>OW029914.1:10007500-20007500 GCA_932305915.1 Agriopis marginaria | reverse complement strand
TCCTACCTATCTCTATAATCTTCCACTAACGGTTCCGTAAGCTTATTTATAGGTAATAAACTTTATACCTAAGTTAGGTTTATTAGGTTGCCTTTGTGGATAAAAGTGTGGGTAAAATATTGCGTTATTTAATATGTTTTATGCGCCGGCGCAGGACACTTTATGGGTGATTGTTCGGTGCAATATTTGAACTTAGAATGGTAACTGGTTTGAATGAGATACTTGTCGTACTTATTTCATTTTGGGAGAGAACTAAGAAAGGCGCTAAAATGCGCCATCTTAAAAAAATATTCAACCCTCGTTGCAAATGGGGTTTTTATAAGTTTAACGTCTGTCTGTCTGTGGCATTGTAGCTCCCGAACGGCTGGACCGATTTTGATTTAGTTTTGTATTGTTTAAAAGGTGTCTTGATCGAGAGTGTTCTTATAGCTTTCTTATTCATGAAAATCTGTTCAGCTGTTTGAAGATTATCAGCTCTTTTAATATTTTCAAAATACAATACATTTTCAATACAAAAACAAAACTTAAGTATCTAGAAAATCTAGAGCAACTATATTATAAGTGTGAATAGTTTTTTTTTATTTATTTTTTATTTTTCTTTAAAATATACTTGCTTACTAAAAGACTTTTACAAGTCTTATTAGAAAATGATAACAATGTAACGATGGACAAAGTCTTCCACCTCGCTGATTTGATTTGGACTTGACCGTGACTTTCTTGCTTGACTTTGACTGTGACTACGAAATGTTTGACTATGTCTACTAAAACTTGAAATTATAATTAAGTTTATTTATAATTCTACATTACTTGTAAATAGAACAATGTGAATAATGTAAATTAACGAAATTTCGACTTTTTTAATATATTTTAACTTGATACCTAAATAAATAGTTAAATAAAGAAGATGTCTGAAGCCAAAACATCTCGAACCAAAATATAAAAGACTAGCTGTCCGCCCCAGCTTCTATTTTAGCAGAATTTGGAAGATTATAGCCTATGTCACCCGGGGATAGTGTAGTTTCCCGTCAGTGAAAGAATTTTTCAAATGGGTTCAGTAGTTTTGGAGCCTATTCAATGCAAACAAACAAACAAACAAACAATCAAATCTTTCCTCTTTATAATATTATTATAGATAAATGTGTATAGTTGTATAATTTATCTTTAGGAAGGTACCTACTTTAAATGGAACTTTTTCTAATAAGAGAGAAGGCTAGCGTCTTTTACTATTTACTATTTGATTTTGGGGATTTTCTACCGTAATAAAATTGATAGATACATTAAATATTGATTTAATGTGTGTTGGATGAAATTTTTCTCTAAGTATGGTGGGTATAACCTATTTAAGTAGGTATGTATTTATAAAATAGAAATACCTAAAATAAGGTCCGACATCTTGTAACTCGTATTAAATCTTGTAATTGCTATAAATCAAGCACAGATAATTCAGAATTAACAAATCTATAATAAATTCAAATTTAGAATCTAAGATAGCATCCTTCGCATCGTTCGCCCAAAGTGTGCTAAGGCGAACGCCTTTCCCTTGCCTATTTATTCATAGAGGAACAAAAATATCCATAGACAACCGACCAGAAAGCATAGACCTCTCGCGTACAGTGCGACAACGTTGATTTTGTTGTACCATTTTAAAATAATATTATAATCCTCGTGGTTTAACTATAAAATAGATTTAAAAAACGTACTAATTAAATGTTACTAAACTTTGAAAATAATTTACGCAGCGGAGGCAATGTTTTGTTCGTTACGCTAACCAGCGTCGATCGTCGATAATACACGAGCAAAAGCTAGTTTTTTAAACAATATGTACCTAAGTAGAAGGGAGCTTTTAATTCATCATCATCATCAGCCAGAAGACGTCCACTGCTGAACATAGGCCTCCCCCTTTAACCCCCACACTGAACGACAGTCTGCCTTTTGCATCCACTGGATACCCGCGACTCTCACAATGTCGTCGGTCCATCTAGTGGGAGGGCCTACCTACGCTGCGTCTTCCGGTTCGTGGTCTCCAGTCAAGAACCTTTCTTCCCCACCGGTTATCGATTCTTCGAGCGAGCTTTCAATTAATAGATTATTATTTTGGTCATAATGTAAATATAAACTATAATACCACTGCAAAAAAGGCTTCACTTCCCTACACAAATTTTAATGTAAGATAAATCCTAACAAATAGAATTTAGTTTAGATAATATTTTAGTATAGCTACAGAATAAGCATCAAAAACAAGAACATGATTATATAAGTTAAAATAGGTATCACTACAGTCCGTCTGTTTTAACCGACTTCAAAAAAGAAAGGGTTTTCAATGTGATTGGTTTTTTTTGTTTGTTACCGTATCTCTCGTTTATAAACCGATTTAGAATATTATATTGATTGAAAATTAATCCCATAGAAATTTCATCAAAATCGGTTTATCGGTTTGGTTTTTAAATCAAAATTATTAAAAATTATTTACTTGGATGATATAATAATATTGTCATCTGAGTAAAGGAAATTGTATATTTTACTATTGAAGCTGGTTTTTATAAAATGTATGAAACTATTGAATTGTTAGTTCCCAAAACGGCCGCAGGATTTCTTTCTCACATTCTCCAGACCGTTATAAGAAGTTAAGTGGGGTCAAAGAAGGCTGGACGAGGAACGCGTAGGTTGAATCGTTGAAAAATGGCGGCGCGGCACAATGGCATACGAACGGCGAACCCGGAAGAATTTGCAATAGACAAGATAAATCTATGGTTTATGTGAGTTGCAGATTAAAAATTATGATACAACATTAGTGTTGCTAGCAAAAACAAATGCACTTACATAATAATAGACAGTTAAATTCAAATAAGTATTTATTCATTAGAAATGAGATACAACTTTTAGAAGAGCGCACCTAAAATTTTCTAAACAAGTAAAGAGAATTTACGAAAACGTTTAACCGGAAATTGCAAATGTTTTTTAAAATAAAAAATAGGCTTGCGTTGGTCAACCATGTCGCTTGATGTTAAGCGATGATGCGGTCTACGTTGGAGCACGCTTTCCTATACAAAACCAATAATATTGTAGCACTGTTGCAATATTGGCGTTTAAAAATGATTGAAAGTAAAAAATATCTGCGTGGTTAAAAATAAACTAACTATAATATTAATCTCAAAAGTAATAATTCTGATAATACCCCATTATTATAGTTATTCTTAAACCCACCGCTAACAAAGCTAAGCTAGGCAACATGGCCGAAGCCTACGCACTTAATTTACATACAAAAGTACTTCCCTCTAGCACTACAAGCACCTTTGACTGGCATCGCGTAGGCATAAAACATTCCTGCCATAGCCTGAGCTTAAAAAAATACGTGTTCTTTTTCTTTATGTTTTTTTGATTGATTAAATAAAATAAAATAAAATAACAAGAGTTTTGGAACCAAAGTGAAAAAAATATGTCGCCTCATTGTTATATTTTCCTATACTTATGTAGTTATTTTCGAGTATTAATGCGTAATTATGTTGGTTTATTATTAAGTGTTTGTGGTCGTGCTCGAGTGTGGACAAGTAATATAACGCGATGAAACAGTATCTTGTTAAGTCTCCACCACTGGACTAGGCCAAGACTTTGACTTGACCGTGATTTAATGCATACGCTTGACTCTGACTGACTTGATAGACTACATTTCATCAAACTTTATAATCATTTAATACCTGACACTGGCAAATGCACAAGAGTGCGACGCCAAAATCATCACAAAGAATTAAAAAAAAAACAATGATACAAAATTTTTACATAAGTAAATTGGTCACCTATTAAAAAATACGATAAATATTTATTATAGACAATTTTTGTTTTTAGCAATCTTGGTTTTAAAGTTTAATTTTAAAATAGTCACATTTTTTTTGTGATTTTAAATATCGTATCATACATAGACTGTATTGCAAAATGTTCACGAAGTGTAATGAAATATTAATGCTAACATTTTCCAATTAACCATTTTTCCATTTTCGATTAAATTTTTTAATTTTTTTTTTTTCAACTACATGTAGTCGGAGTGACCGGCTCAATCTTACGTCAGTAAATCCCGCGTAATATAAATAAAATTTTCCAATAACTTTTTAAAGACACATTCGAAAATTAAAATTTCTGTAAACCGTGACGTTCTTTCGATTATAAACACGACAGGCCGACAGCGCGTGCGTGTTGCGAATTTATTTTTGAATATGGAACGCAGACTGCATCCGAATAATCTCGATTTTTGCCAGTCATTAATTTTACACTTCGAACGGGATGCGAACTCTTTTAATGTTACGATTATTTCTTTTTTTAAGTATTCTCTTCAGCCTTGACACAATTTTGTACCGGTTGAAGTAACCAACGTTTTGGCTTTACGAAAAATTCTCATGATTCGGTCGTTCGATTCTCATGGTTCAATACATATAGAATCACAATCGTGCCAAAACCACACAACAACAAAACCACCAAAAGCACGCTATGAATTGCGCAGACTTTTTGTTTCGTTACAAGGTAACCGCGATCTGACTACAACGCCGCGCGATGCCAGAGCTACTATGACATAGCGGACTAACGCTAACGTTGAACACTATGCAAGCGACATAACGTCTAAATTGGAGTAAATGGGGCATTGTGAAGTATATAATTGATACAACGCATGTACAATGACGCTCGGACGTTTTTTTACTGTTTTCACTAAGAGATTGTGACTCTATAGGAATTGTATCTCGATGGATCAGGTTAATTGTAAGAATTTTTAGTAAAAAAAATATTGTTAAATGAATTATGTACCTTCTAAAGTTTGCACTTCCAAGGCTTTATAATAAGTATAGTATAGGTAAGTACGAGGAAAGTACATAAAATAAAAATACAACTCTAAGCCAAATATTTTTAACTAGCGACCCACCCCGGCCTTGCACGGGTGTCGTTTTATTATATAAGCCTTCCGTGAAAAAATTATCTAATTGATGGTGAAAACCGCATCAAAATCCGTTGCATGGTTTAGGAGGAGTTAGTGGTCATACAGAGAGACGCGGAAAGCGCCTTTATTTTATACTATGTAGAAATGTATCAAAGTTTTTCTTTTTATAACAAAATTTTGTTTTAAAAAAACATGACGCCAAACTCAGAGACTAATTAGGTAGAAACCATACGCATCTAACTTCAAGTCCTAAAACATAGTGCAAACTGCACAGTGAAGTGAAATACAGGTTACAGAATGGTAACTGTACCTATCTGCTACTATCTAAAGCAATCTAGACAAGCACTTACGTAGTGTATGAAGTCTTCGTTGATACTGGCTTACTAGAATGACGTATAAACGTTTTAAAATTTAGAATTTTGTAAAATTTACGAGAATGCTCGGTAAACTTACACTTTGCAACGTCTTCTAGTCCAAAATACCTCAGTGCTTTAAGACGAAAGTCTTCGACCAGTATGTGTTATTGACAAATGTCAGTAACAATTTGCATTAGAGATAAATAGCTTTACAAGATTTTGTAAAGAATAATAATCGATTTGCGCAAACATCACGATCGTTTACAATAATTACCCGGCCTAGCTACAAGGACAAGAAAACTGTTTGAAATTTGAATTTCCCACCATAGTTGAAACGTACCACCTTAAAGACATAAGTAAGTAGGCAGCAGTCAAAATAGTTTTATTGACTTTTCATAAGCCTAAGTAGTAAAACATTATTACTTACAGACAAGGTATATCAAAAACATTGGAACCAACGAAAATACTTATTACTTACCCTTTGACAACTATGTTGTATTTTAATTATTTGAAAGTGTTACCTTTGGAAAATATTATTTAATCTATCTAGTAGTACTGCATACTTAAATTAAAGCTGCATTAATCATAGCTATTCGAAATTTAAATTATTGGGCATGAATTTGCGTGCACACATGGTAGTGCAGTATCAACGGAGAGGGGGGAGGGTACCACCCTAAAGGGGAGGCGGGAGGGGTCACGCACACCTACCCAACTATCACCCCACCCTCTCACCCTAACTATTTTGGGGTGGCCAGCAGGCATGAAAAAATATATAATAGTATTCCACCTGCGTTCGACGGGCGGAATTTGTATTGACGCACGTTAAATATGGATATTGGTCCGCCATTTTGTTTTCATAAGCGATAAAATATTCCGTTTCGAAATTCGAAATTTTCGTGAAATGAGTTTTAAGTTCAACCTTTAACGGTTGAAAAGAGTCGAAAGAAAAGCAATAAAAAGTATCTCTAGAGGTCTTAACCCCTCGCAGAAAGTTTTATCCCGACTGGATGCCGTTATTTTTTCTTTAACTTTTTTTAATTTTCACCGCGGCGCGTCGCTATCTCGCGAATGCTTCAGTGGTCAAATAAAAACTTAAGGAGTTTTCTATGAACAGAAACCTTCTTGGAGACGACTTTTGTTTTTTTATTTTCGTACAGTTGGTTTTAAACATTTCGTTTTTATAACCCAGGATATATAGCACAGATAGATTTAATAGATTTGCAAGTTGAAGATGGCAATGGGCATGCCACATCGCTTGAAGAACCGATAACCGATGGGAAAGAACGGTTAAGACGTAGCGTGGGTAGGCCTCCCACTAGATGGATCGACGAAATCGTGACAGTGGCGGACTGCTGATGTGGATGGCGAGCTGTCGTTCAATGTAGAGGTCTAAGGGGGAGGCATATGTTCAGCAGTGGACGTCTTTTGGCTGATGATGATCATGATATAGCACAGATTAGCTAAACGTTGTCAAGCGTTTAAGAATAAGAGCTTACGAAGGTTGTAGTGAAAGTCACGCAAAGTCTAAACAAACCAAGTAAAGGCCTTAAACCAATTATATACCAGACCGGAAACTCATGCCTATCCTATCGATCCCGGCTAGACGAAGGTGAATAACTAATAGTAGGTAACACTATTTATGGGATACGCTCTGCTAACTCGACTGAGAAAATGTCTTTTAACCCTTCCTTCCAGAGGTTAACGCTATAAAGGGTTATTTTTAATTCACCTAAAATCTCTCGCAGTCAGTTTTTACATCTACCTGACAACTTTATTTTTAAATGGGTATAAGTGCCTTTATTAACTGAACCATAATTATCAATTTAAAAAAAATATATAAAAAAAAAACTACTTCACAAACTACTTCATACTTCAAAATTAGTTAAATACGCGTTTTTGTTTACTTGGATGACGTTTTTTCCCCAGTTATTTTGATTTAAAATCCATACCACTAAATCGATTTTGATGAAATTTATGAAACCAATCTGAAAGTATTTCCTTTCAAATATATAAAGAATTTTCCAAATCGGTTTATAAATGACGGAGTAATGAGGTAACAAACATAAAAAAACCTAATTGAGAACCTATTCCTTTTTTTGAAATCGGTTTAAACCAATCGCCAATAGACAGTTGAAGGTGTAAAGACTAAATCATGTCATATTTTTGTTGCTGGGATTAATTTGCATTTGCAGTTCGGATTGGGATTTTAAAAAAACATAGATATCGTCTCCACATCTTTCCTGTTCCAAAGCAGTCAACTCAAGAAAGATAGCCAACTCCTGAAAAGGGTACAACGTTTTCAACAGAGTAAAAAGATTCAAACCGAGCGCGAGGAAAACGAGAAAACGAAAAAAAACGGATAAAAATGCAAAAAGAGCAAAACTTATAGTTGGCAAGTTTTCCCCAAGTTGGAGCGTCTGGGTTTACGCTAGGGCTGCCGCTAACGACTTTTCCTGTTTGTTTAAACTTTTATCTTAATGTTTGTGTAGTTTTCTGGGACTGTAATTTAAGTTAGGCTTTTTCTGATTGTAATATTTGTGTCGTATGGTATTTGTGGTGGTATAGAATAGAGGTTGGATGCAAAAAGCAGAAGATCTTTATGAGAGGTCTACGTCATTAGTCTATTTGATATTCGTCCACTGCTGGTGTGGACGAACATCTACGTCATCAGATGTCTTATTATAGATGTCTTATCGTGATCGTGATTGCGTGCCATCTCACTTACGCACGTGGTGCGAGTAAGTAGATGCGAACGGGACGGCATGCAATCTCGATCACAATCTAACTTCTATAATAAGGCCGCAGATTATTTAATGCTCATCCACTGCTGGGGTGGACGAGCAACTACGTCATCAGCTTATTTATTGCTCATTCACTGCTGGGGTGGACGAACAACTATGTCATCGGCTTATTTGATGTTCATCCACTGCTGGGATGGACGAACATCTACGTCATCAGCCTATTTCATGTTCGTCTACTGCTGGGGTGGACGAACATCAAATAAGCTGTTGACGATAATGAGCGTTATGTTTTGGAATATAAAACTATAGTATTAATAATGTAAGTAGGTGGAAATGGTGGTGGTGGTGGTGGTAATGTTGTTATAGATTACTAAATATATTTTAAATGTTCATCGGGACTTATTACATATTATTTTATTTAGGTAAAAATATGTACCTTTCGCTCGACGTTTCGACCATGTTACAATGGCCGTAGTTACTAGCTGACTGACAAACACTTAAAACATGACGTGTTCAAATGGCGAAAGTTTAAAAATTACGATTACTAAATAGTTGTTCCGGTTATAGTCTAAACAAGAAGGGTCAGCCCTACGACTCAATGATCGTGTGAATAGCAAGAGGTCGGAGTCCCTGGACAATTATTTTTATTCATCGCGAGTTCCCGCTAGACTGAGATTTGTAACGTTCTTCTCGATTGGTCCGATTTAAATATGTTAGACGTTAAATGGTTAAAGAAAACTCGGTCAATTTAGAGTTACAGAGTGACCAACTTTCAGATCAGACAACGAAGGGAGATTATACTCAATAGGTACTCAATATTTTATTGCAGACGTGTAGGTACAAGTAGTTCTTAAATTAACATGTTTAAATATAAAGTAATACATAAGACCCTATTTGGGTATGGCAATAGTCGGAACAGAACGATCTATGTACATTTCGTCAAAATTATCATTGAAAAATTCTTCTAAGTTGTAATAACATTTATTTTGGATTCTAAAATACCTTTTAAGTTATTTATAAAAGTTACTTCTTTTTCGATATCTATTAAACTAGTAGTTCACCTGTGACCTCGTGACCCATACATTTTGGGGACTCGATTTTGCCCATATTCGAACTTGAAAATTGTATTGAAATGAACTACTTGTCTACAAAGTTTCATGAAGATCAGATCAACGATACGCAAGTTACTGGCGAACAAACCATGCAGGCCGTAACGCCGATTTTTCCCATTAGCCATTAGAATCTGAAACTCTCTTCGCTCGGTCAGTTATCGTAAGGTGACATAGCGGTTGTGAACGCATTAGGCCTAAATCAGGCTTGATACAGTCAAACTCATCCAGCGAGCTTGCTGTTCTTTTTTACATGTGGACTATTAGTTAGTTTATTGGTGTCACCACAAATCTCTTCTGTAAGTGAAAGAATTTGAAATGCCGTGCTTACAGTTTTTGCGATAAGCGCAGTGCTCGAAATGGACCGGAACGCACCGGAACGCCGTTCCGGTTCGTGAAATCACCGTTCCGGTTCGTGAAATCACCGTTCCGGTTCATGAAATCACCGTTCCAGTTCATGAAATCACCGTTCCGTTTCGTAAAGGAATCCAATGACACCTAACTCGGCAAAATCGGTCAAGCCGTTTAGGCTATAAGAGGCACTACAGGAACACAGAAACATACTTAAATACAACCCAAAAATATTACATTATTATCCTTTGGACAGTCGGATAAAAGTTCACAAGGTATGAAAGGAAATGCGATCCAATTCGACCACTGGATATGCGGTTTAGCGGTATAATGAAAAAGTGGGAGAAACACGAAGACATCGATAATTATTATTGTGCTAAGGCATCTCTCACTTGTTTGTCCGATCTGAGGACTAACTTATCTAGATAGATAGTTACTTCTAGAGGTATCCAAATAACCTAAAAATTTCCACAAAAGGCTGTCAATTTTGTGACAGAAGCAAATACAATGTAGCTGATTGTCTGATACGTAGAGAGATATACTGAATCTATGGTCTGATAAAAAGTGTTCTTTTCAAGCTGTTTTAGTGTGGATTTTATTTGCGATAGTGGCGTCCTCATTACTTAAATTTTTTTTGAAGCTGTACAATATGAAACTATGCTGTTTTTAAAACAATCGAGTACAAAAAATCCTATTCAAATCGCCTTCACGCTATTATCCTTATGATTGCGTTCGAAATTCAAAATCAACCCTTTAATAATAACCTTTTTTCTAATCCGTTAGTTATTATTAAAATCTAACCCTTTGATACCTGTTATTGTTTTTTGTCACAGTCCAAGAGAAGGGTCCGGTGTGACAATCTCTATATTATTAAAAGTTTTTTTTTCTTCTTGAAATGTGACCCTTTTAATTATTATTTCAACGTTTGTGTTTGATTAATTTTGATGCTTAGACTTACTTAGGTTAGGTACAGATTAATTTGAATGCATTATTTTGTTCTAATTTATAATATCCGTTTTTAAAATAGAACAATATAAATTAATCACGCTAAATTATGATTGAAATGCGTTTTCCTGTTTTGCATATTGACATTTAAGTACCTACCAAGTAAAATAGAGTGTTAGTCGAATGAGATTACTTACAAGAGCCAATTTTTTTCGTAAAATTATATAATGTGAACTTAATTTTTTTTAAAAACACACAAGTACGAGTTAGGTCTTGTGCTCTGAGGGTTCCGTTGGAAGGAAACATTTAGAGCGCGAGTCCAAAAAAAAAAAAAAAAAAACTAACTGAAGTTAAGTATTGAAGGACAAACTTCACTTTGTAGTTGACAATAAGGTTCTTCCATACATAAGAACTACAAAATGTAAGTTTGTAATACTAAAACATTTTTTTTTGTGTTATAACTTCAAATTAACAACTTTCAGATTTATTCCTTTATATTTGTACCTTGCCTCTTGCCTATAGGGTTTGATTCTCCTGTAAAATCCCAAAATATGCGACATAAACATCTTTTGATTGCGTTGACTTACAACTTTTATTTTTTTACAGCCGAAAGAAACTGTAGACCCAAGTAATTAGTATAAATTTCAATTTGATACTTATACGCGTTCTTGAGAAAAAGGGTCTTGACAGACGGACAACGATGTGATCCTATAAGGGTTCCGTTTTTTTCTTTTTGAGGTACGGCACCCTAAAAATTGTATATATGACAAATATTTCTAAATAAGTACATACAGTCCGTTCGCCAAAGAGTAGAAATTGTGGTACGTTATCTATTTTGATCTCGTGGTTTGTGAAATTAACAAAATAGGGATTGATTTTTAATATAAATGGTTGAAAACACCACAATAAAATGTATTACTAACTCATCAGAAATGAATGCAAAAAGTTCTAATTGATTATATTCTTATTTATGCCATAGGTGGTAAACAAGCAGACACGCCAAACAAAAATAGTAACAAATTTCGCAATTTTTTTTGGGGAAGCCTAATGATAAGCTGTGACCGTCGGCTATGGATACTTATAACACCAGAGGCATCACAAATACGTTGCCGACCGAAAATATTTTTCTCAGACCCCTTTTTCTCAGAACTAATAAATTTTTGTTTCAGTTTGGGTTAAATAATTAACAAATTTCTGAAGAGTGTTGAGATTGTGTTGAGTGTTGTGTGTGTTTGCTTAGTTTGGGGTCAGATGATCGTGTGTGCAAAAATGTCCCGAATATTTATTTATTATTTAATTTCTCTACAGCAAACAAGAATTATTGCTCCCAAATTATTTATTGTGCTAAATGTGACGTTGTAGCGGAAATACACTAGAGATTCTAGTTGATATTAAGTTATAAACAATCGATATTACTTTTGTAAACGTATTATTACTATCCAAATTTCCGCATTCAAAACCAAAGGTCCCGACCTTATGATCGCACATTGTTATCGCCAAATACCGATGCCCAGAAAGAATAAAAAAGTGGCCAGCAGCTGCCGGACATAATAGGCATTTGTTGTCCGAAATAATAGTGCAAAATGCATTATTATGCAAATTTGGGCAACGTACGCTATTATTTTATTGTTTTTTATTCGCAGGTATAAAAATACGAGGTATCTTCCGGGCGGTCCTATTGTCCATTCGACCCTATGCTTGTCGTTATTTTTAACGTCGTCGATGTAGGGTTAAGGGGTCTGTCTGACCACGGTGTGACTAATTTGATGAATTGTAGTGCATATGCTGCTTTAAAAGTTAACGTTGTGATCACTATAACATTATAAATTAATGTGAAAATATGTTTTATTTTTTATTTTTACGCGGGAACAGAGCTATGGATTGTTTGTGTTTTACGAAGCAACAGAGCAACGGGTGAACTTGATTGTTGCAAAGAGATTGGTGCGTATATTTCTGTTGTATTGTGCGAACTGCTAGTCTGTGGAATTCGCTGTCTGAATGGGTGTTTCCCCGTCAGTTACATCTGGGTGTCTTCGAGTCGAGAGTGAATCGGTTTCTTCTAAGGCAAGCGTGCTCCATCGTAGACCGCATGATCGCTTAACATCAGACGATTCGCATCAAGTTTGATTAAATGTAGTCAAACAAGTCAGTCACAGTCAGTCAAGTCAAAGTCATGCCCTAGTAAAGTGGTGGAGACTCTAGAAGAGGCTTCTATGAAGCTTTGAAAACAACATGAAAATACCATGTTTCACCGCGTTATATCACTTACCCATTCTCGAGCATGTCCACAAACACTTAATAAATAATAATCCACTATTATTACTCATTAACACACGAAAATACATGAGTTTAGCAAAAAAAATCAACGAGTTTTTTTTTATGTAGGCGCCAAAAGTCCTTAGTCACTTAATTGGTAAGTTTTAATAAAATATATTTTTTTCCTTATGGCCAGTAGAAAAAACAATCTAATTAGTTCGTTTTTTTCTTACCGGCTATCGACTGTTAAGTATTTCAAAATCCGAACACAAAAATCCAAACCTAATTGCCGCAATTATTCATCCAATTAAAATGCACCGCGTCACAGCTAACACATCGGCGATTGTTCCAAAATTGAATTTTAATCACCGATTCTTCTTACAATGGCCTTTCGAAATTCGAATTTAGAACCCCGCCTCCTTGAAGAATGCCAAAAAATAGGGAAAATGAATGAAGATTCGCTCCCGTTCAGTTCGATTTAGCGCCATTGAAAGAGAGCAATTAACTCGAGTATCCTTTTGAGTTTAAATTAAGTGAAAAAAGAAAACTAATACCCAAGGAATGACTTCGAATGGACTTTAGATTTAAGAATTGATGAAACAGTTTTGTAATTATTATCAGAACGCTTTTAATACCGGCTTTATCTGCGCATTAAAAAAAACGGACCTCTAAGATAATTTAGCAAAATAATTTCTAGAATCTAATTGTCGGTTTCAGATATTTTCTCTCTTTATATAATTAACGTTTTTTTAATAGTGGATACGTCCGCGTTTGACCTACAATTCGCCTGTTGAAGATGAAGCACGCAGATTTAGAAGATACCTATTTACTCTGGCTTTGAAAAGGCCCAAATATATCTCTCAGGAAACAAAAAAGCTGGCAGGTTGTTTCAATCCTTGGCTGTACAGATTAGAAACGTGGTAGTAAAGCAGGTAAGTATAAATAACTAATTTATTATACTGGTAACTAATTAATTATCTCTTATGTAAAGACTTCGAATGTTTGTTTTCCAATTACTATTTATCTATCCAGGCCGTAGTTGGTGTTGCAACGGGGCATTTACACTATTTCTAGTTTGTATTAGTGAAAACATGTTTTTGGCTTTTGTGTAACTGTTTATCTCATATCTACTGTATTAATTAGCAGCTGTATGTTTTCCTTTTAAAATAAAATAAAATAATAAAAGATACTCAAGAAAATATCTAAGTGAGTAAATGCAGTTTAGTTCAAAACCTAGCAAACATCCATAATTCGAATTTCGAAGACCATAAACATGTTAACCCTAAACCAAAAAGGTCAGAAACGGCCGCACGCAACGAAGCCTACAACCTACATTTTTACATAGAATACTTACATAGTAAGTATGTATATTTTCGCTAAACAGAACCAGTTTCAGCGTGCTGTATTGCGCCTACGGTCCCGTTACTTCGCATCGCACTGATGCAACTTTTGATGCCTATAATAACATAATAGTGCACTTATCTGACACCGATGGAAAATAAAGCATAATGAACTGCCATTATTTCAGTGTTAACATGGGAAAAATGCTCTATAGTTGTTACGACAGGAGCCAAAAAGTTGAATCTCTATGACTGTTATGATTCACAGTCAAGGAGGTTCATTTCAAATCGCGAATATATTCACTCATTGGGTACTCGATGTGTTCTAATTTTGAAAGGAGATTGACGCATGAAAGAATTTATTGTTTTGTTTCAATTAAATGTAAAGAACAAAAATTTGCATGTCATAATTTGTAAATGGAACGCATTATTACCATTGTCTTTGTCGAGAGCCAGTAATTAAATTAAAAAAGTAAAAGCAACACGCAATCCTATTCTTTGTCACTAATTAAAGAAACGACCGAGGGAGAATGAAAGAAACGGCTAAGTAGCAAGTTAGTTGAAAAAGAAACAAAAGCTGGCATAGGGATTTAAAAACAGTTTGCATGTTTGCGTCAGTTTGTGGGATTCCATTTTTTATATAAGGCGCGGACTCTGTCGCGAGTTTTAATTTCTTTTGTGTTCTTTTTAGCTGTCTTTTGTTTATGATTTGTTTAGATGTTTTGAATTTGGAATTATTTCGATTCTTTTTTGTAGAGTCAGGAAAATCAAGGCGGCCGATTTTTAAATAAAGAATCGATACAATAAATCGATTAAGAACACAAAGCGGACAACAGCTGTTAGTTGTCGATACCGTCATAAAGTTCGTTTCTTAAACGAAATTTCCAGAAAGCCGGAACTCTCTCATCAATAAGTAACGTTGGCGAGATTTTTACCGGGATTTTTGGGAACATGTGGACGCAACAGATGGGGGATAAGAGAATTTGGAGCGAATCGATTTGTTTAAAGTACCGCTTGATCTTGTTGGTACTCATCTCCATATTGCTTGTGCCTAGTTTACAAAACCACATTTTTAGTTTTTTTTTTTAATTTGTACCCACAAGTAATAAGATTACATTAATAGCTATATACACAAACTTATATCCAAGTAGATGCCACAAGTCAACCTACCTTCCATGTCATATTTCCAACACAAGTATGACGAATAGTCGTAGTTAAATCTGGCTAAAATCAGTCTGCTCAATCGGTGCCGAGACAACACGTCAGTTTAAGACGAAAATGGGTAATTTTGTAAATGGGTATTTGTGCAATACTGAGTTGTAAGAATACCATAAATAGAGTTGGCCTTTATAATAATAGATTAAAGATACTATTTTCTTTTCTTTTAGGTACGAAAATTTTTGATACACTTTTCTTTTGTTTTTATATACTTTGGACCGCCTGTGAATTCTACTTAGATGTAGGTCTATGGTATAGGTACTTTCGCGTGAACTGTTAGTAAAACAGGCTTAAGATTTCAAGGTTGAGAATCAGTTTTTTTTTTAGGCCAATAATTTGGGTTTTTTTAAATAAATAATAGGCTTTTCTAAATTTCAAATATTGAGATACTTTAAACTCGTCGTGCCGAAGCGTTAGTACCTACAACCTACAACAATTTCACCACCCTGTCACAGCGAGTATATAAAGAAAAGTCGTTGATATTTCTAAAGATAATTTTCTCAGTACATATTGCGACATGGTTCTTAAATATTTACGTAGTAAGTATGCAAGAAGAATAAAGTTTCATTTCAATACATATTTCAAAAGCAGGAACCTGTTTTTCTTTGAATATTGTTCGCTCGTGTCTATTCAATGCGTTGTTAATTGTGATGTTAAAATCCGCCATCTTTGTTTTACAAATTGTGCCCTCGATTCATAATAGCCGAGGATAAGTTATGTAAGTCTTAGAAAAAATATTTAAAGGTAACCGTAGAAACTTATAAAAGCCTACCTAATATTAATAAAACGCAATCTCTGTCATGAAGTCAAACCCGCGAAAAGCCAAAAACTAAAATAAAAAAATAAAAATGAATCTATGGTCTACCCTTGCTTAATTTTGACCAAAGAATCTCATCTCTAAAGCATATGGCGCGTAATACAAATCATCAGGGGTCAAAAACAAAAGTGCCTAAGAAAGAAAAACAAAAAACGTTATAATTAATACTGGCAATTAATTCTACTCTTTGTTAAAAATAGAACGTAATGAAAACGGCGTAAGAATTCTTTTCTTAAATTTTGACGCATTGTAGACGCTTTTGTTTTTTTTCGTTAATTATAAAATTGGTTGTTACATTTTTGTGACTGAATGGTTCGTTTGACATTTTGTTTTTGGGCATAGAATTATGTTTTAGGCGTTAAAAAAACGATTCATTCAAACTTTTTGTTTTTAGTTGAGATATGAAGCAAAAAAAAAATGGGCGATTATGTTATGTAGGTAGGTACCTCCTCAAACATTCATTAGCAAAATTTTATATTTAGAAATTTCTTGACGAATTATTATATTTATCCAATATCTATAATTTCAATAGGTTTAAATAGTATCTTAGTACAATTAAATATTTTAGATAACAGTTGTTGTATGCAAAAGAATCGTGCCTTAAAAAAGTTAAGCAACCAAAAAAGTTTTAAAGCATTCAACAGAGGTCAAGATTAAAAAAGTTTCCAACAAAAATCCTACAATTAAAAACAAAGTCCGATTTAATAACCGAACGGCGACACCTAAGAAGAAGGGAAGAAAAAGTGAAAAGAAGAAAACTCCCGTCCAATATAATTTCCTAATCACTGGGCCGAACGTCCGTTTCCGCCAGAAAAAACTGAGATAGGAATGAAGAATAAAATATCGTCCTGTCAAAATTTGAATAATATGGATAAGACGTTGCCTGAAGATATTATTTTCATATTTTCGTCACCAAACGAATGACAGACGCAAATCAGTCGATCTTGTCCAAAATACACTGTCCACTTTGAACATTTTCGGTGGTTTTGGCCCAGCGCGAACAGATGCTATCAATTCAATTGCTTTTTTTGAACTTGCTTTTTACAGTACGAACATGGGATAGTCCTAATGAAAGTCAAACGGGAAAATACTTAGCGCAACTATTATAAAAAACTGGTATATATTTCATAGCTCTTCTTTTCTACATAATATGTTTTGTACTTGAATATTAATACATAGGTATTTCGGTGTGCTTGAGTTGAATCGCAGATATGCGGAGAGAAAAGAAAAATTCAAGTAGAATAACGATTTTTGGCAATGGGAATTGTAAATTTTGATAGTTTATTTTTATTTTTTAATTAATGCTATGAAATTAAGTTAGGAAAATACATTTTATTTATACAAACTCTTACAAACCTTTACAAAAACTTTGAGTTGAAACTCAATAAAGTTTATAAGCAGTTTTTTAACCGACTTCTAAAAAGGAGGTTCTCAATTTGGCCCGTATGTTAATTTTATTATTTAAAACAAAACAGTCGTATCCACTGAGTTCTTCCGCCAAAGAGCCAATATTTACTCGGTTAAAAGAAGGCGGCAAAAAATAAATTAGGCAAAAGCTCATTTTGGCTCAAAAATCGTCGCGACGACATCTGCGACCTCTGGGGCGAGGGGAGAGGTTGTGAGGGGGGAGGGGATGTGATTTCTTTTCCATTACTATTTGAGTACTTGAGGGATGAGAATTGGGGTGGGTGTTTTCTATGACTGATTGGGTAGGGTAGGTATTTATGTGTTTGCCTGTACTGTACTTATTTTTATGTAGATGTGCTACCTAAAATAAGTAATACTTATCTTGATTCTTAAAAATAAGGCGTGCGTTTAACCGCCATCTCATGTGATGCTGTCTACGTTGGAGCACGCTTGCCTAGAAGAAACCGATTCACTCGTGATATGAAGACACCCAGATTGTAACTATCGGGGAACACCCATTCAGGCAGCGCATTCCACAGACTAACAATTCGCACAATAAATGTGTTCACACTGGGCTAAATACATTCATACAACATAACGCTGAACACAGGCCTCCCCCTTTAACCTCCACACTGAACGACAGCCAGCCATCTGGATGCCGGCGACTCTGACAATGTCGTCGGTCCATCTAGTGGGAGGCCTACGTACGCTGCGTATTCCGGTTCGTGGTCTCCACTCAAGAACCTTTCTTCCCCATCGGTTATCGGTTCTTCGAGCGGTGTGGCCTGCCTATTGCCACTTCAACTTGCTAATTTTAATAGCTATGTCGGTGACTATGGTTCTTTGGCGAATATCAACGTTTCGGATTCTATCGTGCAAAGAAACTTCGAGCATAGCTTTCTCCATTGACAGTGTGACTCTGAGTTTTTTAAATTACTTTCATTTACTATTACGTTTGAAAACTATTCTTGCAACAACGAAAACAATTTTTTATTTCAAAAGAAAAACTCCACCATTTTATTAAAAAATCTAATTTTACACGAGAGCCCTTTATATTAATTGAAAGATAACTTGGCGGATTCTTTTCTTCTAAAAAAGCAAGGGTTAACCTCAGGTTTACTTTAAATTTGCGAACTTTATCAACTTTCCTGACCTCTTGTGAATTCGCTCGTTTTTTTCAGGTGTTTTTGTTATAAATTGTTTTCTTTCAAAGCATTTTTGAAAAATTGGTGAGTAAATCAAAGCTGTTAGTATTATTTACAAACCTTTTTCTCAAACTTTATTATACACTAGCGACCCGCCCGCCCGGCTTCGCACGGGTGTAATTTACGTGCGAAGCCGGGGCGGGTCGCTAGTTATATATATAAACATTCTTTGAAAATGTATCTAACTGACGGTGAAAACTGCATCAAAATCCGTTGCGTGGTTTAGGAGGAGTTAGCGGCCATACATACATACAGACAGACAGACAGATGCGGAAAACGACTTGAATTTATACTATGTAGAGATTACTAGCTGACCCGATAGACGTTGTCCTGTCTTAGAACTGTCAAACGCGCGAAGTTAAATCGTCGTTAAGTTTTCTGAAATTTTTCTATTTTCTGCGCAATTTTCTTAACTTTTCTTTCCGTAAGACACAAAGTATAAGAAAACTTTAAAAAATAAGAATATAATCAGTAGAATTGTTTTCAAATTATGGCGTGACCAAGATAAATAGGGTTTCATTTTTATATATCTATACTAATATTATGAAGAGGAAAGATTTGATTATTTAGTAATTTTTAAACTTTCGCGATTTGAACACAGTTTTCAGTCAGTTTTCAGTCAGCTCGTGACCACGGCCATTGTAACATGGTCGAAACGTCGAGCGAAAGGTACATATTTTTTACCTATATTAAATAATATGTGATAAGTCCCGATAAACATTTAAAACATTTGATTATTTGTTTGTTTGTTTGTTTGCATTGAATAGGCTCCGAAACTACTGAACCGATTTAAAAAATAATTCACTGATGGGAAGCTACACTACCCCCGGGTGACATAGGCTATAATCTATACCCGTGCGAAGCTGGGGCGGACCGCTAGTATATTATATAGATATAGATTATTATATGTCTCAGTAAATAATATACATTCTATAGTTACACAACTCTGCCAAACTGCGTACCAGTTTGTAGGCAGATAGATATCTACTCTCGTTGCAAAATTTTATTATCTACTAGTAGGAGCACAACGTTTTACATAATATATTAATTATATTATGTTTTATAAT
This sequence comes from Agriopis marginaria, assembly GCA_932305915.1. Taxonomy (NCBI): domain Eukaryota; kingdom Metazoa; phylum Arthropoda; class Insecta; order Lepidoptera; family Geometridae; genus Agriopis; species Agriopis marginaria. The sequence goes on along the minus strand of OW029914.1, from coordinate 19,987,767 downwards.
CTTGGAACATAATTAATTCAAGCAACGCATAAGCATTGCCTTTAAACGTGGTAATGCCGCCAGCATGCTGGGTACGCTGCCAACTGGTAGTAGGCTTGAGCATTTGGATTGTCTTTAGAACTTCAACGGTCTATGGGCAGTCTAACTGTATTTGTAGTTTTAGTTTTAGCTTGTATTTTGTTTAGTTAATTAATTCAAGTATAATACATATTAATATTTGAACCACAAATAAACGCCAAGATCCTAGGTACCTGTATTTAGGTAAGTCAGTGTATCAGCCAAGTTCACACGCCGCCCCTGCATGTGCAAGAATCTATAATCTACATCTATATAATAATACTAGCGGTCCGCCCCAGCTTCGCACGGGTATAGATTATAGCCTATGTCACCCGGGAATAGTGTAGCTTCCCGTCAGTGAAAGAATTTTTAAAATCGGTTCAGTAGTTTCGGAGCCTATTCGATGCAAACAAACAAACAAAAAATCAAATCTTTCCTCTTTATAATATTAGTATAGATTATAAAGAGGAAAGATTTGATTGTTTGTTTGTTAGCATTGCCACGTTGTATGGCAATGCTGCCAGTATTTTGGGAATGCTGCCCACTGGTAGCGGCTTGTTAGATTAGTTTTAGTTTTAGTTACAAATTTATATTTAAGTATTTTTTTATTTTACTTGTATATTTTTTGAAGTATTTTATGTATAACAAAACATTGAAGTGATTGTGATGTAAACCACGTAGAAGTATTTTCCCTCATAATTCAACATCAACATAATCAAAATAGAAACAAAAAATCCTCGATTATTGTATAAGTGTCTATACAAGAATTTATCTTTAAAAGACGATAAAAATGTAAAAACAAAGATAAACAGAGGTACCGAAGCGTCCTAATTTGGTCGCAAACATCGCACGAATCAAATAAAAACCGATCGCGTGGAACAACCTTTTTTCCATCTCGGCATCTGCAAATAGGCTTCTGAGTATTTGGTGCGACACTTCTCGATACTTGAGGATATTATTAACTACTTTAATGAAATTTTATGCAGCACAGTTCGAAAATTCGAATTGAAACGCTCTATTAATTTGGTTTGGTACTAATAAATTAAGTATTGCTTCATCAACTGCATAAAAAAGAGGAAATAACGTAAGTACGGTAATGATTTCTTAATTTTTTCCGAGTGTTTGTAATATTTGTTACAATTTAATGAGGTTTATTTTTTTCCCTAATTACTGCTTACAAGGAAAATGACATGTTAATTACTGATATTAATATGAAACCGTTCGTTATAACTGTTATAGATAATAACTTGATAATAGAAATGTGTTTCCCGATAGTTACAATCTTCAAATTACGAGTGAATCGGTTTCTTCTAGACAAGCGTGCTCCATCTTATATCATCATCGCTTAACCTCAGGCGAGTTGGCTGCCAAGCACAAACCTATTATTTAATTTTATAATAAAATATATAGTATTAATAATAGACTTGCGTTTGACCGCTATCTCGCATGATGTTAAGTGATGGTGCGGTACGGTTTAAAAAAAAGCTGCCGGAGCCCGGATAATAGAAAATTTAATATCTGCATGTGGTAACCTTTTTGTTTTCCGAACTTGGCTTGCCACACTGCAGTATTATATTCAATAATGTGATTAAATTGTGATCATTTTTTAGGTTGTTAAATTATTTTTTATAAATATCAAAACTGCTCGTTCCTTGTACACTTTGCCCTCTTTTCTGGAGGGTGGCACAAAGACGTGAAGGAAAATGGAAAAAAAGCGACAGAAAAAAGATAACTGGATCCCTCGAGTTAGACCAATCATGGAAATTACGCTTCTATTGGCCAAGACTTTTCTTTATTGAGCTGGTTTGAATAAATATTTTTCTTTTTAGAAGCATTTTACTTCAAACATGGTGTTACTCGAAAACGTAATATAGCAAGCAAAGTAGACTTATTTATTGCTTTATGGCATTTTTGAAAGCTTTTATTTAACTTTCCTTATTGTATGCATGTGTGGAATAAATCTTGCAATAGAAATTTACACCAACTTAAATTTGACATACTTATTAAACTTCGGTGACAATGCAATGTTAGGGTACCATTGTGCTGGTCTGATGATGGAGACAGAAGGTGGCCATACGAACTACTAAATGAAACGACGTAACCCTGTCGAGTTTGGGTTCATTGGATTTCTCTTCCCAAGCAGTCGTATTCCTATGCTAGTTTAAAGTATACACTACACAAGTACTAACTACAAGATTTTTATAACTTGCAATGTTAGTATGTTTGTTTGTTCAGGTCAAACCTTGCAAGCTGAATTTAAACCACTTCCTCTTAACCTACAGAGTTGAAGTTTTACATGTTGGTTTAGTTTTGAAACAATGCATTTTTATGGTAAGCATGACCTGAAGCGACATCCAGGATTAGCTCCAGATAAAACAACTCTTCAACGGTCTAAAGCACAGACACCACATTTTACATGAATAAGTGTATTTTAAAAGAATATATTTGTTAGGTATGTGTCTTCTCTTAACAGTTAGTAACGACTTTTTAAAGGTGACAGTCCATCAGTAGGATCACGTAGAAATACTTATGAATTTGGTCCTACCGGTAGGAGCATAAGAACATAATAGTCCTCATGCTCCTACTAGTAGGAGTACCCAGTAAGAGCAAGCGGAAACCCTCGTATTTTATTATAATAGTAAAAAAGGAGAGGGTTCTATTAATTGTCGACGCGTTTTTTTTTTTAACTTATGACCTTTTTTTTTTTTTTCTATTGGATAGTTGATTGAAGTTTGGTAACAAATAAATTAGAAAAAACAACCCTAAGGGTAAGAAAATAGGGAATAAATAAATATTCGGGACATTTTTGCACACACGGTCATCTGACCCCCCAAACCAAGCAAAGCTTGTGATATGGCTGCCAAAGACTGATATACATACATATTATATAGTTTTAAATACTTACTTAAATAGATATTAACAACCAGATATAGAACAAACACAAATTTTAATGATCATCACATAAATGTTTGTCCTAGGTGGGAATCAAACCCACGCCCCCAAGCCCAGAAGGCAGGTTCACTACCAACTGGACCAACGGACTATCAAGCTTAACTATTTACTACTAACTGAATTTTTATTATGAAACCCAGTCGCGTACGCAATGACCGCGGAAATCTGAGCTATATTTTAGCAAATATTAAAATGCAGAGGAGCATTTTAGCGAAAATATCTATGCATAGCTGACCACAACATTGCGGTGTTGGTCAGCCACTCAAATGCATTACAGTAAAATTAAACTATCGTAATATTCGATAGTCGAATTATATAATTTCTAAAATTCTGCATTTGTAATAGGTAAATGTTTAGCGAACTAAAATTTGGTACTTAAACAAGAATAGATGATACGCGCAAAATTATTATTTGTAGGCGTAATGTTTTGTCAAAACGATACGTTTAAAAAAAAATAGAATAGATCTACGTTTGACCACTAACTTGCCTGATGGTAAGCGACGGTGTGGCCGTAGATGAAACTCATTGATCTAGAGAAATCTATTCACTCTAGCCTTGAATATGCCTAGATTGTAGTTCTTTAACTTAATTTTATATGCCTACTTACGTAGGTATGTCATAATTGTTTATTAACTACTCCAATAGTTTTTTTTTGTGTTTGTATTTATTTGTGTAATTGTATAGTTTTGTTTTAAATTGAAAACTATTATTTTTAACCTCGAGAAGAAATCTCAATAGGTATAGAATATCATACACACAAATAATCGAATTGAGACACTGTTTTAAACTATTACGGTTGTTGACTACAGTACAGTTCATATTGTGGATGGAAAAAATCCCGTTAATAATCATATAACTGTAGTAAACTGTAGTAATAGTTATATGATTAATAGCGGGATTGTGGATGGAAAAAAATCCCGTTAATAATAATTTATCTTTAATCCATCCATTAACTGTGGTCAACTGTAGTATCCGTTTTATCATTATTAACGGGTTTATGGATGGAAAAAATCACATTATTAATCATGTAACTGGAGTCAATTGTAGTATAATTGTATAATATAATTGAAGTAATATATTAGTATAATATAATTGTAGTATTGTTATATGATTCATAACGGAATTATGGATGTAAAAAATCCCGTTAATAATCATATTTATAACTGTAGTCGAACCTCCTTTTTACAAGTCGATTGAAAAGTACGACAAATCGTCAAAATATGACCGCCATCTTTAATCCCAGCTCGCTAATTCTCAGTACTTCAAAAACCCTTTTAAAAACCTCAAGAAGGGGAGACACCTTCGGGAATACTGTAATTCGAGCATGTAATCCATCTTATCATTTTAGAAAAATTGTACAATGGAAATTTTTGTCCGGGTAAAAGAAATCTTCTACCCACTGGGGGTTGGATTAAGGGGTGATTTATGTGGTATTTTTAGTTGAAATAAAGGCTTTTTAGTTTTAATTTTACTATGTGGCATTTTAACCGACTTTCTCATCGGTCGGTTATTTAAAGGGTCGAATTAATCGGTCTAAAATGGGTTAAAAGTTTTTATGACGTGTATGAAGCTTCAGGCAATAGCTAGTGAACTATAGTTTTTATGCAACTCTATATTTAGTGTGGTAGTTAAGTCAAATTTATTGATGCCCAATTCGTCCCCAGAGTTTCGTTCCGCATGAAAAAATCTATGTTTAGTCCGCATTTTTGTCATTATCATTTCAGTCATAGGACGTCCACTGCAGGACATAGGCCTCCCCCATCGATCTCCAAAAGGGCAGGTTGGAAGCGGCCTGCATCCAGCGTTTCTCTGCAGTCTCTTCGTCTATTTGTTAGTCAATCCGCCGTAACATTACATATTCTGTGAAAATTTTGACTGGCTATCTATTACGGTTCGAAAGATACAGCCGTTAGTAGGATAGACGCACAGACGGATATAGAGACAGACAGATATCATAGGCTTAGTAATAGGGTTCTGTGTTTACCCTTTGGGTACGGAACACTAAAAAATTAGACATCTAGTTAGAATAGAGAAAAAAGAAAGTGCTCCTAAAATTGTAATTCAGTTCGTATCATACATAATTATCAGTTCCAAAATGTCTTGCAAACGATGATTGTAATTTTCCCAAACATACAGTAAATATTAAGGATCGTACGTGTTTCGCTAAATTTCGCATCCATTCAAAGTATGCAATATATTCGAGCTGCGCTCGAATATATTGCATACTTTCCACGAAATCATCGTTTGTGCAGCGGCGCAATGATTCTATCGATTTTCACCCCCTACCCCCCACCTCACGGGAGATGTGGGGCCATGCTATATGTACAAAGTATATGGTGTCAATAATCGGCAGGGCGTAGACCCCTAGGTTGAAGTTATGTAACGACATGTTAAATTACTGTATTTAGTTTACAATATTGTTGTTAGATGCAAGTACGTAAGTTTTTGTACGTTTCCACGCAACTTTGGAGTACAAAAACTTGAAAAGAATTTTGTTTTTGATTTAAGCATGTCCTAGTATGTGAAATTAGTAGGGAAACAAAGAAGCTTCGGCCAAGTGCGAGTCAAACTCACGCACCGAGAGCACAGAAGACATCAATCCGCAAGACAAGCAAAATCCTTAATCAAAAATTGGTTTTAGCTCTAATGTAAAAATGGTAATACGTGCAAGCGTCTAACTTAGAAACAACAATTTTATATTATTATTGCATTTTTAACTATGATCTATTTCTAATTTTCTTTTGTAATGTGTAACAATATGGGTTCCATGCCTGAAATAAATACATTTTATTTTATTTATTTTTATTTATTTAGCATGATTATAGTACACACTCTAAAGTATAACAACAAATAATAAATAATGGCCAAGTACGAGTCTTAGAGTGCGTCCAATCTCATCTTATCTTATTTTTTTTACGTTGGCAAAACCCTTCAAGTTTTTCATAAAAATCCCAAATTTTAAAAATAAAATGGCAGTGCTCAAAAGAATTATTTAAATATTTCAGTGTAAAAGTTTCGACTCGACTCGGACAAGGCGTCTTTGTTCTTTGAGAATTTTTCACTTAACTGTTAACTTTTAGTTTAATATTGAGTTTTCGCGCCGTGGAGCGGAAAGAAAGGAACAAGTTTGCCGTACACCTGTGCTTTTTTATCAAAGAAAAAGTTCTACTTTTTGCTTTTTGTCCGAGAAAGTTGGATGGAAAGACAAGATTTTCTTGACTTTGTTTTTATTGAGCTCCTGGGCGTACCACAACATTTTTCTTTCTTCTATTCTTTGCTTGATTGGTTGAATAACTCGCAAACATACTACTTAGAGCTCATCCACATATCATAGATCTGTGGAAATCGCTCAATGTACGTTTTACGCGATCTTTTTTGCACATCACCTGCAGTATGAACGAATTTCCTCCTGCGGTATTTCCGAGAAGGTAACTATAGCATAGCCGGTAAGAAAGTTACCGACATAGCCCACCGGATTAGCAAGTTGAAGTGGCATTGGGCAGGGCATATATCACGCAGAATAGATGGCTGATGGGGCCGAAAGGTTCTCGAATGGAGACCACGGACCGGTAAGCGCAGCGTAGGACGTCCACCTACAAGATGGACAGACGACCTAAAAGAGATCGCAGGGAAACGCTGGATGCAGACCGCTTCCAACCGGCCCTTTAGGAGACCGATGGGGAGACCTGTGTCCAGCAGTGGACGTCCTATGGCTGAAATGATGATGATGATGAACTATAAGATGGGGTTCTTCAAAAGGGCTGATAATAGAGTCTTTAATGGTCGGCAACGTATCTGTGATGCCCCTGGTGTTACAGCTATCCATAGGCGACGGTGATCGCTTACCATCAGCAGGTTCGTTACTTTTTTTGCCACCTATGGCATAAAAAATCTTATTATTAATCTATACAAATATTATAATGAGGAAAGATTTGATTGTTTGTTTGTTTGTTTGCATTGAATAGGCTCCGAAACTACTGAACCGATTTGAAAAATTCTTTCACTGTTGGGAAGCTACACTTTCCCCGGGTAAAATAGGCTATATTATATTTTCAAAACTATCACAATCCCTTATATAATCATAATTCCTTACTAAAACTCCAATAATGTAGTGTAAAGGTGTAACCCAAGGTGTAAAAAAATAAGATGTTCAATTTTAATTTTGCGTGTATGACAGTTCTAAGACAACGTCTGTCAGGTCAGCTAGTATATACTATTTTTAAATAAAGGACAAATTTGACACGTGTTTGTTCAATACGTAAAAGAAATAGTCGACCGAAGCCTTGCAATTTTAAAGCACTGAATTTAGGTTTGGAAGTCACGTGTATTATTTTACTACTTCACGACCTCGTCTCGTGTGTAAAGTTTCTTACTTACCTAACAACCTTAACTAACCTTACTTTTACTATGTAGATTTTAAATTTTCAGATAAAATTTTCGCGTGATCAAAATGCTGCCATTTATCTGGCTCAACCATAGTCACAAATGTGGAAAAAAAAACATGTCCAAACCAAAACTCGGCGCACGCTACGCATTGCACCGACCTTTTGGTTAGTTGTAAGACAACCTCGATCCGACTACAACGCCGCGCGATGCCAGTGCTACGATGTCATAGCGGAGAAGTGACGTCGAACACTATGCAAGTAACGTAACGTCTAAATTGGAGTAAATGTAGCATTGCGAACTATAAAATCGATGTATAGGTATGTACAACGACGCTCGGATGATTTTTGACAGTTTTTACTTAGAGAGTGTGACTCTATAGGTATTTGTATCTCGATGAGCTCAACGCATAAGCATTTCCATTTAACGTGGCAATGCCGCCAGCATGCTGAGTACGCTGTCAACTGGTAGCGAGCGTAAGCATTTGGATTATATTTAAACCTTCAACGGGTTATGGGCAATCCAACTGTTTTTATATGTACTACGGTAACACCTTATCTGACTTAGCGGTAAGAAATCGTAGAAACCAAAAAAGATGTCGTAATTGCCCATCTAAAACCACCTTAATGAACCACGGTATAATGTGTATGGACTGACTATCTACAACACTGTACCGATTTCAATAAGGGATCAAAAATATTGTCAATTTAAAACAAAACTAAAAAACTTTAAGTCGATAAATATTGTTATTACAAAGTTAGTGATATTATCTCTTCTCTATCTCTATCTTCTCTATCTCTACATAGTATAAATTGAAGTCGCTTTCTGCGTCTGTCTGTCTGTCTGTATGTCTGTATGGCCGCTAACTCCTCCTAAACCACGCAACGGATTTTGATGCGGTTTTCACCATCAGTTAGATACATTTTCAAGGAAGGTTTATAAATATAACTAGCGATCCGCCCCGGCTTCGCATGTAAATTACACCCGTGCGAAGCCGGGCGGGCGGGTCGCTAGTAAATGATAAATTTTAGTAATGACTGCAGTAGGTCAATTTGTTTATCATACAATTATAATAATGTCTATCTGTTAACTATTTAAATTAATAACATCATATCTGAACTTTTGAAATTATTTCGACAGTTAAATTAACTAATACTTTTTTATATAAATAATTCTTACGGTAATTTTATACCATCTCTAGATTTGTACGCCTAAACTAGACAAAACATGATACAATGTGACTAATATTTTAACCCATCTATTGTGCATGCGTTTTTAAATGTGTGTATGATTTACTCGTGTTTTGTGCAAATTAATAATCTTTATCTTTACCTTTGAATATAAAACATCACTGAGTGACAATAAACAAAAACGATTAGGCATTATCTTGAAAATAGCACTGCAAATAGTATAAAGCAATTGTTGTGCTGATATTGTGTAGGATGGTGGAGAAGATAGCTCTTTCTATAATTAGATAAAATTAAAAACTATATTTTGCACACTCTCGATACTTAGTGTTGTTCTCATTTTTACCATGCATTACTGCCGTAAGACACCAATAACCGCATAAAATACCGTAACCGTACAACTAAACAACACAAATACATTAAATTGGAAACAAACAGTAGCGTTATTTTATTCTAGTAACTGACCAGGGCTAGTCATTATGTACAATTACCTATTGAAGGGCTTAGAATGCTTATGTACGTATAATTGCGGTAAATTATACAGCGAAAGCATACGGTGAAAATATACGGTAAAATATATGGTGAATGAATACTGTTGGATTTTTCAAAGGGGTGGAAATAAGTGGGCAGTTTTTCCCTCGTTTAGGTGAATTATTTATTTTGACGGTAGTTTGTAATTAGTGACATTTTCCGACGAATCCAATACTAAATTGTATCCGTAGAAGGAATAGTTACAATAAATTTTAATGTTGGTATTAAAATTGACTAGGTAACCTACGCGCAAATCCGCGCAATGACGATATATACATTATTTTTGCCTACGCGCCATGGTAGACAAAGTTTTTATATTTATTTTTTAATATTTGATAGGAATAATATAGGGCATGCGGCATAGTTTGGCGGGTGCCGTACCTCATACCATAGACTAACTAAACACTATCGATAATTATTCATCACAATAACCCAGAATATTTCAATCTTATACTGTACAATAGTTTCATTCTCACAGATTCCATAATTGTATTTTTTATTCAAAACGGCCTCTTGGTGTTGGCTTCGGCCTCACAAATGTCTCTCAAATATCCAAGCTATAGAATATCTATAGAAATAAAGAAATAATATAGTATTAAATAGCTACATAGTCCAAGATCAAAATAACGAGAAAAAAATTAAATGTTTAAATACTCGACACTGGCAAATGCACAAGATTTGCGATGCTTCAAACAAAATCCTCTTAGAAGGAAATAAATAAAAAAGATTACACATGACATTGACATTTTAACCCTTTAGTTGCTCGTTGCTCAAACGGACATTTTGTTCCGTTGAATGGGGATTGGTCACTACAATAATGATAAGTAAGAAATGAAACGAAATAATAACATTAAATTAAGGTGGTACGTTTCATCTATGGAAATTTCAAACAGTTTTCTGTACCTTATAGCTAGGCCGGATAATTATTGTAAACGATCATGATGTTTGCGCAAATTGATTATAATCTATACTAATAATATTATAATGAGGAAAAATTTGATTGTTTTTTTGTTTGCATTGAATAGGCTCCGAAACTACTAAACCGATTTGAAAATTTCTTTCACTGTTGGGAAGCTATACTATCCCCGGGTGACATAGGCTATATTATATTTTCAAAAAAAATAGTGATCCTTACTAAAACTCCAATAATGTAACCCAAGCCGTAAAAAAATAAGACTTACACCCATGCGAAGCCGGGGTGCGTTGCTAGTTCTTTATGAAATCATGTATTTATCTCTAATGCACATTATTAATTACATTTGTCAATAAACGAATTTTTGCTAAAGTTATTTATGATTATTTACGGGATATTTACCGTGGTAAGGTTTAATTTTTGTTGAATTATTGCTGTTTCAAACGGTTTATTGACAAATTTAAGTAATACTGTAATACTGGTAAATTGCTCTAAATGATAATGTAAAGAGAAACTAACGATTTGCGCAAAAACTGTGTCATTTTCCAATAACTAGCTAAAAGGACAATAAAACTTGTTCAAATTTGAATTTCCCGTCATGTGTGAAACGTACCACCTTAAGATAAGAACCGGATGTCAGGACATAGGTATTTCGTCATGATTGAGGTTAAAGGTTAAGTACTTATTTTTAAATCTGGCAGGAAAGAATTCGAAAATGTTTGTTGTTACGGGTCTGCTTTGAAATTTTGCTGAAAGTCTGTGAAATATTGTAATATTTATAATCAACTGTCATAAACGTTTTCCGTATTTAGGTAGGTACCTACATAATAATTATTTCAGTTAGTATACGAATAACAGCAAATAACAGCAGATTTATCTTGCCTCGTGTGGGTAATTTTGAAAAACAAAAATTAAGACTTCCTTGTACGCATAAATGTTAAACCACAATAACTATGCTACATTTTTACCTGTCAAATATAGATATTTGATTTTCCTTCCGAGATGATTTTGGCGTCGCACGTCTTGTGTATTTGTCAGTGTCTAATTTTTAAGGATTGTTTTCGTCATAAGCGCAGCCAAAGTCAAGCAAAGTAAGTCCTAGTCATATCCCAGTAAAGTGGGACTACTAAAACTTCAGTTGGAGGTTTTAAAAAAAATTATGCAATGACATATTTTACCTATATATACAACATGCCCACACTCGACAAAAATTATAATCCACCATTATTAGACATTAACAATTGAAAATAAAAAGTTTTACAAATACAATGATGTGATTTTGTTGGCGCCAAAACTTTCCGAAATCTATAGAACTCGGAAACACCCATAGACAGTAAATACTTCGTATAACAGGAATGATTCCTTGAAGTAAATATATAATAAAACTAGTTAATACCCGCTACTTCGTACGCGTAGAGCTCGGCTTTCGGCCTTGTTACTATGACACCCTAATCACCTAGCGGTATGAAATATACTTTACGACCTATTCTCATACCTAGCAAATATACAAAAAAAACATAAAAATCGGTCGAGTCGTTTCGAATGAGTGCGACCACAAACACCTTGACACGAGATTTTGATATATTAGATAACTATACTCTAGATACATAAAATAGGTAGATAGTATTAAAAAAAGTTAAAATGAAGGCCTTGTGAACACTGTATAATAAATACTGGTGACGAGACGCTATGGCCTTAAAGGATCTAGCCTGCCCAGTGCCCATGGAGTGGGTGAAAAAAACCAAGTCACTTGCCTTGAAGAAAAATTAGAAAATACAACGGTAGGATTCATTGTCGTCACGATTAGATTGAGATAGAATCACTCTTTGTCATAATATTTTAATCCAGTTTCAAGGTCAATCATCTAAAGTCCTAATAAATGTTGTTGGACCATTGTACGAAGCTAACTGTCAAAGCTTTCACACAATCTGTATAACTGTTTCTCCACAACGCCATTATTACTACTAAAGACAATCTAAACTAATAAATCTAATCAGTTAAACAGCACGCTATATAAAAATCGCAATGTGCATAAGAATAGACAGACGCGTTGCTCATTGGCTAGTTCGAACGTGGAAAAACACGTGAATTTTTTTCTAATTCACGTAGAGCCGGCCGTACGTTGCGTAGCGCTGCGCTGTGATTGGTCGACAGGCTTACCGCCAACGACCATTGGGCATATTTTTTTCTACGCTTTTCACGTATACGGCGCGTCTATTTTTTTCCGTGGAAATGCTGGCCAATAGTGGCGGCAACGGGACGGCCGCGTTTTAATTATAAAAGTTGTTCCATTTTTTTGACGCTGGCCGGTGGAGTTGGAGTGTTTTAGTTTTTGCGGGGGCGTTCGAATTTTAAATTGGTCATTAGTTTTTGTTAAACGGTGAATACACATTTGGCAGGTTTACTGTATTGACGTTTGTAGTAGAGACTAGCAGTAAAAAATAATGTTTCGAGTATTTTTAGTACTTATAGTGTTAAAATATTATATAGATAGATGATAAAACACTGTTGTTCACTAAAGTTATATGATTATTTACGGAGTATTTACCGTGGTAAGGTTGTGGAGTAAGCTCCTGATATTTCGGCGCAGTTACACGGGTTTTCGTGCCCGTTCTGGCAGCTCGATAGAAAAATGTGCAGGAGGGAAATCATGTGTCATCTGATCTGGGATTTAAACTAACTTTTTATAGGTACTAACCTGTATGCAACCGCGTGTGTTGTTGGACATGGCTTAATTGCTTGAATCTTCTATCACAGTAGGAACACTTGTATGGCTTCTCTCCCGTATGTACCCGGATGTGCTGCACCAGCTGGTGGTTGGAGCTGAATGATTTGAGACACTGTTGACACTGATGCGGCTTCACTTCTCCACCTAGGCCTCGCTGGAGCTCACGCGCGTGCATTTGCATTGCGTTCTTGTGCATGAAGATCTGGAATAAAAACGAGCGTTGAAAGTGGTGTGGGAAAACGTAGCGTAGGATGCCTTAGGACTTTTTTTTTATAGAATAAGGTGGCACACAAACTACCCATTTGATAGTAAGTCGTCACCGCTGCCTATAGACACCTACAATACCCGGGGCATTGTCAGTGCACTGTCTACCTTTGAGGACTCTATTCACCCTTCGTTTGAAGCAGTCCAAATTATACTGTGGAGGAAAAACCGAAGGTGTTAATAAATGGCTTAACACCTTCAGTTTTCCACAATTTACAGGTACGTGGCAGAAACAATCGATTAAATCGAACAGTGCGAGACTGCGATGTGGCATTTCTGACGATGGCGCCCGGTTCGATGGCGGTGGTAAAACCGGGATGGAGAGAAAAAACTCGATGGAATGAGGACAGACGTATATGAGAGTGATTGAAAGCGAGTAGTCGAAGAACAGACTGACTGCTTCGACCAAAATAAAATCAATGGACGGGCCCAGAAGGAGCGCATTTTTGAAGTTTACATATTTCACATGCCGGTGCTCACTTCGTTTCAGTCGGTCTCTAGCCGTAGCAAGTGCGACACAAGACTATTGTTACATGATAACGAAACAATCAAAATTATGCCTTCGTGTGTTTTCCCTAAATTTAAAAACACAACAAAAAAACAACTAAGTAAGTATCTATTTTTTGTAACAAATGTACTGTGCATGGGTATAATTAGGTGTTGAAGTAAATAGGTTTTGCTACTTTTTTTTATTGAGCAAGTTCAATGGTTATGGCCCGACCATTCATTTTATTTTGGTCGAAGGCTGAGTGGCGGGAGAATGGCGTGCTTTGGTATTCACGCTGCACTAAGATAGGCTAGTTATGATGATGATGACGAAATTAAGATATAAAGAAACAAAAATATTTAGAAAAGATAGAAACCTAGACGGAAAAGTCGAAAAATGATGATTTTATAAGTTTTTGCGAATATTAGACACGTTGATACTAAATACTTTCAACAGAAAAGTTATATGATTATTTACGGGATATTTGAGCGAGTCGTGACGCCGTATCGGGAGCTCATTACTTATCTTACCACGGTAAATATCCCTTAAATAATCATATAACTTTAGCGAACAACCGTGATAGTTGTACTTTCAACAGATTTTAGAACGGGTAAATTTACAATTACTTTTATAAGTATTACTATATACTACGTATATAAACCAAACACAAAACATAATAATTATCAATTTAAAAAACCGACTTCTATATTAGTGTTATTTTTATAATATGAGCGGTAAACAAGCATGCAGTCCGCCTGATGGTAAGCAGAACCCGCCGCCTATTGGACACCTGCAACACTAGCGGTGTTGACGGTGCTTTGTCAGCCCAGAGAGGTAGTTATATACAACGCTTTATAACTATAATTATAGACATTTAAAACGCTTCATGTTGAAGCTCGGCGGGAAGACCATTGGCGAAAATACGCAATTTCGGTTACATGGATGAAAGTATTATGTCATCCAAGTAAACGAAATTTCCAGTTACTTTGATTTAAAAGCCAAATTATTGAACCAATTTCGATGAAATTTCTATGGGACCAATCTGAAAGTATTATCTTTTCAAATAAATAAGTTTTTTTTAAAAACGGTTCATAAAAGACGGAGTTCTGAGGTATCAAACATTAAAAATTAACCTTAACTGTTATTAGCCTTAACTGTTGGCTTTTTTGAAAAACTCAGAGTCACACAGTGGGCAATGGAGAGAGCTACGCTCGGAGTTTCTTTGCGCGATAAAATCCGAAACGTGGATATTCGCCAAAGAACCAGAGTCACCGACATAGCTGTTAAAATTTGCAAGTTGAAGTGGCAATGGGCAGGCCACATCGCTCGAAGAACCGAAAACCGATGGGGAAGAAAGGTTCTGGAGTGGAGACCACGAACCGGAAGACGCAGCGTAGGGAGGCCTCCCACTAGATGGACCAAGGACTTTGTGAGAGTCGCGGGCATCCAGTGGATGCAAAAGGCAGGCTGTCGTTCAGTGTGGAGGTTAAAGGGGGAGGCCTATGTTCAGCAGTAGACGTCTTCTGGCTGATGATGACGATGAAACATTAAAAATAGCATCAAAGGAAAGAAAGGAGGAGGATGAGCTCCTTCAAAGGAGGAGGGAGCTCTCAAGCTCCCTCTTCCTTTGAAGTCGGTTAAAAACTAAACTTATTGAAGCTCGTTTATACTACCTATAAGCAACGAAGGCATATATATACCTAGAACAATCGATCTCTAATTTCGAAACTAAATAAATAATATTAAAAATATTTTTTTAGTTTGTACCTAAGTATACATTGTTGTGGTTATATTTCTAAATTAGGAAATCTACGTGCAAATGAACTCTTTTAACCTAACAATTAAAATTGAGTTCAATTGCTATTATGGTTTATAAATCCGGAACATTCTGGATTTTGCTGTCAAGGTCTATTTAGCGGTTAGCGGATTAGGTCAATACATAAGCAAAACCACATACCTAGTTACCTACGGGAAAGATGAAATAAAAGTACTGAAGTCAATACATTGCGCACTTGAGCTTTTAGGGTAAGTCCACGAAACTTGTGCTCTGTATTTTGTTATTACAAGCTTAGTTTTGGTCAAATCTTGCAAGTGAGCAGTTATCTCCAATCAACAACTCTCACTGGGAAATCTCTAAAACTGTGAGAGAAAAAATCAGCTGTTCCATACATTTCTCGAGTGTAAATGGCCGTATTCTATGGAATTTATTTCGCAATTTAGGGGTTATATAGTACAGGGGCCTTACGGCCAACTCCTTATGCGATCTCAAACTAACGGTAAAACCGTGCCGTTCGGAAAATCGTGCGAACGTGAACCTTAACGCGCCCAAATACGGTTTGGGGTCGCGGTTTTTAATCGCCTAAACTGGATTGCTTATAACTAGCCGTCAGGCTCCTGTTCTTGGACATTGTACTCATAATTATTAACAACTTTTACTGTAGGAACCCTGAAATCGAGAAAAAACGGTTATTGACACTCGAAATATGGAATAAGTATACTTAGCTGATATTTTTTCCAAAACGTGGATATTCGCCAAAGAACCAGAATCAACGACATAGCTGTTAAAATTTGCAAGTTTAAGTGGCAATGGGCAGGCCACATAGCTCGAAGAACCGATAACCGATGGGGAAGAAAGGTTCTTCAGTGCAAACCACGAACCGCAAGACGCAGCGTAGGTAGGCCTCCCACTAGATGGACCGACGACATTGTGAGAGTCGCTGGCATCCAGTGGATGCAAAAGGCAGGCTGTCGTTCAGTGTGGAGGTTAAAGAGGGAGGCCTGTGTTCAGCAGTGGACGTCTTCTGACTGATGATGATGAAGATTTTTTTCGCGATTAAGGTTGGTCCCTTAGTAAAAGCTGTTTGAGAATTGTGAACCACTCCGTTTTTTAAGTCGGTTAAAACATGCAAATAAGTACCAAAGTAACAGTTTAATAACACAATAAATAACACTAAGTCTGTATTATTTCGCCTTATCTGGCACTTGGCGCGATACCTTCCAAAGAGGGCATAATCACACGCTATGCATGTAACCTAACGCCTGCTTTGCAATGACCCGCAGAAAAAACTATAGTATTGACTTTTTGATAAGATTAGGTATGCTTTTATACAAATAGAGTACCGGCCTGTTTTTTTTATCTCTATACATTTATAAAACAAAGCCGGGTTAGTTACACCATTTATGACTCAAGAACGGCAGGACCGGTTTTCGTGATCTTTAGTTTGTTGACGAAAAATTCAATCATGAAGATAATTATTTTTTCCAAACATTTTGTATGGAACGGCAAGAATTGAAGTCTATACATTGACGTACAAAAAACATCATAGAAAAAACGGAAGAAACGGAAAGTCCAGAAAGATAGGGGGTGGAACCCACAGTAGCAATGAAGACCAAGAGAAGAACAAGATGACCACAGGACCTTCCAAGTCCACAGCGGGAGCTAACATGCCGCTAATTGGACTTCCACCCACCCCTCTGGGGGCAGTTGGCCCCAGCGCCCAGCCTCGGCAGAGAGGATCATCCCTGGCAGCCGATTTACCTACTTCCCCGCAAGGGCTGAAAAAGAAGAATCCACTCGACGGGAATAGAGCATAACTTTAAACGATTTTATCTCAAAACTTTAAAAGTTGCTTTAAATAATTATATATTTTTTGTATACGTTCGTATTACATTTAATTATATCACTAATATTTATATTTCGCTTTCATAAAAATTTATCACAATAATCTCACAAGTTGTATCAATAATAAAAGCTACTAGATTATAAATACCAAACTTTATATTTAAAAATAACAAGACTAATGAGAGTTTTCTTAGACCAAATAAAGAAGAAGGCAAATGTCATATTGTACAGGTATGTGAAAACGCTGGCAGAAGACCGTCATGCCTGGAAGTTACTCCACCGACAAGAGCTATGCTCTTAAATGTTGAATGAATACAAAGTTAAAAATAATTTTGCTGTAAACGAAAAAAAAAAGGAACTTACCGTACCTAGACGTAACCGAGTTAATTTTTAGCAAAACCCGCCCTCATCAAACCATCAAGTTTTATCAATACTGGTTGTCAAGCCAAACTGCTGTAATCTCGACCCAATCTTTTGCCGTATATCGTATCGTATATTATACGGCAAGGTTTATACGGCTATACGTTCCGTATATTTATTGAAAACCCTTCGTTTGTGCGATTGCAAAGAAACGACTTGGCTCACGCAACGGTGAAAATAGTGCAAGCCGATGGGACTGGCACTCTAGTTTTAAGTTACATTTTCAAAATTATCTAGTATATATCCATTTTATTCAAAATATGAACATTTATGTGGCTTAGGGATTGCTTAAACTACATTATATTTACTATAGGTTGGCATTTGTCAAGCGACATCTAATTGAATATTTTAGTATAGAATTACGTTTTATTTAGTTTGTTATTTAATGCACCTGTCCATATCAATTATTATTTAAGACCTACAATAAAAAATAAGACTTAGGTTCTGGTTTCTAAGATTTTTTATTATAATTTTTTGTCCATGTTATGTAATGTCATATTTTATATTTGCATCTGCCTTTTAGGTTCACGTAAAAGATAAAAAATAATAAAGTTAATGATAATGTTCAAATAAATAAATACCTCACCTCAAACATGACATCGGCATTTCGAAAATCCCACATTTTGATGCTAAAATAATAATAAAAACAACTATAAACTAAAAAGTAAGAAGATGTGATAAAATTGGACTAAACCGCACTTGTCTGGGTTAAAGATGGTACTAATTTTAATTGGACCCGTTTTTCTACATTAAGAAGGAAAAACCAATCTAAAATGTACCTATAATATTACATTTTGTTATAATAACGCTTAGTTACCATAAAAATATTTTTAATTATTACGCGCTATTTTATAATATTATTTTTTCCTTATTCCTGTTATGTCCTGGTAGTGATTTGCTTTGCCGGGAGCAGGAAAAAAAGGTTACAATTTTATATCTGTCCAATGGTCATAGTTATTTTTGTTCAGACATGATAATGATGCGGATTTATAATAATAGTTTCGAAGTATACGGTATAGCTTAAAATGTATTAATCAAAAGAATGTAAAATCATTACTATTTTAAGATTCTTCAATAATTTTTGAAAGCATCACGAGTATTATGATCTCAAACACAATTAAAATATTTTAAATTTAAAACGGGTCTATAGCATATTTTAAGATTTATTGATATAATTTGTAAAATTTAGTAGTTATTAATTAATTTAATACATACATAGAATTTATCAAATGGAAAATAATTGATGAATTGATATAAATTTAGAAAGATAAGGGAAAAATCAGAGTAAAAAAAAAAATACGTTCAGAGTATGCCATTAGTTTGCACGGCAGTACACGGTTTTCACGCGTGTTAGAAAGTAGAACTACCCGCGGCACGCAACTGAATCGCAAAGAATTTACGATTTGACGCGATATGACGAGGTCTAAGGTTTCCCCGGAAGCGTCGGAAGATTTGTGAATATTGGCTGTGAGATTTCTTGATACTTTTACGTCATGTTCCCCAAGATTATACCCGAGATTTTCTAATATATGATAAATAAAAGGTACTTAGGTATGTGGAAAGAGCTCCCTCCCTCCTGTGGCATTTCCGAGTAACTATAAAATGGGGTTCTTCAATAGACTGTTAATAGAGTCTTTAAGGGTCGCCAACGTATCTATGATGCTCTTGGTGTTACATCCATAGGCAATGGTGATCGCTTACCATCACGTGGTCCGTTTGCTTATTTATCACCTATGGCATTAAAAAAACTCATTAAGTATTTTATTACCATCTTGTTTCAAAGTCTTTTATAAAAAAAAAAACTTTGTTGTTATTACTATCTACGGTATCACATTATTCAGAATTGCACGCCCACTTATAGGCCTTCTGCTATGATCCTTTCCATCCTGAGGTTGCCTGGAAAAGATCGCTCTTAGCAATATGGCCACCGATTGTTGCACTAGTTATTTGTTATTAGTTGGCCGTTTATTATTAGCTGTTTTATTGTGTGTAGGTGTCATTTGTGGTGTAAACAATAGATAGTTTATCTATCTAATCCAATTACATTAATAAAATTATATAAATTAAATATCACACAATAATTGTCAAAATAAATTAGTTAAAATAATAACGTATGTATACACAATATCAAGATTAATAAGTAATAATACTTACAGACTATAAAAAAATAAATTAAAAATAATTGTCACAAAAGTTATGCTCAATATAAAAATAAAATTCTCACATTAACACGTCAAACGCTGACACGGAAAAATTGACATTCCGCTCCGGTTTCTCAGTTAACCGGACAACCCCTCGGGGGGTAATTAGCAACGTAAAAAATTGAGTGCTTTCAACGCGTAAAAAATTAAAAGTACGCTCCACTTTACACTAAATTGTTCCGGAAAGCTCGTATTAAGGACCTATTAAGAAAAATTGCCACTGCTACCCCTTTTCATTGAGGTAACAAGATTTAAAAAATAATGGGGAAACTTGTTTTGTATTTATGTCTTTTTCTGACTAGATCAGAATTGTGTTACGTGAGTAGATAGCAGTTATTAGTATTTTTTTTATTGTAAATAGCCTTGCGCTTGGCCGCCAACTCGCCTGAATTTAAGCGATGCGGTCTACGATGGAGCACGCTGGCCTAGAAGAAACCGATTCACTCTCGACTTGAAGACACCCAGATTGTAACAACTATCCGTTGTATCTGTAACGGTTTGAAAGATACAGCCGTTAATAGGTAAGACAGACGGACGGACAGACAGAGAGACAGACACCGTAGGCTTAGTAATAGGGTCCCGTTTTACCCTTATGGGTACGGAACGCTAAAAAGGAGTCTATTACTTTAAATATTGGTATACCAATATTTTTTTTCTTTTTGCCGTCAAAATATTAAGTAACATTTATTCTGATTTTGATTCTTTCATAAAATTCAAAATCACCGATCAAAATTGAATTTAAAAAAATTGAATTGACATTTAAAACAATTTAGACAGTCACGTTGATCAATACTCTGAAACTTTTCTTGACTTTGTTGACTTCTCTGAATAAATAAAAAAAAACATTCTCAAAAGATTCGTCGATAAAAGAGAGTCATCGCTCTTTATTTATAAACTCGACCCAGAAAAAATTAAGTCAAGTTCGATAAAACTGCGTCACTCGGTCACTTCAAGACTGAGTTAAAAAATAAAAATATCGAACAATAACACATCTTGACGGTAATATGTTTTATTTCGACATAAACATATCGGGTGAACAAAATAGATGCGTCGTAATAAATTAATTTTTATTATTAACTAGCTGCGCCCCGTGGTATCACCCGCGTAGTGATGAAAAATGGTGACGATGATGGTGATGAAAAGTGGCCTATATCACTCTCTAGCCCTTGAACTGTACCGATGCTGAAAATCAGGTCGATCCGTTGATCTGTTGCTGCGTAAAAGAGGAACAAACAAACCAACAAACTTTTCGCATTTATAATATTAGTATAATTAACTTAAGATTATTTTGTCGAGTTTTTTGTATCGCGAATAAATTCGCGTTTGATCACCAACTCGCCTGTTGATAAGTGACGATGGTCGAAGATGGAGCACGCAGACTTTGAAGATTCTATTCTCTTTGGCCTTGAAAAGAGCCAGATTATATATCTCAGGAAACAAGGAAGCTGGCAGATTGTTCCAATCCTTGGCCGTATGGACACGTAGAATCGAAACATTTGATACGTATCCAAGAAAAATACACAATGTATGGGTGATAGTGGGCCGATTTCCGTGGGGTTTATTACAAGAAAAGCATATGATATTTATAAGTATTACTAACTTTATTAATATAAAAACTGAAAGAAGCTATTTCTTGAACACTAATGTATGC
Source organism: Agriopis marginaria (assembly GCA_932305915.1). NCBI lineage: Eukaryota > Metazoa > Arthropoda > Insecta > Lepidoptera > Geometridae > Agriopis > Agriopis marginaria. Next base: position 19,966,371 of record OW029914.1, on the reverse strand, counting down.
TTTAAACTAGTTTTCTGGTGAGCAAATAATACCTACATAATCAATTGCTTAGAAAGCTTGTAGGTTTGGTATTAATTTCTCCTGTCCTTTGAAAATTTTAATACAACAGAAGAAATAGTTTTGAAATGGAATATCATTAGAACAGAAATCGCATCATAGTACAATCGATTGGGCAGAAAAATACTCAGTTAATTACAAATTCACTACCGTCGATTAATACCTGCATCGAGTTAATAATTCAAATGACAACTCCCGGCAGTCAGTATACGATATGAATAGTTTATTAAAAGTGGTCAACAGTGATACGTTCCCACGAACCTCGCAACTGTCGATCTAAGGTTGTCTGAAGTATCGATGTCGGGGAGGTAGATTTTGGTTAGTGCGTTCACGACATTCGGCAAACAAAACCAGGAGCCAGCATAATTCTAGACACCGAAAAAAAATCTTGACTTCTTGAGTCTTGCCTTTCAAAATCGATCCCTTTCAAAATTGGACCTTTTCCTTCCTAAACCGAGGAAGGAAACGGTCATATTTAGGAAGGAATCGGTTTTGGAAGGCAAGACTCAGCAGGAATATTAGTTTTTTTTGTACTTGTAATTGGCCCAGTTATCCTTCACTTATATATTACTAGCTGCGCCCACGATTTCACCCGCGTGATGATGAAAAATGGTGATAATTATGATGATGAAAAACTGCCTAAATTACTCTTTATAATATCAGCTATCTGCCAGTGAAAGTCCCGTGAAAATCGGTCCTGCCGTTTTGCAGTCCACAGGGAACTTAGCACAGAATAGGTCTGTGGAACTTACACAGACATAGGTACATACATACAGATAAGAAAAGCTTGTTTTTTATATGTGTAATAATAGACAAACAAGCGACTGGCCACCTAATGGTAAGTCACCGTCGCATATGGACACCTACAATACCCGGGGCATTGGCGGTGCGTTGCCTACCTTTGAGGACTCTATTCACTCTTCACTGGCTTTCATGCAACTTGCGGCTTCTAACCTGTGATTTCACGTGAGGTTTTTAGTACTTCCTACTGAAATCTACTCATACGAATATTTTGTAACACGTGCGGTGTCAAAACAGTAATACAGAGTGGTTACAGGTGTAAATATCGCAATTATCGACTTGTCACTTCCTACAGCGGTGTAGGGACAGCATTTATTCCCTTTCGAACTTTTGTTATACTAAGTTCTTAGAAATCAAGCTTTTATGTACGGGGAATATCCGTCTGACTACTGTGCTTGTGGAATTCGCAAGATAGTGATAAATTGTTTATCTAAAAGGTATTAATTTATCGCGATTTGAAATAGAATTCTTTTAAGCAATCACATAGCATCACAAGTCGAATGAATGCGGATGTAACTCTGTATGCTGGTCTGTCTGTATCTTTGATAGTAGGTATATGACCTAAGCGACTAAAGCGATTTTGATGAAATTTGTATATTTGTTACCTCGGAACTCATTTATGAACCGATTTGGAAAATTATTCTTTTAATTGAAAGGATATACCTATTTTCAGATTGGTCTCGTAGAAATTTCATCTAAATAACTGGAAAATCTGTTACTTGGATGACGATTCATCCAAGTAACCGAAATTGCATACAACTAATAAAGTAAAGTCGGTTTTTTTTAATTATTAGCTTAAAAAAAGAAAAAAAATATATCATTTTTGTTTTGGTTAAATCATAGACTCTTAAATCATAAACTATTTTAGCCTATAAGCCTAGTTGCTTAGTAATCTAGTTTAGACTGGACTCCAGTTTTGCTGACCGTACATTACTAAAAAGAGGGTAACTTAAAAACCAGCAAGTCTGTAATTAAAAAGTCAACGCGAAATAACAAAACGTATAATTACGCAAACTTGGTTGTTTTTATAATGCAGCGGCGAATGACAAATTAGTAGTTTAGCGACTGTTATCGTGTTTGATTAATCATTAATAATGACATCATACTTTTTTATTACTGTCCACTCAGACAATACAAACCTTATTTAACTTAGTAAAAAAAGGAGCTAGTTTGGCGCCAACAACCGAAAAAAAATACGACATCATTGGCAGTTCAATAAACGGGAATTATCCTCTAATTTTTCATCTTAGGACTTGGGATAAAAAAAAAAGATAAAAAAAACGGTTCTCAATCGGCGAACATATCACGTAACATACAAAAAAAGTCGAATTTAGACTTCTTTTTTAAGTATTCACCCTACTTAAAAAAAACTTAAATCGATTTTCTTTATTGGGTCGACCTTTTCAAAACCTAGGTTACCTTGGACACATTTCTGGCATTAATAACGACTTTCGTTTCCTAATTAGAACTCATATTATTTATAAAAGACATTGAGGATGTAAAAAGCGCAAGTATTTAAATAAATATACAGCTATATTTAATAAAAGAAATTATTTATTGAGACAGTATTATCGATCCAAGAATGGCATTATTCATCGATATCTCACATCGAGCCTTTTTATAACATAGCCTTGAATCTTTAACAATAAAATGTTATTACTGTGTTATATTTTTATATTAATTACAAAATCGTCATAAGTATTTAATTTAATGGATCTACCTACTATTAGTAATCTTATAAATGAGAACGTGTCTTTGTTTGTTCGTATTTCACGTAACAGAGTATTTGATCGACCAAATTTTTTTGCATAGAGATATAGTTTAAAACGGAAAAACGTACGATTCATGAAGGACAACGCATTTGAAACGGAAAAACGTAAGATTTTGGCAGGATCGCATGTGAAACTAAACATCGTAAGTATGATTCTGACAGGATAAGGCATATAAAACGGAAAAACGTAAGATTCTGGCAAGATCACGTGTGAAACTAAAAATCGTAAGTACGATTCTGACAGGATAACGCATATAAAACGGAAAAATGTACGATTTTGACAGGACAATGAATTTGAAACGGAATAACGTAAGATTGTGGCAGGATCGCATATAAAACTAAAAATCGTAAGTACAATTCTGGCAGGGTAACGCATATAAAACGGAAAAACTTACGATTCCTTCAGGATAAGCTATGGCAAGGCATAGCGAGAGAGGTCTAAATATAGACAGCAGTGGGAAAAATAATGCTACTGAAGGCATGTGGAACCACGGAACACTGCTAGTTAACAATAAAAAGAAAGCATTTAACTGTATCTGCAGCCATATTTGCATGTTATCATGAGAAACATTCTGAGAGTAGCGGGCATCCAGTGGATGCAGATGGCAGGCTGTCGTTCAGTGTGGAATTGTGGATGTCTAAGGGGGAGGCCTATTTTCAGCAATGGACGTCTTATGGCTGATGATGATGACGCCACCTTGCCATATCTCCCAGATTGACTGATCTGAGACCGACACCAACGGCTATGGTCACAGAAAAGAGAAATAAATAGAACGTAAATGAGAAGGAAAATCTGTTACCAGGCATCTGAGTGAGCCTTGATTGAACATTCTTATTTAGATCAACGCGTTGAACTCCGCATTACAGTTGCAAACTGATTTCGAATGACAAACTTTTCGTTTATATGGGTGTAACTAGCTACAACAAATTTCTTACAAAAATGCCGTGATAGCCGTTTTTCTGTGGCTATGGCGAACGATCGTACCGCGCGCATTGACTTACGATCGCTCGTATCCCGTATAAAAATGTTCGTTCGCTACTGATATGTCAAATATAGTATTTTTAAAACAAGCAGCTTCAAGAATTTAAGCAGACATCCACAAAACAAAACTTCTAATAATATTTTGCAGTGGTATTTTCCGTTTGAGTTATACAAAATGATATTTCAACACATTCAAATACCTATTTGTTTTATAGGTATAAGTATAAGTATTTATAGCCTTTTGAGGCTTATATAATTTATTATTATTATACATTATAAAGTCACTGGATTTTAGTAAATTAGCTACGCCCGCTATTTTGACTGCAAGGAGAATCTCACAGGGACTGTAAATTTTTCGGGATAAAAGTATCGCATAAATTTCTAATACAAAGTGTTCTTCCAACTATATAATTATTATATGCAAATAATCACGTCTATCCTTCTGTTGCTGCGTGAAAGAGGAACTAACACCTTGTTATCCCGGAAAAAAAATCGATTCTTGAAGGAATGTCCACGCGGGTCAAACCACCGTACGCAGCTGGTATACCATAATTTTATTGCAAACATTGTCCTTCATTCCAAAGTACAGTTATATTTGTACTATCCTTCATGATTATAGGCACACAGTTAGCGAATTAAATAAAACTAGCAAAAGGTACTTCCTTAATAGTGTGCCGGAGGAAGTATAAACGGAAAAACTAAATAATTTATTTCTTTTTTATATACAGGGTTACACATATAGACTGTACTAATTCGAAAAGAGGTCATTGTACTCATCATTATGAACAACTTTTATTACGGGACCAACCCTGAAATCGCGAAAAAAATCCGCTTTTCCATAGAAAATTACGCGATTTCAGAGTTGCTCCCCTAATAAAAGTTGTTCATAATGATAGGTACTATCCTTTCCGGGTGACTCTGTATATTTCAATGAAAAAAAAACTTGTTTAAGAGACCTACTGATTTATAATCCTACTAATATTATAAACGCGAAAGTTTGTATGGATGTATGGATGTTTGTTCCTCTTTCACGCTGCAACGGAACAACGGATCGACCTGATTTTTTACATGATTATACTTCTAGAGCCAGAGAGTGACATAGGCTACTTTTCATCATCATAATAATCACCACTTTTCATCGCTACGCGGATGAAACCGCGGGGCGCAGCTAGTCATCTATATATTCTTTCTATAATAATAATAGCCTTTATTTACAATCTTAAATAACTTATTAAACTTAAAATAATTAATTAGACACCGGTATTCAGATTGTATTGCGATCCCGCAAAGGCCTCCCCTAGAGCTTTCCACACCTTTCTATTATGGGTCATCCTCTTCCAAGTAACCCCCGCTATATATTCTTTCTACTTCTTTCTAAATAAAAAAAAACAATTAATCATTAACCAATGACCAACCTAAAAACCTATAACCTATATCAACCTATCTTATTCTAACCCAAACCCTACCTAACCTATTCTATTTATCCTATACTAGCGACCCGCCCGCCCGGCTTCGCACGGGTGTAATTTACGTGCGAATCCGGGGCGGGTCGCTAGTAAAATTATATTCTTGACTCAAGCGCCTTGGCGATGTGTGTGTGGACTGAGATACCACATAGATCCCTAAGTTTTTTTTTGTAGTTTTAGTAACTGAATTGTTTAGTAAAAGTTGTAATCTGTCTATTTGTCTACAAATAACTAAATGTCCCAAACTCTGCATAAGATTCCTACTTCTAATATGTAGGAATTAATAACTACTAGATAAACTAATAAAAGCAAATTGAAATTATAATCGTAATAGAAATCTGCAATAGCATTGTAAAGCTGAACTGCATCTGATTTGGTTATAACGAATGGGCTCTGCATTCTTCGGATGCTTTACGATAGCCAATCAGAGCTTAGGTCAATTCTAGGCCTAAGAATCTAGAGCTAGAAGGGACCTTTCTTGCGTTTAACGCCTACGAGTTTGGTTAGGTAATAGGTATTAATATTAAGGTAATTTCGTTTGTAATAAGTATTTTTCTTATTCACATCAACCTCAAACAGTATATACTAATTCTATTTGTTGTTGTTTACGAATTTATATATAACTAGTAGGCCGCCCCTGCTTCGCACGGGCAAAGCCGGGATATATAGCCCATGTCAACCGGGGATAGTGTAGCATCCCAACAGTGAAAGAATTTTTCAAATCGGTTCAGTTGTTTCGGAGCCTATTCAATACAAACAAACAAACAATCAAATCTTTCCTCTATAATATTAGTATAGATAATACGTGTGGGAATATCATTAAACCAGTAAATTTTGTAACAAGACGGCGGGAAAATTTTTCGGTATAATTTTAACACCTTTTTTCGTTCCTTCTGGCGTTGCACATCTTATTTATTTGCCAAGTTTTCACACATTCATGAACAAAAATGTAGTCATTATAAAATGCCTCGTAAAACTTAATTTTACTGGTTTGACTATTTAACATCAGGCGAGATAGCAGCCAAGCGCCTATCTACTATTAAAAAAAAAAAAAAAAATGTATCAGTTAACCCTACAATAGTCATATTTTTTAAAAACTTTCGACGCAAATAGGAACAAAAGGTTCTTATCGCGCAAAGCGACTTTAGATGAGATATTGAAGATTATTATCACCACCAACTTGGTAAACTCTGGTCTTTCCTAATTATGAACCACCAGAAACGACGGTCTTTTTGTCAATACTTCTGTTTGGATTGCGTGTGGTACCGCAGGGCGCAGCTAGTGTATCGTAAGATATCTCTATAGACCAGGTTGTAATAAAAACTCCGAGCATAAGACTCATTCCGACACTGACCCGTGTCACAGATAACGCGACAGTTAGTATGTAACCCGTGTCAACAAACGGAGCGGTGGCCAAGTGTGCGTGAGTCGTGGACAGCGAAATGTGTGAAGACGTCATAGTGAAATTAAAATGGAGCAGAAAAAACTTGTTCCGAAATCCGGCTACAGAATATTATTGAGATAACGAAAGATACATGCTAAAATAAAATAAACATTAAAATTCTTTTTTTATGATGCGTTAAAACTACGGTAAGTCAATATGAACACTGCAGAAGCGAATAAAATATATTATAAATACACAGAACTATCTAGCCTTACTATACCAACAACACTGTAAATACTTAACATAACCAAAAAAATATTTAAAGTGTGTAATCACGTAACTAGTTAAAATAAATAAAATAATAAATAATCAACAGCGTAAAGTTTGTTGAAATAAAAGGTGCCAAAAAGTTTTAGTCCAAGAATTCTGACACTGACCTATGTCAACAAACGGAGTGTTGTGCACGTATGTGCCAGAACAGAGAAATACAAAGAGACGTCAATGCAACAAGATAATAATTATAAAATTAAAATTAAATAAAAATAAAACAATAATTAAATTTAGCTCAAATATTTGACCAAAATTATTTTCCTTACACTAAGAATTCTTTTTATGTATGCAGAAAGTTTTTTATTGTAAAAGATCGTGTAAAGGTGCACTGACCTACGCCAACAGCTTATGTGTGTGACTCAGAAAACAGACAGTGAAATGCTTATTTATAAATTCAGGGTTAAAAAGTTCAGCTTAAGAATGATATTAAACGAATTTTCATTCTTATCCTGAAGGTATTTGAACTGTCATCTACTGTAATTCCTTGCTCGCCTAGAAGTCATTAAACCCCTGTTCCCACAAATCGGAGACTATTCTTTTAAGTTTCCTGGTTATAAGATACCTTTGATCTTATATAGTTTGGATTTGCCTTAATCTTGAGCTAGTATCGAAAAAAGTCTGCCAAAAAATGACGGGGGCGTGGTAAAAACGTATTGCACATAACATTCTTACTAGTTCTACAAACGCACACTTCAATATTGAGCGGCACACAACTGTAAATGAGATGATCAAAATGTCATCAAACGAGGACCAAGGGGGGTGTAACTGGTGTAGGTGCTAAAGGGAAACTGTAGGTACTAAAGGGAAAACTGTAGGTACTTTCATAAATTTTTTCTAAGCTAAATACTAAACGATTAATTTCTTGCGAAAATTATAGATGTTTTATAATATTAAGTTGGCAACTAAGCGATTAATTTTCACACATTGTTGAGTCGGCAAAACTAGAAATGTTGTTTAGTTTGTTTTATTTTGTAATCCTACTGCAAATAAAACAAAAAAGTGGGTTTTGCCGGTTGAACGCTGTGAAAAGATTGTTTATTATTTTTGTATTTATTAGAAGTGCATTTGAATAATTATTATTCCAATATCACACTTAAGTAATTATTGTAAGAAAAACATAGAGGAGAAAGAAGATGTAAAATCACAATTAAAAACATTTATGAAAATGCGCTAACCTTTCGAACGGGCATCGTATCACGTCTTATTCCCTGAACGGATTCTAATCCTAACAATGACGTATCGTGGACGTTCTATCGCAATAACCAGCGAAAACTGTAAAGATGTATGCGCGATCCGTCCCCCAAAGTTTTGTCCCGCATGTAAAAATCTTGTTTCGGCCCTCGTTTTATGCCCGTTTAGGCCCTAAAAGTATTTTCGAATTTGAATTAAAAATCCCCGTTTCGTCCCGTTTCCTGCCCTTGTTCCGTCCCTAGCTTTTTATGAAATGTATAGATTTTACATGTTCATTCGTGCTGTAAAGCTCGTCTATCGACTACTAACCAGGCAGACAATGACAGCCGCATTGAGATAACCTCATTTCTTTCCGCGATATCACACACACAGTCGTGAGATACGCACACCAACGAATGTAAGAGTTAAATGATTGGACAGGAAGATGCAGTCTAAAATAAAATGGTAATAGGAGTATATATTTTCTTTTTCGCTAGTGGAAAAAGTCCTGGCTTCATGTATTGTGTCTTTTATCAAAGGAGATTTTATTGTGCAGGTTGTTTTTTTGTGTGGGAACCCATTTTTTTTTCTATTTCATAACAGTTTTGTGTATTTTCCAACCTGTTCGATTAAATATCAATCGATTAATTATTATAAAATATGTAATTAAGCAAGAAAATATAATAGTCACTCGTAAATAAACTAAATTGGTGAATTCCGTAAGAAACTTTCAATAAAATAGTTGCCAAAATATTTTTTTACCAACTACAACAGCAAAAGTACAAGAATGTAAGTATGTTAACGGACCACTTGATGGTAAACGATCACCGTCGCCTATGGATACCTGTAACACCACGCATCTCCACCAGTAAATTTTTGAGAAAAAAATTAACAGACATAGACGTAAACACTATGACACCCACTTTTATTCCAAACGTTGTTAACTTCTGCGTTTTGTGGGTAAAAACGTATTGAGACGTAAGATCAAATGTCATGAAAATTATTACCCAATAAATAAAGCATTGTTAAAAAAAATTGGGTCATTCACATCGTTTTAAATTGTTTCAATTTTGCGACAGACAAAGGTACCAACAAGCGCGTCAGTTTATGCAATATGATAGTCACACAGGGAAGATTTTCGCACACATTAACACCTTGTAAAAATTATACTTTCTTTCTATGTGTGTTTTACTACTCTATAGTTTGTGTGAGTGCGTAGGTACGGTGATGCAATGCCTAATCATGTTTATCGGAGAAATGACGATGTGCAATGAATTTTTTATTATGGTATGTAACAATGTAGGTATGTGACATTTTTAGCCGACGAAAGGAGAAAGCTATCAATTAGACTGTTTTTTTTTTTTTTGTGTTTGTTACGCGATTTCTCCGCCAATTATGAGTTGATTTTGATGTTTTTTTTTTGTTTGGTAGGTCATGCTTCAGATGTGGTTCAATATAAATTCAATCAAAATTGAGTCGGCTCTGTTTGAAAAATATCAACCAAAAACCAAAAAAATATACACAGATGACGTTTAAGAAAAACATTTTAAATAACATAATATTTTTTTTCTTATTTTTTATTTTATTTATATAATTATATAAATTAAAATAAAACACTGAAATTTTAAAAATTTAATATTTCTCGAGGAAAAAGAAAATTGTTTTTAAGAAAAAAGCAAATGTAGGTATTGTTTGGTAGAGTCCTGCCTGACCTACATCAACAGCTTTTGTGTATGCTTTTGATGCGCATGGTAGATATATGGATTTTTATTTGACTTTTTTATACAAAATAACTTTGAATTTGAAAATGAATGTAATATTTTTTTTTGGGTCTCCAATTTCTGTCTAAAATAACGTTCGGTTAGAGGAATATATTTATTTTATTTTCTATATTTGTATTAAAAAATACACCAGTTTTATTTCAAACGAAAATATCCAGCACCCGGAAGTATTAAAACTTTGACCTTTTTAAACAATTGAAACTGACTTTTCTAGAAGATTCGAGAAGTTGAAAACAAGATAAATAAATACAAAAATACTCTCTCTTCTCGTATTTTTACTTTTGTAATAAATAACTTTAAAACGCAATAAATATAAAAGTGAAGTTAATTGCTTTAACATCTTGGGCTTTAAAAAAGGGCCAATGTACCTTCAGGGCTATTTGATAAGAAAAACAAAGGACATTATCAGTGGGTAGGTATTTTTACCTACTCGGTAGGGTAATGAACTCTCGTGAGGACCTTGAGTTTTTATCAAAGGAACTCTTGTGAACACATGGCAGTGGGTTGGTATTTTACTGTCTGCGTAATAAATAAAAATATTATAGGCGAATAATGATATCTAGTAAGTTAACAACATAATTATGATATTTTGCGTAACTTTAGGTCTTTTCCGGCTACCAAAATGCTAATAGCCTTACATTTTATAAAAAAAGTTAGCTATAGATGAAATAGAACAACGATTTTATTGATTTAATTAAACTTATCAAAGAGGTTACTAGGTATATTAAATATATTACAGTACTAGCTAAATCCCGCGATTTTCTAGTATTTTCGCATTTCTGGGGAGAAAAGTACAAAAATATAACCCTATGTCCGTCCTTATGATGCACACTATCTACAAGGATAAGCAATCAAACAAACAGAGTTACTTTCACTTTTATAGTACTAGCTGAATCCCGCGGTATTACCCGCGATAACTGCGTATTTTCTGGATAGAAAAGTACTCTAAGTCCATCTTTATTATGCATACTATCTTTATGAGAAATTTCGTTAAAATCAGCTGAGCCACTTAGTCGTGAACAGCAAGTTCACAGACAAATAGACGGACAGAGAGAAATAGCTACTTTCGCTTTTATAATATTAGTTCTTCTATACTAATTTTATAATATTAGTTCAAATATACATTTTACTTACTATGAGTTAGATTACTACTTACTTGATACCTATGAATTATTTTCGGAACAAGAATTACAAAAAAAGTTGTGTCAAATAGCACAGAAGAGTTCCAATAAAAAAATCTTAATCCAAGAATAATTAATAAACTGTGACTGTGACTAAGTACAAGCAGAGCCTATCTAGTAAAATTAAGGACTAGTGTTTTTTCTTCATGGTTTTTCAAAAATTCGAAAGGATACTCACATTGCTGAAAAATTAGAAAAGAAATTTATGTCAAGTAAAAAGTTTTTCTTGAACTAATAAGTTTTGCCTTACTTATTAGCTAAAGAGAAACTCTAAACCTAAATTATTCTAGTCTGTATAATGTACATAAAAAGTTGTAGACAAAGTTATTCAAGTATAAAACTCAATGGGGCGTTAAAAAAGTTTGTCAAACGAGCATCGACAATTTATAAAATGTTCTTTACAGTCAGGTTAAGTTATAGAGTTAATTTTATTTAAGAAAAATATAATAATTACAGGTTTAAAAGTTGTTAATAAAAACTCCTAGTGATTGATAATTACATTTATCTACTACTAGCGGTCCGCCCAGCTTCGCACGGGTATAGATTATAGCCTATGTCACCCGGGGATAGTCTAGCTTCCCGTCAGTGAAATAATTTTTCAAATCGGTTCAGTAGTTTCGGAGCCTATTCAATGCAAACAAACAAACAAACAATCAAATCTTTCCTCATTATAATATTAGTATAGATGTATTTATCAATCACAAAATATAGTATGAGTCAAAACTAACTTCGTTCGAAAAATAAGTTTATTACCATAAGCTGTTTTAAAAAATGGGTAAAATTATAAGGTTGTCAGTGTTTCTTCTGCTGCTATGATTTTTTTAATTGTCATATTAACCAAAACTGAATCAATGCAGTCTTAACATTTCTTACTTCATCAAAACTCGCGTGAGGATTAATTATAAATTATTACAACACATAACATAATCGCGAGTGCTAGCCGGTGTTATAATAATTTAATTTTTTTACATTAATTTTAAAAAGAATCTCTTTAAAAACGAATAACTGTGGACGATAAGTAATAGGTAGGTACAGTAATATAATAATTTGAGGTCGGCAACGTATTTGTGATGCCTCTGGTTTAATAGATATTCATTCATGCATAGGCAAAAGTTACTTCTTACCATCAAGTAGCGTCTATTTGTATGCCACTTAGAGCTTAAAAAATGTAGGTGTAAGTTAGTACCTGAACTTTTCACGTAGAAACTCCCATAAACCACCCAGAAAACTACGTGACGTCCAATGAAAAAGGCGTTAGCTCATACAACATTCATGCGCGGACGCAGGTCACGATCAGGGACATCGAACCTGCATTTTTAAATCGATTACCACAATGGCGGCGGAATCGATTCCATTTTTAAACTTCCGATTGTATTCGGAATCGGATTGTGTGTAAATATAGACATATACTTTTTTAAAATGCAAATTGGCTTTTACTTGTTATCAAGGTGAGGCGTTTTATTGTGTGTGCTCATAATTTATGTAACATGTATGACTGTTTATGGATATTCACTGAAAAATAGGCCAAATTACGAGAGCATACAATTCGAGCTCAATTACCTAGTGCTACTACACACAAAAAAAACAGAATCTAAGTCGCCCACAAAGTCGCCTTTGGCAAAGTTGACGGACAGCATCATACGTCTAAATGAAAGATTTGAATTGCCACCACTGACTCATGGTTTTACTCACTATTCTGCAAAAGCCATAAAAATCGAGAAAAAATATCTTCCGTTGGACTTCAGACTTTCGTTTTGCAAAAAATATGATGTCAAATTACTCTGTTTTGACGAGCAAACACATCTTTAGCATTTAAAAATTTAGCGATAAGCATTCTTTCAACAGACCAAGATATTCTTTAATAAAGCACATTATTATTTTCCACGTTACCAAAAATATGGCTTAATAAATGAAAAATATCATATACTTTTTTAGTAAATTCTACTTTCAATCAACCAGAAGAGGAAGGCAACGCAATAAAATCGCAGTATCTGCCTACCACGTGTTCTCTCCATAATAAAAATAAAGTATCTGCAGCGAGAGAGTTCGATCACCTCCCTAACCTAAGACAAGAGTTTGTATACGATTGCACGCACACACACGCGTTTGTAGGTCGCAAGGCTCGCACACAGACGCGTACGCACTCACACGTGCAAAGGCAGCGCGTGCGCCGAACAAGTTTAGACAAACGGAAGAAATATTATTCTCTTTTTAGGTACGCAGTTTGCTGGACCTATTCCTGATGTATGTGGATGTTAACTCAGGGCACTTTTTATAGAGAAAAAAATGGAGGATAGGTTTATTTTTTAAACTTTCTAGTCTTTTTTAAATTAGTGTTATTATAGAAAGGTTACAAGAGTATAATACTTCAATAATGCAACTTTAAGACATGAATTAGCTAAACGGAATGTAAGATTTGAAATATTTTTTCTCGTGGAAGTTAATTTTAAAAGTTTACAGATCATAAAGCAGTAATAAAATTCTGACTAAAAAGAAAATAATATTAGTAAAACTGAATAATCGTTGCTACATGATTTTAGTAATCTAATATTATGTTGTATTTTATAGTAATAAAATAATCTTGCTCCTTAACTCTTATTAACTTATATCATAGATTAATAATGAAATGTATAAAGCACGTCACAATATACTAACAATCAGAATTATATTGTATAAAAAAATACACTTGTTAAAATCAGATAAAATTCTAGTCAACGTGTAGTAACATTAAAAAGATCGGCAAGTTATGCTATCATTTATTTAATTTAAAACTAAAATGAATAGGTACAAGTACAAACACTATTGTAATAGTGATATTTGCGTCCCATTTAAATCACTGACGCATCAAAAAAAGTTACAAAAACACTAAATTCGCAAAAACCGATACCGTATTCTGCGTGCATTGCACCTAGAATTTTTTAACCGCGCATGTGTGCGTGAAGTCTTGACCCACGACAGCTCACGTTTGTTGTCGTAGGTCGCGCATGTGTGCGTAACATTTTTTCATTGAGCAAACGGAGCATAATTACCAATTAATAAATAAATGGAAATGACCTGGATCTGAACAATGTGTTATTGTCGATGTAAAAATTTGGGGAAAAATGTGCTGCGAAAATTTACGAGATGCCATCAAAGAGTATTTGTGCAGTTTAAAAAGTGATTAGAAACAGTAGTTTTAGACTTTAAAGTGGTATGGAGTGGGATGTTATTTCTTAAATAAAGAATCTAGAAAGACTTTCAAAAGGTCGTTAGTTCCTTCGACCAAAAAAAATGAATAGACGGGCCATAACCATTGAACTTTCTCAGTAAAAAACGAGTCAAAACCATCGGACATATACTTCAACACTTAATTATAACCGTGTGCAGTGTACATTTGTTACAAAAAATAGATAACGGTTTTTTGTTGTGTTATACTTCAGGAAAAGTACACGAAGACATAATTTTGTCAAATGTTTCGTTATCATGTAACAAAAGTCATGTGTCGCACTTCCTACGGCTAGTGACGGACTGAAACGAAGTGAGCGCCGGCCCTCATTTTGTAATCTTTAAAAATGCGCTTCTTTTTGGCTCGTCCAGTCATTTTATTTTGGTCGAAGGTTAATTCAGCTAAAACATTTTCTATATTTAACTGAAGATTCTAAAATAGTCAAATAAAAATATATTAACTGTTAGTAATTGTTAGAGCGGTCAGTTTCGATTAGTAAGAAAATTAAGAGCCTAGAAGTTTTAAAGATTAGTCAAATAGAATTGATTTAGACATCCATTATGTTTTATAAATTCCCGAAAAATTGAAATTAAATCTACGCTATAGAGATTAAAAATAATATAATCTGATAGCACTGAAATATTACCGGCTTTCCATTTTTTATATCGCGTGTTTTAGTTTTGTTTAGATAAAGATGCCACATTTTAAATGCCATTGTAGTGTACTAATATAGAGTTAAAGGTACTTAAAGGAGGTTATAAAAGTTTTATGACTCAAAATAATCAGGCATCGCTGCGACGGTTTTACCTACGTGATACCTACAGACAGACCTTTTGTGCCAAAACAGAAAATTACCTCAGATTTTCGTGATAAAAAACTGCACGTTATTCTCGAGTGAAATCATAATTATCTTCGTGCAAGCCAGGAGTCATACTAGTATAGGAGTTTACGGACATTTTAAGTGCCGTCGTAAATTAAAATTACTATGTTTTGGTTTACTGTGAAATAACCCAAACATAAAATAATGGAAGAAGTTACCAATAAAATGAGATTTCAAGTACCTAACTATGACAAATAATCATGACCATATCGGACTACATCAAAGGCAGTTTTTCGTTAACTGCTGTTAGCTGTATTTTTATGATGTAACAAAGGTATAAAAGCTGCAGAAGTTACGAATCAAGGACCCAAAATCACTCGTTTGCAGAACTTCATACTATATTTAAAACAAAACTATTAATATTGCTTGGTTATGATGTGATTTTTTTTTTATTATTGTTTGTAATGCAACTCGCCGGATTTTAAGAATAATTCGGTCTACGATGGAGCACGCCACAAGAAACCGATTCACTCGTGATTTGAAGACACCTAGATTGTAACTATCAGACAGCGCATTCCATAGACTACTAGCAGTTCGCACAATAAAGTGGAATCAAAACGCTTCATTCGATTGTTATTCTTTGTGCCACTCTTTAATCCTGAAAGAGCATTTCACTTAAAGCCGACGTCGTCTCCGAGACTACTCCGCCTGAGAGTCGGACAAAAGAGTTTATTTTTAAGATCTGTCACGGACGCAGTACGTTTGAAAGCTGGATAAGACTTGAAATAATTAAGATTTACTTTTGCCGGAGTCAAAAGAACTGGGAAAGAAAGTTGCACGATTGTTTTTAAGACGAATGTTTACTATTTTACTGTAATGAAGTCTGTATTATCGTAGTTAAGTATATTGTGTAGATTGAGACAAAATACATTACATTTTGTGACCAACATGCTGGCGTGTTTCTGGCCCAGGGCAATTCAGCGTGGTAATGCCGCCATCATGCTGGGTACGCTGCCAACTGATAGTGGGCTTGAGAATTTGGATTGTCTTTAGACCTTCAACGGTCTATAGGCAGTCTAACTGTTTCTATAGTTTAGCTTGTATTTTGTTTAGTAAAAGCTTTTGCACTATTTTAGTATGTGTAGTCAACGAAATAATAAACACATAGGGCTATTTTGTATTTTTCTTAATTCTGGGTTTCATCCAAAAAGCATTTAAATCTAAAATTAAAATTGTTAACTAATTTTCTTGCTGTTTACTGATCCGTATATTACAAAAAATATTACTTACTATTTATTAAAAAATATGTTTCGAAATACATGCGTATAATAATTAGTTAAAAAGGTCGAAAAAATCTCGTAGCAAAAAACTATGGTTTCTACAAATACATTTTTATAGGCATCTATGTCACTATCGTTGTTTTTAGGATTCCGTACCCAAAGGGTGTAAACAGGGTTCTATTACTAAGCCTACGCTGTCTGTCTGCCTGTCCTTAATTTAACGGCTGTATCTTACGAACCAGTTATAATAATTTTGAATACGGAACCCCACAATATGCGTGTCTCGACACGCTTTTGGGCATTTTTTTGTTTTATGTTTCGTTTATATGTAGGTATATTTAAAATTTTACCATTAAGTTTTATGTTTCGTTTAATTATACTTTAGTATATTTAATATTTGAATTTTTTTTTAAGTTTTATGATTCCTTCATAGGAAGGTTTAGTAGTTATTTCAAAGAAACTTAATATACAAGCAATGTAAAGCAATGAAAGTTAGATAGATACTATACCAAGTGTTTCGTATTTATTTAGCAAGTTAGTGTTCGTCTGGTGAAAGTGACCTAAGCTAAGTTGTAAAAGTAAACCTAAGTTGTAAAAGCCAACGCGACATTTAGATTTTTATTTTTAACGAGCGTTGAAGTAAGAGGTCCATTAAGGTATTTTAATTGCGAAAGTGTTGAATAACTTCACTTAATTTTTTTGGTAATTCTTTAACTTTATGATTATTTACTTAGAAAGGCGTTTCTATGTAACTTCAACGACAAATTGCGTATTTATTGTATTTTGATGAAATGTTTTTTTTTTTTTAACTTTGGCTTATTGGCTTAGAACAATAAATCCATCTCTACATAGTATAAATTAAAGTCGCTTTCCGCATCTGTCTGTCTATTATGGCCGCTAACTCCTCCTAAACCACGCAACGGATTTTGATGCGGTTTTCATAATCAGTTAGATACATTTTCACGGAAGGTTTGTATGTATAACTAACGACCCACTCCGGCTTCGCACGTAAATAACACCCGTGCGAAGCTGGGCGGGCGGGTCGCTACTATCTAATAAATCTAAAATTTATGTAGAAAATAAATAATCCCTCTTATATCTAAATTCAGCTTGCAGCAATTGTAGTCTAAAGTAACTACGGTTTCAATATACCTTTGGTTTAGTCAATTTTGAATGCTGAACCGAAATACTATTTTATAAATCACTAGCGACCCGCCCTGGTTCCGCACCGGTGTAATTTACGTGCGAAGCCGGGAAGGGTTGCTATTTATTTATCTATATAAACCTTCCGTGAAAATGTTTCTAACTGATGCTGAAAACCGCATCAAAATCCGTGGCTTGGTTTGAGGAGTAAGTGGTTATACGGACAGACAGACATACGCGGAAAGTGACTTTAGTTTATACAATGTAGAGATTATTATAGTAGGTAGTAAAGGTAGGTAGGTATATACGCCTCAAAATTTAAAAAAATTACATTTTCAACCCTGCGAGCAAAAATAATGGACGAACATAAAAAAATATAGATCAAAGCGAAGCCAAGCCACTCATGTGAGTTAATCATGACTGTCATCATCATCATCAGCCCAAGGACGTTCACTGCTGAACATAGGCCTCCCCCTTAGAACTCCACACTGAACGATAGCCTACCATCTGCATCCACTGGATGCCCGCAACTCTCATGATGTCGTTTCATCTAGTAGGAGGCCTGCCTACGCTGCGTCTTCCGGTTCGTGGTCTCCACTCAAGAACCTATGGTTAAGGTTTGTATAGTTTTGTAGGAAAATAATATATATTTGAGAAAACACTACTTAATTAAATTGTGACCACTCTTGGAAAAACATCCGTGTAAAATTAGAAAAACAGTAATTTATATGTACGTAAATATTTTTTAAACGTAAAAAATTATATGGAACGTACGTTATAAAACTCTATTCCTAAGAAATGCCGACAATGAGTAAGCTTCCGCGTTTTACACAATATAATATGTATGTAATAGTGCACATACACACACACACACACGCACACACACACATTCAATGGACCTCAAGACTCAGGCACGAATAAACTGTTATTTAATCTGTACCCCAGCTTGCAGTAAGCTTCACGAAGTCATTATAACATCTACTTCATAAGCAAAAAAAAGTACAATACCTGCATCGAAACTTTTTCAAACACAATCCTTTGAAATCTCTTTCGAGGTTGTGCATCTCACTTGAAACGTCAAAACACTTCACTGGCACTTATAGAAAAGAAAAAAGAAAACGCGGGAACTTTTATTACGTCACTTCGAAATAAGAAAACAGTCGAAATCCAATCCGTAGTTAATTAATTTTGATAGTTTTTAATTTTTCTTTTTATTTATTTTTTGTGGCAAGCCAAGCGTATGTCTGTTTACGTCAAAATGTATTTTTCAAATGTGTGCGGCAAAAAATCGCAGTGCTCTCGGGCCGGGGCCGTAGGCGTTCTCTTTATAAGTACTATAGTTATAGTGGACGGCGAGCCATCGTAATGCACTTATGTGTAGGTACTTGCTAAGTTTTTTATTATAGTCAGTTGTATTCACGAGGTTTCTTAGTTCGAGGCTTGCGTGCTGTTCGAAGCGAGTTGGTGCTTTGTTACGTAACATTTTTATACTTATAAGCTTAAGAAAATGTTTCAACTTTCATGTGGTGTTTTGATAGCATCATAGGTTGGATAGGTATGTTTTATAGACAAAAGATCAAATACATAAGTATGTACTTATTTCTTAGTTGCAATGCAAGATAAGAGTATTAAACTAAAATTTGTGACCATTATTTATAAAAAAAAAGGTTACCATGTAGCCTATCATTGTTTTAAATCTTATTTCTTAACTACATAATTAATTACCTTTTGTAAAGTAAAAAAAAAAAACAACGTCAAAAAGTCGTACAAATATGACCTACCGAATGTAGAATAAATGATTATTTTCGTATGATTAGTATCGAAGATATTAACAATTAAAATCTTGCGTATAAACAAGATTTATTCACAAACCCCTGATGTACTGACAAAATTAAATTTTCACGTTAAAATACAAGTTGCAAATATAATCACTATTCCCACAAAAAATTACGCAATGTTGCAAAAGTATCAAAACCACATCCTCCTAGTAAGCGATAGTATGTGCAAGCGAGATAGCAATATGCTGTTTTTCATCGCACCCGAAGTAACTAGTGTTTTATCTGTGGCATTGCTTCGACGACGGCAGAGTTTTTTTCCAAGATAAAAGTTTTTATATCCACGCCATATTCGTCTTTACATACGATTTTTTTTATTTAACCCTGTTGGTGGTCTCTTCGATTTTTTATGGAGCCTCGAATTCAGACGCTGTCTAAAAATGGTTGGTACTTCAAGAATTAAGTACTTTACTGGTTATGAATGTCTGATTTTATTTTGAATACCTCGTTATGTGTATTTTTTAAAGCTGATAATTTTTATGAGATATTTCAATAGCTACTTTATTTTATGTTACAGTTTATTTATAAGTAAAACTGTCGCGGCAAGCCAATAAACTTCCGAAAAAGTGGCTTGTTGGTTTGTTTTGCAAATGCCGTCATCTTTAATCATGCCACTTGATCTGACAGTTTTTAAAATATTTTCAATTTCATAGAATTTGCTCTGATTTACTATTAAATGTTTTTTTTACTATTAAGTTTTTGTTTCTGTATCACTTTAGTGATATCATGTCATCAGAAAGAAAACGTTTACTGCAAGAACATAGGCCTCCCCCTTAGCATGCCAGTCTAAGCGACAGCCTGCCATCTGCATCCACTGGATGCCCGCAATTCTCACGATGTCGTTGGTCCTTCTAGTGGAAGGCCTATACGCTGCGTCTTCCGTTTCGTGGTCTCCACTCAAGAACCTTCCTTCCCCATCGGTTTTAGAGTGATATCGATTCGGTAATATCATGCATGGAATAAAAATTCCCAGAATATTCTGTATAAAGATTATACAGAAGACTGAGGAGTATAATCGGCCATTATGCCTAGCGTTTGTGGACTACGAAAAAGCCTTCGATTCAATCGAGACCTGGGCAGTATTGCATTCCCTCCAGCGTTGTCATATCGACTATAGGTATATCGAAGTGATGAAGTGTCTGTATAGAAACGCCACCATGTCGATCCGATTACAGGACGAGAGCACGGAACCAATCCAACTGCAGAAAGGCGTGAGACAGGGAGATGTTATCTCTCCGAAACTGTTCACGAACGCATTGGAGGACGTTTTCAAGCTCTTGGACTGGAACGGATTCGGCATCAACGTCAATGGCGAATACATCACTCACCTTCGTTTTGCCGATGATATAGTCATCATGGCAGAGTCGCTGGAGGATCTCAATACGATGCTCAGCGACCTCAGTAGCCTTTCCCAACAGGTGGGTCTTAAAATGAACATGGACAAGACAAAAATTATGTCCAATGTCCATGTTGAACCCGTGCCAGTAGTCGTTGGGAACGATACTCTCGAAGTTGTTGACCATTACACCTATCTTGGACAGATTGTTCAGTTAGGTAAGTCCAACTTAGGCAAAGAGGTCGCCCGAAGAATCCAACTCGGATGGGCAGCGTTCGGGAAATTGCGTGACATCTTCTCGTCCAAGATACCACAGTGCCTCAAGACGAAGGTCTTTGACCAGTGTGTGTTGCCAGTGATGACATATGGTACTGAGACGTGATCCTTAACTGTTGGCCTTTTGGAAAAACTCAGAGTCACACAGCGGGCAATGGAGAGAGCTATGCTCGGAGTTTCTTTGCGCGATAAAATCCGAAACGTGGATATTCGCCAAAGAACCAGAGTCACCGACATAGCTGTTAAAATTTGCAAGTTGAAGTGGCAATGGGCAGGCCACATCGCTCGAAGAACCGATGACCGATGGGGAAGAAAGGTTCTGGAGTGGAGACCACGAACCGGAAGACGCAGCGTAGGGAGGCCTCCCACTAGATGGACCGACGACATTGTGAGAGTCGCGGGCATCCAGTGGATGCAAAAGGCAGGCTGTCGTTCAGTGTGGAGGTTAAAGGGGGAGGCCTATGTTCAGCAGTGGGCGTCTTCTGGCTGATGATGATAATGATGAATAAAAATTCCCAGGTTTATTTAAACATGTCCTACGCACATTGTAAAACTCGTCAAACCATGAAATGTACTATTATCATAATTACACGTCATTTTACAAAACAACTAACTTCAAGCCTTACAACCTTCAATAAAAAAAATGTCAACCCTAGTCTTTGGTGTGTCGATAGTTTTCTAGATACTTAGAGCCCAGCCAAGCGTTGAATATGTGGAATGAAATTACTGGCTGTCGTAACAACTAGTTGTCGCCATAATAATTCATTGCTATCACAATCTGTCAACATGTTGACATGTTCGGGCACAGAAAAGAAAAGTAAATAGAACGGAAATGAGAAGGAAAATCTGTCGCCAGGCATTATGACAGAACCTTGATTGAACATTCTTATTTATGTCAACGCGTCGAACTCCGCATCCAAAGAACTTGGACCTTACCTTTTTGGGTTAGGTCTCTTAGGTCTAAGTTCTTTGTCCGCATCACAGTTGCTAACTGATTTCGAATTAACTGACGACTGACTGACGTTTCGTTTATATGGGTGCAACTGGCTACAACAAATTTCTTCAAAAATGCCTTGACAGCCGTTCTAATTTAAACAAACAAAAACAAAAACATTATTTTCTGTGTTCGGGACAATAGGTTATAGTCCAATAAAAAAAAAATACTATGGGACAAATATAAAACCCTTAGATTAAATATAAATAGTTTGGATCTGCCTTAAACTACTTTTAGTTTTTCTGAGGTTTGGAACAATAGGTTAAGTCAAAGAGGTTAGCACAAATAAAAAATATTACAACCATGGAAAAGAATGAAACAAGACATTTTTAAATTTACCAAATCAGGTAAATTTACTAAATTTATCATCTTCTAACACGCAATTGTTGAGCGGATTCTGAAAATTATATAACTGTACTAAATATAATATACATTACTTTACTAGATTTACTAGTAGTCTAACTGTATTTGTAGTGTTAGTAGTATTAGCTTATATTTTGTTTAGTTAATAAAGGCACTTAGCCCAGAAAAAAAAGCTTACTAGTTAATAGTCTTTAGAACTCGTAGTTTTTATTCAGGTTTTTACAATGTTATTGCAGCTTACAGAGCAAATAAATGCTTGGACCGAGTTTAGAAATAGCGTCGTGGTGCAAAAGACACAAAAAAGTATGGTGAAAACAAAAGTGGCTAACTAAAAAAAGGGCGAAAAAATAAAAATTACTTTCTAAGCATCACATTTTAGATCAGCCAAGGAAAACTCAGAGCAACTTAGAAAATTACTAAAACTCTAATTACATTCATTGTACCGTCCATCCAAAATGAGGTCACAAACAAAAAATAATTTCCCCGAAGGAAATAAACTAAGAAATTATAAGAGAGACGTCCCGAATAGCGTTCGTTAGCCTGTTTTAATTTCAGCTAATTTTTATCTTGCCGGCGCCGTGTCTTTTTTACTGTAGTACGGGCCATTAGCTGCGTGGATAGAGACGGTATGTCTTGGTACTTTCACACAAAAGCTAATTCTTATATAATTATGTAAAAATCGACGTGTGTATGTTTCCTATGGACTCTAATCGGCTGGACCGATTTTGACGGAACTTTCAGTGGCAGATAGATCATGTTATACCTAAGGAGTAATTATTTAACCGTGAGGTGCGGCTAGTTTCTTATAAATCTTGAAAAAACTAATCTTAAAATCAAAGAGTATAGAAAATCGGACTATTGCTATACATGCGAAAGTATTTCTTTTCTCTTTCACGCAGAAACAGAGCAATTAATGAATCCAGATACTTTTTTTGTAGGTTTTATCCCGGAAAAATATACAGTTCTCGAGGAAATGTCCACGGGTAAAACCGCAGGGCGCGTGGTCTTTTATCGAAGGTATTTTGTAAGTATTATGATTTTTGGTGCTAAGCTCATTGGTAATATAAAGTGAAAACTTATTCACTATAACCTATGAATAAACATAATGTTTTCTTATATAGTACTTATATTTACGGGAGTTATCGGTCTAGCAGATTGTCCGAATTTAAAACAGTTGTTATACATAATTTTCTGTTGTTGGACGTCTTTCTCAGTTTCTCTCACACACAATAAATTTCAGAATGTAACTCTCCAAATACATTGATTCAATTTAACCACAGTGCAGAAAAATTAACATAGTGTTTCGGTCTCTAAGTATCAAAACTGCTCACCCCGTCTATATTACTGAAGAAATCTAATTTTTGTCCAGTTTTTCTCTTTCTAGTCCCAAGAGGGCGCCCTCCCGCCAATTTGTATGTGTTTGTGAAAATTTAACCTTAAACTGTTGCCGTGTTTCTGCTACCGTTAATTTGTTACATTTGTAGCTTTTTTTGTTGCATGTTGAGGGTTAATGAGTGTTTTAGCTACATTTAGGGTAGAACTGTCAAACCCTTCTTGGAAAGTTGTTTTTAGGGTTCTGTAACCAAAGAGTAAAACGGGACACTATTACTAAGCCTACGATGTCTGTCTAACTGTCTGTCCGTCTGTCCGTCTGTCGGTCTGTCGGTCTGTCGGTCTGTCGGTCTGTCCGTCTGTCCGTCTGTCCGTCTGTCCGTCTGTCCTATCTATTAACGGATGTATTTTTCGACTCGTAACAGCTAATCAACTAAAACAATTATAAAAAAGTCGAAAAGTAAAAACAAAATCAGACTTAACTCGTTGTTTTTCTTAAAGAACTTGTCAAATTTACTACGGTACAAACGTCAGTTTATGTTGAAAAAATAATTGATACCCAAGTATACGGTTAATTTAGAAGCTTGATTATCGTTAACATTCGTACGACACTTACTATTAATTAAAACTTGGTGTAATTCCAAAACTTTTATTTTATTAACCCTAAAATAAAACTTGAATACCTTTCTTTAAACAAGAAACACTGTTTCCAGCTATAAAATTGTTTATCTCAATGCAATATTCAAGACAACACCTGGGATGAGGGTAGACGAAAAATTTTCGTATTTTTTACGATCCATTACGAACTTTCTTAATAATGTCGCGAGTTGAGAGTGTCCCACCACTAATTGCGAGATAAATTTCCCTGTTTCGCGGGAAAAAGTATGAGTTATAACGGGGTGCGGGGAAAAAACGATTACGTGGCGATAGGGTTACCACCATAAAATATAATATGACTAAAATATTTTCTCTACTTTATTATTCTATGGCTAGAACAAGTCTAGAAAAAAAAACTCATTGGTGTTTTTCCTTAAGAGCACGTTACAACTGCACGCATATTTTTAAATTTTGGAAGGTAAAAAAAACATGTGCAATTAAAAAAATATCGATTGGTCAGTTATTTTTAGATTAAAATTGCAAATGTGTTAGACCAATTTTCTGTTTTTTTTTTTTTTTTGCGGAGATTTGAAATTTCAATATAAAAACTCATTGTCATTTTATCTTATAATGCAAAATTTTTGAGTAAATTTATTATTATTTTATTTGAATTAGTCTAGAGATTTTTGTGAGGCATTGGGTGTAGCCGAAGCCAACACCAAGAGGCCCTTTTCAATCATACTAATATTATAAATGCCAATGTGTGTTGGTTTGTTTGTTACTCTTTCACGCAGCAACAGAGCCACGAATCGACTTGATTTTTTTTGTGAGTTCAAGGGCCGGAGATTGACATAGGTTACGTTTCATCGTCATTATCATTATCACCATTTTTTCATCAAACCGCGGGGTGCAGCTAGAATAAAATACAGTTATGTTGTTTCTTTTCAGTTGTCATCTCTCTCTTGCTAACTACGTACGTACTGATAGGTTCACGCTTTGTTAGGTACTTTTCTTATCTCTCCACATTACCATCGACCCAATTTTTCATACTGAAGGTTCGTCCTAAAATTATCTTTGTAGCCAAACATTCATGGACACCGGGAAGGTGAACGAAGAAAAATGTCCCGAAACGAAGACATTTGCGTCCCAGTATAAACACTAGTTAGTTTGTCTCATTTTGGCCACTTGGCTTGTTTTCAGCCGGTACTACATTTATTTCAGCGGAACACGAAGGCAATTTAAAAGACGTTTAGTGGAATTAAAGAACAGAATGAAACAACCGAGTTGCAGACGTTTTTAAGGAACAAAAGAAAAACGTAGATATAATTGACTTGTATCCTAGTGTTTCATTTATTACAAATAACAGACTTAGCTATGAATGTAACTAAATGCATTACATAAACTGAAAAAATAAATTTAAATTGGCTGTTAAATCTCTGAGATATGAGCGTTTAAAGATTTCAGAGGGGATAGAGAGTGACTGCTCTGTCCCTTTCTCGCAAAGCGTGTGTTAGTATAGAATTTATATGGCGTGCCTGAGGCGTGACGTCATAACTCAGTATAGGGCGCTCTCTTTCTTGCATGAAATTAAAGTTTAAAGTTTTAGGAGGGGATAAAGAGGGGCTCTATCCCCCCTAAAACTTTAAACTTTCATATCTATATTTTTATTTCTGGTGTACACAATAAAGTTTTTCTATCTATCTATATCAGAGATTTATCAGCCATTTTATTTGTACTTTTAATGTAATGTATTTAGTTATATTCATCGCTAAGTTACTTGTACTAAATTAAACATTAGGACATATGCCTAAATCTCTTTTGAGGTTCAAGTCGCCTAACATGTTGCTCATACTAGGATTCCAGCATCTTATAACCTCAAGGGATGATCAAACGCAAGCTTCTTATCAAAATAAACCGACTAAGTGCGAGTTGGGCTCACGCAGAGTTCCAAACCATCACAAAAAGTAGTGTGAAAAGACAACATCACGCCCAGGCGGCGAAGGCGGCCACCCATTCGCAAGTACTGACCGCGGCCGACGTTGCTTAACTTTGATAAACAAAAATTTGTCACCAACTCGCACTTGGCCAGTATTTATTATTTGTTGTTTTACTTTAGAGTATGTACTATAATCATGCCAAGTTTGACGCTTTTACGTATTACCATATTTACACTAGAGCAAATACAAAAGGACGATTAAAAACGTTTGTTGTATGGGGTCGCCTTAAGTTATTGCTTTTTGACTTCATTATTATTTCTAAGTTGATCCGCCGTAACATTTCATATTCTGTGAAAATTTCAACAGACTACCTATTACGATTCGAAAGATGCAGCCGTTAGAAAGAGAGAAAGAAAGAAAAATATTTATTTATTACTGAAACAAAACTACATTGACATTACGAGTTATAAACAAAGTAAACAGGTAGAATGAACGGACAGACGTACAAACAGACAGCGTAGGCTTAGTAATAGGGCCCCGTTTACACCCTTGAGCGCGGAACCCTAAAAAGGGAACGATGTTTTTTTCATATAGAATTCTATATTTTTGTTCAGCTATATTTGCCGTAGAATCATTAACCTTATAATATAGTAGATATCATGTTCGAGAATGGAGACCACGAATCGGCAAACGCACTGTAGGATATCCTGCGATTAGATAGAGTTAACAAATAAGGAAGGCAATTGGCAGTGGCATGAAAAGAACAGCTGATAGTTTTAAGAGACACCTATGTTGTGATATTTTAGCGCGTATTTATCGTATTACGTATTTTGTACGGTCCCTATCACTGTACAGCATCAACCACACTACAGTGGACTGTAAACGTATAGACTGTACTAAACCAAAAGGATTTCACTGTACTTATCATTATGAACAACTTTTAATATAGGAGCAAACCCGAAATCGGGAAAATATCAGCTTACATTTTGTCGAGTGTCAATGGTCGTTTTCTATGGAATAAAAGATTTTCGCGATTTCAGGGGATGGTCTCATAGTAAAAGTACATTCTATATTTTATACAGGGCTAGTATAATATATTTCAAAATAATTATGTAGGTACATATATTTCCAATAGACATGTGTCCTTATGTTTAATTTATTACAAATAACCGGCTTAGCGATGAATATAACTAAATTCATTACACATACTGAAAAAATAATTAAAATTGGCTGATAAATCTCTGAGATATGAGTGTTTAAAGTTTTAGGTGGGGATAGATGGGATGCTCTATCCCTTTCTCGCAAAGCGTGTTTCAGTATAGCATTTTTATGGCGGACCTGAGGCGTGACGTCACGGCTTAGTATACTGCGCTCTCTGTCTAGCATAAAATTAAAATGCTTATATCTTATTTATTTTTGAACTAATTTTTATTTTGTTTTCGTTGATATGCTCTATTTATGATCAGCATTTTTATAAGGTAAAAAAAAAAATTGCCATCATGCCTAAAAAAACATTATTAGAGTATTCCGAGTTTACTCTCTCAGTTTCTCTCCCGTTAAAAAATTCACCAGCTATAATTATCATTAGAGAAAGAACCACGTCCTAAGACTATCGAGACAATCTTTCAAAACCTATTAACTTTAAAAGCCTTTCGGTCATTAAAGCGCTTTTTTTAAACGTCCTCACTCCGCGCAATTTTTCCTCCCTTCTTGGACACTTTTCATAATCACCGCTTCCCCCGTCTCCCAGTCTGATACTTGTTATAAGATGTTACAGTCAAAGTCGTTTGAAAAAACAATTTCATTATCAAACTTTCTTGTAATAATACAGCTGTTTTTTGCCCTTTCCTCTGGAGAGGACGGCGTCGCACGTCTTCTGTATTTGCCAGTGTCAAGTATTGGAACATTTTTGTGTTGTATTAAATATCGTCAAATTCATGGTCACAGTCAAAGTAGAGCAAAGTGAGTCACAGTCAAGTCCAAGTCATGCCCAGTTGTGGTAGAGACTTAAATAAAAGCTTCTGCGGAGTTTTGTATACAATGCGAAAAGATAATTATGTTAATACTTGTCCCATATTCGAGCGTTTTAAACTTTTTTATTTACCTACTTCAGAAAAGTCAGTACTGAGAAACAAAAAAATAGTTAATCTATTTAACACTGGTTGAAAATACTGCTTTATTAAAAAAAACAAATAGCAAAAAGGACTGATTAAAAAAGTCAACTTCATGCACCGTTAAAACATTGTTTTAAAGACAATTTATTTCTTGTAATTCTTTGTAGAGAAGAGGCTGACGCAAAAATCTCGAATTGATTTACTATAGCCGGTATAATATAATAAGTAACAAATAAATAAAAATAAAATTGTACAGTCGAGCAGACAAAAGGTGAAAAAAGTAAAACACATGTCCGGGACGGACGGCAGACGTCAAAATCGTCTCAATTTCGGCTCGAAAAACAATTGCAATTTGAATTTTAAATGTGGAACTCGGTCATTTTCGGTGTGTTTTTTCGGAAAGCGGCGGGATAATAAATCTCACGGCAATAACGATAAATTCATTGCGGATCGACATGCAAATGTTGCCGATTTTTTTCGACAACGTACATCAAGTGCTTTTGTTGTTGGAGAACAACAATGTGTGGAGTCGGCATTAAGCTTTTACAAATTGTTTTGTTGTGATGTATTGATTGATTACCCTTTTAACGTCCACATCATAAAACTACATACAGAATCTGTTAAAAACTACTTCAACACCCGGTGACCTTATCGCTAAAAGCAGTCTCTTCCA
Organism: Agriopis marginaria; assembly: GCA_932305915.1. Taxonomy (NCBI): domain Eukaryota; kingdom Metazoa; phylum Arthropoda; class Insecta; order Lepidoptera; family Geometridae; genus Agriopis; species Agriopis marginaria. Next base: position 19,937,543 of record OW029914.1, on the reverse strand, counting down.
GACATGAACTATTGACATGACAGGTATTGAACCATAATTTTCATGAATTTTTAGTTATTGTTATTGTTTCATCGCCATCATAATCAACCTGTATTAGTCCACTGCCAATGCAGGCCATTTAGCCCTATCTTCGACTTTTCGGTTCCAGCCATTGCCAGCTGTCTTACGTGTGTCGTCACTCCATAGAGTCTTTACATGTCTATTGTGCTCCAAAACCAGAAAGTTATTTAAATAACCTCATTTCTATTATAGTATTATCCAAAAAGAACCAATCTAGAGTGATAATTGTTTGATTTTCGATATTTCTACATAAAAAACTAACTTGTATTTTAACACTACTTAATAACGGGGAAAATTGTGTATTAATGAATTACTGGTCCTAAAAAAAACTATTATCTATTATTTAACAAAAAAATAAATAAAATATACTAAACGGGAATTACTCACGCAAGATTAAGCCAATGAGTACGTACGTACGTAGTTACGTGAGCAATTCCCGTGTAATATAAATAAAATTTGTGAAAACCACATCAGTTTCCATAATCAAATAAATTACATCTCTAAAACACCGACTTTACATCTCTCCTGTTCTAAAACCCGCCCACCTCAAAAGATCAAGTAAGTACTTGGTACAGTTTTTATTCAGACTGTACTTTTCCGTTCCGACACAGTTCGGCCCGTTTTTTCTGTTCCTTCTTTTTTCCTGCACCTGTGCTTTCGGCCTGTTCCGTGCTTGATGTTTCGTGATTTTTTAGTTGGAATAAGTATCTTTTTTTTTTAAATGTACAGAGTATTATTATTGTTTTCTTGTAATCGTTATTTTTACACGTATGTCAAAAAAGAAGTGTTATGTTTTTAGCGTTCATGTATGGACGTGTTTTCCAATAGAATTCCTGAATGCCTGGACAGATTTTGATGTGGGTGGTATCTTTTGAATTCTTGCATTAAGCAAGAAAGCCATGAAAATGGTCAATAAAAAAAAATAAGATAAAATTTTCGTAATTTAAACATAACTACATTTTTTTACTGCCCATTTTTTTGTCATGGTCTTAAACTTTTTGAATAGATTCTAAAAAGTACGTAGTAAGTAAGTAAAACAATGACATAAAATACAATAGTTTGCTAGAAACAGCCTTTGTAGAATGATGATAACGCGTGATAGAAAATTTTGTTTGTATGGGCTTTATGGAGTTACGGACATGCGTGTTTTTATTAAAAGCTTTTATTTAACTTGCTATGATAATTTGGGTCAAATCTTGCAACTGAGTTCATTTATGCTATCCCCAACTGATTGAGCTGAAATTCTCCATACAAGAGTTGTCTAGTTTGGATGACAATGCGTGGTTAGTTATCTAAATCCAATATGGTGGACTCCCAAAGATGGCGGACAAAATTTTCTTATCTATAATGATATGGGTATCAAATGAAAGGGTTTGCTGAGAAGAATACGAAAAAGTAAATTGCGTTACATTAAATTATTAAACAGGTCTAATAAAAATAAAAAACCTATACAAAAAAAGAATACAAAATATTTTATTGTTCAAAAATATGTGCAGAAAAAAAAAATTGTAACTTTTGCTGCTGCTGCGGCACAAATAGCAAGTAATAATAGCAGTAGTTTTTTTTTTAAGTTTTACGTTTAGCAACCAACTCGCCCGATGCAAAGCGACGTTGTGGGCAAAGTAAGTACTTAGAGAGTTGTAGGTGTTCTTTTTACACCTGATGGTAGATAGTGTAGCCATCTGCGTTAAAGGTGGTGTATGACCAGGAAGTGGCAACACCACGGGATGTACCGATGTACTGAACATCTGCATATTTAGTGTTGCTATTTTTTTTCCGTTTTTGCTTTGGATATTGCGATGGGTTTATAAGTATAATTATGCTCAATCAGCTTACACAGTTATCCGGAAATTGAGTACAAAGCCGAAATTCTAACAACTTTGACTATTGGACCAATCTAGAAATAGCAATAAAAAAACCATCAATTACATAGAAAACGGTCAGTCACACTAGAAAAAATGTATGAAACATAGCTGATTTTTGTTTTGCGATTTCAGGGTTAGTCCCATGGTAAAAGTTGTTCGTAATGATGAGACCCTCACTTAGTTCACCCTTACCGCGTAACCCCGAATAGCTTGCCTAGGTGTAAACTTTGCTAGTAAATAATTTACCTAGTTCGTAATGACGCTAGCCAAACATGGTGTTCTAACAAGAATAATGCTTTATTTTACTTGAGAAAAATAAATAATTACTAGAACTAAATGGATGTTATCATTTTCGCCATTTTGTCAAGGGTTTTTTTTTTTTTTTTTTTAGCTTTTCTTTTTTAATTTTATGTAGTTTTTGGTTTTAATGTTAGTTGCAAGGTGTGGAATGTCCTTCCCCTAAAGGTATTCCCACTGAGCGTCAACATGAAGCGTTTCAAAAAGGGTGTCTACAACTACCTCTCCGGGCTGGCAAAGCACCGTCAATACCGCTAGAGTTGCAGGTATCCATAGGCGTGGTTTCTGCTTACTATCAGGCAGCCCGCATGCTTGTTTGTAGCTGTTTTTAATAAATATAATGTTTTACAAACATTTTCGGTGTCTATTGCCACCAAGTAAGTGAGTAGTAAAAAATCGTTATTCCTATGATGGGAAAATATTGTAATACAAAAATAATCTTAGTATAAATAAATCTCGATTCCTATAAGTATAAAATTAAAAGAGTAATTGGTAAGACCAATACCCCGTTAGGTAAACGCTTAGGCAGTTGCAATGCGGCAGTTTCGGTTTCACAAATAACAAATGCAAAAATTTATGTTTATAAAAAAAATAAAATTATTCAGATTGTATTTTAAATGCTGTAAATTGTCCAACAAAATAATTATCTAAGACCAATTCAGGAATAAAAACAAATCACAGAAATACCTAAATATTTTTTGGAATAAATTTTAGAAATTGAACTATAGGAAACTTTATTTTAGAATTTTTCGAGCTTGCGCAACGATCATATTTTAGATATTCAGTGATAGCTAGAAAAAAAATTATTAATAAACGAAACCGACTTTAAAAATTACTAAGCGCTCGAACGACAATTTTCGTATCATTGGAGCTGGTACAGAATCTACAGAACCAAAGTTAAAGTTTTTTTTTTTATTTTGAGTGTTTTTTTATGTATTAAAAAACACTTAAATTGTTTCACAAAATATGTCGGAGTATAATCGATGTAAATAAGTACATAAAAAACAAAACTGATATCGAAAAAAAAAAACAAATAACGCGCATGACAACAACCTTAGCGCGTCCCCTACTCTTGGAAGAAACAATACGCATTGAAACAGATGCCAACTCACTCGCTGAAGCGTCGACCAACATTCTTCCAGCGTCCGCTCGCTGATGCTCTGCCCCGAACGCGCTTGTTGCTGTTGAAATAAGAAATTATTATATTTTCAAACTAATATAATTGACTTGGAAACAAATATGCCTAATTGACTTGGAAATTAATATAATTGGTTTGGAAACTATTTTTTTATATTTCAAGTATGTCACCACACTTATTTCGTACTGTTTAAATTTTATGCACAGTTATTTTTTTTTACGACTGATAGGCTTCGAACTGGCGGTGCAATCTGAGTAAAGATCCCGTGCACTCTAACCCCTAAGCAACGGCGTCTTTCCTCTCGGCTTCCAAATTTAAAAGTTGTCTTTGCAACCAATCTAAGCGTTGGTAACGCTATCTTTAACTCTTGCTTCCTAATGTGTGGAACAAAACTTCAATATAAATTTATTTAATGTAATTGATTTGGAACCCAATATATTTGGCTTGGAAACTAGTATAATTCAGCCTGAAACTAATATATATGTATAAATGGAAATTGATATTATTGGATTAAAACAAATATATAATTATTAGTTATAATGTGGAGCTTGATATGTGGCAAGGCTACAGTAGAAATATTTAATTTACACTGAAACAACAGCGTCAAACAAACTACTTGGCTGCATGCAAAAATGAGGCATAATACGTAAAATACGCGGGTCTCCTTTAAAACAATTTCAACCTTAGTGTATATTTAATACGATACAAAACATAAAACGTAGCACCCGTGTGATGCGTTCTCTGTTATCACTCGACTTTTTCGTTTACGTCACTTTTTCTTTATTTGTGTCCTATTAAAATGTAACTAAAGTTGAAATTGCTTTTGAAGGAGAGTGGCCGCCTTTATCGCGTTTTTCCTCGTTATTTGGTTGCTCGGGATGCTCCCGCTGTAAAAGTTGTTCCTAGGCATAGTACAAGACTTTTTGGCTTATAGCACTACTAAGCCGTAAATTTTTTTTGGTGACAACAAGCATGAAACAATATCAATGAAATAATATGAAAAATTATGAAGATATGCAGTGAATTTGCAGCCAAAATTTTTTTTAAGGATGGGAAATATTTCCATTTAATTATTTGTTACTCCTATAATAGCTTAGACTAATTTTGAATTTGGCAACACTGAGCTCTATCTAAAAACCTTCGAAATTGGATCAAATAAAAAACTAAACTACCAAAAATGTATCTCGTTTAAACTTAAAACTTTAAGGTACATACATAGAGCTCAATATTCCAAAGCAAGCGTGTTGGGGAACCACGGAACCTCATTGAAATTGTGTTCACGCCCTATAATTCTACGAAATTGACTAAGCGAAGCGATTTCTTCGAACGAATTTCCTTAGGATCGAGTTTTGTTGGATATAGCATGTGTTTTGGCATTTTATTTTTGGACTTAAGTATTTTAAAAGGTATTGCAGATGATGTTTACTGCTTACTATCAGGCAGCCCGTCTGCTTGTTTGCCAATTATGATATAAACCTGCTTATTTGCGATATTTACAATCTTTAAGTCGTGAGTGAATCGGATTCTTATTGACAAGCATGCTCCGTCATAGACCGCATCATCGGTTCACATCGGGCGAGATAGCAGTCAAATGCAAGCCTATTATTCCATTAAAAAAGTGACACATAAAAGGTTATTTTCTGCTAAACGATTGTTTTTTTTTTCTATTAAGACTTATTAAAAGACTAAGATTTAAAAAAAGAAAATTACAAAACAACGTAAGTATAATTATTTTGTCAGGACTTTTGTCATTAAATGTGAAGTAACGTCTTAAATATTTTTTTATGTCAATGAGTTCCCGCGTCCCCGAAGTAGTGAAGTGAAAGAAATAAAATAATTACATCGATATTGAGGTTATTCAGGAAATTTACCAATGCAAACGGCAGCATGGCGTTCCGGTCTCCGACGGCGCCTTCGCCCACCGGCGACTGCTGCTGCGGCTGCGGAAAAAACATTTTATGAGAACATTATACGAAAAAAAAAGAAAAAAAAAACATTTTTCATCATCAAAGTTTATCTGTGGAATGATATCTTTATAAAAAGTTTCTGTTTCTATAGTCTTTATAGCGCACACCACAAATAAAGGAACTTAAGAGCTAGTGCCAAAAGTGTCGAATTTATGGCAGAATGAAAATAAATGGAACAGATAAAAAATACATTTGAGAAAATTGGTGGGTACCTACTTTCATCATGAAAAAATTGCATCATATTTTGTGCTATTAATTTTAATTTTCAGTTAACGACATGACTATCCTTGATTAGGTATATGAACAGTATAAGAAAAAAAAGGTAAACTTTTCTAGTTTTTCCTGATCAAAGACCTGTGAAAATGTGGTGGTAATTGGACCCTTTTTTATCGAGTTTATAACCTTGATATCTATTGGTTAGTAATTATAATCGTAAGAGCTCAAAATAATTTTTCCAAACTTAATGGTACTAATCAATTAACATAACGCATTTGAACGCGCACATAACGTGAAAAAAAAATACGGAATTTAAAATTGGAACGTTTTAATATTAGTCATCAAAGAAGTGCAATAAAAAAGCTAAGCAGTTGGTTAGGGAGAATGAAGAAATCGCTTTTAGCACAGACAAAAAATAAAAAAGTTGAAATATTTATACAGTGTGATGATTTTATTTTGTCGGAGGGTTAACACACATAACATACATCTTTTGACGTCATCATCATCATCTAAGATAGCCTAACTTAACCCACTTCAAAAAATAACTAAAAAAACAGAAAAAATTATGCGTATGTGCAAAATGATTTTCCGGCATGTTTCCCAGAAATATTAAATATCTTTGATAGCTATTAATATCTAAGCGTCTTTTATCTAGATTAAATTTGGCATAGAAGCTTTCTGCAATATATCTGGGTACTTTTCCTATCGGAAAAACTGGAAAACTCAGGTATAAAAGGCAGCATTGATAAATATGAAATATACAAATTGAACGACAAAATAGTCACTAAAAGACTGAAAATTGTTCGAAAAAAAAAAACTATTCATCAAACAGATTTTTTTTTATTCTTCCCACTGTGAGGAGTTTGGCGTCGCACTCCTGAGCATTTGCCAGTGCCAAGTATTAAATTACTATCACGTTTGATGAAATGTAGTCAAACAAGTCAGTCAGAGTCAAGCAAAGTAAGTCACGACACACCCACACTCGAGCACGTCTACGAACACTTAATAAAAAATAATCCAATATTATTACCTACACGTTTCGAAAATACACAAGTTTAGGAAAATAATCAAACGAGACAACTTTTTTTTCTTGGCGCTAAAATTCCGTTAAAGGTTTCATTGGAATAATCTTAAAAATAGCAGTTCCAATTCACAACTACATTTTTTTTATTAATTTTGTATCTAAATGACAAACTAGTGCTATTTTCAAAAAAAAATACTTACCAATGCAAACGGTACAAGGGATCGTTCGCTCATTGTAGAGTCTGCTGACGGAGACTGCTGTTGTTGCTGTCCCGTTCCAACGTACGACGAGAGCGGCGTGAAAGAAAGAGACAGCGAGATCAGTTTTAGGTGTTTGAAGGAAAAGTTACCCGGAGAATTTTGTAGCGAAGGTATAAAAATAAAATGACCTAAATACATATTTATGAAATATTTTATCTCTGTCGTGGCAGACAACAAATTGTTTGGTGAACGTAATGGTCGAGGCGAAGCCAAGGCATACATAACTTAAGTCCATTAATGCATAGTAGTAACGTTTGTATTATTATATTCGTTAAGGCAAGGTTTTCTCATTTTTAAGCAACGCTTATTATTACAGATTACCATATTATATTATGGCTTAATATAATGTATTAAAGTCGCATTTAGTGGAGCAAAACCATTACGCCTACACACAGTTGTGCGTTTCATGACTTCTATTTTTGAGGTTTTTCTAACATTTATCGAAAAGTATAACTGTAATTTAAAATTTAGTTTTGCGGTTTCCTCCATAATTATTAATCAGTATATTAAGGTATCGTAGACATCAAATTTAGTAAATAGATATTTGAATGAATCCAAAAACAGGGAGAAAAGTGCGAATCAGTGTTATTTTCATATTTTTTCTATCGAGCAAAATGTCCCTAATCGTGTTTCAGTCTTTACGGTTTCCTAGATAAAACATTCAATTTTGATATGACATCGTTATTATAATTTTAAGCTAAGGAAGTAGACAAACTAAAACTAGAATGACGTAAATTGCTAAAAGAGGAAAAGAGCGTCTTAAAAGTGAAGATTTATATATTCACGAATATATAAATAAACATCAAACCATGATTGATAATAAAAATACGGTTAATTATGTTAATTGAAATAAAATTACGTGAAGCGTGTCACGGTTGGAATTAAATTATTATTTACTTGACGACTGTGCGTAATTATTGTTTTGAGTAAATGCGCAAAAATTGCGGGCGAAATCGCATGGTGCCACTAGTGAAATTCTTTTAGAATCTTTTGATTTTATATTCAGCTACTATTATAAAACCGACTTCAAAAAAGGAGGGGATTTTCAATTCGGTTGTGTCTTTTTATTACGTATGTTTGTTACCCCAGAACTCCGTCTTTCAAAAACCAAATTTAAAAAATTCTTTATTTACCCTAATTTCACTTTTCAAGTTTGGTCCCATAGAAATTTCATTTTATTCAAATTCAGTTTAATAATTTGACTTTTAAATCAAAACAACTGGAAAATTTGGTTACTTGGATGAAAATATTAAGTCATCCAAGTAAGCATTGAAATTATTTTTAGTTATTTGATTAATACTTTTTTATATAAATAATTCTTTCGGTATTTTTATACCATCTCTCTAGATTTGTACGCCTACAAACTAGGCAAAACATAACACAGTGACTAATATTTTAACCCACCTATTGTGCATGCGTTTTTAAATGTGTGTACGATTTACTCGTGTTTTGTGCAAATAAATAATCTTTATCTTTATCTTTAAGCGAAAATGTGTATTTAACTAATTTTGTGAAGTCGTTTTTTTAATTATAATTATTTGTATTAATTTAGATTCTTAATAACGTCAATTCATTATCTTAAACTTAATTTGACATTGCTAAAAATATCTGTATGAAATAAAGAGATTCGCTTCAATACGCGAGAAGATGGCACTATTATAGAGCTGTGAAATTAATTTAAGTTTAGATATGGTAAAGCAGAATGGACTCCCGTATATTATATATTATTATAAACCTAAAACCAGCCCTGCACGACCCTTCCGGACCTCACAGTACAGCGCTGAGCTTATTCCTATTGCCAAACACTGTTTCTCCTTAAGTTTCTTATAGTATACTAGCGACCCGCCCGCCCGGCTTCGCACGGGTGTAATTTACGTGCGAAGCCGGGGCGGGTCGCTAGTTATACATATAAACCTTCCTCTTGAATCACTCTATCTGTTTAAAAAACTGCTTCAAAATCCGTTGCGTAGTTTTAAAGATTTAAGCATACATAGGGACGGACAGACAGCGACAGTGACTTTGTTTTATACTATGTAGTGATGGTGATAGTGAAGTGATAGTGATGTCCATTGTTTTTGTTTTTTGGCAATAAATATATCTTATTCTTATAATGATTAAGTAATTAATTTCATTTATTTTCAGAATATATATTCCCTTTAAATAGAAATTACAAGTTTCCTTATATTAGTTTGGTAGTTACCTACTCAAAAATTACATAATATTATGTTATTGAGCGATACAAGAAGAATTGCCTTGATACAATGTTTTTATTCGTAAATCGTTACTTAATATTGCACATTTACTTAATGGTATGTAATGTTCACGAACCGGAAGACGCAGCGTGGGGAGGCCTCCCACTAGATCGACCGACGTCATTGTGAGATTCGCGGGCATCCAGCGGATGCAAAAGGTAGGCTGTCGTTCAGTGTGGAGGTTAAAGGGCCTATGTTCAGCAGTGGACGTCTTCTGGCTGATGATGATGATGACGATGTAATGTTCAACAGAATAAGAAGTTCCATGGGACTTATCGTGCATTGTTTTATTATGTTAAAAATAGGACCCTTTCGCCTTCTGTGTTACTATAGGCCACCGAGATAGCCTAGAGAGCCGAGAGGCCTAGCTTGTAGTTTAGGTCTCCATAATATCGTATTAATCTCGTGGTGAATATACAAATAATAATTACGTAACAAAGACAAAAATTTTAGTTGTTTTTTTCGAAAGTGTTCTTAGCTGATTCATGAAATCTGTTTCACTAAGCCCACACTTTCTGTATGTCTGTCTGTCTGTCCGTCGGTCCGTGTTTGGACCTAAAAGAGACCGCAGGGAACCGCTTCACGGCCCTTTTAGAGATCTATGGGGGAGGCCTATGTTCAGCAGTAGGTATACGTCCTACGGCTGAAATGATGATGATGACGTACGATACGCATATACAATAAAAGTATTTTTTTATGTATTTTTGTATTATCTCTCATTTAAAAACGGTAATACGTACAAGCGTCAAACTTGGCATCATTATAGTACACACTCTAAAGTATAACAATAAAAAATAAATAATGGCCAAGTGCGAGTTTGTAAAAAAAATCTGTTCACCGACGTTAAGCAATATCGGGCACGCTCTGTACTTGGATGGGTGAAAACGCCTGGGCGTGATATTGTCTTTTTGCACTACTTTTTTGTACCTACTTTAGTAATTACCATTTTGTGTGGTGGTACGGAATCCTCAGTGTGCGAGCCCGACTCGTACCTTGCCGGTTTATTATTGTATATTATAGGATTGACATGGATAGTTTAGTTTCTGTTCTAAACTGGATCGACGAAACATGTATGTATGTATGTTTGTATCTAATTGACTGGTCTTTGGACCTTCAATGGTCTATAGGCAGACTGTTTTTGTAGTTTTAGGCAGTTTGTATTTTATTTAATTAATAAATGCACATGTCAGTAAAAAAGGAAGAAAAATTTTAATATACATACATAGTTTTTTTTTTATAATATACTAGCTGCGCCCCGCGGTTTCATCCGCGTAGTGATGAAAAATGGTGATGATGATGAAAAGTATGTCACTCTCTGACCTTTGAACTATATATACCCATGCAAAAAAGCAGATCGATCCGTTGCTCTGTTGCTGCGTGAAAGAGGAACAAACTAACACACTTTCGCATTTATAATATTAGTATGACATGTTACTATTTATTTTATATGTTTTTACATAAAAGCTATTGTTATTCTTCGTGAGTAAATAAGAAAGAAAAAACTATGATGTCTGTTTATGAATTTTTTTTTAAACTATTCATCATCATCATTTCAGCCATAGGACGTCCACTGCTGGACATACAAAACTATTACACTTACACTATTAAACTTTTAAACTATTACACTGTTTTTATCTTGTATTTATCGCCAAAATTTTAAGTAAAAGAAAGAAAAATATATTTTATTTTTATAACTACATATTATAGAAAAAAGTTCATTTATTCAATGTTTTGATAACCGACCCTTGACGCCGACTCAAGGGTTTGTCTTGCTATAGAAAATATTAATAAATCAAATTTTAATTAACCATTGACTAGAAAAAAACAAAACCACAAAAGAGCAAGCACTCACCGCGTTGAACCGTTAAATTTTCATTTACAAGAAAAAAAAACAAATGAATACGAACAGGATGTCAAACCGGTTCTGTATTCAAACAAAATTTAAAACAAAAAATTCGAAACTCGAACAGATTTGCAGTAACAAATAACTGTCAACACCCCTCAGTGAAACAAAGCGCGGTAAAAAAATTAAAAATGAAATCAACGTACCCCTAATCCAGCGTACCGTGGGAAATAGACAAATGCAAGGTGAGCGTATTCGAAATTCAAAACTAATTTAAAATGTAATATTCTTTCCGCTTTTGTTTTTAATTTCATTTTACTGCGCGATTGCGCGACTTTCTATTACTTTTTCTGTCTACGGACTGTATAAATTTTTAATATTCGAAGAGTTACAAACAACCTTTTTTAAAATTACACGCTATCGGACCGGAAAAACAAATACTGGCAGGAAATAAAAATAAACGCGCCAACCGCGACGTCACCGAAATCATAAGCCATATGCTCAAAACAAACATTTTGTAAAAAAGAAGTTTAGTATCGCCGACAAGTTGATCAGAGGCTAATATCAAAATAATGGAATTATCACAGATTATTGTAATTTACATATCCTTTTTGTGTTACCGGATGCGGAATAAGGACAAAAACGACTTAATAATAAGTTTGACGCAAGGACCTTAACCCTTTCTTTGTAACGCTTCACAATATGTTGCCTTGGCGGCGTCTTCTTTTTTTCTTTTTGAGGAAGGGATCATTCAAATTTGGAACGGGTTTTGAGAAACCGCGGATACCCTGAGGTCAGTTGAACATGGGTCTTTGAACACGATAGACGTTGAATTTAAATTATAAATTTTACGTTAAAATATTTTCGGACTAGATTAACCATTCTATCAAGTTTAGTATAATAATCTAAGTGAAGTGAAAAACGCGAAAAAAATCAAGTTTTTTTTTTTCAAAGTTGGTTTTTATTATTTTAATATTAGAACAAAAGTAAAGAATGCTATAAAAGCTATTATATCAATTAAAACATCTATCCAAAAATTGTTCTGCAGAAGATCTGAATTTCAGGCGATCTTTGCCGTCGGGATATGACAATCTCTGAAGTCACACGTAAGAATTTTTAAATTTTTACTCTGAATCTTACTTTAAATGTATTAATTATTATCAAAACAGTATTTAAACAGTGTTTATTTTTCAGCTGTAACAAAAAAAATTGCCTAAAGATTTTTGCTCTTTCTTTTTTTATGTTCGTCAATGTTTTATTCATTTTAAAACTGTCTTTCACTTATTGTAATTTTCTTTTTGAAAATAATTTCCTTTACTCAGGACACAAGCACATTGTTTTTTATTTTACTATCATATCGTTTTTTGTTATATATACAAACAATAATTTTTTTTTAATGATGATCTCTTAAAATTATATCACCCCAACTAAACATGCACATTAAAAAATTTACTCACCTGAATTTCATTCACTAGTTTCTCAGCCATAATCTTATGGTCCGGCGTGGCTGCTGGCTGCGGAGTTGGAGGCGCTGGCCCAGGCTGCTCCTGAGATGGAGACTCCGGTCTGCTTCGGGACCAGAAGTCCTGCATCTTAAAGCGCTGGGCCTCCGCAGCTGCCGCTTGCTGCAACGCCGGAATTTGTAAGCTGAGCGGAGCAGCCCTCAAGTCTAAAGCGCTGCCAGCCGCTGACGGTTCAGAGTTCCCTTCCGCTGCAGTCATCTTAAAGGAGTTCTGGAGCCAGGAAGCCACGAAGCTGTCTTCTTCTTTAGGCTGCTCCAGGAGACGAGGGTACGGCGGCGCGGCGCTAGTCTCGTACGCGCCACCGCCGCCGACCTGCTCACTTTCCTCAGCTATTTTCGGTACTTTAGCCTCCCTTGGTGACCCTTCCTCTACCGCTTCCGTCTTCCGATACTCATGGAGGTCCCTGTACCTCTCCTGCAGCGCTAGGGATATGTTCTCATTGAAGTATTTCAACATTAATTCCAACTTCGGACGAATCGTCACAGAGATGACATGCGACTCGCGCGCCCCGATCTGTAAACCGAAAACCGGTTTGAGAATTCAGCGAATACGGAAAAGTTTTTCTCGCGGCGGCGGAAACCGGAAAAGCGTGGAAAGCGGAAACGAGACCTCCTTGAGACGCGGGTGGGCGACGACTAACTTCTTGGTGGTAAAGTTGAGCGTCGCGACGGTTTCTTGCGGGGCGGGGAGCGCGCGCGTCTGCCGAAGACGTCGACCCAACTAGCAAGACGCGGGCCCGCCCCCGCCGCCTTAGACGTAGCCAAGAACATCCCCACCGTCGTCGGGCGCACGCGCCCCGCGTTTTTTCCGCGGAAAAATGCGTCCGGCCAAGGAAAAGACGACGCGACGGCGGCGTAGCGGCCGCCGTGTGGCGTCCCGCCGACCCGCTCTCGCTCCGCGTCCCGCACTCATATCCCCAAATACGTATGACGGACCGCTCGGACCACGGCCCAAATAAGAACTATTAAAAAGGGCGCTAAGTACGCGTAAGGGTGGTCTCGCCTCTCGCTCACCCGACCCTATTTCCATCCCACCCCTGCGCGCTAGAGCGAGATAGTTAGCGCTCCCCATTTTTTTCTAAGCCGCTATTAGTGAGGGAGGAAATGAAAAAGAATGGGCTTCTTTGTGATTTTTTCTTAATGACGTTTCTCTCGCTCGCACTCGGGGTTGGCTTGTATTTCTGTCTCGTGGAAACTTTTTAAGGAATTCTTTTTGACGCCTCTTTGGCTATTGAAGTTTTTTTTGCATTTTTATATTCAGGCGGGGCTTATGGGGTTAGCCGGCGGCTTTTGGTGTGATTCGTGTTTTTCCGGGTTTACCTAAAACGAGGAAATGAGAGTTTTCTAACTTTTTTCCTGTTGCTACGACCAATCACAGACTTTAGAATTTTCCATACTAATCTTTTTACTAGTTTCATTGCACAGATAAAAAATAATTTTATCATGAATTAATCTTATTTTCTTTTTTCAGGTACTGGCACTACCAACAATCCTATTTTTACCCTAAGATTGTTTTGTTACCATAACGTGAAAATTAAATCTGGGTTCTTAAATAAGTCTTCAGTCGTTTCACTTGACCCTGAAAGCTTTCTTGGCCGAGATTGCTTTCGCTACCCTACGGAAGATGGCGTAAGGCGGTAAGACGCCGATATTGTAAGGCGACGATTGGACGTAAAATATTATAATTTCGTGTTTTTACATTAATTGAGTGGATTTAATATGCCTCAATTTGATTTTAGTAATTTTTATCATAGACGAAATTACTAATATTATTGTTTTTGGTTGGATAGTATTCTGCTTAACAATTTTTTTTATTCATTCTTTCATTTACTGACAGACTACACAGCCTAAACTTTTGTGCACAAGTAGGTATTTCTTATATAACATAAGTAGGTGAGCAATAAGAAAGCGTTTTTGAAAATTATTTCTATGAACAAGGTTGAAGGCCGAGTTCTACGCATACAAAGTCGTAGCATTAGGCTAGTACATAATGAAAACTCAATATGTACTGGGTTACGCAGAAAGGGTGTACTAAGCCGATAAAGATCCGTTGTACCCATCTTTATGAACAACTTTTATTAAGGGAGCAACTCTGAAATCGTGAAAAAAATATCAGCTGTTCCAAAACGGGCATTGACACTAGGCAAAATTTATTGAACAGCTGATATTTTTTTCGCAATTTCAGAGTTAGTCCCATTTTAAAAGTTGTTCATAATGAGGGGTGTACCTACTATAGAACCCTTTCGGCTTAGTACACCATTTCTGCGTAGCCCTGTATTGGTTAAGTGGTCAGCTCCGCCCGCCCAAAGGTGTCCGATTGTAATCCTAGAGCAAAACTTACTGTTTGAAATACTATCTGAAAAACTGTAGCGCTCAATTGTTAATACCAAATACGGTGCCCATCAGGCCACATCCATTGCTGAACATAACTGATCTATTGAAACCGGCTAGATGAGAGAGCTACGTTTGAAAATGATATAACTCCTTCTACAAGAGGGCGCTACGAGTCAACAAATTCTAGCGACATTCTGTTGGTAACTTAGACATAATACTTTAGCAAATTAAGCAAATCCTTATACAACTATGTAGTAACAAAACGGCAATACTGCAGGGTATGTATGTACTTAGAGTTTTGGCGCCAACGTGGAAAAAACATGTCGGCTGAATTATTTTCCTAAACTTGTGTATTTTTGAGTGTTAATCTGTACTAAATGGTGATTTATTATTTGTTAACATTATTACTAATCATCTTTTATTATTTATTACTAAGAAAGAGGGTAGATCGTTATGTCTGCACCTAACTTTTTAACTGTTCATAAAATTAATAAATAAAGTCGTAATTGTTAAGATAAATATATAAAACAACATTCTTAATTTTATGTCTGTAGTTTAACGAAATCCACTCTCAAACTTTCCCTGCTAGAGTTTTACGAAACACTACTTTTGTAAATTGGAGGTAATAAGTTGAGTTTTCCAAAATTTCAAACCGGTATTTTCTTTATGAAATACAGATGTATTCATTATGGGAAATGGAACTTTCTATAAATATTTCTATTTGATAGAATGAGAACTCCAAAAATCCAGATTTCGTTGCTTTTTCGTCAAAAAAGGCTCTTTAAGATTTTTGAAAATGATTCGCTTTATACCGTTGAAGGTCTAATGTACAAATACTTGTTACAAGTCGTCGAAATAAATCAACATTCTACGTAACTTGTCTTTACAAAATGACTAAACACATTGAAGGCTAGACCAAAGAATAAGACCTAAAATCGTAGAGCGTGACAATGATACTCGTTATCGCCCAATCATGCTATGTACTAACAGTCACGTTATATAAATACTTGTGCTGGTAGTAGTAGGAGAGCTAGCGGTTAGTTTAAGTGAGATGCTTGAACTAGAAAAGCGTAAAGTAAAAGTCATGTATTCATATATATAAATACTTACAGAATAATTTTATTATTATAAAGTATATCCAAAAAAATATTACTTAAAATAAATAAGATTAACAATAATGTCAATAATTACAATTACTTAAATTTCACAACTATTATTTTATTCATATTTTGTCATCACTCCTCATGAACTGATCAAAGTCATAGAATGTTTGCTAGAATAATCTAGCGCATGAGGCTGTTTTTAAAACAGTTTTGGCTTGGAGCAGTTGTTGCTAGCAATATGTTGTATACTTCCGGGCCCATAAAGTTTAGTAGCTTGCTGGATCAGTAGTTACTAAACTAAATTTCGTGAAACGCAATAGTATCCGTTTAATTAACAGCTGCAGGTCGACCAGAACTATAAAAAATCATCATTTTTGAAATAAATTGCTATGTAAGCTTGTTAAAATTACAGATTGTTGTATATTTTATGATAGTATGAAATTTTGGTGGACATGAAGATCAATCTTATATACCTACTTGATTATTATTAGCTACTGAAATAATATATCAGCAGAATCGAATGTATTTAAAAGTTAAATAGAAGAAATTTCATCCTTTAGGGAAAATTAGTAAATAGGAAGCGTTTTCCTAATAACGCGTCGTGAGGGCTAGTTATGATGAGGGAAAAGTGGTTCAAATTGTGTCTTTATAAAAAAAAAATTTGGTGGCTTTGTGATACTTTCTCCATCTTGTCCAATTAATAAGATAACTGAGTTAACCTTAACGGTACTTAATTGCACTAATTATTCTAAGAAAATTAAAATAACTTGCAATGTTCTTTGCTAAGTATATTTCTGCTTCAATCAAATCCAAGCCTTTGATGGTTTATGAATTGGTTTGTTGCAACTTGTAGTACTAAAATTAAATTATATAATACGATAACAAATAAGGTTTGGTATTTGTAATTATGATCAATTACTCTCTCTCTCTCTATCTCTCTCTCTCTCTCTTTATCTTCTAGCACCACAAAAATCCAGTTTAATAACAATCAGTTTCCTGACCCTACTTAAACAAACGACCAGCTCTCTCACTATCTAACAAAATCCTAAGACAATTGCAAGCTAGGTATAATGAAGAGGTGTGGTCACATGGGAGTGACTTAGTTCTTTTCCACGGTGTGTGAACACGGCCTTATTAAATAGATCGTTATAGATACAGAACGACTGTTTTTGATTGACTTTGTAATGATATCTTTAATGTGGATCGTGAGTAATGGTGGAAAAATAAAAATAAATTACGTACGTCTATGCGTATCTGTAAAGAAAGTGACCGACACAGCCCACCGGATTAACAAAATGAAGTGGCAGTGGGCACATAGCACGCAAAACAGATGGCCAATGGGGATGAAAGGTTCTCGAATGGAGACCACGGACCGGTAAGCGCAGCGTAGGACGTCCACACACCAGACGGAATCGCGGGCATCCAGTGGATGCAAAAGGCAGGCTGTCGTTCAGTATGGAGGTTAAAGGGGGAGGCGTATGTTCAGCAGTGGACGTCTTCTGGCTGATGATGATGATGATGGTTTACATTTTTAGAGTGTACTATAATCAAATCAAGGTTGACGCTTGTACGTATATCCGTTTTTACATTAGAACTAATACAAAAATATGTTAAAAATTACTTTTTTAAAGTTACGACTATCATTTATCCAAGGAAAACAAGCAAATAAATCAACTTTTACATGAACCCGTGTAAGTAAAGGTAAGAACAAAATTCACAATGTGACTTCTATATGAACCTAAACTCACCCAATGGTGGAAAATTTGAGATGAAAATGTCTGTGTATCACTTCTATATGAACCCAAAGTGGAGAGGGTTCGTTTAGAAGTAAGGGGTGTGTTTTTAGCGGGTAAAGTTTATCAAAATAAAATCATTATTATTTTAAATAATGACGCTATTATTGTCTGTACTATTTATTAGTTACTATTATTGTAATGTTTAACTGAAAAGGAATATGAAAATGCATCCCCAATGTTACCCACGTAAAAGATTTCTTTTTCATTTACGTTAAAAATAACTATTTCCCTGTAATATATAACGCATAAGCATTGCCATTGAGCGTAGTTTTGCCGCTAGCATGCTGGGTACGATGCCAACAGGTAGTGAGCTTGAGAATTGGGATTGTCTTTAGTACTTCAACGGTCTGTGGGCAGTCTGTTTTTGTAGTGTTAGTGTTAGCTTGTATTTTTTTAAATAAAGTCACTTGCCTTTTTTACTTTAAAAAACAATTTATTTAACGCGGTTACTCCCTCGTTTGACCGCTACAATTTTGTGTTTCCCTACTTCTCCCTTTTCTACTTTCCTGTTTGCCGCTTATTTTTTTTATATAAAAAAACTTTCCCTTTAAAATACAACTTGGGTTTCTTCAAGACAAGAGTGAATAGACCCATGGGCAAGCGTTGCATTGCTAAAATAAATCAGCTAAGTGCGAGTCGGGCTCGTGCACAGAAGGTTCCGTACCACCACATAAATTGTTAACTACTAAAGTTTAAAAAGACATCACGCCCAGGAGGTCACCCACGCAAGTACAGACCGCACCCGACGTTGCTTAACTTCGGTGATCGTACGAGAACCGGTGGTGAGCAGAAATTCGTTACCGACTCGCACTTGGCCAGTATTCAGTACCTATTTGTTGTTTTACTTTAGAATATTATATATATAAAAAAAAAGAGTGTACTATAATCATGCCAAGTTTGACGCTTGTGCGTATTACTGGTTTTATACTTAGTCTCAAATCTCAATACAAAAATTCGTTTAAAAATACGTTTTTTAAATCGTTTTTACTTTTTGCCTTTTTTTGTTAATCCGCCGTAACATTACATATTTTGAGTAGATTTCAACCTGTCTATTACGGTTTGAAAGATAAAACCGTTAAAAGGTAGGATGGACGGACCGACAGACAGCGTAGACTTAGTAATAGGGTCCCGTTTACATCCTTTGGGTACGAAACTCTAAAAAGTAGTTAAACCAGCACCTTGATAACAATATTTAAAAAAAAATGCTTTCAAAACTAGATAAAGCATTTTGTCAATCTTCCGCTAACCCTTGACACAATGGACCTATTTGACCCTATCAGAATTATGCAAATTTTTGTACCTGGCCTTTTAACGACAAGGGTTATAATAATGTCACTTTTTTGTTTTACAGAATAAAACAAATGATTGTTAAGGAACTGGTTTGTTTTTTGCGGGCCACTTTTGTTGCCTATGGGAACGGATTGTAGACAAGATGTGGAGATAAAGGGTGGAGAATTTTGATAGAGTTTGTATGAAGTGTGTGAGAAAATGTTGCCACTCGACGTGGTGACAAAAAATAGGAACAGTTGCATTTGTAACGGTAACTAGCTTCGTGTGAATGATACGTGCTCTTATTTCAAGTTTGTTTTTGATGTTTACTCTAGATTTTTCAGAATGAGCGTTAGTTAATTTTTTTACTTACAAACTCTGTCACCATTTCTGGTACTTACTTATGCATATAAAATTCGTATTAAACTTTTTTTTTAAAGTATGTTTAGTCAGTCATGACCATTGGCTCATTCTTAATACATACTATGTTCTCCTATGAATGTAAACAGTGTAACCGTGATTTAATTAAATAAATTGTGAAATTTATTGTTGAATACATAGGGCAACTATTTTGAACAGTATTCTGAACTGAGATTTTGGCGCCAACGTGGAAAAAACATGTCGTCCCGTTGTATTATTTTCATAAACTTGTGTATTTTTGAGTGTTTATGTATACTAATAGTGAATTATTATTTCTGAAGTGCTCTAGTGTGGGAAAGTGATATAGCGAGGTGAAACATGTCTTTTCGTGTTGTTTCCAAAACTCCATAGAAGCCTCTTATAAGTCTTCACCACTTTACTGGGGCATGAGTTTGACTTGACCGTGACTTACTTTGCTTGACTCTGACTGTGATTATGACTGGTTTAACGCTATTAATACTATATAAACTGGTTTAATATTACGACTATAGGACTTTGTATCAAAGGTCATGAAAAATTTAACAAAAAAAAACTGGACTCCTATGACATATTTTTCACAGTTATTTTGTTATAAAAACCAAACAACTAAACCAATTTTAATGAAAATTCTATGGGACCAATCTGAAAGTATAATATATACCTACTCTCAAATAATTTTTCAAATCCGTTTTTATAAGTAGGATTTATGACGTAACAAACATAAAAAAAATATGCTGAGTTGACTTTCGATCCGCTATCCTATATAATATCAACACGAACTGCTTTAAACCATTTTGTAATGTTTTCCCGTAAGAGAACGCTGAATCAGTTTTTTAAATTCTCGCAGTGTTTATTTTTTATTTTTTAATCTGAGCCGGTGAGTCAGTATCACGTTAATACACGTTGGATATCATACTCGTAATAATTGTGTAAATTAATAAAATAAAATCATGTGTTGTTACAAATAAATTGGTCATTGAAGCATTCGATCAATTAAAATTGAATTAAGCCTACCGATATAAAGAATTTATTCTTAACAAAAGATACAAACGTCACGGAAGTATTGCTGGTAGGAAAAAGTTATAATAGAGGGCTCTAATGACCCGTCGCGCACGCACCGCGACCTATTTTTAATCATTTTTAGGAGTCGAAGGGTTAAGGCAGACAGTTGTGGAGACGGCTTTATTTTTAGCAAGTATTACAGGTAGGTATGCAGAGTCACCATCGCGGGTCAAACCTGGACTCTATTAGCACAGGAACGAGGCAAATGGCATAGCAAGAGTTAATTATACCCAGCAAGAGTGGACGTGACAGTACCCGTGCATCTGAGAGTTCCCAGTGCACCGAGATTAACCAGTGCACCTGAGAGTACCTAGTGCATCTGAGAGTACCTACCTACCCAGTGCACCTAAGACTACCCAGTGCACCGAGATTAACCAGTGCACCGAGATTAACCAGTTCACCGAGATTACCCAGTTCACCGAGATTAACCAGTGCACCGAGAGTATCCAGTGCACCGAAATTAACCAGTGCACCGAGATTAACCAGAGCACCTGAGAGTACCTAGTGCCCCTGAGAGTACCCAGTGCACCTGAGAGTACCCAGTGCACCTGAGAGTACTGAGTACACCGAGATTAACCAGTACGCCAAGAGTGCCCAGTGCACCAAGACGTCCAAAAACCAGAGCCGCTATACTTATTCAAATGATTTTGAATGAAGTGAATCTTCTGTACTAGTACTGTTATATCTTCTGTGCCATAAGCAATGCCAAAGTATAATCCAAAGTCCATCTCCGCATTAATCGAAACGTTCACCGTAAACTGTTATTGATGGTACGATTCCGTGACAACTGGGTCGGGCTTGCTTATTGTCTGTATGATCGATAATAAGTGAAAAGAAACATTTTTAAACTGGCAACCGTGCTTCAAATAATTATACACGTGGAAACGGAAAACAAGGTAGAGCTGTTAATACAGTCTGGCCGCTGAAACAATGCGTCTGACATTGTGTATAAAGCTTGAACGAAATCAGAAACAAACTCTCATCACTTACTAGCTTTTTGAACGTAAGATTGTGGCTGGTAGCCAATATCATCATCATTATCAGCCTATCATGTTACCACTGCTAGCTGGGACACAGGCCTTTTCTAAGAGAGAGAGAGAGAGAGAGAGAAAGAGGATGAGCCCTAATCCACCATGCTGGCCCAGTGCTTGTTGGTGAATGTCATACATTTCAGCAAGAATGCGCAAGAGTTCATGACCTTATTCCACCCTCCCCTTTTTACTACAGGACAAGTAGAAGGACTACACACTACCACCCCTTCCTCGTGGAAATTCAAAGATTTGTACTCATCAATTTGTGTCGACATTTATGATACGTACTGCCCAAGAATGGAACTCTCTGCCGTCCTCCTTGTTTCCTGAGAAATAGTATCTAGTTGTCTTCAAGGCTAGAGTAAATATATTTCTTCTAGATCAACATGTTCCATCCTCGGCTGCGCCGTCGCTTACCATCAGGCAAGTTGGTGGCCAAACGTAGATCTGTTCTATATAAAAAATAAATGTCTTTGAACTTTTGAGGTCCTTGGATATACCAGTGGTACCAACATCCGAAGCAGGTGTTATTTGCAAACTATACTCTCTATTAAAATGCAGATGTACTTTTTTCAATACTCTCGCGTAGCATCCTTGATATAAAACGGTTCACTTTGGCAAGAATCCGTTGAAAGTTTTATATTTACTTCTATGTTGATTCTATGAAGATTTAATTCCTGTAAATTAAAGTCAAAATCAGTGTCCTTATTATTCTTATTCGTATTATTCTTATAACACTTGTTAAAAATTTATTTTCTGCTAAGAACTTAAAGGTATGACAAGATAAGTGTGATTAATTTCATGTCACGTCATCATAAAATAAACATTTCGGCATAAACCTGCCTGATAAAATTTGTAAATTTAATACTTAATCATCCTCATGCAGTTAAAATATACTTACCGATATTGCTTTTGAAATTGTTAAACACCACAAAATCACCCCCACACACACTCAATCAAATCGACCGTTAAACAGAAGCCAAACGCGGAACCCACAAAAAAAGAGGAAAAAAAGAAAAAAATACCTCCCTGTCCAAACATCCCGTGCCTAAGCCCACTAAACACACAACCAATACAAAAAGAAGTGACGAACTTGACACATTCCGTTTAGAAAAAAGTAGAGAAAAAAACGCCCCTAGCTATTATCCGAACCAATAAAAAAACGGCTGAATTCAAACAGCGTTCTTAAAAAAACGACTTAATTGGTGTACGCGTGGCCAGCCCACTTTTTTTTTCTTTTCCGTGACACCGGCGTCCCCATTCAGGCATTTTTTTCTGAGGGGTGCATTTTTTGTGGCAATTACAGGCATCGCGTTATACAGCCGTCAAATTTTATTAAGATTATAGCTTTTAAACGTTTAACGCTGCATAATTATTATATGTTAACAACTTTTTTATATGATAAAACGGTGCCAACAAAGTAGTGCGTTTTTATCAACATTTTTGTCACGCTTCCGTAACTGTAGTTTTTTTTTTCTGTACAAAACTTATTCCAAAAACGGTTCAAAAACTTTCCCTAAGATTATTATGATCACAAACTTAAAAAAATACATTAGTGATTGTTAAATTTTAGACAAAAAACAAAGACAATCTAAAATAAACTATATCAAAGGTATATCAAACTCTATTAGTTGAAATTACAAGCTATTTTCTCATTAATAATGTTTTTTAAACATACAAAATTGCGTCTCCATTAACTCACATAGTATCACTTATATGAGTACGCCTAATTTTAAACCCTTTTCTAGCAATTAGTAATATTAATTTAGCCTTATACGCTAAAATCTTATTTTTTGTATTAATAGAACAATTGAAAAACTTAAAGAGAAAAAAAAATTATTAAAAACTATTGCGTAATAGTGGAAAATTTTGTACCTTGTTTGCGCGAAAAATACAGCCGTCCCGAGCACTGGCTTCTTGTAAAATTTCCATTTAAAACACACATTATTACTATCATTTTTCTAACGAAAAAATGCATTTTTCACAGACTTTATTACCACAAAAACCCTTAACGCATATTTAATTTTACACTCTAAATTATACACAATAAAAATTGTTTTACATTACACGAGATTTTGTTTTAAGACATTTAAGAACAGCGCGGTTGGTTCCTTGCTCTACTTTATTGGAAAGGGCTGGGGTAAAATAACTTGAAGGCCCCAGTCGATAATATCAGACTGTATAAATCGATAAAAAGATTGAATGTCATTTATGGAACATTCGAAATTGTTTTTTTATTCATTGGATTTAAAAAGTGTAATTTACTTGCTTGCTAATTTCATTTTACACCTGGAAAATAAAGTTTACGAATTTGACATGGCCTAGTTAAGAATTCTGGTTGGATTAATTATTCTTATAAGACTAGGTTAACGATTTAGACTTCTAATTGTAGATACATTAAAAAATGCCCATGACAGTAAAATTCCAATAAGGAAAAAAAAATATGCTCACTTCTTTTAAAGGCTAATACGATATTTAAATACTCTTAAAGTAAGTGACTAGTTAAGAAAATATTTATCTGCATTTTAATATTTTTAATTTAAAAACTTGCATTTCGATTTCAACTAGGGCTAAAAACTACCAATTAATACCTACGTTGAATTATGAAGAAGATTGAATCGACTTTGCTGATGAATAAAGTCAAGACGTATTAAAAATAACGCATAATTTATTGACAAGCAAAATTTTGCATAATTATGCGCGTAAGAAACTAATTAACTAGTCAAAATTATATTATTATAAAATTACCAGAGACTATAATTGCAATCGATCGATTACTTAAAGGTAAGTGTCCCAGCTCTAATTGAGTCTGTGTGCGTGTTATCTTTACAGCAGTAGATAAAATTTTGAAAAATCCACGACTTTTCCGCGATAACCTCGCCGCGTACCGAAGGAAAAAAAGCTTTTGAGTATTATTTATAGGCGGTACTCCTAGCATATTTTAATATAAAGGGTGGAAATTTTAGACAATGAGAAATGGATAGAGTAATTCGTTAATTATTATGTCTACCACTTGAGATTTTGATAGGATACGTGCTTAATGTGTCAGAAAATATTTAAAAATATAATTTTTAAAAACTCTTATGAGTCACGTTGAAAAGTCCAGAACCCAAAAAATCGAGCATTGCCCCATAGACCCACTGCTATGATCTACTGGTGGGACTACGGGGATTTTTTCCCTTAGACTCACCACGCTAGAGATGAAATTAAAAAACAAACTTTATCGTAGCACTTTAGCTAACCTTAAGCAATTTTTATTTTGGCATAAAAATGCCCTAGTTTTTTTTTTGTCAAAAAAATATGATTCTCTTTGTTTTTGTTACCTTTAAACGATCGATTGACGAATTCTATTATATTCTATTCTTTTATTGTAAGTATTTCGCATGAGGCTATTTAAGAAATATGTTTAAAAAACATAAGTACAGTCGAATTGATAACCTCTTCCTTTTTGAAGTCGGTTAAAAGGTCAAATTATTAGACGACAATAGACTTTGTCAAACATGTCAGAAGGCAATGGATTAGGCTCACACGGGACCCAAAAAATACTGCGATCTCGAGAAACTGTTACCCACCAGATGGTTATAGACTGGCTGAATAGATAGATGTTATAATTATATTGTAATAACCAACAGCCCAGACTATAACTAGGACCCATCTTATAAATAAACTTCTTTATCGCGGGCTCTTGACTAAGTTTTATACGTATTTTATATACGGCTATGATAGTGTTTCTTTGTGCGAGTCTAGATTAAAGACTAGGTACTTCTAGGTATAGACTTCTAGATATAAATGGTATACAGTATGTTTTATATCTAGGTTAGTAGCATCGGAATTTTGGTGCTAACGTAATAAGTATTATTTTTCTAAACATGTGTTCAAGTGTTAATCTATACATAATTATAATAAAATCGTAGTGATAAAAAAAGCTATAATTGCGAGATATCCACAAAAATCACATAGGGCGTCTTAAAATAAACAACGTTCGGACAATTTTTAGTTTTTTTTCTGTTTGTTTGTTTGTGCACGGACATCTCCATAAACCACTACGGACGGATTTAAATCCGATTTTCACGAATATGCTTAGCTATGACCAGATTGAAGTACAGGCTATGTTATGACGCGGGCAACAGCTAGTATGTAATAAGTGTCGTGAATCGAATGTGGAAAAGTGGTATAATAATGTGAAACACTCCATAGAAGCCTCTTGTAAAATCTCCACCACTTTTGGTAGGTTATGACTTTGACTTGAAGTAACTAACTTTGCTTGGCTCCGACTGTGACTATGACTATTATGACTTGTTTGACGACATTTCCTAAAACAAAATATTTCAATACTTAACACTGGTAAATGAACAAGATGTGGGATACCGAATCCTCTCAAAAGGAAGAAGAAAAAAGTAGTTTAGTATGGAGCTTGTTAGATCTACTAAATTTAACTGTGCTTTTGAATTAACGTAGAATAAATTCTCGGAAGCAACTTTCCTATATACATACATATTTAACAACTTTTGTTCCATTTCGCCTATTTTTCTAGCATTATAAATATGGAAGGGCTACAAAATAATGCAGATAAAGTAGTTTTTAGTATTTTAGCGATCACAAACGAAAGAACGAGGGACCCGGTAAGTTGAAAGAACATAAAAATATATAGAACAAAACTTGTTATGTATACTTTAGAGAAGCCTTTTCAGCTTTGTTTTTTTTTTCGGGTTAGTTTATCAGCCCATAGACGTCCACTGCTGAACATAGACCTCCCCCTTATAATTCCACACTGAACGACAGCCTGCCATCTACATCCACTAGATGCCCACGACTCTCACGATGTCTTCGGTCCATCTGGTTGGCCTACAAACGCTGCGTCTTCCGGTTCGTGGTCTCCAATCAAGAACCTTTCTACCCCATCGGTTATCAGTTCTTCGAACGATGTGGCCTGCCCTTTGTCACTTCAACTTTCAAATTTTAACAGCTATGTCGGTGACTCTGGTTCTTTGGCGAATATCCACGTTTCGGATTTTATCGCGCAAAGAAACATTTAACTAGCCATTTACAAAGAATATGAGTATGTCATGTTTCGGGTGGCCTGTTTCAACACCAGGGCTGGTCATTTAGCCCTCACGACTAGCAGGCAAACAACTGATAATGTTTCAATGTGTGAGTCTAGATAAAGAATTACTATCAGTCTAGTACTCCTACATAAAATTCTAGATTAGAGACTTTATAAAACTATTATTTGATATCTGTTTTAACGTTTGTTCTAACGGTATCTACTCATAGTGTGCTATTGTGTCTTCTGTGCTCATAGTTAGCTAAGGTTGATTAACATGAGGTGAGCTCCAGGTGTCTTTGCGCGATAGAATCCGAAACGTAGATATTCGCCAAAGAACCAGAGTCACCAACAAAGCCGTTAAAATTTGGAAGTTGAAGTGGCAATGGGCATATCGCTCGAAAAATCGATAACCAAAGGCGAAGAAAGGTTCTTGAGTGAAGACCACGAACCAGAAGACGCAGCGTAATAGGCCTCCCACTAGATGGACCAACGGCATTGTGAGAATCGCAGGCATCCAGTGGAAGCAAAAGGCAGGTTGTCGTTCAGTGTGGTGGTTAAAGGGGTAGGCTTATGTTCAGGAGTCTTCTGGTTGATATTGATAATGAGCTCCCCGCTTCCCAAAGTCTCAATTTGACCCCTAACAGCTTAAATATGTAAACACTGTCGAGGTTAGCATATTTGCGCCGCTTGTATGCTGCTCCGCCTAATTGGCCACCACAACATCTCTATATACCCAGCTGTGTCTCAGGAAAAAAAATCCTTCAATAAATGAGAGTGACAACAAACTTGTCGCCAAAAAATTGCAAAGCCTCGAGCACCGCCGTAAAGTAGCTTATCTGTCTATTTTCTATCGGATACATTTAGGCGAGTGTGTGCAAGAGCTTTATGACCTTATTCACCTTATTCCCCTGTTACTACAGAACAAGTAGAAGGACTGCGAACTAACACCCCTTCCTCGTAGAAATTCCAAAGATTCAAGAATATAACTTTCTGCCGTCTTCCTTGTTTCCTGAGAACTACAATCTAGGCATCTTCAAGGCTAGAGTGAATAGATTTCTTGCAGATTAACGTGTTCCACCCTCGGCCACAACGTCGCTTACCATCAGGCAAGTTGGTGGCCAAACGGAGATCTACTCTACATATTAAAAGAAAAACTCATTAACATTTGAATATTTCATGCTATTATTTCAACATAAAAGGCAACTTTACGAGAGCTGCGCTAAAAATCGATTCGATTTTAAATCTCTTCGCTAGAACATCTTCTATAAATCGACCATTGCCTATTATGTTAACTTGTGCGGGGTAGGGATGTGACTTGAGAGCATCGATATCGATAACTTCAAAGTATTTTAATTAGGTTTACTTTTAACTAAAAAATATACACATATATTTTCCAATATGTCGATTGTAATCAACTTCTAAATGTAGTATGGATTGATACTTTTCATGTATATGTATGGATAGTGGAACTTATTAATGCCTACGAGTAGTGAACCCATCGAGTTTGAGCAGTGTTTTAATGCTATACGTGGCAAACAAGCTGACGGGCTGGCTGATAGTAAGAAGTCACCGTTGCCTATGGCAACACCATATACTTGTAACACCAGAGGCATCACAACTACGTTGCCCTTATTTGTTACACAGGTCGATATTTGTTACATAGGCGTAGGTGATCACTTACCATAAGGCGGCCCGTTAGCTTGTTTGCCACCTATGGCATAAAACAATAAATAAAAACATTTAATCGATAAAGTCGATATCGATACACCCGTTACGTTACCCATCCCTATGGAACCGTTGTTGCGCCCGCGCGCAAGATAAATCTTTTTACGGCCGCATTGATTAGAAAATACCTTTATTAATTGAGTCGGCTAATTAAGCTGATTTTGTTTAGCTTCCTTGATATTAAATTGTGTTTTGAATGTTGAAGTGCGAATAATGTGTGTAGGCTAGGGTCATCATCATCAGCCAGTAGACGTCCACTACTGAACATAGGCCTCCCCCTTAGATTTCCACACTGAACAACAGCCTGACATCTGCATCCACTGGATGTCCGCGACTCCTACGATGTTGGCGGTCCACATAATTATACTGCCAACCTACTCTGCGTCTTCAATCAAGAACCTTTCTTCTCCGTCGGTTATCAGTTCTTCTAGAGATGTGGCCCGCACATTGCTACAAGGACTTCCAAATCTCGGCAGTCGGTGCTTGTGGTTCTTTGGTGAATATAAACCTCGCATTAAGTATATCGCGCAAAGAAACTCCGCGCTTACTTAAGAATGTGGAAAGTTACATAAATAAATACAGAAATAGGTATTCTTCAGAGTCCACTCCCCGGTCAATGATATCGCATTTAAATATTTTTCATAAAAAAATAAAAAAAACTATTAAAAATTCAATTTATTTTAAATTTTCATGATTTTTTGTTAATTTTTTTGTATCGTTAATTTTTTTTTTCATTTTTCATTTTCTATAACATAAATAACATTGTCAAAAATGTTATTTATGTTATAGACAATTGAAATTGGACACGGTTACATACACCCGGATGGTGCAGGCTCAAAATCCTGACAGTTGTACAATTTTTAAATAAAAAATTTAAAAACTGAAAACTGTTTTTTTTAAACCTCGATAGATAATTTTCAAACAGCTAAATAGGTTTTCTTGTCAAGTCACCTATCAAACAAATACAAACCAAATCGAAAACGGTACAGCCATTTGGGAGTTACGATGCCACAGACAGACACACAGAATTAACTAATAACACCCCTCTTTTTGCGTCAGGGGTTTAAAATTAATTTCAATTTGAAAATGTTTAATTCTCTTGCAAATTTTTAAAGATTTTTTTTTATTTTTTTATCTTTTTTCGCTCATTTTCAACATATTTTCGAATGTATGTCGTCGAATGTATAAAAGGTTACCTTTCGGTTATAAAACACGCGGAAATAATCATGCGGAAAGTTAGGTTCTTAAAACATTCAATCGTGTCATTGGAAACGCGATTTTGAACAAAAACTACGAAGAACATAAAAGACTGTCTTAAAAAAAAACAAAGGCAAAACTCAGCCCAAGCCCGATATAAAACGAGAAAGTACCAACAAAACAACAAAACCAAACTTCTAAGAAATACCATACCAACATTAGAATCTAAAAAGGAACCATAAAATCCTTTCGCGTTAGAAAACCGACTAAGATATCCCGAGAAAAATAAATCTACGACCTACGCACGCGACCTAGCCCACACACGGACGAAAAAAAAAAGAAAAAATGTAGCAAAAAGGCACAATACTACCAACTTATCCACGAGAGAGCCACTATCGTACTTTCTGAACCAAACTAACAGCCACGAGTCAAAAACGTTTAGTTCCTTCTTTTGTTCAACTGTACGGATAGGTTGGTCGCGCTGTAAGCGAATATATCCGAGGTGAACGACTCGCGAAAAATAAGACGAAAACGAGCGCGCGGGCACATGTGCGTTCCGCCATTTTTTTCACGCCGTCCCTGTCTCGCGCCAAAAAAGGTTAAGTATTTGCATGGGTGTGAAGGAGAAGGGTGCAAAAGAAAGTTCGAAAGAGTTTGCGCGGTTCGCGCTCCGGTTTAGTTGCGAGCGTTGCCGCTAGGGGCGCTGTTGCCTGGAAAATGTTCTTCCTGTTTTGAGCTAGTTTATTTTTTAGTTTCTTGAGTGAAATACGGTTTTAGATTTGTGTTACATTGCTCTATAATTTTTTATTTTTTTATCAGAATAAAGTGTAGGCAGGTTTTTAATGATGAGACGAACAAAGAAGGGCTTGTCTAATAGTAAATAAACGCCATCCTATAAGCCCACAGTTGCCTGGTTGCGCTGTAGGTACTTCGACAAAATTAGGTTTTATAAATTAAAGTCACTTGGTTTGATTTAAATTTGGTTTTAATTACACTAATAAGCAGATGAAACAAGGTACTTAATTAATAGAAACTTTAGGATCAACTGGAAGGGATTTTTTGCGATAAGGCCGCCACTTGTGGCTTTAGCTTGTAACTGTTTTTTATCTGTTTGTAATTTTTATTTGGTGTACACAATTAAACCGTTTCTATCTAGCTATTTTTAGGACTGATGAAATGAGTCATAATCAAAGTCATTCTAAACCATGGATGTGAGATACGCGCTTATTAATGTGAACCAACGGTATACTAAATAGATAGAAACTATATATATATCTATGCACTTGGACAGCAAATCAATTGCTGCAAGTTAAATAAGAAAATGGTTTTAACAACATAGAATTGAAATTTGTCTGTTGGTTTTCATAAAATCTACTTATACCTACCTAGTTCTATGGAGGTATTAGCTGCGCCTCGCTGTTTCACCCGCGAGTTAAAATCGTTTAGTTTTCTGAAATTCGTAAAAAAAACATAAGAGCAACGCATTAGAAAACTAAAAAAAAAAGATGAATGAAATCGGTAAAGACATTCTCAAGTTATAGCGTGACCAATGTAAATAGCGATTCATTTTTAACCAACGAAAGGAGGAGGTTATTAATTCGACTGTTTTATTTTATGCAATTTTGTTACGCGATTACTTCGCCAATTATGAATAGATTTTCATGGTTATTTTTTGTTTGGTAGATCATACTTCAGAGGTCCCTCAATACAACGCTTTTTGAAGAAAAAAAACCGCCAAATACAAAAATATCAAAAATATATACAAAGATGACGTTTTGATTTTTGGTCCTCTTCAGCAAAAGTTTTGATGAGGACTGTCAATCTCTGTTTTATCTATGTAACTAGGTATAGTCTTGAAGTATTTAATGTTTTTTTTTTAAATTAATTATATATATTATGTATAGTATTATATTATATAGATAACTAGCCACCCGCCCGCCCGGATTCGCACGGGTGCAGTAATTTACTTGCGGAGCCGGGGCGGGTCGCTAGTTATATATATGAACCTCCCTGAAAATGTATCTAACTGATGGTGAAAACCGCATCAAAATCCATTGCGTGGTTTAGGAGGAGTTAACGGCCATACAGACATACAGACAAACAGACGGGGAAAGCGACTTTAATTTACACTACGTAGAGAAGAGATAGATATTGAGTAGAGATAGAGATAAACCGACCAAGTGCGAGTCGAGCTCACGCACTGAGGGCACCATACCACCACAAAATACCTGCAAAAAGTAGTGCAGAATGACAACATCACACTCAACGGTCACCCATCCAAGTACCGACCGCACCCTACGTAATGCCACCCTTATTGTAAAATAAGTATTTTTCTTCCTCAAAGAATAATGTTCTATTACGCTTCTAAGAATGAGTACTTAGTTATTTATCTAAAAGAAATATAATAACATTGTGAACCTACCGAACCGTGCCGTTGCCAGACCAACCTGTTTTTTATACTCGACTTACGTATCAAGTTACTATAACTTAGCTAACTACAAGGTTGAGTCAAGCACTATGATATAACTTAATTTTTTACACGGCACTAAACATCAAAATTTTGCCTTTGGTATTACTCCAAATGTCAAAATGTCCAGAATATATTTTTTCCTATGTGAGGAATTTGGCGTCGCACTTTTTTGCATTTACCAATGTCAAGTAAGTAATCATCATCATCATCAGCCGGAAGACGTCCACTGTTGAACGACACCCTGCCTTTTGCATCCACTGGATGCCATCGACTCTCACAATGTCCATGTCAAGTACTTAGGTATTAAATTATTATAACCTCTTTGCTAGACTATAAAAGAACTATCAACAGTCTCAAAATTATGTTTTTGATACTTTCATAATTTTTTTTGATAAATCATGCAAAAGTATTATACTAAAACTCACAGAAGAGAAAAAAAACGTAGCTCTCGAGGAAAAAAAATACGTTTTACTTCTCTTTTCTGTGATATAACTCGTATAACGAAATTTTTTCCTCAAGAGCCAAGAGACAAGATTTTGCAATATTTTCCTTACGTCACACCGTTCACTTAGAATATCTACTACATGATAGGTATTAGCTTCAGTAGGGTGATGATCATTTTGAGGCATCTAGGATTATTATCAATATATTTTTTCCGCCTAAATGCCACTGTCCCGAGTTGATCACACAGTAGACCTTAAAACGGACGAAGGAGATAAATTAGTAATGCATAGCTCCCGCCAATTCCAATTGCTATAAAAACAAACTACCATAACAATTACCTAGAAAATTTGCCATACCCAATCAGGGTCAGTCCATTCCAAAATGCCTAAAAAGTCTTCGATCAGTGCGTCCTACGTGCGTCGTGCGTCCAGTAACTAGTAACAGTAGTAAGGCCCCAGCCTTACTACTATTACTAGCCTAACTACTATTTACTATTGCGGCACCAAACTAACGTTAAATCTTGGAAAATCACGCGAACGTGAACCTTAACGCACCCAGATACGGTTTGCGGTCGCGTGATTTTGAACTGAGCAGATTTAACGTTAGTTAGGTGTTAGTTTAGTTTTTTAAAGTACTTACAATAGTGTCAACACAAAAAAAAACGAATTGCTTAATTTTTGAAATTAAGTAGGTACTTACTGTCAACACTAAAAAAATACCTAATTATAGTTTTCAATAGTACAAGTTATTAAGTAGGTAGTGTCAACAATTAAAAAAAAACGAAAATATATTTTTCTAGCTAGACTTTATCCTATGCGTAGACATAGACACGTAATTTTGTAGTACGTCCTCCACCAAACCCCATATCTCATGGCAACCCCACCCACATAGAACAGACATCCCCACTCCATGAGTCAGTCTGCGCGGGCGCCGTGTCGCAACCGAAATTCTACCAGTCCCAGACAATAGCATTATTAGGCATAACGACGCCATTTTGATTTTAAACTAGCTTAGGTTTTAGAAATCACTTGTGAAGATAATCTAGGGGGAGACGAAATTAATTGAAACTTAAGACCCTGTTGTCAGATTACGCGCTCATATGGTTCTTTTTTTTTTAGGGACAGTCCCTTGTATGGGACGTGACTTGTGTCGATACTTTGGCGCCGTCACATCTTCCTGAGGCACAAGGTAGGGCTGGTGCGGCTGCCAATTCGGCAGAGCAGTACAAGCGTCGCAAATATGCTAACCTTGGCAGGGACTTGGATAGGGGTCGAGACATTGGACCCTTGGGAAGCTCAACTCTATTTCAAAAATCTTCCAGAGCACCTCGTTAATGCGACGCGTGACCAAAATGCTGGCGTGTCTCTGGCTCAACTCAACGCATAAGAATTGCCATTCAGCGTGGTAAAATGCAGCATGCTGGGTACGCTGCGAATTGAGCTTGAATATTTGGATTGTCTTTAGATCTAAAACGTTCTATAGGCAGTCTTAACTGTTTTTATAGTGTTAGTGTTTGCTTGTATTTTGTTTAAAGTTAATTTTATTACATGTGGGTAGTATGGATAAATGTCCAATTGCAAAAGTAAAACATACAAATGCAATGTACTTTTTTACTTTGTACGAAAGTAACTCTGTCTCTCAGTCTGTTTGCTTGCTTTTCATGACAACAGCTAAGCCGATATTATATCTTAACGAAAATTGGCAGGAAGAAGTAGAAGAGAAGTAGTGTGCATGATGACAACATAGGGAGCCTAATTTTGCCTCCAAAAATACGTCTAAACTTCGAGCAAAATATAATGAATGGAGGGGCCCAGAAGGAGCGCATTTTTGGAGATCACAAAATGAGCGCCGGCGCTCACTTCGTTTCAGTTGGTCTCTAGCCGTATTAGAAGTACAAAACAAGACTATCTATTGTTGCATGATAAAGAAACACCTGTCAAATTTTGCCTTCGTGTGTTTTCCCGAAGTGTAAAAACACAACAAAAACCGCTTTCTTATTATTGTAACAAATGCAGGTACTGTAACATGGTTGAAATTAGGTGTTGAAGTAAGGTATATGTCCGATGGTTTTGACTCGTTTTTACTGAGCAAGTTCAATGGTAATGATAAAAATTCCCGTCCATTCATTTTATTTTGGTTTAAGCGTATAAACTGGAAAATAGCGGGATTCAGCTAGTACATAATATTATTAGATGTATTACATTCTGTAAAAGGTTCTGAAGGAAGCCGCGTGCAAGAAGTTTTTGGTAAGTACCTGCATAAAAATAACCGTGTAAAAAATCTACATTATTAAAATTCTTCATAGTTGTTAAAGTGTAATTCGGGAAGCTATAAGAAATTCTCTGATCGATGAAGATACCACAGTGTCCGAAGACACGTCTCTATAATTAATGTGTCCTGCCCACCATGACCTATGGTGCTGAGACATGAACGCTCATGGAGAAGACTGTGCACAAGGTAGCCGTCGCACAGAGAGTCATGGAGCGAGCCATGCTCGGCATCAAATTGTAAGACCGTAACCGAAACACTGAGATACGACGTCGGACCAAAGCTACAGACGTATTAAAAGGGTGACGGAAGTGGAACTGGGCAGGACATATGGCCAGCTTGATGGGAGGTGGTGTACAGCAGTAACTGCGTGGTGGCCGAGACTAGGTTGGCGGAACCCAGGCCGACCGAGGATGCGGTGGACCAATGAGATCAAAAGAACTGTTGGAAACGAGTAGATGTGACTATCGAGAGGGAAGAGTGGCATAAACAAAGGAAGGCCTATACCCACCAGTGGGCCATTCAGAGCTGATGATGATGATAATGAACAAGATCTAGTCCATTCTACTAGAGAACAAACGCTAAACAAAGCCACACACACACATACGTAAAAAGATTTACAGCCCACGCACACAAGCAACATCAAACGTTCAAACGAACTTCTTGTAAACATTTCTTTATATATTATGATCATCCGTTATGTAGAGCTATGTACAGATATCTATACGTAACGAGATCGGTATGGGTAAAGATTTTGTATGCCAAAAGTATAGAAATCACTAATTGTAGGCAAAATAAGTTTTTCTTGTTAGAGTTTTGTCTATTACCAAAACTGCCCAACTACTCTTGAAGGTGGGCTATAATTTTGAATCCAAGTCAACCGGCGCGGCGTGCGGTGGGCCACATAGTAAATAATTATCAATTTAAAAAACCGACTTCACAAAATGAGTACCTAAATTACGCAATTTTCCAATTATTTTGAAAAGCCAAACCATAACCAACGATGAAATGAAGGCAGAGAACTAGTATGCATTCCTCTAGAAATCTTCCGTGAAACAAAAAGGCAAGCCACAGTGGGGTTTAATGGGTATAACTATAATCCCACATAGGTAATTCGATTTCACCCCAGTGCAGCCAGACATCTTGTACAGATATCCCCCTCGTCAATAAAAGAGGTACCAATAAACAAAAGAAGTACCAATAAGGTACCAGTACGAACAGTGGACTACACCATTGCATCAGGCAAGGTGTTCAAACGGAAATCTTACAAAAAAAAAACATTCCAGCCTTCGACCAAAATAAAATGAATGGACGGGCCATAACCATTAAACTTTCTCAGTAGAAACGAGTCAAAACCGTCAGCCATATATTTCGACACCTAATTATGTACAGTACATTTGTAAAAAAATAGCTGTTTTTAATGTGTATTTACACTTCGGGAAAGCACACGAAGGCATAATTTTGTCAGATGTTTAGTTATCATGTAACAATAGATTCGTGTTGCACTTCCTACGCCTAGAGACCGACTGAAACGAAGTAAGAGACGGCGCTCATTTTGTACTCTTCAAAAATGCGCTTCTTCCGTCCATTCATTTTATTTTGGTCGAAGATTCCAGCACTATTAAACACTCGTAGACACGCTGTGCAAACTACAATATCCCCCTCGTCAACAAAAAAGGTACATATAAACAAAAGAAGTACCAATAAGGTACCAGTACGAACGGTGGACTACACCATTGCATCAGGCAAGGTGTCCAAACGGAAATCTTACAAGAAAAAAACAAATATCAAATCATCCCAGCACTATTAAACACACATAGAGACGCTGTGTAAACATCTGTAGGTACGCATGTATGTGCAGAGTGCATTCGAAAGAGCTGGTAAATATCGCAGATGTTTATTTTAGTTAACTGAAAGAAGGCAATCTGGCGGTTGTAAAGCATAGTGCAGGATAGGTGTTATGTAATTAAATATTGTGTTACAGGTACAACATCTTGATATTATAATAATTTCCCCCATTCTTTGTTTTTAATTGACCAAAGTAATGGTATTTTAAAATAAAATAAAAATTCCCTAGGTGTGAGACCGCTAGACTTAAAAGCGTAAGGTCAAGGATTCAAATCCCGGGCGCGTACCAATGAGCACTTTGGAGATTATGTACGGATTCTCATACCACTGGCTTTCGGTGAAGGGAAACGTCGTGAGGAAACCTGCATACGTACGTACGGATAAGAAATTAAATGGCGTATCTGAATCCACCAACCTGCATCTGGGCCAGCGTGGTTGATAATGATCCTTTCGGAGGTAGGGCATGGGGTAGGTATCAGCCTTTTAATAATTCCAGCAGTGGACTTATTAAAGGCGGATTATGCAATGGTATTTTCTTTTAGTTCTGTTTTAATTCTATTTAAGGGCAGAGTTCTATTATTAGTCTAAATTTTCCATATCATGCCGAGTTTACCTATTATTGGAGTCTTACATAGGCTCTCATAGCACAGTAATTATTATGCCATTAATCTAAGAATAAATTGTTTTGTATTATATCATGTTGATATGCCAATTAAAAATATAAACTCTTTACATAATCTTGTATGTAATAAGCTGACCAGGTTCTTTATCTGATTGAGAGCGCCATGTCTACAATATTTGGAGAGACATCAATAACTTTGGATATCTTTTTTTTTAAGTAGAAAAATCTTGCTGGTTGATTTCAGCATCCTCACTGCATTTACAAAAAACTTTGTCACGTGTTTTTCTTGCTTATATATACATTATATAATTTTTTACCAAGAATTACAGCGATCGCTTGCTTTTATATGTACAGGGGCCTTAGGACAACTGCTATTGCAGCGCCTAATCCGCTCAGTTGGAAAATCACGCGAACGTGAACCTTATCACGCCCAGATATGGTTTGCGGTCGCGTGATTTTCCAACTGAGCGGACTAGATGCCCGTAAGGCCCCTGTACTGATTTCTATATTTCTGTGTTTTTATTTATTTCTATTGGTGGCGGTCAAACTTAAGCCTATTTTATGATTAAAAAAGACAAGCTTTGTATATTTTACAACTGCTTCAATTAAACTCCCATAATTGTTATTCACAAGTCTATGAAGGAAGCTGTCACTTCCGCCATAACACCACGGTGTGCACTATGCTTAATGGTGAATTCTATTTTTATACTAATGCAATTCTATGTGTGAATTAGAACCTTAAGTAGAGAATCACACTAATAATTTCCTCTCTCTCTCTCTCCCTCTCTGAGAGAAGGACCGTGTCCCAACAGTATATAGAAACATAATAGAAAGGAACATGAAACTCACTGAACACCTAGAGCCGCTCAACATGCGCAGAGACGGTGGTGGGGCACTCTTTATCTTTTATCGCATTTACAACGGGGAGTGTTCTGAAGAACTGCTTGATCTGATGCCGGCGTCGCGGTTTTATCATCGCACTAGCCGCCAGCGCCTAAAAGTTCATCCACATATCATAGATGTCTGGAAATCGCACTCTGTGCGATTCACGCGATCTTTCTTCCTCACACCTGCAAAATGTGGAATGAGCTACCTTCCGCGGTGTTTCCGAAAAGCTACAATATGGAGTTAATGGGATGATAGGGAAATTCAAGGTAAATAAAATATAGCATTGCATTTGTAGCTAGAGTCTGGCTAATGAAAGTAGAGACTAAAAAAGCGCGGAAAATTTAAAAAATATAGCATAGGAACCGCAAAAATTTGTATGAAATACCTGGAATAATCTCACTTGATACATGTTTTTTTTTTATTGTAACACTGTCAGAACACAGTAATATTTGCATTTCATGTACAGTACATTAGTTACAAAAAATAGATAGCGGTTTTTTTGTTGTGTTTTTATACTTTGGGAAAGCACACGAAGGCATGATTTTGTCAGATGTTTCGTTATCATGTAACAAAAGTCGCGTGTTGCACTTCCTACAGCTAGATACTGACTGAAACGTAGTGAGAGCCGGCGTTCATTTTGTAATTTTCAAAAATGCGCTTCTTCTGGGCCTGTCCATTTATTTTATTTTGGTTGAAGAAGTTGGCACGCTTTTTCATTCTCTACTTTCATTAGCTAGACTCTAGTATGTATAAACAGATTCATTTTTATGACAACTATCTTTCTTAAAGTAATCTAGGGAAGAAAGAGCGCTAGTGGGTGTAGATAGCGGCTGAGGAAAGGGGAAGGCGCGGGTGGAGAAAGCGGGGGCTGTAGGCGTAGAGTGCCGGATTACTGGACGTGCCGATGTACTGAAGTGCCGGGTTACTGAGACTACTGTATATTATTTCCAACTGTGTGTTATGTACAATATTAATAGGTATTCGTAGTACTTATTATCTCGCCTTTTACTATATCATTATAAGATAATCTATCTAAGAACGTTATTAAGGTGGTACGTTTCACCTATGGCGGGAAATTTAAATTTCAAACACATTTCTTGTCCTTGTAGCTAGGCCAGGGGCCTTGCGGACAACAGCTATTGCGGCACCTAATCCACTCAGTTGGAAAATCACGCGATCGTGAACCTTATCGGGCTCAGATACGGTTTGCGGTCGCGTAATTTTCCAACTGAACGGATTAGCTGCCGCAATAACTGTTGTCCGTAAGGCCCCTGGTAATTATTGTCAAGGATCATAATGTTTTCGCAAATTGATTATTATTCTTTACAAATACGTGTAGAGCTATTTATCTCTAATGTACTTTATTATTTACATTTGTCAATAAACTAATTTTTGCTGTTTCAAATGGTTTATTGACAAATGTGAGTAATATGATGCTGTACATAATAATGTAAAGAACAACCAACGATTTGCGCAAACACTGTGTCATTTTAAAACAATCACCCGGACTAGCTACAAGGACAAAAAAACTGTTTGACATTTGAAATTCCCGCCATAGGTGAAACGTACCACCTTAACGGTATCTACTTTAAATTCGGGCAAAATAGGTAAGTAATCTCTTACTTCCGCCATTCTCTAACAGTTGTGCACTATGCTCTAGCGGGTTCTATTTTTAAATGGATCGGGTAATGCGCACGATGCAGTTTTATGCACAAATTCACGCCGGGGCCGGATGGGCGGCCATTTTTAACGTTAATAACTAGCTTTAGCAGTTGGCAGCATTGGCTGTGAGGAAAAAAGTTGCTTCAATTTATAAAAAAAAAACGAGTTTATGTTTTTTCGGTCATCAAAAATTTGGAAGTATTGGAAAGCTTTGTTATTTTTTATCAAATTGGTATGGGGTTCCATTTCAAAACAAAATTGTTTGTTACCTCCGTAATTTTTAAACCGATTTAGAATATTTTATTTTTATTGGAAATTCAGCGTATAGTTCCATAGTTCCTTTCTAGTTCCCTAGTTCAAAACTTTAGATTAGTTCCATAAAAAATCACCAAAATCGGTTCAGTAGTTTGGTTTTTAATTCAAAATAATTGGAAGAAATATCTTAACCAAGTAAAGGAAAAAAAACGAAGTCGGTTTTTTAAATTGTATTTTTTTTCCTATATTTTTTTCAGCATTAACACTGTCAATCTTGAACAGGCTCACACTTTATTGGGAGCCTGAGGTAAAAATAATCGGCTTATCATACTAATATTATTAATGCGAAAGTGTGTTTGTTGGTTTGTTTGTTCCTCTTTCACGCAGCAACAGAGCAACGGATCGACCTGATTTTTTGCATGGGTTTAGTTCAAGGGTCGGAGAGTGACATAGGCTACTCTTTTCATCATCACCATCGCCATTTTTCATCACTACGCGGGTGAAATCGCGGGGCGTAGCTAGTTCATAAATAAAGTTACGAAACATGTTGCGTATTTACACTTTTTGTACAAAAAGTTGCAAAAGTTCACACATACAAAATTGACATTTAAAATTGCGTTACAAAGTGCTGGCAGCGCACAACATTTTAAATTCAAATTTAGAATCGAACACATTCTATTTTCGAAATAATTTATCCGCCTATGTGTGTGTCACTTAGGCCACTCCTATATCTATGAATGGGGCGATTAAAATAACGCCGACTGATTCATGACAGGCAAGTTTTTTTTCTCTCTGATGATTCAAACATAGAACGCCAGTCATTGGTTAGCTTTTTTGGTGATGTAATAACATCGCTTGGCTGTAGGCGGTCGGTGTATATTAACTATTTGTAAAGATCTTTACTGCTTACTAAATAAATGTTTTTATTAGATTACTACATAATTGTGAATATTAATAGACTAGATGCGCCCTGTGACTTTACACGTGTGCTCAGCCGAAGTTATTTTGAACACAATAGTTTTTTTAAACACATTCAGCGAATTAATTTTGGAAAAATATCTATTTCTTTCTTAATTAATATGTTTTTAAATTTAAATTGGCTTAATGAATAGGTATATAGGATTACAGGACACGCGGCACTTAACCGCTTTTATTATGGAATAGACCCTGGATAATAGTAAGAAAAAAAAGGCAGTTCCGTAAAAAAAAAAAAAAAAAATATTAAAACAAACTAAATATTGTAACAGCTGATATTTTACTTACTTTGTTTTAATTTAACTGTGACTATACCATGTTTCAGTGTTAGGTTACTGAGTGCAACACACCCTCTAGATATTTTACGAAACTTGAAAATATTTAAATACTTGACAATTTCAAATGATAAAGACGTGGAACGCCAAAATCCTCTCAGAGAAAAAAGACAAAGACTGATACTTGACAGCTGACTCATTAAAAAAACAAGGCTTTCCAAGTTTTGGCGCCAACGTTAAAAAAAGCACATCACCCCATTTTATTTATTATTATATGTATTCCTCACCATCATCATCATCATAATCAGCCTTTTAACAGTCTACTGCTGGACTTTTAGCCTACCCCCGAAAGTGTGATTGGGTGATTGGGCCATATCCACCATTCTGGCCCAGTGCGGATTGGTGGATTGGTTGGATTGATACGCCATTGAATTCGTTCTTCGTACGTATGCAGGTTTCCTCACGATGTTTTCACGATGTTAAAATTTAGACTATTATAGAACTCTGCCCTTAAATAGAATTAAAACAGAACTAAAAGAAAATACCATTGCATAATCCGCCTTTAATAAGTCCACTGCTGGAATTATTAAAAGGCTGATACCTACCCCATGCCCTACCTCCGAAAGGATCATTATCAACCACGCTGGCCCAGATGCGGGTTGGTGGATTCACATACGCCGTTTAATTTCTTCTCCGTACGTACGTATGCAGGTTTCCTCACGACTTTTCCCTTCACAGTGGTATGAAAATCCGTACATAAGCTCCAAAGAGCTCATTGGTACGGGCCCGGGGTTTGAACCCGCGCCCTCACGCTTTCAAGTCTAGCGGTCTCCCAAATGGCCTACCACGACTCACACGAACCGTGTGCCGTCGGATTGTAAAGCGCACATTCTACCGCTCGGCCATCATTGCTCGCATAGCTAGCCTAGTCCGTTAGGATAAAAAACGTAAAAAAACTATACAAGTACTTATAAAAACTGCTCATCAAAAATAACGAATACTTTCAACAGATTCGGCGATGCATCAGGGAATGCGCGCGTTATTTTTGCCGGATCTCAACCTTGAATTTTGTCGGTATTTTTGTATTGCACCTACTGCACTTGGCTCGGATCACATTGGAAAAATATACGAAACGGACGCTCAAGGCGGCCAAAAGTACTTTGAGAAACTGAATATAATGTAGGTAAGAACATTGTTTTAAAGCAATGAGTATGTAATGACCCGATTTTTTATGCGCAATTTTAGACACCGTGGTGTGTAAACTTGCGCATTTTCCTGACTCATGCGACTATATAGCGACACTTAAGGGCGTGCGCATTTTATTGAGAGTTGTCGTTAAATGGAGAGAAGAAAAATCAATATAATAATTTTATATTGTATATATTTTGTATTTTTTTCAAGTAGTTGTTAGTTGTTTTTTTTTTATTAGATACTAGTTATGCATATGTTATTATTATCTATTTTTACACATTTACACATTTACCATAGTAATCTATATTTTATTATACCATCAGAAAGTAGAGATTTCAACGAACAAAAAGCCCACCGACTTTTTTTGCGACATTAAGCCAAAATAAGGTGAAAAAAAATCGCCCGTAAATTATTTTTACTTTCATTTATCTTATATTCACTTTCTTTTCCAACGGGTTTCATCCTACTATTATTTTGGTCGAAGGTTTGGACAAGTTATATAACGAGTTGAAACAAAGTCTTTTCGTGTTATCTCCAAAACTACCTCTAGTAAAGTCTCTACCACTTTACTATTTGCTTGCTTGAATCTGACGGCGACTCTTGTTTGACGATTTTTAGTAAAACTTTAAAATATTTCAATGCCTACACACTGGCAAATATACAAGACGTGAGACGCAAAAATCCTCTCAAGAGGGGGAAAAAGTAAAAAAGGATAAAGCCATATTTAAAATGTTTTTTTTTTTTTGCAAAATATCTTGATGATACCATTCTAAAATAAACAGTAAGTTTGTAAATTTTCTTGAGCGTTCACCAAAATAGGTAGATAAGTATGCATATAACCTAACCAGTTTATTCTACCAATAAACATCTATTCGCACAAGCAATAAAACACACTAGTAAAAATTTCGTCTAAGGCCACACACACACTGACAACTTGCCTGTGATTGGCGGCCAACACGTCGCTTGCGCTGCGCAGATTTCAAAATGTACGAGTATTGCACATTTTTCGACGTTCTATTTTTGAATTCATAAGTTTTTATCCCTTACAAAGCGCGTCTAAGCTGTTTTGATATTTTATATTTTTAGTGACATTTTAACGTTTGTATGTCATAAAGAAAAGCTTGATGGAATAATTATTTTATAGTATGTGTTTGTTTCTTTTCAATGTTATGTGGGCGTACACACTTCTACAAATTCCACATAGAGGTATGTAAACAAATGTGATTTTTAGATCAAGTATAACATGTTGCAAAGAAACTGGTTTGATGTTTTCTACTTCTATTAATAAATATTATTTCTTGGAATCTTCATTAATAATGTAAGCAAATAAAAATCAGTAGGTACTTACGGACTAAAATATATATTGCATAGATTTAAAATAAACGTAATTTTGGTTAAAGTTTTCCTTTGAGTTGTTAGAGATGCTAGTTACAGAAATTAGGAATACACAAAATTATAACTAAATACAAAAAAGGGTGCTTTCGGTGCGTGGATAACTTTTTGAGTAAAATTGGAGTAGGTAGTTTCACTTGATTT
Organism: Agriopis marginaria; assembly: GCA_932305915.1. NCBI lineage: Eukaryota > Metazoa > Arthropoda > Insecta > Lepidoptera > Geometridae > Agriopis > Agriopis marginaria. Next base: position 19,893,702 of record OW029914.1, on the reverse strand, counting down.
ATTAAATTAAGTGTATTATTTGATTTCATTTATTATTCGATTTGTAAGATATGATGTAAAATTATTATGTTTAAAACTATAATTAAATTTATTTGGTATAATTATATTAAAAGAAAAAAAAACAATAATAGATTACCGTATAAAAAAAGAATAGTGGTCGACTGTCGACGAAAACTGGAGAGTCGAATACACGTTCGTTTTTTATTTTGTAACAAGCAGTTAGTGTGTCAACTGTTGGTCAATTATTATTAATGTGTTGGTACCAGACATTTGTATTTTATGAACTAGCTGCACTTATAGTTTCTCCTGCGAGTTAAAATCATCGTTAAGTTTTCTGAAACTTTCTGCACAATTTTCGTAATTTTTCTTTCCTTAAGAATCTTCTACAAAGTACTTATTTTTTGATAAGATAAAACTACGACCAGTGTAACTTGTGAGTGCCTGGTTTCCAACGTATCTGTTAATTAATGTTTAGATTTCTAATTAGCTTGCATGATATGGTAATTTCAAGTTTAGACTTAGTAATACTTGAGTGTTGAGATAAATCTGTTTAGTGTGTAAAAGGTTTCTTAGTTGTTGAAACAATTTCATAGAATAAAATAATCAATTAATTTATTTATAATCTTACACAATTATATTTTTCTATCATGCTTTTATTAACATCACTTGTATGTAACTAAAATACTTGCTTTATTATCCTTTTACTCTAAATTGTTTTATAAAACAACAAAATTGTAGCTGTACAATAAATTAAGTTAAAAATCAAAATAAATTTATTTATAAAAAATAAAACTTAAAAAAAAACAACAATTTAGTATTCTATCTTTATTTCGAAATGTTCTACATAGTTAAAAATTAGAAAGTATCAAAACATTTTAATCTGCCGCGATCTCCTTTGTGTTTTTTGGCACGGCAGCCAAACATCGGTTTATGTGATGCATCGCACATCTTTGTGTGCATCGGAACATATACACAGAAAGCTGTGTGTTAGGGCATTTAAAGAAAACAAACTGTCTTTCAGGCTAATTGGAATTCGACTGGCCATTAAAGTTATTTAAAATGAAGGGCGGGATGTTGGAAGCAGCAATTTTGCCACCAAGTAGTACGCGGTTGAACTATCACGGTTTTTCACTATAGATGATTTTTAAGGTGAGGTTTTCTCACTTTGAAGCTTCGCTTGTTACTACAGATGACCTTAAGTTTAGTGGAGCAAAACCATGGCGCTTAGGGCGCTTGCAGAAGATGCGTAGTACAAGTAGCAAGTAGAAGTTGTAAGTCGCTACTACGCATCGTTTGCAACGTTAGCGAAGCGCTTTGATTCCACTTCAATTATGTGAACTTATAGGTAGTCTTTGAAATGCTCTGTTACGATACTTTAATAAATTATATTGGACAGATTGTTCATTTAGGTAGGTCCAACTAAGACAAATAGGTCGCCCGAAAAATCCAACTCGGGTGGGCGTTCGGGAAATTACGTGATTCTTCTCCTCGAAAATAGCACTGCACCTAAAGACAATGGTCTTTAACTAGTGATGACATATGGTACTGAGACGTGGTCCTTAACTGCTGGCCTTTTGGAAAAACTCAGAGTCACACAGAGAATGAAGACAAGAAAATGGATGGATGGGAATGGAGAGAGCTATCCTCGGAGTTTCTTTGCACGATGAAATCTAAACCTAGGATAATCGCAAAAGAACCACAGTCACCGCATATATCCAATATAATGGATACTAACTGACTGTAGTATCTACGAGTATCTTGAAATGGTATTTACAAACTAGAGTCTAGTCCAATCGCGCCATTGTGACGTTTTTCCTGTAAAGCTAGTGTTTTAACAGCTTATTATCTAAACACAGACCATTGTTTTATTCTTGCCTATCAGGCATTTGAGATATATTGAGAAATCAGGCTAGAATTGTGTAGGAATGTACCTACCCTACCAACCTAACCTAACAAATTTAGGTTGAAAATGATAACCTAAAAACTTTACTCTATCGTTCTTTTGAAAAAAATCCCCACAGAAAAGCGAAGTAAATAGAACGGAAATAAGAAGGATAATCTGTGGCCAGGCATTATGACAGAACCTTGATTGATCATTCTTATTTAGGTCAACGCGTCGAACTCCGCATCATAGTTGCTAACTGATTTCGAATGACTGACGTTTCGTTTATATGGGTGCAACTGGCTACAATAATTTTCTTATAAGAAAACCTTGACAGCCGTTCTAATTTAAACAAAAAAAATATTTTCTTTTACAAAATTACAATACCATAGATTGTGTTTCTAACGAAAATAAATCAATGTTTAGTTTATTTTCCGGATAAAAGTTCCTATGTTCCTGTACACTACTTCCTTGCCACACCAAGATCAATTTAGTGTCATGCAAGCTGTCAATGAATTACAGCAAATCAAGGACTTTATATACCCTAAAGGGAATAAAAAGTTCTTGCAGCAAATAAGCAACTAAAGACCAACGGAGAGTGAGACAGAGATATTAACACAAATACGTAATGATATAGAAACAAACATAGAATCAGATATAGATACCGACATACAGTCCAACTTAGAGAGAAAGACAGACATAAAGCTGTCATAGAGAAAATATATACAAACAAATAGATCATACATAGAGATCGACATAGACACTGACATAGATACAGAGATAGAGAAAGAGAAAGCGACAGACTTATTATAGACCGACATAGAGACAGAGATAGAGATAGACACAGAGACAGACACAAAGACAGATACAGAGACAGACATAGACATAGATATGGACATGGTGACCGACATATATACAGAAGTATAGACAGATAGAGATAGATCAACAAACACAGAATAGAAATACCTACTTCCGACTTTATATTATTAGCGTGATCGCAAAGTTGGCCAATGCTGTTTCTTTCTATCACACTACCAAGTCTAGCCTATAAAAATACTAACTTAGTAAACTTTTTACAATTCAATACCGGTGTAGCACTTAAGATTCTAGGCAGAAGCGCTGTTACGTCGATATCTGGCCTCAGATCTAAGTAATACAGTTAGATTGTGAGTGCCTGCATTAGAAAAATGGCCTACCAGGAGGTAGAAAGATTAGTGCTGTCTTTTACAAAACAAGGTTATACGGAGTGATGGCTCTAAGCCGAACGGTAATTGAACTCATCGGTATTGAACTAATAAGGAACTTTACTATGCGACCAACCTCAAATCACAAAAAAAAATTCAGCTATTACATGTTTCGTTCAATGTGAATGACATTTTTCTATGGAAGTTTAGGCTTTTCTTTCTTATTTTATTAATATAGCTTTGTTTTTTCTTTTATCTATCTTCTATCTATATATAAATGCGAAATTCATCTACTCACTCACTCACTCATCACGAAATCTCGAAAAGTGCGAAAACTACTTGACTTACGAAGCTGAAATTTGGCAGGTAGATTATGGGGTGTAGACGTAGAGGTCCGCTAAGAAAGAATTTTGCGAAAAGGTTGAATTAATGAGGTTGACAGTTTGTATGAAAGCCCTTTGTTTTCGATGTTAGGGAAATAAAATTTGGTGTTCATGTTAATTGTTTGAAATAAAATAAATACTGTATTATTATTTTCCGAAAAAGACGGATCTAAGAGGAGAAAAGGGGATTTAAATTTTTGTTTGACAGTTTTGTAGATACGAAGCTGAAATTTGACAAGTAGTTTACTTATGGGGTGTAGAGGTCGGCTAAGAAAGTATTTTGCGGAAGAACTGAATTAGGGGAGCAAAAGGGAGTTGCAATATTATATGACAGTCTACGCGTACGAAGTCACGGGCAACAGCTAGTAGGTAATATATATAATTTATTGATGACAAAAAGAAATATGAATATAATATAGTATTAATATACTGTAATACCCGCCGTCGTCTAATGCTCACCTATCTACCACATATCACCATCTTTTTTCTGAGCAAAGAGGTATGCCGAAAACCAGCCCTGCGTGACCTTTCGAGACCTCGCAGCTCACAGTACAGCGCTGAGCGTACCCCTATTGCCAAACACTGTTTCTCCTTATGTTTCTAATAGTATAATGTCCATTGTTTTTGTTTTTTGGTAACAAATTAATCTTATCTTAAAAAAAAAAACTAGGCTACCTAAGTATACATTTTGCCGAATTTCAATTACTGTTTTCTATGGAACAGCTGTTTTTTTTCCGGGATTTGATCCCATAGTAAAAGTTATTCATAATGATGAGTATAATGACCTCCTTTCAAATTAGTAGTATATATGCGTAATCTTGTATATGATTAGAATTTCTACAACGTAATCTAAAGTCTCTCAAATTTAATGAGATTGATTTTTACTGGCACAGCAACTGGGCCATTCTATCGAGAAATCCCGGTTCGATTCCTGGTAAGTACAACTTTTTCCGCCTTAGTATCGGCAGGCTACTTTTATTGAAATGTATGTAAATTTCTATATAGATTGAGTGCGGCTATCCAGTGTTACGCGTTTCCATTGACGCAGTGAATCCGGTAAAGACGGAGTGTACTTAAATATTTTTACCTAGCCTAGGAGTGTACTACACTATTTCCATTCGTTTATTTTCTCTGACAGATAAAAAGACAGAAAAAAATATGGAATATTTTTGCACTCACGGTCATCTGACTCAACTAAGCAAAGCTTGTACTATGGCTGCCTAAGACTGTATACTGTAAAATATTTTTACACTAAACAATTAGGCATGCTCTTGACCGTCACCTCGCTTGGTGTTAAGCAATGATGTGGTCTACGATCTACAATGGAGCACGCTTGCCTACCGATTCACTCACGAATTAAAGACACCCAGATTGTAAATATCGTGGAACATCCATTTTGTTTTATTCAGCTTTTTTTGAAGCTGACATTTTGGCATGTATGTTCCTTATATTAGGGGTGTAAAGGATTTGCGAAAGGACTGAATTAAAAGGAGTAAAACAGGAGTTGAAGATTTATACGAAAATCTACGTATTGTCGCAATTTGATGTCTGATATATATTATGATATGTTTGTTTGTTGATTTGATGATAGATGTCTAAAATTTCTGATGTCTGATGTGCAGTGCAAGTATCGTTCTTTATTCATCATCAAATTAAATTTGACAGTTGTGATCGACAAATTCTATAAAATTACATTAGATTAGTACTCGCTATGAACGATTCTATGGCATTTTATCGAATTTGACGATTGATATAGAACGGTACTTGCACTGGTGGTTAGATTTGTTGTCGATGTCGCAAAGATTACGCATACGATGTGCAACTGCTAGCTTTGCAAAATTAATTATCTGTAACTTTATATTGATACATTTACGTTAGACTTAGGGTTTCAATATAAAAAGAAAAATGGTTCGAAAAAAATTGCAAAATAACTCGCAAATCCGTTTTTATACAATGGACACTCACACAAAAGCATGCACGTATGCATAGCAGACACTCTGCACAACTTATTGCCTTTAAAGTTACGTAACTACACACACACACACACACACACACACAAGCAACACGCATGTATACGCTACAGTAGTGTGCGTCTTGATGCATTTTTCATTGTGCCGTTAGGTAAATTTTTCCATGTAAAATGTTTGTGGTGTAAAAATTTAAAACGTGTTTACATTGTTTCGTGTTGTTTTTATTTGCCGTTGTTCTTTGTTTTTAGGGTTCTGTACTTCTTCTTCTATCTCCTGCCTAGCGTGTACCCCAGCATGGGCTAGGGTCTGCTTTCCTGCTGCGACTCTTCCACTTCGTACGTTCGCCTGCCTCTTCCTTGGTGAGTTTGTTGGCTCTTTGTTGTTATCTCTTATGACGGCAAGCCATTGTCCCTTTGGTCAGCCACGAAGTTATGTTCTAGGGGCACAAGGTTCAAGTATTGATTGCCGACATGCTCCGCCGGTCTGCTCATCCACTTCAAGTGACTTTCCTGAGGGTTATCCGCTACTCTCCGTACTCCGAGGTTGAACGTTAAAAAAAACGTAAGTACCACTTATTCATTTTTCGCGCACACTAAGAACCTTGTTGTAGCAACACCGATGAAATTTAGGCGCTTGCAGTTCATTCGTAGTACAAGTAGCAAGTACAAGTTGTAAGTACCTACTACGCATTGTCTGCAACGGTGTGCTTAGTGCAAGAGGCAGTGAAAGTGCTTAGTAGTACTTCGCACTGGTCCTTGCACTAGTGAAGCTCGTTTTCCCGCTCTGCTCGCGCGATGCCCACTGCGCATTGTTCGTCTGATTCGAACACTCGTGCGAGTACCTACTCGCACGCGAGTTGTACGCGTCACCACGCAAATGGAAACGTTTGAAAGCTTACTACTTGTACTTGCTACTTCTACTTGTTACCTGCACTTGCAAGCTACTTCGCATTGTCTGCAAGAGCTTTTACTTATAGTTTACATGCAAAAAAAGGGCAACAAGGTAGTCTTCAGGATGAGTTCGACTAAAAGCATCAAGCATGATTTAGGCTGCTTAAAGAATCTCATTAATGACATTTACAGATGAGAAATTTTTATTTTTTTTAATGCTTTTGAAAACTCACATTCTAATATTTTGCCGATGCTGATGTCATCGCGTATAAAGGTTTCAAAATCTTAAATATTTTTAGGTTAAGTAAAACTTATAATTCCAAACATGTATACTTTTCTTGTTTTAATTAATAAAGTATATTATAAGCTGAAAATTAGGAAAATAAGTAAATAAAAAGATTTCCTAAAGTTATCTATATTTGTAGAAATAACATAAACACTAATGGAAAAAAAAAAAACAAATATCCCATAGCAAATAATACCTGAAAAATAGCCACAAAAGATAAACCACAAATACGGTTCTCTATACAAAAGATATATTTCTTCCATAGTTGCCTACTTCCTGAACTAACGATGGCTATTGTAGATCCTTTCAGGTACCGTTTGCAAGATAATCTACCAAAATAAATGAAAATAATTCACCTAAATAATAAAATTGCATAAAAATGATCGTGATAACTGTTAAAACAACGGTCCAACCCGGACGGTGCGGTGGGTACGATGCGGGCATCAACATTGGGCGGGACTAAACGGGAACGGGCTGGGAGAGGAACCTGAGTGGGATGAAAGCTGGACTAAAACGGAAAGAATGGGATGGAGGAAAGTGGATTACGGGGCAAGGTAGAACTGGAGTAGAAAGAGCGTGACGGGTGTAGTGGATTGCGGAACAAATGCAGAATAAAAGCAAGAAGGTGAGACAGGAGTAGAAGGAATAAAAAGACGGATGCGGGACTGAAAAGGACAGGGTGGGATGGGAGTAGAGTGGATTACATAATGGGAGTGGGATAAAGTGGACGGATGCAAGACAAGATCGGAAAAGGCGGAGCTGAAGTAAAGTGGATTATTTACGGAACGGATGCGGGGCTGGTCTGCAAAAGGGTGGGAAGAGAGTAAATTGGATTACGGGATGGATACCGAGTTGCCGAAAAGAGTGGGACTGTAGTAGAGAAGATTATGGGTCTGACGCAGAAAGAAAGGTAAGAGAGTAGAGTGGATTACGGGAAGAATGCAAAGGACGGATACGGGACTGAAACTAAAAAGAGCCGGAAGGGAGTAAAGTGGATTTTTTCTATACTACGTGAGTGAAGCCGCGGGTTGGTGTCTTATAATTGTAGGTAAGTACTTGTAAGAAGATCGATCAAAATCGAGATGATGGTTTTTAGGCATTCACTTTGCAGTCATCTTTAATTCTTAATACCTACTTAATTTATATAATACCTGTAACTATGTTTAACTCATAAAACCGCTAGAACTATGTAACTGGTTAGGTATTTTATAAAACTTGTTATACCTAACACTTTACATACTTTTAATATAAAATTTATGCTAATCGTTTATTGGTCGAATAAATTTTAATTCTTGCTATATACCTCTGGCATTTATTAAGGTAACCTTTTAATTAAAAACCAAGTAAATAACTATGAGGAAAAATAAATAGCACAGCTTCTTCAAGATTACTATCGTTAAGTAAATGTAATTTGTCTTGGAATAAAGTTTTATGATGGTTAAAAGTATTGTAAGAATCCATTGTAGGAAAAATTATTGTTTTATCCTCGACGCAAAAAGAGGGGTATTATAAGTTTAACGTGTGTATCTGCGTGTCTATCTGTGGTATCGTAGCTCCTAAATGGCTGAACCGATTTTGATTCTAATCCGTACGGCCAAGGATTGCAACGACCTGCCCGCTTCCTTGTTTCCTGAGAAATATAATCCAGGCCTTTACACGGCCATAGTGAACAGGTATCTTCTAAGTCTGCGTGCTTCATCTTCGACCACATCGTCGCTTACCAACAGGCGAGTTGATCAAACGCGGACTTATCCACGTTGAAAAAAAAACAAAAAAGTATTAGTTTTTTTGTTAAATGTAACTTGATCCATAATGTTTTTAGCTATAATTCAAGATAATATGTTTAAGTATTTGAAGATTATCAGCTCTTTTATTAGGTATTTATAGATTAAAAAAAATTATAGAAAGATAAATTACTCTTTATTGTTCACACCACATATTACATAAATAAAATTTGAAACAAAAAAGCTTAAAAAACGAATGCAATAATAAGCAGCCCTATCACTAAGAGCGATCTCTTCTAGGCAACCTTACGTTTGTTATGTACGTACCTACAACTGTTGCCCGACTTCGTATATGCGTAGACTTTCTCACAAACGTTCAACCCCATTTGCCCCCCTTAATTAGGCCCTTACACAAAATACTTACAAAAATCCGCGGTTATCTAATTAGCGGATTGCAACATTTTTGTAGATTAAAAATCACTGAGTCAGTATAAAAAAAGGATTGAAAATTATCTTTAGAATAACTTTGCCATTAAACCAAGTTTCGTGTTGCCATTTTATAAGTGATTTTTTGTGGCTTGCGTCTACTATCTACCTACTATATTTTGTAAATGTCAACTGTTTGTTTTCCGACTTATTGCAGGTAAAAGTTGCAAGTCAAGTAATTTTAAAAATATTTTCTTTATGAATCAGTTAGTTAGTCAGTGAGTGAGTGGTATCCTTCTTTATACATTATGTATTTATTTTTAACTGATTGCAGGAAGGAGGTTCTCGATTCAATTCAGATTTTTATTATGTATCGAAAGCTCCAGATTACGGCACATTAGGCGAGATGATAATTAAGTTGTAAAAAAAGGCAGTGAACACCCCGAACAAGCACAGAAGCAGCCATCATGAGCCAGAAGGCGTCTACTGCTGAAAATAAGCCTCTTTAAACTTCAAACCATACGACAGCCTGCCATCTGCATCCACTGGATGCCCGCGTCTTTCACGATGTCGTCAGTCCACTTAGTGGGAGGCTTACCTACGCTGCGTCTCTGATTGGTGCACTGTACTGCAGAACCATACTTTACGTTACCGGTCAGGTATCAGTTATCGGTTGGCCCAGATAAAGGTAAAGCCCAGACACTTGGTGGACCAATATACAAAAAGATGTGAGGAGCCTAGCCTTGCCAGTGACGACAACCCAGGACCAGGTCCTGACGCCGAGCAACAAGGAGGCCCGATCCCAGAAAAACTGGGACCAGGGGCAAGAAGAAAAGAGAGAAAGCTCTAGATGGTTCCACAACAATTTCATAAATTTTGGCTGTTTAGTTTTTTGATCAGCTTCATAAATACCAATAAACAATTTTGTTCGAGCGCCTGTTTATTTGGCAATATGAATAACTTTGTTCAAGCGGTTACTACAAACCTATCTATACTAATATTATAAAGAGGAAAGATTTGATTGTTTGTTTGTTTGTTTGCATAGAATAGGCTCCAAAACTACTGAACCGATTTGAAAAATTCTTTCACTGACGGGAAGCTACACTATCCCCGGGTGACATAGGCTATAATCTATACCCGTGCGAAGCTGGGGCGGACCGCTAGTCTATAATATAAAAATTAATCACTATTTACCTTGGTCACGCCATAACTTGAGAACGACTTTACCGATTTTATTTATCTCTTTTTAAAGTTTTCTAATACTTTGTAGAAGGTTCTTATGGAAAGAAAAGTTAAGAAAATTGCACAGAAAATTTGAAAATTTCAGATAACTCAACAAAGATTTTGCCTTCGCGCGTTTGACAGTTCTAAGACAGGACAACGTCTGTCGGGTCAGCTATTCGATGTCAGCGCCCGTGTTTTCACTCGCTACCCTAATTTTTTTGGCATAAAAAGTAGCATTTCACGATTTCCGGGTTGGTCCCATGGTAAAAGTTGTTCATAAAGATGACTTCGGCCTAGTTCCGGCTGTTCGCGTATCTCTGAGTACATTATTTAATGTACCTATTCAGTAAATTTAATATAACTTAAGGTTGGCTGAAAGCGCCAACTCTACTGTCTAACTTTTCTGTTATTAATGATTTTCTTTGTAATTATGAACTAAATTTTTAATACTTTTGTAATATACAATATACGTATCTCTACATAGTATAAATAAAAGTCGCTTTCTGCGTCTGTCTATCTGCATAACCGGGAACTCCTCCTAAACCACGCAACCGATTTTGATGCGGTTTTCACCATCAGTTAGATAATTTTTCACGGAAAGATTATATATATAACTAGTGACCTGTCCTGGTTTCGCACGTAAATTACACCTGTGTGAAGCCGGTGCAATCGCACCGGCTAGTATAATATGTATAAGATTATAATGAATATTTTGATGTAGATATCAGTGTACCTACAGCTTTAATAAATAAATAAATTATAACTAAATACATACACGTTTGAAAACGAACATGTATGTATTTTTTTATTATTTAATAAGGATAAGGAATCTACCTGCAAAATTTCAGCTTCTTAGGTCAAGTAAATTACGAGATTTCGTGATGAGTGAGTGAGTAGATGAATTTAGTTTTTATATATTATAATATAGAAGATCTACCAAATACAAGCCCTTAAGGAAAGTTTATAACACTGAATTATTTCATTAAATAAGAAAGTTAAAAGCTATTATAATCTGCCAAAAACTGAACTAACTTGTTGAAAAACAAAACGCGACAAAACGAGAGAAAACGTCAGAAGAGATATCCAGTTTCCTTTTATGGGCACTATTATAGGAAAGCTTTGAGATGAATAACGAAGCAATACTTTTAAATTAAGTTACATAATACTAATGCTTGTATAAAATAGGTTTAAAACTTTCAAAGACGAGAGGAAATTCTAAGAAAGAAACAAATAAAAAAATATAGATTAATGGCAACAACATTTGGCAAAAAAAAAAACAGAACTAACCTCCAAGATTTTCCGCCACTTCACCAAAATGTCCTTTCACAACAAAAAAAAACTAAAGTTTTTTGCTGATAATCCTCAGACTGGCAGTCAAATAGCGCGCCTAAAAACTTCTTTCTATATTTTTTTCTTGTTACACAACTCATAACAATTTTTATTTTCCAATTTCACAGTTTACTGGCCGCAAAATTTGTTTTTAATTTCAAAGCAACACTTTTAAAAATCGAATTCCTTTTAAGAATCGACTAGTGCTTGCCACGTTCCGAACCGCGGCGTCGAAAACGACCGAAAAATAATCTTAAACGGGTTCACATTCTGCTATTTTTTGAATTTCGAAAAATAATTCGTTTTCATTGTTGTCCGGGCTAGTGTTGCGCGCACATGTTGTTTCAACACATTATGATCTAACACTGGCCGGCTATTGCAGAACATACTTATTCTAAGTCAACTTACATTCGTTCATATTTGCCTGCAGGCATAGGGCTGCGCTAGGAAGTTAGAATCTAGCTTTATAATGGACCTTTATCTCGCTGCCGTTCATTTTTGCACTGAGAAATTGTAATAGAAAAGCTAGCGGTAACATTTTAGTGCCTATTCACAGCTAAGTTGTGATTTTTCATGTTTCTAACGGTTTTAAATTTAATATTTTGCAAATTTAACTTCAATTTGCAAAATAAGTAAGTTCCTAGCAACCAATCGTCTAAATTGGGAAATCGTTATTAAAATCGTCAAATTTTTACTTACACGTACTTAATTATCAATAATAATTAATGAAACAAACTTGCCACTTTTTAGTAAATGCGTAATGCATTTATAACTAAGATATTAGACGCTGGTTTGGAAATTTATATTAATACAAATAGTATAACTCTCATTAAAATTACGCACAAAACACCAAATAACAGTAATTTGTTACTAAAAGCTTCATTTCAAATCAATCGTATAGTTCCCAACTTCCTAATCATGGATAGTCAGACCAACCCTAGATTTAGCGTAGTACAAGAAACGTCTCGCATATAATAATATGTTTTAGCCTATATTGAGCGCTTACAGGCATAGACCTAGCCTGCTCTCGCGCTTACTTGAATAACGGGTTAAGATGCTAACACATGCAAATGCTATTCGTTGTTATTTCACTGATATGCGTTTTAGCAGTTAAACTTTAACTTTTTTAAACTTTGGGAACAACCAATGGGTTTGCAATTGTACAAGTAGCGTTAGCATAGCATAGCATTTGCCATTTATCTTTATAATATTAAACCTTCTCCAAAATACAACGGAAAACCTACTAAAAAGGTTACAAGTTGCTCTAACCCTCTGTTATAAAAAAAAAAAACACCCAGCCCCATTTAAATGTAACTAACGAAATTACGTCAGTAGAAAAATAATGATTGTATTAAAATTTCGGTTAATCTGTGATTTTATTATTCGATTTAGATTTAATTATAAAAAGTAATAAATGTGCTAAAACCATTGTCAAAGCTCTTATATTAAGCTTCTCCTATCAAGCTTCTCCTTATATAACTATGCTTACCAACGCATCTTACTCAAACAGCATGAAAGAAATTTAACAGTCAAATAAAATGTGCTAAAAGCGCCTGGGTCCCCTCTCTAAAAGCAGTTATTGCAAAATTCCCAACACTAGTTAGTTGTATGCATCGTGCAATGGCCTGCAGTGCCATGATCAAACTTTTTAAAACGACCTAACTCCTTTGTAAGCACATTCCAAATACGAATCTAACTTTTTTGAAGAAGTGTTAGTATAAATTGCCAGTGTTTTGGTAGTTATATTGTTTCTATGTGGTAGTTTTTTAGAAGCTAGGTTCTTATACTTATTTCACTATGAATTTTAGCTAGGTATAGGGGTTTGGTATAGAAAGAAATGGTAGTGGGCGTAGTTCGTTTCTAGGACAGCGCAAATGTTAGAAATCTTCGCCGTTAGTTGGAAGTATAATTATTGGGATGCTTTATTCGAATGGTTTTGCGATAGAATTAATTTTAGTTGCTGATTAAAGCTAGTTGTGGTCGCTTTGTAAGTTAGTTACGTAAGATGTTAAAGAGTTGTATTGTACAGTTATTATTTTACTGTTTCTGTTACTATTCTTTTGGAACATCAGTTTTTTATTCTTCTTTATGAGCTTATATTTTTTCAAAAATAAGGTCTTACTTTTGAAGAAGTTTCTTTTTCCAACCAAAAGCTATAATATCACTTCAAACTCTACCGCATGCCTGACAGTTTGGGAGTGTCTAAAGAGATGGTGAATTGTTGTTACCATGATAAATTATAATAGTAATAATTATACTCCACCAGTTATGGCATTCCGGTAGACAAAGGTCACGTGGGTGACACAAGCTTACATCATCGACGCTATGTTACCAGTAGCATGAAATCATGACTCCCCAATCTCCACCGACCTACCTGTGAGAATCCGATAAAACTATGTGGTTTTGATATAAATCTATTTTTTTTGGCTGGAAATTAATAAATAAACCAATATGTTTTTATTGTATTTATTTTGTCTTACGTCTTAGTGATGAAAAGTATATTAATTGCTCAAACGAGTAGGTGATCTTTTACCCCTCAAACAAAAAAATATTTCGTGTGGAAAAGATCACGCCTACATCCCTTGTTTAACATCTAAGTACTATTATTAAGATATCTTAATTATCAGGGCCTTTCTAGTTGAATTGAAGATAAAAAGAATGTAGCTAATTAAAGCTAGAACATAACCTGAATTAACCACAGCCGTTAGGTCCGTACCTTTGTTATAAAGTACAGGAGCAGTAGGATAGATTCATACAAAAATTTATATCTGGTGGGGTACCATAATCTCAAGAAAATCTTATAACAACCTTATATTGACATTTGTCTTGCTCTCGCATTAGCCGAGAAAGCGAGACAAAATTTAATGTTTATTATAAGAATGTTTTTGAGATTATAGTAACCATTAGTATTGGTATTAGGTTAGCTTAATAATTTTATATGAATCATATTTTCTGTTATTCGTACAGATAATTATTTTGTGTATAAATCACAAAATTTATGTATGCCTAAGCAATGAAAAACATTTGTATTCGCTTATTAGTTCGCGTTTGACCACCAACTTGCCTTTTGGTAAATTAAGATGTGATTGTAGATGAAACACGCAACCGGCAACTTGAAAGTTATTTTTTTTTTAAAGTTGCTAGTCTATTTTTTCCTGGGCAAGCGCCTTTCAAAATCAAAAATCAAAACTAAACAAAATACAAGCCAAAACTAAAACTACAAATACAGTTAGACTGCCCATAGACCGTTGAAGGTCTAAAGACAATCCAAATGCTCAAGCCCACTACCAGTTGGCAGCGTACCCAGCATGCTGGCGGCATTACCACGTTGAATGGCAATGCTTATGCGTTGAGTCAGAAACACGCCAGCATTTTGGTCACGCGTCGCATTAACCAGGCGCTCTGAAAGATTTTTGAAAATGAGGTGAGCTCCCGGTCCCCAAGGGCCCAATGTCTCGAACCCAAACGCCTCAAATATGTAACCACTGCCGAGGTTAGCATATTTGCGTCGCTTGTGCTGCTCTGCCGAATTGGCAGCCGCGCCAGCCCTACCCTGAGTCTCAGGAAGATGTGACGGCGCCAAAGTATCGACACAAGTTGCGTCCCATACAAGGGGCCGCCCAAACCTCCAGGGCACAAGTGTCATACCGTCAGGCCTCCTTCCATCGTCGCGCGCAAGACCACTCGGTTCGAGCACAGCTGCGACATTAGCGGTGGAAAGAGCCCTGCGTATGATGTCGTTCAGGCTAGCGTGTCGGCCAATACGACCAGCGCTTCTCGAGCAAGAGAGACCATGGTGACCGAGCTGGTCAACAGCAGTACCACACTGACAGCGATGGGCCTCACAGCACCTTGCACCCAAGCGTAAGCTGATAGCTAGACAGTTTTTTTTTTCATTGATGTATTGATCTTCACACCATTAAATTTGATACAGATGACAAAAAACTCTTTGTAACAAATGGCGGCCTTATCGCTAAAAGCAATCTCTTCCACGCAACCTTAGTATGGAAAGAATTTATAGAAGACATATACACGTATACACACAAGACGGGGTGTGCAATAGAGGATAGACTATTGAATTGTTTTTTTGATAATTTTAACAAATGAAATAAACGGGGTAAGCTTCTAAATTAGAGTGTCAAGAACTATCAAGATGTAATTTGATATCATACCAATATTATAAAAGCAAAAGTTTGTATATTATGAGTATGTTTATCTACACTCAACTCGGTAATCGTTGAAAGGGTTTGAATGAAATTAGTTATGGAGACAGACATTTTACCCCGGGATAAAATCGGTTATTACCCATTTTATCCCAAAAAAAAATATGGTTTCTGCAGGACAGTGGGTGAAACAGCGACACGTTGCTAATTAGTAATAAAAAATAGGTTAGTACGAGTCGGTATCTGACATATAACTCGGCTACAACCCAATGCAGCTGAGTATCTTTTGAAGATTTCACACCCGTCAACAAATAAGTGGTTGTCTGTAAAGTTGGTTTACGGACGATAATTTACGTGATATGCTTAGGCCGATCGTGTATCTCTATCGCATGTTCCGCGCTCTCGCTTGCACGCTCGGCTCTGGTGGAACGTGACAATTTTTCGTGCGTGCAGCCGGCGTTCATCGATTTATAAGACGTTATCACGTCAAAAAAGTTATCTAAAAGTTAGAAGAAGACTAGTGGATGTAAACTAGCTAGCAGACGTGACGGATTTGGTTGACCAATACAACCAAATCCACGCGTAAGTCCTAATTGATATACCAATGATGCAACGTAACGGAGAGTTTTTCTGCAGTTTGTCCATAACAGCCGGACAGATTTAAATGCGGCTTTTTATTCGTTTAATTGCGGTATTATGGTTATGTAAAGCCTGAAGTTCATCCACAAATAAAAGATCAGTGGAAATCGCACACTGTGCGATTCACACGATCTTTCTTTGACTCACACCTGCGAAATGTGGACAGAGCTACCTAACGTAGTGTTTCCGAGAAGCTACAACATGGGTTCCTTCAAAAGGCGAGTTAATAGAGTCCTCAAGGGTCAGCAACGTATTTGTAATGCCTCTGGTGTTACAAGTATCCATAAGCGACGGCGACTGCTTACCATCAGGCGGCCCGTCTGCTTGTTTGCCACCTTTACCTTTCGTTTAAATTTTGTTGTATAATTGGTTGATCCCTAAATAAAATTAAAAAAAATAGACATCCTCCTATTTTCACACTGAACGTCAGCCTGCCATCTGCATCTACAACAAGGCCATCAGGCGGCCCGTCTGCTTGTTTGCCTTCTATAGCATAAAAAAAAAAAACAAGTTTAGTTAATTAAAAGTATATTTTTTTTTGCAATTTTTTTATAGTTGCAGTCTAGGCTTTTGACCATAGCTCAGCTGCAGAATGCATGCTGACGTCACGTGTCGAAATCTCTGAATAGTCCATACTGGTATGTGACTTCACTGTTGTATTACGGTAATACAAAATAAATAGAGATTACGGAGGTTACAAAGTAAGAATCGCTTTTACCTGCAACTTTTATGCAGAAAGCTATCACGTTGGATGGCTAAAGATCATGTTGGAGATTTAATGTTATTTTTATGAACAATCTCCGGTGGTTAAAGATGGCAGCTAATCGTGATAATTCTGTGTATGAGTGTACTAAAAAATCATAATCCAATGTATCTTTTTTTATCGGGTTTTTATTAAGTGATATTGTATTGTATTTCGTATTTATCTATCTATATATATTATACTAGCTGTTGCCCGAGACTTTGTACGTGTAAACTTTTAAACGTTCAGTTCCTATTTATATTTACCCCCCCCCCCCCCCCCCCCTTAATTCAGCCCTTTCGCAAAATCCTTTCTTAGCGACCTCTACATCCCATAAGGAATCTAGCTGCCAAATTTCAGCTTCGTAATTACAAAACCAGTGCATCTAGTGGATGCAAAATGCAGGATGTCGTTCAGTGTGGATGTTGAAGGGGGAGGCTTATATTCAACAGTGGATGTCTTCTGGCCGATGATGATGATGATGAATTACAAAACTGTCAACAAAAAATATTATTATTATTATTTATCGGGAGCTCATTACACAACCTTACCACGGTAAATATCCCGTTAATAATCATTTAACCTTAAAAAATTAAAACTCCCATTTCCCTCCTTAATCCGTATTTTTCGGAAAAAAAATATTTAGGTCAAAAGAAGTAATTGCTGTTGCTACCAAGGAGGTTGCTTCAAGGAGTTACATAACGCGGGTGAAACCGCGGGACGCAGCTATTGTTTACATAAATATGGATTGTGGAGCATAAAATAGCAAACTGTAGATTAAATCGCGTCAAATTTTAAACTAAATCTGGAGAAACAACTCCACTTAGGCATCTTTAGACACGAAGATCTGTTTACAGAGTATAATAAACCGGCCAAGTGCGAGTCGGGGTCACGCACTGAGGGTTCCGTACAACCACAAAATTCAGTAACGAAATTACCAGTTCTATAACTTGGTAATGAACAGAAACTTGTCACCAACTCGCACTTGGGCATTTTTTATTATTTGTTGATTATATTTTAGAGTGTGTACAATAATCATGTTAAATTTGACGCTTGTAAGCATTATCGTTTTACATAAGAGCTAATACGAAAATACGTAAAAAAAATACGTTTGTTGTATGGGGACCCCCTTTTGTTTTTATTTTTTGACTTTTTTATTATTTGTTAGTCAATCTGGCGTAACATTACAAATTCTGTGAAAATTTCAACTGGCTATCTATTACGGTTCGAAAGATACAGTCGTTAATAGGTAGGACAGACAGACAGACATCGTAGGCTTAGTAATAGGGTCCCGTTTTTACCCTTTGGGTACGGAACCCTAATAACCAGCTGGACACACAAATCACAAGGACCGTTGTCGAAGGTAGCTTGAACGAATCTGCTCACGACATTTCTATAGAATATCGATACGAATGCATGCAAAACATCAGCACGACCTACTGGAAGCAGTACCTAAACTTGGATGGTTTTTAAAGAATGTCGCCCTTACTGCTACATGTTTTAAGCGATTTTTTAAAAGTAATAGTAGGCAAACAAGCGATGGGCCACCTGATGGCAAGTAGTCACCGTCGCCTATGGACACCGAAAATACCCGGGGCATTGGCAGTGCGTTGCCTACCGTTGAGGACTCTATTCACTCTTCGCTTAAAGCAATTGCGGTCATATTTTGATGGAAAAACCTAAGCTGGTAAGCCAAAGTTGCGTGAACTCAAACTGTATCTGATCGCCTGATTTACTGAACTACGTTGTTTCAGCGCTAATTCGAGCCCGCCTGATCTTTTTAGTCGGGGAATGGTGCAATCACTTCAGCCTATTTATTGTTCCTACTAGACCTTCTATAAGAGAGATAGGATGGGCCCTATCCACCATGCTCGCCCATGTTGGTGAATGTCATGTCTTTGAACTTTTGAGGTGCTTGGACATATTGGTTCCCTCACGATGTTTCCTTCACTGTTTTTAAGCGATGCCATCGAAACTACAATAATTTATTTTAGATGCCAAATAATTATTTGGCATAGTCATTGGTGCAAGGCCGAGGATCGAACTGGGTGCCGTCAGATTGTAAAGCGCACATTATGCTACCGTTCGCATGTGCACTTTACAATCTGACGGCTCGCATGTGCGCTTTATAATCTTTTTAGTGATGTTATAGAGAAGTCGAAGTAGAGTACACTATCGTCTATGAAGACAATACATTAAATCAAATCCAATCATTTATTTATCAGAACATGGATGTACCAAACAGTCACACATACCTACATAATATATAAAATATCATAGAGGTACAAAAGAAACCTTTAAAAGTAATTTGAACGTTAAAAACACTAAGATAATCGATTCAAATTCAAGTTTACATACTGTTTGCTTCCGCGACACAACTTACGGTGTCTGTAATGCAATAAGATGCATTTTTCGTTGACAAAAACCTGCATCGGCGCAGTTGATGGTGTCGGAAAATTGACGCGATGTTACCTTGTTTGGTGTATGATGGGTAAGATACTCTATCCTACTAATATTATAAATGCGAAAGTTTGTATGTATGGATGTATTCTTATGTATTGAGATGGCACATAAATGCGTAATGTACGACATTAAATATGACATTGTTTTTAATACTTTTATTGTTTGATTATTTTGTATAAGACTATAGCCTTTTTAAGTGTATGTATTTGATATTAAAATTTGCTTGTATCTTTATAATTATATATATATATATAATATAACACAGACTAAAATAATAAAACAAGTTGTGACAAAAAATTTACAAAAGTTATTAATTTATACAAAACAAATATTATATAATTATAAAATATAATTATAATACTTGTTTTATTATTTTAGACAACAAATATTATATAATTATATATATATAATTATATAACATTTGTTTTGTATAAATTAATAACTTTTGTAAAATTTTTATCACAACTTGTTTTATTATTTTAGTCTGTGTTTAGGCATTTAGTAAGTAACATTTAATGGGAGAGGCCATTGGCTCCCGAAACACAGTATCTGTTACTAGTTCGGAGTCAATGGGTTCATATATTATTTTGTCCATTTTTATAATGCCCATTTTTTTTTTTGTTTTTGTATAGCTGTATGGATGTTTGATCCCCTTTCAGGCTGCAACGAAACAACGGATCGACCTGAGTTTTTTGCATGGGTATAGTTCAAGAGCCAGAGAGTGACATAAGTTACTTTTTATCATCATCATCATCACCATTTTTCATCACTACGCGGGTGATACCGTGGGGCGCAGCTAGTGTAGAATGACGAGAAACACTTTACATATTAAAGCTAAAAAAAATAGCATTGCTTTACATATTTTGCATACAAGCTTTGCTTAGTTTGGGGTCAAATGACGTTATTTATTTATTTAATAAGTTTTAATTTAATTGGCTTGCGTTTGGCCGCCTAACGGTCTACGATAGAGTACGCTTTCCCAGAAGAAACTGATTCACTCTTGATTTGATAACACCCAGATTTATAAGGAATTTGAAATAATAGGTAAGTATGTTTAAAAATCAGCCAATTTCATTTGCCTTTTCAAACTCACGTAGCAAATCCTCGCAGAGCAACTTCCAAGCCATATTGCAAAACTGCAAAGTTTTTACCGCACATTCTTCGCGCATTCCTTGCTTACCACTCGTGCGTGTACGCAAATGTTGGTTCAGTCTGTGTTGAAGTGCCGACTGGTCAACTCGGTGTATTAGTCAATTTACATAGGGATAGGGGCTGTCCCCTGTTTCAAGCGATTCCGCAGTGCAAGTATCGTTCTTTATCGATAGTCAAATTCGATTAAATGCTATTCAGTAGGTGTCGACGCCTAGACACCTACTGAAACTAAGTGAGCGCCGGCGCTCATTTTGTAATCTTCAAAAATGCGCTTCTTCTGAGCCCGTCCATTCATTTTATTTTGGTCGAAGCCAGGTTGAGTTTGACTAATGGCATCAAGCCAGATTTTGGCCAGATGCGTTCGCACCCGCCTCGCCACCTTAACGTATCTCAGTCGTTTGTCTGATCTAAGATTTTGACAGGTGGTGCTAATTTTTCATACTGAGCATATACTTACTTTTAAGATATTTGTATTTTTGGAAGAGAAAACTTCTTTAGGCCAGGTTTTCCCACTTGTAAGCAACGCTTATTACTACAGATGACCATAAGGATTGGTTTATTGTATTAAAGTCGCATTTTGCGGAGCAAAACCATGGCGCTAACACACAGCCGTGCGTTTCGCTACTTCTATTTTTCAGGTTTTCTTATATTTTTCGAAAAGTATAATGTTTCTTTGCGGTTTCCTTCATAATTATTAAATCTGTATATTAAGAAATCCTAGGCATCATTTTATAAATAACTATTTGAATGAATCCAAAAAAACAGGGAGAAAAGCGCAATTATATGTTACTTCAATTTTTTTTTTTCTATCGAGCAAAATGTCCTTAATCGTGTTTCGGTCTTTGGGGGTTCCTAGATCAAACATTAAATTTTGATAATCAAAACTTGTTTCGTAAGACCATAATATAAATTTATGAAGATTTCAATACCTCGATGACTATTCAAGGAAAAAATCCCTATCTTTTTGCCGACCATCATTACCTCCAACCATAATGCGATTTTGAATTAAATATCTTTATGACATGTTAGAAAAAGATAATCATCATTAATAGGTATATGCGGTTTTTTACTTTGCGGAATGTAGGTGGTTTGTAGTTAACAGCACAGAAAAGTTTTTTTTATGTATAAATTAGAACGGCTGTCAAGGCATTTATGTAAGAAATCTGTTGTAGCCAGTTGCGCCCATATAAACGAAACGTCAGTCATTCGTAATCAGTTAGCAACTGTGATGCGGACAAAGAACTTTGAGACCTAACCCAAAAAGGTAAGATCCAAGTTCTTTAGTAAAATTACATATTATTTCACTTAAAACCATTCAACCGACTTTAAAAAATAAGTTGTGAATTCAACAGATTTTTTTTTTTTGTATTAGTATGTAACGCGTTGGCTTCGCAGATGCAGATTTTTGAGAAACTTCTTTTTTTATTGAATAGGATATGTTTTGGGAGTATGTAGTCTCATTTAAATTGTATTCAAATATTCTATCTCTAAGAGGTAGTAAGAGGAGTAAGAGGTAGGGGATTAGGGGATGAATATTTCATTTATGAAATTTCACGTGAATTCCCATGAAGTCTGTTATGTTTTTATTTTTAAGCGACGAAAAATTAAGAAGGTTTTCTAGTCGACGACTTTTTTTTGTAAATTTACTGTATTTAATTCTTCATTTAAATATTTATATAATATTATACAACTCAGACCTGGTCACTGACCTATTCTCAAAAGTTCAAACTTGGGATTTGCCAAAGAGCATTAGAACGCAGCGTGCTTGGTATCAAAAGAATGGACAGAGTCCGCAACAGCGCACTGCGCTCCATAACAGGTGAGGTCAACGTTGGCCAAAAAGCCGCCAGAATAAAATGGGATTAGGCGGGACATGTGGCGCGTATGTATCCCGACCGATGGGCCAGGATCGTCACGCAGTGGATGCCCGATGGACGGCGCAGTCAAAGCAGGCCCAAGAAATGCTGGCGTGACGATCTTGACTCATTCCGGAGAGGTTGCCAAGAAGTGGCGGAGGACCGAGATTTATGGAAGGAAATGGGGGAGACCTTTGCCCAGCAGTGGGACAGTATAGGTAAAAAAATAATTATATAACTCTAATGTAGATTGTAATACTTCCTTTCAACTAATTAGTTAAATAGCTTTCAGAAATATCCTACTACCCTCATCGTATCACATTTTGTTAGCAACGCTCCCAACAAAAAGGACGACTTAATGCAACATCAACTCACGAGCAAAAACTATTCAAAAGCATTTGAATTCAAAATCATCGTCCGAAAACCCCAACGCATCCAAAAGCCATCCATATCCGAAAGGACCTTAATTAAATATCTCATCGTTATTGCATCCCGACATAAATTTCGAACGGGGCGTAACCGATAGAATTTAATACAAAATGAGGCGAAATACGCCATATTGATGTGTATATTTTTTTTCTCCCTCACCACCCTCTCCATATAATTGAACGTTCTGAAAACTATCACGGTGGTAAATGACTCCCTCCCCGCGCCTCCTGTAGTTTTCCAACATGGCTGCGATCAATATTCGGCTGGGCAATGACTGTGATGACTTAGGCATGCGCAGTGGGCACACTCCGAGTCATCGCCAAAACCTGAACTTGACTTGGCGAAAACGAAAGTTAGGTGAATGTTTCTGCACCATTCTTGGCATTCGGTGCTACGCTGTTTGTACAAACTTGTTCTATAACTTGGTCGGGAAATTGGTGTTTTTTATGTATTGAAAGAATTGATGAAAATTTAAATTATTTCTAAGCTGTTAGTAACAATTATCTTAATACTGAAGACGTAAAGGAAAAAACGAGTCATAGAACAAGAAATGATGAAAGAATAACATTGGATAACAAATTGAAATCTGATTCTCTTTCAGCCAACCAAGTGACAATTTTATTGAGAGCGAGCGAGACAAAGAGAATTCCAATTTGTGATAATGATGACGCGTCGACATTTTTTGTACGCCGTCGTGAGCACGGGGAAATGCACTAGAATATTCTACAGCGTTCCGTGTTTCCTAAACAGAAGATGCTAATGAGTAAAAATAATAAATAATCGACAGTTAAACCTCAATTCTCATAAGTACTTAAAACTCTTGAAGACCCGAAATTGACATCTGTGTAATACTTGAACCTTTGTAAATTCCTTACAAGTCGTCTCAGGAAGGTCTCGATGTAGAGAATATTTAATTTTGTGGTTTTAAAGTATACCTATATTAAAACAATTTCTATGAGATAATACAATTGAAAAGAAATGATAAAATGATTTTTTTTCTTACCGGTTTAAGTTTCTTAGTATTTGCGTCTATCTGATTTGGGAAACTTGTCGTTTCCTCTTGTTCTATCTTGTTTGGATTCCCTATCTCTGTCTTCTTCTGATTTGTGTTCTGAATTGTCGTCAGTTTGATTGTTTTTCTAGATTTTGCTATAGTTTGATTATCTTCTTCTATGTTTTCTTCAAATATTGTCTAGTTACTGTTTCTTTAGCCCTCTTTAAGCCCGTTAATTTAATAAGTACAATTATAAAAACGTTTAGGTATAGAAATAACGGAAGTATTTAACTAAGTCTTATAATTAATTTTTAATTTTAATTTTGTACTATGAAACAAATGTAGAAGTCGCTTCAACAGGTAGGTAAACTCGGTAAATTTAGGATTTTTAACTTTTTGCAGTAATTTATCTTACCTTTTTACTTATAATTTAAGGCCAATTTAAGGCACTAGAATTTGGTTTGATTTATTTTGTTTTCACCTCCCATAAAATCAGGAACGGTCGATGAAAAATTGGTCGAAATTTTTCCAAAATCACTTATACGCCGAAAGTTTCAAATATCACTTAGCCTTAACGAGTAGTCCAGAGTCTTTCACTAATTTATTTTTTACTAATAATATATAGAGAGTCTGTATATAAAAATCAATGTAACTCAAATCGAAAAGTTCCAAAAATAACCAGGTTGTTTAAATGTACTCAAAAAACTGAAGACTTTAAAATTCTCTTTTCTATTGTTTTGCTTGTAATAACGGTTGATATAAACATAAAACTTGTTCTATTGCGAAAAAACGTGTTTCTTTATCGTCAAATGGCGCTTGTTGTTATTTGTTGTTTTCTAGATTCCCCTTTGTTACAAAATCTTGGGGGGTTTCGGTTTCTTGCGCATTTAACTTATGAGTATCCGCATTTATGATGCCATGGTATTCTGAGCGGTACTCCCATGTATTTTTTCCTCTTCTTCCTTATGGTTTCAGGATTTCCTTCCCGGATGGCCGCGGATGTTACTGTAGCCCTGACGCGACGGATCCAAGCAGGAATTCCTCCAGTTGCCTTAATACTAGTTTACAGTTTGTACAAATAAAACCGGTCGTAAGTCTATTGTGAGAGTTCAAGTGTTGCAGAATACGATTGTTACTATTGTTACTATTACAAATCACTTAAAAACTATTTGATTATATTGTGAGAAAAATGAATGTCTGTCTATTGCATAAAACTATCGCGTGAATGTGACGGCGGGCGGGCAGCGGGACGCATGCGCGGCTAATTTTGAATTTCGAACCAAAATATTGGTTTATAGAATTCGTTTTTTGAAATTTAGGCCGTAGAGTTTGTTTATTTAAATGTTTGAATGTCTATTTTCAGTTTTTTTGCGCGTTGCGTAGATGGAATACACGCGACGTGTTGGGCCTCGCCGGTCACACTGACTCCGGATGGTCGGAATGCTGCTGCAATGGGTAGTTTGGGGCCATTACAGTGGGATGGGGCACCCCACGGCCCTGCACCACCCCACCCGTCCCAATGATTCGCGTCCACCTCGGAATCATCAAATAATGATTTTACGTGTTATAAAAACATACACACACATGGACACTGCCCTAGGAATTTCAAGCTGCGTGCGTGTGAGTGCACCGTTTGTTTGATATTTGAGGCCGTTAGAATAAACTATTTAGTTGATATTAATTTCGTTGGTTGGTTTATTAAAATGGATCGATGCTGCATCCTCTGATATATAATGGATCGTTGGCTGCCTACCCTCCAGGGTGGCGCGAAAATATACTGCTTTATATTAAAACATACCTATACTACAGAAAGGATGCATATAGTTAAGTATCTACCTAGATAAGCTATAATGAGCTTCAGCTTTCCGTAAAGGAAAATATAGTTATGCAAGGACAGCATAGCGCTTGACCATATTATAAAACTACCCTCAAAAAATTGCCGTGAACAAAATCATTACGAGGAAAACTAATATTAAAGATCTTTACCCAACCGTAATTTAAATGTGTGACTAGAATTGATTATTGGTGAGATGTAGGCTAAGTTGACAGAGTCCAGGTTAAGAGAATGTAGGTGGTCTGACAAGCCTGGTCCCCAGGAAGACAGAAAGTACTGATGGATGTAATGGGAGCGTTTTGCCCAACAGTGGGTAATCCAGAGATGATGATCCCCCAGCAACCCCATGATAATTGAGTAACTATATTACTAAAGCAGTCCCCTATGGAACAAGCTATATCTAGAGTATCCTTGGTCAAATAAGAGATAAACAATAAATTATTCGGCAAAAAACCAGAGTGGCTGCCAAAATTCAAGAAGAGAGAGAGATATATAAGAAGATTATACTGAAGTGGCTACGTTTTTAAAAAAAAATAATGTATATGCGTGACCACTGACCGGTGTTACCGGTGATGACATACGGCACTGAAACGTGGTATCTCACTATGGGCCTCATAAGTAAGCTCAAAGTCGCACAACGAACTATGGAGAGGGCTATGCTCGAGGTTTCTCTGCGAGATCAAATCCGAAATGAGGAGATCCGTAGACGAACGAAAGTCACCGACATAGCGCACCGGATTAGCAAGTTGAAATGGCAGTGGGCAGGCCACATATCATGCAGAACAGTTGGCCGATGGGGCCGAAAGGTTCTGGAATGGAAACCACGGACCGGTAAGCGCAGCGTAGGACGTCCACCCACAAGATAGACAGACGACCTAAAACAGACCGCAGGAAAACGCTGGATGCAGGCCGCTTCCAACCGGCCCTTTTGGAGATCGATGGGAGAGGCCTATGTCCAGCAGTGGACGTCCTATGGCTGAAATGATGATGATGATGATATGAGTGATGAGATGAGCAAGTCCTTCGCTTGTTGGTCTGCAAGGTGTTGAATGTCCTTCCCCGACGGTTTGCAGCCGAGATTCAATGTGAAGTGTTACAAAGAGGGTATGTCCATAAACTACATCTCCGGGCTGGCAAAGCAGCGTCAACACCGCTAGTGTTGCAAGTTTCCAAATGTTTGACACTTGCTTATGACGAAGTAAATCTGTTCCTGTATTCGTAGTGTTGATGAAGCGACAATTTCCAGCCACGACACACTTAAAATAAAGATAGTAAAAAAGCCTAACAGTCCAAACATTACACAGGCTGATGATGATTGTAACTAGTAACACCAGCTTTTAACACACTGCGCAGTGTCCAAGGTGCATAATCTACCAGATTAAAGGGTGTGTCGCAAAATTCTATACGTCATTATTAACTGCAGTGCCGTGGGTAGCGTTGAATGCGTCTGTTTAATATTCACAATGAAGCTAGCGTTTTTGCTGTTATTTTACTTGAAAATTAAAAATAAACTTTATTATTTGAGTTATTTTTAATCATCATCATCACCTCCTCAGTACAGGGCCATACGGCTACCTGTTTTAAGCGATTTTGTTTAGGTTATTGCGAAATGTTGCGCGACCACAAACCAGATCTCGGTACGTTAAGGTTCATCATCATCATCATTAGCCAGAAGACGTCCACTGCTGAACATAGGCCTCCCCCTTTAATCTCCACATTGAACGACAGCCTGCCATTTGCATCCACTGGATGCCAGCGACTCTCACTATGTCGTCGGTCCATCTAGTGGGAGGCCTCCCTACGCTGCGTCTTCCGGTTCGTGGTTTCCACTCAAGAACCTTTCTTCCCCATCGGTTATCGGTTCTTCGAGCGATGTGGCCTGCCCATTGCCACTTCAACTTGCAAATTTTAACAGCTATGTCGGTGACTTTGGTTCTTTGGCGAATATCCACGTTTCGGATTTTATCGCGCAAAGAAACTCCGAGCATAGCTCTTTCCATTGCCCGCTGAGTGACTCTGAGTTTTTCCAAAAGGCCAACAGTTAAGGACCACGTCTCAGTACCATATGTCATCACTGGCAACACACACTGGTCAAAAACCCTCGTCTTGAGGCACTGTGGTATCTTGGACGAGAAGATGTCACGCAATTTCCCGAACGCTGCCCATCCGAGTTGGATTCTTCGGGCGACCTCTTTGCTTATGTTGTTGTTGTTGTTAACGTAACGTAACGTTAAGGTTCACGCTCGCATAATTATCCACACTGAGCTGTTTCAGCGCTGTTTTGAGCTCGTGTTAAGAGCTAATTGTAACCACAGGAGGAACCACAGAAATGACGTGGTGTCTTCGGTGCCATCTGTTCCAGTATTGGGTCCTTTACGTCTCTTTAGTTCTTAAAACTAAAAAAAACGGCAAATAAACTTGCGGTCCGCCTGATGTTAAGCCGAAACCGTTGCCTATGGACACCTGAAACACTAGCGGTGATGCTTTGTCAGCCCGGAAAAGTAGTTGATATTTTTTCGCAGTTTCAGTGTTGGTCCCTTAGTAAAAGTTGTTCATAAATGGGTACTATGGACCCCTTTTGGCATAGTACACCATACATAGCGCAGTGTATACTGGGCTAGGCAGAAAGCTGCCTAAACCAGTATAAATTGCATTTTATAAAGCATCACACTGCGACGCTGATGATCAGTGATGCTAGAGGTTGTAATACCGATACATATGGGTACGAATAAATATTGATACGCGTGACCGACGTCAGAGTCCAACGTCAGCGATCGTCGACGACCTCCGACGTCAACGACTGATGTTAGCAACCAATATCAGTGACTGACATCAGCAAATGATATCAGTGACCGTCATCAGCGACTGCCGTTCGCAAACAAAATCAGTGACCAACACCAGTGACCAATATCAGTGACAAACATCAGCAAACGACATCAGTGGTCGACGTCAGCAACCATCAACGACAGACGTCATCAAACGACATCAGTGACTTACATCAGCGACCAGCGTCTACGGCTGATGACAGCGATCAACGTCAACCACTGACGTCAGCAATCGACGACATCGTAGAAAAATGAAGCCTTAGATTAATTTCATTCTTATTCTGATAAAAAATTACAAATTATGTGTAGTGCCACGGGATATGACTAGTTAAAACAACACACGTATTAACATGACAGTCACGCACTGCACATTTTCATATTAGGTAGTTAAAGCTGCCGCGTAAGTACTGTCAGCAACAAAACCTTTTTAAATATTTATGCGAAATGATAGTGGAATCGGGATTAGCGTGTCAGTCATATGCGTTGGGGTTGTGGAAAGGTCAGCAAATAATTAGAATACCTCCTACTTATGAGTTTAGTTTGATGAGCGAGAAAGGTTCTTGAGTGGAGACTACGAACCGGAAGACGCAGCGTAGTAGGCCTTGCACTAGATGGACCGACGACATAGTGACAGTCGCTGGCATCTAGTGAATGCAAAAAGCAGGCTATCGTTCAGTGTGGAGGTTAAAAGGGGAGGCCTATGTTCAGCAGTGGACGTCTTCTGGTTGATGATGATTCTTTCATGATAACCAATTCTAACACCATTATACGGCTAAAAAAAGCTTAAAAAAAATACTCTTAAGTTTTTTTTATTTACTTTGTACCTGACGACACCGCTACCTGACGGCATCAAAAGAACTGTTGGAAACCACTGACGAGAGACCGGGAGAAGTGGCATAAAAAAGTGAGTTCTATACCCAGCAGTGGGCCAAGACCTGATAATGATGATGAGTTTTGTCTATGCACTTTTGTTGCTAACGGTACGTCGCCTGTCGAGTCCATAAGCCTACCGAAAATGCGAATGCACTGTAAAAATGATCCAAAATTAATATAGTGGATGCATGCATGGCTCCAGGCTTACACACTGAGCCAGGTTCCACACTCCATGGATTTACTTGGAATTATTGTAATAATGGCTGCAGATGTGAATTAAATAATTCAATTATAGATTTTATTTTACCAACATGTACTGGGCCAGCATGGTGGATTACGGCCCATCCTCTCTCTCTGCGAGAGAAGGCCTGTTTCCAGCAGTGACAACATAATTGATAGATAATGATGATGATGATGATGGAGATTTCATTATTTGGTTAAAAGCAAGTCGCGGTGGTAGAATATTAATAAATTCTACAAAATTGCCATAATAATTATATTAAAAAAAGATTTAAAAAAAAATTTTTTTTCTACATTGTGCGTTCATTTTAAGTGTTGTTTTACTTTGTTTAAGTATAGGTAACATTTAATTAGAAACGTTCCACATATACTCCTAGTGTGTAGAAAAATACTTTTAAAAAACGTTCGAGTTGGTATCAAGACAATTTAAAAACACGCTTTCTTTTATATGATTCTTTTGGTTTTTTAGGTCTTTTGATTTTTACTATGGCAGCCATTTTGGAAACTTTACAATATGGGAAATAAAGACAAGTAGGTATACAACATTTTTCAGTAATTAATATTTAAAGCAGCCAAAAAAAGGACTTTTGGTTAAAACTATATAATATGTATGCAGTCTCTGGCAGCCATATAGTACAAGGTTTGCTTTATTGCGGTCAGATGACCGTATGTGCAAATAATGGTTCAAATATTTATTTAACTGTATAGTTTTTTTTATTATTATTGAGAAAATAAAACGTAGTTTAAATTACAACGTTCCAGTACATTCAGAAAACCGTATCGGTCATACATCAACAAGGCTTAATACAAGCAATCCCCGATGAAACTACTTGTTCATAGAATCGACAATACAGTTGAACAAATGTAGGAACTAGTAATTTTCAACGAATCATCTTCGGTTTTGCTCGGAAGCTATTGTAATGGCGCCTCAACTTAACTGCACAATTAAGTTTGTCGGACAGGATAGTGCGACGTGCGATAGCTTTTATAGGTCTAGATAGACTTCTATCTTCCATCCCTTTCTAACTACAGTGTAGACTATCATCGTCATGATGATTCCCCCCATCGGGGGTTTTCCCCCCTATCCCCCCGCGTCAATACACAGCAAACAAGCTCCGTAGATAAAATAAACGCACACATCCGCACACCCACTTAAATCTACGCACACTCCTATGTTTTTATACAAAATTGAGTTGAGATAATTACATTAACAGAATATATGGACGGTGTTATGTACGGGGGGGGGGGGGGGGGGGGGATTACAGTGTTATGTACTATTATGTAAGAAGGGGGGGGGGGGGGGGGTGTTTTTCGGGGTTTTTTGAAATTTCGACGTTGCCGTTTTCGACGCTCGTGCAATTTTAATGGATTTCCGAAGTGCAGGATATTTGGATTTGTAGTTGCCTTTTTGGAAATGGATTTATTGGATGGACGACAAATTTTTAGTGCATTTTGAGAGGGGATGGTTTGGACATGCTACTATTTATAGATTGAAATGCTATATGCTGAAAGTTAGGGTTGTAGCTCACTGGTAACATGCTCTTTTAAAGTTTTTTTCTCCCCTGATGTTAAGCAACGATGGGGTCTACGATGGAGCACGCTTGCCTAAAAGGAACCGATTTATTCTCGACTTGAAGTGCCGTGTTTTTAGGGTTCCGTACCCAAAGGGTAAAACGAGACCCTATTACTAAGCCTACGATGTCTGTCTGTTGTCCTACCTTTAAACGGCTGTATCTTTCCTACCGTAATAGGTAACCAGTTGAAATTTTGACAGAATATGTAATGTTATGACGGATTAACTAAGAAATTATAAAATAGTTAAAACAAGCCATTGTAACATCGTCGAAACGTTGAGCGAAAGGTACCTATTATACCTAAATAAAATAATGCGCGATAAGTCCCAATAAACATATAAAACATGTGTCTAAATTGCGAAAGTTTAAAAATTACTTTTACTCCAAGATACGCTTGAGATACCTTCGTGGTAGACAATATAGAATCAATCAATTAATAGTTTATTTAATAATCTTAACCTATTACAAGCATGTTGGTAAACTCGTAGACAACTTATAAACACTAGTTATGTAGGTAAACAGACATTTGATAAAAACATTTAATAAAAACATACCTATATTCATGGAAGATATTTATGTTTGTTGTACCTAGCTAATTGGTATTTGAATTTTTGTTTGGTAAAACACTTTCCGTTGTACCTACTTAGGCACATAAGTTAGTGAATTCACAATGCACTAGTTTAAAGTTAAAAGGCAAAAAGTGATAACAAGGTGTTCACTAACAAGTAGGTAGGTACATCATGGATTGAATTGAAAAGGTTCGATAGCAAAAGTGAGGTTCAAAGTTCTTTTTGCTTATAACTAGTAAGTTATAGTTTTCAGGAAACAAGGACGCCAAAGCATTTCAGCTTCTGGCGATTCGGATTTGATACACATTGAAACACACAATGTTGCACACATTGCAATTGGTACAAAAATTCAGTTCCATCATTATATTCATCCTGGCAAAGGGCGTATGACTACATTCCTCAGTTAGCAGGCTCGCTGCTACCAAGCCAGCGAAATGCCTATTTCGTGTACGTACCTATACACCTACCTATGTTGCGGCTTGAAATCACCGCTCCATTTCCAAAAAAACCGGACAAGTACGAGTAGGACTTGTGCTCTGAGGGTTCCGTTGGACGGATCCTTCAGAGCGCGAGTCCAAAAAAAAACTAACTGAAGTTAAAATATTGAAAGACAAACTTAACTTTGTAGTTGATAATAAGGTTCTTCCATACATTCCAACTACAAAATTTAAGTTTGTAATAGCAAAATAATTATTTTTAAATGATATAACTTCAAATTCATGACTTTCGGATTTATTCCTATATAATTATGTGCTATGAGATATTTCCTTTTACCAAATTTCATGATTCTAGGTCAACGGGAAGTACCCTATAAGTTTTGATTCCCCTGTGAAATCGC
Source organism: Agriopis marginaria (assembly GCA_932305915.1). Taxonomy (NCBI): domain Eukaryota; kingdom Metazoa; phylum Arthropoda; class Insecta; order Lepidoptera; family Geometridae; genus Agriopis; species Agriopis marginaria. The sequence continues at coordinate 19,861,213 of OW029914.1, read as the reverse complement.
AAAATATACGACATAAACGTTCATAACTTTTGATTGCGTTGACTTATGACTTTTATTTTTTTACAGCTGAAAGAAACCGTATACCCACGTATTTAATATAAATTTCAACTTGATATCTTTACGCATTCTTGAGAAAAAGGGTCTTGACAGACGGACAGACAGACAACGAAGTGATCCTATAAGGGTTCCGTTTTTTCCTTTTGAGATACGGAACCCTAAAAACAATTTCAAGGTTGTAAACACATCAACAGACTGATGTCAAACATTGAATAATCTGCATGATCTAATTCCCTCCTGCCCATTTTTATATCAAACTGCCAGAGTGGGCACGAAAAATTTACACCGCTTTATGGTTGATGTTACGAAAACCAATACGAAGTGCTTTGATTCCACTTTTATTGTGCGAACTGCTAGTCTGTGGTATGAGCTGCAAATCAAGAGTTAATTGGTTTCTTCCAGGTAAGCTCCATCGTAGACCGCATCATCGCTTAGCATCTGGCGGTTGGCGGCCAAACGCAAGCCTATGAATAATACAAAAAAAAAAAAAAACTCTAACTCGAGAAGTTTTTTTTAATGGGTTAATAATTTGTGAAAATATATTAATAGAAAGTGTTTTTCTTTCATCTTAAGGCGAGGTTTTCCCACTTTTAAGCAACGCCTATTACTACAGATGACCATAATCTTTGGTTTATTATATTAAAGTCGCATTTAGCGGAGCAAAATCATGGCGCTTACACACAGTCGTGCGTTTCGCTACTTCAATTTTTGGGGTTTTTCTCATATTTTTCGAAAATTATAGTTGTAATGTAAGATGTACCTCACCGGTTTCCTTCATAATAATGAAATCTATATATATCAAGATATCGCAGACATAATTTAATAACTAGGTAATTGAATGAATTAAAAAAAACAGGGATAAAAGCGCAAATCAGTGCTATTTTGATATATTTTTTCTATCGAGCGAAATCGTGTTTCAGTCTCATGGGTTTCGTAGATAAAACATTCAATTTTGTTATGACACCATTTTTATAATTTTAATGATTAAATAAAAAAAAAATAAAAAAACTCTAACTCGAGAAGTTTTTTTTAATGGGTTAATAATTTGTGAAAATATATTAATAGAAAGTGTTTTTCTTTCATCTTAAGGCGAGGTTTTCCCACTTTTAAGCAACGCCTATTACTACAGATGACCATAATCTTTGGTTTATTGTATTAAAGTCGCATTTAGCGGAGCAAAATCATGGCGCTTACACACAGTCGTGCGTTTCGCTACTTCTATTTTTGGGGTTTTTCTCATATTTTTCGAAAATTATAGTTGTAATGTAAGATGTACCTCACCGGTTTCCTTCATAATAATGAAATCTATATATATCAAGATATCGCAGACATAATTTAATAACTAGGTAATTGAATGAATTAAAAAAAAACAGGGATAAAAGCGCAAATCAGTGCTATTTTGATATATTTTTTCTATCGAGCGAAATCGTGTTTCAGTCTCATGGGTTTCGTAGATAAAACATTCAATTTTGTTATGACACCATTTTTATAATTTTAAGCTAACCATGGAGGTATGCACACTTAAACTAGAATGACCATAATTGCTAAAAGTCGGAAAAGAGCGTCTAAACAACTGACCTTACTGCAAGCTGGCAGTGCTAAAAAGAAACTTGGTCTTAGTAGAAACTACACTCCAGTATGTGTATGAATCCAGGCCCGCACCGCTTCGTAGGAGAGGTTTACGTATACTCCAGGAAGGCCTCGCCCGCAGCCGTATCCAAACGAGCACAGTCCTATCAGCTGCCCTGACGAAACTGCTGCTCCTCCGCTGTCACCCTGGAGATATAAAAGGCTATAATAAATTCCAAATGTTTAGGCCCGTCCAAATCTCGGGTCATCATCAAACTTTATAACTACAAGGATAGGCTTTAAAGGATCATCATAATCAGCCTTTTAACAGTCCTGCTGGACTTTTAGCCTACCCCCGCAAGGGTGATTGGGCCATATCCACCACGCTGTCGCAGTTGCGGGTTGGTGGATTCACATACGTCATTGAATTCCTTCTCCGTACGTGTGCAGGTTTCCTCACGATGCTTCCTTCACCGAAAAGCCAGTGGTATAAAAATCCGTACTTAAACTCCATAGAGCTCATTGGTACAGGCCCGGGGTTTGAACCCGTGACTTCATGCTTTAGAGTCAAGCGGTCTCCCCAATAGGCTGCCCTGGCTTTTTTTCTTTAAAGGATAGCGGGAACCAAATTCAAGATTGTACCTATGCGGGAGTTTGAGCTTTCTCTCTTCTGGTTGGTCCACGTTCGTGATTCTGATAGATTAGGGTAGTTAGGTTGGAGCCATGACATGTGGTCATGACAGCATAAGAGAGCGCCATATCGTTTGCTGTCACGGCATACGAGTAGGTTTTACTGCCAAGGTGCGCCAATGTTTCACATCAAAACACACGCCTGATGGAAAACGCCATGCACGGTGGTCTAGGGTGTGGTAAGTGAAACGTACTAAATAGTATTTTGTGATTAGCGCTTATAAAAAGTTTCTCGCATTGGCTGTAGACCCTGGGCCCATAGGCATCCGACACAAAACAATTTTGCAAAGATATTTCGACCAGATTGATTCTCGTCTCGGGGGTCCCAGCGTTGTGGGGACACCATGCTGCATGGTGGCGATTTGGACGGCGTATTTTGTATGTTTTTTGTAGAACAACTAAGTTATTTTTCAAGATTTTTTTACTTGCTTTCTCAATAAGTTTTTTTTTGTTATTATTTTATAAAAAAAAAAAAAAACTTTTTTTACCTGGCAAGCATCCTTGCCATGTCCTTCAGCACAGAACATGCTAGAAGTAAGGGTATGGTTGTACCAAGGCTGCTGCACTTGTTGGCATTCTTCAATCGGAACCACTTGCACTTCAATTCCTTGGAGATCATCATTGTATTCTCCCTGAAAATTGCGAATTTTTCTTGATTTATAATAAAGGCCGCGCTCAGCAACCAAAGCCATGTCTTATACACATTTAAAAAAATTAAGAAAAAATTTACAAGTAACTTTTATACTTTCGCGATTTGAACACAAATGTTTTTAAATGTTTATTGAGACTTATCGCGCATTAGGTATATTATTGAGGTAAAAATTGGTACCCATGAGTCAGCTCGTGACCACGGCCATTATAAAATGGTCGGAAGGTCGAGCGAAAGGTACCTGTTTTACCTAAATAAAATAATACGCGATAAGTCACGATAGACATTAAAGATAAAAAGTCACAAAATGTTTAAAAAAACGTTTGGGCACTTGACGGCAGTATTTCAACTTCATCGGCAGCTAAATCTCATTGATGTAATTTAAACTCACACCCTGGGGCTTGAATGCGCAAACCACTGAGCTAAAAATACCTCAGTACCGTATAACAAAAGTCTTCACAAAGTGTGTGTTGCCAGTGACGACATACGGCATTGAAACGTGGTCTCTCACTATGGGCCTCATAAGCAAGCTCAATCAAAGTCGCGCAACGAGCTATGGAGAGGGCTATGCTCGGGGTTTCTATAAAAGGTCGAATCAGAAATGAGGAGATCCGTAGACGAACGAAAGTTACCGATATATCCCACCGGATTAGCAAGTTGAAGTGTCAGTGGGCAGGGCACAAGCACGCAGAACAGTGGGCTTACTCTTGACACTCGATTTCATCGTAATTTGGGATTGGATCGAAAACATGCAATTTTGGTACTCTCGAATTCTAAACTAGCGCACGATTGGAACCGATAATGGTGGAATTTTATGGGACTAAATAAAATCGACTCAACTCGACGCTTTCGGTACTCTTGACGCGATTGAAAAGTACAAAATGGCATGTTTTCGATCCCAATCCCAAATTACGATTGAAATCGAGTGTCAAGAGTAAGCCCACAGATGGCCGATGGGGCCGAAAGATTCTCGAATGGAGACCACCGACCGGCAGCATAGGACGTCCACCCACGAGATGGACAGACGACCTAAAAGAGACCGCAGTAAAACGCTGGGTACAGGCCGCTTCCAACCGGCCCTTTTGGAGATCGTTGGGGGAGACCTATTTCCAGAAGTGGTTGTCCTAAAACTTAAATGATGATGATGAACCACTGAGCCATTACTGCTACCACATAGCGAAGAGATAATCTATTAACTTAGGTAGCAGTCTTTGTATATTTTCCAAAGCAAACGAACTTACTTTCTCTTTCGAATATCCCCACCCAAACACTCTCAACTTCCTACCACAATCCCCACCACAGATCGCTACTTTCCCCACCAGTTTTCCAAAATGGAGAGGTCGGAACAGCCTCAAAAGCTGTATATCATAATCAAACTCATCATGGAGTTGGTAGTTAGGATGAATGAGGTGGAAGTGGATTTGCGCCTTTGGACCTTTGAGGCGATGCCTGCTGCCGACCCTGATGAAGGTTCCATCTCTGAAAGATACAATAGCACGCTGAGTATAATTAGGTATAATAATTTTACTAGTGTGAACGTTTACGTTTACGGTTTTAGAGTAATATTTGGCACTTAACCTTGTTACTATTGAAAAAAAAACTATAAAAGTTTATTTTGGTAAATCCAAGGAGTTTTACCCTAAAAGAAAGTCCTTGGGTAAATCAACTTTTTTCTCTCCTTACCCCAAAGTGGTGGTAGCCGTGGTAGCCCAGTTGGGAGACCACTAGACTTGAAAGCGTGAGGTCGCGGGTTCAAACCCCGTGCCCGTACCAATGAGCTCTATGGAGCATATGTACGGATTTACCACCACTGGCTTTTCGGTGAAGGAAAACATCGTGAGGAAACCTGCATACGTACAGAGAAGGAATTCAATCGCGTATGTGAATCCACCAACCCGCACTAGGCGAGCGTGGTGGATATGGCCCAATCACCCTTTCGGCCTTTTGGAGATCGATGGGGGAGGCCTATGTCCAGCAGTGGACGTCCTATGGCTGAAATGATGATGACCTGTTTCGGCGGTAGGCTAAAAGTCCAGCAGTGGACTGTTAAAAGGCTGATAATGATGATGATGATGACCCGACGTGAATCTGTGTATTTCTCTGTGGCATCGTAGCACCCAAACAGCTGAAATGATTTTGTTTCGTTTCGTTTTCTTTGTTTGAAGTCATGATATCCCTATATCATGACATTATTATAAAAATCAAGAAAATGAAGAAAAAAGAAAAGGGGACAGGAAGAGTGTCAAGATAATCTGTTCAGCCGCTTAAAGATTATCAGCTCTTATATATTCAGCTCTTTTGGGTTTAAAAAATCCATTTAGTCTCGTACATTGTACACATATCACACATCAGAATTTTAAAGAAGCCTAGCATCTTTCTTTTTTTATAAAAATATCCTCAAGAGCTTCGACCAAATAATGATCAAAACCCATTACTTTACTTATATCAATGGAAAAAAATGGCGCAGTGTAGTTGTATCCTGTATTTTGACACCGGCTTTGGCGGACAATAAAACTCCATTATTATGATAAGAACTTTGTATGTAGTTGCTGTCTTTGTTAAATTGCACCTACCTACCATTATTCTTTCTAGTGCCATCGCCCGCGTAAGAAGCAAAATCAAAGCAGAGCAGATGCATTGCTTTAAAGCTGATGTGAGTTTCTGACAGGTGCTTCAGAGGTTTGAAACAATAATAATATCATAAATACTTACCCACAATGCGCAGTAGTTAGCGCCCATTTCTTATGCACCAGCACAGCTCCACATTTATCAGCATAATTCACCTGGTACGGCACTTCCGATATCCTCACATCCTCACCTCCTAGAATGCTAGAAGTTGTGGGTAGTTACTAGTAATAAGATTGTATGGTTAACTACGGAGAGAAACTACCACTTTAAGACAAAGAAACACACTAAATTTACTGAAGCTTCGTTTTTCAGAAGAATTGTCGGAGGACCTTAAGAGAGACCTTTGATACCAAGACTCCCCAGTCTTTATGAATTTAATTCTCTGATTTAACTTTCAACTCGAAATACACTTAATAGTCAGGTTTGTTGACCCGAAGAAAATGGTTCCATCTATGGACCTATCTCCAATTGCCTATTTGGAAGTCCATAAATCGACTTTAAGTCCAAGTAGGCCACTGCAGATTTATCATGTGCAAATAGGTAAACACTCGATGGATCTGTGCGACTGTGTTGACACTTCCTAGGTCATGAAGAAACTAGACGTGTGCCCATCATGCCCCCACAGTTTACTGAGTGAAGTCTGAAAGTCCAATGCTGCTGTTACTGTGAACTCTTACTACTCGAACGTTGTTTTAATTATTAAACTAAATCACCGATTTGAAAGAGGAAGAGTCAATAATACACGCTCAGTCAACCACAGAAAAAAAATATCTTTTCTGTGCTGTCAACGACGTGGCAAATAAAAAAAAACACAAAGGCTAGCTAGAAACCACAGTTTGTAAAGCAAAATTGCACCAAAACGTAGGTACATACAAATTGTTGTAGATACAAATCTTGCTGTTTGATCAATTTTTGATGTGAAAATCTATTGGTGCACTTTGGCAGTAAAACCGACTCTTTGGCTGTAACGTCAACCGATATGATGCTATCTTATGCCTGCATGGTAAATATCTGCCGTGATGGCCAACTTAAAAAAAATCTGTAATTTTTATAGACTTGACAAAAAACTCTCGCTGTATTTAGGTCTAAGAAAACTATTATGCAAAATTTAAAAATATTTCTTAAGTAGTTAAAATGGTTGAAAATGTTGAGAAAAGTAATAAAATATTTCACTAGATCTCATACCAAGCGTAAACATTTCAAATGAAAATCCACTTACCCGTATAATACAATCAATTTAATCTTAACAATAAAAAGGAAAAAATACATAGCCATGGTTACAGTTTTGATAAGAACACTTTTATTGTAGGCACGTAAACAAACTAGTAACCTGCCCAGGCATTTCACTTCTTCCAAATTGTATAAAACCTATATAATATCCACAAATTTAGTTATCACTTTACTAACTTTTCACAATTCCATTGATCATAATGTCTGCAAATTAGGATCGTTATTGGCAGCTCATTCACTCAGCTCACTCCAGGGCAAAAGCTTTATTCTTCTATCGGAAATCTATTTAGCGCTAAAGTCGTCATCATCATCAGCCCTGAATGACCCATTGCTGGGTATATGCCTCCTTTTGTTTATGTATCTCTCCCCGGCCTCTTGCTAGTCGTATCTATTCGTTTCCGACAGTTCCCTTGATGTCATCAGTCCACCTCATCCTCGGTCGGTCCGGATTCCGCCAACTTAGTCTCGGCTACCACGAGGTTGCTGATGTACACCACCTCCCCACCACCACCTTATATTATGTGATAAATGGTAATCAATCCACTCCGTATTTCGTCAATTTATATGTAAGAATAGACCGCATTTTTACTCACCTCTCCTATAGTCAGAATACTTTCCTCCTTTGTAAAACTATGAAAAATTTAATGATAGAAATGAAAAAAAAAAAAACTAGGAAAAAGTTATTCAGTAGGATTGCTGCTTCTGCGTGCAAATTATGACACCAATGACTTATTTATCTTTATTTCTAAATAATTTATGTATTCACAGCGTATAAATAAAATAACTAAATTCTTCATTGTTATCACGTTCAGCTTTCTATGACCTATCTATTACCCACCGCTGAGTATAGAGACTTTTTTGTGATATATCTTCTTTTCGTTTTTTGCCAGACGTCCTTGAAACATTCGTAAGGTTTCAGCATCATAAGCTATTAACATGGATTTACCCATATGCAAGTGTTTTTATTTGTTGATAGTTTCATATGATACAAATAAGATGTTAACTACAATATGTTCATTAAAAAGTTTTTTCCTAAATATCTCATCCTTTCACTCTCTCTCTAGTATATACAAACTCCTGGTCTTCAACTAGTCTAGTTTGACTCCTGTTATTTCTTCAATCCAAGGCCTAACTTTCGCAATCTTGCTGTAGACACCAAAGGAGCCAGGAGTTGCACAGCCATATCCAAACGATACCATGCCGAGAAGACGGTCATAAGATACCGCTGGTCCTCCAGAATCACCCTAAAATAAGAAAATTAGCTTAAATGACGAAATTTGGTCTAATATTTTTGATAGTTAATCAGCTAATACTAATGATAAATTTAGGGATAATATAAGATGACCTTATTCTAAGAGGGTTGTTGTTCGAATTAAAACAAACAATCGGGACCTTCTATCTATCTTCAATGTCACTTGAACCACGGTAGAGACCAGATTTTAGACCTTGTAGAATATATTCAAATTTACTTATACCCTAGTCGTAAATGTCATCCACAAATACAAAATATCACGTATCTAAAAAAAAAATAAGTCAATAAAGAATAATGAGTACCTGGCAAGCATCTTTATTTCCTTCCGAGTAGCCAGCGCAGAACATCCTCGCGGTCAGACCTCCTCTGAAGTAAGGGAAAGGGACAGTTTGGCAGTTTTCTTTCGAAATTATTGGCACTCGAACAGCCCGGAGTACGTTGGAGTATGGACCCTGGAAAGAAAAGAAACACATCAGTTATAACTACTTGATAAAAAATATGGACAGTAAGAATGTGGATAAATGGAAAGATATAAAAATGGCCGAAGCAGATACGGTTAAACTGGGAGTAAAAAGACATGTATAATAACTTATTTTCTTTGCTAACCAAAGTAAACACAGATAATATAACGGTCGAAGGAATGCAAATCTGGAAAATAAAGAATATACTTAGAACAAAATGTTAGAAACGAAAAGCAGTTTTGGAACAATTAGTCACAATTATCATCGCTGCAGAAAATGACAAAGATGAAAATATCAAATCAGCGTCTGTGCGCTTATGACATTTCGATTCACTGAATCTGAAAAACCTAGTCATGTAGGGCAAAATTTTAAAAATAAGTGATTAGTTTGCCTTGTTATAATTTTTTCGTCGTATAAACTTACATTTTCTTTAGTGTTCCCCCAACCAGTAACAGTAATGACCTTTCCAATAACCATATCTTCTATATGTGCTATCTTGATTGGTTGAATATTGTCTCCATATTTCAATGTCTCTGCCAGCTCTAGCAGTTGAAAGTCAAAGTCAAAAGGGTGTTCTTTATTATTGGCTGGCCAATTAGGATGAATGTAGCTGTGCTTGACTGCTATCTTCCGGCCTTGGTTCACGTATTTGGAACCCACTCTGATGTAGGGTTTCTTGCTTTGGAAGATAAATTACTTTGGTTGTATTATCAAATTCAATATTTTTCACATTTAATGAGTTTTTCCATTATTGCTGCATTTAATTCGTTTATTTTAAAGTATAGAGTATCCTGAATATAAAATTTTGGTATAAAATGTTGTTATAATTCAAATCAATTATTTCTTATCAATTCAGTTTCTTTCTATTAAAGCACTTTATAAAATTTACTTTTATAAGCCTCTTGAAAATTTTACTCACATGTATTGACAAATAAAAAAAAATGTATTGTCATATTTATTATATTCTATCTCTCTGCAGTGTTAATTCTCAAAAGGTTAATTTAGTCTATGGTTTTATACTACGTCTAATAACTTACCCACAATGTCCAGCTGTTACTACCCATTTTTTATCTATAATAGCTCCACCACAATTAGTTCCATACGCCACGTGATACGGATATAAATTTATGTCGACTTCTTGTCCACCTACGATTTTATTTTCCCCATAGTTCGACTCATAATCAAACGCTAATGGCATATCGTATTGGTCTGCTTTTTGATTGGTATCATCATCATTATTGCTATTATCATGATTAGTGTCATCATGAATATTATCATCTTCATCATCTGTCTCATGTTTAAATCTATTTTTAGACGGATTACTTCTTCCAACTAAATATCTTATAACATCATTTGTATGTGATCCTGCATAGTTTTCTTTACTTCTTAATGTATCTCCTCTGTCCTTCATTTCATCGAAATTATCAATATCAGGTAATTCAGTCGGCTCATCGTATAGTACTATATCGATTTTATCAGAATTTTCGAGATGATTCATATAATTTCGTGATTTCATTGAATGCGGTTTTTGGTAGTTTGTTCTTGGTTCTCTTGGGATTGGTATAATTATAATGTTGTAGTCTGAAAAATGTAATTTGTAAAAATAATTTAGTTTTACTTACCTTTAATAATTTTATCAGTAAACAATTCACCAATATACACTTAGTATATTGTATTATTATAATAATTATTTACATCAGAGTTTCTCCTAAAGATTCAATTATAAATGAGATGATCCGTAAAAAGATAAAGATTTGAGAAGCTGAACGGTGTTGTGATATTAGTATAAGTGTCGAAGAAGTTTTAACTGTCAGAGTGAATGGATTATAAAGTGGAGACTTCGTATTGACAAAGGTAGAGTAAGATGCATTTCAGTCAAGACTTATGAAAGATTGCTAGATCGAAATGGATGCGTAAGCAGAAGATTGTGAGAAGAAGCGTTCTTCAGACCAGGGGCCTTACGGACAACAGCTAATTGCGGCACCTAATCCGCTCTGTTGGAAAATCACGCGACCGCAAACCGTATCTGGGCGCGATAAGGTTCACGATCGCGTGATTTTCCAACTGAGCGGATTAGGTGCCGCAATTAGCTGTTGTCCGTAAGGCCCCAGTAGTAGTCAAATATAATCAAAAGCTGAGTATTTGTCTGATAAAATGACTTCTAACAGTAGAGTCCATGGGGAAAATATCGCCTTTGCTCAGTTTAACTGGCAAGCAGTTTAGTTCCTGACTGTAATATGGAATAAAAGGCAATGCTTCCAAAGAACTATAGAGTACTCAAAATTCTTAAATTTATTTTATTTTATACCTACATGTAAACAGGATCTTAGAGTTCAACTTTGAGTTTCATAAACATCATCATCAGCCAGAAGACGTCCACTGCTGAACATAGGCCTCCCCTATAACCTCCACATTGAACGACAGCCTGCCATCTGCATCCACTGGATGCCCGCGACTCTCACGATGTCAGTCCATCTAGTGACAAGCCTACGCTGCGTTTTCTTGTTCGTGGTCTCCTCTCTCTACCTTTCTTCCCAATTGGTTATCGGTTCATCGAGCGATGTGGCTTGCCCATTGCCAATTCAACAACAACAACATTGAGTGTGCCGCACCCGAATTATACCTATGCGAATTCCAAATAGGCATATTATCATGGAATGGACGAATTAAGAAGTGGACTAATAAGTAGACGAACACGGAATTGGACAACTCAGGAATGTGTACAACCACAACTTAGGAAAATGACGAATTAGGATGTTGACATTTTTGGAAATGGACAAGATAGTAAGTGGACAAACTTGACCAGAAAGTCTTAGTGCTTATCATCAGGCAACCCAACCCCTCATCTCATTCTATCAATTTTTCGAAGAAAAATTCGATTGAGATTAGTTCAAAATAAATCGTACAAAATCATACATAATCATACATAGCAGCGTTTTTTCCGTCTGATACTTTTTAGCCAACTAAGCATTTAAACACGGAGGCTGTTCACTATGCCATTTTTATTTTAATAAAGGTAGTACATACAGTCAAGTGGCTCTGGCATGATATTACCAAGTAATACCAATGTGATTATGCTTTTGTAATACATATTTAAATATTTATGTAAAAATCGTTTTATTCTCACGTTGACTCCGCAACACTAATAAAACATCACTATCGTCAATTTCAAAGTGCAATACAATTTTTCATTGTTTTAGTTAATTCGGCGTGAAATTAAAATAATAATTACATGCTCACGCAATTTCAGCGACTCGTGTAGGAATAAGGAAATTGATTGAATTTCAATCAAAGAGAACAAGGGAGAAATCTAGTAACTATTTGTGTCTAAGATATGAAGACTGGCAAAATAATTATAATTGTAAATCTAAAATAGTTTTATTTTTTCACTTTTAAAATATTGATAAACCTAGTGTACCTATCGTATTTTTAACGTGGGTATGATGAACGAACGTCCGTAATATTAATAATATTATAAAGCTAATTAGAAATCATGAAAGGAAAACTCCAAGTTAATTTTATTTAAATTTCTAGATGTTTTTTTTTTATCTTTACAATATTAATTACAATTTAATTTTATCTTTGTTTGTAGCAAATTTAGTGGATTTTTATTGCCTCTGTCAGTATAGTGCTGCCACCTATTTAACTTTGATGGGACTGGTAATCGTTTTTTATGAGTAAAGTGACATCTAGTAGCGGCAGGATGAAGCGTAAAATATTTGTTCAGTACAAAATTATTAAGTATTGTAAGTATTTTCGAAGTTGATGTTGTTGCTAATTTAAACTAGAGATTTTTAAATATTAAACTATTTACTTCAGTATTACATTGTAGCGAGATTTTATTAATTAAATTCATTTTGTGGCCGATATGCGCCTCCCAGTGGCGAGTAGCAGTACTAAACTGTTAATTGTGCTGTGAATTTAGAACCATTCACAAGTTTACGTGGAAAGACGATTTCAACCATAAAGCACGCATTTACCATAGACAGTAAAGTTTCCATGACGCTAAGTAACGGTTTGGGAAAGACCTTACCTCTTTCCATCTGGTTTTGGACCTGCTTTTTAATCTTAGCTGATTGTGTTAAGTTGTGTTGTGTACAACGTATTTTGATTAGTGCATGTAGCAGTGGAAGTATTCTAACCACTACCACTGCCATTTGCATTACGACGCAGACGATGCGTAGTAGCGACTTGCAACTTGTACTTCGCACCGTCTGCAAGTGCTTCAAGGAAAGTTTTTTTATATCTTTGTAACCGAAAGCCAGACAACAATAATAATTTACCTACCTACTACAGGTGCCTTACGGCCAACTCCTTACGCGGTCTCAAACTAACGTTAAAACCACGCAGTTCGGAAAATCACGTGAACGTGAACCTTAACGCGCCCAGATACGGTTAGCGATCGCGCAACTTTTTACATTACCTAAACTGGATTGCTTAAAACAGTTATCCGTGAGGCACCTTGATCATGTAGAAAATTTTTTATTTTTTAAAATATCTATACAAAATGTTTTTTTTTTTTTTTTTATCTTCTTGTCAGTTCTTTTATTAACTAAACAAAATACAAGCTAAAACTAAAACTACAAATACAGTTAGACTGCCCATAGACCGTTGAAGGTCTAAGTTTTTTTATTTGGCATGTACATCTCTACACAGCGTAGGTAGGCCTCACACTAGATGGACCGACGACATAGTGAGAGTCGCTGGCATCCAGTTGATGCAAAAGGCAGGCTGTCGTTCAGTGTGGAGGTTAAAGGGCCTATGTTCAGCAGTGGACGTCTTCTGGCTGATGATGATGATGATGATAATACATCTCTAATTTATCTTACCTACGGACTTGCAGCTTGTAGCAATACCTTTAGTATACAGTAGAGGGTTTGGTTTGTTACGCCGAAGTCTGACGTTGGGTTTTTGATGCATGCCGACGTGAAAATCATGACGCCTTATTGTACTATTCTCCTCATCATCATCATCATTCCCGCCGTAGGACGTCCACTGCTGGACATAGGCCTCCCGCATCGATCTCCAAAAGAGCCAGTTGGAAGCGTTCAGCATTCAGCGTTTCCCTGCGGTCTCTTTTTAGATCGTCTGTCCATCTTGTGGGTGAACATCCTACGCTGCGCTTACCGGTCCGTGGTCTCCTCAAGAACCTTTCGGCCCCATCGGCCATCTGTTCTGCGTGCTATGTGCCCTGCCCACTGCTACTTGAACTTGCTACTGCTATTCTCCTAAACTTGTGTTATTTCGAATGTTGACAATTAGGAGTGATAGATAATTTTTGTTATGAATGTGTTCGTAAACGTGCTTATAGTACGTGTCTTAAATATTATTTCCAAAGCTCCAAGTAAAATGGAGACTTTACTGGAAAGTGAAGTCTCCACCATTTTTCTGAGACAGGACTGTAACTTGACCGTGACTTACTGCGTGACTTTGACGCACAACTAAGTATTACATTTTGACTAAAACTACAATATTTAAATACTAGTCACTTGCACTTGGCATTTGCACAAGACATGTAACACCAAAATCCACTCAGGAGGAAATAAAATAACCAGCCAAGTGCGAGTCGGACTTGCGCATTGAGAACCACCGTAATATTACATTGTCATATTCTGCGAAAGTTTTCAACTGGATGTCTATTACGGTTCGAAAGATACCCGGACGGACAGACAGACAGACGGACAGCATAGACTTAGTAATAGGGTCCCGCTTATATCCTGTGGGTATGAATCCCTCAAAACCCTGGCATCAGTTCAGTTAGTGACCTGTCACGCTTTTTACGTGATTGGCCATCAGTCCACGCTTAAGTACTGGTTATTTTGACTACACTCATAGATTAATGTGACAGTGATGCCAAACTGAACGTTACGGAATAATTACGGAACTCGAAATCTATCTCTCTCTTCTCTTGATTGAATCAGGCTTTACATTGCGGAAGTCTATCTTAAGTTTTTCTGACGAATCTTTAGAGTTTTTCAACTTTCTTCGCTTTAGAAGCTGAAATAAACTAGAAATAAGTCACCCAACAAAATAGAACAGGCGGACATAAAAAAAAAAAATAGTAACTGTTTTCTCTCTCAATCTCTAGTGTATTTCAGCTTCTAAAGCGAAGAAAGCGGAATTAAACCAGAGATTCGTCAGAAAAAGCAGTTACGGAATATATTTGTATGTCCGCTAAAGTACTTATTTTGCTACCCAAAGATAATATCGTCTTTGTTGCTACCATACGACGAAATTTAGTGAACATTCTGCCGTATAGAATCAGAACAAATGACCGAAGCTAAGCGCGGGGGGTTTACGACAATGCCTATAAGAAAGCGGGCGTCGCGTTATAAAATTTGCATTCGACTGGAGGCGGCGATGCAGGCGGGGTGCTGGCAACGTAGTGTGGAGATGGCTCTTTAAAATTTACCATAGGCGTAACTTCACAAGTCGCGCGCCGTGATTTAAACGGGATTTATAAAATTCCCATAGTCACAATCTCACAGTGAAAACAGTCAAAAAACGTCCGAGCATCATTGTACATACATTATATCAATTATATACTTCACAATGCCACATTTACTCCAATTTAGACGTTATGTCGCTTGCATAGTGTTCAACGTTAGTTGTCAGATGTCATCGTAGCTCTGGCATCGCGCGGCGTTGTAGTCGGATCGCGGTTACCTTGTAACTAACCAAAACGTCTGCGCAATTCGTAGCGTGCGCCGAATTTTGATTCGGTCATTTTTGGACACGATAGTGACTCTATGAATGTATTGTATCTTGATGCCCCCAACGCAAAAAGAGGTGTAATCATCATCATCACACAACGTCTAGTGCTGAGTAAAGGCCTCCCTCTTAGGGAGGCGTGTTGCCATAATCCCCACGCTGGGAATTTACAGGCAGTTTCCATATGCAGTGACTGTAAATAAATAAAATGTACATTTAAAAGTCTACATAAATAAGCCTTTTAGTCTAGAAGCACTTTGTGACAATATAAAACCTTTAGGGATCCCTTCTTACAAGAAAATAATTCCAACTGGAAATTACCCGAAAAGTACATCTACTAATTCTTCAAGGTATCATTATCTTAATAATTATATCATCATCATTTTACCCTATATTTTTCCTACACTTAGGCCTTCTCTCAGAGAGAGAGGAAGGGCCCTAATCCACCATGCTGGCCTAGTATATGTTGGTGAATGTCATAGTATTATTATGTCTTCAATAAATAATGAAATCAGACACTGAGATTAGCTCTCGTAAAATATATTTTTATGTTATAGGTGATAGACAAGCAGACGGGCTGCCTGATGGTAAGAAGTCACCGTCAAATATGGATACTTCTAACACCAGAGGAATCACCACTTCGTTGCCGACCCTTTAAGAATCTATAAACTCGTCTTTTGAAGAACCCAATGTTGTAGCTTCTCGGAAACAACGCGGAAGGCAAATGTATAGGTTAGCCGTTTCCACATTAATCTAGCCTTTAAGGGGGGTTGTCCAACCTCTTTGCGAAGCGAAAAAGGGGGTGGTAGAGTACAGGAAAAAGGAGGGTAGCAAAATTTCCATTTTCTTACGTCTTTCGCTCTCTATGCAGCAGTTTTTGATTAACGGACGAAATTTCATTATGTATTCATCCCCTTGGAGGCTTATTTACTTCACCTACCCCCTTTTCCACCCCGTTATTGTTTAGGTTATGTTTAAAGGCTTTTTGAAAGAATAGACGCTTAGGGGTGAATTTGGGGGTTTGTAAGAGGAATGGGTTTTGTGTGATGAAATTGGGAAAGAAATTTCGAACTCTTTATTCACGAGACGAGATATTTCAGAGAACCTTTAAATAGGCATTGAAAAAAAATGCATTGAAAACTTTTTTGATATCAACCTTAGTGATACGTAACACTTTATTAACTTAAAAAAATACAAGCTAACACCAACACTACAAAAACAGTTAAGACTTAAAATAACACATAAATATCGAAAATACAAAATAAATGTAACTTAAATTAACATCAATTACTATATGGTAATGCAATTTCTTCCTGACAATTTTTTTTGAAGTTATACTTCTTATGCGACTTGCAACAAGGTTGCGTTAAACGTTTAAAGCTACCATGTAGGGGGAATTTTTCTCTCTCGTATGGTTGCGAAATGCCTATCCTTTTTTCGCACTGCGATTAGCAGACTCGGTAGTGTAATGGTGTCGCTAATGGATTGAGAAGCCTAGGGAGCTAGGTTCGAATCTCGAGAAAAGCATGTTTTTATATTGTTGATATTTTTCCCCTAGTTATAATTTTAGGGTTCCTTGTTGAATTATAACTTCTTCCGCGAGGAGGGACTCCACGCACTATTTTTTTTTTACGTGAGAGTCGTGGGCATCTTTTTGATGCAGATGGCAAGATCGTTCTGTGTGGAGTTCTAAGAGGGAGGCCTATGTTCAGCATTGGCTGGCTGGCAGTTCTTGCTGATGATGATGATGAACCTTTGGATGGAAGGACTAATAGCATTAGAATACGGTCGATGGTTCCCACAAGATACAATTAAATCCATATACCTACATACAAACATATAATACAATAAATACACAAACAATATGTACTACATAACAATATACAAATAGTAATTTGATATGATTAAAAATGTTCAATGTACGAGCAATATATTTAATCCGTTTATTGACTTTTTTACCTAACTTCGTGTTTCGAATTAACGGTAACAGCAATCATCATCATCATCATCATTTCAGCCATAGGACGTCAAAGGGCCGATTAGAAGCGGCCTTCAGCGTTTCCCTGCGGTCTCTTTTAGGTCGTCTGTCCATCTTGTGGGTGGACGTCCTACGCTGCGCTTACCGGTCTGCGGTCTCCATTCCAGAACCTTTCGGCCCCATCGGCCATCTGTTATTTGTTCTGCGTGATATGTGCCCTGCCAACTGTCACTTCAACTTGCTAATCCGGTGGGCTATGTCGGTAACTTTCGTTCGTCTACGGATTTTATTATTTCTGATTCAATCTCGTAGATAAATCCCGAGCATAGCCCATAGCCCAGCAATAATAAGAACCAACATAGCCCACCATTGATACCAACGAAGATTTCTTTTTGTTTCCCCATTTAGCTCTGCGCTTGGTGTGATTCAGAACGCGCCATAGATTCAATCAAAGTGCCAACGAGTATATTAAGAGCGTTACAACAAAAAAATGCCTAGTTGCAACATTTTCACCAAACTCATTGGCTGGTAAAAAAAAAGAAAAAATAACTGGGTCCATATTCCAAATTCAAATCACAATTACACAAAGAGTAGACATAACAGAGAGTAAATTTTTGAACATACCTGCTTCGCTGTAAGATAAGTGTAATAAAAGTTTGCCTAATGTAGAAACTTGGTAATGTTATCGGTATACGTGATCTCACCGGCTTTTCGGGTTGGCGGGAACGCGCGCCAACTAACGTTTTTCGATTTGAATTTGGAACGGCAAAAAGTGTAATTACGCTAGAGATACTGAGCTTGAACCTACCATGTATTTGCGAAAGTAAATAGTAGATTGTACAACTAGTGCATAAAACAAGTCATTTTAGCTGAGATTTTTATCTGTCTGAGCCGAAAGTGATGGCGGATATTTCAATCGAAGATAAAATACGTTTTATGCTTGAGTTATTTATTATACAATCGGCTTTTCACTTTAATTGTGAGGAAATAAAACATTTATATTATAAAAAGTAATACATCTTTAGTCAAACTTAAATTTGCACAATTTTTTATTGTTATTTGACAAAAATCATGACTTGATTTTTAATAACACTTACCCTGATTTTATGGATAGGTACCTTACCTATTATTAAAGGTCCAGGCAAACAGACAAACTTCCTACATAAAACAAATTACAATATGAACATCTTTGAACAATTTTAAAGAGTAAATACTTTTTTAAATGCAGTAGTGCATAAAAGCAGACTTTTATACACTAGAGGCAGGGGTCGGCAACGCTGTGACCGCGGGCGCACATGCGCCGCGGTTGCCGTTTGATACGCCCTCCAAAAAATCACGTCGTTTCTTTGAGTGAGCAATCTTTTGGCTTTCTGTACAAGTCGGCAAGCCTTTTGTGATGGCACACCGTAATAAAGCATTATCTCTAAAATACACGCGTATAGTGCATCAACGTACGCATACGAATCCATATTTTTAACAATGAAGCACTTGAAATCAAAATATAGAAGCAGAATGACAAATGTAAATTTGGACCATTGTATGAGGACAGGCACTTCAAATGATGAGCCAGATTTCATTAAGTTGTCTGAAAAAACGCAAGGCCAGGGATCACATTAATAATAAGTGACATATTTTTTTCATATTTTTTTTTATTTGTAACAACTAGTTACACATTATAATTATTTGACTGTCTATGTATGCCTCATACCCACAAGATGGGTGGATGACCTAAAAGAAACCGCAGGGAAACGCTGGATGCAGGCCGCTTCCAACTGGCCTTTTTGTAGATCGATGGGGAGGCCTATGTCCAGCAGTGGACGTCCTATGACTGAAATGTTGATGATGATGATGATGATGCCTCATGTTATAAATATCTTGTTTTGTCTTTGTTTAACATATGATTTTCATCAACCGTTTATGCACCCTTCAGGAGATAATTATTTTAGAATAAGCCCTTAAGCTAGATAAGGTTGCCGACCCCTGCACTAGAGCATAAAAAGCAGTTTTAGTCCACTTACATCGGGCATAAACAAGAACCTTATAATCATGAGAAGTGAAAAACAATGACTTAATTATTTAGTACCTACTTACATAAATTATGTGCAGTTTTGATGCCATCACAACCGTGAATAAAAACATCGTCAAGAATCCGGTTTGGCCGAGAACCTAAAATTTCCAAAGACATAATTATGACATTCACCAACATGCACTGGGCCAGCAAATCAGCATTGGGAACATGATAGGCTGATCATGATGACGTAAGAAATAGTGTTTATTTCAATATAAAAACACAGTCCAGTGTTTCATTGACGTAATAAAATAGTTAACGTAGTAGCACCCCCGTAGAGTTTCCGCGTAGGTTTCTTTCAGTCGTTACAGTCGAGTTTTAATCGACTTTACGGCCCTCTATATTATTACTGCACGCTTCTTAAGTACGTAATCCTTTACTTTTTTACTACATATTTACCTACTTTGTTCTACAAACCATGATATGGCAAAATAATAAAGATTATTACTTAGTATAGAAACTGACGTGGTTTTTACAAATTTTATTTATATTACACGGGAATTACTCACGTAAGATTAAGCCGGTCACTCCGACTATAGTTTCAACCACATTAGGCGGTCTTTTTCAAGGTGAAAAACCACCACTACCTCACCTTTAAAGAGACTGCCTAATGCGGTTGAAACTATAGTCGGACTGACCAGCTTAATCTTACGTGAGTAATTCCCGTGTAATATAAATAAAATTACTTAGTATTTATAATTTTAACTGAAATGGAACATTTCGATACTATTTGCTATTATAGTTTTTTTTTATTTAAGAACCCTCTCACATTTGTTAACGAAAAAAGAAAATAAATTGAATTTTTGGTGTTCTATTTATTTCTAATAAAAAGATCTATATGACATTCAATTTCTGTAATAATTAGAACTGTATTTTATATACAGGCTTCAAGTTTTGGAAAAATAAACATAAATATCAGCTTATTACGTACATTCCAATTTACAAAAATTGTTTTACGTAAATCTTTCGGAGGGAAAGTTTGAGAGTGGATTTCGTTAAATTACTGACAAAATAAACAATTTTATTGGTAAGCCTTCCATTACCAAGTAAAGGGTGAAAGGTGTGTGTTAGTTTAGCTCTATTCTATTAATTTTAAATACAATATACCTAATTTTATGTTTTTATTGTTTCATTTTATTATTTGTATGATCAAATTGTCGATCGAAATAATGAATTTGAATTGAATTGAATTACTTTTGAAACTAGATAAAGTTTTATGATTTTAGAACTTATCTTCAGATATCCTTCAGGGAATATATCAGAAGACTATTATATAGGTGGTTTAAAACACTAGAGATGCAAATACAACAACGATTTACTTTTTTATTCCAATCAAATTCAAAAACCATTATCACTCCCAGTGTGGTAAAATTAAAACTTTGTTTTGGTTCAGTTATTTTGCAATGCGGTTTTGTGTTGACCTCCTTGTTATTTTAAAAGGATTTGAAATGTAGGTGTGATGTTAAGGATCGATCAGTGAAATACGAAAAACTTGTTTTTATTATAAACAAATAATGTATTTTTTTAACAGTTTTTATTCTATAAAAATTACAAGTAAAATATAAACTATCTTAAATATAAATTTATAACTAAAACTATTCTAACAAGCCGCTACCAGTGGGCAGCATTCCCAAAATGCTGGCTGCATTGCCACGTTGTATGGCAATACTTAATCTTTGGGCAAAATAAAGGACAGCATTTTGGTCATGAGTCGCCTTGACCAGTCGCCCTGACAGGTCTTTAAATATTCGACGGGCTCCTGGTCCCCACGGTCCAAGTTTTTTTAATAGATTATAATCTTCGAATTGCAATTATTATTTGAGTACACAGTTAAGTATAAGCATGTATACGTGATTACATAAATATATATAAAAAATAGAACACAAAAATAATGGCAAAATTATTACATTTATAATATACAGTATAAATGACAAGCACAGAAAAGAAAAGAAAACTTTACTTCTCTTTTCTGTGAGACAAGCCATATATTACGGGTACGGATACGGAACCCTAAAAATATAATGGTCAAGTGCAAGTCAGTGATCTGTTCATTACCAAGTTATAACAGGTAATTTCGTTACTTAGACGACCTTATCATGACCTTATCATTCGAACCTCAACCTTATCGTTTCACCGAATCAAAATGCCATAATTTACTGATATTAAAGTCGTTTTTTTATTGATAATTATTGTATTTTGTGGTGGTGCGGAACCCGACTTGCATTTAGCCGGTTTATTTATTTGAAATAAGTTTACAAATAGAACTCTATTTATCTTTAAAAATAGAACAACCAGCCCGGTAGCGCAACACGGCACCTTATTTTCATTAAGTTTTCCTATCGCGATTTGATACCGTCACTTCGGCAAAGCTCGTAGATTAAAATCCTGAATGAAAGCTTACATTTGCATAGAAATTAAAATTTACCTGGACGGAGTAGTGGACCCAAGTGGAATTCCTTTGCTCAACTATGGGCGGGAATTTCGAATTTGGAACGAAGAAGCCAGTTTGAACTTTGAACGGCGATTGACTTTTTAATTTTGGTGCCCTGATGTAAAATCTGCTGAAAGTATGTTTTTTTTTAAGTTTTGGCTCCAACAATCTTTTTAGGACAGTCTCTAGATTACATATTGTCGAACAATAAAGTAATAGTTACAGTAAAAGTCAAGCAAATAAACTATAAATTAAAATACGAACGATGTAAGTTATTGGTATAATTAACTTATAGAATCCTTATTTAGTTCGAAGTAATTATTATTTATTTTGATTTAACTAGTTAAACCAACTTAACCACTGACTTAGTCGATGTAGTAATGTATGTTTTTTTTGTGAACTGTTACTGTTTATTAAATGTTTTTTAGTTTTTATTGGTATTGTTTTATTTTTAATAAATTTAATGAATGTAACTAATTGCTGATACACTTTTAATGATACAAATTTTACGTTGACTTATTTTTACAGCAATTTGTTGTGTCTATTATATTAGTTTTTTTAATTTTATTCCTATTTTTACTAGGAAATCTATTTTAGTTTAACAGTTTGTGAGATAAATGTTAGTGGAATTTGTCCGTTTTTATTCTCAATAAATAATTTGAATTTGAATATACTGTAATTAAATTTTTACATCTAGAGATATGATTCTACTTAGTTTTATTGTGAGGATCTATGAACCTGAATTGAATTGAATACCAACTTGAGTATCTAACCACATCATTACAATACCTAATTACATAACTAAGTAAGCAAGTACTCAAATTAAGTCTAAAAATACAAAACCAGACCTAAAACTTAACACCCCCAAAATAATACGGCAAATTCGCGAAACCGAGTTTACACCTAAAACGTATAAATATTACCAAAGAAAATTATATCTGAAGTTGAACTGAGGTATTCTCGAAAAGATATTTGGTAGAATTAAAACAACACTTCGCCGAGAGAAAAGTGGTTCCCCCTACCCCCACCACACCCCACGGGGGGTGGGGTGTGCCCAATCCCAAGATGGCTTCTTTTAAATGGGGTGGACTATGCCCCTTAAGAATAAAAGTATGCCGTACCTTCCGCGCTAAGGTGGGGACTGAGGGAGTGCGCTTCGATTACGCGCCGCCAAATTGCTTTTTGAAATTCGAATCGTCCTTGTTCTTTGTTCGAATTTGAAATTTTAATTTATTTTATGTCGAGATGTCTTCTGCGACGGATTGTTAACAGTTTGTTTTGGTACTTTTAGAGTCTGGCTAGTGAAAGTAGAGACTGAAAAAGCGTGGCAAATTTAGTACCTAATATCAGCATTGGAACCCGAAGTTTTATTATGAAATACCTGAAATAATCTCACTTGAACTTGTAAATTATAAAAAATTTAACACAGTAATCAATTAACAGTATTAGTAATCATCACATTTCATATTAATTTTGTGTTGGCAATGCGGATTTTTTTAAATTAGGCGCGCTTTTTTAGTCTCTACTTTCACAAGCCAGACTTTGTAGCTTATGTGTATGTTGTAATAAAAAAAAAATTACTTTCAAAATTTAGTAAAAATATTATGTAGAATAAAATTAGACGAAAGAAGGTTTTTTACTTATTGTTTCAAAACTTCATAGTTTTTGTATACAATATTATTATTTGTGAGAGGTCTCGCGTAAAGGGACCTAAAGAGAAAACAATGTATTAACTGAAAAAAACGCGTTTAATTTTTAAAACTGAAATATGGGTATTGTCTAACTCAAGTCACAAAATATTTTTCTTTAATAATACTATTGCACTTATAAATATTCTGTTTGTACTAAAATGAAGCTGCACGACCACAAATTTAAAATCACCAAAAAAACAAAAAAAAACATTCACATTTCCATGTAACCGCTCTCTTAATTTTTTTTGCAATATTTCAACTAATATTCTGATAAGTATTGTTACTACGTTTTTCAATACTTAATTGCACCTACCGTTTAATTGAATAATATTTACTTATTTGTCTCAATTAGGAGCCATCATAAGTTCATTCACCAAAACTTTATGATACAAGATTCATTAATATGCCAATATTTATATGCCTATTCACACGAAAATCCACTTTAATTCTCTATAAACAGAAGCTTATTTCGCTCACTCAAAGGGCTGAAGGTCTTTAACCTTTACATATTTGTTAGTGGGTCAACGTATGAGAACGTATGTTTTGATTGAAGCCTCTAGTAGGTGTTTAGGTTGCGACGTGTTAAGAAGTTACGTTCTGTGGGATTATATAGCTGTTTAATCTTAGCGGATTCTTTTTTCAAAACAGTGCCCTGCCATTTTTTATTATACAATCTTAAGTGATTCTAATAAATAATGTAATTTTATGGAGATTTTATGATGAGATCTTTTTGTGAAATAGCGCCTTGTAATTTTTTTTTGACACCACAAAGTTGATGTTATCGATTCTAAATTCAAATACAGAATGATGTTTTGGGATCCAATGAGGCATCAAAGAAGTAAGGAAAATGTACAAAATAAGATTTTATAGCAAATAGTGTTTAACTTACAATACGCACAAAAAAATATTTTAAATTAGTGCCTACTAAGGTTTGTAGCATTTTAAAATTTTTGCTTAATACATTTTACGGGTCGGTAGAAATCTTGACATTATTTTTGATAGGTATCTACTTTTTAAATTAAACTCATAGTAAATTTTGTTTCCAGCGTAAAATTATCCCTAATTCTAATTATTAAATTACAGCCAACTAGACCGTTTGCTGCCTTCATTAATACCTAAACTTTTTAATTTACGTTCCAAATTCGAGTCGACGTCATCTGCGCAAAATGCCTCCACTTTTTTCTTGCACAATAATTTTGAAAGCATAATTAATCGAGCCGCCGGGCCGGGCGCGCTCCTTAATTGAATCTCACCCCCACCCCCTAACGTCCCCTAGGAAAAACAACCCTTTCTTATTTTTCCACTCTTTCCCCCTTGCAAGACGATAAATCCTTGCTAGAGACAGTAGGGAGATCTCTTACCAACATAACAACACATTGAAATCCAAAACCCTACCTAAAATACTTCTTACACAAGTTAAAATAAAGACCATTTTCATTGTAAAGGCTATGGAGTAAATGAAAAACTAAACGTGGTAATTTAAAACAAGAAAAAGCCTACGCGATCCGTCATTGGAATTCCGCGGCCGAGTTTGAAAGCGGCTCCATTTTCAAAGTTCGGGGGGTTTTGAATTTGGAATCGATTTTGTGCGTTGCGCTGTGATTATGTTTACTTTTTTGTCATCAGCCAGAATATTATGATATTCGTTCTAATAATTATTTTATAAAAAAACACTGAACGAACGTATCGAACGTATCCTACGAAATTTCGAAATATATTATGGTTTAGATGTTTTATTTATATTACACGGGAATTACTCACGTAAGATTAAGCCGGTTACTCCGACTATAGTCTCAACCGCATTAGGCAGGTGTTTTTGCTATTTTCAACATTTTGGCGCATAAATAGTGGTCAGTAAGTTTAAGAACTAAAATAATAGTTATTTTAATCTGTGTTAAGAGTGACGCAAGTCACCGACATAGCCCACCGGATTAGCAAGATGAAGTGGCAGTGGGCAGGGCTCATATCACGCAGAACAGATGGCCGAAAGGGCCGAAATGTTCTGGAATGGAGACCATGGACCGGTAAGCGCAGCGTAGGATGTCCACTATTGTCCACCCACAAGATGGACAGACGACCTAAAAGAGAGCGCAGGGAAACGCTGGATGCAGGCCGCTTCCAACCGGCCCTTTTGGAGATCGATGGGGGAGGCCTATGTCCAGTAGTGGACGTCCTATGGCTGAAATTATGATGATGTTGATGATGATGTGTTAAGAGTAATTTCAAGTGTTAATAATAACGACGATTATTTATTGTTTTTCAATGAGCTCTAACGATGGTGGGAAAGTGATATAAGCCTGGTGCATTTATCGCAAACATTGTTAAAAAATAATATCGTGGCATTGTATTGCTTTCAAATACATATATTTTTCGAGTATTAATGTGTAATAATGATGGATTATTATACATTAAGACGTTGATAACGTACATAAGTGTAGGCATACCTATGATATTATGCAGGTTTATGCAGTGAAACGAGTCTATGTTGTTTCCCGATTCCATTGAATGAGTGAGCTGCAAAGACTTCGTATCTTTACCCAGTATGTGGTCAGCTGTCATGCCATCGCATTTTAATTGAAGCACCAGTTGATTAAAACTTTGGTTTCCTTCTTTCCTTCGTTTGGCAAATTCAAAGAAAATATTATTATTTTTTATTAGAACGGATGTCAAGGTATTTTTGTAAGAAATTTGTTGTAGCCAGTTGTACCCATATAAAGGAAACAGACAAAAAACTTTGAGATCTAACCCAAAAAGGTAAGCTCCAAGTTTCGAGTTCGACGCGTTGATCTAAATAAGAATGTTCAATCATGTTTCACTCATAACAATGCCTGGTAACAGATTTTCCTTCTTATTTCTGTTCTATTTACTTTTCTTTTCTGTCGGCTAACTCATAGCTATAGTCATACTAAGTTCATTATAACAGACGTTGGGCCATTTGTAAGAATAAAATATCAAACAACAAAACGTGAGAGCAAACACAAAAAAGCAAAATGGTTTCGGCAAAACCTTTCCTTATCTTCATTCTTCACCCCGTAATTCTCCACCGTGCAACGTTAAAACTAATTTTTCTCCCCCACCCCCGAAATAAGAATAACCGGAGGGTCTCGGGGGTGAAAAGAAGGAAAAGTGTACCCCCGTTTCAAATTGCTAAGACGCGGGGGATGTTTTTGTTTATTTCATTTATATGCTGGTATATACTAAGACTTACTTTCTATTGAAGGAAGAATACTGTTTCAGTGAAAATACAGAGGATAAAGAGATTTCAGAGCTGATTTTCAATTGAACACAAAATAGATACATTTTAATTTAATAATGGTGGCAGTAGGGACTGTTGTTTATTTTACAACTAGCTGCGCCTGGCTGTTGTGCCCGTGACGCTACAAGTTTCTTAGTTAGCGTGAAAAATTTGTGAGTGAACCGTTTTGTTTTGAAGTTTTTGCGGTAAGTGGTTTAACGATATACTGAAATAAAAAAACACGGAGACATTAATTGTACAAATTTGTATGATCAAAAGGTACTCAGAAGTATTGTAAAATTAAAGTGGTGATTCCACATAAAAATGTTGTGCAAATAGTCGTTTATTAACCTATTTCATATTTGAGAGAATATTAAAAAAGTAAACCTAATGTTATATGATTATATACGGAATATTTACCATGGTAAGGTTGTGGTATGAGCTCCCGATATTTCGGCGCAGTTACATGCACCATGTACACGGGAAGACTTACCACGGTAAATAATCATATAACTTTAGTGAACAACCGTGATAGTTTAAAACAGTGTTTTAGTAAACCTAATGTTCTACATCATTGAAAAAAAACTGGTTTAAATTTGACCAGAGCTAAAAGGAAGTCTTTTAATTAAATAAAACTTTATCCCATACCTGCAAACTAAATTCCGCCATACAGGGTGTGCGTAGCTAGAAACATAAAACTAAATTGGACTCTTAAAGCGCAATAAAAGTTCTAAACGCTCCGGTGGCAATCATAAACGATATTCGTCTAGAACGGGCACCAATTACTTTCTTTGGGGAAACTGATACACGGATGTAGAGAATACAGAAGTGTCAATTGATAATAAACAAATAAATGAATAAGCACGTAACGAAAGAAATATAGAGAGTCATCGTGAGAGTCGCGGTCATCCAGTGGATGCAGATGGGAGGCCTATGTTCAGCAGTTGACATCTTCTGGCTGATGATGATGATGATGATGACATGAAATAAATGAAAATTACCTACATAAAAACTTGACATTCCAAGAGTGCACAATTCATGAGATGAATTGAAATACGACCATAACCCTAATTATCTTAAAAATGCTTAATCAGCCCACTACCACCCACATACATTGTGGATTTTCCTTGGATACTTATTGGATACCAAAAGTTTCGATTGTACATTTCTAATCCGTACGGCGACAGATTGGAATAGCCTGCCGGCTTTCTTGTATCCTGATATAATCTAGGCCTTTTCAAGGCCAAAGTGAATAAGTATCTTCTAAGTCTGCGTGCTTCATCTTCGACCACATCGTCGCTTAACAACAGGTGAATTGGTGGTCAAAAGCATTATTATCGCGATAAAAAAATACATGTATTGTTACATATATAAATTCGACCGGATTAAGTATTTTACCACTTTTAGATGACAAAAGAAAATGAGTAGGCGCGTAAGCAAGCAAATCACATCTAGCTAAAAACAAAACAGTTTCATTGTAAGAAAAATATGAGGGTTGAAGAAAGGGGTCTTTAAAATGTCAAAAGAAGGCGAATTTCCCTAAGGGAGTTCGACCCCCTTAATTATATCTTTAAAAGCGATGTCTGAGTGCATTTTTAACCCCCTTAGTATATAAGAGGGGAAGAAAGAGGGTGTTTTTTGGGGATAGGAATAAAATTAATGATGTAATGTGGGTGGCGGACAAATATGTCTGCCGTTTGAGAATCCTTTGGAATTGGTCGAAAAAATGTAGGTTAGAAAATAATGTCGAGAGATACAATACTCACAATACATGAAGTGTAACATTTTAAATAGCTACAATAGTTTTCATTTTGAAGAGACGCAGCCAGCCGTCAAATATTATGACAACTTTAATGAAATTATTTAATAACAAATCTAGACAAAACTATACATAATACAGTGTTATTTTACTAAATATTATTAGATTTAGATAAGGCGTCTGAAATATTTGAGTTGTTAAGAATTTTTTTATTCTTTTTGTTACAAAATTCAACCATATTTAAAATGAAACTCAAATTCGAAATGTCCTTTAATTTAGAAAAAAAAGCTCGTTTGTCTTCCGAAATTGGCGGGTAAATTTCCCGCGTCACCGAAGGGACATGTCAGCAAAAAACGGTTAAAAGGCGGGAAAAATAAGGAAAAAAGATAGAACCGGGTATTATCCTTGTTAATTCCCGGTCTAATTTAATTCACGCCTAATTCTATTTGCTGAGCAAAACGGGGAGGTGATAATTGTGGGACGCCATTTTTGTGACAGCAATGAAAGGAAAAAAGGGGAAAATGTTTTTTTGTGAGTTCCAGTTTTAAGGCGTGGGAAACTAAAGCATCTGGAGCACAGACTAGGTAAAGCTACTAAAGTCTTTGATCTGGAGTCATTGCAATCAATAATTTTAGTTTAAATGTAATTCCATCAAATAAGTTATAAAATGAATCTTGATTATTATTTTGACAATTACCTGCGAGATAAATCGAAATTGCTGTACTGGTCAAATACACGTAAATAGCGGCCAGAATCCGAAAAAAAAAACCATATACCTATGTCGTGTTTAGTAGGCTGAATAAATACTATGAAAATTCATAACTGTCATGTTATTTAAAAATGAATCAAACTTTAGACTTCGATACATCGTTTGACTGACAATAAGAACATAAACATAATTTTGAACTTTTTTTCACTCACTAGTTTAAGATTAAAATATTTATAAGAAGCTTCTAACACTGTTAGCTCACCACTGCAACACACATGACTAATGCCACACTGACCATTGCTTTACTATTCTAAACAAATTAAAAATAATAACCAAAATGCAACCCTTTCAAAAAACTACCGGTTCCAGATAGAAAGCGCAATACTGACCGGTGTCCCGCAAGGGTCACTACTAGGACCATTGTTCTTTTGTCTATTTATGAATAGGACTGGTCAATCTGGTTTGCTGACCCTTTCTTATCCTTTTTAATATTTTGTCAGGATTAGAGGCAGCTGTTGCCGGAACTGGTTTAGCGACAAAGCATTTCTGTAAACTGTTGGCATTTACGTTCAAAAAAAAAAAAAATATTCTGTATTGCAAATTTTTCACTTTTTGTTGTTTTAGTTACCTACGTTTTTTCTTAATTGACCGAGGTAAGAGAGGTCTCAGATTCTAATGTGAGAAATCGTATGTATATTTGTTCGTCAATAACTTGGGTATCGTTGATCCAATCTTCACGAAATTTCGGGGGCAAGTGGATCATGTCAATAAAAAAATGTTTAAATATTGGTATTAAAATTATTTATTGCGGAGATATAGGGTTCGCGAGGTCACGGTTCGAGGCGAATAACTATCAATATTTGATATATTGAATAATCTTAATACAACTACATTTTATGTTGCTGCGATCGCATTATTGGTAACGGTATCAGATATATTAAAAAATCAGACGAAAATTACATTAAATATGTCTAAATTTTCAAGAACAGTAATTTACATTATATCTAGCTATTATTGTTGTTAGCTTAGGGAGTCAGAGATGGCGGGTGATAAATTCCCTCCGATTATTCCCATTTTGGCAAGTTTTGTCTTGGTAATTTTTGGCATTATCTACGTAAGTTGATATCAATTATGATTTTTATTATACCACTATCTGACGACTATATTACTAGTTTAATTTCCTTGATACATATAAAATATTGAAGACATTTTCAGATAGACATTTAAACCTGACTGAATTTCTCATCACGCGAACTTTTCTCAGCGGTGCGCCGTAAGTTTCAATTATTAAAATTCCGTCCCAATTTTAAAGCACGACTGAGCACGGAATGCCACAAAATGCGTAGTTTATGTCAACTCCAGTTGTTTATGGAAAGAGAAAACGTTAAAACTGTTTATAATAAAATGTACAGTTTATAAGAACAGCCTATCCGGCGGTAGACGGCTATTACCTATATGGTATTGCGTATTTCTAAAACGGTGCAGGAAGGGAGCTAGGACGAGCTGTGTTAAAAAAAGTTAGCATTTTAAATACCAGCCGGGAGATGCATTGTAGGTGTAGTAGTAGATGGACTAACGACATCGTGAGAGTCGCTGGCATCTGGCATCCAGTGGATGCAGATGGCAAGCTGTCCTTCAATCATCATCATCATCAGCCTGAAGACGTCCAGTGCTGAACATAGGCCTCCCCCTTTAACCTCCTTACGAACAACATCCTGCCTTTTGCATCCACTGGATGCCCACGACTCTCACAATGTCGTCGGTCCATCTAGTGGGAGGCCTCCCTACGCTGCGTCTTCCGATTCGTGGTCTCCACTCCAGAACCTTCAGTGTGGAGCTCTAAAGGGGAGGCCTACGTTCAACAGTGGACATTTTCTGGCTGATGATGATTATAAATATTTTATTATATAAACTGACGTGGTTTTCACACATTTTCGCTTGTCGTCTCGCTTGGCACAGACGCAGCCGCGCGCGTGCTTTCCCCTTGAAAAAGACTGCCTAATGCGGTTGAAACTATAGTCGGAGTGACCAGCTAATACGTGAGTAATTCCCGTGTAATATAAATAAGATTATAAATATCTTAGAATGTACTTAGCTTTTTAAAATATTATGCCCTAAAATATTACTGAGGTAGAGCGATAGCTAAATAATCAGCCATGACGTCTTATTCTGGAGACAATATTCTAAATTGTGGTTTTAGAAAAAGCATACACTTACATTAGATTTTACTAAAACAAATCATAGAGAACAGTTTATAGATTTTTATTTCTACTAAACGACAAAAAGTATCAAATCATTCTCCAAGCTATCAGTAAAAACTTCCTTTGTAAAAAAAACTATCACGGTTGTTCACTAAACTTACATGATTATTTACGGTATATTTACCGTGGTAAGATTGTGGAATGAGCTCCCGATATTTCGGTGCAGTTACATGCACCATGTCCATAGGAAGGTACAAATATTCATATAACTTTAGTAAACAAACACTCTTTGATATTTATAATATTAGTTAGGAACGAATTCCCAGAATCTTACGTCTTACATTTGATTCATTTAGAATATCTAGATAAAACTCGAGAAAACTTTATTTATTCCTGGTCCTAAACTCCCTCCCTGGGCAACGCCAGTACAGAAGCTACCGTCATCACGCGAACGCTCTATAAAATTTCAATCAAACGAACTGCGGAGGTTTTTCATCGATTGTTTTATCCGTCTCGACTGGTACGTGCGGTACCATTTCAATCTCGCCAAGTTTTTGTGTCTTTAGATTGTTAAATTTTTATTGGGTTATGATTTTTATTTCTTTGGCACAGTTTGTTATACCACAATCAAAAATAACAGGTTACTATCAACTGTTTTTATACATATGAAAAAAGTCAATCTAATATAAAGTCTCCATCACTATCACAAGTTATGCAACTTGGACTTGACCGGGACTTCTAGGTGGTCCCACACAAAATTCATTATCTTCGGCTCAGTAGTTTCTGAACCAGCCCTAAGATTGTTCGAATTATTGATAAATAGATAACTTTTTATTGTTTACCAGAAATGGCATGCATAAGACAAAAATAACTCAAAACTAGTGAAACACTTGGCGGTCTTATCACTAAGAACAACCTTAGACAACCTTAATATTGTTCGAATGCCCGTTGATTTCGCAAAAGCAATAATTTTGCTAGAACGCTTTTTCTAATTTTGAAGTCCGTTTTTTATGTTGAAAATAATTTATCATATTACCATGTACCTTCTTTACTGAGTGGGTGTTCTCCGATAGTTACAATCTCATCATCATCATTTCAGCCGTAGGACGTCCACTGTTTGACATAGGTCTCCCCCATCGATCTCCAAATGGGCTGATTGGAAGTGCGCATCCAGCATTTCCCTGCGGTATCTTTCAGGTCGGCTGTCCATCTTGTGGGTGGACATCCTACGCTAAGTTTACTAGTCCGTGGTCTCCATTCGAGAACCTTTCGGTCTCATCGGCCATTTGTGGTGCGTGCTTTGTGACCTGCCCACTGCCACTTCAACTTTCTAATCCAGTTAAAATCTGGGTGTCTTCAAATCAAGATTGAATCGGTTTCTTCTAGGCAAATGTGCTCTATCGCAGAACGCATCATCGCTTAACAGCAGGTGAGTTGGCGGTCAAAAGCAAGCTAATTAGGAAAAAAAAATACCCTGAATTTGCTAAAGAATTTGACAACAGTCAAGCTTTGTTTGATACGGGGACAGTCAGTCACAGCTAGACTAAAATGTATTAAAATATTGAACATCCTTTGAAATTGTTTATCCATAAAAGAACCAATAAAAACTTACAACCCCCATCATAAACAAACAAGCGTTTTTATAGATAAAGCAGGATCATTATTAACCCTTTCTACCATATGGCGGATGACCATAACCGTCCTACGTGACTTAAAAAGATATTTGGTCATAGACAAAATTACGATTTTTTTCACTTATTATTTAATAGATCCTACTTCATAGGTAAGCTTTGGGTATTGTTAAATTTTTATTGTTAATCATCGATACGCGAAAGGGTTGGTCAGTTATGTTAGGGTGACCATTTATTAACGTGGATATTCGCCAAAGAACCAGAGTCAACGACATAGCTGTTAAAATTTGCAAGTTGAAGTGGCAATGGGCAGGCCACATCGCTCGAAGAACCGATAACCGATGGGGAAGAAAGGTTCTGGAGTGGAGACCACGAACCGGAAGACGCAGCGTAGGGAGGCATCCCACTAGATGGACCGACGACATTGTGAGAGTCGCGGGCATCCAGTGGATGCAAAAGGCAGGCTGTCGTTCAGTATGGAGGTTAATAGGGGAGGCCTATGTTCAGCAGTGGACGTCTTCTGGGTGATGATGATGATGATGACCATTTATTACCGATATTTTTATACAATCACTATGGTACAATGTTTTTATACTCTACACGAACTTTTAATTTTCTTTCTTATGAAAGTGAAGATGAAAAATGCAACATCAGGTGATTTTATGCTTAGCCAGTACCATGAAAAAAAAATTGCTGAACTCTTTCTTGGTTATTTATTTTCATCATGTGTGCTTAAAGAAAAGCACAAACCTTACACATTGAAAGCAATCTATAGACTAGTACCGTTTATGATGTCTAATTAATTTAATAACAGTGTTTTACAAAGATGTCGAAATACTTATTTCCAAAAGAAAATAATAGCTATAGTATAAGTAAGGCAATAATTACCTACATAATTTTTATTATAAGATTTTTTTTTTATAAAAATGTATTTTTTTGTGTTTATTTATATGATTGTATCTTATTAATAGGTATATAATGCATTATAATCTGTATTTTTTTTAAAGATTATCCTTTTTTACGAAATAATTATGGTCATCACCCCAATATTGTCCACCGAAAACCGGTAGCAAGCGACACGAGCCGGCGAGATCCGGTCTGACCAGTGAGTGACCCTTTCTTGTACTATTGTTTGGGACTTTTTGGCCATTGTGAGAAGGTTGAAAGGTCAGGCAGATGTTCAGAAATGCATATTGTTAAACACGTCCCGAAATAGCGTATTGTTGGACACGTAGCGATTTTTATCGTAGACCAAATTTCTTTTTCATTCACGGCTATTTTTGTCTTCTATAATTATTTTTAACGTGCAAACTATATTTGAATGTACAAAGAGGTTTAAATACGTTACTTAAGGAGGTTAGTAAAAAGAGGCTAAAGCATGAAGGTTATACAAAAATACAAATACTAATTAATTTAGAATTTTGTGTTAGAATTTACTGACAAAAATAGAACAGACAGACAGCGTAGGCTTAGTATAATAGGTTCCCTTTTAAACTCTTCGGGTACGGAACCCTAAAAAAGTACTATGCACAAACCTTGGCGTCAACTGAGCAATATATTTATGGATTTACGTATGCTGGCCTCAGCCCACGACAAAAAGTTTATATCCTCTCGGATGTAAAATTTTTCATCCTCTCATCTACATTTCAATTCACGTTGCAGTACTTTAACTGCAGCGTCTGTTTTAGCTTCAATTAGTCCTTGCCATTAATCTAACATATTTTTTTTATCTTATCAGTAATTGCCAATCATGCTGTGTACGCATATTTTGGGCTACTCTCCAGTTCAAAACTGTAATATTTGCAATAAGTTTAGGTTAAGTTGAGATTATCCTGTTTTGTCTACCTTCTAAATAAAATAAAAATACCATCACTAAAGTAACCATATCATAGTCTAAAGTACCTAACCCAACTACCAAATCCTGTAATTCTGTACTTCCTTAGCACAAATTCGGAACAATGTAGCCGCATACCTCAGACCGGTAAATATTCAGGTGAGTCGCGCACTAGTGGCAAATTTTTAGTGTGAGTGGCACCCGGACTTCCGGCCCGGTTCCCGGATAACCGGCGTAAATCTTACATTTGTACCCAGGGTACCAGTGCACGGTGTCATGGAAAGGGTTATTGTTACTACCACTTAGTTTTCCGATTGCATCAAGATACAATACATAATCATCATCATCAGCCAGAAGAAGTCCACTGCTGAACATAGGCCTCCCCCTCTAACCTCCACACTGAACAACAGCCTGCCTTTTACATCCACTGGATGCCAGCGACTTTCGAAATATACATATACATACATAATCATACTAATATTGTAAATGCGAAAGTGTGTTTGTTTGTTGGTTTGTTTGTTCTTCTTTCACGCTGTAACGGAAAAACGGATTGACCTGATTTTTTGCATGGGTATAGTTCAAGAGCCCGAGAGTGACATAGGCTATTTTTCATCATCATCATCACCATCACCATTTTTCATAACTACGCGGGTGAAACCGCGGGTGCAGCTAGTACTCTATATATACATATAGAGTCACAATCGTGCCAAAACAATGACCGAACCAATACTTAGCGCACGCTACGAATTGCGCCGACTTTTGGTTAGTAACAAGATAACCGTAAACGACTACAACCCCGCCACGCGATGCCAGAGCTACGATGACATAGCGGCCAACTATATTTTTATATGTATATTTTTGTGCTGTTGGTCTTAAATAAACATAAAATAAATAAACTAACGTTGAATATTATACAAGCGACATAACGTCTAAATTGGATTAAATGTGGCATTGCGAACTATATAATTGATACAATGTATGTATGTACAATAACGCTCGGACGTTTTTTGACTGTTTTCACAGAGGGATTGTGACTCCATAGGAATTGTATCTCGATGTCCGACTGGCTAAGATTTTTAATAAAAAAACAAATCGGTTCATAAATGAGGGAACTATGACGTAAGAAACATCAAAAAAGTAGTCAAAGTCGATGTGCTATTTACATTGTCGATTTTTCGCAATGTGGCCTAGTCTTGCGGCGTAAATCGACCATGATAAATGATCCAGTTTCACCAGCGCCTGTGCCACATATCACGGCGGAAGGCGGCAATAATTCGCGGTTGTTTTCGCGAATTCTTCCCGCGCTCAGCGACAGGGCTTCCGGCCGCGGTGTCGCGCCACTTCTCTACCTTTGTTTAATCTATGCGTAGTCTATGGTTGTACATAAAACTATCTATCTATATAATAGATATTATATACTTTAGATTTTCTGGTACTTCACTCTACTCGCAAACTACACTTCACAATTTGCTTCAATTCAATTCAATTCGCTTTTCAAATACCTGCTTCCCGCAACATGTAAGTAATAAGTATGTATGACTAAGCTTCTTAGTCGAATTAATTAGTTGTCGCCAATACAATGAAATTTGAAGGACCACCATGACTGTATTGATATTTTTAATAAGAAACTGTTTAAATTTTAAAAATGATGTAAGAAATATTGTTTCTACGGTCCATAATAAAAGGAGCTAAGTTTATTTAATACCAGCAACGCACCCCGGCTTCGCACGGGTGTAAGTCTTATTTTTTTTACACCGTGGATTACATTATTGGAGTTTTAGTAAGGATCCCTGTTTTTTTGAAAACATAATATAGCCTATGTCACCCGGGGTTAGTGTAGCTTCCCAACAATGAATGAATTTTTAAATCGGTTCAGTAGTTTTGGAGCCTATTCAATGCAAACAAACAAACAAACAATCAAATCTTTCTTCTTTATAATATTAGTATGATTATTGTATCTAAATTTGTTTGTAATATTTTACCAAACACTGCATTACAAAATTGCATGTTGAGTATACATATTTAGGAATATGGTTTAGTTCAAAATTGTACAGTCTACAATGGCCTTTTTACCATATTTTGTTTTGTGTGCCAATAAACTAAATAAATAAATAAATTATCAGGGCTTTGGACTAGCGCAAGAGAATAAAACACAATATTGCATTAAAAAATTTATAAAAGCTCGCTCCAAAAAAATCATACATTCTTCAACCCAACAGGTGACCAATCTGTCACCCAAAAAAACCAAAACCGTAGAAAGTGAAACATCATAAACATCAAGCTATCTAAAACAAACAAAAATAAATATGTAGCTTTAATACCTGAACCTTACCGAAAAGGCTTAAGGTTGCATTTTGAAAGGTTTTGTTTGTAAAACCGTGTCCACAACAGGTGATGGCCAGTTGGACAGTGAACACATGGTTGCGATGATGTGTGGTCACGCCTTCACGACAAAGATGTGGGATGTAGGTGAGAACGATTTAAATTGTTGTTAATAAATAAATACCTATTTATTGAGAATACGCTAACAGCTTAGAATATGAGTAGTTATTCTAAGGCTAACAGACAATCGGGCTTTATAAAGACATCTATTTGTTAATAGGACCTTAAACAGACATTCATATTATTTTTCTCTTCGCCCAGAACTATCTTTCTTATATTTTCAACGAACTAAGATTCAAAAAATACTGAGTAGGTGATCGAAAAAATAATTTATATGGATCGCCAAAATTAAAAATATCAACAAGAAAATAACTATAACACATTTGTAACCTTATTCTAAAAGTAACGCCCAATTGGTTGTTTTAAATTTATAAATGCTTTTTATCTTAAAAATTATTCAAAAATGTGAGAGCGAGATGTGTTAATCTTGACATTTTGATTTTAGTGGTTTATTTTCATTAAAAGTCAAAATTATTAATTCAATTCGAATTAATCGTGATTGTGAAAAAAAGCTGACAATCAATACGATTCGAAATACGACAAATATATATTTGCCAAGGTCCTGTAGGTAATTTTATTACAACAATCTTATAAATTCCGTTCCGTATAGATTCCGTTCTGTCACCTCTACCTTTTACTATTCTATATCCGTACTAACAAGGTGTCGAACATTTATTTATTGAAAGTCAACTTATATTGAATTTTAAAATAGGATACTTCCTTCCAAAATTCCTTTAAACCAACGCAACTTTACTTGTGAAAAATCAGATTAAACTCAAAATAGTACCTTACTACCTTTTAATAAGAGGGTAGAGAGTAAGAAACGGTTTTTATAGGGTGGTAAAAATAAAGGTGAGGACATATGTCATGACAGCCTTTAGAAATTGAAAGTAGAGGTCAGGAACGATTTCGATTTTATTTGTTTTTTGATAAAGTGCCGGATGGGTAAATTCGTTCGAGATTAAACGATGCATAATATTTGTAAATCTTTTTTTACGATTTAGGGTGACCATGAAAGGCATTTACAACTGTGCGCTACCAGGCCCCCGATTCTACTAAAGAAAACGTTTTTAAATTGTAATTGTTTCAAATATTTTTTTTTAATAATTTCCTCAAAAATGACATAAATAATATAATAAAAAAAATGATACATTTACAATTTAAAAACCATTCCTTTAGTAGAATCGGGGCCCAGGGCCCCGGAAATGAATACTTTCAATGGATTTTAACGCGTGTACTTTACGTTATTTTAATTCCTCACAACAAGCATACAAACAAAAAAAGAAGTGAAGAAGTGATAACAAGTTCTTTTTCACAATTAAAACTTTTACGTCAACTGAAAATTCCGAAAAGTCCCAAACCGTCGAAAACTGAAATTCAATACCACGCTTTCGTTAAAACAATAAGTTCTAAAACAATGGTAGAACTTGATCCGTCCATGGTTTTACCATAAACCAAGGAGATCGAATACCTTAAACTGTTTCACTCGTAAGTAATTTTTAAACTGAAAATTACTTACGAGTGACTAAAATGTTCATGCTCAGCGACCTCAGTAGCCTTTCCCAACAGGTGGGTCTTAAAATGGACATGGACAAGACAAAAGTCATGTCGAATGTCCATGTTGAACCCGTGCCGATAGTCGTTGGGAACGATACTCTAGAAGTTGTTGACCATTACACCTATCTTGGACAGATTGTTCAGTTAGGTAAGTCCAACTTAAGCAAAGAGGTCGCCCGAAGAATCCAACTCGGATGGGCAGCGTTCGGGAAATTGCGTGACATCTTCTCGTCCAAGATACCACAGTGCCTCAAGACGAGGGTTTTTGACCAGTGTGTGTTGCCAGTGATGACATATGGTACTGAGACGTGGTCCTTAACTGTTGGCCTTTTGGAAAAGCTCAGAGTCACTCAGCGGGCAATGGAGAGAGCTATGCTCGGAGTTTCTTTGCGCGATAAAATCCGAAACGTGGATATTCGCCAAAGAACCAGAGTCACCGACATAGCTGTTAAAATTTGCAAGTTGAAGTGGCAATAGGCAGGCCACATCGCTCGAAGAACCGATAACTGATGGGGAAGTAAGGTTCTTGAGTGGAGACCACGAACCGGAAGACGCAGCGTAGATAGGCCTCCCACTAGATGGACCGACGACATAGTGAGAGTCGCTGGCATCCAGTGGATGCAAAAGGCAGGCTGTCGTTCAGTGTGGAGGTTAAAGGGGGAGGCCTATGTTCAGCAGTGGACTTCTTCTGGCTGATGATGATGATGATGATGACTAAAATGTTATGGACTTCCAAATACTTCAATCAAAAAGCACGTGAGGATTCATTATGAATTATTACAAAAAAGGCCACTCACGTTATGTTTATCGGTCGAGACGATCGCCTGGTTTTGGACTCATTAGAATTTCACTAGGGAATAAGCGCACTCCCGGAGACGGTCGCCTACGCACCGTTTCCGCGGTTTCGGAGCTCTAATGGCTCCAAAACCGGTCGATCGTCTCGACCGATAAACATAACGTGAATGTAAGCCGTTTGTAATAACTTACTTCCAAATAAGCCATTGCAGATCATGACCTGAGGGAAGCTTTTCTTCCGGGGGTACAAAATTAGCGTACGACTACAGACAGGTACAGGTGGAGTAAGGTTTTAACGGAGTGGTGGCCCAGGCAAGGTAAGCGGAGCGTTGGTTGTCCAGCTGTAAGATGGGTCGACGATATTGTCACTATCGCGGGTCGTACCATCACTCGATTAGCACAGGACTGAGGCAGATGGTATAGCAAGAGAGAGGCCTATACCCAGCAGTGGGATAAAGAAAGCTGTGAATGATGATTGCGTACGAAACTTTTGCGGCTTTTTGGTTGAGCTGGTGGTAGTTCATACTAAAAAAGGGTGACAAGAATCAGTATCTAGTTTCTTTTTCTCAATTTCTCAGGCAATTTCTCTTGTAACGCTTTTCTTTTCTTTTTCTACCGGCTTGGAGTACAAGTAGGCCGCTGCAGATACAATCTAGCTGATTCTTCAGTAGAATTGTGTAACTGCGGACTTCCAAATAAGCTATTGCAGATCATAACCAGG
Organism: Agriopis marginaria; assembly: GCA_932305915.1. Lineage (NCBI taxonomy): Eukaryota > Metazoa > Arthropoda > Insecta > Lepidoptera > Geometridae > Agriopis > Agriopis marginaria. Next base: position 19,820,914 of record OW029914.1, on the reverse strand, counting down.
AGAAAGCTTTTCCTCCGGCGGTACACAATTTGGTGGGACTGGGTGTTTGTCTACCCACCATTTTACGAAACTTTTGCGGCTTTTAGTCGGGCTGGGGTTTGTACGTACTCAAAAAGATAGTGACGAGAATCAGTCTCTGTCAATCAATATTGCAGGGAACTTCTTTTTTTCTACCGGATTCGAGTAGCCCGCTGCATACTCAATATTTGATAGACCTAAATCTAGCTGATCTTTCAATGGAATTGTGTCACTGTGGTGCCACCTTCCAGGTTATGAAGCATTTGCTCGTGTGCACACTGTGCTGTACCCCAACACCTGCACACTGGACAACCTTTGTGAGGCTAACGCTGCCGCAGATTTTGTAGCCTACTGGTTAGAAATAATTTAAGTTACATTTCGAATCGCTGACTCAACACAACATAACTCAACAAAGAAACTAATTAATAAAGTATAGAATTCCCAATGATTTAAGTATCTTAAACAAAATTTTGTCTCCAATCGATCTTAAAGTCCCCCCAACGAAGACTTAACTTGAAACACCCTCTAGTATATACAGGACGCTACAAAACAGACCAACTCGCCGTTCGGCTATGTAAGTGCAATTTAAAATGTAAATTAACATAGCAAAGAAGTTGGGGGGAGGGGGATACGGGGAACACTTGGGGATTTCCAACGCTGTCTTAGAAGCAGCCTGTATAAGAACTACACACGAAAAAACGTTGCAACAGCCATTGTTACAGACTCGAATTTCGTATTTGCGTCTATTGCATTAGAGATGATTTCAGTATGAGATGAATAAGTAACTTAAGGTGGTAAGTTGAGTAGGTAGAAAGTCATAAAAACTTTACGCGGTAAAGAACTTTTGACGTTGTCTTTGAAACATAAGGTTGAGTTTCAGTCGCAGTTTTCGATCTGGACGTAGGCTTTTCTGTTGAAATTTTTATATTTCCATACCAACAGAGATTTGTAGCGGGAAAATGTAAGGAAGGATGCTGGCTAGGGGAATAAGCTAGGGGTAGTTATTGCTGTTTAATTTTAGATTATTTTTAATCGTCTCAATTTCAGCTTTAGGTCCCCTTGCGGTTTGTGAAGGTACGGATTTTTTTAAAAGCTAATTCGTACCGTTTTATGTTTTAGGTAACCGATTTATCAAAAGTCGTGCTTCATCTTCGATCACATCGTCGCTTACCAACGGATGAAATGGTGACCAAACGCGGACTGAATAGCGATAAAAATAATAATTATAATAGGTTTAACTATAGACAAAGTCACAAAGCAGCAGCTTTCCATTTTTCACTTTTTTACACTATAAAGGTTTTGAATAAAATTCAAATTCAAATTATTTATTTGTCAGAACATGGTAGATACACATACATATAAAGTAGCATACATGGTCGTAAGAATGGAGACGTATCTCATGTCTCATATCTGTTACAGCGTACAAATGTTAGTTTTTTATATATATTTTCATTAGTTTTTGTGAAAGTTTTAAATAAAAAAAACGAAATTATGTCTATGTTAGAATATTCATAGTATTATAAATTACGGTCTCAAATAAACTTACTAAAAATTAAGAAGAAATTAATGTTTAACATTTTTAATTTTACATTAATTAATATACTATAATGAAGTTGCGCTTGTATACCACCTCAGCAATGATGGGGTCTACGATGAAGCACGCTTATCTAGAACACACCGTTTCACTCGTGATTTGAAGACACCCAGATTGTAATTATCGGGGAACACCTATGTCTCGACCCCAAATAGCTCAAATATTTTATGTGACCACTGCCAAGGTTAGCATATTTGCGCAGCTAGTTACTTACAAAATAAATGTAGTTAAAAAAGTATATTTGTAAAAGAATAATAAAAAACCCCCATTAAATTACAAAAACATCCGTTGTATAATCTGCAAACCATACCTATCAAAATTTTTCATGATTATACACAAAGTCTAATCTTCTCCAAACAAAAGAACAAAACACCCCATCTTACGTTTACGTCACCCCGTTCCACAAAATACAGAACAGTACCAGTTTCCCCAAACATTTTTCATCATTACCCCCACATAAACCAAAAGAAGTATTAAAACTCCTTGTTCTTAAGGCGTTGCCTGGCAACGGTGAGACCATTTCTTTTTTCTCCCCCTAGGGGGAAGGTGGGAGTGGGGAAAGGGGAGGGTCGCCGAGAAATGGAAAACTCGGGAAAATTGTAGCATTCTTGAGGCGACGCGCCTCTCACACCTTCTTGCGGCAGGGGTGGTAAGCAGTTGAAATTTTTAGCGAATAATTTATAATTTTTTATTGAACATAGAAAACAGTTTTTATTTCATTGTCTTTTCCAATTATCATAAAATTTGCAATTTGTTTTACTTGCATGGCAGATATAGTACCTATTTTAGCTCACGTGTAGTATCTACCAAGGCACGTTTCCATTCATCAGATCACATCGTGCTAAAAGTATTTAGGTTTTTTAAAGTTTTTATATTCCCATTCAAATTATAACGATCTAGGAGTGATGTATAAAGTTTCTTGCCAAATTGGTAAGTCATCATCATCATCATCAGGCAGATGATATTCACTGCTGAACATAGGCCTACCCATAGAACTCAACACTGAACGACAGCCTGCCATCTACATCCTGGACGCTCGCGACTGTCACGATGTCATCAGTCCATCTAGTGGGAAGCTTACCTACACTGGAAGGTAAGTAACCAATGCATTTAAAAAACCCAATGATAATTAACAAAATCATATGAACGTCACTATAGTTTGTTTTTTTCTCACGAACACATACTGTGAACTCATTTCCTTTTGATTATCAAAAGAACTTATATTTAACAAGGTATGGAAAAAATAGAATGTCTCAGAAAATGTTCGCCACCCCTGCCACTTTGCACGTAAAAAGGAGCGCTGTCGGACGCCTCCCGCCCCGCACCCCACGGACAGCGTCTCACGGACTGAGGCGTTTATTTATGGAGAAAATGTTGAGCACCGCTAGGCTTGCTTATACTCAAACTGTTGGTTTCGTAATAATTTTAATGCGTTTTGTGGAAATAATTAGATTTCATTATTACAGTAATGTCTTACTAATATTATAAATAAGTAAAGTTAACTGTAACGTATGCTAGGAAGACTAGAACTTCAGAACCGTTTATGAACATAATTTTTCACTAATATAAAGCTACATAACCCTTGAGTGACAAAAGCTACGTTTGTTGACTACGTGAGTCATTATCATTATTATCAGCCCACATGTTCCTACTGCTTCTAGCAGAGAGAGAGAGAGAGAGAGAGAGAGAGAGAGAGAGGTTAGGCTTTAATACACTATATGCTGGCCCAGTGCATGTTGATGCATGTCGTGTTTGGCACTTTTGAGGTGTTTGAACATACGATGTTTTCTTCACCGTTTTTGAGCGACGGCATCGGAACTGCACATCATCATTGGTGCAGGGCCGGGGGTCGAACCGCGTGCCATTAGATTGTAAAGCGCACATGCTACCGCTTAGCCACCATTGCTCGAAAACGTCATCGACTACACGACTGAAGGACAAAATCAAGTATGTCAATTAGTCTTTTGACAGTAACCGTAACCACAGAAAAGAGAGGGGTTTTTTTATTCTGTGACCGTAACTACCTATGAGCAAAATACCTCTCATTCACTCACTTACCTGACTTAGAATGAACGATATCTTGAAAACTACCTATAAGTAGTCTTTCGTTGAGCTACTTTTGTGAATATCTTCGCTATGCTCAAGAAAAATCTTTTAACCTTTTTTTAGGAATAGGCTTTCGATGATCTACGTCATCTCGGGCCGATAGAAAAATGGGCAGTTTTACAATAAATTATTTCTGATTCTGATTCCACAGACTAGCAGATCGCACAATAAATGTGGAATAAAAGCGCTTCGTACTGGTTTTCGGAATATGAACTATAAGGCGGTGACAATTTTTCGTGCCCGCTCTGGCAGTTCGATAGAAAAATGGGCAGGAGGGAATTAGATCATGCAGATCCGATGCACACTCTCCGAAATGTATCCGATAAAAAACCGATAGACTAGCAACTTCACGCCAAACACACTGGTCTTAAATTATTAGTGACTTTAGCTACTGAAGTTTATACTCTGCATTCCAGCCTAGATGTCTACTTTATGGCCTAAGAAACTCGAGTTTTATAAGGAATCGTAAAATAAGGCATTAACCTACTTGGGTTGGTCTGGTCTGGGCATAAAATCGATCAAAGATATTCAATGATGAAATAGACATTTATAATATTCTATTATTGAAACTGACGTGGTTTTCACACATTTTATTTATATTACACGGGAATTACTCACGTAAGATTAAGCCGGTTACTCCGACTATAGTTTCAACCGCATTAGACGGCCTTTTTCAAGGTGAATGCGCGCGTGCGGCTGCGTCTCGCTTTGCACTACGCCGCGCACGTGACGACACCGGCTGCTTGTCGGGTGCGGGAGTGGGGGTGCGTAGAGAAATATGTTGCGCCGGCGCACACTGGAGCTCTTCCTCACTCGAATCTTCCTGTGTGTCGGGAATACTCCAGCACGCGGAGCTCACCACGTCGCCACCAATCTCACGGTCACTCACACGAACTCCATGAAGGCACGGCTTCCAAGTCGGTGGCAGGTTCCATCCTCCATCCCTATTGAAGGTTGGACGTCGACTGATCTCGATGGCTTCTCTGACTTTCCAGGGCACAAAGAATTTCTCCCGGGAGAAATTTCAGTACTGTATGTCATCATTAGCAATCCCACCATCATGGGTAAAAAGATAAAATTCGGAGAATTTACTTAACTTTACTATGGATAATTCAGGTTCGTTGCGTTAACTACTAATCGAGCGTCTGTGTCATTAAATACCAACATCATCAGTCAAATGCAGGACATTGGTTTCTCCCTAAGCACGCCACTCCTTCCTTCTCTTTTCTCACATGACAGCCACATCAAAAATCGGTTGGCGCGTCGCTATATCCCTTGTTTGTGGTCTGAGGTAAGTACCAAGTGCATAACCAACTTTGACGCCGGGTTCCGTACAAAACGTTTCTTACTCGGCTGACGTCGCTCCGTATCGAACATTTCTTTGTTCCTCCAAGTAGACTGTGAAATTACTTCTCCACATTTGTAGAAAGTTGGATGGTTTATAATTAGTTAGTTTGTATTAAAACAGGTAATATTTGCTCGCTTTCTAGCTGCAGCTTTCGATATCCACGTGGACATATTAGGATTCGTATACGTTTTCTGGAATATACAGCGTGCGTTTGAAATATATACATAATATATGGAGAGTATGCATCGGATCTGCATGATCTAATTCCTTCCTGCCCATTTTTCTATCGGACTGCCAGAGCGGACACGAAAAATCGTCACCGCTTTATAGTTCATATTCCGACAACCAGTATGAAGCGCTTTGATTCCACATTCATTGTGCGAACTGATAGTCTGTGGAATGCGCTGCCTGAATGGATGTTCCCTGATGGTTACAATCTGGGTGTTTTCAAATCACGAGTGAATCGGTTTCTTCAAGGGCTCCAACAAAGCCCGCATCATCGCGCGAGATAGTGGTCAAACGCCAGCTTATTATTATTTATAAAAAAACGCGAAACCCCACTGATTTTTTTATGTAGTAATAAAATTATGATTTAAAAAAAAAAAAACTTTAATGTTTGTTTAGGGCTCCGTTCACACATACCACATCCGACACATTCCATTCCGTACCTCATTACTATAGCATAGACGATTACTTAGAAGACAAATCAATTATAGAACAAATCTTAGCATTTTGTTGCCATGAACAATCAGGGTCATTATGTGGTACCTATAATCATCACCTTTGGGGCAGCCTTATTAGTGTGGGATGCGACTTGCGTGGTATGCTTTTATGTATTTGCTTGTGTTGACACCTTTTTGCCGTCACTTCTTTCCAGAACGCAGAGTAGGGCTGGCGTGGTGGCTGAACCTGCAGGAGACCGTAGGTGCAAGGTGTGGTCGTGCAGAGGACAGTAGGTAAATTTTTGAGCCTTTTGGGGTCGAAATCATGGGTCTGTGGAGATCAGGAGCCAATTTTTTTAAAGATTTATCATCACGACTGATCTATGCAAGTCGTGGCCAAAATGCCGGCCTCTACTTTGCTCAAATGGTGAGCATTGCCATACGACGTGGTAATGGGGCCAGCATTTTGGGAAGAATTTCCACTGGTAGCGGGTTAATAGATTAGTTTGTTAGTTAGGTATTCATTTGTAGTTTATTTTTTAAAGTTTTTTTTTTTATATTACGAAGATGGATTGTTATATATTTATGTTATTGAAATATACCTTAAACTTGCTATCTGTATGTGAATTTCACAATGCAATTAATTATTGAGTATTGAACTGTCCAAGAATTTTAAACAATGTCTAATCTACATTTTATTTTAATAAACCCCTGTACAGCAAAAATTTTGTAAATTGTGAATAGATTTTATTATATTTAATACACACCGACACTGCATTTATATAAAACTTAAAATTGTATAAACCGGACGAGTCCAGAAACGTAATCTTTATTATACTTAGATCATAATAATAGATTTTACTCTTATGACAATAAAGAATATCTTATCTTATTTTTCCCAATTTATTTCATACCATAAAACTACGACAAGGTAAACAAAACGCCCATCAACGTATTTTACAATCCGAATCATAATCGTAAACGATGACATCACGTTTCTTTCCGTAGCGTAAGCAGAACAACAGCCAGCGTAACTTGACCTCCTTCGACCTTCCCCCTTGAAAAATACTCGCAGCTAGCAGCATCCTGCGGAACCAGGAGGCAAATACCTTTAAATAAATTAACTAACACTTACCTACTTACCTACCCTATTAAACAAATAAATTTATAGTAAAAATCAATTTTTAAACAACCTTTTATATGAATACTTTTAAAGTTAACAGACACTTCGAATAGGTTATTATAATTGAATGCGTATACAACAATCATGACAGTTCTGCAAACCATTCAGGAGTTCCCTAGTCAGGACCCAACCCTGAGAGCAGCAACCATGTCATGGTAAAACTTAAAACCGACTATAATCGGTCGGAAACTTATTTCTAATGCCTCTGTAACAAGTATCTATAGGCGACGGTGACTGCTTACTATCAGGCGGTCCATCTGCTTTTTTGCCACCTATGGCATAAAAAATATAGTAAAATACGTACACATTTTAGTCAGCGCTCGCACTAACAATCGATGCGATGTCGCCGCGCGAACATCGTTATCAAACATTTTGCCAACTAATGGCGCAAACGACATTTCATAAAAGTGTACTTTTATGAATTGTCGTTTGCGCAATAAATTAAACAAATACCGACAAAAGAGCTGATGAACTACAAACGGTTGAACAATTTTTTTTAGTCATATAGCCAAGAACAATCTCGATCAAGTCGCATTTCAAACAAACAAATTACATCAAAATCAGTTTATCCGTTTGTTTGGGAGGTACTATGCTATAGACAGATACATAGAAAATTAAAAAAACCGAATTCAAAATTAGTAAATACGCAATTTGATTTACTTAGATGTTTTTTTTCTTCAGTTATTTCAGTCTAGAAGCATGATACATAGATAAAATTTGGTCGCAAGTTCGTCCAAACAATGACATGCGATTATCGTTTGTTCTTGCGATCGATGGCGTATTACAGACTCCCTAATTAATGGCAAAACTAGCGCTTATATATTATGTATTATAGGTAGGTTCATTCTAAATTCTTACAAGATACGAGGGGCCAGCTTATAGTGGTCAGATGAAATGTTTTGTTTGCGAGCGTAAATGATGCAAAAAGCCTTAAGAAATTATAAGGGTAGAATAAAGGGGCGGTTATTGTATGGAAGATGGATGGTAAGACGGTCGTTATTTATCTTTCGCTTGAAGAAAAGTGGAACAAAGCGTGGAAGGAAAATAAAATTGATGATTTATTTTATACAGCGAGTAGGTAGAGGAGTAAAATGTTTCTTTTGTCATGAAGCGAGAAAGATAAATTTCGATTGCAAATCGAATACAAAACTCTATATTTTTTTCTGATAAGTAACTAAGTATACGTTTTGAAAAAAAAACAGGTACAATCTCACTTTAAAAAGCCTAGCAAAACAATTTGTGGTATTCATTCAACTTTTGCGCGATTATTGGCCGAGCAGTAGCATTTACACTTTATAATCTGACGGCACCCAGTTCGATCCTCGGCCATGCACCAATGTCTAATTTATGTGCAGTGTCGATGCCATTGCTTAGAAAACGGTGAAGGAAACCGGTATGTCCAAGAACCTAAAAACAACCTTTGCCATTCAGCGTGGTAATGCCGCCAGCATGCTGGGTACGCTGCCAACTGACAGTGGGCTTGAGCATTTGGATTGTCTTTAAAACTTCAACGGTCTATGGGCAGTCTAACTGTATTTGTATCTAGTATTATCTTGTATTTTGTTTAGTTAATAAAGGCACTTGCCCCAGTAAAAGAACCTAAAAAAATCAAAGACATATGATATTCACCAACATGCACTGGGCCAGCATGGTGGATTAGAGTCCATCCTCTCTCTCTGAGAGAAGGCTTGTGCCCAGCAGTGGGAACATGATAGGCTGATAATGATGCAACTTTTAACAATATATCGCTGCTTAGAAAAGAAAGAAAAGCTTAGGTACACCTATAGATGAAATATTTATGAATGCTTACGATCAAACAATTTGGGATCGTAATTAGATTTTTTTCTCTAATTAGCATCCTATCTCCGAAAATTACTGCATAATAAACTTACCCCTTAAACGCAAAAACGAAAACTAACCCGAAGCGTCTAACGTTAAGGGCGAAAATTACTCTGCTTAAAAAGCATTAATAACCTTTCTTCCCCCCAAAAACTCCTTCTGCGCCATTTCAGAGTCCTTCGTTCATTAAAACTGTAGAAAAACACCTCCGGGGTGGTTTACACCCCCAAGGCACCCCTAAGGGGAGGGAGCCACCCCCCGGCCAGTCTGAAGAAGAAGAAATATGGATCAATAAAGAAATTGCTCCGAGTCCAATGAAGGCAGCGGCTAGCACGCACACTCTTGCACCTTTTGTGTTCGGACGCGGCTGTTTACACACACAGGGGAAAGGTTTGTGTGTCTGCCGTAACCTCAAGGAGGTATTTTTGTGATGCGATTTTGTTCGCGGTTTTTTTTTTTTGCTTTTTTTAGGGTTTGTGCGTTTGGGGTGGAGTGAAAGCATAAGTTAATTTTGATAATAGATACTTAAGGTGTAGACTTATGTATAGGGCAATAATATTATATCTATAAAAAAATTTGATGTTGTTTTAAAAATGTAATTCTAACTAATATTATACAAGCGAGAGTAACTCTGTTTCTCCGTATGTTCGCTTTTCTCGACTTAGCGGCTCGACCGATCTTAATGAAATATGGCAGGATGATAGTGTACATCATATGGACGGACATAAGTTACTTTTTTCCCAGAAAATGCGGAAAAACTAGAATATCGAATTGGAAGTTGTTTATAAACTAAAACAAATAAATCCAAGGTAGCAAATATGGGGGAAAAAAAAAACATGAATTGTCAGATTACCTAAATTTCCGCAACTTTGTGCGCGTAACGTAAGTCTTGGCCAGTGCAAATCCTTTCTCAGTGCTCAACTTCGTTGTACAAGAAACACTTTTGCAAAATTTATCTCAAAGAACTTTAAATAATGGCATCCAAGTAAACCAAATTGCGTAATTACTAATTTTGAAGTCGGTTTTTTAAATTGATAATTCTGTGGTGTCAAGGAAAAAGGAGATAAGTACATACACTTGAAACTTGAATAGTTCAAGTGCATGTACTTATCTCCTTTTTCCTGATCTTATGACTAGTCCCGTTATGTACGTAGGGGTGTAAAAAATCATAATACAATTTATTGACTCATCTTCTTATTGCCGTGACACATATTAATGTTTTAAAAACAATAGGTGCCAAAAATCTATTATTTTTTTTGGCTCTTCTCCTTTTTCCTTAATACCACAGTCTTATTATGTATTTAATAGGCTTGCATTTGACCACCCATTCGCCAGATGTTAAGCGAAGTATCGCGAAAAAAAAATCACTTATTTTTTACTTCTGACAATATTTAAAGATATTCGAAAATACATTTATAGGATGAATAACGTCTATTTTGTAAGCAATAAACTATAATGTGTTGCGCTGTCTGTAAGCAATAAAATATAATGTTATTACAATATTTAAGTACTTTATTTTCTCCCCATATTATATAGGTAATTATGTAACATTAGGTTAGCTCTAATTTACCCAGCTACCACGCCAGCCACCGACATAGCTATTAAAATTTGCAAGGTGAAGTGGCAATGGATGGGCGACACCACTCGAAGAACCGATAGCCGAAGGGGAAGAAAGGTTCTTGAGTGGAGACTGCGAAGACGCAGCGTAGGTAGGCCTCCCACTAAATGGACCGACTACATGGTGAGAGTCGCGTCGCGAGCATCCGGATGGCAGGCTGTCGTGCAGTGTGGAGTTCTAATAAGAAGAGGCCTATGTTCAGCAGTGGACTTCTTCTGGTTGATAAAGATGATGATGATGAATTTACTCAGCACTTTTAATACAGTTGCCCAGCAGTGGTATAGTCATAAAACAACATAATATTCATATAGGACAATAATTAATTTTAATTCGTAACTTTAATGTAACAACATTAAAATGTAACACTTAAAAACAACTCCTAACTTCGCTAACACTATACAAAAAGCTGAAAATATAATTTTACTTGGTAATATTAAACGTAGATAAAAGCAGTTGTTGGCAAAAAACATAAATTTGGTGCCAGAGAGCAGATAACTTAGTAGACACGAAAATCAAAGAAGAGGTCGACCCGAATTTATCATGACACAAAAACAATGATTTCGACATAAATGTGTGAACTTTAAAATCATAGATGTTTTTGTGATAATTAGATTTTCTCTTTATTATTCTGATAATAAATTTAAATTTCTTGCCAACACCGAGAGGCCCTTTCGAGTAAAACATTATGGGGTGTGTATAAAAGGAAATGTAAAACAATATCAATGTAGGATGAGGATGTAGGATGTTGTTCAATACAATATAGGATTAAAAAATCTGGGCTATTGAGGTGAACAAATTGTGGATAGGAGAACTGGTCTATGGGATGAGAAATGGCGCCTGCCTTTCCTTTATTATTATTAACCGACTTCTGAAAAGAGGTCCTCAGTTTGGTCCGTATTATTTATATAAATGTATTTATTACCTATTACTCCGAAACGGGTTGACCATCTGAAGAAATGTTTGATCTGATGCCGGCATCCCGGGTTTACCATCGTACCAGCACCACCGCCTGTAAGCTCATTCACATATCATATTATCAGTGCATGGAGATCGCACACTGTGCGATTCACGCGATCCTTCTTGCCTCGCACCTGCAAAATGTGGAATGACCTACCTTCCACGGTATTTCCGAGAAGCTACGACATGGTGTGCTTCAAAAGGCGAGTTAAAGGTTCGGCAACATATTTGTGATGCCTCTGGTATTATAAGTATACATAGGCGACGCAGACTGCTTACAATCAGGCAGCCCAGGCAGACAGACGTCTGCAATTTTTTTTTGCCATTGTACATGCTTCTGAAATCATCTCTTCAGTCGAGATGTCTAGAAATGTTTCGTCTGTGTTTGGCACGTAAAGTTGGCAGGGGGTACCATTGTACCATAGGGGTAGTTTAGGGGATGTTATTATATAAAAAGGGGCTATTACTTTCATAATAAGAATTTTATAGTAGTTTTGAAACGACCGCCGCGCTGTTGTTCGTAACTTCTTAGATAATTATGTTTTGAACTGGTAGGTAGGTGGTGTTCATATTATACTCGGTCCAAGCTTTTTAAACTGTGACAGCTGTAATTATATTGAAAATTAATTTATTCCTAAGACAAGAGTGTAGATTGGTGAACCTATAATAAATAAATAAAAACTAATAGAAAATATAATATACTTATTTTTTTTAGCTGTGGCGATACAATATTTTAAAAACGGTGACAAGGTCGTCTGCAGGTTGGGTTTGCATCAAGCCTGATTTAGACCAGATGCGTTCGCACGTCTCACCACCATATCTCCCTTATGTGTCTGATTTGTCAGTAAAACTAATGAAAAGCTAACATTTACAATCACACCAAAACAGCAAACAAAAAGCAAATATAATAATAAAAACGCACATTAAAACAATACGAAAAACAACAAAAAAATCTTGAGCGAAACACGACACTTTATCTCCAACGACCAACCCTAAAAAAAGAAAAATATGACCGGCAATCTGAAAAACATCCCTAATAATTTGGCTCATTACTGAAACGTAGGAAAAACATATTCTGTGCCTTAACCAACCCCATAAATAAAGCGACGGGAGTGAAGGGAAAATTTTTATTATACCCCCGTACCACCCCCAAAGGAGAAATATGAAATAAAATGAAAACGTAATGGGGAAAAAATACGGAGCGCGAGGCAAGACAAAGGGATGGGAAGGGATAAGGTAGTATGGAGCCGGATACACGGAATAAAAAAAATATCGATATTTTTTTCACCTAAAATAAAAATATCGAACACGTTTTACCGCAGTAGTTGCCAGGCTAGACATCAAATCAAATCATTTATTTACCAAAACACATACAAAAGTAGCATTCAGAGTCATACAAATTGAAACGTATCTCATATATCTACTTGTCAGGTGCGATAAAAATAATTTATTACAAAAAACACGAGTAAATCACGATTTACTCTGTGACGTCATTTAAAAACGCGTGCGAAATAGGTGTTTAAATAATATTAGTAGGTAAGTAATTTTTATCATGTTTTGCCTAGTTAGTAGGCGTACAAATCTATAGAGATGGCATAAAAATACCGTAAATATTACTAGATTAAAAAAACTGAATTAAATTAAGTAGTCGGAACAATGTCAGTATTTAAAGTATCATGTTATCAATCTAATAAATTAAAATATTATTTGATTATTTTATACCTAAATTAATTGCTACCTACCTTTACTAGTTGTTTAAAATTTTATCATGGCAAGCAAACGCTTGGATTAAATACTATGTAAACATGTTTAATATTACGACTAAAGGACATTGATCCAAAGTTCATGAAAATTTTAACAAAAAAACCGACCATAGTTTAGCCTTCGAATAAAACGTTCACATTTTGAAGCTTAAGAAAACTCTCAGAAATATATTTTCATTTCGATGTTTTGAATGTACCTGACAAATGAAAATTAAAGCAAAAATTAAAATATTTTATACATAATTTTCATTTTATTTTCGCCTTGCGATCCAGTTGGGCAACGCTGCCAGTATTCTTGGACCTGGCTGGTGGCGATTTGTTCAATTAAGTAAAAATTTTTTTTTTTTTATTTACCTACTTTTTTTTCTGTAAATATTATGTAGATAACTTATTTATTCAATGATGTTCTATTTCTTTTCAGGGTTTTCATCGACCGTTCGCTTCGGTACAACAAATGACATAATACCTATCTCACTGACTGTCAACATGTGAACTTTGATGTGATTTGGGTTGGAAAATACCTACCACAGGAATAACTTATATATTTTATTGAAAAAAAAAAAAAAAAAAACCGTCCTTGAAAAAGGCCGTCTCGCCTTAATGCGGTTGAAACTATAGTCGGAGTAACCGGCTTAATCTTACGTGAGTAATTCCCGTGTAACATAAATAAAACTTATATATTATATCACAATTATATAGTCAAGAAAAGTCTCACTGACATCAGCTGTCATTTTGACAGCTGTTAAATAATGAGTTTTGGCGCCAACGTACTCATTGTACTCGTATTATTTTCCTAAACTTGTGTTCCACCAATTTACTACGGCACGATTTTGACTTGACAGTGTCTTACTTTACTTGACTGTGACTGTGACTCATTATGCGATATAGTATAAAGTTAAACCACGGTAATGGTCCTTTTGGCTTCAATAATTTATAACCATTAGACCACTGTTTTTTATTTTTTTATATGGAATAGATCTAGTGTTTGGGCACCAACTCGCCTGATGGTAAGCGACGGTGTAGTCGAGGATGGAAGACGTTGATCTAGAAAAAATCTATTCACTCTAGTCGTGAAGATGCCTAGATTGCAGTTCTCAGGAAACAAGGAGGACGGCAGGGAGTTCCATTCTTGGGCAACTGCTGCTACCAGAAGCCTATGGTCCAACTCGTTGGACAGAATAGTTAGACCTCCACTTTTAAAAAGTCCGTTTCCACACTCGTCCTGCCCTTAGAGGCGGGGGCAGACACCGCAAGCCTCGGGCACCGAAGACTCGTTTCTATAAATCTGCCTTATCACAAAAATATACCCTTCTTTATACCTCCAGCTGAGGGTATCTACCCTTATGTTACGGAGACCCATGATTTAAAATGTGGAATTTTAGTGGAAAATTGTTGAGCTATTTCTGTTGACTCGCTTCGCAATGATTTTTTTTATGTTTTGGCTCGAGACTTTTTTTCTACTTAGCTAATTCGTTCGAAAGTGTGCATAACATAATTGTATCTACATGAATAAATAATTACTATTACTATGACAGTAGACTGTTTTCCAAGTAGTCATCATCATCATTTCAGTCATAGGACGTAGCTGCTGGACACAGGCCTCCCCCATCCATCTCCAAAAGGGCCGGTTGGAAGCGGCCAGCATCCAGCGTTTCCCTGCGGTCTCTTTTAGGTCGCCTGTCCATCTTGTAGACATCCTACGCTGCGCTTACCGGTCCGTGGTCTCCATTTGAGAACCTTTCCCATAGTCCATCTGTACTGCGTGCTATGTGCGCTGCCCAATGCCACTTTAACCACTACTAATCCGGAGGGCTATGTTGGTAATTTTCGTTTCAAGTAGTAAACTATAAGTTTTAAAAGTTCAGGCAAGTCTTAGTTACAGTCAAACTTAAGCAAGATACCGTGTTGCGTGAATGTAGGTATAATGTAAAAGTTAATATTCGGGACATTTTTGCACACAAGGTCATCTATTCTGCCCCCAAACTAAGCCAAGCTTGTGATATAGCTGCTAGAGCCATGTATAATATAGTTTTAAATACATACTTAAATAGATATTAACAACCAGATATAGAACAAACACAAATTTTAATATTCATCATATTATTAATGTTTGTCCTAGGTGGGAATCGAATCCACGCCCCAAGCCCAGAAAGTAGGTTCACTACCATTGTACCAACGAGATAACGTAGTAATGTAGGTAGGTATATAAGAAAAATAATTGTATTGTCTGATTTATTTAGTTATTCCTTTTTGCTGTTAATGTTACTGAATTATTATTTATATTAATCGAATTGTAATAGAAATAAATTTTTATTATTATTGACGGGATGTTTACCGTGATAAGGTTGTGGATGGAACTCCCCATATTTTTGACAATTGGAAAACTGTAACGAAAGTGTTTTTGACTTATTTGTAAACTATCAGATCGTATATTAATTTAAGAGACGTTTTAATGCTTGTAAATCAAATGCCTACTTAAATTTGGACGGGATCACGAAACTGGATCTTTTATTTCAATCAATTCTTTGTCTTATAAGACAAAAACTCCAATTCCTACCCTTATCTCATCAGTGCCTATAAGAAACAATCACCATCCCCTACCCCTACCAAAATTACAAATCGCCGAAGCGAACACACCCTTCCTTCTTCAAAAGATATATAAACCGTCCCAGGTAAAAGAAAACCGGGACCCTTGCAAAAATTGGCCCTTAAAGGGGTGGAATGGGGATATAAGGGTGAGAAAGGGGGGCTTAAGAGCATTTTTCTCCGGTACATTAGGGGAAGCATTGTTTCGACTTTTTGTTAAGTAGCTAAGTGAATTTCGTTGATAATTTTGTGTTAGGTTTTTTGTGTTAGAATTTTTATACCCAGCAAAAAAATATTTATTATTTTCAGTTATATGATTAGTAAAGAAATATTTACCGAGATAAGGTTTTGGTTAGAGCTGCCAATATTTCGGCTCAATGACATGCACCATGTTCACGGGAAGACTGAATAATGCGGGTGGTTGGTCGAACAGTTCAAAGTTAGGTGCACACAAAACGATTATTACACTCAGCGTGGTAATGCCACCAGCATGCTGGGTAGACTGCTAACTGAAACTGGGCTTAAGGATTAAGATTGTCTTTAGACCTTCAACAGTCTATGGGGCAGTCTAACTATTTTAGTAGTGCTAGTGTTAGCTTGTATTTTGTTTAGTAATAACACTTGCCCTTTTTACAAGTAATTCGATACGAATACTTTCACATAACGATCTATTAACCTCTTTCTTAGTGTTTTGCTACGGTTATCACTGGAACTCTAAAATAAGTCACTACAAAACATACTCACTGCATTACTACGTAGGATATTTCACACTATATAACTGTAGTGAATAACCGTGATAGTTTTAAACAGTGTTTTACTTATTATTTTGTTAGATTAGACGAATTCTGAAGAGAAAACCGCTTCTCGCGTAGCCCTATACACCTTGTAGAATGTCAACAAAACTCTTTAATGATAGCCCTGTTGGTCCAGTTGGTAGTGAACCTGCCTTCTGAGCTTGAGGGCGTGGGTTCGATTCCCACCTAGGACAAACATTGATGTGATGAACATTTATGTTTGTTCTAAGCCTGGGTGCTATTATCTATTTAAATTATATATTTATGTACCTATATCAGTCTCTAGCAGCCATACTACAAGCTTTGCTTATTAACCGTGCGTGGATAAATATCTCGAATATTAATTTATAAAATATGTATATAAATTTTTGGTAAAAAGAGAGATGTTATAAGCTTAACGTGAATATAGCTATACGTGGTGTAAGGGGAACACTCTCGAAGCCAAAAGAAGGTAATTGTACTCATTATTATGAACAACTTTTACTATGGGACCAGCCCTGAAATCGCGAAAAAAATATCAGCTGTTCTAAAGAAAACGGTCATTGACACTCGACATAATGTATGAAAATCTTTGAAGATAATCAGGTCTTTTATTGCTGAGGGCATATTTTTTTTTTCAATTTATCCTTTTTCTATTTAAGTTTTTTCTTGGGAGTTATTATTTTTGTCTACCTACTTATTTGTTTTATCTCTAATTGTGTGACCAGTCTAGAACGTAGATACTCAGTATCAAAGTAAAATACCTCATCATCATCATTTCAGCCGTAGAACGTCCACTGCTCGACATGGGCCTCCCATCGATCTCCAGAAGGGCCGGTTGGAAGCAGCTTGCATCCAGCGTTTTGCTGCGGTCTCAAATACCTCAAAAATACCTCATCTGTAAGTAAATACGCAAGGAAAAATTAAAATCCTTCAACCGCGTTTTCTTGCTACCTTAAAAAAGTATAAAAACGTCTAGCTTGGTATCATAAAAGGGTCCAAGACCGGAGGGTAGCCTCCCTTGTAATTGGGAAGGGATCCGAAGTTACACCCGCGGATTATAAATATATATTTTTGGTATGGAAAGAAAAAGTACGTCAGTACAATTGCAAACAAAACTGTTTCTAGCCAATCCCGTATTACAAATTGCATTGTTCAATTTTAGATATTTGGATTTTCGGCCATATAAATAAAAAATATAGCTGTAATTGTCAAGACGAACATCAAGTAAACCATAACATTAAAATTGTTTATTTCATGACAGTAATTTAACGAAATTCACTCTCAAACTTTCCCTCCGAGAGTTTTACAAAAAACTAATTTTGTAAATTAGAAGTAATAAGTTGATATGTTAAATTTTTTAATTTAATATGCAGGGGCGGCTTTATGGCGAGCCGTCGGTGAGTGGCGACACCGCGTACCCCGATTCCATGGGTCTAAAACCCCAGAGACCCTGACCCCTGGCTTGCCTTAACCGGCCGTCTGGGGGTGGAAACCGCAAGAGCTAAGAACCTAAGCTCCAGGGTGGAAGTGTTAAAGGGCATAACGCCGCGAGTAGTTCTTAGTGAAAGTGCAGCACACCTCTCGACACCCTAAGCCACCCACGCCAATGTTGCCCCTCCGGTGCCAATATGCGGCAGCCATTATGGGGGGCCCATTTAGTGGGTGGCAAGTCATCACCTGCCTTAGCATTTTGAAATGAGGCATTATTGGCAGGTGCCGTACCTCATACCATAGATCTGTTAACCCATCCACAAGTTGTTCACCTCAATAGCCCAGACTTTTAATATCCTATACTGTAAAATAGTTTTATATTCCATTTTATACAAACCCCATAATTGTATTTTTTATTCAACAGGGCCTCTTGGTGTTGGCTTCGGCCCCCCCAATGCCTCTCAAAGGTCCGGGCTAGACCCGTGAAAGTATCGAAATAAAGAGATATAATAAATATTCAGAAATTTTTGCAGACACGGTCATCTGACACCAAACTAAGCAAAGCTTGTGATATGGCTGCCAGAGACTGATAAACATTCATATATATTTTTAAATACATACTTAAATAGATATTAACACCCAAATATAGAACAAGTACAAATAAAAATGTTCTTCACATGAATGTTTGCCCTAGGTGGGAATTGAACCCACACCCCCAAGCGCAGAAGACATGTTCACTAATACCAACTCCATCAACGGGCTATCCATTAAACCCATTATTTTCAGTAAAAAATACAAATAAATTTATTACTTACCGACTTTTTTTTATAGATCTTTCTATTTGATAGAATCAAATCACCAAAATCCAGTTTTCGTTGCCTTTTTCGTCAAAAAATGTGAGAGGGCTCTTAAGCAACGGACGACATGGTCAGTTTTTTTATGGGTAGCATTTAAAACTGAGCACTACCGTGGGTCGTATGACCCCCAGTATGAGCGATAGGATATGATATCCAGTAGATAGACCGATAACATCGTGAGATTCGCTAGCGTCCGGTGAATGCAGGCTGTCGTTTAATGCGGAGCTTTGAGGGGAGGCCTATGTTCAGCAGTGGATGTCTTTTAGCTGATGATGATGATGCATACCAACAAAATTATGCAGGTTTTGACGATATAGGGGACGCAAGTTTGCGAGGTTACACTTCGGGACAAACTACTACAAATAGTAGAAAGAAAAGCCTACTTTTTAGAAGCTTAATGTTAAAATAACCGCCACACCTACAAGGTTTACTTTTCTTGTTGGTACAAAAACACGACGTCCTTAAAAGGGTTTGTCATAACATACAATTTTGGAGTTAACTGTACTTATTTTAGACGAAAAAGAGATGGAGTTGACACGTTACTAAAATAAGGTTTGTTTTCTTATAAGAATTTCTTAAAATGAAAATAATGCTAATAAAACACTGTTTTCAATTATGGTTGTTAATTAAAGTTATTATGTTTATTACTAATCGTGTAGCTGTAGTCTTTACAGTTACAGTTTTCTTTACAGTAATTTTAAATTATTACCGGGATATTTTCTGTGATTGGGTTGTTGATGGAGCTCTCATATTTCAGCGCAGTTTCATGCACCATGTTCACGGGAAGACTGAAGAATGCGGGTGGTTGGCAGAATGGTTTAAAGTTAGATGCAGACAAAACTATCTTACCCTTTTTCTTAGTAGTTAATATCCTGTTAATAATGATTTAACTGTAATACTTATTTTAATGTTAAAGATAATTCAATAATTTGACGACTAGCAGTATATTATCAGTGTAAAACAACAAATACCCCACACACGTCAGCCATTAAACGTCCACTGCTGAACAAAAGCCTTCCTCTTAGAGAGAGGTGTTGCCATAATCCCCACGCTTGGCAGGTGGCTTGGGGATCGCAGTACGTTCACCGTGTACTAACAAAACGCTGCTGCCCATCCTTCGGTGGTCCTGGTCGCAGTTTTAGGACATACACTGGTCCAACACTAAATTCAATATGACTTTTGAATGTTAATAACTTCTAATAAGAAATAGTTTATAATATAGATATACTTAGTTAACTAAATCTCATTCTTAAGAATTCTTGTAGAAGCAGTATTGTTATATTATAGAAACTGACGTGGTTTTCACACATTTTATTTGTATTACATGGGAATTACTCACGTAAGATTAAGCCGGTCACTCCGACTATAGTTTCAACCGCATTAGGCAGTCTTTTTCAAGGTGAATGCACGCGCGCAGCTGCGTCTCGCTTGGCACTGGTCTGGCTTTGTATGTTTTATAAATTACACCAGTGTGAACTGGGCGAGCCGGGCGGGCGGGTTGCTAGTAATCACTATCACTACATAGTATAAAACAAAGTCGCTGTCGCTGTATGTCCGTCCATAAGTATGCTTAAATCTTTAAAACTACGCAACGGATTTTGAAGCGTTTGTTTTTAATATATAGAGTAATTCAAGAGGAAAGTTTATATGTATAACTAGCAACCCGCCCCGGCTTCGCACGGGTGTACGTGCGAAGCCAGGCGGGCGGGTCGCTAGTATAATATATAAATAAATCCCTATTTGCCTTGGTCACGCCGTAACTTGAGAACGACTTAACCGATTTAATTCATCTTTTTTTTAAAGTTTTCTAATACTTTGTAGAAGATTCCCACGGATAGAAAAATTAAGAAAATTGCGCAGAAAATTGGTAAATTTCAGAAAACTTAACGACGATTTTAACTTCGCGCTTTTGACAGATCTAAAACAGAACAAGGTTTTCGGGTCAGCTAGTATGTTATAATAATAAGAATTGTTTTTCTTCTCCATTCCTTCTTCTGTTCCCGAGAACACGTCTAATGGAAAAAAGGATAAAATTTTCGGGTACACCTTTTAATACTTTTTTTCATTAAAGTTTTTAATATTAAAGGGAATATCTGCCAAGGGTCTGTGGTAATTATTTTTTGCAGGAATTTTCCGGGTTTTGGTTACATCGCTAAGTGATTTTTTATAATGTAATAATGTGGAAAAGTTTAGTTTGTCTGTAATTTTTTAACTTTTTTTTCAAACGGTGGCTATGCAGGGTTTTACCGGAATGTCGTACTAAGCCGAAAGGTGGTTATTGAACTCATAATTTATGAATAAGTTTTACTATGGGAGTAAAGTTTCGGGTGTGTTAAGCTACCTCCATTCCAAATTTCATTCAAATCTGTTCAGCTATTACGGAATTGGGCGTTGACAAACACACACTCACAAGTTACACACAAACTTTCGCTTTATATTTGTGTGATGTTTGACACCCTAAGTCCAGATGTCAACTGATGTTTTCACCATATTCGATTAGTTATAAACAGCCTGCAGTGCAAGTGCCGTTATTTATCGATCATAAATTGACAGTTGAGATCGACAAATATTCGATAAAATGCCATTTGATTAGAATTCGCTATGATTGATTCCATGACATTTTATCGAATTTGACGATCGATAAAGAACGATACTTGCATTGCAGTTTAGGGGATGAAAAATGTTGCGCTATCGCAAACCGTATCTGGGCGCGTTAAGGTTCGCGTTCGCGTGATTTTCCGAACTGCGCTAAT
Organism: Agriopis marginaria; assembly: GCA_932305915.1. Taxonomy (NCBI): domain Eukaryota; kingdom Metazoa; phylum Arthropoda; class Insecta; order Lepidoptera; family Geometridae; genus Agriopis; species Agriopis marginaria. The sequence continues at coordinate 19,799,423 of OW029914.1, read as the reverse complement.
TTGAGACCGCGTAAGGAGTTGGCCGTAAGGCCCCAGGTATGTAGACTTAAAAATAAACTGTGATTCAACCACTAAATGTACAAGTTTCGAGTCAACAAATACACGCAAAATCCAAAGGCAAAAGCTTGGTTTACAAAAAAACCGGCAGGTGTATTAAAATTAATTTTGTTTTGGCAACTGTCTGGGTCTATATCGCGTGTTAGCCACGTCTCGGTGCGTTCCGAGTTTTTTCAGTGCAGCCAACCGTATGAAAATAATCTTTTTGTATTGAAAATTCTTTTGAAGTGGATGATGGTGGGTACAGTCTACAGTGTTATTTTGTTTTGATAACGTGGTGTGGTGATTTTCATGGCTTTGGATTGTCAAAACATTTTAGCGTATCGAGTTTACAGGAAATCATAAGATTTAATCCCGAATTTTCTATGTACCGTTGATATTACCTATAAATTTCTAGCAGTGTCCCAAATCTTTAGTCTGTTAGACAATTTAAAGAAAAGAAAAAAATGGATAGGTTTTATTTTATGAAGCTAAATAGTATATACAATATAAATATAATATTATTATACATAATTAGTTTACTTAGATTTTTAGTTCACTTCGTGACTATCGCCATCTATGATCCAGTAGCGATACAATTTTTTTTTTGTCAGTTATTTAAAATAAAATTAAAAAAATTGTGTCATAAAAAAACAAGATTATCATTTAAATATAATGAGGTATTTAATTACCAAAATAAAAATACATTTAAATGCTTCGTCGTCCTATTAAGTTTCTGCACCGCCGTGCCATCTACTAGTGAGTAGCAGAACTATGTAAACAAGTTTATTCAGAACTAGTAGGCCGCCCCTGCTTCGCACGGGCGAAGCCGGGATATATAGCCTATGTCATATGGATAGTGCAGCATCCCAACAGTGAAATAATTTTTCAAATCGGTTCAGTAGTTTCGGAGCCTATTCAATGCAAACAAACAAACAAACAATCAAATCTTTCCTCTTTATAATACATATTAGTATAGATAAAATAATTTAAAAAAAATTAACTACCCACTTATTATTTTATAAATTACACAAAAATATTACAACTGTATGGCCATAAAAATAAAAATAATAAGACTCAAAATTATAATATAATTACGATTGGATTTCACTCACTCAGGTATTGTTGTTCCTATTGGAAAAGACCTTTTTAAATCCATACGAATCCTATTGGGAAAGTCTCAATGAAAACAATAAACGTGAAATCAAACACGTCGCTGCTAATCCTCGTTTGACGGACACGCTGCGATCCCGTGAATGGCGTTCATTTCGTATAGGGCGAGAGCTTTACATACTGCAAGGGTTCAGTACGATTTTCTGATTAGGCAGGAACCCAATATTTTTTTGTAATGGAGAGAAAATGTATTTGTATAACTATTAAGAGCCCTCTCATATTTTTTTACAAAATAAGAAAAGAATAAGCACTGGATTTTGGCGTTCAGCTGAATCTTTCACTTAGAAAGATCTATAGAAAATACAAAGATCAAGGGCCTTACGGACAACAGCTAATTGCGGGACCTAATCCGCTCAGTTGGAAAATCACGCGACCGCAAACCGTATCTGGGCGCGATAAGGTTCACGCTCGCGTGATTTTCCAACTGAGCGGATTAGATGTCGCAATTAGCTGTTGTCCGTAAGGCCCCTGCACTTTTTACAAAAAATTACGGTTTCAAATTAAGAAAAATAAAACAATTAAATTATGAACTTATTCCCTCCAATTTACAAAAGTAATTTTTCGCAAAACTCTCGGAGGAAAAGTACATTTTCCATATTTTATAACAATTGTATTGTTATAGTTTACGTCTTGTTTTATATTCGTCTTGACAATTACGGTTTTAGTTTTATGTCCTAAGAAAAATTTATGATGCATTTAGTAATACCAAAAACTTAATTTTCATAATGATCTTGTCTAAAACTCTTAATCCAATAGCACAGCCAAGCGACGACTTATAAATTTCGAACAAACCTCCATAAAGTACATTTTAATTTTAATGAAACAATGCTTAAAATGAGACATAAGCAGCCGTCAACACGTCACATCCTTATATGACATGAAACATCACAAATAATATATAATTTACTAAACTAAACAAAAACTAATATTTTATTATTACTAGGTAGGTACATAATTATATTATAATCATTTGGAGTATCTGGTTTTGCTTTTTTGCTAATGGTAGTGGTGCCGCCTGTGGCCAAATATGGTACCTACAGCGTAACTTAGATTATAATAGATATTTTATTATCTTACCCTTAAAAATAATTTTGTTACAAATTGATAAATATGTACGGAACCCTTTCGCTTCAAAAACACAATAAAACCAGTATTTTTCCGACCTTTTGAATCGCCGCGCGCTCGACTGAGCATCGAGTGACGTGCAGATACTTTTTTGTACTTTTTGCCCCTTTTTCTACTTTTACCCTTTTTTCCAATTTATCTTTTTTCCACAGCGAAGCGGATTTTTTGCTTATTTGCTCGCTTCATTGGCTTGTAAGGGATGAGGGTAGAGTTTTGCTTTTTTTAAACGCTTTCAGTGATTATTGGATTTGGGTCAACAGTGAGGAAGTATTTGGGAAGGGCGGCTGCAGCGCTGCGGGTGGTGAATTTTCCGAACTAATAGTTGACGCGCTATCTAGCGTGAAGTAGGTGGACTAGAAATAGTAAAGTATTTTTACGGCATTATAATTATTAATTAGTTTATTTTAAATATTAAATAAATAAAATAATAAATAAATATCTGGGACATTTTTGCACACACGGTCATCTGACACCAAACTAAGCAAAGCTTGTAATATGGCTGCCAGAAACTGATATACGTACATATATATTTTTAAATACATGCTTAAATAGATATTAACACATTACTAGCTAACATATTACTAGCTAATATGTTTTTTGTTTGTACATACGATAAAATTATAACTTATTTTTATTTGTTTCGGAAGTTTGTATGAGCGCCATTAGGGTCTGTAAGATATTGGTCGTTGTGGGAACTAATAAATAGTGCGCCATCTGCCGTCGGGTAGAATAGTTTCAATTCTTTTTGACGTTGTGCGGTTCTTGTAAGACGAAAATTTTTATTCTTGTTACAAGGCGATTCAGTAAATTATAATCTGTTATTCTGAAAAGCCATTTTAAGTGACCATAACTAATTATTATTGGTATCTTAGGTCCTTGGCTACGCTATGCAGCGCTTGACTTGACAAACTTAAAAATTTTTTTTTTTACATTTGCTAAATTGCAAAGCACTATCAATCTACTTAAAAAAATAAATGAATATACAAGATGTAGCTAGTAAACCGCCGTAAAGTATATACGATATATAGCTAGTGTGTCAATTTTCTACAGGATTCATTACGGAGAATGTGCATTGGAGCTACGTTACTTACCATCCCCTTTCTACTACAGGACAAGTAGGAAATCGGCCCACTACCACCCATACATTGAGAATTTTCCTTGGATACGTACCAAACTTTTCGATTTTTCATTTTATTTTTATTTATTAAGGAACAGTTAACAGCCATATTATAAAATGTACAATAATTTGGATAGTTTAATAAATTTGTTAATAATACAGCCAACAGCGCTATTCACAGATTACTTACAGAATTATATAAATTTACCGCAAGGAGCAGCTAACTTGTAAAATATATGCAAATTTTTATTTTTTTTTATATAAGCCCAAAAACATAAAAAAATGCTTTTGTTAATCAATTGATTATTTAAAAAAAAAAACGTTTTGCCAAAGATTGAAACAACCTGCCGGCTTCCTTGTTTCCTGAGGGCATAGGGCCTTTTCAAGGCCAGAGTGAATAGGTACATCTTCTAAGTCTGCATGTTTCATTGTCGGTTACCAACAGGTGAGTTGGTATTCAAACGCGGACTTATTCGCGTAAAAAACGTTTATTTTATTTTATATAATAGATAGGCTTGCGTTTGATCGCTACCTCGCCTGATGTTAAGCGATGATGCGGTCTACGATGGAGCACGCTTGCCTAGAAGAAACCGATTCACTCGTGATTAGAAGGCATTTATTGTAACTATCGGGGACAGCAGACATACAAATAATAACGACTGTAAAAAAAAACGGACCTCAAGCCATCATCATCATCATCATAGTCAGCCTTTTAACAGTCCACTGCTGGACTTTTAGCCTATCCCCGAAAGGGTGATTGGACCATATCCACCACGCTGGCCCAGTGCGGATTGGCGGACCTCAAGCCATACCTAAGAATAATTATCTATATCTATACTAATAATAAAGAGGAAAGATTTGATTGTTTGTTTGTTTGTTTGTTTGCATTGAATAGGCTCCGAAACTACTGAACCGATTAGAAAAATTCTTTCACTGACGGGAAGCTACACTATCCCCGGGTGACATAGGCTATAATCTATACCCTTGCGAAGCTGGGGCGGACCGCTAGTGTAGGTATAATATTGTATTTCTTCATCCCAAAATAGCTTGACATCTAACCTAACCAAGCAAAAAGCTGATCGCTTGTTTTAGAATAAAATATTGCCACGTTAAAGCCTCCATTGATATTATCGTTGTAAAAAGCTCCCTCAGGAAACATAATTAAAATGATACCAAATAAAGGCTAGCTTTTTCCCTTCGCCCAAAATTATGTTGTTACTTTGTAAAAATTCCCCCAAATTTGTGTTGTACTTTGTAAAAAATCCCCTAAAATCATGTTCTTTTAACGGAAAAGCGCCCCCGAGTCTTCATTACGTAGGTACGTAGGGGATGGGGATGGAAAATGGATTTTTAAGTGGCGCCTGCGAGCCTGATTTATTGTAAGATGTCTGGCTATGTTTGTGTAGATAGAGCTTTTTAAATTTGTAACCATAATTTGAACTTTAGTAATTAAAAATTTATGTGGTGGTACGGAACTCCCAGTGTTCGAGTCTGACTCGCACTTGGTCTTGGTTTTTGTTTATATATTTAATATATATAGCTACAACTCGGTCAAAGTATTTATTTGCTCTGATAGCTGCAATAACATTATAAAAAGCTAAATGAAACCTCTTTCTATTAATATTTTCACTAAATTAATATACGTTAGTGAGAATGATAATACTATTAACATTTTCACAATTAACTTAATAGGGTACCTGCTACAGTCTAACGTTCAAAAACCCAACGAAAGTGAGTAGAATTCGTGGTCTTCATTTCGCTTTTTACAATGTATTTGCAGCTATCAGAGCAAATAAATACTTTGACCGAGTTGTAGATATATATATTATATATATAAACAAAAACCGACCAAGTGCGAGCATTGATATGTTATGCAATATTAATGAAGATTACGCTGTAGAACGTTAGCCTTTATAATGTAGTACCGTAGAAGAACGTCGTAGCACGTCGTAGACCTCATATTTACTTACCTATACTATTACCTACACTAGAACGTAGCACTATATATCGTAGATGTCGTAGACCTCATTCTTACCTACATTAGAACATAGCACTATAATAGCGTAGACATCGTAGACCTCATTCTTACCTACACTAGCACGTAGCACTATACCGTAGAATTCGTAGACCTCATACTTACCTACACTAGAACATAGCACTTAGCATAAACGTCGTAGACCCTATACTTACCTACACTAGAACGTAGCACTATAGCATAGACGTCGTAGACCTCATATTTGCCTACAATACCTATAGTTTAGTGTTTTTTTTTACCTATATGACTAACAGCTGCTAATTACAAGATAAGTCAATAATGACTTTTTAGGGTTCCGTACCCAAACGGTAAAATAGACTTAGTAATAGGGTCCCAATTTTACCCTTTAGGTACGGAACCCTAAAAAGACCAGATACCATTATTCTATCTCCACGTAATCATAGCTCCAATTTTTTGCCCCGCGCTTAGGGAGTGATCACTGGTTGTATCCGTTAATCGTCACACCGCGTTTTTTAACCGCTTCAGTTAATTTAACGCTCGCCTGTCTTACCGCAGGATTTTTTTAGTCTGTGGTTCCAGTGGTGAGGTGTGATTCCGACTTTTTGGTCGTACCCTGTGAAATTTATGTTTTTATCCACGATGGAACGGAGAAGGCATGCATTTTGAATAAGAGGTGGGGAGAAAGGTACATAATATTATTATGGCTTTTTTAAATGGTTGAACCGATTCGAGTTAATAGTCTAATAAATAATTAATAATTCTAATTAATAGTCTCGGATGTTTTTTTGACTGTTTCCACTGAGAGATTGTGACTATATAGGAATTGTATCTCGATAAGTCAGTTACGAAATATTGGAGACTTACTGGGCAAGAGTGACGCTTACTATCAGGCGAGCACCTTAGTCGTCTCTTTACCCAGTTGCATTAAAAAAAGATAAGTTACACGCCACCCGAAATTCGAGCGAAGCATTCGTAAATTTTATTTATATAAAACATAAATAACTTACTTCCGTCAGATCTTAAATACATACCTTCACAAATTTTCTCTGCTATACATAACATCCCCTAGAACACACCCCCTCAGAACGACCCCTAAAATCTTTCACCTGCTCACAAAGAAAATACCAAAACGTCTTTTACTTGCCCGAGTTTAGCGCGATTTAATTAAAATAGAGCCACCCTCCACCCTTAACACGGGTAAGGGGTGGAATGAAGAAATATCGCTCTAAGGGTGCTTGTGTACAGAGATTCTGGGATACCTACCAATTGAAGATAAGATGCTGACAAATTATACGTGTAGATACTTCGACCAAAATGAAATGAATGGACGGCCCCATAAGAAGCGTATTTTTGAAGATTACTGTCGGTCTCTAGCCGTAGGAAGTGCGACACAAGACTATAATAGTTACATGATAACGAAACATCTGACAAAATTATGCCTTCGTGTGCTTTCCCGAAGTGGAAATACACAACAAAAAACCGCATAGTATATATTTTTGTAACAAATGTACTGTACATGGTTATAATTAGGTGTTCAAGTATATATCAGACGGTTTTGACTCGTTTTTACTGAGGAAGTTCAATGGTTGTGGCATGTCCATTCTTTTTTATTTTATTTCATTTTATGGTTTTTAAATCAACATAACTAGAAAATTCTGATTTGCGTCTTTGCGTATTTTACTAAGTTTGAAAACCCGTACGAAGCGCTTTGATTCCACTTTTACTGTGCGAAATACTAGTCTGTGGAATGCGCTGCCTGATAGTTACAATCTAGGTGTCTTCCAAATCACGAGTGAATCGGTTTCTTGTGGGCAAGCGTGCTCCATCGTAGACCGAATCGTCGCTAAGCTAGTGGTCAAACGCAAGCCATTCCTAAAAAAAGCTATATATTTAAGATAGAGGTAGTTCTAATGACTGTGCCAGTGTGTCCCCTCCCTAATAAGGAGGGGTGGCTAAAGTTTTTGGGGCCAGAACAAACAGTATTAACATATTATTTAAATATCCACCAACTATTTTCTTGAGCTTCAATGTGTGCGTCTTTGTTTTTGTATTAACAAAGTTTGGGAGTGTGGGTGGTTGTGTAATGGATGGAGTTAGAGAAATCGTTTTAAAACTGAATATTTCTTGTGGGTTTTAGTTAATAATCTATATATATAAAAGCTAAATTCACTCACACAATCATCACGATATCTCGAAAGCTATACTTGACTTACGAAGCACCGGGTCACTTGCCGGTCCAAACAGAATACCAGCGCTGGTTGTGCACAACCAGCAACACGCTGAGTTGGGGCCGGTTTTTGTGATAAATTACCTACCTATATGTAGTTAATTTTATTTGGTTTTAAACATTATCGTAAAACGCACGGCGCGTGGATTCCTTCTGGGGTATCGAGGTCCGCTAAGTAAGGATTTTGAGAAAGGACCGAATGAAAGGGGGCATACGGAGGTTAAATTTTATATGAAAGTCTACGCGTACAAAGTCGCGGGCAACAGCTAGCTATTATATAATTGGCTATGTTAAAATATTACCACACGAAGCGCTATTATTCCATTTTTATTGTGCGAACTGCTACTCTTTGGAATGCACTGCCTGATTGGGTGTTCCCCGATAGTTACAATCTAGGTGTCTTCAAATTACGAGTGAATCGATTTCTTCTAAGCAAGCGTGCTCCGTGCTGCGTGCCGACATGGCTGTAAAAATTTGCAAGTTGAAGTGGCAATGGGCAGGCCACATCGCTCGAAGAACCGATAACCGATGGTGAAGAATGTTCTGGAGTGGAGACCACGAACCGGAAGACGCAGCGTAGGTAGGCCTCCCACTAGATGGACCGACGACATTGTGAGAGTCGCGGGCATCCAGTGGATGCAAAAGGCAGGCTGTCGTTCAGTGTGGAGGTTAAAGGGAGAGGCCTATGTTCAGCAGTGGACGTCTTCTGGCTGATGATGATGATGATGATGAAGCGTGCTCCACCGTAGACCGCATCATTGCTTAACAGCAGGCGAGTTGGAGGTCAAACAAATAAGCTCTCATATATAGGTACTATTGAAGATTTTAAAAAAAAAGTGTCTTATCAGACTTATCTACTCATTATCTACTTGTTCTTTTTCTTCACAAGTCTACTAAAAGGTCAGAAATATTTTCTCTTATAATGCAATTTTTCTTATGAAATATTGTTTGACATTGCTATTAGCTATTTAAAATAAACAGTAAATAGTAAATAGTTAATAACTATTAACTATTTACTCTTTAGACCTTCAACGGTCTATGGGCAGTCTAACTGTATTTGTAGTTTTAGTTTTAGCTTGTACTTTATTTAGTTAAGTAAGTGATGTTTGGCCATTATTTACTATTTAAAATATTGTTTGCCGTGTATAAAATTAAAAACAGATATTTAAAATAGTTAGGATGACTTTTTTTTTTAATTCATGTTAAGCAAAGACGCAGAAAAAGATGGATCAGTGAGACAGAATTATTTCACTTTATTAATAATATTAATTAAGATTTTCGCACGTATACTGACTGTACTGACATTTTTATGTTTTAGATTAACGTATTTAAGGACATGCCGTTAGCCGCTAATTTAAGCCCTTAACTAGGTACCCAACACTTAAACTCGTTAAGTATTTCACAACCCGCTGAGCCGTAAAAGTGTGCCGAATTATTCGCAATTAAAGTAGGTACATAAAGTTCGTTAATAAGTAAACACGATATCACGAAAACATCATAAACATAAACACCCCCCAAGACGGTAAAAAGGGGTGAACCACCCCCATCTTAATTAAATTCCAAACCCACCGCTACAGAAATCTTTAACAAATTTATAATTTTCATGCGAGCGTTTCTTACAAAAGAACGAAATTTGAGCATTCTCGTAGCGGTTATAAAGTTGTTGTGGCAGTAACTCAACTTGTGTTAAACAAAACAACTTATTAGTATATAGCTATAAGCAATGGGAGTGATTAACTGGGCTCTATTTTTAAATCGCTCGTATGATATTTTACTAAAATATTATACGAAATGAAAGATTTTTTTTTAATAAATAATTGGCTTGCGTATGACCGCCAACTCGCAAACTAAGCGATGATGCGGTATACGGTAGAGCACGCTTGCCTAGAAGAAACCGATTCACTCGTGATTTGAAGACACCCAAATTGTAACTATCGGGGAACACCCATTCTGGTAGCGCATTCTACAGACTAGCAGTTCGCAGTTAGCCGTAAGAAGTCGCGAGACTATAGCCCAATGTGACGCATCAGTCGCGATATCCACGCATTAAAGGTTTATTTCGCGTATCTCGGAAACGGCTCTAAAGATTTTTATAAAATTTTGTATTTGGAGAAGATTTTGCTTTTTAAGTTTACCTACATCGGTAGTTGCATTTCTTATATATTCTTTATATTGTGAAATGCTTCAATAAAAAAATACTTTTGGTTTTGTGATAGTTTTCTACTTCCTTGTACGTGTTCAAAGTTGAGATACTGCTTTCATCTCCAACATGCCCACACATAGGAATGCCACGTCGTACAGACACATACACACATACATACACGTGCAATTTAAGATGAATAATTATGTGGCAGCACCGCCTTGCTACGCTGAGAAAACGGTGCTCGAATATAGAGGATAAGACAGGAATTACTATAAGGAACTTAAAAGCATTTCCGGATATTTATAACAAATTTTGAGCTTGGGGTCATTGACACATTTTCATAATTTTAGAAGACGAAAAAATCACTCCATGAGAGAGAATAAAAAAACGATTGGGCATTATCTTACTGTTTGATCTGATGCCAGCGTCACGGTTTTATTATCGTACTAGCCGCTACCGCCTGAAATTTCATCCACAAATCATAGATCAGTGGAAATCGCACACTGTGCGATTCAGACAATCTTTCTTGCCTCACACCTGCAAAATGTGGAATGAGCTACCTTCCGCGGTGTTTCAGGAAGCTACAACATAGGGTTCTTCAATAGGTGAGTTAATAGAGTCTTTAAGGGTTGGCAACGTATTTGTGATGCCTCTGGTGTTACAAGGATCCATAGGCGACAGTGACTGCTTACCATCAGGCGGCTTGTCAGCTTATTGCCACCTATGGCACAAAAAAAATAACATTGCAAAAGATAAAAAGTAATTTTGTACAAATTTATATTTTGTAGGATGTCAGAGGAGATAGAAAAAAACCTTTTTTCGATCTCTTCCGCCAAAATAGAACGTTGATTACATTCTATTTTGGCGGAAGAAAAGAAACGAAAGAAATTTTAAAAATTACTTTTAAACGTTTGCAATCTTATTCTAAAAATTATACTACTAACTCCGTTGACGAAGCGACCCGAAGTGGGTCTTGGCCTCCGACACAAGAGAACGCCACCGGTACCGGTCTCATGCTGTCTCTCGCCAGTCGAAGACTTTGAGCTCGCGCAAGTCCGACTCTACGGCATCTTTCCAGTGATATCTAGGCCAGCCAATGGGTCGGCGGTCTGCGAGAACTTCAAGACACATCATCAACATCTTCATATTGAAGTTTGGAGGTCAGTAGGAAAAACTTTGCGATCCCATGATGTCTTCTACATCTTCCAAGATACGCCATGGCTTAAAAAGATTTAGCAGTCGTTTTTCTTTTTTTTACTTAGCGAAAACGCACAGATTTAATTTTTTTAATGATCGAAATCATAAAAAAAAAACTGTGGGAAAGACTTTACTTTGGCCGGTGAACGTGGCCTTAAGTTTGCATATCCACCAGAGATTTGAAAGTTATCTCAGCGGCGTGCGTGGTAAAAAATCAACCAATAGGAAGGGAGGCGAGACGGAATGAAGTAATCCTATTGGTCGATGTTTTCATCGCGCTACTTCTATGCACATCTCTGGTGAATACGTTTTTTATGGTAAAAAACCTTTCAAGTAGCCATTTCCAACTTATCCACGCAAATCCAACAGTTTCTCAAGAAGGGGTAGCCTAAGAAAACACATACTATATTTATTTATCTACCGGGCCCACTCTTTATGAAAGGAATGATTAATGTCTGCCGGCATTAGGGCTTGCTAACGAACCCCCTTTTGCCCCCCTTGCCCAGGGGGGCACCCCTTTATGCCCCCTTGTAATTATTATTCGCACTTATAAGAGTTTTGAGATATCCGCCCTAGATAACAAGGGTAACGTAAGATGGTAGTGTTTTGTTTGATGGGAGGAGATACATTATATCACGGACTTGGCTCGGATCATTTTTCATTTCCCGAAATTAGTTTCGAAACTTGGTTTCGAAAGTTGCTGAAACGGGTCTCGATTAGGTATGTCTTCAAAATCTAAATCTATCTGATCGAGGCATATTACCAAATATGTCAATTTTTTTTTTATTTCATATTAAAATCGGGTAAAATATGACCGAAAGAGCCAAGCCAAGGTAGCCAACCTAGCTAGCCAGCCAGCCAGCCAGTTAGCAGAGCCAAGTTTTTATAACCTATACTGTCCTACTGCTGGGCGAAAGTCTCGCCCATTTCTTTCGATAAATCCCGGTCCTCCGCCACCTCTTGCCTCTCCGGAATGAGTCAAGATCGTCATGCCAGCGTCTCTTAGACCTTCCTTTACTGCGTCGTCCATCAGGCACCCACTGTGTGATGATCGAGGCGTGATCCTGACCCATCGGGTGGAGCCAAGTTAGTAAAAAAAAAGTTGTTGGTAACTTGTACCCGATTCTTCATCACCGTCAGCGGTTTGCTCCAAGTAGTGTAAGCGCACTGCAGTACTTTTCTATAAAATATGTTATTTTAACCTTTCTTTCTGTAACGGTGGAATCACCTGGCTGTATTGGGGTATGTAGGATTATACCTACTGAACCCCTTCGGTGGCCTGCCTCTGTGCCTGACGAAGGGCACCGGGAACTCCATAGAAATGCACCGGTATCCCCATAACACTGCCTGAGACAACATTCCCGGAAAATACCTAGGGCCTTACAGCAATCCCGTTTAGCGGATTAAAATTTGCAAAAAAAAAATTGTTAAATTTGTAATTTTGCGCGACCGCAAACCGTATCTGGGCGCGTTACAGTTCATGTTTGCGTGATTTTCTGAACTGCGAGGTTTTAACGTTAGTTTGAGACTGCGTAAGGAGTTGGGCGTAAGGCCGCTGAACCTGCATAGCCGCTCCATTGCACTGAGTATATGTACCAAATAAAAATTTTCTGATAATCCTTGATTTATTTGTTGACCAGATATTGCTGGGTTTCTTATGGCTGGTAAAAAAATATGCTGTCAAAATAACTTTTTTGCAGATTTTTCTAGCTAGTCGAATATAACAAAAATACAATTTAATTAATTGCTGTATTAAATAGGCATAAACTAAGGTTTGGTGCATCACATTTTCTGAGGTGTACCGTTTGCTAAAAACCATGAAAAAAAAACGTGTTTTTTTTAAAGAAACTTTTTACAACTGGCGTCATGGAAACTTGACGTTTACTAACATGCGCATATTATCTCGCCACTAACATAAGAATAAAACCATCGTCGTGTAATTTCCTTAATTTACATTAAGCCTTTCAAATTACATTTTCCAATCTTTTGTATCTATTCCCTTCCTATAGAGGCACGCACATAAATACACCTATGTATTTGTACAGTATATATATACTCTATATACCGCCTGAAGAAGACGTGAGGTTCTGAGAACGTGAGCAGAATTGTTTTTTGCTACGAAAAGGCCTCCACCGTCGTTAATTACTTGCTTGAGAAAATTATGTACAGAGTGTCCCTGGATCTTCTTATTCTTCATATAATAATATTAGGTATATTTGAGATAGGAATCGTAGCCCAGCGATTAAAATCACTCGGATTGTAGGCAAGGTCATTAAACGTTAATATTGTACGTGTTTCGTCGCACTTCTGGCCAAAATTCTGTTTAACCCTTTCCATTTGACTCTGTCTAAAGAGTAGGTTCTTTAAAGAGAGTCAAAACCCCAGAAAAGTGGACAGTCTATATTCTTGCAGATAGGTGGGTTAATAAGTCATTATATGCCCACAGCAAGCACCCATATACCCAGCACCTCAAGATGAGAAGACCTTCCAGCAGACCCTGGAAACGATGGCAAGTCAACCTTGAGGCATTCTGCAAAGAAAAGCAGGACACAGCACAGGGGAGGGATAGGTAGAAAGAGATGGAGGAGGCATTTGCCCAGTAGTAGGAAAATAATAATACCTATAATTATTGATGACAAGAATTATCTATGATATGGTAGTAGATAAGTAGAAACTTTTAAATGGCCCCTCTGTCTCTAGCTAATTATTAACTCTGTTAATTAAGACCGTTAGTTTTCCTAAGATATACGTATAAAATAAAAATAAAACGCGATTCAATTTAGGTGACTGTGACAAGTTACATGACCGCAAACCGTATATCAGGGCATTAAGGTTCATGTTTACGTAATTCATCACGGTCAAATTGCGTTTAAAAGCTCATGGTATGGGCCTTGACCTGACTACATCTTCATACTTTGGCGCTGTCACATTTTCCTGAGACATAAGGTAGGGCTGGTGCGGCTGCCAATTCGGCAGAGCAGCACAAGCGATGCAAATATGCTAACCTCGGCAGTGGATACATATTTGAGGCGTTTGGGGTCGAGACATTGGGCCCATGAGGACAGGGAGCTAGACTTATTTTCAAAAATCTTTCAGAGCGCCTGGTTAAAGCGATTCGACGCGTGACCAAAATGCTGGCGTGTTTCTGGCTTAACGCATAAGCATTGCCATTCAGCGTGGTAATGCCACCAGCATGCATGGGTACGCTGCCAACCTGGTAGTGGGCTTGAGCATTTGGATTGTCTTTAGACCTTCAACGGTCTATGGACAGTCTAACTTTATTTGTAGTGTTAGTATTAGCTTGTGTTTTGTTAAGTTAATAAAGGCAAAAAAAACATCCTCTTTAAATATTTGATAACAAAAGCTGGCGATTGTCTAAATTTAGATTATTCAATACAATGAAGTCAGTGAAATTATACAACGTTCAGATTATTTCGTAATTAAATCAAAATAGGTGACCATCCTGTATTCGAACTCCACCCGCAAAATTCGTCTAAGAAAACGTAGGCCGGGCGAGGGTAGCAGCAATTTATCACGACGCCGTTATATTAATGTGGATAAATGGGGGCTGGGGGCGGGGGTGGGGTTAGAGGTTTTTCTGATTGATTGATTGGGCGGGGAAGAAAGATGTCTGTTTCAATGGCCTAAGATGTTGAAGAGTTTCAGATTTAAAGTTAAAGTTTCACAGTGTTTTTTTTAGTAATTAGTTTTTTGCCATAATTAAATAAAGTGATGAAAGATAATTGTTGGATTGTAATAACTCTAAACTTTCACGATTTGAACACGTGTTTTAAATGTTTATTGAGACTTATCGTACATTATTTTATTTAGGTAAAAATAAGTATCTTTATCTCTTAGTCTTAATTTGTCTCTTGATCGAACAATACATTCGCGGGGCAACCAACCTAACTTAAATCTGTCTTAGTACATAATTATGATTTCTACTTATATCCTTTAGAGTATCTTTTGTTTGACGTTTTGACCATGTTTGAGTCAGCTCGTGACCACGTGTAAGCCTGATATGTTTTGGAGTCTGGATTTTTGCAAAACTTTCGAAGTAAATTAAAAGTAGAGTTAATTAAATGAGTATTTGTAAAGGACTTTTAAATAAATCGGTGAAAATACTGAAGTCTGTTACTAGTACTAGTAACCCGCTCTTCGGACAAAGCCATTGTTTGCACATTTTTATTTTTGCATTGGGCCAGCATGGTTTATTAGGACCCATCCTTTCTCTCTCTCTCTCTGAGAGAAGGCCTGTATCCCAGAACATGATAGGCTGATAATGATGATGAATATTTTTGAAGCTATAAATAACTAAGAGGTACTACAAAAAACCAATTGGACATAACCTTAAAATCACATCGCAACTATTTATAAGCAATTTTCATGTTGAAATTCTTTATTTTTGTGGAGCAAATGGTAAAATCAGTTTTCAAAGAGAAGAGAGTGAGAGAGATACAAACTAAATCCGATAAGTCTTCTCTATGTTTTTATAGATTAGTTTTTAGTAGTTAGGGTTTAAATTGTTAAAAAAGCATGTATAGAGATATACATACTTTTTATGTCATTGTTAATATTTTTTTCATTTTCTTGATTTCATTTCTGATATTCTCCGCACAAAATTAAAATGCGCAAAATAGATAATTCAGGCCCAAAAAGCGGGATCCATTTGTGGATAAAATAAATACTAAAAAAAAATACTGTCACAAAATCTTTCTTAAACATGTCATATCATAATATCTTTGCTCTATATAAATCACCTACTTATTTTATGGGGCAAGTGCCTTTATTAACTAAACAAAATAGAAGCTAATACTGACACTACAAATACAGTTAGACTGCCCATAGACCGTTGAAGGTCTAAAGACAATTCAAATGCTCAAGCTCACTATCAGTTGGCAGCGTACCCAGCATACTAGCGACATTACCACGCTGAATAGCAATGCTTATGCTACCACCTACTTAATAAAACACATTAGATATATACGTGTATGTAAGTACCTACCTATATTACTTCTCGATGCAAACGCCGCAGGCGAGAGTCCTACAAGAAAATTAGTTATTAAAATTTCACTGACGCTCCAAAATTTATCTCTAGCAAGGAGTAGCGCGCGCGAAATATCTTGGTTCTTTGGTTACGTAACGCAGGAATATCTTAATTTATTGCCAAATATCTTAAAGCAAAAACAGAAAAGCATCAGTAAACTTATCATTTGACACTTACAAAATGTGGCAGCATTATTTTATTTTAACCAAAAGCTATATTAGACTTTATATCAAAGGCACGCTTTGGACGATACATGATACGCAATAAAACCCAAAATTTACGAAGTCAATTTTTTTTTTCTTTAGTGGGTTACTAAAGAAAAAAAAACTAAATATATTACGATAAATATTATACATACAATTGTTTGCCATCTTTAAGTTATAGTCATAGTTAAATAAAACATGTATTTTCTCACCTAAGTGAATTAATGTTATTCTTTGTCTATGTATTACGATTCGAAAGATACCGCCGTTAAAAGGTAGGACAGACGGACATACAGACATATAATGTAGGCTTAGTAATAGGGTTCCATTTACATCCTTTGGGTACGGAATCCTAAAAAGCATGCCTTCAAAAAATCATTTGCATTAGTGTAATTCTAGCTTATTATCAAACGCTTAATAAAGTTTCTCAAACCTTCACTAGACTACAATAAATATCCTCTGTCAAGTTTTTTATCAAGTCACTTGAGAGTTGGTCAAATAAGGTTACAATTAAATCTACAATATAACAAGTTTTATGATTAAAAAAACTGATTCACAAAGTATGGGAATAGAAACTGGTTTTACCAGAAACTGTCGTTTCTTGGTCAAGTTTTTATCATTATAATGAAGGGTCTGAATGACCCCAAGACGTTTGGACAGCGGTCACTCGTGGGAAAGGGTTTGATTGTAGGGTTGATGGCATGAATGGGTTGAATCAGTATACCTATAAGGATAAACTTTGGTTTGTTAAAAATATATTTACGTTAATAAAGTTGAAGTATGGATATTTTATTAACCATGGACAACTTTACCGATTTCATTCATCTTTTTCTTAAAGTATTCTAATACTGTGTAAAAGATTCTTACGGTAAGAAAAAATAAGAAAATTGCGCAGTTTGGAAAATTTCATGAAACTTAACGATGATTATAACATCGCGCGTTTGACAGTTCTAAGACAGGACAACGCCTGTCGGGTCAGCTAGTTTTTTTTGTATAAAAACAATCATAAGCACAATTTCATTGCACAGGCCAATTCACTCCATCATAAACAAGTTTTATTAAAGGTTCAAGATGATACTGGACAATAGAATCTCGAAAAGTACATCGGTCAAAGTGAGAATCCGTGGGTGTAAGGGTAAAAGAGGCCAGCCAAGGCTAACTGGACCGACATTTATTCACGTATAGACCAGCTAACTGAGTCAAGCCACGAGTGTTACGGCATAAAGTGTAGAAACGAACACCAAGCGACTGGCAGTATAGGAAAGGAGAAAGGCACTGTTGCCATCACGGATTTTATACCACTTTGTACTTTTCACGTTACATTTTTTCTAGTTCACCTAGTGTTATCTTTCTTACTCGTATTTTTACGTATTTTTAGGGTAAGATATAGATAGATAGATATATAGAAACTTTTATTGTGTACACCAGAAATAAAAATTACAAACAGATAGAAAACACTTACGAGCTAGTGCCACAAATGGCGGCCTTATTGCTAAAAGTGATCTCATCCAGGCAACCATTGGATGGTAAGAATTTACGTAACAGGATCGTAGTGACCTAAGTAGTGAAGGTTGTGAGGTGACAGAGGTGACGTGGTTGTAGCGAAAATAATCAGCCTTTTTAATAGTCCACTGCTGGACTTAGGCCAACCGGAAAGGGCGAATGAATCCACCAACTGGGCCATATCCACCATGCTGGGCCAGCGTGGCTATATGGCTCAGTTAATGGATTCACATACGCCATTAATTTCTTCTCCGTATGCAGGTTTATTCACGATGTTTTCCTTCACCGAAAAGCCGTAAAGTAGTATGAAAATCATGAATAGTAGGTACATAAACTCCAAAGAGCACATTTATAAGGGCCCGAGATTTGAACCCGGGACCTCATGCTTTCAAGTTTAGCGGTCTCCCAAATAGGCTACCACGGGTTTTTCCCGAAAGGTGATCATTAATAATATGTGTGTTGCTAGTAATTCCAAACAACTGAAGCCACCAAGTTTCTTCCCACTGCCGTTGGTAGTCGAGAACGCAGCCCTAACATTGTATTAAGAACAAAGTCTTAAGAAATATGCCGACTAACGGTTAAAGTATCAAACTATGCCAGACGCGGTGCTCGCCGAAGACGCTGTTAAAGTTTTCCGTGCTACTTTCGCGGCTCTGCAGAAAGTTGTGCCGGGGCTCATTACGGCATTGTTAAGGTGTTTGTACACAGGAAAATCAAGACGCACAGTTTAACAACTTATATTCGTAGAAAATAAATATTTATTAATTAACACAGGAAACTTATGCTGGCTACGCTGCCAACTGGTAGTGGGCTTAAGCATTTGGATTGTCTTTAGATCTTCAACGGTCTATGGGCATTGGGCAGTCTAACTGTATTTGTAGTGCTAGTATTAGCTTGTATTTTGTTTAGTTAATAAAGGCACTTGTCTAGTAAAAAAGAAACTCATACATATTTGGAAACATAACTTATCAAAATTTAAATCAATCTTATATAACTAAACAAAAGAAATCGCCTGATTTTAATGACATAATAACACATTACAATTATAAGAATTTAACATCACAAAAATAAAAAGGAATTCAATAATATACATTGAGTTTAAGGAAAATATGATAAATAATAATGTACTTAAGTGGTGTAGTTTTTAAATAAAAGGATCTTTAACTTTACATAAGCTAATAGACAGCTGATCGCAGCCATCGTTCCCAAAATGTAACCCTAAAAATTTAGACATTTGGACACGAAAGATAATTATACTGAGGTATATCTCCCTTATATAAACATATCTCGCTTTTGGCAAACTTCGTCATGTCTTCTCGTCGTCCATTCCACAATGCCTGAAGATGAAAGTCTTACGTATCCAAAACGTGGACACTGTAGTGAAGCTGGTCCATCGATTAAAAGCTGCTCAGCGAGTTATGGAGCGAGCTATGCTTGGAGTTTCTTCGAGAGACAGAATCAGAAATGAGATTATCCGACAAAGAACTGACAAGCTGAATGGCAATGGGCTGGCCATATCTGTAGAAGAACTGACAACCACTGGGGCAGACGGGTTCTAGAGTGGAGACCGCGTATCGGCAAATGTAAAGTAGGACCTGCAGCCAGATGGAGTGACGATCTGCGAAAGGCTGGTGGCAGAAGATGGTGGCTTGTGGTGTTCTTTAGGAGATGCCTACGTCCAGTAGTGGACGAACGTCAGTAAGGCTGATGATGATATCTCCCTTGTTAGTCTAATCTGAGGGTAAGACTAAAAACGTTGCGTTCTCTGCTCATTTCTAATCTCCCCCTTACGCTCCTCGCCTCTACGCCCCGAGGCGTGTACATAACATCTAGGAGATAAGTTCCGTATATAAGTGTATTGACAGCATTAAATATTTATGGGCCCGCCTTTGTTATCGGGGTAATAAAGGACCAAGTTCGTTAATGAAGTTTGAAGAGACATAGGAAGAAAATCTACACAAGTTGAATACTTGCGTCTTCTATGTGACGTTTATGATTAACTACGAAAAAGAGATTATCAGTTTTACTGTTTTCATGGTTTATATGATTTTGTTTAAAGTGACAGAAACATAGATATTGGAAATATTTGAACTATTTATCTGATTTGAGACTGGAATCAAATGCATAGGAACGAATATAGACACATATGTCTATTCTTTCCTCTGTGCGGATTATGGCGTCGCACTTCTTATGCATTTGCCAGTGTCAAGTAATAAATTGTTATCAAGTTTGATTAAAGGTAATCAAACAAGTCAGTCACAGTCAAATAAATAAGTAACGGTCAAGTCAAAGTCATGCCCTAGTGAAGTGGTGGAGATTTTACAAGAGGCTTCTATGGAGCTTAGGAAACAACACGAAAATATTTATATTTCACTGCGTTATATTACTTCCACACTCGAGCACGTCCACGAACAATTAATAAATAATTATCCACCATTATTAGGCATTATCACTCGAAAATACACACGTTTAGGAAAATAATGCAATCATAAGACATGTTTTTTGACGTTGGCGCCAAAACTCGCGTATGTGTATATGTCAATGAAATTGTGACATTAACATTTAATAAAACTTTTTTTTTTTCTTATAAGTTTTAGCTCCAAACATCGTCTAATTAGTTTCACGTTATAGAATTTTAAGTAATCGCATTTCAAGTTTTTAAAGACTTTTTCAAGCAATTCGTAGTCACAGTCAAAATCAAGCAAAGTAACTCATGTCAAGTCGAAGTCGTGTGCCAGTTGGAGACATACTATTGTTTCTGGTATTGCTCATTTTTTATTATTCCATTTTTGTTTCAGGTAGATATATTAGTTCAGGTTATTTAGTCCCGTCCCCGACTGTTAAGTACCGAATGAAAAAAATGCCCCGTATTTTTTTTTTTTAAATCTGTGTATCTCCAAATCACGAGTGAATCGTTTTCTTCTGAGCAAGCGTGCCCCACCGTAGACCGCATCATCGCTTAACACCAGGAGAGGTGGCGGTCAAACGCAAGCCAATTTTTGTTTTTTTTATGGGTATGAAATATAATATATTATGAAAATCTAAGCGTATACGAAATCACGGGCATAATTAGCCGTAAATAAATGACTTATAAATATTTTTTACATTAATAGTTCTTGATAAAAAAAACTTTAATAATCTGTTCACACTTGGCGAAGAAATTGCGTTGGTAGTATATTATACGCAATATAATAGAATCTAATAGGGAACGCCTTTATTGAAAGTCGTTTGAAAATAATCTTTATTTTAAAACAGATAAGGATGAAATTCTAGAGTGCAATACAAATAAGAACTAAACTATAAGAGAAAGCCGGCAATTACCTCTAAGTAGTAACGGCGTTAATTAAAGCGATGATCAAAGAACGCGCCGCCGCTATTGTACTGACTTCCTGTTACGGGCGACAAGGAAAAGGATGTATTAAGGCCCTCTTTTCCCACTTTTAGCAAATTAGGTCATTCAAGTTAGATCAAAATTATAATAAACCGGCCAAGTGCGAGTCGGGCTCGCGCACTGAGGGTTCCGTACCACCACAAAATTCAATAACGAAATTACCAGTTATAACTTGGTTATGAACAGAAACTTGTCACCGACTCGCACTTGGCCATTATTTATTATTTATTGTTAACTTTAGAGTTTATAATCATGTCAAGTTAGATGATTGTAAATATTACCGTTTTTACATTAGAGCTAATACAAAAAATACGTTTGTTTTATGGGGACCCCCCCCCCCCTTACGTTTTTACTTTTTTTTATAGTTTATCCGCCGTAACATTGCATATTCTGTGTAATTCATGTTGAAAACTACCTCATAAAATAACAGCTAAACAAAAACAAACCAAAAACTTCACATAAACTACAATATAACACAAAATACTAGATACAACCGTATTCACAAAGGCCACCTCCGTCCGCCATCTTGGAGGAAAACACAAAGATGCTGAATGGTGAAATTTTCTTGTGTAATTTTCACGCTTTTCCGCCCTCTCCCCACCCCACCGCCTCTTTCCACCCTTGGGCAATTTGCACTTACGACCATTTTACACAGACTCGTAGAAGGGTGTGAAGTCAGGAATTTAGCGGGTCTTGCTCGACTGGATGTGTTCGTTTGTGAATTTCAAAATTATACGAGTGTAAGTTTTTAATTGATTTATAATTATAATTATGTTTTGAAATTGTTAAGGTTATAATTGTGATAAAAATGCATATTTAAGGTTCTTTAAATTTCTCTAGTTCTAAGTTCTGGGGCCTTACGGATAACCTCTTAACGCGAGCCCGAAACAGCACTGAAACAGAAGAATGCGGAAAATCACGCAAACGTGAACCTTATCGCGCCATGATACGGTTTGCGGTTGTGCAATTTAACAGAAGCAAGTTGAAGTGGCAATGGGCAGGCCACATCACTCGAAGAACCAATAACTAATGGGGAAGAAAGGTTCTTAAGTGGAGACCATGAGCCAGAAGACGCAGCGTAGGTAGGCCTCCCACTAGATGGATCGACGAAATTTTGAGAGTCGCGGGCATCCAGTGCATGCAGATGACAGGCTTTCGTTCAGTGTGGAGGTTAAAGGGCGAGGCCTATTATGTTCAGCAGTGGACGTCTTCTGGCTGATGATGATGATGAACCTAAAAGAATCACTTAAAACAGGTAGTCGTAAGGTCATGGTATAAGACAAGTGGTGGTGGTTATTTTTTTTTTATCGGTTATTTAACTTACAAAAAAAAACTTATTTTGTTGGTGTTACTATTTCAAATATCCTATACTGGGTTTCGCAGAAAGAGTATACTAAGCCGAAAGGGGTCCATAGTACCCATTATTATGAACAACTTTTACTATGGGAGCAACTCTGAAATCGCGAAAAAAAAATCAGCTGTTCCATAGAAAACGATCATTTACACTCGACAAAATGTATAGAACAGCTGATATTTTTTTCGCGATTTCGGTAGTCCAATATTAAAAGTAGTTTATAATGATGTGTATAACGGACTTCTTTTGGCTTTTAACACCCTTTCCGCGTAACCTTGTATAAAATAATCACTGTTCGCGGCCAAAAAGCAACCCGCATAAAAATAAAAATATTTTTTTCCAATGCGGTTCGAACCAGTTACAGTCGGATTTACCGAGTAGACAACTGGCCAAAACCAGACTGGTTTCTAATCTAGTTTCCATTTATTATCTAAAGGGTTGAATCCGGTTTTCTTTTGAATACAACTTTATTGATTAGATTTTTACAAAACTGGATTTTGTAAAAGTAGATCTTTTTGATATTCGATTTTGTTTTGTGTTTGTAATAGTTGAAAATCTGGATTTTTGTACACGTGCTTATATGTAATATTAACTAACTATTGTGAATTGTAGTAAGAATCATAACCCAGAGTTTTTCAATCCTATACTGTACAATAGTTTAACATTACTTTTCAACCATAATTGTATTTTAACCGACTTCAAAAAAGAGGGGGTTCTCAACTTAGTTGTATGTTTTTTTGTTACGTCAGAACTACCTCATTTATAAACCGATTTAGAAAATTCTTTGTTTTCAACTTTATTTGAAAGGATTTACTTTCAGATTGGTTCCATAGGAATGTCATAAAAATCGCTTTTTAAATCAATATAACTTGAAAAAGTATGTCATAATATGTCCTAATATTGAAGTTGTTTTTTTTAAATCTATTATTATATCACTCCTTCCTCGTGAAAATTCCAAAGAATCGTACTCACTGATTTGGGTCGTCATTTGTGACACGCACTGTCCATGAATAGAACTCCCTGCCGTCCTCCTTGTTATATATTTAAATACATACTTAAATCTACACTAATATTATAAAGAGGAAAGATTTGTATGTAAGTATGTTTGTAACGAAGTGGCTCAAAAAGTACTGGACCGATTTTAAAAATTCTTTCACTATTTGAATGCTACATTATCACTGATTAATATAGGCTATTTTAATAGGCTATATAACAATACCCGTGCGGAGGATAGGTCAGTCGTATGCTTTTGCTAATGAAATTTACAACTAAACGCTAGTGTGTTTCAGATAACACGTTACACTGTTGGTTCCTAGCAGTTTCGTATTTTAGTTGTTCATTTTTCCAGCGTATTTCTATATATTTGTACAACAGTTCAAAACACTAACTACATCACATATCTTTAATATTTTGATAGACGTGCGAATTACCCAATCGAAAATAAATAAATATTCGGTACATTTTTGCACACACGGTCATCTGACCCCAAACTAAGCAAAGCTTGTTATATGGCTGCCAGAGACTTATATAGACTTATATAGAGACATATATACTTAAATAGATAATATCACCCAGACATAGAACAAACACAGTGTTTATCACATGAATGTTTGTCCTAGGTGGGAATAGAGTCCATGCCCCCAAACTCAGAAAGCAGGTTCACTATCAAGTGGACCAACAAATATCAATAAATACATACATATAATATGAAATAAGGTTTTAACAGAGTGGTGGGCGAGGCAAGGTAAGCGGAGCGTTGATCGTCCAGCTGCAAGATGGGTCGACGATATTATTACTATCGCGGGTCGAACCTGGACTAGATTAGCACAGGATCGAGGCAGATGGCATAGCAAGAGAGAGGCCTATACCTAGCAGTGAGATAAGGAAGGCTGTGGATGATGATGATGATATGAAATAAATAATTAGTGATTCACACCGCGGTCCAAATAGACTCAGTGAAAAAATCGTGGGCGATTCACAACCATATGCGTGAAACAGTCGTCACGTCGTTGGTGGTTTAAAAGATCTCACACTAGGTCCAGCCGCTAAGCCTGCATGACATACAAATCAAAACAAAATAAATAATGCTATAAAGCACAATAAATAACCATAAAAGCAATAACAAAGGCACTATCGATACCTACTATCATTCTTCGCTAGAATAAAATTGGCAATACAAAAGCCAAGGGGGGCACTTACCCCCCAAGGCTGGGCAAATAAGCCATTAAAAGCCTTGCGACGGCACCGGGCTATAAAATCTCTGCTTCTTGGCCCCTTCCCGCCCCCCTAAAGGGGGTTAGGAAGGCGTGGGGCGCCCCCCTCGCGATAAACTGCTTTTATGCCGTTCCATGCTATAATTAAAATGGCTTGGCGTTTTCTACCAAGATAAAAGAGGGGAGACAGATGTTGGATAGGAAGACGTTTATTTTGTAGGTAAGTAACTAAATACTTATTTGTTTTGCTTTTAGCCACATGCATGGAAGTTTTTAATTGTAATGTAACTATTGTAAAGCTGGCCGCAAGAGAATTTTGGTACCTACATAACCCTGTCTAAAATTAGTCACCTATATTAGATCGGTATTTGAAGGTCAAAATAATTTATTGAAAAATAAATTCTTGACTAATTTACTTTTATCTAAAATTCTTTTATCTCAACTACAAAGAGGGTCGTAGCAAAGAAACAAAAGAAAAACCTCGTAGCGGTCTACGGTTCTACGAAAACCGTAGCTGGTATTTTCGTAGCATTTTATTAGATTTCAGTAAAATGTATTTCTTTTTGGTACTGGAATATTCTTTTCGTAGAATAATATTTTCACTTTGAAGTAACGTTAATTAAAAATGCTTACATTTATTATTCTTACTTTAAAATTAAACTAAACTCGTTTATAGTTAAACAGATTTTTGCTATGATAAATATTATTTTAAAAGCTACGATTAGTTTATAGTGCTTAAATTTAAAATATTTTATGTTTGCTTCGTTAAGGGCATGTTTATCAAATTGAGAATTAAATTTTTCAACATTTATTTTGTAGTGAAAAAAGAAAAAAATGTTTTTTGAAGGTATGCAACAACAAAACTTATTTTATTTTCTTAATCTCTACATAGTATAAATTAAAGTCGCTTTCCGCGTCTGTCTGTATGTCTGTATGGCCGCTAACTCCTCCTAAACCACGCAACGGATTTTGATGCGGTTTTCACCATCAGTTAGATAAATTTTCACGGAAGGTTTATATATATAACTAGCGACCCGCCCCGGCTTCGCACGTAAATTACACCCGTGCGAAGCTGGGCGGGCGGGTCGCTAGTATATTATAAACCTGACTTTTACTACTACTAAGCCTACGATGTATGTCCGTCTATCCGTCTGTCCTACCTATTAACGGCAGTATCTTTCAAACCGTAGTAGATAGCCAGTTGAATTTTTTACAGAATATAAAGTTAAGGCGGATTAACTAAAAATAATAAAAAAGTCAAAAAGTTAAAACAAAATGGGGTCCCCATGCAACAAACGTATTTTTAAACGTATTTTTGTATTAGCTCTAATGTAAAAACAGTAATACGTACAAGCGTCAAACTTGGCAGGACTATAGTCAACTCTCAAAAGTATTACAACAATTAATAAATAATGGACAAGTGCGAGTCGGTGATAAATTTCTGTTCATTACCAAGTTAAAACTGGTAGTTGGGTTATTAAGATGACCTCATTTTCTTTCACCGAATCGCCATGCCATATTTTACTAATTTTAATTGATAATTATTGTGTTTTGTGGTCGTACGGAACCTATAATGTGCGAGCCTGACTCGCACTTGGCCGATTTTATTAATGCAAAGGCCTAAAAAAAAGGTCGTAATTCTATACGTGGTTATAACAATATCAGTTCCACCCAGAGTATCGCTAAAAGTTATGTGCAGTGCTGCAGACATCCTGGGACTTCTAACTTCGAGTAGGATTACTGCTTATGGAATTAATTAGGTTGATATTCTCTGAAACAATACAAATAGAATATATGAGTGTAGTGTGTGAATCATACAAATTAAAGTATTAAGACAAAAAATATAATAATCAATTTAAAAGTTAGCCTCGCAATCCAGCGAGGCAACGCGGCTAGCATTATAGGCACTCTGCCTGAAATTAAAGATCGTTTGTACTATCTATAAGCCTTCTTTGCTTATATATAGTATAAACGATCTTCAATTAGTTTAGTTTTTATTGTTGTTGTTAAGTATTATGGAGTCAAATATATCATAATTCTATTTAAAAAACCGGACTTCACAAAATTTGTATACGATACGCAATTTCGGTTACTTGGATGACAATATAATATTGAGTTCCAAACTAACAGAATTTCCCAGTTAATTTTGACTCAAAAGCCAAATTACAGAACCGATTTTGAGGAAATTTCTATGGAACCAATCTGAAAGAATCTATTAGTAAATAATGCCCCAAGTCGGTTTATATACGACAGAGTTCTGAGGAAACAAATAAAAAAGGTAGGAAATAAAAAAAATAAAAAACTTTCAGAGCGCCTGGTTAATGCGACGCGTGACCTAAATGCTGGCGTGTTTCTGGCTCAACGCATAAGCATTGCTATTCAGCGTGGTAATGCCGCCAGCATGCTGGGTACGCTGCCAACTGGTAGTGGGCTTGAGCATTTGAATTGTCTTTAGACCTTCAACGGTCTATGGGCGACAGTCTAACTGTATTTGTAGTTTTAGTTTAAGCATGTATTTTGTTTAGTTAATAAAGGCACTTTGCCCAGTTAAAAATATTTGTCAAAAAAAACCTTTAATTCTGATGACTTTTGCTAGGTTTTTGAACATAAGGTTGTATGTAGCCTACTACATAAATACTACAAAAATTTGAAAGGAAAATATTTTCATTTGGCTTTTTAGAAAGTTCACATCACTCGACTTCTTGGGTTTATGGCATCTGCGACTATAGTGTCCCAACATGAGCAATGCCCGTTCGTGGCAACTTCGTAAGCGGTATTAGAAAACGCGAAATTATAATATGCTCGATTTTCAGTTGACGAATCTTCTGTTCATTCATCATAATCAGCTTTTTAACAGTCTACTGCTGGACTTTTAGCCTACCCCCGAAAGGGTGATTAGGCCATATCCACCACGCTGGCCCAGTGTGGATTGGTGGATTCACATACGCCATTGAATTCCTTCTCCGTACGTATGCAAGTTTCCTCACGTTGTTTTCCGTCACCGAAAAGCCAGTGGTATGAAAATCCGTACATAAGTTCCAAAGAGCTCATTGGTACGGGCCCGGGGTTTGAACCCGCGACCTCACGCTTTCAAGTCTAGCGGTCTCCCAAATGGGCTACCACGGCTTCTGTTCATTATTCTCAGACAAAAAAGACAACACGTATATATAATACTAGCTGTTGCCCGCGACTTTGTACGCGTAGCCTTTCATATAAACTTTCAACCCACATTTCCCTCCTTTAATTCGGCTCTTTCGCAAAATCCTTTATTAGCCGACCTCTACTCCCTATAAGGAATCTACCTGCCAAATTTCAGCTTCGTAGACCAATTTCATGATGAGTTGTGATACTCAATCGTGAGTGAGTAGGTGAATTTCGCTTTTATATATATAGATATAGATTGGATTTGCCTTAAACTCAAGCTAGTAACAAAAAAAGTCTGCCAAAAACTGAAGTGGGCGAGGTAAACTCGTATAGCACACACTGACATATTCTCACTAGTTCTACAAACGCACACCTCAATATTGTGCGGCACACAACTGTAAACGATGTGCTCAAAATGTAATCAAATGGACGATGAAGGGGGGGAGGGGATTATAAATGGCGCGAAAAAAAGGGTGGGGAAAAAGGTGAAACTGCATATCGCTTTCATTTATTTATTGATTCTGAGGCAGTCATACGATGTTGCATGTGTCAAAGCTAAAAAATAAACCAGGAATGTGTGGGCTTTTAAACAAGCCGTGGTCCACTCGCGGTCACCTATTCGATGACTGACAGGATCCTCCGTTGATCTATTAGGATTACCGAACGCGCCACCCCAAAAGCGTTTTTATGCTTATAATCTTAAAGGGATAAACTCAAAATATTCTAAGACGACAAAACTAATGCGGACGACCACAAACCACCACAAAAGACATAACTAAAATCAATATCTTTTTACCTCTACCCCCAAAATTTTCCAAACTACCCCACCCCTTTCAATTTCGACGACAAAGTATTATTTAATTTCCATCGTCTTTTCTCCATTGTACCTCACCCCCTTAAAGACGTTAGCTATCTCTTTCACACTCGATTATTTTTATAAGAGTAAGCGAGACGGGTATACGCAAGACGATCGCGCTGTTTTCTTAATGACGTCATATAGATTTATAGATGTACGAAACGGTGCGGTGGGGGCTGTCCCACCCTGCTAAAAAGTTTTTACTGCTGATATGAATGCTTAAATATATTTTAGTAGTTTTTTAGAACTGAGGGTAAAAGTTAAGCTTCTTTTATTTTTTATTTGATTGAGACCTTACGATTATATTATGCTCTAAAATGAGTTATTGTAATGCAAAATAAATGACAAAACGTTTATCAATTTGTACAAACTAAATCTCATTCAAGGCTTTATGACATATCGATCATTAGTCGATTTCCAAATAAAAAATAATCGAAAATCTCATCAGTGTATAGCTATCAAGGAAATTTCAAATAAATGGTGTACAACACTGGTCTACACTGGTGTAGGTATTTTTTTACTATAATTGGCTCAAACTGGGTTTTTAGTTTGTTGTTACTTTTTTAATAAGAGTTCGTCTAACAATAACATATGTATAATATATAGGGATTTGCTTGCTTTTTTTTTGGCTACGGCCCCGTTGGTTTTTGGGGGCAATTTTGCCATTAACAGTGCCATTAACAGCCGATGTAACAGTAGATAGTAAGATTGTCTGAAAACGAGATAATCCTGGTTGATGAAACTACTAACAGAAAATAAAAACAGCAACATCTAATTAAAAGTAAATACACCACGTTCCAAATTTAAATCACACGAAAGCGCGCCCTAATCCATTTAAATTCAGAACGTTCCAGTTCGAAGGCATAAAACGAGACGGCGTGCGTTCGAAATACGAAAAAGCCGATGTAATCGCCTAATCTTGAGACCTCCGCTCATGACGTATGTAAGGCACGTTGAGAACGAATCAACGTCCGCATTCCGACACCCCGCCATTTTGAATAAACCACAGACAACAAAACAATATGTGACACTTGTTTTCAACTGTCAGTTTAATGATTTAAACTGGGCGAGTATTTTTAGTCTGTGGTTGGTAAGTGTACGGTTTTGAACATGGTTGTATAGTGGAATCTTGAGCGCTCTAATCCAGCAATTACGCATTTTAATGGCGTTCGTTGCCGGTTTTAATATTCAGTTCCTTGTTTTACGGTCGAGGCTAAGCCTTCGTAGAGACTAGTGTATTACTGATTAGATCGTGTACGGAATCTTATCTTTTGGGCTGGATTTAAATTTATGAGGTTACATAATTGGCGTTTAAGCTCTATCTTTAAAAAACATACGGGGTGTAAGGGGCACACTCTCGAAGCCAAAAGAAGGTAATTGTACTCATCATTATGAAAAACTTTTACTATGGGACCAGCCCTGAAATTGCGAAAAAATATCAGCTGTTCTATAGAAAACGGTCATTGCCACTCGAAAAAATGTATGGAAAAGCTGATTTTTTTTTCGCGATTTCAGGGTTGGTCCTTTAGTAAAAGTTGTTCATAATGATGAGTACAATTACCTTCTTTTGGCTTCGAGAGTGTTCCCCTTACACCCTGTATATATATTTGCATGTACTTTTGTAAAGGAAAGTTGCTTGCAATTTTGTATTGGGATGGCCCAATACCAGTCAAGTGAAGAGTGAAGATCAAGGGCTAGCTGTTAAAAACGAATCAGTTTAATTATGAAAAAAAGTTGCGCGACCGCAAACCGTATCTGGGCGCGTTAAGATACACGTTCGCGTGATTTTCTGAATTGCGCTAGTTTGAGACCGACTAAGGAGTTGGCCGTAAGGCCCCTGTACACGCTCAAATTGTTTTGATTTCATGAAGAATTCATAAAACTGTTACAGCAAAACCAGTATATTTTGTTTTCTTTTAAATACACAAATCATCAACGACTTAAAAGTCGTTCTCAAGTTATGGCGTGACCAAGGTAAATAGGGATTCATTTGTGTTTGTTCTATATCTGGTTGTTAATTTCTATTTAAGTATGTATTTAAAACTATATATGTATATATATCAGTCTCTGGCAGCCATATCACAAGTTTTGCTTATAGTCCAGTCATTTAAGCTTAAATTAGGTAAGAATCTCGGAATTCGAGATACCCAGCTGTAAGTCTGTAAATACTTGTATATTGACACCCCAAAAGTTGTCTCAAAACCTACATATGGTAGGGTGTACGAAATTTAATAGTTGCGTACACCCTACCATATGTAGGTTTTGAGACAACTTTTGGGGTGTCAATATACAAGTATTTACAGACTTACAGCTGGGTATCTCGAATTCCGAGGTGAACTTACTATAATGACTGGACTATTAGTTTGGGGACGATGCGGTCCACGATGGACCACGCCTGCCTAGAAGAAACCGATTCAAATATTATAAATCCAATCAATAAATCAATCAATCCAATTCGAATTATTATATAAGCGAAAGGAACTTTGTCTCTGTCTGTGTGTTTGTTCGCTTTTCACGACTTAACCGCTAAGCCGATCTTAACGAATTTTGGCAGGATGATAGTTTACGTCATATGGACGGACATAGGGTACTTATTCTCCCAGAAAATGCGGGAAAATTGGAAAAACGCGGGTAGCTCCGCGGGACTAAGCTAGTTAAATTTAAATTAAAAAAAGCTTGTAAAAATAAGGACAGGTTAAAGAACCTGAATTCGTTTTAAATTGCAATTGAAACTAAGCGTGTGATTACATAACATCTCAGAAATGTTATGTAAGGTATACACCGACCAGAATACAAATTTCGTGGAAAATAAACTGCTCACATTAATCCAAGTAAACAACATTAATGTTCAAAAGATATTTAACCCTACCTCGTCTCAAGCAGGATGTTTCTCCCTAACTTTTCACCCCCGAAGACGCGAAATATTTACATAAATTTACAAATTTCGCTACGAAATAAAGTGCGCTAGGGGTGTGCTATGAATGTATGGTTGCATGGAAAAGGAAAAGTAAAAACCGGCCAAGTGTAAGTCGGGCTCGTGCACTGAGGGATCCGTACCACTAATAACTTGTTAGCTATTAAAGTACAAAAAAGTAGTGCAAAAAGACAACTTCCCAGCAACGCCCAGGCGGTTATACATCAAAGTACCGGCCGCGCGCGACGTTGCTTCACTTCGGTGATCGTAGATGAACAAACCGGTTCACCGGTGGTGAACAGAAATTTTACACCGAATCGCACTTGGCCATTATTCATTATTTTTTGTTATACTTTAGAGTGTGTACTATAATTATGCCAAGTTCTTTTTCTTCATGAGATTTTTTTCAATAATTAAATCTACGTAATATCGATGTTACAAGTTTTTTTTCGTTGATGAGTCTAACACGATGTGAAACAAAACTACTAGCTCATATCAAATTGCCAACCCTAAAGCAGAGCATAGTTCGCGGGGGGTATACCACCTAGCGGGGGTAGAGGGTTTAGTTCCCCCCACCCCAGGGCCGTTTTTCATGTTTAATTTTAACTTCGCAAAACTGGTGTTTTAATAAACGCGGCCCTGTCTTTCGCGTTCTGAATTTTATGTTGAAACCTTTTGCTTTGGAATGGGCGTTTTATGCCCCGCTGGAGACGGAAGTTTTATTGTCTATTATAAAGTACAAATTAGTTTTTGTGACGGTATTTTTACTTCTTTCCTTTTGAAAGGATTTTGGGGTCGCATAAGTCTTCTGTCTTATGTATTTACCAGTGTTAAATATTAGGAAAATAAATTATTTTCAAGTATTAATAGATTTTGTAATTAAGTCTTAGTCAGAGTCAAGCAAAGTAAGTCTCGGTCAAGTCAAAGTCATGCCCAAGTAAAGTAGTAAAGACTTTACGAGATGCTTTTATGGAATTTTGGAAACAAAACGAAAACATTTATCAAATAAAAACGGGAAACAGTTTTGAGACGGCTTAAGCACCTTTATTTTTCAAGTAAAGCAACTAGGAGTCTCATTATCAAGAAGTTTTGAATTAAGATTTTACGTGTGTTTACAAAAAAACACATTGGAAACTTTGTTAAATTATAGTATGTATATGGCAATATTTTTGAAGTGAAAACGTCTTTAGGCACTTTTTATTTATATTACCTACACGAGAATTACTCACGTAAGATTAAGCCGGACACTCCGACGATAGTTTTAACCGCATTAGGCGGTCTTTTTCAAGGTGAATGCACGCGAACGGCTGCGTCTGGCTTGGTAAATAAAATGTGTGAAACGTCACGTCAGTTTTTATAGTCTTTAGGCACGTTGAGCACGCAAAATGAGCACTGAATTCACGTGACCGTTACGCTCAGATACACGTTCGGGTAATGTCGGCTCGAGTCGACTAAGAGAGCGAGAGAGATATAGTCAACCTTGATGATGTTTTCACTTCTGTCGTGTGGTCTTAAGCACACACTTTTTATTCTTGGCGGCTTTTATTTTATTAATTAAAAAAAGAAATTATACCTAAAATTATACCTACCTAAATTATGTAGGTATAATTTATTTTTCTGGAATCATAGCAAACTTACCTAAATTAAAATCAATCAATCGAATAATGAATAATGTCGTTCAGTGTGGAGGTTAAAGGGGGAGGCCTATGTTCAGCAGTGGACGTCTTCTGGCTGGTGATGATGATGATGATGATGATGAATCGAATAATGAATAAATTATGCATAACTAGCAACCCACCCCAGCTTCGCACAGATGTATTTTACGTGTGAAGCCGGGACGGGTCGCTAGTTATACATAAAAACTTTTCGTGAAAAATTATCTAACTGATGGTGAAAACCGCATCAAAATCCGTTGCGTGGTTTAGGAGTTAGCGGCTATACAGACAGACAGACGTGGAAAGCGACTTTAATTCATACTATATAGAAGACAGATAGAGATAGTAATTTTTTTATTCTTATTTACCCACTGAGGTAGTATGTACTACGTATTAGTGATGTAACTAATATTCGCATTCGCATTCGCGAAATTATTGCGAATGTTTTTGCGTGTATAATTTTTTTTAAGTAGGTAAATTTCAATCGGATGCGTTCATATTAACTCGGCTATTCTCGGAACGAAAAACAGACGGAATGCACTTCGTTCGAACGGGACTGCCGCTAAAGTCACCAAGCCATAGACAAATGGCGCCAAATTTAAACAAAAACTGTATATTTTATTTATATAACACGGGAATTACTTACGTAAGATTAAAGCAAGATGCAGTCGCGCGCGCGCATTCACCTTGAAAAAGGCCGTCTAATGCGGTTGAAACTATAGTCGGAGTAACCAGCTTAATCTTACGTGAGTAATTCCCGTGTAATATAAATAAAATGTGTGAAAACCACGTCAGTATCAATAATAAAAACTGAATATTCGCATTTGCATTTCCGAATGTCCAAAATATGACATTCGTTACATTACTACTACGTATATTACCTCAGTGTTTTTCCCAGTGTTTTTTTTTTGCCTTCGATCAATTGTTATTACGACTAAGAAAGTAATATAATACTAAAAAAGAGGGTAGAGAATTTTGTCTGCACCTAACTTTGAACTGTTCGACCATCCACCCGCATTCTTTAGTCTTCCCGTGAACATGGTGCATGTAACTGCGCCGAAATATCGAGAGCTCATTCCACAACCTTACCACGGTAAATATCTCGTTAATAATCAATAACTGTAGTGAACAACCGTGATAGTTTAAAACACTGTTCTATACCTATTCTCAAATACCAAATACTTTACTCGAGACGAAGTTTTTACCCGATAAATTGCTTTTGAAGTTGGAATTTAAATCGTAATTGAATGCCAACTTCAAACGAATAGAGATCTTGTGAACCGATTGCAGAGAGAAACTTTAAATGGGTTTCTATAAGTAAATAAATACTTCAAGCCTTCGTGCGTTCTTTATTTAGAAGTCTGTGATTTTCCAATTTCCCGCGACATAGCCTGCGTGGAGAGAAAAGCATTTACTCGTATCACATCATCAGCCATTAAATGTCCACTGCTGAACAAGGCCTCCCTCTTAGAGAGGGGTGTTGCCATAATCCCCACGCTTGGCAGGCGGCTTGGAGATCGCAGTACGTTCACCGTGTACTAACAGGACGCTGCTGCCCATCCTCCGGTGGTTCTGGTCGCAGTTTTAGGACATACCCGGGTCAACCCGGGTTTACTCGTATCATCGAGACGCAATACCTGTAGATTCACAAAGATTTTTGGTGTTTATTGTATTTTATATTTCGTATGTTATAAATAAAATTGGTCGGCAAATGTGCTTAAAAATGGGCTAACGAAATTCATTGTTTCTGTAATTTGTTACTTTACTTAGATACTGAAAATTTTACACATACATACATAAATAAGCGTTATTATACTCACACATAAAACATTCTGATTGCCTTTGACATTGCGCCTCCAGTGGCAAGTTTTAATAGAAATTTAAATTAGCTGACGGTGCTCCGAACGCTTCTATCGCCACTTGGATGTGTTTCCAACACAGAAGTATGTAGTATGTAGGTACTACTTTATTTTGTTTTGTTTGAAAGATAGGCTTGCACTTGACTAGCATCGCGCGATGATGCGGCGGCGCACGCTTGCCAAGAAGAAACTCGCTAAATTATAAACAAAATGACCCGACTGCATTTTATTAATAGAAATAAAATAAAAGTAAGTACATAACTGAAAAGTAACAGTGGCGCGGTGCGTATCTATATATAGCTATACTCGTAGTAGATACAGAGCTATTTCATACGACTTTATCTCGTAAACTACTGAATATATTTTCATAGTAGTGTTATAATTATGTTTTTAAAATCGAATAATTTGAAGAAAAAAAAAAACAATATTTTGTCATCATTTTAGGCCAAAACTTCGTGGTTTAAACTTTAATTACGTAACTATTTCGATAGGATGTGGAACTTTAGTATAAGAACGGGTAAAGACGGAGGGTAATTTTCATGATAATTAGGGGTGGCACACCCCTCTGAAATGGCATACTAAGGGTTGTTATTTTGCACCTTTATTGGGTACTTTGTGCTGAGTTCAAGGACTTTTTATTGTTTTTCTTCTTTCACATAGCACGTCATGTGCATTTGTGTCGAGAATTGAAATATTTTCGATTTTTATGAAATAAAGTCAATCTAGTCATAGTCACAGTCTAGCAAAGTTATTCACTGACAAATCCAAGTCATGGATAGTAAAGTGGTGAAGATTTTACATGAGACTTCTATGGAGTTTTGTAAACATCACGAAAAGACACCCAAGCACTTAATTAATAATAATCCACCATTATTATATATTAACACTCAAAGTAATGCCGAGTGCAAGCTTAGGAAAACAATTCAGAAAGGTTACATGTTTTATTTTCAAGTTGGTGTCAAAACTGCTTTTTAAAATTTTTATTTTTTAAAATGACATCTAATGAATGTGCGTTAGGAGGTTTAATGTTATAAATCTATACGCAAAATTTTCACAAATGTCGTCAAAACTTGAAAAGATTTTTTTTTAATTCTACTAGTTATTTTTCTTAATTGGAGACATGATGTGTTAGCTAAAAATAAAAAAATAAAATTACAGTTTTTTTCCCTTAAAATTGTACAAATCGCTTTCCAAAGTACAAAGCGTACCAAAGTAAAATATATGTAAAAAAATATATATATATTACAAAATGTCTATAACTGTGTTTAATATATGAACAAAATCACGATATTATTTTTTTGACAGTTTTGGCACATTTTATAACGTAATTACGTTCAGGCTGATTCCGTTCATTACCTAGAGAAAAAAATGGTTTCAGCCAACTTTGA
This sequence comes from Agriopis marginaria, assembly GCA_932305915.1. Taxonomy (NCBI): domain Eukaryota; kingdom Metazoa; phylum Arthropoda; class Insecta; order Lepidoptera; family Geometridae; genus Agriopis; species Agriopis marginaria. Next base: position 19,762,882 of record OW029914.1, on the reverse strand, counting down.
AATTCGAATTAGCACATCAAACGTTCTAAATTCAAATTCGGAATAAGACGCTAGCAAAATAATGGCGGCTCCAACTTATGATTGTCAAACAAGAGGCAACGCGGGACTTAACTTTGAGCCATTTCATTCGTCAAGGAATAGTGATGTACCCACTAAGTTCACGATCTTTGACGTTGTTCTGAAAACTATGTAGAACGAAAATATAACCATAGATTTACAAAAAAGAAGCGAGGTCTAGTTCAAAATCCCGTAAAAAAGGTCCTTAGTTTGGCTATATAAAATGTGTGTTATTAATGATAGAGATAAAAAATAAGAAAATAAAAATGTTAAATGTGTGTTATTTTTCTCTACGCATCCACACCCCTGCACCCGACAAGCAGCCGGTGTCATCACGTGCGCACCGCGCAGCGGCCCGTAGCGCATAGCGAGACGCAGCCGCGCGCGTGCATTCACCTTGAAAAAAACCGTCTAATGCAGTTGAAACTATAGTCGGAGTAACCGGCTTAATCTTACGTGAGTAATTCCCGTGTAATATAAATAAAATGATTGAGATATATTCGAATGAACTACTTGCCTACAAAAATCGTTAGAACTGGATCAACGATATCACCTATACTGGAACTACGTAAGTTATCGTCGAACAAATATACAGACATAAGTACATAAAACCGTCGAACTGTCCCATGAGAGCATTCCGGATTCACACCGATATATAATTATAATATTAATGAATACTATAATATTATTATAGATTTTTTTTTAACGAAGGATAAAGTAGGAGAATTTTCATCATCATCATCAGCCAGAAGACGTCCACTGCTGAACATAGGCCTCCCCCTTTAACCTCCACACTGAACGACAGCCTGCCTTTTGCATCCACTGGATGCCAGCGACTCTCACTATGTTGTCGGTCCATCTAGTGGGAGGCCTACCTACGCTGCGTCTTCCGGTTCGTGGTCTCCACTCAAGAACCTTTCTTCCCCATTCGGCCATTATGCCTAGCGTTTGTGGACTATGAGAAAGCCTTTGATTCAATCGAGACCTGGGCAGTATTGCAGTCCCTCCAGCGTTGTCATATCGACTATAGGTATATCGAAGTATTGAAGTGTTTGTATAGAAACGCCACCATGTCGATCCGATTACAGGACGAGAGCACGGAACCAATCCACTTGCAGAAAAGCGTGAGACAGGGAGATGTTATCTCTCCGAAACTGTTCACGAACGCATTGGAGGACGTTTTCAAGCTCTTGGACTGGAACGGATTAGGCATCAACATCAACGGCGAATACATCACTCACCTTCGTTTTGCCGATGATATAGTCATCATGGCAGAGTCTCTGGAGGACCTAAATACCATGCTCAGCGACCTCAGTAGCCTTTCCCAACAGGTGAGTCTTAAAATGAACATGGAAAAGACAAAAATCATGTCGAATGTCCATGTTGAACCCGTGCCAGTAGTCGTTGGGAACGATACTCTAGAAGTTGTTGACCATTACACCTATCTTGGACAGATTGTTCAGTTAGGTAAGTCCAACTTAAGCAAAGAGGTCACCCGAAGAATCCAACTCGGATGGGTAGCGTTCGGGAAATTGCGTGACATCTTCTCGTCCAAGATACCACAGTGCCTCAAGACGAGAGTTTTTGACCAGTGTGTGGTGCCAGTGATGACATATGGTACTGAGACGTGGTCCTTAACTGTTGGCCTTTTAGAAAAACTCAGAGTCACTCAGCGGGCAATGGAAAGAGCTATGCTCGGAATTTCTTAGCGCGATAAAATCCGAAACGTGGATATTCGCCAAAGAACCAGAGTCACCGACATAGCTGTTAAAATTTGCAAGTTGAAGTGGCAATGGGCAGGCCACATCGCTCGAAGAACCGATAACCGATGGGGAAGAAGAATTTTATAACAATTTAATTTTAAAATGTAAGTTACATTAAATGTAATTTAAAATGGACTTTGAATGTGTCTGAAATAAATGGTTTATTAGAATCAGACCTCTCTTCGCTTGGTCAATGAACAATGTCTATTATTTATCGATAAATTCTGTCTCATCCCTACATTTAACATACGGACAATAGACATGCATTGAAACATAGAAACGCCGACTTGTCCCATTAGAATCTGAAACCTCTCTTCGCTTGATCAATGAACAATGTCTATCATTTATCGATAAATCCTGTCCCATCCCTACAGGAACTAGCGCCTCAGAGCTACTCGGCTTCGTTCGGCAAGTTTTGATAGAATTTTCAATTACCTTCCTTTGTTCCAAGAGTTTCGTAGCGCGATGTGTACTCGACGTGCCGATGTACTTGAGATTCAAGTAGGTTCTAGGGAATAAAGATAGCCTAGGTACCTAGGTATAGGATTTAGGCACCCACAAAAATAATAGGCTATCGGACAGATGTTTGATTTGTTAACAATAACATGCTTGTTTCTATTTTAAATGTTGTATATTATGTATACATTCTTATATAACAATATTGCAATTGTCTGACCTGTAAACATAATGTTTATCAATAAATTACTTTGACTTTGACTTGGCTTAGTGAAAAATATTTTTGACTGTATATATACTTTGACTTGACTATGACTAAGTTTGTTTCATGATATTTTATAAAACTTGACACTGACAAATTCATAAGACTTGCGATACCAAATTTTTTAACAGGTAAGAAGAGATAAATTTATCGGGTGTGTTTAACGATTGAGATTCGAGAAAGTTTACGAGAATAACGAGTGCCCAAATCTCTACATCCATCTATATAATTATGCAAAAGCGAAATTCACCTACTCACACTCACTCATTTATCACGAAATATCGAAACTACTTGATCTACGAAACTGAGGCAAGTAGATTCCTTATAGGGTGCAGAGGTCCGCTAAGAAAAGATTTTGCGAAAAGGCTGAAAATTCAGGTTGAAAGTTTGTATGAAAGTCCTTTGTTTTTCATCTAAGGGGAATGAAATTAGGTATTCAGGTTAATGGTTTGAAAAATAAATAAATACTGTGTAATTTTTTTCAAAAAAGATGGATTAAGGGGGCGAAATGGGGGTTTTAATTTTTTGTAGACAGTTTTGTAATTACGAAGCCTCAATTTGGCAGGTAGATCCCTTATGTGATGTAAATGTTCGATATGAAAGGATTTTGCGAAAGGACCGAATTAAGGGGGGGGGGGGGTGTAAATGGGGACTGAAAGTTTATATGAAAGCCTAGTAGTATAATTATATTAGTTAAAATTAAATAAATTAAAGTCGCTTTTCGCGTCTGTCTGTCTGTCTGTATAACCACTAACTCTTTCTAAACCACGCAACGTATTTTGATGCGGTTATCACCATCAGTAAGATATTTTTTCACGGAGGGTTTATGTATATAACTAGCAACCCTTGATAAATGGCTTCGCATGTAATTTACACCCATGCGAAGCCGGGGCGGGTCACAAGTAAAATAAATACGCATCGACTAGAGAACAATGAATGTTTTCCTCACGATGTTTTCCTTCATCGTTGTTGAGGGATAGCATCGAAACTGCACATAATTTATATTTTATAAGTCATTGTTGAGGATTGAACCGAATGCCGTCAGACTGTAAAGCGCACATGCTACCGCCAGGCCACCATTGCTCTTCCCTGCTCTAGTGCAGGTTGCGAACGAGGACTTTTAAGATCAAAGATAGACTGGACGTAGTTTAACTTCGTTATCGATTGAGACCAGGTTATCAAGTTACACGCCACGAGAGCTACCCTTGTAGAGTTTGTAGCTGTTCCTTTTTGTTTATCAATAATTATGCTTAGGTAATTGTCTAAAAGTACTTATTTTATAGTTTAATTAAATAATATCTGCAACTTTTTCACACTAAATAACCAAAAAAACGACCATAACCCTTCTGAATTCGAAAAGAAACAAAAACAAGCCGCGCGCATTTTCTAATTCTAAATTCAAACCGTCCGAGTCGTCTTCGCTCATTTTTGCCTCCTTTTGTCGCCCACCCTCCCCTTTCGCACCCCCTAGGGGAAACTTTGCCGGTTCCGTAGAGGTAACTACTTTGTACCTACGTACATGAGGTAGGCAGTAAGGAAGGTCTCTACGGCACTAACAACAGGCAAGGTAGCAGGCAAACGCAAGCCTATTATATGATAAAAATACGCAGTAGGTATTTGTAAACCACAATACCCACTTCGGGTTGCTGCGCCAGCGGAATACCTAAGTAAATAATGCATGTGTAGAATGGCCAGACACACAGAGATAGAAGGCTGGTCGCTACCTTCCTCTCCCCTTCTGCTTTCCCCCGCTGTTGTAAATCTTCACTTTTATAGGTTAGTGCATTAAGCTGAAAACAAATTATCGGACGCGGCTGATGGACGCGACATAAAGGTATCATTTATTTATTAAAGATTTATTATTATTATAGATAATGAAATGTACACTGAGCTGTGCAAACTATCGAATGTAAGTCGTGAACGTAACCTTGGGCTGAACTTGAGCGTTCGGACGTCCGGCAAAAATCTGGTGCGTCGGATGTTTTTGTCAGCCGAAGCCACGTCTCAAAAGACTGTGCTTATCAGTCGCGTCCGTCAGCCGCGTCCATCAGCCGCGTCCGATAATTTGTTTCCAGCTTTACAATGCGTTGCGTTGACGTCTTGTCGCCATCCTGCTCGCACCCGCAGCCTTAGACTTTATTTCTTTTGGCGTAGAACGTACCTATTATATTTCATTTAACAATCCTAGTTTAGAACCTAGACAACAACTTTTAGAGTGTTAATGACATTTTTCTATGGAACAGCTAATTATTTTCGCCAAGTCAGTGTTGGTTCTAAAGTAAAAGATGTTTATAATTAAGGAGTACAATATGTCCGTCTACTAGAGATACAACCCGTATATTATGGCACTCTCATTCTCCTGCCATTTGTTCTGAGAAAGACAGTTGCAGAGATAATTTTGATCCGCATGAAATCGACAAGTATGATCTCAACCACGCTAGCATATAGCAGGCCTGATATAATCAAATTTAATAGGAAACATGTAAAATATTAACAGTGAATTGAAAACCTATTTATTTCTGCAGTTGACTTACAAAGTCAACTTTGCACTTACTGCCGCAGTTTGTAGTAACTACTCCCTGGCTCAGGCGCGCTTGCGGTCGTCGGTGGCTTTAATCAATTTTTCAACTTCATTTTGGAGCTTAGTTAATTAATTTTTGTCGAAATCTTCTTTTGTGCGTAGTTTTTGTCACGTAATCGAAGCGAATAAAATATTAACCAATAGTAATTAAATTTCGTTTTCACTGTTAAATCACTTCATTTTATTTTATTTCTTCTTCGGGTTGGGGGGTTGGTCAAAATTAGCAATTTTCCCTCTATCTTGTGCCAAGCGGAAAAATTGTTTGGTTGGCTAAGCAGCGGCCTTATTATAGAAGTTTGATCGTGGTCGAGATTACATGCCGTCCCGTTCGCATCTATTTACTCGCACCACGTGCGTAAGTGAGATGGCACGCGATCGCGATCACGATCCAAATCATCCATAATAAGGCATCTGGTCGTCTACTTTTTCCTTCATCTAACGTATCACATCATCAGCCAGTAAACGTCCACTGCTGATCAAAAGCTTAGAGAGGGGTGTTGCCATAATCCCCACTCTTGACATGCAGCTTGGAGATCACAGTACGTTCACCGTGTACTAAACGGACGCTGTTGCCCATCCTCCGGTGGTTCTGGTTGCAGTTTTAAGACATACCCGAGCCTCCAAACGCATCGAAGGTAAGTGATCCAACGCATCGCATACTGGCATATAACTTTTTAAATTTTTGCTGGAGCTGGTATTATTTGGTACGCCAACCGCATGCTAAAATAGCTCTGAGCAAAATCACTACTAAGTGGAATCCCAACAGGCCCCTTATGAGATGTCGCGACGAAGTTAACGGCGTTGGCACGATTCAATAAGATAGCTCAAGACTGACAACATTTTAAAAGAGGATTTTAAGGCCTTTGTTCAAATGTTGGGCTCCATAGGCTAGCAACAACGACATCACGGTTATGATCGCGTCTACATCGCTCGACAACTGCATGTATTTGTTTGTATATAACTATTTAGTTAGTTTACTGTGAAATTAGTTTGAGGTATGATAGGATTGATGGCCATTGATGGCAAAAGTCCTCACAATAAATACAGACTGATTAAAAATATACGGCCTTACTTAAAAATGTTACTTAAGTTAAGCAATGCTTAAAATTGGTCTGTCAACTTCTCGTCGACGAAAATTGTCACACGTGAAAACGAGATAAAGCAATTTTAAGCATTGTTTAACTTAAGTAACGTTTTTAAGCAAGGCTAATAAAGTTTTAAATCATCATTACTAGGACTGCCCTGGTGGTACAGTTGGTAATGAACCTGCCATTTGCGCTTCGGGGCGTGGCTTCGATTTCCACCTAGGACAAACATTTATGAATGAATGGTGATGAATGGTGTTTGTTCTATATCTGGGTGTAAATATCTATTAAAAAAATAATGTATATCAGTCTCTGGCAGCTATTGACAAGCTTTGCTTAGCATGGGGTGAGATGACCGTGTGTGCAAAAACGCCCCGAATGTTTCTTAATTTAAAAAACATCATCTTCAGTCTATACTAGTCCGCGGCTGGATATAAGCCTCTCCAAAGGAATGCCACTCAGTCTGATATTCGGCTTAATAATCATAAAAACTCGCATCTAAATAACAACAATAGATACGCTAAAATCACAGCCGGCACAAACCAATCCGATACAACTTTTCGTACAACATTTTACAACCGACAACTAAAACTATTCGGTCCCCGCGGACTAAAAAAGGTCGGCCTAACCAAACATCGACCCTTATAAAACTACCCCCTGGCTAAAAACCGTCCAAAAAGGCAGTAAAACAGAGTAAAACTAAAGGAATTAAGCGGGGGGTGGAACTACTTTTCCAAACACTTCCAAAAGTGGGGTGCTCTAAAATATATGAATACCAATTTATATTTTCCAACGGGGTTGGACAGGGGTGGGAGTTAGGTTGCGATTATAAGGATTTTTCGTGAGAAAAGTTTTAATTTGAAACTTAGGTATACATAGTATGTACATTTAAATGTTAGCTCTTTAGATAGACACATTTCACTTTTTCAATTGGAATAGAATTGATTTCTTCGGCTTACGTACTTCATCGTAGACCTAGACCGTATCATAGCGAGATATTATATCGCCTATTTTTTACAATAAATTAACCGGCCAAGTGTATGTCGAGCTCGCGCACTCAGGGTTTCATACCACCACAAAATACAAGTAGAGCAAAATGACAACATCGTATCCAGGCGGTCACCCATCCAAGTATCGACTGCGCCCAACGTTGTTTAACTTAGTAGTGAACAAAAATTATACCGAATTTGAAAATTACACAAAATTTGTAATATGTGTCATTTCGATTCGGTGAAAGAAATGATAAGGTCATCCAAGTAACGAAATTACCAGTTATAACTTGGTAATGAACATACATTTGTTGCTGACTCGCACTTGGCCATTATTTATTTTTAATTTGTCGTTTTATATTAGAGTGTGTACTATAATCATGCCAAGTTTGACGCTCGAACGAAGTATTACCGTTTTTACATTAGAGCAAATATAAAAATACCATTAGTTTGTTTGGGGATGAGTTTCTTTTTGTTTAATTTGGGTTTTATATTTTTGTGTTTATTGGTTTTTGGTTATTTCAAATTCATTTTAGTTCATTTGAAATTTTATATTCTATAGATACGTGCCTAATAAAAAGTAAGTATACGTGGTAGACATTTATTACTATGTTATTGCAGGTGTCAGTGTAAATAAATGATTGTAACAAGTTTAGGTTCTGACAATGCATGAAAATTACTTACATAAAATTACCGGGAGCTCACCTCATTTTAAAAAATCTTTCAGAGTGCCTGGTTAATGCGACGCGTGACCAAAATGGTGGCGTGTTTCTGGCTCAACGCTTAAGCATTGGCATTCAACGTGGTAATGCTGCCAGCATGTTGGGTACGCTGCCAACTGGTAGTGGGCTTGAGCATTTGAATTGTCTTTAGATCTTCAACGGTCTATGGGCGACAGTCTAACTGTATTTGTAGTTTTAGTTTTAGCATGTATTTTGTTTAGTTAATAAAGGCACTTGCCCAGTAAAAAAAAATGAAAATTACTATTTACAATAATGGTAATACTGCCAGCATGCCAGGTACGCTGCCAACTGATAGTGGGTTTGAGCATTCGGATTGTCTTGGGACTTTCAACTTTCTATGGGCAGTCTAACTGTTTTTGTAGTGTTAGTGCTTTTCGTGTAGTTAATAAAGGCACATGCCATATAAAAAAAACTATTTGCATATTTTTGATATGGATTATATTCCAAATCAGTCCCGGTAAAGCTAAAAGCGACCCACATACTGCATTATCGAAAACATTTCAACGTTGGAATCCTTTATAGAAATTGCTTTTAAACTCAAAGGTTCGTATCGCTCAATATTTCTGTTCGAACATTTTGTGAAACACTTTTTGGCTATTAAATAAAAGTTTGGTAAATACTGTCAAGATAAATAATAATTATTATAATAGTAATATTTTTAAAAAAAACTTTGAAAAATAAAACAGTACTCTGCCGCAACATTACATATTCTATAAAAAAAACTACTGGCTATCTATTACGGTTCGAATGATACGTAGGACAGACAGACAGACAGACAGACAGACAGACCGACAGACCAGCGTAGGCTTAGTAGGGCCCTATAACCTTTGACGTGGTATCTTACTATGGGCCTCATAAGCAAGCTCAAAGTCGCACAACGATCTATGGAGAGGGCTTTGCTCGGGGTTTCTCTACGAGATCGAATCAGAGATCTGTAGGTGAACGAAAGTTAACGACATAGCCCACCGGATAATCAAGTTGAAGTGGCAGTGGGCAGAGCACATATCACGCAGAACAGATGGCTGATGGGGACGAAATGTTCTCGAATAGGGACCACGGACGGGTAAGCGCAGCGTAGGACGTCCACCCACAAGATGGACAGACAACATAAAAAAGACCGCAAGGAAACGCTGGATGCAGGCCGCTACCAACCGGCCCTTTTGGAGATCGATGGGGGAGGCCCATGTCCAGCAGTGGACGCCCTATTGCTGAAATGATGATGATGATAGCCTTTGAATACCAAACCCTAAAAACTAGATCTTGTACTAACATCTTGAGAAAGTATTATACTCAACTAAGCATTCCCCACTCGGAAATGTAATTGTTCGTTATTAATTGGCAGCTAATTTTCCACCCTCACTAGTTTCGCGAGGGGTAGTATAAATTGTACACTCCATTAATTGTAGATGTCTATGTAAATTTCCGTGTTTCTATTATAATTTATACTTATTTTTACTAACAAATTTAAAGTAAAATTTTCTTATTCATGTGGGGCCGAATGGCGTTCCCCGATAGTTGACTGATGACCTAATGTGAAATAGCAATAACCTAATGTGAGATGACGATTACTTGATACGATGATTATTACGATGGAGGTCAAACGCAAGCCTATTAATTATAAAAAAAAACTAATGACAGTAGCTTAATGCGAAGTAAAACTGCCCGATTTCCTGGGAATTGTTACCGGTTTAAATTTAAAACGTCTTCTAATGCTTAAACAGGTTTTCATTATTTTTAACAGGGGTAAAGATGACCCTAAGATATTACCGGACAGTGGTCAGTGCGTGAGAAAAAGGGGACATGTCCCTGTTAATAATGTGCGACTTCCTCACTAAACTTTATAATAATCAATTTAGCTTTGAATTGCTTAAAAGTAACAGACAGATAATTATAGAGAATAGTAATTGTAAATGTTATTCTCGGTCACCCATCCCAAAACTGACCAAATTGTCCGTTGATTCACATAACTGATTATTTTATACTTAAGCTTATTGCGCTGAGCCAAAAAAATAAAACCATTTCAATCTATAAAACATAACAGAATTATACCTAGCGGCATTTCTTGAAATTCAAATTGCGCGATGTGAACCTACGCGCACCTGCTTCAGAAATTTTCGTGTAAGAACTTCTCTTGTAATTAACAAAATATATTCAGAAACTTGTAACAAGATTTAAATAGTAACAGTGGTATAGCGTAGGGATGGGGTGGAAGTTCATCGGTGCTTTCTTGACATCGATAAAATACTTAGATCGTTTAGAAATATTTTAGAGCTAGATTTTTATGCTGTCACCTGATAGACGTGAAGTATTACACGCTTCTATAGATTCTTATCATATAATAGAGATAGGATAGTTATCAAATTGATCGTTGCAGTGCCTGAGGACTATGCACTGTTATAGACTTATTTTTAAGAACTATGTGTACAGTATATTACAGTATAGTATGTACAGTATATTGTGTATTAGAATTAAATAATGGATAAAATAAAAATCATCGGAAGAAAGCATCGACATCGATATCACGTTATTTTCCCTTCCCTACTCCTTAGACAAAGAGACACTAAGAAATTATGTATTCCCCTTAGCGTAGTTTCGGCAACTTTATTGAATTTGTTCCTAGGTGTTCAAATCGGGATGCAGCACTTTTGTTAGACGGGTCGTGATTTGAATGCGACTGCTGCCTAATTTCGTTCGTTGTAAGTTGCGACGCCATCTTGGATCGGCGCGTTCTTTTTTTGAATTTGAAATGAGGCATTTGAATTTTGGAATTGGAATCATTGTTTTTGCTTTAAAGTCGAATTAAAAATGGACAGTCTTGCTTCATAGACGATTTCATTTGTTGTCAATGTGATCAAAAAGCTTCATTAACAAGAGTCTATTCTGGTGCGCTCGAGATTCCAATAGATAAAGTTACTGGATCTATATCCAAAGTAACTGATGAAAACTCGAGCAAGTGAGACTATGGCGAATGGCTGGCCTGGCAGATGAATTGAAGGTAAGCACCTATGCCAAAGTATACCTATAATTATGTAGTTAACAAGGACTTTTTGGAGTATAAAAAGTCCTCGGTAGTGAATAAAGCTGAAAATTCTTTCACCATTTGAATGCTACATTATCACTGATTAATATAGGCTATTTTAATAGGCTACATAACTATACCCGTGCGTAGCCGGGACGGACCTCTAGTTACTAATAAATAAGGATGATTTAGTGAAAAATTCGAACTATTAAAAAACTAGCTAACTTTTATATGCTTGGTAGGCTAGGCGGTTGACCACACTTTGTGTTATTTGACGATGAAGTTGAAGGTAATAACGCCTATGGTCTAGAATAGGAGAGATATGTCACGGACTTTCAAGTGAAACTGTGTGTGGGTATCCTACTAATCATTACATAGATCAAGAAATCAATTTGCACACCCAAACGCACCCGCCCGCCATATTGTGTTTAATTCCCGTCAAGTTTAAATTTCAAATTCGGAAACTTGGAACGTCGTTCCACGTTTAAATTCAAGTTTGAATTGAACGCGTTCCGCATGCGAAGCACGAGCTTTCGTATCGCACCCGCGGTACTATCAAGGACTTCAGCTGAGTGATGCTGGTTTGAATTAAGAATTTCCAGAAGCTTGAAAAAAAGTTGTATATAATATATGGAACTATTTACTAGACTTTCACATTATTTTATTCCCTTTAAGTTAAGGTAATACAATCTTCAATTAAATACTTATCAAATAATATAGTTGAATAAAAAACATTTCAAAGCAATTCCAAGTCCAATTCCCTCTTCCCGGAACCTCGCTTCCTTGCGAACATAGAAGTAAACAAAATTTCTGGAAGGATATGAACCCCCTCCCTCCACCCGTTGGGAGGGGTAGGGGGGACTAGTTAACGTTTTTTGTTCGTGTGTGTGGATTTTTATGTGTGCGCGCTGTTATAGTGTTGGTGGAGACGGAGTCAGGGTTTTTTTTACTGGGGTTCATTTTGAAAAAACGTCACTGTCTATTTGTATGGTTGTTTTGCACAGCCCAGCTATACAACGAGTTCAATAGTTTTCTTCTAAATTTGCCGTTTGCAGGGCTTTGATGGACAATAATGCTCTTTGCGCAATCTAAATAAAGCTAAAGAAAAGAGAGAGGATGGCTCCACCATGCTTACTCTAGTGCAACATGCACAAGGTGAATTTCATATTATGTCTTAACTTTTGAGATTCTTGGTGATACCGGTTTCTTCACGATGTTTTCCCTCACAGTTTTTTGAGAAATGACATTGAAACGCACTTAATATGTTCAGGGACTAAATAAGTCACAGGTGCAAGCAAGGCAGAGGATCTAACCGGGTGCCACCAGATTTTAAAGGGCACGTGCTACCGTTCAGAACAGTTTTAAGACGCGGTACAATCGCAAAACTTACCAAAAGAAGTGTTTTTAAACGCTTTGTGTGAAGAGACAGAATTAGCTGATCAGATAAAAAAAATACTACAAGTAGAAAAAACCCCTTGGTAATAATCTTAACCGAATAAATTTTTAAAAAATTGTCGAGACTCTTAAAAAAACATATTACAAATTGCACAGTAAAAATAGCTTCTGAATTGAAGAACTCTGAATTTTCAGCGACAACAATAATTTTTTTTGTACGAATTGTATAGACAGACTAGTCTTTTAAAACTTTAACCAGTTAATTGTTGAAATTCATTTATATAGTTTGATAAATTAAATAAAAACCCTCAAAATAATATAAACACAAGCACAAAGTCATCATCATCATCAGATATGATGATATACGATTTACGACTTTAAACAAAGCCGTTTTAGATAGCAAATAGATCATGGCGTGAGCGGGTGAAAAACGAATTTGAAATCGTGATCAGACCGCGCCTTAAGATGAAATTGAGAGTAACGGGACCACCATTTCAAGTACGCTAGGATTGCCACGCTTTTCTGTAAGAAACACAATATTATGCTTTTGATTTTTCCAAGAAAAGTGGCCTACGTATTAATAACTACGTCATAAGTGAGATTAATACAGGGGGTATACACATCATCAGTTCATCAGCCATTAAACATCCACTGTTGATTTAAGGCCTCCCTCTTATAGAGGGGTGTTGCGATAATCCTTACGCTTGGCAGGCGGCTTGGGGATCGCAGTACGTTCACTAACGCTGCTGCCCATCTTACGGTGGTTCTGGTCGCAGGTTTAAGACATACCCGGGTCCACCCCATGGACCCCGTAGGGAGTATACCCCTGCTCTTATTACGTCCACGTTTAATACTAGTAAGCAGAAGCAAAACGTTTTTCGGATAAGCTTTCCGGGATCCGGGAAAAGGGTAAAATTTAATATGTCTGGTAAAAACTATGCATGGGTCGGTTTCCCGTTTCCCCCGGGTCGGGGGAGGGGGGGGTTAGTTTTAATCTCGTTTGCGATTTAATTTTTGGCAACTTTTGTTACGGGTCTGACTTTTTTATTTATTCGTTTTTTAATGTTCAAGCTGCACTGATAAAAGAATTGTGTTATTATTTTATATTTATTTTATTTTATTAAATATTTATATGTAAATACTTAATGTTCATGCCAACGCTAAAAAAACGGTGAAGGAAAACATAGTGAGGAAACCGGTAGCAAGTACCATTTTTCTATCGGACTGCCAGAACGGGCACGAAAAATCGACATCGTTTTATGGTTGATATTCCAAAAACACGTAATGCCGCCAGCAAGCTGGACACGCTGCCAACAGATAGTGGGCTTGAGCATTTGGATTGTCTTTAGACCTTCAACTGTCTATGGGCAGTCTAACTGTATTTGTAGTGTTAGTATTAATTAGGTTGTATTTTGTTTAGTTAATAAAGGCACTTATAAAGGACCCAGAAAAAAAGTTTATATTTTTATATTGATAATTATTCTATTACATTTTCCTGTTATGTCATCATGCGTTTATGGTTAGGAATCTCGTGTAAGATAGTGCATAGGTAAGATATCTGCTGTTTCTTGTCTTACTAAACACGCGAATTCGCGTTTACTGAACCGATTTTGAAGAAACTTCTATGGGGCCAATCTGAAAGTATATTCTTTTAAAGAAAAAAATAAATTTTAAATCGGTTTAACAGCGCAGCCGCGGAGCAGTTCTTGGGCTGTGTAGTGGTTCGTACCAGTTCTTTGTGTTACAAAACGCACCGGCCCGTATTCAATCCATATGCTGTTATTAGGTATGCGTTTAGTCTGTAGAAGGATTGAATAAGAGGAAGGTAAAGCGATCTTTCTTTCCTTACACCTGCAAAATGTGGAATGAGCGACCTTCCGCGGTGTTTCCGAGAAGCTACAACATGGGGTTCTTCAAATGGCGAGTTAACAGAGTTTTAAGGGTCGGCAACGTATTTGTGATGCCTCTGGTGTAACAAGTATCCATAGGCGACGGTGACTGCTTACCATCAAGCAGCCTGACTGCTTTTTTGCCACAGATGGCATTAAAAAAAAGCACGCGAAACAGTGAAAAATTACGTCATTAAACTACGATGTGCACAGAAAAGAGAAGTAAGTAGAACGGAAATGAGAAAGAAAGTCTGTTACCGGGCATTATGAGTGAACCTTGATTGAACATTCTTATTTATATCAACGCGTCAAACTCCGCATCACAGCTGCTAACTGCACAACAAATTTCTTACAAAAATGCCTTGACAGCCGTTCTAATAAAAAAAAAATACTAACGATACGATTGAAAAATTGTGAAGTCACGTATTTATCTGTCAATATCTGTAAGTACCTATTTTAGTATTAAATAACTACCTAAATGGAAAGCAAACATTAAACGCAAAAAAACCTACTAACCCTACGATTTAATGGAATACTTACCAGTTTTAAAAAAATATTCATAAAACAAACCAAAAATATATTTCACGAAACACAAGAATTAACTTGAAGTTAGAACACAATGTAAAATTGTCAAAAACATATTCAAATAAAAAAAAACATACAACTATCGCGTTCAAATATCAAACAAAAAATAAAACACGGCGCCAACAAAAAGCACCCCTCCGTTGCCAAGTATCCACCCCTTTTTTAACCCAAGAATCGCTAAGGCGCGCCCCCGGAGAGTGGGGGCAAACCGGGGTGTTTTTTCACCCTTTGAAGAATTGCCCCAAGGCAGGGGGTGGGGGCAGATTACCCCGCGTTAGTGTGTGTAAGTATTATTAGCGAATTGAAAAGGGTCGCAGTTTTTGAACGTAACTATAATAGCAATAGGGTTGTAATAATTTTTGCTGGATTCGCGATGTTTTAATGGATTTTTGAGTTGAGATGGGTTTCGGATTTGAATAAACTAGTTTAAATTGTTTTTATTGAGTTTTATGTAAGTGTGTAGCTATTTTTAGCCGATTTTAAAAAGGAGGAGGTTATCAACTCGACTGTATTTTTTATTTAATTTTTCAAACTAATAATTTAAAATTTTCAAGTCTAGTGTCAGAATATAAACTATATTTCCACTGTTTGCCGTGGGACTTCTTTCATGAAAAGCACTCCACTAGAAAATTCTACATACAATAATTATGTCTGAAGTCGAAACAAAGATAGTTATTTATCCATACCTCGTTCAGCATTGCATGTTCAATACTCCTGTTCAAAACAACCTTCCACCTTTTCATTCTAAGAACATAGTAAATACAAATTCAAGAGTTAACCCTTCAACCGCCGCGCCTAAATAATGCATCATAAAAGTGTGGGGGTACCGTAGACCCGCGGGGACTCGCGTCTCGAGTAAAGATAAGTAAACGAATTCTGCTGCTTTGTATTTGGAATTGTGTACAGGATGTTTGGTTTTGTTTAGTATTTTTATTTTAAAATAATTATTGTAGAGAATAAGTAATTAACACGGAAAAAACGCGCAATGGACTTCCTTTATCTTAATTTAAAGGAAAATGTGTAGCTTTGTTTCGCTAACTTTGACGGATTTTGATAAACTCTAATGAAACGAGTAATCTCAGCAGTATAATAATATATGTAATGAAACAAAAAATATGACAATTGGGTCAAACTGGAAGTTTTTTTATTGTATAACTAGCCTTTAGTTTGACCACCTCCTCGCGAGATGTTATAAGCATGCAGTTTGCGCTGGAACACGCTAGCCTAGAAGAAACCGATTCATTCGCGACTTAAAGACGCCCAGATTGTAACTATCGGGGAACACCCATTCAGGAAACGCATTCCAAAGTCTATCAATTTGCCCAATAAAAGTGGAATCAAAGCAATTCTTACGGGTTTTTTAATGTCAACTATGAAATGGAGTCACTTTTTAATGCCCACCCGGCCGTCCGACAAAATGATGGGCAGGAGGGTAATTAGATCTTCCAAATCCGATGCATGATTTCATAAATATCAACATTGCGTCAATCTTAGACCTAATTA
Organism: Agriopis marginaria; assembly: GCA_932305915.1. NCBI lineage: Eukaryota > Metazoa > Arthropoda > Insecta > Lepidoptera > Geometridae > Agriopis > Agriopis marginaria. The sequence continues at coordinate 19,746,555 of OW029914.1, read as the reverse complement.
AAACAGGACCCAGACCAAATTAAATTGACAATACAAGGAATAAAAATTACCTGGCAGACGGCAATAATGCATACTTTTTATTTTTACATTCTCATGTATTATATCACCAAAGCTTGCCAACATCCAAAAACAAAGCAACTGCGTTCTCACCCTTTTCAACATTAAAAGACATTTGCCGCAAACCACCAAATTTCCTACAATAACTCCAAAATTACGTCCTCAATTACTAGAACAAAAACAAATACCCACGCGCTGGGTACCGCGACGCACATAAATTGACACCCTATATAAACATTTGCACCCTAGTGAAAATCTTCGCGAGTCATTACTCGCGAGTCGTTACTGTAATATAATTTCAGTCAGTACATAAGCTAGACTCTGGCTAGAGACGGCCAAATCCCACAACATACTTTTAGTTCGGACGTCCTAAGTCCACGAGACTTCGTAGAAAGTTTTAAATGTTTATCGGGACTTATCACGTATTATTTTATTTCCAGCTTGTTTTTTTATTGTCATCTCGTGACCATGGCCATTGTAACATGGTCGAAACGTCGAGCGAAAGGTGCCTATTTTTACCTAAACAAAATAATACGTTGTTCATAATTTGTGTTCATATCTTGGATATCGTAGTACCTCGATTTTTACTCATTATTATCACATCCAAAAATTAATATATTTCTATTTATTTAATAATATGTTTGTGTTTGACCTCCACCTCGCCTGATGTTAAGCGATGATGTGGTCTATGATTGAGCCTAGAAGAGAAAATTTACTCAATAAATTTTTGGCGCCGTACCTTGCCATACTTTAAGCTTGCCTTGAGTTGCATCATACAGTTTAAAGTATTGTATTAAAAAGAAAAGGTAGGCACAGTGGATCTTTGTGTCTCTGAAGTTAAGCTCTTGCGAACCATTGGGCAAGTAGCACATCCCTTGCGACACAACAAGAGCTACTACACATCATCAGCCATTAAATGTCCACTGCTGAACAAGGCCTCCCTCTTAGAGAGGGAGTGAGTTGCAAGAGCTACTACGCAGCCTTGCAACTCACTTCAGAGACACAAAGATCCGCTGTGCCTAAAGGGTGTAGGTTTAATTTTTATATCTACCCACAAAAAACAAAAAAAAAAAAACATCTAAAACGGGATTATAAATAGACGTTAAAAATAGCCATATAATTCTGACCGGAATCAATGTCACTGTTCTATGGTAGCACTGGGGGTACAAGGGGGACCCCCACATCTTCAGGGGGTTAGAATCTTAGTTCAAATCTCTGACGTTTTATCTAAATGGGCCTCGGAATGGCGTCGTTCTGCTAATGACCCCGAAGAAATAGTAAGACGCGGCCTGACAGTGACTTACTGCTTCTAATTCTGTTTGTTTGTACCCTGAAATGACGATCCGACCCTAAGGTGACAATTGTTACTAGGTATATTACGACCCACTATTGGGTTGTTATCGTTTTTTTGTTTCACTTTCGTTCAGCTAACATGAAAAAACTGAAGATAAGAATATTCCGTAGAAATTGTAGAACTTGCAAGACAGCGGCTTACTGACTTCCAATACTGTTGTTGTTAAATTATGCTTTGACATGGTGGTGAGAAATTACCGTATTACTTTTTTGTGTTATTCAGTAAGAAAATAATTGTTTATTGTTAAGAAAAAAGTGGGACATCAATTTTCGTTCTAAAACAGAAAGCTAATGAACCAAATAAGATAGTGTTTTGATAAATTGGAATGGCGATATCTTGAGGTGACGACAATGAGGTGAGCCTTACTATTTTTAAGTTGGCTTTTTATTTTGGTGTTTAAGAGTTTATGTTATAATGGCTATGGCAATTGTTAAAAAGTGAAAAAATATTAGTCAATTATTTCATACAAAAGTTGGCTCAAAAAAATAGGGAAAAACAATCAAAAACATTCAGCATTTTATTGCTAGAAACAAAAATAAATACGCCACCGCGTTTCCCACGCAATCAAAACCAATCGCATAGTTCCGCGACTCGATTAAATCTCTCAAATGAAATCGATTCAATTCCATCAGCCTTACCCGGCTTGCCACAACAGCTTGCTTCGAAATTTAAACTGCGGAAATTTTGCGCAGGCAACACCAATATGGTGCTCGAGCAATTTAGCTCTAACTGAGTCATTTGGCGTAAGGGGGGAAGGTAGAGTCTTCGCGGAGGGTGGGGGAGATGATTCGTAATTTGTTTTCTGTAGCTCTTGGTTTATGGCGCTTGAGGTGGATAGGGTCGTAAACGCAAGCGGCTTTTTAGGGGTTTATGGGAATAAGGAAATTTTGTAGCTACGGATGAAGGGGTCTAGTTTTTCAATCTATTTAATTCTTGTTGTATACATTGCGGTTTCAGTAAATATTATTCTTATATTATACTTATTTTCAAGAATGCTTGTAGAAACTTATGATTCTTAAATAGCTTTTACAGTGCCTTTAAAAGCAAAATGTAAAAAAATGCATGCATTTTTTTACAAGTACATTTTTGAGAATAGGTTATTTATTATTATCGACTGCAGTATTTCATCCAGCTAGTAGATAAGTTTCAATAAACATACTTCGTACAAAAAACGACACTAAAGCCCAAGCGCATCTTTATTTTCTTAAATCACGACATTTTCATATTTGCAGACTTTATTTACGTAAGACAAGACGGATGCGCATTCTTAAAAAAAACCACGATTTATTATGTTGTAATTTATTAAATAAATACGAAATATCAATTAATTTAAATTATGGCCGTACGTAATGGATGCACACAAATATTTAAGAAGTGATGCAAAAGAAAATAAAGTTAGATATAGGTACTTTTATTAGGTATAATAGTAAATAGTAAATAAATAATATATCTTCTTTCTGTCCCTGTCTGTTGGTTGCCATTTCATGGTTAAATGGCTTAACCAATTTTGATAATAAATTGGGCCATAACATTGTATACATGCAAAAGTTCCATCACCGCGCTTGTCCGAGTAAACCTGCATACCTCAGACTACTGATGCGTGTTTTGAAGATAATGCAGCGCGTTTTATTGCTATTTATTATATAAATTGGCATAATAAAGTACATAATGAATTCAACAACTTAACTGCCATGTTGAAATCTTCACATAAAAGTTATATATCCGAAAACTATAATTATATACAAATATCTATCTCGTTGTCTTTATAGCCCTCTATCTCTCTGTTTGATACCGTTTTTCGACTTAACTTGATCCAACTTGGCCATGAGTTTAGTTGGTGGCTAAAAAAATTGTCTATATACAATAAATAATAGCAATAAAATGTTATGCTAATTAAGGAAGAATGCAAGAAACATTTTTACCTCAAAATATAGGAAAACTTAATACGACGGATCCAGTTAGTAAAACCTTAAATGTTCACCTCCGCGTTTGCTCATGGGATCCTACTGCCTACCTCAGACTTGACGGATGCGCGTTCTGGAGAAAATGCAGGGCGTTTCATTAACGTTTTCCCGTCGACGGAGACACGATTTATGGAGTACACCTCGCGCAAGCTTTACGGGGAAATGTAAAAGGGTTGGAACTTAATTTCGCAGAAGCATACTTACTTATACAGGTAAATATTTCGCAAGATTTAATTATCAATTCACTTCAAAAGGAGCTCTATTTGACAGTGTTTTTTTTTCTACCTTCTTCTAAAAATCGAATCCAATTCGAATAATTTTTTTCTGCCGTCTTCCTTCTTTTCTGTGAATTACAATCTAGGCACCTTCAAGGCTAGAGTGAATAGATTTCTTCTAGATCAACGTGTTCCGTCCTTGGCCACACCATCCCTTATCATCAGGCGATGTAATGGCCAACGTAAATCCACACTACCAAAAAAAACACCGACTTTGTACCGTTTTTTTATTGGATAGGCTTATATCTCGAGGGTAGTCTCCTACTTAATTTTGAAGAAAATATTCCACATCTGAAGGTGGGAAATTAGAGGATTTATATTCAGTTTATTGAATTTACGTGGGGGATAAATATTAAAAAAAAAATTGGCTGGAAAATAAAAAGACCTAATGTTAAGTGACGATGTGGTGAATAATTATTTTTTTGAAAAAAAAAAAAACAGAAGCCGACTTCAAAACTATGCCTACAAGTACAAACTTATACTGAAAAGGTTGAAAATAACAGTTAAAACCATCGTCATACAAGATATTGAAAGTCAACATCAAAACTTTTGCTGAAGGGAACCACAAACCAAAACGTCATGTTTATATATTTTTGGTTTTTGTTAACTAATAAAAAAGTGCTATATCAATTTCGATAAAATTTATATGAGACAACCTCTGAATTGTGACCTACCAAACAAAAAAAAGAATCATCAAAATCAATTCATAATTGGTGGTGTAATCGCGTAATAAACCTACAAAAAAAAACACACTGTCGAATTAATAACCTCCTCCTGAAGTCGGTTAAAACACCTATATATTGTGGAAAAGGTACTGGCTTTTAATGATAGGAGTTTATTTATTTACGTATATTGCTGGACGCATTGTAGACTGGCTTTTAAAGATAGGCATTTATTTATGTACATTACTGGACGCATTGTAGACTGGCTTTTAAAGATAAGTGTTTATTTACGTAGATTGTTGGACGCATTGTAAAAGTATTTCTTGATTTCGTCTATCAAGCACTAACAAAGTATTACTTACTCAAACCCAGTTATACTCATCATCTTCAATTCAATCATAGGACGTCCACTGCTGGACATAGGCCTCCCCCATCGATCTCCAAAAGGGCCGGCTGGCAGCGGCCTGCATCCAGCGTTTCCTTGCGGTCTCTTTTAGGTCGTGTGTCCATCTTGTGGGTGGACGTCTTATACGCTGCGCTTACCGGTCCGTGGTCTCCATTCGATAACCTTTTGGCTCCATCGACCATCTGTTCTGAGTGCTATATGCCCTGCCCACTGCTACTTCAACTTGCTAATCCGGTGGGCTGGCGGCCAGTTATTCTACTTTTACTACTAATTTTAAATGTTTGCACATCATAAATAACGTATCACTTAAATTACTCACAGTAAAAAAAACAGGACTTTAACCAGCTCCATCCACAACCTTATCACGGTAAATATCCCACTAATAACCATAATATAACTGTAATGAACAACTGTGATAGTTTTGAGTAATAAAAAAAGTCTAATATTTTTAAAACCGTTTCGACTTTCTCAAGAACCAAATGTATAATGAACACAAATAGAACTGCCCGATGTCCAGTATGGGAACTATAACCGGTTTAAGGTAAATCGTCTTCTTATGGTAAAACTTGTTTTTATCATTATAATGGGGTATGGATGACCTCCAAGATGTTACCGGATTACCGGACAGTGGTCAGCGCGTGAGAAAAAGGGTAAAGAATTGAGAATACAAGCTTGAATGATTTATTGTTTGTTGGACTTGTATGAAAAAGTAAGGATTTTATTGTAGTGTTGTTTTTCTTTACTGTTATCTTTACTAAGAAAAAGATAGTCATATAGGTAGGTACGGTATGCAGCGTTTTTACTTTTTCATAATGAGTAGGCACTACAGAAATGAGAATTAAATAGAACGGAAATGAAAAGGGAAATCTGTCGCCAGGTATTATGACAGAACCATGATTGAACATTATTATTTATGTCAACGCGTCGAACTCCGCATCCAAAGAACTTGGACCTTTTTGGGCTAGGTCTCAAAGTTCTTTGTCCGCATCACAGTTGGTAACTGCACAACAAATTTCTTACAAAAATGCTTTGACAGCCGTTCCAATTTAAACAAAAAAAAAACCTCTTCTGTGGTAGGCACTAACATAAACCTACATATTTCAATATAACTTGTACTTACAACTATTTTTAATCATTGGCGGAGTGACAGATACGTATGGTGGAAAAAAAATTAAACAGATTATACCTACCTAATTGCACCGTGCTTATTTTTTTCTACATTGCTCTATCTACAAACAGGAAGGTACACAAAACTTTAAAAAAAAAAATTACAAGAAAATGCACGATCATCATCAGGCCAAAGACTTCCACTGCTTAACATAGGCCTCCCTTAGAACTCCACACTGAACGACATAGTATACTGCTATAATATGCATCCACTGGATGGCCGCGACTCACAATATCGTTGGTCCATCTAGGGACAACCTACTCTGCGTCTTCCGGTTCGTAGTCTCTACGCAAGAACCTTCCTTCCCCATCAGTTATCGGTTTTTCGAGCGATGTGGCATGTCTATTGCCACTTTAACTTTAACAAGATAATTATGCCTCATCATCATCATCATTTCAGCCATAGGACGTCTACTGCTGGACATAGGCCTCCCCCATCGATCTCCAAAAGGGCCGGTTGGAAGCGGCCTACATCCAGCGTTTCCCTGCGGTCTCTTTTAGATCTTCTGTCCATCTTGTACGTGGACGTACTGGACGTCCTATATACACTGCGCTTACCGGTCCGTGGTCTCCATTCCAGGACCTTTCGTCTATCAAGCACTAACAAAGTATTACTTACTCAAACCCAGTTATACTCATCATCTTCAATTCAATCATAGGACGTCCACTGCTGGACATAGGCCTCCCCCATCGATCTCCAAAAGGGCAGGCTGGCAGCGGCCTGCATCCAGCGTTTCCTTGCGGTCTCTTTTAGGTCGTGTGTCCATCTTGTGGGTGGACGTCTTATACGCTGCGCTTACCGGTCCGTGGTCTCCATTCGATAACCTTTTGGCTCCATCGACCATCTGTTCTGAGTGCTATATGCCCTGCCCACTGCTACTTCAACTTGCTAATCCGGTGGGCTGGCGGCCAGTTATTCTACTTTTACTACTAATTTTAAATGTTTGCACATCATAAATAACGTATCACTTAAATTACTCACAGTAAAAAAAACAGGACTTTAACCAGCTCCATCCACAACCTTATCACGGTAAATATCCCACTAATAACCATAATATAACTGTAATGAACAACTGTGATAGTTTTGAGTAATAAAAAAAGTCTAATATTTTTAAAACCGTTTCGACTTTCTCAAGAACCAAATGTATAATGAACACAAATAGAACTGCCCGATGTCCAGTATGGGAACTATAACCGGTTTAAGGTAAATCGTCTTCTTATGGTAAAACTTGTTTTTATCATTATAATGGGGTATGGATGACCCCCAAGATGTTACCGGATTACCGGACAGTGGTCAGCGCGTGAGAAAAAGGGTAAAGAATTGAGAATACAAGCTTGAATGATTTATTGTTTGTTGGACTTGTATGAAAAAGTAAGGATTTTATTGTAGTGTTGTTTTTCTTTACTGTTATCTTTACTAAGAAAAAGATAGTCATATAGGTAGGTACGGTATGCAGCGTTTTTACTTTTTCATAATGAGTAGGCACTACAGAAATGAGAATTAAATAGAACGGAAATGAAAAGGGAAATCTGTCGCCAGGTATTATGACAGAACCATGATTGAACATTATTATTTATGTCAACGCGTCGAACTCCGCATCCAAAGAACTTGGACCTTTTTGGGCTAGGTCTCAAAGTTCTTTGTCCGCATCACAGTTGGTAACTGCACAACAAATTTCTTACAAAAATGCTTTGACAGCCGTTCCAATTTAAACAAAAAAAAAACCTCTTCTGTGGTAGGCACTAACATAAACCTACATATTTCAATATAACTTGTACTTACAACTATTTTTAATCATTGGCGGAGTGACAGATACGTATGGTGGAAAAAAAATTAAACAGATTATACCTACCTAATTGCACCGTGCTTATTTTTTTCTACATTGCTCTATCTACAAACAGGAAGGTACACAAAACTTAAAAAAAAAAAATTACAAGAAAATGCACGATCATCATCAGGCCAAAGACTTCCACTGCTTAACATAGGCCTCCCTTAGAACTCCACACTGAACGACATAGTATACTGCTATAATATGCATCCACTGGATGGCCGCGACTCACAATATCGTTGGTCCATCTAGGGACAACCTACTCTGCGTCTTCCGGTTCGTAGTCTCTACGCAAGAACCTTCCTTCCCCATCAGTTATCGGTTTTTCGAGCGATGTGGCATGTCTATTGCCACTTTAACTTTAACAAGATAATTATGCCTCATCATCATCATCATTTCAGCCATAGGACGTCTACTGCTGGACATAGGCCTCCCCCATCGATCTCCAAAAGGGCCGGTTGGAAGCGGCCTACATCCAGCGTTTCCCTGCGGTCTCTTTTAGATCTTCTGTCCATCTTGTACGTGGACGTACTGGACGTCCTATATACACTGCGCTTACCGGTCCGTGGTCTCCATTCCAGGACCTTTCGGCCCCATCAGCAATTTGTTCTGCATGATATGTGCCCTGCTCACTGCCACATCAACTTGCTAATTCGGTGGGCTAATTACGCCGAAACAACTTAAAACCGATAACAATGATTTTTTAATATAGTTTACCTATACCTAACAACTTGTTTTTTATAATGTTTAATCGATTGTAAAAATCAAGATATTCTGTGATATTCACTAATTATTCTCATTTGTTAAAACCCAACCGGTTTTTAGATTAGGTAGGTACAATGCGGGGTGCGCGGGACCCCAAGATGTTACCGGACAGTGGTCACCGCGTGAGAAAATTAGGGTTAACCGGTCGCTAAGCGGCGTGACGTGGCTTGCTTTATAATTGATGTTATTTCACTTGGTTTTTTTTTACTTCTATGAGGTGTTCTAAGTTATTTCTAACCGATTTCAGGTGGTTTGCAATTTGATAGTTGATCGAATCAGGCGTTACCAATATCAAATCAAATTATTTATTTGTTGGAATATGGTACATACATTTATATAAAGTAGCACAAGGAAACGTATGCCATGTCCTTGCCAGGTACGGCGTACAAATGTTAGTATTTTTTTATTAATTTTTTAAAGTTAAAAAAGGAAATTATGTCTATTTTAGAACAATGTCAAAATAATATTTTAGTTTACGTGGCAACGTATGTCATGTCCTTGCCAGGTACAGCGTCCATTTATGTTAGTTTTTTATATGTTTTTTTTTTATTAGTTAATATTTCTTAAAGTTAAAGTTAAATGAAATTATGTTTATGTTAGAATATTGTCAAAATTACATTTCAGTTTCGTTGTATTTTATACCTTAATTAACAAAAGAACTAGGTACTTGTTATTTTGTGGAAGTTAATCTTGAAAACATTTTGCATTTCCGCTTCTACTATTTGGGATCAATTATTTTTGTTTTACTACGAACCTAACCTGAAACAAAAATAAGTTCCTAATTCTGAAAAAAAATTACATAAAAAACGTTTTTTTTTGTATCAAAAGTTCATTAAATTGTAGGTTTGATTTTTCCGAGTAAGTAATATAATAAATTTTTGTTTTAGTTAGTAGTAAATCATATACGTGAATACAAAAACATATGACTTAATTCTCTCTATTTGGCATGTCTATTTTCTGATCAATATCTATACTTCTATACTAATATTATAAAGAGGAAAGATTTGATTGTTTGTTTGTTTGTTTGTTTGCATTGAATAGGCTCCGAAACTACTGAACCGATTTGAAAAATTCTTTCACTGTTGGGATGCTGCACTATCCCCGGTTGACATAGGCTATAATATATCTTGGCTTCGCCCGTGCGAAGCAGGGGCGGCCTACTAGTCACTAATAAATAACAATAAAAAATACGGACTGAATTGAGAATCCTACTTTTTTGAAGTCGGTATGAAACAGCATGTTTCAGGCTCAACGCATTCCAACGCATTGCCATTCAGCGTGGTAATGCCGCCTACGTGCTGGGTACGCTGCCAACTGGTAGTGGGCTTGAGCATTTGGATTGTCTCAGACCTTCAAACCTCAGACCTTCAACGATATATACATCAGACTGTCGCACAGTCTGTTTTTGTAGTGTTAGCTTGTATTTTGTTTTAAATTTTAATTAATACAGGCACTTGTTATATGAAAAAAAACTATAATAATTCAAAATTTCCAATAAGGGTCAGCCCTTACACGCCATCTATGGAAGAGTAGTAATAATGCGAATCAGCGACATCTATTAAATCACATTGGAATTAATTTACTAGCGCTACCTTTTGTTGAGTAGATAAACTATAAGTGCTATAAACTATAAATATTTTATTTTTATAGAATTACTATCAATAAAAAATTCTGTCTATTATTATAAAACCTATAAACCTTTTCTTCCTTATAATTATCTATGCTACATAACTGTTATACATATAACAATGCAGGTGTCCTGTAAATAATGATGCTCGCTGCATAAAAATAATTATGTGGAGTGTAATAAGTAATAGCACACTAGCGCCACTAGTAACTGTGGTCGTAGCACAAGACTTAAATGCTAAGAAGTTCGTTATTCATAACACACTAGCGCCACTCGTAGCCGTGGTCGTAGCACAAAACTTAAATGCTAATATTATGTTCGTTATATAATTATTATGAACAATTTTTACGATTGGACCCATCGAGATAAATTTACTACCCTCGGGATCTAACCTTGAAATTCCAAATAACCGTTTTATGATAAATATTTTTTCAAGATTTCAGTGTTGGTCCCGAGTGGTCACAAAAGATATTTTTTTGTTTAAATTTAGCATCAAGGCATTTTTGTAAAAAAATTGTTTTAGCCAGCTATTGCACCCATGTAAACGAAACGTCAGTCGGAGTTCGACGCGTTGATCTAAAGACGAATGATGAAGAATGTTCAATCAAAGTTCACTCATAATGCCTGGTAACAGATTTTTCTTCTCATTTCCGTTCTATTTACTTCTTTTTTCTGTGGTTAGCCCTGTAGTAAAAGTTGTTTAAACCTCTTTTGACATTGCACTCTCTTTTATGTGCGATACTAGCGACCCGCCCGTCCGGCTTCGCACGGGTGTAATTTACGTGCAAAGCCGGGGCGGGTCGCTAGTTATATATATAAACCTTCCTTGAAAATGTATCTAACTGATGGTGAAAACCGCATCAAAATCCGTTGCTTGGTTTAGGAGGAGTTAGCGGCCATACAGACATAGAGACAGACAGACAGACGCGGTAGATGTATGTAGGTATGTAGAGATAGAGATTACAAATTTATACTATGTTGAGAATAGAAGAGATACTAAATTATTATCAAAACATGTAGCCTAATTTAACACTATTAGCATGAAAATTAATCTAACAACATCTCACACATTAAAATCGGTCAAGCCGTTTAGGCTATAGGAGAGAATAGGCAGCCCCGGATCTAGGGAGGGGCCAACAGGGGCACGTGCCACGCAGCAGCATAAGAGAGCGCCGAATTAATGTGTTTGAAGAACAATAGCTAGGTGCGTCAGCGTAATTACACATGCACATTTTTGTTGTTTAATTTCTTGCCCCTCCCATACTTGATACGCCCATGGTGAGGGGCACCAATGTCAAGTTTTTGCCCCTGTTCTGGAAAATCGTTAATCCGTGTCTCATTATCATCATCATCATCAGCCAGAAGACGTCCACTGCTGAACATAGGCTTCGCCCTTTAACCACCACACTGAACGACAGCCTGCCTTTTGCATCCACTGGATGCCCGCGACTCTCACAATGTCGTCGGTCCATCTAGTGGGAGGCCTCCCTACGCTGCGTCTTCCGGTTCGTGGTCTCCACTCCAGAACCTTTCTTCCCCATCGGTTATCGGTTCTTCGAGCGATGTGGCCTGCCCATTGCCACTTCAACTTGCAAATTTTAACAGATATGTCGGTGACTCTGGTTCTTTGGTGAATATCCACATTTCGGATTTTATCGCGCAAAGAAACTCCGAGCATAGCTCTCTCCATTGCCCGCTGTGTGACTCTGAGTTTGTAGTTTTAGTTTTTGCTTGTATTTTGTTTAGTTAATAAAGGCACTTACCCTTATGAATGAAAGTTGATATAGGTTACAAAATGTTACTTGCTATCAGTCGATCCGCGGTCATGCGTCCAGCGGCGATCGGACATTGACCCGAACAGGAGAATCAATGGAGACGAACAAATTTATTTTACTAAAAACTATTTTATGATTTTTTATATTAAAGTATTGGTTGCAAAGACAGCTCAAAAATTTGGAGACCGACAAGAAAGTGACCGTAGCTTTGTGGTTAGAGTGCGAGGATACATAATTTTGATTTCACAAAGGCAATTTTTTTTAAATTTAATAATAATATAAAAAAGTTTATTCGTTCAATATAACTTAGTGTCTGAATACATACACCGAATTAACAGAGGATGCTGAAGTAGGTAACACAATTAACCCTCACTACTAACAGTGTTTCATCGGTGCGCACTGAAACCCACACTAGGGTGACCTGTGTTGTGGGCTTCAGGCTCTTCCTTTGGCAAGATACATAAAAATAAAAATAAAAAGCGAGCAGAAAATAACAATTAAATAGTTAAAGTTACTAACTAGGTACCTACTATTTACTAATTAGGTACTAGGTACTTGCATACTAAAATAATTATGGATAAGGAACCAATTTTGTCATGTTTGTGTTTTGATGGTAGGTAGGTGCTGTTGAGTGAGGAGGAAGGTAGGTGTGTCAGTTTTGTGTGAACAGTATTTTTTTATCAGTAATTTCTAGTGAAACACATGCATTGGTCGATTTGCCCCCCTCCCCCACTGTATCTGCGCCTAAGCTCACAAGCATACATTTGAAAGGGTATTAAATATAGTAATTCAATTTTGCTTCCTTTCGGTCGAACGCGGCAAACATCGAGATACAATACATAATAGAGTCACAATCGTGCCAAAAAAAATTTATCTCAATAGGTACAAACTATACTTTATTTCACTTAAAATAAACTCCATTGCTTTCCTGGAACGCAATGGACGGAAAGCAATGGACAAGGCTAGCACAGGACCGGAAAAGATGGCGCGCTGAAGAGGAGACCTATATACCCAGCAGTGGGTGGAAAATGGTTGATGATGATGATGATGAAAATAAACTCTCAACACGTCGACTCCATGCTTTTTGTGCTTCTCAGGAATGTGACACCACCGCCGGACACTAGAAAATTACACTAATCTAAGTGTGTACGACCAAATATCTGTAGTGTTCAATGGTGGAGCCGTCATTGAATTGTAACAAAACTGACGAGCCCGCCGTAGAAAATGTTTAGTTGCTACATTTGGCGCATTACAGGCAAGTTTATTTTTATTTTTTATTATTATCTTAGAGAAACAAACGGTCTTAATTAACAGAGTTAATAATTAGCTAGAGACAAAGGGGCCATTTAAAAGTTCCTACTTATAAAAAACAGAGTACATTATATAAACACTAAAACATGTGAATAAAAAATATAGAAGTAGAATATTACTAGAACAAAGAAATAAGCAATAGACTATAAATAAACTAAGACAGACTAAGATGTGCACTTAACCAATTAAGAAATACATTTAATAATATTTAAGACAGAATGGTACCTAAATTTTCACAAATAATTGTTGAAAAAGTTGTCACTCAACCACTTTCACCACCACTTGTTTTTATGTTTGTTATTATCACCTATATCCATAACAGTAACTGATGTATCACAATAATCACTTATACCTACTGGGTTACGCGGAAAGGGAAAAGGGTCCATAGTAGTTAGGTACCCATCAATATGAACAACTTTTACCATAGGACCAACTCTGAAATCGTGAAAAAATAACAGCTCTTCCATAAAAAACGGTCATCGCCGACAACCGTCTTGAGGTTACTATCATAATAAAATTATCCTATCATGTTCCCACTGCTGGGACACAGGCCTTCTATCAGAGAGAGATGGGCCCTAATCTACTTGGATGTCATAATAGGTATGTCTGAACTTTTGAGATTCTTGGACATACCGGTTTCCTCAGCACGATGTTTTCCTTCACCGTTGTTGAGCGATAGCATCAAAACTGCATATAATTTATTTAGGTACTAAATAAGTAATTGGTGCAGGGCCGAGGATCGAAGCAGGTGCCGTCAGATTGTAAAGCGCACATGGTACCCCTTGGCCACCATCTCTTTCTTGGCCACCATCGCTCTAACTTAGTTACTATCGTATACAATTAAACTTATCTCAACCACAGAAAACATTTTGTTTTGTTTAAATTAGAACGGCTTTCAAGGTATTTTTGTAAGAAATTTGTTGTAGGCAGTTGCACTCATATAAACGAAACGTCAGTCATTCGATATCAGTTAGCAGCTGTGATACTGACAAAGAACTTTGAGACCTAACCCAAAAAGGTAAGGTCCAAGTTCTCTGAATGCGGAGTTCGACGGGTTGACATAAATAAGAATGATCGATCAAGGTTCTGTCATAATGCCTGGCGACAGATTTTCCTTCTCATTTCCGTTCTATTTACTTCTATTTTCTGTGATCTCAACCAATCGATACCTAAGGTAACCCGGTCATACCCGGCCATGCCTTACGGTTATAGCCGGGAATATCTGGACACGGTCAAGGACGCAGGTAATTGCTATTAATATCTTGTTTCAGTTAATCTAGGTATTGTTACTTACTTAGACATAGTTATGTCAGCTAAGCTAAGTGATGTCAGTAAAAGACCAACTAAGCAGACATAGAATAATCTTACAAGCAGTCTTGCGCAACTTCGATACAATTTTTTAGTTTTTCAAGTTTCGTTCAAAATGTCAAATTTTGAGAGTCATCACCACTCCAAACTTTCCCTTCGAGAGTTTTATGAAAAACTGTTTTTGTAAATTGGAGGTAATAAGTTGATATTTTGAGTTTTTCCAAAATATGAAGACGTTATAAAAAATACATATCTAGGTATTTATTACAGTAATCGAATATTCATAGAACTTTCTTTTCATCATCATCTAAACGCGAAGGCGCAAAGGAAGGATGCGAAAGGCAGGCTGTCGTTCAGTGTGGAGGTTAAAGGCGAAGGCCTATGTTCAGCAGTGCACGTCTTCTGGCTAATAATGATGATGAAAAGTCAAATTAGTTTTACTGTTCAAAAAGTTTTGTGAATTGTACTGTTCAAAAGTCCAATTAGTTTTACCGTTGAAAAAGCTAATTAGTTGTTCTGTTCAAAAAGTTTTGTGAATTGTACTGTTCAAAAGTCCAATTAGTTTTACTGTATAAAAGGCTTATTAGTTGTACTGTTCAAAAAGTTTTGTTAATTGTAATATTCAAAAGTCCAATTAGTTTTAGTGTTGAAAAGGCTAATTAGTTGTACTGTTCAAAAAGTCCAATTAGTTGTACTATTCAAAAAGTTTATTTAGTTGTAGGTACATACTATGCCGCTATCAGAAGGCCGCTTGCCTAAAGTGGGACTGGGCCGGTCATGTCAGTTGAATTTCGGAGGATCGTTGGGCCAAAATTACGGCACAGTGATCCATGGCCTAGACGGAGATGGAGGGACGAACTGGACTCCTACTTGAAGGACTGGACTCAAAATTTCTCAAAACATAGAGAAATGGAAGAAGAGAAGGGAGGCCTTTTGCTAGGTTTGAAATTTTTGCTAAATTTGACAAAGCATAATGTATTTTTAAAGATCGGTGAGCTTCCGAGCATAGCTCTCTCCGTTGCCCACTGTGTGACTCTGAGTTTTTCCAAAAGGCCAACAGTTAAGGACCACATCTCAGTACCATAGTTTAGTAGTATCTTTGCGCGATAGTATCCGAAAGGTGGATATTCGCCAAAGAACCAGATTCACCGATATAGCTGTCAAAATTTGCAAGTTGAAGTCGGAATGGGCAAGCTACATCGCTCGAAGAACCGATAACCGATGGGGAAGAAAAGTTCTTGAAGGGAGACCACAAACCGGAAGACGCAGCGTAGGTTTCAAATTCAAATTCACAATATTTATTTTGCGGAAACATGCAATGAGTAGGTATGCAGATGTTAATGTATTTACATAAGTTAAAGACCACCATGCTCTAGCATCATGACATGCAAAATTTATAAAACACTTTATTATATAAAATCTAACATCAGAACAGTTTATTTTAACAATTTGTCACTTACCACACAATTTATAAAACCACAAAGAAATTTAACTACTGGCACAAAATAATTACTTGTTTGTCTGCAACAGGTTCTTAAAAAATAAAAAGGGGTCGATTCTGTGACAAGATAGGTGTTATACTTTTTCACACAAGAAATTTAAAGAAAGTAGAGACTATCCAGTTTGAACGACCCAAATGGTTGGAACTGGTTTTTAGTAGTTTTCTATAATTTTGAATAGACAGTAAATATTCAACAGGTTTTTGAGGTCAAGAAAAAGTCGTGGGAAAGACTGTGAATTTTTATTATTGCACTTTTTCACTAGGTATTTCTCCGTGGGAATTAATAGGAATTGTAAATTTTAACAAACTTGCCTACCTAAATAATTTGAGATAGGTTGATTGATACCTAGTAGGTACCTACACAAGTACATACCTACTTACTTATGAAAAAGTTACTATATAGGTAATAAATTATAGGTGATTTTTAAAATTAGTAGAACGACCTAAACACTTACTTTATTTTAATTACTTAATTTGGCTTTACTTATATTTAAAGTTTCTATATGTTTTGTATTTAATAGTAGGTAGGTAGGTATGTACCTACCACACAAACACACAAAGGTTCTTTTTAATCGTCGAAAAATGAAGGACCGAGTTTCTCAATTCGTAATCCGATTTTGATGATTATTTTTTTATAGTTCTTCTGGTGACACACCCTGGCTTCGAATGGGTGTAACTTTTATTATACCTATATAATGATATACCTTTATTTAAACTTACCGTGAAAATTATAGTGTGGTGAAAACCGCTGAAAAATCCGTTGCGTGGTTTAGGAGGAGTTAGCGGTTATACAGACAGACGCGGAAAGCAACTTTATTTTATAGGCCCCTCTATGTAGAGATGCTCCAACAAACAAAAATTCGTGTTTTTTTTCTTAGTATTCAATTGCATACTTTTCTCTACGATGGGTTCATGGCAGTTAAACAAAATATCATTTGCAGATACATAGGTACTTAGGTACATATTTTAATCTACAAAGGAGAAGATGAGCTAGCCCTAATCGAAATCGTTTCTCAAATTTTATCTCCCAAGTTTCACAAAACAATGGTAAATTATCTATTAAGCAAGCAGACTCAAAAGCTATGAAAATTCAGCGTTTCAATCGCCTTTGGTTCTTATTACACAAGCGCTCCAGCAAAACTCATACAAAATTGACGCCAGCGCTACAGCGGCTGACTTGCGAACTACACCCCTCTATAACTACCAGAATAGACACCCCACCTATTCCTCGGAGAAATTTAAATTTCGAACGCCGCCATCTTGCGCAAGACGTCGATAGAGAATAACTATTGCGCCGCGTATTTTTTTCGAGAACGTCTTAAGTTGGCCATTTTTACGCTACTATAGCTCTTACGCCGTCATCTTAGGTTGGCAAATCGCTCGCGGAAAAATGGTGTGAGGTTCCTTCACGGGTTCCGCTCGAAACGATCCAATATCCTTCTACACTCAAAGCATTTCAAACTCTAACGCATAGCCAACACAATCTACATTTCTTTGAGGTTCAACTGGAGTTACGTCTATGTTAAATACATAGCTAAAACTTTAATAACAATGCATGTGGTCAGGCTAGTTTCCGTCTCGTTTCCTTGGCATCCTTTTTAGAATGTTGGAAAGGGACGAGTATACATAAATTGGTTCGTTTTAATGGGCGGAGCATGAAATAGTTGCGATAGTGGAGCAAGTTTTGGAAGAAGTTTGAAAGAGGGTACGCTTTTATTGGATTTTAGTTTGACGTTTGGTTCGCGGGTACATTTGTAATTCGAATAACATCGTCTGGCTGGCAGAGTTTGAATTTAGTTTTAATTTTATTGGAATTTAATCTTAGTAATTATTTAAATGTAGATTGCTTATCAATTTATCACCGATTTTGATAAAGGAGGAATTCTAAATTCAGCCCATATTTCTATGTATGTACGTCTATTACGCGGGCATTTAAAAACCAATTTGCATGTTTCTATTTTCATCGTGTAGAAGCAACTCTCGAGGTGGTCCATAAAAATTTTCTTTATTATGGCTCAGTAGTTTTTTAACCAACTCGAATAATATGGATAATTTTGCTCCAACGCCTACGAATTGCGCGATAGCAAATAAATATACCTTCACTACTTTTGTTCAGGCACTTTGTTCGAGTCAAAACAATGAGGCATTCATGCATGGATGTGTAATCGTATCTATAAATAAACTAGTAGTTCGCCCCGAACATAGTTAAAAAAGATTTTAAGCATTCCACTATCAAAGTCGTTGTTTCACAACAAATTCTAAAATAAAAAACCACAAAACAAAAACATTCTAAGTTAATATACTAATACAAAGATCAAATTATTTTTGCACGGATTTTGAAGTCGAACCGATTCCATCAACGCCCAGGCGGTCACCCATCCAATAACTGGCCGCGCCCGACGTTGCCTAACGTCGGTGATCGTATGAGAACCGGTGGTGAAAAATTTGTCACCGACTCGCACTTGGCCATTATTTATTATTTTGTTGTTATACTTTAGAGTGTGTACTATAATCAATCCAAGTTTGACGCTTACCTATACGTATTACCGTATTTACATTAGGTAGAGCAATTACAAAAATAAGTAAATATTATATTGTATGGGGTTTATAGAAAGAAAGAAAAAAAAAAGTTTTTTTTTTATTTATGAACAAATTAGGTTTTTTTAAATAGCTTATAGACACAAGTTATAAGGTCACAAATCGGCCCCAACTCAGCATAATGCCGGCTGTTAATCAGCGCTGGTCTTCCGTTGGAGCCGTTTGGTGATGTCTCGTTACAAGCACACATACAGTAGTACACCACGACAAAAAAAAATATAAATAAAAAAATAAATAAACCATGGTAAAATAAATTATGATGTATATGGCCTTAAGTTTTTACTTTTTGTCTTTATTATGTAACATTGCATATTCTGTGAAAATTTCATCTGGCTATCTATTTACGGTTCAAAAGATACAGCCGGACGGGCGAACGGACAGACAGACAATGTAGGCTTAGTAATAGGGCTCCGTTTTCATCCTGTTAAAACGGAACCATAAAAATGTTGAAATGCGCGAGCAAGATAGTGGGCGTATACCACAGAAAAGAGAAGTACATAGAACGGACATGAGAATGAAAATCTGTCGCCAGGCATTATGACAGTACCTTGATTGAATATTCTTATTTGTGTCAACGCGACGAACTCCGCATTCAAAGAACTTGGACCTTTTGGGTTCGGTCTCAAAGTTCTTTGTCCGCACACAGTTGCTAACTGATTTCGAATGACTGACGTTTCGATTATATGAGTGCAATTGGCTACAACAAATTTCTTACAAAAATGCCTTGACAGCCGCTCCAATATAACAAAAAAAAAATACTGTGGGGCGTACTAAGCATAGACTCATGACGGATATGCCTTATCAAGTGAACTGTAATGTAGCTATTTCTGAATGAACTGCGAAGTGTAAATCTGTCGACATTAGCATCATTGCGGGGTCACTGCGAGACGTAATATACATACCGACGCCGGACTCCTCTATTAACTGACCCAAACACGCACAAACAACACTCCCTACTCTTGGATACGATTTTATGATTAAATCTTCAGTCGACAACGACCGGCACTTATATTTTTAAATCACCGAGGCAGCTAACGGCGCGTGGCTATCTCACTCATGCTTACAGGTTTTTTAAGATAATAAACCTGCCAAGTGCGACTCGGGCTCACGCACCGAGGGTTCCGTGCCACCACAAAATACAATAATTATTAACAAAAAAAAAAGATTTGTTCCGACTTAACGCCTACCAAAATAGCAAGCAATTGCTACGCCGTCACATAGTTAATATTTTGCAAGTGACGCTCGGTATAACTTTTAAAGAACAGAAAGGTTTGTTGTTTGTTGTGACCTCCCTTAAGTTTTTACTTTTTGATGTTTTATTTATCTTTTTTTTAGTTCTTAGTTAATCCACCGTAACATACAAATATTCTGTGAAAATTTTAACTGGATATCTATTAGGTACGGTTCGCAAGATACAGCCGTTAAAAGGTAGGACGGACAGACACACAAACAGCGTAAGCTTAGTAATAGGGTCCCGTTTTCACCCTTTGGGTACGGAACCCAGAAAGAGGTAAACAACTTCAGAATGTACTGTTTCCGTTCAGGTTTTTACCTACGTGACAAAATTCCTTCACAATAAAATTATGAAGATTCCTAAAAAGTTTGCTTATCGAGATCGGAGCCAGTAGTAAGAGCCGATCGACTCGGGGTCACCGGCCCGACTGACCGAAGTCTCACCCAGTTTGACAGACATACCTACCTTGACGGATCTTTACCTACACAAGTTGTTGATAATTGTAAACAACGACCTAATAATAGCATTAGGTATTATCCTTGTAGGCAGAAATTAAAATAGCTAAATAATTAATACAATATATGCTTACAAAAAAATATACAACCAACTTAAAGTTTCATAAGTAGGTAACGAATCCCTAGTTCGGGCTAATCTCCTTAGCCTTGAAAATCGACGCGCAAAGTTGATAATCTATCGGTATTTTTTTTAAATTAGAGTTTTTATTCATTTAATAAAAATTACAAGTAAAATAAAAACTATCTTAAATTTAAATTTATAACTAAAAAAACTAATCTAATCTAACTAATCCGGTTTTTTATCGGATACATTTCGGAGAGTGTGCCCGATGCACACTCTCCGAAATGTATCCCATCTGATCTGCACGATTTAATTCATTCCTGCAAATTTTTCTATCGGATGCCAGAGTAGTCACGAAAAATCTACACCACTTCATGGTTGATAATCTGAAACCCCGTACAAAGCGCTTTGATTCCACTTTTACTGTGTGAACCGTTTTACTATGGAATGCGCTGCCTGCATGGGTGTTCCCTGATAGTTACAATCTGGGTATCTTCAAATCACGCGTGAATCGATTTCTTCTATGCAAGCGTGCTCCATCGTAGACCGCAATAATCGCTTAACATCAGGCATGTTGGCGGTAAAACGCAAGCCTACAATTTAATTTAAAAATAATAGGTACTATACTACACCTTTTAGTTACAACTTGTAACAATAATGAAGTAAAAATCTCGATCGGAATCTCACCCACCCAACAGACCGTGATTCATCCGTGGCTATAAGTATAAAACAATTTAAGGTAAGATAAAGCTAATTTATTTACACAAAACATGAGTAAATCATACACATATTTAAAAATACATGCACAATAAGTGGGTTAAACTATTAGTCACTTTGTATCATGTTTTGCCTAGTTAATAGGCGTACAAATCGGTAATATTTACGGTATAAAAATAACGTAAATTATATTTATACTACTAAATAGTATTAATTAAATTAACCGTCGAAACAATTTCAATAGTTAAGATAATGTCATGTTAATAACTTAAATAGTTAACAGATAGACATTACTATAATTGTATGATAAACATATTAACCTACTGCCGTCATTACTAAAATTTATCAATTTATAAAATCACTAACTTCGTAATAACATTTCTCAACTAAAAGTTTTTTAGTTTTATCTTAAATTGACTCGGGTTTTAGATCCCTTATTGTAATCGGTGTAGTGTTGTTGATAATCGTTCTGATACACATTATACTGTGGTTCATTAAGGTGGAGACATACTTACATTAATGGTAAGACAGCAAGGACTGAACCCAATAGAACAGAAATCACATAAAAGTTCTTTTTAGATCAACACACTGAAAAAACTAAAAACGTCCCGGAACAATGTAATAACTTAGTTTAACGCACCATAACTAGTGTTCAT
Source organism: Agriopis marginaria (assembly GCA_932305915.1). NCBI lineage: Eukaryota > Metazoa > Arthropoda > Insecta > Lepidoptera > Geometridae > Agriopis > Agriopis marginaria. Next base: position 19,724,773 of record OW029914.1, on the reverse strand, counting down.
AAGCTACCACTAATCAGTTGAAAAAAACAAAAGCTTTTTTGTATTGTTATCAGCAAACCCTTTTTATTATTTTTTACCTATACCATGACGGTAGATAAGAATCAGCCGTCTTGGGGTACCTGCCTTATTGAATTTATCATCTAGGACCAAAGTGCTGGGGAAGACAAATTCAACGAACCCAAACTCGACGGGGTTACGTCATTTTGTTTAGGAGTTCCTATGGCCACCTTCTGTCTCCATCATCAGACCAGCTCGATAGTAAACACCGTACTACATAAATATGCCAAATTTCAGCTCAATCGGTAGAGGATAACTGGTCTAAGATTCAGTTGTAAACATTTGAAGATTTGAACTCAAAAACCTAGAGATAATATCTAAACGGCTATTGTATTGCAATGTACATCTATTTTGTTGGGGTTGCCATGAAATTAGAAATAACATCTTGTACGTTTAGGCGGTTCGTAACGCATTTGCCGGCGGCGGAAGTGCCGCCCGCCCTACGACGCGTGGCTACTGAGGGCGGAAAATATGTTTCCTCACGCTTTAGCGCATATATCAAGATATCAAAACATACACGATTATTTACGGAATATTTACCGTGATTGAGTTATTTATAACCGCAATAAACGACCGACCGAGTGTTAAAATAGGTTACTACCAATATTAATACACAAAATATATTATCATCATTTCAGCCTATCATGTTCCCACTGCTGTCCACTTCCAATTGAGAACGAATTATTTGAATTGCGATTGAATCGTTTTTTCAAGATGGTTAAAAATAGGGGTATACCTACCACCATTAAATACGATAATATCTAACGCGGTTCACTACCTTTTATTAAGTAAAAATATTTTACCAAACAACAACACTGTGCAACATTTTTTTTTACAATGTGTTGCAGCTTGGAGAGCCAATTCCCATTCCAGGCTAGTCTTGTTTACCATATTCGACCACACCGGTACTTACCATCTGTTATCTGTGATGTGAACAAACCATAAAATAAGTTACAAGTATCGAGATACAATACATATATAGAGTCACAATCGTGCCAAAAAAATCCGAACCAAAACTTGCCGCAAGCTACGATATGCGCAGGCTTTTTGGTTAGTCACAATGTAACCGCGATCCGACTACATCGCCGCGCGATGCCAAAGCTACTATATCATAGCGGACAACTATAACGTTGAACAATATGCAAGTGACATAACGTCTAAGCTGGAGTAAATATGGCATTGTTTAACAAAGATGCTCGGACGTTTTTTGACGGTTATCACAGAGAGATTGTGACTCTATTCACAATTTATAAGGTCTTGCTCAGCTGAACCATGAGCAGTTTTCTTTCTTGATCCTTTCTGAGTGATCCTTTCTTTAAGGCCATCAGATCTTAAGTAGGTACGTACATAATTAATACACCTCTACCAATTTAATCCACCATCATCAAAACTCCTACACACCGACACTTCCTTTAAGGCGCTTAATCTTAAGACTTTGCCCATACCTACACTTTACATAACCGCCTCTTTAGCTTGTCGCAATTTACGAAAGACGTGGAAATCTAATAAAAGGTCTAATCATCGGTTTTTATAGGTTCCTTTTTTGAGAGTATATGCATCGAATCTGCATGATCTAATTCCCTCCTGCCCATTTTTCTATCGGACTGCCAGAGTGGACACTGGACATGAAAAGGCAACACAGTTTCATGGTTGATATTTCAAAAATCTATACGAAGAGGTTTGTTTCCACTTTTATTGTGAACTGCTAGTTTGTGTAATGCGCTGCCTGAATGGGTGTTCTCTCCGATAGTTATAATCTGGTTGTCTTCAAAACACGAGTGACTCGTTCCTTCTAGGCAAACAAGCTTCATCGTAGTCTGTACCTTTGCTTAACATCAGGCAAGGTGGCGGTCAAGTGTAAGTCTCATCATCATCATCATAATTTCCGCCATACGACGTCCACTGCTGGACATAGGCCTCCCCATCATAAAAAAGGCCAGCTGGAAGCGGCCTGCATCCAGTGTTTCCCTGCGGTCTCTTTTAGATCGTCTGTCCATCTTGTGGGTGGACGTCCTACGCTGCAATTAACGGTCCGTGGTCTCTATTCCAGAACCTTTCGGCCCCATCGGCCATCTGTTCTGCGTGATATGTGCCCTGCCTCAACTCACTGTGAAGTGTAAGTCTATTAAGGAATTAAAAACATCACTTTTCTGAAACATAGCGTGGATGATCACTCAAAACTATTTATAAATATTTTTGAGCAACAACTTGATAAGGTCCTAAATCAGAGGTGGTGAATAAAAATACTTTTTCGAAGGTAGTTGACTGTATTTTCTTTCTTGTATTTTTAAAATTTTCTTCTTATTGTTCTAGAGGTGATTCGATACCGCTTTGAGATGACAAGTCTTCACTTGTCCTGAAGCGAGGTGAAAACAAAGTCTTCCTCAAACTCTTTGCTGATCGTAAAAACCGGTGACTAAAGGACCAAGTTTCACATTTCATTAAAACGTTGCCTAGGCTAATAAGCTTCGAAAAAACTATGCTGCGTTGCCGTTTCGTCACCGCTTTGGCTAAAACATTTCCAAGTAGCTTCTAATCTGAGACAGCCCACAACGTCGTGGAAGCAAGTCACCTGTGTCATTAATTCATTTTAAGACGCCTAACGCGGCATCCCCTTAGACGTTCATTTGCATATTACAAAGTATGGAAGTTCGCTAACGAACTGCGGGTAGGGGTTTTACCCCCTGACAGGGGGACCTAGGGGGTGTCTAAGGTTGCTGGTGTAAGACGGGGAATTGGATACAGGGAGGGATTTGGGGGCTAGCGAAATAATGGAAAAAAGTGTGCAGATAAAGGAGGTGTTTTAGTTTTGTTAGCGTAATGGCATTAACAATAGTAATGCGGTATATTTACCATCCTTATCTCTAGTTTTTATTTAAATATTATAAATGTGAAAGTATGCTTGTCCGTACGTTTCTTAGTCTTTATTTTACGCAACAGTAAATAAACAGAGATTTTTTTGCGTCATGAATTTTTATTAAGTCCTAAATTGGCAAAGAAAGGCCTTTTTTTTTTGGTTCCTGTAGCATTTTTTACGCGGGTGCAGCAACAGAATGCAACCAGTAAGTTATAAAACAGTTTAGCTGGTTTTCGTGCTATATAGATTTGCATTTAATTGGCCGATTTATATAAATTTGAAAACCTTTATTACCGTCAAATATACAGGGTTACTGGTAAACAGTTAGCATCCTAAGAGCGGCTTTATTACCTCAAAATAAACAGCTTTTTATCTGACCTAACATAATTCATCATTATTATTTCAGCCATAGGACGTCCACTGCTGGACATAGGCCTCCTCCAATCAAAATTCAATATCTATATCAAAATTTCCGATACAAAAATCAACTGTTTCACATAATATTTTGTCGGGTGTACATTTTTTATTTTTGTATTTTTGCGTCAGATTTTTTTGGTGAGTTTCGTAAGGTCGTAGAACGAAAGTTGTTTATTTGATGTACCTTCTGAGGCCGCCCTTAAGAGGATGCTAATTGATTACCAGTAGCCAGTGGTATAAAACTATTGACATCATCATCATCATCATAATTTCAGCCGTAGTACGTCCACTGCTGAACATAGGCCTCACTCATTGACCTCCAAAAGGGCTGGTTGGTCGGCCTGCATCCATCGTTTCCCTACGGTCTCTGTCCATCTCGTGGGTGGACGTCCTACGCTGCTGCATACATGTATCAATTAATTTAAACAATCAGAGAAACGCTTGAAAATTTATACAACAATATCTAAGAACTCAGCTTTCCTTTATTTACTAACTAGATAAATAATAAAGCACTATCCTAAATCCGTCCACGAAACCTCGAAAGCGGAGAAAGATGAAGGAAATGAAAATGTACGTAGCAAAAAGGGGGTACACCCACCTCCCTCGAAAATTCTATAACGGCGGGCGGCGGGCGTTTCTGCTCGATACCTTTTGTAGACGATAAGCCCTTTTAGGGCGAGACCCTAAGGAAGAGGGAAACATTACTCTTGTAGACGTTTCGCGATGTTCTTATCGCTTCCTACTTTCAAAGGATGCGGGCCGCGGACCCTTTTAAGGGTATTGAACGGGGGCGGTTGAATAAATAGGTATAAGACGCTGTCATATTGATCGAACTGAGGTTGAGGATGGTGGCTTGGTTTTATTTATAGCTTTGACAATAATTTATTTGTATTCAGAAGACATTTGTCAAATTAACATCTCAGCTGGTGCAGAAGTAATGAGCATGACTCTATGAAGAAGGTCTACGCTAAACCTAACTTATCCAAATTTGGAAAAACTACATTAGAAATATATAACATGAAAGTTTAGATTAATATTCATAATTTTTAGGATTCCGTACCCAAAAGGTAAAAAGGGACCCACCCTATTCATAAGCCTACGATGTCTGTCTGTCTATCCGTCTGTCTTTCCTACCTATTAACGGCTGTATCTTTCGAACCGTTATAGATAGCTAGTTGAAATTTTCACAGTATATATGTGATATTACGGCGGATTACCCAAAAAATAAAACAAAAAAGTCAAAAAGGGGGTCCCCATACAACAGACGTATTTACGTAGCATATGAATTGTCTAAAAACTATAATAAGTTACTAATCTTACACCCGAACCGGAAGACGCAGCGTAGGTAGGCCTCCCACTAGATGGACCTACGACATTGTGAGAGTCGCTGGCATCCAGTGGATGCAGATGGCAAGCTGCCGTTCAGTGTGGAGGTTAAAGGGGGAGGCTTGTGTTCAGCAAAGAAGTCTTCTGGATGAGGATGATGACTAATCTTTCACAAACAGATAACAAGTTTAGTATAGATTGTTTATTTTTAAAGCTCTCAATAAAATTACTTCACTGCCTTTTATCACAGTAACACGTTCAGGCTCAGATTTTTTTTTTCTAATTCTAATGCATCAGTTTTTTTTAAGTAGGTATTTTGATTCAAAAAAAGTGAAATTCCAAATGCCAAAAGAGTTTGTATCACTAACGAAAACTTGTTAGAGTAACGTACTTATTTCAATCGCTTTTCTTTCGTATGAATGAATTGAATCAATTTTACACTACACAATTTAGTCCGTAACTAACTGGATTCTTTACACAGAACCGTACCCACGACCCATGACCTGCCTAGCAACTTGTCTTCGGTAAACAGGTCACAAAACTTTTTAACAAACAGGTTGATGTAAAAGGAACATTTTTTTAGACGGTAAAAATTCTTATCGTAAAAAAACTTGTTTCGATGAAAGTTAGGGGATTTGATTCTGCTCATTCATTTATTGTATTTTTTGGCGTGAAATAAATAAAAAAATCTCACGTGAAAGAAATTTTGTTTAGTTTCTTTTTGAAGTTGGCCTAATTCCATACATTTTTGGCCATTCTCCTTTGGCGGACTTAAAAAGTTAAAAAATATGGTTTTGGTCTTGTTTATTTAATTTGATCTTCTATTTTTATGCTAGATAAGTGACATATTTATCACACTGGGAAATTAGATATTTGTTTTAAAATTTGAACCAAACAGACAGACACACAGACATAAGAGACACAACTTTACGGTATATGGATGAAATTCATCCCCTTTCGTGGTGTTTTTTTAAATAATTTAATGGAACTAGATAAAATATAATTGAATTGCATGACTGTACTAAAATATTATCAGTTGGAGCACCAGGACTTGTAAGTACCCAGGTGGAGAACCTAGGTGGAGCACGGGTCCGACTCCAAAAGACGCGCGGCTATATCACTTGCAATTACATAGTTTCCAAATTTTTTAAAGAATCACAAAAATGTGAGAAAAAAACAATTGTTTGAATATCTTAAGGGATTTTATATTGACTATATAGGATGTCGGAGAAGTAAAAAAAATTACCTGACATTTCACAACATTTGCTTGAGGTGCCTTACGCCCAACTCCTTACGTGATCTCAAACTAACGTTAAAACAGCGCAGTTCGGAAAATTACGCGAACATGAACCTTAACGCGCCCAGATACGATTTGCAGTCGCGCAACTTTTTTGCGCAACTGGATTGCTTAAAATAGCTAGGCGTAAGGCTCCAGTGTCACTGGATCGAGCTCCACGATCCAAAGGTACTGTCCACCGAACAATTGTATTTTTCTATAATGGTTTGTGAAGTGGTTGATATTATAAGAAAACATTGCAATTTCAAACGAAAAGATGGATAGCGGTGTTGTGGAATCCCAAGTGTACAAACCGCGGTGTACTTAGGTACTAGGATATTTACCGATACAGTCGTGTTTTGTGTATCATAGGGACAACCCTGCGATTTTTCATGATTAAGTGAGGGTAGAAGAACAAAACACCCGCTCTTCTCGTCGGATTCGCCCGCAGTTTTTAGTCAGCTCGTGACCACGGCGATTTTAACATGGTCGTAATGGGAATGAAAACATATAGGCTGAAATGGTGATGATGATAATTTTCTTGTTCTTCTGCTGTGGCACAGGCCTTCAGAGAGACAGGATGGGCCGTAATCCAGCATGCTGGCCCAGTGCTTGTCATGTGAATGTCATATAATGTCTTTGAGCGATGGCATCGAAACTGTACATAATTTATATGGTACTAAATAATTCATTGGGGTAGAGCTAAAGATCGAACCTGGTGCCATCAGATTGTAAAGCGCACATGCTAACGCGAAACCACTATCGCTAATCGCAAGTTAAAACCATTATAGATACCTAATGCTTAGATAATAAAACACAAACTTTTACAATCTACAAATAAAGAAAACTAACTTAATAAATCAACCGTTACCCCAGACCGATTAATCACCAAGATATTAATTGTGAAAACTATCGGACAATAAGTCAGCCTGTAATAAATGAACCCCCAGGGTGGGGTGGTTCCCCCCTGTAGCTAAATGAGGAAAATATTGCGCTATTTTATTGACCTGGCTACACTCTCGAAGGGTTTTTGCAAAACTACCAAAAATTTGGTATACCTATTTAGTAAGCTTTTATTCAAATAACTCTGTTATTATGTTGTATGTGTGGGACAAATCTTGCAACTGCATTTTTGACCAGTTACCTTCAACCGATTGAACTGAAATTTAGAATACTTATGTAAGTCAAAACATTGCTTTGGCTCCACCGGTGGAGGCTGATGGAGATCGGTGGATTTATTATGAAAAAAAAAATCTTTAGATGCACCGGTGGATTTAAGAGGCAAAGAAAATACCTATGGATCCACTGGTGGATTGAAGAGGAGTAAAAAACTGCTTTGGCTCCACTGGTAGAGCCTGGCAGTGGATCCAAGCGGCCGGCGGGATGCAATGTTATAGTACCATAAAGCTGGTCTGATGATGGAGACAGAAAGTGGCCATAGGAACTCCTAAACGAAACGACGTAACCCCGTCGAGTTTAGGTTCGTTGGATTTGTCGCTGTACGCTCAGCAAAATACGGTTACATTTAGCGCCACTATTTAGTGATATTTTTTATCTTCAAAAATTTTTATAATGGTCCAGTGAGATAGCTTGGGCAGAGAACGGCTTCTTGAAAAACGGTGGGGCAAAAAAGATAGCGTAAAATGCAAAGTATGTAATTTCCACAGATCTACAACGCCTAACAGAGGGGTGTAGTGATACTTATGTTGACCTACCTATCAAAGTAAAAAAGTTGTAGAAATTGCTAAATCAGAGAAAAAAATACCCTAACACAAAATGACAAACCACGTGATCAATTTAGTATGAGGACACTTTTTTCGCAAAAGTTATTTACTTTATTAACATCCTTTAGTATAAATATACCTTTTTATAACACGCTGTATAATAGAATGATTACTATTTTCAAACTATAATATTTTTTGGTCCAAGAATTCATTGTTTTCTCTAACTACCGTCATATAAAGTGCCTCTATAATTTGTAAGCATGCCCTGATTCCCCATCATTTATTAATTCACCATCAAATTGAATATTAGGCTAGTAAGACCGTGCCTTTGTATATTTATCCCTGCACCCCAAATGCTAATTACGAGTGTAAGGGTTCCGTCTTATCCCCTCTCTACCATCTCATCTTTCAAGTATAAATACAGATGTTCTCAAACTTTTCTCCTTAGGCCCAACTCCAAAGAGATGCCCTCTGCGTTCGCAAACCGCACGTTCAAGCTGTTGAACGTAAAACAATCCTTAAAAAAACCCTTTTCACTGCTTCCATTGTATGGAGAAACTGCTTGTTTTGTATTGTTTGTTTTTAGCTTCTTTTATTTTTTTGTATTCATAATAGGGAAAAGCTTCCGAAACGAAGGTTCGATAGAAGATAGTGCCCGTGATTGCTGATTGCTGAACCTTATAAAAAAAAGTTTGCAATGATAATAAAATATCAGCTGGCGAACGACCTGTGCCGCACTATGCCGCACGCACGGTTTTACGCTTTGCATTGTTGGATGGCAACATTCTAGACCACAAAAAAAACACTAAAACAACAAGTATAAGGCAAACTAATGATTGGTATTCGAAGGTATTTTGGTATAGTAAAATTACTAATTATTTTACTTTTATTATTTCCTCTTGAGAACATTTTGGCGTTGCACTTGTGCATTTGCCAGTGTTGAAGAATTGGGATTTTTAGTCAATATAGTCAAACAAATTTAAGTCACAGTCAAAGTAAGTTACGGTCAAGTCTAACTTATGCCACAGTAAAGTAGCGGAGGCTTTATAAGAGGCTTCTATGGAGTTTTGGAAACAACACAAAAACACATGTTTCACCGCGTTATATCATGCATAAACACTCGAAATAAAACAAGTTTAGGAAAATAATACGATGAAGAGACATGTTTTTTTTCCGGTTGGTGCCAAAACCCCCCTTTAAAATATACGTTGACTGACATTTGGTAGTAGCGAGGACGTGCCTTTTGTCACAGAAGACATAATAGCTTCGTTCGCGATCTACAACCAACCATGTGCAGTCTCTGATTTCTCTATTACTCTTTTCCATGAACGGGCTATAGTGTTCTCATGAATTTCGTAACTAACAGTTTGAGAACCGCAGCCCGTGTCTACCACTCGCATTGTCTCCGTAAGTGGCATTATGACATTCCTGACGTATCTACAAATTGCCAAATAGAATTTCACTGGCTTTTCCTACCTCTTAGCTATTTGAAGATAATTTGAAATAGGTACTTACTCTCAGATCAGACAAAGAAGGTAGGTAGATATGGCGGGTGCGAACCCATCAGGCCTAAATCAGGCTTGATACCATTCGTGAACTCACCCAGTTAGCGACCTTGCCGCTCTTTTTTTGCATGATGACTATTAATTCATTGGTGTCACTTCAAGTTTCTTAGTGTGCGTGAAAAATGAGTGAGCCGTACGCCGTATTTACAGTTTTTGCGCTAAGCGGTTTACCGGTATAGTGTTTTTTTTTTAAATTATAAATGGAGACATTTGAATAAAAAAAAAAAAATCGGGACATTTTTGCACACACGGTGATCTGACCCCAAACTAAGCAAAGCTTGTGATATGGCTGCCAGAGACTGATATACATACATATATAGTTTTAAATACATTACTTAAATAGATATTAACACCCAGATATAGAACAAACACAAATATACATACAAACGATCATTTTATTGTACTAAGGCATATCTCCCTTTTTATTATGATCTGATTGCCTACTAAAGCTACGAATACTCGTCTTAACGATAATAAAATGGTGCTTCGAATCCTGCGTCGTCAAAATTCATTTATGTCTGATTTAAAATTCACGTTAGAAATAGTTTCATCATCATCATAATCAGCCTTTTAACAGGCCACTGCTGGACTTTTAGCCCACTCCCGAAAGGGTGATTGGGCCATATCCACCACGCTGGCCCAGTGCGGATTGGTGGATTCACATTCACCATTGAATTCTTTCTCCGTACGTAGGCATGTTTCCTCACGATGTTTTCCTTCACCGAAAAGCCAGTGGTATGAAAATCCGTAGATAAGCTCCAAAGAGCTCCTTGGTACGGGCCCAGGGTTTGAACCCGCGACCTCACGCTTTCAAGTCTAGCGGTCTCCCAAAAGGACTACCGCGGCAATTAGTTTACAAATGTTTTATCACTTTTACTAATAAGGAAGATAAATTAGGAATAGATAATAGACAACCACGTGCATATCTTCAAAACTTTAAAATGCTCGATTTAGATAGCAGAGTGGTTATAGCTGGCCCTTAAGGTGGTACGTTTCACCTATGGCGAGAAATTCAAATTTGAGACAGTTATTTTGTTATTGTAGCTAGGCCGGGTAATTTTTTTTAAATGACACATTGTATTCGCAAATCGTTGGTTGTTCTTTACATTATCATGTACAGTTATTTAACATTAACGCACCATATTACTTAAATTTGTCAATAAACCGTTTTAAACAGCAAAAATTAGTTTACTGACAATTGTAAGTATTAATTTGCATTAGAGATAAATAGATTTACATGATTTTATAAAGAACAATAATCAATTAGCGCAAACATCATGATCGTTTACAATAATTATCCGGCCTAGCTAAAAAACAAGAAAACTGTTTGAAATTTGAATTTCCCGCCATAGGTGAAACGTACCATCTTAAATCAACAAAATTGATATTCTCTTACATGGTAGTAAATATGCCGTTACGTATGTACTACATGCGTAGGTACCTCACTATCTAAGCACCACCAAAGAAGCTTTACTTCGCAATAACACCAGCGCTATAATAATTTTAATGGAATCCAGTTAATCCCCACCGACGGGAGATGGGGGGTGTAAGGGGTGCGTATAAAATTACGTAAACAGAAACTATTACGTTATTACACTGAAGACGTTTCATTTAATTAAAACTTAATTAATTTCGGCGTCTTCGTTGCGTCTTATGTAACACTAAACGTGGTGGTAAATGCTTAGAGAATATTCGAGTAAAATGGTATTTAATTCGTTTGTGAAAGCTGAGTTTTTAGCTAAAGCAATGGTTTTTAGCCAGGGTGTGTTGCCAGTGATGTTATATAGGAACTGAGCCGTGGCCTTTTGGATAAACTCAGTCACACAGCAGGCAATAGAGAGAGCGAAGCTCGGAGTTTCTTTGCGCGATAAAATCCGGACCGTCGATATTCGCCAAAGAACCAGATTCACCGACATAGCTGTTAAAATTTGCAAGTTGAAGTAGCAATGGGCAGGCCACATCGCTTGGAGTATCAATAAACGATGAGGAAGAGAGTTTCTTGAGTGGACACCGATAGATGGACCGACGACATTGTGAGAGTCGCGGGCATCCAGTGGATAGAGGGTAGGCTGTCGTTCAGTGTGGAGGTCTAAGGGAAAGGCCTATGTTCAGCAGTGGACGTCTTCTAGTGGATGATGATGAGGCTGAGTTTATAAGCCATCTAAATACCTCCGAGTTCGATTACCGGTTATTATTGTTCGCTATGGGATGATCGTTGATAGTTGCAGTAAATTGCGATTAGCATGAAAACATCTTATTTTAACACCGACTTCAAAAAAGGAGGGGATTCTCAGTCGTGTGGTACCTCATAACTCCCTCATTATTATTATTTTTATTTGTACTGACTGAAAGCTTCTAAATGAATTGAGAATATCTTCCTATTTTGAAGTCAGTTACAAAAAGAACATTGTTCGAATTTCCTCAAAATCTTAAAAAACACAATTTTACTAACTGCTTTTCTTACCTTTAGAAATTGTGGTAGCTTCCCTATAACTTTAACGATCGATTACACTACCTTCTATTTCTACCTAAATTGCAATAGTCAAGGTACATTGTATAGTTAGATATTACGCATAACGTTAAAACTTTACGCTATAAAACTAATTAATTCTCCGTAGCACCGTTATGTAGGCGAAATTTTGAGTGCCTCCTCGAGCTTCAGTATATTACAGCAGCAAAGATTACGTTGTAGGTGGGAGAACTTTATTGGACCGACACAAACGTCTAAGACTTAAGCGATAAATTGTAAATTTATTAACGAGAAATATTCTCTTTTATTAAAATTTAAATCTTATATTCAAAAAATGATGTAAAATTGCATATTTTAAGTTTTAATTTAAATATTATTAAGATTTAAAGAGTAATATTCTTTATAAATAATTTTGAAGATTATTAGTTTAATTTAACTTAACACGTATCACACGTATGAAGCTGGAGTGCATACCAAACTTACGCGCGTCTAATGCGTGTGACGCGTATTGCCCATTTAATGAGGATTCTGCTAATTGGAAGGTATAAAAATTAATTAATCAGACTGATTTTCAAGAAGATTTACTATTTCTGACGGCTTTAAATTAGTGTAGAAAATCGATGAACGAAAACAAAAAAAAACTGGGCACACATACAACACAAAACAAAAGCACCATTTCAAGAAATTCATGAATTAATAGAACGAGATATTAAAAAAGCACAACTTTCCGAAATCCAATTACCTAGTAGACCCGGGTAGTAAAACTAATTCTTCTTATCTTTACCTCTACTTAGGGGCCGTTTAAGCCTTAGAAAAACCTTAATAAGTTTAATTTCATAGGCATTGCCAACCTACCCTCAGGCAAAAAAAAACACATACCAATTCACTTTTATGCTTATCTTTGCCTCTGTTCTCTACGTTCTATCGTGGCTCCGTCTTGGCGGTGTCTCAGGTGCCCCCACCCCCACAGCAACGCCCCTGGAGGAGCACCCCCCGCGATGTACCCCCCGCGAAACGTCTCTGTTTTCGCGGCGACTGTGGCGAATGGGTTATATAGAACCTCCTCGCAGCTTTGAATGTGATATTGATTTTCTTGAGAAAGAGTATTTATTTCGCATCTGGATGGCTATATGGCATCATTTTCATGTAGGTACGTACGTACCTTTATTTAATTTCCAGTTTGAATAGTAAAGAGTTTACTCGTATCTATGTGTCCTCATCATTAGGTTTTGTTACGTCCATGGTCTCATCACTTCTTTACGGATGTTAATTGGCGTCAAGGACTTTGTATACGTATACAAAGACCTTGATTGGCGTTAACAAACAGTCTGCCACTTTCCAAAAAGCAACACAAAGGGCAATGCTAAGAATTAAGCTCAAAGTTGTCTTTAGATCTTATGATCTAAAAACATCCTGAAAACAGCTGGAAATGTGCTGAATGCCGTATGTGTGTTTTCAGGCAAGTGGAAGTGAGCTGGACACGTCGCAAAAGCTACGGATGGCCGCTAGAGCAAGCGAATCTTGCACTGGTATCCCCGGAAAGAAACCAGATCAAAGTGGCGGCTCTGAAGAAGTTGGCGAGCAACATCGTCGATACCGGAATTGCCTAAACGCGACTGGCGCAAGAGCAACATCGGCAGCATGGAGGAAGCCTATACATGGGTATGGGCTTCCTTTTCCTTTTTATTTGGGTGCCCAGTTGCCCACACAAAACTAGTACTGAAACACAAAGTGAAATTTAATTATATGTTACTCAAATTGGAAATAAAAAGCTTTATTTATTTCTATGCCTATGGAACATTTGCCTGCGTAGAGTGCTGCAGTACAATGCCCTAAAAGTCTCCGATAACCTGAAGAAACAAGAAGGGGTAAAATGGAAAGAATGAAATCCAAGGAGCGCAGCCTAGCAAGATGGACCGACAAAGTGTCAAAGAAGCAGGGCACAAAAATATTTTAAACTGGTTGGGAACCATGAAAGATGGTAGCAGGGTTATCACCATCTTACTCTGTAGAATTGGGCACCTCAATACTTCAGTAGTGAGCAAATAAGCCAAGGAGGAAGGACGTTCTTAGCTATCAATCTGTTTTTCTTCCTACTTCAGTCGTATGACTCATTGCTGAGAGATGTGGTAATCCCAATAGGTCTTATTTTGCTGAATTTTTAACCATCTCCGCTGATCAACGTCCTAATGCATGCATCATTGATTTTTGTGTTAATGTTAAGACACTTGGTTCGAGCATTGTTTCAGGCTCTTACCCCTCGATATTCCTTCCACTTTTCTTGTTATTATGATATATTCAAGATTGTCCGCTGGTTTTATAGTAATGTGGCTAAAGTGCTGCAGAACCTTTTTAAAGCTTTAAAGCATTATTTAACATTCTATTTGGTAATCTAGACGTTCTTATTGAGTGAAAATCGGCTTAATCGTGGATGAATCCATAGTACGCAGCTAGTTTATTAATAAATCTTGCACTTACCGACTGGCATCGCGAAGTTAGGCACGTACTTCCTTATGAAAGGGGGAGTTCCCCGCGCTCCAACTTGGTGTTTTGTATATTGAACGGATAGGGTTGGTATATACCATAAATTATTTATTGTAACCTAAATTATAGTCTCATTATTTGTACAATGGTGCTCAACAAGCTAACGAACTGCCTGATCAACATCGTTTATGGATACCTGTCAAACCAGAGTCACCCAACAGTGCTCAACGCAGGCGCACGCCGCTCTTCGCTCCACCGTCGGCCACCGCTATACGCGTGTGTGGCACGGGCATCAAATGCCAGCTGCGCTCAGCATCATGGTGGGGGTTTCCGTCACCACAACAGCAATATTCTGAAAATAAACTGTCAGAAAACAATTTTGGTCAGAAAGTTAGCCTCGCAATCCAACGAAGCAACGCGGCCGGCATTTTGAACACTCTGCCTGAAATTAGAGATCGTATGAACTATCTATAAACCTAGATAGTATAAACGATCTTCAATTAGTTATTCTTCAGTTAATTATTTATTAATTAGTTGTGTTTAAGTTTTCTCAATTAGGTATTAATTGCTTTTTACAATGAGATCATTTATAAGATCATTGATGTAAGTAAATTATAAGATCATTGACTTTTTGCTTGTACATTTTATTACATCAATGTATTGCGGCCACCAAGCTATATGGCGGAGTACACCGATACGTGAGGGTGCGGGAGAAAGGGGACGATAGTGAGAACGACGACTGACCTGAGTATTTCCGGGCTGACGAGTTGCATAACCCCGTTCCTGATGTCCTGGAATCTTCTTTCTGCGTCTTTGGATCAGCGCGTTCTCAAGCGTTCATCATCATTATCATCATCATCATCAGCCAGTAGACGTCCACTGCTGAACATAGGCCTCCCCCTTTAACCTCCACACTGAACGACAGCTTGCCTTTTGCATCCACTGGATGCCAGCGACTCTCACTATGTCGTCGGTCCATCTAGTGGGAGGCCTACCTACGCTGCGTCTTCCGGTTCGTGGTCTCCACTCAATAACCTTTCTTCCCCATCGGTTATCGGTTCTTCGAGCGATGTGGCCTGCCCATTGCCACTTCAACTTGCAAATTTTAACAGCTATGTCTGTGACTCTGGTTCTTTGGCGAATATCCACGTTTCGGATTTTAACGCGCAAAGAAACTCCGAGCATAGCTCTCCCCATTGCCCGCTGAGTGACTCTGAGTTTTTCCAAAAGGCCAACAGTTAAGGACCACGTCTCAGTACCATATGTCATCACTGGCAACACACACTGGTCAAAAACCCTCGTCTTGAGGCACTGTGGTATCTTGGACGAGAAGATGTCACGCAATTTCCCGAACGCTGCCCATCCGAGTTTGATTCTTCGGGCGACCTCTTTGCTTAAGTTGGACTTACCTAACTGAACAATATGTCCAAGATAGGTGTAATGGTCAACAACTTCTAGAGTATCGTTCCCAACGACTATCGGCACGGGTTCAACATGGGTCTCAAGCGTTAGTGGACTGTATATTATGGAGCGGTTTCACACACTCGCGGCGCGAGCGCGGGGAAGCTAATAGGCACAGCTTCCTACGGGAACCGTATCCCGGGCGGTGGGATCGCACGATCTCTCGAGAGGACGAGTAACCGACGATCAGCGGTAAGATTTGCGGTGGTGTAAGCAAGGAGTGCTTGCACAATGCTATGAATCCGTCGCCGACAAGGGTCAAGCACAGACTGCCCGCAGGTGCAAGCAGCGAGTCTCATCTAACCACGGAACGTTACAGAAATAGTTGTCATTCATGGAAGATGAGGGTAGGAAAATGTAGGTAGTACATAAATAAAGGAAGCGTCACTGAGTGGCACTAACAAAATACAGCGTGGTAATTCCGCCAGCACGCTGGGTACGCTGCCAACTGATAGTGAGCTTGAGCATTTGGATTATCTTTAGACCTTCAACGGTCTACGGGCAGTCTTACTCTACTTTTAGTGTTAGTATTAGCTTGTATTTTGTTTAGTTAATAAAACACTTGCCCCAAAAAAAAAACATTTATTTCACATCTACGTTTTGACTTTTAATTTTATATTTGCAGATAATATTTTCTGATATATTTATAGTCGAAGATTTCAAACTATACTATTTCAATACTACATTATGCATGCATAAAACCTTTGTTCATAATATTATTTGTAACAAACCTATAATAAAATAACCAAAGATTAGTATAATAAAGGGGGGGGGGGGAATAATTAAATAGACAACCAGTGATGACAATTCAAAGAGAATATAAATACTACGTTGACAATTTACTGACACTTTTCTAAAAAAGTTTTTTGCCATATTTTTTGCGGAATATTTTTCGCATAATTTTCAGAAGAACTTTACAAGGATTTTATAATGGATGATTTAAAAGACGACATTGAAGACGAAAATTCCGTCGTCTCAGGAAATTGTCCAGGTCCTGAGAACATCGACCTGTTTTTACCTTGGGCATGTCAGCAGCTGCAACTGGACCTGGAAATCATCATCATCAACGTTTTGAGTGAGATGGTTTCTTTTTTCTTTAGTTTTAGGTGTCTGTACTATCGATTCATCATTTGAACTATGATACATTTGCTTGATTTAACTTGATTACTATGAAAAGCGGAAATTTTTAGTTCAACGGTAAAAACCGCTTAAGAGTTGTTGACAAACATCACCCCCGGCAAAACCTTCCCCCTCTCGTTGTGTTCCTCATGTTTGAGTGTCGTGACTTCCACATCCATTCAGTCTCTTGTGATCTTACGTCATCTTTCCCTATACTCGGCAACATACAGCGCATCTTACGGCTCTGCTAGTTGGGCCTCGCAGTAGAGCCTAGGGTCCGAAACGATCATAGTCAGGTGGTTCAACAAATCGAATTCTCTTATTCATGATTTATGTTCTAATATTCTTTGTATTCATGGTTCCTTTCCTATCTTCCGTGGAACTGCAAGGTATAGAATGTCCTTCCTCCAAAGGTTTCCTCGCCGAGCTTCAACATGAAGCGTTTCAAAAAGGGTGTCAACAACTACCTTTCCGGGCTAACAAAGCAGCGACAACAGGTCAGCACCGCTAGTGTTGTAATTATCCATAGGTGGCAGTTTCTGCTTATCATCAGGCGGACCGCTTGCTTGTTTACCGCTCTTTATATTACAAAAAGTAGGTGTAGAAAGTTATGAAATGTTTTTCATCATTTCAGCTTATCATGTTCACACTGCTTGGGACTCCAGCTTTCTCTCAGAGAGAAAGGATGGGCCCTAATCCACCATGCTGGCCCAGTGCATGTTGTTATTTTTATGCCATAGGTGGCAAAGAAGCAGATAGGCAATGCAATGGTAAGCAGTCACCGTCGCCTATGGATACTTGTAACACTAGAGGCATCTCAAATACGTTGCCGACCCTTTAAGAATCTATTAACTCGCCTTTTGAATAACGCCATATTTTAGCTTCTCGGAAACACCGTGGAGGGTAGCTCATTCTACATTTTACAGGTATGAGTCGTCAGGTCGTCACTTAACATCAGGTGAGCTGTGGTCAAACACCTAGCCTGTCAACAAAAAAGGCTAGTGTTGCAGGAGTCTATGGTGGCGGTTTCTGCTTACCATCAGGCGAACTGTATCAAATAGCGGAAGATCAAATGCTGTTTAAAAAAAGTGGGGTTGCCTTAGGAAAATAATCACGGTGGATTACGTTTTTCCGCATCAGAATTTTAGAATACATTTGGTTCTAACGGTACCGCTACACTAAACAGGAACTGGGTGACCGCGGTGAGATCTGGTTATTTACCGCCTGACACTTGGCGTTGACTTTTGATGGCAGGCCATGCGGACCCATCACGTCACTGGTGGAATAGGTATGGTCTCTATTGAACAACCATCCTTCTTTTGCATCCGGGCTGGGCTTGGGACTGCCATCGGTGGAGTTGTTAAAACCTTAGCAGAAAGAAACTATATTATAATGTATGACTCACACGTTATAATTTATTTGTTCGTTCACTAACAAATGCAGAGAATAGATAAATAAGAATAACTAGATAACATGGATTGCAATCAACGCATATGTTTTTGTTTGCAGGTAAATTTGCAGAGTCCAACCGTAACCCAAAATTGAAACTAGGCAAATCGAAACATAAAAAATCAAAATCTGAAATATTTTCTGATCAAGGCAGTATAAAAAGCTTAAGTTTAAATAAAATGCCTATCATCCACAACGAAAAAGTAATCAAAATTTACACCGTTTACGACAATATTGGGAACCTAATACAGCTTAAATTTGATAAGAACAAAAACGTACCTAGAATAGTATTGAAAATTATAGGCCTGATTACACATTATCATAAATTTTTGTCAGGCATAACCATTAACCAAGGACTTAACAAAGGATCTCTGCATGAACTAAATATTTTGGTATCACAGGCAAATATAACAGATATCTGTTTAGATAACACTTGCATCGGGGATGGTGGTTACGAAATATTACTCGAAAGAAAAAGCCATTTGAGACAGTTGTCAATATCGCGATGCAAAATAGACGACAATGCCGTGGAAATAATTGCATCAAAGCTAATACATCCTCTGCCAGCATCACAAACTCTGTCATTGCTTAACCTAGCAACAAATTCTGTATCAGACAAGGGAGCGAAATATATTGCACTAGCATTACGGACTAATAGAACGCTAGTTTATTTAAATCTATCTGATAATACAATAACAGATGAAGGCGCTGGAGCAATTTTGGACGTTTTGTATGAATTCCCTATATCAAACGATGAACTGGTAGAATCTCGATCTAGACATTTTCATTATCTGAGAGAGAAGAAAGAATTAGTAGCTGAAATGATAATAAAGCTGAAAGCAATAGATTTTGACAAAAGGAGTTTGATCAAAAAACGAGGCATAAAACCGGTCCCTAATAATACAATAAGTACAAACGTTCCTCAAAGAAAAGACAAAGATGAAACAGATGATCCAGATGCTTGTTGGCTGGAAAAAGCTGAACTTATGGCGGAAACCAAGCTGGGTGAATTCAAAGAACCACTTTCTCTTGAAAACACAGAAGCTAAAAATGAATTTATTTATTGCAAAGGAAACAATTATCTAGCATATATTAACTTATCCTATAATAATCTATCTTATCTAACAGTAAAAAAGATTGTATCAGTTTTAGCGTATCAAAAAAGAGTGGCCAGAAAACCCAGAGGATTAGTCAACATTTCTGTTGAAGGTAATTGTATACCTTCTACATGTTCGGAGCTGAACCAGATTGATTCCATTTTGGCTTCGTATTTTACAAGTCATCCGAAAAGAATGTCTGTTTCATCCAATACAATATCTCTGAGAGGGAAAAAATAATTAATTCCTAATCATAGCATTAAAAAAATCTGGGGTTATGACCAAAGTTTGTTGCATAGTTATCTTGATTATTTACTGGGGTGAAGCGATGAGCCTAAAGTGGATCTTGGCCTCTGACAATGAAAGACGCCACTCTTCATGGCACTGCGCCAGTAGATTAGTTTCCACGACGATTATTAGACCAGCAGCGGTACTTTGGTGTTCTCCTGGGCTAAGACCATTCGGCCGTACCAAATACGCGTTACTTGACCTGATTTTCTTAATTTTTTTCCACCCATCCGATTCTTCGATCTTTTGATTATTTTGTGTGCTTTCACGCTCCCCATTAGATTGGATTCAAAAAACAGTTAATTCACCTTCCTGTTTACCTGTTTAGGTGTAATGTTCCTCTATTTATTGTACTCTTTATTGTTGGGCATTGGGCTTACCCTAATTATATTTTAGAACATTTTTAATTTCTAGTTTGAATAATTATTTTTATAGTTTATTTTTATTGTTAAAATATTACTTAATTATAAAATAAATTCAATATATTTCTTGAATTTTTTTCATGATTAGAGCCTTGGTCTGGCACCGATCCCACAACGAGAATTATGCGTTCTGCGCTCAGATTTCTGCTTGATGAATGATATGCCTTGGCACTGCAGTCCACACAGTATATCGGGATTCGGGACTAAGATTTCTGCTTGATGAATGATATGCCTTGGCACTGCAGTCCACACAGTATATCGGGATTCGGGACTAAGATTTCTGAAGAAATTCAAAAAACTCGTGACCACACTCTGTGGGGCCAGCGCCTACTTATCGAGTAATTGGAAATGAACTGGGCGCACGATTTCCAATTAAGTTTGTCCACCATACACCATACACGATAACCTATATCGATTCGTGGAAGTCTCGCGTTGTTCGATTTAATCGATTGTTTCTGCCACGTACTTACAGGTACGTGTACGCTGTACGAGGCGAAAACGTTGCGTTTGCACCATTAATGCAGCAAACGATACAAGGTAGTTTCGTTTACACCATTATTGGTGCAAACGGTACATTAGGGAATGGCTTACCACCGTTTGTTTTTCCTCTGAGGTATAATTTGGACTGCTTCGAACGAAGCGTGAATAGAGTCCTCAAAGGTAGGCAACGCACTGATAATGCCCCGGTTAGTCTTGAGGCAGCGGTAACTACTTACCATCAGGTAGCCCGTAGGTTCGTTTATAACTAACGAACCACCCAAACCATCCACCTGGGTGGTCGGTTAGGAAAATTGTTTACCACTTATTCTATTTAAAATAAAACCTAGGCTGTTGTGTTATCACCGACGAGTACAAACATACGGGGCTTATGGTTAGGTGGTATAAAGGCGCGTAAAGGTCATTGTACTTATATTTACATTCACGGGTCTATCCCGGATTTAGCAGTGGATTCACGGGGAAACTCCAGGACTTTTTTTTCATCGTGGGCCGCCAAGAGGGAAAATCCTCATTGATATATGGGAAGGAGGACCTAGAAAGTGGCATTTTTTTTTTCAAATTCCTTACCCACCTTTGGCACCCTTACATACCTTTGGCTGCCGCAAACTAGTTCTCCGAATGTTTTTTTGGGATAGAACTACTTTCATTTACTCATATTTATTATATTTAGTCAAAATTAATTTTATATTAATCTTTATCTGTAATCTTACGAAATAATAATAAAAAAACGAGCAAAATAGTGCAACAAAAATATGGGTGACTACAGAACTAACAAGTGATCTTTGGCTTGAGTATTTGGATTGTCTTTAGACCTTCAACGTTCTATGGGCAGTCTAACTGTATTTGTAGTGTTAGTATTAGCTTGTATTTTGTTAAGTTAATAAAGGCACTTGCCATATTAAAAAAATGATGGTAAATTTCTTATTTTATACTATCTTAACTATTCTTACTCTACATTTCACATCACTGTAGTTGTGTTACTTGTAAGTACCATCAATGTTACTAGTCAATGGTAGGTACTACTGACATAAAGGCGTCATATCTAGTTACTTTGATCGAGTTGAGGTAGTTCCTGTGGGCCAACTACTTTACACAACTATTAGTGCTATAGGTATACTTTAAAAAAATTGTCCCCGTGACACAACTGGGAACAAACCAATTTCGATACTGTTATATAACAACAAATGGTAATGAACTTATTAACCGACTTCAAAAAATGAGGAAATTACTTAATTTAGCCGCATTTTTTTATTTTCGAGTGGCCAGTATGTCTAAACTTGACATACATGAATACTTGGGGATACATGAATATTAACATACATATATATATATTATATATGAATAATATTATTCACATTTATTTATTTTCTTTCTTAAATTTAAGTTTTTTTTACAAAAAAATATAAAAAAAAAATATTATAAAAAAACCTAAACCTAGAGTGCCGCCGGCAGCGGGGCAGGGCCCAAGCTACCGGTGGTTAGGGCTGCAGAGTGAGAAACCTCCTCCATATTTATTATTAGTATAAAATATTATTCGATCTAAGGGGAGAGATTGAAAAATCCTGTCTCTCCGAGGGTGGCAATCAAGGGATACAACGTCAGTCACGGTTTTGTATCTGTAGCCTGAACTTGCTGCGTTTGACAGGCATTGCTGGGGCCAAAGGCGATACCAATAGGCCTTGTTGAATATAAAATACAATTATGGAATGTGTATAAAAAGGAAAACGAAACTATTCTAAATTATCTAATTACTATTTTAATTATAAATCCACACCGCTTTATGGTTGGTATTCCGAAAACCCGAACGAAGCGCTTTGATTCCACTTTTATTGTGCGAACTGCTAGTCTGTGGAATGCGCTGCCTGAATGGGTGTTCCCCGATAGATACAATCTGGGTGTCTTCAAATCACGAGTGAATCGGTTTCTTCTAGGCAAGCGTGCTCCACCGTAGACCGCATCATCGCTTAACATCAGACGAGTTGGCGGTCAAGCGCAAGCCTATTATTTATAATTAAAAAAAAAATTGGATAAAAATTCTGGGCAATTGTTGTGAGTATTTAATGGTGTTAAGCTGGTCTATGGTAGAGTCAACATCAACTATACTTCTACTAAAGCAATGCTAAAATCATAAAAAAACATCATTACTGTCATTGATATTTGGTCAGTGATTCACACTTACGATACATGGATGGTACCTTAAAAATGGTAATTCTTGTTACCGTACTTCGTAAGCGGGACCTTATATTTTGTTACTCAATGCCACGTCTTGCTGAGCAAGAGACGTAGGCTCAATGAAGTTCTCCACTGCCATGATAAAGTTTGAAAAGTAAATACTAACTACTAACGGTAGCGCACTCTTTTGACGATTAAAGAACTAAATTGACAATGCATAAATGGAACTTGGAAAAATGGCAATAGGCAGGCTACATCACACGGAGAAACAATAACTGATGGGGAAGACAGATTCTTGAGTGGAGACCACGAACCAGAAGATGCAGCGTAGGTAGGCCTCCCACTAGATGGACCGACGACATTGTGAGAGTTGCTGGCATCCAGTGGATGTAAAAGGCAGGCTGTCGTTCAGTGTGGAGATTAAAGGGGGAGGCCTATGTTCAGCAGAAGACGTCTTCTGGCTGATGATGATGATGAATTGAAAATTGTTTGTTGTATTAATTTAATTTCACTTTGAGTAACACAGCCTCTTATGAAAGCTCTACGTTAAACTGATAAACATAATCTAAACCCAGTGACATTTAAAGCCAAGGTGGTGGCCCATGATACCTACTACTTGGGTAGTACTTTGAGAAAATTGGTGTGACCAAATATATTGACAGTCTGGGTGGATCACAGATTTATAGGCGAGTGCACAAAGAGAATATAATCCTATCTGGATGCATAATTGCATACGACCTCTGACTAGAAAGTCTTTGGTTTATGAATAGAATAGAATATTTTTTTTCGCTTGTCAGCATTACATTTAAAACCACATCTGTGTTTAAAACTATAATATTGACATTTCATATTTAAATCATTATTTTCATGGTAACATATTTATAAGAATTTTAGATTTGGTTTTAATCAAGGAATATACTATTCTCTACCGAAAGAGTCTTTTAATGGACAAATCAACCGAAGGAAATTCAACAGCCATAGCAGTGAGCGAGAAGCCAACTCCTTCTGATTTTGATGCATATTTACCTTGGGCATGTAAAGAGTTGGAGATTGATGTCTATGTAGATATCATTAGAGTTCAGAGTAAGCTCAATTAGTAGTGTCTATCTTCTTTGCGAGTTTTGCGGACTTGTAACCTTTGACAAATTTTGTAACATACTTTATAACCATAACTCTGCTTATACTTAATTTTAATGCCATTTCTTTTGCAGGTCTAGAAAAAACATATGGTTTAAAACGCGCCAAGTCTAGGACTAAAGGAAAAAAGAGTATAGCTAATCTCATCTCATCAAAACATGAAGTTATTGGTTCATTTCAAGACAGTATGAAAAGCATTGAAGATAAAAAACTAATTAATCCCGATAATAACGTGAAAATCTACGCCACGTACGATTACACTGGTAATAATCTACTTCAACTTAAATTCGATAAAAACAAAAAAGTACCCAGGAAAGTTTTAAAACTTATTGGACTTCTTTTAAATCACCACAAACATATGACAAGCATTACAATAAACAGTGGTCTCAACAATGAATGTTTATATGAATTGAACAAGTGGTTAGCATTAGCAAATGTTACGGATGTTTGTTTAGATAGTACAGCAATTCGCAATGGCAATTACGAGTTACTGCTTGAAGATATGAACAAACTAAAACATTTATCAATGTCACGATGTAACATCGATGATGTTACACTGAATAGGATTGCAATAAACTTGAGACACCCTCTACCAGCTTCGAAAACGTTGTTAGTACTAAATCTGGCATCAAATTTAATAACAGACACAGGAGCAAAATATCTCGCAGTAACATTAAGAACTAACAGACAACTAGTTTACTTAAATCTAGCAGGAAATACGATATCAGATGAAGGTGCTGTGCAAATATTTGACGTTTTAACAACTTTTCTGGTAACTGACGAAGAAATAATGACATTTCGATCCAAAAAATTACAATATATCACAGAAAAAAACAATTTGATATATCAAATAGCTAAAGAGATAAAATGTGCAGACAGCGAAAGATATTCGAAGAAGAAAACAAAGCCAAGTAATATTGCACAAACTAATTTGACATCTAAAAAAGTCAATGATGACAAAGATTATTTAAAAGCTGCTGGTGAAAAAAGCAACACAGAACTCGACATGTTCTGGTATGAGAAAGCAAAAGTAATAGCTAATAGCAGGATAAAAGAATTCATAGAACCATTTTCTGCAGAATATGTTTACGTTGAAGATGGTCAAATTTACTGTTACGGGAACAATCGCGTAGCAAACATAAACATGTCCTACAATAATATAGGTTATATTACAGTCAATAAAATACTTATGGTTCTGTTAGAGCAGCAAAACCAGAATAGAAACCCAAGAGGATTGGTCAATGTGTCCATAGAAGGTAATTTTATTCCTTCGAGGTGTAGAGAGTTAGAGCAAATTGATTTTATCTTGTCATCATATATAACACCTCTAAAATCATCTTATGGGAAAGCAAAAAAGTAAAAACTAGGGACAAGTCCTCAAGTTACTCTGCGATTGCGGCCACAATAAAAGGTGAACCATAATTATATTGGGTTTACTCAAAGATAACATAAATTTTCATTGTTCAATACAGCAAAAAATTCAAAAATATCAAACAAAGGCCGTTACCGTTATTAGTCTAACTTGTCCTATAATCCGCCATATATAGTCACAATTATAATGTTCACATTTTATTGTTTTTATAACCATGCCTTCGCCGCAATGCATGTATCTCTAGTATTATGGCCATTAAGCGTTATTGATTATATTTTAGATTTATATGTTAGTTTTATCATATTTTAATATTATTTCAAGTATTGTACAAGCAATTTTTAACTCTTAGTTTAATTTATTATTAGCTAGTAGTATATTTTCTTGTTACATATTAATTTTAAATATGATTGTACCTAAGTTTTTAGATTTAATATAAACAATATTTTTTCTTGCAATTTTAAAACAATTGCAATTATTGTAATTTTAGTTAGCGAGCATATTAAAATAAATGTTAACCATAGTACTGTCTATTTAATTGCCTAGATCAACCGTTGTGTGCTTTTCAATTTTAACTTGCATAGTTTTGTACGCCATAGCAAATGTTCTAATTTTTGCAACAAGGTATTTTCACCTGGGTGAATAAATTACATACATTGTAGAGTATAACTTTCCACTATTAGCGTTTGTGAACTATGAGAAAGCCTTTGATTCGATCGAAACATGGGTGGTGCACGAGTCTCTCCAGCGATGACAGAACCGATTCACTATCGGTATGTCGAAGTGTTGAAGTGTTTGTACAATAATGCCACCATGTCGGTCCGAGTATAGGAGCAGAGTTCGAAGGCAATTCCACGTCGTCACGTCTTTCTCACGTTATCTCTCCGAAACTGTTCACTGCCGCACTGGAAGACGCCTTTAAGCTCCTGGAATGGCAAAGACTCGGCATCAACATCAACAGCGAGTACATCACTTACCTTCGGTTTGCCGACAATATTGTCATCATGGCAGAATCGATGGAAGAGCTCAGCCTGATGCTCGAAGGCGTCAATCTAGTTTCCCAACAGGTGGGCCTTAAGATGAACATGGACAAGACAAAGGTTCTTGAAGCTGTTGACGTGTACGTCTGCCTAGAACAAACAGTCGAACTAGGCAGGTCCAACTTCAAGAAAAGGGTGAATCGGCGAATCCAACTCAGCTGGGCAGCATTCAGTAAACTTCGCAAAGTCTACTCGTCCAAAATACTCCAGTGCTTTAAGACGAAGGTCTTCAACCAATGTGTGTTGACAGTGATGACATACGGCAGTGAAACGTGGTCTCTCACTATGGGTCTCATAAGCAAGCTCAAGTTGCACAACGAGATATAGAGAGGGCTTTTCTCAGGGTTTCTCTACGAGATCGAATCAGAAATGAGGGGATCCGTAGATGAACGAAAGTTACCGACTGGATTAGCAAGTTGAAGTGGCAGTGGGCAGGGCATATAATCATGCAGAACAGATAGCCAATGGGACCGAAAGATTCCGGAATGGAGACCTCTGACCGGTAAGTGCAGCGTAGGAAGTCCACCTACAAGATGAACAGATGACCTAAAAGAGACAGCAGGGAAACGCTGGATACAAGCCGTTTCGAACCGGCCCTTTTGGAGATCGATGGAGGAGGTCTATGTCCAGCAGTGGACGTCCTATGGCTGAAATGATGATGATGACGTGGGTTTTTATTTGGATTAATTTAATTTGGCAAACACATCGTAAAATTATTAATCAAGAAATAACTAGTTAGTCTTTAAGGAAATAGAACTCATCAACGTCATCCTGAGCCTATGTTTTTTTTTACCTGAGCTCAAGTATAATATATAATTAAAGGTTGTCATGGAAAAATCTCATAATCCATGAAAATAACTTCTTTCATAAATACGTTGTTTAATATTATCTAAAATAGATCTGTAAACTAAAAAAAAAAACAATTTGACATCTTTGTCAGAATTATATGATATTATGAAAATTATCTATACATGCTTATTATTACGCTGATATCTGCTTTTATTCAGTATATTCACAATATTTTCATCATAATATCAAAATTTTCAGTAGAAAAATTGAATAGGGAAATGATAAGAATTTCAAAGGACGCCGACAACGTGTATACACCTGAATTTCCAAATAAACCGACTCCCGATGATTTTGGCAAATTTTTACCATGGGCATGTCGGAAACTAGGCATCCTTGATAATATCATTATGAAAAATGTTAAAAGTAAGTTTCTATTCACTCTAATAAACGTATATAATATTATATCTTCATCAACTGCTTTCCTGCTGCCTTAGCGATGTCGTCTCAAGCTAATGTCATTTTCATACCATTTCACCTTTCCGCAGGCGTTAACGCTAACAGAAAGTGGGTCTTGTCTAACCCTCCAGCAGGTAGGTGGTCTGCCCGGTGGTCGTCTTCTGGCTGATGATGATCACTTGTAATTTTTTTTTATGAAAGTCGGATTTTATCGGTACAATACGCTAGTTATCGTCGAACAAACATGCATTTAAATTTGTACCGTATACGTTCACTTTGCTCAGCCAGTAACGGTTTCTGTAATATAATATTAATTTCAGCAACGTTCGTTAGTCAACGTTCTACCAAACAAAAACAAGGGAAAGACAAAGCTGTTCAGCATCCTTCAAAACTTGCAGAAATGTCTGCAGAACAGAATCTAAGCAGCATTCCTTATAAACATTTAGATGAAAACGTGAACAACGTTAATATAACTACTGTATACGATACTAATGGAAACCTTCTGCAACTCAAATTCGATAGAAACAAAGAGATTCCAAGAAAAATATTCAAGATTTTGGCAAAGATTTTAATTTATCACGTTCATCTTACGTGTATATCTATTAACAAAGGGATTGATATAACCATCATTCATGAACTACATAATCTATCGAAGTTTAATATAACTGATATATGTTTAGATGGAACATGTGTTAATGGTGCAAACTACGAACTGTTATTAGAGAGTCAAAGTAATTTAAAGAATTTATCTATTGCGCGGTGTAACATTGACGATGAAATGGTGAATAGAATTGCAGAAAAACTGACATATCCTTTACCCGCCTCGAAAGTTTTGGCACTGCTTAACTTGACATCGAACAAAATCACAGACAAAGGAGCCAAACACCTAGCAGAAGCATTAAGGTCTAACAGATGTCTAGTTTATTTAAACTTATCTGATAATACAATTACAGACTATGGTTCTTTTGCTATCTTAAAAGTTTTAGACAACTTTCAAGTGTTGCCTGAAGAAATGATAACATCCCGGTTTAAGTATATACAGTTGTGTAAAGAAAATCAGCGGCAAAATGACAAAAACGAAGAAGAAAAGAAACTAATGTCAGGAAGAAAATCAACAAAATCAACCGAGGCTAAAGGTGGAAAAAAGAATAAGATACATGATACAGAGCCAAGCAATAAGAATGCAATGACTTACGAAGACAATGGCTTCATCGATCCGTTTTCTAGAAAAAATACGTTCATTATAGATGAACAAGTATATTGCTATGGCAATACTCAATTAGCTTATCTAAACATATCTTATAACAATATAAGTTACTTAACAGTAAGAAAACTACTAACAGTACTACAAAACCAAAATTTAATGAACAGGAAACCTAAGGGCCTTGTTCACTTTGCTATAGAAGGAAATGATATCCCCATAAATTGCAAGGAATTCAATGAAATAGAGACAATTCTACAGCCTTCTAAAATGACAATGAAATTGAAGAAAAAGATATCAAAAAACTATTTGTAAGTTTGGTTTTTCTGAGATTTTTTCATCAAAAAAGAAGTCATGATTTGATATGAAACCTTTTTCAATGTCTTATAATGTTACATCGTTAACATGCCTATATTATGAGTAATAACTTAATATGTTTTAGTGATAACTTTACTTAGTAGTTTTTAAATTAATTTTAACCAATCGATTTATTACAATAATGTTCTATACGGTTTCATTTTATAGTGTTTTAGATTATAATATAGGTTATTTCTATTAGTTACGTATTAGTTTTAGTTTAACTAATATTCTTATCTGTAATATAATTTTATTAAAAAAAACTATCTTACATATTATTTAGTAATAAAAGTTTTACTTACAACAGTTTTTTTTAAAACACTATCATTATTTCAGTAAATTATGTTCATTTAAGTCAATATGTCATTCATAACAACTTAATAAATCGGTCTTTACCACTTTGATCATCTGGGTGATCAAAGTCGACTCTTTAGTGTCTTTTGATCACCTGGAAATGTAGATAATCCTATCATAATGTGATATTTCTATGTTTACTGCAATATACAGTGTAAATTCTATATAGCAAGTAATAACGACACTGGATTTTACAACAAACTCTCTAAAACGACGAAATTTAGTTGGTTTACCTTGCTGTCATTGTTCATATAATGATAGCATCACACCCACTAAATAAAGACAACTATACGTCGTTTTTAAGCAATAAACATTATTTTCTAACACCTCGTATTTAAAATAAAATATATTACTGGAGTAGCAAAAAACGTCAAACGAACATAACTATTAAGCAATATAATAGCGTTGTGATTTGTTAATATACTAACATATTAATGTTTGTTGTTTATTAATTGCATACTTTATTTTTAAATAAGAATTATAATAAAAAAAAATGATATTTCTTCTCTCCATTTAACAACAACTCTCAGTAACGCCATAAAATGAGCAGTCCTTGAAGTATCGCTATGTAGAGTTTACACTATATTTATAGTATCTAATTCAAATTCAAAATATTTATTTGTCAGAACATGGTAGGTACGCATACATATAAAGTACCATACATGGTCGTAAGAATGGAGACGTATCTCATGTCCTTGCCTGTTACAGCGTACAAATGTTAGTTTTTTATACATATTATTATTAGTTTTTGTTAAAGTAAAAAAAAACTAAATTATGTCTATGTTAGAATATTGTTAGAATCATATTTTGTTTTAGTTGTATTTTGTACCTTAATTAGATGTTTATTACTACCTCTATAAGCTATTATAATCATTTTATTTTTTCCTAGTATCTAGTCTCGATTTTATGTCAATTGTTTAGTCTACATTACATATCAATTTTTTTTTATCAAAATTCAGAAAATTCATAGTAGCTTTTTTGTGCTAATAAAGTTTTAAGTTTATTTTTAAACATTCCAATATTTAATTATCTGATAATTTTAGGAATTTTAGTATATATTAAAGGAGCCATACAGAATACACTTTTTTGCATGAGTACAGTTTTGGTCGTACGTGGGCAGAGCTTCATCTCGGCCTGTGTGCAAGTTCGAATACCAACATCAGTCCAACTACCAAAGAGATGTTGATTTGATTTTACAAAAGTAGCTATTGCTAATATGTATAGAGATGTTAATGTCAGAATCCTGTGTTCCTGTCTATATTACACTATAGATTTCTGAGCCTACGTGAGACGCGCGCGAGGGAGATTCGATGTGATTGCTTTTTGCTCTATCGTTTTTTACCCTTTTTCGATAGTAGGTAAACAAGATATACATTACGTGTTATCGTCTAATACCAGCTTGGGGCGTTGGATACTATTGAGAAATTTACCAAAAGGCTCATCGGCAACGAATCCCTGGTTCAAAGTAAGTTTCTTAACCTTGAGCATAGTCGCAAAGTTGATAGTAGATTTTTCTATCGGACTGCCAGAGTGGTCACGAAATATGTGTACTGGTTCATGGTTGATAATTCGAAAACCCGAACGAAGCGCTTTGATTCCACTTTTATTGTGCGAATTGCTAGTCTGGAATGCGCTTCCTGAATGGGTGTTCCCTGATAGTTACAATCTGGGTGTCTTCAAATCGAGAGAGAATCGGTTTTTTCTGTGCAAGCGTGCTCCACCGTAAACCGTCTGAGTTGGCGGTCAAACGATATTATTGAATAAAAAATATATACATTAATTTATTTTCCATTACCATGTGTTTTTTTTAAATCATTTGTTGGACGATGAATAGCTTTGTTCCCACTTTAAACCTATTCCGGGTGGGTATGGTAAAATTGACACCCCTAGCTAAGAATCCAGCATAAAGTTAGATTGAACGCGAACGAAGTCCTTGGTTCTTATGATTTCGGATTCGGATCGCGTTTCGGAACTTTCTAATACAACTTCTGCCGATAGGAACAGATGATTATATAGGAATGAAAGGATGTGTGTGTGGATTGAGAGACCACATAGATCCCTAAGCTTTTTTTGTAGTTTTGGTAACTGAATTATTTAGTCATCATCATCATCATCAGCCAGAAGACGTCCACTGCTGAACATAGGCCTCCCCCTTTAACCTCCACACTGAACGACAGCCTGCCTTTTGCATCCACTGGATGCCAGCGACTCTCACAATGTCGTCGGTCCATCTAGTGAGAGGCCTACCTACGCCTAATTATGTAGTAAAAGTTATAAAATATTTGTAAAACGCATATTGGAATAAGGCACGACCATAAGAGAGTTGAATCTCTAGTTTTACCCGTTTCCAAAGATGTATAAATGTTTAGATATCTTTAGATGTATAGATGTTTAGATGTATAGATGTATAGATGTTTAGATGTATAGATGTTTAGATGTATAGATGTTTACTGTAAAGTTATTATGTTGACAGAAACAACAAAAAAAAATCTTTTTTACGAGAAGTTTTGTAAATGGGATTCATTCCCTAATTTTACGCTCTTATAGGTAGAATCATCATCATCGTCCACAGCCTTCCTTATCCCACTGCTGGGTATAGGCCTCTCTCTTGCTATGCCATCTGCCTCGGTCCTGTGCTAATCTAGTCCAGGTTCGCGATAGTAATAATATCGATCCATCTTGCAACTGGACGACCAACGCTCTGCTTACCTGCCTTGCCCACCACTCTGCTACTCTATCTGTCATTACTGCACCTAGCAACGTTGACACGTTGCCTAAGTATAGGTAGAATATTTCCATCAAATTTAAATGGCACCATCCTCGATAATCATAAAAGAAGAAAGAAACGGCCATCTGTTAATATACTTATTAAGTTTCATCAGTTTCTAGTTTACCAACCGCTCACCAATGAAGTCAGCGTGCACAGTTGCCAACTTGTGTTCACACTGGTGCGCTGTATGCTTGAGCACACCACTGAGTTGGAACCATTGAAAAAGTTCAAATGGGCCGGTCTTTGCAATATACGTCAATGTCCACAATATTCTAAAATACAATCGTCTTTATTCAAAGGCAAACATTTCGTGCAAAGTGCAAAACAAAATAAAATATTCATCAAAAATCACTTACGTAGTGGCGGCGTAGCCACGAGCTACGGAGCCGCTACGAATGCTACGCTATGTAAATTATGTAGCGCCTACGACAGAGGTATACCTATTGTAAAGGATGGGCAAGAGATAACAAACCGAATAAAAATTATTCGATTTTTTGGTAAGTGATAATAATTTATATCTTCGATTTAGTCGTTGTTGTCATTCGACAACAACAATAACAACAAAATAATAGAACAATTGGCAAAAAAAAAATTGCATATATCAGAACTATTCAAACTTACACAATACCCAAAAGTTTTTAAAACTGAGTTACGCACTGTTTATTTAACTTGTTCCAAGTTACTTAGTATAATAAGAAAACTGACGGGGTTTTCACAATTTTTTTAATATTATACGGGGCTCAGGTACGTACTTATGATAAAGTTGGTTATTGTGGCTATAGTTTCAACCGCATTCGGCGGTGCTTTTCAAGGTAAGTGAGCGCACACGCCTCCTTGCATTGTTTTTTTTTATCGGAATAACCAACTTAATCATTCGTGAATAATACCCGTGTAACACAAATAACATGCAGTTTACCTAATATGGTTATTTGGTACCAAATAACTTTTTCGATCCGACGAAACAATGGATTCCAGAAAAATCGAACGGTGAATCGAATAATATTGTTCGTCATCTCTCTCTAGTATTATGTGTAGTTATATGGTAGGTATTTTAATACATTATCTCGCACGTAAGTAACGAGATGGTGAGACTGAGATGAGATTCAAGATGGCGCCCGCTTTGAGCACTTCTTAGCGAGCGCGAAGGAAGGGTGCGAGATTGTGGAGATGGCTATGCTTGAGTTTTAAATAGGTCACATTATTCTTTGTCTTTTTGTGTGCTCCATCGTAGACCGCATCATCGCTTCACCTCAGGTGAGTTGGTGGCCAAGCACATAACAATTTTTAACCGACTTCAGAGGGAGGTTATCAATACGACTGTATGTTTTATTTTTTAAGAACAGCTCACAGCTTTTCAGAGTGGCATTTTTATTTTTACACTAGAATTAATTCCAGCTGGTTCGATAGATGGCGGGATAAATAACCGAAACTATATAGAATAATAGTCAGTTCTTCAAGCGAAGTGGCACGCCTATTGCCATTCCAGTTTGAAAATCAGGGCAGCTATGTCGGTGGCTGCGGTTCTTCGGCGAATATTCTCGTTCGGAATTTTATTGCGCAAAGAAACTCCAAGCACAGCTCTCTCCGTTGCTTGCTATGTGACTCTGAGTTCTTTCAAAAGGCCAGCATGTGGCAACACACACTGGTTAAAGACCATTGTTTTTAGGCACTGTGGTATTTTGGGCGAATAGATGAGAGGGTATACAGGCCCCTTAATTTCTCATTTAGGTTCCGCTTTAGTATATACAAAGTATTTGTGTATCTGAGTTGATTTGTTTTCGCTACTCCAGGGTTGGCTTTTTTGACACCTCAGTAAAAGTTGTTTCATAATGTGTACAATGACTGATGAATGTTAAAAATAGTTGAAGATGATGTGATGTATAATCTCTTGAATACAAAGACAGTCCATCTCCACGCCATGTATCCAGCGCACACGAAGTTATAATATCGCTGGTAGTTTTCGCGGAGGCACAGGGGTGGCGTGTGGTGTCGTGGGGTGGCGTGGCGTAGCGTCGGGTGGGGTGATAACTTGCTACTTCGCAGCGTTACTTATTTACATAATTACATATCGTTTCTTGGGCACGGCGTCTTATACGCAGAGATATTGTGAGATATGGAGGGTAGAGGTAAATTATTTAAGTTAAGATACAAATATATTTTGTATGTTTTTCTTCTGAATTACCTATTACAATCATCATCGTCATAGGTTTTTTTAACCCCTGATGCAATACAAGAGGGCTGTTATAAGTTTAACGTGTGTATCTGTGTATGTCTGCTAAATATGCTATGTATGTATGTCTGTGTAAGCTCCCAAACGGCTGCACCGATTTTTTTTGGTTTTTTGTGATTAGATCGCGAGGTTTTTTAGATTTTTTTTCTGGATAGATTTCAATGAATTTGCTTGAGTTATTAAAATTTGGCATCAACTTTTTGAGTACCTAATTATTAATAGCTAATTGATTTTTTGAGTGCATATAAAAATACCTTAGAAAAAAGTACCAAATTTTTTCAATTTTCCCGATAATTTTTCTAATTTCTTCATTCCCTTATCCATTATCGAACTATTACGAACATTAAAAAAGCCAAGGGCAAGTGCGGTCAGGCTCGCGCACTGAGGGTTCTATACCACTGCATAACTTGTTAGCTAATAAAGTACAAAAGTAGTGCAAAAAGACAAATATCCATCAACACCCAGGCATATCACTCAAAGTACCGACCGCGCCCGACGTTGCTTAACTTCGGTGATCGTACGAGAACCGGTGGTGAACAGAAATTTGTCACCGGCTCGCACTTGGCCATCATTTATTATGTGTCGTTATACTTTAGAATGTGTACTATTATCATACCAAGTTGGACGCTTGTACGTATTACCGTTTTTACATTAGAGCTAATACAAAAATACTCTTGTTGTATGAGGTTTAGTTTTTGAGGTCCTTTTATTTTTTATTTTTTGACTCATTTATTATTTCTTAGTTAATCCACCGTTACATTACATATTCTGTGAAAACTTCAACTGGATTTACGATACAGCCGTTAATAGGTAGAACAGACGGACAGACAGACAGACAGACGGACAGAGAGACAGACATCGTAGGCTTAGTAATAGGGTTTACGATTTACACCCTTAGGGTACGGAACCCTAAAAAAGACGTATGATTGAACAAATTGAAGAAAAAAAAAACCATCTGAATCAGCAAATTCTGCAATATTTTTCTCCATCTAAACCACCAAGGTATACTTCCAGACTGCAAACAAGGCACCCTACAAATCAGTGCAAAATTCCACCGCGTAAGTTGTGAGGGTGAAGGGGAGACGCGTCGATAAGCCACTGGCACTTATTCTGTGGCACGGAAGCCATCTTAAAATATAAGAGCACCCCTTCCTCCCCCGCCTCCTTAGACGCTCGCTTTTTCGAATTCTGTCGTGCAACTGGCGCGGATTGGCAACATTTGGCTCTGCGGGCCAAAATTATTGGGTGATCGTTTTTTAAACACAGTACACGCGCAGTTACCTTTTTTGAAGTGCTCAAGTTTTGCATACGTCAAGTTTTCTTCTATTAATATTTTGTTTTTAATCTTCCCCATAAATAGATAGCCCCATTAATGAAAAATATTACTATAGTACTTCCATACTCCTAATACTGCTTCTACCTACTTCACATTATCAGCGTTACAACCATATGAATTATTTCTATTAGCGGAAACTTAACATTGTCCCTTTTGTCTTAGATTTGATTTATTTCTATCTCTGTTACTTAAGGCTGTTAATTCGTTGTTAGTTTCTCCAAAATAAATAAATAAATATAATTAATAATGAAGTGCCTATTAGAGTTCATTAAAAGTAGTTTTCTTAAAGTTCGTATGATTTATTTGCGTCACATAATTTAATCGAGTCGATTTCCACTGTAATCGTATTTCACAGTGTATTTGCACTCGCGTAAACCTCCCATAACGCTTCGTTGCAAAAGTTGGTGTACTCGGTACAAGTAAGTGTAGATACATAATTTTTGTTACTATTATACTAGCCTGCACAATCCTACTGAACAAAAACCTGCCATCTGCATCCACTGGATGCCCGCGACTCCACAATGTGATCGGTCCATCTAGTGGGTGGTGTGGGGTTGAAGGGGGAGGCATATATTCAGCAGTGGAGGTCTTCTGGCTGATGATGATGATTTTGATTATGATGATGACAATCCTACTGCAAAGCAAAACACTACATCACTAGACCAGAGCTCGTGTTAAGCATTCCGTGTCCAAGCCGAAATATAGATTAAAATAAAATTTAATTAAATTAAATATATTTAATCTTCGACGAAAGTAAGTGAATACTTTCGTCGAAGATTAAAATAATAAAATTTTCAGTATTGATCAGAATTTGGAATAGATTTGTATTATTGATTTATTTTTATGATTATTTAAGTGTATGTAATATTTGAAATGATAATTTTTAACATTTTGTATATGGAAATATTGATTTTGAAATAAATTTAAATTAAGAGGCATCTCTTCTCTCTCATTCCTCTCTATTTTTTCGCAAAATGATTCCAGTTTACATAAATAATAATATTGGAAAATATTAAAAAAAAATCTTTATCTTCAAGACCACCGAACTTAGTGACTTGACTGCCCCGGCTAAATCAATACGGTATTAACTCACACATGCAAGGTAGACACTCTCACCTATGCAGCGCAAAAACTATTCAAATGAAAATATAAGGCTCACATTTACAATTAAACCGATAGGGTTGCCAAATTGCCAAATTACTAGTAATAAAAAAAGTGTTTCTAGATTTACGAATTACTACAATTACATGATTAATAATGAGATATTTACCATGGTATGGTTGGGGATAGAGCAGACCCATCGAGCAAGTTCCTTGAATATTTAACTGCGCCAAAACATCGGAAGTTCCATTCACAACCTTAACACGTTAAATATTCTTTTATTTCTGGTGTACACAATAAAGAGTTTCTATCTATCTATCTATCTATTCTGCTAATATTCATAAAATGTCAAGAAAACTAATTCACGGTCAAGTCAAGTCTTCGTAAAGTGGTGTAGTCTTTACTAGAGGCTTATATGAAGTTTATTACAACTAGGAAAATAATTGTGACGAAATTTAAGCTAGATCGTTCCGTGCCTAAATAGGGTCATAATATGTTTTACTTTTATTATAGAAACTGACGTGGTTTTCAACCATTTTATTTATCTATAGTCGGAGTGACCGGCTTAATCTTACGTGAGTGATTCCCGTGTAATATAAGTAAATAAAATGTATTACTTTGTTGAAACATATAATTCAAGAACTTCATATACCAAAATATGTTTGCAAGAAAATATTAAGTATTGAAAACGCATAAGCGCCACAAAAGTTGATAAGTAAGTATATTCTGTATATCCTGTGACGTATTTCTTTAAAAAAAACTACCAATAGGCATCCTTAGTGTACACGCACACAAACGTAGGTCAGGTGTGTATACGAGCCGCGGAGCCACCCTCCCCCGCACCACCTCGCGCCTTAGACGTTGGCTTTTTACATGGGTATAAGTAGTGGAGCAGAGACGCACAACCTTTGTAGAAAAATGTAAGGTGTCTTATGGATGTTAAATATTTTACGTAGAAATTATTTCTTACCTAAAAATATGTTCCTACTCGGTAAGTAGGTTTGATTAGATTGTGTGTTTATAAAGGTATTTGCTTACTCCACATTTAAGTATAAGTATTTTTTTTATTTTATTGGTAGGCTTGCGCTTGACCAACTCAAGATTAAGATTTTAAGCGATGATGCGGTCTACAATGGAGCTCGCTTGCTTAGACAAAATCAATTCACTCGGGACTTGAAGACACCCAAATTGTAACCATTGGGAACGATTCGGGCAGTGAATCCACAGTCCAACAGTTGGTGCAATAGAGGTGAAATCATTGCGCTTAATACGGGTTTTTAAAATATCAACCATGAAGCGGTGTCGTCTTTTCGTGCCGATTCTGGCTGTCCGGTAGAAAAATGGGCTGGAAGAAATTAAATTATGCAGATCCGATGAGCTCTCTCCGAAATATATCCGATGAAAAACCAATAGACTAGCAACTTTGCACTGATTTCCAAGACACAGACTGAAAATCAGTCTGAGAATAATTCTAAACAATATTAATATCTAAGGAAACGTTATACAATACTCAAAATACAACAAACAAACAATATTTTAAAACTATGGAAACGGTATACAATAAATTAGAATTTCTGGTCCCGGAATAAAATTGAAGTATTTTAATTAGGACTATTGAAACGTCTAAGTTTATAAACTATTAAAAATACAAATTTTACATCACACTACACTTCACATCAGCAGCCACTAAACGTCCACTGCTGGACAAAGGCCTCCTTCTTAGAGAAGGGTGTTGCCATAATCCCCACGCTTGGCAGGCGGCTTGGAGATCACACTACACTTAATATTCAAAATTTGAAAGTTTTGTGTGTAATTTTGTATGTATCACAGTCAACTTCATAACGACTAAACGATTTTGGATGGATTTAGTAAGGAGTTAGTTTATACTCTTGATTAATACGACGTACCTATATGCAATACGGCAAAATTATATTCTTAGTAGGATAGTGAGTAAAACCAAAGGGGCAGCTAGTGCGTGCTAAAATACAATACAATTTTTTTTTAAGAATTTTGTTTTTGATACAAACTTCCATGGAATAAAAAAAAATTATGTGTTGTAATAAAAACAAAGGTTGTAAATTTTGTCACTTTATTTTTAAGTTCATCTAAAGTTTATCCGGAAGACGGGTCAGTTTTACAGTTTTCATACAGTCACTTGCAAAAGTGTTAATATACGTATTATATTTAAATTTAAAGTATATTTTTATGTAAAAACATTTATTTAAAAAGTTTTTTTATACGAAATTTATCATTTTAATATTACAACTTACCTATCATCAATTAGTTTGCATGAAAAATATAAAAATGACCCAATGTCCTGAGCACAGGTTACTGTGAGCACCGATACAAATAAAAAAACCATACGTTGTATATTGCATTTCATATCTTTTCACAAGAAACTGGTAAATTACGTAAGTAATTCCCGTGTAATATAAATAAAATGTGTGAAAGCCACGTCAGTTTCCATAATAAAACCGGTATATCTTAAAAGTATATTTTCGACTATTCTTTAAAAACATCTACGTTAACTTTTTCAAAGAAACTCTATCAAAGAGGACATCCAACACAAATCACCCTTTTAAAAAACCGGTTCAAACTACAATTGTGATCTTAATTTTGAGTATCTAGTCCGATTGAAGACGTCCCTCATGATAACACGACAGGTTTCAAACCTGTATATCGCATTATAGTTTTGTGGGAATTTGGGCGAAGTAACACAATTTTGACTTGTAACCTGTTCGGCATTTAGGGTAATTCTTATACTCACATCGAGTTTACTTCAAGACGAGTTTCTGATTTTTATTGTGATCAAAGAGCAAATTTGTGGAATACTAGTTTTGGATCGTGGGAATGTATAAAGTCTTTAAAGGGTGTGGGAAGATAGAAATGTTACTTTATTGGGTATTCAAGAAGACAAGTTTTAACTAACTTGAATACTCATTCAAATTTAAGAATGTATACCTACTAGCTTATTTATAAAAATTATATTACAGTTTTAGTTTGAAAAGTACACAGTTGCAGAAAACATCTTAACTGCGCAATCGTAGATTTTAGGGCTCTGATGGACCGAAGAAGAAACAAAAGCATTTCGACCGCGTAAGTCATGCTGCATTAACTTTTTGCTGCCATGCCGTTTTTGTAAAATTTGTTTGAAAAATATTTTTCTAAACTTAGTTTTTTATCTGTTGCAATGGATGCGTCTTTTTCACAATTTATTTTTTTACCTTCAATTCTCTCTTTACGTCTCTTTATTATCTCATGTTGCAAAATGTTGTGTCCCAAAAAGTGTTAATACTTTAGGACTTTTTCCAGCAATGGCATGACACATTAAACTAAATTCTTACATAGGTATTAGCGTTACCTATAGATTTTAAGGTTTGACAACAATTGATGCAGGCGACGAGCAACGCAAAGAATGTTAACACTTTTAAGTAATATAAACTCAGTTTCCATTTTCTTTTCATTTTCATAATAATCAAACCAATTCATAAGCGAACGCAAACCCCCTTATTATTTTTAATTTTCACGAAGTCATAACTTGAACTTGTTTTCTAAGAAAGTGGTGTTCAGAATACAATGGCTTTTAGAATAACCTGTTTCATTTTACTAGGTAAGGTGCAAAATGGGTCACAGGTGAATTAGAACCCTTGTTCAAATAGATCAGTGTATCATGTGATGTGTAAGTGAATATAGTTTTTCTTGCATTTTTTTAACCATGTTTGTAGTACTTTGAAATATTTTAACGTTAGTGATTTTGATGGTGGTGTATTTATGTTAATTATGGGACGCAGTTTTACTAGAAATATGTAAGTAAATAGTAAAACCATGTTGGAG
The DNA here is from genome assembly GCA_932305915.1 of Agriopis marginaria. Classification (NCBI taxonomy): domain Eukaryota; kingdom Metazoa; phylum Arthropoda; class Insecta; order Lepidoptera; family Geometridae; genus Agriopis; species Agriopis marginaria. The sequence continues at coordinate 19,684,117 of OW029914.1, read as the reverse complement.
GTATTCAGGCAGCTTTAAAAACCCTGACAATAGGGCTTGGTCACTTAGCCTACACGAACTGATTTACTTGACTTGCATTCTGGGAACCTTTCCCTCCACTAATGGTCAATGGTTTTGTTTACGTTTTTAGCATTTTTTTTAATGTTTTAGTTTTGGTTATTTATCTAAGTTTTCGTTAATTTTCTGATTTAAAAAAAAAGAAGTGCATAATAAATTAAATTTTAATTATTAAAATAGTTTTTGACAAAAATACACGAATCCATTAAAATCGTTAGTTAAATAAAAGGCCTGCCTACAAAAATATTTAACGATTATGCGCGATAAGTCCCGATAAACATTAAAAACATGTGTTCAAATCACGCAAAAGTTTAAGTTACTTTTATTTTACGATAAGTTATATAAAAAAGTTACAAGTAATTTACTTCCTAAGTAGTAAGAGAGCAAATTTTGGAGCCAAAGGTGTGAGTAGGTATATATAATAATTAATAAATAATTATGCTAATTCCTAGCCTATGGAAGCACTGCCTGAATGGATATTCTATACAGTTACAATCTGGGTGTCTTTAAATCAAGAGAGAATCGGTTTCGTCTTGGCAAGCGAGCTCCATCGTAGACTGCATCATCGCTTTACATCAGGCAATTGGCGGCCATAGGCAAGACTATTATTAAAAAAAAAAAAAAAAAAAAAAAACTAATTTAGTTTTATTAACAACATCCTCCAAAACAACAAAATTAAGTACATATAGAAACTGAACATCTAGCCTAAAACCTAAACGAACAAATACACAATTCCCAACAAACCATAAAGATTAAACAAAACATTAAAATTCATACGCAACTCATATACGAAAACAACGCCATACCTTAATTAGGCATTTAATTATAAATCCACCATGAATTCTTAACCGACTAGACGTATTAAAATTTAACTTCCCCCATTCCGACTACGCCTATGGTATCGCGAGGCCCCATCTCGCTGTCTTTCTAAGGGGACTCGTAAAATAGTTATACCGGGAGGGGGAGCTACTTAACCGTTTTTAGGAGACACCCCGCCCGCTGAACCCCCCGCTACTTCAACCCCACTTCCTATGCCCACCCCATTCTCGGGTGGCACCACCCCACGTTCTGTTCTATAACTACTCCTATATTTTTGCGAATTCTTACCGAGGGTTGACGATACCTGCGCCAGCATTATAGTTGCGTTCCAAATTCAAATGCGCGTCGTTCATTGGTGTTTTTGCGAGCTTCTTTGTGTGCGTGCGGTTCGAGATTTGAATTCGGGTCGCGCGATTTAGTTTTAATTTCGTGGGATTTCGGTAAAATGGGTGATGTTTTTGTTTTCGACTATGCGGGTTGCATGCTAACTTTACCCCGGTTGCCCTGAACCTACGGGACAGATGTCAAGTCGTAAAAGGGAAATACACGCACATGTTGGAAATAAAACTGAGAAAATTATTTAAAGCATCAGTTGATAGTTTCAAACTGCGGTCCTCTATAAAAATAAAATACTTCAGATATTTCCAAAATTTCAGACTGAGTTTCGCAACAGAAGTTTGGTGATTCGTCTTATACTATTACTCGTCGCTTCGATGAATTTTCAGTTATTTCAAGCACTTGCTGTAACCGTAGTTCTCTGAAATTACATACGCAAATATTTGAAGATCATTTTAACTAAAAACATATAAAATACATTTTTTTATTAATCATTGTGAGAACAGAATTGGCAAAACAGCTAGGCCTAAGGTGCTATTAATGTCTCCTGTGTTAAGGTCCCAGTTCAATATAATATTTACATACAAAAAAAAGGGAAAGTCCTTAGACATAAAATCAACGCACAGGCTAGCTACTGAAGATAGAAATATGAAATTTGGACAGTCGTTTTATGGTGTAGACCTCGGATAAGAAGAGAATTTGGGATATTCAACACAACATCATCTTTATCAGCCTATCATATTCCCACTGCTGGGACACAGGCCTTCTCTCAATGAGAGGATGGACCCTAATCAACCATGCTGGCCCAGTGCATGTTGGTGAATTTCATAATTAAGTCTTTGAATTTTTGAGATTCTTGGACATATTTACCGATTTCCTCGCAAGGTTTTCCTTCACCGTTGTTGAGCAATGGCATCGAAACTGCACATAATTTATTTGAGTACTAAATAAGTAATTTGTGCAGGGCCGAGGATTGAACCGGGTGCAGTCAGATTGTAAAGCGCACATGTGCTAAGAGGGTGAAATGTAAAAAAAATTGTCGCAATACTGTTATCCCAAAAATTATACTTAGATTTGAAGCTGTTTTTCCTAATTGATCATCATCACCATTCTGCCATAGGACGTCCACTGCTGTACATAGGCCCCATCGATCTCCAAAGGGGCCGGTTGGAAGCGGCCTGCATCCAGCGTTTCCCTGCGGTCTTTTTTAGATCCTCTGTCCATCTTGTGTGTGGACGCCTACGCTGCACTTACCGGTCCGTAGTCTCAATTCCAGAACCTTAACTTAATAAATTATACAAAACAAATTATAATACGAAGGAAATTACCTACTGATTAAAAAAAAGTTGGCCGTCACGGAACGCCTGGCACATGTGAATCATGACGGCATAAGAGATCATCATGACGTTTGCCATCACGGTATACGAGTCAGTTTTACTGACAAGGCGCGCCAATAGATATTTCCACAGATCTATATGGTCTGTGGATATTTCACATCAAAATCACAGAATAAGAACTAGTAGCATAGAAGTAGTGGTAATTTAGCAAAAACTACTTAAACATGTTACATTCTTTACTCATACCCCAAAATTGTTGTAACCAGAACGAAACTGATTTATATTTTGACAGGACGGCATATAGCAGGGTTGTACACCTTGTAAAGGCTCCAAAGGCTACATACCATTTGATAGACAGCCTATTACGCTTTTTAAATCACGTGACGGATTCTATGCTAGTTCATTTTCTTAGCATCAAAATGTGGGAAATTTGTAAGCTTTCAAGAAATCATAGAGCACAAGCACAAAATATTAGGCACATCTTAGAGCAAACCTTATGTAATTTCACACGCCCCGCTTCAGAATATTAAGTAGGTATGTCTTTACATAGACACGAGTGGGTACATAAGTAGGTACATAATAAATATGTAGGTGTGGAGCTCGCGAGAACGAGGCGAGGTAAAATTCGAGGGGGCGCGCTTCTCGACGCTCCCGCTGAAAAAGAACGGATGTGGTATTTTTACACGCTTTAGCTTTTCTTGTAACTAACAATGTAATCAAATCTTGGAAGTCGATTTTAACCTACTTCTAATTGTCGTATCGTTTTAAAACTTTGCAAGTGTACATAATATATACTTACAAATCTGCTGCCTGAATGGGTGTGTTCCTCGATAATTACAATCTGGGTGTCTTCAAATCAAGAGTGTATCGGTTTCTGTTAGGCAAGCGTGTTCCATCTTAGACCGCATCATCGCTTAACATCAGGCAAGTTGGCGGCCAAACGCAAGCAAATAAACTCGCGTTTTTTTCTTCAATTAAATAAAACTGATCCTCGTTAGATTAGTTCCACGGCACCAAATTATTGTATTATCACCTGAATTACATAATTCAGATGACAATACAATAATTTGGTACCGTCGAACTAATCTAATGAGAATCATGCCGTGGAAAGTGAAACTATTCAATGACGTGAATAATACTTACAGAGCCATCTAGCGGGAAAGACGCATATGTAGCGTTGCGCAAATTGCGTCTTTCCTCTAGATGAATCTGTCACTTGTTTCTAGAAGAACTGTAAGTTGTCTCTAGAATAGAATATAAACTATTACAAAACGTTTTTATCCCGAAATTAACAAATAGTTTCTCCAGATGGTTTGTGTAACCCTAAGATAGCATTGAAACCGCTAGGGGCTGCTAGTTTATTATAATTTGAACGCTTTAATTAAACTGGTATGCTCCACAGGCTCATTATAATTTTTAGGTGTAGTAAAAGCACCAGACTATGCTGGGATCTAGGCCGACCAAAGTGGTCCGACTATATTAGAAAAGTATGCAGATATGAATTGTGATGATTGGTAAGGGACCAAAGTGATTGGCATAACAAAAAGGAGGTCTATGCCCAGCAGTGGATGTGGATTATCAAATGCTAATGATGATGATAAAAAATATTATTAATTAAACACGTCTGTGTATATATTACAACCTGCCAAGCGTTTGGATTATGGCAACACCCCTCTCCAAGAGGGAGGCCTTGTTCAGCAGTGGACATTTAATGGCTGATGGTGTGGTGTGGTGTGGTGTGTGTATATATTATATACAAGTAATAACAATCGCTCACTAATTTTAAAAACAACTTGACCTACGAAGCTGAAATTTGACAAGTAGATTTCTTATGGACTTTCACTTTGGCTTAGACCTTTGATTTAACGACAAGGACGAATCAAAGAGATCAAACGAAGGTTAAAATTTTATATAAATGACTACGCGTACAAACTCAGTAAGTACCCAGCAAGTAACTTCTTGTAAAGTTCAAATAAGGTCAACATACAAACTTCTTAAAAAAGTTCGAAATTTGCACATTCGGCTTTCTACCCGTGAGTTCTCTAACGTCTTGATACAGCATATAAGTCGATCGCGGGGTGGTTTTTACATTCGCCCCTCAAGTATACCCATTCCACCATTTCCACCCACTATCCTTGCCACTGCAAAATAGTTATAATATCTGCTCAAAATAGGGGTAGTTCTCGTATGGATGGAAAATCGTAGCTTTGCCCGGGACTTAATCTTAATATTAATATCGTCTTGGGAAGCGCCTTATATGATACAATTTTATGTTAGTATGTTGTGTGTGTGCATGTGTGGGTGAGAGCTTTGTGCTGTCAAATGTTTGGAGTTTTATGTGGTGAAATATGGGTGTTTGTACAACTTAGAGTGTACGTGTTTGGAATATGGATTTATGTTTGTTTAGTGAGATGGTACTTTATCGATTCTTAGAGCTTTCATCATCATTCACTGATGTTTCTATAAATAAATATAATATGCAGCTAAAGTTATATGATTTCTTACGGGGTATTTACCGTGGTAAGGTTAAGGAATGAGCTCCCAATATGGCTTCCCGTGAACATGGTGCATGTAACTGCACCGAAATATCGGGAGCTCATTTCACAACCTTACAACGGTAAATATCCCGTATATAATCATGTAATTTTAATGAACAACCGTTACTTTATTTCATTTCATTTATTCAATAACATACAAAACAGAATGCAATAATTTTAAAATAATATTGAATTTAATGATCTTTATCATATTCTAAAACTATGTATGCCATAGGTGCATTATAATAACATCATTGTGGGTAGGTACTTATAAATAGCTAATTAATAAAATATAACAATTAATTTTTAAACTTAATGCTAACATGCAAAATATAAATTTACAAGTAATTTATTTATTACTTAATGCAATCACTAATTTTTCAAATTAAAGTGCGAAATCTTTTTTAATTGCCTTTGAAACGGATGTAGGTAACTTTAAATGGAATATATCAATGTCTCTGTTGGAGAGCAGGATTTCGATGTATTGGCGGCTCATTCTGACAATAGGGTTATATAAGACGTGTTATCGGAGAAGATCTGTAAGCTGATGATATTATAATTACGTACCTGTAAGTTGTGGAATGGCTTACCAGCTTCAGCTTTTCCTCCGAAGTATAATTTGGACTGCATCAAACGAAGGGTTAATAGAGTCCTCAAAGGTAGGCAACGCACTGACAATGCCCCGGGTATTGTAGGTGTCTATAGGCAGTGGTGACCACTTACCATCAGATGGCCCGTAGCTTATTTGCCACTTACTCTATTTAAAAAAAATGCGGTTATGAGACCTAAAACGGGTGTTAAAGTTTAATAACGAAAGAAGGATAGGGGAATCAATAACAGAATGAATAATTTTATGAAGCAGAGTAAGGTTTAAAAACAGTGTTTTAAATATATATTTTGTAACTACACAGTGCTGACTGAGGCGTATTTGTAATATACTGGATACCTACCTCAGATCACCCAAAAAGGGAGTTAAGGGGTCGTGATGGGTCTGAACGGCGTAAATCAGGCTTGGTGCTTTTAGTCAAAATAAAGCCTGCAGACAATCTAGCCGCCTAATTTTTTGCATGTGGATCTTTATTGGTTTATTGGTATTTTAGAGTTAGTTCACTGGTTTCTTAGATTGCGTGAAAAATAAAGAAACTTTAGGGGACGCCTAACGTCACTACTTATCACCTTAAGTTAGAAACGTTTTTTCGCCTTAGGCAACTCCTAAATATTTAGCCAAATTGCGACTCCTAGGATTAGTGAAAACGGGCATAAAATCTGTTTCACGTATTGCCCAAACGGCTATAGCGTGCCGCAGCTCCAAATTTATTGCCAAAGTATACAACACTTGGTAAGATTTGTTGCGAACTTGCCGCGTTTAGGAGTTTCCAATGAGCGGTTAATGTTTCGTGATGGTATATTCTATCATTACATGTGTGTCGTTTTATGTGATAGAATATAAATCATAATGAGAGACAGACGGGCAGTACTGGTTTCCTCACGATGGTTTTTCACCGTTTTTAGTGTTCCGTAGCCCACCAAGGAACCCTTATAAATTCGTTCAGACCGTACGTCCGTCTGTCTGTCTGTCTGTCTGTCTATCTATATATCCGTGCGTCTGTCCGTCCGTCCATTTTTTAGAACTTTCTTACTTCTATTTGAAACGTTGCAAAATACAGTTTTAGTATAGATCTCTATATATATAGAATCTTAAAAGTTTTTTTTGTATATATTTTTTTTTTATTTTTTTTTTATAACAGGTTTGCGTACTCACCACCATCTCGCCTAATGTAAAGCAATGATGTGAAAAGTATAAAAATAATATAATTTTACGTTTTATGGGTGTCACTGGTACATGAAATAATTTTTTTCACTGCACCCCCTCGTGTGGGATATCCTTGAATAGGTATTTTAATATGAAGGGAAGGTTTAACACAACTTTTTTATTAAGTGTATATTTTGTGTAATATATTATGGCCAAAGTGGCAAACAGTTGGTCCCCCTGCATTTCTAAACTATTAGATATAGGACCCGGGTATGTGTTTTTTTATTGCCATAGGTGGCAAGCAAGCAGGCTGGCCGCCTAATGGTAAGCAGTCACCGTCACCTATGGATACTTGTAACACCAAAGGCATCACAAATACGTTGCCAACCTAAGGCCTCTATTAACTCGCCTTTTGAATAACCCTAGGTATATTATAGCTTCTCGGAAACACCGTGGAAGGTAGCTCATTCCACATTTTTAGGTATGAGTCGTCAGGTCGTAACTTAACATCAGATTAGCTGTGGTCAAACACCTAGCCTGAAAAGGCTAGTGTTGCAGGAGTCTATGGTGGCGGTTTCTGCTTACCATCAGAAGGACTGTATCAAAGATATTCTCTTTTAAAAAAAGTGGGGGTTGGCTTAGGAAAATAATCACGGTGGATTACGTTTTTCCCAACCCCATGTTGTCCTAAAATGGTGACCAGAACCATCAGCGGATGGATAGCATTTTATTAGTCACATTGTTTCACATAAAATACAAAGGATTATCTTAGAACGACTTTAAGAAACCACTAAGCAATAAGTACATACAAACTCGTTGTACGGGGTGTAAGGGGAATACTCTCGAAGCCAAAAAAAGGTAATTGTACTGTTCATTATGAACAACTTTTACTATGGGACTAGCCCTGAAATTGCGAAAAAAATATCAGCTGTTCTATGGACAACGTCATTGACACTCGACAAAATGTATAAAACAGCAGATTTTTTTTCGCGATATCAGGGCTGGTCCCATAGTAAACGTTGTTCATAATGATGAGTACAATTACCGAGTTTTTATTTTGGCTTCAAGAGTGTTCTCCTTACACCCTGTATATATAAATCCATAGTATCAGATATCTAGAGACCGCCGAACTTGCTCTATGCGGGCTACACATAAATTTTATTGCTATAATCTCGAGCCACAAGATTCACTGGGTGGAAATTTTAAGATATACGGATTCTGGTAGCGTCAGAACAACAAGCGCTTTGTTTTTACTTAATATAATATCAATTTAAAAACCGACTTCTAAATTAGTAAATATGCAATTTTGTTTACTTGGAGGACATATTTATATCCAGTTATTTTGATTTTAAAACCTACCTATTGAACCGATTTTGACGTAATTTCTATGGGACCAATCTATCTGATATTGTTGTTTAAGCGAAGAAGTTCAGTGGTAACAAAAAAAATACAACTTTATTGAAAACCCCCTCCTATTTTGAAGTCGTTAAAAAACCTAAAACTTTATGCTTCGTGCATACTCTATATATATTAAGTTCATTTTAACCTGTATTTGACATATTGTATCTTTCTGATATTCATAAAATAACTATGAACTATATAACTCACGTATTTCAACATCCCTTAAGGTATTAATTAAATGATTGAATACCTAATACTTAACTTAACTTTTAGAGGCCTCCGATATTTTTTGACGAAGTAAGCAACGAAAACTGGATTTATGGCTTTCTGATTCTTTCAAATAGAAAAAAAAAAAAAAAAAAAAAACTATGTAAAATTTAATTGCTGTTTTAAATATAGATATGTATTTTGGCGCCATGAGGGATGTTTAAAAAAACGGAAGTAAACGAAATTAGTCCTTATTTTTTCCAAGGTGATTTGCTGGGCCAGATAGGTTCCAGGTTAGGTTATAGGTTGAAATTTTTGTTTACAGGTTAAGACAAAAAAAAAACGACTTCGCGCGGTTTGCTCGGCCTCTTGCGCCACGCGGCTCTATATACGTTTTCCGTTTAAAAAAATCCCTTTGCCTAAAATATTTCTGCGAACCCTCCTTGTTTTATTAGGTCAACTTCTAACAACGTCTTTGCGTTTAATCAAAGGAAATTTCCAATTAAATTGATTACGATCTACCCTCCCTTTCTCCCCCCCACCCGCGAGTTCTACTTATGGAGGAGATTACTTCGATTATAAGATATGTTTGGTTAGATCGGTACGTGGTGGAACTAATGCTTTGAAGACGAGGAGGTACTTTGGAGAAGGAGAAAATAGGGATACGGGGGGAAGGTTAATTATTATTATTATTATATTTATAATTAATATTCAATGTTTTAGTAAGATATAGGTAACAGTTTGTTGGTTGGATACAGTATGCACGGCAAAATCCACTGATACTCACACAGAAAAGAGAAGTATACGAATTTTTTTTCTCTTCTGTGGATACTCATGACATAAAAACTAGACCATTGTGCTTACTGTATTCACATCATACCTATACATAATTTTTGTCTCATATTTTTTGTCTTACAACTTTTAATTGTGAACGTTGTAAACACCTGTTAAGGGTGCACATAGTTATCAGAATTGTATTAATTACAAATAAGAGTTATTTGTATTATTTAATAGGTGTACTGTTGGTGTTTCTGTATGAATTTAATAAATAATCAGATGATCTTAATGATCAGCAACATTAAGGTGAAAATTTATCCATCACAAAATCTCGCCAGTTGCACTTGGTCAGTATTTATTATTTGTTGTTTTACTTTAGAGGGTGTTAACAGTTTTTACACTAGAGCAAATATAAAAATACATTTTAAAAAGCGTTTGATCACTCTTTTGAGATTATTTTGGCTTCAATATTAAAATAAATCAAATCAAATAAAAACTAACAAAATCAGTCAATCCCGATAAAATATATGAAATATCTGATTATAGAATAGCTTTTTTTTCTCTCGAATTTTGATATCATATAGAAAAAAAGTTGATTGTTTTGACGTATTGAAGTCAAGCTAAAGCTTAGCTTTTAGCTTTTAGCTGTTTTAAGCAATCCAGTTTAGTTGATGAAAAATGTTGCGCGACCGCAAAACGTATCAGGGCGCGTAATGGTTCACGTTCGCGTGATTTTCCGAACTACGCGATTTTCACGCTGTTTTAATGAGTTGGGCGTAAGGCCCCTGTATTTCAATATAAATATATTATAACAATTGCTTATACATATAATACATATGTATATCTAATCTTTACTATACTTAGTTTATTACTACAAAGGGCTTTAGAGAGTAACTGCTAGTAAGCAACCTACCTTAGAGATTAGAGCGCTTGGGGCATTTCCCTGATTCCCCCGGCGCAGGTTCAACTCCTAATAGTTAAGCCGTATATTTTTGAATTGTCTTTAATTTAAATAGGTAATAGGCACAATTTTTTTTTTAATTTAAATTAGAACGGCTGTCAAGGCATATTTGTAAGCCAGTTGCAACCCATATAAACAAAACGTCAGTCATTCGAAATCAGTTAGCAACTGTGATGCGGAGTTCGACGCGTTTTATTTAAATAAGAATGTTCAATCAAGGTTCACTCATAATTCCTGGTAACAGAATATGTTCCTTCTCATTTCCGTTCTCTTTTCTGTGGTAATAAGTTTAGTTCAAAATAACTAAATATATCAATTACAGTGTAGAACGTTTAGTTTGTTTTGTTGTCTTGTATTTCCCCAGTATTTCCAAGAAAAATAAATAAAAAAACATTTTAAAATGCTTCTAGTATCTTATACATTATTACCCTTATTAAAAAGAAACGTTAATATAAAACAAAAACATCATAATATGCAAAAAAATCAATGACAAAATCATCCCTAAAACCGCTTAATCACTGCGAAATCACTTCATAAGCTCTTTCAAAGCAGCAACAAGTCACTTAGCCTCCCCTTGGCATATTTACCATCTTTTTTTACCCAGCACCGGAATATAAATCGCTTTTTAAGTGTCCAGGGGCATTTTTTCCCGGGTGTGCTAACAGATTTTTACCCGGATATCCGGTGGGTTATTCACGGTAATTCAGTTGACTCGGGTTGTTAACATATTTTTTTTACTTTTTCAAATTAAGTGGCGTATTTGTCAAGCAATTTATGTTGGGTTTATCAGTGACGGGATGTTGAAAAATTGTTTTTTTTAGGTAAAGTGGGTGAAAATTGAGGTTGAATTGATGGACTTGAGGTCACTAATTGACTATTCGAAGCCCCGTTGGTCTAGTTGGTAGAGAACCTGCCTTCTGCGCTTGGGGGCGTGGGTTCGATTCCCATCTAGGACAAACATTCATGTAATAAGCGTTTGTGAATATAATTATATTTATGTATATCAGACTCTAGCAGCCATATTCCAAGCTTTGCTTAGTTGGGGGGTCAGATGACCGTGTGTGCAAAGTCCCGAATTTTTATTTCTATTTTTTTTATTTAACTATAATAATGTAGGTATCTTATTAGATATCTCTATCAAAACGAAAAAAATAACAGCTAAAAGAAAAGTAAAAGAAGTTAGTGACTAAAAGTTAGTTGAATTGCTGCTTGATTCTTGTTCAACAGACTAGTTCAAGACCTGATTCTTGGTAAACAGTTTCAAGAACTGGTTCTTGTTAAATAAATAAGATTCAGTACTGATTCTTATTAAAAAGACAAGATTTAGAACAAGATTTTGATTCTACTAACTCTTAGTCACTATTTCTTGTTAGTTTACTTTTAAATGGTTATTTTATAAACAGATAAGCTTCTGAACTGATTCTTGTTAAACATAAAAGATTCATTCTGCTAAGTTAGTATTGCCATCCCGCGGCAATGTGGCTAGCATTTTGGGAACGATTTCTATGGACAGCGGTTTATTAGATTAGTATAGTTTAATTTAGGTAAGTTTGTGCTTTAATTACAATGTCCGCCCTATTCATATCAGCGTCGGCAAACCACAGCGAACGGGTAAGACCAGGTTTGGCCTCATTGTCAAGAAACGAGTCGAGAATCTGTAAAAAGTAATGTTTTTATGCCATAGTTGGCAAACAAGGAGACGGGCTGCCTGATGGTAAGCAGTCACTGTCGCTTATGGATACTTGTAGCACCAGAGGCGTCACAAATACGTTGCTGACCCTTTAGGACTCGATTAACTCGCCTTTTAAAGAACCTCATGTTGTAGCTTCTCGGAAACACCGTGGAAGGTAGCTCATTCCAAGTTTTGCAGGTATGAGGCAAGAAGGATCGTGTGAATCGCACAGTGTGCGATTTCCACTGATCTATGATGTGTGGATGAGCCTTCAGACGGTGGCGGCTAGTTCTATGGTAAAATGCGACGCCGGCATCACATCAAACTGTTCTTCAGAACACTCCCCGTTGTAAATGCGATAAAAGATACAAAGAGACCCAACGTCTCTGCGCATGCTGAGTGGCTCTAGGTGTTCAGTGAGCTTGGGATCGTCGACAATTCTGACAGCTGTAATGTATCAAATGTGTCAAGCTGATACTTGGGTGCTCCGTTCCATGGATGTGACAGGGAAAGTCGACGGCAAAAGATCACGTTGGTTGACACCTTAGTCTACGGTCCAATCTATGTCGCTGAGGAATGAGGATAGAAGATGATAAAAGATCATCAGAGAAAACAATTAATGGGAGGAGGTGATCATAGCCCTCAGACATGAGGATCACAATTCAAATGAAACACTATGATGAATGGTCACCCATCAAAAGGTTAAACAAAGTGTCACTTATTGCACTCATGGTGGTGGAAAGAGCTAGCTGTAATTGGTACAATCACTCTTTCTACCACCTTGATGCGTCACTCACAGAGGCGGTAGTCAGATGACTATTTTTGAACAATCATCATCAACAGTATCATCATTTCCTTAACAATTAAGGCACAGATCATCCCTCACTCATTCTACCGCCATGATGTGTTACTCAGAGGGACGGTCGTGAGTCGACCATTTTTAAACATTCATCATCAACTTCACACAGATCAAGACGAGACGATCGACCGGTTTCGGAGCCATTAGAGCCCCTTCTTCAGGGAATACGCGCGATTCTGGAGAAGGTCGCCCGCGTGCAAGCCGGTGTTATAATAATTTAACTAAGGCACAGATCATTTCTCACTCTTTCTACCGCCATATGGAAGCGTTACTCGGAGGGACGGTCGTGAGTAGGCCATGTTTGAAGACTCATCATCAACGGTATATCATTTATCTAACAACTAAGCCACAGATCATCCCTCACTCATTCTACCGCCATGATGTGTTACTCAAAGGGACGGCTGTGAGTCGGCCATTTTTGAACATTCACCGTCAACTTCATATCATTTCCCTAACAACTAAGACACAGATCATCCCTCACTCTATCTACCGCCAGCCATGTTGATTTGAGTCGCTCATTGGGATGTTCGGGTATAAACCGGCCATTTTTGAAACGACACCCCTAGGGTGCAGCCTTAGGGTAGAGATGCAGTGGGCGCAAAGATTTCTAACAAAAAATTATAAAATAGGGATTAAGCCCGTATCAATGTATATCAGATTATGCTGCAATACTTATTAGTTTTATATTTTTAATGTCCAATTGGACATTGGATATTAAATCATATTGGACATGGAAACACACTTATGGTTTAGTGAAAATTGCCAAAATAAATTAGGCCAATGTTTCTCGAAATATATACCTATCTCTGCATATCCTACAGTATTAGGACAGAGAAACGAGTTGGTCCTTCTTTAAATTGATTTTTTCAATGATAAATTTTTTTTTCTGATAAGAATGAAAAGTAAATCTTTAGAGAGAAAACAAAATCGTCATATTTGTAAAAGCTTTTGTAACCTCTTTTTTTTAACTTTTCTTTATTTTGTTTTTGTTTTTCATGGTCGTGGTAGGTAAACCTTAATTGGGAAACTCATTTACTTTATGCAAAGAATGAAAAGCTTACTTACTTATTAATTTACTTTGTAATTATTCATCATTATTACCTATGTTGCACTCACTGTGTTCCAACCCCTAACCAGCTAGTTAACATTCATCGGGCCTTTTTATTTGCGTGGTGCCGCCATTTTTTTTATTTTCCGCATTTTGACGCCTCATCGGGGACTTGTAACAATTTGCTCGTGATTTTTATACGTTATTTTTCCGTTTACACGCTGTTTATTCCGTTTTTATCTGTTTTATTTTCGGTTTTATCCGCTTTGATGGAGTTTGTTGGTTTATTCGGGATGATGAAAATTATTTCAATGTTTTAAATGGGGAATTCGAATTGCATTGATTCTTATTGCATATTATTTTGGATGTAATGGCAATTAGGGCGCGTTCCGAAGCACGCCAACAGCGTCCTTAATTTAATGAGTTTATCCAGTAGGAAGGTACCTAAATTTATCCAACTTCCGTGAAGCTACAACATGGGGTTCTTTAAAAGGCGAGTTAATAGAGTCCTTAAAGGTCAGCAACGCATTTGTGATGCCTCTGGTGTTGCAAGTATCCATAGGCGATGGTGACTGCTTACCATCAGGCAGCCCGTCTGCTTTTTTGCCACCTATGGCATATTATAAAAAATAAAACTTGTCGTTTGTGTCGTTTAAATCCTATTTTGTTTGTTGTGAAGGGGGAAGGGTATACCTTAGATCATTCATACTCGTACAAGGGAGATATGGTAAAGTTTCCTGGCGGGTGCGAACGCATCCAGTCTAAATGAGTCTGGATGCATTTAGTTAAACTCACCCTGCAGACGACCTTGCCGCATTGCTGCATACCTTGACAACTTTTTGCATGTTTACTATTAGTTCATTGGTTTCGCTACAAGTTTCTTAGTGTGTGTGAAAAGTAAGTAAGCACATATCACGCGGAACAGATGGCCGATGGGGCCGAATGGTTCTGGAATAGAGACCACGGACCGGTAAGCGCAGCGTAGGACGTCCACAAGATGGACAAACGACTAAAAAGAGCCTGCAGAGAAACGCTGGCCGCTTCCAAACAGTCCTTTTGGAGATCGATGGGGGGGCCTATGTCCAGCAGTGGACGTGATGGTCATTCATCATCATCATCATCATCGTCATCATCATGGCAGAAATGATGATGATGATACCTAAAAGTAGCCGGGTCTTCTAAAGTCGTCATCTATACTCATGAGTTTAAAAACAAAACTGTAATAATTATTTTTAATTTACCTTTACAAACTGTTTACTATCCCTTAACAATGAAATGGACCTCCTTGCATAAAACCTTTTTTATAAAACTTTTAACGCCATCTATCATGGAGTAGCTAAAATACGAACTATTTGTCTGAAAAAAAAACTCGACTAGATTTTTTCGTGATTAATATTGCCAAATATTTTACATACTAATAAATATTTATTTTATTTAACCAAGCTTGCTTTAGATCCTTTTGATTTCGAAAGCTATGATAATTTATTTTTATATAATTTATACCGCTACTTCCCACTAGGGCGTGCACCCCTAGGGGTTCAGCTATTCATCAATAGGTGGCGCTTAGAATATTAATTACGCTAGCTGACAATAGATAGCGGTATACTTTGGCTACTGTACACTAGATGGCAGTAAAACAAGTAATAGTTCCGCTACTCTACTGCAGATAGCATGACTGTAGCGGTAAGGAGCGCAAATACATTGGTCAAACCCAACCAAAATTACCGAGATAAAGTTTGTGAAATATTATAATAATTATAATAACTATATAATTATGCGTTATGATATTATGTTTACATATAATACTTACTTATATTACTCATGTTTACGTACTAATAATGGCACTTGCCTCACCAAAAAAAAAACAATGTCGTTTCGTCACTCGGCAAACAGGGGCCAACGGCCAACGGCTAACGCGGTATCAAACTAACGTTAAATCAGCTCAGTTGGAAAATCACGCGAACGTGAACCTTAACGCGCCCAGATACGGTTTGCGGTCGCGCGCTGTTGTAGATAAAATAAAGAACTAATATTAAAAATTAATCGTCAGTTTTAAGTACCAACCACAAGAGACATACCTAATTATTTACCTACTATACCTAGTATCTACCTACTTACGTACAGAGAGACAGTTCATAATATTTGAAATTGATTTTAAACAAGGTACCCATGTACTTATTTCAAAATTCTACACCAACCAGAGTCAATAAGTATCTTCTAAGTCTGCGTGCTTGATCTTCGACCATATCGTCGCTTACCAACAGGCGAGTTGGTGGACAAAGGCGGACTTATCCACGATAAAAAGAAATGTTTTATGCGCGGCTGAACCTTTAATTATTGTTTTTTTTTTTAGTTTTCTAAATTAACACTAGAAAAGTATAGCTATATTTTTTGTAGGATAGCGGATATAGCCACAGTGCTAGTCATTAATAAAAAATTACGAACAGTTTTTATACAATATTTAATACAAGACAAGATAAAATTCCCACATTCTTTGTCCGCAAGACGACCCCAACAAACCAAAAGAATCAACCCTTCAACGCTTTAAAGACCCGAGGTCAGATAGACCAAGCATTGTCATTCAAATTAATTGCTTCCATGCATTTAAGATTGTAATAATGTTTATCTATGAACAAAGCCCGGATGCTGTGAGACCGGTTTTTAAGGCAGATGGTCGATGCATTTAGTTTTGGTCCTTGGTTTTGTCCACTGCCCTTAATTATTAATTTCTCACAGTATGATATGAGACCGTACCCACTAATTATTAAATCTGCGATGAGTAGCTTCAGTTCAAAGAATAAATTTTCCAGTTTGTTTGTCTGTCTAAAAGTGTATTTTTTTTATACTAAGTATTGACTTCTTAAGATTAGATTTTGTAATTTTCTTATAATCATAACTGTCGCTTACCATCTAGTGCGTTGGTGGCATGCTGTAGACTTATACTTTCAAAAAACAATATGTTTTTTGTTTTTGTTTTATTTGTCAGCAAGCATTTTACTTTATTTGTTTTTTTTGTTAGCAAGTGCCTTTATTAACTAAACAAAATATAAGCTAACACCATCTAACACTAATACTACAAATACAGTTAGACTGTTCATAGACCGGTGAAAGCCTAAAGACAATCCAAATGCTCAAGCCCATTACCAGTTAGCAACGTACCCAGCATGCTGGCGGCATTACCACGCTGAAGAGCTCCCGGTCCCCAAGGGCCAAATGTCTCTACCCCATAATGTAACATAAGGTTAGCATACTCGTATTTGCTAATGTTTTAGTGAATTTACTTTCTTTTCCGGAATGTTTTTTTTATGCGTCCAACGTTTTTGTAAAACGAAGAAAAATCTGAAAGTCACTTTGCCAAAAGTAATTCTTAGTTTTAGGTGTGTACCACAGATTAGGTAAAGCTACTACGTAGCCGTGTCTACGTAGATTCTACGTTATGCTACGGAACTTCTACTCTACCAGCTACGAACTTCAAATTATTATTTTTAGTAATTCATTTTTATATAAAGATTTAAGATTTTTTATAGCTTAAAATGTAACACTTTAAAAATTATATTGTACTACAATATTGGTCTCCACTTGTGTGGAGACCAATGTTATAGGCTACTTACTACAGGTTTGTCCTAGTGGACAAAGCCTGTTTCGTGGGGACCTTAAGGCAAATTAACGAAAATAATATATACTTTATTCTACGAACTACGATAAGAGCTTACTACATAATAATAGCTCCGTTTAATTGTTTGGTAATTTTGTTACATTATGGTTTGATTGTTTTAAAACAATCTTAAAACTAATAAAATAATAATGATTCAAAAATATAAAAGTATGTTACAAAAACAAATTATTATTTACCAGTAAGCATTTATTTTCTTTAATTTTCTTATCTTGTCGATTTATGCAGTGTAAAGTAATTTAGATATCATGACAACCAAAGCACATTTTTCAAAAGTATAGACAGTAATTTTATAAAATATAGAGAAATATAAAACGCGCGAGCGAGATCACCGCATCCGGTATTCTGCTCTTAACCCTTAACTCAAGGTGCGAGTTTCAAGAGACACATGCCCTCTGACCGGCCTCGTAGGCCCGGTGCGTGAGAACCGGTCCGGCCGGAATGCAAATCACGTCCATTGTGCGCGTGGACAATCGCAGACCCATATTGTATGGCTTACTGTTGGATATCCAACGTTTCAATAGATAAGTGTCGCTTTAAAATATCGATAGATGTACATGAACATCTATCGATATCGATACTTCACTAATGCGTCTAAGTGACGAAAATAAACTTAAACAAACTATTTGTTTTCATTACGAAAATTAATAAGCAATTAAAAAATATCTACTTTGCTTTGTTTGTTTAAATAGTGTGAAAACGAAATAATTATTAATCACATCACAAACAAAATACTACAATTATAATATTTCTATATTAGCACATACTTAAAGTTTTTTATTATAGTAAATGATGATTTATTTAATTATGTAATTCACTTATAATTAAACGGTAACACAATTTATACGTGTCACAAAACTGATTCAAATTACTTTCACGTCACACTTATATGTAAAATAAGGATATTAACTTAAAGATTCAACGTTTCATCATCATCATCATTTCAACCATAGGACGTCCACTGCTGAACAAAGGCCCCCATCGATCTCCAAAAGGGCTGGTTGGAAGCAGCCTTCATCCAGCGGTTCTCTGCCGTCTCTTAAGTCGTATTTAACGTATATAAATAACCAAGTAATAATAATAATAACTAAGTGTTTTCATTCTGTACAGTAGGTACATGTACAATAGTTTAATGCTTATTCCCTTTTACGCTCGCTCAATTATTATGTATTTATATTCAACAGAGCCTCTTGGACTTGACTTTGGCTCCACTAAAGCTTTTCAAGTGTCCGGCCTAAAACTGAGAAATAAAAAATAAAATATTTTTTTTAATAATCTTCCAGCTTAACAATAAAAAATAAATAAACGGGCTTGCTTTTATATATGTGACATTTTAATCGAAACCATTTAAAACAACACAAAAAGGTTTTAAAAACAATAATTCATAAACGTATCTCAAAAATATCTTACTTTTAAAACATCGACAAGCATCATCCCTATGCATCAAACCGCCAAAAACCGGTTAGGTCAGTTCCGCAAAAATCACAATACGACCCACTGGATACTTAAATAGGTCCAAATATTATAATGAAATGCACTATTATTACCTTAACCCTTTTATGTCCAGTTCGCACCCTTCGCTTCTATTGTGTTGGACCCTAAGCAAGATAACCGGTAAGACAAGTTTGACCCGCGATGCTACTGCAGGGTTAAATCAAGTCAGTTGTGTCCAAGTTTTTGACGTGTGTAGTGCGATTCTATTTTGCAGGTGAGTTGAAATATTCTACTAAATATTAACTAAAGTAGGCTTTTGAGGTGAAAAAGGACAGTGTCCGTTTCAGGCCCAGGCCTGAATGAGTTCAGAAGAGAGTAATTGAACCACGGGCTTTTCCATCCATTCATTCTTATGTCTTTTGAAATTGTCCATAACCAAAACATTTTAACGGAAATTATTGTTTTTTTTTTGGTGAAATTAACAACCTACTTAAACTTTTTAACAAAAAGTAAATTCAGCGGTCAAATTTCGAACATCGAACAAAAATAATAAAAACACCAAGCATTAACCCTCATTTCAATTCAAACTTATTCTAAACGAAGCCGCCTTCACCATTGATTTTTTTTATTCGCCAACGGCTTCTCTCATTGGTGGAAGCGGGCATTTTTGTTCTAAATTCAAAAGCTTTTTCTGTTGTAGGCGTTGGGGTGGGTGGGGGTGGCAATATGGCGAAGCGATCCGTCTTAAAAATAATGACAGATCTTTTTGGAAGGGAGTAGGACGAACTTTCATTCGTGTACTGATTTTTATTTAATAAAATATTTATTAATCAATGGGTTTGGTCACTGCTAAAGTAGCGCCAGTATAGCTAGTACTAGTAGGTACCATTTGTTAAGGGAGTTTTGTAATAAACTTTTATAAATTTCCAAGTAAAAAAAAAACACGAGATGGGATCGATTTTGAAGGTTTAGTTGACAGTCCTACGCTGCGCTTATCGATCCGTGGTCTCTATTCTAGAACCTTTCGGCCCATCGGCCATCTGTTCTGCGCAATATGTGCTCTGTCCGGTGGGCTTTGTCGGTGACTTAGCCGGACCGGTAAGCGCAGCGTAGGACGTCCACCCACGAGATGGACAGACGACCTAAAAGAGACCGCAGGGAAACGCTGGATGCAGGTCGCTTCTAACCGGCCCTTTTGGAGATCGATGGGGGAGGCCTATGTCCAGCAGTGGACGTCCTAGTGCTGCAATGATGAGTTGAAAGTCAAAAGTGTTGCTGTTTTTGTATCGTAGCCTGAAATAAAAAAAAGCAGCAATATTTTAATTTTTTTTGATTCAAATTGTCAATTAAACCTTCAAAGTCGATTCTATATATTAAGTACTTACAGCTATGTTAATGCCATCTGTAAAAAAACCAAAGGTTCTGCACCCAAAAAACGTTTTCCTTTATTCCGTTCTGGATCTTTAGCGTGTGCCCGACTCGCACTTGGCTGGTGTTTATTATAATTGATGGTTTACTTTATAGTGTGTACACACTATTATGTTGTTATTAGGTACTTACGTTATTACGAAAAATAATGTTAATCGAGGAATATTTACGTACACGATAAGGTCCAAAACTGGCCTTAAAAAAATCAGAGTAGCACAGCGGGCAATAATTTCTTCGCACGATAAAATCCGGAATGAGCGATATTTGCCGAAAAACCACCGACATAGCTGCTCAGATTTGCAAGGTGAATGGGCAGGCCACATCGCTCGAAGAACCGACGGGGAAGGAAGGTCTTATTTCCATAAAAGTATTTCTATGGAACTTAACACTGGTACTTAGACAAAATGTATAGAGCCAAAAATTAAGAGATAAAATATTTTTGATCATGGCAAGTACCAAAACTATGCCAGATAATGAAGCGGCACGATCAATGGATCAATCCCTGGAGCCATTAAAGAGTTTTACTGGAATTTTTCAACTTGTCACTTGGCACTGTGCGCCAAACTTCGCGAGCCAATTTACTGTTTAATAGCACCGAGTATAGAGCTGAGTAGAAAATGTACAGATAAACAAGATGTACGGAATACAGATGCAACGTTTTTTTTTTGTTTTATTTACGAGGTGACTTGACTGCGAAAAGTTATGAAACCACTTTGTACGTTGAAATGTTGTACGTAGGTTTGACTTAGATTATTCTGTTTATACCTAGTTTAAGCAAGTCATTAAAGAATGATGCAATAAAATAAAACAGTATAAAAAAATAATAATATCCATCACTATAAATGTCCGTAAAAATAACGTTAGTTAATATAAAATTTCAATTAAAATGTTACCTAATATCAATGTAAATAAAATGCGATAAAATGTCATTACTTTAAAATACTTTAATTTAAGTTTTAAAGTCAATTGCGTTTTCGATACCAGTGTCTGGTTATAATTAGGTACATAAATATCGGCAAATTTTAATGTAATTTACCTACCAAATATGAAAGATATTTGAGAAAAGTTTTCGATTTCTTTTTACCAGAAACTTAAGTATGAGAACGGCCAAAATGCAAGTTGAGTGAGCTGTATCTCTGTAGATATTTTTCTCATTGTTAATAGAGCCCATTTGTAAGGAAAAACATCTCGAATGTCGCCCGAGTTACGACTCGGGCTATTTGTTTAGCGAAAGTTTCGGTAAGTACTCGTCTGAGATTGAAAATCAGTGATCGATTGTTCGCGTAAAACTCGATTTTTCCACTAAATATTTTGTGAGAAAACTTTTGTTTTTTTATTAATTTAACCTAAAATGTTAAAACGTTGGGCGAAACGGGCATAAAAAGAGGGCCTAAACCAGATTTTTTTTTATGCGGGGCTTAACTCTGAGGACAAATCGGGCATAAATAAAAAAAGTTCAGTTCAGTGTGTTGGGATACAACCCCTAATTTTCCAGAAGTGGAAAATTTTAAAGTTTTAATGAGACCACATTTAAATTCAAATTGGCACACAATCGGCGAAGATTTCGCAATACCTAATCATAAAAATACACTCAAATTAGAACCTCCTTTTTTAAGTCGATTGAAAAAGCAATGGTTTTGTGGTGGTACGTAACCCTCAGTGCGCGAGCCCGATTCACACTTGGCCGGTTTATTTATTTATCAATAACTTCGTAACTAACCGGACCATGTATTAATATAATAATGTTTAACTGTCACGGTTGTTCACTAAAGTTATATGATTATTTACCGCATATTTACCGTAGTAAGGCTGTGGAATGAGCTCCCGATATTTCGGGGCAGTTACATGCACCATGTTCACGGGAAGACTGAGTCTTAAGACATTCCACAACCTTACCACGGTAAATATCCCGTAAATAATCATAATCACTTAATACATAATCACTTTAATATAATACTCTTATTAATTTAGCTCTAAATTGTGCTGCATATAACTGCATTGGTATCTCTTTTTGTACATATTTTGTGCAATTTTTTCGTACAAATTTATCTACAGTTCCAGAACGAGTGCATACTGGTTTGTAGACAAATTTACAAACATACATAATGAAAAAAAAAAAAAACTACGAAACACCCAATTACGTAAAAACAACAAAAATCCAAGCACAATAAATCTTCCACGCAGCTCAGTTTCCAAACTCCAAGATGGCAGCAGGATCATTAAAATATTCTTCCTCCGGTCCCTAATTAAAAAATCGTGTCGACTCGCAAATAAAATCAATTCGGCCCCTTTTTGCCCCTTTTTTCCCCCTCGCAGCCCCTCTCTTTTCCCAAGTTTTTCTCCGAAGCCCTCACCTTTAGATTTCGACGTAATTATATTTGTATAATGATTCGGAAGTTTTGATGGACTTTGGAAGGGAGATTGCTTTGTTTTTATGGAATTAATGGAAGAATCGCGACAGCCGTGACGAAATAAAAATATATTTTAACGGTCACTCTAAATTTTTATACCTGTTTTAGATCCCGCTTCCTGGTCTAAGGTATCTCTATCGCACACTTTCAATATTTTTAAACATAAAAATCGCTGACTGTGATTATAAAAACTAATTGATAACAACACAATAGAAATCAAATGTTAATGTAGATATATAATAGATAGAAACTCTTTATTGTGCAAACCAGAAAAAAAAGTAACAGATAAAGAAACTTAAGAGCTAGTGCCTTATCACTAAAAGCAATCTCTTCCATTGGACCATTGGCAACCATTGGATAGATATATATATTATAATGTATTTACATGTTTTTTTGTTTTGACGCAGGAGATAGATTAGAACCAAACTTTAAAAAAAAACCAAACGCTTTTAGGGTCTCCTTTAAAGAATTTAAAATAAATAGTAAATAGTGTAGTATCAAATGTAAAAATAAAGCAAGAAAAACACATTCCCCATTTCACTTATTTATAAGTATACAAATATAGCCCACCGGATTAATAAGTTGATCACCAGTCTGTCATCATCATCGTCTGTAATCATTCAAATTAAATAACCAATAAGATTTATCAATTTTCCTCCATTATTCCATTTAAATATAATTATAACAACTGGCAGAAACAACAGTTTAAATCTCTTATAACCCAATACCTACTAAAAGAAACAAAATATCAAAACAATCCGAACATCTCGGACGCTCCAAAAGAGAAGTGAAGCATGAAATATCCAAATTTCTGATAACTGGGAGCGGTAAAAATATTAATTCCGAAGAGGGAGTCCACCCCCGTCTTAAGGGCTCGTTTAGGTACTTTTTTGACGCCCACTAGCCCTTTTTTCGAAGGGGGAGCTCTTTGCAATTTAAATTTTATCTCTCCTTAATGAGAAGACGCTGGTTCTACCGGATTTGAATGCCAAGTACAACTGACAGTTTGATTTCGAGATAATTTTATTTTTAATTCACAGTTTTTTGTGGTAGTGCTCATCAGTTTATTACAAGCTTCTATTTAACTTGGCCTGTTAGTACCTATGTATGTGTGGGACAAATCTTGCAACTATATTTTAACCCGTTATCCTCAACCAATTGAGCTAAAATTTGGCATCCTATTTATGGTGAACATGCATTAAGCTGGTCTGACGATGGAGACAGAAGGTGGCCATAGGAACTCCTAACGAAACGACATAACCTCGTCGAATTTGGGTTCGTTGGATTTGTCTTCCCAAGCACTTTGGTCCTAGATGATGATGACCTAAAAGTTAATTAATATTATGTTATTTTTGGAAATGTGCAGAGTGCACTCGTTAATTTAATTTGGAATTTTAGCGATATTTTCACCCTTCCTCTCTACTTCCTTGTTATACAGATCGGTTACACCAATTATCTGATAAAAAGTAACTTACAAAAAAGGGACAAATAGAGTCACCTGCATTGATAATTTATGATATTAATACACACAAATGAACACTACTATTAATACCATTTTAACCTGGGTCCTTACGGACAACGGCTATTGCGGCACCTAATCCGCTCAGTTGGAAAATCACGCGACCGCAAACCGTATCTGCGCGCGATAAGGTTCACGTTCGCGTGATTTTCAAACTGAGCGGATTAGGTGCCGCAATAGCAGTTGTCCGTAAGGCACCTGTACTCTGTTTTCCCAGGTTTTGTAAATTTCAATTGGTACCGGGAATTTGGTTTCCTCCTTTTTGGTTTCGATACAGGTTTGCCTAGTGAAGAAACCAATAGATAAGTGTTGTAAAATAATAGTTGTTTCATGCAAAATACTATACTCTTAGTCTCATAGAATATACACTTATTTCATTGTATTGTTTTTTGCACTTACGTTTTTATCTGTAACATTATTTGTGTCTAACAAGATCAATAAAAACTACATTTAGTACCACTACGGGATTTCAATAGTCAAAAATTATCAATTAGATTTAGATAACAAGTTTTTTTAAATTTAATAAACACTCAGAACGGTGATATTAAACTAACCCTATAAACAAGTTGCACATGCGATTTTACCCGGATGGACAATCCTAGAAAGTTTAAAAAGTTCCGCGATAAAACATATTTTATGTTCATCTCCAGTTTTCCAATTACCTCTACGCAAAACAAATCATGTCATTTCTGTTACCGTGAGAAAGAAAAACAAACAAATACACTTTCATATTCATAATATTAAGTAGCGAAGCGATACGAATACCTATTAATAGAGTTTTGTTCATAGGTTCATAGTAAGAAAATCAAGAGAAATAAACGTCCTCTAATGACGTTTGTGATTCGTTAGGTTCCATTCAAAATATCGAAGGGTTGCAATATCATCGAATAAATATGGTATTTAAGTATACATAATTTGAAGAACCCTATTTTACGAAAATAGTACTTTGAGGTAAAAAGGGCATAAGAGCTGAGCCCTAATTTAAAAAAAAACATAGCAGCCTAGGTATACTAAAAAATAAGAAAATAAAAATTCGACCCTCATAGTCACTCGAGAAGGTACTGAAGTATTTGTTGAACAATTATTTTTGGTAACATAAGGTATCATTAGGTATAGGTAGTTATAAAACTCATAACCGCCAAAAACTGATACTTAATCTGCGTTTTATTAAGACATTAAAAAAAACGTTTTTGAAATAGTAGTCCAAAAATACTTCATTACATTCTCGACCGACTCGATAGTCGGTCGAGATGAGACCGACCGACCGACGAAGACTCCGATGAGTCAATTTTTTTTTCTTTTAGTCTACATATTTTTTTTTTTTTTTTTTTTTAGTTTATATTTCTTAACAGATTTGAATTGTAACTGCTAAAGAATATGACTAAAATATGTATTTATGTACATTTATATTACATCTTCTATCTGCAATTTTGTGTTATTTATTTTTCACTACAGTATACAGTTAGTACTTCTTTTCCAATCCAGAGTTTCAATATAGAAAGAAACTTCTTCAAAAGTTTACTCTGTCTGTCTCTCTGCATGTACGTTTGCTTGCTTACTTGTTGTTACCTACATACTTATATTAGTTATATTTACAGTAAAATTAATAGCAAAAAGCAAACATTTACCCAAAATAGAAAAAATAATTATGTGCCAACCCGCAAACGCCTAAGCTCCGTCAAAGCGTGAAAATTAAAAAGTTAAACGCTTTACCAAAATGGCCGCCGGATAGTTTGCGAGGGAAAGTGTTGCCGAACTTTTACATTCCAACCGGTTTCGTTCAAAAGTCGAATTTTTCATCGGAAACTTCCGGTAGTTTAAGGTGAGGAGTTTAATAGTCTCCCCAACAGTTTGAAAACCTGTTTTCTAAATTAAAAAGTGGAAAAAGTTTTGTTCTTGGGAGATAAATGAGACTTTCGGTTTTCTTCCTTTTTCTTTTGAGTTTAAAATTGCTTTTTGGGGAAGGTCTGCGAGTTTGTTATTTAGTAATGGATTACCTAAAAATCTTCTTTCTCTGATTTATCAATATAATTATGTTGTATATATTTAACCCAACTTTATCGAGAATCGGAAAACAATGATTGGCAGACTGAAATTTTGTATTTCTTTATAGATAAAACACACAAATCTTTTAAAAAAAGTTGACTGTTACGCTTGGCAGATGTGAATCATGACGGCATAAGAGAGCGCAATAATTTTTGCCATCACGGCTTACGAGTTGGCTACCAAGGCGCGCAATAGATGTTTCACATCTAAAAGGTGAGAAGCATATATTAATAGTTATATTAAATGAGAATAAAAGTAACTATTGAATACTTCATCATATAAAAATAAACTTACTACATAAATGCCTGACTAAATTAAATCTAAACTAAAATAGAGTATCTAAGCAATAAAAAACTGCATTTAAGTGGCTGTCTGTTCCCAAAAAACTAGCGACATACTAACATAGTTGAATGGCCAAATTTATTAATTGGCTGAGATAAGCGCCACAGCAAAAAAAGTTGTTTTAGTTGTTTAAACATAAATTGTTTACTAATCAATTAAAAATATTAATGAAAGTTTGTATCGTTCTAGAGAAGACTAGACAGCTGTAGGTAGTTACATCTAATCTTTTCCATAAACTACCGTCCATTGTTCGATAATTGAAACAACACACTACACGAACATCCGGTGAAGGTACTTCCTGCGACGCCGGAACTCGGCCATTACGTCACTTCCGGTCTAGCGACGCGCGCGGTATACTTCACAATTAGGGTAATTTTTCACGTAGACGTGGCTTCTAGAAGATTTTACAATACCCCTGTAATATTATTTTTAGTTTGATTGTTTTGTACTAAGTACACTTTTTGAGCAACTACGCAGCGGCAAGTCGAACTACAAGAAAGAGGTCAATCGGCGAATCCAACTCGGCTGGGCAACGTTCAGTAAACTTCGCAACGTCTTCTCATCCAAAATACCTCAGTGTTTTAGGACGAAAATTTTCGACCAGTGTGTGTTGCCAGTAATGACATACAGCACTGAAACGTCTCTCACTATGGCCTCATTAGCAAGCTCAAAGTCGCACAACGAGCTATGGAGAGGGCTATGCTCGGGGTTTCTCTACGAGATCGAATCAGAAATGAGGAGATCCGTAGACGAACGAACGTTACCGACATAGCCCACCGGATTAGCAAGTTGAAGTGGCAGCGAGCAGGGCACACATCACGCAGAACAGATGGTCGATGGCATGAAAGGTTATCGAACTGAGACCACGGACCGATAAGCGCAGCGTAGGACGTCCATTGGACAACCTAAAAGAGACCGCAGGAAATGCCGGATACAGGCAGCTTTCAACCGGCCCTTTTGAATATCGATCACCTATGTCCAGCAGTGGACGTACTATCCTGAAATGATAATGATGATGATACTTCCTTAGTAATTATTAACCAACGACATCACTCGACAACACTTAATAATAGGCCATATTCTAAGGCCTAAAATATGACCTACTTGCTGCGGTTTCACCTGCGAAAACCGTCAGGAACGTTAAATTTTTCCGGCATAATACCTAAGATTTATCTATGTATAATAAATAACTCTCCGGCCCCCGAACTATCTCTATGCAGAAAATCACGTCAGTACGTTGCTCTTTTGATGCGTGAAAGAGGAACAAACAAACACTTTCGTATTTTAAACCGACTTCAGAAAAAGTGCGGGTTGTAAAACCAGTTGTATTTTTTTGTTTGTTTCCTCAGAACTCCGTCAATTATGAACCGGTTTTCTTTGTTCTTTTTTTGATTGAAAGGCTATCAGAATACCTAGTCACATAAAAAATTCATCTAATTCGGTTCAGTAGTTTAGCTTCTAAATCAAAATAACTGGAAAATACTTGGATGACATAATTATTTATTATTTAATTATTATTAATTATTTATTGTCATCCAAGTAACTGAAATTGCATGTTTTACTGTATTTAAAGTCGATTTTTTTAATTACCTTATTATAATTAGTATGATTGCGTCATACCAAGTCAAGTAAACTATGTTCATCATCATCATTATTTCAGCCATAGGACATCCACAGCTGGACATAGGCCTCCCATCGATATCCAAAAGGGCCGGTTGGAAGCGACCTGCAAAATACTAGGTTGAATTTCATGAAAAAAAAATTGGCAAACAGTTCCCACTTTGTCACCAAACATTAGAAGACCGAACTTCACTCGAGCGCAGCGAACCAATTATTTCACGAATGAAGTTTCATTCAAAATATATCTTTTAAATTAACATTTTTACTTCACAATGTCTGCCTAAAAACGACCCTATATCCTGAAACTAAGATTGAAAATAGGTTGAAAGTTTCAGTTAAAATATTGCAAAGTTTCTTAAGTCCCCGGCAATTATTCTTGAAAATGGCGGCAGAAAAAGTAGGGGTTTCAAAGGATTGGGC
This sequence comes from Agriopis marginaria, assembly GCA_932305915.1. Classification (NCBI taxonomy): domain Eukaryota; kingdom Metazoa; phylum Arthropoda; class Insecta; order Lepidoptera; family Geometridae; genus Agriopis; species Agriopis marginaria. The sequence continues at coordinate 19,655,460 of OW029914.1, read as the reverse complement.
CAATTTAGATTTATTTTTCTCCCTTTAGGGGTCGCGGAGAAGTTTTGTTGCCACCTCGATGGGGAGGCTGGGGTACGGCAGCGAGTAAATGCTAGGCAAAACTAGTTAGCCACTAATTATTGACATTCGAAAAAGGAGACACGGTAACTTATCAATGATAACAATCCTAAAAGAAATTACAATTTCATATACATTTTACAAACAGGCAAGAAAAAATATATACAAATGAACTGAATGATGGTATTCATTGTCCAATAAAACCACATATTATCTGTATCGAGTTAGAAGCCGCAAGCTGACTTTTGAGCCGCAAGCTCGTCAAATTGTATAAAAAATAGTGTGCTGAATTTTGTGTACCTTGTAAGTGTAATTTATTGGTAGTTTCATCATTCGCAAGGGCAACTGCTTTTGAAGGGTTTATACAATTTACTATGGCATAATTTGACATTTATGTATTGACGTTTGACATGCTTCTTCTAAGAAGATGGAGATCGGACTGAACTTATGTTGGAGCCAGGATCAAACTTAAGACTGAAAATAGACGCGCAAAGTAGGTAGTTTACGGCGGGTATGTAGGTTGCGGCATCTAGCCTGATACTAACATACATTTTTGGATAAAATTTATATACTACGCAGACAGAGAGTGTCACTTGACTAACAAAAAAAACGGGCTCGGTGACAGATTTTTTTATGTAATAGTCAATTTTTTTATAATTGAAAGAATTTTTTATTTAAATAATTTAGGACGCAATGTTACATATTTATTGTAAAATTTAAATAAATTAATTTACTAATTGAAATATATAATGTTTTAAATGGAAATAACTTATTGTATGGTGGGGGTAATTAAAATTTATTTTACAACTAGATGATAGCAATGAGCCACCAGAAATAATAAAAACAAGAAGAAAGTTTTAACTATTTAATAAAGTATGAGCAAGTTTAAGGTCAAAAAATGCATTCCACTGTGATGTGAAAACTAATAAGAAAATAATAACTAATTGGGAAGGTATGATATTATAAGTATATCCCACAACGGAGATACCAGCTGTAACTTACTTCCTGCCGTACATTGTAATAATTTAGGCACCGATAAAAAATAAAATGGGGTGTCTACCCCTTGTAAAAACTCGGATCTTAACTTCACAATGCCACCCTTAGGTAACTGACTACCTACCCCCGTATTGAATCACATACATTTTTATATAAATGACAACTATGAAATGAGGGTGATTTCTTTTTAGTATTGATTTATTTTTTCTAATCAATTCATAAAACAAAACACTGTCGCAAAATGTAGTAAATTACTGCACTATTCCAACATTTGTGTATGACTTAGACTTGACTGTGACTTACTTTTTTCGACTCGACTGTGAATCTAAACATTGAAATTAAATCGCGTGTATTTTACATTAATTTAATTCGTGATGTTTCAAACATTTTGTAGTGTCCGTATGGTCACAGGTAGACTAGATTGCGGATGTCTATAGAAATGTTATGAAAATTAACCAATCCCTGTAAAAGACCTTCTGTTTGAAGAATAAAATAATAAATTCAAGATCTCTGTGCTGGGATTTGTGTCATCCTAACCCAACAATTACAATACTTATATAGAAGCCTAATACTCACAGACTCACAGTTTTTTTTTTATATTAGAACGGCTGTCATGGCATTTTTGTCAGAAATTTGTTGTAGTCAGTTGCACCCATATAAACAAAACTTCAGTCATTCGAAATCGGTTAGCTTTTGTGATGCGGACAGAGATAACTTACTTTACCATCCATGTACACAGTTTATACAATAAAGATTTTCTGATAAAAATTAAAATAAATAAATAATTATAATAAATAAAAATTAAAAATAAATAAATAATTAAATAAAAATTAATAAAAAAAAAAATTGAAAATTAATTAAAATAAAATAAAAATTAAATTAATTATTATTATTATTATTAATTATTTAAATTAATTTCGTGTAAATTTATAATTATGAATAAATGACTTTGACTTTGACTTTGATTATGATTCTGATTCTGAGAACTTTGAGACCTAACCCAAAAAGGTAAGTTCCAAGTTCTTTGGATGCTGAGTTCAACGCGTTGATCTGAATAAGAATGTTCAATCAAGGTTCACTCATAATTTTCTTGTCATTTCCATTCTATTTACTTCTCTTTTCTGTGGATTGACTCATCACAAATTCTCAAAAACTACAAAGCTGAAATTTGGCAGGTAGAGTAATCATGGGATGTAAAGGACAGCTGAGAAAAGATTTTGTGAAAAGTCTGATTCAAGAACATGCACTGGGCTAGCATGATGGATTAGGGTCCATCCTCTCTCTCTCTCTCTCTCTCTCTCTCTCTCTGAAAGAAAATCTGAGTCTCAGCAGTGGGAACGAAATAGGCTGATAATAATTTGAAATAGAAGGTACCTACTTTTTATCCAGGAAAGATGTACCTACTAAAAGAGAATGACTATGCGGGTGAAACTAATAGACAATTAAAATTTATAAAGTAAAATCCATCTTTTTCCTCAGACAAAACAATTGAAAAGAAACAAACAAATCTTCCTTCTGGCTGCCATCCAGCGTCTGGCAAGGCTTCCGACAAGTTATTAATGCATGCAGTTAGATTTTAACGGAGCTACGTTTTTTGCGAGATGGCGATATTTTGCGTCAAGAAACGTGAGCCAAGTTTTTGTTGTTTTTCTTGTGATCAATTAACCTTTTCCTCATGGTTTCGACCACATCATCTAAAGCCTATTTGATGTGCGTCCATTGCTGGACGTAGGCCTCTCCTGAAGCTTTCTTTAAAAATTTCGTAGCTTCATTTCACCACTAGGCCTCTGCTAAATCTTTCTCCTGAACTTTCGTAGCTTCGTTCCACCACTAGGTCTCTCCGAAAGCTTTCTCCTAAACATTCTTAGCTTCGTTCCATCACTAGGTCTCTCCTAAAGCTTTTTCCTAAACTTTCGTAGCTTCGCTCCACCACTAGGTCTATCATAAAGCTTTCTCCTAAACTTTCGTAGCTTCGCTCCACCAGTAGGGGTCTCCTACAGCATAAGAAAATGAGATCTATTCATTCATCATCACCATTTCAGCCTATCATGTTCCCACTGCTAGGACACAGGTATTCTCATAAAGAGAGAGAAAGAGAGAGAGAGAGAGAGAGAGAGAGAGAGAGAGAGAGAGAGGGTTGGCCGTAAATCCACCATTCTGCACCTCCAAACTGCACATAATTTATTTAGTTACTAAATAATTAATTGGTTGAGGATCGAACCGATTGCTGTCAAATTATAAAGCGCACATGCTACTGGTCGACCACCATCGCTCAGTCAGCCTATACTTACGTAGAATAATGTTGCTGTTAAGAAATTCAAAATACCTCCCCCCATAAATTAAAAAGACCATTCACAACAGTAATTCAACGCTCAAAAAGACACCACAAAAACAACAATTACAACAACAAAATTACCTGTAAAAGCATTATTTTTCGCCGTAACAACTCTTGCCGTTTCGCCCTTAAATTAAAAACAATTATGGAGGGGGTAGAAGGGGCGAGATGAAAAATTAAGACAATTTCTACGGAACCCTCCTTCGTAGATTGGATGCTGGACATAACTGGGTTTAGGTACTTTAGCTCGGAGTGGGGTATTTTTTTTAAATTTAATTGACTGGCAATTTTAATGCCTAAGATACATTGATTTTTTAAGCCCCCGATAAAAGAGCTAATCATATCTAAGAAAACTCTCGATCAAGTCACTTTTCAAATAAAATAAAAAATTCTAAATCGGTTCAGCACACACAAACACACAAGTTAAATAACTTTGTGTCGGGAGTTAAAATATTGCGACAGAAAATAAACAATAAATATCTAAACATGTTTAGTAAAAACTCATATATTTCACTAAGTTATTTTCGTATTTCCTATAGCATATTATAATATTATCATTCTAAATTTATATACAAAGGTATATCTAACTAAACAAATATAAATGCCATAATTTTACTTATTACTAATGTTATTAATTATTAAAAAGTAGTAAACTGGTACATTAATAAATAAAAGTATTTTTTTTATATTTACTTCGAAATTATTAAATACGTTATTACGTTTACTCGGATGACATAATTTTTTCCAATTATTTTGATTTAAAAATCAAATTTACATTAGACGTAAATTTGATTTTTAAATTGACCCTAGAAAGTAAGTAGGTAAAAAAAATATATAAATACATATAAAATAAAAAATACAAATACAAATAAAAAATATATATTCCAAATCGGTTTATAAATGACGGAGTTGTGAGGTAATAAAAAATGTACAACCGACTTGAGAACCCCCTTCTCTTTTCCTGAACCTCCCTTTTCGGTAAAAAAATTAAGACATCTTGACGCAGTCATTATTTCAGAATATTTCAATCGTTTAACGAGCAACAGCCGCCAGCAAAAAACAAATTAACATAACCTCTCTCCTAGACAACCCTTTCTTGGAAAAAAAAACAAGTCAAAAAGAGACGGAAAATCACCCCGCGAAAAATTAAGATTCAAATTGTAAGTAAGAAAATTAAAATTCGGGAGCGGTCACTTCGCTATCTCTCTCTTGCTTGATAGTTTCTTATATATTGTCTCTCTCAGCTAGGGTAAAAAAACTTGGTTCGAAGGAGTTTCTACTCCATTATTTGAATGGAAATAGGCTGTTTGGTCGCTATTCTGTTTGCTAAAGAAAGTAATTAAAGACTTGAAGGGATAAATCGTAGTTTTGTTACTCTTCGTTAAGTTTTGATAAGTAAGTATTACCTGTAAGGCCTTACAGCTAGCTGTTAAGCAATTCAGTTTATTTTTCAATTCAGTTTAGGTGATGAAAAAAGTTGCATAACCGTAAACTGTATCTGAGCACGTAAAGGTTCACGTTCGCTTGATTTTCCTTACTGCGCTGTTTTAACGTTAAATTGAGACCGTGTTCCACGAGGAGTTGGCCGTAAAAACATGTCACGTTATTTTATTATTTTCCTAAACTTGTGCTATTTCGAGTGTCAATATGATGACAATAACATCATACACAGCAAATACAGTCACGGTAAAGTCTAAGTCATGCCCTAGTAAAGTGGTAGAGACTATACAAAACGCTTCTATGAAAAGACATGTTTCACCTCGTTATAACTCTTGCCCACAATCAATCTCGTTCACGAACCCTCAATAAATATAAATCCATCATTATTAGACAAAAAAAAAATACACAAGTTTAGCAATATAACACAAAAAGGCGAGATCGTTTTTTCACTTTGGCGCCAAAATTCTACATAACAACTTTTTTAGGAAATTATGAGGGGACAAACGAACATACATATAAACCCATATACATACATGCAGGTCAATATCATAAGCAAAGATTTCATACTATCATAACCCTTATTTTTGCTACGCCGTAGTGGTGACGGATGGATGACACCACCATTATGCTGAGCGCAGCGGGCAACTGGGGCCTTACGGACAACAACTAATTGCGGCACCTAATCCGCTCAGTTGGAAAATCACGCGAACGTGAACCTTATCGCGCCCAGATACGGTTTGCGGTCGCGTGATTTTCCAACTGAGCGGATTAGGTGCCGCAATTAGCTGTTGTCAGTAAGCCCCTGATGTCCGCGTGCACACACGTATAGCGGTGGCCAACGGCGGAGCGAATAGTGACGTGTTTTTTTATATATTTTTTTCGTCGTCTGATAAAAATTGATAGCGTCGCATTACAGATGTCAAAATCTAAGTCGTAAGCAAAGGCTAAAATACTAAAGTCCCTTAGTTTTCCAAGTGGATGTATGCCGCTTTTTTATTAAAAATAAATAAAGAAAAAGAAACGTACGAAACGTATTCTTTTCGATACTAATGCGTACAAATCAAATCCACTACCTTTCGTATACATACTTAGGTAACGACAACCTTTAACCACTAAACCGATGAGGGTATCAACGCCGCAAACTTTGTAAGTGCAACTTCAAACTTTGAACTTCTGAACTTCGTTTTCACTTGTGACACTTTCAATTTAGTATATTTTAAAAGTCAGGAGGTGCTTTTAGAGTTTAGTGTGTGATATTATATATTAGCGATGTCAAAAAAACACTGCTTTGCTGACTTCATATTATGTTGCATTGTTGTATAACAAAAATATATAACGTACTTTTATGTGGCATTAATACGACGCTTCTCTTTTTTGCACAGACTACCTACCTATTGATAATTTATACAAATAGCAAACATCCATTATAATTTATTATTAATTTCACTTTTCCTAAAAAAAAATGTTAGCCCTGAACTTGCCCCGAACTGTCACTTTGACATTAACAGAAGTTGACATTATTCTGAGTTTTTAGGCTTCTAATGGTTTTTATAAAAATACGTAGTTTTAACAAACCTCAAAATTCATCGTTACGAAAAATGAGAAGACATGTGGTAAAACACATTTTTTTCTAATTCTTTTTCAAATTTAACTAAAAATCCTTTTGCTTCACTGTAAACAAGAGTCATCTTAAAACAAAGAACGGAGTATTTTTTACTCGGTAATTAAACGTTTCGCCGTCAAAATGTTGCTTGATCAAAGAGGGTTGTGAAGACGTTAAAAATGTCCCCCTTTCCCCCTCGGGGGGAAGGGGGTTCGTTTCTTTGTCCCGCGTTATCTATACAATTATTTCGAAGAAAGTCGCGCAAAAAGATAGGGAAGGCTGGACGCTAACGGCGCCTTTTGTTTTGTATTTTTAACGAGCTTCTTCCACTGGTTTTGGCTGGCAAAGTAAATTATACAGGCGGTCTGTTGCAAATGATAATTTATTAATATATTCACTCTTTATATAGTTACCATCATAATCAGAGATGCATAGACGTTGGAGGCCCAACTGTAATTCCTTTATTAATTTTTTTCCTCTTCGAGGAGTTTGGCGTCGCATTTATTGTGTATTTGCCAGTGTTAAGTATAAAAATATTATCACGTTGATGAAGTGTCGACAAACAAGTCTAGTCACAGTCAGAGTCAAGCAAAGTAAGTCACGGTCGAGTCATGGTGGCATGGTGTGAATGCCATCCGCACATTATAGACACGTGGAAGTCTCGCACTGTTTTATTTAATCGATTGTTTCTGCCACGTACCTGTAAGTTGTGGAATGGCTTACTACCTTCGGTCTTCCTTCGAAGTATAATTTGGACTGCTTCAAACAAGGGGTGAATACGAGTCCTCAAATGCAGGCAACGCACTGACAATGCCTCGGGTATTGTAGATGTCTAGAGGAGTCACCGCTTACCACTGCACCGCTTTTGGGGACAGTGCTTGTTTGACACTTGCTCTATAAAAAAAGATTGCGACGCCAAAATCCTCGGAGAGATGAATAACCTAACAGTATAGCTTGGCGTATGCCTCGGGTATGTCCTAAAACCGTGACCAAAACCACCAGAGGATTGGCAGCAGCGTCCTATTAGCACACGGTGAACGTACTGCGATCCCCAAGCCGCCTGCCTTCTGCTAATCCATGGGGATTATGGCAAAACCCCTCCCTAACAGGGAGGCCTTTTTCCAACAGTAGACGTTTAATGGCTGCTGATGATGATCTGATAACTTGGCGGGTCAACGGTATCACAAGTCACGGAGATTCGCTTAGAACCTCTAAACGTGCAATATTTTCTTACTAACTGCGCGCGGCGTGAACATTTTTCAAATTCGGGACTATAGTATCCTGTCACTCTCCGGCCCTCTAAATATATCTATGCTAAATATCACGTGGATCCGATGCTGCCCGAAAAAGGAACAAACAAACACACTTTCGCAATTATAATATTACAGTATGATTTGTCTACTTCTTTATTCTGAGCTTTGAAAGAAGACTATTAATTTACTTTTAAGAAGTAAAAAGAAAAGAGTGTTTTATGTCTTTAGAAATATTGCAATTATGTGAAAAGTTATTAGAATTAACTTTACTAGGTATTTGTTTTATGATTATGTTTCTTTTGTTTCAGATCAATGCTTCTGGGAAAAAATGGGGCTTAAGTCAAGAATATCACAAAAACTTAATTTTAAGTTGCACTTAGGTACCTAACTACGTAGTTCATTTTTGTTTACATAGGATAATTGATTAAATCACGCGTTACTTTGCGGAAACTGTTGCTTAGAATCTCTAGCTAGTGTATTTCCGCTTTGTTGTATTAAGTAATAATAAACAAATTGTTTAAGCAATCAATTATTTATGTTTTATTTTAAGATTTAACAGCCTAAACCTGATTTAAATCTGATAAAAAATTCGGGTAATTTTTGCACACTCGCATCTAACCCCAAACTAAGCAAAGCTTGTATAATATTAAAACTGAATTAAACCGACTCTCTATCACATTTTTTAAGAGCAAGTGCCTTTATAAACTAAATTTGTTTAGTTACAAGCTAATACTAACACTACAAATACAAGACTGCCCATAGACCGTCAAAGGTCTAAAGACAATCCAAATGCTCAAGCCCACTATCAATTGGCAGCTTAACCTAACCTAACCTATCTTATACTATAAATATTTAGAATTTGAATATAAGTTAAATAAAAACTGCATCTACGGGTTAGGTGCCCAAAAAACTAGCGACGTTACCACGTTGAATGGACCAACTTATTCTTTGGCCAAGGTAAGCGCCAGATCTTTGGTCACCCGTCTCATCTACGGGGCGTCTGGACAACTAAACTTTTTAACCACACAAACAAAATAAGCAAAATAAAATATCTAAATAAAACCCTAACCCTTAAAATACTTTAGAATACGTTGCGTGCTTATGGATGCACATATTAATTTATTAGTAAATAATTTTGTATAGTGGGGCGAACAGGTTCTCGCATAGAGACCACGGACGGGTGTCTTCAAGTCGAGAATAAATCAGTTTCTTCTAGGCAAGCGTGCTCCATCACAGACTGCATCATTGCTTACCATCAGGCAAATTGACGGCTAAGCGCAAGACTTTTTTTTAAACGGATTGGTATACGCAACGTAGGATGTCCACCCATACCGCAACAAACCACAGCGAAACGCTGGACGCAGACGATCTTCGATTTCGCTTCGATGGAGGAGGCCTATATCCAGCAGTGGACGACTATGGCTGAAATGATGATGAATTAAGTATTTACAAAACCACTTTTAAAAGAGGTACACAAAATGTACATAGTAAAATAGGTATGGTATACTTAAAAGAAAAGCATCTTTCACAAATAAAAATTCCTTCAAAATAACCAGTAACTTAGATGAAGGCTTAACTTAGATGAGTTCCAGCAAAAATACAATGGCAAGTAAAATAAAACAGCATCTTATAAAATAACATCGTGGGCGGGGTAAGGGTGGTAGGGGAGGGGAGACGGCCATCGCGAACCACTTTTCTTTCTCTCGCCAGAGCCATTTTCAAAGGAGCGGGGGAGTGATGTGGACATAGCCTAAGAGAAATGAAAGATTATTTTTGTACAAGTTTAAAATGAAAAAAATAAATTAAAAATAATTGTTGATAATATTCAAATGGCTGAATAGATTTTCTTGAATCATAGCTAAGAACACTCACGATCAAGTTACAGTAAAAATAAATATTTTGCCGTTTGGAGATACTATGCCACAAATAGACAAACATATACTCAGACACACAGATACACACACACACACACACACACATACACACGTTAGAGACACACGTTAAGCCTGGAATGGGAATTTGTCCCAGTGTGTTAGTGGGAAGTTCTGGAAGAAAATAAGGCGCATGACACACTCATAAGACATATACCGAACGCGAGTCTCCTTCAACCTTAGCAACATTTTAATATACATTTCAATAGAAAATAAAGGTTTGTGAGGATGCCTTTATCACAATGACAATATAACAACTTGACTGTTTATCCTTTACCCCGCCGTAAGCCAAAAGTTCTAAATTCTCAACCTAAAGTATTTGGAGCGGGCCAATCCTAGGCGCGAATTGAATGAATTACTTTTGAGTCTCCAATCACCAGCGTCGAGTCGCGTCGAGTCTTCAATCACAAGCTGCCCCACGCGACCGACGTGGCTGAATTTTGCAAAAGGGAATTTTGACTAGGTACATGCGCTATCAAGTGGTTTTTTTATCAAATTTTTGTTTGGTACTTTAGTCGCCGATCAAGTGGTTATAAATTATCTTTGCTCTATCCTCTGCCATCGCGTGACGTGTAACTCTTTGTTTATATCGCTTAAAAGGACATTGAGAATATAAGTTATTTAAGTCCACTGTCTGCATCAATCAATTATCAAAAAGTTTAACATTACAAAAATAGAACTAAATGTCACTATAATTAAAGGTACGAAAAAGCTAGGATCAATACTGAGGGAAAAAAAACTAAAACATTATGAAATAAAATAAAATAAAAGTAAAAGAAAACATATAAGTAAAAGTTCACAACTAAAAATTAAAAAGTCAAGTATAAAATAATACAAATAACTAAAACTGTTTATATAGTCAGAGACCAATCTCAAACCAATCCCTGTCAGAGTAATTTTAAGAAGAGCAGAGCAAGTATTCCGTCTTATGAGTGTGTTTTGCGCCCTAGAGCGTCAGTAAATACCCAATTTAATTTCCAGGTAAATAATGTATTTTTCGTCGTATCCACACTACCTTACCGTCAACTACAGAAGTCGGGGCGGTGTTTTTTCTCATTTCTATATTAAAATCGGGCCGGGCCAAGGAAATTGTCAGTCAGATAGGAAATTGAGGCCCTCGCTGCGGCGCGTGACCGGCGCTCTTTATAGGGACTGACGGTGGCATTGCTTATTGGATGATGCTATAACGCTGGAGGAAAAATCAATGACAGAAACCTTCGAAAAGCCTTAGTTGAGAGCCCGTGGTAGCCAATTTGGAAGACCATTAGACTTGAAAGCGTGAGGTTGCGGGTTCAAATCCTGGACACGTACCAATAAGCTCCGAACTGCACCGCGCGGTTTCACCCGCGTAGTGATGAAAAATGGTGATGATGATGATGAAAAGTCGCCTATGACTCTCTAGCTCTTGAACTATATCCATGCAAAAAATCAGGTTGATCCGTTGTTCCGTTGCAGCGTGAAAGAGGAACAAACATCCATACATCTATACATACAAACTTTCGCGTTTATAATATTATAGTAGGAAGTAGGATGTACGGATTTTCATACCACTGGCTTTTTGGTACAGGAAAACATCGTGAGAAAACCTGAATACGTACGGAGAAATTCAATGGCGTATGTGAATCCACCAACCCGCCACTGGGCCAGCTTGGTTGATATGGCCCAATGGATTTTTTCGGGGGTAGGGTGGATTCCAGCAGTGGATTATTAAAAGGCTGATTATGCTATGCTTTGATATGTAGAGCCCATGTCAGAACTTTTATATAGCACATCATAGGGTCGGACTGGACCGGAAGAGCCCGGGGCCCGAGTCTATCCTACTTACCGCCAGGCCAGGCCAGTGGGGGGCCCGTGCAGGCTGGGGCCCGGCTGGCAAATGCCACCTCGACTATATGGCCAGTCTGACGCTGGCACATCATACTTACTGGAGTATTGCGATGCCAAAGTCTTGAGGGTCTTAACCCCCAACAATAAAAGATGTCACTCCTTAACACATTGTGTGACAAGTCAGAAACAGTTTTTATTGAAAATAGCAGCTTCAAATTCTGGAAAACAATTTTTTTTATATAATAAGAGGCAAAAATAAAGAGGCAAAAAAGAATAAGAGGCTTTCTTTTTGACTGACAACTCGCCTGATGTTAAGTGATGATGCGGTCTACGATGAAGGATGCTTGCCTAGAAGAAACCGATTCACTCGCTATTTGAAAACACCCAGATTGTAACTTATTACCTTCAATTATTATTTACAAAAGTAGTTTTTCGTAAAACTGTCGATGGAAAAGGTTGAGAGTGGATTTCGTTAAAATACTGACAAAAAATAAACAATTTTAATGTTATTAGGTACTTGTTTAATATTCGTCTTGAAAATTACGTCTTTTTTGTCTAGAAATCCAGATACCTAAATTTGCCTTTTTGTAATACGGCTTTAAAACCTAAACTAAAAGTTTTTGAAAATACCTTTATATCTAGAGCCTACATAAGCGACTATCGTGTTTTTAATAATTGTCTATCGGGACTTATCGCAAATATTTATGCATTATCATCAGCCATAAGACCTCCACACTGAACGACAGTCTGCCTTCTGCATCCACTGGATACTCGCGACTCTCACGATGTCGTCGATCCATCTAGTGGGAGGCCTACCTACGCTGCGTCTTCCGGTTCGTGGTCTCCACTCAAGAACCTTTCTTCCCCATCGGTTATCAGTTCTTCGAGCGATGTGGCCTACCCATTGCCACTTTAACTTGCTGGTTCTGGTGAGCGCAGCCTTAAAGTAAAAGCAATTCGCAGAAATATTACGTTTTAAGGCCGCGTTTTGTCTAAAAGGTAACTTTCTTGAATAGATGACCGTGTCGCTAAATAAATTCTACAAGTTTTTCTTCAAATTTTCAATTTCCACTAAACTTAACGTACTTACGTTATATTGTAACGAATTTTAGTCATTTGTTTTGTTAATATTTTCATTTTTTGCTACGCCGTAGACGCGTAGACGCTCTACGAAGTCAGAAAGTGAAAAATTTTCAAATTTATCTTCTACAATTAAGGTAATATTAATTTTTAAGTAATTCACAAGTAATACTTGATATTAAAATAATTGTTTAACAGACTATTTATGAATATAGAGTAAATTTACTTAGAGTGTCGTAGATCTAAAGTTACCCAAATAATACTAAAGTTACTCACAGTGGACCATCAAAAAGCTTGACACAATAAAATTTACTTAAAACGAATTAAGTGAAAACTCCACAAAATTGACATCGACGCTAATGAACACCGATAAAGTTACCAATTAATTGGGACTTGTTACTTCTTTCAAATTGATCGCATTTCATTATTCTTGAGCAAATTTTATAATGAATATCAATAAGTATTATTTAAAAATGTATTTTATTATGCATAAATAAAAACAGAAAACTATCGAAAACTTATAAAATCACTAAAACTTTTTTTTTAATGTACCTATACTGTCCCACTCCTGGGCAAAGGTCTCTTAAGGTCACTAAAAACTAAAACTTAAAATAAACTAAACAAAAATTAAAAACAAATTAAAAGACTATTAGACCTATTAGTGGACGGAAAGGTTCCAGAATGGCTGGCGACAATGATTACCACGTTGAATAGCAATGCTCAATTTCAGTGCGAAAGCCAGCATCCTGGATACATGACGCCTCCATGAGGTGGTGGAGGCTCCACCTGGCCAAGTGCCGATAAATAAATAATTATCAATAAAAAATTAAAATAAACTTTTTAAAAACAAGCTTTTAGGCGTCTATCACATAATAATATATTGAATGTAGGTGACGACATTTTATTTTTCGTAAACTTCTCAGTAAACCCTTTCATTTGACACCCGAATTACGGGAGTGCTTAAAAAATTACTGGTCCATCTTTGTGAGTCCGCCATATTGGATTTAGAATGATGCACTTAGGTAATCATGCATTATCATCCAAACTAAACGTGTACGCCAAATTAAAGCGCATTCGGTTGAGGATAAGTGGTTTAAAATTCAGTTGCAAGATTCGAATTCAAAAATTGTGGAATTTTGTACACTTGGCACAGAAAATGTGTGCCACAAAATCCTACTTAATATTATAAACGCGAAAGTTTGTATGAATAGATGTATGGATGTTTGTTCCTCTTTCACGCTGCAACGGAACAACGGATCAACCTGATTTTTTGCATGGGTATAGTTCAAGAGCCAGAGGCTACTTTTCATCATCATCATCTTCATTTTTCATCACTATGCGGGTGAATCCGCGGGTCGCAGCTACCTATAATGTGCACGTGCTGCTCGGTTGTCATAGCAACGATTGTTTTTCTGCGTGAAGTCCAGGCAAAAACTTTGTACCTACATTTTGTACCCACGGACCCAATGTGAAAGCTACAGCTACGCTCATGAGCTAAGTCACAGCTTGCCGGCGTAGTTCCCTAACCTTGCTACGAAAGGTAAGCATCCACATAGATAGGCGTCCGTCCACTTGTCCGCATCGGATGAATCGGAACACGTTAGTATTCATATGAACTACTTACTAATCTGTGGAAAATTGTCACATCTTAGTAAGCAGTTGGTATGATTTGGTGGAGTCAGATTAGTCCGATACGTTAAACAAATAGTATAAAATAAAACGGCTTTTGTATTGTAACAATACAGCGTGTTGATAATACCGAAGAAAATTGTTCCTGTCCATGTTATGCACACTTAACGAAAATATGGTAACAACTTGATATTTTTTTCGCAATTTTAGAATTGGTTCCATAGGAATCACTGAAAAGATTTTTTTGTATTTAAATTACAACGGCCGTCAAGGCATTTTTATGAGGTTGTAGCCAGATGCACCCATATAAACGAAACGTCAGTCATTTGAAATCAGTTAGCAGCTGTGATGCGGACAAAGAACTTTCAGACCTAACCCAAAAAGGTAAGGTCCAAGTTCTTTGGATACGGAGTTCGACGCGTTGACATTAATAAGAATTTTCAATCAAGGTTCTGTCATAATGCCTGGCGACAAATTTCCGTTCCATTTACATCTTTTTTCCGTGATAGGAATAGTTGTTGATGATGAGTAACAATGACCTCCTATTGGCTTAGTACAACAGTTCCGTGTAACCTTGTTCTTACATACATAGCCAGCACAGAAGACAAATACAAGCACATCTCCGTAATCTCAGCCTCAATAGACATCAAGATACCATCCTAAGTCTTCCTCAAACAATCTTAAGCAAACGAAAGGAAAGCTTCAAAATATTGAATATTTTCCCAAGAACTCATCTCGAGCCTTTTTCCCCGATTGATTTGTATTCTCAAAGATAAGTAATTACTCGCCCAGCAGAGGCCAGATCCATAAATCCAGGGGGCAGTGGGGGCATCCTCCCTTGAAAAAAGGGGGTGTTCTTCTTATATTTAAATATCGAACCCCTTCCGGGTAGGTGCCACGGTTTTTCCAGTGAAAGGGGTAAGTGACAGAAGCAGAGAACAGGGGTGTTGTCGAGAGGATATGTTAAGTTATATTCTAGCCTTAAGAAAAACTAATATTATAAAATACCAAATCTGCATCATATAATACATTATTTTAATGCGTGGACAGGAAGTGAATGATATCTTTAATTATTACAGGCCATTTTTTTTCAAATTAATAATAAAGTATGAAATAGAATGGCTTTTGTATTGCAACTAAATTAGGCTTGCGTTTGACCACCATCTCGTCTGATGTTAAGCAATGATGCGGTCTACGTTGAAGCACGCTTGCCTAGAAGAAACCGATTCACTCGTGATTTGAAGACTTGGTTATGACTTAGTTATGCCATGTTTTTAATGCTTTTTAATGACTATAACGTCTCTATTGTCTCTATTTGTAAAAACTTATTATTTTGAACTATCGCGGTTTTTCACTTCAGTTATATGATTATTAACGGGATTTTTACCGTGGAAAGGTTGTAGTAGGAGCACACAGCGTCCACAACCGTACCTTCTCCACAACTTTATCACGGTAAATATCCCGGTAATAATCATATAACTATATATATGAGTGTATTTTTCAGATGAGACTAACAAGGGAGGCCTAAATCGGGCTTGATATCTTTGGTCAAACTTGAGATGTTTTTTTTTTGCACGTGTACCACTATTACTTAGTTCATTGGTGTTGTTACAAGATTCTAAAAGTGCGTAAAAATATAAGTGCCGTACTTAGCGGTATAGTGAAATAGGTAAATGAAACATGGATATATTTGAATATGAACGATAATGATTATTATACTAATGCATTATATTATCTTTCGTTTGCCTGATCTATGAGATAATTTCCTAGCATTTTTTTTTACAAACGAATCTACTCCACATCTTTTCCATGCCGTCTCAAGATGGACTTAAGAAGCAAAAAGGAAAGAGTCCGTGGGGCGGCACCCCCTCCCCCTAGCCCATTGGAATACAGAATAATAATCGCCAAAAGAAAGAGGGAGGAAAAATATAAATAGCTATCTACCTCCGAGATATTAAAATTTGTATAAGAAGCCCGGCCCAGTTTGAATTTCGTAAAATTTGTTAAAATAAAATACGTTCTTACTTCCCCAGTTTCAATTTTGTTAAAGTAAAATACTTCCCGAATATTTTGTTAAAATAAAATTATTTTCGGACGGAACGGACCTATTGTAAGCTTTAGATGTTTTGTTGTGTTGTTTTAGGATCCGTTTTATTTCATGCTTTATAGATTAACTGCTTGGTGTTTCGACGAGGTTTGAGAAAAGTTGTAGGGGAGAAAAACAAGTATTTTCTTTTCTAAAACTTAATGCTTCTTTTGTCGGCACAGGACCATGATTCCGTAACTTTAACTCGCACGTAACTCGGTTACGTGCGTTAGTTTTGACATCTAAAAAAAACCTCTATTTCCTACGGAATAAAGGCCAACTTTTGATGGTTATCTTAACGCGCCACGATACGCGCGTGTTTGAAGTTATGGAATCAGGATTCAGAGCCCAGCCTAGGTACAAAGATCATAAGAACTTAGTATCAAAAGTGGCGTTCTTATCGTTGAAACAACGAAAAAAGTTCTCTCGAAAAAAAGACGTACTAAAACCTCTTAGCGGCAATATTGAGTGTATTACCGCCTGCGGCCGAGTAAGTGAAAATCGGCCAAGTTTACACTTGAACAACTTAAATCGCGCCAACTTTATTTTAAGGCTTCCAGTAGAGTTCGCAGAGACATTGCCTTTTTATATTATGCTGAGAAAATATGGCAAAAATGTACATTCACGTTTGCGTTAGGTGTATTTTTTTTTTTGTAGATAGGCTTGCGCTTGGCCGCCATCTCGCCTGACGTTAAGCGACGTTTGTGACGTTTCTGGCGTTACAGGTATCCATAGGCGGCGGTGATCGCTTACCATCAGGCAACCTGCTTATTTGTCAGCTATGGCATAATTTTTAAACTCCCGATAAAATACCTGATAATCATCAAACGGCTGAACAGTTTTTTTAAATAATATCTAAATGAACACTCTCGATCAAGTCACGTATCAAACAAAAACTAGATTAAAATTGGTTCAGCCGTTTGGGTGTTACGTTACCACAGACAGACACACAGATACACACATTTAACTTATAATACCCCTCTGTTTGCGTCGGGGGTTAAATAGTACATTATCATTTAAATTTAAATTAAATTTATTCACTAAAATCAGGGTTTTGCACTGATCTTACGTATTTTATACAGGTTTACGCATATAGACTGTACTTAGCCGAAAGAAGGTCATTGTACTCATAATTTTACTGTGTACATCTTTTACCATAGGACCAACCCTGAAATTGCGGCGAAAAAATATAAGCTGTTCCATAGAAAACGGTCTGAAAAAATTTACTACACTCGACAAAATGTATGAAACAGCTAATATTTTTTCCGTGATTTCAGGGTTGGTCCCATAGTAAAAGTTATTCATTGTGATGAGTACAATGAGCTCCTTTCGGCTTAGTACATGCTATATGCGTTACCCTGTATTAAGTTATATTTTGCCGTTATTCGGCATGTGATGCAGCTGGCTAAGCAGTAGTATGTGCATGCGCTTTACAATTTGTTGAGCACGGATTAATCACGGACAATCGGAGAGCACCAGAATCTTCATACCATCTTCATCACCGGTATTTCTAGCACGCTGGCTGAAGCAACAGTCCCGGGAAATGCTCAGAGCATTTCTGCTCCTTTCTTTTACAACGGTGTGGCCACACCACGACGTTGTCTTCCCTTAGGCTTGCTTGAACAGGTCAGGTGGGCTACCAGAACCTCAAAAATTACTAATGTTACTTATAATGTTGTCTTACTCTCTCATTAGCTGCGAGAGCAAGACAAGATCAAAATATTTATGTGATGAATAGTTCTTATTTGTTTTATAGAACAAACACAAAGGTTCATAAATGTTTGTCCTAGGTGGGAATCGAACCCACGCCCATGCCACGCACGGTTCACTACTAACTGGACCAACGGGCTATCGGGAGATAGGCTTGCGCTGGCCGCCATCTCGCCTGATGTTAAGCGACGATGCGGTTTACGATGGAGCACGCTTGGCTAGAAGAAATCGATTTACTGTCGACTTGAAGACACCCAGATTGCAACCGACGGGAATACCCCCTCTAATCTAATCTAAGTTAACTTACTTCTTACAATACCTAATTAATACTAAAGTAATAAGAACATCTTTTGTACACAGTTTTTGCAATAAATTTATTTTGATTCTGATTAACCTATAGACTTGTAAAACTTAAGTTAAATGTACGAGTATTGCCGGGAAATATCCCATGTCTAGTACCCTATAGCATTTCTATTCAGGAATATCGCCACGAAGATGTTAAATATAGCATCAAAGCAGACAGCAAGATGAAAAATCGAATATCGCGATAAAGAAAATAAACAGCGCCTTAGACCCCGACCCCTTTCTTTTAAAAAGCTCCCAATGACAAGATTACAGAGGGAAAGAGACGCGAAATCGAGGGGGGTCATTTTTGCCAATACTTAAACGAAGATAGATACCCGACCGCCCTCTAGAAAGGGGTGTTTTAAGAAAATTTTAACTTTTCTTTATTCACCCACCTCGCGGGGTGGTCCCCCCCAACCCATTTTTCTTCTACTATTCTCTTTGGCCGGTCTCAAAGAGAAATAACAATGCTTTTCCAACTCAAGCATTTATTAAATCCAACATTCAGAATGAATTGCTAGAAAAGTGTTTCTGTTTTAGCGAAATATTTTGTTCTCGTTATATTTTTAATTAAATTTCTGTGTCTTGAATGTTTGTATGGGATATTTATTTTTGTACTTAAGATGGTGGGTAATTGAGCTTTTGTTTTACAAGCTTTGAGTAGGTAATAGTTTATTATTGTATCTATAATTATGTCATGTTTTATCGGGACATAACGTGCATTATTTTATTTTGGTATAAATAGCTGGTAAATTTCTCACGACGTTTTGACCATTGTTACAATGGCCGAGCTCACAAGCTGACTGAATAATGCGCGATAAGTCCCGATACACCTTTAAAAGGTGTGTCAAAATCCCGAAAGTTCATAAGTTATTACTATTGTACCTACCTACTATGTCGCTAATCATCCAGATAGCGATACGATATGACACTTGTTTCCTGAAAGTTGATACGGCCTCTTGTACGGGAAGCGAGTTGTGTCGATACCTTGGCGCCGTCACATCTTCCTGAGACACAAGGTAGGGTTGATGCGGCTGCCAATTCGGTAGAACAGCACAAGCGGCGCAAATATAATGCTAACATCGGCAGTGGTTTCATATTTGCGCCGTTTAGGGTCGAGACATTGGGCCCTTGGGGAACAGTAGCGTAGCTCACCTTATTTTCAAAAATCTTTCAGAGCGACGTGTGACCAAAATGCTGGCGTGTTTCTGGCTCAACGCATACCTAAATTCTAAGCATTGCCATTCAGCGTGGTAATGCTGGTAGCATGATGGGTAGGTACGCTGCCAACTGTTAGATGCTTGAGAATTTGGATTGTCAGTATGGGCAGTGTTACTGGGGTCTTACGGCACTGTTATAAGCGAGTGTTTCGCTTAAAGAAAAGTTGTAAAGGCACTTGCCATAAAAAAAAAAAAAAACTAAATTGATTCATCACTTTTCGAGAAAATCATCATCAAAAAATATACCTACACAGATGACGTTTGGATTTGTGGTTCCCTTCATGTAGTTAGTATTTTTTTTCTTATTCTAAAAATTTAGTCACTTATTTTATTTCATTTTAGTATTATTGCCATCTATTGAGAGACCTCCGAACTAACAAAGTTGTAGCATGAAAGAGTACGTACCTATCTTTTTAGGGGTGATGTGACGAACTAACATCACACACTTTGAGTGTATTAAGCACCCTACAGGTTTAAATGAATTATGCCGCAAGATGGGGTTACATGGTGTAGCTGTTCAGATTTTAAATAGGTATAAATCACTCAGAAATTAGATCCGCAGACGAACGAAAGTTACCCACATAGCCCACCGGATTAGCAAGTTGAAGTGGCAGTAGGCAGGGCACATATCACGCAGAACAGATGGCCGATGGGGCAGAAAGGTTCTCGAATGGAGACCACGGACCGGTAACTGCAGTGTAGGACGTTCACATCCACACAAGATGGGCGGACGTCCTAAAACAGACCGCAGGAAAACGCTGGATGCACACCGCTTCCACCCATTTGGAGATCGATGGGGGAGGCCCATGTCCAGCAGTGGACGTCCTATGGCTGAAATGATGATGATGATGATAATACACTACCCAAAAACTTATAAGGTGTTTAAAAATCTAATATTCAAGAAAACATTTTGGTTTCAGTTCATATTTTTATTAATGAAATTCGATTTAATTTACAATCTTTTTAGAATTACAATTAATTCAGACCGCGATTTTATTAGAACTTATACATTTCACCGTAAAGTTATTTTTTCTACGAACTTACTTTATTTCTTTCGGTTATTCATAAATATAAGCACTCACACATGCAGAATCAAAACGATGTGACGACTTATACAAGAATTTACAAAAAAAAGTACAGTATATACACAAAACCTCGATAATCCGGCGTTTTCACAATTCAACTTATATCATTACTATCATAGACAAAATTCATCTCTTTGATCCGACAATTTCAAATACTGAGTTCATTTGATAATTCGGCACCATAATAATTAAAATATTCATATCCATGCACGGTTGCCTGGAAGAGGTCGCTTTAAGCGATAAGATCGCCAAACAAGACTAGGCTTCTCCAAAGAACTTACAATTTCTGTTTGTCAATTTGTGTTTTTTAAAGGAGTTACCAACAATAGTCAGCCCATTTTGTCATAAGAAAACAGTTTTTTTTTTAAGATGACAACACTGAATGTTGGCTGTAAACCAATTTTGACATTTGGTTTGTTTGTTTGACATTAACCATATACAATTATGCGGTCATTATAAAGCAATGCCTTGTGGCAAAATATGTTTATATCTTTCTATTCTAATAAATTACTTCATGAAGTAGATTTCTCACAATATTGTAAGAACAAGTTATTATAAAAGGATAAATTTAAATTAATTTATTATTTTAATTTAAATTGTTTTTTTATTTATTTATTTAAATGTTTTTATTTTTATTTTGGCGGATATTGCCAAAATATTACAATATTGAATATTGCTAGAAGGCGTATGCAAATTTTTTGCAAAATCGGTTTGGATGAAGTATTTCTAATTCAGCTTGCAAGATTAAAACAAACTACAAACATGGCAAGTTAAATAAAAGCTTATAATAATATACTTACTCAATATTAATAATGAATTATTTTCATATCGTCCATGGACCAAAGTTATATTTCCATTGATATCCAGTAATCCGGCGATGGACGCCGGATTATCGAGCTTGTAAAAACCTAGTTTTTTTATTTTTTCTGAATAAAAACAACATCTTTTAAAAGTATGCGTGTTCCACGCTTTAGTTTTTTTGCACAGTACTTTTATCGTCATGGGTCATTTTGTCTAAAAGACGTACACGGTCACACATACAAGGGTACGCTTATACCATTAATGTTTTACTGTACATAATGTACATATTGCGGTCTGACAGACTTAATAATTATTTATAATAAGGAAGATCTTTGTAATATTATATCTTTCAGATAAATAATTTATTTAAAAAAAACAGCGGTATTTCTCAAGTCAACACAAACAGTTTGAATAACAAAACAAAAACTTCTGACATACAGGGCCATCTAGTTTTAAAACTATAATACTACAAATCAAAAAATTACTATAACTTTACTTCGAGATGAGGTATATTTATTTTAAGTTAAATAACAATTTAAAAAATAACAATCATTTCATAGCGGTCTTTTCCAAGAGATAAATTTAAATACAAAGAGTCTCACTAATATAAACTAGGGCGTGCCGGATTATTGGAATGTTCAGATTACTGGATTGGATAGAACAATTCATATAATAAATTAAAGTCGCTTTCCGCGTCTGTCTGTCTATATAACCGCTAACTTCTCCCAAACCACGTAACGGATTTTGATGCGGTTTTCACCATCAGTTAGGAAAAAAACACGGTAAGTTTATATATATAACTAGCGACCCGAGGACCCGGGATTGGACGTGCCGGACTGTTGCAGTGCCGGATTAGTGAGACTACTGTATTTCCAATAAATAAATAAGAACTTCTGACATAGCACGCCATCTAGTCTTAAAACTATAATACTAATAATCATCAACATAAATGATAAACATAAAATTGATCATAATTTTACTACAAAAAAAGGCATAATTATTTGTAAGACGATTTCAATTACTCTAAACTAATTTAGATTATAATCATGGCAGAACTATCACAGAGCAAAGAAAATACTGTTTGATTTAATCTCAAAGATTTACCCCTAGTTTCACCACCTTACTTACTTACTCATAGATAACCACTAACAGAAAAAAACATCAGCTGATAACCTTTTGACGTGAATTTACAATAATATGTAGGGCCGGTAGTGCAAGTAGCGTTCTTTATCGATCGTCAAATTCGATATAATGCCATCGATCATAGCGCGTACTGAGAAACTTTTTTTTGAACTTATAAGGTTTTGTGTAAAGTCATGAAAAAAAAGTTGTCAGGTATGATGTAGGGGAAAAGACTGCGAAAGATTATAGGTGAATTAAAAATAACCTTGTATAAGCGCTAATCTGCTGTCTAGAATGAATGATATTTGTTTAATTTACTTAGCCTTTTTTCAATACTTAGACTTTTATGTTAAATTATAAACTGGGTGGTTTTTATTAAATAAATACATTAACTTAAAGCAAATCAGTTCTTAAGCATTACGACATAAGTATCACTTAATTAATACTGTTTGACTAGACAGTTTCAATTCTATGCACAAATTTCTAGTAGCCAACTAAAAATGTTGCTATCCTTTTCTGCGACGAAAATAGATGCAGAATGAGATTAGTAATGGGAAATAGTCCATAGAATCGAATCTTTTAATAACTTATTAATAAATTCACTTATTCTTTATACTGTCGAATTAGAAGGTTTCAGTTGCCACAGCAAAAAATATCGCTCATTTACATTCCAGTCTTTAAGACAAAGACAGCGATATTTCTGAAAGTTCATTTCTGACATCTAAAACCTTCAAAAATGAGGAACACTATAGTAAATATGCATAAATAAAGAATTCTTGGAAGCGATTGGAAGAATATTTACATTTTTGTCTTATAAAGACTATAATTTGGCATTTTTGCACTGACAAATTAACTAAGGTTTGACCAAAAAACGTTTGGTTAAACCAATTTACCATAATTAATAAGATCATTTTTGAGCTTTAGAACTCATAAAAGTCATAGTTTCAACATTATTTATCAGGGTATGATTAAGCCATAGCTATGCTAAATAACAATAAAAATCAATACATAATAACAATGATTAAGTTAAGCTAAACTAACTGGTAACTAAAATAAAATAGAGATCTTTTCTGGCTGGTAAAAACTGAGAGCCATCCATTGAAAATTGTTAGTTTTATAAAGTGGCCACCTCTTTACTAGGTCACACTGAAAGGGTGTACTAAGCCGAAAGGAGTCCATAGTGCCCATTATATGAACAACTTTTACTATTGGAGCACTCCAGTATAATATGTATGGGACCGACTATCTACAACACTACCGATTTCAATAAGGGATCAAAAATATTGTCAATTTAAAACAAATCTAAAAAACCTTTAGTCGACAAATGTTATTACAAAGTTAGTGATTTTATAAATGATAAATTTTAGTAATGACTGCAGTAGGTCAATTTGTTTATCATACAATTATAGTTACGTCTATCTGTTAACTATTTAAATTAATAACATCATATCTGAACTTTTGAAATTATTTCGACAGTTAATTTAACTAATACTTTTTTATATAAATAATTCTTACGGTATTTTTACACCATCTCTCTAGATTTGTACGCCTACAATCTAGGCAAAACATGATACAAAGTGACTAATATTTTAACCCACCTATTGTGCATGCTTTTTTAAATGTGTGTATGATTTACTAGTTTTTTGCAAATAAATAATCTTTATCTGAAATCGCGAAAAAAATCACATTCGACAAAATGTAAGGAACGGCAGATATTTATTTCGCTAATTCAGGGTTAGTCCGATTTTTTTTTTTCATAACGATGAGTATAACATGGTATAACGAACCTCTTTCGGCTTAACATAACTCTTTCCTAGAAACCCGCATATACCAAGTTTGTTACAAGCTTATAATATTTTTATAATTTTTTGTATAAATATTACTCAAAGTAAATAAATACAATCGTAAGAATACAAATCATAGTATTAACCAACTAAAACAAATGTGTGGTTAAACCATTCAAAATCCTAATAGAATATATTTTTATGATTTTTGAGCTTAACTCATTGTACGCTTTACATTGCTGGTTTACAAAATTCTAAATAACAAAAACAACAAGTATGGCAAATGGTTATTGGTATTAGATTGTATTTATAAATAAGGCTGTGTCCTCATTAGGCGAACAGTGAGCGGCTGACTGTCCGCTGACTGACTCTGAGTGGCAAATCAGTCAATCTTCAATGTCGAGTGAGCGGCAAATTGCAGCAAATTAGCCGCGAAACGCTGGCGAATAGGCATGTGTCCTAATGTTTAATTTATTATAAATAACAGACTTAGCGATGAATATAACTAAATACATTACACATACTGAAAAAATAAAATAAATTGGCTGATAAATCTCTGAGATATGAGCGTATAGTTTTAGGTGGGGATAGAGCGGGTGCTCTATCCCTTTCTCGCAAAGCGTATGTTAGTATAGCATTTGTAAGGCGCACCTGAGGCGTGACGTTATAACTCGCTATAGTGCGCTCTCGGTCTAGCATGAAATTAAAATACTTATAACTTAGAAAGTAACCGACATAGCCCACCGATTAGCAAGTTGAAGTGGCAGTAGGCAGGACACATATCACGCAGAACAGATGGCCGATAGGGCCGAAAGGTTCTCGAATGGAGACCACGGACGGGTAAGCGCAGCGTAAAACGTATACCCACAAGATGGACAGAAAATCTAAGAGACCACAGGAAAACGCTGGATACAGGCCGCTTTCAACCGGCCCTTTTGGAGATCGGTGGGAGAGGTCTATGTCAAGTAGTTGACATCCTATAGCTGAAATGATGATGAGGATGACGAACTGGAGGTAAGCAGTGAGCCGCTTACTGTTCGCCCAATGAGGACACAGCCTTATAGTAGCGTCTTGGCTTCGGGAGAATTTGCTTTTAACCTAGTATAAACAATACAATTTAACAACAAATATAACTAAAATAGGTCGTTACACGAATATAAAACATAAAATGGAATCATATTCGGACTATTTACACTCTAAGCTCGGTGGTTTTTATCGCCTTATGGCGAGGGTTACGACCAAAGATAATATAACCACTTGATCGCGCGTGAAGTCAAAAGTTGCCTTTGCACGAGTAAGCCACGTCGGTCGCGGGGGTATCGAATGGCGCTTGTGATTGGCTCAAAAGTCATTCATACAATTTGCGCCTAGGATAGGCCCGCTCGAAAAAGATTACGCTGAAAATATAGAATAATTTCATAGCGTAAAGGACTAGCTGACAAGTGGTTATATTGTCATAGGTCACCACAGTTACATTTTAAAATGAATAAGCGTTGAAGTAGTTGACGAAGCGTTATTTAACTTATGCAGTATTATCGATATTGGCACATGCAATCTTGTCTATGACTGTTTTTAGATATTGGCACATGTAATCTCGTCTATGACTGTTTTTAGATATTGGCACATGTAATCTCGTCTATGACGATTTTTATTTAGATGTGGACGCTAGTATCATTGTTTATAAAAAACCGTGTGGGTAGTATAATATCGCACCACATTACTGTTGGTTTTTTAATGAAAACTTCTTTCTTGCAATTGGCACAACTTTTTTTGGCATGTCCAACCGACTCATTTTGGAGATCGATGCGGGAGGCCTATGTCCAGGGGACGTCCTATGGCTGAAATGATGATGTTTCCTCTCGTTTGTTTGATCTGAGGTGTCGTATCAGCGAAAATAAGCGAGATAATAGAGTGTGTAGAATGAACAGCGATGGCGAACGAACGTGCGGTATCTGCGATGTCCAACAGGCAGAAAAGGCATAATATCTTGATAGTTTAGTCACAGTAAAAACATGTCAGATTACCAACTAATCGTATTTACATACAGTATGGCCAATTATTCAGCAAATCTTACATAATAATCAAAAACTTTGTACTTACAATATCTACAATGAAGCGAAGCTCAATTATGGGCGAAATACGAATTTTCACGTAAGCATTGCATGTGGGATTCCATCCTATTTTTTGTTGTCGTTGGATAGGCTTGCGCTTAATCGCCACCTATCCTGATGCGGTCTACGATGGAGCACGCTTGCCTAGAAAAAACTGATTCACTCTTGATTTGAAGACACCCAGATTGTAACTATCGGGGAACACCCATTCAGGCAGCACATTTCACAAACTAGCAGCACAATAAATGTGGAATCATACCTTCGTTCGGGTTTTCGGAACATCAACCATGAAACGGAGACGTTTTAGTGCCCGTTAAAATTGCAAAATTTTCAATGTATTGTACCATAATAATTTAATTATTATATTTATGTTGGGAAATTCAATATTGGTATGGAAACACGTACGTAAATATTCGTACAACCCACTTGAACAAAAACTGCAAACTGCGTGTAAAAGCTATTTTCTTCCAACTACCCGCAAAATTGTAAAATTTCTAAGTGTAATTTAATTGGCCCATTTGTTTTAACCTACGTTTAACTCGACTTTTGGCACAGTATAAATTTATATCGGGATTTTACTAGAAGTCATGAAGTTTACTCTTCAATATAGAAGTTAACTAGCATTACTTTGAAGTAGATTGGGCAAAGTAAAAATTTTCGGTACGTAAAATACGTCTTGAATTGCATACAAATTTCAATTTCTAAATTAAAATGTTGTGTGGAGTTTATATGTATTTTACGAATCCACATATAGTAAGTATGGGTAGTGATTTTATTGTGTTTTCAGTCCTTTCGGCCAGACACTGATTTCCTTGTAATGTTGCCATAAAAACGGAACTACTTATCTGATTTTAAGAAAAAAAAGGTTCCAAAACCCTACAGAAGCCTCTAGTAAAGTATCTATCACTTTACTAGGGCATGACTTAGACTTGACTGTGACTTTGTTTTTTTCACGTTGGCGCTAAAATTCTTATCCAGAAAATACGGAAATCAATGCTACTGATTAAAATCGTAGAATCCATACTTAACTCACTGTTTATTTATACTGTGCCATTGCCACGCCTTAAATGCTCGCCCTGTGCGGGGGCAAGTTAAACGTAAGCGTATCATTAATGAAATACTGCTCTTGTTCGTCCTCGTCGGGTAAATAATATCCATAGCTGCCATCATTAGACACATTGTCCTGATTCTTCGGCATCTCACAAGCATACTCCCAATTCTTCTCAACAGATTTTCTTCTTTTAGCAAAAAGTATCGACCCATCGAACGCGTACTCATCATCAAAATGCAGAACCGCATCGTCGTAGAAATAATTCTCCATACGTCTATTACTGGTATTTCTGGCTATGTTTTTCATTAGCTTCTTTTTGGCGTAGCTATGCTTTTCCGAATCATAATCGTCGACTAGCGGGTCGTTGCTTCGGTTCTCCGATCTCATATTCATCGAGTAGAGAGACGAGCTATGCGGGCTGTTGTCTATTCGATTATTATTGTACGGACTTAAAAAATCGTTGTTATAAATTATTTCGTTCATGGTCATACCTCGGCGCAATTGCTCGCGTCTTTTAGCGACCATGTCCTTAAAATCGTCGGGTTCTAATTGGAAATCGTTTTTTGCGTTCATGTATAGATATCCCGATGCGGAGTTTAGGCGGAGGGACTGCGATCGGTTTTTCGAGGATGATTTTTCTATGTAGCGAGGTATGACGCCCAATTCGCAGTAGTTTTTGGACTTGATTTGTTTTATGTTGCTAGGTTGTACTGGCGATAGTGGATCGTGGTATGGATCCGAGTACCTGAAATAAAAAAAAATTGCTATCAAAAATTTAGGAATGAATGAGCTGTTCAGTAAAAACACCACAATCACTCGTCAAAAATACCACAGTGCCTAAAGACAAGGGTCTTTGACCAGTATATGTTGCCAGAGATGACATATAGTACTGAGACGTGGTCCTTAACTGCTGCCCATTTGAAAAAATCTCAGAGACACACAGCGGACAATGGAGAGAGCTATTCTCGGAGATTCTTGGCGCGATAGAATCCGGAACGTACATATTCGCCGAAGAACCAGAGTCACCGACATAGCTGTTAAAATTTGCAAGTTGAAGTGGCAATGGGCAGACTACATCGCTCGAAGAACCGATAACCGATGGGGAAGAAAGGTACTGGAGTGGAGACCACGAAACCGAAAGACGCAGCGTAGGTAGGCCTCCCACTAGATGGACCGACGACATCGTGAGAGTCGAATGGATGCAGATGGCAGGATGTCGTTCTGTGTTGAGTTCAAAGGGGGAAGCCTATATTCAGCAGTGGACGTTATCTGGCTGATGATGATGGTGATGATAAGTTACTCAATAACGGTATCAAACACGAAGAAGAGTGTTGTAAGGACTTGTTTACAGAAACGCGGGGCGTACTGCAGCGGTGGTGGCCGAGCGCATTCCTAATAGTATCGATCATTAGAAATCTCATTTCGTGTTGGTTCGCGAACGGAGTGACATCGCAAATGAACGCGATCGCGACAATGTACTAACGAAGTCCGAGTACAGGGGATGTGACGACACTCATTAAGGAGGGTACATACGAGGTTAGTACCTGTTGTGTCCGAAACAGTTGCAGGAACAGCTGCACACACTCGGCGCGTAGTCTTCGTCCGTGTATAATGGCACTAGGGACGTGTCACCTGAAAATATGATAAGTTTGTTTTTAACCATGACACATTGCCATGTCTAAAACGACTATCTTATCTATGCTTGGCTATACAATAGGTATGATGACAATTTTTTTATTACGTCATAAAAAAGCTGATCATAAAAAGAGCCTATCAACTTATACAAAATTTAAATTAGTTCAAAAATAAAAAGTATTTTAATTTCATGCTAGACAGAGAGCGCACTATACTGAGCTATGACGTCACGCCTCAGGCGCGCAATACAAACTGACAGAGCATCCCCTCTCTATCCCACCTAAAAACTTATATATATAGTATATATTATTTATGGTATGTTTAGCATATAGTATATTTTAATGTAAATCCACGGACACCAGGGTCCGTGACTTTAATTATACTAAACTACAATTTTGTTAACTTAAACGAATTTACTTTAATTCACAATACAGGGAGAGGAAAGTTCCTTTCCGTTTCCTATCTCATAGTATTATTTGTATAATCAGTTTTTGTTCTATGGGTATGTTACAAACTGAACCACTTAGAACAATTTATAAAAGTATCAGGCTACATTTACGTACTAGTGCACAATAAGTTAACTTTTATGCTCTAGTGCATAAAAGTTTTCTTTTAGTTAAAGCAGTTTTACTCCGCTTACATCGGGCATAAACAATAACAAGTATAACAAGTTAAAAGTATAATTTCGTTCCCATCGTTAATTACATTAAGAGAGAAAAAGTGGACAAAGATATTCCTTCTATCACCCCAGGTCATTTATGAGGATTTTTTGCCCTGCTCTTTACCCCGAAGGTATAAAAGATTTAATATATGGAGCGAAGAAGAATATATTGAGTGATAGTGGCCGAGCGATAGCATGTGCGCTTTACAATCTGACGGCACCCGGTTCAATCCTCGGCCCTGCAATAATGACTTATTAAGTACTTACATAAATCATGTGCAGTTTCGATGTCATCGCTCAACAACAGTGAAGGAAAACATCGTGAGGAAACCAGTCAAGAATCTAAAAATTTCAGTCTAATGACATTCACCTATATGCACTCGGTCAGCAGGGTGGATTAAGACACATCCTCTCTCTCTGAGAGGCATGTGGCCCAGCAGTGGGACATGATAGGCTGATGATATGGAGACCAACAAAAAGATGTAAGTACCTGTATGTATTTGGTTAGGGTCAGCTGGAAGCCTCGTGCCTCGTGACACTCCTCGTAAGACGGCTCCATCCGCCGTGATAACATCGCCTTCCAACCTCACTGCCACTTGCTGAGCCTGCCGATGACAAACAGTTGATATGACAAGGTTAGTTGCTAATAGTCCATGCCAAGCGCAGTTTTCATTTTTATTTTTATTAAATAGTAGGGTTGCGTTTGACCGCCAACTCGTCTGATGTTAAACGATTATTATGGTCTACGATTGCAGCACGCTTGCCACCCAAATGGTAATGGTAATTAGCTAACATGACCATTCAATCATCAATAACACCACATCGACGAGATTTTGTTAAATTTATTTTTAATTTAAATTAGACAATTAATATTAAAATTAGAAAGTGCCGTGGAGCCCATTTTAAGACCGCGAGACTTGAAAGCGTGAGGTCGCAGGTTCAAACCCCGGGACCGTACCAATGAGCTCTTTGGAGCTTATGTACGGATTTTCATACCACTGGCTTTTCGGTGAAGGAAAACATCGTGAGGAAACCTGCATACGTACGGAAAAGGAATTCAATGGAGTATGTGAATCCACCAATCCGCACTGGGCTAGCGTGGTGGATATGGCCCAATCACCCTTTCGGGGGTAGGCTAAAAGTCCAGCAGTGGATTGTTAAAAGGCTGGTTATGATGATGATGATGGTGATTTAAATTAGTATCTTAAAATAGTCTATATTTTTAGAAAATATCAAAACTATAAGGTCAGAAAATTTGGGCAATCCCCATTAAAGTGTTAGAACAGAACAAATTTTTTTTTTCATCCCCCATCTCCGAATGATTATTTTTGCTCTTCGATATCTGAGTGCAAAAGCCATTTTTATCCGCTAGCTAGAGGATAAAGTAAATTGAATTTAGAACATCGTGTTCGTTAAGTTAGTGAATTTAAAACATCATTAAACCTATTTACTTCTACTTCCATGGTGCCAAATTTATCATACAACCTTTTTTAATTTGTTAAAAACTCAGACACAGAACCTTCTTGGTGTACTTTATTTTAATTTGCGAGCGCCATTATCTTTTTTCATTTAGTAATTTTCTCGCTAAGGTGGGATGAAAATTTACGTGTTGCACTCGAGTGCAAAGACTTGACAGCTCATGCTCTTTTGATTCCCTCGCTAACGCTCAGGATTCTAATTGTTTAATCCTTCGCTTGCGTCATCAAAATTGAGCATGCGGTTAAAAAGCAACTTTGCACTCTTGTATAAGAAAAAACGATTTTTTTGTCAACTGTTGTGATTAATTAGTTTTTTCCTCACCTGTTCCAACTGCTGCTGGTCCCGTTTCTCGTCCTCAGTATTCATAGTAACGAACCGAAGCACCAACAAGTTGAGACAAGCCGCTACGATGGCCAGCCCGAATAGAATGAATATTAGTGCAAACATCACGTAGGAAGGCTTGCGATTGAGAGCGTTGTCCTTTTGAAGGGCTACCATGTCACCAAAACCTGAGAAGACAGAAATTGCTTAGATTATGTTATAGCTCAGTGGTTCAACATCATCATTATCAGCCACAGCCTTTTCCTTTCGGTGCCATCTGCCTCATTCTTGAGCTAATCAAATCCAGGTTCGAGCCACGATTTTAGCAATATTGTCGACTATCCTTTCTTTTCGCTTCAGATGTCCAATGCTCTGCTTACCTTGACTGGGCCACTTTTTATATAAATAAGCTTGCGTTTCACCGCCAATTCGCCTGATGTTAAGCGATGATGCGGTCTGCTATGGAGCACGCTTGCCTAGAAGAAGCCGATACACTCGTGACGTGAAGAAACCTAGATTGTAACTATCA
This sequence comes from Agriopis marginaria, assembly GCA_932305915.1. Taxonomy (NCBI): domain Eukaryota; kingdom Metazoa; phylum Arthropoda; class Insecta; order Lepidoptera; family Geometridae; genus Agriopis; species Agriopis marginaria. The sequence continues at coordinate 19,623,369 of OW029914.1, read as the reverse complement.
GGGAACACCCATTCAGCGCATTCCACAGACTAGCAGACCGCACAATAAAAGTGGAATCAAAGAGCTTCGTACGTGTTTTTAAAGTTGGGGATTGACGTCAGAGTAACGCCCAAGAGCTCAAGCTGGTCAGTTATCAGAGTGAATACATCGCGGAAAGTAGGAACCAGTTGGAATGGTGTCCTTTTGACGGAGAACAGACAAGCCTGGTAGTAAGAATGAAGTACCTAATAATTATAATTACCAGTGGTAGTAGTAGTAAAGAAGTCTATTGACCAATGGTATGATAGTAAGAGTGATAAAGCATATTCACCAGTGGTAATAGGCATAAAGAAGTCGACTCACCAATGGCAGTAGGAGTGATGAAGCATATTCACCAGTAGGCAAAGATAATATAAATTGTCATTGGTTGTAAGGAGTCATGAAATCTACTCACCGATGGTACTAAGCGAGATTAACTATATTTCACCAGTGTTAGTAAGAGTCTTGTAGTCTACTCAATGATGGTAGTAAGAGTGATGAAGCATATGAGCCAGTGGTAGTAGGAGTCATGAAATCTATTCACCGATGGTAGTAGGAGTTGACATTATGAAGTCAAATCCCCGGCGATGATAGTAAGAGTAATGATATCAAGTAGTAGCAAGGAAGAAGACTCACCAATAGTAGTAAGAGTGATGAAGCAATAGTAAACACTATCGAAATAGCTCCAACTTTCAAATGTGGAAAAGGCCCCAGCTCCCCCCGCGATAGTCAGCAGCGACAATATGGTGACAACGACTATCAGGTCTAGATCTGATGCATGGGTTTGCTTGCAGTTCATGGCTTGCTTTATTGACCTGATAATTACGCTGGAAAAATAAAAAAAAACAATTAATGAGATATATATTTGTGTTTTTTAATGTATGTTTTATGTGATGACATATGGTACTGGGACGTGGTCCTTAACTGTTAGTCTTTTGGAAAAACTCACGAGTCACACAACGGGCAATGGAGAGAGCTATGCTTGGAGTTTCTTTGCGCGATAGAATCCGGAAAGTGGACATTCGCCAAAGAACCAGAGTCATCGACATAGCTATTAAAATTTGCAAGTTTAAGTGGCAATGGGCACTGGGCAGGCCACATCGCTCGAAGAACCGTTAACTGATGGGGAAGAAAGGTTCTTGAGTGAAGACCACGAACCGGAAGACGCAGCGTAGGTAGGCCTTCCACTAGATGGACCGACGACATTGTGAGAGTCGTGGGCATCCAGTGGATGCGAAAGGCAGGCTGTCGTTCAGTGTGGTGGTTAAATGGGGAGGCCTTTGTTCAGCAGTGGAAGTCTTCTGGATGATGATGATGATAATGTTTTACTCAATTGTCTAAGAATGAAGGTCCCTGTGGTTCTGGTGTATGTATTAGATACATACATACACCAGAACCACATTAGCCCTCTCTCTCTCTGAGAAAAAGCCTGTGTCCCAGCAGTAAGAACATGAGCTGATAATGATGATGATATTACCTCTTGTAGCCTATATGGCTCCAAATATTGAAATTAAACATTATTAATGGATTTTTTTTCATCATGTATTGTGTATTTTACATTATTATAATTCCTGTTTTTTTTTATGATAAACAAGTTATCTCCCCCCTTCCTTAAACAGTTATAATTACCTGCCCATACCATAACGGATTTTCTACGAGATCGAATCAGAAATGAGCAGATTCGTAGATGAACGAAAGTTACCGACATAGCCCACCGGATTAGCAAGTTGAAGAGGCAGTGGGCAGGGCACATATCACGCAGAACAGATGGCCAATGGGGCCAAAAGGTTCTCGAATGGAGACTACGGACCGGTAAGCGTCCACCCTCAAGATGGACAGACAAAAGAGACTGCAGGGAAACGCTGCATGCATACTGCTTCCAACCATTTGGAGATCGATGAGGGAAGCCTATGTCCAGCAATGGATGTCCAGGTTGAAATGATGATGATGATGACCATTACGGTACTATACCTGCTAAGCCTATTGACCCGTTCACCGATACTCTGGAACATGATGAGGCCGAGTGGGATGCCCACGATGGCATAGAACATCGTGAATAGCTTCCCTCCAAGAGTCGCAGGCGTTGAGTGCCCGTAACCTGTAAAAAACAATAACAAATCTATTTTATACAGAAGGCACAGCGGATCTTTGTGTCTCTGCGAACCATTGGGCAAATAGCACATCCCTTGCAACACAAGGAAGCTACTGCGAAGGGTCTTGGCCAACATAGAGACACAAAGATCCCCTGTGCCTACTGTAGTATCAATAAAGAAGTAACAGTGGGCTAGTCATATAAATAACTGCAAGAGCCAACCACCTCCGACACTAGAATTCAATGTAACCTCATTGCCCTGTGCTTTCTAGAAGGGGGCATACAGACGTTTTAGGCTGGACCAGGGGCCTTAAGGCTACCTCCTAACGCGGGCTCGAAACAGCGCAGTTCTGAAAATCACGCGAATGTGAACCTTAACGCGCCGAGATACAGGGGCCTTACAGCCAACGGCTAACTCGGTATCAAACTAACGTTAAATCCGCTCGGTTGGAAAATCACGCGACCGCAAACCGTATCTAGGTGCGTTAAGGTTCATGTTCGTGGTCGCGCAACTTTTCGCATTCACATTGACGGTAAGGCCCCAGGTGGCGGTTGAGGATGTAGAGATTAGTATCATCCTGTTCACACTGGGAAATGTTGTGCTTCCAGGTGTCGCCTCTCCAGAACTAGACTTCGCCTGCAAATCAAGCTGTGCTATCACAGAGTACATACAACTCCCTCTTGGTGCACAAGTAGGTTTGGGCAAGCAGTTGTCAAAACTTGAGCTTGCAACAAGTCTCCAATACCACAACACCTGGAGAAATAGTGGAAGAACAGTTATGTCCGTGACCCAAAGCCGTGCTCCATTACTTTAAGAAGCTCGGCTGGTTTGTGTCGGCTTGCGGGCAAATGCACAACACGCCCCAAAGCGGGATGTCAGTGCAGGTCTTATCACCCCCACTTTAAAGCAAATACGCAGCTGGTGTCACCCTTGTTATTTGACATCTCGTGGTTTTAGAGTTTCTCACTTACCAATAGTAGTTAGTACAGTAGTGGCGTAGTAGAATGCTCCAGTAAACTTCCACTGCTGGCCGGCCTTGTGTGGCTCCGACTTGAGGACTACGGTCTCCATCACTCGGAAGTCTTCCTCTGTGATGTTGTACTTTCTTATTATCATTCCTTCGATGGCTGGAACGGAAATAGTTATTTGTTATACAGCCGTACAGCCAAGAATTGGAACAACCTGCCAGCTTCTTTGTTTCCTGAGAGATATAATCTGGGTCTTTTCAAGGCCAGAGTGAATAGGTATCTTCTAAGTCTGCGAGCTTCATCTTCGACGACATCGTCGCTTCTCCGCGATAAAAAGTAAAAAAAAAAATAAAAAAAATTAATGATATTCTAATAAAGAATCCTGAGCTTAGCGAGGGTTTCAAAGGTTCGAGATGCAGAATAACTTTGCAGCCGAGCGAAACACACAACTTTTCATCTCACCTTAGCGAGGCAAATATTGTATTTATTCTCAGATAGGGACCTTCTTGAATCAAACTATTTGAGGACTGTTTTAACACTGAAATAATTTAAAGGTTCGTCAAGTTCTCACGTTTAAATTTCGAATTTACTTTCCACACTAGCGGCCAAAAACTACTTTTGCGCACAACTTTTAGACGGTAAAGAAAGCCTTTCAGAGCTGGTGAGATGACGATGATTTAATATGAAAATATTTTGTTAATTATGTGCTGCAGGCCTAGCATGGGCTGTGAATAAATTGTCTTTCCACCGTTTTTATCCATGCCTAGATGTGACAAAGCTAGAATATGGATACGTTTGTCTTTTTCTCATGGGATAAAAAAGGTGGAAAGACAATATGTCCACGGTCCTTGCTAGGCCTGCAGTTCAATAGAACTATTAAAATCTGTCATCTTTCTATGTAAAAGACACAGACTATTTCTTGTTGTCCTGTTGTTTCAGAGCTGTGATGGCTGAGCGTTAGCTTGTGTACTTTAAAATTTGACAGCACCTGGTTCAATTATTAGCCCTGCACCAATGACTTTTTGTTTTTGTTTTATTTAGCCTAATCGGGTCAGAAAAACATAAAAATAGAGAATTGAGAATCTTAACTCATTTTCGTCAGTTAAAAAGGGCCTGAAATTGCAAAAATTCCTGACAGCAGCGTTTTTGCTGTAACCTTTAGGGAGAATAAATTCAAAATGGCAACCATTCCGCCTTCTATTCTATTCCAGAGTGTTACCTGTTTCGTACCACCCAGGAGCCACGTGTAGCAATTCATTTGGGTGCTCTCCTACAGATGTAGCTTAGCCCTGGCAAGTTGGTGGTGAAACGCAAACCTATTTTTATTTTTTATCATACCTTGTAGCACTTCAAAGCGATTCCTCTCAGTAGTAGATTCCAAAGCATCAAACACCGCCGCACCAACCAGCAAATATGTAAATGTGCACACAATTAACGATAGAGTGCGTACATTTTGCTTCTTCATCACTGCCGAGTGTCACCCCGGCGTACAGGGCTTGACGCCCGCCCACAAACTTCTACTTTACTGTGACATTCAGTCGAAAAACATCATAACCTTGTTTTCTAGAACTTTTACAGCATTTCCTGCCAATTTTGGAATCAGCAATGAGTCCCTTTTGAATTCGGAATGCATTTCTTTCTTTGGCAATTTTTTGGCAACTGTAGTTTACAATAAGCAGCCTCTTGCTAGGAAAGATGATATGCTTGTTGTAAAATTAGACTTTTTAACACAGCTGTGATGTGAATGTGATTCACATGTAAATCACAACCTTTATCTTAATCTTTGAGGAAGATCTTTGGAATGTAATATAAATAAAATTCTACAGGTAAATTGTTCCCTCCAACCAAAGAAAATTTATTAAAATTCTTTTATAGATTTTCGTTGATCATGGATGTGTTTAATGTTGATCCCTGGAAAAAATAAAACAGTAGTTAGAGCAAAAAATACAGTTTTGTTTTTTGTTTCATGAGAACAAAATTCAAACAAAGAACACACCTTGCAACATACTGGCCGGGTCTCCATTGGTTTCGTTTTAGGATTCCTCCAACAAAAGTTGTCACAAACAGTATTTATAAATATTTAAATATCTGCAAATCTGTATACTAAAAATAGCATCGCGGTTTTAATCCGCATTCAGATAGGTCAACGCACACAGGAACGAATCTGGGTCAAATGTTATGACGTTTATTCCTTAAGAAATTCTCACAGCAGACACTCGTAGGTGGTTTAGATTGATAGCTGACAGTCATAATTAGTGAATCCAATCATCAATTACATGTTTCAAGATTAAATTTCGCTATAAATACGCTAAATACTGTATGCGGTATTCACTCGTCTGTCACTGTCTAATTCTCCTCCGTCCTGTGATGTTCAACTGCAGTTTTTTCGACCATAACGTACTCCGAAATCCCTTTTCACCATCGTATAAATAGGCTTACTATAATTAACGAATTCACATTGTAAAATTTGCAAAAAAATAATAAAAATCAGAAATGGATTTCACTGCTGCACTTCCTTGACCTGGCTCGCGGTGGCGAGTGTTGCTAGAATGAAATAAATTATGCACTGCAACGAATTCTTGCCAGAGCTAAAACCAATGGTATAAAGGTTTTTTTTTATCCAATTATTAACTTACACAAAATATCATAGCGGTACGTACGATTTTTTACTACAAAAAATACTTATATATGTCTATGTGTATGTATAATGTATGTTTTATAATAATCAACAGTCTGCGTTTTCTTTCATAAAAGTTTTACACAACGTAGATAGATGGCGCTTTTTTAAATAATCCAATAATCACGCATACACCAAATTACACACACACAGGCACATGATATTATTCTGATTGCCTGGTATTTTTGGTGTTAAAAATGCATTCCCAATTTTCCTAAAACCACAATGCACTACCTACGTATAATCATGTATAATCAAGGAAGATAATAATAATGGTAGGTATATCTTACGACAGGATTAAGGAAACTAAATAGTACCTAGTACCTCCGACCGCCACACGAGTTCATTAAGTAACTAAGTACCTACAATAAAATTATGCCGCGAAATATAAAATTTACAGAAACTCGGGGTTTTCCGAAGTTTTTTTTCATTTGGTACCTACATAACTCTATTCGACTATAGTACTACCAGATACTGTACAGTGCCGGTTTTAGCACTACCATGCGAGACTTCTACGGCGCACACCCAGCCATTGAAACCGAAAAAGGCAAAGAATAGATTAGATAGAATAGATCTATAGATTTTTATATACCTGCGGCGCCCCTTTATAGGCGCCTATGGTGCCCCTTTTTATCTGGCGCCCAACCAAGCCCTACCCTAACGCTGGCACTGACCATGCAGGTACTACCTATCTGGTAATTTACTAATTAGCTATGGAAAACAAAAGGAACTACCAATATCCAATAAACTGTTTTACCACCAAATACTGAGCAAACCATGGAATAAGGCAAACCTTCGAGTATACCTACCTACTAACCACTTCAATTACCCACCGCTGCAATGTTTTTACACCATCACCATTAGCGTCGTATCCATTCACCGACTCGTTTACAAACACCAGCTTGCATAAAATAGCTTGACCCAGAACTTGAGAGAAAGGTCTAGGCAAGTAACAACTTATCTGGTAAGTTGAATATGAGAGCCACCATCGTATTCTCATAATAAAACTGACGACTATTCGTAGAAAATTTATAGTTTCATCATTTGACCACCTCTACCCACAGGTACCCACAGGTTGTCCAAATTCCATGTTGAACCCGTGGCGATAGGCGTTGGGAACGATACTCTCGAAGTTGTTGACCATTACACCTTGGACAGATTGTTCAGTTAGGTAAGTCCAACTTAGGCAAAGAGGTCGCCCGAAGAATCCAACTCGGATGGGCAGCGTTCGAGAAATTGCGTGACATCTTCTCGTCCAAGATACCACAGTGCCTAAAGACAAGGGTCTTTGACCAGTGTGTGTTGTCAGTGATGACATATGGTACTGAGACGTGGTCCTTAACTGTTGGCCTTTTGGAAAAACTCAGAGTCACACAGCGGGCAATGGAGAGAGCTATGCTCGGAGTTTCTTTGCGCGATAGAATCCGAAACGTGATATTCGCCAAAGAACCAGAGTCACCGACATAGCTGTTAATATTTGCAAGTTGAAGTGGCACTGGGCAGGCCACATCGCCCGAAGAACCGATAACCGATGGGGAAGAAATGTTCTTGAGTGGAGACCACGTCCACCATTCAAGTAGGAGGATGCTGCTACTACGAACCGGAAGACGCAGCGTAGGGAGGCCTCCCACTAGATGGACCGACGACATAGTGAAAGTCGCTGGCATCCAGTGGATGCAAAAGGCAGGCTGTCGTTCAGTGTGGGGATTAAAGGGGGATGCCTATGTGCAGCAGTGAACGTCTTCTGGCTGATGTTGATGATGACCCACAGGTTAGTTGGTTCGATTTGTACTGCAAGTTATTGTTTGGTATTTAGTCTGTGGTAGGTACTCCCCGACGCTTCACCATCTAAGTTGTAAGTTTGCAACCGAACATTACGATCATTATTTTTTGCATCTCAATATTATGACGCTGAAATCTAGTGGGTAATGGGTATAGAGCTGTCAAAACATGTGAAATTAAATACCTATAACTGGGGCCTTACGGACAACTGCTATTGCGGCAGCAAACTAACGCTCAGTTGGAAAATCACGCTAACATGAACCTTAGCGCGTCCAGATACTGTTTGCGGTCGCGTGATTTTCCAACAGCAGGGGCCTTACGGACAACAGCTATTGCGGCACCTAATCTGCTCAGTTGGAAAATCACGCGAACGTGAACCTTATCGCGCCCAGATACGGTTTGCGGTCGCGTTGTTGTCCGCGTGGACAACATTTATTTTACCTTATAGACAACTGTTGTCCGTAAGGCCCCAGTTATAAGTATTAAATTTCACATAACAAACATTTCGGTTTTGACGGCTCTCCCACTAGATTTTAGCGTCATAAAATTGAGATGCAAAAAATAATGATCGTAAGGTTCCGTTGCAACCGTTGAAGGTCTAAAGACAATCCATATGCTCAAGCCCACTATCAGTTGGCAGCGTTCCCAGCATGCTGGTGGCATTACCACGCTAAATGGCAATGCTTATGCGTTGAGCCAGAAACACGCCAGGTTTTAGTCAGGTGCTCTGAAAGACATTGAATATCATACGTTGATTGAATTGGGTATTGTACGAATGGTCTGTCACACAAAACCCTACATCTGTCACAGCCCTGCCAGCTCTGCGAACTTGTGAAAGCGGCCCTTGCTTTCGCTTCACGGGCTGCACGCTTCGATCACGAAGGCTGCACGCTTGCCCTTGTCCACGAGAGAAGACTAGATGTGGCCATCAGACACCTAATTTTGTAAGTAGTTTTCGAAGTGAAAACTTCTTTAACCGCGTTTAACCATTTTCGGTAGATGCAAATGTCATGCCCTAGTAAAGCGGTGGAATCTTTACAAGAGGCTTTTATGAAGTTTTGAAACAACACCACCATGTCATACTTCGTCTCATTATATCCTTGCATACATATCCTTGCCTTTGCCGCTGGATAAAAGCCGCTTCCAACCGGCCCTTTTGGAGATCGATGGTGCAGGCCTATGTCTAGCAGTGGACGTCCTACGGCTGAAATGATGATGATGTTTTCTTTGCCTACACTCGAGCATGTTCGCGAACAATAACGTAATCTCTATCTCTTCTCTACATCTCTTCTCTATCTCTATCTCTTCTCTATCACTATCTCTACATAGTATAAATTGAAGTCGCCTTCCGCGTCTGTCTGTCTGTATGTCTGTATGGCCGCTGACTCCTCCTAAACCACGCAACGGATTTTGATGCGGTTTTCACCATCAGTTAGATAAATTTTCACGAAAGGTTTATATATATAACTAGCGACCCGCCGCTTTGCACTAAATTACACCCGTGCGAAGCCGGGCGAGCGGGTCGCTCTCGAAAATACACTAGTTTTGGAAAATAATACAACGACCCTGCAAAAAACTACGTTATTGTCTCAGTTTTTTTCCAGTATTTACCTAATTAGGTACATAAGTATATCTTTCACTAAGCCTGGTAGGTATATTTGTAACTAGCTGCGCTCCGCGGTTTCAAGTCGCGTTACTTATATAGGTACCTCCTTGAAGCAACCTCCTTGGTAGCGACAGCAACCTACTTTGACTTAGACGTAATTTTTTTTCTATGATGTAATTATTTTGTCGATGTATAGCCTTCTTGTTCTTATTTTTTGTAGGAAAAATATAAATAACACAAAAAAAAACTTTAGTTCGGATCGGTACCAAACTGGTCTCTGCGCTAATCTGAAGATTGTGTGAAATTTTTATTAAAATCAGGGCAACCGTTTCGGAGTCCATAGGGAACATACATACATAGGTACACATTCCTTCCTTTACCTCTGCTGTATCACAGACTAGGTGAACGTCGTGCTACGTTCTACGAAAGCTACTACTTACGTGAAAGTCTTTGTGTATGTCCTCTCCATACTAAGGTTACCTGGAAGAGATCGCTTATAGCGATAAAGCCGCCAATTGTTTCACTAGTCTTATGTATGTAATATCTGGTGTGAAAAATAATGAGTTATCTATCTATCATACATACATCGCCTTTTATGTATATAATATACTTAGCTGTTGCCCGTGACTTAGTACGCGTAGACTTTCATATAATATTTCAACCCCCTTTTGCCCCCCTTAATAGGCATGATGACTAATATTTTTTTATTACGTCATAAAAAAGCTGATCATAAATAGAGCACATCAACGAAAACAAAATTAAAATGAGTTCAAAAATAAATAAGATATAAGCATTTTAATTTCATGCTAGACAAAGAGCGCACTATATGGAGCCGTGACGTCACGGCTCCGGTGCGCCATACAAATGCTATACTAACACACGCTTTGCGAGAAAGGGATAGAGCATCCCCTCTCTATCCCCACCTAAAACTTTAAACACTCTTAGCTCAGACATTAATTTATCAGCCAAATTAAATTATTTTTTCAGTATGTGTAATGTATTTATTTAAATTAATCGCTAAGCCGGTTATTTGTAATAAATTAAATATTAGTCATCATGCCTATTCAGCATTTTTGCAAAATCCTGTCCTAATGAACCTCTACACCCCATAATTAAGTAATCTACTTGCCAAATTTCAGCCTCGTAAAAACAAAACTGTCAAAAAAAAAAAAACCCTCATTTCCCCTCCTTAATCCATCTTTTTCGGAAAAATAATAATACAGTATTTATTATATGTATTTTAAACCATTAGCTTACACCAAATTTCAATTCATACAAACTTTCAACTTCCATTTGCCCCCATTAATTCAGCTCTTTCGCAAAAACTTTTCTTAGCGAACCTACACCTTATAAGTAACCTACCCGCCGAATTTCAGCTTCGTAAATCAAATAGTTTTCGAGATTTCGTGATGAGTGAGTAGATGAATTTTGCTTTTATATAATTATAGATAAAAGATAAATGAAACACCGCAGTCAACTAGCGTATTCTAACGTAATTCAAATGCATTTCCCATTGCCCACGCCATGCTCCATGGAACGTACTAGGCCCTTTCACTGTTAGAGAAAACCGCGAAAACTGGCTGTGTTAGTAGGTTGACGGTAGCACGGTGCAGTGTTGCATCAACTCTACCTCCTGTCACAGAATACTTACTACTTTCTATGTACACTTGCGATCAAGTGGCTGGCGATTGACTGAAAAAAATTGGTGAAACATTTGAAACGAAGATAGGAACACGAACGACAAACCCGTGACGCGACAGCTCATAGATGCATTCAGTCTCTACTCTCTAGCTATTGAAGCTAGGTACAGACTTGTGAACATAAATTGCCAAAAGACCGATTGGTCGTGCGGCAAAAAATTTACGAATGGGAGTTATTTGCTTAAGAAAGAAAGAAAGAAAGAAAGAAAGAAAGAAAGAAAGAAAGAAAGAAAGAAAGAAAATAAATTTTATTCGACACCTTTACAAAAACTTATACTTATCTAAAGGACACAATCAGTTGAAACTATAGTCGGAGTAACCGGCTTAATCTTATGTCAGTAATTCCCGTGTAATATAAATAAAATGTGTGAAAACCACGTCAGTTTCAATAATAAGATACAATCAGTGTCGAATGGGTCCGTCTCAGCGCCGGCTTACGCTCCCCTTTACTGCTTATGGCGCGTCGTTCCTGTTTTGCCTACGCAGTCATGCACTGCGTAAGTCACACATGGCATAATTATCTCGTATGAGCTACGCCGTACCTAATAGGCATGACATAAAATATCTCCTAATATTTAATTTATTACAAATAACAGTCTTAGCGATAAATATAATTAAATAAAATACATTACACATACTGAAAAAATAAATTTATTTGGCTGATAAATTTCTGAGATAATTTTATGAGCGTTTAAAGATTTAGTTGGGGACAGAGAGAGGGTACTCTGTCCCTTTTTCGTAAAACGTTTGTTAGTATAGCATTTGTATGGCACGCCTGTGGCGTGACGTCATAACTCAGTATAGGGCGCTCTCTGTCTAACATATTTATTTTTGAACTAATTTTAATGTTGTTTTCGTTGATGGCGGGCTCTATTTATGATCAGCCTTTTTATGAGGTAATAAAAAAATTGTCATCATACCTATTTAACTGCAGATGGGAAACCCCATCGGACACAGCTCGTCTTTCACTAAAATCCAGAGGTATACATGAATAATTAATCAAATGAAAAACCTGATTGACAGTAAATTCGACAGTAAACATCTACCTATAAACAATCGCTTAAAATTCGTGCCGTGTTCAGTTTGTTTAATTACTTGTTCCGTTTAAAGTAAACCGTCAAAATGTGCCCATTTCTCCTAGCGAAACACCTTTCTTTACGCACACAGACGTGTAGTATACGTATACTGTGAGAATATTAAATGTGTGCGTGACGCCTTTATAGATGAGTCAGTGTGCGATCTATGAATACTTTTGTATAATCTGTGTATATTGCACTGAGTGCACGTAATTTTTTATGTGTGCGTAAGGGACGGGCTGAATCCGAGTAGTTTTTACAATGTCAACACTGTGTTTCTCCGTTTGTTTGTGTGCAGCGCGTCTGTGTTGTTGCGTATACGCATGCAATGCCAATGCCAGTTACGCGCGCGGAAAGTCGGTTGTAAAACTTTTACGGTAATATTACATGAGCGGAAAATTTCTTTATAATGAAAGGAAATAATGTTTTTGTAAAGAATTACTTGTAACCTATTTAGTTTTTATATTGGTTCAAGGAACTATTGTCGATTGCAGCGGGATTATTGCACTTTGTTTATACTTACTGTCCGATCTTTTTATTTGTTTGAACAAAAATATATTCACGAGTAAATCGGTTTCTTCTAGGCAAGCGTGCTCCAACGTAGACCGCATCATTGCTTGACATCAGGCGTGATGGTGGTCAAAGACAAACCTATTAATTATATTTAAAAAAAACGTCATTTATATAGGCAGGGCCGAGGATTGAACCGGGTGTCACTAGTGGGGTAGGTTGCTACCGCTCGGCCACTATCGCACCGAACACCGTAGGTAAGTACGGGAAAAATACATTTATGTCCATGAGCGACCTGCCGACATCACTGAAGCGTAGGTGCCGACATCACTGAAGCGTAGGTACGCTTCAGTGATGTCGGCAGGTCGCTCAGCATCAGCTTTTTTATAGAGCGGTAGCTGTTCCAAGCATTTTCCACGTGGCACCTACTCAATTTCCTTGTCTTGCCTATAGGGTTACGCGAAAAGGGTGTACTAAGCCGAAAGGAGTCCATTGGTACCCATCTTTATAAACAACTTTTAGTTATGGGACCAACTCTGAAATTGCGATAAAATATCAGCTGTTCCATGAAAATAAATTTTGATATAGGTAATTAGTAAGTGCTTTATTCAGTAGGTAGGTATATCACACAGAATAGAGAATCGACTTCAGATGAGTTACAACGCTATAAATCTTCGAACTGCTAATTAATTTTACTGCACACTAACGGTAGGTATCCTACATTAATGATGGCTTTCTACTACCTGGCAATTTTGTGTGATTTATTTACAGCTAGCTACCTAAGTTGGTAGACATGTTACTTAGTAAATAGGTATAATATGTACTATCTATTTGGTTATATATGTATCTATCGGAGTCATAAATCTCAGGTGTAGGTTAAATTTTCTTTGTGCGGTATAATCCGGAACGAGGATATTTGTCAAAGAATCGCAGTACTAAGCAGATGTTCAGATTTGCAAGTTAAAGTTTTATTTATATTACACGGGAATTATTCACGTAATCAAAAACTGATAACCGATGGGGAAGAAAGGTTCTTGAGTGGAGACCAAGAACTGGAAGACGCAGCGCAGCCTCCCACTAGATGGACCGACGACATCTCGAGTAATCTTGAGAGTCGCGGGCATCCATTGGGTGCAGATGGCTGTCTTTCAGTGTGGCGTGCTAAGGTGGACGAAAATTGGCAACATACATGTAGGTATGTCAGGTTGCAAAACATTCCACAATCATAATTATGGTGGTTAAAGGTTCACTACAATATTTAGTAAAAACATTTTCCTTGAAAAAACTAGTTAGCACAAACTATCTTAACATAATAATATATGCACTACCTACCAAAAACAAAAATAATATTTTATAATCGGATTTTGAAGTTGGGCGGCAAGAATACAAGCAAAAATTTCGAAAAATTTAAGAATACTTTTCGTCCGCCTTCAAAATCTGTGTATAAAATGTAGTTATTGTAAGTATACAATATTTTGGTGCTTTGTAGGGGCATATTACCTTACTTTTTTTCTTATGCCATAGGTGGCAAACAAGCAGACGGATTACCTGATTGTAAGCAGTCACCGTCGCCTATGGATATACTTGTTACACCAGAGGCATCACAAATACGTTGCCGAGCCCCATGTACCTATGACGTCTATGGCCAAGCCTTGAAGCCTTTTGAAGAACCTTAGTAGTTAAAATTTGTTTGTGTTATGTTGTTTTTTGCTCAGCTTATTTATAGCTTTTAAAAGAAAATTTACACAATTATTCATCCAGTGCAAATGAACTCCAGAATTATCGACTGTCAACTACGAAACAAGTAAAGCTAATAAACTAGTCCTACAATAAATCCTAGTAGTACCTAATTGTTTAATAGCACCTAGTGTAGGAAGGTTGCAGTATGCAGTGAAAGCTGCAGTCTCGTTGCATCCGTGAGGATGCACTCATCTTGATACTTTACTACTTAATGTGTTTTTTTTTGCTTATGGGATGGGATATGCTTGACACTAAAGGTACCTATATGATTATTTACGGGATATTTACCGTGATATGGTTGTAAATTGAGCTCCCGATATTTCGGCGCAGTTACATGCACCATGTTCACGGGAAGACTGAAGAACGCGGATGGTTGGTCGAACAGTTAAAAAGTTAGGTGCAGACATAAGGATGTATGTACCCTCTTTATTATGTAGTCTTGTTTTTGCTTGATACTGTACTAAATGTACAGTATTTAAGAATGTCGAATAATAAGAGAATAAGTAAGTAGTAAGGTACTTACTTAATTGTCATAACACAAACATGTCATAGCAAAATCGCCATAATTTTCAGTGTGTTATCGAGATTTGGCATGGTATATTTTAATATTCTAGCGCATTTTCATAAGATGTGAAAATCTTTGTAGGAAAAAAATCATCAAAACATAGATAATGTATGATCTCTATAAAAAAACATGGCGTCGAAGGCGCTCATCAGGTATCGGAACGTATATAAATATACTAGCTGTTCGTACGCATTGATTCAACAACGTGTTGTAAACCTTGTAGATAACAATATTATTTATTTTTTCAAACTGAACAATTTGCTTGAATTTTTTCAGTTAAAAATACACATTTTTAACTTATTGTAATAATTTATTGTACCTAATAATGATGACAAAAGGCAATTTAAAGATTTACTTTGACTGTAAAGTTACTTTGACTCTTCGCTAAGACTGACAGATGTCAAATGTGATCTATTAAATTGCCCTACTTTAGTTATCAAGTATCAAGACTGTAGAATCCGCTAGACCAACGAGATCTGAAACCAGGGAAAGTTGGCATTGGAGTGGAGTACCGTTAAACTCTCGTATCGTTAACTAGACTACAGTTTAACTTCACCTATAACATTTTATCTATTACACTTTAGCTCTTAGGAAAGCCAGAGTTTAGTTTAATTTATCGTGTCACCCAAACTATTCTATACTACCTACATTGATCGTACTATAAGATCAATGACTACCTATATCCTATATATTAATCACAGCTAGCCTGACGTTTTTAGGGTTCCGTACTCAAAGGGTAAAAATGGGACCCTATTACCTAAGCCTACGATGTTTGTCCGTCCGTCTGTCTGTCCTACCTTTCGAACCGTAATAGATGGACAGTTGAAATTTTCACAGAATACGTAAAGTTACGGTGGATTAACTAACAAAAAATAAAGTCTAAAAGTAAAAACCAAAGGGGACCCATACAACAAACGTATTTTTTAACGTATTTTTTTTATTAGCTCTAATGTAAAAACGATAATACGTACAAGCGTCAAACTTGGCACAATTATAGTACACATTCTAAAGCATAACAACAAATAATAAATAATGGCCAAGTGCGAGTCAGTGAGAAATTTCTGTTAATTACACTCGAGTTATTATACTCGAGCGCCTGTAGCAAACTGCATAGCAAATTACTCCAACGATTGGAAGGCGTTATATAATAACTGGTATTTCGGTTACTTTGACAACCTTATTGTATTTTGTGGTGGGACGGAACCCTCAGTGCGCGAGCCCGACTCGCAATTTTTCGCCGGTTTTTCTTTTTAATTCTTCCCTCTTAAGAAAATTTTGGCGTCGCACGACTTGTGAACTCGCCAGTGTCAAGGTAATGTAATATTTTCAAGTTTTATTACATCCTCAAACAAGTCAGAGTCAAGCAAAGCAAGTCATGGTCAAGTCAAAGTTATGCTCTAGTAAAGTGGTGTAGGCTTTACAAAGGTTTCTATGGAGTTTTCAAAACAAACCGAAAAGAAATGAATGTATTTATATCACTTCTTCACGCTCGAGCACGTCCATATTCCACAATTATAAAATAAACTAATTAAGGGAAAAAAAATACAATGAGAACACTTGTTTTTTCACGTTATTTGTAGGTACTAATAATATGTATTCTGTGAAGTTAAACTACTTAGATGCAACGTTGCAGTTGTATTGTACAAAAACACGAATATTTCGAAATTATTTCTTCCTCTTTTGGGTCTTTTGGATTCACGCGATTGGTGCATAATTAGGTAGTCTTCAAGCTTCATGAGTAAAAAAAAAATCTCTAAATGCTCTCATATATCTGACATTTTCTTTCAAAAGCGTTATAATATTACGCTAGAAAGCCACAAAATAAAACCTACAAAGTTGCAAATCTACAATGTTGAAAACTAATCCACGCCATTTAACCCTTCACCTGCCTAACCTCAAAATGCCATAACGGTTTTGCGTCAGCGTCAGCCTACCAAAACTAGACCGCAATGCAAAACAATGGCAACTGACAGCTCGATAAAAAAGTAAAAAAATACAGCGTTCCAAATTCAAATAATTTCCCACACGTAACGTTACGCGGGCGGACATCGAGCCCGCGCCGTTATACGCGCGGCAGTGACCCACATTACCTTAACATTTTCGCTGTGATCGCACAACCGGTTGTATTCATAACCTTATTGTTTACAACGGAGTTTGTCACAACTATTACTGTTTTAGTTTGAACTTTCTCTTCTTTCTCCAGTACTGAGCGAGCGTTGTATACCTACTATGAAAATGCGAGCGTATGTTGTTGGGTAAAAGCAGTCTCTGGTCGCGTAGTTTGCCGCGCTTTCTGATTTGAAGACGAGAATGCCGGTCGCAGTTTCAAAGTCACGTTCGTACTCATACTTATTTGTTACGTTATAGTTTTTTGTTTGTTTTGTTTTTTATTGGTATTATCTGTAATGGCGTAATTTTGGCGCAATATCGGTGATGGCCACAGATGACGATGATGGATACAGATGAGTCCGAAAGGTTCTGGAATGGAGACCACGGACCGGTAAGTGCAGCGTAGGACGTCCACGCACAAGATGGACGTACGAACTAAAAGAGACCGCAGGGAAACGCGAATGCAGGTCGTAGTCAGGTTGCTTCCAACGGGCCCTTTTGGAGATCAATAGGGGAGGCCTATGTCCAGCAGTGGAGTGGCTGAAATGATGATGATGATCGGTGATGGGTGATCTGTATAGATGGACAAAGGAGAGAGAGACATTTTTATTATAGATCACTGATAAGTTAAAGCCGTGAATATCAGACAAACAATGGTGGTATCTTGTAATAGCGCAAACTATAGCCATCTGATATTTTTTGTTTTGTTTCTTAGGTAAAAATAATATTGGAAGTTAGCGGGGCTTAGGGCATATACAATACATGCCCTTCTATATGCATATACACAATGCACGTGTCTTCAATTTAAGCCTGGGTATTTACTCGTATTATGTAAGTCTTGATGTGGATGTCCAGTTATGTGAACATATCAATAAAATAATATTAAAAAATTCTATATTTTTGTGCTAAACTCCCTTTTTTGTTTGATTTGAGTCTACGTCATTCTAATCAATCCGTGACTCAGTGTTCATAAGTTCATCTAGTAATGTAACCCACGTGTAAACTTTCATCTTGCCCGTTACACGAGAAGTGTAACGCGACCCCGAATCTTGCTCTAGATACGTTGCATCCGCCGGCGGCAATGCCGGTCAAAGCCACTCACTTGGGACGGAGCCAGGATGGGGCGAAAAGGGGTACTTACCCCCACACTTTTAGGGCTACTATAACAAAGCTGAGCTGAGAAGTGGGCGAAGTAAGATTGTTTTAAACGAATTACGAAATTTAAATTTCTATGGAGTTCCATTGTGGGCGAAAATGCCTAATTTAAAAACAATAAAACAAAACACAAACACCGACTTTTTCTCTTTTCAGCCTTGTGGATACTCAAAATAGTATAGATACGTGATTTATGTGACGGTTGTAGGTATAAGGTAGGACTAGCGATGCCTCAATTATGTTAAATCATTGAATATTAACATTAAAAAAGGCTTTTTGCATTAATTCATTGTGAAAAAACGATTATAAAAGCTGGTAAGGCACTAAAGGTAATTCTAACCGATGAAATCTGGAGGAGGATTCCTTTATTGTCGACGTGTTTTTTTTTTTTCATGTATTACTAGATTACTATGCAGAACTTTTGCTGAGTAGTACTTTTAATATTTTTTTTAATAGCAAAAATTTACGTACAAATACCATACCTCACTTTAAATTTTAAAAGACATAATTTTTAATGATATGCCACATGAGCCAGTTAGGGTGCACTCAAATTTAATTTTAAATCTCCACTTTAGACGTTGTCATCTTAATTTTATGATGACGTGTATCTACTACTACCCAGCCAACTTAAGAATCTCAATACCTCATTTTATCAAAATCAGCTGGGAACCATACATAAGTATATGCCCCCTCATTAAAACCTTTATAGGCCCTAAATTTTAATTCTGACTACGCCCCTGCACTTCAGTAACTTGTGTATAATGGGCATAATAAATGTACCAGAACAACACTGGTTGGTGAAAAGGTTATTTTTAGAACAGAATGGATGAGAAATTTAAAGTGTAGACAACAGAAATGTCGTGTAGGTCTATGTGGCGTAGGTAGTGTCAATTATATACATTGTGCACTAAAGAAAGATACTAAAATAAATTGTCATTTCTATCGTTTATCTTGGCATGAGAGTTTGGAGGTTCTTTTACAAATATTCTACTTTTACATTATTGTGTTGTCTTCAAAGAAAGTTGTCTTGGCTTTTTCTTCAAACAAAATCAATTCATAATTGGCGGAGTAATCGCGTAACAAACATAATAAAAAACATACAGTCGAATTGATAACCTCCTCTTTTTTGAAGACGGATAAAAAGGAGGCGTTTCTCAATTTGTTTTCTCAACTGTATATTTTATTTGTGTTTGTTACTTATGAATTGTTTTAGACGATTATTTTTTTGTTTCTTAGGTCATATTTCAGAGGTGCACATGTAAATTTTATCGTAGGTAATTTAATTAGGACTTTTTGAATAAATCAACAAAAATAAAAGAAAAAATACACAAATGAAGTTTTGGTTTTTCCCTTCAGCAAAAGTTTTGATGATGACTTTCAATCTCTGTTTTAACTGTCATTTTTCTACTATTTAGTTTAAGATTGTACATCAGTTTTTTATCCTAAAAATTAACTTTATTACTTTCAAAAATAAAGAAAAGATGGTCCGTCATAGTTGTATTTTTTCTTGCATTGTGGACTATTACTTAGTTCATTGGTGTCCCTTCAGTGTTTGTGAAAAATGTGTAAGTAAGCTGTACATCTAGTGTTTGTGGTTTATTGAAAAAGTAAGTGAAACTAGGAGACATTTTGAAGGCAGACGTTCAGCGCCCCTAGCCTATGATCGGAGAGCGAGATTGTCTTTCGGTGTGCTTAAATTCTGTAAACTATCGTACAGGAATCGGTTCCGGTATAAAAGAATATACCGATAGATAGATTACCAGACGAGTTGGTTGATTTATCAACTTGTCTGGTCGAAGCATCTCGTGACCAAAATGCTGGCCGAGATCTTGCACAACGCATTAGCATTGCAATTCAACGTGGCAATGCAGCCAGCATTTTGGGTACGATGCCTGCTGGCAGCGGATTATTAGATTAGTTTAGTTTTATATTTTAGTACTAGTTTGTTTGTATTTTTCGTTTGTATTATTTAGCATAATTTTCTTATGGGAATTAAAATCTTACAAAGAATATTACCTACTGTATTCCATTAATCCTAGATATAAACAATTTCCCCACCAAAATTTTATGCTGTATACAAAAAACACCAAGTACCTATGCCTCACCGCTTGCCAAGTCAACCCGCCGAGGCATCATAAAAAATGTATTTTTCGCAGGTTTTTTTTTTTACTTTTGGCGCTCTTTGCTATATCTGGCGCCTAGAGCGAAAGCTCTTCTCGCTCTACCCCAGAACGCTGCAAACGATAATTGTACTATGGCATATCTCCTTTGATTTTTCTGATCTGTGGTTTACACAGTTCGTTACAAGTGAAACATGTGCATGAATATAGAATTGCTTTCGTGAAACTAATGAATGTTGTTAAAGCTAATGATCTTCCTTTTGCGTGGGTGATGGTTCATTTTGGGATCAGCTTGATGGGATAACTTTCAGCTTCTTTAAGAATTGATTGTTGTTACAATTTCGCTGGTTCCATGTGGGTGGCTGGTGAGAAAGTACATAATGATGGAACGGGTGGGTTATATTGTGTGGATTACAGTATTTAATAATATCATACAAATTTAGATGTGTCGCTAGCTCTGTGGTTTTAACAGTTTTCAAGCTTATTTCAAAATAAAAGTAAAACTTTATACTCATGAACTTTACCTGAAAGGAATGCGCTGCCTCAATGGGTGTTCCCCGATTAGTTACAATCTGGGTGTCTTCAAATTGCGAGTGAATCGGTTTCTTCTAGGCAGGCGTATTCCATCGTAGACCGCGATTTCAGGTCCCATAGTAAAAGTTGTACATAATGATGAGTACAATGACCTCCTTTCGGCTTAGTACAGTCTATATGCGTAACCCTGTATAGGACGCTCTTATAGACTTGGAGATACGTTATACAGCTGGCAGTGGCTGGAAGCGAAAAACCAAAGATCGGTCGGAGTATCGAGCCCTGAGAGAGGTCTATATCCAGCAGTGGATTTAATCAGTATCAGCCTATAATGTTACCACTGCCGGGACACAGGCTTTCTGTCAGCGAGAGAGAGAGAGGACGGGTCATAGGCCCAGTGTATGTTGGTGAATGCCATTATCTCTGAGCTTTTGAGGTTCTTTGACATACCGGTTTCATCACGATGTTTTCCTTCAGGTTGTGCGATGGCATTGAAATTGCACAATAATTCACACGCGGCTGACAATAGACGAGGCCAAAGATCGAACCAGGTGCCGTTAGATTGTAAAGCGCACATGCTACCGCCCAGCCACTATCGGTCTTACTTGCAATGGATTTAGGCTGATTATGATGTTTTTTAAATAGAATAAGTGGAAAATAAGTGACGGGTCACTTATTTTCCACTTATTATACTCCTATTTTTTTTTTACACCCCAGATATAGAACAAAGACAAATGTTCATGTCATGAATTTCCTAGGTGGGAATCGAACCCACATACCCAAGCGCAGGGCCCCGATTCTACTAAAGAAATTGTTTTTAAATTGTAATTGTTTAAATATTTTTTTTATAATTGCCTCAAAATTGGCAGTAGTTTTTTTTAAATACTAAGTTATAATATGTGGTGGTATTTTTCTAGCATAAGAATTATTTAAAAAATAAAATTGAAACAATTTAAAAACAATTTATTTAGTAGAATCGGGGCCCAGAAGGCAGGTTCACTACCAACTGGACCAACGGGACCAACTGGACTAACTATCTATATAAAAACCTATTATGTTGAGTAATTGACTAAAATCCTATAAATAAACCATCTAAACTTCTTAGACACCCACAAATGAATGGAAAATAACTTCTAGAATAATCTTAGCCTAATGAGTCAGTCTCTTCAGACTAGAGAGTTGCATCGGTCAAGTTCAGTGCCGGCACGAGCGTGGGCCGACGGCTATCTAGCGACTAGATATAATTATATGCACTACAGTGTCTATGTCTATCGACACATTTCGATTGAAAATGCAAGCTTTTTTACCGAGATATATGAACGCTATTAATCATTTTCAACTGTTAGTTCTTAATCCATTCCATTTTTAAATTATTATTTTTTAAATTGAGAATACAGAATTTTCAAACTTTGGAGTTTGAAAGTTGCACCGGTCAAGTTCAATGACGAAGCGTCGGTCGACGGCAGGGTCGGATTCAGCCAACGCGGGGCCTGTAGCAAATGCTAAGAGGTCCTAGATTTGATCAAGATGTAAAAGAATACAGAAAAATCGTATTATTTATTGCTTCCATACAGTACAAGGTGGTAAAAACATTAAAATTAACCCGTCGAATGTGTTACGCACCGCATGTAAGCGAAAAGTGCTCCGACGTGCGTATTGTGTGTAAGAAGGTTTATACAATGGTATATAATATTGTGCACGTATACAATACTTTTATTTTTTTTATTATCTGAAATGTAGGTGAAATTCCCCATTTTAGCCATTAAAAAACTCCTTCACCCACATTCGACGGGTTTCTAAGTACAGAGTTTCATATGAATCCTGTCGGGCACAGCACAGTATAGGAGTGAGGAGAACGGTTATATTTTTTTGTCAAAATTTGTAATCTCAATATAATTATTTATTGGGTCTTAGTTACATTTTCATGATTAAGATTGAAGACCTAGTTTAAGATGATAAAATAAACACCACTCAAGTCCGAATAGGACACGCAGACCGAGGGTTCCGCTCCCACAATTTTAATGTACTATTTACTTCCATTCAGTCCAACTTTAGTGCACGCCCGACTTGCACTTGGTCAGTGTTTATTTTTGTTTTTATTTTTATTTTAGAGTGTGTTCTATAATCATGCCAAGTTTGACGATTGTACGTATTTTCAAACTTTCATACACAAAACATGATTGTACGTATTACAGTTTTTATACTAGCTAGAGCAAACAAAAAAAAATTGCTTTAAACTTTATTTTATCATTCTTTTAGGTAATTCGACGCAATATCAGCACAGTGACTCAAAGTGGGTCTTGGTCTGCAACGCCATTTATCCCAGTCTCGCGCTGTCTCTCGTTAGTCGGCGATTTTGATTCCACGTACGAATAAGCGTAAATTTTACTAGGATTTTCAATCATAGCCCTGGCGCCGGGGCAATAGCATACGGCACCGGTAACGTAACGCCTGCCTGTAGTAAGAGGCTACTAAAAGGGGACCTCCGGGCTCGGGATGGACAAAGTTGGGGCTCTGACCATCCACTTAAGCGTGCCCAGGGAGAGAACGACGACGTTGTGTGACCAACGTTGTCGTGAGCGGAGGGGCTGAGACAACACGGTTGTCTCGGGAGGAGCCGTAGCGCAGTGCCGAGGGCTTCGGTGCGTTCCTCTGGAGATCCCGGAGCCCTCTTGTCAAGCACTAAGGCTGGTCACCGGGGGGGTTTTAGTGGGTATAATCCCACATAACCTGGTTGGACCCCAATGGAGCCGGGTATTATTGGAAGATTTCCCCCACGAAAAAAAATAGGATGTTCACTCAATCAAAAAGGGAGGTACCAGCCCAATGCGTCGTTCCTTCTAGACGTAACATTACCTATTTCAGTTCAAAAGATACAGCTGCAGACAGACAGACAGCATATGCTTAGTAGTAGCGTTCCGTTAACCCTTCAGGCACGGAATCCTAAAAAATTGCATATTTTATTTCTAAGTTTTTTCTTCTTTTTTTAGACGGTGGAAATCTTCTACCCACCGATTTCTATTGAAATCTTTTTTGGTATATTTTTGAGCACAGGCGAGAGTTGTTGACTGTAGCACTTTGCTAACTCTTGCTACGTGGCTAGTCCGGCCCTGGACGACCCCTAACGACTAGACTGACACTAGTATGACTGCATTGACATAGTTTGGATGATTGAAGATGCAAGATTTAGCGATAGTAAATCTTTGATCGACAGACATGGAAACCATTAAGGGGCCTTTCCCGTCTGTAGTTCTCTCACTTGCTCATTACACTGAAGATATCTAAATATTATATACCAGCGGTCCGCCCCGGCTTCGCACGGGTATTATTGGAGTTTAAGGATCCCTAATTTTCTTGAAAATATAGTATAGCCTATGTCACCTGGGGATAGTGTAGCTTCCCAACAGTGGTAGTTTTTCAAATCGGTTCAGTAGTTTCGGAGCCTATTCAATGCAAACACACAAAAAAACAATCAAATCTTTCCTCTTTATAATAGGTATTAACTATTAGTATAGAAAAATTAATCCCTATTTACTTTGGTCACGCCATAACGTGGCAACGACTTTACCAATTTCATTCATATTTTTTTTCAGTTTCCTAATACTTTATAGAAGGTTCTGACACAAAGATAAATAAACAAAATTACCCAAAAAAAAATTAAATTTCAGAAAACTTTCGACTCGACTTTTTTAACTTTTCGCGTTTGACAGTTCTATGACAAGACAACGTCTGTCGGGTCAGCTAGTAAAACAAAAATAATATAACTGGGGGTGAATTTAAATAATTGGCTAAGAGTTTGTCGAGACTCGAGACACACTGTTCCATTTTTCGTAGCCATTATTCCCTCTTAGAAGAAGAATAAAGTTTACTTTTATATACCTACGATCACCGTCATCTTCATAACATTAGTCTCGATTATAAATATTATTATGCAGCGTTTCATTTCGCATCCCGATTTACAATGGCGACGGACGAGCGATACCGTATGGAAAACTACAATATTCCACTCTTACATAAAAAAAATAGTCGTGGAGTCCCTCCGCGCGGAAGAAGTTATACTTCAACAAGGAATCCTAAAATTATAACTAGGGCAAAAATATCAACAATTTAAAAACATGATTTTCTGAGGTTCGACCCTAGCTCCTTAGGCTTCTCAATCCATTATCGACACCATTACACTACCGGATCTGCTAGTCGCAGCGCGAAATAAGGATACGCATTTCGCAACCATACGAGAGAGAAAAATTCCCCTTCCATACGCAACCTTGTTGCAAGTCGCATAAGAAGTGTAACTTCAATAAAAATTTAACTAATTTTGTTTTAAATTCTTTTAGTTTATGGAGTAAAACAGAAGCAAAAATTTCGGTGGTTACCAATATACTTCGTCAAAAAATTTGCATAGTTAAAAAATTTGCTTGACGAGAGGACCAGCGTGAAATCTTGTATACTAATATACGCTACAATCTGGTGATTTTGCTTTACTTAGTTACTTAATATAACCTACCTAATCCATTTAATTGAATTTTTATTATCTAACTACTTACTTCCTATAGTCTTTTTGCCATTCTCCGAGGTCTTAAGCCTTAACAGCTAATAATAAATTAAAGGCAAGTGAAGTAATAAAGATAATAATTTAATGACAATATCGAAGAAAGCCTAATAAAACAGTAATTACTGTTCATAATAATTAATCAAAGGTGAAAATCTACGTAAGTGAACGCATGTCGGGAAAACGCAATTTTTCTTATGCAACCTCTAATGCAATGCAACACGTATGAAACCGACGTTTCTAATATAACACACATGCATTTTAGCTTGCTTTCTTCGACATACTCTTCGGTAGAATGCCGGTAAAAAAAACTGATGCTTTCTTTTTCAATGTCGAGCACAGACAGAGCTAGCTCTGTTAGAAAGAGACAGGCTGAGTAGTAACTACCCAATGTCACACTGACGTTCAAATTTAAACGTCAAAACTCCCGCCAAATAAGTTTGACAGTTCCTCGATAGAAATAAGGTTGGTTATTTCCCGCGTTAAGTAGAGCTAGTGTTGTGCCGTTTTGTCGTCGCGCTGCCGATTCGCGTGTACAGATAAGTGGGGCAATCGAAAGCCTTTCTCCGCTCGGCAGCGGTTAGGTATTTTATTCCGTTAGTTTTTTTGTGGCAGCCATTACACCAATATGGCGGGTGGCATCATTTTTTCGCTTTGTCACGTTAGATCATTCTTGTTAGACGATGGAAAGCTGCGTTCTGCTTGGAAACAGAGTCGCATAACTGTAGTGCGGAGAAATGATGTAATTGATAGTCAGCGCGGTTTTTGTGCCAATGTTATTCACTGTCGATAAGTTTACAGGTTTTTGCGAGTTCGAGAAAAGTCTTTCTCTGCTTTACAAAGACGTCATCGCGTAACTCGGGTTTTTTAACTTATTGCGTTGAGCTTTTGTTGTACAAGTTCATACATACTTGATTGTCTTATGTAAAGTAGGAATAAGTACGTTCTATATTACTTGTTTCTTTGCTTATTATATAGGTTGCCTGGATTGGATAGTCCTTGTGGCAATATATACAATAATTCTAATAGTGAAGGTAAAAGGAACGAGATACATGAATTGTAGAGTTTACATTTATTTTCTACATAGGCACAATTCCAGACAGATATGTATCTATGGTCTGTTCAGCATTTTTTTTTAAATATATACTTTGGTGCCCCTTTTGTTTTTCTTCTATGAAAAAAAAAATTATACTTTTATAGTAAATTGTGCTCTTTGATTAAAACTGGCACAATAGACTAATCAAATTTGTAAATAAAAAAATATTGTTGTAGTTTTTATGGGCAGCCAGTATTATTTGTGAACTATTTTATGAATCCAGTATTCATAAAATAGTTCACAAATAATACTGGCTGCCCATAAAAACTTAAACCAGCAGTTAAAATACTCCAGCAATTTTTTTTTTCAGCCAGTTGATTGGTGTATTGTGCTGAGCTGCTGACCTGATTTGTGCCAGTTTCAATCAACATTCGCCATATCAACTTGAACCTAACACAGATAAAAAAAGTAATGTAACACTGGCTCTAGCAAGTTCCCCCATACATCCACAGGGCGGTAAATTGCATAATTTACATAGACTGCAGGCACTTTCTCTCCTAACGGGACTGAAAACTGGGCCGCGACTATGCACGCGCATGGTGGGCGATTGGACATATGATGCAGTGGGTCACGGGAGAATGTTGCTTTTTGTTTATTTTTGACGGTGGTAACATTTACGTACCTTCATGTCAAGATTGTGGTGGGCTATACAATTTATCAGCCATATGTCTCTGGCAGCCATATTACAAGCTTTGCTTAGTTTGGGGTCAGATGACCGTGTGTGCAAAAATTTCCCGAATATAGGTATATTTATTTTTTATTTATTTTATCTCGATATAATATTTATAATTAATAATAAATAAACTGTTTATTTTACTGAATATTGAGTATCAATACAACATGACTTCTTAAAACTATATTTACAGAATCAGATAACCTTGTCTATTTTTCCGGTTATTATTATGCTTTTTTGCATTCTTGAAGGAAGATAAAAAGGAAGAAATCATACTGATTTTTTGTAAGGAAGGGTAGATTGAGATAGGATACGCTAGTAAGATATGTTTTTAGCCCGGAAAAATTTACAGTCCCTGAGAAAATGTTCAGTGGTGAAATCACGGCTGGCATAAAATTAGCATCCATTTATTAAATTATACTAACATATTCACCAATTTGTAGAGTTCAAGGAAAAAAATATGTTCCAAATAAACAACAGGTGAGTAAACACTTTCTTTCAATTGACGTCAAAGCGCATGGGTTTCCCGAATGTTTCCATCTGCTTATGCACACTTTTCATTGTCAATAGTACCTATGATGAGTCACGATGAAGCTTGTGCATTTTGATGCCAACGCGAAAAAATATGTCGTCTTATGCATTATTTTCTTAAAATGTAATATTTATGTGTAATTGTGGATTATTATTGTTTAACTTTAAGTAAAAAATAGGCTCTTAGTAATGACAATTAGGTTTGATCAGAGCATTAGCTCAATAGCCTGAATCTAATTAATTCGGACAGTTTTGGATACCCAAATTCACAAACTAACAATTAGAGAGCGGTGGTGACCTAGCGGTAGCATGTGCCCTTTACAATCTGGCAGCACCCAGTTCGATCTTTTGCCCTGCACCAATGACCTATTTAGTACTTAAATATATACATAAGACAGTAGCAACTCTTTATTGTGTAGGTAGATATAAAAATTACAATAATATGCATAACAGTTACCTACGAGTTAGTGCCACAAGAGGCGGCCTTATCGTTAAAATCAATCTATTTCAGGCAACCATTAACAATGTGCAGTTTCGATGCCATCGCTCAACAACGGTAAAGGAAAACATCGTGAGGAAACCAGTATGTCCAAGAACCCCAAAGGTTAAAGATATATGATGATATATCATGATGATGATATATCATGATGATGATATATATATGATGATATATGATATGTGGATGGTGTTGTTGGTGACATTCACCAACATGCACTGGGCCAGCATGGTGGATTAGGGCTCATCATCTCTCTCTGAGATAAGGCCTATGTCCCAGCACTGGGAGGGATCATGATCATAATGAAACTAAATTTTTTGTTTGTTTTCGAGGGGGAAATCTTCCGAAGACTTCTGCCAGCTGCATTGGAGTGCACTTGAGTGCAGCCAGGTTATGTGGGATTGTACTCACTAAAACCTGAGGTGACATGATAGGCTACCATGGCAATCCCGACATAGGGACTTCAATGAGTAAAAACCAGACACGCACCAAGTGCAGTGGTACTGTATCTAAGTGTCTGACATACATGGATTTCGCAGATTGCCGTAGAATAATCTCGCCGTGAGAGGTGAGCCTAGTTTTGCCGCGGTCAAAACAACAAGCATTAGAATTGGCTGGCCAACTGAGCCGGTAAAGGTGTTGGTTCATTAGTGATATTATTGACAACTAACACCCTAGCTTTTGATCAGGGTAGAGCGAGATTGTCTTTCAGCGCGTTTCATTTCTGAAAACTATTGTACAGGAATCTATTCCGGGATAAAAAGTATTCCATTTGCTAATCCAGGATATAAACAGTGATCACATCAACATTTTATGCTGGTTAAAAACAATGCAGGTATGCCACAGCGCCTGCCACACCGCCTCTGCCTCGAGGCACGAAGCACCGTCAATGTTTTTTTTCGCTTGTTTTTTTGTTTGTTTTGGCATTTTGTCGTCCCTTGCTATTTGGCTCCTAGAGCGACCCCTCCCCTCGCTTTAACCCAGGGCCAGCGCTGTTGACATCATTATTTGTTATCGACCTGGACAGATGAGTGAAGGTCTCCTCGTGAACAGGGTGCAACAGAACAGTGGAACCCCAGATTGGTCCCAGACCGATGGCGCTATGCTGCTGGCCCAGGATAGAGACAAGTGGGTGAGTTGAGAATTTTTACACAAGTGGGACAACGCAGTTAGCTATCCGAGTGCTTGTGACGTAACCCCGGATGGAGCAGGTTCAAATCCTGCAGTTCGTTAAATTTTTAAAACATCTATAACATTTTATATACTTACTTAATCAAAAGTGTGGAACAAAACATCAAATAAAAAAAACTTTATTTACTCCCTTCTTTTTTGAAGACTGTTATAAAATAGTATGTAATTTGCAAGTTGAAGTGGCAATGGATAGGCCACATCGCTCGAAGAACCGATAACCGATGGGAAAGAAAGGTTCTTGAGTGGAGACCACGAACCGGAAGACGCAGCGTAGGTAGGCCTCCCACTAGATGGACCGACGACATAGTGAGAGTCGCTAGCATCCAGTGGATGCAAAAGGCAGGCTGTCGTTCAGTGTGAAGGTTAAAGGGGGAGGCCTATGTTCAGCAGTGGACGTCTTATGACTGATGATGATGATCAAATTGTAAACAACACGACTTCAAAAACACTAACAAAACTCCTATGTAAGTCCAACTTAATACCCAAATATAGGGCAAAAAATCTTTTAGTCTCCCTTCTGTTTTGAAGTCTATAAAAACAGTAAACAACACGACTTCAAAAACACTAACAAAACTCCTGTGTAAGTCCACCTTAATACGCAAAAGTGGGGCAACTCGGAGAAAGTCTGGCGAAAGGTGACCACAAAGGAGGCCAGTTACTGGCGTTACGTCGACACTGTCACACTTACCGCCATCTTGTGTCACGATGAGGTCACGATCACCGTGATAAGCGATATTTGTGGTTGTAAAAAAATAAGGGCGTTTAACCGTTTAATTTTATGAGTAACAGTGTGCGTTTACCCGTTTAGCCTTAGATCTTCTCATATAACGCGGGCAAAAGCTATTATTCCAATTTTAAAGAGTATTTGCTTATCTTTTTTTAAGTGAGTTCAACCGTTTTTAAATAAATCGGATTGAGTTTTCAAACATGTCAAAATAACATGTAATTTAAATCAAAACCACTAAGGAGTATTGATATCAACTTCCAAGCAAATCACCGCCAAAATAACTTTCTACCCCTTTTAACCCCGTTAGGGGATGAGTTTCAATAAATTACGAAACACGTCTTTTATCAATTGCATTAAAAAAGGTTTATGCAAAATTTGAAGTAGATTGGACCAAGAAATCACGTTGTCCCATACAAACTTTGCCCTCCTTTTTCAACCCCTTAGGGGTAGAATATCGAAAAATCATTTCTTATCGGATGCCTACGTCATACAAAGAATACACTCTCCAAGTTTCAGGTCTCTACGATCAGCGGTTTAGGCTGTGCGTTGATCCATCAGTCACAAACACAAACAAACCAAACAAACAAACAAAGCCAGTCAGGACAAAGCCTTTTATATGTATAGATAAATGCATTTTGTTAACATGACGGACAAGACTGAATCGTAATATATAGCTAGTTGAAATTTTTACAGAATATGTAATGTTACGGCGGATCAATTAGGAAATAATAAAAAATCCAAAAAGTAAAAACTAAAAACTAAATGGAGGTTCCCATACAACAAACGTATTTTTTTAACGTATTTTTGTATTAATTCTAATCTAAAAACGGTAATACATACAAGCATCAAACTTGGCATGATTATAGTACACACTGTCATGTATAACAATAAATAATAAATAATGGGCGAGTCGGTGATAAGTTTCTGTTCATTACCAAGTTATAACTGGTAATTTAATTTTGTGGTGGTACGGAACCCTCAGTGCGCGAGCCCGACTCGCACTTGGCCGGTCTATTAAGCCATGGCATCGAAACTAAACATAATTTAAATAAGTCATTGGTGCAGGGCCGAGTATCAAACTGGGTGCCGTTAGATTGTAAAGCGCACACGCTACCACACCACCATAATCGCTCTTATCGATCCTAACTCTCATAAAATATGATACAAATCATTAATGCACACAAACATAATCTAACGTTAGTTCATATCACAAGTTCACCATTTACCATTTCCGAATCGAGGTGACCGCTATCCGGGCGAAATGAGAAAGCGACCTAGGCTGTAACGGTACGTCGCATTGTTGTTTGTTGTAACTGTCGACGGACTTAGGAGGGGGGTATAGGGGGAGCTCCAATATATTTTCAACCTGCCATTATGCCACTCGTATGCACAATAACCCAAGCGAGACGTCAGCAGGTCTTTTCCCCCACTTAGAATGCCAATGGTTTCCTTTTTTTTCGTTAGTGCTACTTTGCAGACACCTGACACCTTTTAATTATTTTTAAAGACCTGAGTTCTTCACACTACTACACTATTATAATAAAGGTGACCTTGGGATCAAATTTGGTTAAAAAAACGGAAATAGGTATAGCATAGTTCAGAGCAATTTTGGCCCTTTCCCGAGTAGTCGGTGCAGCAGCGGCACGGTATCGACTCGCTCAGTATACAAGGTACCGAAAGCTTATAATATTTCAGTGAGCGATAAGTGATTCCTGATTGGCGCGGCA
The DNA here is from genome assembly GCA_932305915.1 of Agriopis marginaria. Lineage (NCBI taxonomy): Eukaryota > Metazoa > Arthropoda > Insecta > Lepidoptera > Geometridae > Agriopis > Agriopis marginaria. The sequence goes on along the minus strand of OW029914.1, from coordinate 19,591,729 downwards.
TGCGGTATGCTGCAACGATCCCGCGCCGGGCCCATACTGCGCGTGCCGATACCGTAGCTGCTGCACCGACAAGTCTTACTTTTAGTGCAAGTGGCAGTGGTAGTGTTTACTAGTACTTCCACTGTCACTTGCAATAAGCAAAAAATTACAGACGATGCGTAGTAGCTACTTACAACTTGTTCTTGTTACTTGTACTACGCATCGTCTGCAAGCGCCCTTAAGCATGATGTAAGTGGAGCAAGTACAGCTCTAAGATCAGGGGCCTTACGGACAACGGCCTTATGGAAAATCACGCGACCGCAAACCGTATAACCGGGCGCGATAAGGTTCACGTTCGCGTGATTTTCCAACTGAGCGGATTAGGTGCCGCAATAGCAGTTGTCTGTAAGGCCCCAGTAGAGCAATAATAATTATAACAGTAAGTAAATTTTTCATAGTACCATTAAAACAGAATTGCGTCGATTGTAGACCCTCCCCCCTCCTTAAATACGTCCATCCGCTATAACACTTATTGTGGGCGCTAGACTGTGACTGTGTTGTTGTAATAGGACGATAATTGTGTTAAATATTACCTACTCTGTATTGTTTTGTGGTGATTCAGTTTTCATAGTTGAAACAAAAAGTAGGTATTATTAAATAAATGGTGGTGATGAGAGATCTATATATCAGATTACTAAATACACTAGAAAATTATAGGGAATAAATAAATAAATTAATATATTGAATAAAGATAAAATAAAATATTAAATTGAATTCGTTCTTAGTTTAACCGTAAAGCGGTTTTTTTTTCCGCCAAAGTGAAAAAAAAATTGTTTTTTTTTTTTTTTACCGCGGATAAGTTCTCGTTTGACCACCAACTCACCTGTTGGTGACCTGACGATGTGGTCGAAGATGAAGCATTATTATTTATTATTTAATTATGTTTAGCTATGATACCTACGTAAACTTTTAGCTCAATCGCGGTTTTTCCGTTTTTAGTATCTTATCATCCTGCCAAATTTCGTTATGACGGGCCTAGCTGTCTAGTCGTGAAAAGCGAACAAACAGACAGAGGGACAGGCAAAGAGACAGACAGAGACAAGAGTTAATTTCGCTTTTATAATAAGGTTTATATTCATACTAAAACTAAAAAACCCGAAAGGACCCGGGTATGTCCTAAAACTGCGACCAGAACCACCGTAGGACGGGCAGCAGCGTCCTGTTAGTACACGGTGAACGTACTGCGATCTCCAAGCCGCCTGCCAAGCGTGGGGATTATGGCAACACCCCTCTCTAAGAGGGAGGCCTTGTTCAGCAGTGGACATTTAATGGCTGATGATGTATGTATGTTATATTCAAACGGTAACACATAACTCGTCGCTTAGTAACGCCTATTATGAAAATTAACGTTACGTTTCCAATAGCCACAATGCGATGAAAGTGAGGAAAAGTGGTGAAAATTATGGAATACTTCCCGAGAGACTTCTCACGATCACTGCCGGAGACTGCGCTCCACTGCAAGATGCGGACAAATTTATTATCTCGTATTGTTCTGGAAGATACTATTAAAATTGTTGTATAATGTAGGTACCTACATAATACATACGAAAGTGTAACTTACGACACAGAATACACAATAGTACAATTATTACGACTTACATAGTTAACATAGTTTTCGCTCAGTTTTTTTTTGACAATGTTTTGAAATAAAGTATTTTTTTAGAAAACATGTACAAATACACAGTTTGTACATCTACATGTACAAATTTTAACTAAAAAGTAGAAAATTTACAGTTAAAACAGAGATTGAATGTCCTCATCAAAAATGTTGCTTTGTTGCTTCTGTAATTTAATCAAAAATCGCAGAATCTAAAAAAATGTTTTTTATAGTAGGCTTATAGTAGGCTTTTAATAGATAGGCTTGCGCTTGGCCTCCATCTCGCCTGATGATGCGGTCTACGATGGAGCACGCTTGCATAGAAGAAGCCGATTCACTCTCGACTTGAAGACACCCAGATTGTAACTGATGGGGAAAACCCATGCAGGCAGTGAATTCCACAGACTAGCAGTTCCTCCTGAAGTATGACCTAAACAAAAAAAATATCTACAAAATCAATTCATAGTCAGCGGATAAATCGCATAACAAACTTAAAAAAAAAACGTGCCAACAGTCGAATTGGATAACCTCATTTTTTTTGTCGTTTTTTATTTTTTTAAACAATATGATTAGTTTTTTAGCTTAGCTCAGAAGTGTGATCAAACCTTTCTAGTTAACATCACTGCTGTCAATGCTTGACATTCCTGCTTCTTATTCCGATGGCACAAACGCCAAAGTCCTACAACACGGTAACGGCACACTGTATCAAACACGATGAGCGAGAGATAGATTTATTGGTTGAAGGGTGACCATGACTCTAATATCTTACATATATATATGCATTTATTTTTGTATGTACATAGGTAGGTATAACAAACAAAGAAAATAAAAAAAGCCTTATCTATTACTAATTAACACTAATATAATCAAAAATCAAAAACAAGATGTTGCCCGTGTGGTAAAGTGCCAAGAACGCTGGCTGCATTCCCGCGTTGAATTGCTAAAGAAATTCTCTGCGCGAGGAATGAGCCAGCTCTCTTGTCACCAGCGGCGTCAATTAATTGTGGCGAAATTTTTTTTATAAACTTTTTCGTACATGGACCCCATGGACCAAAAGTTTCGACGCCAAGCGGCACAAATACATATTCACTTGAAAGTGATGCATACTTGCGCCGCTTGGCGTCTTCTGCTGCCTCCGCCGCGGCTCCAGCTTTTTGAATTGTTCCCCTGAGGTGAGAAGGGGCTAACGTATCGACGCATGTAGCGTCCCAAACGAGAGCCCTTCCCCGCTCCCAGGGGATCAAAGTTAAGCCATCAGGGCGCTTGCCATCATCCCGAACTATCCCCACCGGCTCGAGAACAGCAGGGATGTTGATGGTGGAAAGCGCCCGTTTGATGATATCATTTATGGAGCCGTGGCGGGAAAATCTACCGGCACTACGTTGGCAGTAGAGTCCATGAAGTCCATTTTTATCGACGCCGCTTCCACACGGACACAAATGTCGTTCGACAATAGCAGCTCCTAATCGAAGACCGATGGCGATACGGAAGCTGCCATTGTCGAACAGAGTTCCGAGGTTGGCAGAAGGAAGGGCATGGAGCCACTGCCCGGACTCGTGCTCGGAAACAGCAAGAAGCCTTGCGCGATCTTGGTCACTGAAAGAATTTTGAGTCAAATCTTGTTGGACTCTCTGTACCAATGGAGCATCCCATAGTTTTTGACGTTTTGGTTCCTTAGGTATATCTCCATTGGGACAGACAGTTTTCCAGGCCTCAATTGCATCAGCAGCACAGTGAATCCGAACGGGTGATGTTTTCAAGATTAAAGAACACAGTTTGGATACACTGTGTACAGATGAAAGAAAGGCCGGAAGAGCTACACTGGAAATTTTTCTGATTCCGATACCACCAGATCGAATAGGTAAGGAAGCTTGAATCCAGGAATTGTTTTCGAGGTTTAAATTTAGAATTTTTTCCAAAGAAGTTTTGAGGGTGGCATCGAGGTTTTCTAAAAATTGCGTATGTTTCCAGATTGGGCATGCTCTTAAGACATAGGTGAAATTTGGAACAAAAAGGCAATATTTTAAAATGGTATAGGCGATATGAGAATTTAGAAAGCCCAATCTGTTGATGTTTACCGAAAGTATATTAGATTTTTTTTCTAAAAGAGGTCCAACACTTTCCTCGAATAGAGGCGCCCCTAGGAGGTAAAGTGAGTTCTTTTCTAAAATTTTAATTTCCGGTGCAATGTCCTTAAAGCTTTGAATGATATCTTCACGGTCATGGTCATTGAATTTGGACGAAACAAACAGCTCACACTTGCCTAAGTTTAGCTCTAAATTTATTTTCCCAAAATTATTTATGATTCTTGTAAAATCATTTTTTACTGTGTCCACTTTACCTCCTAAAGTTCCGTCATCTAGGTACCAGACATTTAATTTTGAATTTAAATTAGATATTATGGGGTGAATTCCTAAACCGAAGAGTGCTGGTCCCAAAGGGTCACCCTGCTGGACGCCAGCTTCTGAAGATATTTGTTTGTCATTATAGAATAATTTTGATTGGGAACTGTAACATTGCCAAATATAGTTATAGACTTCTGGTGTATGGATGTAAACTTCGTTCAGGACGGTTGACCGGTTAATACAGTTAAACGCATTTTTCACATCAACCTTGAGCAGTACATCCGCTTCGCCATCGGTTGAAAGAAAAGTACGAACTGAATGTACAGCTGCCTCGCAACCTCCCCTACTACCAAATCCTAGCTGAATGGGTTGAAATAAAGGTGTTAATTTTGGAGAAATTTTTCTACAGGCTAGTTTGGAAGCTAGTCTGCGAAAAGTACATCCAATAGCGATAGGGCGGACACCACCGTCTTTTTTATTAAAAGCGCAGAGACGGGCCCCGAATAGAAAAGGTTTAAAGGTATCAGAAATAGATCCATCAAACAAAAAGTTGCAGAATTTTGTAATGTCATTTGCCAAAGTCCTGCCTACGTCCCCGACGGATACACTGGTCAAATCTTTTAGATGTTGGGGCGTTATTCCGTCGATGCCGCCTGCAGAACCATTTGGAAATGACATAATGGCATCCAAAGTGTCTTCAATTTTAATTTCAAAGACCGAAAGGGTTGGTGTTGGAGGATTTGGAAGTAAGGATGTTGAGTTGGCCGAGGGGTGCTTATCGCGCAGGGCATCAAGTGTCTGAGCATTGTTGGGAGCAAGGGTATCGTCAGAGAACAAAATCCTTGCGGCATTTCGTAAATCGCCATCCATAGCTTTATTCTCTACTATTTTATAAATGTTGTGTGGTTTTGCCGGGGCACGTGATATTATGTCAAAATTAAAGTTACTATTGTTAGAGATGCAGTTAGATTTTAAAACAGCGGTTAATGATTTTTTAATGTTGGATGGAGCATGGAAATGGCGGTAAGCAAATGTAAGAAGATCTTGCCAAGATTCCGGGCTATGGTGTTGATGGTCAATACACTTGTTGATGGCTATGGATAGCGACTTTGCAAGAGATAATCTTGCTCCCCTCGGGATTCTTTTAACTACACGAACTTTTGAATTTAGGTCACTGAGTAATTGTTCAAAAGGGATATCCAAATTTGTCGACATAGGAGTAGAACTGTTATGTCTTGAAATTATGATTTGGTCAGAAAGTGGAATTTGGTTGTGAATTTTGGCTATGTGAATGTTGAGGCCGCGACGCCCTTTAAACTGGCGACCATCGGAACATTGGTTACAATAAAAATAATTATTATTGCATTGAGAATTAGCCGTTAAAGAAATGACGTCGGGCCGCTCCGCTGGTTGTGGGAGCGGAGACGACAGTCGTGGAGGATTGTCTGGTGGCCGCCTGCTACGCCGCACGGACTGTGGCGGCGGAGGCGGCCCTGGATCAAATTCTTCATCACTCCCTATGGGAGTGGAATACTCTTCTCTTGAAGAATCCATTAAGCCAACAAATCTTATTCATTCATTGTATTCATTACAAAAAATAAACAAATATAAAAACCATGACAGTGTCACTCACTATTGACACTGCGCGGTGGGCTGCGCCCTGGAGAACCCGCGACTTGGGGCCATTGGTAATTGATAAACTTGAAATGATCTTTATTTTCAATCTATTTAGTAAAAACGAGACGCAGGGCCGCAAATTATAAAGATTTCACAATGATTTATATTATTTTTCAATTTTTTCTTACTATAAGTATAACTTGATTTTTTAAATCCCCGTTAAAAATACTGATAATCTTCAAACATCTGAACAGATTTTAATATCTTCAATATATTTAATATTTTAAATTCCAAAAAAATAAATATAAATCGGTTCGACCATTGCTAAAATGCCACAAAACACACGTTAAACTTATAACACCACCCCTCTTTTTGCGTCGGGGGTTAAAACATATTATTATGTAACCTTCTTTCTCTTATCTATACTAATATTATAAAGAGGAAAGATTTGATTGTTTGATTGTTTGTTTGCATTGAATAGGCTCCGAAACTACTGAACCGATTTGAAAAAATCTTTCACTGACGAGAAGCTACACTATTCCCCGGGTGACATAGGCAATCTATACCCGTGAGAAGCTGGGGCGGACACCTAGTTGTTAAATAAAATCAAAAATTATCATAATATTAATAATAATAGTGAAAATCGCCGATTTTTAACATCGCCCCAGCCTTAGGCATGTAACTTTGTGAACTGACACAGGACTTGAAACTACAATATAATTAATTTTACAAACTATATTGAAGGAATTTTTAAACAAAAAATCTAGTCGTACACTACTAAGTTATTTGACTATTTTTTTTTAACAAGACACGCATTATTAAAAATATTACTAGGTATGTAACCTCATAATTATCTTGTTAGATTACATTTATTAAATTATTCAGTTAGAGATTATCCAAATAATATATCAATAAGAAAAGTAACAATAATCGATTTTCAATTTCGTCCCAGCCCTAGACATAATCAAAAAAATCTGCGCAAAAAATCTAGTTATCTATACTAATATTATAAAGAGGAAAGATTGATTGTATGTTTGTTTGCATTGAATAGGCTCCGAAACTACTGAACCGATTTGAAAAATTATTTCACTGTTGGGAAGCTATATACACTATCCCCGGGTGACATAGGCTATATATCTATACCCGTGCGATGCCGGGCGGCCCGCTAGTTTATACTAATATTATAATGAGGAAAAATTTGATTGTTTGTTTGTTTGCATTGAATAGGCTCCGAAACTACTAAACCGATTTGAAAAATTCTTTCACTGACGGGAAGCTACACTATCCCCGGGTGACATAGGCTATAATCTATACCCGTGCGAAGCTGGGGCGGACCGCTAGTATCCTATAAAACTGCAACGTATGGTGACCTCTTCAGACAGCTATGAATCTCAATATGACGTGATGTACACTCTCGATGTATATTATGGGTTTTTAGTTTAAACAACGGTAGTTCCGTACATGCACTTGCAATATTGCCAATGATTATAATATTTATATTCATTACAATTTGGAATGGGCAAAGTACGAATATTCGGTACGTAAAATAAGTATCGAATATATCTACTTTTTTTTTCATTTATCTTCCCTTGATGTGTGTTATTAACAATGGTGGATCCTGGATTTTTTTCTGGGAGGTGGCCTGGAAAAAAATCAACGTGCCCCCGTGCCCCCCCCCCCCCTTAAATCCGCCTTTGGTTATTAATGTACAAAGTATATCAATCGATGCAAAAAAAGCTTTAATTATTACACATAAACTTAAAATCTTAATGAAGATGTTGTCCATGTGGTTAAGTACCAAGAACGCTGGCTGCATTCCCGCGTTGCAATTGCATTCGTTGAAAAAGCTTACAGAAAACCGTGGGGCTTGGAAATTACTCCACTGACGAGTTATATGAATGAACTTCCTTTTACAAACATCACGCGTGCAAACTTTTATCAATTACTTACAGCCAACCTAACGTAACCCAATTCGCCGTCGCATTGACATTCGGTGCGCTTGCGCAGGTTACCGACCGCACTTTCACTGTACGCGCCTTCCTGTTGCGTAAGTATGTGAAAAGTGGAAATAGAAAGGTTGGGTTTACTGGGTTTAGGTGTAATTTTTTAAAACCAGCAGGGTAAGGAAAGTTGTAGGTTACTAAAAATTGGGTTATAACCCAATTCACCGTCTCATTGACATTCGGTGCGCTTGCGCAGGTTGCCGACCGTACTTTCACTGTACGCGCCTTCCTGTTGCGTAAGGGGGAAGCGTGCGTAAAGAAAGTGGAAGTAAAAAAGGTACCCAACCTTTTAAACGCGTCAAAAAGCTTGGAATCATTATCATTATCAGCCTATCATGTCCACTACTGGGACTCAGGCCTTCTCTCAGAGAGGATCTAATCCACCATGCTGGCCCAGTGCATGTTGGTGAATGTCGTATGTCTTTGAACTTTAGAGGTTCTTGGACGTACTGGTTTCCTCACGATGTTTTTCTTCACCGTTTTTGAGCGACGGCATCGAAACTGCACATAATATTATTTAAGTAATTTGTGCAAGGCCAAGGTTCGAACTGGGTGCCGTTAGATTGTAAAGCGCAAATGCTACCACTCGTATCAGCTGTTCGAAAAAAAAAAACAGCTGTTAGATGACATGTTTTTGTCTAGTCTGAATGACTGTTTTCTATGGGACAGCTAATAAAAGTTTCGGGATTTCAGCGCGTCTTTTTGAGTATAGCCTACCCGCGTAACCCTCTAATATGAACTATACTATACTCTTAAACTAATAAGTTTTTATCTGACCTAGAATTTATGCCTTTATTTATGACTTAGGTATTGTATATGCTGTTTTTAATTTAATTAATAAAAATCTTCTAATTGTTTTGACTCTGACCATGTAAAACATGGGAACCGTTTCGGCGGTTTAGGACCATAATTAAAAATGCCACTTCAAATGACCACTTCTTTGGCCCAGTCACCTAATATTTTTTTTACTTACCTATAGGATGTAAGTTTCCTTAAAAATGCAAAAAAAAAACACCAATGATAAACATTTCACCCCCACTCCATACAAGCAGTTGGTCGTACACACTACGCACACACGTCTACCACCACAGACGTGCAACGAGTTTCCACATTTCCACTTCCACTTCAGGCAAGTTCCTGCATCAGTTCCGAGGTTCAAGGCTCCCTTGCGTAACGCGTTTCACCTTACGTCACGGATGTAATCGTGTGCACCGCACCTTAGGCCGTTCGTACAAAGTGCCTCGTGCGAGTTTTTCCAATTGCGTTTACTTACTCGATCGTGTCATCGTTAACTAAGATTTGTATGAAATAAAAACAGCGCCATCTAGCGCATGTAGATGGAACTGCTCTTTTTTATACAAATCGTGTGCATTCTCATTTACGTTGATTATTGTGACATTCTAACCGATTGTAATGTTTTTTTTTTATGTAGAGGAAGCTCTATTGAGGTGATTTCACAAAAATTTCATTCACTTTGGTTCAGCAGTTTTTTAATCAGTTCGACGATACGTATATTTTTGTCGAGCCCCTGCTGATTTGGCAGTATTGATAATTTTGTTCGAGCGCTGACTAATTTTGAAGTCAATGTGACGTGAACTTATTACGTGTTTCCCATCCCTAAAACATAGAACCTTTGCGTGTGCCAAACAAGCGTAGGACGAGTTGTTTTGTCACTACTTGAGTCGTCGACTTGTATACGAACGGCCTTAGTGTGACCACAGATTGTATAACAGTTATAATGTAGGTGCAACGTACTTTCGGGCTTCCGAAGTGACGTAAAGAGATTCTTTATTGTTTTTCGTTGATGCTCAATAAAATTGTTTCCTATGTTATTATTGAATTTTTGCGGTTGCTGGAAGAATGCAAATGCAGTTCTGGCAACTTCTGGCTTCTGGCGGAGAGTCTCACATAACCACCGTGCCCCCTTGGCCGGGGTCAGTACCTACGACTTGTAAATTTCCAGGTACATCATATCCCACGTTTTTGCTTATATCTCAAAACTAGGTTTGTTCACTTAGCGGTCTTTTAATAATCGGACGGCAGAGTTCCTATGGCTACATGTCCCCATTGTCAGGTCAGCTCGATGGAACCACAACATGCCATTGTCACCAAACTTACTTATGTATGCCAAATTTCAGCGTAATCGGTAGAAGATAACTGGTCTCAAATTCAGTTGCAAGATTTGTCACACACATACCTACATTACATACTAACAGGGCAAGTTAAATAAAAACTTATAGCAAGTCGAGTGTTGCTGGCCCATCCCACAATTTCAAGAGCATCATAGACATTGCGAATCGTACACCGTACGTCGACCCGGGGTGACGTAACGTAACGCGCTAACGTGAAAGGCTTACGCAACCGGGCCTTGAACCCACTACCTCCGAAATAGGAAATTGCACACTACGGAAATCTGACTTAGGTGGAAGATACATAAATGTTTGTTTGACAACATTTTCGTAATAACGAAATTGAGGTGTTTATTTTTGATCGATAATTCTTTGACTGCTTTTTGTTAGTAAACCATATAAAGCAGGTCAAGAGACAATCCAAATGCTCGCGCCCACTACCCAGTAGCGTACCCAGCATCCTGGCCATAGACCTATAAGGTCTGTGATCCTGGCATTACCATATTGAATCATCATCAGCCAGAACACCTCTACATAGGCTTCCCTCTTACACTTCCACACTGGACGACAGTTTACCATCTGCATCCACTCTATCCATCTAGTGGGACCATCTGGTCCATCTAGTGGGAGGCCTACATACGCTGCGTCTTCCATTGTGGGTAGTAGCGTATAACTTCCAGAGATTTTTCGCACCCCCTGCTCCACTATTTCCTGGCCAGCTATATTGGCCAGGGATAGAGAAGCTGCCGAGGACTGGAGGCCATTGGCTCATGGGGAGGAATTGCTATAACCTTCACGCTTAGCTGACACCTTGGAGATAGAGAGTGTTCACCGTGCAGTAGGAGGATGTTGCTGTGCATTCTCTGATGGTTCTGGTTGAAGATTTAGGACATACCCGGGGCCACGCTGAATAGTGATTGGTTATTTCATGACAGGATAAGTGACGTCAAAACTTCCTAATAATACCAGCAGGTAAACACGCAGGATATTCGTTGATTCTAACTAAATTCTAAGTAGCTTCGTCAGTATAGAAAGTAAAACGCTCATGTCTGCCGCCCAAAACACGTGACGTCATTGGTTAGGTTAGGTTACTCACCGCCAGATACTGTTATGTATAATTTAATGGAGTTATTTAAATTATCTATTGTTTGTAATATAAAAATAACGATGACTCATGGTAAAAAGATCAGGTTAATTGACTAATTGACTTTGTCTGGGTTAACAAGAAAAAAATATTTTTAGATATAGTTGAAAATGCAATTGAATTGCTTGACAGCAGTACACCAAAGTGGACTTTAAGATTGTTCAATACACTAAGTCGAGACGTTGCACTCTTTCTTTTTACTTAACGACGCAAAAGCAAAAGAAGAGCATTATGTTTGACGTGTATGTAATGTACCTATACTGTACGTGGTTTCTCACTATGGGCCTCATAAGCAAACTCAAAGTAGCACTACGAGCAATGGAGAGGGCTATGCTCGGGGTTTCTCTACGAGATCGAATCAGAAATGAAGAGATCCGTAGACAAACCAAAATTACCGACATAACCTATCGGATTAGCAGTTTGAAGTGGCAGTGGGCAGGGCACATATCACGTGGAACAGATGGCTGATGGGGACGAAAGGTTCTCGAATGGAGACCTAGGACAGGTAAGCGCAGCGTAAGACGTCCACCCCACAAGATGGATAAACGACCTAAAAGAGACCGCTGGGAAACTCTGGATGCAGGCCGCTTCCAAACGGCCCTTTTGGAGATTGATGGGAGATGTTCAGCAGTGGACGCCCTATGGCTGAAATGATTATGATGGTGATGGTATGTACCTATATACGAGCGATTTCAAGGTTGGTCCCATAGTAAAAGTTGTTCACAATGACGACTAGGTACAGTAAAATCTTATCGGCTTACTACTGTTCCGTATTACTCTACATCAAGCATGCTTGAAACACTGCCCTCAATCAAAAATACAGTACTGTTATGCACAGTATTCGTTGGCGGTTAAATAACTAGCCAAGTTTGATCAGGTAACAATATATTCGTATCGCAAAAATAACTTGTTACTTGAATTTGATTAAAAACTTAATTATCAATGTAAATCTAAACAGTGGCAAGAGCGATCGATGATGGCCCGAACATCGACCTCCGAGGTACTCCGGTCGATCACCTACGAAAATTGGACGTTTGAACTGTCTACGCTCTGTCTCATACCTATTAGTACTTTGCTTGAACACAAAATTACTTTGAATAAGTCTTTTGAGAACAAATCATGCTGTGTTGGGGTGTTGAGGGCAATTGACAGTTTGAAGTGGAGAAAACCTAGACTCAGGTTTTTAACATAAAAAATTTACAAGTGAGAAGAGAGCTAATTTAACAAATTTACACAACGTTAAAGTGAGAAGAGAGATGCGTGAGATCGCGTTTCCTACTTTTGTTCTAAGATAAAACAAAAAAAAAACTAAGTTTTATAAATTTGATACCTACGTCAAAGGGTTTTGTGTGAAAATATTACCCAGGACAGATCACTTGACTAGAGCCATCTATTTAACACTTTTTAACATCTTGAAATAAAATAAAACACTGATTGGAGAGTCTTAAGAAATCGATTATCATTATCTTTAGAATAACATTGCAAACGTTCTTTATGTTGATATGTTTTATTTTGTTGGGGGAGATGGAAAATCTGTGTATTTTTTTCGATCTCCTTAAAATCTATCCTGGACACAAAATTGTTTGTTTGTGTAGCAACGTCTTAGTCAAATTGTTATGATATTAAAAGTGTTTTTTTACTAGTAAATAAATAAATCTTAATTATTTATTACTAGCTGACCCGACAGACGTTGTCCTGTCTTAGAAATGAAAAACGCGCGAAGTTTAAATCGGTGATAAGTTTTCTGAATTTTTCCAATTTTCTTAATTTTTCTTTCCATAAGAATCTTCTACAAAATATAGTAACCCCCATTAATTTGCATCACGTGATTTGCGGACCCTTTTTGTCATTTATTTGTTTAATAAGATTTAATAATTTATAGATTTATTAAGTACCTACTCAATGTACACAACAAAATGCGCTACAAAGCTACCTCCAGCTTAAGATGAGCCGTACGTTCAAAGGTTCCTGTACATTCCGGAGGTCAAGTTATTTGGACATTATTCTGACGGTTGTGATGTCTGTAATTTTTGAAATACGATATTTCCTTTCTAACAAAAAAAGAATTAATTAAATTGGACTACGCGGTAATGAATTACAACTAATCACATTTTGACTTTCATCCCCTCTCCCAAGGGAACCATGCAAAATTTCGGGATAAAAAGTATTCTATAACCTACCTCGTAGTATGAACTCAAATTATGCTAAGATTCATTTGAATCCATTGAGTAGTTTCGGCGTGATGCACGGCCCAGATACAGACAGACGGACACAAAAATTAAAAAAAAAAATACAGTTTTGACTTCAGTATCGATTATAGATAGCAGTTCAAAAAAATATCAAAATATCTTTAATGTACAGAATTGGACCTGTTACAGTTTTATTATAAGTATAGATAGATATAGAAATATAGATTTTCTAGATCATTCTAGAACTTTCTCGAACATTTTATATTGATTATAATAGTTTGCAGTCATTTTAGAATTTTCTAGATCATTCCAGAAATTTCTAGATCTTTCTCGAACATTCCAAATCGATTACAATAGTTTGTACTCCTTTTAGAATTATGTCGATCATTCCAAAATTTCTAGAACTTTCAGGAACATTATAGATATAGTAGGTATTTCCTTTCTAAAGGTGTCTTCAGATAGGCTATCTAAGTACCTACTCAACGTACACTACAAAGTGCGCTGCAAATCAATCGCCAGCTTAAGATGAGCCGTATGTTCAAAGGTTCCCGTACATTCCGGAGGTCAAGTTATTTGGACCTAATACTGAGGGTTGTGATGTCTGTAATTTCTGAACTACGAAGTCGATGACCTTGAAATTTTTACGGGACGTTATTTAATATACCCCCTTTCTAACAAAAAAAGAATTAATGAAATCGGACTACGCGGTAATGAATTACAACTAAGTACACATTTTGACTTTCATCCCCTCTCCCAAGGGAACCATGAAAAATTTCGGGATAAAAAGTATCCTATAACCTACCTCGTAGTATGAACTAAAATTATGCTAAGTTTCATATGAATCCATTGAGTAGTTTCGGCGTGATGCGCAGCCCAGATACAGACAGAAAGACAGACAGACAGACAGACAAAAATGAAAAAAAATACAGTTTTGACTTCAGTATCGATTATAGAGAACCGTCCAATATTTTTTTTCAAAATATCTTCAATGTACAGAATTGGACCTGTTACAGTTTTATTATAAGTATAGATCAGTAATAACGAGTTTTATTTATTTAAGTACAAAGGTCCCCAAGTAATTAGTTATAGTATGTCATTTAAAAATTGTTTAAATATATTATGTAATTAGATTTACGGGAGTGGCATGGTTGAATATCGACAAAATTCCATAAAAAAAAAGTGCAAAGTTATATTAAATGAAGAAAATAAAAAAGCCTCAATTATTGTTCTTATTACTAATTATCTATAATAATATATTATAATATAATAACTATATAAAGAGGAAATATTTGATTGTTTGTTTGCATTGAATAGGCTCCGAAACTACTGAACCGAGTTGAAAAATTCTTTCACTGTTGGGAAGCTACACTATCCCCGAGTGACATAGGCTATAATCTATACTCGTGCGAAGCTGGGGCGGACCGCTAGTCACTAATATAATCAAATATCAAAAACAAAATGTTGTCCGTGTGGTAAAGTGCCAAGAACGCTGGCTGCATTCCCTCGTTAAATTGCCAAAGAAATTCTTTGCGCCAGGAATGAGCCAGCTCTCTTATCACTAGCGGCGTCGATTAATTGTGGCGATTTTTTTTACTTTTTGGTACATGGACCCCATGGACCAAAAGTTTCGACGCCCAGCGGCACAAATATATATTCACTTGCAGCTGCATACTTGCGCCGCTTGGCGTCTTCTGCGGCCTCCGCCGCGGCTCCAGCCTTTTGAATTGTCCCCCTGAGGTGAGAAGGAGCTAACGTATCAATGCATGATGCGTCCAAAACGTAGGCTACGTTTTGGACGAATCATGCATCGATACGCCGCGAAATAAATAAATAAATAGGTTAAGATTTTCCAGTTAAAATACTTGGTTCTTTCTACAAAATATTAGTAGGTGAATCGGTTTTTTCTAGGCAAGCGTGTTCCATAGATCGCATCATGACGACGAGCAGGTCAAACGCCAGTTTTTTTTAAGAGCAAATTTATGACCTTCCAACCAAAGATTTTAGGTGAGCCATAGGAATTGCAATTAAGCCTGATCTTTGCAATTATTTTTTAAATTATTTCATTTCTGTTTGTACTTAGTTTCCATATATTTTTGTGGAACAAGAATGTTTTTTTAGAATTTCATTTTAACGAGCGATTACTTCAATCATCATCTAAGAATTTTCTCATCTTTAAACCTTATAGGCGTTGTGGCTGGCCCTGTTTTCAGAGTTTTAGGCCGCCTCTGACACATTTACAGTTGATGTTATAGAATACACTACTGGGACCTACAATTTGACATGTCATCTGACCCACGGAGCGTTCAGCCATAATTGCGAACCTTTAAACCCTTACCCCGCTTTTTTCCGTGCCCATTTCCGTCCGCTTACAATGCCATGCGCGTGCGCACTTTCGCACATCCACTTGCGATGCGCGCTGCGCGGTGAAACGCACAGAACTGTGTTTGAGCGCTTTCTGACCGGATACGGAGGTTAACATTATTTAACTAAAACCAATTCAATGTTAGGTAACGGGTCATTGTACCGTATGAACTTGAAGAGAACTGTACATTTATTACTTTGTACATTTACTAGCTCTGGGAAAAGTCGAGCCTCCTTGTGGCATCAAAAGAAACAACCAAACAAAAAAAAACAACAAAAAGTTGTAATTTAGAAAGACAACTTAATTTTGTAGTGGACAATAAGGTACATACATAATATACGAACACAACCAAACAACTATTCCAACCAACTACAAAACTTAAGTTTGTAATTATTTTTAAATGCAATAGGTATAACTTCAAATTTATGACTTTCGGATTTATTCCTTTATATGTGCTGTGAAACCTTGCCTTTTGCCAAATTTCATGATTCTAGGACAACGGGCAGTACCCTGTAGGTTTTGATTCCCTTGTGAAATCGCAAAATATGCGACATAAACGGTCATATCTTTTGATCGTGTTAACTTATAAGTTCGTAGATTCGAGTATTTGATATATATATATTTCAAATTGATACCTCAACGCGTTCTTGAGAAAAAGGGTCATGACAGACGGACAGACGGACAGACGGACAACAAAGTGATCCTATAAGGCTACCGCTTTTTCCTTTTGAGGTACGGAACCCTAAAAACGAACGGTAGTAGTCGTGTGTCGTGGCAAAAACCTATGACTCGAGCTAAGTAGAATGCCCTTTCAACCGCTAGGTATACCTATGCTAATTACGAATTATCTATTAGGAGAAAGCCACTAACAAAGCATTTACATACGTTGTGGATACTGACCTTTTGGCAAGGTCACATTCTCCAAAGTCTAAACAAATTAGAACCTTATCGCAGAATTTTTTCTTCAGTTACAATAATCACTCGAAAGCTGTCAGACTTTTCTTACTGTGACAAAGTTCAATGCAGAAAACCATTTTTTTTTTCTAGAAGCGCCTTTGCAATTTCTATATTATATGACTGTACACTTGTAAGGCCAATGAACGTCCTCTGACATACAGTGCATAGTTATGTTCGGTATTATGAAAAAGGCTGAGGTTATTAACCTATCGATTAGTAATGTACTGGCAAAAAAGTAGGTCAATGAACTGAGAACATTCTGGAAAAAAGCTGTTGTATGTATTTTTTGCTTTGAAACATTTCCTATCAGGGTCTAATATGGCTCTATGCAGACTCTATATTATAAGCAATTGAACAAAACTGAAAGAAGGAATAATAACCACATAAATTGCCTTAAATTTATATATGACAACCGGTGATGACAAGATTATTTTTAATATTTTAATACTAATTACCTTTTTTTATAGCTACATATATATATATAGCAGCTAGTATAGAATAGATCGATCTACGTTTTTTCGCCTGATGGTAAACGACGATTTGGCCGAGGATGTAACACGTTTTATTTTATTTATAAATAACAGGCTTGCACTTGACCGCCAACTTGCCTGATGTTAAGCGATGATGCGGTCTACGGTGGAGCACGCTTGCCTAGAAGAAACCGATTCACTCGTGATCTAAAAGAAATGTATTCACTCTATCCTTGAAGATGCCTAGATTGCAATTCTCAGGAAACAAGGAGGACGGCAGAGAGTTCCGTTCTTGGGCAGTACGTATCATAAATGACGACCGAAATCGTTCTGTACGCATTTTTGGAATTTCCACGATAATCGAGTGGTCGTGTGTACTCCTTCTACTTGTCCTGTAGTAAAAGGGGTAGGATAGAATAAGGCCATGAAGCTCTTGCGCACACTATAGCCGAAATGTATCCGGTAGAAAATAGACAGACAAGCTGCTTTACTGCGATGCTCGAGGCTTTGTAGTTTTTTGGCGTTTGTTGTCACCAATCAGCCCCATAGCACGCCAAGCTATCGACTCTAACGTTTCCAGCTGGTAATTGGCAGCATGTCCAACTATAGTAGGAAAGCAAAATAAAACAGAAAAAGTATACTTTTAAAGTTAAGCCGCGTCAATGAAAATTTCATGTTGTGTTTCAGCCAACGGTTGCGCTGAATTGTATATCTACTAATAATAAAACAAAACCACCCATTCGAAAAATATCAAAGACTTGGTGAAAGTCACCATAGAAGCTCGAAGAACCGATAACCGATAACCGATGAGGAAGAAAGGTTCTTGAGTACCACGAAACGGTAGACGCAGCGTAGGTTGGCCTCCCACTCGATGGACCGACGACATCGTGAGAGTTGCGGGCATCCAGTGGATGCAGATGGCGCTCAGTATGGAAATCTAAGATGGAGAGATTTTCAGCAGTAGAAGTCTTCTGGCTGATGATAATCATCGATTATAGAAATCATCATCATCTGGTCTTCTCTGAATGACCCACTGCTGAGTATAGGCCTCTTTTTGTTTATGCTACTCTCCCCGGTCTCTCGCCAGTCACATCCACTTGCTTCTAAAAGAAACGTATGAAAACTAGTTGTAAAGTAATAATAAGCACAAAGAAAAACTAATTATTATGTACCTAAAACTTCTAAAAATAAAATTCAAACATATACAAACTAGCACTAAACTATAAAATTAAATAATAGATATACGAAAACGCTGCATTTTAATCATGACCAACTTTACTGTCAAATAAAATTATAAATATTTTTTTATAAATTTAATTTAAAAAACCAGTTCTCCACCCTTTTTAACCCCACCTTGTGCGTAAAGGTCATCGACCAACCACCACCACAGCGGTCCATTGACTGGGAAGCGGCGCTTGCGCAACAAACTCGCTAGCTCACCACTACTAGCTATTACCGGGCCTTGAACCTCGGAAACAAGCTAGGAAGTTACGTGAATGAGCTAATTGAACGATACGTAACATAAGCAAACGTTCTGTGGAGTTGCGTTTAGTAGGCTCAAGACGACGTTTAGAACCTGGTAAAACGATGTAGCTCTTCCTTGGGCAAACTCTCCCAAAGCGTCTCCCGTGGAGCATGTCCTACCACAGAAGATATAAGAAACCTTAAAGAAAAGAGACATCAAAAAGTCTCCAATACCACACCTGGCGAAATAGGGGTAGAACAGTTTAGTCAGCGACCCAAAGCCATGCTTCGTTATTTTAAGGAGCTTGGCTGGTTTGGGTAGACTGGTAGAGGCAAATGCACAATACACCTCAAGCGGGATGTCGGAGCAGGTCTTATCACCTCCTCAAAGTGGAGGAACTTTGAATTAGGATTACAGTCCCTTCGGCGGGAAAAGTTTCCACAAATGCTGCATCAGAGTAAAGGTGGGTTGTTTTGTGTAGCAAACATCTCTATAGAGGTCTGTCTCTATGCCCAATCTATACTAATATTATAATGAGGAAAGATTTGATTGTTTGTTTGTTTGTTTACATTGAATAGGCTCCGAAACTACTAAACCGATTTGAAAAATTCTTTCACTGTTGGGAAGCTACACTATCCCCGGGTGACATAGGCTATAATCTATACCCGTGCGAAGCTGGGGCGGACCGCTAGTAAAATATAAAAATAAAATTACTTACACACCTGTATCGCGCTCTATCGCGCATGAGTCATAATGTGCTTGTGCACGTGATTGAAGACTCAAATGTCATTCATTCAATTCGCGCCTAGGATTGGCCCGCTCGAAAAAGATGTATGCTGAAAATTTACCTATATACCTTTGGCTTACGGCAGGGTAAAAGATGAGCAGTCTAGTGGTTATATCGTCATTGCAGGTAACCAAGGGTTGTCTCGAAAGATTTTCTCTCCTTGCAAAAAACCCATATTTTCAACTGTTATCAGTCGAGTAACATATTGTATGGGTTACGAAGCGATGTCGTCAGTCTATGTATTAAATGTTTGTGAGAAAAATGTTAAAGCTTTTTCTTCATGTAGTTCTTCACCTAACACACCCTTTTGTTTTTTCGTGTCGGTAAATAAACCCGATATAAATTTCTTCCATGGATAATGATGAAACAAGGTAAAACTGCTCCTACATCTATATTGGAATATTTATAATCGTCTAATAAAACCACAGGCGAAAAATAACCAACGATGTCACTCTGACGTCAGAAAAAATATCAGATACGTACTAAGTAATCTGAATAACGTACTCGTAAAATTGGGTATTATTATATTTTACCTACCGAACTTTCAGAGGTTAATTTCGTGACGTGTTGACTGACTTTATAATAACAAAGAATAAAAACTAGGTACTTTACTAACTAACCAACGATGTCACTCTGACGTCAGAAAAATATCAGAAACGTTCGCCGTAATCTTAATGAACAACATAAAATTGGGTAATATTATATTTTACCTACCGTACATTTTAAAGGTTAATTTCGTGACGTGCCGATTGAATTTATAAAACCAAAGAATAAAAATCAATGCCGTTCGTACATACGGCAACGTACCGGTATTATCAGATTTTTATAACTCTACTCTCACTTTCTCACTACCAGATTTTCATGAATCTTATATAGCTAAAAACAATTGGAAAAGTCGCCTATAAAAACAAAAATAAAACTAAATAAAAATCGGTACAACCTTTTGGGAGCTACGATGCCACAGACAGATGCACATGTAAAATTTATAGCACCCCTCTTTTTGCGTCGGTGGTTAAAAAGGACCGTAATAAGAACCTCCCTCCTAAAGTTGGTTAAATTACCATTGGGTTTAAAACTTTCTATAAAAAATCTTGTTTATCTATTTATGTACGAAACCCTGTTTAAGCATACTGTAAGAATCTTACGCAATACTAAAACACTGAAAAGACTAAGGAATAGGATAGATCGTCTTGTCTGCACCTAACTTTGAACTGTTCAACCAAACACCCGCATTATTCAGTCTTTCCGTGAACATGGTGCATGTTACAGCGCCGAAATATTGGGAGCTCTATCCGCAATCTTACCACGGTAAATATCCTGTTAAAAATCATTATACATACTATACCATACTATTTATTATTATACCTAACTGTTACGCAATTAAAGTCGAATCGATTAATAGAAACTTGCGTCACCTTGTGTACGAATGGCGTAATAGTCGTACTTCGTACGATATAATGTAAACATCATTATGCAAATGATAGTGATAATTGCGATGACCATAAATATAATAATGATTTCGTTTCGTGTGACGTGTTTTCCTCTGACGTCACGGATTTTGTGCGATGCATAAGTCGTGCATTTATTAAGTTTTACGCATCACAAATAATTATCTACTTCTTATTGATTAAAATATAATATGGGGTTAGGTATCCGGGGCCTTTGGACTTGTGGGTGGTCAGATTTGGGGATCTGACCTCACTTCAGCAAGCCCAGGGAAGACAACGGCGCGGTGCGGCCCACGCCCTTGTAAAGGAAAGGAACGGAAATGCCCTGAGCATTTCCCGGGAGCGTTGCTTCAGGCAGTGTGCTAGGAGGATACCGGTGCGTTCCTATGGAGATCCCGGTACCCTCCGTCTGGCACAGAGGTCGGCCGCCGAGGATGTTTTAGTGGGTGCAAACTCACATAACTCGGCTTTACCCATGCAGCTGGGCATCTGTTGAAGAATTACCCCCATCATCAAAAAAAAAAGTTATCCATCTTAGACGTGCGTTCTAATATAAATGACTACGTTTAGAAGTAAAAAAAAAACATGGATGGATTTATTTCTATGGATTTTTGCTTTACAAATGGGACGACAAAATACCGTTAGGTCCATAAAATTTATTTCAGTCACTAAATTTTTTTGTAAGTAGTCGGTTGAAAACGGCTAGTAGTTAGTTTTTGCTTTGCCTATTACTAATTTACTAACTAACCAAATGTGGGACCTGTCGATAAGGACGTAGTCGGATTTTCGTTTTTAGGGTTCCGTATCCAAAGGTCTGTCCGTCCGTCTGTCCATCTGTCCGTCTGTCCTACCTATTAATGGCTATATCTTTCGAACCGTAATAGATAGCCAGTTGAAATTTTCACAGAATATGTAATGTTACAGCCACAGAAAAGAGAAGTATAGAATTTTTTTTCTATTCTGTGGTTACAGCGGATTATCTAAGACAATCTAAGTAATAATAAAAATTTCAAAATAAAGACGAGAGGTGACACCCATACAACAAACGTATTTTTTAAGGTATTTCTGTATTAGATCCAATCTATAAACGATAATAATTACTTACAAGCGTCAAAGTACACACTCTTAAAGTATAACAACATAATAAGTAATGGCCAAGTGCTAGTCGGCGCCAAATCTCTATTCATTAAAAATTATACCGAGTGTCACTTACAAAATGTGATGGCGAAGCAATTGCTTGGCTATTTTGGTAGGCGTTAAGTCCGAATAAATCGTTTTTTAAATTGATAATTATCGTATTTTATGGTGGTACGAAACCCTCAGTGAGCGAGCCTGATTCGCACTTTTTTTTTATAAATAATAGGCTTGAGTTTGAATATACATACTTGAATATACTTGCACTTGACCAGTTTATTACCATATCTCCCTTGATTACCTGTTCTGAGATTGTGACACACCCTCTTTGAGCATAACTTATGGGTAAGTTAAATTATGCAACTTTATTTTCCTTGAAACCCTTTCCCTTACTCACCGAGCTGACTAAGCTCTCAAGGGTTCTATTTAGGGGGTGGCATGAGTCATTCGTGACTAAACAAAGCTTATCATGATATCACTGTAACTTCGTGTCACTGGAAAATACGGATATTATGACGTCACTGTGCGGAAGATTTTTTTTATGATTTCTTAGGTTTAGCCATTTTTCGCGTTGAAATTAAACACATAATATATAATTATGTAGTAAAATAATACCTACTTATGTACAAAAATAATATACGATGTAACTACAATACATGTATAGCAAACTTTAAGGAAAGGAAATAAAATGGCTTACTATACTATACTATGTAATTATAACGATTTATATTTTAAGTTATTTTTCATCACTAGGGTTCGGTGAGTCAATAAAGACGGATGGTAAGTAGTCACCGTCGCCTATGGACACCTTCAATCCATGCAATACCTACGAATACCGCATACGAAACGTATAAATTCGACGACAAACGAAGATTGAAGAAGTATAGAGATTCAAGTGGCGATAGTCACAGAATGGTGGTTGCGGAACAAAAAGCAAACCACGGGGCAGAGCATCATCGCTGGTCAGTCAGGACAATCATCAGAGATGGCAGGAAAGCAGTGGACGAGACTGGCACAGGACTGGAAAAGATGGTGCGCTGAAGGGAAAGCCTACATTCAGCTTTGGTTAGAAAATGGTTGATGACGATTACAGCAAAGTCGCACGTAAAGTTGCGCATAAGATCCTTGCGTTCCACGTCACACTTTGGAAAAACGAGAGCACCGTATAAAGTTTGGTCGCATAATTCGTCTCGTGACTCATTGAAGGAAAAATTGCGTAACCACGGTTCGTTCTTCGAGGTTCGCACGAAGGAGTATTTCGAGCTTTTATACAAACTTTTTGCAATTTACAAATCATTTTGCAGGAACTCATAATAGGAGTTACGCAAAAAGAAATATGACGAGCGTTTACTTTGTCCAAACTTTTTGCTATTTGCAATACATAATTATTATTTCGGGAACGTTTTGTTACCTTATGCAAAAAGTTATGCAAATGGATCTACCTATACTTAGTCTGGTTTCACAAAATCTCAGATTGTTACTCGCTTTCCTTGGACATTATAAATATTTTTAGAAGACAATCACTCCTTAGTTTCGCAAGTGAATCGGTTTTTTCTAGACATACGTGCTCTTGACTCTGGAGTTAATTACAAGGATATCTATGGACTCGAGTGTCTGATTAGTCTGCTTTAGGGATGTAACCTCCAATTCACGCAAACCCAAGTGCAGTTTGGCCTGCACCATTGAAGAGAGAAAGAGGGCAAATACTCTGAGTGTTTCCCAGGAGCATTGCCGCAAAGGGTACCGGTGCGTTTCTACGACGTGTAAGGGGAACACTCTCGAATCCAAAAGAAGGTAATTGTACTCATCATTATGAACAACTTTTACTATGAGACCAACCCGCTATCAAAAAAAAAAATCGCTAAAAATATCAGCTGTTCTATAGAAAACGGTCTTTGACACTTGACAAAATGTATGGAACAGCTGATTTTTTTTTCGCGATTTCAGTGTTGGTCCCATACTAAAAGTGGTTCATAATGATGAGTACAATTACCTTCTTTTGGCTTCGAGAGTGTTCCCCTTACACCCTGTATAGAGATCCCGGTGTCCTCCGTCAGCAATAGAGGCAGGTCACCGAAGGTTTTACTAGATGCTTATTTCACATAACCTGTCCCTAATACAGCCTGCTGATATCTAAAGAAGAATTAGATATTTTCAGCTGTTTCCAACAAAAAAAGAAATGCGTATTCCATCGTTGACCAGGGCATCAAGCTAAAAATACCCAACTGCATTTAAAATATACAAAGATGATGTCATCATCATACTCATCATCATCAACATCTGTCTTTAATGGTCCAGAGATGATGTAATAGAAGATGGTAGGATATTGAGACGAATTTAACGACACCTCACATTTCAAAATAAGTCAAGCGTTTAGGCTTACATACAGTAGATAAACATTACCATCTTTTTGGACAGTCGGGTAGAAATAGAACGACTTGTCGTCTAGAGTACCTACTGTGACAGGGAAAATTATCAATATTTTTTTTAATCATTTATATATATATTTGTATTTTTTTTTTCTCAGCTGAGGGTCGGGACATAAATATAATCATGCAAAAAATATCAGCTGCTCCATTCATTTCGTCGAGTGTACGAATGACAGTTTTCTATGGAACAGCTGATATTTTTATTGCGGTGACTGGGTTGGTTCCATAATCAAAATTGTTCATAAAGATGATTATAAAGGACCCCTTTCGGTTTAGTACAGTCTTTCTGCGTAACCCAGTATCTCCGACGTGGACAGAAAGTATGTATAACAAAGTCACCCCATGACGCAGATTACAGTATCGATTCCAAGACGTCAAGAGAGAAAAGGTGACTCACCTTTGGTAATCCAGGGTTGGGAAAGTGAGTCATATAACAATTGAGTCATCAGGTAGTAAAGAAAATGATGGTGATGAAGTAAAACAAACACGGTCTAAGTTCGAGTCCGACTCGCCCACTGAGGGTTCCGCACCCAAAAATATGTTTTCTTTCATTCGGTTCAGGATCTTTAGCACGCGCCCGACTCGCATTTGGTCGGTGTTTATTATTTTACTTTAGAATATGTTATAATCATGCCAAGTTTGACGTTTTAGGGTTCCGTGCCAAAAAATATGTTTCCTTACATCCCTAATTTTTTTGTACAAAATGAAGATAGGTAATCTTTCATACATCTCTTTTTTGTTAACCGACTTCAAAAGAGGAGGGGTTTCTCAATTCAGCTGTATTTTGATGTAACCTACGTACACTCTCTATCTCTGAATAGTAGTTAGCGCTCGCAAGTCCTGAATTGCACTTTATTATGTAGTAATGTGTCTTAGGAAGGAAATATGCATTCGCACCCGCCACGCCAACTACCATATCTCCTTTGTTTGAATGATCTGAGCTCTAAAACAATGAGAGATTGTAACAGCTTAGGCCATGAATAGCCAAAATGATAGCCCATGAATAGGTATCATGACTTTTTTAGGTATATAATAAAATTGCGCAACAAGTCAACGCCATGTAACCTTGAGCACGTACTCACGTTTTTGAATGTAATAATATCTTGTAAATGGTAAGTAGTACCTACTGTATATATACCTCTTTTAATGTAGGTAACAATTATTACGTCGTAGCTCGATTTTGTGTTCCTAAAATATCACGAGTGGTATTTACAAACGAGCGCTACCGTGGGTGGTATCACACGTAAAGTTATAGGTCACAGTTTTTTTTAAATTATTAAAATAATAGGCTTGCGTTTTACCAACTCGCGCGATGATGCGGTCTACGATGAAGCACGCTTGCTTAGAAGAAACCGATTCACTAGCGATTTGAAGACACCAAGTTTGTTATTATCGGCGAACACTCATTCAGGTAACGCATTCCACAGACTAGTAGTTCGCACAATAAAAGTGGAATCAAAGCGCTCAGTACGGGTTTTGGGAATCAACCATAAAGCGGTGTCGATTGTTCGTGGCTACTCTAGGTTATAGAAAAATGGACAGGAGGGAATTAGATCATGCAGATCTGATGCACACTTCTGAAATGTATCCGATAAAAAGCTGATAGGCTAGAAATTTTGCGCCGGTGCTCAAGACTAAGAAGCTTAGTCTGACTGAACTAGGGATTCGTTGCCGATGAGCCTCTTGTCACGTTTCTCAATAGACTCCAACGCCGCAAGCTGGTACTCAGCTTAGCTGTTTTATAACACATGTTAGAGAGAAATGTAATTAAATTTGGATGATTAACCAGCTTCATTAGTAGGAATAATTTTATACAGGCGCCTGTTGATTTGGCAAAAGCAATTTCGAGCGCTTACTAATTTTCCTGTCGGTTATTTGTATTCATAATTTAGTGTGAACTATTTATTCTACAGGCCTATAGCCACTGTTCCACCGTCCCACCCATCCGGTCTTTCCACCGTTTTCATCCAACAACAAAACGCATCCTTATTCTAGCTTTGTCGCGTCTACGCACGGATAAAAACGGTGGAAAGACAATTTTTCCACAGCCCTCATTATCAGCTTATAATGTTTCCACTTTTAATCCACCATGCCAGCCCAGTGCATGTGGGTAAATGTCATATACGTCTTTAAGTTTCCTTACGATGATTTCCTTCACTATTTTTTGAGCGATGGCATAACACACACAATTTATTTGAGTTACTAAATAAGACGAGGACAGGGCGAGGATCGAACCGGGTCTGTCAGATTTTAAAACGTTAATAGCGCTCATGCTACCGCCCGCCCACTATCGCTCGAACTCGGCCTGCTGAGAAATGGACTGTTCTTTAGTAGCCTGCTTTTAGAAAAATCTGCACAAAATAGCTTCTGTTTACAAAGGAACTATCGATACAAAGAGACCGCTCGTGAGTCACAATTACGCAACGAGTCACCGACCCGCGACCTTCACAGTCACGTTTCGCGCATATTTTCGGTCTGTGACGCGAATGATAAAAGCAACAGAGCGCGCCATTCGCGCATGATCGTGATAACGATGTCTGTGTGATGGGGAGTTCAATAATCTTGTAAGATAGTCTAGAGTGAAAATTCACCTTAAAAACACAGAGCCCAATTCAGGCCTAGATAGCAAAAATTTCAGGAAAACAATTATACTGCTACGAGCATAACAGTGTCATCTGTCTGCAATCGGCCAAAACATTTACACAAAGTGAACGGTCTCTTGCGATCAGGAATGCTATGTTCTCGTAAAAAGTATTGTTTCCATCGCCTGTCGCTTCGGTCGTGCCCAGGATCGTTTTTTTACGGTTTAAGGTTAAATTTCCTCAAAAGAATTTACAAATTCACTTATTAAGAAAACACAGTATAAATAGGTACCTAAGTATTATAGCGCCATTGAGCGTAGTTTACAGAGATATGCCAACAATAAATGAACTAACTAAACAATAAAATCTGCGTTAACATCATCATTCATCTGTCATTTGTATTTTCGGTGTGTAATAAAGAAATATTGTATTGTATTGTATTGTTAACACTACATTAAGAAGTCAAACTTAGAGGGTAGATTTACAAAGTTTAGAAGTATGTCTATCCATGCAAGCGGCCCGTACCGTTCATTGTTTATTATGGCCCATATCACAAAAAAGGATCGGTTATGCTATTCAGCGCGGCAATCCCGCAAGCATGATAGATCTGCTAGGTAGTGAGCCAGGATTGTAATTATTTCAAAAAAATTATTTCTATTTTTTTTTGTAATATTTGTTCTGCATCTCCACGCACTCCTGAGTACTAAAACGATTGACATCATAGCAGGAATATACAATCTTATTACCATGATGCGTGTATTTACCGAGAAGTCCAGCTCCCGCAAGCAGCACCCGTTCACGAGTTGACGCATGTGCCAGGCATGCCAGCCATCTCTCTCCTCAACCATATTTGAGGGAAGAAGGCGACCCGCCACACGACGCTGCCGCAATAGCGAGCGTGAGTGCTCTGAGAGATGTGCTTGGCGTTTGGCAGAGAATTAAAGCCACCGACATAGCTCAGCGTATTAGCAAGCTGAAATGGCAGTGGGCCGGTCATAATTATCTGTAGCAGAACCGATAACCGTTGGGCAAGACGTGTTCTAGGGTGGAGTCCTCTAATCGGCAAACGTAGTTTAGGACGCCCTGAGACTTGTTGGAGTGACGATGTAAGTAATGCAGCTGACAGTGGCGGCAAGCTGGAGAGAAAAGAAGATCGGGCTGAGTGGCGCACCTTGCGAGAGGCTTATGTCCAGCAGTAGACTAGTATAGGCTGATAATAATGAATTTATGGTTATGAGTGTTGAAGCCGAGCATATGAGCCAATGTCCCACACACGCTCAGACGGCTTGACAGACTCCGGTGCGCAGCATTGATAGAAATCAGAACCAACCTGGCAACACCGGATCTGCTACAAAAACGTCAGAGCTCTCATGACTGGCACACATCGATCTTCCCTGTATATAACTTTACTTTACTTTTGCATCCATCTTTATCTTTATTATAAAAGCAACTCGAATAAATAGAATTAACAGAGAAGAAGAATTTTAATGAAAATTCAGCTGCATAATACTAATCAAGAAGAAATCTCCGCCTGCTTCATCCTCTGTGTATCCAATGAGCACAATGATCCCCTTTTCGCTTAGCACCACAGTTCCGCGTAACCCGTTAATAAGGAACACATGCTTCACCATACCTAATAAGGTACCTGACGCTTAATTCCATCAGTTATCTAAGTTCGTCAGATACCCCAGGAGGGGCCGTCCGTTGCCCTCCAGCCCCCGCGCGGCTGACCTTGTCAGGTTACTCACACCGCCACTTCGGCTAATGTTATCTTGATCATAAAGATATTAATATATACTTATTACCTATAGCGATGATAGCAAGTGTGCTTTTATAATCTGACGGCACTGAGTTCGATCCTCGGCCCTTCACCAATGTTTTTTTATTTTTATTTAGTACTTAAGTAAATTATGTGCAGTTTCGATGCGATCACTCAACAACGGTGAAGGAAAACATTGCGTGGAAACTGGTATCTCCAAGAACCTCAAAATTTCAAAGACATCTGACATTCCCCAACATGCACATGGCCAGCGTGGTGGATTAGGGCCCATCCTCTCTCTCTGAGAGAGCCTCGGTCTGTGTCCCAGCCGTGGCCACATGATACAGTACCTAATGGAGCGTGCTGCATTCTGTAGATGGTAAACCTGCAAGTGCGAATAAAATATATTGATACTAAGTATAAACTTGGTTACGCGAAAAAGCAGTGCAAGTACCGTTCTTTATCGATAGTCAAATTCGATAAAATGCCATAGAATCGATAATAGCGAGTACTGATCAAATGGCATTTTATCGAATTTGACGATCTCAACTTTTTTTTTTTTTTTTTGTTTGATTGATAGTAAAGTTTTAAGAACACAAGTATGCTTGCTGCTCTTTTTATTAAAAAAACTCACATAATACTGGCCTCGCCACATATTGTAATGTACAAATTTTTACAAGCTTTTATTTAACTTGCCCTGTTAGTATTATTGTACCATTATGTCTTCTGTGGTAGGTATAATATGTATGTATGTATAGGACAAATCTTGTAACTGAATTTCAAAGTAGTTATCCTCAACCGATTGAGCTGAAATTTAGCATACACGTTTAGTTTATATGGTAAGCTAAGTGACGTCATTCTAAATCCAATATGGCAGACTCCCAAAGATAGTGGATCAGTCATTTTTTATGCACTCCTGTGATATGGGGTACCTATCAAATGAAAAGGTTTACTGAGAAGAATACGAAAAATAAAATGACGTCACCTATATTCAATATGGCTGACGCCTAAAAGCTTGTTATTATAAAGTTAATTTTTTATTTATTATTAGTATTTATTTATCTAATCCAGCGTAGGACGTCCCACGAGATGGACAGGTGACCTAAAAGAGACCGCAGGAAAACGCTGGATGCAGGCTACTTCCAACCGGCCCTTTTGGAGATCGATGCGAGGCCTATGTCCGGCAGTGGACGTCCTACGGCTGAAATGATGATGATGATGATTTATTTAATGTAATTTGTGATGCAGTTTAGGTATTCCAAACAAACATCAAGTCATTGCCAATATTATCGCCGATTACGGTCAATCGTGATCGCTTCATCTGTCATAATGTCCTGGACTTATGAGCCGATGACACCTGCCTGATGACGCGGTGGCAAATAAATTTGCCCTTGAGGACACTCAACTTCATCTCGGTGGGAGTCATTGACTCTCGAGTCTACCTCGGTACAAAATATTATCGACCTACCTGCGTTAGATGAAATAAATTAATAGTAAAAAATCATTTAAAAAAAGCTTTTTTAATGCTTGCACAATATTTCGGTCCATGCTGTTGAACGTTGAGGAGTCCCCTCGTTAGGAACCAAACTTGAGTGCAGTAGCCATCTCAATGCCAATGCCAATGGCTTATCATATTATTATTTTTTACTGGGCAAGTGCCTTTATTAACTAAACAAAATACAAGCTAATACTAACATTACAAATACAGTTAGACTGCCCATAGACCGTTGAAGGTCTAAATACAATCCAAATGCTCAAGCCCACTACCAGTTGGCAGCGTATCCAGCATGCTCGCGGCATAATTAAATGCGTGTTTATCAATTCTGCCTGTTTTCACTAACCACGAACAAGGTGACGCTCAAGGAACTCGTAATCTAAGCAGTTTCATCAAGCCATTTTTAATAGGTGACTGCTAGGAGCTAGGAGTTTATAGAGTTGTATGCGTATACAACATTTTGTGTCTGTGCTGTTTTAGAGTTCCTTTATCTTGACCTAATCCTGGATGTCGATTCAGGGATGCCGCTTCTAATCGACTCTTTATGAAAATAGATGGGGAGGCCTATGTCCAGCAGAGGACGAAGGACTGAAATGATGAAACCCACAGAAAATAGTAGTAAAACTGTTCTTTTCTGTGATGAGACCAGAAAGTGCATCATCATCATCGTCATCAGCCAGAAGACGTCCAATGCTGAACATAGACCTCCCCCTTTAACGACAGCCTGCCATCTGCATCCACTGGATGCCCGCGACTCTCATAATATTGTCGGTCCATTTACTGGGAGGCCTACCTACGCTACGTCGGTTTGTGGTCTCCACTCAAGAACCTTTCTTCCCCATCGCTTATCGGTTCTTCGAGCGATGAGGCCTGCCCATAGGAAAAATTTTCAAATTTTTATAGCTGTCGGTGACTCTGGGTCTTTGGCGAATATCCACGTTCCGGATTCCATCGCGCAAAGATACTCCGACGTACTTAACTATCTCCAATTAGTGGTAATATGAAATGACAACCTTTTTATCTGACAGGCTAGACTAATGACCTCGGTGACGTGCCTACCTAGTAAATAAATTCGTCCTTCTCGAGTTAGGACACTCAACTGCGAGTCGACGACTGGAGGCAATGTTTTTGAACTCTGTTGCATTTAAATTGCAGAATTCAATGCGTAGGTAGTTGTTTTCGAAAATTATTACAGGTATTTTATTTCTAACTAGCGGTCCGCCCCGGCTCCGCATGGGTATAGTTATATAGGCTATTAAAATATTCTATATTAATCAGTGATAATGTAGCATTCAAATGGTGAATGAATTTTTAAAATTGGGTCAGTACTTTTTGAGCCAATTCGTTACAAACATACATACAAATCTTTCTTCTTTATAATATTGTATGTATAGATTTACGATAAAAATTATTTTCAAAAAGTTTGATCCTCAGATCTGACAAATAAGGGAGATATGGTAAAGTGGCGCGGCGGCACGCAGAAGACATAATAGACATTTAGTCGAAATCACCCTGCAGACGACCTTTCTGCCAATTTTGCATGTGTATTTTTAAGTAATTTATTGTTGTAAAAAAGGTAAAATAGAATCATTAAAGTCGTTTCACACAAAATAGAATCAAAATTAGACTCTCTTTTATTGAAGTCGGTTAAAAAGTAAGAGCAAGAAGTAAAACATCCATTTTAATCAAACAGATCATCATTCTTCCACGTGCGGGAAAAAAATCGAGGTGTAGCTGTTACCAGTCAATTAGCAACTGCCATTTATTCTGTATTAGCACAAACTATGTCATACGTTATGACGAGAGTGCGATGACCTCCGCTCATCTCGGAGCAACGAACCTGTGTCAAAATAAAACATAGGTCTACCTACTTTACGTAACACCTATTGTCTGAGATGACTCCATTTCTTTTATTGACACTTGACTTTAAGTCACCTTTTACCATGGAAAGTTTGCCTTCTTATGGCCATGCATGCTCCTGGAACGATTCCAAAGACATAACTATTTAGATCAATTGTTTAAATAATAAAGTCAAAAAGTTAAAACCAAAGGGATAGAACATCCCGTCGAAAGTAAGAATAATTTAGTACAGGCGCTTTTTGAGGTTACAATTCCTATAGAGTCACAATCTCTCAGTGAAAACAGTCAAAAACCGTCCTAGCGTCATTGTACATACATTGTATCAATTATATAGTTCACAATGCCACATTTACTCCAATTTAGACTTAGTTCGCTTGCATAGTGTTCAACGTTAGTTGTTCGCTATGTCATCGCAGCTCTGGCATCGCGCGGCGTTGTAGTCAGATTGCGGCTACCTTGTAGGTAAATAACCAAAATGTCTGCGCAATTCGTAGCATGCGCCAAGTTTTGGTTCGGAGATTTTTTTGGCACTATTGTAACTCTATATGTATTGTATCTCGATGTTTGGCAAATAGGAATAATTTTGTTCAAGCGTTTTCTAATTTTGAAGACAGTTTTATACATTGATACTAGCGTTCCCGCCCGCCCGGCTTCGCACGGGTATAATTCACGTGCGAAGCCGGGGCGGATTTATATAAACTTTCCGTGAAAAATTATCTAACTGATGGTGAAAACCGAATCAAAATCCATTGCGCGGTTTAGGAGGAGTTAGCGTCTAAACAGACAGACAGATGCGAAATGCGACTTTAATTTATATTATGTAGAGATAATTACTTATATCAAATAGCTTCTCACGGTCCATATAGCAGATATTATATCACGATTGGCTTTGAATAGGTTTTTTCACAACTGATGGGAAGCGAACATGTGGTCGAAGATGTAGCACGCTTGCTTAGGAAATATAAATGCACTTTTTTCTTGAACAACCCCGGATTGTACTTATTTAGAAAGACCGACGCAACTAACCAAGATATTTAAAATAAAATAAAATATAGATTAGGATAAGAGCGATGGTAGCTGACCGGTAGCATGTGCGCTTTACAATCTGACGGCAGTTGATTGCACCCAGTTCGATCCTCGGCCCTGCACCAGTGATTTATTTAGTACCTAAATAATAATTATGCAGTTTCGATGCCATCGCTTAAAAACAGCAGCCATTTCACCAGCCAGCATGGCGGGTATGGGTGCATCCTCTCTCTGAGAGAAGGCCAGAGTCCCAGCAGTGGGAACATGATTGGCTGAAATGATGATGATGTACCAACCAACGGGTGCCTTTCCACAAAAGAAGTGCTATGTGCATCCCTCTATAGAAAAACATAGCTTCGTTGAACCCGTTTCCACCAGTGCCCAGCTAAGCTATGAAAATAAAGGTTCCTTATTGGTGGATGTCAAACACATCCATAGCTACACAGCGTAGCATATATCTGGTGGAAAGGCAGCCAAGACTTTCACAGCTGTCCTGCATAACAGAAAATAAAACTAAACCGTAGCAAATACCACACATTCGTAACGAATTATAAAATAAAGCCACTGATGTAAGCACTTGAATAAATACCCACAGTTATCGCCAATTTATATAAGTTGTGAATTAAAATGTAACCGTCATCCTATTTGTCCTCATTAAAGTACGTTCGGTTTTCGAACTTTAGCACACGAGCGTTCGAAATTTCCAGCCAATAGCTAAGCTCCTTCTTATGTGTGAATGAAAATAGGTGTGTAGGAAAATCGTCTATATACATGAGAATGTGTGCGTTGATAGTATAGAAGGTTGATGACCGCCGAATTTTAGGTAGGTATTGCACAATTTTGCGCCTTGTGATGTACTAAATGCCAAAGTACTCGATAGTTTGATGGCCTGGGGCATCCTCGGGAGGACAAAAGTGACGTCACTGAATCGTGTAGGTCATGTACTTTTTCATAAGTATTTTTTCACGTTTGCATGACTAGAAGGCATGTTTAGATAACCTGGCGTTATCGTAAACAATGTAGAGTCATTAGCTTCAGAAATGTTTTTCATGATTATTTTTAGTTTGTGACGTATGTTATTTTTCAACCCTAGATTATGGTAGCATCGGTTGAGTTTTCTAACGATATTTTCTTTGTGTTCATTAATTTAGAGACGTGTTATATCTATGTATATAATGTATCTACCGTCCACATTTTTTTCACGCAATGATTTCTGGGTTTCCACCTAACCATCAAAGTTGTGAAAACTTGATTGAAAATTGTTTTTAAAGGAAGTGTGGTTGTAAATAGTTTTATTAACATTAAAAAATTTACAGAATCAGTTACTATGTTCCTATAGTCTATTCTACCCAGTATCATTTCAGCCATATGACGTACACTGCTGGACATCTTAGGTAGATTGTATTCAGAGTCCAACCAAACAAACCTAAAATGTATATTTTTGTACAGATAGTCATATTTGACTATTGCTAGTCATGTTGTCAAAAAAATCATCGCCGTTTCACATTTACCAGAGCCACCCCGAAACCGCAAAATTATAACAATTTTATAATTTTAAAATTGAGATCTATATTAAAACTGTAATTGTGCAAAGTTTTATTCACTCGCATTGATAAATAAAGATGTTAGAAGGTCCTAAAAAAATCAGACGGACGGACAGACGGACAGACATACAGACAGACAGACGGACGGACAGAACGAATTTATAAGGGTTCCTTGTAGGACTACGGAACCCTAAAAAACAGTATAACAACACAACTAATAGTATGCCTAGAAACAGTACCACAAAAGATAACCCAAAAAACATCATAGTAGTATCAGTCTGCCTAGCAACTGCAATCTTACTTCGTGAAATAGATCCAGGTAGCCTACATTCACAAATTCAGCCTGATAGCGAGTTATTGAACCCAAACTCTGATAACAACCAGCTGTTATTATACAATACAATTTTAGTACACTAAACTAGGTCCAGACATTTATTTGCTTTCACAGCATTATTATATTTGCCTGCACAGGGCAAATATAATAATGCTTCCCTTCCCTCCTTCCATTTCTGTTTTGGCCAATTTGAGCCTAGTTCTTCAAGTAGGAGTCCAGTTCGTCCCTCCATCTTTATCAGGACTGCCCGGGAGGTGGTTTGCCATCCTATGGAAGTCATTGTGCCGTGGTTTTGGCCCAACGAACCTCCGTCATCCCACTGACATGACCAGGGGCCTTACGCCTAGCTGTTTAAAGCAATCCAGTTTAAGTGATGAAAAAAGTTTGCGCAACCGCAAACCGTATCTAGGCGCGTTAAGGTTCACGTTCGTGTGATTTTCCGAACTGCGCGGTTTTAAAGCTAGTTTGGGACCGCGTAACGAGTTAGGCATATATAAGGACCCAGCCCAGTCTCACTTTAGGCAAGCGGGCTTCTGAGCTGCGTCAGCTGCAATAGAGCAGTAATGGCATGTAAAAACCAGAATCATTAATATCATCATCAGCCTATCACAGGCCTTCTCTCAGAGAGAGGCTCTAATCCACCATGCTGTCCCAGTGCATGTTGGTAAATGCTATGTCCTTGAACTTTTGAGGTTCTTGGGCATACCGGTTTCTTCGCAATGTTTTCCTTCACCGTTTTTGAGCGATAGCATCTAAACTGCACTTAATTTATGTAGGTACCTATTCGCAGGGCCGAGGATAGAACTGGGTGTCGTCACATACAATGTTATGGTGGAACTGTCAGACGCATTCTTTCAGCAGCTGCACTGCAGTTACCTTGCTCACGTAATGTGCCATAATAATAATAATTATTTTAAAGAAATTGTAACAAAGTGACTGACCCAAGAATGGATTTTGCACCTGTTACAATGACATTGGCTCAAAGCTAAACATTTTTTTGCGATCTGCTATTTTGGCGGACATTTGTTTGGGTTAATGACAGCATAATGGCTACCTCAATTTGCTTAAAAAAAAGTTGGCACATTTTCAAAAACAATTACGTAGGTACTTCAATTTGCTGTCCTAATATCCGAGAATTTTTTAGATTGTCAAAAAAATCGCAAACAATGTTTTAGCCAGATATGCAGTCTAATAAAAATGATTAATTTTGTTTTCTCAGTCACATCTTTTTTAAATTGAACCGCGTTTGACCGATACCTCGCGTGGTGTTAAGTGATGATCTTAACACCACGCGAGGTATCGGTCAAACGCGGTGATGATGATGCAGTCTACGATGGAGAGCGCTTGCTTAAGAAACTAATTCACTCACGACTTAAAGACACCCAGATTATAACTATCGGGGAAAACCCATTCAGGCAGCGCTTTCCACAGACTAGCGGTTCGAACAATAAAATTGGAATTATTGAAGTATTTTGTAGGAGTTTTCAGAATATCGACCATGAAACGGTGCCTTTTGATACCTGCCCAGTTCGTCCTATAGCATTTATATACCTATATAAAATAGAGAGGAGGTAATTGAATCGTGCACACTCTCCGAAATGTATCCGATAAAAAACGTACTTAGTCCAAACCAAAGAAAAATACTCGTGTTTATAAATATTAGACGCGATACTAAGACTAAAGACGGAGTAACCATGAGTAATTCCCATGTCATATAAATAAAAAGACGCGAAAGTGTTTGTTGTTTGTTGGTTTGTCTTCTTTCAGCCCAGAATATTTTAATCAAACAACAAACGGTACATTAGTTTTCTATTCCTTTTTAAACACATTTCATAAAAGTATATTGTATTTAACAGCTAGGGGCTTTTGGTGTTGGCTTTGCCCCCCCCCCCCCAAATGCCTCTCAAAATGTCCGGGTTAGACCCGAGACAATAATAAAAATAACAGACACCCGACACCCTAAGCCACCCACGCCAATGTCGTAATAGAGCCAATATTGTACTTCCGGTGCCAATATAAGGCAGCCTGCATGGGGGGCTCATTTAGTGAGGGGCAAGTCATCACCTGCCTATCTAAATGAGATGAGACAGGATAAGGTAGATGCCGTTTTCATCCTATATATCTGTTATCCCATCCACAAGAGTTTCACAGGAGTTTCAGTTTTTGAAGGAATTCAATGGGGTATGTGAATCCGCACTGGGCCAGCGTTGTGGAAATGGCCCAATTACCCTTTCGGGGGTAGGCTAAAAGTCCAGCAGTGGACTGTTAAAAGGCTGATTATGATGATGATGAGATCAGTTTATTTATAACCCCATACTTAATAGTTAGTATTCAATAGTTAATTTACCAACATCATCCCAATCCACATAGTTTAATTAATTATTAACATATAAAGGCCTCTCAGTGTTGGCTTTGGCCCCATTGATGCCGTATAAAGGACCGGTTATGTCCCGAGAATCAATGAGAAATCTCTACATAGTATAAATTAAAGTCGCTTTCCGCGTCTGTCTGTCTGTATGGCCGCTAACTCCTCCTAAACCACGCAACGGATTTTGATACGGTTTTCACCCTTAGTTAGATACATTTTTACGGAAGGTTTATATATAAAACTAGCGACCCGCCCCGGCTTCGCACGTAAATTACACCCATGCGAAGCTGGGCGGGCGGGTCGCTAGTAAAGAAGAATAATAAAACTTTGTAACCTTAGTTTCTCCTAAGATATATTATGGACATTACCTGAAATAAATAACTTATTACTATTATACAAATTAACTTAGTTTAACATAGATTAGTATTTAATTAACGAATAACGCCAAACGAAACTCCACCAAGATAAAGTTACTCAAGTGACAGCGAGTCAAGGATATTTTGAGCAACTCTGTTAAAACTGACGTTTCGTAAAATGTAACGCAACCGCTTGCGTTACGTTTAACGAAACTACCAAATAGATTACTGAGATGGCACGGTGACGAAAGTGGTGTAAGAGGTGGCGGTTACTTTGTTCAGGGTGTAATTGTTACCCCAGTCATACCTTACGCTAGTCACATAGTATAAAACATTATTCTAGTAGTTTGCCTGAACGTATCTTCCGTGAGCGTATCTTCAATAATTCATCACGTTTTTTGTTAACAATATGCTTGAGTTATACCGCATCTTAACTGAAGTTATTCAGTTAAGGCGATGATACGATAATGCACAATTTTCTAGAAATAGTATTATTACTAGTCATTGTTAATTACTTTTTTTTTTTTTTTTTTATTGTTTTGTAGTCATAATAAAAATTTGGTGCTTACACCGTAACTTATTTAGTAACACAACAGCAGGATATCAAAACTAGCGGATGCAAAATGATATCGATTCTATTAATAAAGAATTTTGATAAAATGAATCTTAAGAGCATGTAATATATCCCAAAAATAGTAAACAAAAGAGGCGTTTACAATCATTGCACTATGCTACCACACAATCACAAAAGTTTCTAACCAGTTCCACAACTCTGTATTCTAAACGAAAGCGGCTCTCTGCCCATGAGATGACACAGTGACGAAAATAATTATAAAAACCGTGATGGGGTAAACATTTTGTCACTGTTGAATTAAAGTACTTAATTCTGATATTATTACAGTGTAGTTTACAATGTTGTCGCTATGTAAAATTATTGAGAAATAGAAACA
The DNA here is from genome assembly GCA_932305915.1 of Agriopis marginaria. Lineage (NCBI taxonomy): Eukaryota > Metazoa > Arthropoda > Insecta > Lepidoptera > Geometridae > Agriopis > Agriopis marginaria. The sequence continues at coordinate 19,553,340 of OW029914.1, read as the reverse complement.
AAAACATTTACTTAATCTCTAGCTGTAGCTAATAGTTAAGTCAATTGAAATAAGTTGATTATCACAAGCCAACAACCTTATGCCGCCAGCATGCTGGGTACGCTGCCAACTGATATTTGGATTGTCTTTAGACCTTCAACAGTCTATGGGCAGTCTAACTGTATTTGTAGTGTTAGTATTAGCTTGTATTTTGTTTAGTTAATAAAGGCACTTGCACGGTTAAAAAAAACAACCTCAGGTATTAGTTCAAATAATGTAAATTTTTATAAATAAAAACAATAACCGACTTCAACAATATACCATATATATGTACAAACTTAAACTAATCATTAGAAAAATTACAGTTAAAACAGAGATTGAAAGTCCCCATCAAAACTTTTACTTAAGGGAAACAACAAACCAAATCGTCATATGTGTAGGTATTTTTTTGATTTTGTATTTTTTTTTCAAAAATCACTGAATCTTCAAAAATGCACTTCTTCTGGGCCCGTCCATTCATTTTATTTTGGTGGAACATTATTACAATAATTTAATAACAATCGAGGCATTATTGCCTTTTAAAGTCAGACAACTTAACCCCACGTCACAGAATAAACAACAGTACAGTTTCACACCTCAATAGAAATTGCATTCTCATTCCAAACCACCAGTACATTCCAGAAAATTCACATCAACTCCAAATCTATAAAAGTTCGCGTAGGTGTGAAAATTGAAAAACATTGGCCTCTATACAACCAGCGTTCCTGGCCCCTGCAGTTCAACCGAACGTTGTAAATGAAAGATCTAGTTAGTTTGGACAACAAGGTATTTTATATAACCATCGCTCCTGACCCCCCATAGTTAATCTGGATGTTCTAAATCAAAGGTCTAGTAAGGTTGGATAACAGGAATTTTCCTCGAAGAAAAACGCCCGAAAATACGTGATGCCATCGACCTCCCGGCAAGGTCGCCGTAGCAAGGTCAGCGGCCGCAGAGGTCGACGACTCGTAGAGATGCGACCAAAACATTCGTTAGCAAAAACGGTAGATTGATGCATTGCGTCATCGATATCTTGTTAGGGACATCACTAATGATGTGCAGGAAGGAAATTTTCTGATAGTTTTTGCGCGTAGGTGGGATATTTTTGGTGGTGATGCTGATTGTTATTTTGTCTGTTAGCTGTGAAATGTAAGACCATGATTGATATTGGACGGTTGACCTATTTCGAAAACGTTGACCTTTCTATACAAAGTGGTATTAACAATTTTGGGATTAAGGCCACGCTCGCATCAGCTATCTCTCTTACACGATATTAACATTTTAAAATATACAAATTCGTTTACTGGTTACAAAAAAAACGAGCGGTCATTATGTTTAGAAAAACACTGCAAATGTTTCAAAGTAATATTTATGCTGACATATTTTATTTTGGCGGCAGAGATCGGAAAATCATTTTTTTCGAGTTTTGCGTTAGAGTAACACACTGTTTTGCATTTATAAAATTACTTATTAATTAGTAGTGGTAGTAGAATTTGTTACTTTAGTGACAAAAATGTCACCGTTAAGTAGTATAGTGCTACCACTAAAGATCACGTCTTCCTCTTAAGGGTTAAAACCCCTTGAACAAGATATTTTGTTCACGTTTATACAAACCGAAAGTCGATAAAGTTTTTTTCTATCATCACCTATCTAACACAAAAAAAAAACATAAAATTTAACAATAAATTATATAAGGGTTCCGTTTTTCCCTTTTTTGGTACGGAACCCAAAAAAAACGACTTCAAAATTAGTAAGATGCGCTATTTCGTGTATGAATTTTTTCCAGTAATTTTGATTTAAAAACCAAACCTGTGATTTTGATGAAATTTCTACGGGATGAATCTGAAAGTAAAATTAATATCTGAAAATAAACATTTAAATAAAGAAAGAATTTGCTAAATCGGTTTGCAAATGACTTCACTTTGACTTTCAAATGAAGGAGTTCTGAGATAACAAATTTAAATATTTGAAGAAGAAAAAACCACACTACCGAAAAACAACCCATTCCTTTTTAAAAGTCGGTTAAAAAGTGAGTAGAAGATATAAGCAGTGATTGTGCGTGGAGATATTTCCAACTCAACTCGCTGCAATGCAGGACGAGGTAAATGGCTCTTTTGATTGGGTGGCCCAAAATTTATTCACGCACTAACCGTGGTTACGTCGTCATTGCAGCCGTTATTGGGAAGAAAGTTCATGTGTAACATTTTTGGATTCAGTATAGATAACAGTGACGCCCAAAAAATAAATTGTAACCTGCATGCAAGGAAACCAGGCGCGGATATCACGCCAGGATTCGCTTATTGGGCCGATTTTTGTGATATTGAGTGTATGTTTACCTGCATAATGGCTGAAAAGATTTGGATAAAATAATGTGATAGAGACAAATTTATCCGGGAAACTGTACGGTTCCAAAATTGTGAGAAAAACCGTAAGGTGCAGCTTTTTTATATGTGTTTTTAAGTGATTTTCCAAATACTTTGATGAAAGTCATCGTTAGCTTATGTCGTGAACACATTTTTTTATGTTACATAATTAATTACTTTGCCTGATGTTAAATGATGATGCGGTCTACATGACGGAGCATACTTGTCGAAAGAAACCGATTCACTGGCGACTTAAAGACCACAGAATGTACCTATCGGGGAAAACCATTCAGGCAGCGTTCCATATATTGAGGAACTTGCCAAAAAGTGTATCAGCAACAAATCCCTAGTTCAGACTGAGCTTCTTAGTCTTGAATATCAGTTGCTAGTCTATCGGATTTTATCGGATGCATTTCGGATGTGCATGGGATCTGCATGATCTAATTCTCCTACCCATTTTTCTATTAGACTGCCAGGGCACGAAAAGGTGACACCGCTTAATGGTTGATATTCCAAAAGCCGTACGAAGTGCTTTGATTCCACTTTTATTGTGCGAACTGCTAGTCTGTGGAATGCGCTGCCAGAATGGGTGTTCCCCGATAGTTACAATCTGGAGGTCTTCAAATCACGAGTGAATCGGTTTCTTCTAGGCAAGCGTGCTCTATCGTAGCCCGCAACATCAGGCGAGTAAGCGGTCAAACTCAAGCCTAACACTAAAAAAAAACAGTCCAATTAATAACCTCCTCCTTATAGAAGTCGGTAAAAAAAGAAAACGCGCGTGCTCTCTCGTTAGATAAGTTAGTATATATGTACACAGCTTTAGCTATTTTCAATTTCGTCAGTCCCAGTTTCATTTTCAATAAGGAAAAAGCAGTAAAGTCGATTTATGTCGACAATAAACCTAAACACTGGATACGCAATTCGTCAGTTATACGGTTAAATTGAATGCGTATAATAACTCTACACGTCATTTTCTAAATCGAGAGCAGGCAATGTGGTTTTACTCGTGTGTAAAGGGATTTTAAACTTGATTATCATAGTATCTACTACCACATTCATCATCATTATCAGCCTATAGTGTTCCTACTGCTTGGACACAGGCCTTCTTATCTTATTCGAGATGGGGGCGATAAGTCCTGCACTGACGTCCCGCTTAGGGTGTATTGTGCATTTCCCCCTACCAGCACTACTTAAGGATCTTGGTTTCGTCATCATCATCAGCCAGACGACCCCTTTACACGACAGCCCTTTAACCTCCACACTGAACGAAAGTCTGCCATCTGCATCCACTGGATGCCCGCGATTCTCATAATGTCTTCGGTCCATCTAGTGGGGGGCCAACTTACGCTGCATCTTCCGGTTCGTGGTCTCTACTCAAGAACGATTCTTCCACATCAGTTAACGGTTCTTCCAGCGATGTGGCCTGCCCATTGCCACTTCAACTTGCAAATTTTAACAGCTATGTCGGTGACTCTGGTTCTTTTGCGAATATCCACGTTCCGAATTCTATCGCGCAAAGAAACTCCGAGAATAGCTCTCTCCATTGCCCGCTATGTGACTCTGAGTTTTTCCAAAAGGCCATCAGTTAAGGACTACGTCTCAGGATCTTGGTTTAAAAGCATATAAAATTCAACTCGTGTACGATTTGAAAGAAACAATCTTTAAAAAAGATATGTAATTTATTTTCTCTTTTGTATGTTGATAAAGATAACCCATTTTTTAAAAGTATATACCTAAAAATGAACCACCCGTCCCATAGCGACGATATTTGAGCACATTTTTCGTACTATCTATTACATAATTTGTGACTTTTATCACACAAAAAAAGTAGCGTGTGTCGTGTAATCTGGGTAGTAACAACATTTCGAGAGTAGAGAGTAATGTACCTATTATCTAATTTGTTTTTGTTACAAATATTTACGTAAGATACCTAACTATTCTGGAGGCCTTAGTTACCATACAGGGCCCTATTTCTGTACGAGTAGAGGAAAAATACTACATCACGCCCAGGCGATGTTGTCTTTTTGCACTATACTTTTTTGTACCTCTTAAGCTTCGACCGAAATAAAATTAATGGACGGGCCATGACCATTGAACTTAGTAAAAACGAGTCAAAAACGTCGGACATATACTTCAACACCTAATTATAACCATGTACAGTACATTTGTTACAAAAACTAAATAGCTGTTTTTTGTTGTGTTTTTACACATCGGGAACGCACACGAAAGCGTATTTTTGTCAGATGTTTCATTATCATGTAACAATAGTCTTGTGTCGCACTTTCTACGGCTAGAGACTGACTGAAACGAAGTGAGCGCTGGTGCTCATTTTGTAATCTAAAAAAAATGCGCTTCTTCTGGGCCCGTCCATTAATTTTATTTTGGTCGAAGCTTTTAAGTTGCATTTAAAAAATAATGTGGTGCCACGGAACTCTCAGTGCGCGAGCCCGTCTTGCACTTGGCTGTTTTATTTATTTAGTTGATAGGCTAGGCGTATGCCCGCAGCTTACCGCACTCTCCGGCTCTCAAACTATCTCTATGCAAAAAACACGTCGATCCCTCGCTCTGTTGCGGAGAAACAAACAAATTATCAAATTTTTGCGTTTTATAATATAAGTATGACAAAAATTTCTTGTTCTCTTTTAAATCTAGGTAAATCCCCGTCAGAGATGTAGGTCAATCTGGAAAACCGATTTAAAACGCGTTTTTCATAGACTTCCTAATCCTGTCTAATCTAGCCGCTTTTCACGTTTTTCTTCGTCAACATAAACATTTCCGAAGAAATTCGGTTACTAGAGGTCGTCGATACGAACGTAGTATTTGTTGCCTACCGAAATAGTTTGAGAGATGAGGGCAAGTTCAATTATATCAATCGAATGTTTTTTAAAGAGTGTTTTTTTATAAAAATCCTTTGAGTGGCTTTTTAACAAAACAAAATACAAGCTTATTAATACTGTCAAGTTTTCTAACTTATTTCAATTATTTCTTTGTGATTTCTTGGTTTTAAACATATTGGTATCTAATTTGACTAACAGTCTTTTTTATTTAAAATGGCGGTTGGAAACGTGTTGACTCGGGAGTCTCGGCAATAGTGCAAATAGTGGGGGTAGGAGGAAGATAATGCGGTAGGATGTTGGAAAGAGGGATTTTAGCTGGCTTGAGCGTTCATAGCGAAAGCATACTGATCTGAAAACTGTAATAAGTAGGAATAAAGAATAAGAATAAGAATATGAATAAAGTTATATAAAAGTGAGAACTGGATTATGATTTATAACAATACTAAACTTAAAAAAGTTATTTATAGTCTTTTATAAAAAAAAAAAAATTTGATTGCCAATTTTGATAGCTTAGAGACAATCCAAATGCTCAAGCTCCATACCAGTTGATTAATGAATCGATCGATTATTACTATATGACTCATCATCATCATCGGCCTATCATGTTCCCACTGCTGGGACACAGGCTTTCTAGAGAGAGAGAGAGAGAGAGAGAGGGAGAGATACAGAGAGGATGTGTCCTAATCCACCATTATGGCCTAGTGAATGTTGGTGTCATTTATGTCTTTTGAGGTTCTAACAATATTTGTTTGACACATCTAAATTATTTTTTCACAAAAAAAATACTAGTTCAATGGAAAATAGGAATAATTACGTAAAAAACAAAATTGTCAACACACTTAATTTGTAAAAAAATTAGCGTTTGAATCCAATTGCTTTTGATTGTTTTTTTTTGCAAGCACATCACACCGCATCATCAGCCAGTAAACGTCCACTGCTGAACAAAAGCCTCCCTCTTAGACAGGGGTGTTGCCATAATCCCCAATACTTGTTATCTATATCAGTTTTGAAGATAAACTTCTGAAGTAACGCCTGATTCAAGCAATTCTCTAGTAACTATCCTCACCCACAACTCCCAGTCTACCAGTAATCTACCGAAATACTTCAGCTTCAGAGTTCAGACCCGCCAGTTTCGATCGTTGACCTCCAAAACCGTGTCACGACCGGCCGAACCCGGAACCTCCGTAAAATTCAGAAGTAGGCCTATTTGCTGTACTGTAATGAGCCTAAAATGATGTGTAAACACCCGCATTTCTTTGTAGGTTTATGTGCTCACTTTTGGATTTAGTAGTGTAATAATGCTTTCCATTACTTTAAAAGCGTCACCATAAATTAACCACTACTTTGCGTTTTGTTTTTATGTGTCATCATCATCATTGCAGCCGTAGGACGTCCACTGCTAGACATAGGGCTCCCCCATCGATGTCCAAAAGAGCCGGTTAGAAGCGGCCTGCATCCAGCGTTTCCCTGCGGTTACTTTTAGGTAGTCTGTCCATCTTGTGGGTGGACGTCCTACGCTGCGCATACCGGTCAGTGGTTTCCATTCGAAAACTTTTCGGCCCCAACGGCTATCTGTTCTGCGTGCTATGTGCCCTGCCCACTGCCACTTCAACTTGCTGATCCGGTGGACTATGTCGGTAACAATCGTGCGTCAACGGATCTCCTCATTTCTAACTCGATTTCGTCGAGAAATCCCCAAAACTTTTTCCGTGTAATTATTATTTTAAAATATTTTTTTTATGGTGGTAGTGTGCTAGAGCTTTTGATAGTCTTGAGACTTTCAACGGCCTTTGTAGTGTTAGTTAGCTTGTATTTTGTTTAGTTAATAAAGACATGCCAGTAAAAAAGGTTCAATATGGATATTTTACGAAATTAAATTATTCCACTTCTTTTATTTTTACCCTCCCGAACTTTTTTATAAAGAATAAAGCTTGCTTATGAAGGAAATATGTAACTATTGTACAAGTATAGGACTGACGATTTCTCTCATCTCTTTTTTTATATCTTTTGGTACCAAAAAAGGACTAGCTAAGTATAAGTACTTATATTAATAGCTACTTTTTCTATCGGACTGCCAGAGCGGGCACAAAAAATCGACACCACTTTATGGTTAATATTCCGAAAATCCGTACGAAGCGCTTTGATTACACATTTATTAAGCGAACTGCTAGTCTGTGGAATTCGCTGCCTTAATGGGTGTTCCCCGTCAATTACATTCTGGGTGTCTTCAAGTCGAGAGTGAATCGGATTTTTCTGGGCAAACGTGCTCCATCGTAGACCGCATCATCGCTTAATATCAGGCGAGATGGTGGCCAAGCGCAAGCTTATCTATTATTTAGAAAAATGTATTTATTATGAAATGACTTTGTAATAGCTTTGGTAAAAAAAAACGGGACTTTTTTTGTACACACGGTCATCTGACCCCTAACTAAGCAAAGCTTGGGATATGGTTGCCATCAGAGACTGATATACTTACATACATACCTATATATTTTTAAATAGATATTAACAACCAGATATAGAACAAACACAAATGTTCATCACATAAATGTTTGTCCTAGGTGGGAATCGAACCCACGCCCACAAGCTCAGAAGTTAGATTCACTACCAACTGGACCAACGGGCTATCTTAAAACTATCCAGCAAGTACACAACTAATATTATATGAGCACTTATGTTACCTAGTCGTGACTTCAACATACAGACTAACTGAGTTTTGTATGTGATGACGCCATATGGCTTGGAACCAATGGTTCTTGCGTGCTGTTAACAGACCTAGTTTTTTATGTTTGCTAATAAATGGTTATAGATACGTTATGATTTCATAGCTTTTCGTAATAATCACACATTACAATTAAACACTTTTGACGGATGTAATATTACATGATTTTAATTCCCAGGAATTAAAATTAGTTTCGTTTACATTATTTATACATCATCATCATCATTATTGCAAAACGTATCATAACATAAGGGTGCAAAACAATGATGTTTTGCGCATCCTCATGAGAAAACCACGTTATTGCAGCACGTCGGGCATGTTTGGCGATGCACGGGTTCCGGATTTCTTTGCTGTCATCAGATCCAGAGTGGCTTCCTTCTGGACTGGGCTGAGGAGTTCGAAGAACGGCATATTGCAGTGCAAGGGGGACTACCTCGGTAGGCCGATTTTTAAATCGTGGCTGAGAGTGAACCGCAGTGCGAACCGAAATACTGTGATATTTTATTACACAACTGTATTGTTATAAATTTAACTATTGTTGTAATTTTAACAAAAAAATTAATCGTAACAATTTTATGTTATTATTATAATATTAACTATAACTTTAACTCTAATCTATTTTTTTTTTATTGTAACTGTAGATTTCATATGTAAAAATATGGGTTCCATGCCTGAAATAAAATAATTTTTTATTTATTTTAGCCATTGGACGTCCACTGCTGGACATAGGTCTCCCCCATCGATCACCAAAAGGGCCGGTTGGAAGCGGCATCCAGCGTTTCCCTGCGGTCTCTTTTAGATCGACATAATTTATTAGTTTCGTTTAAATTTACATTATTTTAATTCCTAGGAATGTATGTATATTATAATTATGTATTATCTATACTGCCGACCTTTACTCCTCTAACAGTTATGGTTGCCTGGAAGAAAATGATTAAGGCGATAAGGCCGCCTATTATACTGCCGGTTTTTGTATTCGTTTTAAGTTACTTTGTATTTTTTTCTTGGTGTGAAGTCATATTGTATGCATTGTATCTGCTAGTGAAAGTCCTGTCAAAATAGGTCCTGCCGTTTTGGAGTCCATAGGGAACATACTTAATATAATATATAGGCTTGTTTCACCCACGTTACTTTTGGTTCTCGGAATGTCATACCTGGTAAAGTATTTTATTAGATCATCGTTATTATTCTCGTAGAACTTGGAATCGATAGCTGCATGGTTATGCTGGAAAAATAAAATCATTTATTATGTAAGTAGGTAATAGTTTTTAATTACAAATAAGTAATTGCGCGATAGATAATTGCAAAAAAATAACTTTAATACTTACAAAAAATTTAATAGTTACCTATATATTTTTATTTGTATGATTTGTTTTATTTCAAATGCGGTTTCAGATAGTCTGTGGTTGTTCATTATGCATACGATTATCAATGAAGTACGATATTATTTGTAGTACATTTTACCGGAAAAAAATACGAAACTTCATGGGCGTGACCTATGTCAAAATTATCATCCTAAATTTGACAGACCAGTGAGCATAGTGCGTTAGACTTTAAACAAGCTAACCTAGTAACACCACCATAAATACAGTCATACATCTTTACCACGGTGTTTTCACTGATTTAGCGATGACGTCATTGGCAGTGGCAGTGAGCTGGGGTGAAAGAACTAGCCCACTTTCATTACAATGACCGCACGGCAACAAGCAATTGACGGTTGCTCTGACTGGCCTCATTTTTAGACTTGAATCATTATGGGAAAGTTGGTAAGATGTAGGAAATACAGAGTTTGATGTAAATTTTTCAGATTGAAATTGTGGTTTAAGACTTATTTTTCAAAAAGTTAAATATTAAACACTATAAGCGGATTTTGTCGTGAGTATTTTACATTATCTTAATTTCTGGCGATTCAAACAACATTGGTCACAGGTAGAGTAGGGAAAACAGATTTTTATAAATCATAGCTAAGAAAAATCTCGACCAAGTCACCTCTCAAACAAAAAAAAAACAATAGGTTTAGCCGTATGGGGCTACGTTGCCACAGATAGACACACATGCACAGACACAGTTACTCTCGTAAAACTAATAAAAACCCTCTTTTTTCGTCGAGTGTTAAAAATAATATAATTAAGAACCGCCTGTTTAATTCGAAGTTTCGAAGACGGTTTAAAAAAATATTCGGGACATTTTTGCACACAACGGTCATCTGACCCCAAACTAAGCAAAGCTATGGCTGCCAGAGACTGATATACAATTATACATACATAATAATTATATAATTTTTTAAATACATGTCATACTTAAATATATATTAACACACAGTTATAGAACAAACACAAATGTTTATCACATAAATGTTTGTCCTAAGTGGGAATCGAACCCACGCCCCAAGCGCAGAAGGACCAACGGGCTATCAATAAAAAGATCCTTTACTTTGTTGTTCATACGAACCCTGAAAAGCCACGTGAGACATAAAAATGTATGTCACAGATTCACAGATCACACAGTGACTCAATGGTGAAATGGTCACTAAGCAATCACTGTAATCACTAAATTGTTCGGTCATCGGAACCTAACTGGGTTACCGAGAGGTTAGCTCTTTCTCGGTCATAGATCACTTAAAACTATATGCTTCGTGCGTCGTCTATTTCACTCGGGCATTTTAACATTTTTGTCCGAGCGAAAAGAAGACTCAGATTCGAATAGGACAAGTCGGCATTTCTATTCATGGTTTATTCGACGGTAACTTGCGTATCGTTGATTTGATCTTAAACTATGTAGGCAAGTTAATTTTAATCATATCATCACATCAAAATAAATTGTATTGAAATGAACTACTTGCCTACAGCCGGACCGGTGATCGCAGCGTAGGACGTCCACCCACAAGATGGACAGACGACCTAAAAGAGACCGCAGAGAAACGATGGATGCAGGCCGCTTCCAACCGGCCTTTTTGGAGATCGATGGGGGAAGGCCTATGTCCAGCAGTGGACGTCCTACGGCTGAAATGATGATGATGATGACTTTCCTACAAATTTTTATAAAGATCAGATCAGATTTTCAGCAAACCATTTTGTTTGATACTTACATAGAAAAAGAAAGAAAGAAAGAAAGAAAAATATTTATTTATGACAGAAACCAAGATACAAGGACATTACGAGTTAAACACAATAAAAAGAAAATAGTTTCTGTCACAAGCCGGTGCCAACTCAGCGTAATGCTGGTTGTAAACAACCAGCGCTGGGGTGATATCATGGGGTGCATAAAAATTTTGGTCAGCCATCTTTGGGAGTCCGCCATATTGGATTTAGAACGACGTCAGTTAGCTATCATGCATTGTAATCCAAAGTAGATTAGTCCCACAGATACATAAACAGGGCAAGTTAAATAATAGCTTGTAATAAATAAGTTTATTTGGGACAGTACGAGTATAATCAGATTTTTAAATGAATGTGACCGCATTTTCGGAAATGCAACCAGAAGATTTGGGTTGGTTTGTTTTGACTTCTCAAAACTTTGAACAAGAGATTATCGGGAAGACATAATCTGCTGTTGGACCATTTGCCTACTTTAGTGACATACTGACTAATATTTTGTCATTTAATACAAAAAATGTCGGAGTGATTTTGCGCTCTATTTATTGGACCATGAAAATAAAACGTAGAATAGTTTTTTTTGATCAGGTCATTAGTTTGTTAAATACAACTTATCGATAAAACTATTACAGATAAACAAATAATATGTACAGAGAAAGTAAAAATGAATTAAAAAAAAAACACTTGCACACGTAATTCAAACAAACCTTAAATTCGTAAAAATTACATTCCCAAAGAAAATAACAGGGCGTCTTAACGATATTGCGCTTGCCGTGCGAAGCGCTTTGATTCCACTTTTGCTGTGTGAACTGCTAGGTACTCTATGGAATGCACTGCCTGAATAGGCGTTCCCTGATAGTTACAATTTGGGTGTCTTCAAATCACGAGTGAATCAGTTTCTTCTAGGCAGGCGTGCTCCATCGTAGACCGCATCATCGATTAACATCAGACGAGTTGGCAGTCAAACGCAAGCCTATAACTATAGGTATATAAAAAAAACAATTTGGCACCAAATTTTTTTACGTTGCCGCCAAAACATAAGTAGGTTATGGGAAATCTAACTTCTTTACACATTCGCAGTATTGACCTCACGTCCACATTCGTGACGTGCGCCCGTTCAGTGGCCCCGGGAAAGCAGCCGGAAACGCGGGAAAGCGCGGAACTGACGTCACTCTTACCTAACGTTCTGTTTTCAAACTCGGAAGACACTTTTTACCTGTCATATGTGTCAGTTAGTTGTTTGTTACTGGCAGGTAAGATTTGGAATTAGAATGAATTGTTTTTAGTTGCTATTGTTTTAGGGTCATCGAAAGTCACGATAAGAAATAAGCAAGTATAGAACTGGTAACTGAACTTCTGAGACTTTTGAGTCTCACTAGTTCAATCAAATTATTTGATTGAACTAGTGAGACTAAAAATCTCAGCAGTTCAATCAATTGAACTGTTGATTCACTCCTTTTTTTAATTTTGTGGTTGTATGGAACCTTCAGTACGCGAGACCAACTCGCACTTGGCCGGTTTATTTTTAAATTGGGTGATCTATATAAGTGGTATTACCAGTGTTTACGGGAACACATCAACGTATTAGAGGCTATTAATCGTTTTAATACCCGGTGGTTAACAAAGATCTTTAAAAATGTGTTTTAATTATAGAGAAATAGGTTACTAAACTTTTTTTAATGTTTATGTTATTTATAAAAATTAATAATTAATTTATAGCATATATGAAATAATCATCATCACCATTTCAGCCATAGGACGTCCACTGCTAGACATAGGCCTCCCCCACAGACCTATATTGTGGCCTCCCCATCGATCTCTAAAAGGGCTGGTTGGAAGCAGCCAGCATCCAGCGAAAAAAAAACAATTAAAACCTAAAACTGGTTAAAATTCATTGGCAAAAAATAGGCATTGGCATTCAGCATGGCAATACTGCCAGCATTCTAACCTCCTTACCTTCCACCAAGGGACTTTTACATTAGTTTTTGTCTGTTTAGTGTATATCAACTTTAAACATTAATAGAGTTTTGGCGTTAAAGTAAAAAAAAGAGATGTTAATTTAATAAATAAGATAGAAAATAAGTTCGTAGTCCTATTAATTGTAACCCTGTGTTTTAATAAATTTAAAATTTATTTGTAATAATATTATATATAATTACGTAATGTAGATAGATTTAAGTAATATAATGATAATGTAAAAATATAATCAACGGGCAGTGTTACTGTATTTGTAGTGTTAGTATTAGCTTGTACTTTGCTAAGAGTCCTTTGGCCCATAATAAAAAAAAGTATTATAAGATAAAATAATATGTATAGCTATGATATAAAAGTAGTTCAGTCCTGAACCAATATTCGGGGACCTAGCCCATGGTAGCCAAAGGTTTCAGCCGTTAAGAGTCCGTCCTGTGTGTATTGTCTGGGACTTCTCCCCAGACGTCCAAGCAGGATTTTCTTTAGATGCCCCAATGACGTTCACTATTACTAAATCAATGGGATGCCCATAAAAAATGCTATATTCTTAAACCCCTAACAATCATGCCAAATTCTCGGAATATGCTGATATGCTTACAAACCTTACCTTAGACCTCTTGACCTCAGGGAAAAATGCGTACAAAAGTTGTCATGGAAACTCTAGGGGTCCATAACCTTCCCAACACTAAACACGTAGGCAGGGGTCGTCAACCTAAAATAACACAGATTTCCTGAAATAACTGAAATCACTAACGGTGTAAATGACCTTAGAGCAGTAAAAAGTGTTTGACATAAAAATGACGTTAGCATAGAAATGTTTAGGTGAAACTATTTTGGGTGTTGATGTGAAATTGTAAGAATATTTTTTTATTGGGTGCCTAGCTGGGAATTGGTAAAATTAAGTCAGTTTTCTGGTTCACAGGGTTACAGAGAATGGTATTATTAAGCCGAAAGCAGGGCATTGTATCATGAACATTTACCATGAGACCAACCCTAGTAAATTGAATCAGGCATTACTTTGCGGAAGTCCACTTGCATACTGTGGAAAAAGCTACCTTCCGCGGTGATTCCGAGAAGCTACAACATTGGGTTCTTCAAAAGACGAAATAATCGGCAACGTAGTTGTGATGCCTCTGGTATTACAAGTTTATTTTCTACAGATTCCATAGACACAAAATTTTATCTTAAACTGCTCAGTGTACCATAGACTGCAGTTCTTCTAGGTGTTGCCAACACAATGCTATAATTTTGGTAATTATGATTCAGAAATAAGTTAGTAAACAGAGAGGTACGGAAATTTTAACCTTTTTTCCTTCTTCCGGGGTTCAAGTTCATGTTAGCCCTTATAATAGTTATAATCTGTGACCCGATGTGACAATGACATCTGCCAACTTCGGTACAGCTCGGGCGTGTTCGGCGCATCTCGGGGCATCGTTGGGCGGACATCGACGTCCGGCCTTGACGTCCGATTCGTGAGTGCACCACGACGTTTGTTATTCAACGCTCGTGACTTGAGAACAAGAAAAGATGTGGAGTAATGCTTAGTTCAACATTTTTTAATGCTTAATAGTACGTGAATTTCTGGTTTTCCGTTATTCTTAGGGAACAAAATGTGTTCTATTAATCACTTTATGTCTTCAACCAGACTCGATTGTGTCCTAAAACTGCGACTAGAACAATCGGAGGATAGGCAGCAGCCTCCTATTAGTACACCGTGAAAATACTGCGGTCCCCAAGCCGCCAGCCAGACGTGGGGATTATGGCGACACCATCACTCCGATATTTCAAGGAGTTGGGTTGGCTCGGGTAGGTGCTGTTAGGGGAAAATGCACAATACACCCCAAGCGGGACATCAGTGCAGGACTTATTGCCCCTATCTCGAATAAGAATGGCAACATCCTCTGTTAAGAGGGAAGGAGTGTTTAGCAGTGGACGTTTACTGGCTAATGATGTGTAGTGTGATGTCTCCAACATATGTCTTGCCAAATTTCATCGAATTTAGTTCATCCAAAACAAGGTTACAGGTGTAACGTTGCTAGTCTATCGGTTTTAAATCGGATAGGTACATTTCGGGGAGTGTGCATTGGATCTGCATGACCTCATTCGCTCCTGCCCATTTTCCTGTCAGACGGCCAGGGCAGGGACAAAAGTACGACACATTTTCGTGGTTGATATTCTGAAACCCCAAACGAAGCTCTTATAGATTTCACTACACATTATTGTGTAAACCGCTAGACTGTGGAATGCGCTGCCTGAATAGTGTTCCCCAATCGTTATAATATGAGTGAATCAGTTTCTTCTAGGCAAGCGTAGGTACTCCATCGTAGACCATTGCTTACCATCAGGTGAAATGGTAGTCAAGAACTTGCCTAACTTTTATCAATAAAAATAGCTTTGGGCCCTTTTTATTAATGCCTCTCGAATGTCCGGGCTACACCTGAGAATGAAAAGAAATAAAGTTAAAATTACGTGAAGTTTGCATTATTATTCAGATGTTACCCATTTCTACCCTAACTATACAATTGTGGCGTACACTAAACTTCTACTCCAGGAGGCATACCACTGTGCCTGACACGATATCAGAATTGCCAGAACAGACCCTGGCGCTCATAGTCGTAAAAGATTTTGAGCGCCAACATCGACTCTATATGCTAATTGTCCTCTGCCCTTGGGCGCGGGCGCAGCGTTGCGGCAGGTCGCGTACAGTTATAGCACTGCGCAAGTCACAGTGCAGTGTGTGCAGTAAAAAGGCATGTATAATCATCAGCTCATTTATTGTTCGACCACTGCTGGAGGTAGGTCTCTCCTAAAGAACGCCATTAACCGGCGCAGCGCTGGTCGTCGCTACACAGCTGATGGTTGTTCGCAGTCAGCATTATGCTGAGTAGAGGCCGGTTTGTGGAGAAAAACAATGTGTTAACAACATTTATGTTATACTTATTGTTCTGTCTAGTTATAATATTGTAATGATAGTTGTAATTTGGATAAATAAATAAAATAAATAATGGTTATTTTTTCACAAATCAAGAATTGTCTAACGTCTTGAATGGCAAGCATAACATGATAGGGATCTTTTGTTTTCCGCATCCAATTACCACCAGCTGCCTGCTGCCTGTAGCAGATCGTTGCTCCATCTGGCCTTAGGGTGTAAGGCACCCTGCGGCCAGATGGAGCTCTACGTTTGTCGATACGCAGTTTCCAGTCTAGAATCCTGCTACCACGCATCACATATAATAAATTATGTTGCCTAGGTAATAGCCCATGCGACTCTGACTGTGGTTATGTTACTATCATATCTTCGGGCCAAATAGTTAAGATTCGAAAGAAAAAAAAACCTGAATATTTATTTACAAGTTATTTCTGTATAATGGCTCCATTTAAAACCAAGTGTATTAAAAATATAATTATATAACATGTCATATCAGGATGTTTGCAAAACTCCATAAAAATCTGTAAATCAAATAAGTCATTGTGACAATGACTTATTTGATAATATCGGATAAAACTTTAAAAATATTTCTATACTTGACACCGGCAAATGCACAAGACGTGCGACACCAAAACGATCTTAAGAGAAAAGAAAAAAAAGTGCGGCTGCTGAAATAATGCGTGTGACAGTTGCCATAACATTGTAAAAAGCTGAAAGAACACAGGAAGTTCCGATCACATTTAGTAACTTTTTGAACTTTAGATAGTAATTTTCATGTAGCCAATATACCACAGTAAAATAATAAAAATGTTTTCATTCGGATTACACAATGTTATTGCAGCTGTCAGACGCATTCTCTCAGCGTCCGGACTGTAATTTGTAATTTTGCTTCTGTATGACAGATCATAAGATAGGACTGTCATTCTTTCTTCTTCGTTAGCATTGTTCTTCTCACCGTCTTTACACTGTGTCATTCTCCAGACATTACCCGAGTGAATCTTGAGTTTGGTATTTATGCAATTTATCGTTCCCACTGGACTGCTAAATGCAGATGTTTCTTTAATATTTTCGATGGAAAATGAAATCAATTATTACTATAATTGTATGTGAAAATACAACAATTTATGTTGTTACTCTTTTAAAAAAATAAGTAAGTACTAGGAAGGTAAATTTACTAATTTTATAATGGTATGGTTTTCTCAAAATCGAGAGTACATAAGTAAATGCTAAGCTTGTTTTATAAGCTGTACTAGAGAAAGCCGCAGATAAAAGTTACATTTTATGGGCTAAATGGCAGATAAAACTACTTTAAAAAATCTAAATGCTCCTTCGTAAAGTGAAGTTTTCAGAGGTATTGACCTATATTATAATATTTCTTCATATTAATCCTATTCGACAAAAAAATAAATCAAAGTAACCATAAACAAGCGTAAGCCTGACATTCAGCGACGTCGTTACCATTTCTGTGTGAAAAAAAGAAAAGCCCGCCAAAAATAAACTTCAAAAATTCAAGATGGCCGCCGCAGGCGACGCGACCTCGGCAAGCAAGGAAGTGCATTAAAATATCAACGAACTTTTCAATGCTACCCGCTTCTGATGTGGGATCTTGCGTACTTTAATACGTTTTATTGTAAATATATACTCGTAATTGTTAACCTTTAAATCGAGATGCACGCATTAACTGCAATTCGTAATGCGTCAGCCATTTTGAATGTCGTTGTGGCCTTGACGCCGAGATGTTTTTAACGTTGAGTAAATATTCTTCTGTATTATATAAAAATATAAATTACGTTGGTATTGATAGCGTGTGATTACATAAAATTTTAATATTTTTTTATCTGGCAAGTGCTTTTTTACTCATAAAAATACAGGCTAACAACAACGAGCAACCGATAAAAGAGCTGATAATCATCAAACGGCTGAACAGAATTTCATGAATAATAGCTAAGAACGCTGTTGACCAAGTCACCTTTCAAACAAAACAAACTAAAGCACAATTGCAGACACACATACACACGTTAAACTTTAAGTTTAACACCTCTTTTTGCATCAGGGATTACAAACAGTTGGACTGCCTATAGACCGTTGGAAGTTTAAAGACAACCCAATACTCTAGCCCACTACTTACGAGTTGGCAGCGTACCCAACATGCTGGCGGCATTTTCTATGTGTAATTTTTGTATTTTATATTTTCTAATAATCAATTAATTAATGTAATTTGTATAATAAGTTATGGATGCAAATCTGTCTAATACAATTTTTCATTTCATCACCACGCTGAATGGAAATGCTTGTCAAAATAGCTTTGATTTATTTCATACTATAGCGACACGTCCCGGATTCGCACTTTTAACCTATGTCACCCGGGGATAGTGTAGCTTCCCAGCAGTGAATAATGGTTCAGTAGTTTCGGAGCCTATTCAATGCAAACAAACAAACAATCAAATCTTTCCTCTTTAAAATATTAGTATAGAGTATAGACTATGCCCAAGAGTCATAATTTTACGTTAGGATACACGATTACACGAGCATCGTCCCGCAGTTTCACCCCCTATACTACAGGAAACGTACCTATAAATACTATTTCCATTTTAAATCTATATAAATCCGGTCAGCCGTTACAAATTTCTGTATTTGTAATACTAATGAGATAAAAAAACAAAGATGCTTTGTTCTTACTAACCTAGTGGATCTTTGTTTCAGAGTTTGATTGTTACGTATATAGATAAAATTGAAAGCTTGTATTTTTGATTTTAACTTTTTTTTTTAATTGTTTATTTTTATTCTCCACGGACTCCTGGGTCCGTGCCCTTTGTCAACTTTTACAATATTTTTTTAACTATATTTTATATTACATAAAACTAATGACTATAATATTTTACTTATATTTGCTTTTTCATTTTAACTTTTTGATTTTACTTATTCATAATTTATCTATATTTCAGAATACTGTGCTCGTCAGAAAGCAGAATCCTCATCATCATCATCATCATCATCAGCTTATCATGTTTCACGCATGTCATATGTCTTTGAACTTTTTAGGTTCTTAGACATACTTACCGGTTTCGTCACGATGATTTCCTTCACCGTTTTTGAGCGATGCCACCGAAACTACTAATTTAAAAAAAACTAAATAAGTCACTGATGCAGGGCCGGGGATTGAACCAAGTGCCGTCAGATTGTTAAGCGCACATGCCACCATCCGGCTTTCATCATTCCTAGAAAGGAGAATAGCACCGTTGTATACAAACCTGCATCAAAATATTCAACAGAATCAAGGTCCTCTCCAGCATAGAGCTGCAATTTCCACTATCCTTATAGTTTCCTTATGAACGTAACATCTGTATCCAGGAATGTCACCGGGAAGTGGTAGCCAGGGTCACGACCCTGACGAACAGGAAATGACGTAAGAATGATAGTAAACTGCTTGGTATTATTGTTTATTTACATTTTAAAGTTGGCAACGGAGATGTTTTTAAAGCTGGAATATGTTTGGAACTGCAGTTGATTCTGTGATGTTTTTGTCATTTGATTGGATATTTTATTTCATACTAGCAGCGTCCCACGGTATCACCCGCGTAGTGATGAAAAATGGTGATGATGATGATGATGAAAAGTAACCTATGTCACTCTCCGGCCATTGAACTAAACCCATGCAAAAAATCAGGTCGATCCGTTTCTCTGTTGCTGCGTGAAAGAGGAACAAACAAATAAACTTTTCACATTTATAATATGATTACCTCTGCGTTTGTATCAAATAAAAGCTTTTGAATCATATCCATCTTCAGCCTTGAATAACCCACTAAAGGGATTTTCCTTGTTATCTTGTCATTATCAACCGCTTTCACGTATTTCCTGCTGGTTTCCTTTTGTCGCCGGGTCAAACCACTTTTTATTGGTCAGACTGGACTCTGCCAACCTGGTCTGGGCCACCACGAAGTCCCACTATAACCCGTAGCAGCTAGGGCTCCGCCCGCCGCCACCACACCTGACACGTTTTAATTTACAGTACCCTTAGTACAAGTTCTGATAGTATTCGAATACTTTTTTCGTTTTCGTATTGTTCCATACATTGCTGGGCTAAAAGGTATTCTAAAACTTTTTTCGTATTAGTTTGAAGCAATCTATACCACCAATTACTACCGATTTTAGTTCCTTCACCTTTCGGAAAGAGGCACTTTACTAAAATGTATGGAACTATACGTAAACGAAAAAAGTTTTCGAAAACTATCAAATCTGAGACTAAGCGTACCTACTGAACTAACATGCAAGAAATATCTTTAGTAGTTTTTGTTATATTTGTACACACATCCACAAGAAACCGTGTTACTTTGTCACGTCGTGGAAATGCAAAGTATATAATTATAAATATCGCCCGCGACTACATACGTGTAGACTTTCATAAAAACTTTTACCATTTTGCCCATCTTAATTCAGCTCTTAGGCTCGAAAAAATGTCTTAATGAATTTCTACACTCCATAAGGAGTCTTCATGTCAAATTTCAGCTTTGTAAGTTAAGTAGTTTTAGATATTTCATGATAATTCAGTCAGTCAGTCAATCAGTAGTGAGTGAGATTTTTCACTTTAAAACATATATATTGAAGGTACAATCAGTTAGAAACGAGATGAACACAGTTGTATCCAAAATCTTATCCATATTTTCCTTCTGCCCATTTTATGAAAACACCTTAATTATATCTCCGATAACATAAAATTGATGATGACCAATATAATATAAAAGGGCTTAAAACAAAACATAAAAATCGCCAACGGGTAAAAGAACAAAAACGAGCATGAATTCTGTGGGCAAAAAAAACATAATCAAGTGACATTTCCATCCGCAATATGGATGGTAATGAAGCTACTAACCTTGGTATACATAATATAATATGTAAGAATATTTATTCAATTGGTAGAGTTCAACCACTTGCTTATTTTTTCTTTTGTATAAAAAAGAGCGGCAAACAAGCGTGCTGTCCGCCTGATCGTAAGCAAATACCGCCACCTATGGACACCTGCAACGCTGGTGGTATTATCAATGATTTGCCGGTCCAGAGAGATTTTTGTAGATACCCTAGGCTTATTACTTCATTTTAAATCTCGGTGGGAAGACATTTAGGTGAAGGACATTACACACCTTGCAGGTCTGCGAAAGAAAAAAGCGGAAAACCGGACGGTATGGGATTTCCAGCTTGCCAAAATGTAAGGGTGATAATTATGAAAAGGGTTAAAATACAGTGACAATCAGGCAGGCACCGCAAGAGAGCGCAGGGAAATTCTGGATGCAGGCCGCATCCAACCGACCCTTTTGGAGATCGATAGGGGCCTATGACCAGCAGTGGACGTCCTATAGTTGAAACGATGATGATGATGAAGCAGGCAGGCTACCTGATTTTAAGTGGCCATCGCCATCTATAAACCAACGTTATAAGCGTGCCTAATCTTCAGATTAGGGGGGTTTTGCATGGAACCCTATTTTTAAAGCACCCCAAGTTACTTATAGCTAGCTCTGCGGGAAGGTAGAATGTTTTACATCCAGTATCGGAAGAAACATCCGGCAGAAATAAACTGATGGGACCCACAACATGTGGTTGATCCTTCTTGTGATGACGGATTGTTCTGTGATAGCCAAGAGGCAGATATAAAGGTATAAGATTGAAGGGTAGTAAGAGGTAGACATTAGTTATTAAGATTCTTCCTGGACACACACCAACTTTGCCAGTTTTCAACTGCCAATCAACAGTGTGTAATCATTTTTGTATTCCTAATCAAAAGGCAATGATTCCAGTGGAATTCAGGATACAATTATAGGACAGTAAGGTGTAAGGGTTTTCATAGCTTTGTTTCGTCCATAATCTGTTAAGCAAGCGTGACGCTTACCAGCAAACAACGTACATACATGCTCTTTGTTCAGTAATTTGTAGCTTAGATAAATGGTAACAGTGAGCTGGTTATTTTTAATACTATGCTTAAAGACATATCCTTTTTTTCATAAGCTCGATCAGCTATAACCAAAGATAATAATTATAACCACTTGATCGCGCATGTAGTCAAATGATGCCACGTCGGTCGCGGGGGGTAGCTTGTGATTGGAGACTCGACGCGACTTGACGCTTGTGATTGGAGAATCAAAAGTAATTCATTCAATCCGCGCATAGGATTGGCCCCGCTAAAAATAGTTTAGGGTGACATGTTAGAACCTTTGGCTTATGCGGGGTAAAGGATGAGCAGTCAAGTGCTATAACTATGTTATAAAATATCAATTTCCCGCTAACGACAAGTGCCCATATCGCGTGAAAGCGAGATATTGTTTTAAAGAACAGATTAGCTACAGCAGGAAGAAAGTACCTTTGTCAAATAACTGCAATGTTGCAACAAAAGAACGCGGCACTTACACGGTGTCCGTGAACCTGGCAACGCTAAATTTACACTTCGCGTCATCGGGTGCGTTCGCAAAGAGCAAAGATATTGACGTACAGAAGTATCATCCAACTAAGAAAATATGAGGCATAAATACCTAATTACAATAAACAAGTATTTTATTTGTTATATAATTATTTACGGGAACAACCGTGATAGTTTAAAACAGTGTTTTATTTGATTAGTGTTAAAAAAAATCTACATGAGTTTTTCAAAACTTCGTTGGTCTATCACAACTGGAACTGGGCAGGACACATGGCCAGACGTAGTTATGGGAGGTGATGTACAGCAGTGACCGCGTGGTGGCCGAGACTAGGTTGGCGGAACCCAGGCCGACCGAGGATGAGGTGGACTGACGACATCAAAAGTATTGTGGGAACGAGTTGATGCGACGAGCGAGAGACCGGGGAGAGTGGCATAAACAAAAGGAGGCCTATACCCAGCAGTGAGTTATTTAGGGTTGATGACGATGATAAATTGGTCCATCACAAGAAGATTTCTTATGGAGTTTATAGTTCCGCTGAGAAAGGATAATGTGAAGAGGCCGAACAATTGAGGGGGGCAAATTAATTAGATTGAAAGCCTATATAACAGTCTACACGTACGTAATCGTGGAGAATAGCTAGTGATGATATTTTTTACTCAACGACTGAAAAAATAGTATAATATTTTTATGAGAAATGTGTGACAAGATCTGAAGTGGAGGTCGGCAAACGTGCCCGTCGTGTAACGAAAAAAAAAGTGGTGGTGGTACTGCGTAAAGTGGCTTAAAACTGGAAGCATTTAGTTGACGAGTGCAATACGTTCATCGAGGCATACGAACAAGGTAACCTGAAACAAATGAAAGAAGTATGTGAAACTCTTTGAAGTCTGTCTGTAGAGGTCTGTCTTTCTGTGTGTGGTGTCCACAGAATAATAAAGAGCATAGAATCCATCACGTGATTTACAAAGCATACAAGGCCGTCTTTCAAATAGTATGTAGCCTTTGGATCTTTTTACAGGACCCTAGTACATTAAAACAGTGTACAGCACATCCCTGCAATTTGCCGTCCTGTCAAAAATATATCTGTTTCATTCTGGTAACAAACAATTTTGGCATATGAGTATAAGAAAGTAACATGTTTATTTCATTTGTGCTAAATTAGCGCTACTCCTATGCTTTAGTCCTTTTTCTGAGGTGGTGTCTCACGTTGTGGAGATGTGGCTAATAACCACCAAGAAGTTGACGTGTTGACCAACACGATGTCGATTTTGAAAATACTCGTTACATAGTAGGCACCTAATCTAATTGCCTCAAAGCTCTCTCCTATCTGTTGATTACTCTTTGACGACCAGAGATGAAGCAGTGCGAAGGTCATCAGAACGCTGACTGCAGCAGATATACCCACATAATGTCTACAGATCATAACTGAAATAACTCGTTTGAACATATCCTGCTACATTATGTTGTTGATTACGATGATTTGCGCGCTGTTGAAGATTGAGGAACAATGACAAAGCTCTTTGTATGTTTATTTTTAGGGTTCCGTACCCAAAGGGTAAAAACGGGACCCTATTACTGAACCTACGATGTCTGTCTGTCCTACATTTAAACGGCTGTATTTTTAGAACCGTAATAGAGATAGCTCGTTGAAATTTTCACAGAATATGTAATGTTACGGCGGATTAACTAATAAATAATAAAAAAAAGCCTATAATATATAAAAAACGAAAGGGAGGTCCCGATACTATAATTTTGTAAGGCTACCGGGCTGTTTTTTATTGTCTTTAATCTTACCATAAATAGATCTGAATACAAACTCAAAATATGTTCAAAATTAAGGAAGATAAATTATATAAACATTTTAATATCTAGTTCTTGCTAGACAAGGAGCGCACTATACAAATAACGTCACTTGTAAATACGCCATACAAACTCCATATTGACTGAAGGGAAAGGGACAGAGCATGAACAGAGCATACCTTCCTGATCTATTCACAAATTTTTAACATTTATACCTCAGAACTTAAGACATCCAATCAGAAATGAGGAGATCCGTAGACGAACAAAAGTCACCGACATAGCCCACTGGATTAGTAAGTTGAAGTGGCAGTGGGCAGGGAACATATCAAGCAGAACAGATGGTCGATGGGGACGAAAGGATCTCGAATGGAGACCGCGGACACGTAAGCGCAGCGTAGGACGTCCACCACAAGATGGACAGATGACCTAAAAGAGACCGCAGGGAAACGCTGGAGAAAACAACTAAGTATCTACTACTGCTATTGACATAATATATATGTTGGCCACGCAGCGTTAAAGCCAGTCGTCCTACACCAGCCTCCTCGGTAGAGTGCAGCCTCCATGGGCGAGTAGGAGGCTGGCGAAGGGCGACTGACACGGCGCGTCACTAATTTAAATAAAGATATCAATCGAACAACAGGAAAAATTAGGAATATAGTTTTCTGAATAAACGGTTTTTTGTGGTAATTTAAAAAGCCTTTTCACTCTCTTCCGCACCCGCCGGTCGCCAACAAAGTCCTTCGAGCCGGATCGTGGAAGTAGAGTGATTATCGTGTCTAATGTTGAGGACTCCGCCTAGCACATCGCGCACTATAATGATTACACACAGCGCAACCGCAAGGAAGAAGCCCGCAGAATTAGATGCACAGAATGAAGACCCACAAAAATCCGTTACCGTATCTAAAAGTTCCGCGTCGATTGAGGCTAGAAAAATTATTTTAAAACTCGAAGCTGCACAGGCACGAGCAGCCATAGAGATAGAAGCTGCACAGGTACGAGCAGCCACTGCACAGGCACGAGCAGCCATAGAGATAGAAGCTGCACAGGTACGAGCAGCCACTGCACAGGCACGAGCAGCCATAGAGACAGAGCTCATCGAGAAAAAGCTAGCCGCAGATTTAGCCGCACTAGAATGCGAACGTCGAAACAGAAGGGGAAGCTCAGGTAAATCTGTAGAAAATTCAGTGAACAAAGTACATCACTGGTTTGAACGAGACAACCATGACAATATAAAAAACCATCAAATAGATATTTCTCCTCAGTGCGACGTTCCTATCGTTAGCGCAGTTCATTTTAATAACTTAACAAGTGCTATTAAAGAGTCAAACACACAGAATAAGCAGATGCTAGCAAGATTTGCAACTTCAAAGGGTCTCTCGCAGTATCACGGAGACCCTATAGAGCGCAAGGCATTCAAGCAGGCCTACGAAGAATCGACCAAATTGTGCAACTTGAGTGACGATCAAAACATGTGGAGATTGCGGAAATCTCTTCATGGAGAGGCAAAAGAAACCGTGTCTTCCCTGGAAACCGTGTCTTCCCTGCTCATTGGAAACACCACCCCGCACACAATAATCGAAGCTTTAGAACTCCAGCACGGGCGATCAGATGAATTGCAAAACATTGTTAAAAAGTCGTTTGCCTTTGAAAGCATGGAACTCTGGGAAAAGCCCAGACAGAATAAACATGAGTTAGAAGTGATCCAAATATTGGACGAAACAGCTAAACTACAAGACGGAAAATGGGAAGTCGATCTACCCTGGAAGGTTAGAGACTCTAAAATGACAGATTCTTACTCGAATGCTTTTCGTCAACTCAATTCTGTAGAGAAAAGGATGAGTTCCGATGCAGGATTCGCTGCAAGATATAAAGAAAGAGTAGATCATTTGTTTCAAAATGATTACGCTAGAAAACTGAGATATGACGAAGATGATTCATTTAAATTACATTTTGGCATAGATAATCGAAACAAAAAGAAATTGCGTCTAGTTTTTGACGGCGCAGCTACTTCGGAAGGACACTCCTTGAACGATTTTTTACTGCAAGGACCAGATTTATTAGAATCACTGTTGGGCATTATGTTAACATTCCGAGAACGACCCATAGGAGTCGCCGGAGATTCTTGTGGAGGGAAAATCCCAACGAATCCATTTAGAAAAGTCGTACAGTCCGTTCCAATAATAGATTAATCAATTGATTAAACTCAAAGAGATTCGCATACCAAGATGGTATTTCCGTCAATTTGAAAGATGTCAAAAATGTCAAGAAAATATTTGATCGATATAAACAAAGAGTAGTATTATAAAGGATATAAAACTTACAAAAACAGAAACCGAATTGCATATTTTCTGTGATACAAGTCCGGCCGCATATGCGGCCGGACCGTTGCATTTTGGCGTGTGCACCAATGAAAACGTACGCGTATCGTTGATCGCTAGATCGCAAAGTGCTGTTTCGGGTTGTCGTCTCGCTAACACGATCCGAAAAGAAAGCAGGCTGAACTCGATAAAAATATTACTGGAGTGATTCTATGACTGTACATTGGATCAAAAATCCTAACCGCAATTATAAAATATTCGCAGTTTATCGTCTCGGGAAGATAGATGATAAAAGTGAACCTCACGACTGCTCAAATTTGCCTATACCCGGAGTATTTGATGACGGTGACTTATATTTGAGAAAGATGTGGAGGATCGCACAAAGAGCGATATGTTTTGGCAGCTTTGGGTCAAGGAGTATTTGCCTGAAATAATTTCACGATCTAAATGGCAAAAGGAGACTGTTAACTTAAAAGAAGGTGATCTGGTCATCTTGGTGGACCCGAATTCACCCCGCAACACCTGGCCAAAGGGTATAATAGAAAAGGCGTACAGCAGCAGTGACGGTCGAGTACGCACGGTTGACGTGAGAACTAATGACCGGATATTTACCAGGCCAGTAACTAGAGTGGCCCGTTTGAGTGTCTTGTGACACAGGGTGGAGAATGTTGGCCACGCAGCGTTAAAGCCAGTCGTCCTACACCAGCCTCCTCGGTAGAGTGCAGCCTCCATGGGCGAGTAGGAGGCTGGCGAAGGGCGACTGACACGGCGCGTCACTAATTTAAATAAAGATATCAATCGAACAACAGGAAAAATTAGGAATATAGTTTTCTGAATAAACGGTTTTTTGTGGTAATTTAAAAAGCCTTTTCACTCTCTTCCGCACCCGCCGGTCGCCAACAATATATATACTAATATATACATATATATAAATAGGTAGAGCAGGTTTATGTCATGCGAAATGACTTGCATTTTTCTCTAATGTTTCCTATTGCACAACAAAAAGACAAAAATGTGAAACAGGAAAAAAACATAATCATCAATATTATAAAACCACAGATATTAACTAGGTATTACGTATAGCGACTTTACAAACAATAGGCAGGAAAATTACAAAAAAATATTACAATGAAATTATAGGTCAATGACAATGACATACATTTACCTTCAAAGAGAAACGTTGCAAGTGGCTAGTGGCGCCACTTGCAACGTGCAACTTCCTGTGCAACTAGATACTTAAATGACCGTTTCCTTCCTCTACCGAATTCCTTTGTCTTTAGTCTTGTCGCACATTACTATAGGCGTGGAGGAAAGGGGAATTACCATGGCTAACGTTTCTAGAGACGGTTCCAGAAGGAAGATGAACTTTACGGGAAGGGTAACGAGGGTAATAAAAGTAAACTTGTTTGCACGGCTCACACAGGATTTGACGGAATTAAATTTAACTTTGTTTTTCTAGAGAATTTTGGCATCACACGTCTTATGCATTTGCCACTGTCAAGTATTAAAACATTTTCAAGTTATATTTAGGTATTGTTTGGCTAATAAAAGTAGAGATTGAGAACGCGCCCCAACCTAAAAATAACCGTATCATCATAATCAGCTTTTTAACAGTCCACTGCTGGACTTTTAGCCTACCCTCGAAAGGGTGATTGGGCCATATTCACCACGCTGGCCCAGTGCGGATTGGTGGATTCACATACCCCATTGAATTCCTTCTCCGTACGTACGCAGGTTTCCTCACGATCACGACAAAAAAAAACCGTATGACAACCCCAAAATTTATATGAAATGCAAACATTACTTTGTTCTGTCTGTGTTACAATAAAAATTTATAATTTACAAGCATCAAGTGAGATTATTCCAGACATTTCATACTAATTTCTGGGGTTCCAATGCTGATATTATTAAATTTGTCGCGCTTTTTCAGTCTCTACTTTCATTGGCCAGACTCTAGCAAGCCAATAAAAGAAATCTCTATTTAGGTATACCTACCATTTATATTACATTGCTGCAGCAGTAGGCAACATAATCATTTATGGACAAAAGTGAAAAAGTGCACCGATACGTAGCTTAGGCCAGCATAAGCCATAAATGATCAGTTGCCGTCAAGGCTTCTTTAGTACTTTTCAAATATTTACGAAAAAATATGCATAATATTAGGTACCTATGCATAACTCAGATTTAATTAAAACGTTGCTTAGCAATAAAACATAAAGAAATTTTCCAGATGGCTGTTTTATTAATTATGAGACAATCACAGGACGCATTCTGGAAATGTCGTAGAGACCTGAAACTTGGGGGTGTGTTCTTTGTATGACGTAGGCATCCGATAAGAAAAGATTTTCCGAAATTTTACCCCTAAGGGGGTGAAAAAGGGGGGCAAAGTTTGTATAGGACAACGTGATTTCTTGGTCCAATCTACTTCAAATTTTGCATAAACCTTTTCTAACAGAATTGATGTAAGACGGGTTTCATATTTTATTGAAATTCATCCCTTGACGGGGTTAAAAAGGGGTAGAAAGTTATTTTGGCGGTGATTTTCTTCTAAGTTGATATCAATACTCCTTAGTGCTTTTGATTTAAATAACATTTTAGTTTGACACATGTTTGAACACTCAATCCGAATTTATTCAAAAAAGGTTAAACTCACTTGAAAACATAAGCAAATATAATATGTCTCGAAAGTCACCGTACTATATTAGTACCTCATTTGAAGGTTTCTAAGCTTAAAGAGGTTATGCACTTTTAGGACACGGCCTGCCTTTTAGGGACGTTTGTTGTGTGTACTTAATAATACTTATAGTTTGTCATAGAAGTTTAATTTAGTGTGTATTGTTTCAGATAATCAAGTTTTAACTTGTAGAAAATATTTTATGATATTAAAAATATTTCTTCTTTTTCAAGATGACTTTTACAACAAATTATACAAAGAAACAGCGCCCTCACTTTCTAAGCCTTTTCTCATATAAGACAAACGTCGTAACTTGACTCATTTCGAGCAATCAATCTAAAACCATTGTCGGCTGAGACTGGCCTAAAATAATAAAAAGGATGTTTTACCGACGTGTGCGTCGACGGATTTTATTCCATTTTCGAAAGGGGTTCTGAATTTAAAATTAGAACGCGACGCGCGCGCCGGAAATGCGTCGAGTGAATCACGCATCCCGCCGGTTACAAGGGATTACAAAGAAGTCGTTTTGTAACGTTTTATGTTATACTTTTAGGCTGACTTGCACAAAAAATTCAATCTGGTTAAATCTAGATTGTACTAAATTTTGCATATGATTTTACATTTGAATTACGTTGAATCGAGATATAAATCGGTCGTGCGAGTGGATCTTAATATTATACTTAAGTATTGTAAATTTTATAGATAGTATGTCATTGCTAAACATTGAAGCATTGATGTCATATTTACACGGAACGGTGTGGTAGTAATAAGCCGAAAGGAGGTCTTTGTACTCACCAATATGAACAACTTTTACTATGGGTTCAACCGAAAAAATCGAAAAAAATACAATTTACCAATGGCAATGGTGACCTGTGATGGGCTTACACACGGAAAGAAAAAAAGTCTCGAATCAAGAGTATATCTATTGGTCAAGAATAATATGGTTTCATATATGGGGAAAACAATATTTTCTTGAATAAAGCAATTTATTGTTTTAGTTGATAAGCTCAAATCAACATTTTAATGTCTCATATAAAGATGATATATTATCGATAGAAGAATTAAGCAATTTCTTCATGCAAGAGGACACGGTTTCTTGTTCTTCAAGACTCACAGTTTTCTTGAACAAAGACAGTTAAAGTTTTTGATGCATACCTATTTTATTTTTAGAGTAAGACAAAGCAATTTTTATAGAAAACATAATAATCTTCTAATAAAATAATCGAATTCTCCGCTCAGAATGCAAAAGTCTTAAATGAACAAAATCTTAGTATTAGTAGAAGATAATAGTATTTTTCAATTGAGACAATAAGTTTTATTTTAAATACAGTTTTAGTTTTAAAGCAAGATTGTGATAATTATGTTGGAGACTGTTTCATCTTGTTGAGACCGCACATCATTTTAACTTGAGAATTGGCGTTGTTTAACTCAAAACATGCTTAATTGAATGAAGATTCGATCACATCTTAAACCCAAACAACTGAATGTTAGTACAATGCAACAGTTATTAGAAAGAAATAGCCTTTTAATTTGAGTCAAAAATTGTAACAGCTTCTACTGAGAATTCTGTTGTTTAAACTAATCATAATATTTCTTAATTTAAGAAACTTAAAATTTTATACTGAATAAAATTTCTCTCCTTTCAATACTTTCTACATTTTATTTGAATAATGTCATTTACTTTTCTTTAGTATTTTAAATCTTAAGCAGAGACTAATACTACTTCTGAACTGAGAATATAGATTTTCAAGGTGAGATTATCAATGTTCTTATCTTGAATAACCAGGGATTTCATACTAAAACTAAATTGATCTCTGTTTAAATAATAACCTTTTCTTGTCCTAAGATTTTTTATGTCCAGTCAAGAATAAAAATATATTTGAATTGAAAATGCATACTCTTAAGTAAAGTATTTCTTTATCTCAACCTTAAATAACTGAGAATCTTCTGCAAAGACAAAAGTTCTTAGTTCGAATAATGCCTTTTACTTGCCTAAAGAAGGTTTGATTTTAAGTAAAGACTGTTGATGTTTTGATATTAAGAATGTATCTTCTTAGGGAGAGTATGGTAATATTCTTAGTCTGAATAATTGGGGGTTTCAGATCAAAAACAGATTGATCTTAGGCGAACGATTTCTGTGCGTTATTTGAAGAATGTATTTGCTTCTATCAAGATGTTTTGTTGCTTCAAGTAAGTAATTTCTAGATTTGCATTAATAATTCTACTTCTCAGATGAAACTAATAATTTTCTTAATTGGAAAGTAGAAAGTCTCAAAGCAAGACCATAATGAAACACAGGGTTACGCAAAAAGGGTGTACTATCCCGAAAGGGACTCATAGTACTCATCATTATGAATAACTTTTACTCCGGGGGCTACCCTGATTTCGCGAAAAACCACAGCTGTTCCATACATTTCGTCGAGTTTCACTGACAGTTTTATATGGAACAGCTGATATTTTTATCGCGATTTCGAGGTTAACAACAAAGTAAAAGTTGTTCATAATGATGAGTACTACGAGCCCCTTTTCGGGTTAATACACCCCTTTCGCGTCATCTTGTGTTTCATTCTGGTCTTGCTTTGAGACTTTCTGTCATCTATGCATATTGACAAAAGCTGAAATGCAGTGCTTATAGAGCAATACCAGAATGTATTGCTCTATAAGCACTGCATTTCAGCTTTGACACATTTGAAAACCAATACATACAACATAGCAGAATTATCAATACAATCGATTTTAGCTCGATTTAGTTACGACTTACGCCATGGATCAATCTTATTTTAACCCTGACTTTAAATTAAAATAAGTTGTCATTTATCAAAATATTTATTATTATAATACTATATTTTTAAACACGTCATACACACAATCTTAATTCTTAACTTAGGTACATACAATAAAATTATTCAAAAATATAAGATCAAAAACATAGTAGACTTACAAAAAAGATGCAGTTTTTAAGGGCGTGCTCGCCTGCAATATAAGCTATCCATTTCGCACGTTTTAGAGATAACATCTAATTTTGGCAAAGGTATCACATAAAAAATCTTAAAAAACTTCGCCAAAATCTGAAATATCAGTGTGAAAATTGCTTTATAACATTTGTAATTTTTTCTGAATAAAATTACTATTTAATTTTACTGTTTTTATACAAACATATTGATTATTTATCTTGACAAAACGTTTAAACTGTGCAAAAGAGAAAGCAAAGAGGGCCTTAATGCTATGAAACGGGACTTACATACTAATACTGCAGCCTTAACATATTAATATTGTGGAAGACTGGTTCAATAACAATATTTTCGAATTGACATATCGAATCAACGCACGAATTAAAAAAAAAAAAACTCTATTGCCCACTTTTTAGTTGGCCTTAAAGCTATGAAACGGGACTGCAGCCTTAACATATTAATATTGTGGGAAATTGGTTCACTAAAAATATTTTCGTATATACATAATAATATTTAATCAACACACGAATAAAAAAAAAACTCTATTGCCCACTTTTTAGTTGACCTTAAAGCTATGAAACGGGACTGCAGCCTCAACATATTAATATTGTGGGAAATTGGTTCACTAAAAATATTTTCGTATATACATAATAATATTTAATCAACACACGAATTAAATAAAAATACTCTATTGCCCACTTTTTAGTTGACCTTAAAGCTATGAAACGAGACTGCAGCCTTAACATAAAATATTAGTATTGTGGGAGACTGGTTCAGAAAGAATATTTTAGAATTTACATATTTAATCAACACACGAATAAAAAAATATTACTTTATTGCCCACTTTTTAGTTGGCCTTAATACTACGAAATGGGACTGCAGCCTTAACATATTAATATTGTGGGAGACTAGTTCACTAAGAATATTTTCGAATTTACATAATTATTTAGTCAAAACACGAATAAAAAAACTCTATCGCCCACTTTTTAGTTGGCCTTAAAGTTATGAAACGGGACTGCAGCCTTAACATATTGATATTGTGGGAGACTGGTTCACTAAGAATATTTTCGAATTTACATATTTAGTCAACAGACAAATAGACTTCACGAAAGTTATGGTAGTTAATAGATTAAATTTTGGTGAAAACCAGGAAAATAACAAATAAATCTTTTAAAAAATAAGACCGGAATGTATACTTTAATATTCCGGCCTTATTTTTTTAAAGATTTATTTGTTATGGAAATCAGTTTCCACTCTGGTTCTGTTGGTTGTGGTTCTGAAAACCACGTCAGCGTGGTTTTCACACATTATTAATATCTGAACGGGTGTTATTCACGATCCGGCCTAATATAACGTGAGTAACACCCGTTCAGATATTAATAAGGTCAGGTTTTTTTTTGGCCAACTTTTATTTTCCAAATGGTTCCCCGAACACACCCGTTCGGCTTATCTAACCTTCTACGGCATAACGCCTTGCATAAATAAATAAACTTACATCAATATCAACAATGAGATTCTCGATGCACTCCAGTGTCGAAAATTTTGTTTTTCTGTCGAGTCTCCCTTATGGAGGGATGAGATGACAGGAGTTTCATTTTATCTGGAACCTTCCGATCTGAAAAATAAATGCGAAAAATTATACATAGGTACTTATACTACCCTATACACATAGGGCTAGTGGCTGGCTAAGTGGCTACCATGCTGTGTTGTAGTAGATAGGTACCGAAAAAAGTATGTACCTAACTCACCATTATCGGTTTCCTGTGTTATGCCTTCGTATAAACTTGCCAATGAATCATATTTATTTGTATTAATAAATTTCAAACTGATAATTGTATTTATAAACGTTTGCCACTTTGTATAAAAATTCAAAGTATTTTCCTTGTACTTTTCTTCGATATCCAAATTAATCTGAAATCACACCACACTGATTAATATTATATATGCGATATTTTGCGTTTAAGTTTGTTATCACAATAGCACGGATTGACACACATGCTACATTTTTAGCAGCTTCACGCACTAAGATTTAAAAAATATATAAACTGTTTAAACAACACCCAGAGATTCTTGAAGAGATAATAATTGTCTTGTTTTTAGTTTACATATTGAGAATAATATTGTTTTTCACTTACTTTACCACTAAATGAGTGAAACTGCTATCAAAACTAATAAAAAAACATACCTACCTATACTCAATGCAATAATTATAGTTAGTTGGCTAAATAATAGTTATTTTTACCAGTATACATCCAAATCAAATTTGGATGTATACTGGTAAAAATAAATTCAAAATAAATGAAATACTAATTATTAGTAGGTGTAACTTACCATGTGCAGTAAAATATTATATTCTTCAATTTTGGATTTAACCAAAAGTCTGTGGCCAATTAAAGGGCATAGCTCTTTGAGAAAATCATCACTTAGATGTTTTAGTTGGTATTGCTGAATTACATTTTCTGGAAGAAAAAAAATATATTAATAATCAATGTCATCATCTCAGCCGTAGAACGTCCAATGCTGGACATACGTCTCCCCCATTGACTTCCTAGAGTGGTTTGAAGCGAAAACTTACCTTTAAATCTGTCTATAACAGACTCCGGAACTCCCCATTTGTGCAATATAACTTCTATCGAAGTTTCATCATCAGCCATCTGCATTAATATCACAACAAACGAATAAGAAGGTTAATAATCACAAAGTAAACTGTAACAGTAGAAAATGAAACAACACACGATCACACGATTTTTTGCAGAGACAACTTACGATAGTTTTTTTGGTTCAATTCAATTCTTGGTGTACGGCGAATATGGATAACAACAGCTCTGCTTAATAAATTACATTAATTGGAATTTATATTAAAAAATATTCGATACGATTCACAACCCCACTTGACGCGACAGGACAAATCAGAGAATTGGCGAATACAGGGTTGCCAGCTCCGAAACATTTTCCTTTATAAATGGTAAAAATTCTTTAAATTCATTCAAAACATTAAACGACTAAATTAAAATTATAATCGAATCAATCGAAGCGATTAGAGAGCTCGAGTTGACAGCTCTCGGGGTTTTGTATAATATGCGCGAATGGGTGATCGATCGGTGGGCGAACTTCGGTGATCGCACGTGACTATTTTGGGCGGGCCTGACTTGTACTTGGTCCGTTTTTTTTGTTAGGTACCTATACTACAGATTGTGCACTACAATAGTACCAAGTTTGAGCCTTGTACTTATTACCGTTTTTGAGATATGAAAAATACAAAAATACCTTTTCAAATATGTTATTTTGTATGGGACCCTTCATTTTTGACTTTTTGTTGTTTTTGTTTAATCCACCGTATTCTGTAAAAAAATCTGCCAGCTCTATTACCTACGGTTCACGAGATGCAACTGTTTAAAGGTCAGACAGACAGACAAACACCGGAGACTTAGTAACAGGGTTCCGTTTTTACCCTTTGGGTATGGAACCCTAAATTACTAATTACTAACAGCTCGTATATTACAGACGTTGTTTTAAACTATCACGGTTGTTCACTAAAGTTATATGATTATTTACGAGAATACTATACGCAGTGATACAGTGAGTGTGTTTTGTCGGGACTTGTGTTTTGTTTGAGTTGGAGTTCCAGTGATAACCGTAGCAAAAGACTAAGAAAGAGGGTAGATCGTTATGTCCGCACCTAACTTTTTAAATGTTCGACTAACCACCCGCATACCTCAGTCTTCCCGTGAACATGGTGCATGTAACTGCGCCGAAATATCGGGAGCTTATTCCACAACCTTACCACGGTAAATATACCGTAAATAATCTTATAACTTTATTACGGTCATGTACAATACATGGGGATTTTACCATGCAGTTCAAAATGGAGCGAGTACTCACTTCTTTAGTGCGTGAGGGTAGATAGTCGTGCGGAACGCTATATATCTCTTTCAAATGAACGGTCTCAATATCTGTATCTACACTATTAGATACACACTATAATTTACACTTCAACACACGTTTTATAAGGAGGTAAAGTTTGTGAGTTTGTGTGTAATGGGCAAACTCCAGAACTACTGGTCCGATTATAAAAAAATATTTCACGCATAGAAAGCTCCACTATCCCTGAGTGACATATTTGGCTATGTTTTGTTCACAGCGCGGGTGAAGCTGCAGAAGAAATCTAGTTTACAATAAAGTAACATAAATGTTCAGTGAAACCAATCACAGGAATAAAAGCTGATACGTTGTGTTGTATATTTTCAGTACGTGTCAATAAATTGCGGTCAGTATTATAAACATGGATGAATTGTACGACCTGATATTTGTACCTGTATTATTGGTTGTGCTTACCTAGTCATGATCCAAAAAACTCTATCACGAATACAAAGATACACTCTCCTCGAGTGACTTAGATTATGTTTTATTGACAACGCAGGTGAAGCTAGAGGGTTATAATCTCAAGGGGAATAAGTTATTTATATTGGTGGTCCAATTATATTGGACCACCAATATAAATTAATTATTCCACCCATAAGGGTAGAAAGCAGAGTGATCTTTCAAGTTAAACAATAGTCGGTTTTTTAGTTTTTTTAACCTGGGTATTATTTTAAACTATTCTGTTTCTCACTTTGATTGCGAAGAAATAGTTTCTTAATATACTTTTAGGTATTAATGCACATTCTCTTCTGAAAACTCGCACTTTCCTTAAAACTAGGGAATTTATTTTAGATATGACAACACTCATTCATCCCCCCCATCCTTCCGTTGCCGGTTTAGTCACATACTCTATTAGTCAAGACATTCGAATTACATCTAAGAATCAATTATTCTTGGATGAAGAAACGCGACTTTCAACTTCTACTAGTTATAGATAAGTTAATACCTACTAAGTAGAATTTTAAAAATATATAAGGAGTTCACAATTGTACATTTTTTGAGTTGGTCGACTATTACTCGTTATATTATAATAAAGCCTACTTATCCGTGATAGAGAGCCCTATGATAATTAAATTACTATGGAACCCAGATGGAGATATTGAAAAAAATTTCCTTATCAAAACGCGTTAAGGTTCAATTTTGCAATAAAATCTACAGCTGACTACTGATAAAACGATATTTCAGATTATATAACTAATATCAGCTAGTAATCAAGTCAGCCATAAAATTACTGCAGATGCCTTAAAATTCAAAACCTAATAGTAAACTACCAAAATTAAAGCGTATTTAGTGAATAAAATTGCTTTTCAAGTTTAGACACCTAATATTCAATGA
The DNA here is from genome assembly GCA_932305915.1 of Agriopis marginaria. Classification (NCBI taxonomy): domain Eukaryota; kingdom Metazoa; phylum Arthropoda; class Insecta; order Lepidoptera; family Geometridae; genus Agriopis; species Agriopis marginaria. The sequence continues at coordinate 19,516,002 of OW029914.1, read as the reverse complement.
AAAATCATAGCGACAGTGCAAATAGATGATCGTAGATCATAGGCATCCTAAAACGCAGTTAGTTCGTAGGTTTGATTATTTAACTATCAGAGATCAAAGATTCTGTTCAATGGTAAATTCTACCGCTATTTACATAAAAATAAAGTCTGTAAAGGCTGAGCACTGGTGCAGGGCTGACAATCGTTTTTTTACCTACTCGAGTTATCGTCGAACAAACATAGGTAGGTATAAAATACGAACTCCGATTTGTCCCCTTTGACTAAAAGACTTTCGCTTTATTTTATTTAGTGGCCTAAATATATTTAGCATAATGGGGATTCTTAGTAAATTCGCGGTGTAAGATCCAGATAAAAGTATCTAGGTTTTTTTTATTAACTGGAGAAAAATTTCAATTCTTTGAACTTTAAAGAGTTATATAGAGGATAATATATATTTAACTAATGAAAAAAGTATAGATAAATTAACCCATACTATTATAGAATAAAATTAGGCATAAAATATATACACTTATTAAAGAAAATATTAATATGTTTTCAAATATTGGTTACATACGTTATTTCGGCTCTTACTTAAATATTCTTAACTTGTTTACAAACATTTATTTTATTAGAACAATATACGTTATTTGGGAAGTTAATTGGTATAAATGGGTTGATTATTTTACCTATTATCGAGTAATTAAAAATAAAAATTCTCAAACAAATAATTTGCATTCTTAGTTGAACAATCCCATACTTGTTCCCAAAACACAGATAAATCTTGGCTAAAAACATAAGACGATCTTGCTTAAAGTTATTTTGTTTTTTAGTTTGACGCTAGTAGTTAAGTAATCCAATTAAAATTGTCTCAAACTAAACATGTATTTTCTTAGAATAAAATGTATGTCTATCTTATTTTGCATCATATAGGGATTCTTAATTGAAATATCCAATACTTATTCCCTCAAAACAGACAAATCATGGCTAAAAACATAAGACTATCTTGCTTAAAATTATTTTGTGTCTTAGTATGACGCTAGTAGTTACTTAATGCAATAAAAATTGTCTCAAACTAAACAATGATTTTTTCTTAGAATAAAATGTTTTTCTATCTTATTTTGTATCATATAGGGATTTTTAGTTGAAATATCCAATACGTATTCCCTCAAAACAGACAAAACTTGTTTAAAAACATAAGACTATCTTGCTTAAAATTATTTTGTTTCTTAGTATGATGTTAGTAGTTACTTAATCCAATAAAAATTGTCTGGAACTAAACATGTATTTTCTTAGAATAAAATGTATGTCTATCTTGTTTTGCATCATATAGGGATTTTTAGTTGAAATATCCAATACTTATTCCCTCAAAGCAGACAAATCTTGGCTAAAAACATAAAACCATCTTGCTTAAAATTATTTTGTGTCTTAGTATAACGCTAGTAGTTACTTAATTCAATAAAAATTGTCTCGAACTAAACATGAATTTTTCTTAGAATAAAATGTTTGTCTATCTTATTTTGTATCATATAGGGATTCTTAGTTGAAATATCCAATACGTATTCCCTCAAAACATACATATCTTGGCTAAAAACATAAGACTATCTTGCTTAAAATTATTTTGTGTCTTAGTATGACGCTAGTAGTTACTTAATGCAATAAAAATTGTTTCAAACTAAACATGTATTTTCTTAGAATAAAATTATTGTCGATCTTATTTTGTATCATAGGGATACTTAGTTGAAATATCCAATACGCATTCCCTCAAAACAGACAAATCTTGGCTTAAAACATAAGACTGCTTTACTTAAAAGTATTTTATTTCTTAGTTTGACGATAGTAATTACTTAATCCAATAAAAATTGTCTTAAACTAAACATTTATTTTCTTAGAATAAAATGTATGTCTATCTTATTTTGTATCATAGGGTTTCTTAGTTGAACAATCCACTTCTTATTCCCACAAAACAGACGAATCTTGGTCTAAAACATTTAGTTACCTTGTTAAGAATTAAATCAATTCTTACTTTAATGCCAAAATACTTACTTAACCCAAAAAAATATATCTTGAACCAAACAAGTGTTTTCTTAATAGGAAACGTAACCCTATCTTATTTTGAATCATTTTACATTATTAATTCAATACTTAAATTTACATCAAAATAAAAATATTTTTCTTCATACGAAATTTATTTTTCTTTAAATAAGACGTTCCTACTTTCCGATTTATGAGAATAATACATTATTTAAAGTAAGACAATATTTTTTTGAATCTAAAAGATATTCTTGAGTTAACAAGTTAAAAGTTTTAGTTAAAGTCAAGTTTCACAGGTTCTGAATCAAAGTTTTATAGTTCTTGGTCCTATACATTATTTTCTTACACTAAGATACAAAAAAATCTTAATTTGACAAAAATATAAATTGTTTACCCAACACCCAGATATTCTTGAAGGAATAATAATTGTTTTGTTTGTAGTAAATATAATGAGAATAATATTGTTTTTCGCGAAGAGTATCAGTTTTGTTGTTCTAAGACATTATTATTAATTCAAGCATTTATTTACTTGATATTAAACAATATTCCTGAGAATAAAAATATTCTTGGTCGGAAACAAATTTCGCGAGCATTTTTTTCCGTGCAGTAAAAGCAACAGCCTGCTGGAAAATATTTTTTTCGAATTTTAGTTGCTATAGAACGTTTTAAGGCTGCACTCATCGTCCAAAGTTACCACTTTAGCACATTTTAAACGATAACAAAAATAAAACTGGCCAAGTGCGAGTCGACTTAACTGTTGGCCTTTTGGAAAAACTCAGACTCACACAGCGGGCAATGGAGAGAGCTATGCTCGGAGTTTCTTTGCGCGATAAAATCCGAAACGTGGATATTCGCCAAAGAACCAGAGTCACCGACATAGCTGTTAAAATTTGCAAGTTGAAGTGGCAATGGGCAGTCCACATCGCTCGAAGAACCGATAACCGATGCGGAAGAAAGGTTCTGGAGTGGAGTGGTCCTCCCACTAGATGGACCGACGACATTGTGAGAGTCGCGGGCATCCAGTGGATGCAAAAGGCAGGCTGTCGTTCAGTGTGGAGGTTAAAGGGGGAGGCCTATGTTCAGCAGTGGACGTCTTCTGGCTGATGATGATGATGATGATGAGTCGAGCTCGCGCACTGGGGGTTCCGTACCACCACACAACTGGTTAGCTACTATATTAAAAAATTATGTGCAAAAAGACAACATCCCATCAACGCTCAGGCGGTCACCCATCCAAGTACCGGCCGCGCCCGACGTTGCTTATCACATCAGTGATCATACGAGAAATGATGGTGAATAGAAATTTAGGCACCGACTCGCACTTATACTTTAGAGTGTGTACTATAATCATGCCAAGTTTGATGCTTTTACGTACCTAATACCGTTTTACATTAGAGCTAATACAAAAATTTGTTAAAAAAATACGTTTGTGAAAAAGATACGTCTCCTTTTTGTTTTTCATTTTTGACTTTTTTATTATTTGTTAGTTAAACCGCCGTAACGTTATATTATTCTGTGAATTAAAAAAATTTAAAACTATATATATTAAAATTTCAACTGGCTATCTATTACGGTTTGAAGTATACAGCCGTAAATAGGTAAGACAGAAGGACAGACAGACATCGTAGGCTTAGTAATAGGGTCCCGTTTTGTCCTTTTGGTATGGAACCCTAAAAATCACAAAGGTGCATCAAATCCTCAACTAATACGAATAACATGTTCAATGCCGTCAGACGCGCCGCTAGATTTCGATCGGGGAGTTCGCTGCACTCGCCCGATTGGCATCGAGTGCGTAAGACGTAAAGACGGGTGCACACTGGCGCATTATGATGCCATTATGAATTATTCACTTTTACTATGTGTGCAAACTTGAATCGGATTGAAGGATTTGAAGGGCAACGTTTCCACAAATTACTGATAATGAAGTAATTTCACATCTATACATAATAAACCACCGACCGACCGACCGGTCTAGATGGACCGACGACATTGTGAGAGTCGCTGGCATCTCGTGGATGCAAAAGGCAGGCTGTCGTTCAGTGTGGAGGTTAAAGGGGGAGGGCCTATGTTCAGCAGTAGACGTCTTCTGGCTGATGATGATGATGACATAATAAAAATCTTACACTTATCTATACTAATATTATAAAGAGGAAAGATTTGATTGTTTGTTTGTTTGCATTGAATAGGCTCCGAAACTACTGAACCGATTTGAAAAATTCTTTCACTGACGGGAAGCTACATTATCCCCGGGTGACATAGGCTATAATCTATACCCGTGCGAAGCTGGGGCGGACCGCTAGTTTATTCATATACTGACAGACAACGCCCAGCCTAACTTAACTGCTGGCCTTTTGCAGAAACTCAGAGTCACACAACGGGCAATGGAGAGAGCTATGCTCAGAGTTTCTTAGCGCAATAGAATCCGGAATGTGGATATTCGCCGAAGAACCAGAGTCACCAACATAACTATTAAAATTTGCAAGTTGAAGTGGCAATACGCAGGCCACATCACTCGAAGAATCGTTAACCGATGGGGCAGAAAGGTTCTTGAGTAGAGATCACGAACCGGAAGACGCAGCGTAGGCCTCCCACTAGATGGACAGACGACATCTTGAGAGTCGTGGGCATCCAATTGATGCAGATGGCAGGCTGTCATTCAGTGTGATTAAGCTCTAAGGGGGGAACGGTGTTCGCTTTCTGGCTGATGGTGATGATGACGATGATGATAAATCTACATAAAAACAATCTAAATCAGGGCACTTGACTTTGAAAGTTCATTCACTACGCCCTTCCTGAGAATGTAGGTAATGTTATCAAACGTGATATAAACGACGATGATAACTGCATTGTTTTGACGCGTCAGTTTTAGGTTATTGACGTTTATTATAAACTTGATAAAATTATAATTATTTAGCATTATTATCATAAAAAATTGTGTCAGTGATCTGAATTCAATATGGACAAGAGGCGCGCGGCGGCTGAATCTGCAGAAGACCTCAAAAGACGCAAATATCGTACCGAGGATAGTGGGTACACTTTTGAACCTTTTGGGGTCGAACCCATGGGATCGTGGGGATCAGAAGCCATTTTTTTTATTTGTCATCACGTCTGGTCGTTGCAACTGGTGATCAAAATGCCGGCCTCTACTTTGCTCAAAGCGTGAGCATTGCCATACAACGAGGTAATGGGCCCAGGATTTTGGGAACAATTCCCACTGGCAGTTACCACCCTCGGTTTAATAAATTAGTTTATTTAGGTATTAATTTGTCGTTTTTATTAATTGTTTTAAGATGGAATGTTATTGAAATAACAGTGTTGATTAAATAAAAAAATTCGCCGATGTATAGACAATTTTTATTTTTATGTCAAATATCCACTTCACACATGATGCTGTTTATTATCAACCAGTGCTAGTCTTCCGATGGGACTAGCAAGTGACTTCACAATCTGCACTTTGCGCGTACAAGTACTTCATACTTACATGGTCCAAAGACATAATCAACACACAAAATACAAATTATGCAATATTAAATTTTAAAAGAAAGCCGAGAATTTATATCTATTTAACAATATAGATATGAACACAACAAGATAGCTGCGCCTTCTGGTTCGTGGTCTCCACTCAAGAAACTTTCTTCCCCATCGGCTATAGGTTCTTCAAGCGATATGGCCTGCCCATTGCCATTTCAACTTGCAAATTTTAATACCTATGTCGGTGACTCTGGTTCTTCAGCAAATATCCACGTTCCAGATTCTATCGCCCAAAGAAACTCCGAGCATAGCTCTCTCCATTGCCCGCTGTGCGACTCTGAGTTTTTCCAAAAGGGCAGCAGTTAAGGACCTTTAACTTTGAGATTTATAGTGCATAAAGAAAATAATTGTGGGACAACAACCTGTATAAAATGATAACTACACATTGTAGCACGTGCTTTTCTATGTTATACACTCTCAGATCAGACAAACAAGGGAGATATGATAAGCTGGCGTGACGGGTGCGAACGTATGTGACCTAAATTTGGCTTGATGTCTATAATCGAACTCACCTGCAGACGACCTTGTCGAACTTTTTTTGCATGTTGACTTTTAGTGTCTATTATATCTTCTGTGCTTTTATTTAGTTCATCGGTGTCTACTAGTTTCTTATTGGGTGTAAAAAGAGGGTTGGTTGTTGGGTGTTATAAGTTTAACGTGACTGTGTATTTAGGTATATGTCTGTGGCATCGTAGCTCCCAAACGGATAACCTGGTTTTTATTTAGTTTTTTTTAATATGTAGCTTAGTTCCCTAAGCTAAGATTTAAAAAAAACTGTTCGGCATTATATATTTTGAAATTTATTCCTTGTTTCGATTAAAATGCCAAAACTAGATTTATAGCAAAAGGAAAGTAAAAGAGTGGGCATAAGAAACGACTATACTAAATGGGGGTTAGAATCATACATACACCCGATCCAATGGTTGCATGGAAGAGATATATTTTATCGATAACACAGCCACTTGTGCGGCACTAGCTTGTAAGTATTCATAAGTGTTTTCTATCTGTTTGTAATTTTTAATTTCGGTGTACACAATTATGAGTCTTTATCTATATTTTTTTAATAATAGGTTTGCGTTTGACCCTCAACTCAGAATTAAAACGCACGCTTGCCTGGAAGAAACCGATTCACTCGTGGTGAATCATGGTCATTTGGTGGAAGAAGGGCGAAGGATGGAACCAAATGAATGAATGTGTCTAACAATTTGATGACACCCAGATTGTAACTATCGGGGAACACCCATTTAGGCAGCGCATTCCTCAGACTAGTAGTTCGCACAATAAAAGTGGAATCAAAGCGCTTAGTACGGGTTTTCGGAATATCAACCAAAGCAGTAACGAATTTTCGTGCCCACTTTGTTGGCACTCAGTCAGTAGAAAAACCCCCGAACTATCTACAACTAAAAAGTTACCCTCCTAATCTGGGCCAATGAAAATATAAAATTATCTCTGTTCTGGGCAGTCCGATAAGTTTTTTATAAGTTGCATCAAACAGCCCAGTGTGCACCTGCCCCATTCTCTTATCCTTGAAATATGACATTGTACGTTGACCTGAAGAAACTGCGCGCCAAAATAGGAGCTTTGCACTCGTAAATATCTCCGAATATAATTTGACGTTTTTACTGCTGCGGAGAAGTTCATTATGAAATTGAAAGTATTTCTGGTTATTTGGAGCTTGCTTTTTAAATCGAGTTTTGTGTAACTCGTGGGTATAGGGATCTTGGATATAAGAAGTAGATAAAAAATTTCCATTTATGTACATTGAAACTAGAAGCAGTATAACTTATATATGTACCTACATAATGATGTGAATGTACCTATTTATTAAGCAAATTTTTTAAATGGCATAAAATATCCAGGCTTTTTTCAACCCTTTTTATTGACTGCTTTTATTAAATAAAGGTTATATCTAATACTAAACACGTACCAAACAACCGAAATAACCTTAAAAAAACAGTTTTCCTTTTTTATAATAAGTTTCCGTTTGATCGCCACCTCGCCTGATGTTAAGCGATAATGCGGACTACGATGGAGCACGCTGTTCTATAGAAGAAAACGATGTGTTTGTGTATCTGTCCATCTGTATACTTTGTATCTTTATCTCTGCTGTAGCATCGTAGCTTCTAAACGGCTAAACCGATTTTTTTAAAGTTTTTATATTGAAAGGTGACTTCTTTGAGAGTGTTCTTAGATTTCCATGAAAATCATTTATATTAGTTACTAGCTGCGCCCCGCGGCTTCACCCGTGTAGTGATGAAAAATGGTGATGATGATGAAGAAAACATTGAACTATATACCCATGCAAAAAAAAACAGGTCAATCCGTTGCTCTGTTGCTGTGTGAAAGAGGAACAAACAAACCAACAAACTTTTAGCATTCATAATATTAGTATGATTAAAAAAAACCGGCAATGCCGCGCGTTGCCGTATATTATTACCTTGGAAATTTTCTCCATTACGCGACGACGCAGATTTTTGCGTTGTGGCGGTGTACCGCAGTTGTATTTTCACCCTACTGTTAAAAATTTGTATGTGCATAAATAAATTTATCTTTAACAAAATCAATTTAGGTGACTGCGAAAAGTTATGCGATCACTAATTGTATCTCGGCACATTAAGGTTCACGTTCACGTAATTTTCAACAGTCACCTAAATTGAATCGCTTATAAGAAAGAGGTCACGGTTTATTTGGCCCCAGGTTGATTTTAATTCTTCACATTGTTTTTGTGGGTGGACGTCTTACGCTGCGCTTACCAGTCCGTGGTCTTCATTCTAGAACCCTTCAGCCACGTCGGCCATCTGTTTTGCATGCTGTGCCCTGCGCATCATGCCATTTCAACTTGCTAATCCAGTACAAATAACTAATAAAAAGAAAATAAACAATCATGTCACACAACAAATATTTACAAAAGTTCGGTCGAACAACCTCGAGTAGGTAATAAAGATTGAATTAGTGTTGTTTTTAACAAGTGCAGAAACAATAAAATGTGATAATTATATCTTACAGGTTTAAACAATAATCGGAGCAAAGCTCTATGGCAAAGAACCTGGAGTGTAATAATTAATAAATTTATTATTATGTTTAATTTAAGTCTTTTGCATTGCTATTCAGCATGGTAATGCCGCCAGGATGCTGGGTACGCTGACTACTGATAGTGGGCTGCGCATTTGGATTGTCTCTAGACCTTCAACGGTCTATGGGCAATCCAACTGTGTTATTTATAATAGGCTAAATAGTTTAAGTATTAGTACAAGTTGAGGTATTTATAGCCCGTTAGAAAAAAGTGACATCATCATTTCAGCCATAGGACGTCCACTGCTGGACATAAACCTCCGTAATCGATCTCCAAAAGGGCCTGTTGGAAGCGGCCTACCCAACGTTTCCCTGCTGTCTCATTTAGGTCGTCTCTCCATCTTGCTGGTGGACGTCCTACGCTGCGCTTACTGGTCCGTGGTCTCCATTCGATAACCTTTCGGCCCCATCGGCTATCTGTTCAGCGTGCTATGTGCCCTGACTTCCTAATCCGGTGGGCTATGTCTGTAAAAAAAGTTGGTACCTATTTATCGTAACATCTTTCTTTCCAACTCTTTTATTTTCGTCTTCTTTCTTTACTTAAAACATTCTACTTACTCAATACTCAGAAATGTATTGCTCATTATGAAATTCACATACCTACACATCCATAGCAACTATGTGCAAAACAGGTCGATTTTTTCTGATATTGATTTGTTAAACATTTTGCCAGCAATATGTATTTTAGGGTTTTGGCATACATATTTCTTTTTATTTTCTATGTCTTTTATAGATGGACGGTGGACCAAAGCAGTCACAGAATGACGCAGTCATGGAAAGCGACCACCGGGCAGACCACCAGCCCGCTGGTCGGACGACATCGTTAAGACAGCAGGAAAGCAGTGGACAAGGCTAGCACAAGACCGGAAAAGATGGCGCGCTGAAGAGGAGACCTATAACCTAGCAGTGTGTGGAGAATGGTTGGTAATGATGATAATGATGATATGTCTTTCAATATATCTGGTAGTTTATTAACTATATATTTTGTTGGCCATTGGATTTGGGCCGGAGCTTTAGGAGATATACGACGAAGAGCTGAAGGAAGTGGTTCTGATTCAGCTTGCCAGATTTGGCCTAAACAAACATACAAACATTGCAAGTTTAATATAATATAAGCTTGTAAAAATTTACACTACAGTTCAGTGGATATATTTAGATGGGAGACTTGAATTCGGGACATTTCTGCACGCACGATCTTCTGACCCCAAACTAAGCAGAGCTTGTGATATGGCTGCCAGAGACTGATATACATACATATATAGTTTTAAATACATACTTAAATAGAAATTAACAACCAGATATAGAACAAACACAAATGTTCATCACATAAATGTTTGTCCTAGGTGGGAATCAAACCCACGCCCCCAAGCGCAGAAGGCAGGTTCACTACTAACTGGATCAACGGGCTATCTAAAATTGGCTTAGAGCTACATTTACTGGTGTATCAAACCGTCTAATACATCAAACAGACCAGCTTTTCAAATCGTCTAGTCCTAAAATGTCCTGGGGCCTTACGCTTGATGAAATAATTATAATTTTTAGAAAAAAAAAGAAGCGACTTCATGACTATACCTCTACGCTATACCTACATTTACAAACTGACACTAAAAAGTAGAAAATATTGTTTAATATTACGACTGAAATACTTTGTATCCATGGTCATGAAAAATTTAACGAAAAACAACAGGGCCCGGTCGCCATGGAGACACTTCTTTGTTTTTTTGAAGTTCTGTTGTAGGAACGGTTCCTCTATGTTTGCTGTTTAGTTGACAGCGTCGCTAGTGGAGAACAAAGTATGAAATTCACCAAGAAATAACTGTAGTTCAAATTTTGCCCACCTTAACAGCTATGTTGGTGGCACTGTACAATGTTTACATTGTACATTGAATTCGTTACTTATTGTCATGTTTTTGTAGATTTTTCAAAAAGCGCTGAATCAATGTCGATAAAAAAATTATGGGACCACCTATGAGATAAGACCTACTAACCAAAAAAAGAATCATCAAAAACAATTCTAAATTGGCGGAGTAATCGCGTAACAAACATACATTAAAAAAAACATACAGTCGAATTGATAACCGCCATTTTTTGACAGTCGGTTAAAAATGTTGCGCGATCGCAAACCGTATCTGGGCACGTTAAGGTTCACGTTCACGTGATTTTCCGAACTGCGTGGTTTTAACGTTAGTTTGAGACCGCGTAACGCGACTTGGGCGTAAGGACCCTAGATGGCAGTGGAGTTTTAGTGGAGAGAGTAGAATTTTAGTGGTTGCTGTGAAGATAACTACTGCTTCCAGACATCACCCAGACGTACGTTCCAAACAAAGCTATCTATTTCATTATTTTATTACCGGATCCAACTAATCACGTATAAAGAGCCATTATAAAATCACAGCGACTCGCGCTAGTTGAACGACCGCTGCCCTCCAGTCACTGGCAAGGGCACTCGGCCAATGTAAACAGATTGACAATGACAGCTATCGTTCAATCGATAATAATATGTAAAATTCTTGATTAGCATGCGAGTAATTTTGTTATGAAGATAGATCGATGTTATGGATTTTTAGATTTGTAAGGCAATGAACCAGTGCACTTATTTATATTTTTTCCTCTGTGAGGATTTTGGCGTCGCACTATTATGCATTTGCCTGTGTCAAGTATTAAATTAAATATCAAGTTTGATGATAAGCCAAGGGCTTTATATTGTATTGTACTTTGTATACTATAGGGTGGTATACAAAGTCCTTGTGATACGCAAATTCAGTCACAGTCAGAGTCAAGCAAAGTAAATCACGGTCAAGTCAAAGTCATGCCTTATAGTAAAGCGATGGAGACTTTACAAGAGGCTTCTATGGAGCTTTGTAAACAAGACGAAAATCACGTTTCACCGCGTTATATCACTACCCACACTCGAGCACGTCAAACACTTAATAACTAATAATCCACCATTATTACTCATAAAACTCGAAAATACACAAGTTTAGGAAAATAATACAATGACATGTTTTTTTCATGTTTCCGCCAAAATGTCTCAACCGGTGCATTCATCATCATAATCAGTCTATCATAATATATTATGTTCCCACTGCTGGGACACAAGGCCTTCTCTCAGAGAGAGGGTGGGCCCTAATCCACCATGCTGGCCCAGTGCATGTTGGTGAATTTCATTATGTATTGAGCTTACTAACGTTCTTGGACATACCGGTTTCATGACTAAACTGGTTAATTACACAGGGCAGATTCCACTATTTAAATACAATATTTTATTTATTTTATACTTTATTGCACACTTAAAAATTATGTAGAAATGTACAAATGGAGGACTAAGTGGTAAACATTTTCTACCAGTCATCCACCAGGTTGGAACACATGGTTCCAACGTGCATGGTTTAGGCGTGCATCAAACCACCTTATAATAAACAAAATATTAGATCAGCGTTTTCAATTGGGTATGTTGCTTTGAAAAACGGGGCTGCCATAATCGCACAGCGACTAAAGCCCCAAACAATAATTAGATTTAAAAAAATAAGGACCTAATTTTTACAAGAAATAGATAACCTAGATATAGATACAATAAATATGAATCTAACAACCCTATTAAGAATATTAACCTCTTGCAGTGAGGTTATATCATCATAATCATCATCATCAGCCAGAAGACGTCCACTGCTGAACATAGGCCTCCCCCTTTAACCTGCACACTGAACGACAGCCTGCCTTTTGCATCCACTGGATGCCCGCGACTCTCACAATGTCGACGGTCCATCTAGTGGGAGGCCTACCTACGTTGCGTCTTCCGGTTCGTGGTCTCTACTCAAGAACCTTTCTTCCCCATCGGTTATCGGTTCTTCAAGCGATGAGGTTATATAATGATTTACAACTTTTGTTTTGTAATTTTTTCATAACTTTCTAGTTTTAATTTTATCTTTGTATTTTGCATGTGTCAGGTTCTAAGCTTCGCCCGTGGCCCTCAAGTTCCTTTTCATATGCGACCGAGTAAAGATATTGCATTTTTAGCCCTAATTATAAATAGTAAAATTTTTGTACAGAACGGAAAAATACGAATTATTTACAGGCATGGTATTTTCTGGGTTTCATGAACAAACACGAATAATTAAATGGCACGGTACTAAAATTGTTGGGTTTCATGTTGCAAATCGACCTGTAGGAGGTTAATGGTATTTTTAAAATAGTTTGTAGCAACATATCTAAAATTTACAAAAATATTTAGCTAGGTTACTATGTTTTCGATCTCTAAGGCTTAAAAATTTACCTTATGTCCAGGGTACTAATGTTTTCGCCTCTTGAGATCTATATATAAAATATTTTATATTTTTTAAGGTTCAGTAATTTGTAAGTACCTATTGGAAAGGCATTGCTGGCAACATTAGTATCTAAGTAAATATAGCAATAAATATAAATTTTATAAACATAAAAATATAAATTTTATAAACATAAAAATATAAAGATATTTTTTAATGTGTTGTTTTTTTATTTTTATTGTTTTTTCGTTTTTATTTTAATTGTTGGTAGTAATAGTTTTAAGTTTTAAATATCTGTGTTATGTACAATATTGTTATGTCTTATGTCAAATAAAAAATATAAATGTGTATATGACAACTGAATCCCCAAGCCGCCTCCCAAGCGTGGGGATTATGGCAACAGCCTTCTCTAAGTGGGAGGCCTTTGTCCAGCAGTGGATGTTTAATTGCTGCCGATGTGATACAACAAAGGCCACATACATTTTGATGTTTTCGCAGTATCACGTTCGACCACGTCGCATTGCGGCATTTGGACGCCTACGTAGGATTATGTATAGTGCTGGCTTCGGTAATCAGTTAGAACCTATATACAGCAAATTAATTTTTATAGCTGTCGACAAAGCAGCATTATGTAGCTATTATCGGATACATTTCGGAGAGTGTTTCGGGATCTGCACGCCATACCCTCCTGGCCATTTTTCTATCGACTGTCAGAACGGAGACGAAAAATCTTCACCGCTTTATGTTCATATTCCGAAAACCCGTACGAAACGCTTAGATTTCACTTTTATTGTGCGTACTGCTAGTCTGTGGAATGCGCTGCCTGAATGGGTGTTCCCCGATGTTTACAATCTGGGTGTCTTCAAATCACGAGTGAATCGGTTTCTTCTAGGCAAGCGTGCTCTAACGTAGACCGCATCCGAGATGGTGGTCGAACGCAAGCCTATAATATATTTAAAAAAAAATGCACCGATGCTCAAGACTAAGAAGCTTAGTCCTAGGGAATTGTTGCTGATGAGCCTCTTGGCAAGTTTCTCAATAGACTCAAATGCCCCAAGCTGGTACTTAACTTATGACAAATACTCCATAAGGTGACAGCAATACTCCATGCACGACCGAACTTGTGCTTGGTACAGTGATATCAACTGTTCCAACTTAAAGTTCCGTCGCACCTTCAATAGAATATCCAGCTTTTTGGGAGCCAATTGAGTCTTGTTCTCAATATAGGAGCCAAAGTTGAGGGTTGATGTCAGAGAAACGACCAAAAGCTCAAGCTGGTCAGTTATCGGAATGGATACACCCCGGAAACATTGGCAAACTGCGGCAAAAGTTTGTATTAAACCAATTTGTTTACTATAAAAACGTCGTTACCTCAAACAGTAACGCTATCAGGGCCTTGAGCGAATCTCCAAAACGTAAGGTCGCCTTATCAACGTCCTCAGCTTCAAGTATAAAAATTAGGTCAATGTGTTAAGGATGCACGAGCGCACTGTAAACATGAAAGTGTAAATATTGTCTGACCGGGTTTTTATCATTTGTTTTTACATTTATGACTGTACAAGTAAGTACTGTACCTAAGAATAAGTGTGCTCATAAGGTTGTGTGTTGGAAGCAGCGTGCGTTTTTGCGTATTTTTAGTCAGAGATCGGAATAAGCAAGGTTAGCACTTGTCAATCAAGCGTTCTACGACATTGATAAAGAATGTATGGCTCTAAACGTAACATCGTAAATGTATTTAATTATTATTAGATTCTACTAACTATTAAGTACTTTTTATTGACATTTTATTTTATAATATAATATCATAGAGAAATATACTATACTAGAGATAATATTAAATGAGTATGAGTAAACCCAGTTTGGTTGCCTTCTATAACAAGCCAAAATAGACCGTTATATGATTGTTAACGACAAACTACCCGTGATCAGGTTGTGAATGGACTTTCCTAAATTTTGCACCAGCTTAGGCATTAATTGGTATTTAGAATACCTACATGATTATGTCCAAGTACCGCGCTTACAAATATGCAATCCTAGTTTTTAGGGTTCCGTACCCAAAGGGTGTAAACGGGATCTTATTACAAAGCCGACTTTGGATGTGCGAAAGGGTTAGCTCCGACCTGGTACTCACACTTGGCCTGTTTATTATTCTTTCTTTGTGATTAAGATAGTACAGAAAAGCTGAAGGGGAAGTGGAAAGTTAACATGCCATATGATGGGTGACATGATCATGGATAAAACACTGTTTAAACTATCAGGGTTGTTCACTAAAGTTATAATTATGATTATTTATGGGATATTTACCCGGGGTAAATATCCCGTAAACAATCAAAATTATAAATTTAGTGATCATGGATAGCTTCAAGACCGGAAAAGGAACCGGTCTGAAGAAGGTACATAGCAGTAGCAGAAAAATAGTTGTTGATGATGATATTACAATTAATAATATTATGGTAGCTACAGTAATTTGATAGAAATATAATAAAGATTATTGAAACTCGCTATAATTTGTTCAATAAAATAAACAATAAAAGTTTTTTATTTTGATTATTTTGGCGACACATTTCAAATCAAAATACGCTCAAGCAAGCGCCATGCTCAAATGTGCACCCTACGCTTGTAATACGGTTTTTTAATACTGTAAAGACAATTTATCGAGTAGTATTACAGCCAAGGTTCTGTAATTGAGGCAAGAGTTGTATAACATCAAGGCTGATCTGTAATGGCAATGATGACTTCCACGTTTCCCTTTTGGTCATATTCTACGAAGAACAGAAAACAAAACATAAAGATAAGTGTAAAACATGTTTTTTTCCACTCTGGTTCACGAAGATCAGCTCACTGTTGAGTCATTCTTGTTTTGTTTTTACTTTCCATACTTCGATGCTATCAACACTTTGAACTATATACATTTTATTACAAATAGGTAAAGATTTGCTTGTGAATTTGTGTGTTTGTACGAGGTAATCTTTGGAATCACTGAACCGATTGTAAAAAATCTTTTATTGATAGAAAGCTACAATATCTCTGAGTGACATAGGCTATTGTTTATAACGCAGACAAAAGTGCGGGCAAAAGCTAGTCGGAAATAAGATCGCTCCAACGAAGTTTCACCCTACGCGAATGGCCGCTGTATTTGTGAATAACCCAGCAGTTGTGCCCCAGCAATTGGAACTTGTAAGGCTGTTAATACTAATAATGATGACTATGCTATGTATAACATTTTGTATTGACGTCTAAAGTAGCTAACAAACATGTAAATTTGGTTGACGGACCGCCGTCCAACCAATGGGAGAGAAAGAGAGAGAATAACATGCTTCCCACTCTTTCTTTCCCGTAGGTCAGATAGTGGTTGAGGTCAACCAAATCCACACGGTTGTTGGAATATAACGAGGCGACAAAGATTGAACTGAATCATGCGTCGAGCTACTTGGGAGCATTAATTCAACTTAAGAGCCATTTTACAAAATTCATCGTTTAATATCAGGTATTTGAATTTCCGGGCATAAAACTAAAAAATAAAGCCGTAATTGTCAAGATAAATATAAAACAAGTAAACCGAAACTTTTAAAATTACTATTCTATGTCAGTAATTTAACTAAATCCACTTTTAAACTTTTCCCATTATAGAGTTTTACTAAAAACTACTTCTATAAACTGGTGGTAATCAGTTGATAAATTGAGTTTTTCCAAATGTTGAAGCCGTTATTTATGAAAACCCACAAGATGGACAGACGACCTAAAAGAGACCGCAGGGAAACGCTGGATGCAGGCCGCTTCCAACCGGCCTTTTTGGAGATCGATGGGGGAGGCCTATGTCCAGCCTATGTCCAGGACGTCCATTGGACGTCCTATGGCGGAAATGATGATGATGATTTTCAATAAAAAATACTGATCTATTTATTACAGAAACTGAGTTTTCTATAGATATTTCTAGATAAAATCAAAATAACGCCAAAAATTAGGACAGACGGACAGATCGAACTTATAAGGGTTCCTTGTAGGACTACGGAACCCAGTTCCGTAAAAAATACAGTTATCGTTACATTATTTTATCGTCCAAAAATGTGAGAGGGCTCTTAAAACAGGCCACAGATATGCAAAAGAAATATCTTTTATACCTCTTTATTTGAATACCTCTGCCGTCGAGGCAGTTATCTTCAGTCAGCGTTGTGCCTATATCCAGCGCATTACACCTTTGTCGTCAGTGCAGTATACCTAACACAATTTCTTTGTTTCATACTATTTAGTTTATTTGCAATGATAGATTAGGTCATTATTTACTAGAGATATCATTCTGCAATCAAAAATAAATAAAGAAAAATATGGCAAAAGAAATGTATTTTTTTTTCATCACACATACCTACATTACAAATGAGAAAATGGCTCTATTTGTCTGTCTTTGTTTTTTTTTTCAGGTTGAGTTTTATGAAGGCACTATTTATTACATCATAAAAACTGAAGAACAGATTCTTCAGTTTTTATGATGTAATAAATAGTGATAATAGTGAATAATAGTGATTTTGTTTACTTCGTTTTTTTTAATGGCAAGCTTTTTTAGAACAGTCAAGTGAGGAGACTTGCACCTCAGGGCCCTAAGCCAAGCATCGGGCGTTTTTAGTGTCCTGCAAATTAGCTCGCGCATGCGGGATTGACTCGCATGCGAGGCACCCGCAACCGCAATGTGACTTTTCCCCGACTGCCCAAGGAGAGCAATCTTTTTCAGGCTTATGAATGTTTGTGTTAATTTTTTAATGTTTATATAATATTACCTTCTATAGCATAGCCTAAATGGGTTAAACGATTTGATGTATGAGATGTCGTTAGATTTCTCTTGGTTTCTCTTCCACAGTGTTAATTATGTCTATTTTATGGTAATAATATTAGTACGATAAGCTCATCGCAAAAAAAATAACCTACTATTAAGCCCCGGGAACTATGAGCACCAAAGCAAATTATACAAAGCTCTTCTTTAACTCTACGTATTAGCCAATTTATGTATTTTGATAATAAGTGGTTTTTTATATTAGCTATACATTTTAAGGAGTCTATTATTATTCGTGGTATATACGCGAGGTTCTGAGCTCAGAACGGAATCTTGCACTTGCATGTCACGCTAAACAAATCTGAATGACACTAAAAACGCCCGATGCTTTAGGCGTTTTAAGTGTCAGAGCGATTTGCGCATAACGGAGCTAGGATTGCGGGTAAAACTACGGGACACAGTTAGTGTATCATAATTATTTGCTACCTGCCTACATAACACAGAATATTATAATGTAGACATAACATTGTCTCGCCCTTGAGTCCTTTCCTTATTTGCTTCACGTTGTGCAAACGCTTGGGTTGTCTTATCTATTATATTATACCTAACACTCACTTACCTACGTTAATGTATTCGACAGAATGTAGTTTTTATTAATAAACCCAAAGATTTCATGCTATACTACGTACTATAAAATCTTTGTACGTACCTTTAAGGCAAACTTTTTTTTAATACGGGACTTGATTTGAATATTTATTTAAATAACGAATCGACTTTTTTATGCACGAATATAGAAGCAAGGACGTTATATAAACCCTATTGTATAGAAGCAAGTTTCGTGTTTTTATCAATGATTTTTATATAATTACTAATACACACATCACGAATTCAGAACACTTTTGCTAGATTTTTATAATGTAAGACTGTGTAGCAGGTACCCAATATACTTCAGCGAACTTAAAAAAGAAAATCTTTAAATTCCGTATTTTTTTGAGTTTTGACGCCATCGCGGAAAAGAACATGTCGGCTCGTTGGATTATTTTCCTAAACTAGTGTATTTTCGAGTGTTAATGTGTTCTAGGTGGTGAATTATTATTCATTAAGTGCTCGTAAACGTGCTCGAGTGTGGCCAAGTGATATAACGACGTGAAACGTGTCTTTTCGTGTTGTTTCCAAAACTCCATAGGAGCCTCTTGTAAAGTTCCCACCACTTTACAGAGGCATGAGTTTGACTTGACCGTGACTTACTTAGCTTGACTCTGACTGTGACTATGACTTGTTTGACGTACAAAACAGAAAACAGAACAACATACAAAACAGAACAAAACAGAAGAATAGGCGGTATGGCAGGCTTTAGCCTGCCCGATGGGCGAATTATAACAAAAAAAAAAACAGTTTTTTTAAAATGTTTTTGCAGTTTTCGGAGCAAATAAGTGCTTGGACCGATCATGAGAATTATACACTTGCTTTTATATCATACTATAAAATATCTGAACTATTGCATCATTTCGTCGATATCGCACGCATTGCATTGTATACCAGTACTGTCAATATTAATATGAATAACTGTCAATTAAGACACTTGTACCTACCAAGCAATCAAGTGAGCAAGGTCAGTGATACGCATTATAGTCATCATCATCATCAGACACAAGACATCCACTGCTGAATATAGGCCTCCCCCTTAGACCACCACGAACGACAGCCTGCCATCCACTGGATGCCCGCGACTCTAACGATGTCAGCCCATCTAGTGAGAAGGCTACCTACGCTGCGGGTTCCGGTTTGTGCTCTCAACTCAACCTTTCTTTCCCATCGGGTATCGCTTCTTCGAGCGTTGTGGCCTGCCCATTGCCACTTCGACTTGCAAATTTTAACAGCTTTGTTGGTGACTCTGGTTCTTTGGTGAATATCCTCGTTCCGGATTCTATCGCGCAAAGAAACTCTGAGCATAGCACTCTCCATTGCCCGCTGTGTGACTCTGATAGTTTTTCCAAAAGGCCAACACTTAAGGACCACGTGGCATTTTACGTGGTATATACTTATGCATAGTTTATCCGTAATAATAATTGATGTAGGTTCTACCTATTTAAACCCAAAATCGAGTAAAACAATCTTTAAAAATGTATGCATTTACATTTTTACAACATTTACTACTAGTGATAATTATACCTTTTTTTTCGCGGATTAATCCGCGTTTGACCACCAACTCGCTCGTTGGTAAGCGACGATGTGGTCGAAAATGAAGCACGCAGACTTAGAAGATACCTATTCACGCTGGCCTTGAAAATACCCAGATTATATCTCTCAGGCAACAAGGAAGCGTGCCAGGTTACTCCAATCCTTGGCCGTACGGATTAGAAACGTAGTATCGAAACGTTAGGTTAGGTATCCAAGGAAAATCCACAATGTATGGGTAGTAGTGGGCCGATTTCCTACTTGTCCTGTTAGAAAGGAGATGGTAGGATAAGGTCATGTAGCTCTGATGCACATTCTCCGAAATGAATCCTGTAGAAAAATGACTAGATAAGACTGTAGTCTCCGATTGCCGACGTAGTTCAGAAGGCCGTAGCAACTAAGTGTTGCCCTTACACACGTATTCTCTTAAATATTAACAATTAAAGTGATAACTATATCACATAAATGATTGCTTTCAACGTAATAGGTATAGGTACGTTGAGATTACGTTATTGTTGTTGTTAAATGATATAAATAGATATGACATTCATTGAGTGAAGTGTTGAAGGTTAACAATAATGTCTTTTAGGAAAATAAAACACAGCACACTGCCGGCTTTACCATAATAGAAACAACTATGTTATTACCAAGCTGTATATTAATCCGAAATAATAATTTGAATGGAGTCGCCTATGGTCACCTAGATGATTATATTCACAGGTAATCAAAGGACACTAAAGAGTCGCCTTTAATTACCAAGATGATCAGGTCAGAGTGGAATAGACCAGCCAGATAGTTCGGTATCGATATCGACCAGGACCGATTATAACCATTCAAGCAGACAAGGTCGAACAAAAAGCTTCACCAAATCCAAGTACCAGGAGTGCATAAATCATGAAGAGGTTTTCCCCTTCACGACGCGATCCGTGATCACACTCCACAGCCGGGGAGTACCATCTGTTCTACTGTGATGCTCCACAAGTAGAACAAACAGGAAATATTTTTCCTATTTAATTTTCTTCTATTGGTAGAACAAATGGGAACGACCCCAATGCTTATACGTTAAGCCAGAATGTCGCCAGCATTTTGGACACGCGTAACATTAACCAGGCTCTCTAAAAGATTTTTTTTAAATGAGGTGAGCTCCCGGATTCCATGGGCCCAATTTCTCGACTACAAACGGTTCAAATATGTAGGTAACCAATGCCGAGGTTAGAATATTTGTGCCCATTTTTCAAGCTTATAATTAGTCTTGTAAGTATGGGTGACAAATCTTGCAAGTGAATTTTAAAACAGTTATCGATTGAGATATTTATAACCCAACCGATTGAGCTGAAATTTTGCACACACGTTCAATTTGGATGATAATCCATGGTTAGCAAAATGATGTCTTCTAAATGCAATATGGCGGACTCCCAACGATTGCGGACCAGTTATTTTTATGCGCCGCCATAATATGGGTATCAAATCAAAAGGTTTGCTGAGGAGAATGCGAAATAGCTTGTTGTTTTTTTTTATTGCTTCGGACCGGTAAGCGCAGCGTAGGACATCCACCCACAAGATAGAAAGACGACCTAAAAGAGAACGCAAGGAAACGCTGGATGCAGGCCGCTTCCAACCGGCCTTTTTGGAGATCGATGAGAGAGGCCTAAGTCCATCAGTGGACGTCCTATGGCTGAAATGATGATGTTAATGTTGAACTGCTTTATGGCTTGCTCACGGCAAAACAGTAATTAAACCCAGGTTACAAAACTCAGCAAACTTGCAACTATAAACCGACAGACAACAAAGAAAAAAGATCCACGGTCATCTACAGTAAAAAAACTATCTTCCTATATGCTGAACTAATAAAGATAACATTTGTTTGCAATACCAACTGTTATTTATTCTGGGATAATACTGACAACGCACGACAGTCCCAGTAATCTCTTACGAAAGAAAAGTGGAGCAAGGAGACAAAGGCAGTGAGAAAGTAATAATTGCTTTGTTATTATAGTCGTATTTTTTTACAAGGGCAAATACGGTACTTCGCATAATTAAGTGTTCATCACACTCTATATGACTTAAGGCTTCGCCTCCCTGGCTAGCGAAATCTTTTTCGCACATTTTCAACATCTTTGAAGATACAAACCAGTAGGTGAGAAGTTTTCCTGACCAAAGTCGAATGGTCTTGAAATAATACATAAATCTCAAGAAAAAAGGTTTAAAAAATTTCTCGAGTTTGAAGACTTTCTGGGAAATTTCTAATTTGTCTTTGCATAATAACCTAAATTGGACTACTGAGAATATATTTGTAACCAAAAATAGTCAAATCGGTCCGCCATTCTTAGTGATTACCAACGAACAACATTTCATACTCATATATAGATAGATATGAAAAATTTTCTAAAACATTATTGCAATGGTATTCTTTAGGTTTAGTTTAGACGGTGCCCAAACGGTTTTTTAAATTCCTACTCATAATGTTTTACTTTATTTATTGTTTACTTTTATTACGTGCTATTACTAAAAAGTGCTATTTCGCGCCCCCCGCCCCCAATCCGTGATCGTAAAAAGAAAAGAAAAAATTGAATATTAAGAATTTTATCTTTGTCTACATTTTGTCTATCATATCTATATTATGTTGGCAACCTACATGATGTCTACATTTTGTCTACTTGTCGTCTACATTTTGTCTACGCCTTGTTCTACATCAAAAATCTGTAAGTTTAATCATTATGTTCCTAAGTAATAAAAGATTAGGTATAAAAGCGAAACTGATTTTTATCGGTTCAAAAATCCGGCTTGTATACTCAAAATTACATACTTAAGGTCTAACAACAGGTTTGGATCATTTATGATTCTCTAAACGATTTCAATACGTTTGTTGCCCCTGCGTGTTTTCCTTTTTTATGTGTTTATTATGTTACGCTTGGTGAGATATTTTTATATTTGGCACTTTGCATTACCGATTTATACCAATCGGTCCCATTTTTTAAATAAATTTCTGTAATAAAATTAAATAAGCGTGCAGTCAATAGACAAAAGACAAATTTTTATTTATGAAAAAACCCACATATTTTTAGAATTAATAAATAACACACACATTACAAATCAGTTATAAGTTCAGTCCACCTGATGGTAAGAAAAAATCGCCGCCTATGGACACCTGCTTTACTAGCGGCGTTGTCGGAGCATTGCCAGCCAGGTAATTCATCTTACGCTACTTACTGAAATATTAGATCTACCGGGGCTCACATGTCCCCGTTGTTTATCCTATAACCATGGCGGGGTTTTGGAACCCCTTTGGCCGTTTACGAATCTGTAATTTCGTAACCGTTTTCTATGAAGTATTTTTTTATTCGTACATAACATAAAGTACCTAACTTGCTTCCATACTTAGATTTCCATATTATTTTGACTTGTGGTGTACTTGTACTTGTGAAAAACATAGTAAAAACAACCCGACATCTAAAACTGTCCCTTAAAATTCATATAGGTACTTAGCTATATTGCTGTGAGTAGCGGTACAATATTTTTGAATCTTTTCTACTTTAACAATGTTACATAATCAAAGCTTCTCTATACCACTTTAGCAAAAACCCAGTGTCAATGAAAAAAAACTATAACTTTTAAACGGCTTGCTAGATTTTCATCAATGCTGGCTTAAAAACTACCACAATGAAACCTGCTTTCTAATAAACAAAATCACATTCAAATCAGTCCAGCCGTTTTTTGAGAAAAACGCCAGCAGACCAATAAACATACATCCCTTCTGATGTCGTGTGTTTTAAAAATTGGCTTGCATGCGACTCTATGCTGAAAATTGAGAAAATTCTGTTCCGCACAATGAAAACAACTTATGTAGTAACTTGTAAACTGATTAAATTATAATGGCGAGTAAATTACTATTCAAGGTACTTAATACAAACATATTTGTCAGGCATTTTTATCTTGATTTTTCCCCACACTGTTGTGACCAAACGCACGTATGTTATAATTGAGTAGGTACATCGTTATCACGTATTCTGGTCCTTGAGGAAAAAACTAAAATAAAATGTCATACGGATAATTCAAAATGACATAAAGTTCAACATCATCTTCATCAGCCAGAAGACGTCCACTGCTGAACATAGGCTTTTCCCTTAGGACTCCACACTGAACGACAGCCTGCCATCTGCATCTACTGGCTGCCCGTGCCTCTCACGATGTCATCGGTCCATCTAGTCAATTCTAGTGGAAGGCCTATTATACCTACGCTGCGTCTTCCGGTTCGTGGTCTCCACTCAAAACACCTGGCCTGTCACATTTTTTTGCCACTTCAACTTGCTAATTTTAATAGCTATGACAGTCACTTTGGTTCTATGGCGAATATCCTCGTTCCGGATTCTATCGCGCAAAGAAACTCCGAGCATATCTCTGTCCATTCCTCTACTGTGCGACTCTGATTTAAAATTGCCTGATTTAAAATGACACTACATTTTATTTGATAAAGTTATTAAAAATATTATTCGAAACTTCTTTTTTCTTACATCGGACTAGGCTATACTCTAGGCTAGACTAGGCTAGGCTCAGCGCATTCATAGCTCCGCAGACTAGCAGTCCGTACAATAAAAGTGGAATCAAAACGCTTCGTACGGGTTTTTGGAATATCAACTCATTATTGTATCAGCGGGTCCGCAATATGTTGGCGGTTCAACTCGTTCAGCGCTGGCGCATTACAGAGTTTGGATAAATTCAACCCGGCTACAAGGCTACGAGCAGAACGGTGCGGGACCTACCTCAAGCAGGCGCGTGTGTGCATCGAGCCCGCTTGCGTGTGCTCACAGGACGCGCGGGTATTTCGAGACGCCGTGTACTGATGGCCTAATCATTTATGAAGCCCTGGTAATTTTTTGACATACAAAAATATTTATGAAGTAAAAACTTCTTTAGCTGCGTTGGGCGATTTTTGGTAGGGACAAATCTTATGGGTTCGCGTCACCGAAATGCTAATGTGATGTATTTGTTTTCACTTCTGTCGGAATTCCCCATGACTGACCCCATGATTTTTTTATTTTGTCTTTGGTTGAGTTTTGTCATTATAATTATGGCATAACGACAAAACTCCCATAACGAAAGGTACCTACCAGGTACGCATAGCCTATTTGATATTTGCCAAACCCATTTTTAAAACACTTTTATACGATATGAAGTGACCAAATGTTGTCAAGTCCAAAAAAAATGGGTTATGAGTCTTGAATAAATACAAAAATCCCATAGAAAAAAGGCACTTGAATTTTTTCCAGGCGTTATTTTTTTTTTGGAATTCTTTTTAAAAAAAACCATAAAACCTTCTTCGGGCAATAACAAACATTAAAAAAAATGCCAAATCGGTCCAGCCGTTCTGAAGTGATGCGCTACCAACGAACCAACGAACAGTTTTTTTTATTTATATAGGTAAGACTAGCTGACCTGACAGACATTGTTTTGTCCAAATTTCAATAAACTCGTCTAAGTTATGGTTCATAATAAATCACATAGAAAAACGGACGTTGTTTTTACCAAATTTGCAAATTTTACGGAAAACTTAAAAAAAAACCCACATAAAAACGAATTTGGACTGTTCATCATCATCAGCCAAAAGACATCCACTGCTGAACACAGGCCTCCCCCAATAACCTCTACACTGAACGACAGCCTGCCTTCTGCATCCACTGGATGCCCACGACTCTCAATTTGAAGTATTATGACACAATGTCCCGAAAATTTAAAAAAGAATACAAAAATCACTTATAGTTTTTGAATTTTATAATTAATAGGTTTGCGTTTGACCACCATTACGCCTGATGTGCGGTTTACGTTGGAGCACGCTTGCCTAGAAGAAACCGATTCCCTCGTGATTTGAAGACACAAAGATTGATTTAGGCGAACAAAACAAAAAAAAACAGTCAAGTCTTTTTTGAGTTTTAGCGAGACTATACATAACGATCAGCAAAGGTTAATATAGATAGATTTATTATGCTTTTTATAAAACTACCTTAACAAGACTAACATCTACAGCCTCTGCACTCATTTTATGACTAGAAACTGTTAGCAGTAAAATATATACGTACTGCCCAAAAATGGAGCTCCCTGCTGTACTCCTTGTTTCCTGAAAACTACAATCTAGGCATCTTTAAGGCTAGAGTGAATAGATTTCTTTCACATCAACGTATTCTAGCTTCGGCTACACCGTCGGCCCAGCGAGGCGGGCAGGCGAGTTGGTGGCCAAACGTAGATCTGTTATACAAAAAACTTTTACAAGTTTTATTTGTAATCTGCTGACGGTACGAGCGGCATCCACGCCATTGACTTTCTTGATGGCATTAACCGAATAACCCATTGCACAAAGAACTGGCGGTTTTCAAGGTGAACACACACATTCACACTACATATACACATGGTCACAACACACACATGCTCCGACCACTGCAACCAGTATGTGAATCAAAATAACTGGCCACCCTCCTTTTACTTTTAAAAAGCTTTGTCGTGCGATTTTGGATCTTCGCTCACAAGCTTTAAAGACGTCGGTTGTTTGTTTTGTGGTAAAAAATTAAATGGTCGAGACGAAAAGGGTGCACGCACACTTACGCACCCAGACGTGTATTTACGAACTGCAGTCTGGCTGCACACATGCAAGCTGTATATGAGATTTCTATTGAAACTTTCATTGAACTATCATGTTAATTGCTTTTGCAAGCAAATATTTAATGTATACAACTTTAAAGTTTGTTCTCGATAAACAAAGTTTTTTGAAACCAAAATGTTTACAGATTTCGTTATTACGCTGTCTGGAGCGCACATATTGAAAGCGCACACAACCGTTGATTTCAGGGGAAAATACAAAATTATTTATGTTAATGATACACACACATGTATGTTACACTGTATACACGCATATATGAACGCTAAAGGGACGAGTCGTGTATGTGTGTGAAGGTGCATGTATGCGAGTTACAGTTTTATTATATTTACAGTAAAGATCATTATGTAGGTACTCAAGTAAAGTATAATTCTATTGTAACTATAAATTAAATATTTTAAAATAGCTTACGGTTAAGTTCTCTGTTTATAATACAAATATAATAAAGAATTCATGAAACTAGTTAAGCATTATTTTTTTATTTCAAGTTGTTTTCATCTTAGTATTCATTTCGAATCTTTAGTTCGGAATAAACTTCTTAGTCTTGGGCATCGACGTTATGTTGCTAGTCTATCGGTTTTTTATCGGATACATTTTGGAGAGTGTGCATCGGATCTGCATGACCTAATTCCCTCCTGCCCATTTTTCTATCGGACTGCCAGAGTGGGCACGAAAAATCGTCACCTCTTTATGGTTCATATTCCGAAAACCCGTACGAAGCGCTTTGATTCCACATTTATTGTGCGAACTGCTAGTCTGTGGATTGCTCTGTTCGCCGATAGTTACGATCTGGGTGTCTTCAAACCACGAGTGAATCGGTTTCTTCTAGGCAAGCGTGCTCCAACGTAGACCGCATTCAAACGCAAGCGTATTATTTATTTAAAAAATATTATCTTACAGAAATAAATTAGATTATTATTACTTGTTTTATTTATGTATTAAGTACGTTAAGTAATTTTAATATTAAAAAAAACTCCAATTAAATTATTGTACAGCTATAACACTTGTTAATTTGAAGGCCAAACAATAGAAAAAGAAATAAGTTATTGTTTTTACTGGTTTAAAACTGTTATTTATTATTATTTATATTGTACATTTTCAAATTAAATCGACTTATAAAATAACTTATAAAACAGAAAATTTACGGAAGCTTAAATTTATAGCTTAAACTAAAACTTAAATCTAAACAAAAGAACTACTAATTAAAATTTAAATTACAAGGTAAATATATAAAAAATAATATTTTTGATCAAATATCCCGCCCCTAACTGTACCCGGCGCATAGGTGCATAATACTAGCAGCATTGCCACGCTGTTGCGTTGGCTATGGCCAACCTTTATTTTTACTTGTGACGCTTGTAGCTTAACTTATCATTTAATTTTTAGACAACTTGGATCATAAAAAATTGAAAAGTAATTTAGTATATAGTAGTAGGTATAGTAAGTATTTTGATATTACCACGTTATTATGAACTCGTTTTCTTGACTGTCTGATTAGTAGAAATTTTAAAATCGATTAAAAGATGAAAAAAACGTATATTCTTTTCCTAAACTTGTGTATTTTCGAGTTTTAATGCGTAATAATGGTGGATTATTATTTATTAAGTGTTCGTGGACGTGCTCGAGTGTGGTGGTGATATAACGCGGTGAAACATGTATTTTCGTGTTGTTTCCAATGCTCCATAGAAGCCTCTTGTAAAGTGTCCATAACTTTACTATTAGGGCATGATTTTGACTTGACCGTGACTTAATTTGCTTGTTCCTGAATGTGACTGACTTGTTTGACTACATTTTATAAAATTTGGTAATAATATAATATTTGACACTGGCAAATTCACATAAGTGCAAAGCCAAACTCCTCACAGAGGAAAATAAAAAAAATAAAAGAAACCAAAGTATTACAAAAATCACAAAAAAGTTCGCACAATATCGAGGATTTTACCTTTACGTACTGTTATCTATTCTATGCCTTAAGGTCAACGATCCTGAAGGGATAACTACCCCCTAAGGGATACCAAAAATTTAGATACGTAACAAGTCACTGTCCTTTGTCCCACGAAAAAGGGTAACGCACTCTTAACTGGCAATATTTTGTGCTTATCAGATTACAGATAATCAACAAGTCTTTGGATAGAGTTTAATAACATTGTTTTGTGGGAAGGTTATTTACAGTACTGCAAAAAGAGGGATATCTTATTTTCAGGGTTCATGATGGTATGCACAAGCTTTCTTGACCTACTCCGAAAAAGGAGAAAGGTTCTCAATTCAGCCCGTTTATTTTAAATGTTTGTACAGCGATTACGCCGGCATCTGTTTCTGTATACCATTTTGCGTATTAATTTTTTTATCATGTAGAAGAAACCCTCGGGGTTCAAAAATTCATTAATTAGGGATCAGTAGATTTTAAACCAGCTCAAATAATAGCTAGAGCGCCTAGGAATTTCGCGATAACAAATCACTACAATAGGTACTTTTGTTTTGTCTTTTGTTCGAGTCAAAACAAGGATTTTATTTTATGCATGGATGTGTAATCGTATCTATTAATAAACTAGTAGTTCGCCCCGAACATAGTTAAAGAAGGTTTTAAGCATTCCACTATGATAGGTGTTTCACAAAAAAAAAACCTAAAATAAATTATTTTAAAAAACCGACTTCAAAAAACCACAAAACAAGCATTCTAAGTTAATGCGCCACTACAAAGAAACATATAATATTTTAACACGGATTTTCAAGTCTTTGTTCAGCAGTGGACGTTTACTGCTCGAAGAGGGAGGTCTCCTTCTCTGAGAGGCAAGAGGCTTCTCTTCTTAGGTAAGCGTACTCCACCGTAAGCCGCATCATCATCGCTTAACATTAGGCGAATTGGTGATCAAACGAAGCCAATTATACAAAATAAAAAAAATACTTTAAGACTATACCTATATGTACAAACGAAAAAAGTAGAAAAAAAACAGTTGGAATACCTCACCAAACTTTATCTGAAAGGAACAACAAACCGCAACGTCATGTGAATAAATTTTGGTAATTGTTCATAAAAAAAAATGTGGTGAATCAATTTCGATAAAATGTATATGGGGCCCTGAAGTATGTCACCAAACCAAAGAAAAAAAGAATCATCAAAATCAATGCATAATTGACGGAGTAATCGACTATAAAACATTTAAAAAAAAAGTTGCATTGACCTCCTTTCGTCGGTTAAAAAGAGGTAGGCCTTTGTTCAGCAGTGGACGCTAACTGGCTGATGATAATATGATGTGTAATTAATATTACCGTCACGTGCACCAAATTTGATACTCTTGTTCCAAAAGACGTTAAAAAAGTTGTATCCACACCATGCACGTAAACTGGCGTCCACGCCACCACCTCGCCATGCCATGCGTTCAATTAGCGCATATGCGTCAGCCTGCTTACGTAAGCGGTCGGCACAAGGGCGACCGGACATTGCTCTAAGCGCACTGCGGGACGATGGCAGACAATCGTTGCATAATATTATTAACACAAAGGAATTAATATTCACTATCTTTCACGTTTTGACACTAATAATTGAAAGGTTAAAAACGTATGTAAGTTAAAAACAAACCAAAAATTTGTTGACCGGCAGGATTCCAACCTGTGCCATCGGATATACGCCCCGAGCGCTCTATCCACTAAGCTACGGCTGCTCTCCTGTCGGTTAATTCTTGAGCTGTTTTTGCTACCAATCTAAGGGTGGAACTTCATTTTGAATCATCATCTTCAACCCAAAGATGTTCAGTGCTGAACATAGGCATTCCCCTGAAAACTGCAGACTGAACGTCAGCCTGCCATCTGCATCCACTGGATGCTTGCGACTCTCACGACGTCAGTCCATCTAGTGGGAGGCCCACCTACGCTGCGTCTTCCGGTTCGTGGTCTCCACTCAAGAACGATTCTTCCCCATCGTTTATCGGTTCTTCGAGCGATGTGGCCTGCCCATTACCACAAGTGCCAAGGGTACCACGAACCAAAACGTCATCTGTGTGTATATTTTTGATTTTTGTTAATTTTATCAAAAACACAATCAATTTCAATAAAATTTGTATGGAACCTCTGAAGTAAGGCCTATCTAACAAGAAACGAATCATCAAAATCAATTCATAATAGGCATGATGATAAATATTTATTTATTCCAAATTATCGGCTTAGCAATTAATATAACTAAATACATTACACATACTGAAAAAATAATTTAAATTGACTGATCAATCTCTGAGATATGAGTGTTTAAAGTTTTAGGTGGGGATAGAGAGGGGATGCTCTATCCCTTTCTCGCAAAGCGTGAATTAGTATAGCATTTGTATGACGCTCCTGAGCCGTGACGTCACGGCTCAGTATAGTGCGCTCTTTGTCTAGCATGAAATTAAAATGCTTATATTTTATTTCTTTTTGAACAAATTTTAATTTTGTTTTCGTTGATGTGCTCTATTTATGATCATCTTTTTTATGAGGCAATAAAAATTTTTTTGTCATCATGCCTATTGGCGTAGTAATCGCGTAACACAAACACAAAAAACATACAGCTATGTCGTTGACTCTGGTTCTTTGGCGAATATCCACATTCCGGACCACTACTTCTTTATGCGTTTTTTTTATATTACTCGTATTTCAAAAATAATGCAGTTTATTTTTGTTATTTATTTTGTTGCAATCACAAGCATACCTTGTTTTATTGCGTATCGGAGACGCAAAGTTCACGCATCGAGTTCAAGGGTAAGTAAGACTATGTTTAGCTTGCGGCTTTGCTTGTTTATTTCCGAAGTTTAACGACTACCACTTAAACCAAGCTTGTGGTGCACCACAAACCTGGTTTTGTTTGCCAAGGAAAGTACAAAATCAGTAACTTAAGAATCATGTTGTCCGGAAACAAATACATTTTGATTTAGTATTTCTTGAAAAACTTTTTTTTGATTATTAAATACGCAGCGTTCGGGAAATTGCGTGACATCTTCTCGTCCAAGATACCACAGTGCCTCAAGACGAGGGTCTTTGACCAGTGTGTGTTGCCAGTCATGACATATGGTACTGAGACGTGGTCCTTAACTGTTGGCCTTTTGGAAAAACTCAGTCACTCAGCGGGCAATGGAGAGAGCCACTATGCTCGGAGTTTCTTTGCGCGATAAAATCCGAAACGTGGATATTCGCCAAAGAACCAGAGTCACCGACATATTAAAATTTGCAAGTTGAAGTGGTAATGGGCAGGCCACATCGCTCGAAGAACCGATAACCGATGGGGAAGAAAGGTTCTGGAGTGGAGACCACGAACCGGAAGACGCAGCGTAGGGAGGCCTCCCACTAGATGGACCGACGACATTGTGAGAGTCGCGGGCATCCAGTGGATGCAAAAGGCAGGCTGTCGTTCAGTGTGGAGGTTAAAGGGGGAGGCCTATGTTCAGCAGTGGACGTCTTCTGGCTGATGATGATGATGACTAATAGGCTCGCGTTTGACCGCCAACTCACCTGATGTTAAGCGATGATGCGGTCTACGATACATATTTATTAATTTGTTTTCATATTTATTGAACTGTTAATTTGAATTTATGTATTCTTCTTTTCGTTTTATAAATTATAAAAAAAAATGTTTTAAAGTATTTTTATTGAATATGATATGATGATGATATAGTTTTTATTCATAAATTAATATTAATTAGGAAATTCATTGTATAATATTGTATTAAAAATTGTCATTAGTGTAATTCGTGTTTTACGGTACTTACTAATTAAAACAAAAAAAAAACCTATTATTATTATTCATAATAATACAATTAAGGACGCATCCCTAGAAGAGTGGAGACCAGGAACCGGAAGACGCAGCGCAGGTTGGCCTCCCACTCGATGGACCGACGACATGGTGAGAGTTGCGGGCATCCAGTGGATGCAGATGGCAGGCAGACAGATGTGCAGTATGGAGGTCTAAGGGGATGAGTGGATGTCTTCTGGCTGATGATGACGATCATATTAATGTTCTCGCTACCCAAAATCGTAATAAAATTAGACGCCGTACCAACTTAAAAGTGTACTTTTGATCTACGAGATAAAAACATCGCGTTATCCAGTTCATTTATGCTTCTATAAGATAGATAGATGCGGCTGTAATATGTTACGACTTATACCAGACAGTTCGCAGGGGTTGTCGACCGATCGGTCTTGATGCTGTTTGGGTCTTGAAATTTGCACAGGGACGAATTTTATCTTTAAGTTTTGGATAATATGCACATAGAATAATATAAAGTAAATTTTTAGAAAAAAATATCAAAACTGACTTAAATACCTACATGTAAAAATAATAAGTAGAATAAACTGGTCAAGTGCGAGTTGGGCTCGCGCATTGAGGGTTCATTACCACCACAAAATACAACCAGCAATTTTTCAGGCTTAACGCCTTCCAAAATAGTCGAATTAATTGCTACTCAGTCACAAATTTAATATTTTGCTACAGTGACGCTTGTGTATAACACAATTATAACTTTATAATGAACACAAATTTGTCACCGACTTGCAATTGGCCATTATTTATTATTTGTTGTTATACTTAAGAGTAATCATACCAAGTTTGCCGCTTGTACATATTACCGTTTTTGCATTAGAACTAATACAAAAGTACGTTAAAAATATACGTTTGATGTATGGGAACCCCCCCTTTCGTTTTTATTTTTAGACTTTTTTATTGTTTTTTAGTTAATTCGCCGTAACATTACATATACTGTAAAAATTTCAACTAGCTATCTATTGCGGTTCGAAAGATACAGCCGTCTTAAGGTAGGGCAGACGAACGGAGAGACAGACAGACATCGTAGGCTTAGTGATATGGTCCTGTTTTTACCTTTTGGTAACGAAACCCTAAAAAGTACTCTTTGCATTACCTAATTAATATCACATGTGGTCATTGTCACCATGACACATTTTTCATTATAATTATTGTGCGTTTAAAACTTTTGCGAAATGTGAATAAATTTTTAACACTTTTAGATTTTACATCCTGGACTGTGCATGGACTGTCACATTTTCCTTAATACCGAAAAATACAAAGAACAAAACTTTTCCTGTTTTCATTCAATGTCAGTGAATCAAAATGTTTCTTTTTTTCCTGGGCTAGCGCCTTTATTAACTAAACAAAATACAAGCTAAAACTATAACTACAAATACAGTTAGACTGCCCATAGACCGTTGAAGGTCTTAAGACAATCCAAATGCTCAAGCCCACTACCAGTTGGCAGCGTACCCAGCATGCTGGCGGCATTACCACGTTGAATGGAAATGCTTATGGCTCAACGCATAAGCATTGCCATTCATGTTTCTGTCTGACATTCCACAAATGTATTAGATTTCTCTGAAACCATACAATGCAGGAGTATCCTGTCCCCAAAACGATTCTAGGTCATATTTAGTCTTAATAGTCATTATTATTCAAGGTAATAAAGTTGCATTACATTCATTTTTCATATTAAAATTATTATCTAACGCTTGGTCACCAGGTTGTGGGAAGTTATATGAAAACAAGGATGTAATATTATAGTTAAAAAAAAACTTTATAATACGTCTGTGTATTTCGTTGAATAGCTACAGATTGACATTGATATCCTCATTGTACAAACAGTAGATTATACAACAAGATGAATAAAGGGAATTTAATTCGAGGGACTAAGTTGGATCCCGAGAACAACAAAGGATTCTAGAGAAAAATCCTAGGCGGAGCGAGGGATACGAGGGCCGAGTTGATTTAATTTTTCACGAGTTATAATTATATCTACTCTACTTTTTAGGGTAAAACGAGACCCTATTACTGAGCCTACGTTGTCTGTCTGTCCGTCTGTCTGTGTGTCTGTCCAGTATAACGCATATCCACGCTAAATGGCAATGCTTATGTGCAGCCAGAAACACGCCAACATTTTTGTCACGCATCGCATTACACGGCGCTCTGAAAGATTTTTGAAAATGAGGTGAGCTACTGGTCCCCAAGGGCCCAATATCTCGACCCCAAACGCCTCAAATATATAACCACTGCCGAGGTTAGCATATTTTTGCATCGCTTGTGCTGCTCTGATATAGTTGTTTTACACATTTTAAATATCTGGAAATCCTCTGTTGTCTGAATAATTCATCATAAATTAGTTCATCCTCTAATTCCTATAATTCTCTACGAATGGCTTAAAGAGTTTTAATTTAGTTGACGTACATTGTGGTCAATGGAAAGCTTTGTGGTTTCATTTTGAATAATCATACTAATTCAATACAAATTAAATAATAAATTCAATAGAATCGAAAAAAAAACTAACAGGTAAAACGTTTTCTTGTTTTGTTTTTAATAGAAAGACAAGTCATTATGACGAACCACGAAGTCCAGCGGCGCGCATTGTCGCACTATGGCCTTAATGTAGGTTATTGCAGCAGTATCTTAGCCTCACCTATGGTTCCAGAGAAGCCAAGATACTGATACAAATTTACCTTTTATTTATAGATTATATTAAGTTCCCGTGTGGGAGTTGTTAGTGTTTTGTGTTTTTAATGGTGATTACTTTAACTTTACGGGGTGGCATTGTCATTTTATGCCAAAACCATTGATGATATGCCTTTTTAAAACAGTCATTGGCCAAAACACCATTTTTTTATAATGAAGATTAAAAAAATACATTATAGCCGGGGTTGCGACCTAATACGATTCGAAAGAGGTAGGACAGCCAGACGGACGGACGGACGGACGGATAGATAGATAGACAGCGTAGGCTAAGTGTATTCCCGTGTGTTCCCTTTGGGTTCGGAAACATAAAAAAGGTAATAATAAATTCTAGCAGCTGTTTGAATAAGGCGTTACTTAGGGGAAGTTCACCTTCAAAACTGTTTTTCTGACAAATCTCTAGTGTATTTCTGCTTCAACGTCACTACGTAAAATAAGGAATTTGGTATAAAATTATTATATATGTTTTGCTAGAAAGTTTAACATTTATTTCAGTAACCTAATAGCAGTGATAGAGTTTTTCTTTTTACCTAGTCTTTCCCATGTGATGCATTACATGAGATTTGTTTAACCCTTAACTCGCATGGGGCTGGATGCACTAAAAATAATACTTTGATTGGCCAGACACCGCTTCCGCCAAAAGTAGCTTCCTAATTTACCCCCAAAGATGACACTTTAGTGGCAAGCAGGAAATTGAAGCACACAATATTGTTGCATTTTTAGTGTGTAACCCTGTGCAAGTAATTACGTACTTTTTATATGATTTATTTATTTATTTAAGTACTTGCATGAAATTTGTAGTCTGAATAAAATTTGCATGAAATGACCTCTGACGAAAACGGGTCCGACTCGTTCGTAAGAATTAAAAATATCTCTACGTTGATCAAATTATGCCTCTAAGTTATATTCTGAGAGATTTTAAGTTGGGTTTTTATAAGTTCTAACTCTAATTTAAAAAAGTAGTTTTTCGTAAAACTATTGGAGGGCAAAGTTTGAGCGTGGATTTCGTTAAATTAATGACATAAAATAAAAATAAAATTATTATTGTGTGCTTGTTTTATATTAGTCTTGACATATTACGACTTTATTTTTTCGTTTTATGACCATAAATCCAGATACCTAAAAATTTTTACGATGAATTTTGTAATTGGAAGCCTGTTCTTTTCTCTGGATGTTTGCCATTTTCGACCACAGCATAATCAGCCTTTTATTGGACTTAGGCCTGCCCCCGAAAGGGCGGTAGGGCCATATCCACCACACTGGCCCAGTCACGGGTTGGGGGATTCACATGTGCCATTGAATTTCTTCCCCATATTATGTATGCAGGTTTTCTGGCGTTGTTTTTCTTCACCTAAAAGCCAGTGGTATGAAAATCCGTACATAAACTCAAAAGAACTCATTGGTACGGGCCCGGGTTTTGAACCCGTGAATTTACTCTTTCAAATCTAGCGGTCTCCCAAATAAGCTACCACGGCCACGGCCATTTTCAACCACACCGTCACTATTATCAAGTAAGTTATGGTCAAAGTCTACCCTGTCCAATACAAAAAATCCTCGCCCATGACTGTAAAATACTAGATTCACAATATTTGAAGTGTTTTTCCTCAAAGTAATTTCCCAAATCTGTTCCTGCCGCACGCAAAGGGATCATTGGCCGTCTGAAATAAAATTCAGTTTCAGTGCATTCACCCCCAGCCCTTACTGGGTTTTATTGCCCTTGCCCCGTAAGGGTAAAGGACCTCATTCGCGAATAATTCGCGTTTAAATCAAGTGCAATTATTGAACTTGATTTGTTAAATCAGTCTTTTTGCAGATGACTGCACTCCTCTGTCTCATCGAATTAAGCTACAGGCGCTTGCAGACGATGCGTAATACAAGTAGCAAGTACAAGTTGCGAGTAGCTACTACGCATCGTCTGCATCGTTTTGCTTAGTGCAAGTGGCAGTGAAAGTGCTACTAACCACTACCACTGGCATTTGCACTTAGCAAAACGATGCAGATGATGCATAGCAGCTACTTGCAACTTGTACTTGCTACTTGTATAATGCATCAACATGTACAAACTTAAACTAAAAAAATTAGAAATGACAGTTAAAACAGAGATTGAAAGTCGTCATCAAAAGTTTTGCCGAAGGGAACCACAAACCATAATGTTATCCATGTATATTTTTTTTTTGTTTTTGTTGAAGTTTTCAAAAAACGCTGAATCACAATTTCAATAAAATTTATTTGGAACC
This sequence comes from Agriopis marginaria, assembly GCA_932305915.1. Lineage (NCBI taxonomy): Eukaryota > Metazoa > Arthropoda > Insecta > Lepidoptera > Geometridae > Agriopis > Agriopis marginaria. The sequence goes on along the minus strand of OW029914.1, from coordinate 19,478,832 downwards.
ATTTCTGAAGAGACCTATCAAACAAAAAGTGAATCATCAAAATCAATTCATAATTGGCGGAGTACTCGCGTAACAAACATAAAAAAAAACATTCTGTCAAATTGATAACCTCCTCCTTTCGTTGGTTAAAAATTAAGTTAAATTTTATAAAGCTAGTGAAGCAATGATTAAAATTGGCTTTTAAAATTATGAGATATAACCGTTCAATTTTTTCTCCAATGCAGAAGCGAATGCAAATCCGGTGCACACTACCATACCAAACCCTGAACGTAGCTGGGCAGTCAGATTAGATCTTTCTATGGTTTCAACTCCAACCGTAAGGAATGTGTATCATAACCATCATCAGCATGTGCCAGAAATCGTCCACTATTGAACATAGGCCTCCTCCGTAGCCGCCTGCCACCTGCGCCCACTGGATGCCCGCGACTCTCACGATGTCGTCGGTCTATCTAGTATGGAAGGCCTACCTACGCTGCGTCTTCCGGTTCGTGGTCACTCAAGAACCTTTCTTCCCCATAGGTTATCAGTTCTTCAAGCGATGCGGCCTACCCATTTCCTCTTCAACTTGCACAATCGAATATCCACGTTCAGGATTCTATCACGCAAAGAAATTCCGAGCATAGCTCTCTCCATTGCTCGCTATGAGTTATTCCATAAGGCCAGCAGTTAAGGACCACGTCCTGTACCATAATTATGTCATTCATCACTGGCAACACCATGATACCTACTACCCAAAGGGACGGAACGCTTCAAACAGAAAAAACGAGCAGAGCGAGAGGTACCACGTTTAGCCATTTGTCCCTTTCTAGTGTTTACATAATCACTGATACTAATTCCTCATTACTTTTCATACTTTTTTATATTTTTATACAGAATAGATCTACGTTTGGCCACTAACTTGCCTGATGGTAAGCAAAGGTGTGGCCGAGGATGGAACACGTTGATCTAGAAGAAATCTATTCATTCTAGCCTTGAAGATGCCTACATTGTAGTTCTCAGGAAACAAGGAGGACAGCAGGGAGTTACATTCTTGGACAATACGTATCATAAAAGCCAACTCAAATCGTTGTGTACGAATTTTTGGAATTTCCACGAGGAAGGGGTGATAGTGCGCTGTCCTTCTACTTGTCCTGTAGTAAAAGGGGGAGGGTGGAATAAGGTCATGAAGCTTTTGCTCACACTCACCAAAATATATCCGGTAGAAAATAGACAGACAAGCTACTTTACGGCAGTGCTCAAGGCTTTGTAATTTATTGGTGACTAGCTTGCTGTCACCAATCAGCCTCATAGCACGCCGGTCTACGGAATCTAAAGCTTCCAGTTGGTACTTGGCTGCTTCGTCGAATAGGTGGAAGCAGTACTCGACACACGTACATACTAATTTATTCCTTATTTATATCACTACAATAATAAACGGATGCACCACGAACCATGAGAGTTTTCTTTTAGATATTATGTTTCAGAAATAAAAATAATTAAAAATGATGCTGATAAAATCATGTACGGACTACCCAAATTAATACCAAATTTACGGTTACAATATTTTTCCAAAAGTGGCAACACCACACACTAATATGTGTTCATGAATGTCATTGTATATAAGACATGTAGTGTGAAAGGGACAAATGGCTAAACGTGGTACCTCTCGCTGTGCTCGTTTTTTCTATTTGAAGCTTTCCGTCCCTTTGGGTAGTAGGTATCATGGGCAACACACACAGATTAAACACCTTTGTCAGAGAGCAGCTAGATTACTCATAATCATATTATGCGAACTGCTTAGCGACACGCAAAATTACATCACCCCGAGTAAAACTATAAAACGTAACTAGGCCATTTTCCGGGTCAACGGACGATATGAACACCAATTAATTCTTTTGTTGGGAAAAAATTCGCTGATAAATTGCTAAATTCGTTTATTATGTAACGTATTGATAATTAAGTTTGTGTTTACCTTGCTTTTAGTTATTACTATCAGTTATTCCTCCTTTTCTTTTTTTGTTCGTTTTTCGGAGATATCGACCGGGTGTATCTCTAGACGACATTATTCAAGGATCTCTGGCTCAACGCATAAGCATTGCCATTCAGCAAGGTAAAGCCGCCAGCATGCTGAGTACGCTGCCAACTAATAGTGGGCTTGAGCATTTGGATTGTCTTTAGACCTTCAACAGTCTATGGGCAGTCTGTTTTTGTCGCGTTAGTGTTAGCTTGTATTTTGTTTAGTTAATAAAGCCACACAAAAAAAAATACAATTTATCATTGGATCATTGTTGGATATCATTATACTCATCAATAAAACAACGTTTACTTTGGGACCAACCTAAGATATCGCGGAAAAATCAGCTATTCCATACAATATTTTTTTTAATAAAACAACTGTTTTTGGCTAGTTTATATATCAGAGCAATAGATAAAGCGTGACCCTTGACCTCTGCCCTACATTGATTTTTCAGAGGGTCAACGGCCGATTGCTACGTGCTACGTTTTCGCTAGCTACGCAGCTACGACGGTTCGGGGTTGAATGGCCGCGTGGGCGCTACGTTGCTACGGAAAGACAATTCTGAGATAATTTCACCGAATCGTATAGAGATTTAATTTAAATACGGGAATAGATATGAATAATACAAATTTATTATTAATCGTATGTCACTGTTAGATACTGCTAAAATAAATATCTATAGGCAAAAAAGTGGGCTACCATTAAAAAAAAACAAAATTAATGAATTTGTATACCCATCCCGCGGGATCAGTACGGGGTGGGTCCAGTTGACGTAACAGCCCAATAAATAACAGTTAAGTGTGTATTCTAAATCCCAATTTTATCTCCTGCATTATTAGCAGATTTTCAACTGATTTCCAAATTTTTTTTTTTACGTAAAAGAAAACAACGAACACAAAATAAAATTTATTCAAAAATTTATAAGTAATACTCGTAAGTATTTTAATTGCTAGATAGAGAGCGTACTATAGTAAGATGCAAGATGTCATGATTTGCGCGCGCCTTACAAAAGCTATACTAACACATACTTTGCGGGAAAGGGACAGAGCGTATCCTCTCAATCCCCACCAAAAACTTTAAACGCTCTCAGATCTCAGAAATTTAACAGCCAATTTAAATATTTTTTTCTATATGTGTAATTTATTTAATAATATCATTTGCTAAGCTTATAGTTAAGTTATCTATATAATATTATATCTTATATATATATAAATGAATCCCTATTTACCTTGGTCACGCCATAACTTGAGACCCACTTTACCGATTTCATTCTCTTTTTTTTTTGAATTTTCTAATACTTAGTAGAAGGTTCTTACGTAAAGAAAAATTAAGAAAGTTGCACAGTGAATTGGAAAATCGATGATTTTAAATTCGCGCGTTTGGCAGTTCTAAGATAGGACAACGTCTGTCAGGTCAGCTTGTTTGTAATATACGAAACACCAGTCAACTAGCCTAACAAGTGTACTTTAGTACATAACTCTAGTCTACTTTACCTAGGTGGTAGGTAATGATCTAGGTACCCTAACGTTTTCCAGACAACAAAGGAAGCTAAATCACTCAGACTACCCCCTTATCATATACTACGAACCTTTAATATACCTGTTAAGTTTTGGAAAAGTTAACGCCATTTAGATATTTTTAAGCGACGAAAGGAGAAGGTTAACTTTTTAACTGTATGTTCTTTTTTGTATGTTTGTTACGCGATTACTCCACCGATTATGAATTGATTTTGATGATTTTTTTGTTTGTTTGGTAGGTTATACTTCAGAAATTTTGTCGAAACTGATTTAGCGCTAGTTAAAAAAATCAAAAGTAGCAAAAAAAAATACAAAGATCGAAAAAAAATTTTTTGGTTGTTTGTTTTGGTTTTAGCAAAAGTTTTGATGAGGACTTTAAATCAATTTACTCTGTTTTATCTATAATTTTTCTTCTGTTTAACTTTTCTCTTGATACCAAATTTGTCGGTTTTAAATCCATTTTATTCAGTTAAATTACAATATTTGAGCTGGAAAAAAATACATGTCACAGATACACCTGTGTTTGAGTTTATGCATTGGTTCAAAATTTAATAGAATAAAATTTCCGCGATCCAAAAAAAACTAAAACAAAGCCGATTCAGTTTATTTTTTCGTTTCATGCTCTAATGAAAGCTCATAACAACCTGAAAATTGCATGTACTGAAAGGCAATCCTATTTAACTGTGTTTCCATTGGATAGATTTTTGATAGTGAATATTTTAGTTTTTTAGTGAAATTAAAAGCGTAATAAGGTCGCGAGAATTTGCGCGCACCGCGCTCAGTCCCGCGCCAGGCGTTATCGAGGTCGGACCTATGTTTGTTTTTGTCGTTGCGCTCCCCCCGCGGGCCTCCTGGCTCTTGCGTGGCAAAATACATTCGTCGCTCTAACTTGGCGGGGGCTGAGGGAGCGTTTTGTTGCCTACGCGACTCGGATAACAGACCGTTAATTTAAGTTTGTACATGTAGGTATAGTTTTGATGTCGGTTTTGTGCGGTTGCGGTGGCGTCGTATGGCGGGTCGTCCTCTTCTGTCAAATATGGTGAAGAGAGCGATGGCTGGCACACGCGTCAAAAAAAAAACAGTTTTTATATTTTTTTAAATATAAAAACTCACTTTATTATGTTTAATTAATAAAGGTACTTTCCGGATAAAAGTGAATCAATAAAACAACTTTATTCTGCTATGCAATTATTACATCATTATGCTTTATTCATCTCCCACAATACCTACACTAGATAGTGCATGACATTAATAACAACAATGTATTAACGCAATGAAGTTACAATACAGGGTTACGCATATAGACTGTACTAAGCCGAAGGGAGGTCATTGTACTCATTATCATGAACAACTTTTACTATGGGACTGAGGTAAATCACAATCCAGTTCTCACTTTTAAATTACTTTATTCATAATTATTACTATTCAGTATTTAATTACAGTTTTCAGACCTATAATATTCTTTGACTATGACCGCTCAAGCCGGACTAAATTCCTTCATGCTAACAACTGTTGACATTTCGTTTAGTGTCAATGACCGTTTTCTATAGACAGCAGATTATTCTTTCGCGTTTTCAGAGAAGTTCCCATAGTAAAAGTTGTTCGTAATGATGAGTACAAGGACCTCCTTTCGGCATAGTACAGTATTTATGCGTAACCCTGTAATATTCATTTTATTCATTGTTTATTCATTTGAGATAAGGCACCGTTACCACACCCGTTACTCATAAAGACCTTTACATACTATCCATTCGTCCATACAGGTAATTTAATGAGATGAATTATTAATTTAGAAAAAAAGGAAGGGGTTTCATAATATTAACATACACTTTATTAACTAAACAAAATACAAGCTAATACTAACATTACAAATGCAATTAGACTGCCCATAGACCGTTGAAGGTCTAAAGACATTATTAACTAATATTATTGATAATAAAAAATCAAAAACAAGATGTTTTCCGTGTGGTAAAGTGCCAAGAACGCTGGCTGCCGCGTTCCCGCGTTCCCGCGTTGAATCATTGGATATTGGGCATCATTGGATTTCACATAAAAAGTGCAAAGCAATATGTTGTTGCGTACGCTGTGCGTATTCGCCTCTATATCTAAACATGTTTCACCCACGCAAAGTTAATGAGAACTGATATGACTTGTGTCTGTCAGTGTTACCTAATCTTTGACACAGTTACGCAATTCTAGTGCAATATGATAGTTGATTCATGCATTATGATGATATTATAGTAGGAAATGAAGCCAGAGGTCCACGTCAAGCTCAACGTCGTGAATCAGAAGCAAAAATAATGGGGTGAGGCTGTGTTGTGGTCACGGTAATTTTTTATATTTTTATTTTATTTATTTTCTATGAAAGTAACATTACAAATTTAACCAATACGTTGCATTTATGACTTAAGCACTATAATATAAAAATAACTTACATAAAAAACACACTTAAATATAACATATTTACACTTGAATCAAAACGCAAATGCCTTAAATCTTCCACTCTTTTGTGACTGCATGGATAATTTATGTTATGCTGTACCTAGAACAATTTACAAACGGGAGGTGCGGGCGCTTATTCGCATTGGCCAAATGCCGCTCAAACGCCGGACTGCGCATTCCTACTCGTCGGATGGTGGAATCGTATAATGACTCGTTTCAAAATATCGACATTTTTGCTTGCACTGCAGGTAAATTTAAAGCAGCAGTACTTTAAAAGCTCTCCTTATAACTTCAGTGCATATTTTGAAACAATAATATTATTATAATAATTGTTGTTAAAACTTTACAAAGCCATAAGTTTTCTTCACAGATACGTTGCTGAACCTTAAAAACTCTATTAACAGCCCTTTTGAAGAATCTCATGTTATAGTTATTCGGAAACGCCTCAGGAGAGAGCTTATTCCACAAATTGCAGGTCTGATAAAAGATCGCGTAAAACGCAACGTGTGCGATTTCCACCGATCTATGTATGATATCTAATCTATGTATGTATGATATGGATGAATTTTCAGGCCGATAAGAATTTTTGTAATTTTTAATACCATTTGTGTACATTGTTTTAATATAACATTATGTTATTTGTTAAATAAATATAGTACTTGATTTGCTTAGTTTGGGGGTCAGATGACCGTGTGTGCAAAAATATCCAGAATATTAATTTTATTTCATTTTAATTATTTGCCGAGTAAACAGTATATACCCTGAATTAAAACAGGTAATTTTTTAGCCCGAAACGTGGCATTCTTGTGGAACGCGGTTAAATCCGGGGAACGTACATTACATGAAGAAGGAGAACGTACATGATACAATAAATCAAATTACATTAGACTATAAAGTAATCCATGAAAATTGTACGCAAGGAATCCCGGTATAAATAGGTCTGATGAAGAATTTGATCATCGTACAATGAACTCTACGTGGGTCAAACTAGAATAGTTGAGACGTAACCTAAATAAGTGAACTTATAGTGAGAGTTCAAATCCTGGTCTAAGCTTTAGATTTACGTAAGTGGAGAACAGGTTAATAAATAATAAAAAAAATCATATCAAAAAAATATGTATTGTTACAGTATACTTCACCTTCACAAAATAAATTATTATCAATTGAAAAAACCGACTAAAATATTATTAAATATACGCTATTTCGTTTCCTTCAAAAAACTCAAATACTTTTTTTTTTTTTTTTTTTTATTCTTATATTTTTATACAGGGTAACTCAACTACTGATCCTATTTTGATAAATTACTATGGGACCAATCAGAAAGCATTATCTAAACAAAAAAATTATAATCTAAATTGGTTTATAAATGACAGAGTTCTGGTGTAAGAAACATTTAAAAAAATAGGTAGTCTGGCTAATATAAGTAGAGACTGAAAAAGAGCGGCATATTTAAAAATATCAGCATTGGAACCCCAAAAATAAGTATGAAATGCCTGGAATAATCTCACTTGATGCGTTTGTAACACATTCAGAACACTATAATATTTGCATTTCATATTAAGTTTGGGGTTGCAATGCGGATTTTTTTAAAGTTGGCGCGCGTTTTCAGTCTACTTTTATTAGCCAGACTCTACATCCGAATTGTTTACCCCCTTTTTTGAAGTGGCGGGTTCTATATTACGTTTTCTAACCGAAGTGAATGTCTTATAAATAAAATTCAATAAACCTAACAGTCAATAAGAACAAAGAGCTAATGTAATCAGTACCACGTTCTTTTATCCCTCACGCGTCTCCCCACGTGACGTCCATTTACGCATGGATCTCATTATTCTAGCTCTGATCGGGTAATGTTCGATCCCTAATGCCCGGGCGTTTCGGCCAATTACCTCCCATGAATAAGATAATGCCTCGAATTAATAATACATGGGTAACGTTTGAAATACACACGATCAGATACGTTGGAAAGGTGGAAAGATTCAGGACTGATAAAGTTTTTCTAGTTTCTACGTTGCGCTGTTTCATCTTCAACGGCCCTTACGCTTAAGCTTACCGTTAGTTGGTTAACAGCATTATGCTGAGCTGAAGCCATTTTTGTAACACAAACTATTGTTGCTCACCTGCCAAAATGTTGCTGATCATCGTCATCGTCATCAGCCAGAAGACGTCCACTGCTGAACATAGGCCTCCCCCTTAGAACTCCACACTGACCGACAGCCTGCATGTACTGGATGCCCACGACTCTCACGATGTCGTCGGTCCACCTAGTGGAAGGCCTACCTACGCTGCGTCTTCTAGTTCGTAGTCTCCACTCAAGAACCTTTCTTCCCCATCGGTTATCGGTTCTTCGAACGATGTGGCCTGCTTATTGCCACTTCAACTTGCAAATTTTAACAGCTATGTCGATGACTCTGGTTCTTTGTCGATTTTCCACGTTTCGGATTTTATCGCGCAAAAAAACTCCGAGCATAGCTCTTTCCATTGCCCGCTGTGTGACTCTGAGTTTTTCCAAAACACCAACAGTTAAGGGCCACGTCTCAGTACGATATATCATCACTGGCAACACACACTGGTCAAAGGCCCTTGTTTTTAGGCACTGTGGCATGTTGCTGATGTGACAATATAAAATTACATTTATTTCTTTCAATTGCGAAGATATTTTCCCCGAAGATTTTATCGACTTATACTTTTTTTTTGCATTTAGGCATTGCCTTTGACCTCAATCTCGCCTGAGCGCCTTGTGCAAGTTTTTCCAATTGAACTTTGTTCCAACTTTGAATTTTTCGACCAACCACTCGCATTCTTCAGTCTTTCAATGATGCATGTAACTGCGCCGAAATATCGGGAGCTCCATCCACAACCTTACCACGGTTAATATCGCGTTAGTAATCATATAACTGTAGCGAACAACCGTGATAGTTTAAAACAGTGTTTTACATACCACCACTGTTCTATTTCTACTTTTACAAACGTTGGAACCGTGTGTCTGAAATATTCTCAGGTCACGTTGCCAGACTCTTGTCAGTTTTTCAGTAATTCACTAACTACAATGTCTCAATGAAGCTTTTATTACAAATCAAACATCACAATGACAGTTTGCAGTTGTGTAAGCGTGTAGGTGTCATTGAAAATATACTTTGAAAGGTTCGAGATATTTACGTAACACGTGATACAACATACTGTACGCTTAGTACTCAAATCAGAGAAACAAGGGAGATATGCCTTGTTCAATTGTCTCATAATTATGTTCCATGTAAATTTTTTTTTTCACTTACCGCGAAACCGCAAAAACGGAACTGTATCATCGGTAATACATGACTCGTCGGTGTTACTCACAGAAAAGAGGTTTTTTTTTTTTTTCTGTGGTGTTACTGCAAGTTTCATAGTGAGAGTGAAAAATTAGGAAGTGAGCCGTACCTACAATTTTTTTCGCGTACAGAGCGGTACGCGAAAATCTGCTGCTCCATAGAAAACGGTCATTGACAGCAATATTTTTTTTGTGTTTTCAGTGTTGGTCCTATAGTAAAAGTTGTAAGTAAAAAAAAACGACTACCTTTCCGCTTATTACTACAGTTTATATGCGTAACCCTGTATAATTATGTAAAAACTTCATCATCATCATCAGCCAGGAGACGTCCACTGGCACTGGCACCGACGACACAATGTCGTCGGTCCATCTAGTGGCCTACCTACGCTGCGTCGTGTATAAACTTATTTTCCTCTAAATATAACCTAAATACCCACGCAAAAAGTTCCAAGCAAGGTTTACACTAGAACAATTAAGATTCTTAGAACCTGTCTGACCCACCTGGAGCTGTACCGTTAGCCTGTAATACTAACATTAAAATGTGGTCATTTCTACCACCTGGTAGCATAATGGTTTAACTATTCAACTTTTAACGAGGACCTTGATAACTGAGTAATTCTTATAGAACAACGGGTCAATATTTCTGGTCAATCGACTCATTATGTAGACACCATGTTAGACACCCTTTATAGACCGTATAGCGACTCAATTCGATTTTAGATTGTTTAACTAGGGATAAAAGCAATACATTTTACACAAGGTATTTTCACACGTTAGTTTATATTTTGAGTGTTAAGTAGATGGATTCTCACAATTTAACAACTTCTGTTCTTAGAGTTCCGTACCCAAAGGGTAAAAACGGGACCCTTTACTGAGTCAACGCTGTCTGTCCGTCTGTCCTACCTTGAAACGACTGTATCTTTCGAACCATAACATATATTCAGTTGAAATGTTCACAAAATATGTAATGTTACTACGGACAAATGACAATAAAGTCAAAAAGTAAAAACTAAAGAGGTTACCATACCCACTATCGTATTTTTGTATTTGCTCTAATGTAAAATCAGTAATAGGTACGTCAAACTTGGCATGATTATAGTACATACATATAGGCATAGTAATATGAGTCGGTGACAAATTTCTGTTCATTACCAAGTTAAGCGACTTAGGGCACGGTCAGTACTTGGATGAGTGACCACTTGGACGTAATTTTGTGAAAGGTATTGTACTAGGTATTATGTATTCTGTGGCGGTGGTATGGAACTCTCAGTCAGCGAGCCCGATTCGCACTTGTCCGGTTTTATTAACAGAGTGTAATAATTCATAGCGTTTTATAATAAACACATAACTCACGCAATATTGGATGAACGTAGACTATACTCGATAACTAACCTGCCTTGAAACGGTGGTGGTGTTTTTTTTTTACAAAGTCCCGGCCCGCACCTGGCGGTCCAGTTATAATACTCCGCATGGCACAATCAATGAAGGGAGCTTTAAAAGTTACTACGAGTTGATAGGCTATCGGAAAGTTGTTTCATTGGTTTAAAATAACAGGCTTAGCAAAAAAAAAAGTAAGAACCCACTGAAGCAACTATTTAAATCGGATAGTAAAGTTCTGAGGTCATCATCATCATCGTTTCAGCCATAGGACGTCCACTGCTGGACATAGGCCTCCACCATCGACCTCCAAAAGGGCCGGTTGGAAGCGGCCTGCATCTAGCGTTTCCTTGCGGTCTCTTTTAGATCGTTCGTCCATCTTGTGGCTGGACGTCCTACGCCGCGCTTACCGGTCCGTGGTCTCCATTCTAGAACCTTTTGGCTCCATCAGCCATCTGTTCTGCGTGATATGTGCCCTGCCCACTGCCACTTCAACTTGCTAACCCGATGGGCTATGTCGGTGACTTTCGTTCGTCTACGAATCTCCTCATTTCAGATTCGATCTCTTAAGTTCTGAGGTATCAACGTTTAAAGTTTGTGAATAGATCAAGAAGGGATGCTCTGTTCATGCTCTGTCTCTTTCCCTTAAGGTAAGTGTCAGTATGGAGTTTGTATGGCGTATTTACAAGTGACGTCATTTGTATAGTGCGCTCCTTGTCTAGCAAGAGCAAGACATTAAAATGTTAATATAATTTATCTTCATTAATTTAGAACAAATTTTAACTTTGTATTCGGTGTTCGGCTCTATTTATGGTAAGCTTATTTAAACACAATAAATAACAGCCCGGTAGCCTTACAAAATTATACTCAGTCTACATGTTTTTAGAGCGGACACCTGTCCTGTAATTTTGCATTAAAATTGAAAACTTTCCTTGTATACGTACAGTCGCTTGCAATATTATGATTGCATTTCATAATTTTTATAATAATGTCAGTTTAATAAATTTCTCTCCATAACTCTCCAAATTTCTCTTCTTTCGGGGTTTCTCTACGAGATCGAATCAGTACTCAGTAGGAGATCCGTAAACGAACGAAAGTTACTGACATAGCCCACCGGATTAGCAAGTTGAAGTGACAATGGGCAGGGCACATAGCACGCAGAACAGATGGCTGATGGGGCCGAAAGGTTCTCGAATGGACGGGTAAGCGCTTCGACATAGGACAGACGACCTAAAAGAGACCGCAGGAAAACGCTGGATGCAGGCCGCTTCCAACCAGCTTTTTGGAGATTGATGGGGATGGCCTATGTCCAGCAGTGGACATCCTATGGCTGAAATGATGATAACATTTCTAATAAATGTGCTCAGGATAAATTTAAAAGTTATGTAACCATTGATTTGTGGCATTTGTCTAATTTATAGTTTCACTATGTCGTGTGCTGTAAATATCTCTAGCCAACACTATCTGACCACCTGCCACGCATTGTGCAGGGATCGACTTTTTGCACTACTTGTAAATGCCTGGTAATTGTTCAGACAAGTCTGGTTGTAGAACTTGTAGACCAAGTGGTTCGTTCGTCAATCGAGTTTTTTTTAAAGTTATCAATAATTACTTAGTTGAAATTTTATGCCATTTGACATTTTGGCCGCAAGGCAACGCTGGATGCAGGCTGCTTCCAACCGGCTGTTTTGGAGATCGATGGGGGAGGCCTGTCCAGCAGTGGACGTCCTATGGCTGAAATAATGATGGTGACATTTTATGTTTTAAAATGATGAAACGCACTAGGCCTAGATGGTCAAAGTTGGGGCTCTGACCATCCAATTCAACGACAATTAACGATAACGTTGTGTGACCAACGTTGTCGTGGGCGGAGGGGCTGAAACAACACGCAGTTATCTCGGGAGGAGCCGTAGCGCAGTGCTGAGGGCTCCGGTGCGTTCCTCTGGAGATGCCGGAGCCCTCTTGTCAAGCACTAACGCTGGTCACCTGGGGGGTTTTAGTGGGTCTATGCCCACATAAGCTGGCTGCATGCACCCCAATGCAGCCGGGTATCTTTAGAAGATTTTCTTATAGAAAAAAAAACTCGTTTATTGAAGTACGGTGCGTGTCGCGGATACTATATCGGGCAACGCCAGACACTTATATGTAAATGCACGCATACATGAATGCCCAGGTTTATCAGCAACTCTAAGTTTAACACACTTGAAACCCAGTTGGCATTCCAAGCTATGGCCATGTTTACAGGCTAGACAGTCACTGTGTTCAAACACATAGCCTATCAACCATAAATAAACCGGCCATGTGCGAGTCGGGCTCGCGCACTGAGGGTTCTGTACCACCATAAAATACATAAATATGGAATTTCGATTCGGTGAAGGAAATGTAAGATCATTCAAGAAACCGAATTACCAGTTATAACTTGGTAATGAACATAAAATCATCACCGACTCACATTTGACAATTATTTATTCTTATACTTTAAAGTGTGTACTATAATCATGCCAAGTTTAACGCTCATATGTATTACCGTTTTAAAATTAGATCAATTACAAAAATACGTCAAAAAACACAATAAATTGTTCAGCTGTCATACCTTACTTCCGTAAACGTCACAGCGGAGACATCAGAGAGTAGTGGGTGAAATTTTGACGTTGGCAGATGACTATAAAACAATTGGGTATATACTATAACAGGTATGTACTAGGTTAATTTAAGCCATGTTCTGAGCTATCCGCAAGCACCAGGTCGCCCTTGCAACTGGGCGCTGACCCCATCCAAGGTCGCACGCGCACATGCAAAGATGATGCATGAGAGTCAATGTGTGAGTCAGTTAAGGGAAGGTTCGCTTACGTTTATTGTGATCCCTGCTATGCAGACTCTAACATGTTTACGACAGTTATATGGTTAAGAACGGCATATTTACCTTGCCCCCGATATATTTTATATATTTATTTTTATTATCTTAGAAAAACTATGCACTTACGAACCTTATGAAATTACACACTGCCTGAGTTGTTCCGCAGAAAACATTTTGTTTTCCCCTTCTCTTATCTGTAAGCTGTTCCACAGTAGATTTGCTTAGGTCTTGTCGGTGTATTTGGCGCTTTAGTGGTTGGAATACCATGCCTTGCATTACAAAACGCGCGGGCCAAGCTGCCACTGCTATTGCATTTTGCTCTGTGAAATATTATATTAATTTAAAGAATCCCATATGTACGTAATACCTTTTACATAAAATTTCAGGAAGATATATATATATATCGTTTTTATATCTAAAGACAATTTTCCTTAAGTGCGCGCTTAATGAAACTGTACCTTAGCATGCAGAATATCACCACATTCGCAATCTAAAAGATCGCACCAACAATACAAGACCCTTGGCGCTTCTTTGAAATGCACTCGTCACTTCATTCATATGCAATTTCGTATGGACTGAGGGCTCAGCCCTAGTGTCAGTTGTAGGACCTTTTACTTGTACCCTCAAGTTTCATCTGTTATAATTATCTCTTGTTCGCGTGTTCGAATTTCAAACCGCAAGGTGTGAGTCCAAAGATAATAGATAACCACTTGATCGCGCATATAGTCCAAATTCCCTTTTGCAAAATGATGCCCAGCCAGTCCCGGGGGGCAGCTTGTGATTGGAGACTCGACGCTTGTGATTGGAGAATCAAAAGTCATTCATTCAATTCGCGCCTAGGATTGGTCCCGCTCGAAATAGCTTAGGTTGACATGTTAGAACCTTTGCCTCGTGCGGGTTAAGGATGAGAAGTCAAGTGGTTATATTGTCATTGTGAGAGTCGGTGAAGGAAAACATCGTGAGAAAACCATAACACGGTAGTACCTACACTTTCTAATACTCAACTGGTTAGCTACCGCCCTCTTATTGAAAATATATTGCCAATCACCTAACGGTGAGTTCCAGTAGCATGACTTTTAAGCCAGTTTTCATTCACCTTTGTAAAGCGCGTTTTGTAATGCTAAACGGATATTTGTTTAAAACTAGCTGCGCCCCGCGGTTGCACCTGCGAGTTCAAAACGTCGTTAAGTTTTCTGAAATTTTCCAACTTTTTGCGTTATTTTCCTAATTTTTCTTTCCGTAATAAGCTTCTACAAAGTATTAGAAAACTTTTAAAAAGTACGGACACAGACGAACAGACGGGTAGACGGACGAACAGAACGAACTTATAAGGTTCCTTGTCGGGCTACGGAACCCTAAAAATATGATTGAAATCGGTAAAGTCATTTTCAAGTTATGGCCTGACCAAGATAAATAGCATTTTCATAAATATCTATGTATAGATATAGATGGATAATAGAAATAATTATCAATTTAAAAAACCACCTTTATAAAATGTTTACGAAATACCTACGCAATGTACGCAATGTACTGGGATAACCATAAATATTGTCATCCAAGTAACAAAACTTTCAAGTTATTTTGATTTAAAATCCAAACTACTAAACCGATTTTGATGAAAATTCTATGAGATCAAACTGAATGTATATGCCTTATTTTTTTTTTCAAATTGGTTCATATTATAATTATGACGTAGCTATGAGGTAACAATCATAAAAAAACGTATTAAGAACCCCCTCCTTTTTAAGTCGAGTTAAAAATTGCACTTGTCTTGTTAAAGTATCATCTATGCTCAGTTGAACTTGTCCGTCACGGTCACTCATCCACAATCTGACCGGACAGACCGTTGCTTAACTTTGCTGAACCACTAAGACTGACTAGTTGAACAGCAGATCGAGCGGTACGTCATTCGACGACAAAAAAGGAGACGACAAAAGAAGTGCCAGGTTATACTGGTTACACACACATCGATTATACCTATAGGTGTTAAAGGAAAATTTATTTTTGTTGGAGGAAGAGTCAAGATTTTGTTCGAACAAAGAACTGGCCAGACTTGCATTTGTTTGCTGTGTTTAATGTTTCACGTAATATGCTATGCCTAACTACCTGGCCCTTATTTTCTATCTCACACTGCACTGCACACCCCTTCCTAGTGAAAATTCCAAAGATTCGTACTCAACGATTTGGGATGATACGTACCTACTGCCCAAGAATTGAACTCCCTGCCGAGCTCCTTGTTTGCTTAGAACAAGGCTAGAGTGAATAGATTTCTTTTAGATCTACGTGTTACATCCTCGGCCATACCATTGCTTACCATCAGGCAAGTTGGTGAACAAACGTAGATTATATTCTGTAAAAATCTCACATCAGATTTGTTGCCATAAACGCGTGACTTCATAACATGAAGTCACGGTTAAGTCCGCGTTTGGCCCCCAACTCGCCTGTTGGTAAGCGAAGATGTGATCGAAGATGAAGCACGGAGATTTAGCAGATACCTATTCACTCTGGCCTTGAAAATGTCCAAATTATATATCTCAGGAAATAAGGAAGCGGGCAGGTTTTTCCAATCACTGGCCGCACGGATTAGAAACGTAGTATCGAAACGTTTGGTACGTATCCCAAGGAAAATCCACAATATATGGGTGGTACTGGGCTATTTTCCTATTTGTCCTGTAGTAGAAAGAGGATAGCAGGATAAGGTAGATAGATAATAGATAGACCTGATGCACATTCACCGAAATGAATCCTGTAGAAAATTGACGGACTCGCTATTTTACGGCTGTGTTCTAGACTGATAAATTTCTTAGCCACTAATTTCTCATCACCTATAAGACGAGCAGCATGCCGGTCTACCGATTCAAGAGCTTCGAGCTGGTATTTGGCTGAACCGTCCCAAAGATAACAGCGGTATTCCACACACGATCGGACTTGAGCTTGATATAGAGTAAGCAACTGCCCCAGTGTGAAATACCGCCTAACCTTACTCAAGACGCCCAGTTTTTTACCAGCTAATTTAGCCTTTGTTGCCAGTTGAGGGTCGGTGTTAGAGACAACCTTAGGAGTTCCAGGTGGTCTGTCAAAGTTACGGGAACATTCTGAAACAGTGGAGAACGCGTAAAATGGACACTTAAAAAAAAACTCTGTTCGAAACGCTACTGTGTTATATTATCTGCGTAGACTTGGAAATGTTTGATAAGGCGATGAAGTTCGCGCTTGTTACGGTTAAAATAACGCGGAGCAAGCTAGCGCATTAAGAGACGTTTATCAAGACAACTCCACTGAGTGATGTGGCACGAACACTTTTTAAACTGTTGTGTAATATATTATTATATAAGTAGACGATATTGAATGTACACAATCAAATGGAGCTAACATAGCCGCAAAGCTACTCAAGCTTCAAAATAAATTTAGATAAAAAAAGATAATGATTCAATCCAATCAAACCAATCGGAAGACACATTAGATTATGTTGCAGATAACATTTTTTAAATCTGCTTACGGATCAAACTGATCCCAAACACACTCTACGAAATGTATTCCAGTCTATCGGTTCTAAGCCTACCCGAGTAATCACATTCATAAATAACTTATAATTTCCGTGAATGGAAATCACAGTTTATTTATACTTTTCCTCTCAATAGCATCGGAATTTACTATTATTAATTATTACACTATAATATAACATTATTATAAAATCCAGTGCACAATTTGCCTCATGTGCCTACTAGGAAATACATGAGTGAAAAATCCAAATATATTTAGGGTTTTTCCAAAGCATTTTCCGATTCATTATACAAATTATTAATTAAAACAATGTTAATATTATACCCGAGTTACATTAGTACTTTGTGGTTGAATATTTATTAATCCATTTACATATTTTTTTCACAAGAGAAAACCACACCGTTACAACACGCCATCTCTTCTCTTCTTCTCTTTTCTTCTTCTTCTCTACATAGTATAAATTGAAGTCGCTTTCCGCGTCTGTATATCTGTCTGTATAACCGCTAACTCCTCCTAAACCACGCAATGGATTTTGATGCAGTTTTCACCATCAGTAAGATAATTTTTCACAAAAAGTTTATATATAAATCTACCGATCCGCCCGGCTTCGCACAAAAATACATCCATGCGAAGCTGGGGCGGGTCGCTAGTTTATACATATAAATGAAACATTAAATGCTGTTCGTTGATAAGCACAGAATTTAAGAACAGCTAGACTTTTTTTTTATGTTCATAATAGTCTAAATAAAATGTAATTCAGTTAGGTATTTATTTATTTAGTTTAGGCTGTCAAACTTGAGCACTAACGTAAAAGTTAATAAAGAAAATAGCCACGTTCTAGAAAATACAAAACAGAGTCAAAAACGTAGATATAAGATAAAAGACCGAAGTTATAGACGCAGCAACAATGCTCTATAAGCTTAAATGGAAGTGGGCTAGCCACTTCGCTCCAGCTACATACGACAGATGGATCATCAGCTTATCAGCAACGAATTCCTGGTTCAGACTAAGCTCCTTATTCTTGAGCATCGGGCGAAGTTGCTGGTCTATCGGGTTTTTTTTTTCGGATACATTTAGGAGAGTGTGCATCGGATTCGCATGACCCTCCTGTCCGTTTTTATATCGGACTGCCAGAGCGGGCACGAAAAATCAACACCACTTTATGGTTGATATTCCAAAAACCCGTACGAAGCGCTTTGATTCAACTTTTATTATGCGAACTGCTAGTCTGTGGAATGCGCTGCCTGAATGGGTGTTTCCCGATAGTTACAATCTGGGTGTCTTCAAATCACGAGTGAATCGGTTTTATCTAGGTAAGCGTGCTCCATCGAAGACCACGTTATCACTTAACAACAGGCGAGTAGGCGGTCTTTAAAAAAAATAAAAACATGGTTTAGGACAGTAAGTATTTCGCCTTAACGGGCGGTTATCCGAGTCGCGTAGGCAACAAAACGGTCTCTCAGCCCCCGCCAAGTTATAGCGACAATGTATTTTGCCATGTTAGAGGCAGGACGCCCGCGGGGGGAGTGCAACGACAAAAATGAGCATAGGTCCGACCTCGATGACGCCTGGCGCGGTACTGAACGCGGTGCGCCTAAATTCTCGCGTCCTTTTTACGCTTTTAATTTCACTAAAAAACGACACTTTTCACTATCAAAAATCTATCCACATAATTTTTTTGAATAAAATTGCCTTTCAGTTCATGCAATTTCCAGGTTGTTACGAGCTTTCATTAGAGCATAAAATTAAAAAAATAAACTGAGTCGATTTTGTTTCAGATTTTTTTTTGATCGAGGAACGTTTATTACATATACGTATACGATAGAACGTGTTTTGAACCAAATCATAAACTCTAACACAGATGTATCTGTGACATGTATTTTTTTCCAGCTCAAATATTGTAATTTAACTGAATAAAATTTATTTAAAACCGTCAAGTTTGGTATAAGAGGCACTTAATCTCCTAAGTTACTCAAATCAATTCTTGAGCATTTGGATTGTCTTTAGACCATCACCGACCTATGGGCACTTGGGCAGCCTAACTGTTTTTCTAGTGCTAGCTTGTGTTTTGTTTTTTTATTAAAGGCACTTGCCGTAGTAAAAAAATCTTTATAATAGCAAAAAAAATCTTTGTAGGGCCTAAAAGAGTACATAATTATGCCCTTGATCTCCTTGGAATGCCCTTGGCAGGGTCCGTAGGAGGGTGACCTTCCGGTCGTCAACCCAGTACGTTGCATCATCGGGCAGATATTCACAACGTGATTCAGTGCAACCATTTGATCATTTTAAACTCGTTAAGGAATTTTCGGTTGTGTTATGAAATTTTTGTACGGTTATATATCAGTAGTTTAATTAATTAGCTGTAAAAATATTCGTTTGATAGCTTTGGTAACTTTGGCAGGTCACGCCCATGAAGTTTCGTATATATTCCGGTAAAATGTACTACAAATAATGTCGTACTTCATTAATGGGTACCGCCCACTTAGTGAAGTGTCACGCATAATGTACAACCAGAGACTATCGAAAATCTGTTTAATTGTTCTGGAAATAATACAAATAAAACTTATGGGTAACTATATCATGTTTGTAAATATTAAAGTTAATTGGATTATTTATAGCACAATTACTTATTTGAAAAAAAGACTATTACTTACCTTTTGAGAGAATAATATTTTTTTTCGGCAAAACCATTAACCATGCAACTATGAATTCTAAGCTTTATGAGAATAATATCGATGATCGAACAGGTTCATTAACGATTATACACTACCTCATCCTTACTGTGAACTGTCAAAATTATCACCTATATTTGACAAAGCATACTAACCAATAATGTATCTCACGTTTAAACCCCTTATTAGAAGGTATTTTGTGAATTTTGTGTAAACATGTTAAAGTTATAATTATCTTTATTTTAGTGTATATAAAAGCGCTCCGTCTGGAAAATTTACGGTGGAATTATAATCACCGCTCAAATTTGTGCTCACCGGACAATCCCCTTCGTTTGATGGTTTATCAAAATACATAGCATTGGCGAAATTGTGGTGGTTCCTCCACTCCACAAAAGAGGCCTTTAAATACAAGAGTTGAAGTTGAAGTTTAAACCCCTAGATCAAAAGAATACAGCAAGAATATGAATAGTAATATTTTTGAAAAGTCTCTCTCAGTTAATATAAATCACATAAAATAAAATTTAAGGGTAGGTATCCTATCAAAGGTGCGACGGTACTTCACGTCGGAACAGTTGCTATCACTGTATCAAGCACAAGTTCGGTCGTGTATGGAGTACTGCTCTCACCTTTGGGATGGATCAGCTAAGCACCAGCTTGAGGCATTGGAATAGAGAATATAGAGAATATAGAGAGACTATAGAGAAACGGGCCAAGAAGCTCATCAGCAATGAATCCTTAGTTCGGGCTAAGCTTCTTAGTCTTGAGCATCGACGTAAAGTTGCTAGTCTATCGGTTTTTTATCGGATACATTTCTGAGAGTGTGCATCGAATCTGCACGATCTAATTCCTTCCTGCCCATTTTTCTATCGGACTGCCAGAGCGGGCACGAAAAATTGTCACTGCTTTATGGTTGACATTCCGAAAACCCGTACGATGCGCTTTGATTCCACATTTATTATGCGAACTGCTAGTCTGTGGAATTCGCTGCCTGAATGGGTGTTCCCCGGTGGTTACAATCTGGGTGTCTTCAAATCACGAGGTAATCGGTTCCTTCTAGGCAAACGTGCTCCAACGTAGACCGCATCATCGCTTAACATCAGGCGTGCTGGTGGTCAAACGTAAACCTATTATTTATTTTAAAAAAAAAAACACGAATTATTGGAAACATACCACGAAGCTGATATTTGGCAGGTAGATTCCTTATAGGGAGTTGAGATCAGCTAAGAGTTTTGCTAAAAGGTCAGATTAAGGGTGGCAAAAGGGAGTTGAAAGTTTATATTATGAAACTACGCGTACAAAATCGCGGGCAAGTTGAACGAGCGAAGAGAGGTCTCAGATTCTGGCTAATGGGACAAGTCGGCATTTCGGCGGGCACGGGTTGTTCGTCGATAACTTGCTAATCGTTGATCCGATCTTCATGAAACTTTGTAAACAAATAGTTCATTTCAATTTAAAAAATAAGTTCGAATATGGGTAAAATCGAACGAGGGTTTCCGATGATTTATGAGTCACGAGGTCACAGTTCGGGGTGAACTACGAGTTAATCTTTTTAGCACAAAACTCATGCACGGGCGAAAAAGCTGCGTACGGGAAGAATAAGCGCAATAATTATGCTGCATCATTTCATTGTTATTATTTATGAGTAATGCTGAATATAAAATGAAATCACAAAATAGGCAGACCACAAACCACAATAATGCTCGATAGAAATACAATATGGTGTAGCGGTAAAAATGTCATAATAAAGAGACCGCTCATAACATTTTGAACCACCGGAGGATGGGCACCAGCGTCATATTAGTACACGGTGCACGTACTATGATCACCAAGCCGCCTACCAATCGTGGGGATAATGGCAACACCCCTATTTAAGAGGGAGTTTGTTCAGCAGTGGACGTTTACAGGTGATGTTAGATGATGTGTGTGTATATTTTTTTTAAATAAAACATTACTATGTTCCCTATTTAATACAACCTGCTTGAACCTCTTGAACCTTGACTTATATGCGATGAGAAGTTATAAGAAGCTTCTCAGTCTAGAACACCGCCGTAAAGTAGCGAGTCTGTAAATTTTCTACAAGATTCATTTCTGAGAATGTGCATCGGTGCTACATGACCTTATCCTACCATCCCTTTTCTACTACAAGACAAGTAGGAAAACGGCCCAAAACCACCCATACATTGTGGATTTTCCTTGGATACGTTTTGATTCTACGTTTCTAATCCGTACTGTCAAGGATTGAAACAACCTACCAGCTTCCTTATTTCCTGAGAGTTATAATCTGGGCCTTTTCATCTTCTAAGTCTGCGTGCTTCATCTTCGACCACATCATTGCTTACCAACAGGCGAGTTGGTGGTCAAAAGCGGACTTATTCGCAACTAGCCTACGTTTACGTCCAGATTAAGTCAAGGGAAACAGCTAGTCATTTATAAATTTACATTGAGTTTTCTTTCTACACATAATCAAAAGCAGGCAAGCATAGTTTCTGGAAATAAACCGGCCAAGTGCGAGTCGGGCTCGCGCACTGAGGGTTCCATACTACCACAAATTACCAGTAAATTACCAGTTACAGTTATAACCAGAACCACCGGAGGATGGGCAGCAGCGTCCTGTTAGTACACGGTGAACGTACTGCGATCCCCAAGCCACCTGCCAAGCGTGGGGATTATGGCAACAACCTTCTCTAAGACGGAGGCCTTGTTCAGCAGTGGACATTTAATGGCTGATGATGTGTACCAGTTATAACGTGGTAATGAACAAAAACTTGTCACCAACTCGCACTTGGCCATTATTTATTATTTGTTGTTATACTTTAGTTAGAGTGTATTATAATCATGCCAATTTTGACGCTTGTATGTATTACTATTTCTACATAAGAGCTAATACAAAAATACGTTTGTTGTATGGGGACCCCCTTTTGTTTTAGCTTTTTGTCAATTTTTAGTTAATCCGCCGTAACATTACATATTCTGTGAAATTTCAATTGGCTATCTATTACGGTTCGAAAGATACAGCCGTTTAAAAGTAAGACGGACAGATAGAAAATGTAGGCTTAGTAATAGGGTCCCATATTTACCCTTTGGGTACGGAACCCTAAAAATCCTTATTTTGCTCCGAGACGTCTTGTTCTGCTCGGATAAATGCCCAGTGGGCTTACTCTTGACACTCGATTTCAATCATAATTTGGGATTGGGATCGAAAACATGCCATCCGGTACTCTTCAATCGCGTCAAGAGTACCGAAAGCGTCGACTTGAGTCGATTTTATTTAGTTCCATAAAATTCCACCATTATCGGTTCCAATCGTGCGCTAGTTTAGAATTCAAGAGTACCAAAATGGCATGTTTTCGATCCCAATCCCAAATTACGATTGAAATCGAGTGTCAAGAGTAAGCCCACAGGTCTGTATGAGCTTTCAGAGTTCTCCTTTTGTTCTATTCTATAAAACCATCATCTGACAAGGTGACCTGCCACCCATTGTCTCCGATGCGCCGACGCAAGGGCACAATGCACCTTTGAAGCTCAACGCGTCGTAACTGGCGATGATGTAACACGTTAAACGCGTAAAACTGATCCCATTTAAAATGTTCATGTAAAAAATATGCAAAATATTAAAAAAAAATTGTCTCGCATCACTATCATCTTCAAGTTTTGATATCCTGAGAAGAGTCATGTCAGCTACTTAACAAAAAAATAAATAAATAAATGCGCCTGGTTAATGCGACATGTAACCAAAATGCTAGCGTGTTTATGGCTCAACAAATACGCATTGCCATTCACCATGGTAATGCCGGCAGCATGCTGAATATACACTGCCTACTGGTAGTGGGCTTGAGCCTTATTGTTTATCCTTATTGTATTGTCTTTAGACCTTCAACGGTCTATGTGCAGTCTGTTTTTGTACTGCTAGCTTGTATTTTGTTTAATTAATAAAGGTCATTCTTTAATTTCTGTTCAATAATTTCTTTTTCAAAGGGTTCTAGAATGGAGACCAAGGACCGGTAAACGCAGCGTAGGACCTCCAGCCACAAGATTGACAGACGACCTAAAAGAAACCGCATGGAAACGCTGGATGCAGGCCGCTTCTAATCGGCCCTTTTGGAGATCGATGGGGGAGGCCTATGTCCAGCATTGGACATCCTACGACTGAAATGATACGGATATCCTGTATATATGTGTTTGTGTTGATATTTAATCAACACAAACACATCCTGTATTTGTATTACAAAATAAGGTTATTATAAACTCAATGAGTTGTAATATAACCTAAACTTGGATTCAATAAATATAATAATGAGGTTTCCACTTTACCCGTTGAATGAAACAATGAAATTAAGTCACTGATACAGGAACAATGGAAAAAACACAGCGTGAAGATTATAAGGAAATAATTATGTAAAAAAACTTATTTCCTAACAATTTTGAACTTTGCTACGTGCTTTGCATCGTGTGTTGTTTTGAATCGATCACTTTAGATAATGGTAATATAGGTATCCACTTTTATTTACATAAGTTTTGGTAAGCTCAGCAGGCAGATTGAGAGGAAAAGATTATGTAAAAAAAAAAAACATTTTTAAAATTTGCGACTTGCTTTGGATTGTGTTATACTGATTATATCACTTTAGTTTAGAGCATTGGTTTTCAAACTTTAGGGCTCCCTCCACTAGGAATGTGTGTAGGAATATGAGAAAGGGACGCGCGGGCTCGCGGTGCGAGCGAATAGTATTCCTTCCGTCCGAAACTTTGAAACTGCATTTACCCATTCCAAGTACTTATTTGTGATAAAGAGTATTTTCAGCAGTTCTATCTATAAAAAATTAAGTACAGAATAAGATAACATAATATTGTTGGTGATCTACAATATGCACTTTCTGCTATTCAACCCAGAATTGGGATTGTCGAAAATATGGAAGCTCTTCCATTTTAAAATATTTTAATTTTAAATTAAACATTGATTGATGGTGTATTTTAACTCTACCTTGCTGTATGTATTTGAAAAAACACCTACATGGCGGCGAGCCCTCTGGCTTTCTCTTGCTTACGCCGAGAAGGTGAGTAATTTCACTGTAGGCAGTAGGGAGGCGTTACGAAAACGACTTTGGGAACCCCTAGTTCAGAGGAAGGCAATAAATAGGTATCAAACTTTTATGTATAAACTCAGCATACAGATTTAGAAGATATTGTTATTTTTGTTTTTAACACTTATGAACATTGCATCGTACATTGAACTATGTATTGTTTCACTTAGCTTTGATAAATAAAAATAAAGTTACTATATACAGGGTCACACAGAAATGGTGTACTAAGCAGAAAAGAGATAATTATACTCATCATTATGAACAACTTTTACTATGGAGCCGATCCTGAAATCACGAAAAATAAACAATTTTTCCATACATTTTCTTGAGACATTTTTCTATGAAACAGCTGAATTCTGCCGAATAATTTCCTTTCGGCTAAGTATATCCTTTCTGCGTAACCCTGTACAGTACTTGCAAATTTTTATCGACAGCTTTCATAAATCTAACGCGAAAATTATGAGAATGAAAAGGTATTTTATTTTCTAATCTTCGCTCTAAACTATTTAGGTTATCTATCGTATTCTGGATACGTGCTTTTGACCATGTTGTTTTGAATGGCATCACTTTAAAATTTTCATTGTAATTTAATATGAAATATATAGGAAATATACAACAGGGAAAAATGGAACTAGGTACTATAGCTCATTAAAAGGTTCATTTTTAGGGTTCCGTACCCAAAGGGTAAAAACGGTACCCTATTGCCTACGCTGTCTGTCTGTCTGCCTGCCCGTCTGTCCATCCTACCTTTAAACGGCTGGTTATGTATCTTTCGAACCGTAATAGATAGCCAGTTGAAATTTTCACAGAATATAATGTTATGTTATGGCGGATTAACAAAGAAATACTAAAGTCAAAAAGTAAAAACTAAACAATAAACGCATTTTTTACGTAATTTTGTATTTGCTCTAATATAAAAATGGTAATAAGCACAAGCGTCAAATTTGGCATGATTATAGTACACATAACAACATTATAATAAATCATGGCCAAGTGCAAGTCGGGATAAATTTCTGTTCACTAACAAGCTAAGCAACGTCTGGCGCTGTCGTTACTTGGATGGTTGACCGCCTGGGCATGATGTTGTTTTTTTGTATTTTGTAGTGCTACGGAACCCTCAGTGCGTGAACTTGAGTTGCGCTTAGCCAGTTCATTATAAACCTACAGTGAAGATTATGAGGATAACTGATTCATCATTTCAGCCCATCATGTTCCCACTGCTGGGACTCAGGCCTTCTCTCAGAGAGAGAGGATGGGCCCTAATACACCATACTGGCCCAGTGTATGTTGGTGAATGTCGGTGAATGTCGTATAGTTTTGAACTTTAGAGGTTCTTGGACATGCCGGTTTCCTCAGCACGATGTTTTCCTTCACCGTTTGTTGAGCGATGGCATCGAAACTGCACATAATTTATCTAGGTACTAAATAAGTAATTAGTGCAGGGCCGAGGATCGAACCGGGTGCCGTCAGATTGTAAAGTGCACACTGCACATGCTACCGCTCGGCAACCATCGCTCTTAGGAAAGATGGCTCTGTTGCTAACTGATTGAACTACGTGAAAAAAAATTCTCATAAATATGGTTGGCTGAAAAAAATTCAAATAGCGCTTTTTAATCCACTTAAATTCGGTTGTATTTTTTGTGTTTGTTACCTCAGTGCTTCGTCATTTATAATGCGATACGAGAAATTCCTTTTTGTCTGAAAGAATACTTTTACAGATTGGCCCCATAGAAATTTCATCAAAATCTGTTCAGTAGTTTAGTTTTTAAATCAAAATACTGAAAAATATCAATCAATCAATCAATCAAATCATTTATTTGCTAGAATACATAGAATTACATTGAGGTCTTAAAATTATTTTCGGTGCATAGTATTCAATCTGCATGCAGACGTGCAAATGTTCTTAAGCTAGATATATATTTATTTTATTGTTAGTTAGGTATATATTTTACGAAGTATTATTATATATGTCATCCAACTAACCTAAATAGCGTATTTACTAATGTTGAAGTTGGTTTGCGCGCATCTAGTTATTTATAATATTCGATACTATCGAAGGTTAATTAAAAACGCCACTAAACTTGTAAAAAGATTTTATGTACTCGTCTCAGTACTTTTTTATTATAAATAAAAAAAAAAATACAAATATTTCGGGACATGGGCTTGCATTTGACCATTATCTCGCCTGATGTTAAGCGATGATGCGGTCTATGATGGAGCACGCTTGCTTAGAAGAAACCAATTCACTCGCGCCTTGATGACACCCAGATTGTTACTGGCGGGGAACACCAAGGGAATGTCAGAGACATTCACTCATTTGTCCCGTTCCTCCCTTGTTTTCTAATAAAATACACTAGCAACAAGTAACTCCGCATTTTATTAATAAACTAGCGGTCCGCCCCAGCTTCGCACGGGTATAGATTATAGCCTATGTCACCCGGGGATAGTGTACCTTCCCGTCAGTGAAATAATTTTTGAAATCGATTCAGTAGTATGCAAACAAACAAACAAACAATCAAATCTTTCCTCGTTATAATATTAGTATAGATAATTAGTTTCCTAGCTGCAACCACTACAAGAATCGTTCAGGGAACACCCATATAGACTGTGCATTCCACAGACTATAAATATATTCATACACGTGGTATAACGAACTGAAATAAGCCTGATAGAAGGGGCTTTTTGTGACCACACAGAATAGATATACTAAGGAATTTCCGTATAAATTATTACATTTAGCACACAATTAGTACCTATACCCTTAGTAATTTTATCGCACTGGGTTTATCCTATCTGCCCGGTAATTATTACAAATACTCATCGAGATACAATACATATAGAGAAACAAACGTGCCAAAAAAAAACCGTACCAAAACTCTGCGACATGCGACTCTGCGCACTGTGCAGACGTTTTGGTTAGTTGTAAAGCAACCGCGATCCAACTACAACGCTGCCAGTGCTGCCAGTGCCAGTGCTGCGTTGACATAGCAGACTAGCGACGTTGAACACTATGCAAGTGCCATAACGTCTAAATTGAAGTAAATGTGGCATTTTGAATTATATATAATAGATGTCTCGACGCTCGGATTTTATTAAATGTTTTTACTTAGAGATTGTGACTCTATAGGTATTGTATCTCGATGCAAATACTTCATTATTGCAGCAGTTGGCAACTGAAATTATATATTGATGTGAAATTATATTATTTAGTGCACCGACATAGATGTTAAAGTCTGCCCAAGGCATTGGGCAGGCCACATTGATCGAATAACCGATAGGGAAAAAAAGGTTTTTGAGTGGAGACCACGAACCGGAAGACGCAACGTAGGTAGGCCTCCCACTAGATGGACTGACGACATTGTGAGATTCGCGGGCATCCAGTGGATGCAGGTGGCAGGCTTTCGTTCAGTGTGATGGTTAAAGGGGGAGGCCTATGTTCAGCAGTGGACGTCTTCTGCCTGACGATGAAGATGATGATGACATAGTACGCGCTTTGCTTAGTTTGGGGACAGATAACCGTGTGTGCAAAATGTCCAAAATATTTATTTATTTATTTACAGTTATTAAACTTTAACTTCACATATTTTGATATAAAGTAAAATGAACTGCAATTTTACGCTCTAAAATCGCTCAGACATTCTTTTTCATATCCCCTTTCGCAGGCCTTCCACCAAGGGCTTTATCCAAGGTTAGGTAACCAAGGTTCAACGGCCAAGCAAGGTGACCCTAAAGTCCCGGCGACCTACCCCAATCGATCCTCTCTTCCTAGAACATAATGGCGATTATCGTGCCCAGACGCGCAAAAAACTGTTATTCGACTTATTCGTTACGTAAGGTAGTGCGCAAGCGGCGGGAGCTTTTGTGTGCATTATGGACATGCACAGATTTAGGTTTACTTTGTGTGCGTGTAGATTTTATGTTTGTGTTTTATCTCTTTATAGGTAGGTTAGTATTTGATTAATCTGGTTGATGGCAAAAAATGCCATGAACTGGCTCTAAAGTCAGTTCATAATTTAAAAATACAAAGCCCTAAGATATTATTTATATTTCAATGCTTTAGCATGTTTTATCTATGACAATGATTCTCTTCGTCAAATTAAATTTAACTTTTAAAGGGACTAGGGTATACCTAGGTTATAGGATAAAGTATTTTTTATATATATTTAATTTGATGAATTTACTATTTATGTATTCGGTTTTTTTATTATTGTCGATATTTAACTTTATTTCTGACGTTTTTTCACTACTCTATTGAACTTATTGACTTTCTTATACCTACCCACATCGGCCTTACTTATAATTTTATTATACGTTAATTAAGTTAGGCAATGCTTAAAATTGCTCTGTTTCGTTTTCATGTGACAATTTCTGTCAGTGAGAATAACAAAGCAATTCTAAACATATAAGTAACGTTTAAAATTAAGGATATGACTAATATATTGTTAGTGTTTTGTGGATATTATAACGTACAAAATGTTATACAATTATGTCTCTAAAAATGTGTTTATGTTGTTCTGACGTTCAAAAGTGTACAGTGGTGTATATGAGGAAATAAATTGATTTTATTTTCTTTAAGATATGTAGATAAAATAAGAATACCAATGACAGCTGAACAAGTATTTAAAAAGCTGCATGAGTAAATTTTGATCATATTTAATCAATTATTTAAAAAAATAACGATTTTTTAATTAAAATAAAATTATAATTATAAACATGCTATATACACAATTACACATACTATGGCACATACCCGGGGGTATGTGCCAAAACTCCGACCAAAAGCACCGGAGGATGGGCAGCAGCATCCTATTAGCACACGGTGAACGTACTGCGATCCCCAAACCGCCTGCCAAGCGTGGGGATTATGACAACACCCCTCCCTAAGCGGATGGCCTTTGTTCAGCAGTGGACGTTTACTAGCTGCTGCTCTATTTAAATTCTGCTGCTTGCCTAAATTTTGCCATGTTGCTAAAATATTCACCCTGTGTTTCTTATAAATTATTTAGTCCATGTTGCAGCATACTTTTGCATCATTTTATCATTTGCAAAGCAAATCCTGTTTTTAGACCAACAAAGAACCCTTTGTGCAAGGTCGGTCTGTGGGGTCCTTTGGGCCATTAGATATTATTTCTGTCACGTGTCACTCTTATTGAGATGGGCTTGAGAGTGACGAGGACAGACAGAATGTCGAACGAGCGAGAATTTCCAGCTTGGAGGCGCGCAGACGCACAAAAAACTGTTATTTATTGCATAAGGTCATGCCGGGAAGCTTTTAAACCAAGGTTTGTTATTGTGCATTTAATTTAATTTTAACCACTTTTCTCCTATTGAATAATAGGCTCGCGGTTGATTGTCACACCACCTGATGTTAAGCGATGATGCGGTCTGCAATGAAGCACGCTTGCCTAGAAGAAACCCATTCGATTGGCAAAGTACGCCGACAGTCGACGAAGTTCGTTGGATAGTCGACGGTGACTGCTTACAATCAGGCTGCTTATTTGCGACCTATGGCATAAAAAAACACTCGTGACTTGAAAACACCTTGGCCATAATTATCTGATTAGTAATACCATTTGGTACAACTTTAAGTGAAAATGTTTCTCTTAAATGTTTTCCTTAAGATTCGTTTCGAGGTTTTAATATAGCTTAATTAGATGCAAAAGAAGAAGAACTTTTTTATTATCATTAAAACTATCAAAATGTATGTCGTTAACCTAAATATCGAATCCGCAATGTAAACATAAAAAAATAAAAATAAAAACCTTTTCTTCAGCGATGTCTGTACCTACCTACCTATATATCTGGAGTCTAGTCTAGACTGAATCAGTAGACGCGAAAAAAACAGCATTGAACGGTTGAAAGTATTACTTTGCGATGTCAGGATGTTTGTTCCCGACTGCAGTTTTTTTGTTATGGATTGTAATAAAAATAAACTATTTGAGTTTCTCCTGTTTGGAGTGTTATTCATATCACCTCTAAAACCTCTATTGAAACTGCCTTTTTTATTTTTCCTCGAGGGAGGATTTTGGCGTCGCACAATTCGCACATCTTGTGAATTTTTGCCAATGCCAAGTTTAGTATTCAAGTTTTACAAGCTTGACACACACACTCAATCACTCATACACTCACTTTCTCACTCACTCACTCACCCACACTGACGCTCTCACAAACAATTTGTCCGGGACAATTTAAAATAAATATAATAAAAAACGTATGTACCTGTGCATTAATACTACTTAATTTTATTATAAACTTTGCAGTTCAAATAATAGATAACATAAAATAAAATCTACGGACAAGAAGAATTAAATTAATTTACATAAAAACTTTAAATATAGGGTTTCACAAAGAGCTCGTAACCAAATTGTTGATAGGTGCCGTTTGGGAATACCTTAAGTGCCATTCGTTTTATGATTCAGGTCGGTGACAATTTCGACCTTATTTTAATATTTTTAAAACACACTAATGAGATATTCTAGATTTTCCAAACATAAAGTCAGGAATGACTAATATCTTGAAGAAAAGCATTGACGTCAATCCACGTCGCCTGATCTACTGCGGTTTTTAGTGGAAATGCAACAACGCTTCCATCAATCCAACCGGCCCTTTTGGAAATTGGAATTCGGGAGGTTTATATTCAGCAGTGGACTTCCTATGGCTATGATGATGATAATTCTATTGCTAAATTCCAATAAAGGCCCACTGAATAGAGACCTTTGTTTTTTATAACGGGGAATATTTTCTGAAGAATATTTTTTCCCCCAGCTGTTTTGGGGTAAAGCCAGGTTATGTAAGATTTCATAATCATCATCATCATCAGCCAGAAGACGTCCACTGCTGAACATAGGCCTCCCCCTTTAACCTCCACACTGAACGACAGCCTGCCTTTTGCATCCACTGGATGCCCGCGACTCTTACAATGTCGTCGGTCCATTTAGTGGGAGGCCTCCCTACGCTGCGTCTTCCGGTTCGTGGTCTCCACTCCAGAACCTTTCTTCCCCATCGGTTATCGGTTCTTCGAGCGATGTGGCCTGCCCATTGCCACTTCAACTTGCAAATTTTAACAGCTATGTCGGTGACTCTGGTTCTTGTAAGATTTCACCTATACATTATCCCTTCAGTGGCCTACCTCTCATAGTTATCAGCATCAGCCAGAGTACGTCCACTGCTGAAGATAAGCCTCCCCCTTAGAACTCCAGGCTGAACGACAGCCTGCCATCTGCATTTACTGGATACCCGCAACTCTCACGATGACCTCGGTCCACCTAATGGCAGGCCTATCTATATACGCCGTACGTCTTCCGTTCGTGGTCTCTACTCAAGAACATTTCTTCCCCATCGGTTATTGGTTCTTCGAGTGATGTAGCCTGCCCATTGCTACTTAAACTTCCAAATTTTAATAGCTATGACGACTCTGGTTCTTTGGCGAACATTACGTTCCGGATTCTGTCGCGCAAAGTAACTCAGAGCGTAGCTCTCTCCGTTGCCCGCTGTGTGACTCTGAGATTTTCCAAAAGGCCAACAGGTAAGAGCCACGTCTCAGTACCGTATTATGTCATAACTGCCCTGCATTAATTATTACCTACAAATTAAATAAATATTTTTTTTTAAAGTTCATATTTTTTACAGCTTATCTTTAAAGGCAACATTCATTTTCAATTGCTTTACTCCAGCATGTTCAAAGCTCGCAAAATCTCAAATTACAGCATGCAATTGCGTAAAATCAAAATATCTTGCGCAAAATAAACGGCAATGGGTGCTTACAACGATAAGCATTTATAATTTTACCGAGAATCCTTCGTTTTATAAAATTAAACATTTAATTAAACCACAAACTAAACCTGCTGTTAATTAGCTAAGCATAACAAATCAAGCGACGTCCGTATCATTGTAAACAGTTGTGAGAAATATGACTTCATACATCTGGCGCAGGTCAAACGTCACCGCGCTTCTGGGTCCAGTGTTTCCCTGTACCCCATCACTACGTGACATTCTGCTTGTATACTATTTATGAAAAACTGATTGATGATTGATGACTCATTGCATCATTACCTTATTTGGTAGAGGAAGGCTTTTGTGTGCATTGAAGCACTATTAAGGTATAAACAAGAAAGGTTTTTATTATCAGTAAATAAATATACATATTTGGAATCAAATTAAACTAAACAAAATTAAACTAAAGAATCTAAATAAAAATATGCTAACCTCGGCAGTGGTTTATACATATTTGAAGCGTTTGGGGTCGAGACATTGGGCCATTGGAGACCGGGAGCTCACCTCATTTTCAAAAATCTTTCAAAGTGCCTGGTTAATGCGACGTGTGACCAAAATGCTGGCGTGTTTCTGGCTTAACGCATAAGAATTGCCATTCAACGTGGTAATGCCGCCAGCATGCTGGGTACGCTGCCAACTGGTAGTGGGCTTGAGCATTTGGATTGTCTTTACACCTTCAACGGTCTATGGGCAGTCTAACTGTATTTGTAGTGTTAGTTTTAGCTTGTATTTTGTTTAGTTAATAAATGCACTTGCCTATAAAAAATAATATTTTTTATGGGCAAGTGCATTTATATTTAGTTTAATATATATATTATATATATTAAACTACACTAATCTAATAAACCACTGCCCGTAGCAATCGTTCCCAAAATGCTAGCCGCATTGCCGCGTTGTATTACAATACTAATTGCAATACTTATAAACAAGATATAAACGAGGTTAGAAAACTAAAACCTGACTACGAAAAATAAAATAAGCCGTCCAAGTGCAAGTCAGGCTCGCGCTTTACTACTACCACAAAACACAAAAAGTAGTGCAAAAAGACAATATTATGCCCAGGCAGTCTCCATCCAAGTGCCAACCGCGCCCTACGTTGCTTAACTTGACGGTGAACAGAAATTTGTCACAGACTCGCACTAGGCCATAATTAATTATTTGTTGTTATACTTTAGAGTGTGTACTATAATCATACCAAGTGTGACGCTTGTACGTATTACCGTTTTTACATTAGAGCAAAGACAAAAATACCACCTTTTATTTTTATTTATTAACTGTTTTTATTATTTCTTAGTCAATCTACATATTCTGTATTCTGTGAAAATTTCAACTGGTTATCTATTACGGTTCGAAAGATACAGCCGTTTAAAGGTAGGACTGACAGAAAGCGTATATATAGGCTCAGTAATAGGCCCGTTTTAACCCTTTGGTTACGGAACCCCACGTATTGTAAATTTTTGTAGTTAACTAGGTAAATTTTAGTGATACAATTTTTCAGTTGATTTTTCTTTTATTTGGTCGTGATTTTGGGTTAGTTTTAGAGGAAAAAGTGCGAGTCGGCAATAATTTTCTGTTCATTAAGAAATTAGAACTGGTAATTCGGTTACTTGGATGACCTTATCATATCTTTCACTGAATCGAAAGTACATATATTTTAAAAATTTTATTTTGAAGTCGCTTTTTTAAATGTATGATTATTGTATTTTGTGGTGGTACGGAACCCTCAGTTAGCGAGCCTGACTCGCACTTATAACAATAAAAATATGACAAGACTGTTGGGTATTTGTGGGTAATCCTAAAACATTCGTCCGCCCTCATGTTTGGAAATAAATCAGTCTTTGTACCGCTCGATTGTGTTTCACTACGCAAATCCTTCTGGCGACGAGGATGGGATACAATACAAAATAGTCATCACTGAGATTTTACCTACACCACGTTTTGTTATACAACATGCAAACGAAATGCGTCACTTTTCCGCCTCCCTTCCTAGAACGCCGTCTAGACTGCACCGTATTTATGCCATACCTAGACTTATATCTGAATGAGGTAAGTAATGAGTGCATTGTGGGCTGCTGTTCCACTGAAGACGAGCGAAGATGCAATGAGATGTGAGAAAAGTAATGGGTACTATCTATAGAATCGTTTTTCGTTAAATTCGATAGTAGATGGTACCCTATTACTAAGCCTACGTTGCCTGTCTGTCCGTCCCTCTTTCCGTCCTACCGACACCAGACAAAAATATATGCTATGGTGGGTGCGAATTATGGTACGTATTCTAAAAGTAACCCTGGTTAAAAACGTAGCTTTTCTATACCCTTTCCACAAGAGTTAAACAGTGTTTTAAAATATCACGGTTGCTCACTAAAGTAATATGATTATTAATGGGATATTTACCGTCTTCCCGTCTAACTGAAGTCTGATATCTTCCCCGTAAGTTTTACGGGCGGTCTTCCCTTGAACATGGTGTATGTAACTGCGCCGAAATATTGGAAGCTCATTCCACAACCTTACCACGGTAATTATCCCGTATTTTTATTTTTTTAGGTGAATCTTTTTCTAAATATTGCCATACAACGTGGCGATGCTGCCAGCATTTTGGGAACGCTGTCCACTGGTAGCGGCTTGTTAGATTAGTTTTAGATTAGTGTTAGTTGTATTTTTTTAAGATCGTTTTTATTTTACTTGTAATTTTTATTGAATAAATATCAAGACTAAACCTTTACTACTTATAATTAAGAGTTAAACAGATCTATGCTACGCACCTTCGCTTTCTTTAATGGAAAACCAGCCTTGCTGAACCGAATGAAACTGAAGGTATGCTTTGACCTTATAAGTACACAGTCACAGGGTGCATTTGCGTAACATTGGTATTTAATTTACAAATTTGCTGTGTTATTGTAAGTGGGTATTATTGGTTTGTATTTTTCTAACCGTAAGGGTACGGAACGCAGTGATTCACAATTTTTCATAGAACTTCTCATTCCGCATCTTTTTACGAAACAACCATGTTTCATCGACTGTGGTGTGTATATTTTTGAAAAGGCGGCATTAAATTAAACTTTAGTAGAAAATTAGCTTGA
This sequence comes from Agriopis marginaria, assembly GCA_932305915.1. Lineage (NCBI taxonomy): Eukaryota > Metazoa > Arthropoda > Insecta > Lepidoptera > Geometridae > Agriopis > Agriopis marginaria. Next base: position 19,443,232 of record OW029914.1, on the reverse strand, counting down.
CAGGTTATTAGAAAAAACAAAAAAAAGGAAAATGTTAATATCATACATGCTGCCAACTGATAGTGGGCTTGAGCATTTGGGTTGGCTTTAGACCTTCACCGATCTATGGGCAGTCTAACTGTATTTGTAGTGTTAGTATTAGATTCTTATTCTTATTCGAGATAGGGGTGATAAGTCCTGCACTGACGTCCCGCTTGGGGTGTATTGTGCATTTCCCCCTACCAGCACCTACCCGAGCCAACCCAACTCCTTGAAATATTGGAGTGAGGCTCTAATGCGCTGGCCAGTTGCTCCAGTGGCGTAGTCCGCAGATGGTAGTGTAAATAATGATGATGAATAGCAGTCTAGCTGTTGTGGTGACGTGGATGAAGAAGGCAATGGTGCCCCATGCAACCCGGTAGCGATTCTAGTTTCTTTTGTGGCTTCACAATGCCAATCACAATCGCATTAGCATATTATATATATTATCTTGTATTTTGTTTAGTTACTAAAGGCACTTTCCACATAAAAAAAACATACATTAATCATAAATCAGTGTTGCAGTCCGTCCTGTCCGCGCTGTAATGTTATTCCAGCTTGTCCATCAAGGGCTGCAATGCTGACCGCGTTGTGATGACCTGGACATGCGCTACTCTGCGCTTTTGGCATCATCGCTGCCAGCAAAACACTCATTACAGACCGCGGCAGAAATGTACTGTAGTAAATAGTTTACTAGAAATTGGTTCAATTGTACACTATTTTACCCACAGACCAAGCTGTCCAAACTGTATGAAAACTTAGCGTGTAAAATTTTTCGTACCTAAAAGTGAAAAAAAATATTCTTTATTCTGTCGGCCGACTCTATTTAGGTACGGTTTTCTTACAACTCAGTATTGTACAATTACCCATTTTCGTTTCAAATTGACACGGCGTTGTCGCGGCACCGATTGAGCAGACTGATTATAGCCGGACTCAATTATGACGTTTAATCATAATGTATTGGAAATATGACATGCAAGATAGGTCGACTAGAGTCGGGCGTCTACTTGGATATAGGGCTGTGATTTTACCTTTCACACATACAAGGTCGGTTATTATCTAATAGATAAAACACTCACACATATACAATGTTATACTCCATGTGAGTTACATAATAAGTAAACTTCCTTATGGTTATTATTCACTATGAAATAATTATTATAATTAAAATGTTTTCCTTAAACCTTATCAGTGCTGATTTGACGACGAAAATATTTGTCTCGAAATTAATAATTAATTACGATTTTATTCTGGACCGTTATTACTCAATAATATTGTAAATATGTAGCCTGAAAACAATTATAATTAGGTTCAATGGACTTATTTTGTTATGGCTTTATACATATTTGTTTGTACTTTAAAGCTCTCGAACGCGAGAAGTAAAAGAAGGGAAGGGATTTCTTTGCCCTGTCGAATTACGGCTTAAACAAAACAGGGAATAATAATTTGCACTATAGTACCGCGGCACTACCACATTTTGAAGGAGCGGGTCTCCGATCAGGCGGAGGATATAATGGTAAGATGGCATGGCGAGGTGTAAACGCATCTGGCCTTAATCAAGCTTGATGCCTTAAATTGAACTGCAGACGACTTTCTCACAGTTCATTGGAATCGCTGCAAGTTTCTTAGTTTACGTATAAAATGAGTAAGTACTTATAGTTTTTTTAGCGTAGGTAGGCCTCCCACTAGATGAGTCGATGACATCGTGAGAGTCGCGGGCATCCGTGGATGCAGATGGCAGGCTGTCGTTCAGCGTACGTTAAAAGGAGAGGCCTATGTTAACCGGTGGATGTCTTTTGGCTGATGATGATGTTGACGTTGATGATGTTGTTGAACTTTAGCGTTAAGGCAGAGTAACTCACATATTCATAGACGTCGAATCCTAACGTCACCCTCAAGTGGTGTTTTGGCATATAAATACATCACTTGAGGGTGATGTGAGGATTCATAGTATTTTTATTTACGTCTATGAATATAGGGGTTAGAATATTAAAGGTGCTAACTGCACCGCTGCTCAGAACAGACTGCCAACCTTGCTCGCATCCGCAACATGCCTTGATGCCTGTATCTCCTTTGATCCTGTACCATCAGCCCACAGGATGCACTTTTTTATAAGAAGAGCGGCAATCAAGCATGCGGTTCATCTGATGGTAAGCAGAAACCGCCACCTATGAACATCTGCAACACTAGCGGTGTTAACGGTGCTTTGTCAGCCTGGAGAGGTAGTTGTAAATACCCTTCTTGAAACGCTTCATGTTGAAGCACGTATAGAAGGATGTACATAACGCTCTAAAAAGCCATAAGAGACAGGAGTAAACGTGTATTAAATCACGCATACCGTCGCGCATTGCCACGCAGACCCAGATTGAATCATCCACGCCAGTCGCGAGAATAAGACATTGATCTTCAAAGTTGACGCATGACTGAGCTACGTACGCCTTTTCGTTTTGTGTCTGCCGTTCTTTTGCGCAGCTGTACAGACGGAGAATTTATAATTTTCAGCTTGACAGGGAACGGGACAGTTTTCTTTGTGTTTCTTTCTCTTAATTTGGTCACTGACTCAGATTATTCAAACAAGGGAGACATGGTAAGGTGGCGTGGCGGGTGCGAACGCGTCTAGTCTAAATGAGTCTGGATGCCTTTAGTCGACTCACCCTGCAGACGACCTTGTGGCCTTTTTTGCATGTGGACTAATTAGATCGTTCATTAGTGTCGCTGCAAGTTTCATAGTGTTTGTGAAAAATTAGTAAGTGAGCCGTACTTGCCGTTTTTGCGGCGATTTTTTGAATGAAATATGGAGACATTTAAACACGAATGATAATTATACTTTTTTTAATAATAGATAGGCTTGCACTTGGCCGACATCTCGCCTGATGTTAAGCTACGATGCGGTCTACGTTGGAGCACGCTTGCCTAGTAGAAACCGATTCACTCTCGACTTGAACACACCCCATTGTAACAGACGGGGAACACCCATTCTGGCAGCGAATTCCACAGACTAGCAGTTCACACAATAAATGTGGAATCAAAGCGCTTCGCACGGGTTTTCGGACATCAACCACAAAACGATGTCGATTTTTCGTGCCCGCTCTGGCAGTCCGATAGAAAAATGGGCAGGAAATGTATCCGATAAAAAACCGAGAGACTAGCAACTTTACGTCGATGCTCAAGACTAAAAAGCTTAGTCTGAACCAGGGATTCATTGCTGACGAACCGTTTGGCACCATCACCCCAAGCTGGTACTTAGGTCGTAGTTGGAAACATATATACATGTTGTCCACAATACTACGCCACCTTACCTTCTTGCTTGTCTGATCTAAGGGAAATACCCCGACTAGAACTAACAACTAGAATATTGAGGTAAAGTTGGTTTTCTACCAGTCATCTTGGAAGATTACCATTAGTAAGCCCCCCCCCCCCCCTAAACCACAACCAACTTAGCGTATGACACAGGATTAGCAAGTCAGAGTATCGCCATTACATGAGACAACGTGTTTCGAGCGCTTCTGGAAAGCTGAGTCATACCAGGCCTGGCGCACTCCGCACTTTAGGTATGAAGCTACAAGTAGCCGACTTGTCGGATCTGCCGCGCGATAGACAGAGATAACGCGACAAGATTTACGCGATAGACAGAGAAGAAACTTCTAGGTTAATATAGCTTGCTGCGCTTACCACCAACAGCATTTAATTTTTATTTATTTTAATACGGAAAACAAACAGGTATAAAACCTTAAAATATCGCTAAAAAGAAATATTAACAAACAAGCCTTGAAAGATAAATATATCATACATCAACCCAAAGCCTAAAAATTTATAATTTACCCAAAAGTCACCCTACATTTACCAAATAGAAGGTAGTTACGTAGCAACATGGCAACCCTACGCAAGTCCAACCCCCAACAGCGACCGGAGTCGTAATCACGTGTGTCACGTGGACGTTACGCAACGTTGACGCACGAGTCTGCGTTACGGAAAACTCCCAGTGGAAGTTTTAGACATCGACGACGTAGTAGCAGTAGAGCGGTGATACGAACGTAACGCTCTGGCAAGTTTCAGTGAAAAATCATTTATGTTGGTTCTAATAATTGCACCTTGGGCGATGTGGTCGCTGAATAACAACATTGTCTTTATACTTGTAATATTCAAGGGGTCTTATACTAATGTTCAAATTGTTCATTATGTCCATGCTTTTTTTTAAAAGACTTGCGCTTGACCGAAGACTTGCGCTTGACCGCCATCTCACCTGATGTTGATCCAAAAAAGTTTTTATACATGTACCTAAATTAACGAACAAATATTTTCTCCATTGCTCAATTATAATATTATTAAATGTATATAAAATATAATTAAAACATTTTTTATGAGGTATATATATTTTTTCTAAGTAAAGATTCTGTGAGCGATGGTGGCCGAGCAGTAGCATGTGGGCTTTACAATCTAACAGCACCCGATTCGATCCTCGGTTCTGCACCGATAACTTATTTAGTACCTAAATAAATTATGTGCAGTTTCGATTTCATCGCTCAAAATGTGTGAAGGAAAACATCTTGAGGATACCGGTATGCCAACGATCCTTAAAAACTCAAAGACTTTCGCCAACTTGCACTGGGCCAGCATGGTGGATTAGGGCCCATCCTCTCTCTCTGAGAGAAGGCTTGTGTCCCAGCAGTGAGAACATGAAAGGCTGATACTGACTTGATGAAAGATTCTGTTGCATTTTTTGTTTAATAATATCTTCAGTAATTTGAAATCGACAAAAAAAGACACAGACTAGGTAAAGCTACTATTAAAGGTCCGAGCGAAGTATTTTTCATAAGTTTAGGTAAAATCATTAATGTACATACTACCTCATCATCATCATCATTACAGCCGTAGGACGTCCACTGCTGGACATAGGCCTCCCCCATCGATCTCCAAAAAGGCCGGTTGGAAGCGGCCTGCATCCAGCGTTTCCATGCGGTCTCTTTTAGGTCGTCTGTCCATGTTGTGGACCTACCATACTACCTCAGCTTACATTCAATACTTCGATTTTAGAAAGAGAGAAATAAATATAATTTTATTTTGTAACATAAGCAACATTAATCAATACAGAAAGGTGATTAACTGTAGCTATTAAGTAAGCTATAGTACTATGTCACAAAAATGGCCTCGTCTCAGCATAATGCTGTTTACCAAACAGCGCTGATTTTCAGTTGAAGCCGTTCAGCGAAGTCACGAAAAACCTAAAAGCAGCGCAACGTAGAGACTATACATACTATATTGAAAATGAAAAATAGAATGAAAAATGATTTATTGTAGCAAACGTGGTACATTATTTAATTTTATGATGTTACAAACTAAAGTCCCTCACGTTCGGACGTTGCAAGTACGTCATACTATATTAAATCTACATGTTATACATGGAGTCAAATATTTTAGCAATCTACTCACAAAATGATATATGATCATAGAATATGTCACGTGATTTACAACGCGTACAAGGCCTTCCGTCAAATAATACGCAGCCTTTGGAGCCTTTTACAGGTCTCTAGTATATAAAAAATTGTGCACAACCACCAATAATAAAAAGCATAGAATCCGATACGTGATTTACAAAGCGTACAAGGCCCCCTGACAAACAGTATGTAGCATTTGGAGCCTTTTAGAGGTAGTGTACAACTCTGCAATTTTCTATCACATTATCCTGTTAAAAATATATCTGTTTCGTTAAAGTAACTACCATAACAGATTAGATTAAACTATATTAAAATTAAGTATTAATCGACTGTTAGGGTTTGTTTTTAAAATATTTTTGTTTTATGATAAAACATTAGAAATTAAGGAGTCTAAAGTAAAATTAGTTAGGTATACTTAATTAACTTTTTTTAATCTGAAACTCTTTCATAGAATGACCAGTTCCTGAATGAACAAATAATAGGGAAATGTTCCGAACGTTTTTTTACGATTAGTCTGTAAACAAACAGTAAACAAAAATTGCACAAATTCGTGCTTTTTTTTAGGAGCTTTCTCCTCTACCCTAATGATCATCGCCGACCACAGCCCGTTCACAACAGTAACAAAATTTGGTTGTTTATAAGGATTCTTAGGCTGAAAAGCAAGTTACCAATTCGTGATGTAAAGAACTTTTCTTGTTACCTTGGGTACTTTTTGTAACAAAACGTGTATATTACCCCTAACGCAAAAAGAGGGGTGTTATATGTTTAACGTGTCTGTCTGTAGCACAGTAGCACCCAAACAACGGAACAGTTTATTTTTAGTTTTTTTAAAGTAATTTGATTGAGAGTGTTCTAGAGAATCATAGCTAATGATTCATAAAAATCAGTTCAGTAAAGATTAAGAAGGAGTGTAGATCGTTACGTCTGCACCTAACTTTTTAACTGTTCGACCAAGCACGCGCATTCTTCAGTCTTCCCGTTAGCATGGTGCATGTAACTGCGTCGAAGTATCGGGAGCTCATTCCACAACTAGGGCTTAATTATTTTTGTGTCAAGTGTGAATAACTATTTTCCATGGAACAGCTGATATTTTTTGCGCACTTTAATGGTTGGTATCATAGTGAAAGTTGTCCATAATGACGGATAATTATTATAGACCCCTTTCGACTTACGCTATCTTGAACCATAGCTAAGAACATTCTCGATCAAGTCACCTATCAAACAACAAAAAACTAAACCAAAATCGTTACATTTGTTTGGGAGCTACGATGCCACAGACAAAAAAACACACGGTAAAATTATAACACCCCTCTATATTTGCGTCGGAGGTTAAAAATCTGTTCGTTTGAAAGCTACATACATTCAATGCAAATTCCAGCCAAATCGGTCGTAGGTTTAAAAAAAATATAATAACTATATACTTTCCAAGTTTAATAATATATTCATCATCATCATCAGCCAGAAGACGTCCACTGTGAACATAGGCCTACCCCTTTATAATATCCCCATTATTAATAATATATTTAATTCCTTTCCGTGCTTTGTTGCCTGAAGAGATCGCTTTAAGCGATATGGCCGCCTGTTAAAAACCTAGATAATAGTTTTATTGTAATCTTTATGTTATCCTTTTTTGTGGTATTTTAATATAGAGTTATTGTATTGCTTATTACTACAGACAATTTTAGTGATGAAAGAGTGTCTACAACTACCACTCCAGGCTGGCAAAGCACCGTCAACACCGCTAGTGTTGTAGGTGTCCATAGGCGGTGGTTTCTGCTTACGCATGCTTGTTAGTCGATCTATTATTATTATTTTTACAGATATATTTACAATCTCTCTTGTCGTTAAATTTAATTTCGTTTATTCACTGGTGTTTATATTTATTTCCACCAAGCAGTTCACTGACTTTATTCGTTGTACTTACGTATATTGCAATCCAGACGTCTGCACGACTTCTGACCCTAGACTAGACGGCGATCTCTAGGTCTGTCTAGTCACCATTAATATTTCAGATCCAGACATAATCATCACTTACTTGGAACTGTATAACACATATACGTAATATAATGGACGTATGAATTACATAAAAATAACAAAATATTGAATAAATTACATTGTATAAATAATGCTGTAATAATTTTACTTATATTTAATCTTGTGACAAAAATGTGAATGCATATTCGTTTTATGTCATGTAAATAATTTAAATTTGAATAATTTCTACTATTATAGTGACTTGAATATTTGATATTGTTTGGATATTATATCGTGATTCAGCAGGCCTAGCATGGGCTGTGGATAAATTGTCTTTCCACCGTTTTTATCCCGCTAGAAAAAGACAAACGTATACATATTCTAGCTTTGTCGCGTCTAGGCGTGGATAAAAACGGTGGAAAGACTATTTCTCCACAGCAATGCTAGGCCCGCAGGTCATTCTTATCATATAAATGCATTGTCATAGAAACTAAACCAACATGTAAGAAATCAGCTAAGTCGGATAAGAGGAAGTGGTTCTAATTCAGCTTGCAAGATTTGACCATAACAAACAAACACACAAACATTGCGAGTTAAATAAAAGCTTGTAATAAAACAAAAATGTCTCCAGTTTATCTAAAAACATAGGTAGACGTATAAATCGAACACAGCCGTGCATCGAGACAAAAAAAGGGCACGCCGTAAAAAGTTGCGCCGCCGGCGCCGGCGTCCCTAAAATGGAACAGTCTCAAGGGCAGGCGAGTTCGTCGTAGCGTTAGTCATCTGCAATGTTTCATTTGCAATGATTCGATCGAATGTGGCTGAGCGGTAGCATGGTTCAATCTGACGGTACCTGGTTTGATCCTCGGCCCTGCACCAATGACTTATTTGATACGTAAATAAATTATATGCAGCTTCGATGTCATCGCTCAAAAATGGTGAAGGAAAACGTCGTAAGGAAACTGGTATGTCCAAGAACCTCTGAAGTTCAAAACTATACGACATTCACCAACATATAACGGAACAGCATGGCGGATTAGATCCCATCCTCTCTCTCTGAGAGAAGGCCTGAGTCCCAGCAGTGGGAACATGATAGGCTGAAGTGATGAATCAGTTATCCTCTATAGTGAAGATGATATCTCAGTTATCATCTTCACTGTAGGTTTATAATAAAACATCGTGAAGAAACCGGTATGTCAAAGAACCCCAAAAGTTCAAAGACATTGTGACATTCATCAACATAAACTGGGCCAGCATGGTGGATTATGGCCCACACATACACACTCTCTCTCTCTGAGAGAAGGCCTAAGTCTCAGTTGTGGAAACATGATATTACACTGAAATTATGAAAATGATGATTGTATGTAGGAAGGCTTCGGACGGGTCGTTATGATACCTACGGCGTTTTGCATTTACATCTAGGTCTTGTATTTGTTTCTCTTCGAAGTTTTCTTTCGATGTTGCCATTTAGGAAGTTCAGGTATGCCCAAGACCTACACCCCTCACAATTTTCAAACAAACATACTCGATAATAACTAAACTACACTCCATTTAGACATTGCATAGTTTAAAAAAAAAAAAATAGATCTACGTTTGGCCACCAACTTGCCTGGTGGTAAGCGATGGTGTAGCCGAGGATGGAACACTAGAAGAAATCTAATCACTCTAGCTTTGAATATGCCTAGTTTGTAAGTTATCAGGAAACAAGGAGGACGGCAGGGAGTTCCATTCTTGGGCAGTACGTTTCATAAATGACGACCCAAATCGTTGTATACGAATCTTTGGACAGGTAAAACTGACAGGCATCTCTTAAAATATTTAGATACCCTCAATTATCCAGCTCTACGGATAAGTTCGTCGTATAATACATAGTTTTACGTAACGATTGACCGAGTACCGCTGTGACCTACATTCCCGGGTCAGTATTGCAAATTGCGAGATTTGCAACCAGTTGCCATGTGTATTTGGATGTAATACGTGTTTGACGTCATATGTAGGTAACACGTGGTTTTGCTGAGTCATATTTCGGGTCACTGGTATCGGCAATATTTGGTGTAGCACTTTTCAGTTCTATATTTTGTTGTCATACTTCAATCACTATCATCATCAGCCAGAAGACGTCCACTGCTGAACATAGGTCTCTGATGATGACCCAATATCATTTAATCAACTTATGTATGTGTCGTGTCCGTATTGCAATTTTTACTTGTACTACATTTAGTATCTAATCTCATGAATTTAAATATTCAGGCCAGACCGAATTATCCAATAACAATGAAGACATTTTGCGTCGAATTCGTTAATCGAGCTAATTTCGTAACAATGACAACTCGTAATGTACGATAATGCAGACGTACGCCGGGTGACCTATTTAAACCGCTACTGTAAAGATAGATACACACTGAAAGCGATTAAACGCTCCATGTGGCAAAGTAAACCACAGAATACATATTAGTATAAGTACAGAAGATTCACTTCGCAAAATCATTTAAATAAGTAGTGACTCTTGCTACTACACAATAAAGTGCAATTCAGGACGTGCGAGCGCTAACTACCTACAGCTATATTAACCTAGAAGTTGCTTCTCTGTCTATTGCGTAATTCTTGTCGCGTTATCTCTGTCTATCGCGCGGCAGGTCCGTGAAGCTTCATACCTAAATTGCGGAGTGCATCAGTAAAGCTCAAGCTATTTATAAGATGCGTACAGCCGTTCTATCAAATCAATTTCAACCTTTTTAGGCTTCCGTAGTACTATAGTATAAGGAACCCTTATAATTCGTTTTGTTCGTCTGTTTGTCTGTCTGTCCGTCCTTATTCTTAAGAATCTTCTAACTAATAGTTACTAAGATACATACCTACATAAAACATCGCACAATTACAGTTTTAGTATAGGTCTCAATTTTAATAGAAAAAAAATTATAATTTTAGGGGTATATGTGTAAGTTTTTTTTCGCTGCACCACCGTGTGGAGGTTATAGTTGAAAATAATCGTTGTCGTTTAAAACGAAGGTGAGGTTTTATTTATATTTTTTTTAATTTTTTGTGTAATATTGTAGTGTAAATTTTGGCTCCCGTTGGACAGTCTCCAACTAGTTCGGGAGCCTCTGGGATCAATATAAACTATGACTTAACATAAATTATGCCCGAATAAATGATTTAATTTGTATTTGAATATGGGCCGCCAAAGTGACCAAATTTAGTCCTCCTCCCTGCATTTATATAACTATTGAGACAGAAACTTGCAATATGCCGTGTTGGTCATATTAATATTTAATCATTTTTTTTTTGATATAACTGATAGCGATAAAACTGTAATAAATTAAAGACATTCTAATTCAAAGGTAATTTTCTCTTAAAATGATCTTAAGAAATAATATTTTCCAAGATGTTTTCTTTTTGACTAAACCATAAAAATTATATGCTATGTCGGCTGGGGTCCACTATCTACGTGCAGACTTAATAATTATTTCAATATAATATTTTTTTTATATTGAAAAATAGGTTTTCGCTTGACAATCTCCTTCTTTTACCTTCACTTTCCCTAATGTTAAAAAAGCGATGATGTGATCTACGATGGAACACGTTTGCCTAGAAGAAACCAATTCTTTTATCAGCATTTTGTACGGTAGACCCGTATTATAAAATAAATATCATCTAATAAATCTTGAAAACCCACCACCATGCCACCATGTCGATCCGATTACAGGACGAGAGCACGGAACCAATCCAACTGCAGAAAGGCGTGAGACAGGGAGATGTTATCTCTCCGAAACTGTTCACGAACGCATTGGAGGACGTTTTCAAGCTCTTGGACTGGAACGGATTCGGCATCAACGTCAATGGCGAATACATCACTCACCTTCGTTTTGCCGATGATATAGTCATCATGGCAGAGTCGCTGGAGGATCTCAATACGATGCTCAGCGACCTCAGTAGCCTTTCCCAACAGGTGGGTTTTAAAATGAACATGGACAAGACAAAAATTATGTCCAATGTCCATGTTGAACCCGTGCCAGTAGTCGTTGGGAACGATACTCTCGAAGTTGTTGACCATTACACCTATCTTGGACAGATTGTTCAGTTAGGTAAGTCCAACTTAGGCAAAGAGGTCGCCCGAAGAATCCAACTCGGATGGGCAGCGTTCGGGAAATTGCGTGACATCTTCTCGTCCAAGATACCACAGTGCCTCAAGACGAAGGTCTTTGACCAGTGTGAGTTGCCAGTGATGACATATGGTACTGAGACGTGATCCTTAACTGTTGGCCTTTTGGAAAAACTCAGAGTCACACAGCGGGCAATGGAGAGAGCTATGCTCGGAGTTTCTTTGCGCGATAAAATCCGAAACGTGGATATTCGCCAAAGAACCAGAGTCACCGACATAGCTGTTAAAATTTGCAAGTTGAAGTGGCAATGGGCAGGCCACATCGCTCGAAGAACCGATAACCGATGGGGAAGAAAGGTTCTGGACTGGAGACCACGAACCGGAAGACGCAGCGTAGGGAGGCCTCCCACTAGATGGACCGACGACATTGTGAGAGTCGCGGGCATCCAGTGGATGCAAAAGGCAGGCTGTCGTTCAGTGTGGAGGTTAAAGGGGGAGGCCTATGTTCAGCAGTGGACGTCTTCTGGCTGATGATGATGATGATGATGATGAAATCTTGAAAAATGAATTGCTCTGTAATAATTCTGTGAATTCAAAAGGCGAGTTGGCGGCTAAGCGCAAGCCCGTAATATAATAATAATAATAATAAGCCCCCTAAAACCAACCACACGTCCTGATCGACCATCTGATCACGTGGGGGGCGGACAACGCAATGAAAAATTACTGGTGCGGCCAACGTGGCTCTGGAAGTAGGTTAGTTAGTTAGTAAGTAAAGTAAGTAATAGGAATAGTAAGGTGTAAGTAGAGAGTAAGCAAAAGTAGCAAGTAAGTTTAAAAAAAAAAAAAAAAAAAAAAAAAAAACACGAAACTGTACTTTAAAAGGAGTGGTCGCCTGAATGGCAGAGTTAAACTAGAAGATTAAGAAAGAGCAGAAGGAAAGCTACTTAGAGCTCTTAGGCGCTCATATCTTATTGAGGTCTAAGTAGAACAACCAACATCAGCGCGGGATGCTGGTTTAGGATAGGCGGCGGAAGAGTGTCTCGTACACCAACGGCGGCATTCGCAGGCTAAGTTAGGGAGCCTACTGCGCGCTCACTCGCTATGGACAAACGACGTGGGCTCACAAACGTCCAAACACAAAAACTATGAACACGAAACCAAAGAATTGTCCCCAAGTGGCCGGCGGCTCTAGAGGGGATGCTGATGACAGTAGGCGGAGACCTCTAAGGGCCAGGGGCGAGAAGAATCTCCGGTCGAGGGTCTTAATCTGTCCAACGACTAATGCTTTCCATACGGACAATGAGAAAAGTAACTACGGCGATACGGCTTTCCAATCAGGCAACAACATAGGTAACCACGACGACCAGGCTTTTCTAACGGACACCGATATAAGCAACTCTAACAGCAGTAATGCTGAAACAATAGGTACCTTACTAGCAACCGAAGATGTTGTACAGGAGACTTCGGTCAATAATCCCGTACCCGCGGAGGTTGTAACACGTGCACGCAAGAAATGGACTCAACAAATGAACATCTTTATCTTGCGCACGTACTTCATTTTAACTACATTAGAAACCGATACCAAATCATATCTGACAGATCTACACATCAAATTTTCTGAACAATTCCCAACAATGGAGGTTAGCAAACAAAGAATAGGAGATCAACGTAGGGCAATCATTCGCAATAATTTATTAACACCCGATAAAATTAAAGAAATAAGAGCAGAAGTAGAAAAAGAATTAAATAATAGTACCAGTCAAAACACTACGCTATCACAAAATTTATCACAAAGTATCGGTGGAACTCAAAGAATGCGATGGAGGAACGAAATAAATGAGACAATCATGCGAAATTACTACAGAATTACTCAACTAGACACAAACAGATCAGCATACAGACAGTTACTTCACAAAGCGGTCACTGAACAACACCCTGAAATATCCCACGTTTCTGAGCAACGAATAGCGGATCAGCGAAGGGTAATAGTCAACAATAAGTTAATCAACTCTGAGAGACTACAACAGATCCAAGACGCAGTTTCCATAGAATTAGGCACACCATCGCAAACCCAATCTACAAATGCTAACGTAACACAACACGCACACACACAACAAATGCTGAATGTCTCTCAAACGGACAGCACAAATCAGGATATAACTTCTGAAACTGACATCAACACTGAACGAAATGACACTGGAACTGATTTAAACATACCCGCGAGAGAACATCACAATGTAAATGTAGACGACCAACCAACTAGCTCACAAATTTCATTAGATATACAAACACAAATTGAGAATACTTTAACAGACACCATAGCAAAATACAAAGATGTTGATCCAACTACAAGACCGCCAATTCCTAAGCAAACTCCGTCAAAGAACCTCTCGATGATAACTAATTATGTAAATAAACACCTATTAAAGAAACACATAACTATTGACACTGATTTCCCGACCGTTCAAACCGTAATTTACTGTGCAGCATATGCAATAGTTTTAGCAAATGGAGGTAAAATCAAAGATGCACCAAATATTCAAAAAAGTAGAAACCAAAAGCCAAGGTGGCAAAAACGCCTTGAGTGTAGGATACAGGAACTAAGAGTTAAAATTGGAAGATTAACTGAATATATAAAAGGAAACACAAGCCCGCGGTTAAATAAATTTATTGAGCTAATAAAACAGAATCATAAAATACACTCTCAACACGAAGCTGAAAACACAGAATTAGCACACTTTTTGGATACACTCAAACAAAAGTTAAATGCACTCTCTAGCCGACTACGTAGATACATTGCAACTACAAAAAGAAAAACTCAGAACAAACTGTTTAACATAAACGAAAAAGTATTCTACAGAACACTTACTGACGAACAGACTGACAACAACCCAGCAACAGAGCTCCCACAACCAGAAATACTTCACAAATTTTGGTCCGAAATATGGTCAATCCCACAAAACCATAACAAAGATAGCGAATGGATTGAACAGGATGCCCAAACGATACAAGATATACCTACAATGGCGTTTGATGAAATTCATATAGACACATTCCAACAGATCATAAAGAAAACACATAATTGGAAGGCCACAGGGTCAGACAAAATACACAACTATTGGTACAAAAACTTTACCTTTACACATCCATGCCTCCTCAATCACATAAACTCTTTCATTAAATCACCTGAAACTATGCCCCCGTACCTCACGTTAGGAACAACATACATGTTACCAAAAGATAAAACAGATTTGAAGAATCCATCCAAATACAGGCCCATAACTTGTTTACAAAATATATATAAAATTATTACTTCTTGCATAAGTGAATTAGTATACAAACACACACAAACTAACAACTTACTAGCAGAACAACAAAAAGGATGCCGTAAAAATAGTCAAGGATGTAAGGAACAGTTACTAATAGATACAATAGCTTCTAAACAAGCACTTAGAAAAAAGAGAGATATATTTACAATGTACATAGATTACAAAAAGGCGTTTGACTCTATACCACACACTTGGTTAGTTTACATTTTAGAACACTATAAAGTCCATCCAACACTAGTAAATTTTCTGAAAACTGCAATGTCTCAGTGGCAAACAGTTCTTAAACTCAATATAGGTGATACTTCAACTGAAACTGATCCAATACCGATTCGCCGCGGAATATTCCAGGGAGACGCATTTAGCCCTCTATGGTTTTGTTTATCACTAAACCCACTTTCGAATCTCTTAAACAATAGTAATAGCGGTTACAATATAACATGCGACAATACGTCCATTACATTATCACACCTCTTATACATGGACGATATAAAACTTTTTGGTAGCAGTTTACAAGAAATCCACAACTTAGCTGATATCACACACTCTTTCTCAAAAGACATCCAAATGGAGTTTGGAATTGACAAATGCAAAATCCTATCAGTACACAAAGGACAAATAGAACAGAACATATACGAACTCACAGATGGCCAACTAATTGACCCCGTCGACGAAATCTCAGGTTACAAATATCTGGGCTATTTTCAAACTCAACAAATTCACCAGAAACAATCTAAAAATATAATAGAACAAAAATTCACGAGCAGACTTCATAAGATTCTCAACACACAACTTAACGCTAAGAACACAATAAAAGCTATAAACTCATTTGCCATCCCCATTCTCACTTATTCTTTTGGAATAATCAATTGGCCCCAGTCACATCTGATGAGACTCCAACGTAAAATAAATACACTAATGACAAAATACAGGAAACATCACCCACGATCTGCAATCGAAAGATTAACGCTGCCCAACATAGAGGGAGGAAGAGCGCTAATTGACATCAAGAACTTACACAATACACAAATAACTAGACTGCGAACATTCTTCCACAAAAGAGCAAATACATCACCTATGCACGACGCAGCAGTTAATGCCGATCGCAAATACACGCCACTCAATTTACACAATCACACCAAACAAAACAACGAAAATATTATATCCCCAGAACAAAAACAACAAAACTGGTTGCAGAAATCGCTCCATGGCAGGCACCGCCGCGACCTTTTGAACCCTAATGTCGACAAAATTTCATCAAATCTGTGGTTAAAACGTGGCGAACTATTTCCGGAGACTGAAGGGTTCATGCTTGCAATACAAGATCAAGTGATAGACACACGAAATTACAGGAAGTACATTATAAAAGATAATGCATATGATCTCTGCCGACACTGCCATAGTGCCTCTGAAACAATACAACATATAACTGGAGCTTGCAGGTCAATCACACAGTCAGATTACAAGCACCGTCATGATCAAGTTGCAGCTATCATCCATCAATACCTTGCTTACAAACATAAACTCATCACTGAAAAAACTGCATATTACAAATATTCACCTGAAGTAGTGTTAGAGTCAGCAGATTACAAATTGTACTGGGATAGGACAATTATCACCGATAAAACCATACATCATAATAGGCCAGATATCACAGTTTATGACAAAAAGAACAAATCAGTATTCCTCATTGACATTGCCGTCCCGAATACCCACAACATAACATCCACATACACTGAAAAACTCACTAAATATACGGATCTGGCCATTGAATTAAAAACCCAATGGAGAGTTCTAACCGTCAAGACTGTTCCAATTATTCTTTCCTCTACCGGTGTGATCCCACATACACTTCACACTAGCCTACAAAGTCTGGACATACACCGACTAACCTCCATCTTGCTTCAGAAAGCAGTCATTTTAAACACTTGCAGAATAGTACGAAAATTCCTGTCAATAGAAGAATAATAACATATATATATTAAAAAGAAAAAAAAAAAAAAAAAAAAAAAAAAAAAAAAAAAAAAACAACTAATTTTCGTTTGGCCAAAAGCCCGCGAATATTAGCTTAACCTCGGAAACGAGAGATTTTCGCAAGAAAAACTATAAATAATAATAATAACGCAGGGGCGGCTTTATGGCGAGCCGTCGGTGAGTGGCGACACCGCGTCCATGATCCACCCGATTCCATGGGTCTAAAACCCCAGAGACCCTGACCCCTGGCTTGCTTTAACTGGCCGTCTGGGGGTGGAAACCGCAAGAGCAGCCAAAAGCAAAACCTAAGCTCCAGGGTGGAAGTGTTAAAGGGCATAACGCCGCTAGTAGCTCTCACTGAAAGTGCAGCACACCTCTCGACACCCTAAGCCACCCACGCCAATGTTGCCTCTCCGGTGCCAAAATGCGGCAGCCATTATGGGGGGCCCATTTAGTGGGTGGCAAGTCATCACCCGCCAAAATATTTTGAAATAAGGCATAATTGGCGGGTGCCGTACCTCATACCATAGACCTGTTTTCCCATCAACAAGTTGTTCACCTCAATAGCCCAGACTTTTTATATCCTATACTGTACAATAGTTTAATCCACATCACATAATTTTATTGTATTTTTATATTCAACGGGGCCTCTTGGTGTTGGCTTCGGCTCCACCAATGCCTACCAAATGTCCGGCCTAGACCCGTGTTTATATTGAAATAAAGTGTTATAATAATAATAAGTACCCCGATTCCATGGGTCTAAAACCCCAGAGACCCTGACCCCTGGCTTGCCTTAACCGGCCGTCTGGGGGTGGAAACCGCAAGAGCTAAGAACCTAAGCTCCAGGGTGGAAGTGTTAAAGGGCATAACGCCGCGAGTAGCTCTTAGTGAAAGTGCAGCACACCTCTCGACACCCTAAGCCACCTACGCCAATGTTGCCCTTCCGGTGCCAATATGCGGCAGCCATTATGGGGGGCCCATTTAGTGGGTGGCAAGTCGTCACCTGCCTAAATATATTTTGAGATGAGACAGGATAAGGCAGGTGCCGTTTCTCATCCTATAGATCTGTTTTCCTATCCACTATTTGTTCACCTCAGTAGCCCAGATTTTTTTATCCTATATTGTACAATAGTTTTATAATCCATTTTATACACACCCCCATAATTGTATTTTTTATTCAACAGGGCCTCTTGGTGTTGGCTTCGGCTCCCCAATGCCTCTCAAAGGTCCGGGCTAGACCCGTGAATGTATCGAAATAAAGAGTCATAATAATAAAGAATTAAAAAACTTTTTATAATAAATTTAGTTTTTACTTGAAGTGAAGAACAGTCTTATGATCATTCTCGTGAAAAACTAAAGGTTCGACGTTACAAGACGACATTCAATTGTGAAATAATGACCTTGGAAGTGTAACATTAGAAGGGATGATAAGGAAAGAGGTTCGGCGTAGTAAGACCGTGTTTGTTAGAACGTCGTAGTACTTTAATCGGCTTTGTATGTATTGAAATGTAATAAAATCGTTTCAAAATACATATACTAAAATTTGCAAAATGAAAAATATTAATTTATATTTCTATCCTGATTATCCATAACCGGGACAAAGTTTTTTTTTTTTAATTGTACATGTTTTTGGTTAATAATTATCAGCCTATAATGTTACCACTGCTAGGACACAGGCCTTCTCTCAGGGAGAGATGATGTGATCTTATCAACGATCCTGGTCCAGTAGATGTTGGTGAAAGTCGTATGTTTTTGAACTTTAGAGGTTCTTGGAAGTTAGACATACTGGTTTCCTCACGATGTTTTTCTTCACCGTTGTTGAGCAATCGCATTGAAACTGCACAGAATTAAAAGTACTAAATAAGTTGATCATTGGGGCAAAGCCGAGGATTGAACCGAGTGCCGTCAAACTATAAAACGTACATGCTACCGCCCGGCCAACATCGCTCATAATTTTGCTTAGGACTTGTAAAAGCAGAATAATGTGTATACGACGAACATGTCTTTAAGTGGCAATGGGCAGGCCACATCGCTCGAAGAGCCGATAACCGATGGGGAAGAAAAGTTCTTGAGTGGAGACCACGAACCGGAAAACGCAACGTAGGTATGCCTCCCACTAGTTGGACCGACGACATCGTGAGAGTCGCGGGCATCCAGTGGATGCAGATGGCAGGCTGTTGTTCACTGTGGCGTACTAAGGGGAGGTCTATGTTCAGCAGTGAACGTCTTACGGCTGATGATGATGATGATTACACTCGTCAATAATAATAACATTTATTTTACTATTGGGACCAATCCTGATTTAGCGAAAAAAGAAATCAGTTGTTCCATAGAAAAATGATATTATCACAACGAATTGTATAGAACAGCTGATTTTTTTTCGCGATGTTAGGTTTGGTTCTAAAGTAAAAATTGTTTATAATGATGATTACAATGAAAACCTTGAAGATTTCCGTCGTCTACAGATTTTCAACCTATATTTTTAGTAAAATACAAAAAATATTATATTCAACTTTTTCTACTTAAGATTTTGTTACATAAAAAAGAAACATCATTATAACAATTCTAAATAAGCGAAGTAATCGAGTAACAAACATAAAAAAAAAACTATAATGATAACCTCTTCCTTTTTAAGGTCTGCTAATAAAATGCAAGTTATGACTATGAGGAGAGGGAAAGAGGGAAGAGGAAGAAAAGAGGGGCCTCTAAGAGGGAGGCCTTGTTCAGCAGTGGACATGTAATGGCTGATGGTGTGGTGTGGTGTGTGTGTATGACTATGGCCCGAACTATAATAACGAAACGATTGTCACGGAATCATCAAAATCGGATTAGTAGTTTTGGCGCTACGGTAGACCATAATGTTACATACCTTTACAGGGTTACTGTTAATCAGTAATATCCTCTTAAGGGCGGTCTTAGCACATCAAAACAAACAATTTATTCTAGACTTTTCGAAATTAGCGGAAAAAAAATAATTGCAAAAAAAACATTTACAACTTAAAAAAAATGTTTTATTAATAATTAATATTATGTTCTTATTAAATAAATAATTAAAAAATTATTTAATAATTTAATATTTAAGATGGTTTTTACGTTACATGTAATTTTTATTGAATAAAAGTTTCCGTGTTTCTTATAGTAATTTTTTTTAATGAAACAGCAGATATATTTTTTTCGCGAACTTTGATGAGCTTTAGAACAAAAGTTGTTTGTATAGACGTATTGAAGCCGCCCTAAGAAGGTGCTAATTTGTTACCAATAACCCTGTATACAGCTAAAAATAGAATAATCATATTTCATTTAGATTTTGCCATAGTTGAGTAAAAATACACCAGTTATTGAATAATTTTCAACATTGATAGCGAAACCAAATAAACATAATGGGTTAGGACATCTCTATGTGTTAATGTTACATAGAAATGTGCGTTTCATAATATAATTTTACACAATATGTATCAAATTCAAATTTTACACGACTGTTTCACGCGCCGTGTTGCAACTGCGTCGATTTTGACATTTTATTTAGAAAAATTTATCACGAGTTTTTTTATGCTCATACTAGCTGCGCCCCGCGGTTTCACCCGCGTTATATTCCTCTTTTTTATATAGTTATAGGCTTGCGTTTGACTGCCAACTCGCCTGATGTTAAGCGATGATGCGGTCTACTTGAAGCAACGTCCTTGGTAGCGACAGCAATTCCCTTTGACTTAGATGACAACTTCTTTTTTTGTCTATGTTGTAACATGTCAATGTAGGTATAAGACTTCAATTCTTACTGTTCTATAATTATAAAATGTATGGAAAAATGAATTTTCTTCATAATACTTAATTCTGCTATTCGGGCGGAGAGGTATCTAACAAATCAAAGATCATAAAAATCGGTCCAGCCATTTTTGAGTTATAAATAGTGTTACATACACGACTTTGTTTTGTAGATTATTTTGTTACTAAAAGTGATAATCTTTGGAATTGAAATCATTAAAATATGACATTTTTAGAAGACTAACGAAGATGTATCAATTAAAGAGACTTTTAATTTTGGATTTGTATTTCCTTTTTTTATTGGTGTCATAATTTCCAAGAAAGAAAGAAGAATATAAATGGGAAATAACTAAAGAATGGAAAAAAAGAAGTGGCAATGGGCAGGCCACATCGCTCGAAGAACCGATAACCGATGGGGAAGAAATGTTCTAGAGTGAAGACCACGAACCGGAAGACGCAGCGTAGGTAGGCTTCCCACTAGATGGACCAACGACATTGTGAGAGTCGCTGGCATCCAGTGGATGCAAAAGGCAGGATTTCATTCAGTGTGGAGGTTAAAGGGGGAGGCCTATGTTCAGCAGTGGACGTCTTCTGGCTGATGATTATGATGAGTTGACAAAGTATCCGAATGCTTTGTTTATTGATACCATCCCACTGCTAGTTTGATTCGCCGTAGTAAGCCCGCACTTGCCCCAGTTCCGCCGCGTCGTATCTACGCCGACTTGCGCCACCGACACTTGCATAACGGCTGAACTATTTCGATACAATTGTTGCCTAGCTTTAGGTAATTGTACGATATGTGAGGTTAGGTATGTTTACATTACAATAGCACATAGAATACTGGATAGTGTGTGGGCAGAATGTTATGATTGTTTGTCAGTTACGAGTGGTAGCTCGGTGGTTAGCGCGTTCGACTTCCACGCCGCAGGCCTTAGTTCAAATCCCAATAAGATGGAAAACACCGCGAGGAAAATATAGTATGATGGTTGGTGCTTCTTTTCCACCATCTAAATCCCTCCTGCCCATTTTTCTATCGGACTGCCAGAGCGGGCACGAAAAATCGTCACCGCTTTATGGTTGATATTCCGAAAACCCATACGAAGCGCTTTGATTCCACATTTATTTTATTGTGCGAACTGCTAGTCTGTGGCATGCGCTGCCTGAATGGGTGTTCCCCGATGGTTGCAATCTAGGTGTCTTCAAATCACGAGTTAATCGGTTTCTTCTGGGTAAACGTGCTCCAACGTAGACGTAACGAAGTTTTTTAGCTGCTTCACTTAAGGGCTAGTTCCAATTCCAAATTTTAAAAGTTTTATTGTATGCCCGCAATGGAGTGAATCTAAAAGGGTCTTCACACCGTTGCCGCTGCGCCAATCCGCCGACCCGTGTCGGTGGCTTCAGCGTGTTAGTAAAATATATCCACATTAAAAATAACAAGATTTGTCATTGAACCCTGAAAATATAACACTCCATTTTTGGGCAGGCACTGCAGGCAATGTTCTATCAGTGCTTAGAAACCCCTAACACGTACAATCACAGGCCGCATCTAGTTTTTTAATGCAGTGGCCGTCGATCAACTAGGAAACAGTAAACTTGACCCCGAACATTACATCATGCACTTGTAATGTACATAATGTACTTGAACAACTTACGTGATTTCATTTCCGATAAGGTCTGGTACAGACTAGGAAGTTGCGGATGTCCTTATGCGCTGTGATTAGTGATTAGGCTGTGCGCACACGCTTAAAAAATTACACATTATAAACGCTGCATGTTGTAGCCTGGCGGAAATACCTTCGGGGTAGGTCATTCCACAACTTTCAGGTTCGCGGGAGAAAATAGCGGCAGAACAGCTTTGCAAGGTGTGGGGGTGAGCTTTTTGAAGGTTTCGGGATATGCGGCAGTGGAAGTCCGACGCAGGAATGAGTTCTTCAGAGCATTTCTCGAAAAACAAGAACCTACATCTCTCACGAGACTTAGCGGGTCCAACTTGACGTCATGCCACATTACAATTAAAAAAACAAGTAATATTATTAATAATCCTCGCTTGACGGTTGGGTCTTGAAGGTGGTCATCCTGGACTCGGCACGTATTGTCAGGAGGTTCCTCACTATGCAGCCCTGACCACCGGTAGCTTGGGCCCTGCCCTGCTGCCGGCGGCACTCTAGTATATTTTTATTATTATAATATATTTAATGGAAAACTCTTAATAGTTTAATCATGTTACTAGACTTACGGGAGTGGCATGGACGAATATCAACAAAAGCCCTTCAAAAAAAAGTAAAAAAAAACTCTTATAAATTAATAAATCAAATATATATACTATCTGGATAATAAAGAGACAGTATTTATAACAGTGACATAAACCCATATTAATTACAATATTCCAAATAAAAAAATTATAAAAAAAAACTCTATTCTTTCAATTTATCCGCTATTATGTTGTTATTTAATTACGAAATAAAGCCGCACATTATTTCAATACTCTTATAGTGTATTGACTTATACGTATATTATAGAATAGATTATAATTTAAAAGGTAAATGTGGAACAGTAAACATCAATTAAATTTAATTATTAAATTAACTATTTTAATTGTTTATATCATAATTACGCAATACATAAACTCGCATAATTTAATGGTATAAATTATGCTTCTGTAATCACCTTTATCTGGATCTATTTTTAGTTATGCATAATGTTTACATAATTCAAACGATAGGTATCTTATTGACATAAAGTGAATCACACTGTATTAGCGCCAACATAGTTATTTTCTACAAAAAAACACAAACCGACTTTACGGGAAATAGGTAAAATTCTATAAACGGGATTCATCCCCTTAAGCTATTACTTTGTCTCGCTCTCTCGGTTAATGAGAGAGCAAGACAATTCAATGTAAGATTATTAAGAATGGTTTTTGAGATTATGGTACCCTACCAGAGCTTGGTAGAGATTTAGAAGTTGCCGAAATATGGCGAGTTTTTTGGCAGTTATTTAACCTTGTGGGCTGCTGGAGAAATATCAATTAGTCTATCCACCCAGTGACATATTTACGTCAATAATATATACATACATTCCAATTAATCGGAGACAAGTATCTATGTACACCTACTCGAGTTTTTTGAGTGCAATATTGACGTCATTTAAGACTAGTTATGCCATTTTGACGTCAGTTGTGGGATATTTTAATTGGACTTGGGACTTTACAATAGCATGCCATGCATGGTATGATTTGCAGTTTTTGCTTTGGTTACAAAAAAGTATCAAAAATTCGTACGTAATGGATAAACGATTTTTACAGTATTTCCCTAATGTTTACTCATTGATATATTTAAATTATATCCATTTTAGAAAAGTTAAAGTTAGCAAGGTCGTGTAAGCTGAGTAGCTAGTCTTAATTTCAGAATATTTAGGCCTCCCGTGGCTTAAAAATAACTTGAACAACTTGATTTGAACAAACGTCAAACACGTCACATTAAAGTATATTTTATGTTTACTACTAATGTCTACGTGCTCATATAATTGTATTGCCACTCACGAAGAAAAATAAAGCAGCTAAGTGTGAGTCGGGCTCGTGCACTGAAGGTTCCTTATCACCACAAAACACATAGAACCATAATATATTATTATTAATTAATATTTTACTATAGAGTGTGTACTATAATCATGCCAAGTTTGGCGCTTTTATGTATTACCGTTTTTATAATAGAGCAGAGACAAAATACATTTAGAAATACGCGAGAAATAAGCGATAATATAATTAGGGTCGAGATATTGGGCCCTTGGGGATCGGGAGCTCACCTCATTTTCAAAAATCTTTCAGAGCGGCTGGTTAATGCGACCTGTGACCAAAATGCTGGCGTGTTTCTGCCTCAACGCATAAGCATTGCCATTCAGCGTGGTAATGCTGCCAGCATGCTGACTACGCTGCCAACTGGTAGTGGGATTGAGCATTTGGATTGTCTTTAGTCTATGTGCAGTCTAACTGTATTTGTAGTGTTAGTATTAGCTTGTATTTTGTTTAGTTAATACAGGCACTTGTCCATTATAAAAAAATACATAACCAGCCTGTCCACGTGTTTGCACAGATGCCACAGCATAGCGCAACAGTAAATCAACTACTGTTTACTCTGTGGCACCCACCCACACAAACACATCGATAATTTAGATTACGTTGCGCAATCTATGATGTAACCGCGATATACCGGCTATTTAAAGCTGTGACAAGGTTATACGTAATGTTAATGCTAGTTCAAGAGTACTTTAGATCCGACAAACAAGAGAGCAAAGATTTCTTACTATACTACGTATATCTTAGCAAGAGAGCTACTGTAAGATGGCGTTTCGTGAACGCATCGGACCTAATCAGACGCATCAGTGGCTTCCATTTTATTTAGATATTATTTTACGACTTCAAAAAAGATGGGGTTTTATATTCGGTTGATTTTGAGGGTTCCGTAGCCAAAGGGTAAAAACGGGACCCTATTACTAAGCTTACGATGTCTGTCTGTCTGTCCTACCGTTAAACAGCTGTATCGTTCGAACCGTTATAGACTGTCAGTTGAAATTATCACAGAATATTCAATGTTACGGTGGATTAACTGAGAAATAATATTAAAAAAAGGTATATCGAAAAAGGGGGGGGGGGGGGGGGATCTACAAAGTTCTGTATTCTGACGGACAGACTGACAGACATCGTATAGGCTTAGTAATAGGGTTCCTTTTTACCATTATCAATATTTCATCTCAAGCGATTGCCTAACCACATTAAAACATTTGAAGTGACAATATCACCGATAGATATTGCCCAAGTGACTTTACCCAAAAGTGGGGCATACCAGTCGCTCCCACGTTCCCCTACGTTGCATCGTCAATTATGGTGA
This sequence comes from Agriopis marginaria, assembly GCA_932305915.1. Lineage (NCBI taxonomy): Eukaryota > Metazoa > Arthropoda > Insecta > Lepidoptera > Geometridae > Agriopis > Agriopis marginaria. Next base: position 19,417,755 of record OW029914.1, on the reverse strand, counting down.
CGCAACATGGCAGGATGTCCTGGGGACGATTATGGTGACCGAGATTGTAACAAAATGGATAAACTAGAAAAAATATTTATCATACTTCATACTAACGTTATAATTGCGAAAGTGACTTTCAGGCACAGAAAAGAGAAGTAAATCTGACCTTCATGTTTAATATACTATCTAATAGGATCGATTGCCCTTCACTATTGTCTCGGATAGTTCTTGTGACTCTGCTACGCTCAGCTCCTAGTAAACATAATCTTCGGCTGTATACTCCACGATACGAAACTAATTATCGTAAAAATTCAATTTCAATAGTCTCTTATGTAAAGACTTCGAATGTTTGTTTTCCAATTACTATTTATCTATCCAGGCCCTAGTTGCAACGGGGCATTTACACTATTTCTAGTTTGTATTGGTGAAAACATGTTTTTGGCTTTTGTGTAACTGTTTATCTCATATCTATAATGTATGTTTTCCTTGTAAAAAAATAAAAATGAAAATAAAAATCTTTTCTGTGCTTTCAGGTCATTTCATCGCTATCATCATTTCAGCCATAGTTCGTTCACTGCTGGACATAGGCCTTTAACGATCTCCAAAAGGGCCGGTTGGAAGCAGCCTGCATCCAGCGTTTCCCTGCGGTCTCTTTTTGGTCGTCTGTTCATCTTGTGGGTGGACGTCCTACGCCGCGCTTACTGGTCCGTGGTCTCCATTCGAGAACCTTTGGGTTCATTTTACTTTAAGATATTTTTGTACTATTCTCGGTCCAAGGATTTATTTGATCTGATAGCTGCTGAAAATGATAATTAACTCAAACGAATTGAACGTAACGTAACGCCATGGCGGCGTCTTTTCGATTCTCAGACGCCGGCATCGAATAAAAAGTATAATAAAATCATTGATAGATTTGTCCAATGGCTTAGAGTGTAACAGAGCTTGTCATCAGGAGCTCCATTTTTTTATCGCTCGTATGATAATCTGCACGAAAAATATCATGCAAAATGACTGGTTTTCGAACGAAATCCCAAACAAAAGTCGCATTTTTTAAATAACGTAACTCGCTAACGCAACGAGTGGTTTGAATAATTCGAATTGGCTTCTATTAATAGAAAATCATTGATGTATTACAGCGTAGAGCTGTCAGAATTGTAGACGATCCCATAAGCGCATCGAACACCCAAAGCCGCTCATTTTCTTCCTCAGTTCGTTTGCTCTATGCTGAGCGTCGTGATGCTCCCGAACTTTATAATTTGGCGACAAATCTGCTTCCATCTCTGACGGTCTCCAGCCTGGTACATCGCGTCAGTGATGTTTGTGTTGAGCTTTTTTGACACTTTGTCGGTCCATCTTGTTGGGCTACGCCCACTGGGTGTTTTCCTTCCATTTTGCCAGTCACTATTAAATATTAATTTCTCCAGGTTCTCGGAGGGCTTTCAGGTGAGCGGCTCAGCATGCGCAAAGATATTGTGTCTCTTTGTATCTTTTATCACATTTACAAGTATTCTGAAGTACTGTTCGATCTGATGCCGGCGTCGCGGTTTTATCATCGCACTAGCCGCCATCGCCTGAAAGTTCATCCACATAATATTAGATCTGTGGAAATCGCATATTGTGCGTTTTACGCAATCTTTTTTGCCTTACACCAAAGATAATATAACTGATGAGGTGCGACTTCCATAAAGTAAAATATTTATGAAACGGGTGCGACGTCTAATAATGAAGTGAGACACCTTTAGAGAGAAGCTTATACGTTAGAGTAGTGTAAAAAAACTTAGAAGTTTCATTTCGCGCCCGTTTCATACATTCGAGAAAATGTATTGAAGTTGCGCAAGATTGCCTTACACCTACAATTTGTGGAATGAGGTCCTTCATGCGGCATTTTCGAGAAACTATGCATGGTGTTCTTCAAAAGGGCTGTTAATAGAGACTTTAAGGGTCACCAACGTATCTGTGATGCCCCTGATGTTACAGGTATCCATAGCCGACGGTGATAGCTTACCATCAGGCAACCCTTTAGCTTGTTTGCCACCTATGGCATTAAAACACTTTAATTTTACTTGATATTTTCGTGTGTAATATTACAACATAATCATCCTTTTAACAGTCCACTAGCTGGACTTTTAGCCTACCCCCGAAAGGATAACTGGACCATATTCACCACGCTGGCCTAGTTACGGGTTGGTGGATTCACATACGCCATTAATTTTTTTCTCCGTACATATACAGGTTTCCTCACGATGTTTTCCTTCACCGAAAAGCCAGTGGTATGAAAATCCGTACATAAACTCCAAAGAGCTCATTAGTACGGGCCCGGGGTATGAACCCGCGACCTCATGCTTTCAAGTCTAGCGGTCTCCCAAATAGGCTACCACGGCTTTTTAATTGAAATATCATACGAATGATTCAAAAATTCTGAATCTCGTGTAGTTAGAACACCACTCCATCTTCGCAGATTAGGTAACATCAGAGCTTCAAGGGCGCGCGTTGCACGTCTTCCACTACTTCTTATTCTGTGGTATCGTATGATTTATTAAGCTTACATCAGTGTTGCACGCAATGCAACCTTTGAAGTGACTGACTGCTTGCGATGTTTAAAGTGGATGAACACAAAGGCGATTGTCTACTTTAGAACAATATTTTCAATAAATTAAAAAATGGTTCTTATTTAAATTCGAGATACATGGGTATGTTTTATGTATGATCGATTCTTCATATTCAAATATGACGTCATCTGAGTATCTGACTCACATCAAAATATTAAACGGAAGGTTTTATTTTGCTGACCTAGCAGATGATTTTGTACTTTCCAAATAATAAGTAACAATTTTGTTTGAGTTATGGTCATTAGTTCATACAAAAATAAGAAAATAAGCACTTGAATTTTTTCATTATTTATCATACCATTTATCGTTGCTCAAAAACTGTAAAGAAAAACATTCCAAGAACCTCAAAAGTTCAAAGACATGAGACATTTGCCAACACGCACTAGGCCATCATGGCGGATTCCTCTCTCTCTCTCTCTCTCTCTCTCTCTGAGAGAAAACCTGTGATTATCATGTTCCCACAGCTGGGAGCAGTCGCTTAGCCATTTTGAACTTGTGAACCGATCCAACAAAGATCCACGTTTCGGCACCATAAGTCATTATTACTACTTTGTGGGTAACGAGAAAGCTCAACGGAAATATTATATGTGAACATATACGATAAATGTTGCCGAGCCCAACTGTATTCTTTTGGGTTTACTCTCAAAATAGGCTATTGGACAGGTATTTTTAACATATCAAACACTTCCAAAAATATATTTTTTGTTTAAATTAGTAGGGCTGTCAAGGCATTTTTTGTAAGAAATTTGTTGAAGCCAGTTGCACCCATATAAACGAAACGTCTGTCATTCGAAATCAGCAACTGTGATGCGGACAAAGAACTTTGAGACCTAACCCAAAAAAGTAAGGTCCAAGTTCTTTGGATGCGGAGTTCGACACGTTGATCTAAATAAGAATGTCAATCAAGGCCTGGTAACAGATTTTTCCTTTCTTTTCCGTTCTATTTACTTCTTTTTTCAGTGGTTAAAAATAACAGGTTTAGTAAAAATATAATAGATAAAATTTTCATACAATTACTGAAGAGTCGATTTACGACTAGTAAAGTTCTGACAGATAAGCGTAAGTTTTTGTTCGGATTCGGAAGTGATGCTTTGTCCTTTTCTTGCAAGGTGAGTATGGAATGTCAGTATGGTGTTTGTAGGACGTACTTATATGTGACGTCATTCGTAAGTATAGTGCGCTCTCTGTCTAGCAAGACATTGAAATGCTTATATATTAAATGCTTATATATTACTTATATGTGACATCATCTGAATGGGTGTTCCCCGATGGTTACAATCTGGGTGCCTTTAAATCACGAGTGAATCGGTTTCTTCTAGGCAAGCGTGCTCCAACGTAGACTGCATCATCGCGTAACATCAAGCGTGATGGTGACCAAACGCAAGCCTATTATTTATAATAAAAAAAACTTCCTTAATTTTTAACACATTCCAATGTTTTCGGTATTCGGCTCTTTTTGTAGGATTATTATCAATTCTCTTTGAAGTAAGTACTTCACACCAAACACTTCTAACATTTAAGAATATTATATCGTTCAATACACGATAAGTTGAACTTTGGCAATGGAAAAAAAACCCGCAGTAATTACGATTTTGACAAAAAAAAACGATCATTCGCGATAGATCCATTGTTTGCTCAGATCCATTATGGATCTATGGAGAACTTTATTTTTGCTAGATCCAACTTATTGATCAGCTTTTTTTTATTAAACAATAATTTAAAAAAAACGGTCTGGCAGCCTAGTGCGTGACTGGGGTAAAGTAAACGTACCTATATGAAATGATCAGGGACCTTACGGACAACTGCTATTGCGGCACATAATCCGCTCAGTTGGAAAATCACGCGACCGTAAACCGTATTTGGGCGCGATAAGGTTCACGTTCGCGTGATTTTCTAACTGAGCGGATTAGGTGCCGCAATAGCTGTTGTCCGTAAGGCCCCAGATTACTTCTCATCTATTATTAACTACAATGCTATAACAATTACATAAATAAACGCCCTTCTTTCAACTCCATTCGTAACTATAATTGCACTGCATAAGGACGTAAGGAATTTATAATTAGACTTCCTTATTATTCGTAAAGATACCATTGCATCTGTATTACATCACGTGATAGACTCAAGGTTCTGTCTTCTTGTCTTATCAAGTCAATGTTCTGTGAATTATTTATACATTTATACAGCGTTACGCAGAAAGGGTGTACTAAGCTGAAAGAGATTTATAGTAGCCATCATTATGAACAAGTTTTAATATAGGACCAACCCTAATATCGAAAAAAATATCAGCTGTACCGAGCTGTGCTGCTGTGCATTTTATCGAGTGTAAATAACCGTTTGCTATGGAACAGCTGATATATTTTTCGCGATTTCAGCGTTGACCGAGGCAGATGGCATAGCAAGAGAGAGGCCTATACCCAGCAGTGGGATAAGGAAGGCTGTGGATGATGATGATGATGAACCACTCTTCACACCAATGCAAAAGTTCCTCTGCGCTTCCTGTCCGTTCGTCGCTGTTGCTGAACGAATTTCGATGAAATTGTCAAGAAATTGTGCATCATGAGGACGGACAATATGAGAAAACTTAAACAAATAGCTGCAAGATTTTTTATAAGCTCCAATGTTTCTGAACATTCAAATGTTTTTCTAGAGTATTACTCAAAGAACAACAATTAAAACTCAATAACAAACTAATCAAACAGCCTTTGTGATGTAACAGTTGACGCAGTGGCTGGGAGACAATACAGGCGGCAAGGTGAGCGCAGGTCCAAGGTTTGACTCCCGGCTTACTAACAGGTGTTGAGTAATGTTATTGTACTGTTTGTTTTTATAATGTAACTATATAGGGCTACGCGGATCGATGATGCTAAGCCGAAAGGAGGTCATTGTACTCATCATTATAGAAAACCTTTAGTACAGTATGGTATCATACCTTGATATCCCAAAAAACTGCTGTCCGATAGAAAAGCGTTTTCATAATTCATTGAAATGTATGGAACAGACAATAACATACCTATACTTCATAAATTGATTGAAGTTGATGAAATCAGGATCCCTAAAACTGCGTTCAGAACCACCGGAGGATGAAGAAAGAAAGAAAGAAAAGAAAGAAAATAAATTTTATTCGACACCTTTACAAAAAACTTATATCTAGAGGATACAATCAGTGTCGAATGGGCAGCAGCGTCCTATTTGTACACGGTAAATGTACTGCGATCCCCAAGCCGCCTGTCAAGTGTGGGGATTATGGCAACACCCCTCTCTAAGAGGGACCCTTTGTTCAGCAGTGGGCATTTACTGGCTGATGATGTGATGTGATGAAATTATTTCAAATATTATAATATTTGACGGCTGACCTGACAAATTTGTTCCTGTCCTAAAACTGTAAACGCGTTAAATTAAAATTATTGTTAAGTTTCCTGAAATTTTACAATTTTCTGTGCAATTTTCTTGATTTTTCTTTCCATAATAACCTTCTACAAAGTATTAGAAAACTTAAAAAAAAAGATGAATGAAATCGGTAAAGTCGTTATCAAGCTATGGCGTGGCCAAAGTAAATAGGGATTCATTTTTATATAATACTAGCGGTCCGCGCCAGCTTCGCACGGGTATACATTATAGCCTATGTCACCCGGGGATAGTGTAGCTTCCCGTCAGTGAAAGAATTTTTCAAATCTGTTCAGTAGTTTCGGAGCCTATTCAATGCAAACAAACAAATAATCAAATCTTTCCTCTTTATTTATAACTAGCGGTCCGCCCCAGCTTCGCACGGGTATAAATTATAGCCTATGTCACCCGGGGATAGTGTAGCTTCCCGTCAGTGAAAGAATTTTTCAAATCGGTTCAGTAGTTTCGGAGCCTATTCAATGCAAACAAACAAACAATCAAATCTTTCCTCTTTATAATATTAGTATAGATATAAGTATAGATATAGTTTTATTTTCATATTTTCAAATTATTGCATTCTGTTTTGTATGTTTACTGAATAAATGAAATTAAATGATAATTTAACTGGTCAGTTTTTACCAAGAAGTTCAAATCAAGTGGGTAAAACATTGATTATTTTGAGTTTTATGTCAGGCTGAAAACGGCTCAGTTGTTAACCTTACATTGGCTTTCTGGAGCCCCAGGATTGCGGGGAATACTCTTAGAATAACTGGTCTTTTTTTCTCGAGGAAAAGCTTTTTGATACATGAATTATAGCATATAAAACCCCCGGTGACTAGCCTTTGTGCTTGTCATGAAGGCTCCGGGATCTCCAGAGAAACACACAGATTTTCAATGTGTGAAAATAGCTTAAAAAATCTTATTTTTTTTTATTTTTTTTTTTTAATAGTAGATAGACTTGCGCTTGGCCGCCATCTCGCTCGTTGTCGCTCTCGATGTTAAGTGACGATGCGTTATACGATGGAGGTACGTTCATTAGATAAAACTAACAAAAAAAAACTCCGTAACAAATAAAATGGTATTTTTTAGCGCGGATAAGTCCGCGTTTGACCACCAACCCGCCTGTCGGTTAGCGACGATGTGGTCGAAGATGAAGCTCGCAGACTCAGAAGATACCTATTCACTCTGGCCTTGAAAAGTCCCTGATTATATCTCAGGAAACTAGGAAGTGGGCAAGTTGTTCTAATTTTAAGAAATAAGAGCGGTATGCCAGTAATTAAACTCTCAATGAGCAAGTCGCTAGTCTCTAAGCAAATCAAAATACTCGTTCCAAATTCTTAGTCCTCGATAAGTCGTGGTCTACTTACCCGTAGTCCTTATCCTATTGCCCAACTAATCGAAAGGAACTCCCTCCACCTGCCTTGACACGGCGCGTGTCGCAACCACTGTATCCTTTGCCTTATTGCCTAGCTCACTGGACCTAACTCATAATTTAATAATTAAAAATTATTTTATCAATTTTTCACATTATTTATTTTATTTCTTATTTTTTTAGTTTTTTACATTAAATAAATAATAATAAACCGGACAAGTACAAGTAGGATTCGTACTCTGAGGGTTCCGTTGGACGGAAACCTCAGAGAGCGAGTCCAAAAAAAAACTATATTGAATTTATTTGAAATAGTGAAAGACAAACTTAACTTTGAAGTTGACAATAGGGTTCTTCCATACATAACAACTACAAAATGTAAGTTTGTAATTGTAAAACAATATTTTTTATATGATATAACTGCAAATTAACAACTTTAATTCACCATATTATGGTGAATTACCCATCCTATTTCTATCGTTCTCTCTCTCTCTCTCTCTCTCTCTCTCTCTCACTCTCTCTTTCTCCCTCTGAGAAAAAGCCTGTGTCAGCAGTATAGTCGTATAGGCTGATAATGATGATTATGATGAATTGATGAAAAAACAAAGTAACGTGATTTAGATAATATCTACTAGCATTCATCAGCAATGCGCAGAAAGACATCAGGGAAATATTCTTCTGAATACTGATCAAGTCTTAAAAAACGTCCCGCAAAGCTTGCTTTCAAATATCCTTACATTCTAGTACAAATTTACAAATCAGCCGAAATGATTGTATACCTACTTTAATGTAAAAATAAATGACACAATAGTATTATTATGTAACCTATTTTAAGTTACATCAGACAATGATACCATTGTGTAACTTTTCAGAATTAGAATAAGTTCAGGTAATGAGAAATAATGTTAAATGTACACTAATATTGTAATGATATAAGTTTGTAAGTTTGTAAGCTTGTCGTCTTTTAAATAGAAGAATATTTCGGACAATCCAATCTCTTTTTTTATAGACCTACTCTTCGTATTTGATTTTTTTAAATTTATTTCTTCAAAACTGAAACTTGTTTAGTCCTCAATTCAAATTTAAAATATATCAATTCTGTATCCAATTTAATTTCTAATAAAAGTAAATGATGACATTGGTACTGAGATATTATGATTCTTAACTGTTCGTATTTTGGAAAAAAACCGACCAGCGGGCAATGCTAGGAGTTTCTTTGCGCGATACCGGAACGTAGATATTCGCCAAAGAACCAGAGTCACCGACATAGCTATTATGCAAGTTTAAGTGGCAATGGGCACTGAGCAGGCCACATCGCTCGAAGAACCGTTAACTGATGGGGAAGAAAGGTTCTTGAGTGAAGACCACGGACCGCTAAGCGTAGCGTAGGACGTCCACCCACAAGATAGACGGACGACCTAAAAGAGACAGCTGGAAAAAGCTGGATGCAAGCCGCTTCCAACCAGCCCGATCGAGATCGACGGGGGAGGTCTATGTCCATCAGTGGTCGTCCTACGGCTGAAACGATGATGATGATGACTCCAATATCTAAAGCACAAACCTAAACAGATAATCCAGCGGTTACTACACGCATCTATCAACGGTAAGGTAACAGTGAGTAACGTTACGCAAACCCCAAGGATACGGCGGGTGTTGCGCAGTGCAAATGTTAGGTTAGGAAAGGAGCGCCGCCGTGTCAAGGCGGCCGGTGCACCTTTCGATTCGTTGGGCAAGGGATATATCCCGCTAGTACTTGAAGTTTACCTAATGATAAAAGCTGTAATTTAACTGTTTTTTTTTTATAGAAAATGGCTATTACTTTACCGTCGGTTGCCAACGCTGCGTCTTTTTGCGTAGATATAAAAGTTTGACGCTTGTATACGTAATTACCGTTTTTACATTAAAGCAAATATACAAAAGTACGTAGAAAAAAGTTTGTTGTGTGGGGTTTGTTGTCCATGTAGTTTTAACTTTTTGACATTATTATTATTTCTTAATAATCCGCCGTAACAATACATAATTATTTTGTGAACATTTTAACTGGTTATCTATTACGATTCGAATGATGCAGCCGTTAAAAAGAGGGACAGACAGACAGATAGACAGACAGCTTAGTAATAAGGTCCCATTTACACCATTTGGGTACAGAACCTTAAAAAATAAACAGATTTTTTTAAATATTAGAGTGCAGCTTGTTTTCTAACAATTTGGTTAAGACGCGGTACAATCGCAAAACTTACCAAAAGAAGTGTTTTTAAACGCTTTGTGTGACGTGACAAAATTAGCTGATCAGATAAAAAAAATACTACAAGTAGAAAAAACCCCTTGGTAATAATCTTAACCGAATAATTTTTTTAAAAATTGTCTAGACTCTTAAAAAAACATATTACAAATTGCACAATAAAAATAGCTTCTGAATTGAAGAACTCTGAATTTTCAGCGACAACATATTTTTTTGTACGAATTGTATAGCCAGACTAGTCTTTTAAAACTTTGACCAGTTAATTGTTGAAATTCATTTATATAGTTTGATAAATTAAATAAAAACCCTCAAAATAATATAAACACAAGCACAAAGTCATCATCATCAAATATGATGATATACGATTTACGACTTTAAACAAAGCCGTTTTAGATAGCAAATAGATCATGGCGTGAGCGGGTGAAAAACGAATTTGAAATCGTGATCAGACCGCGCCTTAAGTTATTTTTATTATCTTTCCTACGACTTGTCCTAAACGCACAGATCTTTTTTCCTTCTTATTCTGTTGACTCTTTTGACAGATTCATAAGAACTGACAACACTATAGTATTTAACATACTTCCAAAAAGAGGAGGTTATTTACCAATAAATCTTGCAACAGCCAATCAGAATGCAAACAATACTGCATAAAACACTATTGCAATATTGCAATACGTTATCGGCGGAAGTTATAAATTTTCCGCAAAGAAAATAGCCCTTGTTTTATTGTAAAATAAAAATAATTTGTAATAACAATGTATTGTTATTTGTTACATAAATAATGAATGAATTTTATCAGTTCGGAATTAGTTTATGCGGGGTTGACAAACCCATGGGTTTTATAAACCTGAAAAAACACTGGATTTTCTCAGGTTTATGGGAACACTAAGTAGGTTAAAATTTTGTCTTCTTCCGATTATTGAAAAAAAGTCTAGGTTTTTGATCAAAAATCAGATTTTATCTCAAACCTGAGACATAATTATAGACCAATGATTGTGATGATTAGAAAAATGTTTCAAAACAAATTCGCAGTACAAGTTAATTCAAACTAGATCGTAATAGATTTCTATATTTGTAACAATATTTCCAAATAAACTAAAAATACTCGCGGGTACTTAACTTATGTCGCAAACTATTGGTTGCAAGTTTTGCGAACCGCCTTAGATATGGCAATTTTGCGGCGTTTGCGCAATGCGTTCGGTGTTGCACGAAAATAAATTATTGTGCTCATTGCAATGCAATAACATTAGCGTATTGTGTATTATTTTTGCATTATAGCTTTTTAAGTAGGTATTAGGTAATAAAACAAGTCTTTGAAATAATTAAAAACATGACTACGTTATTTATGGTACATCAAATTGCGCAAACGGTTATAGCATCTTTTTTTGTTTTGATTAAAGAAAGAAATCATATATTTCAATACCTTCTTGGTGGCTTATGTGAATCCACCAACCCGCACTGGACGCGTGGTGGATATGGCTAATCACCCTTTCGGGGGTAGGCTTAAAAGTCCAGCAGTGGACTGTTAAAAGGCTGATTATTATGATGATTATGATGTTTTTTCATGTTGGCGCCAAAACTTCACTTGCATTTTCAAAGGTCCATAATAATAATTCAGTTATTTGTCACATAGAGTACTTATTATTTTCTTTTTTCCCACGTTTCATGTCGCTTTCTTGCTATGCCTTCTTGTATTTACAATGACGTGACCTACCCAGTGACCAATTAAAACATTAAACTAAACTAAATGGAAATTAATTGATACCTACCTCATATGTTTAAAAAAAACTAAGAGACTTTACGCACAAACTAAAAACCACAGGTTACAGTGTAGACTTATAGGTATAGCCGCCAAATTAGATGACAACACCTGTATTTTGGTGAGAGGCCTTCCCGTATACGCATATAGACTATTCTAAGCCGAAAGGAAGTCATTGTACTCATCAATGTGAACAACTTTTACTATCGGAGTAACCCTGAAATCGCGAAAAAAAAACTTTTCCATAGAAAACGGTCATTGACACTCGACAAAATGTACGGAACAACTGATTTTTTTCACAATTTCACAATTTCTGGGTTGGTCTCATAGTAAAAGTCGTTCGTAATGATAAGTGCTATGACCTACTTTCGGCTTAGTACAGTCTATATGCGTAACCCTGGCCCTGTAGAATACTGCCTATATTTATTATACTGTACTTAATTTAGGTAGGTAAGTACAAATTTTTAGTTAAACAGTTACTTACTATCACGTTAAATTATTTATTTGTCTGTTAAATTAATTAATTATACTGTGAATATTTCCGCCCACACTGACAAGTATGTTTGGGACAACTACCAACTTGCGACAAATAAGTTTTCAGCAAAGGAATCAACGTTTCCGAAATTCTTGGTATAGATACATCGGTTTCAGGGCAATTCGTATCTGGACACAAATAGCCATTGTACCCTTCAGGGTATTGGGAGCTATAGTACCCTGGAATGCAGCTATTTTGGGGTACAGAGTTCACTGCAACAGGAACAAAACTTTGATGCTTAGTTAAACATTTGCAATCCGCCTCGCAAATAGTTTGGTGGTACGGAACAGAGTTATGTAAAATATTCGGTTGGTTGTCATAACTGCAGAGGGTTGGGTAGCGGTTGTCACAGTGTGGCGCTTGGCTGGTTGAAGCTGGGTAGCAGTTGTCACAGTGTGGCGCTTGGTTGGTTGTAGCTGGGTAGCAGTTGTCACAGTGTGGCGTTAGACTGGTTGTAACTGGGCAGCGGTTGTCACAGTGTGGCGCTGGGCTGGTTGCAGTTGGGTAGCGGTCACAGTGTGACGCTTGGTTGCTGGTTGCTAGGCGGTTGTCTCCCGGGGAGACGTAGATAGGGCCTTCATAGTTTTGAATATGGACGGTTGTAGCACCCGGTTCTAGACAGGCGTTAGTAATCTGAAAATATTTATAGTTTTAATATATCAATGTATGTACTAGAATATATCTAATTATGTACAGAACTCGACTTTTTTCACCGTGGTCTGTCTGATGGAAAGCGATGATGCGGTCGAAGACGGAACTCATTTGCTTAGTAATAATGTAGAGTGTGTATGCTAGACTTGAACACTACAAGATTGTAATGCTGCGGAAACACAGACAGAAGCAAGGCGTTCAATAGTTTTGCCGTTCTAATTAAAAAAGAGGCAGCAAAACGCTTGGTGCGAATGAATGGTGTTTTGACCATGTATGGGTGATGCTTTGCCGTTTGTCTAGGCGTCCGATAGTGAAAAAGTGATGGAGGAACAAGTTCGCGGAGTAACCTGGTTAATCTTACGTGAGTAATTCCCGTGTAATATAAATAACATGAGTTGAATACTATGACAAACCCGCTTATATTAATTTTACGTTATCTTTATCGACTTCGAAGCTATTAGACCTCCTTCATTAGGAACTATGCGCGCTCCCGGAGACAGTCACATGAAGATAGTGCTTAATTAGGGGCTTTTGGATTAGTAATTTTTTTTAAACAATCATAATTTTTTCAGCCATTGGACGTCCACCTGGACATATAGACCTCCCCCATCGATCTCCAAACGGGCTGGTTGGAAGCAGCCTGCATCCAGTTGTTACTGTTTTTTTTTAGTTTAGCGTGTATTTATTTTAAAGTAATTTTAGTTAAAATGAGAGTCATTACCGTCATCTAGTAGTAAGCCGTTAATAAATACATTTTATTATATTACTAGCTGCCCCGACAGATTCTGATGTTGTCCTGTCTTAGTACTTTCAAACACGCGAAGTTAAAATCGTTGTTAAGTTTTGTGAAATTTTCTGCGCAATTTTTTGATTTTTTCTTTCCGGAAGAACCTTCTACAAAGAATTATGAAATATAAAAAAATATATAAATGAAATCGGTAAAGTCGTTCTCAAGTTATATATGGCGTGACCAAAGTAAATAGAGATTCATTTATATACGTATAGCCTAGCGGGCTGTCCCGGATTCGCACGGGTATAGATATATAGCCTATTTCACCCGGGGATAGTGTAGCTTCCCAACAGTGAAAGAATTTTTTAAATCGGTTCAGTAGTTTCGGAGCCTATTCTATACAAACAAACAAACAATCAAATCTTTCCTCTTTATAATATTAGTATAGATATAGATTATTTACTTACATGAACCAGTAGAATTGCAAACCCAAAACACTTCATATTTGATTGAAGATCCTCAATCAATAACTAACTAAGTAACTGTTTAGGTGATGTCCAAAATATCTTTTATATAGATTTCTTATCAATTTTTAGCAAAACTGTTGCCAAAAATATTGGAGAAATTGCGAAATTTTTGCACGTACATTGCAAAAAATTTGTAACTAATTTAATGCATTCAAAATTTGTCAATGAACGATAAGAAAGCAAAAGTAGCACTTTATATTTTTCACCCATACTAATAATCTTTCAGTGACACCAATGAACTAACTAATAATCCACATGTAAAAAGAAATTATCAATAAAAACTGTTTTCAAAAGTCGCAATGTCGTTTACTTGGATGAAACATTTTCCAGTTATTTTTATTTAAAAACCAAACTTTGATTCTATGGGACAAATCTGAAAGTGTATTCAAATAAAAAAATAACTTAAAAATGCAGATCCACGGGCACCAGAGTCCGTGTGACTTGTTACACCTTACTTACTTACGCCATGTTGTTCTTAAAAAGGGCTGTTATTAGAGTCTTTAAGGGTCGGCAACGTGTCTGTGATGCCCCGGGTGTTGCAGGTGATCGCTTACCATCAGGCAGCCCGTCTGCTTGTTTGCCACCTATGGCATTAAAAAAACCTTCTTAACTTTAATTTCATTAGCTCAAAACGAATTTACTTCACTTCCAAATTAGTTTATAAATGTGGAAGTTCTGAGTTAACAAAAAAACAGAATTGAGAACCCCTCTTTTTCAAGTCGGTAAAATAGGGTGACATGACCGTCTGTAGGGTGAGTTTGACTAAAAGTATGAAGCTTGTAGGCCAGATTCGTTTGCACCCGCCACGCGACCTTATCATAATATTATCTCCCTTGCATCTTCGACCAAAATAAAATTAATGGACGGCCCCAGAAGGAGCGCATTTTTGAAGACTACAAAATAAACGCTGGCGCTTACTTTGTTTCAGTCGGTCTCTAGCCGTAGGAAGTGCGACACAAGACCATGATACATCATAACGAAACATCTGACAAATTATGCCTTCGTGTGCTTTCCCGAAGTGTAAATACACAACAAAAAACAGCTATCTATTTTTTGTAACTAAAGTACTGTACATGGTTATAATTAGGTGTTGAAGTATATGTCCAACGGTTTTGACTCGTTTTTACTGAGCAAGTTCAATGGTTATGGCCCTTCCATTAATTTTATTTTGGTCGAAGCCTTGCATGATCTGATCTATTAAACCATAGGTCCAGATTCCATGGCACGCATCCTCCACCATACCGGAGCAGCTAACAATGAACAGACCAACTCGCACTGTGCCGTTCACATAGTTACCTCGCACTTGCACCGTGACATAACCCGCTTACCTAGTAACCACCCGGATTGCACGCAGGGTTGCCACGCTGCACAATTAACCGACGTCGCCGAGCAAAAGGAGGGTATTATAGTTACCGTGTACTTAGATAGATATATATCTTCTTTATTTCCGTAACTAGCAACGCACCCCGACTTCGCACGGGTGTAAATCTTATTTGTTTTACACCTAGGGTTACATTATTGGAGTTTTAGTAAGGATCCCTATAAAAAAATATAATATAGCCTATGGCACCCGGGGATAGTGTAGCTTCCCAACAGTGAAAGAATTTTTCAAATCGGTTCAGTAGTTTTGGAGCCTGTTCAATGCAAACAAACTAACAATCAAATCTTTCCTCTTTATAATATTAGTAAGCATAGATAATTCATAAATAATAATTTACATTCCATAATAGTAACATATACCAGCATACAGCCTTTATGGGTGTTGTGCCCGTGGCACATAGGCATGTATCAAATTTTTATTTTTTTTACTCTTTCATAATAACACTTTTTTAATATAATTATATAGAATTGATCTACGTTTGGCCATCAATTCACCTAATGGTAAACGACGGTGTAGCCGATTATAAATATAGCTGATGATAAATAGAGCCCATCAACGAAAACAAAATTAAAAATTCTTCAAAAATAAATAAGTTAAGTTATTTTAATTTCATGCTAGGCAGAGAGCTCACTATAGCAAGTTATGACATCAAAGCACGTGCGCCATATAAATGCTATACAAACACATGTTTTCAGGAGAGGAACAGAGCATCCTCTCTCAATCATCACCAAAAACTTTAAACGCTTATATATCATAAATTTATCAGCCAATTTAGATTATTCTTTCAGTATTTGTAATGTATTAATTATATATTTAGCTTAGCCTGTTATTTTTAATAAATGTAACACCAGGCAACTAGTCAACTGTACGACGCAGCCTTGTAAATATGTCTGAATTTCTATTAGACAGATTATATGTAAGACTGTGACAACCCTAGCTCCCAGCATCACAGGGATGTGCACAGCGGATGCTAACCTACTGCTACATAACGGGACTTGCGCAGACAGACTAGCGTGGACTAACACATGTGCCACTTTCAAACTATACTCGGCCGAAGTATTTTAGCACTAATAGCTGCAAATTGTAAAAAGTAAAACCTGATCGCTTTTGCTTGATTTTTTATTGGAAATTAGGTAGTAGCTAGTACCCGTTACAACAGAGAGAGAATTATTGAACGGTTTTTATTTGTTATTTGTTAAGCTTGTAATTTCATTGCAGTTGTTAGAGTCGTTCAACCGTTTGAATTCAAAGCGACAAACATCAAAAGTAGGAACGACGCGTAGACCATGCCTTGACCAAGCGTCGTACAATCACACCGCCATTTTCTAAGTGGTGGTGCTGCAATGCCATCTCAAATTAAGAAACTCCTGTGTTATTAATTTCAGCCTGGTGAGGCCAGTGTCACTGTCATTAGGTTGATAATTTATTTAATACGAAAGTAGCTAAATACAGAATCAAATATTCTCTCTCTCTCTCTTTTTTTGTTAAGTTTTCATAACTGACATCTGTACCTTAACCGAAACGGTTTTTTTTTTTAAACATGGATCTTATACTGTGCTTTATGCTCCATGTTTAAAAAAATCCGTTTTGGTTTTGAAAATAAAAAATCTGTACAGTACTAGACTACTGTTCAGATTTTTTCCTTTTTAAAACCCTCTATTGTACGGAGAGTGCACTCAACTTCTGACAATTGTTTCACACAACAGAAGATTTCTAAAATGGGAATTTTGCAAAAAACTTGCATATTTCTACTCTAAGTTTAGTATATAATATATTATATATTATTATATACATCATACACCAAGATTTTTCTGTTTTATTAAAAAAAGTCACCCAGCTTTTTTAATCCTGTGAAAAATGCGGAAACTAGATCGACAACTGCGAGACGCCACAATGTTTTGTTTTAAGCAAGGAGTCATATCCACACTAAGCTACGTGGTACCGACACACTGCGCCACATGCAGTGGTATTGATAACGCAGATAGGCGCGTTTTTATCGCACTAACGTCGTCCATTGAATGTACAACTACTTAACAAGCCCCAGTTAGCTCTGTCCTGCTTTACATGACTTCTGTACCTATGACACTTGTTTAATAAAAGAGTTAGGAAAGTCTACCTTTTTATGTTATTCTACGAGTTTTTATTTTATTTTTTCCTCTGTAAAGATTTCGGCATCGCACTATTGTGCGTTTGCCAGTGTCAAGTATTATATTATCAAGTTTGATGATGATTATGTAAGTTAAATGTAGTCAAATATGTCAGTCAAGCGAAGTAAGTCGCGGTCAAGTCAAAGTCACATCACACGTCACATCATCAGGCCGTAAATGTCCACTGCTGAACAAAGGCCTTCCCCGTAGAGGGCTTCCTCTCGTTGGTATAATCCTCACGCTTAGCAGGCGGCTTGGGGATCGCAGTAAGTGCACCGTGTACTAATAGAACGCTGCTGCTCATTCTCCGGTGGTTCTGGTCGCAGTTTTATGACATAGCCGGATCCAAGTCAAAGTCACGCATGTAAAATGATCAAGATGCTTCTATGGAGCTTTAGAAACAACACGAAAATATATATTTCACGGCTTTTTAATAATAAATAATAATCCACCATTATTACTCATTATTACTTGAAAATACAAAAGTTTTGAAAAATAATACAACGAGATGACATGTTTTTGGAACCCTAAAACATGTCGTCTCGTTGTATACCAAAAGGTAAAAACGGGGACCCTATTACGAGAAGAAAATGTTAAAAAAGATGGCTTAACTACTTAGAAGTACTAATATGAATAACTTGTGAAATGTAAAAAAGACAAGCACACAAAAAGCTTTTAAAAAAGTTAGGTCCAATCTAATTAATCTAAAGTGAATTCACATTATCGAAGGAATTCATTCGTTAAGGCTTTTATAGACCAAACGCGTGACAGCACCAGGCTCAAGCAGGCAGCACATGAGCAGCGCGGTACAGGCTGTGCGCTGGCACGCGCTCTTTTCACACCGACTTCATAACAGGAGGTTTTCAAAACACTGTTTAATATAATAAATTTATTTCCAAAAAGAGCACACAAAAATGTACAATAGATATACACAATATGAGAAACCCAAATAAAACATTTTCGGTGGGCCCCAAACTAGGCTAAGCCTGTATCTTGGGTACCCTGAGAACAGAGCATACGTATTTTTTGATCAGGGCTGACAAAATGGAACACAACTAGTTAATTACTTACAATTTTTCTATATAATGTATATTTAATTTAATTTAATATAATAAAACTCTGTTTTTAAATATCACGGTTATTCACTAAAGTTTAAACCTACCTAACCTAACCTAACTTTTTAACTGTTCGACAAACCACCTGCATTCTTCAGTCTTCCCGTGAACATGGTGCATGTAACTGCGCCGAAATATCAGAAGCACTCCACAATCTTACCACGGTAAATATCCCGTAAATAATCATATAAGTTTACTATTTTACAGTATTACGGCAGTTCTCTACACTAATATTACCATGATATGTCTGTGGATGGAGCTCCCGACCACAACCTTATCACGGTAAATATCCCGTTAATAATCATATTATAACTGTAGGAGGTTTCCAATTCTACTGTATTTTGTCATATTTTTTGTACAATTCTTCGATTATTGTAAACCTATATTAATAATTCGTTTTTAATTTAATAAGGTTATATTATCTCAAGGACACTATTTAAATTTTAAGAAAATATTCCACTTGAAGTGTAGAAAATCTCGATCATGGAAATTCACTTACGTGCAGTGTTTTTATTTTGTAATTTTTTTTATTATTTTACTTGATACTTTATTCTAATTATTTTGTTTTGTTGTTATTTGTAAATAAAATGTGTGCTTTAATTAATAATAAGCTCTGAGAAGATAATCACTACGTTAAGTAATACGTTATTGTGCATAAATGTACTTTTTGTAATAGTTATTAGTAACTTATTGTTCCTTGTATTTTTAAAGGGTCTGCGTTCAAGCTGTGCTGCTGCTAACCACGCTCTGTAAATGCCTTAAAAGGATGGCTCCATGCAATCACATCTAAGTACATCTAAGTACCTAATGCACACTTGCAAATGGTACATTATTTTCGTAACCCAATTCCTTCTTACGAACCTTCTGTTTGAGATAAACTTGCTCTAATAGTAATGGAAATAAAGTTGATATTGGCTCGTAAATTCTCAGTTTGGGCATACCGTTACGTAAGACTTTAAGGTCACAACCGTTGCATAACAACTCTACAATTACAGCCAGCGTTTCTTGACCTACGGGAATGCTTTGAAGTGGCTAAATTGGTAGGATTTGGTCTAGGATTTGATGGAGGGGGGGTTCAGGTTAGGCTGGAGTAAAACGTGATTTGTGTTGGCTAATTTTAGAGCGTTGCTTTTGAAATGTTCATATTGTGAGATTTAGTAGCTCTTGTTGTGGTTAAGGAATGCTGTGTCGATGATGTTTGTTATCCTTTAGTCTGTTGTTATTAATTGCGATAGTATTTTTTCTGAAACATAATATTTAATATTTATTATGTCCATAATTTGAAGAACACTTTTCGACGAAAATTTGGCTATGTCTTTGTTAAAACCAAATTTCATAGAAAATCAGGATTAGTCAAAATATTTTGAAAATGAAAATTTGTTAAATTCCAAACTGTCGTTTTTATACTTATATATAATCAACGACATAAAATAAACACTTCATTGAATTTTTGTCCATGCACGTTTTTCAAAATAATAAAAACACTAAATAAATATAAAAAGTGTAAATCACTTTTTGAACAAACCATCACTGTAATAACAATTTTCAGTTTTCATGCAACATCTGGGTCACTCTGATTGATCGATTACACAAGGGATTGCATCACAAACGGCCCAGTTTTTGTAATGTCAGCCAAGGTAATGAGATTAGGTCACAATGTACAATGTAAAACGGTTATTTTGGGTTTTGGGTACCGCTTGATCTATTTAATGGAACATCGATTTACTCAGTTATATTTAGATAAACTTTAAATTTTTATTCTTCTTATCTTTGATAGCAGGTATCCAGGTTTTTGTTTCAGTCAGTTCTTTCATGGCTTGTTTCAAACCTCCCGTTTTCTCTATACAGTCATTAATAATGTTATTTCTGGATTTTTCCCTAAATTTTCTGATACTTGTACATATTGACTTGCTTATTTCTGCAATCTTCTTCCTATTATTTTTCCTATCAATAAGCATCTCTCTTCGTTGATCTATTAGAATTTTTGCTTCTGGTCCTATTTTGTCTCTCTTCTTGGTGGTCGGTACTAGCTTATTATTGATTTTCTGTAGCTGTTTTTCCAAATGATTGTATTTTTCTTGAATAGTTGGTACTTTTTCTAAGTCTTTAAGCGACAGTTTTAGCTCCTTGATCCATGTTTCCGGAATTTGAGGGACAAATGTAGACTTAGGCTGCTTAGCAATATATTTCCTTGTTTTTCTTGGCTGTTGCATAAATAATTCTCCTCTAACAAACCGATGGTCAGTGTTAAAGTTGATGTTATTGAGTTCATTAATATTCTTGAATAGTTTTGGTCTATTGGTAAGGATAAAATCTCTTTCGTCGGTGAAACCAGTGGGCGATATCCAGGTCCATTTATTACTAAGTTTCTTTTTAAAGTAGGTGTTCATTAATCGTAGTTGGTGCTTTAGTGCAAATTCTAATAATCTTTTTCCATTTTTGTTAGTTTTATTCCCTGAACTGTATTTACCTATGACTTTCGGATAATTTTTAATTCCCTTTTCGAATGTACTATTGAAATCTCCCAGCAATATGATATTGCCGTGAGCTATTTCTAGTGCTTTATCTAGATCTGCATTGAACTGGTCTTTTCCTGTGTCATTGGTTTTCTCTGTAGGTGCATATGCTTGTATAATTGACCATTTCCCTTTATATCCAGGTAGTTGTATGTTTAGTATTGCTACTCTTTCCGACAGTCCTATGAATTCCTCTATTGCACTTTTTAGTTTTTTCTTAATCATAAAATCAACTCCATATAATCCTTTTGTTTCCCCTTTGAAGTACAAGATGTAGTCACCATGGTCTTCTATATTGCTATCATTTCTTCTTACCTCACTCAGTCCTATTATGTCCCATTTGATTTTCTCCAAAGCATGCTCAAGTTCTACTAATCTTGTATCTTGTAACAGTGTTCTTACATTGTATGCTCCAATATAAAGCGCTTGTCTAGTATCTTTAATCTTTGTTGTGTTTCCACTGAATTTTTGTGTTGTCCCAGGAAGGTAGTAGTCTAATTCCCCACGATGACCAGTCGGGTTGGGGAATGTTAAATTTTTATCTTTTACTTTTTTATTTGTGTCTGTCCGGTTACCGATGTCTTTTTTCAGTTTAAATAAGTATTTTTCTCAGATGCTGCATATGATTTTGCTCTCATGTATTCGAATGCATCCACTTTAGCAAGTTTGTTTGGTGCACTACTTGTTTTTGGTTCACTCGCAAACTTTCCAGGGCTAGGCGTCTGAGGGGACTTTGTCATTGATCGTTTTCTCTTATCATTTCCACTTATTTTATTTTCTTTAATAATAAGTTTGTCTTGTCGTAATATGCGTATTTCCCACTTTCTTGTGCCTCTCTCAGCTGTGGTAACAATGATTTTCTGGTTTCTAAAACTTCTTTAGTAAAATCTTCTGTTATGTAAATGTGTTCAGGTAGTTTTTTCTTATTTCTCAGTATGTCTATTTTCCTAATGTTGGTTGTTAACGCCACTACAACTGGCCTAGCTTTTTGATTTAGTGTTTGCGCCCAAGGCGTTGGAATCTATCTATCTCACAAGGATTAATTTTGACACTTGTTAGGGCAATCACGTCTATAATCATCGCCATTAGCTCCTGTGGATTTTGTTCCTGTTCTTCTATGCCTTGAATTATTAAGTTGTTTCTCTTACAATTAGATTCTGACTTGTTAATTTTTTCCTTCAGTAATTCCACCTCACTCTTAAGACGTCTATTTTCGTTGATGACGGGACTTATTTTTCGATCCACCGCATCCATGATTTCCTTCGTAACTTTTTGTGTGATAACTTGTGTCTGTATGTCTAACTCTTCTTTAAATTTATGAAATAAGAGATCTATTTTCACTGATATATCTTCAGACATCTTTCCTTCAATAAAAAACAAGGCAATGGCTGTTTCTATAATAAGAATATATAATATATACTCAGCTACCTAGTGCAAATTAGCAGGACTATTGGGTAATTCCCCACATTAATAAAAAAATACTCTACATAGTATAAAATAAAGCCGCTTTCCGCATCTGTCTGTCTGTATAACCGCTAACTCCTCTTAAACCACTAGATGGATTTTGATGCTGTTTTCACCATCAGTTAGATATTTTTTTACGGAACTTCAAACCTTTGGATACTCAACGTATCTGTGATGCCCCTGGTGTTACCATTAGGTATCCATAGGCGACGATAATCACTTACCATCAAGCAGCTCGTTAGCTTGTATGCCATCTACCACCTACGGCATAAAAAAATAGTTACTATAAGCCTTCAGCTAGTATAAACAATCTTCAATAAGTAGTGGTAACAATAATAATTAGTAAAGTTTTGTGTCTGATATTCTTAAGTTTTTTCGAACACTTTCTGTGAATAAATAGTTAATAATTAATAAATAGTTAAGTGAAGTTACTGACTAGTTGTTAGTAAGTAACTCATCATCATCATCATCAGTCAGAAGACGTCCACTGCTGAACATAGGCCTCCCCCTTTAACCTCCACACTGAACGACAAGTAAGTAACTAGTGCGAACCAAAAACTAGCAACCCCTATATCTTCGCAACCATTCAACCGATTTTACCCATATTTAAACTTAAAAATAGTATTGAAAATATACTACTCGCTTATAACATTTCGTGAAGATCAGATAAACGATACCCAAATTATCGAAATATATATATCGTGTACCTTATCTAAGATAAAAACTCACATGAAACGATGACTTGTCCCATCAGAATCCGAGAACCTCTTCGCTCAGTCAAAAAGGTTCACATAACTTTGTAGTCGAGTGTACGGAACCTTGACACATTATATCGAGTGCAGGTTACATCACACTCTTATATCAGTTGGATAAATCAAGATAGTGTCGTAAATGATATCGTAAGTGATGTCTTCATTGATAAGTTCGAGTAAACAGGCGCCGTGCCGCACGGCTGAGCTGACTGATGTGAAAACACCCTAATGAAGGACAAACTGTAAAAAAAAATTGCAGTCTTTTCACATTTTTAGGGTTACGGAACCCCAAAGAGTAAAAACAACTCTATTACTAGGTAGGTATCGATGTATCTCTGTCTGGTTATCACTAGTTAAAATTTTCACATAATAATATGTAATTTATGTAATGTTACGGCGAATTAACTAAGAAATAATAAAAAAGTCAAAGTAAAAACGAAAAGGGGGGGGGGGGGGTCCTCGTACAAAAAACGTATTTTTTTTACGTATGTTTGTATTAGCTCTAATGTAAAAACGGTAATACGGGCTCGCGCACTGAGGGTTCCGTGCAGTCACAAATACAATAATTATCAATAAAAATATGGCATATATGGCATTACGATTCGGTGAAATAAAATGAGGTAATTCAAATGACCCAATTACCAGGTATAACTTGGTAATACAGAAATTTGTCACCGACTCGCACTTGACCATTATTAATTATTTGTTGTTATACTATAGTGTGCGTACTATAATCATGCCAAGTTTGACGCTTGATAAATACAGTAGTTTTAAAATCGGTGGAGATTGATTGATTGATTGATTAACTCTTTATTGTTAACACCATAACCAATCAAATTTGATACAGAGGACAAAAAACAATTAAAAACTAGTGTAACAACTGGCGGCCTTATCGCTAAAAGCGATCTCTTCCTGGCAACCTTAGGATGGAAAGGATTTATAGAAGACGTAGAAGACTGAGACTGACGAGAGACTGGACGGATATTTACAATTTTTCGTATAAAAAGCTAATTGTTTACATTTACCCTGAGGGTCAGTGCCTTCATCAAGCCAAGCCAGTCCATAACCAGTCCATAATGAGCCATAATGCCCGTCATTGTATGAAATAAGAGTGTGCAATGCGTGATGTAACCATCTTGCAGCAACTATGTCAAGGTGAGATACGTTGGGAAAGGGTGTTTGGTAAACAAATCTTGAGATTTTATTAGATTGGGCCAGTGAAAAAGTTAGAATGGAGTCGCTAGGTTTTCAATGCATAAATTGCTATGAAAATTTGAGTTTTTTTTTTCTTAGTCTGAACTAGAGATTAGTTGCTGATGAGCCTCTTGCTTCTATGAAGTGTTGGAAATATCACGAAATACACGTTTCACCTCATTATACAAGTACTCTTTCCCACTGTCACGCATGTCACAAATACTCTGTAAGAATCTGTTCAGACCAACGCATCAGGTTGCGGTCTCGGTCCGTACGAGACATCGGCTTTGCCTGTGACTATAAGTTTTTTCTAGATTGTTGCTATCTTTCCTAGCAATATGACCAAAGTACTCCAAGACACACTTGAAACAAATGGTAGACAATCTATCCGATGAGCTGTCCTCGGTATTCTCAGCATTCACAGGAAAAATTGATAGTCCTGATTTACTCACAAAATGCAACTTGAAAATTCCACGCTCTAGCAGTCGCCTCGTCAATAGGAAAACATTCAGTCTCTCATCCTGTCGAACAAATTATTACCAACACTCACCAATGTATCGAATGTCTTCCTCTTACAATAACTTTTGTAACGATTTGGATATTTTTTAATAACACTACATCAGGCAGTATCAAAAAACCTTGTAATTCAAGTAGTCAATTCAATCTTTAGTTTAATTTAAGTAGTGTTATAAGTAGTGTATTAATTATTACTATTGTATTCATTCACGTGCATGCATTGTTCACTTCTAGGCACTTCTAGGAGGTCGTACATTGCCATATTTATATGTATTTAAAAAAACTAATTTAAAGATGTTACGGCCAGTTTAGTAAACCAATTATAAAAAAAAAAAATCTCCTCCAGCACCACATTTCGAATGCATCGATCGATGCACCCTCGATCTGGCGTTTATAGCGTCCATGTCTAGGAAAATTCAAAATATCAGGGTCTGGACTAATCAGATTTTTGTTTTCGCCTTGATGTCTCAGTTTTTCATTATCTTCAAAAACTGAGACAAGGCGCTTTTAGCCATTGCTATGCGTCGCTGCACATCATTTTCATAAGAGGCATTGTTGCAGATAAATAATCATGATTTCAGCCTATCATGTTCCCACTGCTGGGACTCAGTCTCATAGAGAAATAGGATGGGCCTTAATCCACCATACTGGCCCAGTGCATGTTGGTGAATATCATATGTTTTTGAACGTTAGAGGTTCTTGGCTTCTTGAGCATACCGGTTTCCTCACGATGTTTTCCTTCGCCCTTTTTTAGCAAGAACATCGAAAATAATTTATTTAGGTAAGTTATGAAATAGTTAAGTGATTGGTGAAGGGTTGAAGTTCGAACCGGGTGCCGTCAAAATTATAAATAATAATCTGTCTTAATTATACATTAACACTAGAAAAAATATATTTAGGAAAATAAAACAATGAGGTGACATATTTTTTACGTTCCCGCTTATCTCCACGAGTATTTAAAATATAGTACCAAAGTAACACGGCACGGCTTTTCAAATCATAACATACGAAGTTTTAAGGATGGCTTTACAGCTGTAAACGCAGATTGTCCGTACGGGCTCCCAGAGCAAAGACATACGTGAGGCGCTAGAACATCGTATCACAGCGTCGCGGGTTGTTTCGTACGTGACTTGCCTCCGCGTAGATCCCGTCTCCCGTAGTACGGGTGACCCGCACGAGTCGTGTAACCAGCCTAAGACATAATCATTCTTAAAATAGCCTAACAGAATCGCAGTATCTGTCAATCTGTTACGTAACAAACTCATTCTCCATCGCAACGGTTACCTAACCGGACCAGTTACCGCTCTTCACCTTGGCGTGATGTAACATGTCAAGGTTGGCCTGAGATGCCATTAAAATGTATTCAGATGCAATACTAGTCTATCTAAATTGATCTATTGTCCCCACAATATGCGTGGTTTTTACCATTGCACCAAAGCGAGATGGCGCATGGCGGTCAAATACAAAATAACGCATAAGTTATATAATTAATAAATAAAAAGTCAAAATAGAGGTACTGTGTGAAGAGCATATATTTAAGAACGGGCCAAATAGTTCTGAGGTAATAACAATCATTATAAAAAAAAATATTGCTCCTCCTTTTTGAAGTCGTAAAAATCGTTGAAAATTTTAATGTGTACAAGAGTTAATAGCTAGCATTCCGATCTTGGCGACCACGACCGGCGACCGCGACCGGCGACTGCGACGCAGCGGCTGCGTCGCGTGACTACTCAGTATGAACTTATATGGAGTGCTAAACAAAGAAAGCGACCGCGTTGCGCGTTGTTGTTGGTTTTAGCACTCTATATTATAATGTTGTTTATTTAACTATTCATATTAATTTATTTAATATTTTTATGTATTAGTATTTTATCGTAATTTTAAGTAATTTAAGTATTAGATATATTCTTTTTGTCTATGGTATTATGTCTATGGTAGTATGCATTGTTATTAGAATGTATGGTTTATATTATAACTATAACATTATTCAATATTGCACGCCCCACCTTCTACATTCTGTATGAATCCTCTCCATCCTAAGGTTGCCTGAAAGAGATCGCTCTTTACGATAAGGCCGCCGATTGTTGCACTAGTTTTTAAGCAGTTTTATCGTGTGTATGAAAGAAGACAATTTTTTCTAGGCCCACCGAATTTACCGTATATTGATGGGTATAACACTATAAAATTCATCGTTTTTTTTTGTACCATTCGGACGAAAGATAAGGTAAAAATGAAACTGGAATAATAATATACAGAATAATATATGTAATTTTTGCCACAATTCATTCATTTCCCTTATAAAGTCACTTTTTTTTCACACCGGAACATTTTTAATACGAAAAAGGATGCATGCTTAGGAATTTTTATACAAAAATAAATAGACCATATTTTACAACAGTGGCCATAGTAATCGGCTTTTGTCAATATTCCGGTTTGATCGGATATAGCTAATATTACCACTAAATGTAGAGATTATGAGGAACAAATCGACATGAGTTTCATTACTATACGGATTTAGTTTGTGGTGGGCCTATTTTTCAAACAAAAGAAATTGTCTCATTTGTGGTGTTAACAATAAAGAGTTTATCTATCTATCCATAAATTTATAATGAACAGTGGGTCGCGCAACCAAGTGGGTTGCCGCTACTGCCGGTCGTGGTCGCCAAGATCGGAATTTTACTTTTTGGTTCTAGCCGGGATCGTGGCTTTAACGATCGCTAGCCCCGATAAGACATTACGATATAACATACTTACGCAGTGTTACAGCCATCTTATCGTATCATATCGTTGCAAGCGATTGCCGCTACAAGCTTACGAAAGCGCAGTCTTGTAGGTCAAGACCACTGCGTTTCAGTCATCACGAAAATTTCCTAACAATATGAAATTTTTATAATAAAATGGAAGATGTCAATGCCACCCAATTAACACTGAGGCACTATCTCTTGTAACTAACCTTAACATAGTCAGTTGGGCTTATGCAATGGTTACGTTGTTAAGAACCCGTAGAAAGATGACGTGCTCTCTCGCTCGCACGGTAAACATTTTAATTGACCGAGCGAAGCGAAGGTGTCTATCTAAGAGAATAGATCGGCGTTTGTATGTTTGCTGTTTTACAGTAACATACCAAAATAAACCGATCAAGTGCGAGTCGGGCTCGCGCATTGAGAATTCCGTACCAACACAAAATACAAAAAGTTGTGCAAAAAGACAGCGGTCACCCACCCAAGTACCGACAACGCCCGACGTTGCTTAACTTGGTGGTGAACCGAAATCTGTCACCGACTCACATTTGGCAATTACTCATTGTTTGTTGTTTTACTTCAAAGTGTGTGCTCTAATTATGCCAAATTTTACATTGCACGTATTACCGTTTTTATATTGCAAAGCAAATACAAAAATTCGTTTAAAAAAATAAAGTTTGTTGTATGGGGAGGTCCCATTAGTTTTTACTTTTTGACTTTATTATTTTTCTTATAATCCGCCGTAACATTACATATTCTGTGAAAATTTCAATTGGCTGTCTATTACGTTTTGAAAGATACAGGCGTTAATAGGAAGGACGGACAAACGGACAGAAAGACATCGTAGGCTTAGTAATAAGGTCCCGGCTTAAACTTTGGGTACGGAACCCTAAAAAGTGATTTAACACGAACGATAATTTTGTACTAAGGCATCATCACATCACATCATCAGCTAGTAAACGTCCACTGCTGAACAAAGGGCTCTAAGATGTGTTGCCATAATCCCCACGCTTGGCATGTGGCTTATGGATTGCAGTATCCATCCTCCGATAGTTCAGGCCGCAGAGTAAGGTTGTTTTTTTTTTAAATAAATTATAGGCTTGCGTTTGACCACCATCACGCCTGATGTTAAGCAATGATGCGGTCTACGTTGGAGCACGCTTGTCTAGAAGAAACCGATTCACTCGTGATTTGAAGATACCCAGATTGTAACCATCGGGGAACACCCATTCAGGCAGCGCATTCCACAGACTAGCAGTTCGCATAATAAATGTGGAATCAAAGTGCTTCGTACGGGTTTTCGGAATATCAACCATAAAGCGGTGACGATTTTTCGTACCTGCTCTGGACATCCCGGGTATGTCCTTAAACTGCGGCCAAAACTCCCGGGTACTAAGGCATCTCCCTTGTTTATCCGAACTGAGGCACTTTCGCATTAGTGGTAGACTCTGAGATTTTATGTAAGTACGTAAACCACAATTTCGGTGTTAATGTTTGCACCACAACACCATAATCAAATGGAGACACGTTGCATACCGACCTTCTTGCTCGAAAGCCATTTGCAACGCATTATTGGATTAATAAAGGTGTCGAAATAGAATGTTTTATCCACAACTAGGCAGTTAGCGGTTACAGTGAAAACAGAACAGCAGTAAGGTAAGTTTGATCTAATTTGACTTAAGTAGACGACCGATTACGGATATTATTCTTTAATCCTGGAAGAGATCGCTTTTAGCGATAAGGCCGCCAGTTGTTGCACTAGTTTTTAAGATTTTTTTGTCCTCTGTATCAAATTTAATGGTGTAAACAATAAAGAGTTTATCAATCAATCAATATTTTTACAATTAACGGGATAATATTCCATTAAAGTTAACTTTGGGGCTGCGCTCAAAAGCCATAGCTATCTATTTTGAACGGTTTCGTAATTTTTAAAAATGAAAATCACTAAAATTTACTAAATACGCAATTATTTTACTGGGATGACACATTTGTTTCAGAAACTTTGATTCAAAAATCAAACTACTGAACCGATTTTGATGAAATTTCTATGGTATCAATCTGAAAGTATATTCTTGTCGGAGTTTTGGGGTAACGAACATAAAAATACAACCAAATTGAGAACCCATTCCTTTTTGAGTTGGTAAAAAAATGCTGAAAACTAAAAATAACGTACTGATTGGACAGCAAACACTAAATATGTTCCTCTCTTTCTCCAAGGTGCCTTGAGAGGAGCGCTCTTCCTTCAGTGCTTTGATGAGGCTTTGGGGAACACTATCTTGCTCGCACGAATATTGTAGCGTATCACTATCCCTTTCACGTGTACGCCTTGTCGTTTTAGTCGGGAAGTTTCGGAAAACATTCCCCGATTTCATTAAACTACTCTTCAGATAACTGAATTAGTGACTACCAGCCAGTGTCTACAATTTTGCCAAAAATATATTTTCATCTGGTGGCATGTTTCCTACTGGTACTCTATCCACTGTGGTGAGTACCTTAAGTTCTTGCGGACGGAGTGGAAATGCAACAGGTCAACTAACTTAGTGGCGAAATAGCGCCGGAAGGTCTGCTGTACATTCGCTTTTACAGAGTGCTACTTCTTAAAACCAACCCTATTTATCTTAATTTCTAGTATCAACCATCTTGATCATAACTTTGAAACACGCTTTTATTAACTTTACTTACAACTAATTTGCTAATATTTAATAATAAATCATTATAAACGAATTCGTAAATAAATCTTAGAAGTTGATTTTAACCTAATTTATTTGTCGCATTAATTTATAATTTTTTAAATATTACAGTAATCTGGATGACAATATTAAAAATGGAGAACAAACAAACTGATCTCATGGAGCCAGGAGATGGATAGAAGAACTCAACAATAGCAAAAAAAAAATTATATAAACTATGTGTAATAATTAATTTACACTAAAAAATATTCTTACTTTCCTGCTGAGTCTTGCCTTCCAAAATAAGATCTTTTTCTCTTTAAACTGAAGGAGGAAATGTTCAAATTTTGGAAAGAATCAGTTTAGGAAGGAATTTGTTTTGGAAGCAAGACTCAGCATTTAAGTCACGATTTTTTTCATTGTATACCCAGCTACAATATGTATAAAAAGCTTCTCACCACTACAGCCGTACAGACTGCACCACTTATATGTATATTTAGCAAGAATGAGGTAACAGTACATGCGCTATGTTGACATATCAACGGAACCAAGTGTCGAAACGCACGGTGTTGCTAGCAAATAATTCGGTAATTCAATTAATAATTACCCGATTCGATTACGGCGATGTGCAATCGACTTAAAGTTGTCAATTAGTAATTGAAATCTCAGACGAGTCGATACAATGAAATGTTACAATGTTGCTGGTTTTCAATGACTTGTGTATTGTGTTTATAATACAGTCCGGCCCCTAAGGAAATGCGTCTGACAGCTGAAATCTGAATATATATTTTTTTTAATTTATTATTTTACTGTAGTTCATTGGTCTTCAATGTTACTTTCAAAAAGCTCGTAAGACTGATCAGAATTTACTGTTTTCGTTCAGCTCGTGTTTTTGTTTCGTTTTTTTTACAATGTCATGAAACTGTCAGATGCATTCTTTCTGCGCGCTTTAGTTGCTATTGTTTATCTTTTGCTATAATATAAATATAAATTACCACTGGATGCCTAGAGAAGAAAGGTGACGTTTTAACATTTAACAATAACAAAACTTGATGACGTTGACGAATTCCGTATTCCAAGACAGATGACGTTTTGACATAACAATCTCAAAACTTGACGACATTGACGAACACATTGTGACGTTTTAACATAATAATAACAAAATTTGTCAACGTTGACGAGCGTATTTCAAAACAGGTGATGTTTTAAAATAACAAAGACAAAACTTGACGACATTTACGAACGTATTCCAAGACAGGTGACGTTTTAACATAACAATCATAAAACTTGACGACATTTACGAACGAATTCCAAGACAGGTGACGTTTTAACATAACAATCACAAAACTTGACGACATTTACCAACGTATTCCAAGCAAGGACGTTATATATACCCTAAAGGGACCATTCCAAGATATGTGACGTTTTAACATAACAATCACAAAACTTAATGACGTTGACGAATTCCGTAAGACGAATTAATTGTATATAAAATGCAATAGTGGCTCTCGTAAACAACTCTACAAATAAGTATATCGCTTTGTACCACATAAAACTATCATTCAATCGGTTGTCACCAATGACAGTTCCTATGTGTACATTTGATCATCTGTCAATACCTATAAAAAATGTGCCATGGTCTTGCAAGAAATTCAATATAATGTCAACAATGACCTTGGCCAAATAACATTAGAATTTACTCAAACAATACACTTAATAGTAATCTATAGCCAATTGTATGTGTTTATAGGGGCAATATTGTATTGATATACACAATATCTAGTCAAGCAAATATTGCTTAACAGCTCTCTGTCACGGCAATTGCTAATATTGCATTGCCGACATTTTCCATCGAGTTATACTGTAAAATCGATTTGGTCAGAATCGATTAGGAAGATCGCCGAAGCAAGGTCAACAACCACTGGAAATGAAGCTTTTGTTTTGTAACTATTTTCTATCGAGTTAGTCGACGGTATCGATTACGAAATCTATTGAATCAACCTTGCAAGGCCAAATGTGAAAGAACGCTTAAGTAATGTGTTTAAATTGGTAACTTTGCATAATTATTTACATAATTCGTGTAGTTATGACGTAGTTATTTGCATAATTTTGACTGTTATGTGTATTAATTTTGTTGTGGATATAGCACAAATGTCTACGTTTCAAAAAATCGTTACAGACTCCCAATATTATACAGATAAAAAAAAGTTTTATTTAGAACAAAAAAATCGAACAAAAAAAACAAAATCAAAGAAAAATTGATAAAAAGAACAATATTGAACTCTCAAAATGTACGGAAAATTTCCATAAAATGTAGAGTCTAATACATAAGGTACACCGGTTATTAAGGTGCATTCACAAGCTGTACTTAATGTCGCAACACGCAACCTTGCATCGTTGCAAGTTGCAACAGACGTTGCGTTACTTAGATCCCGACTGCGCAAAGTTAACGTAAAAACTTTACTGTGGGCATACATAATTAGAAACATTTTGTAACCTGTAGATTATGATTTAAAGTTAGGGAATTTTTGAAAAGTTTAGATGAAAATCAGACAGGGCAGAGAGGGAAAACAGAATCGCGATGCAAGACTGAAGAAATCCTAAAAGGTTTTAATACAAACAACGCATTCATCGTTTCTCTGCCTCGAGTTTTGAAATCTGTTGAGTGAGTTCTACATAATAATGGTAATATTGACATATTTGACATATTTAGCAAAGTTTAATTACTAATATTTTTCCCTGTAAAAATATTCGCGGACGCCATTTTGAATACTTGTACCCTAGGGTAACCCTAGGTCACTCTCACTATTGAAACGATTCAAATGACTCCTCACAATCATGTCGAAATCCATTAAGCCGTTTAAGAAACCATCATACATACAATCGAAAAACATAAACCTCCCTCTTGCGCAATCTGGTAAAAAGCCAGCATGGTGGATGGCACTCAAGGTCATCCCATCCGAAGACTGATTCGTCCGTTAATCACAGTGTCATGTTATTGTGAAGTCATGAATGTGTGATAATGCACAAATTATGACTTATTGTGCAACCCATAAGGAAGTCTTTTGTTCTATTCAAGGTCTTTAAAAAAATATTATTGAAATGAACACTTGTATTTTATTCAGATAACACTATCACGCACCTGTCTGTTACAGCCACGTAAAGACTATTTTGTCTAATAAACACTTAATTGTTATATTTGAATCAAATAACAGATATTTCGTCCAAGTTTATTTTGCCTAATAAACACTTAATTATTATATTTGATTCAAATAACAGATATATTTCATCCTGGTTTATTCACATAATATGTATGCGTGTTGGTTTGTTTGTCTTTTTTCAAGCAGCAACAGAGCAAAAGTTTTCTATCGGAAACGTTTCGGAGAGTGTGCATCGGATCTGCATGATCTAATTCCTTCTTGCCCATTTTTCTATAGGACTGCCAGAGCGGGCACCAAAAATCTACACCGCTTTATGGTTGATATTCCGAAAACCCGTAACCCTTTGGATCCCGGATCGCAGTACGTTCACCAATTACTAATAGGACGCTGCTGCCCATCCGGTGGTTCTGGTCGCAGTTTACATACCCGGGTCCAAAATTATATTAATAAATTGGCAATATAAATAGGTAGGTGTATATTGTCATTTCATTGAGTGTCAGGGCGTCCCGTGCCGATATTCTTCCAAATAATTACCTACGTGTTGTGATAATGATTCACGGTATGGAACGCGCGTGACTTATTAAAAATTCAGTACATTTGGCTCTGAGTTATACAATAAAAACGTGTGTAGGTATCCAGTAAGTATTTCAGTAGGTGGTTTTGTTCAGCTGTTCTTAGAGATAACTAACTGGTTCACAAAACTTAATTGTGTGGATTATTAGCCGACTTCAAAAAAGGAGGAGGTTCTTAATTCAGTTGTATGTTTTTTATGGTTCCGTGCCCAAAGGGTAAAGACGAGACCCTATTACTAAGCCTACGATGTCTGTCTGTACGTTTGTCCGTCTGTCCGTCGGTCCTACCTATTAACGGCTGTATCTTTAGAACCGTAATAGATAGCCAGTTGAAATTTTCACAGAATATGTAATTACAGCGGGTTAACTAAGAAATAATAGAAAAGTCAAAAAGTAAAGACGAAAGAGGGACCCCTCCATACAAAAAACATATTTTTTTGCGTATTTTTGTATTAGCTCTAATATAAAAACAGTAATACGTACAAACGTCAAACTTGGCATGATTATAGAACACACTCTAAAGTATAACAACAAATAATAAATAATAGCAAAGTGTGAGTCGGTGGTAAATTTCTGTTCATTACCAAGTTATTACTGGCAATTTGGTTATTTGGATGACCTAATTTTTCTTTCACCGAATCGAAATACCATATTTTAATAATATTGAAGTCAATTTTCACAAATTGATAATTATTGTATTTTGTGGTGGTTCGGAACGGAACCCTCAGTGTGGGACTCGCACTTGGCCGGTTTATTTTGTGTTAAATTGTTTTGAATGGGATGCAGAATCAAGGCCAGGCCCTACTGCACCGCGTACTGACGTACCGTTAAACATAAACGGTAGTTAGCCGTCTAACCACCGGTCACCAGGTTAAGATAACCGGTCCCATGGACAGGTGTACGCTGTAAGCATTTTATGGCTAATAAGATATGGTATGCATAGCTGTTGAAAGGTGTGTTAACGATGTTCTTAACTATGTTGTAGGTACTCAAAAGCCTTTAAAATTACTTTATTTAGTTTATTCTTCATCATAGACATATACTATATTACTATTATGGTGATTATACTTTAATACAAAATTTAAGCAAGCTGAAAGTCGCACAACAAGCTATGGAGAGGGTTGCTCGGGGTTGCTCTACGAGATCGAATTAGAAATAAGGAGATCCGTAGACGAACGAAAGATATCTGACATAGCCCACCGGATTAGCAAGTGGCAGTGGGCAGGGCACATATCACGCAGAACAGATGGCCGATGGGGCTGACAGGTTCTGGAATGGAGACCATGGACCGGTAATAGGATGTCCACCCTCAAGATGGACAGACGACCTAAAAGAGACCGCAGGGAAACACTGGATGCAGGCCGCTTCCAACCGGCCCTTTTGGAGATTGATGAGGGAGGCCTATGTACAGCAGTGGACGTCCTACGGCTGAAATAATGATGATTAAATTTAACGAATTCCATCGCATGTGTTTTACATTATTTTTATCATCATATCTTAACAAATCTATTTAACAAAGTTATAGTTTGAATTTTATTATTTCATTATTACTGCACTTTTTACGTTAAAGTCGCACAACGAGCTATGGAGAGGGCTATGCTCGGGGTTTCTCTACGAGATCGAATTAGCAAGTTGAAGTGGCAGTGGGCAGGGCACATATCACGCAGAACAGATGGCCGATGGGGCCGAAAGGTTCTGGAATGGAGACCAAGGACCGGTAAGCGCAGCGTAGGACGTCCACCCACAAGATGGACAGACGACCTAAAAGAGACCGCAGGGAAACGCTGGATGCAGGCCGCTTCCAACCGGCCTTTTTGGAGAACGATGGGGGAGGCCTATATCCAGCAGTGGACGTCCTATGGCTAAAATGATGATGATGATGATTACTGCACTTTTCAGGGTTATTACTGAGTAGTACGTACGTATATTAAGTATACAATAATTATTATTAACTCATTAGTATGCAAAAATGTGTGGTCCGCCACTTTCAGAAAATTAAAATATAGCGTTATAGTGCCTCGTGAAAAATTCTGTTTTGCGTCCACAAAACGCTTTACTTGTCATAACATTATGACTGATATCAGTAGGCATATTAACTAAGCTGCCTCTAGTGAAATGTTAATTAAACCTTGTACATAACAAAAATCATAACTAGTCATATTATAATATCTAATTATTCAATAAACTTTCAGCACCCCTTTTAACCAATCACATAATTTAATTTAGATAATCATAATTTGGTAATATTATATTTGCTACGTTATATTTATCCTATTATTTTATGATTATACATAAACCTAACTGTTAATATTAAATTCTCCAAATTGAATTTTATGACAGCCTCTCTTGAGAGCCAGTTCCCAATCAAGACGCATTTACCATCACCACATCGTCATTTAGCAGTTGTTGTGAAATGCCTAGCTTTTCAATCATAAAAAAATTATGGAAGGTTTATTTACCTACAGTTTCCCCTTTAGCACTTACACCTTTATTTGGCCGTCCATTTGATTACACTTTGATCATCTCGTTTGCAGTTGTATTTCGCTCAATATAGAACTGTGCGTTTGCAAAACTATTAAGAGTGTGTGCAATACGCGTTTACCTCACCCCTTTCAGTTTTTGGCAGACTTTTTGTTCTGCCGGCTCGAGTCAGTGGCAAATCAAAAGTACATAATAATCAAAGGGCGGAAGGCCGCAATGTTTGCCGCAATTTTTATTTAGAACTAGTAAAAATATAACTCGACTGAATTGTATAAATAGTAGGAAAGTAACTGAAAAGTAGCAGCGCCGCACTGCATATACCTATCTATATTTCCTATACTCGTAGATAGTTCTTTCATACCGCTTTATCTCGTAAACTACTAAACTGCTGATGAAATATCATAGTAGTGTTATATATTTTTTTGAATCGGCTGAGTCAGCTCAACGTATTGATGGTAATATTGACCTATTTAGCAGTTACCTCACCCTTTCAGTTTTTGATACCGGCTCGAGTTTAAGACAAATCCAAACTATATAAATGATCAAAATAAACGGTATGGTTTCCGTCTGCAGATTGTGACCACTGAACCCTCACGTGTTGCTAATCCTTATTAGTTTTCTACGCAGTTCGATTCCAGACCTACGTCAGGAGTAGTTTCAACCTTATGTAACACGTGGCTACGTTCACGTGTGAAAGAGAGCTGATGCCGAAGGTAAACTAGTAACACTGAGGAACTAAGAATTATGGATGTTCTAGTTGCCCAGCCTATGTTTTGTGCGTGCGTACGCAGATAGGGGTCTCTTTCGCGCATTTCTAAATACAATTTATTGTTCAGTTATAATTTATATAATAACAGTAACGCACCATTTTACTTACATTAGTCAATAAACCGTTTGAAACAGCAAAAAATCGTTTATTGACTAATGTAAGTAATTATGTGCTTTACATGATTTTGTAAAGAATAATGATCAATTTTCGCAAACGTCATGATCTTTTACAATAATTACCCAGCCTAGCTGCAAAGACAATTTTTATTTTTGAAATTTGAATTTTCAGCCATAGGTCAAACGTACCACCTTAATAGGTAAGCTGACATCGGGAAAAAACAATAAATTAAAGCCTAAATAATAAAATAATCGATTAGTCTGCTACCAGTAGGAAATGTTCCAAAAATGCTGGCCCCCAAAGATTTCATACTATACTACGTATGGCTGGCCCCATTACCAAGATGTATCATGTATGGTATTGTAATTCGTTAGTAAAAGCCCCCAAATTCATTAGATCTCGTTTATTATTAATTTATTGAGTTTCACAAAGCTTTGCTACATCCTACGCCATATATAGCGCCCAAGGAAAAGAGAGACAACATCTAAAAAGATATGCTGTCAAAACTAGGCATAGACTATTGTAGTGATGCTAACTAAGTCGATTTATATTCGCTAATCGATTTCCAATATTATGGCAATGTTCACATGTCATTTATTTTGCAACGGAAGTTATTTTCCTTACTACTTGCAAATAAATAAAATATGTAAGTAATTACGTAAGTTGTATTCATATTCTACATTACATTTCCTTGTTTACATTTAGGTTCTATAAGTAAAGTTGTAGGTAACAACGGGTTCTGACACGTGACACGCCATGATGCAGCGATGCAGTTTATCACATTATGATTAATGGTAGCACAGTTTGATTTGTATTGCTCACGAAATTGTAATTGAACAGTATACGGCAAAAATAATATAACCACTTGATCGCGCATGTAGTCAAAATTCTCTTTTGAATAATTCAAATTCAAATTCAAAATTCAAAGTTGCTCTACGCGTCTGTCTGTCTGTATAACCCTAACTCTTACTAAACAACGCAACGGATTTTGATGCGGTTTTCACAGTGAGGGGTTTCACCATCAGCTAGAGATTTTTTCACAGAAGGCTTATATATTATTTAACTAGCAACCCGCCTTGGTTTCGCATGTAAATTACACCCGTGCGATGCCGGGGCGGGTCGCTATATTTATGATGTAGTGTATGATGTAGTTTTTAGACGAAACTCGAGCTAGTACCGACTTTTATTCTACAAAATTGAAGGGGTCAGGTATACACGTATTGCACACACTGACATATTCTCACTAGCTCTACAAACGCACTCTTCAATATGACGACCACACCACCACTTCAATACCCACCACCACGTTAATGTGGAGACCATGGACCAGTAAGCCTAAGCGCAGCGTAGGACGTCCACCCACAAGATGGACAGACTACCTAAAAGAGACGGCAAGGAAACGCTGGATACAGGCCGCTTCCAACCGGCCTTTTTGGAGATCGATGGGGGAGGCCTATGTCCAGCAGTGGACGTTCTATGGCTGAAATGATGGTGACTCTTCAATATTGAGCGGCACACAACTGCAAACGATATGATCAAAAGAACAGCTAACTGTGTAACTGCTCAAGGGATACTAGGTTTAAAGGGATACTAGGTTTAGCACTTCAAAATATATATTTTAAAATACGTGACTTTACAATATGACACCTCACTTTGTTTCTTAATCCTAGGTATCGGTGATTACGTAAACGGGAGAAACGTGCGTTTTCATTCAATTCACTTGAATACTAGAGAGAACACGTGAACAGAAGCTTGGGGGAAGAAGCATGGGGGGCGAAGTCACGCTTAAAGCTTTTCATTCAAAATTCTGCGCTACTATTATTTCACTCGTCGACCTTTCGACAATCCCTCGAGAACCGTAATTTTATTGGATAACAATATCTGCTGAGACATGGACACTCACGGAGAAGACTGTGCACAAGAT
Organism: Agriopis marginaria; assembly: GCA_932305915.1. Classification (NCBI taxonomy): domain Eukaryota; kingdom Metazoa; phylum Arthropoda; class Insecta; order Lepidoptera; family Geometridae; genus Agriopis; species Agriopis marginaria. The sequence continues at coordinate 19,378,448 of OW029914.1, read as the reverse complement.
AGCCGTTGCACAGAGAGCCATGGAGCGAGCCATGCTCGGCATCAAATTGCAGGACGGTATCCGAAACACTGAGATACGACGTCGCACCAAGGCTGCAGACGTCGTAAAAAGGGTGAAGGAACTTAAATGTAACTGGGCAGGACACAGCTAGACTGTGAATGATGGGAGGTGGTGTACAGCAGTAACTGCGTGGTGGCCGAGACTAGGTTGGCGAAACCCAGGCCGACCGAGGATGAGGTGGACTGACAACATCAAAAATACTGTCGGGAACGAGTGGACGCGAATAGCGAGAGACCGGGGAGAGTGGCATAAACAACGGGAGGCCTATACCTAGCAGTGGGTCACTCAGGGCTGATAATGATGATGATGAATATCTTAATGTATGTTTCCTACTTTTAAGCAACGCGATGCGCTTTGATTCCACTTTTATTATGTGCAGACTGTTAGTCTGTATAATGCCCTGCATGAATGGTGGGTGTCTTCAAATCGGAATTATTTCTTTGAATTTAATTTTTTTTTCTTTGAATTGGTTTTTTCTATATAGGTAAACGTTGGACTTTTGCTTGAATGCAAAGCGAGACGGAGTTGCGCGTGCGTATTTATCTTAAAAATGGACGCCAAACGCTGTTGAAACTAAAGTCGAAGACTTAATCATACGTGAGGAATTCCCGTGTCATATAAGTTAATGCGTTCTAATTACAGTTTATTTTATTCTCGCCTATTTATCAATGGCAATTAATCTAATTTTGTAAGTTGGTTACCATATCTATCTTATTCTCCGAGTGCTTTTCGCGGGAACGCGTGCAGATGTGTAATGTGAACGATGTTTTAGATAGCTATATATTGTATCTAATAGACATTCGTAACGGTCCGTTATGCTCGCAAAACGTGACGTTACGCGACAAGTTCATGTGCAATGGACAAACGGCCTTGTCATGACAAACGAACAGACGTACATCGATATAACATACTAGTATATTTACTTGTGGATAGGACTTTTCTGGTGATGCTTTGCTAACATAACTGGTTACGTGTATAAAGGTAGGACTTTAAAGAGGTTCGTTGGTGCTTGCGCATCACTTATGAGTTAATAGACGTATTTGTAATGCCTCATGGTGTTACAAGTATCCATAGGCGACGGCGACTGCTTACCATCAGGCGGCCCGTCTGCTTGTTTGCCACCTATGGCATAATGAAAATAAAAAAAAAACTTGAAAACGGCTCGACCGACTTGGCAATATTTTGTTTTAAAATGATTTTTATAGTCCAAAACAAGGTTTTTGAGAAAAGCAAATTTTAAAAAGTTTTTTAAACTCGGGAATAACTGAATGTACCTTTTTCTATAAGGTTTTTTTGTATTAACTCAAGATCATAAACACAAACAAATTTATTGTAGTTTAGACAGAACAACTTCTGCCAGGTCTGAATAAATACCTCTTTATAATATTTGTATCATCGTCATCATTTCAGCTATAGGACGTCCACTGCTAGCATTGGCCTCCGCCATCGATCTAAAAAAGGGCTGGTTGAAAGCGGCCTGTATCCAGCGTTTCCCTGCCGTCTCTTTTAGGTAGTCTGTCCATCTTGTGGGTGGACGTCCTACGCTGCGCTTAGGCTTACTGTTCCATGGTCTCCACATTGAAGTGGTGGTTGGTATTGAAGTGGTGGTGTGGTCGTCATATTGAAGAGTGCGTTTGTAGAGCTAGTGAGAATATGTCAGTATGCATCCAGCGTTTTTTAGCGGTCTGTTTTAGGTCGTCATCTTGTGGGTGGACGCCCTACGCTGCATTTACCGGTCCGTACAATATTATGGTGGGTGACAGGACTGATTTGGTGATGGTGACGGTGGACAACGGGACTCTTGGACAGATGATAGTAGAGTGGCAGTGTTTGGACTCATTTTGATCAGCACACCGTTCCAACCACTAATTTCATAAAAGCTTGGGTTGAAAAATATATTTTTCAATAATAAACTTGTTTGCTTGTTCTAGATACAACTTTATATAACTGTAAATAGAATAATACTGTAAGGTGTAAGGAGCATACATGAGAAGTTATGTTATCGTGAGTAGAATGATTAGTTTAGCCACCCACTGTTTATTCTAGTCTCATATAGTCCTATCCATAAACAAGTCGACTTTTTTCCCTTTTCAACGGTTCGAAGGTGATTCAGTACGCATATTCATTTGACTAGAATATCGGTAGTATCCGCCATCATGTACTAGATTAGAATAGCAAATTAATTAGAGCCTTAATTGACCGAGTGAAGTGAGATCTCACATTCTATCAGAACAATCGGCATTTGTATGTATATTTTTTGCTGGGCAAGTGCCTTTATTAACTAAACAAAATACAAGCTAAAACTACAAATACAGTTAGACTGCCCATAGACCGTTGAAGGTCTTAAGACAATCCAAATGCTCAAGCCCACTACCAGTTGGCAGCGTACCCAGCATACTGGTGGCATTACCGCATTGTATATTTGTATGTTCGTTCGACGATAACTTGCGTGCCGTCCATGAAAATCTGTTTGAAGATTATCAGCTATTTTTCGGGGGTTAAAAATAAAACAATGTATACTTGTACATCTTCAGTTTCAGTTCATTTTCCTCATTTTCATCATTTTCCAGTTTTCCGCATTTTTGGGGAAAAATTACCCTGTCTATCTTCATCATGCACCCTATCTTCTTACCAAATTTCGTCTCGAAGTTTTGTCTTGAAAAGCAAACAAACAGACAGACAAACAGAGTTACATTCGCTTTTATCATATTAGTCAGGATTATAGTGTGATGCGTGAGCGAGATACCTGCATACGGGAAGAGCCCCCTTAACTCTATGATGGTGATATAATGCAACATGTAGATTATAGCACGTACTGAAGGTCGGTATCTGAATGTCGCGCATCAACCTTCGTCCTACTTCCGGCTGCGATGCGGGTCACACTCCGCCTTGTGGCGGGTCGTACGACCACTGACTCGTAATGCGATGTGGAGTGGTCACATTCATGAATGGGCATGCCTAGTGCTGGGAAGATGTTGGAAATCGATCATCATATCGAATGGTTTTTTTATCCTACTAATATTATAAACGCGAAAGTTTGTATGTATGGATGTATAGATGTATGGATGTTTGTTCCTCTTTCACGCTGCAACGGAACAACGGATCGACCTGATTTTTTGCATGGGTATAGTTCAAGAGCCAGAGAGTACTTTTCATCATCATCATCACCATTTTTCATGACTACGCGGGTGAAACCGTGGGGCGCAGCTAGTATTTTATAATAGGCTTGCGTTTAGCCGCCAACTCACCTGATGCGGTCTACGTTGGAGCACGCTTGCCTAGAAGAAACCGATTCACTCTTGATTTGAAAACACCCAGATTGTAACTATCGGGGAACACCCATTCAAGCAGCGCATTCCACAGACTAGCAGTTCGCACAATAGAAGTGGAATCAAAGCACATCGTACGGGTTACTATTATACTGTTATATTATTACAATTTATTTATATTTTATTAATTTATTAATATTAATTTATAGGTGTACAACTCAAATCATCGTTAACGGTATACTAATGAAAAATATGTTTATTTTTCATTATTAAGATCGATAACATAGTGCTGTTTAACTTAAATAACTTGAACTTTGCATTTTTCATATAAGATAGATATACCTATAAATAGAAACTCTTTATTATGCACAACAGAAATAAAAGTTACAGATAAAGAAAATAAACACACACGCACGCTATTTCCGAAAATACACAAGTTTTGGAAAATAATACAACGAGCCGACATGTTTTTTTCCACGTTGGCGCCAAAACTCCTTATATTAGTATACCAAGTGTTACCCGCATCTACTTCCACCGGAAGTAAAGTGAAGGTTGTAGGTTAGCATTGGGATGCGCTGACCTTTGGAAGGTTGCACAGATCCGCCGTGTCTGGCAACATTTCTTATACTGATTTACCTGGTCTAGTAGGTAAGTTATAATAAGTTACTTTGACTCGTCGTGGCCAACACGTATGAAAATACATTATTTGAGAGCATACAAATATATAATTTTAAATACATGTATATCGTACAAATCTACACTAATATTATAAGGAGGTAAACTTTGTTGAAGTTCTTGGTTATACCGGTTCCCTCACGATGTTTTCCTTCGTCATTGTTGAGCGATGTACCTATTGAAACTGCACTTATTTATTTGAGTTCTTAATAAGTCATTAGAGCAGGGCCGAGGACCGAACCGGGTGCCGTCAGATTGTAAAGACCGCACTATAATAGTACCGAATAATGTTTTAAAAAAAAACGACTTCACGGTTAAACCTTAACTAAAAAAGTAGAAAATGACAGTTAAAACAGAGATTGAAAGTCTTGAACACTGTTAGTTTTCCATAAGCTCTTTGGTCTGAAACCACAATCCAAAACATGTCATGTGTATATTATATATTTTGTTTTTGTTGATTTTTTCAAAAATGCGCCAAATCAATATCGTTAAAATTCGTATGGAACCACCACTGAAGTATGACCTATCAGCCAAAAATTGGATCATCAAAATCTATTCATAATTAGCGGAGTACTCGTATAACAAACGTAAAAAAATAAACCGGCCAAGTACCAGTCAGGCTTGCGCACTGAGGGTTTCGTACCACCACAAAATTCAATAACGAAATTACCATAGTAATTTTTAAACTTTCGCGATTTGAACACGTTTTAAATGTTTACCGGGACGTATCGCGTATTACGTGAAACGTGATAAGTCCCGATAAACATTTAAAACGAAATTACCAGTTATAACTTGGTAATGAACAGAAATTTGTCACCGACTCGCACTTGGCCATTATTTATTATTTTTTAGCTATACTTTAAAGTGTGTACTATAGTCGTACCAAGTTTGACGCTTGTACATTGTATTACCGTTATAACATTAGAATTAATACAAAAATACGTTTATTGTATGGGGTCGTAACAATATTATAACATGGTAAAAAAATTGGTCAGTTCCTATTACGTATTAATTCTTAGCATTCTTTAATAAACATTCTTTTAATCACTTTCCGGACTGTCACATGTCACATGAAGCAGGAAATATAATTGCATGTTGTTATGCAAGTGGAGTGCCGACCTCCACGTAGGTCACGACTTGCTCAATTATAGTCAGCTTTTTCCTGATTCAACTGATTGTAGTCTTTTCCTGATCTTTTATCATTTAATCAAAGTTAGCTTGTGTTTGGATAATCAATCGACTTCAAAAAGGGAAGTAGGTATACTCAATTCGACTCTATTCTTGGGTTAGCGTTTGACCACAACCCACCTAATGGTAAGTGACAAAAAGTCTAGGATGGGGAACGTTTGTCCATGAGGAGCCTATTCACTCTTGTCTTGAAGAAGCCCATCAAGTTGTACTTTATAAGGAACACCAAGGCACAGAAGACAACATATTCGTATTAAGAAGGACTTTTGGAATTTTCTTTTGGATTCTTTTGTGCCCAAAAAATACGCGTGCGTGCATTGCGTTTTTATTTCACGCACTATCTTCGCCGATTGTGAGCCAATTATAATGTTTTTAGGGTTCCGTACTCAAGGATGTAAACGGGACCCTATTACTAAGCCTACGCTGTCTGTCTGTCCGTCCATCCTACCTTTTCACGGCTGAATATTTCGAGCCGTAATAGATAGCCAATTGAAGTTTTTCACAGAATACGAGTATGTAATGTTACGGCGGATAAACTAAGACATAATAATTAAGTCAACAAGGCTACTTTATTTATTTATTTAGTCAACAAGTAAAAACTAAAGGTCGATACAACAAAAGTTTTTTTAACGTCATTTTGTATTTGCTCTAGTGTAAAAACGATAATACGTACAAGCGTCAAACTTGGCATGATTATGGTACACGCGCTAAAGTAAAAAAACAACAAATATTGGCCAAATGCGAGTCGGTGACAAATTTCTGTTCACCACCGGTACGTCGGGCACGGTCAGTATTTAATGGGTGACCGCCTGGACGTGTTGTCTTTTTGCACAACTTTTTTCTAATTTAGTAGTTACCATTAAATTTTATTTATCAAAACGACAATTTTAGTAAACATATTAAAAAGTTATTTTCTTCATTCGCAAACTAAAATTTTACAATCATTTATACCCTTCTTAAAAAGTGACAAAGTACGATTATAAAAATATAGGATGCGTAAACACAAAGCACGGGCTTTACATTTCAAATACTTCGTAATTTTACAAATTATTGCAACATAATTATTAACAAACATAGGTACTCACTCACACACTCATAGATTAATAAAATAAACTATAATTCAATGTGCAACATGCAAAAACGTGACCCTCTCAATCAAAACACCTATAAAGAGCGTATACACATAATTATGTACACAATGCACTCAATCTTATCTGCAAAGTTGAACGATGGAGCTATTATCGTAATTACTGAATAAAACTTACAGCGACCTGCAAAAAAATTAGTTCCAACATTTCACCACCTTCAAAGTTAAGTTTGTAGTACTTTGCATACATTGTACCACATTGTACTACATTGATTAGTTGTAAATCTGCCAGTGGTTGCGCAACGGAAGTTCACGGCTACATTAATATATTATACTTATCTATAGTTGCTATTGCAAACGTAATGGAATATCTAATATTATCTTATATAATGTAAACATAACAAGTAAGAGTGTATTGTGCATTGTGTGTAGTATTATAGTCAAAGGCAGATCCAGAGGGGCATGGGGGTCATGACCCCCCCCCCCCCCCCCCAAACGCCCCGGCTGGGTCCAGAACCTAGATGGACCACTAATTAATATAAAAAATTTAATTATAACTTCTTGTGACTTGACCCCGACTATGTGACCCCCCCGGCACCAAAGCTGGATCCTCCTTTGATTATAGTCCCAAAGGTTTTTTTTATAATCCTCTGCGAAGATTTTGGCGTCGCATTCTTGTGCATTTGCCAGTTTACAGTATTAAATTATTATTATCAAATATGTTGTGAAACAAGTCAGCCACAGTCAGAGGCAAACAAAGTATGTCACGGCTAAGTCAGAGTCATGCCCTAGTAAAGTAGTGGAGACTCTACATGTCATGAGGCTTTGAAAGGAGCTTTGGAAACAACGCTACGTGAAACATACAATGTTTCACGTCGCGTATAGGCTAGTAATTTCATCTATGTTAGAGAATAATGGCCCTAATCGCATTATCAAACTTTTTTTTTAGTTTATTTGCGGTTCACAATTTGGAATATACACATATCTTATACTAAAATCATACACAACAAAAAAATCACAGTGTAATTCCTAATACTAGTGAACACAGCATGCAGTTTACGGACAATGTTAAATAATTAGATTAATCAAAATACAAATTCTATTACGTGTAAAATATCATCATCATCAGCCAGAAGACGTCCACTGCTGAACATAGGCCTCCCCCTTTAACCTCCACACTGAACAGCGACTCTAAAAAAATATATAATCTAATAAATATATAATATTATTATAACAAAAACAAAATATTAAGAGGAAAATTACAAAAAATCACCCAAAACACCAAAAACGCTACTTCTTGCCGAGGCCAAAGAACCAGAAAATATGTCATATTTAGACCTGATTCCATTATAATATGAAAACATTATGTACAATGGGGAATATTGACCAACTCTGCTCTGCAGTGTGGTAACTTGAAACATTTATATTTATCAATCGCTTTCTTGATCGAGGAACTTCTAATTTGACATGCATTAGGATCTCTGGACAATCGATTAAGCCATGTAATATTTTATATAGGAATATAATATCTGACGCTTTACGCCGTACAAATAGGGATTTCATTTTATAAAATGTTAATCGCTGCTTGTAGGAGGGTAATCTTTAAAAAAAAACTTGAACTCTAACTCTCCAAATTGTTTAATGAAGTAACAAAATTTCCGCACCCCTAGTGGCTTATCTGCTCACCCGCACGAGACGCGCAACGTGAAGTGCAACACGTGTCAACGTGCAAGCGCTGTAATTACAGATTTCCTGGAATGACCGTTTCCTTTCAGAGAGTGAAAAGTTTATTTTCACGGAATGGATAGCGCTACCAGCCTGGGTGTTCCTAAATTGCAAATAGGTAAGTTTATGTACTCGTATGTATCAATAATTTCGTTGATGGTCCTTTAATGCTCTTTGATTTGAAGTAATTAAAACATTATTTTCTACTTTTTTATCGGCAAGTGCATTTATTAACTAAACAAAATACAGCTAAAATTAACACTACAAATACAGTTAGACTGCCCATAGACCGTTGAAGGTCTAAAGACAATCCAAGTACTTTTTTATTAAGTTTGTAAATGTATAGCATATGTATAGTCTTTGAAGTCGGGAATTCTTAAAAAAAACTTTATTATAAATCGTGTCAGATTTAAAAGAAAATGAGTACAAAACAGATCAATTGTTTTCTTCTGAAGTTGTTTTTCACAAAACTTTAGACTAGTTTCCCTGCATAGATTAATCTCAAAATATTAAATCCCAAAGATTTCATACTATACTATTAATCATACTATTAATATAAATGCGAAAGTGTGTTTGTTCGTTTGTTGTTTTTTTTTGTTCTTCTTTCACGCAGCAACAGAGCAACACAACTTTTGCATGGGTATAGTTCAAGGGTCGGAGAGTGAGATAGGCTACTTTTCATCATCATCATCACCACCATATTTCATCACTACAGGGGTGAAACCGCGATGCGCAGCTAGTTAAACATAAATGCGAAAGTGTGTTTGTTTGTTGGTTTGTTTGTTCCTCTTTCACGCAGCAACAGAAAAACAGATCAACCTTGTTTTTTAGCATGGGTATAGTTCAAAGCTCGGAGAGTGACAGTCTACTTTTCATCATCACCATTTTCCATCACTACGCTGGTCAAACCACGAGGTGCAGCTAGTACACAAACATGATAAAGAAGTCAGCGTACGTACATTTATAAACTTCCATACTGAACACAATTTTTAGTCATCGATCGCGCGCTTTCCTTATCAAAATGGTGTTGTTTGTTTATCTAACACTCAGTAGTAGAGGTACAGCATGCTTCATAATTGCTGTAAGCCACGTGCTGCCGTACGAAGAGGTCACGTGTGCATTCATATGAGGCGACACGACCAATAACACGACTGCACTTCCCGTGTTTTATGGAGTTCTAAACATCAACAGAGACTGGAATTGTTTGCTTATCGTGTAGACTACGCAACTAGTATCATATTTAAGGTGGTAAAGCAGCCATGGGCGTACGCACGTTTGGGCAGGTCGACGCGCTTTCCCGCCCTGGCTGACCTGGCTAGCCCTGGCATGCCCTGGAGTGAGCGATTTTTTCAAATTCACAGCTCTTTGTACGTAGTTTATAATTGACTTTACGAGCAACAGATGATAAGCACTTATATCAACCCGGTAGCAAATTCATCATCATTTCAGCCATAGAACGTCCACTGCTGGACATAGGCCTCCCCCATCGATCTCCAAAAGAGCCGGTTGGAAGCGGACTGCATCCAGCGTTTCCCTGCGGTCTCTTTTAGGTCGTCTGTCCATCTTGTGGGTGGACGGCCTACGCTGCGCTTACCAGTCCGTGGTCTCCATTCCAGAATCTTTCGACCTCATCGGCCATCTGTTCTGCGTGATATGTGCCTTGCCCACTGCCACTTCAACTTGCTAACCAGGTGGGCTATGTCGGTGACTTTCATTCGTCTACGGATCTCCTCATTTCGGATTCGATCTCGTAGAGAAACCCCGACTATAGCCCTCTCCATAGCTCGTTGTGCGACTTTGAACTTGCTTATGAGGCCCATATCAAATTATCACAATTTAATTTTATCACAATTCTTGAATATAGACTTTGATAAAACACTGTTTAAAACTATCACGGTTGTTCACTAAAGTTATATGATTATTTACGGGATATTTACCGTGGTAAGGTTGTGGAATGAGCTCCCGATATTCCGGTGCAGTTACATGCATCATGTTCACGGGAAGACTGAAAAGTGCGGGTGGATGGTCGAACAGTTAAAAAGTTAGGTGCAGACATAACGATCTACCCTCTTTCTTAGTATTTTGCTACGGTTACCTTACCACGGTAAATATCCCGTAAATAATCATATAACTTTTATAGACTTAGATGTGCAGCAAAACTTTAATAATCGTAATTAAAAATTAAATTATAAAAATGTATAGAAAATCAGTATTTTTTCTGATAATTCGAAAAATTTCTCTAGTTTCTACAAAATCAAACTTTAATCAGAAAAAATATTTTTTTCCTTTATTTGTAAAATAGGTGAAACCAAAATGTCACATACAGGCTTTGCATGCAGGTGCCAGACCCAAAACTCGTGTCGACCGGTGTAATCTGTATCCTATGTCCTAGGCTCACCAGCTAACCCATCCCATAGGAAACAACCGATAAAAACATGTTTTCTGCCGCACGGATGTTTACATTTTATTGCGCAATGCAATCTAATGTGTAATCTAATGCATGTGCCAGCTCACGTGTGGCTAAATGCGGCCTGCAGCGCAATAGCTGTTATCAGTGGGTCGCGCGTCTTGATTTGGCATGACTGAGATTCAATTCTTTGCCAAGGTCTTGTCGTGATAGTCGTAGTCGTAGAAAACGAGGCAAGCAGAATATGAGGGTACCTAAGACTTTTAATTTAACCTACCGTAGTAGCTTCAGTTGTAATATAATGTATTGAGCTATGTGGGCCGGGCGGTAGCATGTGTGCTTTACAATCTGACGCCACCCGGTTCTATCATCGGCCCTGAACCAATGGCTTATTTAGTACCATCGAGATACAATACCTATAGAGTAACAATCTCTAAGTGAAAAAGTCAAAAATCGTTTCAGCATCGTTGTACATACCTAGACAATCAACATCAATCATGTAGTTCGCAATCATCGAGATTGTATGTTCGCAATGCCACATTTACGTCATTTTAGACGTTATGTCGCTTATATAGTGCTCTATGTTGCTTATCCGCTATGACAACGTAGCACTGGCATCGCGCGGCGTTGCAGTAGGATCACGATTGCCGTTAGACACTTTTTGGACTTTTGGCTAGTTGTTAAACTAGCCAAAAAGCCGGCGGTAAGTAGATATTGTATCTCAATGTTAAGTATTCAAGTAAATGATGTTACTAAAAAGCAAACAAAACAAAACATTACGTATTTAAGAATTCAAAACCGTCTATAAAATTAAGAAAACTTTACCTTCATTTTTCAAAAAACATATTGGTTATTTTTCGCGAGACTAACAGAGCAAAAAAGATAATTATATTCGTACACGTGAGCGATCACGTTTCGCGAAATATTATACATTTGAATATTACATAATCAGTGGAGCTATTAGAACCTGAACTGGTTGCAAATGGATAAAATGACCTTTGAATTGTATATTATATGATGTATATAGCTATGATGTGAATTAATATGAATTAATGTTTGTTATGTTGGCATGACGCAAGAGGATTCCATTATCATATCTATTGTTAAGTATTATTGTCTGATAATATTACGTTAAATAGTTAGTTAAAAAAAATCTGAAAAATGCTAAGTGTCGCTTATAAATTATTATAACACCAGCTTGCACTCTCAGAATCCTCACGCGACTTTTGATGAAGTGTGGTTTTTTTGGCGCCGTCACATCTTCCTGAGACACAGGGCTGGTGCACCGGGCAATTCAGCAGAGAAGCACAAGCGGCACAAATAATGCTAAACGGTAGTGGTTACGTATTTGAGCTGCTTGGGGTCGACTTCGACAATTAGAGCCCTTGGGGATCGGGAAAAAAATGATTATTTTAGCATTAGATAAAATCTTACAAAAAAAACAAGCATAAACTCTCTCCATATACACCGGTTAGTTTGATCGAAAATTCAGGAAAATTCGATAGTAAATTACATAAAAAGCAACCTTAAACTAATTACGCCACTTTCTAACACATGTTTATATTGTTCTAACTTAACTACTCCTAAGTTTTGAGCTTATGACTTACACAATAGAAAACTATTTCAGTGAGTTTCACAATAAACAATTGGAAAATACAATACGAAAACATGTTTTCAAAATACATACAAAATAGGTCGAAACAATGGGAACAAAGCTAACGTGACGGGAAACTTACCGATACCTAATTAAATGACCTTTACTGAAAGTTTCCTTCGTAATGACGAAGGCCATCTTTAATTAGGGTATATGGTGTAGTATTGGTTTTTCTCGTGGCTTCACCCACCTATAATAATGAAAGTATAGTACAAGGAACCCTTATGGAAGTTCGTTTTGTCCGTCTGTTCACATCGCATCATCAGCCATTAAACGTCCACTGCTGAACAAAGGCCTCCCTCTTATAGAGGCGTGTTGCCATAATCCCCACGCTTGGCAGGTGGATTGGGGATCGCAGTACGTTCACCGTGTACTAATAGAATGCTGAAGCCCATCCTCCGGTAGTTCAAACATACAAACAGTATGAATCACTTAACGGTTGCTAATCTACAAATCAATCATAATAAAATAAATATTAAACTAAATGTGTAATGTATGCTTGGAAGTTATTGATCTATTTACTCTTTCTTTTATTACCTCTTTTAAAAAAAAGATTCAGTTCACTGTTTTAAACTGTCACGGTATACAGGGTTACTGGTAATTAGTTAGCATCCTCTGAAGGGTGGTTTCAATACATCAAAACAAACATATTTTTTGGGCTACGATTTTTCTAAATTCGTGAAAAAAACATCCGTCACATCAAAAAATCATTCACCTCCGACAAAATGTAAGAAACTGCAATTTTTTTTTCAGAATTTAGAAAAATCTTTAAACAAAAGTTGTTTGTTTTCACGTAGGTATTAAAGCCTTAAGAGAATGCTAACTGATTACCAGGGGCCTTAAGCCCAACTCCTTAACGCGATATCAAACTAACGTTAAAACTGAATACGCCCAAATTCAGGTTGGTAAAAAAAAAATCGTGACCTAAACTGAGCTAAGCGTAAGGCCCTTGTAACCCTGTATACCTTTATAAGGTTGTAGATGGAGCTCTCGATCGATAACCTTATCACGGTAAATATCCCGTTAATAATTATAGAGCACTCTCACGATATCGTCGGTTTATCCAGTGGGAGGCTTACCTACGCTAAGTCTTCCGGTTCGTGGTCTGCACTCAAGAACCTTTCTTCCCCATATGGTTATCGGTTCTTCGAGCAATGTGGCCTGCCCATTGCCACATCAACTTGCAAATTTTAATAGCTATGTCGGTAACTCTGGTTCTTTGGCGAATATCCACGTTCCAGATTCTATCGCGCAAAGAAACTCCTACAGCATACAGCTAACAGTTAAAAAATCAAGTTATAATGCGAGTAACACCGCAGCCTCAGCATGTATAATTCTGTCGGCTGTCGAGAAACTGTTCACGTGACACGGTCACGTTTTCTTCAAGTGTCTTGCGATGGACGCCGCACGTGAAAGATACACTTTTATAAACTGCATAATAAAACAAACTCAAAAGAACAAGTGAACCAACGACAGAGTAGGTAGAAAGCGAACGCGCGCGAACGCAAACGAAGGATTCGCTCGCGTGCGTCGGTTCAGAGGCCTTATAGTGCTAACAGACGTGTGGATTTGGTTGACCTCAACCACCGTCTGACCAATGGGAGAAAAAGAGAGGGAAATCTGTTATTTTCTTCGACCAAAATAAAATTAAAAGACGGTCCTAGAAGAAGCGCATTTTTTTAAGATTACAAAATGAGCACCGGCGCTCACTTCGTTTCAGTCGGTCTCTAGCCGCAGAAAGTGCAACACGAGACTATTGTTACATGATAACGAAACATCTGACAAAATTATGCCTTCGAGTGCTTTTTTTCAGCAGATTCTTTTTTATCAAAATCTGTTCTGTAGTTTAGTTTAAATTAAAATAACTGGAAATTTTGGTAAGTTACTATATTGCCATCATTGACATTGTCATCCAAGTAAACGAAATTGCGTATTTGACTAATTATGAAGTCGGTGTTTTTAATTTATAATCATTATTCATTTAATTTTTATTTTTGTGTATGTTATAAGATATCTTTCCCAATTTTAGTATAGAAACTGACGTGGTTTTCACACATTTTATTTATATTACACGGAGTGACCGGTTTAATCTTACGTGAGTAATTCCCGTGTAATATAAATAAAAATCTTTCCCAAATGTTACCGATTTAATAAGTTTTTTTTTTATTGAATACGTTTTAATCTCAGGAATGACTTCTTTTAAATTTTAAGAAAATTTTCTTTTAATATGGAAAATTAGGGAATAAACTCTTTTTATTGAACTTTCCATGAATACTCGTTCGCGATTGCGAACGAGCGTGTCCAGAAGCCCGTTCCGTTACGTTCGCTTACGCGTTTGTTTGCGTGCGTTCGCTACGTCTGAGCTGGCTTTATGCTTTTATTCAATAGATGTATGACATGATAAGTCGAGAAAGGTCGTAGCTCAAGTCACAGAATTTTTTAAAGTTTTGTTGTCAGAGGTGATTTTTTTGAATAAATATTTTCGTATGACGTTTTTAGTTGCAGAGGTGGTATAATTATATGGTTTTGATTTTATCTCCCTAGTAAATAAGGCACAACTTTTAAACTAAAATAAACCAAAACTCTCCGGTCGCTGAGAGGATGGAAAATAGTTAAATTTATTGCCAACAAATTTGATTTGTTGAGCGTTAGTGGCCGAGCGGGAGCATGAGCGCTTTACAATCTGACGGCACCCAGTTCGATCCTCGGCCCTGGACCAATTACTTATTTAGTACTTAAATAATGTGCAGTTTTGATGCCATCGCTCAAGAACCTCAAAGGGTTCAAAGATATAATTATATGACATTCACCAACATGCACTGGGCCAGCATGTCTCAAAAAAATGGAAGCGTTATACCCACAGCTTCCCCAACCTCCTCCCTCCTTGGTCGTTCATTTGATTACATTTCGAGCATAACGTTTACAGTTGAATTGATCAATATTAAAGTGTGCGTTTGTAGAACTAGTCAGAAAAATAAAACAAAAAAAAATAAAAAATTGTTGAGTTTATATATAAAAAAAAAACTGCTCTGAATTTTAATTTCTTTGTAGAAATATTATATTTTAGTATAAGATGCACATTAATTTTTGATATTAAAAGATATGGTTTAATTCTATAAAATGGTATTTTTTATGGTATTATGTTTAATCAGGTTAATTGTATTTTTTTTGTATGGATTTTTAATTATTACATATTAGAATTATTTTCAATACTATTTATATGATATAAATTATACATTTATGAATTCTAAAAATCATTAAATTTTTCTGCCAAAATAGCAACTTTTAATGTTTAAATTTAAAATGAAATATTTTAATAAAAATTATTTAAACCATGATTAATAAAAAAAATAAAAATAAGTTAAATAAAATCTTTTGTAGTTATGCCAGTGTGTGCAATACGTTATTACCTCACCCTTTTCAGTTTTTGGCTGACTTTGTTCAGCACTAGCTCGAGTTCCAAACTTTGTATTATTATTGAAGAGCATAGTGGATTAGAGCCTATCCTTTTTCTGAGAGAACCTGTGCCCGAGCAGTACGAACAAGATAGACTGAAATGACGATGATGAAATTTGAATTGTCATTTTGAAACGATTGATAAGCCCTGGAAGGTCGGTAGAACAGCAGGCTGTCCTTAATACGCCTACGTGTGCTATCACCCGAAACAATAAGACCCATCCACACGTGTCCAAGTAAAAAAATACACACACGTGTAGTGCTGAACCAGTTTTTGAAGAATTTGAGGCGGTGACGTCTATCTGTACTGAAATATTTTATTGACTCTATCATTTGTAACTTGAAAACTTGAATAGACAATCGGGCGTTTTTTTTTTTCTTCCTAATTTATTTTGAACACATAATAATATGGTACATTTCGAGTTAGTAAGTTGTCTGGAAACCTATGTAACCTGTGTGTTGTAAGCCTATGTTAGATTTATCCAAACAACTGGTTCTCGGTAATATTTTTATTTTTTTTATTTTCAAAGATCCAACTACCTACATTGCACAATCCGTAATTAAATTAGCTAACTAAGCTTTTATGGCAAAATTAATTGCAAAATGCTTTTCTGTGAGTTGGAAATAGCAATACTATGCGCCTCATTTGAATTACAAAAAAAAAAAAACATTTTGCTGTTCAAATCTTTAGAGGAAAGGCAAGGCGGCTTGACAATTTGGAACCTACAGCAAACTGTCAAGAGTTCACTTTATCTTAGCCACTTGTACGTTTAATGCCACCTCAATTCTCCAGGGGTCGTTGGGCCTTGGTGATAAACTTTCTTACTATGTTATAACCCTTATCACGAGTTCTTATCACCACCGCCAAAACTCTCACATCAGCGAATTGTTTCACGATAACAGATACGCACGTTTACTATATATCACAGTGACTAAGCTCTCGATGATTTGCATTTTGAGTTACTATAGAATTATTTTGGTTCATTCCCATGCTGCTAATGATGTATTTTACGCAATTTTATCTGAAAATTTGTTTTTGTAGTTGTTGAAAGCTATGTATATTAGTTGGACTTATAAGTAAATCCAATCTTTTATTGTATGTAAAAATTAAAACCACCTTAAAAAGAAACATTTCTGAAAAAAAAATAAGAATATACCGGGGGTGTATCTCTAAATGCACAGAAAAGAGAATAAACATTTTATGTCAAAATCACTGACAAATTATACGATATAATTTTGCTCATCATTATTTATAACCAACTATTACAATGGGACCAACCCTAAAATCGCAAAAAAATACTGTTGTTCCATAGAAATATTGTGACACAACTGATATGTTTTTTCGCGATATCTGAGCAGGTCCCATAGTAAAAGTTGCTTATAATGATAAGTATGATATCCTCGAATATCTCCGTTGTCTAGAAATATACCCGGTAAAGCTGACTTTGATGCGCCCTACTCAATCAATCCCTCTCGAGATTTTCCATATTTTTCCTATAAATTCTCTCCATCGTCATGGGAAAAAGTGTGTCCCATGACGATAACATTTATGTGAGCCCGCATTTAAGCTGCGCTACCAATGCTGCCGTGTTTGCATGGTATGTCGAAACCTAACGAGGCAGGGCAGCATAATATCGTTTAAAACCTTTAGAGTTTGAGTACTGACTCTAATAACATATAGGCCTCGATTATTATGTAAAACGTGATTATACGATTATACAAGTCGTTACGTCACGGTCTAAGATCTATATATTGATAAGTTATCTCTTATCGGATATTGTAATAAGGGTCATAGTTTGGCGTTGGACTTATCGTACCGTGACTTTCTTGGGGAATTCTTCGAATAATCGATGATTACATGACTTCGTCAGCATCAGCTTATTTTGTGTAACAAATAGCAAGTTCATAATTAATAGACTTTTTTCATTATCGTCTACAAGGTATCTGATAGCCCGTTGGTCGTGAACCTGCCTTCTGCGCTTGGGACATTTGATTAACATTTGAACATTTGTTTGTGTTTGTTATATATCTGGGTGTTAATATTTATTTAAGTATGTATTTAAAAATATATTATGTATGTATATCAGTCTCTGGCTGCCATATTACAAGCTTGGCTTATATTTGGGTTGAGGTGACCGTGTGTACAAAAATGTCCCAAATATTTATTTATTTTAACTGAATTTATGATATTTTTGTTCCTATATCTTGTTTGATTTTTGTACTTATTTCCTATTTTTCATCATCTTCATCATCATATTTTCAGCCTATCGTGTCTGGTGCCGCCCACTGCTGGGACTCAGGCCTTTTCTTAGAGAGAGAGAATGGGCCCTAATCCACCATGCAGGTAGATGAATGTCATATTTTATGTATTTGAACTTTTACGGCTTTTGGACATACTGGTTTTCTCACGATGTTTCCATTCACCGTTGTTGAGCGATGGCATCGAAACTGCACTTAATTTATTTTAAGTACTAGATAAGTCATTAGTGCAGGCCGAGCATCAAACCAGTTGCCGTCAGATCGTAAAGCGATACTACCGCCCAGTAACCATCGCTTTATACGTACGGTAACGTTAAAAATATAAATACGAAACATGTAAATTCAACATAAAATAAGATCAAATAAGACGATTTATAAATGACTGAGTTTTTAGGTAAAAACATACCTCTACATCCCCTACTTTTTTATTGGTTAAAAAGAACATATAGGTATAGATGGCTCATATCTTTAAAAAAAACAACAATATATTAATACATTTATGTGATTATTTACAGGATATTTACCGTGGTAAGGTTGGAGAATGAGCTCCCGATATTGCGGCGCAGTTACATGCACCATGTTCACGGGAAGACTTACTGACAGACTGACAGACTTACCACGGTAAATATCGCGTAAATCCTACTAACATTATAAACGCGAAAGTTTGTATGTATAGTTGTATGGATGTTTGTCCCTCTTCCACGCTGCAACGGAACAACGGATCGACCTGATTTTTTGCATGGGTTCAAGAGCCAGAGAGTAACATAGGCTACTTATCATCATCATCATCACCATTTTTCATCACTACGCAGGTGAAACCGCGGGGCGCAGCTAGTAATCACATAAATTTAGTGAACAACCGTGATAAGTTTAAAACAATTTATTAATGCTACCTGGACTAGACCAGACTTACCAAACAACTAAGGTAACTCTACAGGTAGGTAAGTAATGATCAAGCTTGTGTCATAGCCTCATAGGAACGTGATTGAAGGCCAAGGCCGCTCTTCACGTGCCGGTAATACGATTACGTGGTTGTTAGACGACAGAACACCTACAAAGCTTAAAATAAGGGTAATTCGGCAAATTACTGGCAAGGGAAAGAACAGGAATTCGTTTTTCCATCACTAAGTGTTCGGAATTCATGCAATAACACCAAACAACATTGTTTTGTTCTTCATCATTATTATCATCATCATCATTTCAGCCATAGAACGTCCACCGATGGACATAGAACTCCCCCATCGATCTCCAAAAGGGCCAGTTGGAAGCGGACTGCATCCAGCGTTTCCTTGCGGTCTCTTTTAGGTCGTTTGTCCACCTTGTGGGTGGACGTCCTACGCTTTGCTTACCGGTCCGTGGTCTCCAGTCTAGAACCTTTCGGTTAGCAATAGTAATTTTTAAACTTTCGCGATTTGAACACATGTTTTAAATTTTTATCGGGACTGATCACGTATTATTTAATTTAGGTGAAAATATGTACCTTTCGCTCAACGTTACGACCATGTTACAATGGCCGTGGTCACGAGCTGACCACGATAAATAATGATGCTGATATTTTTACCTAAATTAAATAATACGTGATAAGTCCCGATAAACATTTAAAACATAGAACCTTTCGGCCCCATCGGCCATCTGTACCACGTGATATGTGCCCTGCCCACTGCCACTTCAACTTGCTAATCCGGTGGGCTATGTCGGTGACTTTCGTTCGTCTCCGGATTTCCTCATTTCTCGTCCTTCATCAATTGAACGAAATAATCGGTCTTGTAGTCCAGAAACAGTCTGATATCTCAACATAAACCAGCCAAGTGCGAGATGGGCTCGTGCACTGAGGGTTCCGTACCACTACTAAAGTACAAACAAGCCAGGCGGGCATCCATCCAAGTACCAACTGCGCCCAATGTTGCTTAATTTGGTGGTAAACAGAAATTTGTCACCGACTCGCTATTTGTCGAGCGAATGTGTACCATAATCATGCCAAGTTTAATGCTTGTACGTATTACAGCAAATACACAAATACTTAACCCCCCCCCCCCCCTCACCCTCTTTAGTTTTTACTTTTTGACTTTTTTATTATTTTTTAGTTAATCCGCCGTAACATTAAACGTCCTGTGAAAATGTCAACTGCCTATCTATTACGGTTACAACCGTTTAAAGGTAGGACAGACAGATAGACAGACAGGCAGCGTTGGCTTAGTAAAAGGGCCCCGTATTTAACCTTTGGGTACGGAACCCTAAATAGGAATTTCGTACTATTAATTCAATACAAGTTTAACGTACAAACCAATTGCGCAACAAACCAAAATCACGCGTCAATTTTCCAAAAGCGATTTAAACAATGTATTTAATTGTTTCGTTTGTTACAAAAGTAACAATATCTATTCGAAAACGTTTCCACGACACGTGGAGAGGCTGCCACGTGACCGTCACTGTCAGACCGTAGCTGTTACGCAATTGTATTAGTTTATTAGTAACAATAAACTTATACCACAAAATAAATTGATACAGAAAACCGGCTTACAAGAAACGTTAACAGACGCACATACTCAAAGACGACAGTTTATTAGTAACAATAAACTTTAACCACACAATAAATTGGTATGTCCCTTTGTTATTGGACCCGGGTATGTCCTAAAACTGCGACCAGAACCACCGGGTGTCTTCTAGGCAAGCGTGCTCCATCGTAGGCCACATCATCGCTTAACATCAGGCGAGTTGTCGGCCAAGCGCAAGCCAATCTATAATTTAAAAAAATATTTAAAAAAAAACTGAAGGATGGGCAGCAGCGTCCTATTAGTACACGGTGAACGCACTGCGATCTCCAAGCCGCCTGCCAAGCGTGGGGATTATGGCAACACCCCTCTCCAAGACGGAGACCTTTGTCCAGCAGTGGACGTTTACTGGCTGATGATGTGATGTAACACATTAAATTGGTACAGAAAATCGGCTCCATACAACAAACGTAAACAGACGCACGTATTCAAAGACGAGTACGTACAACGATCACAGCTCAAATCAGTGGAACGCGAGTTGCGAGTGCCCGCGCTTTGGCAGTACACAATTATCGTTTCATGTGAGAAATGTCACATTTTATAATGACTTTTCCATTTTCATATCCATGCAATAAACTTTATTAAATAATGATGCTTTATTGCACATTAAAATATAATAATCGTGCCATTCATATGTGCCTTAATTTACCTAAGTACTTTTCGGTAACCAATTTATAGACTTTTGCTTGGTTACCCTTTTCTATTAGAAATGAGTTATAAAGTAATATGATTATATCTAATAAATTGTTATTAATTAAAACTCTTAAATCTAAACTTTTTACAGGACATTATAGTTTGTTTGCCAGTCCTAGCGCTACGGTTGCGCATAGGTTATTAAAATCAAGATCAGCCGAAGCCGGTCTTCTGTATCTATTTATTTTGTGCTTATACATAAGCTGGATGTTCACAGAAATGAAAATCACGGAATGAAATTCGATTTGAATTTCATTCCGATGATTGATCCGATGATGAGGAAGCCTTCTCTCTTCTGTCTCTTTCTTTCAGAAAATCGAAATAAGTACTATCAAAATACGGCGTTTCAATGTAATTGGTCAAGCCTGCCAAAATGAAATAGAGTGTGCTTTTAGATATAATGCAATCTGATCAAACTTGGCACGATTATAGTAGGTACACACTCTTAAATATTAGTACATATAAATACGCGTTAAATCAAATATAAGTAAATCTATTTGACGGGTCACCAAGAGACCGGCCTAACCGAGTTTGAGGCCAACTGTTAAGTCAATTATACTTAACCTATGTTAAACACAATTGATAATTATGTATAACTACGATGTGATAATTTAAAAGAGTTTCAGAAATAAATATTTACTTTACTTTAAATTGTTGTATTACAACAAAGTAATAAAATAAATAATTACTAAGTGCGAGTCGGTAACAAATATCTGGGCGCGGTTAGATGGTCACCACCGACCGCCTGGGCGTGATGTCTCTTTGTACTACTTTTTTATTTTGTAGTGGTACGGAACCCTCAGTGCGCGAGCTCGACTCGCACTTGGCTGGTTTATTTTTTTACGTTTTCAGTGTTGATACTACGGTAAAAGTTATTAGTAATGATTTTATGATAAAAGCAATCTCCTTTTGGCTGAGTCTACCGTTCCGTGTTCACCGAAACATGCTTTAACGTGATACGAGAGCAATTTCTATAGAAACCAAAGAATAAAAGGACTTGTAAAGGCAAAAGGAAAACTTGCCAAACTGGCTTGGAAAATTACTCGCGCAGAGAAAGGTTACAATCGAGACTGTTCTTAAGAAATCGTGACCAAAGCATTGAAAATTACTTGTTCGATTGTTTTACCAAATTTTCCATACAATTTATTGTAACTAATACACATAATAAACGCTGACACGTGTCGTGTTTGTGTTGTAATAAAAAAAAACTATGCAAGCATTTATTGCAGTTGCATGGCTTACATTTTTAATGCTTACGAAAACATTTTTTTTATCGTGTTTGTACACGTGACTCAAATTACTGTACCTACTTTATTTTATATAACATTACCTAAGACTGAATATATTGCAGGTAATTTTTTTTATTCAGTATATTTTCGGTTGAATTTTCACATGTTGGTTCAATTCCGATGATAATACGTTTTTATGGTAAGCATGACCTGAATCAACGTCCAGGATTAGCTCCAGATAAAGGAACTCTTCAACGGTCATCAGCACAGACAAAAAATTTAGTGTACGCATTTTATGATAGACAGTTTTAAGTTTTACCATAACATGGTTGCTGCTCTCAGGATTGGGTCCTGACTAGGGAACTCCTCAATGGTTAGCAGCACAGACATGAAATGGTTTATACGCATTCAATTAGGGTAACCCATTCTAAGTGTCAATGTTGAAGTGGCAGTGGCCGAAAGGTTCTCGAATTGAGACCACGGACCGGTAAGCGCAGCGTAGGACGTCCACCCACAAGATGGACAGACGACCTTAAAGATACCGCAGGGAAACGCTGGATGCAGGCCGCTTCTAACCGGCCCTTTTGGAGATCGATGGGGGAGGGGTCCAGTAGCGGCTGATATGATAATGATGATTCTAAGTGTCACCACGACTTGGCTCTGCACTCAATGTTGGCTCCTAAAAGCTTGCTTTAAAATGTTTTTAATTTATTATTTATGTAGATTAAATTTCAATTTCAAGAAAGAAACTGTGTAAACATATTAAACTGTAAGTGATTATTTATCGATGGCGTAACTCGACTTACTGATAACAGATAGCTGTGATGATGTAACGTAGTTATCTAACTGGGTAACCTGGTTCTGTAAGCTGAACTAACAGTGTGTAAAATTAGGCCATCGCGTATACAAACGTAATATTGACATTCAGATAGTGGATTTTAGGGCGCCAACAAAAAGTATCGTATGGTGTTTATTTGTAAAACTAGCAAAGCGTCGTGGTTTTACCCGCATTCCTACTGGAACCGCTAGACTGTGGAATTCGCTGCTTGATTGAGTGTTCTCCGTCAGTACTATAGTTACTATATGGGTGTCTTTTTGTCAAGAGCGAATCGGTTTCTTCTCATTAAGTATGCTCCATCGTCATCAGGCAAGGTGGTGGTCAAAGGCAAACCAATTTATTTTAATTTTTATTTTAATATACTTTTTATCTGGGCTTATAAAGTTCTGATACATAAGCGTTAAAAATTTAGGTCGCATTAGGAAGAGACTCCCATTTCGGCAAATAAAATATTATAAATATTAATATTATTATGTTTTTGTTGTATTCGGTCTCGATTTATGATCGCTTTTTTTTATATAACAAATAGCTGACCCAACAAGACGTTGTCCTGTCTTAGAACTGTCAAACGCACGAAGTTAAAATTGTCGTTAAGTGTTATGAAATTTTCCAATTTTCTGCACAAATTTCTTAATTTTTCTTTCCGTAATAAACTTCTACAAAATATTAAAAAAACTTTAAAAAAAAGACGAATGAAATCATTAAAGTCGTTCTCAAGTTATGGCGTGACCAAGGTAAATAGGGATTAATTTTTATATACATATATGTATTGATAAAAAATAGTCAGCCTTATAAGCCTGTAAGCCAAAAACAAAAGGAAAAAAAGCCAGGAAAATGTTTAGTTTCTCGTTAAATAGACGTTTTTGTAAAGGCTCGTACCCAATGCTTTTCAAATGTTGTGCGAAACCTTAAAAACTCAACAAGAACAAAAATAGACTTTCGGCTCCTTTATATGATGTTTTTTTCAAAAGCCCATGTGACCGCCGATTCACGTGGCCCAAAAAAACATGTTTTATTAAAATATTTCTTGTAACCAGTATCTATCGAAATGAAACTATGTTTGTTTGTATGTACACCGTATACCGTCTTCTATTAAAAGGATTTTTAATATTGTTTTTAATCATCATCATCATTTTCCCACTGCTGGGACACATGCCTTATCTCGGAGAGAGAATACGGGCCGTATCCACTATCCACCATGCTGGCCCAGTGTATGTTGATGATTGTTATATCTTTGAACTTTTATGGGGTTCTTGGACTTATCGGTTTCATCACGGTGTTTTCCTTCACCGTTTTTGATCGATGGCATCGAAACTGCACATAACTTATTTAGGTAATAAATGAGTTATTGCTGCAAGGTTGAGAATCGAACCGGGTGCTGTCAGATTGTAAAATACACATGCTACCGTTCGGCCAACATCACTCACTCACTCAATAATAAAGTTTTATTTTTTGCAAGTTTTCGTGTTAAAACTTGTTCGCGTGAAGATACATTTAGGCGCGTAAAAGCAAGCAAAGGCGCGAGCACAATGACTAGTGTAACCACAAAGCCTCGACCGATCTTAGCAACAATTGTGAAAAGTTTAAAAAGAGTTAAAAAGCACTGAGGTGAAAGGACCGCGAACTTTAGTTTCTTGGCTTCCTTCAAAAACAATGTTGGAAACTTTTTATTGTTTCCATAGAGCTACCCCGTCCACAGATATTTCCGTAGATTTTTTTTTACAATAGAAAAAAAACAATACACGCTTACACTTTACTGTATTTAAATTTTCCGTCGGTCTGTTTATACAGGGTTACTGCAGGCCTAGCACGGGCCGTGGACTAATTGTCTTTCCACCGTTTTTATCCCGCGAGAAAAAGACAAACGTATCCATATTCTAGCTTTGTCGCGTCTAGGCGTGGATATAAACGGTGGAAAGACAATTTATCCACAGCCCATGCTAGCCCTGCTGGTACTCGGATAGAATCCACTTAAGGACAGGCAGCCCAATACCTCAAAGCAAACAACTTTTGTTCTACGACTTAACAATATTCGCTGTAAAAAATCAGCTGTTTCATATATTTTGTCGGGAGTGAAGTATTTTTACGAGGTTTTATTCCACTTTCCTTGTTATTATGTATGTGTAGAACAAATCTTGCAACTGAATTTTAGACCAGTTATCCTCAACTGATTGAGCTGAAATTTGGCATACTTATAAAGTTCGGTGACAATGCAATGTTATGGTACTATCGAGCTGGTCTGATGACGGAAACAGATGGTGGCCATAGGAACTCCTAAACAAAACGAGTTTGGGTTCATTGGATTTGTCTTGCCAATCACTTAGGTCCTAGATGATATATTTACTATAGCAAACACCCAAGATGGCGGACAAAATGTTCTTACCTAACTTCATGATATGGGTATCAAATGAAAGAGGTTTCTGAGAAGAGTTTTTTTAACTGATTACCATTAACCCTGTATAACCTTTAACATTTTTTCCCCCTTTTTTTTAACTCGTGAAGCTGAAATATCTATTAAATGAAATATTAAGTAACCAAAATTATTGAAGTTCAAATCACGATGGCAATGCATTTATATAATAAACAATTAAGCATGACCTGAATTATCCAGGATTAGCTCCAGATAGAATAACTCTTCAACGGTCAACTGCACAGACACCAAATTTGTGTCCGAATTTTATTGTTCAGCTTTAAGTTTTATCGTGACATGGTTGCTGCACTTAGAGTTGGGTTCTGACCAGGGAACTCCTCAATGGCTAGAACCACAGACATGAAATGTTGTATACGCATTCAATTATGATAACCCATTCTGAGTGTCACCATGACATGGCAACATACTGCACTCAAGGTTGGCTCCTAGCGAGGGAACTCCTTAACGGCTAACAGCACAGATACGAAATGTTTTATACAAAAATTTTACATTCTTAAAACCTTGTTTTAAATGTTTATAGGTACTTATCACGCATCATTTAATTTAGGTAATTAATTGGTACCCAAAAGTTATCGCGAAAGTTAAAAAAATATTTTTATTAATTTACTACTTATGTGCTACTTTCCTAAAAAACTCAAATAATATGGGTATTTTTTTTTTATTACGATAAAGTATTGGATTATAATAATTAAATCATCTTTGATGTACTGGCAGATCGCTATTTTATCTATTGCCACAATACAAGGTGTCAGATAACACACCTACTTATTTGATGATAAGATAGTGAATCGCAAGTTGTGTCATGCTGCAGACATCCAGGATCTAATGACTCATGATATTAGAATCTGTGTTTTGTGTACCACATACTCATCATAATTTTTTTTTTTAAATATTCGGGACCTTATTGCACACATGGACGGATGACCCCAAACTAAGCAAAGCTTGTAATATGGCTGCCAGAGACTGATATACATACATATATAGTTTTTAAATACATACTTAAATAGATATTAACAACCAGATAGGTATAGAACAAACACAAATGTTCATCACATAAATGTTTGTCCTAGGTGGGAATCGAACCCACACCCCCAAGCACAGAAGGCAGGGTCACTACCAACTGGACCAACGGGCTATCATTATCGACCTATCATATTCCCACTTCACACACAGGCCTTCTCTCAGAGGTTTGTTTGTGTATTTGATTGGAGCAAATATACTTGAGAATATTGAAGGAGATTTAGTTTTATAGCGATAGAGGATGAAACTTGCCTCCGACTTGGAGACCGTGTCTTCATGGAGTTCGTGGGAGTGACCGTGAGACTGGTGGTGACGTGGTGAGCTCCGCGTGTTAGAGTATTACGACACACAGGAAGATTCAAGTGAGGGAAAGTTCGAGTGTGCGCTGGCACAGCATATTTCTCTACGCCCTCCACCCCGCACGCGATCAGCAGCTGTTGACATCACGTGCGCGCTACGCGGTGGCCCGTATTGCAAGGCGAGACGCAGCCGCGCGCGCGTATTCACCTTTAAAAAGGCCGCCTAATGCGGTTGAAACTATAGTCGGAGTGACCGGCTTAATCTTACGTGAGTAATTCCCGTGTAATATAAATAAAATGTTTGAAAACCACGTCAGTTTTTATAATAAAATACTGGAGAATACTAAAGAGTGGTTGTTTCATTTCAATACATACCAGCTAAACGATAGCCTACAGCATTTTAGAACGGTTATGCACACTATTAAACAAGAATAAAATTATTAAGATCCAATGGATACCATCGCACGTCGACATACCGGCAACTAGGGTGTCGATCGCCTCGCCAGGGAAGCTCTGACCCACGGGACACCCTTTTATTGCATGCCCTTGTTTTCTGACTGTTTAGATCAGAGATCGAGGTAAGGAGTTGTTCTCAGTCTCAAAAGGTGTTTAGTATAAGACGATTCAACCTGGGCTATACTGGTCGCCGTGGTTTACCGGCGCAGATCTGAGTACGGTGGACTTTGTAATCGACCATGAGACTTCGGTCCAGTCACATTCCAATCAACAGATTTCTACATCTTATAGGCAAATCAGACTCGTCAAACTGCGGCGCATATGAGGTAATCGAAGACGTGACTCATGTTGTGATGGAGTCTGGACAGAAGCTTAAAGGTTCAATTTCTAGCAGTATGCAGCAGATGTTGGGTGGTGTATACATTATTCTGGCTGATTCCATATCGGAGTCCAGAATAGTGTTCAACATAGTTGACCTATGTATGCATAGGAGAACATAGCATTAAGAGCAGGTCAATAAGGGTTGCATGGTGATGTCTAACAAAACTATCCTTAAAAAATTAAGATTAAAAAACAGCTAACTACCATACTCTCCTTTTGCCAGTAAAGGCTCATCAGCGCCATAAGATTATGAACTGAATTCATCATTTCCTATCATCAGCATTTCCTGTCAGAGATACATTACTCAGACCGATTCGGATGTAGAAACTGACAGATTGACACAAAGTTTAAGATTGGAATTTCCTCTGCGATATTTTTTTTTTAAATTTACCTACACACTCTTTACATCACGTCACACAATTTTCTATAAATGTTTTTATGACATATTAAAAAAAATATCTCTCTGTATTCCTCTGCCATTCATTCTTGCCGGAGACAGATCTGACTCGGATAGGTTCTAAATGAGTCACAGAACCGACACAGAGCATCCTGATAACACCAAGTCTTGTGGTCCTTACTCCTAGAGTTTATACCAAAAGAGCGGGAAACAGATGGTCAAAGGAGGTCTGTAAGAATTTCTAACGAGCTGACTAAGTCCAGCAGTGAACTAAGATGATTAATTATTACGATGATTCAAACTTTTATGAGACTCGTCATAATTATTTTGATAAAAATGTAGGTAATTTAAACGTAATAATAAACAGATACACGCCCCCCGTGCCACGCCCAGGGGGGTCTCGTGCGCACGGTGCATGGACGCCGTACGTAAGCCGTACGTGCTTGTTACATAACAAGGTCACTTGACTTCATATTTAGAAATTTTCTGAAACATGGTAATTACAGAGACAATAAACAGAGCTTGGTTTATAGACAGTTGCAGACCTCTATTTAAAACATGCAACATACTTCCTTTGCCATGTATGTATATTAGGGACATTTTGTATTTTTATCAATGAACACCCAGTATATTTTCAAAAACGAAGTCGGCGCTGATAGTCCTTGACTTTCAGCATTAATGCCGATGCATTAATTAGACACTGATTGTATCCTTTTTTTTTTTTATATTCTTTATTTTATTTGAAGGAGTTTTCGACGATATTCGACCATGCCACTCCCGTAAGTCTAATAACATGATTGAATACACATATTTTTTAAATTACATACTATAACTAACTAATTACTTGGGATCGCTTAAAGCATCCATAGGTCATCTATAGGCCACGACGGCCCATAGGTACTTCAAGCGATCCCCAATTACATATTTATACATATTAATACTAAATTACCTAATCTACAGACTTGTCCCTCTGATTGTATCCTTTAGATATAAGTTTCTGTAAAGGTGTCGAACAAAATTTATTTTCTTTCTTTCTTTCTTTCTTTCTTTCTTTCTTTCTTTCTATAATAAAAAAAATAGTAAGATAAAAAGGAGTGGCGTAATTTTTTTTTTATAAAACCATTTTTATTTTATTAGTATACGCAGTTTGTAAATTTTTATGAAGCCTAGTTTTTAAGATTTATCCCCGATTCGTCCCGATGTTTTGGCACTTAAGCTTTAAAATTATTGTTTTGTCCCTGGGACCGTGGTTGTGGCCACACGTGGCCTCAGTTTAAGAGTTGCCTATTATTAGGGTCCCACCAAACCGTGTCGTTAAGTGACGGCTGACGTTTCTAATTATGAATTTTTTTTTCCCTTGGCAACTCCTGAATATAAATATAATAAATATAAATATTCGATACATTTTTGCACACACGGTCATCTGACCCCAAACTAAGCAAAGCTTGTAATATGGCTACCAGAGTATGATATACATACATATATTATAACACCCAAATATAGAACAAATACAAATGTTCATCACATAAATGTTTTTCTTAGGTGGGAATCGAACCCCACCCCCAAGCTTAGAAGATAGGTTCACTACCAACTGGACCAACTATCTAAATATTTAGGCATCTGATTTAGTTGACTCCTAGGTTTACTGAAACGGGCGTTCCCATTTGTTCTACTCCTTGTTCTACCAATAGAATTAGTAGGAAAAATAATTACCGTTTGTTATTGTTGTTTATTATTATAATTTAAGATAATACTATATACATAATAGAATATAGATATAATTATGTGTTACAATAAGTCAAATTGCAGCGCCCTAACAGGGTCTTTGTACCGACTTGTAGTTTTAAGGACCTCATGTAATGTGTACACTGGCAAATAAATAAATAAAAATGTATTACAGCAAAGCAAATACTATAATGACGTCATAGTATTAAAGTACTTATCCTTACTAACGTCACAAACATTATTACATAATCCACTTCTAGTTGTGTTGTGTAGTCTAATAAAGTAATTACTGTTTGGAAATGGTTTATGTTCAAGGTTTATGTTTAGTCGAAGGAAGTTTGTACTTACGTAGTGTTTTCCTATGCCCTTGGGACTATTTTCATGAAATACCATTGCGTAATATATTGCATAATAGTAGTTCATCATTATTTCAGTCATAGTACGTCCACTGCTGGACATAGGCCTCCCCATCGATCTCCAAAAGGGCCAGTTGGAAGCGGCCTGTATCCAGCGTTTCCCTGCGGTAACAGCAGTTCAGTTTTTCTTAATACCACCCTAAATTCTACTGAGACTCCATATAGTTGAAAAAACACGGAAAAGAGAAAAATGCGAGTCAAGCGTTTGGTGGAAGCGACTGATGACCGAAATTCTGGTGCCTAGCTTGGATAAAAATGAAGTATTGTCATTCAACGTGGCAATGCTACCCAGTTTCACTTCAATTGGTTTTCAATTGGTATCATTGAATAAGTAATTTAAAATGAAAATTAAGTTTGGTACGTCATTCTTTGTTCAGGCGTACCGCAAACTATGATCCACTGAAAAAGCAATTCTCGGATTTTTTAAGGAAACTCTCCACTTCACGTATTTGTTAGAGTCTTGCATTGTGAGTTGGCCCTCATGTGACCTCTCAAGACCTCAATCCATCTCTTGAGACGTCAAGCCATCGCCGCTTTTACCAGTCTGCGCCAGATCGCTGCGTAGGAGATCTGCTTTGATCTGTCTTTCCTGCTACCTGGCTTTGGACTGGTATCTCCATTGGAACCTTGTTCCTGGAGATGTACCCGAAAAACTTCACTATTTGTGATTGTAGAGTCGACATAAGTCTGGATTTATTCTTATTCGGGGGAGAGATGAGTCGTAGCTCATTCCACATTTTGCCGATATGAGGCAAGAAAGATTGTGTGAATTGCGCAGTGTGCGATTTCCACTGATCTATGATGTGTGGATGAACGTTGGCCAACGTTGACGTTACGATTGGTCCGGGGCATCCCATTGTGTACATACAACGTACAACCGTAAGAGGACTTTGTACGCCATAGTTTATTGTTTCAACAGTTTTATAGCGTCATCTTGTGATTATGACCAAAATAATAGCATTGACGCGGCCAAATTATTAACGGAAAACGTTATCTTACAGAAAAACCGGCAGGCCTCTAAAACCCATCAGCTTATTTGAATTGGAAACTCCGAACAACAAATCGTAAATGGTAAGTTACGCACCTGTCTCGCCACCGGTGAGTAAGCGAGTAAATTTTCTTCTCATCCGCAGATTTCTTGCTCGCGCATTATATATATATATGTATATAATTAAAAAAAAATCTTATAATTTCACGGAGTAAATTGGTAACATCCTGATTTCGCTCGTCTTTTCTCACGTTCAAGAAACTTAAAGCTATCATGTTACTAAAAAAGATGCATACGTACAATAAAAATATCACTAGTACCTAAACTACCAGCGATAATTCACTTTCCTATTTTGTATTTTGTTTTTGAGGATATATCGCTTTATACAGGGTAACGCGGAAAAGGAGTCCTAAACCGAAAGGGGTTCATAATACATACATCATTGTGAACAACTTTTACTATGGAACCAACCCTGAAATCGCGGAAAAAATTTCAGGTGTTCCATTTTTTTTTTCGACTTGGCATTATTAAAGTACACACTCTAAATCTAAAGTATAACAACCAATAATAAATAATGCCCAAGTGTGAGTCGGTGTCAAACTTTAGGTCATTAACAAGTTATAACTGGTAATTCCTTACCTGGATGTCTTTATCATTTCACCGGATCGAAATGCCATATCTTACTAATTTTTAAGTCGGTTTTTTTTATTGATAATTATTGTATTTTGTGGTGGTACGAAACCCTCAGTGAGCGAGCCTGGCTCGCACTTGGCCAGTTCATTAGAAGTAAAAGAAATCGCTCAATGGGTAATCCTGAGGAAAATTTGATTAGGTTCGTATTATCCTTATCATCAGTAAAATTCCCGTGGTTAAAAAAATAGGATTGAGGAAAAAAAACAATAACTAGGTATTTACATAATTTTTTGGGTTTTTTTTTCAGCCCACGAATTTATCCAGTCTACTAGCTACAAGGACAAAAAAACTGTTTGAAATTTGAATTTCCCGTCATAGGTGAAACGTACCACTTTAATACTTCGAAAGAAATATAAAGGATACAAATACTTATTTTTTGATATCATCGACATTTCGGTATCCTCGCCTCGGAATCAAAACAAAAACAAGTGTATTATTAGTACCTACTTACTCTTGCTATACACAAATATGGCAATCTAATCTATATATATATATATATAAATAATTGCTGTTCGTTGGTCGCAATCGCATTACTTGAGAACGGCTTGACCGATTTTAATATTTGTAATAGTCCAAATTGGGCGTATATGGTAGGATAATTTCAAAGAGCTACCAGGAAAATTCTTAAATTCGTGAAAAACTGAACGTCCTCTTTTCTATGGAATTTTTGTATGAATTAAAAACATAATCACCATTATTTTAACTGAAGATGACGAAAAAAGTTTTATAAAGCCTATTAGAGGTTTTAATCAGTTTGAGTTCTTAGGAGCAGGAGTTTTGGCACCGACACGAAAAAAAAACATGTCGTCTTGTTGTATTATTTTCCTAAACTTGTGTATTTTCGAGTGTTAATGCATAATAACAGTGGATTATTATTTATTAAGTTATCGTGGACGTGCTCGAGTGTGGGTAGTGATATAACGCAGTGAAAAATGTATTTTCTTGTTGTTTCCAAAACTCCATAGAAGCCTCTTGTAAAGTCTCCACCACTTTACTAGGGCATGACTTTGACTTGACCGTGACTTACTTTGCTTGACTTTGATAGGGACTATGACTTGTTTGACTATATTTGGGTAAACTTAAAAATATTTCAATACGCGACACTTTCAATTCAATTTGCCAAATGCACATATAATGCAACGCCAAAATCCTCTCAAGAGTAAAGAAGAAGATAAAAAAATATTCACAGAAAGGACTTTTTTTTACTTGGGCACGTCAACGTCATTGACAACGTCTTTTGGACATGGACGTTATATTATATTATAGGTATTACGTCCATGCTTAGAATAACTACATACGTCCATGCTTTCGGGTCAGCATATAATAGTTTCTTTGATAAGATAAAGGCAACTGGCACGTTGAATCCGGCTTAGGTTTTAATTATCGATATTGGAATCTGGATCAAACTGGATTTTTCTTTACTTGCTTTTGAGATTAGTCGAAATTACTTATTTATTTTATTAATTTACTAGCTTACCAGTCTTTTTTAGTTATGGTACTAACCTACAATAGTCCCATTAAAAATCAATTTTATTTTTTTCAGAATTTTCCATTTTACCGGGCAACATTTCCAATTTTTCATTACCTAAAAACTTTGTTCCAACTGTTAGACACACTTTAATAGTAAATTTATCAAATTGGTCAAGCTGATGGTAAGCGTGTCGCTTGCCTATAACGTTCATTATATATTTTTTTCTTTTTTTTTTCTCAAAATTTTATACTAATTAAATTTAATTTTATATCTTTATTTAAGCCATAATATTTAATATTTAAATACTGGGAGAAGCCACTGGCTTCCGAAACACACTTTTTTCCTAGTTCGGAGCCAGTGGATTCAATTGTTTTGTTGTAATTTTTCATTGTGCCAAATAAAGATTATGATTATACTTTTTATTTTTAATTCAATAATAGGCTTTCATTTGGCCGCTAATTCGCCTGATGTCAAGCGATGTTGCGGACGATGGAGCACGCTTCCCTAGAAGAAATCGATTCACTCATGATTTGAAGACAATCAGATTGTAACTATCGGGGAACACCGTTTCAGGCAGCGCATTCCACAGACTAGCATTTCGCATAATAAAAGTTGAATCAAAGCACTTCGTACGGGTTTTCGGAATATCAATCATAAAGTGGTGTCGATTTTTCGTGTCCGCTTTGGCATTCCGATAGTAAAATGGGCAGGAGGGAATTCATCATCTTCATTTCAGCCATAGGACGTCCACTGCTGGACATTGGCCTCCCCCATCGATCTTCAAAAGGGCCGGTTGGAAGCGGCCTGCATCCAGGAGCGAATTTAATCATGCAGATCTGACGCACACTTTCCAAAATGTATCCGATAAAAAACCGTTAGAGTAGCAACTTTGCATCGAGGCTCAAGACTTAGATAATATTTCGAACATGAACACAGTTCATAACCTACTAACGCTAAACGCGAAAAATGCACTGCGCTCACTCGGGAACTGCGTATACTCTACCGTGAGATTTTAGATGTTCGATCTCCTTATGTTCGATCTATATTTCAAAACCACTGATAGATATGTCAGTTTTGTCTAATTATAAGTATTGTGGCTTTTAATTCCGTACCGTACAAAAATTTTATTTCAATAAAATTGTAGTTAAATTTTAACGAAATATACGAAAAGCTTTATTTGCTTACTTTTACGCAAGTCTACCAGTTAGTAAGCTTGTCGCAAGACTAAGTAGGCTTTTCGCAAGTCTAAGTAGGCTTATCACAAGACTAAGTGAGCTTGTCGCAAATCCAAGTAAGATCGTCACACGTCTAAGTAAGCTCGTCGCAAGTCTAAGTTGCTTTCAGCCTTGCATCTGAGTAAGCAAGGAGATTTTCTAAGAGGTCTATAAAGAAAAACATTTTGAAAGGAAATGACTAGCGAGAGACCGGGGAGAGTTGCATAAAGAAAAGGAGGCCTACACCCAGCAGTGGATCATTCAGGGCAGATGATGATGATGATGAAAGTAAAGGACTATTTTGTTTTTTTAGACTGCACAGATTACATTATGGCTACGTAGCGATCGATTAATTTGCACCAAACAAACAATGTCGCAATGACCGTGGTTGTATTGCGCATCCTTTTCCTGCCAAATACCTGAACCTTATCGGAAAGGTGTAAATTCTATTTTTGTTCAGCATTATTCAGACGCAATAGGGGTAGCAGACAAATGATGTCGAGTGATAAGGGGATATGGAATGCCATTGGATAACATGTAGATTTGACTGTGATAAGAGTTACTGCGTATTTTACGTGGAAAAAAGAGGCGTGGGTGTAAACTATAAAGTAACTATATAGCACTATCTATCGTAAATGCACATCATTGGAGCTTACGTGCAGTAGGTATAATATATATTATTTGTTTTGCACGTCATTAGAGCTTGTGTGCAGTATATATCTTTCCTAATTATAGGTACCTACTTCATTAGATCTTATAGAAGTATCTATCCTAATTGTACTTCATTAGAACTTATTTGCAATATGTGTTTTAATTTCACTTCATGATAGCTTATTTGCAGTATCTGTCCTAATTTCACTTCATGAGAGCTTATAATGTGCAGTATCTGTTTTAATTTCACTTCATGATAGCTTATTTGCAGTATTTGTCCTAATTTCACTTCATGAGAGCTTATAATGTGCAGTATCTGTTTTAATTTCACTTCATGATAGCTTATTTGCAGTATCTGTTCTAATTTCACATCATAAGAGCTTATGTGCAGTATATGTTCTAATTATACTTCATGAGAGCTTATTAATCAAATCAAATCAAAAATCATTTATTGAGCAAAAAAAGCAGTATTTGTTCTAATTTCACTTCATAAGAGTTTATTTGCAATACTTATCTGTCCTAACTTCACTTCATGACACCTCATGTGCAGTATGTATTCTAATTTCATTTCGTTTATATATCTCTTTCATTCAACACCTCATCGTCACCATCAACCGTTCTCCACCCAGTGGTTCCTAGACTACTTAGATTTCCTGTTCCAATACTATTTTATCTCCAAACTATTCTGCCCTGTTAATTCAACTCTCATGAAAGTTTTTTTTTTTTGCCATTGATATAATAGAACCGCGTAATTAAATAAACCGTGTCTGGTTGATAAGGTTATTGCTTAATTAATTTAGATAAGAGGTTTTAATAAGTTGAATTACATCATTATTCCAAAAAAACATTGATAAAGGCCTAACTATAGAAAAAACGAACATACGTATCCATAATTATTACTTAGTAGGTCCCTACATGGGGACCAAACACTGTTTTCTTTAAACTCTTAAGTTACAAGTTTTTTTAAGGATGAGATCTGGATCGATGTTTTGCCTTTCATAACCAAAAATCGGCAATTACTAATGCTTCTAATACTGAAATCCTTAAAACAGTTTTCGAGAAAGCTATCACATAGCCAAACATAAATATCTACATACATATTTTTACAATTAATTAAACAATTTCTCAGTAATTTTAATTTAAAAAATGGGTTTAAGAAAGTTAGGCTTTTATCATGTTTTATTGTATTTTTTTTCTATTACGAACTTTGTGATCTGGTAAATCACTTCAGTCCGGATACGAACCCTTAAAGAAACGACGAGCATACTAAGAAAGGTGCTAATATTAGATTTATTATTTTATTTCACGTCACACATCATCAGCCAGTAAATGTCCACTGCTGATCAAAGACCAGAGGGGTGTTGTTATAATCCCCACGCCTGGCAGGTGGCTTAGGGATCGCAGTACGTTCACCGTATACTAAGAGAATGCTGCTGCCCATCCTCCGGTAATTCTGGTCGCAGTTTTAGAACATACCCGGGTCCAATATATATATGGCTATTTAAATAATTGTTTCTATCACTTATCTAGGAATTCAATATTTTTGATCGGATTTGCTATAATCTTATTACGTGACGGGGTAAACATTATTAGTTTCAAAAATAACATTCACCAATGACGAGTACTGATAATTTAAGTCGAATTTCATCACATTAAATCATCGATAACGATTGCAAGTAAACACGTGTATAGAGAACGTTCCGAATATCCTGTTTTCGTAAACAATCGAATTACGAAATATTTTATCGGAATAATCGGAATTTATCGGTAGATTGTAACGTTTCAGTGCGACGTACGATTACGCACTAGGTTATTTTGAGGGCGCAAATGTCGATGGAATGATAAAACGATTTTTACCGACACAAAGAATAGGTAATAACAATAATCAACGTGTTTATTGCGACATATGTATGCATGCAGATCAAACTGTATAGGTACCTACTTTAATTATTACGAGTATTAGCAGGAGTAGCCAACATAGCTAATGAGAATCGATACGATACGAAGAAAGTTTATTTGTAGTACGTATTGGTTGTCGTTTTAGCACTGCTGGCGGCTGTAGCGCTGTTCAAGTATTTATATTCTCTTTGGCGCTGTTGGCATTGACTCGAAACGCGCTCTTAGATATCTCACGACCTACTTTTTTGATTTATCAAAATTTTCTTCGCCCCTACTAGTACGAGTATTCCTTCTCCATTTCTCTTTTTCTAACGTCATCGCAGTCAGGTATTTAGTTTATTTTTCTGAATCACCAAAGCAAAGTCTAACTAAAGAGATACTTATCAAAAAATGAAAAGCCTATGATTCACCAGAGCGCACCAGAATCTATCGATTATTACGGGGAAAACAATTCGTTTACAAACATTGATTCATAAGTGATTCGTGTGTCGTGACTCGAGTGATTCGTGTGTCGTGACTCGAGTGACTCATCGTGCCGCAGTTTGGCGCCAAATTCTTATGACGCGCCATCTTGTTTTTATTTTTCTTAATTCTCGCAAGTTCCGATTCTCGGTGGCCAGTGTCAATGACGCAGGTGAATGTTGACTTACGTAATCGGTAATCAGAAGTTCATTCGAATTATTATCATCTGTAATAAAATTATATGAAATCACTGTTACAGTATTATGTTAAATAGCTTATTTGGGGTCGGACCCGTGCTTCACCTAGGTTCTTTACTTGGGTGAAGCACGGGGCACTTACAAGTCTCCGTGCTTCAACTACCACTAATTACAGTCTTATGCAAAAGTCTTTTATATATAGTTTATATTATTGAAGTTATACTTCTTATGCAACTTACAAACAAGGTTGCGTTAAACGTTTAACGCTACCATGCAGGGGGAATATAAAGAGATGGAGCAAGAGTTTCACTTCTTCCGCGGGCTGGGACTGTCACTCGACTTGAAGCACGAATGAAATGAATTGAAATGAGAAACTGATTATTTAAGAAATATTATGTCACTTTGACAATGACAGCTGCACTGATTTTCTCCACAGACAGTATGTTCCGAATTACACAACGAGCCTGCAGCCTGAAGTTTAACTTCTTCCGCGCGGAGGGACTCTATGCACTATTTTTTTTTTACTTACTTTGTCTATTTAAGTTTATAACTTTTTTAAAGCTCCTAAATTAATTAATATCCCAGGTAAGCAATATTGAAAAATTTCTAGTTGAATAAAAAAGTTATTTATCCCGAATTAATTTATATCGATTCCTGCTTTTGTAGATACAGATTATAAAAGTTGCTAAAAATAATTCTGGGTGTGTATGTACTAATTATATTATAATTACATTTATCTATAGCCGCGTTTTTACCCGTATTTTTTCAGATTAACTAGACAAAACATAAGCTAAAACTAACGCAAGGTAAGTAGGTAGGCTAGGTAGGTAGGTTGAGCAGTGAGACTGTCCAGAGGTCTTAAGCCAATCCAAATGCTTAAGCCCACTATCAGTTGGCAGCGTACCCATGGCACTACCACGCTGAATGGCAATGCTTATGCTTTGAGCCAGAAACACGCCAGTATTTTAGTCACGCGTCGCATTTAAGGTAGATGGTGGAATGGAAGTACCACTCAGCACTACCACTGCCACTTGCACTAAGAAAAACGTTGCAGACGATGCGTAGTAAATACTTACAACTTCTACTTGCTACTTATACTACGCATCTGCTAGCGCCCTTACTCGCGTGAGTACTGTGCTACTGCGCTGAGTAGTGAGCTATTGAGATCACGTAGTCAAGCTACGCAATGAACGCTATACCTTCATTATAAGCAATGTCATTTGTAGTATTTTGTATCTACTCTTCCTTATACTGCAACAATACTTCTTGAAAACAATAAATTTCCGTGAGAGGAATATTACAAAACGACTGACCTTTGACCACGTAGGCAGCATAGTTATTTTCCTAAAACAAATATTACTAAGAAACTTTGTTTTAATTACTAAATTCCTATACCTTATTTATTAGGTCAAAATAATACAGGGTTGTTGATAATTAGTTAACAAGAACAGCCTCTCGTATGCAGCTTCCCTATCATACTTTATTTCGTGGCGTGTAATAGGGCAGATAAAAGCACGCAGCGGAGTTTTTGTCTTATTTTCCTAAACATTGTGTATTTTCTAGTTTTAATGCGTAATAATAGTGAATATTATTCATTAAGTGTTCATGGACGCACTCGATTGTGAGAAAGTGATATATATAACGCGGTGAAACATGTATTTTTGTGTTGTTTTCAAAGCTTCTTGTAAAGTATCCACCACTTTGTAAGGGCATGACTTTTATTTGACCGTGACTTATTTTGCTTGACTCTGACTATGATTGACTTGTCGTATGGGCGATCGTGATTGGAAGGTTGGTGGAGTTTGCCTATTGCCTTCGTCAGCTTGCAGGAATATTTTTTGGTCAAGGGTGGATTCAGGGGGGTCGTGGGGGAATTGGAGGTCATGACCCTGGGCTGGGTCCAGGACCTAGGTGGACCACTAATTAATATAAAAATTAAATTATAACTTCTTGTGACTTGACCACGACTATTCGACCGCCCCTGGCATCAAAGCTGGATCCGCCCTTGTCTCTGGTCTTCACCTGAACGTTCTGGATGCACCTCATACAGTCCACTCTTAAAAGCATCTCCCCAAGAATGTACGTGTATCGTACAATAATATAAATAATACGAGCGAACGTCATAAAATGTTTTACCCATAATTGTGTCATGTTATGTGTTTCAAAGGACAAAGTGCCCGGAAAGTTTGCTTACGTTTTCCGAAGTGTTATAAGTTCATAATGTATGTTCATAACATATTTTCTATACGTAATAATGTGACGTAGGTTATGAACTTTGAGCTTATAAAATATATGACGTATTTTGATGAGGAAATTTAGCGGTTACTTCAAAATTGGGGCAAGACGCGGGCGAGGCGGCGTGGAGAAGTCCAGTTATCCTGGTAGCATAGGCTCGAAACAAGGCCGTAGCCAGGCATTCATTAAGGGGGGGGGGGGTTGAACTTTGGACAAGACCGTAGTCACAGAAGATATAATAGCACACTGTAGCTGGAAATTATTTCAAGGAGAGTTGTCGAGCCCTGACATTCAAGTAACAACTTTACTAATAAAATAACAATAATTCCGTATGTCGACTGTAGAAAACTACCTCTCCGCTTTGCGTTTAAAGTGTGCAATATTTTAGTAAATACCTACGTACAAAACGGGGGGACATTTTGGGGGCCCCCCAAAATCCCCGGCTTGGCCCGGCCTACGGTCATGGCTAAAAACTGTACCTGTACATTTTCTAGAACTGGTTCTCAATCTTATGACTCATAGGTCATAGTATTTATTAATAGCAATTGACTACCGGAAAGGTGACTGATTTATAAAAAATTAATAACTATAAGTAATACGTATGCTGCAGCTTAATAAGTTATTTTAATCTGCTCTTAAAGTTCTGAGATATAAGCGGTTAAAGTTTTTGGTTGAATTAGGAAAGGATGTTCTGTCCCTTTCCTGCAAAGTGAGTGTCAGTATGGAACTGATGTTGCGCACTTACAGATGCCAACATTTGTGTTGAGGCTACTTAGTTTGTTTTCAAAGATCGCCTCTATTTGTAGAAGACAATAAACAAGTAACTTCGGTGATAATAAGAAAACCGGTGGTGAATATAAATTATCACCGACTCGCACTTGGCCAGTAGGTATTAATAATTTGTTGTATTATTTTAGACTGTGTACTATAACAAGGTTTGACGCTTGTACGTAATACCGATTTTACACTAAAACCAATACAAAAATACGTTTAAAAAAGTTTGTTACATGGGGACCCACTGCCCTTTTAGTTTTAACTTTTTGACTTCATTATATTTCGTAGTTAACCCGCCATAGCATTATATATTCAGTGAAATTACAACTGACTACCTATTACAATTCGAAAGATACAGCCGTAGGCCGATAAAAGGTAGGTCGAACGGACGGACGGACAGATGGACAGGCAGACAATGTAGGCTTAGTAATAGGGTCCCGTTCACACCCTTTGGGTACGGAACCCAAAAAAGTTTACCGCAATAACAGTATCCATGTAGGTAATGTCCAACATCTCTTCTCTACATAGTATAAATTGAAGTCGCTTTCCGCGTCTTTCTGTCTGTCTGTATGTCTGTATGGCCTAACTCCTCCCAAACTAAGCAACTGATTTTGATGCGGTTTTCACCATCAGTTAGATACATTTTCAAGGAAGGTTTATATATGTAACTAGCGACCCGCCCCGGCTTCACACGTAAATTTCACCCGTGCGAAGCCGGGCGGGCGGGTCGCTAGTAAAGTATATTTTCAAACGCAGGATGAATAGATATTATATATTCTAAAGTCTGCGTACTTTTTTTTTTCTTTTTTTGCCATTGGTGGCAAACAAGCAGACGGGCTGCCTGATGGAAAGCTGTCACCGTAGCCTATGGATACTTGTAACACTCGAGGCATCACAAATACTTCATCGTCGCTTAACATCAGGCAAGTTAGAGCAACGCTAACTTATACTCGATAAAAAACACAAATGACATTATAAAACCGCCTTGTTTATGATTCACTTAATTTATCTCTTGGCGCCTACCACCACGTTGATAAAATACTTGCGGTCTTGCGGTTTCCTTCGAACTTTACCAACACCGACCTTATTGGCTTTGCGATAAGGTTTATTTTAACGTTGTGGGTAGCAGCATTTCCGTTACATAAAAAGAACTATAGCAGATTATTGCATCATACAAACAAATAGCTCGTTTAATTATTCTGAGTATTCACGATAGAGCTGGTTCCTAGAATATGGATATGCGGTAGGTGGGATTTTACTAAACCATTTTTGGTAGGTATTTATTACCTATTGTTGAGGAGTTCTGATGTGTTGAAATAAGTACGCATTCTTTACTGCTGCATTTTTATGTCATTAGATGGCTAATTAGCAGACGGGCTGCCTGAAGGTAAACAGCCACGGCGCCTATGGATACTTGTAACACCAGAGGCAATATAAATACGTTGTCGACCCTTAAGGACTCTATTAACTCGCCTTTTGAAGAACCCCATGTGAGGTAAGCAGTCATGCTTACCTCAGGCGGCCCGTCTGCTTGTTTGCCACCTATGGCATAAAAAACAAATAAAAAATAAGTCTTCCCGCCGAGCTTCAACATGGAGGGTTTTAAAATGGTGTCTACAATTACTCTCCGCAAAGCGCCTTCAACTACGGAAATGGAATCAACCAACATGATGGCAATAATTCAATTAGAATGACTAATCACTGCTAATCCATAGACGATATCATTCATTTAAACGGGGAATACCCCGAGAATGAATTTCTGATAAGGTATCAACATCCTTCTCGGTTATCTACGGTTGTATGACGCTAGATTTTACGAATAATAACGAAGGCAAACTCCCATCAATATACAGGGTAATCAGTTAGCATCCTCTTAAGGACGGCCTCATTAAATCAAAACAAATATTTGGTCTACGAATTCTTAAAATTATCGAAAAAAAATGGTTCCACACAAAAAAAAAACAGTATCTCCCGACAAAATTTATGAAAGAGCTGATTTCTTTTCGCGAATTTTGGTAAGTCGTAGAACATAAGTTGTTTGTTTTGACGCACCCTTAACAAGATCCTGATTACCAGTAACCCTGTACATAAAAAAGCAAAAGAGGCACTTCTTAACACCGTCACAAACTCACCTCCATATATTGTATTATGGAATTATCACTCTCATATCTTGGCGAGAGCTGGAAATCCCACACCGTCTGGTTTTCTCTCTTGTTCCGCGAGCCTACAAGGGGTGGAATTTTCCCGCCGTGCTACAACATGAAACGTTTCAAACTGGGTGTCTACAACTACCTCTCCAGGTTGGCAAAGCACAGTCAACGCCGATAGAGTTGCAGGTGTTCATAATATATAGGCGGCAGTTGCCGCTTGCTATCAGCTGGGCGCATGCTCGTTTTTAGCTCATTTAAAAAAGACGGACAAGTGCAAATAAGACTCGTCACCGAGGGTTTGACACCCAAAACTGAGTTTTGTTTCTTTCAATTCGGGATCTTTAGAGTTTGCCCGACTCACACTAAACCGCTTGCCTCAAAAACTGTAAGTAAGAAATACTTACTGATTTTCATGTAATAGAAGTCCACGTGTAAAAAAAGAGCTGGATGCCACCATATCTTCCTTATTAGTCTGACCTGAGTTATACACAGACTACAAAATTAGTGCGATGATATTTGACTCACCCAAGTTTGTATGACATTCTGGGAGAAGTCAAGATACTCCGGTCAAATGCTAAAGAACATTCAACAATGTTTTACAATAGCTTGTTGTCGGTTGTCGGGTCACTCAATAGACAATAGGTGGCAGTGTAAATAAAGATA
Source organism: Agriopis marginaria (assembly GCA_932305915.1). Classification (NCBI taxonomy): domain Eukaryota; kingdom Metazoa; phylum Arthropoda; class Insecta; order Lepidoptera; family Geometridae; genus Agriopis; species Agriopis marginaria. The sequence goes on along the minus strand of OW029914.1, from coordinate 19,334,834 downwards.
TTGTGCCATTTTGTTTGCATGCCACTGTAGTTTGTTATGTTCTTTTACTATTATGTCCGGTGATAGGAATTTAATAATGGGTGTTACTATTTGGCGTATACAGGGTTATAAATAAAGGATATGCTAAGCCGAAAGGGGTTCGTTATACTTCTCATTTATAATAAAATTTTACTCATCATCATCATCATTTCAGCCATAGGACGTCCACTGCTGGACATAGGCCTCCCCCGTCGATCTCCAAAAGGGCCGGATGGAAGCGGCCTGCATCCAGCGTTTCCTTGCGGTCTCTTTTAGGTCGTCTGTCCATCTTGTGGGTGGACGTCCTACGCTGCGCCTACCGGTCCGTGGTCTCCATTCCAGAACCTTTCGGCCCCAATGGACTACTATAGGACCAAAATTAAAATCACGAAAAAAACAGCTGACAACCGACTTCATTATGTGCTATACCACAGAAGAAATAATAGACAGTTATACACAGAAAAAGATTTGTTTTTGTTTAAATTAGAACGGCTGTCAATGCATTTTTGTAAGAAATTTGTTGTATCCATGGTATAATATTATACTGTTGTATCCAGTTGCACCCATTATAAACGAAACGTCAGTCATTCGAAATCTGTTAGCAACTGTGATGCCGAGTTCGACGCGTTAATCTAAATAAGAAAGTTCATTCAAGGTTTACCTATAATGCCTGGTAGCAGATTTTCCTTCTCATTTCCGTTCTATTTATTTCTCTTTGCTGTGGTGCTATAGCACATTTGAAGCAGGGTTTTTACTTGACAGATAAATCACAGAACTCGTACAAAAATAAGTTGTTATCTACACAAATAAAAAACTGGTTTTATTTTTAGAATTATGTCACTGTTTACTATGTCTGTACCGATACTTGGGATTGATAAAAATAATTTAATTAACATTGTGTTTGCGACGCCATTACAGTGAATAACAGATAAGAAATAATTGTGCGTGTAATAATTAGGTATGTTATTCCTGTTTTGACTGGGTTTTATAATAATTTGTTGGGTTTTTATATGTTAGTTTTTTTAATAGGCTTGCGCTTTGCCGCCAACTTGCCTGATGTTAAACGATGTTGAGTTACTTGATGACCAGCTAATCTACAAAATATTTACTACCTTGAAACAAGACATTGGCAAAGTTATGGCAACACCGTACACAAGCCATGGACAAAAGTTGAAGTTGAAGGTTACTTGAAATGTTTACATCGAATATCAGAAATAAGATCATCAGTTAGTTGTTGGAAATACTGCGATCTGATGGAGAGACATTAAATAAAGGGTTACACACAATTGGTATATTATGCCGGAAGGGGTCCATTATACTCATAATTTCGAACAACTTTCACTATGAGACAAGTCGTTGGTTAATTTGGTGGTGAAAATAAGTCACCAACTTCGCCAAGTCACCAAGTCGCATCTTCGATTTGCTGACGACCTAATCTTGTTCAGCGAGAATATGCAAGATCTCCAAGAAATGATACAAGACCTGTACGAAGAGCAGGTCCAAGATGAAAGTGATGACGAGCCTAACGAGTGTTCCATTAACACCTATTACTGCTGGCTGGGCTGGCTCTATTTATGATCAGTTTTATATGAGATATTAAATAAAAATTAGGACTCGAGCCCATACATAAGTTATATAATCAAACCGGTGTAGCTACTTTGCTAAGGTTTCGCTACATAATGGTAATAACGTTAAATCGCTTGAGGGTCATGTGTCTAGTGGGAAACATATAAACTAACATTGCTGACGCGTGTGTCTAGAGGTGGTATTACATCATCAGCCAGACGCCGTCCACTGCTGAACATCGGCCTCCCCCTGTGAACTCCACACATCAGTCTGCGTGCTTCATCTTCGACCACAACTTACCCATGCAAAAAAAACTCCTCACTGAACGACAGCCTACCTTCTGCATCTACTGGATGTCCGCAACTCTCACGATGAATCTCACATTTAGATAACACGGAACACGGTATTTCGCATCTATATAAGAGACGATAAGACGTTTTTGAATGTTATTAGTTAATTATCGGTTATTATTTTCCCCCTGAATATCAAATAATTTAGTTATGTAATAATAATATATTCCTTGATAACATGTTATTGAATAACACCTGTTTCTAAATATATATTTGATATTATTTATCGTTATTTACTTATCTTGTTTACATACTGATAACTTTGAAATTCATTATTACACGCCGAAAATATATAATTAATAAAGTATTGAGTATTTCAAGTTCATGGAAATGTGATTTTAGATAAAATTCTTGCTTGTGATTTTAAAATAATTTCTTTTTGATAGGGACTTGGCCAAACGTTTGATGGTAGCGACTGGTGGCGTCTACTTTGGCCAAAATTAATATTGCTATTCAACGTGGCAATGCTGCCAGCATTCTGGCTACTTTTTGCTCCCTCCTATTAGTATTTTTATGTTTTTTTTATTTATTATTTGTATATATAGTATTAGTTTTTAAATGTCTGTGTTATAATTATTTTATTTGTATAAATAAATATATACACTCGTTAATAACTCTTTAAAATAATTTAATTCAGCTTGGGGTATTAGTTTATTATTTTATTTACAAATAACCACATAATTGAGAGTTGGACTAGCGTACCAAGGGTTCCGTACCACCACATAATATATTTAAATTCAGTGTTTATAAAAAAACAATACATGTGATTTGTTTCATTCAGTTCTTCAGATTCTTGGCGCGAACCTTTATTGTAGATATAGTCCATAAAAACATAATTTAAACTATTGATAAATTGGTCACGTCATTCTCAACCATTTTTTTCCATTTTTACAATAAATAAATAAATTTTCGGGACATTTTTGCACACACGGTCATCTGACCCCAAACTAAGCAAAGCTTGTGATATGGCTGCCAGAGACTGATATACATACATATATAGGTTTAAATACATACTTAAATAGATATTAACACCCAGATATAGAACAAACACAAATGTTCATCACACTAATGTTTGTCTTGTGGGAATCGAACCCACGCCCCTAAGCTCAGAAGGCAGGTTCACTACCAACTGGACCAACGGGCTATCTAAATAGAGCAAAGACAAGAAAAAGAATTTGGTGACGAGTACTTTTAAGAACTAAAAGTTTTGTTATTGATTTGTTCAACCTAGAGTTAAAAAGAGAGCTTGTTCCTATTCCAGGTTATTTTAATATTTTCCACCACAACGTCTCCTCAAATGTAGTAAACTGTTTTATCTAGAAAAAACAGCTATAATCTTCTAAAAAACAAGAATCTGACTGACCATTTTTACAGTTACCCCGTCCATACACAAGGCGACTCTGGTCGACTCAAGTCTTGAGTACACTTAGTGCGTCGTAAAAAAGTTAAAACACTGAACTATCAAATGGCAGTGAGAAATACAAATATCTGTTACATGGACTTAAGCCCTGATGATGGTCCTAAGCCAAACAGTGGTGATTTTCAACATGATGAACATATATTTTATTATGGTTGGTACCATGAATTCGCGAAAAACAATCAGCTGTTCCGAAATAATTTTGTCTTTCACACTCATCTAAATAATATTTCTTCTGTTATAGGGATGCTGCTATAGTAAACATTTATCATAATGCTGAGTACAAAGATCTCTTTTTGGCTTAGTTTTTTTGCATTTATAATGCGATGATATTATGTGTATTAAATATTTAAAATCCATATGATTTTCTATTAAAGTCCATTATACCTCGCAAGCTGTTTTAGTGTGGCATTTATTTACGGTTGTGGCGTTCTTATATTTTTTTGTTGTATCGTTTATAATGTTTATTTTCCCAAATAACTTAATTGCATTCACTTATTAGATAGAATTTGAAATACTTTATGTTACTATCCTCTTTCTATAGGACAACTAGAAAGTCGGACCACTTTGGATTTTCCTTGTATACGTACCAAACGTTTTTATTCTATGTTTCTAATCCGTACAGCCAAAGAATGGACCAATGTGCCGGCTTCCTTGTTTCCTGAAAGATATTATAGGTCCTTTAAAGGTCAGAGTGACCAAGTATCTTCTAAGTCTACGTGCTTTATCTTCGACTACATCGTCGCTTACCAGCAGGCGAGTTGTCTAACGCAGATTCATAACACAGGCACACTGAGTAACCTTGTATCAACGTAATGCTTAAATTCTCAACAATAAATGGAAGTGTTATTGCCACAGTTTCCTCTTTAGCACTTACACTCCCCCTTGATCGTCCGTCTGATCATCTTGTTTGCAGTTGTGTGCCGCTCAATTTTATAATTCAAATATAATATACTAGCAACGCATCCTGGCTTCGCACGGGTGTAAGTCTTATTTTTTTACACCTTGGGTTACATTATTGAAGTTTTAGTAAGAATTCCTATTTAAAAAAAAAAACATTATAGCCTATGTCACCCGGGGATAGTGTAGCTTCCCAACCGTGAAATTATTTTTCAAATCGGTTCAGTAGTTTCGGAGCCTATTCAATGCAAACAAACAAACAATCAAATCTGTCCTCTTTATAATATTAGTATAGATATAACATTATTATAATATAATATTATTTTATAATATATTTTATTATAATTATATTTGTGCGTTTGTAGAACTAGTAAGAATATGTCAGTGTGTGCAAATACGTGTTTACTTCGGCCCCTTCAGTTTTTGGCAAGCTTTTTTTCGGTACTAGTTTGAGTATAAGGTATCTCCAAACTATATATCAAAGCTTGTGTAAGGTTTATGTATTTGATTGATTTACAGGAAACATTTAATATTTTATTTTTGTATTATAATTATTATTATTTTTGTCCTGCACTCGCCTAGTATACGAACTACTACCAGCCTAACTGTTAACGTTTCTCACTATAATAAAATATTGTGTAACATTTCTCATGAATTTCAGAATATATTGCTAGGAAATAATAAAAATGCATTATTTATGACCGCACGTGCGATACTTCCGTCCGAATTGAATTATGTAACAATGCACTTGTTTTGTTTTTTAATGCTTTTCAGTTACATAGAGCTACATGGGTTTTCTTGTGAAACATCACTCTATGAGGTTCATCTGTACTTCATCATCTATTTACTAATCTTATCATAATAATAGTTTCATCACACCATGTGTAAAAAAATCACTCAAACTTTTTATATTACCAAACAACTACTGTTCTAAAACAATGAACTTTTTAAGGTGTTAATCAATCAATGGAGAATTGCATTCATTAATAAAGGAAAAACGTTTATGCAACTCACAGAAGGCCATTATGAGTGAATGAAAATTCCTTAACACTGTAAGGTTGCTGTTGTCGATTTGTTTGGCAAGGAAATTGAACAATGGCAATGATTACCAAGTTAGTTAACTACTTGTCCCTATTCCTGCACGTGTTAAAAATACACATTGCAATCTATCTCGTTGCTGCTCTTTTTTTATTTTTAAGTTTTGAGAATCTTACAGCTAAATACAGTACAACAAGTTAATAAATGCGGAGGGCCACTAAAATCTACAGATAACATTATGAACACTAGCTGATCCGACAGCCCTTGTCCTTGCGCAAAGTTAAAATAGTCGTTCAGTTTTCTGAAATTTCCAATTTTTTTCTGCGCAATTTTTATTTTTTTTCTTTTCATATAAACCTTATGGAAAGATTATAATATTATGGAAGATTATTTGATTAGATTAGTTTTTTTTTTTTTGTAGTTTTTGTAAAGGTGTCGAATAAAATTTAAATTTATTTTATTTTATATTATTTTAAATAAAAATTTATTTTCTTTCTTTTCTTACTTTCTTTCTTTCTACAAAGTATTAGGAAACTTTAAAAAAGATGAATGAAATGGGTAAAGTCATTCTCAAGTTATGGCCTGACCAAAGCAAATAGGATTCATTTTTATATATATATAGAAGACAGATAGAATACTGACGTCATTTTACGTAAAAGTTAAATGATTTTTACGGGATATTTACCGTGGTAAGATTCTGGAATGAGCTCCCGATATTTCGGCGCAGTTACATGCACCATGTTCACGGGAAGACTGAAGAATGCGGGTGGTTGGTCGAACAGTTAAAAAGTTAGGTGCAGACATAACGATCAACCCTCTTTCTTAGTCTTTTTCTATGGTTATCACTGGAACTCGAACTCGAACCTTACTACGGTAAATATCCCGTAAATAATCATATAACCTTAGTGAACAACCGTGATAGTTTAAAACAGTGTCATTTTACATGTTTTTGAAAGCCTCAAAGAATTGAATGCAACATAAATTAAGTTTCTTAGCCTTCTTATACTTGGCTCTATTAGCTGATAAATTAGCTTTGAAAGTAGGCGCTAAGTTAAAAGTCTAGATTTTTTTATTGGATACGTTTCGGATATTGTACTTCAAATCTGCAGGATCGAATTCCTCTCCTTCCCATTTTTATATCGGAAGGCCAACCGGGCACGAAAAGGCGATATCGTTTCATTTGAAATTTGAAGAGATTTGATAACACTCTTATTGTGTGAACGAGTATGCTGTGGAATGCGGTGCGTCAATGGCTGTTCCTCGATAATTACAAGTCTCGGTAGTTTGTCTTCAAGTCGCGAGTGAATCGGTTCCTTTTTAGCAATCGTGCTCCATCGTAGACCGCATCAACAGGCGAGATGGCAGTCAAACGCAAGCCTATCTTCTTATCTATCTATACATATAAAAGGCTTTGTCCTGAATGACTGATTGACTATCAACGCACAGCCTAAACCGCTGATTGTAAAGACCTGAAACTTGGAGGGTGTGTTCTTTGCATGACGTAGGCATCCGATAAGAAATGATATTCCGAAATTCTACCCCTAAGGGGATGAAAAAGAGGGGCAAAGTTTGTATGGGACAACGTGATTCCTTGGTCGAATCTATTTCAAATTTTGCATAAACCTTTTTTAACAGAATTGATGGAAGACGTTCTTCGTATTTTATTGAAATTCGTCCCCTGACGGGGTTGAAAAGGGGGAGAAAGTTATTTTGGCGGTGATTTGCTTCGAAGTTTATATCAATACTCCTTAAGTAGTGCTTTTGATTTAAATTACATTTTATTTTGTCACATGTTTTACATGTGTCAAAATAAAATGTCATGAAAACTCAATCCGATTTTATTCAAAAAAGGTTAAACTCACTTGAAAACATAAGCAAATACTCTTTAAACTTGAAATGTCTTGAAAGTCACCGTACTATATTAGTACCTCATTTGAAGGTTTCTAAGCACACACAGCCTAAACCGCTGATAGTTGAGACCTGAAATTTGGAGGGTGTGTTCTTTGTATGACGTAGGTATCCGATAAGAAAGAATTTTTTGAAATTCTAGCCTTAAGGGGGTGAAAAGGGGGGCAAAGTTTGTATGGGACAATGTGATTCCTTGGTCCAATTTACTTCAAATTTTGCATAAACTTTTTTTTACACAATTGAAAGAAGACGTGTTCGTATTTTATTGAAATTCTCCCCCTAACGGGGTTAAAAAGAAGTAGAAATTTATTTTGGCGGTGATTTGCCTAGAAGTTGATATCAATACTCCTTAGTGGTTTTGATTTAAATTACATTTTATTATGACATGATTGAAATCTCAATCCGATTTTATTTAAAAAAGATTGAACTCACTTAAAAACAGAAGCAAATACTCTTTAAAATTTTAATGTTTCGGAGGTCACCATACTATATTAGTACCTCATTTGAAGGTTTTGTAGCTTAAAGAGGTTATGCACTTTTAGGACACGGGCTCATAGGGACGTTTGTTGTGTATAATAATACCAAAGACCTTAATTATATAAATGTCCTTGAATAATACTTATAATTTTCTTTTAGTTTGTCTTAAAGTTTAATTTAATGTAAAAAAACAATTAAAAATCCTATTAGAACCATTTTCGACTTCTATGCGGACGAAGTCGCGGGCAAAAGCTAGTAGGTATATAAAAAATCATGTGTCTATGTATGTATGTATGTTCCCTGTGGACTCCAAAACAGCTTGACCAATTTTAACGGTAGGTACTTTCACTGTAAGATAGCTGATGTTATAAGGATTAACTCAGGCTACTTTTCATCATCATCATCATTGTCACCCAGCGGGTGAAATAACGAGGTGCGGCTAGTTATTAAATAAAAATAACACTTGGCCAGAAGTGTTAACTCGCATCGTGAAAATAATCAGCTGTCATAGGTTCCCGAAGACTCGCCCTTGCTTCGCTCGGTCAGTTAACATCTTATAACCCCTTCTTTTCTCGTCGCTGCATTCTTAGCTCTATATTACACATTTTTCCACTAGTCATAACTATCAGCTAACTGATGAATAATTCATCGACCAATGACTGTAGCGCGACACGAAAACATTCAGAAATGACCTTGACTTTGTATGTTTTTACCGATGTTTGACTCTACTATTTTAATATGTGAAAAGTATTAGCTAAACTATTAGAATATCAGTCTATAGTTTTATAAAAAAACCGTACAAAAATGTTTTAAAGAGTACCGACAAGGTAAAAATCGAAGTCATTTTTTTTTAATAACAAGTAAAATTAAACCTCAAATGCACTATTTTTAAATAACAACTGTTAGCGTAAGCCGTGCTCGATGTGATAGAGTGACGAGCTAATTGATAGCCTTGTTGGCCCAGTTGATAGTGAACCTAAGCTGCCTTCTGCGCTTGGGGGCGTGGGTTTGATTTCCACCTAGAACAAACATCCATGTGATAAACATTTGTGTTTGTTCTATATCTGGGTGTTAATATCTATTTTAAGTAATGTATTTAAAAATATGTGTATTATGTATGTATGTCTCTGTGTATGTATGTAAGTATGTCTATGTATATGTATGTATGTATGTCTCTGTGTATGTATGTATGTATGTATGTCTATGTGTATGTATGTATGTATGTCTATGTGTATGTATGTATGTATGTCTCTGACAGCCATATTACAAGCTTTGCTTAGTTTGGGGTCAGATTACCAAGTTTACAAAAAATTACCGAACATTTATTTATTTATTGAGTGACGATATACATAATACAGTGTGGCTAGAAACGGAAATTCAAAGATCAGGCTGTGGCGTGTCATGGAAAAAGCTTCAAATAGGTTAAGCTGTTTTTGAGTTTAGCGAGTTTAACAGACAGCAATTGATTTTTGTTTATATTATGTATAATTAGATAGAAGGTAGTTTTTTTTTTAAATATAATTAATAGGCTTGCGCTTGACCGCCAACTCGCCTGATGTTAAGCGATGATGCGGTCTACGGTGGAGCACGCTTGCCTAGAAGAAACTGATTCACTCGTGATTTGAAGACACCCAGATTGTATCTATCGGGGAACACCCATTCAGGCAGCGCATTCCACAGACTAGCAGTTCGCACAATAAAAATGGAATCAAAGCGCTTCGTTCGAGTTTTCGGAATACCAACCATAAAGCGGTGTCGACTAATTTGGTTTTACTAATTGTCAGTGTCGGTAATTCCGTGACTGTCCCGCTACAGAGCAAAAACCTCCGAACCTTCCATTCCTCGCGTGCTTTGGTAATCACAGTAGGATCGAAGGTATCGCAAATTCTATTTAAAAAAAAAAAAAAAAAAAAAATGTTTTTCTAGTCTACCGAAAATGTTACATAAGCAATAAAACAACCAGTATTTTCTTATAACGTCAAACATTTACCTATTTATCACCCAATGTTTTTCATTATCACAAATACCCTAAACGTCACCAAAATCCATGAGTCAGAGTTTATTCAACCGTACAGAATAGACAATAGTAATTCGCTGCGTAGCAGAGGCTACGTCGTAGCAGAAGCTACGACCTTTCGTAGCGTAGGGCGTATTATAATAAATCTACACAAATTAATTTTGCCACAATTAATTTCTTTCTATTTATTTTTGTTAATTTTATTTTTAGTCTTTAATTTTTTTATATTTGTGATATTAGTAGGGATTTATTTAAACAAGAAAATTACACATATTTGGAAAAGAAACAAAAATAAAACCTAAAACTACTTACAAAATTAAAAACTAATACTAAACTAAATTAAATACGCTAAATAAAAATATTTGTGTAATAGGTCTTTTAGGTAATTAAATGATTAATTTTATTTTCGAAAATCTCACTATTATTGATTAATTTACAAAAGCAAAAACTATACTCTCACTAAGAAACTCATAGAAAAACCAGTTTTTAAATCGTTAAATACCTAAAGACAATAACAAAATTCAGATCTGAAACTAAATTTCAGTGAGTTACGAAAAAAATTGCAATATGCAAAAAAGTTGTACATTTACAAAACCTACCACTGAAATGTAGCGCAACAATTACAAACTAAGTCATCTGAAATGGATTAGTGCAAAGTTTGCCAAATAACGATCTAAATTGGCCATAAAATCGAAAACTCTTGTAAAATAACCAATTTGTTGCAGCAGTTGCCCAAATAGTTCTTATCTATCGATTTCTTGGTACAAAAATCCGCGACACATGACTCAATCGCAAATTAGCTACAAAATCGGACACTACATTGACTCAATCGCCGCGCCGGGTAAATGATTACATACAGTGGTTACGTAAATCGCACACAAGCACGTCCACGCACACACCTGTAGGTGGCACTCACACAGGCGCGCGTTGTGAGTGTGTGAGTCTGCAGTCGGAGCCTCAGACCGCGCCGACCCCACTACGGTTCTCAGTCGCACTCTGAACACAGCTCTGAACAGACGTGTCCTAAGCAACTTGGCGTACGCTACGCATTGGATATTTCGTCATAATATTGTGAAGTGACTATTGACAACTCTTTTGGACGTGTAAAAGTGGGAGTGAAATTGATATTTTAACTGAAAACTTATTGTGAACTGAACTTGTTATTGTGATTTTGCTGAATATTTGGATTTTTTTCTACCCACCATTTGGATAATTCCGGATAAGGTGTCCGTCAACGCCGCAAATATTTTTGTAAGTATCAATTTTGTTTGTGTCTTTGTTGTCAATTTTTTCTTTCAGTTTTAGCTGTTTCAAATTTTATTTCTTTGCAAATCGATTTTTACTCAAATCCAATTTGAATTTTTAAAGTTTTATCATCTCGCCGGTAATTTTTAAATAAAATGTTAGTTGCAATAATATCTATTTGAAATATATACGGTTACATTACATAATTAATTTTTTTGCAAAATTATCCGTACAACTAATTCAGATTAAAAAAAAACACCATATTAAAATAATTAAATACTTAGCCAAGGAATTGAACCAATATGACATGTAAACCAAAAAGAGATGAGACAGTTTTAAAAATTTAAACATCCGATTTCCGCGAAGTCATTGACTCTGAGAAATTGTTTACTCACGAAGAAGTTTCGTGCCAAAAGTTTGCAAATCATTTTATTTGTTTTAAAGTGCGTTTGGAATCGTTCGTTCTACCTTGTTTTGATTCTTGTTTGTAATTCTGTTTCCTCAATAGTCGCTATCTTTGTTTACGTTTTCAACTTTTAATTTTGTTTAATCGATTGTTCATTTAGCGTCATTGCGACTTAATTGATAATATAACAAAAACTTTTATGTCATATCATTATTATAACATTTATTGTGTTTCCATAATATCTTGAAACTGTTGGTGTTATTTTTTGCTCATATCTGCTCGCGTAAGTTTTTTTTGTCAGTAAATTTAAAACTAAGTGCGTCTTATACAACAACAATAACAAAAAAAATACAACAATTTTTTTTAAACGCAGCCCGTGTATTATGTACTCCTATGTAATAATAGTAGGAGCAATGTACAAGCAACATTGCGCGGCGATGTTGCAAATGGGCGCCTGGCACGGCGCTGTCGCAAGCTATTGTTGCTTACCCAACTGGTTCAAGGTCCCACATTCGCCTGCGGATGTACGGAAACTAGATTGCAACTGCAATGCATTTTTTGGTGGAGCAATGCATTGTTCTATGTTTTGTTCTTGGATACTTAGCTTTAGTTTTGCAATCTAGGTATTTAATTGTCTGTTGAGTATATTTTTACTGCGTGAATGAAAACTTCGAAATTTGACAATGACATTACTTTACATCGTCGCTTCCAACAGGCGCGTTGACGACCAAAAGCGGAATAATGAAAAAAAAAGTTACTAGGGCCTATATTGAATTTCAAATGTTTTTATTAATTAAGATAGTTTATCTAGCTATTAATTTATGGTCAAATATTAATCGATATTCCTGCAGCGATTTGTTTTCGCTCATAGGTAAACCCAAAATTAAAACGCATTTAGCCGATAAGGTAAATGACTCAGTGTTATGCAGAAAATTGTAGCAAACAACTTTTTCCGATAACAAATTAGCACGTACAGACTTTCCCAGAACATATTTGGCAAAACATTCGGCAGATATCTCTTGTAGATAAGAACGGGCGTAAACAAGAATGACCTTTGTTTGCTGTCTATGATTCTAATGTTTTAAAGACAAGGAAAATTACTCAAATTTGTCATTGTATGAAGTTTGACTATATCAAGTATACTAAATTAATTTTAAAAAAATGGACGCATGCATCAAGGTTTAAAATTTATCGTAAAAGATCCCACTTCTGAGATCTCTTCGCACAATTGCAGCGATTACTTTCAGGCAAGCGGCTTATTCATCTCGTCTCTAAGTCGTATACCTAAAATCTGGAGGTATTTTTACAACATTTATAACTATGTGGTCATACACGGCGTTTGGGATGTCACCTCATCCATCGACAAGCAAACAAAACAGATATCAAAAACCACAGACTAACAAATACCTCGACAGAACAGCAGACGGGCTAAACCCCCTAGAACATTCTACACTCCCGTTTCATTTCACGCAGTCTGTTTTAGTACCTATGCAGTGCATCGATCGACCGACTAAAGGTCAATGCTGTGTCAACATGATGACGTAACAGGGCCTACGCCACTTGCGCAATGCACAAGTGTACTTCACAAGTAGACAAGCCCTTATCACTGACGTGTCTAACCCTGGCATCGTTTGGATACTGATAATTTTTAAAGGCCTTGGAACGCGCCAAAATACAAACAAATATAATGACTACTTAAAGCAATAAATGATGACATTATGACCAAAATATAATTTCAAATGCTACTTAGCTTTTAATGACGATTATGCTACCATTAAATCAAATAAAATTATTCACATGTCAGCCAGATATTGCACTATCGGTCAAATGACTAACTTATCTCTTTTTTTATTGACGTTTAGTAATATTTCTTCCGGCTTTGCAATCAGAATATATTGAATGAATACCCTTCAAAAAACAAAAAAATACAAATCATATAACAACAAAGAGGCGTTACGAATATACAAACTAGCGTAACATGCATGCATTGTATATCGTTGCCTGATGTAATGAGGAACTGCCTGCAAGGTTGGCCGGAAGGTTTCGACAGAGAGGTTGCATGCAGATTTAAAAAAAAACTTTATTTGAGCAAAAGTATTACAACAATCGTGCTACTTCTAGCTACGCCCTTTTTTACCCACGATTTTACAACTATTTATCTTATTATCCGGGATCAAAAGTATTCAGTATCCTTATATTTGTGATACATAGCAAACTGTGACTAGCAATATAAAATATGTAACAGGTCCAAACTTTATTCAAATAAAACTCAGACATTGAATCATCGAGATGTTTTTCGATTCGATGACCAAAGTTAGTGATGTTTAACAGCTCATTATCTTTCGTTTGCAATTATCGGTAACAATGCATCTCTAAATTTAGAGGTGTGCACAGCACAGTTTGATGAACCGGTAACCTGATTAGCCCTCATTGCCCTTGACGGAACTCAAGGTCTGTTTACCAGAAGAATTGCGCAGTTATTTTCAACACATCGAATGCAAATATTTTGTCTGAGAGAAATATTTTGTGTAAACTGGCACGGAATACCCAGTATTAGAAATTATTTTTCTTAGGTTGAAGGGGTAACCCCAGCAGATATACCTACTTAGTTATTTACTGTGCATTACGTAATCTTTTTTTACGCGCAATAACAAAGCCCGGTGATAATTTCATCGTTGCGAGGACAAACGAAGATAACTTGACCTATTTTTTTTTATCTCACTCACTCTCGTAACTGTAACCTACTTACAGTGCACGTGAATCTATTGCGACGTACTGGACGTTAAACACGTATCAGTTTATTACATCAAAAGATGATAAACGATCTTTCGAATTTGGAACATGACGCAATTTAGAGCTGTATATGACATTACTGGAATGTTCGAATTAAAATGTCATATTTATTTTCTTTGATATAATTATGAAATAGGATTAGGATTTTCCGGATGAATCATAATAACTTTTCAAGTGGATTCCAGAGTATTCGAATTAAGAACAGTAAAATGACAATCCCAATTGAAACCATAGATACCTAGACTTTTTTGACTTGAACGTTCGAGTTGAAAATTAAATAAGTAGGTAGGCATACCTAATGGGTTTGCGTTGTTTCTTATGAAATAAGATTTTCCGGGTGAATCATAATATTTTCACGTACAATCGATTCCTGGTCTGAGTCACACACTATTTACCTACATCATTTCCTAGAATGGTGTCAGGTTGCGCAACCAAATGAAGTAGGTATTAGAACTAGTGCATTGAAAGAGGTTAAGTGTTTCCTAATAACAAAGCAATTAGTAAGCGAGGTATAATAACAAAGTTATCGTAAAACAGCGTTTGTGCAGCGTCTACATTCTTTACAGGGACAGTTTAACCGGGAAATAGGAAGGGCCTTGGCATATATTCTCGCGTAACTGTTACGAAACCAAACCTTGACACCAAACGATAGCGCGACCGATAGAGGCCGTCCTGAAATACACTCCCGTTTAATTGGGTTTTTGCGCGCGAATACGAAAAATCGGTCAAGTATACGCATTTCGGGAAAAACTTGAAACCTGTCCAGGTATTTTGACCTTTAACGCTTTCTAGAACTGTCATAAATTTATACACAGGTGAAGAAGCAAAAAGAAGTTAGTTCTAATCAGGTACGTATTTACGTACCACAGAAGGAACTGTAACGACAGATTGTAAGACATAACAAGAAGAAACCATTCGAAGTTTTCATAACAGTCACCTCTTGACATAATCCGATAATAGCAAACAAGAGGCGCCAGCCATTGTTATTACTTCGTGATATAACTTTTCTAGCTTTACTTCTGTAAGAATAATATTTTCTTGATTTTCGTCAAACCTTGAATCGACTAATTAATTTTACATACAACCTAAAAAAGAAAAACTCTTTGTCTACTACGGTCGAAGTTGACAGAAAAATGTCAAATTCAAAATGGCGGCCGCCCTACTTTTCCCGCGCAAACGACCGCGTGGAAAGTTACCGCCGTACTACTTTCTCTACTTTTTCCAAGATGGCCGCCGTATTATGTTATTATACTCATTATTTAAACTAAGGTCAAGTGCGGCGGTGCATACATAATCACGTAACGGCGACAGACAATGTTGTACACATTAATTCAATGTGACTATTATGCTATTTGCTGAGATCTCAACGTTTATTACAACACAAAGCTGACGTCAAAGTCAACATTTCCATAATAAATCCAGTAAAAAAAAACGTCCGTGTCGATCGGACAGACCGAATGTTTAATTTTAGACGTTATGACCTAACCCAAGTTCAAGTTCTAAGAAAATATTTAAACAAAGAACAAACCTAAACTAGAGATGATCTTGTTATTGCAGCAATCGATTAACTCAGAGCTAGTATAGATATAAATTAATATCTGGTCAATCGATCGAAACCAGGTTTAATTGCTTGTTACTGCGGTCAAGGTTTCAAGGGCGTAGTGGTTAATTAAATTTCACGTTCCGACATCACGTTGCAGTTTATGTAAGTGACTAGAGAGGAGCAAACGTGCTTGTTGCGCAACCGAACGTGAGGTTCAAGAACGCACACGTGTCCACAGCCGCGTGACCGGCTCTCGCGGTGGCAGCACGTGGCCTGCTAGGACAATCACTAAGGTCACCTGCTACTACACTATAACTATAATCTTTGCGATATTATCGATAGGTCATTGTCGAGGTCAATATCGATGTCGTTTCCGGTTTTTTCGCATCACTATCTCTACGAGTTCAACTATATTATAATAAAGATATTTTCATTCACAGGTCATTGTTAAGGTCGATGTTTCCGGTTTTTTTACATAGCTATTGTTTCACTGCAACTGAGATGTTAGGTTATGTTGCAAAATACTTGATATTCTAAAATATGTGTTTTATTTTAACCGTACTTGTGTAAAATTATGGTTTTTTTGTATTTTTATCGATCAGTAGTTTTTGTTATGTAAAAATAAAGTTAAATGTTTTAAATCTAAAATGCAATAGTTTGCATAGTGACGAACTAAACTAAAAGTATTTACCGAATTCAATACCTTGGGTAAACAACAGCTATCACGCGAAAAACCCCGACCTGATTTAAAAACATGTCAAAGATAAGACATATTTCATTATAATGTGTTGTGTAATATTCGAAATATTCTCTGTTCAAACATTGTTATCAGTATTTGTGATACAAGGACTTTGTCCAATGACTCAGTGCGGTAGCATTACGAAATGACTGCGATAAAGCGAGATATTTAGCAGAGTCTTCAATATTTTATAGCACATTTTCCACGTGTTTTTAATTTGCTAAATTAGATAACAGATTTTATACCAGATATATTTATTTTAACCTTGATACCAGCAATTTAGATCGATAAAACTTAAGAGTATGGAAGTTAAAAAAGGAATACTAGGTTGCAGAATCCTTTAAAGAAAAAAAAAATATAAAGGATAAAGAAGGAAGAAACATGCACTATACTGCACGTAAAACCCATAAACTCGTCCTACGTTTTTTTAACTACGTAGACGAATAAAATTAACCTTCAAAGTTATCATGTTTTTTATCGTGATTTTTTTAAAATATGCCTTTTTCCGCATTTATCATTATCAGACAGATATAGACGGCTTTATTTTTGAAAATGGTACGACTGACAGTTATCGATAAAACCATAGATACTTACATAAAACTTATCGTTTATTTTTTATCGATAAGATTAAATCACAATAGCTTGTTAGGCCCGTTAGCTTATTTGCCAAAATAGGCACAAAAAATATAATAACAACTCTAATTATATAAATGCGAGAATTTATAAGTGTTTTAAGACATATTTGTTCCTACTCCACTTCCTAGCGGGTTAACTGATTTAGATAAAATTTTGTACGAGTAGCATAAACTCGTACGTAAAACCGTTACTTTTTAATACATAATATTAATAACGGTTCCTGTAGAATAGCCGGGTGTTGTATGTTATATTAAATAGAACCTAACCCAACGAAGTATTGAGCATTCAAACATTCGAAATGCGATGACGAAACGCTAATAGCTGTTTCATAACAGTATTACGGGTTTTAGATGTGATGAGCACAAAAAACCGTTTCGGCTGGGTACCGTACGGTCCCAGTTTTCGTAGTAACGGTACACGCGAGAAAGTACATGATTAGCAATAACTGTTGGTTGTCAAAAGACCGCTTGATTGTTGATTATTGTGCAACCGTTAACGATAGATCGATTCGTGGTATTGACCGCGAAAGGTGATAGTTATTATCAACAAAACCGCTATTTTTGTAAACGAGTTCGGTGACGCTATATTTTGTTCTTCTTTCTGTGAGAATTTTGGCGTCGCACTCCTATTCATTTGCCAGTGTCAAGTATTAAATTACTATTAAGTTTGATAAAATGTAGTCAAACAAAACAAAAGTCACAGTCAAAGTACAAACAAAGTAAGTTACGGTCAAGACAAAGCCATGACCTGTTAAAGTGGTGGAGACTTTACAAGAGGCTTATATGTAGCTTTGGATAAAACACTAAAAAACATGTTTAACCCACAAGTTTAGGAAAATAATACAACGAGCCAACATGTTTTTTTCACTTTGGCGCCAAAACGCAGGCACTTGAACTACCTACCAAAGTGGCCATGTTAGGCGCGACAGTTTGCCATTTCTATTTCGGTTCCATCTGTCACAAGATTACATCACATTTTGGCTAAGAGACAACGCCCTAAAAACCTAAATCTAGAAAATATTACACCTATTCACGCCTACTAAATTTAAAAATAAAATGTTATTGAAAAAAGATCATGATATTTTCTTAGGTGGACAGCGAATCGATTAGTTGACATACATTTAACAGAATTCACTGGCTACAAAAGAAATTAATAAAAACAATAGAAATGGGTTTCCTCTATAAATATAGCGGGGTTTTGTTAACAATGAGCATATTTTTATTAGCATGCTAAATAGTAACCGCTTCTAAACCGGTGTTTAACAGTCTGCTCCGCCAAGCGTCAAGTCTTAACGGACACTGAATAATTCCTGTTAAACCTCGAACAACTTGACCAGTGAATATTTACTTTATTGGCCAATATAATAATAAAATTGTGTTACGTCTCATAAAATAAAAGTTATCTTAATCACAGCTCTCAATTTAAAATTATGACGCGTCAGCCATTTTGCTTTTTTTTTGCTTAGGTAGTTGACGCTGTTCATCCACACAACCTCATTTATTGAGGTTGGTATGATAAACAGTTAGGCAAACTTTTCCACTGCATTAGATCACAATAACTGTTTTATATTAACACCTACAGACTACAGACGAGATGGGCAAAAAATACAGCTGAATAGTTATGACTAACTGTACAATATTAGTAATCGGAACATAAACTAGTAACGGATTTCAATACTTTACAATAAAGAACAGTTGTCCCAGTGATTTCTCACGATTCAAAACTATTCCATAATTATAATTACGATTGCTTATAATAACACATAGATTACTCAATAAATATAATAATGTTATAGATATATAAGAGGTTTTTTTTTAACTATCAACATCAGTTTGACATCGTAATGTGACCTGTTAAAAAAATTGGACTAGGTTATGAATTAAACAGCTTAACAGCAGCAATAGTAAAAAATATGACAGTTCCCATGCCACTGACATTTTATCACAAAGACGGGCAATTAAGTCAGACCGATCATTGGAACAGTTATCCGTAACGGGCGACGCTTCTGGGGCAACCCACTGACACCGATGCTGGCGTGTCACGGAACGTGGAACGGAACGTATCAATACGGCAGTTTTTAGCATGCCATCCATGGTCACGGTCAAAAAGTAGTGTGAAGAGAAATGCATTTATCCTAAGAATAAAAAAAAAAGATTTTGCGAATTATTTTTGCAGGTTTGCTTAACAAATTTTAGGATAAAAAAAATCGCTGGCTCACTATTATATAGAACCTTGTAATAGTGAGCCAGCGAAATGGTATCATCAAAAATATATTTTAAAACTTTTTCATTAATACATTTGCTTGAATGACTTTGAATGTTAAAATATTTTATTATGCTATTTGTAGTTACACTTAATCCTCATTGTTGTTCAAGGAATTTCAATACGATATCATTGCCTAGATTAGCTGACCTAGTGTCTTGGTAGTAAAGAGACGTGATCACCTATTTCGTTTTTCAAAAGTGGCCAGTGTTCCTGTTTATAAAAAAGACGTAGAAAAAAGGTTAACATACCTCTCTTTTTATCGATTAACACAATGGCTGTTTTACAAGTGTGGTTCTTCTATTGTTTTTCTCGGATAACGACTTTGATAACAACATCATTTTTTAGACTTCCTGCCGTATTGTACAACAGATTAGCGTTTTGTTTTATGCCTCAGGTGATTCTGATTTCCAAGCGTTACGTAAAGGTTAACGACACGCGTTTGATTCGATTCATTTCAATTTAAAAATCGCTGGGTCAAAACTATTCGATACAGCACACATTAGATTCAACGTGATCGAGATTTGAAATCAAAATATTATGTGCACACATTTAAAAATGGAAACAAATAACGTAGATAAATTTTTAACTGTTGCAAATTAACACCGTTCTATATTTAAACTAAACATCCTGCAATTATATCACCTAAAAACGAGTATTCGCCAATACCCAGGAAATGAGTTTTGTAACGGAAGAAATCCGGTGTAACCTTAAAATTGGATTTGTGTAATAAGGTTAAGAAACGGTTTATTAATGAGTTTGGCCAACATGAAGGGTGTAAAAAAAGTGTGGCAACACTCCACAAAGGTGATCCACGTGCAACGTTGCAGTGGGATGTTGGGACACGGCTTTTGCAATAAGATGCCAGCATTTCCCGCACTGGCAATACACCCGGTTACGTGTTTATGGGTAGCGGTGATCACTTACTATCAAGCCCGCTTGTTTGCCACTTATTCTATATAAAAAAAATGTGACAGCAATTAATTTAGATGCAAGCATTGCCTTTGCTAATGATAGTATTTCTCTTGTTGCAGAACCACGGTGAAGATTCGTGCGGACCTATAATCGTCCGCCGAAACATGGTCGCCGAGTTCATCTTAAGCCAGCAGCAGCTGCTGGCAAGTGGTGGGGCTCTAGGGCCTGCACCGCCAGCCGCACGTGCCCCTCCTCCGCCCCGCCAGCCACGCCTCTCTGTCTCCCCGCACTTCCCAATGGACGGCCCACCTCCGCCAAACGGGAGCCCCGGAGACATGAGCGATTACGACTCCTACGACTTCAACAAACGCAAGGAGTTCTTCGGCCAACGCAAGCAGCGTGAATTCATCCCTGACAACAAAAAGGATGACGGCTACTGGGACCGCCGCAGGCGCAACAACGAGGCCGCCAAACGCTCCCGCGAAAAACGCCGCTTCAACGACATGGTTTTAGAACAGCGTGTCGTAGAACTTTCCAAAGAGAACCACGTGCTAAAAGCCCAGCTGGACGCCATAAAGGAGAAGTACGGGATATGCGGTGAAACGTTGATAAGCATAGACCAGGTTCTCGCTACCCTGCCGACTTGCGATCAAGTTCTCTGCGTGACTAAGAGGAGTAAGCTATCAGGGAATGCTATGTTTCCGTCACCGCCGCCACCCCCTCCCGCACCACCTGCGTCTCCTCCTTCTCCTCCACCGCAGCGTGCTCCTGAACCTTACCAGGAGCGCCTGCCTGCGCCTGAAGCCTACTACCCCCACCCGGCGCACTACGAGCCCCCCGGCTCCGTGCTCAACTTGTCCCGATCTCGACGTGCCCCCTCTCCTTATGAGCTCTCCTCTCTCTCTGGCTCCGGCTCCGGCGATGAAACAGCAGAACAGTACACCTCCGACCAGCACAACAGCTTGCCACTGAAGCTGCGCCACAAGTCCCACCTCGGAGACAAGGACGTGGCGAGCGCGCTGCTCTCCCTGCAGAACATCAAACAGGAGCCCGGCCCACGGTCGTCTCCTTCCTGGGACGGCGAGGGTTCCAGCGACGAGCGTGACTCCGGTATCTCGATAGGTGCGGAGTACAGACCCGTGCGACCTGACGACCGCCTGGCTGAGGAGGAAGATGCCCACCTCAAGGCGGAGCTCGCGCGGCTCGCCACGGAGGTCGCCACCCTTAAAAACATGATGCACCTGAACAACGCCCGCGGGCACGAGCACTGAGCGCGCGACCCGCGCGTTCGGACTCGCCCGCGCGTTGCGCCTGGACCGCGCAGCCTCCCGCCCGCCGCGGCGCAGACTCGATCCAGTTCGTACAAACTGTCTCTACCCTCCCATTAGCTGAAGTTACCACGTTGTAAAGAGAAACTATTATAATGTACGGTATGTGCAGCTGTAAGCGGCAAAGCCGCGCGCCTATCTGTAATCCTTCCTAGTGTTTTATGTCGTGTTCGATGTTCGTTTCTCGTTGTTAGGATACACAAAACGCAGATAATTCGCGAACGTTCTTTATTATGTAAAAAATGAGACTAATTCCTTTCGGTTTACAGACTTTTCGAGCAGATAAAACTTGTCTACTCAGTGATAGAATATAAAAATGCATTTTTAGTGATGAGCTATGTATGTATATTAAATAAGTAATAGAAGTAGATCTGTTTCATCTTTTCGAAGATTCGATGGTGAAAATCGATTGCTAAAGACTATGTTCTCGTAAGTAGCTCTAAGTTCGATCTAAGTATCCTAAGTTCCGCTTAGACGGTTATTTATAAATATGTGTAATTTCTCAAATCGGAATTTCCGTTCCAAACCAAAAAAATGTATAAGAGGTCCTCTTCAAATCGCAAACTTAAGAATAAGAACATTTTGCTATCCTGAACCAGATTGTATGAAATATGATCAGATTAAGAATACCAGTGCCTTTGAAAATGCATACCTACCTTTACAAATAAATAGCTGTAAATGAATATTTTTGTACACTTAATATTAAAAGGATGTCGTTTCCATTCATTGAATGCCATGTCGGACCAACTACGAGTACTGGAAAGCATAAACTTACAAAGTAAAGACTTCAACGCGCTCGCGTAATCTTCAGTCAAAAGTACTCTTGGTTGGAGACAGAAAATCATAATTGTATTAAATCCTACGAAGGCTAGTTGTCTAGTATTTCAGTTTATTATAAGTATACTTTCTCCTAGTATCGCCTTATAGGGCTTTTGATTGGACTGAAGGAGGTTAACTAAGTATTTATTTATTAATCGGACCGTGAAAGAGGATTTTACAATTTATTATCTTTGTATAATAAACACTACGATATGAATAAATTGTGTACATTACAATTATTTCTGCATTTTATTTCCTTATCTCTTTTAATGATTATTAACTTAGGTAGGTCATATAATAATGAAAACTATAGACCAACTTACTATTGACAATATCAATTAAACAAAGTAATGAACAAGTATCGCATTACACAATTTAAAAAACCTGAAAAAGAGCATATCACCTTCAAACGGCTGAACAGTCTTAAATCATAGCTAAGAACACTCTCGGTCAAGTTACCTATCAACCAATTAAAACTAAATTAAAATCAGTTCAGCCGTTTTGGAAATAAATGGGAACATTCATTTTCAACACGTGCTGTGTAAGTAGATAGATAAACTCTTTATTGTTCACACCACAAATTTTATACACACGATAAAACAGCTTAAAACTAGTGCAACAATCGACGGCCTTATCGCTAAGAGCGATTTCTTCCAGGCAACCTTAGGATGGAGAGGATTCATGCAGGAGGTAGAAGGAAGGGCGTGCGTATAGTATTGTGGATTAGGGCCCATCCTCTCTCTTTCTGAGATAAAGTCTGTGTTCCAGCAGTGGGAGGGAACATTATAAGCTAATAAAAACCAGCCAAGTGCAAGTTGGGCTCGCGCACTAAGGGTACCGTACCACCACAAAATTCAAAAGCGAAATTACTAGGTATAACTTGGTAATGAACAGAAATTTGTCACCGACGCATATGGCCATTATTTATTATTTGTTGTTATACTTTAGAGTGTGTACTATAATCATAATCATGTCAAGTTTGACGCTTGTACGTCTGTTGCCTTTCTACTAAACAAACGGGTTGCTCTATTTATTTCGTAGCCTGAAATAAAAAAGGCAGCACTATTTTTAGTAAATTAAAAACTGTCAATTAAATCTTCAAAATTGACTTCAACATTGAGATTAGTAAAGTATTTTTTTAAATCATTTTGGGAGATCTGTCGTGTTGATGTTGTTATAGTTTCATGTGGGTATTGGAGGGTAGTTAATTAAAAAAATGTCTTGGTCGTCGCCAAGGAATATATACCTACTACTCTCTACCGAGAGGTCGAACCGGTGTATTTATTCACAATACAGTGACAGCGGTGCATCTTAATTAAGTAAAACGTTTAACGGCGTCTTAGTTGATTTGGGTATTATTGGTGATTTCATGGTGTTATCTATTAGTAATTTTTAAACTTTCACGATTTGAACACATGTTTTAAATGTTTATCGGGACTTATCACGTATTATTTAATATAGGTAAAAAATATGTACCTTTCGCTCGACGTTTCGACCATGTTACAATGGCCGTGGTCACGAGCTGACCAAAAATATGTACCTTTCGTCGAGCGAAAGGTACATATTTTTTACCTATATTAAATAATACGTGATAAGTCCCGATAAACATTTAAAACATGTGTTATCTATTGTTTGTGTTTTTTCTTAAAACAACTAAGTATAATTATTACTTACGAATTGTAACGTATATTATCATATCTCAAACTGGATTCTAAACTCTAGAAATGTTGACTAACACATACTTTAACGATGAGCAGCAATTGACAAATCATTCAGAATTTCGGCCAAGGTCCCTTGACAAGTCATTTGGAAATATTTTGGGATTTTTTATTACCTAGACAGTAAATCTAGTAGTTTTCATCTCCTCCTGTATTGTCTCTTAGTATTTTAACATGTCTAGTGATACTATACTTATAGACTTCAATTGAACTAAACAAAGAAGAATTATCTAACATACGTAGGTTTAATTTAAAAAAATTACTCTTACTCAATAAAACGATGATAGCAATCATCACCTTTTTTTTAACTTTTTAGTTTATTTTATTCATCCCTAATCGGTTTAAAGTTTTTAGAAA
The DNA here is from genome assembly GCA_932305915.1 of Agriopis marginaria. NCBI lineage: Eukaryota > Metazoa > Arthropoda > Insecta > Lepidoptera > Geometridae > Agriopis > Agriopis marginaria. The sequence goes on along the minus strand of OW029914.1, from coordinate 19,310,382 downwards.
CTTTTTTTCATTTAATGATAGTTATTTTTCCGTAGACGGGTTGGTAGTTATTTAAAAGTTTTTTTTTTTAATTAAAGCTTAACAGACTGGCAATTCTTCTCAAATGCTCGGCTAGTTTTTTATCAGGCGTGCTTCAATTTATAACCATGGATATAACTTACAATCTATATAATATATATAAATTAATCTCCATTTACCTTTGTCACGTTATATAACTTGAGAACGACTTTACCGATTTCATTCATCTTTTCTTCTTTTTTTTTCTTATATTTTGTAAAAGGTTCTTACGGAAATAAAAATAAGAAAGTTGCGCAGAGAATTGAAAAATTTCAGAAAACTTAACGTCGATTTTAAATTCGCGCGTTTGACACTTCTAAGACAGGACAACGCAAAGAGTAGTATTATAAAGGGGAAAAACGTCTGTCAGGTCAGCTAGTACAAGAATAAATTAAAATAATTTAAAAACTTACAACCAATTCGGGAAAGGGCTTATAACTTTTAAGCCGCTAAACAGATTTTGTCCAAACATAGCTTAAAATCACCAATGAAACCTGCTTGCAAATAAATAAATAAAACATTAAAATCGGTCCCGCGGTAACTGACAGTAATCTGTTTTTACAGAACGGAGAACGTTCTCCATGGACAATAAAAACTATGATAGTGTTAGTTGGTGGTAAGGTTGTGAATGGAACTGTTGTGAAGAGAAAAGATCGTTTGTCTGCACCTAACATTGAACTTTTCGACTCACCGCCAGCATTCTTAAGTCTTCCCGTGAACATGGTGCACGTAACTGCGCCGAAATATCGGGAGCTCCATACACAACCACAACATGGTGAATATAACCTGTTATTTATCATATAACTGAAGCTGTGGTATGTTCCACCTAACCACATCTCTCTTGTTTGTCTGATCTGAGCAAGAGGTCTTTCAAGGCTGATGACGATGACTATGAAAACGTGCACTGGAGCACAGTTTTTGGTTTTAACAATTAACCACGATTTTACCATATAAGTAATACAATACCAGTATTCAGTTTAGTGGGGTTATTGAAAACCCCAATTATGTTCTAGATATCTAACCAGTTTGTTATTTTATAATCATTTGGCAATAATACGCGATCGGTAATTTCCGGCTGTGGTTTTGCGATGACTCATACAAACGCATTTGGGAATTAAAACAATTATTCGCTAAATCCCAATCAAAAGATAACATCGACTGGTCACTGGGGTCACTGGGTTTTAGTGGGTATAAATAATCTCACATAACCTGGCTTCACACCAATGCAGATTTTTATTTTTGAAAGATTTCCCCCTTGAAAACAAACAAAAAAGTTAGTTTCATTACGTAGTACATACAGGTCAATGGTTTCATTGCATGTTGGTGAATGTCATACTATGTCTTTGAACATGCGGTTCTTGGACATACCGGTAAAAAAAAAACGTTTAAAGGATTTAATTTACACATAAAAAAATTAAAACAACTAAATAATTCGTAAGCTCTCGAACAAAATTATCTTACTATTCATATTGTCAAATCAACAGGCGCTCAAACTAATTGATTCGTATTATTCGATCTGGTACAAAGTTAATGAAATTGTTGTGGTGTTGTTCTTCTACATATAAATTTCAACAGGCTATCTATTACGTTTCAAATGATAGGTAGGACGGACGGACCGATGGACGGACAGACGAACAGACGGACAGACAATGTAGGCTTAGATATTCTAGCTTAACCTGCCATCTGCGCTTGGGGGCGTGGGTTCGATTTTCACCTAGGACAAACATTCATGTGATGAACATTTGTGTTTGTGCTATATCTGGATGTTAATATTTATTTAAGTTTTTTTAACCTATACTGTCCCACTGCCGGGCAAAGGTCTCCCCCACTTCCTTCCACAAATCTTGGTCTTCCGCCACCTCTCCGGAATGAGTCAAGATCATAACGCCAGCGTTTCTTGGGCCTTCCTTAACTGCGTCTCCATCCACTGCGTGACGATCCTGGCCCGTCGGTCGGGTCGCCATTATTTAAGTTTGACCTGAAGACCTGGAAGGTACCTACTTATTCACTCTATTACCTTGAAGACCAACACATGTTTAACGAAAACTATTTTCAGGAAACAAGGACGGTGGCAAATGCAGCCTGTAAAAAATTGCTAAGTGCTGCTTTTTATAAAGCTTTGCAGCTTTAAATAAACCAGTTTTTCATCGCCTATTGTCAGCACTGCAACCTTCCTCCTGAAGTCGGTCAAACATGCGGGAAAATTGGCAATCGTGGGTAAAACCACATACTTCTACATTTCTGTCTGTTTCAATACCTTTGATGAAATCCCGGAAAATGCGGTGTAATCGGAATAACGCGAAACTTTTCAAAATAAATAATTCAAAGTGGTGACTAACACATTCTTAATTAGTGAAAAACCGTTTGGCAAAGCTTCTATAAAATGTTGGCCAAGGTTATGATAAGTCCTTTACGAATTCACTGATATTTCAGGCTGATTCATTTCGAATTATTCGATGATTTGATTGTTTGTGATACTGACTTACCTACGAAATGGGCGATTTCAAGTCTTGCATTCGATATAAGTCCATAGAAGTGTTTTTTTTTTTTTTTTTTTTTTTTTAATATAGTATTAATTTATTTATATTATTTTAGTTCATTTGAAATTATATATTACGAAGCCAGTATCAAAGCTTAGTATTAAATATTAATATATAATTTACTACTAACTAGGTACTTTACCAATAAAGATTGTAGCTATAGTCCATAGATATACTTATAGACCTACTTACCTACTTAAATATATGAACGAAGCGATGGTGGCCAAACGGTAGTATGAGTTATGAGTGCTTTACAATCTGACGGCACCCGGTTCGATCCTTGGCCCTGCACCAATGACTTATTTAGTACCCATAAATAAATTATTTGCAGTTTCGATGCCATCGCTCAGAAACGGTGAAGGAAAACATCGTGAAGAAACCGGTAAATTCAAAAATCTCAAAAGTCCAAAGACATATGACATTCACCAACAAGCACTGGGCCAGCATGGTGGATTAGGACTCATCCTCTTTCTCTGAGAGAAGGCCTGTGTCCCAGCAGTGGGAACAAGATAAGCTGAAATGATGACTTAATTTAAAAGTTGGCGGTCAAACGCGGACTTAAGAAAAATACGTTTTTTTTAAAGGAATTCTGTATCCCACATCGGGAAGGCAAATCCAACGAAGCAAACTCGATGGGGTTTCATCATTTCGTTTAGGAGTTCCTATGGCCACCTCCTGTCTCCATCATCAGACTAGCTCGATGGTACCATAACATTGTCACCGAACTAACATAAATGCTAGTCTGTGGAATACGCTGCCTGAATGGGTGTTTCCCGATAGTTACAATCTGGGTGTCTTCTAATCACGAGTGAATCGGTTTCTTTTAGGCAAGCGTGCTCCACCGTAGACCACATCATTGCTTAACATCAGGCGAGTTGGCGGTCAAGCGCAAGGCTATTATTTACATATATTTTTAAAAAAACAGTAGGTATGCCAAATTTCAGCTCATTCTGTTGAAGACAACTGGTCTAAAATTCAGTTGCAAGAGGTCCCCCCACTAACAGGGCAAGTTAAATAAAAGCTAATAGTAGCTAAAATCAAAATTTGTGACGACTTTGTCATACGCTGTATGTAGGTAATAGGCATGATGACTAATATTTTTTTATTACCTCATAAAAAAGCTAATCATAAATAGAGCACATAAACGAAAACAAAATTAAAATTAGTTCAAAAATAAATAAGATATAAGCATTTTAATTTCATGCTAGACAAAGAGCGCACTATACTGAGCCGTGACGTCACAGCTCAGGTGCGCCATACAAATGTTATACTAACACACGCTTTGCGAGAAAGGGATAGAACATCCCCTCTCTATCCCCACCTTAAACTTTAAACACTCATATCTCAGAGGTTTATTAGCCAAATTAAATTATTTTTTCAGTATGTGTAATGAATTTAGTTAAACTAATTGCTAAGCCGGTTATTTGTAATAAATTAAATACTAGTCATCATGCCTATTCTTGACCCAATTTGTAGCAATGGGTTCTAGGAAAACTTACTCCTCATTTTCCGAGAAAATAATTGGTATTTCCGGTAAGCAAATGCGGTAATACTGTTTATGAGTAAGAGTATGTGTTTGTTTGACCTTTATACATCACTAGCTGATCCGACAGATGTTGTCCTGTCATAGAACTGTCAAACGCGCGATGTTAAAATCGTCGTTAAGTTCTCTGAAATTTTCCATTTTTTATGTAACTATTCTTTTCGCAACAATCCTACTACGTCCGTCTCCTGGTTCTAAGCTCCCCACCAATTTTCAGCCAAATCGGTTCAGCCGTTCTTGACTTATAAATAGTGTAATGTAACTAATACGACTTTCTTTTACATATATAGATATACTAGCTGCGCCCCGCGGTTTCACCCGAGTAGTGATGAGAAATGGCAATGATGCTGATGAAAACTAGTCTATATCCGTCTCATGGTTCTAAGCTCACCCACACTACCTACCCACAAATTTTCAGCCAAATCGGTTCAGCTGTTCTTGAGTTATAAATAGTATATAACTAACACGACTTTCGTTTATAGTTAGTGATAATAATGCTATGACTTCTCGTTTGTATAAATAAAACTGATTGAATATTAAATTCTATTTAATGACTTTTTACACAATCCGTAATCATAAAAATAATAGTTATCTTAATGACATGATAGATAAAGATTTATATTAATATTAAGATCACATAATAGGGTTTACTCAAAGATAATATAACCACTTGATCGCGCATTTGGTCAAAATTCCCTTTTGCCAGAGTAAGCTACTTCGGTCGCGGGGAATTGAAAGGCGGCTTGGGATTGGAGACTCAAAATTCGCGCTTAGGATTGGCCCGATTAAAAAAGATTTGAAAATTTTGTACCTTTCCATCGTGCGGGGGAAAGGATAAGCAGTCAAGTGATCGTCATTGTGTTTATTATTGACTATATGACAACCACTTCACATATAAAAAATACTTTCGATTTAAGTAATACAATTATTAAATAAAAAAACTTTTTTACAACAAGCTTTTTACTGAATGGCGTCTTTTTATGTTTCGTATGCTTCTCAGCATACCCTTTCATTTGATACCCATATTATGAGGGTACATAAATAATAACTGATCTGCCATCTTTGGGAATTCGCCATATTGTATTTATAATGACGTCACTTAACTATTCATGCTTTATCATCCAAACTAAACGTGTATGTAAAATTTCAGCTCAAACAGTTGGGGATAACTGTTATAAAATTCAGTTGCAAGACCACTAAAAAGGCAAGTTAAATAAAAGCTTGTAAAAATGCTTAAAATCACATCACCCGTTTAAATACGTATCTAGTACCTAGACACTTTGAATACCACGAGGAAACAACAAGTTTTAAACTCACATAAATTAAAATTCAATGTTTATAGAGTCACGAATAAATAATTTAGCTTTGTTAGTACTTTTAGTACCTTCTTATAGTCATTGTGAGTATAAAGGGAGGACTCTAAATAGGCACATTGGATACTAATAACAATCATCGAAAGATACACTTATAAAAACACAATAATAATATAGATAAAATGCACAAAATATTGATTTAAATATACATGTTAGTTAGGTGATTTGTTTTTTATTCAAAATACATATTTTATTATATCCGCGATGACATTACATTAATATCCTAAATTGTAAATACACTTGTGTGTGATTATTATCTATCTACTAAATAACACGAAGTTTCAAAAACAACGCTTTGCCAAATGTTAAAAAATCTATGTTACCTTTTTTACTTTAAGCTTTGACATCGACACCGTTGAATGCTAGGATTAGCTGCGCTAATGGACATAGAATTCGATAACGATATTAATTCATAAATAACACTTTAAATACGTCGCCAATATAGAACAGTCCATGACACGACCACGCGCCTTGAAAGCCGCGGTTTTAATACATTATTTATCACTGCCGGAGCACGCACACCCTATTGCTACCTCACTCTCTAAAGCATTTGTTTAGAGGCGTGTGAGCGAGAGCGCAGGTGTTCATCCGAACAGTGAAGGCTATCTCACTCAGTCTGTGGAGTGGGTACTATTTCCCCACAGCCCATATTGGAAGGGGATTGAAGAGTGGAGAAGGGGAGAATCGGTGCGCGAAGTTTGGCAGAGCTCAGCTCGTTGCTTTGCACCCAGAGCTCCAACTGGAAATAAGAAAAACGGGATTTAACTAAACATTTTAAGAAAACTCGTTTGTAAGCATCTCCTAGACGTTTAAACTACTAATTTACAAGTGCTGAGCAAAACTAGCAGCTGAACTATAACCATGGCCGAAGTGAGTATGACCTGTTGCCAGTCGACACACAACAACCAAATCTCTGTAGTTCACAAGTTACCTACTGTGGCATCTTCCTCGGTGCAGATCTGCAAGTCTCAGCTGCTCTAGCAGCTCGACTATATCAGCTGCCAAAGACTATAATCCTCTGCAGGTAGGTACAACGCCACCACTCTATTAGATCTCAACCCACCTGCTGTAGCTTTCTATATTTTCTCAACTCACCTCCTGTGGCATTTTGCCAGGTGCAGCCCTGCAGGTACCAGCACAGTGCAGCTGAACAAGCAGCTCAGCTATAGCCGCGGCAGAAGTATCGATGACCCGCTGCCGGCACACTGCCACAGCATGGACGAACCCTCCAGGGCCTACAAACTCGTGTTCCATGAACACTGTTTTGTCGTCCCAGTAGATCGCCTGAAAACATATAAGATGAACAGATAAGATGGCCTTCCACAGCACACTGTTTTTGATGATTTTGATTATATAGATCCTAGAGCTGTTGACGATTTAGAGCCACAATTCAGAGTTTTCGATAGCTTCAGTGATGTTAGGATATCAAAGCAATGGTACCCAAAAATGTCTCACAATGCAGATTTCGAGATGGCCAGATCAATGTGGCTAATCTATGGCTAAGTTATAGCTATGCTTTCCAATATGAACAGTTTATGCAGCAAATATTAAAAGCTCTATGCTGCCATCACTCATCTCATTCATCATTATCGTCATTTTAACTTAAGGATGTCCACTGCTGGACATAGGCCTCCCCCATCGATCTCCAAATAGGCCGATTGGAAGTGGTTTACATCCAGCGAATTCCTGCAGTCTCTTTTAGGTCGTCTGTCCATCTTGCGGCTGGACGTCCTACGCTGCTTTTTTATAGAATAGGACTACGTTTTGCCACCATCTCTCCTGATGGTATGCGACTTAGCGGCCAAGGATGGAACACTTTGATTTAAAAGAAATCTATTCACTCTAGCCCTGAATACTATGCCTCGATTGTAATTTTCAGGAAACGATGAGGACGGCAGTGTATTCCATTCTTGGGCAGTACATAAATGATGACAGGTCCGTTGTCTCCATTCGAGAACCTTTCGACCCCATTCGGCCATCTGTTCTGCGTGCTGTGTGCCCCGCCCTCTGCCAATTAATTTGCTAATCCGGTGGACTATACAGATCTACTCATTTCTGATTTGATCTCTTAGAGAAACCCCGAGCATAGCCCTCTCCATAGCTCATAATAATGTTTATTGACTGATAGAGCAAAATTAGGAGTTCTCTGTATTCCCGTCGGAAATCAGTTAGCAACTTTACTCACTTTCGATGTGATAGTAAATTTGGTGAACGGCTTCAAGTATCTTCGGTAGCGGATGGTAGCAGCGGCCTGTACCACGGCACCGCCCGCCGCCCTGATATTGGCATAAAGTCCGGTCCTCTCGTAGAAGTCTGCTCGCGCGAAGTCCAGCTCTCGGAGGTAGCGAGCGTTGTTCATGTGGTAGAGAAGGGTGTCGATGTCGTTAAGGAGACACCAACCTGGAATAGTGGAAGGTTAAAACTATAATAAAGCACGTCATGATGTATGAATCAGACAAACAAGAAAGACATGCCATTATACAATAATCGTTCGTGTGTATATGTCTAAATTTTTAGGGTACGGTACCTCAAAAGGAAAAAACGGAACCCTTATAGGATCGCTTTGTTGACCGTCTGTTAGAGCCTTTTTCTCAAGAACGCGAAAAGCTATCAAGTTGGAATTTATACCAATCACTCGTGTCTACGGTTTCTTTCAGCTGTGAAAAAAACAAACTTGTAAGTCAACGTTATCAAAAGATGTGACCATTTATGTCGAAAAAAACGCTATTCCGCGAAATGTGGCTAATATAAGTTGACTCTCAATCAAGCGTTCTTTGAATGAATACCTTGTAATCCGTTTTACTGCATTATCGATAAATTAAGTCAAGTGTGTCAATAGTGCCTACCTAAACACTTACAATCAACTGTTATATGATTATTAACTAATATATACCGTGATAAGAATCCCGTCCCGTAAGAGGGCCTTCCCGTGAACATAGTGCATCATTAATCATCAGCCAGAAGACGTCTTCTGTTGAACATAGGCCTCCTCCTTAGACCTTTACACTGAACGACAGCCTGCCATGTGCATCCACTGGATGCCCGCGACTCTCACAATGTCGTCGGTCCATCTAGTGGGAGGCCTCCCTACGCTGCGTCTTCCGGTTCGTGGTCTCCACTCAAGAACTTCCCCATCGGTTATCGGTTCTTCGAGTGATGTGGCCTGCCCATTGCCATTTTAACTTGCAAATCGTAACAGCTATGTTGATGACTCTGGTTATTTGGCGAATATCCACGTTCCGGATTCTATCCCGCAAAGAAACTCAAGCACAGCTCTCTCTCTCTATTCACCGCTAAGTGACTCTGAGTTTTTCCAAAAAGCCAACAGTTAAGGACCACGTCTCAGTACCATAAATCACAGGCATGGTGCACGTATAACTGCGCCAAAATTTCGGAACCCCATCCACAACATTATCACGTCAAAATTTACTATAGTGAACAACTGTGATAGTTTATAAGAGTGACTTACAATCAACTTCCGTAGTATCCAACAAACAGGCTTTCTTCTTGAAGTACCTCGCTCGGGCGACGGTGTACATCATCCTGGCGAAGTATGCCACGTCCAGGGTCCCGTAGAGGAGTAAAGCTCCAGCCACCACCACCGCACCCCAACCGGGCAAGCAGACTGTCCACATTGTGCCTGCCCGAAATAATACTATTGTGAACGGCTAGACCAGGGGTGTCCAACATGTGGCTCGCCAAGGTTCCTAATCCGGCCCGCGAATGAGTTAAAATTGGGTAACTTGTAACTTTTTAGACGTATTTTTGTAAAGAACTATATCAGTGTGCCTGTGCATGCAGTTACAAGTGAAACCTGCTGTCAATTCCGCCAAAAGGTTATAATTATACCCATTCTACCATTTTACTTATAATACCTAGTCTTGATTTGCTCAGTTACAAAACATCTCTTGGCCCGCCATAGTTACAAAGTTAATAAATCCGGCCCGCCACAAAATTTTGTTGGACACCCCTGGGCTAGCCTGTGGAACGCGTTCCCCGATAGTTTATCATCATCATCGTTTCAGCCGTAGGACGTCCACTGCTGGACTTAGGCCTCCCCCATTGATCTCCAAAAGGGCCGGTTGGAAGCACAAACCACCATCATAATCATCAGCCAGAAGACGTCCACTGCTAAACATAGGCCTCCCCCTTTAACCTCCACACTGAACGAACACACACTGAACCAGCCTGCCTTTTGCATCCACTGGATGTCAGCGACTTTCACTATGTCGTCTGTCCATCTAGTGGGAAGCCTACCTACGCTGCGTCTTCCGGTTCGTGGTGTCCATGCACTCAAGAAACTTTCTTCCCCATCGGTTATCGGTTCTTTGAGCGATGTGGCCTGCCCATTACCACTTTAACTTGCAAATTTTAACAGCTATGTCAGTGACTCTGGTTCTTTGGCGAATATCCACGTTTCGGATTCTATCGCGAAAAGAAACTCCGAGCATAGCTCTCTCCATTGCCGCACAAATAGGTCATGTTAAAATAGTTTAGAAATTAACCCTGAAACCTAGTAAGTACTTAGGTACATCCTAGAAAAAGTTAGGTAGAGTAGAGTATCGATCAGCTGATAATTACGACGTATTCTACCGTGATGCTACGACCTTTATATCAGGCGTTTTTTGTACGAGGTGTTAAATTTAAATTTAAACAATAATTATAACGAATTCTACGAAAAAAGGCCTTAACAACTCACTTTCGTTCCGATGCCGGTATTCTCAGGTTAACTCAAGTCGTCATTTTAAATAGCTTATTGACTATAGAACAAACACTTTCACAAGAATGTATATTTATTATTATCGTAGTAATGGCAATTTGAATTGTATTTTTATTGTAATCTAGCTACGAAGCTAGAATTAGAGGTAACCTCGAAGTGTCAATGTGAATTTTTCCGACATGGGGGATGTCAGTTGAATTGCGCGCGCATTCGGATCAATAGTATCTACTAAGGAGGTTGGATTGCTAGGCGACAAAGATTGTTATACAAGGCACCTATGATAGGTTCCACCTGGCGAAGTACCATTCTTCAGTCACCAAACAGTGTTAACAAACTGTAAAAATAAATACGGATTAATTGAGAACATCCCTCCTCTTAAGGAGTCGTTAAAAAAAAATCTGAGGGTCATTCAAAAATAACTATTTTGGACTGAAGGGCAAATAATCTGGCAAGACTGATATAACTATAAAGAAAGCTGCAGTAACGCGCAGATTTTAAAGTTCAAAATACTGCGTCTGTTATGGGAAGCATAGCACTTACCATTAAAGGAGTGACTTGCTCATCTCGTTATACGGTTGTAAAAATAGAAGTTGTCGAACACATTTATGTAGGTACGTTGAAATCTCAGATCAGATAAAGATGGGAGATACGTTCACTACAATTTTATTAAGTTCGTGTTTAAAGTCAAATGTCTACATTTTTCATAAATTTTAGGGCTCCGTACCTCAAAAGGAAAATAGGAATTCTTATATGATCACTTCGTTGTTCGTCTGTCAAGGTCAAGACTAAGGGAATATAAATAAAATAAAATACAATACGCGACGCGTTCGAGCCCACTACAACACCACCTTACCATATCTCCCTTGTTTGATCTAAGGTTGAAATTATTCGGATACAAAAGCAAGTTTTCACAATCCATTCCGGCACGAAATATTCTTCGCACCTACGATACTAACATACCTACAGCAAGCATATCCAACATACCAGTTAGTTATGACCTATTTGCTACGCGCAACTGCTTTCAACATCGCAAGTCAGGATAGCTCAAGTTAAACTGGTGTCCATTATCCTCCGGCACACGATACGACGACTGACGCCTTGTAATGTCGGTGACCTCGAAATGTGCACCATCTCTCTCCATCGCACAGGATCAAACAAAGACGGCACTAAACATCCGACACGACAGAGTCGAAAGCGAAACGCCAGTGACGTGCCGAGCTAAAGAGCGTGAACAGTGTTTTTGCGTCCGATTTTATAAAATGAAGCGATTTAAATACAACGTAGTGAAATTAATAGAAGCTATAAAAGATCGCCCCTGTTTGTGGAACAAGAATGTTGAGAATTACAAGGATCGCGTTGAACGGAAACTGGCGTGGATCGAAATATTCAACATTCTTGATGAACGGTACGAAGACATGTCGTCGGATGACAAACGGATGACAAGTGAGTAATGAAAACACACCAAGTACATAAGTATAAAGCGACTAACTTATTTATTGAGCAGTGGCCAAAATGAGGAAACTAGATTTTCCAAAGAAAGCTGTAATTTTTTGTAAAGAAAATGCGATGGAAGCTCCACTTTCAACTTCACAGGTAAGTTGGTCGGTTGAATTTTCTGTACTTGTTCCATACTAATATGTATTCTGTGACCATTTTGCGTTTCCAAATCTTTGCTTACACCATTTTAGGGTACCGTACTCAAAGGGTGTAAACGAGATCCTATTAGTAAGCCCAACTACGCCGTCTGTCTACCCGTTCTAGCTTTTAACGGCTGTATCATTTCGAACCGTATAATACATAGCCAGTTGAAATTTTTACAGTTTTTTTTAATGTAATGTTATTACCAATGACGATAGTGGTTCTCTTTGGTTATTACAGTCGTCTTCAGCCTCCAATAATCTTGGTTTCATCATCATCATCAGCCCTGAGTGACCCACTGCTGGGTATAGGCCTCCCTTTGTTTATGCCACTCTCCCCACGATATTCGCATCCACTCGTTCCCGACATAAACATACCGACATAGGTAATCTTGGTTTAGTTATAATAATTACAAAAAAGGATTTGTTGAAAGTTTTTAAAAACATATTTCCAGGTGAAATCGTGCTTACCAAGTGGACAAACATTCGCGACACATTCGTCAAAACCATCAGAAAAAAAGGTCGGAAAGGGAAGCACTACATTCTCTACGAGCATCTCACTTTCCTCCTCCCAGTATTGCCAGAAGCTAACCAAGAGCACGACAATCTTGGTTACGACGACCAGCCAGCTGAAGAGACCCAAGAAAAGGAACCCCATTTTGATAACTCGAGAAAATCTTTAGATTACGTACGTTATGAAGATTCTGACGCGTCATCAGTGGACGTTACTCCTGTTTCTAAAGCTAGCTCTAGTAGTAAAAGAAAAAGGACGAAAAAAGAAAGTCTTAGCGAAGAAATTGAGTCCCAGAGAATGGAGGATTCTAATATGGATTTTGTATCGGTCGACGATCCGAGAATAATGAACGAAGACGAAGCATTCTTCGCGTCGTTGTTACCTACTGTGGTGAAGTACAGTGAAGATGAGAGGCTAGAGTTCAGGATAGAAGTGCTGGGGTTGATGAAACGCATTAGTGATAAGAGAAAAACGGTTAAATGTCAATGGGTAGCTTAAAATCCGTTGTAAACGATGCAGAAAACTCTCAAGTGCTGCGCGTCGCCTGGAGAGTTGCAGCACTTTTTGCTTAGAGCGAGAATAAGCATCTTCCACTGCCACTGGCACTAAGCAGAAAGTGTTGTGTGCGCGAGTACTAAGCATCGTCTCACCACACTTGCAAGCAGTTCTGCAAGTACTTGGCAGGATGTGGCAGTCTTGCGAAACTTCAATACAAATGCTCGAATGTATAAAATGAGTGCGACATCAAACTTCTATCTATGTTTTGTTTTTCTTTCACTGACTTACACACAGAAAAAGTTTTTTTCTGTGAACGTATAAGCATGTGTATAGGCGTGCGTCGCACCCGCAATGAGTAGGTATATAACCGCTAACGCTGAAGAGGTGGGTAATCCGTAGAGAAAAATATTTATGAAACGGTCGAGACCAAAGAATTCGGACCTAGTAGAAAGGTAAGGTCGAAATTCTCGGTGAGACTCCCATAATGAAGTGAGACGCCTATAGAGACAAGCTAATACTTTAGAGTAGGATATAAAATGTAGAAGTTTGATTTCGCACCCGTTTCAAACATTCGAGAATTTGTATTGAAGTTGCGCAAGGCTGATTGTGACTACGGGGAAACACGAATAAGATCAGACAAAGAAGGGAGATGTGCCTCAGTAGTTATCGTTCGTGTTCATGTCTAATTTTTTTTTTCTTCCAAAAACTAAGTAGGCACTACGGCTCAGTAATTTTTCACGCATACCAACTTGTAGCGACGCCAATGAACAAGTTCCAAAGTCCAAATTCCAAACACCAAAGTCCAAGTGCAAAAAAAGAGTTTGACTAAAGGCATTCAAGTCTGATTTAGGACAGAAGTATTCGCAGTATTCGCACCCGCCATACCATATGTCCTTTGTTTTTCTGATCTGAGGTTGTAGATATAGGTTCTGGCAAACCTGAAAAATTACTTTAACAGCGCAAGTCTTATATTTTTAGTTTCTTTAGCGGACCGAAGAGGGTACGAGAGAATTTAGACCAAGTGAGTCCGCGCAATTGGTTGTAATGCACGAGTTAGTATACATTACACTAACTTACACTACGCCGCTATTTGCTAAAGGAACTTAACATGTATGTTCAAAAGGATGTTATACTTTAGTTGCGACTAAACTTTGGTAAACTGTAGTTTGTTCCAGGTCAAAACCACACTTCGCTATTTGCATTCGCGTATTCGCCAAACCAAGATGGACACACGTCTTAAAAGAGACCGCAGGGAAACACTGGATGCAGGCCGCTTCCAACCGGCTCTTTTGGGAATCGATGCTGGGAGGCCTATGTCCAGCAGTGGAGCTATGGCTGAAATGATGATTCGCCAAATAAACTGGGACGCAGCTAGTATGCATTTTATTTGGCAAATACGCGAATGCAAATAGGAAAGTGTGGTTGCACCATTATAATTATGTAAATAAATAATATAATTTAATAAAAATCACCTTGTATTTAATAGATAAGTTTAATGATCATTTCTCCCGTAGCACTTTTAAAAATAATGTTACATAATCAAAACAACTCAATCTGTTTTCTTTACAAAATAAAATTTAAACTTCTAATGTCGTTTCTTATAGATAATAATTTTATAACTTCTAAATGAAAAGGAGATAACAAAAAACTATTTTTCAATACTGTCAAGATTCTGAGGTTAATATTGGATAAACAGAGGTGCCTACACATTTATTTATATGTTTCATAACATGCTTCGGGCATAATATAAAATTTAATAATTACATTAAGGCCCGATTGTACTTCGATTAGTGATTAGTGCGAGTGATTAACGCAGGTGTTTAGTGATTAGTACTAAACAAATTTGGACCAAACTGATTAGTGCGATCGGGCCTTAACGTATTAAGCACACAGCCCAACAGCAGTGCAAGTATCGTTCTTTATTGATCGTCAAATTCGATAAAATGTCATGGAATCGATCATAGCGAGTACTGATCAAATTGCATTTTATCGAATTTGACGATCGATAAAGAACAGTACTTGCACTGCAGAGTTGCTCAGGTTGAGAATACACGTGTAATTACATACGTGCATCTTGTTCTCGCACTCGCGCCATTATTCTAAGTTGCGCAAGTTGGTTGCACCGTGTGCAAGACATGCTATAAAAGGCTGACGACAGATAATTTTGAGCGCCCAATTGAAAATTGTTTATTTTCAAAAATACAGTTAAATTTATAACACTGGAGCTAAGTACCTTTGCTGGTTTAAATTTATGGGTATGGCCAACAAAATAAAGAGACAGGCACGCATAATCTGAGTGGCTAATACGTCTAACTTACGCTACATAATAGGGCAGGCCCAAAAGTCACCCTACCCTTTCAAAGGTGTTAGAAAAAGTAGTGGGAATCTCGGACCACTCTTATTTATAACCGAACTGCGGGCTACATAGGCCCACATAGTGCACAAAACTTTAAATTCCAATTACAATATTTCACTAAAACTTTGCAACGTTCGTCAACGTCTGAATTCCCTAGAATTAACGCCCCTCCTGGTATATACAAATTCTGAATTTCGCCCCTGCGGTTTGAATTTTGTTACATCAAATGTTTGGAAGGGTTCAATGTTTCAGTTGTTAGCAATTTGGGCGTTTATATACAGAAGCTGAATACTGCGTCGAGTATATGAAACTAAAGGAGGCTTACAGCCAACAGCGAGCCGGCGGTATCACAGGCCCGCCGGCTCAATACGCGACACTTTAGTCCTCTAGTGACTAGATTGTCCCCTTAACAAATTGTAGGGACAAAGTAATATTTACAACGTTTACCGCTACAGATATCAAATTTACTATATCTTAACACATTGCTACTATTTTTAAGTTATATATTTTAATGTTAAACAGCGATAACGCCCTCGGAAACCTAATGACAAGCGCAGAGCGTCGCCAAGACGATTGGCACCGAAAACTATACTTTATCGTAAGCCGAAAATCTCAAAAATAACTCTTACCGCCCGACGATAAAGCTCCCTTTGTTTTATAACATTTTGTGCTGGCTGCTCAAGGAAGTTAGCTTAAAAATTAAACTTTACAAGGTATAGAAAAATCAAAGTATAACACTTTGGAGACAAACAAAGAAGGGCAACGTGCCAACAGGTTATAAATCATATTTATATCAGTCTAGCATACAAGGGCTATGATATTTAAATTGGTACATCTACTTTCTAACAGACGAATAAATTCACGATTGAGTATGGCCTGTAATTACTATCTGAAACACTTAACTTCTACAAAAAGGGAGGTAACTTAATAATATGTTTTATTATACATCGCATAATTATACCACTAATTATATTACAAGAAAACAGTTTATCGTAAAACGTAAACTTAACCGGCAAAAAATCACTATGAAAATTAGAAAAGAAAACGAATTTGAACTCATAGGTGACAAATCACTTAAAAATAATAACACCTAAAGGAACTAGAGTAATTTAACTTTAACAAAACCTAATCTGGCGTGCACTTAGCTAGCCGGCGATAGAAAATTATATACAAAACAATTAACAAGTTTATACAATTAAAGAAAAAACCTCGTCAGTTAGCCCACCGCGGCGTTTGAAGCCGGTTTTCTACCAGTTCTACCCGCCCCATGAACGTCCATTACGTGCAACTCAAGTCGAAAACCAGAATCAAACGCGTCGCATCAATGGAGGGCCTATGAGATCGCGATCAGTCGTGTGGCGCGCTTCGATCGCGGCCGTGTTACAAAAATTCAATTATGTGGGTAGTCGCTAGTTTTTTTCGGTCGCGCTTTCTTTGGTTTGGGTGGAGTGGAACCGTTGCAGCAATGGCAGCCGCGTTTCACGACGCCGCGGTTAGACGCGCGCCGCCGGCCCTCGTCTTTCACGTCGTGACATCTGTCACTCGCCCGAGTCTTACCTGTCAAGCTCCTGTCAACGTCATGGTGATGCGCGTGGTGAGTATGTTGGTGTGTCCGTTTTGGTGGATAAGTCCGTAAAGGAGGATGACTATCCTCGGCGGACGAACCGTCGCTTCGCCTGCGTTCAGTTCGCGCCGCTTTTATCACGGAATCCAATCTCATATGCGCTCCGATACCACTAGAGTCCGAGGTAGTCTCGTCATAGGGACTTTTACAGCATTTATCGCTGTCGCTGCTAAAATCGAACCGTCTCCTTTCATGCCTAGATTGCGTGTCCCAGAACAACTCTGGATGCCGTTCCGAAGATGAAGTGTCATCTATCATGTCCCTTCGCTCGTCCGTTTTGGAGTCCCCAGCGATCATAGCGTCCTCTTCGACTAGGTATCGAGAATCACGTCTTTCATACTGCACTCTGCGAATGACCTGAGTTCCGTTGCCGATAGAATGCACGATCGCTGAGGCCGAATTCGACAAGTTGAGTTCTCTGGATTCGTTCAAAAGGCGATCAAATTTAGTGAGACTTTCGTTGTTTTCTTTCAAGACTGAAGGCATGTTGATATGGGCGTGTTGTTGGTTCGGCATGGCACTGATCATGTTGTCTATATCGCTGAATTTGACGGGGTTTTGAGTGCCGGTCGCCTGGACGGTTGCTTGTGAAATGACGGTGGTCTGAGGCGCCATGACAACTGTAGCGGGAATGCCGCGGGAGTGGAAAGTGATCTGACGACCTTTCACGCCTTGCGCGATGGTGAACGGTGGGACCTGAAAGAGATGGTACGAATGTAGGCACTTTTAATAGTCCTTCTTGATATCACTCGCATAAGAAATCAACATGTTACAAGAATAATTAGTTTTTAGAAAAAACAAAAACAAAATCCGACTTCAAGACTATGTGCTCAGACTAAAAGAGTAGGAAATGACAGTTAAAACAGAGATTGAAAGTCCTCATCAAAAGTGGGTTAGTGAGTATGGGTTAGTGATAAGATGCGGTGAAACGGTATTCCCGTGTCGTTTCCAAAACTCCATATAATCCTCTTGTAAGTATCCACCACTTTACTACGGCATAAGTTTGACTTGACCATGACTTACTTTGCTTGACTCTGACTGACTTGTTTGACTACATTTCATCAAACTTGATAATAGTTAAATTTTTGACACTGGCAAATGCACAGGAGTGCGACGCCAAACTCTTCACAGGGGAAAGAATTTCAAAGTCTCAAAATTCTTTGTCCGCATCACAGTTGCTAACTGATTTCCAATGACTGACGTTTCGTTTATAAGGGTGCAACTGGCTACAACAAATTTCTTACAAAAATGCGTTGGCAGCCGTTCTAATTTAAACAAAAAATATATCTTTTCTGTTTCTTATCTATCATCTTTTTACCCTGTGGGTGTCCTGTAATCTTTGGACATAACAGGTTCAGCCTAACATCTAGACATAAAATAAAGCCCTCTCATACCTCCCCGTCCTCCGGTTCACTATGAAAAGTGGTATTGGGATGAGATCGCGCGAACTCCTCATGCGACCTGGCAAACTCTTCGTGGTCAAGCGGGATGGTCGTCATCCCGTCTTCACCCACTGTGACGATCTCGCCAACATCGTCGAGGTTTATGTCGAGGTCGTCGTGTCGCTCCCTGTGGGTGAGCAGGTGGTCGGTGGCGATTTGGTCGTCGAGGTCAGGTTGCGGGATGCCCTGCGCGTGTATTGTTGGTTGCGCTGGAATGAGATTCAAAGTTTGAGCTGGTGAGATATAGCTTTTTATACTTTGGAGACTGCATCACTGGTGATGCCTATTTAAATGTTATTATCATCATCATTATTATCAGCCTTTCATGTTCCCACTGCTAGGTCACAGGCCTTCTTACAGAGAAGGCCTGTGTCTTAGAGTGGTATATACGTTTCACAAATATTCTAAATAATTAGCACTATGTAACTTGTCCCTTGAAGAGCACTAGTTATCGCAACACAGGGAATCCTATAGCGATAGCTAGCGACTGGCGACTGTAATAACGGCATGTTAATTTTAATCACATTGCAATAAGTTTTGTAACCCTAATTTTATTTTATTTTTTAACTAAATATTGTACCTACTTAATATTAATAGAAGCAATATGTTTTTATTATTTACGGGAAATTCAATTTCAAAATTTTTTTTTGTTCTTGTAGCTTGGCCAGGTAATTATTGTAAACGATCAAGATGTTTGCATAAATTGATAATTATTCTTTACAAAATCATGTAAACTATTATTTGCTAAAACACTGTTTTAAACTATCACGGTTGTTCACTAAAGTTATATGATTACACACAACCACAATCTTCCACAACCTTACCACGGTAAATATCCCGTAAATAATCATATAACTCTATTATTTGCTGTTTCAAACGGTTTATTTACAAATGTAAATGTCAATTGGCTGCCAAGAAGCTAGGTGTCCTATCGAAGGTGCGACGGTATTTCACGTCGGAACAGTTGCTTTCACTGTATCAAGCACAAGTTCGGTCGTGCATGGAGTACTGCTCTCACCTTTGGGATGGATCAGCTGAGTATCAGCTTGGGGCTTTAGAGTCTATCGAAAAGCGTGCCAAGAGGCTCAAAGACAATGAATAGGGTTACGACTAAGCTCCTTAGTCTTGTGCATCGGCGTAAAGTTGCTAGTCTATCGGTCTTTTATCGAATACATTTCGGAGAGTGTGCATCTGATCTTCATGATCTAATTCCTTCCTGCCCATTTTTCTATCGGACTGCCAGAGCGGGCACAAAAAATCGACACCGCTTTGTGGTTGGTATTCCGAAAACCCGAACGTAGCGCTTTGATTCCACTTTTATTGTGCGAACTACTAGTCTGTGGAATGCGCTGCCTGAATGGGTGTTCCCCGATAGATACAATCTGGGTGTCTTCAAATCACGAGTGAATCGGTTTCTTCTAGGCAAGCGTGCTCCACCGTAGGCCGCATCGTCGCTTAACATCAGGCGAGTTGGCGGTCAAGCGCAAGCCTATTATTTATTTAAAAAAAAATGTAAGTAATATGGTGCGTTACTGTTAAATAGTTGTACATTATAATGTAAAAAACAGCGAACAATTTGCGCAAACACTGTGTTATTTAAAAATAATTACCCGGCATAGCTACTAGGACCAAAAAACTGTTTGAAATTTGAATTTCGGTCAAGTTCGGTCGTGCATGGAGTACTGCTCTCACCTTTGGGATGGATCAGCTAAGCACCAGCTTGGGGCGTTGGAGTCTATTGAGAAACGTGCCAAGCGACTCATCAGCAATGAATCCCTGGTTCAGACTAAGCTTCTTAGTCTCGAGCATCGGCGTAAAGTTGCTAGTCTATCGGTTTTTTATCGGATACACATTTCGGAGATTGTGCATCAGATCTGCATGATTTAATTCCTTCCTGCCCTTTTTTCTATCGGACCGCCAGGGCGGGCACAAAAAATCGACATCGTTTTATGGTTGATATTCCGAGAACCCGTACGAAGCGCTATGATTCCACATTTATTATGCGAACTGCTAGTCTGTGGAATTCGCTGCCTGAATGGGTTTTCCCCGTTAGTTACAATCTGGGTGTCTTCAAGTCGAGAGTGAATCGGTTTCTTCTAGGCAAGCGTGCTCCATCGTAGACCGCATCGTCGCTTAACATCAGACGAGATGGCGGCCAAGCGCAAGCCTATCTACTATATAAAAAAATCCTGCCATAGGTGAAACGTACCACCTTAAGTTAGCATCACAGATATCTATAGAGCAAAATAATGTATCCCAAAATCCTTATTGTACTCGAAGCGACGTAGAAGCGGAATTACACTAGAGATTCGTCATATATAAATATAATAAAGATACTATCTATAATAATAAATATTCGGGACATTTCTGCACACACAGTCATCTGACCCCAAACTATGTAAAGCTTGTGATATGGCTGCCAGAGACTGATATACATACATAATGTAGTTTTAAATACATACTTAAATAGATATTAACAACCAGATATAGAACAAACACAAATGTTCATGACATGAATGTTTGTCCTATCCAACCCACGCCCCCAAGCGCAGAAGGCAGGTTCACTACCAACTGGACCAACAGGCTATCTCTAAAGGGGGAATATTAGCGGAAATACTATGACAAATGTGACCGCACATCCGAGTGTGTTTAAGAAATAACTCAATACTCACGTGTATGACACTGTTCGATGGTTTGCTCATGCGCAGGGGAGGGCGCGAACAGAAGCTCCGCCTCCGGGAACAGTTCTGATGCTGAAGGCGAGTCCACTCCGAGGTCCTCACACTCTTCAGACAGCGACTTCTGTTTAATAAAAAAAAATATTTACAATATAGTTTAAGCCAAGCAGTCACGCCCAGCCTTTGTCCTAATCCACTTACAGTGCTAGTGTTCTGGTATTACAAACTTAATATGTTAAAAAACCGGACAAGTACGAGTAGGACTCGTACTCTCGAGGGTTCTGTTGGACGGAAACCTCAGAGCGCGAGACCAAACAAAAAAAAAACTATATATTGATATGATGTATGTATATATAAGTGTTATATTTATTTGTAGTCTATTGATTGTTTGTTGTTATTTGCATAGGTATTTTTAATTTTTTAATTTTTTTTTAGTTAAAGCCACAATTTTATTGTATAATTCCTTTCCGTGCACGGTTGCCTGGAAGAGATCGCTTTAAGCGATAAGGCCACCTGTTAAAAGCTTAGATAATATTTTTATTGTAAAGTTTATGTTATTCTTGTTTTGTGGTATTTTAATAAAGTCATTGTATTGTAGATTGGCCGTGTATGTACTAGCAAGCAAATAAAAACGTTGACTTTGACATTACTCAAGCCTTTGTTACGTATGAAATTAATCATGATTATCATACTATACTAATACTATAAACGCGAAAGTATGTTTGTTTGTTTGGTCCTCTCTCATGCAGATATACAGCAACTAATCAACGTGTTTTAGCATAGACATAGTTGGGAAGCCTAGAGAGACATTAAATATTTTTTATCCTAGAAAAAATTACGGGTCCCGATTAATAATCTACGCGGGTAAAACCGCGGGGCGCAGCTCTAGTACGAAACAAGTATGAAAAGATAGAAATAAAGAATAACATACCTGTAACCTCAGTTCGTGCTCCAAAATCGCATATTTGTGTCTCAACGCAGCGGCAGAGACATGCGTCAATCGGGTGTGTCGGCCATCTTTTCTATGCACAACCTACGTATAAAGTAAGAATTATAATCATTGATGTACTAAATAGGGTGTGACGCTTTGCTTTAAGCGACGGGAAGATAGTTAAATACATAATAGTTTTTTCAATCGACGAAAATACGACCCATTCTTTCTCCTAATCGCCGACGGAGTAAGTGTGCAACATAAGAAAACTATTCTGAGAAATTGACATTTTGGGAAAGATAACTTTGAATAATTAAATACAGTGTAAACTTTATACAGCGACACTTAAGGGACTGCGCATTTTATGGCGTTATTGTGAGTTGTCAAGAGAAGAAAAATTATTATTATTATAATGTGTATTTAATAGTAAAATATAAAATGTGCATACAACAAACATTGATATTGATACAAATAACAACGTTTATTGCGTATAGTCTGTTATTTTCGTCTGACGTTTCTTGCTGCACCAGTATTTTATTTTAAATACGAGGTGTTAGAAAGTACTGTTTATTATTTAATAATGATGTTGTTATTTAGAGTGGGCGCGATTTTAAATAGTGTACCATTGTATGGACTACAAGGTAAACCAACCAATGTCAAGTAATTTCAGCATTTTAGGGAGTTTGTCGTTAAATCAAGTGTCGCTGTATAAAGTTTACACTGTATTTTAATAAGTGACCATTTTGCAAGTCCTTTTAATAAGTGGCCATTTTACAAGTCCTTTTAATAAGTGAACATTTTGAGAATGAGTCTGTTCTAAGAGTGTTACGTTCATTCGCATGAACCGTTGATGATTCGTTGTATTTTCGTTACGTTTTCGTTACAATGTAAATGATTGAGAGAAAGGGTGGGGCGCATCTTCGCAGATTAAACTAACTTGACTTGACAACAAAAAAAACTGAAGTATATTGGGAGGGATTTACATTAAGAAGTGTAGTTTTATTTTTTTAGATGGAGGAATCTTTTTGGATCTTATTTCACTTTAAATTACTGAAACAAATGTTCATCATATTTATCATGATTCAAAGCACAAAGCCGATCGAATGATTATTTTCTAAATCCTACAATGATAATTTAAATCGATCTTTTCATCATACCGAAAATGAGAGCGAAGCTAAGCTTTAGGAGTACACTTGACAACAGTTTTTAGTAAAAATAAAAAAATTACCTAACTACGACATTTAGATATTTTATTAACAACAATAACTATTATGATATAGGTTTTTTATAATGGGTTACATGAAAGGGTCATGCACGATTGATGCAGGATCCAAACTCGACAATGACAGAGTAGTCATGCAAAGATACGATTCATGACAGGTCTTTTTAACCATTCTTGAGATGGCGATTTCTATAGATAGCATAATGTAGTGCTGTTTATTAACTGACTTTAAAAAGGAGGTCCTCAATTCAAATCATATAATTTTGCACTATGAATTTGATTGAAACTCAGCATGGCTAAGATAAGCTGTTTTTTTTTTGCTTTTCAAAAAAATAAATTTTTGGCTTTTCCACCACCACGTCTTACTTGCACCTTACTACAGCTCACCTGGTATTAAATAAATGCGGTCGAAGATTATGAACACGCCTACCCTGAGATGAGAAAAGTGAGGTTCAACAAAGCGTTGGGGACTTAAGCTAAGGGATGTGAGTACTAGAAAATGCTTTGCAATGTTTTTCATCACATGCCTTTAAAAACGCTAGCCCCTTTCATCATTAAAAAACCAAATGCTCAAACCCAGTGTTATGTAATAATATGGTGTCCGACCGCGTCAACCACTAACTCACCTCAAAAATATGTCAACAGATATGTGGCGACAACCAATGCATTTTACAATCTATAGAAATCTTTATCAGAAGTGGGATATTAGAAGCCAATTATACGTCTATAGATGACTTGATAAGCAAAGACCTACCTAACAGTAGGAAGATGAGGGTAACTTAAAAAGTAGAAAGTACGGAAATGAAGGGAGCGGTAATCAATATAATACCTAACGCACCTGGTTTAGGTTTGTATACGGAGAGCTTATAGCATAATACAGAGGCGACATCTATTATTCGTTTAGTACTTTTTGGGGGGTTATACTGCGAGGCAATTTCTTTGAAGCAGACAATTTCAACCTTGTAGTTTTCATTTGAACATTGGCATAGCATAGCTATAGATATGCTATAGCTATATATGTGCACATCGACAGCAACAAATAACAGCATACTTCATAAGCTAATGCAAACTAAACAAATATTTGAAGATGTCGCATCAATATTTTTGCCACGGGCACACCGACAACAAACTTTTAGTGCTTGGTCGGGCTGAAAGTGCGAGCGTGGCAAGTTAAATCTTGAGTTTCACTACTCTGGGATCTATGCGTATATGATATACGGTGTCAAGTACAGCTGAGCTTAAGCTATCCCTTTCGTCGAAGTGTTCCTTATTTCAAGAATATAGTTATTCATTGCAAATTCTGGTCTACATTCCACAACGTTTATTGTATGTACATGTCAAACAGAATTCTTCAGCGGCCCAGTGTAATGGAATCAAGTTTTAAGTTGCAGCGCATGCACTCGCAGTCGAACCGAGCACATACAGAGCGGTCAAAAATAAATTTAGGCGTGCATCACTACGAAAGAGGCTCTATCAAGGGTCTGCGTCAGAGCTACGACTGTCACCTGGTGGTAGGCCTTGTCGTCGTCTGACGCGTCTATATCGTAACCGCATCGCGAGTCGTACATAGACTTTTTGGAGTCGCTGTCGAACATCTTATCAAATATCCGTTGCGCCTCCAGATCTGGACTGTACCGATCTGGGATCGCGTCCTGAAGGTGCAAAATTATGTCACACACCGGCGGAGTTACACAAGGACCATAAAAGAGGCTGGATTCAATTTACTCTTGCCCGGTTTATTTTTAAAAGGGTCAAAGAACACGCAAGGCTCTTTACACGTTGTAAAGGCGAGGTGTTTGAAATTAGCTTACATCCATGGTTGAGTTTCATCGGCTTTCACTGTCAATGTAGGTGTTCTTTGTAAAATACTTCGCCCCCATTTTGAAGAGATGTAACAATGGAGACAGATCAGAGAATAAGTAAACCGCAATTGCGCGCGTACAATCTTGTTTGCGCTCGCAACTCAAGCCGAAAAATTGCACTATCTGTTTCACTGAACCCAACCTATTCCATGGTAGTCCTTCTTCTTTTGTGCATTAGATTATCATAGTTTAGGTTACATTGTTACCGCAAATGGCACATTCGTTTTCATAATTAGAATTACAAAGACAAGATATCCGCTTTTTTCTAGAACTATATCTATACTTGTCTCAAACATTCTTTAAAGTTCAAATAAAGCATCCAAAACAAGAACAACTTACCAGAACAGTCCGATCCATATTGTCAGTCCGAACGATTTCTTCATATCCATAATCGTCAGCGATGCTAGAAGACGGAAGGTTCCACGGTTCAGAGCCTTCGGGACTGGAGTTTCCTCTCTCCGGCTTGGCCTCTCCCACATCACGGTCTGGCCACGGAGAACTCATGGCTCTGGTATCAACGAGGTCTGGTGGAGTTGGAGCTTGAGCAGGCGAAGCTATGCTATCAGGTGGCTGGACGTGGGCAGCGACAGGCGTTGCGATGTTAAACGCTTGGAGATTATGCAAAGCCGTTGTAGGCAGACGGATGTGCCTTACGCCCGGCCGAGCGAGCATCGGCTTCAACCCTCCCGGACCAATTAGCCGCTGAAATAACAAAGTCCCTCCTGTCCCGGCTTCTCCGGCACCAACTAACAGCTTCGGCCCTCGATTTGTCACTATGGCGATCTGCTGGCCCCCTTTCACCATAGACACGGGCAGTAAGTAGTTGGCCGGCATTAGAACTGTCGTTGCAGGCTTTCCCGGAGCACCTCTGACTGCAAACGCTTGCCCATCTGTCACGATGACGTTTCGCTGCGGTATAGTTGTAGTGGTAGTAGTGGTGCGAGTCTGTGTTACTTGTGTTTCTTGTTCAAATGTCAAGCGCCGAACGACTTTCTTGGGGCTCTCTTCGGGCGAATGAGTCTCTAAGCACTCGTTGCATTCGCCAAGTGAAGTTCCGCAACTGCTGTCTTCGGATCCCATAGTGCGACAGCTGTCTTCTCCTAGTACGGGGCTCATGTCTCGTCTTCGCGACCCACTTTTCTTACGTTTTGAAGAGCCAGAATTAGGAGCCGCAGGATTATTTCTTCTTCTAGGCGCAGGTTTATCCTTATCAGGCGAGTTTTCAACTTGTTCTTTATACTCTGCCAGAATGTATAAAATCCTTTGCGTCGTCTGCTCGTCTTCGAGTGGTTTCTGCGAAGACGGTTTCGGCGTGTTCTTTATGTTGAAAGGGTTTGTGTTACTGGTCGAAGGTTTAGGTTTCTTCTTTTTCGGTTTTGGTTGCGCTGCCGTGGACGCGGCGGCTTCGGATGCGCACGATGATGCACAAGAATCGGATGTGACGGTATGAGGTAAATGGGAGTGCGTCGATGACGGTGGAGACCCGATGGTACCGGCGGAGTCTGGCGATCGCACGAAGGAAGACGTCGTAGTTGAAGTGATTGTCGATTTTCTGCTCACGTAATTCACCATATTCAGTGGTTGAGTGTTCCCAACAGAGTAAAGAACTTGAGTGGGAGATTCTCGCGTAGACGTACTAGGAGTTGGAGCGTCAGTTGTATTGGGCGAACTCTTCAATTTAGTTAAGTTATTGGTCGAAGAAGTCGAAGACCCTGGTTGCACTGTACTTCTTTCTTTCACTTGTTCCAGTACCATATCGAATTCCCGCAGCTGTTCCAAAGTTGACGAACTCATTTGTGACTCTGGCGACGATTGAGTCTCTGATGGAGTCTTTGGTTTTTGCACCTGTGTTGGAAGTCTGATGGATTGGCCTAGCGGCGGGGCCGCAGTGAGAACTAGCTGTTGGTAAACTTGTTGATTGGCACCGCCAATAACGTTCCTTTGGATCTGGAAAAAGGAAGGTCTCACTACTCTAGTTCCTCCGACCATTTGAGGCGCTTTACTGAGCATGGGTAGTTTAATTCTCATCTGCGTTAGCACTGGTTGAGGTTGAGAGTTAGGTTGAGGATTAGCATCATTTGTAGACCTTATCGGAGCGTTGTCATCCATTGAACTATTTAAAGTAGGCGCAGGCTGGTTCGTTGGTACAATTTTAATAATCGGCGGATCTCCTTCTTGATTCCCAAACTTGCCATCCGTTTGTTGCTTTTGAGCTGAATCATCAACCAATTCCGTACTCGGAACAGTTATAAGGTTAATCGTTTGACCATTGCCAATATTAACTGGTATTTGACGAGTGTAAATTACTCCTCCATGCATTGTTTGGATATTCATGGGACCGATGGTTTGCTTGATTTGTTGAACCAAGTTAGGCTGTACTTGGGCAGGTTGAGTTGGGTTTGTTTTCCTTATTAACATTGGGGAATTCGTTATATCGTTAATTTGCTCTAGTGGTGCATTATTCTGCTCAGGAGGTTCTGGATTTTCAGGCAAATTCGCGTTGTCATTTTGCTTATCTTGATAAACTTGTTTACCAAACACTTGATTAAATTTCGGCAAGCTTGTGGCCTTTTCTGGGTTGGTATCTCCGTTTTGCGCAAATTTAGGATCATTCTGTACAAACTTAGCATAGTTTTCTTCATACAAAGATCTTGATTTCATTTCTTGTGGGCTCGATTCTTTTTCATTTACAGAATGGGTTGTACCAGAAGCGGAGCCAAGGTCCTGATTCTCGTTCTGTTTGGGTGTTGTGGGAACGTTTGATGGATCTAATGGCTGTAATCTCAGTACCATGCTACGCTGGTGTGGCAATTGAATTGATTTCCCATCAGCTGACTTGCACACAAACTGAACCATTTTTTGTTCATTAGATCCTTGCACATTAGCAAGATTAGTCAACAGGTTGACTCGTTTTAAAAGTTGTCCAGCATTAGTATTCTTTTGGTTAGCTGTATTTACAATATGTAAAAGTTGATTCCCACTTTGTTGTATCCCTCCATCAACTAAAGATAAACCACTAAAAGCATTCTGTTGAGATGTAGGCGTTCCGTTAGTATTTACAGGACTTTTGTTCTGGACAATGTGTAATAACTGTGTTCCGTTCGATTTATTTATTACCGACTGTGGATGATTTCCTTGCACTATATGAAGAACCTGCGGGTTTGTAGAAGTCTGTGAATTGTTTTCCGATGTATTTGTTTGATTTAGCGGCGGTGGTAAAATTTGAGCAAACGCTTGTTGTAACGCTATAGCATTGATAGGAGTTGATTTAGAAAAGTTATCAGCATTCGCCTGTGATGTGATAACAACGTTCGGCGGAGC
This sequence comes from Agriopis marginaria, assembly GCA_932305915.1. Lineage (NCBI taxonomy): Eukaryota > Metazoa > Arthropoda > Insecta > Lepidoptera > Geometridae > Agriopis > Agriopis marginaria. The sequence goes on along the minus strand of OW029914.1, from coordinate 19,282,064 downwards.
GTTTTGTTGCATGATATCTATAGAGTTGTTCGTGTTAGTCAATCCCTTCGTCGTTATACCAGCTGCGTTCATCGCATGTGCAAGTTGATCAGGCTTTTCCACTGTGTCATTGTTTTTGTCCTCTGTAAACGTTGCTGCTGTATTCGGCGTTTTCAAAGATTTCGCTGCTGAGATGAGACTAGATTCGGTCGCCACGTTATTAGCTATGTTTTCAAACTGATACTGGACAGTATTGCTGACATTACCGTTTGGCACCTGTTGCATGCCATTGTTTTCGTAATCCACGGTCTCTTGCGATGTTTCTTCCATCAATTCAATTTTGACAATAGACTTTATCTGAGTGGACAGGGACGTGCTATCGTTTGCACCATATAAATTAGTTGGTTCTTGCAATTCAGTTGGCACTGAATGGTGTTGCACATATTCTTGCATCATAGGTAAGGTTATATTAGCTGTAGTCAATTCCGTATACTCTGTTTTAATCGGTGTTTGAAGCTCATCCCCCAAGGTATTTCCAGGAGAGCATTGAGAAGGGCTAACATTAGAGACATGGGTTACACGTGGATCACATGTAATAGGATTCTGTGCAGCAGTGCTTACAGGAAGTTGTCCCAATTGCACCACATTCACTGTTATCTCAACAGGAGAGGGCCTAAAGCTTCTCGTAGATGTCAAAACACCAAAGGGCCAGTTATCACTGTCATTTTCAAAATCGTCCTTTTTATGGTTGTGTTTCCAATCAAAACTCAATTCAGCTTTCGTTTTTTCAAAAAACAACCGAACCTTGTCTCTCAAATTTAAATGGTTGACAAAACGCATTGCTTTTAACTTTTGATCGTGGACTTTGTTATCAATACAGTTCGTTCGCATAAGTGTTACTTTTTCATCAGACGGCAAAAGCGGCTGAAGTTGTTTTACGTCCGACAGAGTCGCAGCCGAAAATTTTGTATATTCTCCGTCTTTTGATTCTTGTATGACTCTGCCGGACCTCTCACCAAAACCCATATTGAAATTTGTTTCGTGAATATTACTTGGCGTGTAACTGTTTTCGTTAAATTTGCTAATTATTTCTTCTGGTAGTGTTTGTTCCAGTGGATCTAATGAAGCTTCAGATTTTTCAATTTCGGTAAATAGAATTTCATTTGTCTCTACTGATTGCTCTATTGTTTGAGGGTGGGTATTTTCTATAGGCCATGACTTTAGTTTGTCGTGGACGTCAATGTCTTCTTTATGGAACGGCACCGCGAAAGAAAATTTTACTGAACTACAATAATCAATCAGGCTTTTGTACTCTTTCGCATACACAGTTTCAGATAATGCAGCAGCTGTAAATCTAGGGTAGTCAATGTTCTTGCCTTTTCGGTATTTTCTTTCACTCGTTTTGGTTTCTGGCACATCCGTTTTACGTTTTAAGCTCCTCTGACGTGTATTTATTTGTCCAGCGACTTTAGAATAGGTATGCTTTGGTAGTTTTACTTCCAAGTTTTCAGTATCAGCTATATTTACCAAGTCTTTAGATTTGAGATGGTATTTCAATTCTCTCTTTTTGCTGGCAACAGAAATGCTTTTTGCTTTCAAAGATTTTACTAAAGTTTTTTGGCTATCTTGATCATCATTTCCTCTCAATTGGCATGCGACATCTTCAAAGTCTTTTTCAGGGTTAAAAATAGCTTCAACTTCCACGCTATAAGAGGTTTTATATATATCATCTAAACGGATATTATGTGTACTTGTTTTATTACTTTCATTTTCTGTAAAAGATTCGCCAACGATTTCTCCTAGTCTTGGTTGATTGCCTTTTTGGTATTTTCTTTCGCTCGTTTTTGTATCTGGCATATCCATTTTACGTTTCAAGCTTTTCCGTCTGGTTTTCTTTTGGTCAGCGTCTTGAGCATACGTATGTTTCAGCCGTTTCACTTTAAAATTTTCAATAACAGCTACTGTGTTGCTTATATCTTTAGATTTGTCATAGTCTTTCGATTGTCTCTTTTTGTTGGCAACAGAAATGCTTTTTACTTCCAAAGATTTCACTAAACTTTTTTGGTTAACCTGATCATCAGTTCCTTTCAGTTGACATGCGACATCTTCAACACCTTTTTCAGGGCTGGAAACAGCTTCTACTTCCACGATATAAGTGGTATTATATTTCTCATCTAAACAAATTTTAGGTGTACTCGTTTTTTCACTTTTATTTTCTACAAATGGTTCACCGACGATTTCTGCTAGTTTTGCTTCAATGTCATCATAGCTTAGACCATTGTGTTTATTAGCTTCTTTTGGTCGAGATGATGAGTAACTTTGGCGAGAGCTACCAACATTCACTGTGTTCGCTTTCTTTTCTCTAATTTTTGCACTCTCAGTTATTGGTGTGACAACTTTAGTTTTCTCAGTGGGTTCGTCAGTATGCGGCGATTCTTCAATGATGGGGAAAACATAGCAGGTTCCGGCTTCTGGATCTTCATACTCTACAACGCTTTCAAGCATTTTCGATTTATTTCGAATCAATGCTAGATATTTACTCATGATACTTTCAGCAGTAACGTCTTTAAATAATTTTGTAACTTTGTCTTGCACTTTAACACTACCTTTCGTGGCAACAACGCTGTTCTCAATCAAATCTTCAGTCACTTCTTGACATTTCTTTTGTTTTTCCTTGTGTAATGCATCATCATGATCTTCATTAACTGCAACCTGACTAATACAGTTTTCGTACGTAGCTTCAATCAAATCTTCAGTCGGTTCTTGACATTTTTTTTGTTTTTCCTTGCGTAATGCTTCATCGTGGTCTTCAACTGCAGCCTGACTAATACGATTTTCGTATGTGGTAGTAGGTAGATAGGCTACCATGTTAACTGATCCACTCACTTGATCAGATAGTGGTCTTAAATTACTTTCACCGGAATTTATATTTGTTGTCGTATCGTATAAGAAATCATCCACAATTTCATCACTGCGCATATCGACTATTTCTTCATCCAATTCTTTAATTGAATTGGTTTCTGACAAAAACATCACATCGTCAGTTGAAACATAAACTACTTCATGATTGTCTTCATCAGTGACATCTAATGCTACACCGAACCTAGTGCAGTACTCATGGTCGTTAGTGTTCAAATATTCATCCGCAAGGATGTCAGCATCTATTTGTTCTTCCTGGCTAACACTAATTTCCATGTTTTTGCTATCAGTATTGACAAAAAGTTCGTCTCCAAAGACAATTCGAATAATCTCCGATTTACCTTCAGATATTTTGACCATTTTATTGTTTTGTGATTTTATTGTGTTATTGTCGATCGATTCACCGACAATTTCTGCCAGTTTTACTTGAATGTCGTCAAAATCACCACTATCACTACTTTCGTTGATATGCATCTTAATTTCATGTGTGCTACTCACAATCGAACATTCGGTTTCTAGGGAATCATTTTCTGACTTTTTAGCTTCCACTGATGTGCATATTAGGCTGCTGTCGTCCATATCATTGATATATTCTTGTTTGTCTAGTATATTGTCTGTTTCTAAGCTTGGCTCACTGGCATTATTACACGAGTCACTACCAATGCCCCTTTGTTGTGACTGCGCCACAGTGATTGAAAGAGACAGTGGAGGACTATTATTGCTACTATGTTCGTCAAATTGTATAGCGGCATAATTTTCAAATGCTATGAAAACATTTGTGTCAATTACTGGAGACGGAGGTCGATCTTCACTTGGGCTCAAAACATTTTCTTCATTTATATTTGATGACTCTGATAGTGCATGGGTTTCGTTAACATTGCCAATATTGGTGTTACTATCTATGGCAGTAGCATCTACATCTTTGTTTTGATAACTATCGATGTCAGGAACTTTTTCTTCGCCGTTAATAGGTACATTCAAGTTACAATTATCATCACATGTAGTAGCACATACTGAACTTTTTACAGGTTTGTCTTCAGAACTAATTTCGAGATGAGAAACCATCTGAGTATCTTGAAGAATGTGTCCAGAAGCCTTTTCCAAGTCCAAAGCGGGAGTTTCAATCGCAATTACTTGAACGTCGTCAAAATCACCACTATCACTACTTTCGTTGGCATGCATCTCAAATTCATGCGTGCTACTCACAATCGAACATTCGGTTTCTAGGGAATCATTTTCAGACTTTTTAGCTTCCATTGATTTGCATATGAGGCTGCTGTCGTCGATATCACTGATATCTTCTTGTTTGTCTATTATATTATCTGTTACTAACCTTGGCTCACTGGTATTATTACACGAGTTGCTACCAGTACCCCTTTGTGGTGACTGCGCCACAGCGATTGAGGGATACAGTGGAGGACTACCATTGCTACTATGTTCGTCAAATTGTGTCGCAGCATAATTTTCAAATGCTATTAAAATATTTGTGTCAATTACGGGAGACGGAGATCGATCTTCACTTGGGCTAAAAACATTTTCTTCGTTTATATTTGATGACTCTGATAGTGCATAGTTTTCGTTAACATTGTTTCGACATCTATCGACGTCAGGAACTTTTTCTTCACCGTTAACAGGTACATTCAAGTTATAAATATCATCACATTTAGTAGCACATATTGAACTTTTTACAGTTTTGTCTTCAGAACTACTTCCGAGAGGAGAAACCGTCTGAGTATCTTGAAGAATGTGTTCAGAAACTTTTTCCAAGTCCGAAGCAGGAGTGTCAATCGCAACAGTAGGTAACTTGTTGCAATCAATGAATTTTGACTCCGATGTTACATTTAATTTAAAAACTTTGCTGGCAGTTGAACTTTGCAGTGACAAAGACTTGCGCTTCAATAAATGGATAGGAGAGCGTATACCAGCATTGCGTAGCAATCTGTATTGGTAAATGATATTTGCATCTCGAAAACTTTCTAGAGCTAGCGATACAAGGCTGGGTCCACTGGATGGAGGAGCAGTTTGAATTGGTATTTTTTCAGTTAGAATGATGTCACTAGATGTAGAACTTATATCACAGCGTTTTTCATTGCCATTGGTTGAAACACTGGATCGCACTAGTAAGGCATTGTGTGCTACTTCCAAATGTAAAGTTACCTTTGAATAAAACCACTGAGCTTCACAGGACAGTGGTGTCACATTGTAATCCAAGATGCCGTTACAGATTTTGGTGTCAAATTCAATGACATTGGATCGTACTAATTCATTATCCACACCTTGCAAATATAGCGTAGATTTAGTGGTAATCCAATCAGCTTCACATGACAGTGGCATCTCTTTGCGAACCAACGCCGTGTCGTTAACCACTTGTAAATGTAGCATAGGTTTACTCGTCAGCCAATTAACTTCACAAGATGGAGGAATCGCTTGGTCAACTAATCTGTCATTACACATTTTGTCATCATATTGTACATGGGATCGCACCAGGGCCGTGTCATTAACACTTTGCAAATGAATAGTAGGTTTAGTCGTAAGCCAATTAGCTTCACAAGCCAGTGTCATCGCTTCGTTAATCACTCTGTCATCACTGATGTCTTTGTCATATTCGAAAAGATGAGATCGTACCAACGAGTCTTCTTGAATACCATGCAAATAAAGCTTAAATTTAGTTGTGAGCCAATCAGCTTCACATGACAATGGCATCGATTCATCTATCAAACTGTCAGAGATTTTAGTGTCATTTTTTAAATCATTGAATCGTACAATCGCCGCATTATCCACACTTTGCAAACGTAACATAGATTTGGTGGTATGCCAATTAGCTTTGCATAACGGAGGAGTTACTTGGTGGTGGATCACTTGGTTACTGTGTGCTGGCGATTTATTACCCAAAGACGCTATCACGTCAAATAATTCTATTACTGGAGAACTGCTTCTCTCTTCTGTTTTAACAATTTTTTCATCCAAATAATTAAACTTAGTAAAGTCTTTCGTTATGGTAATTGGCTCGTCATCGATAACTGGACCTGATGATTGATTCATCACGTCGGCATTGTATTTTTGGTCATCACATCGTACTAGCTTAATAGCACATTTTCGCTTAGTGATCTGTAGTCGATCTTCTTCATCTAAGTCATCGAACGGGAAACTTTTACCAGTAGGAATTGCAGATATCTTAAGCACTTTCCTTCGGTTGCTATTTTTTGGAGGATGTATTTCTTCAACGATTTCTAAATCGTCGTCATTACTCGGTTCTTCCTGCAAAAGGTTTGAAGCTGTTTTTGTTTTGTCATTTTGGACTTCAACTCCAAGTTCTTTGAGTAACACATTCTTTAAATCATTTATAATTTTATTATCTTCTGTTATAGTTTCAGCAGATTTACCTTGATACAAACTATCATTTGACGAGTCGTCAATTTCAACAACTTCAGGTATCATTATTGGTGTATTACTTTCTTCAGATGCAAATTTATTTTCGATATCATTAATAAGCTCTGCTACATATTGATTTGGAATTATTGGTGATATAGCACTTTGAGCAATCTTTTTTGGTGAACCAGGCTTTGCATCAACAACAACTGTTTTCATTTGTTTATTAGGTTTAGGTTGTATCTTTTTCACTTTTGTATTAGGTTTAGAATCTATCTTTTTCACTTGTGAATCAGGTTCTGCGTCCACTTTTTTCAACAAAATCTGAGTTTTTTGGTTTAATTTGTTCTGATGTCTTATTAATAAATCTTTGTTCATAGGTGGGGCTGCAAAATTTCCATATTTGGTTACAAACACCTGTTTGCTTGCGTCAATCATTTTAGGTGAACCACTGTCTTCATCGTCACTAAGAAGGTCGATAGTTTCAAATGGTTTAAAGGAAACAGTAGTGGTAGCTGGATTTAAAATTTCATCTATTTTAGCAGATAATATTTTATTTGGATCGGTCTTATCTACTGTTACTATCTGGTGTACATTCACAAAGTAAGGTTTTTTACAGTTCGTTTCATTTAATAAGGCCTTTTTAAATGATGGGTGAGTGAACAGTATATCGTAAGTTACGTGAACCTTGGCGCAGACTGTAGCTATGAGCTTTCTGCCATTTGGAAGAGATACGCGTACTCTGTTTTTCATAGGATCATTACATGGCAAATGTTCTATATGAATGTTGTCTTTAATATGTTGTGGTACTACAGAAAGTTCATTCCCGGTGCCAAGGTTAGGGTTCGCTACCGTGTTTGTTTCAGTCTGTGCTTTATCACTTCTATGCGATAACACATATGATGAAGTGGCTTCATTTTTGCCATGTTTTACTACCGAAGTTTCATCCATAGCTTGTCTTGTTGCAGCAGCTTTTCCCAATGCAGGAGTTTCATTATTAACGTGTTTTTCTACAAAAACTTTACCATTACCATGTTCTCTACGAGAATCTACAGGCTTAGTAGTCGTGTCGTCGTCAATAATTACAACATCATCGTCTATATCGGCAGCAGTGTTTTCAGCAGTCGGTATTTCAGAATGTGGACTACTCGTTACCTCAGGTTCTGGCCTAATTTTAGGGGTATTGTTTAATAACCATGTCTTTGGAGTGGGGTCCACAATAACATTTTCAATACAAAGTTCCGGCTTTTTAGACATTTCAATATCATTAGAGGCTGCGACTTGCGTCTCTTTTTTGTTATTGTTCTTATTAATTATATCAATGCCATCTTTAGTTATGAAAACATATTTACTAAATTCACCTTCTTTCTTGTCAGCATTAATAGGTTTTCTTCTTGCTGTTTTAATATTTCCTAACGTAGGACTTAACTTTTGTTTTGGTAATTCTTCACACGTCACTGTCATGTCTAGATCAATGTTATCTTTTTCCTTTAAGTTGCTTTTGTTTTCATCGTTAATCGTCTTGTTATATGAAGTATCACATTTTTCAGCTGTTCGTTTAAGGTCATCATTCGTAGTTAGCACTACCGTAGAAGGAACGGAGACTGTTTCAATCTCTGCAGAATCTTTTTCATCTAATAAAAGTTTTGATAGATCATTATTAGTGGTGGTTACATTTTTCTCCAATTTGTCACAAGATGGCTTAGAAATGTTTGCACATAAGTTATTAATACCTTTGTTTATGTCTTCTGAATTGCCATCGGCATGGCTCGCACTGAAAACTTTGTTACTTGTATTTCCATCCATAGAATTAACAAGTAAATTACCTTCGACGTCGACTTTCTGATTTGTGCTATGTTCTAAGATGTACTTTTCATCTGTTTTTATGTCTTTGATAGATTCAGGAATACTTTGATCACCTACTTTTTCAGCGACGCATTTAATTGTATAATCTGTGATATGTTCTGGAACACACTTTTCATAAATGTTTATAACTTCGACGGTTTCAGGAATATGTTGATCGTCTAATATCTTTTGTGACAATTGTTCCGAAATACCGGTCTTTTGGGGCATGGAAGTTTTTGGAATTACATCTTCATTTGTTTTGTCTGCAGGTATTGCAGCCTTTTGTGAGGATTGTTCTGAAAGCCTACTATTCTGTGTAGAAGTCTCTGCAATTTTATCTTTATTTTCTATATCTGCAGTCACAATTTGTGAAGATTGTTTCGAAACACTAGTCTCCCTGGGTTTGGAAGCCTTTAGAATTATATTTTCGTTTACTTTTCCCGCAAGTATTGAAGTGTCTTCATAGCCTATAAGTCCACTGCCATCATTTTTGATGTTGTTTTTGTTTTCTATAACTAATTTCGAAATTCTTGACCCTTGCAGTTCAGTCTCGATATCTAGATTCTCTAAACTTTCAGTTACAGTTTTCTGTTGCATCTTACTTTTGGCTTTGCTTGTAGATGAAGGTTTAGCTTTAGTATTTGGTGTTTGAAGTTGATGTTGTAATGGCTTCTTTTCGTTTGTAACTATATCGTGTGTAACTACTGCATTTTTTTTATTACGTAGTCGCTTTGACGCTCGCTTTGGTGCGCTTGTTTCTTTTTCATCTGTTTTATCATGATTAGCTTTGACGCATGTTTTGGTAGTAACGTCGGAAACTCCAGACTTCAACTTTGCTTTAGATTTTTTTAATGGTGGAGTTTCTGATACAACCCACTCAGCATTTGGTTTAGGTATTATTTTATTAGACGAGCGTAATAGTATTCTACGACACAATACTGGCGAATAGCTTTTATTTTCTTTACTATCATTACTGTCTGGCGTAGCCGGACTTGGAATTTCATTAATAGCATCCGATAGATCTTGTAGATTGTTTTTTATTTGCGTGAGTAACTTTTCTTCTTCACTATCAGATTTGTCTTCCTTGAGGCTTAAATTAGTATCAATAAGCGGAATTGCTTTGGGAAAGTCGTGCTTCTCTACGACGGTATCAATTTTAATAGGTAGAGGAGAATATGTTAGTGGAATTGGATCTTCTCCGCATTTATGATATATTTCTCTATTTATTATGGCTAAACGTTTCTTTTTCAGTCTTTCCATGTTGGCAACTGTATCTTTTTTGTTTACGTGTGTGTTATTTTCAGTTTTCTGAGTTTGCATTTTGTCTACATTATCAGACATGGCAAAATCTTGTACTTCGGACAAAACTTTTCTTTCATTTGCTTTGTTTTCCTCTTGTAACTTATTCGGCTGGGAGCAATCAGTTTCACTTGGTTTGTTTTCCTCTTGTAACTTATTTGGCTGGGAGCAATCAGTTTCATTTGCTTTGTTTTCCTCTTGTAAGTTCTTCGGCTGGGAGCAATCAGTTTCATTTACTTTGTTTTTCTCTTGCAACTTATTCGGCTGGGAGCAATCAGTCGTCCGATCTCGATTATTTGTTTCAGTAGGAGAGTCACAAGTTTTCATATTTACTTGAGTATCTGCTAATAATGTTTCCGGTTCAACAGTTACAGCTGCAGATGGCTGTACCACATGATCGGTGACGCTAGGTTGTACTGGGATAGCAACGCATGAAACGTTCATGACGGGCACTGTTATTGAAGTCCCAAACACAACAGGGGTAGTACATTGCGCGGTTTGGTACAAAGTCATAGTAGGTGTGCTATTTAAAGCAACGAAGTCGTTCGGCACTAGATTGTTCACACTGCGAATGGGCGTTTGTATTCTAGAATAAGCCCCTCTAGAATAAATAAGTTCTTGTCCAACTAGTACAACACTTTTTAAAGGCGCTGGTTGAGGTGCAGCTGATATGTAAATGTTAGGTTCCATCATCTGACTATTAGTAATTGTTTTGACACTATTATATGCCACATTTTGAGCATTTGAAGTCGTAGAAATTTGTGTTGGAACACTGTGACTAGTCGATGCCATTGAGCAATTAGCATCCAGAGTTTTATTAGCTGCCTTTTCTTGTACTTTAAACGAATTTCTTTCATGTGTTGTTTGTGCTATTTTATTGGCACATTGTGACATCGTTTTGGGAGTAACTGACTGCGATATTTCATTGGGTTGATGTTTATATAAACATCGCACGTCTGTCGCTGGTTTCGAAACTGGTTCATTGAACCCTTTATTGAATTGGACACTAACACGTTTCTCACTGCTCCTGGTCGGTTTGAGAAATGATTGCGCAGCTGCGTTGTAACTTTCGTCATCAGAAGATAATTCACCTATTTCTTTACGCAAATCGTCGTCCATTAATTCTTCCAATAGATCATAGTCCGAATTTGGTATTCCCGATATAAAAGGGTCCACATGCTTTGGACCAGCATAAGTAAACTGTTTCCTTTGCACCCCTTGAGAAAGCTTCTTTGTTGTTTCAAAAGTATTTTGCACTTGGATTTCATTCATTGCAATGGCAGACTGTTTTGAATAATTTATAGGAACAGCTGACGGATCTTTCTGTTGCTTCGGAACTTCGTTCGTGAGCTTTATACCTTTTTTAGTAATTATAACATTTTGGATTGAAGCAATCACTGGTTTTGAATGATCAGCTTTTTCGTTGTACTTAATGGTCACTGTTTTTTTTTCCGTAACAGGCCTACTTTGAGCGAATGTTGATGTTTCCTTCACACTCTTCTCAAATGCTGATTCAAAAGAACTCTTGTTAAGCGCCACATCGAGTGCATTCGGGCCCCTAGTTGGCGTCTTATATCTTAAAAGGTCACACATGACAGCCTGCCATTCTGGCTTACTTGATTCTGGAATATATTTCTTGTCGAAGTGATCTTTATAAGTCTCATTTTTCTTGACCATGTTTTGCGCATCAGTGCAATTGACGGATTTCGTCGTTGACGAATTAGAGTTAGATTTAATATTGACACTAATAGAATTATTGATTTCATGATGGCCAGGTTTGAGAAGGGTGTTTGATATGACATTGATTATTTTGGTTTCAAGCGATGATGCACACGACTTCGTATATTGACTCGGCGGTTTTTCGAAAGTCGAATTATAATATGTCACAGGCGGAGCCTTACTGATAGTTGAGGTGGATGGCTTTGAATTGATATTTGTTGAATAACGTTGAGGACAATTGTTTAGTTTACTCTGTTGTCGTAGCAAATTCATCAGATCATTACTGTCTTTTTCTGACAGTGATGTCTTTAGAGGCGCGGGCGACTTTTGTTGCACTGAGTTACTTTTAAATGGACTCTCATTTTGATAGAACAATGAATTAGAAGTAGAGGCAGAATTTTGCAGCAAACTTGACAGTAATGGTTGGCTAGTCCTATAGGTGTCACATTTATTCCCTAGTTCCTGTACAGTTGCTGGCTTCAATCTGTCGACATTATCTCGTTTGGATTGAATAACCTTCATTTGCGCAAGCTGATGTTCTTTGATGATTTCATCCAATTCAGATGAGACTTCTTGATAGGTCGATAGCTTCGGACTTTGGGTTTTATTCTTCATCTCATTCTGTTTGTTCTTGTGATAGTTAAGACGAGAGAAGGTATTAAGTGAGGGCTCAGGCTTCTTCTGCATCGGCGGTTTGGGACTCTGCAGTGATTTAGGTTCTGGTTTTGGTTTTGGTACACTCGGTATGACTGGTACTACTCTGCTTACAGGCATAACCGGGTTCTTAACTCCTTTAGCCAATTTAGAAGACATATCGATGGCATGTGTGGTTGCCATATAATTATTCTGATCATATTCCTTTAGGAAATTGTGAAAGTTTTTTTGCCCCGGCGTCATTACATTCAAAGATTTTTGTACCGGCTTCTGAGAATGTTGTAAAGGCTTCTGAGAATGTACTGGTTGGTATTGCGAGTATACGGCTTTTTTGACCTCTTGACTCTGTTTTTCAGCTATTTCAGCCATCAGTCTGTCGTATGAAGGGTTGACAATATCAGTAATTTTGATAGAATTCGCACTGAAATTCTGACCTCTGCCTCGTGAATCCAATGAACTATTCATGGGTGGCTTCTTATTAAATTCCGTTTTAGAAGCGTATTGTATGACCGATTCTTTGGATATGGCTTTATTCTGTACACGTATGAGTTCAGCTAATTTTTCTGCTTGTTCTTTGTTTATGTACGACTTCGGAATCTCTGGTATGGCGACACTCTTCGGGCTTATGTGTGACTGTAGTGGAATGTTCGGCCTATTAATTGCAGGTTTTCGCAGTGGCGTATATGGAACGTTTTTCTGCTGCGTCGTTGTTTGTTCACGTTGCAATTCCTCTCTCTGTCGTCTAAATTCCAGAAGTTTAGATAAATTGGCCCTGACATCATCTGGGTAACTTTTATGGTTAAAATTCATGGGCCTGTTCGATTGTGATGGTCTATAATCAGTGCTAGGAGTTTGTGGTCTATACTGCATCCCAGTTATATTGTTTGGCGGTCGCGCAAGGATGTGTGATGGCGCACATTTGTTTCCAATATTATTGTACGTCACTCGACATTGATTTTTCATAATTTCCGAGTCGGGCTTGGATTCTTGACATTTATCTTGAACACCAGGAATAGATTTTTCGTAAATTGCATTGGGATAGTTGCCTTCAGACTTTAATGAAGTCAACGAATTCTTGCTTTGACTGTAGTTATCACTAACAGTTACGGGCGTTGCTACTCTTGTAACGTCTATAGGTTTCTTCTTAGTCTTCCCCACTTTAAGACCAATGAGTTTAGCAAGGGCACTTCTCTTTCCACCGATGACTTTTGGAACTTTCTCTTTCTTTTTCCTTTCTTTCTTTTCCTTGGGTTCTTTTTTGGGTTTCGTCTGTTTTTTATTTTGATTGGAGCCATCAATATCCAGTGGATCGATGAGGTCTGGTTTTGTCTTACGCTCTTTACTCCTTTCTTTGCTGTGGGGTCGCTCCTTCTTCTTTTGTATTCTTTTCTTTTCTTCTGCCATTAAGCTGAGCGGGTCTGAGTCCTCGTCTGAATTGATAGGCACTTTTTTCGTCTTCTTTTTCCGCCGCGGAGCTAGATAGTATTTTTCTATGCTTGAAGCACTTTCCGTGTTATCTGGGTCATTGGCATCTTCCCATATTTCTTCAGGTTCTTCTAGGATGGCTAGGTGTTCGTAACCTGAGAAAATATCATCATAATTTAGTTAATAAAACTAATTTAAATAGAAACAGTGAAAAATATCTTTTTTATTTCAGTCTAATAGATGACGATAGCATTTTTGCTAGCCAAAACCTTTATTAAAAATAAACCGGCAAGTGCGAGTCGGGCTCGCGCAGAGGGTTCCGTACCAACACAAAATGAAATAATTATCAATTTAAAAAACCGACTTAAATATTAGTAAAATTTGTAATTTCGATTTGCGAAAGAAATTAATGATAAAGTCGTCCAAGTAACCGAATTACCAGTTATAACTTTGTAATGAACAGAAATTTGTAACAGACTTACATTTGACCAATATTTATTTGTTGTTATACTTTAAAGTGTGTACTATGCACATGCCAAGTTTGACGCTTGTACGTTTTACCGTTTTTATGGTATTTGAGCAATTACAAAAAAAAAAACGTAAATGAATACGTTTGTTGTATCCCTGCCCCTTTCGTTTTTACTTTTTGACTTTATTATTATTTCTTAGCTAATCCGCCGTAGCATTACATATTCTCTGAAAATTTTAACTGGCTGTCTATTACGATTAAAGATACAGCCGTTAAAATGTAGGACGGACATACAGACAGCGTAGGCTTAATAGAGTCCCGTTTACACCCGTTGGGTACGGAACCCTAACAAAGAACAGAATGTAAATAAATATTCCTCATACCCAAATAAACCAGCCAAGTGCGAGTCGAGCTCGCGCACTGAGGGTTCCGTACCACCACAAAATTCAATAACGAAATTACCAGTTATAACTTGGTAATGAACAGAAGCTTGTCACCGATTCGCGCTTTGTAATTTTTTATTATTTGTTGTTATACTTTAGAGTGTGTACTATAATCATGTTAAGTTTGACGCTTCTACCTATTATTCTACGCTTACTACGTTTTTACATTAGAGCTAATACAAAAATACATTGAAAAAATATGTTTGTTGTATGGGGATCCCCTTTTTGTGGGAGAAAATCTGTTAAGCCGGGGGTTAAAAAATATATATTTCTTCTTGTCTTGTCTCATCTAATCCGGTCGTTAGTAATAAGTTTTCGAGCTCACCTCTCTCAATGCCGTAGTAAGGGTCGTTTTCATCATCATCTTTCTCTTCAGGCAAGTGCTGGTACTGGCGAGGGTCTATGTTGAGGTACTTGAGCTCCCGCGTCAGCACTCTCGTGCCCTCGTGCGTCACCTCGCAGTACGCGCGGCAGTTTTCCAGCAAAAGCGTTCTGGAAAACACATTTTAAGAATTTTATAATGGAAACTGACATGGTTTTCACACATTTTAAGACCGCCTAAGGGGCCGTCCTTTGATCATGTGATGTTTTTTTTAGCCTCCTCCTCCCCCTTGGTGAGGTTTAAGACTATTGTTTGTGATATTTCGTGATTTTTGCTAAGAAATTTGTTGTAGCCAGTTGCACCCATATAAACGAAACGTCAGTCATTCGAAAACAGTTGGCAACTGTGATGTGGAGTTCGACGCGTTGATCTAAATATGAATGTTCAATCAAGGCTCCTTCATAATGCCTGGTAAAAGATAACTACTGAAAAAAAAAAAAATGTTCTTTCTCATTTCCGTTCTATTTACTTCTTCTGTGATCTCTTGCTTGGCTTGACCTATCATGCATTTAGGATTGTGATGCAGAAGGATCTAACAGATTAGTAGTTATGGCTCAAGTACTGCGGCTATATAAACAATCTTAGTTTATGGTTGAAGTTAACCGAAGTTCGAAGTACGTGACTACACATTCGTGCAACCTTGCGTGGAGCTGTCGGGACCTTCGAGTCCTTTAACTCGGGCGCAAAAACCGACAACGACCGGAAGTCGCCCGAATCGAGCCTATGTTGCGAAGCAAACTGAAGTCCCCTTATACACACTCTCGTATTTCTCTTACCTTTGATCAACTTCGCGAGTAGTGTAGTGGGCGTTTAAAGATGTTTTTTTAATATTTTTATGAGACGGTGTCGTCTAAGATGGTAAGCGCGCCCAGCCTGGCATGGGAACTGGTTCTCAAGCGATGTTACCGGAACTCGTTAGGTGATTGATATCACGACAGATTTTTAATTTGAGGTGTTCTTTTTTGGAGGGTGGCAACATCGTGATACAATTCCTATGTATTGTATCTCGATGGGTGGCAAAAATGATATCAAGCTTTTTTTTCGCGATTTCAAGTTTGATCCCATAGTAAAAATTGTTCATAATGATTGATACAATGATCTCATTTCGGCTTAGTACACCTAAATATGCATCGGGATGATTATCTTGTAATAGGCCTCTTAAACTTATAATTTTGCATGATTGTTATTTGAAACAAAGTCAAAATAAGCCTTAGTTTTTTGTGCAGATTAAATGTCATTCCAATTAAAGGAGAATATAAGTAATAGGTAGGTACTACATAGGCTACATAGCTGGTAATACTAATAAATATTCTGTATAACACCCCTCTCGAAGGGAGGCATGTGTTCAGATGTGGACGTTTTTGGCTGATGATAATTCTATGTAAACATCAAGAAGACAACCCTTACACGTGCCGCGTCAGGAGAGATAGAGCTACGTGATAGAAAGAGGGCGGCCTTCTAGGTGAATATAGCGAGCGGTATCCGACGCTGTACGAGTTGAATTGCTACTTTATTGCCTCGTAGATAGAGTCCTTATTTATTTAAATATCTTTGCGGAGTGAACCTTCTGTGTCTATTATGTCTTCTGTGGTATGGTGTAAAGTGGTAGCTAGCTAGTGAGTCATAGCAAGTACTAGGACCGTGCTTTGGATTTCTTACGATGTTTTTCTTCAACGGCAACTCAAGCTAGCAGGCTGACAAGTTGGTATAGACAAGTAATCCACTTACCTGTCCATGTCCCACGATAAAGTTTTGACCCGAGGACCCGACAACAGCACAGCAATATCCTGACAAAGCTCCGGGCTGAGCCCTAGCGCTTCGCCTTCATTGAATATCGCCGTAGACAGCACATTCGCCTGGTTTTTGGATTGCTTCATGTTCAACGTCTCCGATGTTTTGACCAGGTTCGTCTGAGAACGGCTGTCGTTAGCCCAGCTCCCGAACTCTGATTTGACAGTCGCTTCTTTTGATTCATTGAAGTCCTGAAACAAATTGAGAATATACAGAAAATGCACTGGGCCAGCATTTTTTTCTTAGTGCACTAAACAGGCTGCCTGATGGTAAGCAGTAAGTAGTCAACGTCGCCTATGGATACTTTTAACAGCAAAGGCATCACAACTACGCTACCGACCCTTTAAGACTCTAGTAACTCGCCTTTTGAAGAACCCTGTGTTGTAGCTTCTCGGAAACACCGCAGAAGGTAGCTCATTCCACATTTTGAGTATGAGAGGTATGAGAGGTATGAGGCAGGAAAGTCCGTGTGAATCTCAGTGTGCGATTGCCACTGATCATGGTGGATTAGAACCTATCCTCTCTCTCTCTGAGAGAAGACCTGTGCCCCAGAAGTGGAAACATGATAGGCTGAAATGAACGAAATGAACCAGGGAGCGGAATCTAGTGGCAAAACAATTGAAGAGTAATAGATACGGGTTATTGTTTTTCATCGAATATTCGAGCTATCGATAGTTTTTAGTTTTGATTTGTTGGTTTTAGTTTGACGAAAAACGTTGCTCAACTAGCGGCTCCCGCTGTTTTAAACGCGTGAACAATTATGAAAAATATCCTAAGTTTTATTCTAGGAGATAAAATGTAATCCCATATTTCATCAAAATCCGTTAACCTATTTGACGTGAAGAAGTAATAAACATACACACTCACTCTCGGAACTGGAATGGAGATAGTTTATAAGCTGGATTAACACATAGTTTACTTTTCATCACCATCATCATCATCAATTTTCATCATTGTTCGCGTGGGTAAAACAGCGGGCATAGAGTTCAAAACTAAAAAGTATCGATAGATTGTATACTTGATAAAATACAATGACCCATCTCTATAACATTTCAGGTGTATTGTCATGGCGTTCCGCTCTCTGATGATGACAATAACCTTTTTTTATTAGTAATAGGCTTGTGTTTGGCCGCCAACTCGCCTGATGTTAAGCGAAGATACGGTCTACGATGACGCAAGCTTGCCTAGAAGAAACCGATTTACCGTGATTTGAAGACACCTAGATTGTAACTATCGTGTTGTTGTCGGTGGTACTAACAACAGAAAAGAATTATTTTTTTGTATAAATTAGAACGGCTTTTAAGGAATTTTTGTAAGAAATTTGTTGTAGCCAGTTGCACCCATATAAACGAAACGTCAGTCAATCGAAATCAGTTAGCAACTGTGATGCGAACAAAGAACTTTGAGACCTAACCCAAAAAGGTTAGGTCCAAGTTTTTTGGATGCGGAGTTCGACGCGTTGACATAAATAATAATGTACAATCAATCTGTTATAATGCCTGGCAACAGATTTTTCTTCTCATTTCCGTTCTATTTACTTCTCTTTTCTGTGGTACTAATCTCCTTTGGGCCTAGTACCACCGTTCAGTGTAACCCTGTAGAGTAGCGTACTCACAGCAAGCACCGGCGCCAGTGGCGGGGCCGCGTCTATCCGCTCGTACATCTTCTGCGAAGGGTGCAAGCTGAACGCCGTTAGAATACATTCGCACGCAATCCGGTCGCTCCGGGACAGAACCACGCCCAATTGTACGAACCACGAGGCGAGTGATTTCTCCATTGAACGTGCTTCTGCTTCCTGTTGAAATTGATATAATTAAACAAATATAAATTGAAGATTTTTAAAACTTCAGATATAAGTTAATAGAAAAAAAGAATTGCAAGCTTCTGGCATTAGCATTTTTTTTTTAAGTAACTCGGTGTTTATTCAATAATAATTACAAAGATAAAGATTATTTATTTGCACAAAACACGAGTAAATCATACACACATTTAAAAACGCATGCACAATAGATGGTTTAAAATATCAGTCACTTAGTATCATGTTTTGCCTAGTTTGTAGGCGTACAAATCTAGAGAGATGGTATAAAAATACCGTAAGAATTATTTATATAAAAAAGTATTAATTAAAATAACTGTCGGAATAATTTCAAAAGTTCAGGTATGATGTTATCAATTTAAATAGTTAACAGATAGACATTACTATTACTAAAATTTATCATTTATAAAATCACTAACTTTGTAATAACATTTCTCGACTAAAAGTTTTTTTAGTTTTGTTTTAAGTTGACTATATTTTAGGTCCCTTATTGAAATCGGTATAGTATTGTAGATAGTCGGTCCCATACACATTATACTGTGGTTCATTAAGGTGGTTTTAGATGGGCGATTACGACATCTGTTTTGGTCTCTACGATTTCTTACCGCTAAGTCAGATATTGCCGGGAATAATTCTGGATTAGTTTTTACGAATAAGGCAGTTTCCAATATGTATAGAGACGGAAGCGTAAGAATTTTATGTTTAGTAAAGTAAGGCGTGCAACTAATAGTACTTTCTAATCTAAACATAGATCTGATACAGCGTTTTTGTCTTTAAAAAATAATATCTTTGTCGGTTGAGTTACCCCAAAATATAATAACGTACCTGAGAAGTAAAATACAAGTAAAATAATAACTCTTAAATTTATAACTAAAACTAATTATTTTGTTCAAAGACTAAGCATTGCCATACAACGTGGCAATGCTGCCAGCATTTTGGGAACGCTGCCCACTGGTAGCGGCTTGTTAGATTAATGTTGATTTAAATCGTAACAGATTCAAAACTGTTTCCTCGAATCTCTAGGGTATTTGCGCTTCAAGGGCTATATATAATATACTAGCGGTCCGCCCCGGCTTCGCACGGTTATAGATTATAGCTTATGTCACCCGGGGATAGTGTAGCTTCCCAACAGTGAAATAATTTTTTAAATCGGTTCAGTAGTTTCGGAATCTATTCAATGCAAACAAACAAACAAACAATCAAATCTTTCCTCTTTATAATATTAGTATAGATATAGACCTGATATATATTATATATCATGGACTCATGGCGCTTCAAGGTCTATATCTATACTAATATTATAAAGATAATATGGTATATCATGGACTCTTAAAAAAAAAAACATTTAACATATTTTAATGGGGTTATCTTGTTGCGTTCAGTAGTTCCTATGGCCACCTTCCGTCATCATCATCGGATCTTGAATATCACCTAGGGCAGGGGTTCCTAAAGTGGGCGATAACGCCCCCTTGTGGGCGCTGCAGGCCTAAAGGGGGGCGGTAAGCGACCCAGAAAAAAATGTGATTTGTAATTTCATTTAGCTAGGAGGCCTCTTAGACACCGACTACATGAGCTCTCGACTCTCAACTACAACTTGTGAACATCAACTAATATTAGTTAAGAGATTGCTCAAACTCGGTTCGATATTTCTCTCTTTAATTTTCACCTGAAATAGATTAGCCGATAGGACGCTGGCGCTCTAGGGGTGGGGAGTTTTGAGGACATAATTCTAAGACCCTAAGGAACACCTGGGCCAAAAATAAAAAAACAGGCTAATAATTCTGATGTTTCACTACATTTTTCCATAAATCGCCTGGGCTAGATGTTTACAATGTCCATACCTTTTCAGTCTTTAGTTTGAGCCTCTCCAATTCGTTCATGCCAGCTGTTATCGCCCGCACATACAATTCACACACGTAGGGCTTCATATCCTCGTTCGTCTGAAACAAAATCATTATTACAGATCGTACCCTCACAAGCTTTAGGGGAGTCTTTTACTCATCACCTTCATCACTATTTCAGCCTATCATGTTCCTTCTGCTCGCCTACGCTCAAAGATAAATTATGAGCCCTAATCCACCATGCAAGTTTGTGAATGCCATCTCTTTGAAAATTTGAGGTTCTTAGACAACGGTTTCCTCACTATGTTTTCCTTCACCATTTTTGAGTGATGGCATCAAAACTGCGCATCGTTTATTTAAAGTACTAAATATTGTACTAATCATTGGTGCAGGGACGAGGATCGAACCTGGTTGTATCAGATTGTAAAGCTCACATGCCACAGCTCAGCTGCCATCACTCTTTAAGAAGAGTATCCTACTATAATATTATAAACGCGAAAGTTTGTATATATGGATGTTTGTTCCTCTTTCACGCTGCAACGGAACAACGGATCGACCTGATTTTTTGCATGGGTATAGTTCAAGAGCTAGAGAGTGACATAGGCTACTTTCATCATCATCATCATCACCATTTTTCATCACTACGCGGGTGAAACCGCGGGGCGCAGCTAGTTTTAGTATATTTTTATAATCGAAATACATTTGAGCTTGACCACAACTTGAGATAGACACTTACAGTGCAGTTCGGCAAGTTCTAGAGCACTCGACGAACTATGAAAAGTTCTATTGCTAGTTTCTATGAGGGATTGTATCTGGAACGAAGTAATAGGCATGTGTCCTAATGTTTAATTTAGAACAAATAACCGGCTTAGCGATGAATATAACTTAATACATTACACATACTGAAAAAATAATTTAAATTGGCTGATAAATGTCTGAGATATGAGTGTTTAAAGTTTTAGGTGGGGGTAGAGGTGATGCTCTATCCCTTTCTCGCAAAGCGTGTGATAGTATAGCATTTGTATAGCGCACCTGAGGCGTGACGTCACGGTTCAGTATAGTGCGCTCTCTCTCTAGCATGAAATTAAAATGCTTATATCATATTTATTTTTGAACTTATTTTAATTTTGTTTTTGTTGATTTGCTTAGTTTCAGGCTCCATTTATGATCAGCTTTTTTATGAGGTAATAAAAAATATTAGTCATCATGCCTATTCACCAGAGAACCAGTCATAGAGCACTCGACAGCAATTTTGCTGTGTTCTGTGTTTTAGTGTTATCGTATATCAGTTTCTGGCAGCCATATTACAAGCTTTGCTTAGTTTGGGGTCAGATGACCGTGTGTGCAAAAATGTCCCAGATATTTATTTATTTATTTATTTTTATTTATCTGATTGATGACTCTAACCTGCTGGAAAGGACATACACTACAATACAAGTGAATTTACTCACGGATGACAGTTGTTTGTCGACAGCCTGAGCCAGTGTGTGCAGATGCCTCGCTGTAAGCGCTTGCGCACCTAAGGCGTCCGCGGCGGCGGGCAGCCGGGAGGTCAACAACCTCGCGAGAAGCCGCGCGCAGCAGTATAGCGCGGTGCGGGCCGCCCCGACGCAGGATTTCACCACCATGCATCGTGCTATCACCACCTGGGTATGAAAATCAGTATTGCTCAGTCGACCACCCCGGACCAGTCTTATCTGCAATAGGTAAGCCAATGATTATATAAGGGACCGTCCAATAATCACGTTAGGCTTGAAAGGGGGGGGAAGGGTTTAGCAAAAATCACGAAATATCACAAGGGGGATGGGTGGGGGTGTAGTAAGATATCACGTGTATTTATTTTTACGTCAAAAGCGAGATTTCTAAACCAAAAAGCGCTGTGTCGTAGTTAGTGTAGTGTAGTGTGTTTGCTTGCCAATAAAAAACAACCTGCATCATTTTTATCATGGTCCTTAAT
Source organism: Agriopis marginaria (assembly GCA_932305915.1). Classification (NCBI taxonomy): domain Eukaryota; kingdom Metazoa; phylum Arthropoda; class Insecta; order Lepidoptera; family Geometridae; genus Agriopis; species Agriopis marginaria. The sequence continues at coordinate 19,260,156 of OW029914.1, read as the reverse complement.
GCCAGAATAAAATAAAAGTATAATCTACTTTATACCTGTTTTTAATGATAGTATAAAAAAAAATAAGATTCTTTGTAGGCACTAAAAATACACGTGAATTTTGGGTGTGGGTGGGGGGGTTATTCTTAAACCTCACCACGTATCACCAAGGGGGAGGGGGGGTTAAAAATGCTAAAATAGCATCACGTGATTAATGGACGGCCCCTAACCACTTGCCTACTCATCTTTTACTCCGCCGTAAGCCAAAGGTTCAGCATATCTTTTACGATCAGACCAATCCTAGGCTAGGAACTGAATGAATGACTTTTAAGGCTCCAAATACAAGCGCCTAACAATTCTCCACGAATAGATTTCTTCTACATCAACGTGTTACATCCTCGGCCACACCGTTACTTACCATCAGGTGAGTTAGTGGCGAAAAGTTATCAACTCTGTATAAAAATAAAGTAAGTCAACAACATACCTGAGCGATCAAAATGGCAACTTCTCTGGCATTTTTCCAGAGGCGTTTCTCGCGAGGCGAGACCTCCAATCGCTTCTGTAGACGCTCTATTAGAGGGTATGCGTCCAGAAGCGGAGTTTGTTTCGCCTGTTCAAACAACAAAATATTTGTCACATACGCATAAAATAGAACTAATAAAAAAACGGCCAAGTGCGAGTCGAGCTGGCGCACTGAGCGTTCCGTACCACCACAAAATTCAAAAACGTAATTACCAGTTATAACTTGGTAATGAACAGAACTCGCACTTGGCCACTATTTATTGCTTGTTGTTATATTTTGAATGTGTACTAATATAATGAATATAATCATGCCAAGTTTGACGCTTGCACGTATTACCATTTTTACATTAGAGCTAATACGAAAATACGTTAAAAAAATCGTTTGTTGTATGGGGGGGGGGGGGGGGGGGGGGGGGTTCCCCCTTTTGTTTTAACTTTATGACTTCTATTATTTGTTAGTTAATCCGCCGTAACGTTACATAATCTGTGAAAATTTCACCTAGCTATGACGGTTCGAAAGATCGAACAGGCGTTTAAAGGTAGGACAGACATCGTAGGCATAGTAAGAAGGTCTCGCTTTTACCCTTTGGGTAGAACCATAAAAATTATTATTATAGTTTTAACTTTGTTTAAAAACTAGCCATGTGGGAGTAGGGCTCGCGCACTGAGGGTTCCGTACCACCACAAAATACAATAATTATCACAAAAAAAAACGACTTCAAAATTAGCAAAATAAGGCATTTCGATTTGGTGAAATGATGATATGATATGATTTGGTCGAGGTTCAAACGAATGATAAGGTCATCCAAATAAAATTAAAAAGCAGTGCAAAAATACTACATCGCACCCAGTCACCCATATAAGTACCGACCGCGCCCGACGTGGCTTAACTTTCTTACCAAAGCGATACACCGACTACTGTCACGTTTGTGTAGGAGCACAAACTCAATGTCCATGAGTGTTTCCCACACGTCAGGGGTGAAACCCGCCTCTTCTTTTAGCTTGTCGGCAAACGTTGGAGCAGCCTTCTCGACTGGAGGTGCTTCTGTAAATACACACAATTTATAACAACATGCTGCGCGGAGTTTTAGTGCTAAAGTGAAATAAAAAATATAAAAGTTTCGAAAATGGGTCTTGACTGATAGACAACAGAGTGATCCAATTGGGTTCCTTTTTTTCTCTTGATAAAAATTATGTCACCCCATTGTTATAATTGAGGTATGGTGGCCATGCAGTAGCATGTGCGCTTTACAATTTGACGACACCTGGTTCGATCTTCGGCCATGCACCAATGAGTTATTTAGTAGGTATTTAAATAAATTATGTGTAGTCTAGATGCCATTGCTCAACAACGGTGTAGGAATACATCGTGAGGAAACCGGTATGTCCAAGAACCACAACGCTGCCAGCGCTTTGATTCCACATTTATTGTGCGAACTGCTAGTCTGTGGAATTCGCTGCCTGAGTGGGTGTTCCCCGATAGTTACAATCTGAGTGTTTTCAAGTCGAGAGGGAATCAGTTTCTTTTAGGCAAGCATGCTCCAACGTAGACCGTATCATCGCTTAACATCAAGTGAGTTGGCAGCAAAAAAAAAACCTCAAAGTTCAAAGACATGACTTTCATGAACATGCAATGCCCAATTCACCAGCATGGTCGATTAGGGCCCATCCGTTCTCTCTGAGAGGCCTGTGTCCAGCAGTGGGAACATGACAGGCTGAGATGATGATGATGATGATGATGATTGTTAGTATAAATCTGAAAGTCCCTACAAGGTCTTTTGTAAGACATCCTATTAGTCTCCATATCCCTCATAGTTCTACAAACTAACTCTAACAGACAAAACTCTTTTTTAATAAGGTCAGCAAACTGTGTTAACAATCTGAATGATTACCCCGAATTTGATTTATTTAATACATCTCCACACAAATTTAAAGATAGTCTTCAAGAACTGGTTTGGTGTGAATTTTTTACTGTCTCGTTTATAGGTTACTAGCGACCCGCCCGCCCGGCTTCGCACGGGTGTAATTTACATGTGAAGCCGGGGCAGGTCGCTAGATATATATATATATATACCTTCCTTGAAAATGTATCTAACTGATGGTGAAAACCGCATCATAATCCGTTGCGTGGTTAGCGGCCATACAGACATACAGACAGACAGACAGACGCGGAAAGCGACTTCAATTTATACTATGTACAGAAGAGATCCGAAACGTGGATATTCACCAAAGAACCAGAGTCACCAACATACAAGTTGAGAGCAAGTTGAAGTGGCAATGGGCAGGCCACATCGCTCGAAGAACCGATAACCGATGGGGAAGAAAGGTTCTGGAGTGGAGACCGCGAACCGGAAGACGCAGCGTAGGGAGGCCTCCCACTAAATGGACCGACGACATTGTAAGAGTCGCGGGCATCCAGTGGATGCAAAAGGCAGGCTGTCGTTCAGTGTGGAGGTTAAAGGGGGAGGCCTATGTTCAGCAGTGGACGTCTTCTGGCTGATGATGACGATGATGATGATAAAAGAAGAGATGTAATTACTAATCTAGCACTTATACTACTATATTTTTATACTTTTTATATTTTATACTTTTACACTTACCTTGACCTACAGTAAATTTTTTAGCGTAAACAAGTTGTCAATTAGATTTTTATATGCGGAAAAAAGTTAATAGTGCCAAGGAAGATAGTGCTAAGTTATCAAAATTCTTTGTAAATTATTTATATGAAGTACGTATGTACGTGTCCTTGATAAAAAAAAAATTAAGTTAAAAAATTGTACCTGTTTGTTCTTCCGAATCTGCTACGGGCGGGAGATCGGCGCGCGCGCGCTCCATCACTGCCGCTGCGAGCGAGACGGCGATATCGTCGCACTTCTCTCCCACCAGCGTGTGAAGCCGCACCACGAACGTGACCCCGCGCTCCTGTTTCAGCCATGTTAGTACTGGAAAAGTGAATAGGAAAAACGTCAGTACCACAATAATAAGAGTGGATAAAATTCAGGCTACGTTTTGATCTCGGAGGGCTATTCGCCGAGCGGAGCGATGGTGGCCGAGCCGAGCGATGGTTGTCGATCTGAGTAACGGTGGCGGATCGAAGCGATGGTGGCGGAGCGGAGCGATGGTGGCCGAGCCGAGCGATGGTTGTCGATCAGAGTAACGGTGGCCGACCGGAGCTATGGTGCCGGAGTAGAGCGAGTCGGCGGTAACATGTGTTTACAGTCCGAGTCTTAAAAAAAGCTTACTCAGGACTGCCGTGGGACCTTACCAGGCCTGTCTGAAGTACAGCCAGAGATGAACTATCTACAGAAGCTTGATGTAGCCGCTGTTGCCTAGGCTTGCGTTGGACATAAAAGGTAACTTTTAGTATAAGAGGCGAAGAATTTTTTTTGGCAGTTACCTTCATCATCAGTAGGCGGAGTACCAGTAGGGTTCAGCAGGAGCGTCAGCACTGGGTGATCCCAGGGATTGTCTAACACTCGTTTGAACCACTCTCCCCTGGCGACGAGCTGCGCCTCCCAAGGAAGGCTGCCGCCATCTCTGGAGGCCTCGGCGACTTGGGCGATGAAGACGTTGATGGCATCTTCGAGACTGTTGCGGTCATCTTTACGCTTAGGTGTTTGCCATTCCGTCTGTGACGAAAATTAGAGATTTAGTAGGAGACAACTTGTAGGCTTTGCATACGATTTTAACAATATGTTTGTTTACATTTTCAAAATATAGGATAGCTACAATTAGTAATAGACAGTCAATATCACAGAAAAGAAAAGAAAAATTTGTTTAAATTAGATCGGCTGTCAAGGCATTTTCGTAAGAAATTTGTTGTAGCCAGTTCCAGTTGCACCCATATAAACGAAACGTCAGTCAATCGAAATCAGTAAGCAACTGTGATGCGGACAAAGAACTCTGAAACTTAACCCAAAAAGGTAAGGTCCAAGTTCTTTGAATGCGGAGTTCGACGCGTCGATATAAATAAGAATGTTCAAGCAAGGTTCTGTCATAATGGCTGGCGACCGATTTTTACTTCTAATTTCCGTTCTATTTACTTCTCTTTTTTGAGGTCAAGATTCAGGGAGCGTCGTGATGGTATTCTTGAATTTATATTGAGTTATTCAATATAAATTTGCCGCCCGCCCCAGCTTCGCACGGGTAAAGATTATAGCCTATGTCACCCGGGGATAGTGTAGCTTCCCGTCAGTGAAATAATTTTTCAAATCGGTTCAGTAGTTTGGGAGCCTATTCAATGCAAACAAACAAACAAACAATCAAATCTTTCCTCTTTATAATATTAGTATAGATAGTATAGATAACTGATGTAGAGGTTCGCTCAGAAGGACATGAGTTTACTTAAAGATCATTAAATTAAATACGGTGCGTTTTACGCGATCTTTTTTGCCTCACACCTGCAATTTGTGGAATGAGATGTCCCTCCACAGACAGACATCATAGGCTTAGTAACGGGGTCCCGTTTTACCCTTTGGGTATGGAACCTTAAAAACGGTAATACATATTACATACAAGCGTCAAACTCGGCATGATTATAGTACACACTATAAAGTGTAACAACAAATAATAAATAATATTCAAATCGGTTCAGTAGTTTCGGAGCCTATGCAAACAAACAAACAAACAATCAAATCTTTCCTCGTTATAATATTAGTATAGATAATTTTATTTGGATGACCTTATCATTTCGCCAAATCAAAATGCCTTATTTTGCTAATTTTGAAGTCGGTTTTTTAAAGTGTATTTTTTTGGCCGTCCTAATGTGCTCGATCGTATAATCTACAGGGTGTACAGGGGGCAATCATCATTTCCCTGGTATATTTACCTGTAGCACAGCCCTGGCCGTGTGTCGCTGCAGCCAGTAGAGCAGGTGCGTGTGAGTGGAAGGCGCGGAGTGCTTGCACAGGCTGTGTACGCTGTGCCACGCCACACAAAGGTGCTTGGTGCGCTCGTGGCCGTCGCTGCCCTCGTTCAGCCGCGCTTCCAGGAACTGTGCAAAATATAAGACATTTAAGAATCGATATGTTGTCAGCACAAGTCAGAGTTTTGCCCCTGCGCGAAACAGTGACAAATCTATGCGATCTACGTCTGCAGGAAGAGATACGCATGAGTCGGCGCCCGCCTCAGAACTAAATAACGTAAGCGACATATGATAAAACTCCGGATTACGTAAGAACTATTATAACTTTATAAATAAATGAAATGACATTAAACTACACTACATAAATTAACATTAGAATATGAAAAAATTAACTGTCAACGACTTCTAGATTTGAAGATAACACTAAAATCGTGTTTTGAAGGCCTGTTTTGGCCGAAATTTTCTCAACGAGAAAAGTTTCACCAAGTTTGTTTCTAAAATTACATTAAACTTATTTATATCCTTAAGTATTCATAAACAAAACATGCATTTGATACTGTTTGTCATAACCGCGCAAATGGAACCCATTTTGACGACATATAAACTTTTAAGTACAGTGAACTGTGTAAACCAGCCGAAAGAGATTCCATACAGTGCCTTAAGACTCGTCTCTATAACCTATGTGTCCTGCCCACCATGACCTATGGTGCTGAGACATGGACGCTCACGGAGAAGACTGTGCACAAGATAGCCGTCGCACAGAGAGCCTTGGAGCGAGCCATGCTTGGCATCAAATTGCAGGACCGTATCCGAATCACTGAGATACGACGTCGCACCAAAGCTGCAGAAGTCGTAAAAAGGGTGAAGGGTGTGGGCAGGACACATGGCCAGACGTAATGATGGGAGGTGGTCTACAGCAGTAACTGCGTGGTGGCCGAGATTAAGTTGGCGGAACCCAGGCCGACTGAGGATGAGGTGGACTGACGACATCAGAAATACTGTCGGGAACGAGTGGATGCCATTAGTGAGAGACCAGGGAGAGTAACATAAACAAAGGGAGGCCTATACCCAGCAGTGGGTCACTCAGGGCTGATGATGATGATGATCTGTGTAAACCAATAGTTATGGAGGCACGGAATTCTCTACACAGAAAAAGAACAGCAAAATATTAATTATAAAACAAGACTGAAAACACGCAAAAGCTTTCTACCCATTGATAAGAGAGTGACTAACAAACTACTGAAGTTAACTAGGCCGGACCTTCGTCTGATGATAGGTACTATCACAGGTCACTGTGACCTAAACTATCACTTATACAAAATTGGAGACACAGACAGCCCTCTGTGCCGAGGCTGTCTACGGGAGAACGAGACTGTGGAGCATGTACTAGTGCATTGCAAGGCCACAGAAGATATACGATTAAGGTCGAGACTCGTTGAAGAAACTCAACAGCGACAAGTCTTCAATACCATAACTCCTGGCGAAATAGGAGTAGAGCAGTTTAGTCAGCGACCCAAAGCCGTGATTCGTTATTTTAGGGAGCTCGGCTGGCAGGGGCAAATGCACAATACACCCCAAGCGGGATGTCAGTGCAGGTTTAACACCCCCACTTTGAATTAGTATTAGAAATTAGTACAGTGATTAGAAAACGAAAGCAGAGGATTGTGCCCACTAAGCACACTGTGACATAAAAGGAAATAGGAAACACACCTATAGGGGTTCAGTTGTAACCTGAGGATTGAAAATAAACTTCAGTTAACATTTTGCGTAAAACGGAATGCGCTCTTTGCTGTCGAAGAAAAGGGGAATCCCTTGCGCGTTGTAAGCTTCGCCGTACGATTACGATCTTGCTGACGTTCTAACGTGCTTATTTATTGAATTTTGTATTGAGTGGACAATGAAAATGCCAGAAAATTAGATTTTCTCGTTCATATATCAAAGTAATTACATTGATATATCCAATTAAAAAGTGTAAATCACATGTAAATTTTTAAGTTTATTTCTATCAAAGAAGTAAATTAAAGATGGGTATTTGATTCAATTCAATCATAGTTTACTACAATATTTACTTCTTGGATATTACTTTGATACTACTTTGATTCCACTTTTATTATGCCAACTGCAGTCTGTGGAATGTGATGTCTTCGTCACCGGGTGTCACCGTAGACCGCAACATCGCTTTACATCAGGCGAGTTGGCGGTTGGCGCAAGCATAATATTTTAGTTACTAAGTAAGTATATATGTATGTACTTACTAACTTATAAAAATGTACAACTTGTGAAAACATTAAAATAAAACATTACAAATAAGCATCTAAATTATGAATTACATTTATTTTTAATGTTTTGAGTGAACATAAAATAATTAATTTTTATTGTAAAAATCAAAATTATTTCATTGTGTCAACCCTGCCCGATAGTAAACTGTCTACAAGTCGCGAGTGAATTGTTTTCTTCTTGGCATCAAGCGTGCTCCATGGTAGACCGCATCATCGCTTAACATCAGGTGAGATGGCAGTCAAACAATAGCATATTTAACTATTTAAAAAAAAAAACTTTCAGCAGAATAAAGGGCGGTCTTATAGCCAAAAGTGATTCTTGCACATGACTAAACAAAAGAATATTATACCAATCATTATACATATCAACTTGAATATAGTAGAATCATCTCATAGATGTGGCCTTGACGATTCTTCCACACAATGACACCATTATTATAGGCCCATAAATAATTAGCCTGTAGTAAACACACAGCTTCAACATGTGGAGTGACAGTTACTATAATACAAAAATGGGTTATATAAGGAACAATGAACAAGGAGCAAGAGATATTATGCTATGGAGAGGGCTATGCTCGGAGTTTCTCTACAGATCGATTCAGAAAAGAAGAGATCCGTAGACGATTTTAAATAGAGACATAGCCCACTGGATTAGCAAGTTGAAGAGGCAGTGGGCAAGGAACATAGCACGCAGAACAGAGGGCTGATGAGGCCGAAAGGTTTTGAATGGAGACCACGAAACAGTAAGCGCAGCATAGGACGTCCACCCACAAGATGGACAGGCAACCTAAAAGAGACTGCAGGAAAACGCTGGATGCAGGCCGCTTCTAACCGTCTCTTTTGGAGATTTACGGGGAGGTCTATGTCCAGCAGAGGATGTCCTATGGCTGAAATGATGGGACGTCCACCCACAAGATGGACAGACAACCTAAAAGAGACCACAGGGAAACGCTGGATGCATGCTGCATCCAACTGGCCCTTATGGAGATCGATAAGCGAAGCCTATGTCCAGCAGTAGACATCCTATGGCTGAAATGATGATAACGAAGTATTTTATCTTTCAAAGATTTCCTGTGAATTTTAATACCAGTTCAAAATGTACATTATGAGTTATTTAACAAATCAGACCTAATACATAACAAGGTAAGGCAAGTTATTGTTTTAGCAATGTGTAACATGACTCATTAGTTCGCTTGGGAACAATATGCCTCCATATTGTTCCACTTGAAGACAAGATTGTATTTCAAATACCTAAAATGTTTATTTTGCACATATAAGGTTGCATGGGACTGAAATTGTTAATACCTACCTTGGTTTATGAGAGTTAGGGTTGCAATGTTGCATTGGTATCAATGCTACATTGTATACAGGGTTATGCATATAGACTGTACTTAGCCAAAAAGAAGTCATTGTACTTATCATTATGAACAACTTTTACTATGGGACCAAAATTGAAATTGCAAAAAAAAACAGCTGTTCCATACATTTTGTCGAGTTGAAGTGTCAAATGACCATTTTCTATGAAACAGCTTTGGTCAGCCATAGTAAAAGTTGTTCATAATGATGGGTAGTATGGATTCTTTTATCTCTAATTTCTACTGAGTCTTCTAATAGTCTCTTTTTAAAGAATACTTCAGTCCAAAACCAGTTTATTTATAAGTCATCATCATCAAAATCAGCCTTTTAAGTGTTATTCCCGTGTAATATAAAAAAAATTGTGTGAACACCACTACAGTTTCAATGGTAAAATTGTGCTTCTGTTTATTGAAATCAACCCACAGTATCTAAATCGGTAACAATAGGTAAGATAGTATAACACAAGAGGCATGTAGCCAACAGTAAGCCCTGCTGAGCCTTTATGAATTGGCAGAAATTACTGCCAAAAACACTAAAGTACCTGATGATGATTTTAAAAAGTAGCATGAGTTTCATGACAATACTCAGACAAGGTAAGATATTCTATGGTATGATGCATAATATAGTAATAGAGTAACAACATGGTCACTGCTAGCATGGCAGCCTCAACCAATATTTCTTATGGTAGGTACATCAGTTCCGGCTGATGTGTAAACAAAACCTACGTGACTTCTACACTTACGAACATGGCTGTCAATCATCACACCACTTGAACAGTGAAAATCAGAGCTCAAAACTGAATTAACTCAATCAAAACTTTAGTATACACTACATAAAAAGGATTATTGTAAGTTTATTGACACTCTGAACCAAGACAAGCTCTAAAATTACACTAATAATGAAAATAATAAGCGATATTGTAATGGTTTTGGTCAGTCTTTTACAATCGTATCATTACAGTTTAGTACTTTAAACGAATGATTAGAAATGTTTACATGCGAAACATATATTTTCGCCTTTCTAATATTGTTGATATACAATCAAAATAGGAAAATGTTCGTAGATTTCATGAAAACAAGAAGATTTAGTAGACAAATATGGCGGACGTGAAGAGAACTTCACCACAACGGCGTCGCCTAAACTATGAAAAATGTAGGGTGAATTAAATTAGCACTTACCTTGTAAAGTTCAATATAATACGATTTGCCTTTTGGGCCACTTGTTTGATAACTTTTCACGTCTTTTCCATCATTTGTAGAAGTCATTTCTCAAGAAAATATCGCGGGACGACATTTATGCGCTTGTGTTTTCAAAATGGAGCTGTCAAATAAATGTTGCCACTGTAAAATATTTGATTGTGATTCAATGCTGCCATAGACAATTCTTGGCTATGCCATTTATGGTTTTATCATCTTTTTCCATATTTACGGTTTTTGAAACACGGATGAACGGAATGGAAAACAAAAACGGATGGGAAAGAGAAAATTTTCTCATTCTCACCCGTTGGTTGGACAGCGATCCGTCAATCGAATCCAGACGTATGTTAGCACTTTGGTCTAAGCTTAAAACCGATAATTAAGCGTAAAACCCGAGGGTAAAAGTAAAAACGCTTTTTTGGTTGTCTATGGTACATAGTCTCTGGCATTATAATTTTTTAGGGTGGTACTACTGTTGTACAAAGCAAAGCTAGTTGTGTCAAGAAATTTTGCGTTTTCTTCATAAAATTAGCTCATTCATTTGTAGAAAAAATGTTAAATACACTTATTAACGAAAGTTAAATATGTATGTGATTCACTGGTACCACCTAAGTACATGTTAGTTACAAAATCTAGAAGTTCTCGCACAAAAAACTCAGTTGTGTCAAAGTGCAGGGCAATAGAAGGGCCGATGAATTATCGCAAATTAATCCGTATTAGATAGTGTGCTTTATCGTTTACGAGTTGTTATAGCGTATTTGCTGAACACGAACTGCCAGGCGATTAATATCGCTACAGAAAAAGGTGTGGCGTTAAACGCTAGTCGGCACATCTGGGTCTACCAGTGCTGTTAACATTTCGATTTCTCTCTCGATAATTGGTTCAATATTTACAATTTATTTTAGTTCTTACAATACGACAGTTTTCATTTAGATTAACATTTAGTTTGAAACTTAAACTCTGCCCTGTTCACATAGCTGTATCAATATTTTCGTGAACTATGTATTTGTTTGTCTGATACCTCACCACCTGCATACTTTTCTGTTTCTTGTCCACCAGTGTGTAGTGAATGTAGTGTTGTGATGAATACACCAAGTAGGTCCACAATAAGTTGTGTTGGAGTGGAGTGTCAGTAAAATGGCAAAGAAGTTGGATAACATCGGAGGAAAGCTGGTTACAATCTCAGTAGTTGGTCTCTCTGGTGAGTAAAATACTTTACAAAATAATACTTTTTGTTTTTCTATATCAACTTATTACATTCCTTACAATATTATTCTATGTACAGTGTACAAAGTTGTATATAATCGAGAGTGTTTTTAGCTATGATTCAAGAAAATCTGTTCAGCTTTTATAACGGGGCATTTTTTTTTTAATATATGTATTTGCATATAATATATATACTGCTGCTGTGAGTGCTAAAAAACTTTGACAGAGCTTTGCTTTTTTTTGAGTTCTTATTTCCCACTAGAGCACCAACAAACCTCTATAGATATTATTGGGTTGGTAGAAGATTGCTAGGCAGCATGCTAGGCAGAATGTAGGGTTGAATATATCTTACAGGTCGAAGAATAAACAAAAAAAACAGACATCTAGGCCTAAATGAAATACCGAGGAACGGAGGCTTGATTTTTTTATTGCTTGTGTTATTTCGCATGAAAATATCATGCCAAATCATGCAAAATTACTGATTTTTAAATGAAATCCCAAACAAAAGTCGCATTTTTTCTAATTGTACAAATTAAATAATGTCAGTACCTATGACTGAAGTGTCGATTGTCAGTTGATTATCATAGCCACTGAGGCCTATTCTGTCATACCACTCACTAAACTAAACCAATCTGAAAGGACTAAAATTATCTGCCTCTCTTTTCATTTTAATATGTGAAAGAATGCTGGCAACAAGTTTAGTTGTAAAATTTAGTTTAGTTTAGAGTGCATCAGAATCGGTGCCATTAACTGTCATATTTTTCAATCATGGTAGGTAGGAAAACTGGTGTGGGTGTACTACAGAAATGGTTCTTTTTTGTTTAAATTAGAATGGCTGTCAAGGCATTTTTGTAAGAAATTTGTTGTAGCCAGTTGCACACATATAAACGAAACGTCAGAGCAACTGTGATGCGGAGATCGATGCATTGATCTAAATAAGAATGTTCAATCAATGTCCACTCGTATGCCTGGTAACAGATTATGATATCCTTCTCATTGTCGTTCTATTTACATCTCTTTTCTGTGATCATAGCCATTAACTCATATTTTTCAATCATGGTAGGTAGTAAAACTATGGAGCCGATGTATGTTAGTGTAGGTGAAGTAAAAGCTTAAACATCGTGAGGAATCCGTTCAGGGGAACTACTAGTTTTAAGTTGAGTTTACTCAAATTATAATAACTAACCTATAAAAATGAAAGCCATAAATCAATGGCAATTGAGTGAGAGGAACTCCATTGAAAGCCAATTGTGAATGAACTGTATCTATTGTTATCTATCTGACTTCCTGCTGTCTTATTTATGTAGGTGTTTGATACAGCATGGAAAGTATAATTTATGTTAACAGTATACAATCTTCATACAAGTTAATCATTGGCGTCGATTCTGTCATACCACTAAACTAAACCAATCTGACAGGACTAAAATTATCTGCCTCTCTTTTCATTTTAATATAATTATGAGAGAAGGATGGCAACAATTTTAGAGCTGTCAAATTTAGTGTAGTTTAGTTTAGGGTACATCAGAATCGTTGCCAATATCATTGAATACTTTTGTGTTTTTTGTGACTGGTGGCAAGTTTTATGATGCGCCTACTGAAGATATGCGTCGGTGGCCAGATGTCCCTCTTTTTTATTCACTAAATATGATATCATTATTTGTCATTTTCTTGTTTTGAGACCAAAAATTTGTAGATCAGACTTACCTTTTTAGTGGTAAAACATAAACATGTATTATAGTACAAAATCCTTTGACTATGTCATGTTATTATTACTAAGCAGTGTCTCACCTGAGTAGGCTGGAGTAAATGTGGAATCTTGCTTATTCCCTGATGAAGAAGCTCTAATGGCTCTGAAACCGTCTCGACCGATAAACATAAGTGTGAGTGTTAACCGTTTGTAATAACTTATATAATGTTTCCTTACGCGAGTTTTGATGAAATAATCTACTTGTTTAATTAATTATAAGGTTACTCCAGCCTACTCCCGGAAACGGACGTGATCGTGAGTGTAAGCCGTTTGTAATAACTTTTAAGTAGATTATTAATAGAAAATTAAACACCCGACAGCAAATGTAGCCTATGACACTCTGGAGATGAAGATTAATGACTCCTTCACATCAAAGTCGGTCCAGCCGTTTAGGCAAATAAAGAAACAAAAAAAAATACAAAAACAATCTAATACACACATATACCCAAATAAAACAACAAAAAATCGTAAAATGTTTTAAAGTTATATCACACTAGCGGTTCGCCCCAGCTCCACACGGGTATAGATTAAAGCCTATGTCACCTGGGGATAGTGTAGCTTCCCGTCAGTGAAAGAATTTTTCAAATCAGTCAGTAGTTTCGGATCCTATTCAATGCAAACAAACAAACAATCAAATCTTTCCTCTTTATAATATTAGTATAGATAAAACAACATTCAACAGCTGAGGTACTGGCAATGTGTATAGTATGTTTGTTTTAAAAAAAAGCAGTTTGCATATCATATCTAAGTACTTCAGATAAAAAATTACTGCTTGATGTGGGATGAATGAAATAGATAACAGATATTGACTTATCAGCCACTTATCTTAAATGTTAGTGTAATGGATGTCATCTCAAGTGCAGGTACATCGAAGATTATTTTTAGATGTTTTATAGTGTAGGAGTAGGTGTTTAATTTAATAATCTTTGCTACTTTCTCGCTCCGAAGTGACTCTTTGACTGTTCACTTTGTTGAAGGCAATAATCGAAGCTAACAGATTTTAACTGAGCTATATAGCTGCTGTTATATCACCATCTATCAAGTTCATCTATTTGTTATACATTAAGAAACTTGCAGCAACACCAATGAACCAAGTAATAGTCATAATCATCAGCCAGAAGATGTCCAATGCTGAACATAGGCCTCCCCCTTTGATTACCACACTGAACGACAGCCTGCCATCTGCATCCACCTTATTTTAATAGGGTGAGCTGGGGGTTAGACAAGACCCACTTTTTGTTAGCGTTAACGCCTGCGGAAAGATGAAATTGTATGAAAATGACATTGACATTAGCTTGAGAGATGTTATCTCAAGCTAATGTCATTTTCATACAATTTCATCTTTCCGCAGGAGATAACGCTAACAGAAAAATGAAATTGTATGAAAATGACATTGACAATGACATTAGCTTGAGAGATGTTATATCTCAAGCTAATGTCATATTCATACAATTTCATCTTTCCGCAGGCGCTAACGCTAACCGAATGTTGGTTTTGTCTAACCCCCCTGAGGATTCGAGGTATCTTTTTACGTTTATGAATAGTGCATTTTTTTGCTTATAAGTGCATGATATTAAGAGGAAGTGTTTGGGTGGTGAATTGATGGTGTTATTGGTTGACTCCTTCCTGTCGTCACAATTGGAAGTTAGGAAAAGGTGGGATGGGTTGTACTAAGTTTGTGGTGTATGGTGTATAAAGGAAAGAAGGAGATGAAAGGAGAGGGGACGAGGAAGGGTGGGAGGTAGGGGTTGGGATGAATATATTTTTTATTTTTATTATTGTGGGTTAGTAGGAGAGTGGTTGGGTTATGAAGGGGTCGGTGCGAATGGTAGAATATGGGGGTTAGATTACTTATAATATTTTAGCTAGAGATAATTTGATATTTTATCTTTGTTGCAGGTACTGAAAAAGAGAAAGGGCAGCTGGGCGTGGGCAAGTCCTGTCTCTGCAACAGGTTCGTGAGGACGCACGCCGACGACTACAATGTGGACCACATCTGTGTGCTTAGTCAGGTAACAGTGTTGTGTATTCTGTTTGAGAGAGTCGACTATTCGGAGGAGAGAGGGGGGCAAGCACTCTTCATGAAGACACCTATCACACAAAAAAACTAAATCAAAATTGGTTTAGCCGTTTGGGAGCTACGATGCCGCACACAGATACACACGTTAGACTTATAACACCCCTGCTTATGAGTTTGGAGTCAAAAATTAAAGTAATGAATTTGAAACATAAATTCTAACGTCACCCTTACAGTCGGACTTCAGCGGTCGGGTGGTGAACAATGACCACTTCCTCTACTGGGGCAACGTGCAGAAGGAATATGACGACCAGGAGTACCGGTTCGAGATCGTCGAACAAACTGAGTTCGTGGACGACGCGTGCTTTCAGCCGTTTAAAGGTATGAAAGGTGGATAAAAATGTTTTTTTTTGTTGATTTTTTTATATACAAAATTACTTCATATGTAATTGTTCATTGTAAAAAAAAAGAGATGGAGCGGGTGGATAAACACCCAGCTCCTTAGAGGAACATCAGCTCACCAGTGGCTGCCAATATGGTTTTCGTCACGGTCGATCAGCTGGAGATCTTCTGGTATATCTTACTCCCCGCTGAGCAGAAGCCGTTGAGAGTAGAGGGATGGCACTTGCAGTTTGGACATAGCCGAGGCATTTGATCAGGACTTGCACAAGGCACTTTTATCTTAGCTATCATCTTACGGTCTTCCGGAGGGACTTTGCACCTGGCTCGCCAGCTTCCTATCTGATCGGAGCATCAAGGTAGTTCTCGATGGTTCTTGCTCCGACAGTAATCCTATAATTGGTGGCGTTCCGCAAGGTTCTTATTAATCGCCGACGCTGTTTATTCTCCATATCAATGACATAGGGACATGACCGTAGGGGGTGATTCATGATGATTGAATCACGAGCATAGTGAGTGTTTCATAGTAGTAGTAGTACTAGCATAGTAGTGATTCGAGTGTTAAAACTTTATACCATGATTACAAGAAAAAGAAAGATTTAAGCGAAAATAGACATTTAATAAAGAAAAAAGGTTAAATTAATTAAAATTGGAACAATGGAGGTTGAATACCTATATTGGTGTGTACTAAATTCAAATGCTTTTTATTCACTGTTTTCAGTGAATAAAGTAAGCTTTTTAGAAGGGGAATGGTATAAAATCTAATTTTTCTATTCACAGTCGGCAAAACGGAAGCCTACGTAAAACGCTGCGTGTCCACGAAGCTCCAGTCAGCTGAGAAGTTGATGTATGTTTGCAAGAACCAGCTGGGGATCGAGAAGGAGTACGAACAGCGGCTGTTGCCTGACGGCAGACTGACGATTGACGGATTCCTCTGCATCTATGACGTCAGTCTCGTGCCGGGGCGGACTTGGGAGAAGCAGGTGAGATAACATAGCTGCCTGAATGGGTGTTACCCGATAGTTACAAACTGGGCGTCTTCAAATCACGACCCTATCAGTTGGCGTGCTCCATCGTGACCGCATCATCGCTTATCATCAGGCAAGGTGGCGGTCAAACTCAAGCCTATTATTATTATTTTTTTTTTAACTTTTATTATAGAAACTGACATGGTTTTCACACATATTATCTTATGTGAGTAATAATAATTCTATCTATCTTCTTCTACAGAACGAAGTCCTAGCAGCTATCCTCCAAAACATCCTCAAGCTGAAGAAGCCAGTGGTTCTCGTCACCGCTAAAAACGACGAGGTCTGCGAGCAGGGCGTCAGGGAAGCAGAGAGACTGGTGCAGAGGAAGGAGTTCAAAGGATGCATCCCCATTGTGGAGACCTCGAGCCATGAGAACGTTAATGTTGATCAGGCCTTCTTTTTGCTGGCGCAGATGATCGATAAAACCAAAGCCAGGATCAAGGTGAGAGCAGTATGTAATAACACTTATCACAATATTATTCTAATGGGGATTGATCATATTTTTTATAGATTGTAATAGGCATGATGACTAATATTTTTTTATTACCTCATAAAAAAGCTGATCATAAATAGAGCTCATCAAAGAAAAATTTTAATTTTAATTTGTTACAAATAAATAAGTTATAAGTATTTTAATTTCATACTAGACAGAGAGCGCACTATACTGAGTTATGACGTCATGCCTCAGGCGCCCCATACAAATGCTATACTAACACAGCTTTGCGAGATAGGGACATAGTATCCCGTCTCTATCCCCACCTAAAACTTTAAACGCTCATATCTCAGAGATTTATCAGCGAATTTCATTTATTTTTCAGTATGTATAATGTATTTAATTATATTCATTGGTAAGCCTGTTATATGTAATACTAATATTATAAAGAGAAAAGATTTGATTGTTTGTGTGTTTGTTTGCATTGAATGGGCTGCGAAACTACTGAACCGATTTGAAAAATTCTTTCACTGTTGGGAAGCTACACTATCCCCGGGTGACATAGGCTATAATCTATACCCGTGCGAAGCAGGGGCGGACTGCTAGAATGTAATAAAACAGTAGGACACATGTCTATTACTTCCCGATTTTGATGAAATTACTATGGGATAGTTATCAATTTATTAAAAAAACTATAACAACTTCCAAAAATGAGGAACAAACAAAATTCGTAGAGTTTTTGAAGCCAAGAGTTTTTGAAGTCTCATTATAATATTCTCCTAAACTGGTGTTATTTCGAGTGTTAATGTTAATTAAGTATTTTGAACGTTTTCGAGTCTAGGCAAATGAGGTGAAACATGTCTTTTCGTGATGTTTCCAAAACTCCACAGAAGCCTCTAGTAAAGTTTCTACCACTTTATTAAGCCATGACTTGGACTTGACCGTGACTTACTTTGCTTGTTTCTGACTGTGACAGTTGTTTGATGTTATTTAATACCTGTAAACTTAATTATTATTCTGACTGAAGGACTCAGTATCAAAGGTCATTAAATATATTAAAACAAATTCGTAGTTTTAACATAATTTCGTTGTAGGTCGCGAATTACTCGGAAGCGTTGCGGATAAGAAGAGAGACGCTGGACTTCGTTACCGACGCATTCACGCAGCTCATACGAATACACGTACAGGATCACAAGTGAGTTTATTCCAATCAGTAACTAACCTTAAGGTGCTACGATTTACCTATGGCGGGAAATTCAAATTTTAAACATTTTATTTGTCCTTGTAACTAGGCCGGGTAATTGGTGGTGAAACATACCACCTTAATTAACTAATAACTATGGTTCCATTTTCAAATTCTTATTATTATTATTTAATTCGTAGCAAAAACTTAAACAAAGAAATGTCACGTTATGTCAATGTCTAAGTCGAACTCTTACTTTGACATTGACATAAGGTGACATTTCTTTGGTGTAACAAAAATTCAACCACTCTTAAGATATTTTTAAATTGCGTAAAATTACAATGCAAATAACATATTATTCGAGACATATATTTTTTTTGCACACACGGTCATCTGACCCCAAGCAAAGCAACTAAGCAAAGCTTGTGATATGGCTGCCAGAGACGGATATACATATTATAGATACATATATAGTTTTAAAATACATACTGAAATATATATTAACAACCAGATATAGATTAAACACAAATGTTCATCACATAAAATTACATAAAACATAAAAATATGTAAAAGTTTATGGTTTGTAATCACGTGAGAGATTCCTTGCTCTTTGTAGTGCTAAAATAACTGACACCATGTATATCATGTAGATTTAATATTGTATGACGTACTTGGAACTTCCGAACGTGAGGGACTTCAGTTTGTAACATCACAATGTACCACGTTTGCTACAATAATTTATCGTTCATTTTCATTTTAAAATAAATTTTTGTCCTAGGTGGAAATCATACCCATGAAAATATGGACATAGTACAATAATGTGTTTTTTTTTTTAATTTGCATATAACGTGAGTAACCCACTATAAAAATGCGTTTAATCCACAGAGAGACGTGGTCTGCGGCTAGCAAAAGGCTATCTCACTTTCCGGAATGGGTGAAATTCGTTCAACAGTTTGGGATAGACGGAACTCAAGTAAGTATTATTTTCTGGCATTTAAGAAATATTTAAACATTGGAGTAGCCAGACAGAGACATCATCCACCTCAGAAAGGTTGATGCAACCCAATAATCCCCAAAAAATCCAAAATAAACATACCAGGATGAAAAATTTTAAAGGCCCATCCCACAAAATAATCTAGCTACGCCTAAAAACAAAAATATGGGAAGCCTACCTACGCTGCGTCTTCCGGTTCGTAGTCTCCACTCAAGAACCTTTCTTCCTTGTTCATCGAGCGATGTGGCCTGCACAAGTGGCAATGGGGAATCCAGTGGATGCAAATGGCAGGCTGTTGTTAAGTGTGGAGTTCTAAGGGCGAGGCCTATGTTCAGCAGTGGCCGTCTTCTGGCTGATGATGATATCATTCTTGTTTGTCTGACCTAAGGTAGAGCTACATCAATATTAATTATCAGCGGCCACGCGCAAACCTATTATCTATCTATATAAATATAAAAGCTAAATTCACTCACGCATTCACTCACTCATCACGTTATCTCGAATACGATTTGACCTACGAAGGTGAAATTTGGCAGATAGATTCCTTACGGGGTCTAGAGGTCAAAAAATTGCGAAAGGGTTGAATTAAAGAGTACAAAAGGGGGTTGAAACTTTATATGAAAGTCTATGCGTACGAAGTCGCGGGCAACAGCTAAAATATAATAAAAAATAGGTTGCTTCCTTTTATTTTTAACATTTTTGTTTGTTTTTAGATGATGTTCCGTCGGCATATAAAACGGTTAAAAGAGGAACGGTCCACGAAGAAACTACGAAAACAGTTGGCGAAGCTGCCACAAGTGCTGTCCAGGCTCAACCTACCTACCGAAGATTTGCAGGAGAAGTATGTATAGTAAAAGTCTATTTTAATGAGGCCTCTGTTTGAAGCTGTAAAAAGAAAAAAAACAATGTGTTTTCCAAAATTCCATTACAGCTTCTAGTAGAGTTGCCGTCACTTTCTTGGGTTATGAATTGGACCCAAAGATAACCACTTGATTGCGCATGTCGTAATAATTCCCTTTTGCACGAGTAAGCCAGGTCGGTCGCGGGGGGGCTATCCAATGGTGGCTTGCGATTGGAGACTCAAAAGTTATTCATTCGATTGTCCCGCTCGAAAAATATTATGCTGAAAATTATTACCATTTTCATTACACATTAAAATAGTGTACAACCCTCAATAAACCCACAATTTGCTGTCCTATCAAAAATATATCTGTTTCGTTTATGCTAAATTAGCACTACTTCTATGTTTTAGTCCATCTTCTAAGACCAGGATAACTTTATCGATATGGCAGTTATGTTGTATCCCATCACTTTCAGCAAACATCATAAGTGACCAAGCGGTACTTCACACCGAATCAGCGTCTTTTATTATACAATGCGCAGGTTCGGCCACACATGGAATACTGCCCCCACAGAAAAGATTTTTTTTTTTTAAATTAGAACGGCTGTCAAGTTATTTTTGTAAGATTTTTTTTGTAGCCAGTTGCACCCATATAAACGAAACGTCAGTTATTTGAAATCAGTTAGCAGCTGTGATGCGGACAAAGAACTTTGAGACGTAACCCAAAAAGGTAAGGTCCGAGTTCTTTGGATGCGGAGTTCGATGCGTTGACATAAATGAGAATGTTCAAGCAAAACTCTGTCATAATAGCTGGCGACAGATTTTCCTTCTCATTTCCGTTCTATTTACTTCTCTTTTCTGTGACTGCCCCCATCTCTGGAGGCGCACCGAAGTACCAGCTCGATCCGCTTGACTCCTTGCAGAGAAGAGCCGTTAGACTTGTCGATGACCCAAATCTAACCAACACCTTGGAACCGCTGAGCTTGCGCTGAGACGTTGGATCGTTCAGCTTGTTCTACGGGTATTATAATGAGGAATGCTCTGATGAACTCTTTGACCTCATCCCTCTATCGCGGTTTTACTATCGAACCGGCCGCCATCGCCAGAAAAGCCATCTACATATTATAGATGCGTGGAAGTCTCGCACTGTTCGATTTGATCGATTGTTTCTGCCACGCACCTGTATGTTGTGGAACGGGTCACCACCTTCGGGTTTTCCTCCAAAATATGACCTCAATTGGTTCAAGCGAAGAGCGAATAGAATCCTCAAAGGTAGGCAACGCACCGCCAATGGCCCGGGTATTGTAGGTGTCCATAGGTGACGGTGACTACTTACCATCAGGTGGCACGTCGCTTGTTTGTCTACTATTACATAAAAAAGTGACATGGTAACTTGGTTTTACTGTAGCATAACAATTTCCTATTTCACTTCCAGTGACTGGCCAATGGTGATTCGTCAGCTGCGTTCTCACCGGGACTTCTCCGTGTACTTCAGCGAGGGTCGCGCTCAACACTCGGGTTCAGAATCCGGATCGGAACTGGATAGTCCACTCGCTATTGATACTACACTCCGTGTCGGCGAACGCGCCAGATACCAGGTACAGGTCGATCAAAAAAAAATACCATCATCATCATCAGCCAGAAGACGCCCACTGCTGAACAATAGGCCTCCCCCTTTAACCTCCTGTCATGGGGAGGTTGCCATAATCCACGCTTGGCAGGCGGCTTGGGGATCGCAGAAGGTTTCACCATTAAAGTAGGAGGATGCTGCTGCCCATCCTTTGGTGGTTTTGGTCGCAGTTTTAGGACGTACCCAAAAGGGGTCCTAAAAAAATACCATAGGTGGCAAACACCCGGACTCGGGCATGTCTTAAAACTTCCGCCTGCCAAGCGTGGGGATTATGACAACACTCCTTTCTAAGAGGGAATCCTTTGTTCAGCAGTAGACGTTTACTGGCTGATGTTATAAGGAATAACTTAGGCTACTTTTATCCCGGATATAATGCGGGTGAACGAATAATGCTTGTCTCAAATAAGAATGACGGACTTTAGTCGGTCGTATAAATACTCAAATTGAAAGTGAGACGGGTAGAACAGAAATGTTCTTCGTGAGTCGAAATGAGATAGAGAGAAAGTATTTTCTCAGACTAGAAGTTCATTGTATTTGGTGGCCATTACAGACGCAATATGCTGAAATAATCAATACATTTCACATCTATGTGTGAAAGAGAACGATTTTTATTCAACGTGACCATAGTAGGTAGGAAGATTCTGGAGCGGCTGTCAGTCAGTGATATCCCTAAAGATTTTGCCCATCAGCTACCTGCGTGTACTTTTTCAACCTCCAAATTGACTGAATAAAATACCGCAATGTCCGCCCATGACAGCTGTCAAATCCATAGGAATTCAATGACAACAGTTTTTATTTATTTTTATTTTGACTTGTAATGTTGGCCTTTTGGCCTCTACAGATTGACCGGACTAGAACAGATGGACCGGACTAGTACAGATGCACCGGACTAGGCAATGACAACAGCTACTCCATAGTCTTTATAACTACCATGATACGACTTTTTTTGTGAGAAGCCAGATTTCTACTTTATTGATGCCAACAGCCTCTCCATAGCATCCTTATCTAACATGAACATGACGCCGTTTTAGTTTTAAAAAATGAGCCAGAATTAAACTTATTTAAAATATTGTTAGCAAAGCGTTGCTGAATTTATTCCCTTCATTTAGCTCGCGCCTTTCGGATTTATTATTCTTCTACGACATTTTATGTCAACTTCTGTTTTTAAAGACATTGGGACAGTCGCAGAAGATCCCCTACGAGATACTGGAGTCAAATGAGGCGGCTTCAGTCTTCAAGACTTACCTTCACGAAGCTCAGGAGGAACAAAGAAATTATGAGTGAGTTTATGCTTTAATTGGACGAAAATTCACATTATTTTCTAAGTTTATTGAATCAGGCGCTACTTTGCGGAAGTCCATTTTTAATTTGTATATGACGAATTTCTAGTGTAATTCCGCTTCTACGTCGTTTCGAGTACAAAATCCTGATTGTACTCGAAACGACGTAGAAGCGGAATTACACTAGAAATACTTCATATACAAATATTTTCTAATCTCTAATAATTATTAATAAAAAAAACGACTTCAAAATGATAAAGGCTTATTAAAAAATTTAATACCTCGTCGTTTTGACCCGATGAAGGGGCTCGAACAAAGCTATCATAGTTATTTGTTATGCAAAGTTATTAGGCGCTCGAACAGTTATTCATATTATTGTAGCTGGTTTGAAAACTACTGAGCCAAAATTAGTGAAATTTTTGTGGAACCACCTCCAGAGTGACCTCTACATAATGAAAATAAGAAACACGTAAATTGGTTCTTAGGTGTCGGTGTAATCGATATCCTTACATAAAAAAGGGTCGAATGGAGAACCTACCTCCTGTTTTGAAGTCGGTAAAAAGAACAGGGTGGCCTGGTCTAGGCCGTTTCTAGACCAACCCGACGGTATCACCAATGGGGATTGTCCAAATTTTCTGACCTCATAGTTTTGTTATTTTCTAAAAATATAGACTATTATAATTATAACATACTAATTTGAATAAATTTGTTTTCTTTACGGTAACTATAAAAAAAATAAGATTGTAATGTGATGACGTCATCATCGGCGTTATATTAGTTCGTGTAGAAGTCTAACTTCTGTCATATTTTCATCTGTCAATGTCAGTGGTTTGGCTTTTTTTTGTTTGTGTAAATTTCAACATAACGCCAACGTCATTCAAGGGTAAATGAAGGTCAATCATATTTAATCAAAAATATTCGTCATCAGCGCTTATTTATTAATAAAAAAAATTATGTGTAGTAATCAGTAAATCCGCACCATGCTTGTCTGTATCCCTGCTCTGCATGTACCACAGATGGTGCCAGCAGTTCAAGCGTCTCCTAGAAGACACGGGCTACGTGACGCCCGGCAAACAGCTGTCGGAAGTGCGCGTGCTGCTGATGGGACGCGAGTGCTTCGAGGCGCTCTCAGAGCAGCAGCAGCAGCGCGTGTATCAGCAGCACCAGCGCACCATCCAGCACAGAGCCAAGCATAACCTGCAGGTGGGTCACTCAACATACTTCGACGCTATAGTTAAATGATTATTTACGGGATATTTATCGTGGTAAGGTTGTGGAATGAGCTCCCGATATGGCGGCGCAGTTACATGCAAAATGTTCACGGGAAGACTCCTAGGCACGAATTTAATGAATGACTTTTGGTTCTCCAATCACAAGCGTCGAGTCGCGTCGATTCTCCAATCACTAGCTTCCCCCCGGGACCGACGTGGCATAATTTTGCAAAAGAAAATTTCGACCACATGCGCGATCAATTGGTTATATTATCTTTGTTTCAGCTACTTTATAAAATGCAAAGAGATTCATTGAATCAATATTTTGATTGTATTAAAAACTTATTTTCTTGCAGGAATTACTACTAGAGCACGCAGATTTGTTCTACCACTTCAAGAGTATATCGCCAACCGGTACTATCACTCAAGAGGACATCAAAGAAATTACCGACGTTTTGCAAGACGATTTTAGGTATGTTTTCTCAATTAAATCAATCAGACTAGAACTAATATCACAGAAAACAGAAGTAAATAGAACGGAAATGATAAGGGAAATCTGTCGCCTGGCAACACACACAACAACTGACAGAAATTTGATTGAACATTCTTATTTATGTCTACCTTACCTTTTTGGGTTAGGTCTCAAAGTTCCTTTCCGCATCACAGTTGCTAACTGATTTCGAATGACTAACGTTTCGTTTATATAGGTGCAACTGGCTACAACAAATTTCTTACAAAAATGCCTTAACAGCTATTCTAAATTAAACAATATTATTTTATTTTCTGTTAGTTTTGCAATAATAAACAGAAACTTCAATATTTTGCTTTGTATTATTAAGAAATAAAAGTTAATATTTATGAGTCATGTATTTATTTATGTCTATTAATGAGTCATTGCAATAAAATTTACCTCTTCCGGAGAATCTGCCATTCTATCACCGTTCTCATCATCCGATACGTCCATCCCGAAATTATTTCTCGAAAACAGCATGTTGCAGTTGCTAACTGATTTCGAATGACTGACGTTTCGTTTATATGTGTGCAACTGGCTATAACAAATTTATTACAAAAATGTCTTGACAGCCGTTCTAATATAAACAATTTTTTTTTCTGTGATGAATATATCCCGGCTGCAGAACGCGGGCTAAAATGCTGTTCAATATTTATATATTTGAAGTGAAAACTTTATAGGGCTGTAGGCACTTTTTAGTATGGTGAAAAAGCACTGAACTCGCATGACCGTTACTCTCAGATACTCGTTCGGATAAAGTTGGCTCGAGTCGACTAAGGGAGCGTGAGAGATATAGTCAATCTTGTTGAAGCTGCTTTCCCTTCATTCGTGTGGTCTTAAGCACACACTTGAAATTGGGTAATAGGCTTGCGCATGACCAACGGCTGATGGTAAACAACAAAGGCCAAGATGTAGAAACCGTTAAAATTTCTAGATTACAGATCTTAGGTAACAGAAAATTGATTTCTATTTCATGAAGTGGAGGCAAATCGCTTTGACAGAATTCGTAACTGAATCAAAGAGAAGTTAAAATAGTTAATATTGAACTTTTTTCCCCAACAGGTACAAAATGCTGGATAGAATGGAGCAGGACAGAAAGCTGATGTTGTTTCAACATCTCGGGTTCGTGCATTGCCCGATGCGCGAGCATTGCCCGGCGGGCAGCAACTGCCTTGATGGCACGCTGCCAGTCATACTCAACACTAGAGTTGGGTGAGTATCAAGGAAGATATAAGAGTACATCAGAGCGTAGCTCTGAAATTTGCCTAAAAACGGCATAAACTTAGATGGCGCCGTAATTTGAGC
Source organism: Agriopis marginaria (assembly GCA_932305915.1). Classification (NCBI taxonomy): domain Eukaryota; kingdom Metazoa; phylum Arthropoda; class Insecta; order Lepidoptera; family Geometridae; genus Agriopis; species Agriopis marginaria. Next base: position 19,234,172 of record OW029914.1, on the reverse strand, counting down.
GTGCTATATGTTGTCTCGAACTTCCGTAAGCGCTGCAGTCAGATAGCGTATGAAAGAGTTCTACAAATTACCGTAGCGCTAGTATCGCAGTCAATTTCAGACAGGCAATCACTCGTATAAGCTAGGAGCCACGGGCCGTCCACTGTGTCGTGGCTGCATGAAGGAGAACGAAACTGTAGAGCAAGTGCTGTGGCATTGTGAAGCCACAGAAACTAGAATCGCTACCGGGTTGCATGGGCCTCTTTCATCCACGTCACCACAACAGCTAGACTGCTTTTCATCATCATTACTTACACTACCATCTACGCCACTGGAGCAACTGTGACAGTGGCCCAGAACCTCACTCCGATATTTGAAGGGTTGGTTCGTAGGGTGCACAATACACCCCAAGCGGGACGTCAGTGCAGGACTTATCGCCCCCATCTCGAATAAGAGGTCCTTATTATGTGTGGGAAAGAGGTATATGTGTGGGGATGAATGAGTCAGATACGTCTGCGATGTAGAAAATTTTAAGCGTTAGAAAAATTTTGACAATCGAATACTAACAATAATAGTACTAAGGCACATCACCCTTATTTATTTGATCTGAGGAGGAAATAGGTCTGCGTAAAGAAGAGAGTGAAAGGTTGTGGGAGAGATCGTAACACTGCGCTTCTTTTGAATTTTTTATGGTATTTTTAGGTCGCTAACGTCTACGGGGGAATCTCAGTGCCATGCAGGTCCGGCCGCCCCTTGGGCGCTCACCAACGACTCCAATCAGATCAATGTTATCATACTAGGGGTAAGTCTACTTCACGGGCAAAATATCATGCATCAGCCAGAAGACGTCTACTGCTGAACATAGGCCTCCTTCTTTAACCTCCACACTGAATGACAGCCTGCCATCTGCATCCACTGGATGCCCGCGACCTGGCATGTCACTTTGACAGTGACTTTTCGGGACATTTCTTTGTTTACATAAAATATCTAAGATTTGTGAACGGAGTATAGAGCGGTCCACTCACTCAGCCTCATAATTTACCAACAGGTGGAAGGCGTAGCTGGTGAATTCGGCAAGCGTCTCCTCGCGGGCTGCGACTCCGAGCACCGCGTGACGACAAGTGACGGGCACTCATGGCGCGTCGACCAGCGAGTCAAGACAGACGACTTCAACAACACGCCTATTGACGACTTCGCACCAAACGGTAACGGATGTGAATCATGCACCGGTTACAGGCAACTGCTTTGTATAGCACGCATATTTAAAAAAAAAAGTTTTGTTTTATATACCCCCGTCAAGAGTTTATATGTCTTCAACATGGGTTGCGTTGCATCCATTTGCGCGGTTATGTCAAACAGATGCAAAAAGACAAATGCATATTTTGTTTATGAATACTTGAGGATATAATTCAGTATAATGTAATTTTAGACACAAACTTGGTGAAACTTTTCTCGATGGAATAATTCGGCAAAAACAGGCCTTCTAATACACGATTTTAGTGTTATCTTTAAATCTAGAAGTCGTTGACAATAATTTTATTCATATTCTAATGTTAATTTATGTAGTACTAGCGACCCACCCGCCCGGCTTCGCACGGGTGTAATTTACGTACGAAGCCGGGGCGGGTCGCTAGTTATATATATAAACCTTCCTTGAAAATGTATCTAACTAATGGTGAAAACCGCATCAAAATCCGTTGCGTGGTTTAGGAGGAGTTAGAGGCCATACAGACAGACAGACAGACGCGGAAAGCGATTTCAATTTATACTATGTAGAGAAGAGATAGTTTAATGTAATTTTATGTTTCGCGCAGGGGCAAAACTCTGATTTGAGCTGACAACATAAATCGACTCTTAAAAGAACTGATAATCTTCAAACATACAAACAAAATCAAAATCGGTTCAGCCGTTTAGGAGCTACGATTCTACAGAACAGACAGACACAGATACACACGTTAATTTATAACACCCCTCTGTTTGCGTCAAGGATTATAAATTATAAAATACTAGCTGCTCCCGCGGTTTCATCCGCCAGTTAAAATCATCGATAAGTTTTCTGATATTTTCCAATATTCCGTAAGAACCTTCTACAAAGTATTAGAAATCTTTAAAAAAAGATGAATGAAATCGGTAATGTCGTTCTCAAGTTATGGCGTGACTAAGGTAAATAGGGATTCATTTTTATATGTATAGATTGAGTGATTAGTTTCGCCTCACTGTTTTATTCGCGATTCTTCTATTTTTGCCACATTATTGCGAGCATAGGACAGTTTTCACACATATTTGCAGAAAAACTTTCTTATAAGTCCATCTTCGCAATGCATGCTATTTCCGTGCCCAATTTCATTATGGTCGGTTTCAGAACAAGTGGTCTGTATTTGTTTGACTTGATAAGTGTTTTATTTCATTCAGGGTATTTCTGCGTGTTTCAAGATCAAGAGTCATTCGAATACATCAGAGACTGTGCAGAAAAGACGCTCCTCACTAGCCTCGAACATGAGGACAAATTGCCTTTCCAGGTATTTAAACTTTATCTTCACAAACCTAGTAATTTTATAGTTAAAAACCGGACAAGCACGAGTCCAAACAAAAAAAAAACAACAACGACTTTCGGATATATTCCTTTATATGTGCTGTGAAACCTTGCTTCTTGCCAAATTTCATGATTCTAGGTCAATGAGAAGTACCCTATAGGTATTCCCTTGTGAAATCGCAAAATATGCGACATAAACGGTCATATATTTTGATCGCGTAAACTTACAAATTAAATTTTTTCACAGCTAAAAGAAACCATAGCTTCGAGTATTCGATATAAATTTCAACTTGATACCTTTACGCGTTTCTGAGAAAAAGGGTTTTGACAGACGGACAACAAAGTGATCCTATAAGGGTTCCGTTTTTTCCTTTTGTGGTTCGGAACCCTAAAAAACACTCTTATTGTAAATGATGAATTTTCTTGTTATAGGGTTTGCCACTTGTAGTAATGTTCGTCCAAGACGAGGGAATGGATAAGAAAGAACTGGCGAGGCTACAAGAGGAGGGACAAAATCTTGCTGAAAAGTAAGTACCTTCAGATTTGTTTTCATAAGCCTTGGCGTTGTAGTGTTGTTGATGTTTTACAACCCTCATGTCAGCAAACCCTTTCATTTGATACCCATATCATGAGGGTGCATAAAAAATAACTGGTCCGCCATCGTTAGAAGTCCGCCATATTGGATTTAGAATGACGTCACTTGATAGATAACCATGCATTGTCATCCAAACACGTGTATGCAAAATTTCAGCACAATCGGTTGGGTATAACTGTTTTAAAATTCGGTTGCAAGATTTGACGAGATTCAAACTAACAAGCCAAGTTAATAATTTCCATGAAAAATACACAGAGATAACGCGGCAAGAGCTTGGCGATATACAGGGAGGCAACTTCTAGGTTAATATAGCTGAATAGAATAGTTTATTGATCAAAAATTAAAAGACAACAATATTGTTAAAAAGCAATCGAACTGGACATAATGATAACATTTAAATTTACAATGTTGTTTGTGTGTGGAACTGGCTGGCACCCGTACTAGTAATTAAACTGTGCTACAGGCACCAGGGAGTCGCGGGCATGCAGTGGATGCAAAAGGCAGGCTGTCGTTCAGTGTGGAGGTTAAAGGGGGAGGCTTATGTCATTATATTATGTGTTCAGCAGTGGACGTCTTCTGGCTGATGATGATGATGATGATGACAGGCACCAGCGTCCTCCGTTTGAAAACTAATTAGCTTTCGTTAAAAATTAAACATTAAAAAAATTACATATATTAACATAATTAGGTCAAGTAACTTTTTTTTTTTTTCGGATACAATAATTGTTTTAATTAATTAAGAATTTTAACAATTTAAGTATGTATGTAAGCTGTAGGTAGTTAGCGCTCGCACGTCCTGAATTGCACTTTATTGTGTAGTGGCAAGAGTCGCTACTTATTTAAATTATTTTGCGGAGTGAACCTTCTGTACTTGTACTAATATGTATTCTGTGGCACGTGCGACCGTCTCCGGGAGCGTGCGTATTCCCTGATGAAGAAGCTCACGCGAGTTACGATGAAGTCAGTTAACGAATGTTGTTTATTTTCCAGTCTCCACTGCGCGTATTTAGAAGCGTCTGTGAACGAACTCGGCACTGAAGCGTTCACAGCCGACGCTGTACAAGAACTAGTGCGCGCCAACAGAGACAAGGCGAGCTATGCGCATTTGTACCGCGACGACGTCATAGTCTGCTTCGACTCGGATATACGGTGGGTTTGATTTGGTGGCTTTTTTTTCGCTGCCTGTGTGTGTTCCCCGAGAGTTACAATATGAGTGTCTTCAAGTCGAGAGGTTTCTTCTAGGCTATCGTGCTCCATCGTAGGCCGCATCATCGCTTAACATCAGACGAGTTGGCGGCCAAGCGCAGTAGTAGTTGTAGAATGGCTTACCACCTTCGATATTTCCTCCAAAATATAACCTCTATTGCTTGAAGCGAAGAGTGAATAGAGTCCTCAAAGGCAACACACCGCCAATGCCGCGGGTATTGTAGGTGTCCATAGGCGACGGTGACTACTTACCATCAGGTGGCCCGTCGCTTGTTTGTCTACTATTATATTCAAAAAAAAGTTTAAATCCTTTACTAACAAAAATGTATGCTATTTTCAGGATAATGGTGTGCATGTTCTGCGATGACCCTTATTCTCCGGAGCGCGTGTTAAGTCCTCTGCTCTCGCACCGAGCGTGTTTCCTCACCGGCGACCGCTCCATCGTCATAGAGACTTTCCTCGGGGACTCTAAAAGGAAAGTCGAGGTATGTAAAATATGAATGACATTGCTGTGTTTTGCTTGACGAGAAAGGAGAAATAAGGTATGAGGTAGGTAGTTATGTTTCACATATAGCCGGAAATTCAACTTTCATACAATTTTCTTGTCATTATGTGTAGGCCGGGGTAATAATTGTAAAAGACGTTGGGTGTTCTTTACATTATCTAGTACAGCTGTTTATCAGTAACGCACCTTGTTACTTACATTTGTCAATAAACCGTTTGAAACAGCAAAAAATAGTTTATCGGTAGTATTACATGATTTTGTAAAGAATAATCAATTTACGCAAACACCATGCTCGTTTACAACAGTTACCCGGCCTAGCTACAAAAACTGTTAGAAATTTGAATTTCCTGCCATAAGTGAAACGTACCACCTTAATTGATTCTGCTAAGTCCAGAAAATATACCTTATGGTCAACGCTGTCCGATTATAAAACAAACAGTGTACTGTCAGAATAGTTAACGATCCGATTTTGTTTTTGGATTTTTGCCCACTGAGCGTTGTAAAGCCATTAAGGCCATACCACCTCGTCTTACGTGTTTTACAGACATGTTATGCCCCAGTAAAGCAGTGGAGACTTTAGTAAAGTAACAATAGGACTTTAGTGATGTATTTTCATTTAGTATTTCAAGTCTCCACTCCTTTACTACTTTACTGAGTTTTCAATTTCTTCCATTCTTGTGTTAGTTATTTCCAGTTGTTTCTAGCCACGAACATGCCAATATAAATATACACCTTAATCACAATATCAAACTTTTTGCTTTCCGGTAATTAAACAGGAAATGGATGTCTGATCTTCCAGGTGATTATATCGAGCTACCACGGAGCGACGCAGTTCCGAGACGAGCTCATACACGGGTTCATTCTCATCTACTCCGCTAAGAGGAAGGCCAGTCTTGCAACGCTTAAGTAAGTGCAGCCTGCTATCAACACCATGTGTTTAAAAAAAGTAAGTTTATAATCCGATCATAAATAGAGTCCATCCAAGAAAACAAAATTAAAATTTGTTCAAAAATAAATAAGTTATAAGACACATACTACAGACTCTGTGGTTATACATATTTTAATTTCATGCTAGACAGAGAGCGCGCTATAGCAATATATGACGTCATGCCGCACGCGCGTTATACAAATGCCATACTAACACGGGAAAGGGACAGAGCATCACCTCTTTATACCCACCAAAAACTTAAAGTCATATATCTCAGATCAGCCAATTTAAATTAGTTTTCTGTATGTGTTATGTATTTACATAATTATATCCTTCCTTTTTATTTTATGTCTGTTATCTATATAATATATAAAAGCGAAATTCATCTACTCACTCATTCACTCATTAAACACGAAATCTCGAAAACTATTTGACCTACGAAGCTGAAATTTGGCAGGTAGATTTCTTATGGGGTGTAGAGGTCCGCTAAGAAAGGATTTTGCGAAAGGCCGAATTAAGGATGACAAAAGGGGGTTGAAAGTTTATATGAAAGTCTACGCGTACGAAGTCGCGGGCAACAGCTAGTGTGTAATAAAAGAAACACAAGTCAACTATCTTAATATATATAAATCTCGTGTCACAATGTTTGTCCTCAATGGACTCCTAAACCACTTAACCGATTATAATAAAATTCGCACACCATGTGCAGTTCGATCCAACTTGAGAGATAGGATAGTTTAAATAATTATATAACTAGCGACCCGCCCCGGCTTCGCACGTAAATTACACCCGTGCGAAGCCGGGCGGGCGGGTCGCTAGTCCTATTATAAAAATAAAGTGTCGAGTTTAAAATTTGTAACCCAAATTTTGATTACAGTGCATTCTCAATGAACATCCCCAACCTGCCCATACAAATGGTGGCAGTGACCGATGGCGGTGGTTCGGCCGCGACCGCGTTTTTCGGCACAGACGTCGGTCACGCGCTCATCACCGAAGGCAACGCCACGGCGGACAGGCTGGCGGCGCATTTCACCACATACACCTGCAGCGCTGAGAATAAATGTCAGTATTTTATTCGCACCAAGCGAACCTCTTTCTTAATTAGAACAGCAAAACAATGGAACGCCTTGCCCCTGTCTATATTTCCGCAGCATTACAATCTTAGAGTGCTCAAGTCTACGGTTAATAGGTTATTACTGGGCAAACGTGCTCCATCTTCGAACGCATCATCGCTTTCCATCAGGCGAGATCGCGGTCAAACGTTAGCCTAGTCCGATGTAAAAAAAAACTGTTTTAAACTATCACGGTTGTTCACTAAAGTTATATGATTATTTCCACAACTTTACCACGGTAAATATCCCGTTAATAATCATAATATCTCTCACAATGTCGTCGGTCCATCTAGTGGGAGGCCTCCCTACGCTGCGTCTTCCGGTTCGTGGCATCCAGTGGATGCAAAAGGCAGGCTGTCGTTCAGTGTGGAGGTTAAAGGGGGAGGCCTATGTTCAGCAGTGGACGTCTTCTGGCTGATGATGATGATGATGAATCATAATATAACTAATAAATAAATACTTCATCATCATCATCATCAGCCCTGAAAGATCCACTGCTGGGTATAGGGTTTCGAAGCATTTCACCGCTTACGGAAGTTCGAGACAACCTATAGCACGCTCAAATTACGGCGACATCTAAGTTTATACCTTCTATAGGCACATTTCCGAGCTACGCTCTAATTCTATTGTCTTTCCTTTTAGTCTATATTCCTTGTAATTCGGTATGCTAAAAAATATTAACCTATGCCAATTCTGAAACCATTTCGAGATTTTTTGTTACAAACCCTTATTTTTCTACTCTGACCTTTTAAAACGATAAGATGCCATTTATTTTAACAAAAAACTAAGAAATCATTCGACTTTCATTGGCATCTAAATGACGTCACGTTTTAACATTTTATTATCTGTGCTTTTTAAGAATAAATAAATATAATACATTTGACACACTGTTCGTCACACAGAAAATATTTTTCTTTCATATCTGTGGTTTTACAGTCTACTTCTTTTCAGAGTTGCCAACATGGGGTGTTTTTCCCTAAGCATAGGGAAAAATCATGTGAAATGGTTTTTTCGGGGAGATAAATATCTGATTTAAAACGTTTTTACTGGAAGCACCTACTTAATAGAATTAATTTTCACCACGTCAGATTAATTTGTTTTTATTATGGGTGGTACTCACAACGATATACATATAATGTTAAACATATTTTAATATGTCATTTGATGTATGATTAATAATTTATATTCTAACATGATGTCTCAACCTAAGAATAAAAAAACACAGAACCTTAATAATCGAACAAATAAAATACTAACATCAATAAAATATTGTTGTTTGCAAATTAGTGATCTAGTAACCCTAGGGTTTCCATAAACAAACAAGCAGACATTAGATGTCATTGTCACTGTCAAAGTATGTTCTAATGTCTTTTTATTTTTACTCGCGTGCTTTTTTTGGCTTCTCAACGCAACTACATATTTGTGCAAAAAAGTGACGTCATAGGTTTCAAATTTTCAAAAAAATTATTATAAAATAACTACTGAATATAAAACAAAAATATTGAAATTAGTTTCTTATAATGACCTAATCTACGAAATAAAAATATAAAAAAAATACCAAAAAAAAAAACTTTACATAGCGATACCAACATTTGATTAAAGGGACCCGGGTATGTCCTAAAACCGCGACCGGAACCACCGTAGGATGGGCAACAGCATCTTATTAGTACACGGTGAACGTACTGCGATCCCCAATCCGCCTGCCAAGCGTGAGGATTATGGCAACACCCCTCTTTACGAGGGAGGCCTTTGTTCAGCAGTGGACGTTTACAGGCTGAGGATGTGCTAAAAGGGCCTTATCGCTAAAGTATTCCTTACATATTTCAGCTGCGTTCTACACTCCGTTCTTCAAGGAAGTGTGGGAGCGTAAAGGGGAGATCGAACGCGCATTCCGCATGGAGCAGCCTCACAACCTGCCCGACGTGGCGGCCGCGCGGCCGGCGCCTCCCCCGCGGAACCATTCCTACCACTTGAACCACATGTGAGTCCCAAACACTTCATCTATCATGCTATTATGATAATTTAAGAGAAAGTTGTGAAATGCGGTAAAGGAGAAAGGGAGAGAGAGTTTAAAAAAGGATATTTAATTTTATATATATCCTTACTAATATTATAAATGCGAAAGTAACTCTGTCTGTCTGTCGTGCTTTCTAGCCAAAACTACCGATTTAAATGAAATTTGGTACACAGATAGTATAGAGCCTGAGAAAGGACATAGACATACTTTTTAATGCGAAAAAAGGATTGTAAGTGGGGGGGGAGATGAAAGGCTGTATGGAAGTATCGTAATTTTTAGAGCTAGATGCTTGAAACTTATTTTTCAGTCTGTTTATTTTATATAAATAAATATTATATTCAAAGTTTATAAAACTTTTTTATTTGTACTATATATAATATTATAAATGCGATAAGGTTGTTGGTTTGTTTGTTCCTCTTTCAAGCAGCAACAGAGCAACGGATCGACCTGTTGTTTCGGCTGGCCGACCTGGCTGGTTTATTTATAAACTAGCGGTCCGCCCCGGCTTCGCGTGGGTATAGATATATAGCCTATGTCACCCGGGGGTAGTGTCGCTTCCCAACAGTGAAATATTTTTTCAAATCGGTTCAGTAGTTTCGGAGCCTATTCAATGCAAACAAACAAACAATCAAATCTTTCCTCTTTATAATATTAGTTTATAAATGAAACGACTCTTTTCCAGGAGAGAGCACAAACTAACGAATTCTCTAGACCTCCTTATTGGGCCGGACTCCCGCGCTGACATCGATTCAGAATACAGCGATACGCTCAACAATTCCAAAAATAGGAGCTTTTTGAAAGGTGAGTGCATTTTTTTACTCCATAAATGAAATCTGTTTAATGTTGTTTTTTAACTCGTAAGTATATTTTGTTTCTGTCATAAATAAATATTTTTCTTTCTTATATCTCAGAGCTTTGAACTGGACATTCTTGTCCTAATATTCTTACAGGTTTCAGTGTATACCCGCCGCCCAGTACTCCGCCCGAACCGGCCCCTCCAGATCATAGAATGCACGATTTATCACGTATGTATAACTTTTTATGTGTATACAATTACCCTTTTCTTCATTTGTATCATGTTCAAATGACAATAAACTGCGTTCTGTGCCACTTACTGATCCTTTAGTTACTCTGAATAATGGTCAATGGGGCCTTACGGTTGCCTGTTTTAAGCGATTCTGTTTAGATGGTGAGAAAAGTTGCGCGACCGAAAACCGTATTTCGGCGCGTTAAGGTTCACGTTCGCGTGATTTTCCGCACTGGGCTGTTCTTCGCTGTTTCATGTGCGCATTAGGAGGTAGCCTTAAGGCCCCTGAACATCTTACCATTTATTTATGAAGATACAGGGTGTAAGAAATACGCTATATTATACTATACTATCTAAACCCAATCGAATACAAAATAACCATTTGCCTTAATTGTTGTTTCAGAGGTTTATTTATTTATTGATACACAAATATTTGTCACCCAGCGACGCCAAGGCGTGTGACGTGTCATAAAATTTATACATGTTATACAATTGAGAAATATTAGTCTATTCAGCAAATCAATACTTGCAACATTTTCATTCTGTGTAAAAATTAAGAAAAATCATATGTACAATGTAATAATAAAATACAAACATCAATTGAACAGAAAAAAAACGTAGAAGGTTTCTGCTTTAGTATTTTGCAAACCAGCAATGTAATTCATACAAAACTCGGGGTCAATGCACCGCGTAGGTACAAAAGCATACGCGTGGTACTGACTGACTGTGTGCGTTCTGATGTCGTTCGTTGACCTCTAGCGTGAGCTGGATATTTTATTTGCATTACATTGCGAACTTTAAAATAGCATAAGCATAATAGCATATCAGCCTTTTAATAGTCCACTGCTGGACTTTGGCTTACTCCCGAAAGGGCGATTGGGCCATATCCACCACGCTAGCCCAGTGCGGATTGGTGGATTCACATACGCCATTGATTTTCTTCTCTGTAACGTATGCAGGTTTCCTCACTACGTTTTCCTTTACCGAAAAGCCAATGGTATGAAAATCCGTACATAAACTCCAAAGAGCTTATTGGGCCTGCTATTTGAACCCGTGACCTCACGGTTTCAAGTCTAGCGGTCTCCCAAATAGGCTTCCACGGCTTCTTAAAAACACAAAAGATATATTGTTATTTTTGTGATAAAAATTAATCATATTCAAAAACTTAAAAAAAACTTACTATTACCAGTCTTTGTTTTCGGGAAAGTTGCTCTTACACCCTGTACCTTGTTCATAGTAAAAGATGGAGATACATCAAAGCTACTCCTCGTTTCTAAGGGAATTACAAAACTGTAATATCAGAGTTATAAAATATTTCCTCGTCTCACAAGCTTTAAATGTGAAAGACAGATACATAAATATTCATACTTTATTAAGAGAAATAAAAGCTTACTTTATTGCATTAAAATAAACACACAATGTTGTAACGCAGCGGATCTCAACTGTTCGGAGGATTCACTCAGCACCCACGAGTCAGGTGATTGCATGAACCACGAAAACAGATTTTATTTCCGATAGTGGAGGGTTCAGTTTTGTTTGTAAATAGATTCACTTGTTTGTCACAATGTGGAAATGAAAGTACGTATTTTCGTTTCAATTTGCATGAAGTAGATTCGTGTTATTAGTTTTGGTAGAGGATTGGTTTCGTTTCTGTTTTGTTATAGTAGTCACTTCTAATATGGTTGTTTTAAAATTGTTTTAGATTATCATGCACGTATTAAATTTATTTGGCATGCCCAAAGTATGTATTAGCAAAACTTTGCAGCCATATTGTGTATGTTCACAATAAAGTTACGTTGTCTCAAGTCAAACGCACGCTATTTCCCGCCCTTAATGTCCGTTTTCACTTACCACGCACAAGGCGACGCCTAATTAAGGAACTCTTAATCTAAGAGTCTTAAGCGTAATCTTCTGTTCCACTAATCTATTTTAATAGGTGACTCCTAAGCTAAGAGTTGCCTAAATTGCTGTTAGTTATCTATGGTTTTGTTGTGAGCGAGCGGGCGAGCTAAGGAGCTTAGTCTGAACTAGGGATTCGTTGCAGATAATACCACAGAAAAGAGAAGTAAATAGAACGGAAATGAAAAGGAAAATCTGTCGCCAGGCATTATGACAGAACCTTTATTGAACATTCTTATTTATGTCAACGCGTCGAACTCCGCATCCAAAGAAACTTGGACCTTACCTTTTGGGTTAGGTCTCAAAGTTCTTTGTCCGCATCACAGTTGCTAACTGATATCGAATGACTGACGTTTCGTTTATATGGGTGCTACAACAAATTTCTTATAAAAAAGCCTTGACAGCCGTTCTAATAAAATAAAATAAATAAATATGTGGATAAAACAGATCCGATTTTACCTGACTCATGACTGATCTCGTCTGTGTAACTAGACGGAGGAGGGTTATGGCAGGGAGGCAGTTACGGGCACCGCGCGTTCACTACCGGCCGCGCGCGGCCCCACCCGCCGCAGCCGCCGCCGCACCGACTGACACACTCGCAGACACTCAAGGTAACTTCCAACCTCGACTGTACACACGCCAAAAATTCACGACACTATTTTTTTTAACCTATACTTGCCTATACTGTCCCACTGCTGGGCAAAGGTCTCCCCCACTTCCTTCCACAAATCTCGGTCCTCCGCCACCGCTTGCCAACCTCTCCGGAATGAGTCAAGATCGTCACGCCAGCGTTTCTTATTCCACGGATACACTTACAGGTGCATAAGCAAGATCAGAATAAGTAATTTACAACGAGTTCGAGAGAGATGGCGATACACGAAACATTGGCGGAATCTGTATGAAACAGCGGATTTTCTGTATTACCAGTGGCGTGAAATTATAACTCGAATCTCTGTATATCACATGTGGGAATCCAATAAATCAATGTGGTTTTGACGTATAATATGTTTAATATATAAAATTTGCTTAACTTGAAATGCTGTGCTTGAGCGGACAATCCAAATGACTTTTAGTATTTTATTTCATAGATTATTGACTTTGTATCCCAATATCTGTGTTTTTTTTTTGCAATAAAGTGGCAACTGGACAGTGACGTAATTGGGTGACAACTTCCAGAGCGAAACATGTTTTCTTGAATCATGGATCTGTCTATCTGTAATTATTATAAGTCACAGTTTATCATAATCAAAGCCTCACACCGTATCTCGCCTATCCTCCTTTTCAAACCTTGAATCATACTTGTGTAGAATTGTAAAAAGTAATATTGAAATTAGTATAATTTATTACAGCAACCTGGCAAGCTGGACATGAATAACTACACCATGGTCAGTGATGCGCTCCAACACATCACCATTGGACCTCCCCCACCTCACAACAGAGAGAGAAAGGTGCCAAAACAATTTTTTTGATGAAATTATTAGGTAAAAAAAAGTAACACAATTTAAATATTGTTATTCAACTTATTTACACAAGTTATGATATTATATAGAAAACTACCGTGACTGCTTACAATAGATAGCCAGTTGAAATTTTCACAGAATATGTAATGGTACGGTGGATTAACTAACAAAAAAGAAAAAGGGGGGGTTGTAAGGGGTTACAACAAATGTATTTTTGGTGTTTTTGTATTAGCTCTAATGTAAAAACGGTAATACTTACAAGCGTCAAACTTGGCATGGTTATAGTACTCGACTCTAAAGTGTAACAACAAATAATAAATAATGGCCAAGTGCTAGTCGGTGACAAATTTCTGTTTATACGTTTGTTGTATAGGGAGCCCCCATTCGTTACATTTTGACTATTTTATTATTTCTTAGTTAATCTGCCGTAACATTACATATTCTGTGAAAATTTCAACTGGATGTCTATTACGGTTCGAAAGATACAGCCATTAAAAGGTAGGACGGACAGATAGACAGACAGCGTAGGCTCAGTAATAGGGTCCCGTTTTTATCATTTGAGTATGGAATCCTAAAAAGTACTAATCAGTCACCCATTCAAGTCTGATCGGACCAATCATAACTTGCTGATGTGTCAAATAATTCGTACATTTTAATATGTTTTCAGTCTCAGCGGTCTGGTTGGTCGCACTCTAGTGGTCAGCCGAGCGGACACCATCCTTCCGGCGTCAGCTCGGAGACTGAACTCGACGCGCAATACGCACAGGTAAACAAGATTTACATTACACCGGGCCTTGGTTACACGGAACGGGGAAACAAAGCCAAAAGGAGGTCGTTGTGAACAACTTGTACCGTCAGATCAACAATGAAAACACGAATGAAATATTAGCTGTTCCATACACTTCATTAAATGTCAATTAAAAAAATCGATGTTTTTTTTTTCGTTATTATAGATTTCGCTCCATCGTAAAAGTTTGTCTGTAATATGTAACTCTGTTTCCGTATATATAGCTGTAGAAACCACAGAAAAGAGAAGTGAATAGAACAGAGATGAGAAGGAAAATGTGTTACCAGGATATGAGTGAACCTTGATTGAACATTATTATTTAAATCAACGCGTCGAACTCTGCATCACATCACATTCTTTTATATGGGTGCAACTAGCTACAACAAATTTCTTATAAAAAAGCCTAAACAGCCATTCTAATTAAACAATTTATTTTTTCATTCTGTGGTTGAAACAAAAAAAAACATACATATAACATGGTCTCATTAGCTCTGCAACTGGAATGCCATCCCTCTCGCTTTACACAGCCATGCCATGGCGGGATGGAAAGAGATAACCGATATGACGCCATCAACGCGAGATGCACAGATATTTTGACCGGTAAAAAAGTAAGCTTGCTTTAGACCGCAACCACGTCTGATCATAAGCAATGATGCAGTTTACAATGGAGCACGCTTGCCTAGAAGAAACCGTTTCACTCTCGATTTGAAGACACCCAGATTGTAACTATCGAGGAACACCCATTCAGGCAGCGCATTCCACAGACTAGCTAACAGGCCGTCTCTCATTCACTACATTATGTAGACAGAGAAATGGCTAAGTTCCATGTTTTTTTTAATGCCATCGATGACATACAAGCTAACGGGCCGCCTCTAGGAAGCGATCACCGTCGCCTATAGATAACTGTAACACCAGGGGCATCATAGAAACGTTGTCAACCTTTAACCATAAGAATATATTGACCCATTTACATCATATTTTGTTTTGTTTTAGATAAAAGAATCAAATGACTACATGGAAGCACCGTCCATGCAGAGGCTCAGAAGACACAGAAGACATGAAAAGTCTACGATACATCAGCCTTGTGAGTATTTTACACAGATCTTCTCAGGTTAGATTTTTTTTTATTTTTTTAGTTTATTTATTTCATACATAATTGATCCTAATTAGTATCAGAAAACTAAGCTGTTTGTATCGATACTAAGCTTCACTACACGCACTGACACAATAGAGCAAACTTAATAAATTTCAAATTTATTAATATAAATCTAGCATATATAAATATAAGTTCAGCCTTTCTTGTGTTATAAATATTCGACCTTCTTTTATATATGTAATCTTTTAATTATTATATTAATCTACTAGCGACCCGCCCGCCCGGCTTCGCACGGGTGTAATTTACGTGCGAAGCCGGGGCGGGTCGCTAGTTATATAATTATTTAAACTATCCTATATCTCAAGTTGGATCGAACTGCACATGGTGTGCGAATTTTATTATAATCGGTTAAGTGGTTTAGGAATCCATTGAGGACAAACATTGTGACACGAGATTTATATATATTAAGATTGATTAATTATCTATCAGTGATACGCTGGAATACGCAACGTAGGTAGACCTCCCACTAGATGGACCGACCACATTGTGACGTCGCTGGCATCCAGTGGATGCAAAAGGCAGCTATCGTTCAGTGTGGATGTTAAAGGAGGAGGCCTATGTTTAGCAGTGGACGTCTTCTGGCTGATGATGATGATGATGACAATTATATTTAGACAGTAAATATGTTTGCTATTTCTAAGTTAAATTAAGGTTATGGTATATTACTTCTGGCAATATAAAAATATTCTATTCTATTTTGTTCTAATTAGTTTACAAAGCAATTCATTTGGGATGTAATTAAATAAGGACATTTGAGTACTTTACTGGTTCTAAAGAATGAAATTATGTTTTTATAAGCTTTTATTTAACTTCCTTTGTTTATTTGAAACAGTTATCCCCAACCGATTGTTTTTGTTTGCAACAGTGATAGCATGAAACTATTGTAGTGACGTTTGTTTGCAGCGTTCTCCGAGACAGACAGCTCGGGCTCCAGTTCTGCGTCGGGCGGCGCGCGGCCGCACGCTCGGCGCCGGCATCACGCGCACCACGCGCCTCGACACTACAAGAAACGGTAACCCATCACCTCACCTTCCTCTCCACACTACTAATATGTATACTCGACATCGTTTTGGTTGACATTCCGAAGCGCTTTGATTCTACATTTAATGTGCGAACTGCTAGTCTGTGGAAACTCATCAACTACAAGTCTCCTATACCACAACACCTGGTGAAATAGGGGTTGAGCAGTTTAGTCAGCGACCCAAAGGCGTGCTTCGTTGTTTTAAGGAGTTCGGCTGGTTTGTGTAGGCTGGCGGGCAAATGCACAATACATCCCAAGCGGGATGTCAGTGCAGGTATTATCACCCCCACTTTGAATTGGAATTAGTCTGTGGAATTCGCTGCCCGCATGAGTTTTCCCCGTCAGTTACAATGTGGGTGTCTTCGAGTCGAGAGTGAATCGGTTTCTTCTAGGCAAGCGTGCTCCATACCGCGTGCGTAGACCGCATCGTCGCTTAATATCAGGTGAGATGGCGGCCAAGCGCAAGCCTATCAGTTATTAAAAAAAATTATATCTGAAGCACCAAGCGAGACGCAGCCGCGCGTGTGCATTCACCTTGAAAAAGTCTGCCTAATGCGGTTGAAACTATAATCAAATACAAATACAAAAATCAAAGTGACCGGCTTAATCTTACGTGAGTTATTCCCGTGTACTATAAAATGTATATATGAAGCTAGTTGCATAATTGAACTTTTCCGATATCTGATGGTCCTAACAAACACGTTGAAACCGATTCCATATCACACGTAGATTTTTGCTTAAAACAGAACAATCTAGCACTTTTAATTTCTTCAAAATCTGTTTAGTCGTTTGAAGATTGATTATTAGATATTTTATTTATATAGGTTTAAAAAAATCTTATTGTATGTAATTCCTTTTCGTGCACAGATATTAGTTTTATCGTAATCAGATAGATTACGATAAAACTAATATCTATATATTAGTTTTATCGTAATCAGACAGATTACGATAAAACTAATATCTAGATAATCTATATTGTCTTATCTAATGTGCAATTGTTATGTTTCCAGATCGCTGGGCAACCTGGTTGCGGTCCAGAGCCCGCGCGTCCCAAAGCTGGGCATGTTTGTTGGTCCACCGGAACTGCCCACTGGATACCGGGCTAGGACACAAGAGGATAAAGGTATGATTTCTTAAGGCGGTACCATACCACAATACTCCTAATATGTATTTTTTTTTATTATAGTATATTTATCTAAGAGAAAAACAATGTAAAACCGGTATGTCCAAAAAATCTGTTTTTTTTAATATACTGTGCCAGTATAGTGGATATGGGTCCCTCTGCGTAGACATCTGTAGACCGTTACCACAGTAGATATGTAAGCTAAAGCAATAGGTTGACTTTAAACAAACCCACGAAACGAGTGACGTAATAAAACGGGCGTCTCTTCGCCGCCCGCTACGATAATTCACGGTACCACAGAATACATATTAATAAAAGTACAGAAGATTCACTCCGCATAATCATTTAAATAAGTGGTAACTCTTGCTGCTACACAATAAAGTGCAATTCAAGACGTGCGAGCGCTAACTACCTATAGCTATATTAACCTAGAAGTTGCCTATACAATACAATACAATACAATACAATATTACTTTATTACACACCGAAAATACAACCTATCCTATCCTAGCCTATCTGTCTATCGCCTAACTCTTTTCACGTTACCTCTTTCTATCACGCGGCAGGTCCGACAAGTCGACTACTTGTAGCTTCATACCTAAATTGCGGAGTGTGCCAACCCTAACGGTACGCTTAGAGCGATAGTAGCGCGTGCCGCGTCATTGGGAATCGGCGTGTGTGTGTGTGTCTGTGCGTGCGTGCGTGTGTATGCGTGTGTCGTCAGCGTAGAAGACTACATTGTTGTAGATTTTTAAAAGTGAACATTTTCTTAAAATCCGATAGTAGCAACCCTAGCATTAGATTCAAGGACACATCCGAGTTGAACTACTGCTTAAGCTTATATATCTACTGTCTGTAGACCGATACAGGCATTTTTATTTTAGTAAATAGGCTTGTCTTTAACCCCAACTCGCCTAGTGTTAAGCGATGATGCGGTCTACGATGGATCACGCTTGCATAGAAGAAACTGAGACACTCGTGATTTGAAGACACCCAGATTGTAACTATCGGGGAACAACCATTCAGGCAGATACATCAAAGCAATCCGAATGCTCAGCACACATCCCCGCATGCTGACGGTATTGCCGTGCTAATGACAATAGTCAGTATTAATATTTCACGATGGTTGTTTATATTGCAGCGGTGAGCGAGTCCAGCGAAGGAAGCTCTGACGGTGAGACGAGAAGGCCGAGGCCCTTACCTCCGCCCCCGCACCACGAACCAACGCACAAGGTAATTACATACCTACGTATTATAGCCCCCACATAATAATATATACATTTTTACCCCATATATATATTTTTTTTTTATTAATTTTATTAGTACCCTTAAACTTAACTTTAAGCACTTTTTTACCTTTATTTTACTAAGTAACTATCCCGCATAATTACTGTACATATTTATATATATTATTGTCTAACAGTTTGTCGACAACTTGTTTTATAACTGCACCGAGCCTCAAGATACATGCAGGCCTCGTGCTTAGATGGAGGCTCGTCGACAATTCTATTTAGACAGTAAATATGTTGCTATTTCTAAGTTAAATTAAGGTTATGGTATATTACTTCTGGCAATAAAAAATATTGTATTCTATTCTCATCATCATCATAATCAGCTTTTTAGCAGTTCACTGCTGGACTTTTAGCCTACCCCCGAAAGTGTGATTGGGCCATATCCACCACGCTGACCCAGTGCGGATTGGTGGATTCACATACGCCATAGAATTCCTTCTCTGTACGTATGCAGATTTCCTTCTCTGTACGTATGCAGATTTCTTCACTACGTTTTCCTTCACCGAAAAGCCAGTGGTATGAAAATCCGTACATAAGCTCTAAAGAGCTCATATTCTCCCATATCATATATTATTCATATTCTTTCTATTCTATTCTATTTTATTCTAATTAGTTTACAAATCAATTAATTTGGAATGACGACATTTGAGTACTTTACTGGTTCTAAAGACTGAAATTATCTTTTTATAAGCTTTTATTTAACTTCCTTTGTTTTTTTTGGGTCCAATCTTGCAACATAATTATAAAACAGTTATCCCTAACCTTTAGTTTGGATGATAAAGCATGTTAGGTTAGCTAAAGACCGGTACCTTTGGGTACGCAGATGATAGCACAGTAGTAGAGAACTATACATCCAATGCTTGACCAGAGGACCACAAATCCAGTCTCTCAGAGAGGCCATGGTCGAGCGCATGAATTTGTCCCGCAAGAAGAAAATCTGAAATTTCATAGTAGCATTTCTGTGCTCATACTGTTGTTAGGGTTCGGTACCTCAAAGGGAAAAAAAATATTTTATAGGATCTACTTATAGGATCACTTTGTTATCCATCTGTCCGTCTATCAAGACCCTTTTTCTCAAGAACGCGGTGAGGTATCAAGTTGAAATTTATATCAAATACTCAAGTCTATGGTTTCGAGTTTCAAGTCTATTTCGCATCTTTTAGCATATTTTGCGATTTCACAAGGGAATCAAAACCTATATTGTACTTCCCGTTGATCTAGAATCATGAAATTTGGCGAAAAGCAACGTTTTACAGCTGATAATTATATGAAAAAATCCGAAAGTTCTTATTTGATATTACATCAAAAAAATTGCTATTACAAACTTACATTTTGTAGTTGGTATCTATGGGAGCATATTCTGTTTGCCAACTACAATGTTAAGCTTGTCGTTCAATATTGCAATTCTTTTAACCTTTTTTCTAAGTTTGTACGGAACATATTTATTAAGTTTGTACGGAACCCAAACTTACATTTTGTAGTTGGTACTGTTTGCTAACTACAATGTTAAGTTTTTCGTTGAATATTTCAATTCTTTTAACCTTTTTTCGTCAAGACTGGAATCCCGGGACGGATCTAAGTACATATTTATTAAGTTTGTACTGAACCCTCAAGGTGCGAGTCCTTCTCACACTTGTCCAAATTTTTTAACATTCCAATACTTAATCTTATGTAGTAATTTTTAAACTTTCGCGATTTGAACATATGTTTTAAATGTTTATCGGGACTTATCACGTATTTATTAATTTAGGTAAAAATATGTACCTTTCGCTGTAGCTGTAGCTGTAGAGTCAGCTCGTGACCACGGCCATTGCAACATGGTCGAAACGTCGAGCGAAAGGTACCTACATCATCATCATCATCATCATTTCAGCCATAGGACGTCCACTGCTGGACATAGGCCTCCCCCATCAAAGGGCCGGTTGGAAGCGGCCTGCATCCAGCGTTTCCCTGCGGTCTCTTTTAGGTCGTCTGTCCATCTTGTGGGTGGACGTCCTACGCTGCGCTTACCAGTCCGTGGTCTCCATTCCAGAACCTTTCGGCCCCATCGGCCATCTGTACCCACATATTTTTACCTAAATAAAAAAATACGTGATAAGTCCCGATAAACATTTAAAACATTAATGTTATGTGTTCCTTCTCAGATTGTATCGGGCGAGTATCCATCATCTGCTCAGGACAACTCATCGTCGAGCGCAGCGGACTCGCGCCGGCGGCACCATCCCTTCAGCAAGCACGACCGCAGGCATAAGGTACTTCATCTTTCGAGTCGATGTTCCGTAATTTAATTTTTTATGTTCAAATTAAGTTCCTAGACCAAAATTTAGCCACCGCAATGGCACTCTCCGTGGCTTCATTCAGGTCGTCTAGTTTGCAAGTTGTAGGCACGCTGCACAGTCCATCAAGTGTGTCATTGTCTGAGGGTTCACACCACAAAGACATTCGGTGTCAGAGCCCTTTATAATTATATTATTCATCGTCATCAGCCAGAAGACGTCCACTGCTGAAAATAGGCCTCCCCCATCGATCTCCAAAAGGCCGGACGGCCGGTTGGAGTCACGGGCGTGACCTTTCAAAGTTATCATCCTAACTTAATGGAATTTTCACAGGAATTCTCCAAAAGCAAAGATAAAAAAAATACACCGCAGCAGCTTACGAGTACTCAGTCAATACAAAATTGGGGACCTCAGGTAAGTGAGACAACCGTTTTTCTTTTAATCTACTTTCCGTTTTATTATAGAAACTGACGTGGTTAATGGTTATAGTCCGAGTGACCGGCTTAATCTTACGTGAGTAATTCCCGTGTAATATAAATAAAATCTACTTTCCATTGTTTCAATTTATTATTTCTTCTGGTTCAATCCATTCTTCAATACGTTTCAAAACATTCTACTTCAGTTTTACTATCCAAGGTTATCAGAAATCGGCTTTAACAGTAAGATTGTCAATAGAAATGTTTTTTCGGACAGTCGATTCACCTCTCTAATTTTTTTTATTGAGCAAGTGCTTTTAATAAACATAATACAAGCTAACGCTGAATAATCACCATGCCTAATACAGGCTTTTCCTGGTTTGTGTTGGTTTATTTAATGTGGTTCAAAAAGTAATCGCATCTCTTTAATTATTTATGAGTCACCTCCTTAATTGCTCTCTCAAGTCTATAATGTGTCTCTGCTAGGTGTCAGCCGTGTTCACTTCCAAATAGCTATACCAAGAGAATGTATTAAATTAATCGTATTATTATATAATAGTTTGGGGGCCATCGGTACTGTACAGACAGTTTAATTTAGAAACATTAGCCACCAATATGATAAAAAATTAGGCACTCTCAGTTGGCGGCATATCATGCTGGTGGCATTACCACGCTGAATACTTACAGGCGTTTATACGCGTACATATTTAATTGCAGAGTGAAAAAGACGTCATATGCAAAAAATAATCTTCATCTTAAACCTACCCTTTTCCCAGGGTGCCCACGGCGTACCTCTGTTCGTGGAAAAGTGCATAGAGTTCATCGAGCGAGAAGGCTTGGGCTCCGAAGGCCTGTACCGAGTACCCGGCAATAGGGCGCACGTCGACATGCTGTTCAACAAGTTTAATGAAGGTAATTTCACTATTAGTATGCGATATTCTTCTAAAACTGCGACCAGAACCACCGGCGTGTGGGCAGCAGCATCATTTCATTACACGGTGAACGTACTGCGATCCCCAAGTTGCATACCAAGCTTGGGGATTATGGCAACGCCCCTCTCTAAGACCCGGCCTTTGTTCAGCCGTGGACGTTTAATGGCTGATGACGAAGAAGAAAATTCTTCAATTTTCCATCTTCAGTGGAAAATCCAGAAGCAGACTGACAACCAGTTGGAGTATGTCCTAAGGGCATGAGGGTAGTAAAAGTTGTGTGAACACTATGCCGAAGATAGAGAAGTGAAAGCGAAAGACTAAGGGCGCGTTCCAAATCAACGCCAACAGCGCCAAAGACGTCAACGGCTTTAGAACAAACAATTTCTTTGGGGGTCTATTGCGGCAAGAGCCGTTTTTTATGTGACTAACTTGGTACGCTTATTTTTTGGTGTTTAACACGGCACCATGAAAATATATTTGCGTGACTAAAAATCATTAAAATTTATATGCATGACCAACTCGGCATGTTAAAATATGTTGATATTGCACACAACACGATGAAAATTTTCATGCATGCCCAACGCGGTACGTATGATGATGATGATGAAGTCTTCAAAAGTCGTCACCATTATTGTCGCATATTTAATTACTACAAAGATAGCTTTTACCCGTATTCTCCTGCTTTGAGTTTTAAACTAGCTCAAAACATAAGCCATGTTTTGAGACCTGTAGAATTGTAGATACTACCTGTAGACACGTAGTACATACAACGCACTAGCCCACCAATGGCAAGCATGTTATAATGTTGAGCAGACCAATCAACATTCAGCATGCCACGAATCTGACGTAATAATAAGTCTACAGAATAGCTGCCGGCGGTTTTGAATCATGAATGATATCTTCCAGATCCCAACTTAGATTTCTACGCGTTAGACGTCCCCGTAAACGCAGTAGCGACCGCTCTAAAGGACTTCTTCTCCAAGAAACTGCCTCCGCTTCTCGACGACGACAGCATGGCCAAACTGGAAGACATAGCCAGTGAGTAAACATTCATTGTCAAGGGAAAATATTAAGTAAATGGAGAAATATTCTTTAAATACAAATATCTTTATTTACTTAATGCAAAATTAGTGTACAGTTTTCTAGTAGTCCCCGCACTACGGCTAGCCTGTATCGCGGGGACTGTGATCGATTTCAAAATACATACTATGAATAAAAGAGAACTTAGTACTATTTTGATTACTATTAATGTTTTATGTCTTTGTCAGGTAGATGTTTAATGTCAATGGGGGAAAATATCCTAATGTCCTATTGAGAAACATACCACAAGACTGCTGACGATAAAATGTGTCTTTCTCTCGTTTCTGCGCGTGACCTATCGAGTCAGCGAAAATTTTACAGCACATAGCATAAATTAGCTCGTATAATGTATATGGTAACGGACATCAACCTGGGTCCGAATTGGCATCGCCTCACCATGAGATGTTCAGTATTATTTCTATGAAACTCCATATATCGGCCTCCTTGACGTGTCCGTCAACGGCGACCCTGACTAGCGCCGGTTATGAGCGCGTATATGGCTGGCAAAACCAAACTTAGTTTTGAAGGTCCTGTTACAAGGCGCACAGTGCAACTGACCATCAGCATTGTATGTGTAGGTGTAGGAAGGCTTCGGACAGGTCTTAATAATAAGACGTTTTAATAACAAAACGTCTTATTATATGAAACTCCATACAACAACGCATACTAGTCAGCATAACGGCATCGCCTCGTCTCTAAACAAACTGTGACAAGTGAACTGTTTGCAGTGTGTTCAACTCGATTTCGAGTTCTCGCTATATCGTATATGATGATTATGATGTCTCGCTATCGACTCTGCAGTACCGTTCTTTATCGATCGAATTTGACAGTTGTGATCGGCAAATACAATAAAATTAATTAATTTAAACGCCTCAAATATGTAACCACTGCTAAGGTTAGCATAATTATTTGCGTCGCTTGTGCTGCTCTGCCGAATTGACGACCGTACCAGCCCTACCTTGTGTCTCGGAAGATGTGACGACGTCAAAGTATCGACACAAGATATATTATAGATATACATATTTATTGGATATTAGTGGTTCACCCTCCAGTTACGATCCTGCATTCATTTGACAGCAATTCGATAAGGCGAGGCGATGCCTAGCCAGTCCCAAACTGATTTTGTTACGGTTACCATAATGCTTATAAAATTACTCCCTTACTTACTCACTATCTTTTGTTATATAGATTTTGGATGTCCGATGTATACTCTACAGATCATAAATGTACAATCTGAGTGTACAAAAAATATTGCTTTTGCTCTATCAGTATAGATGTTTGATCAATCAATTGAGTATACAACTTATTTTATGTCCTATTACAATGAACAAATGTTTATGAAATAGCAGCTTACAATGCCTGCCTGCCCTGTTTATTTCATTAGGTTTCCTGTGATTTCTAGATTGTAGCATATTGTGCGAACTGTGCAATGTATTGTGCAATATTTTTGCACGCGTTTACTAGAATTTCATAGAGTATTGTGCAATTTTATTCACGCTCCGACGTTTCGGACTCTTTTCAGAGTCCGGGCTCGCAGGTAGACTAAGATCACAACCTCCTGACAGTAAGTACTGTCGAAACGTAGCTTTAGCTCAGCATACCGCCTTCCTTACATTAACACTAACATGCGCCATCTGTGATTGGTTCCCTTAACTTATTCTTAGAGAGAATAAAACTAATAATGGCTTGACTAACCCACATAACAGCATATATATTATATATACGAGACCTATTAGGACTAAAGCGGAGATGGGGGCTTCCGAGGAATTTTCAAAATTGTAACAATGTGAAGTAAGCAAATTTTTTTAATAAAAGGTATGGGCATAATTTGTAAGAGAAAAGTGATATATTCGAATCTACAAACTGACTACTAACCGAAATGAAAAACAAAACTCTCGGCAGTTGTATTGTCGTAGATAGTTTCAGGTAATTATGTTAAATGCGATCAACCACGTACGATATTGCATCTCATTTTCACCCATCTCCACTTCTCAAATCAGGCCTCAGGCAAATTTACCGAGTGCTATTTATTCGCATTAGAGCACTTGAAACATTTACTAATGCATTGAAATATATATTACCCGTTTCGAGCGTTTGAAATATTTACTGATGCATTGTAATAATATATCCGTTCAGACCCTTGGAGCATTTACTAATGCATTAGAAAATATCCGCTTGAAGCATTTATTGATGCATTGAAACATATCCGTTCGAGCGCTTGGATTATTTACTGTGGCATTGGAATATACCTGTTCAATCGCTGTAAGCATTTACTGATGCATTGGAATATATCCGTTCAAGCGCTTGGAACATTTACTGATGCATTGGAATATACTAGTTTGTGCGCTTGGGGTGTATTCCAATGCATACGTAAAGATATGCTTAAACTAACGCTTCAATTTGTAAACTAACTTAAGCTTTAATAAAACTAAAGCGCCATATCACACTGACGTTTTTTTAATAAGTTTTTAACGAGACGATTTTTAAAATCACTGTTTCTTAGCGAAATGTGTACGCTGCATTTTATACACTTTATGTACGCATACGCATGACAGTCCACCGGAGTGGTATTTTTTCGGACACACCCGTTCGAAAATCGTCCTTGTGATAATGGCTGTCAATATATTCCAATGCCAATTCTCAATACAAACTAACAGCTTGTATCTCACAACGGGTGTTTGGTTAATACGCATATTTCACTTACTAACATCGTATCCCAGCGAGAGCTTGCCACATAGTACGTAGTGCGTATGTATGGCAGCTAAGCTACTTAAATATTAGCATATAATGACGTCATAATGTTATGCAGCGATGAGAGGCTGCATGGCGGGCGGCGTGGAGCTGAAAGATCGCAGCGTGCGTGTGCTCGCGTTACGCTCGCTGTTACACACCGCGTTACAGCCGCGTGCGAGGGCCACGCTTGACTTCCTTCTGGACCACTTTGCAAGGTAACATGCCGGCTATACTACTGTAGACTTTGACTGTAATTTGACTTCGACTACGTGCATGCTGACTCTGGTTTTAAATGGAATGTGGGGGTGTGGGCGTTAACTGTATATTGACTGTCACTATATGTGTGTATATGTGACTTTATGTTTACGATGACTAAGCCGACTGTGACTGAAAGTTGACGCTGACTGAATTATAATTATGTGATTACGTTGACTATGATTGAACGCAGAGTTTGTTACCTTGTACGTTGACTATGATTGAACGCAGAGTTTGTTACCTGGTTGACTGTGCTTCGAGTAAATGTTGTTGTCTGTTATTGTATGTTGACTATGACAGCATGTTGATGTGATATAAATTGAATATGACAGTGACTATATTAACTGATTCTGAGTGCAGGCTACATTCTAACTGTGATATACTTACTGTGTTAGAGCTGTGATTATACGCCTATTTTGACCGTATACTGACTTATATATTACTCAGATCATTTTTTTGATATTTATTGTAAGCTGAGTATAGTACCGTGTTACTGTGAGAGCTCTGACTATATGCCGACTTTGACTGTATACTGACTTTTATTTAGTGAATGACTCAGATCATTATTTTGATATTTATTGCAAGCTGAGTATAGTACTGTGTTACTATGCGAGCTCTGACTGTGACTTTGACTATGATATGCTGACTTGTGTCCTGTGATTGATTTGGACCATTGGCTTTGATGATTATTGTACGATGACTATTTAATATAACAGAGTGGCAGACAATTCGAAGTTGAACTCAATGGACAGCAAGAACCTGGCGATATGCTGGTGGCCGACCCTCTTGCCGGTGTCGTTCTCGGACATGGGTCGGTTCGAGATGACGCGCCCGTACCTTGAGGACATCGTGCAGACCATGATCGACCAACACCCCTTCTTGTTCCGCGGACGCGAGGCGTTTGTCATGGTGTGAGATACCACCGGTCAGTACAAATAAATAACGCTTCACTCTATTATCCCCCTCCCCGTCCCCCACTAAAAACTGTTTCTTTGACTAATATCTAGTGTATTTCCGCTTTAACCTCGCATTAAGTACAATAAGGAATTTGGGATCAATTTTGTTATACTGTACATAAATTTGCCAAAATCAAAAATTAAGCGTTTTGATACCACTTTTATTATGCGAACTGCTAGTCTGTGGAATGCGCTGCCTGAATGGATATCCCCGATAGTTACAATTTGGGTGTCTTCAAATCGCGAGTGAATCGCTTTCTTCTAGGCAAGCGTGCTCCATCGTAGACCGCATCATCGCTTAACATCAGGCGAGTTGGAGTTCAAGCGCAAGCCTATTATTTATTTCAAAAAATTTATAATAAAGCATTGTAAGAAGATGTAGTAAAACAAATGGCGTCCTTCAATTTTTTATTTTATTTCTGTCTCTTACACTATACATATTCAATATACTATCTCATTCATACATTTTAAGCTTCTATCTACTCTTTCATACTTATACTTATCTCGCATCTAGTCATCTCATTCACTCTGTCGTTACGTTCCATTCTATCCGTGCACTCTTTCTAACCTACTTATTAACATTCATTCAATCTCATTCTTACGCTTTACTGGCATCATGCTAAACATGTTGCTCACATGCCCTTGAAATTTACAAGTTTAATGAATTGTATGAAGTAAATTTTAAATTTCACTAATACTTACATGCTTTTTTTATACTGTAATGAGATTATATTTAGTTTTGAGTAAAATTATTTTAATGTGTTGTTTTCCAGGCCCCACAATGCAGGTTGCATTTGTGATGGACGACGTATAACGTCAGCGTGACGTGATGGACTAAGCAGCGGTACAATCCGCATGGAAAGTGGCGCCGACCAGTGAGGTTGTAGCTATCGTGACTAGTTTGTAAGTTTGGCTATTCGTAATCGCCTGGGCTGAGCGATTCTATACTTTAACAGCTAAGGAATAACACCCATGTGGGTGAAAAATTAATTTGTGACGATGACTGTTTTCAAATAAGTCATTAGACCCCCATCGGCAAGCTATCGTTGTTCTAAAGTAGGTTTTTAATGTTAAGACTCGGTTAACAACTTTTTTTGGGTAAATTTTTAGTGACAGATAAAGTGGGATGTTGTATTTAAGTTTTTGTAAAAGCAACTCTAACGAAATGCAAATAAGGTGGAACTTTCGCAAATGTGGATATTGTAGAAAATATGGTCGTTTGTTTATAAATAAATAATTAAAAACCTCGCACCTTTGCAAAGTCCTATTTATTCTTCTAAAAAAAGCTGATCATAAATAGAACCCATCAACGAAAACAAAATAAAATTTGTTCAAATATAAATAAGCTAAAAGTATTTTAATTTCATGCTAAACAGTGAGCGCAATATAGCAAGCTATGACGTCAAGCCGAATTTAGTAAAAAATAACAAGCTTAGTGAAAATATAATTAAATGTAATACGGACGATGGTCGGAAAAAGAAGGAATGCTCTGTCCCCTTCCAGCAAAGTGAGTGTCAATTTGGAGTTTGTATGGCGAACTTCGTGGTCCTTAACTGTTGGCCTTTTGCAAGTTGAAGTGGCAATGGGCAGGCCACATCGCTCGAAGAACCGATAACCGATGGGGAAGAAAGGTTCTTGAGTGGAGATCACGAATCGGAAGACGCAGCGTAAGTAGGCCTCCAACTAGTTGGACCGACGATATTGTGAGGGTCGCGGGCATCCAGTGGATGCATATGGCAGGCTGTCGTTCAGTGTAGACGTTAAAGGGGGAGGCCTATGTTCAAAAATGCTTATATCGTCCTTAATTTTCGACACATTTTAATTTAGTTTTCGGTTATCGGCGCTATTGATGTTCAGCTTTTTATATAAAAACGTCTCACAATAATATTGCACTTGATTAACTTCGAGCGAGAGATATATTAATATTAACGCGCGATAAGTCCCGATAGGCAATTAAAAACATGACTACATTGTATACTGGACCATATTAATCCAAGAATCAAGTGAGGGTAGAAGAACAAAACACCCGCTCTTATCGCTGGACTTGCGCGCAGTTTTCAGTCAGCTCGTGACCACGGCCAACATGTAACATGGTCGAAAAGTCGAGTGAAAAGTACCTATTTTTACCTAACTAAAATAACGCGTGATAAGTCCCGATAAACATTTAAAGCACATATTAATCCAATGTTAAAAGACAATTATTCAATCACCGTTGTCGGCGATTATTATATAGGAAATCGTCAAAAACAGTGATTAGTTAATCATGTTCATGAAGTTTATTCAATGAAATCGTATATTCCCATTATCTGTCACTAAAACTTTTCACAAGAAAACGGAATAAATGTCTGAATAAATGGTATTTAGGAAAGTCACCGTTTTTTTTTTGTATGGACGCGTGTTCATATCATAAAGCTAAGGTACGCGAGATTTATTGCTTGTATTTCGAATACAGCGATGTTATTCTCAGGCAATAGATATTATTGCCTACTCTTGTCATTCTCATTGAGATGGACATGGGAGTGACGGAGACAGAGTTCATATCGATTGCTTTAGAATAATGCGCCGGCTCTGTGTTTGTATGTAGTAGGTACATGTTTGAGCCATTTTTTAAAGACTTCGGGTTGTGGCTGTTCTCGTTTTGATACATATATAATGTGTTTGATTTTTAGTATCCTTGTCAAATTAAAACTACTAGATACAAAAAAAAACTTTAATTTCTTCATAATAATTTCTTCAGCAATCATAGGACGACTACTGCTGAACATAAGCTTCCCTCAACAATTTCCAAAAGGGCCGGTTGGAAGCGGCCTGCATCCAGCGTTTTCCTGCGTTTTTTTAGGTTGTCTGTCCACCTTGTGGGTGGATATCCTACGCTGCGCTTACCGGTCCTTGGTCTCCATTTGAGAAATTTTCGGATACCCATCGGTCATTTGTATTGCGTGCTATGTACCCTGCTCATTGCCACTTCAACTTGCTAATCTGGTGGGTTGTCGGTAACTTTCGATTGTCTACGAATCTCCTCATTTCTGATTCGATCTCGTAGAGAAACCCCGAGCATAGTCCTCTCCATAGCTCGTTGTTCGACTTTGAGCTTGTTAATGAGGCCCATAGTGAGAGACCACGTATCAAAAAGTAAGAAAAACAACTGCGATTTCTATTTAATTCAAATCTTGCGTTAATTTTGGGTCACCCTTTAGTTGTACTCTCCACTGAATCAGTGCCATTATAATTACATTTAACCGTACAAAATTAAGCAATTCGTATAACTATTGTATCAAAATCTGGACAGTCACTCTCTACACGTCCATAAATTTTCGACAAAATCTGAATATTTACTGTTTTTAGATGTTCATAGTTATTTGCTAAACATGGCTGTGGAATGCATGACAAATTCAAGCTGGAATTAGCAAAGAAGTAAGAAAAAAGGTTCCTCATTTTTATTTTAAAAAAAAAAACAGTATTTTCACATACACTAGCTTTTCGAATTTTGTATTAATAAGTTTGAAAGCTGCACAAAAAAGTATTTAACGGAAAGAATGGACTAATATTAAGTATTATTGGAATATATTTAACGTCTATATTTGTATTTAATGGCAACACCACGTAATGAGCACATTCCGTTCAGTCGAAATAATTATGAATTAATTGTTAACGGTATTTATAATGTAATATTAAAATATGAAATAGATATTCCCATACTCCATCGTTTTAAAAATTATTGGATAAGGTTCAATGTTGGCTTGTGCGCTTTTTAATTTATATTTGGCGTGACAAATATGTGGCGTCAATTCTAATGTAATGTTGTTTTTTTTTACTTAACTAAACTGTACAGCTTATAAACTGTTGCCGTATTAAAATGAAAAAAGACATCATTTTACTGCTGTCATAATTAGCATTGTTTATAAAATGGTACAATAGAATTGACGTCATAAAATTGAGATAAAAGTTCTATTGAAATTAGCATTGGCATCTATTCGTTTCTCGCTCGCACACTCTACCTGTGTGAGTGAGAGGTGAATGCGCGTGAGTTTCTAATTGAGACTGACTCAAGTGCAGTTGCCGAATCAAATGATAGGTATTTTGATTTCGAATGATGGATTGGTTTCGATTATATATTGGAAGGAACGAGTTTCGAACCATGAATTATTGGAAATGTATCGATTATCTACAATATTTTTCTACGAATTCGAAGCTTTCGGGCAGCTTTTTTTTTTAATAAACGAGATAATAACTTGAAAACATCACAAATGCAATTTTGAGTCCTTGGCACATAGTGCGATTTCTTTAACTGTGTACCTAATTGTGTATTATTTCTTGCCATGCAGGTTTTCATAGATATTTGTGAAATCCTGGCATTTTTAAACATTTTGTAAGATGCAGCTTTGAAAAGCTATTGTTTCAGCCATTTTATACGTACACAATATTTTGAATTTAATGCGTTTAGAAGTGTAATTGAATTACTGCTTACAATCTTGGGCTCGACACTAACTATACAAAGATATTTCCAACAGCTGGTTTCATCGCGACCTGAACCTGATAAGCATAGGACCGAGGCAGATGGCACTACTCAGAAAAAATAAATGCAAGTGTTATACATACAGTTTCCCCTTTATCACTTACACCCCCTTGGTCGTCCATATGATGACGTTTTGATAATCTCGTTTGCAGTTGTGTGCCGCTCAATATTGAAGTGTGCGTTTGTAGAACTTACGTTACGTTACTTCGCCTCTTCAGTTTTTGGCAGGTTTTTTGTATGCAATACCCAATATTGTAATATTTTCACAATGGCCGCTGCCACAATCACATGGCAGATGGTGTATGTTTTTTGTCAACCCTGTTAAGTTAATAAGGGTATCAAATGAAAGGGCTTGAAGGGTAGAAAACGATGAAGGCTTTTCAAGGCCAGAGTGAATAGGTATGTCCTTGCGTACTTCATCTTCGACCACATCGTTGCTTATTCGCAATAAAAAAGGTGATTGACATGACACTAAATTCAATATGGCCGCCGCTCCAAGATGGTGGATTACATTTTGATTGCTAAAGCTAAAAGCTTGTTAAATTATTTTTTTGCAATTATTTTATTATAATGTGCGAAAGTCGTCAAATACAGACAGAAAATCATAAAAAAAAATGTTATACTAGATGTGCCTCGCGGTTTCACCTGCGTGGATATTCCTTCAGGAATCGTAGAATTTTCCTAAAAATATCTATTCAAACAATGGACTGATTCTACGCAAAATCAGGCAACCCAGAGTGCGAGTGATAATTAGCTACCACTTCTGACGATCCAAGCAAATGGCCTATGTTGTAAATTAAGTATTTTTAGATAGACTGAAGAAGAATATTATGTTTTCTCATTTACGATCATTTTCTCTCGCCTCTTAGGTGTCTATATAAAATTACGTTTTTATACCATATCATCATCATCATAATCAGTCTTTTCACAGTCCACTGCTAGACTTTTAACCTACCCCCGAAAGGGTGATTGGGCCATATCCACCACGCTGGCCCAGTGCGGGTTGGTTATACCATATACCCATCGATATACAATACCTCAGAGTCACAATCTCTAATTGAAAACAGTTAAAAATGGTCCGAGCGTTTCCGTTCGGACATTTTTTTGCACGTTTAGGATTCGGTAGGTATTGTATTCGATGCATATACATTTTGATCAATACTTGATCGTTAGGCTTCTAATATTACGGAATTCTGTATTATTTGTGAGGCAGCATACTTTTGCACTGAAAGCTTTTAGTTTTAATCTGCACTTAAAATAAGTATTTTTTATTTTGTGTTAGCCGAAAAGTTCTTTTAACAATATTTTTAGACTTCGCATTGTAACTCTGTCATTGAAATGGGGACCCTGGAACTGTCCAAATTTCATCTGCCTGCTACTTACCGTTCTCATATATTTGAGGCATCAAATCAACGGGGGTGGGATTCAAACAGCTCTAGGGATCTCATTATTAAAATAATTCAGCTATAAGAATAGAGAAACGCCTAGACTTACAGTATTTAGTAGTTACTAAACACAAGCTAGGTAGCTCCCTCTGTTGTATTCTACAAGAACTTATGTATAGTACATTAAATTTGTGTGTGCAATAATG
This sequence comes from Agriopis marginaria, assembly GCA_932305915.1. Classification (NCBI taxonomy): domain Eukaryota; kingdom Metazoa; phylum Arthropoda; class Insecta; order Lepidoptera; family Geometridae; genus Agriopis; species Agriopis marginaria. The sequence goes on along the minus strand of OW029914.1, from coordinate 19,200,777 downwards.
TACCGTAGCGGCTTTTATGTAAGGTTGATATTATTTCGATATTTTGCAAAAGCAATTTGTAAGCATACATACTTTGCAAATCAATGTAACTATTTAAGTATATTTAATATATTAGATGTCTCCATTAAGCCTAGGTGTAACGTATTTAACGTAAGTTTTTATCGATATGGTAACGTCATATATCACTGTCTCTTTCACGCACATGTGTACGTATGCAAGTGATTCGTGCGTGCGAAAGAGACGCCAAATATCATGTCCATTAGGGGAATGATGTATGTGGATTTTTTATATTTTACTATGAATCGAAAAAGACATAGAGCTGTTTGAAATTTTTATTTTTATATAGATATTTTCGCTTTTCTTAAAGATCTCATGTGAAAATTATATTGATTTACCTTATCGATACTTCCCCTAATGTTTTGAAAATGCAATTTTTCTATTATAATATTCGATGTAAATATTGTACATTCGTTCATTTCATTTTTATTTATTTATTGAGATATTTTTATCAAAGTTTTAAACATTTTATTTTGTTAATTTGTGCATTACGATTTGTATTTTCTTTCTTATTTTTTATTCTCTATCGACCTATATTTCCGTTTTTTTATAAAAGTGCCATTTTTGTGTTTGAAAACTCGCGGTGATTTTGATGATTCCTAAAATTTTACTTTTTTTAATTTTCTTAAGTGTTGCGTTGTTTTTATGTTGAAAATTCTGTAGGTCCTCGAATGTTCTATTGTAGAATCAATGTACGCTTGGCCGGTTGGCGTGTCGACATCTGCTATACGATTTTGGTGTTGACGACGCTAGATATTGTATGTCATAAGGTCGCGTTTTGCTTGTAAGATATGGAGTGAGACTATGAAGAAAAGTTCCATTAAGTGTTGTATGTATATTGCGATCGAGATTTTTAAAAAATTGGGAGAATAATTAGAACGTAAATTAGAAAAGTTCTTTATGAATTTTCTCGTCTGCTTTAAGGCAGACAAAGATAGCGAGGTAAGTCTCTTTCTAAATTATTCTTGTATCATCCCTTTTTTGTAAGGCATTAAAATTATAATTGAACAACGAGATAAAAATATTGCTTTTTATCCTTATTCTTTATCATAATATATTCATCACATTGCATGGAAAATAAGTCCCTAATCTTTGTCCTGAAATGGTCTACTTTTCAGACCCAAATGGGAAAGCCCTTGGGATCGAAACCAGTGATATTTACTTTGACCCTTTGTCTTTAAGTCCCTTATAAATAAACGCGTAGTAAACTTTAATAGTTACTCCGTGTTTTATCTTTTCCCTCATTAAAGTATTGAGCTCGCTTGAAAAAGACAAAAGACCGAGTAATGGGACAATTTACCCCGGACAGCGTGCGTTGAAGCGCATTTTACAATGTGGTAAAGGAAATTAAAGTGTCTAAAAAGTTATTAAAGTTCATATTTGTATATGCTTATTATTAAAGATAGTAGGTATATTTATGTCCAAACTATTTTATAGCGAAAGCTATTGGACTAATAGACCAAAGGGAAAACGTGTTCTGGGGGACCCCACTGGCTACAGAAGAGTGCACAAGTACCTAACTGTCCGATTTCCAAGTTTTTTAATCCAATAGTAGGCTTACGTTTGACTGCCAATGTGTTGGTATTAAGCGATGATACGGTATACGATGGAGCACGCTTGCCTAAAAGAAACCGATTCACTCGTGATTTGAAGACACCCAGATTGTCACTATCGGGGACCATTCATGCAGGCAGCGCATTCCACAGACTAGCAGTTCTCACAATAAAAGTAAAATCAAAGCGCTTCGTACGGGTAAAGTTGAGTTATCACTCAACTTTTTTGATTGATAATTTTAAGGGAATGACATCGAAATATCAACCTTAAAGCGGTGTCGGTTTTTCGGGCCTACCTTGGCAAGTCTTACAGAAAAAAGAGAAAAAAATCCTTAGATGTATAAATTCCATTCCTAAATGGACTTTCACTGATATTATTATTATATTAGCCTGCATCGTCCCACTGCAGGGCAAAGGCCTCCCTTCCCTCCTTCCATTTATCTCTGTTTTGAGCAATTCGAGTCCAGTCCTTCAAGCAGAAGTCCAGTTCGCCCCTCCATCTCCGTCAGGGCCGTCCTGGAGGTCGTTTGCCATTCTGTAGTAGCCACTGTGCTGTGGTTTTGGCCCAACGTTCTTCCGACATTCGACTGACATGACCAGCCAGTCCCACTTTAGCCTCTTTCACTGTATAGACACTTTAATTTCTTACACCACGTTTTCGGTACTATGTATTCCATGGCGCGCCATTCGGTGCATGGTATAATAATATTGGACCATGGTTCGGTGTTTGTCAACTATTCAGAGACTCCATGTTTGTTAGGAGGGTAAGGCCTCATATTCATCAATTTCCAAATTATCTTGGTATATAATAAGTGCTAGGTGTAATATAACTTGTCTCGTAGTGATGAATGTTGTGATATAACGGGGATGCTGCGGGTAGGTGTCGACATGCCAGCGTGACGTATACATTTTGCTATGCATCTCAATTACTGTAAACACAGTTCAAAGGAATGTGTCATATTTTATAATAAATAACCATCTATGTAATGACGATGTCTTTCATTTTATTTACACGTATTATTAGGTAGTACCTGGGCAAACCGATAATTTTATTTAACTTGGTATATAGGTAAGCTTAAAAATTTTAATACAAAATTTCATCCAAATCGTTAAGAGCCGTTTCCGAGATACGCGAAATAAAGAAAAAAATATATTTTATTGTATAAAAATTTATTCAACATTCAACAATCACTCGTCAGATAACTACAATAATCACAGATTCCTTACAATCGTTGCTTTGAAAAAAAATATTATAATATTGCTATAAAATGGATGCAGAAATGCAGATAAATCTACTAGTATTACTTATATAATGTATAAAAATGCATAGCTACATTTTGCCTTATTAATAAATCTTTGTAGAGGTGTTTTTTTAGCAGTATTTGGATACGGTAGCGGGGCGGAGTACGTTTCCAATGGAGCGGAGCAGAGTTGTGAGAAGTCGTAAGCGTTTCCATTCAAGTGGAGACAAGCGGAACTGTGTAGCGGCAGGCCTGGCGCACTCCGCACTTTAGGTATGAAGCTACAAGTAGCCGACTTGTCGGACCTGCCGCGCGATAGACAGAGATAACGCGACAAGAGTTACGCAATGGACAGGGGGGCAACTTCTAGGTTAATGTAACTATCGGTAGTTAGCGCTCGTACGTCCTGAATTGCACTTTATTGTGTAGTGGCAAGAGTCGCTACTTATTTAAATGATTTTCGGAGTGAATCTTCTACTAGCGGACTGTTGTAACGGGGTCCAGCGAGACATGACATTTTTAGGGTTCCGTACCCAAAAAATTTATACTGTTCTTAGCTAGCTGCCGCTACAAAAGTCTGCTTATAAACCTACTCTAAATAGCTCCGATAGTCGCCCCTACACAGCTTTGCTTGTCTCTGATTCAATGGAAATACTACCTCTTTTCACAGCTCTGCTTACACTTCTGTGGAAACGCTCCCCAAGTTTGTGGTAAAATCCTAATAGGCTACCGGACTGACTATTTTTTAAGAAAAAAGCTGACCCTAATTATTCTTAAAACCGATCATCGAAAACAAAATCAAAATGTGTTTAAAATTAAGAAAGATAAACGTTTTAAACTCTTGCTAGACAGAGGGCGCACTGTGAGTACGCCATACAAACTCCATACTGACATTCACTTGGGGGAAAGGGAACGAGCATCCCTTCCTAACCCGAACAAAAATTTAAAAGCTTATATCTTAGAACTTTATAAGACATTTGAAAATATAAGTTCTTCAGTAGTTATATAACATTTAATATTTTTTTATTAAGCCTGTTTTTATAACAATTCAAATGCCTGTCCGGTAACTTATTATTCTACCTTTCTTCCTATTGACGTCACAACTGCTGCATCTGTTGGAGCATCAACCAGCCAGAAAGATCGTAGTAAGCATAGCAGCAGTCCAGGGTGTACCGGCTGGTTGATGTCCAATTATACTAATGGCGGTGGTGATTGCGTGCATGTCATTCAATAAACGCTGTTATGAACAGTGGATAGCTTGTCCCAATCTTGCCAAATAGGGAACCTCGCTCTATTCTTCTCTGCCATTTAGTGATTTGATCAAAGTATTAGACACAGCCAGCGCCCCAGCACCCGCACCAAGGTATGGATTCGTTGGGCGGAGCTGACAGCTTTCTTGATTTGTGCGTACAAGAGGATTGCAAGGAGTTCACTGAAGAACACATGCTATTGGTGCGCTCGTGCTCCGAGTGGGATGTCGTCATCTCCTGGAAGGAAGGAAAAGTTGATAAGCTGGTGAAGAGATTTTAGGCTAGAAGTGAAACTGCTAAAACTTTAATTAATTAGATTTGAGAATCAGCACAGACTCTCTTCGGTTACTGTTGGTCATCATCATTATTTCAGTCGTAGGACGTCCACTGCTGGACATAGGCCTCCCCATCGATCTCCAAAAGAGCCGGTTGGAAGCGCCCTGCATCCAGCGTTTCTCTGCGATCTCTTTACGGTTGCGGTTACTGATGGTATCATTGATACAGGGTTATAACAAAAGGGAATGCTAAGCCGAAAGGCGGTTGTTGTAGATTAGGTACTCATAATTATGTTTTTTTTTATATGGGACCAAGCCTGAAATCGCGAAAAAAAATATTGCTGCTCCATACATTTTGTCGAGTACCTAGGCTATCAAGGACCGCTTTCTATGGAATAGCTGATATTTTTTCGCTATTTCAGGGTTGGCCCCACAGTAAAAAAAATATAATTACCTACAACGACCTCCTTTCGGCTTAGCATGCCATTTTCTATAAGCCTGTATAATAAATCCCTTTCATGCCTTGCTATTCCTTGTATGCCTTTTCAGTTTCTGATAAAAAATGTTTGTATGATGATTTTATCGAGAATGTTCTTAGCTATCGTTTATAAAAATCTGTTCAGCCGATTGAAGATTATCAGTTCTTTTATAGGAGGTATTTAAAAAAAATATTCGTAGGTACGTTTACATTTTACCAACTGTCAACTGATAGGAGAGACAAAAGCACTTTCCTAGCCCACTCTAAAATTGCTAATAGTAGGTATATAATTATGTTCAGCAAGTTCACCATTTCAAACTCAGATATCTAAGTACCTAGGTATAAAACTTCTTACCTGATAACTATCCCGCTTATACCGCGGGCCTGAACTAGATGACGACAAAGTATTCCTAGGCCTGTGTCTCGTACAGAGCTTGTGTTTCGCCATCTCATGGACTTCCCCATCAATCAGCCTCTCATTATCGCTCTCTCCATGCAAAGGACCGCCGTTCTTCACTGCATCATTCTTTACATCCTTCTTTTTCTCCTTCCGTTTCCTTTCCCGCTTCTTAAAAGTAAGAGAAAACCTCTTCCGTTTCTTCGCTTTAGGAGACTCTGGTCTTTGTGGAACTGTAGACTTCTCCCGTTCAGATCTACTCGTATCATCATCTGGATGAGGAGCTTGGCTTTCGGAATCAGTTTTCAAAGTCATATCAGTTCGTGTGGAAGAATCTGGTTCCCCAGATTTGTAGGCTACCTCCTTCTCAAGGTTGGCAAGTTCCATCCTTCGTAATCTCTTTGGCAGTTTGTTAACGGTCGCGTAGATCGGCTCTTCATTTTCTCCAACGGGGGCCGATCGCGACCGGAAGAAAAAATCGAACTTCTTTGGCTTGACTGGTATCCGTCGTTCTACAAACACCACTGTGCTGGCAACTTCTGTCGTCGTTGTCAGTTCCTCAGACTTTGGACTGGAACTTGCGACTGGTGTTCCTCTAGGATAGTCGTATGTCAACTCAATGTTCTTCTCTGTCACGTACGACTTTGGTTGCTCTGCTTCAGGAGTCGTATTGCCATTTTGGACGGGTACTGCAGGTTGTAGGACGGGTAGTGGCTCACGTTTCTGGCAGCAGCATCTGTTCTGCAAAACTCGTTTAGTATTGCACATGAAGACAGAATTTTGCTGAATGAAAGTGGTCTGTATTGAAGGATTAGATTGGACTTCTCCTAGTAAGTCTTCAACGTTGCCGCCTGTGTGGAATCTTTGAGGGTACGGAGCGACCACGAATCCAGGTGGAGGAGGAGGGGAATTGATATGGAAAGGTGGGGAAGTGACAGATTGGAAGAATTGTGGTACTTCTGGTGGTGAGTCATGAACAAGAACGTCGACAACCCGTTCTGGGCGATTGTCTTCCACGTTTGGTCGTCGGCCATTGTTTGGTGACGTCATCCGGTTAAAATTCTTTTGGCGGGTTTCTTCCTGGCAGTCCTCGCACGTGCAAGGAGACGCGGCGCCACTCTGAAATATGGAAATGACTCGTTAAATGGACTTGCTTATGATTAGGTAAAGCGTGTTTAGAATACGTGAGTATTTGTCGGTTCCGCTTCCATAGTGCGACCAGCTTCTTTAATGAGGTGATCAAATAAGGGAACTAAAAGTTTTCCAGAAAGACTAACAGTTTTGCTTAAAAATACGATAGAGGCTCCACCATTCAATTATACGAATAATTTTGGAGTTGTTTATAATGTTTATGTGGGTGGTCTACACGAATTATAAATGGGTGCTTAAATTCTAAAATGAGAAATAAATTCCAGAAAACTTCGACGGAAAGAGGGTCATTTTATAGGGAGAAAAGTTACAGTTCTTTCAATATTGAACTTTTTCGTAGTCGTTGCTTCAAATTAGATTGTTTTGTATAAATTTGTTGTACAAATATTGTACTTACATTATCACTTTTACCGATAAGGCCGTCACTTATGGCACTAGATTGTAAGTGTTTTCTATCTGTTTGTAATTTTTATTTCTGGTATACATTATAATAAGCTCCAAAAAATGTGAGCTCCATGTCAAACCAACTGTGGTTTTTTGGTGCAACAATATGCAACAAACTGTATTATTTGTGTAAAGTAAATAAATTAAAAAAAAAAAAAAAAAAAAAGTTTCTATAACTAGGTATCTATCATTATTTTAGTAGATACTGTTTGAGGGTAAAACAAACTAAAGAAACAAAGCAAATGTATTTTGTTTCTTCAGTTTGTCGTCTAAAATGTTGTATTTATAAACAATAAACCCTGAGTCAGGTCTGCGGTAACATTGTCAGAAATATATTCTTATTTATAGTTCACGTCACCTTCGGGAATTTTGTCATGGTTAATTAAGGATTTTAGAACTACGAAGCACACAGACAGAAGGTTAAAAAATATTGTTTATATTGATTAATGGTCAAACTCAAACGTAGGCAGAGCATGTTTCCTTCATGACACTAGCAACTTTATCACTCTCTTCAAACACAAAACTTTAGACCACATCCACCACAAAGACACAGCGTCCACAACCACCAAAAAACCGAAATAAAGACCTTTAAAATCCAATCCATGTCACTGTGCACATTAGTTAGACGAGAATATGCCAACAGGCAGTGGCCACCGAACTCTGTCGCTTTGCCTGGACGTCCGACGCACAACTGAGTTTATTTTTATCAACATTAGGTGTTACAATATTTTCTTACTTCAAAAACGCCTGCCCTTGACTTATATCCCATCCGGATGATGAAGACTGAACTATACGCACTAAAACACTGTTTTAAACTATCACGATTGTTCACTACAGCTATATTATGATTTTAACGGGATATTTACCATGGTAAGGTTGTGGAATGAGTTCCCGATATTTCGGCCTAGTTACATGAACCATTTTCACGGAAAGACATAATCGGGAGCTCATTTTACAACCTTACCATGGTAGGTAATTATCCCGTTAATAATCATATAAAAATAAGCACTAATGCTTTAAGGGACGATCTCACATAATCATCAGCAGCCATTAAACGCGTCCACTGCTGGACAAATGCCTCCTTCTAAAAGAGAGAGGGTGTTGTCATAAGGGACGATCCATTTTGGATATAATTGTACCGATGATAATACGTTAGTCTAATTCTAGACAGTGCCCAGATAGAATCTCCACGTTTCAAAATTAATAGGTAAATCTTTCTATCGTAAAAATGAGGGCTCTACTTCTGGCACGTCTAGACTGGCCTGATTCGAACAAAAAGTAAACTTGGAACGGATCCAAGCATTTATTGCTGCTTGATTAAGATAGCGTCCTAGTAATCCATTTTGGATGTCGTCGGTTAACTTAGACTGATGCGTGACTTATCTTATTTGGATTTTCATTGAGTCATCTATATTCACTGTTTCATTGTTGTTGTGTGTTGTTGCTCGAACGATAAGACGTGGGAAAACGCTCAGCATAATTATTGTAAAAAAATAGATATTATATCCAAACGTGGTTTATGCGGAGGTCTGGGATGTTCTCCTTAACAGCACATAGAGGTCATTATAAAGGCCATTACACGTGCGTGACACATCGTCCATCCTCGCTCAGCCCAGCCAAGAGCTGCAAAACTGCAAAATTACGCGTTGCAAAAAATGTCTAGGATTCTTTTTAAGGTCCCAAATCCCAGTAAGTCCCAAACATCTTTCAGAGTTCCCAAGATGGTCCTAAGATTCTTTTTAGAAGTCCTAAAACGACCCCAAGATTGTTTAAACATGCTAAAAGGTCCCAAGAAAGCTCCAGAAAGGACCTGAAGTTCTTTAAATATGGTTTCAAGAAGGTACCAAGATCCTATCAAGGATCCCAAGAAGATCCTGTGATTCTTTACAAGATCCCAATTAAATACCAAGAATATCTATTAGTATATGTCTAAAATGTTGTGTTCCTACTCTTTGATGATGAAATTTTGTAAAGAGAGTAGATGTCTGTCTACAAATTGCTATGCAGTTTGGCAGAGACGTATAAAAATAAAATGTATAAAGTAATATGATTATATGTACGAAATATTTACCGTGGTTAGGTTGTCGAATATACCGTAAATAATCATATAACTTTAGTGAACAACCGTGATAGTTTAAAACAGTGTTTTAATAAAATGTATGTTGGAAAAAGTTCATTATCATCATAATCAGCCTTTTAACAGTCCACTGCTTGACTTTTAGCCTACCCACGAAAGGGTGATTGGGCCATAACCACCACGCTGGCCCAGTGCGGATTGGTGGATTCACATACGCCATTGAATTCCTTCTCCGTACGTATGCAGGTTTCCTCACGATGTTTTCCTTCACCGAAAAGCCAGTGGTATGAAAATCCGTACATAAGCTCCAAAGAGCTCATTGGTACGGGCCCGGGTTTGAACCCGCAACCTCAAGCTTTCAAGTCTAGCGGTCTCCCAAATGTGCTACCACGGCCACGTGGAAAAAGTTACTAAGACTTTACCAAGGTTTTAAAAGTCTGAGGTCCGAAGTTCTTAAGATGCTTTACAAGGTCCCAAGAAAGCCATAAGATTGTATAGGTATACCTTGTTCCCGTCCTGCTCCCCCTCCTCAGGCACCACGCTGAGGTCGTTGAAGGCGACTGCACGCGACACACCGTCCATGCTCGCGCACTCCGGGCACGCGCTGCAAACCGACACGCTGTCCTGCCAACAACAGTGTGCTTTATTTAACGACGACACAGTAGAGCGAGGGTGGCCGAGCGGTAGCATGTGCGCTTTACAATCTGACGGCACCCAGTTCTATCCTCGGTCCTCCACCAATGCCTTATGTACCTAATACTTAAAAAATATGTGCAGTTTCTATGCCATCGCTCAACAATGGTGAAGGAAAACATCGTGAAGATACCGGTATGTCCAAGAACATCAAAAGTTCAAAGACTTGTTACATTCACCAACATGCACTGGGTCAGCATGGTGAATTAAGGCCCATCCTACATCAACAATTTGATAAGCTGTGGTCATGCTTCTAATATAAAGTTATATAACAAGTAAGTAATTCCTTTCATATCTGTTTGCATGTTCTCCATTCTAAGTTTACCTGGAAGAGATTGCTCTTAGCGTTAGCTTTTAAGCAATTTTATCGTGCGAATATGTGTAATAAAATTTGTTTATTTGGGATGAAAGGGATCAACCTACAAACTGCTCTAAGCCAACCTCAACTGCATTCGGTCATCATACTAGATAACAAACGAGGCCCTGGCGAACTGATTGATGGCAGTAGGTACCTATATTTCTATCCCAACCACAGACAGGTAAAGCTACTGCGTAGTCTGTCTTTGACCCAACATAATATAATTTATATAATATATACGACTATACGTAGCCAAAATGAGACAGGCCGATGTCGGGAAGCAGCGACACCGGTGCGAAGAGCTACGTTTTGCGATTGCCAACCTAATTACGGGCAACTCCTGCTAATAAATCCATACGTCTATTAGCACTATCAGGCAGATCCAAACTATATTATGTTATCAAATGGTAAACAATAAAGAGTTTATCTATCTATCTGATACTCACGTCCGAGTGCTCGGGCGAGGAGCGGCGCTCGCGCAGCATGCTGTCCAGTCTGTCGTACTCATAGCGAAGAGCTGAGATCTCTCTCTTCAACTGCTCGTTTTCTCGCTTCAACTTCTTTATATCTGACTGCCCTGGAATGTATTGAGTGTTTGTTCAATTTAATATAGGTCTGTAGGTACCTAAAACTGCTTAGAAGTTAACTTTTTCAGGGCATAAAAAATTAAACGCCTGTCGAAATCTGCGTTTAGAAGCACGAGCAAATAATGATGAGTATGACACCTTCATAACTTAGTTTCATGGCGCGTGTTTAAAATAAGCTTTTCCCATTCATAGCAATAGTTTTTTTTATCAGATTTGCGGGTCAATAAAAAATTGGAGCGAAACTCTTTCAGTGTTCTAAAGCCCTTAGCAGTTTAATCGTATTTACCCGACGGCGACGACTCAAAACTAAAAGGAGGGGATTGTAGCTAGCGTGTATGTAAGCTCCTATATGTTCCTACAACCTAAACGCAATAACCTATTTTGATGAATGAGTAAATACCATCACTATGTGACTTTTTTACTGACAAATGCTTTTATTAACTAAACAAAATACACGCTAACTATACCACTACAAAAAACAGTTAGATGCCCATAAACCCTTGGTCTAAAGACAATCTAAATGCTCAAGTCCACAATACCCAGTTGGCGGCATACCCAGCATGCTGGCGGCATTAGGTACTAAGCTGAATGGCAAATGGTTATACATATACATGATATTGAGCAAGAAACGCGCTAACAAATTGGTGACGCGTCACACTTTTTGAAAATGAGATGAGCTCCCGGTTCCCAAGGGTCCAACGTATGTGACAAATCAATCAGATAGAACCGGGGATATAGGTTTAGAGATGGTCACTGGGAGACGTCATAAAAAATGCAAGATGATGACAAGTAAACAGAGGATTAAAAAAAAAATTACACCCCCTCAATAAATAGGCCTTAAATAATAAGTAAGGTTTGGTACATACTTTTTGTTCAGGTACCATTTTCCAAAAAATATCTGTAAAAATATTTTCGGCGGATTTATAAAACAAACAAAAAAGAAACTAGTGTATTTGTATGTTAGTATCTAAATATGCATAAAGAAAAATATACAAGTATAAAATTGTCTATATGTAGAGTTAATAATTTTTTAGGTTTTCGCTAAAATACACATTAAAATAAAACACTTTCAACGAATTTTACCACGTGTATTTCACATTATTTTAATTCCTGATTGTTTGAACTCTGACGTTTCGAAAAATCAAGAATGAGTAAAAGTAAAATCATCATCATCAACCAGAAGACGTCCACTGTTGAACATAGGCCTCCCCCTTAGAACTCCACACTGAACAGCCTGCCATCTGCATTCACTGGATGCCTCATGATGTCGTCGGTCCGTATTGTGGGAGTATCGGTCCTACGGTAAGTCTTCCGGTTCGTGGTCTCTACTCAAGAACCTTTCTTCCACATTGGTTATCAGTTCTTCCGGCCTGCCCATTGCCACTTCAACTTGCAAATTTTAACAGCTATGTCGGTGACTCTGGTTCTTTGGCGAATATCCACGTTTAGTATTCTAGCACGCAAAGAAACTCCGAGCATAGCTCTCTCCATTGCCCGCTGTGTGACTCTGAGTTTTTCCAAAAGGATCACGAAACTAAAATACACACGCCAAATCAGTTACATAAGTGTTTAATTCCAGTAGGCAGAGTTACTTACCTCTCTCGACTTCAGCGTTTATATTAATTGTGCGCAGACGTAACTCTTCGTTCTCGTATAGCATACCACGCGAAGACTTTCTGTCCAACCTGAAATGGAAAATAATTATATATTTTGTTACTTCACAAACCGTTCTTATTCAATATAAGTATATTGGGGCGATGAGTCCTGCACTGACGTATCGTGTCTTTATTGTATATCCTTGCTGGCAGCATCAGTCATCCCAACTTCTTAAACTATCGGAACGTGCTGGGTCGCCAAGCGCATTAGGTCTAATGGTGAAGTGGAAATGACGCCAAAAAACTAGTAAAACTGTTGCTGTGATACAAACGAGCAATGGAAAATGCGGATAGATTTATCTTCCGCGCCTATGAACCTTCATTTCATTCAACACTAAAGAGCGAATGTCTTGTCCATGGAGTAACTTCCAGGCATCACGGTCTTCCTTCAGCGCTTACTGTATTACATTTGCTAGAAGACCACGGAGACCATTTTTAAACAAAAAAAGTGAACTTTTTATTTAATTTTGGTTTTCCTCGTCCTCTCTTTACTTTTTGTTTTCCCTTATATGTTGGTTTTCGTTAATTGTCATGCCGTTTAGGTAGATAATGTTGAAGAAATGCGAACTTTGTGGATTATATAAAATCTATAACTAACTATACGATGACGAGGTTGAATATTTTAAAAGTTATGTGTGAGTCCCCTTAAAGCCCCCGGTGACCAGCCTTAGTGCTTGAAAAGAGGACTCAGAGGTATCTCCAGAGGAACACACCAGAGCCCTCAGAACTGCGCTACTACTCCTCCCGAGATAACTGCTTGTTGACTCGGTTCCATCGCCTACGCCAACGTCAATCGTACAACGTTACCTTCCTCTCCCGGGGACGTACCTAGAAAGACTGAATACTCACTTGCGGTTCGGCTTGACGTTGACATCCTTGCGGCGCGTGCGCAGCATGCTCGCTCCCGTCATGCCCGACATCTTGATGCTGGCGCTGGCGAGCCATGCGTCGACTAACACCTGGAACAACACATGAAATTATTAAACAACACTTAATATTACAGAAAGTCTATGGTCGTCATGTGGTCTAAGTGGGAGCATGCTTGCCCATGAAGTGCGTATATATTTACTCTTGTCTTGAAGAAACCCAGGTTGTACTTTGTAGGGAACATCGATGCAGGGGGTGCCGTCCATTCCTTTGACATTTTTGGAAACTTTCCGATACTTTTCCAAAGTTCACGACGTAAGGATGGAATGACTGCTTCCATTGACTTATGGTAGAATTTGGTTGACAGTTGATTGGTCCGGTAGCTTTGATTACCTATGTATCCTGCTCTATGTTTGGCAACTAAGGAAAGCGCATTTAAAACTCAAAAATATAGTTTAACTTTTTTGATATACCGATAAATTCAAAAGAATGTTAGCCCACTTTTTTTAGCTGGTCAGTCTGTTCACCAAACACTTTCACAATGAAACGCAAACTAGCTCCTTTAAAAACGTAGTTACGCACTTACCCCGACTATAGACTAATCCTCTTTATACCTAGTTAACCTAAATCCTTAATATCATTATGCAAGACGCTTACTGGCGCTAAACACTGGAAATACTGCCGTACGAGTGGCCTGGAGAGCTACTCGACCGGTGTCATGCGCCGTGAAATCGCTGACTGTTCTGGAATTCACCGAACGGTGGGTGAGAACTCTACTCTATGATAATGGGGTAGAGTTTATGAGGTAGGTTATCCTTTGTATCTAACCGAAGATATTTACTTGATAATTATCTAGTTTAAGAAATTTCGTGACCCAATGCTTCGATATAGGTACGTACCTACAACATACTTATCTAGGTAGGTATAGGGTTATTGATAAACTAAATTTTATAGTTATAATGTAGAGAAACTGCCTGCGAGAGGTTGTTTATCATGTCTCCACTGCTGCGACACAGGCATTCTCTCAGAGAGAGAGAGGCTGGGCCCTAATCCACCATGCTGGCCCAGCATGTTGGTGAATGTCATGTTCTCTTCTTGGACATACCAGTTTCCTCACGTTGTTTTTCTTCACCGGTTATGAGCGATGACATCGAAAACCGCACATAATAAAATTTATTTATAAGTAAATGGTGCAGGGCCGATGATCGAACCGGGTGTCATCAGATTTTAAAGCGTACATGCTACCGCCGCTCAAGTGTATAAATAATAGGAATACATATTTGATTGAATCAGGCGTCACCTTGCTGAAGTCCACGTATCTCGGCATCGCGCTCGGAAACGGGTATAATTGTTTATTTCTTTTTTATTTCAATTAAATAATATTTATATTCATTTTACTGGGCAATTGCCTTTATTAACTAAACAAAATACAAGCTAAAACTAAAACTACAAATACAGTTAGACTGCCCATAGACCGTTGAAGGTCTAAAGACAATCCAAATGCTCAAGCCCACTACCAGTTGGCAGCGTACCCAGCATGCTGGCGGCATTACCACGTTGAATGGCAATGCCTATGCGTTGAGCCAGAAACACGCCAGCATTTTGGTCACGCGTCGCATTAACCAGGCGCTCTGAAAGATTTTTGAAAATGAGGTGAGCTCCCGGTCCCCAAGGTCATATAGTCTTACATATATAGTCATTGCATATTAATTGTAGAAAGTTTCAAATAATTTAATTAAAATTAATATCATTAGTACAAATTATTTTTTGAATCAGAATTTTTCTTTACAGATTTTATTAATTTATGTTTCAGGTTAGGTTAGGTTCATTTTTCTCTTTTATGTAATTAATATTTTATTTCAGGTTAGGTTAAAATTAGCGTCACAAATATCTACAGAGAAAAATATTTTATCCCAAAATCCTTATTGTACTCGAAGCGACGTAGAAGCGGAATTACCTACACCACTGATTCGTAA
Organism: Agriopis marginaria; assembly: GCA_932305915.1. Lineage (NCBI taxonomy): Eukaryota > Metazoa > Arthropoda > Insecta > Lepidoptera > Geometridae > Agriopis > Agriopis marginaria. The sequence continues at coordinate 19,185,720 of OW029914.1, read as the reverse complement.
TAATTATACAAATAATAGGGATATGTTAGGCCTAGTAGTGTACTGTTAGTTATTCTTTTTACATAGATAGTAGAATGTATATAATAGTATTATGTAAACCTAGTAATCCGTTAATGCAATAAAGTGGTCAAATGGTAACCATGACGCTATGATGCTATCCTAAAAAATATTTTTCTAATAGAAAGCTTCACTAACCTAACCTCACCCTGAGTGAAATAGCCTAGTTTTGTTCACAATGCAGGTTTCTGTGGAAGCCAAAGTTACTCTCTTCAGAGCATATTGTCAGTGTTTCTACACCAGCAGCCTATGGGTTCATTATACCCAACATCCATCAGCGCTCTATGTGTACAGTACAACAATATCTTTAGGATGTTACTGGGGCTGCCCCGATTCTGTAGCGCATCAGATATGTTTGCGGATGCCCGAACTGATGAGTTCCACGCGATCATACGAAAAATAATCTTTTCGCTGCTAAGTCGGGTCAGGGCCAGTCATAATAGGGTATTAACGACGATTACAGATAAATATGATTGTCATATTCTACAACACTGGGTTAAAACCATTATTTAATTTTTAGTTATACCTACCGTAATTATTATTGTTTTTATTTTAAGAGTTTATTTTATAATTTTTCATTTATTGTTTCCAATACAGTTAGGCCTGCTTTAATTTGTCAGTAGCTGTACCTAGGTACCTGTTTTCTGAAATGTGCTAACTATGTAAACTACCTACTATGGATCTTGTATCTGCAATAAATATTTATTATTATTATAAAGATACAAGCAAATGCTGTTTATTAAATGCCACAATGCCGTTAGGGCTTATTATGCCGATTTCCGTACCAATATTCATAAGAATCGTAAGTTTGGTCACCTAAGGTTACGAGTTTTATGTCGATAGTAGGTACGTGTGTACTTTCTAGACTTCTAGAGCATTCGGTTTAGCTAATTTAGTTAAATACTACTATCCGTAAAGGGTGGACTAACGATTTAGAAATATAGGTACTAAAGAATCTAACAACAAAGTTAAACTGGCCAATATATTTTAGTTTGATGTACACTGTACCATATTTTAATTTGGGATTTTTATTTGGTTATTCTAATATTTGTTAATTTGTTTAGAGCTATTTAAATTTAAACAAGTGTGAAGACTATTTTTCATAAGTTTTTGTATACTTAATTGGTAGATGTCTGTGTATAGGTGTATTGAGTTATTGTGTGTAGTGTTTTGTACCACTTATGATACAAAAGTGAATATTTTTTTATACGTTTTGGTGTGAGTGGTTTTATAAACATGGTGTTTCATATTGGCCTGTTCATTGGAGCTGGTCTTCTCATCAGCCACCTCAGCGACGGTCTCAAATTATTGGTAAGCCTTTTTACACGACTACGAAAACAAATGTTATGTTTTTAGAATCTTGATAGCCTGGACCGATTTTATATAATTGCACTAAAGAATTAAAGATACAATACATATAGAGACACAATCGTGCCAAAAAAATGACCGAACTAAAACTCGGCGCACGCTACGAATTACGCAGAGTTTTTAGTTAGTTACAAGGTAACCGCGATCCGACTACAACGCCGCGCGATGTCAGAACTACGATGACATAGCAGATAACTCACATTGAACACTATGCAAGCGACATAACGTCTAAATTGGAGTAAATGTGGCATTGTGAACTATACAATTGATACAATGTATGTACAATGACGCTCGGATGTTTTTTGACTGTTTTCACTAAGAGATTGTAAATTGTATCTCGATTGTAATTGGTACATATCGTTAGTGACTTCTATTATTTGACTCTGATACACTAGGACTCTGAATTCAGTAAAAAAAATCTTTGTGGCTTCTGCGGTACTGCCGCAACTCGCCAATGTCTCGTGTAGAGGGAGATTGTCCGGTTTATGGGCGGTGGGATGGGATCTCTAGATATTTGCTCAGATGATCAGTAAAATCTGAGGATCTTCTGTTAGGTAATCTGTTTTTTAACAGCTTAACACTAAGAGACAAACACTGATTATGACATTACAACACAGATATACATAAGATTAGTTATTTAGCCCGTTGGTCCAGTTGATAGTGAACCTACATTCTGAGCTTGATAGATAGATAGATAAACTCTTTATTGTTCACACCACACATTTCGTACACATGATAAAACAGCTTAAAAACTAGTGCAACAATCGGCGGCCTTATCGCTAAGAGCGATCTCTTCCAGGCAACCTTAGCTTGGTGGTGTGGGTTGGATTCGCATCTAGGACAAACATTTATGTGATGATCATTTGTGTTTTTTCTATATCTGGTTGTTAATCTCTCTTTTTTCTCTCATTACTCTTTTTTTCTCTTAATTCATTTTCTTTTTTTTCTATGGGTTTTGTAGGAATTTTAGGTTGAATTTGGCCATAAAATTTGCCTGTGGTATTCTTCTTCTTCTGGCAGAGGCCAGGCCGTATTCCAATAGGACTTGTTTGACGAATATATAATTGTAATACAACTTGAATATATTACAATACATGACACTGGCAAATTTATGCATTATTATGACGTGGGACGCTTATTGAAATCTCTTAATATAACATAGCTCAAAATAAATCGAATTATACCTAATGTCCCGAATATATTTCACGAAACAAATCACCGAGTGCCAAGACGCGGTAATATCCGTACAAAGGCAATAATTATCGCTACTTCTGACGCTATCGCTACTCTGACGCTAGCCCACAGCGACCACACCCTAACAAACTGCCATTCAATCGCTACCCAAATTAACCATTACCGCGTAAACTTAGACTAATACTTTATCAGTACAAACAAAACTAGCAATGATTTATAACAGAAGTGGAATGCTAACACAAATAGGGGAACGTGGTGAGTCAATACAGCGGATTATGCGTCGCACGAGCGAGGAAGACAGCGATACGAGAGAGCGGGAGCGGAGTGAGGGGCCGTTGTTCACGCTATGACGATTGAATTGACGCTACCGCTTCAGTCCGGAGCCGCGCGCCGCTCAAGCCACGCGTATCGCTAATCGCTCACAATGAAGCCAAAACAGCGCGGCGCCCGCACTAAAAACATGGACAAGCTTATTGAGGCTGTCCAAGCGAGGGAGTGTTTGTGGGACAAGAGCTACCGGGGGCATAGGAATCGGTTCAAATTGGAGCGGTATTGGAACGAAGTCGCCGCGGAGGTGGGCACGTCAAGTGAGTAGAATAAGTGATAGTTTATACAAGCGATCGCGGATACCGTCTCCGCTTGAAGGTTAACGGCCTGGGTACAAGTCCGACCATCTTATCCGTAGAGTTGAATGGCAGAGCCACCATCGCACTTTTTTAGGTAAATTGAAAGTTTCCCGTGGAAAACTTCTGTTCCTGCATTTTATCAACTGTGCTAAAAATTTGATCTGTATGCCGCTAGTGGCGAGCTAGAGTAGCGGATTAGATTGATATTGTGATCGCTGTTTAGTTGTTTGCTTTGTGAATACGGATCTCTGTTTTCTCGAATGAGGGTAACAATGTTGCAGATTGATTTTAATTTTTATTAATATGTTGATTTATCTGTATAACAAATTATCGAGATTCACATCACTTGTCGGACCCTACGAAATACCAGCGCTGGTTGTGCACAATGTAAGTAGGTACAACCAGCAATAAGCTGAGTTGGGGCCGGTTTTGTGATAATTATAAAACTCAAATTTTTTATATACATACTTGAAATGGTTACGTGAAAAGGGTGTCCTAAGCCGAAAGGAGGTCATTATACTCATCAATAAGAACAACTTTCACTATGGGGCCATCTGTTCCACTAATTTGTAGAGTAAGATTGAAATTTTTCTCACACACTTTTTTCCGTGATATCAGGGTCGGCTCCATAGTTAAATTTGTTCATAATAATAATTATAATGACCTTCTTTCGGCTTAGTACACCCTTTCCGCGTAACCCTGTAGCATTATCGCAACATAAGTAGGTACCTCTACCTACTTTTATGTGGTGCTTTTGTATAACATAGATTCGGGTTGGCTACCCACACTTCTATGAACAACCGTCCAAGAGCAAGCATGTACTTAGCTACTTGATTTAAGGCCACGCTCAACGGCCATGCAGATGGCTCGGCCGAGCTATCTCATTTGCATTTATTCAACATTTTAAAAGATACAAATTCACTAAACAGGAATAAAAACACGAATTGGTATTAACATTTTAGAATAACACTGCAAACGTAATAAAATATTTTTATGTTGCATAAATATTATGTTCTATTTTGGAGGAAAAGATATGAAAAAAAAAACAATTTTTTTCGAGGTTTTTTCGATTTTATTCATCATCCTACAAAATATTAACAGAAACATTGCATAATGCATTATCTTAATCATTTGCAATAATATTCTACAGATGATTTCCAATTTTTTTTCTTATTCAGTGATATTTTATCTGTAAAAATGTAGAAAATGTGCGAAATAAATAGCTCTGAGCACAGCCTTAAAACGTGACGAGAAGGCTCTTATGTTAATATTAACTTATCTGACTTTTATAAACATTTCACAAAACTAATCCTTCCAGGTATAAACTGCCGCAAAAAATGGAAGAACCTAAAAGACCAATGCCGGAAAGAAATGAAGAAAAACGGGAACGACCCGACAAAGTCAGAATGGCCTCACTTCTCCAAACTATCTTTCATCCACCACCAGTTCTTGGCTGAAGATGAAGAAGGTGACGCAGACACTGCTGACGAGGTTTTCAACTCCTTAGATGACACTATAAAGACTCCAAAACTAGGATACACAATGAGGAAAAAGCTTTTAATGAATAAACGAAGGAATATAGAGATTGATATGAATAAGCTGATAGATTTAGTGAGGGCTCGAGAGCTGATCTGGAACAGACAGCTGAAGGGACACCACAATTGGTACAAGCTGGATGAAAGCTGGAAGGAGATCGCTCAAGAGTTGGGGGTTACGAGTACGATAAAACTTTTTTCAGTCCAATTTCATTTATAGCAATAAAACAAAGTTAGCCACCAACTTAGCTGTTCAGGTGGGCAAAATTAGAACTACAGTATTTTCTCGGTAAATTTCTTAGGTGGCAGTACCAATAACTCCACTAGCGACGCTATCGTGCAACTGAACAGCTAAGATGGTGCGCCTGATGTGCAGTCTACGATGGAGTACGAGTGTTTAGAAAAAGAAACCGATACACTCGCGATTTGATTGAAGATTAAGAGAATCATAAAAAAGATTGCATTCACGGCTCATCGTGAATGTAGCTAACTGAAAGTAAAATTATAGTTATTAACCATATTTAAATCTTAATATCATACAGTTTTTTAAGAACCATGATGAGTAGGTACGCATGTTTTGGGATATGGTTTAGTTCACAATTGTCAACACACTTAATTTATATTAGTTTTTATTATGACTGTATTCTGTTTTGTGTACCTCAATAAATAGATTTTAGCTATTGGAGAACACCCATTACAGTAGCGCATTCCAAAAACGCAGCTCGCACAATAAAGGTAGAATCAAATTTTTAAAAATCTACTTCCAAGATTTGATTATACATATTTAGTTTGTCATTGACAAGTAAAGCATATACAAGTAATATAAGCGTGATCAAATCAAATTTTGATGAGGCCACTGGACCTGTCAAAATTGTACATAGCCACCTTACTGTTATGACGTCAATGGTCAAATTTGTTCGAGTAGCCTTGGTATAAAACTCGAGTAATAAATAACTCGTCAAAATTGGCTCAAAGTTTACTCACTTTGGATTTTCTACTTACAGTTACATCAAAATGATGAGTACTTTACCTGTGGTGTAATAGATAATAATTCCAATTGATAAGAAACAATAGTTAATCTGACTCTATCTTGATTTCAGGAGACGAAGCCCGTCTAAAATGGAAATACCTCCGCGATCAAGCGCGCAAAGAGTGTCGCAAGCAAGAATCCGAATGGGATTTCCTTCCAAAACTACAATTCCTCACCAACCAGTTCAACGACTACGAAGGCAACGACAGCCTTCAAGACGACCATTTCAACTTGAGCCAGGACTACGACGCAGATCAAGGATCAAGCTACTATAACATAGAACCTCCTGTAGATCTTCCGGCAGAACCAGTTGTCGCTAACAACGCAAAAGATGACGAATTCGACGAATTCGATTCTAAACCTGTGATAATGGAAACAGATTTCTATGACGACGATGATGAAGGTCAGAAAAGCGTGACGAATGAAGAGCCTAAAGATGAAGATGTAGGCTTCTTTGATAGTTTGCTCCCGCATGTTAAGAAGTTGGGACCAGCTAAGAAAATGATGTTAAGAATGAAGATTCAGGAGTTGGTTTACAATACGGTATATAATGAAACCTAGGAATTATTACAGATATGATACGGTATACAATCACAAAGGTTTAATTCATAAGCAATAGAGTTGAAAACAAGTTACGATCGAAGAACCGATAACCGATGGGGAAGAACGGTTTTTGATCGGAACTGGAAGACGCAGCGTAGGTAGGCCTCCAACCAGATGTACCTACCAACGACATCGTGAGAGTCACGGGCATTGAGTGAATGCAGATGTCAGGCTTTCGTTCAGTGTGGAGTTCCAAGGGGGAGGCATATGTTCAGAAGTGGACGTCTTCTGGCTGATGATGATAAATAACGTTTATGGTCTATTGAGGTACTGTAAGATAAATTTATTTGGGACGTGACTCTACATTTTGGCCTAAACTGACTTTTTGCCATCATCAAGAATGGATGTGATGTATGAAATACTTATTAGTAAATTGGACTAGATGTCGGTCGGCAATGTAAGTAAAAATGTCGTCGATTTTTTTTTGCCTCGTAACTATATCGAAATTATCTATAAGTAGTTTAAAAATCAGAATAGTCAGTAGTTTAGTTTTGCACTATTGTGCGTCATACGTGCTATGTTATACTTTAGCCCACCCCTGCCTCCCTCTTTTACTACGGGACAAGTAGAAGGAAGGCACAGTACCTGTACCTAGAGGAAAAAAAATATCGTACGTAACATAATTGTTTCCTCATTTATGATGTTGTGTAGGTACTGCCAAAGAACAAATAAAACTCCCTGCCGTTCTTTTATTCTGAGAACTACAATCTATAGGCATCTTCAAGACTTACAGAGAATTGATTTCTAATTTTAAAATGTATACCACGTTCATTTGCATAATAAGTACAGCTATTTATTAAATGTTTGATCATCGTAATAATTCCCGTTAATCTGCCTATATTGTAGGGGGCAAGTCATAGTCATCACATGTATACCTACTTAAGAGTCATACGCCGCATCACAATTTACAAAATGCAATCTTTCTATATAAGTAGGTATGTGGAAATTCGGCCACAAGCCGAAAAATATAGCCTTTATTGTCAAGACGAATATAATTATTACAAGTCAACCATAAAATTAAAATATTTTATTTTATGTAAGTCATTTAACGAAATCCCACTTCTATCCCACTAATCAAACTTTTCCCAGAGTTTTCCGAAAAACAACTTTTGTTATTTTCTATAAAAAACAGTTCTATTTAATACAGAAATTGAATTTTCTATAGATTTTTCTATTTTATATAAACAAAACGCAAAAAAAAAACATTTTCGTCAAAAAAAAATGTTAGAGCTATAAAAACCTAAACTATAAAATATCATTGGGGTACTGGGGCATGCTTTCATTACATAAATAAAATAAACTACTTAGTCTAAATTCTAATATTGTAACCATTTTCGACAAAATGCAGTGTTAGATGCACAGAGTTTTAAATTAGAAAACCACTGCGAATGGTGTAGACGCTCTAGCTTACTCTTTCATTAAAACTAAATTAATGTCAAGAATTAATAATAAGCACATTATAATAGATTGCAGAAAATCGTTTGCAATAAAAAAGACTGAATGATAATTAAGCTTAATAACTTTAGGAAGTGATTTGTCTTTATTTGTAAATACTTACGGTATTAGTATAGGTAAGACTAGTAGGTAAATTATTTAATTAAAATAAATTATACTGCTGAAATGGTGTATTAATTAAATTAATTTAATGGCCCTTTTGGAGATCGATGGAGAGGCCTATGTTCTGGAGTGGACGTCCTATGGCTGATATGATAAATGATGATGATGATTAAAACTAACACTTTACAACTTGCAGTTGTGAAAGAGGCATTGTCCATTTTGCATTGTGTTACAGACCCTGCAAATAGCAAGTTCAAAAGAAAACAAATGGAGTAATTGTATCTCTCTGGAATGGGCCAAAAAATACATAATATACATTTTGGTACAAAAGAGTAGAAATTGATGAGGGCGCCACTATCGCAAATAGTTCTAAATACTAGCAAACCTGTAATACATCTGAGCCAGGAAGATATCTGAGGAAAATGACTGGATGAAATTCTTCCACTGGCGTTTCTTCTTTTTAACTGGCTATTTATTACGGTTCGAAAGATACAGCCGTTTAAAGGTAAGACAGATAGACAGCGTAGTCTTAGTATTAGGGTCCCGATTTTTTTTAACGCGGATACGTCCGCGTTTTGCCACCAACTCGCTTGTTGGTAAGCAAGGTCGAAGATGAAGCACGCATACTTAGAAGTAACCTATTCACTCTGGTAAGGAACTCTAAAAAACAACAGGTGAATTAAATAAATAAATATTCGGGACATTTTTGCACACACGGTCATCTGACCCCAAACTAAGCAAAGCTTGTGATATGGCTGCCAGAGACTGATATACATACATATATAGGTTTAAATACATACTTAAATAGATATTAACACCCAGATATAGAACAAACACAAATGTTCATCACACAAATGTTTGTCCTAGGTGGGAATCGAACCCACGCCCCTAAGCTCAGAAGGCAGGTTCACTACCAACTGGACCAACGGGCTATCTAAATTGCGGTAGACCTATTTTTTTTATTGTAAGTAAATAATCAGATACTACAGAACTGCGACCAGAACCACCGGAGGATGGGCAGCAGCGTCCTATTAGTACACGGTGAACGTGCTGCGATTTTTGTAAATCGTATATGAACAATGTGTTGATAAAAAAAAAGGTAATAATCAAATTCCTCGATTATCCTCTGTTCTGTGGATAGAAATTCAGTTTCAGACAGATTACATTGATAATAGAAAGCGGGTAGTGGCTTCGTCATTTGAACCACCTCAGACGATCAGCCATGCTCGCAATTGGTCCTGACAACCAATATTAATTACCCAGAGCGACCCAAATACCAGATTTAGAGCATTACTCATTAATCTGCTGGAACACCGCACCCTTTGTTATTGTTTACCCTTCGGACTTCGGTTTTGGTTGCGCGTAGGGTTACCTCTTGCAAATCACACAAGCTTTAGGGGAAGTACCTTCAAAATGGCATACTGTTTTCTATTTGCTTCATAATTTCTTCATTTTTATGGATCCGTACCCTAAAGGTAAAAACGGGAACCTAGTCTATCTGTCCTACTTATTAACGGTTCTAATGTAAAAACGGTAATATTTACAAGCGTCATTATTACATGATTATAGTACACACTCTAAAGTATAACAACAAATAATAAAAATGGCCAAGTGCGAGTCAGTGACAAGCTTATGTTCATTACCAAGTTATAACTGGTAATTTCATTATTGAATTTGGTGGTAGCACGGAACCCTCAGTGCGCGAGCCCGACTCGCACTTGGCCCGTTTATTACATTTATTATTAAACTAGCGACCCGCCCGCCCTGCTTCGCATGGGTGTAATTTACGTGCGAAGCCGGGGCGGGTCGCTAGTTACATATATAAACCTTCCTTGAAAATGTATCTTAAGTGGTGGTGAAAACCGCATCAAAATCCGTTGCGTGGTTTAGGAGGAGTTTGCGGCCATACAGACATACAGACAGACGCGGAAAGCGACTTTAATTTATACTATGTAGAGAAAAAGAGAAGATAACTAGGTCGTTCTGTGACAACAATGAGACGGAAAGTAATGCTCCATGGATGTCTTGGGATTAATTAATGATGCTATACTAAAATATGTAACAACTACCTACACTAAAATGGTGTATGGTCTCCGTCACTCTCACTATTAGCAGCGTTTTACCTGAAATAAAACGCATATTAAAATACTTACCTTACTGGAAGCTTTTTATAGAGAGGGCACTACCATTTCCGTCGGATTACCAGCGTTGACGTCCTTTTTAATGAGTTGTAACCGGAACTCGTCAGGTGGCGCCACCGTAGCAGCTGCGCGCCATTTTGTTTTCTTGAAATTGTTGCGCGCTCTTTGGAATCATTGCTCTTTTTCCACCAGGCAGGAATTAAAGTGAAAGCTTCCAGTAAGGTAAGTATTTTAATATGCGTTTTATTTCAGGTAAAACGCTGCTATTAAATAACTTGACCGTAACTGGAAGCTTTTTATAGAGAGCCTGTTTGTTTTCGCCTGGTGGTGCCACCTATAGTAGGGCTTCATTTTAATAAATCTAACGCCAATGTGAGCCATAATAATAAATCTTAATATATATATATATATTAGGCCCTCAGGCAATTGTTGTATTGTAGATATCATTATTTTTTGTGAAATAAATAATGTTGTATTTGTTAATATAGATATGTTACCAAAAACGGCATGACTATAAATGGTTTCTCACTTCAGACTTGATTCAATTAGCTGTGTTTATCATATCGACAAGTGACAATATTATTAATCTTAGGCATAGAACTTGTTATCGAGACTATTTCGAGACTATTCTAATATAGAATCAAAGGCTATCGCCGTTAGCTAAAACATATCCATCAATCTTTTAGTTATTAAGTAATAAAAACTGGGACCAAAGCAATCGTTTTCCCTGATCAACTGGTCTATAAATTGTTAGTCACCTAAGATTTTGATACATACAATACACGTCACATTACACTGACATGTCGACATGTGTCATTACATTAATCTTCACGTCGTTTATTAAACATGTTGTTGACCGAAACTGTTTCGTAGTCGACTCATGGGTGCGACCTCGGATCGACCGGTTTCTGGAAAAAAACTGATGCCAGCTTCTTTCCAAATAGTTTTAATAAATATGCTAATACTGTGCTGAAGCGGCAAATTATCTAAATTACGGTTTGTTGTATACAACATGCAACATTATCATTCATGTGGATTAGAATCCGACAATCCTGTCTCAGTTATCACTATCCGAACAGAGTTCAGTTGAAAATATATGAGTATTCTAAATTCATTATCTTATCTGCAACAATTATGCGCTAGTCTTTACAGTTGTGTAAAAAGAAATTGTTTGATATATGTAATATGTAACTATTAGAGTAGAGATATAAGAGTTATTAAGCCACTTGCACGAGAACAAGCAAAGTATCTAGATAGCCTGGATTTGTTAATCACTAACTAATCATTATGACAAAATAATCAAATGTAGCCCGGAGCTGACCTCGTTTTTGTGTCAGTGCAAGACGAATCCCGAAATTTATGAAGTTAGCACGCTGCGCAAGTGGGCCAGAGTATACATTGCAAGGTTAAGTAAAATTAAACATTCTTTAGTTTTAGAAAATTTTAGGTAGTTCATGTTTTAGGTTCACCCTTACGATTCTAACTTCGAGCATTATGATCCAGCGTCTGATCAGAAATTCTGGTAATTAAAAAGTTTTGATGACTGGTTTTGAGTCAACTACCTTTCAGCGGCTCAACTATTTCCGAACCTTGAGTTTCCATGACAGTGCAAAGACACGACTAAGTTCTCATTGTGGAACAACAAAAATAACATATTTAAGAGCCCTACTTATTCTTTGCAACTTTTTAATTATTTGTCTTAATTAAAGACTAGGGTATGTTTGAAAATTTAAGAGCTACCCTATTTTCATGTTGTAGATTGTATTAATTGTGCGATCAACGGCGAGTGAGCCACACACCCATTTAATTAATTTAAATTATACGTTTGCTCACGCGAATGAGCTGGGTATTTCAGTTAAAAAATTCACCCACGTTTGGTGGTTTTTATTAAGGAGTGCAAATTCGGCCTCTCTTTGAATAAACTATGTACAGTTTAAAAATGTTATAGAAAAATGTTCACACCAAATCATACACATTCGATATTATAATAACCGATACATTGAGCGGCTTTATTGCCTAAGCCAATCTCTTTTAGCTAACCTTGGCTGTCACCGTTTTTATTACATTTGGGCTACCCAATTTGTAAGAATCGAATGGGTTTTTAGGACTCTGCTTAAACAAAGTGACTTGTACATCGTCTTAGCTATAAATGAGACACTAATTTAATGGTGCTCCCATTGCCTTCCATTAGAGGTTGCAAACCTTTCTCATTTTGCAGATAACCTTCTTAATGAGGGTACAAAAGCTCTTGCCCGTAGTAGCATGATTATGTTTTAAGTATATGAATACTATACCTACTAGGCGGTACATACGTTTATCGAAGATTTTGACATTTTGTTCGCAAATTTACTTTTATTTCATAGTTTAGTTGGGAAAGTATATTTTTTCAGTAGGTACAATCTTTGAAATAAATGAAGTGTTCAAAACACACAGGTACATAATGATATGGTGGCTTCTTACAAGCAAGCGCGTACATGCTCTATTTATTATTGAATTCAATACAATAGAAGAGAAAATATAACTAACCCCAGATTGACAGGCTCCAGAGAGACTTTAAATAATTATAACATGGTCGCGAGCCACTGCTGTGATACTACCCTGTTCTTTACTGTAGTCAAATGCATGTTGCATCGATATTATGATAGAAAAAAATGGTAGTTTACAAAATAATATTCACCCCGCGAGGGTGGTTTGCTGTGAGCCCATAAGTGCAAGTGTACCTATCGATTGCTTGATTAAGGTAAGATGGTAGTTAGCAATAATATGACATTCACCCCACGAGGGTGGTTTATTACCTGCATGACTCATGAGAGTGCAAGTTGATAGCAATCATTCACCCCGCGAGGGTGTTTTATTACAAGCATGACTCATGAGAGTGCATGTTGTTAGCAATCACTCACCCCGCGAGGGCGGTTTATTACAAGCATGACTCATGAGAGTACATGTTGATAGCATCATTCACCCCGCGAGGGTGTTTTATTACAAGCATGACTCGTGAGAGTGCATGTTGTTAGCAATCACTCACCCTGCGAGGGCGGTTTATTACAAGCATGACTCTGAGAGTGCATGTTGATAGCATCATTCACCCCGCGAGGGTGTTTTATTACAAGCATGACTCATGAGAGTGCATGTTGTTAGCAATCACTCACCCCGCGAGGGCGGTTTATTACAAGCATGACTCATGAGAGTGCATGTTGATAGCATCATTCACCCCGCGAGGGTGTTTTATTACAAGCATGACTCATGAGAGTGCATTTTGATAGCATCATTCACCCCGCGAGGGTGCTTTATTATATGCATGACTCATTAGAGTACATGTTGTTGGCTATTACTCACCCCGCGAGGGCGGTTTATTACAAGCATGACTCATGAGAGTGCATGTTGTTAGCAATCACTCACCCCGCGAGGGCGGTTTATTACAAGCATGACTCATGAGAGTGCATGCTGATAGCATCATTCACCCCGCGAGGGTGCTTTATTATATGCATGACTCATTAGAGTACATGTTGTTGGCTATTACTCACCCCGCGAGGGTGGTTTATTACAAGCATGACTCATGAGAGTGCATGTTGTTAGCAATATGACATTCACCCCGCGAGGGTGGTTTAGTACAAGCATCCAAGTGCATGTGTGTCAATTGCCCGGTTCAACGTAAGATTGTTGTTTCCATAATAATTTTTACCCCACGAGGGCGGCTTATTACAAGCATGACTCATGAGAGTGCATGTTGTTAGCAATCATTCACCCCGCGAGGGTGATTTAATACAAGCATGGTAGTGCATTTTGTATTGATTGCTTCATTGTAAGTTTGCAGAAGACATTCACCTTAGGGTATTTTTGTTACTAGCATTCGAGTAAATTACGAATTGAAATTATTGTTCAATACAATTTAATTGAAAAGGAAAGACAAACTACACATTATTGTCAATTAGAAAAAATACAAACATTGTTTGTGTAAAGATTTGCACAAAAAAAGAAGAGGTTAGCATTAAAACTCCACGCATGGAACCGTTGACTCTTGAGCACCTTTTTGCCCCACGCGAGGGGCGGTAGTTAGTTTAATTTACATTTGTTTGCAATATACAACACTATTAACTATAGATATGGCTAAGATATTGCTTAAACTACAACAAATGGAAAAATATCAGATAATACGTATCTTACAAAATCTTTGTCATGACAGTAGTTGTTACAAATTTCTTCATAACAAAACCTTTTTACTTTAGTATACGAATATGCTTTTTCAGCGTACATGCTAGGTGACTAAAGGTGTCTTGTTTTTCCCCTTATAGTTTGCTACTCGGTCTGTAAAACCGGGAGTATAAATATATATCTCACGTCAGACGTAAGAGTTATGTACCTAGTACCTAGCCGCTGAAAATAAGTATTTAAATTATTTACTTACTATTTCTTAAAACCAGATGGTCTTAAACTTTTTCATAATAAAACTCAAATTAACTTAAGGCAAGTGTATCAAATAAAATTTAAAAAATTAAAATTTGAAAGTGATTTTTCAAACTAATGTTCATAATCGAGTTATTCGTATGACTCGTAGTATAGATAATATAATTGATACACTGTTTAAAATGTTTGCGGAGCTCACCCATTTCCTTTAATAGTTTCGCCATCCATGTAGGGCCGGCCACAGCACGTCTGGCCATGTCAACGGGAAAACTCCTCGACGATATTAACACTGGTATAAGGCTTGACAGCCTTTCAGCAGGCCACAAATGTGTTAAAACACATGAGGCACTTATGAATCGAACGGCAAAAACCGTTAAAAAGTGATATTACGCTTTAACAAAAAATAAATATTAATGTGGGTACTTACAGCATAAAATTCGTTTTATACTAAGCATATAATAATTTAATTTAGAAAATACTTCACCACTTTATTATAATATCACTGATCACTGAATAAAAAATATTGCAACAGAACTAGAGCCCAGCTAGGGCTGCTACAGAGATGTTGCTTCGACGAAAATTTAAACGCCAATGATTCCAAAGAGCGCGCAACAATTTCAAGAAAACAAAATGGCGCGCAGCTGCTACGGTGGCGCCACCTGACGAGTTCCGGTTACAACTCATTAAAAAGGACGTCAACGCTGGTAATCCGACGGAAATGGTAGTGCCCTCTCTATAAAAAGCTTCCAGTTACGGTCAAGTTATTTAATAAGTTTGTTTTGAATTTCTAGTTCCATATATTGAGGACTGCCTTTCATTATATACTTTTCTCTTCAACTTCCAGTGCCAGCTTTTTCTTTTTATCAGGGTAGAGCAAGATTGTCTTTCGGCGCGTTTCATTTCCGAAAACTGGCGTACAGGTATCTTTTTTAAAAATAAATAATAGGCTTGCCTTTGACTACCATCTCGCCTGATGTTAAGCGACGATGCGGTCTACGTTGGAGCACGCTTGCCTAGAAGAAAGCGATTCACTCGTGATTTGAAGACACCAGATTGTAACCATCAGGGAACACCCATTCAGGCAGCGCATCCCACAGATTAGCAGTTTGCACAATAAATGTGGAATTTGATTCCACATTCGTTGCGTTTCGTACGGGTTTTTGGAATGTCAACCATAAAGCGGTGACGATTTTTATTGCCTTTTCTGGCAGTTCGATAGAAAAATGGGCAGGAGGGAATTAGATCGTGCAGATCCGATGACTCTCCGAAATGTATCCCATCATTTTCCGGGATAAAAAGTAGCCCATGTGCTAATCCAGGACATAAACTAGTTCCACATCAACATTTTATGCTGGTTATAAACAACACAAGTTTGCCTGCCGCCTGGCATGCCGTGCAAAGTGCTATAAAAAATATTTTTCGCTTTTGGTATGTTGGCGCCTTGAGGACCGCTCCTTTTCAGTCTACCCCAAGGCCGACGCTGTCCACTTCGCTTTATTCTCCACATCGTCATCGGAAAATACTATTTTGCTTTGTGTGCAGTTGCAGATACTACCTGGCTAGGTGGCGATGCAGTGGTTGACGCAGAAGGTCCACAATGAGATTGTGGACCTCCTGCGCAAACCATGTAACTCTCATGTCGCTTTGAAAACCCTAACTGGTTTAAAATTAAATAGTTTACACTCTAGTGGTTCGCGAACGAAATAGTTCGGTTAATTGACTTTTCTACATCTTTATGAAGCTGTTTAGAAGTATATTTGAAGATTTTCGTGTGTATAAAGTTTACGCTGAAAATGTTTGCGTTCAAAAATATCAAGAGTTCGTGTCAGGAACCTCGTTGGTTGGTGTTTTGATTTGTAACAGCGATTCTTAAAATAACCACTAAACTTTGCTCTAAGTGTATTGCAGATATTTATAACACAATAATTAAAACCAAAAACTCCCGATAAATTCAGTGACAATGCCCCGGGTATTGTAAGTGTCTATAGGCAGCGGTGACCACTTATCATCAGGTAGCCCGTAGCTTGTTTGCCATTTATTCTATAAAAAAAAGTCTGGCTTCATCACGGATGATTCAGTTCATCGAACTTTTGTGTTATCAGGATTTATGGAACAATTCCCACTGATAGCGGATTAATAGATTAGTTTAGTATTAAGCTTTTGACTTCTTGTTTTTTTCTGCACTTTTTCTTACACTAAATATAATTCAAATAAAGTAGGTTTGTTTAAAATATATATCAAGGGAATTGGAAAGTTAGATAAAAGTTAAAAGTAACAAGCTTTGTTTTTCCTCAACGCATTGCCATTTAGCGTGGTAATGCCGTCAGCATGCTGGGTACGCTGCTAATTGATAGTGAGCTTGACCATTACGATTTTCTTTAGACTCAACGGTCTATGGGCAGTCTAAATGTTTTTGTAGCTTGTATTTTGTTTAGTTCCCCGGTCTCTCTCTTGTCGCTTCCACTCGTTCCCGACAGCTTCCCCCTAGAGTGTGGAGGAGAGAGTGGCATAAACAAAGGGAGGCATATACCCAGCAGTGGGTCACTCGGGCCTGATGATGATGATGATAATGATGATGATTTTAGTTATTAAAGGCACTTGTATTAATAACACAGTAGGTATATTAAGATATGCGTCCCAGATGTCTAGGAATGTACTAAGTCGTATAACCACTTCGTGTTGAAAATTTTATGCGATATTTATTGTGCAATGGGATTCCTTTGATCTGATGTTTATATAAAGAAAACTTGAACCTTCTTTCAGCGGGTTGGTTTTGAATAGTTCTACGTCTGTTTAATATTTTTATCACGCCTACGCTTAGAACGTTTCTGAAGTGTTAGTTTTATTGTTACTAAATAAATACTCATGTTATAGTTTAGTTAGGAAGCCATATCCGCTGTTATACAAATTCTGAGATTATCTAAAGTTTGTTTAAGTATAGCCTTAAAGTTACTAAAAAAGGGGTTCTTCAAAAGGGCTGTTAAAAGAGTCTACGTATGTGTGATGCCAAGATACCACAGTGCCTAAAGGCAAGGGTCTTTGACCAGTGTGTTTTGCCAGTGATGACATAATATATTATGGTACTGAGACGTGGTCCTTAGCTGTTGGCCTTTTGGAAAAACTCAGAGTCACACAGCGGGCAATGGGTTGAGCTATGCTCGGAATTTCTTTGCGCGATAGAATCCGGAACGTGGATATTCGCCAAAGAACCAGAGTCACCGACATGGCTGTTAAAATTTGCAAGTTGAAGTGGAAATGGGCAGGCGAAATTGCTCGAAGAACTGATAACCGATAGGGAAGAAAGGTTCTTGAGTGGAGACCACGAATCGGTAGACGCAGGGTAGGTAGGCCTCCCACTAGATGGACCGACGACATTGTGAGAGTAGCGGACATCCAGTGGATACAGATGGCAGACTTTCCTTCAGCGTGGAGTACTAAGGGAGGCCTATGTTCAGCAGTGGATGTCTTCTGGCTGATGATGATGATCTGTGATGCTTTTGGTGTTACAGGTATCAATAAGCGATGGTTATTGCTTACCATCAGGCAGCCCGTTAGCTTTTTTGACATAAAAAACAAAATTAAAAACTAACGTAGATTAACATATTTTATTATAGAAACTGACGTGGATACAAAAAACAAGCGAGCACTTACAGTAAGCTAATAAAAGGATGGTGTTGATAAAAGCACTAAATTTTCTGATCTCGTCAGAATTTATATATTCATAAGATACTCCCATTACGTGATAAAGCAATCGGGATCCTAAGATCTGCTGCAAAATAAACGAGTGGTTAGACTTCTTATGGATTCGTTCACCCCCTGAAAGCTTTTGAGAAATGTGCGTTGTGGAACTTCGGTACTTACTTGAATTCAATCAAGAGCTTGTGATTAATTTGTATGATTCGGTAATGCAATGTTCTGACCTCGCAATCATCAGAAAAGACATTAAAATAGCAATAAGTATATTTGTGTCACGTATTTCTTTTCTTCATGTATGTCCAAGAAACTCAAATGGTGATGCCGCCAGCATGCTGGGTACGCTGCCAACTGGTACTAGGCTTGAGCATTTGGATTGTCTATGGACCATCAACGGTCTATGGACAGTCTAACTGTACTTGTAGTGTTAATATTAGCTTGTATTTTGTTTAGTTAATAAAGGCAATTGCGAAACTCAAACAGTTCAAAGACATACCTTTTTTTAAATCTTTTTTTTTTCTTTTTTTTAACGCATATAAGTCCGCGCTTGACCATCAACTCGCCTGTTAGTAAGCAACAATATGGTCAAAGATGAATCACGCTGACTTAGAAGATATCAATCCACTCTGGCCTTGAAAAGGCCTAGATTATAGCTCTCGGGAAACATGGAAGCTGGCAGGTAGTTCCAATCCTTGGCCGTAGGTACGGATTATAAACGAACCTAAAACTAATGTCATTCGCCAACATGCACTGAGCCAGCATGGTGGATCTGATCCACCACATAGAGAGAGGGTCCACTAGATCCCCTCTCCCAAAAAGAAGGCCTGTGTCCCAGCAGTGGGAACATGATATGCTGATAATGATAATTTCTTTGAGAAAAATAAATATCTTGAAGCATAATTGCTATTTCTATAAGCGCATCACTTGAGAACCACAGAAAAGTCCATGCTGGACCACAGAAAAGTGTGACACTTACCATCCGGCGAACAGAGTCCTTGTCTCATCACTCAGTTGGATAAAAAATTGGACACGACAAGTATTTCCCCCCGGAAAGTGGAAAGATTATATACGGCTGAAAGCAGAACACTAGCATATTTTAAGATTGCAATCAAGGAATTTGCCTACCGCCTACACAGACATCTTGAAATAATAACAATAATAGTCTATGGCGACTGTCCAATCTGATTCGGATCTCATAATCTTTGCACTGCAATGCACTTAAAACCATTTATAAAATGAACTGCAGTGCTAAAGCTGGGCGGTATTGGTATCCATTCCATTCTGTTGTTATTTATGACGTCCTTTGCGAAATTGTGCTGAGCAAAAGCAACAAACAAATTCCGTGTTTGTGACAAAATCATTCCCAAATATTT
The DNA here is from genome assembly GCA_932305915.1 of Agriopis marginaria. Lineage (NCBI taxonomy): Eukaryota > Metazoa > Arthropoda > Insecta > Lepidoptera > Geometridae > Agriopis > Agriopis marginaria. The sequence continues at coordinate 19,166,139 of OW029914.1, read as the reverse complement.
TATTACCGATATCAGGAGGTAGGATGGGGTTTTCACTCAAGTCGGTTCCTATTTTTTATCAATACTAGCGACCTGCCCGCCCGGCTTCGCACGGGTGTAATTTACGTGCGAAGCCGGGGCGGGTCGCTAGTTATATATATAAACTTTCCCTGAAAATGTATCTAACTGATGTTGAAAACCGCATCAAAATCTGTTGCGTGGCATAGGAGGAGTTAGCGGCCATACAGACATACATACAGACGCGGAAAGCGACTTTAATTTATACTATGTAGAGATATGTAGAGAAGATAGAGAAGAGACTAGTTGACTCTACAAACGTTGTCCTGTCTCAGAACTGTCAAACGTGCGAAGTTAAAATCGTTGTAAAGTTTTCTGAAATTTGCCAATTTTCTGCGCAATTTTCTTAAATTTTCTCTCCATAAGAACCTTCTAGAAAGTATAAGAAATCCACACACACTACTACTACTATTAGTACACGATGAACGTACTGCGATCCACAAGCTGCCTGCTAAGCATGGGAATTATAGCAACACCCCTCTATAAGAGAGACGTTTTTTCAGCAGTGGACGTTTACTGGCTGATGATGACACGATTGTGATATGATGTTTAGTTCTGTCTGTCCGCCATAATTCTTTAATGCCTTCTAACTTCTATAGTTATTAGCACCTAACTTTGAACTTTCGGCCACAACCACCCGCATTCTTCAGTCTTCCAGTGACCATGGAGTATGTAACTGCGCCAAAATATCGGGAGCTCATTCCACAACCGTGATAGTTTAAAATAGTGTTTAAGATGATTTTTTTTTATTCAGCTTTTTTACAATATTATTTCAGCTGGCAGAGCACATATATGCCCAAGCGCATATTCCTTCTACACTCCATTGTAGGTAAAAACTATTTTATATGAACAACATAGGTAGGTTCCTATGCCCGTTTTCATTAAACCACGAACAAGGCGACTCCTAACGGCAGTTTCTTAACGGCCGGCTATACGAGTCGCGTAGGCAACAAAACGCTCCGTCAGCTCCCGCCAAGTTATAGCGACGATGTATATTACCGCGCTAGAGTCAGGACGCCCGCGGGGGGAGTGCAACGACAAAAACGAACATAGGTCCGACCTCGATGACGCCTGGCGCGGCACTGAACGCGGCGCGCGCAAATTCTCGGGACCTTTTTACGGTTATAATTTCACAAAAAAACTAAACTATTCACCATCAAAATTCTATCCAAATAAAAAAAATTAAAAAAATTGCCTTTCAGTACATGCAATTTCCAGCTTATTACAAGCTTTCATTAGAGCATAAAACGAAAAAAATAAACTGAATCGACTTTGTTACAGATTTTTTTTTGATCGAGGAAAGTTTATTCTATCGTGTTTTGAACCAAATCACTGACTCTAACATAGATGTATCTGTGACATGTATTTTTTTCCAACTCAAATATTGTAATTAACCTGAAAAAAAAAGATTTAAAACCGTCAAATTTGGTATAAGAGGCTCTTAAGCGTAGATTACGTTTCACCAATCCATTTTTAATGTGACTCTTATGCTAAGAGTTGCCTACATTTTAACAGTTAACTAATTTATCCATGGTTTTAATGTGAGTGAGGTGAAAGAGCGCAGCGCAGGCTGTCAGTTTAATACTTGCCTATCATTTGGCTTTGTTTGGTACCCCCGAATCGATGTCGTAACTTTAGGTGAAGCCTAACGTCACTAGTTGTCACCCAAAGTTTGGTGACACATTGTTTGACCTAGGCAACTCCTAAATATTTAGACATGTGATTTACGCGTCTCCTAGGGTTTGAATTATTGTCTGCTCCGCGGTTTCACCCGCGTTGTGATGTAAAATGGTGATGATGATGATGATGATGATGAAAAGTAGCCTATGTCACTTTCCAGCCATTGAACTATACCCATGCATAAAAATCAGGTCGATCCGTTCCTCTGTTGCTGCGTGAAAGAGGAACAAACAAACCAACAAACTTTTCGCATATATGATTTTAGTATGATATTATTTCCTCATTCTTATCTATTGTTACATTCACGAGATCGATCGTGGATCGATCGTATAAATCGATTTTTGGCCGCGGTTCAATCAGCATGAGTTACGGCTTACGATGCTCACCTATAACATTTCTAACAAATTATTTCTGCAGACGAAAAGTCAGCTGTACAAACATTTCAGTGGACCAATGGTGGTTAATTTTGTGTTGACGAATCTAGATTTCGACGTGACGACAAAAGTTTTGCAAAAATCAAATCGTGTGTTATATACGTTTTTAAATACGGACAAATTGATTCGTCTACCGGGGTTTTAAAATTTATATTTTTTTAGTTGTATGTTTAGTTTTTCTTTTATTAATTTGTTGTTGTAACTTATATCGACCGCTACACTGCTGTTTTTGAAGTTGACTCCTTCCTCCACTACATATTTGATGAATGATTCTCTTGAACAATCAATGTGGGAAGTCAATGGTTGCTGATCAAAGAGAAATCTTTCGTAGTATTATTTCTTAATGTGGATGAGTCAGTGTAGGTCAGAGACAGACTTTCAAAGTAAAATTAAAACGTAAATGAAATCAGTTTCATAGGCGTTTTAGTGAATATCAGCCTAGAACCTGCAATCAGTGATTTTACAAAATGCGATATCTCTTTGTCTTTTTTTTTTTTTGTAGATAGGCTTGCGCTTTACCGCCATCTCGCCTGATGTTAAGCGACGATGCGGTCTACGACGGAGCACGCTTGCCTAGAAGAAACCGATTCACTCTCGACTTGAAGACACCCAGATTGTAACTAACGGGGAAAACCCATTCAGGCAGCGAATTCCACAGACTAGCAGTTCGCACAATAAATGTCTCTATCTCTACATAGTATAAATTAAAGTCGCTTTCCGCGTCTGTCTGTCTATATGTCTGTATGGCCGCTTACTCCTCCTAAACCACGCAAGGGATTTTGATGTGGTTTTCACCATCAGTTAGATAATTTTTTACGGAAGGTTTATATATATATCAAGTGACCCGCCCCAGCTTGGCTCGTAAATTACACTCGTGCGAAGCCGGGCGTGTGGTCGCTAGTATTCTATATGGTCAAAATAGGCTTCGCAGAATATTTTCTTTACGTATATAACGAATCAGTAGTCCATAAAATTCTTCTAGTACTACAGAATCCTAAAAATGCGACGTAGTTAAGTAGTAAGCATTCTTAGGGTTCCAAAATTTCGACACATAGCGCTAATTTTCAAATGCATGATATCTGGACGCACAAGTTCTGATGGGTATATGGATGATTACAGTTTACCTAAAGATGAGCATGAAAAACATTGGGTAAGAAAGGTTCTTGAGTAGAGACTAGAACAGAAAAACGCAGCGTAGGTAGGCCTCCCACTAGATGGACCGACGACAACGTGAGAGTCGCGGGCATCCAGTAAAATTATTACAGTTAAAATATATTAAATTGACAATTTCTTTGTTTGTAGTGTTATGTAATGGACACCATGACATGATTTTGTTACTTTTTGGAAATTCACACTCATTGATTTTATATCTTCAATAATGTGAAAATGTGCGAGCGAGAGAGCTGCAGAGGGTATACAGGACCCTTAAGTTTCTTTTTGAATAAATAAAGTGACTTGGCGTCCCTAATGGATTTCGACAAGGCGTTAAATAATTTTATGCCAACTATTCGGGTACATTTCTGATGATGTTGAGGTACATTTTCAGGACAAACAAACCATTCCAAGTATAATTACATTATTTTCCACGATAAACCAATAAATCCCAGTAACTAGAAGTGCTATCTTATCTTAACGAGCGTGATGCGGCTGTTACTGCAGACATAGATGTTGCTTTGATCTTGAACTCACTATTTTAGGATCTTGAATTACTAGTTAAATAAATATAATTATATTACACTTACTTATAGAAACGTTATTCAGAAACATTTAGGCCGGTTTCATAGCTGTACGGGAGACACGTGCGGGTCACCCGTACCGTACGCTCCCAGAGCGGAGACATGCGTGATGCGCTAGAACATAGTTTCACAGCGAAGCGGATTGTTCCGTACGGCACTTGCCTCCGCGTAGATCCTGTCTCCCGTAGTACGGGCTCCCGGAGCGGAGACATACGTGAGGCGCTAGAACATCCTTCCACAGGGACGCGGATTGTTCCGTACGGGATTTGCCTCCACGTAGATCCCGTCTCTCGTAGTACTTACGTCGTCAGATTCTGGGTGTCAATTTGGGTGTCTACAAGTAGCGAGTGAATCGGTTTCTTCTAAGCAAGCGGGCTCCATCGTAGCATGCATCTTGCAAGATGGCGATCAAGCCAAGTTCATAATTATTATTATTTATTATTATAGGAATGCTATGGAGTGGGCTATGCTCGGGCTACGAGATTGAATCAGATATGAGGAGATCCGTAGACGGACGAAAGCTTCCGACAGAGCCCGCCGGGTTTAGCAAGTTGAAGTAGCAGTGGGCAGGGCATATATCACGCAGATGGCCGATGGGGCCGAAAGGATCTCGAATGGAGACCACGGACTGGTAAGCGCAGCGTAGGACCACAAGATGGACAGACGACCTAAAAGAGACTGCAGGGAAACGCTGGATGCAGGCCACTTCCAACCGGTCCTTTTGGAGATCGATGGGGGAGGCCTATGTCCAGCAGTGGACGTCCTACAGCTGAAATGATGATGATTATTATAGGCCAATATTATAGGTAAGTAGTCCTTTTAAGCAAATGAATAATTACACTTTTTACCCGACTAGGGCGAAGCAAAAAGGAGGGTTATGAGTTTTATCGGTATGTAGGTAATACCTACATACATAAAAGAGAAAGAAAGAAAAGAAAATCAAGTTATTACAAGAAAAATCTAGCACCATCTTCAATTTACCTTGACCTTATTTTTCCGTTTTTTCGGCAAACGCGAAAATCTTTACAACTCTACATCTCGGTCAAGCACTTATCGACCTTATTTCTAGGACAGTAAAGTTCAATATCGAAATAAATTTTAGTTTATTATAAACATACGAAGTCCCGCGACCTTGCTTCGCCATACGTATACCTCGTAACCAAGCTTGTTTACTAAACAGTGTCTTTGGAAAGTTATGAAGTAATATAAAGGTATTTCGGTTTGAATATGAGCTTTATTTCCCAGTAAACAAGGTGAAAATATCAAGGTACAAAAACGCAATAGAAGATGAAAATAGAATGGCAATTTTCACGAAAACATAACAAACAACTAGCGCTCTCTGTTAACCTGGTACCATTAATCATGTCTGAAAACCTTAAATACTTCAATCATCGGTTTACAACGGGGAGTGTTCTGAAGAACTGTTTAATTTGATGCCGATGTCGCGGTTTTATTGTCGCACTAGCCGCCACCGCCTGATTGGTCATCCACATAAAATATTATAAAAGTGAAATTCGCATACTGTGCGTTTTCATCGATCTATAATCGAAAAATATACAAATATCAAGTTTATTTCTTTAATAGGATATTGGAAAACATTTGGAAAACACTTCAAACAAAATAAAATGAATGGACGGGCTATAACCATTCAATTTGCTCAGTAAAAAAAGAGTCAAAACCGTCGGACATATAGTTCAACACTATTATAACCATGTGTTACAAAATATAAATAGCGGTTTTTTTTTGTTGTGTATTTACACTTCGGGAAAGCATACGAAAGCATAATTTTGTCAGATGTTTCGTTATCATGTAACAATAGTCTCGTGTCGCACTTCCTACGGCTAGAGACCGACTGAAACGAAGTGAGCGCCGGCGATTATTTTGTAATCTTTAACAATGCGCTGCTTGTGGGCCCGTCTATTCATTTCATTTTGATCGGAGGGAAAACATACATTTAGTTATCAAAAAGGTAGACACCGCTAGTTCAATACTTTGCGTATATTCTGTGGGTTGTATCAATGCTCCAACTGAATTCAGTTTGATCTCAGCCGTCATGGTACGTCAGACGTCAATACAAAAATGTCAAAATGCGCTAAAGTAAACTTTGACTAAACTATAAAAGCTCTTCGAAAGCAGTTGACCGTCCCAGTGGAGTTAAACTACTACTAAAATACTTTCGTGACATCATAGTAGATAAGAAATTAATAAATTAATTTTAATTATTGGTTTTATATTTATAATAATCTAGCTGCGCCCCGCGCCCCGCACGTAGTGATGAAAAATGGTGATGATGATGATAATGAAAAGTAGCCTATGTCACTCTTTGGCTCTTGAACTATACCCATGCAAAAAATCAGGTCGATCCGTAGTTCCGTTGCAGCGTGAAAGAGGAACAAACATCCATACATACAAATTAATTATTTTAATTGATTAATAAAATATGACGAAAGGATCAAATATTTTAATTATTTTATAAAATTTAAATAATCAGTTTTTTTTAAGTTAAACATTAAAGTTAACAAGTATAAATAGTTTTTTTTATCGCTTATAAAAGAGCTGATAATCTTAAAACGGCTCAACAGAATTTTCTTGAAACATAGCTAAGAACACTTTTGATTAAGTCACCTTTCAAACAAATAATATAAATCAAAATCGATTTAGCCGTTTGGAAGCTACGATGCCACAGACACACAGATACATACACGTTAAACTTATAGCACCTCTCTTTTAACTGAATCCCGCGGTGTTACCCGCGATTTTCCAGATTTTCCGCATTTTCTGGAAGAAAAAGTAACCTATGTCCCGCCCTTATGATGGACACTATCATCCTGCCAAATTACGTTAAGATCGGCCTAGCCGTTTAGTCGTGAAAAGTGAACAAACATCCGGACAGAGAGACAGATCGAGTTACTTTCGCTTTTATAATATTAGTAAGGAAAGTAAGGATGCCATGCTTGCAGGACCTATCATGTTAAAGCTGTCCAGCTGTGGTTTTTTGGTACGGCCATTAGTTTAATTGATATAGTAACATGAGTTTAGTAAACAATAAAAAAAGATCTGTTTTTCGTTTCATATTTTGCATGAAACGATGATCCAAAAATGTACGAACCCTCACTTTCATTTTAAAAGACCTATCAGTAAAAGCCAAATTTTTTCTATCCCCACTTTTCACGTCGCCATCTTGCATTTGTAATGACGTCACCATCCCAACTTTTTAAAGTAAACTGATTTAAATTATTGTAATATAAAAGCTTAGCTTTACGTTTACAACGTGTGAACACAAAATGGCACACATAAAAAACCAAATAAAAATAAATTCAAAGAAATAAACTCATTCATCAAAACTTGTCAGCGTTTGGTAAAAATAGATTATTTTTTCAATGAAGTGTGATTGCCAAGAAGTTGACATTTATACTACAGTCGCAGAACTATTCTGGAACTTTAAATCGGAAAAAAGACATAAAAACCTCATATCAATTTTTTTTTGGTGTGGTATAAGGTTTAGGAATATAGTTCTCTATTATGGAGAATGATTTTGACTTAGAATAAGGATTTTATTTGTGAACTAAATCAATGATCGAAGTATTACATAAGAGGGAATCTGCCAAAGAATTTCTTCTGTATTTCGCTCTATTCTTTTTTACTCATTATCTTCGGAAACCTTACACTCTCTCATGTTCTTTAGCAATATTTCTCCTCGACTTTCCTCTATTCTCGACTTCGGAAATCTTACACTTTTTCCAGTTTTTAGCAGTATTTTTACTCTATTTCGCTCTTTTCTTGACATCGTCTTTGGAAATCTTATACTCTCTCATGTCCTTTAGCAATATTTCTCCTCTAATTCACTCTATTTTTGGCATCGTCTTTGAAAATCGTATACTCTCTCATGTTCTTTAGCAATATTTCTGCTCTACTTCGCTCTATTCTTAACATTGTCTTCAGAAATATTACACTCTCTCATGTCCTTTAGCAATATTGTTTTCATATTTTTCTGGGTCTGCCTCTGGATCTACAAAGTGGACGGGAAGTTGGAAGTCTTAGAAAAAAAGAAAACAACCGTGTAAAGATATTTTAAAAGAAAAGTAGAAACCATCATTTATGAAATCGAAGCTGAATTGAAACTGAACCGTGTTCACAGAATACGTACAAAAAAAAGGCGATAAAATACGACAAGCAATAATAATTGGAGTGTGTAAAATGGCTACGCTTTTAGAATTTCGTATTCCGCTTCTAAAATATTTGTGTTTACATTAGAAAGAAACGTCAACTTCATCAGAGTCTATACATTACGAGATGTACTAATTTAAACCTTATTTCGTTCACGTATAAGAAAAATGTTATTTTACGTGAAAGATTTGTTAGTAATGCTCTAAAGTTTTTGTTAATGTAGCGTATCTACCACTGGATTTAGTTTTAGGAGCTTTATATTATTGTTATCATCATTTTTATATAATATTTATTGTAATAAATTTAAATATATTTATTTGAACAAACTATAGACTATTTAAAGCTACTAAATAGATACCTAACTATATAATTAAGGCTAATTATGGTGGTAATAATAAACCTTAGTGGTTTTTAAATGCTGTTATGTCCTATATGTACACTTTTCTATTTTATAAATGATAAATAAATTTAAATTGGCCAAGGTAAGCGCCAGCTCTTGGGTCACCCGTCACATCTACGAAGCGTTTGGATAACAATACCCCGGTGCTCCGGACTCCACGGTCCCATGGTTTCAACTACAAAAATTTCAACTACAAATAGAAGAAACATGTATCCCTCGCCGAGAGATTCATATTCTTTTAAATTTAATTGCTTGCGTTTGATCGCTAACTCTCCTGATGTTAAACGATGATGTGGTATACGGTGAGGCACGCTTGCCTAGAAGAAACCGATTCACTCGTGATGTGAAGACACCCAGATTGTAATACCCAATCTGGCAGTGCATATTTAAATAGCAAATCTGCAATTTAATTTTTTTAATTTTTTTGTTTATACTAATTTATAATATCTGGTGGTGGTATTTTTCTAGTGTAAAAATAAATTTAAAACTGTCCGTTTTGAGGCAATTATTTAAAAAATAAAATTGAATCAATTACAATTTAAAAACAATTGCTTTAGTAGAATCGGGGGCCAGGACTGAATGCCTGCCATTGCAGTAATGCACTCTACATAAGTGCACTGGGAAGCATCGACAGAAGCGTTTATTGATGAATGTGACAATGTCGGTTGAGACATATAGGGATTAAAAACTTTTCTTTTTAAGTGTATTAGCCAAAAATGGATCTCTAAGAAATAGAAGCGAAACTTTTCTAAAAGTATCTCTACGGGGAAAGTGTATCTCTGGGGAATAAATCAAATAAGCATACGCCTGAGGCATAAGCGAGCCCATGAATGATTTGTCGCTAAGGCTTGTTTAGTACTTTTCTCAAACAGTGCGTGGATTGTCACGTAACATTTCATTGGTATTTGAATGTACCTTGAATTCATTGTAAAATCTCTACATAGTATAAATTGAAGTCGCCTTCCGCGTCTGTCTGTATGTCTGTATGGCCGCTAACTCCTCCTAAACCACGCAACGGATTTTGATGCGGTTTTCACCATCAGTTAGACACATCTTCGAGGAAGGTTTATATATATAACTAGCGACCCGCCCCGGATTCGCACGTAAATTACACCCGTGCGAAGCCGGGCGGGCGGGTCGCTAGTTGTATATATTTTGCAATATATACCACGTTTTTTTTTTTTTAAATCTAGCAATCAATTAAAAAAACCCTAGATATCTTTAGCTTGTACTATGACCCGATAACAGAAAATCCGCATCAAACATTGATAAATGGAAATATCAATTACTTTTTTGTCTGTAAAATTTAACTTAAGGACAGTGCGCATTCATCTTTTTAGTCGAGAAACGTAATTAAACCTTTTTGCACATTGACATATTGTACGCGTGTACAATAGGTATGAATAGGTACCAATATTATACTTCTCTTTGGGTACCTATGTATCTATGGGTATCTATTTAGGTCTTTGACAAATATATTAGATCACAGGAGCCAAAATTGTCCGCCAATTAATTTTAAAATTGTCCTCCAATTAAGGAAAGGTCGAGGTTATCCACACGGTTTCAACCGCTACCATTAAAATACGGTGAATATTTGCTCTCGGTCAAGACTAAGGCCAACAAGCCATCATTTCTGTTTTGTATTTTTTGTTGTGTTTTAATGTTGTTGAGGTTTCTTTTATCTTGATGATAAGGCTGCATGAGTCGAGAGAATAGATCCTGCTGTGAAAAAATATAATATTTGTTTCTTTTTGTCACGGGTAAATTTCCGCGAAGCTAATTAGCAAACTTTTATTTTTTTACGTACGTAATTTTTTTTTGTACGTTTGTTACGTCTGCTTTTTTGCCACCTATGGCACAAAAAATGGGCAGGTACTCAATTCAACTTCATATATCTTATTAAAGTAAATTTAAGTCGGTATACCAATATATAATGTAACTTTTGTCTAAAAGAGGACTCCTGCCTACATATTTATCATACATATATTACATATACTTCACACATACTACATATATTTCATGATATTGTAAAACTCTATTAAAGAAAATGAAAATGTATTTATTATTTATATTTTGCAAGCACACGAATGGGGAAAACCAAGATATTTTTTCAGGCAAACCTCAAATATAAATCTAAGAAGTTCCAACTTCCTAATATAGTTTAGCATAACAATCAAAAATATAACATTCGTACATCTGTTACATATTTATATCATCTCGATAGTTCCATACGAATATCATTTCACGGTGTCGAAACTTTGTCGTGGAAAAGTCTAGTAAACAAGTTCGGAGTACGTTCGGAAGCATTCCCTGCGGACTTGATCGATTGCTTTCAGGGAAAATGCCGATATCTCATTACTCTGCTTCTAATCTACCAAAGATCTGCGTTCCTATTTGTTTGTATTGTGGAGTTAAAATTGATTAAAGAAACCACTCAACAGTGGACCTAAACATACAAATATGAAATGGTATCAGCAATAACTATAAAATTAATGCTACAGAATCCGTTATTCTCTTTGAGCTACATGCGACCTTCTTTATTCAATTTCACAACGTATTTTGATGAATGGAAAATTCTCACTGAGGATAAATAAATAAATATCCGGGACATTTTTGCACACACGGTCATCTGACCCCAAACTAAGCAAAGCTTGTAATATGGCTGCCAGAGACTGATATACATACATATATATATATTTTTAAATAAACTCTCACCCTCTTTGAAAAGTTCCTGTTGAAGCACGGCGGAAAGACTTTCGGGAGAAGGACATTCAAAAGCTTTCCAGCTTGTATAACCGGAATAGGTGGGACTTCCAGCTTTACAACGTATAAGGGTGAGCCTTTGAAGTCGAGGTGTGTGGTAGTGGGATTCTGATGAAGTCTTAAAAGCTCAGAGCATTCACAGAAAATCAAGCGGTAGAAAACGCAGAGGGAGCGGAGACTGAGTCTAGCTTGTTGGTGAGCTTAAAAACCACGCTAATGCTCACTCTAATACATATGTCACAGTGGATAATTTTGTAATCCTTAGATGTAATTAGACTTATTCAACCACCACATTAGGCGTTTTCCCCATTCCACACACTGTTAAGTAAATCAATGTAATAAAAAGTTCTCCATTCTCCACTCTGCTGAATGTTAATTCTAATTCAAAGTAGGGGTCATAAGACCTGCATTGACGTCCCACTTGCGTTTTATTGTGCATTTTCCTTCTTCAAGGGATCCCGACCTAAATCATATGCCGTCTACAGGCTTGCTGTGCAGTAGCATATACACGGTCTTATTTTCTTGCAGCCAGCCTCGGCACAGGTGACTATCTGTGGCTGCCGTTTTGAATGCTGATGCGAATCTGTCCTATCCTCTATCACAATTCACACGTATCTACAGCTAGCTAGTGCCATCGTCCCGGGGTCACTCGCGTCCGTTCTATTCTAGTGGCGCGGTGGCACCGATCCACAGCTGATCTCGATTCATATTGTTAAACCTCTCCAGCAAATTCGAGATAAGATTTATATTGGCCTCTACTAGTTGCTTCTGGCGGTTTAACTTTAAATTCTTAAATTTTATAAATTTTTCGGGAAAATATTTGACGATGGTCGTTCTCGTGATGTACACTAGTTTTTTTTCAAATGTTATCAAGGTCGGTTCAGTCATTTTGTCTTGATAACTTTCTATAGAGCAAACAGATAGAGTAACAGTGCTTTTTGTCACAAATTTGGTCACAATGGGAAATCTGTTACTAAAGTGACTTTCGTCACTACTATATTCACGGTGATAGTTAAAATAGTAATTTTTTAACTTTCGCGATTTGAACACATGTTTTAAATGTTTATCGGGACTTATCACGTATTATTTAATTTAGGTTAAAAAAACTATATGTACCTTTCGCTCGACGTTTCGACCATGTTGCAATGGCCGTGGTCACAAGCTGACTGAAAACTGCGGATAATTAAAATACCTAAGAATGAGCGAAAAATTGCTAATGAAATCTAGTGAAAAATGTGACTCTAGATTACACAACATTTGAAATTACTAAACAAATTCACAAAAGTAGGAATGATGCACTTCGAAGATGGTACTACCGTCAAATACGACTTTAAAAACGCGCTACTTTAACTAACTTTAAAAACAGTAATTTTATGAACTAGAGCTTTTCAGGACCTTCCTGCTTGTAAGCCTCACTACTTGGCAGTAAAACTTAACTGAGGGTAAAGTCTAACAGGAAACTTGGGTCTACCTTACCTTTTGGACTAAACCAGTAGTTGTATCGTCATAATATTATCGAGTAAGCAAGAACTAAAGTTTTTATTCTCAACACTGTTCAGAGCTCTTTCATGATGAATTCCTTTTAATTTCAAACATTATATTGCACTCTACACAAAATAAATCGTGAAAACAAATTATTACACAGGGCAGGTATGCGACCAAAATGGCGGCGCGTCCAGAAAAAACACACGTAAAAGTCATCTGGAGCAATTATCTCAATGAATTTATGTTCTCATAAATGATATAAAATGTACTAAAACATCGTGAAATGGTGTAAACACGGAGCTTACTTGTTTAATGTCGGATGAAGCAGTTTCTTTATTTTTGGTGAAACATTGTTTGAGAGCTAAGTATATAGCGTTTTAGGTCGTTTGCCTGAAAGCATACGCCATGTTGCAACGAATCAAGAGTTTGATGAAACGGAGTAACGTAGGTGAACTCGGCTATTACCTACTGTTTGTGATTCTTAACTCTTGACCCCTGGTTGTCATTATCGGTGAGCTACGGCCGACCGGTTCTATATCTATAACAACGGACTACTGAGACGAAAATTCTCATCAATCCGATCATCATCATCATCATCATCACCATCATCATAATCATCATCATCATTTCAGCCTATCAAGTACCCACTGCTGAGACACTTGCCTTCTCTCAGAGAGAAAGGATGAGCCGTAATCCAGGACGCTGGCTCTGTGTATGTTGGTGAATGTCATATGTTCCACTTTTATTGTGCGAACTGCTAGTCTGTGGAATGCGCTACCTGAATGGGTGTTCCCCGATAGTTACAATCTGTGTGTCTTCAAATCACCAGTGAATCGGTTTCTTCTAGGCAAGCGTACTCCACCGTAGACCGCATCATCGCTTAACATCAGGCGAGTTGGCGGTCAAGCGCAAGCCTATTATTTATTTTAAAAACAAACTGAATTTTTGTGGTTCTTGGACATACCGGTTTCCTCACGATGTTTTTTTAGCGATAGTATCGAAACTACACATAATTTATTTAGGTATTAAATAAGACATTGGTGCAGGGCCAAGGATGTAACCGGTTGCCGCATGCCGTCAGATTGTAAAGCGCACATGCTGCCGGTCGGACACCATCGCTTCAAACTGTATCAAATCTTAACCTCAAATGTGCGCATGAAACAATGGGTACTAAAATTTTTACAGCTTCTGTTTGGCACGATATCAAACAAAACTATACGGCGAAATGTTTTTATGAAATAATTATTTGGTTTATGGTAAACGCCATATAACTGGCCTGCTGCCGGATTCTGGAGCATTCATTGATAAAAAGACCCAATACTAGTTGGGTGGTGATTCATTTATTACAAACTAGTGACCCGCCCCGGCTTCGCATGGCTGTAATTTACGTGCGAAGGCGGGGCGGGTCGCTAGTTATATATATAAACCTTCCGTGAAAAATTATCTTACTGTTGGTTAAAGCCGCACTTAAATCCGTTGCGTGGTTTAGGAGGAGTTAGCGGTCATACAGACATACAGACAGACAGACAGTCAGCTAGGCGCTGATTTTGAACTTTCATACTTTCAAGGACATTAAAAAACGGGTTGAAAAGTAATTTATAGGGCACAAGCTACACAACGAAAAGCCTACCGCGTGTTTTTCCTTGTCTAAAAATATTTCTGCCCGCAATTTTGCTATTTATTTTAATACAAGTTAGTTATTTACTAGGTAGGTACTTAGGAATTGGATTTCTGATAGTTATTTCCAAAGACACAATGTTTCGCGATGTCTGAATAATACATCGAGGCTGCCTGCTCATTTTTATTCCTTCTGGGAGTACTTTAGGCTCCAGGTATAAACCTAAACTATCAATACGAATATACAACGAGCTATGGAAACGGACGGCTATGCTCGGGGTTTCTCTACGAGATCGAATCAGATATGAGTATATGATGATGAAGATGAATGAAAGTTAACGACATAGTCTACTGGATTAACAAGTTGAAGTGGCAAGGGACAGGGCACATAGCACACAGAACAGATGGTTGATGTTCTCACATGGAGACCACGGACCGGTAAGTGCAGCGTAGGACGTCCACCCACAATGGACGATTTAAAAGAGATCGCAGGAAAACGCTGGATGTAAGCCTATGTCCAGTAGTGGACTTCCTATGGGTGATATGATGGTGATGATGATGAAGCTTGCTTAACTAATGTGATTGATTGTATCGGTAGTTATCAAATAAATAAATACATTTATATCTATAAAGCAACCAAGCAAGCCTATCATACTAATATTATAAATACGAAAGTGTGTTTGTTTGTTGGTTTGTTGTTTGTTCCTCTTTCACGCAGTAACATAACAATGGATGGACCTGATTTTTGCATGGATATAGTTTAAAGGCTGGAAAGTGACATAGACTACTTTTCATAATCATCATCATCACCATTTTTCATAACTACGCGGGTGAAACCGCGGGGTGTAGCTAGTAATCTATATAATAAAATACAGTCAGAATTAGAATTGAAAAATATAGCGTAGCGGGTGATTCCACGGGTCGCTGCTTGTATAGAAAAAGACAAACTATTAATAATTACTTTTTTGCCTAGTTATCCTACTGCAGTTTCTTTCTATGCTTTTTTTAGTTGCGTAGGTCGTCTAGATGTATCTGAGTTTTACAGACGGAATACTTTTCTCATCTCATTCTACCGAAACGTATGCTGCCTACTAAGCGAAAACGAACTTCTGTAATTGATTTGAAACAAGCTGAAACCTCGCGAGTTGAGAAAATACTCCAACCATTCCAATCCATTCCATTCTGTCTCGTAACCATTTTGCTTGTCCTAATATTATCTCTGACTTCTTCGACTCCGAGATTACACTTAATATTATTAATGCGAAAGTGTGTGTAAGTTTGTTGGTCCGCTCGAAACTTATAATAGTATTAACATTACGCGGACCATGCGCTTGATTAGCACAGTCAGAATCCTATCCCCGAAAGGGCAACTGGGCCATATCTGGGTGAATATTTCATTTCGTGCATATTGTGACGTTTTTGAAAAGTCAATAATGATTATTAGTTAAATATGACAAAGGGACAGTATTCAGATATTTTGTTTTGAAGATATTGACGTCAGTTTTTCTATTAGTAACGGTAATGAGGTTTCATACTTACTGTAATTAGATATCTATTTTGATTTTTATATTATTTAACTATGAACTATTTTTTATTGCTTACACAATCATTTTAGTACTAACTTACTTACTTATTTACTTATTATTAGTTACTACATTCACCTCACACCTCATTACCGTTTGTTTCTTCTAATTACTGTTCAAATTTAGAAAAAAGGTTATCAATGGTAATTAGATGAATGGTAATTAGATTCATGTGAGATTCATAGATATTTTCGATTATTTCTAGTTAATTGGAAAAGGTACAGACTGTGTAAGTTTATCAATAGAAAAGAGTACATAAACTGGATTCATTTTCCAAACAATTGTAAAAAGAAAAGAAATATAACTACATTTTATAACGCGAACGTTACGTAGAAATATTCTGAACCACTTCAGTTTTCGAACAGGAGATTTTTGTTTTACTTAGCCACACTCACTCTTTCACGCGTACCTCGACTCGGTGGCAGATCGCTGACTGCCGACGAATATTCTATGTGAAGTACAGTGCACAGTGGCGAGAAAATATTCAAATATCGGATCGAACATATCATCGAATGGTAATTATGGGAAAGTGTAGGACAGTTTTCAAAGTGGTATTATATCACTAATAATTGTTCTTTCGTAAACAATAAATTGTTTATTGCATACATAATCTATCTTATTATCCGAAGATGATATAAAAATGACATTCTTCCCGCACACATTTTACCTACATGTGCCAATTTACTAAAATCCGGGAAAAAGGACACAGCTGGTAATTAGATTCAAGGCTATAAATAAAAATAAATTAAAAACATAACATATTAACATTTGTTTATAAATTAAAAACATTTCAATAAAAAATAAAAATTGAATGTTTTCTCCTTTTACAACCCCAAACTAACTATACATACAACGAAAACGTTGGATACAAAATTATTTTAACGTTTCTACATTCTTTATCGTCAGACGTCAAATATGCACGAAATGAAATATTCACCCATCTACTATACCACGCTGGCCCAGTTGCGGGTTGGTGAATTCACATACGCCATTGAATTTCTTCTCAGTACGTATGTAGGTTTCCTCACGATGTTTTCCTTCACCGAAAAGCCAGTGGTATGAAAATCTGTACATAAACTCCAAAGAGCTCATTGGTACGGGCCCGGGATTTGAACCCGCAAACTCACGCTTTCAAGTCTAGCGGTCTCCCAAATTGATTACCACGGCTTTTTTGTATGCTTATTTGCCGCTCTTTATATACATACCCATATAAAAAAGATCTTCAAACTACAAATCTAGTCATAGACAGTGGCGTAGCTATCGGAGGGCTAGTTGATGCCGTGCACCGGGGCCCTCAAGATCAAGGGGCCCTGACCAGTAAACCTCAAACTGAAAGTACGAAAATTTCTCCCACCTTCAGAATCTATCTCATACACATACATGTACCTAATTTATTTATTTTATTTTATGTTTATTATATATTTATTTTATTTTATGTTTATTTTATGGTTATTAAGACCAACAGCACAAAAATATATACATAGTTTTAAATAATTATTTTAAATTACAGCCATTAATAGGTGATGATAGTAAGTAACATTGTCATGGAAAATCACTACTAAAAATCCTATATGTATTGCAAACAAGCGCTAAAAAGCTAAGCTTCATAAGTTAATAAAAAATTTAATTAACAAAATTAAGCACAATTATACTTATGTAGCACATAAAACAAATACTAGCTTAAAAGTAATAAGTAATAAGTAGTAAGTAATAAGTAGCTTTTCACCTTTAAAGTATTCATATAAATTTATATTTGTACCTGATAAAACCTAACCTTATAGTAGGTTCACATTGGGCTCCAAATCTTTTTTTTGCACTAGGGCCTTTAGCCCTGGCGCCGGGGCAATTGAATACGGCACCGGTAACCCCTGCCTGTAGTAAGAGGCTACTAAAAGGGGACCTCCGGGCTTGGGATGTTCAAAGTTGGGGCTCTGACCATCCCCTTAAGCGTGCCCAGGGAGAGAACGACAACGTTGTGTGACTAACGTTGTCGTGGGCGGAGCCGTAGCGCAGTGCCGAGAGCTCCGGTGCGTTCCTCTGGAAATCCCAGAGCCCTCTTGTCAAGCACTAAGGCTGGTCACCGGGGGGTTTTAGTGGGTATAATCCCACATAACCTGGCTGCAGCCCAACGCAGCTGGATATCATTGGAAGATTTCCCCCTCGAAAAAAAAGAAAAAAGGGCCTTTTGTTACCTAGCTACGCCTGACTACGCCACTGGTCGTAGGGCGCATAAACTGGTCAGTATTTAAACCTAGACTAATAACTAAGCCAGCAGTGCGCTGGTACTAACCTACTAGACAGACAAGCCTTATGTACGGTATATCGTTCGCAAAGTGCTATGATCGGTTTATTGATCACTAAAATCGACGTAAGGCGGTTAAGGAACCGTGCTATTTAATGCCCCTCCGGTTTTATAGCTTAGCTTTAAGTACTTGTTCGGCAATTTGTTAAATTTATTTTTGGAGATCGGCGCTTTGTTTAGACAAGTACCTATATTTATTGTCAAGCGTATTTTGTTACAAGGAACCGGGAAAAAAAAAAAAATTACATGGCAACACTCGAAAAACACAAGATTTGTGGAGTTTTGGCGCCAACGTGGAAAAAAACATGTCGGCTCGTTGGATTATTTTCCTAAACTAGTGTATTTTCGAGTGTTAATGTGTTCTAAATGGTGAATTATTATTCATTAAGTGCTCGTAAACGTGCTCGAGTGTGGGGAAGTGATATAACGAGGTGAAACGTGTCTTTTCGTGTTGTTTCCAAAACTCCATAGGGGCCTATTGTAAAGTTCCCACCACTTTACAGAGGCATGAGTTTGACTTGACCGTGACTTACTTAGCTTGACTCTGACTGTGACTATGACTTGTTTGACGTTATTAAGACTATACAAAACAGAAGAATAGGCGGTATGGCCTTAAAAGCTTTAGCCTGCCCGATGGGCGAATTATAATAATAAAAATAAAAAAACAAGATTTGTGGAGTTTTGGCGCCAACGTGGAAGAAACATATCGGCTCGTTGTATTATTTTAATGTACCAATGGTGAATTATTATTTATTAAGTGCTCGTAAACGTGCTCGAGTGTGGGTAAGTGACATAACGAGGTGAAACATGTTTTTTCGTGTTGTTTCCAAAACTCCAAAGTAGCCTCTTGTAAAGCCTCCACCACTTTAATGAGGCATGAGTTTGCCTTGCCCGTGACTTACTTTACTTGACTCTGACTGCAACTTTGACTTGTTTCACGTTATATAATACCTTGTAAACCTAATTATTTATTCGACTAAAGGACTGTGTCCATGGTCATGAAAATCAAGATTTGGAAAGTGATGAATTATTTATTTTAAATAAATAAAAGTCGCGGAAGTATCATGTCGGCATTAAAAAATTAGTCAAAAAATCATCATTATCATGAAGAATTTCTTACTAATATAAAAATATTTGGCAAGAATCACCATTCTAACACGTTCGTACCCGGCACACACTTTATCATATCTCCTTTGTTTGTCTGATCTGAGGTATAGTGTTATGAATTAGAAGCATCGAGATACAATACATATAGAGTCACAATCCTGCCAAAAACATTACCGAACTAAAACTCTGCGCACGCTACGAATTGCGCAGACTTTTTGGTTAGTTACAAGGTAACCGCGATCCGACTACAACGCCGCGCGATGCCAGAGCTACGATGACATAGCGGACAACTAACTTTGAACTCTATTCAAGCGACATAATGTCTAAATTGGGGTAAATGTGGCATTGTGAAGTATATAATTGATACAATGTAAGTACAATGACGCTCGTACGTCTTTTTTTGCTGTTTTCACTGAGATATTGTGACTCTATAGGAATTATTTCTGGATGATTAGAGAGTACTCAATGATTTAAATGATTTTAAAAGAGACAGTCTTGTTTATTTCAAAGTTTTCCTTGACCACCTCTACCTTGAAACTTTCAAAAATAGACGTTATAAACAAAATGTTTAATAGCAGTAAATTTATAAGCAAATAAACCAATATTTTATTTTATAAATAGTCAATTTAGTTCTCGTAATAGTTTATCGGCTGTAAAAACATCTACACGTTATAATTTCCCAGTGACATTTGGATAAACAGGAAATAGACTGGAATCCAACTGTCCATATAACGGCTCTCATACCACCAGCGATTTCCTTTGCTTAAATAATTATATTTAATTTATTAAATAAACCGTCTAAGTGCGATCCGGGTTTCGTACCACCACAAAATACAAAAAATAGTTTCTGCCCGTTTTTGTGTGACTTTGTAATTTTTTGGGGTATAATAAAGTATTATTGTATTGTAATTAAGTTATAACTTTAAAATAAACTTACCATACAATGTTTTTATTATGATCATCATCATCAGCCAGAAGACGTCCACTGCTGAACATAGACCTCCCCCTTAGAACTCCAGAGTGACCGACAGCCTGCCATCTGTAATTCTGTACCCACTGGATGCCCGCGACTCTCACAGTATCGTCGGTCCATCAAGTGGTAGGCCTACCTACGCTGCGTCTTCCGGTTCGTGGTCTCCACTCAAGAACCTTTCTTCCCCACCGGCGGTCATCGGTTCTTCAAGCAATGTGGCCTGCCCATTGCCACTTCAACTTGCTAATTTTATTTGCTGTCACGCTATGTCGGTGACTGGTTCTTCGGCGTATATCCACATTCCGGATTCTATAGCGCAAAGAAACTCCGAGGATAGCTTTCTCCATTGCGCTTATTTAAGCTTTTTACCAACTATATAATCAAATCTTGGAAGTTGATTTTAAGGTCTAACCTACATCTAATTATCGTACAGATTTGAAGCTTAGCAACATCGAGATAAAATACATATAGAGTCACAATCGTGCCAAAAAATGTCCGAACCTGAACTCGGCGCACGCTACGAATTGAACAGACTTTGGTCAGTTACAAGGTAACCGCGATCCGACTACAACGCTTCGCGAGCTAAGATAACATAGCGGACAACTAACGTTTAACATTATGCAAGCGAAATAACGTCTAAATTGGAGTAAATGTGGACTATATAATTGATACAATGTCTTACAATGACGCTCG
Organism: Agriopis marginaria; assembly: GCA_932305915.1. Lineage (NCBI taxonomy): Eukaryota > Metazoa > Arthropoda > Insecta > Lepidoptera > Geometridae > Agriopis > Agriopis marginaria. The sequence continues at coordinate 19,145,142 of OW029914.1, read as the reverse complement.
GACGTTTTTTGACTGTTTTCACTGAGATATTGTGACTCTATAGGAATTTTATCTCGATGCTTAGCAAGTATGATATGTAATCCAGATAATAATACAATAATTTGGTACCACTGAATTGATCTGATTATGGAGCTAAAAACTGGATAGTTGAACTCTACCAGTAAACCTGTCGAATTTGGATAGGTTTTGTTTGTTTTAACAAGTCCCATACAATACATTTGGTGGCTAGGGTCTGATGATGGAGCCAAGAGGTCTATAGTGGAATTCTTCAATACCCATCAATAAGCCCCTCGAGTTTGGATATTTTGGTTTGTTTTAACAAATCCCATACCACATCCCACTAAGTGACGAGGGTCTGATGATTAATCCAAGAGGTGGTTTGTGGAATTCTTAAATGGTAACAGTAAGCCCCGCAAGTTTGGGTATTTTGGTATGTTTTTAACGAGTCATATAACCGTGTTTTTAGTTGTCAAACTATGAAAGATATTCTGTTTAAAATAAGGGCACTTTACTTTGTTTACACGTCTTATCTTTTTGATGGTAGCTTTTAGCTCTTGGCAATAAGATTTATTTATGTTTAAATGCGGAAAATGTGCTGTTTTTTAAATTTTAATAATATTGTAGTTTTGATGTATGGATTAGCCGGAGCGCTTTTACAAGCTTGCCTTGTTAGTATGGAACATGGATAGGTAGGTATATTAGTATGGGTAGTAGTAATCTTGATACCAGTGACGATATCCTTTACCAATGAACGACTTTTCAGTCTCCAATCACAAGCGTTGAGTCTCCAACGCCAATTATAAGCGCCATTGATACTCCCCCCGCCACCGACGTGGCTGACATTTTGAAAAAACAAATTATGATTCGTGCGCAATCAAGAGGTTATATTTATTATCTTTACTTGAAACTGAATTTTAAAACAGTTATCTCCAACCGATTGGGCTGAAATTTTGCATAGACGTTTGGATGACAATGTATGGTTAGGTAAATGACGTCATTCTTAACCCAATATGGCGGACTACCAAAGATGGCAGACCAATAATTTTTTTAACTCCCATTGATTTATATGGGTTAGTTTCAGGGTTTGCTGAAAATTCAAATTCAAATTCAAGTTACTTATTTGTCAGAGCATGGTAGGTACACATACATATAAAATAGCATACATGGTCGTAGAATGGAAACGTATCTCATGTCCTTGCCTGTTACAGCGTACAAATGTTAGTTTTTATATATATATTTTTATTACTTTTTATATTATTCTTCTTCTTTTATTCTTCTACTTTTTATATCATCTGGTGAACCGCCAAAAGATAGGCCTATGTTCAGCAGTGGACGTCTTCTGGATGATAATGACCTCAACCTCTTCATCAGTAACTTTCCATCTACTACAGACAGCCTGACAAATCAACGAAGTTTTCAATACTAACAACGTAAACACATCCACACCTCTGTTTATTCCACCGGTTACAAAAATAGGCCAAGTTCTGGTTTTATACTATTTGGAAGTCTTCCCATTCGGCCTTGTTTTATACATTATAGTTTTGTTTATAAAGGGCTCGTATTTAAGGGAACTTCGCAGATTGACGACGGATAAAATACAGCGGTTGAAGTTTAGTTCCTTATGGTTTTGTGTATTCGCCAAACTTTATGACTGCTTTGAACTGTGGAGTGTGGATCGCTGCTGCGTCCTTTTGCCTCCGTATACGTCTCGCTGACTATTAAAGGAGCTGATAAATCTTAGAATAACTTGCATTAAATGATACTTTAATGGGTTACGCTGAAAGTACTAAGCCGAAAGGAGTCCATAGTAGGTACCCATCATCATGAACAAATTTCACTAAAGGACCAACCCTAAAATCGTTAAAAAAAACAGCTGTTCCATACATTTTGTCGAGTGTGAATAACCATTTTCTGCGTAACCCTGAATATTATTTTTTCCTCCCCTTTTTGAGTTGACTCTATTGCAGCCTGCCCTAGGAAGTACAGGTATTTTAAGCGGAAAAGTAATTATTTGTTCAAACTCTTAGATGTGTAGTTATTCTAAGTTCAAACTTTAATTCTTTAGAATCTTGTTACTTCTATAGTTATTAAGATAAGTGCATGAAACTTTGTAGAATTAGATCTCAATTTAAAAAATTTAAAATATATTTAATTTTGCATTTTATGGGTGGCTCTGCATGGTAGGTACTACATGTAAAATGTGATCGATGGGGTTATCAATGGGTGTAACAATTTTTTTTCACTGCATCCCTTTAGTGCTTCGGCCGACTCCATTTCCAAAGAATCGGATTGGGTAGACGAGTTTTGGACCCGGGTATGTCATAAAAATGGGAGCAGAACTACCAGAGGATGGGCAGCAGCATCTTATTAGTACACGGTGAACGTACTGCGATCCCCAAGCCACCTGCTAAGAGTGGGAATTATAGCAATACCCCTGTCTAAGAGGGAGGCCTTTGTTGAGCAGTGGATGTTTACTGGCTGATGGTGTGATGTGAAACGAGTTTTAGAGTTGAGATTACGTTTAGGAAAACGTAGTGGAGGACACCTTATGGCCAGGTGGAGTGACGACATGCGTAAAACGGCGGGTAAAAACTGGACGCAGAGAACTGCTGACCGAGTTCAGTGGCGTGCATCAGGAGAGGCCTATGTCCAGCAGTGGACAGTGAGAGGCTGATGATGATTAGTTTACCAGACCGTCCTAAACTTTAGGTACATATAGATATGCTCAGCTTTGTAAAAGTCATTAAAACTGTACGAGGAACATTTCGAACATTATGATTCATACAAAGTAATGGATCAGCTATAAAGCAGTACTATGATGAATCTTTCAATAGCGGATTAGCTCTGATTATTTTTTTACGATTACACACAGGCCGCCTCTACGTAACGGTACTATGAACTTGACGTACGAAATGTTGTTTTGATAGTCACTGGGCGAATGTTGGATCTTTGAAGGAAATCTTGGAATTTGAATTTTCTTCCAGGTAGTTTATTCTAGTCTAGTTTTATGAAGTCAGTTCTTGGAGGTATGCGTACCTAAGTATACATTGCAACGCGTAGCTCTTTATTGTGAACACCAGAAATAAAAATTACAAACAAATAGAAAGCCCGACCAACTGAACGGACCAACTAGTTGAGCGGAATGGAACTCGATGAACCCATTTATCCCGTTGGTTCGTTGAGAACAAAATTTTACCAAAGTAAGTAAGTAATCAACCAACCGGTTGATTTGATTGGAACAAAACGCTTCATCAAGTTCCAATCTGCACAACTAGTTGGTCAGTTCAGTTGGTCGGAGTGGAATGACTGGCGTATAGCTGTCAGAATTGTAGACGATCCCAAGCTCATTGAACACTTAGAGCCGCTCAGCATGCGCAGAGACGTTGGATCTCTTTGTATCATTTATCACATTTACAACGGGGAGTGTTCTGAAGAACTGTTTGATCTGATACCGGCGTCGCAGTTTTACCATCGCACTAGCCGCTACCGCCTGAAGGCTCATCCTTACATCATAGATCAGTAGAAATCGCACACTGTGCGATTCTCATGATCATGGTCAAACGACAAGAGTTCCCTTACATCGTTAGAGTTAGTCGCAGTAACTAAAGAATGGCGTCTATTCTGTCATACTACTCACTAAACTAAACCAATCTTACAGGATTAAAATTATCTGCCTCTCTTTTCATCTTAATAATATGTGAGAGAAAAAATGTGGCAACAATTTTAGAGCTGTCAAATTTAGTTTTGTTTAGTTTAGAGTAAATCAGAATCGATACCAATATCGTTGACATTAAAATAAAGTTTGGACTAAATAGTAGTTTTCACACATAAATCCTCATTCCCTATTGACACACGCAAAAGTGCAGTAATACCAACAGTGGTGACCCCAACAGTGGTGACCCCGACGTGATCCCAAAGAGATCCCGACAAACAGCAACCAAAGTGTAACAGTGGTGACTCCAACAGGCCTCCCCTTTAGGACTCCACATTGATCGACAGCCTGTCATCTGCATCTACTGGAAACGCGCGGCTCTCGCGTCGTTGTTCCATCGTCCAGAACTAGATATTACTTTAAATTTATTTTATGACTTCTGCTAATCGATCACATAACCTAATATAATTGGCACTATTCACAATCTATTTGTTACGGTTCGTTTACATAACACATAGACAGCGTGCTCGCAGATTGCGAGCAACTGATTCCTGCAATACCCAAACAATGACGGCATTCATTCACAATGTTGCGGTTCTCTAACTTCAAGTGCTAATTTGCATTCGTTTTAGATCTAGTAACTACTATTTATATATCGTCTACATACATAATTATGACAGTTATTATACACCTATAGTTATTATAATGATGCAGGGTCCAGTCCAAAGAGAAGACGAAAGCAGGAGATTCAGGAAAAACGTGGTGATTGAAAAGCCTGTCGCCGTGCCAAAGCTGAGAGAATGGGAAGATCAAAGAAAGAATGAGAAACCTAAGGAAATGGGACAGACCAAAGCCCACTCCTCTGGACTGGCAACCTGCTGAGAATGGGCGAGAATCGCAATGTCAAGAAAGCGTATCTTGGAGTTTCCTATCGCTGCCGACCCGACGGCTGGTCTAGATATCGCTGGAGTTGGACTTGCACCAGCCCCAAGTCACCAACTCGTTGAAATAGCGTCTGACCACAACTTACCTGACGTTTGTAAGCAAAATTAAAAGACACTGTTTCATTTTTTGTAATTTATTCGAGATAAAACCGGGAGCCTAGGCAGAAATTACCAGCGATATTAAAACTCGTCCGCGGATGGTCATTTGTGCCTTTGCTCCAATTTAATTTAGTCGAAGGACCCTTAATTTTAAGGGCTATGTTTGTTAAATCAGATAGCACGACCTTTTCTCGGCAAATATTCGAGCATCTCTACTTACAGAATGAAATTTTAGATGGTTTCAAATGGAAATTTAGGTGCTTCGTGAATTTTCGTGGCCTCACAATTGCTTCTTGCTTCTGCTTGGGGTCGTTGGATTTGAGGCGTAAGTACTCGTATGCACAGAATTCACGCTATAAGTATTATATAAGGACTCTACTTTGACTCTACCCTCACTCCGGCAGTCCGATAGAAAAAAGGGCTAGAGGGAATTAGATCATGCAGATCCGATGCAAACTCTCTGAATCTGATAAAAAACTGATAGACTAGCAGCTTTGTTATAAGAATAAGGTTCGATATGAATTGAAGTAAATGGGGCCTAGTTTTAACGGATAGTTTAATGTTACCTACCTATAGACTTTATAACCGATTTAAGCACCCACTTGATCTCAAAACTTTACAGTCACTTTCTAGAAACGAACATAACCTCAACTCAGTAGACCAGATCGAACAGACCACAATTGGAACGAGCAGATTTCACATCGGGACTACAATCACGGCTTTCCAATAAACTACAAATAACTCGAATCGATACAGACAGACTACAATACAACTATGTTAGGTATGTACCTATCTAGGTATCTAATAGTGCTCAGATTCTTAGCCATTTGGTTGTTGGCGGTTTAGATGCGAAAATGTAGGACGCACGAAATTAGCTTAGCACCAGGTTGAGAAGAAACGCACCAAGTATAATATTAAGGATTGTTCTATTATTTTTATTTTCTGTCTAGCTTCATAATTACAGGGTTACGCGGAAAGGGTGTACCTACTAAGCCGAAAAGAGTCTATAGTACCCATCAATTAGATTTTGCTCATATTTCAACCTAAAAATTATATTAAAATTAACCACTTGATTACAATTTGATGAAGATCTAATCAACTCAAGTTACCTTCGAACGAAATATATGAACATGCATAAAAACACCGACTTGTCCCATTAGAATCTGAGACCTCTCTTCGCTTGGTCAACTTGATTCACCGAACAAAACAAAAAAGTCGACTGTTGCACGAGACATGTTGGATGGCCTGTGCTTTCTATGCGCATATTTTTCAGTGACAGATATAAATTATACTGACTTTAAAAATGCGGAGACGTTACTATGTACAATTTAGGTCTATGCTAGCGTAACTAAAAGCGACCTTAAGTCCCAGGTGATAAGGAAGACAGTAGGTAACGTTAGGGCGTGACTATTTTCATCGCCCTTGACATGGCCGGTTGCGACACGCATTTCTCACGCCACGGAGCGGCTCGTGCAGTGAATGGTAGGGTAGACCCTATACAGGGTTACGCATATAGACTGTACTTAGCCGAAAGGATATCTTAGAAGATATCTATTCACTCACCATCATTCTATGCATCCACCTCTTTTTAGTGGAAAAACGTTATAAACCACTTTGTACATTAGAAAATTGTTTTGTTCCACCAACTTTAAGATCGAGGCCCAAAAATTATTTTTTTGTGGATTCTTCATCATTTCAGATTAGCTAAATTCTCCAGATATACACGTCATACTGAGGTGAAACTGCGGGGTGCAGCTAGGAAAAATATTACACCGTTTCAGAGTTGCCACGTGACTTGTGTTGCATTTATATTAAAACATTGGAGCTATTCTGTAAAATCTTTCTAACTCATACTTGGAATTATTAACTCGTCCATGATTATGTACAAAGAAACTTTTGTTTAAGTACTTTTTTAAATATTTATCCGTCCTAAAAATATATTTTCAGTTCATTCTTGAAGTTCAATGTGTTAAACATTATATACAAACTGGAGCACGTTTCAAAAATTGTTTATTTTTCTTTCTCATCTTTTTTATTTCGAGGCGTTTATTTAGAGTTATAACTAGGGCATATAAATAAAATATTTTAATGTTTTTTGAATTGATCGAATTAGGGCGTAGTCAAATCCAAACTTCTCAAATCAAACATTTCTTTCAATATAACCTGATGACTGGTTAGACTGTGGAAATATTCGGGGATATTCTTGTACCTACTTATATTATAAACAACTTTTACTATAGGAACAACCCTAACCCTGACATCACGAATAAAAATCTGTTTTTCCATATAAAAAATCTATTCCCGAAAAAATGCAAACACTGGAAAAAAAAAGTTACTGGTCCAGTTATTTCATATAACGATTTCACCTTGCCTATAAAAATAATATCTTGTTAGTGTATTTATTGAATATTATTGCCACGAGTGATTGGCGTAGATTATTTTTTTACGTCAACCGCGGATGGATCAGCTCCGTAGACTAACGTCGTAAACTTTTGAGACGTGGTTTAAAACTAATTTATAAACTTTCTAAGGCCAATTTTGGTTCCTTTACAAGCTTCAAGGAAAATAAAGTTTTCAAATTAAACTAAAACAACTAGGAAGTAACTAGGTTCTTTTAATTTGTTTCTCGCCGTGGGATCGGTCTCAAAGCACAAATCCGGGAATTGCTTGATCTTCTAGATTTAACCTAGATATTTAAGTAGTTAAGTTCTTACCTACTTACCTACGTTTTTCGTGCTAACAAGTAGATTGAAAACAAGCAAATGGGCAGCCTGATGGTAAGCAGTCACCGTCGCCTATGGATACTTGTAACACCAGAGGCATAACAACTATGTTGCTGACCCTTAAAGATCCTTTAAGAATGTATCAACTCGCCTTTTGAGGAACCCCATATTGTAGCTTCTAGGAATCACTGCGGAAGGTAGCTCATTCTACGTATTCAGGTAAGCTTGTATTAGGATATATATTAAGGGTATTTTTATCTGTATAGTGCAGACAAATCAATGATAACGAGAAAAATCCAAATAATCTATAATACATAACAAAGAGCACTTACCTTAATTATAACACTACTGAACAGCAGAAGTAATTATAGTTTGAGTTGTAGTTTGTGTTTTCAATTAGAATCCTTAAGATACGTTCGTCCAAGTTTGAAGCAGAATTTTCAAAGTACAATTAATAAATTACGATTAAGTCACTGCGATCAAAAAACAAATCACCGTACAATTTGGTAAAACGAAACACAACATTCAAAATTCCGAAAGTGCGGAAAAAACTGTCACTTGTCATTTGTGTGTAAAAAAAACGCGCGCTAAAAGGGTAACACTGAAAAGGAAAACAACTTTAAAAAATGCCCAGTTCTATTAAGCCACAGATAAAATAAGGAGGAAGATCGTCTTGAAAAGTGTCCACAATCCGACCAAAGAGAGCGGTAACCGGCGACCGCGCGCGATACCGCGAATCCGAAACTCATTCGAAACAACTCCAGGCGCTGCCGAATTTTCAGTCATAAAAATAACCCGTTGATGAAAAACATCAGTTTACTCGCTAATGTAAACATCGCGCGATCATCGTTCGCGCTGTATGAGGACGCGATCGGCACTGGCTAAATATAACGTGACGTTCCGATGCATTTGGTCATACGTATAGACAGTATGGATGGACAAAAATAACAAAGTAAAAAAACAGGGTTATGCGGATAGGGTATGCTAAGCCGAAAGGAGGTCATTGTACTCATCATTATGAACAACTTTTACTATGGGACCAACCCTGAAATCGCGAAAAAATATAAGCTGTTCCATAGAAAACGGTCATTGGCACTCGACGAAATGTATGTAGAAGGTGGAAAATCAATTTGATCTACCATGTAATTGGCAAAACAGGAAAACAATATAAAATGTTACCTTACCTTTCCGTTACTTCTTTACCGTTCCTCCTGGATATGGTTCAAACGGGAAGCTTTTTTACAATTTAACAAACTCGAGCTCGGTTGTAGGTTGTAAGAACTTGCGTCTAGTACATAGTACTCTACTGAAGCGCGGTGCTTTAATTGATTTTACTCGTTTCTGGAGCCGAAGATCATGGAACTAATGAAATAATGCATAATAGTGCTAATCAAATAATGCGCTTATCTGGCTCTAATCAGCTCAACGTATAAACATCGCTATTTAACGTGGTATACCGCTAGTATAATTGCAAATTAAAAATTTGCAAGTTAAAATGGCAATGGGCAGGTCACATCGCTCGAAGATCCGATAACCGATGGGGAAGAAAGGTTCTTGAGTGGAGACCACGAACCGGAAGACGCAGCGTAGGTAGGCCTCCCACTAGATGGACCGACGACATTGTGAGAGTTGCTGGCATGCAGTGTATGCAAAAGGCAGGCTGTCGTTCAGTGTGAAGGTTAAAGGGGGAGGCCTATGTTCAGCAGTGGACGTCTTCTGGCTGATGATGATGATGACCGCTAGCATGTTGCAGACTGGTAGTTTAGCATTTGGATTGTCTCTAGATCTTCAACGGTCTGTGGCCAATCCAACTTTTTTGTACAATAGGCTAAGTATTTATGTATTAAATATATTTACGAAGTTCCCATACTGTTGTTACATATTGCACCGATTGGTAGGGATGAGAGTGATTGTACGATAACACTGCACAGATGCCGCTGATTAGAGGTCGGCAGCGAAATGTGGGAACCCTAAAATTAATACTAATTAGGATTAAGTAGGCACTAAATGCATCGATGACTGGTCCTGAAAAACCTGCAAAATTGGTTGTGATAAGCAATGCTGCTATTTGGCATTGTTTTCAGTGCATCATATTGATCATTCATCTTCAATGTTTTTGATTTGATAAAACATTTAAATTCACAATGTTGGTAAATTTGATTTTACAGTCGTTGATACCACAGAAAATAATTATTTATTTTGTTTAAATTAGAACGGCTGTCAAGCATTTTTATAAGGTTGTAGCCAGTTGCACCCATATAAACGAAACGTCAGTCATTCGAAATCAGTGAGCAACTGTGGATGCGGACAAAGGACTTTGAGACCTAACCCAAAAAGGTAAGGTCCAAGTTCTTTGGATGCGGAGTTCGACGCGTTGATCTAAATAAGAATGTCTAAATCAAGGTTCACTCATAATGCCTGGCGACAGATTTTCCTTCTCATTTCCGTTCTATTTACTTCTCTTTTCTGTGGTTGATATAGACATGACGTTACAACGTAGGCTGTGGATCCAAACCCCTATGACGATCTAGAAGTAAAAAAAATTACAACCTTCAAAGAATACAAATATCGTGAGAAAGCTATAACATAGCTCTTTTTCTATTAGTCTCGCTATATGCTCACAAGCTGACCATTTGTCACCAAGCGAGCTTGTGTTCCCTTGTTGTGTTGTCCTTCTGTGTGTACTGTGTGGGGCCAAAAGGTTCTCAAATGGAGACCACGGACCGGTAAGTGCAGCGTAGGACGTCCACCTACAAAATGTACGGACGACCTAAAAGAGACCACAGGGAAACGCTGGATGCAGGATGCAGGATTTCTAACCGGCCCTGTTGGAGATCGACGGGGGAGGACCTATGTCCAGCAGTGGACGTCCTATGGCTGAAAAGATGATAAACTTGTTTTTTTAATATAAATAATAGGCTTGCGTTTGACCGCCAAGTCGCCTGATGTTAAGCGATGATGCGGTCTACGGTAGAGCACGCATGCCTAGAGCTTGCCTAGAAGAAACCGATTCACTCGTGATTTGAAGACTCCCAGTATCTATCGGGGAACACCCATTCAGGCATCGCATTCCACAGACTAGCAGTTCACACAATAAAAGTGGAATCAAAGCGCTTCGTTCGAACTTGTGTCCCAGCATTTCTTTTACCTACGACAACACTAGAGGTTACGTCCATACCTACGGCTACCTCGTCACTCAACGTCAAACCAGACATGGACAAATGCCTGATCAGTCTGCTCGAATACTGACAGTAATGAATGACACTTTTAACCGATTTCAAAAAAGAGGAGGTTCTCAATTCGACTGCATGTTTTTTGTATGTTTGTTACGCGATTACTCCGCTAATTATGAATAAGTTTTGATGATTCTTTTTTGTTTGGTAGGTCATAATTTAGAGGTGGTCACATATAAGTTTCACCAAAATTGTTTTTTGAAATAATCAAGAAAAAAAAAATTATGACGTTTCGGTTTGTGGTTCCTATCCCTTCAGCAAAAGTTTTGATAAGGGCTCTCAATCTCTGGTTTAACCGATTACAAACAAGGACGGGGAGTGCTCAATTCGGTTGATTTTTTATGTTTGTTACTTCAGAACTCCGTTATTTATGGTAATTTAGTTTTTTTTTTATGAAAGGATATACTTTCAGATTGATCCCATAGCAATTTAAAGGGGAGTGTCATCACACTAAATTCAATAGGGCCGCCGCTCCAAGATGGCGGATTCTAAGATATTTTTACCTGTAGATAGGTTGTGCCCGCCGACATAATATTGACTAGACGAATGCAAGACTAGCTGCCCGACTTCGTTCAGCCGTCTCTTATAGTCACGCACTTCGAGTTGTATTTTTGTATCTTTAAATTTTTAGTTGTATTTTTGTATCTTTCTTATTTGTATCTTTTGTATCTTTCAACAAATTGTATTTTTGTATCTTTCTAACTACAAAGTCTTTCATATTCTTTCCCTTATTTCACAAAATGCACATATACAATGTGTAGGTAATCTATGCTATGTTATGGTATATGCTGCGTTTAGTCAGTTTTTAAAGCCGTGTTGTTCGCATAGAACGTCTCCATTATTACACCTCACTGGGCGGATTACATTTTCTTTACTAAAGCTAAAAGCTTGTTTATAAAATGTTTTTTTTTTTTTTACTATTAATTTATTTGCTGGTAGAGTACATAATATCCTCTTATCCGTCCATCCATCCTCCATCGCTCTTAGCGATAAGGCCGCCGATTGTTACACTAGTTTTTAAGCTGTTTTATCGTGTGTATCAAATTTTTGGTGTGAACAATAAAGAGTTTATCTGTCTATCTATATATCCTAGTGCTGATGGATGAAGACGTACGAAGTGACAACAGCCAGTTCTTATTCCTGGAAAGGCATAATGATGTTATTTTGGTGCTGTGGTTAAATGCCTAACCGGCCATTAAATCAAGACTTATCTGTCTATTTATGAGTCTCATCATATTGTTCTGTTTAAGGTCAAAAGGCAAGCAATAAGAGCAGCTATGGACATTAACATTTATCTTGTGAGTTGGGGACATGTCTGCTCCCATTTCCCTATTTAATATGCATACGGAACCCATGTCGGTCTGTATAATAAAGTGTCGCTCGGGGTTTATATTTAAATCAGTATGCGGAACGGATATGGAAATAGCAGTAGGTGGCGCCATCTGGAATTGTGGTGCGTTACCTCACTATACAATGGTAGAGCCATTTTAGGTTCTTAACATGCGCCTACGCCTGTAAAGATGTTTAAAGTTTTAAATGCATTATAGTATATTGTACAACGTGTGCGTAAAGCCATGTATGCCGAAATGGGTTTTATATATGCACGAGTTACACACTCGGCTTTTCACTTTTATTGTGAGGAAATTAAACAGTGATATTGTAAGCAAAATACCTCCGTGCCTTAAGGCGAAAGTCTTCGACTAGTCTGCGTTACCAGTGATGACATACGGCACTGTAACGTGGTCTCTCACAATGGGCCTCATAAGCAAGCTCAAAGTCGCACAACTAGATATGGAGAGGGCTATGCTCGGGGTTTCTCTACGAGATCGAATGAGGAGATCAGTGGACGGATTAGCAAGTTGAAGTGGCAATGGGCAAAGTACATATCACGCAGAACAGATGGCCGATGGGGCCGAAAGGTTCTGGAATAGTGACCACGGACCGGTAGACCGTAGGACGTCTGTCCATCCTAAAAGAGACCGCAGGGCAACGCTGGATGCAGGCCACTTCCAACCAGCTCTTTTGGGATCGATGGGAGAGGCCTATGCCCAGCAGTGGACGTACTATGGCTGAAATTATGATGATGATGATTGTAAGCAATATCTCTTTATAAATATAATCTCTTAAGAGCTTTCTTAAATTTTTTTACAAAAAAAAAACAACGAAAACTGGATTTTTAACGATCTGATTCTATCAAATAGAAAGATCTACAGGGGCTTTACGGACAACTGCTATAGCGGAACCTAATCCGCTCAGTTGGAAAATCACGCGACCGCAAACCGTATCTGGGCGCGATAAGTTTCACGTTCGCGTGATTTTCCAACTGAGCGGATTAGGTGCCGCAATAGCAGTTGTCCGTAAGGCCCCAGGGCATTCAATTTCCATCATAAATAGATCTGTATGTTTAATTGAAAATAACGCCTTAAAATTTTGGAAAAACTCGGCATATTATCTTATTACCTCCAATTTACAAAAGTAGACTTTTGCAAAACTCTCAGAGAGAAAGTTTGACAGTTTCGCATATAATATTAAACAATTTTAATGTTATAGTTTACTTGTTTTATATTCGTCTTGACAATTACAGCTTTATTTTTTCATTTTTTGCCAGAAAGTCCAGTCACCAACGTTTTTTTTTATGTTGACATACGCTGTTGGCCTTACGGCCTCTACAGCGACCGGAGTAGTTAGCGAACGCAGAGTGCGTTCGGCATAACTAAACTTGATGGTGTAAGTTTTGGGCGACTTGATCATGGGTACCTCGAAGGTACGAAACTTGGCTTGGGCCGTCGCCGGGAGTGGGGATCAGACTTGCCCAGGCACCCCAGAAGTGGTGTGCCCTGAAACCCTAGCGGTTTGTTGAACTTCGGGACATTTTTTCACACACGGTCATCTGACCCCAAACTAAGCAAAGCTTGTGATATGGCTGCCAGAGACTGATATACATACATATATAGTTTTAAATACATACTTAAATAGATATTAACAACCAGATATAGAACAAACACAAATGTTCATCGCATAAATGTTTGTCCTAGATGGGAATCGAACCCACGCCCCCAAGCTCAGAAGGCAGGTTCACTACCAACTGGACCAACGGGCTATCTAAAATTGACTATTTTGAGAGAATCTAACCGATCTTCTACTAGAGGATCTGTTAGAAGATCCTTTAGGGGGTAAAACTGCACCTACCTAGAATTGATCGATTGCATTTTATAGTACGGCTCATACCTATTCATATTCAATTATTTCTCAAATTGGTACACCACTGTAGGTACACTTTTGAACGTCAGAACAACATTAACACATTTTAGAGACAATTATTAAAACATATTTTGTAGGTACAAATCAACACATCAACTCTTAAAGTGGTGAGACTATATACCTACTCAATTATTTTGATTATGTAAGGACTACTACTGAGAATAAAATGTAGTAAGTACTTACTACATTTTTAAGTAAAATGATGTAAAAACTGTGTATACTTTTAGAACAATGTCTCTGGGACCTAAGTAACGTAGGTACAGTCTAATTACAGTTGTCTCAGTCAAAAATTCGCATCTCAGTTCTCATAATACCTTTATTCCCATCCTACTACTGTCGTATCAAACTCTCTTTGCAGGCCCCGATATGTCTAACATTTCCCGCTGAGCGTCCTACATTATCGATTGTATTAATACAAGCACCACTACCACCCTACCTAGGCCTCTGTTACCACGAAATACCACCCCGTTGTGAACTACTCTATTCACACACGGTAAGGGAGGTAGAGGTCTTGTAAAATTGGAAATCACGCACGCAGATCACGCACACATGCATAAAACCCGCGCAGTCGCAGTAAACCCTCGCCACCCCACCCATTTCACTTGTCGTCTAGCCAAAGCCGGCAAAATTCTTCTACACCCCCGCGGGTGAACTACAAAACGCAACAACTTGAAAAATACACGTATTTTACTCGTAAATACTCTAAATATAACGTTTTCTAACGCGCATCGCAAGTGTTTCGCTTCAGCTTTAATCGTCGCTTAACGTTTCATTAATCAATCGATTTAGTTTTAAGGAAAACCCAGTGCGAAAGGACCAATCACGGAATTCGAATACGGAAGGAAAATGGCGGACAGCAGAGTTTTCGCTCAAAATTAGAATTCGATTCGTTTTTTCAAATTTGGACGTACAAGTTTTTATTGTTGCTTTGTTTTTGTAGCCAGCCAGTATGTTGGTGAGGACTTTTGGAACGGTGTAGGTTTTAGTCGCGAGTGCACGCACGGGGTATAAGATCGATATATGTGTAGTCTGTAGTCGGTCCGGGCTGCCGGTGGTAGTAACTTGGTACGCTGACTAAGTTCGGAGACTGTTGTTCATGTCAGAAGAAAAAGAGGCGGAGTAGTGCGCCACTCGCCGCCGAGATGACCACGGAGACTGCGACGCCTACTCAGGTCAGTTTTATATCTTTACGTGGGTTTGCCGCATTGAAACGGCAGGCGCTTTATTGCCCGTGTCAAGGACATTGGCCTTCTCGGGTTAGACACCTAGCTAGTTATATAACTGTTGGAGATACTGAAAGGAATTCGAATGAAATGACCGAAAACCCCTGAACATTACAAACTACAAAGATTTATTTTGATTAGTCTATTATAACAATACATGTGTATACATAGGTGGTCACCTTCCGTTCACTTGGTGGATATAATAAAGCTACATTAGTGAAAAATCATGATTTATTTAGTTACGGACAAAGTTCTATTGTAGGTACTTTTTGTTCTCGAGACGTGAAACGGGTGAATAGAGAAGCAACTTAGACAGTTGAATAATATGAATTTAAAGAAGAAACTTTCTTCGTGCTCAATCGTTTCTATTCTACCCCGTTTCGTGGTATTCTTCCAGTTTTTATTCAGATTTTCAGCATTTATTTGGGATAAAGTATACTTACCTACTTTTATCTCATGATGTAGGTACTTAATTTTCGCAAAGACTTTTCGTTACACTAAAAATATACATTATATATATTACTGGTAGCTTACTGGTAGTATATATTATAGTTTCGATATTGTGGTGCGTTGTGTTTTAATATTTTTTTAATAAATACCACAAGTGCAGCCTTCAACTGACTTCAAAAACTCTAACTACTTATTTGAACCGATAGAGTTGGAATGCACCGTTTTTATTTATTGAATGGATTATAATAAATTCCGAAGTTGATTTTAAATGAAGACTATATTCCACATCTAAGTGGGGAAACTTAGGGGGTGACTCCCGTTTATTGAATTTTAGCCACTTCCTGTGAAGTAGTTTTTTTGTATAAATTTACTTTTCCGAGTAAATTTCAGGAGCAAACAAGTATAAATAGATTTTTAAACGCTCAATTTAAGAGCTGATAATCATTAAACGGCTGAACAGATTTTCTTGGATCATAGCTAAGAACAGTCCGATCAAGTCACCTTTCAAACAAACAAAGAACAAAATCAAAATCGGTTCAGCCGTATGGGAGCTACGATGCCTCATACAGACACATAGATGACAGACACATGTTAAACTTATTCTACCCTCCCCCTCTTTTACTACAGGACAAGTAGAAGGACTGCAAACTACCACTACATCCTCGTGGAAATTCTACTCAACGTTTTGGGTCGTCATTTATGATGCGTACTGCCCAAGAATGGAACTCCCTGTCGTCCTCCTTGTTTCCTGAGAACTACAATCTATAGGCATCTTCAAGGCTAGTGTGAATAGATCAACGTGTTCCATCCTCGGCCATATCGTCGCTCACCATCAGGCGAGTTGCTGACCAAACGTAGATCCATTCTATAGAAATCAAAAATATCGAAAATAAACGCTTTATTTATTGCGTTGAGGGTTAAAAATAAAACAAAACCGACGAAACGCCATAAAACGGCAAGCTTACTAAATCCTACCCAAATCTTGTACCTACAATAGACTTATTCTATACTTAAGACTTCAAAACAAATCCAAATGATCAGCTCATTGGTTTAAAAAACACGGTTACTATGGAACAAACATCGAAAATAACCACGGCTTACATTTTAATCCATTCTGCTTCCTCAATCTTTTGTCTGCTCTTATTGTATCCAAACAAGCTAACTTTGATGAAAAAGGAAACAAGGAAAAAATAAATAGGTATCTACGAAAAAAAATATCTAAATAAAACTCATTGCAGATTCCATATTGGCTCTACTGGAAAAAATCTTAACGGATGTATCTTTAGAACGGTAATAGATAACCAGTTGAAATATTCTCAGAATATGCAATTATGTTAGTAGATGGTTAAAAATGGCGGATTAACTAAGTTTTTTTTTTACGCGGATAAGTACGCGTTTGACCACCAACTCGCCTGTTGGTAAGTGACGATGTGGTCGAAGATGAAACACGCAGACTTAGAAGATACCTATTCATTCTGGCCTTGAAAGGGCCCAGATTATATATTTCAGGGAACAAGGAAGCTGGCAGGTTGTTCCAATCCTTGGCTGTACGGATTAGAAACGTGGATTCAAAATGCTAGGTACGTATCCAAGGAAAATCCACAATGTCCTGTAGTAGAAAAGGGGTGGTAGGATAAGGTCATGAAGCTCTGATGTACATTCTCCGAAATGATTCCTGTAGAAAATTTACAGACTCGCTACTTTGCAGCGGTGTTCTAGACAGAAAAGTTTCTTAGCCACTAACTTCTCATCACCTATAAGTCGAGCATCTCGCCTGTCTACCGATTCAAGAGCTTCGAGGTGGTAGGTACCTATTTGGCTGGACCGTCCCAAAGATGACAGCAGTATTCCACACACGATCGGACTTGAGCTTGCTTGATATAGAGAAAGCATCTGCCCCGGCGTGAAATACCGCCTAACCTTACAAAACAATAAAATGAAAATGTAAAATATAAACCCCCATACAAGAAACGTATTTTTAACCAATTTTTGAGTTTGCAATGTTTTTTATTATGGCTATACACGCATAGTTTGTCAGGGATTATTTTCATGCTACTACAATCGAAAGCCGATGTTTCATATAAGCACGGGAATTTCACCCACCAAACACGGTATTTGAAGATTTGGTTCTGGCAACACTCATCCTGTCTTATAAGTTTATCATCGTTTTTCCCCTAGATTATGATACTATGTGCAAACGTTACCTTTCTGCCCTTTTCTTTATCAGTCGGTATTTGCATTCACTTTACTTTACAATTACCTTTTTTTTTACTTTTTAACAATTATTATATTCAAATTTTAATGATAAAAATGTAACAGTTGAAAATAGCTCTTCTAGAAACTTCAATCCAATTTTTTCCGTAATCCGATAAAAGACTCGCTTTGAATTATTCAAGCGAAGAGCCGAGTTTTCCTTTGATTTTCTGCACAAAATTGAATTGTTGGTTGTCAACCTTTGAAAGTTCGATTATTCAATTAATACCTATATATTTTTTTGAGAATACTTTTATGAAAGTTTGGTTTTGAAAATATACATGCAAATGCCTTCCACTTTTGATTATCATCATCAGCCAGTTGACGTCCATTGCTGAGCATAGGCCTCCCTCTTAGACCTCCACACTGAACGACAGCCTGCCATCTGCATCCACTGGATGCTCACGACTCGCACGATGTAATCGGTCCATCTTGTGGGAGGCCTACGTACGCTGCTTCTTTCGGCTCCTGGTCTCTAATCAAGAACCTATCTTCTCCAGCGGTTATCGGTTGCGATTTCGTATTTAAGGTGAAGAATTTAATTGACTTTATCCTGGAAATAAAACCATTGTTTCTATTACTATTATCGAAATTTATGGGGTGCTGTGAAATTTGTGCTATGAAGATGTTAAATTGAAGCTGTTAATCGTTCATTTTAATTTTCAACAGCTTGTAACCTGAATACGCAAGGTTGCGTTAACGAAGCTATTTGTCAGCACATTAGGCGCCCTTGACACCGCGTAGGGCTTCGGTGTCAGTTCTCAGAGCCCGGGCGCCCGTCCGCCCAGTAGGGCGGATTTATAGGGAAAGGTCATAATTATATATTATTTACGGTGTAGTCTTCCCGTGAACATGGTGCATGTAACTGCGCCAAAATATCGGGAGCTCATTCCACAAACTTATCACGGGTAATATCCCGTTAATAATAATTTAACAGCATGTGAAAGTTACACTAATAGACAAGGCTTTTATTAATCATTGTTAAACATAATTACGGTTCATTTCATACTTTTTGAGAAACAAGAAATCAAACCTCGAAAATTGAAGTTTGACACTGGCTTAACCCTATATTTTTGCTACGCTAAATACGACCTTATACCATACAGTATAACAGTATAAGTATTATCGGAACCAACAACGTTCTCGCATCAATGGAAAACCCATTAAGAGTCTTATAACTTTTATTCTAAAAAAATACAAAAACCTTAGCTTTTCTTATAAAGTGCTTATAAACGAGCAATAGGACCATTAAACAGTCATTAGTACTAAATGAGAACCTTTTAGATAAATTAAACCTTCTGAAGTGTCCTTAGACGAGATTCAAC
This sequence comes from Agriopis marginaria, assembly GCA_932305915.1. Classification (NCBI taxonomy): domain Eukaryota; kingdom Metazoa; phylum Arthropoda; class Insecta; order Lepidoptera; family Geometridae; genus Agriopis; species Agriopis marginaria. The sequence goes on along the minus strand of OW029914.1, from coordinate 19,125,979 downwards.
TGATTTTATCAGTTGATTGATTCTTTTCTTATTTTTTTACCCCCGACGCAAAAACAGGGGTGTTGTAAGTTTAACGTGTGTATCTGTATATCTGTGTGTCTGTCTATGGCATAGGAGGTCCCAAATGGCTCCACCGATTTTTGTTTAGTTTTTTGTTGTTTTAAAGGTGTGTTGATAGAGAGTGTTCTTAGCTATATGATTTAAGGACGTGTTTCCGTAATGCGTAGTTTCCGCATGAGTACCGCTTGAGACCGCCCCAGCATCCAAAGTCAACTCCAAAATCCGCCACCAGTCAGTTAAGTCAAGTCAAAAATAATAGTAATACCTACAATAATTAGTTGCTTTTACCTTTTTCTTACGCAGTGATCAGGGATCAAATTCGAATTTTAAATTGTCAGTGTCCATACAGCGATGTTTTTGACTTCGAGTTGGTGGTTTGAAGCGGCAAGGGTCTGCTTTTGACGGCGCCCAAGCGTTGACTGAGACGCCGTTTCAAATGATAGACAAAGTTAGACAAAAATAATCTAAGGAAAACAAACCTTACTGTGCATAATTTAAACCTTATTGGTTCTAGCAAAATATTAGAAAACAGTGGTAAAACGTTTTTTTTCTTCCTATGCTTATTTGAAACATATTTAATTTTTTTACTTATAATTTTGTAAATTAATATACATACTAATAGAAGATATTTTTTTAAAGATTAAAAACATGGAGTTTTTGATATATATGTACCGAAACACGACTGGTTTTCGATACTTTTGTGGTAAGAGGCTACGAAAAAAAATTTTCATTATTTATTGTTAATAATTTTAAAAACTATGAACTTATATATAGTCTGGATAAAGAGCTTTCTACCTTTAGATAATAATACCATTCGACTATGTTTTACGGTTTCGTCGGAAAATGTACCGAAAGTTGGCTTATTTTTAACAGTTGCGGAAATACGTCCTTAAGAAAATATATCAAGCCGTTTGAAGATTATCAACTCTTTTGTCGGGTGTTTGATTATTTTTCCATTGCTACTTGTTTCTTTCGTATTTTATAAGTTTTTGAAGAAGAAATTGTATTTATAAATTTGATTCTTGAATTTTCATGGACGGCGTTAGTTTGAGATGTCTGTCATCAGGTAAGGTGCCGTGAGTTCACCTACTTTGCGTGTTTGCTGCCTGTCTGAAGTTGGATCGATGCTCCAACTTAATTCAGTTCGATCTCCGTCGTCTTGGCAGTAACACGTCACACGTCAATACAACACTGTCAACCAGAAGAGCGCAATAGTCAACTTTGTTACTGCGAAAGCTTGTGGACTGTAAAAATAGAAGGCAAAACGCGAGGAAAAGCTATTTTTGCAGGGGTTTAAAAAATAACTATTTATACTTTTTTGCATAAAGAGTTCGCTCCAGAGTAGGATACTTTTTCTCCCTAAAAAAAAAAAAGATTCCTAAAGGAATGCCTACGTGGGTGAAATTGCGAATCTCAAATGTGAGAGAATATATGTGAAGTAAAATTGTATGATTGTTCTACCCGTTATGTAATGTCGGACAGAATTTTATTGTTGACAAGGTCGTTACCATTTTGGCTAATAAACGAATTAACTTTTACAACTACTGTGTCAAAACCAACACCCTTTATAACGAGGTAACACGGTTTTTAGGGGAGTTTCACACACCTGCCTAGAAACAGTTTCAGCTTTCAATTTGCTACATTATACGCGGATAGCACACCCTCGCCGCGGGCCCGTAGCAGCGAAACCGTTGAGCCCATTCTCTAGACAAATCCATCATTATCACACATTTTCAACATTTTAGAAAGTAAAAAAAATGTAACGATCTTTAGAATAATGTCATATACGGTTTAAGAAAAATTGCAATATTATTTTTTATTTAAGGCGGAGGATATCGTTAAGTACTCGAATAAAAAGTTTGCCGTCACGGCATATGAGTAGGTTTTACTGCCAAGGCGCGCCAATATAGTGATTTTTCTATCTTATATTTTTTTAATGCGTGTGCGAGTTAGCTGTGAACCTTGAATTTGTAGTACGTTAGTAAGATTAATTCAAACGACACACTTCGAATGACAGAGCTACCCGATACGTTATAGCATATTTTATTTTCTGTTGTAAGTAAAATTATTGTATAGGGTTAATATTTAAATAGTTATGAATAAACAGTTTCCGAGCAGTAGCATATGCACTTTACAACCTGACGGCACCAATTCGATCCTCGTGCAAAAATGTACCAAATATTTATTTATTTAAATACTTATTTAGTAGGTAACTAAATAATGTGTAGTTTCGATGCCATCGCTCAAAAACGGCTGAGGACTAACTAACTAAGAATAAGGGCAGAATTTCAAAAGTTCAAAGACGTATGCACTGGGTCAGCGTTGTGGATTAGGGCCTATTCTCTCTTTCTAAGAGGCCTGTCTCCCAGCAGTGGGAGCATGATAGGCTGAAATGATAATAACGATAAAACGGTTTTAACGGTTTCGCTGGTATGGTTCAACGACGGAGGTGTGCTACCTGTCATAAGTAGTTTAGTAGCATTTCAATTCAATTAGCGAAATATGGAACGGGTGGCGGGTGGGGTCCGTTTGACTGAAGCTAAGTATAAATAGAGTTGATCTGTGCCAGGGGGAATATAAATGGTACACCCATTTTAGGTTGGGAGCACTACGTATTTGCGAAGAACTTTGTTGCGAACAACTTTTTGTATACCTATATTGGTAGGTCACATAAAGTAGAAAGTCCCAGATAATTATTTCAAAATTAACATTGATTATAGATAGATAGAAAACTCATTATTGTGTACACCAGAAATACATAATTTTATAGATACTTAGGCAATATTTACGAGTTAGGCCACAAGTGGCGATCTTATCATTAAAAGTGATCTCTTCCAGACAAATATTTAATTATAATTATGATTTGGAGCCTCTGATGTTAGAAGTATCCATAGACACGGTAAATGCTTACCAAGCCTGTCTGCTTGTTTGCCATTTATGGCATAAAATAGTATATTATGCAATTAGTGAACAAAGGACGGATTTAAAGCAAGGGCCATAGATGAATCACGAGCAAGAGAAGGATTCTAACGACTGAATCACGACCGTAGGGAGTGATTCAGTCATGCAGTGTGAGAGTCCTGAGTGACGCAAGTAATTCATGGCCCTCGATATAAATCCGTTTTATTCAAGAGTTGCATACTCAAAGAATTTGGACATACCTGTTTGGGTAGTAAATTGTTTGTGCATACAGTACTTTATACCATGACTACGAGAAAAAGAAAGATTTTAGCGAAAATGTGGCGGAAATAGACATTTAATGAAGAAAAAAGGAAGGAGTTTGTATCGAGTACTTTTTGCGCAAGGAGGTTGTATAGCATTGAGATGGAGGTCGAATATATTGATGTGTTCTAAATTCAAACACCAAAATACTGCTTTTTATTCACTGTTTTCAGTGAATAAAACTTTTTACGTTTTTTTTTAGCTGTTTTTGTGACACTTACTTAAGGTTAAATAGGAAAAGAAGAATAAGAGACGCGTCGACTAGAAAACCTACTTTTTCAGTCGGATAAAAATTAGAAGTGAAGGGTTTACTCGATTCGACGTGCGTAAATTTTTAATTATGGTATGTACCTACTTACATGCAGTTTGTTGGACTACATAAGGGCTCAATTAAAAAAGCTGCCTTGATTTACATATTCCTACTCTTAAATTATTATTCGCCGTGTCTGGCATACATCAAGGGTTGATTATGCACCCCCGCATGTTGAGGGTTCATGGTGCCTTGTAGGTTTATACAATAGTTTTACGGCTTTTTTACGGCGAGAGGCAGTATTTTCGAAAATAAACATTGGTTGCTTAGGAAAAGAGGGGGTTTGCCGGAACTAAATATTAATTACATTTACCCTAATACATAAACGCTTTTTTACGCTGTTAAAATCAATATCGAATCGAACATGCTGAGATTCGCTGCCACAAAATCTAAAACCCGCCGTTGCCACTAACTGGAATTTACAAGCATTTGTCGCTCTTACAACTGCAACAATATTGTCAATAAACCGGCCAAGTGCGAGTCGGGCTTGTGCACTGAGGGTTCCCGTACCACCACAAAATACAATTATAATCAATTTAAAAAACCGACTTCAAAAGTAGTAAAATCTGGCGTATCTCTAAATAAATAAATAAAATATGGTGGCATTTCGATTCGGTGCGGCGAATGATGAGGTCATCTAAGTAGCAAAATACGTTGCTTAGCTTGGTAATGAACATAAATTTATCACTGACTTGCACTTGGCCATTATTTATTATTTGTTGTTATACTTTAGAATTTGTACTATAATCATGTTAAGTTTGACGCTTGTAAATATTAGCATTTTAACATTGGAGCAAATACAAAAATACGTTTAAAAAGTTTGTTGTATGGGACACCCCCTTTTAGTTTTTACTTTGTGGCTTTATTATTTATTAGTTAATCCGCTGTAACGTTACATATTTTATGAAAATTTCAATTGGCTATATATTACTGTTCGGAAGATACATCCGTTAAAATGTAGGACGGACTGACAGACAGCGTAGTCTTAGTAATAGGGTCCCGTTTACACCCTTTGGGTGCGTAACCCTAAAAAAGAAAGAAAAACAACAAGCCCTACTTCATGTTACGGTCACACTCGTATTTTTTTTGTTTCGCTATGGAAGTCACCCTTTACACGCTTATTTGTTTAATATTTTGATCATGGCCAAAAATGTGACAAAGAGTATTCCATCGCCAGATGTGATCAGTTCTCACACTTTCTCCCGATAGACCGTGATAAATTAGAACCAAAATAAGAAATCAAATACAAAATCACTATCCTTAATTATTATTGGTCTCCCCGGGGGCAAAAGTCATGTCATGCACTTGGGGGACGTGTCGATAAGCAATACATGTAAGTACAGTCGACAAGAGAAGAAGAAATAAATAAAACATAGCAGCCCAAACGCGTGTCAACAGCAGCACAACTTTAATCTATGAGTCTTTTCAGCAATTTTTTGTTTTTGTTTTTTTGGTTTACATAAATAATAGAGTTGCGTTTCACCACCATCTCTCCTATTGTTAAGCGATGATGCGGTCTACGTTAGAACACGCTTGCCTAGAAGAAACCGATTCACTCGTGATTTGAAGACACCCAGATTGTAACCTTCGGGAACACCCAGTCAGGCAGCGCATTCCACAGACCAGCAGTTCGCACAATAAATGTGGAATCAAAGCGCTTCGTACAGGTTTTCGGAATATCAAACATAAATTGGTAACGATTTTTTGTGACCGCTCTGGCAGTCCGATAGAAAAATGGGCAGGAGGGAATTAGATCGTGCAGATCCGATGCACACTCTCCGAAATGTATCCGATAAAAAACCGAAAGACTAGCAACTTTACGTCGATGCTCAAGACTAAGAAGCTTAGTTCGAACTAAGAATTCGTTGCTGATGAGCTTTTTGGCACGTTTCTCGATAGGCTCCAATGCCTCAAGCTGGTACTTACCTGATCAATCCCAAAGATGAGAGCAGTACTCCATGCACGACGATGCAGTATCTTGAGGTTTACATTCAATTAGGCGAACAATTACGTTATTCATCAACCCAATGCGATTGAACGTCGCAGAAAGCTGCCGTTTGAGCATTTTTTGGTGACTGTACTTTTAGCAGTCGAGCTGCCTCCCCACTGTTATTATACTCAGATGAGGTTGAGTTTCTAATGGCAGCCTGCAAGGAGTTATTACAGTACTGTTATGATAAAAACCCACGTGATTTAGATTTCTATGGAAATTGTGTTCAGTGTCGGTCGCTGGGGAAAACCACTGGAAACAGCAAATTTTATAAAATTGTCCCTACTTTCTTGTATCTTTATTATACAGACTTTAGTTGTTTGTGTGGTAAATTGTTTTCCCTTTCACGCAATAAAAGAGCACAACGTATCGACGTGATTTTTTGCATAGCATTCATAATAGTTACCTAAAGTAGTTATCAGACGTGACGGATTTAGTTGACGGACCGCCGCGCCGCGCCGTCAAATCAAAAAGAGTGAGTTTTTTTTTCTCTTTTTCTCCCGTTAGTCAGACGGTGGTCTGGAGTACCAAATCCATACGTCTTTTAGTTCGGTTCGTGGTCTCCACTCAAGAACCTTTCTTCCCCATCGGCTATTAGTTCTTCGCGCGATGTGGCCTGCCCATTACCTGCCTCTTAGTACTATAAAAAATAATTTTCACGTGAGTTTTGTTACAGTAAATATATATTTTTACCTATAGTCGAATTGAACTATCGAGCCTAACATAGTAGTTTGTAAGAAAAATCATCGATCAGTCTAAATATAAACTTTATCCATAATTGAAACTGGGCCACGAGCTAGCTTTGTTCCCGGATTGCAGGGATGTATTGATTAGACATCGGAGGCTGCGGCGCCGGCCGTAAGGAATAAGGATACGTGCTGAAGGTTTTATTGGAAAGGTGACGCGTTGTGTAGGGCTTAATACTGTTCTATGTCGATTGTACGGTAAGTATGTGCAAATTGTGCAAGCGTTACTGACTTCGAGTCGGCATTTTAAAGTACCTACATAAAGGTAGCATAAAAGCCTAAGTAATAGTACCTAAGTAAAATTTGCAACTTGAAGTGGCAATAGGCAGGCCACATCACTCAAAGAACCGACAGAGAAGAAAGGTTCTTGAGTGGAGACCATGAACCGGAAGACGCAGCGTAGGTAGGCCTCCCACTAGATGCGGACCGGCGACATTGTGAGAGTCGCTGGCATCCAGTGTATGCAAAAGGCAGGCTGTCGTTCAGTGTGGAGGTTAAAGGGGAAGGCCTATGTTCAGCAGTGGACGTCTTCTAGCTGATGATGATGAAAGGTAGCATTCCGATCTTGTCGACCGCGACCGGCGGCAGTGGCAACGTCGCGCGACCCACTGCTCTGTATGAATTTATATGGAGTGCTAAACAATGGAAGCGACCGCGTCGCGCGGCGTGTGGGTGAACGTGGTAGCCTATTTGGGAGACCGCAAGACTTGAAAGCGTGAGGTCGCGAGTTAAATCCCGGGCCCCTACCAATGAGTTGGAGAAGGAACCTCATCAGGAGAGGAATCCTGAATACGAACGGAAAAAGTTCAATAGCGTATGTAAATCCACCAACCCGCAAATCGCCACGCATGGTGGATATGGCCTTAGTCCAGCAGTGGACTAATACTATATCTTCAAAATTGTTAAAATGCGCGAGCGAGATAGACGTCGGACAAAGGATGGGCTCTCCGAAGAATTGTTACCCAAGGTAGAAAATGAACCTGTTAGGGATTATGACGTAGGTATCTGCAGTTCTGTAGACATCGGTCACTCCACTGTAGTCGCCCTTATAATAAATAAATAGCTGGGTCGGAGACACCCCTCACAAATAGAGTTCTCGGTAACAATAGCGACCCAGTTTGTAACGCTGCATTTAGCAGTCTATCGATCTTCCGTGGAAATGTAGGGTCTGTCCAACCAATGACGTTACCTACGGGGGGTAAAGTCAAGTCTGTTATTATAATAAAGTTTTATTTGACTTTACTTTTAAAGTATTCAGAAAATTTCGTTATTAAAAATAATGTGAACTAGTTGCAGAATTATACAAGTGATCCGTACATTGAGTCCCAATATGTTTTATCATCATCATCACGAACCAGAAGACGTCCTCTGCTGAACATAGTTCTCTTTGTTAGAACGCCATACTTGAACGCCAGCCTGCCATCTGCATCCTCTGAATGCCTTGTTAAGTAGCTAACAGACGAGATGGACTTGGTTGACGGACCGCCGTCCAACCAACGGGAAGAAAAATAAAAATGTTTCTCTTTCTCTCCCATTGGTTGGGCGGCGGTTCGTCAACCAAGTCTGTTAGGTACATAACAGTGAAAACGTGGTTTCACTTTTTAAAACTCGTTAACAAGGTATTAAATAACGTCAAACAAGTCATAGCCACAATCAAAGTAAAGCAAAATAAGTCACGGTCAAGCCCAAGTCATGCCCTAGTAAAGTAGTGGAGACTTACTAGAGGCTTCTGTGGAGTTTTGGAAACATCACGAAAATATAATATGTTTCACCTCATTATATGACTTCTACACTCGTGCACGTTAAAGAATACCTAATAAACAATAATCCACCATTATTACATATATATCGACACTCGAAATAATACAAGTTTAGAAATATAATACAATAATCTTTAAATTTATACATATCTTCAAATCTTATAATTTACTAAAGAATAAACTTGGACCGGGTGTAGCATGTTTCATCGAAGTACCAAGAAAATAATTTCATATTAAAACCTCTTATTTCAAGGAACCTCCACAAAACCGTTCTCTTTCGTAATTTGAAAGAAAGTTGAAACTTCCCGCGGCTTCATCCATCTTTCTTTTCTACCACTTTTGCGGTTGTGAAACGCTTTTAATTGAAACGCTTTCGTGGCTTCTACTCATTATTCTTATACCTATTACTTTGTGCTCTGTACTTTGTTAAAGTTCATAATTTGAAAGCCTTTGTTTGTAAAAAACCTGACAAAGTCGAAAGCTTGGTGAAAAGTAAGTAGGTACCTACCACAAAAGTTCTGGACAAAACAGACAAGTGGGTACCTACTCTATTTGTCGTGCGTCAACCTTATGGTGTAATGCAGTACATTATCTTTATATTTACAATGCGAACAAAGATATTTTTTCTGTCATGAATTTTAAAATAGACGTTGTGCTCGGTTGTAATGTTACTTTATAACTTTATAATAACAGATTGAAAAAAAAAATGCTGACATGACGGACGCTCTCCAGTCTAATTTTAAATATATTTATTTGAATTATGGTCTTTAGTTTATACAAAAATTGCATAGAAAAAAGCACTTTAATTATTTCCCGAATTTTCAAATTTTGCGGGCTATGTTTATATTTTTTATTTTTGTTAAACCTTATTCAAGCCAGAAACAAATTTATGGAATTGAGGGAGACCTTTGCCCAACAGTAGGAAACACAAGCAAATTAATTAAACAATAAAAGTTTAATTAAAAGTGTACTTCCTCCAAGCCCTGTCCAGAATAATCGGGACCAGTTTTTAGCAAGCATGTCCACGTTTCAGCACGGTACGTTATGACGACATAGATTGACAAATCGAGCAATTGTTCAACTTAGGGCTTAATTTTTGAATCGCTCGTATAATTGCGAACGAAAATATAATACGCAATGAAAGATGTTTTTATTGATAGAAAGCAAATTCAAATTGATCAAAACACTCGTTGCGTTAGCGAGTGCGATATGATTATTCCGTAAATACGATTTCGTATTTGATATTTTCGTGCAAAATATCATACGAGCGATTCAAAAATCGAGCCACTGCACGTGATTGCGCGTTGTGCGAATTAAACCTTGATTTATTTTAACGCAATAAAGCACAGTTTTGCATTTTACCGGACTGACATTTTAATTGATATCGCTTCGCCCTAAAGGAGAACCTCCCTCCCTTCGCCCTGAGGAAATACTTAGTGCTGAATGAAGGTAAATTCTACATAATATTGGGTTCTTACGCTAATCACTAAAAACAAATTTATTTATTGGGCATTAAACATTTGACAAAATAAAATATGAACCCATTGGCTCCGAACTAGTTAACACTGAAACTACACTACTGTATATCCATAAACTGTGTCGACTGACGATCGTTCACAAAAGCGTCTGACGTTCAGACTAGGGGTGCGTTGTTTGCACACGGACTCGTTTGTCCTTCTTTGCTGTACTTATGTATAGTCTCATGTTACTGTTTGCGAATATACAGTCAGGGAGAAAATTTACGTTCAATATTTGTCTGCGCAAAAAATAACCCTGTACTAAATAAAAAATCTCAATACTTAACATAAGCAAATGCATAAGAAATGCGACGCCAGAAGAAGAAGGAAAAAAAAGATGGCGTAGTTTTATGAAGTAAAAGCAAGGACTTTGTATACCCTAAAGAAAGTCCTTGAGTAAAAGTACCTAAGAATAAAGATAAAACTGGAAAAAAGGAAATGCACACGTGATATTAAAAAGTTTAATTGAATTTAGACAGCGAATTAATTAGAGATTTATCTGTGATGATAATGAATGATAGGATAATCAAATTAAATACCTACTTTATGTACTTATATTAATATTTATGCATTATGTTCCGGGTCTAAAACCATTTCCTAGAAACACGTGAGCGAAACTGAGGCGTCTCATACCAAAGTTACAAAAGACAGATCATCCCAAATGCTCTCTGTCAACGTCGGCTTCATTTCCTTTCACTATTCGCATTTGTATAGGAGTATTTCGTCCCAGTTTTCATTAACTCAGCTCAAATTAGGGGCGTCATTCGCAACTAATGAGGCATGTGGATTAGAAGGGGAGACGACAAGAAACAGAGGCCGTTCTGCAGGATTATGTCAACTTGTATTACACTGAGGTTATTTGAGAGGAAAGCTTTTATTTACAACTAACTGTGACCCGTCATTTTAATTGCTATCCTAAAAATATTTTTCAGTAGCCTATGCGTTAGTCCAGGGTTTAAGTCCTCAAATTTACTTTAAGCCGTAAGTAAGTAGGTATTTAATTTCTATCGCTCAATGACGCTATAATACTTACCTATTTATACTGTGTTTTCTCAATAAGTAAATTTGTAAATTCTTTTGAGGAAATAAAAATCTTAAACCGTTGATAAGATGGAAAAATATCAACCATAAAGCGGTGTCTAGTTTTCATATACTCAACCTGACAGACCGATAGAAAAATGGGCAGGAGAGAATTAGGTAGATCTATCTCCTCCTTCCCCTATATTTTTTTAATAGCGAAATGAAAATGGCTCGTCAAATATTGGCCTGGCGTAAATGCATGGTACATCGTGGTTTGTCTCGTGTACAACCTAGCAAGAAATATGAACCGTAATTTTTCTGGAATACGTATCTAAATTTTTCAAGCGATCGCTCATTCTAAAATCAACAATTTGTCCCCAATATTTGACTCCCTACAGTTTTGTCCCAAGCATTTTAAAATACATCCGTTTTCCGATCCATCCATCACTTGATGACGTCACAAAGGACGTTATTGACAACTGGCATGGGCATGGGGTGCAATCGATAGACTACTTCATAAACAGGGGGATTGGAAACGAAACTATCCGACAAGACTGTCTGCTAAGCTTCAGGGAAACGGTTTTAGCACCGAATCGACAAATTGTTTGCCACTATTGTATATTGTTTGGTATAAATTTTTGAATAAAGGTTTTTTTTTATAGTTTATAGGCTTGCGCTTGGCCACCATCTCGCCTGATGTTAAGCGACGATGCGGTCTACGATGGAGCACGCTTGCCTAGAAGAAACCGATTCACTCTCGACTTGACACCCAGATTGTAACTGATGAGGAAAACCCATTCAGGCAGCGAATTCCACAGACTAGCAGTTCGCACAATAAATGTGCAATCAAAGCGCTTCGTACGGGTTCTCGGAATATGAACCATAAAACGATGTCCATTTTTTGTGCCCACCCTGGCAGTCCGATAGAGAAAAGGGCTGGAGGGAATTAAATCATGCAGAGGTCATTGGTGGTCATTTTGAAAATATTACGATATTCAGTATTGCATACTGTTTTTCTTTTTCATCGGGCTAGCCTAACGTTCTGATGGAAAGCGATGATGCGGTCGAAGATGGAGCACGTTTGCCCAGTAATAACCTATTAACCTTTTAATTGTACTATCACCAGAACTAAAGGTGTATGCAAATTTTCAGCAAAATCAGTTAGGAGGAACTGGTTCTATTTCAGCTTGCAAGATTTGACCTAAACAAATTATAAACATCGCAAGTTGAATAAAAGCTTGTAAAAAATGTTTGTATTTTTTTTATTGCGTTCTATGTCTACAATATTATGCTATAATATAATCATTTATTTTGTTTTATAAATGTAAATCAACAATCTGAAATAGTTCCTTGCATGATACCTACTACCCAAAGTTCCTTGTGCTATGGAATCCTACAATGACATTTCAATTAACTTTGGATACTTTGCAATAGAGCTTCCAAGGACCGGACCCGGGTATTCATGTGCTAAAAAAGCGACCCAGACCACCGGAGGATGAGCAGCAGTGTCTTATTAGTACACGGTGAACGTACTGCGATCCCTAGCCACCTGCCAAGCGTGAAGATAATGGCAACACCCCTTTTTAAGATGGAGACCTTTGTTCAGCAGTGGACGTTTATTGGCTGATGATGTGTGATGTCTGTGTGTGTGAGCTTCCAAGACCACCCTGTATATAAGCAGAGTATATATCCATAAAGCATTTTTACGATTGCAACCCCACTGAGTAGTGTGGTGAACGAATTCGAGTAATGGAATGTGGATCCATGCGGCCAGTATTTTGAAACTCTTTCAAATATGCTAGCTTTTTAGAATATTGAATGTTCTTGTCATTCTTTTTGTACACTTTATTCGTACCATATTACACATATTCACACTTCCAGACTTATATCCAAGTAGACGCAGCAAAACGACCTACCTTGCATGCCATATTTCGAATACAAGTATGATTAATCGTCATGATTGAGTTCGGCTCAAATCAGTCTGCTCAATCGGTGCCGCGACAACACGTGTCAGTTTGAAACTAAAATGGGGAATTGTAAATATATTGAGTTGTAAGAATACCGCAAATAGAGTTGGCCGAAAGAATTAAGTTTTTTTTTTTCACTTTTAGGTACGAAAAATTTGACACGCTTAGTTTTCATACAGTTTGGATCTACTTGTGAAGTCTACTTACAGGTCTGCTCACACTATGCTAGCTTCAATTGTCCACAATTAGCTAGCGAACCAGCGGCCGGCCCTAGCATTTGATAAAGGTAGATCGAGATAGTCTTTCTGTTCCATAGAAAATGGTCATGGACACTCGACAAAATGTATGGCACTGCTGATATTTTATTCGCGATTTCAGGGTTGTTCTCATAATAAAAGTTTTTCATAATGATCAGACTAATGGACCCCTATCGGCTTAGTACAACCTTTCCGCGTAACCCTATATAATAACCTTAAAGTATACCATCACTCCCAATGTTTTGAAAAGTTACAATAATTATTCCATATTACTTATCTTTAACAAGTGTGTGTTGCCAGTGAAGACATAATTATGGTACTGAGACGTCCTTAGCTGTTAGCCTGTTGAAAATACTCAGTCACACAGCGGGCAATGGAGAGAGCTATGCTCGGAGTTTCTTTGCGCAACAGAATCCTAAATGTGGATATTGGCAATAGAACCACACTCACCAACATATCTATGAAAATGTGAAGTGTGGTGCCAAGATACCACAGTGCCTAAAGACAAGGGTCTTTGACCAGTGTGTGTTGCCAGTGATGACATAATATATTATGGTACTGAGACGTGGTCCTTAGCTGTTGGCCTTTTGGAAAAACTCAGAGTCACACAGCGGGCAATGGATTGAGCTATGCTCGGAATTTCTTTGCGCGATAGAATCCGGAACGTGGATATTCGCCAAAGAACCAGAGTCACCGACATAGCTGTTGAAATTTGCAAGTTGAAGTGGCAATGGACAGACCACATAACTCGAAAACCCGATAAACGATAGAGAAGAAAGGTTCTAGAGTGGAAACCACGAACCGGAAGACGCAGCGTAGGTAGGCCAGGCCTCCCACTATAGATGGACCGACGACATCGTGAGAGTCGCGGGCTTCCAGTGGTTGACGTTCAGTGTGGAGGTCTTTGGTGTGAATTACTTGCTTCAAAGATAATTGATAATAATCCAACAAAAATTACCTAATCACTTTTCAGATCGATTGTATCGTAATATTCTTCTATCTGGAACAAAATTTGCGTGTCCAAATTGTTCGACTAGCCAGTCTAACAAATTGAAATATTTTTGTCCAAACAGTTAGATCATCGAACTACTAGTCGGACAGAATGGAATAAACGAAACGGGAGGCCTATGTTCAGCAGTAGACGTCTACTGGCTGATGATGATGATGATATTACTTATCTACTGCTCACATTCCATTTCAACTGAACAAGGTCCCAACACAACCCAACAACCCCCATCCCTTTAGAAATCACCACAGAATGTACCCCTGTCCGAAGGGTACTCACCCCTCGGGTAGAATGGGGTGCGAAATAATTGCTCGCGTGCAATGTCTCTTTATGAACTGTCCTGAGTTGGATTGTGGTATGTGACAGGGCAATTTTGGTATCGTAACAGATTGGTATTTTAAGGGATGAAATTCAGTCGTTTGATTATTTTCGAGTTATGTGACTCATTTTCGAGATGGGCGTGTCAAAGTGGCAATTTTCGTCAATTTGTGCTGAGACTTTTTTTTTAATCATGGAAAGTAGTTTATGTGCAATAATTAAAGTTAAAGAAAAGATGGAAGAAAGAAAATAAATGTATTCGGTACTATTACAAATACTTTGGTATATTTTAGATTTTTGTATATATTTGTGTCGAATGGGTCCGTCTCGGCAATAAGACTGATAGTCAAGGAATAACAGCACAGGTTTTCAACCGAATCCGATAAAACAACTCGTGACCAAAATGCTGGCCTTTATTTTGCCCAGAGACTAAGCATTGCCACACAACGTGGCAATACTGCCAGCATTTTGCAAACGCTGCCCACTGGTAGCGACTTGTTAGATTAGTTTTAGTTTTAGATTAATTTTAGTTTTAGGGTAGTTTTAGTTATATATTTTTTTTTAATTAAGAGTTTTTATTTTACTTGTAATTTTTATTGAATAGACAGAAACCAAATCCTTCAGTTTCAAAATAAAAATGAACGTGTCATAACCAGAATAAACTGAAAATCATATCATCAACAATCATCTATTGACATGATCACATTTTTATGCGTAAGATTATTACATATAGATTTATTACATGTGAAAAATGTCATTTTCTTCGTTCCAATTTACGTTACACTGTTCGTGGGTAACAGTGTTTTTAAATCTAAGTCTGCACAATGTCTATTAGTCAGACAAAAAAAATGATTATTCCCGCAACAATGGAGAAAATTTATTGATATGATGACAAATTTAATGAAAAAACTAGCTGCGCCCCGCTATTTCAACTGCGTCATATACCTCCTTGGTAGCGACAGTAACCTTGTTTTAATTATATGATCATGAAGCTTAATTATATTGTGTTAAATTCGCATTTAGTGGAGGAAAACCATGGCGCTTACACATAGTCGTGTAATTCGCTAATTCAATTTTTGAGGTTTTTCTCATATTTTTCAAAAAGTATAGCTATAATGAAAAATTCACCTTTACGGGACCCTCTTAAGATATTTTTACCTATAGATAAGTTGTGCCCACCACCATATTGACCAGACGAATGCAAGGCTGACTGCACGACTTCGTTCAGCCGTCTCTTAGTCACGCACTCCGAGTGTCCACAACAAATTGCATTTTTGTCTCTTTCTAACAACAGATACCTATAGCGTAAAAAGCCTTTCATATTCTTTCCCTTATTTCACATAATTCACATAATACATTTATACATGCGTAGGTAAGCTATGCTATGTTATGGTATAGGTACGCTGCGTTTAGTCAGTTTTTAAAGCAGTGTTGTTCGCATCATCTCATAATCAGCCTTTTAACAGTCCACTGCTGGACTTTTAGCATACCCACGAAAGGGTGATTGGGCCAAATCCACCGCGCTGGCCCAGTGCTGATTGGTGGATTCACATACGCCATTGAATTCCTTCTCCGTACGTATACAGGTTTCCTCACGATGTTTTCCTTCACCGAAAAGCCAGTGGTAAGAAAATCCGTACATAAGCTCCAAAGAGCTCATTGGTACGGGCCCGGGGTTTGAACCCGCGACCTCACGCTTTCAAGTCTAGCGGTCTCCCAAATGGGCTATCACGGCTTCATTGTTAGCCTAGAAAGTCTCTATTATTACACCTTATTGTATTGTATTGTATTATTACACCTTACTGGTTCCCTCCATAATAATTTATTATGAAAATTTATATTGCAAAAAGTGGGAAAAGACGGCCTTAGTAATTGCATCTTCCACTGACCCTTGCAATATTTAAAACAGCGTTTGACAAAAAAGACCAACTCCAGTTCATTAGTGCCAAGCCAGTACCCAGTCTAATGACTAGGCCCAACACTAGCGCCAGTCACATGCCGGTATAATGACTAGTAGTGCTTCTACTAATGACTTGCAAGGCAAGTGTTGTAAGACAAAGGATGCCAATTTATTTTGAATCCCATCGAGCTTGTTTCAAAGGAATTTGAAGTAGCTACGCTGGTATTTTTGAGTACCTAGCACAGGGTTGTAGTCTCGGAGTAGACAAACAAGAGAGATGTGGTATGGTGTATTGTATGGTATGGTAAGTGCACAGAATACATATTAGTACCTCCGACCAAAATAAAATGAATGGACGAAGAAGAAGCGCATTTTTAAAGATTACAAATGAGCGCCGGCTCTCACTTCGTTTCAGTCTGTCTCTAGCCGTAGGAAGTGCAACACAAGACTATTGTTGCATGATAACGAAACATCTGACAAAATTATGCCTTCGTGTGCTTTCCCAAAGTGTAAATACACAACAAAAATCGCTATCTATGTTTTGTAACAAATGTACTTTCAACACCTAATTATAACCATGTACGGTTATAATAAAATTAGGTGTTGAAGTATATGTGAGACGGTTTTGACTCGTTTTTACTGAGCAAATTCAATGGTTATGGCCCTTCCATTCATTTTATTTTAGTCAAAGATTAGTACCACAGAATATAAAGGGTACAGAAAGTCGGCTCCGGCTGACCTTGATTTTAATACCTACTCGCCGTAGCGCAAGGGGTGGCAAAGCAACTATAATGTTGTGTTTATCGGGTGAATTATCGCGTGAAACTATAATTACGTGTAGTGCCCTCGCGACTCGCGTCGATCGATTCGATCAGAGACCGCTGTAAGTGCGAGTCTTTGTGTGCGTGCGCCTGATTACGCTCGATGTATGAAGCTGACCTTCTGTACTGTTCTATGTTAGTACAATACAGAAGATTTACTACGCAAAATCATTTAAATAAGTAGCGACTCTTGCTACTACACAATAAAGTGCAATTCAAGACGTGCGAGCGCTAACTACCTACAGCTATATTAACCGAGAATGTGCCTCTAGAATTTACCAATTTGCTGCTAGTAAAAGGAAGTACCTGAGATGTGGTCCTTAACTGTTGGCCTTTTGGAAAAACTCAGAGTCACATAGCGGGCAATGGAGAGAGCTATGCTTGGAGTTTCTTTGCGCGATAAAATCCGAAACGTGGATATTCGCCAAAGAACTAGAGTCACCGACATAGCTGTTAAAATTTGCAAGTTGAAGTGGCAATGGGCAGGCCACATGGCTCGAAGAACCGATAACCGATGGGGAAGAAAGGTTCTGGAGTGGAGACCACGAACCGGAAGACGCAGCGTAGGGAGGCCTCCTAGATGGTAACGACATTGTGAGAGTCGCGGGCATCCAGTGGATGCAACAGGCAGGCTGTCGTTCAGTGTGGAGGTTAAAGGGGGAGGCCTATGTTCAGCAGTGGACGTCTTCTGGCTGATGATGATGATGATTATGAAAAGGAAGTATGAGTTCCTTTAAGTTAAGTTAAGTTTTTGCCCTAAAATCACAGACTAGGTGAAAATATAGATATATTTGCCAAAGGAAGCATATTACGTTTTTGCCCTAATATCACTAGACTAGGTAAAGCTACCTAAAGTCTTTGCCTAAAATAGACACAATTTTATCGTCTATAAAAATAGACATTTGTATAAATAATACGTCTGAAGGTACCTATCGCCTTGAAGACGTTTGCGTCATAACCTCCCAAGGGAAAGTTTTTACGATACCAACAGAAAACTAATAACAGTGAAATATAATAAAACTGTCTGTAATAATCATAAAGGATTCCTTCTCATTGAATATTGGATACAGATTTGCGATATCATGGGGAGAGTAACATTATTATATCGTTATTATGTTACTTACGTCTCATGTTTTAGGGTTCCGTCGTACTTTAAGGAACCCTTATAAATTTATTCTGTCCCTCCGTCTGACCACCCAAACTCTTTAGAACCTTCCTATTTCTATGGTTATTACGGTAAGTGCTTGAATATGTAAATGCATAGAGCTTTTGTTTAATAGCAATTTCTTAACTATTAAACAAAAACTCGTAACTTACTCGTAGGTGATAGGTTTTAGCACTAAAGTCTAATTTTAATTCTATAGCCGTATTATATCCGTGTCTCGACACGCACTCGGCCACATTTTTTTATAAGAAAGGAACTTGTTATAAACACGTTTGATTAGTATGAAATAGCAACAAGTAGATTAAAAAACCACCACACACACCACAGTGCCTCAAGACGAGGGTCTTTGACCAGTGTGTGTTGCCAGTGATGACATATGGTACTGAGACGTGGTCCTTAACTGTTGGCCTTTTGGAAAAACTCAGAGTCATACAGCGGGCAATGGAGAGAGCTATGCTCGGATTTTCTTTGCGCGATAGAATCCGAAACGTGGATATTCGCCTAAGAACCAGAGTCACCGAGATAGCTGTTAAAATTTGCAAGTTGAAGTGGCAATGGGCAGGCCACATTGCCCGAAGAACCGATAACCGATGGGGAAGAAATGTTCTGGAGTGGAGACCACGAACCGGAAGACGCAGCGTAGGGAGGCCTCCTAGATGGTAACGACATTGTGACAGTCGCGGGCATCCAGTGGATGCAAAAGGTAGGCTGTCGTTCAGTGTGGAGGTTAAAGGGGGAGGCCTATGTTCAGCAGTGGATGTCTTCTGGCTGATGATGATGACGATGAGATTTAAAAAAAAAAAAAAAAAACAACGGCAATGTGGATCTTAACTTCCCTGAAAGGTCCCTAAGTAATGGGTGAAATGGTGGAAAAAGACAGCAAAAAAAAAAGATTACCAAAATCAGAATATAAGAATAAGGGCTAAGAGTATAAAATGTCTATGTAAGTACTTCATTCTAAATGAACTAATTTCATGTTTACAATCTAAAACATAGCACTCGTGTAGACAGTGAAACAGCCTGATTTATTGCGATAGAGGGGAGGTCGTAACTTGCGTCTGGAAAGCGCTACTGTCTTGAGTAAGGGATGTTGCGCAAGTATTTCTTAGTTTGGATTATTCCAACAACCAATATTTTATTTGTTAACTAGCGATCCACCCCGGCTCCGCAAGGGTATAGTTATACAGCCTATTAAAATAACCTATATTAATCAGTGATAATGTTGCATTCAAATGGTGAAAGAATTTTTAAAATCGGTCCAGTACTTTTTGAGCCAATTAGTTACAAACATACTTACTTACAAATCTTTCCTCTTTATAATATTGTATAGATGACGAATCTCTAGTGTAATTCCGCTTCTACGTCGCTTCGAGTACAATAATTATTTTCTCGGCATCGCCTGTCCGGTCGTCTGTCTTACCTATTAACGGCTCTATCTTTCGAGCCATAATAGATAGCCAATTGATTTTTTTACAGTATATGTAATGTTACGGCGGATTAACTGACAAATGATAAAAAAGTAAAAAAGAAAGGGCGTCCCCACTCCCCATACTAACATACAAACGTATTTTTTTCGTATTTTTGTATTAGCTCTAATTTAAAAACGATAATACGTACAAGCGTCAAATTTGGCCTGATTATAGTACACACTCTAAAGTATAACAACAAATAAAAAATAATGGCCAAGTATGAGTCGGTGACAAATTTCCGTTCATTACCATGTTATAATTGTGTCATACTCGAGCACCTGTAGCAAAATAAATAACTATGGCTGCGTAGGAATTGCCTCCGATAATTTTGGAAATCGTTATAATAACCGGTAATTCGGTTACTTGGATAACAACCTTATTGTATTTTGTGGTGGTACGGAACCCTCAGTGCACGAGCCTGACTTACCGGTTTATCTTATAATAGGGACAGCACAGGTCACTTATGAAGCCTTCGGGAGGTCTTAAAACTATCACTGGATTTTAACTCTAGAAGGTACTCTTGTTTATTTTGTATTTCCCTTGTCATCAGGCGGATGCCAGCACGGCGTTTCTCCGTGCGGCTCGTGCTGGCCAAATCGAGAAGATCATCAGCCTCCTCGAGCAAGGTGTCGACATCAATGTTAGCAACGCTGTAAGTATATTCCAGCATAGAGATAATATTAGATATTTACACAAAAGATATAGGTGAAAGATCGTCGAAATATCTCGTGTGTATATAAGACCAAAAAAAAACACTATAAAAATAATAGTAAAATTTTTAATTTCCCGCCAAAAAACATAAGCAAATCGCCACAGAGGTTTTACATAGTTGTTAACTTCATTTCACATAAGTAGTAAAAAGTTTCTGACATGGTACGGACCTACTTGAACGAAGAAAAGAAAAAAGGAAGCTCAATGATACTTTTTGACATGGGACTAGTTCAATTTTTGAATTACTTTGGAGGCAAAGTTTTATTTATCGCCCGCATTTTGAGTCATCAATGACCCACTTACTGAGAAAAAAATATTTTAAACTAACACGGTTGTTTACTAAATTTAAATTATTATTAACACACCTTTTTGAGCAGTCAACGCGATCGTGATCAACTACCGGATAAAAATCTTGTTCCTCTCCCAGATGACTATGGTAAATGCCAGTATGACAGACAATTTGGCGCGAAATTAACTGATGTAGAGTTTAGCATTGGAAAGTGTTAAAATTAGGACATCAAACGCTTTGTAACCGCAAAATTAAACGAAATACCGCAACTTTCAGCGAGCAAACAAAATCCGACGCTTTGACCTCAACCACGTAACCACCATAAAGTAACCTAATTATCCAATTAATTTGCGAAAATTCAACGCTCATTACATCAGGCCGATATGAAATTTTATGCTCTACCGGATAAAGTAGATTTTCGTTTAACACAGTGTTCAAAGTTTTCCAAGTTGCCAGCAGAAATGACTTTTATGGCTTGGCTCTAAAGTTGTATTTTGTTCGTGATAACTTAACTTTTGCTCACGTTTTGGTATACGTGGAGAGAGCACGCAATTTTGTCACGAAATGTGTAGACATGAAGGTCGTTGGTAACCAACCCTTAACCGAACCAATACAAATAGAATGAGCAGAGACGGGAGAGATTTGATCTCTTACTTTTGATGAGAAACATCTATTAGCGCGCCTTGGCAGTAAAACCGACTCGTATGCCGTAACGGCAAATGACATGACGCGATTTCTGTCTTTCTGAAAGAAGGCTGTGTCCCAGCAGTGGGTACATGATAGGCTGATAATGATTGTGATGATGAGGTCAACTGGGACAGACAGACAGGCAATTTTGTACCATTAGGAATGTAGAAGGCAACTCAATTTGCTGACGTTCGTGACTGGCGTATTTCGCGTGCCGTCGACATTACATGGCGTGCCAACACTTTTATTGGATTTTATAATGCTAGTTATGTGGTCTGGTGGGGGATGTAGGATATTAACTTTTTTAAATATATTTATTATGCCATAGAAGGCAAAAAAGCAGGCGGTTCCGCCTGATGGTAAGCAGTCTTTGTAACAACATTTTCTACCACACCGAAAGAGCTATCCAAGATTTTATACTCACGTTCTGGTGTTTAAATCTCAAATTTTCATATGTTTTAGCCATTTTGTAGGGGTGGAATTTTTTTGGGGTGTGATACCTGGGGAGTAACACACCTTCGCCAGTTATTGAACCGCCAAGCAGTGATGTGTCAACATAACTGTGCGAGATCAAGCCGCGCAGGATTTTGAAAGTTCAATATTCTGAGTGGCACTAACATAGATCTAAGATATCGTAAAAAATGTTTAGGTCTGTGGGCACAAAACTGAAATTAACTAGCATGACGTTAACCCCCAAGAGGGTTAATGAAGTCTTAAAAAGATGGCAACGTAGTTGTGGCTGCTTACCATCAGGCTGCCCGTCTACTTATTTGCCACAGGCATAAAACAACAGGTTCTCGTCACTCAGTCACTCGTCGCCCAGCTATTCGCCACCTTATTACTTGTCAACCAGTAACTCATATCACATCACATCAAATCAGCAGCCATTAAACGTCCACTGCTGGACAAAGGCCTCCCTCTTAGAGACCAGTAACTCACCACTCGATTATTGGTCCCCCAATTACTTGTCAACCAGTTACTCATCACTTAGTTACTCTTCACCCAGTTACTCACCAACCAGTTACTCTTCACCCAGTTACTCATCATCATCGATTAGTTACTCATCACCTAGTTACTTTTCACCCAGTTACTCGTCAACCAGTTACTCATCACCTAGTTACTCATCAACCAGTTACTCTTTATCCAGTTACTCATCATCATCGACTGGTTACTCATCACCTAGTTACTCTCAGTCAGTTGCATAAAATTGTGACTATTATAAAACCTAAACTTATTTATACTAAATCCGTGAGTCATTTGCAGGGACGCAAATATTTGAAGGGCCATTAACCTTAGCCGGATGTGAAACAATAGCCCTTAATTTTCATTTTCGGTTAACTTCCGGTTGCGTAAGGCAAGCTCTTATGTGAACGATGGAGGAAACCTAGATTGCGTTACAAGGATACTCAAAAATATGAGAAGCAAATTTTAACCTTGTTTATACGAAGCCGTGTGAAATAATAATAATTAATAGCGGGATATATTTTATCGGGGCGAAAGGTTCTTGAATGGAAGCCTTGGACCGGTAAGCGCGATGTAAGACATCTACCCACAAGATTGACGGACGACCTAAAAGAGACCGCAGGAAAACGCTCTCAAATTCTAAAATTTCAAGATGTCAATAATTTCCTCTGCCTGCCTTAAAAACCTGTAGAAAAATGTAAATGTATGTAAATGTAATGTAAAAAATGTAAATATGATGCCGTGTTCAAATCGCGAAAATTAAATCCATTTTATTCTTCTGTCCACAGAACGGTCTTAACGCCATCCATCTAGCGTCAAAAGACGGCCATGTGGACGTGGTCAGTGAGCTACTAGACCGCGGAGCCGCCATCGACGCAGCCACCAAGAAAGGCAATACCGCCCTCCACATCGCCTCTCTGGCTGGCCAGGAGGCAGTGGTCAAACTGCTGCTGCAGAATGGAGCCCAAGTAAGTCATCATTATTATCTCAGAGCGAATACTTAATAAATCTTGAACTATTGCCATGCTATTCGTGTAAAACTTATTACAGATTTTCTTGAATCATAATTTTAAACACTTTTGATCAAATCACCTTTATACAAAAAAAAAAAAACTAAATGACAATCGGCTCATCCGCTTGGGAACTACGATGCTACAAACAGCAAAGACAGAGCTAGCTTCGCAGGATTTTGAAAGTTCAATATTCTGAGTGGCACTAACATAGATCTAAGATGTCGTAAAAAATGTTTAGTTCTGTGGGCACTAAACTGAAATTAACAAGCATGACGTTAACCCCCAAAAGGGTTAATATAGTCTTAAATAGAGGGCAACGTATTTGTGGCTGCTTACCATCAGGCTGCCCGTCTACTAATTTGCCACAGGCATAAAACAACAGGTTCTCGTCACTCAGTCACTCGTCATCCAGCTATTCGCCACCTTATTACTTGTCAACCAGTAACTCGCCACCCGGTTAACCTTATAACTCCCCTCTGTTTGCTTCGGAGGTTAAAAATGGCCTAATAAAAAAAATACTTATTAATATATTCAAAAAATTCACTGCTCCTGTATAATAGCGGAGCAAAACTCTCTCATAATTATTTAAGAACTTATCTCATTACGATGTCTAAAATTACGCTAAAAGCATCGCAACACAAAAATTGCTGGTTGGAATCCAAAACAAACAAACTGATGGCCTGTTTCCGCTTTTACATAATAAACTTTGTACGTTCCTCCAAAACATTGCCGGTGATTGACTTGGGAAAAATGCTCTTCGATTATTTGTTATGATTTCTGTCAACAGAGACTACCAGTAAATCATATATTTTTAGCAAAGCTGTAAACAAAGAAATGTTACCTTATGTCAATGTCAAAGTGAGAGTTCGGGTGTAGTTTTTTTTTTCAGGAAATAGATTATTACTATGAAACTTAAGTGCTAACCTCAAACCTACGACTTCTGTTTTTGCACAGAATCTACCTTTTGATAATTTATACAAATAGCAAGCATCCATTATACTTTTTTTTTATATATAATATGCTTGCGTTTGATCACCATCACGCCTGATCTTAAGCGATGATGCGATGCGAAAAATAAAATGCCCATGAAAGAAAAAGCTGAAGATCTGCAGTTTTGTTGATGGACGATGAAGACGGTTTAAACTATACCTTTAGGTAGATTTTATTATTTATTTTATAATAGGCTTGCGTTTGACCACCAACTCCTCTGATGTAAGGCGATGATGCGGTCTATGGTAGAACACGCTTGCCTAGAAGAAACCGATTCACTCGTGATTTGAAGCCACCCAGAGTTTTAACCCCCGACGTAAGAAGAGGGGTGATTAAGAACGGCTGTTGGACCATGGAATTAGTGATATTTTTAGTCAGAACCATAGGCGTAGCTATAGCTTTCACTTGAGGAGGAATGTACAAAGCTTTTTCCTGCACTTCACGCAGAAAAAAGGCTATATACGTTCATGGCTAGTACATAAAAAAACTTAATTTTATAAATTTTTGGGATACCTAATTGCGTTTCCGGAAAATATTCTAATAAAAGCAGCGTCAGGTAAAATGTTTTCTTTTTTAACTTATGTTTTTAAATTCCGTTGATTGTTCAGGTCAACATTCAGTCCCAGAACGGCTTCACTCCCTTGTACATGGCAGCGCAGGAGAACCACGATGGGGTCGTCAAGTTCCTGCTGGCCAACGGTGCTAACCAGAGCTTGGCTACTGAGGTACGTAACCTGTTAATGACAATAAAACTGAGCGTTGAACCTGATGTAAGTGAAACTCAATAACTGTTTACCTGGTCCGGCATTCTTATTCATGCGATATTATTTTTGTCCCCGTTGCATTTATGTACGTCAATTCCAATTAAAGTGAGGATAACAATACTAATATTGCAGGACTTCCAATATGTGCAATAGCCCACCACTTTCCTGCTTATCTTTCTGGCAACAGTCATCTGAGGCTTTCATATGGTCTAAATAAACCTATGCAAAATGAATAGATGTCAGCTACGTTTTGTCCAAAATACCAAAAATGCAGCATTCATTAAATTGAAAAAGAATAGCACGGCTAATAATAGTTACCACCTAAAAATTTCTTACCAACGAAATGTGTCTGACATTGACCCAAAACAATTTTTTTTTTAAATACGCTGAGTAACACCAGTATTCAATTCCAAAAATGTGTTTTGATCTTATACCTAATTATTATGCCCACGGAGAAAAAGCTTTTCCCACAGGACATGATCTGCAATGGCTTGTTTGAAAGTCCATAAACTGGCTGTGATTGCAAATAGGCCGTTGACACAATGTGTGCAAATTGGCTCTAGCTGATGCTCCGATGGAACTGTGTGATTGGTGCAATCTCCCAGTTTATGGAGCATCTGCTTGTGTGCCCACTGTGCCCAGACTCCTGCACATTGTGTGACCTTTGCAAGGCCAACGTTACCGCAGTTTCTGTGGCCTCCTACTGGCTAGAAATAAATAACTGCATAATCGAAACGCTGATTCAAAAACAAGGAGATCTTAAACCTGCAGATTTTCCAACAGGATGGCTTCACTCCTCTAGCAGTGGCGATGCAACAAGGCCACGAAAAGGTGGTGGCTGTTCTCTTGGAAGCAGACACGCGTGGTAGAGTCCGCTTACCTGCTCTTCACATCGCTGCTAAGAAGGACGACGTCAAAGCTGCTAATCTTTTACTTGAGGTGAGTTCTATGAAAATCATAATATTACCATTGTGTCAAAGAAAATGGTGATCTGGGTGTGCTATTATGTCTTCTGTGGGGGCCTGATTGCGTTAGCCTGGTGACAATGGTGTTCGTCTGCCGTCCTGCTCGCGCTGATGATGCAAGTAAGTTGACGTGAGCAGGATAGCACGCGGTCATCATTGCCACCTGATTTACACAATAAAGCTCCTGGATTGATCTAGACAATATGTGTACGATACATATACAGTGTGCTTAAAACATAACAAAATTTATAAAAGGGTTTTCTTATGATCTCAGAATGAACACAACCCAGACGTTACTTCCAAATCTGGCTTCACTCCACTGCATATCGCAGCGCACTACGGCAACGAGTCAGTAGCTCGGCTGCTGCTGGCTAAAGGAGCTGATGTCAACTGCGCTGCTAAACATAACATCTGTCCACTGCACGTAGCTGCTAAATGGGGTAAGAGATAGAACATCGAAACTGTCATTAATACATCGGTACATTAAAAAATCTGCAATTTTTTCACATGTTCACGAAGGCATAATTTTGTCACATGTTTCGTTATCATGTAATAATAGACGCGTGTCGCACTTTCTAAGGCTAGAGACCGACTGAAACGAAGTGAGCGCCGGTGCTCATTTTATAATCTTCAAAAATGCGCTTCTTCTGGGCCCGTCAATCACAGACTCCCGACCTAGTCTGGGACTATATATCGGATGCCAGAACTGCCGTCTCTGTGCTGTGTTCCCCTTAGATTATAATATCTTGAATTTGCCTTAAGCTTGTACTTGTACCGATAAAAGTTCACCATGAACTGAAAGGGCGAGGTAGCGGAATTATCCGTTTGAATACTCAATAAATAATTTGAATGAGAGTAATATAAAAATAAAAACAGAAAAAACAATAATATTACTTAGACTTCCTACTAAAACTCCAATACTTTACCAGGGAAAGACAACATGGTAACCCTTCTATGTGACAACGGCGCGAACGTGGAGGCGAGGACCCGTGACGGGCTGACGCCTCTACACTGCGCGGCGCGCTCCGGACACGAGAGGGTCGTGGAGGCCTTGCTGGATAGAGGGGCTCCTATCACTAGCAAGAGTAAGGTAAGAACAAAGAATCCGCCTGCAGGTAAACGCAACACGGTAACTCTTCTATGCTCGGCCCAAGCATTTATTTACTCTGGCAGCTATATCATAGTAAAAAGCTAAATAACGAACAAAAGTTACCGACATAGCCCACCGGATTAGCAAGTTGAAAGGGCAGTAGACAGGGCACATAGGACGTAAAACAGATGGCTGATGGGGCTAAAAAGTTCTCAAATTGAGACCACGGATCGGCAAGTGCTCGTAGGATGTCCACCCTATATAAGATGGACAGACGAGCTAACAGAGAGCGCAGGGAAACGCTGGATGCAGGCCGCTTCCAACCGGCCCTTTTGGATATCTATGGGGTAGGACTATGTCCATCAGTGGATGTCATTAGGCTGAAATGATTATGATATCGGGTAAATCATTAGCATTTATTTTGACTATTTTATTATATTGTTAATTTTAAGTTTATCCGCCGTAACAATAAAATATTCTATGAAAATTTCAACTGGCTATTATGGTACGAAAGATTAGGCCATTAAAAGGTAGGATCAGTGTAGGTAGGAACAGCGTAGGTTCCCTTTGACACCTTTGGCTAACTACGGAATATCGTGCTACGGTTTGGTTTTGTAAACGTAAAAATCAATTACAAAATGTATTTTTCAAACTTCTAATCGTACTATTTCAAGAATATGAGGACATGTTAGAGGCACTCTAAAACATCCTTTATGTCCAAAAAGCTTAGCCAATAGTTACCTCATTAGTTCTGTATATCCACAACTACCCTCTTTCAGAATGGTCTTGCCCCACTCCATATGGCGGCGCAAGGCGACCACGCAGACGCAGCTCGGGTCCTCCTTTCCCGTCGAGCACCAGTTGATGACGTCACTGTAGACTATCTGACGGCACTGCACGTGGCCGCGCACTGCGGTCATGCTAAAGTTGCTAAGCTACTTTTGGACAGGTCAGTCTTGAAAACAAAAAAAACGCAGCAATACTCAAAAAACCCTTTTTGATAAACTGACCTGATTTTCTGTCTAGGTAAGTAGGTACATGGTAATTGTAAAGTGACTGTCTATTTTGAACCTAAAATATTCGATAACTGGACTACCAAAGGTCTTGCCGCCAAGCTTCAACATGTTTTCAGCGTTTCAAAAAAGGTATCTACATACACCTACAACCATTTTTTACCTTTCCGGGCTGTCAAACCACCAACAACACCGCTCATGTTGAAGGTGTCCATAGGCGGCAGTTTCTGCTTACCATCAGGCAAAACGGATTCTTGTTTGCCGCTCTTATATTTAAAAAAAGCCACCATCAGTAATTTGTATAATTGCATGTTTCCTTAATCAAGCTTGCAAAGAAAACCCTATTAGTTTTCACCATATTTTATTCAACTGATTTTCATATTTTTCTGGTCATAGAAACGCGGATGCAAATGCAAGAGCTCTAAATGGCTTCACTCCTCTGCACATCGCCTGCAAGAAGAACAGGATCAAGGTTGTCGAGCTTCTTCTAAAGTATGGTGCAAGTGAGTAAAGCTTTACTTCTCAAGGCGCAGACGCTCCACAGTCGCACTCTGCCTTCTCATTTTATCTCCACCCAGACAGGTTGAACCTGGAGCGGCCAGAGTTGCTTTAACAACTTCCATCTCATCTTATCTTCTAACTTATCTGAAATTAACTTGTAATGTTATTAATTATGGAATGAATAGACTAGAGATTCGTCTTAAAAATAGTTTTGAAGACGAAATTCCGCATAGTAACACCTAATTCATTAACAGCGAGAGACAGTTTGGGCTGAACACTCAACATACTTTAACATAATTTTACTGAAAAAAAAAAACACGATCATGGTCACTATTGGGGCTCTGTTCTTGTATCAGGTATCCAAGCGACGACTGAATCCGGTCTGACTCCGCTCCACGTGGCCGCCTTCATGGGCTGCATGAACATCGTGATCTACCTGCTGCAGCACGAGGCTAACCCTGATGTGCCCACCATCAGGGGAGAGACGCCGCTGCACTTGGCTGCAAGAGCAAACCAGGTAATTTTCCTCCTTCTTTGGGATGCATCAACATGCGCCGCTACCACTGATATCTAATCAGTAACAGAAACCTGCTTAGCGCAGTTTCTCCGGATATTAAAATCAGTACAATACGTAATGGCAGGCCAGGGTGCACCCTTTTTAGAGTGCCATGGCAAGTCTGATGCTCCACTCCGGGCGAAAGCCCGAGCCAAGATATGTATCTTAGAAGTGCACTTGCGCTGGTTTCCCTTAAAAAGTGAGGTCAAATGCCACTTTCATTGTACCAAGCACAAGTTCGGTCGTGCAAGGAGTACTTCTCACACCTTAGGGATGGATCAGCCAAGTATCAGCTAAGTATCAGTATCATCTTGGGGTGTTGGAGTCCATTGAGAAACGTGCCAGCAAGCTCATCAGCAACGAATCCTTTGTATAGACAAGTTGCTAGTTTATCGGTTTTTATTTACATTCCTGAAAGTGTGCTCAGATCTGCATGATCTAATTGCCTGCTGCCCATTTTTCTATCGAACGGTCAGGGTGGGCACGAAGAGACGACACCGTTTAATGGTTGATATCCCAAAAACTCGAACAATAGTGTGAACAGCTAGTTTGATGAGTACGCTGCTTAAATGAGTGTTCCTCGATGGTTAAAATCTGGGTGCCTTTAAGTCGCAAGTGAATCGGTTTCTCCTAAGCAAGCATGCTCTATCGTCATCATCATTCAACTTTTTAAAATAATAAAAAGTTGTAGTACTCCTTTGTCAAATAGGGGGTCTTCACTGTGGAAGTCACTATCCACTCGTCATTCTCCATAGTAGGATAAAAATTTGCTGCTATACTAAGTTTACTCTTTCCACCACAGACTGACATCATCCGTATCTTACTCCGCAACGGCGCAGCAGTGGAAGCTAAAGCTCGGGAGCGTCAGACTCCGCTCCACATCGCGTCGCGGCTCGGCAATGTTGACATTGCCGTACTGTTGCTGCAACACGGCGCCGACGTCAGAGCGATGACCGCTGACCATTATAACGCGCTGCATATCGCTGCTAAACAACATAATCATGATGTAAGTAAAGAAAACCAGTACTAAAAGTAACAATAGCGGGCAACAATAGCGCTTTGATTCCACTTTTATTCTATGAACTGCTAGTCAATGGAATGCGCTTCCTTAACGAGCTACCCGATAGTTGCAATAGTTTGTCGCCCATAATTCGGTCCTTCGCAAAACCCTTAGAACACATCTACACCCCATTCGCATTCGGTAGGTAGAGTCCGCATTCGGGATCCACCTGCCAAATTTCAGCTTCATAGGTCAAGTATTTCCGAGATTTCGTGGTGAGTCAGTCAGTAAATGAGTGCTATTTTGCTTATAAATTGTATTAATATTGATAATTTCATTCAATATCTTTTTCCCAGGTGGCAGCAGCTCTGATAGAGCACAACGCACCTTTGACTGCGACCACAAAGAAAGGATTCACAGCTTTGCATCTAGCTGCCAAATATGGAAATCTAAAGGTACATTTATTTTAATTAATGGTAGTAGGTTTTTTTCCGAAAGTACTTTGGAATCCCTTCGATTTTTAATAAGGTGGTTGCAGTGTCCAGTCAACGCACAAGATTGACAGACGACCCAAAAAAGACCGCAGGGAAACGCTGGATGCAGGCCGCTTCCAACTTCTTACCGCTTCCTTTTGGAGATCAATAGGGGGAGGCATATGTCCAGCAGTGGACGCGCTATGGCTGAGATGATGGTGATGCCTGCATTCAGTGCTTATATTAACTAGATACAAAAAAGATGAACTGCCCATGACAATAAGAGTGAGACAGAGAAAGATGCTGTCAACTACGTGGGGTCACTTTGTAATGGACATACTATGAGAGATATTTTTCAATAGGTACCAACTTTGTTCATAGAGTACGCTAAGGTTGGGGCTATAGACCGAAAAATCTTCTGACAATGCGGACTTGTCGAGAATGACTGCCTTCTGAATCTGACCTAACCATCTAGTGAGAGACTCTTAATAATTATTTTTTTGTTTGCTATAAAATCATTTACCGGGACATGAGAAAAGGGTAGTTGCTGTACCACTAAAGTACACCTTTTGTTTGTACATGATATCATGGTTTCTGCATCAGGTGGCCAACCTCCTGCTAGCACATGGTGCGTCTCCCGACCAGGCCGGGAAGAACGGCATGACCCCGCTGCATATCGCCGCGCAGTACGACCAACAAGCCGTCGCTACCACGCTACTGGAGAAGGGGGCTGATGCTAAGGTATGGAAGGACTTATGAGAAAAGAACTGGTACTAAGATTAGGGAGGACTTACAGGCTGGCAGAATGGCATGGCATGACTTCCCTTTATATCGCTGTTTAGTATCATCAACAAGCTGATGCCACCATGCTACCAGGAGATGGAGTCAATGCTAAGTTAAAAGGGTTTCATTGCGATTATAGTTCTGAAGGTCAAACTCGTGCTTCATTTTCCGCAGGCCGTAGCCAAGAATGGTCACACTCCGCTGCACATAGCAGCTCGCAAGAACCAGATGGAGACTGCAGCCACCTTGCTGGAGTATGGAGCCCTGACCAACGCCGAGTCTAAGGCTGGATTCACACCACTGCACCTGGCTGCTCAGCAGGTAACCACATAATTGGTTTCTGTTGTTACTGAAGTCATTCATGACATCAGACTTATTATACAAGATTTCCGTTAGAAGATTTTCAAGGTAGATAAATAATATAAAAACTGGAAGTTCTAAATAGTTCTTCACCTGTAAATTTGACAGTTATATGATTATTAGTGGGATATGGTTTTTTGACAGGTCTTGTAGATTTTGGGAAAGTGATCACCATCACTTTCCCGGGAGAAAAATGCTAATTTTGTCCAAAGACCCTCTGGCTGTGTAGGCCACGGCACCATCCTGCTGAAAACGTGTCCTATTGTTGTAACTGATTTCTCGATACCCTATTATTCATTATGGTCTTGCAATACCAAAAACACGACCCCAATTAAAATGTTCAGCATTCTACTATATTTTAAAACAGGGTCACGCAGAAATGTGCTCTCTACTCTTGGAGCATGAAGCCGAAGTAGACCAGCAGGCCAAGAACGGGCTGGTGGGGCTGCACCTTGCCGCACAAGAAGATAGGGTACCCGTTGCTCAGCTGCTGGTGAAAAATGGTGCAGAGGTAAGGATACACTTAGGTATTATTAGGAACAGAGTTCGAAGATATAATTATCACCTATAGATAACAAGATGAGTATAATCGATATAACTAATAATATCAAAAGGTAATTTTGCTGATAAATTCAATTACCATATTGCAGAATCTAAAATTCTTGACTCAATAGCGACACAAGCGGCACAAGCGACTATGTATATACTCAATAATTTATTGCACAAATACCTACCTACTCTTCAATTTCATTATAAGCGATGGATTAAAAATGGACAACAGCAACCGTCAACTCAGGATATAAATATGTTCACACTGCTAGGACACATAGGCCTTCTCTCAGAGAGAGATAGAGAGAGAGACAGGATGGGCCCTAATCCACCATGAAGGCCGAGTGCATTTTAGTGAATTTCATATGTCTTTTGAAGTTTTTAGACATACTTTTTTTAAGTCCACCTTTGACCTCCAATTCGCCTGTTGGTAAGCGACGATGTGTGGTCGAAGATGAAGCACGCAGACTTAGAAGATACCTATTAGCTCGGATTTTAAAAGGCCCAGATTATATCTCTCAAGAAAAAAAAAGCTGTTCCAATCATTGGCCGTACGGATTAGAAAAGAAGAATCGAAACGTTTGTTATGTATCCAAGGAAAATCCACAGTGTGGTGGTAGTGGGCCGATTTCCTACTTTTCCTGTAGTAGAAAAGGGGTGATAAGATAAGGTCATTTAGTTTCATTGAATATTCTCCGAACTGAATCCTGTAAAAAAAATTACAGACTAGCTAGGCATGTGAAACACGGACTACATGGTTTACCTAAATCTCGAAGATGCAATTAATGAAACATAATTTATTGGTGCAGGGCCAAAGATCGAACCGGGCCGTCAGAATGTAAAGCGCACATGCTACTGCTCGGCTACCGTCGATCCCATACCTACTGTATAAACAGCAAACTCTACTTCCTTGTTCAGGTGGATAGTTGTACGAAAGGGGGCTACACGCCACTGCACATCGCTAGTCACTACGGTCAGGCGAACATGGTGCGCTACCTACTCGATAGTGGAGCTTCCGTCAAGGCACAGACTACGCATGGGTATGTACTACAATCTATACATATAAAAATTAATCCCTATTTACCTTGGTCACGCCATAACTTGAGAACGACTTTACCAATTTCATTCATCTTTTTTTTTTAGTTTTCTAATACTCTGTAGAAGGTTGATATGGAAAGAAAAATTAAGAAAATTGCGCAGAAAATTGGAAAATTTCAGAAAACAAGAAGTATTTTAACTTCGCGCGTTTGACAGTTCTAAGACAACAACGTCTGTCGGGTCAGTTAGTTATAAATAACGATGAAGCTACTTTTTAGGGTTCCGTAGGTAAGCGTAACCCTGAAACTCAAGTTCGGCGGAGACGGGATGACATAATCAAAGGGGTCTGATTTTTTTTGTATGGAGGCTGGCATAGTCCCGACCCACAATTTTTTTTTATCGTGTCGCAATATGAAATTTCTATAATTATTTGAATTGGAAACATATAGACGAACAAAATGTGTCAGAAAAAAATTATGACCTAAAGTGACATTTTACGGAAATACCTAATAATTGAATATAAACTCTTAAGGAAAAGAAAAAAAAAAAAGCGAAAGGACATATTTTTTACCTATATTAAATAATACGTGATAAGTCCCGATAAACATTTAAAACATAAACTCTTAAAGCGAGGTTTTTCCTCTATTAAACAACGCTTGTTACTACAGGTGACCATAACGCTTAATGCATTGTATTAAAGTCGCATTGCAAAACAATGGCAATTACAACAGTCGGTACTACTTCTATTTTTGTGGTTTTTCTCATATTTATCGAAAAGGATAGCTGTAATGTAAAATGTTTACAGGTCAAAATTATGAAATCTGTAAATTAAAATATCGTAAACAACAGCTTTTTTCCAAAAGGCCAGCAGTTACGGACCACGTCTCAGTACATTTTGATCACAGAAAAGAGAAGTAAATAGAACGGAAATGCATTAAGTGAACTTTGATTGAATATTCTTATTTAGATCAACATCTCGAACTCCGCATAACAGTTACCTACTAACTGATTTAGAATGACTGACGTTACGTTTATATGGGTGCAACTTTCTTACAAAAATGTCTTGACAGCCATTCTAACAATTCAAACAATTTATATTCTTTTTTTTTCTGTGCATTAGCTCTATCCATTAAATTTTAACTAAAAACAGTATCTTAGATACACGAGTAATGTCTTTCCAATGTTTGATGAAGACGTTATGTGTCGTTCTGTACTTGGGTATTATGTAAATCATATTTTACTCACGACAAGTTTCATCCAAGAGAGCTATTTTCGTACCAGTTATGTACCTACCTAACAAGTAAACACTGAAAAACACTGGAATATTCCAGGAATAATTTTCTATAAGATAACTAAAAATAACCTTATGGTCTTCGAAAAATTATTTGATCGAAGCTCAGGGTAGATAAGATAATGTTGATAGATTTGCAGTCTATTAAATAAATGTAACGCATCTATTTACTCGCACCACGTGCGTAAGTGAGATGGCACGCGATCGCGATCACAATCCGAATCACGATAAGACATCTATAATAAGACATCTGTACTCATGAATGTGGAATCAATCGTTTCGGAATTTCCACGAGGAATAAGTAGCACCTAGGTAGGTAGATAGTAGTGTGCTGTCTTTCTATTTGTCCTGCTATTGTAAAATTAGACGGTAAATTAAAAAAAAAAGTAATAGAAATAAATTACTTTTTTAACTGGCTTGTACCAAAATGCTCAAGCCACTCCCAGTTGGCAGTTTACCCAGCATACTGGCTTAGACGCTCGGGTTACAGCTAAAATTTTATATTTTATTTTCATTTTATATTTTTGAAACTATTCTCAATTAATTGTTATTTTGGAAATATTTTCCATCCAAAATGGTAAATTTTAATTATTATTTTCAACTGTTCAAGCTTAATTTTTACTAAATAAATTGATTTTTCTCAAGATTTTTTGTCTTACCTCGCACTTGATGAAAAGTAAATTATTTACACACGCTAGTAGTAGGTGATCTTTCACACCCATTAACTGTTAAAACATCTCGTATACACAATCACAAATTATCACTTACATAGGCATCTTTAAGGCTAGAGTGAATACATCTCTTCTAGATCAACGTGTTCCTTCCTCAGCCACACCGTCGCTTACCATCAGGCGAGTTGGTGGCTAAACGTAGAGCTGTTCTATTATATAAAAAGAACATCTCTTGTGTATCTACTATTAATTTCAACTCTTCGCTATTTCCCCGTCCCTAGATCATAATAATCTGGAACAGGCGTTACTGTGCGTTCAAGTATGCTTCTGCGTCACACGCAACCTTTCAGACTTTTCACCTGTCATCACATTCAGGTCTAATTAAGGTATCCTCAACATTTCTGAATATTCATTAGAATTCCATGGTATAAAAGCTTGAACGTTTCCCCTTTCAATTTCATTCTAACATCGTCCCTCATCGGAGATACATCTAAGGTACCAAAACTCTTCTAAAATATCATAGCAAAATGAAATTTCAATTGTTTCTCGGGTTTTTCGTCCTCTTCGCGTCTTATTCTGCCGGAGAAGTGCGCTTATGTGGCAGAATTCTGTCTGAAACGCTCAATGCTGTCTGTGAAAAGTACTCAGTGAAGAGATCTATGCCCTACAATTCTATGGGATTCCAGCAGTACTGGCCTTGGCTCGGACAAGACAACGCTCTGGCATTATCTGGTGCAAGAGGGAAAAGGGACGGAATTGCCAATGAATGCTGCCTCAAGCCCTGCTCTATGGATGAACTTCTCTCCTACTGCTAATAATTGTCTCAAATGTTCAAATTACCTTTTACAAAAGAAGATTGTTATTTTCTGAATAAATGTATCTGATATTATTCTAGTCAACAAACAAAACTGTTTTTATTTCAGTATCTATTCCTTTCCATAGTTCCATAGTCCTACAAGAAACCCTTATAAGTTCAATATTTCCGTCTGTCCGAATTTAGTAGAACCTTCTAACTTTTATAGTTTTTAGAGAAGTGTATGAAATTTTGCTAAATTTCAGTTTTAGTTTAGACCACAATTTTAAAGGTATATTTTTTTTTGCGTATAAGGTGTAGCTCTGGTACAAGTGAAATGGTGATAAAAAAGTTTTTTCGCTGCATCCCCTCGTGTGGGGTATCTTAAAATCTTTGGGGTCTTTTAAAATGAAGGTTGCAGCGAAAATACTTTTTTCTAGAGAGTAGAGAATTTCTAAACCAATTCAACACCCAAATCAAAAATTTGTAGAGATTGAGATTATTGTTCTAAAAAATAAGATAAAATAAAATTAAGTTTATAAAAAAAAAATTTTTTTTAAAGAATTTTAATTTCTTCTAAAACGCAATAATTTATTTTACTTTTAAAATTGAGATCTAATATACTAAAACTGTAATTGTGCAAAGTTTCATGTTTTTTAATAACTATCAAAAGTTAAAAGGTTCAAAAAAAAAATACGACGTACGAACTGATGGACAGACGGACAGACGGATAGACGGATAGACGGACAGACAGACAGACGAATGGACAGAACGAACTTATGAACCCTTACGTAAGGTGTGTTCTACAGAACCCTAAAAAACAGCGGCCGCTCCAAACAAAATTGCCATACCATTGGGCCATTTTTAATATGCAATAAATGATTTGACTTTGACTATGACTATTTAGATGTAAAAACTGCTACAGAAGCAATAACTAGTACATACTGAAGGTTTAATTTCCTTCTCACAGGTACACCGCTCTGCATCACGCGGCTCAGCAAGGACACATCAACATCGTCAACATTCTGCTGGAGCACAAGGCTGACGCTAATGATACTACTACGGTATGTTTCATTTTAAACCTCCCAGTAGAAGGCCGGTGCATTCCGTACTTTAGGTCTGAAGCTACAAGTAACCGACTTGTCGGATCTTCCGCGCGATAGACAGAGATAACGCGACAAGTGTTACGCAATAGACAGAGGTAAATTCTAGATGTCAGTAGTTGGCGCTCGCATGTCCTGAATTGCACTTTATTGTGCAGTAGCAAGTCGCTACTTATTTATAATTATGTATTCTGTGCCAATAGTGAATTACCGCTAAAAGAGGAGAACTCGAGGGGAGTCCATTACCTAGTGCAGGGATGGCGAACCTTTACTGGCGAACGTGTCGTGCCATTTTTTATAAAAAAGTGGCCAAGATGCACCATCAAATCTTGATTAGTGACTTAATGAAGAAATAGTAAAAGTAGGTGCTGGTATTAACTTAAAACTCTTTATTTAAAAAAGTAAATTATATGCCAAATCTATCTATATATATATATAATAAGATAAAAGCGAAATTCATTCACTCACTTATCACGAAATCTTCAAAAACACTTGACCTACGAAGCTGAAATTTGGCAAGTAGATGCCTTATAAGGTGCAGAGGTCCGCTAAGGATTTTGCGAAATGGCCGAATTAATAGGGGCAAAAGGACTGAAAAAATATATGAAAGTCTACGCGTACGAAGTCGCGGGCAACAGCTAGTAACTCTTTTTATGCTCATACTTTGTTATTTTTGGAAGTGAAATCTACCTGTCTCGTGCAAACTTTTACCGTTTAGGCATCACTGATAGCTCCGTACGCAATGAACGATTGTTACGTACATAACGTCAAACGTAGACGATTTTTTTTTCCGATTAGTTACATAAATTTCTTAATTATTGTCGTGCCTGAATTATTTTTTCGAGTGCCAACAATAGCACATGTGCCATTGGTTCACCTACACTGACCTAGTGCATGCAACTCCACTCCGTCCACAACTTTATCACGGTAAAAACCCGTTAATAATCATCTTTAGTTTAATACCTAAAACAAGTTGGTTGGTCCTATACGCATAAGTATATTTATTCACAGGACCACATCGATTATATGATGGTAAAATAAATCTATATATGTAGGTATAATATATAAAAGCGAAATACCTGTCACTTATTCACTCACTGGTTCATCACGAAATCTACTTGACTTACGAACCTGAAATTTGGCGATTTGATTCCTTACGGGATATAGAGATATGCTAAAAAGGAATTTTGCGAAATGGCCGAATTAAAGGGTGCAAAAGGCGGTAAAAAAATATATCAAGGTCTACGCGTACGAAGTTTCGGACAACAGCTAATCTAAAATAAACTATATAATAACAACGTATGATGGTAAAGTTTAAAAGAGATGTTGGTTGTAAAATAATAAAATTCTAAATGAAGCTTTAAGAACATCGTATAAACTTTCCTCCAACAGAACGGCCAGACGCCCCTGGATATAGCCTCAAAGCTGGGCTATGTAACTGTGATGGAAACTCTCAAGGATGTCTCTGAACCTTCAATAGCTGCCTCGACTCAGGAGAAGTACAAGGTCGTCGCACCGGAGACCATGCTCGAAACCTTCATGTCTGATTCTGAGGAAGAAGGAGGTACGGTCCAAGTCGAAATTTTATTCAGATGTTCAGATTTTTTTTTATACTTCACTAGCAGGGAGAATTTCGAACGGGAAAATCCAGTGAGAAAAGCATAGGACACAGCGTTATCTACGCTGTCTCCCACTGGATGGACCGACAACATCGTGAGAGTCGCGTCGTTCAGTGTGGAGTTTTAAGGGATAGGCCTATGTTCAGCAGTGGACGTCTTCTAGCTGGATGATAACGATGAAACCCTTTTGCTTTTGAATATAGGGTTAATATTTTTCTAGACAATATGTTAGGCTAAGATGTAAACAGTAAATAACTGAATTCCTCTCGTTTTCCAGGTGAAGACACCATCCTCAACGACCAGCCATACCGCTACCTGACGGCGGATGATATGAAGTCCCTCGGAGACGACTCCCTGCCCATCGATGTGACCAAAGACGAGAGGACTGAGTCAGCACTGAGTCATAAGAATATCATGGAGATGTCTCAAGGTAGCTTTAAAGTCATTCTCTACCTCACCTTTAAATGGGGCGATAGCAACAAAAGACGGTGGTGAGAGCAGAGCAATAACGCAATATATTGTTTTAAACTATCACGGTTTTCCACTACAGTTATGTGATTTTCACACCCTCATCACGGTAAATATCCCATTAATAATCATATTATCATCGTATACGTATATGTATTAATTTTTATGTCCATTCTCAACGATAGTGGGATTATGGTGGTGTAGGTCCATAAAAATTAAACCTGTGTAGCACATTGATACTTTTAATATGATATGTTTTTCAATAGGCTTGCTTTTATCGACATTTAGCCTTAAATTAAGCGATGATGCGGTCTACAATGGAGCACGCTTGCCTAGAAAAGAAATCGATTCACTCGCGACCTGAAGACACCCAGAAACAATTTTTGTAACGGGTTGAAATCTTCGAACGATACCCGATTCTATTAGGATACAGTCAGAATATGTAGGATTGAACTTGTGGCCTGCCTCTGTGCCAAATTTAGGGCTCCGGGATCACCATAGGAACGCACAGGTACCCCCTGGCATACTTCCTGAAGCAACACTCCTGGAAAATGCTTGGAACAAAATAAAAACAGGAAAACCAGGTGTCAAGAAAAATATGTAAATAGGGAAGTTATTAAAAGATTTAAAAAAATCAACAGTTGTCTTTCAGTTGACCAGTAGAAAGGGGAGAGGAGTTCCACAAAACAGAATGCTCAGTTATGGATCATCCCAATAATGTAATTTGCGCCAAGATTAGTGCCCTTGTGTAGGCATTTGCTGGTGTCATAATGGCTCCAACAGAAGACCAGCGCTGGTTAATAGTCGGAATTATGCTGAGTAGGGGCTGATTTGGGACCTTATAACCTGTGCCTTTTAGCCATTTAAAAAAGGTAATTTGGTCACAAATAAACTTAGTAAAGTAAAGTAATTCTTTCTTTCTTTATTTCTAATGTCTTCATTTCATACTAAAATGTACTCTTTTCCAGGATCTGTGAACGGGATACCATATCAGCCGCAGCAAGAGGTGGTGGTAAAGAGCATCAGCCGTTATAGCACCAACCAGGCGCCTGAAGGATATTGCTACAACGTTGACCCGACGCAACCCAAGTCAGTGTATAATACTAGTTAAACTTAGCTTACTTCAAAATACAAAATGCACTTAATTTGTATGCATTTTGGATTCAGAACAAAATTATTTTGTTATTTATGAAATCCACTCGTTGTTACAAATGTGTAAGTGTTCTGCTTTAGTAACTAGCTTCAAAGACATTCTTCAATTTGTTCTTTGGGAACTTCAATTTTATCCCTTGTCCCTTGCTTGTTCCGCAGTGAGAGCAAGTATTTTGTATTCTTTAGTATTACTACAAAATTATCCTTTTCCTACTATTGCCAGAACCGCTGGAAAAAACAAGGATGAAAAGTGTGTGTCAACTGCATTATTGGTATGCATTAATGCTTGATGCGTAAGTTAATGTACGATGGGTCAATACAATTTGTGTAGCACGATTTGGTTTTCCGAGATCACTGAAGGACGACAATGGCAGTCTTAGGATGGGAGACCTGCGAATGGCATTTACCACTGAGTGAACTACCATGGGTCGAATGACACGTTAGATTGTTGGTCCCGGGTGTTGTTCTTATAACACCAACCACCTAGCTATTAGCCTTTGTATGACCTAGAAAGTAGCAGGGCTGCCAACTCAGACCCTACTTATGGACTTGTTTATTTATTTCAGAAGAGGTATATTTTCCTAATCAAACATTTATGCCCATGCTGCTTTGGATGTTATCTCAGGAAAAAGCTGCAATGGAAAAAGTAAGTCCCTCTTTTCCTGGTTTTTTATTTATATTTTCACCACAGATAAACCATAACCATTCTGTAAAGTAAATAAGTTTCCTATATTTTTATTTAATATTTGACCGCCACCTCTCCTGATGACAAGCGGTCTACGATGGAGCACGTTTGCTTAGAAGAACCCGATTCACTTGCGATTTGAAGACACCTAGTTTTTTACTATCGGATAACGCTATTCAGACAGCGCATTCCACAGACTAGCAATTCCCACAATAGAAGCCTTTATAAAATATTTTGTTACTTTGTAAACGATATGTCTGTAACTTTTTTTTGTTTTTTCCCCGCGCTTTTCATTTTTTACAAGCTTTAACTTAACTTGCAATATTTATGTTGATTTGTGTAGCTCAAATCTTGCAAGCTGAGTCAGAACCAGTTCTTTCTAATCGATTTTGTTGTAATTTGGTTCTCTGTTCAGTCAGCTTCTATTACATCATTATCATCATCATCATCAACAGCCAGAAGACGTCCACTGCTGAACATACCTCCCCTTTAACCTCCACACTGGACGACAGCTTGCTTCTATAGCATAGTGATCACCAAACATGTTTTTCCGCGTAATATTATCCGTCTCACGGAAATTGTGTGGTGTTCCAGCTTCCTGGTATCATTCCTGGTGGACGCGCGGGGCGGCGCCATGCGTGGATGCCGCGGCGGCGGCGTCAGGGTCATCGTACCGCCGCTCTCTGCGCAGCAACCTACTAGGATTACTTGCAGGTACGAGGATATAGGTCCGGATCCACAACGCTCTCTTTTTTAGTGAAGCTCCTTCATAAATGTGAAATAAAATCTCACCCTACGTCTATTTTGTGGAATAGCGAGCAGTTTCATGAATCATCAAAAATTTTGCATCGCTAAACATTATCGACAACAAATTCTAGAACATTATCGACTATACCGTATACACTAAACATTATCAACAACCAACTCTAGCAAATTAACGACCGTAAACTCTAAAACATCGACTACATCGTACACACTAAACATTATCAACAACAAATTCTACAACTATATCGACCATAAACTCTAAAACTTCGACTAAACCGTACACACTAAACATTATCAACAACAAACAATAGAACATTATCGACTACACCGTACACACTAAACATTATCTACAACAAATTCTAATACCTATAATCTACATTATCGGCTACAAACTCTAAAACATTATCGACAATACCGTTTCAGATACCTGAAGCCATCCCGCATCAACCACATGCCACCACTGATGGAAGGAGAGGCTCTCGCAGCGAGAGTTCTGGAAATGGGACCTGTGTCTTCTAAGTTTTTGGGGTAAGTTCTAATTGAGAATTTTGTGTAAAGTTTTTTTGCAATATGAAAATGCAAAAGTCATTGTAAATAACGAGACGAATACATGTATTAAAGGCGTGGGCACTCGCGATTGGCGTTCGACCGACTTGTTCCGAGATAGCTGTACGTACGCGTATTTCTGTGCGTACGCCTGTTAACGCTCGTTGTATGGAGCCGGCCTTCTGTACCAATTTATTTTGTGATCCAGGCCAGTGATCCTGGAAGTGCCGCACTACGCGTCGCTGCGAGGTAAAGAGCGCGAGATAGTAATCCTGCGTTCTGACAATGGCACGTCGTGGCGTGAACACAACGCGGACGCGACTGACGACGTTGTGCAGGATATACTGCATGAAACTCTCGAGATCGAAGGTAAGGCGTCAGTGGAGGAGCACGACCCACCGTAGACTGCATCATCGCTTAACATCAGGCGAGTTGGCGGTCAAGCGCAAACCTATTATTTAAAATTTAAAAAAATAAAAAAATTGCCCCACAACAAAAAATTGTACGAACAATTTATAAGGTGACAATTTATTTAAAAATACGGGCTGAATTGATTAACTTGTTCCTTTTTTGAAGTCGGTAAAAAATACAAAGAACAAGATTCACTAACATAGCTATTCAAATTTGCAAGTTGAAGTGGCAATGGGCAGGCCACATCGTTCCAATAACTGATAACCGATGGAGAAGAAAGGTTCTTGAGTGGAGACCACGAACCGTAAGACGCAGCGTAGGTAGGACTTCCACTAGATGAACCGACGACATTATGAGAGTCGCTGGCATCCAGTGAATACAGTGTCGTTCAGTATGGAGGTTAAAAGGGGAGGCATATGTTCAGTGGTGGACGTCTAATGGCTGATGATGATGAAAAATTACATATCTACCGCAGTATAGCGCGAGCGTAGTTAGCACGAAAGGTTGAGCTTTAATGGCGTGCTCCACCGTAGACCGCATCATCGCTTAACATCAGGCGAGTTGGCGGTCAAGCGCAAGTCTATTATTTATTTTAATAACGGACCTAAAAATTTGTATTTTGCTTAAGGTAAAACTAAAAAACTTTCAGTCGAGAATTGTACTACAAATTTAATTAAATTAAACATTTTAGTTATGGTGGCAGTAGGGACGATGTTTTTTGCGGTCAATAACAAAATTAAAATTTAGAAAAACGAAGTATTCTATTAAAATAGAAAGTTATTGCAAGATTAGTGATCGCCGCCGGAAAGACTGGGGAAGTATAAACTACTCTGCCAAGTGGAGAGAGAGAGAGAGAGAGAGATAACGAGTACTAATGCAACTTCCATTCCAACAGAGACAAACGAAGAAGAGAAAGGCTGGGATGCACCGCGTGTCACCAGGATCCTCACACACGACTTCCCGCAATATTTTGCTGTGATATCCCGCATCAGACAAGAAGTGCATGCTATTGGACCTGAAGGTAAAGTAAAAATTAATTAAGATATCACAGTGACAGAAACAGTATAGCTAAAAACATATATGGCGCATATTTTTAGTGTAATAAAAGAAGAAAAAAATTATGTCAAATATTATTTATATAATTATGCCATTTGATTATTTAATGAAACAAGAGGGTTTGTGCATTTGGGATAAGAGGTTCTGTGTTGGTTTGTTTGTACACTGTTACCATTTTACTGCGTTTTGTATACTATCTTAAAACAGGTTTCACAGAATTTATTCTTAGCTGTTTGAACAAAATATGTCTTGCATTTTATGAGCAAGAATATTTATTAATTTAGAAAGTTATGAGCTCCTTGCAAATATATTCTGGATGAAAAAAAAATATACTTACTATTCTTCATGATCGAATGCAGAGCAGCATTGTTCTCATTCTGCCTCATCAAATTGGGTTACTATTAGAAATGAATTAGCATAATTTCATTTCTATTGAGTTAATATATTTCAGTGTTGTTGTTATAATATTTAATAAATATAATATAATTCTGATTAATATTTTGTTACTACTTTTAAATTTATGGACCTTGTGACTAAAAATAAAATTATTCTATTTTAATGTTGATTTTTTTATTGTGGCGGGACCGCTACTATGCTTACGAAGTCACGGGTATTATCAAGTATTAATTTATTGTGTGTTAAAACAATGATGGTAATTGTTACAGGAGGCATGGTATCAAGCTCCGTGGTTCCACAAGTCCAAGCTGTCTTCCCTCAGGGAGCTCTTACCAAGAAAATCAAAGTTGGCCTTCAGGTAAACCTA
Organism: Agriopis marginaria; assembly: GCA_932305915.1. Taxonomy (NCBI): domain Eukaryota; kingdom Metazoa; phylum Arthropoda; class Insecta; order Lepidoptera; family Geometridae; genus Agriopis; species Agriopis marginaria. The sequence continues at coordinate 19,081,383 of OW029914.1, read as the reverse complement.
TTCAAACCTCGCACAGGTGTCAAGGATAAAAATTTGAAAAAGATCACTGTCAATAACGTCTCTAAGAAGAAAAGGTTCTCTCTTATTTGGTAACGTTCTATCATCTTTAAAATGTATACCATCTCGCATATATTTAACCCGACATGGTCTGGGAACGAATATTACTGGAACATTTATAAATTTTTTGAAAATCTATATTTTATTAGCTTAGACACTATTTAACAGTATTAATTTAATTTAATTTTAAGGTAGTTGGTTCAAAACTGTTAGAATTTACGTAGATTTGTGCGTTGAAAAGATATTTATTTTTTATATGTAAGCCAAAGGGATTGTGTTCTTTTGTATCAATAGATTTTAACAATTCGAAGTACAAATTTTTTGTATGCCAATTTAATTACAATTAACACTTGATATTAATTCAAATGGCAATCATTTTTATAGTTACAATGTATCTTTACTGCTTTTATTATATTTACCTAATATAATAATAGTTTTTATCGATTTGTATTTCTATATTTCTAAAAGTATTTTGATCGATCATATTTATTATATCATCACATATCTTGTGTAGCTCGATGCAGGTTCATATAGTCGTTTATGAATGTATTGTGATTAGCGGTTACCATAATAGATTATATTTTAGTACTTAGGCCCAACGCCGACCGGACAAGGTGCAACAGCCGTAAAAAGGCAATTTTTCGATTTACGCTAGGTTCAAAATAGGCTAACGGACGGCTATCGAGGCTAAGAACGGTTTGTTTTGTTAAAAATATGAATAAATACTGAAAAAAATATTTAAATCGGCTAATAGTTTTGAAATATAAGTACTCAAAATTTGTCTTCGGATCAGGAAGGGATGCTCTAACCCTTTCCCGCAAAATGAGTATATATGCAGCGTACTCACAAATGACGTCATTTTTAAGTACAGCGCGCTCTCTGTTTAACGAGAAATCACACAACAAAAAACAAAAAAACAACAATGTCACAACAAAAAAAAACTAAATTAAATCTAATCAAATTAAATAATAAGAAATCAACATTCAAATTATTAGATAAGGATAAAATAAAACTTCCTTAATTTTGAACGCACGTTTAAACTTTGTTCTCGATGTTCGGCTCTATTTATGGTCAGCTTTTTATAAGACAATAAAAATTGTCACTCCGGTAGCATATTGTATCTCATTTTGAGCAGCTTACGTGCAGCGTGAAATCGTAGCGAGATAATTTGGAGCCTACGGTCAACTGAAAAGCATTGACTTTGCTGCTTGCTAGGCACGGTGCCTTCTCGAATGTCCAGTCGGCGTTACGCCTTAGATTAAGAATGTACGTTACTCCTTTAGGGACAATTTATACCCAATAAATTTAGAAATCACTTAACGATATGTAGTCACATTTATGTAGAAATTTCAATAAAGGTTCGTGTATCAACAAAAAAAAATGTTTTCAATTTAAGCAAATTTGAATATGAAATCACTGTAAATGGTAATAAAAAGATGGGGTTTTCTCACACTGCGTTGTAACGCGATTTGGAGTTGTATGTTTGGTTTTATTAGTCTCTAGTTGGTCTTTAGGCTTTAAAATAGCATGGTTTTACAATAACGGCTATGTTCATATATCATGGTCATAGTTATAGCCGACGATTTATCTTGTACTTAAGGGCTTAACTCGGCGTCTGATTATTACACAACTTACCTGCAAAAACTTGAAAAGTATAAATTTTTGTTCTATTTTGTTATTCTCTTAGATTTATTAAGAACATTCCATACATTGAAAATAAATAATTATGCTAATTGGTTTTGCTAACATGTACCACTTAATCCTTGATTATGTGAAACTATAGGATGATAAAATAAAATAAAAAGGTATACTTACCTGGTACTTAGTTACTTGATAGGTTCTGAATGTCTTACCATACTGGCTGACCTTATTAAGAGCTCAAAAAAGACAAGCGTATGTGGCCCGCACCGTTGTTAATGAAAGGAGATGAATGCTGCATGCATTTTCCGAATATGTTGCCTTTTGGCGTACTATGGGGAGTATTGGTGCGTTCCTATAAAGATCCTGGTGCCCTCCGTCTAGCACAGAGCAGGCCACCGAGTGGATTTTAGTAGGTACATTTCTAGATAACCTGGGTATACCCCAATACGGATATCTTAGAAAATTTCACCCCGTTACAAAAATAAAAGAACAACATTCTCGACATGAAGATACCCATCTTCATGTCGCGAGTAAAATCACTTAAGCTACTTATCTTATCTTACTGAAACTACTTATCAAGTATGATTTTTACACAAGTTTGATCGGTTTCTTTTAGGTGGTGGCGGTCAAACGTAAGCATTTTATACAATTTGAATCAATACTTTTCAAGTTTTGGCGTTAAGTTTTAGTGCAAGTTATACGCAGAGTTAAAGATACTTGCTATTATTGTGTAGTATACTAGTATGAACTATTGTATTGGATTCTAGTTTTGGAGTGACGTATTTATTGTTACATAGTTCTACATCTTTATTCTTAAGACTGACTGCTAAATTTATTGGGTACTCATGTCTACGCTTTTATTATTACGCTGATACGCAAATTTGAAGTTTATTTCCTAAAGACCAAACGTGAGATTTGCATGATGGAAATTGTCTTGTTTGCCATTTCAATGTTTTAGCTTGTTACAGTATTTTGCATCTTGTTTTGAGCGCATGTGTGAGAAATAGACGAAAGCTACACTCAAAATGTCTACTTTCATTTGATAACGCTTTTACTGTGATTTCATAACAATTCATGTTTGCTTAATTTTGCACCTACCGCTCCCTATCACTTTTGATTTCGTATTAATTATTATTTACAAGTCGTTAAACTAGAACTAACAGTGTCAATACATTAAAAAAGGTAAGTTAAAACTTTGAAACATTGTTAACGTTAACTGCACAGTTATTTCTTCAGTTTCATCATTCACAAAGCATGAATGCTTTAACATCAGTGCTAAATCTCGTTTGGTCTTTAGAACGAATTTCACATCTATCCGCCACCAAGAATGTGAAATCGGTTCGCAGGCTCAGATCATAGATTCGGAACTGACTGCCAAGCTCCTCGGTCGAGGAGTAGCAGTGTCTCCAGTAGTGACAGTGGAACCAAGGAGGAGAAAGTTCCACAAAGCTATTACACTGAGTATGCCGGCTCCAAGACCGCATACACAAGGAATGACAAACCAGTACAGCACTTCTTCAGCACCCACATTGAGACTACTATGCTCCATATCAGGTACAATTACGATAGTTTGCTTTTATATATTTGACAGATCTGATTTGTTAATGGAAACATCTCTTGATTTGAAGATAGCATTTTGGCAAGTAACAACTTGAGTATCGGTGGCAACTAGGCTCCTTGATTTTTACACAAGTTTGACCTGCCAAAACTTTAAAAGTATACCTTTTTTGGTTTATTTTGATAACCAGCAAGTTTCGCATAGATTAGGACATGCCGTAAACTAAAAATAAATTAAAAAAACTATATTTTTCTTTTAATTTAAATTTTTCGGCAAGCCCGTGTTGTGCAAAACTAGTAGGAGAACAAAATAAATAAAAAATATTTTTCAAGTTCTGACATCAAAATATGAAAATTTTGCGCTAGTTTTGCCACGTAAAACATCTAATGTGTAAATATAAGAATTTTGGAAAATTTGTGTCACTAAATAATAATATTGATTTGAAAACTTTGTGTGTAAAAGTTGTTTCCAGTAATTAACAGATATCTGTAAAGTGTTGCAATGGAGTATGGCTTCCGCTACATTGACGATATAATGCTTTGCGTAACAAAGGTAAGTTAGCCTTACAAGTACTAAAGCTTACTCGCTTCCAAATTATACCTAGGTTCTAAAACAATTAGTAATATAAAACCAATATTCCATTACAACACCCCTAGCCATGTAGTTTGAAATAGTTACGAAAAGCCATTAAGTATATTGAAATCTTCTAGGTGGTTTTAATAATCATAGATTACAATCTACATGAGATCGGTAGAGCATAGTTTTTTGCTATTTTAAATTGTTTTAGAGTATTGATAGATTCAAAAATAACTAACGTTCAATAGTGTTTTGTCTTTTCAATCATATCTAACTGATTGGTTAGTGTAGCTAAAGAGTTTTAAATTGAATTAGAGTTACATCTCCCAGTTGAGTATACTTACATCGGGATGAGCATGTTTCGAAACAGACAATAGTGTAGTTTGTAATCTCATTTTGACAACAGACGACCATGCATAAATAGATTCGGTTAGGGTCGAAGGGAAGTCGATCGCTTATAGCAAGCAAATACACGAAGCTATGGGGCACGTCCCTGTGTGTGCGTTTTGTGCGTGTCTACATTGTCTTTGTTTTCGTGTTTGTGTGTGTTGCACGCTCACCGTGTGGCGCATTTAATGTGCTGCCACCTATCGGCGCGCACCATCAGGGGTATTTCGCAAACGATCTCTCGAAGGTAAAAAATTAGTAATACTATACAAATACATAAAACAAGATAAAAGTGTCGGTTACAATTTCACATTTTGAGTTTCGTGGTTATTTTTGTCCGATACTCTTCTGTTTTTCACGGTCATTGTTTCGATGCGATATTTATACTCTACAGCTCAGAGTATATATATCTACATTGTTTTTCTTCCCTCTATCACTTTGAATGCTTTTCCATATCTTGCTTTTCATACATTCTTCTTTTATGCACGGGCTGAAAATGTTACGCTTTATTAATTCACTTTCACTCTGTATCATACCGTTGACAAATCTTGGGAGTTCAAGAGAATGCACTGCGATGTGATCACTTCAATTTATCGGACTTTAACGATTGTATAAATACGAGTAAATGACGATTAGATTCGACAGACCTCAAATTGTTATATTGGCACAATGTTTGAGAATTTTATCACCACGTAACATAACACTTTTATTAGTTTAAGAGTTTTCACGAAACAAACCACGGTGCCATTGCCATCCTCATGTCATTCAGCTTCGGTGTTCCCAAATTCTTTTGTTGATTTGCTTGTACTGATCAAGATTCTTTTCCAAAACGGCCTATCAGTTCTTTTCACTTCATCTATTATATTCTCATTTCTTTTTCTTGACATTATTTCACTTGACACAAAATTTTGTTTCCGTCATTTCTATTTTGTTTGGGTTTATTTAAGTGAATGTCCTTCGAGAGATCCGTTTTCCGAAAAACCGGACTAGCATTTTGATGATGTAGCATCATTTTCATTTTAAAAGTTAGCACTATTTTTTAAGAAACAGGTATCGTCAGTACACAGTGTGCCACATTTTTAATCACTTCCATTCCTGAAATTTTAATACAAAATTGAACGTTTTTTATTGTTTTGTGTGATTTGCTGTCTTTGCTTGTTGTGTGTTTGCTATAGGCCGTTTTGGAAACATTTTATGTTTTGTTTCAATTTTGTTTGTAAACTGTCTGTTTTCTGAACTTTCTTCTACATCAGTTTCTTCCTTGCGTTATATTTCCTAGGAACCTGTCCAAATTTACAACAACATACACATTTCTAAAACACTTGGAACTTAGGTTATTAACTTAGATAGCATTGTAGCAGATAGTGTTTAAGGTCAGCACCTTATTTTCGCACAATTTAAAAACCCCGTCAAAACTTGAAAAGGATACTTTTATTTTTCCTACAAGATAAGTAAATTGAAGAAAAAAAAGAAGTTTATTATGATCTTAATTATTTAAAATGAGTGAAATAACAAAAGAAAACAGAAAATGTTTTCTGTTCTCTTTTGGTATTTTGTTTTCTTTTCGAGTTTCGATAGATCAAAGTTGTTGTGAAAAATAGGCCTTGATATGCCAACTTAAATTTGAAGTAGTATATTACAGTAACTACTGATAAACAGAGATAGTAATACTGTAGATCTACCAGCCTGCTTTGGCATGCATAACGTAAATTAGCATCACCGTTGAGGCAGTTCCAAATAGCGACGAAGCCGTACTGCCTTAGCTTTCAGAATGGTACTAAAAGCATAATAGAAAAGTTATTGTATGATGGAAACATTGTATAGTTTTAGATATTCTCAATAATGGTGTGGTGATTATGACAGGTGGAACTAACAGAGCGCACTGGGAAGATGTGACTGAGAATACGCCGTTGACGTTTGTGAACGATTGTGTATCGTTCACAACTACTGTGTCGGCGCGGTATTGGCTGATCGATTGTCGGCACGTGGAGGATGCCACTAAGATGGCTACTGAGCTCTATAGGTATGCACTGGTTTAATTTTCAGTAGTTTTTTTTTAAGCTCACTCCATTGAGACACAATTCCTGTAGTCAAAATCTCTCAGTGACAACAGCAAAACAACGTCCGAGCTTCATTGTATCTGGCTCGAAGGACCAGTGTTTAGTCCTATATTGTGTAGGTTGAAGTAAAATGCTAGTGGACTGTATATACTGGTATATATACATACTGGTATATTGGTAGAATATTAAAGTTTAAGATAAGTAACAATGTGCGACTGCTTGGCGCTGACGAAGCGGTAGAGTGAAGACGGAGAAGCCGCGGTCGAGCCCCTCGCGCCCGCTGGCACCCCTACGGCACCTGCGAGTGCCGTAGGGATGCCACCAATACATTGTATCAATTATAATATACTTCATAATGCCATATTTATTCCAATTCAGACGTTATGTCGCTTGCATAGGCAACGTTAGTTGTCCGCTATGTCACAGTAGTTCTGGCACCGCGCAGCGTTGTAGTCGGATTGCGGTTACCTTGTAACTAACCAAAAAGTTTGCGCAATTCGTAGCGTGCGCCGAGTTTTGGTTCGGACATTTTTTGGCACGATTATGGCTCTATATGTATTGTATCTCGATGGCTCGCTCTAAGTATTTTTTGTACAATGTAGATCTAAGTTTGGTCACCAACTCGCCTGATGCTAAGCGATAGCGATGGCGTGGCCGAAGATGGATCACATTAATCTAGAAGAAATCTATTCACTCTATTCTTCAAGATGCCTAGATTTTAGTTCTCAGGAAACAAGGAAGATGGCAGGGAATTCCATTCTTGGGCGGTGCGTATCATAAATGACGGCCCAAATCGTTATGTATGAACTTTTGGAATTTCCACGTTCCACGAAGATCGGGTGGTAGTGTGTTTTTCCTTCTACTTGTCCTGTAGTAAAAGGGGGAGGTTAGAATAAGGATTTATTTACTCTGATAGCTACAATAAAAACCAAGCTGAAAAAGGCTGGATGAAAACCACGAATTCTGATCGCTTTCGCCAGGTTTTTAAACGTTTTAGACTAGTTGGTACCCGATGTATTTTTGTGAAATATTAAAATAAAATATTTACATCCAGCTTTTTATAATATTATTTCAGCAGTCAGAGCAAATAAACTCTTTGACCGAGGTAACTCAATAACAAGCGAACCAAGCGCGCCCTCTATCGTTTCAAATCCTATATCGTATGAATTTATATGTAACGAATTAAGTATATCAAAATCCTGTAAAAAAATGCTGTCAGAGCAAATAAATGTATTGATTGAATTCAAGGCATGGTGGAGCAAAGAAGAAGATCCTATTTTCTCATCACCTATCTGCTGCTTTTATAATAACAAAATTGAACTCGAAATATCGTCGAAATGTCGAAATGAAGGGTCAAAATGGACCGGGGTATGTCCTAAAACTGCGACCAGAACCACCGGAGGATGGGCAGCAGCGTCCTGTTAGTACACGGTGAACGTACTGCGATCTCCAAACCGCCTGCCAAGCGTGGGGATTATGGCAACACCCCTCTCTAAGAGGGAGGCCTTGTTCAGCAGTGGACATTTATTGGCTGATGATGTGTATGTATGCTCTATAATATCGATAGCTATTACCTACCCCCTCAGCGCTAGTACGCATGCACCCGCCATTCAAATCTTCCCTCGTGCTATCCAGAAAAGCAATAAAGTTAATTTTAGAAGAAAAAAAACTACTCCATGACTACACCTACTATACAAACTTAAACTAAAAAGTAGAAAAAATACAGTTAAAACAGGGATTGAAAGTCCTTATCAAAATTTTTGCCAACCAAACCGTTATCTCAGGATATATTTTTTGTTTTTGGTGATTTTACTAAACGTTTTTTTTTTTTTTTTCTAATAAATTTATACTTCTGAAACAAAACAAAACCCACCAAATAAAAAATAATCATCAAAATCTATTCATATTTGCCGAAGTAATCGCCTAACAAATATACAAAAAAAACGTATAGTCGAATTTATTTTATTTTATTATGTATACACAACACAAATTACAATCTTACAAAACATTATATTTATCATCGGTACAGATCTGGATTGTAACTTAAAAATATGTGTAAACATAGAAATAAAATGAGCAGAGATGAATGAGGTTAGTGCTTAATATATACAAACTGTACATAAACCTGCAGAGCGCACACTACAGCTACAAGTGTCGCAGGTGTGCGTACTCTACACGAGTATGCTATGCATCGGATGTGTTTCGAACAGCCAGACTCAACCCAGTGATTGTATCTAATCTGACGGGCTTGCTATAGAGAATATCTTTTACTGACCTAATATAATGTGAAATTTTTAAAATAATAATATCAATTTCTATCTTTAATTGATAACCTCTTCTTTTCGTTTAGATTCTAGCATGAGTAATTTTTTTTTCCTACTAAATTCTTACCATTTAATTCCAGGGAAGCAATTCACGTCCCGTTCATGGCTCGATTCGTTGTGTACGCGAAGAGAACCGACGAAAACCAGGCACAGCTGAGGATGTTCTGCGTCACAGATGACAAGGAAGATAAGACGTTAGAACGCATAGAGAGGTTCATACAAGTGGCTAAGAGCAGGGATGTTGAAGTAAGTGCACTAACAGTTATTTTAAATCAAAATCGATCAATACTTTATGATATACTAGTTTTTGTACAGGTCAATTAAGTTAGCGTACGCCGATAAAGAAACCAATCAGCTTCATTTTCTCTCACATGTTTTCCTAATACAGGTTTTTAGTAAAAAAAACATAGCCTATGGCACTCAGGAATAGCGTAGCTTTCTATAAAACAATTTTCAAAATCGGTTTTGTAGTTCCAGACACATAAAGTCACAAACTTTATGTATTTATGTTATTAGTGTAGATTTATTTATTAGTCATGGCTGACTGTCCAGCTCTGTTTTTCGATTTAGGCAACTTGGATACTTCCGATGGTTCTTTTAGTCTCTCCAAGATAGAAAACCGTAGTCTTTATCCGCATCAGCTTGTAAAAATTGGTGATTAAATATTTTAGCAATGGTCGAAGACCTAAAATCAAATTTTGGAAGAAAAGGATCCTTTAAATTTTTAACCACATTAAATACCATGATGCTACAGAAAATTGCCTAACTGATTTCCAGGTCCACGAAGGCAAGTCAATCTTCTTAGAGTTCGGAGGCAACCTGGTACCGATAGCCAAGTCAGGAGAACAGCTGTCGATTCCGTTCAGAGCGTTCAGGGAGAACCGGATGGCCTTCCCGGTGATGATCAAAACTCAGGATCTGGAGCCAATTTGTCGCTGCCAGTTCATGAGGGACCCAAAAGTGCCTAAAGGAGAACCTTCCCCTGCTCCGGTAAGTAATTTTTTCGACTTTTTTGTTGATGTTTTGCACGATGGAGCTAGATTGCCTAGAAGAAACAGAACGTGAATTGAATATAAATATTACATACATATCTTTATTGTATAAAGGTGTGTATAAAAGTTGCAGGTTAATTTTTAGGGTTCCTTACCCAAAGGGCATAAACGGGACCCTATTACTAAGCCTACGATGTCTGTCTATCTGTCTATTCGTCCGTCTGTCTGTCCTACCTATTAACGGCTATATCTTTCGAACCGTAAAAGATAAACAGTTGAAATTTTCACAGAATATGTACCGTTACGGCGGATTGGAAAAAAAAATCAAAAATTAAAAACGAAAGGGTAACATTATTTACAAACGTATACAACAAAAGTATTTTTTTTCGTATTTTTGTATTAGCTCTAATGTAAAAACGATAAAACGTACAAGCGTCAAACTTAGCACGATTGTAGTACACACTCTAAAGTATAACAAGAAATACCTAATAAATCCAATCCAATCCTATCCAATCCAATAACCAAAACCAAAACCCAATTCTATCCAATCCCATCCAATCCCATCCCATCCCATCCTATCCTATCTAATTTGTCGGTGACAAATTCCTGTTCATTACCAAGATTATACTCAAGCGCCTGTAGCAAACTGTGTAGCAAATTACTCCGACGATTAGAAGGCGTTATAATAAATGGTAATTCGGTTACTTAGTGTACTTGGACAACCTTATTGTATTTTGTGGTGGTACGGAACCCTCAGTGCGCGAGCCTGACTCGCAGTGGCCTGTTTATTTGTTTCAGGTTAGGTTAAATTAGCATAATTGACAAATTTCTGTTGAGTAAAACATAAATAATTAGTGAACCGCTGGCTTGAGTCGCTGGTATCCAGTGGATGCAAAAGGCAGGCTGTCGTTCAGTGTGGAGGTTAAAGGGGGAGGCCTATGTTCAGCAGTGGACGTCTTCTGGCTAATGATGATGACTTGAAACAACGTTAAAGCGGAAAAATACTAGAGATTTGCCAAAGAATCAGTTTTGAAGAGGAACTTCCATAAAGTAACGCCTAATTCCATCAACCGGCAGTTTGTTCCGTTCCTTGAGTGCGAAGCCGTATTTATTTTATTTGTATTTGCGTTTGAAACAGATTGCTGTGCTGAACATTATGGTGCCAGACGAGCCCTTCGAGAGAGTGTCCCCAGTTCCAGCGGACACCGTGCCTCGACGAACTGAGGAGCAGGAGCTAATCTGGAGACAGCGACTCAACGATCCAAGGTATCTTCTTTCTGATCTTCATTCAACAAAAAAAAATTGGTTAGCTGTAAAGTCGGTATACGCGTGACAACGTGATAACAAAACATTGATGAAATGATTGCATATAGATGCGGCGCAAGCCTTTCGCTCAAGCCGATCGTGCCTTTCGCTCGCTCGTGTAGCCCTCTCGCTCCGATCGTAACGTTACAATGAGCATAACGGGACAATGAGCATAACGGGACAATGAGTCATCCTTTTTTCGTGCGTGCAGCCGGCGTTCATCGATTTATTAGACGTTGTCACGTCAAAAATCAGAATTCATTCATTCAAAATGTATACGAAATGGTTACCATAATAGGCATGTGAAATATGAAGATATAAGGAATAGTAGGGATCGATGTAACAGTTCAATTTGAACAACTAATAGTAATTATAGAAACTGACGTGGTTTTAACACATTTTATTTATATTAAATGGGAATTACTCACGTAAGATTAAGCCGGTCACTTCGACTATAGTTAGAACCGCAATAGGCGATCTTTTTCAAGGTGAGGGAGCGTGCGCGGCTGCGTCTCGCTTCTCAGTAAAAAGCGAAACGCAGCGCGCGCGCATTCACCTTGAAAACTAATAGTAATATTGCAGGAGGAACATGCGGGTACTCTAAAAATTAAATTGTGTGGTACATTTCCTTTAGCACTTGTTGTTCGCCTCGAACAATTACTTCGCGACCCTTATATGTTTTAAAAGCTTTTACCCATGTTGTTCTGTTCATATTCAAATTGAATAAATCTATTATAATCAACTACTTTCTTACTAAATTTCATTAATATTGGATTAACAGTACCTACGCAACTTATCGTCGATCAAATATACAAACATACATACAAATGCCGTTGCCGTAATCTGAGACATTCGCTTCGCTCGGCAAACAAAACCTCAAATGAAAATGTACAAAATCATTTTCAATAGAGCTCATGAATCATTCTATCAGTTGCCACAATGACAAAATGACCAAAAAAACGTGTTTTACCTTTGTAAAACAGTACAAATGTACAAATATATATACATTCCTAGTAGCTTTACAATGACTCGTTTGTACTTTGATTACCTTGCTGTACATAACATAGATAGCTTAATTAGAAATGACCTTTCAGATTTGAAGACATCTGCAACTTACTCGGTAAAGACTGGGTGGCTCTCGCTTACGAACTTGGTGTCAGTGTGGCGACCGTCAACCAAATTCAAGCTAAGAGGATCACGGCGCCTGAACAGGCTCAGCTGATGCTGAAGCTCTGGAGGACGCAGTCTGGAACTAAAGCGCAAGGTAATCAATTCATATCTGGTAGCTATGAAACCTAATATAAGAACAAGCACTTCAAAATATATTTAACTTTTAAAAAAACACTGTAAAATGAAGCCTATGACATGCTGGAAATAAAAAGGAAAAAAAAAAAAAAAAACGGCACATCAATCGTTGAAATTGGATAGAATTATAACTCTGTCCAAAAACGGCCCACCCAAAAAAGTACATCTACACCCAATCTACCCTAGCTTCTGTCAGACCGACAAACGAAATGCGTAAGTGGCCAAATGATGGAACTAACAATTTTTCTAAGGATTGTTGCCAGTTTTGTATAAGAAGTAGGTACTTTGGGTGGCTCTCCCATTCGATTGTTAGATAAGTTGCTCGCACGGTATCTAGTGCACATGTCAATTGGAGACAAAGAAAGAGAGACAATCATGGAAACGACAGAGAGAGAAAGACCAATAGGTTACGGCCAACCACGTTAGGACACTTTCTAAACGGCTTCTCGGTGCTTTTTCAGTTTCAAACGTTAATTTGCAAAAAAATATATTGCATTGGAGTATGCTGTCCTATCCTGCATTTGATCGCAGCCTCACTCGTGCGAACGGTGTTTTGACCATGTAAGGGTCTAACATTAATGTACTTCTAGATAATTCCCTGGAACTGGCTCTATGCCGCATCGGCAGAGATGACATCATAGCTCCTCGGTCAGAGATGACGACTGAGTTGCGCATCCAACGAAATATCTACCAAGAGAGGCAAGCTTCTGAAGAAATCGAGGCGTACAAAGGTTAGTGTTAAAAGGAAATGTTATTTTGGGAATTTTATTTTACTACCCTCTTTGAGATGCTAACTACCTTTTTGCACTATTCAGTTTAATTCTCATGTAAATGAAAACAATTACCAGTTCTTTTGTTTTAACCACTTTGGCTTTTTTATTATTATTAAATAATAGGCTTGCATTAGGCTGCCACTTTGCCTGTTGTTAAGAGATGATTCAGTCTACGATGGAGCATGCTTGCTTAGAAGAAACTGATTCATTTACAATTTGAAGGCACCCAGATTGAAACTATCAGGGAACACCCATTCAGGCAACGCATTACACAGACTAGCAGTTCGCACAATAAAATTTGAATCTAAAGAGAGAGCGAAATACTCGTGGTTTTTAGAATAGCAACCATGAAGTTGTGTCACCTTACATTGCACTTTGGATGGGGTCATTATACTTGGTGACAAGTAGTGGATAGTGGAATGCTGTGAGACGTTACACAAACCAAATAAGCACAAGTTCGAGTTCCACTACCTACCGCCAGGCTCCATCATCAGATCAGTTCGATGGTACATGTAATGGTAGATGAGTCACATGCTTTCTAGTTCTTTAAACTCTACTAATTATTTCAGCTGAAGAAGACAATAAACTCAAAGATAAACAATATGATGAAGTGGACGAGATTTCTGAATATCGCGAGGAACACGACCAAGACGAAGCTAAATACTCGCCAGAAGAAAAATCTATCGTTGATAAGAGTGAAGTTGACAGAACTCCCTCCCCGAGTGAGGAAAGTGAAGAAGATGAAGGTAAATACTTAATACACCCTCTATACAACCCGGTACGGTACTATTACCGTCGAAAAGTAGTAGTAGTCACCGTCGGCTCTTGGGTAGAGCGAGAGAGCGGTCCCTCTAGGCGCCAGATAGCAAAGAACGCCAAAATGCCAAAGGCGTAAAACAATCGTGTGAAAAATATATTTTTATGGTTCCTCATGTCTTGGGGTGAAGCAGCGTGGCAGGCGGCGAGGCACACTTTTGTTGCAGAAATGAAACGCACCGAAAGACAATCTTGCTATACTTTGATCAAATTCTAGGGCTGGTGCTGGTAGTAGTACGTTGATAGTAGGTAATAGGCTGAGTCCTAATTAATTTTATTACCTCATATAAAAACTGATCATAAATAAAGTCCATTAACGAAAATAAAATCATTTTTTTTTCTAATATAAATAATTTTATAAGTAAGTAATTTCTAGATAGAGCGCTATAATAGCAGGTCATGAAGTCAAGCAGCACGCGCACCATACATATGTTATAGCAATAAACAAATTTTATTAAATTTTCATGTAATATTAAAAGTATTGTACTTCACTTCGTCTATACTCTATACTTAATAATATTATAAAGAGGAAAGATTTGTTTGTTTGTTTGCATTGAATAGGCTCCGAAACTACTGAACCGATTTGAAAAATTCTTTCACTGACGGGAAGCTACACTATCCCCGGATGACATAGGCTATAAACTATACCCGTGCGAGGCTGGGGCGGACCGCTAGTATTTAATAATTGACAAATATATCTATAGATTAGTCATTGTGTAAACCTAAATGAATTAATCCTTTTTACAGATGTAAAACGAAGTGTAGCCGAAAGAAAAGAACAAATTACAAGAAAATTAAGCCAAAGTAAGATACCCGCCTCGAAACAGAAGAAGGAATTAAGAGAAGAAATCATCGAAATTAAGACTCAAATCAAACCAGACATAAAGAAATTCCAAGATATTGAGCAACAGGTACGACAAATATGTTTACATGAATATGTGTGAATATATTTTAATTATTTTGATTTAAAACACTTGGATACTAAAGTTATATGATTATTTACGGGATATTTACCGTGGTAAAGTTGTAGAATGAGCTCCCGATATTTTGGCGCTGTTACATGCACCATGTTTACGGGAAGACTGAAGAATCCGGGTGTTGGTCGAACAGTTAAAAAGTTAGGTGCAGACATAACGATCTACCCTCTTACTTAGTCTTTCTACTTGGATACTGTCAAGTACAAAAATCACAAAAAATATCCTGACTTACCAGTATTAATTTATACCGGGTGCAAGGGTAAGCGCTTCCGAAAACGAAGACTGGTGATTGTGCTAGTCATTTACTGATACGATATCAGTTTTTTTTTCAACAAGCTTTAGGGAGCTGCTACTACTACTAGAAACTACTATTACAAAATAATATACAATAGGGTATTTGACTGATTTTACGAAACCATCTTAAATTGTTTAATATAATAAAATAAAGCAAACTTGTGATTTTTAATCGTGCATTATAATTTTATTTGTAAACAAGCTTACAAACTTTACCTTATATCACTCATATGTATTAATCCTATTAATCATCTAGTGATTTAATTTTCAGCAGACCTAAATTCAAATTAGGGAGTTTAACTCCCGCGTAAACGCTCCCGTTGCTATTTATGGGATCACGTGACATAAGTGACGTCACACATATGCAAACGAGTTCTTCTCGCCATACAATTGTTTCCTCTATTTACTTTTGTGTGACGTCATAACGACATTCGACCTACATATAGTGTTTGCAGTCACGTCAAGTCAAGTCACGTGAATAATAATTTTATTTTACTGAAAATCAGTACTTTATTTTTAAAGTATTTAAATACTTTTTTTAATAATAATCTTCTAGGATTACACCAGCATGAATCGTATTTTTAATACAGTCAAATACCCTATTATGTTATGTTATTAAAATATTTATTTTGTTTTATTCCAATATCCCATTGACGTTAAAAGTCAACTAACGATATCTGCACTCACACACAGTCGCTGCGCGTTTTTGTGCCTACGCGGTACATTGACCCCGAGTTACACCTTTACATTGGTGGTTTGCAAAATACTATACCAGTATCTACTATACTATACCACTAAAACAACTAGTATCAGGCAAATGAATATTGGTTTTTGAGTTGTTCAGATACTATAATAATGTTTCCTTTTCACCTGGTACATATCTAAATCATGTCATTATAATACTCCGGTCCTTTCTTTTTAATTTAAATGTAGAATAAGTGTACCTTAGTAATGTGTAAGGTAAGGTACATATTATCTATGATATTATTAAGGTACTCAAAGGTCTTATTAAGGTACTTCAGGTCTATTTTATTTATATTACACGGGAATTACTCACTTATGATAATGCCGGTTACTCCGACTATAGTTTCAACCACATTAGGTGTATCCCACGTTCCCGTGTAATATAAATAAAATGTGTGAAAACCACGTCAATTTCCATAATAAAACTTAAGAACTACTTTTGGTCCGAACATTTTTGAGTGATGTTCTGGTATCCATAGTTTTTAATATCTTTTCACTACTTATAACATTTTTAAATATTTAACAGAGCTTAGAAAAGGAACCAAAACTAGAACGGACACGTTCAAAAACTTCACCAGAAACTCTAGAAGAAGAAAAAGACATTGAAGTTACCGAAATTGAAATTAAAGGAGAACCCAAACAAGTTGAACGACCGATTGAACAATTCAGAAAATTCGATCCATCGTCACCCGCCAAACCTACTCCCAAGCATCTACAAAGACATATGAGGAACGAATCTATGAGATTTCCATCAGGCGACTTCTCTAATGTCACCATAACTCCACGAAAATCAGTGACTGAAACCACGGAAGTCAGACAAGTCACTGAAACTAAAGTAGATATATTTACAAAAGAAGCTATTTCACAAAAAGAAATAGTCAGTTCCAGAGTTGAAGAAAAGCTCGATGACGGAGACAAATCCCCTGATTTAGTCACTGATGAAGAAAGAGATATAGCAGAAGCTACGCTTAGAGACAAAATTAGCACATTTGAATCTAAAATGGTAAAAGAACCTGTGATAGATTTACCTAAAACGACGGTTAAGTTGACAAAAGAAGCATTGAAAAAACATACTTTAGAACAAGAGCAAGGTATTGAATATACGAAAGAATTTGTTAGAGAGCAGTCTAAGCAAATGTCTAGCATGGAAACCCATACGATACATAAAGTATCTGTAGAGACCGAAAAACATGAAGAAAAGGTAAAGTCTGTAAAAGAAACTATTTTACAATTCGATTCTAGAATAAAACCGGACGAGAAAACAAAACCTTTCCCTAAAACTATGAGAACGGACTCTACATTAGTACAAGTATCATCTGAAGAAGATAGCGAGTTCCAGAAAAAATCCACGGATTCTGAAACGGAAACCGAATCTCAGACAACTGTCAAAGCTGATAAATATGAACAGAAAGATAAAACCCAAGTTTACAGGGACATCATTGTGAAAAAAACAGACTTCAAAGAATCACTAAAACATGCCAGAATAGACAAAAGTTTAAGTAACGGTGATAAGAAAGATGATCAAGAAAAAGTTGATATAGAACAAAAACTACAAGAGCAGCTAACCGATGAATTACGATCGAAAGTAAGTGAAGAAGAAATCACGGAAACCCTTGAAGAGAAAGACGTTTCTGTGACTGAAAAAGCAACGCATGAAAAGGTTACACATTTTTTAATTGGACTTACATTACACAATTAGTTTTTATTGCAACATACTCGTATGTTACACCGTCAATTTATCCATTTAAAATCTTTTTTTGATTAAAGGTTGAAACACAAACTTCGATTGCAAGTATACAATCTGACCTAAGTAGACATACCAAGACAGATTCAATGGGATCAGATATGCAAGAATTAGCAGGACGCAAAATATCTCAGGAATCACCAATTCAGTCTGTCATTGACAAAGCAGACTCATTAGCTGATTTGCACCAGAGTACTGAAAAAGACTTCAGTTTTGTATCACAAACCGAATCAAAGGTAATATCAATTTACTTATAATATCAATTTAATTTTATCTCATAATATCTTCGAACCCAATCGTTCTGGCAAAAACTTTTATTATAAAATCTTCTTTTCTCCAGGTTTATTCGAAAGACTCAAAACATCGTAGTGACTCGCTAGATGAAGCATCTCAATTCTCAGACTTAGAAGACCAAATTGGCACAAGCCCAGCTCATAGACCTATAACGCTAGACAAGGATGCCGTGGAATCTGCGATTACAAGGCCTGAAGTAAAGACTGTAACCACTAGCGTGGTAGGTAGGAATGAAACTACGACACGTGATCAAACGCTGGAGTTCTTAAGATTTGAAACGGAGCATAGTTCACAAGTTCATGCTCCAGAAACTATTGCACCGATAGAAACAGATAAGGTAAGACTATAGCTAAAGTCCAATTGCTGCTTATTTCTGAATAATAAATTCATGTTTTTTTGGCTCTGAGTGTCAAAGTCAAAGTCATTTATTAGTAAATAAAAAAATTCAATTTAATAATTAATATAATTATATTGAACATGGTATATAAACAATTCGCGGGCATCCAGTGGATGCAAAAGGCAGGCTGTCGCTCAGTGTGGAGGTTAAAGGGGGAGGCCTATGTTCAGCAGTGGACGTCTTCTGGCTGATGATGATGATATAAAAAATTATATACAACAAACAAAAAAAATATGCATGGAGTCCCTCCGCGCGGAAGAAGTTATACTTCAACAAGGAACCCTAAAATTATAACAAGGCAAAAATATCAACAATTTAATAAACATGCTTTTCTCGAGATTTGAACCTAACTCCTTAGGCTTCTCAATCCATTAGCGACACCATTACACTACCGATTCTGCTAGTCGCAGCGTGAAAAAAGAATACGCATTTCGCAACCATACGAGAGAGATTAATTCCCCCTCCATGGTAGCGTTAAACGTTTAACGCAACCTTGTTGCAAGTCGCATAACTTCAAAAAACAAATAATTATAAATATTAAGTTACAAGAGCATGTAAAAAGATGAATAAAAACATAATGTTACAATATTTCACTGCATTATGACGGTTAACAATTTTCATCTAAAATGAGTTCAAAATGTAGCAAAACTAAAGTATATAATTATTACAATCAATGTTCCTGTCAACATGTATCCAACTGCTAATTTTGGGACTCACCTTGCCTTAAACTTTTATAATCTATTGCATATGTCAAGAGCTTTAAATCTTTAACCGAGCTAAGTTAATTACTTTCAATCCGTACTGTACAAATGTATCCACAAAATGTTTATTCAAATAATTATTATTATTATTGATCATCATTTTAAAGGTTTCGCCAAAAGAGTCACCTGTGATTAGTGCCAAAGCACGTCAGTTCATAGAAACTGTTCCTGAAGACGATTCGGTTCAAGAATGTTTCTTCTCCAAACGTATCTATTCTGACTCTTTAGAAGACTCTGAGCATACCGATTCTAGAAGACACTCAGAAGCCGAATCTTTAAAATCAGATCAATCAGATGTAAAAGCCAAAGTATCGTCGTCAGATTTTGATGAAAGGGCTGAATATGAAGAAACGGTTGATTCAGGAAGTGGATTTGGGGACGAAAAATTTGAAGAGAGTGTCGGTTTCACTTCAATGAGAATTGATTCTAAGGCTCTAGAAACCGAAAGAAAAGATTCTACGGACTCAGATAAAGTTGATGAACCTGGGGTGGTCTTCAAAAAAATGACACCCAAACGTCATTCAAGAACCGAATCTATATCCATTTCAAAACTAAGTGACTTACAAGACCTCGATCTACCAAAGGCAAAACAAGAGTTCCAAATATTGATTACCGAAGCAGAAGATGTTGATCGGTCTTTTGAAAAGGATGAAGTTTCAGATAAAATCTCTTCTGAGAGCAGCAGGGAGATTGAAATTTCTGACAGAAAATCTTCTGAAGGCATATCGGACAGGATTAGTTCTGAAGATGCAGTAACAGAAAAGAAGACTTCTTCCGAAGAAGATGTAGTCAAAAATGGAGAACATCAAAAAGAAATAACAACAAGTATTACAAAAATAATCAAAGAAAGCGTCAGCGCAGATTTTAACCCCATAGCTGTAAAAGAAGAAGTTACGGACAAAGGTTAGAATAGGATAGCCAATTTTTACTAGAGAAAAAGATAAATTTACTAGAGAAAAAGATAAATTATTTGCGCAAACACGAGTAAATCAGTAATGTTTTCTATTTCAAAAAGTTTTTGTTCTTTTTATACTAAATAAAATTATCAATTTCAGTTGACATAATTAAACGGCAATCAGTGACATCTGCTGGATCGGGGTCAGAGCTTCGGCTAGAAGAAAAGAGGCTATCTGATGCTCAAAGCATAACCGAGTCACGAGATTATACGTTTGAAGAATCTGAAGATGATATCGGGACACAAGGAACGCATGTTGATATATCAAAGGACAAAGTTGAAGCCAAAATTGAAAGTGATAAAACAAAGACTGTGACAAGTATGTTTTCTCGTAGATTTTCTCGTCAAGACTTTTTGTGTATATTCAAGTGTGATATGAGATTGCATACAATTAAATACTTTTTCAGGTAAAGTTAGTGATTCATCCAAACTAGCAAGACTAACCCATGGAGATTCACTCGATGATGTTGAAGGTTTTCCTGAAGATCATGTAACTGATTATTCTCCTCGATTACCTCACATTCAAGAGATAGGGTAAGAATCTGTTAAATTTAAGCAACGAGTTATATTCACAAAAATCACATTTATATTATTTTATTTGTATTTTTTAGGGCTACAACAGACAGGGACATAACTATTGATTTCCTTAGAAAAGAACGAGAAGAACAATTAAAACGTGAAACTGTCTCAATAGTTAGCACTGTTACTCAACCCACTGAAGCAGAAATTGTTATTACAAAAACAAAAGTAGTTTCTGATGACAAAAAAGCTATTGTATCGGCAGCTACGCCGGACAAATCAGCAGTTCTTTTACAATCAACCAACGTAGATTGTATTTCATTTGAAACTAAAACAGTTTCAGTAGAAGAACCTGGGACAAAATTGGACGGCCAAATAACCCAAGAAATCTTATCTTCCATTATAAAACCTATGAAATCTGAAACTATTGTTACAAAAACAGCCGTTACAGAAATTGAAAAACCAGTTGCATTAACAGCACATGATCAATCTTCCACTATTGTACAACCTACTACAGTAGAAAACTCTGTCACTAAAACAACAATACTTTCAGGAGATAAAGTTGATGAAAGGATTCCAACGAGCGAAATTAAGTCTGTCGTGACAAAAGAAAAACCTTCGGTGGAATTTAACAGCAAAGTAATAGAAACAACATACACTGTAACTAGTAAGGAGGAACCAGTTATTTCTGAAATCACGAGAGTAGTTAAAGACTATACGACGACAGAAGAATACACTGAAACAAGAACCCAAAAGATAGTAAGCGAGAGTAAATTTGACGTCTCTAAAATTAGAACAGACACGCTGGGAAGATTTGACTTTGAAGATATTGCAGACCATACTAAAGACATCAAAAAGTTTGTACCTAAAGACCTGAATATTAAAGAAGCTCCAGAAATTACAAAAGAACAAGTTCAGCCTGTCATTGATGATATTATTCAAAGAGGGTCCATAGCTGCTGCAGCAAGAAGCCCAGTTATTGAAAAGGACATTAAACTTATTTCTAAGGATATGGTGGAGACTGAAAAAAGATCTTACGATGCTAAAGTTCCTATCAAAGACGAACGAAGACACTCTTGTATTAGTCCAGCAATTTCACTGGAAAGGATTGCTGAGTCTGAAGTTGAAAGTGAGGAAGAGCCACCAAAATCTGTAGCAATTGTCGCAGAAAAAGGGAAAGAGAAAAGTCACGAAGTGTCGCCAGCTGCTATAAAGAAATCAGACTCTGCCATGAAACAAATGGCTGACAATATCGAAATAATCATTAAACAAGCTTCTGAAGAAGTAGACATGTCTTCAGAAGAAAACATTGCTGAAGAGCCTGAACTACAAGACATATCGGGAAGAGTATCTGTTGATTCAATTATCGAGGAAGCTGTTACTACTGTAGAAAGTTATCTTGACCAGAAAGAGGATGATATTGCTTCAAAAAAAGAATTGATGTACGAAGAGACCAAAAGGTTTGTAAAAGATAGACCAGGGTTGACAAAATCTCTATCGCGTGATAGTGGAGAAATAGTAATAATGCCCAAAAAGAAACACGCTAGAACTTTCTCGGTTCAGAGTTCTCCGGAAGAAGTTGAAGAACAAATTTACACTGATTCTGAATCAGGTAAGATTAAATACATTAAACTGTATGTAAATACGATAGTACTCAAACATGATACGTATGATGAAATAAAATAAAATAAAAATAATACATATTTTTTTTTTCAGATATGGATAAGGCAAAAGTGTTAGAAATTATTGAACCTAATTCAGATATTGACGCTAGCAAAATGCCAACGTCAAGCTTTGATCCAAGAAAGATGCGAACAGATTCGCTCGATGATGCTGATGACTTCCCTGAAAAAGAGGTAAGTAATTTAAATTATTTTTGTTTAGAAACATAGCAAACAATAATTTATTTTTATAACGTATTTTTTTAACTTACTATTTCATATTAATTTACAGGCTGAATTCTTTGACGATACTAAGTTTGTCGAAGATATTCCCCATGACTACCACTCCAAAATCGAAGATAAATCGCAAACTTCTGACGTTTTTGCTCCTCCATCGAGTGAAGCGGAAACTGATGAAAGTAAAATAAAGCATACCAAACTTGTAGATAATATTTTACGTGGCGAAATACTGTCAAAATCAACGACAGAATCATCAGTGACAACTGTGATTTCTTCGCTAAGTAAGTCGTCAGAAGAAGAACGAAAATCAGTTTTGGAAGATGCTACGTCTGCAGATTTTTCTAAAATTAGCGGAGCAGACTTAGTTAAAGATCCTTCAAAAACATCTATAGAAAAAGAAGATTCTCGAATGGAAGAGGCGATTGAAGACCGAGGTACACCAGATTTGTCCAAAAAGTCATTAGACTTAACAAAAGATTATTCAAAATCTTCAATTGATAGTAAAGACACTTCGAGAGATTTTGCTACAAACGAATTATCAAAAGATTCAACAGTTGATTTCTCTAGAGTATCAGTAGACAGTGTCAAAGAAACTTCAAGGTCCATAGATGAGAAGACATTTTCGGAAGATCATTCATCATTTGATGTTTCAAAAACCTTGGCTTCAGACGCATCGGAAGCCATTACATTAAGCAAAGAGTTTATTGAAGAAGAAAGATCAGTATCGCAAATCATTAAAATCTCCACTAGTTCTTCTCAAGAGACTTCCGTTCTTACTGAGAGCAAATTGTTCAGCGAACATGAAGAAAAATCTTTTGAAAAGACCAATAACAAATCAGACCCAGAAAAGGATTTCATTGGAGAAATGGAGAAGAAAATTGAACAGTTAAAAACTGAATTTAAGAAAGAAGAAGAAATTTCGAAAGAAACTTCAGCACGAAAAGATGTACAACTAATCAAAGATAAGGTTGATGAACAACATGTTCTAAAAGCAACAGATGTGATAGAGGTTGAAGATTTAAAAGAAAAACAAATAATTGAAAGAGAAGCTGAAGATGAAGTGCCTGATATGAAAGAGTTAAATAGAAGGTGCTCGAACCTTTTGGATGATATATCTCAAGGAGCTTTGATAAGGATCGATTCAAGTCATGTGACACATGGTAAGAGTTTAAGTTTATCAATACTTCTCCTAGAATATTTTACTGTATCTTGAGTTTTAGAGCACAAGCATAGAATAGAAGTAATAACTTTGGTAGTGTAACGTTGTTATCAAATTAATCACAAAAACCGACTTATAATTATTATAGGCTCGCTCAAAATTATTTTTACTATCGGAGCTGGCTAAAAACTACTAAGCCAAAGGCGATAATTTTTTTGTTGAACATTATATGGATAATTTACGTGAATTTTTCATTATGAAGAAGAAGCTTCTTCTTGTTATGAAAAATTCACGTAAATCTGTTAACAAGTGTGGCGTAATCAGGGTGAATACTTTTTTTATACGGACTGAATTGAGAACCTCTCACATGAAGTTGGTTAAAATACATTCTCACGAAATTTTGGCCTAACAGCGACTGTACTTTTAACTTTCCACGCGTTAAGCCTGAGTAAAAAAATATATATTTTTGTAACCACAAAATTCAACTTTGTTTTAATTCACTGAATTAACTCCGAGTAAATAAAAAAATAACTTCACCTCAGATAATAAAAGTAAATAAAATACTCACGTATGTTTGTAGATTTGGCTTCGAAATTTTCCAAGACTCCACCACCTTCACCAGTAGATTTAAATTTGAGAGATAAAGCAAAGACAGAGGATTGTACTGGCGAAAAGCATGGGCTACAACTTAAAGGTACATAATATTTTAAGTGAACAAAACAGGATTTTTATTGCAAATTAGTTCAAACGCTGTATTCGCAGTTCATTAAAACCTATCTACCAGTTTTGACATTCACTGAGATTTTAATCAATACCACTAAAATTATAATTCTGAATTCATTAAAAAAATCTTTGACCCACTAAAACTTGATTGTCCTACTAGCTTTACATAATCAAGAAATTGCCGTTAATTTTAAGTAAATAAAAAGAATGCTAAAAGAAATCTACAACTATCATAATTTTTTCAGTAACGGCTTGACCTAATTATGTGAAACTGGTAAGAAAACATAATAAAACAAAAAGAAGGTTTTATTTTATAGTTTTGGTGGGTAAACTTGGTAAATTACTGAAATAATACTTCAGACTATATTCATTGACAGATTAAAATAATCTACTTACATAAATAAAATGAACACCTCAAAGCCGCTAGACCCATTACAATCATTCAACACAGATCACAAAAATTACGTACCCGTAGTATACACACTGCCACCAATCAAATCTGCCAGAATTGTGGCCGGCAAACTTCTTGAGGAAAAAGCGGCACAGAAAACGACCAATCAAGCAGACTCATCTCGCTTTTTTCAGGCTTTCCGAAAAAACCTCCGTAGGTAAACCGACATTGCACATTTGCAAGATATCTGGTTTACATAATACGGGAAATACTACGTAAGATTATAATATTGGTTAATCCAACTAAGATTTCTACTTCATTTGGAGGACCTTTTTGAACGTTGCATTGCACAGCACGACTAAGCCGCGCGCGGTTCCACTTTGAAAAATGACCACCAAATATGATTGAGTAATTCCCGTGTAATATAAATAAAATGTGTGAAAACCACGTTAGTTTCCATTATTCAAGAAATTTGCCGGTCTTGTGTTGCACCAAATCACCTACACTTGACTGAAATTACCACTGATAGTAGTGGCACACTACTTGTTAGACTACTAGCTAGCTGCTAGATGTAGTAATCACCATTCCATGTAGGTTCCGACTCGTCGTTCCTGGACGCTAACAAACAGTCGCCCAGAGCTTCTTCTGCTGGAGACAGCATCATCAGCGAAACCGAGGCTCATCAAAGTGGTCAGTATTTGCTAGTAACTAAATTTCTCATCGCTCAAAAAGTCGCAAAAAACTTATCACTGGATCTGGTAGAAAGACTGTCAAAACCCAAATAACAGATGAATAACTATAAAAATAATTTTAATAGTGGTGACATAGATCTGGATAATCTTAAGACAGTGCAAAATTTTAACACAACTTTGGTTCCCCAATCCTTGAAAAGTATATTTTTATGCTATAATTATCACCATGTTCAATGGAAAAAATCGCAACAAAAAGACTTTTAGTTTCCATGGTCTTAATCAGGAAAACAAGTAAGATCCAATATGAAACAAAAATTGCTTTTCCCAACTTTTCAAGTTTCAGCGAGTCAAATATGCGTGAAAAATTAGCCACTGAGTTAATAACGAAGAAATTTAAGAATTGCAAAAATTCCATCTCAGATCACAAGCTGATTAGTTTTTCGAGGCTGAATGTAAAGTAGATACCATTGTTAATAATATAACCAAGATAAATGTATTGAAAACTTATTGCAAGCTTGTTGCAGTAAAGTAGTGGCAAAGTAGAGTCATAGCGAAACTTTACTCTTATTTTGGTAGAAACCATTGAGTACCCTCGTTTGCCACAGTCATTTTATTATATATTATGTAATGCCAGTCGCATGTTAGTTCCATAAATAAATCATTGAAATATTCCCTGATTAAATTTGTTGTGTGCTTTTAAATTACAGGATTATCAAACAACATCATCTAAGCACTCTTAATCTTAGGATTAACATGCACAAAATATTATAAATCAAAATTCTAACGAGTATGACCTTTCAAAATCTTAAACAAATAAGATAGTGCTTTGTCGCAATTTTTACAATGATTTGTAAGCACATTGTATTTTACTTTCTTTCTTGCGGAGCCCTTACGTTGCTATAGGTAAGTGGACCCACAAGCAGAATGGATATCATTTCGTTTTATTTCCTTCAATGTCGCTTTTTACTTCTTCAACGGGGAAGATTGTTTCCATTGTGTTTTATTCGCAATTTTCCACCTTTATCATTCACATTTGAGTAACGTTTCGCTTTGATTCTGAATCTTCGTTTATTTTTACCATTTTGTCACGAAGCTTCCATTAATATTTTGTATCAATCGTTTATGGAATTTTTGGCATAACTACCACGCTTTAGGCGCTTTCACAGCCTATTAACAAAAATATTATATACCTTATTATATTATAATACTTTTAGTGTATGTTGGCACAAATTTTATGTACAGCATACATATATTAAAATACTATGTAAATATAGCCATATGGGTATAAGTATGTGAATGTTTTAACTTTAGTACCGTGTTAATAAGATTATTTCTTTCCAGAAGTACTGATGGAGGCGTCCAAAGTTCTGACAGCAGCCGCCAGACCCAAATCTCCCGTAAAGCATCTTGCAGACAACCTTTCTTTTATTAATGTTGATCAGCCGACCATAAACACAGATGCCGTAGCACTTGTAGATCGTACTATTGAAAAAAGTATTGATGTCATTGACCAAATAAAGAAAGAACAACTTGCTGTTAAAATGGAAGAAATGCAAAAGTCTACGTCATCTGAAACGTTCTTTTCTGAATCTAAAATTGAAACTTCTACATCCTCTTCTTCTGTGCATAAAACTTTTGAAGGCGGGGAATTAAAGTTCCAAACTCTGGACCCTGAAGCAGTTATGTCTGATATGATTTCCAAATTTGGTAGCTCAACTGATGAATTTAGTAGCACTATTTTGACGCACAAAGCAACGGAGACCAGAAAAATATCCGGTCAAGAGTTTTTTTCCGAAACTAAGCAAGTTTCGTCATCAGATGATGACTCACTAGTGATCAAGACTGAGACAACTCGTGAATTACGAGGCCAGGAACATGAGACCAAAGAAAAAACCACTGTACGTAAAGAAGGAGATCAAACCGAAACCTCTCAGAAGAAATTGGAGAAAGCCCACGAAGCTTCTGCAAAACGGTCTGATATCGAAACCAAGACTGTTTTTAAAAGCACTGATGACTCTGATATGATAAAAATAGAGCGGGAGTTTTCTGAACAAGGCCTTTATACTGGTCGTCAAACAAAATCAGAAGAAAAAATGACCGCTATCAAAGATGAAACCGTCAAAAAGAAGCATGAGGTGAAAATATCAGAAAGAGATATGTCACATGAACAATGGGGTAAGGAATATTTTACTGAACCAGAAGAACTTGAAGACATTATTGAAGACGACGATTCCAAGTCAAGAGTGGCATTTATTGACTCAACCTTAAAAATTATAGAAAAAGACGAAGTAGTGTCTAGTGTGGAATTGTCAGAGAAAGGAAAAGTAGTAAGCTCGACAGTCGAGCATCACAAAGAGGAATCTGTAATTGAAAGTAAAGAACATGACGACCTTAGTTCTGATGCTTCCCATGCTCCAAGTTTCAAGAGTGAAGCTGCTGAGCACCGAGACTCATCAGAAACTAGTCCCAAGAGTAAATCAAGATCGTTCAAGAAAGATGATGAAATTTACGAAGTGAATTTCATCAAAGAAATCAAAGTGTCAACGTCACCCGTGAAGAGTACTTTTAGTCGTACAGGAAGCCAAGATACACACTCGGAATCTGAAGCAGCTCCAGATTTACCTCATGATGATAAAACTGGAGACACTCCTAAAAAAGAGAGAACAATGAGATCACCTATCAAACTGCCACAGCAACAAATCCAAGATCAAGTTTGGGAGGTATCAGTACAAAAAGCTGATTCATTTGAAGTTGCTGATGATATTCCTAAGCCTAAAGTCCAAACATTCATTGATACTTCAAGCACTACAACAAAGGACCCAGACGATGATACTGTTTTAGAAATCAAAACTGTTGTTGAAACTAGAACTGAAGTAACTAAGACATCCAAAACTGATATGTCACCAATTACTTTTGAATTGTCTGATGATGTAAGCACTACGTCAAAAGACTTTATGATAAAATCTGGTGAAAGCCTTGACTCTGAATTCATGATCAAATCTTTAGAGTCTCACGAAGGAGAAATTCTGCAAAAATCTATGGAGTCTACGATGAGCGTTGAAACATTGCAACCGTCTGAGTTTTCAACTGAGGCTGATTCAGCCTACATTACCGGAACAGATCCAAAAAAGGAAGAAGTAAAACTTGTAAAAGAGAAAAGCCTTGAAGATATTTGCAGCAGCGGTTACGATACCGATCTCTCATCTGCCGAGTTTCACGGAACGAAACTTGAATCAGAAAGGGTAGATTTGGATTCACTGATTTCTGGCCAGCCACTTTCAGACTTGTCAGTTTTGGAAAAAACCATAGATGAAGTCAAACAGTCTCTTGAAGCCGCCCAAGTAGAAATCATCAGCGAAAAAAGTGATGGAAGCATCAAATACAAGCAGTCACCATCTGAGTTTCAATTCAAAATGCTCATGAGTCCTGAACGGCCAGAAGCAATCGCTGAAGAATCGCAACCACTACAAGTTGAAGACAAAAAAACTACTGAAAAAGATGAAACTATTTTAGATAGCCAGAAGTCAGACAGTGTGTCTTACAAAATCAGTTCCCAAGAAGAAACCACAACAACTTCGGACGAAGAAAAAGATACTGTTCACATCAAGGAACCAACCCCACCTTTAGATTCTGCTGATGTTTCTATCCGATCTGACAGTGGTCCACACTCAATACTAGAAACGGAAAGTGATTTAATATTGTCTGATCGTGACGGATCATCTAAAGGTAGCTCTGAAGTAAAGCTGAGGGTGCAGAAACATATGAAGACGAAATTGGGTGTAGGTGATAGACGGTCTGCGTCCGAGATTGAGGGTTGGTCCAGTTCAGGTGAGAGCCACTATCAGAGTTTTGATCATTCAGAAAGTAGGCCTCTATCTTCTGACCTTGATGTAATGATGACTGCACAAAGCGGTACTGACTTTGAGACTGCCATGACTAGTCATGACGTTTCTTCCCAATCACTTAGGACGTCAAAAGATTATTACACTGCTGCTTGTTCGCTAGCTTCAAGAGACAGTATGAGAAGTCTTGACTCTGATGGTTCTAGCCACGTAGCAAGTATTGATATCTCAGATGCCTCAGAAACCCTCGTCCCATCAGCTAATGAGCTAAAAGAAGAATTAATGGAAAGTAGCACTTATGTTGAACATTTTCTTCATGAAGCAGAAAAAGAACAGAAAGTAAAAGATTTAAGTGATGAAGAGGCATCTGGAGATGAAGGTGAAAGTAAAACTGATGAAGAACCTGTAGGAAAAATGAAAAGATCTCATGAAATGAGGTTTCAGCCTAAGGACTTAATACCGGAACACTTCCCTGTGGAAGGTCTATCTGAAAGTATTGATGTTGAAGAAGACTCAACAAAAGAGAAAGACGCTTCTGATACAACTATTTCAAGTCAATTTAAAACGGACGAAATATTGTCTTCATCCATCTCTAAACTAGACATGCCTTCGTCACAATCGCATTCAGAGATTGAAGAAATTAAAGAACAAATCGTAACAAAAACTTCAACCTCTACTGCTGAATTAGAAGCTATACCTTTTGTAGTTACTAAAATGGAAAAAACACAACGTGAATTTGTTGATGTCGAAAGTGAAATAATACCCATAGGATCATCAGAATATGACGACATTGTCAGACATGGTAGTATTACACCTGAACCTAAGAAAACATCAACTGAAGAAACATTAGTGAAAACAATAATAAACGCTGAAGAAAGTACCCCTCTTGGAATGGCCCCTGTTGAAGTAGAAGAAGTATGTAAAAAAAAAACTATCAAAGAAATAAGTGTGGTCCCTTTTCCAATAACTGAGGTGCCAGCAAGCCAGAGAGAATTCGTAGATCTTGAAAGTGATATCATACCAGTGGGGTCAATACAGTATGAAGAAATTTTGAAGTCAAAGAGTGATACGTCAGTACCCAAAACTAAATTAGAGAAATCTGTCGCTACACCTGAATCGCAACTTGAAAGCAAGCAAAGCTCCACGTCTAGTCTTAAAACTCAAGAGCATCTGTCTACCCCTCAAACACCATTATCAATGCCTAGTCAGAGCTCAATTTCGACTGAGAATGGACGAGAATACGTTTTGGATGACATGTATGACATATCTGAAACGCCAGAATTAAAATCTGAGCATGTTACTGAAACAAGTAAATCTGAACTGGTAGTGACAACTGAAGAGCAAACTTTACAGACTTATGAAAAAGAGCAAGAATCACCAACAAGCGATGAGTTTGAAATGATCGATAAACCAAGTGAAATGGACGACTTTGTGGTAATTGAAGAAGTAGCTAAAGAGGCTCAAGAGACTGACACAGAAGGTAAAAGTGTGCAAATAAAACCACAAATATATATCAAAAAGCATGACACAGAGGTAGAAGAATACTTATCGAAAACTTCAAAGAAACAAGAAAGTACAAGTAGTGGTTCAGGATCAATGTCCGATGAAGACTATGAATCAGAACAAAAAAAGTTACAAGCTCAAGAACTTGCAGAAATTGAAGCAGGTAAACGCTGGATACAAATGCAGTTTGAAGGAGATCCAAGATATGACTACGAAAGGGTACCCCTTGAAGATATAAAAGAAGAAGAAATGACTGACTTTGATGCGAGCAGAATTGGAAGCTTGAGTTCTCAAAAGGAATCAATTGGTAGTTTTGGAAGCTTTAGAAACTCATACGGAAGTTTATCAGAATCTGAAATGGCTTCACGGATAAGATTTAGGGTTAGAGGTGATAACGACGATATTTCTATTAGTTCTCTGCAAGAGTTCGAGAACCTTGAAAGAGCACTCATGGAACAATATCAACAAAACTCTTCCTCATCACAAGATTCACTAAATGGATCTCTACCGAAAAGGTATATTTTGAGTAGGAGTCAAGGTGACGATATATCAATATCAAGCTTGAAAGAATTCGAAGGACTTGAATCTGCTTGCCTTGAAGCACTTAAAGCGGAAATACTTGCCAAACAAAAAGAAGCTCTACTGCAAGCCGATCCAAAAGAAGTCAGTGGATTTTTCTTGGAAAGAGAAAAACGGTCATATAGTGGCAGTTCAGAAAGCAGTCCACCACAAAAAGGAGGTAGTCCAAGTCAAAAAAGTAATAGTCCTTCGCAGAAAAGTGGTAGTCCATCTCAAAAAGTAGGCAGTTACGGTAGTCCATCACAAAAAATGCTGACAGATTCAGCGGCTATTAGAAAGTTAATCGACCAGCAGATGGCTTTGGAACAGAAGATGCAAGAACAAATGGCACCTAAAGTGGTGTTGGTTAAGAAACACGACGAGAAAGGTGCATTTTTTGTACCAGTACCAGAACCAGAAACTTCTGAGCCTTTAGGTTCAAAACCTTGTGAAGTCACTGAAGAATGCGCAAAGGCATCTACTTTCATATGTGCTGCTGCACCAAGTGACGGCTCAGCAGAATCCATTCCCGGAGACTGCGAAGAAATGATGAAATTACTAGACCAGGAAGAAAAGTCTTCGAAACCGGAAGCTGTGACTAGAACTTTCACCGATGGTGGTGTCATAGAAGTCGTTCGAACTACCACAGTTATCCAGCAACGATTCGTAGATGGAAAGAAAGTATCAGAGACTATGACTAGTACAGATGGTGATGGTGCTGTTGATATTCCAGCTAGACCAAAGCAATTGGAAGAAGGGGTCATACAGTCATATGGGTCAGAGATGTCATCATCAATGACTTCCCAACCGTCAGAACTGGATAGCCTTATGACTGTGATGGAACGCTCTGACGGTGAAGTAGTGACTGTTACAAGACAGACTATAGTGATGTCTGGAGAGAAACCCGACGACTTGGACTTGTCTAGGGAAGGCAGTGTGGTGCGTGAGTTGTCACCCTCCTCCGGGAGGTCGGTAGCTCAAAGCATCACCTCTTTCGGTAAACATTTTACAGATCCTGCTAGTGGGTCCTGGAGCGGACAAGATGAGGAATTGAGCTCGTCTGGGAGCTTTAGCAGGTCAGTTTAATACACATTTTATTTTACACTTGATTGTGGGGAGTTTATTTAATTTGCTTTTATAGAAATATATATTTTTAAGCCGAATTTAAATGAGTAGGCGTTTAAACATAATTATAGCTACATATAGCCAAACCAACAGACGCCTAAACAAAATTAATAAAATTGTTGGAGACGATTAAAAATCTTCTGAACCCAAGTTAGTGTCATTTTTGTGAGTCCGTTTTTTTAACATAATATGGAAGAAACAAGTTTATAGGTTTATTTATACATGTCAGTAATCGGCGTACGTATAAATAATTTAAAAAAAAACCAAATGACATTTTTGTGAGACCATCTCGAGAGTTTTCTTCACATAATATGAAAGAAACAAGTATATAGGTTTACAAATGTCAGTAATCGGCATACGTATATAATAAAAATACAATTTGAAACGGACCTTAATTTTTTGAACTTGCTTAAAATATGTTGCCCGATTTTATTTTCGTTTACTTTCTGTCCTTACTTTGATGTACTGTTACACTTATTAGGTACTTTTTATTCTTTAACCTCTGAGTAGTCTCTTCATAGTTGTTATCTCTTCACCAGGGGTGCCCGCGCTGATCTGATGCTGGGCAGCACTGACAGCCTGGAGGCCACCAGCTCCAACGCCACCCGGGCTACTTACAACTACGAGGTGGACACACCCATGACTGGAAGTCTTACTTCTGGAGGTGAGTGTTTTGCTGCTTTATAACTTTCTCTTTTGGAAATGCTCAAGATTCTAGAGTAAAAGTTCTTCCGGTATATTATATGTTTTCTCGGGGTTTAACTTCTTTTTCATAATAATAGATGATCCGAATAAGGAACAACCTTCACCCGTCTGTTTAATGGATGAAAAGTATTTTATATCAAAATTCAATATATCCTACTTCCTACTAATATTATAAACGCGAAACTTTGTATGTATGGATGTATGGATGTTTGTTCCTCTTTCACGCAAAAACTACCGAATGGATTTTAATGAAATTTTACAATAATATAGCTTATAAATTAGAATAGGCTATAACGGGTTGTAGTAGCGAGGCCGAAGGCCGAGCTCTACGCGTACGAAGTAGCGGGTTTCAGCTAGTTAAGTAATAAATCGCGAACAGGTTGACTGGAAAATTTCAGTCCAGGCTAAGATTATTACAATGCGATTACAAACTTAGATTTTGTAGCTGGTATATATATGGAAGAACCTTATTGTCCACTATACATTTATTTTTGTAGTAAACAGTAGAGGGTTCCGAAGAACGGAACCCGGTGTATTTATTATAATGAAAGCGGTAATGAGTAGCAATGTTTTTTAAACTATTAACATTTTCATATTCAACTTTATTTGAGTGAACACTATAATTATTTCCAGATCATATCCTTGAATTTGCATGTTTCTATGTAAACTAGTTTTCCACTTAAAATTGTAAATACTGTATCATATTATATTCCTGATAGGTTTTATATGCTTTTTATTACAATGCATATAATGCTTTTCTATGTTAATTACCCATTATGTACTAAATAAATTGGCACGTAATTCATTCATCCATTACTATTGACAGAAGTCAGAATACTTTTCATGATTTAACATCTAATACTATGTTATAACCAATAGGGTATACAAAGTCTTTGGTTATAATATATAACATTTATATATTCTGAATTTTGAAATTCACGAAATTATACCCAAAAAAAGTTTATATCTGACCCTGCCTATTCCGATTTCTGTCAATACAAACATCCTATATAATAAAAAATATGCTTGCTCATTCCCGCTTGTAACTAATATGTATGTTTACTGTTCATGCTACCCCACCGAGCTTCGTACTAATCAGACAGTTAACAGCGAAACCGCCTCCAGGCTCGAACACGATGGTCTCCTCCCTGGATACCCTGGACCCCGTGACGGCAATGCAGATGGAGAGCTTGGAACATCAGTCCATGAGCGAGCACCAGTCTCAGTATGAGGTGCACGAACCTGATTCTGATACTGAGAGATTGGTAAGTTGTTTCTGGATTTTGATTAAAGCCCAAGTAAATTACTACTCTGTCATGTTTACCCGTCTGTCCATTATGGTTTTGTTTTTCAGGTTTATGGATGTATGTTTATTTATGTCTTTATATTGCCTCTAGCAGCTCTAACGCTCTTTATCTCGTTTTGTCTACTTTTCTTCTGAATAATACTCCCGTGGCCTATGCAATGTAGAATCTTTTCACCATAGCAGTGCTCGGAGGGTAGAAAAAATTAGGAAATTGACAACTTTGAAAATGGGAAGTAAATATGTTCAGAAGTGGCAGTTTTAGGAACGGACGAGTTTAAAAGAAGACAAGTTGGGAAGTTGATAACTTATAAATGGACAAGTTAGGAAGTAAATATAATTGACCGAAAGAAAATTGAACAACAGAGAAAGGATTTTTTTTCCTGAAATTTTTTTTTCGAGTAGGTTTACCTAAATGGATGGACAAGTAGTGATAGTGGAAGGTGTTGTTGGATTCGTCTTCATATCTGAAATGTCATTGGTCATAATTATTTGGCAGTCGAGTATTTACCAGGCCCAGGTGTAGGTATTTGAGGACAGCAGGATGGACCGACGATATTGTGAGAGTCGCGGGCATCCAGTGGATGCAAATACCAGGCTTACGTTCAGTGGAGGTTAAGGGGGAGGCCTATGTTCAGCAGTGGACGTCTTCTAGCTGATGATGATGATGATTTACCAGGCTATTTGTTTTTGGCAGACCCTCTGCTGATTTTGATTTAGGTACTCATTTGCAGCAATCAGAACTAAGCTTTCGCACCACCACAGAGTAAAGTGCAGTATAATCAGTGGAAACCACCAATAATACGATTTTAAATGTAATATTTATAATATTTTGAATATTTCGATGATGTAGTGAAACTATGGCCATATTGTAAAACTACAGCCTCCCAGCAGCCGCTAAACTACGGTCGTTTTCCTCTTGGACTATAAATTGGGTCGGTAGTTTTTGAATTGAGTCCATAAGTATGACGTAAGCAGCATTTTAGTAATTTTTAATTTCCCTTGCTTATGTAAGCATTGGTTTATATTTTTCAAATCAGTTTTTCTTTATTCATGGTCTGTGTTGAGGATTCCCTGAACATGCTTTTCGTTCTGAGCATAGACAAGTAGGGTGCCATATTTCTTCAAATCAGGATCTACAAATTTAGCAGAAAAATCAGAAAAAGTAAATGTTGCAGACGAATCAACAGCAAGACTCTCGGTGGTCATGTCATCAAAAATTTGCAACCACACCCCCCTCCCCCCCCCCTTTGCCCCTCTTTGGTGCTTACCTCATACTGAATGGCCCCATTGACTATGACATTTAAATAAAGTTAATAATTTTAAAAATTGAGTTTGAGTTTGAGACCGTTTTGAGTACCTCCTCCTTTTTTTGAAGCCAGTTATATAGTCAAATTAATATCTTCCTTTTTGGAAGTCGTATAAAAAAGTACATGTTGTGTATGAACAATGTCTTCAGGAACTGGACGGTCGAGTACCTCGTGCCAAAGAACGGACGATCATGTTCGACAGCACCGACACGCTGAGCGCCGTCAGCGGAGACGGCTCCGTCAGGGAAGCCGCCGTGGAAGCGCCTGCTGCCACCTTCTATATTGGAGACACGCCTATACTTAGAGGTAACATGTCTTTCACTCACAGCTTACCAGCAGTGAGCGCACTGCGGTTTCACCCGGTATCATATCTGGATTATTCTGGATTATCTGGTGTGTGCTAACCTCAGATCAGGCACGGGCATCCTGTGGTTGCAGATGGCAGCCTGCCGTTCAGTGTGGAAATTTAAGGAGAGGCCTATGTTTAGCAGTGGATGTCTTCTGGCTAATGATGATGTTTGTCCCATACCAACAACCGCCTAGCTACGACAGCTTCTGACGGTTTAAAAACGCTGATATTACGATTGGATACCCGACCTATACAACCTTAAATGGTTAATTCTATTTCATTGCAGGAGAAAGAAAAGAAGAAGAAGACGACACCCAGCCCACCCTCTCTGGCAGCTGTCCAGCCTCCTTGCCTCCTGCCTCGCAGTCATCGCCACCTATTCCTGCCCAGAGAAGGTACAATACCACAATCTATTAATTCCTATCCGTCTATACATATATATTTCCCACACAAATATTGGTAGAGTTCCATGTGTATTTACCATTTAAATATTAGTAGAATACCATGTATATTTCTCATTTAAATATTGGTATAGTACCATGTATATTTCCCAAACAAATATTAGAATTTCCATGTATATTTCCCAAACAAATATTAGTAGGACCTTGTATATTTCCGTTACAAATATTGGTGGATTTTCATGTATTATAATACAAATACAAATATTGGTAGAGTTATATGACGTGTATTTCCACTACAAGTTGATTAAACAGTGTTTTAAGTTGATAATTACATATTCAAATAAGTAAAATGTTCAAGAGTGCCCTGAGTTAATCAATTTGACGCTGACTCTACGTGCGACGACTTCCCCTCACTATATCACCTATTTTAATGTTTGCTGGTATCTACAGGGTTAAGCATATAGACTGTTCTGAGTCGAATGGTCTTTGTATTCATAATTATAAACAACTTTTACTACGGAACCAACCCTGAAATCGCAAAAAAAATTCAGCTTTTTCATACAATTGTTGAGTGTGACTGATATTTTTCTATAGAACAGCTGTTTTTTTTCGTGACTTCATCGTTTTTACCTCCTTTTGGCTTAGTACACCCTTTCTGCGTAACCCTGTATAGTGTAGTGTCTTTCTTAGAGGCACAAGCACAGATCTATATCAGGTTAGATTCCACAAGCTCACCTACTTTGCGTGTTGTGTTCCGTCATAATATGTTGGATCTTGGCTCTGACTTAATTAAGTTCGATCTCCGTCATCTTGGCAATATAGCACGTCAGATGTCAATATGAACATGTCAAAATGCACCTTTGAAATCAGTTAGCCGTGCA
Organism: Agriopis marginaria; assembly: GCA_932305915.1. Lineage (NCBI taxonomy): Eukaryota > Metazoa > Arthropoda > Insecta > Lepidoptera > Geometridae > Agriopis > Agriopis marginaria. The sequence continues at coordinate 19,044,061 of OW029914.1, read as the reverse complement.
AATGGAGTTAAACTCTCACCTCACGACGTACAAAAATGTGGCTCGCTGGGTTTACAATTTGACATGCTTGCGCCTTCTAACTTAATACAAATCTGTGGGAACAAGATTAAAAAGACATCTGAATACATAGTAAATAATTTTATTCATGGTTATCAATTCACTTATTTTTAACCATCATCTGTTAGCTTGTTAAGTTTTCGTTCTTTTAAATTTTTAAAGACGTCTTCTACGAGTTTATATCCGAGTTTTTAGTTCTCATAAGCTAAAGATTGCTTGATATTTACTTTTTTTTACTGGCCAAGTGCCTTTATTACTTTCTTGTTTTGTTCTCACTTTTCTTATGTTTAGTTTGCCATTCAAAAATGTACCTACTAAAAGAACAAAATTTGTTGCAGCTGCTATTGCTTAAGTCACTCTCAAGATGAGCTCGACAAATAGGTACAATACTTTTTTAATGTATTGCTTTTTTATTTATTTTGCCTCATTTTTCTCATCAACGATGTAATTGAAACTTTTTTCAAGTGCACTTCAAATTTTACTTTGCTGTCTTGGAGATTTTGCGTGATTTTTTAGTTAATTGTGTGACAAATGTAATGTAACTATTCTAGCAAACATATTTAAATGTGCCTATAGCATGTCTATAGTATGCGTGTGTCCAATTTTTTTTAATACCTATTAGCTAGACCATCAAAGACAAAATTATTATATATTTTAAACTAAAATAAGTTATTTTCTCTGTCTAGCATGAAATTGTATTTTAATTTCATGCTAGAGCGCACTATAGCACGTTATGACGTCAAGCCGTGCGCGTGCCATAAAAATATTACAAAATAAATGCTATACTAACGCATGCTTTGCGGCAGAGCATCGAAATACTATTAGAGTCGCAATCTCTCAGTGAAAACAGTCAAAAAACGTCCGAGCGTCATTGTACATACATTGTATCAATTATATACTTCACAATGCCACATTTATTCCAATTTAGACGTTATGTCGCTTGCATAGTGTTCAACGTTAGTTGTCCGCTATGTCATCGTAGCTCTGGCATCGCGCGGCGTTGTAGTCAGATCATGGTTAAACCAAAAAATCGGCGCAATACGTAGCGTGCGCCCAGTTTTGGTTCGGACATTTTTTGGCACGATTGTGACTCTATAATATGTATTGTATCTCGATGCGGGAGAGGGACAGAGTATCCGCTCTTTATCCCTACCTAAAACTTAACGTAAACGCGTATAATCTCAAAAAATTATCAGCCAATTAAAAAAAAACAGTATGTGTAATGTATTTAATTATAATATCCTTCGCTAAGCCAGTTATCTCTATCTCTACATAGTATAAATTGAAGTCGCTTTCCGCGTCTGTCTGTCTGTCTGTATGTCTGTCTGGCCGCTAACTCCTCCTAAACCACGCAACGGATTTTGATGCGGTTTTCACCATCAGTTAGATACATTTTCAAGGAAGGTTTATATATATAACTAGCGACCCGCCCCGGGTTTGCACGTAAATTGCACCCGTGTGAAGCCGGGCGGGCGGGTCGCTAGTTTGTTATAAATGAAACATTAGGACACAAGTCTGTTCTTGAAGTCTGATAATATACATTATTGAAAACTGCCTATATTCACACTTCTTGTGAATTTTCCAGTGTCAAATTAAGATTTAAACCAGATAAAATATTATTACTTGACTCTGACTGTTTGACGATATAAAATAAAACTTTGAAATATTTCAATACAAATATTTCAATTGAAACTGGCAAATGCACAAGACGTGAGACGCCATAATCCTGTTAAGAGGAAAGAAGAAAAGTTACTAGCTATCCTAACGCCATCTGTTGAAACTTTCTTTCGGCCGACCTCATTATCTATACTAATATTATAAAGAGGAAAGATTTGATTGTTTGTTTGTTTGTTTTCATTTGTTTGCATTGAATAGGCTCCGAAACTACTGAACCGATTTGAATTTTTTTCACTGACGGGAAGCTACACTATCCCCGGGTGACATAGGCTATAATCTATACCCGTGGGAAGCTGGGGCGGACCGCTAGTATATATTTATATATTTTAAACTAATAGTTTCCGTTAAAAATAATTTTATGATGAAATGGGCTAACGTTTATCTACATCCACGTCACCTGATGGAAAGTGACGACCGTATAAGATGAAGCACGCTTGTGCCTATGCACCTCTCTCATCCTAAGGTTTTTTCAAGACAAGAGTGTATAGACACTCTTGTCTTGAAAAAACCTTAGGCACAGCGGATCTTTGTTTCTCTGAAGTTGGCTGCAAGACCTGCGCAGTAGCATTTTTTGGGTCGCAATGGATGTGCTACTAGCGCAATGGTTCGCAAGAGCCTAACTTCAGAAACACAAAAATCCGTTGTCTTTATTACTTTAAGGTGGTAGGTATGTTTCACCAACGGCGGAAAATTTAAATTGCAAACAGTTTTTTTGTTCTTGTAGCTAGGCTATGGGTAATTATTTTAATAGACACGGTGTTTGCGCAAATTGTTGGTTGTTTTTTACATTATCATGTACAGTTATTTAGTAGTAATGCACCATATCATTCACATTTCTCAAGAAACCGTTTGAAACAGCAAAAATGTGTTTATTGACAAAATATATGAGTAATAATGTGCATTAGATTAATAATCAATTTGCGCAAACATCATAATCATTATTTTACAATAATTGCCCAGCCTAGCTATGAGGACAAGAAAATCGTTTGATATTTCAATTTCCCGCTATACTCAATACTCAATATTTTATTGCAGACATATGTAGGTACATGGAGAAACAAACATAGAATAGGAACATGGAATAGGTACATGGTAGGTATAGGTAAAACGTACCACCATAACCTATAACTTGACTAACTTTGTAAAGTCGCTTTAACTTGACTGTGTTCTCTTTCAGATCCCTCACAACGCTAGCGAAATCTCAACCTTCTAGCCTAGAAGAAACAACAAAGAAGTAAACTTATTTAATTTACTACTTACCCCTTTTTTTACCTCTTAGATATCTTGCAGCAAATGAGGCTTGGCCTATGAATGCACTTAATGCTGATGGTCATTCAGTGTCCTCTCCTCTCAGTATCTCTCCACCATGGTATAATGAGACGCAAAGGTCAAGTGGGTGACACAAGGCTACGTCATTGATGTTTAATAGTTAAACTTTTAAGCTTAACACGAACATAATTCAAATAAAATAATGAATAAATAAAAAAATAAATTAAACAAAAAAATTATATCTATAGGTTTTTTTTAATTATCTTTATTGAATTTATTACTCTTTTTCTGCTTGAGCGGATAAACAAAATGACCATTGAAGTGCTTTTTGTATTTTATTTCATAGATTAGCAGATTGTACCCTTTTCTTGTGTTAGTTGCAAGGAAGTGGCAACTAAACAGTGACGTAGACTTGTGTCTCCGGGAATATCAGACCTAGTTTTATTGGACCACGTACTCACAGACCTTTACAAAGATAGACACCGTGCGTCGAGTTGTATGAAAACCCAACGCATTTTTTGCTTACGACGATGCCACGAGAGTAATTATTAGGTAGTTTAACTCCATTCACACGGCCAACTGCTTTTGAATAGTTTTTACAGCACTATGGTGCGGTTTGAAATTATTGTAACTGACGTTTTTATGCCATAAATGGCAAACAAGCCGGGCTGCCTGATTGTAAGCAGTCACCGTCACCTATGGATAGGTACTTGTCATAGGCATCACAACTACGTTACCGATCTTTTAAAACTATAAACTCACCTTTTGCAGAACCCCATGTTGTAGCTTCTTGGAAACACTGCGAAAGGTATATAGGTAGATAGCTCATTCCAGATTTTACAAGTGTGAGGCAATGATCGCGTGAATTGCACAGTGTGTTATTTCCACTGATATGATGTGTGGATGAGCTTTCAGGCAGTGGCAGCTAGTGCGATAATAAAACCGTGACGCCGGCATCAAATCGAACAGTTCTTCAGAACACTCCCCGTTGTAAATGCGATAAAAGATACAGAGAGACCCAACCTCTCTGCGCATGTTGAGTTGACAACAGAGATCGAATTGAATTATCCAGCGTGCTATTAAGACATGCAAAATAGGTGATTTCGCGGTATCTATACATTATAAAGGTCTGTGATATCCATGTTCTTAACTCAAATATTATAATGAACATTACACGATGTAGTCGGAATTATAATCAGTGTCTGTCTAAATACTTAAGCCATCTATTGTGATAGTTACTTAACGAAAACTGTAACGTACTTGCGAATAAGTCCTAAAGAATAGTTGGTGCATTAGGTTCTCTTTTTACTTCGGAATACTCAATCTATATTAAGGATCTTGATTTGTATAGTCTATTCAAAAGAAACAGATAAAAACGGCCATTGCAATGGGTATTATGTTAGCACCGATAGAAAACGATAGCATCGCTTCCCTGTCGTTTTACGCTAGTACTGCGTTTGTAGTACATGTCTTCTGTGGTAGTACGCAGTGGAATTAATGGGTCGCCGTCCTCCCCGGACTTCGAACGTGGTAGTAGCGTAAAACCACAGAAAAGAGTAGAAAAAAATATTATTTTCTGTGCGTAAAACGACAGAGAAGCGATGCATAAATGTATGGAGAGCGATACTATCGTTTTGTGCCAGTGCGAACATAATACTTAGGTCAATAGCCGTTTTTCTCTGTGCCTTTGGAATAGACTAGTTGTAGAGCCAAAGTGTGTGGCTGAGGTCTAATGCTGACAGGAGACGCGATGCGGCGACGGCGAACGGCCATGGAACAATCAACTTTACTTGTTTTACGCTAGGTTCATAATTGTATCTCATTTCCTACAGACATTTAGACAATTTTTTTGTAAATTAAAGTGGCGGATATATTTCAAGGATATAAGCGTTTAAAGTTTTTGCTAGGATTGCGAGGTGATTCTGTCCCTTTCCCACAAAACGTGTGTTTATATAGCATTTGTATGGCGCGCATGCGGCATGACGTCATAACTTGCTATAGATCGCTCTCTGTCTACCATGAAATTAAAATACTTCTAACTTATTTATTCATGAACAAATTTTTATTTTAGTATTCGTTGATCTATTTATGATCAGCTTTTTTATAAGGTAGGTAATAAAAAAATATTAGTCAACATTCCTATTATGCAGAAATTCATGAACGACACTGGCATTCAACAGGGAACATTTGTGAAAGAGGAGGCTTATGTCCTGCAGTGGGCAGAATGAGCTGTTGAAGCCGATGATGATGATGATGATAGCAACCGGGTAAAGCTGACTTTTCTGCGGATGTTTTGGGCGCTGCAATGCCGCATCTAGTCTCCATTAAACGTTGAACCTATTAATCACGAGTTTTTGGATAGTATTTTGGTACTGAATTTTGTACTGAATTGTCTTTAGACAAATGGTCCATGTTTCTTTGATCTAGTTAGCGCTTAGCTTAGACTTGATGCTTTTTCGATATGAAGTTAACACTGTAGAACTATTGACTAATTGTAAGATTAATCTAGTACAGTTTCTGACTATTTTGATAATATTCGATGAATTGGTAGATAGTTTTGCAAGACGCGATGATTCGTTTCATATTCTTAAGGAAAAGATTGAAGACCAGTTTGAATCTTGCACAATTTCTTGTAAGTTCTAGATAGACATACAAAGTGTTGAGTAAGTTAGCTATGCTGTCTCTGTAATCAACTGGATAATGTTATTTTATTAAAGGTACACTTTATACACTGTGTTGTTCAAATATTATTTGACCCACAAGGTAAAGATGTTCCAGTAAACATTTGAACAAAATTAAAGAGATCAATATGAAGAGATATAACCTGCATAAGAAATTTGAAAGTAATTATCATTTGAAAATAAAAATTCTCTAAAATTTGCCAACATAAGGAAACTGGTAACCTAGCAACGCAATAAAGCAACTATCATGTCATTTGTGGCGTCACACTCGCTGATGCAGTTTTTGGGTTTGCTTTTTCCAGTTTCCATGTAAGTTTCCCTATTTAACGAAATTGTGCTTGTTTACTTTTTTATTATACCCTAAATTGTGCCTAACAAACATCTCTTCGGGCTAGCATCGGCAACACCGCTAGTGTTGCAGGTATAAGCGGCGATTACTGCTTACCATCTGGCGAACCGCTAGCAAGTTTGCCACAATGTTGTAAAAATAAAATTATAAAGTAATAAAATGTTTTACTTCAATTAGTTTCATACAAAGGATTAAATAAATAAAATTATCGATATACTAAATAAGAACCTCGTGGGTCAGAAACAACTTCTACAACACCGTGTATATACTTACTTTTGTTTTGTCAGTGGGCATTTTAGTTATCAAATTGATGTTGGCTATATGGTATACTGGTTTTACGTAGTGATATTTAATATCTAGTCATCTTATTCACATTTTTTTATTTTACCTAAGTGTGTGTTATTAATTCGTCAATTTACTTATTTTTATTCTCATAGTTTATTATATCGTTTATGGATTATCTTATACTATTTTGATCTGAAATATGTTATTTTTATTTGATTTAAGGCTTAGAGATTTTAAGTAGTATTTATTTATAAACATGTATCTGTTGGCCATAGACAAGTACATAAAATATTCTTAATTAAACTGAAATAAGGCTTGCTCACTTCAAATCGTTTAGAAAATTTTGATAAACCATTACGGTTTGTTATCGATATAAGGATTGAGATGTATGGGACCGGTAATGAACACCTTGATGATGAAACCTGTCTTAAAGATCCAACGATCTAATATTAGAACTAGCTAGAAAAAAAAAAAAAAAAAAAAAAAAAAAAATATTAGAACTAGCTCAATTGCATTCGTCAATCTGGAAACAAAAGCAGATGATAGAATTTTAGCTGTTAAAAGCTAATATTGTTCAATGGAAAAATGAACGAAACGCAATTCAGAGTCAAATTTTCTCACAACTTTAAAAAGTGAAAACTTGAAATATATTCCTGGTGATATTTAAGTGAAATGCATTTGTGCTCAAAAATGTGCCTGCGATTGGCTCCGTCAGTTTCACTAGTCATATTTTATTTATTTTTATATTTAAATTTCTTAATGTTTTATAATAAAATCTAGGTTTTTAAAAAACTGACAGTGGCATTGCTAGCCTGATAAGGCGTTTGAACAATATCGGCGATTTCAATATTTTGGACTGTTTCGTTTGTACATTCGTTGTAATTTTAAAGAACTTTTGAAATTATTAAGGCAGGGTTAAATGCAATGAAAAATGAAAATCGCAAAAAATACGAATAAATACTAGATGTTTTATTTTCAATTTACGGTATGTCCTTGATTATCTATTAGATAACAAAAATGGTATATACCCATCGAGATAAAATACATATTAGTATTGTATTGGTCACAATCATGCCAAAGAAATATCCGAAACAAAATTCGCCGCACGCGAGGAATTGCGCAGAATTTTAGGATAGTTGCAAGGTACCGCGATCCGACTACAACGCCGCGCGATGCCAGAGCTACGATGACATAACGGACAACTAACATTGAACACTATGCAAGCGACATAACGTCTGAATTGGAGTATATGTGGCATTGTGAAGTATATAATTGATACAATGTATGTACAATGACGCCCGGACGTTTTTTTGACTGTTTTCACTGAGAGATTGTGAATCTATAGGAATTATATCTCGATGTAGCCTTTCAAGTTTCTACTGTTCTAGTTAGTGTGAAAATTAGACAGGTTTGCTCTCTAAGAGAAGGTTTCCAAGTTTTGTGAGAGAATGTATGAAGTTAGTGATGAAACATGGTAAGAGACTGATATCGGTAAAGGCGGTACGTGCTTAGCTAATACACTGCAGTCGGCTGATCAAGCAATGTATGGCATATCAGCTCTGGTACCTACCTTAAATAACTCCTTAGATATAAGGCTTGTATTTATAAATAATAGTTAATTTAAAGGTGTGCTTAAGATCGGTGTTAAAAATTTAATGCTAGTCAAAATGTTGCTTAGCTCTTGTATTAAGTTTCTGAAATCGATTTAGTTGCGATGTTCGATTGTTTCACGTTGTATTTGTAATATTGCTGAATATTCTATCGATTAAACATAAAAATACTATTGAATATTGAATAAAAACGCTATGTCTCATATTTAAATCGGTGTTTTATTTTGACCTTATTAAATTTACGAACCTACTTAATAAATAATAAAAATATTTAAAAGAAACGATATTAAAGTTTTTTTAATGCTGGCAAACAAGCAGACGGGCTGCCTGATGGTAAGCAGTCACCGACGCCTGTGGATACTTGTAACACCAGAGGCATCACAAATACGTTGCCGACCCTTTAGGACTCGATTAACTCGCCTTTTGAAGAACCCCATGTTGTAGCTCCTCATGTTGTTGTTGTTTATATTCGATCTAAGCATTTAATTTTTTTTTTTTTAATATTCATTACGGTATATCAAATACCTGCTACAAGTCTTACATTCAAAATCCTAACCTTACCTAGGTAAAGTGGTCAAGATCATCCTGCGGGCCTAGCATGGGCCGTGGATAAATTTAATTGTCTTTCCACCGTTTTTATCCCGCGAGAAAAAGACAAACGTATCCATATTCTAGCTTTGTCGAGTCTAGGCGTGGATAAAAACGGTGGAAAGACAATTTATCCACAGCCCATGCTAGGCCTGCAGGGGAAAATTCCTATCCCGGGATAAACATTGCCGGGGAAAAAATCCCTTTTTAAGCATTCCAGCGGGAAAATCCAATCCAGAGATAAACATTCTCAGGGGGAAAAATCCCTTCCCGGGTTAAACATTATAACCAGAAAACTCCCACTCTATAGAATTCGTATTAAGGTGTTTAAATTCGTACTTTTATTTTATTGGTTGTTGACTACAGAGATTCGAAAATTCCTATTGTATTACTATGATCATCGGTCTCCATCAGTTGAGCATGTTAGATTTACGGTTCAGCATTTTCATCACCTTTATTTCGTTAACTAAAAACAAAACATCGCAAGGTCTCAGATCAGGGCAAATTACTAGTAAAATAAAAGAAACTTCTGAGATATTAAAATTTATTAACATGTATGCTTTTACAAATACCTAAAGAGTGTGATATAAAAAATAAAAAATTACATGCAAAATGATCACAAACAAAATCATATAAAGAATTTTTACAAAAATATAAAACCACTGAGTATTGGCACTTCACCTTATTAAAGAGCAGAAAAAAGTGCATGAAAATTCTTCAAATAAGAAATCTTACACAAGCCCATAACAAAACAACAATTTACATTCCACGATTTCCCATTCAAATAATTTTCATCTTTACGCTTATCATCTAAAAAATGCTTACACTTACTATGGCATTTTTAATTACTTCATTTCACGAGAGCAACGAATAACATTAACAAGTTGAATTAACAGTTCAAAGAGAATAAATAGGTAATAAATAAGTTAAGTCTTCACTTTGGTGGTTAACGCCTCATATGTTTTTAAAGTATTGATGAAGTCATGACTGGATGACGTCACAGAGAGTCGAATTCGGACACGTCGCTTGTCTGTAAAATAATAAAAGAAAATTAGAAACAAGAATCACATCGCTAGAAGAACCGATAACCGTTGGGGAAGAAAGTTTCTTCCGTGGAGACCACGAACCGGAAGACGCAGCGTAAGTAGACTTCCCACTAGCCAGATGAACCGATGATATTGTGAGAGTCGCGGGCGTCCAGAGGATGTAAATGGATTTCATTCAGTGTGAAGGTCAAAGGGGGAGGCATATGTTCAGTACCACTACTCGCTCGACGTCTTCTGGCTGATGATGATTATGATGATGAAAAACAAGAAAGTTGCTGCTTTGCAATCAGTGATGCTGGCGGTAAATGCATAACACGCTGGAAGCATAGGAAGATACTAGGGTATAATTCAGATTTTTCATAACAACGTTTAATAAATAAATTTTCTATATAAAAGTTGTCAAAAATTTTGAATAAAAGGGTAAATAAAGGGGTACATGCAAAATCGGGGACTATAAATTAGGAAGAAAAAAGTAAGACAAAAAAGATGAGCACATCAATAAACAAGCTAGTACAAATTTAATGTACTTTTCTTTAAGCCGCTGATAAAATTGCTGATAATGTTCAAAAAATAACAGTCAATCAAGTCACCTTTCAAACAAAAAAACTAAATCAACATTGATTAAGCCGTTTGGGATCTGCGATGCCACAGACAGATAAACAGACACACAGATACACACGATAAACTTATATCACCCCTCTTTTGCGTCGGGGGTTAAAAATATAGAATCTTAGTGTAAAATTATAGATGCTCTGACTATGCTGATTGTAAACCAAAAGATATTAGAAATAAAAATATTATCTAGATTTTAACTTACAAATAAGTTATTTATACATAAAATTATAATTAAGTCTAAAAGTAGCCTCGTGGTAGTCGCATCACAAAATAAATAGGTACAAACAGCCGGCTTCGGCTGATCTTGATAAAATACGCGCAACCATAGCGGTAGAACTGGCAAGGCTTTAATGTTCTGAAAAGTTTAGATTTACAAGTTTAAATTCAAAACAATATTATGTACGTATGTTCCTTTAAAACTCATTAATTTCTGATGGAATAAGGCAATCATTTAAAAGTCTATAAATTGGTTACCGAAAAGTAGATACTTTCGTCAATTAGGTACGGCACGTACGAAAGACACGAGTATTATATTTTAAAGGATAATAAAGCCTCATTCTTAAATAAAGTTTTTTGCGTAAAATCATGGTAAATTATAACAATTGTCTCACGAAACGATATTACTCGTGTATTGCCACAGCACGGACACTTGCAACTGGCGCTCGACCTACTTGATCCGAGATCGTTGTACGTACGCGTCATTGCGCGCGTGCGCCTGTTAACGCTTGTTGATTGGAGCCGGCTTTCTGTACCTGATTGTTTTGTGGTCGTATGTAGGAAAACTGCCAGCGATAAATTGTTAGCAAATTACCAAAAACACTTAATGGATTGATGAAGGTGCTGGATGAAAAGGTAAAGGTGAATGAAAAGTCAAAGATGGTAGATGAAAAGATAAAGATGCTTAGTGCCAAGATACGCACAAGGTCCGGTTTGTAAAGGTGCACGTGCGGTAGAAGGAAGGTGGATCCGAGGTCCCGCTCCGCCATTGTGTTTGCCTCCTGGGTGCAAATTGGGTGCTTAGTGCCACAGTAGATAAATATATACTAAAGCAGTAGTTTGACTCGGACGTGTCCTTTAATAGGCTTGCGTCCTATAAACAGGTCAGAAAGATTCTAAAAAGTGTATTTGTTTTTATTTTAAAAGAAAGTTTAATATACTGGATATAAAAGAAACGCCCCCGAAGCTGAAACACTATTTGTTTCGATAGTATAAACTATCTAAACACAATGGAATACCAATAACCATTTGACTTAAAATTTTAGTTTAGTATTTTGCAATCCAGCAATGTAAAGCGTACAAAACTCGGGGTCAATGCACCGCGTAGATACAAAAGCGCGTGAGCGTGCGCGTGGCGCTGATTGTGTGCGTGCGGAGGTCGTTCGTTGACCTCCAACGTGAGCTGGATGTTTTATTTGCATTACATTGCGAAGTTTTTTTGTATCGTATCAGGAATCACTAGCTCTATCACCAGTCTTCGTTTCAGAAGCGTTTCCTTACTAAGTATGTAAGGGTTTCGAAACAAAGTTCAAGGAGAAGTTTAAATAAAAGCACAGGATTTCAGTTTAGTATTGTTTCATATGGAGTTGGCGGCCAAGCGCAAGCCTATCTATAATAAAAAAAAATGGAGGACCCAATAAGGGTAAATGAAGGAACGAATAATTACCTGATGTGTGAGACGCGTCGAAGAAGCCGCCCTGCCCGTGCTGGCGGGAAGAGTACCGCCCACGGAACGCGCTTCTGATAGAGTTCTGAAATTTTTACACAATCACGTAAGGAATAAGGTCAATAGATTGAGCTTGAGATGTTGCGACTTATACTGCTCTTTAGTCCTACTATATAACATAAGGGTTTGTCTGAACCAAAATGTTATTGTCTAATTAAAATAAATAAATAAAAAACCAGTAAAGGTTTGTGCAATTTAGGTGCCTCCATCATTTCAGCTTGTTCCACTGCTGGAACCAAAGATAATATTAGCACTTGATCGCACGTGAAGTCAAAATTTGATTAATACTTACAATTCACCAAGTCTTCTTTCAGCGTCAGTCCATTCAGAAAGATCTTCTTGACTGAAAAATATAAACAATCACGTAAACGTCCATTCCACAGTGTTTCATGACAAAAGTCTTTAATTAATGTGTCCTACCCGTTATGATCTACGGTGCCGAGACGTGGACAGTCACGGTTAAGGTGGTCCACAAGCTTAAAGTCACTCAGCGAGTTATGGAGAGAGCTATGCTCGGAGTTTTTATACGGGACAAAAACCGGAACGAAGTGATCTGACATAGAACCAAAATTACCGACGTAACTCAAAGGATTAGTAAGCTTAAGCAGTGAGCCGGCCACATTGCCCGAAGAACCGATAACCGATGGAGACGGGTTCTAGAGTAGAGACCACGTTTAGGTAACATAGTGTATGTAGCACACCCCGCTGCCAGGTGGATTGACGACCTGTGTAAAACGGCGGATGCAAACTGGATTCAAATAACTGCCAACCGAGCTCAGTGGCGTGCATTAGAAGTGGCCTATGTCCAGCAGTGGACAGTTAAAAGCACAAAAAAACATGATTAAAACTGGAGAAGACCAGGACCCAGCAAAAAGTGTAGATAGAGACTGATTAAATAACCCAAATCTCTCAGTACCTGTAAGATTTTCTTAAAGAATCGAAGTGCATTTCCGCTTCCAAGTCAGCCTTGTTGACAGAAGAAAGGTCATCTCGGTCTTCCTTCATGATCGCATCCTCGGGACGGATGGTGGTCGACACTTTGAAACCGGCTGACACCAGCGCTCCTTTTAATGGTAACACATTTTAAATGAGGTCTTTAGGGATGCAGAAATACTTTCAATTGGCTCAAATGTCACTTTAGAGATTATTCAAAATTGTAGGTACGTCAATGTTTACCCGACTGTCCAAGTAGGATGGTAACGTTTTACGGGCGTATGTATGTTTGTTTGTATTTATTAATGTTTCTAAATTACCTCCAAAAGCCTAAACGGCTTGACCGATTTTGATGCGTTAGGTGTCGTTAGATTAGTTTTCATGCCCAGAGAATCAGAGGCTAACATTTCGCAGTCGGGTTTTTTGTTTTAACAATCTTCTTTTTAATGTTGACCACACATAATATAATAGAAAAAAATATGGTGTATATATAAATAAGTTTAATAGGTTAACGTGTGCTATCCTCGGCTACACCATCGCTTATCATCAGGCGAGTTGGAGGCCAAACGTAGATAATAAAAAGCTTAAATAAATAAACAAAACAATATTAGGGACTTTTTGCACACACGGTCATCTGAACCCAAACTAAGCAAAGCTTTTGATATGGCTGCCAGAGACTGATATACATACATATATAGTTTTAGATCTTTAGTTGACCTTATTTCTATGAATGATGATGCATAACTTTGTCATCATCATCATTATCAACACAGGTCATAACTTAGAAAGAATCCACCATGCTGGCCCAATGCATTTTGGTGTTTTAACTTTTTTGTTGTTTTTGAACACACTTTCCTCACGATAATTTCCTTGACCGTTTTTAGCGTTGGCATTGAAAACTGCACGTAATTTATGTGAGTGCTAAATAAGTCATTGGTGCAGTCTTGCAGGGCCGAGGATATAACTAGGTGCCGTTAGATTATGAATCCACATGCTACCATTCAGAAACCTTTAACAGCTTTCATTCCTAATTATGATGTAGTTAGAATGATTTAATTACTCCTTTGCTTACCTTGCTTATGTCTGTCCTTGTTAAGAGCACTGTACGATGACTCCAAGCTGTGCTTCCTCCGCATCTGAAATTTGAAATATTTTCGATTAATCCTTAAACGATAACAGCAGCATTTTAGCCCACTCCGATAACACTGGTGTTTGCGACTAGTATTTGTAATTCTCTATTCTTCTCTATTAGGAAAAAAAACTATAGAGCGGCTACTTAGGAGAACTAACAATAGCGAAAGTCATCTCGCTATTGTTGATTCTCTTTATAGTAAGTAGCCGCTTTATAGTTGTTTTTTTCCTAATAGAGACACCGATGTATTAATAATTCGGATTCTTAGCGACTAAAACCCCCCTCCCTATCTAAGATCAAGTTCCCAACTTTTAATAAAATTATGCAGGGTTTATTGTACCTGGGTAATTTGCTAGTTTTTTCCCCCCAAAAAGAAACTATAACTTTAAACCAAAAGAAACTATAACTACAAACCCGGGGCACTCGGCCCAACGGCACTACCATAGACAGAGTGTCACCAGGGACGGCGTCACCGGCAACACTGGCTACACCGGTGATACTGGTGACACGGGTGACACTGATGACATGGGTGAAACCAGTGTCATCGGTGTCACCAGTGTCACCGGTATAACTACAATCCCGGTGATTATGTTGAGTTGGGGCCGATTTGTGACCTTATAACTTGTGTCTTTAAGCTATTTAAAAAAAACGTAATTTAGTCACAAATAAACTTTTTCTTTCTTTCTTTTTGATGATACGGGTGAAAGGTGAAACCGACCATACCAGTCACACTGGTGACACACCTGTGTCATCGGTAACCGGCGATACCAGTGACGCTGGTGGCACCGCTCATAACCATGTATTTCAACGTCATTCTTTTCATTGTTACCTCGTCATGCCTTGCATCGTTCACTGCAGTAGCTCCGGACTCCAGGTAGCTGATGAGCTTGGCTTCACTGCTGAGCTCGAGGCTCCTCTTCCGAGCCACATTCTCCCTGCTGTCGTGATGTGCGTGCAGGCGTGCGCGGGGGATCATGACGGCGGGCGCGGGCGGAGGGGGCGGGTCGTGCGCAGGCGGCTCTGAGATTACGCATTTCTTGCTAGATGATGGACGCTGGAATAACAGAAATAGTATATACTAGCGACCCGCCCGCTCGGCTTCGCACGGGTGTAATTTACGTGCGAAGCCGGGACGGGTCGCTAGTTATATAAATAAACCTTCCGTGAAAATGTATCTAACTGATGGTGAAAACCGCATCAAAATCCGTTGCGTGGTTTAGGAGAAGTTAGCGGACATACAGACAGACGCGGAAAGCGACTTTAATTTATACTATGTAGAGATAGAGAAGAGATACTATGTAAACTTATTAAGTAAATTAAAAAAATATTAAAGATGCAAATTTTCTGACGCGCCACGTCGTCACCCTAATGGCTATTTCTAGTAAAGTACTTTGTATTTCATAGAATTGTTATACAGGAAAATTCAGGAAAGGGTGTACTAAGCCGAAGAGTTTGTTGTGCTCGTCATTAAGAACCATATACCATGGAACCAACCCTGAAATCACGAAAAAATATCAGCTGTTCCATATATTTCGTCGACTGTTTTCTATGCAACAGCTTTTTTGTGATTTCAAAGTTAATTTTCAACTGCCTGCCTGGCTATCGAGTCTCATGGTCTTCTACCAATGAAGATATAACCACTTGACTGCTCATCTTTTACCCCGCCGTAAGCCAAAGTAAATTTTTTATATTTTATTTATATTACACGGTAATTACTCACGTAAAAAAAAGACGTTAGACTCACGTTAAAATGTGTGAAAACCACGTCAGTAAAATTCAAAGTAAATTTTTTTCAGCATAATCTTTTTCGAGCGGGCATTTGGGCCTAGGATTGCCTAGGTGCGATGCGCTATCAAGTGGTTAATATATTATCCTTGTCTTCTACGGTATGTTTGCTGATTGGTGGTCTCCACTCTAAAGCGTGTAATAGAAAGATGTGAATACATTTTGTCCTCATACAAAACGACCGATTACATGATCAATTTTATATGAGGACACAATTTTTTTCTTAAATTTAGCAGACATTTATGAGTACATTTACACCCATTGCCAGAAAACCCATCCACATATTATAGATGCGCGAAAGTCTCGCACTGTTCGATTTGATTGATTGTTTCTGCCTCGCACCTGTTAGTTGTGGAATGGCTTACCACCTTCGGTTTTTCTCCAAGATATGACCCCAATTGTTTCAAGCCATGAGTCCTCAAAGGTAGGCAACGCACTGCCAATGCCCCGGGTATTGTAGGTGTCCATAGGCGACGGTGACTACTTACCATCGGGTGGCCCGTCGCTTGTTTGTCTACTATTACATTAACAAAAACCCTTTCTGTTACACCCCATAGAACACCATCTTCTCAAGCGGTTGTCGTTTCTGTGACAGGTGCAATACTACGTTGGTTGGAGCTTAGCATTGGTTGGCTGGCATAATGGTAACTTTGGTTCTTTGGCTGGTTTGATCCTCAGAAGCAAGATGGATTGATAATCCGCAATAATTTTCTCCCCCAACACCACCGTGCCATGCTTGCGAAGTTGTCCGAGTGAAGGAGACAGTGCTGAACAATTCTTGGATATCTTTGATTCAGAGTTCCACCGACTTTTAAGAGCTCTGTTGTAATGTAGGTTTCCATTTTAAGTTGCTTAAGGATTCATCATCATCATCATCAGCCAGAAGACGTCCACTGCTGAACATAGGCCTCCCCCTTTAACCTCCACACTGAACGACAGCCTGCCTTTTGCATCCACTGGATGCCAGCGACTCTCACTATGTCGTCGGTCCATCTAGTGGGAGGCCTACCTACGCTGCGTCTTCCGGTTCGTGGTCTCCACTCAAGAACCTTTCTTCCCCATCGGTTATCGGTTCTTCGAGCGATGTGGCCTGCCCATTGCCACTTCAACTTGCAAATTTTAACAACTATGTCGGTGACTCTGGTTCTTTGGCGAATATCCACGTTTCGAATTTTATTGCGCAAAGAAACTCCGAGCATACCTCTCTCCATTGCCCGCTGAGTGACTCTGAGTTTTTCCAAAAGGCCAACAGTTAAGGACCACGTCTCAGTACCATATTTCATCACTGGCAACACACACTGGTCAAAAACCCTCGTCTTGAGGCACTGTGGTATCTTGGACGAGAAGATGTCACGCAATTTCCCGAACGCTGCCCATCCGAGTTGGATTCTTCGGGCGACCTCTTTGCTTAATGACTCTGGAGAACAACTTGTACACATGGCTCAGGAGTGTGATGGGTCTATAATTCTTCAATAAGGTGTTATCACCTTTTTTGAAGAAGAGCACCACCACACTCTTGTGCCATGCTTCAGGCGTAGTACCATCGAGTATGACGGAATTAAATAACTTCTGGAGGACTAAAAGTACCGGTTTTCCACCCGCTCGCAGTAGTTCTGTCGTGATTCCGTCATCACCCGGTGCCTTGTTGTTCTTAAGCTGTTTCAGAGCCATACTAATCTCGTACAGGCTGATGTCTGGGATGTCCTCAGTGTAGTGTCGGATCAGTTTAGCTCTCTTGTCCTGAGCTGTACTGACAATAGGCTGTCGTGTCGAGGTGTACAACTGCTTAAGGGTTAACTTAACACAATCTGATATTGGGTATCTTCCATGTCGTCTTGATTTACCCCGGTGGTATATTACCTTAGCAGGCATATAAGGTAGAGAAGCGTTTTGAATGCTTGAAGCATCACCGCCGTCTCCTCGCTCGCTGATCAACGCACGCCTGTCTTGTCTCTGCTTAGATGGCATCGCTCCCTGGAAACAAACAGTGATTGATATAGCAAAAACTCAGTAGATGGAGTTCTCTTAGCATGGTATAGGGAAAGCTACAGATATTAGGGAAGGCTACAGTGGGTTGTTCATAAGTTATAATCATCAGCTAAAATTTGTGTTTGTTTGTTTTATCTTTTGAGCAGCAAGAGAGCAAAAGATTGACATCATTTTTTGCATAGAGATAGTTGGTGCTTGGTGTAGTGACATATATGATAAATATCGATATAATATACGAGTGTTTGATGGCTCGACCAGTTTTTAGCGATAAGGCCGCCACTTGTGGCACTAGCTAGTAAGTGTTTCTTGTATGATGAGTGTATCTTGTTGTAATTTTTATTTCTGGTGTACACAATAAAGAGTTTCTATCTATCTATCTACTACTCTCCTCACTAGTAAGGAACCGAGGAGAATAGCAGAAACAAAAGAACTCGTAAATTAGCGAATAAATAGTTCAGCATTAGACAAAAAATTATTGAGGGTGATGGCAAAAGTCATTACCTGGTGTAAACTAGGCATACTCTGTATGCAAGCAACAATGGAGCGGTTAGGTGGGCGCGGACGCTTCTTGGAGCACGCCACCACCGCGCAAACTGCCAGCACCACCGACAGGATCGCTCCGAGCACCACCAGCGAAATCAGCACCACTGGAATAGCCATACAGATGAAGTTAGATTGCGACGTCACACGCTACAAACATCGCGAATCAGAACCAACACTGTACGAAGAACATTTTGGAATGTGCAGGTGCGTGTTGGTGTCTTTCTGAAGATGCCCTTGGATTGTCTAATGCACAGGTTTAGGCATAAAGTAATAAAATTATAGGGCAGGGCTGCTGTGGCGAAAAGGCGACCATGTGTAGGCCATGTGGTTATAAGCTCAGAAAAAAGAAGTAAATAGAACGGAAATGAAAATTTGTCGCCAACAGAACCTTGATTTAACATTCTTATTTAAGTCAACGTGACGAACTCCACATTCAAAGAACTTGGAATTTAAATTTTGGGTTGGTCTCTATGTTCTTTGTCCGCATCACAGTTGCTAACTGATTTCGAACGACTAAAGTTTCATTATATGGGTGGAACTGGCTACAACAAATTTCTTACAAAAATTACTTCACAGCCCTTCTAATTAAAACAAAAAAAAAACTTTTATGTGGCTATAAGAGAAACCTGTTGTGAAACTTACGGTGAATTTACGCAATTTTAGCCAAACAATACAATGAAGCAACATGGCGCCTCTTTGGCGCCAAAAACTCGTATAATATTTACAGTTTTTTGCCCACTGCTGAGCAGGTAAAGCCATTTAGGCCATACAGCCTCGTCGTCTGTATTTTACTATCATAGGCTCTTCAATATGAACGATATTAAATTGTATAATTTGCTTGTTCCGCAGTTTGTGTGGATATGGACAATGACGATATAACCACTTGACTGCTTATCCTTTACCCCGCCGTAAGCCAAAGTTACACTTATTCAGCTTAGCCTTCATCGAGCGGGCCAATCCTAGACGCGAATTGAATGAATGACTTTAGTCTCCAATCACAAGCGCCATACGATACCCCTCCCCCCGCGACTATGAGTATAAGTATGAGTATGAGTAAGAGAGAAAGAGAATAGTTGAAGACTTCGACCAAAATAAAATTAATGGTCGGGCCCAGTAGAATTGAAAATTACAAAATGACCGGCCGGCTCTCACTTTGTTTCAGTCGGTCTCTAGCCGTAGGTAGTGCAACATGAGTCTATTGTTACGTGATAACGAAACATCTGACAAAATTATGCCTTCGTATGCTTTCCCGAAGTGTAAATACACAAATAAAATCGGTATCTACTTTTGTAACAAATGTAGGTACATGGTTATAATTAGATGTTGAAATATTTGTCCGATGGTTTTGACTCGTTTTTACTGAGCAAGTTCAATGGTTAGGCCCCGTCCATTCATTTTATTTTGGTCGAAGTTTGAAGATATAGAATTAACATTAAAGAGATCTCTTACCCTTCAAGTTGATCTGACAAGAGTTGCCAGCATACCATTGGAAGCACTCGCAAAGTACGCGCGCGTCGTCTCTCGAGTAACACGAACCGTGGTAGTTGCATCGCTCGCACCCTACTGGTTCCGCTGTAGGTAAAGGCAACACAATCACGTACAAGTGAAATAAAAAAAAAATACGGAAAAGAACTCTTAGGCAGCTGACCTAACTATTGAGTAAGCTAGAACTAGGAGAAAATTATAGCCTGGTATGTGGGTATATGGAAAGAAAGGTTCTTGAGTGGAGATCACGAACTGGAAGACGCAGCGTAGGTAGGCCTCCCACTAGATGGACCGACGACATAGTGAGAGTCGCTGGCATCCAGTGGATGCAAAAGGCAGGCTGTCGTTCAGTGTGGAGGTTAAAGGGGGAGGCCTTTGTTCAGCAGTCGACGTCTTCTGGCTGATGATGATGATGATGATGTGGGTATAGCAGAAAAGGAGAGTTTTTTTTTTCTAACGCCCATTCCTATGGCCTATGTTCAGCAGTGGAAGTCTTTTGGCTGACGATAATGATTGAAATTATAACACAATTATAACACTTTATTTTACTTATATTTATATCACTTTTAACACATTTTATAGCGTGTATCTTTTTTTTTTTCAGCTATGACCAGACACAAGGGAGCAGGTGCCTTTATTAACTTAAAAAAATTCAAGCTAATACTAACACTACAAATACAGTTAGACTGCCCATAGACGGTTGAAGGTCTAAAGACAATCCAAATGCTCAAAGCTCACTACCAGTTGGCAGTGTACCCAGCATGCTGGCGGCATTACCACGCTGAATGGCAATGCTTATGCGTTGAGCTAGAAACTCGCCAGCGTGTATCTTACATTATTTTGATTCGTGATGTTACAAACTTTTTGCTGTGTCACAGGTATTTCTTCTCGTCTCGCTATGACTATTGAAGCGGAGCGGAGACGCGATGTGGATTTAAGCCAATCTGATTGGTCGATTCCGGTACATTTCCTCTCCTCTCCGCCCCGCTCATCACCTCCTCTACAGAAACTATGAAGCAGGTATACTTGAACAGGTGTGTTTTTGTGATAAAATTGTATACGTGTCTGTCACTGAACATCAAGTGAGGTTTGTTTAAACATGGTTTAAACAAATCGCTAGTCAGTCCACTGACTATTTATTTTCTTCACGTAGTTTCAAATTTAATGTCCACAAAGATCCTTACCGGAACAGATCCTGCCAGGGTACAGGGTGTTAACGCTGAGATCCGCGAACCCTTCGAGACAGCTGCAAGTGTACGTCCCTCGGAGGTTAAAGCATTGCGCGTGTTCTGAACAATCATGGAATTGCCCGCTCGTGCATTCGTCGAAATCTGGAATGCACGGAAGAAAAGCAACGATAATTTTATTGATCTAGGACTAATCTAGGATATAATTGACGAGTTTGTGCAAGAACCTTCTTATTATTTTAATTGCAATATAATTCGGTCGGTGTCGAGGCAGTGGACATCTTACATTACAATAAAAAGTAAACAACCTAGAACATTATTGCGGTTCCGAAACGTATTTAAATGGCTGCTACCTCATTAGAAGTGCCTACATTTTGCTTCGAATATTCTCGTTTTATCGCGATTAAGTCCGCGTTTGACCACCAATTTGCCTGTTGGTAAACAACGACGTGGTCGAAGATGAAGCATGTAGTCTTAGAAGATAGATTCACACACAGTACAGATACACAGTAAAAATAGATTCATCATCATAATCAGACTATCTTAAACCACTGCTGGACATACGCCTCTCCTAAGGCACTCACCCGATCTTTGGCTTTTCGCTTCTAGTTTTTGCTTACGTATATTGTCACTCCATTTAATCTCAGGGGGTCCTTAAGCTACATATGTCGATTCGTTGTCTCTATTCCAGTTTTATTTTTAAGTTGCTTGCGAAAGTTCTAGTGCTTGCTGGATATAAAATACGGCATAGAACTAACCACTGACATCCAGTCTGTCAACCAACTCTCCCGCCGCGTGGACATTAGTGCCTCCAAGACTGTAGTTGTTATTGCGAAGGTACTTCTCAATCACTTCCTTGAGCCGGCTCTCATGAGCGTTGTCTGATAGCTGAAATTGAGGAAAATACGTTTTTTTTATTAACGGATAAGTGCACATACAAATAAATACCTGGTTCCTCGGAACGGTCGTAATAAGCCAAATTGAAATCATTGTACCCATAATGATGAATGTCATTTGCTGTGGGACCAACCCTGAAATCGTGCAAAAATATCAGCTATTCCACTCTATTTTTTACAAATTTCTATGGGACAACTGTTTTGGGGTTTCATACCCTAGGGTCACTCCTATCAGTCAGTAGCGCGCACCTGATTCGCATTTGGCCGATGTTTATTATTTGTTGTTTGAGTCTACTGACTCTACAATACTTACAAGCGACAAACTTGATATAATTATAGAAGACAATCTAAAGTAAAACAACAAATAATAAACATCGGCCAAATGCGAATCAGGTGCGCGCTAAAGATTTCGAAATGAATAACAGAAAATATTTTTTTTTTGTGTGCGGAACCTTCGGTGCGCTTGTCCAACTTGCACTCAGTCGGTGTTTATTTAATGGATCCAAAGCTGGGGCTATTATTATTTCCTTAATCAAATTTATGTATCTACCTGCACATAAAAGTCATTCATGACACCCTGGTAAGCATCTCCACTGGATCCCTTCATCTCTACAGGTTTGAAGCCATTGATATGAACCCCGTGGAAGACATCCCTCAGATCTGACTGCATCACCATCCTGTTGATGCCTTCGTGAGTGGCCACGGCGAGGGCCTGGTACTGCTTGCTGGAGTTGTCTGAGAGATTTGTGTGGAAGTGCAGGGGAGAGTTGCCTTGGGAGCCGAGAGCGAGCTTTACGGAGTAAGTGTAAGTTGCTAGAATAAAATAGAGATAAAAGAGAGTAAGTAGGCCGACCGTTAGAAATTCAGAGGGCACGACTACTAAAAAAACCCTCCAAGTTTTCACATCACACATCACATTAGCAGCCATTAAACGTCTACTGCTGGACAAAGGCCTCCCTTTCAGAGAGGGGTGTTGCCATAATCTGCACGCTTGGCAGGTGGCTTGCGGATTGCAGTACGTTCTCCGTGTACTGATAGAACGCTGCTGCCCTGGTGGTTCTGGTCGCAGTTTTAGGACATACACTTAGCCATGGCCTTTCACGGCCTATGGAGAAATCAGCCCCTGCCTACCTATACTTTTATTACATGTTACCTTATCTTGTATCCCTAAATGACGGACATATTCTAGGATATTATTCTACTAATCTTTATAAGCAACTTTTTATCCTCGGGCCAACCCTTGAATCGCGAAAAAAACAGCTGTTCCATAGAAAAAATATCATTCACAAACAACAAAATGTATAACAGCTATTTTATTTCGTGATTTCAGTGTTGGCCCCATAGTAAAAGTTACTCATAAAGACAGATAGAATGATATCCTCTAATATGTCCGTCTTCTAGGGATACAGACCTATGTGCACTTAGTGGCAAATAAAGAAAAACATTATTGTAATGAAATTTGCACCTTCAGGTCGGCAGGGGCAAATTTCACTGTAGGCCGAGTAGGTCCGGCCCCAGGGCGGCAAAACTGCTCAGAAGTCCAGGCAAAAGAGAGTTTGTGAATAACAATTAATTATAACACACACATAAATATTGTTAGTATCTGTATCTGACACTTATAATTTTATCATTTGCAGACGTTCGTTATTTTTACTTCAATTAATTTCTTATAGATTACACAATATTTGTGTTTTACATGGAGGAAGGAGGCGGCAATTATAAGCCTAGGGCAACCAAGGTATCAAATCCGCCCCTGCAAGTCGGAAAACTTCTTGTGAATTCTGTCCTAGACGAATCAACCATGCATTTGTGAATCCATGTTTGGCAAAGAAAATTTAGGAAAAACTTAAATTAATCTTACGTTTACAAGGTCTGTCAGGGAACATCCTAGCAAACCCTGGTCTGCAGACACATTTCATGATGCTATCTATTCTCTGGCATCGTTCGTTCCTCGACGCTTTGCAGTCTGGCTGACATTCCTTTCCATATCCTGAAACATTATATACAAAGTTTTTAAGTTATTGTTCAGCCATTATAAATGCATATGAAAATATTAAACTTACCGGTAGAGTGTACGTTTGTGGTTTCTAGGTAAGGTGTTCCAGCTAATAATATCTCACCGAACAAGACCTGTGATACTCCGTTATTATTCACTTGCTCATTCCTTGTAACATCATAGTCACCTGTATCAATATCTGTGCTTATTGGTGGTGCTGGACCTCCACTCTGTGATTTATTCATTACAACAAAGAAAGTGTCGTTGTCTCCATCGGCTTCTGTGTCTAGTTTCTGAACATTTTCAGTC
The DNA here is from genome assembly GCA_932305915.1 of Agriopis marginaria. Lineage (NCBI taxonomy): Eukaryota > Metazoa > Arthropoda > Insecta > Lepidoptera > Geometridae > Agriopis > Agriopis marginaria. The sequence continues at coordinate 19,019,906 of OW029914.1, read as the reverse complement.
GTATCATTATCTCGAATAATTAGATTATCTTCTTCTTCAGATGACATTGTTATATCATCGAGAGGTATCTTAGTTTTCGCCGCTGTTTCTTGAACAGGTGTAGAATCAACTTGAGGTACAGGAATGTGTTTTGTAACCGTTTCCACGATGGTTGTAGGTTGCACTTTAGTATGAATTTCTGTTACCACATCGACGATTGTGGATGTTTGAGTATTAGTTAAAACTAGAGTTTGAGTTACGGCGCCTTCAGATTGGCTGACTAAGCTTGTCTTTGTGTGTGTAACCGTTAATGTGTGGGTCAAATTAACGTAACCAATGCTTGAAACTGTCAAGGGTGGTTCTGATAGTGTCTTTGTAAGTGTGACTACAGTAGTTCTAAACTCTGTCTTTGTGGGAATAGTTTCGTCAGAAATTTTGATTTCATTACCAGCGTGATGTGTGGAATGCAGAATAGAGGTATCTTCTTCTAAGCTAGGGGTGATAACATTAGCCGAACCCTTCTGCACTAACGATGTTACTCTTACATGTGACGTTGCTGGTAATATATTGTCTCTCAATACTTCTGTTGGTTTAATGAAATCTTCTTCTATTGAGGATTCTGAACTTTCTATTATATTGGTAGGTACAATAGCAGAAGATCTTGTCGGAATTGGTCTAACAATCTTTCTGATAGAAGTATGTCTTGTTGGAAATAAGATCTCTGGACGAGTTAAAGTTCTTGTGGGACGGATGATAGCTGTCGGTTTAGGTGGCAGCTTAAACTTGCTAGTGGTTTGTTTCTTATCGTCATTTCTAAATGGATAAGGCTTGCGAGTTCTATTCCTGTTTCCAAGCGGAATCACTTTAATTCTATCTGTGGTGGCATTTTCTTGACTCGATTCTTCAGAAACGGAATCTTGGATATCCGATTCAGTACTAGATGATGAAACTTTAGTTGTAGATTCAGTGCTGACATCCTTTGAAACAGATTGATCTTCCGTAACTGGTTTTTCAGATGAGATACCATCATCAACGTTCTCAGAGGAATATTCATTTTCATATGAATATTGATCCTGTGATTCAGAATATACAGGGGTCTGGGTTGGTTGGGTTTCCGATGACTGTACAGATGTGGGATCAAAATTAAAGCTTGATGAAAATCCTATACCCGAAGATGTTAGCCAACCAGAAGAAATCGGTGTGGGGAAAATAATGTTGGAAGCACTAGGAGCACTAACTGTTGTTAAAGGAATATCAATGATAGGACTAACAGTCTTGGATGGTATTTCTCTCGGAGGAGGCAGCAGCTGCGATGAAGGTTGATCACGGTTATAAGTAGGTCTTCTAATATTATTAAGAATGTCATAAGCTGGCCTGTAAGTCGAAATTTCATCCCTAATAATGGGCTTTCTTGAAGGCCTCGGTGGTAACCTTGGTGGCAAGGTCTTGGGAGGCTTCGTTCTGTAAGGTGAAGGAGTCCTTTGAGGAAAACCAGGACGTGGAGTAAGTGGTATTCTCGGAGGCTGCCTCATGCCTGGAGGGTTCCTCGGTGGAGGGGGACTCATGCCCATAATCATCTCATCATTGGTAGACGGCTTGAAACTATAATCTATTGTTGGTGGTGGCGGAGACAAATCAATAATCTCGCTCGAAGATCTGTTCAGTTCAATGGTATTAGCCGTTATCGTAAACGTAGGCAAAGTAGTCCTTTCAGGAAGCTTTTCAACAATCAATGGTTTCTTATCATTGATGTGAACTGTAGACGTAATGATGTGCGAGTCATTGAATGTTTTAGTGTTGTTAAATCTAGAGTGATACACTGGTCTGAGTGGATTTTTGTACTTGATTTCGGTTTCTGGGCGACCGTAAGCAGGTACTCTTTGAGATGACGTTGGTAAAGTTGTCCTAACTGTTGATGGGACATTCATTTCTTCTCCAATATTTAAATCAAGATTGTCTTCATAAGACATGTTGGTAGAATTTTCTAGGAGTTGATTAATTTGCCAGTGTGGTTGTTGCAACTGATGATCCAGAACTGGTAAACTACCCATTGTAAACGGCCTGGGTTTCATATAAGGATTATTTTCGTAAATAGGTTTGATTGCATTCGTTTGGAAATTGTTTGTTCTATTATTTGAATTAAAAGGTTTTTCTGTCTGCGTGCCTGTATTATTATCTACAAGTGTTTTAGCTGTAGTAGTAGTTTTAGGGGTGTTTGGTAAGCTAGTTGAAACCAATACTTCATTTTGAAGCAAAGATATCTCAGTGGAACTCTTAGTGGTCTGTTTTACTTCATTAGAAACACTCACTACTGGTATTTTCATTGATTCAGAACTTACTTCACCATCATTTTCCCCAATATTTTCAGGGTCGTCTTCCCCATCATAAATCTCTTCTGAATTTTCATAGACTGGTTTCACTTTTTCTGTGCTTGGTCTAAACGGCTTTATGGTTGTGGTTTCATCACTGTTGTCTCGAATTGGTATATCATAGGCAGGTTGCTGTATGACACCAAAGTTAGAAGGTAAATAGTTATGTTTATCGTAAGGCTTGACTGTAAACGGTGCGCTGCTTGAAGTTTTTTCTGTTACTTGTTGTTTTGAAACTGAAAACGGTTTGCCTACATTGAAATCGGATATCGTCAAAGGTTTCTTTTGAGACCAAAATTCTGTGGGAGGCTTCCCAGCGCTTGTTATCTTTTGTCCAAACGATGGTCTGTAGTTGTCACTGTATTCATGCAAAGGAATAACCTTTCTAGTTGTAGATTCACTCTTGATGTCAATATTTTTGACATTATTTTCATCTAACACTACACTGGAATACCAACCATGTGAGTTCGTAGGCAAGTTTGGTATGTGTTTCCCTGGTCTTTTCTGATCGTTATTATTTTTGACATCAATGATGTTTTCAGTTACAGGTTTGACATTTTGGATTATTTGTGGCTTAACGTTGTAATGCACTTTTTGTTCATATTCATTCATCATAGGGAAGTTAGCATGGCTATTAACTGATGGTGGAATAGATGGCCTTGTTGTAAAACTACTAGCTGTTGGAGAAGGTGATGCAGGTGGCCTCACTTGGTTTATTTGTACAGGTTTTTCATTGTTTTGACTGAAGTAATTATGTCCAATTATGGTATTTTCGTTATCAGTTGTGCTCTTATTCCATCTATTGTCGCCTATGGAAACTTCAAAAGGCTCACGACTGTGTTCGTCATAAATTATCTGAGGGTTTCGATTTCCCTGTATGTTGAAAGTTTCTTGTGGTGACTTATTATCTTCAACTCTTATAGCAAAGTTAGTTCCAATTGGAATATTTGCATTTAACTGCCCTTTATTTAGAGTGGTTTCAATGGGCACAGGTACGCTTGATCCAATCACTTGCCCAGCTTCGTTAGCATTACTTGCTACATTTGTTGCAGTGTTCAGTGTAACCGTATAAGAGCCTTCGTTGTCTTTATCATGAGCTAAAATTGATTTATTTACTACATTATGCGATGATAAAACTGGGAATGTATTGTAGGATTGACTTGAACTAGTGCTTGTAGGTTTTGAAAGCTGAATATTATTTACATGATGGGTATTGAAACTGCTGTATTGAGGCTGTGATGGTGGCATTTGAATTGTGTAAGTTGGTGACTGCTTGTTATTTAATCCTTGAGCGGCGAAGTAAATCTCAGATGTTACTTTCGGTGGTAATTGTTCTTTTGGCACTGGGTGTTGAATATTCAAGAATACTTTCATATCTTGCACTGGTTTATGCTGCATGATTGGACGTTGATTATACGGTTTATTTTTTTCGTAATGGCTATCTTGATTGTAATGCATTTTTGGTGGTGGGGGTGGTACTGCGAGGAATTTTTCGTATTCTATATCTATAACTTCTTGACCTTTGTTTTTATCATGGTTAAGTTCTTTTACTTGGTTGTATTTATCAAAGTCACCATTGTTAGGACTGTATATTTTAGGGTCATAAGCAGTTATTTGTGGACCAACTTGTACGTGTGTTTCTTGATTACTTGTTGGAGGCGGTAGTTTACTGAAGTTTGGGCGTTTATTTTCTTTCCATTTTAGCTTTAGTTCGTTTCTATATGAATGATCTTGTATAGGTGCATTCTGGTTGTAATTTTCTAAAGGAGATTGAATATGAGGTTGGCTGGCAATTGGCTTATTGTTATTTGGAGCCACATTATGCACGTTTGTCATTTGAGGAGCATCAATACTGAAACTCCCAAAATAACCAGGTTCAGGATACGGAAGTGGATCATCGACGTAATCACCAGTCTTGTGGGGTTCAGATGACCCAGCAAATACTAAAGCAGTGGAACTTCCGTGAGGTATTAAGACGTTTGCAACGCGGGAAGGCTGAATGTCCACCAAAAATGGTTTGTTTGCTTCAGGGTCACCTGTTATTGTATACTCTTCATCAGTTCTAATATGAGTACTAACAACCTCTGAAGAACTCGGACTATTGTCTTCTATTTCAACTTCTTTCTTAGCGTTTTTTGGGGGTCTGAAATCAACGTGATCTTTAAATGGCTTGTCGTTTGTTGGAGATCCAAAAGAGTGTAAGTTATCCAAGAAAGTTGGTCTCCCGTAATTCATTAAAACAGGGCCCGGTGGGTTTGTTGGTCCAATCTTGTGGTTTTCTTCTGCGGGTGCATTAGGCATACGGTAAGGATATTTACTGTATTGATCATTTACATTAGGTCTAGGACCGATCGAAGGTCTATTTGATATATATTTTGGCAACTGAGGTGGCCTTAAATCATACGAGTCATCAATCTTAGTATCTGAATAGGTTTGATCACTTAGTGGTCGTTCATTTGTTAAATACTCTTCATTGGCAGCAACAAAACTATCTAGTGGAGGGGGATTCACTGGATTGTGCAATTTTATTCCACTAGCAGCCAAGGTTAATGGTCCTCCCACGGCTGGTTTTCCAACAATGACATCTGAATTAGTTGTTATAATTTCGCCGGGGCTAATAGGTATACCTCCATTGACTAATGAGCTCTCATGAATGATTTTGTGTGGGCGATGAGATTTGGATGATTTGTGTTCAGCAGCCCACACTAAGTTTTGATGCAAAGTGGCGTTTGTAAACACAGTTTGTGACTCAGATGTTTCCATCTCATCGACTGGTATATAAATAGGAAACGTGCCTTGTTTGGACTCAAAATCATTGTCAACTCTTTTGTTGGCACTATATGCAATCAATTTCTCTGTAGGTTTCTCTGTAGTTGAAGTAGTTTTTTCTACAACTGTATCTTGTCTCCTAATAAAACTGCCAGTCATTTTTTCAAATACAGGAGCAAGTTGGGTTAAACTTTTAATACCTAAGGTACCTAATTTTAAAAGGTCCTCTACTAAAACTTTATTTTTATTAGGTTTCTGAGGCTTTTCAGGTTTATTTTTTGTAGGTGTTTTATTTGTCACTTTAGTCACTTTTGGCGGAAGTGGCGCTTGTTCGTTTGTCAAAAGTTCACTTTCTTTTACAGGATTGCTGTCTTTTTCATCAGAGTAATCATTCATTACTTCAGTGTACTTTTCAACTACTTTATCGATAGGAGCTAGTTGCGTGGTACTCTCAAATTCGTACGGACCATATTGAGTTTTCTTGTCATCTTTATTTGTTGGTTTTAAATCTAGTTTTACAGTTCCATATTTTGTTGTTACTCCATATTTCGTTGGTGTGACGTCTATATTTGTGTATTTTGTTTTTAGACTTTCAGTTTGTGTATGACTGCAAGAACACGAAGTGGTCGTGCAAGGCGAGTGGCTGATTTCTGAAGACTGTATGAGATCAAAGCTATCACCACCTTCAGAACTGTCAATTCTCTTGTCAATTTTGGCAAAGTTGCTCGCATACATATTTGTTGGGGCTGTTGGCTGTATTGTCTTCACTTCCATGTACTTTGTCTGAAATTATAAAAATGCATTTAAACTTTGAATAGACTATTTCCGAAGGCATTTAAAATCAAGGATGTTAACTAACTACTTCAATTCAAGGAAGTTAAGTTCAGAAATGGTAGAGTTAGATAAAGCAGTCACAATAAAAGGGTTTCTGGGGTATTTATTGCTGTAGGACTAATTGGATTCTGGAGATGTTTAATCAACCAGGGTCCCAATTCTTACTTTCGTTGGCATTAAATCTGCCAAGATTTCTGGATACAAGTTTGTAAGAGACTCAGTGGTCACAACCGACACGATTGTCTCAAATGTAGATATGGCACTTCGTTTATTTTGCACTACAGTTGTCAGATAAGTGTACGTGGTCATACAAGTCTTGATAATATAATTATGTTGCATCAATTGATGAAGTGGAAACAGAGCACTGATTTGCTGTCGGTTAACAAAAGTCGCAACAGCTGATGAGAGTAAAGACTTTTTTGGCGATATTGATGACGAAGAGTGTGTCGATTTCGGTGGTGTTATGTGCATTACTTTAAGTTTGCGCTAAAAAAAAATAAAGAAGAAGAAGTCTATACAAACATTACTACAGTGTTACCTGCTGAATTAATTATTATAAAATTTGCTGCAGAAATACCTGTCAAAATCTCACAATTTGTCTTAAAAGATTAGCATTAAGTAAATAAACGGTGTCGCTATCTGCACTGTATTTTTTTATGGTATTACTTCAACCTTCATCTAGTCTAAAGCTCATGTTTTTGTAAATTTTGATGTTTGAATATTATTAGATGATACAATAAATAAAATAATATATTATATATATATATATATATATATATATATATATATATATATATTGTAATTAGTCATTACTAAGGAAATGATTAATAGGGTAGGTGGAATACTAATCTCTTCAGACAAATCCTTCGTATAAAATTATGATAGAACTTCGCGAAAAGGTTAGGTCGTTTAATCATCAATTAATCATTTAAAAATATAAATGGTATTCAATAATTGTAACATTATTTACCTGTTCTTGTTTTCCTTCACCGCTCTTATCTTTAACCAAAACCTCTACTCCATTGGACATGATTCTCGTAGCCAAGTTCTTCAACTTCCTCTCATCTTCAGCAGGTTTATCGAGTGATTCGATCTCTTTTCCTGGCCTCCATGGGGTATTGTCGTATACTATTGCATTTGTATTGAATGCTGAAATTGTGTTGAGTTGTGTTTTAGCATAGATAATAATATATAAAATTGAAAGTTCGAATAATCAGCATTGTATTAAAACACTTATGGATTAATAATGGCAGAATATACATCAATTCTATTTGTATAAAGTAATTTCAGTGAAAAGTATCCTTGCATGTTTTGTTGTAGGTATTTTTGATGATTTGATTATAATACACAAAAAAATAACAACTGACTTTACGGGAACTTCAATAAACTGGATTAATCCCCTAATTTTCCCTCGTTAGAGATGAAATATTTTCATTTAAATTGTAATAAGAATTCGGAAATTAAATGGGACCACCTTCGTAGCCAATTCAATGGTAAAAGGATTTATAAAATCAGTTGTTGTGTAAAATAGTCAGATTGATAACCATCTGCTTTAACCGACGAAAAAAGAAAGGATTTTTTTCAACGTGTATATTTTTCTTTTTATAGTCAGTTCAAAATAGTTCATGCAGACTTTTTACTATTCAATAATACTAGAGATTAAAAATCTAATCGTTATATAGTTCAATTATAAATAAATTATTTAATTTCATTTGTGCCATTACAATAGCATGTGTAGTATCAACGTTGTTACTATAGGTAGCATTTTGATCTTGACAGTCGTGCCAGTGATTGCGACCAGCAACTGTGACAGGTGGCAGCGGCTTCGTCGCGCAAACCTCTGCACAGTATGAATTTATATGAAGTGTTATATAAATTCTATAGTTTCCATATAAATTCATACTGAGCAGAGGTTCGCGCTAAGCTGCCGCTGCCGCCAGTCTCGGTAGCCAGTCGTGGTCGCCAAGATCGGAATGATACCTTTAGGTAGATATATGTTTTAATTCACTACAATAAACTCTGTTAGTATAGCCTAAGTTTACTTAATTAATAGTGGTTGCACTTCATAATGTCTTTTCTATCTACAACTAAAAATAAAACTAGACAAAATATTAGTAGTTACATGTTGTTAGACTAAACACTTCTTGCATACTATATACATCTAAATTATTAGTTAGTTATAGTTACCTATATTCAACTGCTTACTTTTGAATTGTATTATGTAATCTTTGAAAATAATATATTAACGTTTCTACTTATCATTTAAAAATACAATTCAAAAACAGCGTAGTAATGTAGTTTATGTAGTAAGTGTAGCTAATTTACAAACTACAAATAGAATTAGCATTAAACACTCACCTCTTGGGTGGTTGGATGTTCGCAGGATTGGGGGTTTGGAGCCATCCAGAAGTGGGAATCTTCAGGGGTCTTGACTACTGGGATCCAAGTCAGTTCATTGTCATCTTGAGTATCGTCAATTTTGTATTAATTATCATCAGTATTGTCAATTTTGTATTATACATTATTTATAACGTCAATGTTGTATTTAACATCATCAGTTTCCAATTAGTCAGTGATGTCAAAGTCATGTACCTTTACTTTTTTTTCAAGATCCTTACTCAAGTTGTCTAGCTCTATGATAGGGTGCCATCATGGTCATCTTCAAGCCATGTGCTCTGAGAATGTTCTTCAATAGTTTATGTAATTTTACCTAATTGTTTAAAGTTATAATGAAACCAGAAAATAAATTTTTAATTTGTTTATTATTTTAACATTTTTAAGTCGTATTTGCAATGTACAGTCAAAAGCAAGGAAGAAATGAGTATTACAATAGAAGTATATTAGATAGATTATTATCTAACTTTAAGACTTATTTTTATATCTTGGGTAGTTTCTACTACCAACTTAAAAAAACGTACCAAATCAATCTGGTAACATAGGAAATCATTTTTGGTGAACTTAATAGAAATGTTATACACTAGTCAAGTACAAAAGAGTATTTAGATCTTATAACTAATTTGTTACAACTATAAGGCACTATTCATAGTTAACTTACTATGATACAAAGTAAATAAATAACTAAATCATTACTTTATACACCTAACCGTTCGATTTTTGTTTCACGAGACATCGTCTACTGAGCTTTGTTTTATATTATTATCTCTAATGGCAGTGGGTATCGTTAACTCCAGAACGGACGTCGGTGACGCGTCATACTTTATATGATTACTAATATCACCTACTATACTTTCGAGGCTTTGCGTTTCAACTTGGTTTGTGACTGAAGAAGTGTCCAAAAACTTTTCTGTATCAGCGATTATAGTATTTGCTGAACTTTCGACTTGGGAACTTAATAGTTCATCAACCGTAGGTAGTAGTGACGGAGATACTATGACATCTTCATAATAAATCGCTTCACGTTTCCTTACGCTCTGCGTGTCGTCTGATATGACGGTTGATAGCACTGTACTGAATTCGCCAGGATGTCTGCCAGATACATACAGAGTCACAATACTGGTGTGTTTTGGTGGGGTGGGTGGGGATGGTGGTGTTTTGGGAGCTCTACCTCTAGTTCTAGAGCGAGGAGCTGGTGTAGGTTGAGGAGCATCATCCTCATTCTGATCATCATCAGAAAAGTCTTCATTACTATTGAAATCTGAGAGAATATTTGGCTTAGGACTATTGCTGTATATATCATTGTTGAGGTTGTTTTGGTTAAAATTAAAATTGTTTTGTTGTTGATTCAAGTTAGCTAAAGCACCTAAATCAGTTTGAGATAACCCCAGTAGAGGATTTGCAGTCTGTAAGAGAGCCTGCTGTTGCGGTTGTTGTTGTTGTTGTTGTTGTTGAAGGAGAAGAGGCAGTAAAAGGGAATTGAATTGCTGCACCTGTTGCGCAGTTGGCGTACTGACAACTGTATCTGTGACAAATTCAGTAGCAGTAATAACACTGGTCGTAGGATCAGAAATAGTTGTCAAAATTGGGACACCTCTGAATGTCAATTGCAAAACAGTCTCTCTAGAGTCTGTGACGGTTGTTACGTACGTTGTGGCGCGGGTTTTGAATTCTGTAACCGGAGTTTGTACTACGGGTTGCTGCGGTAACAAACCCTGTCCTTGTAACGCTAGGAGAGGGTTGATCGCAGGCTGTTGATTTCCAAGGAGAAGCTGAGACAAAAGCAAATTAGCCAAAGGAACGTTTGAATTAATTTCGGGTGATATCGTCTGTGTAACTGGCTCTACATTGTAAACAGTACTAGGTAAAACGTGTGCTTGGGACGTTCTACGTCCTCTTATAGTGGTAGGAGTAAAAATAACTGTAGTTGTAGGAGTTTCTTGCAGAAGATACTTGATAATCTTAGTGGCCCCATTGTCTCCTAGCTCTGTTGATTCTGTAGCGAGAAGTAACTGCGGGCTACCCAAAGGTCCAATCGAAGTTGATACCTGATTCAATTGTAATGTTTCCACTCTAGGCGTGGCCGAAATGACGTTTTTGTACTCTGTTATCTTTCCATTAACAACTGGAATAGTCACTTCTGTCGGGATTTGGTGGGTGATTGTTATTTTCCCATCATTCACTATGTTGTTATAATCTCTGAATCTCTCACCGCTGTGACTTTCAAAAGAACTCCTCTGTCTACTTGAAGCTCTACTGGTAGTAGTGCGAGGTCGAGATGACCTACTGGTACTGGCACGAGAATTCGATCTTTGTGGTGACTTGGATCCTTGAAGTCTCGGTGCTTTAGGTCGAGCAGATAGAGTTGTTGTCCGTGATGACGGTCTACTGTTTACTGTTTTTGCTCTTTTGTAAGATGGTGCTGCAGCTGTTGTTGTTGTTCTGCTTTCTCCTCGAACTATAAACGATTGTCTTGGTGATGATTTCGATGGTTTTGATGCAGTTGCAGCAGTGGTCGATCTAGAATTAGTCAAAAGACGTGAATTGTATCTGGCACGTTTTGGTGCTGCTGTTGATGGGGCTTCAGTTTCTGGCTCAGGCTCTGGTTTACGTGTAGATCCTAATTTTGCCCCAGGCCTGCGGAAATTGTATTTACGAGCACCATAATCTACTTGACGTTTTGAACGCCTCCTAAAAGCAAAAGGCCTTATTTGTACTACAGCGTTCTTTTTAGGAGCCGCAGTTGATGGAGTAGGTACTTGACGCTCCTTTCTGTCTGACGAATCGTAATCAACATCATCCTCAAAGTCTTCACCTTCTAATATTTCTTCACTTTCTTCAACTTGTTCGTTAACTTCTTCTGGTTCAGGTTCTGGTTGCTTAAATAAATTTCTTCTTGGAAATAATGCGTTTGCAGGTCTTTGTCTACGTAATGATAAGAGTGGATTTGTTGTAGATCGAGTAGTAACCCTCCTAGTCGTAGTAGTGAGTCTTCCACGCGGTGTTACGGCGCGTCTTGAAGATGGAGTAGTTGATCGAGGTGCAAAAGCAGTTCCTGGTTGTCTAGCAATAGGAGGACGTCTAAACCTCAACAAAGGATTATTCGTAGTTCTAATCAGAGATTCAGTTACTTCGTCTAAAGATTCAGTTGCACTTTCTTCCTGTTGCGTAGCCAAAGTCTCAGCATACTCATCAGGATCATTTGGCGGAAAACTGACTGATGCTGATGGTCTAATGCTACTTCTGCCTGGCTGAAGACGAGAAGATGCAGTCGGTCTTATTCTTGGTACGGCTGATCTGCTTATGTAGTCTAAGCTATTAATTCTTCCAGAGCTAGACCTAAATCCTGTTCGTCTCGATGTTGGCTGGATGGCCGAACCTCTAGGAAAACCTCCAGCTCTCGAGGCTGATGGCACATTTCCTGACAAAACAGAGGCACTACTGCGACCATTGAATCGTTTACCAGAGCTGGAAGATCCAGGAAATGCTGACGATGGTTTTCTATTTCCTCCAAAACCGGAAGGTCTTACTGATTTTAATGTAGGTGTGGCTGTCACCGTTGGAGTGGCATCTTGGCGAGTTATTATTGTAGCACTACTCAATAACGGCACACGTTTTGGAACGAATGTAGGTCTATTTCTAGATGAAAACGGTATAATTACAGGCGTTACTGTAGGTTTCTTTGGGGTAAATGTTAGACGCGACTTTTTTCTTGTACTTCCATCATCTTCTTCTTCTCTTGCTTCTGTTGTTGTTTCCTGTTCAGATACTGAACTTTCAATAACTTCTGCAGTGGAACTTATAACGGATTCTGTGGTAGTAGTGGAAGCTTGTGTGGCTGATTCAGTATTCAAAGTCTTGTTATCACTTGTTACTATGGTAGAATCACCGGATATCACAGCAACTTGTGAGAACAGAATCTTCTTTTCGCCTTCTGTTGTGGTTTCTACAGGCTTGACTTCTGCAAACAAGTTGTCAATGTATGTGCCAAGAAGAACTGTAGGAGACGCTGAAGAAAGGTCAGGAAGTTTAGTTGGTGTGATTTGTTCCTTGACAACCGTCGGCGTGATGTATGGCTTCTCTCCATTATCTTGAATGAGATTTTTATTGGCAGCTCCGGATGGCACTTTTCTGGCAATTTGATTATCTTCCACAGCTTTTGTGTTTTCTACAATATTTGTTACAGTCTCTAAGCTGCTTCTAATTTGGGACGTATTTCCAGCGTAAAATGTTGTGAAGTAAGTATAAGTAGTGTAAAACGTTGCTTTTCCATCATCTTGTTCTAAGTTGTCTTCAATCAAAGAAGGTTTGATTTCTACTTCTAAATCTTTAGGTGGCAGTACGCTGTCAATTTCAATGGGCGTTGTATCAATAGGACTGATCGTAGGAATTGATAGTACTGAAGGAGTCACAACGTTTGAAACTATTTCTTCTCGGCTTGTAATGGTTGTTGACTTATCTTTATACAGTGTTGTCCAATATGTAAATGTTGTGTAATAGGTTATTGGTAAATTACTTTCATCTTCGGGTTCTTTGTTTGGCATGATGGTTTCCGTTACAACATTCGTAATAGTTTCTAAATGACTCTTGACTTTACTAGAATCTTTACCTATATACATAGTTGTAAAATAAGTAAACGTCGTGTAACTTGTTTGCAAAAGAAGTGTAGGTGACGGCATTATTTCATCAATATTGCTTTCGGAACTGATTTGATCATCTAACACGTTATTGTTTTCTAAATATTGTCTCTCGCCTTTAGAAGATGATGATTTAACATCAGTGACGTAAGAGTTTTCAGATTCCAATGGGTTTGACTCGACACTGAATAACATGTCAACTTCTATAGGAGATGGTTGCGGTACAGGCTCCTCTTTAATTTCTTTTACAGCTTGTTGACTACTCTGTTCCATAGAAACACTGGTGATCATTGAAGAAGACTCGTCTGATTCATCTGGGCTTGCAGTTTGTTCTCGTTTAACTTGCTTACAGTTCCTAAAATCAAACTGAGCTTTGGTATTCTCTGCACCTAACGGATTAGACTTTGTAGGAATAAGTTCATCAGGTCCAACATAGTTGGTATAGACCTCGCTTCTACTGCAGACGTTAGCATCGCTACCTACATAAATTGTCGTAAAGAATGTGTATGTGGTAAAGTAAGTTTTGACAGAATCCGGTTTGATGCTGGCCACATCGTCGCCTAAAGATGGAGTAGGTGTTTGAGAACTGTAAACTTCAGCTCCTTCAACTGATTCTATTACATCTTTATTTTTGACAAGATCTATAATACTATTAACCGCAAACATATCAGTTGGGCGACCTGCTCCTACTCCTGTTGGAGCAATTTGGTCTTCGTTAAAAGCTCCCAATAAAGATGGATCCAAATTAGAAACGTCAATAGTGGTCGTCAAAATGTTAGTCACTACTGACTTATGACTAGCGACACTAGATGTTGAATCTCCGAAGAATGTGGTGAAGTATGTATACGTCGTGTAAAGCGTTTTGTAAATCACATCGATTTCGTTTTCAGATTCTTCTATATTTTCTTCTTCTGAAATTTGTTTCTCAGTAGTTGTTGTTGATTGTTCTGTGCTTAATGGCACATCAACATGACTCTCAGTTGTAGAAGTTCTCTCTGTTGTCATGGTAGTCGTCGTAGGCTGTTTTTCTTCTTCTACATCTTCAAAGTCTTCGGCACTCTCAGTTTCTTCAGAAGTTTGTTTATTTTCTCCACTATTTTTCTCTTCTTGAACAGTTGTAATCTGGTCTTGTTCAATTTGAGCTTCTGTTGTTTTTGGAGGCTGTTCTGTTCCTAGTTCTATATCTGTCGATGGTTTGCTTACTGTTTCTTCAGACACTGGAGATTGTATGTTGCTATGTACAGAATAATTTACGTCGACATTTACAACAGCTGTAGGTTCAATATTTAAGTTTGTTCTGCAGATAACATTGGTATAATAGCCTACGTTACTTTCAATAACAACGTCGGATTTGATAGAAGTAGTTGTTTCTGTACTTTCTAAGGGTATGAAATAGGTTGTCAAATATGTGAGAGTTTTATAAGCGGTTGTCATCGTTGATTGTGTTTCAAGACCATCAGTGCAAATTACGTCTTCATGAACATCACGATGCTCGTCGTGGTACACTACAGGTTTCACGAATGGTTTAGACTCAGTAGTTGTCTCAAAATCTTCCATAGATTCTTCACTGTGTCCACTTTCTGTAGTAGTTCTTACTTCTTGCTCTAATTCAGGTGTAGTTTCTTCTTCCTCTTCTTCATTATCCTCTTCTTCATTTTCCGGTTTTTCTGTGATTTCTGCTGCTGTATTATCACCCTCTTCTTCTGAATAAGTAAACAAATCAGCCATGTCAGGTTCTGTGACAGCAGACTCTTTTGGTGCTTCAATTGTAGATGAAGGAAAGAGATTAGTCAAAGGTTCAGTTGCTTCTGAATTGTATTGCACGATGGGTATAACTCCCAAATCATTTGTAACTCTTGTACTCTCAGTTGTGGTAACGGCAGCTTCAGATGGTTGTATCACATCCATATTAAAGTCAAAACCATGGTTGTATTGCACGCTTATTGAATCAGGTACCTTGTCATCAATTTCATAAAGAACCTTTTTTAGACTTTCCTCGTCACTAAAAAGGGCTTTTTCTGACCTATTCTCCTCATTACTACTACTTTGAGGAGCGAGTGTAGATCCTGAATTTTCTTCGTGGGCTTTATAAGTAGAAGTGGCCATAGGAATATCGGCAGAAAGGAAAGTTACTTTAGTGGCTAATTTATCTACGGGTTTAGCAGATGGGAAAACGTTAACCTCGTCAGGATTAGGAAGACGAGTAGTTTCAGTATTTGGAGAAAATATTATTACAGTGTCACCGACGACAGTCGTGAAATCAGCAAAACCTTCGTACGTGAACGTTTTTTTTTGTCTCGGTTCGCTTTTTTGTCCAAATAATTTCTTGGGAAGCTTCGTTTGCTGGGCCATTTGCGGCTGTGATTTTCGTGTTTCTACATTATCTATATAATAAAATATTGGCGAAAATTCGTTCTTTATTGTGAACGTCGGCAGATCGAAATCAGGCTTAACTTTAACAACGCTTGGCTCATCTGGCACATTTTTAACTTCAGTATCTTTTACAGGTTCAGTAATGGGTTCATATGCCTTACTCTGCCTATGTAATGTGTTTACATTTTCTAAAATAGATGGCTTCAGAGCATAATCAAATTTCTTTTCGTTTTCGATGACAGGACCGTCAAGGAAGTTTATGGCTTCGTTTTGGATATATCGTGGGATCTCTTTGTACTGTTGTACCCTACGTGCTGTAGGCTCTTCGAGAACTTGACCTTGATCAACTTCAAATGGAGTTGCTGGTGCAGAAGGCGGACTCCAAAAGTTAACAGTTTCTTGGGATGGCTTGCTCGCGTAAACTGTTTCGACTTTACTGCTAGGAGCAAGGTAGTCAGTGTTTTTCAGCACAAATTTATCAGCATCTATGTAGCCCAAATCTTGCTTGACGTCCCATTCGCCATCAAAAACTGAATGTACGCGAGTAGGCTGCACTATTACTGGATCATCTACATTTGAAGGCTTATTATACAATACAAGAGACGACTTAGTAAGTAGCTGTGCGTATATGCGACCATTGTCTAACGTGGTACCTAGAATTTGAGTGGCAAACTCTGTTGTGACTCCATCTTGGATGAAAGTCCTCGCTGTAGAAGTTAGTAGTCCAATAAGAGGCTTCACATTGTGGTACCTTCCGACTCGTGTGTTATAGTCATTCTTCTGGTTGACGAGTAGTACTGTCAAATCTGCATCATCATCATCATTATCATCATTTGCATTGTCATAATTTACGTCATCATTAATGTCAGTTGCGTTATCATTGTCATGGTTCGTCATTGGATAGGATATCGTTGGAGGTGCGTTTTAATTTACAATAGTCCATTTGAGTTGATCCACGACCGGGGATTAGATGAAAGAGAAAGAAAAAACATACAATTAATAATGCAATACAATAGAGAGGTAAATAAATAAGATACTAATAGAGACGACAATCTTGCAATCGTGTTAGCACTAATTTTGTACAGCTAAATAATAACGGTTGCTTTGTCACTTGGTTGCTTCTTTCAGGTACAAAATAATGGTAAGCCTTTATTATTTAACAATAGTAGACTATTTTTAAATCAAGTAAAGAGAGCAATCGTTATTACGTAATAATAAAGTTTTGTTTTCTTGCTATTAATTGTTGGTGATAATTTAAACGATAACGTCTGAATCTGTTACTCAAAATTGCGAGATTAAAAAGAGCTCGTTACATAAAACAGCTACCTCGCTGACACACACAAAAAAAAAGAATTGTAATTTTAAAAACCGATTGAGCATTATGTTTAGTAATTTACAATAACATCACGTATAATATATTGAAATCGACGTATATTTTATCGACCTTTTTCGACTTTTAAAAACATATTAATACAAATAATGTGTGAAAGAGATAGCTCGAGCTAAAGAGTGGGATAATTTAAAAGCTTTATGTGAAATGAAATATAAAACGATTTTTATTGATAACTAACGTCTTCTTAATAATTGTTATACATGGTGCTATTACATATCATTTATATTCCTAGTGGAAGTGCATTGGTACCTGTAGGGGCACCCGACGTTGCGCCGACGTTGCAGTTTCGGCAGCGCAAGTCAGTTACCCCGCGCTCGCCACTCGGAACATACGTTGATTTTAGTTCTTTCATTTCGTCTACTCCCAAACCGGTAGGTTAACCAAGACTACATTGGAGTCATCGGAGAGTTATTAGGCGGACGTTAATACTTCCCCGAAAGTACTCAAACTAGGAACACCTGTGAGATTGCATACCATCATACAACAAATTGTCGGTTTTCATGATATGAAAAGCTTTTGACCACAACTCACCTGATGGTAAGTGACGATGTGATTTAAGACGGAGTAAGCTTACCCATGAGATGCCTATTCACGATATACTTTAACTGTAAACAGTACCTAATAATATGAGAATTACTCAAGTATAATGAGCCGTTTACTCCAACTGTAAACTCGATTCAAGCATTTATTTGGTCTGACAGTTGCTAATAAAATTTTAATAATGAGTAAATACGCAATTTCGTCTACATAGATGACATTTTTTTTTCAATTATTTTGATTTAAAAACTAAACTCATGAACAGATTTTGATGAAATTTCTATGGGATCAATCTAAAAGTAAAAATACATATCGGTTTATAAATGACGAGGTACCAAACATAAAAAAACAACGCAATTGAGAACCTCAACTTTTTTCAAGTCGATAAAAAAGCTGAAAGAAAACCACGATTCTGGTTAAAGAATATGTTTTTATTAAGCTTTTTACAAAGTTAGTAAGTTGCAGCTGTCAGAGCAAATAAATTCTTGGTCTAAGTTGTGTTTACGCTAACATGAGTAATTCTCTTGTAATATAAACAAAACTATATTTTATATTATTAGCTTATCCGGTCAAACTTGTGACTAAGATCGTGGGTAGGACTGTTAATGTAGTTAAAGTGAAATATTTTATAGCCCAAAATCCGGAGTCTATATGACTCAACCAAATTAATGTTGTGTTAAAAGTATCACCAACAATGTAATCTGTCTCAGAATATAACCTTTTGAAGATGTCATTCAGACTACGAGGTTATAATTTAATAGTCTTGAAATTTAAATATTTATTATCTAACTAACAGTGACGTTTTAAAAAATCGATGCTTTTTATGGCTTTTATCATAACTTCAACCCACCTATTTAAAACTTTTTGTATGTTATCTTTATCCTACTAGTTTCAAATAAACATGTCTTTAAATTCCTCATAATTAAATCCTTATAAATAAAATAAAAAATTGTTCGTTTGACAACACATTACTTGAGAATGGCTGGACCGATATGTCCAATTCACAAGGTCTTTAGAATAATTTTAAATAAGCTAAGTGGTTCGTTATGTTTCAAATATATAATGTTATATGATTATTTACGGGATATTTACCGTGGCAAAGTTGTGGAATGAGCTCCCGATATTTCGGCGCAGTTACATGCACCATGTTCACAGGAAGACAGTCATGAGGTGGATCAGTCTTCCCGTGAACATGGTGCATGTACCTGCGCCGAAATATCGGGAGCTCATTCCACAACCTTACCACGGTAAATATCCCGTAAAAATCCTGTTTAAAACAGTGTTTTATGTAAATATATGTTTTAATTTAAGCGATCAATTTAGTTGTTATGGTATGGGCTAGGTTTTGTGAAGGAATTAGTTATTTGAGCAGCATCTATAGCTGGAAATGGGGTTACTGCTGGGTAAAGTACCTTGTGTAGACGTCTCGGACCAAATTACAACAGACTATACTTCAAAAGCATATAATCGTCTAAATTTTCCTAGGTTATATTTCAAGACAGTTTCTCAATCAAATATACTTAAAAATAATATAATAATCTAATGTTAAGAAAAAGAATCAGAAAATTACAGATAGAATTCATACATAGAATCAACAAAATAGAATCATACTTAGTTAGGAATTCGTAAAGATCGTTCAAGCAATATTTTTACAGAAAAGTAATAAGTTCGAATTGCTTACCCCTGTTTTCCGGGACGCCTTCCCTTTTTATCCTAGTCGAGTCTATTGAATCTTCTTCGTTTAATTCTGTAAAAATAGAAAAATTAAACTATCACCTGTTAATAAAATATATTGTCAGACCCAGACCCGGGAATGTCCTAAAGCTGCAACCAGAGGATGGGCAGCAGCATCCTCCTACTGCATGGTGAACGCTTGCGATCCCCAAGCCAAGCGTGGAGATTATGGCAAAACCCCGAAAGTAGGCCTATGCTCAGCAGTGGACGTCTTCTGGCTGATGATAGCGAATAAAATATAATACCAGCATTTTAAAACTACGCGATATTTTTGACTATTTTTCTCGATTATTTGTGTTTTTATCGATTTTATTTCTATTTTATTTTCAAATTTAAACAAGTCATAGTCATAGCCACAGTCAGAGTCACGCAAAGTAAGTCACGGTCAAGGCAAAGTCATGCCCTAGTAAACTGGTAGAGACTTTAGGTATAAGAGGCTTCTATTTAAACAACACGAAAAGACATGTTTCAGTGCGTTATATCACTTACCCACACTCAAGCACGTCCACAAACACTAAATCAATAACAATCCACCATTAATACGCATTGACACTCGAAAATACACAAGTTTAGGGAAATAATACAATGAGACGACATATTTTTTTCACGTTGGCGCCAAAACTCTATCCAAACCTTCTTGATGCAAATGACCACAATGTCATCTGTCAATTGCACTAGCTTAGTCACCTGAATTTCGTAATACTGCGTTAACCCAGATGCAATTGTAGAAAGCTACGATTCAAGGTCGATACTTACATATAAAGCAAATAATAAGTCGGTATTGTAGATTACGTAACTAGCTTTTATAATGATCGGCGGGCTTTATTGGATTAAAAACAAAACGGATACCCGTTTTGTTACGAAGTTGAAATTTGGCAGGTAGATTCCTTATGGAGTGTAGAGGTCTGAGAGAGAAAGGGGAAAGAGGGCAGACTAGGCCTGTGCTGAATTTAGGCCGAATTTTAATGTGCCTAGTTTATAGTAATATAAAAAAAAAAAAAAAAAACAGTATGTGTAATGTACTTAATTATATCATTCGCTAAGCCTATTTGTAGTAATGAAACATTAGGACACCTATTATAGGGGTTAAAAAAGAGTTGAAAGTTTATTATGAAAGTCTACCTGTACGAAGTAATAATAATAATAGATATATAAACCATTTCCCAAGATATTTTTAAGTAAGTGGGTACAATTTAAAATACCAACCTGCCTAATTGTGGGAAAACACACTCGATTATTTGACATCTGCCATTGTGTATGTATTTGCGCAAGTTTTTCCCAAAGGGATAGGATTTCTGTATGATTGCAATGCTGATGTCTCAGGCACTAGATATATTACAAGTATTAGATAACTTCGCACTTAGGCAGTGAAAGATGTGAAATGAAAGATTTTTCCCACTTTTAGCAAATTTGGTCATTCTAGATTTAGTTCTACTTCCATGGTTAGCTTAAAATTATTATGTATATATAATGTTGTCTTATCAAAATTGAATGTTTTGTCTAGGAAGCCGTAATGACCGAAACAATATTAAAGGCATTTCACACGAAAAAAAAAGTTAAAATTAGTTTTTGGGATTCTTTGACTAATTAACTAATAAGTTAAAATATATTTAATATTTTGTGAAAATTAACTCGTAAGTACTAAGCTAAGCATTCATTCTAATGAAATTTATAATTTTATGATAGAAATAAAAACGTAAGTACCTAAGTGTTTTATCTTTCTGGCCAATGTAAAGATTTTATTACATTACCATGCAACGTGTTTGACTTTTCCATGGAACAGCATTTTTCGCGATTTTAGGGTTCATCGGCATCATCAGCCAAAAGACGTCCACTGCTGAACATAGGCCTCCCCTTTGACCTCCACACTGAACGTCAGCCTGCCATCTGCATCCACTGGATGCCCGCGACTATCACGATGCCGTTAGTCCATCTAGTGCGAGGTCTACTTACGCGGCGTCTCCAACTCCACTCAAGAACCTTTCTTCCCCATCGGTTTTCGGTTATTCGAGCGATGTGCCCTGCCCATTGCCGCTTAAACTTAAACTCTTGCAAATTTTAATAGCTATATATCGGTGACTCCGGTTCTTTAGCGATTTTAGGGTCGGTCTCTTATAACACTGAAAAAAATTACCTCCTTTCGGCTTAGTACCACCTTTCAGTGTAACCCTGTATAGTAATCGAGTCATGGAGTATCAAGACGAAGTCTGCTACCGCGTGCCCATAAACAAAATGTAGTTCAGACAGGAACCCCAGTTTTCCCTGACACGGTATGTGTTAAACCAGCACGGAAGCTATCTACGCACCACGCATAATGATTGTCTATGACACTTACAGTAAACGTATAAATTCAGTAGGCGATGTTCGATTGACAAAAACTTTCGAATAGAAAAAAAAACATTTCTAAAAAAACTTAGATATTTTCATATTATTTACTTGAACATCTCGCTATATTCGAGAAGAGCACAATTGCCTTTAAGATATTTACACTTAGTGCTATTAAATTTCAAAAAATAGCAGTTGTTATATTTGCATTTATCACGTTATGTGCACCTTGGCTTCAACTTGGGTAGCAAAAAAGTGAAATTAGCTCTCTTTCCGAGTAACTATATCTATAACATAACATATAACTATACATGGGGTTCTTCAAAAGAGCATTTTAATAGACAGATCGGCAACGTATCTGTGATTGTGTGGGTTTCCTACCCGTGTTTTTCTTTTAATAATGATTTGTATTTAAGCTGTCTGTACAATTACTTTATACCATAAAATACTGGCTACACGTAAATGCCGACTGAAGCCATTTAAAATACAATAAAACAACCTCTTGGCCTTATCTCTTGGCGGGAATAGTGTAATAATTAAAAAAGTAAAAGAATGAGACGAGGTTATAAACAAGTGAGAGTGAAAGAGATGCAAAGTTGAACTGTGTCAGTGGGTGAGTTTGTCGAGTCAATGCACTTGCAGTTGCAGCCAGTAAAAGCTTCTGTACTACCAACTTACTTGTAGAGTTTAAGTGTTGTTAAAGTGAGGGAGCTACCATCGCAGTTTCTGATCAAAACTGACAGCTACATATTGGTTAATTTGTTTTAGTTCTGTCGGTTGGCCAACTGAACAGATATAAGTTGGTTGGCAAAAGCTACGTTAGTAATATAAACCAGATAATACTCTAAGCTCGAATCTATATTACGTATAAATTTAATATTCGTGAGGATAAAAGTATGTTTGGATTATTGGTAATTCTTGTAAGTAGGTACATACATATTTTATTTTGTCATGATGAATCGATCTGAGAGCGACGCAGATACGAATATTTACGGTAAAAATTCTTCAGTAGTGAAATAAAAATCCGTAGGTACGGATTTTTATATGCGTATATAATTACGCTTAGAGAATGCAGAAATTCTCCTAGTAATTACGTATCGAATTCAAAGTACATTTCAATTTCGAATTGAACGAAAGCAAATATTCTTGCTTAGATCACAGTTTGTTTTTTGGTACGCTAATTTTATTTTTAATATTTTTTCTTTGTGGAGTTAATCCTTACTTAAATGCCAAAAAATCTGGAGGCAAACGAATATTCATGGTATCAAGTTCCGTATAACCAAGAAACATAAATTACAAAGAAAGAAATTGTATTTTGGCAGGCATCGTGAAACTTATGACACACAGACTAAAAATGCTACAAAGGAAAATAGCATACCCAGAGACAAAAGTTTTATCTTCAATCGCAAGAATTTTAATGTCTCTATAGACTTTCACAAGCTAAAAATTCTTTTCCATGTCGCAGTAGTGTGATGTGGAATCAGAGAAGTACTTACAGGTGTTGTGTAAATATGCAACCTTATTATAAACTTGTAGCTATTCTGTCGCTCAATCGTGGGAGAGCTTTGACTTGCAACACTTTTGATGAGTGGCAAAGTCTTGTAGATAATTCTTTACTATAGTGTTTCACATATTAGTCTTTTAGAATATGCACTCAATTAAATATCGTTGGTATTCCGTACAAATTAACATCCATAATATTTAAGGTGGTACGTTTTACCTATGGCGGGAAATTCAAATTGCTCGCTGGTCTGGGCTCCCTCTAAAATCTGGTATATATTTTTCTATTTACTGACATTTTAATAACAGACTTTCAAGTTATGTGTTGTGAACAACATAGTTATACTTAAATATGTTGCAAAAAAACTTACAACAGCTAGTGGACCTTGTTACGTATTGGTAGATAATTATTTGCTAGCTAATACTAGTTACTATTGGTTGGCTACTAGTTATTGGGTAATCCACTGGGTACAATGTAAATAATTGTGTCTCTGTCTTCTAAAATACTTCATAACCAAATGTCACAAACTTTTAAAAATCCCCTCCATAACTGTGGTTTTTATACAGGTAACATAACATAACATTTTTGTAAGGGGAACACTCTCTAAGTCAAAAGAAGGTAATTGTACTCATCATTATGAACCACTTTTAGTATGGTACCAACCCCGAAATCGCGAAAAAACAATCAGCTGTTCCATACATTTTGTCGAGTGTCAATGACCGTTTTTTATAGAACAGCTGATATTTTTTTCCGTGATTTCAGGGCTGGTCCCATAGTAAAAGTTTACACGTGATTTTCCTGGAGGGGAAAGTACCCTATGTCTGTCTTTATAATGTACACGATCATCCTGCTAAATTTTGTTAAGATCGGCTTGGCCGTTTAGTTGCGAAAAGCGAACATATAAACAGATAGAGAGACAAAGCTACTTTTTGTCGCTTTTATAATATTAGTTAGGATTAAATTACGGCAACGAAAACCTAATAAATAGTTCTAACGATCTCTAATCTGAAATTAGAGATCGTTTGAACTACCTATGAATCAATCCATCGAGGTACGGCTTTCTAAATTTAAATCTCTACAGCTACCATCAAATGGACGTAACATGCCATTATGTTTTACAACGTCCTTGACAGTTAAATAGTTTTTTTTTTTTGGCTACGGCCCCGTTGGTTTTTGGGGCAATTTTGCAGTGAAGGAGATAGTGAGATTGTATTGACGAGGTAATCCTGGTTGAAGGCACAACTAACAGAAAATAACAAATGGAAAAACGAAAGACGGATATTTTTAGATTGAATGAAAGTAGCTAATGAAAAAATGACTTTTTTCTTTGGGAATGAGAGTAGAGAAGAAATATGTAACGGAAGCGGAACTTCACACTTAGTGATGGTAGAATAAATGGATTACTTACTACGAATGGGGCAACTAAAACTATATTATGATTTAACGTACCAATATCCAGACCAAGGCGTGACATTTTCTGCACATTTCATGTTTTCGAAGTAGGCGCCAACAAGAAGTCTAGTTATAGACTAGTCTTACCTAATAAAATAATCTAGGTACCTAAGTGTAACTCACCCACTCAGACCGTGTCGCAACGTCCCAAGTGTTCTCGAGACTTCATAGAGTTAGTCACCAACATTATTCGCCCTTGCCAAATTAAATTATGCTTATTAATGAAGACCGAAATCCACTGAGCTTTAAGGAGAAATCTTTACTTTCATAATGAAAAATTCCCCATACGTACAAGCCGTACAGAAGGCTTTTGGATGCCCTAAAAGCTCTGACACTAAATTACTTTCTTACAAACAACCCCATACTTACAACTTACCATCTTTTACCATTCATTAACTTGTTAATGCTTGTATCCTGCATCCGTATAATTCATCATCATCAGCCAGAAGACGTCCACTGCTGAGCATAGGCCTCCTCTTTTAACCTCCACACTGAACGACAGCCTGCCTTTTGCATCCACTGGATGCTCGCGACTCACACAATGTCATTGGTCCATCTATAGTGGAAGGCCTACCTACGCTAAGGTCTTCCGGTTCGTGGTCTCCACTCAAGAACCTATCTACCCCATCGGTCATCGGTTCTTCGAGTGTGTTGGCCTACACAATACCACTTCAATTTGGCAATTTTAACAGCCGCAATTTTTTGTCCATGTTATTAATAACATCAAAATTACAAAGTTTCTTTTAAACTTCATAGCTGCCTGAATGTGTGTTCCCCGATAGATACAATCTAGGTGTCTTCAAGTCGTGATTGAATCGGTTTCTTCTAAGCAAACACGTTTCATCTTGAACCGAATCTTCACTTATCGTCAGGATAGGTGGTGGTATAACGAAAGCCAAAATATATTTTTTGCTTTTGAAAAACAAACAAAAAATAATTTATTATGTATAAATTATAGCAACTGTTTACCTAGAGTCATATTAGATAAATAGCTAGTTTTTATCTTCAATTTGTATTTTGAGGATGTCTTGACCTCTAATGTTTTTTGTCCGGCCTATTTAGGCAACAGGATTAGAGTCTTTTTAATAACAATCTTTTTGTATGTCCAATTTAATAGATATCTTCCTACAATTTTTTCCTTATAATATACCTACGTATTTTATTGATGATCAAAGATTCAAGATGATACTTGCGATCCGTAGAATACCGATCAATATAAGCATTCATCATCATTATCATCATTTCAGCCTGTAACCCTTGGTTTCTAATAGGTAGACTGTTAATTGATGAAAATACGGTAACCTTCAGAAGCCAAGGAAAATGGGCAAAACCCCGGTGGCCTAACCCATCCCTGCGCGAAAATGAAAGTCTGACAGCTCGTGACAGTGACACGATGTCCTTCGTGTCACTGTTCCATTTTCCTTGGCTTCTAAAGGTTACCGTATTTTCCTCAATTAACAGTTTACCTGTTAGAAACCAAGGGTTACAAGCCTATCATGTTCCCATTGCTGGGACTAAGGCCTTCTCTCAGAGAGAGAGGATGGGTTCTAAATGGGACATGTTGGTGAATGACGTGTCTTTGAATTATTGACGTTCTTGTACATACCGGTTTCCTCACAATGTTTTCCTTCACCGTTTTTGAGCGATGGCATCGAAACTACACTAATTTATTAATTTAGTGACGTCACATTGTAAAGCGTACACTACCTACCGCTCGGCCACTATGGCTGTAGATGGTGGCAATACAAGCATTGGATAATACTTATTTCTCTATCACGCTGAAAGGTTTCACAGCAATTCCCGTCACAAAAATTTATAGTTTTTCAATATATCAAAAAAAGTTTTACGAACAAATCCAGTAAATTTAGATTGTAAATACTAGCTGCGCCCCGAGGTTTCACCCTCGTGATTACTCCTTATATCATCAGCTATCTGTCAGTGAAAGTCCTCTCAATATCGATCCAGCGGTTTTGCAGCCTAAGGGAACATACATACAAACATATATACACACATGCACATAGTCTTTTACATAATATAAGAAGAAGATAATAAGTACCTAATCAAGATTTTAAAACGATAATTTGTTGGCTCCAGTATTAGAAGACTAGGAAATTTTTAAACTTTCGCGATTCGAACCCAAAAATAAACGAAGAAAATGTTTAAGTCCCGATAAACATTTAAAACTGAAGACTAGTTGTACTAAAGTTGAACGCATAAGTTCAATGGAACATTAGTAGGTATGTAGCGCACACATCAATGAATGCCATTCACTCATTCATACAAAAGAAATAATTCTTTTATTTCACATTCAAAAACTAGTTCCTCAATTATTATTGCAAAAGTAAAACAATGCATGGCCGAAATCTCAACTATCCCTTGGTCCAATTAGGCATTATGTCACACCCTTGCGTAATACCGTGTGAGTTGAGGAAACGCTTCCGAGCATTCAATGGAGCTTATCCCCTAGACTCGATTGAAACAGCGCGACCTAGAGACCAAGAAGTGTAGAGTAGAGAGAGGGAGCCACAATCGCAGTTTCTAAACAAAACTGTTACCTTCTCGTGAAAATTTGGATAATGGGCAAACTGGTCCATAAAATGCAATGTGTACCCCCAGGGTTGACTCAAGGTGTCCAGTTTGAAAAAACATTTTAAATGAAAAAATAATTTGCAGTTCAGTCCACATCCAGAATTTAAAAAAAAAAAACATTTTAAATGAAATATAATATATGGTATTGTATGAGATCACAAAAATTCAACCTACAATAATTAAAAAAAATTACATTATTTTATTGTTTTTCCATATAATCCTGAAATAACTTACCATTTTCTGCTAACATTAGTTTTAACTTATGTTACCAGTAATCTTACACAAAATATTAGTAAACTAATGAAGGATATAAAATTTAAGTTTTACCAAGTTTAGGTTATCGAAATTTGATCATGAAATATCTCGGAAAATGTAGAATTCTAAGAGATTTTACACTCAGACATAGCTATAGTGTCAACTCTAGGGAACATTTGGACCAAGCTCCATACACACTTTTGACCATTGTCCTTTAGTTCCTCAATTTGACCGACTCTAAAAATAGGATGGTCGAGCAATAAAAAAATTGTGTCTTTTATAATGGACACGCGTGAACTAAATTGGCACGATGTCATAAGGACGACTTGACTTCCGTTCCTCATTCAGCTGTATGGTGGAGGACGTTTCTGTAATTAAGTTTTATTATTAATTGGTATCAAATAAGAATAAAATTCAGTGAACTGATTTTGTTTAGTAGGTACTTAAGAACAAGTCAGGAGATATGTAGGAGTAACGCTAGGTGTTTTTAGGTAGGTAATATACTTTTGTACCGGAGCCCACCACAAAAATGTTTGTCTATTAGGAATACAATAAAATCTATATAATCGATTACCCTAAAACCTCGCAAAAGGCTTTAAGAGATATTGTGAGAGAGAGAAAACCGGGCAGCTATAATGCGCTCCGATTTGCCCTTAGCGCATTTTCAAAAAGCTATACTAACGATTTTATATGATTTTGGCCGTAAACGATGAGACACAATTGTGGTCCAGGGCTCTTGTATCATTTATGCATTTTTCCTTCAAAAACAGTTTTCTATCCTTCATTGTATTCCTACGTATAAAGATAAACTACACACCATACGTCTTATCTTTATTAAAGATCAAGAGAAAGCTCATATCAAGAAATTTAAAATCTTCAGTGGCTAATTTGTTTTAACCTCAAAAATCTTCAAATTTCTTTATCTGTGACCGCATCAAACTTTTTCCTTCATCAGTTTAAATAGTCAAGGTCATTTGCTCGCTCTAGTTTTTAAATAAAAGAATTTGTGGCTAAGGCAAGCCTGTCATTAAGTCGCAAGGTCTAAGGGTCTACACGCACTACGATGTAGAAAGACGCAGTAAATTGACAGTGTACTGTAGGCCATTAATTTAGTTGAGATTGTTATATTTAATATTATATAGTTTATTTTGAATACGAGTAGATACGTTGCGTTTATATAAACAAAAAAAATATAGTATATATTTGATTGTGTTTCTTTTTTGCCTGCACTTTTGACACTTTATATCAGAAAAACACTAAAATTTTCGTATTTTATAGTTAAACTAACTAGCCTAGAATTTATTGTATAATTTTGCTGTTGTACAATGAAGGTAGTAAACATGCCATCATTTGCAAAACAAAATATAAGCAAGTTTTGACCCTGATGATTTCGTAGGCCGTACTTCGATCCCAGGAACAATGGTATGGGAAATAGAACCAAATATTTGCATATAATGCTGTTATTTAATGGGATACATTATTTTGATGGTATTTTTACTGTGATGAGATGTTTGGATACAATAGGGAAACGACTGACGTACAAACAATAGTGTTAATTTAAGTTTCCTCGTCATTGGCTAAATGAAAAATCTACGAGAAGCTTTAAAAAATATGAAGTGTTAGTAAAATAATATAAATTTTTGAAGTTATTCTTCTTATGCGACTTGCAATAAGGTTGCGTTAAACGTTTAACGCTACCATGGAGGGGGATTTTTTCTCTCTCGTATGGTTGCGAAGTTGCGTATCCTTTTTTTTGCACTGCGACTAGCAGATCCGGTAGTGTAATGGTGTCGCTAATGAATTGAGAATCCTAAGGAGCTAGGTTCGAATCTCGAGAAAAGCATGTTTTTAAATTGTTGATATTTTTGCCCTAGTTATAATTTTAGGGTTCCTTGTTGAAGTATAACTTCTTCCGCGCGGAGGGACTCCACGCACAATTTTTTTTTTGTCAAACGCTTTTACTATATTTTGCTACAATAAGCTAAAAGTGGATTTTTAACACGTCAGTAAAGAATCTGCCAGTAATTGTTATAATTATTTACTGCGGTTGTTAACGTCTTCTCTGCAAATAACAACTATCACACAAATTATTAGTGAGTTAGTTTGCTTTGGCTTGTTCATTATATCTTCATGCATAAAATAAAATAAAAATTAAAAAAATCAATGTTTTTCTTCTTTTCTCATAACAGGATTTTGGTGTCGCATGTCTTATGCATTTCCCAGTGTGAAGTATCAAAATACTTTTTAGGTTTATTAGATTTCGCAAAATAAGTCATAGTCACAGTCGGAATCAATAAAAGTAATGTCACAGTCAAATCAAAGTCATGCCTTAGTAAAGTGATCGAGACTATATCGAGGCTTTTATAGAATTTTGGAAAGAACATGTAAATATTCATATTTCACCGCTTTATATCACTTGCCTACTCGAGCATGTTTACTAATAATAATCCATATATTATTATCATATTATAAATAATAATCCACCAATTCGTAAATTTTCTGTTTTTTAAGTTGTGTATAGTAAAAAAATATGTAGGGATCCACCATTATACTCTAGTTTAGGAAAGTAATCCAATGAAGCGAGATGATTTTTTCAAGTTGACGCTAAAAAGCGATAATTAATGCTACAAAATGCAATTAATGCTGCAAAAGGATTTGTCTAAATTCTTGCTAACAAGAAGTGTCATATATGAAAGAGACAAGACAGACAGAATTTTTGCTTACAATGGTTAATTAAAACATATTTTATACAAAAAAAAACGTGCGTGGAGTCCCTCCGCGCGGAAGAAGTGAAACTCTCGCTCTGTCTCTTTCTATTCCCCCTCCCCAGGAGCGTATACCCCCTCCATGATAGCGTTAAGAGCCTCTTATACCAAATTTGACGGTTTTAAATCATTTTTTTTTTCAGATAAATTACAATATTTGAGCTGGAAAAAAATACATGTCACAGATACATCTGTGTTAGAGTCTGTGATTTGGTTCAAAACACAATAGAATAAACTTTCCTCGATCAAAAAAAAATCTGAAACAAAGTCGATTCAGTTTATTTTTTTCGTTTAATGCTCTAATGAAAGCTCGTAACAACCTGGAAATTGCATGTACTGAAAGGCAATTTTATTCAATTTTTTTTATTTGGATAGAATTTTGATAGTGAATAGTTTAGTTTTTTAGTGAAATTAAAACCGTAAAAAGGTCGCGAGAATTTGCGCGCGCCGCGTTCAGTGCCACGCCAGGCGTCATCGAGGTCGGACCTATGTTCGTTTTTGTCGTTGCACTCCCCCCGCGGGCGTCATGACTCTAGTGGCAATATACATCGTCGCTATGAGTTGGTGGGGGCTGAGGGAGCGTTTTGTTGCCTACGCGACTCGGATAGCTGGCCGTTAAACGGTTAACACAACCTTGTTGGAAGTCGCATGTTCTGCCATCTATGCAAATATTAGTGAACTAATAAACTATGAGAAGGATGTACAAGTTACAAAATTTCCTCATAGATAGCATCTAAAACACTTGCTCTGTCTCTTTCTATTCCCCCTCCATGGTAGCGTTAAACGTTTAACGCAACCATGTTGGAAGTCGCTTAAGACGTTTCACTTCAAAAATGCGAAGTGTGTTTGTTGGTTTGCTCCTTTGTTTGCCCTTCTTTCACGCAGAAACTGGATTAGTAATTTTTTTTATTAACGGTCCCTGTTGTATTGTCAACGTGGATAAAAACTGCGAGGTAGTAAATAATCAGTCACCACAGATAAAAAAACAAAACCGGCATTCGAAATCAATCAATTTAAAATAACCACAGATTAATAACGATACTGAAAAATAACCATGACCCCAACGAAAGCGATATCAAGAGAAAGTTCTAAAATATTTAAAAATAGGATTTCACATTCTGATAAAAAAACAAAATCTGTTCACACGCCCGATGTGATAATGCCTTTCACGCTGTAACAAGCGCGAAGTCAGTTTTGTTACTAAATATGTTGTCATACGAAAAACGCTATTTTGATGTGGCCCATACACGTAAAATAAACAATAGAGACTCATTTTCAACCTTAACTCAAAATAGATAAAACGTAATCTACAAGCAAAGTAGATAAGATTTTATTTGTTTGTTCAATTACATTCAAGATTCATAGCATGCAGTTTAAAAAAACTGTCTATGGTTAGCTTAGGGCAGATTAAAATCGTGGCTGTTGCGATAGAAAAATTATTTTAAAGTTTGGTGAGAACCGGTTGGAAAACAATTTTCCCGAAGGAAAATTTGAGTTTTTACCACATTTCTGCTTTTCACATAATTAATTAACAACAAATTGTATGTACAAGCCTATAAAACTTGCAAAAGTGTGCTGATAAATTGCTTAGAAAGCCTAATTGTCTGTGAAAGGCAATCTTTAGCTAGTGTTTTTAGCTACAAATAAAGTTCGGAGTTTTAAAATCGACTCACACATCTTTCACACGCGTTTGAAATTCAAACTGAAGTAGACTCAAATAATCATGAGACTTTGATGTCATCATAAAATTAGCATCATGTTCTCACTCTACCTTTATTCTTAGCTAACTAGAACATAAGAACCACTTTTGCTTGGCTGTTTTTATAGTCAGACTTGAATGTCAAGTACCTACATGAAATCGATGGTCGTTCGCAAATTTTCGGACACTTTCGAACGGAGGCCGTTGGCATCGAGGTGAAAGATTAATTAGCATTTTTTTAGCTTGTCGTTTCATTTTTATTTATCGGATAAGTTGCTTTTCACCAGTAAGTAAAAATCATCGATTTTCCTCTTATTTTCTTAGATTTGATACAATAATGTCAATACGCTTTAATCCAAGTAAAATGTAATTCTTAAGTAACTAAGTACGTCATAATTAAAAAAATATCAGCTGTTCTATAGAAAACGGTCATTGACACTCGACAAAATGTATGGAATAGCAGATTTTTCTTTCGCGATTTCAGGGTTGGTCCCATAGTAAAACTTGTTCATAATGATGAGTACAATTACCTTCTTTTGGCTTCGAGAGTGTTCCCCTTACACCCTGTATACAAAAGAATGTGCATTCAAAAATATTTGTGTGCAAGGTCCATAAAATATCTCTAGAGATGCTTCATCGTACATTCTTCACATTTACTAGATAGCCCGTTGGTCTAGACGTCTAGTTGGTAGTGAACCTGCCTTTTGCGCTTGGGGGCGTGGGTTCGATTCCCACCTAAGACAAACATTTATGTAATGAACATTTGTGTTTGTTCTATATTTGGGTGTTAATGTTTATTTAAAAAAATATATTTGTATGTATATCAGATTCTGGCTACCATATTACAAGCTTTGCTTAGTTTAGGGTCAGATGACCGTGTGTGCAAAAAAAATCCGAATGTTTGTTCATTTATTTACACAAAATCTAATCATATAAATAAACCAGAGTAACCGACATAGCTGTTAACATTTGCAAGTTGAAGTGGCAATGGGCAGGCCACATCGCTCGAAGAACCGATAACCGATGGGGAAGAAAGGTTCTTGAGTGGAGACCACGAACCGGAAGACGCAGCGTAGGTAGGCCTCCCACTAGATGGACCGACGACATAGTGAGAGTCGCTGGCATCCAGTGGATGCAAAAGGCAGGCTGTCGTTCAGTGTGGAGGTTAAAGGGGGAGGCCTATGTTCAGCAGTGGACGTCTTCTGGCTGATGATGATGATGATGATGATGAATTATATAAATAAAATCGCCATCTGTCCATATATACATATTACCATTAGACGCCTTTTACGGCACATTTTGACTTTTCTGAGGATTTTTCTCTCACGTGCGCGACCGCATACTAGCAAAACCAGTCAGCGACTGAAGTCGCACCGGTGCACACACCACATTTGTACACCGACGAGATGGCGCAATTCGATTCACACTATTTCTCTATATACACTATGCTAAGGGCATAGAATAAATAGTAGTGGTAAGGGCTTGGGGCAATCATTCTAATAAGTACTTACCTAGTGAGCACTCAATTTACAAGACGAGTGAATTACATGCTTTGATCATTATCACAGTATTGAGGTCGACGCGTCAAAGCCAGAGTCATTAGGTTATCTGTGGCTCGAGTATGAATTGAGAGTGAAACCTCATTTTTATGACCCCACCCACTGTGCAAGGCAGGTGTCATAGACAATAAGGTAGTTAAACCTCCTCCGTATAGCCCCACTAGTTACTGTGTAGTTGGCTATTACTTGGTTAGACAGAAAATGTTTTCTAAGCCGAAAGAGGTTCATAGTACCAATAATTATGAACAACTTTACTATGGGAGCAACTCTGAAATCGCAAAAACAGCTGTTTCATAGAAAACGGTCATTCATACTCGACAAAATGTATGGAACAGTTGATGTTTTTTCGCAATTTCAGGGTTGGTCAAACACAAGAGTACAATGACCTCCTTTCGGCTTGGTACACCATTTCCGCGTAACCCTGTATCCATTTATATCAATTATCAGTACTTTGACAATACAATACACATGTACCTATTATCAAAGACTGTATTACTACTATAGACACAAATTTTTTTTTTGTCTATGATACTACGAAAGGTTGAAACCGTTTGCGAAATGTTTGAAAAGAGTAGAAATTACATCGCAGCTGTCACCCGAACAATAAACAACACTTTTTGACGTAAAACCTTCGATTTCTCAAATAAACACCTGAAACTCTAAAATAAAACGTCAACAAATCCATTTGAAAATCGAAAGTGTTCTAAAAGTGGAAACTCAACAAAAAGGTCCGCTTCGGGCGACGACCGCGCGAAATCTACGAAACAGTGTTGCCAGATGTTTGACGAACCATTATAGCCGCGAAAACCCAGCCAAGTATAGAGTGAGCCTTCTGAGAAGAGACTCTTTCACTGACACATTCAAAGACTCATGTGAAGTGTACTCTAAGATCGTTTAAATAACATGATTCTATTAGCTTCAATTCTAACTACGTAGCTAATAATATAAACAAATCTAGGAAGCCGATTTCAACCTTCTTCTTATAAAATTGTCATATCGATTTGAAACTGAATTAATCACGAGTGAATCGGTTTCTTCTAGTTAAGTTTGCTCCGTCGTAGACCGCATCATTGCTTAACATCGGGCAAGTAAACGATCAAACGCAAACCCATTATTGAAAAAAAATATTTCAAAAAAAATCAATTATTTTTGTAATAAATGTCATTACATTTTTTGTGTTTTTTAACTATGCAAATTGCCGTCTTCACGTCACAAAATGGCGCTAGACAGATCCTATTCTTATTTTAATCGCATTATATTAAAAAAAACCTTTTCAAAAGTTTTTTTTTTTTATAGGCTACCGCTTGGCTGCCAACTCGCCTGATATTAAGCGATGATGCGGCCTACGATGGAGCACGCCTAGAAGAAACCTATTCACTCTCGACTTGAAAACACCCAGATTGTAACTATCGGGGAACATCCACTCAGGCAGCGAAAAGTGACCTAATCGGCAAATAATCCCTTGGCCTGGCAACATTTACTACGAAGAATGACGAACGCACCCGAATGTAGGTCGGGGTAAAAGCAAAAAGCGCGCCAAACTGGTTCTTAATTCGAATTTCGTGTGGCAGGTGTGTTTTCTCTTTCCCTTGAGGCGTAGGCCGGCACTTCATTCGTCATCAGTATGCCAATAAACTTGCTAAAAACCAACCGATTCAGCTGTAAGAGTCAAGAAGGAGTGGTCAAATAAAGGAACTAACGAAATAACGAATTAGGAATTTTAACGGTAAGCTGTTTACGTTCTGTTTACGTTTTGTTCAGGAAATAAGGTAGGTCCAAGGAGGTAATAAAACGTCCTTGGATAGGTTCTCCACTCAACTCTGTAAATAAGTTTTACAGTCTGTATAACGTGTAGGTAGGTAGGTACTTTTATTTTAATTACTGAAGATAAAACGATAAAAGTCAAGGTGCATCTTGGTTTGATGTGATCATTGCAATTGTTACTTTTATGACAATAATGGTGGATTATTATTTATTAAGTGCTTGTGAACGTGCTTGAGTGTGGGTAAGTGATATAACGAGGAGAAACATGTCTTTTCGTGTTGTTTCCAAAACTCCATAGAAGCCTCTTTTCAAGCTTCCACCACTTTACTGGGGCATGAGTTTGACTTGACCGCGACTTACTTTGCTTGACTCTGACTGTGACTATGATTTGTTTGACGTTATTTAAACTTGTTTAAAATTACGACTGAAGGACTCTGAATGAAAGGTCATGAAACAAAATAACAAAAAGATTGCTTATTTTGCGGCAATTTCTTGCCATTGAACTAAGGTTCTATAAAATTTATAATATCTACCCACGGTGATTCCCAAATAATGCTACAAACCGCTGCAGTGCTTTACAATGCTCTACAATGCCGATCGGCCTCGCGGCGGCCTTACTTTCCAGCGTAAACTGTACCCGATCACTTCCTGCTCGTTGTTACATGTGGGAATGTGTCTTTATTTCACAGATTGTCTATAATGTTTGCTGTAAAGGCGCTTGCGCGATGCCCACTGCGCATCGGTCGTCTCGTTCGAACACTCGCGCGAGTACGTACTCGCACGCGAGTTGTGCGCGTCACCCCGCGAGTGGCTATTTACGTTTGAACGCCTACTTGTACTTGCTACATAGATCTTAAATCTTTATAAAAAAAAGAAGGAATTCGATTTTCAAAAACTAAAATAGGTAAGTAAAAACGTTAACGTAAGGAGAAGCATCCGATTTCTCAAATCAGAATCGAAGCTATCCATCAAGGTAGGTACATCGTCGTATCGAATCTGAGAGATGGCATGGCATTCCAACTGACGACATCCGATTTACTTTCCGATCATTAAAATCGCATCAGAACCCTACGATAAGCGACATTCTTTGCAATAGTTGCGATTTCACGCAATTTTACAGAACTTATACTGTGTAAGTAGAATAATTTTATTATTGTTACTTCATTATGCTTCTTTTTTAAAGGGCAAAAAAATAATGTAATAATGGTGGATTATTTATTATTAACTGGGCTGGCTGATTTTACGTAAAATATATGAAAGCGTAAATAAAAAATACGAACCGCAATCAAAACCGACAGTTGGTTAAAAACTAGCACTAGACATTCTGGAAGGACAAATTGTTAGGCTTGGAACGGTCAAGAAGTGTGGCCCGAATAACATTCTAGGCGCAAATATCAAGGCTTGCGACCTTTGGATAACGTTGCAACGCGGAATATATTGCATTAACATTATATGAGTTGTTGATAGGATGATGAGGTGAGGTTTTATGAGAATTTGTAACTCATGCCACAGCTATTAGAGTTGGTAAAGGTATGATTCCGAACTCGGCAGCACGCAGCAGTGTTGCCGCAGCACTACTGGTCCCCGTACATTCTTTATAAATTTATATAAGAATTCGTTCCGAGCTACGCAGCAATGTCGCGGCAGCAATACAGCCGCAGCCTCGGTATGTATTCTCATATAAACTTATAGACAGCACTGCTGCGTTCTGCCGAATTCGGAATCATACATCAACTCATGCCACAGCGATGAGGGTTGGTAACTCATGTCACAACTATGAGAGTTTTTAACTCATGCCACAACTATTAGAGTTCGTAACTCATGCCACAGCGATGAGAGTTCGTAACTTTACAGGGTTACGCGGAAAGGGTGTACTAAGCTGAAAAGGGTATGTTATGCCCATCATTTTGAACCTATAATCGCAACAACAAAAAATGGTTTTCCATACGTTTGTCGAGTGTCAATGGCCGTTTTCTATGGAATCCTTTCCATCCTAAGGTTGTCTGGAAGAGATCCCTTTTAGCGATAAGGCCGCCAGTTGTTACTCTAGTTTTTAAGAGTTTTTTTTCCTCTGTATCAAATTTAATGGTGTGAACAATAAAGAGTTAATCAATCAACAGCAGATGTCTTTTTTGCATTTTCAGAGTTGGTTCCATAGTAAAAGTTGTTCAAAATTATGGGTACTATGGACCCCTTTCGGATTAGTACACCCATTCTGCTTAACCCAGAATAGGTGAGTTGGCGTGTGACAAAACCAATAAGTAATTATTATACCATCATTGGACAAAACTGAAGCAACTAGGTTCTATATCTGGTAAGCAAATCTGTGAATTATCCTAATAGCATTTTATGAACACTGGCGCATTGCGCAAACTACTGCGAAATGCAAATGGCATGCAACGGAAAGATGAAATAGCCTTATCTTCTCAGATCAGACAAGCAAGGGAGATATGGCAAGGTGGCGTGGCGAGTACGAACGCATCTAGACTAAATCTGTCTTGATGCAAGCCATTAGTCAAACTCGCTCTGCAAACGGCCTTGCTGCCCTTTTTCACATGTGAACTTATTCATTTTGACTTGTTGACTGCCCCGCCCCGGTGGCTCAGTTGGTAGTGAACTGCGATTCCGATGGATTTGGAGTCATACCACCTCGTATTTCTTGGTCCATACCTGAAACAATAATAAAAGGAATGAAAATAATGACTTCCATGGACAAGTAGGAGACCTTTGCCTGGTGGTGAGATACAAGGGCAGATCCAGCTTTGGTGCCAGGGGGGGGGGGGGGTCACATAGTCGTGGTCAAGTCACAAGACGTTATAATTTGATTTTTAAAATTATTTTTTATATTAATTCACCACCTTCAGTGATCCACCTAGGTCCTGGACCCAGCCCAGGGGAGGGGGGCATGACCCCCATGACCCCCCCCTGGATCCGCCCTAGGTGAGACATTAGAGCCCACACTCCTCTCTGACAGAAGGCCTGTGTCCCAGCAGTCGAACAAGATAGGCTGATAATGATGATGAATAAAAATGTGGTAAAAAAATAATAAAAAATAAATAAATATTCGGGACATTTTTGCACACACGGTCATCTGACCCCAAACTAAGCAAAGCTTGTGATATAGCTGCCAGAGACTGATATATATACATATATAGGTTTAAATACATACTTAAATAGATATTAACACCCAGATATAGAACAAACACAAAAACACAAAGCTACTTAGGTAAGAACAAAGCATAATAAACCGGCCAAGTGCGAGTCGGACACGCGCACTGAAGGTTCCGTACCACCACAAAATTCAATAAGGAAATTACCAGTTATAACATGGTATTAAACAGAAACTTGTCACCAACTCGCACTTGGCCATTATTTATTATTTTTTTGTTATATTTTAGAGAGTGTACTATAATAATCGTGCCAAATTTGACGCTTGTACGTATATTACCGTATTTTCATAAGAGCTAATACAAAAATTCTTAAAAATAATACGTTTGTTGTATAGGGTTTGCCTTTCGTTTTTACTTTCTTGACTTTTTTATTATTTCTTAGTTAATCCGCCATAACATCACATATTCTGTGAAAATTTCAACTGGCTATCTATTACAGTTCGGACAGACGGACAGACAGACAGACAGACATCGTAGGCTTAGTAATAGGTACGGACCCTAAAAAGCCGCGAGAAAACTTTACTAAAAACACACCCGTTATTGAAAGCGCCGGCACTTCAAAGCACCTTGACTTTGCCAAATAAAGATAGTAAAAGTCGTGGCTTCTAGGTGAATGGCAAAGACCGAATAAATATGTAAATCAAATACGTATATCGAATAACAATCGAGAGAGTTCCTTGATGTCGGACAATAGAAAGTGTTAGTTATTCTGGTTATTCATATGTATAGAGGATTTTAGTTTCACCGAAATTGTTGCACGTATTTGACATCTTGGATTGCACTGAGACGTGGTCCTTAACTGTTGGCCTTTTGGAAAAACTCAGAGTCTCACAGCGGGCAATGGAGAGAGCTATGCTCGGAGTTTCTTTGCGCGATAGAATCCGAAACGTGGATATTGGCCAAAGAACCAGAATCACCGACATAGCTGTTAAAATTTTAAAGTTGAAATGGCAATGGGCAGATCACATCGCTCGAAGAACCTATAACTGATGGGGAAGAAAGGTTCTTGAGTGGAGACCACGAACCGGAAGACGCAGCGTAGGAAGGTCTCCCACTAGGTGGACCCACATGTCGTCGGTATCCAGTGGATGCAGATGGCAGGCTGTCATTCAGAGGAGGAGGCGTATGTTCAGCAGTGGACGTCTTCTGGCTGATGATGATGATGATGACCAAAGGGTAAAAACAGGACCCTATTACTAAGCCTACGATGTCTGTCTCTCCGTCTTACCTATCTATTAACGGCTGTATCTTTCGAACCGTAATAGATAGCCAGTTGAAATTTTCACAGAATATGTAATGTTACTGCGGATCAACTAAGAAATAATAAAAAAGTCGAAAAGTATAAACGAAAGGGGGTCGATACAACAAACGTATTTTAGGGTTTTGTACCCAAAGGGTAAAAACGGGAAAAACATTGTCTGTAATAGATATCCAGTTGAAATTTTCACAGAATATGTAATGTTACGGCGGAATAACTAAGAAATAATAAATAAGTCAAAAAGTAAAATAAAAGGAATTAAACTCTCACGTAAACTTTTAGAAAAAGACCTTGTCAATGTGGACCTGTCCAATTAAAAGTCCATTCCGCTTCGCGTTGGCAAATCGTATGATACTTGAGTTAGGAGTTAGGACATTCAATGTGTTTGGTAAGATTCTCACAGCGGTTCACACGCGACCATTTGCTCATCTCTGCCGATTACTGTGGTCTATCTTATAAGGGAAAGCGATCGAGAAATATTCTGTTCACCACTTCCACTTTGGTTGCCTGGAAGAGAACGCTTTTGGCGATAAGGCCACCACTTGTAGCACTAGCTCGTAAGTGTTTTCTATATGTTTGTAATTTTTATTTCTGGTGTTCACAATAAAGAGTTTCTATATATCCATCTATCCATTCAAAAGAGACTCATTTTGGTATTAACCGAAATCAAAAAAGGAGGAGGTTCTCAATTCGTTTGTTTTTTTAGGTTTACTCAGTACTCAGTCATTTATCAACCGATTTCGACAATTATTTTTAATTGATAGGATTATACTTTCAGATTGGTCCCATAAAAATTTCATCAAAATCAGTTTAGTGGTTTGGATTTCAATTAAAAATAACTGGATAATTTGAAATTGGATATTTTACTAATTTTGTAAAGTCGGTTTTTTATTGATAAATATTTATCAATGTGTAAAATTCATCATCTATATACAAAAACGAAGAAAAAAAAGTTATTTTTCGAGTTTTGCTGACAAACATTCCACTACTGCTAATTTTAGCGTTTTTAACTCCCGACGCAAAAATAGGGGTGTTATAAATATAACGTGTGTATCTGTGTGTATATCTGTGGCATCGTAGCTCCCAAACAGCTGAACCAATTTTGATTTAGCTTTTTTTGTTTGAAAGGTGACTTGTAACGAAGTATGACAAGTTAGGTCAATGTTTTCAAAATTCGTTTATAATGCTGATTGCGAAGGAGTCCACTAAATTGTTTCGATAACTCGAAAGAGCCCACTACCAAATAGTTTCGATAACTTGTACTAGCTACCTCACTAATCACCTCTGTGCTATGCGCACGCGCTATATAGGGCATTGGCATCGCTCTTGCGCATCGTCAAGCGTATAAACGAT
Organism: Agriopis marginaria; assembly: GCA_932305915.1. Lineage (NCBI taxonomy): Eukaryota > Metazoa > Arthropoda > Insecta > Lepidoptera > Geometridae > Agriopis > Agriopis marginaria. The sequence goes on along the minus strand of OW029914.1, from coordinate 18,979,197 downwards.
ACTTTATCATCACTTTTTTATGTTTAAGTTTTTTTACTGACGCTTCGTTGTGTTAGATCGTTTTTAAATAACTTACTCGCTGTTTCTCGCAATTAGTTAAACATCAATTGCGGAACGCAATATGTAGGTACTACTTTTTAGGGTTCCCTACCCAAAGGGTAAAAACGGGACCCTATTACTAAGCCTACATTGTCTGTCTGTCCGTCTGTCTATCCGTCCGTCTGTCTGTCTGTCTGTCTGTCTGTCCGTCTTTTTGTCTGTCTGTCTGTCCGTCCGTTCTAACTTTAAAAGGCTGTATCTATCACACCGTAATAGGTAGCCAGTTGAAATTTTCACAGAATATGTTCACAGAATCACAGAATATGTTACGGTGGATTAACTAATAAATAATAAAAAAGTAAAAACAAAAGAGGGGTCCCCATACAACAAACTTATTTTTTAAGCTATTATATGTTAAAAAAAAATAAAACGCGCAATATCATACTAGCGATTAAAAAATTAAGCCCTTGCGCGCTGGATCTCTTTAAGTCTTAGTTATTGTAAATCTATGCCTCGAGTGCTAGTTAGCAACCAATTGAAATTGGTTACCATAATAGTTGCGGTAACCAATTGAATAGATACCTACTTGTACAGTGAAAGTGTACACTTGACTCAGCCCTGCAGGTTGGAAAGTGTACATCGGACAGGTTCTCATTGTTGAATGCTTACCTACGTTGGCATTGACACCTATACTCTCACTAGCCGGAGGGCTTCTGGGGTACAAGACAAGAGCCACTTTCTGTTAGCGTTAACGCCTACGTAATATGAAATTGTATGAAAATGACATTACCTTAAGAGAATATCTCTCAAGCTAAAGAACGATGGATGGACAGACAGCGTAGGTTCAGTAATATGGTCCCATTTTTACACTTTGGGTAGGCACGTTACCCTAAAAATGCGACTTTTGTTTGGTGATTTCGTTCGAAAGTCAGTCTTCTTCTTCCGAGTCGATGATTAGTAAATTATTCATTTTGTTCTTTAAATTAAGTTCTGGACAAAATTTAGCCACCGCGATGGCTTTCTCCGTGGCTTCATTCAGGTCGTCAAGAGTGCAGGTTGTAGGACACGCTGCACAGTCCATTAAGTGTGACATTGTCTGAAGGTTCACACCACAAAGACATTCGGTATCAGAGCCCTTTATAAAACCCCGGTTTGCCATGTTATCCCGACTTCGGCCCACTTGGGACCGAAGTCGGTTCAGGGTTTTCCAAAAGAAAGTCAAAATTTCGCGTCATGTTTTCGTGCGAAATATCAAACGAGTGATTCAAAAATCGAGCCCCAGGACCTACGACATGAGCTTTGTCACCGGTTACTACAAAATGCAACGAAAACCAATTCGTTAGGAATTAGAATCTCGGTAAAAAAGAACCAGTTTTTCTAGTCCAACTCTCTTACACCGAAAATAATTCACCGTTTATGAGATTAAATCACTTGATTGAATTTCAACACGTTATTTTGCAACTTTCACTAGAACCTAATCTTCGATACAAGGTAATATTAACACAGAATAAAAAATAGTACCAATGGGTCGTTCACACACACCTTCACCTATTGCGTATGCGCATGTTTTACTCTAAGGCAATAGTCCACTCCTTAGTTAGAGTGTATCGAAAATATCTAATAACTAATATTTTAAATGTGAAAGGTTTGATGTGTTTGTTATTATCCCACTAGATGACTAGACTATACAGAGTACGTTCAGTAGCGTGACAACATAGACTAGCAAAAATATTGGTTTAAACCATCGAGATAGAATTCCTATAGAGTCACAATGAAAACAGTCAAAAACGTCCGAGCGTCATTGTACATACATTGTATCAATTATATAGTTCACAATGCTATATTTACTCATATTTAGACGTTATGTCGTTTGCATAGTGTTGAACGTTAGTTGTCCGCTATGTCATCGTAGCTCTGGCATCGCGTGGCGTTGTAGTCGGATCACGATCACCTTGTAACTAACCAAAAAGTCGGCGCAATTCATAGCGTACGCCGAGCTTTATTTCAGACATTTTTTTGGCACGATTGTGACTCTATATGTATCTCGATGGTTTAAACCCAGAAATAGAAGGGTTCCAAAAGAATAACTGGTAAAACCACGGGGCGCCATTATGTGTAGCAAAAGTTGTTTATGTGAGAGAAAAAAATGTTTGCTAACTTAAAAAAAAAATTGCTAAACCAATTTTAACTTATTTGATGTGACCGAAAATTCAAAAAAAAAAAGTAATATGGGTTGGTATTCCCCGATAGTTACAATCCGGGTGTCTTCAAATCACTAGTGAATCGGTTTCTTCTAGGCAAGCGTGCTCCATCGTAGACCGCATCTTCGCTTAACATCAGGCGAGTTGGCGGTCAAACGCAAGCCTATTACTATTTTTTAAACATGTTCCCACAGTGGGGACCCAGGCCTTCCCTCTTAGAAAGATGATACAAATTACTCCACCGTGTTGGCCCAGTGCATGTTGGTGAATATCACGTCTATAAACTTTTTAGGTTCTTGGACATGCGATGTTTACCTGCACTGTTTTTGACTTGAAAACTGGATGATCACGGGTAAAACCGCAGAGCGCAACTAGTCAAACCATCAATGAGGCAATAGCAGATGACCAAGTGTTGCAAACAAAAACGCTGGACCGGAAATTTTGAAATGTCCAGTAAAAGATCATTTCTTAGTTACCCAATGGACGAAAAAAATTACGGACAGTCACGAAGTCTCTTTACGTAAAAAGCGTTGGAATTTCTTTGTCAACGGTCTGTATTTTGGTAGTTTTATAACATGATCTGTGTGTTTGTCAGTCGATATATATTCTGAACTATATCTATCTAACTAGAACTATATGTATTACCCGGATTAGCAAGTTGAAGTGGCAGTGGGTATACATATCACACAGACTAGATGGCGTTGGGGCCGAAAGGTTCTGGAATGGAGACCACGGACCGGTAAACGCAGCGTAGGACGTCCACCCACTAGATGGACAGACGACCTAAAAGAGACCGCAGGGAAAAGCTGGATACAGGCCGCTTCCACTGGTCAAAGTTTACCACAATATTACTCCACAGGTACAAAGCGATCCAGTTGAAAACAAAGCAGGTTTTGTGCTCGAATGTACGAAACGAAACGGGGGAAAATATACCCTTTTTTAGACCAATCAGAGTTCTAATTGAAGGACCGGGAATATTCCTTCTTTGTCTTCGGAACGTTTTACGCCACCTCTATCTAACACAGAATGCGTCAGGCAAAATCATCACTTTTGATTTTGACTTTGCAGGATGCATTTCGTGTCTCGCCCTTCCCAATCCGATTTCAATCTGACGGCTGATTTCTGGTATCTGCAATAACATTTCTAATAAAATGTATCTTTATATATCTGCTACCTACCACAATGTTACGTTTAAAAACCTAAACAAAAATTATCAGACTAGAGTTTTAAATTCAACTTTTTGCGTTACAACTCCAGTTGTCAGAGTAGAAATAAAACTACAACCCAGGTATGATAGAACGCAAACAATGGTGCAGATGCACTTGAATATTTGTAAGTAATTTGATTCATAGTCAGATTAAGTCAATCTGTATATGTATTTAAAAACCGACTATGACAAACAAACAAACAGAACGATTGTATGAATTGGAAAATTCAGGTTTCTATTGCGTTATGTTTACATGTTAAAAGAAAAGTCACAACCTTTCTCAAGGGCAGTCCATATAAAATAAAAACAGATTTATACATAACCTTTTGTTTTTTATAAAGCAAAAGATATGATAAATAATAGATACAGGTTATATTTTATTTTGATGACACCATGTTTAAAAGCATCTACGACTTTTTAGTCCTACTTCGTCCTATAAAATATTACGCAAAAAAATGGCAGCCTGTTATTTTTGTAACGGGGGATAAATCTTCTAAAGATACCCTGCTATATTGGGGTACAACCAAGTAATGTAGGATTGCGCTTACTAAAACCCCTTAACCTGCTTCTGTGTCTGACGAAGGCCACCGGGGTCCCCTGGAAATGCCCAGAGCATGTCCCCGTTTATTTCCCTCTACATCAGCGAGAGCCACACCGCACCGCTGTCTTCCCTAGAGTTGATTTTATCATGCCATGGGTGGCAAACAAGCAGACGGGCTGCCTGATTGTTAGCAGTCACCATTAGTCAATGTGCGATTTCCACTTATCTATAATATGTGGATGAGCTTTCAGGCGGTAGCGGCTAGTGCGATGGAAAAACCGCAACGCCGGCATGAGATCAAATAGTTCTTCAGAACATTACCTGTAACTTAACCTGTTTCTTCCCGTGAACATGGTGCATGTAACTGCGCCGAAATATCGGGAGCTCATTCCACAACCTTACCACGGTAAATATCCCGTAAATAAACATATAACTTTACCTGTAACTTGTTTTCTAAATGCCTTAATACAACAAAAAGCCTCTTTTTCTATGCGCCTGCAAAATAACCTCTTACGTCATTCTTCGAAGGTATTTTGGGTTGGGTCCATAAGTCTTTGTCAGGTTTTTACTGTAGTCAGGTCACGTTCAACTTTTTTATTCATATGAGGATGATACCATATTCGACATCCACTTTATTTTAATTGTTGTTTAAACGCAAAAAGTTGGCATTAAACATAGTTTTAGAATTAAAAAACTTTGTTTATTATGTTGATGAGTCATTACAATAAACGTATGGCTTTAAGTTATGTAAATAATTACGTAGTTCAAATTAAATTTTCTCGAGATTGCATAGCTTTAATACAAGAAGCTATAACTGTTTGAAATATAGGTTTTATGGTAGTTTAAAATAAGTTGCTTTTCATAAAACAGAAAACTATTTACATTCTAGTTTGGCAACGTGGAAACAGCCAAATCTATATATTAATTATTACACCATTTATAACTCAAGAACGGCTGGACCGATTTTCGTGACCTTTGGTTCGTTGGGTTTATCTCCCATCAAATAGCAGAAAAAGTATTAAAGTATAGAAAAAAAATGACGACAAAATGTATTAGGTAATTAATTTTCATTAATGATTCATTATTTAAACTAATACTTGCACTCACGGGTGAGTGCTTACCGTTTATTATATAGAAATAGAAAAACTCGACCGGTGTTCGGACGTTATAGACACCCATCCTCAGGGAGTTTCATAAGGATAATGTTTGATGTAACCAACACACTTTAATAACCAAACTATTGTAATACCAACACTAATTTTCATAACTATACTCCTAAACAAAAAGTAGGTATAATTTGTCAGGTTAATGACCTCAAATCTGTGCTTAGGTTAAAACTATAACACGAAGTAAACAGTGCGTGTGATTACAGAGTTTTTATGTAGAGATTATATCTGTATGTAAAGTAAGTGTAGAACTAGGCGTGACTATATTATATGGCTTATGACTAGTTAGCGCCGCCTTTGATCAGGGTAGAGCAATTATTGACTTTCGGCGCGTTTCGATTCCAAAACTGTCGCAAAGGAATTGATCATTATTCCGGAATAAAAAGTTACTCATGTGCTAATCCAGGATGTAAGCTATTCCCACATTAAATTTATTTCGCAGCCGAGCAAAGCAACGGATCGGCCTGATTTTTTGCATGGCTATAAGTTCAAGTGCCGGAGAGTGACATAGGCTACATTTCATCATCATCAGCATCATCACCATTTTTCATCATTACGCGGGCGAATTCGCGGGTTTTCGGTTGATAATTTTATTGGTAAGTATAGCTTTTTTGCGATTGTTTTATAAATTTTTAGTTTTCGAGATCTGATGTTCGACTATATAAGAAAAATTTAACAAAATTAAAAAAATATGGATACACATTTTGTAGACAAGTTTTGGTGTATATAGGTAATTTAATTGCACTAAACACGAGTAAATCATTCTCACATTTAAAAATGCAAGCACAATTTAATCACATTATTAACAACATTAACAATAACAACCTATCTAAAGTGAAACAATTGTAAAAATGATCTAACAAAATGATGCAAGGCGATAAAATGTAGCTAACAACATAACAGATTGCAGTAACCGCCGTAATATTATACAATTTTGTGTATAAATTGTTTGTTTGCAAATAGTTAGCAATGGTGGAAGAAATAAAGTATCTTTAATTGCGATGATTTTGGTTTGATGACGCAATATTTGGCATTGAAAGTATCTTTGAAGAAAACTAAGATAAATCAAAAGTCTAGATCAAATTAGACATAGATTATGTCTATATTATGGCACAATGATGGAGAGGGCTATGCTCGGGGGTTCTCTACGAGATCGAATCAGAAATGAGGAGATCAGTAGACGAACGAAAGTCACCAACATAGCCCACCGGATCAGCAAGTAAAAGTGGCAGTGGGCAGGGCACATATCACGCAGAACAGATGGCCAATGGGGCCGAAAGGTTCTGGAAAGGAGACCACGGACCGTTACGCGCAGCGTAGGATGTCCACCCACAAGATGGAGGACAGGCGACCTAACAGAGACCGCAGGGAAACGCTGGATGCTTCCAATCGGCCCTTTTGGAGATCGATGGGGGATGCCCATATCCAGCAGTGGACGTCCTTTGGCTGAAATGATGATGATAAGACATAGATTAGAAAATAGACGATTAAATAGGAAAGGATCAAATAGACAGTAGGTAGGGTTCCACTAGATGGATAGACGACATCGTGAGAGATGCGGGCATCCAGTGGATACAGATGGCAGGCTTTCGTTCTGTGTGGCGTTCTAAAGAGACGGCGTATGTTCAGTCAGTCAGTGTCAGTGGCTGATGACGATGATGAGATATAAAGATGAACTATTTATAAATCACCCTAGAAATCCAGAAATTACATATGCAGCAGCCACATTTGTCAGTTCAGTCCGAGATTGAGCTCATAAATGGAATAAAGGATTTATGGAATGACGGGAAAATCACACAGTGATCCAGAGTCCAGACTGACAATCAGTCCAACCAATAAATCCATCGTGGTAACACTAATTACACATGGATTTTACTGACGATGTGACATCATCGGTGATCAGTGACATGAATGTGACGGGGACAAAGCAATATCGAATGTACCAGAATCACCAGCCTGTATACACTAATCACCCACTTGCAAAATTTGACGTCCAATCAGTTAAGGTAAAATTTAATGTTGCAATTTTAAAAGAGGTTCAAGGCCGACACGAGTAATAGTAAACAGGTTCAGTAGCTAATTATTATTTATAAGCTACCTAACTACCTGTCAACCTACATGAAATAATAGATTTACCGAACCGTAGATGGATAGATGCATTAAAATATTGGTAGTTTTAATTGGGGTGGACAATCAGGGTTTGTGAAATGTATTATCTAAAATTTATATAATTATTTTAATTGCGTAATGAATTAAGTTTATACCATTTATAGATGTTTATCAACTCAACTCTATAACGGCATACCATGCAAAGTAAATTTTAGATTTTAACCTTATATTTTTGATGCATTGTTGTTTTATTTTTGATTCATAAATAAAATTTAATAACGTTTATTAACTTGCTTTAAAAATTAAATTAAAAGCAGCTTAGATGTTCGAAGTAGTAATATGGCACAGAAAGTGGTTTATACTTTAAGAGTTGTTTTAACTATTTCTGCAGATTAAACTAGTCTAATACAATGATCACATCAGTTATTAATATATTCAATGCCCTAAATAGCCAAATGGCTATTATGGACGGTACAACACAGTAAAAATCGGTATGTGGTCCGAATAACTGTCAATTGTCCTTGTCTTGCGCCCACGCAATCCCAAATCTGGGCATTGCATGTTAACTGTTAGAGTCGTTTTGGGGTTCGCCGTTTTAGGATTTTAAATCGTACGAAACATAGGGTAAGTATGAAATTTGACAAAAGTTTTCGGTGAGGGTAGAAAGCATTGCAGGTGAGTCCCCTGCAAAGCGTGTGTTAGTTTAGCATTTGCATGGCGCGCGCACGGTTTGACGTCATAACGTGCTATAGCGCGCTCTCTGTCTAGCATAAAATTAAAATACTTATAACTTAAATATTTTTTACAGCTTTTTTTCTGAGGTGATAAATAGGACACATATCACCTACCTCATAAGGAATCTACACTTGCAGAATTTTAAGATTTCCTGATGAGTCAGTCAGTTTTGAAAGAGTGAGTGAGATATCTCTTGTATACAGGGTGTAAGGGGAAAACTCTCGCAGCCAAAAGAAGGTAATTGTACTCATCATTATGAACAACTTTTACTATGGGACCAACATTGAAATCGCGAAAAAAAAATCAGCTGTTCCATACATTTTGTCGAGTGACAATGACCGTTTTCTATAGAACAGCTAAATTTTTTTCGCGATTTAAGGGCTCTTTTGGCTTCGAGAGTGTTCCCCTTACACCCCGTATACATTTATTATGTATAGCATATATAGTTATAGATACACGTCATTAAGTATAGTAATTTATCAACGTACCGCCCAACCTGTCGAGATTATGTAAGAGGCTTTATGCAACTTTGCGATACTTACTTCATGTCTTGAGTAAAATACCTTGCATATTAAAATGTAGAACTAAGCCTACTTTGAATATCATAATTTACTGCCCGCCCCTGTAAGTTATACTGTCAGTTTTTTTAAATGTTATAGTAGACAAACAAGCGACGTGCCACCTGATGATGAGTAGTCACCGTCGCCTATGGTCCTACAATACCCGCGGGGAATTGGCCGTGCGTTGTCTACCTTTGGGGACTCTATTCACTCTTCACTTATATTTCACACAAGACACAATTGAGGCCATATTTTGGATGCAGCTGCAGCTGTCATAGCAAATAAAGGAATGGAAATAGTGTAGTATGTCATATTTAATTAGATACGCTCTGCATATTTTCACATTTCTCACATTTCCTAAATATTTATTAATAGGGTATATTTTATCGATAGTCGTTCAACCGATTGGCTATATCAAATAATCAAAACTACTCGTAATCTGGTGGTCCCTACTTTCTAGGTATGTTTCAACCCTACGAGTAAAATTTTTACCCCGACGAAATATAATATTTATAAAAAATAGACGTAAAATATTGATTAATGTAAAGTTTACACTGATTTACATTAAAGATAAGTCCTAATTCACACTGTGCTAACTAATAACTGTACTATATGAATGATTAATCAACACGATAGAACACTCACTAATCAGCTGATCAGTACTAAAAACGACTCAGTACAAATCCTAATATAATTCACCTGCCTCAGTTTTTTTACGTGTATAGGTCATGAGACCGACACAGAAACACATTGAGCTTCTGTCGAGACAGTAGGGTGACCATGTGTACGCTGTTAATAGTTTTACCTCAGATCAGACAAACAAGGGTGACATGATGACAATAAAGTTACATGGCACTGAGATTGACTGTTCTTAACTGATAGCCTTTTGGAAAAACTCAGAGTCACACAGCGGGCAATGAAGAGAGATATGCTCGGAGTTTCCTTGCGCGATAGAATCCGAAACGTAGATATTCGCGTAAGAACCAGAGTCAGCGTTATAGCTATTACAATTTGCAAGTTGAAGTGGCAATGGGCAGGCCACATCGCTCGAAGAACCGATAATCGATGAGGAAGAAAGGTTCTTGAGTGGAGACCACAAACCGGAAGACGCAGCGTAGAAAGGACCAATGAAATAGTGAGCTTCGCGGGCATCCAGTGGATGCAGATGGCAGGCTGTCGTTCAGTATGGATGTGTAAGGGAGAGATCTATGTTCAGCAGTGTACGTCTTTGACTGATGATTATGATAATTATCGTTCGTGTTCGAATGTCTCAATTTTTCATAATTTTTTTTACTGTCAAAACTAATAAATGCTTGGCCCGAGTTTAGCTTAATTGCCAATATTTAAATTGAACGGGACAAGTGTCACCAAACGGCATCGAACTTTTACTATCATTGCATATAAAAAAGGGGTTCTGTAAAGTCGGTTAACGGACGATAATTTTACGTGATAACGCTTAGGCCGATGGTGCCTCTCTATCGCTTGTTCTGCGCTCTCGCTTGCACGCGGGGCTCAGGCGGATCGTGACAATTTTTCGTGCGTGCAGTCGGCGTTCATCGATTTATATGACGTTATCACATCAAAAACTTCTGTAAATGCGATACAATTGGATTTAATTGTTTAAATACCAAGCGAGTTAATAATATCAACGACAATCTTCACAAATGTCAAGTTAAATGTCAAGTTAAAGTTCTGTCAACAATGTTTATCATGGTCAATGTTTACATAGGCTTTGACGTGTAAATTAATTGTAGTCTTTGACAATTTTTTGTAAAGATTTTTTATTGTAGATGTTAGTGACTCATGTACGGATTCAATAATATGAATCAAAGATAAAATATAACCTTTGTTATTTGTAACTTGCACATTAAAAAGATAAAAGACGTTTTAGATGTGATTGAGAGTGCAATGGAAAGTCTTCATAAAATCAAACAAAAATTTAAATAAAGTCCTTACCATAAAGGTTTTAGAGATATTATTATCTATTGAGATATGATGATATTATTTTTAATTATTATTATTTGGTTAAAAATTTTCTATAATAATTTGACATGTAAATAATACTTACGAAATAAATGAATATGAAAATGAACAAAAACCTGAAATAGGCTACTTCGTTCGACCGTCTCTCTTCAACCTCCTCGTGATGATAATTTATGCGAATCAGTACATCTCAAAGATTAAATGTACAAATTTTCAAAACTATATTAATTATTTGCAACTGATTGGCAAATTTTTGACTAACAGAAAGTTAGAAAGTTGTTTTTTATAGAGACTTACAATCATATAAAATATCCGCTTTTTTAAAATAATGGTCACACTATTGTATCAGCTTTGGATGCGCGGGCGACACACTAGAGTGCGTACGATACCCTATTGTTCTTTAACATAGGGATGTTTACACGCCAATTAAGTTTCTTATCGATATCGATAAATCAGTTCTATCAAGTAACTATTAGGGATTATTCAGACGAAATCATAAATTATGGGGAGGCCTATGTTCAGCAGTGGACGTCTTCTGGGTGATGATGATTGATGATGATCATTATATAACGTAAAAAAGCTTTATACATTTCACCTCACTGTTCTTTGCTAGCCTCGGAATATAATATATATAGCTTCATAGGGTGAAAATATTGTTCGTATATATTTTAAGTATAGGTAGTATATGTAAGTACATATGAAAACGTTTACATTTTAGCAACACCCTGTGCTAATACATACTGTGGCTAGCGGCACAATTTGTAAAAAAATATAACGATATACTATAGCAAAGTTTGAGGGACTTTTAGGCATAACAAAAGAATCCGCAAACATTTTTTAATAATGATAAAACATTTATATCTATCCAAACGTTGACACCGATCCCATTTAAATACAACAAAAAGCTTTTATGATTTTTTGTCACACTATACAAGTGAGATGGAAAGTGGTATCGGTCACGAATGTTTCAAGGATCATCGAATGACATTGACAGATAATAAATTGATTTAAAACGTGTTGACAAAAAATAGTTTTACTATTTTTGAACGTCGTTACTAATTGTATTGTCGTTGTTAATGTAAGTATTTCACAGACATTAACAATATAGACACTGCGAGTTCACCTACTTTGTGTGTTTGTGGCCTGTCTTAATTTGGATCAATGCTCTAACTTAATTCAGTGCTATCTCCTTCGTTTTAGCGCCAGAGTCAATACAAAAATGACAAATTGCGCCAAACTCTTCGATAACAGTTGGCCGTGCGAATAGTGTTAAACTACTGCTAAATTACTCTCGTGATGTCATAGTAGGTGCAAAAAATGCAGCACGCTGGGTTTTCATACAATTTAACGTACTTGCGGGTGGGTTTTTTTGTGCTAAAGATCTGTGAAACTTTTTTGTTTGAAAGTTAACTTCAAGAAAATCTGTTCAGACTTTTGAAGATTGTCAGCTCTTTTGCAGTTTTATCGATAACCCAGCGCGAATTATCCCAACCCCATCACTGCATTCACATCCACAATGAAGTCGTATAAGGTTTTTACAACCAGAGCACCGTTATCCATTATTTCGTATCTTCAACGAAACCAAGATTAAAGCAAAATGTAGGTAAAGTAAGAAAATGCAAGTTGTTAAAAGTAGTTGACCTTGGCTCTACCTTCCTGCGATTTGTAGTTTGCTCGTGTGTTGACTACTCAAAGTCCGGTTTTTGTGGTGACTTACCTGAATAAATAGAAAAATTATTAATATTAGTTATATGATAAAAGTCGCCGTCATAGCTCGGAGTATTAGTAAGCTGGTCATATCTATTGCAGAACCGATAACCGTTGAGATCTTAGATCATATACCTACGTATAGTTTGGATTTGCCTTTAACTCGAGCTACTACCGAAAAAAGTCTGCCAAAAACTGAAGGGGGCGAGGTAAACACTTATTGCACAAACTGACATATTCTTACTAGTTCTACAAACGCACACTTCAATATTGAGCGGCACACAACTGCAAACGAAATGACTAAATCAAACGTATAACCAAGGGGGGCGTAAATGCTAAAGGGAAAACTGTAGTTATAAATTTCCATGTTGTAGTTGTCAGGTGTTGTAACTGTGTTTGGACGCCGACGTTTTTTAAAAGTGCCACTCGAGAAATTATACTTATGAGAAATGGGACTTCTTTCATGAAAAGCACTCTAAAGCAAAAATTTAAGTAGACTCGCTATAAAACTGTACATCTTTATTAGACGCTATGCATATGACCTTGATGACAAATCACATAAAATGTGGGTAATCTCAATACTTATGTTATTAACTGTAACACTGTGTGTTCAGTACACATGTAAAGTTAACAGTTAAGATCCCGCTTTCCGGCCAGAGCAATGACGGGCTGGAGTATCTCTTATGCACGGTTTAAACTTTTTAACCGGCTTTAATAAGGAGGACGACGGTTCGCAATTCAGCGCGTATTTTTTATTACATTATTTTGAGACAAACTTAGTGTTTACCTCTCAGTGATTATTTGAAATTACTTTTTGTACTTTTTTAAAGTATAATTATATTTAAATGATATTAAATTTTTGATGGCATACTTGATGTATTTGTACTTACTCTTTTTATTTGTGACTATTATGCATAAATTATTTGTGACCTGATAATTATTAATTACATAATCTCGCTGCATATTATGGGGTTTTACTTGGTTTTTAAATAAATATTTTTAGATAATATTTTTTTTCGAAGGATGTCGAAAAGAACTCGGCTTTTTTATGAAATTCTTAAAATAATGCCCTATAGGTTTTTTAAATGCTCATTCAGTGATTTTTCTCTTCAGAAATCTTGATAATGCGCGAAAAAGATAACTCTAGCCGTCACCGGGTAGTTATATTTTGTGCAACCTTAATTATAAAAATATATAAATAATATGCCTTAAATATTATTATGTATGTACGTATATTATCAGTCTCTGCCAGCCATAGTACATAAGCTTGGCTTAGTTTGGGGTCAGATGACCTTGTGTGCAAAAATGTCTAGAATATTTATTTGTTTAATTAAGTGAATCCAGTAAGTCAACATAAAACAAAAAAACTAAATTTTTCGTGTTTAGCCAGGTCAAAAAAAGTATGAGAATTAAATCGATGAGTCCCCAATTTCCTCCCCAATGTCCTGTCACAATTCCTTACTATTAGAAATACATTTTAATTCCTTTTTTCCAAATAAAAAAACCTAGGCACCCATAAAAATACCGAATCTACGTACTCCGAGTAAAAAGACCAAGTGTTTTTTACGACACTTATCCACCTGTGCCAGGAGAAAAACTCTCCCAGAAACCTACAATCCAATGCCCTAGGAATTGCAATATCTAGCACTAGCCTAGTTCCTGGTACTCCGTATAAGCACTAGATATGTGGTCAGTAATCACAGTATGGACGCATTCGTTATCCACTGACTTTAACTAAGAAACTTTCCAAATTTGTTTGCGAGCTGTACTTGCAAACAAATATAGAAAGTTTCTAGTTTTCTCGTTTAATTTCGATATAAAAAGTGTCCTGTTTTTACGTATGTGCATGATATAAGCCATAGATATAAGCTAAGTAATACTTAACCGCCGTAGACCACCGAATTTGGTTGAGACTATAGTCGTAGTAACCGGCTTAACCTTATGTGAGTAATTCCCGTGTAATATAAATAAAAAGTAATAGTTGGATTCATGCATAAAAATTGAAACCTTTGTTCAAAGGGTGATCATTGCCATAAAACGTCGTATGGGGGCCAGCATTTTGGGGAAAATTAAATCTGGTTTTAAAAAAATATATATTTACAAGCTCAAAACCTATAGCTTTTGAAATGGGTCTTTGTAAAAATAAATAAAAAAACTTGCATCAAAATAAATTAGCAAAACAAATCAATATTATATTATCGTTGAAAAAACGAAGGAGATATAGATAAAAACTGATGGTAATCGAATATTAGGTCGTCTGAGCATCTTGTAGGTGGACGTACTACGCTGCCCATACCAGTCCGACCTAAAAGAGACCGCAGGGAAACGCTGGATGCAGGCCTATGTCCAGCAGTGGACGTCCTACGGCTGAAATGATGATGATGATGATGATAAAATATTGTTCGTTCAGGTTTGCCCCAATCTTAGATTTGTCGAAGCCCCCAATGCATATTTTTAGGAGCAAGAACTTCTAGTTGGTGGTGCCGGTGCGGTATTGTCTTTACTGCGTGAATGATGAAAAAGTTCCATTGCTGTGCCCATACTGTTTAGCGCTGCAAGTGCTAGGTTTACATTGAAAGATTCATGCCACGTCCGGCTGAGAGTAAAAACTTAATTTCTTTACGGAAACCAGAATGTATAGATTATTATGCATAAAAAAATAGTGATGTTTAATCGCCATTCTATAAAAAAGAAAACTATTTTACGGAATCACGTTACTCCGAAAGTATTTCACTCCATACCCATTTTTATGCTCGTTCCATATAGCAGGTGTATGGCAAAAAAGATCGTGTAAAACGCATATTGTCCTATTTCCACACCATGATATTTGAATGAGTTTTCATGAGATGGTGACTGGTGTGGTGCTAAAACAGTTCTTAATACATACATAAAAGAGCTTTAGGAAACCTACACATACTAGATTATGTCTGCACAAATCAGGTTAACAACTTTTTTGATTAACAATTTGAACTATAAAAGTGTGTAAGATCTAATTATTAATTTATTACGGTTACTCAGATACTTATGGCTAGTTAGACTGCCTAATAGTTGGGTAATAAAATAATTCCTCGTAGTTTACAGTTTGTGTTTCATTGCGTTTTACGCGGTCTTTCTTGCCTCACACCTGCAATATGTGGAATGAGCTCCTGCGGCATTTCTGAGTATCTATAATATGGGGTTCTCCAAAAGAGCTATAGTAATTACAGGTGAGCAACGTACCTGAGATGCCCCTGGTGTTACATATATGATGCTTGCTGCTTATTGCTTACCATCAGGCAGCCCGTTTGCTTTGTTGCCATTGATGGCATTAATAAAACTTTTAAAAGACAAGATGTTGACATTTAAAACCTTTGCAAAGCCTTGTAGCTCTTAGCTATATTCATTTAGTGAACGGAGTGCAGCTAAACAAACATACAATCTCAATTCATTTTCAAATAACCTCAAATCTATTAAGGAATCTTGCAGCATTTAGCCCACTTGACCATAAGTAATGTTTATACGATAAGCTTAAAATAAGGGTACTCGCAAATTGGAAAGGACAAAACCATCTGTGGTGAGAATTGAGATTTGGATTGAAACCTTTTTTCAACACAGCCGGTCAACCATAAAAAACACATTATTTATATTACACGGGAATTATTCACGTATGGTTAAGCCGGTTATTCCGACTATAGTTTCAACCGCATTCGGTGGTCTATTTCAAGATGACCGCGCGCGCGCGACTCCATTTCGTTTTGTTTTGCTCGCTTTTGCGTTAACGGAATAACCGGCTTAATCGTAAGTATAATAAAGTAATTCCCGTGTAATATAAACAAAATGTGTGAAAATCACGTCAGTTTCCATCATAAAAAAATATTGATTTGCAGACCAGCCAGCGAGTTGATTCTAATCCAACACGGCACGAAGAAATATTTTTATTCCATGTTAGTTGTCATTGGCAATGTTTGCGTTGTTGGTGTTATTCGAAATTCATAAATGTATACAATATTTTACTTAAATAATGTCTTCGTATCTTTCTATCTTAATTTCTACGTTTACTCTTATGGTAATAATTTTTAAATATACTTCTATCTTTCTAATAATTTAGCATATAGATCTCTATAGTGACCGCTTCCACAAAGTTTAGTTTAGTACGCATAATTTAATTTAAAACTGCAATATGCGTCGATCCTTAGCAACATTTAATCAAGCCAATCCTTAAATCTGTTGGAATCTTCGGACATTCTACGTGATATTTCGCAACAAGTTTTTAGAAGTTTGCTAAACAGCTATGCGATTGCAGAACTGCATTTTACAGACACTAATAATTAAATAGCTTGATAGTGTCGACTTAGAATAAGATTATTTGACGATTTGCACCAAATAGCACTGGGCGAAAACAGAATAATAAGACTAAAGGTAAGTTCGTAGAGCTACGGTGCTGATACTTGACATCTATGGAGAGAGCTATGCTCGGAGTTTCTATACGGGACAGAATCCGAAACGAAGTGATCCGAGATAGAACCAAAGTAACTGACATAGCTCAAAGGATTAGTAAGCTGAAGTAGCACTGTGCCGGCCACATTGCCCGAAGAACCGATAACCGATGAGATAGACGAGTTTTGGAGTGGAGACTACGTTTAGACAAACGTAGTGTAGGACACCCTGCGGCCAGGTGGAGTGACGCCCTGCGTAAAACGGCGGGTAAAAACTGCCGAACGTACTCAGTAGCGTCCATTAGGAGAGGCCAATGTCCACCAGTGGACAATAAAAGGCTGATGATGATGATGAAATTCATATAGAAAATTTACTCTAATATTTTATGACGTGAAATAGTATTTTTTTGACCTGATAAAAATGATGGTATCCGGAACGAAGTCATTCTCCAGAGAATCAGTCACCGACTTTGTTTTTTAACTATAATAAAGGTTTAAAAGGTTTGTTTAAACGCTCATTTAGAAATAAAGTACAAAATTAGGTAAATTTGTAGTATATGATTGCTAAAATGTGGTGAAATAAGTACCAGTTTGTAGTATTAAATTATAAAGTAGGTAGCTATAATTTTCGGTTTTGACCAAATATTGGCAACCTTGTGTTGGGGTAATGTAGGTAATTTGTCAAGATATGGTGGACCATCGCTTGCGGTATGTGAACCAAGGCTGAGTTAACGAATGGAATATACGAGAAAGGCTAGATCAAAGGGCAAAACCGAGAAACATTAAGCCATTTCGAGGCAGGAGGCGGTGTAGGACAAAAGGTGGTGTCTCCTAGTATAGTTGTAAAAACTTTGTGACAAAGGTATATTGTCGCATGCGTAAGTTCTTTATTAACTAAACAAAATACAAGCTACAAAAACAGTTGCTCATAAGCCGTTGGTCTAAAGATAATCCAAATGCTCAAGCCCACTATCAGTTGGCAGCGTGCTCAGCATGCTGGTGGCATACATATTTGTGGTATATTTGATACACAGACCGATTTTATATAAGACTATAATTATACTGATAGCACAAAGACTTTCTGAGCTTAACCGAGCCTATGTCTGTATGTAAGGCCCTGTGGACTCCGAAACGGCTGGACTGATTTTGACGGGACTTTCACTGGCAGATAGCTGATGTTATAAGGAATAATCCTTGCGGGTAAAACCGTAGGCCACAGCTAGTTATTAAAAATCACTAAATTTGTAAAAACATTTCTCGACTAAAAGTTATTTTAGTTATAACATGTTATACCTACCTTAAATATACTCTGTGATATTTAAATAGTAAATACTAGAGTGTAGAAATTATATAAAAAAAAAACTTTCAGAAGCCTCGTTTTTAACCGATGAAAAAAAGGATAAGGTTCTCTAGTCAACGCGTGTTCACAGGGTTACGCATGTTGATTGCACTAAGCTGAAAGGAGGTCATTGTACTCTTCATTATGAACAACTTTTAATATGGGACCAAACCTGATATCACGTAAAAAGAAAACTGCTATTCCATAGAAAATGGTCATTGACACTCGACATAATGTATTGGGTTTTTTTCGCCATTTCAGTGTTGATCCCATAGCAAAAGTTGTTCATAATGATGAGTACAATGACCTCCTTTCAGCTTAGTGCAATCAACATGCGTAACCCTGTATTTTTAGGTTCCTTATTTAATTCATTATGATAGTACAAACCTTCACACGGAAGCCTAACTTGAAAATCCATAGAAGTCCAGAGCGGATATCACGGACCTAGCGCTTTCTAAATCCATATTAGTTGCGAAACTAGTATAACGAGACGCGATGGCATCTGATGGCTATAGGAGGCTATTCGATACTTTCTATTGTCTATAAATAATTTGGTTACGAGTCATTTGAATTGGTCACTGGTAATTGGTCAAAAGGGTTAGACAAAAACTGCTCTGCTAGGAGGCTCTGGCTTGTTTAGCGTCCATGGTTCATAATTTCAGCCTATCATGTTGGTATTGTATAGGTGCAAAATTTGGCTTCTTCTTTGCTGTGGCCTTCGCGTTACTTCTGACAGATATGCTCATTTCTACCTCAAAACATTGCTTGTAATGAGTATGCTCATCAGCCCCACATCTTGCAAAGCTGGAAAACTGAACGGTGTGGGATTTCCACCTTTGCAAAATGTAGGGGTGAGCTTTTTGATGGAGTCGAAATCTGCGGCAGTGGAATTCTGTAATGAGATCAAAAAGCTGTCAATAGTTTTAGTATACAATCCAATTGCTCAAGCCCGGTTGGCAACGTACCCAGCACGCTGGCTGTATTACTGTTTTAGATTAAAAACACACTAATTTGTGAGATTAGTTCTCTAATATCCTTACAAAAGCAGACATCTTTAATAATGGAAAACAGATACAATTCCAAAGTAAACCTTACACAATTGAAGTTATTTTATTTTACAACAATTACCACGCTGAATGGCAATGCTTACGCATTGAGCCAGAAAAACACCAGCATTTTGGTCACGAGTCGCACTAAGGCACTCTGATAGAATTTTGAAAATGCAGTAAGCTCCCGATTCCTACAGGCCCAATGTCTCGGCCTCAAACGGCTCAAATATGAATCCAGTAAAGTAGAAAATTTGCACCGTTTTTGCTGCTCCACCGAATATGCCACCTCACCAGCTCTACCTTCTGTCTACTGCTGAATGAAGGCCTCCCCCTTTAACGTCCACATTAAACAGCCTGCCATCTGCATCCACTGGATGCCTGCGACGCTCACAATGCCGTATTTTAACCTTGTTTTAACAAATAATGTGCGTGTGGTAACAAATATTGTGATAACACTGTAAATCAATCAATGTTACGTTCTCATTTACTAACTGTATGTTACTGCCAAAATTCGCGTGATTATAATTATTGTGGCCTACTCCAGTCGCTGAATTTCATGAAATTGGTGCACACATTTCAAAATTTTTATGTTTAATACTGTTAATAAGTTAAGTTGCTGAATATTTTTATATAGACATTGGACACTGCTCGCCATAGAAGCGTCTTACACACGGCGCATCTAAGTTACGCAGTTAGAAAAGGATGCAAGCATTGGTGATGATGTGATCGAAAATGAGAGATACGCCTAGCCTGAACGGAACGCCTAGTGAGACTGTCGGCACATAGTGGTTGAATACTTTAATAAAATAAACACATCGTGTGTTGATGTTGAAAAATCATCATTCATCATCATTTTAGCCATAGGACGTCCACTGCTGAACAAAGGCCTCCCCCATCGATCTCCAAAAGGGCCGGTTGGATACGGCCTGCATCCAGCGTTTCCCTGTGGTCTCTTTTAGGTCGTATGTCCATCTTGTGGGTGGACGTCCTACGTTGCGCTTACCGGTCCGTGGACTCCATTCCAGAACCTTTCTCAGCCATCTTTTCTGCGTGATATATGCCCTTCCCACTGCCACTTCAACTTGCTTAATCTAGTGGGATGTTGAAAAATACTACTTATTTATAACAAGCTTTTATTATATGCCTTTATTTAATATGTAAATTTGGGTCAAATCTTGCAACTGAATTTTAAACAGTTATCCTCAACTGATTCAGCTGAAATTTTGCATACACGTTTAGTTTGGATGATAATGCATGGTAAGCTAAATGACGTGATTTTAAATCATGTATGACGGACTCCCAAAGGTGGCGGACCAGTTTTTTTTTTTTTTGCACCCCCATGATATGATTAACAATTTTTTCTTATCTACCATCATGATATGGGTCTAACGATTTGGCACGATTTTTCCATATTTCAGCACCATATACATAAATTGTCATAGCCATAAATGAATAAATACCCTAATTGGGTCATTATGTTTATATAAGTTTCACCAATTTAGCATAATGTGCAATAAATGATTTGACTTTGACTTTGGATGAAATTTTGTATTTAGATAAGGTTTTGAATACCAGTCGCCCAAGTACTAAATAATAATAAATCAAAATCGGTTCAGCTGTTTTGGAGCTACGATGCCACAGATATATACATAGATACACACATTAAAGTTATAACACCCCTCTGAAGAATTTTTTTGACTGATGTTGATAATGCATATCCAAAGATAGTAGAAAGTAAACACGAAGCACCGAATGGAGACATTGTATTCTCGAACAAACATGTCACTTTCTCAGGTCACAAGATCACCGTGGAATATAAATATTCCATTCAACGCTTGAATACGTGACATCGTGGATACGTGTCGACTACATCCAAACTGGTTTGAAGTGTCAGAAGTCGGAGGCCAGGTGATCTTTACAGGTAAGAATTACGGGTATGCTGCGCGAAGGTCGTCAGTGAAACTGATGCCAATTAAAGTGGATGAAACATTTTATGATGGTGGCGAGCGGTAGCATGTGCGCTTTACAATCTAACGCCACCCAATCCGATCCTCTGCCTGCACAAGTAACTTATTTACTAATATATAATATTTGTGTAGTTTCGATGCCATCGCTCAAAAACGGTGAAGGAAAACACCGTGAGGAAACTGCTGTACTGCAGAACCTCAAATTATGTCTTTGAACATGCACTGGGCCATACCATGCCACCATGCTGCCCAGTTTGGGCTAGCATGGTGGATTTAGGACCCATCTTCTCTCTCTGAGAGAAGGCCTGTGTTCCAGCAGTAAAAAAAGTGAAAACGATAGACTGAAAATGATGAAGTTTTTTAGGATTAGGTACCCAAAAGATGTTACTGTTAACGTGACCCCTATGTCTGTCTGTCGGAAATCCTACAATTTATCGGCTGTATGTTTTGCACCGTAATATATAGCTAGTTAAAATATTTACAGAGCATGTACTAAAAACAAACAACTAAAAAATAACAATCAAATCGTTTAACTAATTTTTATTATCATTGAGCATTATTGAGTCACAGCAAACGTATATTTTCCTTTGGTCCAGAGTAAAAACGGTAATATGCGCAAAGATACGCACAAGCGTCAAACTTTGCATTATTAAAGTCTCAGAACAGACAAACAAGGGAGAAATGCCTTAGTACCAATCGTTGTACTTAGTCTTCATTTTTCATTTAAAAAAATCACTATACCGCTAAACCGCTTAACGCAAAAACTGTAAGTATGGCTCGCTTACTCATTGTTTTACGAAAACTAAGATTCTTGCAGCAACACCATTGTACTTACTAATAGTCCACACGCAAAAAGGCAGCAAGGTCGTCTGCAGGGTGAATTCGACTAAAGGCATCAAGCCTGATTTAGGACTGATGCGCTCGCACCCGCCACTTCATCTTACCATATTTCCCCTTTTTGTTTGATCTGAGGTGTCAACCTTTAGACACGGTGAATCCGCTATTTTTATGTATGACTTTTGTGACCTTTCAAGGAGTCTTTTGTCCACTCTACATTTGACTATGTAAAGTCCTTGGCGTCACTAAATAGGTATTAAATGGCTAATCTACTTTCTATGAGGTATGTTAAAACTGACCTTAGTTGAGCGAACTCTGCCAATTGTTAGCTAAGCAAGGAATAACAAACGTGCCAAAAGTTAAGTAATTAAATAACTAAGCTAGATCTTCTAGATTTAGTTCTAGAACCCATCTTTGTTTCTTTTTTCATCGGGGGCCAGTCTCTTTTTAACTAAACAAAATACAAGCTAATACTAACACTACAAATACAGTTAGACTGCCCATAGACCGTTGAAGGTCGAAAGACAATCCAAATGCTCAAGCTCACTATCAGTTGGCAGCATAACCAGCATGCTGGTGGCATTAAAGCTTACAAGAAATAAAACTACATATAAAAAACATAAGTAAGTACTAAACTAATCGATTAAACCGCTATCAGTGGGAATTGTCTCAAAATGCTGGCCCCAAAGATTTCATACTATACTATACTACGTAGCTGGCCCTTACCGCTGGAATTACCACGTTGTTGTTTGAGCAAAGTAGAACAAAAGTTGTTTTTTTGACGTGTCCTAAACGTCATGTTGAAGGGTCCTAACTGATTACCAGTAACCCTGTATAATGTATATATAGAAAGAAGATAATTATAGATTTTTTGTTTGCAAGGCTGTTTTATCTCAAAACAATAGATTCTAGGTTGCAAAAAAATGCGACGTATGTGCTTAAAACAGACCTAGGACATCCGTAAACTCTACACAATTCGCAAATTTAAACCCTATTCCACACATTCTTCACCGACCACTCAATAATACCCTCAATTAACCATTGCGGAACTGGTGACACTGCCTATTGTTTATACCACACTAGACTCTAGATCGCAAAGAATAGAGGCGGTTTTCGTATGGTAGAGTAGGCGTGCGGCGGGTCCGGTTGTGAGTCGCGGCTACTTTCAATTTGCGAATCAAGGTCACGAGAAGTAGAAATTTTACGGTGGTCCTGCACATGTGTAGGCTCGGCTTTATTCTCCAAGTAAAATGTAGAGCTGGGTAAAAAAACATAATTCTCTGTCCATGATTGCCCATTGCTGCACATAGGCCTTGTTTTTGTACGCCACAATCCTTTTCTTGAGATGATCTTGTTAAACTTTGACTGGGCTTCTGACGTTTCTCTTACCAGTACAGTCTCATCACCATTATCAGACTATCATGTTCCCACTGCTGGGACACAGGCCTTCTCTAAGATAGAGAGGGTGAGACATAATCCACCATGCTGGCCCAGTGCATGTTAGTGAATGTCATAAGTCTTTGAACTTTTGAGGTTCTTGGATATACCAGTTTCCTCAGGATGTTTTCCTTCACCGTCTATTAAGCGATGGCATCGAAACTACACATAATTTATTTACATATTAAATAAGTCATTAGAGCCAACTTGTATTATATGACCAATCCTGAAATCGCGAAAAAAAATTATATGTTCCATACATTTTGTCGAGTGTCAATAACCGTTTTCTATGGAACAGCTGTTTTTTGCCATTTCAGGGTTGGTTTCATTGTAAAAGTTGTTCATAATGATGAGAACAATGACCTCTTTTCGGCTTAGTACAGTCTATTCGTAACCCTGTATGGGTGGCGGAAGAGATATCTTTCGATGGAGATCTTCGACGATTTCGCATCCGTCAAAATCTAGCAAATCAGTTTGATGGAGTCAATTCACCTCATACTTATCTAATTTCCCCTTCCTCACAAACTAATTGACCGAGGGAAAAGATTTCTCAGATTCTAATGGAACAAATCTGCCTTTCTATGTATATGTTTGTATATTTTTACGATGAATGCGTATCGTTTATCCGATCTTCGCGCAATATTAAAAATTTGTTCATAATATATAAGCAAAATCGCTGGATAATGGATGCAAGCCGCTTCCAACCGGGTCTTTTGGAGATCGTTGGGAAGGTCTATGTCCAGCAGTAGACGTTCTATGGCAGAAATGATGATGATAATGATTAGCAAAATCGGTCGAGGGGTCATAGACACAGGGGTGAGGGCGAGATCTCATTTCGGGGGGAACTACTAGAAAAGATACAAAGGATGTACCTTTGACTGGACGCAGTTTTACTAGTTAGGCTTCCTGTAAGGTGTTCCATAAGCTAGACTTACTTCTACAACTTTCCAAAGAGCATGTTAATGGCATAACAGCGGATGTGTTGCTAAGTAATGGAGGTATTATTGGATTTTCTACACACTATGCAAGTTTGTTCTAGACACATTTTATTGGGAAATTGATCGGGTTACAGTAACTTACTTTCTGACTTAGATTATAACAAGGTAGAATGGCAAACGATAGGAGCCTTATGCAATTGGCAGAATAAAAAAAAATACGTTTCCTGTAGGACGAAACGTAGCGGACGAAACCGCGGGACTCAGCTAGTGTGGATTAAAAGTAATGATTAAAATTTATTTTTTAATTCTCGGGCAGTTTATTTTGAATCTTGGAGTGCACGCTGACAAAAAGGTCCTTGTGGACCTTGTGGTCTCTGATCAAAGACAGGATGGGAACCACTGTTTTAAACTATCACTGTTGCTTACTACAATTATGGGATTATTAATATTTACCGTCATAAAGTTGAGGCTGGAGTTCCCGATATTTCGGCGCAGTTACATACATTATAAAGGGGTTATAACTTACCACGATACACCGTTCATATAATAACCAAACTTTTTTTTAAAGTGCAAGTGCCTTCATTAACTAAACATAATATAAGCTAACACTACAAAAACAGTTAGACTGCCAATAGACAGTTGAATGTCTAAAGACAATCCAAATGTTCAAGCCCACTATCAGTTGGCAGCATACCCAACATGCTGGCGGCTTTACCACGCTGAAAGGCAATGCTTATGCAACTTAAAACCTAATTGAAGGATATATGTCAACCTGTGCTACAGTGTAGCTTTAATTTTCCAAGCACTTGTATTATTGTTTAGTCTCGCCACGCGTCGATATAATTTCATAGAGTACCGCCGTGAGACCCGTTACTACCGCTAGCTTTCAAACGCACCACTTAAACGTGGTGATGGAAGCTTTTGACGGTTTACCTCATCTTATATAGTCTGGGCTGGACCGATCTGACGCTTAATACAAATTAAATAGAGAGGTTTAGTTATAAGTTACTGAAATTACAGATACGTTCAAGATTTGCCTATGTTTTGCTATATATAGAGGCGTCCGATTTGAGTACTCTTTGATTTACTTTGAATTAACAGCGCCCATATTTGTTAAGAATATGAGCCTTATAAGTTTCTTCGAAGATGAAAATTGTGATGATGATGGTTTAATGAGATTTATTATCAATAAGAATATTTGAACTAATAAACACTTAAAGTAACATATGTAAGAGAAATCCTAAAACGTAGGTAAGTTGGCGAGATCTGGACATCTTAAGAGCAGAATTAGATAGGTGGAACAGATTGTGACGAGCTGAGTGCTTAGAGACAGAAAGCGTAAGCCATACAAACCTTTTCAACAATCTACGCGTAAGATATAAAATCATGCAAAAAGGGATACTGGGAAATGTAGAAATTGAATTGCCATCTTAAAGCATAAACCCCAACAAAGAACGCACTAATGTTTGCACAACAACACAGCCACAGAAGCTTTTACTACAACAAACAGACTTCCTTGATTAACAAAGTAAACATTGCAAAATGAGAAGCGGCCTTTCGTTTTCTAACTCAATAGCACGTATAGAAATGCAAGCTGCACAAGAGGAGATGATGTTAAAAAGGCGTGAAATGCATGTTTTGTCGGCGCGGCTTATCTAGATCTTGCTGCATGTAATGACAGGTAGTGATGATGTTAAGAAATAAGAATGTGTTGCTATTTCATTATAAGCTATTCTTCTTCTATATGCGAGTCGTCGTTTCATAATATATTTATTTGTTTTTATATTAAGTTTTTGTTCCAAAATTTGGCCATCCCAATGGAATTCTCCCTCTAATTGTAGTAACCTTTGTTTGTAAATTTTGACTGAGCTCCGCGTTTTAGAGCAATGTTTCCAGTGACCCGGGGATCGGGGTTCTCAAACTACGACCAGAACCACCGGAGGATGGGCAGCAGTGTCCTAGTAATACACGGTAAACGAACTGCGAAACGAACGAACTTTTGTTCAGCAGTGGACGTTTACTGGCTGATGTAGTGTTTCCAGTAAACCAAACTACTCTATACCCAGGGTGACGAGCACAATGCATTGCCATTTAGGATATAGAACAGTTCAACATTGTGAGTGGCACTAACCTGAAATGGTCAAGATCTTTACTTATAGTTTTTGTTTGCTAAAATATTAGAAGATCCGGCTTCCAAATGAATTTATCATGGACAATCAGACTGTCTTATCCACCATTCATATAAAATGAAACCGCGCACGTCGACCCCGATGTCTCAGGCCACAGTGGCATAGTGGTTATTGGTAGCAAACCGGGTCGCTTTCCTGCCCAGTGGTGCGTGATTTGTTCCGTTTTGTAACCAACTGTCGCAAGGTGAGCTGGGTATGTGGATATAGACACAATGATGACTTGATGCTCTTGATTCGGAATTCGATTCAAGGTTGTTTCTTTTATTGACCAAGCGAAGGTCTCACTCTATGGGAACAGATCAGCGTTTGTATGTTTGTGAGCGTGTATATTTGTGTTTCTTTTGTGCCATAGGTGGCAAACAAATAGACGGGCTGCTTGATGGTAAGTAGTACCCGTCGCCTATGGATATTTGTAACACCAGAGGCATCACAACTACGTTGCCGACCCGTTAAGGAACTATAAACTTTTTGAAGAACCTCTCGTTGTAGCTTTTCGGAGACACCGCGGAAGGTAGCTCATTCCACATTTTTCAGGTGTGAGCAAGCGACTCATCAGCAATGAATCCCTGATTCAGACTAAGCTTCTTAGTCTCGAGCATCGGCGTAAAGTTGCTAGTCTATCGGTTTTTTATCGGATACATTTCGGAGAGTGTGCATCAGATCTGCATGATTTAATTCCTTCCTGCCCTTTTTTCTATCGGACCGCCAGGGCGGGCACAAAAAATCCACATCGTTTTATTTCAAAGCACTTCGTACGGGTTCTGTACCCGTTCGGTACCCGTACGAAGCGCTATGATTCCACATTTATTGTGCGAACTGCTAGTCTGTGGAATTCGCTGCCTGAATGGGTTTTCCCCGTTAGTTACTAACATCATCAACATCAGGCGAGATGGCGGCCAAGCGCAAGCCTATCTACTAAAAAAATAAAAGATTGCGTGAATCGCTCAGTTTGCGATTTCCTCTGATTTATGATATGTGGATGAGCTTTCAGGCGATGGCGGCTTGTACGATGGTAAAACCGCGCCGCCTGCATTAGATGAAACGACGTTATATATTTGTTCGACGATAACCCTTGCACCAGTAGCATCCAAAATTCTTGGCAGTGTGCAGTTGTGCGGCTCCGCACAGCACTCGTCATCCCAGCAAATACACTTTAGTCCAGTAAACTTTAATGTTCTTGAACAGCTTAGTGGTTGAAATGAATAACTAGGAATGGTGTGGTATTATGTATATCGTCATGTAGACTCTACAATAGTGTCTTAGCAAGCATTAATACTGTTCATATGGTTACAGATGAACGGTGGATCGGTCCACCAAAGCAGTCACAGAATGATGGCTGCGGAACTGAAAGCGACCACCGGACAGACTACTAGCTACCTGGTCTTACGACATCGTTATGCCACAGGAAAGCGTTTGACGAAAAAACGGTGTGCTTAAGAGCTCTCTTACATTTTTTCCAAAAAAAAAAGCAACGATAACCGCATTTTTGGCGTTCTGATTCTATTAAATAGAAAGACCTATAGAAAATTCAATTTCTGTAACTATTAGATAAGGATTTTTTAATGAAAACAACAGCTTAAAATTTTGGAAAAACTCTACATATTAACTTATTTCCTCTAATTTACAAAAGTAGTTTTTCGTTAAACTCACGTAGGGAAAGTTTGAGAGTGGATTTTGTTGAATTACTTACATAAAATAAACAATTTTAATATAATGGCTTTACTCGTTTTATATTCGTATTGAAATATACGGCTTTATTTATTGTTTCATGTCCTAAAATCTCGATACCTAAAATTAACGTATTGCATTTTGTTTTACGGCTTTAAAAGAAGTCGTATAATCAGCAGTGGGTAGAATATGGATAATAATGATGATGATATGGCTACAATGGAAGCTACAGTCAATTTATTAAATGATCTCCAATATTAAACAA
Organism: Agriopis marginaria; assembly: GCA_932305915.1. Lineage (NCBI taxonomy): Eukaryota > Metazoa > Arthropoda > Insecta > Lepidoptera > Geometridae > Agriopis > Agriopis marginaria. Next base: position 18,950,845 of record OW029914.1, on the reverse strand, counting down.
ACAAAAGAACTCACCTTTATTTAAAACTGATGTAACTTCTAAAGTTCAAGCCTAATTTAAATTGCAATTTCAAATTATAAGCTAAAATTCATTTTTTTATGTAAATTTTGCTTTGGACTTTAGATAAACCTTGGATTTTGATATAACAGATTGTTTTACAAAACGGAATCCACTTAACAAGTGCATTTGCACTATTTAAACGGAATTTAACTGTCTTATTAAGTCATTTAGTCACCTTGGCTATATTGAATTAGAATTCCTAACGAGGACCGAAAACCGGTATCAATTACGGTTAGTACTTATGCTTAGAAATTTACTAAATTAAATTTTTGGTCCTTTTCCAAAATTATAGTTTCAAAAATTTTTAAGTGAGAGTTAGTTGATTTTTAAGGTTCCGTTTCAACAGGGTTCCGTACCAGCGGGACCCTATTACTAAAGCTACGCTGTCTGTCTGTTTGTCCTACCTTTTAACTGTGACTGTGAGTAACAATGGATACTTTTTATTTCAAATATTGAGTACAGCTAGTATAATCATAATTTGCATTCATAGTGGCACAATTATTGTAAGCCCAAAAATACATTTGCAATGGCGTTTACAATTATTTTCTCTATTATTGACATGTTAAGGTAAATCTCGCAAAGCATCTAAATGAACTAGTGAAAAGTTCATCTGTATATCATTCATAAGGCTTCAAATTATCACTTCAGTAATTATAGTGGCAACCGGTTGGTATAGCCACTAAACTGTAAAATTATTGAACGAGTAAAATATATTAAATGGTATTTAATTTCAATAGAGTGCTCTTATTTAAAATGTCATACGTACAGTATCTTTGTCTGACTGTATCCGTAGTTTTATTTTATTTTTTTAGCACTCATATTTTACGTACAACCGGTTTACATATTTTTAGTAAATATATATATATTTTTCTTTGCATTTTATTATTTTTAGTAAATATATATATATTTTCTTGCATTTTATTAGCAGGTACTCATACTACTCATATCTTACGTAGTACCGTTTCATTTTTAGTGTTATCGGTCCTCACCTCGAAGTCTATATTAAATTAGAGTAGTATTCTGATAATCGACATGAATTGTAAATTTGTGACTAGCGGACCTTCGAAGGTCGTCCAGATTTGATATCCATTATCCAGTTGTTGCGGAGTCAACGGCATTGCAAGGGCACTTGAAATGAATTGCAGTTGTTCCTTGTTTCGTTACAAGTTGTCAAAGATTGTTTATATTTTAAATTAAATTATGTATTGAGACAGGATATTATACTGTGAATGGTAATGGGGTGAACAAAATTTAAGATACGATTCATACTCGTACATTCACAAACACATTTTCCATACAACCGAGCAATTATACAATACCGGAATGGAGCATGCTTGCTAGAGATAGAAATTCACTTGCAAGTTGAAGACACCCAGATTATATCCTATCGGGATTATTAATGAAAGTGGAATCAAAGCATTTCGTTAAAGTTTTTGGAATGTCAATATAACTATGCGCATTCCAAGTTTTTTTTTAAATGAATTTAAAAAACAACCTGTAATTTCTTTTCCCAACTAGATATTATAATTCATAAACTTTGACCAGTAAAAGTAATTTAGTTATATTATGTTATACCATAGACAAATCCTTGGTTATACCATGGATGGAATTGATAGATGTTATACTAGCTGACCCGATACACGTTGTCCTGTCCAAACTTAAATATATTTTTCTTATTTATGGCCTTGAGCTTATTTTAATCCCTTGGATAAATGGCTTGGATGAATTAAAATGTTTCCCGAATTAAAAAAATGCGGGAAACTTTTCCATTTTTTCTCTGCTTAAAAACCTAACTGGGTCTTTTTTTTGTTTCTAATTTTTTATGAACATTTGAAAACAAAAAATTGCCAAATCAGTCCAGCTGTTCTCAAGTGATCCGCTTACCAACGAATGGCATTTCATTGTAATTTGTATAGGAAGTAATTGTAGTAGATAAAAAAATATATGACAAAGACCATGGATCCCGGAATCCGTAGAGCTGCACTACAAATGTAAAAAACCGAACCAGTTACACCGGTATAAAACAGCGATCAAAAGGCAATCCAACTCGCAAAGTCTTCCTACAATCTTGGCCGACAGATAATTGTAGGAAAACGAATGAACGAACAGTTACTTAACCCACTCGAAGTGATGTAAGTATTGGAAGCTTGCAAAGATGTGCAGAGTACGATGGCCAGTCCTAATGTCTTTGTCTTACGACTTCGAGGAGGAAAACTACTTTAGAATCGCGTTTTGGACATTCAGCAAAACAAATGACGATCTGGTTTATTATCTTTGAGTGCAACCACAGACTAGGTAAAGCCAAAGTCTTTTAGCTTTACCTAGTCTGTGGAACCAACGTTTGATGGAACTAGGGGCAGAAGCTTTCATCTGCAGGTAAACAAGTGATGAAAATAACCTGCTACATTTTCCCATGCCATTGCTAATGTTGTTCCAACCTTAACACTCCGACATTGAGTCTATATTGACGTGTTTTTGCAAGTGTAAAGCAAGTTGCATCTCACAATGAGGTCACTTTCACGTCGGGGACCTAAGGGCTTTTCCTACGCATCTTTCAATCTGGTGTGATGTATAAAAACTTATATCTACAACTTATTATGTTGCACATGACTAGCAGTGTCACGCAGGTTCACTCGCTATTATTTTTTTATGTAATAGTTGACAAACAAGCGACGGGCCACCTGATGGTAAGTAGTCACGGCAGCCTATGGACAATACCCGGAGCATTGACTGTGCGTTGCCTTCCTTTGAGAAGTATTCATTCTTCGCTTGAAGAAATTGAGGATCCTACAGAAACTTTCCGGGATGAAACCTGTGTTAACCCAGGGTAGGTATAAGCTACCATATACAATTACACACAAACTTTCAAATTTAAAATATTAAGTCGTTTTTTTTTTAGTTTTTTACACACACGGTCATCTGACCCCAAACTAAGCAAAGCTTGTGATATGGCTGCCAGAGACTAATGTACATACATACATAGTTTTAAATACATACTAAAATAGATATTAACAACTAGATACAGAACAAACACAAATGTTCATCACATAAATATTTGTCCTAGGTGGGAATCGAACCCACGCACCCAAGCTCAGAAGATAGGTTCACTACCAACTGGACCAACGGGCTATCTAATCTCTCTGTTTGATGGTGTGATGCGGTCTCTCCACTTGATTCAAGAGAAAGTGAAATGTTTGGCTGCATTCCATGAAGTTTTTGTGGGGTACAGTTTATTAATGGCAATGCTGAGATGAGATTTGGTGATAGTCCCTTTGTCGGTTTCATCCACGAAAACAAGACTTATATGTCTCATCCGCACACTGATCGTGTTTGTCCCAAGATCGTTATCGTAAATTTTTTCGCCAAAGTATCTTGCAGAATGAACAGAAAAATAATTGATCATATTTAAACTTTGCCCGAAGATACTGAAAAGACTTAAATTCTATCTGTAAAGATACAGTTTAAATTGAACAGTGTTTGTTGAACAGACTTAAATTGTATCTCTGAGATACAGTTTAAATTGAACAGTGTTTGATGAACAGACTTAAATTGTATCTGTAAAATACAGTTTATGTTGAACAGTGTTTGATGAACAGACTTAAATTGTATCTGTATGATACAGTTTATCTTGAACAGTGTTTGATGAACAGACTTAAATTGTATCTGTAAGACACAGTTTATATGGAACAGTGTTTGTTAAACAAACTTATGTGTAAGATATGTATAAGTTATATGTATAATTATGTGTGTTATATAAAATATTTACTGTATGATACAGTTTAAGTCCGTTCAATTAACAAAACAGTGCGCATGTGCAAGGTTGGAGCTAAGATAGTTCTCTCAAATCTTTTAGCAACCAATTTAAAGTCGACTGCATTATTTTTTGTGTTAAATTAATAGTTTAAATACATATTACCTAGTTTTAACGACCTTGACAAACTCAATACCCATTAATATTTCAAAGCCGGTAAGCAATACTAAACCCAAAACTAATTAATTAGTCAAAGACTCACTTTTACACTCCAGTTTTGGTGCCTTGTCAATGAATTTCATGCTTTCTTTGGCCTTTTTACGCCAATTACGATGTTTACTTTGGATGTTTCACACGTTTTTGTTGGAGAATGTTTGAGTGAGTCACTTAATTAAGGATCAGTTTTGAGATTATTTTAAGTGCGTGGTTGATGTGCCTAGTAATTTTTCGCTGACAAGAACAACGGCGCAAATATGCTAACCCCGGCCATGGTTACATATTTTAGCCGTTTGGGGCCGAGACATAGGGACAAGGACCGGGAGCTCACCTTATCTTGAATTATTATAGCGCCTCGCGTAACCTAAATGAATTGAATTATTTTTGAAGTGATCTGTGCCATTTAGCATGGTAATGCCGCCAGCATGCTGAATACTCTAGCAACTGGTAGTGAGCTTGAGCATTTGTATTGTCTCTAGACTTTCAATGACTCATGGGTAATCCAACCGTTTTTAACCCTCGAATCAAACAGAGGGGTAAGCTATGGTTTAAGAAAATATGTACAGCGTTTGAAGATCATCAATTCAGCTCTTTTATCGTGAGTATTAAATTTTTGTTTTTATCTATTGTTGAGGTAATGTTGATCCAAAAGACAAAAGAAGAAAGAAAAAGAACAAATGCAAACGAATAATCGTACATAATAAAAACAAAATGCGTGAAAACCACGGCATTTTCCAACAGATTCCTAAAAAGCTTGAAATAATGTGGTATCAAAATAACGACCAATTAAAAGCACGTCACCACATTCCACATTTGAATGACAACCGACAACCATTAGAATTCTTATTACGAGTACAGCCAACGTAACAATCTTAGATCCGCCTCCGACGGTACAGTAGGACCAAAACAAGCTGATAAAAATCGAGATGTCTGCACGGACGATCACTTTCTCGCGGAGAAAGCGGTGTCGGCATCGGGGTCGTTCACTCGTGCGCAGGTGGCCTAATCGTCCTGGCGGAGGTTTTCGTCATGGTGTGACATTGACAGTGACAGTTATGAAGCCTTTTGTTCTGAGCTTTTGTTGGTGACACTCTGTGGCGATACTGACTTACCGTCATAGCCTACAGGATAAGCAAGTTGAAGTGGCAGTGTGCAGGGCACATTCCACGCAGATTAGATGGCCGATGGAGCCGAAAGGTTCTCGAATGGAGACCACGGACCGGTAAGCGCAGCGCAGGATGTCGTCCACCCACGAGATGGACAGACGACCTAAAAAAGACCGCAGGAAAACGCTGGATCCAAGCTGCTTTCAACCGGCCCTTTTGGTAATCGATGGGGGAGGCCTATTTCCAGCAGTGGATGTCCTATGCCTGAAATGATGATGATAATGAACTAAATAACAAGCACTTACGTAAAGTAAACCAAAATGATTTAGGTATAAGACGAGAATACCCAGTAAGTTGTTTAAATCCGTTCGCAAACGATTATCTGGTTCATTGCCAAGTTGTGGTCAGATTCTGAACGCTCAATATGAAGCGTGAAGTCTTAGGCAAATGACTTTAGATGCACTCGACTCATGTTTTAAACGTTTTATTGCTACGTGATATAACATTTTCGTAAATTGCATTTTTGTCATACGACTTATGACGCCCGCGATTGCATCATCAAATTCATCAATCAATACGTAAGACAAAGATATCTGAACATGGTCGTATAATAGTTCAGACGTAGTATAATAGCTTAGTTTAGATTTAGTGTAGGTAACTATGTTAGATATTTGGATCGATGGGGAAGAAAGGTTCTTGAGTGGAGACCACGAACCGGAAGACGCAGCGTAGGTAGGCTTCCCACTAGATGGACCGACGACATCGTGAGAGATGCGACAATCCATAGTGGATGCAAATGGCAGGCTGTCGTCCAGTGTGAAGGTTAAAGGCCTATGTTCAGCAGTGGACGTCTTCTGGCTGATGATGATGAACTATGTTAGATTTCAGTGTCTTTTGAATGATGGTGCTAGATTTGGTATAGTTCGTAAGTGGTTGTCAACACTGGCTTGGTGACCCTTTTCTACCATACCAAAAATGAAAGTTACATTACAGGTGTATTCAAAAAACGTGAGAAAATTCCTAAATTGTAGTGAAAACAATACAATCGCAATTAAGTATGAGTGCGTAAAAGAAAGCATATAATTGCAGGTGCTAGGAGTTTTTGTGGGTAACTTTTAAAAAAGCGTTTTAGAAGGCGATCTCAAGCTGTTATAATAGCTAAATTTCATTTAATAAGGTCAATGACGTTAATCTAGGCATACTTCAAGTGGCAAGCAACAGAGGCGTTTATGGAGGAACGTGAAAAAGAGGACAAATACTATTTTTTCTCGAAGTGTGTTCTTTAAATATTGTACACATTTCGACCATGTTTGAGAAACTATTTTAGTTAGAGCGTTTTTACCTTTTGAACGATCTAACATTGTCTACTCCAGCAATCCAACAATTCAAAAAGCTTGTTTAAAAATATGTAGGTAATTTGGCAAAATAACACAACTGTTTTTTAATTTATAATGAAAAATATGTATTAAACTTCTCCATACTAAAATTGCCTGAAAAAATTGCTTTTAGCGATAAAGGAATGTGAGCATCAAGTCAAACCAAACGTGGTTTTTACTGCAACATTTATGTTATAGACAGTTTTTTTTGTAGTGGTATATCTATGGGTTTTATTTCTGAACATAGTCAGAAATAAAACCTAATATGTAACAATAAAGAATTAACTTTATATCATAACTATAGCTATTTATATAATTATATAAAAGCGAAATTCATCTACTCATTCACTCACGAAATTTCGAAAACTACTTGACCTACGAAGCTTAAATTTGGCAGATTCCTTGTACGATGTAGAGAGCCGCTAAGAAAGGATTTTGCGAAAGATCCAAATTAAGGGGGGCAAATGGGGACTGAAAGTTTATATGAAAGTCTACGCGTACAAAGTCGCGGGCAACAGCTGGTATCTTTATATTTTTATATAAGTTTTGTTTGTAATAAATCAAAATACTTGCTGTAAAGTCATTTTCTACGGCCCGTCAATCATTCTACAATCCGTCACGGGCTTACCTGCAATCAAGAAAACAGAAATTAACAATCCAGTCGGTTTAATCAAAGTGAAAGTCCAATATCTCCGTAGAACACAAACAAAACTAAAAGTAATATTACGAAGTGTGAAGGCAATATAACTAAGTACAAACAGCATAATAGCGGGTTTTACTTATATAAACAAAATGAACCGTGAAATTTAAGCAGCGCTAAACAGGAAACAATACTTAGTAAGTTAGTTCAATAACATCAGCTGTCAGGGTTACCGCTACGGAAATCTTTGATGGACATTTAAAAATAGTACGTAACGTTTTTCGGAATATATTGGGTTTGTTTTGTTATGTGCTCTTGTTTTTTATGGTTGTCACTAACTTATTTTTGGTAACTAACTGGTATTACGTACGGAGTAATTTCTCTCCGGAAATCCTTTTTCGTTTTCAATGTGCGTTCGTTTTTGCGAATACAACCAAGCTCTAACATTTTTTTTTTACTATCGACTTGTTTGAAAACCCATTCTGTAAAAAAAACAATCCCAATGAATTAAAATTAATAAAGTTTTAGTCCAGTTTAATATAAATTAATAAAATGCATGCACTAATTTATAACCTATATTTCATGCTAGCGTTTATTCATCAATTTAAAACACTATTTCTTTGTTAAGTTTATAAAAGAAATAATAGAGCTAAACGCGACTTTAAACAACAAACAAATAAAAGACTAAAGTAATACTTTCTACAGTCAATTTTTTTTGTAATAATTGGTTTAATTGCAGATGAAATAATTGCAACCCAAAGGTCAATGTCAAGATTAAATTAACGTATTTTCAAGCACGAAATGATATTAGCAGATTATACAAGGGTGTCTAGCGGTTTTACCTGTATACATTTACAGCTTATTGATTATACATTCATTTTAATATATCATCACTAAATTATTAAACCATTAAACTCTACAAAAAAAATCTGTGACTATCTAATATCACTACAAAGTATTCTAAACGTCAGGAATTCAAATAATGAAAAATACATATTATTTTAAATTTGTAAAATATGAGTATATATATATAGAGAGTGATATATATCTAAATACTGCGGTACTGAGAGAGAAAGGTGAGAAATAATTACTCAACAATAATTTTTTGCGATAAAATTATGTACAGAAAATAACACAACTCGAGCTTACAATAAAACGATATCTAATACAAACTCATAACCGATAACCGATGGGGAAGAAAGGTTCTTAGTGGAGATCACGAACCGAAAGACGCAGCGTAGGTATGCCTCCAACTAGATGGACCGACGACATTGTGAGAGTCGCTGGCATCCAGTGGATGCAAAAAGCACGCTGTCGTTCAGTGTGGAGGTTAAAGAGGGAGGCCTATGTTCAGCAGTGGACGTCTTCTGGCTGATAATGATGATGATAATACAAACTACACACTGGCATCTAGGCCCTATTACAAAAGAGAGAACATTGACTGGTATAAGTATTTAGGTTCTAAACTTGCAAAACTATAAATTTTAATTTGTATATGTCGAATTTCTAACACAACTTTTTTTTTCTATTTATTTTTTAAAATTCGACATACACAAATTATAAATGGACTTCCGCAAAGTAATGCCTGATTCAATCAACTATAAATTTTAGTTAATAAATAATTATTAATGTTTGAATTGGTTTCTTTTCATGCAAACCCTACTAGTAGGTATCCATAAAGAAAAATTAATTATTCAGCATACTGTGCATGTGTTCGTTCCTCGTTGCACAATATTGATTCTAAAAGCAATCAGTGAAAGTATTACCCCGTATTACTGAGTCTTAGCTCATCGCGTGGTCATGTATTGAATATGATGGAACAATTTGTTAACGAAGATATTAATCATCATCATCAGCCAGAAGACGTCCACTGCTGAACATAGGCCTCCCCCTTTAACCTCCACACTGAATGACAGCCTGCCTTTTGCATCCACTGGATGCCAGCGACTCTCACAATGCTGTCGGTCCAGATATTAATGCATTACTTAAAAAGGGAGATAGTAAAGCGATAAGATGATATTAGCTGCAAAAATTTATTTTTATTTAATTGTCACGGGACGCCCGGCTGATTTGAAACATTACGTCACGTCCGTCACGGCATAAAAGTCGGTTTACTGCTAAGGCGCGCCAATAGATATTTCACATCAATAGTTGACTATTGACTGTAGAAGCTACGCTAATAAGGGACAAGATCATCCAAACCAAAGAACTTGGACCTTACCTACTAGGTCCAAGTTCTTTGATCTAAACAATCAAATTACAAGAGAATATTAAATTTTTAGGCGCTGCACATATTGTGCATTTGTCGGTATCAAGTATTTACTTTCAAATTTTATTATGTACAAGGTTACTTTTAATTAACCAGCCACCTCTTAAAGGCAGCTTCTGCGCATCATAACCAACAATGTTTGTTTCTAAGATTTTTGAAAATTCGCAACAACATTAGAATCTGCTATTCCATACATTTTGTTGCAGGTCAATAAACTTTTTTAATGGAACAGCTGGTTTTTTTTTTCACTGACAACTTCTAAGATAATGCTTAATGTGAAAATATGAAATGAGTTAAAACAAAACAAGACAAAATGAGGCCCAAAATTCCAATCATGAGCCGAAACCAAAACTCAAACAAGAATACAAATTCTAGTGAAATTCAAACAAAATTTCTCCGAAAGCGAAACCAATCTAAATTCAACAGCCGTAATAATTCTGATAAATGCTCTCCAATCGCAAATATTATATATTATGACTATTTGAATAATATCGAACATTTTAAAACCGGTGAGCATAATTCGCAAGGGCCTATTAGCGTACAGTTTCACGTAAGGAATTCACTTTCACCGTGACCACACCCATCGTCTGCATAATTTACTCGTATGATACTAATATGCAGGATACCCGTAATATTTAGCGAACATTATTTGTTTGATGATTTACGGAATTCACAAAACCACATCACATGAATGTAAACAAACAAAAATTATACGAAACAATTCAATGCTCAACGTTTTTCATTTTTCTGTTAATGATTAAGAGGGATTTCGGTGAAGGAAATCATCGCGAGGAAATCGTATGTCCAATAACCTCAAAAATTCAAAGACTCATAACATTCACAAACATGCTTAGGGCCTGCATGGTGGATTAGCGTCCATCTTCTCTCTGAGAGAAAGCCTATATCCCAGCAATAGGACATGGTAGAATGATACTGTTGTTGTAGATGGTTAAGAAATTAAATATGAAAATGTCAATCAGTTTTGAACTATTTATAAAGTTTTAAACTTCGTTCATTAGGAAGTTAGCTTAAAATCTATTTCAATTTTCAAATTTGTACCAACCAGACAAACAAACAGACAAGAAAGCGATTTAATAAAAACATGCTAAAATACGTAGTAACACTATTTTATAAAATTTCAGAACGAAAAAACTGTTCTTGATGAAATTTGCCAAGAAAATAGTTTAGCTCACGAGGACACATATGTACAACTTTTTATCTTGGAAATGCGGGAAAGTTAGGAAATTGCGGGTAAAACTGTAGGACGGTGTACTAGTATTATATTATGCTATAGTAGTATTATATACGTTACTGGAGCTGAAGATTCTGTCACCTGTGGATATTTGAAATGAGAGACATGTTCTCTTTAGTAACATCAACGCATCAAATGTAAAAATGTTCGCGCAAGATATAATAATATATGTAGTTAGTTCATAGAGCCTTTTATCTGTTTAATAAGTTTAATGGGATAAAACCAGTTGTTCTAAACCAGTATCAAAAACAGATTAAATTTAAATTATCTTGCCATACCAGATATTAAATTTTAATTACCCCACAAAAACAATTATTTCGAAACAATTAGCACCTACCAAATGCAAATAGCCATTTGCAATTATAACATTCATCAAAACAGTTTTGCAACTTGCACACATTGTAATCCGTAATTAGATATATTACGACCTGCTTGCGCGCGCGCGCAGCCGAGTATGAAGACTTGCTATATTAACTATTTACTCATCTGTATTAACAGCATAGTAACTGCGACTTCTCTAGTAAAACAATTAATAGTGAATCTGTGGCAGGTATCGTGGGAAACAGTGCAATGGACGAAACACGCGAGTGTTGACAAATTAACATTTCTCTTTGTGATGGTAATGAAGGCTGTAACACTGATGACTAATGATACGTTAATGTTAGGAAGAAAGGAATCGAAGAAAGTAATTAAGAATGGCGGCAAGTGTAAAAGTAAAATTTGAGAGTTTTGGGAAATCGAAAGTGCTAAGCTAACGTGAAAACATCGAAGTGGAAACCATTGTTAAGCCAGAAGTGGATAGAAACTAATGACAAAATGCCAGTTACGAAACAATTCATAAGTAGGTATATCTGATAGGTAGGTACCTACTTTAAAAAGGCAAATTTTGGAATCACGGTAAGAATTCATAAGACAACAGAAAGACCTTTAAAAATTATCGGGAAAAACCAATTTCATAAATACCAATAGATGTATCACTCTCTATCACTCTTTCAAAGAATTGAATAAGATCAACCCTGAACCAATACTTAGAACTTGGATCAATGGTGGGTAGTGAGTAGTGAGTGACCGAGCCAAACATCATGCAATTTGCCAACAAGGTCATTACACCGTTCGTCATTCGGAATAATTTTGCAATAAAAACCAAATAACCATTCCGAACTTATGTCAAATAACTACATAACGTGGTATTGTATAATTTAATTGTAATTTCTGTTTGCGTGATCGGTAACGACCGATATAGCATTGGCGCATTCATATCTATTCCGTATTTACTCTTGCAAATTATATTTTGGTTTAGATCTCAGTGAAGGGTACGACTATGTTAATGTGATTTTAACTGTCATAGTTGATAGATTTCAACTGTCAACTAAACCTTCGGTCCCATTATATTTCGAATTTGAAAAGTATATTTATTTAGTAGTCATTCCAAAATCTTATACAAAATATTTCGTTTAATAGACGAACTTTAAGGTATCCCACAGGGAGCCGTATTTTGTCCGTAATATTATCTATTTGAAACACTTATTTCATCTTTCACACTTGTTTAATCCGGCCAAAGACAAACACCACCTAGACTAAGCTTTCTGTGCAAATAATGAATTTTAAGCGGTCACGTTGACCTCATCGCGATGACTAGTTGAAAGAGAAATGTCACAGCAGCGTAATTAAGGTCAGATTTATGTAGTTTTCTTGGAGTTTGCGCTACTCGTAGGTGTATAAGTGAATTTGTGTATGCCGAGCATTTTGTTAGAATTACAATGACTAGAATAATCCAGCCTTTTATACGTCTTATAGAAGACGTCCAGTGCTGAACATAGGCCTACCTCTTAGAATGCTACACTGAACGACAGCGTGCTATCTGCAGCCCGCGACTCTCGTGATGCCGTCGGTCCATCTAGTGGGAGGCCTAGGTAGGCACCTACGCTACGTCTCGATAACATTTCTTACCAATAGGTTATCGGTTCTATGAGCGATGTGGCTTGCTCATTGCCACTTCAACTTGCAAATTTTAATAGCTATGTTGGTGACTGAGATTCTTCGGCGAATATCCACATTCCAGATTATATCGCGCAAAGAAGAATTGAAATTTATTATTTATCACAAATTAAGCATGCAATTTATAGACACAGCACTGAATCTACCCATCAAATAAAAATAAAAAAACAGATCAGGTTGTTGAGAGAGTACAGTTAGTGGTTTTGAATAAAAGTCCGCAGTTCATGAAACACCGTTACTGAACAATAATGAATTGTAGCATGATATTGCTGAATATGATATTCTAGTACTGGGTCATACTAAATTTTAGGGAGCTTAGTTTGTAATTTAAAGTGTTGAACATGATGAATTGCTTATTAATCTAATGATTCCTTCAAAAGTTGTTAAGTTGTTTAACTTATAACGTAATGCATTTTTTTTTCTATTTCGTAATTGTACAAAAAGTCATTCTGACCTTTCGCAGTTTTTTCATCTCCGCGACAACCCATGGCATTCAGCACCGAAATAACTGACTTCCTATACCACCCAATGTAATTGAACTATTTCTTGGCCTTTAGACGACCTCGATAACTAAATTGTTCATAATATTATGTACATGCTACATACCAGTAATAAATACCAGTTGTTCATAAAAGGCAACTTTTATTCTGGAATTGGGTATAGACATGCACTTCCCGATTGCCTTTATTAGTATTCAGACTGTCAAAAGTAATTTTGGAAATCATTGACGGTGTATCAAAGATTGAAAAACAAGTTTCGGTAAATTGATTTCGGCTTAAAAGATTTTATTGCTTGGTGACATGTTCTAGAATAAATTAGTCTTAAAGCTCGTTTGGTGTTAAATTTCTTGTATGCTATGAAATTGTTGCTTGGCGATTATAAAGATAAATATCCTAGAAAATAATAATAAAAATATTTTACTTACTGTAAATAACAATTGATATTAAAATTTAACATATTAATACGATATTAATATGTTAAATATTGTGTATTAGTGTGCACTCATCATTATGAGTAATTTTTACTATGAGACTAACCCTGAAATTGCAAAAGTCAGCAGTTCTATGTATTTTATCAAGCGTGTATAACATGTTTTCTATGGAACAGGAATAAAGGGTCGGCAACGTATTTGTGATGCCTCTGGTGTTACAAGTATCCATAGGCGACGGTGCCTGCTATCCATGAAGCAGCCCGGCTGCTTGTTTGCCACCTATGGCATAAAAAAAACAGCTGATATTTTTTCGCGATTTTAGGATTGACTCCTTAGTAAAAGTTGTTTATAATGATGAATATAACAAACTTCTTTTGACTTAGCTTACCCTTTTCTGAAATCCTGTATATGCTGATTAATGGCATATTATTAAACTTTTTTACACGAGTATAAAAACGGCCTTACTTATAAAAGCTACTTAAGTTGAACAATTCTTAAAATTGCTCTGTTAACTTCTCGCTGACGGAAATTGTAACTTATGAATACGAGAAAGGGCAATTTAAGCATTGCTTTATTTAAGTAACGTTTATGAGTACGGCAGTCAGTTTTTATAATGTAAAGCATTGTGATTTGATATCGTGAATATCGATCAAACTAATGATTGATACAGATCTTCGAATCTTTGAACTAGTTTAAAACAGTACATGATATATTGGTGTTTAATTGAACGTACACATGTTATAACCACATTATAGTGCATATTACACCGACAATGGCATATATTGTGATATAATCTTACGTATTGTTAGATCATAGTCGAGCTATTGTTATGTTTTTGTCAAGTTACCGTTATGGTTAAGGTTGGGTTGGGATATAATTGAGTTTTATTCTCGTTAGGTTCGATCAGCGGAAGTAGTTCCATTAAATAATTTGGTATTCTTCTATTTCCGTGTAAAGTAAAGTTAATTAACGAACGAACGAATGAACGACCACGAACCAGAAGACGCAGCGTAGGTAGGCCTCCCACTAGATGGACCGACGACATTGTGATAGTCGCTGGCATTCAGTGGATGCAAAAGGCAGGCCATCGTTCAGTGTGGAGGTTAAAGGGGGAGGCCTACGTTCAGCAGTGTACGTCTTCTGGCTGATGATGATGATGATTTATCAAATTCATTTTAATTTTAAATGTTAGGTACAAATATTTAAACTAAAGGACACTATCTTCAATTGTTGTACAATTGCAGAAACCAAAACGTTTCAAACAAACATGCATATAATCTAAAAGATTCATTACAAATTCATGGAATAAAAACTTTCTTCAAAATCTCATCAGCAATAAATACACAAACTAATAAAGATGCAGCACCTAACAATGATATACACATAACATTTAGCAGTTGAATAGCGAAACTAAACGTGACTGCATACTTACCATACGGTATAGAAAACGAGTCTTCTCAAAATACATGCTAATGGAAAGATCAAATACAACGGTCTTCACTTTCACTGGAAGCTTCAACACATGATTTGATTACGAGAGGAACAATTTCAGATAACCCGTTGGTCCAGTTGGTAGTGAACCTAACTTCTGAGCTTGGGGGTGTGGGTTTGATTCCCACCTAGGACAAACATTTATGTGATGAACATTTGTGTTTGTTCTATATCTGATTGTTAATATCTATTTAAGTGTGTATTTAAAACTATATAATATGTATGTATATCAGTATCTGGCAGCCATATCACAAGCTTTGCTTAATTTGGGGTCTGATGACCGTATGTGCAAAAATGTCCCGAATATTATTATAATTTGTAAGGGATTACAAATGCCTGACTGCGCAAGACTTTTTGCGTGTGGATAATTAGTTAGTTCATTGGTGTGCTTGCAAGTTTCCTAGTGTGCGTGAGAAATTAGTATGTGTGCCGTACTTAAAAGTTTGCGTTAAGTGGCTTATCCTCAGATCAGACAAACAAGGGAGATCATTGTCATCATCATCAGTCCATTGCTGAACATAGGCCTCCCCCTTTAACCTCCACACTGAACGAAATCCTGCCATCTGCATCCACTGAATGCCTGCGACTCTCACAATGTCGTCGATCCATCTAGTAGGAGGCCTACCTACGCTGCGTCTTCCGGTTCGTGGTCTCAACTGAAGAACCTTTCTTCCCCATCGGTTATCGGTTCTTCGAGCGATGTGGCCTGCCCATTGCCACTTCAACTTGTAAATTTTAACAGCTATGTCGGTGACTCTGGTTCTTTGGCGAATATCCACGTTTCAGATTATAGCGCGTAATGAAACTCCGAGCATAGCTCTCTCCATTGCCCGCTGCGTGACTCTGAGTTTTTCCAAAAGGAGATTATGCCGTAGTAAAATTATCGTTTGTTTTTAAATGTTGGGTTCAAATATATTTTTCACTATACCGCCAAATCGCACGCAAAAACTGACATTGTAAATACGAAAGTTTGTTTGCGTTTGTGTATATTTGTTTTCACTCAACTCCGTAATTGCTGAACGGATTACGATGAAATTTGATGTAGGGATAACCTATACTCTAGATAAAATAATAATATATTTTTAATAACGGTTCCTGTTGGAAAGCGGATAAAACCACTTTGCGATGGTTCAGTAAATTACATATACTTAATTGTTCTTTTTTTAGATCTTGCAATGGACTACATTTGTCTTGGAAGAATTTCTAAAGAATTAAATACTTCAAAAATCCCGAAGCTACTGTAATAAAATCTATAACATATAATTTAATATTCATAAAATCTCCTTTCAAATATCCAAACAAAAATTTAGAAAGTCGATAACATTGGTAAAGCTATTAAACGCATCTACGCACACATGCTCAAATCTGTGTTTGTATATGTATATGCAAACAAGACGTAAAACACACACATAGATAGTTGACCTTTCGTATCTTGTGAAAGTCCAGCGTTAGGCCAAGAGCAAACGGACAATCAATTTAAGTTCATATTTTTAAGTTTTATCTGAAATTTATACGTTGTCTGCCTTATTAAAATTTCGAGGTTAACAATTAGCATAATACGAATGTTTTGTAATATGCATGTGATATTTCTGTGAATTTTGTTGCTGTTTTGCTATGATTCAAACTATTAGTTCGCCCCAAACTGAGACCTCGCGACACTTATATCTTCGCATCCCATTTTCAAACTTTAAAAATTTATTGTAATGAACTACTTGCCTACAAAATTTCGTGAAGATCGGATCAATGATACGCAAATTATTGTCGAAAAAGTTATACAGACATACTTCGATACGCCGACTTAATCCAAATATCTGAGACCTCGTCGCTTGGTCAATAAATTGGTGAATCAGCTATATTTTGTTCAGGTTCTTTTGTGGCTCTGACTTTTTAGTTTCAGCGGATATAGATAAATAAATTATCTTTTAAATAACCACGCTAAAAACTGGCAATTAATTTAATTTAAAAATAACGCAGGAACTATGTTTTATTAACAAACTTAGATTTAATTTTTCAAAATGTATATTCGATTTGTTTCCACCAACTTCAAAATCCGTGTAAAAATATTACACGGATTTTGAAGTCCCTTTTTCCCTTCCCCCTCCTTTTTCGAAGTCGGTTAAGAAAGAATAAATGGCGGAATCAAAAACCTAAATGCTGATATGCTTTGTTAAGTTTTTGAACGTAATAATGAAAAGAACTACGTAAATTGGTTCACAGGTGTCGGCGTAATCGAAGCGAAGTACACAATACAACATACACAAAAAAAATACAGCCCGAATCAAGAACATTCCTCCTTTTTTGAATTCGGTAAAAAATTGGAGCTGGTGTCATCCAAAACGACCTATCTATGATGGGGACGACCAAAATAACGCAAAACCACCAAGAGTGGCGAAAGGATATCAGAGGGGATAACGCCAAAGACGGATCAAGTCAGGGGATCGATTGTTATATACTGACTTGCCCACACACGACGAATTTATAATATCTATCACAAGTGTTATAATCTACATTTTTAAAAACGAAATTCACCTACTCACTCATTCACTCATCACGAAATCTCGAAAACTACTTGACCTACGAAGCTAAAATTTGGCATTCCTTATGGGGTGTAGAGGTCCGCTAAGAAAGGATTTTGCAAAAGGGCCGAATTAAGGAGGACAAAAGGAGGTTGAATGTCTACGCGTACGAAGTCGCGGGCAACTGCTAGTTTAATATATTCAAGCCACAGTGTAACATATTCAAATTAGTCACAGCGTGATAGATCATGGTCATCATCAAAGCATTATTTGCAATCTGTTTTAAGCGATTCTATTTAGGTGATGAGAAAATTTGCGCGACCGCAAACCGTATCTCGGCGCGTTAAGGTTCACGTTCGTGTGACTTTTCGAACTGTGCTGTTTCAGCGCTAATTCGAGCCCGCGTTAGGAGTTAGCCGTAAGGCCCCAGGTATTGTAATTTACAAGCATTAAAATTATCAAGGTACGATCGTAATTATCATTGTCATTGTTAAGGGCAATCAAGCAATTGAGTTAGGCTACCATAAAAATACCTTCATTTTATTTTATAATCTTCTTTTAGTGGTGAAGGCGCAATTAGTTTTTTACAAGTTAAAAACTTAAAGTCGTAATGTTGCTTTCACTTTCGATTTTCGATTTTAACGAAATTACGTTTGACTGTTCGAGTCAAAACCATAAGGTGCAAAAGATGCCTATAAGACTGCGGAGCGCTCTCTTTTAATGCAATCAAACCTTAGCTTCTTTGTAATACGGTGCAAAACCTCAAAGGCCGCGCCCGCATCTCACGGACTCTGCCGTTGTCCGACGCGTCTCATTGTTTGTATCGTATAAGAAGGACACTAAGGTTGACATTGCTTTGAAGACGAGGGAACGCGTCCGCCAACTATCTTTTTAGGTCTCATATCGCGGTTTCACCCGCGTAGTGCTGAAAAATGGTGATAATGATGATGAAAAGTAGCCTAAAAATCTGGTCAATCCGTTGCTCTGTTGCTGCGTGAAAGAGGAACAAACAAACCAACAAACTTTCACATCATTAAAATTTGTTTGATTACTCACGTAAGTTTAAGCTGGTGACTTAACTATAACTATAGTATTAACCGCATTCAGGTCTTATTCAAGAAAAAAGTGAGAAAATCATGTCAATTTCCATAATGAAACTCTAATTACTGAATAACTAGGCAAAAGCGTGTTAAGACACGCATATAGTAGGCTTCCATTGCCAAAGCCTTTTGATTACATTCATAGTTCAGGAATTCGTGGTTAGTTATAGAAAAATTCAAAAGAACGAAACTGGACTCTGTTAGGTGCTTAGCGACAAGTTGTCTTGTCAACTTGAGGATTGGTACCTAACCACTAGCCAGCTGAACATTAGAAAGTACCACACCCCTATGGTATTGTTTCGCGATGTTTTCCTTCACCTAATATAATCTCATTGTTGAGTTTTGAACCCATGTCTGCGGTGGGGAAGTCGATTACGCCAGCCACTGATCTATCATCACGTAGTAGAATCCTAGCCCCATTTCTCCGCTCGATTCATAAAAACACTCAATGTCACCCTAGGATTTATCGACCAGTTTATCGATATCCGTTAGCACATCACTAGTAGTCGAGTGACCTATTGATGTACAGGTTTGGTAAGGGTGTGGCCACACTGCGAGCGGTACGAGTTGGTCAATGGGAGGTTATGTTTCAATAATATTATATTCTCTTGGGTTTATTGAAACGTGTCTGTAAGTGTATCGTGTCACGAGTTTAGGTTGCAAAAGGTTTGTTATACATAATTATGTTTATCTGGATTTACTTATAATGTATTTACTTAATAGTCACAACCTTATTCACAGTTTTCATAACGACGACAAAATTGGGCAAAATGGTTTGGTTTGATTGCTTTTGGCTTTTATTTTGATTAGACACAGTTTGTAACTAAGAGTGGTGCTTTTTAAAAACTGTAAATTATTGGCAAGAACCGTAAAAAATCTGTCAAAGAGTTATTTTTGTACATCTATGTAATGTAATCTTAAGAAATCGTGCTATTTTGTTTCGCAAGCTTTACTTCTTATTCGTAAACGTTCGATTCGTTGATCTATGCTATAAAATGCTTTGTCTATGGTTTCTGTTCTTATTCTAAATTAAACCTAATTTGAAATGCCAACCTTTTCTTACACATTGAATTAAAAAAAGAGATAACTGTTTCCTTAAAAAAAGGAAAGTATCCGATCTGTACCCAGAGAAAGACCTAGGAAGCGTTGGGTGGGTTGTGTCAAGAACGGTCTAAGAAGTATAGAGACAAGAACATCTTGAGTAAGAGAGGCCAGACACGAAGCAAAATGGAGGATTTTTGAGGATGCTAAGATCCACAAAGGGTTGTTTGGTAGCGCGAAGGAAGAAAAAAGTAAGTGAGCAAACTACTGTAGTTCTCGCAGATTTGTTTATGATTAGTTAAGCTTAGAGAATAGAACAACATAAAAATATGCCATGTCACAAATTTGTATACCTTAGCTTTGCTAATTAATACTAGATATCAATTTAATTAAACGGAACGATTAAAAATGGGGTTCCGTTCATTCTAATTGAACCCCATTTTTAATCAATCCTCATTAAAAATGCAAACGATAAACGCTTACAATCGGGACTCACGTAACGTATCGCGAAGACGTCCTACTTCTTAATGGCTTTTCTTGCGGTAAGCTTTTCATTACGAATTTAAACGCAAATTCTTGTGAGACAAGTTTGATTTTACTGTGACAAAAAAACAATGTAATCAAGCTTAATATATACGAATATAAATCGATGATTGAGATCTCTATTTCTATAGAAATAATGTTGATTTTTCAGCGGCTTGTAAATGGAATGTAATAGTAAGGTGTAGATGATATTTGCCAAATTAAAATGAGTAAAGTACTCGTTTTGCAGATGACAATAGCACTGTGTAGTTTAATATTATAATCATTATGAAGATTGCTGAATCATTGATGGTATTGTTAAAATCTTGGATGTTGAATACCGATGAATCTTGTGTTTATAAACACCCAAAAGGGACAGCTATTGACCTTAGATCAGGTAATATATTTGTCAAAGCTATTGACATATCTAACAAAATAAAAATATGACACCGTTCAAAATGGCCGTCTTAAAGTAAATCAACCAAAACATTTAGCTATCCATTTTCCAATCCTACTTTGATAAGAAACACAGTGATATTTAATGTTGGAAAATGTGAGAAAGGGAACCGGGCTCTTCATCAGCTCTGAGTGACCCACTGCTGGGTACCTATAGGCCTCCCTTTGCCATCCCCGGTCACTCGTTTATCGGATCCACTTGTATCGGATAGTTCTTTTGATGTCGTGGAATCCATCATTACGTCTGGCCATGTGTCCTGGCCAATTCCACAAGTTCCGTCACCCTTTTCCGGCTCTTAATAATATATTTTACATTGTAAAACACCTTTTTTACATTTTATTTACATTATTAGACGGGAATTACTCACGTAAGATTAAGCCGGTCACTCCTTACCGCCTATTCACTTTGTTTTATCTATAGTAGTGTTGAAATTATTGAACGAATGAAAACAGTTTTACCACCTATTCCATAGATTCAGTATATCTCCCTCTACGACCTATTCACTTTTTTTTACTCTGTTCTTTCTATAGTAGTGTTGAAATTATTGAACGAAAGAGTTCTCAGATTCTAATTTGATAAAGTCGGCGTTTCTATGTATGTTTGTTCGACAATAAATTGCGTATCATTGAACCGATCATGATGAAATTTTGTAAGCAAGTAGTACATATCGCAAGTAAGCAAGTGGCAAAATCGGTCGAGAAGTTGCGGAGATATAGGTCTCAGTTCGGAGCTAACAACTGGTAATTAAATTTAGACACGAGAGATAAAAGTGATTAAACTATTACAAAAATGATATCTAGAAATCAATTAAATGTTACCAAACAGACATTAGACACCATCACGATCTGTCACTCATATTAAATAACGTAATCAAAACTAAAGTTATATGAGCTCATTCCACAACCTTACCACGGTAAATATCCCGTAAATAAACATCTAACTTTAGTGAACAACCGTGATAGTTTAAAACAGTGTAATCAAAACTATTAGGCAGATTCATAACTTACACGATTTCAAAAACCTTGGGATCAGCGTAAAGTCATGTAGCCTAAGACACAAAGAATATTAAGACGCGTCAATAGACACCTCGTTAGTCAAAATATGACCCACAACTGAGTAATCAAAGTATACAACTACATATAATTATTGTTTATACATAAAAAATATAATCATCTTACATGTATATAAAAAAAGAATTTGGTTGTATTGACGCAATGAAGCAGATTTCACTTTTAGACGATGTCGTGACTAGTCGCCACGAAGTTGTAGGCCGCCAACTGATGGTACGAATGCAACTAGGTTTTAAATACAACTACAGCCAGATTTAAGGCCTGATATTGTCATGTAGATTATAATTGGAGTCGGTGAACTTTAAAATTATGGCTTATTATTACTATGTAGATTAGAGTTTACTAGATAAGGACGATAAAAGGAAAGAAATAGATGAATTCAAAGTAATATTAATATTTACGGGATATTTACCGTGGTAAAGTCCGTGGTCCGTCCGTGGTTCGTGACGGCGAAATATAGGGAGCTCATCCACAACCTTACCAAGGTAAATATCCCGTAAATAATCATTTAACTTTAGTGAACAACCGTGACAGTTCAAAACAGTGTTAAAGCCAACCTAACTCCTCTCAAAGTCTCCTTTACTGAGGCATAACTTGGACTTGACAGTGACTTACTTTGCAAGAATTCAACTATTCAAATTCATTGGTTTCAGTCTACAAAACAACCTATACATTACATTATAACTCATATATATACTACTAATATTATAAACGCGAAAGTTTGTATGTATGGATGTTTGTTCCTCTTTCACGCAAAAACTACCGAATGGATTTTAATGAAAGTTTATAATAATATAGCTTATACATTACAATAACACATCTAGGCTATAACAGGTTGTAGTAGCGAGGCCGTAGGTCGAGCTCTACGCATACGAAGTAGCGAGTTTCAGCTAGTATTATATAAAATCAAATGTAAAAAACGTAAGTAAATAAACGGTTCTCCCTTGTTTCACATAACTACTTTTCATATAATATTTCTTTGTATAATTTCAGTTCGTATAAAATCAATAACCATAGTTATTCACTTCACCTTATATTTATTTACTATATTATTATTTGAAATAAACATTTATTTGATATAAATACGATTGAAGTAATTTTCTCTTTGAATAATATTATTTGACCGAATATTCACTTGACAAAAATATGCTTCACCTAATATTTATTTAGCATAAGTAGTTTTTTTTATGAAACCTAATGTGTGATGACCTAATAGTATTGTATTGACTAATATTGCTGAAATGACTTTTTTAAATCTATTAATAGGTTTGCGTTTGACCGCCAACTCTCTGCTCTGCTCTGTTCTCTGGTTGTTGCGTCGTTTAAACGGATCTGTCACTCATTTTGAACCTAACCAACTCAAGTCTGACTCCGGGTGGGCTCCCGCCAGAAGCTCTTACGGTCACCCCTGAGTGTCGCTTCGCCACACTCTCACTCAGGACCTCCCTTGAGCTTCTGGCTTCCGCGCTTTTTATATACACTCTAGGGGTAGAGACCACAAGACTAGGTGGAGTCGGGGTGCTCTGTGTCGGTTTTGTGACCCATTTTGAACCTAACCTACTCATGTCGGGGTGCTCTGTCGCTCATTTTGAGCTAAGAAGCTTCAGTTTTGAATTTTTCATAGTCATCAATTATCATGCTGTACAAAATCGGGGTGTGCATTATTGAACTGAGTCAATAATGTACGATGTATGATAAATATGATGTGAGTCGCGGGCATCCAGTGGATGCAAAAGGCAGGCTGTCGTTCAGTGTGGAGGTTAAAGGGGGAGGCCTATGTTCAGCAGACGTCTTCTGGCTGATGATGATGATGATGAATAATGTACGGCATAATATTGTACGACACAATATTGCACAGCATGATAATTCGCGTACTTGTACATCAATTATCAGTCTATACATTATTGGGCCGAGCTGATAATGTACGGCATGATATTGCACGGCACGATATTGCATAGCATGATATTCGATGTACATGTACACCAATTATCATGCTGTGCATTATTATGCCGTACATTATCTGTGTTGTACATCATTGCCTCCCGGAAATTCGATTAAATAATTATTATATGAAATAGGATTCGATTAAGCAAAAATCATATCAAACGACTATTATCTCGAACAAATATTATACTATTTGAATATTAGAGCTACCGTTGTTCTATCAAACAAATGTTATTTAAAACAAAAAATATGTGAACAAAAAATATACATAACGTTTGGTATAATACCAAACGTTTTTAGGTCAAGTGAAATTATAGGAAACGTTGTTATGTGAAACAGGGGAGACTCTAAATAAACACGACTGGTAAATGCTATGCCAAATTCTTTTAACACAAAATTAAGAGAAACTAACTGTCTCTACTCTTCCGTACATAGTCTTCTATATAAAGATCTCTATTGACAATAGATCTCATCATCAGAAATGATTCCGTACATCTATTCACAGAATCTACAGTTATAGATAGCGACACATGCTTGTGCCGCGTTGTGCCACTTTTGTACTGTTACAAAAATGAGAAATAATACGTAATTATTTATGATTTGGTTAACAGTTAACGTTATACCTTCCTAACGTTGTGTAAAGAGATTTTTATCTCGACAAATTAATACAATTGCCTAGTTTTTTTGTAAAGTTAAATTAAAAAAAGGTCGTTTTTGTATTATTTATTTAGGAAACCTTAAACTAGACATTATATTATGGTAATGGTAAGTAAAAATACGAATAAATATGGCTAAGGAATTGAAACTATTGTTGACTTGACTATGTCCTACAAGCTTATTCTCGAGGAAAGGATATTATATTCTGACACCAGGGCTGGTACGATGAGCTCTTAAACAGTGACTGCGGGAAATTACGTGAACGTGAACTTTAACGTGCCGAGATACGTTTAGTGGTCGCATAACTATTCACAGTTTCCTTAATTGAATCGCGTTAAAGAGGTGATGGTAGAGGGCCTGTTATCTCTTTAAGATGAACGTGGAAGTGACAGGAAGATAAACAAATGCTCTACGATCAGCCCTATGACTGCCACCTCGCCTGATGTTAAGGTAGTACGTTTCTCCTATGCCGGGAAATTCAAATTCAAAACAGTTTTTTGTTCTTGCAACTTGTTCATAAAAGATATAATCTTTAATGGACACTATTACTTACATTTGTTGATAAACAATTTTTTGCTGTTTCAAACGGTTTATTGACAAATGTAAGTATTATGGTGCATTTCTGATAAACAGCAGTAGGTACAAGATAATGTGAAGAACACATAAAGTATTGCACAAACACCGAGTCATTTACAATTATTACACCGGCCTAGCTACAAGGACAAGAAAATTGTATGAAATTTTAATTTCTCGCCATATGCGAAACGTACCACCTTAAGCGATGATGCGGCCTACGATGGAGTACGCTTGCCTAGAAGAAACCCACAATAAAAAGTTTCGGCTTAATACCTCCGTTCCGTGTTATTGGCAAAAAGTTATTCGTGCCATAATAACGCAAATATTATCGTATTAGCATCATAACACTAAGTATTTTTAAGCATGCAATCAGCCATATGAAGCAACCACTTCACTCTATCCTTGCATTACAGCGTTTCTTCACCAGACTATTGCCCCAATGTTAGATGCAAGTCTTTCAAAGTTCTAGTCTTTCTATTTACTTGTATTGTTTACTTATCGCAAGCTTTTAACTCTTTATTATTCTAAGACTGAGTTACACAATCTTTGGATACCAACTGACAGTACTGGGTATCTATACACTTTTTACGTAACAATTTGATGTGGCAAAGCTGTCAAAAACCATTACGACGAGAAAAAGAGCCCAATAATTATTTTTAAAAGCTTTGAAACCTTAAAAAAGAAAAAAAAGAAAAAAAGAACCAAAAATTTTTTTTTTAATTTTATCAAGAAAAGAGTTTTAAAAAAATATTCTTGATTCTTGTCGATGCAAAATGTGATCAAAATGTTGAACTATATATTATTATATGAGGGTCATCAGCAACGAATCCCTAATTCAGACTAAGCTTCAAGTAAGCTTAAGTTTTTAGCATCGGTGAAAAGTTGCTAGTCTATCGGTTTTTTATCAGATACATTTCTGAAAGTGTGCATCGGATCTACATGATCTAATTCCCTCCTGCCCATATTCCTATCAGGCTGCCAGAGTGGGTAAAAAAGGTGACACGGCTTTATGGTTGATATTTCGAAAACCCGTACTAAGCACTTTGATTCCACTGTTATTGTGCGAACTGCCTGTGGAATTCACTGCCTGAATGGGTGTTTCCCGATAGTTTTAATTTGGGTGTCCTCAAATCGCGAGTGAATCGGTTTCTTCTAGGCAAGCGTGCTCCATCGTAGACCGCATCTCTGCTTAACATCAGACGAGGTGGCGGTCAAACGCAAGCCTATTTTTTAATATAGAATAGATCTACGTTTGGTCTCCAACTCACCTGATGGTAAGCGACGCTATAATAATAGAGATAAGATTTTCTTTTTAATTGAAAGATTTTCCTTTAACCATAGCACTTGCAACTTGCCAAAGTGTCTAAGTAAGGTGTAACATTCTGACTAGTGACATTTAATGACCATTCACCTATTACGCAAGTTATTGCGATATGTCTGAAGCATTGACTTGAACATTAGGATGTATTTGATGTAATGAGGTAGTAATTTGAGGAAGAACATAAACTACTGAACTTCTAATGTATGTCAGTAAGGTCAACATCCAAAGATTTCTACACCCCGGAATATATCTGCCAAATTTCAGCTTCGTAGTTCAAATTCTTTACGAGATTTCGTGATGAGTCAGTCAGTGGTATTTAGCTTTTACATATACAAACTGGGTTACGCAGAAAGTTACAAAACCGAAAGGTAACAATAATAATCAATAAATATTCGGTACATTTTTGCACACACACTCATATGATCCCAAGATAAACAATGCTATGTGTATATTGAAGAATTCTAACATTATATCCCTTTAGTTATATATTTCATATACATTAGTTTATTAAGCAATAAACGCAAATGCGTCACTTATATTGTGTTATATAAACATGTTGTTGAAGTTGATACGAAGTCACTTACAATAGTTTAATAAAATTTTAACAATTTTTTTTTTTTTTTTTAATATTTATTGGTGCAAGTTAATACTAACACTACAAAAACAGTAAGACTGCCCATAGACCGTTGAAGATCTAAAGACAGTCCAAATGCTCAAGCCCACTATCTATCTATTTATATAACAAATCTTAACTCATTACTTTGTTATTATCATCTATAACGAATAACAACGTAGAATAACATCATCTATAACGTTTCATAAGAAGAAGATTTGTTATCCCTACCTTGGTCATGCCAAATTTGAGAATGACTTTACCGATTTCATTTATCTTTTTTTTCTAAGTTTTCTAATACTTTGTAGAAGTTTCTTACGGAAAGAAAAATTAAGAAAATAACGCAGAAAATTGTAAAATTTTAGAAAACTTAACGACGATTTTAGCTTCGCGCGTTTAATGAATGTGAATTTACCAGACAGCAGTTTATTAAAACAGGACAACGTCTGTCGGGTCAGCTAGTCAGTAATATAATTACTAATTAGAGGCTTTAACTGATAATAATTAACTAACACCTGAATTAAGTTATATAACGGTTACATTAGTGCATGTTCATTGCGAAGGTATTGCCATCTGCATTAAAGTCAAGGCTATCTCGGTACTACAGGCACTCACATTCTCGTTTTGTAAGTGATTTACCCAATGCTCTTGCAAAAACTTTTGTGGTATCTTTATAATATGTTGAAGTGATAACTTGTTTAGGCACGTTGGGCTCTATTTGGGATGGGAAAAAAGTACTGAACTTGCGTGACCGTTACGGTTAGATACTTGTCGGGTAAAGTGGGCTCGAGTCGACTGAGGGAGTGAGAGATTTATAGATTTGATGAAGTTTTCTCTAATGTGGTGTGGTCCACACTTTTTTTAATTTATATTTGTTTTATTATTTGCTAGTTGCGCCTCACGGTTGAAGCCACGTGGTTTAATTTATTTTTACTTGAGATTCGTCTCTTCAAACTGTTTTGAATTTTCCTAATTATAGTTACTTAAGAAGGTTGTATCGTCGTTTAACGGCCTTATATAAGTTAAATAATACTCAAAGTTGGTCTGTCAACTTTTCACTGACGTAAATTTGTTTTGTATGACGAAAATTGACATACTCGACATCGAGACGAAATAATATGGATGGCATAGCAAGAGCATATTATATTATACCCAGCAGTGGGATAAGAAAGGCTGTAGATGATGATGATGATAGATTAAGTAATTAAAAAATATTGATATTTTATAACTTACAGAACATATTCTTGGAGGTATTAGATAGGATACTTTTTATTAAAAAATATATATTTTTTACGAAAGTAAAAAAAATTGTTTGTCTATATATCTCAAAATCTAGCTTCAATATTATATAATCGCGAAAGTGTGTTTGTTCCTCTTTCACGCAGCAACAAAGCAACGGATCGACCTGGTTTTTTTTTCATGGGTATAGTTCAAAGGTCGGAGAGTGACATAGGCTAGCATCATCATCACCATTTTTCATCACTACGCGGGTGAATCATACTACACATGTTAATTACCTGTTTACATACAGGATTGGTCTTAACTTATAAAGAAATTGTCGAAATTTTATTGTTAATCAATACACCAAATCGATTAAACCTCAATTTAAATAAATCTAAACTTAATTATAATCGAATAACAAAACAATCGTTAGTTCCGGGCGATTGTTTCTAATAATTGTAGAGTTTCAAGTTTAGCAACTATATGGTAATTACAATTAGATTTTGTTTGCAACTTATACAAACCAGTTTAGTTTTTATTTGGAATAATTAGTAATAATTGGTTAAATATTTATTTTTTTATTCTGTATTTATTTTGGGGACTTTTGCCATCAATGGCACGTCAATCCCATCATGGTAAAATAATTTAATTTGTAAATTAAAACTTCATTATCAGTTTATAATTTTCCCACTGGTGGGACACAGGCCTCTTAAAGAGGGATGGCTGGCCCAATGTATGTTGGTGAATGTCATGTCTTTGAACTTTTGAGGATTTTGGACATACCCAACAAAAATAATTGTTTTTGTTTCCTCACGTTTCAAAATAAAACTTATTAGCAACAATTGGTAACAATATGACTAAAATATCTCGTATAATAAAATATCTAATATAGAAATGGCGTATGACTATGTAATAAAATAATTATATGTATTGATACATAATTTTATACATATTTATATTTGAGGCATCTGTTTATCTAATTCTTGTAAAAAAATATCTCCTTTACTTTCGTTGGTTGACCAGCTTTTTGTCTCTAAACTTGATACACGCCTACATACTTAACATTTGTTTCAACCTGGTGGATGACTGGTAGAAAATTATTTAACATTAAGTCCTCAATTTGTGAATTTTTACATTATTTGTGCAATAAAGCATTAAATAAATAATAGATAATACGAGCATAATGACATTGAAAATAAGAGATCATCTATATTTAAAATATTGTAGAACTGCTTCTGCTCTTTGTAAAAATACAATATTCATCACAAAGGTAAAAGTCAAGGATTTTTCCTCGAAACAGAATAAAATAAAGTCGGTTACTGTGAAACCCGTCTTTAAATGCAAATATACAAAACGAGAAATATATCAGCTCTATACGAATTTAGCATAAATAAAGTTTGAATCAATAATCTGAAACAAAACGAGAAAAGTTTTTTTTTTTTTTTTTATTATAGAATAGGCTTGCTTTTGACCACCACCAAACTTGATGTTAAGCGATGATGCGGTCTACGATGGAGGAAGCTTGCCTAGAAGAAACCGATTCACTCGCGATTTGAACACACCTAGATTATACCTATCGGGGAACAGGAACACCCATAAAAACGAAAAAGAAGTGAAGTGTTCGGAAGAGCGCGTTGATGTCTTTTCTATAAAACTTTTCGCGGCTTGTAATAAAAAACGTGTTTTACCCGTGCTTTTTAAATTATAGAAATAATAGAAACAATATGTTCAAAATATTACTTGTGTATTTATGGACTGATTATTAAAATAAAGATTTTATGTTATTTCGGACGTTATGTAGGTAAGTACTTGTAGCAAAATTATTATTTTCCATGAACTGTTTGCACTAAATTGTTTTATATTATTAATTTCTTTTTCTTTCTTTTTTCTCAGCTACTTTTTACTACTTAGTTAAATGTAAATAACTTGTACTTGGTACATTGTAAGTACGTAATTTATAAACGTAATTTATATTAGTGTTTAGTAAAATTTTGTACTAAAGTAACTCAAGGGTTCATCTGAAAACCGGCACTGATAGTCCTTGACTTTCATCATTAATTCCGAGACGGACCCATTCGACACTGATTGTATCCTTTGGGTAAGTATAATTTTTTTTGAAGCAGTGTTTAATAAAATATAAGTAAGTACAATGTAAGTACGTAAGTAACTATTACTTAGCACAATTTAAGTACGTAACTTACTAATGCTTAGTAAAAAGTAAGTACCGACTTACTAAAATCTAAATACGTAAGTACTTAGTGAAATGTAAATAATATAGTGAAATGTGTGTGCTAGTCTGTGGAATACGTTGCCTGAATGGGTGTTTCCCGATGGTTACAATCAGGGTGTCTTCAAATCACGAATGAATCGGTTTCTTCTAGGCAAGCATGCTCCAACGTAGACCGCATCATCGCTTAACATCAGGCGTGATGGTAGTCAAACACAAGCCTATTATTTATATTAAAAAAAAAACTTCATAAAAAATAGTCTTTTTAAGGTTTTTTTTTATCGCTTATTGCAGCTTTTTTTTCTTACGCCGAGATACTGTGTTGGAGAAACTACTTTTCTCTACAGGCTCTACTCAGAAAAAAAAACAATTCATTAGTAACCTAGCACACAATTATAAGTACTTTTATCTTGGTTACGTAATTAAAATGGCGTTCGAATATTATATCGTCGCCCAGTACTGAAGCTTTACGCAATAAGTTGCGCTTGCGCAGAATTGTGTCACTACACACCGAGAATCAAGAGTTCGAGACTTACACTACTTTCATTATTCAAGTTTTTTTTTCCTTCACTCCCTTTAAAATAAAATTCTTTTTGAATAACCTGTAACAAAAAAAAATCTGAATGCGTAGTTTTTTTTCTTTCGAAACAGACTTTCTCCATATTATTATGTTCGTCAAAATAGATCTGAACCAATTATCTAGTCAATTTCAAAACTGGAATTTGATAAAAATCTGTTATGTCGCAAATCAGAAGTACCTACTTGATTAAAATTAAATTCTTTTTTTCTTTTTTTTAATTTTAAATTGTAACAGAAAGCTTCTTACCACTTAAAAGTGATGCATTAGTAGAATACACACTTAATCGGTTCACATATCGGTCATAAGTTAATAGTCGTTTAGTTTTTTTTTTTTTTTCTGTATTAGTTTCAAGTTTTTTTAGGTTTATTTGTAGGTTTAAAAAAAACGCATAACGTTACAGTCTTATAAATATGTTCTATTAACCATATCTTATGTTATTATTAACAATTTTTCTCATAGCCTGAAAGAAATTGAAGATTAAAGTCTTACATCATTTTCACACTCAATGATTCCTAATAAACAATGGAAACACCCAATGTATGCAAACGTTTTCACATCAAAAAATATTTAGGGACATCAACCTTATTTTACATAGAATTCTTTGCCGTAATAACATAATAGATAGTACATGCTAGCTATGTAGAGCTTAATAATTAAAACCAGGCGAGATGGCGGTCTAACCAAAGCCAATTTTTTTTTCATATCCTAATCTTACCTTGACATGTAACCAGCGCACAGAAAGCGATGACCACGAAAAAGCTCCAAATCCTTAAACCTTCCATTTTACACACACTCAATCTCGGTTGCAGCATTTTACACAAACATTTCAGTTCAAAAAGTTCACTGCACAGCACTTTAAAAATAAAAAATCGAAATGTATTTAAAAAGTTTTATGTCATATTCGAATGACGTTTATACTTTATTTCTTCTTTTTTTGAGAAAGTGACGTCTGTAAAGAGGTTCGTTTGTCAAGAGTCGAGTGGTGCGGTCGCGGCGAGCGTCGGCGCGGCTTTCGTTGCTAGAATGGCTACAGAGGCTCCTATCCCCACTTTGAATTGAGGTCTCCGGTACGCAACGCGTTTCCACTTCTTGTTTAGGCTTTTGAGGGCTCGAGTCTTGACATCCTGGTTAGGTTTGTAGTTTAATTGATACAAATAGTATTGGTAATGGTTACTCACCTCTGCAGCATAAAGAAATGTTGAATATTATAAATGCAATAGTTTGTAGATGTAGAGTAAGCGTGACTATTTAAAGTCATTTTCGTATATCGGGTGACTTTTTTAACCGAAACAGATTATCAATGGTCAGAAACCACATACATAGCAGCAAGAAATTCGAGGTATGTGCTAAATTAACGCCAATTTTTGGCAAAGATGATGACAAAGAAATGTCATCTTATATCAATGTCAAAGTGAAAGTTAGAGTGTAGTTGTAGGGTAGTAAACATTTTTTGCCGCCAGCATGCTGGGTACGCTGCTAACAGATAGTGGGCTTGAGCATTTGGATTGTCTTTAGATCTTCAACGGTCTATGGACAGACTACCTCTATTTGTAGTGTTAGTATTAGCTTGTATTTTGTTTAGTTAATAAAGGCACTGGCGGAATGCTGGCGTCTACTTTGGTCAAAAAATTTGCATTGCCATCCCACGTGGCAATGCTGCCAGCATTCTGGCCACTTTTCCCTCCACCGAGGGGCTTTTAGATTAATATTTTTATAATTTGGTACATTAATATTTTATAAATAAATTTTTATTTTTATTTGTATATTTTATAATAATTAGGTAGTGATAGTTTTAGTTTTTAAATACTGTGTTTTGAATATGTTTCGTGTAAATAAATATTGACATAAAGGCACTTGCCCCAGTGTACATTTTAGGAAGAATGAAAGTTTATAAGTTTTAGGGCCAACGTAAAAAAACATGTCACTCCATTGTATTATTTTCATATTACCGTGTTTACCGTCGATATATTTATAATATGAAATCTTTCGTTTTTACTTTAACAAAACTAAAAATAAAACGTTCGTTGTGCTGGGGCGGGTCCCCAGCACAACGAACGTTTCAAATTTTTAAAATATTTTTTTTAACATAACATTTTCTTTAAAAATTACTACTCAAAGTTTCAAATAATTATGGAAAATATGGATATAGAGGTTCAATTAGGGTTCAAAAGATACAGCCGTTAAAAAAGGCATAGGACAGACAAACAGACAGACAGCGTACGCTTACTAGGGTTCCGATGACACCCTTCAGCTACAATAACCCTTAAAAACGATTGGATTATCATTATCTATAAGCATAGTAAACTTTAAAGAAATATGTGTCTATACGTATATGTTGAGAATTGGAATTTTGGCACAAAAAAAATTGGACAAGTAAAATAAAATATAAAATAAATATATATTCAGGACATTTGCCTTTTTTGGTAAGTGTGAGTAGCAATCCCACCCTTAGGGTTCCGTACAAAATAAATATGTATGTAGATGGTTCATCCATCCCGCGGATCGAGTTTCGACGAAAAAAGGTTGAAATATTTATGGACGAATGGACAAACTTAACTTTGTAGTTGGCAAAAAGGTGCTTCCATACATACCAACAAAAAAAAATAAGTTTGTAACTACAAAACATTTTTTATACACTGTCCGTCTGTCCGTCTATCCATCCGTCCCTCTTTTAAAATTATATAATAAAACTGTAATTATTTCTTACTAGTAGGCCTCTACTACTTACTAGTAGGCCCGGCTTCGCACGGGCGAAGCCGGGATATATAGCCTATTTCAACCGGGAATAGTGCAGCATCCCAACAGTGAAAGAATTTTTCAAATCGGTTCAATAGTTTCGGAGCCTATTCAATGCAAATAAACAAACAATCAAATCTTTCCTCTTTATAATATTATAGTATAGACCAGCGGTCCGGCTTCGCACGGGTATTAGGAGTTTTAGTAAGGATCCCAAATTTTTTGAAAATATAATATAGCCTATGTCACCCGGGGATAGTGTAGCTTACCAACAGTGTGTTCGGTTCTGTAGTTTCGGAGCCTATTCAATGCAAACAAACAAACAAACAATCAAATCTTTCCTCTTTATAATATTACTAGCGGTCCGCCCCAGCTTCGCACGGGTACAAATTATAGCCTATGTCACCCGGGGATAAAGTAGCTTCCCGTCAGTGAAAGAATTTTTCAAATCGGTTCAGTAGTTTCGGAGCCTATTCAATGCAAACAAACAAACAATCAAATCTTTCCTCTTTATAATATTAGTATAGATATAGTATAGTATAGACAAAATATCAAAATGAAAATTGCTTTAAACTATTTGCAATGTTATTCTAAATTTAATTGGGATTTCGTATCTCTCTCGTATCGTTCTATCTCTTTCATAGGTACATCATAAAATTGTAGATAAAAAATCGGTGACTAGGAATTATAAAAAGAGTTTGGTAATTAAATTTACCTTTAAAGATTAAAGAGATAGCCCAAAACGTACAGGAGACGTTAAATCATTAATTTGAGAGGTCAGTCCGCGAATAAACAATAAGTATGGCAGCTACTGTATTCGCTTTGATAAACTTAAGTATTCAACTACCTAGCAAGCGTTACGAGCCAGGGGCTCGATTATAGAATCGTTCGTATGATATTTCGCACGAAAATACCATGCGAAATTACTGACTTTCGAACGAAATCCCAATCAAAAGTCGCTATTTTACTTCACATGTTTGTATGTAACATACAAATCTTGCTCACAATTTTACCCACTTCCCGGCGTTCATTTGAGTTGACATTTGGTACACGTATGTAACTTGGATGACAATACGTTAACGGCCTCTTTCTTATACCAAATGTGACGGTTTAAAATCAATTTTATTCAGTTAAATTACAATATTTGAGCTGGAAAAAAAAATACTTGTCACAGATACATCTGTGTTTGAGTTTATGATTTGGTTCAAAACACGATAGAATAAACTTTCCTTGATCAAAAAATTTTTTAAACTAAGTCGATTTCGTTTATTTTTTTCCTTTTATGCTCTAATGAAAGCCCGTAACAACCTGGAAATTGCATGTACTGAGAGGAAATCCTATTAAAAAAAAAATTGATTTGGATAGATTTTGATAGTGAATAGTTTCTTTTTTTAGTAAAATTAAAAGTGTAAAAAGGTCGCGAGAATTTGCGCGCGCCGCGCTCAGTACCGCTGGATAGTACCATGGAGCTTTTCTGATGATGAGGAGTCGAAAGGTGGTCAATGGTCATAGGAACTAACGAACGCAACAATATAACCCCATCATGTTTAGGCTCCTTAGAATGGTTTTGATGAGTAAGTACTTACTACAATACAAAGAGTAAAAGCTTGTTAAAAAAATACTACAAACTTATTAAATATACATATTAACGCAACGAGTGGTTTGAACTATTCGAATTTGATAAAATATTTCATATCGCATGATATTTTCGTGCGAAATCATACGAGCGATTTACAAATCGAGCCCCAGTGGTGACCTAGATCCCACGAGATTGATTTGAACTCTTTATTTTGTTTATGATGAATGATCCAAATAATTTATCGTGTTAATACGTTTTTAAATTAAATTGCTGATGATTTTTATGACTCAAATTATTTACGAATGAAATAGGAAGTCAAAAATACAATCGAAGTAGACAGGTAGGTAGGTACCTACCAAACTACTTATCGAAGCGATTTAGCAATGGTAATATTTAGTTAACTAGACAATCGAGTTAGGTACCAAGGATAGATAGATACATAGAGAAATATACTATACTAGAGATAGATATTAGATCCTTGGTATAGGTATACTTACGCAATGAATTTAAGAAATTATTTACTGCGTTGCAATAAGTATACCTCAAGACCAACTCTCTTGTCAAATATTAATGTTTTTTTAACCAATTATAAATTTTATGAAGCAACTAAAAATTATATTATAGTTGTTTGTGTAGAGCGTCTACTATAAGAGAAATAGGATAAAAAAGAAAACTCCAAAAAAACCTCTACGCTTCAGAATAGTGTTTCAGCGCCATCTGTGTTTTTCTTTTTAAAACGCTTCGATATAATAGCCCACGAAGTTGGACGTTAGAAATATTGTAAAGAAAACTAACTACGCCATGTAAGTTTAGGAGATTATCGCTAGATGGCGGTACCACTGTAATTTTTTGCTAACTCAATAGATGGCGCTACAGGTTTACAAGAAACAATGGCATTTTTTTTTTATCTATCGGCTTCAAACTTCTTGTCTATTTGGCCAATATCAATTAATTAATCGTCCTATAATTTCAAATTTAAAAAAATAACAAGTTTAATTATAGCAAAGTACTTAAGCCACCTTAAAATCCAAATCATGCACAATGAAAATTATATACAGTGGACCCCCGGTAATCCGGCAAACATTATGCAGGGCAGTGTCGGACTATCGAATTTGTCGGATTATAGAGCACTGCCTAATAAATAGTAAACAATGAACGCACGCTAGGCCGTACCGCTATCACTAGTAGTCAAATTCAAACTAAGTAAAACAATGCATACGCGTTGAGCACAATAGCGGTGGCGTGTACGAGTTGTGACCTGTTCAAACCTGCGTGATCTATATGTATTAGCAAAGATTGTCAAACATACATGTAATTCTAAGTCATGTCGGATTACAGGGGGCGCCGTATTAGACAGGGGCCGGATTATCGGGGGTCCACTGTAATTAGATTATACTTTAGTTGTTTCCCAAAATCAAGGACATGTTCACCAACTGAAAGCGTTTTTATGAAAACTTTTTACTTACAATTTTATTTTTTTACTTCTCTGTTGTACAAAAAGTTTATAACAAAATAGAACAAAAATGTTCTCAAAATTTCTGGTAGTACCTTCAAATGTTGCGTGATAAATAGATGCTGCGGACAAAATAACATTGTTATTTGTAGACCGTGGAAAAGTTTCTTTCTCTACAAAACTAGGTAGGTATGTCGTTTGTGAAATGCTGCAGCCCTCTCTGGGACGGTCCAGGGTAGTGAGTTATCGGAGCTACACAACAAAACTTCATCTTAACAACCCCTGCTTTCTACTAAAGGAGGCGTAAAAAAAAACAATCTTACATTGAGCTGTCACGACTTTTTTTAATGCCATAGATGGCAAACAAGCTGACGGGCCGCCTAATTACATTTTCTGTGAAACTTCAACTGGCTTTCGTGTGGCTATCTATTACGGTTTGAACGATAGGTAGGACAGACAGACATCGTAAGCTTATTAATAGCAGTAATAGGGACCTGTTTTTACCCTTTAGGTACGGAACCCTACAAACATTAATTGTAGAAGTATTATCCTCAGATCAGAAAACAAGGGAGATATGCCTTACCTACTATAATTATCGTTCGTGATCAATGTTTCATTTTTCACTTCGCAACATAATAAAAGATCAAATACCTATCTACCTAGGTGGGTTGAGCTGGGTAGGTATATAACATAATATTTTACCGACTTAAAAAATTAAGAGTTTCTCAATTCGATTGTATTTTTTTTGTTTGTTATCACCTCCGTCATTTATAATCCGATTTGGTGTTTTATTTATTTATTTGAATGTCAGAAATTTTATTAAAATCGAATCAGTAGTTTTGTTTTTAAGTAAAAATAACTAGAAAAAATTGAAATTGCTTTTTCTACTAAACTTTTTTACTTTTTTTTTTTTTTTAGTCATCATCATCAACCCTGAATAATATCTACTACTGCTGGGTAGGTATAGGCCTCACTTTGCCCACTATCCAAGGTCTCTCGCTAGTCGCATCCACTCGTTCCCGTCAGTACTTTTGATGTCGTCAGTCCACGTCATCCTCGGTCGGCCTGGGTTCCGCCAACCTAATCTCAGCCACCACGCGGTTACTGCTATACACCACTTCCCATCATTACGTCTAGCCATGTGTCCCACGTGTTTTGAAGTATTTTTTTACTGATCATTATTATGATTTAGTCTTGTGCCAAAATAAAGTATTGAGGCCTATTCTGTCATACCACTCACTGAACTAAACCAATCTGACAGGACTAAAATTATCTGCCTCTCTTTTCATTTTAATACGTGAGAGAAGGATGGCAACAATTTTAGAGTTGTCAAATTTAGTTTAGTTTAGAGTGCATCAGAATCTATGCCAATGTTTATGGTATTTTTTATCGCTATCGCTAATACCTATACCTAGTAATTACCTACTAAATTAAAAAGTAGGTCTTGGCAATCGTACCTATGCCTTGCCTGTTTTTTTTTTTTCGAGGGGGAAATCTTCCAAAGATACCCGGCTGCATTGGGTGGGGTGCAGCCAGGTTATGTGGGATTATACCCACTAAAACCCCCCCGGTGACCGGCGTTAGTGCTTGACAAGAGGGCTCCGGTGCGTCCGGTGCACTACGCTACGGCTCCTCCCGAGACAACTGCGTGTTGTCTCAGCCTCTCCACCCACGACAACGTTGGTCACACAACGTTGTCGTTCTCTCCCTGGGCACGCTTAAGTGGATGGTCAGAGCCCCAACTTTGACCATCCCGACCTTTTAGTAGCCTCTTATAACAGGCAGGGGTTACCGTTGCCGTATTCTATTGCCCCGGCGCCAGGGCTAACCTCTGCCTAGCCTAGGAGTTTTGGCGCCAACGTGGAAAAAAATATGTCGGGGTCGGGTCGATGTATATTATTTTCCTACACTTGTGTATTTTTGATGGATTATTATTTATTAAATGCTTGTGAACGTGCTCGAGTGTGGATAGGGTTACCAGATGCAAAATATAAAAGTCCGGAGAAAAAGACCGTTTTCCATTGCAAAATCCTGAGTTTTTGTCGCAATTTGAAAACTTTCTCACAATCGTAATTTACAAGTTTGTTGAAATTTTCAAATTATTATTGGTTTTTTGCTTATTTGATAGGTACTTTATAATAAATTAATAGAAGATTATTTTTTGTTACTTTGTAAATGTAAAAGATCTGAAAAATCTACTCTATTTTATTGAAGATTCTAAAAATCCTAAGATTTCCTGAGATTTACAAAATCCGCCCGCAATCCTGAAAAAAGCCAAAAAATCCTGAGACCTCAGGACAAATCCTGAGATATGGTAACCCTAAGTGTGGCTGTGGACAAGTGATATGAAACATGTCTTGTTGTCTTGTTACCAACACGCCATAGAAGCCACCCACCCTGCTTCCATCACTGCTACTGGGGCATGAGTTTGACTTGACCGTGACTTACATTGCTTCACTCTGACTGTGACTATGACTTGTACGACGTTATTTATTACTAATATAAACTGGTTTAATGTTACGACTGAACGACTCTGTATCCTTCATCAAGTCATGAAAAAATTTATACACACACTGCTTCTTTTCTTCCCTTCGATTTTACTCTTCGACCAAAACAAAATGAATTCATTTTATTTTGGTTGAAGTGTTTACCTGTGACAATCTCTGACAAGACAATATAGATACCTACGGTTTTTGATAGCAAAATGATGCCCTCCTATAGGTAATACCTAGTAGGTAGGTAGGTATATTATCTTGTCAGAGAATAGGTATTTCTCCAATTGTCCCACAAGTTGGTAGGTATTGCGAGTAAAATCAAACAATCCATTCACAGTTCACAGCTAGTTCGCATCCATTCACAGATTCGCGCAACCAATCGCCCGCCAAAACTATCGGCGCTGCCAAACTAACAAGACGAATCAAACAACAAGATCGCTAGGTAGGTACGTATTGAAAAGGGCCGATAGTGGACAATACTGGCCGGTAATAAAAAAGACAAAAAAGAGGGAGGCGAAAGGTCGAAGGATCGAAAAAAACATCCTTCCGCAGAGAATTTAGGTGTTCGACCGACACCGTCTTGAAACCAAATCGGACTTGCTTGTTATAAATTTTGTGTAAGATAACAATGCGTGCGTGTGGGTGTGTGGTACGCTCGTTGACGAGTGTAGTTACGGCACGCAATAGCGCTAACAAGCGTGCGAGCGAGAAACGTATATGATTTGTAGAGCGTAGTCTCGTTCTAGCTGTCGGCAACATGGCGCGCTGAGTCGGGCTTGCTCGGGCGCAGGCTCGAATCGTATCGCCTGCCCACTCAAGGTTCGCTGACTGCCGTTCTTTTGTTTTAAATGTTGCCAGGTCTAATGAACATTCCCATATTATTTGTAATTTTGTGTTCGCACTTTTTAGTTGAAGCTTTTGGCGACACATAGGTATATTTATCTTCCTGTGGTCTGTAAGTAGGTACTTATTACTGTTGTTTTATAAAAGTATTTTATTGAACCTAGACAAGTGCTACTAATCATTGTTATCATTAATTACCGTCATTACCATCGTCATTTCTATAGATACCTATTACATAAAGTAGGTATTAGATAAGTAGGTACCTACCTATTCTTTATTATGAAATTATAGGTAGGTATTCAACAATGAGCATAATAATTACTGGTTGAAGTAGGTAAATAAACGTAAATACGTATCTGTAGGTATTTTCAACTAAGTATGTAGGTATTTACTTACATACAATTTTTTACTATAGTTGTGTAAGTATGATCTTTTTATTTGGCCTTAGATGCCAACCAAACCGATTAATGTTAACAGAAAATATGTTTTTGTGTGTTTTGTCTACACGTTTGACCTACCTACCTGCATCGAAAAGAGCCACGTTCAATAATCAAAGAAATACAAATCATCGTTATAAAATAAATGTGTGGAGAACCGGGAACGATTCCGGGAACCCAGACGAAAACAGCGTCAACTGAGGACCTGCTCAAACCAACGTCTGCATACCGATCGTCAGTTTTTTATATTAGTGGTGCACACCGAAGATGTGTTCGTGGGAGTGAGATGGCGCGAGAGTGTGCGTGCCGGCCCGTTCCCGCGCACGCCTTGCCGTGTCGTTGTGTGCAACACAGCCAGTATAGCAGTGTACTCGCGGGATTCGGCCGGTCGCGGACCGCTCGCGTCGCGTTTATCACAAACCACCGGCGATAAACAAAATAATGATCAGTGTTCCACATTACGTGCATCGCGAGTGCTACAAGCGACAACAGTGTGTGATAACGAGAATGTAACCTGTGTTGTGTCAAAATCAAACGGTGTGCGATATCGGACGTGTTTTGGAAGTTGGCGCGAGGAGATCGCCATGCGAGTTTTGTTTAGGTATGTCGACCGATTAATTATGGCCCATCAGTGTCAGAAGGGGTCGGTGGCCTGCATTTTCGCCACCGAGAGATCTGTTAGTGTATTTTTGTATTTGCGGTGACATGCCGATGCCGCGGCGTTGCGAGGCCGCTCCAGCCATACGAGATGTTTACAAAGTTCGTATTTACATCCGTTTGTGGTCGTTTTTATGTGCATAGGCGCCGTGGTCGGGTGTTATCAGGGGTCTGGAAGTGTGTCGTGTAATTTATAATGTAATTAATCTGTTATCGGACCGGTGGAGTAGCGGGAGGTGAAGTGAACTTTGCATCACGCGTTCCGCCGGTCGCCGCTGCCGTCGGCTTGTGTTTCAAATCTCAAGTTACGGTGTTTGCCGTGTTAAAGACAAGTACCTACATGGTTACGAACTTCTATCAACTTACCACGGTATTTTTTTAAGTACAACACAAAACCTATGCCTACCTGCATAACAGAAAATTTTCAAACGGCACCTACGCTAGATAAAAACATTTGAAATACAACAAATACTTTTAGTCAGTACACTAACTTTATAAACTAACACTGAACAGAGAGTAATAACTACCTACAATTCAACATTAATTAAAATTATTTATTTATCATAGAATGGAATCGATTTTGATATACTCTAATGTAAACTAAATTTGACACCTCTTAAATTGTTGCCATCCTTCTCAAAGAGACGGTGTTAATTTTAGTCCTGTCAGATTATTTTAGAGAATGATACAACAGAATTGATGCTAATGGCATCGATTCTGATGTACTCTAAACTAAATTAGTCATTTTTTTTTTGTTAAAATTTTCATGACCGTGGATTCAATGTCTTTTAGTCGTAATATTAAACAGTTTACATTATATTAAAAGCGTCAAACAAGTCATAGTCACAGTCAGAGTCAAGCTAAGTAAGTCACGGTCCAGTCAAACCCATGCCCCTGTAAAGTGGTGAAGACTTTACAAGAGGCTTCTATGGAGTTTTGGAAACCTAAATTAGTCAGCTCTAAAACTGTTGCCACCCTTCTCTCACATATTAAAATGAAAAGAGAGGCAGATTTTTGTCTTGTCAGTTTAGTTTAGAGAATGTTACAACAGAATTGACGCCTCTGTTACCTATTTTAGGTCAATCGATCTATCTATTCATTTCTTGGGGTAAAGCGAGGTAAACGCGCCGTAACTTGGCCAGTAGGTTTAAATAGGTAGGTACCTACCTAAAGATCTGCTGGACTGCAGATGAATCAATAGAGAAACTAAATACCTACCTAACTAGATAAATAAATGGTAGTTAGGTATGTACATACTTACATAGAATATTAGTACAATAAAAGGTTGTTACAGGTATAACTAAGTAGGTACCTACCTACTAAGTACCTAGTTACCTAATTCATGTTACTGAGTAGGTACATAAAGTAGGTAGGTATTGGTATTTATTTTCGATTAAAATGATGACCAATTTCGAAAAAATAAAATTCGCGATGTCGTTTTTTATGTAAGTACATACCTACAATACAAGGTACCTATTTACGTATTATATGTATTACGTAATTCCTCTATAGTTTTTTTTTCAGTTGCAGA
Source organism: Agriopis marginaria (assembly GCA_932305915.1). Lineage (NCBI taxonomy): Eukaryota > Metazoa > Arthropoda > Insecta > Lepidoptera > Geometridae > Agriopis > Agriopis marginaria. The sequence continues at coordinate 18,908,179 of OW029914.1, read as the reverse complement.
TTTACCTATAATCCCTATGCCATTATGTTCAAGTAGTAGGTATCTAAATTCTTCTGTTTGTATTCTGTGTGAATGTTTATGTAACTGATTCTTAGAAAATAAACATTAAAATTATTAATTTATATATACATAATAATGTACCTTGTGTCTTAGGTACCTATATGAAATTTACTAAAGTAGGTAGGTAGGTAAGTACGTACCTAACTTTGCCCTGTCCGTTATTTTTTTACGTGTAAAAGCCTGAACGGCTGAATGAATTTTGACGAGGATTTGGCGAGGAAGTAGTTCTCATCAACACTTCTTCCTCGCCATCTTGAGGACGAATATAAGATTGGTTTTATCCCGGAAAAGGTGGGAAAACGGCAAACACCGCGGCGCAAAGCTAGTAGGTACCTACCTAAGTGAAATTTAAAATGTCACTGCAAAACGGACGGATCGCCCTTTACGGCACTTAGGTATATAAACCTAAAATAGCAGACGAGTATTATTTATTTCTACTTAGAAACGCCACTGACACCGGATAATGTCAGGTACCTACAGTGAAATAATAACTATTTCGCTGGTCAGGTATCATAAAATGGTAACTATTACTTAAGGTGGCACGTTTCACCTATGGCGAGAAATACAAATTTCAAACTGTTTTCTTGTCCTTGTAGCTAGGCCGGGTATAATTATTGTAAACGATCATGTTTGTGCAATTTTACAAAATCATGTAATCATGTGTCTATTTATCTCTAATGCACATTTTTACTTATTTATGTCAATAAACAAATTTTTGCTGTTTCAAACGGTTTATTCACAAATGGGTATAAGTAATATGGTCCGTTACTGTTATTTAAATAGCTGTACATGATAATTTAAAGAACAACCAAAGATTTGCGCAAACCCTGTGTCATTTTAAAATAATTACCTGGCTTAGCTACAAGGACAAAAAAACTGGTTGAAATTTGAATTTCCTGTAATAAGTGAAACGTACCACCTTAATAGTACTAACAGACGTACATATTTGGTTGACGAACCGCCGTCCAACCAAGGGGAGGGAAAGAGAAACAAAATCTCACCCGTTCGTTGGACGGCGGTTCGTCAACCAAGTCCGTCTCGTCTGTTACCACCTTAACTGCCTTCTAATTAAGTACCTTCAAACGGAATTATTGAAATGTTCATTACACTAATAAAATGACAACTACAAGACAAAGTTGATAATTGTAATGCCATTTATTTTTTATTGTCTGTGGACTCCAATAAATAAATATCCCGTCAAATGTGCAAAGACGCACCTGCTTTATGGGTAAAAACTCGGGGCGTTGGACCTGTAAAAACGTATCATAGCTTTTATTATTGTCATAACTTTAAAATGCATCAAGATATGATCAGATATGATCACAATATACCTAATATAATGAGTATACTTACTTTATATAATAGTAGAAAGAAAACGGCGGCAAAATTAAACATTATTAGGATGACAACACTGAATAGGTATACCTAGTCATGGAGTTTTGGCGCCAGAGTGGAAAAAAACATGTCGGCTCGTTGTATTACTTTCCTAAACTTGTGTATTTTCGAGTGTTCACGTGTAATAATGGTGGATTTTTATTTATTAAGTGCTTGTGAACGTGCTCGAGTGTGGGCGTTATATAACGAGGTGAAACGTCTGTCTTTTCGTGTTGTTTCCAAAACTCCATTGAATCCTCTAGTAAAGTCTCCACTTTACTAGAGCACGCAAACGCACAATACGTGCGACGTCAAATCCTCATAAGAGGAAAAATAAAACTAAACTAAATTTGACAGATCTCTAAAATTGTTGGCATCCTTCTCTCACATATTAAAATGAAAAGAGAGGCAGATAATTTTAGTCCTGTCAGATTGGTTTAGTTTAGTGAGTGGTATGACAGAATTGACGCCATAAAGTCATGCATTATAACAAGAGTTCCTGAAACATTTACTTAAATTTAAACCGTGTGGATTAAATAACATATTACCTTCCAAATAATAATAATAAAATATATGCCCAAAGTTATTTATAAAATGTAAGTAATACATAAATTTCTTGCGCCCACTCTTTCGTGCCCAAAATCCAGAACTTCGAAATCTCAATCCACAACCATTTCTCAATACGGTCATCTCTGCGAATAAAAAAAAAATATTATTTACAACCTCTTTATACCTTTTTGAGCAAAAATATATTTCAAAAATCCTTTTTTCTTTTTTACGGCAGTAAAACGCGTCAACTGGGGTCACAGTGGCCAGAGCAGCAAGAAATGTATGCCCTTTTGTCGAATCTTCGAGATTCGCGAAAGGATCAAGTCTGTGTGACTGGTTGTAAAAAAACAGATACAGATAAATAATTTAAAAACAACTGACCAAGTGCGAGTTGGGCTCACACATTGAGGGTTCCGTAACACTACAAAATACAAAAAGTAGTGCAAAAAGACAACACCACGCCTCACTCCATCATCCGTCCGTCACCCATCCAAATACTGACCGCGCCCTACGTTACTTAACTAAGTAGGTATAATGGTAATGAACATAAATTTGTCGACCGGGACCTTTAGTTTTTATCATTTGACTTTTTTATTATTTCTCACTTAATCCGCCGTATTACTTATTACTCACATATTCAGTGAGAATTTCAACTGGCTATCTATTATGGTTTGAAAGATACCTAGCTGGTTAAAGGTAGGACGGACAGACAGCGTAGGCTTATTAATAGGGTCCCGTTTACACCCTTTGGGTACGGTATGGGACCCTAAAAACATTTCCTTTTGAGGTACGGAACCCTAAAAATGCTCAAAGCTTTATATCAAGCTCACAAGTTTATCTACATTTTAACGTGACAATTAAGATAATATATAACAATCTTGTCAATCTTTTGCGTTGGTAATAACAATAACGTTTTAAATTTTTTATGTAAATCGAAACTTTAGTCAAAACCGACGCACATGGTTCCATAAAGTTCGAAAGAGATCTAAAATGCTGCTTCTGAGAAGCCAACAATCGTCTTATTTTGGTCGTTATCTCGAATGAATAATTCATTTTATCGCATTTCCTACGCTCGTCGAGTGGGATCTAATTATTTTTATACGACCGTAAATGTTAAAAATTTCGATTTGCCTTTTGTATCTTTGCAATAAACTGTTACGTTTTAGTAGCATATATTATTGTTCAGGCCCGCGATTCTACTAAAGAAATTGTTTTTAAATTGTAATGGTTGCAAGTTTTTTTTTATAATTGCCTCAAAACTGACAGTTTTAAATATTTTTTTATACTAGAAAAATACCACCACCTAATATTATAACTTAGTATAAAAAAAAACTGTCAATTTGGAGGCAATTATTAAAAAAATAAAATTGAAACAATTACAATTTAAAAACAATTTCTTTAGTAGAATCGGGGCCCTGGACTATGCGAAAATAAAATTGAAATTGTTAATAGACTAAACTTGAAGCCCGAAGCCGCATAAATATAAATTAAAATCAACTTTATGGCCTTGAGTCAAGTGTTTGAAATTACGACCCTATAAATTAGTCTTTTCTTATAGTCATTAGTCATTTCACAGACTATCCTACTATTCGCAAGCTTCTATGCATTTTGCCGATATTAGAATAATGATTAGAAAAGGAATCAATTTAATCTTAAAGCCAAATGCATAGACACACATGGCAATAATAATTAGAACAATTAAAAGTAAAACAATGCTATAGATAGAATAATAAACAATACTACCCACTAGTGAGGAGAACCGTAGACGAACGAAAGTTCCCGACATAGCACATCGGATTAGCAAGTTGGCAGTGGGCAGGGCACATATCACGCATAACAGATGGCCGATGGGGCCGAAAGGTTCTCGAATATAGACGACGGACCGGTAAGCGCAGCGTAAAATGTCTACCCACAAAATGGACAGACGACCTAAAAGAGACCGCAGGGAAACGCTGGATGCAGGCCGCTTCCAACCCTTTTGGAGATCGAAGGGGGAGGCTGTGGACATCCTACGGCTGAAATGATGATGATGATTATTCAACTACTAATATCTTTCGCGAACTGACTGCAAGCTGTCAATGTTTGGCATAGAAAAGATGTCGATTTGAGTATTAACCAATTACGACAAAAAAGAAATGACTGAGGTAAATTATAATAAACATATATTATTTTAGAGGCGCAAACGTGTTAGGATCAATAAATAAAGCTGGAAACTAGAAATTTTCATTGAATAAAAGCTTTACATTTACAGGGACAGCTATTAAACGCGTGCGGTTCGCTATGAGAACCAACGCGAGAGTCGAGAATGTTAATGCGCTCGTGTTGCTCGCTGCGCACACGCAGAATACCGAATGCTTTTTCAAATACGCTGCGCAACTCACGTTATCCTTTACAGTATCTAAAACTTAGTGCTTTAGAAACCTTGAAAATGTATCCTCTTTATCCTTTAAGTAATTAATTTATTTGTGTTTCTTCTGCGGTGTGGCTCAATTTGGCCAATATCTATGAAGGACAATCATTCGTGCTAATATTATGCTTTTAGGCTAGGTTGCACCACAGTAAAGGTAAAGTTAAACTTATGAAAAATTTGTTAATAACAATAACGCATACTTTAGCAGTTACTGCGAAACGCGTTGCACCAGCTTATTCACTAGCAAAGTTAAAATTAGCAGGGTTGCAAGTCAAATGAGACCTTATTTACCCCAGATGCATAACATAACATAAACAATAAGGAAGCGTGGGCAGTTACGTGTAACAGTTAAAGTTAAGACGTCATTTAATATTTTTTTTGTTAGATTGTGCAACAAGTTTTTTGCCTTAACTGAAAAGTTGATGTTTGTTAAAACTATTTAAAGTAAGATGGTGCAACCTATCCTTAAAGTGCCAAGTTCAATTGTTTGCCGAAGAGAAGTGTCTGACGCAAAAACGAGACACCTTCGAGACACTTTTAAACTAACGCGTTATATATCTTTTACTTTCAGCGTCTACAAGCTTTAAAAGGATTATGCTAGTTTGAAAATATACTTCCCTTCTATGCTGAAACATTCGATGATGCTAGGTCTAAAGTGTTCTGTCAATTTCTCTATAAAGAAAAGTATCGCGCGCGAAAACAAGACCTACCAAATTTTAGCTAAATTAGGCTTGTCGTATATAATTGACCAACGTGAAAACAAGTCAAATAAAATAAGACATTTCTGAAGACCGTTTCTTTAACCACTGGCGTTGAAATGTTGATGATACCAATGCTATGTCATAGAATAGGTAGTAATTCATAGTGCTAGATGTTAAATTTTCCTACGCCAGTGGGCCATGCCACCGGTACTATTCCATCAAAATAATTGTTTTCTTCGAAATTACTTACTTTGATGTTAAGAGCCTCTTATACCAAATTTGACGGTTTTAAATCAATTTTATTCAGTTAAATTACAATATTTGAGCTGGAAAAAAATACATGTCACAGATACATCTGTGTTAGAGTTTATGATTTGGTTCAAAACACGATAGAATAAACTTTCCTCGATCAAAAAAAAATCTGAAACAATGTCGACTTAGTTTATTTTTTTCATTTTATGCTCTTATGAAAGCTCGTAACAACTTGGAAATTGCATGTACTGAAAGGCAATATTATTCAGCATTTTTTTATTTGGATAGATTTTTGATAGTGAATAGTGTCGTTTTTTAGTGAAATTAAAAGCGTAAAAAGGACGCGAGAATTTTGGCGCGCCGCGTTCAGTGCCGCGCCAGGCGTCATCGAGGTCGGACCTATGCTCGTTTTTGTCGTTGCACTCCCCCCGCGGGCGTCCTGACTCTAGCATTGTAAAATACATCGTCGCTATAACTTGGCGGGGGCTGAGGGAGCGTTTTGTTGCCTACGCGCCTCGGATAACCTCCCGTTAAGTGACAACGATTGCCATGATACTAGATGTTATTTTACTAGAAAGTTAAGGCGAGAATAGTAAGTCGCAATGAAATGTGTCCTTTACGGCCCGCAGTCAAACCACGTTTACGATGCACCATAACGCCGATAACCATACCCTTGTATATTACAAATCTCAAACTCTCATCGTTATTCCAAGGAATTTGAATTGAGTTTAGTACGCATAGTTTGTCATTGGAATTCAAATTGTTTTCGACTTGTCACCGTAGTGAGTTTTCATGGTAGTCACATTATTTCCTTCCCTTTCCTCCTGCCCATTTTTCTATCGGAATGCCAGAGCGGGCACTAAAAACAGACACCGATTTTTAGTTGATATTCCGAAAACCCGTACGAAGCGCTTTGATTCCACTTTTATTATGCGTACTGCTAGAGTGTGGAATGCGCTGCCAGAATGGGTGTTCCCCCATAGTTACAATTTGGGTGTCTTCAAATCACGAGTGAATCGGTTTCTTCTGGGCAAGCGTGCTCCATCGTAGACCGCATCGTCGCTTTTCATCAGGCGAGTTGGCGGTCAAACGCAAGCCTATTAATAGATACAAAAAAAATTATAATGCCATCGATTCTGTTGCAGCATTAACGAATAAAACAAACTGACGACAAAAAATTGTGCTCGAAAGAAAGATCGTATTTTTTTTTTAGAGCTGAACATTTCATAACTGAACTTTTCTGACAGCACTAAACTTACCTGCGTCTCTTTTCAGTTCAATATATTAAAAAAATATGACAACAATCTCAGGGCCGTTTTTCGTGTAGAAAATAAGTAGGTATATACTAAGTGACAAACTTATCTATAGAGTTAGATGGTGAAACCACAATCGCAATTTCTAAACAAAACAAACAAAGTATCCTATAGTATAGTTTTAGTTCCCTTAGCCAACTTTACAGTTAAGATTGTTGCTTTGTTCAAGAGAATCGACGCCAATCTCAGTTTTTGATTACCATACTGGCCACGTCTTACGTTCTTTGTTGGGCTCGTAGGTTATGTCACACAAAGCTCTGCGGCACATTGTGGAATCCAGATTGGAATTGGCCTTGATTCGTGATCATAAATTCACATAAACTATGTTAAGTATAACGATTTATCGCTGATAAATAAATTACATGTAGTTACTAGTACCTACTCAACTCACTAGTGCAGTCTTTAACATTAACGGCCTTACTTATAAACGTTACTTAAAAGTTGAGCAATGCTTAAAATTGCTGGCAACTTCTCGTTGACGGAAATTGTCACAAGTGAAAACGAGACAGCAAGTTTAAGCTTTGCTCAACTTAAGTAACGTTTATAAGTAAGACCGTTTATTTTTAGCGTACTTCAAAAACGCTGGATTCGGGTGTGTGATTTTCGCGAATGTCAGTTACGCGATACCTATCCCCGTCGATTTTTAACCAATGTGAATGATTTTGTTCTAAGACATCGGTTCAATAGCCTATAGCCGTGTAACGGCCTAAAATAAACTATAGTGCTATATAAATGCATCCTTGGAACTCATTACGAAACTTAATTACTTTACCTAGATAATATAATATACTCATCTCGTCGAAAAGTTAGCCTAATGAAATTGGTTGAACAATTTTTGTGGTAAAAATAATTATGCTAAAATTTTAATGATTAAATATAAGAATCCAACTGTAACGTTATAAATTTTGTTCGTCAGAGATCGTAATGACCGATTCCTAGAACAGACGGATGATGCTACACTGCATCCAAAAACGCATCACAAAAAATGACAAAGTAAACATGCATCCGCGTTATTTACTTTAAGCTTTAAACTGTAGAATTAAAGTTTAAAATGTGGGAAAGCAACAGAAATTCAATTCGTGTAAATGAAAGCCCGCGCCAACTTTTTTTGTTACTTTTTCTACAAGGGCGTCGTCTAAACGTCCGAACTTTGGTCATTATAATTCCTTCTCAAAACGCCCGATGACAGATTCTAATTACTTGTACGACTTCCACTGACAATGTCATTGTTTAATCAATGCTAATAGAGCTACTTAACGTTAATAAAGCGGATGCCAAAATTGGTTCGTTCACCCTAGTCTAGTCTTAGCTAATCCAAAATGGCGGCTTTGACAGTGACAGGTATTTAGGGCTATTGCGCGTTTGATACCTATACTTTGTCCAACCTCCTTACCTATTGCACGATAACCCAAAGTGTTTTATTCTCAGGTGTTCTGTGGGTGTGGTATTATCCTAAGTGACCTAGCCAGTTGTGTTTATAATTATTGTTAGATAGATATTTAATTTTGTGTGGGATATCCTTAACGGCAAGGCGATCGTTTCTTTCGTGACATGCTAAAAAAGTTTCCATACCCAATTACGTAGGTGCACTCAACCCTCTGAATTCCGACGCATTATAAACTGGGATATGACTATAATAATAATAATCGTTACCACAACGAGCACGCATCTCCTTCGCAACCGGTTCTAGAGGTGGCAACCTGAGAAAAACTCCTCAACAACCTGAATTAAACCTTAAACACACAACCAGAGAACACCGTATAAAAACTTCAACTGTTTCTCGTTTAAAAATGTTTTGACTGCGTTCGTTGGACGCGTAAGGAGATTTCGTGTTATCTTCTTTGGGCTTATGATTTTTCTTATCTTTCAGCCGTGTCAAAGTTGAGGAAAAGTTTGCCCAAAAATCTCGGTATCATTATTGTTGTGATTTTAAAAATAGAATTGCCAAAACCTGGCTGTCCCACCTTCTCACCATAAGGGCATCTTTGGACTGATGTTTGACAAAGAACTGTAAGGACTTTAATAAACTAAGTTTACTAAGTTATAATATCAACACAGTGCAAAATCTCCATTTTATAGTCTCTGTCAGGGAAAACGTTAATCAGTAAATTAGCTAGTTATAAAAACAAATAAAATGAAACCGAAACGAAACGAGCGTCGCTCCAGGCGTTCTTTAGCGATTACAACCGGCAGTTTTAGAATGCATGTTCTTTAACATTATGCATGCGTTAATGAAGTATGTTATGATTCGGTCGGGTTATCGTCTGGGTGCTATGCATGGTCAGTGGGGTCAAAATTACGGATTATAGACTTTATTGTTTGAGGAATAAGGATTGAATAATGGAACTGGCAACACATGCAGAGGTCTTAGCGTGAAGAGTAATTGGAGCTACTGGATATACCTAATAGGCCGGTAACAAATGTAGTGTGAATTGGTGGGAGTCTCGCGAATTCTACGGTCTCATTTTAAAACGGATTGACTGTATTTATTTATACTAAACGTTCTTTTTTGAAGTTGAAAAACTCTGAAATGTAGGTAAATTGTTTTTTTGCTTATATTCAAATTTAACCTATATTCACTCCAAACTTGAAAAGACCTAGATTATATCTCAGGAAACAAGGAGCCGGTAGGCCGTTTTCAATTCCTTGGCTGTACTTATTAGGAATGCCAATCAAAAGATCTGAAAAAATCCAAGGAATATTTTTTTTAAGGCCATTTTGGTAAAATAATTATTACTGGACATTTTTGCACACACGGTCATCTGACCCCAAACTAAGCAAAGCTTGTGATATGGCTGCCAGAAACTGAATATACATATATATTATATAGTTTTTTAAATACATACTTAAATAGACATTAACAACCAGATATGGAACAAATACAAATGTTCATCACATAAATGTTTGTCCTAGGTGGAAATCGAACCCATGCCCCCAAACTCAGAAGGTAGGTTCACTACCAACTGGACCAACGAGCTGTCAACTGATGGCTGATGTAGCTATAATAACGGTGACTGCTGGCCTTACTGTCCCTAACAAAGTTCCAAAGGTCCATTCAAGTCACCTACCTGGTCAGCTTCGAAGTAACGGACCCCAAGGACGCGACGCAAAAAATAATGTGAAAATGGCACCCATTGTTTCTCAGGACTTTGGGACATCGACTTTTATGTTTTATTATTTATTATCCCATTGTTGTAACGTCATTGTTAATGAAGCAGGAAAAATACTTTAGATGGAGTAGATTATATTTAAAATTATCTTTTGTAGGCTTAGATCATAATTCAGTTTGGATCGTTTGCTCGCTGCGTAGGTAGGTACCTAAAACTAAAACGCAGGTGCCTTAAATCGTGTTGTGCCTTTTGGAAAAACTAGGTTAAAAAAAAAGTTTTATAATAGATTATAGTTCCCGCCCGACTTCAAAATCCGTGTAAAAATATTATTTCGTTCTTTGTAGTGGCATATTAACTTGTGTTAATATGTGAATGTTTGTGTTTTGCGGTTTTTTATATATAATTTATTTCAAATGTGTACGCTACTTTTTTACTTGGCGGGCAAGTGATTTTATTAACTAAACGAAATACCTCAGACAATGAAGTTTTAGTCATTCTCTCTGTCTCTACTCACACGTACTAACTCCTGCCCTTCAGGCAGATTTTATACACCCGCCAACGAAAAGTCCATCGTCTATGTTGGTTTGGTAGAAGTAGCATTTATATCATAGATAAAGTATCACGCCGATGTGAAACGAAGCGTGCGGGTAGGTAAAAAAGTGTTTGCTCAGACAAGCGGAGCGTGCGAGTCGGTGTGGCTAGAACCGACCACCAATGGTGTTCGGACGGGGCGGCGCGGTTCTATGCCCCAGAATAAATAACAGTTACTGAGTAAATGTACACAGTTCAAACTAGTAGTTACTGTGAGAGTGTACATAGATTAAATAATAGGTACTTCTGGCGTACAAAGATTAATTATCAGTTACTGTAGTGGCTAGGCGCACTGCGGAACACACATCTTGTTAGCGGACGGTTAGCAAAAAAATCTAATTAGGAAGTTAATAAATGGAACCGACATAATTATAAATTGTAATTGTACACTGTTTGTGTGAATGTTGTTAAATTCACCGAAATTATATCTATTCAGGTGATAGTAGGATGTGTGGTTTGTTTGTTTAAACTTTTTTCTTTGTATTCTATTATAATGCGTATCGTCTTCTGAAAGCTGTAATATTATTGAAAGAAAAATAAAAATTCGATTGCAATAAGAGACTCGGGAGATGAACTTGTCAACACCAATTTGTTGTTTTAGTTATCGATTTTATATTTATCATGTACTGGTATTGTTTTTTTCGCTTTGACCATGTACATTTAATGTTTATTTTTGACAAGTACACTTTTACTTGTTTTTGTAGCTAATTGAAATAAAGATACTGAACTGAACTTGAACTCCTTGAGTCCAAGCTCAGGGTGATATGAAGCCAACTCTATCACCGTGAACTTCAAAATCAGTCAAGTAAATATATGCACACATATATGTACTTACTACTTAGTAATTACAGAAATAAAGAAACGTCTATTTTGTAATAATATTAAAAAATTAAACAAAACAAAAATATTTTATTTATAAGTAGGTAGTAAAAATATTACTAATAGAGACACGTGACTAAACTGAATGTGCATTAGTATTTTTAACCCCCGACGCTAAAAGGGGTGTTAAAAGATTAACGTGTATCTGTGTGTATTTCTGTGGCATCGTAGCTCCTAACCGGCTCATCCGATTTTGATTTAGTTATTTTTTTGAAAGGAGACTGAAATTGTTCTTAGCTATGATTAAATAAATCTGTTCAGCCGTTTGAATATTATCAGCTCCTTTACCGAGGGTTAAAAAAATGTATACTTCTTTTTCCATCTGTACAACGATAGCTTGCTCCGTAGTTCGCACCGTGCCCGCGCGGCGTGACGGTCGCTAACTTGCTAATTAAATCATCGCCACTGTAACGTAGTAATTATTTAGTCTCTGACTGTGACTGTACAAACACATAAAGTTCCACACAATTTTTAATAATTACGGATGACGGCGTTTACTATTGTCACAAACTGTGACTATGTTTTGTTTTCACTAAACAATCGCGGAACATTTTCAAGCTGCGTACTTGAAAATGTTCCGCGTCCCGATATTTACAATCTGCGTGTCTTCAAGTCGCGAGTGAATCGGTTTCTTTTAGGCAAGCGTGCTCCATCGTAGACCGCATCAGGCGAGGTGGCGGTCAAACGCAAGCATATTTATAGATACAATAAAAAAACAACTCCGAATTACATGTACCTACTTCAAAGTTTCAAATCAATACAAATTAGAAGTAGGTAAAAATGTACTTCTAAGATTATTTTACTTTGTTAGTTCATCATCATCATCATTTCAGCCATAGGACGTCCACTGCTGGACATAGGCCTCCCCCATCGCATCCAGCATCCAGCGTTTCCCTGCGGTCTCTTTTAGATCGTCTGTCCATCTTGTGAGTGGACGACTGGACGTCCTACGCTGCGCTTGCCAAGTTGCAAGTTGAAGTGGCAGTGGGCAGGGCACACATCACGCAGAACAGATGTCCGATGGATCCGAAAGGTTCTGGAATGGAGACGAGTTAAAAAACTGCCCTGTCATGACCATCATTATGCGGTCAGACTTCCTAGAAATTGACTACCCCTGACCGCTGACAAATCACAAATCATCACAAATGACATTTAAAACAAACATTTATCAAACGTGACCCTAAGATGCAACCTGACACCACCAGCTACCGACTTCTTACGAAATTAGGGCTGACCAGCCCACCATACCCTATCAACATTACCCCTTAACTCGACTGCATAAAGTTCAAAATAAACACATGAGCATATATATTATCATAACTTCTTAACTCAAAGCCGTAAAGTTCAAATTTCTTACCCACAATTTATTGCTATATAGTGGTCCTTATGGTAAAGACGTAGAGTTCAAATTAAATGTTGGTTTATCTACAGGAATGTGACGAATTTGTAATGCGAGTAAAGCACGCATGTGTCAATGCTTTATAAAAAAAAAAGAAACATGTGTTTTTCGTCTATGGTTTAGAATAGGTTTTCAATTTGGGATTCCTTATGTTGAGAAATAATTTTAAATGGGCATGGTCGGTAGTTCAGATCAGACAAGCAAGGGAGATATGGCGTAGCGGGTGCGAAGGCGAACACGTCTGGCCAAAATCAGGCTTAATGTCTTAAACTCTATACTTTGCAGACGACCTTGCCGTCCTTTTTAGGGATCCGTACCCAAAGGGTGTAAACGGGACCTTATTACTGAGGCTACGCTATCTGTCTGTCCGTCCTAACTTTTAACGGCTCTATCTGTCGAACGTAGACCGCATCATTGCTTAACATCAGGCGAGATGGTGGTCAAACGCAAGCCTATTATTTATAAAAAAAAAAGTTATAGATAGCCAGTTGAAACTTTCACAGAATATGTATTTGTAGTGTAAAAACGGTAATACGTGCAAGCGTCAAACTTGGCATGGTTATAGTAGGTACATAATAGTACCTATATTAGTAAAACACACGCACAACACAAATAAAAAATAATGGCCAAGTGCGAGTCGGTGATACATTTCTGTTCACCACCAAGTTTTATTTATTTATTATTTATTATTATTTTTCAAGTTAAGCAGCGTTGGGTGCGGTCGGTACTTGAATGGGTGACCGCCTTGGCGTTTTGTTGTCTTTTTGCGTTAAAAGTACTTTTTGTAGTTTTTAGTGGTACGCTGGTACGGAACCCTCAGTGGACGAGCCCGAATCGTACTTGGCAGTTATTTTTTCTGTCTCGTTTAATTATATTTTGTCATTACTTACTTACTATCATCAGATCATCATCAGATTTTTTTTCTTTTTTTGACGTAAACAATATTTTAATTAGATTTTTATACTTATGCGGAAACGTGTAGATAAATAGTGCTGTTAACTAAATTCTTTGTAAATTAGTTAAGTATATATATCACTGTACGTTTACTAAATAAATGTAAAATAAATTAAAGGGAACCCCCGTTCTGAGCCCATCCTAAATCATTCTTACCTACACTGTAATGTAAACTTCGTAGAAACGCTTTTACCATAGACAATAAAAGCCGCACTCGACAGAATGTCATTCGTGTGTATAACTTCAGTCCGTAAATAGGATATAACTTGGAGCACTAAACAGACGTTTTAAATAGTACGTGAAGTTCGAAAACTAAGGCCGAAATTCGGTATTGGACGAATGATAATATCAATTCTGGCACCTGCTGGAAGAGTAAAAGAATTTGGGGTTTAAAGTTATATTATTATTTACGAGATATTTAACGTGGTAAGGTCGTGGAACGAAAAAAAAAATTGATGTATTAATTTGGGGCTTTCTTGTTTCTCTTATTCTCTAGGCTAGGATATTCAATGAAAAATACCAAAAAATCGAGCAAGGAATTTGGAAACGAAAATATGTATCACCAAAATCGTGAGCTGAACATTACACTTGCCTTGCCCTGAAAAGAATTAGGAGAAAAAATGCAGCGTGTCTACGTACTGCTCGGTAATAAAAGTCTGGAAGGGTGATTCGCAAATGACGTGATTGGGGAGTGTCCAAGCCTGAGAATCCATAAAAACATGTGATTTCCATAGTGGTATATATTTTTTTTTATAAATGTATCGTACACGTGTTTTGTTGCATTAGTAATATACTGCATAACGTATAAAAGAAGCCGTCAATATTTTTTTTAAATTGTATATCCTAAGTTCTTTGGCGCGTCCTTTACCTACCTGTATTTTTATATCAGGGAAAACTTACTTATGAAAGTAAAATAAGCATAAGATTTATTTGTCATGTTGATAACAAATACTTACAGTTATTGTAAATTAGTTTTCTCTTCATTCTTAAGTTTTGTTTTTAAGTTATAACACAAACAATTTTGTCTGAAGAAAAATCACTAATTTCTTTGGCGCAATGAAATCGTGTACCTACTCTGATTTATATGACCACTGGGACATATTGCTGATCTTCCCCGCACCCTTTAGGCACCCGCTATCCAACCCCAGAAGCAGGCGTTCGCTAACTTTACAGAGCGACGAACAATATTTTTTTCCCCTTACATAACGGGTTTTGGTCCGGTAAGTGCCTAATTTCTTGGATGGTTATTGTCATGCTATTATTTGTTTCTGTTGCTTGTATATTTTTGTGCACATTTACTAAGTCAAACAGTATGCACGTGGCAATAAAAGGTTATAACCGTACATCAGCCTTTTGTGAAAATAAATAAATATTGGTGGTTTCTAATTTCTTTGGATTTCTCTGGCATACCGCGCCAAAGAAGTTAGTATTGGTACAAAGAAATTAGAAAAAAAAACATTGTCACAGGGAACTAAACCACTATTAAAACTTTAAATGCATTCAAATGTCTATTATACTACTTACTTTACCTATCCTGCTGTAAAAATAATAATACGTAGGCACTTAATGCCAGACTGACAAAAAAAATTGGCGGAATGGATTCATAGTAATTACCTTTGTTTCAGAGCTTTAAAATATGGCAAACAAAAGTAAAAAAGAAAAGAAGTTAAGCTAACTAAAACATAGTTTTATTTTGATTAGATTATATTCGTTTTTTTAGAAAAATCTAATTTCTTTGGCCAAATAGTTTAAATTCGCTAAAACTTCGAATCGGCTCAATAGATTTCAGGGCCAATTGTAGGCATTAGAGGCCTTTACAAAGTATGCTATTTAATATTCAGATAATATAAAAAAAAATGCGTCAAAGAAATTATGTTTTTGGAGCCAATTTTTGCGAATCACCCGGAAACGGAACTTATAAAATTATCGTTATAAATATGTCATTGGAACTAACATTTCTATCTTTCAAATGTCACAGGAAAATCAAACAATATTTGCAATGCGGATTTTATGTTATGAATGCTAAAAATTTATAAATCTATCAGATTTCTTACAAAAAAATATTTATGATCAGTATACCTTACAAGCTGTTATAGTGTGGCAATTGTTTGCTACAATGGCATACTACCGACAAAAGATGAAAAGTCGAAACTAAAATTGTTGTCTTAATCCCGAATATTCAACCGAAAGCCGAAAGCAGTGGAACTCTAGTCGAAACTGTAAAACGGCTGGGTAATATCTTGGCGTGCTGTAATAGGATAGGGTGTAGGTATCGCTTTATGGTGGTTTTACGACGGTTAGAGGATGAGGTGTGGCTGAGTACAGTACTGAAGTACTGGCGACGCGCTGGGGCAAAAGTTACTACAACAGTACACACCGTAGTAACTATTTTTCAACCTGTGCCTAGATGGAGCGATACTCCATACCACGCATCAGCTCAAATCGAAGTTTTATCAGTGCGCGAAACAGTGACAAATCTATGCGACCTACGCCTGCAGGAAGAGGCTTAGCGGCACGGAACACTTAGCGGTTGTTGACAAACAATTTGACGTGTCATGGAACCCACGGTAAGACTCAATTGTAAATGCCATTCGCGGTCTTCGGTATTCACGGTCTACCTTCTAATCTAAAGACCGTGTCGTCCGCTGTTTAACATCAGTAATCGTTTAGAAATACCCAGTTATACGCGTCTGATGCAGACCTCGGAAGCGGTGCCATACATTTTCACAGTGCGAAGACCGCTCAGCCGCGCGCGTAAGACGCATAGCGTCAGACGCGTGCATCTGCGATCGGCCGCGATGCACGGAAGTCAACCTTTATAAGCGCTACAGCAAAAATCATCAAGCCAAAAGGCTGGCAGCCAAAATTGGAGTTAGACTGGACACATCTGCTGCATGTCCGAAAATGGGCCAATCCTCTAGCAATGTGACACCAAGCACTAAAATTCCTCTTGACCAGCCCTTTAAAGAGATAGTGAAACGAGCTCGACTCCTACTACAGCGGCAGGACAACAAAAGCTCTCGACGTGAGGAATGGAATGAGATAACGGAGGCCTTTGCCCTACAGTGAGACAATATAAGGAGGAGGGAGAGGTGTCGGTGAATTGATTTTCACCGCCACCTCTCCCGTAGTTATTAAACCCACGTACATTCACGTCCTATAAATATCCAACATAGCACATGAACTATTTGCATTGTATGGCGCTAATGAATGCGACTCGATCCCGATTATCGAAGCGAACAACATTATCGAGTTGAGAATCAGTTAGAACCGTTACAATTTATCTAAACTGGATAGTTTGTGGTAATTACGCCTGTTATTATTGAGACAGTTGAGTTTAGAATTTGGGGTTGGCTAATAAACAATAGACGTCACGTCATGTTTCTATAGAAACAAAAATAATGGTCTCCTTAGAAACGTAGCGGTGTTCTTGCCTTTGACCGCCAACTCACCTGATGTTAAGCGATGATGCGGTCTACGATGGAGCACGCTTGCTTAGAGGAAACCGATTCACTCGTGATTTGAAGACACCCAGATTGTAACTAACGGGGAACACCCATTCAGGCAGCGCATTCCACAGACTAGCAGTTCGCACAGTAAAATGTTGAAGCAAAGAGCTTCGTACGGGCTTTCAGAATATCAACCATATAGCAGTGTCGTTTTTTCGTGCCTGCTTTGGCAGTCCGATAGAAAAATGGGCAGGAGGGAATTAAATCATGCAGATCTGATGTACAATTCGAAATGTATCCAATGAAAAACCTATAGACTAGCAACTTTGCGCCGATGCTCAAGACTAAAAAGCTTATTCTGAACTAGGGATTCGTGGTCCTTGTATATCTGTTATTTTTAGGAGACAAATAAATATTTTTGTATTTTTTTTTTGTTGGTGATAAGCCTCTTGGCACGTTTCTTAATAGACTCCAACGGCCCAAGCTGGTTCTTAGCCGATACATCCCAAAGATGACAAGATGATACAGTGAGTGGCCATACCAAAGGGCTATCCTATCTCTTAGTACTTAAGGCAAGCTCTCCTGGCAATCAACACTTTTTCAACCTGTAAATTCAACAACAAATTACCTACCAGTTAAGTCGTGTTTTGCCCAAGGCGTATTTTATTTGCCGTGAATTCGATAAGACCTTATCATCGCCAGGAAATTGGCTGTTTCCTGCCTTGAACTCCTAATAAAATCGACACTGATTTGATTAAACAATTGATAAAAATACATTTGTTTGATAAACACACTGGTTGAAATTACGCGCTATGATAGTTGGTAAATCAAATCGGTTTGTAAATTGAAATTATCTATGAATTTACCTCTAATAATCATTTACAGACAAGTTGTATTTACAATTTATAGTAGACCTTTAATTCTTCGTAGGTTTGTACGTTTATTCAAAAACGTTGGATAGGTAAATAATGCCTTATAATATAATGTAAACCGGGCAGTCTTCAAACGTAGGTAACGCACCACCAATGCCCCGGGTATTGTAGATGTCTATTCTATAGGCAAGGGTGACCAAATATTCTAACGGGTCTACCATGTTCACCAATGGCCGTGGTCACGAGCTGACTGAAAACTGCGGGTGAGTCAGGCGAGAAGAGCGGGTGTTTTGTTCTTCTACCCTCACTTGATCTTGAAAAATTGCAGCTTTGTCACTACGACACACAAAACCGACTGTATCGGTAAATGTCCTAGTACCTACACCGCGGTTTGTACACTTGCTTACTATGGGATTCCACGACGGCGATAACTTAAATCCATCTTCCCGGTTGAAATTGCGACGTTTTCTAATTTCAACCGCTTCACGAACCATTCTTGAAAAATAATGTCGTTCAGTGGAGAGGACCTTCGGATCGTGGAGCTCGATCCAGTTCAACACAACATTCAACAACAGTTCCGTTCAACATTTAAAACATATGTTCAAATCGCGAAAGTTAGTAGTCGTATGCAGTAGGGTAGTCGACAAAGAAGTTCAAAGTTGGGTGCAGACAAAACGGTCTAGATCCTCTTTTTTAGTTACAAAATTGTATCACTAATCACTTTTCACCGATCACTTTTTGATCTCAATCACTTTAACGATTGGGAAATGTTTAATTCTTGGCCGCTAAAACTTATTTTCTTCCAAATGGCGGGCGGCAGATACACCAGGCTCCACACTAAGTTTATCATAAGCATTATTCATACATATAAAGATTTCAAACAGCATTAACTTAACACTGGAACGACTTAATGGGCATCTTACGACTAAATTTTTATTAAAGCAGGTTTTTATGACCAATTAATTAAAATAAGACTTGTGGGTCCCGTCTTGAACAAAAATACATACATAATATCTTTCTTAATAATATTATTTAAAATTAATCATGTGAAGCTTAGAATTTGTTTCAAATTTAGAATCTGTCACTCTGGTTTCTTTAGAAATGCGAAAATAAGAAAATCTAAGTGTTAAGGCGAGGCTTTCCCACTTTTAAGCAACTCTGGTTACTACAGATGCCCATAAGGTTTATTAAGGGTAATATATATTGTATTAAAGTCGCGTTTGGTGAAGCAAAACCATGGCGCTTACACACAGTCATGAGCAAAGAAGAAGAACAAGTGAGAAGAGAAAATCTGTGTTACGAATTTTTTTTCTATGGGGCCGTCCATTAATTACGGTCCATTATTTATTTTTTTGCATTTTGTATCCCCCCTCCCCCTTGGTGAGGTTTAAGACTATTATTTGTTATATTTCGTGACTTTTGCTAAAGCCGGGGGAGGGGCTTGCAAGCCTCACGTGATTAATGGACGGTCCCTATCGAGCAAAATGTCCTTAATCGTGTTTCGGTGTTTACGGTATCCTATGATAAAATACCATAGGACGTCCACTGCTGAACATAGGCCTCCCTCATCGATTTCCAAAAAGGCCGGTTGGAAGCGGCCTGCATTCAGCGTTTCCCTACGGTCTCTTTTAGGTCGTATGTCCATCTTGTTGGTGTACGTCTCCTACGCTGCGCTTACCGGTCCGTGGTCCGTATTAATTTTGATATGACACCATTTTTATAATTGTAAGCTAGACCAGGTAACAAGTACACAAACTAAAACGAGAATGACCAAAAGTGGGAAAAGAGGGCCTTAAAGTAGAAATATAATGTAAAGTTCATCGCGCAGTCAAGAATAATCAAACGCTGGACAATAAAGCAGACGTATCTCTCATTTGTTTTATAAATAGGGCAATGTCGCCACCATTCGCAAAAAAATAGGTTGTTAAAAATACACCTAAATTCTTTCGTTAGTAAATGTGCCAAGTGTCATCTGCTGGAAGCCGTCAATTTAATGAATCGTGTTTTATTACATAGTCTTGTCACAGAAGTAGATCGACTTCTCTGAATATAATGAAAAAGAACTAAATTTAGGCTCTGTCTAGGTTTACAGACTCTTATGACAGTTTACAAAGGTTTCCTAATGTTATACTCGTATAAACATCAATCAAGTTTAATGCGTGGTCATGCCGCCAGCATGCTGGGTACGCTGCCAACTGATAGTGGGCTTGAGCATTTGGATTGTCTTTAGATCTTCAACGGTCTATGGGCAGTCTAACTGTATTTGTATAGTGTTAGTATTAGCTTGTATTTTGCTTAGTTACTAAAGGCACTTGCCCCCAGTAATAAATCAAGTTTGATTGTACAAAACATCAAAACGGGTCCCTTTTCTTTCTTAGAAATACTCGTGTCTACCATTCTTAGAAATGTCTGCCATAAAGTGCTCGATCATTCTAGGCTGAGAATTTGTGATCGCAATATTATAAGATCATCAATTTGCATGGACTGAGGACGGCGCAAAAAAAATCTCTGTTTTAGATGTGCAATAAAGATTGTGTTAATGTTGACTTCCGTGCATCGCAGCTGTGCGTCTAACGCGCGCGGCTGATGCGATATGAAAATGTATGGCGAGGTCAGTCGTCGACCGCTCGCGTCTGACGCAGACCTCGGAAGCGGCGCCATACATTTTTATAGGGCGAATACTAGTCGCATCAGCCGCAGCGTTAGACGCGTGCATCAGACTCGCGCGGCTGCGATTGGCCGCGCACGGAAGTCTACCTTACGTCAATGTTAGAAACGTGTATGTTTAGTTTACTGTATTTGCCTGTAACTATTAGTTTTTTGAGGTTGACGCTGTCTTTCCTGGCGATGTGACTGAAATACTGAGACAATTGGTAGACAGGTTAGTATTGATGCGTTGGTCCGATGAGCTGTCCAAGGCATTCTCAGCACTCACATCCAGCATCACATCTCTAAAGCATCGATGCGCCCAAGATCTGCTACTTTTAGTGTCCAAGTCTTGGCTCCATACAGAAAAGGTGAAACTCAGGTCCGAACTAGTCTGATTTTTGTTTGCAATAGTTTTTTATCACCATCGTCTATCATGTTTCCACTTCTGGGACACAGGCCTTCTCCCAGAGATAGGATGGGTCATAATCCACCATGTTGCTGAAATAAACCTTGAACCTTTTTTTTGAGGTTATTGGACATACCGGCGTCCTCACGTTGTTTGCCTTTACCGTTTTTGAGTGTTGGCATCGAAACTGCACATAATTTATTTACTTAGGTACTAAATAAGTCATTGGTGCAGGGCTGAGGATTGAACCAGATGCCGTCAGATTGTAAAGCGCAAATGTTGCTCGGCCACTATCGCTGTAATTCAATAGTTCTTAGAAGCTGTAAAATTCGACCTGAAAGGAGCTGATTCAACAAAGTATCTTTTTACCACAAGAAATTATATCACAAATTACTATAGCTCATTAAGACCGACACGACGCTGGTAATAAAACCTCTAACTTATTGCGCTACCAATCGAAAACTTTATGGCCAACAAGTTTGAAACACGGAATATTAACCATAAAACCCATTATGAACCGACGTTGAATTACCTATTCATTAATGACCGTTTAATGCGTTTTAATTATCTACTGTGATAGAAATAGCTGTATAAATCGCGGATACTAAGCTAGCTATTGTACTGCAGTTTTGCCCTGATTTGACACTATTTCTATATTTTCCCGGGAACAAAATATCAAGAGTGCTAAAATCAGTATTAAGTATTATCATGGGTTGAAGTAGCAGTGGGCAGGCCACATCGCTCGAAGAACCGATAACCGATGGGGAAGAAACATTCAGTGTAGACCACGAACCATAAGCGTAGGTAGGCCACAAGATGGATCGATAACATCATGAGAGACGCGGGCATCCAGTGAATGCAGATGTCAGGCTGTCCTTCAGTGTGGCGTGCTAAGGGGGAGGCCTATTCAATAGTGACTAACCCTGTCAGGCTTTCAAATAACCTAGTCTGGCTTTCAAGTCCAGTCTGGGTTTTTAAATGGGAAGGTCATTACCAGAGCAGCTATGCAATAAACTAATTGGATCCAGGTTATAACCGCGATTTAGTTCATCAGCCTATCTCAGTTCATTTCTGGACTTTCCCAAGGCACGTCACCCAGCAGCCATCTTTGGCTTTTCGCTTCCAAACACTGCCAGCTGCCTTACGTATATCTTCGTTCTTCCATTGTACCTTGCCAGAGACAGCGACCTGCGGTAGCCCGGGGATTCTTCACACCTCTTGCTTGCATTCTTTTTGAAAACATTTTCTTGGTAGACAACCAATGCTTCGCTTACCTTTATACATATGTTGCCTTCACTAAGGTTGTAAATGCAATATCATTTCAGTACAGTAGTTAAGTCTGCTTCTGCAGCAAATTCCTTTTCAGTCCGTTTGCCTGGCCAATAAACAATCACTTGACCATTTATTTAAATAGATATTATAATAGTGATTACGAGTTGGAAGTTTAAATAGACGTCTGAAAGGATTTATTTTATAGGTTTTAATTAGAGATAGGATTGCGTTTGAATACGCGCATCTTCTATTCAGGTCGTCGCAAGCAAGAGTTTATAAACTTCTAATAAGTCCATAAACTAAGTTTGAAGCCCAATATAAGCTGTGAAGTAAAGCGGTCACATAGTGGTAGCCAGTGACTGTGACTTTGTATAGATGAGGAGGTAATTCTGGAACTGTTGAACTGATTCTGAAAATCCATTCACTGATAGAAATTAGTGATTGAGATTTGCCATCTTGCATGGTTGCCCGGAAGAGATCGCTTTAAGCGATAAGGCCGCCTGTTAAAATAGATAATAGTTTCATTGTAATGTATCTATTTTTTCTTGTTTATGCGCTCTTTTAATAATGAATTGTCTTATGACATGACAAAATGCATGAAAACCATCCTTAGACTAAGTAATTTGGCAAATACCATTAGTCATTAGTCGAGTGTGAATCGGTTTCTTCTAGGCAAGCGTGCTTCATCGTAGACCGCATCATCGCTTACCATCAGGCGAGTTGACTACCAAGGGCAACCCTATTTTTGATTTAAAAAAAGAGGTGGAGGTGGTTAGAGAGGTGAAATCGCTGGATGAAGACCGTCAAGTCTGGAAGTTACTCAACCGACGACAGAAAGGTACACTTTTCTTCGAGTGACCCGTTTCGTTCGCACGCGAGCGAAGCAGCTAGTTGTAAGAATATTCAGAATAATTACACATTTAGTAGAAAATGCTCAGAGAAATGTTTACCCAAAAACGTCACAGGGACCTGCCCACATGTCAAATCCATTTTTCTCTAATAATACCTTGTCCCATTGCGTGAATAGTGAATACCTAAGAGGTGCACCATTCAATTCACTTATAGTTTTTGCTGGCATGGCAAATATTATCGCAAAATCGCGCTTCTATTAGTTCGTAACTCAACACCGGCATTGTAATGCATAGCTGGGTTCCATTATGCATGCATCACACCTCCAACGTGGATGTGACGGTCGTACCACCTACCATTACAACTATTAGTGGCATCCTGGATCATAGGTGACTTTCTTGGCTTTCATGGCTCGTATTTATTGATCTTTACTTCTGCGTTCTTATAAATACCTAAACCTTTTACCGGTACCTGTTCTTGTAAACCTATATATGTATGTATATCAGTCTCTGGCAGCCATATCACAAGCTTTGCTTAGTTTGGGGTCAGATGACCGTGTGTGCAAAAATGTCCCGAATATTTATTTTATTTTAAATAATAGTAAGATGTCATAAAAAATCATAAACAAAGTCAAGCACAAAAAAATTATAATAAAATTATACCAAAGCTGGCAAATTCGTTGTTATTGCTTCGTTTATGATTTTTTTGGATATGCCCAGCAGTGTTAATAACTTTCAGTAAAATCATACGAGATGGGTTCTATTCTGTGGTATAGGAGGCATCTTCTGGAATTTAAGAGGTATCCAATTTGGGCACCAGTCTGAAAGACGCGCGCGTCCTACGCTAATCGCATCGAACCTATTCCACCCATGGCACCTTGGATTTGGAGCTTGGAGCTATTTGCGAAATAAATTAAACTGTCAGCCTGCTCCATTGATCTTCCTCCCCCAAGCGTACCCCTGGGTTAGAGAAAGTAAACAGCTTCCATCTAGCTAGATAATCACTGCCAGCAGAAGTATTTGGCCATGTCAAAGGCTGTAGTGAAAGGAAGTCTGAACTAGTCAGAAGCCAGTATCAAGATCGTTAATTTCGTTATCCATTAGATAAGTAAAAACTTACAAAACGCGTGCACTTTCATGACCTCTTTGAGTTGAGTTTATATCAAAGTCCACTTTTTTCCGCTTAGCAAAATCGAACCAAACAAATAACCTCTAGAAGAGTTAATCTTTATGCATAACCTTAACCTTGATGATGCCTTCATGCAACTATTTGTAAATTAAAAACTGCAGAATATTTCGCCTAGCTTCATAATTTCTGGCGC
The DNA here is from genome assembly GCA_932305915.1 of Agriopis marginaria. NCBI lineage: Eukaryota > Metazoa > Arthropoda > Insecta > Lepidoptera > Geometridae > Agriopis > Agriopis marginaria. Next base: position 18,883,769 of record OW029914.1, on the reverse strand, counting down.
ATATTCACCTTTACTACCTCAATCTTAAGGTCGAAAATCACCAACTTGAGAAAGGATCGTGGTATTGCTGTCTGACACATCTTTTGGGTCAAGCTCCGCGTCAAGTACACGTCAACAGTCTCTTGGCTCCTTGCCAAGTGTCGCTAAGAAAGCTCACGGGTATTGAGTAAGCCATTCTAAAATATATCAAGTGCCCTTCTGAATTTGAATTATATTTGAATCTAAGGTGACAATTTGGGGAGTTCCTGAGGCAGAGTACTTCTGGCTCTTTTCAATATCTTTCCTGTAATAAAATATATCTTATCTTCACAAAAACTTTTACAAGTGAACCAACCCTGACATCGCGAATAAAGAAATCAGCTGTTTCATAGAACAAGTCTCATTGACCTTCAACGAAATGTATGAAACATGTTGATGATGTATGAACAGCCATTGATTTTACAAACACATAAATGTTAAGTAGGTGTAGAAAATATAAACGTGTCTAAAATATTATCCATTTCAGTTTAATTGAACCATACAATCAGACCACTGGCTTTCATTTCATACCACTGGCTTTTCGGTGACGGAAAACATCGTGAGGAAACCTGCATACGTACGGAGAAGGAATTCAATGGCGTATGTGAATCCACCAATACGCACTGGGCCAGTGTGGTGGATATGGCCCAATCACCCTTTCGTGGGTAGGCTAAAAGTCCAGCAGTGGACTGTTAAAAGGCTGATTATGATGATGATGATGATGATGATACAATCAGATTTAGAATTCAAATTGCAATATGTTTATCCTCGAACACCTAGGTATTTGATTTTGTAACTTAAACTGGTATTGGAGGGTTTTGGTGTAATCTTTTGTTGATGATTGTAAAGAAAAAAAAATAACCATTTATTTTCTTCTTTTCAGATGCGGACACAGTGCATCAACATTAGGCATCATAAGTTAGTGACATTGTGATTTCTCAAAGACTGGAACCAAAATGGCGGCGTGAGTTGTCATGGATGACAGATAGTGTTATTAGGGATGGGGTAATGGGAGTTGACGACTGAAGATGCCACATGCGCACTCGAGCTCCGCGGCGAGCTCGGGGGGTGATGACCTGGGCTCCACTGATGAAGTCAAGGTCTTCAAAGACGAAGGTGACGGGGAGGACGAAAAGCGGAGCTCGGAGAACCTTCTGGAAGAGAAGTCTAGTCTTATTGATTGGACCGAGAGTGAGGTAAGACTTACTACAAGTGTAATTTAAACGTTGTAGACCTTGGTTTCTGGAACGTCGATCAGCTCTAAACTGTATCGAATAGAGTCAAGGCGGCAGCGTCGCGACGTTCATGTGGCCGTAGAAAAGTAAACTCTTCCCGATTTATCATAGGGCTAAATTTCGACCGTTTAAAAAAGTAAATGTGAACAATTTTGAACCTAGCGTAAAACTGAAAACAGCTTTCCACGGTTGCCTGTACTCCGCGATGCTACCTCGATTGTCCAGTTGGCGTAGGGCTTTTGCTTTCAAGATACCAGAGATAAGTTTTGCTTACATTTTGACAGTAAATGTATTTTCAAGATACTAGAAGGGCTACCACAACCTCGAAAACATTCTTATTTTAATCTTACATTGTATTTTGTCTTACTATACCAGCCGAGAGAGCGAGACAAAGCTTAATCACAGTAGAAATATAAGTTAAAGCAGTGGTTTGACTTGGGCGTATCCTTGAATTCAATGCCTTGTCGGTTGACGCGGCGCGCGCGATTATCGCTCAGGGCGTACCGTGATATTCGTAGCGGGCAAACAGACGTATGGATTTGGTTGACGGGCCGCCCTCCAATCAACGGGCGGGAAAGAGAAAAATTTATCTTTCTCTCCTATTGGATGGACGGTGGTTCGTCAACCAAGTCCGTCTCGTCTGTTAGCACTATAAAGAGCGCTCGTTTGATTACGTCACTCGATTCTGGCGTATGTTTAAAGTCAACCTACTGCTTTAGCTTATTATCTACTGTGGCTTAATGTAAGATTAATATAACAATGCTTTTGAGATTGTGGTACCTCTGGGATAAGTTTTGCTTCAGTTTTGTTTGATTGTAATGTTATTTGATCGATTAATCGTGCATTTTCTATCACGCTCGCGCATTTCAACTTATTTATTTGACTTTGTTTACTTTTGTTCGATTTAGCATCTGTTTTTTTTTTTTAATTTAATATTTACATGGTTACATTGGTTACTCAAGTATAAGCAATTTTTGTTGGTAACTACGAAATCGTTGTGTAGGTACAATAAACATAGCAGGGCTTTTTACATTTTGTTTCCCATACAAATCAATTTCTGTGGGAAATCAGCTTGCATGTCTGCGACGGATATTTTTGCTTGGCCTGCTTGACCGTAAAATTTTTGCTATTTATTTTTGCCTTGATTTTGCATGGTCATAGACTTAACGCCGTCTCACCGGCTCTAAGGCTTTCTCTTTCGCACATTTTCAATATTAGATACAAGCTTTTATTTAACTTGCAATGTATGTAACTATGTTTGTTCGGTTGGAATCTTGCAAAGAAGCTGATATCTTCAACCTATTGAGCTGAACTTTGGCATACTTATGTAAGTTCGGTGACAATGCAATGTTATGGTACCATCGCGCTGGTCTGATGATGACGAAACCCCGTCGAGTTTGGTTCGTCAACCAAGTCCGTCTCGTCTGTTAGCACTATTTAAAGAGCTCTCTTTTGATTACGTCACTCTATTCTGGCGTTTGTTTAAAGTCAACCTACTGCTTTAGCTTATTATCTACTGTGGCTTAATGTAAGATTAATAAAACAATGCTTTTGTGATTGTGGTACCTCTGGGATAACTTTTGCTTATGTTTTGTTTGATGGTAATGTTATTAGTTATGTGATCGTTTAATAGTGCATTTTTTATCAGCTTGAGGGGGCGGGGGGCTAGGGGGGTCTTTGCTTTGCTTATTTTTGATGACATGGTTTAGGGTGGTATCGTGATTACGTCAACAGTTATACTTTTTACTATGGTACCATCGAGCGGTCTGATGATGACGAAACCCCGTCGAGTTTGGGTTCGTTGGATTTGTCTTCCCAAGCACTTTGGACCTGGATGATAAATTCAATACGATAAATTTAATATGGCGGATGCCCCAAGATGGCGGACAAAATGTTCTTATGTACCATCATGATATGGATATCAAATTAAGGGTTTGCTGAGGAGAATACGAAATATGGAAAGCTTGTTTTTAAATTGCTTAATAAAGCTTATTTTAAAAGAAATACGCTAAGTAGGAATAAAAAATCACGATTGAGCATTCTTTTAAGAATAAAATTGCAAACGTTAAAAAAAATATGTTGATGTTTTATTTAAGTGATTTTCGAGTTATTTTTCGATCTCCGCCATCCTATTCCTATAAAATATACACGAAAATGGTTTATACCATTCGCAATGTTATTGTAAAAACTCTGACATTAGGGCTGGCTAAAACTAACTTTTTTAGTAAACGAATTAATTGTTCTTTACATTATAGTAATGGTAGCATCATTTAGACCTATCTGCCCAAAATAAAACTGACACATGCTCAATTTCTCAAAAACAAAATTTATTTCTATACAAAGCCACAACCGTATAGCGATTAGAGGCCTTTGGAAGGCCTTAAAAGCCTGACACTAAGGCTGGAAAATACTTATCTTTTTTTTTTTTTTTTTTTTGTAAACTAGTTTTACTTACTTAACAGTAGATAACTCTTTATAGTTCACACCAGAAATGATACAAAAACAACTAAAAGCACTAGAAACAATTGGCGGCCTTATCACTATAAGCGATCTCTTCCAGGCAACCTTAGTGATAGATGGTAGCCATAGTAATGGTAGCTAACATCATTAAACCTATTTGCTTCTCGGTGGTCCAAAACAAAAACAGACACATGATCAATTTCTCAAAAACAAAATTAATTTCTTTACAAACCCCTAACTGAACTACAAATAACTTCACGCGGCGCTTCGACTTGTTCAATTTAGACAAAAAAAGGCATAACAGCAGGTGCCAACCTCAGGTAGATCTCTATTCAGTTGTTCCCCGTATTTATATGACAATACCAATGGGATCACAGGAATACTGATTCAGCAATGTGTTCTCTGCACAAAGCTACTCTCCGCACTTCTGGATCCGCGATGTTCTCTGTAGATAAAGCTACTAGATAGATAGAAACTATTTATTGTGCACACCAGAAATAAAAGTTATAGATGAAGAAACGTACAAACTATCTCTTCCAAGCAACCATTACACTTCTACTCTTACATACTCACCCTTGCACTCACACTCGCTTTTTCACTCTCGCTTGGCTCTCTTTACATTTCATCACCATCATCAGCCAGAAGACGTCCACTGCTGAACATAGGCCTCCTTTAACCTCCACACTGAAAGACAGCCTGCCTTTTGCATTCACTGGTCACTGGACTGGATCTATACATTTGGCTGAAAATAACGCACTCGACATAATTTGTCCCAGTCTCTCTCATATGCTATTTATTCAATAAGAATGACAGAAATAGATTAGATAATATTTTTATTGTTCGCATTAGAAATTAGATACATGACACAGAAAGTTTTAGGTTGGTTAAGGTAAACTATAAAACTAACTGTAAGGTAGATTAAGAAAGAGGGTAGATCGTTATGTCTGCACCTAACTTTTTAACTGTTCGACCAACCACCCGCATTCTTCAGTCTTCCCGTGAACATGGTGAGTGTAACTGCGTCGAAATATCGGGAGCTCATTCCACAACCTTACCATGGTAAATATCCCGTTAATAATCATATAACTTTAAACTAGTGCTACACTTTAAGAGTTTCTTTGTGCGATAGAATCCAAAATGTGGATATTCGCCAAAGAATCAGAGTCAATTTGCAAGTTGAAGTGGCAATGGGCAGTTCACGTCGCTCGAAGAACCGATAACCGATGGGAAGAAAGGTTCTTGAGTGGAGACCACGAACCGGAAGACGCAGCGTAGGTAGGCCTCCCACTAGATGGACCGACGACACTGTGAGAGTCGCTGGCATCCAAAGGCGCGGTTGTGATCAGACTTCAACTTTTGCGATAAGAACACATGTTATAAAATGTTTATCGGGAACGGGACTTATTAAGTACTAGCGGTCCGCCCCAGCTTCGCACGGGTATAGATTATAGCCTATATCACCCGGAGATAGTGTAGCTTCCCAACAGTGAAAGAATTTTTCAAATCGGTTCAGTAGTTTCGGAGCCTATTCAATGCAAACAAACAATCAAATCTTTCCTCTTTATAATCACTACATAGTATAAAACAAAGTCGCTGTCGCTGTCTGTCCGTCCCTATGTATGCTTAAATCTTTAAAACTACGCAACGGATTTTGAAGCGGTTTTTTTTAATAGATAGAGTGAATCTAGAGGAAGGTTTATATATATAACTAGCGACCCGCCTCGGCTTCGCACGTAAATTACACCCGTGCGAAGCCGGGCGGGCGGGTCGCTAGTTTTATATATAGTATAGATTATTTTATTTAGGAAAAAATAAGTACCTTAAAACCTAGTTAAAACCGTACCATGCCGGTACGGTATTAAAATACTTGAAATGTTTGGTTACTGATTCATACCCACAGCCCCTGCTCTTACTGTCATCCTAAATTTTATGATTAAATACTTATTCCCACACAAACACAGCAAAAAAATACATTTAGAGATTAAACGAAAGAGCGATTAAAAATATTTTTACTAGCGACAGCCTCACGATCCCATTTATATCAGCGCCGATAAGGCTCGCTTCACACCTATAAAAACGTCGTAAAAAGCGATACATCGAATATTTGTAGCGTCCAAAAGTACGGAGCGTGAAATTCGTGAATATGCATAAGGTGTAAATGAAGAACTCATTATTACAATTTGAGCATACGGTACTTGTATAGCATACGGTCGTTGTATGGTAAAATGTTTCGTTCTCAAGATCGAGATTTGAAGGTACGGTTACTGTTCAATCGTGCGTTATCTATGTATTCGTCTGTGGTTCTAGAAGTTAGGTACAAGTATAATTTAAGTATATTCTTCTATCTATACTAATATTATAAAGAGGAAATATTTGATTGTTTGTTTGTTTGCATTGAATAGACTCCGAAACTACTGAACCGATTTGAAAAATTCTTTCACTTTTGGAAAGCTACACTATCCTTACTAAAACTCCAATAATGTAACCCAAGATGTAAAAAAAATATTTACAATTTTGACTTTGCGTGTTTGACAGTTCTAAGACAGGACAACGTCTGTAAGGTCAGCTAGTCTCTTCTCTACATAGTATAAATTGAAGTCGCTTTCCGCGTCTGTCTGTCTGTCTGTATGTATGTCTGTATGGCCGCTAACTCCTCCTAAACCACGCAACGGATTTTGATGCGGTTTTCACTATCAGTTAGATACATTTTCATGGAAGGTTTATATATATAACTAGCGATCCGCCCCGGCTTCGCACGTAAATTATACCCGTGCGAAGCCGGGCGGGCGGGTCGCTAGTATTATATAAAAGGCGACGTGAAACGGTTGGACCGATTTTGATGAAATTTTCAGGTAATCTTCAGATTAGCCCAGAGAGTCATCCTGTGAAGTTCGGTAGCGATCGGAACACAGTTTTTTTGTGTTTTACTCAGTTTCCATACAAAAAACAAGAACTATTGTCAGATTTCATACTACATTAATTGAAATATGTATTTAACAACTTGCTAATCCGGTGGGCTATGTTGGTGACTTTCGTTCGTCTACGGATCTCCTCATTTCATTCAAAATATATTGATTTTTCCCACTAATTACCCACAGATACAAATCGCGATCTCACAGAAAGACACGTCTTTATCGCAAATTGCCCGTAAAACAAACAAAAACATACCACAAGGACCGAGACGAAATTTCACCCCAAACATAGAAAAAAAAATACAGGTACATTTCCGAAAATGGTAAAAATATCCCACCCGGCATAAATTACTTTATTCATTGTGTTTCCGAAAACTCTATTATTCGATAGTGAGGGGACAATGCGGGTCTACCTGGCCGCAGGTACAAGTTTATCCCATAAACAATCTCCTACTGCTTACAGTGACCAACTTACCGGTAAAGTTGGCCAAACAAAGAAACTAAAAAATTTCATGTGAAACTGTCAGCTTTGTTCAGAAAACACGCTGGTGGCTCCTTCATTCAAATTCACAGATAAGTGAACCGCATTGTAATGCCGAGTTACAATCTCTTACTGTCAAATCATTCGTAAACATTCGAAATTAAACCTTACTCCATCGAATTAATTGAAGTGGCGGAAGAATTAACGGTAATGAGAGATGCACCTACCTGTTCAGTGTTCATGGTCTGCAAACATTTGAACACCTAAAAACAGCAGATTCGTTGTCCCTTTCACTGGCAACAAATAGGGCGTGAAAAGCAAAGTAACTGCTATTTATTCTGTGAAGCGTAGTGATGGGCCGTGACCGATAGGTCTGTCTTGGTCTTGTTTATTCTGGTCAATTACTGGCCAAGATTTTATTGACTGTCACAGAATTTGGACTTGAACATTGAACGACTGCTATTTTAAGGCTGGTGGCATCCACCTCATTTGGCATCACCAACAGCTACTCTTAATCTAGCCTAGCGAAAGATTTAGTAGTTATAACTGAGTTTATGTAATATGCTTACCAAAATGTGGAAATTTCTTTTTATGTAGAAGAAAAAAATGAACGTGGATTTTGTTGTTGTTGTGAAGCAGTCTAATCCCACTGCTGGGAAAAGACCGCCCCATCACTATACAAAAAAAAAAACAGTCAAATCGCTATATTTCGCACGCAATTAATTAGGCATAATTACTTAAACATGTCCATACGGTATTTAAAGTTGTTTAATTATGTAAATATGGTGCATCAAAATGCGTGCTCCGTTGTTCTGACATTTTGTATGTATTTGTGCATGCATTTAGCATATTTCCATTAATTAGATTTAATCACTAACTTATTAAATCGTTTGAATGTTTTAAATAATGGAAGCTTGGGAGTAATTGAGGGGAAGGCGTTGGCCATTAATTTACAGTGGAAAATATTATGGCGTATAGAACTAGATCAGATATAAAATCGTAATTTTTAATGAAATTCCGTAATCTCATCTCAAATCTCAATTATTTTTCAAGCTCAAATTTAAAAAAGGACCTAAGAAGTTCTGATGCTTATAAAAATAACGTTTAAAGGCTAATTGAAAACAGTGCGTACTTTTTAAGGAAATATTTTTCAGGAGTATCTCGGCTTCATTTTGCCGTCGGTTTTTTAAATATAATATTCTTGTTACACTACTTACTTGTTTCATTGTCATTAGCCAATTTTTTTCGCTGCCGCTGTAACCTGTCCGATTCCGACCTCAATCTTCAACACTGAATTAAAAAAAAACTGCGCTGCCTTACTCACATCGTTTCGGCGTCACGGCTTACATTAAGATTAACCCTAACCGCGGTTTCCTTCACTTGAGATTTTCTTTTACTAATACTAGCAGCATCACACCGTTTCACCCGCTACCCTCCTGAAACTGTATATTTTTCCGAGATAAAAAGTAGTCAAGTATTTCAGGGTATAAGATACCTCCATACCAAATTTAATTGAAATACATTCAGCGATTACGGAGTTAGTAACAAACACACTTAAACACACTTTCGCATTTATAATATTATTGTGACTAGTGTGACTCATTTACAAAGAAGACATTCTATTAGAAGATTTGAGAGACTGATTCAGTCTCTACTTTCCCAGGACCATTTCCCATCCCTACATCGAACAACTAAACTTGTAAAAAATCGAAGTCACGGATGCTATAAATATTGGATTATAGTTAGGTGCAATTCTGGTGCATGTCATAATGCCAACGATTATCCTACGTGATGTTATTACAAACACAATAGTGAGCGTCCAACTTCGATTTGAGTTGTGCTTTTTATTTTTTCAATTTGGAGCTTTTTGGGTTCCGTAGCCGTGATGTGATGCTTAATCTTGTAGTAGATGGTAACAAATCTGCTTAGCTATCTCTTAAGATCGCCACTTTAGTACATAGCGCCAGAGATTTTTGTGTCGAGTGTGGGTTCCGTAGCCAAGTGATTTTTTTAAATAAATATAATGTAGGTATATATCAACGCTTAACATAAGGCGAGTTGGCGGCCAAACGCAAGCCTGTCATTAAGTAATTATCAATTATAAAAACCGATTTAACAAAAATTGCAAGCAATTTCGGCTACTTCGATGACACAATATTATCATCCAATTAACCGAATTTTCCAGTTATTTTGACTTAAAAGCCATACTACTGAATCAATTTTTAATGAAATATCCTTTCAACATCGAGATACAATAGATACATAATCACAATCGTGCCAGAAAAATGACCGAACTAAAACACAGCGCACGCTTCGAATTGAGCAGTTTTTTTAGTTATTTAATGATAGGCTTGCGTTTTACCGCCAACTCGCCTAATGTTAAGCGATGATGCTGTCTACGGTGGAGCACGCTTACCTAGACAAACCGATTCACTCGTGATTTAAGACATAGATTATAACTATCGGGGAATATATTCAGGCAACGCATTCCACAGACTAGCAGTTCGCACAACGTTCGTTCGTCCTTTGCTGCAACTCATAACGACGGAACCCTATTATGCGTGTATCCGATATGCTCTTGACCATATTTTTTAGATTACCGAGGTGTAGTTCTCCGAGAATTGGTTTCGATGTTTGCGCCTGCACGGCTTTTGAATCAATGTTTTCTAATTTTTTTATTTATTTTCTTTTTACGAGTACAATCCTACATGTTTGAAAATTTGATTCGGTACAAATTGTATTTTGGCCCAGTTTACTTTGTTTCCAAGCTGGTTGTTTTCTTTTATGTATTCGACTTTTTACAAGCTTTTTTTTAACTTGTTCTTGTTAGTATGTATGTGTGCCACAAAAAAAACAGTACTCAAATAATTATTATCAAATTAATAATTCTTTTTTTTTAAACAAACTTTTTGGCGTCCGCTCTTCATCTAGGACCAAAGTGTTTGGGAAGGCAAATCCAACGAACTCAAACTCGGCGGGGTTACCACGTTTCGTTTTGAAGTTTCTTTGGCCACCTGTCTCCATCATCAGAACAGCTGGATGGTACCATGACATTGCATTGTCACAGAACTTACGTAAGTACGAGTACCTATGTCAAAACGAAGAATTTGAACGAAAGATTTGACCCGTACTAACAAGGCAAGATAAATAAAAGTTTATAAAAAAGGTTGTTTTAAACTATCACGGTTGTTTACTAAAGTTATTTATGATTTTTTACGTAAGCCTTACTACCCAATATTACTTATTATTATTTTATTTTTTCCTAGTACGTAGTCTCGATCTTACTGCAATTATTTATTTATTTATTCTACATTACATATCAAAACATTTTTATCTCTAAGAGATTCAGAAATTTCATGGTAGCCTTCTTGTGCTAGTAAAGTTTTAAGTTTATTATTAAACGTTCCAATATTTAAGTCTCTGATAATTTTAGGAATGTTAGTAATTTAAAGGAGCCATACAAAATATTTTTTTTTTTTGCATGAGTGCAGTTTGTGTGCATCTAGTGTACAGTGTTGATAACTTTGATAAGGTATTTTAATCCATGTCAACACCAGCTACGTATCAGCAACCACTGGGTAATACATCTCCGACACTCCACCAATTCGAACCATCCGTCGGCATCTGCAGAATGGTGCCAGTGCAAGGATCGGGGCCGGAAGCTCGCCTGACAAGAACGCGTTGTCCGCTAAATATAGATACAGCACGCGGATAACTGCTGTACTGGGCTCGGAGGAACTTGGCTTTTGGACACGTTTTATGTCTTACTCAAATAACTTAGTATCATATGCGAAGAGAGCGTAACAACTTTGTAAGAAGAATAAAGAGCATTAGTGTGGATGTATCGATTGATAGTTTATGGATTAGGTCGAGGCAAATATCACATATTTTTTTCCGTAAGAAACAGTGTAAAATTGCGTGAAAATTGGGTAAGATTAAGTAAAACATTTTTCTCCAATAAAATATGGCTAAATCTTACACAACGTATTACAGATTAACGTTTTTACACTAAAAATACACTGAGCAAATCTCACGTGAGATTAGGGGTTGGGGAGGGGATCGTGACAAATCTCACGATATCTCACCAATAGGGGTCGAAAAATCACCAAAATTACATCACACTTAATTAATGGACACCCCCTTATGGATGGAAGGAAAGGAGAAGGCAAAGAATTTTATGGAAAAACTGCGCGAAAGAGGACACGAATAAAAGATGTACTCAGATATGATTCTGATATATATTACTGTATCGGATGGATCCGGGTATGTTCGATTCCCAAACCGCCTGCCAAGCGTGGGGATTATGGCAACACTCCTCTCTAAGAGAGAGGCCTTTATTCAGGAGTGGACGTTTACTGGCTGATGATAATGTGATGTGACTGTATCGGATTGAAGGGCAATGTTTCGAGAGAAATATGAGGGCATCTAATTTTAACTTCTAATATCTCAGGGTTGCAGTGCATTGCCGCTCAGGGTTTTGAACTGTGGAAGTTCTAAATTCTGGCTGAACTGTTATGGGCAAAAGTGACGCTTGCCAGGCCAGCGACTTACTTACACACAGTTGCAGTATAGAAATGTCCCATTCCAAACATTTCCTTCAGAGGATCTGAGGGGAGCCAAATAAACGGCGAAATCAGCATAATAAACTGATGTAGAAAGTTGACAATGACGTTGATTTTGTAGTACCATTTTCTAAACTAAAATAAATTTGTCATCTCTAATTGCCATCCTTTTTTCACATGTAGACATAAAAAGAGACGCAGTTAATTTTAGCCTTGTCTGATTAGTTTAGTGTGAGATACAATATACTCGTGGAAAAAAAATCCTGTTTAAACTGGTTGAAACTGGTTATAAACTCGTAAAACTGGTTATGGAATATCATGGATCACCGTCTTAGTATGATTTTGTTGGTGATTGGTGATGATTCCTCTTAAATTTGAGGTATTCATTGCACTACTGCTTCAACACAAGTTAAAAAGAGTCTTAAAGGGTCGGCAACGTATTTGTGATGTCTCTCGTGTTAGAGGTATTCATACGCCACGGTGGTTGCTCACCATAAATAAGGCAGTCCGTCTGCTTGTTTGCCACCTGTGGCATAAAAATACTTATGTGAGAAAAACGACTTGATTCCGACATACTATGTATGATTTGGCCAGGTCATAACCAACTTAGTCATCGCAGTCCTCTTTCACAGCCTCCCAAAATAACTCCCCAATGGCAACCGTGTAAACAATTAGCCAGAAACACCGTGCTAAAGCGCGTTCACAATCAATTTCACAGCTGAATATGGTAAATCGAGTTAGGAGGAAGTTCTCTCGTACGCAATGTGGCTGGAACGCCAAGAAACGCAAAGTGGATGAACAGTAAGGACGTTGTAAAGAAATTGTAGGACCAGTTTTTACCCTTCCACAGGGACGAAACTTTTTGGAAACTTCGCGAGATCGTAAGTTGTGTCGTCAGCCTAATTAGAAATTGCAACCAAATTAACATTCTCATTGACTACGGCAAGGTATTGAGCCCACGGTAGGACACAAGTTTGGTATGCTGTGGTTACGTCTCCCTGAGAGGAATTGAACTTGGAAATTAAACTGGTAGTGTAGAGCCAAGTGGAAGGCAAGAGAGATCGTGGTGGGTCGCCAAATCGCTGGACCGCGTCTGTCTAACGTTAAAAAGTACCTTATTGCGCTAAAAGTAAGGTAGACTGTTTACTAGACAAAGAAAAGCGGCTAACTTTGACATGGACGACGTGACTATGGAGGCGAGAAGCCCCCTTGTATCACCGATGCAATCACGACCACTCTGACGGTCTTATTTTGTAAATCTGGTGGCAAATCTTACTTGCACCATCCGTGCAAGCAGGACGGAAATAGAACACATAACATACGCAAAAGGGCCCTAAGCCTGATTAAGAAGTGCTTATATTTTGCCCTTACTGTCATTCCAACCCGCTTGAACCATTTGATACGCAGACCGCAGCGGAAATCGCTCGGCCATTACTTTTTCTGCATCCCATTGGAAAGCAAGACAACCAGCGAGTAAAAAACAGCAGGATCGATTACTTCAATGGCCAATTTGAAATTAACTAGTCGATCATCGATCGTAACAAAATCGTTATCCTGTAGTATAGGGCTGCTGGTTTTTTCAGCGTTTTGTGGTATGTTTGGAACTTGGCTGGGTTACATTGTATTGGGTTTAATGATGAGGTAAGGACGACATGTTGCCGGTTATTCTTTTTGTATTGCATTTTTAGGGTTCCGTACCCAAAGGGTGTAAACGGGATCCTATTACTAAGCTTACGCTGTTTGTCTGTCCGTCCTACCTTTTAACGGCTGTATCCTTCGAACCGTAATAGATAGCTAGTTGACATTTTCTTTTTAATGTCAAACTAATAATAAAGAAATTAATAATAAAGTCTAAGTAATTAAAGTAAAAACGAAACGTATTTTTTATGTATTTTTATAATTGCTCTAATGTAAAAACGATAGGTAATACGCACAACTTAGCAAGGTTATAATAGTACACGCTCTAAAGTTATATGATTATTTACGGGATATTTACCGTGATAAGGTTGTGGAAGCTCTTTCCACAACCTTACCACGGTAAATATCCCGTAAATAATCATATAACTTTAGTGAACAACCGTGATAGTTTAAAACACTCTAAAGTGTAACAACAAATAATAAATATTGGCCAAGTGCGAGTCTGCAACAAATTTATGTTCATTACGACCACTTGGGCGTGATGTTGTATTTTCGCACAACTTTTTGTATTTTGTGGTGGAACCCTCAGTGCGCGAGCCCGACTCGCACTTGGCTGGTTTTATTACTGAGACAACACCCGATGCGTGTAGACCCCATCGCGTGCATACCTTGTAAATTACCATAATGTCAATCTGTGATGACGGGACTGGATAAACCAGGAGCTGACAGATCGGACGTCTTGATCATGGTAACTGGACCTGGTTAATGATCAGCATCTTGACGAGATCTTTAGACGGCGTGTATTGCCATTTTATGACTGGGGTTGAAGTAATACGTTTTACTTAGGGTTCCGAAGGTTTCTGAATCCGTGGAAGCCTCTTTGGGAGACCGCTAGACTTGAAAGCGTGATGTAAAATCCCGGGCCCGTACCAATGAGCTCTTAGGTGTTTAGGTACGGAATTTCATACCATCTCACGCAGGGAAACGCTGGATGCAGGCCGCTTCCAACCTGCCCTTTTGGAGATCGATGGGTCAGGCCTATGTCCAGCAGTGGTCGTCCTATGGCTGAAATGATGTGATGATGGTTTTGTCCAAATCTCGGATAGTCAACAAACATTTCGTCAAATACGCAGTTAGAAAAACTTCCTCCTTGACCGTCCAGGTGCCTGATAATAGTGCAGCTTTTTAGCATGAGGAATAAATAACCTATTAAGCGTAAAGACAGGTTATTGGTTGATTTATTATCTATCTGCATAATCTGATGTCATAAACGAGAAAGCAATCAGCTAGTACTACTTAAATACTTATTTTACTTTAACTCTATTTCTGTTATTTTCACATAATCATTGTTAAATTAGATTACCGCTCGCCAATGGCCCCTTTAAGACCTTTTTAACGATACCACTCGTACCTTTTAAACGTGGGTACATCGACACGGATGAATTACCTAACATAAATGTACAGTTAAAGTTATTTAACTTTATAATTTTTTTATAATATTACGTCAATCAACAAGATAAGACGTCCATTAATTCCGTCATCTATGCACATTGCTGATCCAATGTCTCAATATCACCCCACGTATAATTAAATCAACACACAAACAAAGTAAAAACTACACACATACAAAGTAGAAACTACACGCCACATGCGCAGCGGAATTAAAATTTATATCTCAATAAACCACACGCTTTTAATGACTCCTTACATATCCTCGTATTAATATGGCCTTGGCGGATATTCAGACGTTCTCACTATTAGGATTGTCAATGGATTCGCATATGTTTGATGGCCTAAGGCTGCTTAGCAGTCATAGCGTGTAGCTATTATGGTTCATTGGCGCAATATACAAGTACATAAGTTTTCTTTGAAGACCTTGCGCCATTTTTATCAAGTTGCACCCAGCGGTTTCGTCTGCGTGGACAATCGTATATTTTAACAGATTTCAAAAAAAGTCATGGTTCTCAATAAGTATTTTTCTTATTACCTCAGTTCTTCGTCATTTTATAAACCGATTTGAAAATTCTAAAAGGTCCCATAGAAATTTCATCAAAATCAGTTCACTAGTTTGGTTTTTAAATCAACACAACTGAAAAAATATGGCAACGAAGTAAACGAAATGACGTATTTCCTAATTTTGTAGTTGTTTTTTTTATAATTATCAACTTGTTCTATGTAGGTAAGTATGTATATCTATACTAATATTATAAAGAGGAAAGATTTGATTGTTTGTTTGCATTGAATAGGCTCCGAAACTACTGAACCGATTTGAAAAATTCTTTCACTGTTGGGATGCTGCACTATCCCCGATTGACATAGGCTATACATCCCGTCTTCGCCCGTGCGAAGCAGGGGCGGCCTTCTAGTATATTATATTACTTATATTTATAACAGAGTCGGGTTAGTTACACCATTTATTACTCGAGAATGGTTGGACCAATTACATGTTTATTCGCGCCTCAAATCCTCGCCAACCTTTTTACGCTGTGACACCTCCTCGACTTTCTAGTAGGCTAAGGACCTTACAATGGTCCGTCTCTCTCCTGGAGTCCACAATCTTCGAAAACCCTCAGAGATACGTTTGATAGTAGGTAATATTAGACGGCAGCCTATTAGATTATGCCCTCCAATTTTCTCGTACCATTCACCTACCTTGATTAATCCAAGACCTCCGTAATATATATCTAGAAACTAATGAATAAATCTAGCCGATCACAATTATGCTGCCATGTAACCGATCACACCAACAGATACCCGACCGTGTCAAATAAAGCATTTATGATGGAAACTATTCGAACCTTCATAGTTCATTGTTAATGGTTTGATCGGCCAGTAGCTGAGGATTCGCACTTTGTGGAAATTTAAAGACCTGAGTATTTTCAAGGCCAAGATTCCACTTTCATTGTGCGAATCGCTAGACTTTGAAATGCGTTGCCAGAATGGGTTTTCTCTGATAGTTACAATCTGGATGCCGAAATCGCGAGTGAATCGGTTTCTTCTGGGCAAGCAAAGCAATATCACTTCAGGCGGGGTGGCGGAAGCTTTTTTCGTACCAAGACAGTGACCTTCCTGTTATTCCACTGCTCCTCAAGATGTAGGGGTTTTGTGCTGAGATGCAGGAAAAGAGCCCAGTTCATCCCGCCACCTGGGTTAGACCCAACTTTTTGAAACCTGGTCTGTAGCGAGCTTGGCGTGCAAGACAGACATTCGGTGGCCTTGTTCGACCAAATTCCATTTTCAAGCCCTTTTTGATCACGGCAAGAAAGCTGGGAAATGAGGTCCGCAATATTGTAATCATTAAGAAATTGCAGAAGTTAATCTACTGTACTTATCTTCCACAGTTATTATCGAAGTATTATTTTACAATGCAAATCAGCCTATCCTTGCAGCTGTTTGGTTATTAATTTCTCGAGCCATGTAGGGCTGGGTGTAGGCGCAATGTGTACTTCCTAATTACGATCTACTGTGGTTGTTTCTACGTGGGCTGTAGAGGCTTGGAAGTTTTGAACCTGGATGCGGTTGGGATAGGGCTTTTAGTTTTCTTTCTCATGATTGTTCTAGACATATCTAAGTCTTTTAATAGCTTGTGCTTGCTAACTTACGAATATAATGAACGGGAGAACAAGACGGCGTCTAGATTGGAGTTCCAACAAGTTTAATACTAACCATCTGTGGCGCATTCTTATTCGAGATGGGACTGATGAGTGATGACATTGAAGTCCCAATTCAGGTGTATTGTGCATTTCCCCCAACAAGCATCTACTCGAACTAACCCAGCTTGAAATATCGGAACAAGGCTCTGGGCGCTAGCACAATTGTTCCAGGGACGTATAATGTTGAGAAGCAGCATCTGTGGCGCATATTCAAACATCGGCATACCGGTGGTGGGTTGCATAGCATATAATAGACTCCACGTCAGTTAATAATAAGAATTTGAGCTAAATTCCCCCCCCCCCCCCCCGTACCGCATCAACGCTCTCAATTTTATTTTTCATTCTACTACCCTGATGGCCGTCAGCGCGCACAAAGGGGTGATATCCACCGCTTCTAGTAAAAACGATCGGATTGTTTTTACGACCTCTATTTCTATTTACCAAGTAGTGACTCGTCCTGCCGTGTAGGTCGAGAAGGTGGCATTATTTCTGCTTTACAAAAATCGCGTCCTAAGCGATTTACCGTCCGTGACAAAAAATGTGACCACATGTGCGCAGATACGTTTCGGACGCTGCGTAAATCATCTCTTGTGTTGGGTATAGACCAATGACGATGATGCTAGTGTGTTGATGATGGTGGAGTCAAAATGTCTACTCTCAGCTTTCCTCCCATGTTCTGATTTACTTGCCACTTCCACCAATACCTATATCCAACCAGTCAGTACATTGTGCCTCTACGAATGCATTAGTTACAGGACTTAGTGCGTTCGGCATTGTTCGTTTATGAGCTAACGGAAACAAATGAACAGCGTTCACTATTACATAGTGTTGTAAAATATGCATTATGCTCGTTCCTAAGTGAGGCGAGTGGCCAGTCCTCATGTCAGTTTTTTAAGCCTCTGACATGAGAGAACAAGCAACTGTAGTTTACCCTCCGACACACGGTAACGCTCAATAAATGTCACTTGCGGTCACCCATCCGAAGACTGACCATCGGTATAACTGGCGAACAGTGTGTGTGTAAGTGTGAACTCAACTCCGTAACATTTGAACAGCTTTGAATGAAATTCAGTATAGAGGTAGCTTATACCAGTTATACCCTTGATTAATACAAAGGCGAAGAGGTTCTAGGAAAACGGGTGAAACCGCGAAATGCTACTAGTAAAACCATAAACGAAAGTGTTCATAAAAATCTGCGTGCACGAAAGCTGTCCTGTTATCAACAAATCAATAACGCTGCCGTCACTGCCCAATATCCCTGATAATGATAAGATATCAGCTGTCCAGACTGAACAATGGTCACAGAGCAGCGAACAACCATATTGGTGTACTTCACCTACTGTTTCGCTTATCTGTGGCGCAGACACGTGTAGGGATGTGCTCCTATCGATGTACCTAATTTAAATCTGTTTATTGACGCTCGATAAGTATTCAACTTTTTGTGGTGTGTTCCATTTTTTGTAAAGTTCATATACAAGTAAAATAGGTATGATATACGAGTCCAAGACCTTTCCACTATAATCAAACAATCGTGCGTTATCTGTATGTATATCAGCCTTGCAGGATTAGTAGGATATCGGCCTCGATTTGTATATCGATAGATAATAATACTCACCGATATCGCTTCCTACCACTACTTTTAATATACTCGTTAATCGTAGTTTTCTTCTTTCATATCCATCTCGCTCGAACAGTTAATTTTTTTTAACTATTCCTTGTCTTGTGTTATTTTTTCTGAGCCTGTAACACCAGAGGCATCACAAACAAAGAGAGTTGACCTGACTCATAGATATTTCAAATCTGACCAATCCACCTGCTAATTCTGACTTTTCCTGCAACTACCTATCTTACAACGGCTACTTTGATCCCATATAATAATCGCTCCAGCGGACTTGAAAACATCCATTGTTCTCAAAAAATAACAGAATAAAAACTTTTCCTAACTAATTAACCGTATTCACTATTTACTGATCCATTATTTAGTTATTTTTAACAGTTTCTTTGTTCAAGCGAGTCGTAAAGTTCGGTACATTGTCTTAGAGAGCGTAAAAACGGTTTTATTGTACTCTAAAATAAGTTTATATTGTGTAATGAGACGCCCGGCGCCGACAAATCGCTTTTAAAAATAGCAGTTAACTAGCTATGAATTAAGCACAGTTTTTAAACATCTTACCTGGCACATGCTACTTTAGCATAGGGAACAAGTATTTAAATCGATTATTTTAAACCCAGTATAAAAGAGCAGATGATCTTCCAACGGCCGAACGGATTTTCTTAAATCATAGCAAAGAACTATGAATCCCTTAATGTCCTTTATGAATCCTATCCATCCTAAAGTTGCCTGGAAGAGATCGCTCTTAGCGATAAGGTCGCCGATTGTTGCACTAGTTTTTAAGCTGTTTTATCATGTGTATGTAAGTAGTGTGAACAATAAAGACTTTATGTATCTATCTAAGAACAATCTCGAACAGTCACTTTCAAATTAAAAACTAAATCAAAATCGGTTCTGCCGTTTGTGAGGTACGATGCCACAGACAGACACATATACCTTCGAGCAACTATCCCAAATACACACGTAGACAAATACATACGTTAAACTTATAACAAAGGGGGTTAAAAAAAACTACTGAAAGAAAGAAAGAAAATAAATTTTATTCGACACCTTCACAAAAACTTAAATCTAAAGGATACAACCAGTGTCGAATGGGCTGCTACTTATTCTGTGTACCTGTGCGTACCGGTAATCTTCCTAATCCGAAAAAAAACAACGTAGAAGAATACATATATCTCAGAACGTTTTACATAATATTATTAGCAGTTGTAATTTTTTTTAGTTAGCAATTATATTTTTACTAAGCATCTTATTTAAAGCAAATTAAGCAGTGTGTACCCTCATACTTTTAAATATCCAAAATTTTGTCTAAGTGTGATAGATAGCAAGATACACGATCCATAATTTTCGTTAATGTTTGCGAAAATCAGAAAAAATAGAGACGATATTCTTGAAACCTCTACTGCTGGGTCTGTGCAATAAGAGAACCGTCGTAGCAAAACAGTGTACGTCTGCACACGCGCGTCTTTAACTTACGAGGCTTTTCTTTTTCAGACTCTACACTACAGTTTACCTATTGATAATTTATACAAATAGCAAGCATCCATTATACTTTTTTACCTACAAAAAGAGGTGTTTATTCACTAAATTTGCACACGCGCGCTTTCAAGTCTAAGACTGTTCTCTTTTTGCACAGTCTCACTCAGAGAGCTAAATAGATCTGCCTAAATCCCAGACTGAACTAATTAAACCAGTATCAATAAACAACACCAGAATCGATTGAGACATAAAACCTAAAACCATCGATTACGACTCAATCGAGCCCCAAATTGATTTTATGAAAACAGATTGATAAATAAACTAGTAGACTGGTTTAATTTTACTGCTGAAAACAAACGATTAAATGGGTTTCTTTCGCTGTAACGTATTTTATTTAACTCGATATGTACTAGCGTTTCCAAGGTACAAAACAGGCAATAGTAAAATAAGTATAAATAAAATAAAATAACGATGTAAGAGCTGATCTTCAAACGACTTTTTTAATATAAAAAGAGCGGCAAACAAGCATGCGGAACGCCTGATGGTAAGCAGAAACCGCCGCCTATGGACACCTGCAACACTAGCAGTGTTGACGGTGCTTTGCCAGCCTGGAGATGTTATTGCACTTGTTTTGAAACGCTTTATGTTGAAGCTCGGCGGGAAGACCTTTGGGGAAGGACATTCCACACCTTGCAGGTCAGCGGAATAAAAGAGCGGAAAAATCGGACGATATGGGATTTCCAACTTTGTAAGATGTGGGGGCGAGCTTTTTAAGGTGTCGAGATATGCGGTAGTGGAAGTCTGACGCATAAATAAAATCAAAAAGCTCTTCAGAACATTCCCCGAAAAATAAGCAATAAAACATGCCTATATCTTCGGAGCCTAGCCGTGGTAGCCTATTTGGGAGACCGCTAGACTTGAAAGCGTGAGGACGCGGGTTCAAACTCCGGGCTACGTACCAATGAGCTCTTTGGAGTTTATGTACGGATTTTCATACCACTGGCTTTTCGTTGAAGGAAAACATCGTTAGGAAACCTGCATACGTACGGAGAATAAGTTCAATGGCGTATGTGAATCCACCAACCCGCAACTGGTCCAGCGTGGTGGATATCGCCCAATCGCCCTTTCGGGGGTAGGCTTAAAGTCCAGCAGTGGACTGTTAAAAGGCTGATTATGATATCTTCGGAGGTTAAGTGGATCCAGCTTGTTAGTGAGCTTGGGATCGTCAAAAATTCTAGTATTCCGGTGTGCCATTCTAGAGATGGAGCAATACTCCATGTGGGACCGCACTTGTGCTTTACAAAGAAGAAGCCGCTGACCCGAAGTGAAGTAACGCTTCACTCTGTTACGCACACCGAGCTTCTTGGAAGCGAGTTTAGCTTTGGCCTCCAAGTGACCCCGAAACAGGACCTCACTAGAAATGTTGACGCCGAGGATCTCCAAGTTCTTTGAGATTTTCAAGGGAATGCCCTGGAACAGTTTCTTGAATCATAGCTAAGAACACTCGATCAAGTCACTTTTCAAACAAAAGTAACTAAATCAAAATCAGCTACGACCTTTAGGCGCCACGATACCACAGACACAGATATACTCGCCACAACCCTCTTTTTGCGATGGGGGTTAAAAAAAGTAGAAGATTCTAAAATTTTAAAGTGAAAAATTGTCACCACACACCACCAGGATCCCATATCTTGTCGACACCAAAATATAAATCGTACCACTAACCGGACCCCCTCCCTGGAGTTTTACGCCGTCATAAATATGGCCCGCTCGTCAATTATGCGTACTATAGCTATTTCTGGCTGTTTAATTGCTGCGCATACGCAGACCGGCGTCGATTCTTTAGGGATTCTTTTTTCAAACGTCGATTAGCCGTTTAACCGCTATCATTACTCTTTTTAATCGCCGTTTTCTCGGTGGCGAGATTTCGTTTGTAAACATTGTTTATCGTTGAGTTTCAGTCAGCTTCCTTTAATAGTCAGTTTACCTTCCTACCAACTATAAGTACAACTCAGCGTATTTAAAAAAAAAACTTTATAAATAAATTAAAAAGACACCGTCTTTCTATCTCCATATTTGTCTGTGACATCGTAGCTTCCAAACGGATGAACCTATTTCGTATTTTTTTTTAATTGTGACTTGATCAAGGTCGCTCTTACCTATGATAAAAAAATTAAGCCATTTGAAGATCATCAGCTCTTCGCCTATTTTTTTTTTAAATATTTTGTACGTAAAATAGAACATATTGTATTGCGTGTCATGCTAAAGTCGTAATTCCGTGAACCAATGACTTTTTGTCTAGCAAGCTATTCGTGATAAGCAATCAAGCTAGGTGGCGCTAATAGCAATTTAGTTGATCGAATCAGGCGTTACCTTGCGGAAGTCCAATTTTAATTTTTATATGTCGAATTTCTAGTGTACACTAGAAATTCGACATATACAAATTAATAGCAATTTAGCTGCGTAACGGACGTGGCGTTTACTATCAGACACAAAACTTGCACATCACGAAATGTCTCACCAGTTTACGTACCAACACTACACATTAATTTGGGCAGTAACATAACACTAATCAGCTTAAGAGATAAAAATTTCATAAGAATTCACCGAGTCTCGCTTTTGTCGGCCATTTCAGGCGCCGTTTAAATCGGTATAGTCCTCCGGTAATGTTAGCCTCCATAATCCTTCGTAATAAGGTGTGCTATGGGCTGGATTGCGCTGCGGGGTATACGATAAGGATGGCACCCAGTAACACATAAAAATGCCACCACTTCAGTGACACCCGGTACAGTCAAGTACAAACTATAAAACTAACAAGTTATTTAAGGAGTACTTACTTATAGATAACTGATAGAAACTTTTTGCCATTTGCTGAAGCATACTAGAAAACTAAACCGGCAAAATGCGAGTCGATCTCGTGCACCGAGGGTTCCGTACCACTCCACCACATAAATTGTAAATTGCTACAGTACAAAAAAGCTGTCCAAAAAGACAACTTCACGCCCAGGCCGCCACCCATCCAAGTACCGAGCGCGCTCGACGTTAATTTGACTTAATATCGGTGAACAGAAATTTGTCACCGACTCGCACTTGGCCAGTATTTATTGTTTGTTGTTTTACTTTAAAGTGTGTACTATAAACATGCCTAGTTTGACACTTGTACGTATTACCGTTTTTACACTAGAGCAAATACAAAAATACGTTTAAAAAAACGTTTGTTGTATGGGGTCCCCTTAGTTTTTATTTTTTGCCTTTGGATATCTATTACGGTTCTAAAGATACAGACATTAAAAGGTAGGACGGACCCATCACTTATTTTAATTTACAATGTCTAATTTTCGTATTTTGATTTTCTATCCATCAATTAATTAATATAATTTGTATTTGAATAAGTTAGTGAATCTACAATAAACAATTTCATTTCAATTTTGTACCTGACTATACTTGTTGGAGATTACTCACTGGAGCCAATATTTGAAGAATTTAACTTACGCTTTAGTAAGAGATAAACGTGAAGAGTATTTAGATAAAAGCACTTTGTTGTGCTTGTTGGTACGACGGAATTTGAGAGCTTATTTCACTTTTGGACATCTGTTTGAAACTTGTCGTTTTGATTTGTAGGCAGAAGTTTAGTAAAGGTTGACTTTTGTGCATTGCGGATGATGCGATTTGAAAGTCTATGGCGACGTCAGTCGTCGGCCGCACGCGTCTGTCGCAGACCTCGGAAGCAGCGCCATACATTTTCATAGTGCGGCTGCGATCGGTCGCGATGCACGAAAGTCAACCTTTAGTAAGGATGGTTTAAAGGCGCATGTACATAATAAAATCACCGTATTCGTTTTCTCAATTGCAAAGTAAATTAACACCTATCAAAAGCTATACAGATTGCTACAGCCTGTCATTTAATTCTACTGATAATCGGTATCTGAGCCTGAGATTCAAAAAGCTACACTGGAGAGTGTGCATCGGATCTACATGATCTATCTTGTTGACCATTTTTCTATCGAACTGCCAGAGTAGGCACGAAAAACCGACACCGCTTTGTGGATGATATTCCGAAAACCCGTACGAAGCGCTTTGATTCCACTTTTATTGTGCGACTGCTAGTCGAATGCGCTGCCTGAATGGGTGTTACCCGATAGTTACAATCTGGGTGTCTTCAAATCACGAGTGAATCGGTTTCTTCTAGGCAAGCGTGCTCCATCGTTGGGCCACATAATCGCTTAAAAAATTAAAAAATTACCTAGTTAGTCAGCAAATATAAAATACAGACTGGTGATCTGAAGCCTATCAGCTAATGTGCTGATTTGGATTCTGAGCCTGAAGAAAGCTAGACTGGCCTCAAAGAAACTCAGACTAGTTGAATTCGATTATCAGCTTAATTGGCCGAAAATTGTAAGCAATGAAGACGCCGTTTAAAGTTAGTTCAGCAATAAGACTAATGTATTTTAAGATATACTAACTGTAAGTCTAGCAATACATTACCATTACAGCTTTCAATTAGTATTCATAAGCCATTATACTTAAGGACTCTCTACCTTTAGTGAGTAACGGTACTATTACTTTTAAGTAACCAATAAATAACCATTCTAACAAGTACGGAAAGTCTCTGAAATTTGTTTTGGATACAACATTTTTACTGAAAACCAATGAAGTTTGTTGCTTTTTCAATCTCCATTGAAAAAGCAACAAACAAGAAACAGAAACAACAACAAAAAACAGTTTCTATTGAAAATATCAAAATGATGTGGTCTACGTTGGAGCACGCTTGCCTAAAAGAAACCGATTCACTCTCGACTTACAGACAGATTGTAGCTATCGGGGAACACCCATTCAGGCAGCGAATTTCACAGACTAGCAGTTCGCACAATAAATGTGGAATCAAAGCGCTTCGTACGGGTTTTCGGAATATCAACCATAAAGCGGTGTCGATTTTTCGTGCTCGCTCTGGCAGTCAGATAGAAAAATGGGCAGAAGGAAATTAAATCATGCAGATCTGATGCACACTCTGCGAAATGTTAGCATATTGTAATTGTAGCTCCGATGCACATTCTCCGAAATGAGTCCTGTAGAAAATTGACAGACTCGCTACTTTACGGCGGTCACTATCAGTTATCTACCCAGGATAGACTGAGCTTACTTGTCCCAATTTCCAACCACAAGAATTCACTTGTAAATGCACCGTCATTCAAAATCCTATCAAACGGGAACTCGAATATGAATTCATCATTTCCCCGACCCGACCCGTTGACTCATGTTCTCGAACAAATGTTATCTGTCTTCTTTTGTTTGTTTCTCAAATCATACCCAGGAACGAACCGGCTACGAAGATCTCCCTCGCTTCCCTCGGGTTCCGAAACAGTTGGAGAAAACAAACGAATCTATTCACCATAACAAAGGTCGTGTTATACTGGTCACTCGGTCTCGTGTAGTTATATCGTCTCGCCTCGGAATTGAAGTGATTTTCTCTTGTTTCTAGACGTTTTGATGTTATAACAAGTTTTGGAATTGGAATTTTATTTTTATGGGTGTGTGAAACGATAGCTCTCATCTGTACATTGCAGATAACACATGTAGCTGCAAATAATGTCCTTTACAGAAGAAAAATCAGTCAATTTTTCACACTAGCAACAGTTTTCGAATCTATAGTACTTGAAAAGACATGTCGGCTCGTATTTTTTTCCTAAACTTGAGTATTTTTGAGTGTTAATGTGTAATAATGGTGGGATTATTATTCATTATGTTCTCGTAAAAGTGCTAGAGTGTGGGTAGTGATATAACGGGGTGAAACATGTATTTTCGTGTTGTTTCCGGAACTCCATAGAAATCTCTTTTAAAGCCTCTACCATTTTACTGGGGCATGAGTTTGACATGACCGCTTTGCTTGACCCTGACTGTGACTATGACTTAGGTATGCCCGATACGTATAGATATTTTTGTGTATCTATACAACACCGTCCGATGTTTCGCTATTTTGTATCGATACACGTCAATACGATATGTGGCGATATCGCATCGCTTTAGTCATAGTATGATCGTGATGATCATACTTGTTTGACGTTATTTAATGCTATGTAAACTTGTTTTATGTTACGGCTGAAGGACTCTGGATCCATGATCATGAAAAAATTACAATAAATAAAAAAAACATAATACTTAGTAGTTACAAGCTTATTTGAATAATACAAACCCACCAATGCAGCCTTTCACATTACCATGGAAAGTGCATTGGTGTAAGTTTATTTTGCTCTTAAGTTTAATATTCATAGCATCTTTGCAATGTAGCTCTATAAATGGTGTAAATTAGATTACTCGTGCTTAGTATGCTAAGTTATTATTGAATGGCTCCGATGCTTCGATAGTGGCAGTTTAATTTCATCCGAAGCTAGTGTAAAATCATGCAATTCCATTGCCACTTGTTGCTAAGTAAAACTCTAGGAATCAGATGTTTTCGACTTATTTTAACAGTAGCATCGAAATTCTCGTATTTTTTATGATGCTAGATCTATTATAATTCTAAATTCCCACCCTATCACCCACAGTCTTACCCTAGCAAGGAGTTATAGTAAGTATAAATATTTTAAAGTATAACTAGATATTTATCAATGAGGGTAGAGTTGTCAAAATTTAAATTGCCCACCACAGTCTTATCCTGGTAAGGAGTCAGAATATAACTAATTTTTAGTAAGGGTGGAGCTGTCAAATTTTCAGCTGCCCACCAGTCTCACTCCAGTATAGTCAAAGTATAACTAATTTTTGTATGAAGGTAAAGCTGACAAAATTTAAGCTGCCCACCACAGTCTCACTCCAGTATGTACTCAAGTATAACTATATTTTATTATTAGGGTAGAACCGTCTAAATTTCAACTGCCCACCACAGTCTCATTCTAGTAAAAAGTCAGAATAGAAGTATAACTGGTTTTTTTATGTAGCTAGAGCTGTCAATATTTTATCTGCCCACCACTGGCTCACCCTAGTAAAGAGTCAGAGTATAACTTAATTATTAATGAGGCTGGAACTGTCAAAATATTAACTGTCCATCACAGTCTTACAGTCTTAGTAAAGAGTCAGAATATAAGTATGTATGTATAACTCGTATTTTTTTTAAAGTGGCTCGGAGCTTTAGTTATTTTATCTGCCCACCACAGTCTCACCCTGGGAAGGAGTCAGCGAAGGTGTGGCTAATACCAGATACCTGTATCATTGAAAAATTTAGGTATTATGTAGATTTTGACCTTAATGTCAAAATCATGTCCATAACGAATGAAACCCTTTTCGTGACAATACAAACGAGTCGAGATACAATATTCACATTGTTGACACCGAGACCGCATTTCAATAAATTAAATCAACCCGAACTGATAATAAACAATTTCAATTTATTACCGCTCAAATACGGACCGGTGATAAGAAAATATGGAATCGGACATAAACATTTGATTTATCGAAACATATTTTCGGACACGAGTTCTTTGTTTCAGCACTATTAGTATTATCAATATAGCTCTTATCGGGTTCGAGTCATATTACGTTATTTTAGGAACGATTGCATTATTTTCATGTCCTATTTTTTTACTTTCTTACATTCCTCTACTTCTGTGAATCTTTATTGGTGTTTTATTATAGAAACTGACGTGGTTTTTACACATTTTATTTATATTATTACACGGGAATTACTCACGGAAGTTTAAGCCGGTCACTCCGACTATAGTTTCAACCGCATTAGGCGGTCTTTTTCCAAGTGGATGCGCGCACGCGGCTGCGTCTAGCTTTGCACTTTGTTTTTTAGTGTCTTCACTGTCTACACATCCAGCGGCGCCCGTTGGGTAATTTTCATATGATTCATTAAAAAATTACTAGTTTTTTTTTTCGGATATTACGGTCCGATTTTGATAAATTTTGGTAAGAATACGCAATAGACATATCTATCGTTTTTATTAACTCAAGGAGTAAAAAGTTTTTTTTTCAACGTTGAAAATGAATCTTATTAGAAATCAGTATTACAATTAAAATCAAAATTTATCAGAAATGAGGAGATCCGTAGACGAACGAAAGTTACCGACATAGCCCACCGAATTAGCAAGTTGAATTGGCACTGGGCAGGGCACATAGCACGCAGAACAGATGGGCGAGGGGGCCGAAAGGTTCTCGAATGGAGACCACGGACCGGTAAGCGCACCTTAGGACGTCCACCCACAAGATAGACAGACGACCTAAAAGAGACCGCAGGGAAACGCTGGAATTCAAGCCGTTTCCAACCGGCCCTTTTGGAGATCGATGGAGGAGGCCTTTGTCCAGCAGTGGACGTCCTATGGCTGAAATGATGATGATGATTTAAAATTTTAGAGCGATGGCGGCCGTGAAGTAGTGTGTACGTTTTACAATCTGATGGCACCCATCTTCGGCCCTGCACCGATGACTTATTTCGTACTCAAATAAATTATGTGCTTTTTCGATGCCATTGCTCAACAACGGTGAAGGAAAACATCGTGAGGAAACCGGTATGTCCAAAAACCTCAAAGTTCAAAGGCATGTCATTCTCCAACGTGCACTGGGGCCAGCATGGAGGATTAGAACCCCTAATCAGTATCAGCCTATCATGTTCCCACTGCTGGAACACAGGCCTTCTCTCAGAGAGAGAGGATGGGCCCTAATCAACCAAGCAATGCACGTTGGTGGACGACATAGGTACGTCTTTGAGCTTTGAGGTTCTCGGACAAATTTATAGACCAATTATAGACTGTAAACTTTTCAATATACAATTTCCACTTCTCTTCCCTCGTGAATTTAATTATGGCTCAAATTTGACCCCCATACTCATTAATCGATGTAACCACTTGTAATAGCATTCCCCTTATCAACTCGTGTTAAACAATTTTAAACTTTGATAACAATCAGTTTAACAATATGCATTTTATTGGTTCCTTAGAAATATTTTTATCTAATATTGCATTTATACAATGTTATACACTCAGTTTTATCGGTGTTATCATATTTAATTAGTTTTAATACACAGGGCTGCACGGTATGGTGATAATCAGCCAGAAGGAGGTTATTGAACAACGTTTACCATGGAACCAGAAATCGGGAATAAAACGCCTGGTACAGAAAAAAAATCTTACTTAACGTAACATGTGGAGCAAATCCAATAGGAGGCCACTCTACCGTTATAACTAACTTTTACAATAAAAATATGACCAAGTTTTACCGTTTTATTAAATTGATTACAAATATTTATTCAATAAAAACTACAAGTAAAATAAAAACTAACTTAAATTTAAATTTATAACTTAAACTAAAATTTATCTAAAACTAAAACTAATCTCACAATCCGCTACCGGTGGGCAGCGTTTCCAAAATGCTGGCAGCATTGCCACGTCATACCACGCCATACCATTATGCATAACTTTTACTATGGGACAAATACTGAAATTGTTGAAAAAATTCAGCTGTTTCATAAATAAAATGTTATTTTAACTCAACTCGATGTATGAAACTGCTGATTTTTGTCGTTGAACATGGTCGAAAAGTCGAGTAAGAAGTATTTTATCCAAACAATATTAATGAGAGATAAGACCCGACAGGCAACAGGCTATCGGGCAGGTGTTTGATTCGTTAAAAATAACAGGCTTAGTGATAAATATAATTAAATTTAATACATTTACTAAAGTTTTTTTTTATCGACTTATTTTATTCTTACATATAAGCGTTTAAAGTTTTTGGTCGGATTAGGAGGGGGTGCTCTGTCCCTTTCCGGCAAAGTGAGTGTCAGTATGGAGTTTGTATGGCTTACTTACAAGTGACGTCATTTATAAGTGTTGTGCGTTCTCTGTCTAGCACGACATTAAAATGCTTACCATCTTCTTTAATTTTGAACACATTTTTATTTTGTTTTGGGGTGTTTGGCTCTTTTTATTATGGTCTGGAGTATAATATACTAGCGACCCGCCCGCCCGGCTTCGCATGAGTGTATTTTACGTGCGAAGCCGGGGCGGATCGCTAGTTATATATATAAACCTTCCGTGAAAATTTATCTAACTGATGGTGGAAATCGCATCAAAATCAGTTGCGTGGTTTAGGAGGAGTTAGCGGCCATACAGACAGACAGACGTGGAAAGCGACTTTCATTTATACTATGTAGGGAAGAGATAGAGGTCAGTAGGTACTGGAAGACTCCCGACCATAAGACAATGGTCGGCTTTTTAATAAAACAATAAAAAATGAATCAATCCGGTAGCCTATTAACATCATGTTTTCAAATCGCGAATGTTTAAGATTACAGATACAGCTTTTTCGTGATTTCAGGGTTAGCTCCTTAAAAAAGCTGCATTTACAATGACGAATTACCTCCTTTCGACTAATACCACCGTTTCGTGTAACCCTGTTTTATGTCGTGCATGACGCACTCTGTACTAAATGCGCTGACAATCGCATGCTAAAGCATATGCTAAATTGGATTAATATTATGTTAATAACCAGGAAGTGCATCGGCTTGAACGTCCTTACAACGGTTAACTTTGACTATGTCTGCCGCTTCAAATGACAGCTCTACGGCTGTACCTGTTATGATAATCCAAGGATATTACTAATATAGCAAAATTGTGATTGATATTTAGAACTACAGTAAACCACCCATACATTGTGGATTTTCCTTGGATACGTACCAAACGTTTCGATTCTACGTTTCTAATCCGTACGGCCAAAGTTCGGAACAACCTGCCAGCTTCCCTGTTCCCTGATAGATATAACCTGGGCCTTTTCAAGGCCAGAATGAATAGGTATCTTCTAAGTCTGCGTGCTTCATCTTCGACCACATCGTCGCTTACCAACAGGCGAGTTGGTGGTCAAAGGCGGACTTATCAGCGTTAAAAAAAACAGTAAAACTAAGTTACCACGTCACTTATGACGTTTGCTGAAAATGATGGCATACGATACAACATAACTGTCATATCGATAAAGTTACCTTATAGTTATAAAAGCGCGTAGCTTATACGTTCGGTAGGAACGTCAAGACAAAACTGAATAATCTTCGTTACATAATCTGCGGACTCGATAAAAATCAACTGGCTGTCTATTAAGCAGTGCAAGTACCGTTCTTTATCGAACGTCAAATTCGTTAAAATGCCACAGAATCGATCATAGCAAGTGCTGATCAAATGGCATTTTATCGAATTTAACGATCTCAACTGTCAAATTTGATGATCGATAAAGAACGGTACTTGCACTGCTGGTTCGAATGATACAGCCGTTAAAAGGTAATGACGGACAGACAGCGTAGGCTTAGTAATAGGGTCCCGTTTAAACCCTTTGAGAACGGAACCCAAAAAATCATGGTCCCTATAGGGTAGCGGGTGAAACAGAGTAGCACTGCTAGTCTTTAGATTCTTATTCTCATACATAAATAAATGATGGGGTATCGTCCTGTGAATCACAGTGTTCCGTAAAGGTTTTTGGACATGGATAAATGGATGCAATCAATCTTCGTTGGTTAAACTTAACTGTTAAGTGTTCTCAGATTGTTACTTTCAATAGATTACTTCTAAAAGCATTTGTTATAATACTACAGATTTGGAAAAAGAAACTTTATAAAAGGCACTGCATTACAGCAACAATAGTACAAAATGTGAAATTAGAAATGTTAAAAACATTTCTAATAATTTTCGCTTCATTTTTGAAATATATAATGACTAAAGTGATATGATTATTTACGGGACATTTACCGTGGTAAGACTGGTAAGGTAAAGGTGGTGGTGGTAGGTGATGTCTTCCCGTGAACATGGTGCATGTAACTTCGCCGAAATATCGGGAGCTTATTCCACAACCTTACTTTTTTTTTTTTTTTATGTTGTTAAGTCCGCGTTTGACCACTAACTCGCCTGTTGGTAAGCGACGATGTGGTCGAAGATGAAGCACGCAGACCACGGTAAATATCCCGTTAATAATCATATACCTTTAGTGAGTAATTTTATATAATGACTAGCTGCGCCTCGCGGTTTCACCCGCTTACCCACAGGAAACGTTGACTTTTCAGGGATAAAAAAAGATATACGCTATCTTTATACCAAATTTCATTGATATACGTTCAGCCGTTACGGAGTTGAGTGCCGACAAACAAACACACTCACACACAAGCATTCGCATTTATTAGTGTTTGTAGTTTTTTTTTATGGGACAGTCAATATGTTATTAATGTTAAGAGCCCCGTAATTATAACCGATATCTATTAACAGCATAATAAAAAACAAATTAACAATCTCTAGTATCGAATGAATTTAAAAGATAGACCGAGAACTCTGTGTTAAGGCGAGGTTTTACCATTATTAAGCAACGCTAGTACAGATGACCATAAGGCCATATTGTATTAAAGTCGCATTTAGCGAAGCACAGCCATGGCGCTTACACACAGTCTACAGTGTTTTGCTACTTCTGTATTTCAGGTTTTTCTCATATTATTCGAAAACTATAGCTGTAATGTAAAATGTACCTTTACGGTTCCCTCAATAATTATGAAATCTGTATATTATGATATTGTGGACATCATTTAGAAAATAGATATTTATTTAATCCAAGAAAAAAAAACATATTTTTTTCTATAGCGAAATGTCCTTAATCGTGTTGCGGTCTTTACGGTTTCCTAGATAAAACATTAAATTTTGATGTGTCACAATTTTTTTAGGCTTACTATGGAGGTAGACATACTAAAGCTAGAATGACCAAGACAAGAGTGAATAGGCACCTCATGATCGTTGCTTACCATCAGATGAGTTGTGAACAAACGCTAGCCCATTTAATCGTAAAAATAATTTAAAAAAAAATGCTACTTTGGGAAAATAGGGCTTTAAAAGATAGTCGGACAGAGAAGTCCGAGAACTCTGTATTAATTAACGAAGTTTATTCGAATACGTCCCGCGTAATCCCATAAACATACGAGATACGATAGCTTTTGTAACAAACGAGATTTTTATAATAAAAACTGAGAATAAACCGATATACAACACCTGCTCCATCAAACACGAATGATCATTATGTTAATGCACCTAAAATTCAAATTCCACTTCAATAATCTAAAGAAAGCCTTAGCAATAATGAAATGCGAGCCAATTTCGATTGCACGGGAAAAAATTAAGGTACACAAAAAGCTGGACCGTGTCGAAGCGAACGAGGTATCGAACGGACGCCAATTAAAGCAAATGAACGCTTATTCCTTGCACCATAAATCGATATCACGGTTCCTGGCAAGTAACAGTTACGCCCTTAAAGGATTCGTCTCGACAAACCGTACGACGAATTGTATTTACACTATAACCAGCCTTGTTATGAAAGACGAAAGTGTCAGAATTACGTAACGGTGGAAGCGTCTGTTACGCCCTGTCGGAACGCCCTTAGTGCTAACTAGACGGACAGAGATGAATCGATGTGGTTTTTATGAGAGCGAGCGGGCACGAAGATAAACAGTACTCTTGAAAAACACTTGTGAGATAACAAAGGCTGGCTTCCACGAAGACGTCCAATAATTTGTCTTTTTAATTTTACGGCGGACTGCCATAGCTTTTAAATATATAGTATTTTTTCTACTCGACCTCGGTAAGTTCCATTAGGTCGGAAAGCTGGGTATTGGGGACTCATTATAAGTGCTGTTTCTCCGTGAACAATCTTTATGACTCATTGTTCGTTAAGCATTCGAGAACGAACCACATACGAACGTTTTTAAAACTTTACGTTCTTGTAGCTTCATCTCCATAACGCTAAAAGTATTTTATTTCTCTTACCTGGCAACACAGAAAGTAAAAAAATAAACCTCGGAACGTGTCGTAATATAATAAGTAATATGAAATAAAACCCGAACTAAGCACAATAAAAATGGAACGGACGTAAAAGGAATCGAAACCTGTTTTGGCGTCCATCGGCAATCGGTTTAGTTGTAAAAAAGCTCGTTCCATATAATATTACCCATTACAACCCCGAGAATCACTGTTCGGCCAATCGTTGCGAGGAATTCGAAAATGGATCGCGACTTCGATTTTTAATTGTTTTGAACGATTTTAACGTCCAGTGTTTTGTTACAAATTAAAATAAATTTTATTGGTGGAATTTGAATAAAGAATTCATTTGTTATTTTTTTACCGCCACATTAATATTGAGCAATATCGAATTTCAATTTGTAATGAATACGATTATTTTCATGACACGAAGAAATGGAATGCATTAATTGGACAAATATACACATAAATCGAATGAAATGAAATGAATGTTTTTATTACAGGCAACAAACAGACTTTAATCAAAGATGACATGTTTTTGTTTTTTTTTCATGACATGGATAAGTCCTTCAGTCATAATATTAAACAAGTTTACATAAAATTAAATATCGTCAAACAAGTTATAGCCACAGTCAGAGTCAAGCAAAGTAAATCACGGTCAAGTCAAAGTTATGTCCCAGTAAAGTGGCGGAGACTTCTATGGAGAAAAACAACAAGATGAAACGACATCTTTCACCTCGTTATAATCCACACTCAAGCACGTTCACGAGCACTCAATAAATAATAATCCACAATTTTTACACCTTGGCACTCGAAAATACACAGGTTTAGGAAAATAATACATGTTTTTTTTTCCACGTTGGCGCCAAAACTCCTCAAAAAGATGCTATCACGGATAGGATTACCAAATCAAAATTTGAAATTCCTTACCTTAAGCCGAAATCTTAAAACGCCGGACATGACCGGACAAATCCGAATAAATGGTACCCTTATCACGGGCACAAAATTATAAGAAAATTTATCACAACACCCTCTGCCTCTCTGAAAAATAATTGTAATTATTATTTTGTGATTTTAAAGGTTTTTGTACCTTAACCACGCCCACTTGTCCTGCGTCCATTTAATTTGTGATAGTAATATTAGTTTGAATATAGCAATTATTCAGTAGGTAAAAGCCAAGACAAGACATCATTGATCTTAGACTGGAATACATCGTAGATTCGGTTTCGGGCTTAGAGCCACAAACCGAATCTACGGTCCATTCCGGTGTGATCCTATGCAGAGATACTAAATGGGATCAACGATCTACGTTGTGGCTCCCACGGCACTGTGTTATGAATCTTTGAGTTTGTATTCTTATTTTTTTTAATACGTATTTGAAAATAGAAAAGTGTTCGACCGCCAACTTGAGTAAGACCTACTTGAAACTACTTTTATACGTTGGGGCCAAAAAGCTCACAAACACTTTAAATATGTCAATTTCAATAATGGACACTCGCAATTGTCATAAAACCATTGTACAAGATCCGACGGTCTACAAGGGGTAGAGGAGTCCCGTGGACCGCATTAGGGGTAACAGGGGCAAATCAGACCCCCTCGTGCGTGCCCGGAACTAACGACCGATTAGTGTAACCAATTGTGGATAATACCGCGCTAATAGTTGGGGTGTGGAGGTTTATTTTTCGGTTATGATTCCCTTGTCGCGTGCTTGCTATTATACTTGTTATGTGGTTATAATTTGTTGTGGGAATTCGGCTCATTTGTTGGCGATTTGAGTGTGTCAATCTGTGAAGGGCCTTGCTTAATGAGGTACCTATTTTCAATGAAAAAAGTATTTATTGGTTGATCGGTTCTTAAACGAATGGTAATCCGGGATTGGGAATTAGCTTGATACTGTTTTTTCCCTTCACAAATGCATTTAATAACTAAATAAAATACAAGCTAACCACAAACACAGTTGGAGTGCCCATAGACTGTTGAAGGTCTAAAGACAATCCAAATACTCAAGCCCACTACCAGTTGGCATCGTACCCAGCATGCTGGCTGTATTACTTACTACGCTGTATGGCAATGCTTATGCGTTGAGCCAGAAACATACTTGCATTTTGGTCACGCGTCGCATTAACAAAGCGCTCTAAAATATTTTTGAAAAGGAGGTGAGGCCAAGGGTCTAATGTCTCTACCCTAAACGACTCCAATATGTAACCAATGCCGAGGTTAATGAAGCCGTTTCAGATTACCATTCGATTAGACAATAAGCTTGCTGTTTGTTGTTCTGGGTGGTACGAACAGTAATTAGTTCTAGACACCAACATAACCTTTAGGTCATTTAAGACCAGATTGAATAAGTATCTTCTATGTCTGCGTGCCTTATCTTAGACAATATCGTCGCTTACCAACTATGTTTTTGAAGTAAAAACTTCTTTAGCCGCGTTGTGCGATTTTTGGTAGGAGCAAAACTTATGAGTTTGCGTGACCGACATGCCAATTTGCGTGTAGACGTGTTAAGCTAGACTTGAATTTAATGTATTTACTTCTGTCGGTAATTTTTTTTATTGGACTAGCCTATAACGCTCGGGTAACTCAAGGATTCCAACGATACCACACCAAGATAGGTCCAGGGGTTCAGGAGTAATGGTAGAATTAGATAACCCACAGACATACTGAACCCTAAAAACATAAGGCCTTTAAAGGTCGTGTAAAAATCTGACCACAATGTATAAGACCCATCAACCTATCTTGACACGACCACCCACGTCACAGCCTCACTGCTAATCTGCAGCCGTTTAGACCCACACAGTGTCGTATGGTCAATACTCAATACAATGCAGATCACATACAGTGAGATCACGAGTCGCATGGCTATGGCCCGGAATGGAGAGCTAATGAGGCGGGGTTTTGGCAAGGTGCTGTCATTTTAAAGTAGACCTATGAAGCTTTTATACAGCTTATTTAATGTCACTGACCCTATACAGTATGAGGGGCAATATTATATTGATAATTAATACTCTCTTTCTTCCCGACTATGAATGCCACATGGTGAAAGGGTCAGCCTTTCCTTTTCTTCTCCATTTCGCTTTATTCTCGCTATCGTCTTCGGAAACCTTACTCTCTCTCATGTCCTTTAGCACGACATCTGTTCACCTTGTTTTGGGCCTGCCTATGGATCTTCGACTGGAGATGGAAAGTTGTAAACTAAGTTCCCTACGTAGTCAGGTCTCCTCTTTACCTGACCGTATCATCGCAGCCTACTCTCCTGCGTCTTCTCGGGAAGTCGCGTACGGCCACGATTCCTCGCTCATACTCGTTGCGGATTATATCGAGCCTGGTAACACCGCACATCCACCTCAGAATCTTCATTTCGGCAACCTGGCCATAGTGTGGACTTTTTTCTGAGTTACGGCCCAAATTTCACTGTCATACATGTACTAATACTAATAATAAATTTCCTTTATTTAGCTTTTTACAACATTATTGTAGCTATCAGGAGCAAATAATTGCTTGGAGTTACATAGCTAGTAGAGCTTATTTTTTTCTCACATTAAAATATATTTCAAAAAGTGATCATAGTTTCGATGTAACTGTTTTAAGCACTAACTGTGTTAGAGCAGCGACCCAAAGTGTGTCTTGGTTTCCGATACCAAAAGGCACCACACTTCCCCATCTTGCGCCAGTTCATCATCATCATCATTTCAACCTATCATATTATGTTCCCACTGCTGGGACACTGGCCTTCTCTCAGAGAGAGATGATGGATCCACCATGCTGGTCCAGTGCATGTGCCATGAATGCCCAGTATCCGCAGATCTTTTCCCACTTCCCCTTTCCATCAAAACCACACCAGTTCAAACCTCGCCATAGTCAATATACCAGTATCCCAGTAGAACCATGAAGGAGGTCCAATAACTAATAACAAGAATACGGACGAGCTAACAAGTCTAACAGGGAAAATAAAAGGAACGCGTGATGCACACAAAACGCCTGCGGCGCTGCGCGGGCGCACGTACCGTTGGCAGGCGAAAATAGGTAATAATAGGTGTGGATATTGACTAATTGACTGCGTGTTAGAAGAAATGCGTCGTTGTAGTTTTAGATACAATTTATTATCTATAATTTCAATTTATTATGTTTTTTGCTTTGATGTTATTCATTCAAATGAATAACTATGTAGTCATTTCATTTATGCATGATGTTATTTTTATTTGTTGAACATGTAAAAGACACTGTCCAGTAATCTTGTGTGTCAGTATCAGTTCAACTGTTTTCTTTTGAAGATGTCTTATAATATTATTAACCTTCATCAAAAAAGGAGGAGATTCTTAATTCGCTTTTTTTTGTTGGTTATCTCAGAACTCCGTCATTTATAAACCGATTAGTTTTTTTTTAATTATATATTTTCTGATTGATCCCATAGAAATTTCATCAAAATCGGTTAATAGTTAGACTTTTAAATAGAAAATTTTGTTACTTGGATGGCAATATTAAGTATGTCACTGAAATTGCGTATGTAACGAAGTCGGTTTTTTAAATTGATAATTATCATGTATTTGCTGACCGTACCCCAAAAATGCATAGAAAAGGAGGTATTTGCTCACACGGCCCGAACACGCGTGTGGCCAACACCGGTAGCGTGGGCAAACACCGCTGTTGACTGTACACCGTCGAAGAATGCCCGTGTTTGATGGTCTGCCCGGCTACCTGGGAATTCGGCTGTGGATTTACATATGTTGGGACTCATGAGCAAAAACTAGAAATATGTCCAAAACCAATTGATACTTTCCATCTCTAATTAGACTCAACAAAATCAATCTAAATTTTCTAAGAAGAATATACAGGGTTATACAAAACGGTGGTACTAAGCCGAAGACACCTCCAGTCTACCGGGTGTACCGTTTTCATCATAGTACTTTAAGAGCAAAGAATTCCCGTCCAAAAAATTTGGATGACTTATAATCCTACACCTACCCTGACCTACATGCCACCGGATAGAACTAGCTGGTTCGTCTCCACTTTCAAGGACTGGAATGCTTTGCCACCGTCCTTGTTTCCTAACCTGAGAGTCTTCAAATCCAGAGTGTAAGTACCTTCTAGGTCTACGTGCTCCATCTTAGGCCCCAAAATCGCTTTCCATCAGGTAAGTTGGTGGCCAAACGAAGACCTATTCTATATTTAAAAAATAACTCCTGTAATTTTTGAAATGTAAAGCTACGATCTTATTAAATTAAATATGATTATTTACGGGATATTTACCGTGGTAACATAACTTACAAACATATAACTTTAAACTTATTAAATAACTGTAAGTCAACAAAATTCTGCTTCAACAATTTCGATTTTCTGTCATGCAAATGTTGCACAAAAAACTGCCCCAGAATGTAACCCTCTCGAGCGAGAACAAATTGCTTACAAGTGGTTGGGTTCGTAATTTAGTAATTTTACTAACAGCCCTCTCCAGAAAAATGGAAAGGTTTCTCGCTCAAGTGGCTTCAACTCTTGGGCTTTAGTAGAGATGAAATAAAGAAGTAGAAGCTTAGCAACCTTTCCCGAAATAGACTGAGATGTTCGTCAAATTCAAGACGTATTCGTTGTTGTCTTTATAATGTGATATTCTATGAAATAGTAACCAAAAATCCCTTTTTTATTATTTAACTAGCGGCATGCCCCGGCTTTGCACGGGTATAGATAT
The DNA here is from genome assembly GCA_932305915.1 of Agriopis marginaria. Taxonomy (NCBI): domain Eukaryota; kingdom Metazoa; phylum Arthropoda; class Insecta; order Lepidoptera; family Geometridae; genus Agriopis; species Agriopis marginaria. The sequence goes on along the minus strand of OW029914.1, from coordinate 18,844,273 downwards.
ATAGCCTATGTCACCCGGGGATACTATAGCTTCCCAACAGTGAAATCATTTTTCAATTCGGTTCAATAGTTTCGGAACCTATTCAATGCAAGCAAACAATCAAATCTTTCCTCTTTATAATAATTATTATAGTATAGATGAGCAACTCCGTGGACACAGGGTCCATGACTTTTGTTATATTTAACCATTGTTGAGAAAATATGTAACGTAGTACGTACATATTTTCTCAATGTATTTAACTAAAATTTTGTTAACTTAAACAAATTTACTTAAGCAATACGGGAAAGGTAAGTTAGTTAGGTCTTAATCCAAGGTTAAAACAATTTAGTCATGTTATTACTAGTTTGTGTGTATACCGCGAACAGACCAGCGACCAGCAAGCAGCACCCGATCTTGAGCACGACACATGTGCCAGCCATCGCCCTCCTCAACCATATCTGTGGAAAGAGAGCGACCCGACACACGACGCCGTCGCAAGAAGGTGCCTTCGATGGTGACCATGAATGCTCGAGGCATACACACAATCCTTATTTCTAAACACTTTCTTTTTACATTTTAATCGCCTCCTAGGTCCTTATAAATCTTCAGTACCCTGCTTTATTTTCTTAATCTAAAATAACCACGCTCAAAGTAACTTTCATGACACTAAACTTCACAAGAAATTAAAATAAAGAGAAACCTCAACAAATAGCCATTCATATTTCGCAGTTCGCACCCCTCGAAAAGAACAATTAGAACAATGTTATTCATTTTCCACTATTGAGTACAGAGGAAGCCAGAACAATTCTGGAACAGTACAGGTAAGGAAAACAAACAAAATTATATTAAAAGGGAAAAAATAAAGCTCAGTTCGTTAGGGTGCATGACTGGCAACCCGATAGAGCATTGGAACGTGAATGTGGTAACGAGTGGAGGTGGCACGCGTGAACTCGTTTTTAACCGACTTTAAAAGGTTCTCAATTAGTTTTTTTTTAATGTTTATTACCTCAGACCTAGGGCATTTATTAAACGATTTTTTTTTATTTGAAAGGAATTCTTTCATGTTGGTTCTATAGAAATTTCATCAAAACCAGTTCAGTAGTTTGGCTAGAAAATCTAAATAACTGGAAAATTCTATTACGTGGATGACAATAAATGGTTATCAAAATTGCGTATTTTACTAAACTAGGTAAGTAATTTTGTGAACTCGGTTTTTTAAATCTATCCCATTTATTATTATTTTTTATTTTTTCCCTTTTTTTGTCGGAATTTTTTTGTTTCTTCTTACTGTGCGCCTGGGCACTAAAATGCAACTCGTATGCCGTAACGGCAAAAATATTCCTCAGTTGGGGATATTTTGTCCCATTAGCGCTCTACTTGTTAAACTCTGCAAAGGCGAAAATAGTCAAAACCAGAATCCGAAAAGATTTATTGATCAACTGGTACATTATTATTATGCTAGATGTTGGTGCAACAGCTAATAGCCTAAAAACACCAATTAATACACCCACAATTTTAGTTTTAAATCTATCATTTAAGCACCTCTGTACTTATTTTGGTAAATAAATATTATTCTATTCTATTCCATTGTAATTAATAGCCTAAAAACATTTAACGGATTTTATTATTTTAAATCCTGACGTTTTGAACACTTTGCAGGCAAATGTCAGTGTTCACAGTATACTAGGTGACAGATGTCAATAGAAATGTACAAAACTGTTTACTATCACGGTTGTTCACTAAAGTTATATGATTATTTACGGGATATTTACCGTAGTAAGGTTGTGGAATGAGCTCCCGATACACGGCTCACCACGGTAAATATCCCGCAAATAATCTTTTTTTTTATATATACCTATATACATAAGTACCGCTAATGATATGTACCATAGTACCATATCAGCATTTTTGTAGATCGTAATTTTGGTTTCCTATCGTGATGACTGTCGATATTCGAAAGTTTCTATACGAACAACTTACATATAATATTATATAAATGTATAATTATCAAACGAAACATTAAAAATCATAATTGTCTACTAGCTCTTACGCGCGGCTTCGCTCGCTTGGTTCTAGGGGAAAAATAACGTTTATTTGGCAGTACAGCACTAATATGTCTTTTGGATTTTATCACATTTTTAGCTCGCTAACTCGCTTTCTTGACTGTTTGTTTGTCTGTTCGTTATAAATCCTTTTTAAATGAACTTGTCAAAGAAAATAGATTTAAACATAATCCTTAAACAGTTCAGAACTAGATGACAATGCAACATTTACTTTCATCGTAATTAAAGGCAAATAAAAACGTAGCTTAATAATTTCTTAAGCCACCAGCATGTAACATGTTAATTAGGTACTGTCATTCCTGTCTATAAATGTACTTATGTAAGTAGTAGCATTACACAAACCAGTCTATGCACACTACTTTGTACACTACAAATTGTCCATAACCTGTTCCGATGTTATCATCCAAAACCATATAGCACAAAAAACGCAACTGGTCAAAGCCTTTTTCTAGCTTGCAAAAAAGCTATGGGACAGGAAACGTCGACCAATTTGCTGGCTGATTTATTGACGCCCTCCAGCCGATTCTAAGTAAATTGTGTTTCTAAATGACCTGTTAAGATTTTGATGTATGGGGTCTCTGAGCTTGAGCTTAATGAGTCATAATAAAAAAAAGAATGAAAAAAATCAGTTATATATTTTATTTTGCTGTTAAACTCAGTCCAAGCATTTTTTATAGGCTTGCGTTTGGTCACCAAGTCGCCTGATGTTAAGCGATGATGCGGTCTACGAAGGAGCACGCTTGCCTAGAAGAAACCGATTCACTGGTGATTTGAAGACACACAGATTGTAACTATCGGGGAACGCCCATTCAGAAGTTTTGGCGCCAACATGAAAAAAAAACATGTCAGCTAACCATGCCTTGTTATCTATACTAATAATATTATAAAGAGGAAAGATTTGTTTGTTTGCATTGAATAGGTACCGAAACTACTGAACCGATTTGAAAAATTCTTCCACTGTTGGGAAGCTACACTATCCCCGGGTGACATAGGCTATATTGTATATTTTTTTAAATTGGGATCTTTACTAAACCTCCAATAATACCCGTGCAAAGCCGGGGCGGACCGCTAGTCTAAACTAAACGTGTATACCAATTTTTAGCTCAATCAGTGGAGGATAACAGGTCTAAAATTCAAATGCAAGATTTGTCCCACATATACATACTACTTAACTGTACAAGTTAAATAAAAGATCCTAAAAATGTGCAAAAAATATGTTTTAAAATTCTGCGCGCAAGGTTTTGCTCCAAACGTTTTCTCGCTGACTCACAAACTAAATCTTGATTATAACAACAATGCCTCATTATATTCAAAGCAAAATACACCCTGTAGTTCAATACAAGTGGAAGGTTATAATAGGCACCAGAGATTTTGCCACCAGACAAAACTTGACAAAAAATATTACAATGCTAGTTGCACGCCGTTAAACCAAATAAAGTTACGTTTGAAAAGGCACTTCTGACAAAAAGATATATTTGCCCAACGTTCTATTCTTAGAAAATTGCTATAAAATAATACAATAACATTATAAATATTCCTTTGCCACAATTTTCCAATCAGACGTTAATGATTGAAATAAGTTAAGACCTTCTTTTCCGACTTTAAGCAATTTCATTTCCATGGTTAGATTAAAATTATAAAAATGATGTCATATTTAAATTTAAAGTTTTATATTATGTCATATTAAAATATAATGTCTAGGAAACCTCAAAGACCGTAACAAGATTAAGTACATTTCGCTCGATAGAAAAAAAAGTAACACTAATTTGAGCTTTTCTCTGTTTTTTTTTTTTTGATTCATTCACTACCTATTTATTAAATTACTAGCGGCCCGCCCCGGCTTCGCACGGGTATTATTGGAGTTTTAGAAGAATCCTTAATTTTTGTGAAAATATAATATAGCCTATGTCACCCGGGGATAGTGTAGTTTCCCAACAGTGGAAGAATTTTTCAAACCAGTTCAGTAGTTTCGGATCCTATTCAATGCAAACAAACAAACAAACAAATCTTTCCTCTTTATAATATTAATATAGATGTCCATGATATCTTAATATACAGATTTCATAATTATGGAGGAAACCGCAAAGGCACATCTTACATTACTTTTCGAAAAAATTAGAAAAAACTCAAAAATATAAGTAGCGAAACGCACGACTATGTGCAAGCGTCATGGTTTTGCTCGACTAAATGTGACTTTAATACAATATATGGCCTTATGGTCATATGTAGTAACAAGCGTTGCTTAAAAGTGGGGAAATCTTGCTTTAATAGTAAAAAAATATTCAAAACAAGCTTTTAGCTTTAGTAAGGAATGGTGTCACATAGAATAGGTTATCATAATTGAATGCGTATACATTTCATGTGTGTGCTGCTATACCCCCCATACAACAAACGTACTTCTTTTACGTATTTTTGTATTAGCTCTAATGTAAAAACGGTAATACGTACAAGCGTCAAACTTGGCATGATTATAGTACACACTCTAAAGTATAACAACAATAAATAAGGGTCAAGTGCGAGTCGGTGATAAGTTCATAACCAAGTTATAACTGTTCATGACCAAGTTATAACTGGTAATTTAGTTATTGAATTTTGTGGTGGTACGGAACCCTCAGTGCGCGATCCCGACTCGTACTTGGCTGTTTTATTTATTCACGAATATAGATGAATACTGGAAAATGCTGTTTTTTATGATGAAATCGGCTAGCGTTTGACCACAACTCACCTGAAGGTAAATTGAAATTATTTATTTCTGACGTGTTATTTATTTGTGTATGTAAGTGACGATGTGGTCTAAGACGGAGCAAGCTTGCCCATGAAATGCCTAGTCAATCTTGTCTTAAAGAGACCCAGTGTTTTATAGGAAACGCGGAGGCAGTGGGTGCAACAATGGGGTGCACTTAAACAGTCATATATTGTTGTAAAAACATTGTCTCATACATACCGGGTTTTATTTCCCCATCAGCAAAATTCCCTACAAGGACAATTGACAAATTTCACCACAAAGACACCGGATGGGCCCACACCGTGCTGTTTACCTTTATTTGTTCGAAAATAATTCACAAAAAATAAGTCGAGATGGAGAGATAAGGTGCTTAAATTTAAGGCGATCGTCTCGCTGCACTTTAGAATGATACAGACGTGTCATAAAATTATTTCGAGGAACATGTTTTATAATGAGTTCTTAGGTTTCCGCGAATAGTACATTGTAATTAAAAAGAAAAGAAAAAGAGATCCGTTAAAAGTCTTAAATTTCAACAAACAGCTGCTTCCTCGATCTATAAATATTTTAGTAAATATGTATTAAAATTTTGATATGTACCAACCAATATATTTTTTAGTGCGAGTTGAATATGAACACCATGGCAAAGCAACTGTGGTTTTTTGGTGCAACAATATACTAGAAACTGTAAACAATACAGTTTCTAGTATATTGTTGCACCAAAAAACACAGTTGGTTTGTGTACAAAAAAAGACATGTTTATTTCAAATGTTAACAGTTACGTTGCGTTGGAGGCCAAGCGCAAGCATAAATATAATTTTAAAAAAAATGACTTGATCGTTTGCTTTATTCATTCATTCAACGTATAAAAGCGTGGCTCTTGTCGGTGGAGTAACTTCCTGGCTTGACGGTCTTCTGCCAGCGTTTTCACATCTCTGTAAGACATTTGGTGTAAGAATACTCTTCTTGGTATTCCCGGTCCTCTTTCCTTCTACCTTTCCCTCTATGATGATGATTTTCATTAATTTGTCACGTCGTACAAGGTGGCCAACCGTACATCTTGCATCTTCTAGTATCTATACTCGCTAGTAGACTTCTTTTCTCAAAGACAAATATATCTAATACTTCTATTCTTTTCATACATGTCATTTAAAATGCTTCCAGCATTTCTCGATCTTTCTTAGTCATCGTCCTCGTCTCCCATCCGTACAGTGCATTGTATAAGTTTGCCTCTTGAATCCTTGAATAAACACTTCTTCGTTTCGAGTCGGCGATTTGATATGTAATCATATTATTTTTGACCAGTACGTGGCCACAGAAACTGGTGACGTTGGCCTCACAAAGGCGGCCCAGTCTGCATGTTTTGTATCAGAATGCGGGCGAAGTGGGCAAAACCTTGTTGATAATATTAGTTTGATTCTGAACACTGCCACTTCTGCATCTTTTCATAGAACACTTGAATCTATAGTTTGGATTTGCCTTAAACTCGAGCTGGTACCGAAAAAAGTCTGCCAAAAACTCAAGGGGACAGGTAAACTCGTATTGCACACACTGACATATTCTTACTAGTTCTACAAACGCACTTTTCAATATTGAGCGGCACACAACTGCAAACAAGCAGACAAAATAGCATCAAATGGAGTAGGATTCCCCTATTTATCATCACCATCATCATAATCAGCCTTTTAACAGTCCACTGCTGGACTTTTAGCCTACCCCCGAAAGGGTGATTGGGCCATATCCACCGCGCTGGCCCAGTTGCGGGTTGGTGGATTCACATACGCCATTGAATTTCTTCTCAGTACGTATGCAGGTTTCCTCACCCCTAGTGAGAAAAGGGAAACTGTAGGTCTGTCTTGCAACTGTCAACTATAAGGCAATAGTTTAAAAATTTTGTATATTTTTTTCTGAGATAGCACTGCCATTTCTGCATCTTTTCATACACCTTGCATTAAAACTTCAAGTTAGAAACACAAATCCAAGTCATGCGCCCAGCTTACTGATAAGTTGATAACAACAGCACAGATTGCGGATAAAAACTTGGCTCCTATCCTATCTTAATCCTTGAGAGTTGAGGCGTGCGTGAGTAAATACTTGAGATTGTTTAAGCTTTAGATAAGTAACAGAGTTTTGGTTAATCTGTTAAGAACTTGAGGTTTTGTGCGTATCATGCAAAAGCTTTATTATACAATGGTTGCGCTGCGGTTTCACGCGCGTAGACGTTCGCTCAGAAACCGTAAAAATAATGAAGAATAACTTGTGCATTGTAACCGACTTCAAAAAATTAGGGAGTTCTCAATTCATTTGTTTTTTTTTTGTTACATCTAAACTCCGTCATAAGGAGATATTTTTTTTATTGAAAGGATATACTTTCAGATTGGTGCCTACCGAACTACTGAACCGATTTAGATGATTTTTTTATGGGACCAATCTGAAAGTATTTCCTTTCAAATAAATAATAATAATAATAATTTCAATTAGGTTTATAAACGACGGAGTTCGAAGGTACCTAACAAACAAAAAAACAACCAAATTGAAGTCCTTTTTTTGAAGTCGGTTGAAAACTAGAGTGCTAATCAATGAGGCTCCAGGAGTAACCCACAATAATCGGAAGCACCAAATTAAGCACCATAAAAGTCCCGTGGACGCAACAATTTTATACTCAGCCACAAAACAATGTTAATCCAAGCCTATAATGAGAGGAAACTGTTAGACTAACAAGATTTTTTAAACTAACCCCTTAAAAAGGTCCATAATAAACCCTTTTTGTGTGTGGAATTAAGTCTATTTTGGATCAAAATGGTGCCAGAAGTGTATCAAAAAGTTATAACAGTATGCAAGCTACAGCCAAAAATCTCAGGAGTCTACACGCAAACATATAAGCAACGCCTACATATAGTCTGACTGTGTTAGCCATGCTTATAAGGTAGACGATCCAAATGAATGAAAAAAACAACATTAATACAACGTCATCAGAACTAGTTTAGAAATAAACCGACCAAGTGCGAGTCGGGCTCGCGCACTGAGGGTTCCGTACCATCACATAAATAGTTAAGTACTAAAGTATAAAAAAGTAGTGCATAAAGACAACATCACGCCCAGGCGGTCACCCATTCAAGTACCGACCGCGCCCGACGTTGCTTAACTTGGTGGTGAACAGAAATTTGTCACCGACATGCACTTGGCCAGTATTTATTATTTGTTTTACTTTAGAATGTGTACTATAATCGTGCCAAGTTTGACGCTTGTACGTATTACCATTTTTACACTACAGGAAATACCAAAATATGTTTAAAAACGTTTTGTTGTATCCCGGGGAACCCACATTTTTTTGTTAATTTATTATTATTTCTTATTATAGCACTTATTATTCCGCCGTAACATTACGTATTCTGTGAAAATGTCAATTGGCTATCTATTACGGTTCGAAAGATACAGCCGTTAATATGTTGGACGGACGGACAGACAGACAGACACAGCGTAGGCTTAGTAATAAGGTCTCGTTTACACCCTTTGGGTTCGGAACCCTAAAAACATAAATACGACGTCAGAACTAGTATGGAAAAATTTATGAACAAGACAAAGTGAGCTCTTGGTAGCGTACACGCCAAGAAAAGCGGTATCTTTTATACTGTGATAATTTCTCGCTCACGTGTTCAAGGTACCGGGTTCGAGTCCCGGCCAGTGCACGAGGCGCCATAAATACAGGCCTCATCTGCGCGGGCGCACAGGTACGCCCGCCAAACGAGATCGGTTCTTTTTTGGAAAAAAACTAACAATCTCTCATTTTCAACCTTAAATAAATGAGGACTGAGTTGGTTTTAAAAAAAGCGGTATTGAGCAATCATTTCCATAATTCACTTTAGGCTTTCTCACTTCTGAAATAAAGCTTCTTTTTCGTAACGGCCATGCTTGATCCTTGCTTGAAGTAAAGCGGCATTTTTGATTTTATTTTGTAGGTGCTAAGGTCGGTAGTCTTTTGGGGGTCGGTAGCGAGTTTTTTCTGGCCATACCAGATTTTGGTCGTTCTTTTAGCTCCTTTTTTGTGACAGGCGCGAGGATCGGACGGTGGGTGTTTTGCGGGGTCACTGAGTATAATAACTGTAAATTATCGTCGTTTCGGTTTATTGAAATCTGTGCACGAGTTCTAATCTGTGTTTTTATTGATACAATTGCTGTGACCCTCGGAATTTTGTATTGTGGTCACAATTTTTATAGGATTCTATCAGGACTTGTATTCAGATATTTCGTCATTCATTATAACAAATTTTTATAAAGCTTCAGCTATCAAAATTAGTTGTTATTTACGATGCGCGTTGGTACCTACGATAAATCTGAATACTTTGATATCTCTACATTGTTTACTTACCACAGAAAAAAATGGAAGCGCTATACCTTCAGTTTCCCCTTTAGCATACCCCTCGGTCGTCCATTCGTTTTCATTTTGAGCACATCGTTTGCAACTGTGTGCCGCTCAATATTGAAGTGTGCGTTTGTAGTAGTAGTGTGAACTAGTAAGAATACGAGTAAGTCAGTGTGTGCAATACGTGTTTACCTTACTCCCTTCAGTTCTTGGCAGACTTGTTTCGGTACTAGTTTGAGACACATCCAAGCTATATAATTATCAATGACTATTTCATTCGTACCTTCCGCAAAACAGGCACCCCCTAATGTATAAAAACTTAGAAATGTATCCGGCAAGTGAAAGCGACTTTAATTTACAATAATTTTGAATTAAAATGGTATGAATATTTCAAAAATTTGACGACCGTCAGGATCCGATCCTGCGCCACCCGAGTTTACGTCTTAGAGCTCTATCAGCTAAGCTACGGTCGCGTTACTGCCGGTCAAGGAATTCGTGAGCTGTCTATGCAACCTTTTTTTTAATAGATTTAAATAGTTAATCCTAATGTTTGGATACACTTCAATAATATAAAAAAAAAAACACTTTTGGAGTTTTAATTATCTTTGGTATGCGAAATTATTTTTAACTTAAGATGGCAATTCATACATTTCCCACGATTTTGATTCACCAAAAGTTGAAAACTATACTCTTTTTGGTCTATTTTGTTATCGTATAGTTTCACCAAAAAAAGGAACCAGTAATCCAATAATTCATTTAAAAAAATCTGTTAACGACATGGCCTTAATTATGTAAAACTAATAAGATAATAATATATAAATGAAACAAAAAAGGTATTACTTAACACGTTTTGGCGCGTCGAACTAGTTTGAAAATTATACGCTGATTAAGGTCCTTAACCAAGAGTTATTAGAACGGTACAAACATATTCCCTAAATCCGGTACAAAACTCAATCTTCACGAATTCCACTGACAAATGAAACAGTAGAGGTTGCCTGAAGGCTATATCGCCCCAATGGACAAACAGACAAAGTAAACCGGCAACGCCAATCGTTTGATAGAAATCCGGAATCAAACAGCTATACAATCGTGATCCTCAATCAACTGGACAGAGACGGAAACATTTCCTTTATACGAGTAAAAGAGACAGCTATGCTTTTGTGACTTCATTCTAGTGGTGAAGTGCTAATGAGACGGGTGGGGTTCTAATTGCGTGTGAACAAACAACGTGATAATACCTACTTATAACCTTTTAGAATCAACTTCATTGTGTATGAAGTCGTTAAGTTTACTGCCAATTCTGAAAATAGAATAGACTTCCGAATAACCGAGAAACATAAAATCATGCCCGATTTTCCGGTACTAAGTTATCACTGGAATTTATGTTCAAAAACGGAATTTTAAAGGTGAAGCTGCTATCTACTAAAATATTAACTTAATCCGTATTTAATCCCATGACGTCATAAAAAAAACGAACTTCTATTTTAATACCACTCGATTCGTGACCGTCGAGAAAAAAACAAACCAAAGAAAGACCTGTCCGTTCTGGGAATTGAACCTGTTAGTATCACCATTTATTACGCCACGGGTACCGATAAATCGGTATAGATCCTATCGATATAAATTAAATCGATTATTTTGTATTCGTTACCAAAACTTACGGTTAAATTATACAAAAAATAATTATGATTTGGAAAACCGATATTTTTTACATGTTCCATATTAATTTTTGAAATACCGAATTTTTTAATCAGATATGATTTTCGGTCATTATTTTTAATTGTCCCAAGTCGATTATTATCTCGATACTCCTGGACTCGATTTTACTTTGTTATTAAATGGCATTTGTTCAAACAGTACTATAATTTTATAGATTAAAAATTCGACTGGCCACATTGACTAAAAGCTGACAGGTGTTTTCGTGAACACGTCCAATTTCGGTGCCAACATCGGCGAAACTTGCACTCCTTATATTCATACCAGCAATTAAGTAAAGCTACGGACATACATTCTGCAATGCAACTGCAATGCAACAATATTTAAACGCGCTACAACGACCTCTACGAGCGCCGTTATAGAAAAAGACTACGCTCTCCTTATGATCGCTTGCAATGCAAGTGTGTGTTAATGTGGGTGTGTCACACTCCACTTATACAGGGTTACGCATATAGACTGTATTAAGCCGAAAGGAGGTCACTGTACTCACCATTATGAACTAATTTTACTATGAGATCAAAATCGGACTACTAAATAAAAAGTTATGCGTGAGATTTCGTCAGCGCGAAGTTGACATATAATTTCATAGCATACATTGGTTTATCGCGCGTTTATGCATACATTACTCCTCAATTATGTATGTTTTTTTAAATGGTTGGCTTAAATTGGCGCTTGACTAAGCTCGCCTGATGTTAAGTGACAGTGTGGTCAAAGATGATAAACAAACTTAGCCTAGAATGGGAACTGGCTCGCAAGTGATGCTGCCGGTGCTTAAAGACAGATTTTCAATTTGAGGGTTAACCAGCCTGGAATTAGAAAGTGCCCGGTAGGATTCCTACCACCATGCTATGGTTTCCTCACGATGTTTTCCTTCACCGGCAACTTAAACTTATTGTTAATAAAAAAAATAAAAAAAGTACAGCACTGTTTTAGCTATGTTCGTGAACGCATTGAAAATTTTTACTGTTGCATTGCATGTAGCGTCGATAGTATGTACGAAGCCTTACTGAAATTTCGTTTACTGTCGAATGACGGTACCCTATTAGTGTAACATAAACACCATTTTGTATGAGGTTTAATTTCATAACGAGGAACTGGCGTTCGATATTTTTATCGATTTGTTTATCGAAGTCGTTTTATTTACGAACGCGATTACACTTTAAAGAAATCTATATGTCGTAAACTTACAAATATTCGAGCATATCCTATAAATATATAGGGTTATTTTTAACTAACCAAAAATCCCTCGCAGATAGCTTCTCTCATCATCATCAGCCAGAAGACGTCCACTGCTGAACATAGGCCTCCTCCTTTAACCTCCACACTAAACGACAGCCTGCTTTTTGCTTCCACTGGATGCCAGCGACTCTCACAATGTCGTCGGTCCATCTAGTGGGAGGCCTACCTACGCTGCGTCTTCCGGTTCGTGGTCTCCACTCAAGAACCTTCGCAGACAGCTTCTCTATATCATACTTAACAACTATTGTTCCAAAACTTTTCACGAAACTTTATACATTAACCAACCAATAATAACGATGTCTGGATTGTTTTTTAGCTTTGTATATTAAACTAGCTTTTGACCGCGGCTTTGAGCTTGTTACATAACATACATACTTAACATACTTTTAACGAACTACATCTTTATAATAATTATATACTGGGTTACTCATGTAGACTGTAAAAACGCGGAAAAGGTGTACTAAGCCGAAAAGGGTCCATATAGTACACATCATTATGAACAACTTTTACTATGGGATGATATATTTTTTTTGCGATTTCAGGGTTGGACCCATTGTAAAAGTTGTTCATAATGATGTGTACTATATGGACCCCTTTCGGCTTAGTACACCCTTTCCGCGTAGCTCAGTATAGTGTAGATGTGCAAGAGTCAGGTAACCCTGTATATCAGTGTCGTAGTAGTAAATTTATCTCTAAGTAATAATTTACTATTATACCTACAACATACATAGTGTCGAATATCAGTCACGAATACAAATATACGTAGGTCGTTGACCTTTCGTTTGATGTCAATCATTTGACATGATAAAGATAAATACGAGTGGACGGACATGGGAGGTAGGAAGACATGCGGAGCGGCTAGTGTTATGAATTTGTATAGAAATGACAAGAGCTGTCAAGGATGGCCATTTCGCAATTTTTTTTCGATTTCATAAAAGGGGGGAGGGAGGTTTTAATTTGTCAGTTTTTTTTCTTTGTTCCCTCAGAAGCAATATTACTTTCAGTTTGGTCCCATATAAAATTAATTAAAACCAGTTCAGCAGTTTGGCTTTTAAATCAAAATAACTGAAAAAATTGGTTACTTGCTATGTCATCCAAGTAACCAAAATTTACTATTATTTACTATTTTGAAATCGGTTTTCTTAATTGATAATTATATTAGCAGTAATTTTAGAGGTGAGAGAAGTGAGCGGTAGCATGTTGGTGAAAATTATTGGGACTTCACTTACTTACCATTTGTAAAGCGGTTTTAATGTTACAAATGATTACACAGAACGGTGTCGCTAAGCAGAAAAGCGGTCATTGTATAGTCACAGCCGCTCCACGGTCTTTCTATCTACCATGACGAGTAGGTACATATGTTTTACAAATGGTTTTTACTTATCACTGTCAAATAGTAGAGACAACAATAATAATCTATTCATGATACTTCTATTACAGGAAGCAGGAAGTATAGCTTACGTTTAGATTGGTATTTTAAACGATTTAAGCAAGAAAATTAATGGATTACCTGTGGAATGTCACACCATAACTCTTATGCCGCTTTTCTGATTTGTTGTGGTACGATTTCACCGCGCAAATTGTCATAGTATTTTTTTTTTTTTGGAGCCATATGTGACACCTTTTGAATGGCTTAAATTTTGTGAATGTACTTGGTTTCTTTGTGTAGTTATTCTAAGACTATAATGTAACTTAATGCATATATTTACAACGTAATCTACATCTATAGTACAAATCCTTATTTAATTCAGTGACACAACGCACAGCCTAAACGGCTAGGTCTAGAACCATAACATTTTGCACAAGTGTTCAATAAATAACGAAGGTGAGCACTAAGGAACGATTTTTAAACTCGTCCCCTAAAAGGGTTAAATAAGAGATGAAAGTTAGTATACAAGTTCGTCATTTTTGAAACATTTTTAGTAATTTTTTAAATTAGAATTCTGTTTTTGTGGCTCTAGAAGGGGGGATCGATCTGAGGGGATTAATTAAGGGATAAAAGTTTACAAAAAATTCGTCACCAGAATTTCGTCTAACTCTCTAATTTAGATACTATAACAAGGAATGACATACCTAAGTAAGTAAAAAGGCATTTACGAAAGCCCCGCACGTGCCAGTATTTCCTTACCAAGCTGGACTCTTGACGATATTTATAACTGAAACAACGTTATGACGGCATAGATAACGCTTGTTATCACGACCGAGTAGATTACTTGCAGAGAAATAACTCCGAAATAACGTCGTGCATGTGAACGTGAACAATGCATAAACACTTAACACCGTCGGTAAAACAGCTGAGCGCGATCCATTGAAGCGCAGAAATCTATCTTCTAAGTTGAGCATGTTACTTACATCGTGTGTCGTTTTGGCAACGCTGACGTCATTGGACCCTGAAAAAAGATTTTAAAATGGCAAATAAAATAAATAAATAAGACCCTACCATCAAAGACATCAGGCCCATCGCAGGTCATACGTGGATGAGATTAGCCCGAGACAGGGATCAATGGCGCAAGGGAGAGGAGGCCTATACCCAGCAGTGGGTTGATACAGGCTGATAATGATGATGATGATCAAAGACATACAAGAAAACTGCCGCAGATTGTGCTACGGCAATGGATATGCTGCTGTAGTTGGTGGATGTTTTGTATATTTAATAATATATTTTGTATGTTTGTTCTAGAACTTGGCAATTCAAGTTTATTTCCTTCTTCGCCAAAATAGAAACATAGAACATTTATAAATGATGTTTTAAAGAAAGATAATGCTTGTGGTTTTTTAGTTACAACTTTTTACTTTTTCTTCATAAATGTTGAAAATATGACCGTATCATGTACCTACTTATGTTTCATCAGCAGTTTGTGTTTTTGGGAGTTATGTCTCTGTAAAATTTTCTACTCTGCGTTATCACTGTGAAATGGATTTATAGTCTAGGTATAGTGCGATAACGCCGGTATTTGTTATGGCATCGATCAATGTTGTCCGCGGATTATGATATTGAGATTTACAAAGATTAGTTTGGAAAAATGCACAATAATACCGGGTTATATTGGTTTCATGTCAGTATGTTATTTTAACTTAAAAACCTAACACCTAAAAGAAACGCAGGGATACGCTGGATACAGGCCGCTTCCAACCGGACCTTTTGAAGATCGATAGGGGAGGCCTATGTCCAGCAGTGGACGTCCTATGGCTGAAATGATGATGATGATGGTTGTTATTTTAAGACGATTAAAGCAATGCCATGAGGAGGTGTTATGTTTATAGCAGTCTATGTATGTATTTAAGTCTCGTTTCATTGTAAAGGCGCTTGCAGACGATGCGTAGTACAAGTAGCAAGTAGCTTCTACGCACCGTCTGCATCGTGTTGCTTAGTGCAAGTGGCAGTGGAAGAGCTACTAACCATTTTCACTGCCACTTGCACTAAGCAAAACGAATGATACCGAAGCAGTATTCTAAGACCTCGAATCTTGGGTCATAGACACTAACATAACCCCCATATATAAAGGTACCTCGAATCCTCACGTCACCCTCAAGTGGTGTTTTGGCATATAAAAAACATCACTTAAGGGTGACTTCAGGATTCGAGTGACCTTTATTAGGTCTATGAATAAGAGGGTAAGCCTATTTAAATTTATTCAGTGCCTATAGGATTAATAAAGCCAAGTGTTGTCGCAAAAGGACCTTTTCGTTAAAGTTGGATCTCCATAAGATAATCGATAGACGAGCAGTTGAGCAGATAAAAACCTTCTTTTTCAGAAGCGCAGACGGAAACGACTAGACGGTTACAAATAAAAAGTAACCGATCACCCTCGTTGACATTTTTCAATGAAGCTACATGTTTCTAGTACTTAAGTATGCACTTGATGGCCTGTAAAAGTTTTTTACGGAGCCATTCTGCGTAGTTAATTTGTTAAACCATGTTTTGTTAACTACTCCAAAATGTCACTTAAACATGACAAAATTAGTTCAAAAGAATTATGCGTCCACCTTTTCTAATTAATGTTCATTAAATTTATCAATTAGACCACCCTTATAGATACAACCCTAGTCTTTAACCACAATGTAAATAATAGTTACTACCTAAGTAGCATTGACCTCATAAACAGTTTTAAAAAACAGCAACTGCAAAAATTACTACCATAATAAACTACGAACAAGCAATTTTGATCCTTTTGTTCATCTAAATAAAATTCTTACTCACGCATGATGTAAACCACGTTAAATATGTATTGAAATTGGGTATTTCACTCAACCCATTTTAATACTTACATAATTGCATTTAGATTCGAATTCGCAGCAGTCAATAAAAGTATGCATACATGTACAGTGTAAACTCTATATACCGACACTTAAGGGACTGCTCATTTTATGGCGTTATTGACAGTAAGTAATAGTTACTTAAATGGAGAAAAGAAAAAACTATATTATTTTACTATTAGGTATAACAAGTATTTACTAGTAAAGTATAAAATTTACAAACAACAATCATTACCATCGATACAAATAACAATGCTTATTGCGTATAGTCTGTTTATCTTCGTCTACGTATGATACCGACAGCCGAGGTAAATACGAGGTGTTAGAAAGTACTGTTTATTGCTTAATAATGACGTATTGTTGTCGTTATTTAGAGTGGGTGTGATGCTACATAGAGTGTATCCTTGTATGGACAACAAGATGAACCAACCAAAGTCAAGTACTTTCGACGTTTTAGGGAGTTTGTCGTTAAACCGAGTGTCGCTATATAGAGTTTACATTGTATATTATGCATTAATAATATTGCGTAATTAAACGTGGCTTTAAAAGCATTTAATTGCTCGCTATCTATGCAAGACACTTGTTCAAAAGTCGCAAAAAATTGTTGTTGAATTGAAACGCGGTGCCTTGTTAGGCGTTTGGCTTAATTGCTTGGTGTCTTGGAGCTCCGTAGCTAGAATGTGGGGTGCTGAAGCCATTTAGGGAAATCGTAATGTGACTTACGAGGAAGTGCAGAAATGGTCTTGGCAGCTGTCAAGTGACAGCATTTGATGTCAAAGTATGTATGTGAAATTAAATTAATGGATTCGTGGATTCAAAGGACCGTTACAATTTTCTAGTTGCGTATATTTATTTCACCAAGTTTCTTTATTAAAAAAAGTTCATCATCTTCATAATCAGCCTTTTTTAACAGTCCACTGCTGGACTTTTAGCCTATCCCCGAAAGGCATATCCACCACGCTGGCCCAGTTGCGGGTTCGTGGATTCATATACGCCATTGAATTTCTTCTCCGTACGTATGCAGGTTTTCTCACGATGTTTTCACGATGTCAATTATATTTTTGGCGTATCATACCATGCCAACGGTATATCTAAACAAAAAACCATGTACTAAACCAAAAAACCTCAAGTTCTTTTTAAGAAACAAATAGACTTAATAGACTCAAATTTATTTGTTCATCCCAAATTTGCATGTCGCCATCTTGCATTTAAGATGACGTCATCTATCCTATTACCGTCCTTGTACCTACAGGATTGTTCTCGAAACAGACGACTTATTTGTCAACATCGTTTGAGGCGTTTAGGCCTTACAATAACCCTAGCGACTTTTAGCATCGGCGATCGGCGATTTTGTGACTGCATCCATGCTGTATCGTGTTTTGGCGACTTGATGCGTTCGATCGCAGTATCGAAATCGCGCGTTTTAGTGACTGAATCGATGCTGCACTGCGTTTTGACGATTAGCTGCGTTCGAGCGCGGCTTGCAAAAAAAGCTGTTGCCCGCGACCGCAACCTTGTACGCGTAGATTTTTCATATAAAATTTAACCCTCTTAAACCTTTTTAGCCCTTAAATCTCGGCTCTTTCGCCGTGTTCGCAAAATCAATTCTAAGCGGACCTCTACACCCTATATCTACCTGCCAAATTTTAGCTTCGTAGTTCTAGTAGTGTTGAATCAGCGAATATTTAGCTTTTTGTAGCTTTCCAACATTGAAAGAAATTTTCAAATCGGGTCAGTAGTTTCAGAGTCTATTCAATGCAAACAAACGATCAAATCTTTCCTCTTTATAATATAGATAGAAAATATAGCTAGATATATAGAAACTTAGATAGATCTATAGATATTATAGATTAAGTACTTAACAAACTATATTTTATTTGTGATTTAATAAGATTGACACGCACACACACATACATACACACTACAGGCATTTTCACTGGGAGATTGTGACTCTATAGGAATTGTATCTCGATGATGGCAGGCTGTTGTTTAGATAGATAGATAAACTTTTTATTGTTCACACCACAAATTTCATACACACGATAAAACAGCTTAAAAACTAGTGCAACAATCGGCGACCTTATGGCTGATAGCGATCTCTCTCAGGCAACCTTAGGACGTTAAGTGTGTAGTTCTAAGGGAGATAAGGGGCCTATGTTTAGCAGAGGACATCTTCTGGCTGATGATGGCATTATAGCTGAATACATGAATAATCAACTTACTTTATAGTTTACATTCATTTAAGCTTAAGCTTAAAAGATTTATTTTTGAGCACCAAAAAAGCGAAGCACTTTTATTGACAGACACCAGTGCTATATAGGGTCTTATCTTTGTGTTTTTTATTTCATGTCCAAGTAAATGTCTAAATTTCTTCTTTTAATTAGTATCATATTTATTTTTTTATTGAGATAGTGCGAATTACCTTATTAGTATTATGTATTTATGTTATGGTTTGTTTATATTAAATGTTAGTTTGTTATGTATTATGTGTTGTTGTTCTTATATTATTATTCAATTTGTCGTGTACTGTTGGGTGTAATGTTGGCCATGGGTGATGTCACCGGCGGCTCCAACGGAAGACCAGCGCTGGTTGTTCGCAACCAGCATTATGCTGAGTTGGAACCGGTTTGTGGAGGAAAACAATTTGTAATGTGTGTATTTATTTCTATTAATTCTTTAAAATGTTTTATTTTCTTCCATAAATAAAAAATTGTCTATTGTCTTTACAATCAAGTTTACTGAGTGCATTACATCCTGATCAGATATTATATCAGTCACTTGGTATATTATTATGTCGCAGTGCAAAACATTTTACGTGAAATCTTGATGCTCGCATTAATTTTACAGTAGCAGATCTGCGTACGCGACAACGCGACTCGATCAGTTAACGCTAAAGTATCAAGAATATTATATCGCTTTCTTGAACTACTTTATCAACAGTTATGTCAAACGTAATTAATAAACTGGGTTACGCGGAAAGGGTGTACTAAGCAGAAAGGTCTTATAATCATCATTATGAACAACCTTTACTATGGGACCAACCCTGGAATAGCGAAAAAATATCAGCTGTTCCATACATTTTGTCAAGTTCCTTTTTTTATATAAATAATGAATAGCTTGAATCTCGCCTGATGTTAAGCGATGATGCGGTCTACGTTGGAGCACGCTAGCCTAGAAGAAACTGATTCACTCGTAATAGAAGGACTGCACACTACCACCCCTTCTTCGTGATAATTCCAAAGATTAGTACACAACGATTTGGGTCGTCATTTATGATACGCACTGCCCAAGAATGGAACTTCTTGTATCCTGAGAACTACAATCTAAGCATCTTCAAGGCTAGTGAATAGATTTCTTCTAGATCAACGTGTTCCATCCTCGGCTACACCGACGCTTACCATCAGGCGAGTTATTGGCCAAACGTAGATCTATTATATATTTTAAAAAAGTGTGTGCGTTTTCTATGTAATAGCTATTTTCTATGTAACAGATATTTTTGCCGCGTTTTTAGGATTGGCCCCATAGTAAAAGTTGTTCATAATGATAAGTACTATGGACCCCTTTCGACTTAGTAAACACTTTCCGCGTAACCCTGTGTATGTGTCCATGTATTTTTTTTTTGTTTCCCGGTGTGCAGGCATTGAACCTGCGACTGTTACGCCCGATGTCATCAATTACAGGGCCTTAAAGTCCCTTAATTACCCTTATCTTGGCATCTAGGAGTTGGTAAAGACGAATGTCAAATGGACTCGGAATTGGTCTTGTTTTTGTTTTTATTTCTTTCTGGAAGGATGTAAAAAGTACAGTGGTGATAGTACTTCTAAATACAATCTATTGCTAGGTTATTTAATTCTGCATGGTGTATAATTTTTTATACAGTAGGTATACCTACTGCATAAAAAATTATACACCATGCTTCGATCAAAGTATACTCATAAATATTTTTATTAAAGCTTAGGAAAAACGTTTTTATTATATCTATACTTCTATACTAATATTATAAAGAGGAAACATTTGATTGTTTGTTTGTTTGCATTGAACAGGCTCCGAAACTACTGAACCGATTTGAAAAATTCTTTCACTGTTGGGATGCTGCACTATCCCCGGTTGACATAGGCTATATATCCCGGCTTCGGCCGTGCGAAGCCGGGGCGGCCTACTAGTTGTTTATAAAATTATGATTGTTGTGACATTTTATGCAAAGAGACAGAAAAAAGTGACAGGGACAAAAAAGTGAATAACATCCATCTAAAAAATTATACACCATGCTTCGATCAAAGTATACTCATAAATATTATTATTAAAGCTTACGAAAGACGTTTTTATTATATTGTTTATATAATTATGATTGTTGTGACATTTTATGCAAAGAGACAGAAAAAAGTCACAGGGACAAAAAAGTGAATAACATCCATCTAAAAAACTCGTAGCGCTTTCATTAAAACAAGTTATGATAGCATCGATTCGTAATTCTCTACATTCTCTCGCACTAACCTGGCAGCACTAAAGTTTGCTCTGGGAGTGAGTTTTTGGCGCCAACGTGGAAAAAACATGTCGGCTCGTTGGATTATTTTCCTAAACTTGTGTATTTTCGAGTGTTGTAATGTGTAGTAAATGGTGAATTATTATTTATTCAGTGCTCGTGAACGTGCTCGAGTGTGGGTAAGTAATATAACGAGGTGAAACATGTCTTTTCGTGTTGTTTCCAAAACTCCATAGGAGCCTCTTGTAAATCTCCACCACTTTACTGGGGCATGAGTTTGACTTGACAGTGACTTACTTTGCTTGAATCTGACTGTGACTTGTTTGACCTAATCACAGATAGTAGATCTGAAGACCTAATACTAATACTATGTAAATTCGTTTGATGGTTTATCCCAATATGTAGCGTTGGCGAAATTGTGGTGGCTCCTCCACAAAGAAGCCATTAAATAAGAGTTGAAGTTAAACTTGTTCAATATTACGAACGAAGGACTTAGTATCCATGGTCATGAAAAATAACAGATTTTCTCTAAAACTAATATATTCGCAAAATATCACAACATGTCTATGCTATGTGCGTGATTAAAAATATACTGACTGCAAATCCCAGTTCAAAATACAAATAACTAATATAATGCGCGATTGATCTGAAATACAAATAACTCTTCCTACCAAACCATAAACTTAAACGCTAAAAGAATCACAGGGTTGTCACTTTCATAAAACAATGCCCTGTAATTGATATAACCGAGGTATTTCCGCGAAGGGTCAGCCACTGTAATTGGTGGCCGCGGGCAAGACCTGTCTGTACGCCCCATTGACCGGTTAAAGTGGCTCGTAGGGCTACCACAGGCATTATTATTACAATATTTTTAAATAGTAATCTGCACTTAATAATGGCATAACCCGGTTTTTATAATGGTTCATTATTTGTGAAAACTCACTTCCGTTACTCGCGGAGATTTAGTAGGTCGGGAGAAAATGGCGGGACGATGAACATTGACGTAGACAGGTGTGACTCATTAAACAAATTGCTCTATACCAAAGACATAATTTATAAATGTAGAATTATAAACAGAGTTAATATTTGCGGCTTTGTAGGTCTAAATTTTTTAACTGATTTATTTCTGAAAAAAAAAAACGCTACGTACGCAAGCGAAGCCGCGAGAAAAGCTTGTAAATAATACATTTAATATTTATTTGTTATGCATGCGCGTACCGTGGCTGATTTTATTTGAGTTATGTGAATCTGTGTAGATATTTCATAATATGTTTATGAATATTTCTATAACCTTTAATTATTTACTTACTGTGTATTATGTTAAATTAATCACGGTGTCTTTTATTTAAAATTTATGTGTACGTATTTACTAGAAATAATTTCATTTTGTCTACTTGTTAACCCATAACTTGAGCTCTGATTTCTTTCGCACAGGTATCCTCTAGTCAAGCGTGCTTCGACCGCCTCATCGCTTTCCACCAGGTGAGGTAGCGGTCAAACACGAGTCTATTCTGAAATTATCATTTTGACATTTGAACTGTCAAGCGTTACAGAATAGCCTTTTGTTAGTAATTTTGCTGTGGTTATATTTTTGTGTAGTGTGTATTTTAAAGTTTTGTGGTCTATTAATTAGAAGATTGAGTCAGTTATATGCTCTGATTTTGTAGTTTTACTTTTATTTTTTATTTTATAGTGGCAACCCTAGCGCACGCATTATCGGTCTGTCAGTCGCGACTATTGCTTGTAAGTTTCATCTTGTTGGACACACTTAGCATACTTAACTCCGATAAGAAAAGCTTATGTTGTACTGTGGTGTTGTTTTTATAGTAGATTTCTGTAGAATGATCAGAAGTGCAGTACCATTTACATTAATTTGTCAAAATTTTAAGTAAATACAGATTGTAGTCGATTTATACGTTTCTTTGGCGGACCGAAGGGGGTACGAGTGAATTTTGACCGCGCGATTGTTTATAGCGTGTGCATGTGGATGTGTACAATGTACATGCAACTTTCAACCCACCTCGCTGTTATTTTTAATTGCATCAGGCGTTTCTTTGCGGAATTCCATATTTATTTATATATGACGAATCTCGAGTGTAATTCCGCTTTAACGTCGCTTCGAGCACAATATAACGATATTGGGATAAATTATTTTTCTCTATTGATATTTGTGACGCTAATTTTAGCCTAACTTGAAATAAAATATTAATTACGTAAAAGAGAATGATTTATTGTAGCAGTATTTGTTTCAGATTATAGTAGTTTTATCGATTAGTTGTACATAATAATGTATAATTTCATTAAACAAAAAAAGCAAAGATGCAAAAGCAAAAAAGCGAAGTTGTTAGCAAATTGAAAACACACAAAAAGATATTTCGAATACCAGTAACCATTTGCCTTATACATACTTTCAGATTTAATTAAGTTTTAATTCATGTTAGGTTATCTTTTTCTCTTTATGTAATTCATAATTTAATTCAGGTTAGCCTAAAATTAGCACTGATCACAAATATCTACAGAGAAAAATAATTTATCTTAAAATCCTTTTCATTGTACCTACTCGAAGTGACGTAAAAGCGGAATTACACTAGAAATTCGTCATGTACGGGGTGTAAGGGGAACACTCGAAGCCAAAAGAAGGTAATTGTACTCATAATTATAAACAACTTTTACTATAGCCCTGAAATCGCGAAAAAAATATCAGCTGTTCTATAGAAAACGGTCATTGACACTCGACAAAATGTATGGAACAGCTGATTTTTTTTTCGCGATTTCAGAATTGGTCCCATACTAAAAGTGGTTCATAATGATGAGTACAATTACCTTCTTTTGGCTTCGAGAGTGTGCCCCTTACACCCTGTATACAAATAAAAGCGGTTATTTTTTATAGCCTCTGATGCAAAAAGAGGGGTTTTATAAGTTTAGTGTGTGTCTGTGTGTTTGTCTGTGGCATCGTAGCTCCCAAACTTTTATTTTGTTTTGTTGCTTTAGTGATATTTTATGAAACTAGCCAAACTACGCCACGAGCGCTACATTTTAATATCATCGCGTATTTCAGTACATACCTTTTAGTACATATATCAAAGCGTAAAATGTTATAACCAAATACCGGCCCGCGTTGAAATACCCCAATAAATACCTTCGAAGTATGCACTTTTATTGGCCCAAAATACGTAATTTCAAGCGCAACATTTTTGGGGCTGATTGGGGAAATCAGCCCCGACATTACCCGTGATTTGGGGTAAATAGGTTTGAGTGGGGTAAACTGATTCGGAATCATCCAATTATGACTCCCCTGGTGAAGACGATTGCGGTGTCTATTCTGGGGCTCGTGCGATATTTAGTAATCGATTGATTTATCATGCGATGAAAACTCTTGTACAATTAATGTCTGGTGCGGCTGCCAATTCGGCAGAGCGGCACAAGCAATGCAAATATGCTAACCTCGGCAGTGGTTACATATTTGAGGCGTTTGGGGTCGAGACATGAGGCCCTTGGGGACCGGGAGCTCACCTCATTTTCAAGTCTTTCGGAGCGCCTGGTTAACGCGACGCGTGACTAAAATGCTGGCGTGTTTCTGGTTCAACGCATAAGCATTGCCATTCAACGTGGTAATGCCGCCAGCATGTCGGGTACGCTGCCAACTGGTAGTGGGCTTGAGCATTTGGATTGTCTTTAGACTTTCAACGGTGTATGGGCAGTCTAACTGTATTTGTAGTGTTAGTATTAGCTTGTATTTTGTTTAGTTAATAAAGGCACTTGCCCAGTAAATAAAACTATGTCATTATATTCAAACTATTGTAATACTACTGTCATTATTTTAAATGTGTTCTAAACTTCGATCACATAAAATAAACAAAATATATTGCACCAACTGGCCGACCGCGTCCTACCTAAAACTCCGCCGCGCCGCGTTGGTGCAGCAGTTTGCATTCAGTTACTCATTACCTAGCGATGCGTAAACATGACGTGCCAAAAATCGATTAGTCGTGAAAAGTGAACAAACAAATCGACAGGGAGACAGAGTTACTTTCGATTATATAATATTAGTTAGGATATCTCGAGGAGGATTCCATTTAAACTTGAAGACGAAATACCTCGAAAGTATTCAATATTCCACTTCAAAGGGTGAAAAAATAGGGGATGAATCTCGTTTATTGAATTTCAGCCTCTTCCCGTGAAGTATTTTTTTAATTACTATATTTAGCTCTAAATCTTTGTCCTCAACATATCGAATGACTTTGGGAATACACCCTAGATAGTATTGCCAAGGTGCCAGCCCGACACGATGATTAGTGTTGTATGTTTATCAAAGCAGAAATCTTCGGAACTTGTCTAGAAAGAGCTGTACTCGTAGATATTTAGAGAAGGGAAGTTGGCAATATGAATAACTGCGAGTCTTATTTGACATGCTTAATATATAAACTATTATACCTATACTAGCGACCCGCCCGCCCGGCTTCGCACGAGTGTAATTTCCGTGCGAAGCCGGGGCGGGTGGCTAGTTATATATATAAACCTTCCTTGAAAATGTATCTAACTGATGGTGAAAACCGCATCAAAATCCGTTGCGTGGTTTAGGAGGAGTTAGCGTTCTATCTATGTAGAGATAGAGAAGAGAATAGAGAAGATAGAGATAGAGGAGATATATATATTTAGACTAATCTTAGCTAGTTTGTCGCTCCAATCTGAGAGCTCGAGACCCTTTATCTTTGCAACCCCTTCACCGTATTTGCATATGCAATTGTATTAAATTGCACTACTTGCTTACAAAAGACTTCAATGAAAAGACCTGGGGTATCACGGCTACTTGTTTTAAGCGATGCTGTTTATGGGATTGCGAAAAGTTGCGCGACCGCAAACCGTATTTCGGCGCGTTAAGGTGCGTTGCGTGGTTTTCCGTGGTTTCAGCGCAGTTTCGGACCCGCGTTAAGAGATAGCCGTAAGGCCCCTAGACAATTTAGTGTTTGGCTCAATCTAGATTTTTCTGTTGTTTGAATTTAGTTGGATATTATTATATTATTATTTAGTTGGAACTTATTGCATGAATTGAATATGCATGTATGTAATTACATTCTTACTAAAAAAAATCTAAAACATTTTCTGTGTTGGTTGCAGGAAAAGTCCGGAGAGCCTTACTCGGGGAAATTATCGGTTAAGTCCGATCTAAGTCCCGTTTTTGGTAAGTGTTAACATAAGCTTTATCAAGTATTTTAAGTTATATGTATTTAGTTTAACAATTGTGATACACTAACACAAAAAAGCAGAATAAAACATTGTCTTTTAATGTCTTACTGTCAGCTACAATGTTACGTTTTACTGGATAATTCTGCTTCTTACTATCTATCTACTGGAACTGTTAGGAGCTAAAAACTTGGACCGAGTATAGGTGTTACCTAAAAGAAACTAGCATCCAAGACTACACATTCCACGGCACCAAAATAAATATCTGACACTTTATTTAAAATTCTAGAAGTACTAATCTAATTCCCTACAACAAAAAAAGTTTTGCTTCCTGGTTTTTGAATCACTGCAATATTAGATTCCTATATTATGTCCTCAAATACGTCAGCTTATCTGTCGGACGGTACTTACACAGTCTTGTAAAAGGCTAAAGAATTTTCAACAAAGCCACAAAGCACCAAAGAGGTCACGATAACCATCCCCACATACCTACACTGCCATTGCCACTTTTACCATAATCGTTCTCAAAAATCTCGAACCCGATCGATATATCGACAAAACTTGCTTGGAGCCTCTCAGTTCAAACTATAGTGATGTGAAACGTATTTCCTGGGAAATTATCGCGGGACTTAATGCCCGGTCTCAGCTCACGGCCATTAGTACAGAATTATGTGTGTTTTATCGCCAGCTTATAATCATCTGTCACTATCGTTACGATATTTCGTATAAGTAATTTCATCTCGCCCCACCTCTATAATAGTGATGAGGTTGGACACAAATATATCGAGGTTTATTATCGTCTTCATAAATAAAAGAGTTGACATTATTATCGACAAATTTAAATCGATTCGTCTTGTTTGGCGTGTTTTTTTATGTAATGTCTATTAAATCTGTTAGCGTTAAAGTTAACGCTTTAATAAGCGTGATTAATATTATTCACAATGATTAAATCAATGCAATATTGATACTAAATTGACTAGAAATTTGCATTTTTAATTTTATTATGACTACAATTTTGTGGTTGATTTAGCATAATGACATAAAACACTCAGCTTTTAAGCAGTTTACATACCTACAATAATGTAAAATAACCACCGACTTCAGACTTTTTTTGTTGATATTATTAAAGGTTTAATTGTAACATTTCCTAAATTGTAGGATTAAGTAAGTTTTATATTTATATGAAAATATTGTAGAAATTAAAATTTCCGTGTCTGTCGGAGTCATGAAAAGGAAAGAAAACAGAGGAAAAGCACAAGAAGAGTGGATTTTGCGTTTAATTGAAAAGTATCGATATACGAATGCGTACAATGCGTTGTGCTAAAAATAGACAGCACTAACAGGTGCATATCGTAATTCCTGTCATATGAGAGATAGTGATTGACACAATCCAATGCACGTGAGAAACTATACGATAACCGGATGGATCGGGTATGATCGATCGTAATGTTTCATTATCATGTACTGACAAGGAGATAACTAGGCTTCTGTTGTAGTACAAACACACGTGTAAGTGACTGGACAAGATCCAGAAGTGTGACTGTTAATTAATCTGTGTTCTAAGCCTGCTTTGTGTTACATTACGAGATTACAACTTAAGTCTGTTAATAATTGCATTAACGCGCGGCGAATTATGATTCAGACGTTTTTCTGCAAAAGAAACACGTGTCAGATCAGTAGTTTGTTAGCATTACTATAACTAAACAAACGCTAATATACAAAATGAATGCTTAATATCAATAAACCACCCTTTTTGTTAATGTGGCAAACAAGCAGACAGGCTGCCTGATGGTAAACAGTTGCCGTCTTTCACAGTCGCCTGTGGCATTTCCGTCACTGATACGAATTAGCAATTAGTACTTCATAGTAGAAAAAATAATAATTAGACTGGCAGGCGATCCTTAGGATGCGTTTTTAGAATAGTTTAAAACTGTTTATTTGAGGCATGAATATCTTAGTCTGCTTTCGCTTTAACGTCATACACACACAATACACATGGTACAAAAGAGATTTGTCAAGTAAACTGATTCAAAGGAAACTTCCGCAATGTAACGCCTGGTTTAATTAACAATTCGTGAAGAATTATAATTTTCTTAATTTATCGACTATCGATACCACCCGCAATCGACACTCCCCTTCCCTAGCGGGTCGGACGCCTCGTTATTTGTTGTTATTAGCGTTGCTTTTTGTTATTTTTACCACGGGATGTTTTCGAAGAACCGGTCACGGGGCTAATCTGATCGTCTCACCACGAACAGGGCCTTAGGAATAATGCAAGGCGATGTGTGAAGTTGGTAGCCTTGTCACAGAATAGCTCTCTGTTAGTATTAGTAAATGGTGGAGTGAAGTTAGTGCGAGGTAATGTGAGAAAGACGAGCTCAGAGTTGGTAGAATGGTCATAAAATATGAAACAGTTAATAGACATTCTTCATTTTTAACCGACTTCAAAAGAAAGAAGGTTCAGAATTTGGCCCATATAAAATAAAGGCAAGTATTAAAATATCTGTAAATTAGACAGAACCACCTGTTCGCTGCTCGCAAAACAACCAGTTGAGTATTTGTATAAAACATGTAAAAACTTTTCTTTTGTTTGGCTACCAACAAGCCTGTTGGTAAGCGACGATGTGGTCGAAGATGAAACACGCAGATTTTGAAGATACCTATTTACTCTGGCCTTGAAAAGGCCTAGATTATATCTCCTGGAAACAAGGAAGCTGGCGGGTTGTTCCACTCCTTGGCCATACGGATTATAAAAGTAGATTCGAAATACCTACTTATGATGGTAAGAAAACCAAGCGTGGGGATTATGGCAACACTCCTCTCTAAGAGAAAGGCCTTTGTTCAGCAGTGGACGTTTAAAGGCTGATGATGTGTGATGTGATGGTAAGAATAAAACCTTTTAGGCATATACGTTTGATCTTCCAGTCAGTTTATTGAGGTTGTTTTTTTTTCTCACGCGGTGTTTTTCTGTTCAAAAATGTTCAAAATATGCGAAATAGATATCTAAGCTGGAGAGCGCGGCATTAAATGCTCCATTCAAAGTTAATCCATGTTTAATTCAAAAATATTCAGTAATCGTCGCAACTAACTGCCCATCCCTCCAGCAGTTAAGGCGCGGTACAATCGCAAAACTAACCAAAAGAAGTGTTTTTAAACGCTGTAGTGTGATATAATTAATTAATCAGATTTAAAAAAATACTACAAGTAGAAAAAACACCTGTTAATAATCTTAACCGAATCACATTTTGTTAAATTATCTGAATTCTTAATTTTTTTTATAAGATATGCGCAACAAGATTTTTTTTTTAATGTATATTTTCTGATTATTTTTTTAAGGTGCCAGTAAAATTTATTGCCAGTTGCCAGGCGGCCAGGTCAGGCCGGGTTTATGTAGGCCAGGTGTAGTGTTTTAAAACTTAACTTTGTTATTTGTTAAAAAAAAAAACCCGGTAAAATAAATAAAAACCCTCAAAATAATGTAACCACAAGCACAAAGTCATCATCAGATATGATGATATACGATTTTCGACTAAACAAAGCCGATTTAGATATTAATAGTATAGCGTGAGCGGGTGAAAAACGAATTTGAAATTGTGATCAGACCACGCCTTAAGTCCTGCATTAAGATAGTATCTCTCATTATACAATAATAAGACTATGTTGTGTCACGGGCAATTAAATTGATTTCGAGTGGATAAGATTAATTCATTACCTTAATGCCTTCATTAAGTAGTAATGTTTCATTGTTTTACGGAGCTTTTTTTAAATGCGGTATTTTTAGGGTTCCTTACCCAAAGGGTAAAAACGGGACCGTATTACTAAGCCTACGATGTCTGTCTGTCTGTCCGTCTGTCAAAACTATTAACGGCTGTATCTTTCGAACCGTAATAGATAGAGATTTGGGTACGGAACCCTGAAAACAAAGATAAAAAGCGTAATAATCATTGAATAACAAACAACCATATAAACTTTCGCATACTGTGCAATTTTTTTTGACAACTCATACAATGGCCGTCCAGTCAGTGTCTGATATAACTTATCTACATAATAAAATAAAACTCGCACTGACTGTCCATCATAACAGATTACCCGTCCTTATCTAACTTGCGTAATTCTCCGTCTCTCTATCACACGTAATAATTCGCGACCCATACCTGTTATGATTAGAGATGTGCCTGTTTATAGTTTTGCCGACTACCGGATATGCTACCCGGTGCTATGGTTGTAGAACTATATATTTATGTTTAATTGGATCTATTAGATAAGATTAATGCTTAAACGCCAACTCCACTAATCGTAAACGCCGGCCGGCCGAGGATGGAACACATCTAAACTAGAAAATATCTATTAAATCTAGTTTTGAAGGACTCCGTATATATAGTTTGCAGGTATATCGGTATGCGACCTCCTTTCTACTACGTTTCATTAATTCGATTGGAATTTTAGATCAAATTGGAAACGTGAGTTGACAATACTTCTTGGATCTATAAATAATTCTTACGGTATTTTTATACCATCTCTCTAGATTTGTACGCCTACAAACTAGGCAAAACATGATACAAAGTGACTAATATTTTAACCCACCTATTGTGCATGCGTTTTTAAATGTGTGTATGACTTACTCGTATTTTGTGCAAGTAAATAATCTTTATCTTCATCTCTTATCCGCGATAAATATAGTGTGAACAGCTGAGCTATAGATGTAAGTCGGATAACTACTACATTCGATCTGAATTCCAGATCCACTAGGCATATCCGCGAGAATTGACAACACTTCTTGAATCTCTTCTCCGCGATATTTGATCGGTCGCACTGGCAGCGTACTAATTTGATGTGGACGATAAGTACTGATTGCCGGAGTCTCCTAACCTGTCTCATCTCTGGTTGGGTAAAGGCTGTGTCATTATATCGCAGGTTCTAATTGGAACTTGATATGCGTACACAATTAGAGGCTCGTAGTTAGATTAACGAGCTTTTTACACTTGCTACGGTGCTGGGATTAAGGTAAGAGTAAGAGGCGTTTTTCCTAAGGCTTTGTACATCACACAATTTGTATGTAGTTTTTTTTTTTTATCAAAGTTCAAAACTGTCTTGTTTTTGAACAACATTTACAACTAGAAAAAATTTGGTACACTTTTCATTTCGCATGTCTGGATTATTGTACGATAAAAACTTTTAAGTTTCGTCTCTATTAACCCCGTGTTTCGTTCCTATTCGCCTTGCTTACAGTAAATCTTACTTATTATAAACGTAGAACAACCATCACTTAGAGACATCGAAGTGGTGCTATAGAATACGGCATCCGTAAGCCGTAGTAAGGGCCTACTAAAAAGGATCTGTGGCTGAGGGTGTTTGGGAATAGACCCAAACGAGCCCGGCGAGGACGAAAACGCTCTGTGACTTTGTTGACTGCAGGTTACTGTTTCGAGAGGATATGCACAGGGCTAGGGGATGTCCGATTCGTTTCTCCAATCTAGATATCATGTGACCGTCCGGCAGATAACGAAAGTTGTCTAAAGCAATCCAGTTCAGGTGATAAAATAATGTTGCGCGACCGCAAACTGTATCTGGGCGCGTTAAAGTTCACTTTCGCGTGATTTTCTGAACTGTGTGGTTTTATCGTTAGTTTGATACCACGTAGGCAGTTGGCCGTAATGCCCCAGGAGTCAGGACACTAGGGGGTCGGTGATTACAATTCCACATTCCTCACGTCAATAAAATAGGCTTGTCCTGCCCCTAAGCAGAATACCTAGTAATACGGAATACTTAATACCCTCAGTCTGCTGTACCGCTTTCGCTTATGACTTAATGATTAAAATTTAACGATTTAGGGGTCCCGTGGTATAAAGTGACAATTATGACAACGCTCATTTTCGACAGCTTCAAGCGTATTTAATTTCATTTTAGAAGCTCAATTTTTGTAGTCGAAAATCTGTCAGGATACAGTTAAAATTATTACCCGACTAAACAAAGCAAAAAAGGAGGGTTTTAATGTGTAGGTGTGTTTCGACTTGTCTAAAAGCCTCATTCGTTTTTGATAAGGTGTCGATAGATTCCTCTAAGTTCTGGGATGGTCACTGTGTAAGTGACGTCTTTATAAATACTACTAGCGGTCCGCCCCAGCTTCGCACGGGTATAGATTATAGCCTATGTCACCCGGGGATAGTTTAGCTTCCCGTCAGTGAAAGAATTTTTCAAATCGGTTCAGTAGTTTCGGAGCCTATTCGATGCAAACAAACAAACAAACAATCAATCAAATCTTTCCTCTTTATAATATTAGTATAGA
Organism: Agriopis marginaria; assembly: GCA_932305915.1. NCBI lineage: Eukaryota > Metazoa > Arthropoda > Insecta > Lepidoptera > Geometridae > Agriopis > Agriopis marginaria. The sequence continues at coordinate 18,811,981 of OW029914.1, read as the reverse complement.
TGAAATGAAACAGTAATGTGTCGTATTATTGAATAGGTATAATGCAAATATTGTTTGGTACACCATTTTAAGTACAAGTGTGTGCACTATTTCCGATCAGCCAAAAATTCCATTGTTTAGTCTATTTTTTTTTTGTTATAAATATCTAATTATAAGCTTGCGTTTGACCGCCAACTCGCCTGATGTTAAGCGATGATGCGGTCCACGGTGGATCACGCTTGCCTAGTCGAAACTGATTCACTCGTGATTTGAAGACACCCAGATTGTAACTATCGGGGAACACCCATTCAGGCAGCGCATTCCACAGACTAGCAGTTCGCATAATAAAAGTGGCATCAAAGCACTTCGTACGGGTTTTCGGAATATAAACCATAAAGCGGAGACGATAAAACGATAGTACTTTCGCTCACACATTTCTCATTGCTGACGATAATTTTATAATGATAACTTGATATTTTTTGGGGCAAGTGCTTTTATTAACTAAACAAAATACAAACTAATACTAACACTACAAATACAGTTGGACTGCCCATAGACAGTTGAAGGTCTAAAGGCAATTCAAATGCTCAAGCCCACTCAGTTGGCAGCGTACCCTTCATGCTGGCGGCATTATGGCAATAATTTTGCATTGAGCCAAATAACTGAGTGTAAAAGACTGCCCATAGACCGTTGAAGGTCTAAACACAATCCAAATGCTCAAGCCCACTATCAGTTGGCAGCGTACCCAGCGTGCTGGCGGCATTATGGCAACGCTTATGCGTTAAACCAGGTAACAGAGTGTAGATTTTCAAAACCTGACAATAATACCATGTTTTGCTGTCAATCATTCATGACACACCAAATAAAGAGATATTCGTTTTTATCTTTAAACTCATTTGATAGTTATGGACCCGGGTATGTCCTAAAACTGCGACCAGAACCACCGGAGGATGGGCAGCAGCGTCCTATTAGTACACGGTGAACGTACTGCGATCCCCAAGCCGCCTGCCAAGCGTGGGGATTATGGCAACACCCTTCTTAAAGAGGGAGGCCTTTGTCCAGCAGTGGATTTTTAATGGCTGCTGATGTGATGTGTGTGTGTGATAGTTATTGATAAATTACTTTATTCTACAGAACCACATAAACTTAGTCGCATGCATACCACGTCCATTCCAGGCAACTTTTTACTTTAGAACTGTTTTTGTCCCGTCCGTCATTGGTTTGTAGGGTAAACTCGTCTGTTCTCGACACTCATCAATCATTTGAAAAAACTGGCCGTTTGTATTGTGTTGAAGCTTAAAATGTTTAATTAAGAGTTGGGAGCAAAATACAATCTTGTATTGTGATCAACCTATCGTGTATTCATATGGAATGTTTGTCTGTAAATACTAATTTTTCAGGAAATTTTAGGACAGCGTTGTTTTTAGGGTTTCGTACCCAAAGGGTAAAAACTAATTTTGATAATTATGAACATAAATAAAGCTTCACACTCATAAGCTCTCAACTAGGTTTCCTTGTTAGGGTCGGGAATGCCACACACAAAGAAACAGACAAATAGACCCAAAGCTAAATTCATCATTCTGCCGAATCCGAGAATCGATTGGATCTCTTGCTCAAAAGGCAGACGCTCTACCACTGACCCATACCGGTTGCCTTGTCATATTGGATACTTATATCGAGAAATGTAAGAAAACTGGAAAATCACTGGTAAAGCATTCTTACATAAATTTCCAATAATACGGACACATGTGTGTTATACTTCGAGTTTCGACTAGTTATTAATATGCAAGGACTGATCAGTCCACGACCTTGTAAAAAGTTTTTTAAACCAATATCTATATTTGATAACTTGTATCTCAATACAACATTCTACATATATGGTATGGGAGGTATGTGATGCATATGCATCACATACCTCAGAATCAATCCTCAAATATCCCACCCAGATCAAATAATTGCAATATCGTTCCGATAATTTTTCGATTATTTACATCTCGGGAAATCTACAGGCGCCTTATTATTTGTCGCGACCGCAAATAATGAGGTGTAGGTTCGACGCCATAATATAGTAACTATTATATTTTCTGTGGTCAGGCCTCACAGGTAGCAGACCTTTATGGATCTTGTATTTGAGTATTCTGAGTCATGTAAGGACTGTAGGAGCCAGTTTCTACACTTGCTGATATTCCGTATCTGGTGGATATGTTCAAAGCTTATTTACAGATATCAGGACGAGGTCGCTGTTGCTGCCAAGGTATTTCAATGAAAGTGGTTTGTCTTATTTTGTTGAAATGTAAAACGTCTTCTAAAAACAGTTGAATATTGGACGAAATTACTACGATATACATCAAAAACCATAAATTCGCTGAATAGCACATGTTTTTGGACGACTTTATGGTTTTATCAGGTTTGCACAAATATATCAAAAGTAATAAAGTTAACAAGAATCACACTTATATTATAAAGAATGTGTAAAACAGGACCTAAATCGCCAGGTTTTATATTGGTATCATATTTCATTTGATTATTGGCTGCAGTAACACGAATTCTTTTATTTAACGACACTTTTTTTTGGTGCGAAGGTTGATATTTCGAGCCTGATCCTGATCAATTATAATTATGTTTTAATATTTTTTGCGAAATAATGTTGTTGGTATGAGGTCAGAGAGGGGTGATGAATGAATTTTGATAAAGTTATGCTGCGTTTTGCTCAATGACCAATGATGTTATTTTTGTAACTGAACCCACTTCATGGTTATCATTCAAATTATAGTACACCAATGAATAAAGGATTTTTTTATAGAAGTCTCACTTTAGTGTGATTTGACTATGACCTACGACATTGTGAGAGTCACTGGCATCCAGTGGATGCAAAAGGCAGGCTTGTCGTTCAGTGTGAAGGTTAAAGGAGGAGGCCTATGTTCATCAGTGGACGTCTTCTGGCTGATGATGATGATGATCTTAATTAAATTTGGCAATAAAGTAGTTTGCATCACGAAAATTACCCTAGGATATTTTTCAATTTAAAAATACTCGGAAAAACTAGAAAATTGGAGCAATAACAGTTAGCGCAGAATAATACCATCTTATCTTTATTTACTATTATATAAATAATGTTGTGTTAAATTATTATGCTACTATATTGCTTAGCGTTAAATTTGTAGCATATTGTGTTTGCACAAGGCTGTTCATGTATTCTATAGCTATTCATGCCTATCATGTTTTTAAAAAAAGGTAAATTATTGTTTACATTCTTGTAACATCTAGTTTGCAAACCATTCATAATAATAAAACGATATAACTGTTTATAAATAACTGCTAAAATATATTCTCATTACTCTTCTTTCGAGTCGATGTTTTGTAAATTATTATTTTGTTTTCAAATTTAGTTTTTAGACCAAAATTTTGCCATCCCAATGGCACTCTCCATGGCTTCATTCAGATCGTCTAGTGTGCAGGTTGTAGGACACGGAAATGCGAAGTTAAAATGTTTCTTAATTTGTTGTCCACACGCCAAAACAGCTGAATACAGATTCGGATGAAGGCATGACCATCCCAAACACATTATAAAATATTCCATAGCCTTCTCAGAATCCCAAACGCCAAGCGGTGGTCCAGAGAAAAGTAACCTATGTAAATATTGACCCGTCTGTCTGCGTCCGACCGTGTATCGCGCGATAACTACAACCGTACACGCCACCTCTTTGTATATTGATCGTGAAGGAGAGCTAGATTATAAACTACTGTGGGTTTTGGTATTTGGTAAGATCAGCACCACAGACCTGTAAGATATAGGTCTGTAATTAACATGTTTCTTTTGTTAATCTATACTATATATAATATTATAAGGAGGAAAGATTTGATTGTTTGTTTGTTTGTTTGTTTGCATCGAATAGGCTCCGAAACTACTGAACCGATTTGAAAAATTCTTTCACTGACGGGAAGCTACACTATCCCTGGGTGACATAGGCTATAATCTATACCCGTGCGAAGCTGGGGCGGACCGCTAGTTAAGTTATAAAATACAACTAAACCTAAATATGATTTTAACAATATTCTAAGATAGACTTTTATTTTTATTTTAATCTATTAATAAGCTTGCGTTTGACCGCCAACTCGCCTAATGTAACGATGCGGTCTACGATGGAGCACGCTTGCCTAGAAGAAACCGATTCACTCGTGATTTGATGACACCCAGATTGTAACTATGGGGGAACACCCATTCAGGCAGCGCATTCCACAGACTAGTAGTACGCATAATAAAAGTAGAATCAAAGCGTTTCGTACGGGTTTTCGGAATATCAACCATATACATTACTTAATTTTTAACTTTAACAAAAACTAATAAAAATATATATAAAAAACTAATATTTGTACGCTGTAACAGGCAAGGACATGAGATACGTCTCCATTCTTACGACCATGTATGCTACTTTATATGTATGTGTACCTACCATGTTCTGACAAATAAATATTTTGAATTTGATCAGCACTGAAGTATTGAGGAATGAAAATCGGTAGTAAATCATCGCTAAACATCAGGCGATTCGGTGGTTAAACGCAAGCCTATTATTTAATTTAGTAATAATCAATTTTTAAAACCGACACAAAATTACACAATTATTTCACAAAATTAGTACAATACGCAATTTAGGAACCTAATGCTTCTTAGACATAATGTTGTCACCCGAATTTTCCAGTTATGTATTTTGATTTAGTAGCCAAACTACTAAAACGATTTTGATAAAATTTATATGGCACCAATCTGAAAGTAATAAAACGTAGATTTAACTTATTAGACGTAACTTTAGCTTAGAAAGAAAATAAACAAAGAAAATTAAATATCGACAGTACTACAAATACTTATATTTAAAGGACACAATCAGTGTCGAATGGGTCCTTAGCTGTTAGAGCGTTCGGAGCGTTAACCCAGATTCATCATCATCATAATCAGCCTTTTAACAGTCCACTGCTGGACTTACCCCCGAAAGGGTGATTGGGCCATATCCACCACGCTGGCCCAGTGCGGATTGGTGGATTCACATACGTCATTGAATTCCTTCTCCGTACATATTCAGGTTTCCTCACGATGTTTTCTTTCACCTAAAAGCCAGTAGTATGAAAATCCGTACATAAGCTCCAAAGAGCTCATTGGTACGGGCCCGGGGTTTGAACCCGCGAGCTCACGCTTTCAAGTCTAGCGGTCTCCCAAATGGGCTACCACGGCCATTAACCCAGATAGAGCAGGTTGAAATCCTGCCGTTCGTTTTTTTGTTTTATTTTGTCACTAATATGTAATGTAAGTGGTCATAAATGAACTCATTTAAATCGAATTACATCAGGTAATTGTAAGTGCAAGGCACATTATCAATACGATAATGTTATTACGTTAATTATCTAACATTTAACAAATTGCGAATTCGGCCAATAACATAACAATTCTAAAAACTGTGCAGTTTCGAAGAAAATGTATTTTAAAACAGATATGATTAATTATCGTATCTGAAAGAAATAAAAACGGTCATTATCGCGTAGATAAAGTCCAATCGAAAATGTTAGTCGAAAACACAATTCCGCGGTTTGATTGACATGTAAATTAAAAGCGTTTCTTGTGAAGCGTGATGATTAATTTTTAGGATTCCTAGTAATTCTAAGACTTGTTGGATGGACGTTTGACGGGATACCTAAACCTTGTGAATCTTTATTGTCTCAAGCTAAGGCCCGCGGATTCACCCGCTTGGAATTCCTCTTAAGGCTCTCTTTTCCGACTTTCAGCAATTTTGGTCATCCTAGTTTAAGTGTGTCTACTTCCATGGTAAGCTTAAAATTTTACAAATAGTATCATATCGAAATTTAATGTTTTATCTAGGAACTCTCAAGGTCGTGTTAGGACATTTCCCTCGATTGAAAAAAAAATAAAGTAACTCTTATTTGCAGTTTTATCCCAGTTTTTTGGATTTATTCACATACCTATTTATTAAATTATGTCTGCGATATCTTAATACACAGATTTCATAATTATGAAGGAAAACAGCAAAGGTACATTTTACATTACAGCTATACTTTTCCAAAAATATGAGAAAAACGCTAAAATAGAAGTAGCTAAACGCACGACTGTGTGTAAGCGACATGGTTTTGCTCCGCTAAATGCGACTTTAATACAATACACTAAGCCTTATAAGCCTTAGGTCATCTGTAGTAATAAGCGTTGCTTAAAAGTGTTAAAACCTCGTCTTAACAACCATACTTTGTCTGGGTCAAAAATGGCCAAACTCGTCCTTACTTAATTAATAAATAAAATTACTTTTACTATGGGACCAACACTGAAATCGCGATAAAAATATCAGCTGTTCCATACATTTTCTCGGGTGTGAATAACCATTTTCTATGGAACAGCTGATATTTTTATCGCCATTTCAGATGCTCCTATATAGTAAAAGTTGTTCATAATGCTATGTAACCCTTTCGGCTTAGTACACCCTTTCCGCGTAACCCTGTATACTGTATATATATACTATACTATGTTCTTTGAAATTTGCATTTTTCTTTTGCCTACTTATTTTTTGATAACCATCAATACATGACAGTTAGTTGATTTGTTTTGTTCTTAAATGAAAATAGAATGTTTACTTTGTCGCGTGTGTTATCTGTGACGTAAAAATCATAATATCCAAGTTTTCCTGATACGATCTGATTGATAGTAATTTTCGTAGAATTCCCACAATAACTGTATCTTTGAAGTATGTGCCTTAAAAGATATAAATATTTTGGGAAGGATATAATTTCTTGCAAGGTACGTACCTTTTCAGATAGAAAGGCCATGTCCTATTGTGGAGCGTATACAAGTAGAAAAAACGTCTGCTTTTTAAACAACCTAGAGTAAATATACTCTAGACTTGGAGATGCCTAGATTAACTTTCGAGATTTGCTACGAGGCTATATCGTACCTTACCGAAGACAAACTATCTTTACAAAGACATCTCGGTGTAACAATTATCGAGTAGACGCCTTAATAAGAGATTTGTTAATTATCAGAGGTCGATGGACCAAAACGCAAGAAGAAAGAGCTAATCTTATGCAGAGCGACGAACTTTAGATGCTGCTTAGTACATGCGCTGACAAAACTTTTAGTAAGAGGGGCGATGATATTTTTCCCTCCCTTTTTTTTTTTTGATTGCTCTGATTATATTCAGAAAATGAAACTATAAGGTTTTTAATGCTGCAAAAAACTATCGGACGTGGCTGACCGATGCGATCTTGTAAACTCTATTATTGGTCATAAGTTGCGGACGTGACCTTAGGCCGATCTTAAGCGATCGCAGTTCGCACGTCCGAAAGTGATTTCTTGCGCTGGGTGATTTGTAGACGCGTCCGAACAACTGTGCACACCTATAAGTTGCGAGTGTTGACCGCAGCTTACGGACGTGTCCGATACTTTGTTTCTACCTTATCTATTGACTATTAGATTTATTTCAAACATTGACCTGTATCCCAACGAAAGATAACGTAAAATCGTAAGATAGGTGTCCATTTAGTTCTTTACCTTCTAGTATTTTCGAGGGATACACAGTGGTTTATTTTCTCTATCCCCTTTTCGTGCGACTGTACCACAACGCGCGCAATTACTCCTCTAAATTACTTTTCGTCGCCGTATAATTTTCTCGTCGCCTGTACTCGCCACCCCTTTGCCGTCTAGTCTAGCCGTATTCCGTTTTATTTCTTTGATTGTACTCCTGTTCAGCTATGGCTTTATAATTGTTTAGGAGGAAAGAACTTGATTATATCTTAATTGGAGACATTCGTGAGATGATAAATGATTTTATAATACAAATTGACATTGTTTTTAAGCATGTCAAAAAATTACAAACGATATGCAAGGTTGATGAAATAGATGGTATTGAAGAATAAATTTTCTAATTACAGACCGTTCACAGTTATTTTACCTCTGACATTATGACGTTGTCTCTGTCTGGTCGCACGGCATCATTTGCAGACAGAGCGAGACGCTGAATTGATATGAGAGGTAAAATAACTATGAACGGTCTGTAAGGTACATGCCGCTTAAAGAAACAACGGGCGAGCTGGCAGTCATTAAAAGCATTATAAAAAAAAAACTGTCGCAAGTAGGGTTGCCGTGTGTGTTGTGAAAACCCGGTCAAGTTTTTTTATTTCATTTACTGATAATTTTACAGAAAGTCACAACATGATTAAAATCCGAGTAGGTAAAGGTATCTAACTTTCTAGTAAGTGGCACTGAATGCTAAACTAATATATTTTTTATATTTAGTTTTCGGTGCCACTGCCTTTAATAAAGGTTTGTTGCTTGAGATGGCATGTTTAAACTCAGTGCAACTAGCACTTTTTCATGTATCAGAGCCACCCATAAAATGCAAAATTGTTATACTTTCATAGTTTTAAAATGGAGATCCTTACTAATACTGTCATTGTGCAAAGTTTTATGCACTTATATTAATATCTATAGAGAAACAAGCGTATTTATAATTTAAAAAAAACTTTCTGTTATCTCGGCTCCTCGCCTACGACAACGTCGGTCACATAAACGTTATCGTCCTATCCCGGGGCTCGCTTGAGCTGGATGGTCAGAGTCCCAACTTCGATTATTCCGAGCCCAGAGGTCCCCCTTTAGTAGCCTCTTACAGGCAGGGGGTACCGGTGCCATATTCTATTGCCCCGGCGCCAGGGCTATGTATTAATTAGCCTATGGATTTCTTTGCTTTTAAAATGTCATGATTAATCTACGTATAATCTCTCTGTCTCCAGGTAAATTCGAACCGCATCCAGCAGCCGGCTTCAACATGGGCTACCTCATGGCGCCTTACCCGTACCCCAACGGTGGAGCGCATCCACTGCCCGTCTCAATGGTAAGTCAAAATTTTAATCTAGAACTACCGTTACGCATTATAATATTTTTATAGGTCTGGAACCCGCTATAGTCCTAGAACTCTATAAAGGCCTGGAACACGCTAGAGATCTGAGCTCTAGGACTGAATCACGCTAGAACCCTAAGCTATAGGACTGGAACACGCAAGAGTCCTAAGCTATTTGACTGAAACACGCTAGAACCCTAAATTATAGGACTGCAACACGCTAAGAGTCCTGAGCTATAAGACTAGAACACGCTAGAGATCTGAGCTCTATAGGACTGAATCACCCTAGAACCCTGAGCTATGGGACTGGAACACGCTAGAGCCCTAAGCTATAGGACTGAAACACGCTAGAATCCTAAATTATAGGACTGGAACACGCTAGAGCTATGAGAATATTTATATGTACTGAGCACTGTACAAGAAACTTTGTTGAAATGTTTTTAAGGTTTTTTGTTCTATCGTAAAACCGGCAATACATGCATAAAACTTGGTATGATAGTGCAAACTCTAAATTAAAACAGCAATTATAGTAAACCCAAGTGTGAGTAGGGCTGTAAATCTCCCGAACTGAATGAAAGATATTTTTTTTTACATTACCCAAATACACTGTATGGTGCGGAACATTCGGTGCAGTCGGTGCACGAGTAGGACTAGCCGGTTATCAGTAGTTAGGGGCTAAACATTGCAGTCTTCTAAATGGCCTAGATATCAAAACAAAAACCACACACCTTTGTTAGGATAGACCCCGCAAGTTTACCCATTTTGCATGTCTGTGGCCTGTCTTAAGTTGAATCAATGCTCCAACTAATACCCCGCATAATTCAGTCGACTCTGTCGTCTTGCACGGTAGGAGTCGATCTAAAAATTACAAAATATGCCATAATAAACTGTAAAAAACCCGTAAAATTTGCAAGTTGACGTGGCAATAGGCAGGCCACATCGCTCGAAGAACCGATAACCGAAGGGAAAGAAATGTTCTTCTTAAGTGGAGACCACAAACCGGAAGACGCAACGTAGGTAGGCCTCCCACTAGATGGACCGACGACATCGTGAGAGTCGCGGGCATCCAGTAGATGCAGATGGCAGGCTGTCGTTCAGTGTGGAGTTCTAATGGGGAGGCCTATGTTCAGCAGTGGACGTCTTCTTGGTGATGATAGTGAGTAATTTACCTATAGGTTAGCATCATATTTTATGTTGTTGTACGCTTGTAAAGGGCAGACTGTATTGTAGATACCACTATGTTTTAGCCGATTTAAAAAAAGAAAGGGGTTCTCGATTAGTTTTTTTTTTCTTACCTCAGAACTCAGATTCCAAACCGATTTGGAATTGGAATATTCTTGTTTTATTTGAGACGATGTACTTTTAGATTGTTTCCATAGAAGTTACATCAAAACAACTGGAAAAAATATAATTATGTCATCGATGTAAAACGAAATTGCGAATTTACTAATTTGGCAGTCGGTTATTAAAAAATATAATTAGGGACAAAGTTTTTACAATATTTAAATTACTTTTTGATTCTGATTCCTTATTACAATTGCATTTTTTTTTACAATAAATTATTTTGATTCCGTTGTCCTCACGGTGTCTATCCTGAAGATCTCTGACAGAAACCCAATTTCACTTCAAAACACCATTCTTCAAAGCATGTCAACGTTATCATCTAATATCGCGCATACAATCGTTATCACATGTGACATGTGCGAAAACATTACATTTAGTATCTCGTATCAGAACTTGAGTTATCGCAGAATTATCGTGTGATCGGCCGTGTAACTTGTTGGGCTGCCGGTTTTGAAAAGCAACTCGAGCATAACTTGGTACAGGCGCTGCTGTGACTCCCGATATTTGTAGCATTGCGATTAATCATCATCATCATCAGCCTATCATGTTCCCACTGCTAGGATACAGGCCTGCCCTCAGAGATAGAGGTTAGAACCTAATCCACCATGCTGGTCCAGTGCATGTTGGTGAATGTCATACGTCTTTAAACTTTTGAGGTGCTTGGACATACCTTTCTTCACGGTGTTTTCCATCACCATTGTTGAGTGTTCGCATTGAAACTGCAGATAATTTATTTAAGTAGGTTATCGGTGCTGGTCCGAGGATCGAACCGGGTGCCGTCAGATTGTAAAGACCACATGCTACCGCCCGACCACAGTTCAAAAGTACTCAACAGTATTCAGTTATTGAAGAGTTACTAAGAGTCCAGTGATGTCATATGGTACTAAGACGTGGTCCTTAACTGATGACCATTTGGAAAAACTCAAGAGTCGCACAGTGGGCAATGGAGAGAGCTATGCTCGGAGTTTCTTTCCGCGACAGAATTCGGAAAGAAACGAAATCTATCCACTCCATTGATAAACATATAGGCCTCCCCTTTAGACCTCCACACTGAACGATAGCCTGCCATCTGCATCCACTGGAAGACCTGCCTACGAAGCGTCTTCCGGTTCGTGGTCCCCACTCAAGAACCTTTCTTCACCATCAGTTATCGGTTCTTCGAGCGATTAGGCCTTTCCATTGCCACTTCAACTTTCAAATTTTGATATCTATGTCGGTGACCCTGGTTCTTTAGTGAAAATTCACGTTCTGGATTCTTAACGTAACAAAAACATCAAATTTATCTAGACAAAAGGACGCCTTAATTTTTGTAATTCTCGCTATCTTGAGATATGTTTTGATAAACTATCAGATAAGCTTTTTGCTGGATGTGTGCGTGTCTCACAGCTCATTAACGATGACGTGATTAGGATATGTTATGCATTTAAGGGCGCGCTCATAGGCTAGAGTCTAGAGTTATCTCTTTGTCTACTAGTCTGTGGAATGCACTGCCTGAATGGGTGTTCACCGATAGGTACTTACAATCTGGATGTCTTCAAATCACGAGTGAATCAGTTTCTTCTAGGCAAGCGTGCTTCATTGTAGACCGCATCTTCGCTTGACATCGGGCGAGTTGGCGGTAAACGCATTGCGCTATTACAAAAAAATATATATAAAAAAATTTAAAATTCGGTAATTAGGAATACAAAAAAAAAATACTGGGCATTATTTTTAGAATAACATTGCAAATGGTTTGTGTTATGTTTTAAAGTTTTCAATTTCATATTCTAATAAAAAAAATATATAATGAATTGATTATTGCAAAAAAAATATTGTTATAAATAACCTAACAAGTAAAATACTTTTACGTTCTAAAGTAATTTTTGTGTTTGTTATATTTTATTCTGGCGTAGAAAATAAACTATTTTTTCGAGTTTTTTTTCTATCTCCACTGCCATCCTATAAAATATCAACACGAAAACTGCTTTGATTTGAAATGTTAGTCTAAGGATAAAGCCTAATCGTTTAATTTATCACACAATTGTAGTTTTTTTCTTAAATTTTTCTGAAAACGTTCAAGAGTGCTCTGGCCATTGTGAGCAGCCTTAATGACATTTTTTCGACACTAGACAGCAACGAAAGCGAGTCCACCCACAAGATAAACAGACGACTTAGAAGAGACCGCAGGAAAACGCACTGGATGCAGGCCGCTTCCAACCGGCCCTTTTTTTTAAAATACAAAATAGATCTACTTATGGCCACCAACTCGTCTGATGGTAAGCGAAGGTGTGGCCGAGGATGTAACACGTTGATCTAGAAGAAACCTATTCACTCTAGCCTTGAAGATGCCTAGATTGTAGTTCTCAGGAAACAAGGACGGCAGGGAGTTCCATTCTTGGACAGTATACGTATCATAAATGACGACCCAAATCGTTGAGTAGGAGTCTTTGTAATTTCCACGAGGAAAGGGTGGTAGTGTGCAGTCCTTCTACTTGTCCTGTAATTAAAGGGGGAGGGTGGAATAAGGTCATGAAGCTCTTGCGCACCCTCGCCGAAATGTATCCGATAGAACATAGACAGACTAGCTATTTTACGGCGGTGCTCGAGGATTTGCAATTTTTTGGCGTTTAGTTTGCTGTCACCAATTGGCTTGGAGATCGATGGGGAAGGCATATGTCCAGCAGAGGATGTCTTATGGCTGATATGAGACAGCAGTGGCATCTAACCAACCAAGCACCACGTAAAATTTGCTACTAGTGGTAGTAATACCGCCAAGTTGCGCGTGGTCACCACTCGTCAACATAGGTCATCAACTCTATTATCAAAACCTTCGCAACGCTCCGATTGCGTCTCGTGTTTACCAATATAATAATAAACACGTGAAGAACCGGAATGGTCTGCCGCATCGTAATTTAATCGAGCGCGATACTATTTTTATTGGATTTATTCCTCGTAATAACCGCAACGAGGAACCATGAGAACTCTTTCGGTCGGATAAGTATAAAAAATTAAGATCGCCAAGTGACCGACATAACCGACTAAATCTTACGTAATTCTCGTATAATATATAACTAGCATGGGTTTATTATTTATTGGTCTACTTTAGAGTGTTTACTTAATATGTCAAGTTTGACACTTGAACGTATTACCGTTTTCAGACTAGAGCAAAAACAAAAATACCTTTGTTAATTTTAGCTTTTTATTTTATTTTATTATTATTTCTTCATCAACCGGCATATCCGTATCTAATATTACACATTCTGTGAAAATTTCAACTGTTCAATTACTACTGTTACAATTACTGTTATTACGGTTCAAAATATATATATACAGCCGTTAAAACGAATGAAAGACAGACATACAGACAGCGTAAGCTTAGTAATGGAGTGGCGAGGCGACTGTGCTATAACACGTGCAACCACAAATAGGGAACGATTTGACTAAAAATCATTGGCGGTAGGTACTTGGAAAAAATATTATAAAATTTCTACTGACATCCGTCAACTGCTAAATTTCGGCGCAGCTAATGCACCATGTTCACGGGAAAACTGAACATGGTGCATGACTGCGCCGAAACATCGAAAGCTCCATCCATAACCTTATCACGGTAAATATCCCGTTAATTATCATACAACTGTAGTGAACACTGAACAACCGTGATAGCTTAAAACAAGTTAAAACTTATATATTTTTCCAATAACACATTGAAATTAAATACTTAACGGATTTTATCGCGTTTATTTTACATTATTTTAATTCCTGACGTTTCGAACACTTTGCAGTGGCCGTGTTGAACAAGTTTTAAATATTTGATAAAAGATGGTGACCCTAGCGCCACGTGTTCCTAGCACAGCACGGGACGCCACCGGAAACGGTAACACAAACAGTTTTTATTTCTGTCTTCATCCTGCGTTTGTACCAATGCACTGTACTGACATTCGGATTGAACAAATAATCTAAGATTGATTAAATTGCAAATTCTCTCTTTTTACCTACGCCCGACACCCTTTTTTTAGGGTTCATAAATAACAGAGTTTTGAGGTAACAAATATTTAAAAAACTGAGTTTAGAACCCGATCCTTTTTTGAAGACGGTTAAAAACGAAAGTGCAGTTACATCTTCAGTAAGAAAATGAATAACGTTAAGGTACTTGTCTACGGACTTTGTGGCAGTATAAACCTCATAGTCCTGCAATATAATTTGGCGAACCGCGCAACTACATCACAAAATCTATTCTGTGATTAGTCTGTCGTAAAAGCATAAATAAACCCTTTCTGCTAATTTATTGAAGGTAGTTGTTAAAAAGTCTTCGAACGGCGTTCAAAAATCGAACGTCGCTACTCCAATATCGATAGCTATTACCTACCCCCTCAGCGCTAGTACGCATGCACCCGCCATTCAAATCCTTCCTCGAGCTATCAAGAAACGCAAAAAGAATTCGCCACGAAAATATCAAACTCGATACGCAACAGGTGGACATACGACCGTCTCATTCTTTTCTATGGGGTTTTAAGTTACGTCTCTGTTGTACGGAAGCCGCCCCTATCGCCGCCCCCGCTTGGGCGGGAAATTTAAATGAAGGAGGGGTTGGGATGGAAATGCTTTTCTTTTTGCTCGCGGGGTGTATTTTAGGGCTTTTGTCTAGCTGAATGCGGCCGGCAATTTCGGGGTCGCTTGCGCTCGCTTCGTCGCGGGATTTCACAAATCGAATAGATAGATTAAAATATATACCTATATAAACCGTGTAATAAAAAGGTGTGGTAATACTTAAAGTTACGTATGTACTTAAACTCATTATGAACAACTTTTACTAAAGGATCAAACTTGAAATCATCGTAAAATATAGTCGTAAAAAAATTGACGTTTTGCCACCAACACGCCTGATGGTAAGCTACAGTGTGGCCGAAGATGGAACACGTTGATCTAGAAGAGATCTATTTCTCAGGAAGAAGGATGTTTATGTCTCTCGCCAAACAAGTGGATACGACTTGTTTCCATCAATTCTTGGCATATTTTTTTTTCAAATCATAGTTAGGAAAAACTTCCGACATGTATAGACATCATTCTTGTAAAACTTTATAGTAACATGAACAATGAATACAAATTTGATACCTTTCAAAAATATACCGTTATTTTCCGCAATTGCACCGCTTTTGATAAGGTTAATTAATTACTGTATTAATTATTATAACTTGTAAGGTCAATACAATCATAATGAACAATATTTTCCGTGATACTTTGTAAGTGCCAATCTCTGTTCTATTTACAAGTTTTGTAAACATTCTAGTTAATTTAGTTTAATTAATATGATTTTTCGTTTATTTTAGACAACGAAAAGCAAATAGTTGGATTTTTTTATTTAATAAAAGGCTTCGTACGATTTTTCCGAATATCAACCATAGAGCGGTGTTGATTTTTCGTGCTACTCTTGCAATCCGATAGAAAAATGGTCATGACAGATGAATTAGATCATGCAGATCCGAAGAACACTCTCCGAAATGTATCAGATAAAAAACCGATAGACTAGCGAGTAGCGACGGTGCTCAAGAGTATGAAGCTTAGTCTGAACTAAGGCTTCTCATTCGAACTGAGTTGACTAGTACCAGCTTAGACCGCCCGAAGACATTTAACTATTGTTCCTGTAAAGCCAAACAATACCTATAACTTAGTGTGTAGCGTTCGGTTGTGATTGTCACTCGCGGTTAGCCATTTGAACCTTGCATTTGGGCCTTACGCCTAGCTGTTTAAAGCAATCCAGTTTAGGTTATTAAAGAATGTTACGCGACCGCAAACAGTATCTGGGCGCGTTAAGGTTCACGTTCGCGTGATTTAACGAACTGCCCGGTTTTAACGTTAGCTTGGTCCCGCGTAACGAGTTGGGCGTAAGGCCCCTGATCAGATCATGCGTAATTGGGATCAACTAGTTGAGATACACCGCGACCACTACACTTTCTTTAGCTAAATTCAGAGTGTCAAAATTTGTCTTTGACCTTGTGAAATACTTACTGCTAATTAAAACATTCAAAACCAAAAGATTCTATAGCAAGTTTTTGTATTGAATTATTTTTTATTTATTTATTTAATTAAGGCTTCACATTGATCATCATCATCATTTCAGTCATAGGACGTCCACTGCTGGACATAGGCCTCCCCCCCCCCCCCCCCGATCGATCTCCAAAAGGGCCGGTTGGAAGCGACCTGCATCCAGCGTTTCCCTGCGGTCTCTTTTAGGTCGTCTGTCCATATTGTGGGTGGACGTGCGCTTACCGGTCCGTGGTCTCCATTCGAGAACCTTTCAGCCCCATCGGCCATCTGTTCAGCGTGCTATGTGCCCTGCCCACTGCCACTATAACTCTCTAATCCGGTGGGCTATGTCGGGTAACTTTCACATGGATATCTTCATTAAAAAATTCACTTTAATCTTATACATATTATATCTAAACTAAATGTGAAAACTATTAAAGGAAGCACAGCATTTATGCACTGAGCATGGTGGATCAGAGCCCATACTCACTCTCTCTCTCTCTGAGAGAATGCCTGTGTCCCAGCAGTGTTACCATGGCAGTGAAAGAAAATAGCAATAGTATTTTCCAGCAGTAGAAATAACATTTTTAAAGTGCCTAAAATAAGCCTGCCTATCTTCACGATTCATCGCAACCACGTAGAGACAGCGTGACCAGACGGTCACCCTACTAGATTGCAAGCAAGAATCATGATTCTACTTTACCGTTATGTCTTACTTATCTCCTAAATTATGGTTACCGTACTTAAGATTTTGTAATGTTTTAACCCCCGACGCAAAAGAGGGGTGTTATAAGTTTAACGTGTGTAAACAAATATATCTAGTAACCAAAACTTCATTAAAATTGACATTTTAAAGTTCTTTGAGCGATGCGATGGTGGCCGGGCGGTAGCATGTACGCTTTACAATCTTACGGCACCCGGTTGGATCTCGACCCAGCACCAATGACTTATTTAGTACTTAGATACATTATGTGCAGTTTCGATGCCATCGCTCAACAACGGTGAAGGAAAACATCGTGCTGAGGAAACCGGTAGGTCTAAGAACTTCAAAAGTTCTAAGTTATTTATCACAATGCACTGGGCCAGCATAGTTGATAATGGCTCATCCTCTCTCTTTCTCTCTCTCTCTCTCTCTTTGAAAGAAGGCTTGTGTCCCAGCAGTGGGAACATGATAGGGTGATAATGATGATGACAAGTTCTTTACATATCCATATTTTCCGGGACTTTATATTTCTAAACCGTTCTTGTTACGATCCGCCAGAGCAGCCATATCCTTTTGCAAAAACCACCCGGATTTACCTAGTTATCGTTCAGTTCTCTAATCACTATAATGGCATTAAAAAAGAACATCCAACCGAATATCCCGATTCGTCTCCAATACCGTCCATAATTCCGTCCGGGAAAATCATTACACACGCCCCGGTAATTCGGGTTTCGAGAGCCACCCCGCGCACCCTCCAGAATCACCCTTCTCCACATCCACCCTCGCCTACCCACGCTGCATCTCATTTTCAAATACTATACTAACCAAGGCGCAATTTCTATACCTCTCATGGAGTGCAATCTGCCAGAATCCGGACTCTATACCCAAGCGGGTAAAGTACAGTTTCACGTCAGTTCGGAATGCGGTGGCCATGCCAATCGTAACTTTCTACTGTAGACGGTAAAGTTAGATTTTCTTTGTCCTTTCTACGCCCGCTTCCGACAGGGTGGCGGGCCCCGTTTTCCACTGAATAATAGAGGGGAGAATTTTCTCTTATTTTTTCGTGAATTTTTTATTTAAGAAAGGGATAAGATTTTAATGTTGGCGCTCCGTGCTTTTATTACTAGCGATTGTGAGATATATCCCCATTGTTGGGAGTCTTGATGCGTATGGGGTTTCCGCTTAGAGTGTTTTGTATGACGATGTTTTCCAAGGATCGTGGAGATGTGGTTTTAATGACGTTTTAGGATGTGCTCTTGAAGCTTATACGTTTCTGATTTCGGGTCTTTTCCTTGATGAAGTTTTTCGAGAGGACAATATTAGCTTCAGCTGCGGGAGTCTAGTCTGCAGAGATATTCGTGTGTCTTCGCCTGCAATCTGAATGTTTCCGTCTCGTCGCTTTCAAACACGTTTCAACATATCTAACGTGTAACGTGTGAGGAACTATTAAACAGGTATTTGGAATGGAAACTGAGATATAAGTTCATGCAGTCAAGCGCATAACTTCACTCTATCGCTTGCTAAAACAATGTATCCGATTACTTCAATACGTTTTTTGAATACCTTTAACATAGTGAGAGTGCTTAACATTTTTATTCTACGTTTCTAATCCGTACGGCCAAGTATTAGAACAAACTGCCGGCTCCATTGTTTCCTGAGAGCTTTGACGATGTACATTATCTAAGCCTGAGAGATATAATCTGGGCCTTAGCAAGGCCCGAGTGAATACGTATCGTCTAAGTCTGCGTGCATCTTCGACCACATCGTCGCTTACCAACAGGCGAGTTGGTGGTCAAATGTGGAATTACTCGCGATAAAAAACTGATTTTGAATCTGTAGATTGTTGTATTTTTTTATCTGATAATTATGAGCTTGCTTTGAAAACGTGACACCTGGCGCAAAGTTCGATCTAGTCTAATTCAGCAATCGTTCCACAGAGATTCTATTCATTGAATTCTAGGAAACAACAAAACTGAAACAAGATTCTGTACGTGCCGAGTACTCTCGATTGTAAGTTTAAAATCTCTGACATCGCTACTTAAATCCCATTATGAATGTGTTTCTAATATTCCAAAAGATAATAGCCCACTTCCACCAAACAAAATTACTATTGCCTAAAGCCATCCCGGAACACCTGACCTGCCAATCTAGTTTATCATCATCTCGTTAGCTTGGACCGGTCTAATGTGTATTCCGCCCACAGAGGCGCTGGTGCCGGAAGCTAGGCCACATTCTCCGGTCTGCTTGCCCTTGAACTTGGTTGACTCCTTACAATGCCTGAATGATTGTTTGGCCTAAGTGTTAGGAGTTGGCGATGGATGATAGATCTAAGTTGTAAAGTGAAGCGGTGTTGCACCTGTTACGGTATACTTCAGGGTGGCAAAAGTATTACATGGCAGATACTTCACGTGCGAATTTGTTCTGAAGACTCGGGTATTTCTGTCACTCTCTTTTATAATATGGACGTAGGTGTATGGACAGAACTATTGTTTTGTCCCTGGTCGTTCGAATAAACTTGCTGATGTAAAGTGTTTAGCTTACTTTGAATTAAATTCCTATCCGATCGGAACATTAACTTTTTTAAGGAAAGCGATCGTATTGTGAAGTTACTTTGTGAGAAACACGGTCTAATCATCAGCAGTAACTTTATGAGAAACACGGTCCAATCGTCAACGCTAACTTTTTGAGGAGCTCGATCGGTTCGTTAACGGTAACTTTTTGACAATGTTCCTGTATCAAATTAACGAGGATAGTTATGATTATCTTCTAGGAAGGCCTCAAAGCCTATTCAGAGAAACCAAGCTAATTGGTGTTGATGGACCAAACAGCTCTTCCCTCCCGTAGCTTACACCGTTCGTCACCAAATCGGAAGTACGAATCAAATTATTGAATACGCGTTTGTCGGCTCTTTTCAATTATTAAACGCACACACTTTGACGGCACCGCTTTAGATCCTTATCGATTCATTGTTTTATTGTTTAATAATATGTTGATGGCTTAAGTGTCGAATCAATGTGCGTTAATGCGATGATACTAAACCTTGTATCGGTGCAATAAAATTTTGTACAATACTTCATAATAGATGACATCCTTGTACTCTAAAGTTATGACGAATTTTTTTTTAATAGTACCGTTTACACTAATAATAGGAATTTAACAGTTATTGAACATTAAATCTTTAACCATACACGATGTTACTAGAGTAGAATTCTTTTGAAATAATATCCTTGGAATATTATTTCGACAGGATACTCGGAATTAGTTAGTTTTGCGCGTTCGTTACTTTATGAATAACATTAGTTTGCTTTTTTTATGCCATAGGCGGCAAACAAGCAGACGGGCTGCCTGATGGTAAGCAGTCACCGACGCTTATATATACTTGGAATACCAGAGGCATCACAACTACGTTGCATCATACATCTTTATTAGCATAGATCCCCAAGACAATGTCAAGTTCTATAAAACCCCAGCGTGCCGCATTTTTAGGGTTACTTAGTACTACAAGGAATTATTTTGAATACGTTCTGTGCGTCCGTCCGTCTGTCCGTGTGTTCGTCCGTCTGTCCGTCTGTCCGACGTGTCCATCTGTCTGTTCGTGTGTCCGTCCGTCCTAATAATTTAAAGCCTTCTAACTTCTGTATTTATTATCGAAACATTGCTTAATTATAGTTTTTGAATAGATTTTAATTTTAAACTCTATAGTATAATAATATAGGGTTCAGATTACGATGCCTTGATGAGTTTAAACGGAATTTTATACAGAAAATGCAATGTCTGTCCAACAGCTGTTGTGATTAGAATTCAAAACATTTATTGTAGTTCGTAGGTACATTTATAGGTCTTACTTTTTTACGTTCCAGTCTATCATGGTCTCACTGCTGAGACACAGGACTACACTCAGAGAGAGAGATAGAGAGAGTATAGCCTCTCATCCACCATGGCCAGTGCATGTTGGTGAATGTCACATGTCTGAACTTATAAGGTTCTTGGACATACCGTTTTCTCACGTTTTCCTAGACCGTTGTTGAGCGATGGCATCGAAACTACACATATTTAAGTACTAAATAAATCATGGCCGAGGATCGAACCGGGTGCCGTCAGATTGTTAAGCACATGCTATACAACTGCCTCGTTAAAGAACTATTATGTTACCTTCTAGATGGACCGACCACATTGTGGGAGTCGCGGGCATCCAGTGGATGCAGATGGCGGGCTTTCGTTCAGTGTGGAGGTTAAAGGGGGAGCCCTATGTTCAGCAATTGACGTCTTCTGGCTGATGATGATGATGACTGATCTTGTGTTCTTACAGCAGCATTATAAGGTGAAACTCTGATCAGAGACGGTCATACATTGCCATACATTGAATACTCTCGTACCTACCCCCAGTGTTTCGTGACCCACTTCATTCTTTACAAAACCGAGCAAACCCTTACGGATCGTCAATATTCAGCCCGCTATAAAATAATCAGACACAAGGGTTGACGGGGGATGCTGGGGTAAAGTGGGACGGGGGAGTAATACTTTTAAAAGCGTCATCCCGTCGGCACCCTTCACATAGCTTTGTAGGATATCCCATTGTGCGTACATTGAGATAGGAAAGTCGTTATGCGCTGATGTCCTTTTTAAAGAACCGAAAATGAGATATGATTTCGTCTCCTTTTTAATGAAACCTAAATGCACTGGAAATTTTCACTAAAGCGAGAAAAAAACTGTGTCCATATACTTTTTGTGAAATATTTCTATTAAATAGGTAATTCTAGTTGTTGCATGTTAAGCAATGACGAAAATTGCTCTGTCTCGTTTTCATGTGTGACAATTTTCGTCAGCGATAAGTAAACTGAGCAATATTAATCATTACTTAACTTCAGAAACGATTATAAGTAAGGCCGAAAGAGTTCTAATTTAAATCTTTATATGACGCTACCTAGTGTTATTACGATTACGCTAATGCCTTTTATACTTTTTGTCTACCTAATTCATTTCTTTCATAACGACTCTTATTCATCCTCACATCTTCATTATATTTAATTCCGTCTAACAAATCCGAAGCGGCAGACATCTAGTCGACAATATCACCAAAACACTCCAACCCGTTTTCAATAAGATTGTAGATGCTAGGATGGTAATTGCCTAGAAGGTCCCAGTTGCTCCCCCTAGCCCACCTGTCCTCTGTCCCCTTACACCCCCTGACCCCCCTGTTCCAGTTTACCCCCACCGCCCATCTCCCGGCTCTAGTCTAGATTTTAGATTCCAGACCTAATCTCGTTTCGAATGGCATTGTCGGCTTACCTGCGCACTCTTATTGAGTTTTGGAATATTTGCTTCGTGTTTTTAAAGGAAAGCTTTTATATCGCAATTAAGAATTCTATTTATGCATTGTTAAAGTTCAGCTTAGACTGGTTTGAAGATCCATTGATACATAATAGTATTTTCATATTATGTACCTACATAATTTTTCCGATGACGTAAAACCAGGAAAGGAGGTGGAGGCTAAATAAGGGAAGTGTTTTAACGTTTATTTTATATTACGTATGTACTCTTCACCATCTATTTAAAACTAAACCATCGGGCAGCAGTAACCAGAAATTTCATTTTTATCAAGCCCAATATTAAAAGTTATAAACGTTTTATTAACATAACAAAACAAAATAACAGTGTTCTAACAAAACAAAGCTCCCACATCATAAAGACATTCATAACAATTAACAAGTGCGTGTAACGTAGCCCTTTTATTGTAACCACTTGAAGTCGGATTAACCCTATCCCAATACCTCTTAAGCGAGCGTCCAATTTCACACCCAGCGGTAATAAAAATGAAAATATTAAATCCAATTTATAAACTTACCCCAACTTACCCCTCGATTATCCGCGAACAAAAAAAATTAAGCATAACTATTATAATATAACCTCTCTAAACTATTGTGCGGTAATCGCCAATTCGGTATAAATGCGCACAGTGGTGCCACCCCGCTTATTTGCGCGGACAAAAAATATGAATATGATTTTATGGCAGGTTAAATCTATTATAAGTGGGGATTATGTTATGAGTAATATTTTTAGTTGTGAGGGGCTTTAACGAGCTATTTGACGCCTTTTGGCATCGCGTGCGGTTTGCAGGACTATTCAATGCGAGATAACCCGTAATTATGACCAATCTCGCCACCACTGACTATGAAAATGTTTGTTTTCGAAACAAGGCAATAGACATGATGATAGTAATAATATGGTATAACTTAAATTATAATTAAAATAAGATCTTTGTTTCCTTTTCTTAAGGTGCGCTGGTAAAAGCAGCTCCTCAATTTAGTAACAATCTAGTCCAATGTTATTCAAATGTAATTTTATTCTAACTTAAACTTTTACGTATGTAATTTTGAAACTAAGATTGTGTCCACTGTCCAATAACTCTTTTATTAAAACATTTTGTTCACCTGTTCTTTAGAAAACAGGCTGGCAGTAGAGATTCTAAAAACTGTATTTATTTGCATTTTAAAAACAAGTTTAGTATATTGATGATATTTGAAGATATCGATGACATCCGAAGAAAGGCATCCAGCATCAGATGGATGCTAAAACAAGAAGATCACAGGTCGTCGAGGAAATTGGGAGAGGCCTATGTCCAGAAATGGACGAAGAAAGTCTAAAGAAGAAGATATTTTGATAAAATAAAAATATTAAATACAGAAATCCGCCATTACAATTGAAAATCAGAGCAAAAATTACGTCATGATTATGAAAACAAACATCGTTTAGCATAAAGTTCATTACTGTTGACATGGAGTGTTTGATATCGTGACGCCATAAGCCTGCGAGTGTTTTGGCGCAATTTGAAAGTTAGTATTAAAATAAAAATAAAACAATTTCTGCTAATACATACTAATTTTCTGCAGCAATAAGTTGTTTTTTAATACAAGTCATCGTGCTTGTTATAACGTTCGGTATTCTAATTAAATTGTGATTTTATGTTTGACGTCGTGTTCCGACGCTTTAATTTCACGCTTATTTAATGTAATGCTTTCATAACATTTTTTTGTTTAACCCAATCCCGGTGTTTACATTATGCGTGTGCGTTGTGACATTTTACCATGGGTTGTTTTTTATGCTCATAAATATGGATAACACATTAAATATGTACCCTGAATACATACAGGGTATATTAATTTTCATCGAATCCAGAATCAAAGGAGCGTGTCCCAAAGGACACCGGCCGGCGTCTATAGTGCCCATTCTCCGGACAAAGCGGATTATTTCCAATGTTGACATATCTCTGAGCTATTAACATAATGTGGTGACGTGATTGCCTTGTTTCGGATTTTTTGTCCCGATATTTTTTCACGCCCGTCTCACTGTGTGGTCTGACAAGTTAAACGAGATACTAAATATTAGTATGTTTAGACATTATGTTTTCTACGAAGCGATGAGTCGTTACCACATTGATTTGCGTCAAGGCTTATGATGTCCTAGTCACCATTCTACAAACAGTTCTAATTTTAAACGTACTCTTTATTAATCAAACAAACATATAATTTTCCGGTAACAATAAAATTGCTAAACGATTACCGGTTCCCTTCGTCTGTACACAATTACGTAAACAAGGAAAAGAAAACAGTAGAAAAAAATAAAGGCGAGTCAACAATATTCTAAAGGCGAAAGAAAACAACGGGCCATTACCTCCGCGGCAGTTGCTAAACAGGGTAGCTTTTCCCACAAAAGCGTGGTTTTAGCTTTAATATTTCAAGTGCATTGTTTGAGTAATTGCGCGCCTCGCGTAACCTAATGGGCGTTCGTAGTTAAAAAATCGATTCACCCATATTTGTTGTTAATTATAGTCGGTTGAGCCGTCTTTCCGCCTGCGCTGCTTCGAATACGATTTAAGGCCCTCCCGGTCCAATTACGAATTCTCGAAAATCCCCCCTTGTCCTCCCTCATTTTTAGATCGAGCACGTTTTAATGACCTCTCGGGTTCCCGATGTTCATTTGTCGCGGGGTTTTGCGTACGACTATTTTTACCTTTTTGTCCTGCAATCGAGGTCTGAAGCACTGTGCTGCGGTAGTCACTTGAACTTAGAAAATCATTCGTTGATATAAAGTGGTTATGGTTTTAATGAAAAAGCTCTAAAACATGTTTTTCTGCAGTGCTCTATCTGAAAATCACATATGAATGGACAAGCGTGTTTGTCGGTTCATCTTGCAGATAAACTGAACGACGTGAGTTTTTGCATAGATATAGTTAGAGGACCGAAGAGTGACATAGGAATTTATAAATTTTTTATACCGAAAAATTTACGGTGCCAAGTCATCTTCCAAACAAAAAAACTAATTCAAAAACGGGTCAGCCGTTTGGGAATTACAGATACACACGTTAAACCTATAACACCCCTCTTTTTGTTTCGGGGGTTAAAAAATAAGCAGAGATCAAAAATATAACTAAAAACATGGATTTCAATTTTAAAATCTTCCCCACAATTTGTCCCATCTCACCCCATATTAAAATTTGTCCCCATTAGACTTCCATAGAACATTTCGCTGACACGAAGGGGCCTATTGTCCTGTTGTTTAGAATCCTATAATTTCCTATGATTCTGCAGTTTGTCCGGGTTTATAGTAATTGCACAGGGCCCGATATTAATTTACTATTTCTCCCTTTTCAGCCCTTTGTGAAGAATTTTTAATCTGAGGTAATATGGTAGTCGGTGATTGCATGATATAGCGAGGGATCAGGTTTATTGACTTTGTGAATTATTTTTCATTTTGTTGTCCCATTGGTTAGTGGTTTCGAACCACTGTGCGTTTGTGTTGTTTCTTTTCTTCCTGAGAGGATTTTGGCATCGCAAGTATTGCGCATTTGCACAATACGTGCTCAAACACTTGTTTGAGCACGTATTGTGCAAATGCACTGTCAAAGTAAAGCAATGTAAGTCACGGTCAAGTCCAAGTCGACCCAGAAAAGTGGTGGAGTGGTGAAGCCTTCAGTTGCTTTTTTTTTACTCAATGTCAATACGAAAAGAAGCTTCGATAATTATTTTGCTTTTATCTTGGACTAGCTGCGTCTTGAGATTTTACCCGCGTGGATTACTCCTTATATCATCAGCTATCTGCCAGTGAAAGTCCCGTCAAAATCTGTTCAGCCGTTGGAGTCTACAGGGAACACACATAAACACATTGCCTTTTATATAATACTAGTAGGCCGCCCCTGCTTCGCACGGGCGAAGCCGGGATATATAGCCTATGTCAACCGGGGATAGTGCAGCATCCCAACAATGAAAGAATTTTTCAAATCGGTTCAGTAGTTTCGGAGCCTATTCAATGCAAACAAACAAACAAACAAACAATCAAATGTTTCCTCTTTATAATATTAGTATAGAAGAAAAATATATACGTAACATAAGATTCGCTTAAACATAAAATCAATTAACTAAACTTATAAGTAAACAAAATTCGCCCAACTGTTTCAATGGACTTGAACAAACATATCAACTGCATTCTAAGCTAAACTTCAAATACATCTTCATATAAAAACAAAATCTACATTGTGAACTGTCCACGCAAGGCCTTCCCAGGGCGATATTACTAAATTTACTCATTAAAAATATACTCTATGTATGTAGATACAAGGGTTAAAGCTTCAATTTCGACAGCGTGTCACGAGAATTTTTTAAAGCGACATTTTAGAACACGACATGTGTCATCACATCATGTCAATGCAGGGATTATGATAACCATCGCACGGATGCCATCTAGCGTGGGGAATCACCCTTTGCGATCTCCTCAACTCCACAACTCCAAAACCACTTCCATCCCGACGAAAACTCGCACAAATTAGGACTGTAACGTCAAGTAATACAGTTAGAAATGGAATGTCGTTTGATTTTTTTCATAAAATGTAGAAAAGACAATTTAACCCTAAAAAATGGTGCGTGGACATTAATCCTCATGTAATATCGCGAATTTGTCATCGGTCCGGCGAATTTGGCTGCGTACGGGCCCATCTGTCAGTCTACCCGAATAGATTTGCAGCTATTAGAGATGGTACAATGGCAGTGAAAGCATCAGTTCATTGGAACAACTGGGCTATTGATTTTTTTTTAATTTCGAGGGCTTGATGAGTGCTTGAGTCAGTGGACTCTTTTGTTTATGGGTATGCAATGAATTAACGTGTTTGTTTTAAGGACTTTCGGAAATTGGATTGTACGTAAAAGATGTTCAGTAATGGTATCATTATTTTGTGCTCTGTTTTCTCAGAGAGTTATACTTGTTTATGACCGACCAAAGAGAAGGACTGCCAGAGCGGGCACGAAACCACTTTCTTTTTTGAAGTCGGTTAAAAGTATAACACACTCTTTTAGAAG
Source organism: Agriopis marginaria (assembly GCA_932305915.1). Lineage (NCBI taxonomy): Eukaryota > Metazoa > Arthropoda > Insecta > Lepidoptera > Geometridae > Agriopis > Agriopis marginaria. The sequence continues at coordinate 18,784,715 of OW029914.1, read as the reverse complement.
TTCTCAATATTTGCTAAGTAACGAAACAATTTTTACGCACTAATACACCAAATTGAATTCGATTATGCACTACAGCATTAATATTTAATAACAGTCGGTCGAGGGCACCCTTTGCAAACCCCGAACATGAAACGGTTAATAAAATTCACATAACATGATAGTGCCGTCGAAGCGGTAACAAATTGCCCTTTTTGACGTCTTATTCAGGGACTCACGTGTCAGTTGTCACTGTCAGGCGTGCGATACACGTAGGGTTGCCATATTTTTTCAACGGTCATTTGAAAAGGTAAATATACGAAGTTTTGTAGGCAAGTAGTTTATACCAATATAATCTTTAATTTCAAATATGGAAAAAATCGGTCGAGGGCTTTCGGATAATAAAATTCACATAATATTATACCGTCGAAGCGGTAACAAATTGCCCTTTTTGACGTCTTATTCAGGGACTGTCAGTTGTCACTGTCGGGCGTGCGATACACGTAGGGTTGCCATAATTTTTCTACGTTTATTTGAAAAGTAATTTTTTTGACGTGTGAAGAGATGTCTCTGATTGTAATGGGACAAATCGGCGTTTCTATGTATGTTTGTATATTTGACGATAACTGGCGTATCAAATTTGTAAGCAAATAGTCATCATCATCATCATCATCGGCCAGAAGATGTCCACTGCTGAACATAGGCCTCCCCCTTTAACCTTTACACTGAACGAAAGCCCGCCATCTGCATCCCCTGGATGCCCGCGACTCTCACAATGTCATCGGTCCATCTAGTGGGAGACCTATCTACGCTGCGTCTTGCGGTTCGTGGTCTCCACTCAAGAACCTTTCTTCCCCATCGGTAAAGCAAATAGTAAATAGTAGCAAATAGTACGCCTTAAACTGAAACCTCGTGATCCTATATCTTCGCAACACTTCGACCGATTTTACCCATATGAGAAATCAAAAATTGTATTGAAATAAACTACTTGCCTACAAAATTTCATAAAGATCGGATCACCAGTTCGCAAGTTACTTTTGAACAAAATAAATATACAAACATACATGGAAACGCTGACTTGTTCCATGAAGCACAATGAAGTAGTGGCACCTTATTTTTTTGCCAAAAAAGTTCATAATTTATTAATTTAATTATATTTAATTTACTACAAAAAAAAAAATTCCCAAAATCCTTATTGTACTCGGAGCAACCTAGAAGCGGATATACACTAGAAATTCGTCATATACAAATTAAACATGGACTTCCGCAAAGTAACGCCTGATTCAAACAACAACTTACTACCACTTGACTATTTCTTAAATGACAGGCCTTTCTTATAAAAAAAAAACTATTTTTATTTTTTTAACAATCGTTTAACTATTTTAGGGTTATCCCTAATAACTCGAGGACACGGTACGACACGATAATAATAAAAAAAATTACCTATGCTCGCTAAAATCGTGACGCGTGCCGTGCTATCTTCAGGTGTCGTGAGTACGCAGTATGCACTCACCCTATTTTAGAATTTTTTGTTTATTATTCATAAAGTTTGTATTGTCATTGAATGGTCGATTTCCTGTTGTCAGTTTTGAGTCTGCCAATATTTATGTTATTGGTCATTTAGGTCAATTAAGTAGGTATAGAAATAGATGAATGATCGTCATACAAAGATCATTACGTCTGGTTTTAGAACAGTTGTAATATTTGTTACGGGCCAGAATACCGGGTGCAGAGATCTTGCTTGCGCATTTCATGTTTCTAAGGTTTTTTTTACATCGGACTAGGCTTACATTTGACCGCGATCTCGCCTGATGGAAAGCGATGATGCGGTCGAAGGTTCCGTATCCAAATTTATAAATGTATTTTTGTAATTGCTCTAATGTAAAAATGGTAATACGTACAAACGTAATAATAGTAATAAATAATGAACAAGTGTGAGTCGGTGTAAATTTTCTGTTCATTACCAAGTTATAACTGATAATTTCGTGGACGACCTTATCATTTCTTTCACCGAATCGAAATGCCACATTTTACTAATTTGAATTCGGGTTTTCAAATTGATAATAATTATTGTTTTGTGGTTGTACGAAACCCTCAGTGCGCGAGCCTGACTCGCACTTGCCGGTTTATTTAAGACTAGCGGTCCGCCCCAACTTCGCACGGGTATAAATTATAGCCTATGTCACCCGGGGATAGTGTAGCTTTCCGTCAGTGAAAGAATTTTTCAAATCGGTTCAGTAGTTTCGGAGCCTATTCAATGCAAACAAACAAACAAACAAACAATCAAATCTTTCCTCTTTATAATATTAGGATAGATAATAAATGACTGTGCCTAGATACTAGAGATTTTTTTCACATGTCCCATAGCCTATTTGAAAGTATATGATTCTGATGGTGACTCTGGTATAATCTACCTTTCTTTATCTCAAAAAGATCAATGCAAATATTCCAGGGTATATCCCGTATCACTCATTATTAGCGAGCCGTCCGAGCTCATTAACGGCGATACGCTCACGCCCATCGCCCCCGTCCGCTGCACGTGACGCGACGAGTGTACCACCGGCTTTACGTCCAACGCAATTGGGACAAGTGTGCCACCAGCTTTACGTCTAAAGCAATCGAGACGTAGGGAATAATTGGTTTAAATTAGTGCAGTCAAAATGAAGAATTTGTATTTGAGCGTACGAATCTAGACAGCATCGTTCTTACTGCCAAAGAATAAATGGGCAAACTCGGTCGGTTGCAAAAATATGTAGGATGTGTTGCCAGTGATGACATATGGTACTGAGACGTGGTCCTTGGCTTTTGCCAACTGTAGGCCTTTTGGAAAAACTACGAGTCACACAGCGGGCAATGGAGAACTATGCTCGGAGTTTTTTTGCGTGATATAATCTGGAACGTGGACATTCATCAAAGAACCAGAATCACCGACATAGCTATTAAAATTTGCAAGTTGAATTGGCAGGCCACATCGCTCGAAAAGCCGATAACCAATGGGGAAGAAAGGTTCTTGAGTGGAGACTGCGAACCGGAAGACGCAGCGTAGGTAGGCCTCCCACTAGATGAACTGACGACATTGTGAGAGTCGCGGGCATCCAGTGAATGCAGATGGCAGGCTATCGTTCAGTGTGGAAGTTAAAGGGGGAGGCCTATGTTCAGCAGTGGACGTCTTTTGGTTGATAATGACGATTATGAAGCCGAAATAAGGTCACTGTACTCATCATTGTGAACAACTTTTGCTATGGGACCAACCATGAAATCGCAAAAAAAAACAGTTGTTCCATAAAAATCTGTCATTGACACTTCACAAAATGTATGGGAACAGACAGGTGATTTTTTTCGTGATTTCAAGGTTGGTCCCTTAGTTTAAAAAAAACAATATAACCACAAACAGCACAACCAGTACAACCAAACAAACACACCGTAAACAGTACAACCTCCTTTCGGCTTAGTACAATCTATATGCGTAACCCTGTATAAGGTATAACTTTAACTAGATAAAGCACTAATGACTACGCTTTGCAGTGTCCGGTGCCGTGTAGAACTTTGGTAGACATTCAATGTAAATTAGTACTAAAACTATTCATAATAATACGTCACAGCTATAACAAAATATCCAGGAAATGATTAATATTCCAGCAACGAAGGTCTAGTTTAGGCTGACCGGACGTTTGCTAAACCGGCGTCCTATGTTCCGGCTAGACTTATTAGTTTATTGTCTGGTTATAAGTAGATGGTCTTATCTTTGAACTTATAGTGCCTGGATGAATGCTAATAATTAGTTTAATGTTTGGTTATAAGTAGGTGGTCTTTGAACTTATAGTGTCTGGATGAATGCTAATAATTAGTTTAATGTTTGGTTATAAGTAGGTGGTCTTTGAACTTATAGTGTCTGGATGGATGCTAATAATTAGTTTAATGTTTGGTTATAAGTAGGTGGTCTTATCTTTGAACTTATAATGTCTGGATGAATGTTAATAATTAGTTTAATTTTTGGTTATAAGTAGGTGGTCTTATCTTTGAACTTATAGTGTCTGGATGGATGCTAATAATTAGTTTAATGTTTGGTTATAAGAAGGTGGTCTTATCTTTGAACTAATAGTGTCTGGATGGATGCTAATAATTAGTTTAATGTTTGGTTATAAGTAGGTGGTTTTATCTTTGAACGTATAGTGTCTGGATGGATGCTAATAATTAGTTTAATGTTTGGTCATAAGTAGGTGGTCTTTGAACTTATAGTGTCTGGATGGATGCTAATAATTAGTTTAATGCTTGGTTATAAGTAGGTGGTTTTATCTTTGAACGTATAGTGTCTGGATGGATGCTAATAATTAGTTTAATGTTTGGTTATAAGTAGGTGGTCTTATCTTTGAACTTATAGTGTCTGGATGGATGCTAATAATTAGTTTAATTGACGACCCGCACGGGTTTCCCGTACAGCTGTGAAACCAACATTAATAGACCAGGCTACTGGAATGTAATTTAAAAGAAACTTCCTCGTCCGCTATCTAATAAAATATCAACAAGAACATTACTTGCAATCAGTTTTATAATATAAAACACGGTGATTTTTTCTTCAAAAATTTTGAAAACTTGCGAAGAAGATAGCTATGACTAATGAGCGTAGCGCTATATGAAAATCTACGCGAACGAAGTCGCGGGCTGCAGCTTTTCTATTTGTATTTTAACTAACTTTTATTTCAATTACCATCATGTAATTGTTTATCACGAACATTGTAATTTAATTGAAAACATTAGTTAACTGATAAACCGTGTTAACATTAGGTAAATACTAATGATTCTTAGTAATACAATATGAACTGTACAAACAAACTCTGCGTCACACTCACTATAGGAGCAGACATGTCGTCGCCTCCGTTGAATAACAAAAACTATTGGATAGTGATTGGAACACTACGACACATAATCACGTTAAACACTGTTTTAAACTATCACGGTTGTTCACTAAAGTTGTATGACTATTTACGGGATATTTACCGCGTGGTAAGGTGGGATGAGCTCCCGATATTTCGGCACAGTTACATGCACCATGTTCACGGGATGACACACATTCATTGACTTGTGGTTACAAGTGAACATAAAACATGATTATTTCAAGTTATATGATTATTTACGGGATATTTACCGTGGTAAGGTTGTCAATCAAATAAATAAATACATATAACAAAAAAAAACTTTGATTTAAATGTTTTAAACTGACACTTAGTCACAGACGTGACCTTAGTTGGTTATCATCACAGAAAAGAGAAGTCGAAAAAAACTTTTCTGTGGTTATCTTAATTGAGGAGTTCCCTAGTCAGAACTCGACCCTGAGTGCAGCAACCATGTCATGGTAAAACATAAATCCGGCTAAAATGCGTACACAAAATGTCGTGTCTGTACTCGTTGACCGTTGAAGAGTTCCTTTATCTGGAGCTGATTCTCCTTGGATGCATTGTCATCGGAACTGAACCAACATGTATACATTCAGACGATTTAAATCGCTGGGTAATTTTAAAGTCTGTTGCTGTGTTGATAATTACTTAGGTAAAGTATATAATAAATAAAAGATATCAAATTATAAATTTAAAACAAAAACCCTTAAAAAACATTAATTTATCACACCTGGGGAGGTGTGATAAATCAAATGATGTTTAAGTATTTAAAACAGTAATTATTTTATTACTGGGCAACTGCCTTTATTAACTAAACAAAATACAAGCTAATACTAACACTACAAATACAATTAGACTGCCCATAGACCGTTGAAGGTCTAAAGACAACCCAATTGCTCAAGCCCACTACCAGTTGGCAGCGTACCCAGCTTGCTGGCGGCATTACCACGCTGAATGACACAATGCTTATGCCTTGAGCCAGAAACACGCCAGCATTTTGGTCACGCGTTGCATAAACTAGGAGCTTTGAAAGATTTTTGAAAATGAGGTGAGTTCTCCCGGTCCCTGGAGAAGGGCCCAATGTCTCGAACCCAAACGCCTCAAATATTCTATAATAAACAGTCATTGGTTCTGAATGTGGGATTCAGACAAGACAACACTTGACAAATCAAGTTAAATCAGCTAGTCAGTTTTTGTTAAAGCATAATCTTGTGCTTTAAATCAGCCTCCTTCAAAAGTCAATAAACTATATTGATTGCTTATGTCATGGCCAAATATGTTCAGAAAAAAGAAATACCGGTTCCTTCGAGAGTGATAAATAACAAACATTGGATGGGCAGCATTTGCATTTGCTTGGCTTAAGCTGCGTTTTCAATAGTAGGTAAGTATAAGTAAATATGTAATAACATGACTCCATGTTATTATTGCAAATAATTATCAATACAAAAAAAAACGACTTTAATTTAACTTTTTTTACATTAGAGCAAATATAAAAAGTTTATTGTATCAATAGTATAGTATAGTTTATACCCCCTATAGTTTTTGCTTTTTGACTAAACTATTATTTCTTAGTTAATCCGCCGTAACATTACATATTCTGGAAAAAAACAATTGGCTATCTGTTACGGCTCGATAAAGCCGTTAAAAAGTAGGACAGACGGACGGACCGACAGTAAGCGCAGGCTTAGTAATAAGGACCCGTTTTCACCTTTTGACGTAGACGTAGACATAGACATAGACATCATTACGTCATAATTATCATTATTTTATTTCTTTGGGTACGGAATCCAAAAAAATGTGTTTTACAATCATATTAAACAACTCGTCTACTTTTCCCGACTTGTAACTTGCCAAGTACCTGTCGCAAACAGTGCTGTACGAAAATAAGAGCTGTTTCACACTGGAGATCAGCTGGAGGCCCAGACAAGTTAGGCCCCAGTCACCCACACACGGCATCAAAGTGTCACCTAGTTCCTTTAAAAACCTTGTTTTGCCTACACCTAGCACCTAGCTTAAAGAGGGGTGACTACTATTTTGTTTTTCTACGGACAAAATTAATTTTTAAGCCGTTTTGTTAAGTGTTTGTTAACCGTTTTGTTAACAACTATCTAGGATTTTTGTACACGACTAGCTGAATCTCGTAGTACCCGTGATTTTCAAGTTTTTCCGCATTTTCTGGAGGGAAAAGTAGCCTATGTCTATGCATTCAAACATCGACCTGTCATTAGACCTAATTTTATTAGACGTTTTGTATAAAGCAGACCGGTAAGTGGACCGGTAAGCGCAGCGTAGGACGTCTACCCCCACAAGATGGACAGACGACCTAAAAGAGACCGCAGGCAAACGCTGGATGCAGGCCGCTTCCAACCGGCCCTTTGGAGATCGATGGGGAGGCTTATTTCCAGCAGTGGACGTCCTACGGCTGAAATTATGACGATGATGATGAAAAAGCAGAAGACAGCGTCCAAAGTTAAGAAAAAATAATAACCATTAAAATAACTGTCCTATTTTCTTACCTCAAGAATGACGACCCTAAATTCAAGCGCAGACAGACGAAATGAATATTTTATGTGTAGACGGGAGGCTTTTAGCGACGGTTTAGTGATTAAGGGAGTGGGAACGGATTTGGGACGATTTGTCGATCTCTACTTTTCAGCTTTGGAGCTTTGTCGTGTTTGTGTCGCGGCTGAGAGGTTTAGTGACACTGTTTTACTATTGACTTTTTAAAATATACTGTTACATTTTTTGAACTGAAACTTTTTAGTCGCGTTGAGCGATTTTTGTAGGGGCAATACGTATAGGTTGCGTCACCGACATGCTAATGTGACGTAAAGTTTTCAGATTGACTCATGACTGGTATTTTTTATAAAAGTCAAAAATTCTTTAGCCGCGTTGAGCGATTTTTTGTAGGGGCGAAACTTATGGGTTTCGCTTCACTGACATGCTAATGTGACAGCGACATGCCGTAAAATGCATAATTATGGCGTAAAGTTTTCACTTCTGTCGGCATTCCCCAAGACTGACAATTTTTTTTCAAATAAAATACGTTATTTTAATAGTTTTTCTAGTACGCGTGATTAGAATTTTTACTAAAACCAAAAAAGGAGATGTTTGATTAATTATTGTAGTAAATAGTACATATATGCGTATATATCTTGTTAGTAAAAAAATGCTCAAGAATATTTCTAAAATAATTATGTCATATCATAATACTAGTTTCTTAGCCAGGGTCTAGCTACCTAAACACAAATTGAGTTTCGATTTACAATACAATTTACCCACAAATTAGCACATATATTATATTAGTGTGATAAAGAAACATTTGCGACTTGTACTATCATCTATTCTGAGACGTACAACTGCGCAGCCTGGGCTAGCATCTCCACCGTGATCTCTACATAAATAATTTCACCAGCGACGTTAGTTTAACTATCTTACATCATCTTAATAACAGTCTATTATTATTGGATCAGATGCATCCTGTTATCATCAACAAAGTAAGGCGATAATAAGTTACGACTCAAACAACGACAGGCAAAAAACGCAAATGTTGCACAAAAAACGCAAAAGTTGCACAAAATACGCAAAAGTTGCACAAAAACGCAAAAGTTGCACAAAATACGCAAAAACTACAATTATGTCAACCAGCGCATTCTACACGTACCCTTACATTAGCAGGCTTTATTTTTCTTCAGCTATCTCATTATGCGATAAATAATAGCAATTAATATTCTCTGGGCGGCCATATTGCGTATCGCGGTAGCATCGCCCCGCCTTCTTCATATTAGAATAAAATTAATTCGCGAGAAACAAGGTCTGTCCGCACGTAATCCGCCTGACCTCACCGAACGATAATCACCCTTACGACATACCAAATAAGAGTTCGATATGAAGGCTAAAAATATAGTTCTCAGTTCCATAATATTTAACCGTACCGTCGAAGTATAAATAGTACGGTACGAGATAATTGACCGTACGGTGATCTGGTAAATAGAAATTAAGTTTTTTGCGCGCCAAAAAGTCTCCCATAGACGATATTACTATTTTTCTTTATTTCTGTTGATAATTATTCTAAAAGCTATTATCGCTAAGTTTTTATGAATTTATAGACTCCGGTTTGATCGCGAATGTCATTATCGTAAAATTTAAATGGTCAGTAAAATTAATAAATGTGAACGCATTGCCGTAATTTTATGTTACCTGTTTATAATGGTGATTCACACGGTATTACATCGGCTCCGACGGCTTCTGACCCTGACATTGAAATGTGGTGTCCTGAGGCAAGATTCATATTGCTTTTATGAAAAATCCTGTTGAGGAAGCACAAAGGTTGGTCACCATGCCTATCTTTGTGTTTCCTCAACAGCGACAGATCAAGGTACCTGTGGAGCAAAAAATAAATAGGCACAGGAGGCCGGCTCCAAACAATAACCATACAAACCAGACAAAAAAAATACATTATTATTTAAATAATAAATTATTGTAAATAATTCGAATAAAAAAAAATTGCAAAAAAAAAACTCCTCGTAACTCACTCACGTATACAGGCCAAACAAGTCGATGTAAATCAAGCCAAAATGTTGCGGTGACCATGACTTTGCAGTTTGCGGGCTTAGAGGAAAAAAGCTCCAAAAGCCATTGCACCCGATTATGATAATCATCTATCACGAACTCGTGTCTGTCTGCTAAAACGTTTGTGTACTATTTGGGGCTAACTTGTTCAACGGCTGATGTCGATCTCTCTATTTAGACAAGTACAAACTGTTTTTGTGCATAATTATGAAATAGCCTTGAGACTTTATAATTTGTTGTTAAATTGTTTTTTTTTTTTGAAAACGAATATAGAAAAATAGAGACTAAATAAATAAAAAATGTTACAAAAAAAACATCTATTCGAAAATTTACGTTATGTTCGTCAATATCGCTCACTTCGCTCAGGATTCTAGAATCCTTCGCTACGTTTTGGATTAAAAATAGAGGCCTCAAATTTATATCCCATCTATTTGAAAATTTACTTTATGTTCGTCAATATCCCTTACTTTAGATTCTATTCTAGATCCTTAGATTATTCTAGATCCCTTCGCTACGTAATAGCTGCCTCGCCTCAAAATATTGTTTTGCTACCTTGTCATACAATCTACTATCTAATTACATTTAGGTGTCGGGAAGTCTGAAAACTAACTTTTTCCTGAGAATATTTGGCGTCTCATGTCTTGAGCATTTGCCAGTCAAGTATAAATTTACAATTTACATTATTTTTTTTAGGTATCAAAATATAATTCTTATTTTATTTATTATTTATTACCTGCGAGATTATGTCGAACAAATTATATTGTGATCTTAATCATGTGATAGTTTCAGTCAAAGTAAACCACGGTCAAGTCCAAGTTATGCCCCATTTAAGTAGAGACTACTAGAGGCCTCCATAGAGTTTAGAAAACAACATCTTGACACCAAGCTGTTTGACATTCCAGATTTTTGTGACGCGATATTAACAATTATAGCAGTCGTATATTGTAATAAAAAACAAAGTGCCTACCTACTTAATATTAGTTTAAAAAGAAAATTTTGGAACGACATTTTAAATCTCCAGCCAAAATCGCGTTGAGCTTCTTACGAGCTTCAAATCCTCCTAAATTCGATGACACGAGATGAAATAACTGATTAAAATCAAGATAAAGCGCTCAAATTCTGAATTTGTCATTCTGACTAACGATCCTTATTTTGAATACAATAAGGCCCAAAATGCTTGTGTAATCGAATCGATTACACAATTTACTCGATTTGGGTGTTACTTTATCGAATAACACATCAGAAAGCTATTCCCGTGACTTGGCTATTTCGCTGTTCTTTCCTACATTTAATGTTTAAAATCACCATTTTATCAATTTATTATCCTTATTTGTGTGACAAGTTGACAATACTTTTGAAGTATGCAAAAAAACAATGATCCTTAAAAAAATGTGTGACAAGAAAGTTGCGTCTCATTTAATAAAATTTTGTCTGTTACAGGTACGTAACGTACAGCTTTACGTGTAGCGTAGCGAAGATTGCTACAAAGTATGTATAATATAATAAGTATAGTGACCATGCGTTCTATTATTCTGGGATATGACCAGCCTAGAATGCGTGCTGCGAGAAAAGTTGCCAGTTTTTTTTATTGTGAGCATGTGAAAAGGCTACGATTGTCTATCGCTAGGCTTCCACGATTTACCTACCTGTTAAACATAGGTACTATAAAAGTAAAAAGTTTGAGTCAGATTCTCATGCAATACATTTTATATCTGTCACCAGTCACCCGTATTGTAATGGACAGTACAAACAAGATAGTTGCTTCGCAAAATACCACAAACTTTAGAAGGGTAACTAAACGTATACTCCTCAAGTTTTGGGTCAATATGTCGCAGTCATTTAACGGCCTCTTATAGCAAATTTGACGGTTTTAAATCAATTTTATTCAGTTAAATTACAATAATTGAGCTGGAAAAAAATACATGTCACAGGTACATCTGTGTTTGAGTTTATGATTTGGTTCAAAACACGATAGAATAAACTTTCCTCGATCAAAAAAAATCTGAAACAAAGACGATTCAGTAAATTTTTTTCTTTTTATGCTCTAATGAAAGCTTGTAACAACCTGGAAATTGCATGTACTGAAAGGCAATTTTATTTAAAAAAAAAATATTTGGATAGAATTTTGATAGTAAATAGTTTCGTTTTTTAGTGAAATTAAAAACGTAAAAAGGTCGCGAAAATTTGCGCGCACCGCGTTCAGTACCGGTGCGGTACTGGCGTATCGACGTTAGACCTATGTTCGTTTTTGTCGTTGCACTCCCCCCCGCGGGCGTCCTCACTCTTGTGGGTGGCAAAATACATCGTCGCTATAACTTGGCGGGGGCTGAGGGAGCGGTTTGGTGCCTACGCGACTCGGATAATAGGCCGTTAATAAAAGTGTTACTTAGCTTCGCACAGTACCACTAAACAAACTTAGCAATGCAAAGTGATGACACGTTGGAAAATCTCAATACTCATGGCCACCTCACCTGGTCCTAATGTCCATTGTAATGCGCACCGCGTCTCTACTACGTGACGTTTACCCGCTCTCCAGAGGGCGTTGTTGGTAATCTCAGACGTAATCAAATTGCTAATGCTTGTCTACAAATAGAAACGGCGCGAGCGAGGGCGCTGTAATCGCTCGCGGAAGTATACCTTTAAACAATGGTGATGGCGCAGTTGAATGTGTTGTGTTTTGGTTTGAATAGAAATCTTTATTAATTTACAAATTATGATGATAATTAAACGGAGTTTGCGAGCTCTTCTCAGGCGATAGATATTATTTGTGTTTCCTGCCATTCTCACTAAAATGGGCTTGGTCACCAACGGATATCGATCATTTTAATATCAGCCTATTAGAGAAGGCATTCGTAGAATTGGCAATTAAGAAAATTGGGTATTCTGCTCCTTAACCAAAATACAGCGAAAAGTGCGGCTACATAGATTCAATTTTATCCCACGTTGGTTCGCGTTTGCAACAGACAATGTTCGGGCGCAGTTTTTGTAGGCGTGCAGTCTGGAGTTTCAATCTAGCTTTGCAGGATGTTCTATTTTTGAAGATTTTGTTTATTTTTCTTGATTTGGCAAACGATGTCTTTTTTTTTTAAAGTGTAATGCCCGAAAATATAACAAAGCCTAGTTTAGTACAGAGTCCGGTCCTTGCCACACTATCTGGTTCGCGCATTTTTTAAGATAAAATCTCGGAGTGTAAATTAAAACGAAATTAGTCAGAAATGTCATTTAAAAACATTGCAAATGTTAAAGCAATTTCCATTGTCATATTTTTATTAATGAATTAAATCTGAAAAATAGTAATTGATTCATCTTTTCCACCTTTCAATATTGTGTGTGTGTATGTATAAGTTAAGGTCTTAAGGTTGGTAAAAAAAAAATGGTGGGACGATTTGAGTTCTGGGAGTTTGACTCATACAAAAGACTAATCTACCATAGCGTAGAACAGAGAGGAGTGGAAGAAAGGAAGAAAAGTTGCCCTACAAAGGGATGACCACGGCTGAAAATAAATATGTAAATATCCACGTAAAATTCATGCAAAAGAAATTAAACCGTCCGGATTGAAATACTTCTAAAAATACATAATTATCCATGTATCCAAATAAAAAAGAAGTTTGAAGGTTAAACAGGAAGCCAGATATAGACATCAAAGGAGAACGTTTTACTTTGAATAGCGGACTAAATGCAAATTTTAAGATAATGTCGTAATATGTCGTTTCACATGACACGCGCGTTTTTAAAAAAACGTAGGAGGGTAGATGGATAATAAAAGGTAACCTGACGTGTTTCTAATAAAATATGTATACGTAAAAAGTTGGTACCTTAAAAAGTAGTAGTCTATCTGCAAATACTATTTTATGAGGCCAACATAATTTTAAGTTTTTCTTACGGTTAAACACTTTTTTTCTTTATAGACTCCGAATGGACTCTCTGTGGACTTCAAAACGGCTGGACAGATTTGAATAAAATTTTTAGGCTATCTTCAGATTAGCCCAACGAGTGATGTTGTGAATTTTTGTAGCGATCGGATCAACAGTTTTTTTTTTGTTCTATTTTTTTCCTAACAAAAACAAGAACAAGTATTGAAGTCTATAACATTTAGATCATAGACAAAAAAAAAGAAATTGTCATCTACCGGTATTTATCCGTTTTTGATGAATTTTTCAAGGTAATCTTCAGATTAACCCAGCGAGTACTATCCTGTGAAGTTTGGTAGCGACCAGTTTTATTTTCACTACAAAACACAAGAACAAGAATTGACGTCTATACGTCATAGTAAAAAAAAACATCTAAGTCAAAGGAGGTTGTTGTCGCTACCAAAAAGGTTCAAGGAGGTATATAACGCGAGTGAAACCGCGGGGCGCAGCTAGTCTATACTAATATTATAAAGAGGAAAGATTTGATTGTTTGTTTGTTTGTTTGCATTGATAGGCTCCGAAACTAATGAACCGATTTGAAAAAAAAAATCACTGTTGGGAAGCTACACTATCCCCAGGTAACATTGGCTATATTATATTTAAAAAAAAATAAGGATCCTTACTAAAACTCCAATAATGTAACCCAAAGTGTAAAAAAATAAGATTTAGAATTTTAACTTTGCGTGTTTGACAGTTCTAAGACAGGACAACGTCTGTCAGGTCAGCTAGTCTATACTAATATTATAAAGGGGAAAGATTTGATTGTTTGTTTGTTTGCATTGAATAGGCTCCCAAACTACTGAACCGATTTGAAAAATTATCTCACTGTTGGGAAGCTACACTATCCCCGGGTAACATAGGGTATATTATATTTTCAAAAAAAATAGGGATCCTTACTAAAACTCTAATAATGTAACCCAAGGTGTAAAAAAATAAGATTTACAGTTTTAACTTTTCGTGTTTGTCAGTTCTAAGACGGTAAAATAAAATAACGGTAATATTTTAACTGAAATTTGTATCCTAATTTTATTTCATAAATTTATGTTAAATTAAAATTCCAAAGTGACTATTAAAATTGTAAATTCACAAACTAGGATCGCGCATGTCACCTGTGTTTAGCAAAAAAGGGTAAATATGCTCTCTAATTACCATGTCAAAGGGCGCTATTGCCTGTCCGGGGGCTTCGACCCGAGCGGTCACCCTACATTATGAGCCTTAACAGCAGTACGTTAAATTCACATAGACGGCAGACGACAAATCTGTTGTATCATCACTCTAATATTATAAACGGGAAAGTCTGTGAGTATATATGTTTGTTACTTTTACGAAATTACGAATAAACGGCTATCGGATTTGGCTAAAATTTGGGATGGGGACTGCTTGTAAAATTAAATTAAATGAAAAATATTTTATTAGCCAGATTTGCATCCACAACTTTTTACACTAATTACATTAATTAATTGATAATTAGAAAATATAACTACACTTTTATTATGCGAACTGCTAGTCTGTGGAATGCGCTGCCTGAATGGGTGTTCCCCGATAGTTACAATCTGGTTGTCTTCAAATCACGAGTGAATCGGTTTCTTCTAGGCAAGCGTGCTCCACCGTAGACCGCATCATCGCTTACCATCAGGCGAGTTGGCGGTCAAGCGCAAGCCAATTATTTATAAAAAATACATATCAAATACAAAAATTACATTATTGTATACATAGAGTAGGTACTTTCTATCCCAATAAAATTAATGGTACCTGTGGGATAGCGGGTGAAACAGCGGGGCGCAGCTAGTTTTCTAAATAAAGCAATATAAAAAACTCGGCAAATTTATTCCTTTTCTACATCTTCTTTTAAACTTGTGTCACTGTTATACAGTGGTCGAGCCATACAATATTCATGGCATTTTTGCGAGTGAAATTACTTTTTAATTTGACGACGTACGCCCGCCGATTGCGGCGGCTAGGGTCCGGAGGTATTTCACAACCCATGTAACATTCAGAAAATATATCGCTTTTATGAATTAAAAAAAATCGCGAGTTACTTCCCATACTTAAAATTATTCATGGTAATTGGGTACCAACTTTGGCCCCGTTTCGGCTTAGTACACCTTTTCCGCGTAACCCAGTAGATCCAACATCCATATGTTTGTAAATCAATAGGCCCTTATACACAATTTTCCTTTTATTAAGAAAAGTTAGTTAAGATTTCAACATCTTTTTTAAATCTTGTATACGTCAGCTTTTGACCACCTATTCGTCTGTTGGTAAGCGACGATGTGATCGAAGATGAAACACGCAGATTTAGAAGATGTCTATTAACGTTAAAAAAACTGTTATCCTCAAAAGCAGCGTTTCTAGAATACTAGCTTACGTTCGGACTATCGCAATTAATTAGTTAAAAAGTAACTTTGAAACTTTCGCGATTTGAAAACATATTTGAAATGTTTATTGGGACTTATCGCGCATTGTTTTATTTCGGTAAAAATAGGTACCTTTCGCTCGACGCTTCGACCATGTTACTATGGCCGTGGTCACGAGCTGACACAAAATAAAATAATGCGTGATAAGTCCTGATCAAAACATTATACAAAAATATTAAACCACTACCATTCTAAAATGACTCGTGTCTATAAGGTTTTATATCGTTAAAAAAATTATTTATTACATAGCCTTACGATATCATCAACCCATTCAGACATTTATTAACAGATAACAGACAGTACTATAATAAAATCTTATGTGCTTATTTTTTTATTTTTTATTGTTAGTTTAGTTTTAAAATAAAGCCTTATTTTATTTTAGACAGCTCGTTTATTTTCGCCATACCGCCCACATTTCGACCGCAACCCTTCTGTAACTGAACAGTTCGCAATTTGTGAACGTCTATTATTTAACTAGAAAACAAAGCTAAGCGTCGGTAACCCAGCTTTCGCGTGCAGGCGCCGGCGGCGGCAACTTCAAAGGGATGGCAACCGCACCCCCTCCACACCCCCTGAAACCCTCAGGCACTGAAATATTGTAAAGACAGTAGCGCGGCTTAGCCCCATCATTTATTTACTGTTTAAACGATCTGAGTTTTTTATTTATTTATTGAATAATTTCTTTGCTTTTGGCCGCCAACTCGCCTGATGTTAAGCGATGATACGGCCTACGATGGAGCACGCTTGCCTAGAAGAAACCGATTCAATCTTGATTTGAAGACACCCAGATTGTATCTATCGGGGAACACCCATTCAGGCAGCGCATTCCACAGACTAGCAGTTCGCATAATAAAAGTGAAATCAAATCGCTTCGTACAAGTTTTCGGAATATCGACCATATAGCAGTCTCGATTTTTCGTACTCGCTCTGGCAGTCCGATAGAAAAATGGGCAAGAGGGAGTCAGATCGTACAGATCCGATGCACTCTCCGAAATGTATCCGATAAAACACCGATAGCAATTTTGCGCGGATGCTGAAGACTAACAACCTTACTCTGAACTAGGCATTCATTGCTGATGATGCCACTTGACACGTTTCTCAATAGACTCCAACGCCCCAAGCTGGTACTTAGCTGATCCATCCCAAAGGTGAGAACAGTACTCCATGTACGACCGAACCTGTGCTTGGTAGAGTGATAGCAACTGTTCCGACGTGATGTACCGTCGCACCTTTGATAGGATACCCAGCTTTTTAGTAGCCAATTAACTGATCAAATAGTTTAGATCCAACACCTTTCCATTCCCTTTTTAGTCGTCAGTTTTAGATAGAAAAAAAAACGCTATTACTGAAAAAAATAACAGTCCAGTGCTAAGCGAGACGCAGCCGCGCGCGTACATTCTCCTTGAAAAAGACTGCCTAATGCGGTTGAAACTATAGTCGGAGGACCGGCTTAATCTTACGTGAGTAATTCCCGTGCAATATAATTAAAATGTGTGAAAACCACGTCAGTTTCTATAATGAAATAAGTGAATGTTCTATAAGACAAAAACTGTTTTTCATGAAACATATTTTAGTTTACAACACTTGTGTATTGCTTACTTCACTATTATATGCAAGCCTGTGGCAAGGAAACCAAATTCTCGGTAACAATTAAAATTAACAGAACTACATTGGCAAGACAGTGAACGGGTTAATTATAGTATAGGTAGCTTATTCTATTTGTGTGTGTTACAATTGTTAGATACTTATTACGACGATTGTCTATAATCTAAAAAACTATACTCTGGATGCCAAAAAACTCATTTCCTTTTGGGGGTGATAATATACAGTTTTTTAACTGACTTCAAAAAAGAAGGGGCGGGCCCTTTAGTTCTTTTGTTTTTTTTTGTTATGTTCCTCAGACCTCCGTCGTTTATACACTAATATGGAGTTTTTTTTTTATAGGATTTATTGTATAGAAATTTCATCAAAATCGGTTCAAGGATAGCAAAACAGAACGTTGTTTTTTGTATTAAAAAAAATGCAAGACTCCCCTTCAGAGGTCAGAGAGACAGAGTTAAGTTTTTATACATTTAACCCTAAAACCATAAGCACCTTTCAAAAAATACCTCTAAAGCTTGCGTACTGTTGGTAAGTGCACAGGAGTCGAGGCGTGCGCGACCACGTTTGTTCATTGCGGCCGGCACCTATGTATTTGGGGTACGGATCAGTGTGTACACCTTTAAATGCGATGAAGGCGACAATCCTGAAGGCAAGCACGGTTGCTGTACAGCTGAAACGGAATTCGGAATGCTCATACTTCAGCCGGTTGTGTGTAAGACCCTTACGTGAGGCTTTATCAGTGCAGTCTTTTTATGACAGCTTGTTTTTTGGCGGAGACGATGATAGATCAGTGGTTGACGAGCGTAGCCGCCACTGCGCAGGATATGGATTCAAATCAGAACTACAGTAGACGTATAAGCTAAGGCAATTTATAATTTCAAGTAAACTAAATCTACTCATTAATAAATATATCCTAAACTAAAGTTTATAATATAAAATTGCTAAAATGTTAAGTTTGTCTAAAGTTACTAAATAAATAACTAACTGTGGTAAATCCAAATTAAACTGTCTACCCAAATAATAAATAATAAACTGCATTAAGAACTTTCAACTGTGGTCAAACGCCTAACTAGTCAGAAAAAAACAACCATTTATAATTTTACTATAATACAGTGCTATAAGGACAGGGTATGCTAAGCCGAAAGGAGGTCATTGTACTCATATTTATGAACAAATTTTACTATAGGACCAAACCTGAAATCACAACAAAAAATTGCTGTTCCATAGAAAACAGTCATTGACACTCCACAAAATGTATGGAACAGCTGTTTTTTTCGCTATTTCTGTTTTAGTCTCATAGTAAAAGTTGTTTATAATGCCGAGTATAGCGAACCCCTCTCGGCTTAGTATAACCCTTCCCTTATAAGCTTTGAAATTCCAAAACAAGTATCAGACGTATACTTTCAATTGCAAGGAAGTTATTACTTTAATTTCTTAAAATCTTCTAATTTGTATCGTAGCTCAATATATCCCTTGTTATAAACCCAAAAACCGCTAGAACGTGCCTGATTACCCGTAAAAGGAGCGATTACTGTACTTGGGCGGCCGGCAATTAGGAACGTTGGCGCCCAACGTGGGGCCGCATGGTGTCGCATACATTGCTCTAATTACCGTCAAATTAAGCCGCAATTTGAGCATCTTGTTACATACAACGACATGTTTAAGTAAAAGAGTTAATGAAGCGTATAAAAGATTTGTTTCTTTTCTCTTTTTTATGATTTTTTTTTTCTTCTATTTAATACGACGAATAGACGTCAATTCTTGCATTTTGTAGAGAAAATAATAAACACAAAAAAAAAAACTGTTCATCCGATCTCTACTTACTAAACTTCACAGGATCACTCGCTAGGTTAATCTGAAGATTACCTGACAATTTCATCAAAATCGTTCCAACCGTTTCGGAATCCAAAGAGAAAATACATAAACACACCGCCTTTTATAAATATAGATAAATATCGCTTTATCATGAATACGAAAAAAAAATACTTCAAATAATACATCATAGTGCAGGTATTATTCAAATATTGATTCAGTATTCTAATCGCACATCTCAAGAAAATGGGTTTTTTAAACAATGCACTATTATTCCACTGTTTACTATAGCCATTCTTTCCTACCCATAAACAAACCTAAAACTTGAACATGCATCTAAACAGTCAATTCAAGTATAATGAGAGGTATCAATATTCATACCCTGAGATAGCCACGTGCCGGATAGACCGAGACAGCACATCCTATTTCCACCCCTCTCTTTCGCACACACTTTAATTTCGTCTGTTCAAAACAATCTCGTTGGGGAGTCCCTTCGCCATTTAAAATTTGAACACGCTTCTGGATTCTTCTGTTTGGATCTACGTATATTGTCGTTTTGAGTTTTGTCCCGTTTTTCATTAAGGATGTTTGGTGATACGATGTAGGTGGCCACTGGTTTTGATATTTGACAATTTGTCATTTACGAAAACGTCACAGAATATAAATTCGTAAACGTAGAATATAAATTTTTATTTGTTCTTTCCTCTGTGAGAAGTTTGGCGTCGCACTCCTTTGCATTTGCCAGTGTCAAGTATAAAATTATTATCGAATTTGATGGAATGTAGTTCAAAAAAGTCAGTCACGATGAAGTCAAAGGGGATGTTCCGTATTTTAGAGATGTGAAAAAAGAATATGAATACTGACTTTAAATTCAAACATGGTAGGTACACATACATATAAAGTAGCATACATGGTCGTAAGAATGGAAACGTATCTGATGTTCTTGCCTGTTACAGCGTAGAAATGTTAGTTTTTTCAAAGGTTTCTTGTTTTTAACAGAACTAAAAGTCTTTAATATTTAAATAGTAAATGCTTAAGTGTGGAACAACACTTCAAAATCAAATATAGAAATTACTTTTTAAAGTAGTAATTTCCGGACGGACAATCGACACTGCAATGTTCGAAACGTCAGGAATTAAAATGTACGCTCAGTAAGAATAAATGGAAGTTTTATATCTACAGTTTCCTCTATAGCACTTATACCTCTGATCGTCCATTTGATGACATTTGATTATATCGTTGTGTGCCACTCAATATTGAAGTGTGCGTTTGTCGAACTGGTAAGAATATATCAGTGTGTGCAATACGTGTTGACCTCGCGTCCTTCATTATTTGGGACACCTTTTTCGGTACTAGCTTGATTTCAAGGCAAATAAAAACTATATATGACCAAGAATATGTCGCGAAAACGTAAGAAATCTATAGAACTTATTGTTACTGACAATGAAAAAGCAAAAAAAAAATTGCTATACCTTAAGTTTATGTGGCAACAGAAACTTTTAAATTCACGTCTGGATGTCAATGATGAGTGATCACTAAAAGATACTACAAAATGTCACCCTTACCAACTCTTTCCCTTCTCAGTGACAACTGACAATTGTACAAATAGGGATAGTTTTGTAGAGGTTCTCATTTTATTTAGTTAATTAATAATACCGAATCAAACAAATCCAACTACTGATTGATACACTCAACGCGCGAGGGGCGTATTAGACAGGGTTGTCACTCGTTCAAAACGATAAAACTTGTTCACTGTAAATAACTTTGGTCATTATATAGTTTGGATTTGCCTTATTTCGAGCTAGTACCGAAAAAAGTCTGCCAAAAACTGAAGCGGGTGAGGTAAACTCGTATTGCACACACTGGCATATTCTTACTAGTTCTACAAACGCACACTTCAATATTGAGCGGCACACAACTGCAAACGAGATTATCAAAATGCCATCAAATGGACTACCAGGGGGGGGGGGGGTAAGTGTAAGTGCTAAAGGGGAAACTGTAGGTATAAAACTTCCATTTATTTGTTTATTCTGATGTAAATAATAAAGACCGCAACGGTTTGTTTTGACAGAAATAAAGTAACTGAAAATCGTTCTTTTTCGAAGCAGTCTTTTAGATGAGAACATATTCGCTTTTATTTAGCTCTGTCATTTAAAATCTTTAACATCAATATCGGTGTACTAATTTTAAATGTCAAAATTTATCAAAATATTAATAGCACACAATTTGTTTTAGTCATGCAATTGATAAAAAGATCAGTTTCGAAAATTGGAGCATGTTTCGATGCTACCGTTAAATGTGAGAGCAAAAATTATAATCAACCATCAAACATGAAAAAATCTACAAATCTTAACTTACGAATAACAAACCAATGTTTCCCAACTAATCACCTCGTCACAGTATATATAAGCTAACCCAGTAGTCCGATTTTAAACAAACGCCCGAATCGAGTGACGTGATCAAACGAGCGCTACGATACTTCACGGTACACTCACAGCGATAGTCGCGCGCGCCGCGTCTTTGAGATTCGCAGTGTGTGTATCGTCAGCGTAGAAGTAACGTACAAAATAATGAAACTTACAACCCTAGCCCTGTGACCGACAAGTAGGCATTGAATTCAAGGACATGTCCGAGTCAAACAACTGCTTTAGCTTATATATCTACTGTGACCTCGATGAGAAATTCCTGAAAAGGAAACCTAAAAGAAATTAGAAATTCCCCTCACGACAGCCCTGATTCAAGTACCGCGCTGGGGTCCGTTCGATCCCCATTGTACAAACCTACTTGTTGTTCAATGCGACCCTGTGAGGGTAGTTTGTATTATTTCGTATTGTGCCCATTGTCCACGCAGTACCAAAATGACGTAACTCACGGTCTTTTTATCACGACTTGCGACGTTTTCGTTGTGCCAGTGTTGTTCTGGTATGACATCCACTCTGCTATTGTAGGGGAGGTTGGTATATTAATGATTTGTCATGTTTTGCGGAGGTTAAGTGACATTATGATATAGTACTTGATGATTGAATGATTTGGGGAAATTATTTATTCGTAGTGCATATAACGTAATTTCAATTGTGTAATAGAAGTCATCTGAACCATCGAAAAGTTAATATAAATCTAACGACTGCCATTATATTTGCTAACTGTTAATTTTTTATGTAGGTATTAGTAGACAAAAAAGCGAAGGGCCACGTGATGGTAAGTAGTCACCGTTGCCTATGGACACCTACAATACCCAGGCATTGGCGGTGCGTTGCTTACCTCTATAATATTATAATCAAGCAATCTTGTGATTTAATCCTACTTAATTTCCGTATTTGTTATTAAATAGACAATCATAATTCAAATTATAATACTACCGCGTAAACGCTCCGCTCTGCGTAATATCAACATTTATGGGGGCACGTGACGTCACAAGCAAGCAAGTGCTTACTCTGCATACAATTGTTGCTTCTATTAAATTCTAATTTTACTTTTAATCAGATCATTTAGATAGATCAAAGATATCTAAGTCTTTTCTTGCTTTACTTGTGTTCAAACATACATATTACACAACCAATAATGCGGTCTATCGCCCATTCTTCCAAGATGTTTTTACTTAAAAAAATGTTGTATTGAACTCTACCACCTCTATCATAAGGCGGTACTGTCTGAAAATAAAACCTTTGCTCTTTCACCCTCTTTTCTTACGTTATTTGCCAAGTTGGGGCCGCTGAAAGTTGGCTCTCGCGAAATTGACCCGCGCTTGGACTTCCGTCAAGAGCCGCCATTACGGTACCCTCATTTCCGGCGTGTCCGGGATTTCAGGACCATTTTGCTACCATTTCGGGCTTAGCGTTGCCTTTTCTTCGCATTTTCGGCGTCCATAATACAATATTATAACGTAACAAAAGCCTGGAGATATTTAGGTCAATTTATTGAAAATGCGGAGCGCACGTCCGCTTGCAATGCATCGCAAGCATCAAGTGAGACGCATTTTTAATTAAACGCCGCCGGAAGCGGCCATGTTGCAGCGCTTCCGCCGACGCCATCTTGCGGGTACCGTTTGACAAATTGGAACGGGAGAGTGACGCGCAATTTTCCCGCCATTGTTCGCTTTTACCGCGCAGCAAAATGAAAAGTCGCGTTCTATTTCTGTATTTTTTTTATTTTCCCCGAATGTTGCGGTCCGGTGTGTTGCCGCATTATTTTTCCTATTTGTGCGGGTGTTCGCTGACTATTGAGTTTTATTTGAATTTTGGTAGTGTATAACTGAAATGGACGTGAAAAAACTCATTTGAATTTTTTATACGGCGTGCTGACGCTGACGAATTTTCTGTATTTTTCTGTTCCAGTATTATCATTTTCGTTCAGAATACCTTGGCTGTGGAAAAAACTAAACAAGCTTATAAACAAAAGAGTGCTACGGGCAAGCTGCTTATTACTTGCATAGTTAAGCTTCTATTGTTATCCATGTTACTGGAAAACTGAGCGTACTTACTCGATTTTATTTACATACTAATTAAAACTTACTAAATAGAATATTTTCACTAATAGATTTTTCGCTACTGCCCAAAAAATAAGTGTTGTGTTTTTAGGGTCCACCATGACTCCTGCCTGGGACTCAATTTTTAATCGCTCGTACAATGACAGTTTTACCCACTTTTACCTGCATCAATGCGCATAATTCGCACGAAAATATCTTGCGAAATGACTGACTTGAATGAGAAAGCAAACAAAATCAGTGTCATGTCTAATTTAAAACTACTATTTAACATACGATAAATAAAACCTGACAAAATATTTTATTATTTATCATAGTGATTATCTCCTAAATCTTTTTGAGTAAATTCAAAAAATAAACAATAATACTAAAATCAAAATTTAATTTACCTACAAAGCTCAAATTTGGCAAAGGATAGAGGATTTTAGCTTTAGAGAGCTTTAGAGGTCCGCTTAGAAAGGATTTTTTGAAAGGGCCGAATTAAGGTGGGCTAACGTTGTAGTTTTATAAGAAAATCCACACGTACCAAGCCGCGGGCAACAGCTAATCGCTAATAAAACCGCGAGAAGTAACTAGTTTTCAACAGTTTCCAAATTGCGAAAAACTCAAAAAGAACAATCGCTCTAATCAGTTGCACAAACAAACACTTTCGGACGATTTAAAAGCACATTACAGAAAACTGAACAAATAGGAATAGTTATTCGGTTCGGACGGGAACAATTCTAACTAGTAACGTTTATATGGCGGGCTCATTAAAGCGGCGGCGAGATCAAAGGAGTCCGAAATACGCGCTGCAGACCTATGTACTCGTAGAGATGGATTGGGCGCGCAATTCAGAGGGAAATTTCAGGGGAAAAGTTTTTTTTTTAAAAGGAAATAGAGATGGCGATTGAACTGAACTCTGAATTATACATACAACAATATTTTGCAGATAACTTAATGTAAATCTGACATTTAAAATTATTATTATTTAATGCCTAACATTAATTGTTTATCCTAATTGTTTAATTTTATTTTGACATAATGTAATTTAGTTAATTTTTTTTTGTATAATTGGAATGTTTTTTTTTTCATGTTGGTTCATTATTTAAACGATAATAAGAATTTATACATTATGACATATAACTATAATCATTATGAAAAAAAGTATGAGTATGAGTGTCTAAGTCAAAAATTAGAAAAGTGATCATTTTACATAACCAGAACTAGAGATAGGTGCAACACGTGAAAAAAAATATCTTTGGTTGAGCTAGAGAAGTAAAAAAGAAGAAAGGACGAAAAACATCTGCTAGACTATTTTAGGCAGTGGATTTCTGTCACTTGTCAGTATTGAGATGTACACATTGTACATGAGCCTGACGTAGATAGAAACAATGTTGATCTAGAATCAGTCCTCTGGCTTTTCCGTCTTTGCTATAGTTTTTCAAATTGTGTCGAAATTCACTAACTTGTACTTTTATTCATTTTATGCAGAATTTTAGCTGCGTTTAAATCTCCTTGGGATCTTACTACGCTATTCTGTGCCAGTGTCTTTTCTATGCAGTTCATAGGTCTCGCCACTTGTACAACAGAATGGTCCAATAGATTTATGCTCCTGTTGACGGGTGTCTACTGCCCAGCGCCCAGCCTGCTCGATCATCGCCGTACGTGTGGTCTTACAGACAGAACTAGATTCAATCTCTACTTAGCCTTCATTGTCATCATTATCCATTTCACAGACATCGTCATGATTTTTTAAATGTCTTTAGCCTTTATTATCCCTTTGCTGTTTTTTAGGGATAGGCTCTTGTCTTATTATGCCTTCAGAGCCAAGAACATTTTATTAACATTGAAACATAAAGTAAATTCTCTAACTGACACTCAAGGGTTCATCTGAAAACCGGCGGTATATATAGCGGATAGTCCTTGACTTTCAGCATTAATGCCGAGACGGACCCATTCGACACTGATTGTATCCTTTAGATATAAGTTTTTGTAAAAGTGTCGAATAAAATTTATTTTCTTTCTTGCTTTCTTTTCTTAAATATTTAGTTTTATAATTTGTTGCCGAGTACTTATTACTCATGTTTAGATTTTGGATTTCTTCTTTATTTATAAAACCGATAGTTATTCAAATCTAGTTTCTTATTATCCATTATGTAGGTACGTCCTTTTTGTTTGGCACCTTAAAGTTTGTAAAAAGAGCTTTTACTTGATACCTGTTCGTATTTCATACAATCCCACGGCCTAGAAACATCAACACTTGGCAATATTCTTTACAACTATTTTATTTACCCCAGCTATAAAACTTCCAATTACATCCATTAATAGACAAATATAATATTCTCTTATCGATATAATAACTGGCATAAAAAACGTAAAAGTTTAATATAACCAGTCTCTATTAAGCCAAACTGCTATAAATTCTTCAGTACTGTCATATAGTAGTAATATATGTATGCACTTACGTTAATAGTATCGGGCATTGATTGCAACTAATTGGATCGTTATGTGGAAGAATAATGACCAATTAGTAAATTAAACGATTATACGACGACGAAAAACAAGGTTACGTAAGCTTTTTGTCTCATTATCGAATACATAGATATAAAAGTGGTCCGAGAAAAAGCCCTTGAGGGACCCCTTGAGAGAATTTGGGGGAAAAATTTGTTAGGCTTTAATGTTAGAGACTAATTGATAGGATTATCGCGAACTTATTTTTGTTTTAAATTTTGCGTACATTTTGTATTAAATTAATATTAATGGGGTTTTTTTCCCAATCAACATAATCGAAGGCTTTTTTTTACAAATTGATACACAAGGAACTGGAGTGATGCATTCATACTTCATTTCGTTGTTCAATTGTTCACGTTCACGTTCATGTTCTGCAATTGTTGTACATACTTCAAAGTCAATAAACAAGTACGAGTAAGGTTTCTGTTGTTCCCCCGCCAAGCACAAATTTGTCCAGATTCGTTTAAAAAAAGTAACATGTCTCGGTTTTACAACCGCCTATAAAACTAAGAGGTCGTAATATCGTCCGGCGAACGCGACGAGCGTTAGAATAACTTTCAACTTTGTTCGGATCTAGGACAAATTGGTCTATTTGTGAATTTTAATGGTCATAAATCTAGGAAACCATACGGAAAATGCCGAGGCATTTAGTTATGATTTTTGAGTTATGATTGCCGGATTTTCTTGATGTTGTATGAATTTTTTATTCCTGTCATATTTGTGGAATTGGTCTATTCATTCTAAATTAATTTCTTATTATAGGTTTTAGTCAAATGCTAGTTGCTTTTTTAAAGGCGTGTCATTATATGAGTTACATATCTAGTGACTATTTTACTAGTACTACTGTATTATCGCCTACGCTTCTTTTTGTGTGACAAACATTTACCACGTAAGTATTATCTACAAGTAATTTCCCAGTCCGGTGTTTCATTCATGTACGAATCACAAAAACTGTTAGCACCAAAAATCTAGACTACTTTAACTATAACATAAACAATCGCAGAAAATAAAACCATTTCACGGACGTTCTCAGAATTTATCTCACTCTATATTTCTCTCGTATTTATATAAATTGGAACCACGTTAGGATGACTGTCTGCACGTTTTATTTTTACAAATAGTTTGAGCATCATATCTGTGTATATCATTCGACGGACAGATTCCGCGGCATAGCATACTGCCATCAATTTCCTGCTTTGACGTTTTTATGCATATTTAAAAATTTGCTTTGAAGCACCACTCTGTAGATTTATGTTAGATTCGATACACACCGGCGTTGAAATTGGCTAATAAGTATGCTCGGTGCGTCGCTGAGAGAACTATTTGTTTGGGAAGTAATGGCAGACTTAACATTCATAAGTGGCGGACCGCCAATGTCTTTATTACATTTAATACTTTACATCATTGATTCAGAGAGAGAGAGAGTGTAAATCAGCGAAATCTTTTTGCCTATTTGGTTAAATCCATTCATGAATTGACTAGAAAGATGAGATATTGAAGGAGATCAAGAATCTAAGACCTACACGATAGTGAGATCGAGACTGAACATCTTGAATCCAAGATCGGTGAGGCCAGCCATCGATCGGCTTTGTGCAGATGATAGGTGGAATGAAGCATGGCAGAATGGGGGCATAGGCAGGATAAGAGGAGCGTTGATCAGCGATATGGGTCAACGATATTGTTAAAATTGCGGATTGAACCGGGACCAGATTACCACAGGACCGAGGCAGGTGGCACAGCAAGAGAGAGAAGTCCATACCCAGTGGGAAAAAAAGGCTACTCTACTCGATCCTCGGCCCTGCGCAAATGACTTATTTAGTACCTAGATAAATTATGTGCAGTTTCGACGCCATCGCTCAATAATAGTGAAGGAAAAACATGGTGTGGAATTCAACCGATATGTCCAAGAATTTCAAAAATGGTCGAAGACATGACATTCACCAACATGCACTAGGACAGACTGGTGAATTGGGGCCCATACTCTCTCTCTTAGAGAAGGCCTGTGTCCCAGCTGTGGGAACTTGAAAGGCCGATAATCTGAAAAAATTGTAATAAGATAAGAAACATAAAACGCTTCTAGAAACAAAATAAAAGTGACGTGGTGTTCAAAGTGAACTTACACGGTCGATTTGCGGGCTGTCAACTGCACTAGTTTATAAATTGCTCTATTATTTGACGATGACAACTTGGCAAGTATACTAGTTTTAATAAATTAATAGTATGGTTGGTATGCCTCTTTTCAAAGCAGGTCGAGAACAAGGTTAAAAACTGACAATGTTAAAAAATCTGACTTTGTAGGTTAATCTGAAATATAAATTCCACATAAACACACTGGGCTCTAATTCCGTATAAAAACACATAAACACGCACCAACGTGCTATAAAATAGTAACCATGGTCACAAAGTCCAATACTCCATAGAAGCCTTATACAGTCCGACCTCTGGGTGAATGCGTCTAACAACAGCAAGAACATTGTAAAAATCTAAATGAAAACATTTTGTTTTCCTGTAGTATATTATGTCTACCAGCTACTTACTATCTTACGTTCAAAAATCTAGGTAAATGTGATCAAAATTCACTGTTTTCTTTCAGCTTTATTTAATGTTATGGCAACTGTCAGACGCATTCTTTCAGCGGCCACAATTTAGTCTCCACTACTTTACTAGGGAATGACCGTGCCTGACTTTACTATGACTTATTTGCAGGTATATTATCAAAAAACTTTACTGTCAAATGCACAGTACAGGCGACGCCAAAATCCTCATAAGAGAATAGAATTAAAAATATCATTAAGAAGTTTCAGTATGTTTTTTTTTTAAATCAAAAAAGCGGCAATCAACCATGCGATACATCTGGTGGTAAGCAGAAACCGCCACCTATGGACACCTGAATCACTAGCGGTGTTGACGATGCTTTGCCAGCCCCGAGAGGTAGTTGTAGACACCCTTTTTGAAACGATTCATGTTGAAAGTCGGCTGGAAGACCTTTGGGGGAACGGCCATTCCAAACCTTGCAGGTCCGCAGAAGAAAAGAGCGGACAATCGGACGGTGTGGGATTTCTAGCTTTGCAAGATGTGGGGGTGTGCTTTTTGACGGTGTCCGGATGTGCGGTAGTGGAGGTCCGCAGGAATAAAATCAAATAGGTCTTCAGAGTATTCCCCGAAAAACAAACAATATTAGTGATTTCTTACCGTCCTAGCGATGTCGTCCAACCAGCCAGTGGCCTGCTTAGTAGTTGATGCGCCCCATTACATGCGCCCATAAAAAAAAAAAAAAAAACGAACGGTGTGGGATTTCCAGCTTTGCAGGATGTGGGGGTGAGCTTTTTGACGGTGTCGGGATGTGTAGTTTTCTTAGACGTTTTCCAAGCCCGTGTGTCACGCTGACCATTTAGAAATACTCGAGATTTATTAAAAGGCGACACAATTTCGCTATGGCGAGTAAATTGCTTTTTTTCTTCCATTCTAATAATCTCGTTAGTTTCCCGCGTAGGAGGCTCGAAGAACAATGATTAACTGTTTTTTTTTTTTTTTTATGAAAACGTTATGGCTTTCATAATTCTTATTTGTATTGTCGTAAATAAACGGAACGTTTTCAAAGAGAGGCGTTATTCTTTCAACGTGAAAAGATATTTTTTTAAAGTCTTCCATACTAAGCTCCCGAGAAAACGGCTTTGAAGTCCCCAAAAGTCTTATATATAAAAGGCGATGTATGTTCTCTATGTACTTCAAAATGGCTGGACCGAATTTGACGGGACTTTCACTGACAGATAGCTGATGTTAGAAGGAGTAACTTAGGCTACTTATCGTCATCATCGTCACCATTTTTCATCACCATACGGGTGAAACCGCGGTTCGTAGCTAGATTTAAATAAATCTTGTGACTCAAGGGTTGTATCGCCAAGTATTAATATTATGAAATTAGACCACTGTACGTTGCCCATTAGCACACTAAAGAAGGCCTCGAAATTTACTTTGTGCTACCAAAAAATTGATGCAACGGAAACGGTTGCACGAGTTATTTGTTCGTCGTCGTGTGGTTATTGAGGTTATCTAAAAGGATAAAGGTAATAATATTATTTATTATTTAAGTTTTTACTAGAGCCTACTAAAAAAGAAAATCTAGATGTGCATAAAATGTGACCAATCTGTAGATTACACACAAACACACACACACACACACACACACAGACAGACGTAGGTACAGATGTATCTGTACCTGAGATTTT
The DNA here is from genome assembly GCA_932305915.1 of Agriopis marginaria. Classification (NCBI taxonomy): domain Eukaryota; kingdom Metazoa; phylum Arthropoda; class Insecta; order Lepidoptera; family Geometridae; genus Agriopis; species Agriopis marginaria. The sequence goes on along the minus strand of OW029914.1, from coordinate 18,754,325 downwards.
CATTCCCAGAAATACCTAATTCAGTTGAAGCTCTAGCAAACTGTAAAAACATAAAACAAATACGATTTTTTTCGGAAAACGGCGCGCCATTCTCTTTCCGCGATTTTTCCCGATCAATCGAGCGAAACTCGTTAACTCGGCAGCTCTAACGAACAAATAGTACTAGAAACGTGTTTACGCTGAGAATACAACCGTGACGCAATTTGTAACACCCCCTTCGGAGGGGGGAGGGGAGGACTTCAAAGGGAGCGCCGACAAAGCGCTAAATAAGATGAAAAAAAAACATAAACGACAATGGACGGGAAATCAGGGCCTTCGAAATTTTCGGCATTCTTTTCAGTTTTTCCGAAATTACGTTTCGTTTCGAGAGACTGTGGAACGCCTAGTTTTCGTTTAGTCTCTCTCGATGTTAGGAAAAATATTTCGTAACAATTTTCTGATCTATTTCAAATAAAATTCGTAGAAATTCGGATAAATTTGAGCTCGAAGAATCGTCGCTCAATTTTACAGAGTTGCATATTTTCAGAAGATCTAGTATGAAAATTCAGAATAAAATATTGCACATAATACAAAAAAGCTTGCGACTTTTATTTAAAAAAAAACTTTCCCACGCTTTCTTTCCAAGAAAAAGAATACGAATATCTGGCGTTATAAAGGTACATATATACATTTAAATTTTCTTAAATAAAGAAATTCTATTTGCTTTCATAAAAAATTAATTTTTATTTATTCATAAAATTTCCTTTTTAATGTGGATATTCACCAAACTTCGCTGACATAGCTATTAAAATTTGCAAGTTGAAGTGGCAAAAGACAGGCCACATCGATCGAAGAACCGATAACCGATGGGTAAGAAAGGTTCTTGAGTGGATACCACGAACCGGAAGACGCAGCGTAGGGAGGCCTCCCACTTGTGACTAGATGGATCGACGACATTGTGAGAGTCGCGGGCTTCCAGTGCATGTAGATGGCAGGCTTTCGGTCAGTGTGGAGGTTAAAGGGGAGTCCTATGTTCAGCAGTGGACGTCTTCTGGCTGCTGATGATGATGATTCATAATATACAGTCATCGCGATACAATACATATAGAGTCACAATCGTGCCAAAGAAAACCGAACCAAAACTCGGCGCACGCTACGAATTGCGCCGACTTTTTGTGTAGTTACAAGGTAACCGCGATCCGTCTACAACACCGCGTGATTTAATAGCAGACAACTAACGTTGAACACTATGCGACCGACATAACGTCTAAATTGGAGTAAATGTGGCATGCTGAACTGTATAATTGATACAATGTTTGTACAATGCCGCTCGGATGTTTTTGACTGTTTTTACTAAGAGATTGTGACTCTATAGGAATTGTATCTCGATGTATACAGTACTAAACATATATACCTAACATTACCATGTAGATTATGATTACTGCCTGTGAAAATGTACTACAAACTTGCAGGTGAAATTACATCGATAATGGCCTAGGAGTGTCACTCAAGTATCTTTTACAGGTAGATAATAGATATCTAGACATGTTATCAGTTAATCCTACACGGTCCCAATGACACGCATCTTTTAAATCAACGTTCAATTTTAAACCTTGTCTCACTGAATAATGGTGTAGATTTTAACGCGTGGTTTTCTCTCTAATTATTATTATGATGGTCTAAAAAGTACATTCTGAGTCAGTTTAAGGTGCATTGTTTTTTTAAACATAATTAGTGCAATATTAACTAAACTAAATACAAGCTTACCTATAACTACAAAAACAGTTAGACTGTCCATAGAAATGCTCAAGGCCACTATCGCAGTTGGCTGCGTACCCAGCATGCTGGCGGCATTACCACGCTGATTAGCAATGCTTATGCGTTGAACCAGAAACATGGCAGCATTTTAGTCAGGCGCTCTGAAAGATTTTTGAAAATTAATTAAGCTAGCAGTCCCCAATGGCTTAATGTCTCGGCCCCAAACGTGATTAAATTGTGATCAGATAAATTGAATTATTTTGATTATTGAATTCATAACTTTACTGTCATAATGATAGAACAATATATTACATTGAACTTGACATTTCAACCACCTGTCGGGGGTTGTAATGTCCACACGGTGGATCAAAATCGCAGAAGCCCCAACTAAAGAAAGTTGAACGAAAGGATGTTAAGCACAGTCCAGTTAGAAATAGAAATCGTTAGACTTTTGTTCAGTTTTACCAGAACTCATTTATCAAAAGTATAGTTTGGCATGTCAAGAAGTTAAAAAAAAATACATTGCCACCATTTTTCTTAAGGTTTAGCAACGCTGTTTTGTGATGGTACGGTTTTTTAATTAAAACTAACTTGATATACTTTCGTAATCTTCACCACACATACATAGATTAGTTTACCCATCAAAATTCCCAGACGTGTGCTGCTTAATTGAAAATATAAGCCCCATTTTACACTAAAACACCTTTAATTACTTTTCTCTAAACAATAAATTGCTCCCAACTGACAGTTAAAGCGTTTAGCTTCGTCTTAATGTAACCTTAAAAATTATCTCACCAGAATTATCTATTCAGTGAAAAAACCTACCGACTTTATAGCCCCACTATGCTAATAATTATAATAAATCTGGGGGTCCAGCGGAACATTAGCGGGGCAAAAATCATAAAGTAGTTATGCTCAGGATGCGGCTCAAATAATAATCAAAATAAATTGTGATTTATTTCTGTGTTTCTAAATTAAATTTCTTAATTTTTGAGATGCGCGCTCAAACGACCGGTTGTTACATTTTAATGTTTGACATCCTGTAGAATAACCTTGTCACCGATTAACTTCAGAGTGTCGTTTGATCCAGTGTCATTTGACCCTACTTTTTTTTAGGGATTCATAGAGAAATTCAACTTATATAACATATATATTAATAGATCGGGTTTTGTCGTCAAATTTCCATTTAGCTCTATTTTCAGCTAGCATTTTCCTCGCCTTTATATTCACGATAGAATGGAGAAAATGTGCTATTACCATTTTTATCCAAAACGGTTGCACCGATTTGAATACAGTTTCAGTTGAAAACAGGTTTCAATCCTGTAGTTCTTAGCAATGTTTAATCAAAATCTGTTTCGCCGTTTTAAAGATGTAAGCTTTTAATATCCAAAAGTAAAAATGTCTAATAATAAAAATTCCAGAGTTACTTACTATTTTATAGACCTTAACATTGTCCTGATGTTTGGGAGAAACAATGAAATCGCCTTCAGATTTGCAATTAACTTGAGGCTTACGAGAACCACGGAGTACAAGCAATAAACTTGATCAACGCTAGAACTTGGAATAGAATTCGAATTCTATTTGTGTTTCTACGCGTTATCCTGTAGTGTGTAAGACCACTGAACTGATTCTAGACTCCAAACCTAAAGAAATCGATACAGTTTCTGTTCCCGTCACTCTTGTCCTTCTTAATGAGAGACGGGTGCCCTATAAAATATCTACTGCCAGAGAATAAGCTGGCAGTTCTCATTAAACTGCGAGGTACATACAAAAACACTACGAGATTTAGTCATCCGAGTAGACGGAGCTAGGCTTTAAAAGATTAGTCATTAACTAACTACTCATCCATTTTTAATCACCTAATGCGAATCTTTATTAGTCCGTCCCATAGCACCCACATAAATCTTCGCAATTATCAAATTCTCGGTCCCATCTCATCTGCATACAGGCACACACACGCAAAAACAAGTACGCACGCGCGACGGCGAGATCAAAGAGAGCGCGACCCCTTTGTACGTGCCGACGACGCGTGCTGTCTTTTTCCTTTCTCTACGTAACTTCGTAAGATTGTGTGGGAGGGAGAGAGACGGGTGTAGAGCTGATTATGTAGCTTGCAATGTGAATATTTCACCTCGTTATCGAGTCTTGTTTGTGTTAGATAGTGTTGTGGGAGTGATTGAATTAGAATTGTCGTTATCGATGTTTATTAACAGCTGACATCTGAGCTCTTAATCTTTGTTTTTATTTTAGTCATTTGAATGAGAGTGACTATGGTGACAGAAATATTATGAATACCACGAGGATTTCTATACTGATGAAATGTTGTTTAATATCGTTTTTTATGATCTTTGTAATGCACATCTAAAAGTTTTTATGATGTCTGGACTCTGGACCTTTTTAACCATCAGGTAGTTTTAGATACCTCTTGCAATAGTTCTAGCCGATTAAAAGACTACCTACATCGTTAAAATATTACTCATAGGTTTTTCATGACCGTTATCGATATTAATGAGTACATTGATAGTTTTCCGATGCAGTCCGGTAAGTAAGCAAAGATTGAAAAAGTCGTTTGAATAAATGATATATGTGTATATAAAATGAGTCATTCATCAAAAAACTTCAAACATTGAAAATAATACAGATAATTAAATACTATAAATATATAATTGGAAATTGAAAAAACAACAGATTGAAAATATTTATAACGATGAGACATCGACAATTCTTTATCGACAACACCTCATCCTTACGGCTGGTAGAGCACAGTGGCAACACAGGAATCTGCCGATATCGACGCTAGTAATTAAAATAGACTTATTGCGCTTGTGTTGTTCGGACACCGTATATATTAGCAGGGCTGTCGCACTTCTTTATGTTAACTATGTTCTTGGACTGTGGACCATTTGTGGCAAGATGGGACATAGCGCTTCCACGGTAGAGATCTAGAGAATGAAGATCATTAGCATCGTTCTTCCTCCTTAAGGGCATAAAAAGGTCTTGAGTAAGCCACACGCATGGCATTTAAGAGCATCTTAAGATTCACGGAATAGGGAAGAGAGTTAAGAATCAAAGAAAACTGCAAATGAATTTCCTTAAGTAAGTATAAAAACAATAAATAAAGCGGTATGATTATATGACTTTACTGTAAACAAAACTACACACATTTCGACAATGGTTTAGTTACAATAACATGGTATCGTTAACTAAAATTCAAATGAATAAATATCAATTAAAAACGGACTTCAAAATTAGTAAATAAGTAATTTTGTACCTATTTACTCGTATACTTGGATGTTTTTTTCTTCAGTTATTATGATTTAACCCTCACTACTGAACCAATTTTAATGAAATTAATATGAGACCAATCTATATCCTCCAAATAAAACATAAAAAAAAATTTGAGTAATGAGGTAACAAACAAATAAAAAAACTCATTGAGAACGAATCCTTTTTAAAATATTATTTAAGTTAAAAACACTTGGTTGGCACTTTACCACACGGACAACATCTTGTTTTTGATTTTTGATTATATTAGCGATAATTAGTAATGAGTAATAATTAAGGCTTTTTTATTTTCTTTGTTTATTTACCTTTGTACTTAAAAAGTATAAACATACCAACAAACAAATATACATACATACCTAGGCCCGAGTTAAAAAACACATTCTTATTATCAGTGTATAAAAAAGGCGTACAAAGTCGTGAGCTATTTTATGATAATTATTATTTAGAAGTAATAAATTTAATGATTTTTTAACACTTTTGTTTAACTTTAAACTCTCAACCCTAAAGCGACGTAAGTGTGCGTTTGAGTTTTTCATCGATAGCGTATGGGAAATTAGACGTGATATGTGAGAATCGCATGACTTAGGTTATATGGCTGAACTTTAATTATAGGAGATCTATCTATCGGAAAAAGTTGGATTTGAGTGGATTCGATAACTGTAATCAAATATCCGTATAAATATTCGGGACATTTTTGCAAAAAACGGTACCTGTGATCGTGTTTCTGGCCCCAAATTAAGCAATGCTTGTACTATGGCTACCAAAGACATATACATAACATACATAATATATATTTTAATACATACTTAAATATATAAAAATAGCCCCGAGCGCAGAAGGCAGGTTCACCAGCAACGGGGCCAATGGGGCTAAACGGGGTTAATGATGGATATTAACGATATAGGTTACTTTTGAATATATTTTTAACCTAAAATAATTTGGAAAAATCTAAAACTGCACATAGTAACTGTCCCAAACTTAACACAGCAATTTTTCTAAACAAAATAAAGACAAGGAAATAACAGTATGTTAAGACAGATAACATCGTAAAATCGTACGGTATAAAGAGAATACCGCATTACCCGGTATTAACCCTGAAATAACAGGGCGCGGGTCCCGTTAATATTTTACAGAGAATAGGGGTGTCAACATCAACTTAATAATGGTGTAGTGGGGTTGAGCATTTGGACTGTGTCTAAACCTTCAACGGTCTATGGGCGATCCAACTGGGTTTTTTTTAATTAATCTAATAGCCAAGTAGTTTCGGTATATTTAGTGTTAGCTTGTATTTTTACCCCCATAAAAAAGCCGATGACTATGATGACAATTTTGTGACATATTAATTTTATGTTGATTAGTAGTGACAACGGGCATAAGTGTTACTTATTGAAGAAACTATTTAAAATGATTAAATAGTTCTGATTAAAGCGTTTAAAGTTTCTGTCCGTATTGGGAAGGGATGCTCTGTTTCTTTCAAGCAGAGTTTGAATGATGTACTTACAAGTGACGTCATCTGTAAGTATAGTGCGCGCTCTGTCTAGCAAGATATTAAAATTCTTATATCTTCCTTTATCTTGAACACATTTTTTCAGTTCAGAGAATAGGCAGTAGCCTATGCTCAAATGAATTTCTATAATAAATTCCAGGAAAGGCCCTATCCGATCCAGAACTGGCCCCTGGCAGACTAGCAGCCCTATGTAAAATGACATTTCCTACCCGTGACGCCGCGCATTACTTTTTCCTTTTGATGTCTAGTCATGTCTGAAGGCAATATAATTTTGTTTATTTCCATTTAATGCGGAGTTTGGGTCCGGTGCGTTGGAAGAGTTTTCTAATTGGGTGATCGCACCCGCGCTTGTATTTTGATCATAGCTTAAATTTCTTTACAAAACATAGGATTTAATATAATATTGTTTATTAGCTTGAAATAGAGCGATGGTGGTCAAGCGATAGCATAGCATAACTACTAATGGTTTTTACTATTGCTTATTGACGTTATATATTATGTGTATGTTACTATGTTAATGTAGGTATTCCTTCGTCTGTGGTTTTGCTGAATCTTCAGATCCACGCTTTTGATCACATTTTTAACAACAATTTTTATTGCCTTCGGAAAACCATTCCATTCCATTCCATTCTGAATGCACATTCGTCAAGACAAATCAATGCGTCAGGTCAAACCATATTTATATTAAAAAAAAAATACATGTACATGAAATTATACCCATCACTGGTATAAACAAAAAAAAAAATCAAAATCCCAGAGAGAGAGCTGATTTTCTTAATACATTATTTACTCAACCCAAATAAAAAATTTGTAATTACCTAACAAAATCGACATCCGAAAAACGGTTTAATATCAAAATAACCCTTACACCGCTTGGGGTGTTTTTGGACCCCAATGCCGGGCGGGGTTTTGCTGAACAATTCATACATTTTATATTTCCTTTGAAGTGGCGCCGCGGGCGACGCGTCAACTGCAGGCTCCACCTGGTTGTTACGATGGAAAATTGGATTTTCTATGTATTGCTGCCATATTAAGTTAAACTGTTGGCAAGATTTCCAGCAAATTATGTTCCTTGTGTTCCTGGGCATTAATTTAAGGTTAAGGGCTTATTTTTGGCGCCAAATCTCTCAATGGGCTTATCTTTATTTTTTATACATTCATCATCATTTCAGCCATAGGACGTCCACTGCTCGACATAGGCCTCCCATCATCGATCTCCAAAACATTTTGTACATTGGTAAACTGATTTTATAGCGTTTTTTTATTCGAACCCTCTGCACTGTCCGTGGTCACCATGTAGTCATGACAGATGTCTATACGCGCGTTACGCGGAAAGGCTGAACTTAGCCGAAAGGGGTCCATAGTACCCATAATTATGAACAACTTTTGCTATGGGACCAACCCTGATAACGCGAAAAGAATATCAGCTGTTCCATAGAAATCGGTCATGGACACTCGAAAAAAATTATGGATCAGCTGTTTTTCTTTCGTGTTTTCAGTGTGGGTCCCATTGTAAAAGTTGTTCATAATGATGAGTTGACCTCCTTTCGGCTTAGTACAGTCTATATGCGTAACCCTGTAGAAATAGAGGTTGATAGTGAAACTCTTCAATAGATCCAGTAAATCTCCGTGTTTGGTCTCCTTTGGTTTGTTTTGTCGCATGACTTTTAAGAATGTTTTTCGTTTTTAAACGAAAATAATCATTCCCATTAAATATTTTTTCCTAAGTATAGAAAAAAATGTTGTCTGTAATCTAACATTCTGTCATGTTAAACTGCCCAATAAAATACATCAAACAAAACCCTTCAATCATCCTTATCAATCAATCTAATTACAATCTCCATATAAAAGTAACACTTATCCACCCCCGGTCACGGTCGAAACGGCACGGGTCGAATCGACCCCCTATTTAACCCTTTGACGTGTCGCGGGGCCTAATTGGCCCCTGTGTTTATTAAACGGTGTCTTGTACAGCACTATTTGTCACGTAAGTTCCCATGGACATATTCTGTAAAAAAAAGTCTTCAATAAAAAGAGGTTCTAAATTTGATTGATTTTGTAATACGCGATATGTTCACCGATAGTGAGATTTTAATGATATTTTTAATAAATAGGCTTAATCTCGAGTATAGACACATTTTAATATAACAAAATATTCCTTAATCTCTAATGGTGGAAAATTAAGGAGCTAGTAGTTATTGAACTTCATCCATTTCCTATTAAGTCAGTTGTGATTTAAAAAAAAAACTACTTTAAAGCTGCGAAATAAGTTTTCTATGTTAACAGCTCAATATTCCTCTCAGCAAACCTTTTCATTTGATACCCATATCAAAAGTAGGTAGATATGGCCACCCTCAGGGTCCTAATCAGGACCAAGGACCTGGTCATCACCAAGGACCTAAGTGCTTGGGAAGACAAATCCAACGAACCCAAACTCGACAAGGTTACGTCGTTTCGTTTAGGAGTTTCTATGGCCACCTTCTGACTCCATCATCAGACCAGCTCGATGGTACCATAACATTGCATTGTCACTGAACTTACATAAGTAGGTATGCCAAATTTCAGCTCAATCGGTTGAGGACAGCTGGTCTGAAATTCAATTGCAAGATTACTTATTAGACACACATACCGCGAACGTATAGTACATACTAACTAATAGGGCAAGTTACAAATACAAAATAGAAATAATTTATTTATCTAATAAAAAGCAAAAAAAAGAGTTAAATATACAAAAAAAATATTGTTAATTTAAATAATATAGTTAAATAAAAGCTTGTAAAAAGTAACAGAATAAAATGTATGTAACTCAGAATAAGCTTTCAAACAATCGACGCAGACGTCTTTCTTGTAATCATTCTACAATTATGTCTTTACTAACCATTTTCCATACAATTGTATCTAATAGGTCTAGCCTACCTACATAATTAGTTAGGTTAAATGATCAATTGTCGTTTAAGTTATTCTATGAAATACACAGTACCCAATGCTTTTCCAATGTCATTTGAAGGGTTAATAGTATACAATTTTGAACCCTCTTCTATTGTCGTTAAGAAGGCAAATTAAATTTTTACATAACTTTACCCTGCTAAAACTTGGAGAAGTATACCTCTTTTGTTTTATTTTTTTATCCTCTAGTTTCACATAATCATAGACATGCTGTTAACTGAAAACTATAATAAAAAACCGACCACAAAAAGTTTGCAAAAATATCATAAAACTGGCAATGTCTCGACTCTCGACTCCAAGCGGCTCAAATATGTAACCACTGCCGAGATTATGATAATTTGCGCCGCTTGTGCTGCTCCGAATTGGTCGCTGTACCAGCTCTACCCTGTGTCTCAGGAAGATATGACGACGCCAAAGTATCATACACAAGTCGCGTGCCTTACAGGGGAACAAGTGTCATATCGTCAGGCCCCTTTCCATCTTCACGCGCTAACCGCTTGGTTCGAGCACAGCTGCGACATTGGCGGTGGAAAAAGCCCTGTGTATGATGTCGTTCCGGCTGGCGTGTCGGCAATTTCAATCAGCGCTTCTCGAGCAAAAGATGGTCTCTCTTGCTCGAGAAGCGCTGGTCGAAATTGCCATCGAAATCGCTGGTGACCGAGCTGGTCAACTGCAAACTGTTATTTTCAAGTTTTGACAGTCAAAGTTGTGTGAAAATCATAGGCGGCGAGAAAAGCTAATTGATAACGTAGTGACACAACAAAATGATATTTTAGTAAAAAGTATACGATGTTGTATACATTTAAAAGTACACGGTTTTTATTTTAAAACGTATTAAACATAATCCTTTTAACAAATTCCGAGGCATAACGAATAAAAATAAGGACACCAGTAAGTAGGTTTACAGCAAAATAATAACTTAAACCGAAACACCGGTCATTATCGTATAAAAGTAACACCTTAACCACTTCTCACTTAGCACACAAATTCGCTGCGTTTCGTCCACCCACTCCGGAAATTCTTTGCATCTCAGTGTTAAAACGAGATAGCATAATATAATGACGCTGATTTGGGACTTATCTTTGTGTGGGACCGAGATGGCGAAAGTTAATTTAACCTCTACGTGTTTTATTCGGAGTAATACATTTGAGTAATGGCGTGAGCATATAATATTAACGGAGTGCGAAAAATTGCGTTTATTTCCTCACTTCACTAATTGAAGCCACGTGTTTATTATCTGTTTGATACTGCCTTTTATTGATAAGTTGTTTTCCGCGTTTTTATATTAAAGATAATACATTAATTAAGTACCTACGTATCTCACTACTATTAATAAAAGTGGGTTTGTTTGTTGTTTGTTTCTTTCACTTAGTATCAGAGAAACTACTATGGAATTATAATAATATTCGGGACATGTTTTTTGCACACACGGTCATCTGACCCCGAACTAAGCAAAGCTTGTAATATAGCTGCCAGAGACTGATATACATACATATATAGGTTTAAATACATACTTAAATAGATATTAACAATCAGATATAGAACAAACACAAATGTTCATCACATATAAATGTTTATCCTACGCGCGAGACGCAGCCGTTGAAACTATAGTCTGAGTAACCGGCTTAATCTTACGTGAGTAATTCCCGTGTAATATAAATAAAATGTGTGAAAACCACGTTAGTTTCAATAATACGATAGAAATTCTTTATTGTGTACACCAGAAATAAAAATTAAAAACAAATAGAAAACACTAATGTTCAGATGGTAAGTCACCTCAAGTCTCCTATCATATAATAAACCTTTATAACTCTCAAATAAAATACGATCTAATTTCAACGTCGCAAAAATACCACATCCAGATGAAAAACACATTGATAGCATTATTCGGTACTTAATGCATACCGCAAGCATGCGCCACCCAAAAAGCACTCTCCCAGGCACGAATAAAACATCCGTAACGGGAATTTAACAAGAATTTTTACGATTAGCGACGAAGACAATCCGCGAGGCAGATTTAATTTTAAACCTCTACTTTACGATTCAAAATTCGACTCTACGGTCATGATTTTAAAGTCTGAAATGGAAGATAAAAAGAGTGTATTCGCGGTATGGTGACAGCATTTGACGCTCGCACTTCTGAAATGCTTAACATGGTGAAAGCTCGGGTACAATGTAAATACGGACAGTGATTTGTCTTCATACAAAATAAACATACACACTTAAGCTGTACACTTATTGATTCATTTGAAACGTACAGATAGATAAACGATTCAGTTTTAATGGTTACTAAAGAAACCAATTCACTCGCGATTTGAAGACATCCAGATTGTAAATATCGAGGAACACTAGGCAGCGGAGTCCACAGACTAGCGGTTCGCACATTAAAAGTGGAATCAAAGCGCTTCGTAGGGTTTCGGAATATCAACCACAAAGCGGTGTCGCCTTTTCGTGTCCACTGTGGCAGTCCAATAGAAAAATGGACAGGAGGAAATTCACATATGGTTATGCATAGCATAAACCTACTATTGCAAATCGTGTTAGTATTGCAACCTTGTCACGTTTTCACCAGCTATCCTACAATACCAGTTTTTTTTTTATCCGGGACAAGAAGTAGCATATATGTTATCCAGGGTATAAACTACCTCAGTTCTAAATTTTGTATTTAAATTTGGTAAGCAGTTACGGGGTTGAGTGGAAAAACATACACACTTCAAGACTTACACACAAACTATCACGTTTATAATCTGAGACTTCGTAATACCACCAAATATTAATAAATATTCGGGACATTTTTGCACACACTATCATCTGACCCCAAACTAAGCAAAGCTTGTAATATAGCTGCCAGAGATATTTACCCAAATATAGAACAAAAACAAATATTCATCACGTGAATGTTTGTTGTTGGTGGGAATCGAACCCACGCCCCCAAGTGCAGAAGGCAGGTTCACTACCAACTGGGCCACCAGGGCAGTCGAAATTACGGATTCTTGCTTGAGAAAATATCTTTCTAGTAGTAATCTCAAGTACTGCCCAGCACTTCCACTGCGAGCGAAGATGTGTGCACCGCGAATGGCGGTGACCCGACATTACATTACCATCCTTTTGTTAGCACTGTCGTATAAATAAGCTTGTAACAGACGAAGGCTTCGTTATAGGCCATTGAGTGTACAAGAGAAAGTGCTATGAAAAATGTGGTGGAAATATAGGGATGAGGTACAGAGATCGAGACTTCTAGCAGAAAGCTACGAAATGTAGCAATACCGTAGTAGAAAGTACCATGTCCTTGTAAAGTGGCGGAAACGTTGGAAATAACACGAAAATACATGTTTCATCTCATTATAATTATCTCCAAAAACAATAACAAACACTTAGTAAAACAATAACCCATCATTACTACACATTAACACTCGAAAATGCACAAGTTGTTGGAAAATAACACAATGAGCCGACATGTTTTTTCACTGTTTTTTTTTGTTAATTTTTTTCATGACCATTGATACAAATCCCTTAAAGTTATATGATTATTTACGGGATATTTACCGTGGTAAGGTTGTGGAATGAGCTCCCGATATTTCGGCGCAGTTACATGCACCATGTTCACATCATATAACTAAAATAATCATATAACTTTAGTGAACAACCGTGATAGTTTAAAACAAAGTCCCTTAAGTCGTAATATTAAACAAGTTTACCATAGTATTAGATAGCATCAAACAAGTCATAGTCACTCAGAGTCAAGCAAAGTAAGTCACGGTCAAGTCAAACTCATGCCCTAGTAAAGCAGTGGAGTCTTTACAAGAGGCTTCTATAAAGTTTTGGAAAACACGAAAAGACATGTCTCACTTCGTTACATCACTTGCCCACACTTGCGCACGTTCACGAGCACCTAATAAATAATAATCCACCATTTTTACACATTAACACTCGAACGTGCATAACCATATCGGAAAATAATTTAAGAGGCGACATGTTTTTTTCCATGTTGGCGCCAAAACGCTTGTTACACTGACTACATTCAGTGTTGTCATATAAATATTTTCAATTTCTTCGTCCATTTTTGGTACAAGTTTTACTACTAAACCACTTCTAAAGCTGAAACATTACAAGTTTTGACTTTAAAAATTGTTCTCTATCTGGAACATTTCGAGGACTCCAAAATTAATTTCCCAGCTAATTATTCTCAATTCTAAGCAGACGGCGACATAAAACACGAGCATTAATTTGAGTTCAAATTACTTTGTGACCAACTTATTCTGTAGAATTGACCAAATAGGGAACTAAAATTTTTCACAGTAAGCTATCAGATTTGTGCGGAATAAACGACAGCGGCTCCCCAAGCCAACTCTACTGATAAGTTGGTTAGTTAATGTCTGCTATCACACATTCGCCTTTAGTACTGAGTCACTCTTAAGTCTTGACTCATCGGTTAAGTGTACGCTAGCAGATTGAGATTGATGTGCATAGCTTACAACGATTCGCTCGCATCAGATTTAAGAATCGACGACAAAATACCTATTTTGGTGTAGGGTTGCCCTAATTTAAACTAATGACAAACCGTTCTGCTTTAAGATAAACTCTTTTAATATTTAGATAATGACATTAAGAGTTCGTGTATTTATAGGTAGAGACACAAATATTAGTACAAGTACAGAAGATTCAATCCGCAAAATCATTTAAATGAATAGTGACTCTTGCTACTACACAATAAAGTGCAATTCAGGACGTGCGAGTGCTAACTACCTACAGCTATTAACCTAGAAGTTGCCTCCTGTATATCGCGTAACTCTTGGCGCGTTATCTGTCTATCGTACTATCTACGTCTTGTAGCTTCATACCTAAAGTGCAGAGTGCGTCAGAGGTGTGGGTTCCTTTGAACCCGGACCGAAATAAGGGATATGCCTTAGTATTGTTCAAATATCTTAATTTTTCATAATTTTTTTTACTATACCACTACACCGCTTAAGGCTGTGATTAGATTAGAATAGACACCGAGTGTCATAGATATATATTTAAAAAAACCGACAAATAAAACCAGACTAAATTTTCATTTTCAACATAAATGACCAAATTAATAATGAACACCCCTAAAAAACTGATGTTTTTTTTTTACGCGGATAAGTCCTCGTTTGACTACCAACTCGCCTGTTGGTAAGCGACGATGTGGTCGAAGATGAAACACGCAGACTTAGAAGGTACCTCATCATCATCATCATCATCATCATAATCAGCCTTTTAACAATCCACTGCTGGACTTTTAGCCTACTCCCGATTGGTGGTGGGGCTATATCCACCACGGTGGTCCAGTGCAAGATACCTAAAATATATAAATAAATATATTGTTAATATTACCCTCAATCAGCCCTATTACTCTTTTACGTAGCAACACTCGGATACGTCGACGAATCGGTCATTTGTCGAGTAATCCTGGAAAAGGATTAAATGGAGTTAGACATGTTGTATGACAGTGGGTTGCACTTAGTCTAGATTTGTGCTCGTCTAGACTTAGACGTCTTTTTGTTTAGTCTCGGGAGACTAGACCGTTTTGGAAGTGTTGTTTAGAAATGCGTTGTATTAAGGAAACTGATGTGAAAATCACGTCAGTTTCCTTAATAACACATTTTTGTTAATTTTATTTATATTACACGGGAATTACTAGCGTAAGATTAAACCAATCACTCCGACTATAGTTTCAACCGCAAGGTGAATGCGCGCGCGCGGCTGACTATGAAACTACAGAAACCACGTCAGTTCCTATAATAAAATTTTTCTTCAAAACACTTTTCTATAATAAACCGGCCAAGTGCGAGTCGGGCTCACCCACAGAGGATTCTGTACCATCACAAAATAATAAAATTATCAATATAAAAAAATACGTCTTCAAAATTAGTAAAATATGGAATTTCGATTAGGTCAAAAAATGATAAGGTCAGGAACCGATTACCATTTATAACTTGGTAATGAACAGAAATTTGTCACTGACTCGCACTTGGCCATTATTTATTACTTGTTGTCATACTTTATAGTGTGTATTTATTCATGCTAAGTGTGACGTTTGTACGTTTTACCGTTTTTACATAAGAGCGAATACAAATACATACATACATGTATACGTAAAAAAATACGGTTGTTGTCTTATGTTCCCTTTCGTTTTTACTTTTTTATTACTTCTTAGCTAATCCGCCGTAACATTACATATTCTGTGAACTCATTTCAACTGGCTATCTATTACGGTTCTAAAGATACAGTCGTTTAAAGGTAAGACGGACAGATAGACAGACATCGTAGGTTTAGTAATAAGGTCCCGTGTTTTCCTTGTGGGCACGGAACTCTAAAAACAATCATAGTTTTTATTCACATGCCTATTTAAAGCGTATAGGTACTAGGTACATATACCAAAATTCATAAACCCCCTGTAAATATGAATATACCTTAGAGAGCTGTGGACGTACAATTTTCAACGAAAGCTTACCGCTGCCACGTCAAAAACATAATTGGCATGCCCTTCAGAGGGAGGTAGGGGGCTGGATATGCCGGCTTCAGGAAAATGAGGGAGCGAGTCAGTTGCCTGCCCTAGTGTTAGAGGGATGCTAAAGTACACATATATTTCGATATCAGTTAAATAATTGTAATAAAAAGTTACATATCTATTTAATACAGAAATTGAATTTTCTATAGATCTAATTGATGGAATTAGAAAGCCAAAAATCCAGTTTTCGTTGCTCTTTGCGTCAATTTTTTTAAGAAGGTTCTAAATTATAGGCGCCCTAAACAAAAAACTATTCTTTATTTTAACTACATGTCTAATTTTGATGAAACTTGATCTGTATTAATTAAATTGGCAATATAAATGTAGCGCCTTTTTTGAGTACCGTAGTAGTACAAGAAACCCTTATAAGTTTGTTCAGTCCGTCTGTCTGTATATATTGACGCTTCTATAGTTAAGATGAGTAAGTGCATGAAACTTTGCACAATTACAGTTTTTATACAGATATCAATTTTAAAAGATTTTTTGCAATTTTCCACATTTATTGTTCGAACTGCTAGTCTATGGAATGCGTTGCATGAATAGGTGCTCCCCGAAGGTAACAATCTTGGGGTCTTCAAATCACGAGTGAATCGATTTCTTCTAGGCAAGTGTGCTTCTACGTAGACCGCATCATCGCTTAACATCAGGCGTGATGGTGGTCCAACGCAAGCCTATTATTTATTAAAAAAAATGTGGCGTTCACATCACGCGTTGTCACAGTATAAATAATAACTACTACGCAATAACAACCGGTCATTTCAACACACTCAAAACTAAACTGTCTGTTCCTCCATCGTACATAGATCTGCGTGGAGGCTCCAGAGAGGTCAACAACCTCCTCCCCGGGGAGGTTTCAACCCTCCCGATATTTGCAGATTTGAATATTGCGAGCCCCCGACGAAATTCACGATTAGATTCGACCGAGACGAGCCGAATTTGAAGGAAAATTTTCCGTATATTTTCTTTCAAATCCGGTTCGAAATTATTTTTCTCTTCTGCTGCGGAAAGTTGAAATGTAACATTTACTACAAATAATAAATTGTAACCGAAAGTTACCTAATGTCCTCAATTTTTTTTTTCTGAATTGGAGTAGGAAAATACGGAAACGTACTAAATGCAAATATACAGGGTTACTGGTAATCAGTTAGCATCCTATCAAATCCAAATCATGAAAGTTATAAAAAAAACAACGAATTTGTCTATTTTCTCTCATGGGCGGTCTCAGTACATCAAACTAACAACATTTGTTACACGACTTCGAAATTCGCGAAAAAATATCAGCCATTCCATACAAAACATCATTCACTCTTCGACAAAATATATGAAACAGCAGATATTTTTTCGCGAATTTTGATAAGTTATCGAACAAAAGTTGTTTATTTTGACGTATTGAATCCATCCTTAAGAAGATACTTACTGATTACCAGTAACCCTGTATAACAAACATTACTATATTTAGATAGCCCGTTGGTCCAGTTGGTGAACCTGCCTTCTGCGCTTGGGGGCGTGGGTTCGATTCCCACCTAGGCCAAACATTCATGTGATGATTATTTGTGTTTGTTCTATATCTGGGTGTTAATATCTATTAAAGTATGTATTTAAAAATAAATATGTATGTATGTATATCAGTCTCTGGCAGCCATATTACAAGGTTTGCTTTAGTTTGGGGTCAGATGACCGTGTGTAAAAAAAATATGACTGAAGTGTAAATGCCACTTCTCTTCCCACCGACAATGACATTTCTTTTATATTTTAAACTAGCTGAAACCCGATAGTAAGTATTGCATGTCACTCTCCGGCCCTGCTACTATCTCTACGCAAAAAATCACCTCAATCTGCTGCTCTATTGCTGCCTGAAAAGGAACAAACAAATTAACAAAACGAGCATTTATATTATTACTATGAAATTTACCTCATCATCAACATCAGCCAGAAGATGTCCACTTGTGAACATAGGCCTCTCCCTTTGACCTCCACACAGCCTGCATCTGCATCCACTGAATGCACTGAATCCACACCACTCACAATTTCATCGGTACATCCTACTGAAATTTACCTATTTTTACCTAAATAAAATTATGGGTACGTCCTGATAGACTAACACAGTATGAAATTGTAAATTAGAATTTTACCTAACTTTTAAAACTATTTTAGAAGATTAAGCCAAGATTTATCCCTGTGATATTAATCGCTTAAATGGTTTTTAACAAAGAACACCCTGAATAAGCGCAGTCATAGATGCAGAGGGTATTTCCCTCGTTATAAGGTTCCGGCGCCTCTCACTTCCGGCTCGAAGGACCAATACCGGAAGTGGGTGAGAAATTCGAAATTGCGGGTAGATTTATTTCATTATCTTCTTATTGTAAATCCGACATTATACGTTTTTACTAGCTTTTCAACTTTTCAGTTTGTTATGTTAAGTAATAATAAAATAATGGGTAAGTTACGGTTTGATAAACTTGTAAAAATTATGCAAGCATAATTTATTTTAGTTGATATTTTTAACAGTTGAAGATAGAGAAAACTTTTTAATAGTCCCCACTGCAATATAAACTATGTAGTTTTATCAAAAGAACTCTCATACCGGAAATGATAAAACTTTGAACTATTAACAACAGAAACAACAGAATAAGGAAGAGTATATTTATTTTCTGCCATAACTTTTGGCTCAACTTTGACTCCTCCAGCATCAACAGTCTGAAGACTTCATCTTGTAATTCAGAAAACTAGACCATAACTTCCAAGGTCGCCGGCGAGACGCACACACGCGGAGTCCACCCCGGCACGCACACACAAGCTCATGAGCACCCCTACACATGGTCGCCATGGCTACGCAGCATCCGACTTCCACGCCCACTACCCGGGGGCGAACTCTCAAGATATTACGCCCTACTTCGTTCGCATTGGCGAACTAAAGGGGTGTAGGTAAATTGCGACAGTGTGCGTCCAGCTATAGCTGACTATCCCCAATTCCGCACAAATCTATCCACGAATTCAACGATGCAGGCTTACAAGGAAAATTAAAAGTTGCGAAGTTACGCGCGTGCAAAAGCAACCAGACCTCGAGTGGCAACATTCGCCGACCGCTCGTTAACAAACCCATTCAATTTTGAAGTATTAGTCGATTGAGGCAACATTTCTCGCGTGCTATCGCCGCGAGTTCCAATTAGCGACTGGCGCTTGTCGCTCGAGTGGCTGTGACGTCACGCGGCTTTCATAACTACCCTCTCAGCGATTTCTTCAATAGCTCACCTCTCCACCTGGCCTTCATTAGGGACCTCAATGTACACGCGCAAACTGAAAAGGCCTACTAATTTAAAAAATGCAAGTTTTAACGAGAAAAGTTGTTTAGCTAATAACTTCCAACTCGGGACGGAGTACGCTCATACTTTATAGGCGGACGCGATCTAATTGCGCGATTTAATTTTTGAATTATTACGAACTGTCAGGCGAACAAAGAAGCGTCGAGCGTCTTTTGTTTCTACCGGTCGCGCTATAGACAAATCTTATTATGGAAATATTTTCAAATTAAGAACTGGCTGCTCCCGCATTATGCGTCTCCACTGTCATCATTGTCTATGGTACTTTTTGTTCGTCCTCGCATGTCGAGATTTTTCGACCACCGTTTCGGTTATATTTCTCATTCTTTTTTCGAGCCGTCCCGAGCGTGAATGGCTCGCTTTGTTTGTTCATGTTTTATTATTAATTAGTGGGGCCTGCTTTGTTCGTGGCAATTATTGTCTTAATAAGCAGTTCCTGCTCGAACGTGGAATAGTGCTGAAGGGATTTGTCAGCCCTTTCGCTTTTTAATGACCCGTAATTATGTGGCTTAAACAGGTTCTCTGGATTTTCGTATTTGAGTTATAAAATGGCTTAACGAATTCTTCGTACAGGTTATTTTTGGCTTTGCTATTTTTGAGAAACAGCTTTGTAAAAAAAGGTAATCTTGAATGTTGTCTGTAGAAAAATATTCTTTTTTGTATAGTTGGTAGATCTCATAGGTAAAGTTTGTATGTATGTTAGAGGTAATCTTCGGAACTACTGAATAGACTGTAAAGATTATTTTGCTAACAGCAAAGTACACTATCTCGGAGTGATATAGGCTATGTTTTCTTTACAACGTTGTTTTGATGACAAACCTTAACTTTTCACCTCTCAAGCGCTACTCACCTTTCATTCCTAGATCCTAACTTTTCATTTCTATTTCCTAACATAAACAAAATGTAATAAAACCTTCCACAGTCGTTTATTTCGCATAATAGAGTGGTGAAAAGAAGTCTCGTTTAATTAGTGTTGAGACACTCTCGGAAGCGACGCGGGTGGATGGCTCTCGACTGCCGTCATTTTGCATAATTGGGCGAGGAGGGTAGGACGAAATTTATACATTCCCCGCGCCAATTTACTTGCTAATGACGCGTCTTCTCATAGAGTAGTTTCCGTGGTTTATTTGTTGCTTTTTGTTAACTCTTGCTGTGAATGGGGTGGGCGGTTTTCGTTGTTGGGTTTTGGGGGTGTTGGTATTCTTTAAAGGCAGTTCTCAGTTTTTTCTCCAACATCCTATATCTATGCATTCGAAGCAAGACACTGCGCTGTATATATCTAAACATCTTGAAGAAACCGCATAATAGTAGGCTTGCAGGGTGCTTCTATTGGTCTCCTCGAGCTACAATCATATTATTATCCCTGGAGCCGGGGTCTTAGAATACTGCTTCGGTATCCCCTGCCTGTCGTAAAAGCCGACTAAAAGGGGGCCTTTGGGCTTGTGGGTGGTCAGATTTGGGGATCTGACCTCCCATTCAGGGAAGACAACGGCGCGGTGTGGCCCACGCTGTTGTAAAAGAAAGGAACGGAAACGCCCTGAGCATTTCCCGGGAGTGTTGCTTTAGGCAGTGTGCTAGGAGGATACCGGTGCGTTCCTATGGAGATCCCGGTACCCTCCGTCTGGCACAGAGGTCGGCCACCGAGGTTTTAGTGGGTGCAATCTCACAAAAAACCCAGCTTCACCCTAATGAAGCTGGGTATCTTTTGAAGACTTCCCCCCCGTCAACAAAAAAAAAAGCTACAATCATATTGTAGATGAGGTCCAGTTACCAATCAAGGTTAGGCTTATTACCATTTCAGGAAGATTCCAGTAAAACCTAGTATCAGTGATATGTCTCAAATTTTCAATTTGGGTTAATGTGTAAACCAAGGTGTGAGAATATTATTGAAAATTACTTACTGCTTTGACGATGACATATTCATAATCAAAGTTTTACTGTTATCACTTTTATTATCCCACAATTTATGCTAGGAACCACTGATGCTCTCAAAAATTGACAATTGAAAAACTCCTAACAAAATAACACCATATTAATTGTACTTCTCTTGTTCTTTACAGACGGGTAAGATGGGCCTGCCAGCGGGAGGGGGCCTATCCCTATTCTGTCCTGGGGGTGACCTGGGGCAACCTCCGCCGGCCCACATGGGCATCCCGCCGCCTTACCAGCTAGATTCCAAATTAGGTAAGTACCTAGCTTAAAATATTTTCAAACCATACCACTTCGAAGTGTTGAGCGCTCTGGGGCTCGATATGAGGAAGACAATTAGATACTGGAAAAGAATCCAGCCAAGGATGCTTTTCCAGTATCTGTAGTTAAGTGGTGTGCTGTGACCTATGCCAGCAGTCGACTGATAAGAACTGACCTAGTAATAATAATAGCTAAAGGCATCTCGATTAACTTTTGAAGTTTTGAAAAGAAAGAAAGATTTATTTTTATACTCATACTCTTTATGCGTAACACAAGTTACATGTCATGGTGTAATTAGCTATTACAGTAACAATTTATCAATAATAATAATTAGGTAAACCGCATAATATCAATAGTAAATAATACAAAAAAACATCATAATTATTAATAACTACCAATTATGGTCAATAAAATAGTCAATACGTAATCTAATAATAATAATATAAAAATTAATAGTATTAGTAATTAATAATTAAATGCTGCATTACGCTACATTTTATTAACGATAAAAACAAAAGATACGTAAACATTACGAGTTAAATACAACAAAATAATAGTTTAGGTCTCAAACCAGTGCCAACTCAGCGTGGTGCTGGTTGTAAACAACCAGCGCTGGTCTTCCGTCTTGGTCTGATAGTGCGTGGTTTTGGTCGTAAACTTAAGTTGTAGTAAGCAGGAGAAAAGCATGAAACTTTAAAGAAGATAATATGATTGAGCCAATAGTGGGACAGCATAAATTAAATAGAGACCAAACTTGCATCCTTTCAAGCCAGTAAACAAAATCTTGAAAGTCTATTGTGCGGTAGATTATTATGGCAGTTTTAATTTTAAAGGACTCGAGGTCTCTGCAGAATATTCTGCATCCTATAATTTGTTACAGAAAAAATAAACACATGACATATTAGATAATTTTCTACACTAAAATAATGCTCTGTAAAAACTACGCTACAATATATTGCAACTTACCTTAAAGTTTATCCCATACTGTCTCCAGGTCTGCCCCACAAAATATCATTGTAGCTTCATAGCAGTTCAAAATCGCTTAATAAATACTTGTTCAAGTAGTTACTAATTTCTGTAAAAAGCTATGAGATTCTTGGTTCTAGAATTTCCTGCAACTTTTCAGGTTCTCTTTGCATTTCAGCGGCGGGGCTGGCGCGGACGCCGATGTACCCATTCCCGGGGGGCACGTACCCCTACCCCATGCTCAGCCCGGAGATGTCGCAAGTCGCGGCCTCGTGGTGAGTGCCTTACAGTTATCATACTTCACTCCAACTTCATAAGAAAAAAGTGTGTTTGTTTATTCCTCTCAGCAATAGACCCCCGTTGCTGCGTGAAATTTTCGCGTAGAGTTAGATGTAAGGCTGAGTGTAACATAGGATACTTTTTAGGAAGGGATAATGTAAGGTTACTGACCTGCGACCAGGTCCACGCAGATTAAACCGCAGGGCGTACCTACTAAATCAATAATCGCCACTTTGGAACATTTTGGTCCATGGACATGGTCCATGTATACGACTCGTGCTTGGAACGAGTAATGGCACCTACTGTGCAGTTGCAGACTAACAATCTGACGTCTGTTGTGGCTATGTGATATGCGCGATGGTAGAATTGCCATATCATAAAGGGGCTGGTCACTTTATAAAATGTCAGTTGTCGAATGGCCATATCACATAATGCCTTTGCCCGATCGACGGAATACCAATCGTGAAGCCGCCAAAAACTCTTGGCCCGATTGCAGAAAAGTTACAATAATTTGTACCACTAAAGGCACTGATGGTGATTTAACTTGCATTTCAAAAAAGCAGACCACACCGGTGACGGCTATGTCAATTTTGTCTGTCATACAATTGTGCACTATACGATACGACCCAATCCAAAAACGTTTAGCATTCTACGATATGGCCAAAATAACTTATTTGCCTTTTCGGCCGTTTCATGACTTGGCTAATACTATGATTGGACTACGAGATGTCCACTGCTGATGTTAGCTGAAACATTAACCGTCAGCTACTGGTTTCACAGGCACACCCCGAGCATGTACCCCATATCGTCGGCAGCGAGCGGCTTCCGAAGTCCGTACCCCACCTCGCTGCCCATCACCAGTTCTAGTCTATCGAGGTGAGTCATCTTCACTGTTTTCTAAAGAGTAATAAAAATAAAGCCGTGGTAGCCTATTTGGGAGACCGCTAGACTTGAAAGTGTAAGGTCGCAGGTTCAAACCCCGGGCCCGTACCAATGAGCTCTTTGGAGTTTATGTACGGATTTTCATACCACTGCCTTTTCGGTGAAAGAAAAACTTCGTGAGGAAACCTGCATACGTACAGAGAAGAAATTCAATGGCGTATGTGAATCCACCAACCCGCAACTGAGCCAGCGTGGTGGATATGGCCTAATTACCCTTTCGGGGGTAGGCTAAAAGTACAGCAGTGGACTGTATGATGTTGATGAATAAAAATAAAGAAAAACGTGACAAACAACGTTTTAAAAATCACTGGAAATATAACATCTAGGAGAAGTCACAAACGGCCCCAACTCAGCATAATGCCGGCTGTTAACCAGCGCTGGTCTTCCGTTGGATCCGTTGGATTTTTGCACAATAGTTATTGCATACACAGTTACAGTAACGCTGTGAGTCTTCGAAGGTATATAATTATACCGAGGGTTTTTAAATTTAAAAATTTTTCTTTGACAAGTAAATCCTTAATATTAACATGTAAATTTTTTTCCAGCGAACTATACCGGTTCTCTCCCACGCTGGGCGGCGGGCTGGGCCTCGGGCTTGGGCCCTCGCTCGTGCCTCCGCCCCCGACCAAAGCCGACCTCGACTCGCACCATTCGCGGTATGCGAGGTAAGGATATACCAACATATAAACTAAGCTTTTATTGATACTAACTCAAGTATAATCCGCTCGGTATACGAAGACGGGCTCCACCTTTCTTAGGTTTTACAGACCATAAACAGGACAAGCGAGAAGCGAAATTATAAAATAAAGTCCCATAGACTCCGCTGGCTTGGACATCTGGAATGGATGGGAGGGGCTCGCGCCGTAAAGGGCCTACTTGGGACTGCCGGAGGGCTGAAAGTCCGTCAGCCATCCCAAGTATAGATGGAAAGGGTAAATGGGAAAAGATCTGCGGATGCTGGACGTTGCGCAAGATAGGGGAAAGGTGGAAGCGCCTTTTGGTATCGGAAGCAAGACATGGGTCAGCGTAATTAGTAAAGCTCACAACGACTTCTGATCTGATGCCTTTTTTGTAAAGGTTGGGAAATCTTCTAAAGATAACCGGCTGTGGTGGGTATACAGTGCAACCAACGGTTATGTACGATTGCACCTTACTATAAACCAATCTGTGCCTGATGGGGTGCCAGGATCTCCATAAGAACGCACCGGTACTAACCTGGATATTAGCTTTCCGTGCTGATATTTTTTAATTGCCTTAAAAAAGCTGACCATCAATAGAGATGATTACCGAAAACAAAATTAGAATGTGTTCAAAATTAAGGAAGAAGCCTTTTTATGTTCTTGCTCTCAGCAAAAAAATAGGAGTGTTATGCCTACAGTTTCCTCTTTAGCTCTTGCACCCATTTGGTCGTCCGTTTGATCATCTTGTTTGCAGTTGTGTGCAACTCAATATTGAAGTGTGCGTTTGTTGAACTAGTACGAATATGACAGTGTGTGCAGTACGTGTTTACTTCGCCCACTTCAGTTTTTGGCAGACTTTTTTCGGTACTAGCTCTAGTTTAAGGCAAATCCAAGCTATATAATATATGATCAAAGTTCTTGCTAGACAGAAAGCGCATTATACTTACAGGTGACGTCATTTGAGGGTACGCAATACAAACTTCATACTTCCACTGATTTTGCGGGAAAAGGAGATCGAGTATCTCATCCTAATCAGACCAAAAAGTTGAAACGTTTAAATCTCAGCATATCATAAGCCAATTTAAATAATTTCTACGTATACTACGTATTAACATTTAATTATATTTTTCACTAAGCCTGTAATAAATCAACAAATCGAACACGCCACCAAAATGCTGGCGTGTTTCTGGCTCAACGCATAAGCATTGCCATTCAACGTGGTAATGCCGCCAGCATGCTGGGTACGCTGCCAACTGGTAGTGGGCTTGAGCATTTGGATTGTCTTTAGACCTTCAACGGTCTATGGGCAGTCTAACTATATTTGTAGTTTTAGTTTTAGCTTGTATTTTGTTTAGTTAATAAAGGCGCTAGCCCAGGAAAAATAAATCGAACAACAGTCGCTATGTATAACTTTGGTTCTATGTCACTTCGTTCCGAATTTTGCCCCGTACAGAAACTCCATAGCTTCCTCCATAACTCGCTGAACGAGAAAAACCGTAAAAGCCTTGTGGCGAGTCTTTTTAGTTAATGCTTATGTCTACAGTAATTTTCACCCACAAAAATTACGTACACAATAAAAAATTATATCGAAACATTTCAAGTGAAACAGATCGACAGCGATGACCATTTTACCATTAATCGTGGACGATCTCCACAGTCCCCGTCATTATTCACCAGATCTTATCGGAGGCGTTAATTACATAACTTTACGTGCCAACAGGATCGCACTCGTGAAAAAAAATATCGCATTGACGCGATGAAAAATATCGCATTTATAAAAAAGTATGTGATAAATTCGAAACGCGCTCATGTTATGGCCGTGCAATTTGTTGCGTTTTTAAGGTTATGTCAAAAATTTATGTAGGGCTTACAAAATGTGGCAATAATTGAAGCTACTTTCTGATGTAGTACTTAGTTCAAGAATTGATTTAATTCTTTATAATCATAGCAAGAGAAAAGAACTTTTATTGAAAAAAAAATACTGTTATAAAAACAATCTTTTTTCAAATATGGCTTATAATTTTTTAATATAATTTTGGCGGCCATTTTATAAATATTACAATATCAGGTGTTGCATTATATTTTCACCGGGATTAAAGGTGTATGCAAAATTTCAGCAAAATTGGTTAGGAGGAACTGGTTCTAGTTCAGCTTGTAAGATTTGCAAGTCAAACATACAAACAAACATCTATGATCTAAACAAACTATCACACATTGCAAGTTAAATAAGCTTGTAAAAATAAGTTTTACTGCCAAATGTAGAATAATGTAACTTCCGAGACAAGTTTTAGGAAGTTTTGTTCTATCGAAGTTTACTGCATTTGTAGTGAATTTTTGGGCAGAAGGTGACACATTCTGTGCAGCCGTTTGAAGATTATTAGATCTTTTATAGGGGATTAAAAATAAAAATAAAAACTTGTTCAAGTCTTCGACCAAAATAAAATGAATGGATGGGCCATAACCATTGAACTTGCTCAGTAAAAACGAGTTAAAACCGTCGGACATATACTTATTAATTATAACCATGTACAGTACATTTGTTACAAAATATAGATAGCGGTTTTTCGTTGTTTTTTTCATTTCGGGAAAGCATACGAAGGCATAATTTTGTCAGATGTTCCGTAACGAAGTGAGCTCCGGCGTTCATTTTGTAATCTTCAAAAATGCGCTTCTTCTGGGCCCGTCCATTTATATTATTTTGGTCGTAGCTTCAAGTATTCATTGTATTTCAATCGGTATTTTATTGAAGTTATTATTTTATTTTATTATATTTTTTATGAAGGCCGCTTCCAACCGGCCCTTTTGGAGATCGATGGCCTTTGTCCAGCAGTAGACGTCCTATGGCTGAATTGATGATTATGATGATGATTATTTTATTTTAATAATTTCTAAGACATTTTTTTTTTTCTAACAGTTTGCCAAAACAATTCCTGTCCAAATCTATTGTGTACGGTCACACCCCACGCAATCTATCCAGACTATCAGATCGTATCGGGTATGGTTCGGCTCTGCCCACCCTTCAGTTGTAAAGATCGCTGATAACACATCGAGGGCGATTCACTGTTATGCACACTGTTATTATTGGGTTAGATATTTTAAAAGCATGTCATTTTCGCAATCGTTGTATTGCAAGTGATATTTGCTTTAAAAATATACAGAGAATGGTGTTCTAAGCCGATAGGGTTCCAAAATATCTATCATTATGAACTACTTTTACTATAAAACCTTATAGCCAATGAGGTTTTACCAATAGAGACATACTCATTACAAAAGCATAAAATATTTTTACAGCTATCTACATAGGACCCATAGAACTTTACAACCGTCCCAGTGTAAGTAATTCACTTTCTAAACACACCACATGGCATTTTTGATTATTATTCATACTCCAAAATCGCGCGTCGTCGTTGCCAGACACAGGACAGACTGAGTTCACTCAAGCTAATTAACCTGTGTTTGTAACGCCGCTTAGACATCGGTAAAACGTATCTACCTCAGTTTATCATACTTACTAATATTATAAATGCACAAGTTGGTTTGTTTGTTCCTCTTTCACGCAGCAATAGAGCAGCGGATTGACCTGATTTTTTGCATGGGTATAGTTCAAAGGTCGGAGAGTGACATAGGCTACTTATCATCATCATCATCACCATTTATCACTACGTGGGTGAAACCGCGGGGCGCAGCTAGTAATAATATAACCTCATTGCCTATAGCATCAAATTTAACGTCCAATAGCGAATGTGAGAAAAGTAAGTCTACCCTACCTTTATTAATTCCACACAAGCTACCTTTAAACACCACTCCCATTGTTGTACTTCTTTTTACACACAAAAACTTCCTCGTATAAGTAAAAATTTCTATGCCCAAAAATTCTTACTCTTTCCATTCAACCCGTGACCAGTCCAGACCATACTTATATAAAAAAATACAGGTACAGTCATGTAAATAAGTCGCTGGTGGAGAAATTTAATTAAGATGATATATGAGGAGCTCCGAGTTAACGGGCCACTGACGTGAGGTACAGTCGCCAAAAAAGCAGGAAAAAAATATGTTTATTACAAGATTAACATTTTTTATGTGACACAAAACAGAAATTAAGGATTTAATGTAAATGGCGCGGCGACAGTTGTTTATATTACGGCGACAAGAAATGGCGGTGTCATTTATAGTTAAGATGGGATTAAATATTATTTATTTTTATTGGGTTGTTGTGAGTCGGTTAAAATGCGACGTGGCTTTAATTCAATAGAAATTAGTTTTTTTAATAAAAGAAGTATTATGAGTAGTTTGATTTTCATAACAAGATAATTATGAATAAAATTAATAAGTAATTATGAGTGAAGTTTAGTAAAAATACTGTAAGCGTTGTGGGGTATTTCTACGAATCGAACAAGATTATTAAAAGATTTTATCGTAAACAAGCTGACCCGACAGACATTATCCTGTCTTAGAACTGTCAAAAGCGCGTAGTTAAAATCATCGTTATAGTAGGGGAGCCCACGATGGTAAATGGGGATTTACTCGAGCGTCATAGAGAACTATTGGGTTGCAAAGCTTAGATGACAAGAAGATTTTTTTTTTATATAATGTATACCTTTTCATAGGTGGGGGACGCGGCTATAGATTTTCAAATTTGTAAAAAAAAACCATTTAAGTAAATCCCGAAATCCCCTCTTGGGCTCCCCTACTATTAGGTTTTCTAAAATTTTCGAATTTTCTGCGCAATTTTCTTAATTTTTCTTTCCAAAATAACCTTCTACAAAGTATAAGAAACATTTATATCTATGAATGAATTCGGTAACGCCGTTCTCAAGTCATGGCGTGACCAAGGTTAATAGGGATTCGTTTTTATATATGAATAGATTGTATTTTCATGATTGCAAATAAGTAGATAGACTGTCTGATGGTAAACAGTCGCCGTCATTTATGGATACCTGTAATACCCGAGGCTTAACAAATACGTTGCCGACCTTTTAAGACTATTAACTTGCCTATTGAACAAACTTCAACATTGGGGCCGTTGTTGGTTCTCTGAAATACCGCGGAATCCGGGAGCTCATTCCACATGAGGTTGCAGGTGTAACGCAAGAAAGATTGTGTGAATCGCACAGTGTATTGCATCGTTTTGCTGAAGATATTAACAGAAATATAATTATCTGATACGAAACCACCTTGCCTTATCTACTGCCATGTTTTACTAAATAAATATAATGTTCTAAAATTTATTTCACTATAATAAAGATGCCAAACCGTACAAAATTTAATAGCTTCCCATTCATTGCACCGACAATTTTAATAATGCCATAATAATACTCCCTATAATGATAATATCATAATAACTTTATCTGCCATCGGTACATAGCACATAATTACTGCGCTGCGCCGCCGTGCCTCGTTTGGACGCACGCGCATTGTGCGCGGGATTTTTATTTTTTTTATCTTTTCCCATTTTTAAACGAAGGAAGTCGTATATTCGACTTCGTTTCGAACGTTCTCGGAACTAATTTAGTAAATAAAACTTTTATATTAGACAGTATAAATGGTTGTGTCGCTGCCCGTTGTATTTTATAGTCTCTATTTATAAGATTCTAAGATTTTTCTCGCTTGTTGCAGGAAGTCGTTTTTCAGCATTCTTTTGTGTTTTATTGTCAAGAATCGGTTATGGTTTGTTAATTTTTTGGATCGAATTAAATTTAGTCTGCTTTCTTTCGTCACCTCGAGTTTTGACAACAGTTCTTCCTTGATTACTATTTATTTGTGTTTTAATGTTATGATATAAAGTAACGATTTGAATGCGTTTCGTTTGTGATTGAAATTATTATATTTATCACACTTCATTATGAAACTATTAACATTTCACCGGAAACTTCTTTCGATGCGATTTTATTATTGTGTAAATATCATTTATCACCTCAGATCAGACAAACCAGAGAGATATGTAAGTTGGCATCGTTTTCAATCAGGTGATTTGGTGGCCAAACAATGGTGGTATAATTACAGGTACAGGACAATTGGAGGTATTCTATATTATCATAAAATGGTGTCATATCAAAATTGAGTCTTTTATCTAGGAAACCGTTAATACCGAAACACGATTAAAGCGCGGTTTTCCCACTTTTAAGTAACGCTTGTTACTCATTTCATTTAATGACATTTTGCTCAATAGAAAAAATAAACCGACCAAGTGCAAGTCAGGCTCGCGCACTGAAGGTTCTATACCACCACAAAATGCAAAAAGTAGTGTAAAAAGACAACATCATGCCCAATCGGTCACCCACGTGCCCTACATTGCTTAACTTATTAATGAACACAAGTTTGTCACCGACTCACAGTTGACCATTATTTATTATTTGTTGTTATACTTTAGAGTGTGTACTATAATCATGCCAAGTTTGAAGCTTGTGCGTATTGCCGTTTTTACATTAGAGCTAATAAAAAATACGTTTGTTGTATGTTCTCTCTTTCCCCTTTACTTTTTGACTTTTTTTTCTTAGTCAATCCGCCGTAACATTACATATTCTGTGAAACTTTCAACTGGCTATCTATTATGGTTCGAAAGATGTAGCTACGGACAGACGGACGGACGGACGGACGGACAGACAGACAAACAGACATCGTAGGCTTAGTAATAGGGTCCCTCAATTACCCTTTAGGTCCGGAACCATAAAAAGTGGGTGAAACACGGAGACATTTTAAACACGATCAATAATTGTACTAACGCGTATCTCCCTTGTCTGATCTGAGTTAACCATTATAACTTTTAATATATATATCTATAAAGATGTTTCGATAGATATCCAGTTAATTTAAAGCGTTTAGACTAAACTTCGATCCGATCGTATCTCACGCTCGAACGCTCGTTTCGAACGCTGTGCGTTCATTCATACCGTACCGTCTATATGAAATAGTGCTGCAAAAATATAAAGTTTAATTAATTATTATTCAAGATGAAGTGGCACTGGCATATCTGTCGCAGAACCGGTAAGGAAGACGTGTTCTAGAATGGAGACCAGGGTCCTTACGGCTAGCTGTTGAAAGCAATCCAGTTTAGGTGCTGAAAAGATGTTGCGCGACCGCAAACTGTATCTGCGCGCGTTAAGGTTCACGTTCGCGTGATTTTCGAACTGCGCTGTTAACGTTACTTTGAGACCGCGTAAGGAGTTGGCCGTAAGGCCCCAGGGTTCTGATTCACTTACTACAAACACACTCGTGACGCGGCGCGTTAAGTTTACCTCTAAAAGTGGGCCTTTATTCTCTAGGAAATAGAGGCCAACATTTTAGAGATCAACTTAACGCGCCGCGTTACGTGCGTGTTTTAGTTAGAGAATCAAGGCCCAGGAGCCGTACCGTCACCTGTTTTAAACAATTCAGTTTATGTGATTGCGGCAAATCACGCGAACGTGAACTTAAACGCGCCGAGATACGGTTTGCGGTATTAAAAACTTGTTCATAATTATGATAACGGACCCCTTACGGCTTACCACCCTTAGCACCACCAAATAAATTGGTACCTACTTATTAGCGATTCTGAGCTCAGTACCTAAAATAATACAAGATAACACTGCTGCATCATACTTATGGCGCCATTTTCCTAAGAAGTAGGTTGCCTAACCGTTAATGCCTAAACCTTGTAATTGCCTTCATATCATTTCGTCTAAGAATCGAATTAACTTAACAGTACTTTGTCTCCAATGCCTGTCGAGACGATTGTATTGCCAACCCTACATTGTCGCTATTCCGTGCGTATGCGCAGCGCCGGAAACGCGCGTCTATTCCCGACCGGACGCCTCGCTTGTTTATTGTCGTCTGTCTGGCCGTGTCGTTACCACCTAAACCGTATTAACATATCGATCTGGCCTCATCCTAATATAACCATCCAGTTGAGATAGGCGAGTTATTCATTACGCGCGAACATAAACCAGCAATGGAATTAATGAAGCCAAATATGTTGGGACACTCATTGTTAGAAATACAGTAGGCGATTTACAAATTCCATTCGTAAAATACGTATAGAATTCCATACCGTATACAATTCCGTCTATTATATATTTGGATTGGGAACATATAGACGAACCAAAAATGACAGAAAACACAATGTCTCAATCCCTATTTACCTTGGTCACGCCATTACTTGAGAACGACTTTACCGATTTAATTCATGTTTTTTTTTAAAGTTTTCTAATACTTTGTAGAAGGTTCTTACGGAAAAAAAATTAGGAAATTGCGCATAAAATTGGAAAATTTCTGAAAACTTAACGACTATTTAAACTTCGCGCGCTTTACAGTTCTAAGACAGGACAAGGTCTGTCGGGTCAGCTCAACCTTTCTCAAAGGGTCAGCTAGTTGAACATAAATATTGCAAAGTGACTCATAATATTTTGAAATACTTTGTGTTCGAAAAGACACCTATCTGAAATCCATCTTCCCCTCATTCCAGGTCACTAGAGAAGGGCAGCAGCAGTAACGACAAGCCAGCCGAATCGAACAACAGCAAGGAACAGAACAAGAAGCCTCACATAAAGAAGCCCCTGAACGCCTTCATGCTGTACATGAAGGAAATGAGGGCTAAAGTCGTGGCGGAATGTACGTTGAAAGAGTCTGCGGCCATCAACCAGATACTGGGCAGACGGGTGAGTTAACAATGATGTTAAAAAAATATAAAAATTACATCGACTTGTGTGCGTAAGCGTATGATATTTTTTCTGTCCCTGTCCCACAGAACTTTATATGCATAGACACCGCGAGAACATCAAGTTGTTTCAAAACCCAGCGTGCCACATTTTTTGTACCTACTATGACGTCAAGAGAGCCAATTAGTGATAATTTTTACTCCATTCGTACGGTCAACTGCTTTCGAAGAGTTTTTACAGTTCACTGTGGTGAGCAACGGTGGCCGAGCGATAGCATGACCACTTTACAATCTGAGAACACCCGGTTCGATCCTCCGCTCGCACCAATGACTTATTTAGTACTTAGTAAGTAATTCATGTGCAGTATCGATGCCATCGCTCATAATTAGCGAGGAAACCATATTTTAGAAAATCAAAAGTTTAAAGACTTATTATATGACATTCACCAACATGAACTGGGCCAGCATGGCCACCATGGCCATGGCATGGCTCTGAGAGAAAGCCCGTATCCCTGCAGTGGGGATATGATAGGCTGATATTGTTTTATTTATTGATTATGCTACGTCTTTACATGTATTGACGTCAGACGTGCTAAGACGACAGATATCAAAAAGAATTATGCAGCGTGCTAATTGGAGTATTAATTCAACGGCCACAGACATGTAAAGTACTTGCGGGGTCTATCTTTATAAAGGTCTGTGGTCAATCCGAATGAGATTGTCGGCGACAAAACTATTATCGCAGGTCCTGGAATAATACCTGTTGTACCATTATTTAAACTGATCTGACAGTACTAACATTAGCTGCGTTCCTTTTCATTTTCGTACATGAGAAAGGGATGGCAACAACTTTAGAGTGTCAATTTACAAGTTTAGAAAATGGTACAAAGAAATCAGAATCCACGTTCTTATTATTTCTTAGTCATATAAAATTTTGACAATCACTTACTTATTATTTTGATTTAAATAAATCAAAGAATTGTCTATATTTGGCGTCTTTTACTTCCTGATTTATTGAATGGTGGCGATTTTGAAATAC
Source organism: Agriopis marginaria (assembly GCA_932305915.1). Classification (NCBI taxonomy): domain Eukaryota; kingdom Metazoa; phylum Arthropoda; class Insecta; order Lepidoptera; family Geometridae; genus Agriopis; species Agriopis marginaria. The sequence continues at coordinate 18,720,270 of OW029914.1, read as the reverse complement.
AACATCGATACTCTTATAATGTAAAAAAAAATAATTACTTTCGAAATATATTTTTGCCTCCGTCGCATTTTCCGTGTCAAATATTTGCAAAAAGCAATAAAAGTCTAGCAAGATTGCTATTTTAACAAGAAAAAAGGCAACATTAAATTACACAAGAGGTTTCATACTTTATAGAATATTTTGCTGATTTTTTTCACGGTTCTTATTCTTATTCTTATTCAAGATGGGGGCGATAAGTCCTGCACTGACGTCCCGCTTGGGGTGCGTTTTCACGGTTATGTTTCGTGTACCAAAAACGTAGTGGTTGAAACAAAACATCTGAATTTTCACGTTGTTGATACTAACCAGTTTATAGTTTTAAAATTATCTAAAATAGCATCACACTTTCAACCGACTTCAAAAAAAAGGAGATACTAAATTTGACTGTTTTTAGTATGGTACGATATCTGCGGCGTACCTCAAAATTAGTCTTATTTAAATTCGAATAAACTAGCAGTTCGCCCCGAACTGTGACCTCATCATCATCATCATCATTTCAACCGTAGGACGTCCACTGCTGGACATAGGCCTCCCCATCGATCTCCAAAAGGGCCGGAATTAGCCTGCATCCAGCGACATGTGACCTCGCGACCCATATCTTCGGAACCCCTCGATCGATTTTGCCCATATTCGATCTTAAAAATTGCATTGCAAGGAACTACTTGCATACAAAATTTCATTTCATAACCATGCACGCCAAAATGTCGACTTGTCTCATTAGCCATTAGAATCTGCGACCTCTCTTTGCTCGGTGTAAATATTCCACCACTAAGGGTGGAAAATTAGGGAATGAATCCCGTTTATAGATGTAGTTTTTTTATTAATTTGAAATATCTCCCACGAATTCATTTAAACGTTTTATTGCTTCTGTTAAATCAACAATCTGTTTACAAGGTACTCGTTTCTACGAATTGCGTATCATAAGATAATTTGAATACGATGACTTCTAGAAATACAATGTGAATGTAAATTTGAACATGGATTACTCCTTTGTTAATCTTGTTAGGAATACAATCCATCACTCTATAAAGCTTATAGTGCGGGAGCGCTTGTCTCATTCTATTACTTGTCGTTACTTTCAGAACTTAAATATTTTCATGTGTATTTAGCGTACACTTAAAAGTATTTTTTTTTGAGGTATTTGTCTTTACACTGACGTTATATTATACTATACTAGCAACGCATCCCGGCTTCGTCTTATTTTTTACACCTTGGGTTACATTATTGGAGTTTTAGTAAGGATCCCTATTATTTTTTTTGAAAATATAATATAGCCTGTCACCCGGGGATAGTGTAGCTTCCCAACAGTGAAATAATTTTTCAAATCGGTTCAGTAGTTTCGGAGCCTATTCAATGCAAACAAACAATCAAATCTTTCCTCTTTATAATATTATTATACTATATAAACTTATTAATTTTTAAAATTTTACATTAAATCGAATTTAAATTACTTACGTTTAGAAAAATGTGCTACGGAAATGTTGGTGCTTTTGCATCATGTAAATTCCAGATATTCATCCAAGAATCCAAGAGGATTTCAAGAATTACCTACAGATGTAATTCTTTACAAATCTACTTAATGTTATGTTTATTATTTTACCTTATAAAAGCATTTTTATCAACGATTAATGACCATCCTGACCTTAGGAATAAGCCGCTATCGTTCGAATTCGAAAAGTTCGAATAACATCAACTCGTAATAAAATCTGACATCGCCTCCCCCACTACCAACAAAGCTTAGTTTGCATCAAACGGTGATGCGTGCTCAAAGCCAGCACTATCGGCGATCGCATAGATGCATTGAATAACAAACACGCCGACGTACTGGGAACCGAACCCGTTACCGGCTTCTCAGAACCCGGTTTCATTCCTAACAAGAGTAACAACATGGCTTATTCAGTGGATCTGCCTTGGCGTGGTGCGGGTTCGAGCCCTGCTGCGGGAAGTACAGGGTGGTCTAAAACTAACCATCGCGGATTTCTAACCACAGAAAATTTGCCTCTTTATAAACTTACGGAGAACTCGGTTAATTATCTCCCATAAAAGTATTTTATTAGCTATATTTCCGGTTTTGGACAACCCTGTATTATCCTCTTTCTGATCTGAGCATTCAAGAATGTAAGTGTCCTCTTTATTTATTAGATAAAGTTGATAAAGAAACCTATTCGGACTATGTTCTTTTGGGGTTCCACACGTCAGTAAAGTAACATCTAATGGTTAACACAGTGGCATTCATTGAGTCGAGAGGAACAAGCAAAGTACTATGAAAAAGCTCGACAAGAGAGACAACTTCATATGCAGCTATATCCCGGCTGGAGCGCCCGAGACAACTACGGTTACGGTTCCAAAAAGAAAAAGCGGAAAAAGGACCGCAGTCCCGCAGAGTTGGGAGGTATAGACCACGGGCCTGGGACGTCACGTCGGCTTCTGTACACTCGCTTCACCTATCACGTCCTCTCCCATCCACTAACAAGGACAGACTGCCTGCTAGTCACTAACCGACCGGCTTGACCCCCTAACGACTGAACCTTGCCCTCCCGTATGAGTGTGTGTGTGTGTTCCACATGGAGTTTGGACGGTGCCCGTGCTAGAAAAGCGGCTGGAACCGTGCTCACGAGTCGGGACCGGCACGAGCGCCGCAATCGATTAACCCGATGTGCGATCACTCGACTCGCCAGGAGAGAATCGATTATTTCGCATGGACAGGAACATCGCCCTAACGCACGCAGCGATTTCCAACTCCATAAAGTTAAAACGGGACTCTCCTGCCAGTCTAGTGATCGTCATATCAGGGTGAAGATGGTACAATTGCTTGCGTCGCTCTGCGCCGGCTAAGCCTGGAGACCTTAACGCGATCCCTCGGTTCTTGATCTGTTTCTAATTGTGATTTCACTTTGTGGGGAAAGGACTATGTGACCGTCTCTTGTCCTTGAATGTTTGACGTGTTTTTCCTTGGCGGCGATCAGGCTAAGCTCTCCAGGTCTAGTTGTTTCGTGTTCTGTGTACCGTAGTCGTCGAGTGACCGTGTACTGTACACCCTACACCCCCGGAAACTATATTGGTTTATTATATGTATAGAGAACGCGACGATACCGACCGCAGAATAGGTTCTGTGAGGAAACTAATATCCCAATTGGCCATTTTCATTCAGTAGGAAAATCAAAATTATTGAGTAGGCTCACTGCGGGCTGTTTTTCTAGCACCAGCGATAGGGTCCACCGTCGAAGTGCATTTCTCTTTTCTTTCCATATTGCGACGTACAGTGGCATGCGCTCGGTCGAGAGGAACAAGCCAAGTATTACGAGCTGGCGCGGCGTGAGCGCCAACTACACATGCAACTCTATCCCGATTGGTCGTCTAGGGCTAATACGCAAAGGGGCAAGAAGAGGAAACGAAAACAGGAGACAACCGATGGAGGTACTGCCTTTCGCTCCGTCGACCTCCTCCCCGGTTCCTTCACATCCTGACGCCACGCGACTCGAACGGGTCACGTTCCCCATAAACGCCGCGAGCAGCCGACGTCTCGAAGCGATCTGGCACCGTCTCATTAAAAAAATGAGGTCAATTAACGAAGGATTAAGTCCGGAGACGCTGGCCGCTCATCTCCCTCCGCCCCGCCCGTTTCCCTCCTCTCATCCAAAGTTCAATTGCTTTGAACTCCGAACGGTCCGAATAGTATATTGCAGAATGTATGGTTAAAGGGGTACCAGGTTGTAGACTATTGCAGAGCATTATTTTTCTTTATTTTTATGATATTTTTATCGCATTTATTTACGTATTTGCAATTAAAAAGCGCTACGAACCACCCTGACTGATGTAAGTGGTCCTTCGAAGGTTGTCCCGGTTTTTTGCTTTCCGTTCTGGTCCTTGCGGCGGGTCGGGGGGCGTGCATGTGTCAGCAGTTCTATCGCAGTAACGCTTCTGGAGTCCACATGCGCTAAAGGCTGGGACAGCCTTCTAGTATGAGCAGTGCAAGGAGTAGAGACAGGCACGGTGTGCATGGTAAGAGCGAACAGGATAGCAAGCGCTGGACATCGCCACCGCCGGACGACTGACTAGTCATTTCACCCGCCGATGCTTCTGTCTGCATCTAAATGATACTGGCCAACTTTTTTTTAATTCCGGAGAACCTATTCTGCTTTCAATTTGCTTAAGCCGTCATTTTTATTTCGATGCGTAGTTAGTGATTTATTTTTGGAAGTTATGCGTGTAGAATGTTTTATTTGAAAACCAATGTTTTTTCCGTTGATTCCTATTCAGTTTATTCCTTGTCCTGCCTGCTCCCGCATGATACTAACAGGGGTTGATGCATGTAAGCTTTTTTGTAGTTAGTTGTACTGTAGCCGTTATTTTAAGACGCTTGTAATAATATCCTATTGTGAATAATTTTCGCTACTTTATGATACAAAACAATATTAATTTGAAGCTATTTTGATTAAAAAACAAACTTATGTTAAAATATTCTACTGACTTCTATCAAATCTTGATTTGCGAGCAATAGTTAAAATTTACTTTACCATTTTATTTTGCAGAAGTTTTATTTTCATTAAAAGACTGCGAAGGCATGTTCTGACAGAGTTTTTTTTATGGGATTTTCAGGAAATAATTTGAAGAAATGCCGAGCAAGGTATGGCCTTGACCAACAGAATCAGTGGTGCAAACCTTGCAGGTGGGTACTTCATCTTACTATTTTATTTATTTTCGCTTCTACGGCAATTTTTCGCGAAATAACTACAGTTTTGTTTGATTGTTTCTATGTGGAAAGACTTGGCTTTTTAGTCTTTGAATATTAGCCCGGTCCTAAAAACTTTGGCATTATTTACGTTCTGTGACATGAATAATCCCATAGATCGGTAGATATTGTCTTTTCCGTTTATTTTCAAACATTTATGTTTATTAGTAAATTAAGGGTATTCGTGTATGGCGACGAAGAAATTCAGAAAATGTGTCTTTTCACAAAGAAATAAGTATTCAATGTAGAAACACGAAATAGATTTTTTTGAAAGTAGACCAAAGTGTGGATGTAGCGAATATAGGAACTAGAATAGACGTCAGAGAGAAGGCAATCATTTGTCGAAAAGAGACACTTTCAAAAAAATCTTGACACATTTTCTGAATTGCGCTCGCTTTTTCGTTTTTCTTATACTGTTGAGATAATCGAAGGTATAAATATTTAATGATGTGTTTTTTCCACTCATGATTGCCGCTTCTCACGGATGCTGGAACCGCTGGCACTATTGGTGACATTTTTTTGTATTATATCTTTATATTACCGGCAAATTTACTCAATTCTACTTGACTTGGTACTAATTATTTTAATTAACCTACATTGAATGAACTATTGTATATTCCTGTTACATCCTTGTGATACTTCTGATATATTTCATCATGGCACGAATAACGTCGTTCTCGCCATTTTCTTCAATTGACAATTATGAATTACATTTTTGCGGTCATTTGAACTATACCTTATGACCTCTTTGTCATCGGTGCTTCTTCTGTTTTTTCTTTATCAAACGTCAACACTATTTCCATTAAAACCATTTCTTCTATCTTTGTATCACATTTGTGTTTGCATTTGCTATCACATAAACTTGTTTCATTTCTTAACTCTCTTAACCAACAACTATTTTTCATGTTTCGATTTATTTTATAACTACCTTCACCTTCACCACTACATTGACACTCTTGCTTCATCAACCTTTTCATCAAAACCTATTCCTTCGTCAACTAAATCACTGCTTCTAAACAGTCCCGAGTCAAGTAGCGTAATGGTGTCAGGGGGGTTAGGGCTCCTGAGGCCGGAGCCAGCCACGCCCCTGCCCCCGGCTAGCCTGGTGGGTAGCTCCCCTCAGGAGCCCACCTATGTGAACCTCTAGTGCCGGCCTGCCCCCGCCGTTCTACGGACTACGGTCAGTGATGTAACTAGGTGTTGTAGGTAGTCGATGTTTTTGCATATCATTTAGTTGTTTTTGGTTGACGACGAGTTTTGTAGGTGCTGTTACGAAAAGCTAATTAAAAGAATTGTGTTTTAAAATATATCTTCCGTTAAATAAAATAAAGGACGCGTCTTTAAGGGCTTAATTTATCGTCTAATTTTTACACATTTTTCACTTGGCCAAACTAAAAGTGTACCTTGTTTTATTTTGTTAGCCTTCTAACTTAACATAACCTGTCATGACATTTATTGAAAGTTAGTAAAAAGGTCACAAAAAATATATTCTCCATCATTTGGTTCATAGGAAACTTTTCGATTAAAAATCATTGGCGGTACTTGTAAATAATTTCAAAATTTTTAACTTAATTATGTAGCTAACAAAATAAACAATAATAAGTAGTTACACCTATACTTAAAGTTTTTCCAGGACAAAAATGTGTGAAAATTGGAGTTACCACCTTAATTTAACGGATTGTATTTAGTTCTAGCTTATAATGTCGTTGTGCCAAATCGTTTTGATATTATTTTTAGCTTACTACTTATCGATGTTTTGTTAGGAATGGTTTTCGTTTTGTTGTAGGTAGTCGTTTGCTTTAACTTTATGTTTGCGGCTAAATTTGATTTTTAAAAACGTGTGGATGAATGAACTTAGGAGTTTTAGTCTAAGCATGGTCGTTACATTTTATTTACAATCGTTTTAACTCTTTCCGGCATGGATTACTTTAACACGTGTTCGATGTCTTAGTTTTATTTAATTTTTAGCTTTTATAACACTTGGAACCGCTTCGTAACCTCTAAAGCATTATTTTAAAATGTAAAAAATAATCACGTTTTATCATATTGCAAGCGTATAAAAGGAAACGAAACGGTCCCAAAGCACAACCTTGCGGAACTCCATGTGTAATGCTAAAATTTTCAACAGGCGGAAGAAAAAATGCGTACGCTACATGGAAGCCTTGGCAGCCGCGTCCGGGACGGTTCCTCTGCCGATGGCGACGCCTCAGTCGCCTTGTTCTGACGAGGACGTGAAGCTGGAGGAAATGTCGGACGCTTCGAGTGAAGGCGACGCTGATACGCCTCTAAACTCGGCGTCAAGTCCAGGGGGTTTGAGTGCTCTCTCGTCTTTAGCGTCCCCCGCGTCTGACCCTCCCCCCGCGCCGCCGAGAAACCCCGTCGGAACGAATCCTCGTGACGCAAACAACCCCCTTTCAGTCGGACAGCTCACGTCTCAGACGTGGCCCCGAGCGGCTCAGCCCAGGCCCGGCCACGAAGTGATCTCGGTCTCATAGTGACGGCCACGTCCCGTGCCTGTCGCATCGCGGACGCGAATTCGAACGCTGTCGGGTACTTCCGGTTCTCGCGCGATATATTCTTTGATTATTTTAACTCGACGGACGTTACGCGGTAATACCGAGGTGAAATTTTTGTGGAGCATATCGCAGTGCTTATTTACAGTGCTTGAAAGTACCTATTTGTCCATTATTCTGGTTAGGACCTGGAAAATACGTGGACAGAATCCTGTACAAATAGTTTTTTGGAATAGCGACATCTGTGTGAGAGAAACTGAAGCGCCTTACAGCGCCATCTGACGGACACGCCCCGAACCGAGTCGTGTTGGTTGTGATAATGAACACTTGACCTTGTTGCTGTTCAAAGAAAAGTTTTATGGTATATAAATGTAATGTAGTTCGGCTATTTTCATTTATCGGGTGCTAGAATTGACGACGTTAGAAATACCGACATTTTCGTGTACTTTGGCGATCGGGACAGAAGCGATTTTGCATATTTTTTATTATTTCAAATGGCCTAAACATTTGTGACCAAATGTTGGGTATTTCTGGCCGTCAATCCGAATTGTTAGTTTTCGACCTGTTAACATGATACCCTGTTAAATCAGTCAAGTTTCACAGTGATCTCAAAATTGTGAGCCGAAATCGAGTCATTTATTATGCATTTGTGTAACTGTAACCCATACTTTTAATGCCCAAATGTACTAAATAATAATTAATCTAATCTACCGAGTGTTACTGAGGGATATAATAATATATTGAAAAGTTTATGTACAAAACCGATACGGGTTTTTGAACTTATAACAGTTGTTTCGCTCATAACTTTAACTAGAAGACCTAACATAATTTTTTATTCATCTTAACAATTCCAGAGACTTAAATGTTATATCAGTCTGTAGCACTCATCATAATACCTAACCTAGTCACATTTCCGTGTGCCATTTTCAACTTGCATTTTTGAACTTTCATAAAATTAACATAGATGGCGCTAAAATAAATGTACCGTTGTTAAACATTAATCGCATAAAATTAAGGGCATGTTTAACAAAATACGATTATAGATTACATTTTGAGTAAGACTTTTTTTTTATACTTCTGAAATTTGACAAGCGCCATATTACAGGTTTGGATACTAAAAGTGTGGGCGATACCCACTTTTTTTAAACTTTTATGACGCAATTAACGTCTTATTTTTTTTCTTATTCTGACGAATAATATTTGACGATTAATTTTATAATTCGACTGCATGTTGGGCATTGTATTCCATAACGAGATGTTTATTTATTTTGTTTGCTGTTTCGTCAGACAACGATATGATTTTCATTTTTTATTATATAATTTACTTTATGATTTATAGTAATCAAGGCACAAAAATAAGATTTTAACTTAAACATTGACAAGTAACACCATTTTGCTCTCTTTTTAACTATAACGGCCTCAAAGGACACTACTAATTAAACAGTATCTTAACTTCTAAAGTTTTATTTAAAAATTGTTCCGACCAAGATGTTACTTTTTCTAAACACTTTGACTTTTGGCGTTCACGGTCCCAATAATTTTTAAAAAGAACGGGACATATTATCTCTACGACTTTGACTATTTTTTGATTATTAACTAGGTAGCAAGCGACCCAAAATGTGGCTTGGCCTCCATTACTGTATAAATGGCATTTTTTTGTCTAGTGCAGTCTTTTGCTACATTTTGATAAATATCACTGGAAATGTAAATTATGCAGCTTAACTGTAACACCCGGTTTCTCGATTGCTGATCTTGTTTTTTTTTACTGTTTGTTTAATCTGATCTAAATATAAAAACAAAATAGAGCAAAAAATAACCATTACTGCAGTCGAACTGAAAACGTTGGCAAAGGCCAACATAAGTGGAGACCCACTTGTATAAATGCTCAATTTCCGCCTAGGTATGCATAGTAATTTTCTGAAACATTGCATCGTGTATACTTTTCTGAGCCTGTCACAAGATAAAAAAGGTGGCAAATGTAAATCTAACATAAAAATACCTTTGTAAATTATAACATAACCTCAGTGCAATCTTCCCTTTCTAGAAAAACGTAGTCAAACCTTTTTGCACACTGGAATATTGTAAGCACGTACAAGATTTTAGAGGAGACCAAAATTTGCCACCACTAACAAAGGTGTAGGACTTTTTCGAAGAAGGGTTCTTTAAATATTGAACACATTAAAAACTATGTTACAGAAAAATCATACTTTCCAAATCACTTATTAAAATCGAAAAACGATGTCTAAGCGCGTGTTCACATTGACCGCCTGAGGTTTTCGCGAATCGCGCGTTTGCCCGCTAGTTCGAAGTGAACACACACAAACAACTCTATACGTTTGATATTGCCGCGAGCGCGTCGCGAGCTTGCCCGCTACTTCCAATCCATGTCATTTGCGTTTTGTACGTGAACACTTGCATATCAAACCATAGGTTTAATTGATATTTCGCAACCGCGCCCGCTCCCGCGAGTTGACGTGAACGTGCGCTGTGTCAAATGCCAAACGAACTTTGACTTTATTTTAATTATATTATTATTTTCTGTAAGTACATCAGATTTAACAAGTTTGAGACGATCAGCATTCGAAAAACCGGAGTCAATCGACTATAATTTGGTCTGTTTTATTTAGATATTTTACATCAAAATATAGTCCCGGTTCTAGAAATAAAGTAAACATATCGTACGTTATAAAGGCTTCTAATTTCCGTTGTTCGGCCTTCACCAGTAAAAGGTTCCATGTAGTGTTAGTTTTCGACTTTAGTTCGTGTTTTCCCCTCGGATGTGCATGTAAAAAGTAAATTGTAAGGCGATTGGAGGGGAAAAATGTTTTTCCGTTGTACGGAACTCGTTAGACTGTCGTAGGTTAGTATAGGCATGTTGTATGAGTGAAGGATTAGTTTAAAAGAAAATGTTGTGCCGATTGCTCTTTGAATTAAAAACTTTTTTTGTATCTAAGTTGCTTAGTTCGGTTGTACTGTAATGAGCAGTTTTCTTGTAGGCATTGTCAGTTTAGTTCTTTCATCGTCTAAAGATGACGTTCGCGTAACTTTTGGTATTTTTAAACTTAATCATGGCAGTGGAGAAATTCGTTCAGCCAACGTGAATAGTTTAAAAAAAAATACAAAATCCTGTAAAATTATGTAATAATTAATTAATATCTTTGTGATAGTTACGTATTTTGAAATATTTACGTACATTCATTTCCATCCAACAAAACTTTTCATTCTTCGTGTAATAAAAAAAAAACAAATGACACTAGTTTGTCTGTCATGTGGAAAACTGAAACTTACTGTTACCAAAACTGTCGCCAACGCCACCTAGCGAGTGATAAATAATGCTAAAATGACATTTGAAAAACCGCTTATTCGAAATTTTATTGTAATTAACGCCATCTATAAGTTTGTGTAGAAGTTACACAGCGTTTTTTTTTTCTTTTACTAGTTTTAATTTAAAGAGTGTGTCGGTACAGCAAAACCACTGTATATGTGTAAGTACATACATAATGTAAATGTATAAAATATAGTAAAATAACCTGTGTCATATTAGACTATAAGTATACTATTCTACTTACTATACATTATTGATACCTATATAAAAAAGTTCTAATGGAAAAATAGTTGAGAAAATTCAGAATGAAAGAAATCTGAGATGGATTGGTTGGATTTTTTTATTTTTATAATTTGGCAACCACCAGAGTATAGAAGTCGAGTTTGTAAATAAATTTGTAATTCATGAATATTTAGGAATTTTTGGTATAAAAAATTGCATTTATATATTATAAAAATAAATATAAAAAAGAATTAGCGCCCTCGGATGTTCTCGGATGGTTTGTTTTATCCAACGCATGATTATGTTGATTACTTTTTTATTGTTATTATTAATATTTTATAATGTTGTTAACTGCAATATCTGAACATTGGTTGATTTGAAAAACAATGACGGCCATGATTTTAATCATTTAATACAGTACTCTCTCGCTAATCCGCCGTTCGACATCTACCATAATCCGCCGTTTTTAGCAAGTTGAATTTGGTCTTATCAGACTGTAATCTGCTGTCATTGAAAATCTTGAGCTCGATAATCCGCAAACAATTCTATACTTCGCAGCATGATCATAAAACCACTCTACTCCGCCTACGACAACCAAGGTTCCTGACTACTAATTAAAGTTATATGATTGACTACTAATTAAATTAAGATTATTTACGGGATATTAAAAGTGTTTTAACTAAAGTTATATTCTTGTTCCTGTAGTAATCCGCCGTGTTCAGTAGACCGCCGATGGTTGGGATGTTGTGATGGCGGACTAGCGAGATAGCACTGTATTTCAAAGACAATATTTCTGACGAAAATTGATCAAATATCATTTTACAATTGACTAATCATTTACAATAATTGACTTATCATTTACAATAATTGACTCATCATTTACAAATGAGAAATATCAATCATCCGTATGATTTTGCATGAGAGTTTGTGCAATAATGGGTATGTTATAGATTTAATTAGATTTTTTCTTAAAATTAAGGCATATTTGTTTTACAGAAAACGATTTTTTGTTCGTTCAAGAAGAATGTTTTAGTTATGTTTTTTTATATAAATCCGGTGCCAAAACCATCTAGAACCAACAGACCAGGGTTTTGTAAGGGACAGTAAAATAATACATCTATTATATTATTATCTGTGCCAAATTATTACTATTATAAACTGAATGAACGATTCTGGTATGATGAATACCTCTGAAGGACCTTTATGTTGATATATTTTATAGTTGTTTTTATTGTTAAGAGGGTACCTAAAGACAAAGCTCTTGTGGGCTAGTTATTTTTTTTAGTAGAGAGAAATTGTCAAATTAGAAAACTCAATTATTAGGTCTGGTCCCATGTCTTGTGTTCAGTTGAACGAATATTATTTTAATAAACAACTTAAAACTTTTATCTACGTTTCATTTTTAGGGTTCCGTACCCAAAGGGTAAAATCGGGACCCTATTACTAAGCCTACGATGTCGTCTGTCCGTCCTCTTTAAACGGCTGTATCTTTCGAACCATAATAGCTAACCAGTTCAAATTTTCACAGAATATATAATGTTACGGCGGATTAACTAAGAAATAATAATAAAAAGTCAAAAAAGTAAAAACGAAAGAGGGGTTATATATTGTATACATACAACAAACGTATTTTTTTTATTAGCTCTAATGTAAAAACAGGAATACATACAAGCATCAAACTTAGCTTGATTATAGTACACAGTACACACTCTAAAGTATCAACAAATAATAAATAAAGGCCAAGTGCTAGTTGGTGACAAATTTCTGTTCATTACCAAGTTATAATTATTGTGCTATATTCTGGCGTCACTGTAGCAAAGTATATGTGACTGCGAGGTAATTGCTTCGACTATTTTGGAAGGCGTTAAGTCTGAACAATAAACTGATGGTTGTATTTTGTAGTGGTACATAACTCTCAATGCACGAGTCCGACTCGCACTTGGCCGGTTTATTTTCACATGTCACCTATTTTCGTGTAAATCCACATCCTACATTTGACAATGTTTACACCAAGAATGATTTTAGGGAATTTTTTATATCTTCGTTTTTAACACATCCATAGCTTATGCACTATACATACAAAAACTTTAAATAATTTCTCTAACATACAGAAATTGTTATAAAACCGAAGGTATCTTCACCACAGACTATCTGCCGGACTATTTTATCTTCTATTTATATAAATAAAATAAAAATGATGTTCCCTGGTAAGCCATATAAGGTTTATATAAGTAAGCCATCCTACTACCATTGATGGTACTTGCGACGTAGTGTTAGGAGTACTGTTAGTGGTACTGATCTCGCAGTAGAGCCTAGGTACCGAGTTGAGCCTTCGATATATTTTTTCTAATCGACACTACTAGTTGTGCCTAAGGGAAAAGAAAAGTCCAAACGGCTCTACTAGGGACCGAGTTGAGCCTTGGGTAATTTTTTTTTCCCTTAGACACAACTAGTTGTGCCTAAGGGAATAAAAAGTCCGAACGGTTCAACAAGTTGAGCCGTTCGGTCCGAAACGACCGTAACCATATAAGGTTGTTAGTGAAAGAAACATTGTAAGTTGATTTAAAAATTTGAACATTCGGGAAAACATTAAGGTGCTTATTTTCTGTGGGATTTTTGTATGGACCATAACAAACAAACTTATTGAAATATGGACAGGACAATGTCTGCCAGTGAGCGAAGTAGGTACGAGAATTCGACGCAAAAAATGCGCATCCCATTCCAAAGAAATTTCAATATAGTAATTTCAAAATTAGCCAGAATTTCGATACGCATTCACACATACAACATGATTATGTATATGTACATAAGCAAAGGTGCGAACGAGATAGTTTTTAGAATCAGCAGAGCTAAGGAAGGAGGCAGTTTTTCACCTAAACTTTAAATAAAACACAAATTAGAGATTACATTGTTTATTTGTGACAATGCTTAAATACGGAAGATGTTTACAAAAATGTAAAATTGTGATGCGAGACTAGGTAAGGTATACATAATAACCTGCTCAAAAGATACTTTGGATTTGTACTGTCACTAGTCTTTACTAAAACGACATTACAATAACTTTTGGCCTTTAAATGTCAAATTTAACAGAAATTCACCTTAAATAACACTGGAAGTAATATTTGTAAAGTGCTAAATATAAAAACAAAGTAAATAACGTCTAATACTTATCTATAATGACAATAATCACATTAAGCACAACATATATTTCGAATTACTTAGATCTCAATTTTCTTAGTGTGCGTTCCGAATCACGCCAAGTGTTGATGACAGTCAACATGGCACAGTTTCCATTGTTGGCTGATTCGGAACGCGCCCTTTATAAACAACAGAAAAACATACTCTAAATGCCTTTTAATCAAACAAGCTTTAAATTTTATGCTGCCATATTATACCAATAAGTAAACAAACATCTCTTATTTATTTTGTGGGAAATATTTGACTGTACATCAAAAATACTAAAGCATGCATCTGACACCTACGCGCTCTAGCGCACCGGCAGCCATTTTGTCTCGCGAGAATGAGACACACATCCATAGCCTACCTTTGTCACTTTTACGCACGGATAAAAGGTAGAACAAAAATTATTGCGGCGCGCGTGATGAAATGTCCGTAGACATATATATGGTGTGTATTTATATGTATGGTCTAATTAGTATGTTTGTTGGGCATTACCATTAAACCTAGGTTTTCTAAACACACCTATATCCAAGTAGTCGCCACAAGTCTACCTACCTTGCATGTCATATTTCCATTACAATTATGACGACTAGTCGTAATTGAGTCCGGCTAAAAACAGTCTGCTAAATCGGCGCCGCGACAACACGTCAGTTTGAAACGAAAATGGGTAATTGTGCAATACTGAGTTGTAAGAATACCACGAATCGAGTTAGCCGACAGAATAAAGCTATTTCTTTTCACTTTAAGGTGCAAAAATATTTACACACTTAGTTTTCATACTGTTTGGACTGCTTGTGAAGTCGTCTTAGATATAGGTATGTGGTTTTCTAGGTCTTAATGGGAATGGCCGATAAAATCAATAAATAGATTAGGTAGACACTAGCTTGTACCTTTTTCATAAGAATTATTTGAATGAAAAATGTCTAAATGTTAAAGCTAGTGCCATTTTAACACATCCCCGTTCTAAAACAATGGTAATGGTCAACAAAAACCACGACAAAAGAGATGTCCATTCAAAAGTAAAGTAATATATTCATTATACGGTCTTCCTTTTTATATTCGACCATGTAAACAAACTTTGAATTTTTCGACCAATGACAGCTCTGAATTTTCTTCGAGTGATTATCATTGGTTGCGATCCGCTATCTTTGTTTACACACAGACTTAGTTACATTTTTACTGAGACAGTTCGAAATTATTACTTTTATTTCAAGAATACCTTATCAAAAGATTTTTAATGTTAATCCACATGGACTTGTTCGCTCGCTTTCGAAACCATTTGTGAGATCAGTATAGGCCTTACGGCTAACTGTTAACGCGGGCTCGAATTAGCGCAGTTCGGGAAATCACGCCAACGTGAACCTTAACGCACCGAGATATGGTTTGCGGTCGCGCGACTTTTCGCATCGCCTATACAAAATCGCCTGGCTTAAAACAGGTAGCCGTAAGGCATAATAGACTGTAATGAAAAAGACAGCATTATTTTTAGTTAGTTTAGTTCTTTCAACTTTAAAATTGTTATCATAATAACTTATTTCTTTCACTTAAGCAAGGCTAGGAAGTGACTAAGTAAACATGTTGGTAGTCAAGTTATAATTATTCCAAATTTTAATACCTATAACTAGGTTAAATTAACAGTCAATTTCACATAGTACGGCTATGGATCAATTCTAGGAGGTATCAAGGTAAAAAATTGATAATTACAAGGTTTTTTGAAAAAAAGGGGTTGCCTGTAAAGTCGGTTTACGGACGATAATTTTACGTGATAACGCTTAGGCCAGTCGTGCCTTTCTATCGTTTGTTCCGCGCTCTCGCTTGCACGCGCGGCTGAGGCGGAACGTGACAATTTTTCGTGCGTGCAGCCGGCGTTCATCGATTTATAAGACGTTATCACGTCAAAAACTGACAATGACAACTTCGACGCGTCCGACTTAATAGATTCTCTCTCGGTCCAACTCGCGCAATACTTATCTTCTGTCCATTTTACTATAGCAGCGGTTTTTATGCTGTAGGTGAACTACGAAAATTTCCGTTTATTAAATCTATAAAAAATCAAATTCGAAAACCCAAAGGGGGTTGAATTTTATTGTATGGGGCTGTAATATCTGACTATGCCCAAAAACACCTTTGTATGGAATTCGATAGGTATCTATTTTACGCACTATTTGGCCTCTGCTGACTCATCTTTTCTATCAAAAAAGTTTTTTTATCTTCAAAATTTTACCTTAGTAACTGTAATATGCAAAACTATTATCACCAACTATTTGAAACGGGTCCACATACATCAGTCTATGTATAACTGAATAAATAACATTAATATATAATAAAAACCGTTATGTCATGTACTAATTATAATTAATAAGTAAATAACACAAAATAATTAAGATACTGTGAAGATAATGTTTTAGGCTATAAAACTTTTTTACGGTCTACAGGCGTCAACTCACTTGATGTTAAGAAAAGCATTTTTTGACGATAAAAGCACCGAAAACTAGATTTTCGACGTTCTGATGCTATCAAAAAAGATCTAGAAAATGTAATTTCTGTTAAAATAGATCTTAGTTTTATTAAAAATAACAATTTCAAACTTTGGAAATACTCAACATTATAACTTATTAACCCCAATTTACAAAAGTAGGTACCTAGTTCTTTTTTTATCTCCGAAGGAAAGTTTGAGAGTGGATTTCGTTAAATTACTGACATAAACATTTTTCTAATGTCATGGTTTACTTGTTTCGACAATTACTTCTTTATTTTTTCATATTATATAATAATTATTATTAAAATATTAAAGGACAGTTTTTTTACTGTCAGTATGGCTTATTATTAAATAATGAAAATATTAAAGGACAGTTTTTTACTGTCAGTATTGCTTTTTATTAAATAATGAAAATAATTAAGGACAGTTTTTTACTGATGGTATTTCTTATAATAAAACCATTAAATAAAGAGTTTTTTTTTCTGTTAGAATTTCTCATCCATATTTTGGTATTAGGTATCACTTCAAGATATATTTTAGTTGATTTCTCCACAGTATCTCAATTGTTTGTATGTCAAATAACCTAAGGCATATGTCTAGAGTTAAGCTTTGGGTTACAAAGTTGCCTTATTGGCTCAAGCCTTCCCGACTACTTGTGAAAATATTAGGCGTAATACTCGTATCAATAAAGCTCGATTACATTTATCAATTAAAAAAACAGAAGTCAAACTTAGTAAATAAGCAACTTCGTTTACTTGGACGCATCGAAATACAATACATATCACAACCGTGCCAAACGAATTACCGTACCAAAACTCCGCGCACGCTACGAATTGCGGAGATAGTCCAGTCATTATATACATTTGAAAATGAAAATGAACCGAGAAAGCCAAATTTTGGATATTACGTGAGGGGTGGCTAGAAAAGCTTAAGTTCAAATTGTCGACCAAAATAACCTTGTGCAATTTCCGCCATCTTGAAAAAAGGGTTAAATTCAGTTTTTTCATCATAACTCGGTTCTCCGTTGTTTGTTGTCTGTTACAATTTAACAAAATACTACAAATACCCAACATTTTCACAAGTACCACGTGTTCTGAAGCCACAAACTGGTTTTATTCGGTACAAACCAGTTTCTCATCTGGTTTTGGCCGGTGTGAACCGGATTACCAGAGAGCGGAGGACTTGCCGCCGGGGGGGTTTCGAACGCGCACTGACGTCTTCGTGTCTAGCCCTTCGACCTCCTCTGCAAATAAAATAAATAATTATCAATTTTAAAAAACCGACTTTATTACTATACGATATTTATAAAATATGCAATTTCCGTTACTTCAATGACATGATATTGTCTTCCAAGTAACCGGATTTCAGGTTCATTTAATTTAAAAGCAAACCAATAACTGCTACTACTAAAAATACTGAACCGATTTTAATGAAATTTCTATAGGACAAATCTGAAAGTATATCCTTTCAATTAAAATAAATATTTTTTTAAATCGATTCATAAATGACGGACAGGTAACAAACTTTAAAAATACAACGGGATCGGGAACCCCTCTGGTGGTCCCAGAATGTTGTTTGTGCCGGTCCGTCCGGTGGTGTCGGACTGTCCTGATGTGCCAGACAGTCCATCGGTGCTGGGCTGCCCGGTGGACCCAGACTGCCCGGTGGACCCGGACTGCCTGGTGGTCCCGGACTACTTGGTGGTTCCGGATTGTCCTGTGGTCCCGGACAGTCTGTTGGTGCCAATCTGTCCGGTGTACTCCGGTGGTGCCCATCTGCCGGGTGGACATGAACAGTCCATTAGTGCCCTCCTGCTCGGAGGCCCCGGACTGTCTGTTGGCGCCAATCTGTCCGTTGGTGCCAGTCTGGCCGGTGGTCCCGGACTGTCCTGTGGTACACCCTAAAAATCAACTCTTTGTAATGTTTTTTTTTATCGCGGATGTGTCTGCCTTTGACTACCAACTCGCCTGTTGGTAAGCGACGACGTGGTGGAAGATGAAGCATACAGACTTAGAAGGTACTTATTCACTCTGGCCTTGAAATGTTTGATGTGTTACAAGTTTTCTACTCACTGCTGATGGAAAAGCTGGAATGCTGCATGTCGCGCTGTCCTACTTCCCGCATCTTGCGTCCTGTGGGAGTACTGCATCCAGAGTGGAGGCCCGCATTCTCCAGGTGTTTGTTTACCACCTCCAGCTCTGTAAAATGTAGTCACTTAGCTCTAGTAATAGTCTTCGAACAATTATACATAGAACGCACAAGTAGAAAATTATAGGCAGAAAACGTCCGCAGTTTCATATACATATAAACATAGCTCTATATAATTAACATCTATATAATATAATTGAGCCTTTTGGGTCGAAACTTTAGATCCGTGGGGGCCGGGAGCTAAAAATATTTTTAAAGATTTATCAACTCGTCTGGTCGAAGCATCTCGTGACCAAAATGCTGGCCGATATCTTGCACAACGTTGCAATTCAACGCGGCAATGCAGCCGGCATTTTGGGTACGATGCCTGCTGGCAGCGGTTTATTAGATTAGTTTAGTTTTATATTTTAGTACTAGTTTGTTTGTATTTTTTCAAGTTGTTTTCGTATTATTTAGTCTAATAAATAAAATTGTATCCGTTTATTAATATCGAAACAAAACTATTTTGTCAAAACCAACCGTATATTAAGCTTATAATTTAGGTTCGTACGGGTTTTCGGAATAACATACTTCATATTATACATGTGAAAAGTTTGTTGGTTTGTTTGTTCCTCTTTCACGCAGCAACTGAGCAACGGATCGACCTGATTTTTTGCATGGGCATAGTTCAAGGGCCAGATCTGTGGCCGGAGAGCAACATAGGCTACTTTTATCATCATAATCATCACCATTTTTCATCACTACTCGGTCGGAAACCGCGGGGCGCAGCTAGTCAACCATAAAGCGGTGACGATTCTTCGTACCCACTCTGGCAGTCCGATAGAAAAATGGGCAGGAGGGAATTAGATCATAGATCATTACGGATGATTTCTAATGCCAATCCTACTAGCATTACCAATTGAGTTAGCCATCGATCAGGAATGTACTAGATCAACGGAAACGGCCGTATAAACAGCCAGTGATTTAAGAGCACAAATAAATGTGTGGTCTTATTTAATACTAGCAACGCACCCCGGCTTCGCACGGGTGTAAATCTTATTTTTTTTTACCCAAGGTGGGTTACATTATTGGAGTTTTAGTAAGGATCCCTATTAAAAAACAAATATATAGCCTATGTCACCCGGGGATAGTGTAGCTTCCCAACAGTGAAATAATTTTTCAAATCGGTTCGGTAGTTTCGGAGTCTATTCAATGCAAACAAACAAACTAACTAACAAACAATCAAATTTTTCCTCTTTATAATATTAGTATAGAAAAGGTAGTAATAAAAGTTTACGAGCTCTCGTCAGTATCGCGGAGCAGCAGGTCCTATGTCAATTAAGCGTTAGTGGAAACTAAACCATGATAGACAGAAATATGATTGATTATTATTAAAATACTTTTATGACGTATTGTATTTCTGTATTATATTTTAATAGGTAGCTACGATAGTAAACTCGAGCCTTTTTTCTTGCATATGTTTGGATGCCTCGCTAAATCTTGTACATTCTTGATCGAAGGAGTTATCAAATGAGATGTTACCAGATACTGGTGTGGTGCCGTTAGTCTGCATGGAGTGAGTGGTGTGCTGTGGAGCCTCGAACTTGATTTCCTCCGACTGGCTTCCGCCGCCGTACACGTGGGGAGAATCCACCAGGGTCTTCAGGAACTTGCCGTGACCTGGAATTATAACGTAACAGTTTCTTTTAGTGTGCAAAGGACGTTGACATGAAGTTTTATGATTAAGTAGCGCTTCAACACTCATGGCTCATTTTAGCCATAGGACGTCCACTGCTGGACATAGGCCTCCCCCATCGATCTCCAAAAGGGTCGGTTGGAAGCGGCCTGCATCCAGCGTTTCCCTGCGGTCTCTTTTAGGTCGTCTGTCCATCTTGTGGGTGGTATGGTTATATTCGGTATATGGCATCCGTAGTGTCGACCATCGAGCCAATCAGCGGGTTCTCGTAGTGATGTGGCAGTCGAGAGGAAGTATGTATACAATAACAGCTCCATATTGTGGCATCCGTAACGTCGACTATCGAGCCAATCAGCGGGTTCTCCTAGTGATGTACCGGTCGAGAGGAAGTATGCTATAGAGAGCTCTCTGTCTAGCATTAAAATTAAATTCTTATAACTTGTTTACAATTATTTTTCGAGCCAATCAGCGGGTTCTCCTAGTGATGTACCGGTCGAGAGGAAGTATGCTATAGAGAGCTCTCTGTCTAGCATTAAAATTAAATTCTTATAACTTGTTTACAATTATTTTTCGAGCCAATCAGCGGGTTCTCCTAGTGATGTACCGGTCAGAAGAAATATGCTATAGAGAGCTCTCTGTCTAGCATTAAAATTAAATTCTTATAACTTGTTTACAATTATTTTTCGAGCCAATCAGCGGGTTCTCCTAGTGATGTACCGGTCAGAAGAAATATGCTATAGAGAGCTCTCTGTCTAGCATTAAAATTCTTTACAATATTTTTTTCGTTGATGTGTATATTTATAATCAGCTTGTTTATGAGGTAATAAAAAATAGAACACATGCCTTTTGCCGAACATACCCGACGGTATCGGTAAGCCCAGCATACAAACGATTGATTTCTAATTTCAATCCTACTAGCATTACCAAATGAGATGTTACCAGATACTGGTTTGGTGCCGTTACTCTGCATCGAATAAGTGGTGTGCTGTGGAGCCTCGAACTTGATTTCCTCCGACTGGCTCCCGCCACCGTACACGTGGGGAGAATCCACCAGGGTCTTCAGGAACTTGCCGTGACCTGGAATTATCCAGCCAATCAGCGGGTTCTCTTAGTGATGTACCGGTCGAAAGGAAGTATATTTATTGTTTACAATAACACCTCCACCATATTGTGAACTCCGTAGCGTCGACCATCGAGCCAATCAGCGGGTTCTCTTAGTGATGTACCGGTCGAGAGGAAGTATGTTTACAATAACACCACCACCATATTGTGACCTCCGTAGCGTCGACCATCGAGCCAATCAGCGGGTTCTCTTAGTGATGTACCGGTCGAGAGGAAGTATATTTATTGTTTACAATAACACCTCCACCATATTGTGACCTCCGTAGCGTCGACCATCGAGCCAATCAGCGGGTTCTCTTAGTGATGTACCGGTCGAGAGGAAGTATGTTTACAATAACACCACCACCATATTGTGACCTCCGTAGCGTCGACCATCGAGCCAATCAGCGGGTTCTCTTAGTGATGTACCGGTCGAGAGGAAGTATATTTATTGTTTACAATAACACCTCCACCATATTGTGACCTCCGTAGCGTCGACCATCGAGCCAATCAGCGGGTTCTCTTAGTGATGTACCGGTCGAGAGGAAGTATGTTATCAATAACACCACCACCATATTGTGACATCCGTAGCACCGACTATCGAGCCAATCAGCGGGTTCTCGTAGTGATGTACCGGTCGAGAGGAAGTATATCTACAATAAAACCACCACCATATTGTGACATCCGTAGCGTCAACCATCGAGCCAACCAGCGGGTTCTCGTAGTGATGTACCACGCCGCTAGTGCGGTCACAGCCAGCTCGGCCAATATTACAAACAATCAAACAGAGTTAAATAAAAGCCTGTAAAATGATAGAAATGATGTTGTACCTTCAGCAACCCTCAAGTCTCCATCGTCCAAGCACACCCGCCCGCTCACGATCACATACTGAGGACTGCCCACCACGTTTTGCCCCTGAAATATAACCATCAAACAAATGAATATAGATTTTTTGTTACAAATGAGTCAATATCATTCTTAATTACAGCAACTTCATTCTTAATTACAGCAATTTCAGTCTGAATTACATTAACATTTCTCAACATTATTTATTTATTAAGAACTGCCAGTACAAATAAAGGACAGAAAAAATTAAAATAAATTTGCCAAAGCCCTAAAAGACGTATTGCTAGCAAAATGTTACTATAGCTTAAACGAGTATTTAGAAGACAAATCAAATAATATCATAAAATAAATCAATCCGCTCCGCATTTTATTGCCATACCCAATCAAGGCCCAATCATTCGTAATATTATGCAATAAATTATTGAGTATTGGCATACAAGTGTTATGGTCTACCTGATGATAGGCGGTTCCTACCTAAAGCCAACTGCAACACTAGAGGTGTTGTCGATCTTTTGCCAGCCCAGAGAGGTGATTGTATATATACACCTTTTTTGAAACGCTCCATGTTGAAGCTCGACAGGAAGATCTTATGCGAAAGGGAATTCTACACCTTGCAGGTCCGCGAAAGAATAAATAAAATAAAATAAATAAATATTCGGGACATTTTTGCACACACGGTCATCTGACCCCAAACTAAGCAAAGCTTGTGATATGGCTGCCAGAGACTGATATATATACATATATAGGTTTAAATACATACTTAAATATATATTAACACCCAGATATAGAACAAACACAAATGTTCATCACACAAATGTTTGTCCTAGAACGAAATTGTCCTAGAATGGAACGAAAGATCACATACTGTGTGTTTTCTAGTTTAATTTAACCTCAGAAAAGTATTTGTCAACTTAATTCTAAAATTATGTTCCAAGATATGTTCAAAGGAACTAAATTACATTCAATTTACATTTCAATTATGTGATAAAATACAGAATATTCTTATTAGTGAGGTTTTGAAAAGTAAATAGCATGTTATCCTTGTTTTTGTGGTGTTTTAATAAATATTTATCTTATGATCTCATAAGATAAATCTTTATTAAAAGATTAATCTTTATTAAAAGATTTATCTTTACCCGTACCCATTTGGGTACGGACCCTTAAAAAATACATACATACATCTTCAAAGTTGACAAAGGGCAAGAAACCCCGATTCCACAGAGATGCACTAAGAATAAAAAAAAATACACATTCAAGTCACCAACTTCACTTCCAATTACATCTTCACTGAAAATTACCTCAAATATGTTGAAGTCCACAGCTTGTCTGTGTGTAGCGGCAGTGATCGTCCGCTCTAGTCTCGGGTCCCACACGACCACGTCTGCGTCGCTGTTCACGTCTATCCGACCCTTGCTTGGATACAGGTTGAAGATCTTCGCAGCGTTGGTTGAAGTTACCGCGACAAAACGACATGGGTCCATTACACCTGGAAATTTAGATGTAAAATTATAATTAAGATGTAAAAAAAGATGTAGATTGTTAGCAAAGAGACAATGACTATTTGAGAACAATCTTGACTGAATTCTTAAATTTTTATTAGTATAGATCCCGCAAGCACGCCGAATTGTATGAAAGCCCAGCGTGCCACATTTTTCACGCAAGTAATTTAGTGGTAGTTTAAGGGCCGAAACACATAACGCAAACTGCTTATTTTTGCGGCGCCGCAACGCCAAAATCGGCAGTTGCGTTGCCGCGTTGCGGCGTCGCGAAACAGGGCATTATGGTAGGGCAACCATTTTCTCGTGATTTTTGAGTGTGGATAGACGTCTCTCTGCGATGGATCGTAATAAACTTATCTGCCACAGAATAGCCATGCGGTCTTCAACCCCGTTGACTCCGTTGGGAATCTTGGTGAAGTTTCCCTTCCCTAGCTCCTTGTCCTTCTCGTGGAAGGTGCAGTTGTCGCTGCCGATTAGCTGCAGGTGATCACTGGAGAGAGAAATTGAAGAAAGGTAAGAGAGTTTAAAAAATAATCATTTAATTTTGTCTCGCTCTCGTGGCTAATGAGAGAGCAAGACAAAAGTAAATGTAAGGTTATTATAAGAATGTTCTTGAGATTATGGTAACCCACCAGCAGGCCTAGCACGGACCGTGGACTTATTGTCTTTCCACTGTTTTTATCCTGCGAGAAAAAGACAAACGTATCCATATTCTAGCTTTGTCGCGTCTAGGCGTGGATAAAAACGGTGGAAAAACAATTTATCCACAGCCCATGCTAGGCCTGCAGGCAATATGATAGAAATACAACTAGCTCCACAGGTAATAATAGAATATTTATCATCATTTCAGCCATAGGACGTCCACTGCTGGACATATGCCTCCCCCATCGATTTCCAAAAGGGCCGGTTGGAAGCGGCCTGCATCCAGAGTTTCCCTGCGGTCTCTTTTAGGTCGTCTGTCCATATTATGGGTGGACTTCCTACGCTGCGCTGGTAATATTATGATCAACATAATTATAACTTACATAGCCAGTACGATCATCGAAGTATCATACTATCTATCTTCTATCTATCTACCTCTATCTATCTTCTGTCTGTCTGTCTGTCTGTCTGTCTGTATGACCGCTAACTCTTCCAAAACCACGCAACGGATTTTGATTCGGTTTTCACCATCAGTTAGATACATTTTCACGGAAGGTTTATATAATTATATTACTAGCGACCCGCCCCGGCTCCGCACGTAAATTACACCCGTGCGAAGCCGGGCGGGCGGGTCACTAGTAATATTATAAATGCGAAAGTGTGTTTGTTAATTGGTTTGTTAGTTAGTAGGTTTGTTTGTTCCTCTTTCACGCCGCAAGAGAGCAAAGGATATACCTGTTTTTTTTGCATGGGTATAGTCCGAGGGCCGGGGAGTAAAATCATTTCATCATCATCATCACCATTTTTCATCACTACGAGGCGTAGCTAGTTAAATAATATATCTTACTCAGCGAGTGCGTCGACCATGGCCTGCGGGGTGGAGGGGTCAGGTCGCAGCGGGGGGGAGAGCACGTGCGCGGCGGCGTGACGGAAACACGCGTTGCGGTAGTGCGTTCCTGGAATGGAAATCAAAACATTATGAAGAATAAAAAAAATACGTAACCATGAAATCTCTGTATAGACAATTAGACATTCGCCATTTAGTCTACCTGAGACAGGGTATTTGAATGATTTTATGAAATCATCTTTAATTGTTTTTTGTATTAAAATAAAGCAATCGTGTGATTTAATCCTCATAATTTTCGGTATTTGTGTTTTAAATGGCAGATCAAAAATCAAAATATTTAACTACCGCGTAAACGTCTTCCTGTGGCATGACATTAGTGACGTCTCATATAAGCAAACGAGTTCTTCTCGCCAACCAATTGTTATCTCTATTTACTTTAGTGTGACGTCATAAGGACACTCGACCTACATAGTATTTGTAGTCAAGTTACGTGATCAATGAAAATCACAGATATACACAACATGAAAATCATTTTTTTTTCTTTGTGAAAATCAATACGGTATTTTTTAGTCTAGTTTTTTTTTTTATAATAATTTTCTAGGTTTACCTGCATGAATTATATTTTTAATACAGTCAAATACCCTATTCCACAAACAACATTTCTATAAATATTATGAAATTATTTACAAGTTCCGTCAATGATTTTAATCAAATCGTTCTCTATGTACGCAGCAGTCGCTCACGATATCAAGAGGTAGGAACAAGCAGTAGGCAATAATCTTCTTATTGAGTCGATGTTTCGTGAACATTGAGATACAATACATATTGAGTCACAATCGTGCAAAAAAAATCCGAACCAAAACTCGGCGCATGCTACAATTTGCGCGATAATCCCGATCCGACTACAACGCCGCGCGGTGCCAGAGCTACGATGAAATAGCGGACAACTAATGTTGAACAATATGCAAGGGGCATAACTTTTAAATTAGGAGTAAATGTGGCTTTGTGAAGTATATAATTGATACAATGTATGTACAATGACGCTCGGACGTTTTTTGACTGTTTTCACTGAGAGATTGTGACTCTATAGGATTTGTATCTCGATGTTTGTGAATGATTTTTATACAGTTTTTGGTTTTACATTGTTGTTCACGGGAAGAATGAAGAATGCATTCTTCAGTCTTCCCGTGAACATGGTGCATGTAACTGCGCCGAAATATCGGGAGCTCATTACACAACCTTACCACGGTAAAAATCCCGTAAATAATTATAGAACTTTAAAAAAAATAGGCATCATGCCTATTGTGTATGTAGTTACCATCAGTGCCCACGGTAGCAGCAAGAGTCTCCCCAAAGATGGGGTGTCGCTGACGTTGGCGTGCGGTGTGCAGCGCTTGCACTGCGCTTTTAGACATCATGTGAACGATGTACAGCGGAGAATTCGCCTGAAACAATATGTTATGGTTAGGTGGGAGCAATGCACAGCGGGCAATGGAGAGAGCTATGCTCGGAGTTTCTTTGCGCGATAGAATCCGAAACGTGGATATTCGTCAAACAACCAGTTACCGACATAGCTGTTAAAATTTGCAAGTTGAAGTGGCAATGGGCAGGCCACATCGCTCGAAGAACCGATAACCGATGGGGAAGAAAGGTTTTTGAGTGGAGACCACGAACCGGAAGACGCAGCGTAGGTAGGCCTCCCACTAGATGGACCGATGACATCGTGAGAGTCGCTGACATCCAGTGGATGCAAAAGGCAGGCTGCCGTTCAGTGTGGAGGATAAAGGGGGAGGCCTATGTTCAGCAGTGGACGTCTTCTGGCTGATGATGATGATGAATCAATACCGCCGATTACTACCGATTTTAGTTCCTCCACGTTTCCGATAGAGGCGCATTACTAAAATATATGGAACAATACGTAAACGAAAAAGTTTTCGAAAACTATCAAATCTGGGACTAAGCGTACAGTAAAAAAGAGTCAAAACCGTTGGACATATTATACTTCAACACCTAATAATAACCATGTACAGTACATTTGTTACAAAAAATGGATAGCGATTTTTGTTGTGCATTTACATTTTGGGAAATCACACGAAGGCATAATTATGTCTGACGTTTCGTTATCATGTAACAATAGTCGCGTGTTGCACTTCCTACGGCTAGAGATCGACTGAAACGAAGTGAGCGCCGGCGCTCATTTTGTAATCTTCAAAACTGCGCTTCTTCTGTGCCCGTCCATTCATTTTATTTTGGTAGAAGTTAAGTAGTTTGACTCTGGTTCTTTGGCGAATATTCACGTTTCGGATTTTATCGCGCAAAGAAACTCCGAGCATAGCTCTTTCCATTGCCCGCTGAGTGACTCTGAGTTTTTCCAAAAGGCCAACAGTTAAGGACCACGTCTCAGTACCATATGTCATCACTGGCAACATACACTGGTCAAAAACCCGGTATAGATTGCTTCCCTCTAATACGAAAAAAGTTTTCGAATACCTTTTAGCCCAGCAATGTAAGGAACAATACGAAAACTAAAAAGTTTTCGAATACTATCAAAACTTGTACTAAGCGTACTGAGCAAGTTCAATGGTTATGGCCCGTCCATTCAATTTACTTTGGCCGAAGATTGTAAACACATATTTGAATAATATGCTTATATTAATTTTCAGCTTTGTCATATGTCACCTGGTTAGCAATGACGCAGGCTCTGTTGACAGCTTCTCCTTCTACCTCCTCATTGCGGGACAGCTCGTGTCCCTCCGGTCCTGTCACGCCCTTGGCAAGTAGCTTCTCAGTGTTGCGAGCGATGATGTTGCCGTTTTCTGCGTGCACCTGAAGAAATAATAATAAATTCTATATAATAATAAATTCGGGACATTTTTGCATACACGGTCATCTGACCCCAAACTAAGCAAAGCTTGTAATATGGCTGCCAGAGACTGATATACATACATATATAGTTTTAAATACATACTTAAATAGATATTAACACCCAGATATAGAACAAACACAAATGTTCATCACATAAATGTTTGTCCTAGGTGGGAATCGAACCCAGACGCCCAGAAGGTCAGAAGGCAGGTTCACTATGAACTGGAATGAAATAATTATTAATTTAAAATCTGTACATAGCGTAAATGAAAGTCGTTTTCCGCGTCTGTCTGTTTGTATATGTATAATCGCTAACTCCTCCTAAACGCAACGAATTTTGTTGCGGTTTTCACCATCAGTTAGATAATTTTTCACGGAAGATTTATATATACAACTAGCGACCCGCCCCGGCTTCGCACGTAAATTACTCCCTTGCGAAGCCGGGGCGGGTCGCTAGTAAATAATAAATACGTAATTTCGTTTACTTGGATGATATAGTTTCCAGTTATTTTGATTTTAAAACCATATTAATGGAACGATTTTGATGAAATTTCTATGGGACCAATCTGAAAGTATATCCTTTCAAATGTATAAAACATTCACCAAATCGGTTACAAACAAAAAAATACAACCGAATTGTGAACCTCACCCTTTTTTGAAGTCGGTAAAAAATTAAAATCTTTATTTTCACTAAACACTCAACATTTAGTCATTTATATTGATTTTTAAATGAAAAACGGAGACATTTAATCTCTAACGATAATAGGCATGTGCCCTAATGTTTAATTTATTACAAACTAGCGACCCGCCCGCCCGGCTTCGCACGGGTGTAATTTACGTGCGAAGCCGGGGCGGGTCGCTAGTTATATATATAAACCTTCCTTGAAAATGTATCTAACTGTTGGTGAAAACCGCATCAAAATCCGTTGCGTGGTTTAGGAGGAGTTAGCGGCCATACAGACATACACACAGACAGACAGACGCGGAAAGCGACTTCAATTTATACTATGTAGAGATAACAGACTTAGCAAAGGATATAACTAACCACATCATATACTGAAAAAAATTATTAAATTGGCTGATAAATATCTTAGATATGAGCGTTTAAAGTTTTTAGTGGGGATAGAGAGAGATGTTTTGTCCCTTTCTCGTAAATCGTGTGTTAGTATAGCTATAGCATTTGTATGGCGCACGGCTTGACGTCATCACGTGCTATCTATGCTCTCCCGAGCATGAAATTAAAATACTTAACTTATTTATTTTTGAACAAATTTTAATTTTGTTTTCGTTAGTGGGCGCTACTTATGATCAGGTTCTTTTAAATAAAAATTAGGACACAATTCTATTGGAATAAGCCACATCTCCCTTGATCTGAGACGTGATCTATCCAGACAAAGGTCTGTGGTATAACGTAACAAAGTGTTACCTGCGGCAGAGCCCTCAGTTCCTTGCAGGCCTCTATGGCGCAGTACAGGTCGTAGTCATCCAGCATCCAGGCGTCCTTGTACGCCATGAACATCTTGAACGAGTTGACGCCGTATTGCTCCGACACTAGAGTCTCCATCTCCTTGCGGACGGCGGGTGACCACCACGTGACGCCAACGTGCAGCCCGTAGTCGCAGCACACCTGGAGCATATACGTTAAAAATATCGCACTAACCGCCACCGCCTGGAAGCTCATCCACACAGCGCCGGCCCTAGCTTTTGCTCAGGGTGGAGAGAGATTGTCTTTCTTTGCTTCATATCTGAAAACTATCGTACAGGAATCGATTCCGGGATCAACAGTATTCCATGTGCTAATCCAGAATATAAACTATTTCCACATCAAACTTTTATGCTGTCTACATAAAACTAACATAAGACTTTAGCGAGCTCGGCCGGTTGCCACGTCGCCACACCTATCCGCACCGCACGCCTATCAAAATATTATTTTCCGTTGTTTTTTTTTGCCTTCGCCGGATGGCGCCCCTTGCTATTTGGCGCTTAGAGCGACCGCTCCACTCGCTCTACACCAGGGCCGGCGCTGCATCTACATAATAGCTCACTGTGCGTTTTAAGCGACCTTTTTTGCCTCACACTTGCAATACGTGGAATGAGATATTTTACAATCACTAAAACATGGGGTTTTTCAAAAGGGCTGTTAATGGTCGCTGTCTTTAATGGTCGGCAACGTATCTGTCCTGGCGTTACTTCCAATCTTTTAAGCTCTAAACAGCTGAACAAATCTCATAAAAAAAATTAGAGAAAACTAGAAAATCGCTTTATTGTTTATGCCTTAGTTTATGCTTGGTTTTATTTATGCCTTAGTTAGCAAACAAGCTGACGGGCGGCCTAATGGGAAGCAAACACTGTCGCCCTGTAACACCAGGGGAATCACAAATACCTTTAAATATTCTATTAATAGCCTTGCCTATTGAAGAACTTTATTTAGGTTAGGTCTCAGAGCAAATAAAAATAGCGGTTAGGTAGGTTACTTTCTTTTGTGTTGGAGTTTTTTAATGATAGAGTTATTAGATCACCTTGTTATCGGCTTTTTCTCTCCAGTTGTTGTAAGCTTCAATCAGCGATTGTCCCTTGTTCGGAAGCACGAAGTCAACTGGAAATTAACAGAATGCAATATTAATGTTTACTGTATAAGCCGGTGACAGGATAGGCCATCTACTAGGAGTTGGGCAGGACCGTAAGGTGTGAAGAATGTATGTAGAAGGCCCAAGGCCTGAACAGACTGGAGACAGCTGGATTGGTAATTAAATTCAATCCGAGTACTGGCAAGAGTTGCGCGAAAATAAAACCGATGGCAATCTCTAGTGTCAGGGGCCAACATACAGTTTGGGGCGCTGCACCAGGAGTAATAGTATATTTTGACAGTAGTATTGCCCCCGCGACAGCAGCCTTTAGACTCGTCTGATATGACTCAACGGATTAGTTTAGACTCACCTGGCATGATGAGTTTAGACTCGGTGAGGATGACGCGCTTGGACTCGGGTGAAAGTAGTGGTGCCTACCATGCCGTCAGCCCTTAGGACTCGACTGGTATGACTAAATGAACTAGTTTAAGACTCACCTGGCATGAAGAGTCTAGATTCGGCGAGCATGACGAGCTTGAACTCGCGCGAAAGCTATAATTAACATCAGTAGTGGTGCCTCCAGAGACGGCAGCCCTTAGACTCGACTGGTATGACTAAACGGACTAGTTTACGGATTAGTTGACTCGCCTGGCATGAATAGATCGCATTCGCTTACTTACTTTAGCAGCTTAAACACGCTTGGCATGTTGAGTTTGGACTCGGCGAGCATGACGAGTTTGACCTCGCGCGCCTCGACAGCCCTTAGATTCGACTGGTATGATCATACGGACTAGTTTAGACTCACCTGGTATGAATAGATCGCATTCGGCTACTATAGCAGCTAAAACACGAAAAGCATGGAGTCTAGACTCGACTCGGTCTATTGCCCTTATAGTTGGTCTTCAGCACTAGTCAGCAGCTTTCGCGGCTATTATTTCATGACGATAGGCAATATCGCGTCTATTGTCTTGGTGCCGGGGAGGAATGACGAGATTGGTTTTGCCTGGTATGGCCAGGGTAGACTCGTCTGGTGTGACCAAACTAGATTAGACTCACTTGGTATGACTAGCTTAGACTCGCCTAACATTACTATCTTAGACTCATCTGGTACTACCGTTGTATACGGAGCTATAGATACTTACTGATAGTAGTGGTGCCTCCCGCGACGGCAGCTCTAGTGCCCTTATAGAAGTCATCAGCAGTCTTCGCTCCCATCATCTCAAGCTCGAAGTGAGTGTGAGGGTCGATGCCGCCCGGCATGACGAGCTTGCCTGTCGCGTCGATGGTCCTCGTACCACCTGGGATGATGAGGTTTCGGCCCACTTGCCTGGAAGAGACAAATTAAACATAAACATAATTTATTGTATACCATAAGAAAACAAAAAATATATTTGTACAAAAATGTGTGGTTTGGTTTTTTTATGCCTTAGGTGGCAAACAAGCTGACGGGCCGCCTGATGGTAAGCGATCAGCATCGCCTATGGATGCTCTTTTGAAGGACTCCATGTTATAGTTACTCGGAAATACCGCAGGAGAGCTCATTCCACAAATTGTAGGTGTGAGGCAAAAAAGATCGTGTAAAACGCATGGTGTGCGATTTCCACCGATCTATGATATGTCGATGAACATTCAGGCGGTGGTGGCTGGTGCGATGATAAAACCGCGATGCTGGCATCAGATCGAACAGTTCTTCAGAACATTCTCCGTTTGCCATTGAACATTTCCCTTTTGCTTTGGTGAAAACACTCTGTTGTAATTGTTTTACAGCAAAGATAATAATAACCACTTGATCGCGCATGTAGTCAAAGTTCCCTTTTGCAAAATGATGCCGCGTCGGTCGCGGGGGCAGCTTGTGATTGGAGACTCCACGCGACTCGACGCTTGTGATTGGAAACTCAAAAGTCATTCATTCAATTCTCGTGGTTATATTGGCATTGTTTAAAAGGCAGCGTCTTCCAAAGATACAACCTATACTAAAGGGTGTACTAAGCCGAAGAGGGTTCAAAGTACCAGTCATCATTAACAACTTTTACTACCTAAGAGCGATACTCAGAAATCGCAAAAAAAAACAGCTGTTCCCAGGTACAATATCTAAGGCTGTTCCATAGAAAACGGAAATACCCTCAACAAAATGT
Organism: Agriopis marginaria; assembly: GCA_932305915.1. Classification (NCBI taxonomy): domain Eukaryota; kingdom Metazoa; phylum Arthropoda; class Insecta; order Lepidoptera; family Geometridae; genus Agriopis; species Agriopis marginaria. The sequence goes on along the minus strand of OW029914.1, from coordinate 18,687,455 downwards.
ATAGAACAATTGATAATTTTATTTTCGTGATTTCGGGGTTTGGTTGCTAACATGGTACCAAGTTGGTACCATAGTAAAAGTTGTTCATAATGATGGGTACTATGATATGAATCCCGTTCGGCTTAGTACACCTTTTCCGCGTAACCCGGTGTAACTGGACTTATGCCCAGAATCAACCCACTTTTTGTATGACTAGCTAAAAATATTGGTTTTAATTATATGAAAAACTAACGATCCGCCTAAGTAAGCCGTAAATTACACCCGTGCGAAGCCGAAACGGGTTGCTAGTTAATATACAGGTATATAAACCTGCCGTGAAAAATTATCTAACTGATGGTGAAAACCAAGTAAAAACTGAAAACCGCATCAAAATCCGTTGCGTGGTTTAGGAGTTCGCGGATTTACAGACAGACAGACGCGGAAACCGAAAAGGGACTTTAGTTTATACTATGTAGTACAGTAGAGTCGAATAGTATAGTAGAGTCGTAGAGATAGAGAAATTAATTATGTATTAATTTCTCTATCTCTATCTGTAATTATTATGAATGAAACTTAATTCAACGTTTATTTATAATTATTATTATGCATGATAATGATAAATTATTGTCATTATTGATATAGATAATATATAATGTACTAAAGCGGGCGTCAACCGAGTTTAAAATCGATCGGCACCCTTTCAAGACAAATCTTAGTTTCTATGAACTATTTACACAAGTCGTGCCGAGACAGGTATTATACAGCAAATTAAACCTTTCCTGACAAATGAAACGTTTGCGCGAGTTAATTTTACCTGTGCTGCCATCTAACGTATTAGAGGTAAACTTTTACGAACTATCACCGTGTAGAAAATATATACGAAATACCAGTTTATACCGAGGTGACAGCACTTGTCTACAAAAAAAACTTACGAACTTACTTATAAACGTCCCTCGTTTTCATGTGCGATAGATAATTTCCGTCAGCGAGAGGTTAATTTTAAGCTTAAGTAACTAACGTATATAAATAAGTCTAAAACATCAAATCGTATTAAAAAAAACTGTGTGATTGTACACAGTAAACGACGCCTAAACAAGATTTTGATATGCCTACAAAGAAATTAATGTAACACATAGGTCAATGTATGCCCATGACTTACTTATTTGAAGATTATCTTCTAAAATTTAAAACAATCAACTACTTTTATATAGCCTCGTTGGGTCAGTTGGTAGTGAACCTGCCTTCTGCGCTTGGGGGCGGGGTTGGATTCCCACCTAGGACAAACATTCATTTGATGAACATTTGAGTTTGTTCTATAACTAGATATTAATATCTATTTAGGTACGTATAAAAAAATATGTATATCAGTCTCTAGTACAAGCTTTGCTTAGTTTGGGGTCAGATGACCGTGTGCAAAAACGTCCCCAATTATTTATTTATTTATTTAACTTGTGTCGGACTTGACGCTGGCTGGCCAAATAGAAAAGATTTTAGAAGCCAAAACTTAAATAAAAAAATACTTACCTACCGAATAAGTACGGATACCATATTGCAATGAAAGAAAGACCTAAGCTTATTGGGAAATCGCAATGAAAACTACGGGACGCCTGTGGGGACGCTTCTAGCTAGGCATAGTTATACATAGCTAGGCATAGTTATACATATGTATAGGGTAACACAATAAAAATGCCAAATCATTTCTGACATTGATTTATATTATAACAACTAAGCGATTCAATTGTCCAATTGTCGTGTAGTTAACGCTTTACTCCGGGGTTAGCCTGTTTGACCCATTTTAAGTGATGCGGGAACAAAAATGTTGATGGATGGACTCACGATGGACTTTCCATCGTGCTTTATTAATTTTACGAGTAATAAATAGTACCTACATTGTGATACAAGTGCGGCAAGGAAGTTATAACAAAATAATTTTACTACTTATGTTAGCCCGAGTCGATGACGAAGGCTAACCATAGTCAAGTGTTGCAATAACTAATGCTTACGTGTGTTCTTACCATGCTACTTGAATTAAATGCCGCGCTTTTGATTGTACACGTGACGGACAGATAGAACGAACTTATAAGGGTTCCTTGAAGGACAAGGAACCCTAAAGACTACTACTTAAGGTCGCTTGGGCTTATCTTCCATTAAAATAGTTACACACTAGCACTAATGATAAAATTAATTACTAATTATTTCAGTTTAGGGTTTGAGCAAAAAACGCGTACCGTTTTTCCTTTCAGTTTGTGTGCATAATGCACGTTCACAGAATAGCAAAAACAAACAAAGAGACATGCATTTCCTTTCCCGCCAATTGCGCAAATTGACATATGTAAATGGAGTTTTTTTAATTTTAAATAAGACACCCAGTACCAGCCAGTATGGAGGCGCGGATGCCGGCTTGTTACCGCATTAGCTGTTTCCGGCGCGCGCGCACGCATTCGAATGTGCGCACCGGAACGCGTCCGTGTTCTTAATTTAAAAATTTGAATGTGACACTTCGGCGATTAAATTAATAATCGTTCTGCGTCATTCAATTTGATCAACGAATGGCATTTGTCTGTCAGAAGTTCATAGACTTTAGGCAGTGGATAATTTTTTTAACAGCTGTTTCTGATTTAGAAAAAATGCATCAAAGACAAAGACCACACAACTTGAGATAGTTTATAGACCATAATTATTATATCACAGTCAGTTGACAGTAGAATTTAACTAAGAAGTCGTCGAAATCTTCTTTCGAGTCGATGTTTCGTAAATTAAGTTTTTAGACCAAAATTTGCCCACCCCAATGGCACTCTCCGTAGCTTCATTTAGGTTGTCTAGTGCACAGTTTTTTTTTTTACTCCATGCAATACAAGCTTGGTAGTGTTAGCAACTGTTCCGACGTGAAGTACCGTCGCACCTTCGATAGGATACCCAGCTTTTTGGCAGCAAATTGAGCCTTGTTTTCAATATAAGAGCCACAGTTGAGGGTAGAAGACAGATTTTTGATATTATTTATCGACAAAACACTTTTATCGATTCTAAATGTCATATTTGACATCAACTAACCACTTATCGATTATAATGTCATATTTGAGATTAATTACCGACATAAAACGTTTATCGATGACACACAACTACCTATCTATGTTGTATTATTTACTAACTATAAACTCTCTCATAAGCATAAGCCTTTCTATATTGTTCGTTTGATGTACATACCTATGTTTATGTTAATAAATATATTTTTAAATTTTTTTTCCATTTCATTTTCATATGTTGAAAAACGATAAATTTGTTGATTGATAAAAAACCGAGTTTGCACTGTAATGCTATTATTTCTTAAATAATTAAACATAGTCAAAGTTTGTCAATAAAAGAAATCCAATCTCATTATAAGGGAAAAAAGCTGTAGTTTTTGCTACCTGCGCCAAAATCGCGTGATCTGTTAAATCGAATCCAATTTCTTGGTTGATAATACATTAGTGTTTTTAGGGTTCCGTACCCAAAAAGTTTAAACGGGACTCTGTCACTAAGTTATGCTGTCTGTCCGTGCAATAGACACCTATATAGCCAGTTGAAATTTTCACAGAATATGTAATGTTACAGTGAAAGTCAAAAAGTAAAACCTAAATGTGGTTAAACAAACGCATTTTTGTGTATGTTTGAGTGTAAAAACGTGATACGTACAAACGTCAAACTTGGCATGGTTATACCTAGTACACACTAAAGTATTACAACAAATAATGGCCAAGTGCGAATCGCTAACAAACTGTTCACCACCAAGCAACGTCTGGCGCGGTCGCTACTTGGACAGGTGACGCCTGGGCGTGATGTTATCTTTTTGCACTACTTTTTGTATTTTGTGGTGGAACGCATCAGTGCGCGACCCCAACTCGCACTTAGCCAGTTTATTTCTTTTAGGTTTTCTTTTTATAGGCCCTTTGAAGTAAGAAATTGGATCGAGTTTTATTGTCTGGTCCATCAGATCCATCATCGTTAAAATAAAAGGGGATTTATTTTGAATGTTGTTCATGGGTTAGTGTTGGGATGATATTCACTCTGTCGGTTGGTATGATTTCCACAAAATAGAGCATTTCTGGAAGCAATTCATTATAAAATGGGGTACATACCGCTAAAAGACCGCATGCACGGAATGGAATAATGTTTTTTTTTTTGGAAATTTTTTCATGACCCTGGATACAAAGTCCTTTCGTAATATTAAACAAGTTTACATAGTATTAATATCGTCAAACAAGTCACAGTCAGAGTCAAGCAAAGTAAGTCACGGTCAAGTCCAACTCATGCCCCTGTAAAGTGGTGGAGACTTTACACTAGGCTCCTATGGCCGTTGAGGAACCTGCAAAATGTTAAAAGTTTTAGTTATAAACTTAAAAAAATTATTACTGCACATCAGCAACAAGAGGAAACTCAAAAGCATGACACGAGTGCAATATAAGGAACTATGTATTCAAAGTATATAATATAGTATAATATATAATAATTACCTCATTGTCATCATATTAGTATTTGTTTTTAGATTGGTTTATTTATTATTTTATTTATATTTTTATTTGGTCGTGTGTACTGTATGTGTGCTTGTACCGAGACATCACCAAACGGCTCCAACGGAAGACCAGCGCTGGTTAACAGCCGGCATTATGCTGAGTTGGGGCCGATTTGTGACCTTATATTATAACTAGTCAATAAGCTATTTTTTTAAAAACCTAATTTGGTCACAAATAAACTTTTTCTTTCTTTTCTTTCTTTCTTTCTATGGAGTTTTGGAAACAACACGAAAATACATGTTTCACCTCATTGTATCACTCACCCACACTCGAGCACGTTTACTAGCACTTAATAACTAATCATTCAGCATTAGTACACACAAGTTTAGAAAATAATACAACGAGCCGACATGTTTTTTTTCCACGTTGGCGCCAAAACTCCTAATGAAATATGGAAGCCAGGAACGGAAAAAAGGAAGGTTGCCAGATTGGTTGACCAAATTACCGGGAGAAAATTTCAAAACATTTTTTTGGAGTTGATGCCGGATTGTTGCGAACGTTGCATTGCAAGTGATATTTGCTTTATAAACCGGACAAGTGTGAGTAGGACTCGCATCCTGAGGGTTCCGTACAAACTTAATAAATATGCAGATACATAGATTCTTACCAAATTTAATTATTCTAGGTCAACGGGAAGTACCCTACAGGTAGTGATTCCATTTGGTCTTGACAGACACATACTGACAGACAGACGGACAACGAATTAATTCTATAAGGGTTCATTTTTCCTTTTGAGGTACGGAACCCTAAAAACAGTACAGAGTATACCAAGCCAAACTATACCTCCAATAAATGAGGGAACCGCCTTAGTCAATGGTTTCTTCATTACCATATACAGACAACCATACATCTAACGTTTATTATACCTATTTGTATCGTCACATTTTATGGATATGTATAGAATCTATCCACGTATATGGCAAAGCCACGTGATAGCCATATTAAATAGATATACCGCTGTTGAATGAACTACAGATGGGTCTTGAAGAATGATGTATCACAAAATAGTATTAGTATTTTACTGGTCATAATAAAAAATAAAATAAAAATTGTACTAAATATTTTTAAATTTTAGCGTTGTAAAATGGATTTTATATCGCTGCACCCGGAATTCTGGCTAGCAATGCGGACACTTATCTATCTATATCAAGTATAATTATATATCCACATTAAGGCCGTTCGAATCCGGTGCTAGTAAATAATAACATTTCGAGCTAATATAAATAAATAAATATACGAAACGTTTTTTTGCACACACGGTCATCTGACTCCAAACTAAGCATGTAATATGGCTGCCAGAGACTGATATACTTACATATATAGTTTTAAATACAAACTTAAATAGATATTAACAACCAGATATAGAACAAACACAAATGTTCATCCCATAAATGTTTGTCCTAGGTGGGAATCGAACCCACGCCCCCAAGCTCAGAAGTTAGGTTCACTATACCAACTGGACCAACGGGCTATCAAAATATATGTTTTTAAAAGCACGTTTATTGAACTAGCGCTAATTTAATCAATTAGTCTACCCCATTAGTAATACATGTACTTGTATTACTAACGAAATATCTAATTTACTAACAGCTGTTATATTTTCGAGTCACACCCTTTCAGGTGTCAACCAAACCTTAATTAAATTAGGGGTTTACAATTAGGCGTTGTCAACTAGACTATTTGGCAAGCTAGACGACGTATTCACTATTCAAATTAACGGCTTGTTATTCGAGTCGTGTAGGCAACAAAACGCTCCCTCAGTACCCGCCAAGTTAGAGCGACGATGTATTTTGCCGCACAAGAGTTACGAGGCCGGCGGGAGGAGTGCAACGACAAAAACGAACATAGGTCCGACCTCGATGACGCCTGGCGCGGGACTGAGCGCAGCGCGCGCAAAGTCTCGCGACTTTTTTACGATTTTAATTTCACAAAATTCTATATATATTTTTTTTTATAATATTGATTTCCAGGTTGTTACGAGCTTTCATGAGAGCAAAAAATGAACTAAACTTTTTTTTTTATCGAGGAAATTTTGTTCTATCAAAATTTGAACCAATGCATAAACTCAAACACAGATGTATCTGTGACATGTATTTTTTCCAGCTCAAATATTGTAATTTAACTGAATAAAATTGATTTAAAACCGACAAATTTGGTATAACTGGCCGTAAAGGTTTTTCTTATAGATCTTTTTTTGCCCTAAGTATGTGGCAAACAAGCTGACGGGTCGCCTGATGGTAAGCGGTTACCGTCGCCTATACTTGCAACACCAGGGGCATCACAGATACGTTGCCGACCCTTTAAGACTCTAATACTCTATTAACAGCCCTTTTGAAGAACCCCATGTTATAGTTACTCGGAAATGCCAAAGGATCCGAGCTTATTCCACAAACTAAAGGTGTGCCGGCCAAGTGCGAGTCGCGCTTGCGCACTGAGGTTTCCGTACCATCACAAAATTCAATAACGAAATCACTACAGTTATTTACAATTTGGTAATGAACAGAAACTTCCCGACTACCACCAACCGACTAGCACTTGGCTATTATTTATTTATACTTTAGAGTGTGTACTATAATCATGCCAAGTTTGACGTTTGTACGTATTACCATTTTTACATTAGGGCTAATACAAAATACCTACTTTTAAAAAATACGTTTGTTGTATGGGGAGTGAATTTCGTTTTAACTTTTTGACTTTTTTTGGGTTTTCTTAATTAATCCGTCGTAACATTACATAATTATTCTGTGAAAATTTCAACTGGCTATCTATTACGGTTTGAAAGAGACGGACAGACATCGTAGGATTAGTAATGGGGTCCCGTTTTTATCCTTTGGGACCCTAAAAAGATCGCAACGCACCGTGTGCGAAAACATATCAGCTTCCATAGAAAACGGTCATTCCCATTCAACAAAATTTATGAAACAGCTGATTTTTTTCGCAGTTTCAGGTTTGCTCTCATAGTAAAAGTTGTTTATAATAATGGGTACTATGGACCTCTTTCGTCTTAGGACACCCTTTCTGCGTAACCCTGTATAAATCACCGTAGAACAATAATAACATTCCGTCCGTCTGATACTTAAATAAACTCGATAAAATCTTGCGTGCCGTATTGCCGAAATAAAAGTTTACGCAATGGCGATGCCCAAATGTAATGGCAATGCCAAAATGTTATCAGCTATTGTCACGCTATGGCAAGTCACGAAATTCTGTTGTGCGTATTTGGTTGTAATATAAATGAAAATATAAAAGTTAAGATTTTCAATGTTTAATAGTTTAGAAATGTTTGGGGGGTGGCACCTTTTAGCCACTTTGATGGGTCATATTTCGCAAAGGACTTGCGAAACGCGTGATGTAGGTATGAAACATTACTTTCATTATAAAAGACAAGATGCCTTATTATAGATGACTTATCGTGATTCGGATTGTGATCGCGATCGCGTGCCATCTCACTTACGCACGTGGTGCGAGTAAGTAGATGCGAACGGGACGGCATGCAATCTCGATCACAATCAAACTTCTATGATAAGGCCGCTGTTCAACGATACCACACTCGAGGGGGTGCAACGAAAAAAAACCATCGTTAACGTCATGTAGGTATCAGAGCCACCTCTAAAATTCAATATATATGTTTTATAATTTTATATTAGAGATCCATACCAAAACTGTTATTGTGCAAAATTTCATTCGTAACCATAGACGTTTCTACAGAATTACGACGGACCGACAAAACAAACTTATAAGGGTTTTCAAAGAATTAGAACGAACGGAGAGAACCGAGCTTAATTATAAGGGTTCCCGTACTACGGTTAACATAACCCTAAAAAACATAAACCGTCGAATTGAAACGAAACTGCATAATGTAGACGAAAGATGGACGGTTGCATAACTAGAGTAAAACTAATTCTGTAAACAGTAATAGGGTCGGCGATAAAGTTTACTTTACATCCTTCCTTATGGCCTGCAATCAAAGATTATACCGTCGTTATTGCGTCCATACTATTTTAAACGACTTCAAAAAAGGAGGTTCTCAATTCGTGTAAAAACGTTAAGCTTCTCAAATAAAAAAACGATGCAAATTGTATGGAACAAATGTTATCCCCATGGTAAAAGTTGTTCATATTATGTACAACCCGTAGCTAACAGACGTATGAACCACCGCCTGACCAACAGGAGAGAAAGGTGTGAAGAACATATTTCTCTCTCTTACTCTCCCCCGTTGGTCAGACGGCGGTTGATGTCAATAAACCAAATCCACGTCTGTTAGCATTTTTATATAGACATAGACATCATTTATTTGTGGCAAAAAAATACAATAGTAATGGTAAAAAGACATTTAAAATTAAACTAATCTTAACTAAAGCTTATTATATTTTTTTGTCACAAACCGGTTCCAACTCAGCAAGATGCCGGTCGTAAACAACCAGCGCTGGTCTTCCGTTGGCACCGGCTGGTATATGGCAAACAGTACTATATTATTATTCATTTTAAGACGCGGTACAATCGCAAAACTTACCAAAAGAAGTGTTTTTAAACGCTTTGTGTGACGTGACAAAATTAGCTGATCAGATAAAAAAATACTACAAGTAGAAAAAACCCCTTGGTAATAATCTTAACCGAATATTTTTTTTAAAAATTGTCTAGACTCTTAAAAAAACATATTACAAATTGCACAATAAAAATAGCTTCTGAATTGAAGAACTCTGAATTTTCAGCGACAACAACATATTTTTTTGTACGAATTGTATAGCCAGACTAGTCTTTTAAAACTTTAACCAGTTAAATGTTGAAATTCATTTATATACTTTGATAAATTAAATAAAAACCCTCAAAATAATATAAACACAAGCACAAAGTCATCATCATCATCAAATATGATGATATACGATTTACGACTTTAAACAAAGCCGTTTTAGATAGCAAATAGATCATGGCGTGAGCGGGTGAAAAACGAATTTGAAATCGTGATCAGACCGCGCCTTAAGCTTATGGGCATTTATGGGTTACTAACTGCATATAAGTTGACTAATCATGTGTTTGTTATAAATTTTGATGGGCCGATCCCGGCGGCACTGCAATGCCGGGCCGACCCGTGACGGGAGTGGAGCGAGCCCCGAACATCCCGTCGAGTTAAAAAAATCAGTTTAATATACTGGTCCCTCAATGAGGGAGCTTTCAGATATTAAGCTGAAAAGAACAGATACTACACTTTGATCTTAGCCAAAAGGCCGAGAAGCGATACCGTATTTACCGACACCAAAAGCAGTCCACCATTCGCGGAGAATCTCGTCACCGCGATTCAGAAAACGCCGCTCGTTTGTGAGCGCCATCTAGTTTTTCTACGGTGAACTAAAATTACCAGTTTTTTGTTATCAGGTAAGTTATCAAACAACACAATGGCAACGTCTTATCAAAACAATAAACAGACCGTTACGCAATAGTATCGTAAGGAGCGAAAACATTTACATCAATTTGAATGAAATTAAAAGTGTAGAACCACAATCGCAAACTAACAGAGTAGGGCCTTACGGCCAACTGCTAACGCGGTATCAAACTAACTAAACTAACTTGAATCCTCTCATTGGAAAATCACGGGACCGCAAACCGTCCGTTTGCGTGATTTCCCAACTGAGCTACTGAAATAAATAAAATATAATCAATGATTTATCATACCATTGAAACTCGGAATTCGGTGAAAATTCTATTCATATCTGTAGAGGAAAATAAAAATACCAAGAAAAAAGTGGCACAAATGAGGCGTCATAAAAGCTACGGTTATCGTGTACCTACTCAGTTTTGTAGACCTACTAATCGTTTAGTCGGTTCCTTCATCACTGATCTCGTAGGCGATCTGCGATAATATCTGATGATTATGTTGATATTTGCTAATCATATTTTACCTACACTAACCTTCGTCGATTCGACTACGCCGGAAACAAAGTATTGAATTTAACTGTTTAGTCGACTAAAATATGTTTATTCCTGCTTTATTATATGCTTTAGATATATGTATTTTTATTATTCTAAGAAATAAAATAAAGAAATCTAAATAATGCAGCTTTTTATTTATATTAACAATTTACTTTTTATTTATATAAACAATTTACTCGATATATTTTTATAATAAATAAATTTAACAAATTTATTTCCAAAAAAGAGCACATAAAAATAAACAACAGAGATACACGATATGAGAAACCCAAATAAAAATTTCGGTGGGCGCCAAACTAGGCTAAGTCTGTATCTTGGGAACCCTGAGAACAGAGCATACGTATTTTTTTGATCAGCGCTGACAAAATGGCATCGATTCTGATGTACTCTAAACTAAAATAAATTTGACAGCTCTAAAATTGTTGCTATCCTTCTCTTACATATTAAAATGAAAAGAGAGGCAGATAATTTTAGTCCTGTCAGATTGGTTTAGTTTAGTGAGGAGTATGCCAGAATCGACGCCACTACAATGCAATTTATAAGTCAGAAGATCGACACAAAAGGAGTGCCTTAAATGTTGATACACACTAATATATATATTATAGTATATCAACATTTCACCATCATATATGATGGTGAAATGTTGATATACTATTCTAGATTGTAAAGTTATCCTTAGTTTTTAGGGTTCCGTAGCTCAAAAGGAAAAAACGGAACCCTTATAGAATCACTTCGTTGTCCGTCTGTTCGTCTGTCTGTCCGTCTGTTTGTCCGTCTGTCAAGACCCTTTTTCTCAAGAACGCGTAAAAGTATAAAGTTGAAATTTATACTAAATACTTGGGTCTACGGTTTCTTTCGGCTGTAAAAAAATAAAAGCTATAAGTCAACGCAATCATAAGATATGAACGTTTATGTCGCATATTTTGCGATTTTACAGGGGAATCAAAACCTATAGGTAGGGTACTTCCCCTTGACCTAGAATCATTAATTTTGGCAATAGGCAAGATCTTACAGTACATATAAAGGAATAAATCTGAAAGTTGTTAATTTGAAGTTATATCATATAAAAATATTGTTTTAGAATTACAAACTTACATTTTGTAGTTGTTATGTATGGAAGAACCTTATTGTCAACTACAAAGTTAAGTTTGTCTTTCAATATTTCAACTTCAGTTAGTTTTTTTTTTGGATTCGCGCTCTAATGGTTTCCGTCCAACGGAACCCGCAGAGCACGAGTCCTACTCGTACTTGTCCGGTTTTTTTTTACCTGACTACACTAGATTCATCATCATCATCATCATCAGCCAGAAGACGTCAACTGCTGAACATAGGCCTCCCCCTTTAACCTCCACACTGAACGACAGCCTGCCTTTTGCATCCACTGGATGGCCGCGACTCTCACAATGTCGTCGGTCCATCTAGTGGGAGGCCTCCCTACGCTGCGTCTTCCGGTTCGTGGTCTCCACTCCAGAACCTTTCTTCCCCATCGGTTATCGGTTCTTCGAGCGATGTGGCCTGCCCATTGCCACTTCAACTTGCAAATTTTAACAGCTATGTCGGTGACTAGTTCTTCGCCAAAGAACACTAGATTAGTTGGCTGGAATAATAATAAGGACGCCACTAATTGTAGCGCAGGCGCAGGTGCTTGACCTAGGCCAACTATTGAATTATCTGTGTCAGCAGACTATTGTATAAACTGTCACGTATTATGTAAGTCAACAGCTAGGTACCTGCCTATATAAGCTAACTCCAGCGCTGCAAAATCGACGACGACGGACGAGACGACCAAACAACCAGTTCTCAAAGGTGTCCGGGGATAAATCTCTATTTCACCCAAACGTCCGGGGTTTTGAAAGTTTTTGTCCGGCGTCGGTAATTTATGTGATAGCCTTCGACCAAAATAAAATAAATGGGCGGGCCCAGAAAAAGTGCATTTTTGAAGATTACAAATTGAGCGCCGGCTCTCACTTCGTTTCAGTCGGTCTCTAGCAGTAGGAAGTGCGACACTAGACTATAGTTAGATGATAACGTAACGAGACATCTGACAAAATTATGCCTTCGTGTGCTTTCCCGATGTGTTACACAACAAAGAACCGCTATCTATTTTTTGTAACAAATGTGTACATGCTTATACTTAGGTGTTGAAGTATATGTTCGACGGACCCTAAAAATCGCGCGTTTTAAGAGGGGGCCTCCGAAATTTTATGCTAATTTGCCATGATATTCTAGCTAAACCAAATATTCTATCAACGTAATAATTGATATATGTGATTTTTCAATTCATTTTCTTTCCGGCACTAAGACAGAAACATAATAGCAAGATATTTACTCGATACTTTATTGTTTTCAAAATGGTGCCTTTTTGCTGATTTTTTTGATTTTTTCTTGGATAGAACTTCAGTCACATATCTAAAATAAATACTCATCGAAGGAAAATATAGTTTGTTTTCCAGTGCTAAGACAAAATTTACCTAGATTAATTAGTACTCTCATAATAAATTATATTCGATTTGAGACTTACGTCCTTTAGTTCTAAGCAACTATTCGGTCAAACGGCAAGTCCGATATTCAACCTTATTCTGTTGCGCTTTGTATCTAAATGGCGAAACACGCTCCGTTCAACCTCAGTACCGCACTATGCTCCAACGGGGAAGGACGCACGCGCTTGCTATTCGCCTAGATTTATCTTCCGAGTGCGATTATATCAACACCTACTGTATTTTCAAACAATGGATAACATAAAAAATCTATGGCTCGAACGCGACCATTTGATGCGGCAACCAAGTGTTGCCAATGACCTAGAGCACAGACTAGGTAAAGCTACTATGAAAAAATTACAGGTATTAATAATAATGGATACGACTAGGCCATCTATCATTAGGGCATCTATTATTATGTACGCTCGGTAATATAGTTACAAGAGTCTAAGTGTTTCGTGTGGAGAGAGAAAGAGAGAGAGAGACAGACGGTGAAAGCTGAGAGAAAGATAGAGAGAGAGACAGTCAGAAAGACTACTAAAAATCAAAATTATTAAGTAAAATATAATTTTAGTTGAATATAAAAAATATAATAATAATTAACATTTTTTTTTTTAATTAATAATTTCATAAATTAAATTTAATTAAATAATTCATACATACTTAAATAGATTATAGTTATTAACAACCAGGTATAGGAAAAACACAAACGTTCATCACATAACTGTTAGTCCTAGGTGGGAATCGAACCCACGCCTCCAAGCTCAGAAGGTAGGTTCACTACCAACTGGACCAACGGGCTTTCGCGTGTTTCGTTTATTTTTGTATAGTATAGTATAGTATAGTATAGCATAGCATAGCATAGCATAGCATATCATAGCATAGCATAGCATAGCATAGCATAGCATAGCATAGCATAGCATAGCATAGCATAGCATAGCATAGCAAAGCATAGCATAGCATAGCAAAGCATGGCATGGCATGGCATGGTATGGTATAGTATAGTACGGTATGGCTCAGCATGGCACAGCATGGCACAGCATAGCACAGCATGGCACAGCATGGCTTAGCATGGCATAACATGGCATAACATGGCATAGCATGGCTTAGCATAGCATAGCATAGAATAGCATAGCATGCATTTACGGAAGTTGTTTGAAGGCGGGCGGGGGTATGTCTGTGGGCTACTGATGGCATGTGGAACGAGCCGGTAAAGTTTTCTACAATTTTTAAAATTTTGGGGTAGTGTGTGGGATTTTGGTGAGGGGGGGGGGTCCGGGTTAGAAGACCAAGTCTTGATCTATACACAAAATCCGGTCAGAATTTGTCTCCGACGCACCGAAATTTTGAAAAAATTGGGAGGTGGGGGGGAGGGGGGAAGTTTCTGGAAATGTTATAAAGTCCGGATTGACATCCGATTTCCAATTTTTTTTACAAAAATGACCTCATACGTACTGTTTCTGAGATAATCGATGTTTTTTGAAAAAAATTACGAAAATTTTTCGGATTTTTGCGCTTTAATATTTTGAAAGGCATCCTTTGCACAAAAATAGCCGAATTTGGGCTTATCAGACGCGTCTTTTTATTTTCTACACACGTGTGTTTACAGTGTTTCTATTTTATTATTATTTATGACTACCAACTAAATAAACACATTTTTTTTTAAATATTATTTATTTCCTGAAATTGTGAGAGTAGAAAGCCAAAAAAAAATTTACAGTCTATTTATTACACCACTGAATTTTTTGTGTTGAATTTTTTTGTTATTTTTAACATGAAATTCCGGTTACGTAATTTCAAACCCAATTTGGGGTCTTTAGGGTTAGGTCCTAAAGCCGAGTTTTTGAGTTTAACGTCTTCGTCTGCCAGAAAAAATTATGCCTATGACGTCAGATTTTTGATTGGACCTTTGTGTCCAAAGTTATGGACCTTCAAAAAATCGGGTATTTAGGGTCCGCCTCGCTACTTAGTAACTCAAGTTACTATGTACCTACGAGTCTTAAAATACTAAATGACCTATCGTTGGATAGCCAGTGAAGCTAACTATTCTTGCCTGGATTGACCTGGGACAAAATGTTTGAGGAGCCGGGTATTTCAGGTCGTCAAAATCTTAAGACCTAACTTAGACTATAATATAAACTAAAAACTAGAACTAGTTATATTTCCTAAACCACAGCCTTAAAAAATCTGCAAAAAAATTACTAAAATTTAAAATGAGCTTTACTACCTCGAGCCAAAATTTGGGCGTGGTAGGGGGTGGTTTTCACCCTTCTTTATTTCTATTTAAATGTATTTCTCACTGATTTCAAAAGTAAAAATCTAAATATTTTTTTGTAATTTTTTTTGGGTTAAAGGTCTGGTTTAGGAGATATGACCCGGGATCGGGTACCCCGTGCCACGAGGTTTTTGGGTTTTTTGGTCTTATCCCGGCAAGTTCAACCTAGCAAAGCATAGCATAGCATAGTTCAGTTTAGTTTATTTCAGTTTAATGTTTAGTTTAATGTTTAGCTTTCTGAAACTGTCTCCAGCGTAATATTTTAATTAGAGAATTTATTTAGGTTATATCAATTTAATTTATATACTTTATTATTTTTATATTGTAGAAAACCTAAAAATAAATAACAAATACAATTTTGAAAAGTGAAATAAACAATTTACGGTTTTGCGCGCCGCGACCGAACTCAGCTAATCGCCAAAACACCAAGTGCACCAACACTATGCTTATCCTGTGTGTTATTGCTCCTTGCCGCTTTACAAGGTCGAGTGCGCGAGTTGTGTACACTTTAGCTGCGCGCGACTGCCGCGCTGCCGTGGTTGTGTTTCACACTAATGCGGGTGATGCGAGACGCGCGGGTGAAATCAGAAATTTTTCTTGCCTTATACGCAGCCTTAAAAAGGTGTCACCTTGTATGCCGAAGGTTAACTCGCCTGAGAGAATTTAGCATGTCTAGAATTAAAATTTCGTTTTCTAACTAGTAAAAAGTAACACGTAACGATTGTTATTTCATAAGACACGCGTGTTATGGGAACTAGTGGGCGGGTAGAAATTTAGCGATAATGAAACGGTATGGAGAGATTATAACGATTATGCCACTTTATGGTTGATATTCCGAAACTCCGTACGAAGCGCTTTGATTCCACTTTTATTGTGAGAATTGCTAGTCTGTGGAATGCGGTGCCTGAATGGGTGTTCCCCGATTACAATCTTGGTGTCTTCAAATCACGAGTGAATCGGTTTCTTCTAGGCAAGCGTGCTCCAACGTAGACAGCATCATCTCTTAACATCAGGCGAGTTGGCGGTCAAACGCAAGCCTATTATTAATAAAAAAAAACATAAAACGAAGATGCAACAAAATCTTTTCATTCTGATTTATAGGATTCCGTACCCAAAAGGTAAAAACGGGAACCTATTACTGAGCCTACGTTGTCTCTCTGTCTGTCCCTTTTTCTTTTTGAGGTATGAAACCATAAAAAGCCATTATCAAATCAATTTCTCTGTGCCCAGCTTTTAGACACAAGACATTTTGTTCAAATCTCTATCCAAATTTACCGTAGACAATGCCCTATTTACAAGTTAATTTATCAGCTATTCGAAGACCATCTCCTACTGCAAGTGTAAATAGACCACCCACGCAGAACTGCCCACATTATATACCGATGCAACAAACCAGGTCGGAGTAACAGTTACTGTTGTCGCAAATGAGAAGCCACGTACTGTACTGATGTAAAGTTATGCGCATCGGCGATCTTTGGTTTTTGTGCAATCAACGTCTTGTCTCGACAGTCTCAAGTCTCAAGAGTTTCGATCAAACATGTCTATGAAATATTTTTTATACACCACCGGTAAGAGCTGATAATTCTTCAAACGGATGTACAGATTTTCTTGAATCATAGCTTAGAACGCTCTTGATCAAGTCACCTTTCGCCATCGAGATACAATACCTATATTCGTATGCTACCCAGCTCGAAGCTCTTGAATCAGTAGACCGGCGTGCTGCTAGTCTTATAGGCGATGAGAAATTAGTGGCTAAGAAACTTCTCAGTCTAGAACACCGCCGTAAAGTAGCGAGTCTGGCAATTTTCTACAGGATTCATTTCGGAGAATGTGTATCAGAGCTACATGACCTTATCCTGCCATCCCCTTTCTACTACAGGACAAGTAGGAAAACGGCCCACTTCCACCCATACATTGTGGATTTTCCTTGGATACGTACCAAACGTTTCGATTCTACGTTTCTAATCCGTACGGCCAAAGATTGGAACAATCTGCCAGCTTCCTTATTTCCTGAGAGATATAACCTAAGCCTTTACGAGGCCAGAGTGTATAGGTATCTTCTAAGTCTGCGTGCTTCATCTTCGACCACATCGTCGCTTACCAACAGGCGAGTTGGTGGTCAAACGCGGACTTATCCCCGTTAATAATTAAAAAAAAAGAACTCTTCTAGAAACTAATTTTCTTAATCTGCGTTTCATAAAGCACCGAACGGTAGTTAAATGATGGTTGATAATAGCATTCACTTGCCTACGTGGTTTCTAGTTAGCGATGACATTACTGTAACTATTCCCCTTGGCGGAAGTGATTCCGTAGTAACTATCGATTAGCTGTGGTGCAACGGTTCGTAGAAGTACTTTGAAGTTGGATACCGCAAGAACTGTGAGAAGTAGCAGCTGTTATGTTAGAGATCATCATCATCATTTCAGCCATAGGACGTCCACTGCTGGACATATGCTTCCCCCATCGATCTCCACAAAGGCCGGTTGGGAGGACGTCCTACGATACGCTATGTTAGAGATAGAAAATACGAAAGATGTCATATTATACAAAATACTTTAAGACACAATATTATATTTGAAGCAATATTTTATTAGAAAACAATATACTTTCAGAATAGTTCCATAGAAATTGCATCCAAATCGGTTAAATAATTTTATTTATAAATCAAAATAACTGTATAATTTGTTTACTTGGATGAAAATATTATGTCAACCAAGTAAACGTTAGTACATAGTACAGTATACCCTTTCCGCCTAAACAAGTATAATTATTATCACTGAAGTGTTTAATATCAAAATCGGAAAACTAGGCAAAGCATGAAACAGTCTAAAACATGCGTAGTTTAGGTAATGTAAATATGTAGCAATCAAGTGTGTTTGTCTAAGATAACGAACGGCATAACTAAAGGTTACCCATTGTTAGTTAAACGATGGTTCAACTCGGCCTTGAGTGTCGAAGCTTAACAACAAAATTTTGTGTGACAGGTTTAGTTTTAGAAACAATTAGAAATCGCTATACTATCAAAATTCAATGGAACGTAGTATAATGAGACTAAAATGGCGATGGGCAGGCCATATAGCCAGGTTGCCGGACCAGAGGTGGACTTACACCACGGCTAAATGGCGTGGACCAAAGGGCAAAAGGCGGCAAGGCAGACCGGTAGCGCGCTGGGTAGATGGTATCAAGAAGTTGGCTGGATCATCTTTGATTAACCGAGCAACGGACAGGGACAAGTGGAAAGCTCTAGAGGAGGCCTATACCCAACAGGGGTTCTCATCATATAACATTAAATTTAAGATGACAGCAAAGACGTGAAATAAATTCAGAATAATTCAGAAGAATAATCAATCATATAATTATATAATGTAAAAGTTGACATAATGTACTATAAAATTAATTAACTCTATTGTAATTGTAATGATGAGAAATAAAAGGCTTTTTTATTTTTATTATTTATTTATTATTAATTATACTGTCAAAAATGTATTGATAAAACAAAAAAACAAAACATTGGTCAGTTCGACTCTTAGACCTGACAAAGAAGGGAGATCTGTTGAGCTGTTTGAAGATTATCAGCTCTATTATCGAGTAAAAAAGAATCAATTTATATATTTTTTTAATCTGTAACTACTGTAGTGTGAGCCTGGTTCACTTGGAAAGCCTTATCCGACATCGGTCCCAAGTGGGCCGTAGTCAGGATTAAAAGTGAGGTTATGTAAAAGGCTGCGAGACCGAATGCCTTTGTAGTGTGAACCCTCAAACAATGTCACACTTGATGGACTGTGCAGCGTGTCCTACAACCTGCACTCTAGACGACCGGGAAGAAGCCACGGAGAGTGCCATTGGGTTGGCCAAATTTTGTTCCAAGAATTTAATTTAAAAACAAATAAATAATTTACGAAACATCGACTCGAAAAAAGGTGTAGTTTTAGTTTTCAGATAGAAGGAATATAAGAACTTACTTGATGATGCCATCTTCGATGTAGACATCGGAGTCTTCCATTCCGTCATCGTTGACGACCCTGCCATTCTTGATCAGAAGGCGGTTCTGCGAGCTCTGGAATAATAGAAAAAGATTTCATTATAAAATACTTATAAAGCTATTGAGGGCAAACATGAAGTAGACTTAAAATATGTTCCAAGCTAAAGTTGCGTGTCTCTCTACAGCATCTCACTTCCACGTACTTTATAGGGTTGTGCAGTTTTTCATTGGGATTATCTCTTTTCTCTACCGTCTTAACGACTGATTAATTAGCCTTAAGCAGCAGTAAAGTGCTATCTACAAGATTCATCAATCTGGATGGCACTGTAACTTTTTAGCAGTACTGAACTGACGGTGCTCATGCTCATAAAAGTTTCAGTGGTTCATAAGCCTTACAATTATTATTGTTCTTTGTATTGTATATTTCTATATCTTTTAGATATTAAACTCCAATTTACCTCGTTTTCAACTAAGTGCAAGCGGTTGCACAACAAACGACTTGACAATGCAGGTTAGATAATAGTTATTCAATCACAAGAGCAAGGCCAGGGCACAATGCTGTAACATCTGTATTCTGGGTACGTAGTACCTACTTATTATGGGTAATGGTATAATGGTGGACGATAGAAACCTGACAGAGGGCGAGCACTTTCAGTCAGCACATTGGCACAAATTGTGCGTATAAAATGCTTGCCGACCTTGAGCGGCCCAATCAGAGAAAGTTATCCCACTCCCGCGCATCTCAGCTACTCAGAAATTTTTGTATTGGGAATAAATAAATAAAATAAATAAATATTCGGGACGTTTTTGCACACACGGTCATCTGACCCCAAACTAAGCAAAGCTTGTGCTTTGGCTGCCAGAGACTGGTATACATACATATTATATATTTTAAAATACTTACTTAAATAGATGTTAATACCCAGATATAGAACAAACACAAATGTTCATCGTATGAATGTTTGTCCTAGACGGGAATCAAAGCCACGCCCCAAAGCGCAGAAAGCAGGTTCACTACCAACTGTGCCACCGGAGCATTCAGAATAACATTGATGTAATTAATGTCTATATGGCAATAGTCGTTGGTAATGGTAATCCACCTGACGCATCGCACCTTCCTGGGTGTGGAGTCATTGTTCCGAGATTGGATTATATGAATTGGATGAATCCTATTGGGTATGGCAAGGATTAATTAATTTATAGAAGAGTACAAAGGCTACGGTTTGGACGTCAAAAAAAAAAATTGTATTTAAAAAGTGTTGCCAATAACGGGTAATATTTTTTTACAATGTTCATCTAGAAGCGAGAAGGGTCGATATTTTTAACATCACAGGTCGAAATTGAACCTAATTAGCACAGGACTGAGACAGACTTGGCAAGAAAGCCCTACACACATCATGAATAGCTGTGAATGATGATAATGATTACTTAATGAGAAATAAACGTTTACTTTTAATTATCTACTAATTTCCTACTTTCCAAACCCATTCACCATAAAAATTACAATAACTGACTCTATTGTAATAGTAAGAAGTAAGAACCACTAAAAACCGTAATAAAAGTCTAAACATAAGCAGTGGTTTTCCCACAATTGTGTTGTAACATTACGCATGTTATTATTTATTCACAAAAGGAAACGAAGCTGCCATTCACCATAACAACTTTCCAACATGAAACCGAATTTCCTATAGAGAAGGAATAACAAAGGTGAAATGGGGTAACCTTGCGGCACGCTACTCTGCCTTGAACTTGCGGGCACTTATCGAGTTTATCAATAGATTTTATAGTCTTTAAGCTATTGAAGCCTATCAAGATAATGGATTACACTCAATTGCAGTAAACATTATCTCTGATTGGTTAACTATAGACCTTGAAAACGCCTTTTCATAGATAAGAGTTATTGCAAAAACGTTTAAAATTTCCTTATATTTTGGGCAACTAAAGAAGTTCTTGGTGTTTTTATATGTTTTATGATTTGCGCTGTGCATATCAGACAAGAAATGTGTTTTTTTACAAGTACTATCGCAAAGATTTTTATCGGCTTCGTGTTTCTCGATCATCTAGATATGAAATTATAATACTGTGTCAAAATACTGCATTTCGCAAGAGCTATATACTCTTCTGCACATTGAAAACAAAGAGTAATCCCTATAATACAAGTATGATCCTTGTATAACGAGCTAAGAATATCCCAGACCTAACAACCTAACCGGTTAGACTGCTAACATGGAACGCATTCTAGCAAATTCCTTCAAACACTCACTTTAATGACAACTCCTGTAACATTTTTCGGCGTGGCGTCAACGATCATTTTTTCAAATTTCGAACTGTTCTATTTGAATATTCAAAAAAGGAATTCGCGTCCCAATCACAAATCGAATGCCGTTTACGGCAACCGGCGCGCCACACGGTTGACGGGCTGAAACTGAAATCGTGACACCGAAAATAGGTATGCTCGTCCCCCTCACTTGTAAAGCAGGTTATTTGTTAAATGAAAGTAATAGACGATAGCGTGATACAACTATTTATATGCATAATCTTATGCATGTTGCACGCATCTCAACGTCAGATATTTCTGATAATATCGACAGCTTAAGATCGTTAGGGAAAATGAATAATGCAGGATTTCGATAACGAATTCAGTTTATTCCCTTTTGCTGATAAAGGTTGTGTGTTTGATAACAAGTCGAACGAGTTATTGCATTGTGAATTAAATGTTCATATTGTTTGATTGCAAGTGAATATTTACAAAGACTAGAAGTAGAAATCCATAATTACAGGCGGATTTTAGCGGAATCAGAATGAGTTAGGGCGAGGTGATTGAAGCAAATTATGTGAATATCATTTAGCAATGAGATAGGTTGATAATTTCAACATCAGAGGTCAAATTTGTATTCTATGATATAGGACCGAGGTAGATGGCGAAACCAGAAATCCAAGATCAAAACTCAGCGGACCTAATACGATGATGCATCGTATTACAAATTAGTCTACTTCTCAGTGCCTAAATACTTATATAATGTCAATGTTTGCCTATCAATCATAGCAACATGACAATGTCAAAAGTAAACATAATTAATCAATCATTGACTTGGAAATAAAACGAGTAGAAAAAGTTACTCGTATTCCCATACTTACATAGCGAGAAAAACTAGACCAAGATTTCCCTTGAAAAGCGCGCCAAACGCCCGCCATATTGGATAGACTTTCCCACAGACAAAAACGGCTTGTTGGCATGGCAGACATTGAACTGTCACTTGTTGATAGGGTTACCATACCAGTGTTAATTAAAAAATTTGATCGATGGCAGAGAAATCCTATTCGTTGACCAGCGACGTTGAGTAAAGCTGTTAATTAAGTTAACGAAGAAAGATGAAGTTAAAGCTAATCTAGCTAATGAATTAAAGCTAAGGAATAATTAAGGAGGGACATGTGTTCCTCAGCCGTTATAGAGGAGATCTGTATAATTAAGTAAGTATTGGGAGACTTTGGAGATGTAAATTTTTCATAATTTACAAGAAGTTTTTATTATTTACAATGAGGTCACAAGATGATTTGTAGTACAAATTTTATATATTTTTTAACCTCTTAATGCAGAAACGTTCTATAAGCTAATCTATGCATGCATAGACAGGGATTTTTATACTTTTCGCTGTCATGCGTGAACCGTAAATAAAGCATTTTTTTGCGGCTACGGCAGCTAACAGTGGCTGATAGGCTTGCCTTGCCTTGGGAGATACCTTTTCAGTTGGCAAATTAAAATAAACCGATAGATAATAATGCAGAGCGTTTCTGAATGAGAAATGCAAAACTTAGAAGTTAGAACTATAATTATTTAAAAAAGTAAAGAAAATGTTTTCCAATGAAGTTTCAAATATATGTTTTTTATCGCAAATAATTCCGCGTTTTACCACCAACTCGCCTGTAGGTAAGCGACGATGTGATCAAAAATAAAGCACAGAGACTTAGAAGAACCTATTCACTATTCAGTTCACCATTTGTACATTTGCTTTTTTATATTAGGCATTTGTTAAACTGATCATTTTGGGAATTGAGCATTCCGCGCCTAAACTTTTAATTCTTAGCATTATGTGCCGCAAAATACATCAAATGCACATGCTAGCCCTAGCTAACTCTCAGTTATTTAATTGAAATCAATCACAATTGTAAATGCACTGCAATTACAACGTAATTGTCACATGTGAGACCGTTTTTGCTAAGAGTATTGTTTGCGTTTACCATGCGGTTTGTTTAGATTTGATCTAAGCATGCGATATGCTGATGTTGATGACATCAGCATCATTGTTTGTATTACTTTGACTTGTGGTTTCACCCGCTACTATACGATTGGTACAAGTTCTTAGGATAACAAGTACTTACTACTCATAATATTTATTTTTAACCGACTTCAAAACAGGAGGAGTTTCTCAATTAGCTTGTATTTTTGTTTGTTACCGCAGACCTCCGACATTTAAACCTAATTGTTTTTTTTTTAAATCTGGCAAGTGATCGCACTGTCCTGTAAGGAGATTTAGGAGACCTATTTGGGAGATTTAGGAGTGGGACAGTATCTAGGTAAAAAATAATAATTTTAAGATATAATATGGACTTAATCTTTCAGATTGGTCCCATAGACATTTCATCGAAATCAGTTATGTTTATTTTGACACGGTGATCTTAAAAGTACTACAGGTTTTGACCCTACGACTTCCTTCTTGGTTTATGACACTACAAAGTTGCTGGACCGTTCTGACTTTCCCTAGTGGTCAAGTACAACACATTAGCTGTCATTGTTTCCAGTTTACTCTATTACAATATATGGTTTTCTTAATGACTTACCCAACAATAGAAACTTTGAAATGTTAGTAAACTTTACTTCTAACTTCGCCATTTTGTTGTACAAAGAACTTTTCTACAGTTGCTGGTAACAAAGTAAGAAATGGACATAGCTTACTTGACATAATATTGAAATAGTTATAGCTTGGGCTGCCAATGCTGCCATAAAAGTTTAACTTTGGTTTGTGGAACTAAAGTTTCTCTTTTACAATGGACCAACTTATCTGTTCAGTTGAGGGGCCGAGCCAGCATCAAATTCCTGAACAGAACTGATAACTACTCGAAGAAAATTGTAGCTTTGCACGATTTTGCGCACTCTACTGATAAATTGGTCACTTTGTTATAGTATTGCCAAGAGACAAGAGATAGTATAGCAGAATGTGTATGTTTGTTTTACTAAAAGCTAAAAGGAAAGTCGGAGGACAAGTGTCGGATTTCCTCTTCTAAAGATAGTATGTGATGTTGACAAATGTTTACGTTATTGTCCGTTGAACGTGGTTGTTTGTCTATATTTGATTCAGTCCTGATGCCTTATTATAGATGTCTTATCGTGATTCGGACATCTCCCAAAACTGCGACCAGAAGATGGGCATCCTGGGACCGGAGGATGGGCACCAGCGTCCTATTAGTAGACGGTGAACGTTCCTACTGCGATCCCCAAGCCGCCTGCCAAGCGTGGGGATTATGGCAACACCCCTCTCTAAGAGGGAGGCATGTTTACAGCAGTGGACGTTAATTGGCTGATGATGACAGAAGTTCCATAAGGATAAAGTTTACGTGATTTATTTAAGCTTTTTGTACAAGCATAATAAATTTGAAGGAACCCCACCACGTTAGCACGGGAGTTCCACTAGGATCAATGTCAAGACCCGTATTGTTTCTTATGCATAATATGTGAATCTGGCAAATATACTACTGAAATCTCGTAATGATATAAGAATTACGTCAGAATATGGTACGTTTCTGTATGCTTGATGTCTACAGTATTAACAGGGTCGAATGTCGCGGAGTGCAACGCTCTTACACAATGGTACAAAACTGGGACGACTTGAATCTTGTCATATCACAATACACTGAAATTTAATTACCTACCTTTGTTTTATGTACCTACAGTGGTGTAGCTACCGGAGGGCTAGGTGGTGCCGTGCACCGGGGCCCTCAAGCTCAGGGGGCCCTCGGACCCTGACCTGTAAACCTCGAACTGAACTTGCGAAAATTTCTCCCACCTTCAGAATATAACTCATACTTTTTTTTTTTTTTTTTTTTTTTTTTTTCGGGCCTTTTTTCACACACGGTCATCTGACCCCAAACTAAGCAAAGCTTGTGATATGGCTGCCAGAGACTGATATACATACATATATAGTTTTAAATACATACTTAAATAGATATTAACAACCAGATATAGAACAAACACAAATGTTCATCGCATAAATGTTTGTCCTAGATGGGAATCGAACCCACGCCCCCAAGCTCAGAAGGCAGGTTCACTACCAACTGCACCAACGGGCTATCAAACCCCGTACACGTACCTAACCGTTACATGTACCTAATAAGTTGCTTTGCACCTTAGTATTCATATAAAATTATATTTATACTTGATAAAACCGAATCAGTTCAGATAGGGCCCCAATTCTTTTTTAGCACCAGGGCCTTTGGTTAGCGAGGTACGCCACTGTGTACCTATACTTGTTACTACCCCGGACGAAAAAAATACCTTGCCAACAACTTACAAGAGTCACAAGAAAGATACCTATGCCTTGCTCCTAAAACACTATCATCATCATCAGCAAGAAGACGTCCACTGCTAGACATAGGCATCCCCCTTGGAACTCCACACTGAACGACAGCCTGCCATCTGCATCCAGTGGATGCCCGCGACTCCCAGGATGCCGTCGGTTCATCTAATGGGAGGTCTATCAACGCTGAATTTTCCGGTTCGTGGTCTCCACTCAACAATCTTTCTATATTGTAGGAGCCCTGAAAAAAACTGTGCCACTTCGAAAAACTAGCACAAAAACAACGGTCTTACTTATTGGCTACGTCCCTTTTCTGAGCGTAATCTCATAACTTGTGAAATATAGGACGCAGAAATTGCTTACATTTGAGAAAGGATGCCAAGAGAGATAAGCTGTGTGCCATTTCTTACCTACTTTTGGTGTTTCAATGTTTATTGAGCTTGGGAAAATATTCCTTTGGATTAGTCGAGTTGAAGAGATTACATCACTATTTTTAGAAATCCGTAGTAAAAAGAACCCTTATAAGATCATTGTATCCGTCCGTTCGAGTCTGTCGCAAAATCATAATGAACAAGTTAATGACATTGTAGACAGATCTCAATAACTAAGGAATCTATCTATTTATATATAAAAGCTAAATTCACTCACTCATCACGAAATCTCGAAAACGAGTTCACCTAAGTTGAAATTTGACAGGTAGATTCCTTATGGGGTGTAGAGGTCCGCTAAGAAAGAATTTTGCGAAAGGGCCGAATTAAGAGGGGCAAAGGAGGGTTATAATTTTATATGAAAGTCTACGCGTACAAAGTCGCGGGCAACAGCTAGTGAAATATATATTTACCATAGAATAGGTAGTAACTCTATGACATTTACTTTTTAAGGGTAGCCTCCTCCTATGCATGTGAAGTATGGATCTTTATTTTTCCGGCAAGGGCAGCATGGTGATTCGACAAAACGCATCAAGCCTGATTTAGGCACCCACCACTCAACCTTACCATATCTCCCTTGTTGATCTGTGGGAGAGACCTACGTCCATTGGACTAAGATTGATTATGAAGAAAATAAGAAAAAATTTGCTTACCATGTTTCGCGAATTCGTCAGACTAACTTCACGACAGATGTTGAACTGAGTACTTACGGACATAATAAAGATAAGAAACTCATATCTCTTACTTGAGTGTGTATTTGAGTATATAAATATTTATCTGGAGAATAAAAACTGAGCTAAATATAAGATGAAATAAATGTGTACATATTATTAAGACGGTTTTTACACGCTTAAAGGTCTAGCATCAGTAGTCCAGTATTATACAGGGTTACGCATATAGACTGTCATCATCATCATCAGCCAGAAGACGTCCACTGCTGAACATAGGCCTCCCCCTTTAACCTCCACACTGAACGACATCCTGCCTTTTGCATCCACTGGATGCCATCGACTCTCACAATGTCGTCGGTCCTGGGAGACCTTCCTACGCTGCGTCTTCCGGGTTGTGGTCTCCACTCAAGAACCTTTCTTCCCTTTGCAGATAGACTATACTAATCCCGAAAGGAGGTCATTGTACTCACCATTATGAACCACTTTTACTATGGCACCAAAAATTAAGTCGCGAAAAAAAAGTACGGCTATGCTGAAGAAGATGTAACAAAGTTACTTATGTACTAACAAGGTGGAAGAACTGTCATTTTCAATGGACTTGCAATTGTCCTGGGAAATAACCAACTACGTAGTTTCCTCCACGGATGGGGGCATTCGTTTAGTGCCGGCAACGAAGCGTTCAAAATGCGTTTACTGATGTAATTTCTTCGCTTTGATTATGAACATTCATACCTTATTCAAATTTTTACACGCTTTATATGTTCGAGCAAAAATTATAACATTATCTATTTAAATTTATTGTTACTCTTTCCGGAACGCAGATTAGGGCTGGCGCGGCGGCAGAATCTGCAGAGGATCTCAAAAGGCGCAAATATAGTACACTGGATAGTGGATACATTTTTGAGCCTTTTGAGGTCAAAACCATGTGGATGTGGCCGTAAGGATCGGGAGCCAAATTTTTTTTTCAAGATTTAACTTCACGTCTAGTCGATGCAACTCGTGACCAAAATGCCGGCCTCTATTTTGCTCAAAGGGATCATCGCCTCATCATCATCATTCAATCATTTGAGCATCGCCATACAACGTGGTAATGGGGCCTGCATTTTGGGAACAATTACCACTGGTAATGGTTTATAAGATTAATAGTTAGATTTTAATTTGTTGTTTTTTAATTTAATTTTTACGTTCTTGAAATAGAATGAAAAAATGAAAATTGCTATTACGGTTATCAAACATCAATTTGTACTCAAAATCATGTCATTGCAAAAAGGTAATTGCGCACTTTATGTTATAGCCGAAAATTGGTCGAATGGACCAAAATTAGACAAACATAATCTTAAAGTCATTTAAAGCCGAATAACTTAATACGGTATAGACATGCTACCCTACACTTATAATAAATAATAATAATAAACTGAACGTTAAATAAATTACTTTAATGTTAACAACCAGCAGCACGATTTTGTTTTACGTCAAGCTTCAATCGCATTGCAATTGATGAAAACCCGACTCGGATCTTAAAATCTTAAGCGCATGAGAAATTGGTGATCATTATCATAATTTCAGCCTATCATGTTCCCCCTGCTAGGACTCAGGCCTTCTCTTAGAGAGGCAAGATGGGCCTTAATCAACCATGCTGGCCCAGTGCATTTTGGTGAATGTCGTAAGTCTTTGCACTTTAGAGGTCCTTGGTAATACCGATTTCCTCACGATATTTTCTTTCACCGTTTTTGAGCGATAGCATCGAAACTGTACATAAGTAATTTATTTAGATACTAAATAAGTCATTGGTGCACGTAGTATATATAGATCGATGTGGGTGCAGGGCCGAGGTTCGAACTAGGTGCTTTCAGATTGTAAAGCACACATGCTACCGCTCGTGATCATATGGGTTGGAAGCGGGACATGTTTGTGTCAACTGGCTCGTGCTTTATCTCTATCTCTACATAGTATAAATTGAAGTCGGTTTCCGCGTCTGTCTGTCTGTCTGTATGGCCGCTAACTCCTCCTAAACCACGCAACGGATTTTGATGCGGTTTTCACCATCAGTTAGATACATTTTCAAGGAAGGTTTATATATATATAACTAGTGACCCGCCCCGGCTTCGCACGTAAATAACACCCGTGCGAAGCCGGGCGGGCGGGTCGCTAGTATGAATATTTATTCAGTAAATTTAGGTTAGATCGAGGTAGCGGATTTTCACTAGTCGCATTGCGATTGAACTTTCACATTAAGCATAACAGCTTGATGAACCAGAGAACATCATTCAAATTAAGGTCTTAATAACCATTGTAATTATTGTTCTAATCTAAGTTAGATTGTTCAAAAGTGCCGCCAGAAAAATCTAATGGCTTAATCTATAGATTATATCACAGTTTCTAATGCTGCGTCCTAAATATCTCAATGGATGTTCAACTAAAGATTCGAGATAATCTTATCTTCTGTGAAATAGGCCGACATGAGAGGCGTATTTTGGATTAGATGATATTATGTTTGGCTGACTAAACGATTTCGGTTTCGAGAGATTTCGTTGCGTTTCCGCCTATCCTTTTAACGTGTTTTTTCTCTACTGCATTTGCATATACACATATCTTCGAAATGAAACCATTATGGATGGCCAAATCTTAGTCCAAGCGTCTCTTATAGTTAGGCAGTACGTAGAGTACGTACGA
Organism: Agriopis marginaria; assembly: GCA_932305915.1. Classification (NCBI taxonomy): domain Eukaryota; kingdom Metazoa; phylum Arthropoda; class Insecta; order Lepidoptera; family Geometridae; genus Agriopis; species Agriopis marginaria. The sequence continues at coordinate 18,657,920 of OW029914.1, read as the reverse complement.
AACATCCTCTACTTTCAACCTTAGCTATCCAGTGATTCATACGTGCCTTCGTTTATCGTCAAACTCAAAAAAGTACTTTTTCTTGGCAACTGTCTTTATAATTAAACTAGCTGACCTGCCTAACAGACGTTCTCCTGTCTTAGAACTGTCAAACACGCAAAGTAAAAATTGTAATTCTTATTTTGTTATACCTTGGGTTACATTATTGAAGTTTTAGTAAGGATCCCTATTATTTTGAAAATATAATATAGCCTATGTTACCCGGGGATAGTGTAGCTTCCCAACAATGAAATAATTTTTCAAATCGGTTCAGTAGTTTCGGAGCCTATTCAATGCAAACAAACAATCAAATCTTTCCTCTTTATAATATTATAGTAAGTAGACAAAATAGAAACTAACAACCCAAAGTACTTATTTAACAAAAAACAGTTTGATTAAAAAAACTAAAACTAAAACTTTAAACAAATCTTCATATGTATCATTACCAGAGTTTTGGCGGGTAACCTAATGGTTAGGATTTCACCCACCAAACAGAGACCCAAAATGAAGATCGTTACAGTCAGGGTCTGATTAGACTACACCAGTCCAGACCAGAGACCAGTCCCAATGACTTGGTACACCACCAGTTAAATCGTATCGATTTCAAAACAATCCAAATTCTATTATTAGAGACTGCTAGAACGGAAGGTGGTCTAACTGTCTAGTTAACTGAACAGTTAAAACAACAGTCACTACAGGACCGTAAGTGGGTCATGACGCCACCGTATTAGCAGTGTTTATGTCATAGTTAGTTGACCGTTATGCAATATGACCGGGTGTTGTTAATAGGTTGTGTGTCTCAAACTATAACTGACACAAAAATTGGGAATCCTGAAAGTTACATAGGAATTACGCTCTTTAGACTTGCGTGCTGGGACACATGCTGTTTTCCACTTCAAGGTAATAAAGTCAAATAAAGCGTGAGGTCGTTAAGCAGCGATTGAGATATGGAACGACAATATAGTCCACATTATGGAACAGGTCTGATTTGAATTCGATTAGCTCATGCCCTTGCTATAACAAGAGATAAATCTAATCTAGATATAATAAATGTATGCGCTGCATGAGATGATGCAGACGAAGGTGGTGTCTCGAACTGAATTGACTCGACAATTTCAATAGCGGGCATTCTTGGAAGAAGGAAAGAAAAGGGAATGAGGGATGACATCTTACAAGATATTTGTTTTTGTATATGTCGAATTTCTCAAGATGTCTTTCAAGATGCTGAACTATTGCCTATTGTGTCTATTGTAGGTTTGCCGTAAATTTTTTCGACAATAAAGTAATGCAAGATAGAAGATACTTTTAGATGCATCTTCATAACGTAGCGTACGCCGTCTCAGGTTTGCGACAAGACACCTGAGATATTTCATGTTATGCCAGCGACGCGTTTGTTTGTCTGCAAGGAAATGCGGTTAGTGTTTGCGAATTGCGCACTGAATACACAATGAAGAGATTCGCAAGACAAAGATGAGAGAAGGGAAAGCAAAAATATGTAGAACGAAATATACGTACTTACTGCCCAGTCTAAATACAATGTATTGTATTGTTAGTAAAGTTCCGGCAGCTGTACTTGAGAAGTTGTTTCCAATTCCATGCCTAATCATCTTATGCCGTCTTTACACTCTGGCTTCAATAAAGATCTAGCCTAGAGTGCTTTTGTTGGGCTTTGCTCGCTCACGCCTTGGTCATTTGTTTTGGGTTCGAGGCAAAGGGACACTTCGTCGTGTTCGAAACTAAATAGTGACTTGTGTTAACTCGACGGCAAATGATATCTTAATGTCATCATGACGTCAACATCAGATTTGTAAGGTAATTCACTAGTAGCCAGAGAGCAAATAAACAGAACAGTGACATCACAGCATTGCTACAGTACAGTCCGAAGAAAGAGTAATCAGTCATCAAGTTCAGTTCTTCGGCGCCACAGACCAGATAAGAGTTTGATGATTGATAAAGATTCTTGACACAAATATCTATAGTAACAATATAATTTTGTATTTTCCCAATCTGTCGCTAGAGATTTTATACGGAAACAAAAATCTGAATGTTGGGCGCCAACGAATCACTTTCAAAACGCCAGAAAACTTCCTTCATAGCAATGTTGTTGCAAACCCCACGCATTGCATTTCCCTCACTCCTGAGTCATAATAGTGCTGTCTAGCAAAACACCCTAATGTCTGGGAAGGGGGACCCGAGGCTATACGTACAATAATAATACTACTGGCACTACTATAACAATCTACAGGACTGTAAGATTTAGTGCTGGGTGTAGACAGATCGATGTTGTTTTATCATTGCATCTATGGATAAATAATACCATTACCTGATGCAGATCTACCTATAAAAAGACCTTGGAAAACCAAATCTAACTTTACAAATGTATGAGAAATGGAAAAAAGTGTAAGATAGTCTTTTTTTAGAAACGTAACGTTGTTAATCAATGCTTTAAATATTTCTTTTTTTCGCGGTCGACAATCTCCATCATTGAAAATTTCACAGAGCAATTTTATGCATCAATTATTCTTCGTAATGATTCTAGGTAACGAACGCCGTATGTTTGTAAATTAAATTGTAGCCAATAGATGTGAATAACGACAGCCTGCCTTTTGCATCCACTATGGATGCCAACGACTCTCACAATGTAGTCGGTCCATCTAGTCGGAAGCCTACCTACGCTGCGTCTTCCGGTTCGTGGTCTCCACTCAAGAACCTTTCTTCCCCATTGGTTATCGGTTCTTTGAGCGAGAGTCGATCAGTGTGGGGTTAAAGGGGGAGGCCTATGTTCAGCAGTGGACGTTTTTTGGCTGATAATGTTGATGATGATGATGATGTGAATAACTGAGTAATTTTTTTATTATCTATCTTTTTACCGGGCAAGTGCCTTTATTAACTAAACAAAATACAAGCTAAAACTAAAATTACAAATACAGTTAGACTGCCCATAGACCGTTGAAGGTCTAAAGACAATTCAAATGCTCAAGCCCACTACCAGTTGGCAGCGTACCCAGCATGCTGGCGGCATTACCACGTTGAATGGCAATGCTTATGCTTATACTGAGAAATTGATGTTTTAATGTCATTACTTTACTTTTCGGAGTTCATTTATTAAGATTTCGTATCGGGTTGCAAGATTTGGAAGCCTGGGAAGCCAGTCTAGTTCATTTAAAAAACTGTTAATCATCCGATCTGTACAATTTTCGCCTCTTAGATAATTGAGTGAGTCAATGTTAGGTACATCACCCACACTCGGGTTGTTGGCTTCTGATGATGCCATCATCATGGAAGTTTCGCATGTCTTGACGGCTATTTTATTTATCTTTTTCTTATTTTGACTTGCAGATAGATAAGCAAATTTCCGTACCCAAAACAAACTTGTCTTTGTTATTTTTTTTCTTAGCGTTATACTTTATCCTTTATTCTTTTTGATCTCATCTCACATCACACATCATCAGCCAGTAAATGTCCAATGTAGAACAAAGGCCTCCCTCTTAGAGAGGGTTGTTTACATAATCCCCACGCTTGGCAGGCGGCTTGGGGATTGCAGGACGTTCACCGTGTACTAATAGGACGGTGCTGTCCATCCTCCGGTGGTTCTTGTCGCAGTTTTAGGACATACCCGGACCTTTTTGATCTTCTTAGATATTTTTAGTGATTGTCTTTTTGCTTTGGATTGTCTTCCACTGGCTTTAATTTTCATGGCTCTGTCAAACTTTTGCTTTGTTATCCGCCGTAAAAAGAAATTATCAGTAAATATGACAATAATTTTAACAAATCTGCGCTAGTATTACAAAATAGAAAGTGTTATTACTTTTTATAAAGCCGTTTAAGTTCATGACGTAGCACTATTTTTAGTCAATTTACTTAAGGGTGTGAAACAGATGAAAGCACAATGTTGGCACGTAGTCTAAAATTAATGTGTTGATAATACCACTTAGCTGTATCTACTGGGATCGCAGGCTATCGACATCACATCCTCAGAAAACCACTCAAGTAAACTTAGTTGACAGACATTTGTCTGGTAGAAAATCTAAAACATTGTATGATTTGATGTTTTCTAACTTGTAACGAGACCTGATTTGGTAAAAGCACGTTCAAAAATGCCATCGGGTCATATTGAGTAGCACGTAGAAGGCAATTTGTAAAATATCACCTCCCCTCTTCCCAATTTCATCAAGTGACAACGTATAGTGGAAGAGGTGACGACCGTTATTACCATGCCATTTTTCTTATCGTATTTGTTTTATTTAATAACCAGCTGACCCGGCAGACGTTCCTGTCTTAGAACTGTCAAACGCGCGTTTTAGGATAGATAATATACATACAGCGTGACTGGTTATACTGTGGAAATATTCGGGGATATTGTACTCATAATTATGAACAACTTTTACTATCGGACTAACGCTGAAATAGCGAAAAAAAAACCGGCCAAGTGCGAGATGGACTCGCGCACCGAGGGTTCCGTACAAACTTGTCCAAGTATTATAAGTTCAATAGTTCGCCCATCGAAGACTAATTCCGTTTTTCCGATTAAGTATCCCAAAAACATATATTACAACTAGCTTCCGCCTGCGGCTTCGCCCGCGTTATTCAAGGGAAAAACTATGGAGTACTAAGCAAAAAGCTTTATTTTAGGATGCTACTAAATACGTTTTATGTATTTCATCCTGGATATTGATGGTCGGTAGGTACACGGTGCTTTATGAGCAGGAGATCTAAAGTTAAATTCCTGGCCTGGCTGGGCCGCTTGCGGCCCAGCAAACCACGCAACCTAGAAAGTTTTTTTTTCTTTTTTGTACGTCACTTGTGATTGACACTCGCCCTCGCGGGCCGCTTGCGGCCCAGCGAACCACGCAACCTAGAGAGTTTTTTTTCTTTTTTGTACGTCACTTGTGCTTGACACTCGCCCTCGCGGGCCGCTTGCGGCCCAGCGAACCACGCAACCTAGAAAGTTTTTTTTTTCTTTTTTGTACTTCACTTGTGCTTGACACTCGCCCTCGCGGGCCGCTTGCGGCCCAGCGAACCACGCAACCTAGAAAGTTTTTTTTTTCTTTTTTTTACGTCACTTGTGCTTGACACTCGCCCTCGCGGGCCGCTTGCGGCCCAGCGAACCGCGCGACCTCAAAAACTTTTTTTTTATTTTTCGTAAGTCACTTGTGCTTGACACTCGCCCTCGCGGGCCGCTTGCGGCCCAACGAACCACGCAACCTAGAGAGTTTTTTTTTTTTTTTTGTACGTCACTTGTGCTTGACACTCGCCCTCGCGGGCCGCTTGCGGCCCAGCGAACCACGCAACCTAGAAAGTTTTTTTTTTCTTTTTTGTACGTCACTTGTGCTTGACACTCGCCCTCGCGGGCCGCTTGCGGCCCAGCGAACCACGCAACCTAGAAAGTTTTTTTTTTCTTTTTTTTACGTCACTTGTGCTTGACACTCGCCCTCGCGGGCCGCTTGCGGCCCAGCGAACCACGCAACCTAGAAAGTTTTTTTTTTGTCTTTTTTGTACGTCACTTGTGCTTGACACTCGCCCTCGCGAGCCGCTTGCGGCCCAGCGAACCGCGCGACCTAGAAAGTTTTTTTTTTCTATTTGGTAAGTCACTTGTGCTTGACACTTGCCTTCGCGGGCCGCTTGCGGCCCAGCGAACCACGCAACCTAGAAACTTTTTTTTTCTTTTTTGTACGTCACTTGTGCTTGACACTCGCCTTCGCGGGACGCTTGCGGCCCAGCGAACCACGCAACCTAGAAAGTTTTTTTTTTCTTTTTTGTACGTCACTTGTGCTTGACACTCGCCCTCGCGGGCCGCTTGCGGCCCAGCGAACCGCGCGACCTCAAAAAGTTTTTTTTTTCTTTTTGGTAATTCACTTGTGCTTGACAGTCGCCCTCGCGGGTCGCTTGCGGCCCAGCGAACCGCGCGACCTCAAAAAGTTTTTTTTTCTTTTTGGTAAGTCACTTGTGCTTGACACTCGCCCTCGCGGGCCGCTTGCGGCCCAGCGAACCACGCAACCTAGAATGTTTTTTTTTTCTTTTTTGTACGTCAATTGTGCTTGACACTCGCCCTCGCGGGCCGCTTGCGGCCCAGCGAACCACGCAACCTAGAAAGTTATTTTTTTCTTTTTTGTACGTCACTTGTGCTTGACACGCCCTCGCGGGCCGCTTGCGGCCCAGCGAACCACGCAACCTAGAAAGTTTTTTTTTCTTTTTTGTACGTCACTTGTGCTTGACACTCGCCCTCGCGGGCCGCTTGCGGCCCAGCGAACCGCGCGACCTCAAAAAGTTTTTTTTTTCTTTTTGGTAAGTCACTTGTGCTTGACACTCGCCCTCGCGGGTCGCTTGCGGCCCAGCGAACCGCGCGACCTCAAAAAGTTTTTTTTTTCTTTTTGGTAAGTCACTTGTGCTTGACACTCGCCCTCGCGGGCCGCTTGCGGCCCAGCGAACCACGCAACCTAGAATGTTTTTTTTTTCTTTTTTGTACGTCAATTGTGCTTGACACTCGCCCTCGCGGGCCGCTTGCGGCCCAGCGAACCACGCAACCTAGAAAGTTTTTTTTTTCTTTTTTGTACGTCACTTGTGCTTGACACGCCCTCGCGGGCCGCTTGCGGCCCAGCGAACCACGCAACCTAGAAAGTTTTTTTTTTCTTTTTTGTACGTCACTTGTGCTTGACACTCGCCCTCGCGGGCCGCTTGCGGCCCAGTGAACCAAGCAACCTGGAAAGTTTTTTTTTCTTTTTTGTACGTCACTTGTGCTTGACACTCGCTCTAGGTCAACGGAAAGTACCCTATAGGTTTTGATTTCCCTGTGAAATCGCAAAATATGCGACATAAACGTCCATATCTTTTGATTGAGTAAACTTACAACTTTTATTTTTTTACAGCCGAAAGAAACCGTAGACCCAAGTATTTATTATAAATTTCAACTTCCTTTACGCGTTCTTGAGAAAAAGGGTCTTGACAGACGGACAGACAGACGGACAGACGGACAGACGGACAACGAAGTGATCCTATAAGGGTTCCGTTTTTTCCTTTTGAGGTACGGAACCCTAAAAACGTCACTAGCTCGACGAAATGTAAACAGCTGATTATTTTCTCGCGGTTTCATGGTTAGTCCCACAATAAAAGTTGTTTATGATGATAAATATAATGATATCCTCGAATATTACCACTGTCCAACCAGTCACCTAGTAATTTATTGTTTTCATTTAAGATGAAAATTTATTAATTTTATTTAATTTTTTTTTGTTATAATTCTATTCTACTTCCTTGCTGGCGGAACATAAAACCTAAGCCTAAAGCTTTTTCGCAAAAATGGTCTCTAAAATTCGTATAGGTTGAGTCAGTTTTTAGACACTCACGAGTGGATAAGTTGCCAGTTTGAAAGGTATGGCTAAAGATGACAAACGTGTTACTAATCTTACGTAGTTCACGACCTCTGCAAAGAGCCACAATGAATTGTTGAAAGAAGGCTTTAGTCTTAGACTGACGAAAATGAACCTAACGACTTCTTAATGATGTCAATCTTTGAAGTGGTCAACTCTTCGACTATGACGACAGATTCTATCAGCAAACCACTTTACTGTCTATGACGCGAGGCCAGATATGGGACAACATCCGCTGTCCTATTGATTTTTTCACTTAAACTGCATTTCGTAGTTTGTAGAGTAAGTGTTACGTAGCCGTACAAATGTAGGCTCCTATAATATTAGGAAGTAATCTAAAGAAGAAAAGAAAGAAAGGCGATATCTCTTTATGTAGTTATTGAGTCGTCGGTTAGCATTAATTAATGAAAATATTAAGTAGGAAAATGTTTGAATATGATTTTAGACGTAAACAAGGTAGATTCATGTCAAAATGTCAAATGGAAAGTGCAAAGCACGCAAGATTATAAACATTGTGGAAAACGTCACTTACAAACACATAAACCTATTGATGTGGAAGCCCTTGAAAAAAATAAACAAAACATTTTAGTACAAAACCGTAATAATATTTTAGGCAGCCTTGGAAATACCTTGTCACGATTTGTTCATTGAAATTCAAGCTATTTACGATACAAAACTACTCTAGCTAGTAATAAAAGTATCAGTAATGTCAAGGACTTCGTAACAAGGCCAAGATTCTGATTTTTGAATAAGTGATATCGTACAGTTCATGGTTTAGCTTTTTAATAAGACGAATTCAAGACAAACCAATGGATTTAATTGTATTTTTTTAAGACAAGTACCTAATTACCTGTGGTGTTCATTCGATCCGTTGAATTTGACGCTAATTTGGTTTATCGTGTTGGTAGCACTGTACATGAGTATATAAATATGTATAGGTCGTGTTTTATAAGTAGGATTTCCTTTAGCCCATACAATAGTTTCAGATTTTTCAACCCCGCTAACGCATTAGCGTTTGGGTGAGACCGTGAAATATAAAATATACACATCTCGAGGGGCATGGTCGAAAAAAGAGGTCGTAGCAAAACGTGTGACATTTTTTGCCCATCCAATTAGGTAGCAACCGGCAGAAGCTACTAACTCTAATGAAGCAAATCAAATCGTTTCGTTCCGCTAATTGTAATTAATTGTGTTTATATCGAGTCTATCGACCGTACTGACCCCAAATACTTTGCGAATTAACCATCACCCTCGTGTTAGTGCCGTGAAATGTCTCGGGAAGATTATATTGGAAGGTTAGGGGAAACACTGGAATAAATTGAAAATTTAGGGGAATGCTAGTTAGGGGCTGAATGCTTAATTCTGATGACTCAAGAATTTCCCCCAAATTTTAATTCAGCGTTGGTTTTCAATGAGAGTTCATAACATAAGTTTGCTTTCAGAAATCTTGGTGTGCTGCGTCAGTACAAAATGGAGATAATAATATTTTATTCATAAATGTTTTGCATCATAAGATAAAATAAGAAATCATAGAAAATACAATAGAAACTAATAAAAAGAAAGAACAAGAATAGAAAGATACATATCGTTAAATAAGCCGATTAAGCGCGCTTTACATAACCCGTCTATTCACAAACATTCAATAAGCTAAACCATGTAACAAACTAATATGTAAACTTCTTGCTAACGAAAAATTTCACTTGGAAAAACGGGATAATGGACATTTTAATTAAAACGGGCTTATAGTTTCCTTTAGTAAAACTATTTTTAAGCAATACATGAATATCATACGAAATTTGAATATGAATAGCATTTAATTACATTGTAAAAATAATAATGAATACCTTTATTTATTTATTTTACATGTAGTATATTGACTACCAGCTACAATTTTACGTTCAAGAAGCTAGTAAAATAGCAGGTAAATAGTATTAGTAGTAAATAAATATCTAAAAGCAGACGGTCTTTCACTGCCTGCGCATGTCTTGAATGCAGGTCGTCAACTCCAGTCTAGGGTGCATAAATTAGAACTTTCTAGACCGTTTCGAGTTAACCGCGTGTTTTAAATAACCAACGTTTAACGAGTGCGTAAATCAACGGTTATGGCCCTTTGTGATAGGGGAGGACCCCATGGCCGCGCATATGATTTGTAACGACGTGGTAAGAATAGATTTTGTGATGGCTTCAAGTGAACAGTGAATTGTAGTAGTGACAGGGTAGGCTCATTGAGCGTTTTCTATCGATATTTTGTTTTTAGAACCGATAAAAAAATTACATTAAGACCGATATTAGGAGTGCCGCCGAACTAAAGCTAAAACAAAATATGCAGAACTGACTTCCACTCGACCAGTTGGAGAGAACAAGCAATGAGATACTTGTTAGAGTTCTTTGATAGTGATGAGGTCGCGTTATCCAGCTTTAAGATTTTATCGATATTTTATTTTTAGAATCCTTTGAGCGGTGCGGAGTTTAATGGTTTTCTGCCATGTGCAATTCCACAGACTATAATTTTAACATTCGCTGGAATTTCAACGAGGCGTAGTTTTATGGGCCCGCCATACTCTTTGTGCAAGCAAAAACAAAAACAAGTACAGCACAACACTAGCATACTTCACACCGCTTACAACTCAATTGAAACTACATTATTAGGCAGTAAAATTCAAAACTGCTTGATTCATTTTAAGGAAATGTCATGTACGGTCGGAAAGTAAAAGTCAAGACCGGACGCTGCTAACCGTTACTTTATTTAAATCTGATTAGAATGGGTAAATGCTAATTAGTAGAAAGGGCTTTAATGAATGAAATTGTTAAAGTCGGGACGTTTAATGTGTCTGCCATGCTGTCTAGGTCTGAACTTTCTACTACAGTTTTTGAATGCATTTGGTTTGTGCTTTTGGAATTCAATGGAATAATTTTAATTCCAAATTAAGAACACGTACACGACCCAAAGCAAATGTGATATGTAAAAATATAAGCCTAATATTTTTTTACATGATTTTATGCAAGTGTAAATTTCTACTACAGTTTTTGAATTTATTTGATTTGTTCTTTCAGAAAACACTGGAATAATTTTAATTTTAATTAAAAACACGACCCAAAGCAAATGTGATATTAGGTAAAAAATATAAGTCAAACATTTTTTTACATGGTTTTATTCAAGTGTAAGTATCTTAGTTTTAATATCTTTGATCACGTCGCACTCCACTGATCATACATACTCAGTAAAAATAATAAATAACAAAAAAATGACACTCTTATCAAATTGATCATGCAACCGTCATTTCAACTATTTCAAGAGGTTATGCTTCAGCTATATTTAAATGTGTCGGTGATTTAGAATTTATGTTATTTAGCCTTGATTTCGAAATAGACTGATATTTTTGATTGTTTATTTATATTTATGAAATGGTTTTCTAAAGACGACGACTATATGTGTATCTACACGTACCTACGCATTGCAAAAGAACCACCTACCACTTATTATCAAAATATTTATGAATTTTGAATTATCCAAAACATTTTAAATCCTGTCCATCAAACACTATAATGATCAGTTTTGTTTATAATACAGAAATCCCACATAACATAATACTCTAAAAGTATTTTTAAAACTGCGTGCCCGAACCCAAATACCAATCATTAGTTCTCGACAGCTTTGATAAATGATTGAAAATATCCCTAAACGTGACGTGCATTTATTATTTTTGTTGTTTAAGATACACCCCAAAATCTTAGCAAAGCTTTACTAGTTTGGATAAAATGCCCAATACAATACATTATCGAATCGTAAATAACTTGACTAAACATTGCAGACGCGGCAGGCAAAAAGGAATATTATGATAGACGAAAGCGATAAATATGGACCCGACTCGTCCTGGTATATAGGTACATACTACATACATACTAGGTTCCATCAAATTCGGACGAGCCGTTTCTCGAATTTTGTTGTTTTATTTTATTTATACTATACTAGCTGCGCCCCGCGATTTCACCCGCGTAGTGATGTAAAACGGTGATGATGATGAAAACTAGCCCATGTCACTCGCCGTCCCTTGAACTATATCCATGCAATGCAAATCAGGTTGATCCGTTGCTCTGTTACTGCGTGAAAGAGGAACAAACAAACCAACAAACATTTCGCATTTATAATATTACTAGCGACCCGCCCGCCCGGCTTCGCACGGGTGTAATTTACGTGCGAAGCCGGGGCGGGTCGCTAGTTATATAATTATTTAAACTATCCTATCTCTCAAGTTGGATCGAACTGCACATGGTGTGCGAATTTTATTATAATCGGTTAAGTGGTTTAGGAGTCCATTGAGGACAAACATTGTGACACGAGATTTATATATATTAAGATTAGTATATTAGTATTAGTATAATTAGCTGCGCCCCGCGATTTCACCCGCGTAGTGATGAAAAATGGTGATGTAATGATGATGATGAAAAATTGCCTGTCATTCTCCGACCCTTAAACTATACCCATGCAAAAAACCAGTTCTATCCGATGCTCTGTTGTTGCGTGAAAGAGGAACAAACAAAACAACAAACAAACGCACTTTCGCATTTATAATATTAGTATGATTAGTATAATCAATGTCCTCTTAGTTACTGTTCTCATAAAATGTATCGTAAAATTCTATCTTACGCGTACTATAAGAAGCTACCATACAAGATTCACTTTCTACGAGAGAACCTGTCATTTGAGTTGATTTTCATGTTCATATATGAAAGCTACAACTTGGAAAGGGGAGAAATTACTAACTATTGCGATATTTTTCCGTTTTTTTTTTTTCAATATTATATCAATTACTAGCTGCGATCCGCGGTTTCACCCGCGTAGATCCCACAGATATCGTATTTATACGGGATAAAAGTATCCTGTCTGTCAGTATCCGGTCCTTCAGTTATGTCTACGTGAAAAATCACGTTGCTTGCTGCGTGAAATAAGAACAAACACAATTTTGTATAATAAATAAATAAATATTTGGGACATTTTTGCACACACGGTCATCTCACCCCAAACTAAGCAAAACTTGTAACTATGGCTGAGACTAATACATACATATATTTTTAAATACATATTTAAATAGATATCAACGCCTAGATATATAACAAACACAACATTAAATGTTCATCACATGAATGTGTGTCCTAGGTGGGAATCGAACCTACGCCCCCAAGCGCAGAAGACAGGTTTACTACTTACTGGGCCATCGAGGGAGATTAAGCAAGTAAGTACATATTTGTGGACGTTTAAAAACATGTTAAACATTTTTTTTATCATAATATTTATGTCGAATATCTAACCTTGTCTGTTTTAAATAGCATTTTAGGTTATATTGACCAAAAACGGGTCGTTCAATGCTCGATGACCTCTGGGTAATTTTATTCACAATTTTTGACAATCTATAATTTTGACTAGGTACCATGATACCAAAATAATACCAAATTTACGGTTACAATATTTTTTACAACAGTGGCAACACCACACATTAATATGTGTTCATCACAGATATCTGTGGTGTTCATGGTTCATGAATGTCATTGAATCACAGATCTAATACCTATAGATTTTCAATGAGCGTGGCTAGCTCAGTGCCTCTCGCTTCAACAAGGTGTGTTGCCACATTAAAATTATTTGCTATAAGCTAGGGTAATTTACCTAATATGATGGGTAGTGAATCTTCAATGAGTAATTTTGGAAACAATACTACCTTATAAATATTTATTGTTTATACACTATCTGCTGCAACCCGCGGTACTACCTACAATTTTCTGGTAAGAAAAGCACGTTGTCTGTCCTCATGACATACCCTATCGTCCTGACAAAAACCGTAATAGATAGCCAGTTGACTTAAATTTTCACAGAATATGTAATGTTAAGGCTGATTAACTGAGAAATAAAAATATTCTAAACAAAAGGGGACCCTATTACTAAGTCTAAATTGGCTGTCTGTCTGTCCGTCTATCTGTCTATCTGTCCATCCTACATTTAAACGGCTGTATCTTTCGAACCGTAATAGATAATCAGTTAGAATTTTCATGTTTATGTAATATTACGGTGGATTAATTAAAAATAATAAAAAAAGCTAAAACGGAACGGGGTATTTTTGGATTTGTGCTATTGTAAAAACGGTAATCCGTACAAGCGTCAAATTTTGCCGATTATAGTGAACATAAGTAAAACAACAAATAATAAACACTGGCCAAGTGCGAGTCAGTGACAAATTTCTGTTTACCACCAAGCTAAACAACGTCGGACGCGGTCGATACTTGGATGGGTGACAGCCTGGGCGTGATGTTGTCTTTTTGTATTTTGTGATTGTAAAGAACCCTCAGCGCGCGAGCCCGACTCGCGCTTGGTCAGTAAATTTTTTTCATGAATGGAATTACGTATAACATTCTAAATAATTAGATAAATAGATAAAACTCTTTAATGTTTATAGTACAAATTTCGCGAACAGCGCGTAGCTTTTTGAGTCGGTTCGCCGAAATCGCCTTTTGCTTTTCCTGCTCCATAATTCTGGCCTCATTAGTATATATTTGATACTAACATTCACCATATTCACATGGGCATAGAAGGGTCGGTATTTTGCACTTCTTGTAATGTGCCAGCTTTTTTGACTGTACATGTACATTGGTTGAAATGAAATCTCAATCAATTTTGTTTTTTTCGGCTGGTAAAATATTTTCATCATCATAAGAAAGTTTTCTAATTTTTGGTGGCAAAAGAACTTATCGATGGTATTTCTACTGAATAATCCTCAATGTTCGCATTAGGCAAGTGCATTGTTAGTAAAACAAACGGAATTAAATAATTAATATCTCTTCTGACAATGGATCCGGCTTTGAAATGTTTCGAAAAAATTCTACCATGTCTTGCTGGCACCCAACTTTCACGACCGCGTAGCACATTCATTTCATTCGTAAGACAGGATCAATTGGAAACCTGCAGAACGAATAATTTATGTTAGATGCGGTGGGTAATTTCTTTCATAAACTGGCAACATTCGTTATAATTCTTCTAAGTGAATAATTTGATAAAATTCATAGAATTAGACCACTAATCGACCCAAAAACTGACTAATTATGAAAATATGTTTACGAATTGATATCCTGAATGTCTTTAGGTGATCGCTACAAGCGTTATTATGTTTACTTACTTGTGAAATAATATTTCATAGTTTTGTCTCTCACTGCGCTTCTTGCAGCCCAAAATGCCACACCCAAGCATTGTAGAACCATTTTTACAGTTATTACTCAGAGAAAAGACGCACATAACACATTAAATCACCAAAATAAGCCAATAAATAATATTCTGACCCGTTTTGTTTGGCATTGAACCGTCAGATTTTGACATTTCGGGTACAAAAAAGAGGCCACGCTGATAAGGACAAAAAAGTCTATCTATGTCCTTTTTGTACTTGTGCTGAGCTGTATCAATTTGTCTCTTTCACTGAAATATATTGCCGATCTGGTTGTGTATATCTGTGCATTGAATAGATATAGAAGACCGTAGAGGGAGAAAGCAAAGACATATATTGTGAAAGGGACAAATGGCTAAAGATGGTACCTCTCGCTTTGCTCGTTTTTTCTGATTGAAGCGTTCCGTCCCTTTGGGTAGGAGGTATCATGCTAGGTACTTAGCACGGCCAAATTTTCAAAGCTTCATATTATAATCTGAACATTACACAACATAGGTGCCAATCCTTTGGCAAGGCAAGTTTCTAACAGCATTGGCCCTAAATTGAATAGTCTCAACTGTGTTTTGTTCCTTTGTCTTGCATACAATATTTGCGAGAATACTACAGTGCAACCAACTTATCTGTAAAGTTGAGTGGGGGAGCTACCATCGTAGTTTCTGCAGCGTCCCGTGGACATTTTCTGTTTCCCTCATTTTGCCAACTTTACAGATAAAGTTGTAGAGTATCTGCGCCGTATGCACGTTTCTTCATTGGTTCCCATTTCTCCAAAGCCGAGCAGTAGTGCGCATGTCACGATCAGTTCCAACATTAAAGGAGGAGGTATGGATGCCTAGATAGTGTGCCAGAGGTCAATGGCCGTGAAGTACGGGCGAGAAGCGCAGATTTCCGTGAAATAATGAGATTTGAAACTATCTCGGCTCGGCCATGTCTGTCAAGCGATTAGTACCTACCTACGCACAGGTAGATGCGTTTTTATGAGTTCGGGTTGCCTATAATGTTATGTATACCTACCTAAATAAGCGCAGTATAGAACTGTACTTGCAAATTGTTCAAACAATCTCAGTATCAAAACTGCCTAAGCTTTACAAACAAAATAAACCGGCCAGGTGCGAGTCGGGCTCGCAAACTGAGGGTTCCGTACATTGGCGGATCTAGGCATGGGGCATGGCCCCCATGCCCCATGCCTAGATCCGCCAATGTACACCTAGCAATTCCTTACATTCGACTCAGTTTTTCGATTTGATTCAGGTGCACTTTTACACAGCATACTCATGGGTACCTATGCTTGTCAGAATGCCCCCCCCCCCAAAATGAAATCCTGGATCCGCCCCTGGACTTCCGTTCCACCACAAAATTACTAGTTATAACTTGGTAATGAACAGAAACTTGTCACTGACTCGCACTTGGCCATTATTTATTGTTTGTTGTTTTACTTTAGAGTGTGTACTATAGTCGTGCCAAGTTTGACGCTTGTACATATTACCGTTTTTACATAAGAGCTAACCTACAAAAATACGTAAAAAAATCGTCTTTCCTTTTTGACTTTTTTATTATTTCTTAGTTAATCCGCCGTAACATTACATATTTTGTGAAAATTTTAACTGGCTATCTATTACGGTTCGAAAGCCGTTTAAAGGTAGGACAGACGGACGGACAGACAGACAGACAGACAGAAAGACAGACATCGTAGCCTTAGTAATAGGGTCCCGTTTTTACCCTTTGGGTATGGAACCCTAAATAACTTCTTTTGAAAATTAACTATTTCCTAAAGTGTTCGGACTTTTAGGTTCTGACTTTTCAAAGATATGGGAACCCTACTTGCAGCCAATATCTTACTAAAAATTAAAATGCAACTGTGCCAGCATTTCAAGCTGGGTTGGCTCGGGGAGATGCACATATGCACAATTCACCCCAAGCAGGACGTCAGTGAAGGACTCTTCTCCCCCATCCCGAATAAAATATTTTTACTATCTAATTATAGGCAACTCGGATGGGCAGCATTCATTTTGTCATCCAAAATACCAAAGCGCTTAAAGACAAGACACATAATTATGGTATTGAGACGTGGTCCTTAACTGCTAGCCTTTTGGAAAAACTCGGAGTTGCACAGTGGGAAAATGAATGAAAAGAGCTGCAATGGAAAGAGCTATGCTCAGAGTTTCTTAACCACAGTTACTGTTACCGAACATAACTAAATAAATTTGCAAGATGAAGTGGCAATGGGCAGGCCACATAACTCGAAGAACCGATAACTAATGTGGAAGAAAGGTTCTTTAGTGGAGACCACAAACTGGAAGATGCAGTATAGATAGGCCTCCGTCTAGATGGACCGACGACATTGTGAGAGTCATGGGCATCCAATGAATGAATAGTGGGCTGTAGTTCAGTGTGGAGTTCTAAGGCCTATTTCAGCAGTGGACGTCTTCTGGCTGATGACGGTGATAATGAATTATAGGCAATTAAAGAATTTGACATGTATCTAGCAGGATTCGAACCGCAGGAGTGATGGTGGCCAAGCGGTAGCACGTGTGCTTCAACATCTGATGGCACCTGGTTTGATACTCGGCCATGCACCAATGACTTATTTAGTACTTAAATAAATTATGTGTAGTTTTGATGCTATCGCTCAACAACGACGAAGGATAACATTGTGAAGAAACAAAACAATATCTTTTGGGGTTCTTACCCCAAAAGATTTTTTTTTGTTTCCGTCTATACTGTCACCAACACATTTCGGGGATTTTATTAGACCAAACCTCACCGAACCGGAAGACGCAGCGTAGGTAGGCCTCCCACTAGATGGACCGACGACATAGTGAGAGTCGCTGGCATCCAGTGGATGCAAAAGGCAGGTTGTCGTTCAGTGTGGAGGTTAAAGGGGGAGGCCTATGTTCAGCAGTGGACGTCTTCATCTAGCAGTTTACTCTCTTTTTCAGTTCAAAGACATGACAGTTACCAACATGCACTGGGCCAGCCTGGTGGATTAGGGCTCATCCTCTCTCTGAGAGAAAGCCTGTGTCCCAGCAGTCAACACTGGTGAAATGATAAGCTGATAATGATTAGGATTCGAAACTACCCAGAGGTAAATGCCCTGAGCCCTATTTTTGTTTTTTGCAATTTTTACAGCTGGCAGCGGTCATGACATAGTGTAGACTGTAGTTTATATGGTAGACAGAATAGGCGTCTCTTGCTGCATGTTAAGTGATGGTGTTGTCGAAGAAGACATGTCTAGCCTGGAATAGGAACTGGCTCTCAAAATTATATTATGTATACTCAATAGACTAGGTAGGTACGAAGTCGGTACTTAATACATAATATAATACCTATAACGTCCAAGGTAGGTCCTAGCACAGGTACTAGGTAGGTATAATATAGATACCTATTATAAATAAAGATATGGATTATGGATAAAACTATGATAACTTCCAAGCTCGTACGTTTACTGTAGTATTTTGGTTTATTGGAAAATTTTACTCACATGCCACCCTACCACTAAGATGTACGCAGTGAGACGCAGGGTGAGTCGAAGTGATAGTTGTAAAAAAATTGATCTAAACTTACTTACCTCCCCTATATAAAATGCGTTCATAATCTATTTTACAAGCCGGCAAGTCCGGCAACCGTAGAAAGAGTAAGTACTCGTACCTACGCCGGCAACCTAATTTCGACGAACAAATAGGTCAGTTTTAATCCCGCTCGCTCGACCAATTTGGCAGGCCACACACTGTGTAAAAGAGAGGCCCGGCCACAATCAAAATTGCGTGTAAGAAAGTAGTCATGTGTGAATTTTATTCGCAGTTTTATGGCAATTTTACAAAAACAACAGGTGCGGTTCGAAACTCTTACCTGCAAGTGTATTGGCACTTTTTTTACCGGCGCGTTATTCATTTTCACAAATACACTGATGCACTATCACAAAGTTTATTTATAAAATAGTGTGGGCGTTCCCGCGGCTGTTAAATTTCGCAAAATATTGAGTTGAAGGAATTCAAAACACAGTAGCCCAACTTTCAACTATCGACGAACGCATACTGATTTTTTTTCAATGATTTGAATTTACTACAAATCCCCACCACAGCGCATGCGTAAAACGCGCCCTTCGTTTTGGTTGGCTGCTGTAATTTTGTTAGGTCGTTCGCTATCTGCTATGTGAGTTCTAGCTAAAATTGCTAGATGGCAGTTGAAATTATCGAAATTATGTTGTAACATTAAATATTTTAAGCCCGTATTCATATTAAGATTTGTTTATAGCTAGGCATACATTTTAATTACGTTTCTAGTTAGTTGTAAAGACACTTTACGCCCTAAACAACACAGAAACAGTTCATTTTAGTGAGTTTAGAAATTATTCCTCTTATTAACTTAGTTACATAACGATTCACTAGATGGCGCTAAAATAAATTAACTCCCGGTCACTACCACAAAACCAACCTTGGGTAATTTCAGCATTGTTGATGTAAAGTTCGTTCAACTAAGTGATACTAGGTGGCGACTAAAACAAATTCGTTCCCGATCATTACCATGATGGGGGTAGCCTTCAGCTATCCCGTGCTCTTTTCTTTCAAAACAAAATCGAGCCATGCGGCGGACACGGGCGTATTTTCCGTCGAAATAATTCGCGATAAATTACAAAATTACTTTTTATTTGGTCCGAACATTACGTGTGAAGTGTAGTGCTACTTTTTCAGGAATAAAACACTAATGCCAACGCTACATCTGAAACCAGGAATCACGGTAAAAATTACACTTTAGTCTTTGTATTATTAGCATGAGAATCGGTGTAAGTGTTTGAGACGTTTTAATGTGGCACCATCGATTGCGCTCCACTTCGTCGCTTACTACAGTTCTATTTTAGGGAGAAGCATCATGAAAATAGAATAGAAAGAATAATAATTATGTAAACAGAAAGAATAGAAAAATATAACAAAATCTTTGTAAGTATACTTACATTATTTACGTTTGTTCTATTTATTAGGATCCTAAGTAGGTAAATTTTGAATTGTTCTCGATAGTTTTGAATCACGAAAATTCCAATAAATTCAACCTACCTTCTTGCAAAATACTTACATACACTAATCGGCGTAGCACATTTTGTATTTCGTAGAGGGTCTACGATACGACGTTAGTACTACCTACACAAAATGGCAAAAGTAGCGTTTTTGTGACTTGTATTTTTTGTTTAGGCTTGTGTTTATGGTTTTGTACCCAAAGGGTAAAAACGGGGCCCTATTACTAAGCCTACGATGTCTGTCTGTCTGTAGTTGTGTGTCTGTCTGTCTATTCGTCTATCTGTCTGTCTATCCGTCTATCTATCTGTCTGGCTGTCTGTCTGTCCGCCCATCCGTCCGTCCGTCTGTCTGTCTGTGTCTGTCCGTCCGTCCGTCCGTCCGTCCGTCCATAGTCCGAAAGGGGAGTGATACAACAAACGTATTTTTGTATTAGCTCTAATGTAAAAATGGTAATGCCTACGTACAAGCGTTAAAATTGGCATGATTATATACACCCTCTAAAGTATATCAACAAATAATAAATAATGGCCAAGTGCGAGTCGGTGACAAGTTTCTGTTCATTACCAAGTTATAACTGGTAATTTCGTTATTAAAATTTGCGGTGGTACGGAAACCTCAGTGCCCGAGCCCGACTCGCACCTAGCCAGTTTTTTTTTTCTATTATCGTCAGTTCGTTGGTTTTTTATCCGCCGAAACGTTTTTTAAGTACCCAGAATGAGACGGAGAAGTTCCATTGGGGTAAGCCTTACCTACCCCAATGGGGGCCCAATGGGGGGTTAAGTTATTGAGTGTAAATGTGTGTATGCAAATATTTCATACTATATACCTAGATACCTACTACGACGTAGTACGGTGTAACATAAAATCTTCGTGTGCATGTCTGTTATCATTTTTCTCTAAAACGGCTAGATCGATTTGAATAGGTAATTTTTTTTTTTGGAAACCATTTTTTTTGTGCTCCCTTAGTGATTTTTTATTATCAAAAAAGTTGAAAGCGATTCTCTAACTAAAACATGCACGTAACGCGGCGCGTTAAGTTAACTTTTAAAAGTTGGCCCTTATTCCCTAGGGAATCGAGGCCAAATTTTTAAAATCATGGCCGGTAAAATGAAATGTAGAATTAGGTACCTACGTATAATGTTGGTATATGATAAATAGTTTATATAAATTTATACATTGTCAAAAATTCACGCGAAAAACGCAAGATTTGGAAAATAATACAATGCCGCAACATAATTTTTTACTTTTTTTTGTGCAAAATTCTCGAACATTGTTTCCTATTCAACTTGACAGATTACTCACAATAATTTAGTTAACATTTTATGTTTATTTTAAAACATTGCGTAAACCGGGTTTTATACTTATCGACAAGAAAAAGGTTGCGACAAAAGAACCTTTTTCTTGAGGACTCCGTAAGATTTTCTCTTTGTTCTTTGTTCATAAAGACTTGTTCGAAACTCCCTCAATACCTATTTGTACAAAGTTAGACAATTTCGCTTCCTTAGGATATGTACGTATCTACTTTCATTCATTAAATATGGGTTATACCTACTTGCAGCGAAATAATAAACAGTTACTTAGGAATAATGAAGAGACAAGACTGAAAAAGCTTTTTTGATTTCATTTCACTTGACAGTTCTAGCCGAAGCTAGATGTAATCTAAACTCCAAATTATTGTATTTCTACTTCAACAACTTTACCGTTGAGACCAACATAAATTAAATTACTCCACCATTGTCCACAGTTTTAAGCAGATACAACTATAGTTATATGATTATTTACGGAATGTTTACCGTGGGAAGGTTGTGGAATGAGCTCCCAATATTTCGGCCCGCGGTAGTTAGGATAGGGGGTATCCAGTCTCGGGTCCGTCCCGGGAGCCGTCCGGGCCCTTCCGGCCCAGTCCGACCCTGTTTGAAGCTATGAGAAACATATTATTAGAGTAGAAATAGAACGATGCAAATAAAGCAATCTTATCTCCAAGGTAATCTAGATTTGTACAGAATCATAAGACTGTGTACCTGACACCGTTTGGGAAAAGGAATTTAAACCTACTTGAATTTATTCATCTTTCACTCAGGAACAGACAGTTATTTTAGCATAGAAATAGTTGAAGGGCCGTTGGCATAGAACGCATATACCAGGGGGACTAGACAAGAGCTACTTTCTGTTAGCGTTAACGCCTCCGGAAAAATGAAAATGTAAAAATGACATTGACAATGACATTAGCTTGAGAGATGTTCTCTCAAGCTAATATCATTTTCTGTCATACAATTTCATCTTTCCGTAGGCGTTAACGCTAACAGAAAGTGGGTCTTGTCTAACCCCCCAGGGCTGTCAAAATAGACAAAATTACCACAAGATAATTTTGACTGAGCGCAGAGAGGTTGTTTAGGGCTACATTGACTGGAGTATCAAACCATCTAATGTAACAAGCTTCTCAAATATTCCAGTCCCAAAATGTCCTGTGTCCCAAAAAACTAGGGGTACACTATGACGCCTGTCCAAAAATTACAAAAGTACAAAACGACCAGCTTCCTAAATCGTCATATCAGAAAATTTCCCGTGTCCCAATTCTAATGGGACAAGGCTGCGTTGCTATGTATATTTGTTCATAACTTGCGTATTGTTGATCCGATCTTCATAAAATTTACGTAAACAAGAAGTTAATTTCAATTCAATTTTTAATTTCAAACATGAGTAAAATCGGTCTAGTGGTTACGATGATAAATCGGTTCAGCGGTTTGGGAGCTACGATGTCACATACAGATACTCAATGGCGTAGCTATCGGAGGGCTAGGTGGTGCAGTGCATCGAGGCCCTCAAGCTCAGGGGGTCCTCGGACCCTGACCTGTAAACCTCAAACAGAACTTGCGAAAATTTCTCCCACCTTCAGAATATAGAATAAACTTTTATTGTACACTCTTACACATACATGTCCCTAATAAGTAAGTAGCTACCTAAAAATTCGGATTTATGTACAAATTTTAATTAACAAATGATCAATATAATACATAGGCAGAGGTTTGGCGCCAACGTAAAAAAACATGTCGTTTCGTTGTAAGTATTATTTTGGTAAACATGTGTATTTTCGCGGTGTTAATTTTATTTTTATTATCTTAGAGAAGCTACATAACGGTCTTAATCAACAGAGTTAATAATTAGCTAGAGACAAAGGGGCCATTTAAAAGTATCTACTCATAAAAAACAAAGTACATTATATGAACGCTAAAACATGTTAATAAAAATATAGAATAGATGTATAATATAACAAAGAAAAAAACAGTTGACTCTAAATAAACAAAGACAAACTAAGATGTGCACTTAACAAGTTAAGAAATACATTTATATAATAATAATATTTAAGACAGAATAGTACCTAAATTTTCACAAATAATTGTTGAAAAAGTTGTCACTTAACCACTTCCCTATGGATGAAATACTACGGACAAATATATCCATACCTAGACTATATTTACGTAACCTGTTATAGGTTCCACACGATTAATGCGTAACAAATAGTGAATTATTGCTTATTAGCAACGCACCCCGGCTTCGCACGGGTGTAAGTCTTATTTTTTACACCTTCGCTTACATTATTGGAGTTTTAGTAAGGATCCCTATATCTTTTGAAAATATAATATGCCAATGTCACCCGGGGATTGTGTAGCTACATCGAAACAGTGAAAGAATTTTTCAAATCGGTTCAGTACTTTCGGAGCTTATTCAATGCAAACAAACAAGCAACTCTTTCCTCTTATATTATATTATAGAATAGAAGTATAGATTAAGTGATCATGGACGTGGGAAAGTGATAAACGCGGTGAAACGTGTATTTTCCTTTTGTTTCCAAAGCTCCAAAGAAGCCTCTTGTAAAGTCTCCATTTTAAGGGCATGACTTTGACTTAACCGTGACTGTGACTTACTTGTTTGACTACATTTCATCAAACTTGGTAATAATTTAATAACTGACACTGGCAAATAAAATGTACAGAGAATAGAGTAGGTAATGAAAATCCCCATAAGTGTTTCCAAGGACTCGATAAAACGCGCTGCCTTCATAATAAAGCCCCAACAAAGTGCGACCAACTTATCTGTAAAGTCGAATGAGGGAGCCACTATCGGGTTTTCTGAGTAAAGCAGACAGCCACCCTTAGAAAACTTTAGTTCTCACAATTGACTACCTCTACAGATATTTTTTTCGCACAATAGATCCTGTAGAGTTGGTCAAATACCGGAACTAAATTAATTCTACCAGCTTTATTTAGAAAATAGGATAGTGGCTCCTCCAGTCAACTTTATGGTTAATGGGTATTGGTCACACGAGTACCTACGTTATCGATCTCTGTTATCACTTTTCCACTTATCTCTAAAAGCTTTTTTATATTGATTCAGTATTGTTTACGGATAGATAAACGGTCAATGTCAAGGCGGTGAAAATAATTCCACTGTTCCAAGGTCAAGGAAATCTTTGTTTTTTCCAAGTCGTCTTATACTATTTACTTTGTTTGTTCTCTTGGAGGGAACAAAAATTGCTCTTAACTTATTTGATTTACCTTCTCGGCACACAAATTTGGCCGCTATAAAATAAAAATTAATAAAAACACCGCAAAACAATTTAAAAAAAAAACTTTTTCTTACGACATTTTGAATTTTTACTGACTTCTAAAAAAGTAAAAACTCAATTTCGTTTACTTGGATGACATATTTTTTCACTTATTTGGTCTTAAAAACTAATCAACTGAACCGATTTTCATGAAATTTTTATGGGACCAATCAGTACTTATAATCCTTTCAAATAAAAAAAAAAAAACTTTCTAAATCTGTTCATATGTGACGGAGATCTGAGGTAACCAAAAAAAAAATACAACCGAATCGAGTACCCCCTCCTTTTTTTTAATGTACGAAAAATATATGCTTATTATAATATTTTTTGTAAGAACAGTTTCACAGATCTTGTAGTATTCATTCGCTGTGGGTTTCTATTAACTCCGGAAGTACCTACGAATACGTAGCACCAATGACGTAGCACTGAACCGGAAATAGTCGCTTGAAGCGCTAATAAGTTGAGACAGGAAACTGGTAGCATAGAACCTTATGTCTTTTATTTCCGCCTAGTAACCCGTTAAAGATTACAAAAGATGGAGTAACTCCATCTTTTGTAATATCAAGTTAGTACAGTCTATTTAGGAAAATGGATTTCTACACGAATATTCTTTATATCTTGTTTCATAGTAAAGTAGCGTATTATTTGTCTTGTTTGTTCATCATAATCAGCTTTTTAACAGTCCACTGCTGGACTTTTAGCCTACACCCGAAAGGGTGATTGGGCCATATCCACCACTTTGGCACAGTGCAGGTTGATGGATTCACATACGCCATTGAAGTCCTTCTCCGTACGTATGCAGGTTTCCTCTCGATGTTTTCCTTCACCGAAAAGCCAGTGGTATTTCTTGTTTGTTCAGTTAGATAGAACTCTTGATATGGGTTTTGATAAAACGTGTATAAATCAAGTGAATAGAAACTTGAGAGGTTTACTAGTAGCCATTGAAGCCTTCTTCTATCCAGTTCCTGGCTCCGTCATCAGATCAGTTCGTTAGTTCTAAATTATTGTATTGTCATCGTAAAAGAATATAGTCATAAGGATTACATACTTATAACATAGTCATATTTGCAAAGTTTCAAATAGATACGAAAAGAAGTAAGTTAAATTCGACTTCCATAAAAATTTGTTTATTCAAATTCAAAATATTTATTTGTCAGAACATGGTAGGTACACATACATATAAAGTAGCATACATGGTCGTAATAATGGAGACGTATCTCATGTCCTTGCCTGTTACAGCGTACAAATGTTAGTTTTTTATATATATTATTATTAGTTTTTGTTAATGTTAAAAAAATAACGAAATTATGTCTAAGTAAGAATATTGTTAGAATCATATTTTGGTTTGGTTGTATTTTATACCCTAATTAGATGTTTATTACTACCTATATAAGCTATTATTATCATTTTATCTTTTCCTAGTACCTAGTCTCGATTTTGTCAATTATTTAGTCTACATTACATATCAAAACATTTTTATCATTAAGGAATTCTGAAATTTCATAGTAGCTTTTTTGTGCTAATAAAATTTTAAGTTTATTTTTAAACATTCCAATATTTAATTCTCTCATAATTTTAGGAATTTTAGTATATATTAAAGGAGCCATACAGAATACACTTTTTTGCATGAGTGAAGTTTTGGCCGTACGTGGGCAGAGTTTCATCTCGGCCTGTGTGCGAGTTCGAATACCAGCATCAGTCCAACTACCAAAGAGATGTTGGTTTGATTTTACAAAAGTTGCTATTTCTAATATGTATAGAGATGGTAATGTCAGAATCCTGTGTTTTAAAAAGTATTGTTTTAAAAAGTATGGTTTTTATACTGGGTTACGTGGAAAGGGTGTACTAAACCGAAAAGGGTCCTTATTACCCGTCATGTTTACCATCTATTACTATGGGATCACAGACTAGGTAAGCTACTTTGTATGGGATCAACCATGATATCGCAAAAAAAAAAATGAGAGTTGATATTTTTGTTTACTTATAGCACTTATAGCACTGTTTCAAAGCACTGTTTATACATTTTGTCGAGTGCGAATAACCGTTTTCTATGGTTATTATGGACCCTTTTCGGTCGAACGAAAGTCACCGACATAGCCCACCGGATTAGTAGCTTAAAGTGGCAAGGGCAGGGCACATAGCTCGCAGAACACATGGCCGATGGAGTCAAAAAATTCTCAAATAGATACCTCGGACCGGTAAGTAAGCGCAGCGTAGGACGTCCACCCACAAGATGGACAAACGACCTAAAAGTGACGCTGGATGCAGGCCGCTTCCAACCGGCTCTTTTGGAGATCGATGTTTAGTTCAGACTATGTTCAGTTTCAGCGTGATGATGGAAAGTATATACTCTTTTATAAGTAAGTTCTACTTATATTAACTTTAATAAACGTAAAAAACGAGTTTTACTTTGTTACTATGCCTATTACAACTATGTAACTATGAAAACAATGACGTAGGAGCGCGTGCGCAGATTATCTATAATTCTGATGTTTGTTTGTACAAAGATTTATTGGAGGCGTTTTATAAAGTAGGCAGATTCTAATAGTCAGGTGGGAAGAGATTAGTTGAGATAAAATGATCTGTCTGGCGCGAAATAGAAACAATGTAGAAATATTTTATATGTACCTATGCCGGTTACATAAATAAAATAAGTGAAAACCACGTCAGTTTCCATAATAAAACTTGAATGTATATTACGAACCAAAGGGTTTGAAATATTTTGCAATGTCCCGACCCGCAATTTTTTATGGTTCCGTATCCAAAGGGTGTAAACGGGATCCTATTACTACGTCTACTTGTCTACGCTGTCTGTCCGTCTGTCCCACCTTTTAACAGCTGTATCTATAGAACCGTAATATATAGCTAGTTGAAATTTCCACAGTTTTTTTAAACGGCGGATTAACTAAGGAATAATAATAAAGTCAAAAAGTTATTACTAAACCCATACAAACTTTTTTTTTCAACGTATACTTTTGTATTTACTCTAGTGTTAAAACGTTAATTCGTACAAGCGTCAAACTTGGCATGGTTATAGTACACAGTTTATAGTAAAACAACATATAAATACTGGCCAAGTGCGAGTCGGTGATACATTTCTGTTCATCAAAGTCAAGCAACGTCGGCCGCGATCGGTACTTGGATGGGTGACAGCCTGGGTGTGATGTTGTCTTTTTGCATAACTTTTTTGTACTTTAGTATATAGTTAACAATTAATGTCAGTCACTGACATAGCCCACCGGATTAGCAAGTTGAAGTGGCAGTGGGCAGGGCACATATCACGCAGAACAGATGGCCGATGGGGCCGAAAGTTTCTGGAATGGAGACCGCGGACCGGTAAGCGCAGCGTAGGACGTCCACCCACAAGATGGACAGACGACCTAAAAAAGACCACAGGGAATCGCTGGATGCAGGCCGCTTCCAACCGGCCCTTTTGGAGATCGATGGGGGAGGCCTATGTCCAGCAGTGGACGTCCTATGGCTGAAAAGATGATGATGATGAATTTATGTGGTGGTACGGAACCCTCAGTGCACAAGCCCGACTTGCACTTGACCGCTTTTTTTTTCCTTTTTTTTCAAGGTATATCTGCGCTCTGTGAAGCTTGTATATGTTTGGATTGGAAACATATACCTAGACGAACAAAAATTAACAAACAACACAGTGTCCTAAAGTGTCTCGTTATGGAGAAAATTGAACATAAATCCTATTTTTTTATTTTTTTATTTAAATACCTTTGTGTTCGAAAAGCTCAGCGATTTTTAATCTCATTCTGATATTATTTCTAAGAAAGCTTCCTCTAACCATTAGAATATATTGCTTCAATGAAGCCCTTTTGAAATATTGGTATTTTTCTCCAGATGGCGCGTTACAAGAAGACTGGTCTAATGGACGATGACGCGGGCAGCGTCAGCTCGATCCAGCTGAACGAGGGTGTCAGGTCTGGGGGCACTCATATACGGTATCACATGGTGAGTTCTTTAAGCTGATACTTTCGAAAAGAGAAGTAAATCGAACGGAAATGAGAAGGAAAATCTGTCGCCAGGCATTATGAGTGAATCTTGATTGAACATTCTTATTTAGATCAATGCATTGAACTCGAAAGAACTTGGACCTTACCTCTTTGGGTTAGGTTTCAAAGTTCTTTGTCCGCATCACAGTTGCTAACTGATTTTGAATAACTGACGTTTCGTTTATATGGGTGCAACTGGTACAACAAATTTCTTACAAAAATGCCATGACAGCCGTTCTAATTTAAACAAAAAATAAATTTCTTTTCTGTGGATACTTTCACTACGAGAGGAACTTCAAAAGGCTTTCAGCTCGTGCGGTTAAGGTTACTTGCTGCCGTCCGATTACTAAAAAACCGTTAAGTCTTTTAGGTAACGTTAAAGTAAACGGTCTTTTAGTAATCGGACGGCAGCTTGCATCCCATAGGCACTTTAACTGAACTCGTTTTATGTTCTTTTGAACAGCGCTTGCTCTAGCCCTTAATTATCACTAATTAGAGCCCATCCCTATTAATTCCAGACAAAAAAATACTTTAAATAAAAAAGCTTTTTCGTATTCTTCTCAGTAAACCCTTTCATTTGATATCCATATCATGATGGTAGATAAGAACATTGTGTCCGCCATCTTGGGGCGTCCGCCATATTGAATTTATCATTCAGAACCAAAGTGTTTGGGAAAACAAATCCTTCGAACCCAAGGACGTTTTATTCGGTAAAACGTCCTTGTTCGAACCATACTCGATGGGGTTAAGTCGTTTTGTCGTTATGTTTACGTCAAAAAAAACAAGAGTCATTATATACTTTTCATGATAGCTACTGTTTTTGCGTCAATAACTTTTTTGAAACGTAGAAAGATCAAAAATAATGATTTAGCAAAACTGTTGCTTACGTCTACATTCTACACATGCGTTAGTGTATTAAAGTCCGTTCACACTATGATAGGTATGATAGGCCTCCTACTAGGTGGACCGATGACATCGTGATAGTCGCGGGCATCCAGTGGATACAGATTGCAACCACCAATTTCTGAACTATGAATATGACTACATTAATGGCTTTGATTACGGAATCCTACCATATGCGTGTCTCGACACGCTCTTGAACAGTTTTTTACGAATTTTCAATAGCCGGAGAAACAATAGAAGATTATGCACAAGGGAATAAAGCAGTGTCTTACGTCGCGGGCGGCATATTGAAATTCACACAACGTTGTCGTTCTCCCCCTGGGCACGCTTAAGTGGATGGTCATCTTTGACCATCCCAAGCCCGGGTCCCCTTTTAGTAGCCTCTTACTACAGGCAGGGGTTATGGGTGCCGTATTCTATTGCCCCGGCGCTAGGGCTAATTGCCCCGGCGCCAGGGCTAATCAATGTTCCGACCTAGTGCAAACGCTCCCTATACAACAAACCAAAACCACACTGAAAGATGAAATAATTATATTTACATACAAAATATCAAATTCACACACGAACGTTTGCGATACCAATACAGTGACGATCGGACAGACATTCGCAATGTTCTTATTAGCGATATCTGTTTGTTTAACATTTTAGTACTGGTGCAAAACGATATTGTTTCTGGGTACATTTCCATTATGTGTTTCCTCTAAAAATAATTTATGGTATGGTTAAATTTAAACTTTATTAATAGTTTTTAAGTTAGTTGTAAACGAAAGTTACTGACATGGCCCACCGGATTAGCAAGTTGAAGTGGCACTGGGCAGGGTGGGCACATATCACGCAGAAAAGATGGCCGATGGGGCCGAAAGGTTCTCGAATGGAGACCACGGACCGGTAAGCGCAGCGTAGGATGTCCACCCACAAGATGGACCGACGACCTAAAAGCGCCCGCAGGGAAACGCTGGATGCAGGCCGCTTCCAACCCGCCCTACTGGAGATCGATGAGGGAGGCCTAGGTCCAGCTGTGGACGTCCTATGGCTGAAATGATGATGATGATGATAGTTTTAATTTAAAATATGTAGTTATATATTTCTCATTTCCCACCCTTTACCGGTAGGAAGTTTATTATTTTGAAGTCGAAAAAAATATATAACAGCGACTAAAAATTATGTCTTTAGTGCTAAAAGTAAGCGAAAAATTTAATTGAGAACTGCCAAAAACTAAGCTAATGTTATAAAAACTGGCAACCGGTAACAAAATATACATAACACAGTATTACGATTTTTGTTTTCTTTTCTGTAGTTATAAACTATCACCGTTGATTACTATAGTTATAATCCACAGAAAAGAAAATTTCGAATGACTGACGTATCATTTATGTGGTTATTACTGGCTACAAAAAAATCTTACAAAAATGTCTTGACAGCCGTTACAATTTAAACAAAAAAATAATTCTTTACTGTGAAAATGACCATCCATAACCTAATCCTGGATATATCGCCGTTAATAATCATAATAACTAAGAAAACAAAGGTTCGTCTAATGAAGTGTCTCGTCTTTCCAATCTTTCTCTACCGAAATTTGTTCTCTGAAGCTTAAAGATCGTCAGAAAATCGATACACGGAGATGTGGTGTTGGAGGCGGCTGTTGAAAATACCGTGGACAGCGTTCCGCACCAATAACTCTATCCTCAAAGAGCTTCATAATCTTCATATACAAGGTAGACTATTGCCGATTGTGCAGTTGCGAATACTGAAGTTCTTTGGGCATATCTCTAGAAACACGAACTCGATGGAGAGGCTTGTGGTACAGGGCCCAGTAAAAGGCAAGCGTAGCCCTGGTCGGTCACCAACTCGCTGGACCGACTCCATCAAAAATGCCACACAGTCTACCATGGTGCAGTGTGCTCGCTATGCAACCAGCCGCCAGAAATTGAGAAGCATTGCGAGACGAGCGGCAGCCCTGGGAAGAGACGAAGACGACAGCGAGGAGCCTTGCTGTACCATCACCGCAATCATGACCACTCTACCAAGAGTGCACGACTAAGAAGAGAGAATAATCATAATTATTTATAACAATTATAGTATTTTTTTATTGTATGAAGTATAAGATATACTCTACAAAATAATATTATCTTAGAATTACTCCGTCGCATTTTGAAGAGGGCCCGCTATTTTAGTGAAGAATTTAAATAAAAAAATATTTTTAATGATTTTACTGCCAACTAAATAAAATAATATAACGTTTTGTAGATATCAATTGTGTAAATACGCGCATTAATAATTTTACAATGACGTCACACATACGAAATATCATGTGCGTAAGCAACTCATTCATTCAACATTTAAGAGCGTAGCTCTTGTCGGTGGAGTAACTTCCAAGCTGTCCTGTGACATTTACCTTCTCTTTTTTTTGATCTTAGAATACTCCTCTTGGTCCTCTCTTTCCTTCTACCTTTCCCTCTATGATGGTTTTCATTAATTTGTCATGTCGTACAATGTGGAATAACATCTTTCTCCTTCTCGTCTTTATATTCGCTAGTATACTTCTTTCCTCATTAACAACATGTAATACTTCTTGTTTTTTTTTCTGTCCAGCTTATTCTTTCCATACGTCTCCAATAAGTACCACATTTCAAATGCTTCCACGCTGTCTCGACCTTTCTTAGTCAATGTCCTCGTCTCATTTCAGTACAGTGCAATGCTTACATAAAGCATCTCTTCTCTATCTCATTCTTTATCTCTATCTCTTCTCTACATATTATAAATTAAATTCGCTTTCCGTGTCTGTATATCTGTATGGCTGCTAACTCCTCCTAAACCACGCCACAGATTTTGATGCGGTTTTCACCGTTGGTAAAATTATTTTTCACGGAAGGTTTATATAGGTATATAACTAGCGACCCGCCCCGGCTTCGCACGTAAATTATACCCGTGCGAAGCCGGGCGGGTCGCTAGTTAATAATATATTATAGCTTGATAAAGAGATTATGAAATTAAAATCACGTACACTAACCAGAGCCATCTCTGTCGCACAATAAGAACACCAAGTCACATTTCAAACAAAGAAACTAAATCAACATCGATTGAGCCGTTTGGGAGCTACGATGCCACATACAGATACACATATTTATAACACCCTTCTGTTAGCGAAACCGGCCAAGTGCAAGTTGGGCTCTCTAGTGAGGGTCTATACCACCACAAAATACAATAATTATCAATTTAAAAAACCGACTTCAAAGTTAGTAAAATATGTCATTACGATCCGGTGAAATGATAAAGAGGTCAAACAGGTAAGAAATTACCTACCCGTTGAATTGAATTGAATTGAATTGAATAACTAACATAACTTGGTAATGAACTGAAAATTGTCACCGACTCGCACTTGGCCGTTATTTATTATTTGTTGTTATAATTTGGATCGTATATTACTATAATCATGCCAAGTTTGACGCTTGTACGTATTACCGATTTTACATTAGAGCTAATACAAAAATACGTGAAAAAATACGTTTGTTGTAATAAGGACCCCCTTTCGTTTGTAGTTTTTGAATTTCTTTGTTTATCTGCCGTAACATATTCTTTGAAAATTTCAACACACTGTCTATTATGGTTCGAAAAATATAGCCGCAAAAAGGTAGGACGGGCAGACAGACAGACAGACAGCGTAAGCTTAGTAATAGGGTTTACACCCCTTGACAACAAACACATTTTCGCATTTATAAAAGCTGCATGATTATAAAATCGAAACAGTAATGTATAAAACAATTTGAATATGTAAACGTTTATCAAACCATTAAATTGGAACCAAACACTTTTTGTTCGATTATAGCCCTACTTCAAAACACCATTAATAATTACAAAGAAAACAAACAATTTTCACGCAAACACGCACTCGCACACGTCTGACATTGAATTTCCTTACTCTTGACTTCTGACCATGAAAACGATCTAACACACTGAAAACTGTACCACGACGTAGGTGTACACGGTAACTACATAATACACGAGATCAGACGATATAAAGCATTATAATCTCGGATGTGTGGTCTATTCAATTCTGGATTGCGTTGCGCACGCGCCGCTATTCCTAATTCGAATTCAGTCACGCGGCGACCCTTCGCGAAATAGGACGTGTATTTAGAAATGTTTACACGTGCCTAAAAATAAACAAAATACGTTTCAAAATAGTTTATATGCACTCGTGCCGTACGAAAACAAATGGGGCAAGCTCTATCTACTCGCGTTTGAAAATGTTAAAATTTTGTTTCCGAAAAAATATAGCAAATAATTTGTATGGTTTCCGAAATTAAATATCAGTGCTTGTGAGTTTAAGAACAAACATACCGAAATAATGCTGAGGATAATCGAGGAATGGAAACAATTAGTGGAAAAAATCGACGTGACCTATTGACCCAAAATTAAGGCGATAAGCCAGGCGATAGTTCAAAACGATTAGACACAAAGGATATCCAGAATATACGCTGATAACTCCCAATTCCGAGAAGCTAGCAGTTGGCAACACTCCAAAAGCGAAACATGGCTTCCCTCCCGGACACACCAACCCCTGATACTTCAGAACCGAGCACTCCTAGGTCTCCAGGAGTGGAACCGGTGACCAAGTTCAACTTTTTAAAGCAGCAAGCTGCGAGAAAGAACCCTTTTGTGAAGTCACGGCCATCTTTAACGAGAGAAAGCTCGACGGCGGAACTCTTTTCAAGGGAAAACTCGAGCAGCGACTTTTACCAAAATTCTAGACTGAATCTGTTTGAGACGGCTCCAAAACCGGAGGTGACTGCACAGGGATTTAAACAGGTACGTTTGACATGCATACACTATAGTACATCACTTCAGCGGCAGGCAAACGAGAAAATGCCGGCTGAGGTGTAGCCGAGGCCAGCATACGTGACTCCAGAAATGCTCAGTTGCCATCGAGGCTCAGAACATTGCATGGATAATGTTCGTAAATATTCTTTTATCAAATAAACAGGGTAACTAACAACCAGACTTTAAAAATAAAACATTTCCAGGTAGATTTATGGCTTGTGCTATGAGCCAATCACAGGACGCCAATGGAAATCTTACATAACCTCTATGCATTTGCCTCTTTTTATTGGAAAACGTAACCAAACCTTTTTGCACTTATAAATTTATATTGTCGTATGATTTTAGAAGAGACTAAAGTACTCCAAATTTATAAAAGCGGGTCCTTCAAATTATGAACACGTTATATTTAATACCATGTTACCAAAAGCTTTTTAACCTCCGACAAAAAAGTGGTGTGCATGTGAGTGTGAGTTGCATGTGTTTCTGTATTTGTGTTTGTTTGTGGCGTCGTAGCTCTCAAACGGGTGTGGAAGCAATGACCATTTATGTATCTTTGGATGACCCGATTTGAATTATTATGGCGTTTCTCTGTGGGATCGTATCCGGGATGAAGTTATTCGCCACAGAACCGAAATCACCGACATAGCTCAGCGTATCAGCAAGCTGAAATGGCAGTGGACCGGACATATCTGTTGCAGAACCGATAACCGTTGGGGTAGACGTGCTCTAGAATGACCACGAATAGGCAAACGTAACGAAGTACGCCCTGAGATTCACAATATAGGTACGTAGTACCATAGACAAAATGCTGGGTCACAGGCCTTCTCTCAGAATGAGAGGATGGACCCTAATCATAATCGGGCCGATAACCGATGGGGAAGAAAGGTTCTTGAGTGGAGACCACGAACCGGAAGACGCAGCGTAAGTAGGCCTCCCACTAGACGGTCCGACGACATTGTGAGAGTCGCTGGCATCCAGTGGATGCAAAAGGCAGACTGTCGTTCAGTGTGGAGGTTAAAGAGGCAGGCCTATGTTCAACAGTGGATGTCTTCTGGCTGATGATGATGATGGCCCTAATCAACCGTGCTGGCATGTTGGTGGATGTCATTATTTCTTTGAAATGTTGAGGTTCTTGGACGTACCGGTTTCCTCACGATGTTTATTTCATCGTTTTGAACGATGGCACTTGAAACTGCACATAATTTATTTAGGTAATAAATAAGTCATTCATGCAGGACCGAGGATCAAACCGGGTGTCGTCAGATTGTAAAGGGCATCATCACTCTAATCGTCGGACTAGGATGATTATGATGAAATAAGTTCCAGTAAAACTGTGCACAGAGAGATTTATCATCCAACTAGCTAAATGCCCGCGACTTTGTACGCGTATAGGGCTAGGCCTTCGGCCTCGCCAATAGATATAATTTGTA
The DNA here is from genome assembly GCA_932305915.1 of Agriopis marginaria. NCBI lineage: Eukaryota > Metazoa > Arthropoda > Insecta > Lepidoptera > Geometridae > Agriopis > Agriopis marginaria. The sequence goes on along the minus strand of OW029914.1, from coordinate 18,622,527 downwards.
ACATCCTTTCTTAAAGCCCTCCCAGACGTGTGGTTTTGGTTGACGGACCGCCGTCCAACTAACGGGAGAGAAAGAGTAATAATAACACATTTCCCTCTCTTTCTCTCACGTTGATCAGACGGTGGTTGAGGTCAACCAAATCTACACGTATGTTAGGGCTTTAAGCGCCACTTCTGCTAAATTTCATGCTTCTAGAGCCAGTAGTTTAGTCTGTGCGTTGTATGAATTGAAGAATGAACAGTGAATTAATTAAAACAAGAGAGATATGGTATGGGAGATGTTTTTGATCCAGGCGTATTTAGTATTGAAATAAATTATGTGCAGTTATGATGACATTGTGAAGAAACCAGTGTGTCCAAAAAGCTCAATAGTTCAAAGAAATACCTATGACATTCACTAACATGCACTGGGACAGCATGATGGATTAGGGCTCATCCTTTCTCTCTAAGAGAAGGCCTGAGTCCCAGCAGTGGGAACATGGCTGATAATGAAGATGACTATACCTAAATCTACCGCAGGGAAACGTTGGATGCAGGCCGCTTCCAACCGGCTCTTTTGGAGATCGATGGGGGAGGCCTATGTCCAGCAGTGGACGTCCTACGGCTGAAATGATACCTAAATTTATATCCATTTTACTAAGTACAAACAGACGCGAACTCGGATAATGACATCTCAACTGCAGATCTCTGCCGAGGGCTTCAATACTGAATAGGAAACGTTTATAATATATCTACGATAGTTTTACTATTAGGTATATCTGTAACGTTTTCCTACACGTGGAGCCGTCCTATTGTTTATGATAGGGACGTAATACATAATGTCTATTGTACTGGTGTCTGGTCTATTATATTGGTGAAGTTTTCACGTGGTTTTACCCGACTGCGACCGGCGGGTTATTCTTACTATGTATGTAAGTTGATGTTTGCAATATAAAGGACTATTTTTAACCGACTTCAAAAAAAGGAGGAGATTCTTAATTCGACTGTATGGTTTGTATGTTTGTTACGCGATTACTCTGCCAATTATGAATTGATTTTGGTGATCCTTTTTTTGTTTGGTAGATCATACTCCAGATCAGAGTTAGTCACATATATATTTTATCAAAATCGATTCAGCTCTTTTTGAAATAAAACCTACCAAGTGCGAGTCGGGCTCGCTCATTGAGGGTTACGTACCACCACCATAACTTGTTAGCTACTAAAATAAATAAATAAAACCGGACAAGTACGAGTAAGACTCGCGCTTCGAGGGTTCCGAAGGACGAAACCCACAGAGCGCGAGTCCAAACAAAACAATATATAATTAAATATTGAAAGACAAACATAACTTTGTAGTGCACAATAAGGTGCTTCCATACATACCAACTACAAAATGTAAGTTTGCAATTAAAAACATTTTTTTTAATGATATAACTTCAAATAAACAGTATTCAGATTTTCCTTCATATGTGCGGCAAGACCTTGCCTCTTACTAAATTTCATTATTCTAGGTCAATGGGAAGTACCCTATAGGTTTTGATTCCCGCAAAATATGCGAAAATATGCGACGTAAACGATCATATCTTTTGATCGCGTTGACTTACAAATTAGTTTTTTTTTTCACAGCGGAAAGAAACCGTAGCTTCGATTATAAATTTTAACTTAATAACATTCATGCGTTCCTGAGAAAAGGGTCTTGACAGACGCACAGACAGACAATAAAGTTAGGATCACTTTCTAAGGGTTCCGTTTTTTCCTTTTGAGGTATGGAACCCTCAAAATAGCGCAAAAAGACAACATCCCATCAACGACCGGGTGGTCACCCATCCAAGTAGTAGTAGTAGTAAGATAGAGTAGGCATATATCGAACTGAATAATTTTAATTGCGTTTCGAAACCATTCGTTGCGTTAGCGCGTGATATGATTATTACAAATATGCGACTTTTTTGGGATTTCGTTCGAGTCAGTCATTTCGCATGATATTTTTGTGCGAAATATCATACGAGCGATTCAAAAATTGAGCTACAGTTCTGCACGGTCAGTGCAAGCAGTGGCAACAACCTTCTGGACTATCTAACGGAGTGATGAATTCGACCAAGCGGTGATCCAGCAAGCTATCATCCAGAAGACGTCCACTGCTGAACATAGGCCTCCCCCTTTAACCTCCACACAGAACGACAGCCTGCCATCTGCACCTGGATGCCCGCGACTCTCACAATATCGTCGGTCCATCTAGTGGGAGGCCTATCTACGTCTTCAGACATACATCTACAGCAGACATTCAAATAATCGTAAATGTGTACAGTTGGTTAATTTAGTATGTAAGTTGAATTTAATTCAAACAAATGAATCATTACTTCGAACCTGGCTTTGACTCAACCAGCACCAAGAAGACAGTCCACAAGAAGATTGGTATGACGAAAGCAAATCAAAAACAAATCAAAATCATTTTTAAAGCAAAAAAATTAGCACTGCAGAGAATTGTCTGTGGGCCCCAAACTCGGCTCAGCCTGTCCGATAAGCAAGCATCATCGAGCACCTCTTTGGACCGGAAAACCCCAAAGAGGTTCACCCTAACCACACCAGGGGCCGGCTACCACCAGGCCGGTCGCCGCACGCCACACCCGAGGTGTTAACAGCGGATGGAACTCTGGCGACTACCTTGGTTGCTCCGACACATCTGTCAAGTGTCTGCTGACCCACACTAAGGTTATTTGTACCCGGAGTGAACTGCGTGCGCCTGCGTGTACAGTCAGCTACTTATAAAACTCACCTTGACATTTAAATACATTGTACTTTGGCTCAATCGCGTAACTAATTAATTAGTGAGCAAGGAATTAATTATAGCAATGCGTCGGTCAATTAATTGTGGATGCTAGACACGAGACAGCTCTATTAACGATTGTACTACAATTCCACAATACTATGTACTTATTCTTATTCGAGATAGGGGCGATAAGTCCTGCACTGACGTCCCACTTGGGTTGTATTATTCATTTCCTCCTACCAGCATCTGCCCGAGCCAACCTAGCTCCATGAAATTCTGGGGCTCTGGGACGCTGACACAGTTGCTCCAGTGTCGTACACATGGAAGTGTAGATGATGATGCTTTGCTACAGCATGCATCCCGGTAGCGTTTTTTATGATGTTATTAATAGATGTTAAGCGATGATGCGGTCTACGGTGGAGCACGCTTGCCTAGAAGAAACCGATTCACTCGTGATTTGAAGTACCCAGATTGTAACTATCGGGGAACGCCCATTCAGGCAGCGCATTCCACAGACTACCAGTTCGCACAATACATGTGGAATCAAAGCGCTTCGTACGGGTTTTCGGAATATCAACCATAAAGCGGTGTCGATTTTTTGTGCCTGCTCTGGCAGTCCGATAGAAAAATGGGCAGGAGGGAATTAGATCATGCAGATCCGATGCACATTCTCCGAAATGCCGATGTCGTTAACTTTCTCTCCGATATTCTAGTTTCTCCTGTGGCTTCACAATGCCACAGCCAAAGACTTAGTAGCTCTACCTAGTCTATGGCCACAGCACATGCTCTATGATTTTGTTCTCCTTCATGCAGCCACGACACATTGGACTGTCTGTAGCTACCAGTTTATACAAGTGACTATCCAGATTGCAGTGACTGGTTATCAGATCTACTTAGACGAATGTCCTATTGTTGCAACTTCAATAGATTGTTAATGATCTTCATAATAGGTACTAAGTTTCCCACTTATTTACAACAGGTAAAAGTGCAATGAAAAACAAATTAAGAATCTATGCTTTGTTTTAGGACATACCCGGGGGTATGTCCTAAACTGCGACCAGAACCACCGGAGGATGGGCAGCAGCGTCCTATTAGCACACTGTGAATGTATACTGAGATCCCTAACCCGCCTGCCAAGCGTGGGGATTATGGATATACCCCTCATTAAGAGAGAAGACCTTTGTTAGTAAACCTTTTCCTTTTTCTTGTAACCATGTATCTATCTAGGTAACTACCTACTTACTTCAGAGAGTCATCATCATCATATCAGCAGTAGGACGTCCACTGCTGGATATAGACCCCCCCCATCGATCTCCAAACGGCCTGCATCCAGCGTTTCCCTGCCGTCTCTTTTAGGTCTTATGTCGATCTAGTGGGTGGACGTCCTACGCTGCGCTTACCAGTCCGTGGTGTCCATTCGAGGACCTTTCGGCCCCATTGGCCATCTGCGAGAAGCGTAAATGTGAATGATCACAAATAACTGCTTGTCTAACTAAACGATGCCTGCTTTCAATTTATAGCCCATCAATGAGCCTCATTATCTTGAAAATGCTCTGCTTCCAACATCTGCTCTGATATGAAGCTGATTTGTGTGAATTACGCAATACATATTCACACGAAATCCATAGTTGTACATATCTTTGTTTGTAACCGTTGCCTTCCGATTCCGTTCCCAAAAGGTGTAAAAAGGTTATTACTAATTACTAAGCTTACGCTGACTGTCTGTCTGTCCTACGGCTGTATCTTTCAGCACAGCCAGATAGCCAGTTAAATTTAAGCAGAATATGTAATGGTACGGCGGATTAACTGAGAAATAATAAAAAGTCTAAAAGTTAGAGGGTCCCCATACATAAAACTTATTTTTTTATGTATTGTTTTAGCTCTAATGTAAAAATGGTAATACGTACTTACCTACAAGCGTCAAACTTGGTATGATTATAGTACACACTCTAAAGTATAACAACAAATAATAAATAATGGCAAAGTGCGAGTCGGTATAAAATTTCTGTTCACCAGCACCAAATTTCGGTTCTTGTACGATCACCGAAGTGAAGCAACGTCGGGTGCGTGGGTGGATCGGTGACCGCCTGGGCGTTGATGGGATGTTGTCTTTTTGTACTTTAGTAGCTAACAAGTTATGTGGTGGTAAGGAACCCTAAGTGTGCGAGCCCGACTCGCACTTCGCCGGTTTTTCTTAACGTTAAAATGCGGGCGTGAGATTCTTTATGAGCCTTTATAGCTATGTCGTCAAAATTCTGTCTGCAATGAATAACAGATACAGAGTGAGCCCATTTGTGCATGTGTGTACGGGTAAAGTACGGCTATTGTTAGGCTATTCTGGAACCACAGTACGATACTGATTGGTGAATAAATAACAGAAAATACAAATGGTTATGAACTATGACAAAACGGCTTAGGTACACTCACGAGCTCCCGACCGGTTTCAACATATGGTTATCTTAAGCGAAATCTCGTTTGTACTGGCTAGTGATGTTCGTAAATCAGTGCGAAGTCGCACAACGAGCAATGGAGAGGGCTATGCTCGGGTTTCTTTACGAAATCGAATCAGAAATGAGGAGATCCGTGGACTAAAGTCACCGACATAGCCCACCGGATTAGCAAGTTGAAGTGTCAATGGGCAGGGTACATATCACGCAGACGATGGCCGATGAGGCCGAAAGGTTCTGGAATGGAGACCACAGACCGGTAACCGCAGCAGGACGTCCACCTACTAGATGGAACAACGACCAAAAAGAGACGCTGGATGCAGGCTGCTTCTAACCACCGGCCCTTTTGGAGATCGATGGGGGAGGCCTATGTCCAGCAGTGGACGTCCTATGGCTGAAATGATGACGATGATGAATGCGAGGACGTCTTTTTTGTTATTATTAGGCATGCGTTTGACTGCCAATTCGCCTGATGGTTTACGATTGAGCACGCTTGCCTAGAAGAAACTGATTCACTCGTGATTTGAAGACACCCAGATTGTAATTGTCGGGGAATACCCATTCAGGCAGCGCATTTCTGAGACTAGCACTACGCACAATAAAAGTGGAATCAAAGCGTTTCGTATACGGGTTTTCGGAATATTGACTATATATAAAAGCGATGACTTCGTACCGATAGAAAAATGGGCAGGATTTAGATCATGCAGATCGGATGCACACTCTCCGAAATGTATTTGATAAAAACTCCATCGAGACTTACTCCCTTCTCCTTTCTTCTAATTAGTTACTCTTTTAGGCATGGACGCTCGCGTTCGATAAACTAATTATTCTAAGTATGCAGGGCTGCAAACAATTCGATTTTTTTATCGCGGTTTTTTAAGCTTTAACTATATATAGATTGCAAACCTTTATTTTCGGTTTCATTCGCTCTTATAACTGTTTTACATGGTTTTCCAGGACAAAGATTCATCTGATGAACATTTGTGTTTGCTCTATATCTGGTTGTTAATATCTATATGAGTATGTATTTAAAACTATATAATATGTATGTATATCAATATCTGGCAGCCATATCACAAGCTGCTTATTTGGGGTCAGATGACCGTGTGTGCAAAAATTTCCCAAATATTTATTTATTAATATTATTATTTTTTACGGCAAGAACAATTAGAAAACGTGTTCTTAGCATAAACAGTTTTTTATCAAAACACGCGGCGACAGCGGCTAATGTAGATATTTTTAAAGTTCTTTATTTTGATCGCGTTCAGAACGAAACAACAGCGATAAAATAAACTGTTTGTAAACGGTTTTTGTTTAACCGGTTTCAAGCCTTGGTTCTAAACTCTGACAGTTCTTATCGTAAGTATATAGAGCTTCAGGCACGATAAGCGAAAAATTGACAGATTTTAAAGCATAGATTACCATATTTATCTATTTAAATGACGTATCTAAGAATTCGCAGAAAGAATGTCTGTGTGTAGCAAACCGCTACCGTAGTAAAATTAAAAGACGGAACGTTCTGGACTTTAAAATACCAAGATCTCCAATGCCCACGATTTAAAAATTTAATCACCATGTAAACTTCCGTACCATTTAGCTCAATAAGCATAGAATGTCCGCTTATCCAATGGTCTACGATAAAGGTGATATTAATGTGCGTCAGTCTCTTTGGTACACCTTGAACCGTGGCAAGGGCTCAGCTGTTTATATTTACATGTTGTAACCACTGGGGCCTTACAGCCAACTCCTTACGCAGTCTTAAAACAGCGCATTTCGGAAAATCTCGTGAACGTAAACCTTAACGCGCTCAAATACGGTTTGCGGTCGCGCAACGTTTTTCATCACCTACTGAATCGCTATAAACAGCTAGCCACAAGGTGTGCAAAAGGTGTAGACTTGGTAGGGATTGGATGCTTCTCTACATATTTGCTTTGACATTGGCTTGACATTAGCTAGCCAGTCAGCCGGGCACAAAGCCTATACGTGTATCAGCCTTTTTCCCCGAAGACGATGCAAAGGAAAAAGGATTGTTACTTGCACGCAGCAAGAATTAAAGATGGCTCTACCAACGCAACGCTTAGATTTTTTATTTTCTATTGTACCTGTTATAGGCTTGCGTTTAACCGCCACCGTCTCTTAGTAAGGGGCGATGCGATCTACAATTGAGCACGCTATTCTAATAGTGCTAACAGATGTTTGGATTTGGTTGACGGACCGCCGTCTGACCAACAGGAGAAAAAGAGAGAAAAAAATCTTTCTCTCCCGTTGGTTGGATGGCGGTCCGTCAACCAAATCGTACGTTCTACATAAAAGAAAGTGAATCACTCGTGACCTGCAGATATCTAGATTGGTTGCAATAAGACAATTTAATAATTTGGAGGCTGACAGGAAATCGGCCATAGCCATAGTGGAATTCGCTGCCTGAGTGGGTGTTCCTCGATAGTTACAATCTGGGTGTCTTCAAGTCGGTTTCTTCTAGGCAAGCGTACTCCATCGTAGGCCGCATCATCGCTTAACATCAGGCGAGTTGGCTGCCAAGCGCAAGCCTATTTATAATTTAAAAAAATGCTCACAGCAATAAGGGCATTTTTATTTTTTTATTTTTTATAAATAATAGGCTTGCGTTTGACCACCATCACGCCTGATGTTAAGCGATGATGCGGTCTACGTTGGAGCACGCTTGCCTAGAAGGAACCGATTTACGGATCGATGCGCAGTTTCGACATAGTAGAAAGAATTCTGCCGGTCAAGAAATGTACAAGCTGTCTAGGGTTACGCATAAACCCTGTACTAAGCCGAAAAGAGGTTATTGTACTTATCATTATGCACAACTTTTATTGTGGGACCAAACCTGCAGTCGCGAAAAAAAAACAGTTGTTCTAACATTTTATCGAGTGTACTGATTGTGTACTGTTTAATTAAGTCCTTTATGTATATTTCCAGTTCTGTGAACCTATAATAAAAAATAAAAATAAAGAGTGTGAATGACCGATTTCTATGGAAAAGCTGATGGTTTTTTCGCGATTTCAGGTTTGGTTCCATAGTATAAGTTGTTCATAATTCAAATTCATTCAAATTCAAATTCAAATTCATTTATTTCAGGCTACGAAACCCATACCATAATTACACAATAATTAAAATGAAATAAAATATAAAACAAAATAAAGTCATAGCACTCAAATTAAATTAAATTAAATGTCAAATTAAATTAAACTAAAAATTAAATTAAACAAAACACACAAATACATTTTCTAGTCTAATATTAATAATGTCAGGTACAATCACTAGTACTTTCTCTCCGGCATTGGTACCGGTACATGCCTCTCACAACAATGCCGGAGGAAAGTACAGTCCAACCTGGCCGCAATCATTTTGAGGACGGTGTTAGAGCTGGCCCCAACTCTGCGCACCAAGGACGCGGCCCGCAACCGCATCACCGAGTGAAAGCAGGCAGTGTGTGCGTCCGCAAACATGCCTGAGGCGCTGCAGAATTGGGGCAGCCCCAACAACCTCCTAAAAGCATTGTTATAAAGGACACGGAGGTCACTGTATCGCCTTTTAGTGTAGTCAGCCCACAGGCTGCACGTGTAGAGGGATGTACAGAACGCTCTAAAGAGCGTTACTTTGACCTCTGCTGAACAACGTGCAAACCTGCGGGCTATCATGTTCGCTCTGATCGACAGAGACCTCCGCTCCCTCTCAATGTCCATGTTGTCCTTGAGATCGGTAGTGACCACATGCCCCAAGTACTTAAACTGTTCAACCCTTTGCAAAGGAACACTGTTAAGCAGAACAGGAGGGATGTCTATAGGGCATTTACCACCGGCCTCAAAGACCATCCACTGGCTCTTCTTCACATTGTACTGCAATCCGTGGCCACAGGCGTACTCCTCGCATATCCGTATCAGCCTCCTCAGACCACAAACAGAAGCACTCAGCAGCACCATGTCGTCAGCGTAACTTAAGTTGTTGACACAAACACCGTCAATGTGGCAGCCGACATGCCGACTGCTGAGCGCTACGATCAACCCATTTACGTAGAGGTTAAACAGGGTTGGAGAGGTTAACCCGCCCTGCCTGACCCCACACTCAAGCCGATATGGTTCCGACACTGCTCCCGCCCACCTAACACTGTTGAACTGGTGCGCATACCAGTACTGGAACATTCTGACAAGTTCCTGTGGCAAGCTGATGTCACTGAGTTTCTTCCATAGCAGGTCATATGACACCAAATCAAAAGCTTTTGACAGGTCGAGAAAGCAAGCATACACTGGAGTTCTACGTTTTGTATAGTATTTGACGGTATGCTTAAGACACAGTATGGCACTTTCCGTAGACAGCCGGGGCCGAAACCCGAACTGATTATCATGTAGTGCTACATAACTGTTTAACTGTGTGTTAAGCAACCCGTCAAACACCTTAGCTATAACCGTAGCTAGAGATATAGGCCTGTAGTTACTCTTATCGGCAAGGTCACCGGTTTTATTTTTCACTACAGGCACTACTAGCGTTTTCATAAAGTCCGTTGGCAAGTACGAATGGCTCACGCACAGCGAGTAGAACATAGCTAACACTCTAGAAATATGTGATCCAGCGTGGTGCAAGTGCTCAATGCTGAGTCCATCATGTCCCGGGGACTTGCCTTTTGAAATGAGCTTAATGGCATTTGTTACATCTTTCGCCAAGAAGGTAGTCCCCACTACTCGAGTGTTCATGCCAGCATCGAGCACCACCCCCGCCGGCCCCAAAGGAGACTTCACAGAGAAATGACTTTTAAACACATTTGCTATCTCCTTAGGGTCGCTCACACCATCGACGCTCACCGGAAGACCAGGTCGTGCATTCTCTTTGCTGGTTGCCTTCCAAAAGCCCCGGAAGTCCCCTTTTGAATGTTTAACAGCAAGAGCGTCCATTTTAAGTTGATCCTGATGATTTTGACACCATTTTAACCTAGACTTGAACACTCTTCTGCTATCGTACATATCCTGATACACACAGCCTGACTTCGGCCTACCACAAAATACCCATTCCTTGAACTTTGACCTGGCCAACCTGTGAGCCTCGCTGACATGCTTGTTCCACCCTACGATGCGCGAGCCACCACCTTTGTTCCGTGTACCACTGCTTCCTCGACTCACCACTGCCGCGTCTCGAAGAGCGGTTACAATGTCGGAATAAAGCTTATCCAGAATACACCTGTGGTCGCAGTTACAACAAAAACAATCAGCACAATTTACACATTCTGAAGGAAAGTCAATCAATTTAAGTTTATTATGACACTCCTCCATGTACCTCGTTATTTGGTCCTCGCTTCTCATACCCCATAACACATCTTTATTCACATTTGTAGTTGTAGGTGAAAATTTTGGGGTGAGTACTTTTAAATTACACTCAATAATGAGGGGGAAATGGTCAGACCAAAGAGTGTCACAATTCACATACACGTCAACAATAGACTGCTTTGCCGAGCGAGTTACCACACAGTGATCGAGCCAGCTGGTCGTCCAGTGCACTTCACTTACAAACGTAAAAGTACCTGAGTCTAATCCAAGCATATCTACATCGACACAGGACCACTGTTGCTCACAACACAGACTAGCTAGCTCACCATAAAACAACTCACCCGGATCCGCATTGAAATCGCCCAGTATGAATACGGATTCAATTCCATACTCGTCAATAATAGCACTGACTGTACTTAGGCAATCCGTAAACTCAAGTAAATTATCGACAGAGTTTGTTGGTAAATACACGCTCATTACTACCACTGTGCTATCGCATGTTGCGATTTTAATAGCGCATATACGCGCATTATTACACTGCAACACTGACACCTGTTGAAACGCACTATACCGATAAAGGACACAAACACCCCCGTGACCACGTCCTTTCACGATTCCTCTGCTGGTATCAACTGCTGACGTTGCCGTGTAGCCAAAACTGCTGTCAATCGTGCTGATGAAAGGAATGTCGTGCGGTAGCAGCCATGTTTCCTGGAGGCAGATCACGTCACACGTACGACATAAGTTTCTAACGTCTTCTAATGATCGTTTTACATTCTTACAGTTAAAACTTGCAAACCGATAAGAACCTTTATCCATTATTAAGCTGGTTTAGACCGTTAGCAGCTTTAGTCTGTCTGCGCTTAAAATTCACGAAACGCCTAAATATTATTCCTGTAGGCCAGATAGTTTCATCCATGTACAGTTGTAGGTTCGCCTCAGACGTTAAGAACTTGAAAGCTTTGTGACCTCTTTCTATTTTCATATTTATTTTTTCTAAAACCACTGTTTCTTTCGTTTTACTTTGGATATAACTAATAATATCATTTTCAGTCGTGTCACAGTGTATATTTGTTATGAAAACGGGGAACTTTTTTTCTGCCGCTTTGAAATTACACTCTGCATCTCTAGCTACGCCTGATTTGCCCAAGAAACGATAGTTTTCTTGTTTTTTACGATGAGTTACTTTCTGCCAACCTTCGTAACGGTTATTTTCATTTATTAAATTTTCGCTAATGATGAGTATAATGACCTCCCTTCGGCTTAGTACAGGGTATAAACGTACCCAGTATAACATGTAGTGTACTTATTAGATAATTTTTTTCCGCCCGCTCTTGCTGAGCTTCCAGGTCGAAGCTTGGCAAATACATTACAAAATAGTCGTGCCAAATCAAACTGGCGCCTAAGTAAACAGGCCAAAATTAAAAGCGAATCAAGCGTTGTTTTTCATGACATCGTGGAACGGCTTGCGAATTTTATATTGAAGGAGAAACATTGACATTTATTATGGCCGTAAAAGAACCATCGCGTCTTAGAATCATTTTTACGAGCAATAAACTGAAAACATTGTAATATTCTCATCAGAATTCCGAGTTAAATATTTTTGGTAATAAAAAAATTGTCTAAACATCATGAATTTCATTAAACATTCTAATTCCAGTCTTCATAGACTGGATGTGCTTAAAGTTCTGCGCGAAGACGGCGAGAGGCCTGACGGGATGACTGATCAGATAATGGAGCCAGGAGGTGAATAGCGGAACTCTTTAATGGCTACTAATAAACCCCTCGAGTTTGGGTTCGAGTTTGGGAGGGTGTGTTTTAGTTTTTAGGGTTCCGTACCCTCGCACTTTGACGGTTGTAAAAATTTTTCAATTTTTTCATTTTTCACAGGGAGTCTCGTTCATCGGCTGGCACTCCCGGACCAAGCTGGAGCGGTTTTTGATGGTGTTCTGCGGAGTGACGCTGCTAGCTGTAATCCTGACCGCCACACTACTGCTGACCACGCGGTCACCTTCCTACTTACCCGTGCCGCCTTGTTACAAACCCGAACAAGGTAAAGTTACTAAATAGGGCTACACGGATCGGTGGTACTGCCAATCATATATATATACATAGGCTACTGTTCATCATCATCATCATCATTTTTCATCACTACGCGGGTGAAACCGCGGGGTGCAGCTAGTAATATTATAAATGCGAAAAGATTGTTGATTTGTTCCTCTTTCACGCAGCAACAGAATAACGAATGGACCTGATTTTTTGCATGGATATAGTTAAATGGCCGGAGAGTTACATAGGCTACTTTTCATCATCTTCATCATCATTTTTCATCACTACGCGAGTGAAACCGCAAGGTGCAGCTAGTTATGCTACAAAAATTTAAAGCACCTATTGGCGCGCCTTGGCAGTAAAACATACTCATATGCCGTGACGGCAAACGACATGATGCTCTGTTATACCATCATGTTTAACATTTGCCGGGGTACCGTGACGGGCAATTTTTTTATTTATTTCTTTATTTGCCTTTGCCAGTGTCAAGGATTCAGATATTCAGGTTTTATAAGAAATCGTGAAAGTCGTCAAACACAAGCAAAGTAAGGTACGGTCAAGCCAAAGTCATCTTCTCATAAAAAATACCAGTGCCATCACATAGTGCCACGGGTTTTAACCAGTGAGTGTTGCCACTGATGACACGATTTTTTTATTTTCTGTGGTGATGACAAGTATTACTGAGCCTGGAAAACTCAGAGTTGCGCAGCAGGCAATGGAGCGAACTATACTCGGAGTTTCTTTGCGCGATAAAATCCGAAGAGATGATTTTCGCCGCAGAATCTCAATCACCGACATAGCTGCTCAGATTTGCAAGTTGACGTGGCAATGGCCTATGTTCAGCAGTGGACGTCTTCTGGCTGATGATGATGATGACAGTGCGGCAGCTGAAAAAATGCTTCAGTACCTGCTCGTTCCATTTCATTTACTTGTTCAATCTATATCTAGATATTCAGAGAACCCTACTAAATTACATTTCATTTTGAAGCCCGCTTCGCACCAAACGAAAATTTCTACAGAAAACCCGTATGTACACTATTTTCTCGTTTTACCTAGACACTTGCCCTGAATACTAATGATCAATTCACCTACCTACCCTCGATCGATCAGCAAAGGCCGCATGGCAAACAGCTCGCTGATTCTCTGTAAAACTTTGGATATTATAGAAAACCCTAAGCAAAAACAATTGCAAAAGTTTGTAGGTACCTACTCAGATCAAATAAAAAAAAACCGGACAAGTATAAGTAGGACTCGCGCTCCAAAGGGTTCCGTTAGACGGAAACCACAGAGTGCCAGTCGAAACAAAAAAGTTGGAATATTGAAATACAAACTTAACTTAGTAGTGTAGGTGATTCCATACATACCAACTACAAAATTCCTAAAACAAAAAACCTAATTTGATCACAAATAAATTTATTCTTTCTTTCTTTCAAAATGTAAGTTTGTAATCGTAAAACAATATGTTTTATAAAATATGATATAACTTCAAATCAACAATTTTCGGATTTTTCCTATTATATATGCTATGAGACCTTGTCTCTTGCAAAATTTCATGATTCTAGGTCAACGGGAAGTACCCTAGGGGTTTGATTCCATTGTGAAATCGCAAAATATGCGACCTAAACGGTAATAGCTTTTGATTAGCTATAATTGCGTTGTTTTACAACTTTGATTTTTTCACAGCTGAAAGAACTCCAAGCTCCATATTTTATAAATTTCATCTTGATTCCTTTACGCGTTCCTGAGAAAAAGGGTATTGACAGACGGACAACAAAGTGATAAGGGTTCCGTTTTTTTCCTTTTGAGGAACGTTAACCCTAAAAACTGATCTGAGGAGATTATGTTCAAAACCATACTGATAAGGGGCCGTACCGTGACCTCTAAACGCGATTCAGTTTCGGTAAAACTCATGCGAACGTGGTCAGGGGCGGATTTGATACCTTGGCTGCTCTAGGCCTATGCAAGATTGCCGCCCCCTACTCTTTGTAAAGCACGAAAAATTTAATGATCAATTAGAATTTCATTAAAGTACAAAGCAACGAAAGTCTATAAATAATAAAATTATCAGTGTCTTTAGATACTGATGCTGACTATTTGTTACTAACAAATTGTCTTTTGCCTGACCTTCTGATAGGGTTCATAGAGGGTACGACTACTAAAAAAACTCATAAATTTTTGCCGCCGCCTAAATTTTACCGCCCTAAGGCCCATGCCTACTGGGCCTATAGGGAAATCTGCCTCTGTTTGCGGCCCAGCAACTTCAGGGGACGGTACGGCCCCTGATCTCCATAAAGTGCAGTTACTCATAATTTTAAGGAACATGTAAAAATACTGCAAAATTACTGCTGTAATAGCAAAGGTATCTTTGAAATGGGGTCTGTCCCTTTTAGCAGGGTGTGTGTAAAGCGCTCGTTCGGAGTTGGTTAGGAGTGCTCTCGAACCGAAGAGTAGGTAAATAATTTTAAGAACTGTATTACAAAATGCAATCGTAAAATTTTAGTTATTTGGATTTTCGAGCATAAAATGAAAAAATAAAGCCGTACCTAATTGCCAAGACGAATAGAAAACATATACCATTGTTTTTTATTTTACGTCAGTAATTTAAGGATTTAAGTAATTTAATCGTCACACAGTGGGTGCCAGATGGACGGCGCAGTCAAGGAAGGCCCAAGAAGCGCTGGCGTGACGATCTTGACTCATTCCGGAGAGGTTGGCAAGAGGTGGCGAAGGACCGAGATTTATGGAAGGAGATGGGGGAGACCTTTGCCCAGCAGTGGGACAGTATAGGTTAAAAAAAAAAAATTTAAGGAAATCCACTCTCAACCTAGCGTTGTACGAAAAACTACTTTTGTAAATTGGCGGTATTAAGTTGATATATATTGTAAAGATTTTCCAAAATTTAAAGACGTTATTTTCAAGAATAAATATAGATCTATTAATTACAGAATTTGAATTTCCTATAGAACTTAGAAAGATATATTGATCAAAATGCTAAAAATCCAGATTTCGTTGCCTTTTCGCCAAAAAATGTGAGAGCATTGCTCCTAAGCAACATTGCATTTGCTCGAAGCTGGCCCTGAACTAAATCCTGACTACGTCCTTATAATGGGAAACTGACTTAAATGGGGTACTGACACTGACAGTTTGCTCGGATAATCTGACTTGGTTTCGCCTGTGCTAGTGAACAACCCTCTCAACTTTAGAGTCTAAAGCTTTAGGGCGTTTTAATCCCGCGTGAGATTGTTTACCGAGAGATGAAATAGATGCTTACTCCCGAGTTAAATACTCTGCTTTACATTTGGAATGTGAAGGAATATTTTAGTAAAAAAAAGATCTTGTGATCGAGTGAAGTTAATATTTAAAAAAACTTAGCTAAAATTCACAATTTAGTATACCATAAATGCCTATTGTTTGGTGCCTTTTTTTATATTCGGGAAATTTTTGCACACACGGTCAACTGACCCCAAACTAAGCAAAGCTTGTGATATGGCTGCCAGAGACTGATATACATACATGTATAGTTTTAAATACATACTTCATCATCATCATCATCATCATCAGCCAGAAGACGTCCACTGCTGAACATAGGCCTCCCCCTTTAACCTCCACACTGAACGACAGCCTGCCATTTGCATCCACTGGATGCCCGCGACTCTCACAATGTCGTCGGTCCATCTAGTGGGAGGCCTCCCTACGCTGCGTCTTCCGGTTCGTGGTCTCCACTTAAATACATACTTAAATAGCTGATATTTTAAATGTTTACGAATTTAACATTTAAAACATGTGTTCAAATCGCGAAAGTTTAAAAATTGCTAAATAGATATTAACAACCAGATATAGAACATGCACAAAAGTTCATCACATAAATGTTTGTCCTAGGTGGGAATCGAACCCACGCCCCTAAGCTCAGAAGGTAGGTTCACTACCAACTGGACCAACGGGCTGTCTATGTTTGGTAGTTGATGCTCCTTATAAATTATGGATGATAGAGAGACAAATATGGTGGTAGATTATTCAATAGGCTCAGATACTATTTTCTCTAAGAAAATATAATTTCTGAAACCATTGAAAGGTGGCACTTTCAATCAAGAGTTTTGGTGGTGATATTAAATTCTTTCCGGAAAATCCATGGCTTAATCAGCCTTTTAATAGTCCACTGCTGGACTTAGGCCTACCACCGAAAGGGCTATTGAGCTATATCCACCACGCTGGCCCAGTTGCGAGTTAGTAGATTCACATATGCCATGGCCATGAAAAGCCAGTGGTATGAAAATCCATACATAAACTCCAAAGAACTCATTGGTGCGGACCCGGGATTTTAACCAGCGACTTAACGCTTTCAAGTCTAGCAGTCTCCCAAATAGGCTATCACGGCTTTTTTGACATTTGTGATTTTTCATTATGTGGAGAGCTAGTTAAGCCATTGCCAAAAAGTACATTTAGGTACGATATAATACCTAGTCTCCAGAGACTCGAGTGGCGGTTGGCTGTCACGCCATAAAACCGTGCGACATCGAATCATAATAACAAGACAATGAGAAACCCGTAAAGTGGAATTAGTTTAATCAATTTTGTTGTTATGGGAGCAGCGGGGTTTTTGTAATAACATTATTTTCGACATAAGCAGGACGACACAGTGCACAGAGAAGTTATAAATTGCAGTCTTCGGAAGTTTTTAAGGTGGTACGTTTCACCTATGACGGGAAATTCAAATTTATAACAGTTTTTTTTTTGTAGTTACGCCGGGTAATTATTTCAAATGACACAATGTTCGCGGAAATCGTTGGTTGTTCTTTACATTATTATGTACAGGGTATTTAACAGTAACGCACCATATTACTTGTATTTATCAATAAACCGTTTGTAACAGCTAAAATGAGTTTATTGACAAATGTAATGATTTTGTAAAGAATAATAATCAATTTGCGCAAACATCACGATCGTTTACAATAATTACCCGGCCTAGCTATAAGGACGAGAAAACTGTTTGAAATTTGAATTTCCCGCCGTATGTTAAACGTACCACCTTAAATGCTAGAATTTTTATTTAATTTGGTGGTGCTACAATATTGACTGTAAAGCTCGACAATGATCCAAATGACTAAAACTTTATTGACAATAGAGACCTTCCAAAATAAAATAAAATCACTGCAATGAAACATGCTTTCCAGTGGCAGTGGAAGTGCTTAGCTTAGTAGTACTTGTACTAAGTAGGCAATTTCCTTAGCCATTTCTAACTGTCATACATATACCACTAAGTAGTAAATGGTTAATTAGCTCTATATGTGTTTTATAAACAGAGATGATCTCAGCGACCCTGCCCTAGTTAAATGGTCGATTGGATACGCAATACTGTAATTGCACACTACCCAAATAGGCGACATTAGCTGTGCTCCGTGGTTTTACTTCTAATTTTCCAGTTTGCCGGACGCAAACGCAAAAGAAGGGTTTGTGTTTAAGTGTATGTACCAGCATTTTACGACGTGATAAAATAAACCGGCCAAGTGCGAGCCGGGCTCGCGCATTGAGGGTTCCGTACCACTACAAAATACAATAAGGTTGTCCAAGTAACCGAATTAGCAGTTATTATACGCCTTCCAATCGTCAAATTAATTTGATACAGGCGCTCGAGTATAATAACTTGGTAATGAACAGAAATGTATCACTGACTCGCACTTGGCCATTATTTATTATTTGTTGTTATACTTTAGAATGTTTACTACAATCGTGCCAAGTTTGATGATTGTACGTATTATCGTTTTTACATTAGAATTAATACAAAAATACGTAAAAAAAATATGTTTGTTGTATGCCACCCTCCCTTTTGTTTTGACTTTTTTATTATTTGTTAGTTAATCCGCCTAATAAACGTTACATTTTCTGTTAAAATTGCAACTGTCTATCTATTATGGTTCGAAAGACAGATAGACGGACGGCCAGACAGACAGACAGAGACATCGTAGGCTTAGTAATAGGGTCCCGTTTTTACGCTTTGGGTAAGGAATCCTAAAAATGGATACAGGCCTATTTTAGTATGTTTTTTTAGCGCGGTGTTTTACCACCAACTCGCCTCTCGGTAATGGACGATGTGGTCGAAGATGAAGCACGCAGACTTAGAAGATACCCAGTCACTCTGGCCTTGAAAAGGCTCAGATTATATATCTCAGAAAACAAGGAAGTGGGCAGGTTGTTCCAATCCTTGGCCGTACGGATTAGAAACGTAGTATCGAAACATTTGGTACATATCCAAGGACAATCCACAATGTATGGGTGGTAGTGGGCCGTTTTCCTATTTGTCCTGTAGTAGAATAGGGATGGCAGGATAAGGTCATGTAGCTCTGATGCACATTCTCAGAAATTAATCCTGTAGAAAATTTACAGACTCGCTACTTTACGGTGGTGTTCTAGACGGGGAAGTTTCTTTGCCACTATAACTAACTTCTCATCGCCTATAATTCGAGTAGCACGCTGGTCTACCGACTCAAGAGCTTCGAGCTAATATTTGGCTAAACCATCTCAAAGATGACAGCAGTATTCCACACACGATCGGACTTGAGCTTGATATTAATTTTAATTTTCCCGTTCCAGAATCTGACATCTGCCTCTCCGGTTCGTGCATCTACACGGCCAGCGAGGTGATACGAGCACTAGACGAGACTAAGAACCCTTGCGAGGACTTCTACGAGTTCGCCTGCGGGGGGTGGATCCGGAACAACCCCATTCCTGAGGGGAAGTCCAGCTGGGGGATCTTCAGCAAGATCGAGCTGCAGAACCAGCTCATTATTAGATACGCTCTTGGTGAGTTATGTTGAGCTTTTTATTTTACTTGCAATGTTTGTTTGGTTGGACCCGGATGTGTCCTAAAACTGCGACTAGTTATACCATACCGGAGGATGGGCAGCAGCGTCCTATTAGTACACGGTGAATGTACTGCGATTTCCAAGTCGCCTGTTAAGCGTGGGGATTATGGCACCACCCCTCTCTAAGAGGGAGATCTCTGTTCAGCAGTGGACGTTTATGCTGAATGTGTGTGTTTGCTTAGGCCAAATCTTGCAAACTGAGTTCTAACCAGTTCCTACTAACAAATTCTACCGAAATTGTGCATACACCTTTAGCGATTCTGCAGTCGGCAAATTTGACAGTTGGGATAGTTAAATTCGATAAAATGCCATTTAATCAGTACTTGCTATGATCGATTCTATGGCATTTGACGATCGATAAAGAACTACTTGCACTGCAGTTTAGGTGATTGCGAAAAGTGGCGCGACCGCAAACCGTAATGGTGAAAATGAAAATGAAAAATTAAGGCGCAATAAGGCCCTCTTTTCCCATTTTTTGAAATGTGATCATTCTAGTTTCAATTTGTCTACTTCCATGGTTAACTTAATATTATAAAAATGGTGTCATATCAAAATTAAATGCTATATCTAGGAAACTGTGAAGACCGAAACAAGTTTAAGAACATTCCGGTCAAAAGAAAAAATATGAAATTAACACTGATTTACGATTTTTCCCTGTTTTAATGGATTCATTCCTATACCTATCCACGAAATGATATCTACGATTTCTTAATTTGTACAGATTTTCTAACTATGGAGGGAACCGTAAAGGTAGAATTTACATTACAGGTATATTTAAAAAAAAAAGAGTAAATCCTCAAAAACATAAGTAGTGAAACGCACGACTGTGTGTAAGCGCCATGGTTTTGCTCCACTAAATGCGACTTAAATACAATATATTAAGCCGTGTACGGTCATCTGTAATAATAAGCGTTACTTTAAAGTGGGAAAATCTCGCCATAAGGTTCAAAGTTGCGTGATTTTCCGCATTGCGCTGGTTCAGCGCTGTTTCGAGCCCGCGTTAAGTGTTAGCGGTTTGACCTATGGTGACAATACAATTTGCAATATTATAATAGTTTAGGTTAGGTTAGCTATACATTATCCCTGGAGCCAGGGTCTTAGAATACTGCTTCAGTAGCCCCTTGTCGTAAAAACCGACTATAAGGGGGCCTTTGGGCTTGTGGGTGGTCAGATTTGGGGATCTGACCTCCCATTCAGCAAGCCCAGGGAAGACAACGCCGGTGTGGCCCACGCCGTTGTAAAGGAAAGGAACGGAAATGCCCTGAGCATTTCCCGGGAGCGTTGCTTCAGGCAGTGTGCTAGCCTAGGAGGATACCGGTGCGTTCCTATGGAAATCCCGGTGCCCTCCGTCTGGTCGGAGGTCACAGAGATCGGCCACTGAGGGGGTTTTAGTGGGTGCAATCTCACATAACCCGGCTTCACTCCAGTGCAGCTAGGTATCTTTTAAAGAATTCCCCTCCGTCAATAAAAAAAGGTTAGCTATACATATTTTCACCACAGATTTTACGATCAGTACCTCCTCATCAAAACAAGACATTCCTAGACGGTACGTACAGAAGGTCTTTGCAATTACGTCAGCAATTTAACACACCTCTACGTATTACTTCAATTATTATGTGCTATTGTTTGTCAGTTGCTACAATAGGCAACTTATAATAATTGCCAGGAAATTGTGCTGGTGCTTCCTCAGAATTTTGGTCTATGTGCTAAAATAAATTATCGCCAATTATAAATAGCAAACAAAAATAACACTTTACTTCTGGCCATAGATATATACGGCTTGGCTAGGCAACGTTCGGTAAACTTCACAACGTCTTCTCGTCCAAAATACCCCAGTCTTCGACCAGTGTGTGTTAACAGTGATGACATACGGCACTGAAACGTGGTCTCTCACTATGGGCCTCAAAAGCAAGCTCAAAGTCGCACAACGGGCTATGGAGAGGGCTACGCTTGGAGTTTTTCTACGATACCGAATCAGCAGTGCAAGTACCGTTCTTTATCGATCATCAAATTTGAGAGTTGAGATTTTCAAATTCGATAAAATGCCATTTGATCAGTACTTGCTACGAGTGATTATGTGACATATTATCGAATTTGACGTTCGATAAAGAACGGTACTTGCACTGCAGAAATTAGAAGATCCGTAGACGAACGAAAGTCACCGACATAGCCCAACGGATTATCATGTTGAATTATCAAGCTACGCCTTTATACTAGGCTGAAGTTGTCTTTTATCAAATACTTTACACTAAAATTTACCTACCCTCACGCCTAGCACAAAAGTCTTCATCACAGTTCAAAATATCTACAACAGTAAAACTCCCCAGTAAATCTATGTCGCAGTAGTAAAACCATAATTTTCCTTTCAAATCAAAACAAAATTTCGTGTAAGTTATTGTGACAAAGCATTAAAGTTAACACACGCAGTAGGTATGTATAATTGTATAATAACATAGTAAAATTAGAGCACTGTTGTGAAATCTCAACTTGTATCATTATCGAGTTTTTATATGACGGAACAATTAGAAGTGGCGTCGCTAACTCGGAATTTGTTGTTTAAATAAAGTTTGTAATCCACTTCTAGTGCGACCGCTAAAAGAATGCTTCTGACAGTTGCTATAAAATTGTAGAAAGTTCAGCGAAAATATGTAACTGCGCCAAAATATCAGGAGCTCTACCCACAACATTACCACGGTAAATATCCCGTAATCATAATAATATTATAACTGTAGTGAATGTTTGTTGTTAAACATTTGCAATTTACCGATTTTTTTTCTTTATTGTTTTCTAATCGTGATGGCTAGTTCACCTTTTTTTTTAATGCAGGTCGCTATAGTAAGTATTTATACTAATTAATAGGTGAGGTGCCAAGTTCTAAATTAAATACATATTATTGACCAGCGGGCTATAATTAAATCCAGTTCAATATTGTTGCCCGGCTATATAGACCGTAGGGCATGTACGAAACAGATATATTTTTAGCAAGATGGAAAATAGCAGGGCAACTACCAGTAAAAGGCTCCAAACTAACTCTTTGAAAGAAGGCCTTGTACGCTTTGTAAATCACGTGACAGATTCTAACAATATCATTCTGTGAGTAGATTGCTAAAATATTTGACACCATGTATAACATGTAGATTTAATGTTGTATGACGTACTTGTAACGTCCGAACGTGAGGGTCTTTAGTTTGTAACATAACATTATATAGATGTACCAAGTTTGCTACAATAAATAATTTTAATTTTTCATATATTTGCGTATTTTGAGTCCTTCTGTGGATTCAGCCGCAACCCAGCTTTTTGCAAAAAAAAAAAAACTAATGCTAATATTACTTAGTTTTAGTTTGCTTATATTTTGTTTCGTCAATAAAGGCACTTCAGAACAAATACAAACAACTTAAATATCAGCTTAGGGAAAACTTTGGCAATAAAAAGA
The DNA here is from genome assembly GCA_932305915.1 of Agriopis marginaria. Classification (NCBI taxonomy): domain Eukaryota; kingdom Metazoa; phylum Arthropoda; class Insecta; order Lepidoptera; family Geometridae; genus Agriopis; species Agriopis marginaria. Next base: position 18,599,708 of record OW029914.1, on the reverse strand, counting down.
AAAGTAAAAAAACTTTGAACAGTCTAAATCGTTTTATGTTGAAACTTTTGCGTTACGTGTTTACATATTTTGTTTAAGTCATCATTGTATGAATTTGTATGTTATTATTATTGTATGTGTGGGTGTGAGATATTTAGCATAACTTTAAAAAAATATGTTTTACATTACTTGTTTACTCTACATTCAGCACTTGTTCACTAAATAACTCTACTCAAAATTGTATAGCGGCTTCTAAGCTAAATAGACTAAATACATAATTATAATTTAATGAAAATATATTATACAGGGTTACGCATATATACTGTACTAAGCCGAAAGGAGATCATTGTACTCATCATTATGAACAACTTTTACTATGGGACTAACCCTGAAATCGTGAAAAATCTGCTGTTCCATACATTTTGTCGAGTGTCAGTTACCGTTTTCTATGGAACAGATGATATTTTTTTCACGATTTCATCGTAGATCCTATAGGATAAGTTGTTCATAATGGTGGGTACTATGGTTTCGGCTTAGTACACCCGTCTGCGTAACCCAGTATAGTAACATTTATATACTTCTTCATATGTACCTAGTAAAATAGCCGTTTCCCGTGACTTTGTATATACGCATTGACTTTCATGTATTTTTTTAAAATATGTATTTATATTTTAAAAAATGTCGGGAGTTATTACGCTTTATTTTATTTAGGTAAAAATAGATACCTTTTGCTTGACGTTTCGACCATTTTACAATGGCCGTGGTACGAGATGACTGAAAACTGCGGGTGAGTCCGGCGAGAAGAGCGGGCGTTTTGTTCTTCTACCCTCACTTGATCTTGAAAAATCGCAGGGTTGTCACTACGACACACAACACTGACTGTTTCGACTGACTGACTGTATGTTTAAAACATGTGTTCAAATCGCGAAAGTTTTAAATTTACTATTTGTATTTAAATTTATTACTAGGCTTGTGTTTGACCTCCAACTCGCCTGATGTTTAGCGATGATGCGGCCTACGATGGAGCACGGTTGCTTGTAAACATTCAACCCCCTTTTGCCCTCTTCAATTCGGCCTTTGCAAAAACCTTTAGCGGATCTCTACACCTCTTACGGAAGCTACTTGCCGCATTACAAGTAGGTCAAGTAGTGTTCGAGAATTTGTGATGAGTCAGTCAGTCAGTCAAGGAGTGGTATTTTTCAATTTTATATACACTAGCTGCGCCCTGCGGTTACCCCCTCGTTATTATACCTCCTTGAAGCAACCTCCTTGGTAGCTACAGCAATCTCCTTTGACTTAGATGATAATATCTTTATTTCTATGTTGTAATAATATGGCAATGTATAGACTCCAATTTTTTTCTTGTTTTTTTGTAGGGAAAATATTTCTTCTAAATCGGTCCAGCCGTTTCAGAGTCCATAGGTTACATCTTAACGATTTTTTTTCTATCGTACTTACATACACACATCGCCTTTTATATATAAATATGTATACATAATATAGAGAGGCAAGGTAAGCGGATCGTTGGTCGTCGGATCGACAAGATGGGTTGACGATATTATTACTATCGCAGGTCGAGCCTGGACTCGATTAGCACAGGATCGAGGCAGATGGCATAGCAAGAGAGAGGCCTATGCCCAGCAGGGAGATAATGAGGGCTGTGGATGATGATGATGATGATATAGATTACTGCAGCAGCACGCGTTAGAGACATTTATGGATGAACGTAAAAATGTTATGTATGTAAGTCCATGAATTCCCAATTCCCAGCTAAGGTTGCGTTACTTTCCCAAGCCCTTCTTTTAATATTCGGCCAAAATATTTATTAACATTTTGAGGTAATTTTCACATATAATAATTAAACCTTTACCAATATAACATATTGAAAATCACAAAAAAATCTTAGTAAGATCGCGAAAACTGTCTAAAAATCGCAAAGCATTAAGTGTAATCGTGCCCTAATAGGATCAGTTCTGCAAATAGCTTCGACAAAAGTAATTCTTCACGAACTATGGTTTTCTGCTTTTATGGGTTTGTTTACTCATACATATTGGGTGATTTGACGTCTTTAAGGTCAATGCTCACTATATCTTTTCCTCACTTTGGCTTTGTTTGTCCTAAAATTTTCTAAGAGTAATTTTGTTTTTATTTTTGTACCTTCTGAATTTGACTTGTCAATAAAAAAAAGTTACAGTTTAACACCCGGTGTCAGAAAGGCTGATCAACCCAAATATGTACTAACACGTTGTTAAATCTCAAGTCAAGTGACGTGATTGGTTAAACGAAAAAACAAGAGCCAACCAAGTCTACCAAACTTGACATGAGTTTTGACAATAGATCTGTATAAATCTGATCATGTTGTTTTGTTTTGAATTGAACACTTTGAACAGGCTTATAGAAACTGGGTGTAAATATTTTTGATGCAACAAGCTCTCTCCTATATAATAAGACTAGTAGGCCGCCCCTGCTTCGCACGGGCGAAGCCGGGATATATAGCCTATGTCAACCGGGGATAGTGCAGCATCCGAACAGAGAAAGAATTTTTCAAATCGGTTCAGTAGTTTCGGAGCCTATTCAATGCAAACAAACAAACAAACAATCAAATCTTTCCTCTTTATAATATTAGTATAGATTAACAAGTCCCTTAACATTTACAGCATGTCTCTGACAACCTGTAAAAAGGTGATTGAATCTTGGCTGAAAAGCTTAACATACCATGACACTGAAAACCTTCTCATAATAAGTGAGTGAATCGTGAGATCAATGAAGTAAGTATCAAATCATAAATAAAATCAAATAAAAAAATCAAATCATAATCATTTATAATATTAGTACGATTCTGTGCTCGAAAGCACTGCGTGGTGGGTTTCAAGCCTTTTCTCGTGAACTTGTCTTAGGGCGTTTACTCTATGATAACTTTTATGGGCTGGACCATAATTGACATTTGCATTAAGGCAAATAGATTTACTTGTACGTACGTAGATTTATGTATACCATTTACGTTTGTCCGTTTTCGGACGTAAAATACGTAATGGTATGACGTCATTAGGTGGTCCGTGGCGGAAACAGACTAGTTAAAGCTACTACGTAGGGCGGAAAAGTGAACCACTGCTAAATGCTGTGTGTGCGCCATTCACAGTTGCACAGTAAGCGGTTAGGAGAACGGGGCAGGGGGACGGGGGGAGGAAGTAGAGGAGATGCCTCTGGTGTTATAGGCAAAACACCAGAGATAATAAACGAAATAACCAATTGACTGCTCATCCTTTCCGCCGCTTGATGAAAAGGTACAACATTTTCAGCTTCTTTGCGGGTGGGCCAATCCTGGGCGCGAGTTGAATGAATGACTTTGGAGTCTCCAATCACAAGCCGCCATTCGATAACCCCCGCGACCGATGTCGCCTACTTTTGCAAAAGAGGATTTTGACTACATGCGCGAGGGGGAGGCATCGAATATCGCTTGTGATTGGACACTCAAAATATACATTTGCGCCTAGGATTCGCCTGCTCGAAAAAGTTGATGAATCATTTCATCGGGGGGCGGGGAGAAAACGACTAACTTTCAAGTGGTTATAATCGTCTTTATCTGCACTGACCTTACTCCCCTGTCCACTAATCAAAGTATGTATTCTAATTTTTCCAGAAAAGGTAAACATCTCCAACCCTCAAGATGCGGAATCCAAAGCCCGCGTCTACTACGACGCCTGCATTGATACCAATGAGACTATCGAGAAGCTGGGCGAGAAGCCCCTGCTCAATGTCATCAAACAGCTGGGCGGGTGGACTCTGCTGCCCAGCACCATGGTCAAACAGAACAAGTGGGACTTGCAGAAGTTGACACAGGATGTTCAGAACACGTGAGTAGCAAAATAATCTTGATCGAAGTGCTGATTGCTGAAAATTACTATTATATATTTTTTTGTCTCATTACTTCTAGTCTATTTAGCCATTATCAGCCTATCATGTTCTGCCGGGACACAAGCCTTATTTCAGAGAGAGAGAGAGAATAGAGAGAGGACGGGCCCTAATCCACCTTGCTGGCCTAGTGCATGTTGGTGAATGTCATTGAACTTTTGAGGTTCTTGTACATACCCACAGACCTAGGTATGTGTACTATGTACTGTGATTACGCCGAATTACTGGTTCTGAAATAAATTAATTTCGAACTGTGGCGTCCCAAATGCCGAGCCTATCAGCAGACTTGTAGTGATGTTCCACATGACGGTAGGCCGATGATAGTTGTTTACGCCAATACTACCAAAACTGAATGCTGCATCTTTGGGGTATCTGGAACAAAATAATGTTATATTTTAAAAAAGTGTCTGTTTGTCTTCTATGCGTTCGCGTATCGTTCATCCGATTAAGTTTCTATTTGCGAGGCCTAAGACCGAGCCTCGGGGTCGAGCCATTAAGCTGAATGTCGAGTACCTACTATAGTTGCAAGGCCGAAGGCGTAAAGTCGCTAGTAAAAAAGTAAACCCTACATTTGATAATTTCAGTTACAATTTGGGAGGGCTCTTCAACTGGGCTGTCACTGAAGACGATCGGAATTCCTCCAAACACGTAATAGTGGTAAGTGATACCAGTGGTGATACTTAGAATACGCCAACTTATGAATTCTGTAACGAGACAGATCATCATTACGGTCAGCACATACTATTATAAGTTAACGAACTTGTAATCCAAAAAAATACTTTTAATTAAAAATCTAGATTTATAATTTATTAATAAACTGTTGGAGAGTTTGACAACGAAACGATTTCAAACGATGTTCACTTTGACAACGAAATAACTGATCAAGAACTGACTATTAAGGTGTAGGATCGCTCTAGCAAGTCAAAATCCGATTACGACGTTGACGATGATTTGGTTTGAGCACATTGAAATCTATTAAAAATATTTTAATATGACCTGTTTCTCTGGTAAAATTGAGAGAAAGAGATGTAGTCAGAGCCAAGATCTGAGCGCTAAGCGCCCGTCGCTGATGCTCGCGGCACCCATGTCGTTCAGGAGTTCCCAACCATATTCGGGATATTCCACGCATATATCATAACCCTTTCTTGTATAATTGTTTTCCATTTTAAAAATGTATGTCCCTAAGGGGAAGGAATTTTGGATAGATAATCTGTGGTCAGAATAAAAGAAGCAGTGTGGGCCGCCGTTTATTTTACTCCGCTTCGTATTCAAATACATCAGTAGGTAGGCAACGTACCACCAATGCTCCGGGTATTGGCGGCGGTGACTACTTACCACTAGGTGGCCTGTGGGTTGGTTGTCTACTATTGCCTTGACAAAAAATTTGCTTTCTTCCAGCTCGACCAAGGTGGGCTAAACTTGCCTACAAGAGATAACTACCTCAACAAAACTGCTCACAAGAAAGTTCTTGACGCCTATCTGGACTACATGACTAGAATATGCGTCCTGCTCGGCGCTAACAAAACAGAAGCCAAGATTCAGATGAACAAGGTCATCCAGTTCGAGACGGATCTGGCTAACATTACCACGCCTTCGGAAGATAGGTAACTGATACTCGATAACGCAGAGTCATCTGTTTGCCTTATACCTGCAGTATGTACTCATGAGCCTGCGGCAGTGCCGAATAGCTATAACATGAGGTTCTTTAAAAGGGATGTTTAACTTTAAAGGTCTGCATTCGGCTACGTATCTGTGACATTCTTGGTGTTACAGGGAACCATAAGCGACGGTGATTGCTTACCATCAGGCGGCTCGTTAGCTTGTTTGCCACCAATGCCATGAAAAAGAACCTACAGCCTAAACACCTCAATCGATTTTGATAAATGAGATCTCGATAGGTTTATGTAGGTTCAAAGAGTGTAAAATTATTATTAAGTTAAAAAAAAAGTTTACTAGAACCACGCTTACACGGGTCCCTCTAAAAGATTATTGGGCATATGGCCGAATTTTTTTTAATAACCTGCCACTGATAGGCTTAGAGTATCAGACCAATCCTTACTAATAATAACGTCTGAAACAAATTCCGAAGGATCCCACTTCTGATTTTGGCAAATTTTGTCTATTCGCACCAATCCCAATGTTTAGAGGAAGTTTAACGAATGGATTTTCTTTATTTTCATCTTTTATTATCTCTTTTTCATGTCAGTTTTACCAAATATGTTGTACTTTTTATAGTAAGAAAATAGGTGTCTAATTAACTACTTTATTATATTTTAGGCGAGATGAAGAGGGATTGTACAATCCTTACACAATCAGACAGTGGCAAAAAGAAGTGCCATTCTTGAATTGGACAATCTTCTTCAACGATGCATTTAAGCTGGTTAATCGAACTGTAAGTTTTATATGTCCTATGAATATAGTTATTAACCTAATTTATATTAAAGCGGAGTATTACAAAACCCTACATATTCTAAATTCAATTTTCTGTCCTTAAAGCTTGCTCTCTGAACAGAGCTATAGCTATCTCTAATTTAATAAGGAGATTTAAAAAAAAAATATTTTGGTTTCCGAGTTATTTTTTCCCCCAAAATATAAAATTTCGACATAAATAATGCTTTGAAACATTTGCATTATTATTCTAAAGATAATGCCTAATCAGTTTTTAAATGCCCGCTCAGTGATATAATTATGTTAAAATTGTGCGGACTAGATAGTAGTAGTAACAGAAAGCTTAATAAAGAATCAAGAGTCTATTATGTTTCATACTAGACTTTATTATTGTATTTTGCGGAACATCGACTCGAAAGAAGAAGAAGAAGATGTTTCATACTTGTGTCCTCGTCATAATAATATCATCTCATACGCTGAGGAAGCTATAAAAATTGGTCCTTCGAGCTTTTCGTTACGGTGGTTGTTCCTTTTTCAGATATCTGACACTGAACGGATAGTCGTGTACGCGCCAGAGTATTTTAAGAATCTTACCAAAGTCATGAAAAAGTATAGCAAGACTGAAGAAGACCAAAGGTATGGAACTATGCCGACAATATTACGTCTCATCAAACTTTATCACTTATTTGTAGTATTTATATTGTTCCGCACTATAGGATTTCGTTATCACCATCATTATCATCATTTCAGCTATAGGACGTCCACTTCTGGACTTAGGCCTCCCCCATCGACCTCCAAAAGGGCCGCGTTGGAAGCGGTTTGCATCCAGCGTTTTCCTGCTGTCTCTTTTAGGTCATCTGTCCATCTCGTGGGTGGACATCTTCCCGATCTGGGTGTCTTCAAATCACGAGTGAATCGGTTTCTTCTAAGCAAGCATACTCCATCGTAGATGACATCATGGCTTTACATTAGACGAGTTGGCGGTCAATTGCAAACCTATTTAACAAATAAAAGTTGAAAAATGTTATATGCTTCATTCAAATGTTGTTTTACTTTTCAGAACAGTGACGAGCTACATGATGTGGCAGGTGTCTCGCTCTCTCTCCACTTACCTCTCCAAGTCGTTCCGCGACGCGACTAAGATCCTGAGGAAGGCGCTCTTCGGCAGCGAGGGCACCGAGGAGTCCTGGAGATACTGTGTCACGGACACTAATAACGCTGTTGGTGAGTATTGGCGACACTCTTACTTACTCGCCGAATAAGCCGATTTAAATAATTTCTTCATGAGTATATATTACATTTAATTATATTTGAACGAGCGAAGAGGTCTCAGATTGTAATGGCTAATGGACAAGTCGGCATTTCAGCGCGCATGGTTTATTCGACGATAACTTGCGTATCGTTGATTTAATCTTCGTGAAACTTTGTAAGCAAGCCATCATCATCATCATTTCAGCCGTAGGGCGTCTACTGCTGGAAAAAGACCTCCCCATCGATCTCCAAAAGGCCGGTTGGAAGCGGCCTGCATCCAGCGTTTCCCAGCGGTCTATTTTAGGTCGTCTGTCCATCATGTAGCGTAAGCGCTGCGCTTACCGATACGTAGTCTGGAACCTTTCGGCCCCATCGGCCATCTGCTCTACGTGATATGTGCCCCTGCCCTGCCCAGTGCCACTTCAGGTTGCTAATCCGGTGGGCTATGTCGGTAACTTTCGTTCGTCTACGCATCTCCTCATTTCTGATTCTATGTAGGCAAGTGGTTCATTTCAATACAATTTTTAAGTCCGAATATGAGTAAAATCGATTGAATGGTTCCGAAGATTGATGAGTCGCGAGGTCTCAGTTCGGGGCGAATTACTAGTTTTTACTAAACCTGTTATTTTTAACATACAAACACCTGTCCCAAAGCCTTTTAGAATTAGAATTACCTTCCATCGTCGACAGGTTTCGCAGTAGGCGCGATGTTCGTCCGGGAGGTATTTCACGGCGAAGCGAAGACCCAAGGCGAGATCATGATCGACAACATCCGGAACGCGTTCAAACGGAACCTCAAGAATCTGGACTGGATGGACGCGGAGACCAGGAAGGCTGCTGAGATTAAGGCTGATGCTATCACTGATATGATTGGTAAAAACACTTAGACCCTTTTAAATGTGTTCATGATCATCATATTCATCATCTGCACACACACCGTCACGCCGTCACGCCGTCCACTGCTGAACATAGGCCTCCTTCTTATAACTCTACACTAAATGACAGCTTGCCATCTTCATCAACTGGATGCCCGTGACTCAAGCGATGTCGTTGGTCCATCTAGTAGGAAGCCTAGCTAAGCTGCAACTGACGATAAAAAAAAAAATGGCTTTTAAATGTAATATTGGATGATTATAATCATCGTAGCTCCCAAACGCCTGAACTGATTTTGGTCAAGTTTTTTTTCTTAGAATGGTGACTTCATCGTAAGTGTTCTTAGCTATTACAATTTTCAGTACACTCAATTACAATATATAATAAAATTAATAGAACCAAAAATATTTACACAATGTCACTTCATCAATGTAAAAAAAGCACAGAAGACATTGATTACGAGCAAACGGAGCACTTACTCAGTCATTGACATAAACACATTTACGCACATAAACCACCCAGTTTAAATTTAAAACTACCTATTAACTACATAATATTATAAACTGTTTATACATATTAATGTGAAATTGTGAGAGTCGCGGGCATCCAGTGGATGCAAAAGGCAGGCTGTCGTTCAGTGTGGAGGTTAAAGGGGGAGGCCTATGTTCAGCAGTGGACGTCTTCTGGCTGATGATGATGAATGTGAAAAAAACAAACAACAGGTGAGGCAAAACACCTGTGTATTATAAAAATCAGAATCAGATCAGAAGAATTTTGAATTAGAATTTTGAATTTGCTATGATCAAGACAATCTGTTCTTCCCTAAACTTCGGTTTTTACTGAGTCGAGAGCCAAATCTGCTGTTATAAAACTTGGTATTCAAAAAGCTAGCTTTTATTTTGTATTTGTCGGGAGACCACATGCAATGTACCTATCTATTTTGCATTTTTAAATAACTTTACAACCTAATAGGGGAAAAATTATAATAGGGGAAAAATTGATTAGGTGAATGGGCCAATTACAAGTTTCCACTTCATTACGGGAGAATCCCGGTGATTTCCAGCCATCTGGCAACCCTAGTCCCAAGGGATGTAGCGTCCATGGCAAAAATTTGACTGAATCTGTAGCTTCCGAATCGGCTTATTTTGCCATGAGTGCAGACATATTTTGGACGTAGCATACATCATCTCTCGTAGATGGATATAGGCCAATGAATGATCAGGAAGTGACTGTCCCTCATTCTTGTAAAACCTTTCAAATTCCAGGATTCCCCGACTACATTCTCCACAAAAACGAACTTGACAAGCAGTACGAAGAGCTTGAGGTGAAACCAAACGAGTATTTTGAAAACAACATCGCGTTCAACGTGTTCAGTTTGAAGAATGACTTGAAGAAACTTGACAAACCCGTCAATAAGACCAAATGGGGTGAGTAGAACATTTCATTATCAGCCTATCATGCTCCAACTGCTGGAACACAGGTCTTCTTTCACAGAAAAAGAGAGGATGGACCCTGATCCACCATGCTGGCTCAGTACATGTTGGTAAATGTTATACCTATGTCTTTGATCTTTTGCGTTTCTTGGTTGGTTTCCTCGCGATGTTTTCCTTCGTTGATTTTGAGCGATGGCATCGAAACTGCACATTATTTCTTTAGTTAATAAATAAGTAAATATCCATACTTGTAAATATGGGTGTGTTCGCCGCTTGCCCCCTTTCTGATTACGTCTATTATTTTGATCGATGTTTAGTACAGGGGGCAAATAACAAAAGTGGGCGATTAACTAATAAAAAGTACAGATTACAAAAAGGGTGCAAAGACTGTTTCAAACTATCACGGTTGTTGACTGAAGTCATATGATTATTTTTAAGACTAAGAAAGAGAGTAGATCGTTATGTCTGCACCTAACATTTTAATTGTTCGACCAACCACCCGCATTCTTCAGTCTTCCCGTGAACATGGTGCATGTAACTGCGAAATATCAGGAGCTCATTCCACAACATTACCACGGTAAATATCCCGTTGATAATCATAATTATAACTTTAGGGGACAAAGATCTACAATTTCTATGGATGGCTAGAAATAATAGACGAAATCAGAAAGGGGGCAAGCGACAAACACACCTTCCATTCCTTGAGAGATGAGATAACAAACAATAAACTCCGTTCCAGGCATGACCCCGTCAACAGTGAACGCGTACTACACCCCAACAAAGAACCAGATAGTTTTCCCAGCCGGTATTCTCCAGTTACCGTTCTACGATGGCGACAACCCTAAGAGCGTCAACTACGGGGCCATGGGCGTAGTTATGGGACACGAGCTGACGCATGCCTTTGATGATCAGGGACGGGAGTATGATAGGTAAGTCTTTAAAATATTTTCTCAAGCATTGTATTTAATGTGTCCAATATTTGAAAAACCCACTTCGATAAAAAAAAACTTTAATGTCTTGACCTTGAAACAGGCCTGTTTTTGTCCCTGATGTATTGTAGGTTCGTGCATATACAATATTTCAATGTGCAAAGAGTGCAGGCAGCTCGTCTGCTTGTTTGCCACCTATGATTACCTTATGTTGCCAATACTAGGACTCGGGCTTATTGTCAGAGAGAGAGGGTTGATCTTAATCCACCATGCTGGCCTAGTCATCATCATCACCTAGAAGACGTCCACTGCTGAACATAGGTTATTAACCTCCACACTGAATGACAGCCTGCCTTTTGCATCCACTGGACCACTTCTACTAGACTGCTGGCCTAGTGCATGTTGGTAAACGTCACATGTCTTTAAACTTTAGAGGTTTTTGTACATACTGGTTATATCACGATGTTTGTCCTTCACCGTTTTTGAGCGATGGCATGAAAAGTGCATGGAAAGTGTAAAATCAAATGGTGCAGGGCTGAGTATCGAACCTGGTGCAGTCAGATTGTAAAGCACAAATGCTACTGCTCGGCTCATACTACTAACGTTCTCCAACACCTTGGCATTAAAAAAATTAAATTCATACAATTTTATAAAACTTTCTATGAACAACCGAAGTGAACTCCCTATGAGTTTCCTATAATTGTTTGGACATTTTATAGATTTGGCAACCTGAACCAATGGTGGAACAACGCTACCATAGCTCGTTTCAAGAAACGCGCCGAATGCATACAGAAACAATACTCCTCCTACTCGATGGATACGCAGCATCTCAACGGAAAACAGACCTTAGGTATGTTCATTAAAGGGATATTATTTATAGAGAGAATAAAAATAAATAAATAAATAAATATTCAGGACATTTTGGCATACACGGTCATCTGACCCCAAACTAAGCAAAGCTTGTGATATGGCTGCCGGAGACTGATATACATACATTTAGCTTTAAATACATACTTAAATAGATATTAACAACCAGATATAAAACAAACACAAATGTTCATCACATAAATGTTTGTCCTAGGTGGGAATCGAACCCACGCCTCCAAGCTCAGAAGTTAGGTTCACTACCAACTGGACCAACTGGCTATCAACTGAACCAACGGGCTATCAAAATAAATTGGAGACTTAAAATGAGAGTATGTAATGATACTACTTGGGCGGTATTTAATTATTTATGAGAAAAGTTAAATAAAAAGTCGACTAATATTGATTAGTAAAAAAGTTGAAAATGGGTTACTAAAAAATTAGGGCTGAATTGAGAACCTTCCTCCTTTTTCGAAGTCGGTTTAAAATGGCCGTCTGTAATATCACATGAGTATTGAATATCAGGGCAAATCCGAATTTTGCAGTTAGGTTAGAAGGCTAAGGCTCTGGAAGCCAAAGATTTTCATTGCTGGGAGCGAAGCGAAGCGAGCGAAAAAGTAAAAACGGAAGGGGAGTCCCCATACAACAAACGTATTTTTTCGTGTATATTTTATTAGCTCTAATGTAAAAAGGGTAATACGTACAAGCGTCAAACTTGGCATGATTATAGAACACACTCTAAAATATAACAACAAATAATAAATAATAGTTATGTGAAAGTCGGTGATAAATTTGATTTTTCCAAGTTATAACTGGTAATTCCTTATTTGGGTGGCCTCATTATTGTGTCGACCTTATTATCTCACCTAATCGAAATGCCATATTTTACTAATTTTGAAGTCGGTTTTTTTTAATTTATCATTATTATTGTATTTTGTGGTCATACGGAATCCTCAGTACGCGAGCCCGACTCGCACTTGAACGGTTTTTTATGTTATTGGTTTTATTTTGGCGGACATTTTGAAAATATTACATTATTGGGTATTGCATTCATCATGTATTGTCACCAGAACTAAAAGTCAGTTAATCAAAATTAAGATTTATTAAATTAAGATTTTTCAGCAAAATCAGTTAGGAGGAACTGGTTCTAATTTTCAGTTTTCAAGATGCATTTGTATATTTTTTTCTGTTTAGGGGAAAACATAGCTGATAACGGAGGACTTAAGGCATCATTTCATGCTTACGTCGACTACAGCAAGAATGCTACGCAGAACCTGACGCTGCCGGGGCTTAAGTACAATCACAGACAGCTGTTTTTCATATCCTTTGCTCAGGTATGTAAATATATTTTTTTACTAGAAGGAAAATTAAACATGCCTTCGTCAGTCTTTACGAATTAATTGCTTCAAAAACGTCTAACACCTTTTTTGCTGTTTATATTAACGCCTTTGAAAATTCAAACTATTAGGTTTTTAATTTTTATTAAGAATAACATAGTTACCTATTTGAGAATTTTCGGTTCTAACGCCTTTTCATTGCTAAATGTTTTATTATTCATTTTGGCGCCAAAAACTCCAATAGATTTAAACAGACCATGGATAATTCTAATGTTTAGTGTTAATTCGTAATAATGGTCGATGGAGGACGTGCTCGAGTGTGGGTAATGTTATAACGAGGTGAATCATATTATATTTTCGTGTTGTTTCCAAAGCTCCATAGAAGCCTCTTGTAAAGTCTTCACAAGGGCATGACTTGGATTTGACCGTGACTTGCTTTGCTTAAATCTGACTGTGGCTATGAATTGTTTGACTACATTTCATCAAACTTGATAATTTAATACTTGACATGTCGCTTACCATCGGGCGAGTTGGTGGCCAAACGTAGATCTATTCTATATATAAAAAAATACACTGGCAAATGTACAAGAGTGCGACGCCAAAATCCTCACATAGAAAAGATAAATTTCTACATAGTATAAATTATTATTGAAGTCGCTTTCCGCGTCTGTCTGTCTGTATGTCTGTATGACCGCTAGCTTCTCCTAAACCATGCAACGGATTTTGATGCGGTTTTCACTATACTACTTTTACGATACTTTTTCACGGAAGGCTTATATAACAAGCGACCCGCCCCGGCTTCGCACGTAAATTACACCCGTGCGAAGCTGGGCGGGCGGGTCGCTAGTAAAATAATAAAATAAAAATAGGTTACAATGTTGAGTTTCCATTAAATTTTCAGGTATGGTGTTCAGCAATGACGAAAGAGTCAACCAAGATGCAAATCGAGAAGGACGATCACACCGTTGCCAAGTACAGAGTCATTGGGCCAATAGCGAATCTGAGAGAGTTTTCGGAAGAGTTCAAATGCCCCATCGGTTCCAAAATGAATCCTAAGAACAAGTGCGAGGTTTGGTAAATTGATTGGTGATTGATATTGAAATTAATGGCTATATAGCTTTGCCAAAGTGGTATTATGTAATGTTTGTAGCGAAAGGATGTTGAAACATAAAGTTATAAACAAGAGAAATTACCCAACTCAAGATAATTATGCGTACTTGTAATATAGCGCCATCTGTCGTAATTTCTATTAAGTACATTGCATCGCTCGCGTACGACAGCGCTTGCATACGACAACCGTTCACCAAGGAAGTTGACGTGCAACTGCGTTCACATTGGTGCGCTGTATGCTTGGGCGCACCAGTTGAGGCAGTTCCATTTGGCCGGTCTTTATATAAATATAAGTACGTCAATGTTAATAAAAGTTAACAAAAGTTTCAACACAAGGCAGTTTAAAGTGTGAGTTAGGTTACAAGCCCGATCTGACAGTTTTGCAAACCCTTTACGAGCAGTCAAATCCCAATCAACCAAAAACAAACAAAAAAGACAATTGGTGACTGGGAGGACCTACAACGAATGCCTGTTTTTGTTTTATAGTCCAAAATAATATTGAAAAAAAAACTGATTAAATTGTATCCATTGATTGTGTTTTTCCTCTTAAGAGCATTCTGGTATCGCACGTTTTGTGCATTTGCCAGTATTTCAAGGTTTTCGTAACCAAGTCATAGTCACGGTCAAAGTTGAGCAATGTAAATCACGGTCAGGGCCAAATCATCACTTGACTTTTCCAGTGCTATACGCCGCGACAACCTTTTTTGTCATAGCGTGACACTAACTCGAGTTTCCAAGAGAGTGAGCGATTGATCTTAGCTAGTAGATCTGTGATCTTAGCTCTGTTTATGACTTCTTGTTTCAACTTGAACGTAAAGAGGTGTATTTGATGCATAAATACTTATATCCTATTTTAATGAGCTTAGCGATGTTGCAGATGAGTATAATCGAACAAAACTTAGAATAAAAATAAGGAACTAGTAATGTTGGAGGTACAATTTCTTATGATACTGAAATTATAAACTCTTCAAAACTCCAACGGTGACGTTACGGACCAAATAACAGCAAATTTTGACAGATTTGGTATGGCAAAGCTGTCAAAAATAGTTATGATGATATGGTCTAATTGAATTGGTAATAAGGTCCCAGGGATCTTAAATTTTCGTAATAACAGCTTGATAAATAATTTTGACAGATTTGGTATGGCAAAGCAGTCAAAAACTGTATTGATAAAAATTCTGGATAAACTCCCAGGGTTCTAAAATTTTCGTAATAACGGTTTAAAAACTCATTTTTACAGATTTGGTATGACAAAGTTGTCAAAAACAGTTGTGAAGAAAATTGTGAATATGACCCCTTGGTTCTTACAATATCGTAATAACGGTTCACCAACTTATTTTGACAGATTTAGTACGGAAAAGATGTCAAAAATCGTTATGACACAATTCGCGAATGAAAGCCCAAAAACATTTCATTTTAAATAATATTATTTCATTAAAATAACATTTATTTAACTGCTTTATAGTTAGCTAACGTGGAGTATTGTGTAAAATATTAGTAGATGTAAAATCTCTTTTCTATCTACTTCGTAATTATATTATTATCCATTATTCTCTTAAATACCATGTCAATAATCATAATCTTCCATTTTTATTCTGTAACCATAGGAAAACGTAAAGGCTTTAAGGTAACCAATTAGATTATAGAAATAATTACAGAATAAACCTAAATCACACTAACATAATATCACATGTATCATGCATAATATGTAATAACTTATTACATAATATGCATAATTTATTATTACAAATAAGTTATGCATATTATGTCATTGTTTATGCATATTGTACGTATGCAACACATTATGCATATTATGTAATTAGGTATTTATGCACATTATAAGCCAAAGTTTGTGTGTGTTTATTTCCACTAAACTCCGTAATTAAATAATGAATTGAGATGAAACTTCGTGTGGATGCGGATTGGTGTGGGTTCAATAAACCTAAGATTATTGGTAAAGCCAAGGTAAAGCAGTGACAAATTTTCATACATCTTGATCAGACCAAACTCGAAAAGTAACCCTTTTTTTATTTAGTTATCCTATTAAACGTTTTTCATAAATAAGGATAAAACCGTTAACTAGAAGTTTTTTTTCTTTATATTTTTATTATTAATTAATAATAGGATTGCGTCAAGACAAGCAGTCAACCACCACCTTGACTGATGTTAAGCAAGTTTAATTTCTTATTTTCGCCATTTCTTATTAATTAATAACTAACGACATTTTTATTAAAAAAAAAAAAAAAAAACATTTTATTATCAGACACAAGTTCCATAAATGTAGTTTTTTTTTTTTTTGTTATTATTATATAGGTACAATTTCACTCACTTTTGTTATTCCATACAACGTCAACATAAAAACTAATGTATTCGTTTTTTTTTTGTGTTAATTTTTATCTGTACATACTTTTTTTTGTAAGTAAGGCTTTAATTTGTTTTTATCAGTAGTTGTATACTCCATACTTTTTTATGTTATTGTAAATACATTTTAAAATTAACTGCTAACTACGTGAACAAATAGTAATCTGAAGATATAAAACGGTAGATATACGATAACGGTATACTTTTCGATTTTTTTCTAGTGTGTGAAAATTAAGCCTGACATTTTTTATCCTGATAAAATGCATCCCGCAGAATATTGGGTAATTATGGGGCATCTAGTAATAATATCTGATTACCCGTAATTCTTGTCATAGTAAAAATATAATTATTTCGAACGGTGTTTTACCATTTAGCTGACCACCATTTTCTTTTGGTCGAGGCTGACCAAATATTTTTTTACCATATTTTTTTAGTGTTTAAAACTTCATTTTTGTAAGATTTACTACACATTGTATTATTTTATTCAAAACGCCATACAATTAGGTAAGAAATATAATTTATGTAGGTATCCCTAAGGATTGTGTGCTTGGAGTACTTATTTAACGTTAACTTTTAATTTTAAGTAGAGTCACACAATTATATCAAGCATTTTTTTAAATATTCTAAGCCAGTTTTGATGTGATGTTTATAAAGTATTTTTTTAATTGCGTGTATAACTAGCTGTTCTTAACTAAGCTGTTCTATCGGTGGTCATTTTGATACAAATATTGTTTTTGAAATTTTTAAACAACTACCCGAAAGATTTCGTTCTTAAAAATAGAATCGGTTAGGCAAATTCAGCTTGCAAGATATGACCTTTTGACCTAAACAATCTAACATAGTAAATTAAATAAAAGCTTGTAAAAAAAACTTCGTTTGTATCAAAATGACCTAGGGGCTAGTACGAATATTTAAGTACCGTGATTACGTATCGAATTTCATAGAAACTGCAATTTTGAATTTCAAACTGTAGAGAATGGTACATAGATATTTAGGTACTAGTTACGTACATACATGTAAGAGAAAGGGTCCCGAAAACGAAAACAGCTGGTGATTGCTGATAATATATTACCAAAAAAAGGTACCCTAAAAAATGTTTTATAAAAAAAGTACGCAATGCAAATAAAATATCAGTTGACGCTAGAGATTAACGAACGACTGCGCCACGCAACGCCACGTATACGCTTGTACGCTTTACATTGCTGGTTTGCTAAATTCCAAACCACAACAAGTAAACGGCAAATGGTTACTGGTATTCCATTATGTTTAAATTATAATAATAATAGCGTAACTGATAATAATAATAGTAGTATAATAGTAGCGTGTTGGCTTCGGGAGCGTTTCTCTTACACCTGATAGGTATAATATATATTATATTATAATAAATATATTATATTGTATTCGTACTTTGCCTACTGTCTCGGAAGCCGTTAAGTTACCATATAAAGGTATTATCGTTGTTAGATGTTAGAAATAAGTACAAAGAAGTGTGATTTGTATTCAAAATATTAAGTATGTGTTTTTGTATATCGAGAATTTTGTATTTACTTTGTTAAAAAAATGTGACAAACATTTTAGCAGAAGTTCATTACATCACGACTTTACTATTTAAATGGTAAAATCAATTTAAAAAAAAACTACCGGCTGGATTCGCTCTCACGCCATCGGATATACGCCCCGCGCGCTGTATTCTATCCACTACTAGAGTCTGGCTAATGAAAAAAAAGGCTGAAAAAGCGCGCCAAATTTAAAAATATCAGCATTGGAACCCTTAAAATTATATGAAATACCTGAAATAATCTAACTTGATACTTGTAAATTATTAATTTTTATTGTAACTCAGTCAGAACACAGTAATGTTTGCATTTCATATTAATTTTGAGGTTGCAATGCGGTTTTTTTTAAAGTTTGCGTGCTTTTGCAGTCTACTTTCATTAGCCAGACTCTAGCTACGGCCACTCTCCAATAAAACTTTTTTATTTTAATGTCTATAAGATTTAAAAACCAACTGAAGCAACATATGCTTTTAAAGGAATGCTTGTAAAATAATAGAATTATTATTTTACAAACAACCCTTTAATTTATTTTCACTCATGATCAGTATTAGCGTAATATTATATTATTTAAAAATATTTCGCATCTATAGTACGTAGAGTCTGGCTAATGAAAGTAGAACAAAAAAAGCACGGCAAATAAAAAAAAACAGCATTGTAACACCAAAAATTTGTACGAAATACCTGGGATAATCTCACTTGTAATTTTTTTTTATTGTAACACACTAATGTTTGAATTTCATACTACTTTTGGGGCAGCAATGCATATTTTTTTTAAGTTGGCGCTCTTTTTCATTCTCTACTTTCATTAGCTAGACTCTACCCATACCTCTAATATAGGTATTAAATTAAGGGCTCAACTCTATAATTAATGTTCACACATTTTTGACCAAGCAAACTTTTAAAAGTATGGCGTTTTAGTATTTTGTTATCTTGTATGTGAATATACTAGCTGAATGCGCCAACCACGGGGTTATTTCTTTTAATATCAGCTTTCTGTCAGTGAAAGTCTCGTCAAAATCGGTCCAGTCGTTTCGGTGTCCATGAAGGTAACATACATAATAAAATAAAAGGCGATGTATGTACATCGCCTTTTATTTTATTAAGGATATGCCAGTCATTATCTTAAGTCTGGCTAGTGAAAGTTGACTGAAAAGGGGCGGTAAATAAAAAAAATATCAGCATTGTAACCCCAGTATCATGAAAAATATTAGTGTGTTACAACAAAACTAATAATTTACGAGTATCAAGTCTGGTTATTCCAGGTATTTCATACAAATTTGGGGGTTGTATATAATGTTGTTTTTTTTGCCGCGCTTTTACCCTCTTATTTAATTAACCAGAGTATCTACAAAACAGCTTTTTTTATGTTATTTTTTTATTATAAGCGGCCCTTGTTGATAAGAAACTAGATAACGTAGGTAAATTGCTACATTTAAAAAAGTATGTAAAATATAGGAACCATTTTTGGAGTATTGCCAGGTCAAAAATGTGCGATAGTTGCCACTTTTTAACCAATGCCGTAGTTATTTACTACGCAGTTTTATACAGAATTTTGATGCAAATTAATTATAGTTTTATTTATTTTGTTGCACTATGCAACTCGCATTATAAACAATGTCATAATATCTTATTTTATCTGCATTTTACAGTCATAATTCGACGAATGCAATAAGTTACCTAGCTACTTTGTTAATCCTATTCTTTGCAATTTTATGACTGATTTGTATTTTTTGAGAGTAAAGTTATGTTTTGACATTGCCTTGTGTTTTATTTTATCCCATCTTTAGATGATCTCTGTCAGATCTCACTTGCTTTTACGGATATAAAAGATACGTTTCTAAAAATATACTATACCATATATACCTACCTACAATCAAGGACTTTAATTATCATTCTATGATTACGATATGATATTTTTACCAATTAATTGTTTATAGGTAAGTAATCTTTCAGTTTCGGCAACTAAATTGCAACATTTATGTACTTTGAACAGATTGATGAACCATAAAGTCATAGAGCACATAAGATGGCATAAAGTAGCACCCGTTTCTAATACCGAACACGAAGTTAGAGTCTGGCTAATGAAAGTAGAAACTGAAATAGCGCGCCAACTTTAAAAAAAATCTGCATTCCAAAATTAGTATGAAAAAATGCAAATGAAAACATTAGTGATACATTTTTTTTTCTGGGCAAGTGCCTTTATTAACTAAACAAAATACAAGCTAATACTAATACTACAAAATACAGTTAGACTGCCCATAGACCGTTGAAGGTCTAAAGACAATCCAAATGCCCAAGCCCATTACCAGTAATTGGCAGCGAACCCAGCATTCTGGCGGCATTACCACGCTGAGTGGCAATGCTTACCTATGCGTTGAGCCAGAAACACGCCAGCATTTTGGTCACGCGTCGCATTAACCAGGCGCTCTGAATAAAATTTATTTTCTTTCTTTCTTTTCTTTCTTTCTGAAAGATTTTTGAAAATGAGTTACCTATGCTCGCGGTCTCCAAGGGCCCAATGTCTCGACCCCAAATAAATCAAATATGTGTAAGTACCTAACCACTGCCACTGCCTGCTGGTTAGCATAGGTATAGAAAATTTAGATAAATTAACTTTAAAAAAAATAGCCTTAAAAAAACCTCAAAACACAAACATTCTAATAATTATGTCACTACAAAGAACAAAATAATATTTTTACACGGGTTTTGAAGTCTGGTGTGAACAATTAGTTCTCCCGCTTGACGTAAAAATATTATTTTGTTCGTTTTTTAAAGATAATTTAAATTAGAATTTTTTGTGAAACACCTATGATAGTGGAATGCTTAAAACATTCTTTAACTCAGTTCGGGGCGAACTACTACTCTATATATACGATTACAGATCCATGCATGATTAACGGCTTGTTTTTACTCGAACAAAACGCTTGAACAAAATACAAAACAAAAGTAATGTAGTGATTTGTTATCGCGAAATTCGTAGGCGTTTATAGCAAGTGAGATTATTCCAGGTATTTCATACTTATTTTAGGGGTTCCAATGCTGATATTTTTAAATTTGTCGCGCTTTTAGTGTCTACTTTCATTAGCCAGACCAACCTTGTTTGACGATATTCCTATTATTTCAAGATTATTTCTAAAAACTGAAAATAATAAAAATACTTGAATTGGCAAATGCACAGACGTGCGACGTCAAAATTCCCTCCGGAGGAAACGAAAAAAGTCAGTTGCCATTGCCAATGCCAATTGTCAATTCTCTTATTTGTCACCAAAAAAGGGGCGGGGAGGGGAATCCGAATCAGAAAATGGCGTTCGGAACGCATATCGAAATGTCTTAAAATTTGTATTTTATCTCGTTGTTACAAAGTTAAAGTTGTGTTTTGTTTTGAATTTGTAAGTTGTGGTTTCCGAACAAATTAATTGAAGCGCCAATGTTGAATCAAGATTAGATAGTTTATGAATTCAATGTAACACTTGATTTGGTAAGCAACAAGCTCACAACATGTAAAATCATGATCAAAGGCCTGTTAGAAGTCGAATACTGTACTCTATTGTGAATCTCACGTTATCACCCTGAATTCAGAACTCTCAAAGTTATCACCCAAACATTTCATGATAATTGGTGCCATTGGGAGAGCGACCTTTAAGTAGAAATGGACTGTGTGAAAGAAAATAAGAGTTTGACGAGAGTGAAAACAGTGGATAGAGCGAAGTGGAGAAGGAAAACTCGCTGTTCCAAGTGTTCCAACTCTAAATAGTGAGAGCAATGTCAATAACGGTGCTAGGCAAGATTCGCCTATAATATCTTAAATGCTTTTCAAACTACCAAAGATTATGCCTCACTATCCACCTTATTTCCTGAAACCTGTAGGTAACTAGGGTATTTTCAATTTCGAGTGGTCCAACATAGACTTATACCTGTTATAATATAAAGTCTCAGTCTCAAAAAGCAGCACAACTATACTTTCTTATGTTACTCCTTCAGATTGGACTCCTTTAAATATAAGAAAACATGGAGCAAATTGTGGTGAAGTCTGAAGTCCAAAATAATGGAGAGATACTGCTTTACTATGTTGACGGTAAGTACTCCTGGCTTGGGTATTTTAATATGTACTTAGGCTTAAATTTTTCTACATAATGCCTGATAATTAGTCGCGGACTAGGACAGAGCATGTTTGCCAGATGGAACCTGATTACTCTTGATTTAAAGACACCCATAATTGTAAATTTTAAAAAACAGGCTGACAGAGTTCCTCACCCTCACTAAATGCCGGATCAACTACGAAGATACTTCCTGAAATATTAAAAGAAAATAATTTTGTTCAGCATTTTACAATGTTATTGCAGATGTCAGAGCAAATAAACAAATAGAAATAGTGTAGATCTATAATAGGTAATATGTGTACAATATTTATTTGCAGAAAACGGAGATAACCAAGAGGGAGTTCTAACCACGATTGAAAGCATTGAAAATGATTCAATGCAAATCCAAGAGAATTCTTTCATGCTTGAGAGCTACGATGAACTAGTTGATGATCCACCGGCCTTGCAAGAACACATTGAAGAACTGGACCCTTGGTTAGATGAAGACGTGAAACGTCTCTTAATATTCTACAATGATAACAAAACCTCATTTGTGTCAGGGACAACACAGAAAAGACACCTCTGGGCGGTAGCTTGTAAAACCATGCTCATTGGTAAAAACCAGCAAACCTGTGAGGAAAAACTTAACGAATTAAAAACAAAATATTCAGAAGTACGAGGTTACATCAGTAAAGGAATCCACGTAAAGTGGCCTTTTCTAGTCCTGTGCCATCAAGCATTCCATGATGATTCTTCCATTATCAATAAAAAAGATACAGATTCACCTCCCAAGATACCAGTGAAATCTCAGCCCAAAATTGCAGTTTTAAAGCAGGAAACAGTTAAAGATGGCATTTTATCTATTAAACAAATGAACTCGAAGTCTCCAGACGAAAATGTTGAACAACTGCTCACAGCATATTTGAAGTACAAAAAGAATTTTCAAAAAGAACATTGGAGAAGAGATCTTTGGGACCGGATCGCTGAAGAAATTGGCGAAGATGACAGTGAATATATCCAAAAAAAGTTCCTAAACCACAAGCAGCATTACATATCGATGTACCTAAAGCGAAAACAATATGGTGCGTCCAGCGTCAACTGGCCTTACATGGAACTCTTCGACAAGATATTCAAAGATGATCAATTTTTCCTCAAAAAACACTTCAACGAAGAATCGGTGCCTGTAGTCAATCATACAGTACCTGAACATGAGTGGAATATCACCCAAAAGACAGTCTTAGTTAAATATTACTTTGACTGCTACGAAGAGTTTGAAGATGAGACGATCCCAAAAAAATTCCTCTGGACGGAAGTGGGACGGCTGATAGACAAAAAGCCCGAGACTTGCCAAACTCGATATAAAATGCTTCATCGAGAGCATTTAGAAAAATACATTTCCGCTGACTACAATTTCCAGAGACGTATTCCTATTGATATTATATTCGACTATATAATACTTAAAGATGTTAAGACAGTACTAAGTAAAATGGATACGTATGACTTTGAAAATGACCTATGGAAAGAAGAACAGGTGGATGAATTAGTACAATTTTTCTACGATAACACAGAGTTGTTCAAAGACAAAGAATGTCATTTCGTTTGCTGGGCTGCGGTAGCTTACAAATTGAAGCTGAGCATAGAGAGCTGTAAGCACCAATGGGACCAACTTGTCGTATTATACAAGCAGATATTAGAGGAGAAAAAAGAGGATTCAGATTTGCAAATCGACTGGAGATACATAGAGCTTTTTGATAGAATTTTTGACTATGGAATGGATGCGGAGTTATTGAAAGGATATGATTGGATACAAATTCAGTCCAAGACTTCAACTCCAGTTGTTGGTGAGTTTACAAAAAAGACTTCTATTGTATGACTTGATAAATATTTATAAGAAAAAAAAGTTTTCTTTTAAGTATTGTAATAGTAAATTATGCAACAAGTAAAAAATGGGGGAACCAAAATCGGTAGGATATTTTACCATATACTACATTACAAAATCAGTTGGGGTGTCTGAGCTTTTGAGTTTTTTATTTTTATTTTTTTATAGTAAGTAGGGGCTTGGCCGCCATCTCGCCTGATGTTAAGCGACGATGCGGTCTAAGACAGAGCACGCTTGCCTAGAAGAACCCGATTCACTCTCGACTTGAAGACACCCAGATTGTAACTGACCGGGAAAACCCATTCAGGCAGCGAATTCCACAGACTAGCAGTTCGCACAATAAATGTGGAATCAAAGCGCTTCGTACGGGTTCTCGTAATATCAAATTCCGAGAACCCGTACGAAGCGCTTTGAAATAAAACGATGTGGATTTTTTGTGCCCGCCCTGGCGGTCCGATAGAAAAAAAGGCAGGAGGGAATTAAATCATGCAGATCTGATGCACACTCTCCGAAATGGCTATTTCAATGGCACGTTGTGCTCCCCCTGCCTTTGCTGCCTTTCTTTTTCTTTGGTTTCCTATTAAACTACAAAAAGAGGAGATTATCACTTCGACTGTATGTTTTTTTTGTGTTTATTACGCGATTTCTCCGCCAATTATGAATTGATTATGATGTTTTTTTTTGTTTGAATGATAGGTCATACTTTAGAGGTGGCCCCATATGAATTTTATCGAAATCGATTCAACGCTTTTTGAAAAGATCAACAAAAACCAAAACACAGATGACGTTTTGGTTTGTGGTTCCCTTAAGCAAGTTTTGATGAGGACTTTCAAACTCTGTTTTAACTTTAGTTTTGTACTTGCAATAAGCTTAAGTTTGTACATGTAGGACTGTAGGTATAGTCTTGAAGTCGGTTTTTTGTTTTCTAAAAATAAATTTCTTTCTTTTTTCCTTTTTGTCTTCAGCTTGTTATAGTTTTTTTGTTTTTATACCTTTGTAGCTAATCAAATAACTTATTTCTAATTCCAGTGAAAAAAGTGAACCCCATACCTGAGAACATAGACCCTAAAGACCTACTAAAAGAACGAACCTCAACTAAAAAGAAAGAAGATTCTACGGCTAAGAACGACGAACCACGTACAGATCCTAGATCTGCCAAAATACTAGAAAACTACCTAAAGAACAAAGATAAATTCCAACACGCACGCAACAAAGTATCTGCTTGGGACCCGTTAGCCAAACAAATAGGTTTAAACTCGACCCAATGCGCTCACCGATTCAAAATTTTAAAGCAAACATACTTAGACTACGTTCAGAAGGAGATCGATAAGCCCAGAATACCCATAACATGGCCGTATTACGCTCTATGTAAAAAAGTATTTGGTCACCGCCAGATTAAAAATAAATTAAAGCAAGGAGATTTGAATAGAGATGACGAAGACTGGCCAGCTAGAGATATTAAGCTTCTAATATCATTTTTCTCCAAGAGTTTCCACGAAATTACCAATAACATTGAAGATGTGACAAAATGGGCTCATTTGGCATCGGATATCGGTAAAAGTGAGATTAATTGTAAGGAAAAGTTTTTGGAACTAAGGAAGTGTTACAGGAAACTCAAGACGATGCGTACAAGAAACCCAGACGTAAAGATTTCTTGGAGCTACTTTGATTTGTTTGACAACATTTATAGTGTGAAACAGGTAGAGCATATGGAGGTAGAAACTTTGGAGGAACCCGTTTTGTTGGAAGGGGAAGAAGTAGCAGGTTGGTATTTTATAACTACCTGACATTAGGGTTGTCCACTCAGCCTATATGAACTTGCTTACTATTTGTGTCCAGCACTCTGGCAATTTTAGCAGTTTTCCATCATACAAAATGACCTATGTCCCCGCAATTTTAGCAGTTTTCCGGCATAGAAAGTGACCTATGTTCCCACAATTTTAGCGGTCCGGTAAAAAAAGTGACCTATGTACCCACAATTTAAGCAGTTTTCCGGCATAGAAAGTGACCTATGTACCCGCGATGTCGTCAATCCATCTAGTAGGAGGCCTACCTAAGCTGCTCTTCCGTTTCGTGGTCTCCACTCTAGAACCTTTCCCCATCGGTTATTGGTTCTTCGAGCGATATGGCCTGCCCATTGTCACCTTTTTTATATAGAATTATTCTACTTTTGGCCACCAACTTGCTTGATGTAAGCAAGCAAATTTTAATAGCTATGTCGGCGACTCTGGTTCTTTCGCGAATATTCACGTTCCGGATTCTATCGCGCAAAGAAACTCCGACCATAGTTCTCTCCATTGGCCGTGTGACTCTTGAGTTTTTCCAAAATGACAACAGTTACGGACCGCATCTCAGTGCCATATGTCATCACTGGCAAAACACTGGTTAAATACCCTTGTCTTTAGTTTGCGAGTCAATGCAAGACTATCTCTATCTCTTCTCCACATAGTATAAATTAAAGTCGCTCTCCGCGTCTGTCTGTCGGTATGTCTGTATGTATGGCCGCTAACTCCTCCCAAACCACGAACACGGATTATGATGCGGTTTTCACCATCAGCTGGATCCATTTTCACGGAAGGTTTATATATATAACTAGCGACCCGCCCCGGCTTCGCACGTAAATTACACTCGTGCGAAGCCGGGCGTGCGGGTTGCTAGTTATTAAATAAATCAAAAAATGCTGGCAGCATTGAAGAAAAATATTTCACTGTACTGTTGATTTATTTATATCCTGTCTCCTTTCAGATGACGATTACCAATGCATCATTGTCCTTCAAGACGGCCAAGTCATACTAAACAACTCTGAAGTAATCAACAACCCTGAACTTATCCAACAACTATCAAACATATCCTCTGCAAACAACCCCGCTAAGACTTCAAAATGGACGAAACTAACCAAAAAACGCTTACTCATCTTCTACATCAACTATATGAGATCCCATAGAGGCAAGGAGATAATCCCTAAAGATGTATGGACATATATTGCCGCTAAAATTCCCAACAAAACATCAGGGGATTGCAGAAAAATGTTCTTCAAAATGAAGAACGCTTATAAAGAAGCAGATGAAACTGTCAAAAAGAACAGTCCGTTCACAGTCCTTCTGGAAAAAGTCTTAAAACTCAAACCAAAGTTCGTAAAAAGCAAAAATAACCAAGAGAAAGTCTACAAAGATGTCTCAATGTCGTCCGATAAAGTAATTCTGGCATTGCAGTATTATTTGGAACATATAGAAGAGTTTGTCAATCCCAAATTTGAAAGGAAATATCTTTGGTCTCAATTAGCAACCTACATATCTGAGCCAATAACTAAAGTTTACAACAAAATTAACTATTTGAAGCAAGCTTACAACATTGAGACTGAAGAAATTGATGGACAGAAGACGGAATTCAGTGATCTCTTAAAAGAAATCATTGCTAAGGAGGTTGCGGTCAAAATCGTTTTAGACGTCAACCCCAGTCCAGATTTCACTGACCAAGAAAACACCTTTACTGATAATGAAACAGAACAACTGATGCTCTGGTACTTGGGTAATTTGGACAAGTTTAAAAACCCGAAGTTTAATCGGAGTTACCTATGGATGGAAGCGTCTAGTATTCTCAATAAAAGTCCAGTGGTTTGTTCGAAGAAAATGTCTGAAATTCGAACACAGTACCGAAATATGGTACGGGAAGGTGCTGAGTTGAATGGATGGAGATTTTTCGAGCTTTGCCAAAAGATTTATGGGACTGGGAAAAAAAGCCAGAACCCGTTGACTCAAGAAGACTAAAAATAATCGTAACACTGTTTTAAACTATCACGGTTGTTCACTAAAGTTATATGATTATTTACGGGATATTTACCGTGGTAAGGTTGTGGAATGAGCTCCCGATATTTCGGCGCATGTAACTACATGCACCATGTTCACGGGAAGACTCAATCGGGAGCTCATTCCACAACCTTACCACGGTAAATATCCCGTAAATAATCATATAACTTTAGCAAAAATAATCTATCATAAATACTATTAATTTAGGATTGGCAATAAGATGGGATCCGAAAGTTGGGTATATTTTATGCAAAGGCACTAGTTAAATTACTCGGAAACTACTTGCTATATTTAAATTGGCAAGGTCGACTTAAGGCATTCAAGTCTGATTTAGGCCTGATGCGTTTGCACCCGTCACGCCACGTTACCATATCTCCCTTATTTGCCTGATCTGAGGGCTTAGTATATCCTTTCCGAATAACCTACACTAGGTTATTCGGAAGTTTAGTAGTTTCATGGACAAAAGTGAAGGACATCATATTTTAATATTTACTTTCTTTTAACTTAAGTTAATATACATAAATATGACAAAGTAAAAATAAATGAATCTTTTGTTTCAAATTCCAGTGTTTGTAGGTAGGACTGCTATAGGTAGTTAATTTACGAAATAAATTAATGTTTAAAATATGTAAGTGCCTTTTATTTAAACTTATATATTGTCTTATTCGTCTTACAGACTAGACGGTACAAGTCATCTGCGTCAAGTGATCGCGTGTGAGAGCAGATAGAATGCATGTATACAATGCTTGTCAACTTGCGCAACTTAGATGCGAGTGCAAGTGTCATAAATTAGGTTAGAGAGAAACAATCCCTCCTTTTACTACAACTTCCAATGTAAACTAAAACAAATGCTGCTTTTGAAATTCTTTGATATCTGTTTTGGTATAACGATTTCTGGAACATCTAAATGCGACTTTCGGTACTAGCTCGAGCTTAAGGCAGATCCTTACCTAACTATATAATATACTAGCTGACCGACAGACGTTGTCCTGTCTTAGAACTGTCAAACGCGCAAAGTTAAAATACTCGTTAAGTTTTCAAAAATTTTCCAATTTTCTGCGCAATTTTCTTAATTTTTCTTTCTGTAAGAACCTTTTACAAATTATTAGAAAACTAAAGAAAGCAGCAAGCTGAAGTGGCAGTGGGCTGGTCATAGGAGGTATCTGTCGCAGAACTGATAACCTCTAGGCGTAGACGTTCTAAAGGAGACCATGAATCGATAAACTAGGATATCCTGAGACTCGAAGGAGTGACTGGATGCGAATAATAAAGACGATCGGGCTGAGTGGCGTGCCTTGGGAGAAGCCTTCAGGCTTGACCATCATTTCAGCCGTAGGACGTCCACTGCTGGATATAGGGGTTCCCCATCGATCTCCAAAAGGGCCGGTTGGAAGCGGCCTGCATCCAGCGTTTCCCTGCGGTCTTTTTAGGTCGTCTGTCTATCTCGTGGGTGGCTTATTAATAATGATAAAATAAATTGGTAATGTTAATCGTAGTCTAGCTAGGGGCTAGCTAATTTTCAGACATGTCTCGTAATAATCTCTTGACCTCGATTCCCCTTCGTTGAACCATAAAATCGCTATAAGGCTAAAACACACTTGGCCTGCCTATAGATAAATAAGCCTAGTTATATACTCTATTTTGCTAGTGACCTCGCGCGACTTCGCACGACCGCACGCTCTTTCTTAATCTCGTTAGGGGTTCCTATTTTATCAGGTGTAAGGTGTGGTGCGTTTGAAAGCGATTTTGCAGGTGTGTTCCTCCGCTGGCCTCTTTTAATTAAATGAATTATCGTTAGAATGCAGTGAAAAACAAAATAATCTCTTTACCCGACTGCCCAAGAAGCTGGGTAATGTTTTTGGGCTGTTGGTAATGTAAGTTTGTGTGTTCAATAATAAGGTACCCAGTCCCAGATTTGTTAGTAATCGAAAACTTTTTTCGTTTACGTATTGTTTCATACATTTTAGTAAAGCGCCTCTATCGGAAACGTAAAGGAACTAAAATTGGTAGTAATCAGCGGTATAGATTGCTTCACTCTAATACGAAAAAAGTTTTCGAATACCTTTTAGCCCAGCAATGTATGGTACAATACGAAAACGAAAAAAAAAGTTTTCGAATACTATCAAAACTTGTACTAAGGGTACTGTAGTCTAAACGGAGGTGTTGTTGGATGCCTCTTTATGTCTGGAGTGTCATTAGGCTACATTTTATAGTAGGTACCTAATAATTAATCATCTCGCACAAAAGATAATAAATTAACATACTTTTATAAATAGCTAACTTAAATTGAACCTTGGGAAGTAAGAGCGCTAATATAATAATATGCAATGCTCTTCATTACCAACGTAATTGATGCAGTTAGGTTAGTTTGTTTGTTCCTCTTTCACGCAGCAACGGATCGACCTGTTTTTTTTTTGCATGGTTATATAGTTCAAGAGCTGTAGAGTGACAAAGGCTGCTTTTCATCATCATCATCATCGCCATTTTAAATCATAATGCGGGTGAAATCACGGGGCGCAGCTAGGCAGGCTGTCGTTCAGTGTGGAGGTTAAAGGCGGAGGCTTATGTTCAGCAGTGGACGTCTTCTGGCTGATGATGATGATGATGAGCTAGTAATTATAATATATACCTACATGTCCATGTCTTGTCAATTTAGCTGAAAGTTTAGGATACATTTTTGATTATAGCATAAAAAGACACGAACGTAAGAAAAATATGGTCGCCGCCCTAAACAAACTAAGGCATCCAAAGTAAGCCGGTGCCTCCGTAAATATCTACACAGCCTCATCATCATCATTTCAGCCATAGGACGTCCACTGCTGGACATAGACCTCCCGCCGCGTCCCCCATTGATCTCCAAAAGGGCCGGTTGGAACCCGGTCCGTGGTCTCTATTCCAGAACCTTTCGGCCCCATCGGCCATCTCTTCTGCGTGATATGTGCCCTGTCCACTGTCACTTCAACTTGTTAATCCGGTGGGCTATCTCGGTGACTTTCGTTCATCTACGGATCTCCTCATTTATGATTCGATCTCGTAGAGAAACCACGAGCATAGCCCTCTCCATAGCTCGTGCGACTTTGAGCTTGTTTATGAGACCCATAGTGAGAGACCACGTTTCAGTGCCGTATGTCATCACTGGTAACACACTGGTTTTAAGGCACTGAGGTATTTTGGACGAAAAGACGTTGCGAAGTTTACCGAACGCTACCCAGCCGAGTTGGATTCGCCGATGACCTCTTTCTTGAAGTTGGACCTACCTAGTTCGACTGTTTGTACTAGTTAGACAAACCTAACACAGACACACAGACCTAATGCCAATCAAAGCATAGTAAAGTCATTCGTCCGCCAATAGGAGACACGCTCACAAAAACGAGATTAGGCTGCCGCCATCTTTTTTCTTCGTTCAAGGTAAATACTTGCTCTACCTTGGTATATATATTATCTATATGAAAAAAACTAAAAACGCTGGTGCTATCAATAGTATCACTACAAAAAAGTCAATCTACTGGACTACGCAACTATATCGCGGGTGATGAGGTGTACTTAGGTATTTATTGACTATTGAATTTTAAACCCGCTGCCGCTCCCGCTTATCGCTTTTTATGCGATCACAACCCATTAACACTACACTACACAGTTTGCGTCAAATCCAGTTTAGTTTTACCCCGCGTGTCACTTTCTTCCATAGTTTAAAAAATGAAGTTTTTACAAAAAAATGTTTTAATATTTATATTTCAGATCGGCCCTTGAAAAATAAGTGTAAAATGCAGCCTAATTAATGAAACGGATAAAAAAATTGTGTTAAAAAATTAAGTGGTTTACGAGGTATTTTCGGACAAAAGTCAATGTTGTAATTTAAAAAAAAATGCTTCGGTGCCTATTCTGTGTTGTCGTTAATTAAAATAAACTAACAATTCCACAATTACAATTAGAATTATTAAAATTATTTAGATGCGTTTAATTCTGATGTGTTTAGAACAATGCCGCAAAGTGAAGTAAATTTGTGTTTAAAAGTTTCTTTAGATCTCTTCACATTTAAAAAATAAACCTACGACGAATAATTCTTACCTATTTTAGTTGTCTCTTTTTTGTACCTGTTCAGACTAAGTCGTTGAACCAATCGTAATAAAAATTGTCTAGAAGGTAGGTAATGTTTATCAAGAGAAAGGAAATAACGGGTAAAACCGCAGGGCGATGCTATAGTTTACCATAATAGTGCGACATTCTCATTTCATTGTAGTATAGTATATTGGACTGAAGCCTTATAGTGTGTTTATCCACGTTAGCAGGATGCACGCCACCTTACTCTTCGGATTACCTATACCTATCTATGTTTATACTGTGCTTATACAGGTTGTTGTTTTATCTAGTATACATACCTACATCGTTTTATACACTGACCGTTAGTTTTATATTTTTTCATCACTCATCATCATCATCAGCCAGAAGACGTCCACTGCTGAACATAGGCCTCCCCCTTTGACCTCCACACTGAACGACAGCCTGCCTTTTGCATCCACTGGATGCCAGCGACTCTCACTATGTCGTCGGTCCATGTAGTAGGAGGACTTTTCACTGGCCGGTAAACGCGGTCATAATTTCTTTTTCTCATTTTCATTTGTAGAGCAATCTATTAAATCAAAGCTATGATGGAACAATTATGATCAAGACTTTAAACTCCAGTGTTAATTGTGTTTGAATTCAAAATGATATCAAATGTGATCTGGACAATTTTGATGATTTATTTGACACTGAAAAATGCTAAAGGAGGTAGAGTGCAAGCCGCTGTCAACTTTCTGTGAGTACATATACTGCGATGGCCGATGCTGCGACATGATAGCTTGTAATCCTTTGATTAAAATAAGAAATTTTCAGAACTAACTCGACGTACCAAGAGATAGAGCTCAAAGGGGAGTCCAGCTTGTCTCTCCGTGACATCCTGCCAATTAAAGCGAAGTACTACGACAAGAATCGAGCCCCCAAACTGCTTGGGCAGCCCACTATCGTCTACTTTCACGTCACTGTGTTGTCTTTGGACTCCATCAATGAAGAGAGCATGGTAAGATAATTATAACACTACAATTGTATTGCGATGACATCTTCCAGTCTTTTTCCACTTTTCTTCCTAAAGGAAACCTTAACCTTAAACCTTTGTCGGTAGCTTAATTTATATTACTTACTGCCATTGATTTAAATATACTCTTACTGCATAATAGGCATAAAAAAAATCATCCTAGCGGTAAGTGGGTTCTTAATGACGCAAAATACGGGCGGTAAATATCACTTTGCCTCCCTAGGAAAATAAAGAGATTTACAAATCTAACTAGTCCCATTTCAAAAAATATCACTGAGTTTATGAGTATATATAGAATTTATCTTTTTCTTTTCTTCGACCATATTGGTCCGTCCGTACCATGTCAGAAACTTTTTACTGTGTGAAATGAAGTTAACAACTATGTAAAACCTTTGTGGTGTGTACTTGGTGCTTTACTTATTATTTGGCGGGAAATTAAAAAAACAAACTGGTTTTCTCTATATTACATACCTATAGTTAATAAATTATTCATTTTCCACCAAAAAACCTTTGACCTTAACTACAACAACCGCGAGTACCGCGACATTGACTCAATCCCCATACACGTATTGACAACATTCCAGACATACGTAGCCGATATATTTCTCGCACAATCCTGGCGCGACCCTCGGCTTCGCCTGCCGGAGAACATGCACGAGGAGTACCGGATATTAGACGTGGATTGGCTGAACAACATCTGGAGACCAGACTGCTTCTTCAAGAATGCCAAGAAAGTAACCTTCCACGAGATGAGCATACCTAATCACTATCTTTGGCTGTACCATGATAAGACGCTGCTTTATATGTCCAAGTAAGTATTTCTTTTATTCGAATTTTAAAAAGAGGACGTTTTCATTTCAGCAGTTTTTTTGTTACCTATCTACTGCTATAGGGAATGCTTAATTTTTAGTTCCATAGTAAAACTGGCTTTAATGATGAGTGTAGCCGAACGGTAGCATGTGCAGTGTGCACTTTACAATCTGACGGCACCCGGTGTGGTGTGACCCTCGAACCTGCACAAAAATACTATACTACTATTTACTACTTAAAAAAATTGTATACATAGATAAATACGTGCATTTTCGATGCCATTGCTCAACAACGGTGAAGGAAAACATTGTGGGGAACCCGGTATGTCCAAGAAACTCAAAAGTTCAAAGATATATGACATTCACCAATATACACTGGGCCAGCATGATGAATTGGGGCCTATCCCCTTGCTTTCTCTCTGAGAGAAGACCTGTGTCCCTGCAGCGTGATAGGCTGATAATAATGAGCTTAACAGTCTGCCTTACCTTGTATGTTGATAGATAGATAGAAACTCTTAATTGTGTACACCAGAAATAAAATTTACGAACAGAAAATACGAGCTAGTACCACAAGTGAAGGCCTTATCGCTGTGGTCTTATTCCATTAAGAGCGTGTAGATGTATACTGTATAGTGTATACCTCATTTCGTTTCAGACTCACTCTGGTGCTGTCCTGTGCAATGAAATTCGAGACCTACCCTCACGACACCCAGAGTTGCTCCATGATGATCGAAAGTCGTAAGAAATTGTTTTTGTTTTATTATGCGTAGAACTTTCTAAATTAGTAAGTACTAGTAGTAGTACTATTCCTTCCGGGACCCGGGTATGCCCTAAAAATACGACTAGAACCACCGGAGGATGGGCAGCAGCATCCTATTAGTACACGGTGAACGTACTGCGATCCCCTAGCCGCCTGCCAAGCGTGGGGACTATGGACACTTCTCTCTAAGAGGCGTCTCTCTTAAAGAGCTCCCTCCCTTTTGTTCCTTAGTCTGGGACTGACGTGGCAAAAGATGTTGCATTTCCCGAAGAGCTGATTATCGCTGTACCATTAGACCATTCTAGAAACCATTCTTGGGGTAGTATAATATAATCATTGTTTATATAACTTATTGAGAGAACTATTACAACAAAAAATATAATATATACAAAGAGCTCAAGTAAATATAAACTTATTTTTTTACTACGTGAACAAATCGCCACCAAGCGGCAGGGTCCCCAGAATGCTGGCAGCATTGCCCCGCTGGATTGCAATGCTTAATTTTTGAGCGAAATATGCCAGTAGTGTATTTCTTGGGGTAGTATATTTTTAACTCATATTGAAAGTTAATTAGCCCCTCTACACAAATCTCACAAAACAAAGTAACCCATATGAAATAGTTATTTTTTCAGCCATAAGTTCTTACTGATAGTTTTTTTGCTGTCATAATGTTGCTGAAAGTTGCTCAGTATTTAGTTGACTATTCCTTTGGATCAATTTCGCTGGTGGTAAATATTTAGACCGCGATTGCCCATTCTTCTTTTTACATGCTGTTAGTTTGCATATTTAGGTCAAAGCTTATTAGAACCATTTCCTCTTCCTACGGAATTTAATTTTTTTATGTTAGTTCAGTTCCGATGACAATGCATTTTTATAGTAACCCTGACTTGAATTCAACAGCAGGCCGCTTCCAACCAGCCCTTTTGGAGATCGATGGGGAGGCCTATGTCCAGCAGTGGACGTCCTATGGCTGAACTCCAGAACTCTTCAACGGTCATCACCACAGACACGAAATTTTGTGTACGCACTTTATAAAGATAGGGTTGGGTCCTGACTAGGGAACTCCTCAATGGCTAGAAGCACAGATATGATAATGTTGTATACTCATTAAATTATGATAACCCATTTTAAATGTCACCATGACATGGCTGCCGCACTCAAGGTTAGCTCCTAGCGAGGAAACTCTTCAACCGTTAACAGCACAAACACGAAATTATAAAAGATTGTTACCTAGTATGTTTTTTTGTTATTTCCAGTGTCCCATACAAACCACGATCTGGTCTTCATATGGAACCTGACGGATCCTTTAGTGGTGAACCCAGACATAGAGCTGCCCCAACTTGACATCGCCAGCAATTATACCACCGACTGCACTATAGAGTACTCTACCGGTAAGATTTAGGCATCTTGAATAGAAGCTGCTGCTTGATATTACCTTTTAGCCTTTCTCGCTTAACGCTTGCGAAATGGGCTTAGCCCAGCTAACCTAGCCTAACTCATACACAGCTTTGACTTGGCAAAAGTTTGTCTTTTTTATTAAATGAAAAGTTCACAATCCTTAGTACGAAATTTATATTTCAGTATATTTATTTACTGTTTATTTCAGCGTCCACAGTTATCTTTTCGCAATTCACCTTTTTTAGAGATCAAAAATAACTTTTTGATTGAAATAGTCGCGTGCCTTTTCTGCCCATTAACGTTACCGCTGATACCGTTGATAACATTTTCCGATATTTCAGGTAACTTCACCTGCCTGGCCATCGTGTTCAACCTGCGCCGCCGTCTCGGCTACCATCTCTTCCACACGTACATTCCGTCGGCTCTAATCGTCGTCATGTCCTGGATCTCCTTCTGGATAAAGCCTGAAGCTATACCAGCTAGAGTTACTCTTGGAGTCACTTCCTTGCTCACCTTGGGTAAGTAGCTAAAACTATAGCCTCCGGTTATTTGTCTAGAACAGGGTTCCTCAGAAATGAGGAGATCCGTAGATGAATGAAAGTCATAGCCCACCGGATTAGCAAGTTGAAGTGGCAGTGGGCAGGGCACATATCACAACAGGTGGCCACAGATGGCCGATGGGGGCGAAAGGATCTGGAATGGTGACCACGGATCGGTAAGCGCAACGTAGGACGTCCACCCGCAAGATAGATAGACGACCTAAGAGACCGCAGGATACGCTGGATACAGGCCGCTTTCAACCGGCACTTTTGGAGATCGATGGGGAGGCCTATGTCCAACAGTGGAAGTCCTATTGCTGAAATGATGAAGGTTCCTCAAAGTGGGGTTCGCCATGAGTTGATCGTAAGGGGTTCACGATGAGCAAGCCGCTATGTATGGCCAATCGTGATCATAATTTATGCGCGAAACAAAAATAATTATATAAAAACAGTTGGTCGTCGCCCGACATGCCCAGCAGATAAAAAGCATGATTGCTTAAAAGAGCGTAATAATGTTTACCGTCACGGCATATCAGTCGGATTTAAGGCCAAGACGTGCCAATAGACGATTCATATAAAAAATAAATGTCAATCTCATGTGTTTCCTTCTTTTTAGAAAATCGTAGTTACACCCAAGTAGAAAGAAAAGAAAGAAAGAAAATAAATTTTATTCGACACCCCAAAAAACTTATATCTAGAGGATACAATCAGTGTCGAATGGGTCCGTCTCGGCACAAGGTACTTCAAGTAGGTACTTCCGGTAATTTCGCTTCAACGTCGCTTCAAGTATTTACAGTAAGGATTTAGGGATTTTGGGACTTCTGCAAAGTGACGCCTGATTCAATAAACTAGCTTAGGCTTAGTAATAGAGTCCCGTTTATACCCTTTGAGTACGGAACCCTAAAAATGCATTAACTTTAATACGTATAGCATAATCGTTTTCTTTCTAATTCTTTTGCAGCAACCCAAAACACGCAGTCCCAACAAAGCCTACCGCCCGTTTCGTACGTCAAAGCCATCGACGTTTGGATGTCGTCCTGCTCTGTTTTCGTTTTCCTCTCACTTTTCGAGTTTGCTGTTGTCAACAACTACATGGGCCCAGTCGCTACTAAGGCTATGAAAGGATACTCAGACGAAGACTTGTCGAGAGATTTGGATGCTTTTAAGGTAAAAACACAACCCGGGAACCGGGTATGTCTTAAAACTGGGACCAGAAATACCAGAGGATGGGCAGCAACGTCCTATTAGTACACGGTGAACGTACTGCGACCCCATATCCGCCTGCCTAGCGTGCAGATTATGGCAACACCTCTCACTAAGGCCTTTGTTCAGCAGTGGACGTTTACTGGCTGATGATGTGATATGAAGGTAAATGCCTTCTTCCTTGAGCTCCTATTTCCAAACTTACGTATACATAGTGATGGTGACCGGGCAGTAGCAGGTGCACTTTACAATCAGACGGCACCCGGTTCGATCCTCGGCCCTGCGCCAATGACATATTTAGTACTTTACCAACTGAGGCAGCATAGTGTATTAGGGCCCATCCTCTCTCTCTCTGAGGGAAGGCCTGATTCTCAGCAGTGGAAACATGATAACAGAATAATCATCAATCACCATCATCAGCCCTGAGTGATCCACTGCTGGGTATAGGCCTCCCTTTGTTTATGCCACTCCCCGGTCTCTGGCTAGTCGCATCCACTCGTTCCCGACAGTACTGTTGATGTCGTCAGTCCACCTCATCCTCGGTCGGCCATCACATCAATAATAAAATAAAATAAAAACAATACTAACCATCACTCATGCCAAGGGCGGAACCAGGATTTTTTTTCTGGATTTTATTCTTTCACAAGCAAAAAAAAACAAAAGTATCTGTTAGAAATATACTTGTAGTATACGTCAAGTTCAAGTATGTATAGGTAGTTTTATAAAGGTGTCTAAACAATAGATAAATTAAGTGCTATGTTTATAAAGACAGATTTCTTCAGTGCACAAAAATGCCGTTTTAAATCCGGCCGTGACTCGTGCCCAAGTATCAACCAAGTTAAAGATAAAGTCATAGCTGTACTTACATTGTCCTTCTCTACTTTCAGCACATATTCCCAACGCCAGTTGACACGAGGGCCAGCACATCAGCCTCCATACCTCAGTACGACACCTTCTGCAACGGACGAGAGACCGCTGTCTATATCGATCGGTTCTCTCGCTTCTTCTTCCCTTTCTCTTTCTTTATATTGAACGTCGTTTATTGGTCCACGTTTCTATAAGTTGTTGGTAGTTGCTAGTTTAGGATAATGGTAGTGAATAAAATATAACTAAGTGCTGAACAGTTGTTTTAACTTTTTGCAAAAAAAATTGCTAATCTAGTAACGTTCCAGTATCAATAAGTTCATCATCATAATTTCAGCCATCGGGACGTCCACTGCTTGACATAGGCCTCCCCATCGATCTCCAAAAGGGCCGATTCGATGCGGCCTGCATCCAGCGTTTCCCTGCGGTCTCTTTTAGATCGTCTGTCCATCTTGTGGGTGAACGTCCTACGCTGCGCTTACCGGTCCGTGGTCTACATTCGAGAACCTTTCGGCCCCATCGGCCATCTGTTCTGCGTGATATGCAGGGCCTATCCTAACTTGCTAATCCGGTGGGCTATGTCGGTAACTTTCGTTCGTCTACGGATCTCTTTATTTCTGATTCGATCTCGTAGAGAAAACCCTAGCATAGCCCTCTCCATAACACGTTGTGCGACTTTGAGCTTAATAAATAAATAACTTAGTGCGTTTTCTTTTTGATATATACTGATATTTGAAAGATACTGTTGCAAGTTAAAAACCCACGATTGAAGTTGGAGCCACGGTTACAGCTAGTTAGTAGTAGTACGCGAAACAGTTTGTAACTTAGACTTTGTCAAAAGTGAGAAACTGTTAAACTGAATCTGAAAATAATTTTACGATATAATTGAAACTGGCGTGGTTTTCACACATTTTATCTAACCGGCTTAATCTTACGTAAGTAATTACCGTGTAATATAAATAAAATTTTACGATATCTTAATTTTCACTTGCTCGCCATCCTCTTACCCTACAGCTAAGATCTCCGATCTCTCACGGGGTGAAAAGATTAAAACCACCACAAAAAGGGTGGGCGTGGAAGGTAGAAAGACTAACGGAGCGGCTGTTCCTATAAATAATCGGTGTAGTTTCCGCGCCAGTTCTTGATGACTGTATAATATGCACTGTTTTTTTTATGTCCATTTGTTTGTTTGTTTTGCAACAAACAATAATATCATCATCAGCCAGAAGACGTCCACTGCTGAACAATAATATACACAATTCTTATTATATAACTCGCCAAGCGCACCCTACGAATAAAAAGGCAAAATGGCTACCGTTGGCAGATCCATATAAATTCAATGTCAACTGCCGCTCCATGCCGTCTTCCTACCAACGAGACCTAAGTACACGGTAGATCTATCAATGAATGACATACCTACCTAAGCATGTTTTCTTCCCTACTTCGCGGGTGAAGTCGCGGGGCGGGTGAAACGTAGATAATGACTTTTCTTTAGTCTAGCAATTCAGTGAAATAAATATAACAAAAATATCTTACGTAAGCGATGTACCTACCAAACTAACTTCAAAATTATTTAAATGCCATGCAAAAATGTACGTCCAACTATTTTTAGTAAGGCTAGACCACAGGATAGACTTCTAAAAAGGAGACCTAAGCTTTGGTCATGCGATATGCATACGATTCAGCTTTTGTTTAAAGTCTAGATTTTGCGATAGATGTTAAGGCGATGCGCACGTTTTGTGGCATTGAAAATCACTACATCGAAGAGAGTATATTTTATACCTTTAGTAGTAATACTTCAGTCAGATGGATGGTCTTGCGAAAGGTGACTGGCGGCAATTGGAAGCGTTATGTAGAAGTATCGTTTTAGAGAGTGTAAAGAGAGAGAGTCTACACATAATGTTGGTCTAGCAGCGGTACCAGCAGTCAAACCTCAGATAAGACAAACAAAGGAGGCATGGTAAAGAGGCGTGGCGGGTGCGACGTATCAAATTCCCCCACTCTCCCTGAAATGAAGACTAGAACATCTTGAACACTGTTGTCAGTCGAAGTTTTTGTCCGAAGTTCTGCACCAAAGTATTTATGAAGATAACAAGTAACTCCTATGTGGTTACCAACTGGGAACTCGGCTAGCCATTGTTGCCTAAAATTTGGCAAATCCGTACTACTCTATAATTTTTAAGGCACTTCCAAAAACAAAAGGTACACGCCTATGTCATAGACATAGAAAAGAAATATTTTTTGTTTAAATTAGAACGTCTGTTAATGCATTTTTGTAAGAAAATTGTTGTAGCCAGTTGCACCCATATTATCGAAACGTCAGTCATTCGAAATCAGTTAGCAATTGTGATGCGGACAAAGAACTTTGAGACCTAACCCAAAAAGGTAAGGTCTAAGATTTTTTGGATGCGGAGTTCGACGCGTTGATAGATAAGAATGTTCAATCAAGGTTTACTCATATTGCTTGGTAGAGGATTTACTTCTCATTTCCATTCTATTTACTTTTCTTTTCTGTGGTCATAAAGCTAGCTTATTTAAAAATGCATCGAACTCTCGCCATCGCCTTAAACGCCACCCTGCCCATGCATACCAAGCCATTGCCGAAAATCGAATGACAATGTCGTTAATTTACATACAACACCGTTTGTCTAGACAGTACGTGCGACAAATCGCAAATGGCTGTGCAT
Source organism: Agriopis marginaria (assembly GCA_932305915.1). Lineage (NCBI taxonomy): Eukaryota > Metazoa > Arthropoda > Insecta > Lepidoptera > Geometridae > Agriopis > Agriopis marginaria. The sequence goes on along the minus strand of OW029914.1, from coordinate 18,558,617 downwards.
TAATAGTTGCAATGCATATTTAGAGGGCGATGACTTGTTGGATTGCCCTTGATAAGTGCAAAAGATTATTTTGTCTACTGAATTTCGTATTTTTTTCCTTTTTACCCGACTGCGCAAGAAAGAGGTTATACTTTTCGTAGGTCGTTTGAATCGTTTTAATAATAATGGGAGTGACATAGGGTACAAGAATTTATATCGGTGCAATGGAGATCCCGGTACCCGCCGTCTGGCACAGAGGTCGGCCACCGAGGGTATTTTAGTGGGTGAAACAAACCCGGCTTCACGCCGGGTCATCTATCTTTTGAAGATTTCCCCCGCGTCAACAAAAAAATGGGTACAAGAATTCAAGGTGGTGTCCGCAAAAAACAAATTGAGGGAAAAATAATTAATTAAAAATAATATTATCATTACGTAGAGCTCACTCAGCAGATTTCAATAATATATAACACTACTAAGTTTTAGTTTTTAGTTAAAATTCAGTAGTTTACAAGATAAAGCGGTATGAAAGAGCTCTGTGTCTACTACGAGTAGGTATAGATTAGGTAAGCAGCGCCCGGCTGTTACTTTTTCAGTTACCTACTATTTATACGATGGGGAAGAAAGGTTCTTGAGTGGAGACCACCAACCGGAAGACGCAGCATAGGTAGGCCTCCCACTAGATGGACCGACAACATCGTGAGAGTCGCGGGCATCCAGTGGATGCAAATGGCAGGCTTTCGTTCAGTGTAGATGTCAAAGGGGGAGGCCTATGTTCAGCAGTGGACGTCTTCTGGCTGATGATGTTAATGACTATTTATACAATGCAGTCGGAGTTTTTAAATAATAATTTAATTTTCTTGTTCTATTAGGTACTGTATGTATATCATATATCGTTAAGGGTTTTATTGATTAAAAGCAGCGACAGCATAGATAGAAACCAGGCCCAAGAGTTTTATTACAAGGAAGTATATCAACCATGAGCGATGGTGACCAAGCGGTAGCATGTGCGCTTTACAATCTGACGGCACCCGGTTCGATCCTCGGCCCTGCACCGATGACTTATTTAGTCTATTTATGTGCGGTTTCGATTTCATCACTCAACAACGGTGAAGAAAAACGTCGCGAGGAAACCGGTATGTCAATGAACATCAAAAGTTTTAAAAAAAACATTACACTCACCAACATGCACTGGTGGATTAGGGGTTATCCTCTCTCTCTCTCAAAAAGAAGGCCTGTGCCCCGTGGTAAAAACTCAACACATTATCTACTTACTACTTACTTCCAATTTACAAAAGTCGTTTTTCTACAAGCTTTTGGATGGAAAGTTTAAGAGTTCTTTAAATTACTGACATAAAATGTTATCGTTTACTTGTTTTATATTCGTCTTGATAATTACGGCTTTATCCGAAAATCCAAATACTTCACTAAAATATAACGATGTATTTTGTAACTCGGCTATTAAGCAAAGACGCGACCACAGAAGACAAAGGCGACCTAGGATGGGACACCTGTTAAACTTTCTTTGTAAAAACGATATGCTTGTATTAAATAGTTCTGATTTCATAAAACCACACCTACATGGATTAATATAATAACTTTGTCCACTTTTCCCTGAAAACTATTTTAACCTTTAGCGCGTATCGCGAAAATAGTGTTTACAACCGTTTTACAGGTTTATTACCCCCTCGAGGCGAAAGTAATGCGCGTTAAATTTGTAATAAATGTCGCGCGGATTATTTCAGAACTGGTTCAGGGAATGGATGGACTGAACGGAGAGGGGTCCACATTATGAGAACTAAGGCCGAAAACATAGCGGGCCAAAAACATGACCAACAAACTCCTCCTTGCGTCATTTCCCCAATGCTGGGGTCTGGGCTCAAGTTTGAGAGCTGTGTGTGATGTGACCCATCTTGTTATCTTCTCCTGGACGATGTTCAGCTGCTTGCTGCTGCTTCGGCAACGTTGATTTTGAGGGTGGTGCGAATCTGGTCTGTCCACTGTCCAGCACATTGGACGCCGTCATCTTGGTCTCTTACCCTTTATTTTCCCAGTGATGATATTAGAGGCTATCATCCTAAGCCATGTAAAATGTTTATTTTATTTTATAGGACTGCCTGGTACTCTTGATGTAGGTATATTATGTCTTCTGTGCTCTGAGGGCACGAAAAGGCGACACCTCTTCATAGTTGATATTCCGAAAACGCTGAAAAGTCTTGGCTTCTTGGCTAACTCATGGACACCGACACTAGATAGGATTGCATATTTCACTAGACGTTTTATACTCGCTACCATCTTATCTCTTTGGACGTCTCATTTAAGTCCTAAGAAACAAAAGCGACAAGCAATAAGGCCACCACACCATACAGAACTTTACGAACTGCGACCGACCGACGACTTGAGGCTGACAACTGCTCGTTAAGTTACCCGCCCTTCGCGTAAATTAGTCCCCTTTGATTTAATTTTTCCCCAACGGACTCCGAAAAGTTTATCTCATTTTGTAACTCGGCCAGTGTTTTGCTTGCTCTTGCGTTTTTTCCACAAACTGAAAAATGAGGCACGTTGCTATATTCATCATGTTACTATGCCAAGAGCGTACGATTACATGCATATGCCATGCCGTTTCATGACCGCGACTTTTTGTCATTATTTCAAACTCGTGTTCGTCTACTGGCTGATGATGATGAGTTAAACAAAGATAAATTTTATTAATCTTAAATAAAATATGTAATAATAACGCAATTAGTCAAATAACCCAACCATAACTGTTCTCGGCGCAAAGGTGCCCATAACATTCGCTGCAGTACCGCGTTGGATGGCAATGGCTAACCTTTGCACCAGGAACTAGCCGGAGCGGGAGTCACCAGACTCCAGCTCCGATTGCGGTTACAATTGCATCAGGCCTTAAAATATACAGGGTTACGCATATGAACTGTACTAAGCCGAAAGGAGGTCATTGTACTCATCAATATGAACAACTTAACTTATGAATAACTTGTGACATTTACTTAGTGTGTAATCTAAGTTTGTAAAACTGTGGTAGGGTAGTGCTAAAACTCTTCATTTTCAATCTAATTCTAAGTTTGTATATTTTAAGTGAGGCATTATTTGATTGATTTAAATGTAAATTCGTTTCCATAGTATGTAAGTGCCAAATTTGCATGCCGAAGAGCAGTATAATGGCGAACCATTCTTTCTACACGACACCTTTTGTAAACCCAATATACGCAAAAAAAAAACCTTAACTTTGGGACCAACCCTGAAATCGTGAAAAAAACACACATTCCACACACTGTTCCATACATTTTGTCGAGTGACAATGACCGTTTTCTATGGAACCGCTGATTTATTTTTCGCGATTACAGGGTTGATCCTATAGTTAAAGTTGTTCATAATGATGAGAACAAACCTCCTTTCGGCTTAGTACAGTATATATGCGTAGCCCTGTACATGCCACAGTCACGCTGTCTTTATTGAAATTATTGATTTTAAAGGTTATATTGATTCACCAATATCTGTCTGTCTTGGACGATTTACAGCTGACCTTGTCTGGCTGTTCATTAACCTACATTATGTAGTTAAGTATAAGTTCATTATAACGCATGCCTACTCTGCAAATGGAATGCTCTCCCATCAAAGGCCTTCTCGCAGAGGTAATTAAAATTGGGTTAAAAAAAAAGTGTGTGCCTTGGGAGAGGTCATCCTCTCCTTGGAGGTCATGTCCACTGGTGATGATAATGGATAACTTATCTATCTCATCTCTCTTTCTATCTCTACCTCTACTTCTTTACATGGTATAAATTAAAGTCGCTTTCCGCGTCTGTCTGTATGACCGCTAACTCCTCCTAAACCACGAAACGGATTTTGATGTGATTTTCATCATCAGTTAGATAATTTTTCACGAAAGGTAAGGTAAGGTAGTTAAGTCTAAGCCGACTTGGGGCCCCGGGGCGGGTCGATAGTTATTTATAATAGTAATAATTAAAATTTAAAATAAAATATTACAATAATTAAATTTAAAAAATTTAGTTTATAAGGGGTCAAAGGTAACTAATCCAATATACCTCTTAAGGGCTACTATGGTGCATCAAGAGACGAGACTAACTAACTTTAGTTCAACCAGTTTTCGAAATTAGCATTTTGTCGGGAGAGAATGGTCTTATTGTATTGAATGCAGATGATTTTTTTCGCGTAATTCGAAAACGTGTAGAGCAAAAGTCCTTGGTCTTGATGCATCAAAGTCGCCCTTAAGAGGTTTTGCGTTAGTTACCTGTATAAAACTTACAAGCGTGATGTTAGCAGCTTATGAGTCATGACTCAGCCAGCACGCCAGGTGGACATGAGTCTAGTCAATAAATAGGTTTATACCATTCCCCCTCTAAAAAGCTTATTTTTTTTCACTGAAAACAGTGAATAAAAACATTGATTCTTTTGATCACTATTTTGACGTTTGAATTTAGAACACACGAATATAAGCGACAAACCATCTCAATGCTATACAACCTTCTTGCGTAAAAATACTCGATACAAACTCCTTAAATCTTTCTTTTTCTTGTAGTCATAGTATAAATTATTGCTTGCAACTCTTGAATAAAACGGATTTATATGGAGGGCCATGAATCACTCGCTACGGTCGTGATTCAGTAGTTAGAATCCTTCACTTGCTCGTGATTCATTTACGACCCTCGTTTTAAATCCGTCCTTGTTCACTAATTGCTTTGTACTATAAAAAATAGCTTCAGTGCGGCAGCTGTCGATTCCCCCGATAACTCAAAGAAATAATTATTTATACTCGGGTTCATTCCACAATTATCCTTATCAACAAAACATACTTTAACAAAGCGTTTATTAATAATTATTATAATAAATCTTGCTCCTGACAGACAGATATGCGTGTATTTGACAGACAGACTGATAAGGTGGTTTAATTATTTGTGATTGTTTCAATATTCAATTTTGTAAAGGTAATATAGGTAATATTACATTAATTACACAGGCGCGAACAGATGGGTTTCACGCCATTATGAGAAAAAAGCCCACTCCCTGTTGAGCAGAATGCGTGGTAGCAACAACATCATCCTAAGCACAATCACCAATAAGCCTGATTGTTCCATTTTATGTATATTACACGGGAATTACTCACGTAAGATTAACGTTCACGTTTTTCTGATTGTTCCATCCAGAGATACTGGAATAATCATATTATAGGTCTTGATAGTTAAGTTTAGTTTCCTATTGATGTTGCATAGTTGCATGTAGTGATGTTGTGTATTGGTGTTGTATATTATTATTTCTAGTTATTATTTCCAAACAAAACTTATGTTGTATGAGTCATTGACCTCTTTCTCTCTCGACCTCTTTTGTTCCCACCGAATATGGACCATTGTGATCTGAAATAAAGATTTATTATTATATTAATAAGTTTAATTCAGTAAGACTTACATATTACAAAAATGTTTACTTAAATAATATTCTAAACTTAGTCTAGAATATAAAAACTACCTGGTGTGCCCTAGACCCTACGCTAGGCGAAGTCTGTGTTGCAGGATCTAGTCTCTTTCAGCCTCAGACGAGTTGGGCTTGCAGTGATGTCTAAACGTGTGTTAGGAGAGGAGCGGTATGTAGTGAATGTGTGTTTGAATGTGGAATGCGTGATTAAGTGAATAAGTGTAAGAAATATAACGAATGGTGAAAGATAAAATACTTTATTTCAATATAAACACGGGTCTAGTCCGGACATTATTTGGTAGGCATTGGTGGGGCCTAAGCCAAAACCAAGAGGCCCCGTTGGATATAAAAATACAATTATAGAATTATTATTAAATACAATATTACTATTGTTTTTATTTTAACTTGGTTTATTTACTCATACTTGAAGCGATGACAAGCTCAGTCATCATCATCACTATCAGCCTATTATGCACCCTCTGCGTGCTTCATCTTCGACCATATCGTCGTTTACCAACAGGCGAGTTAGTGGTCAAACGCGGATTAATTCGCGATAAAAAAAGGTAACTGGATGATGAAACAAAGCCGTTATTGTCAAGACTAATATAAAAATAACTGGCTAAGAGCGTGTCGAGACTCGAGATATGGTAGGTTTCTGTTTTTCGTAGCCAAAGTTAAAAAATTGTGGTCACTATCATCAAAGTTCAGAAATAGGTGGTCACAGAAAAAATCGAAAGAACGTAGCTCTGTGGACTGTGGACATCATACCAACATAACATAATATACAATACTTTTTTTTTATTTTAGTCAAAAAGATAACTACTTGAGAAACATTCTTTATTAAGACAGTATTAATAAAAGGTCACTGGACTTTTTGGGACATGACGATTTAAGAACCTGGTCAGTTTGGTACTTTTGTCATTTTTGGACAGTCTTCATAGTGGACACCTAGCCATTTTGGAACTTGACGATTTCAGAAGCTGGTTAAGAAGCTGGTCTGTTTGGTATATTAGACGGTTTGATACTGTTTATTGGGATTGAAACTGAAGTCCATGTACCGTACTTTATCAACAGTCAAATTTGACCGTTGAGATCGTCAAATTCTATAAAATGCCATTTGGTCAGTATTCGCTATGATCGATTATATGGCATTTTATCGAATTTAACGATCGATAAAAAACGGTCCTTGCACTGCTGGTTCGTTATAGATTTTGATTGAGATTGGAACTAGATTCAAGAGTAAAGCTGGTGCACTACTTCCGTCAGAGTAATTTCGCTGTACCGTGGAGAGTGCGTGTGGGCAACGCCCGCATAATGCCAATCAAGGCCTCGGATCTGATGTCAATGCCAGCGAGGGTCGGACCACACAGGGTCGCATCCTGATCCACCTTTGTACTTCCTTTAGTGCAATCTAGGTACAATACTTTGTAGTATATAGATACAATCTAGTTGCTCTTTTTAAAAGAAAAAGTATTACAAAAGCTTACCATCAGGCAGCCCGCCAGCATAAAAAAACAATAATGTACTTCCCAAAAATAATTGCTGCGCTAACCATCAAACTGGGTTTGATCACCCGTATCTTGATGTTAGGCTTCCCTTACATGGCAAACAGTTTTAAGTACAGTATTAGAATATAATTATGAAATTAATGTCGGTATTATCATGCAAATATTACAATTAAATATCTGTTAAATTTAGGATAATAATTTTGGCAGGTCACGCCCATTTTTTTATTTATTTTTTTATTGAATAAGTGGCAAAAAAGCTACGGGCCACCTGATGGTCACCGCTGCTTATAGACACCTACAATACCCGGGGCATTGTCAGTGCGTTGCCTACCTTTGAGGACTCTATTCACCCTTCGTTTGAAGTAGTCCAAATTATACTTCGGAGGAAAAACAGAAGGTGGTAAGCCATTCCACAACTTACAGGTACGTGGCAGAAACAATCGGTCAAATCGAACAGTGAGAGACTTCCACGCATCTATAATGTGCGGATGGCATTTCTGGCGATGGCGACCGGTTCGGTGGTAAAACCGGGATGGAGGGATAAGGTCCAAAAGTTCATCAGAGCATTCCCCGTTATAATATCTGTAGAACAAGCTGAGTGAACCAAAGTCTCTGCGCAAGCTCAGCGGCTCCAACCATGCGCCCATGAAGTTTCGTGGGTTTTTTCGGTAAAATGTATGGAAATGATGTTGTTGTACTTCATTGTAACTCCTACTTTGTGAAGTGCCACGGACAACCAAAATTGTTTGTAAAAAAAATATTACTTACCTTATGAATGATTTAATTTTTTCAGCATAACCATGTAACTATCGATTTTTCTTCTTCAAGTTCTATGGGAATAATATGAATGATCGAAGGTTCATTAACGATTATACACTACCTCATCCTTACTGTGCGCTGTCAAAATTATCATCCTAAATTTGACTAAGCATAGATTACACATTTTAAAATATTAGCTGTTGTAGCGGTCTTTCTAGTGATCGACCAAAGGCAGACGGCCACATCATGAGAGTCACTGGCATCCATTTGGATGCCAGCGACTTGGATGCAGATAGCATGGCAGGTTGTCGTTCAGTGTGGACGTCTAAGGTAGAGACCTGCAGTAGACGTCTTCTGGCTGATGATGACAAACATATCAAGTAATATACGATTTTTTTTATTGCTGGTTTATGAAAATGATCCGATGTTCGAAGGTTTTTAGAATACTTCAACTATAGAGATATTTTATTCGTTTTGGTCTGCAGTTGCTGTTTTTAAACCCCCGCCTGTTTTGAAAGAGGGGTGCTATAATACCCCAGTTAACACCCCACCCCAGTTTAATGTGTACATCTGTGAACATCTGTGCCTTTCTGTAGCATCGTAGCTCCCAAACGGCTGAACCGATTTTGATTTAGTTTTTTTGTTTGAAAGGTAATTTGATCGAGAGTGTTCTTAGCTTTTTAGCTAAGAAAATAAGCAAATCTGTTCAACCGTTTGAAGCCTTTTGCTTTTATATCAGGGGGTTTAAAAAACAATTTGTACTTGTTTTTGGGGTATTATTATTTTATTTATTAAACTCACATCCGACAACCTACGCTGCGCTTACTGGTTCGTGGTCTCCATTTGAGAATCTTTCGGCTCCATCGGCTCCATCGGCCATCTTATTCTGTTCTGCGTGATATTGTGCCCTGCCCACCGCCACTTTAACTTGCTAATCCGGTGGGCTATGTCGGTAACTCAAACGACATAAAAGAAACCGCAAAGAAACGCTGGATTCAGGCCGCTTCCAACCGGCGCTTTTGGAGATCGATAGGGGAGGCCTATGGCCAGCAGTGGACGTCCTACGGCTGAAATTATGATGATGATGACCCCTTGAATGTTATTAAACTTTAGAATAACCAAAGTACCTACTTTAGTGCCAACCCTACAAGTAAAGCAGCGCAAGCGCACCGGATGAGAGTGCTGTCCTTCACTAGCCTTGGCGGTTTATCGAGATCTCACGCTTCCATCAGGGTTGCCAGTTGCCACGCTGATGCGGGCACACTGTTCTTTCTACAATACATTTATGATATTGAGATATATGACCAACAGAGATTATTATTTATGGGGAGAGATCGTTATAATTTAATTATGTCGGGGACAATTTCATTAATCTTTTGACGGATTAGCTGAGGGTGTGAGACCTCCAGCCGTCTGAAAAATATTAAAAAATACCATTTAATATTTTACAAGTTTTACGCTATCATAGTCCACGGTACCACGAGTAGATTCTACAATAAAATAGATACTTTGGCTACATTTCGCATTTGGAATTATTGACCCAGACCTTTTGGCTATTTGTTGTTTTGGCAACTGGGAGATTTGATAACTAGACATTTTGACATCATGGTGCCTGGACATTTTAACTTTACTTTTGCTGATGTGGTGATCTCGACGTCGTTTTTGTTTTGTAGTAGGTACGTGTTTGTATATTTTATACAATCATCTAGGGGTCGAGACATTGGGCCCTTGGGGACCGGGAGCTCACCTCATTTTCAAAAATCTTTCAAACCGCCTGGTTAATGCGACGCGTGACCAAAATGCTGGCGTGTTTCTCTAGCTCAACGCATAAGCATTGCCATTCAACGTGGTAATGCCGCCAGCATGCTGGGTACGCTGCCAACTGGTAGTGGGCTTGAGCATTTGGATTGTCTTTAGACCTTCAACGGTCTATGGGCAGTCTAACTGTTTTTGTAGTTTTAGTTTTAGCTTGTATTTTGTTTAGTTAATAAAGGCACTTGCTCAAAAAAAAACATCTTTTAGTTTAATTGTAACTTTTATTTAGTTATTTTAAGTTTTAGTTTTTAGTTTATATTTTAAGTTTTCATAAATTTTCTGTTTTTTTTTTAAGTTTAAGGAAATTTGCTTTTAAACATTACTAAAATTCTGCTTACGTAATACTTGAATGGCGTTATTCAAGGATCTGGCAACCTCATTCTCACAATCAGTTTATTCAGCGAGCCCCAAAAACCTACCTCTGTCGTCTGATTCATACAATACGACCACTTACAGGATCAATATAAATCAATCAATTATATCGTGACCCATTTTTGTCGCCGAAAAGTGTAGACTGTTGACCCATTTTTACTCCCCATCTGCACTTGCAAAAAAAAAGAAAACAGGTCAAAGACCTGGCCCGTGATTGGTCGACGACTGACAACGACTGTCAACGACCAGTTTGTATTATTGTTTAACGGGCTCGTTTAATGGGAAGATTGAAGAATACGCACATAATTAAAAATGATTTGTTGCGGGAGGGGGAATGACCCTGTTTCTTGGTAGTGATGTCCTAAAATATCGATGTCACGCTAGCAATTTTTTTGCAAGAGTTTTGGCGCCAACATGAAAAAAAACATGTATTACTTATTTTCCTATAATTGTGTATTTTCGCTACGACCAAAATAAAATGAATGGACTGGCCATAACCATCGGACATGATACTTCAACACCTAATTATAACTATGTACAGTACATTTGTTACAAAAAAATTAAAGCGGTTTTTTATTGTGTTATTACACTTCGGGAAAGCACACGAAGGCATAATTTTGTCAGATGTTTCATTATCATAGGTATAATAATAGTCGCGTGATGCACTTCCTACGGCTAGATACGGACTGAAACGAAGTGAGCGGCGGCGCTCATTTTGTAATCTTTAAAAATGTGCTTCTTCTGGGCCCGGCCAATCATTTTATTTTGGTCGAAGTATTTTCGTGTGTTAATGAATAATAATGGTGGATTATTGTGTTCTTGGACATGCTCGAGTGTGGGTAAGTGATACAACGCGGTGAAAGGTGTATTTTCGTTTTGTTTCCAAAGCTCAATAGAAGCCTCCTGTAAAGTCTCCACAACGTTACTAGGTCATGACTTTGACGTGACCGTGACTTACTTTGTTTGACTCTGACTGTGACTGACTTGTTTGATTACATTTCATCAAACTTGAAATTAATTTAATACTTGACACTGGCAAATGACAAGAATAAAAATTTGCACGTTGAAGTGGCAATGGGCAGGCCAAATCGCTCGAAGAACCGATAACCGATGGGGAAAAAAGGTTCTTGAGTGGAGACCACGAACCAGAAGACGCAGCGTAGGTAGGCCTCCCACTATCTAGTGGGACCGACGATATTGTGAGAGTCGCTGGCATCCAGTGGATGCAAAAGGCAGGCTATCGTTCAGTGTGGAGGTCAAAGGCTATGTGGCTATGTTCAGCATTGGACGTCTTCTGACGATGATGATGATGATTGTTATAAAAATCTATTGTCATTCAGTGAAACTCTGAACAACTCCTTACGAACAGTTTTAGATTATATGCAAATAACAAACACTAGATGGACCAATGATATTGTGAGAGTCGCTAGCATCCAGTGGAAGCAAAAGGGAAGCTGTGAGGCCTGTGTTCCGCAGTGGAAGTCTTCTGGCTGATGATGATGACTGGCAAATGCACAAGAGTGCGACGCCAAAATCCTCAAAGAGAAAAGATCAAAAGAAAAACCTCTCCTATAATCTCTACTCTCTCCTTTTAGTTGTTTAAAAATGTCCCGTGGCATCCGTAGTATTCGCAAAGTGCGGCTAGTAACCGTTCGACAGGTAGAGTTATAATGATTACGTAACTGTGGTGAAGAGATCTTTCAGCGAGATACCTTCCAGAAACGCATATATTACGAGCGAACTCTTGATTAATGTCGAAATTCAGCTGTTGGTTATTACCGTGATTTATTATACACGTGTACGATTTTTGGTTTGTAATGTTCTGAGGTGGGAAGCTTCATGCACGTGATGGAATTTTTGGATTATGAGTCTATGTTTTGTGCTTCTTATCTTGCACGCGCTTTTAAATATGCTTGAAGATTATAAAATGATTGAATATCCTAAGGTATATGAAATCTAAGAACAACGAATAAAGAAATAAAAATAAACCGGTCAAGTGCGATGGATACCTGCAACACCAGGGGCATCACAAATACGTTGCCGACCCTTAAAGACTCTAATACTCTATTAACAGCCCTTTTGAAGAACCCCATGTTATAGTTACTCGGAAATGCCACAGGATCCGAGCTTATTCCACAAACTGTAGGTGTGAGTACGGCGACTGTAAATTCTAGGATAACCACCTATTTCTAGGATAGGTGGTTAGTGGTGGTGGTAGTGGTGGTGGTAGTGGTGGCGGTGGTGGGTGGTGCTCAGTTACAAAAAAATTATAGGCATATAGGTTTTTAATTCAGCGCGTATTTGTTTTTTGTTTAAGGAGTTTTTCAAACGTGAAAAAATATGTAGTGAAAAACATTTTTTTTATTTTTTTTTGTACTCATTTTTCTTTTTAATGAAAGAAAACTTCTTTGCAAAAATGAAATCAACATATGACAGCACATCACTAGTATCATCTCGCTGGTAGTGACCGGCTCATCCGTTCGCCGTGGGAATGGACACGCTTTTTGCGGCCTCAATACCCCACTGGATGAACCCTGTCCTTTTTGGACCCATTCTTGGAAACCGTTAAGTTAAAAAAGGTGTAACTCTTACCTTATGGAAATGTTTTTCTTTTATTTTTTTCTTTCTTTAGCGCAGGCTAAAACCATTAAGGCCATACTGCCTTATTTTACGTATTTTACGGACATATGTATGCCCCAGTAAATTTGTGGATACTTTAGTAGGGGCTTCTATGGAGTTTTGGAAACAACGTGAAAATACTAGTTTCACCTCATTATTTCACTTCGCCACACTCGAGCAGATTCACGAACGCTTAATATAAATAATAAACTTTCATTAATTCCTCACACTATTTTTAAACAGTTTTATATTTTAGATACGATCCGGGTGTCTTCATATCAATAGCGAATCAGTTTCTTCTAGGCAAGCTTACTCCATCGTAGACCGCATCTTCGTGAGTTGGCGGCCAAATGCAAGCTATTTATTTATTTAAAAAAAATCTTTGTTGGTGGAGGTATTTAATTTACTAAATATTAATCCACCATCCAATTGATACACATTAACGAAAATACACAAGTTTAGGAAAATAAGACAATGAGCCGACATGTTATTTTCACATTGGTGCCAAAACGGAAATGGGGTTGATCAGTATAAACCTTTTTTTATATACAAAATGTCTAATGTCGAAATTTCCATAACAGAAGTTACAGAGTTTTGGCGCCAACTTGAAAAAAAACGGGCCACGATCCATTCACCCAGCGGCTACACCCACCAGTAGGTGCACGGTTAATTCGCATTTACCCCTGAACACACTGCATTAGAGTTGGAAACTAATACAATTTTCGACATTGATAAAGAAAAACTAATAGACGGCTAGTATTGACGGGTATTGCTTACGGGTATTGGTTTTAGTTTCTATAGTAATATTTATAAAGAAAACGACATAGTGTATTATAATCGTTTAAAACTGACATGGTAACAAACACTAAACGTATAAACCTTAGAAACGGGATATATTTCATCATGGATACTTTTACATGTCGCCTTATTATATTACTTTCTTAAACTTGTAAATTTTTGTGATTGGAGAAATAAGTGACATCTATTCGTCCAAAATACCACAGTACCTAAAGACAAGGATCTTTAAACAGTGTGCATTGCCAGACCTTCCTACGCTGCGTCTTCCGGTTCGTGTTCTCCACTGAAGAACCTTTCTTCCCCACCGGTTGTCGGTTCTTCGAGCGATGTGGCCTGTACATTGCCACTTCAACTTGCAAATTTTACCAACCCACAACAAATCCCACTCTATAAAGAAAAAAGTGTGTTTAACCAACGACAGAAGTGAAAACTTCATCAAGGTTGAGTATATATTTCTGGTTCCCTTAGTCGACTCGAGCCTACTATACTGGAACAATTACCTCAGCGTGACGGTCACGCGAGTTCAGTACTTATTCCTTAACCCAAAAAGTGCCCTTAAGAAGTTTTCGCTTCAAAAAACGTATAAAGTACACCTGCATTCTTTTCTTGAACTGAACAAGCAATTTACTAAAGGATCTCAAACATCAAGAGGTGTCTGACCAGGCCAAACTCGTACCCCAACCGCTAACCTCGAGAAACTCTTATACTTCCTCAATTTTGATTGCACTTCAATGCTGTTCACCGAATCAGATCCACGATAACGCAGCCCACAGCGGTGACTTTGAACTACAACGTACCATCAGAAAAAAACAACCTTTTATATACTGGAACAGCTCTTTAACAAGTTGCAGTGAAGTCTTTATCACGTTGGATTATGAGTTGAATTTCGCCAGCGAATTTTGATGCATTGTACGTTTATATTTGGCGGGGTATACGCTCAACCGAATTGGTCGTAATTGTTTAATGTTGGTGTGTGACGTAGTATGTTTGGTCGCAAGTGTACTCGTGCGATAAATTTGTCACCGGCCGATTGATAACAAATTGGACTGCGAACCTTTTAAAAATGTACCTGGACGTAATGGAATTTTCTAGAAATTTATTAGGAATTTTCCAATTATTTATTAGGAATTTTCCAAACAAATATTAGGAATTTCCCAAAAATGCATTAGGAACTTCCCAAAAAATAAATTAGAATTTTTTCCAGAATGGTCTCATTCATTTTCTTTTTCTGTTTTTTACACAATTTTATTATTTCATAAAATTCTCGGGATTGGCCCGGTCATTTATTATTATTACACAATTTTATTATTATTGTGCTATAATATCACGTTGGTTTGTCTAAGTTTCCGAATCATACTAATAATTGTGATGAAAGTTTATTTATTTGTTGTTCACGCAGCAACGGGTTGACGTCATTTGTAAACTAATTAAGTAAGTAGTTGGAAAGCCGGTTGGATGATGTAGGAAAATGTACTGTCCAGTTACAGAGGGCATGTCCACGTGGGTAAAACCACGACGCTCAGCTAGTATAGAATAAAAATATATGATTATCTAATCAAACATTACTCAATCAACCTAAGACCGATTTTCCGACAAAATCACATTACCACACACAATGTGCAGTTTTGAGACAAATTATTTAAAAATTGCACTATTTTTCCCTCTGTATCTTTTCTGAGATATTCATAATGTTATTTAGTATTTAAGAGAAACTGCGACGCAATAGCATCGATAAGATTAAGTAGAAAGATGAGGTAGTGGTATAATTTTAGAATTATTAGTAAATCAAAAAAAGTAATTATTAGTTAATCGTGGCTGATCGACTTGTACAAAATTTGTTGTGCTTAGCTTTTTTTGAGCTTTGTAATATATGTTTTTATAATAGTTAGTGATTGCCTATGATATTGTTACTATTAATATAGACCTTTTAACGGCTGTTCTTTTAAATAAGTTATTAAAATTGCACAATATTTATTTTGCCTGTCTAAAAAAAATACAAAAAAAAAAAAAAAAAAAACAAATCAAATCGCGAAAGTTTAAAAATTACTAAAAAAAATACTTCGCAATTAGTTCCCATTGATCTAAAACATATACCTATTATCATATTTATCATCATGACGTATAAATTAATCATCAACGATTGAATAAAGTTCGTCTTCAGTGCGCCATCATTTCCGGTTGCTTTCCTGTGCCAGTCGTCCAGTTTTCGGCCCACGGAGCGTGAGGTCTGTATTATGCATAAAAGATATGTAAATAAAAATACACCTGGATCAAGCAACCTATGCCTACGAACATAATGAAATAAAGCCCAAACTTTTGGATAGTCCAAAAAATAAAAATGAATTTACCAAAATGAATTAGAAATTTTCCAAAAAATTTACTAGAAATTTTCCAAAAAAATATTAGGAATTTTCCAAGAATGGAATGAATTCTGGTTTCGGACTTTATATTATGCCCGTTTCGGTCCTAAGATGATGTTTATAAATTTTCGAATTAAAAACTCGTTTCGTGCCGTTTTCTACGCCCGATTCGTCCCCATAATGAATTAAAGTTGGAGAAACACGTAGACACTTGAAAACGAACGATAATTTTACTTAGGCATATCTCTCTTGTTTTCTGTTCTTTTGTGTGTATCGCATTTGCACCCAGTCTTTGCATTGATATTATATCGTGTTTGCACAGCGCCTGTATCGCTACAAACGCGCTAAAAGTGTCCGTGTGTAAAAGCTGTTACGGCGTAAAAAGGTCGAGAACTCTACCGCTCGATAAATCAAGGGACATTGTCCGAAGACAGAACATCGCTTTGATAAAATAGCGGACAAGTGTTTTGTTTACTAACAATCAAATTATAAAGACTATTGACAATAGGCCTGTCTGCCTATCTGCACCTCACCTGAGAAGCGATAATACTGCGATAGATAGAGCATACTTGCCCTTAAGGGACTGATGCTTTGTGGAAATTTCAAGTTGGTGTCTTCAACCAGAATATAGAATCTGGAATCTGGAATATGAATCTTACTAATAGTATTAGGTAATAGTAAAGTGTTTTGTGGGATCGTTTAAGAGGGAAAAAAACAATAAAAATATTATTATGTATTACTATCCAGCGTTTTCCTGCGGTCTCTTTTAGATCGTCTGCCCATCTTGTGGGTGGACGTCCTACGCCGGTTCCAACCGGCCCTTTTGGAGATCGATGGGGGAGGCCTATGTCCAGCACTGGACGTCCTATGGCTGATATGATGATAATAATAATTATAGTAAGAGCCAAATTGAAAAAAAATAACGTTAATAGAATCAAAATATGGTACAATAAAAAAAATTTTGTTAAGTAGTCTAGTCATCATGAGAATTATAATTATATAATATCGAGTCTTAAATTTCACTATATATATCATTTAGAGGAGGTATTATTTTTTCTATCCTTTCTATCCTTTGTATGTAAAAATTATCTGTAATTATTCTTCTTTCTTCTTCTGGTCTTCCTTTAACTTCTCTCTCTCTCTTTTTCCTAAAGGTCGTAAAGGTTATATTTGACTTTTTTTCTTTTTCCTTTTTTTTTTCTTTACTTTTTTTTCTTTTTGATTTTTGAACGACCTTCTGGTCGTTCATATAAAATCTCTCTGTCTCTCTCTCTTTAAAGTCCCCTATAATCTGCCGTATTTCCTTCTTTTTCTGGTCTTTCTTTTAAAACAATCTCTTTAAGGTCATCTACATAAAATATGTCGATTTTCCAACATTTATTTCTATTTTCTCTTTCATCTTTATATTTAAATCTCTCTTCTAAAGGTCATCTGTATCTGCCGCAATTCTTCAATTTCAATCTATTTTATAACTCTCGTTTTCATTCTAATTTTGTCTCTCTTTTATATTTTCACTCTCTCTCTCTCTCTCTTCGTATCTGCTGAAGCTGAAACGTTAAAAGTCCTGCAAACGTCTAGTACACGGTTTTGGCTACATCTTCGTAATCTTCTGTCACTACTTTTCCGACGAGTACCAACGTCTCTAGTATTTTCTCGTCTATTCTAGCAATATTGTCAATAGGCACATATAATTTTAAGTATACCTCAATCTAGGAAATTTTCTTTACGCAGTAACTTGCTATGCCCGATCTAGCGTGGAAAAACCGTTAAGATTTTATCAGGCCTGTCGTAAACCAAACTGATGTGGATGGCAAATTGCCAGTTTAACGGGCTTTTCCCTTTAATGGTATTGTTCACTTTATAAAGTATATGGATGATATCAATAGAATCTTTAAGGTTTTACAAAATTTAACAGAATGGTTGAGTAATACAGCGAACGCATCTGGCCTAAATTAGGCTTGATGCCTTCAGTCGACCTTAACCAGTAGACATCGAGATACAATTCCTGTAGAGTCACAATCTCTCAGTGAAAACAGTAAAAAAACGTCCGAGCGTCATTGTACATATACATCGTTTCTATTATACATACTTCACAATGCCACATTTACTCTAATTTAGACTTTATGTCGCATGCATAGTTTTAAATGTTTATCGGGACTTATCACGTATTATTTAATTTAGGTAAAAAATACGTACCTTTTGCTCGACGTTTCGACCATGTTACAACGGTTGTGGTCACGGGCTGACTCAAACAAGTCAATAAGTCCCGCTAAACATTTAAAACATGTGTTCAAATCGCGAAAGTTTAAAAATTACGCTTGCATGGTGTTCAACGTTAGTTGTTCGCTATGTCATCGCTCTCTCATCAGTCATTGTTGTCTGTTGTTATAGCTCTGGCATCATGCGGCGTTGTAGTCGGATCGCGGTTACCTTGTAACTAATCAAAAAGTCTGCGCAATTCATTGCGTACGCCAGGTTTTGGTTCGGACATTTTTTGGCACGATTGTGACGCTATATGTATTGTATCTCGATGTCAATAGAAGACCTTGCTTGAATATTTGCGTGTGGACTATTAATTAGTTCATTGGTGTCAGAACAAGTTTCTTGGTGTGCGTGAAAATTTTGTTACCATACTTAGGTACAGTTCTTATGTTACGCAGTTTAGCTGTATAGTGAAAAAAAAGTATCAAACGCGGAAACATTTGAACATGATTGTACTAAGGCATATCTCCCTTGTGTTGTTGTGATAACCGATGGGGAAGAAAGGTTCTTGAGTGGAGACCACGAACCGGAAGACGCAGCATAGGTAGGCCTCCCACTAGTACACCGACGACATCGTGAGAGCCGCGGGCATCCAGTGGATGAAGATGGCAGGCTGTCGTTCAGTATGGAGGTTAAAAGGCCTATGTTCAGCAGTGGACGTCTTCTGGCTGATGATGATGATGATGTTCTCCCCTGTCTGTTCTAAGGAAGTGGCAATAATTCTATCATAACAGAAACTATGAGGCGATTTATTTGATCG
This sequence comes from Agriopis marginaria, assembly GCA_932305915.1. Lineage (NCBI taxonomy): Eukaryota > Metazoa > Arthropoda > Insecta > Lepidoptera > Geometridae > Agriopis > Agriopis marginaria. The sequence continues at coordinate 18,539,940 of OW029914.1, read as the reverse complement.
TCCAATTGCGTAACTGTTGCGTTTCGATTCAATAGTAAAAGTGACCTTAGCAATTTGTATTCGCGTGAATTTGTACTCCAACATGCTGAGGGGACGAAACGAAACGTCGTATAAATACATAAGCTTAGGATATTTTAGACTAGCAATACCCCTAAAAAATTATAATATTAGTATGACATAAGCTAGCAGTTTTCCCCGATTTCGTTCGCTCTCGTATTGCCGTTTATTATTTCGGGATAAAAACACACTATGTTTATGTGGGTGTGTTTGTTCCTACTCAACTCAGTAACGGCTGAACGGATTTGGATGAAATTAGGCTACCTAGATTAGTATACAGGGTAACTTTTTTGAATTTTATCACGCAATCAGTATATCACGTTTTCTTTTCTATTTACCTTTTTTAGCGATCCGTAAGAAAAAGGTGTAAACAGGACTACAGGACCTATTACTAATCCTACGCTGTCTGTCTGTGCGTCCTAAAATAAAATAAAATAAAATAAAATTGTAACGGCTGTATCTTTCGAACCGTAATTATATAGCTAGTTAAAATTTTCACAGAATATGTAATGTCAGGGCGTATTAAATAAGATATAATAATAAAGTCACAAAGTAAAAACTAAAGGGAGGTCCCTATACAACAAACGTATTTTTTAACGTATTTTTGTATTAGCTCTAATGTAAAAACGGTAATACGTGCAAGCGTCAAACTTGGCATGGTTATAGTACACTCTGAAGTTCTTAAAACAAATAATAAAACATTGGCCAAGTGGAAGTCGGTGATAAATTTCTATTCATCACCGGTTCTCATACGATTGCCATAGATAAGCTACGTCGGGCGCGGTCGGTACTTAGATGGATGACCGCCTGTGCATGACGTCTTTTTGCACTACTTTTATGTACCTACTTTAGGCAACAATTTATATTAAATTAAATTAAATTTATTTTATTAAATTTATTAAATTAAATTTATTTAAGCGCAGCGTACGACGTCCACCCACGAGATGGACAGACGACTTAAAAGTGACCGCAGGGAAACGCTGGATGTAGGCCGCTTCCAACCGGCCCTTTTGGAAATCGTTGGTGGAGGCCTATGTCCAGCAGTGGACGTCCTATGGCTGAAATGATGATGATGATGATGATGGAACCCTCAGTCCACGAGCCTAACACGCACTTGGCCGGTTTATTTTTTGTTTTAATTTATATTACACAAATTAGCTAGCGAAACGTGGATGCATGTGGTCCTGCTCTACCGCGGTCGTTCACTACAATGAGAGGCCAGGACACGGCATTGACCTTTGTGAGAAATGTTGTCATCAAACTGAAGTGGATTGCTTTTACATGATTATCCGGTAGATGGTATGTTCCGGTGGGTTTATCAATTCTTATTGTTCAGCGCATAAGCTTTGCCATTCAGCGTGGTAATGCCGCCAGGGTACGCTGCCAACTGGTGGGCTTGAGCATTTGGATTATCTTTAGACCTTCAAAGGTCTATGCAAGTCTAGACAAGAGCCACTTTCTGTTAGCGTTCACGCCTGCGGAAAGATGAAATTGTATGAAAATGACATTAGCTTGAGATAATTTCTCACTAGCTAATGTCATTGTCAATGTAATTTTCATACAGTTTCATCTTTCCGCAGGCGTGAACGCTAACTGAAAGTGGCTCTTGTCTAGACCCCCTGGACAGTCTAACTGTATTTGTAGTGTTAGTATTAGCCTGTATTTGGTATATTTTTAAAGGCCCCAATAAATTAAAAAAAAATGAGCAACAGATTGGACAGACGCCGCCAAAACAACAAGGCCGCAACAGACTGTCAGCATCAACCCGTCCCTATTGGAAAACCCCGTATATACCGGGCTTATCTCTAGACGACGGACATATTCAAGGATATCATTGTACTCGTCATTATAAACAACTTTTACTTTGAAACCAACACTGATATCGCAAAAAATATGTATTCCATAGAAAAAGTAGATACATATATATTTTTATGTTTTATAATAGGTCGGCTTGCGCTTTGCCGCCATCTCGCTTGATGATAAGCGATGATGCGGTCTACGATTCAGAACATAAGTCGGCTTACACTAAAATAAAATTACAATCACAAAAAGGCAAGAAATTACACCTAGCTCCGTACATAGACAGTTAGCAAAAATTTAATCAAATATCTGCTATATCAGCTATAAGTGTCTGTATATCCGCATCTGAACGTGAAATTAATAGAAATTCTAGAACTCTTGCTTCGCCTTTTAGTTCTAAGAAAGTCCACACTTTTTACCTCTTTGATCACCGGACAATTAAAACAAATTGTTAAATGAAAAAGGTAAATTTATTTAGCAGTATCTAGGATACGAAAATAGTTCTTATTATTTAATATCCAAGGTTGAGATTCTTTTCCGTAACATCCATGATTCAATCTGCCCGAATGCAAACCCACGCGTTTTGGTTCACCACAGACTTGGCCGGTCTTTTGAACGCATCAGTTCGATACTGGCCGCTTTAGAGGGCGCGCGTACGAATTTGAAAATGGAATCGATGGAATCCGCGAAAATCGATTTTGGAATTTTCTTCGGTAGTTTGGGATTATTGACGTCGATGTTGGGAAAAGTTCGGGATTTTAAGTTTCGGTGATTTTGTGATGTACGGGTAAAATTGGTTGGTTTTTGGACGCTGTTTCTTTTCAGCTGGTAAGCAATTCTAATTTATATATTTATGATTTTTAGATACTTAAGTACACATTTAATGCTCATATCACTATTGCAAAGATCGTCAATACAAATAATATATATGGATAATCAGAATTACTGTTTAATAAATCAAATATATTTGTTTTTTTGGCGCCAACGTGAAAAAATACATGTCTATTAAAATTGCATTATTTTCCTAAATGTATGTATTTTCGAGTGTTAATGCGTTATAATGGCGGATTAGTATTAATTAAATATTCGGACGTGCTCGAGTGTGGGTTAGTGATATAACGCGGTGACACATGTATTTTTGTGTTGTTTCCAAAGTTCCACAGAAGCCAAAGCTAAAAAAGAAGCTAAAGTCTCCACCACTTTACTAGGGCATAACTTGGACTTGACCGTGACTTACTTTGCTTGACTTTGACTTGTTTGACGAAATTTCATCAACCTTGATAATATTTTGATACTTGACACTGGAGAAGGAAAGAAAAAAAACCTAAATGTTTACTGATTCTTTAGACAAAAGTGCGAAACACTTCTTATAGAATTCTGGAATATATTTTAAAAAAACGAGACTTACGAAAATCGGTTTACTCCATAGTAGACCGCATCACCATCAAACATCAAGTTAACTTCGGCCTAAGACAATTATAAGCTCTAAATTTTGGGTTGACAAAGTGCCGTGACCTCAAGGAAAATACATAAAATCATATCTACTTGCTTTCGTAATTAAAAAGTAACAGAGATAATTTCATTTATATTTAAAAATCTCCCGCGACCTTTCTGATACCGGCTGATACCACGTCAATATAGTAACTATTAATACTTTTTGGCAGAAAGATATTCTGAATAAAACACTGTTTTATCACGGGTTTACACTAAAATTTTATGTCATACCACAAACTTACCACGGTAAATATCCCGTAAATAATCATATAAGTTTATTCTCATTAACTTCCAAATTCTGTCTACAGAGCTATTGATAATTAACCTCTCAGGCATCGTCCCTAGGTCATGTCAAACAACTTTAGCCGTGCCAGTAGTCGTTGGGAACGATACTCTCGAAGTTGTTGACCATTACACCTATCTTGGACAGATTGTTCAGTTAGGTAAGTCCAACTTAAGCAAAGAGGTCGCCCGAAGAATCCAACTCGGATGGGCAGCGTTCGGGAAATTGCGTGACATCTTTTCGTCCAAGATACCACAGTGCCTCAAGACGAAGGTCTTTTACCAGTGTGTGTTGCCAGTGATGACATATGGTACTGAGACGTGGTCCTTAACTGTTGGCCTTTTGGAAAAACTCAGAGTCACACAGCGGGCAATGGAGAGAGCTATGCTCGGAGTTTCTTTGCGCGATAAAATCCGAAACGTGGATATTCGCCAAAGAACCAGAGTCACCGACATAGCTGTTAACATTTGCAAGTTGAAGTGGCAATGGGCAGGCCACATCGCTCGAAGAACCGATAACCGATGGGGAAGAAAGGTTCTGGAGTGGAGACCACGAACCGGAAGACGCAGCGTAGGGAGGCCTCCCACTAGACGACATTGTGAGAGTTGCGGGCATCCAGTGGATACAAAAGGCAGGCTGTCGTTCAGTGTGGAGGTTAAAAGGGGAGGTCTTTGTTCAACAGTGGACGTCTTCTGGCTGATGATGATGATGATGATTAGAATAATACATAGGCTATAACGGGTTGTAGTAGCGAGGCCGAAGGCCGAGCTCTACGGGTTTCAGCTAGTTCTATATAAATAAATAAAAACATATTTATCTGTTTCAAACAACACTAAAATATCTCGATATAGCAAAAAAATTACGCGGTACAAATCCTCCTCCTTTTTTGTGGGGTAAATATACACACACCCAGTTTTTAATCAATAATTTAATTTTTTATGCACGTGTTAAGTTCTGTAAAAAGTCATAGTAATAATGAGAGAATTGTGTGGTAACAAACACAATGACGTTATACACCCTAACCTGTGACCCTAACTAAGCTATATATAACGTCCTAGAAAGTTTTTTTTTAATAAATAATCGGCTTGCCTTTGCCGCCAACTCGCCTGATGTTAAGCGATGATGCGGTCTACGGTGGAGCACGCTTGCCTAGAAGAAACCGATTCACTCGTGATTTGAAGACACCCAGATTGTAACTATCGGGAAACACCCATTCAGGCAGCGCATTCCACAGACTAGCAGTTCGCATAATAAGAATCAAATCAAAGCGCTTCGTTCGGGTTTACATCTCTACCACCAGTTTTCACCATCAGTTAGATATATTTTCACGGATGGTTTATATATATAACTAACGACCCGCCGCGTAAATAACACCCGTGCGAAGCCGGGCGGGCGGGTCGCTAGTACTTATAAAATTACAACTGAATTGAGTTTAATTTAATTTTTTACTGTTTTTTTACACTAGTAAAAAAATCTATCATGGTTGAATCGCCGAGCGAAAGCTACCTATTTTTACCTAATTAAATTATCTTTAAAAAAAACTGACTTCAAAAAACCTCAAAACACTAACATTGTGCCACTACAATAAACACAATAATATTTACTGATATTGACGTCGGGCGGGAATAACTACGTTTTTTTCTACGTCGGTTTTTTTAGAGATAATTTATTTTAGAATTTGTAGTGAAACGACATTACGACCTATTTACATATCCATGCATGAATACCTCCTTGTTTTGACTCGAACAAAGCGCTTGAACAAAACTATTGTAGTTACAGTTTGTAATATTGTAGCGAAATTGGTAGACGCTCGAGCAAAATTATCCATATTATTCGAGCTGGTTTTAAAACGACTTAGCCAAGAGTAATGAAATTTTGAGAGTTTCCTCTACATGATAATAAAAGAAACACGCAAATTGGTTTACAAATGCCGGCGAAATCAACGTACATACATAAAAAAATCTATTAAAAAAACGGGCCGAATTGAGAACCTACCTCCTTTTAGGAAGTCGGTTAGTAAAATAATAGCACGATAAGTCCCGCTAATATTTAAAATAACTACTAAAGGTGGTTGAAAAATTGGCAAAACTGTGGTACTTAGTGTAACAAACTGCTAAATTCCACGTAGAGTTAAAGTTCATTTCAAGAATTGTTTTAATTGTTTATATTTTTAGTTGCTATGTTTTAGTTGTGTACTTTTCCCAACTCATACTATCAGTTTCAAAAGTAAACAATTCACATAAGTACATTTTTTCACGTCATAAAATTTATCTTCTGCGGTACAATAAACTTTCTATCTTTAACAAAGAGAACTAGCTTTGAAGTCGGTTTTTAAATTGATAAATATTCTGATATCATATTTTCCGACTTCAACTTGGTAATCCGGTCCGCCCGCTTTCAATCGGCCCTTTTGGAGATCGATGGGGGAGGCCTATGTCTAGCATTAGACGTCCTATGGCTGAAATTATGATGATGATGTTGATGATATTTTCCCGGAAATTCCCTTGCTATGATTTCCTCACGATGTTTAAAATATCAAAGAAATATTAATTTAAAGTTATATGATTATTTACGGGATATTTACCGTGGAAAGATTGTGGAATGAGCTCCCGATATATCAGCGCAGTTACCATGTTCACGGGAAGACACATATATTAATTAAAAAATAATATTATTAATAAAAACTTAAAAATAAAGACATAAAATAAATAAAGTGAATAATAATAATATATATATTAATTTAGTTAATTTTCATACATCCACATAGGTAAGGTCTTTCTGTAATATCGATATATTCTTTCTTATATACACGTTCTGAGAGTTTTGAGGCCACCGTGTATCAGAGGCACCTAAATAACTAGAGATATGTACCTACCACAATTTATCTCTACAAGCGGCGGACACAGTTTAGAATTAAAATATTGTAATAGGTCATGTCCGACGTCCGTTACGTAGACTATAAAATGAAAGAAATAAGAAACAAATCAGTTGTACCTACTTTTTTTAATTAGGATGAGTAAATTTTTGACAATGCGTTGTTTCGTTCAAAATTACGTCCTGACTTCCACAACAATTTAAAAGTTTTGATCGTATAAACGAACGCCACGTCACGATGTATACGTCGTTATGGGTGATGGTCTTAAGGCGGGCTGTTGTTCAGTGTCGAGCTAGCACCATCGTCTTTGCGCAAGTAGACGAAACTATAGTCAGCGTTGAATCTATTAGTCAGAGTAGGTTAAGAAACTTACTAACTCGAAATGTAACGTACGATGTGTTTTAAATAAATAAAAATAAAATGATAATAGTAACCAGCTTAATCATATTATATACGTGTCAAAACTAACATATAACTGCTCAGGTCATTTCATAATATATAATCCATTACATACAATACCTTGGTATTGTTTGCAATTCCAGCCCGTTTTAGGCAACGACAAAAATATTATTTTCATTTCATAAAACTCCTCGGATAAGTAGTAACCCGGTCAAATTAGCCCAAAAAATAGGGGTATACTTGCATTAATTCACAAGCTGAAAATTTACAGGCACGTATGGGATGCCACTCTAGTAAAATCCTGAAAAGTCCCTCATTTATCCCTTGTGTGCATTTTTTTTAATTCAAGGTCAAAGGTTGCTCAAATGGGTTTTTTGTATTTTTTTGGCCAAACAGTTAGTTTAACGATGAAAATTAGCGCAGACTAAAATTGTAGATTAGGTTTTTATCTATTAAAATTGTTGTGATACTTTTTTCCCTAATATTTACCATTTTTGAGCAAAAGCCATTCGAAGGTTAGCTAGAGCTGTATTCTCCATAATATGAATGACTACGCTGTCTGTGAACATTATTGGACGCGTGATATAGGTAAGTAAAACTTTAAGTTTGCATGACTAATACATTTATAATGAGTAATTCTGATAATTTGAGTTGAAAAGAATCCGTCCTTTATTTGATGTGACCCCGTGTAAAGATAAATTTACTACCGAGAATATTTTAACTAGGCAAGCTGACAATAACGCTGATGTAGGTACTTATTGTTGAAACAGCAATCAATTTAATCCAGCAAATATAAATGTTGGTGAAGACATTGATCTGTTGGTATTAATAACTGCTCGAACGTCAAGTGACAAAATTATTAATTTTTTGAAACCTGGCATGGGTTCAACAATCTTCAGATTTTTTTTCCCGAGAACACGGGATCAATGGAGACTTCAGGATTTCATTACAGTGGTATCCCTTACGTTACGTGCCAACAAAGTGCGGAGCTGATCGATTCATTCCATACTTAATTGATTTGTATTTAAGGTACCTACTCGTCTAGGCTATAATAACATTTTGCGTGCAGTAGTTAGGTATGACAACAAAGTATCGATTTATTCCATAATTGATTTGTATTTAAGGTACCTACTCGCCTAGGCTATAATAACATTTTGCGAGTAGTATCTGTTGGCAGTCAGATCGACTGCGTTTGTAGAAAAAGTATTCATAAATTCATTCATCTGATAGTCTTTTCCAACGATGGGCTCGGAATAAAACCAAATGCGCCACATCCCATAGTAATTTGGTCATTATCTTTTATTTCTGTACACTCCAGCAAATGTAACTAACAATATTTAACAGAAAAGCTCTGAAAATATTGTTAGGAACATATTAAGTACTGCAATTTGCGGTGTTTCCGTTTGTTGGGACTATTTTAAAGTTCACGCAAACGAAGTTCCGGGTACAGTTAGTACTCTATAAATCTGTCTTTTAGCATATTGACAAATTTATTTTTATATTGTCTTTTATCTTCACCGGTATTAGCTTATTATAAATTCATTATTTATAGTATGATCGGCCTAGCCATTTTAACCATTGTACATCTAGGCATTGTGTATGAAGCCGAATTTAATACTTTTCCGGTGATGAAGTAATGTTCTTACAAGAACTTAATTATTGGGCGTTACTGCAAGCAACATTAAGTAGGATGAGAAGGCACGCCCCGTGCGCCGGCGCAGCCTATCAGCGCACTTGTCGACACCCATTTGTTTACAATCACTGCTCCCATATTAGTATTATTTTTATATTCTTATTTAAACAAGAAAGCTATATTTTCTTGTTTAAATCAGAAAATAAGTAACTTTTTTTATCATAGAAATTAATCACTTTTAACAAATATCGCATTGAAATTATATTTTTGTCTCTTTCTATCAACAGTTTAGCATAAAAAGTATTTCATATTCTTTTCCTTATTTCACAAAATGCGCATATACATGCCTATGTAAATAGATATATGCTGCGTTTAGTCAGTTTTTACAGCCGTGTTGTTCGCCTATAACGTCTCTATTATTACACCTCACTGATTGCATCTATGATCACAGTAGTTTGGACGATATATTTCCTAAGACTCGAAAATATTTATATATCTAGTATATACCACCGTGCGTGATGTCACCTTCCGGTCCCAACAAAAGAGCAGCGCCGGTTGGATACAACCGGGATCATGCTGAGGTGGTCCGGTTTGTGATGAAAAAACATTTCGTTTCCTTATTGTTTTTTTTTCTTAATACTAATTACAAATGAATGATGTTAGATCAACATCATTATTATCAGCCCATCGTGCTTCCACTGCTGGGACACAGGTTTTCTGTCAGAGATAGAGGATGGGGTCTAAGCCACCATGCTGGCTCAGAAAAATACGTCCACATCAATTTTTAAACGATGTCTATGTCTATACTAATATGATAAAAAGGAAAGATTTGATTGTTTGTTTGTTTGCATTGAATAGGCTCCGAAACTACTGAACCGATTTGAAAAATTATTTCACTGTTAGGAAGCTACACTATCCCCGGGTGACATAGGCTATATTAAAATTTAAAAAAATAGGGATCCTCACTAAAACTCCAATAATGTAACCCAAGGTGTAAAAAAATAAGACTTTCACCCGTGCGAAGCCGGGATTCGTTGCTAGTGTATATGTAAAGAAAGTCACAAATTAGAATAAATAGACGAAGTAAGTAAACTAATCTCAAAAATATATATATATATATATATAATACTAGCTGAATCCCACGGTGCTACCCGCGATTTTCCAATTTTCCCGCATTTTCTGCAAGAATAAGTACCCTATGTCCGCCCATATGATGTACACTATAATCCGGCCAAAATTCATTAAATCGGTTTAGCAGTGTAGTCGTGAAAAGCGAACACACATTCAGACAGAGAGACAGAGTTACTTTCGCTTTTATAATATTAGTATGGATAAGGATGTTATAACAAAACAAAATAACAAAAAAGCTATTTAATTAAGAACAAATCACATAACTACTAAAGACTCCGAAAAATATTTAATAGCATTCTATTTCATTCGACTCATTAGTCGGAATTCTCAGGAAGCCACGAGCCGCGCAAACTGTGCGCAGCAAATTACGTACTGCAATAAATTAAACAAAAACTCTTGCGGAATCCCGTATCTAAATCCTCTGTGCCAAATCCACGAAAAGTATGCATTCGCAATAAATAAACACTTTCTACAAGGAAACTTCTACTTGACAAGATCAAGACTTGCAGCTGCGTGCCAATAAACAATCAAGCAACTTAATTCTAAACAGTCGACGACAGATTTATACACAGGCTGTCAAAATAGTCGACATTTTAAACAAACTCTAGTTCGGAGGCAGAGTAATTGGGTAGTGTTTAAAAGATTCGCCGGTGGGCGTTCGACCTTAAATTTGGATGAACGAACTTTGTATTTTTAGACATTTCTATAACACCTGTACAATTTTGCGAACATTTGAAGTGGGAAGTTGCGATCAGCTGCCGATCGATTACTCCGCGCGCGCGAGTGTATCTTTAATATCAGCTTTTATAGAAATATTTTCCTATCAATTTATCTTATCTTTCCAACGTGTCTAAGTTGTTTAGAATGATGTCTTTAACTTTAGGTTTTGATAGGATAAATATTCAGTTTTTTAATTCATAAAAAACAGAAACCATGAACAATGATCATCATCATCATCATTTCAGCCATAGGACGTCCACTGCTGGACATAGGTCTACCATCGATCTCCAAAAGGGCCGTTTGGAGGCGGCTTGCATCCAGCTTTTCACTACGGTCTCTTTTAGGTCACCTGTCCATCTTGTGAGTGAGCATCCTACGCTGCGCTTACCGCTCAGTGGTCTCCATGCGAGAACCTTTCGGCCCCATCGGACATCTGTTTTGCGTGATATGTGCTCTGGACCCGGGTATGTCCTAAAACTGCGACCAGAACCACCGGAGGATGGGCAACAGCGTCCTGTTAGTACACGGTGAACGTACTGCGATCTCCAAGCCGCCTGCCAAGCGTGGGGATTATGGCAACACCCATCTCTAAGAGGGAGGCCTTGTTCAGCAGTGGACATTTAATGGCTGATGGTGTGGTGTGGTGTGTGCTCTGCCCACGGTCATTTCAACTTGCTAATAATCTAACAATGATAACACAAGATAATAACCAGAAACTCCACCATCATCATCATTGTGATGTTCATCTGGTTAGAGATCTGTGGGCTGACCCTGGGGTCTAGACAAGAGCCACACACTGTTAGCGTTCACGCCTGCGGAAAGATGAAATTGTATGAATATGACATTGACAATAACATTAGCATGAGAGAAATTATCTCAAACTAATGTCATTTTCATACAATTTCATCTTTCCGCAGGCGTGAACGCTAACAGTGTGTGGCTCTTGTCTAGATCCCCCTGTCTCGTTTAAAAATGTCACTAATCGTAGATGTCATTTCTTAAATAAGTCTTTCAAGCAGTCAAAACTAGACCTATTGCTAATGGTCTAGATTTTGTGAGGTTGGACTCGTTTATTCAGCTTAATGTTGGATTTCTTTAACGAGATTTTAACATGATGGTAGAAATTGTATTATTTCGTAGGAAGTTGATTCAAAAATCTAGTGGACTAGTTAACTCAGAATGAAGTTTACGTATCTTTTTAACCGACGAAAGAAGGAGGTTAACAATTCGACTGTATGTTTTTTTTGTATGTTTGTTACGCGATTACTATTTTGTTTGGTAGATTATATTTCAGAGGTGGTCACATATAAATTTTAACAGATTTGATTCTTTTTGAATAATTAACAAAAACAAAAAATACATACACAAATGACGTTTTGGTATGTTGTTCAAAAGTTTTGATGAGCACTTTCAATCTCTTATTTAACTATAGGTATATATTATGTAATCTTGAAATCGGTTTTAGTTTTTTTCATAAAAAATATTATTATTTGCCATGTTTGTTAGTTTGATAAGGTCAAATATTTGGCAATATTTTAAGGTTTGGCAAGCTCAATTAGAACCAGTTCCTCTTTTGCTGAAATAGTGCATACACCTTTAGTTCTGTGACAATACAAAATGCAATAATCCAATATTTACAATTTTATTAAAACCCCTTATCCCTTTTTTTTTTTCTTAGGACATTTATGTGGTGAACATTTGTGTTTGTTCTATATCTGGGTGTTACTATCTATGTAAGTAGGTATGTATTTAAAACTATATATGTATGTATATCAGTCTCTGGCAGCCATATCACAAGCTTTGCTTAGTTTGGGGTCAGATTACCGTGTGTGCATTAATGTCCCAAATATTATTTATTTATTTTATTTCAAATTGTATCCAATATTTTCAAAATGCAAATATCAAAAATAATAATAAAAAAAAAAAAAAAAAAGAGAAAAAAAAAAATTTAAGAGAATAATATATAATAGAGAGTAATATATAATATATTTAATTATATATTTTTTTTTTTGCTATTGCATGAGCAGGTAACTATTTCACATGCCATTTTAGACACACCCAAATTTTCCCGTTTCGGTAAAAAAGGTCACCCGGTATAAGACAAGGTCAAACGTGAGATCATTTCACATTTAAAAAAATACCTATGTACATAATGCAGGGTCAAACTCCGTGACTAATATACACAGAAACATTAGATAACTCGCGGAGTTTACTGGGCATGAGCAAGCTTGCAAATATTTCGATCCGTAGATTTTGTTTATTCCCTGAACCTTGAAATTCACTGAGTAGAGCAAAGGTCGGGTCAAATGGGAATAATTTCATTGAATTTTAAAAACAACCTTTCTTCTTTATTTTATACTAGCGGGCCGCCCCGGCTTCGCACGGGTATATATATATAGCCCATATAGCCTGTATAGATATATAGAGATAGTGTATCTTCCCAACAGTGAAATCGGTTTAGTATTTTCGGAGCCTATTCAATGCAAACAAACAAATAATCAAATCTTTCCTCTTTATAATATTAGTGACCCGACAGACGTTGTCCTGTCTTAGAACTGTCAATCGCAGGAAGTTAAAATCATCGTTAACTTTTCTGAAAATTTCCAATTTTCTTAATTTTTCTTTCCGTAAGAACCTTCTAAAAAGTATTAGAAAACTTAAAAAAAAATTATAAAAAAGTATTTTTTCTACGTTTTAGATTAGTGTACATGTATGTAGGTATTCTAGGTATAGTCAAAAGTAGTTTTTTTTTTAATATTTACTTTATTATTTTTAAGTTCGTTTAAAACGTAATGACTCAAAGTGACATTGACCTTAATGCACGCCTGTTATAAAAATAATTCGTTATCAGTCTGTGATAGCAGTCAGCGCCTCTCGGTCTGTGATATTTCTAAATATAACATTTATCAGACTCACTAAACCAGAGCTATTGTTATTTTAGTTACATTGATGATAGGGATTTTTAAAATTAAAAACGATATCTTTATGTTTTAAACTTGTCACTACTGACCGATTGAGAATTTACTAATCTACTGAATAAACTTTATCAGACTTATATATGTCTTCGCAACCCCTAAACTCGGTCCAAGCATGTATTTGCTCTGACAGCTGCAACTTTTTTTTCTTCTTTATTTTAAGGCGAGGTTTTCCTACTTTTAAGCAATGCTTGTTACTACAGATGACCATAATCACATCATCAGCCATTAAATGTCCACGGCTGAACAAGGCCTCTTAGGGAGGGGTGTTGCCATAATCCCCACGCTTGGCAGGCGGCTTGGAGATCGCAGTATGTTCACCGTGTCCTAACAGGACGCTGCTTCCCATCCTCCGGTGGTTCTGGTCGCAGTTTTAGGACATACCCGGGTCCATAATATCAGATGATCATAATAACGACCTTAATTTATTGTATTAAAGTCGCATTTATTTTACCATGGCGCTTACACACAGTCGTGCGTTCGCTACTTCTATTTTTAAGGTTTTTGTCATATTTTTCGAAAAGCACAGCAGTAATGTTAAATGAACCTTTACGGTTCCCCCATAGTTATGAAATCAGTAATATCGTAGACATCATTTAGTAAATAGGTATTTGAATGATCCCAAAAAAAAAACAAGGAGAAAAAATCAAATCAGTGTTACTTTGATAGCCCGTTGGTCCAGTTGGTAGTGAACCTGCCTTCTGAGCTTAGGGTAGTGGGTTCGATTCCCACCTAGGAAAAACATTTGTGTGATGAACATTTGTGTTTGTTCTATATCTGGGTGTTAATATCTATTTAAGTATGTATTTAAACCTATATATGTATGTATATCACAGCCATATCACAAGCTTTGCTTAGTTTGGGGTCAGATGACCGTGTGTGCAAAAATGTCCCGAATATTTATTATTTATTTTATTTATTTACTTACCTACTTTCATACTTTTTTTTATCGAACGAAATGTCCGATCTTAACAGTTTCCTAGATAAAACATTCAATTTTGCTATGAAACCGTTTTTATAATCCTAACCTTGGAAGTAGGCTGACACCAGAATGACAAAAAATGCTAAAAGTGGGAAAGGAGGGCCAATATTAATAGACCAATATTACTAATAAACTTTTTTTTGTTGCAGGTAGAGTCGCCAACGGAAGTAACCTTATCATTAAAGAAAACAAAAATAAAAATTATGTACATTAAGAACACTTACTATAATTTACATTATTGTTATAAAAAGATAAAGAACAGCACAATTTCAAATTTAATATAAATCTAGGCGTAATAAGCTGTTAGCGATTTATTAAAATAGTGATGACAAATGAAGTATATTATAATGTACCAAAAAAAACTTATTAATAAAAAAAATACTTTTAGACGGCTACCAGTGGGAATTTGTTCCCTAAATACTGGTCCCATTATACGTATAGAAAAGTTCAATGCTCACCCTTTGAGCAACGTAGATAAATTTTGTATTTAAAAACAAAAAATGGTAAAAAAAATAGTAGTTCTGAGGTAAAAAAATATAAAAAATAATGACATTCAAGATGTTACATAGAAGAAAGTATAATATTTCCGATTCTCATATCCTTTCATAATATGAACATAAGATGTGCTATGGGGCGTTATATGGTTATGGGGCGCTAAGTGGCGGCTTAGTGAACCATTTGCTATACAATGCTGGTATGAAAGGTGACTGATAGACTATGGAATGAGCATGTGAATCAGTAATGTATCATAAAAACAACAACATTAAAAAAAATACCTTCCTATAGCATTATGGACTCTGGACGTAAATGCATCGGCGTCTTCCTTGATCTAGCTAAGGCTTTTGACACAGTATCCAGAAGACAGCTTATAAAATCTTGATGAATTTATTCAAGCAGATGCACACTTTTGAACGTCACAATTGCGACAAGAAAAACTTAACAATTAAACACTTTTAGTTAAATATTGAAATTAACAAATTTTGCAATATGTCGTGTATAGAAAAATCCTTGAATCAGACAAACAAGGGAGATAGCTTTAGTACAGTTATCGTTCGTGTTAAAATGTCTCCATTTATCATTATAAATATTACTACCGCTAATTCACTTAATCCAAAAACTGTAACACTGAACAACAAAAAACTTGTAGCGACACCAATGAACTAATTAGTCGACATGCAAAAAGAGCGACAACGTCTGTTGGGTGAGTTCGATTATTGCCATCAAGCCTGAAGCCTGCAGTTTCTCCCTTGTTTGTCGGATCTCAGGGTAATCCATCTAAACTTAGAGTTAACCAAAAGAAAAGAAAAAATGTCGACTGCCAAACTCGGCAACCTAGTTTCCTTTTCAAGCATCGAACAAGGTTACGTCAAAACAATGTTTTATATCGAGAAGGTTTATAAACTATAGTACTCTCAGGCCTGAAAAATGTAAACACATTTCATGCATTTCAAAAATAATAGATTTTCCGAAAGGCAATAAAAATAATTCATAAAAATGCGATAGATGGCGTTGACGAGAAGATTTTGCAAAACCACAGACGAAGAAAAGTATATTAAAAAAACTTGCTTATTCTCATAGACAGACAATATCTATCTGTATGTCTGACTATGTCATGCTTGTTTTTGTGTTATTTTATTCCGTATAGTATTTTGTAGTTACTGTTTATTGATTGATTATTGTTTTTTTTATTTTCTAAAAATGAGAATCATGTCAAGTCAGCGCTATCTATCGATGGATGCAGAACTATGTTCCTCCAGCTGTCAGAAAATCTATTTGCTCAACACATTATCGCATTCCAATAAATAAATGTCATGAGAATAAATGCGTGAAATGTGTCCTATGAGATTACAAACCTAGCATATATTTGTGGATTTTATTAATATTTAGTAAATGCGACGCTGACCTCTTATCCCATGCAGTTCAATGATGTTATTATATGTGACAATTTGTCTTTGTTGATAATAAAGTTCTTTAAACTTACCTTCTGGTAAGATATGTAAATAGGTAGATGTAGGTGTCATAGATATTAAGTTAAAAGAAGGCGCAACTTTAACATAAATAACCTAGATTCTAGAAAGTAGCTACTATTTTAATCTTATTCTATAATGTAGGCAGGAAACTTAGGTACAGGTAGAAATACAAAAATAGTTTCGTCTACGATATATCTAGATAAGCTACGTCTTAGGGCATCGAACTTCCAAACTTTCGTACAGCAATCTATACAATAATTTTTTTAAAATCATTTATATTTGAGTTCCATTACGCTTCGCATTAGCAATGTGTTATGCTATTTTTACTGGATGTATTTCCCTTTTTTTAACTAAGAGGGCCTTAGACTGTACTTAATTAAAATTTCTGAAAAATACCTTTATTCGTTTAAAAGGTCTGATATTAACAATATTAATTTTGATTCCACAGACACAAAGCGGCATAGCCACTTCAAGGGCCTTAAAGTAATCAACTTCCGCATTACCGATCAAGTCCTTCATAATGAACTGGACGAGGCTGTCCTCAATCTCCACGTCCAAGAGTTAGAGAACCGAAACACCACGTCCGACCCTGAAGAACCCTTCACCGTCACCCTACAAGTCAGCAGGGTCACGAGAAACAGTCAGGGTGGTAAAGCGTCAGTACCCTATACCGACAACTCAGTGAAGTTGTCTAGAAAAGCGCTTAGAGCAGGGAAGTGGTTGAAAATAAACGTGACCACCATGATGGCAGAATTCTGCAGTCTGCCCAGAGAAAATTTAGAAATAGTAGTGAGAGTACAAGACTCAAAGAATAGGATGAGTTTGGTTGTGCCGCATCCGAGCTCAGAATCAAATAATGCTTTGGTGAGTTTATTGATTATTTACCCGTAAGGTTGATCATCGAATAATGAGAGATGGTGGCCGAGCGGTAGCATGTGCGCTTTACAATCTGACAGCACCTGGTTCGATCCTAGGCCCGGCACCAATGACTTTTTAGTGGTAAAGTAAATGATGTGCATTTTTGATGCCATCGCTCAACGAAGGTGAAGGAAAACATTGTGAGATGTGTGAGATAATTATGAAGTTGATCATTATCATTATATTCATCTATGATTGTATGTTAATCTAGAAATAATTATTTCTGAGCCCTGATATAGTCTGACAAAACTTAAAATGTTAGTGATATTAAATTGCAAAAGATTCTTCACGTGTTATACTCAGTGATCTTCCAATACGTAGTACATTTAAACGTAATTCATATTCTAATACCTAGTTTTGAAAATATATTTGAGAAGATCATTGTACTCATCATGGACAACAAACACAATGTGACCAAAAACAGACAGAAAAATGTCATTCATTCTCAACAAATGTATGAAACTGCTAATATTCTGGCAGGGTTTGTTTCATAGTAAAAGTTTTTCACAGTGAAGAGTTAAATTATAGCCCCGAAGTCCATCATCTAGCTGAAAACCCCATATATCTTGTGATAGTCAAATATGAAAATTTGATGCTCGAAAAAGTAGTCGTAAAATGTTGGTATGTAGGCACCTACTGCATGAATTTGAAATAACTGTATTAACATAGTGACACACAATGAGATAACATTCCTACAAAATGGCACCACAACATTCAACACTCTATCTTCATAAAAAATTTGTAAATTGCCAATACCTACCGTGTCAAGAGCAAATCTTTGCGTTATCAACTGAAAAAGTAGGTCAAACAGCTGAGAGCATTTTTGCTCCATTCAAACAAAATAATCAGGTGCCTGAACATGTAGGCAGAGATAATGGCCCGAATTAGAAACAATCAAGGTCCATTTTGTTGTTGCTAGGTACAGTTTAAATATAGATTGGTATTCGCGATATGGAACATGAAGTGGATATTTTTGAAGTGAATCCAACTTTAATGAAAAAACGCGATTCTCGACACAGTATTAATTTTAAGATCAAATGAGCCAAAACTGATTCCTACTTTATTTCTCAGTCTTACTTTGTAAACCATTTCTAGCTTCATGAAGCCAATCCAAGTGATATAACCTGTAGCTAAGTATCTAAAGAGACAAAACAACTGTTTTAGACTATTTTTCACACCAAGTATTTCCTTACATAAGTGTCATTTATTTTTCTATTTGTTTATGCAAAATGTTCTTTTTTTCAGATGCCATACATAGAAGTAAGTCTAAAGGACTATTCGCACAAGCGTACGAGAAGAACAGTAGGCATGGACTGCACCGAAAACTCTCGAGAGGTGCGCTGCTGTCGCTACCCCCTCGTGGTGAACTTCGAAGATTTCGGCTGGGACTGGATCATCGCGCCCAAGGTCTACGACGCGAACTACTGCAGTGGGGAGTGCCCTTACAGCTTTCTTCAGAAGTACCCTCATACTCACTTAGTCCACTTAGCCGCGCCGCAAGGCAGTGGCGGCCCATGCTGTGCTCCAAGAAGAATGAGCAGCATCTCCATGCTGTACTTTGACCACGACTTTAATATTATATACGGGACCATTCCCGGGATGGTGGTCGAGAGCTGTGGCTGCTCATAGCAATCGCTCGTGTTTGGGATGGGCTCCAAGATTAATGTAACCTTTGCAAAGCTGGATCTTTATTGCAAGGATCATTATTAGTTTATCATTATTTGCAGATTTATTGTTGATGTATTTTAATGTTGTAAGTTCAGCACATTTTTCTACTTCCAATGTGTTGTTGAAGTCATTCTCAATTTATCAATCCAATAAAGTCCAAACCGTCATAAGAAATCGTAAAATTGTAATCTTCTTGTATGAATCTTGGGGCCCTGAAAGTGTGGTGGTTAGCGATGTGATAATTCGGTTGAAGACTGCAAACCCTAGTGTTGTGTGTCGTGAGTGTGAACGTGTAAATTTTACTTTACGTTTGTACCTACACCTAGTTTAATGTATACTTTGCTGATAATGTTTCTTTTTAAAATTTGCTATGCACGGGGAAATATCACCTTTAAGATAGAAACGTAAAGTTTTCTGTCTTTTTCAAAAGTTTTGCATTTGCTTCGAGGTATTTGGTTTATTTTTCAGTGTTAGCAAATTAATTCAACAGTTCTTTAAAATTGTTACATATCAGTGCCGGTTTCTGTTTTATTACTATGTCCGTGTTTCTTCTCTCATTATAAAACTACGACCTTCAGTTCTGTTGCCAGCCTCGTGTATACCGCATGAAATTCTGTGAATTCTTTATCACTATTGAATGAGTAGGTATTGGATACTTCCTACTTATCAACTTGACAACATGATGACTTGATCATTAATTGATTAATAAATTACTCACAATAAGACACAAGTTACTCGCTTAACTAAATCTGAATAGTTATCTTTATTTATATTTATTTCTAAAACAAACCCGTATCAACGAAGTTAATAGAATAATTTTAAACATGCAATTATCTTGAATCTCTTTAAATTATTGTGACCCAACTTCACTAATTCTGAATATGTAGTTATCTATAAGTATTATTTCTAAAACAAATTGTCTCGTATCAACAGAGTTAATAGAATAATTTTAATATTAACATTCAATAATCTTGAATTTCTTTAAATATTTGTGACCCATTGACATTTTTTTTATTAGCTGCCGATATGTGAGTTCAAATGTTATCGTTATTTTTTATGCAGCAATGTGTTATCAACGCTTTAATTGAGCTACTTTTTATCTCCAAATGGCATTTATTTTTCTATATTAACTCTTAAGTTCTAGACCTTAAGTATTTTAATATCATTTTTCTTATGCAGCTGTATTTTATGATATGCGAACACATTATTTTATTGTGTTAATTATTTAATCTTTCTTGGTAAATCCAGAACATAGATGTCAAACTTTTACGAGTTGAAATTTGTGATGATGCAACTTTGCGATGCGTTTTATGTTCCGGTTGTCATTAATGGTCAATAATTATCATGACAACTGAAATTTGTGTGAAAATGGGTCATTTTTCATGCCTTAAGAGATTTTGGTCTGATAATGATAAGTTTGGTATGTTTTGGTTTTTGACTGTGCCTTCATTTTCATTTCATCTTAGCAAATTAAATTACATTTACTATCTTAATTTTAAGTAGGTCTTATGTAATTCGATTTTTCATACGTACTTTTGAAAATTCTCTTCGACACGGTTTGGATCTCGTACAAAATTATATTTGTATTGACAGTGGTAATATTTTTTTCTTAAGATTTTAGCGGGTGGTGCTTAATTTCCCTTATTTTGTGTCACATTTTTTTATATTGGTACCAACCCTTACGTATTATTTTGGCGTGATTATTAAATCATATTTTAGAATAATTTAAGGTTTAGAAAAACAATTTTGACGGGCGTTGAATTATCAAAAATTAGATCTCATATCGAGGCAGAATAAATGTGCCTTATAAGGATCTCCCATGACTTTGGATTCAAATTTAAAAAATAATTATAAAAATATATATAGATTAAGATTTGTGTTATTAGTTTTCCGGCGTAACGATTTTTATTTTCTAAATAATAAACTAACATTTTTGTAATGAATTATAAGTTTTTTAAAATAAATTTTCAATTCTTACGATTCGTATTATTTGTGGATGTAAATTCTTTTATATATGGAAATATAATGTCTATGGAAGTGATTTTTTTGTATCATTTAACCTGTTGGCTCACGAAACTATCTTTCTTTCAGAAAATCACATTTTTATGACTGTATCAACGAAATACCGCTAGATATACCACTAGATGGACCGACGACATTGTGAGAGTCGCGGCCATCCAGTGGATGCAAAAGGCAGGCTGTCGTTCAGTGTGGAGGTTAAAGGGGGAGGCCTATGTTCAGCAGTGGACGTCTTCTGGCTGATGATGATGATGATCAACGAAATACGACGTTGATTGACAACGTATTCTGCCATGTTGTAGGCCAGGAAGAGAATGCTTCTAGATTTGCCAGCTAATTTATACCGAATCTCTTTCTGTATACTCTTCGTCTTCTGTATACTATATTGATCTTTAACACCAATAATATATACCAATACCAATAAAATTTGGTAGCCTATTTATTTGTGTGCACAATTTAGGTAGTTGGATATAAGATCTACCTATACGAATAGCCTACCTTATATTATAGCCTACCGATGACGGGCCGATCATTCTTGTTGAAATTGACGGTAAAATTGGTATGAAATTCGACACAGAACTATCCTAAAGGTGTGTAAATACAACAAGGGGAGGCGCAGGAAACTGTGCATGGTCTATGACAATTAATTAAAAATCTATTTTTTTGAGCCTGCGGTTTATAGCTTTGGTCTCGCGATCGTAACACACAACGCTGCGGTAAGTGTTTGCAACGCAGCGACAAGCCACAGAATATAAAGGGTACAGAAAGTCCATTGATTTTAATAACCTACTTGCCGTAGCGCTAGTGTACGCAAAGCAGCTATAATGTTGTGTGTATCGGGCGCGAGCCTCGACCGATTCGATCCGAGATCGCTGTCAGTGCGCGTCTTTGTTTGCGTGCGCCTGTTTACGCTCGATATATGGAGCCGACTTTCTGTACTGTTCCGTGGTCAAACTTTGCTTCTTACCGCTCACGTATGCTAACATACGTGATAGATGATTTTATACGATTATGTTTCCGACACCACATATCGCAGCGTTGTGCGTTACGATCGCGAGACCAAAGCTTTACGTGGAAAGTGGATACTTTTGCATTTCTTATAGGCATGAGGCGCAGACGACGTACTTTTAGTCGGCCATCTCTAATATCTCCCTAACTTATTTTTATGCGAATTCTTGTTTTTGTGCGCTGCCGACAAAGTCTTAAGTTTGTGGTTTCTTTAATGTGGGAATGTGTGGTGCAAGCAATAAAAATCTCAAATTCATTTTGCCATTCTCTCAGAACAGCCACTCTTTATTATAAACTTTAATTGTATTTACAATTTCTACTTTACATTTAACATTTGACAATTTTAAAAATACATTATAAACAAATAAAAAACAAAACTCACAATTACTTTACAGTTTCTAATATTTAGATAGTGGGAAAAATAGATCGACTAGTATTATCTAATTTGAAACAAAAACATCCCACTTAATAATATCAGTTATTTCAAAAAAAGTATTTCATAAATTTGGGCCAATATACATATTTTTATAAATTATTGTATGAGAGTAAAATGTGGCCATAAATTTATTAAATACTTCAGTCTAATAGGTATTGCTTTACATCCTAAATATATATGAAAAGAAACGTCAAAAGTTTAAAAAGTCTTAAACAATTCCTTTTCAATCAAGTAAATTAACTGTTGTATCAACTGTCAACTATATATGATATAAAAAAAATTGAAACTTAGAGTAGACAAAAAAACAATCACAGTTGATTAGTTAATTAAATAATTCATGTAGATTGGGTGTAGAACTATTTGGAAAAACTTGGACAGATTTTTTATTTATTTACCTATATAGAGTTGACAGTAGATATTTTTATTGTTACTATATTTTTTTAAGTTTACCAAGATTAACACTAAATTCTAAAAGAGTGCATAACTGTATATTTAAGGTGTCAGTCTATAATAGTTACGGATGGATTTTTTTAGAAAATTATAAATTATATAAAAATTAAAAAGCTGCTGTATACTAAGATTAGTAAATAAAAAGTATCAAAACATCGTAAGCTACCGTTTCATAAGGAATTTATGGCAGTGAAATGTCTGCCAGTGGAAGCAAACTTAATGCGTTAAAAATCGTGGAATTTAAGGTGATAACGCAACGCCCAAATTTTACATGACTTTCGAGTACCAAAACTTAAAAAGTTTATTGTTAAACTAGCTGAAACCCGCTACTTCGTACGCGTAGAGCACGGCCTTCGGCCTCGCTACTACAACCCGTTATAGTCTCTGTGTTATTCTAATGTATAAGATATATTATTGTAAACTTTAATTAAAATCCATTTGGTAGTTTTTGCGTGAAAGAGGAACAAACATCCATACATCCAAACTTTCGCGTTTATAATATTAGTAGGAAGTAGGATTTGTTTATAAAATTATTTTCACAAATTCAATGGCCACTTAAAAATCAATAAATGAATCGCAAAAAAACGCAATTCATTTTCAATTGGCGATATCCTTGATGATTGAGTAGTATTAAAATATAACAAAAAAAGGTATGCCTTCAAGATTTGGCCCTCCAAAGAATCGTGAAAATTTGACGTTGCATTACCAACTTAACAGAACCGTCTCTTCTTAAAACAAAGTTAACGATTTAAAAACCATTATAGGTCACACAATAAACAATAAAATGTTTGATGTTGGTAATGATCTAGATGAACATTCTAACGATGATGGTGAAACAACATGCGTAGATATATCTAAAACGAAGATACAGCGCACTCCTTGAAATCAATCATAGTTACATGAAGAATAGTTAAATAACTCATAGATATCATGAACAATCACAGATTTTCATACAAACAGTATAATACATTGATGTCAATATAGAAAAATGCATTTCGTAAATAAAATATGTAAATATCGACACAGTTCTTCATTAGTACCAACAAATAACTAATTATTCAAGCGATATATAAGAATAAAGCTGATTTAGTTGCAAAAGTAAGATCGTTAGCTTAATGTTGCCTATTTTTTAACGCTTAATATAATTGATAGAACATGTACAAAAACCTTTGTAGCCATACAGTAGCCAGTATGCTTTGTCACAAGGCATATTATTTATAATGGCCACCTTTTTGTCTATGGATAGTGTCAAACCAAGTGTCAAAATTGTTTTGCTGACTGCATTTAATATTTTTTTTATTAATAATAGGCTTGCGTTTGTCCATCATGTCTGATTTTAAGTACCATATTTCATAATGCATCGTTCAGTTTTAGGTATTTGTTTTTTTATAAATTCCGGCAGGGTTCCATACCCTACGATACTTTTTGAATACACCAGAAATAAAAATCTGTGTGGTCAGTGTTGCCATTAAATACTTTTTCGAATATAATCTAAATTCAATTTTCCCGACGTTGTTCTTGTGACAAAATACGCTGCCTTGACTACATTTAGGTACTAAAGTAGAAATGTGCCGAGTATTTGTAGCAAGGACACGGTAAGGTTTTAAATCTAGGAAGTACAGCTAACTCCTAAGGTATTTATACAAAAAAAAATGCTCTTTAAATCGCAGTAAAAAAACTCATGGTCGCGACATCGAAACTTGAGCTTTATATTAGGATCACAGTGGAAAGTGTTAAGTTTACACACTAAACTATAAATATGTTTTTAATATCTAAAAAGTCCACATTATGGCAAGGTCGCTACTATAAACACTATTTCACTATGACGCTATCCCTACTTTATGTCCATAGAAAAATGTTATCACTGTACACACCTTGGGTTCTACACTTATAGTTCATTTCACTTAAAAACTGGGTTGGGATACAGTCCTAGGGTTTCCGCTCTGAGGCTGGTATCCCTCGTAAGAGCTGTGAGGCTCCAAATGGCAGACCACATTGTTTTCCCCGTTGAGAACAGCCGCCAAAGCTCTCATGTTTTCTGGAGGCTGATGATAAGGGTGCATCAATCTACCGCTTTCATAATGTCTCGGGTCATAGCGTTCCAGAGTATCCCACTTCCCATATTTCCCGTAATGCTCCTCATGATGTTGTCTTTCCCCCGGACTGTATGAGATTAACGGGCGGTGGTCTCCAAAAAACTTGGAGCTCGAAGACCCGTGATGTCCGGGATTCTGACGGCAGTTGTCTGGTCCAGAATTGTCATCAGACACATCAGACATTAGAGTTTCGTTCCTTTCGATTTCTTCGTACACGGGATCATCTTGGATGACTCGAAATTCTTCGGAACCCCGTCTGTACATTCGACCCTGTTGGGCGGCTATTTCCGAGTACGTGTGGTTCATATTCTGACTTCCATGATGATGGTGGTGTTTCCGACGGTCATCTTTATATTGTTTTCTAAAGATCATCTCTTGGCTGCCCGGCGAGTGTTGGGACATGTAAACGTGAGGGTTCCGAAAGTCATGGTTGTAGCTTCGAGTCGTCTGGTATCCTTGATGATGAAGTGGACTTTCTTCGTCCTTCATGTGGCGAGGGGAGCCTGGGGCGATGGGTTGGTCGCATTCGTAAGGACTGAGGTGGTTTTGCTGAGCCAGTTGACGGGACAGGTTGTCGTGGTGGGGAAGAGTTGAAGAGTTCCCGGGGTGATGTTTAGAAGAAGTGTTCTGAAAATTATGAACAAGTATAAGGGTTTTGTAAGGTCACAGGATACGAATACGAGACTTATCAAACTTTAAATAACCAGTACAAAAAAAACAGGATTGACATGGTATGAACTCAGTATGATATAAAAAATAATCGAAGACAGCTCAATTTCAAAACTGCTTTACTTTAACTGTAGCTATGTAAAATACTTGCTGAAATAACAGCAAGCAAACAGTAATCGACAAAGCTCAAAATTATCCTCACTAAGTATACATTTTTGGTCTACTTATTTATGTACTTGCTAACATTATCAACTGTTAACTAAAATTTAAACCGTTCAATATAGTTAGAAAAGTGACGCCCAACAAGGGACTGCGTTAATATGGATAATTAAAAAAAATACTGCAAACAGTTTTAATATAATCTTTAAACTAAGACCTAACTGTTTGGAGTAATATTTGGATAAAATGTATCGCAAGATGTATGTTGATACTAACACTCATATTATGAAGTCATGCATGAAAATGTGGGTAGATATGAAAAACCACGGTCTCACACTTTAGGCATGAAAATTTATCATGACAAAAACTGCTTATTAAGTGTCTAGTCTATGGCTAGTGCTAAATGTTAGAATAGAAGGAGATGGGTAGGGCTACTGATTGTATTTACAAATGTATGTGAGTTAATGAAATCATGCAATGTCCACTAAGGTTAGGTGTCATGCAATTTGTGATTTTGTTACCGCTTTAGAGAGATCTCTTAGTTCTGTGTACCATCACCATGTCATAAATAGGAAATAATTAATCACTGATTATACTTACAAAGTGCCAGGACTTTTTCTTTAGCAATTTTATATATAGATTCAGCTTTATGTTCAACTATTGGTTAGTTGAATTAGGGTAATTTAAAAGTGCGAATAAAGTAATAGAAGACAGTTTTAATTATTTTATAATCTAAATGAACATCTTGCAGGTAACATAAAATTCGCCATCACTGTCCAATTCAGAACACTTACCTTTTTAACAAATAGTATTCTCGGAACAGATGCTCAGATTTTATCTAAAGTTTTGGGTCTGAACGCCAAAAACGTCGGTACTAAAGCAGGGTAAAATAACAATGACCATCGACGCAAGCAAACCGAAGAGATCTCACTAAAACAACTAACAACAAACGAAAACCCACTCTAACAGTGCGGACATAAAAGCCATTTTTACAGCCCTCCCCTCACCTTCCAAGCATTGCCACCGCTGTTCGCCATAACCGTCCATTCGTTCGCGCCAATCGACGCCGCCATTTTGTTTGAAAAGCAAGATGGCGACCGCGATCTCAAGTTCTGGTAATCGTTCGGTACATCTATGTTGTTTCTGTAGCTATGCATCGAGGCGATACTCTGAGTATGGGACGAGCTATGAGGCAAGTTCTGAGGCGTTGGAACGCGCATCGACCTCGCGTCTTCAGTCGGTACGTAAATAGGAGCCGTCGGCCGAACGTTCCATCTTGCCAACTCCGGTTGTAGGTTGTAACTCTGTTTTGTGTAAAATAAATACATACATAATACGGAAACGTACATAAACATAAAAATATATAATTATTTATAAACGTTGATATTTAATATACAGTACACGAAATGGTAGTACTAAGCCGAAAGGAGGCCATAATAACGAACAGCTTTTACTAAAATCGCGAAAATAATCATCAGCAGTTCCATAGTTGTTCATAATGACGAGAACAATGACCTGCTTTCGGCTTAGTACCAACATTCCGTGTAATAATGTTTGCGATAAAGTGTTCTATCTAGTTCTCGCTAACGGGAAGTGTCACGCGATAAAACGAGACAACACTTTTAGGCTATTACAGTCTTATTAGACGTTTATGAGAAGATGGGTAGACTAGTATGAAGCTAGACTGCATACGCATTCTAGAGATAGGATGTTCGTCAAATGAGCCAAGTATTCGAGTACCATCTTGGCAACATTTAGAAATGCAGTTAAAAGATTCTATAACCACCACACCACTAAGGGAAATGTTAGAAGGAATCGAGAAATCTCAGTTAGTAAAGCGTTAATAGTGAAGAGACAGATAAATAAAAAAACAACTGACTTACCGTTTAAAAATGCGTTTCAATTCACGCAGAATGCGTTTCGGTTCACGCAATTTCCGTCCGTTTTCGGACACGGAAAATGTTAGTGACATTTTTACACAGCTACCACAAAACACAGTAAACAAAAATGTTAAACACATTAAAAAAATTGAGCTGTCTTTAACCAATTAGTCATAAAGCCGTGGTGTTTTACGGTGGTTCTTAAAATCTTGGAATAAGGAATATTTTTGATTGACAGATCCTATCTCTGTAATGCGTACGCACCTTGCTGTCCGTTAGGTCTGTATCCTTGTGGGTATCGACCGCTGCCTGCATTGATAGGGTTCCTAAGGTGGGCCATTGGAGCAGGAGGTTCCCTCTCCATATTGTGTGGGAAATTCACCGTTGTCGCATTGAGACTAGGTCCAAAATTGCTTGCGAAGTTTTGGTTTTCTTGCGACGTTCGTCTATTCCTATTGTGGTAGCTATGCGCTGCCGCCGCGTTCGCTAGTGACGCTACTGCGGCGTTGTTGATAACATTGTTGTTGTTGTGATTGTTGTTATTAACAACAACATTCAGTGTGTTTATGACAAGGTTGTTTGTTGTTGACGCCGATGCTGATGCTATACCTGACGACGTGCTTGCTGTACTCTGCTACAAGTGAATTGTTTTGTGAGTTTATTTGTTGTTCAGTATGTGGTTAGTGTCTCCTAAATGTATGTTATACTTTTTCCATACCCTCACCATAAGCAAGCAATTTTTGTGATAATTATTGACCAATGAGAGAGCTATTAATGCTATTAACACGATATTAAAACAATAAGCATGGACATAAATCCAGCATTTACATGACATGATTGGAGTAGGTACACCATTAAAAAAACAGAGTTATTTAGTAAATCTATTACAACATTCGGTGACCGATCAATGTAAACTCAGAATGGAAACTGTAAACAGATTATGCAAAGGAACCCACCTGGAAAATATTAGGTAAGGTCGGGTCCTCTTAGGTTTGATTACTTCTATGACTTCTCAAAAAAAAAGGAAATACCCACATTTTATTAATGATTTCTTTGTTAATTTAACTATAATTCAACGAACCAATCATCCTCAAAATTTTACCCTTTCAAAAAAGTGTCGTCCATTTCCAATACCCCCCCTGCTCTAAAATCTGGTTCCACATTTCCACTTAGCAACAAAGATCGGTCACCAAATCCCTCCGTTCCCTCCCAGCAATGATGGTTTCAAACAAAATAAGTCGAGTGACGTTCTATAATTTCAATCGCAATACATGGTTTCGAAATTCATCAACCGAAACGACGAGCCACACCGATAACAAGGATAGAGCGATACGCTAGAATGTTGTGTGAGCGTGACAGAGTTAGCCGAAGTGTGTCATTTAGACTCGGTTGTGTCGGACCAGAGAGAAAGTAACTTTTTAATTTGAAGCCATCATTGCTTCCCATCACCAATATATCCAATCGTCCTCATCATCATGACCTACCGTGACATCCCTTGGGTCGACGACGTCATCAACATCGGCTGTACTCTGATGGTATCTCCGGCTTTTGACGGAGGGCTGTCGAGCGTCGAGGTGGTTGGTTGAGGATGCCGGCGGAGGTTGTAGGGTTTCTGACGGCTGGCCCGTAAAATGGAGGCAGCACGATAGCCAGGGGTACCGGCGACCGATGCGGGCGAATTGGTTACGGAACTGGAAAGACGAAGATATTTTTAACCCCCGTACCGAAAGAACTTTCAGAGCAAATCAGACAGCCATTCGTAGAAAATGTCAGTTCTATCAATTGGCCACCTTTACTGGTAAAGATAGTTGGTCGATCTGTCAGAAGCTGGCAAAACGTGGAGTTTGACATACCTTATCATTCTGCAAACATTGGAACACGAATATAACGAGTCCTTGCAGCGAATTCAGTATTGTAAAAGCGTACGCCATCACAACGGACTGCTCGTTCAAGTATAGCAGACCAAAGGTCCACGTCAGACCTAGGAGGAAGGCCAGCACTAGCGATGTGTTCAGCCATACCCTAGAATTGGGAAAATAAGAGTTATAAATAGACTTTGACAAATATACATGTGCCTGATCTAAGAAAATTGATTGTTCCAGTTTCTTTATTTTGCACACCACAAATAAAAATTACACACAGATATAGAAACTTTAGATCTAGTGGTGATTTTGTGATGGCAATTAGACGCCACCTGGTTCGATCCTCGGCCCTGCACCAATGATTTATTTAGTACCTTCTTCAATAAGTTATGTACAGTTTCGATCACATCGCTTAAAATTGGTGAAAGAAAACGTGAGGAAATCGGTATGTCCAAGAAACTCAAACAGTACAAAGACATCATGACCAACTTGGTGCATTGGGCCAGCATGGTGGATTATACATAACATTATGACCTGATAATGATGTGATGAGCCTCTTGGCTCACGCTTCTCAATAGACTCAAATCCCTCGAGCTGGGAATAATGAGCTCTTCTTTTGTCTTTTCTTTTGAAGTGGAAATAGTTTACAACCTGGATTAGCACATGGGCAAATTTTTATTCGGGAAAAGTTATCGATTCCTGTGCGATAGTTTTAAGAATTAAAACGCGCCGAAATAAATTTTCATCCTACCCTGATCAAAGCCTGTTAGATTGACATATTTATGGTTTATATGGTGCACTTTTCTGCATACTGCAGTTAGTTTGCAATTAGTAGGTGTTACCTGATCTTATACCGCTTTGCGTCATCTTTAGCCTTCAGCGAGACGGTGGAGTGAGTACACATCATGTA
The DNA here is from genome assembly GCA_932305915.1 of Agriopis marginaria. NCBI lineage: Eukaryota > Metazoa > Arthropoda > Insecta > Lepidoptera > Geometridae > Agriopis > Agriopis marginaria. The sequence goes on along the minus strand of OW029914.1, from coordinate 18,509,546 downwards.
GATAACCATGCCCAGGCAGATCCAGTTAGCCTGAAAAAAGAAAAAAAAAGTTAATATACATAGAAATTTCAATAGACTAGCGTAGCTAAGCGTTTCACTACAGCACAGGCAGCACACCTGATGATGAACATGATCAAATTTTTTAATTATATTTTTTGTGTTACTAGCTGCACCCCGCGGTTTCACCGGCGTGGTTAAAAGTGTGATGATGAAAAGTAGTCTTAGTTACTCCTTATAAAATCAGCTATCTGCCAGTGTAAGTGAATATACTACATAGATACTAGATAGATTTTACGTACCACGAGTACCAGGCAAACAGGACCCACGAAGCTCATGATGAACATGTTCTCTGTTGAGAGCCAGCAGTGATGTGGCGTGCCGTACCCGTTGGGGTTGACCGCTGCAGACACGGCCACTACGATGCCAGGCGCCAGGTAAGCGCAGTACAGGTACCAACGACCACGAGGGTGTTCTGGCTCGAACACTTCTACCAGCATAGCGTACAAGTGGAAACCTGGAATTAGTCATTATAATTAGAAAGAAAGAAAGAAAGAAAAAAGTACATTTGTGACCAAATTACGTTTTTTAAAATAGCTAAAAGACAGGTTATAAGGTCACAAATCGGCCGCAATTAGAACGATGGTGGCTGGCCGGTAGCATGATCGCTCTACAATCTGACGGCATCCGGTTCGATCTTCGGCCCTGCACCGATGATTTATTTAGTACTAAAACAATTTTAAAATTTCGGTAGACCAGCGTGCTATTAGCCTGATAGTCCCCAAAAAATTGTAACGATTCGAGCACCGCCGTAAAGTAAAAACGTAATTAGAATTATCCATACCTTCTAGGAACATCCAAGCGAACGCCGCCAAGAAGAAGTAATGCAAAACACCAGCGATAAGACCGCACAGCACTCCGTTCTCCGTTTGACCGATGCCGAAGAGGAAGGTTACTTCAGCGATGAGCAGACATAGGCAAAGGTTTGTGTGGATCAGCGCTCGATCCGACTGTGGACACAAAATGTAAATACTGAGCAAGTGGTACTCAGAGCAAAATATCCATATAGGCATTTTGTCCCGTGACTATAATCTGTCTGTTGAACCAAAATGACCACAGATAAAAAAGGCCAGGAAGTAAAATCTCCATACACAAAATGCCCCCTCATTAGTAAAAAATACCAGAAAGCAAAACATCAAAACTGAGATCGGCAGTTTTTTGGACTTTTCCCCAGAACTTTTTTTTATAAACAGAATGGAGAAAAAAATTGGTAATATGTACACATCAATGAACTAGCAGTCCGCCCCGGCTTCGCACCGGTATAGATATATAGCCTATGTCACCCGGGGATAGTGTAGCTTTCCAACAGTGAAAGAATTTTTCAAATCGGTTCAGTAGTTTCGGAGCCTATTCAATGCAAACAAACAAACAATCAAATCTTTCCTCTTTATAATATTAGTATAGATAGATAGTATAGATTACAATTTTAATAATGCGGATCAATATTTATTGAAGTTCCACAACAAGCAATGGCAATGAGTGCAGTTTGATTCCCACACGAAGTAAAAAAACTGTATTTTAGGACTGTGAGCTGAGGTGGCCAGTGTAAAAATATTTTAACAAATTATATTATTTTATTATTTGTTGTGATCTCTTTTTATACGGGCTTTCCGTATGTGAAATAACCATGCTGCTAGATTATTGTTAGCCGTAGGAGATATAATTTTTAGTATTATGTTAAAAATGCTTCGGCTCTGAGTAACGAAGATTTTTATCTGTCTAAGCCGTCTAAGGCAAGCGTGTGTCTAGTCTCAACCAGAAATTCCCGGGATGCAATACTGTTTCACATCACATCTTCAGTCAGTAAACGTCCACTGCTGAACAAAGGCCTGCCTCAAAAGAAGGGTGTTGCCATCGCTGAGGGATCGCAATACGTTCAACGTGTACCAATAGGACGCTGCTGCCCATCCTCCGGTAAATTCTGGCTGCAGTTTTATGACATGCCTATTGTTTAATTTGCAAAAAATCTCGGGACTTCAAAACACGAGACGTCCCAAGCCTAAACCCTAAAAGCGACTTTGGATCACGGGCATATCTGTTCCACCCCTATTTAGCTAGATGTTCTGGTATTGGAGACTTGTTGTGGATTTTCATCGAGTCCAAACTTAATCGTATGCCTTCAATGGCCTTGTAGAAAAAGATTAAGACTTGAAATCTTACCTTTCCATTCTTAAAGCAAGTAAAGACGATGAGCGCAGCAGCTAGCGCAACAGTAGATATCCCACATCCTATGCAAGTGATCGTCGTCAACGCGAGCTGATGAGCTGGGCTGATGGTGACTCCGTGGACGTCCATGAGGATTGCAAAGTTGGTGAGATGAGAGCAAGCGCAGCCCGTGTGGGTTTCGTTGGACCATTCCACTTGACAGCCTTCTGGAGACCAGCCACTGTGAAGGGAAATTTGAATTAATGACCAAGAAAAGGATATTTTTAAGTGAATGCATTTAGTGAGTTAAATGAAGAAAGTTTTATAGCGCTGATAGCTGTGTGCTCGTTCTACTTACACGTCGCAGAATGCGTTCAAAAGACTTTGAGCTACTGAAGGAAAACATAGCGACGAAACCATCGCATGGCGGTAGGACACTTCCTAGTTCCCGGCTGGTTACCTACCACCCCTCACGTAAAAAAAAACTCGCCAAGCAGCTATCAGTGACATCGCTCGAAGAACCGATAACCGATGGGGAAGTGGTGACCACGACCCGGAAGTCGCAACGTATGTAGGCCTCCCACTAGATGGACCGACAATAACTTGAAAGTAGCGGGGTATCCAATGAATGCAGATGGCAAGCTGTCTTTCACAATGGAAATCTAAGGGCCTATGTTCACCAGTGGATGTTTCTGGCTGATGATGACCGTACCTCGCGACGCCCTTGAGTAAAATGACCTTTTTTGGGTTTAGTACCATCTTTCCGTGTAATTCTCTATAGAAATTTTCAAATAAATTATTAGTCCAAATTTTTTATAAAGACGTGAATGAGACTAATGTTTTTCAGTTTATAGAATTTAAAAACATACTGCAGCGTATAATCCCAGAATACACAAGCCGGGTTTGTGACGTTCTCCGTCTTCAGATGCTTCATCGTGACGCGGACCATTTGCGAGAGCTGGATATGGCGGCCGTTGCCGAGACTTGCTGATATCACCTGTAATATGACAGAATAAGGGTTAGTTCCTTCAAAAAAGATAAAATATGACGATAAGCCTTTATGAAAATAAGAATGACGATTATTTCATAAAAGTTTGTGTGAAAATGAAATGAGAATGAAAAGAAAATGAAATGGAAATTAACCGAATTAGAAAATTCTTAAATTTTTATTACAAAGGACTTTCACATTGGTTCCATAGAAATTTCATCGAAATCAGTTCAGTAGTTTTATTATCAAAATAACTGGAATAAATATATTTACGTCATCCAAGTAAACGAAATTGCGTTTTTACAAAAAAAAGTCGGTTTTTTATTATTATTATGGATTCCAAAAAATATTCTAGTTTTTATTATTATGAATATAAAAAATATCTAATCATTGTGATGTTATTATTTTCTATATTACTGTAGCTCAGATTTTAGATGCATTTAAATGATAATATTATGATTCAGTGTGGAGGTTAATGGGGGAGGCCTATGTTCAGCAGTGGGCGTCTTCTGGCTGATGATGATGATGATAATTATGATTGATATTTGGATTTAAATGCCTATAAATAATAATATATCTAATATAAGTCACTAATCATATATCTTAAAAAAAGTCAAAATGCGCGAGCGAGATAACTTACGCACGAAGCATAGACTCTCAAGACCTCAAGACTCAATTGAGATCGTTTAATCTGCTCGCACACATGGAGCGAGTAGGATTAGCAATTGCTACTGACAACCAACGTTATCAGGCTGATACACAAATAAAGTGGAAGGTTTTGGTAGTTATTCAACTCTCATTCGTAATCCGCCTACCTTAGAGTTCAAAACCCTTGTGATATTCCGCTTTTCTTTCTCAGAGTTGATGCTGGTAGTTGATGATGAAGCTGAGTCGGACTGGTAAGCCGCAAAGTGGGGGGTCTTGCCAAAAGTAGGGGGTAAAATTTCTTCTAGCCGGTCGAACGCGAAGAAAACTATGCGGACAAGGTCGTTTTGTCGGTTGTCTGAAAAAATAAATAGTTTGTTAAAATTTATTTTGTTTGTTTTTCGGGGTCAGATCTTCAAAAATGTGCTCCTTCAGGGCCTGGACGGGCCCAAATTATGCATTTTTTTTAAGGTAATATATAATTAAATACTTTAAATACACTAAAAAAATAATTTTCTGTTAAATTTACCCACCAAAGACTGTAAAGGCTTGTTACTCAGAAAAAAATATTTTTATTTGCAACTTAATTACTTATTTTAAGTAATATAAATAACAAAAAAACTTAAGTTTTTTTTTCAAGCATTTAAAGTTTTTGGTGGGGATTGAGAGAGGATACTCTGTCCCTTTCTGGCCAAGCGTGTAATAGTCTCAGAGCAAATAAAAATATAGAGGGCCTACCGCGAACACGAAAATTGAAGCCACTTCTTGAAACATGTGTGCGTAGTCGAAGTTCGTGTCGTGTAATTCATCAATATAACTGATAATATAAATACTTAGGTGTGGAAATATTCCTTCCTTCTTCTTATTTACGTTTGTGTTGTTTTTACAGTTCTTAACACTGCAAGTAGTCATTGTTTCTTTTTTAAACGGATGTTTTCACTACGAATTTCTGGCAAGAAATTCACGTAGTTTTGAATGCATATGTGTGCGTGTGTCGTGTATTTATAGGGAATTCACGTAGTTTTGGAAGCGATTTTGGCGTCACTTTGGCAGTGCGCCGTAGGGACTCTTGTATTTTTATTTGCTCTGAGGTATTAGTGTAGCATTTACAAGGCGTAAGTGTGGCTTGACGTCATAACTTGCTACAGTGCGCTTGCTCTGTCTAACATGAAATTAAAATACTTATAACTTATTCATTTTTCAACAAATTTTATTTTGTTTTCTTCGATGGGCTCTTTTTTATGATTAGCTGTTTAAGAGGTAATAAAAAATAATTAGCCAACATGCCTGATATCGTCGCATGTTAATATTGTTAGGAAATGTGTACTAACCAAGTAAAGCCGCTTTTGGAATGGTGATCGTGTCTTCAGAAGCCTTCCACTGCTCCTGAGCAATGATCGATGGAAAAGTCTCGTCTTCCACATTCTTTATCTCTAGTACGCGTACTGATAAACCTAAAACAAATAGAAATATAATCAAAATTTGACAAAAAAAACACACAGCGCGCAATAGAGAGAGCTATGCTCGGAGTTTCTTTGCGCGATAAAATATATTCGTTCATATATATAAAATATATATGAACGAGTATATTCGCCTAAGAACCACAGTCACCGCCATAGCTGCTAAGATTTGCAAGTTGTATTGGCAATGGGCAGGCCACATCGCTCGAAGAACCGATGGGGGAGAAAGATTCTTGAGTGGAGACGACGATCCGGAAGACGCAGCATTGTTTTATTTTATTTAAATTAAATAATATACTTGCGTTTGACCCACCTCGCCTGATGTTAAGCGATGATGCGGTCTACGATGGAGCACGCTTGCCTATAAGAAACTGTCTCACTCGCGATTTGAAGACACCCAAATTATAACTATCGAGGAACGACGTGAGTGGGTATTCATTCAGACAGCGCATTCCAGTCTAGCTGTTCGCACAATAAAAGTGTAAAAAAATATCAAAGCGCTTCATGGGTTTTCGGATCATCAAGCATGAAGCGGTGTCACCTTTTCGTACCTACTCTGGCAGTTTGATAGAAAAATGGGCAGGAGGGATCCGATGCACCCTTTCCAAAATGTATCTAATAAAAAACCGATAGACTAGCAACGTGTCACCGATGCTTAAGACTAAGAAGCTTTGCATACTTACATATATTCTTAACAATCTGCAATATCGTCTTCTCTTTCGTGACAGCGTCTGCTAGAAGGAATGCATTCTCCTCTAGCTGTGTGAGTAGTTCGCTCGCCACTCTATTCTGTGCTTCTCTGCTCAGGTCCGCCCAGGACATGCGCTGGCTGTCTTCTAGAAGATTCGAACCTGGAAGGAAGATGGCATTGGTGTTAATGAAGTAAAAATGGCATTGCCTGTAGCACGAGGGCTACAAGCTTTTGGATCTGACAGTGTTTTCAAGGTTTAAACTCGGTCCCAAGTTTTTTCAGCGCTGGCAAAAATTACAATCCCCTTTACACTGGTGACCCAGACTATGATAGCGGAGTCCAGGTCAACCAAATATGAGGTGCTCCAACGATAATAGAAAGGCAGCATGATGTGAATTGTGGGGATTGGGACCAAGGTTTTTATACGCCTTCCTTTGGTAATGCTATTTGCATTACAAAAGGAAGGCCTATGATAATGATAAATGTATAAATGATTCAAAATATCTTGTCTATAGAATACTTACCAGTCTTGATAACTCCAAGCAGCATGTCAGTGACCATCGCCTCCTTGTGTCCAGGGTCAGGGAACTGCTGCGCCATTCTCTGCGCCAGTTTCCTCATAATTGTAGTAGTGGTTGTCATATCGCCGCCATACAGGGTCTTTGATGACGTCACCTGAAACATGGCAGACAATAGAAAATATTACATGTAGTGATTTTTTTATTCACTAAGTCACTTGATGAACGACTGCGCAAATTTAGTATTAAAAATTCTATATCTCTATGCACTGTGAAGGCAAATGATTATGCCAGGACTTCTGCTTTCGAGCCGTGTCGTGGGTAATCAAATATTGTATAAAAATTTTGAATCAGACTTTGGCCTCCACTATAGCCCTTTTTTGCCATAGGTGGCAAACAAGCAGACGGGCTGCCTGATGGTAAGCAGTCACCATCGCCTATGGATACTTGTAACACCAGAGGCATCACAAATACGTTGCCGACCCTTTAGGACTCGATTAAATCGCTTTTTGAAGAACCCCATGTTGTAGCTTCTCGGAAACACCGTGGAAGGTAACTCATTCAACATTTTGCAGGTATGAGGCAAGAAGGACTCTCTCTCTGGAAATATGGCTAACACAAACCTGGGCCAAATCATTGCTGACGCTGAGTAAAGATTCTCCCTCTCTGACTCGTGCTTCCAAGCTATTCAGCCAGACGGAGCGACACTCGCTGAGGTCAGGCGTCGCTCCGTGCCATTCCGGGACTGCGTCAGCTGTAAAATAATGATAAAATAATGGTAATGGGATAGGACAAAAGTCATTGACTAAGTGTGGAGTAGTAACATAGCTTTTATGGTTAACAGGCTAGGTTTTTTCTATACTAATATTATAAAGAGGAAAGATATGATTGTTTGTTTGTTTGTTTGCATTGAATAGGCTCCGAAACTACTGAACCGATTTGAAAAATTGTTTCTCTGTTGGGAAGCTACTCTATCCCCGGGTGACATAGACTATATTATATTTCAAAAAAAAAAATAGGGTTTCTTACTAATACTCCAATGATGTAACCCAAGGTGTAAAAATAAGACTTACACCCGTGCAAAGCCAGGGTGCGTTGCTAGTTATTTTATAAAAATAAAGCTCGAAGTTGTGGTCGAAGATGGTAAACACGCTTAGCTTGGAATGGGAACGGGCTGTCAAATGATGCTACCGGAATAGGCCGGAATACGCCAGAAGAAAAGCATAGAATTAGAGCAGCAAAGAAGCTAGCATTAGAAAGATCCCTCATCATCATCAGCCAAAAGACGTCCACTGTTGAATAAAACCCTCTCCTAGGCCTCCTGTGGAGTTCTAAGGAGGCCTATATTCAGCAGAAAGTACCCTACCGCCATGCAAAATTGCAGCTGAAGTATATAGCAAAATACTTATCCACCATGCACGTGGATCAGTTTTTAGCAATATACTGGGCGGCAGCAGGAAGGCTTTAAAATGTGACGGCACCCGGTTTGATCCTCGGTCTTGCACATGACTTAGTTAGTAATTTAAAACTATGTGCAGTTTCGATGCCATCGCTCAACGACGGTGAAGGAAAACATCGTGAGGAAACCGGTATTTCCAAGAACCTCAAAAGTTCAAAGACATATGACGTTCACCAACATGGGCCAGCATGGTGGATTAGGGCCCGTCGTCTCTCGCTGAGAGAAGGCCTGTATCCCAGCAGTGGGAACATGAAAATGATGAATATACTGCAGCCGTCAGCGATCATCCGATAGCGAACAGACTAGGCCTGACACAGTGCAATGTAAGAGTCATGGGTGATGTAGTGTCAGTCAAGCTGTCATAGTGTAGTAATAACTTTCGTTGGCAAGAATATAGCAAACTTACTATAGATATAGTCGTCAACATGCACAAGGACTGAGGGCTGGGGATCAGAGAGGCCGTTGCCTCGGTGGTCTTTCATGTCCAGGCCGGTACCGTCACGACCTGCAGTAATTACTTCATATCAGGTCTACCCATAACAATTTTGAATTTTAAATAGCGTAAAAAACGAAACAAAAATAGATTTGTGTGGACATAATATGTGTAGGGATGTTCAGTTTTAGCTTGGAAGATCTCATTATTAAGCTTACTTACCTATTTAGTTTTAGATTAGATTAGAGCAGTGGTAGCCCATTTGGGAGTCCGCTAGACTTGAAAGCGTGAAGTCGCGAGTTCAAACCCCGGGCCCGGTACCAATGAGCTCTATGGAGCTTATGTACGGATTTTCATACCACTGGCTTTTCGGTGAAGGAAAACATCGTGAGGAAACTTGCATACGTACGGAGAAGGAATTCAATGGCGTATGTAAATCCACCAACCCGCACTGTGCCAGCGTGGTGGATATCGCCCAATCACCCTTTCGGGGGTAGGCTAAAAGTCCAGCAGTGGACTGTTAAAAGGCTGATTATGATGACTAAGATTAGAATTTGGTTACGTAGAATGAGCCTACCATACTTTAACCAAGGAGCCTATGCTTAGTAGGGAGTTACTTGGGGTCGATGATTATCTCAGATCAGACAAACAAGGAAGATCGGTAAGGTGGCGTGGCGTGTGCGAACACAGTTAGCCGAAATCAGGCTTGATGCCTTTCGACCAAAATCACCCCGCAGACGACCTTGCCACTATTTTTTTGATGTGAACAATAAGTTTTTGGTGTCGCTACAATTTTCTTAAAATGTTTGATTTTTTTTTAAGTGAGCCTTACTTACAAAATGTATGAAACATGGAGATATTTAAGTATCTGACTAATTCGGAAGCCCCTGAAATCAATACTGTAGCTCAATTTACATTATGCCCGAAATAATAATTAGTATTTGTATTTTAACACGAACGATAATTTGTAGTAAGTCATATCATTCTTATTTAACTGATCTGAGATGATAATAATGGAGCCACATGCTATCCCGTGTTTTATTAACTTTTAAAATTAATAAAGAACATATAAACTAACCTTTAAGTAAAGCATCGGAGCCAATTCTCTGGATCAACTGCAGCTGCTTGTCACTAAGCTGGTCGAGTCCAAGGTCATGGTAGTTCTCTCCCGAAGGCAGGCTGGTGGCCCGTCTTCTGGGCCGGTCGTCTTCGGAGTACTGGTGAGGGACCAGGGTGCACCTGGAAGGTAGTCAATAATAAGTGAAGGCGTAGAGATGTAGAGAGAAAAACTGTCGTCAAAGAGGTTTTATCATCATGGTCCGCCTGTGGAACCTGCATCTGGATATATGCCTCCAATCTCTTGTGCCATTGTTCCCAGTCTGGATCCCAGACAGCGTAGGCTCAGTAATAGAGTCCCGTTTTTACCCTTTGGGTACGGAACTCTAAAAAGTGTGTTTACCGTATTCAAATGTTAAGCTTAGATTGGACTGAAGATTTTACAAACTTCAAACTTCTTCCATCAGTATTATAAAGTAAGTGGTCACTTACTTCCACCTCGCCAATCCAGTGGCCCCACCAGGGCAAGGTTGGACAGCATAGCTGCTGGCCAGCGTCCAGTTCCAGTGTAGCCCTCGGGCAGTGGTCTGCGGGCAATAGGATCTTCTGCCTAGGTTCGGCGTCGGATTTGTCGCTGGAAAAGGTAAGACAGATTTATTATATGTATATGGTAATGTTATGTACTTTGATTCATTCTTTTCACTCTTTGGGAATTGACAGATGCCCTACCTTTACATTCAGGAGATCAAGAATAATTACAAATTTGACATTTGATTATTCTTAGATATACGATGGCTTTAAAATCTTTGACATTAGGATCTGTTAGTTAATCAGCCTATAAGACAAGCAAGCAAGTTTTAGGGCTTATTTCGACCTATTCCTGATTGTGCTCTGATCTGAAAGTAGAGTACTCTCTTGTGGAGTTTATATAAAAAAAAGTATTTCTTATTCATGGTACAGATTTAACAACTAGTATCCTAAGGATACGCCAGAAATTGGACGTGGACTGCATGTTCATGGACTGGTGCAATCCACGTCACATTTCTGGCTGGCACTGCAACTGTTATGGACAAATGTGCTCAGCTAGCTAGTCTCAATTTTAAATAAGAAAATATTATGTAGATGTCGAAGAAACAGTTAAGTAGAGAAAAAAGACAAGGAAAGCTAACTGGATAAAGAATACTACAGAAAACATATTATACTAAATAGTCGAAATACTCACTATAACTTCTGTCATAATCATCAACAATGACGGTGTCTGCTGGCCGGTTCTCCTTCGGTGGATGTAGAACGATTATGGGATCCGAGTCTTCGTCTTTCACTGCCGGCCAATGGATGGACTCTTCTGTAACTGCTACTGAAAAGGACAGAAGGGATTGTAGAAGAACGAGCGTATTGTTTATTCCAATTTTGCACAAATATTAATGAATACTGTGGTAAATGAACATAACGACGAGACGAGAGGAGGATTTTAAGTACGACTGAATGGTGGTCAAGTTTAGGTAAGCGAAGTGCTGGTCGTCCAGACAATTTCTTTTTGTCACTATCGTGGGCGAACCTGGACTCTAACCGGTGGGCATTAACGAGGTCTTAGTCTGACATAGGGTTTTCGGAACCGGTACTGATTTTAAGAACCTAGAATTTCGGTACTAGGCTTCATCAGAACCAGGATTTGCCGGTACTTTCGGTACTACCTTATTTTTCTTAAATTATGGTGCAGCAATAAGTGATACAAGAAGTACCTAGTAATGAATAAATTAACGATTTATATAAGTTTAAGAGTTCTACTGAAGGTTCTTGCTAGTTAGGTGTACTGTACATCTGTATACCACATAATAATCTTCACCTTCTTCTAATAGCTTTGGAATTCGGATTTTAATGTCGATGGAATTAAAATGATGGTATGGTCAAGAGAAGTCTATACTCAGCAGTGGGATAAAAAAGGCTTGGATGATGATAGATTGTAAGAAAACTTACTGTTATCATCCTCTTTCATTGGCTTCTCATTCTTAGGTATCTGAGCTGACTCCACGATTTTAGGCATCTCTTCCTTGATGATATCAGGAATGGAGTCTCTCGGACTTTGGGGCGGTTCTCTTTCTGATGATGAGTCGGGCTGCTTTGTCGTCGTCTTCTGTAAAAAGATACCTTGTTAGTTAATTTGGGAGAAGGAATAAAGAAGAAGTGCAGAAATTAACTATATTAGTTTAACTTTACATCGCAATTTTCAAACTTTAGAGGTCGGTGACTGTTGTTCTTTAGCGAATATCTTCGTTCCGGATTTTATCGCGCAAAGAAACTCCAAGCAAATCTCTCTCCGTTCTCCATGACACCTTGATCATCTTCTATTCTTTCTATGACTACTTGGCTGATCCAGTAAAGTGAAATAAAATACATTTATTCACATAAAGTACTAAGTAAGTGCCTTCGTTAGCCAGGGTGGAGACTATAATAAAAGTAACACTTGCCTTGACCCCAACGTCTCCAAGCTTCACCTCAGGTGGTAACGTGATGTGTGGCCTGAATGTGGGAGGTGTGATGACAGTGGGTTTCTTCCGCTCGTTCTGCTGGGTTTGGACTGGGCTCTTTGGCGGTGGCGGCACGGTCGACCGCCAGACTGATGGCTGGGAGGTGATGAGCCAGGGTGGCGAGGGCCTTGTCGTTGTGCTGGTTGTTGACGCTGGAATGGATATTTTATGAATGTAAGTGATTTATTGTAATGTCTGCTGAAGTGTGACTACGATCACTCGGGCAGACTATCTGACTCTGCGGCTAAAACTGCACTCATGCAAAAAAGTGCATTTTGTATGGTTCCTAAAAATATCAGTGACATAAGTATTGGAATGTTAAAAATGCATTTTAAACTTTATTAGAACAAAAAAGCTAGTCTAATTTCAAGGTAATTAAGGTACTCACCAGGCACACACTGGTAGTGCGCTTCAAGGTACTTCAGGGTGTTTGGACAAGGGTCCCCGAACATGTTTGTACTGGCCAATATACTGCAGTTCTGGTGCATGCTACATCTGGAATGGAAGGAGGCAAACCGTGAGTATATGGATGTCAAAGGATTAGCAAGCTGAAGTGGCAGTGGGCCGGCCACATTTCCCGAAGAACCGATAACCGATGGGATAGACGAGTTCTGGAGTGGAGACCACGTTTAGGCAAACGTAATGTAGGACACCCTGTGGCCAGGTGGAGTGATGACCTGCGTAAAACGGCGGGTAAAAACTGGATGCAAGGAACTGCCGACCGAGCTCAGTGGCGTGCATTGGGAGAGGCCTATGTCCAGCAGTGGACAGTTAGAGGCTGATGATGATGTGAAACCGTGAGTATATGGAACCACTAAACCTTTCTGACTAAGTTTTTTAGCTCTGTCACCAGCAATAAAGCAGGAATTTAGTTTAGCGTACATCGATTTAACGGTGGATTTTCTAACTTCCCTGACAGAATTCTAATCTGCCCCTAACTGCCCTAATAGAGAAATGGGGAGGGAGGATTTCGGGTTGTTATAAAGAAATTGACCTTTTTGGGTAGTACAATAATAGGCTAAATCGCGTTCTGAATCACGCTAACAGCATTGTTGGCACGCACAGACTTAACGATCCGTAAAAAATATAAACAAAAACCAAGAGATGGCGAAAGATATTTATATAACATAAGAAGACTCTACTGTTCCAAATAAAAAGAAGCAAGACAGAAGATCCTCATGTAACAACTAACCTCATCCAAAACATACAACGCCGTCACGGCGGCTATCAATTTGGCCCATCATTTGCATGAGTTAGGCAGAGAAGGGGTCTAGCTAGCTAGTAAATCACAATCCACGTAGAATCTTATCAACCTTATTTTGAAAGTATAAGGTCGATATTGGATGTGTTTTCCCGCGGTGCGGGCTTATTGCCAATCTACGGACCTAACACGATCAGCTGGGGTGTCGGGAATATTTAATTTTAGGCAATTTTCGGCACTCGTCGGCGTAACGATCTCGTATTACGTTTCGTGTTTACATTTACGTTTTTTGGGATAATGTTAGATAATAATATGCGGTGTATTTTTATAGCTCTGGAAATGGTGCTTTTGTGCCATTTTCAAAGCTTTTTCCCTTCAAACTTTAAGATTTTTTTAAAGCAGTTTGGGGATTTTATATAAAACGTTGGAATAATGAAGATTTCATGTCTGTCAGAGTAATTCGGTCGCTTCTAAGAAAAGAGACCAATAAAATATAGACAATCAAAGTAATCGCAAACTCTGCTTTTTCTAGAACTTCCCTCAATTTACTATTTTATCATTTGCTAATATTATGTAAAAATCATCTTTCTTTATTTTTTCTCTCTTTCTTTCTTTCTTATATATAAAAGGCGATGTGTGTATGTATGTATGTTCCCTATGGACTCTAAAACGGCAAAAATCATGACTCCCCTTGTTTCCTCATTTTTTACCTAAACTTCTTATTATTTTTGTATTGTTATTTTATTTTTTTATATGAAGATGATCAAGCTTTAACATGGATTATCTCTTATGTACTTTAGGCTGAAATCTAGGAATCAGCTTAGGAGATTACATACTATTTTATAATTAATAAGTGCTTATATTGAACCAACTTTTCTCTCTCCTTCTTTCATGACCATGGATACAAATTCCTTCTGTCGTACCTAATATTAAACACGTTAACATAGTATTAAATAGCATCAAACATTTCATATTCACAGTCAGAGTCGAGCAAAGTCACGGTCAAGTCAAACTCATCCCCCAGTAAAGTGGTGAATGCTTTACAAGAGGCTTCTATAGAATTTAGGAAACAACACCAAAAGACATGTTTCACATCGTTTTATCATTACCACACTCGAGCACACTCACGAGCACTTAATAAATAATAATCCACCATTATTGCACATTAAAACTCGAAAACACAAGTAAGTTAAGCAAGAAAATATAAGTTTAGGAAAATTATTCAACGAGCCGACATGTCAAGTTGGCGCCAAAACTCCAATAAATAAATTTTTATCTGATGACTGAGTAAGTATGAAACTTCAGTGGAGGTGAATGAAAGACCCGCTAGCGCACTTTCTAGAACAAAACTGATAGCATCCCGTGGACATTGCGGAAAATCTAGGACGCTCTAGAGACTGCCACAAAGCACCATAATCTGAGATCTTGTTGCGGCACATCGGCCATGTTTGCATACCTGCCAAGCGTTAGCTGTCAAAAACAATAAGCATTCCTACGTGAAAGCCGCCATTTTGTGCAATCGACGTGTCGCACATCACGTGTTTCCCATCCCTATAATAGATCATCATCATTATCAGCCAGAGGACGTCCACTGCTGAACATAGGCCTCCCCCTTTAACCTCCACACTGAACGACAGCCTGCCTTTTGCATCCACTGGATGCCAGCGACTCTCACTATGTCGTCGGTCCATCTAGTGGGAGGCCTACCTACGCTGCGTCTTCCGGTTCGTGGTCTCCACTCAAGAACCTTTCTTCCCCATCGGTTATCGGTTCTTTGAGCGATGATAATAATAGATTAATAGATAGATTCTATAATAGATAACCCTTGTAGAAAATGGTTGCATTTTGTCACAAAATAATGCTTTTTTTAATGCCATATGTGGGAAACAAGCAGACGGGCTTCCTGATGGTAAGCAGTCACCGTCGCTTATGGATACTTGTAACACCAGAGGCATCACAACTACGTTGCCTACCCTTCAATGCTCAGTCTATTAGCGCCAGATATGTTCCAATTTTTTTTTTGTTTTGGCTTCAGACATCTTCTCTATTTAGCCAGTGACAAATTATGCGATATTCATGTAGTCAATCATTTCAAATATATGTCAAACAATTTGTACTCACAGTAAAAGTCAAGCAAAGTAAGTCACGGTCAAGTCCAAGTCATGTCCCGGTATAGAGGCAGAGACTGTACTAGAGACTCTTTACTACAGGCTTCTATGTAGTTTTGGAAATAACACGTTTCTAGTCAATAAATCACTTGCCTACAGTCTAGCACGTTAACGAAATATTGAACTATTATTATCTATTAACATTAGAAAAGACACAAGGCGAAATAGATTGAGGCTATTCTAATTATTATTTTTTGTTAAAATTTTCATGACCGTGGATTCAATGTCCTTTAGTCGTTATATTAAACAGTTTACGTAGTATTAATAGCGTCAAACAAGTCATAGTCACAGTCAAAGTCAAGCAAAGTAAGTCACAGTCAAGTCTAACTCATGCCCCTTTAAAGTGGTGGAGATTTACAAGAGGCTCCTATGGAGTTTTGGAAACAACACGAAAGACATGTTTCATCTCGTTATATCACTTCCCACACTCGAGCACGTTTACGAGCGCTTAATAAATAATAATTCACCATTTACTACACATTAACACTCGAAAATACACAAGTTTAGGAAAATAATCCAACGAGCCGACATGTTTTTTTCCACGTTGGCGCCAAAACTCTATTCTAATAAAAAAACATTATGTTGCCACTAACCTGCTATGCAGTACCCTTAAGCTTCTCGTGCTCATACAGTTGACACTCCAGTCGGTGTTGCCATGGTCGTTGCATATCGTGATGGAAAACCTTCCATAGTTAGCTCTGATCAGGTGTATCACGGACCCCTCCGCGCAACCAATCTTAAGCGTTTTGCCTTCACAAGCGTACGCTGTCTCGTATCTCGGTTCTGGAACAAAAGATAAAAAAGGTTGAGTCACAATGCAGATTAAGACAAATGGAAAATAAAGTTTGTGGTATTAGTGATGTGGTAGATTAATTACATGGATATCGATAAAACGTAAGGTGCTAAATTATTGACTGGTGACACAGTTCGTGGTATTGGTGATGTGCTAGATTAATTACATCGATATCGATACAAAATCTAATAAAATTATCGATAGGTTATCTCAATTATTTATTTATTTAAATCACAAATAAACGGGATTTCCGCAATTTGGGAATGCTTTTAGTAGAAATAATCTGCGGGAGGTATTTATCTCTCACGACGCCTTTGATAAATCCAAGCTGTCCGCGGATAAGTCACCAAAAAGATCAAAAAGAATTTCTAACAAAACAAATTGATTGGAACCTCACAAGGCTACGTATCGAAAGTGCTTACACGCAGTTTCATTGTCTGGGCTCCAGGGAAACCCAAGTACCCGGTCGCTTCCTATCTACCCGATCAAAGCCCTCCAGGCCCTCACTTACAGCGCCCAGCCCGATCGGCCGGATCCGATCTCGCAATGCGATCGCATGCGTTCTTTGAAAGCTATGGCCGTCCGTGTTTGCTTCCCTCTCTAGTACTTCATCATCATCAGCCAGAAGACGTCCACTGCTGAACATATGCCTCCCCCTTTAACCTCCACAATGAACGACAGCCTGCCTTTTGCATCCACTGTATGCCCGCGACTCTTCTACTCTGTCTCTCTACTCTGTGCGGTCTCTACTACTCATATGCAGTAAATTATAAGTGTTAACAAATTTGACGTTGACTTCTGTTCTGATAGTTAGTTTCTGACAGTCACTATTTTAGTTTACAATTACTGCCATCGTTTAATAGTAGTGTCTATACCTGTTTTACAATTAGCATGTGTCCTACAGTTCAATTTATTACAAACTAGTAGCGCACCCCGGCTTCGCACGGGTGTAAGTCTTATTCTTTTACACCTTGGGTTACATTATTGGAGTATTAGTAAGGATCCCTATTTTTTAAATATTATATAGCCTATGTCACCCGGGGATAGTGTAGCTACCCAACAGTGAAAGATTTTTTCAAATCGGTTCAGTAGTTTCGGAGCCTATTCAATGCAAACAAACAAACAATCAAATCTTTCCTCTTTATAATATACTAGTAGGCCGCCCCTGCTTCGCACGGGCGAAGCCGGGATATATAGCCTATGTCAACCGGGGATAGTGCAGCATCCCAACAGTGAAAGAATTTTTCAAATCGGTTCAGTAGTTTCGGAGCCTATTCAATGCAAACAAACAAACAAACAATCAAATCTTTCCTCTTTATAATATTAGTATAGAAAAAATACATAAAATAAGTATAGAAGTATAGATAACAGGCTTAGCAATTAATATAACTAAATATAAATACACATACTGAAAAAAAAATTAAATTGGCTGATAAATCTCTGGGATATGAGCGTTTAAAGTTTTAAGTGGGGATATAGAGGGGATACTCTGTTCCTTTCTCGCAAAGCGTGTGTGAGTATAGCATTTGTATGGCGCACCTGAGGCGTGACGGTATAACTCAGTATAGTGCGCTCTCTATCTAACATGAAATTAAAATACTTATTACTTATTTATTTTTGAACTTATTTAAATTTTTTCATTGATGGGCTCTATTAATGATCAGCTTTGTTATGAGGTAATAAAAAAATATTAGTCATCGAGCCTATTTCTGCCGTAATTGACATGCTCGGCAAGTGGCAAGATAATGAAATTTTATCGTCAATAATTTCTTAGGGCGGATTTAGGATCGTACCGGTGGGTCGTGTCGGGCGCTATGAAGCCTGTAATAAAGTACCATTCAGGGCAGGAATAATCGAAAACAACAAACCCCAGCTGATTCACTTCATCATACACCCCTGCTCATTTCACTGTATGACGCTGCGAAATAACGTAAACGATCTGTCAGATGCCATCATTAATTTGGCCAGATTTATTATAGGAGCTTTAGAACAGTCTTCACACCCCCGAAGCCTAGTATAAAATCTGGCTAAATCGCTTGTTACAATCTTGTATTCGCTTGTCATGTGAGCTCGCAGTTTTTTGGTGAAAATCAGGTTAGTAAGCAAAAGAATAGGCATGCACGATGACTATTATTTTTTTATTACCTCATAAAATACATGATGAATAAATAGAGCCCATCAAAGAAAACAAAATTAAAATTAGTCCAAAAATAAATGTTACAAGTACATATTTTAATTTCATGCTAGGGAGAGAGCGAAATATACTGAGTTATGACGTCACGCTTCAGGCGCGTCATATAAATGCTATATAATAACACATGGTTTGGAAGAAACGGACAGAGTATCCCTATCTAAAACTTTAAACGCTTCATATCTCTGAGATTTATCAGCTAATTTAGTTTATTATTTTAGCATGTGTTATCTATTTAGTTATATTCACCGCTAAGCCTGTTATTTGTATTAAATTAAACATTAGGAAACATGCCTATTGGAAGTGGTTATGGCTTATTTAGAGAAAATACTTTTATGCCAACTGGAGATTTTTTTTAAAATAAAGTTCAGTGGCTTTGCCAGCTCTAATTCGGTTTTGGTCACTAGCCTTTTAATCCTGTGTTTTTTTATGATAATTATCTTAACACTTTTATTAATGAAAACTTTTGGAACATCATTCATATTTTTGTTTGGTTGCTTCGGCAAAAATCTTATTTCAAAGAAATTTGTGTACATTTCTTAAGCGCAAAAATTTTCAATACTTATTAAATTTTCATTTTAACGGCAAGTTTCAAATTATAACGGGCAGTGCATACTGAACAACGTGTTGTATCCTAATTCAAAATTGACACATTGATTTATGTCATTCAATAAAACGCTAAGCATTTTTCACGGAAACCGCAATAATCGTATGAAAGCTGTGGCTATTAATCAAAAAGTTCCGGAGAAATTTATTGTACGTACAGATTAGAGATAAGCTAGCTGTCCCCGCGACAAATTTATCCTTTACTCCGACGGTTTCGTTCAGACTGTAGCTGTTTTGGGACAATCAGTAAAATGGGTTGAAATGTGGAGGCAGTTTCGAGTTACAGAAATACACACTAAATATTCGAGGAAATTAGGTAGTTTCTAATATTATCAATGCAAAAGTGTGTTTGTTTGTTCCGTTTAATGGAGCAACAGAACAACGGGTCGACGTAATTTTTTGCATAGTTGGAGAGTGCAAATCATATTGTTTATTCCGGAAAAATTTACGGTTTCTGAGGAGATCTACACGGGAGAAGCCGCTGGGCACAGCTAGCTGTTTAAAAATAGCTTCTGAATCTATGTTCCTTTGCAAGTCCCACTGTCCCACTGTCCCACTATCATACTGTATATCTATTCATCTGTCTTTCTATCTGTCTGTCACATTGTATATTTGTTACATTTTCTCAACTGTACGGCTGAATAAATTTGATAAGGAAATAATGTGCTTCACGAACGGTCACTTTTTTATTTAGAAATAACAACAATTTTACGATATTTTCCACGGATTCCTGAAGGATCGTTGCTACTACTAACATAACCAGTGGTGGTAAACTCAACCCCTATCGTAAAATTTAAGCGTTACTTAGACATATGTCAATTCAAAGAAACCATGTAATTTAATCCCGCTATTGTTTCTATGTAGTGAAGTGGTATGTATCGATAGTATTTTGCGACATCATTCCATGTATTAGTATGTTACCTCTTGATAATGACGCTAATGTTATGAATTTCAATATGAAAACAATAAATACGGTCTAAGACTTTTTAAGTTCTGGAAACTGCATTGTACTGTGAAAACCCGAATGCAATCGTAGCGTATATAATTGCAGTATACTACTCTTTTACAGTGTTACTAAAGCTAAACAACTCGTGAAAAGAACTTAAAAACAACAATCAGTTTGAAATATGTGTCTTTAGTTACAAAAATTTAGATTTACTAGAATTGTATCTAATGAGAAAATTAAAAACAATTAAATTAAAAAAATATGAAAACATTAACCTAACTATTGCTAG
Organism: Agriopis marginaria; assembly: GCA_932305915.1. NCBI lineage: Eukaryota > Metazoa > Arthropoda > Insecta > Lepidoptera > Geometridae > Agriopis > Agriopis marginaria. Next base: position 18,489,372 of record OW029914.1, on the reverse strand, counting down.
AACAAAAAGGTCGTCTGAGGCATTCCTCGTTATAATCTTATCACTATTGCTATTAATAATTAATTCACCGCTAAACGATCAAAGCCTTCTGAACAATTCAAATACGACCCAAATTACACAGCTTTACGATATTACAAACATTTTTCGATAATTTACTTGAACGACAATGGGCTAGCGGTCATTTCGATAATCGAAAATAAACGTTCACGATTTTAGTATCGGGTCTAAATGGGTGTTATTATTTGCTTCGAAAAGGCCTCAGCGTGGGACGACAATAACAATAATTATTATTATTAATTGCACGTTATGTAGAGCAGTAATTTTGTAATTATAACACATTTCTATTACAAAAACTTAATATTTCTTGGTTTATATAAATTATGACATACGAACGGTTCACACTTACGTATTTTGTTTGTCCGACCGGTTAGTTTACACAGAGTGTAAATTTTGTTACATACATAAAAATACATACTATTAAATATTAAATAATTGTTCACTTAGTTGGTAGGTTAAATAGTATGAAATTGTATCGATATATCGAAGATTTGCAGATGACATCACTATTTCAATTGCACGCAAAACTGCATTTATTGTCGATATAAGATTACCTAGCGCGAAAAACTATTTTTGAGTTTCTCAAATAGCCCCAACGAGGGTTAAAATCGCTGGTCACCCCCCAAAGTGGGGGAAGCAGGGTGGATAATAAAAATGATTTATACGATATGTCCAGTTCTGCCCACTTGTTACGAAGGGTAGAAAACAATTTACAAAGGTATCCTTCAAGGGGTAAGTTCTTTTTGGGAAATATCAGGTGTAAATACGAACAAAGGCACGCTCGTAAAAATTAAATAAGCATATTTCCACCCCTGTGGAACGTAGTCGGTACTTGTATTTTTGATTGTCGTCGAAATCCAAAAAAATATCATTAAGTTCAACATGCTTACTCAAGTGAACTGTAAAAGTGTCTAATAATAGCTTCTATTAGCATAATAAATAAGATTTTTATAATAGAATTCATTCACGAGAAGAAATTTTCGAAATTATAACGAAATTCATTAATTATTTTAACCTCTTTGTCGCCACCTCTCTTATTGGTGACAGTACCATTTATGGAGCTCCTAAGTATTCTAAACATTTAAATTCGTTTTTAGAACACAATCGTAACAATAACACAATTACGTTGACATTTTGTACACATACCCTCATTTTCATAGAAAATTCAATACGCACACACACATAGACGTTATAATTACGAGCCCTACATTACAATTCCTTTTTCAAATACCATAATTACCTTGGTACGTTTCTCAAATGTATCCCACGCGAGTGATTCCCGTCTACCCCCAACGTTATTTGTATGAGGCTAGGGATTAAAATTGTTTGACACAGCTGTAAATGCAAAATAGGACCGTATTATGGTACCTCGTTAGCGAATACATGCGAGTGTCATTTGATAGCGGACCGCCGAGATGCGCGCATGTCAAGAGGGTTCTATACAAAAATGGGTATTGTTTTAAGCGTGCCAGAGTCCAATTCTGGATCGTACAATTTCTGCCGCAGATGTCCCAATATTGGTTTCCCAGTGAATTTAATTCCGTCTGTCATTAATCGAGATCAGTAGTGGTGTACTAAGGGATTATTTGGAATTTTATCAACAGAATTTAATGGTTGCGGTTATAAATTTTTGGGGGAGCTGTCGGGTTTATGGCATTGTATGCATTAAATAGACGTTCGATGTTATGGGCGTTCAATTTTATAGATTTTGTGTTATGGGATTTTTACTTTATTACTTTTTCTAAGGATTAATTAGTTTTTTAAACGAAATGGAGATAATACTAAATATTTTACTTTCAATGCTTATCTTTATTATAAATTTTATACTACGGATACTAAAGTAGTATTGACACTAACTGCCTTACTAAAAGGTGGTTTTGTTTTTATTTTATTTCAAAAGCTTGCTGCGCTCACGCGCATATTAAGCCAACTACAAATAATTATTATAATATCTTACCCTAACATAATTCTTCTAAAAATCAGCTAAATTATCAGCCAGAAGGCGTCCACTCCTGAACTTAGGCCTCCCCCTTAGAACTCCACACTGAACGACAGCCTGATATCTGCATCCACTGGTTTCACGCGTATCTTACAACATCTTAGGTCTATCTAGTAGGAGGCCTGCCTACGTAAATTTTAATAGGTACTAAGTAATGGGCCCGATTTTGAAGGCACTCTTTAGAATAAAATTATGATAATAAAAAAAAAACTTTTAAAGTATGTTATAACGCTAATTCTAGATCTTTGATACTGTCTGAATAGGAAAGTTTAATATGTATGTAGGTACAGTAACCACACAGTTTTTCTCCAAGAAAAATCTAATAAACTATGCACGAACAAACACGGCACGCGCACGAATAAAAAAATTATAAAGTTATAGATCACTAACCTATTTTGCCGAGGTGACAAATTGGAAAGGTCTTTTTTATGACATATTTTACGAGGCGCCGGTACACACCGTGTTTTGAAACGGTATGATACAGGGATGTAGCCACTAGCCAGAGGGGTTGTTACCCCCGCAAACTCAAAGGTAGAGATTATTGCGATATTTTACATAATGTACTTAAACCTATACATAAAAGTATTTAATGTTCTAGTATTACACAATCATGAGTTTAAAGTGTAGATAATTGATAGATTTTTCTATTGTTATTCATAATAAAAACCTGACTGCTCAGTTTTTAATTGAATTATAGTGAATTAATGATTTCTTAGATTTTCGGGATTATAACACATTGAAATTAAACTCTTTTAACAGCTTTTATCCACGAACCGGAAGACGCAGCGTAGGTAGGCCTCCCACTAGATGGACCGACGACATATTGAGAGTCGCTGGCATTCAGTGGATGCAAAAGGCAGGCTGTCGTTCAGTGTGAAGGTTGAAGGGGGAGGCCTATGTTCAGCAGTGGACGTCTTCTGGCTGATGATGATGATGATGATGATGAACCGCTTTTATCGCGTTTATTTAACATTATTTTAATTCCTGACGTTTCGAACACTTTGCAGTGTACGTGGTGACAGGTAGACTAGGTGACGGATGTCTATAGAAATGGTATGAAATTATTTAAAAGTACCGCATATTATTTTCAGTCAAAACCCTATGCAAGCAATAGTCGCATCACAGTTTTCTTTTTTTTGTTTAAATTATAACGACGTAAGGCATTTTTGTAAGAAATTTGTTGTAGCCAGTTGCACCCATATAAACGAAACGACAGTCATTCGAAATCAGTTAGCAACTGTGATGGGGACAAAGAACTTTGAGACCTAATCCAAAAAGGTAAGTTCCAAGTTCTTTGGATGTGGAGTTCGACGCGTTGACATAAATAAGAATGTTTAATCAAGGTTCTGTCATAATGCCTGGCGACAGATTTTCCTTTTCATTTCCGTTCTATTTACTTGTTTTCTGTGGTTACCTTCACCATCTAAAGAATGAAAAAGATTCGTAATCTTAAAAGATAACCACGGAACCCTCACATCATTGACTTGTTCTGTCTTTAATTAGGAAGTCTTTTAAATTTTTTTTAGCTTACTTTTGGCAAAATAGTAAATTAGGGGTTACACTTGCACCAGGCAATATTTTGATCCCAGAACCCGCCGACAAGCTCTTAGGTATACCACCGGGGAGGATTTAGTGTCTATAGCCCACCAATGAAGCCAACAATGACATCAATAAAAAGAGGGTTTCAGCCAACCCCTAGAAGTAAACCTAGGTTCGTCCTAGGTACGGTCGGTGATTTTAGCAGGTGACAGGGATAGAAGGAGGGGTTTATTTAGTAACAACTTTTTGTAGAAAAAATAAGCTTTTACGCTCCTGATAATTTATGAATTTATACTTGCACAGTTTCTCCTTACTTTATCTTACCTGCTGGGTAGTTTTGCTATCCGATGTTCGTTCTTAAGACCGTCTTTTGTGCGTATGTTTAGCGAGTTGAAAGTATGTATTCATATAGAAGGAATGAAATAAAAAGGGCGATTTTTTGTCTAACTAACACAGAATCTCTTTTTAGGTTTATTACCTTTTTATGGCTAAGTGGCTAAACAGATTTTGATGCAATTTGTTAAAAAGGATCTGTAGTGTGCATAATGAGGATGAACAGAATAATAAATTTCATCCTGGAAATTGAGGGAAACCTGTAAAATCTCCAACGAAATTGCAATCAACCTATCATCAGTATCTACAACCTTCCTTATCATACTGCTGGGTATAGGGCCCTCTCTTGCTGGGCCATCTGACTCAATAGTGTGGTAATCTGATCCAGGTTCGACTCGCAATTTTAACAATATCGTCCCATCGCGAAAATACACAATACACCCCAAGAATTCGCAATAGACCCCAAACAGGATGTCAATTTTAGTTTTGTTGCCAGTTGTGGCAAACAAGCAGACGGGCTGCCTGATGGTAAGCAGTCACCGTCGCCTATGGATTCTTGTACCAGAGGCATCACAAATATGTTGCTGACCCTATAAGTCACTATTAATTAATAAAGTCGCCTTTTAAAAATATATGTAAATTTGTGTTAAGTGTAATGTAAGTGTAACTCAACGGTTCGTCTGAAAACCGGCGCCGATAGTCCTTGACTTTCAGCATTAATGCCGAGACGGACCCATTCGACACTGATTGTATCCTTTAGATATAAGTTTTTGTAAAAGGTGTCGAAAAAAAAATGTTTTCTTACTTTTCTTTCTTTCTTTTGAAGAACCCCATGTTGTAGGATTTATTGCCTTCATCCCGAATAAGAATAAAGAAGACCACCTGGATGACCAACGCTCTGCTCACCTATCAGCTAAAAGTAATAAAAATAGGTACGAACCTATTTAATATGGCAAAAATAAAATTGTCCAAACATAAAGTCCGGATACCGGACCGGACCCGTTCACGATTTAATTACGAAAATTTGCATTTTTGCCCTAAACTCCGGAGTGGGCGGTAACCGTGCGTTTTCATTCTACCTTTTTGATTTGTTGATGTCCACTTTTTGGGGGCTATGATGGCTTTGTCGGATATTTTGACGTTTTTATTACAAAATATAGTATTAGAAAATTATTTAAAATCAAATAAGCAAGTGGCCAGTGCACCAATTACTTATATAGTACTTAATTAAATTATGCGCAGTTTCGAAGCCATGCACAACGGTGAAGGAAAACACCGTGAGGTAATCGATATGTCCAAGAACCTCAAAAGTTCAAAGACGTGACATTGACCAACATGCACTGGGCCAGTATTGTGGATTACTGCCCACCTTCTCTCTCTAAGAGAAGGCCTTTGTCCCAGCAGTGGGAACATGATAGGCTGAAATGAAAAAGCGCCTGTTGGATTTGGCAACAGCAATTAAAGCGCTTACTAATTTTGAAGTCGGTTTTTTATACTGAGAAATAAGCGTTGCCGTTTCACGGGTTAATAAAAATCGACACAGAATTCATAGGTACCTAAAGTAGCACATGCAAAGGTACAGATAGAAGCTGTAAAGAAGGTGGTCGATCGATTCGGCACTAGAGACCAGAGACGTTTTACTACCGCCTTTACGGCGAGACTCGAACCCCGATTTGTCGTGTTAGGTTGTAGCACACTGAGAACTTGCAATGTCGGAAGTCTTCGGTAGGCCTGCAAAATTACAGCTTCCCGGTCTTTGCTTCATATTTTAGTTTATTGAAAATAGCTTTGAATTAAATTACATAGATTTTTTTATAGTTGACAGGATAACCGTTTGTCACGATGAGTGACGGCGTGATCGAAGATGGTAAACACAAAATTTGAGTTTAATTTTGATGTGTTATAATGTGCTAGCGTAGTGGATATGTTCCAATCGCTCTTTCGGGGATATGCCTAAGTCCAGCAGTGGACTATCAAAACGCTAATTATGCTAACCACTGAGCTATCCTCAGAAATGAGGACAAACTGCCACTTGCATTTTTCTCATTGTATCCCCAACCTATTCCAGTCAAATCAGACGCCAGATAAAAATAAACCCCAGAGATTTGTAGCGACAGAAGCCGATACTTTTACTAAACAGACACAGTTTGAATGAGTAATGCTTGCATGTTTAACGTGTTAGATTCACGTTAGACGTCAGACAACTGGCTGGTCCTAGTGTCAGTTTGTTACACTCCAAAACATGAATTGCAATATGAGACGATGCCAGCCTGATCCTACCTTGGTTTTAGCTATGAAAAAATTAAAAGAAAAAATAAGTCGGGTGTAAAGAGTTTTAGTAGGTACTAAGCATTTTTTACCTTCTTATAAAAACTAGGGACGAACCGGGAGTAGGAAAAACTGCAGGCCGAAACTAGTTTTTTAATGGAGTCTAAAATCTAGGGGACCAAAACCGAAAAACTGTCAAACATGATGGCACAATCAGAATTGGCTGCAAGAAGTGCATTGAATTGAATTGAATGATAACAGGAGAGACCAAACACCTGTGTACTATAAAAATCTGTTAACAAAGAATTTTGAATTTTGATTTGGCAGTGGGCTCGAATAGATCGCTTTACAGTGCGATCCTGCAGTGCAAGTATCGTTCTTTATCGATCGTCCAATTTGGCAGTTGAGATCGTCAAATTCGATCGATAAAATGCCAATTGTTCAGCACTCGCTATGATTGATTCTATGGCATTTCTCGAATTTGACGATCGATAAAGAACAGTACATTGCACTGCATATCCACATGGTAGTCATTTAGCCGACCACGTATATTTGCAGGAACCCCGAGATCCTATTATTGATGTCAACAAACACCCATCATTTTAGTCTAGGGCATTCGAATTTTACGTTTCGTATTCGATTACCATTGTTTTCCTCAGTTTTTTATTCTAACAAGATTATTCCTCTCGACTGGACATCATAATCTTATAGAGCCACTGTATTTACCTCTTAATTACACAGCGAAATTACTTTAACGGGTCAATAATATGGTTTCAATTCGCATGCACATTTGAAGCCAGACTAAATTGTTCGAGGGCCTCTTAGAGGGGATGTGGAGGGGCGAGGGGTGCAGGAATTGAACCCTTAGGGCTTTTTTAACAGTTTTTCCGTCGATATATGCACCCCCGGTCACGTATCGTATGAAGTAGCATCCTGCATAAGCGGTTTCATTTTTCTTTTTTTTTCGAGTGTTTCAGATAGTTTGGTGTGGAGATGGATTTTTACAAGCTTTTTAATTAACTTGCCCTGTTAGTCTATACTTAATAAAAATATTATAAGGAGGAAAGATTTGATTGTTTGTTTGTTTGCATTGAATAGGCTCCGAAATTACTGAACCGATTTGAAAAATTATTTCACTGTTGGGAAGCTACACTATCCCCGGGTGACATAGTCTATATTATAATTATTTAAAAAACAAATAGGGATCCTTACTAAAACTCCAATAATGTAACCCAAGGTGTAAAAAAATAAGATTTACACCCGTGCGAAGCCGGGGTGCGTTGTTAGTATGTAATAAAGGTCACGTTTGATATTAGTATTGATTCGAAAGTGTGCAAATAATGATTATTATTATATTCAAGATGGGGGCGATAAGTCCTGTACTGACGTTCCACTTGTGCTTGGGTTGTATTGTTCATTTCCCCCTACCAGCACCTACCCGAGCCAACCCAACTCTTTAAAATATGGGAGTGAGGCTCTGGGGCGCCGGAACAGTTGCTCCAGTGGCGTAGATGAAAATGTGCATGAAGACGATGAAAAGCAGTCTAGCTGATGTGGTATTGTGGATGAAAAAAGCAACGATGCCTCAAACACCCGGTCTTGTTCACCCAAGTGTCTTGTTGAAATTGTAATAAACGGATTCCTTGTCCAAATTTATTTTATTACAAGCTAATCTATTTCTGATTTCTTAAAGTATATATGTACTAGGTATGTAGGTAAGTGTTTAAGTAAGTAACTACGTAAACAAAAACATCGTTTTCAGGGTTCCGTACGCAAAGGGTAAAATAAATAAATAATAAATAAATATTCGGGACATTTTTGCACACACGGTCATCTGACCCCAAACTAAGCAAAGCTTGTGATATGGCTGCCAGAGACTGATATACATTCATATATAGGTTTAAGTACATACTTAAATAGATATTCCACCCAGATATAGAACAAACACAAATGTTCATCACACAAATGTTTGTCCTAGGTGGGAATCGAACCCACGCCCCTAAGCTCAGAAGGCAGGTTCACTACCAACTGGACCAACGGGCTGTCTAAAACGGGTCCCTAAGCCTACGTTGTCTGTATGTCTTACCTTTACACGACTGTATTTTTCGAACGGTAATAGATAGCCAGTTGAAATTTTCACAGAATATGTTACGGCGGATTAACTCATACAACATTCTTTTTTTTTTTACGTATTTTCGTATTAGCTCTAATGTAAAAACGGTAGTACGTGCAAGTGTCAAACTTGGCATGATTATAATACACACTTTAAATTATAACAACAAATAATAAATAATTGCCAAGTGCCAGTCGGTGACAAATTTCTGTTCAGCACCAAGTTATAACTGGTAATTTCGTTACTTGGACGACCGTATCATTCGAACCTCGACCTTTTCATTTCACCGAATCGAAATACCATATTTTACTAATTTTGAATTCAAGTTTTTAATATGATAATTATTGTATTTTGTGGTGGTACAGAACCCTTAGTGCGCGAGCCCGACTCACACTTGGCCGTTTTATTAGGTTTCCCGATACAATTAGATACTTAAATTTTCGTCGCCACGACCTGAAAATAACAAAAGAAGGTCGCCGCCTTTTTGTACAAAACCTTTAAAAGTCTGTACGAAACGAAAACACACCAATTACAGCGATTTATCAACGTCTACTCGCCTCGTTTTATCTAGGTCTAGGTACCTTTTTAGTACAGGCAACATTCTAGAAAATAAATCTAGGAACACTTACAGAAACAAATTGTTGGAATCCATTATTATCAAAAGAAATTGGATGAAATGACGGCGATTTATCAGCGACTCAATTAGATCATGTTTTCAAATTGGTATCATGATACAGACAGAATTATTTAGACTTGGCCGCAGTACCGACTAGAGCTATCTCTGGCCGGTGACCACATCACATTTTTAATATTATGTTAAAAGATGAAAAATCGGGATGAATAAAGTAAGGATTGGGTATTATTTTTGTTTCGCGGAAAGGGTGTACTAAGTCGTAACTGATCCATGATACTCATCACTATGAACAACTTTTACAATAGGATCAACCAACAAATCGCAAAAAAATACAACCGTTCCATAGAAAACGGTAATTTACACTCAACAAAAAGTTTTTTTATTATTTTTTTGTTTATATGGTTGAAGTTTTTTTTTGACGTGATAACGTGTTATAAATCGATGAACGCCGGCTGCACGCACGAAAAATTGTCACGGTCACGTTCCACCTGCGCCGCGTGTGCAAGCGAGAGCGCGGAACAAACGATACAGAGGCACGATCGGCCTAAGCGTTATCACGTAAAATTAACGTCCGTTATACCAACTTTACAGACAACATCTTTTTTTTAACGCGGATAAGTCACAACTACTTTGCCGACTCTTTAAGAATCTATTATCTCGCCTTTTGAAGAACCCAATGTTGCAGCTTCTCTGAAACACCGCAGAAGGTGGCTCATTCCACAGTTTGCAGATGTGAGGCAAGAAAGATCGTGTGAATCGCAGTGTGCGATTTCCACTCATCAATAGATATGTGGATGAGCTTTGAGGCGGTGGCGTCTAGTGCGATAATCGCGACACCGGCATCAGATCAAACAGTTCTTCAGAACACTCCCCGTTGTAAATGCGATAAAAGATACAGAGAGACCCAACGTCTCTGCGCATGTTGAATGGCTCTACGTTTTCGTTGAGTTTGGTATCGTCGAAAATTCTTACAGCTCATGCTTATAAAAGCCTGTATACCCTCTGCAGCCCTCTCGCTCGCACATTTTCACATTATTGAAGATATAAAATCAATGAGTGTGTATTTCCAAAAAGTAACAAAATCATGTCATGGTGTCTATCGTAACATTACAAACAAAGAAATGTTTGCTTCGATATCTTGTAATTTGACGGAATAAAATGACACGAGAAATAAAAATCACTTGTTACCATTTTACTGTGTCAAATTAAAATATATCAAATTGTCAATTTCTTTGTTTGCACACAGGCCCCTTAAAAACAAAAGCATGATAGAAAGCTTTCTCCACTGTAATCGAGCCATGCATTTCGTATACCTCTCGCATGTTCGCACAGCGAGGGAGGTGCGAATTGCAAGGGCTGTCAAATAAGATTTTTTCCTCAATTTAGGGACACACCCCTGAGAGTCCGGTTATACAATTTGGCGGATTTTCGGATTGGTACAGGTGAAGTGGAGAGATTAGAGGCTATAAATAAGAGTGGGTACTTTAACTCTATAGCTATAGAGGAAAGACAGGGAAGCTGAAAAGTACTTCAACTGGCCCATCTCAACAGATCAATTGGATTATACCTATACGTCCTGGAATAATCATTGACATCATTCATTATTATTATGTGTCATTATGTGTCATTATTAGATATTTATAGCCATTAACACTATCCACTTAAAGAACGTCGATATATGCGGATGCAGATGTCTTTAATCAAAAATACGGGCCGAATTGAGAAGCTTCCTCCTTTTTTGAAGTCAGTCAAAAACAATATTGTATTTAAGATTGACAATATCACTGGAATTTTAATATGAAACCATTTTTTACTTCTTACCTCTTCAATTTAAAAATATTTAAGATACTTAAATATATGAAGATAGTTCTTAAAACTTAAACCTGAAATAACAAGGTACAATAGTATTTATTTATATTTGTGCAATAGGCGCTATGCACATCTAAATAGTGCAATCGCAAAAAATGCCTTCAGTCAAATAGATCATCACAATAAATATGAAATCTCTTCAAACGGGGTCCAAAATAAAACCATTTCTTCCTTCCTCCCCGCAATTTAAAAAACCGCTTACATTTCCAACTTATGATACCACAAATCAGCTTGTACGTTGAATTATTTTTTAAGTGTCAAGTTCCCCCAACAATAAATAAGTGTGCGAATTACCCCGGATACAATGTTTTGCACTAAATTCTGGGGGCAAATAGGGGCCTTTCGGTGCAGGTGTCAAACTTCTTTTGTCAGCGTTTGATGAAGTTTTGCACTTTTTTTAGTGCGTGGGGTAATTGTGGAGTGTCTTGTGTCAGAATGTATATTTTGCAGGTCATTTGGTGCGTGTAAACACACGCATGTAACTTGTTTTATAAAGCAATTTAGCCTTTCAAAGTCCGTTAGAATTTTTCAACTAGTGAGTTGAATTTTACTTCCACCCACAAGATGGACAGACGACATAAAAGAGACGGGAAACGCTGGATGCAGGCCGCTTCTAACCGGCTCTTTTGGAGATTGATGCGAGGCCTATGCCCAGCAGTGGACGTCCTATAGCTGAAATGATGATGGCATTGAGTTTAATTTTTGAGCACCTGATTCCTAAATAAGTGATTAGAATATACCTACGGTAATTATTTAGTTTTTCATAACTACATTGCAGGTGTCAGACCCAAAAAAGCTTGGACCGAGTATTATTCGTCATAACCCAAAAGCCATCTCTCACAGCCAATATTATTTTCTTAACATTTTCATAGCATTTATTATTATTGTTTTTGTAAAATAACAGCATTTTGTCGGAAATTCAAATATACCAGTTTGAACTGTCTATTCCTAGGTTTCTCAAACTTATGGGCCCACCCCTTTGTACCCCTGTTTAAGTTCACAGCAACGACCCCTTTAAAAATGAATGAAAGAAAACGTAATAAAATAATAGTTGTTGTTTTGTAAATAAAAGGTAGGCAAAGGTAATACAGGGACAAAAAGAAAAATGTTGTTAATTAATGTTATACGTTGGCTTGTTACTTGTCACAAATTGAGTCCATTTTAGGAGAAATTTTGATCAATTTTAATCTTTATTCTGACTCATGCCGAGTCAGAATAAAGATTAATCTGTGTAAAAGATTATACATGTCGATTTCTTCGCTTCGCTTTCCAGCCAGCTATCTGCCATAACGTAAATCTTATTGCGAACTTACTTATATTATACCATCAAATAGCGAACCCGAATGGGTTCGCGTACCCACTTTGAGAAACCGTGGTCTACTCCGTCAAGGTGAGCATTGTGTTTTAATATCAATTTCATATATACACCTTTTTGCAAAAGAATGCAAGGAAGCCAGTCCAGTGACATTGACCACAGGCGTATCAGCTATACAGTTCTCAGGTTACTCGCATACCCACGTCCTTTCCAGAAACAAAACTAAATATGCACATCTTGGGAGTTTAACTACAAAGTTATATTTGAAAGTTGCCTGGTTTGGCTTTGAATAGCTACAAGTGTGTTTTTTTAGGTTTGGGAATATCAGATTGAGTAATGTACGATAGATGGCTATCTGTTACGGTTCGAAAAATACAGCCGTAGTAAGGTAAGCCGGACAGACAGACAGACAGACAACGTAGACTCAGTAATAGGGTCTCGTTTTCACCCAATGCGTACGGAACCCTAACAAACAACTTTTGTTCTACAACTTTACGAAATTCGCGAAAAATAACAGCGAAAACAAGAGACAATATTTTTTTTGTAAGGAACGGCAGTTTTTTAGGATGTTATACCAGTAGCTCTGTATAATTTTATTCGTAGAACAAAAGTTGTTTTGACGTATTGAAGCAGCCCTTAAGAGGATGCATAATTAAAAATAAATAGACGTTGATTTACACGGTGCGGTGGTGTGAATGCCCCCCGTATTAAAAAAACAGTGAGCAATTGATATCATTATAATAAAGAGGTTGATTGTGATTTCACATCGCGGTGCGAATGACCCCATTCATTTAGAGCACTTGAGCTATTGCTACCGTGGTGCGAACACATTGCGGTGCGAATCGCCGCATTACCCTAACTGGTTCGTCTGAAAATCGGCGCTGATAGTCCTTGACTTTCAGCATTAATGCCGAGACGGACCCATTCGACACTGATTGTATCCTTTAGATATAAGTTTTTGTAAAGGTGTCGAATAAAATTTATTTTCTTTCTATCTTTGATTAGCATTAACCCTGTATATAGATAGATCATCATAATCACAACAGCCTTTTAACAGTCCACTGCTGGACTTTTAGCCTACCCCTGAAAGGGTGATTGGGATCCACCACGCTGGCCCAGTGCAGGTTGGTGGATTCACATACGTCATTGAGAAGAAATTCTCCGTACGTATGCAGGTTTCCTTACGATGTTTTCCTTCACCGAAAAGCCAGTGATATGAAAATCCGTACATAAGCTCCAAAGAGCTCATTGGTCGGCCCAGGGTTTGAACCCGCGACCTCACGCTTTCAAGTCTAGCGGTCTCCCATATGGGCTACCACGGCTTCATATAGATAGATACATAACATATAAGCCACATATTTTATGTGGATTGGTAGATCACCAACGATTTCTACCTTGTTTATTTCCCGTATCTCGAATCATAAATTGAAAAAACCGCCCATAATTTATTCGGCGCAATACCAAACATCTTATGTACACAAATCTCTGTTCGCTTCATATTTCCCGAACACCTACACCTACGGAACAGTGTTTGCCCGACCGTAGCCGTAAAAATCCCGCGGGATCCGGGAAAAAGGGAATAATTTCCCCTGTCGTGTAATGTGTGAAATAATATTTCGGAGTAGAGGGCGCCTCGGGCGATTGTCACCGAATATTCGCACGTATAAGGCATTCGCGTAATTCAATCGGTTTTTACCGCACTGTGGCGACAGTAAGGAGACTCGAACGTTCGTAAAATCAGGTGTGGACCAGAGACCGTATTATGGATGTCGGTTCGTGATTCGGATTGTGATCACTATCGCGTGCCATCTCACTCAGGCGCGTGGTGCGAGTAAGTAGATGCGAACGGGACGGCATGCAATCTCGATCACAATCAAACTTCTATCTAAAAAAAAAAAAAAAAAAAAAAATAGGCTTGCTCTTGACCGCCAACTCGCCTGATGTTAAGCGATGATGCGTTCTACGGTGGAGCACGCTTGCCTAGAAAAAACCGATTCAATCGTAATTTGAAGACACCCAGATTGTATCTATCGGGGAATACCCATTCAGGCAGCGCATTCCACAGACTAGCAGTTCGCACAATAAAAGTGGAATACCAACCATAAAGCGGTGTCGATTTTTTGTGCCCGCTCTATAATAATATAATAAGCCCGCAGGTTTAGATTAAACTAGCTGCGCCCTGCGGCTACAGCCGCGTTATACACCTTAAAGCAACCTCCTTCGTAGCGACATGACAACAACCCCTTTTGACTTTAGAAATGTTTTTTTTTTTACTATTATGTAATATGTCCATGTATAAGACTTCAATTCTAGCCGTTTCATATAAAATGTATGGGAAAATGAATTTTCTTTAAAATTTATTTTTTCGTGATATTTTCCGATATTTTAATACTTATTTCGCTATTTAGGGCGGAGAGGAATACAACAAATCAAATCAAATCAATTTCTAAACATCTTCTATCTCGCATTAACCGACAAGACCGCTTATTCTAGCACTAGTTTAAAATTAGTTTCCGGTATAATTTTTGTTAAATGAAATTAACAGCAAACTCATGCGCCCCGCCTGATGGTAAGCGGTAATCGCCGCCTATGGACACGTGAAAAACTAGCGGTGTTGTTGATGCCAGTCCAGAGAAGTGTTTGGATTTATGGCTCAAAAGTGTGATTTATTTTCACGGCAGTCTCCTTACTGTTTATAGAACCTACCGTAAGCCCTAAGGGGAAGTCGTAAGACGAAAAGTAAAGGTAACAAGGGACCGCTTGTTTACCAGGGAGTGGCCAGGAATCAATAAGTTGTATTGCTGTGTTGCTTCCGGTGTTGAGACACCAATTAGTTGATTTGACAGATACGACTTGGCAATACACAAGTAAGAGTAGGTATATCAGTCTTGGTGACTTTCCGACTGTTTGATAGCAAACGGAATGCTAATAATAGCCAAAACTGTTTCTTAGACGAATCTTTAGTGTATTCCCGCTTTAACGTCGCATCTCTATCTCTTCTTTATCTCTACATAGTATAAATTAAAGTCGCTTTCCGAGTCTGTCTGTCTGTATATCCGCTAACTCCTCCTAAACCACGGAATGGCTTTTGATGCGGTTTTCACCATACGAATTGTGAAACTAAAGTTATTAGGAATATGACATAGAAGTTACCTAGATAAGACTTTTTGGTGTACTAAAGGAAACGGTTTTTTTTCTTTTCTGTGGATCGAGATACAATACATATATATAGAGCCACAAACGTGCCCAAAAAAAAATCGGACCAAAACTCGGCGCACGCTGGGAATCGCGCAGACTTTTTGGTTAGTTACAAGGTAACCGCGATCTGACTACAACGCCGCGCAATTCTAGAGCTACGATGACATAACGGACAACTAACGTTGAACACTATGCAAGCGACATGACGTCTAAATTGGAGTAAATGTGGCATTGTGAAGTATATAATTGATACAATGTAAGTATGTACAATGACGCTCGGTCGTTTTTAGACTGTTTTCACAGAGAGATTGTGATTAAAGGAATTGTATCTCGATGTTTCTGTGATTAAATGTAAGCCTGCATGTAGCACTATCAAAAATCCACTTCCCGACTTCCTTCAATTCAAATCAGTTTAATAACGAGTACTGTGAGAAATGGAACGCAGCGTGCTTGGTATCAAATGAATGGACAGAGTCCGCAACAGCGCACTGCGCTCCGTAACAGGTGTGGTTGACGTTGGCCAAAAAGCCGCCAGATTAAAATGGGATTGGGCGGGACATGTGGCGCGTATGCATCCCGACCTGTGGGCCAGGATCGTCACACAGTGGGTGCCCGATGGACGACGCAGTCAAGGAAGGCCCAAGAAACGCTGACGTGACGATCTTGACTCAATCCGGAGAGGTTGGCAAGAGGTGGCGGAGAACCGATATTTATGGAGGGAAATGGGGGAGACCTTTGCCCAGCAGTGGGACAGTATAGGTTAAAAAAAAAACTGAGAAAAGTACTGTCGGGAACGAGTGGATGCGACTAGCGAGAGACCGGGGAGAGTGACATAAACAAAAGGAGGCCTATACCCAGCAGTGGGTCACTCAGGGCTGATGATGATGATGAATAACAAGTTAACAAGCTTAGTACCTACGACATCGGACACTACGTCATTATCATTATCCCAGGTATCGTATGTCGTAACACTACACCGCCCCGCGGCCGCACTCGTCCGGTTGCGGTTTGCCCTAACCGCTGTCGAGCTTTGACTGCCAAGGATAATGTGGCAACTATAACCAACGTATCGATGTATTTAAAAACTATTGCAATGTTATTTAAATAGCATAATATTTTTTTTTGTAGTCTTTAAATAAAATAGATATTTGGCTTGGGAGCGTGGGTTCGATTCCCACCTAGGACAAACATTCACGTGATGAACATTTGCGTGTTGTTCTATAAATGGGTGTTATTATCTACTTAAGTATGTATTTAAAAGTATATATGTATGTATATACACCATACAGCCATACCTATTACAAGCTCTGCTTAGTTTGGGGTCAGATGACAGTGTGGGCAAAAATGCCCCATTTTATTTTAATGCGGATAAGGCGGCGTTTGACCACCTACTTTTTTTTAAAGAACGATTGGGCCATTTCCACCACTAGCCCAGTTGCGGGTTGGTGGATTCACGTACGTCTTTGAATCCCTTTTTCGTATGTATGCAAGTTTCCTCACGATGTTTTTCTACACCGAAAAGCCAGTGGTATTAAAATCCGTACATAAGCTCCAAAGGCTTTATTGGTATGATATTTAAATGTTAGTTGACAAACTTGACGACTAGCAAAATTCAAACCTGCGCCATCGGGTGCTCTTTCTACTAAACTATGGTCGCTATAAGTTCTGTCGGTCTCCATATTCGTGAACTGCCTTTGATTTTAAGAAATATATCAAAATCGATGACAAATAATAATATACCCTAACCTAAACGTTTTTTTTTATATTTGTTTCATGACCACTGGTATAGAGCCCTTCAGTCGGAATAATAAACAAGTCAATATGATATTAAATAACGTTACATAATTCAGATATAGTCAAAGTCAAGCAAATGAAGTTACGGTCAAGCCCAAGTCATGCCCTAGTAAAGTCGATAAGACTTTACTAGAGGCTTCTGTAGTTTTGGAAACTTCACGGAAATGCATGTTTCACCTCATTATATCACTTGCCTACACTCGAGTACGTTCAACAACAATAAACAATAATCTACCATTATTACACATTAACCCTCTAAAGTTTAGTTTTTCACGTTGGCGCCAAAACCCCCGTTTACAGCTATTAGCTCAGAGTTGCAATGCACGTCTCTGCACTCCCCAGTCGAAAGAAACTTGTCCAACAAAGTTGCCAGGATCTTGAAAAACTCTCCGTCAATTACCAACTACCCTAAAATAGTGTTAAATACGTTCCCTACGTGCCTCGAACCAATAACTCCATTAAGTATCGAGAGATCGCAACTCGGCATCGATGTTTCGATTGTGGCTAACTCACTTAACGTTTCGTAAAGCGGGCGATCATTTATTTTAAAACGATTCCGATGTTTCGATTCGATACTAATTAAATTATAGGCGGGATTTAACAGTTATTGTTTTTACTCTTCTGTTCGAATCTCAATGGGATAACTCAATCATTACTCGATTGTGTTGAAGCTCGTGTCGCATCTCAACTTTAACAGATAACTGATATTTACAGACCGTCCAGTTATCGATTTGGTGCTAAAGTGAAAAAAATATTTTGCCTCATTGTATTATTTGTATAAGTTTGTTTATTTTCGAGTCTTAATGGGTAATAATGTTGGATTATTATTTAATAATTTAGTGTTCGTTAACTTGATATAATTATGGCAAGTAACAAAAAGAGGTAAGTAGTTATTTTCCTTTTGTTTTTTTTTCTTTTATAGATTCTGGCAAATGCACAAGATAAAAAAAAAACGTAAAATTAAATCTAAAAAAAAAACATTCCATTTGTATTAGTTTGTAATTACTAATTTGTACTTATATGTTTGTAATTTGGAAGTTTTTTTTTTTTCTTTCTGTATCTAATTTATTATCTCTTATGTTAACTTCGTTTGTTTTCCGAATACTATTTATTTATCCAAGCCCTAGTTGGTGTTGCAGCGGGGCATTTACTCTCTTTCTAGTTTGTATTAGTGAAAAAATATTTTTGGCTTCTGTGTAACTGTTTATCTCATATCTACTGTATAAATTAGCAGCTGTATGTTTTACTTGTAAAATAAAATAAAATAAAATATGCGACGCCAAAATCATATCAAGAGGAATAAGATAAAAACTTCGTTATCTGGATTGTATTATTTAAGACTCAAAAGCAAACTAAAACATTACTTGCTGTTTTAGCAGAGTTAGCTAATCCAGGCTTCATAAACTCTTGTTTACGACAGGAAAACATCGTGCTAGTGTAATCTGACCTAAATCAAGTAGATTTACACTACAGCTACTTCAAAAATACTCTTAACAGACCAAATTTGTCACAGAAATCTTCGCAACGCGGAAATAGTCGAGAAAACACATTCGCATCCAAGATTTGTCTAAGGAAACCGATGTACGTGACTCCCATCGACACGTTATGCTCTTGACAAAAGATGGATTCCAACATGGCGGAGTGACATGTCAAAAATGGCGGGAGATGTTCCCGGCACTTGATTTTTTGTTGTTTTTTTTTTTGTTAACAGCACACGCAATTTCCTGTTCTTTATTTTTTCGCCATTCGCCATCCCTCCATCGCGGCAACGCGTTTTATAAATGATATTTGGCTACTGTAATGATCAGTTAATCGAGGTGAAGGAAAGTAATTTGCTTCAGGCAATTTTTTGTCGAGTTTATGCCTAATGCTAGACTCTTTGGTGAAATATGAGCGTGATAAGAATTTCGTTCGCCATAATTATAATAGTCAAAAGTTATTTATAGGGAAAGACCTCGTTACGTTTTTAATGGTGACCACTATATTACGGGAGGCGTGCCACGCCGTTATTTTGAAACTACCCCCTTTTTATAGTCAAGTATTTATTAGTAGGATTGCATTCACGTGCTATGTTTTATTAGTAATGGTGTAGTAAATTTTTTACGCATCTGGAACGGGTGGGATTTTTTAAATGGATTGATTTTACGTAAACATTACCGATATTTCTGTTTAAGTAAAGGCCCGTGTTGCAGACGTAAAGACTCCCACGGCCACCTTCAGACGAGGTGTCAAATACCTCTGTCCTTTGCTGGACCCTGCAGAGGACAACATCTTGGAACCGGAGGGTTCCAACGCCGCCCAGCATGTACGGGCGTGTTGCTAGTAAACTAGCAACACTACGTCGGATGGATGAATTTCTCCACCGGCACTGGGCAACACTGCCCACTTCCTTCCTATTATTTCTACTATTCTAACGTGAGTGCATCGTTTTTGTGCATCGTGCCTGTAATTGACTATTAACCAGTGTCCCCGCGTAGACACATCTATTATCATAAACATTTAGAACACACCTGAATCTTTGGAACAGCAAACTTTTTAATCACCATTGTGGAAAGAACATGTTGGTTCATTGTATTACATCGTTAACTTATGTATATACGAGTGTTAATGTGTCATAATAGTGAAATATTATTTATTAAATGATCGTGAATGTGCTTGAGTATGATATTGATAATGCCGTGATATAACGTCGTAAAACTTGTATTTTTGTTGATTCCAAAACTCCGTAAGAGAAGAGCCTCTCTTAAAGTCTCAGTTCTTTACTGGGGCAATACTTTATGACAGTTCAATAAGGAAGACGAGGCGGCATGGCCTTAATGGCTGTAGCCTGCTCAGAAATGGGCGAAAAAATTATATTTAAGGACAGGGTACCAAAAATCACTTCTTTATGGGCTTACATATACATTTATAATGAATTCGTGTTTCGCTACAGAGCAAAGGAGTTCTCTCAGCGTACTCTTATATTTTTATTTAAAAACAAACCCTCGCTACAAACACCAACTAGGTAGGTAGTAGATCATCAATCTACCTAGAAAGTCCCGAATAACAGGAAACATAAATCTCTCGATTCTGTAACATGCAGCTTTTTGAAAGTTGCACCTCCACTCAGGTCCAAACAACGCTTAGCTCTCCTTCCCTAATGACTTCCCCCTTACCCCCTTTTCACCCCTCACCCCTCTTTACCCCCTTACCCGCCACAATCCCGTTGAAAACAGTAATGATCACAGACAGTCGGATGTCGACTGATGTCTTTAAAGCTCTTCCGGTTGGCAGATTTTTGTTGTCACTCACCCCGAGAGTTTTGTTATTCGATTTTTCATTAATCGAGTTTTGGGTATCGATTAGGGTTTGCGGGTGTGATAAGATGTGCTTGCGAGAAATACAGAAGGTTTAGGGAGGTGAAAATGAAAATATAGATAAAAATTGTAAATTTTCTTTCATATAATAGCTTCCTGCCTTTTGCATCCACTGGATGCCAGCGACTCTCACTATGTCGTCGGTCCATCTAGTGGGAGGCCTACCTACGCTGTCGTTCAGTGTGGAGGTTAAAGGGGGAGGCCTATGTTCAGCAGTGGCCGTCTTCTGGCTGATGATAATGATGATGAAAAGCTTAATTTTTAAAAACTTCAAAAAGAACTTTGCCGGTCATAATTTTAAGCTAGTTTTTTTTTTATCGCGAATAGGTCCGCCTTTGACCACGAATTCGCCTGCTGGTAGGCGACGATGCGGTCGAAGGTGAAACACGCAGACTTAGAAGATACCTATTACACTCTGGCTTTGAAATGGCCCAGATTAAATCTTTTAGGAAACAAGGAAGCCGGCAGGTTGTTTAAGCTAGTGTGACAATGTTAGAGTTTTGCTTGTGCTGTACTTACTAGCTTTAATAAAACGATCAGAAGTTCAGATAGGTACATTTTGTTAGTAGTTTAACTAGCTTAATGAATACAATATAACTTTATTACCCACCGTAAATACAGATTAAACTTAAATTAACATTAATAAGTATACCGCAGTGTAACGGATGGTCTTATCATCTTAAGCGAATACTTCCAGACAACATTTGCACTAATAAATACATACGTACCAATAAATATGAAGAGAAATAATGTTTGACCGAACGAAGGATTCTAATGTGACAAGTCGGCATTTCTATGCATGGTTTATACGACGGTAACTTGCGTATCATTAATCCGCAATCATTAATACGTCCAAAATCATTAATACGCAAGTTGCGTATCATTAATCCGATCTTCATGAAACTTTGTAGGCAAGTAGTTCAATTTAATACAATTTTTAAGCTCGAATATGGACAAAATCTGGTTCCGAAAATTTATAGGTTACAGTTTAAGTGAACTAATAGTTATAAATAAGTTTTTTTTTTTTAATGAGCAGATAATTAGCCTACCTGATAGAAGCAGGCAGAGCATTTCACAGCAGGACAGCTTGAACAGTGAAAAACTAACAGTAGGAAAAGTTAGTGTAAGAAGATGTAGGTATTTATAGCTGGGACAAATGGACCAATGGCCTACGCCTACAATGGAGCAATGAGATTAATGGAGTCGTGGGATTAAACAAGATTTTTTAAAGGAACGAACATTTTGTATCCATATTAACTTTTGAAGGTACTTACGTACTCAGAATTGTGATCATATTTGTGTAAACCAAATATAAACAGAAAGCAAAAAAAAAAGCTCATGCGTGTCAAGTTGACAACTTAAATCCAGATAGCAGGCGAGGCGTCTGCGTAGTCCAATAGTAGTGATTGGTAGGAAATTACGTAACTTCCCGAGTGAAGTCGCGGGACCAATGTTTTTTCGACAAATTTCTGCTAATAAAGCCAAATAAATATGAACTCATTCAAGAGTACTTTGCTTCCCATCGTGATATCGTTTTATTATTAACTAGCGGTCCGCCCCAGCTTCGCACGGGTATAAATTATAGCCTATGTCACCCGGGGATAGGATAGCTTCCCGTCAGTGAAAGAATTTTTCAAATCGGTTCAATAGTTTCGGAGCCTATTCAATGCAAACAAACACACAAACAAACAAACAAACAATCAAATCTTTCCTCTTTATAATATTAGTATAGATAAATCACACCCGCATTTAACAACCAATCGAGTCACCACAAAACATACCAATTTCAAAACGAATCGCTCCAATTCGATAATAAACGTTCTCAATTCGAACGAGTTCGATTCAAACGTGACAGATCCCCGGAGACGTTCGCAAGCGCTCGAATCCGTTCGATTTTCAAACGTTTGGCGCGAACGTGGTGTCAAGATGGCCGCCACAGAGGACATCGATATCGCGCCAATTCTTTTGTGCCTGTGTCTATTCTGCTAGCTCGACGAATATATCTCTCGAATTTGTATTTGAATGGACAGGCTAATCTCGATATCACTATTCGATTTTATTGGATATTTCGTTTTGCATTCTTATCAAATTCGGTCTCTATGCTTGGTAAGCGTTTTCGAATTACACCTGATTTGTTTTGCTTATTGGGGTTGTGTAATAAAAGTTCTATTTTCTTTGTAAAATATCCTATTGGATTATTCTGAAAATTTACTAGTTTTTTTTTTAACTTTGAATTCGACAATTCGATAGGAAAAAAGACGAAAATTAATTTTACGCTCCTTATTTTCCTTACCCGAAGTCCTCAAATATTTATGCCACCATTTAGTCCCTAAAACCCTTTCGCGTTCAGTAAAATTGAAATTTATTATGCAAATGAGTGTCCTCGTTACCTAGTTACCCGTGACTTCGTAAAATATCAATGGACAACTTTAGTTCTACCCTCATTTTAGTATCGACATGAGGGTTTTATGACAGATAAATTTAGACGCCGTCAATATTTATGTACTTTCGACATTGATATCTTCATTCAATCTAAGATGTTAAAGTTAGTTTGAACGTGGAAATGAAAAGCAACCAGAAAATAAACCGGCCAAGTGCGAGTCACGCTCGCGCACTGAGGGTTCCACGGCAACAATGTACAAAAAGTAGTGCAAAAAGGAAACATCACGCCCAGGCAGTCACCCATCCAAGTACCAACCGCGCCCGACGTTGTTTAGCTTGGTGGTGAACAGCAAATTTGTCGCCGACTCGCACTTGGCCATTATTTTACAAAGTATTAGGAAACTTAAAAAAAAAGATGAATGAAATCGGTAAAGTCGTTCTCAAGTTATGGCGTGACCAAGGTAAATAGGGATTGATTTGTATATATAGATAGATAGATAGACATAGATAGGAAACCTACGAGCGAAGAACAAGTTCCTTTTGGTCTAACCCATTTGCATTAGTTCAAAAGAAGAAGGGCCTCAAAAACTGACCAATCAAAAGTTCATTGACTTTGGAAAACTGAGCCAACCTACAGATTATTGCTCAAATCGGTGTTGCTGTTATCCAAAAAGTCATCATCATTTCAGCCTATCATGTCCCACACACAGGTCTTCTCTCAGAGAGAGAGAGAGGATGAGCCCAAATCTACCATGCTTGCCAAATGCATGAATGTCATATATCCTTTTGAAGTTTTTGGACATACCAGTGGCTTTACGAATTTCCCTTTCAGTTTTTCCGATGGCATTGAAACTGCACATAACTTATTTAATTTAGTACTTAAATAAATGAGTCATTAATGCATGGCCGAGTCTACTGGGTTCCGTCAGATTGTAAAGCGCACATCGCACGGCCAACATAGCTAATACCAAAAAGTGATAGCATTAAAAAAGTCCTTGAAATACGGAAAAAATAAATTTACTAAATTGGATATTACAAATCCGAACGATAACAACATTCCGGACTCGTGTTCTTGGCTCGCGTGACTGGAGCGTATAAAAAACGGAGGCGAGCAAATTTGATACAGCGCGTACTTAACTCCATAATATCTAAATCGGACCATAAACAAGGAGGACACATTTTTTCACGGGATTCCATACACGGAATGGACAAATTTTTTATTTTTAAGGTGGTACGTTTCATCTATGGCGGGAAATTTAAACAAACAGTTTTCTTGTTCTTAGCTAGGCCGGGTAATTATTGTAAACGATCATGATGTTTGCGCATATTGATTATTATTCTTAACAAAATCATGTAAAGCTATTTATCTCTAAAGGACATTATTACTTACATTTGTCAATGGACTAATTTTTGCTGTTTCAAACGGTTTACTGACAAATGTAAGTAATATGGTGCGTTACTGATTAATACATGATAATATAAAGAACAACTAACGATTTGCGCAAACACCGTGTCATTTTAAAATAATTACCCGGCCTAGCTACAAGGACAAAAAAACTGTTTAAAATTCTAATTTCCCGCCATAGGTGAAACGTACCATCTTAACCTTCGACGCAGAGTGGTGTTATTAGTTTTGCGTGTGTATCTGTGTGTCTGTCTGTGGCATCGTAGCTCCCAAACGGCTAAACTGATTTTGATTTATTTTAGAAGTGAAAACTTTTTTAGCCGCTTTGATCGATTTTTGATACTCACGTCACCGATATGCTAATGTGACGTATTACTTTTCCTAGTGCATTCCTAGCATTTATCATCGTACTAGCCGCCACCGCTTGAAAGTTCATCCTCATCATAGATCAGTGGAAATCGCACACTGTTGATCCCACGATCTTTCTTGCCTCATACCTGCAAAATGTGGAATGAGCTACGGTGTTTACGGTGGTCCGCGGTGTTTCCGAGAAGCTACAAGATGGGGTTCTTTAAAAGGCGAGTTAAATGAGTCCTTAATGGTAGGCAACTTATTTGTGATGCCTCTGGTGTTACAGGTATGTATAGGCGACGGTGACTGCTTACCATCAGGCGGCCCGTCTGCTTGTTTGCTACCTATGGCATAAAAATACTTCTGTTGAAAAACGAATATATTATTGCCCAAAGCAACCCAAAAACCACGGACTCCAAATGATAGTCAAGCCAAAGTTTTATTAAAAGTTCTGTTATGATAAGAGTCCCACATTACTTGGCATACAGTTACGATGTCAAAAAGGTCAGAGCCCAATGTTCAATATAACCGATTCGATACAAAGTCAAAAGAACGATAGCTACGTGCTCTTTAAAGTATCGATATCACGAAAAACTTTTGCTACAACACTAGAGGGTAATGTTTTTGTTTGGCAGAGCTTTGTACACACATTAATAAAACTAATAAGGGACTTTTTTAAACCATCTACAGTGATAAGCTTGTTAAAAAAGTCACGCGTAATTGTAACAAAGATTTATGTCCGATTCGTCCCCCAGAGTTTTGTCCCGAATAAAAAAAATCTGGATGTGGCCCTCATTTAATGCTCGTTTCGGCCCTAAATACATTTTAATTAATTTTCGGATTAAAAAATCTCGTTTCGTCCTGTTTCCTACTTAAAAACCTTGCTATGTAACGAAGAGAAGTTAAACTTCTCTAGTATATAAGTGGTAAGTATTTATGTTACAATAGTTACAGCCCCAGGGAAATAACTAAATAATTTTAAGCAATTGTATGAAGCTTTGCAAAAGAATTATTCGCTTCAACATTCACAAAATAAATGTGCAATTGTAGTAATTACCATCTTCAGAGATGAAATTGAAAGAATAAAAAATAAAAACAAAATGGCGGCTATTCCCGCTTCCCGCCAAACCGGCTGACGTTTGTCTCTGGTCACGAAAACCATAACCACAGTTGAGATCAAAGACAGTGAGATAATTTTTACTGCTTATAAGTATTCATTATAAGTTGATTCTTACATTATCTGTGAAATTTTCTTTACACTTCAACTCTCGCGTTAGCAATAATTATTGAAAGCTCGCTTCCCGCGACAGCTATCTCGCTCGCAATTTTGAAAAACTTAAGAAAAAATATATATCAAGAAAATTTTAAATGAAAATTGGTTTTATTTAAACCATTCGCAACATTAGTATAAAGATAATGCCTAATCTGTTTTTAATTAAAGAATCCCTCTTAGAGATTTTTATCTTCAAATATGTTGGAAATGTGCAAAAGAAATTCTGGCAGTGGAATAATTATTGACAAAAAGACGGTTTACGTACGTTTTACGTTCATGTAGACGAGAACATAAAACGCATAAAATCACGTCGATCCGCTGCTCTGTTACTGCATGCAAGAGGAATAAACAAACAAAAACATTTTCGCATTAATTATTTACTAGCTATTGCCCGCGTTCTTTCTCGCGAAAACTTTCCACTTCCTTTTGTCCCCCCCTTAATGCTGTACTTACGCAAAATCCTTTTTTACCGGACCTCTACGGACAAGGAATTCCTGCCAAATTTCAGCTTCGCAGGTCCAATAGTTTAATAGATTTCGTAATGAGTCTATCAGTCAGTTAGTAAAAATTATACCGCCTTGTTTAGATAGCATATAGTGATAGTACCTATATAGATATTTAGTATGATTTCTAACGCCAATAATGGCTTTGCTTAATAAAATGGCTCGTCAAATAGTTTACAATCAAAGTTCGTCAATGTTTCATTACAACTTAGTGAAGTTAAACATAGCCTAACCCATTGACAACGCTTTCATTTTCTGTTTCGCTACACTGTGACCAACGTAAAGGCGTGCACACACGGTGTGAAAATGGGATATAATTTGGTCGGGAACAATCAGAAACCGGCTTGCGTGCCCTTTGGGCATTAAGCGCCCTACCCTACAGGCCACTAATGTTGCCAGCATAATCGCGGTATGTATGTAATGAGCCGGAGAAAATTGTGTTGCCATAAAAATAATTCCTTTTCCTATTCGTCACTCGATTCGTAACCACTAAAGCTTAGATGACTAGTTTGTGGTTTACCCGTGATTATAATTTGAACTTTTATAACAAAAAGACAAATGAGCGTTTATGAATGGTACAATCTTACTCCACAAAGAATTTCATTCAAATCCGTTTAGTCGCTACGGAGCTGCTTGCAACAAGTATATTATTCAAAACCCGACTGCAAAATGAAGCCCATGACACACTGGGTATAACGAAGAATCTAACGACACCTCAAACATCAAAATCGGTTAAGCCGTTAAGGCTATAGTTATATAGAAGCATAATAATACATACAATATACATACGCTCCAAAAACATTACCCTCCTTCTTGGGCAGTCGAGTAAAAATATATATAATTACACACACAATTAAATTTAGTGTTAGGATACTACATACATTTTAGTGGCCAATATGACTTTTTTTTGGTAGATCTCATCTAAACAGACCAGCATAAAACAGGTGGCGCTATGGCCACCTGACGGTATAGTATGGTGGGGCTCATAGTAAAAGTTACCTATAGTTAGTAGTCTATAGTAAAAGAACCCCTTTATAATAATATAGGGTCTCTTCAAGATAAGAGTGAGTAGGAACCTCATGGGCAAGCGTGCCCCATCTTAGACCACATCGTCACTCCATCAGGTGAGTTGTGGACAAACGCTAGCCCATTTCATCATAAAGTTGCCCATTATGAGTACGACCTCCTTGCTGTTTAGTATCACCGTTCTGTGCAACATATTTACGTAGATTAGATTTATATGCCAGTACTAGCCGCCCTATGATTTCCATAAAATTACTTTCCATTGGCACGTAATCCGCAATTTTTAAACGACTTTATTAATCCAATGCGCATTTACTTGACGTGTATGTAAATGAAAATCTAAATGACTAGGCATTGATACTAATGAAGTCGGAAGGCAAGGAAGCGTGTGTTCTGAATTATTCATAAACCGCGGTTAACAGCATTATAGGTACCTACATATTGTAAGCCTAGGTACAGGCATAGATTAATGCACGAGACAGGATTCTGGTTTTAATGCTGTTTATACAAGTAGGTACGCAAGTTGGCGGTTAGTGGCGACTCTCTTCTTGCGCTTGTATGACTCAATCTACAGAAAATATTATTTTTTTTGTTTAAATTAGAACGGCTGTCAAGGCGTTTTTGTAACAAATTTGTTGTAGCCAGTTGCACCTATATAAACGAAACGTCAGTCATTCGAAATCAGTTAGCAACTGTGATGCGGACAAAGAAATTAGAGACCTAACCCAAAAAGGTAAGGTTCTTTGGACGCGGAGTTCGACGCGTTGACATAAATAAGAATGTTCAATAAAGGTTCTGTCATGATGCCTGGCGACAGATTTTTCTTCTCATTTCCGTTCTATTTACTTCTCTTTTCTGTGACTCAATCTGTCAGCTTAGGCGTACAATGCCTAAAACACTGTTTTAAACTATCACGGTTGTTCACTAAAGTTATATGATTATTTACGGGAATTTATCGTGGTACATGCACCATGTTCACGGGAAGACTGAAGGATGCGGGTGGTTGGTCGAACAGTTAAAAAGTTAGGTGCAGACAAAATAGGCTTGCGTTTGACCGCCACTCGCCTTGAGAAACCGATTTAATCGCGATTTGAAGGCAGACCACTTCTCAAAATAACAAAATCTGCTAATGCCAAATTACAAAAGAAAAATTGTTAAATGTAAATATAAAATTGGCCATTTCGGGAATTTGGCATCATATAAGCGAAAGTTGTGTGTGTGTGTTTGTGTGTGTGTGCGTGCAGATGTGTGTTTCCATTCAACTCTTATTATGACTGAACGATTTTGGTAAGGAGGTTGCTTATATACCGTTCTATCCTGAAAAAATATAGACTATGTGGGATAGCGGGTGAAACCACGGGGTATACTACTAGTTATTAAATATTTTTTGTCACGAAGTATGATCGACAAACAAAAGCTAAAATACCGTTATACCAATGTATTTTAGCATGTATTTTAAACAGGAAAGAATAGAATTATTTACAGTATCCAGTTTAGGGCTGTTTCACACCCGCATAAAATATGCAGAAGGTGCAGGATTCTGGCGAGGTCTTCGAATACGAAAATAACCTGGTGGCTAGCTTCATCTAAAATAAGTAAGTGGGTTAAACATGTATCAAATCAGAACCCACTTGGATTCGTGTATTTTTGCATACAAAAGTAGAGTAAATAAAATTTAAAAAATCGGGACATGATTGCAGACGCGATCAACTAAGCAAAGCTTGTAATATGGGCTGCCAGAGACTGATATACATTCATATATATTAAAAAATAGACTAAAAATGTAGACTAATTTTATTGAAGAGCGCCAAAATTTGTTATTAACAACCACTGTGTTGGTTTGGAGTTGGACCAATGTAAGTAAGGACCATTTGTTTAGGGACCTGGCCAAGAGTTTGCTGGAAGTGACTTTGCATGACCGTAATTCTTTGGCCAAAAAGTTAACATCCTATTCAACGTGGGAATTCTGCCTGCAGGCAGAATGCATTCTGGCCTCCTTTCCTTCCACAAAAGGGCTTTTAGAATAGTCTTATTTGTTAGTTTTCAAAAGTAAAAATAGTTTTCTAAGATATATCCTTAAACATTTGAAAGCACTTGTCTCCTACGGTCTAAGAGTTTCTACCCCAAACGGCACAAATAAGTAATCTCTGTTCGACGCCTCTGGAAGGTGACACGGCTTCTGGAAGATGAGACGGCGCCAGTCTATCAACGCATGTAGCGTCCCACACAAAAGACCGTCCCATCTTCTAAGGAATGAGAGTCATTCTGTCATTCATAGTGTTTATAGTTACAGTGCTTATAATTCAAGTTCAATAGGCATGTGTCCTTATGTTTAATTCATTACAAATAACAGGCTGAGCGATGAATATAACTAAATACATAACACATACTGAAAAAGTAAATTAAATTGGCTGATAAATCTCCGAGATAATTATAAGATTTTAAAGTTTTAGGTGGGGGGGGGGGGGATAGCGAGGGGATAATCTGTCCCTTTCTCGCAAAACGTGTGTTAGTATAGCATTTGTATGGCGAGCCTGAGGCGTGATGTCATAATTGAGTATACTGCGCTCTCTGTCTAGCATGATATTAAGATACTTATGTATAATTGAACTAATTTTAATTTTGTTTTCGTTGACGGGCTCTATTTGTGATCACCTTTTTTAAAAGGTAATAAAAAAATAGTCATCGAAGTTTCTATCACTAACTTTTCTTAAACAAATAGTAGTGGCATTTCTCATTGTTCCGTCTTCGATTCTTTATATTTTACGCGCTCGGATAGGCACTGGCCCGACATTTATGTCTGATACTTTTAGAACCCAGAACAAATGTTTGGTTTTTATTTCTTCAAACGGACGCTGGTTTAGCTCCACTAGAACATAATGTCGTACGATGTGTCGGAATATTTACGCTTTTCTCCAACTTTTTTTTGTTACAATCGGGGTGTCTTCAAAACACAAGTGAATTAAGCGCGCTAGGCAAGCGTGCTCCATCATAGACCGCGTCATCGCTTAACATAAGGCGAATTGGTTGTCAGAGTAATAAAAAAAAATTGGGCACATTTCCGGTAGAAAAATATTGTGCCTTTCGCCTTGCCTCGCGCGGTTCCATCTACACCCGATTTTTAAAGTATTAATTTATCACAATGTATTTATTTTGAAACGAGTGGATGCGACTCGCGATAGACCGGGGAGCGTGGCATAAACAAGGGGAGGTCCAGCAGTCCCAGGGTTGATGATGATGATGAGGAAGGCGTTTCTTTATAATGGCCACATTTTCATCTATGGTTAATTTTAACAAAGAATCCAAATGCCAAAATTGTTTCATTTGGATTGAAAAATTCAAAATTGGAGGCCAAGCGCAAGCCTATCTATAATAATAAAAAAAAAAAACGATTTGTTTTACAAATTTGTTTTGACTGTGTACAAATTCTAAGTTTTTGAATATTGTCAAACAAGTTATAGTCACAGTCAGAGGAAGCAAAGTACCTAAGTCACGTTTAAATCCAAGTCATGCCTTCGTAAAGTGGTAGAGTCTTTACTCCACGCTTCGATATACATTCTATATCTTCTGAGGAATGCTTAATTTTCAAAACTGTTTTTCTGATCACACTCTCCGCTTCTACAAAAGCAGAAGAAGCGACAAAAAAGCGAGAAGAGAGTAGAAGCGGAAATAACCTAGAGATTCGTCTAAAAAAAACAACTTTTACACAATTATTTGTTGTTGTGTCGCGTGTCGCACAGTTAAGTGTAGACAGACCTTAAGTAAGTATTTCTGTTTGTTCGAATCGTTCAACTGTAAGTTACCGCGTCTGGTTTCTTGAAAGAATTAAGGTTTGTTTACGCGATGAAAGATTGAGGGCCGGTTTCACGACCTTCGCTCCCTTTTGTAAATGTTTGAGAACAGCTTACGTGTAATAAAGAACGTTATGAAAATAAACGGTAAAAATAGAAGGAATTTGGTAACAATTTCGTAGGTTGATGAATGAGTTGATTACAACTCATTGATTGCTGGTACATGAATTTAACCTGTGTTGAGTGACTCCCTTCTATTCTCTCCCTTTGGGTATTTTTAACCCCTGACGGGAAAAGAGGGGTGTTATAAGTTTAAAGGTAGCATTCTGATCTTGCAGACCGCGACTGGCGACCGCGGTTGGTTCGCGCGACCCACGACTCAGTATGAATTTAGTGCTAAACAATGCAAGCGACCCACACGTCTCGCGTCGTGCGTATCTGTCTATGGCATCGTAGCTCCCAAACGTCTGAACCGATTTTGATAAAGTTTTTTTGTTTGAAAGGTGACTTTATCGAGAGTGTCCTAGCATTAATTCATGAAAATCTGTTCAGCTTTTACAATGGAATGCCTTTCCCTTAATGGAATGCCTTAGCCTGTCTGTATTTCCACAACATTATACACAATGTTGGAGTGTTAAAGACTAGGTCAATAATAATTAAGGTCTAGGTTAATAAGTTATTACTAGGAAAAGTACTCTGACTTCGACCGCATCATCGCTTTTCATCAGGCGAGATCGCATTCAAACGTTAGCCAAATTCGTTGTAAAAACACTATGGGACTTATTAACTTATTTAAAAAAAACGGGCGACGATCAAATCCTTTGGATTTATTTGGTCATTGCCTGAGTCCCTACCCTATCTCCCTGCATATATAGAGTTCTTTAAAGTTTTGATGTTCAAATATTCTCCTAGTTACTAATCAAAGCAAATTTAGTCAAATAAATTACATTTACACAACAAACTTGCAATTAAGTTAGAATGTAGTCATACTTTATAGTTCATTTTATCTCTTATCTTAATTACAAGCTTAAATCAGCTATTTAATTAACTAAAGTCATTATCAAGTGCAATCAAATATCAAAACAACTTCCAATACTAATAACAAGTTACAAATACCGAAATTAATTTCCTGGATTTGGTCAACCCAAATAGTCAATACTGCGTATAAATTGATGCAGTACCTCATCTCCCGATTGCCACTAAAGGTTGACTTCCGTGAATCGCGACCCTTTTGCAGAATCCTCCCTTCTCTTTTGAAGTCGGTTAAAATAAATCAAACTAAATTAACGTTTTACTTTGACAAAACAATTCTTGTAAATAAAGTTTCTAGAACTTGTTTTGTTAAGTCTTTAATTTATGCTCAGCGTGTTTTATAAAGACATTTGTTGTTTTTAGCATTGAGTTTTTAATGTTTCGTTGTTGAAATGCTTCGTAAGCATAAAGTTGTTTGATAGAAAAATATTATTTTATGCTAATTTAGCAGATGCAATAGAAGGTTGGATTTTCAGCATTAACTTTAATTTCGTAAATTTTAAGACGGTGTCGTGAATAAATAGACATACCTAATGCTAAGATATAGTATAAGTTATACTTGAACATTGTTCATAGTCAATTCAACCCAAACTTACTGATCCGACCGGACGAGTTTAATACTAAACCATTGACTATTTAAGTACGGATGAGCAGTATACTAAATTATACTGGAAAATTGTTCATAGTAAATTCAACCCAAACTTACTGATCCGACGGGACGAGTTTAATACTAAACAATTGACTGTTAAAGTACGGATGAGCAGTATGAGTTATACTGTAACATTGTTCATAGTCAATTCAACCCAAATTTACTGATACGACGGGACGAGATTAGTAAAAAAAAAACTTAGAACTGCGTGAAATAAATTAATTCCAAAGTACTAAATAATGAAATTCCATTGTGTGCCTAACACGAAAGCTATGTGCATTTTTTTGTAGTAAACAAAAAAACATTAAAAATATATGATTTTCCCCTTGTAAAGTAAACAAAGCACTCACTAAAAGCACTAGAACATAATCACAAGAATAATTATTCAGAAAAAAACCCTTCAGACGAAAAATTGTACTCCCAAAACCATTACAGTACATGCAGTGCATTGAAGCGAAGTGAAGTATAGGGTAGGAGCGGTAGGGATGAGACATGAGTATCGACTATCGATATTTTTATTGGTTAAAGTATCGATAGGAGTCACCATCGGCGGCGTCGTGCACTTGGATGTTTAGACTCGGAACTTCAAAATTTAAGGTTAAAATAATTTATTTTGACTGATGATCATAATATTTTATTAATAAATCCACCAAGATCAATAAAATCAAATAGACTCGTCCAAAATAGTCTTCAGATCATGCAAATTGGTAAAGAGCAGATAGACTCGTACAGAATAGAAAGACTCGTTCTAAACAGATAGAATCCCTCAGAACAGATAGTTGTTCAGAATATAATTGTTTTGAACGCACAGATTGAGTTACAAAATCAGAAGAAATTACATATAAGTAACAAAAATATAAAACACATTTGTAATGTTTCTAAAGAAAAGAGAAGCAGTAAACGCTTCACACGGGGTTATTCAGCGCCTAATATTTGTACCGCTTTATATGTTCCATCAGAATTTAAAAAGTAAATCGTGAAACCCTAAGAAATAGTTGTTATTTAAAAAAAAAAAATTGTAAACAGGTACAACTCTAGCTCTAGTTACCTAACATTTACATCGAAAATTGTAAAGTTTGAAATTTTTTGAAATTATTTTTCAAATAAATACATATTATGAGTTACATTACAAAAGTGTCTGCAAGGGTTGTTTCTATTCATCCCTAGCGAGCAGACACGAAGGGAAGGGGGAGGGGGGTAAAGGGGGAATAATCCCGTAATTATCGGCTTAAGTCGAGACGACATTTGCAGGTGGGAACTGCAAACGCACAGGTGGGCACAGTGGTGGGTATAAATGTTTCTAGTTGAAGATGAAAAATTACTCGAGACTTGGAGGGGATGAGAAAGCTTGAGAGTTATGAACCAGACTTTGTGGGTGTACATAAGGTGTACATACATTTATAAGTATTTCCGCTTTTGAGAAAAATAACAAGCTCTTCAAATACAGAATGGTGGTACTAAGCGGCAAAGCACGGACCTATATCCAAGTAGACGCCACAAGTCGTCTTACCTTGCATGTCATATTTCCAATACAATTATGACAAATAGTCGTAATTGAGTTCGGCTACAATCAGCCTGCTCAATCGGTGCAGCGACAACACGTGTCAGTTTGAAACGAAAATGGGTAAGTAATTGTTCAATACTGAGTTGTAAGAATACCACAAATAGAGTTGGCCGACAGATTAAAGACATTTCTTTTCACTGGTAAGTACGAAAGATTTGACACGCTTAGTTTTCGTACAGTTTGGACCGTTTGCGAAGTCTACTTAGATATAGGTCTGTGCGGCAAGGGGATCATTGAAATCTTTATTATGAACAACTTTTACCGTAGATCGAACAGAAAAAGCGAAAAGAATCATTTGTTCTGTAATTTTGTGTTAATTAAATTTTTCTATAGAACAACTGATGTTTTCTACATGTCAGGGTTGGTTTAAAAGTAAAAGTTGTTGATAATAATGGGTACAATGACCTACGTAGTAGCTTTACCTAGTCTGTAACAATTATCTTTTTGGCTTAGTTAATTAAGAACCACAGTTTTTTGTAACCCTGTACAGTCAACTTTTATTGAAGAGGATGGAATTTGACGATTGAGAATAGCCACTTTTAAGAAAGTTTTAGATAGATAGAAACTCTTTTTGTTGTCCACACCAGAAATAAAAATTACAAACAGATAGAAATTACGAGCTAGTGCCACACGGCGGCCTTATCTCTAAAAGCGATCTCTTCCAGGCAACCATTGGATGGAAATAATTTACGTAACAGGAGTGCAAGTACCGTTCTTTATCGATCGTCAGATTCGATAAAATGCCACAGAATCGATCATAGCTAGTATTGATCAAATGGCATTTTATCGAATTTGACGACCACAACTGTAAAATTTGACCATCGATAAAGAACGGTACTTGCACTGCAGAATAGACGCAGGACGATAACAACACTTGATGAACAAGAACTACACTACTAATTAAATTTTCCCTAAAAGTATTATTTTGTTATTTTTTATTACGTTAGAAAAGTGGATCTGGCTACATAGAGTGCTTTGGGAGAGCCTACAGTGGGTTGGTGTGGGTTGATAAAAATTTAGTTATTTTTACCTCTATAATATTGAAAGAGATTGTTAACTTGTAAAAATAAAATCGGTATTCTTAACAAAGCTACTTTGACCTTTATTATTTTTTGGGCTTAACATTTTTGTTGAAGAGAGTTTTGAAAATAATAACTTTTTTTTGTCGAAATTTACTTTCAGCTGAGATGAAATATTAATAGAAAGAAAATAATTTAAGTAGCGCTTCCCGAAATCAGAAATTTAGATGTATATATAGCAGACCGGAAGACGTAGCGTAGGTAGGGCTCCCACTAGATCGACCGACGACATCGTGAGAGTTACGGTTGATCCTCCAACTCCTTTTTTCATCGGTTAAAAAACAATATATAAAACTACACCAATCTATTCTTACACATCGATCCCAAAATACATTGGTTTGACTATACAGGGCTACGCATATAGACGGTACTAAGCCGGACGGAGGTCATTGTACACATCATTATGAAAAACTGTTACACTGGGACTAACTAAAATAGCAAAAAAAAAACAGCGTTTTCATAAATTTTGTCTAGAGTCAATGACTATTTTCTATAGAAAAGCAAATATTTTTTCGTGATGTCAGAGTTAAATCCATAGTATAAGATGTTAATAATGATGAATACAATGACCTCCTTTCGGCTTAGTACAGTCTATATGCGTAACCCTGTATAGATAGCATAATACGTGTGGTCGAGGGGTGAGCTTATAGCGCATACCTACTTAGAAGTAGACATGGCAAAGTTCTAAACAACCTCGGTATAGGCAGATTCCAAAACAAAACCTCCAGCATCAGTATTCAGTATCAAAGCCCATCGATCCTCGTAAGCCTCGATCGATGGCTCGACCACGTTATGATCACAGTTTCCGAGATTTCATTATGAAACGATAACACCGAGATATATTGGACATGAATTTCTATATGATTATGTATACATTCCGTTGGTCCAGTTGGTAGTGAACCTACCTTCTGACCTTGGGGGCGTGGGTTGGTTTCCCACCTAGGACAAACATTTATGTGATAATCATTATTGTTTGTTCTATATTTGGGTGTTAGTATCTATTTAAGTGTGTATTTAAAACCATATATGTATGTATATCAGTCTCAGGCAGCCATAGCTTTGCTTAGTTTGGGGTCAGATGACAGTGTGTGAAAAAATGTCCCGAATATTTATTTATTATTTATTAATATCTATTTTTTTTACTGAATACTCTTGCGTTTAGGATTACCATATCAACATTTGAAAAGTCCTGACCTACAGCCAGATATTTAATTAAAAGTCTGGACGTTTTAGTGATATCATCAGCCAGAAGACGTCCACTGCTGAACATAGACCGTTGGTCCAGTTGGTAGTGATCCTGCCTTCTGCGCTTGGGGGCGTAGGTTCGATTCCCACCTAGGACAAACATCTATGTGATGAGCATTTGTGTTTGTTCTATATCTGGGTGTTAATATCTATTTAAGTGTGTATTTAAAACTATATATGTATGTATATCAGTCTCTGGCAGCCATATTACAAGCTTTGCTTAGTTTGGGATCAGATGAACGTGTGTGCAGAATGTTCAAAATATTTATTATTATTTATTTATTTTTATGCCTCCCCTTTAGACCTCCACACCAAACGAAATTGCGTATTCATTAATTTTGAAGTCGGTTTTCCAATTCGATTTATAAATGCAGGATTTTTGAGGAAACAAACATTTAAAAAAAGCAATTGAAACCCCATCCTTTTTTTGAAGTTGGTAATTTACGTAATTACCTAAAGCTTCCCAAGCTTAATTTAGGGTGTAACCACACTCACAGGTGCTTACGACATGCTAACACGCTGTCTTCAGCCTAAAATAGAGATGAAGTTGCGGTGAAACTATGTTTACCATGGTGTGACTATGGAAACTCGATTCGAACTCGACATGTCTTTGGGAATATTAGGCTTTCGAACAGGTGTCTTATTTGTTAAAAATGAAAGGCAAAAAATTTATTAACAATTTAAAAAAAAATTACTTCAAAATTAGTTAAATACGCAATTTCTTTTACTTGGATGACAATATTATGACTTATGTAATTAATGAAAAGATGTGCTTTCCAATTGGTACCATAGAATTTTCATCAAAATCGGTTCAGTAGTTTTTTATATCAAAATAACTGGAAAAAATATGTCATCCAAGTAAAGGAACTTGCGTATTTACTAATTTCGAAGTCAGTTTTTTAAATAATATAAATAAAATAAAAGAATTTTCAAATCGGTTTATTTACATGACGGAGTTTCGAATTTCGAGGTAAGAAACATTTAAAAAAATACAACCACATTGAGGTCACATCCTCAATTCGGTTGAATTTACGTTTTTTGGAGTCGGTTAAATATTAAAAAAATCGAGATGGTAGCCGAGCGGTAGCATGTGTGCTTCAACAATCTGACGGCACCTGGTTTGATCCTCGGTCTTACTCCAATGACTTCTTTAGTTCTTCAATAAATTATGATGTGCAGTTCCGATGCCATCGCTCAAAACAGTGAAGGAAAACATCGCGAGGACACCGGTATAATCAAGAATCCCAAAAAGTTCAAAGACATATGACATTCACTAACATGCACGGGGCCAGCATGGGGGATTAGGGCCCATCCTATCTCTCTGAGAGAAGGCCCGTGTCCCAGAAGTGGAAACATGACTGATTTTATGCTTACGTATAGGCGTAGTATGAAATCGAGAATAATTTCCCAAAATATTGGGACTAATGGTAACCCCAGGGTTGGCAAACAAAATAATTTGTAGGTCCCAACTTGCCAGACACTCTCGACAGCCGCACTCAGCTCGAGGATGTTGCTAACGTGTTGCCGACATGGGCTACAAAAATGTTGAGTCCTCAGTTTAAGCTCGACTCACATCTAGTTTATAATCAAAACAAACAGCTTTTTTAACGTTTTTTTTAATGCCAGGGGTGGAAAACAAGCTGACGGGCCGACCGATGGTAAGCGATCACCGTCGCCTATGGATACCTGCAACACCAGGGGCATCACAGATACGTTGCCGATCCTTAACAGCCTTTTTGAAGAACCCCATGTTATAGTTACTCGGAAATGCCACAGGAGCTCATTCCACAAATTGCAGGTGTGAGGCAAAAAAGACCGCGTAAAACGCGCCGTGTGCGATTTCCACCGATCTACCACCGATATGTCGATGAACTTTCAAGCGGTTGCGGCTAGTGCAATGATAAAACCGCGATGTTTTTATTTAACTTGCAATGTTTGTTGTTTTGTTTAGGTCAAATCTTGGAAGCTGAATTAGAACCAGTTCATTCTAACCGATTTTGGTAAAATTTTGCGTACCACTTTAGCTCTGATGACAATACATACTGAGATATTGAATACTTCCCGTGAAGTACTTTACATTTTTATAAAGAAAAATTCTTTCAACACGTTGATAATAAAAATTCATGCGTTAATCGCGACTTTAATCACCGATTATAAAACTTTTATAACAAAATTATTAATAATTTATGCGCTTTTTGACCGTAAATTATTTCAAAACCACCAAACGCTACGATTTATTTATATCAATATAATCTGATTAAATGTAAAATCGACATAAATACCACTCAATTTAATCTATACGGCCGGAGTCCACAGCTAAAACGATTTTCATGTAACCCACTGGGATAAAGTATGGTCGATCGAATTTTAATTCCGGATTTACCTACTCTGTGTAGAGTAAGACAGTAGGCAAGCTTGGTACAATAAGATGTGGAAATAAGAACGCGCGACACTTCAGAACTATAGTCTATTCCAAGGGCACAGAGAAAAAAATAGCACCGATAGTAAACGATATAATCGCTCTCCATACATTTATACATCGCTTCCCTGTCGTTTTACGTTTCTACTACGCGGGGGAATATTTGACTCGCTGTACTCCCTGCACTACGAACGTGGTAGAAGCGTAAAACTACATTATTTATCATTTCATCCGGCCCATGGCTTAGTGTTGTAAATGCCACTGTCACCAAATCAAAGACGAAGGTAACAAGTTAGATAACTTTAGTGATCTGTTAGGGCCTTTTAGTTAAGCCACACTTTTTGTTAGATAATGGTTTCTTTACTCGTCCTTTATAAAAGACTTCAACGCGGTTTCGATTCTCGATTTCTGTAAATCAAACATAGCCAACCGCAAAGAAAGGGGCATTCAAATCGGTCCAGTCCTTAAAAAAAACTAGTGACAGCAAGCCGAAACGCTTGTACCTCGTTCCATCGTGGTAAAAAATCAGCTTGTATTTCTATTGTAGCTTTAAAAAACGCACAAAATCCAATCCACCTTAGCTACTGTATTCGCTTATACTATGCCAACTCTATGGTAATACGATGTGGGCGAATTAAAGCCTTAAATTGATTAAGGGAGAGCATAAATTCAAATAGAGGTGATTTTAATGTGCAGTATAGATTATTTTAAGTGGGTCATCTCTGTTAAGATCGTGCGAAAGGGACTTTAAGTACATTTTAACATGCACTGTGGAATATCCACTAGTAATAATGTGTTTAGTTATGAAATTTTAGCTTTGAATGGGGTTTCGTAATGAGTTTCTATGAAAGAGTGCGATTTTTCGCATTTAGAAAGAAGTCTAATTATCGATATCGATAAAATACGTCTTATTCTTAACCGAATATTCAATATGTGGTTTTAAATTTATAATAGAAGATACTTTAATACTTTGGAAGAATAACTGCAGGTCAAACAATAGTAACTAAAGTACCATACATGCCATATTCGTCGCATCGTGGGTAAAAAGATCTGTCAGTGGATTGCTGGGTGATATAATAATGATATGAACAACAAGAAAATGACAAATATAAGTGCAGCCGCAGAAAGTAACCTCAATGTATCAAAACATACTGATAATTTTGGTGTCCCACAGGGTAGTATAGTCGGTCCCATCTGGTTTCTATTGTTCCTAAGTATGTTGGACAGCGAAACCCAGAATATTACTGTTTTGTTAATTTTGTTACTTTATAGTAGTATTAAAAAAAACAAGAGTCAAAATTTATTTATTTAAGAGATGTACATCCATATTTTTACTAGTTTTAACTGCCAAACTGAGTATTGGAAACCTGTGTCTTGGTAGTTAGTTTCTTCTATTTGATTTGGATTGTTTTGTTTGCTGACGTGTACTGTTATTTTTATTGTCATATATACATTAGTTTTTTATTTAGTAAAGAGTTTTCTATTCATATAGCATACCTAGATAGAACTTCGTCAACGGTTGATTGTTAGCTCCAACATAAGTTCTCGTATGATGACCACCGCTACACCTTCATCAGCAAAAATAGACACTACAACTATAGCGCAGACTCGATCGAAATCCCCTCGCACCCCCGTTTGGTCCGCAAAAAAGACTATAGTACAGTCAAGATTATTTTCCAAATGATTGACTTTTTTTTAATGCCATAGGTGGCAAACAAGCAGAGGGGCCGCCTGACGGTGAGCAGGCACCGTCGCCTATGGATACTTGTAACACCAGAGGTAGGTTGTACTCTATTAACTCGCCTTTTGAAGAACCCCACTACGCTATGCTATTAAAAATATTTCGTCTGATTTTGTTAAAACAAATACAAAACTTGGCAGCGGGATCAATTGTAGCTTAAATAAGATAACATCCATTCGACTATAAACTCTGCTCCTTAACAATAAGTACGTAAATAAATTAAGTATTCTATGTAGGAATAGCTCCCACCGGTTCTAGGCTTTACACAATGCGCTAGTATCACTTATCTTTATCTTGAGCTGTTATCTGGTCTGGGCCTTAATGGATAGTTGCGATTCCATACCTGAAAAGATAAAAGCAATTTAGATTAGTAGTTATTCTTTTACAATTTAAATTTAATAACGCAAGTTAGTTTCTATCATCATCATCATCATCGGCCAGAAGACGTCCACTACTGAACGACAGCCTGCCATCCAATGGATGTCCGTGACTGTCACGATGTCATCGGTCCATCGGTTGGTCGGTCTTTTCTAGCATATTCCTCCCTCCCATAAATCAGACAGCATTGCTAATGTTAGTGGTACACCAAAAACTAAAGCAGTTGGACTATTTTTGTACAAAAAGAAAAAAAAAGTATAATTATAGCACTAGTCTAAATAAAACCATAAAACTTAATTAAAACTATGAATAACTATTATTAGATAGGTAGTCCACAAGGCTTTCTCCATTAGGTATTCATTTGGTAAAAGTAGGCACTAAAATATTAACTTCGCTTGTAATTTAATAAAGAGTTAAGTCTTACCAAGTTACGTGAGCAACGTAGTACGGTCGGAATAAAATACGTCTATTAAAAAAACGCTCTCTATTAGTCTATTTACGAATTTTCATAAAAAAATTGATTACCAAAGGCTTGAAAGTTTCTAAATTTGATCCTCACGATAAGTAAGCAGGTAAGAAAACCTAAACATAGGTTATTGGAAAGTTCCAGGTCAAACCATAAATTGTATATTATGCTAAATATACAATTTTGATCAATAAAAGTTTTAAATCTGCTTTTATTCACTATCCTATCAATTTGTATCTACACTTATTTACTGACATCAGCAGATGTTTTAACAAAATAGGCATTATAATTTTAAAACTAACAGGCTGACAAGAAAATATATGAATGTTAAAGCTACCGACCGCACATTAATGTTTTTATCACGACGATCTAGATTAAATATCTTGAGATCAAACATTAAGCGATATCATTTGATTCTTCAAATGATTATATTACAACTCGTTTTACAAGACTGGCGTTTCACGAACAATATAAAATAATTTCTGTATGTTATAAATGGAACCCATGTCTAATCAATATTTTATTGTAAATAAAATTATCAACCTTAGGGCGGCTTTTACCGTCCGCAGTTCTTTTGCTCGTACATTTTCTCATTATTACAGACTAGCAGCCCACCCCGGCTTCGCACGGGTATAGATATATAGCCTATGTCACCCGGGGATAGTGTAGATTCACAACAGTAAAAGATTTTTTCAAATCGGTTCAGTAGTTTCGGAGCCTATTCAATGCAAACAAACAAAAAATCAAACCTTTTCTCTTTATAATATTACTAGCGACCCGCCCGCCCGGCTTCGCACGGGTGTAATTTACGTGCGAAGCCGGGGCGGGTCGCTAGTTATATATATAAACCTTCCTTGAAAATGTATCTAACTGATGGTGAAAACCGCACCAAAATCCGTTGCGTGGTTTAGGAGGAGTTAGCGGCCATACAGACATACAGACAGACAGACAGACGCGGACAGCGACTTCAATTTATACTATGTAGAGAAGAGATAGAGAAGAAGAGATACGCATTTGAAGCAAAATTAAATTTGTTATTTAAATAACTACAATTACAGCAGCTAAGAAGAACAAATTAGTCAACGACTACTTTAATTTGTCAAATAGACAAATGAATTTGACACTTCGTTATTGCTTAAAACATTTTTATAATTTGTATTTTTCACGAATACAGATGAGATCACTGGTCAAGCAAAATATAAATTCTTATTTCATGCTAATGCTAATATAAAAATGCTAATGCTAACTAATTAATGCACTTTAAGAATGCAACTGCTACAAAACATTTTCGTCCTCAGTCCATATTAATGTGTTTTTAAAATATTTATATTATTCGAACCACTTTTTTGGCAACGGTACCCAACTAAGAGGACGGTATATCAAAATGATGCATGCTACCTCCTTCGCATTTCATACATTATTAATTACAAAGTGACAAAGACAGATATATAAAACTGGGTTGTGTTAGAAAAGGATGGGTAGTGATAGGGATTGACCAAGTCCGTGTTTTCGGCTGGTTCGGAAAGTTTCGGGTTCGGACAATGAAGCCGAAACATGGCGACAAGTTTGTAACTTATGTGCTTTCCCTTATTAGATTGATGGTGAAATTCAAGTTGAAATTAAAATATGGTTGTGATACAAGGTATGTATATTTTGTATACTCTTCATTTGGAAGAATATCAATTGACTCATCTGCGAGAAAAATAAAAATGTTTACAATGTGGCATCATCATCATCATCGTTTCAGCCATAGGACGTCTACTGCTGGACATAGGCCTCCCCCATCGATCTCCAAAAGGGCCGGTTGGAAGCGGCCTGCATCCAGCGTTTCTATGTGGTCTCTTTTAGGTCGTTTGTCCATCTTGTGGGTGGACGTCCTACGCTGTGCTTACCGGTCCGTGGTATCCATTCCAGAACCTTACAAGGGATGTAAATTTAGGTAACCGATTCAGTTTTCTATTAAGAGTTTAACTTAATCTTTAAGTGACTTTGAAAAGTATACCCTTTTGTTTTATTTTGTAATCCTAATACCATTATATTAAAGGAAATATCGTAGATTGTAAGTATTG
Source organism: Agriopis marginaria (assembly GCA_932305915.1). Lineage (NCBI taxonomy): Eukaryota > Metazoa > Arthropoda > Insecta > Lepidoptera > Geometridae > Agriopis > Agriopis marginaria. Next base: position 18,445,527 of record OW029914.1, on the reverse strand, counting down.
TTTTATTATTTATAATAATTTTAGTAAGTATATGATATTTAACTTTATTTCTTCATTCAGCAATAGTTCTAAGCACTATCACAGTGGTTATATACTACTACATTACAGTGGTTATATGTACATGTACTATCACAGTTTTTTTTGGCTAGTGCCTTTATTAACAAAACAGAATACAAGCTAATGACACTTCAAAACAGTTTGACTGCCCATAGATTTAGATGTCCGAAAATAAATTTTTAATATGAATTTCGAATTTATCTTTTATTTAAAACAGCGCAGGCGCAGCTAGCCTGCGGTTTCATCCGCGTGGAAAACTATAAAACATCGGCTATCTGCCAGTGAAAGTCCCATCAAAATCAGCCCAGCCGTTCTGGAATACATAGGGAACATACACACATAAATATTATACACAGATAAATTACAGAAATAACTATGTTAAACAGAAATTAAATCCTAACCACTTAAAAAACTAATCTATAAAACTAGTACCTACAAAGAAAAAACAAATTAAATCGTAATTACAAAAAAAAAAAATATTAGTTTAGTTTCTACCTCTAAATTAAATTTTAAAATGTAATACTTAATGAGGGTAATGCTTTCGGAATTTAATATATAATAGGAAAATAAATAACACTAGTAAATAAAGCTTTTTCCTTCTTAGCGGCCATCTTGAATTTCCGTTATTAATAGGACTTATGGCTTAGTCATTTGGGGTAATGTCATAATATTATATTCGGGGTAATATCATATGTTGGAGATATTTATTGGCCGTTACCTTTCACACAAAGAAGCGATATATTGATGTAATGGGAGATTTTCTGGAAATAACGTGATAACTATGACCTGGCAATTGTTTACTCTAAACTCTATTCGGTTTACTTATAAACGTTACTTAAGTTAAGCAATGCTTAAAATACAACACTGTTCTAAACTATCACGGTTGTTCACTAAAGTTTTATGATTATTTACGGGATATTTAGCGTGGTAAGGTTGTGGAATGAGCTCCCGATATTTCGACGCAGTTACTTTTTAACTGTTCGACCAACCACCCACATTCTTCAGTCTTCCCGTGAACATGGTGCATGTGACTGCGCCGAAATATTGGGAGCTCATTCCACAACCTTACCACAGTAAATATCCCGTAAATGATCATATAACTTTAATGCTTAAAATTGCTCTGTCTCGTATTCATGTGTGACAATTTCCGTCAGCGAGACGTTAACAGAGATATTAACAAACAAGTAGATGGAGTTTTGTCGCCAACGTGAAAAGAACATGTCGCCTCATTGTATTTTTTTCCGAAACTTGTATATTTTTTAGTGTTAATGTTATATATAGTAAGTTATGTGTGTATGTATGTTTTCTATGGACTCCGAAACGCCTGGACCGATTTTGACGGGACTCACTAGCAGATAGCTGATGTAAGGAGTAATCCATGAAGGTGAAACCACGGGGCGCTGCTATTCTTATATATAAAAGGCGGTCTGTGTATGTATGTATGTTCACTATGGACTCCAAAACGGCTGGATCGATTTTGACGGAGCTTTCAGTGGCAGATAGATTATGGTTAAGGAGTAGTCCACGTGGGTGAAATCGCGAGCGCAACTAGTGTATAATAATGGAGGATTCTTATTTATTAAGTGTTCGTGGACGTACTCGAGTGTGGGAAAGTGATACAACGCGGTGAATCTTCATTTTATTTTGATCGTAAATATTAAGTAAGTTTATTAAAACGAGCTAAAGCTGTTTGGGTAGATATGTTATAGAGAAGCTGCCTCTAGCCTGCGAGGGGTTGTTAACTAATTACCAATAACCCTGTATACAGATGAAAAGGCGCACACACGTGGTGCGAAAAATATGTCGCAGAAACCCACAATACTAGATTTATAAAAAGAAAATAACCTTAATTAAATTTTACCAATTTATCAAGCAGGACCTCTGTCGTAATAAATCCATGTAAAAATCCCGCACGAATATGTTACCTTTATACACGTGGGGCTCACTTTGTCACTATGACCTGGTTTCGCCCTTACAACGGGTGAAATAGAGCGGAGAATCGCTGCTCACTTGGACAAGGGATGCATCACACAGAGAGTTATAATGAGTAAGTCAACATAGCACCTATACAAATATGATACATAATATTTCTTTATTATTTATAAGCTTAGCTGTGCCCTGTGATTTTTTTGCGTGATAACCTTCAGAAATGATTTATTTACATAATAATATTTAATTTTTAAAGTTATGTGATTATTATATTCGACTTCATTCGACGCGATTTTTCTTTCTTCTAGTATATTTACATATTGTAGCTGAGTCCCAGGCTTCAACTCCACACAGAATTTTTAGAGTATATAGATATCTAAATAGCAAAAAGAAAACCAAAAGTGGCAACACTACGAATGCCAACTTCAGACGTCTCACTCGGCAGCAATTCATTATGTTTAAAGCAAGTTCAACCCTAGTCTACCTATTCGAATATACCATATCTTTTTTTTTAATTTTTTTTTAGGGTTTCGGGGTAATTTATGGGAGGGTTTTTATATTAAATCACGTCGAATGAAGTTCTTCATATAATAGTGATCGAACTTCACATACTTGGGTAAGTTCATTTGATCACTAATTATAAAGTATAATTTACGGTATATTTACCGTGGTAAGGTTGTGGAATGAGCTCCCACGGTAAATATCCCGTAAATAACCATATAACTTTAGTGAACAACCGTTACAGTTTAAAACATAATATTTAATTTTAAAAATACCCTTAAGTGACTTCTATACTTAATCTATACTAATATTATTTTAGATAGCCCGTTGGTCGAGTTGGTAGTGAACCTGCCTTCTGAGCTTGGGGGCGTGGGTACGATTCCCACCTAGGACAAACATTTGTGTGATGAACATTTGTGTTTGTTCTATATCTGGGTGTTAAAATCTATTTAAGTATGTATTTAAACCTATATATGTATATATATCAGTCTCTGGCAGCCATATCACAAGCTTTGCTTAGTTTGGGGTCAGATGACCGTGTGTGCAAAAATGTCCCGAATATTTATTTATTATAAAGACGAAAGATTTGATTGTTTGTAATTGCAATAAGCATTGAATAGGCTCCGAAACTACTAAACCGATTAGAAAAAATATTTCACAGTTGGGAAGCTACACTATCCCCAGGTGACATAGGCTATATATCTATACCCGTGCAAAGCCGGGGCGGGCCGCTAGTGTTAAATAAATAGCGAAACATATCCACGCGCGCAAACTGGTGGAGGTGAGGACTGAGAAGAGACGGGAGAGATTGGGATCGACAACGCGACGCTCAGTGCCCTGATTCTGTAACTTCAAACACGCACGTAACGCGCCGTGTTAAGTTTACCTCTAAAAGTTGGTCTTTATTTCTAGGGAATAGAGGCCAAATTTTTCGAGGTTAACTTAACGCGGCGCGTTACGTGCGTGTTAAAGTTACGGAATCAGGGCCCAGCTCACGCGGCACGATGGTTGGAGTCTTTCCCGCTAGATGGCTGTGTCAGTGTCATTCACAATTGAAGAGTTTTCCATTAACCACCTCCCGGTTTCATCATCAAATCACTTTGATGGTACAAAATTATTGTATTGTCATCTGAATTATACATACTAGCAATGTTTCAAATCGACACGAAAATAAGAAGTAGGTTAAAATCGACTTCCAAGATTTGATTACAATGTTATTTACAACTGAGGTTAATATATAGCGATCGGGATTCATATACTAATTTTTGAAATTCTCTTGAGATAATAGCCTATTCAACCATTAAAATCGGTTCACAATCGGCAAAGATATCGCAGATCATACACAAAAAAATAGTCCAATTTAGAATTTCCTTTTTTAAATGGGCACACGGGCAGCGTTATGTCCATACAAACGTATTCTCATGTTTCCTCCCTGGACAATACCGCTAATAACAGTTTTTTTTTAAATAAATTTTTTCTCCCCAATTGTCATGCTTCAATCATTTATTTTTTCTTATAAGTTAACTACTATAAGAAATATGAGCCTTAAAATATCCCAAAAAATTATTTATTTCCCCGCCATGTTCAGACGTCTATGAAACAAATTTGACGAGTTTATAAAACAAAAATAAATGATAGTAGCATAGTTCAATTTTTTTCACATCTATTATTTTAAAACATTATGAAATCGGCTTAGTTTTGAATGAGGAAACAGAAAAATACGAGACGATGATTTTGTCTACTTTTCGTAGGTATAATTGATCCGAGCTGCAGTTGTCCCTATTGCGCTCTACTGGGAGAGGCTTGAGGTCAGGGGACAGCAATAGATTTGCTAAATACCTATTCATCAAATTCCTTGGCTGTGGTATGCCCTCTTAAGGGCGCGGTTGAAAATTTTCGCCCTCTGTCAAAATCTCTACTAACTACATCGCGTCGGAGTGTGTCTATACGTGTTTATATAATATACTATAGGTAGCTGTTGCCCGCGACTTTCAAATATACTTTCCACCTCCTTATGAGCCCCTTAATTCGTAAAATTATTTCTTAGCAGACCTCTACACCCCATAAGGTATTTACCTGTCAAATTTTTAGTTCGTGGGTCAAGTAGTTTTCAATACTTCGTGTGTATTCAGTCAGTGAGTGGGATTTCGCTTTTATATAATACTAGCGACCCGCCCGCCCGGCTTCGCACGGGTGTAATTTACGTGCGAAGCCGGGGCGGGTCGCTAGATATATATATATATATATATAAACCTTCCTTGAAATTGTATCTGATAGTGAAAACCGCATCAAAATCCGTTGCGTGGTTTAGGAGGAGTTAGCGGCCATACAGACATACAGACAAACAGACAGACGCGGAAAGCGACTTCAATTTATACTATGTAGAGATAATTATGTACAATTATATACCTATTTAAATTTTATGTTTGCTCTCAAGAATGACACGACGCGCAACGACCGCACGTCAACGAAGTCGATGGGCAACTGACTTCACACTGGTGCTCAGTATACTTGTAAGCACAATTGAGTACTTAAGTACCACTGGAAAAGTTCTTTTCCGCGTTCATATGCGTTTACCTATTGGCCATTATTATTCTGTGTATGACATATTCATGGAGAAAGGAGTAACATCAAGCATGTTATAGATTTACAACCTACGCTCTTATAATCTTGCTTATGCCCTGTGGCGTTGCTCCCAGTTACCAGGGATGACCTCAAGTTGTACAATTTGTATTAAATATTTTTTTTAATTCAGACAATTTGACCCATAGGTCATACTAATGTATTAGTCTGAATCTAAACTAAATGCATACCTTATAGGGGTGATAGTCATACTATACAAGAAGTGGTACGGTGCACAATAGCGCCGCAGATTATTACAAAAGTTCGATTGTGATCGTGATTGCATGCAATCCCGTTCGCATCTACTTAAATTCTTCATTCATTCTTCGCATGGGTTATCGCAAGTAATATTTACAGCAAAACAGTAACTACCGATGTTCGGTAGGGTAAACTGTACGACCCTGGATAAAAACCTAAAGAAGCCACATTGGATGTCTTTGGGACCCCTGTAAACTGAAATTAAGGCAAGTCTATTCGAACTTACTTACTTTTTAGTGTTATCTATGAAGAGAAAACTACATAATGAGATTGATACAATAATATATTCGAGCGGAGATAAATTGCAGTGATCTAATGCGACTGAACTTTGACAGTATTCGTAATCAATGATTGCAGACATAAATTGTTAGGAGAATAAAACTAGGAAACAGTACGTAACTTCCTGATCAGTAAACCTCATTGTTCAAAAGACTTAGGACGTAAAATGTTCTAAAATTTGCATAAAAGACATACATAATATGCAAATGCATTCTCCGCATCCTTTCGTTTCCTGTTGAAGAATCTTTAAGTCTCGCTATAGAATCTTCAACAGTAAACCATAACTTCTAAATCACCAAAGTCGTCAGCTATATTACGCACTGAATCCGAAATGCGGCAATAAACATAATATTCTATTCTCTAACTTGCAGAAGAACTTATACAGAGGTTCTAACAATACGTCATAAAATTTTAAGTTCTTTGCGATTTCTCGCCAGTTTTTAAGACCGTGTGTCAAATATTTGGAACCGGGGGAGTTGAGTTTACAAATTAAGAGAGTGCAGATTTCCTATTTGACAAGTTTGACGTGTAACTCTTTTCGCGTTATCTCTGTCTATCGCGCGGCCGGTCCGACAAGTCGGCTAATTGTAGCTTCATACCTACTATAGTGCGGAGAGCGCCAAGACTGCTGTAGGCGTGATTCAAAATGCGTCAAAAGTAACTTGAAACAAATTGTCTATGGACTATAATAAAAAACAATGCCTGATCCTAGAATATTCTTCCCCATTCAGTGCCAACTGCCCTCCATGTATCGTAACTCTAACGACCTGCGTTACGTTTGCCCATTAGCAATGTTCTACTCTATCATTAATACGATACAATAGCTTTTTGGTTGAATAGCAACGCTTGCTGCAACGTTTAACAGCAAAATAAACGGCTAAACGGTTCTTAAAAGCCACATAGCTTCCACCCATAATTAAAACAGGCTCTTCTTCCCAAATTACGCTCTTAATTTCCACCATTACACAAACCTTTAGAAATCAAACAATAGCCGTACCCACGCGTGTCCCATTAAGACATGCCATTGGGCCCAGGTACGAAGTGTTAAAGACACTAATGCACAAATTAATTATCAGACAATACTAGACAAAAGCTACCTGTTCTTATCAGATGCCCATTCACTTTCCAGTCGTAGACGAAGAAGCGAAAGTTCTACAATGAGGGTTGGTGAGAATCGTGGGGCAAATTTATGGCGTTTCGTGAACAAAACCGGGATAAAGGCACGCCCCGGAGTTCTGGATTGTGGAAGGAAGGGAGAAGGCATGTTCTATCAAATTATTAGAGCAGCTGCTTTGAGTTTGAGAGACGGTAAACGTTCCTTTGCTGAAGCCGCTTTCAGGTCTAGACCTGAAAGCCTGAGGTCGCGGGTTCAAACCCCGGGCCCGTACCGATGAGCTCTTTGGAGCTTATGTGCGGATTTTCATACCACTGGCTTTTCGGTGAAGGAAAACATCGTGAGGAAACCTGCTTACGTACGGAGAAGGAATTCAATGGCGTATGTGAATCCACCAACCCGCACTGGGCCAGCGTGGTGGATCACCTTTCCAAAACCCCAATCACCTTCCCAATCACCTTTTCGGGGGTAGGCTAAAAGTCCAGCAGTGGACTGTTAAAAGATTGACGATGAAACGTTCCTTTGGCAGATTACAGGCGATGCATGATTTTTCGACGATGTCAGATCCAAGTGGAGAATATAAAAGTCAAGAGAAGAGAGATAAATACCCAGCAGTGACAGAGGTTGAATTACCTACTCTTAGAAAGGCCTAGTGCAACATTTCGCGATAGCAGTTTTCATCAAAACTTCTCTTAGGGTGCCTCTCCAACTAGTCAACAACTCAACTAGTCTCAAACGAGTCAGCTCGGATATTTGGTTTTGTTCTTGGCAAGGCGAAGAATTCAGCGGCACTAGTAATCCCCGTCCATAGAAACTGGTAACCTCCATTAAAAAAATGTGTTGAAAATTGTGATACTTGTTCACCGTGTAAATACATATTTGCAAAAAGTGTTTTTTTTTATTTGTACGTTTTTGCAAGATTTGCAAGTATAGGTTCAAACATCCAATCTTCCAAGTCGGAGAACACATAAATACCTTCCCTACATGTCGACATGCCATCGGCTCGAACAAGCCGGTTTGCCTCCACCTTCTTAAAGCGAACCGCTAGGGACAGAAATGCTTTGCCACCGTCCTTGTTTCCTGAAAACTGTAACCTAATCTTTAAGGCCAGAGTGAATAAGTACCTTATAGGTATACGTGCTCCATCTTTCGTCACAATATCGCTTTCCATCAGGTGAGTTAGTGGCCAGACGAAAACTTTTCTTCATTTTAAAATTCAAAATTCTTACAATCTTCAAAAATTCTTTATTTAAAAAAAAAATAGTTATCTATTTACTGGGCTGGCTTGACGGCCTCAAAGTGCGTCTTGGTAACACAATGCCATTTACCACTTTCCACTTCTTTGCACGATCTCATGTCCATCAGGTAGTTGGAAGCTCAAAAAAGATTTGTTTCCACAGCGTTAGACCAGCAGGACTATTAGAAGTTACTCGTTTATTTCAAGCACAAAATGGTCTATAATGCCGTATCCAACTAACAGTAATATTCATAGCTCTTAAGCTCGACCTTTCAGCGAATGCCTTAATTTCCTGTAACATTTACACTGGCCTGCTCCAGACAAAGATTTGTGTCGGTCTATGCCTTACAGCTAAATGATGTTTACTTCTGTGTGCTTTTATTAGTCAAGTACCTAGTTGAAGACTGCCTATTTATTTTAACGCTTTGCTTTGATGTGTAGTGGGAGCATTGGTAAAGTTAACAGTTTACCTGGCCGTTCTTGACAAATCAAAGATCAGGGGCACAGCAAATATATAAGCTAAATAAGTAGTTTACCTCGGACGTGTTACTCGGTGATTTTGCATGTTTTATGTCCATAGGCAGCGGTTTCAACTTACCATCAGGTGGACCACGTATTTGTTTGCCACTCTTTTTTTATTAAACCGTGTCCTTGAATTCAATGCCTACTGTCGGTCCCAGGGCTAGGGTTGCTATTGTCAGATGTTATGGAAATATTCATTAAGGTGCGCCCCGCGGTTTCATCCGCGTAGTGATGAAAAATGGTGATGAGGATGAAAAGTAGCCTATGTCACTTTTCAGCCCTTGAACTATACCCATGCAAAAAATCAGGTCGATCCGTTGCTCTGTTGCTGCGTAAACGAGGAACAAACAAACCAACAAACTTAATTTTCGCATTTAAAATACTAGCTGCGCCGCGCGGTTTCACCTGCGTAGTGATGAAATATGGTGATGATGATGATGCCTAAAAGTAGCCTATGTCACTCTCTGGCTCTTTAACTATACGCGTACAAAAAATCAGGTCGATCCGTTGTTCCGTTGCAGCGTGAAAGAGGAACAAACATCCATACATACAAACTTTCGCGTTTATAATATTAGTAGGATTTTGTACTCTACTTCTACGCTGACACACACACGCGGAGAATCTCAATCGAGGCACGCGTGACTATCGCTCTGAGCGTACCGTGAAGTATCGTAGCGGGCGGGGTAAGGGGCGCTCGTCTCATTTCGTCACTCGATTCTAGCGTGTGTTAAAAGTCGAGCTACTGCTTTAGCTTATATATCAACTGTGTCATGGGTCTTCACGTATGGTGTTGGTGGCAATGGTATCCCAGTGCTATCCTGCTCGCAGCAACTCACTCCACATAAAATAGGTAGGTTAATAAATATCTAAGGAATATAAATACAAGTGTATCTAGGTTACAAACTAATTGCAAAGCTGTAGGGCAGTAAATCTGTCGGACGTATCGCGTGTAACTTACCGCTGGTTACCACTTGCCACGTGTAGTGTTCTCGTAAATCAGTGGGATGTGGGTTAACATCGCGAAGATTACCTATTTATTTAGTTAATTTAGTAATCAAATAAAAGCTTAATAATCTTGTTTATTTAATCTATACTAATATTATAAAGATTATATAAAGAAAGAAAGATTAGATTTTTGTTTGTTTGCATTGAATAGGCTCCGAAACTACTGAATCGATTTGGAAAAAAAATCACTGTTGGGAAGCTACACTATCCCCGGGTAACATAAGGTATATTATATATTTTTATTAAATAGGGATCCTTACTAAAACTCCAATAATGTAACACGAGGTGTAATAAAATAAGATTTACAATTTTAACTTTGCGTGTTTGACAATTCTTAGACAGGACGTCTGTCAGGTCAGCTAGTATAATAATTATATTGTTAGATACTCGTATATATATAGTAGGGGGTCGAAAATCGAAATGGGTTATTCAAGTTATGGACATTAAATAATGGAATAGTAAATTGTACTCGTCCAAAAGTCGTCAAAATGCATAGACAATATCGACATATTTGGTGTTTTACTTTTAGGAAAGTTTCTGAGGTCAATCTTAAACATTGAACATCAGGGAGTTGGCGGTCGAACGCTAGCTTATTATTAAATAAATAAATAAAAATCCTTAGATTTAATGATTTTAATTTTGTGCAATCATACATTTCCATTACTGCTTCTACTAGTACTAAAGATATCGAAAGATGGCGCAACAAGACGCAAATTTTCGGATGGACACATCTTGATATCTACATCTGTGGTATTAGTGAATTGCACTGTCTATAATCATCACAATTTTGAGAACGGCTGTCAAGGCATTATTGTAAAAAAATTGTTGTAGCCAGTTGCACCCATATAAACGAAACGTCAGTCATTCGATATCAGTTAGCAATTGTGAAGCGGAGTACGACGCGTTGATCTAAATAAGAATGTTCAATCAAGGTTCACACATAATGCCTGGTAACAGATTTTCCTTCTCATTTCCGTTCTATTTACTTCTCTTTTCTGTGGTACTAACCAATACACAGAACCAATACTGTTTTTCTATCAATAACTGTCAAATCAACCCCCGAATCTCGGCAAAGACAGCAATAAATCAATTTTTTGAGCAATCTGTCTCGTCAGCGGGGGCGGAAATAAATGCATTGCATTTACCACTAATTAATCCGTGATCAACCCCCCAGGGGCTTGAGGTGAACGACCTCATTTAGGGTTCCTTGGGGATAAACTGATTGATTGTTACAACTTCAGAAGTTCCTTTTGGAGTGTCAAAATGTTTTTTTCTAGTCCGCTTGTTTCGTTCAAATAATTTTGAATAGGTTTAATTCTAAGACAAACGCCCGAAGTCCCCTGCTCCTACTTTTTGATTAAAATTGGTGCTGCTGCAGGCCTAGCATGGGCTGTGGATAAATAGTCTCTCCACCGTTTTTATCCACGCCCAGACGCGACAAAGCTAGAATATGGGTACGTTTGTCTTTTTCTCGCGGGATAAAAGCGGTGGAATGACAATATAATATGTCCACGGCCCGTGCTAGGCCTACTGAGGTCTGTTTTTTGAAATTAAAAATAGCGGCAAACATTTTTGCGATCAGCATGATGGTAAGCAAAAATCACCACCGCTTCTGCCGCCTACGAAACCATAGATTCGTAACCAGTCACGATCGAAGCGAAATTATGTTTTGTTCGATACTAGTTACGAGCGAAGATTTATTTTTCTGAATACGCACCTGTACTATTATGTCTTCTGTGTTGTGCCAAAAAATGTCCGAACCAAAACTCGACGCATGCTACTAATTGCGCTGACTTTTTGGTTAGTTACAAGGTAACCGCTATCCGACTACAACGCCGTGCGATGCCAGAGCTACGATGACATAGCGGACAACTAACGTTGAACACTATGCAAGCGACAACGTTTAAATTGGAGTGAATGTGGCATTGTGAAGTATATCATTGATACAATGTATGTACAATGACGCTCAGAGGTTTATTGACTGTTTTCACTGAGAGATTGTGAATCTATAGGAATTGTATCTCGATGTTCGTGGGCCATCGGACGGTGATGGAATTCAACGCTGACCTCATACAGTAATCTACATTGACGGCAGACATTTAAATTTTTTTAAACATGTAGGTACTCATGGTAGGTATGGTGTGTATGTAAGTAGGTAGTCGTTTCCATTATTTCGTAATACAAATAGGTACACTCGGACTTAAAATAAAAAAATAATAAATGAATAGACGGGCCTAGAAGAAGCGCATTTTTGAAGATTACAAAATGAGCGCCGGTGCTCACTTCGTTTCAGTTGGTATCTAGCCATAGGAAGTGCAACACGCGACTATTGTTGCATGATAACGAAACATCTGACAAAATTATGCCTTCATGTGCTTTCCCGAAGTTTAATAACACAACAAAAAACCGCTATACATATTTTGTAACAAATTTACTGTACATAGTTATAATCAGGTGTTGAAGTATATGTCCTACGGTTTTGACTCGTTTTTACTGAGCTAGTTCAATGGTTATGGCCTGTCCATTAATTTTATTTTAGTCGAAGCACTCGGAGAATTGATTTTTAAAGGGCTTACCGCAGCAAAACTGTAGAGTCACTTGTCTCGGACAAGCAATTTATTTGAAGTACTGTTGACCGGACGCGCCCCTATCGCTGTAAATTAACATCGTTAAAATAGTATTAAATAGATTTGTAGCTATGACTATTGTAACAAGATTATTTTGCTAGCTTTACAATAACGTTGACTACATTGTTTCATTCCCGAAACAAATCTGACAGCACTAAATACAAACTTTCTGTCTTTAAAATCACTCTTGCATATGATTAACGATTTTGTGCTTTCACTGGTTCATAGTACAAGACATAGCTTGTACTTGTACCTGTGGGCTTACTCTTACTCTACGCCAATCGCGTCAAGAGTACCGAAAGCGTCAAGTTGAGTCGATTTTATTTAGTTCCATATAATTCCACCATTATCGGTTCCCAATCTTGCGCTAGTTTAGAATTCAAGAGTACCAAAATGGCATGTTTTCGATCCCAATCCCAAATTACGATTGAAATCGAGTGTCAAAAGTATGCCTACTGATCAGTCGGGTAGTCTATTGGTCTGGAATTTTTGGACGAAATATAAAGAAAACAAAAAGTGCAAGCCAATTTTTTTTTTCATGTAATACTGGTTGCTAAAGTAATCACAATCATCAGGGTTTTTCTCCGCCAGTTATGCTATTCCGAGACACAAAGGTCACGTGGGTGACACAAGCCTACGTCATCGAAGCTGTGTAACCAGTAGCAAGAAATCATAACTAATCTTTGTGTACCTGTGGGAAATCCAACAAAACTATGTGGTTTTGGTAAAAAAAATATGTTTAATATATCAAATTTTGTTTAACTTGAACTGCTTTGCTTCAGTGGTCTAACAAAATGACAATTGAATTTATTTTTCTAATTTATTTGAAAGATTATTAGTTTCCCAATTTCTGTATTTGTTGCAATGAAGTGGCAACTGGACAGTGACGTAGGCATATGTCACTCCCGGAATGCCAGACCTTGTTATATTAGATCACGGGGGTTTCTAAACACATTTTCCAAGGCACATACAGTCTGATCTTTCGCGAAAATAATACCTATACATTAAAACAATGGCACCCTTTTCGGCAGTGAACACTGAACATACCACGTGTATATTCTATTTCCGTGATTACCTAGTTAATGTTTAACGTTTCCACGCCTAGACATAAACCGGGGTTTATAGCTTTCCATGAAAAATGTATATTTCAATTATGTCTGCTTTATGTATGTTACTTTGTTTTTGTTTGCGGCAATCCCTTTACAGCTGGACCAATGGGGTCATGGTGATACCTATTTAGGTACTTCACGGTAGAATATATCTGAAAAGAATTTGGAGGCCGTCAGATAAGCAACACGAGCTAAATGTAGACTTCCAAGCATCGCGGTTGACGCGACAAATCTTAGCACTATGAAAATCTAGTCCTTATAGCTAGTCAATTTAAAATAAAACTAAAAAAAACTTTTGGTCGAGAAATTTTATTACAAAGTTATTTTATAAATGTTTTTTTTTGTAATGACTGCAGTCTGTAGGTCAGTTAGTTTATCATACAATTATTATGGTAATGTCTATCTGTTAACTATTTAAATTAATAACATCATATTTTAACTATTTAAATTGTTTCGACAGTTAATTTAACTAATACTTTTTTATATAAATAATATTTACGATATTTTTATACCATCTCTCTAGATTTATACGCCTACAAACTAGGCAAAACATGATACAAAGTGACAAATATTTTAACCCACCTATTGTGCATGCGTTTTTAAATGTGTGTATGATTTACTCGTGTTTTGTGCAAATAAATTATCTTTATTCTGTGATGAAAATGTATGGTTATTTTCTTATCCATCATGTTCAATGACAGTTTTGATTTGAATCAATACCACAAGGATCTTAAATGAATACCACATTACATAAATTAATTGACACCACACAACTTGAACGCGTCAAAGTAACGAGTATGGTTTGTAGAGATGAATGGTTTGGCTGATAGAATTGCCGGAAGCAAAAACTACCTGATAAAGTTTTTTTTAAATATAATATATAGATATATACAGATGGTTACGCATATAGACTGTACTAAGCCGAAAGGAGGTCATTATACTCATCATTATGAACAACTTTTACTATGGGACCAACACTAAAATCGCGAAAACAAATCAACTGTTCCATACATTTTGTCGAGTCTCAATTACCGTTTTCTATGGAACAGCTGATATTTTTTTCGCAATTTCAGGGTTGGTTCCATTGTAAAAGTAGTTCATAATGGTGAGTATAATGACCCTCTTACGGCTTAGTAGTCTATATGCGTAACTTTGTATTTGATGTTTTGTTTTACACTTGCTTGCTTATTTGCTGCTAACAAGAATTATAGAAGGCGCCACCAACGCTTAGATTGGTTGCAAAGACAACTCAAGACGTTTTGGACGCCAACAGTAAAGAGACCGTACATTAGCGGAAAGAACGCTCGGGACGTCGGGACGTATTCCCGAAGACGCAGGTTCAAATCCTGAAGTATTTTTTTATAAATCGTTAAATAAATTTACTAAACAATATGCATAGATTTTTAAAATATCAACTAATTGCACATAAAAATTTATCATCATTATTTTCGGCCTGTATTTGCCCATTGATGAGCAAAGACATCTGTTCTGCTCTCTACGTTTATTTGGGCCAAATAGTTTCCTTCCAGACGAGATAAGAGAAAGAAGTTGCTAGACGCACCGACCTGGAAGAGCTATTCGTCTGAAAGATCTCATGAAAGGACCAGTACCACTCTCTTCCTTCTCTTTCGTTTTAAGCTCCTTTAAACACAATCTTATGGATGTGTGTGTGTGTTCCGGCAACCGGCAAAAAAACTAAAGATAATTAGAAATTTTCCGGATTATTAGTGTCCGGAAGCTCTACATCTCTAGTGACTCCGATATCCTGCTTTGAATTCGAGTCGATAATCAAAGATGTATAAACCAATATACCTTGACATCCCCTCCCTATATCTGTAGACGATATTGTAAGTGGATGAGAGGAGATGAATGTAGTGTCGGGGGATCAGGACCGCTTGGACAGTTATATTTCCACGTCGTCTGTTAGATAGGCGGCAGCTAAGTTATGATATACAGGCGTGTAAAAACAATTATCAATTTAAAAATACCGACTACACAAAATTGGCAAAATCCGCAGTTTCAGTTATTTTGATTTGAAAGCCAAACTACTACACCGATTTTGATGAAATTTCTATGGGAACAATCTGAAAGTATACCCTTTAAATAAATAAAAATCGATTCATAAATGACGAGGTAACTGACAAAAAAACTAAATGAGAGCCCCTCCTTTTTTGGAGTCTGTTAAATATAGAAAAGGATTTGGACTTGATTGTATATGATGAATGGAAAGACCTAGAAGACCTAGAACAAGAGCTATTGGTTCGTAGACCTACGACATTGCGTAACAGTTATTAGCATGGAATTTTTGTCATTTGAGATAACAACCACGGAATAAAAAAACTTTAAGCCCCTACAAAGACATCGATTCTGTTACTCCATTCTCTAACCTAAAATAAATTTAACATCGCCAAAATTGTTGCCATCCTTTTCTGGCGTATTGAAACGAAAAGAGACGCCGATAATTTTAGTCCTGGCAGATTAGTTTAGTTTAAAGAATGGTACAACAGAATTGACGCAATACAGGTCAAATAATGGCATTGCAGTTTTTCCCTAGCAGCGGCGTGCTGTCTGGCAATACTGTAGAGAGCTATAATAGTCATAATTCTTTGAACTGTTTTATAGACATTTTTAAAGAAATACACTGGTTAGTTGAATCTCATTATACATATTATATTATTAGACTTTTTCCAAATCGCTGTCGCTTATGCGCTGCACACCACCTATACCGAGGTACCGTCAACGGAACTAGGTGGGAACGAACACCGATTGTGGATAAGGCGGCAACTAGAGACACTAATTAGCGATACCACTTTTACTTGCCAGTGCCATAGAATGTATCACGGACGAAAAAAAAACGGGCAACTTGGTGTTGTTTTGAATGTAAATCTAAGCAAATTAGTCACAAGCATTCGGAAAAAAATATATTGACTTATACTTTCATGATATTATTTTCAATAATGCAAACAAGTCACAGTCAGAGTCAAGCAATATAAGTCATGGTCAAGTCCAAGTCATGCCATAGTAAAGTGGTGGTTTACTATTTATGGTGACATTGTATATCTGCTGTATATATTGTATTGTTTGATTAAGGACATTTGTATTGCATTTTTGTATTGATTTAATTAATGATTGACTAAATTAACTGAACCATTATTAATATTTTGACATATTATTATTATTCTATTTGACATTGCTTATTAACTTATTATTTAGAATTGTATTGTATCACTATATTTTGATTTTATTACTTTCATAAATTTTTTGATATACCTATTTAATGAATTGTATGGGTTGTTTTGTTGCCTGAAATATATAAATTTGAATTTGAATTTAACTTTTTGACTTATCTTTGGTACCTTTTGCATTGAAATGTCTAAATTTAGTAGTTTAAAATGTAATGATCTGTGGTAACAAAATTTTAGGGTGACCATAAAATTTGAAAGTTCAGGTAAACTGAACAAGTGATATTTCAGATAACGCCGTTAACCTTCCTAAAAAGGTCCACATGTGGGCGAAATGTCGCGGTATTTCACAGGAAATTTCCGTTTACTCACCAAGTTGTCTCTAGAGTTGGCCAAAAGACTGTACTAAAACTTTCAACGGAAGATTTTCGATTTTATTTAAAAAAATACGCAAGTGGCTCCGCCATTCAATTCTACAGATAAGGTGGCTATATCTCCAGTTTTAGTTTGTCAAAGAAAAATAAATTTCTGATTGAAATTATGCTTTGATTTGTATTGCGTGAATAAGATGAGATTTTACTTAAAATATAATATGTAAGTACCTACTTATTTTTCTCATGTTCATTGTGATGTTTTAATTAAATCAGTACACGTGTAAGATTGATTTCACGGCGATGCGGATTTATAAGCAAGCGGTCTTTTCGAATACAGTTGTATGGGATCTGCATGATCTAATTATCCTGCCATTTTACTATCGGACTGCCAGAGCGGGCACGAAAAATCGACACCTCTTTATGGTTGATATTCCGAAAACCCGTACGAAGCGCTTTGATTACACTGATTATTCTGCAAACTGCTAGTCTGTGGAATGCGTTGCCTGAATGGATCTTCCCCGATAGTTACAATCTGGGTGTCTTCAAATCAAGAGTGAATCGGTTTCTTCTAGGCAAGCGTGCTCTATCGTAGACCGCATCGTCGCTTAACATTAGGCGAGTTGGCTGTCAAATGCAAGCCTATATTCATCATAATCATCATTTCAGCCGTAGGACGTCCACTGCGGAACATTGGCCTGGACATTGGAACATTGGCCATCGATCTCCAAAAAGGCCGGTTGGAAGTGGCCTGCATCCAGCGTATGTAATTCAATATTCGTATTCTTCTATATTATTCAATATAAATAAACAGTATTTATTCAACTAACGCAAAAGGCAAAGTTTTCAGCTGAATAACTTAATTACCTCAAGTTACATTACAAAACACACTTCAAAATAATCTTATTTACACTCGAAATATATGTAACAAACTAAAGTAATAAATACATCACACTCGCTGGGTCGAGGGAAAACTGTGCCGAAAATAATGAGACAAGTTTCCCAATTATAAATAGTTTGATGATACAGACACTGAGAAAAACTGGGAAAAGTTGCACGAACAGTTGTAGTTGGGTTGGTAACAGTGGACGAATTGGAATTTTCTTTTTGACACTGTTTTCTGTTTTTTTACCGACTTCAAAAAGAAGGAGGTTCTTAATTCGACCGTATGTTCTTTTGTATAGGTATTTGTTATGCCATTACTTCGCCAATTACAAAGTTTCAGTAAGGGGCGAAAAAGATCAAAATCACAAAATACATAATTGTAATTTTAAAATTCGCTTTAAAAAAGTGTCATACCTACTCAATCAAAATTTTGCTATACCTATTATAGTGGCATTGATTCTGATGTTCTCTAAACTAAACTAAATTTGACAGCCCTAAAATTGTTGCCATCCTTCTCTCACGTATTAAAATGAAAAGAGACGCAGATAATTTTAGTCCTGTCAGATTGGTTTAGTTTAGTGAGTGGTATGACAGAATAGGCCTCAGTGTTATGCATTTACAAGTTGCGTTAATAACGCGAATTTCTCTAGAGATCAGATCCTAGATCAGTATTAATGACACCATATCTATTTCTAGCAAAGAAAATTCCCAAACGTACGATAAAACACTTTCCACAGTGTAACACCCCAGTCAAGAGCTTTCCCGCGTTAGTTAAAAACAAAATTAATTTAAATATGGCCGACGCGTGGGATTTAACCGCCACAATTTGTATTTCGAACGCAAATTGAATTTAGAACTAGTGAGAGAGACGACAGATAATTTAATTTATGCCAATTCGTTTCTATGTTGACAGTATTGTCGATACAATAAGGTTGAAATTGGAATATTTTTTATTTAACGGATGGAAAAGGGATTTAGCAACCGCCTAATTGTTAAGAAAAACACATAGGGTCCTCTCTGAGGGCTGCTAATACAATTAATATTAATTTGTACACCCGAAAGGAAAGTTTATTCGAAGATTGAATTAAGGCAAAAGGTAACAAGTCCGCTGTTTATTTCTACCTCTAAAATCAAAAAGGTAGACGGAAAAGAAAAACGAAGGCATTAAATATTACAAAGAAATGTCTACACCTTTCCTTCCATTTAGTGATATTTAGCGAGACAAAAGCTTGCAGGAAGGAAAAAAAAGGTGAAAACCGTCGTGACATTCGCGAAGAAATAATTAACAAAACATACAGAAATGAACCGAGAAGAAAGTGCGCCGCGCGGAATCTAATTATTTTCGCCGCCATGACAGCGAGATTCCCGCGCTTTTGGCGCGTCCAAAATGGCGGCTGAATGGAGACCGAGATGTCAACAGTGTAGCGGTGTTATGAGGACACAACTGCCGACAGGCTCTAAGCCTTCGAGCCACTCTTATTTATAGGTACTTAGAAGCGAGAAAATAATTATAGAGGTTCGCCAGGAAATTATTTCTCATTTTTAAAACTGGAATATTGTTTAATTTCCAGCTTCGTTGGCTACGTTTTCAATTACAGATTCTTATGTCCGCTCCACGATGAAGACTTTAGTCGCTTATTCTTTGATTTTGATAGTAAAAGATTATATAAACTGGGTATCTAACGCTGACAAGGTCAAAATATAACTTTAGAAAAAGAAGTCTTTAAATATCGGTGTTATTTTCTGTCTCTTTGATAGAAAGCATTTTTGACTGAAACGACGTTTTTACAGATTGCTTAAAATAAAATAGCCTGACAAAGACGGTGAAGAATAAAGAGACAACATTAGACAAAAATTGCTTGTCGTTGAAAATTTTCAGAGCTTTTTCTCGTTTATCGATAAAAATTGTTAACAAATATTAACAAGACCTCGCTGTACGCAAGTGGGGTAAATAAATACAGGCTGCTTCGAGTCCACAGAGTCATTCAACGCGTCGCCTAGTGCATTAATATGTATGAACGGTACCGATTGTTTAGCGTGCCAACTTTATAAAACCAATGACTTTATGGCTTGACAATGGGAAGAGCGTACATTTTTAACTGGGTATGTGGTAACCGCGTTATTTAAAAATCGAACGAGTTTTTCAAGAACAATGGTTGTTGGGTATGTTGACCTTTTTATAGCCGAATGCAGAATTTAAGAGTCTATGCTTCGTGAATTCTCTATCATAAACGCGCGTTCCGCGCAAAAATATATGTAAATTGATTTAATGTACTTATGTAAAATAACATTACACACATTTTGTAAAATTTTCATTTTGATTTAAAAAGGTTTACACGTACTTAAAAAATCAATTCTAGTACAATTATTTTTCTAGCAGTTATTATGTTTATTTGTTTCAGGTTGGGTAAAATTAGTATCATTTATGAATTTCATTAAGTTCATGATTTTTTCAGGTGTAATAAATTTTTGATCCAGGTTATGTTAAACTAGCTGAATCCCGCGGTGTTATTAGCAATTTTTCAGTTTTTCCGCGTTTTCTGGTAGAAAAAGTACCCTATGTACACTATCATCCTGCCAAATTTCGTTAGGATCGGCTTAGCCGTTTAGTCGTGAAAAGCGAACAAACAGACAGAGACAGAGTTAGTTTCGCTTTTATAATGTTAGTTAGGATTAGCATAATTGAAAAATTTCTGTAGAGTAAGTAAAACAATAATAATTGACCCCAAATTCCTTTTTACGTATTGCGAAATTATACCTGAAATACTGTAGAGTTGCGTTACAGAAACAGTTTTTAAGAGAATCTTCCGCAAAGTAACGCTTGATTCAACCATTTTATATTTTCAATAATGTTGGAAAAACACGCGAGTGAGATAGAAGATATGCACGGAGCATAGACTCTTAAGTGACACATCTTTAAAATCTGAAAACAAATAATCGGCCTATAGATACTTGCAGAGCTGTGATATTTTAAAGTGAGTACCTCTGTCACGTGGCCCGTAGACTTGTCCCGAACTGTCACGCTGGAAAGCGAATGTAGGAAGTGTGATAGTGTCGAGCCAGACCTGTCGAGTTAAGCCAGCGATTGTCAAGTCCGAATGCCATTCGTAAGTTCCTCTGACCTAGATATGATGCGATCTACGTGATAGTTTTATCTGTAAAACGTGACACTTGACATTCTTTTTGTTGGTTTAAGTTTTTTTTTACTTTGCATTTCAAGTTTTCTTTGGCCGTATTCAGCTTGAGGTAAAATCTTTTCAACTTTAGAGCGCGGTTCCCATCACAGCTACCTCGCTCGCACATTTTTTGGTGAATGAAATCCAAAACATGCTACGATTAAAATAAAAAAATTACTTTTTTGTCCATATCCTCTTCTGTCAACATAACGAAAGGTTTTTTTTAAATTTCAAAAATATTATTATTTGTGCTAAAGTGATCTTCATTAGTACCTACTTTTTTAAGAAACAGCAGTGCAATTACAGTTCTTTATCGATCGCAAAATTCGATAAAATGCCATAGAATCGATCATAGCTAGTACTGATCAAACGTCATTTTATCGAATTTGACGTTCTCAACTGCCAAATTTGATGATCGATAAAGAACGGTACTTGCACTGCTGATCTTTTTTATACATCGATTTTAAATTTCATACAAATTATGAGATTACAGTGCTGCGTCAGCGGTACAAGTCA
This sequence comes from Agriopis marginaria, assembly GCA_932305915.1. Lineage (NCBI taxonomy): Eukaryota > Metazoa > Arthropoda > Insecta > Lepidoptera > Geometridae > Agriopis > Agriopis marginaria. The sequence goes on along the minus strand of OW029914.1, from coordinate 18,424,137 downwards.
ATACAAACAAAATATATGTAAATTCTGTAAATCCTAAGGCAAAGCAATCAAACCAAAACAGTCGCCCATAAATCAATCAAAGAAGTAACCGAGCAAGAACTGCCATGCCCCTCGCCTAATTAACGCCATATATAAAATGCATTTGCTGCAAAGTGCCATTAGTGGACTCCCCTGATTGTTCCCATTCTTGCTTGTTGTTTTTCTCTGTGCGTTTTTAGAGTCGTTAATGTTTTAGCTTTTGGGATATCACGCACTCGAGACACGCAATTAAAAGAAGCTTCTTTTTGGCTCTCTGGAAAAAACGATTTATCGAGAGAGCTGAACATGAACGTCATCGATGATGCAGATAAAACAATCTGTAATTATTACAACTTAGTACAACTTACATTTTTGATATCTCGTGACCATAGAAAAGTTTTTTATTTTTGCTTAAACTAGAACGGTTGTCAAGGCATTTTTGTAAGAAATTTGTTGTAGTCAGATGCACCCATATAAAGAACCGTCAGTCATTCGCAATCAGCAACTGTGATGCGGAGTTCGACGCGTTGATTTAAATAATAATGTTTAATCAAGGTTCACTCATAGCGCCTGGTAACGGATTTTCCACAGGAAAGATATTTGTTTTTCTTTAAATTCTCTTTTCTTTGAGATTTTCCTTCTCATTGCTGTTCCATTTACTTCTCTTTTCTGTGGTGTTAGTATTGCAATCCAATGCGGCAATGCGGCTAGAGTTATGGGAACGATGCCTACGGGCAGTGTTTTATTAGATTAGTGACATCATCATCATCATCATCAGCCAGAAAACATCTACTGCTGAATATAGGCCTCCCTCTTTAACCTCCACACTGAACGACAGCCTGCCTTCTGCATCCACTGGATGCCCGCGACTCCCACAATGTCGTCGGCCCATCTAGTGGTAAGCCTACGCCTTCGCTGCGTCTTCTAGTTCGTGGTCTCCAGTCAATGACCTTTCTTCCCTATCGGTTATCGGTTCTTCGAGCGATGTGGCCTGCCCATTGCCATTTCACCTTCAAAATTTAACTGCTATGTCAGTGACTGGTTCTTTGGCGAATATCCACGTTCCGGATTCTATCGCATATAGATTAGTGTTAATATATTTATTTTAATTTAGATATTATGAATTTAGATTTGTTTTTTAGTTTTTTTCTATTGTTATTTTTTTTCTTTGTTTGAGTTCACGTTTTCTTGTACGTAAATGTTGTATTCTCTAACACAAATCTCATATTGATATCGTAAAACAATTTTAATCTACATTTTTACTAAAGTAATAATCATCACTATCATGATCTTTAACAGAACTAAGAAATTCATTTATATTTTTTGGAGTTCCCCAATGTACAATCCTCGGCCCTTCACTATACAACTTATATACCGGATCGAATACGGCTAGCATTCAAACCATACACCTTCATGACTCACAACCCCACACCTTTACAATCAGGAGCGTGTCTAAAGACGCAAACGCCCCCCTAAAATCTACAAACGCCCCCCTATAATTAGCAGAGTATAAATGCATTTGAGGGCTAATGGACGTTTTATGCCACCCTCTCAAGTGACCGGGCTTGCATTAACTGCCCCTGAATTGATGGTTTATCATTCAGTGAATTAAGTACTTGTAATGGAAAGGAAATCTTTGCTTGAATTCAATGAAAGGTATGGTTTGCTCATTTGCGTGTGTGGATTTTGGTCTACCTCGATTCTTGGCAACGTTGTGATATATTTTCGCTTTAAATGACCCGTAAAGTTTCAGAATTTGATAGATATTGAAAGCACGTCAAATCGTATGAAAAACACTTAAAAGAAGGTAATACACAGAGGTTACAAATGTAAGAATTTAGAAACAATATATTTTTCCAGGTGGGAGTTCTAAGATTGGCTCTCAATACAGAGGCCTACCGGTACCTGCCTTAAGCTATTCTGTTTAGGTGATTGTGAAAAGTTGCGCGACTGCTAACCTTCTCCCGGGGCGTTAAGATTCACGTTTCCGTGATTTTCTACAATCTCCTAAACTGAATCGCTTAACAGAGGTGACGGTACGGCCTCGGTATTGAGAGCCAATCATAGAACTCCTCCTGGAAAAATCTATTGTTTTTAAATTCTATCATTTGCAACCTCTGTGCATTACCCTCTTTTTAGTGGAAAAACTTTATCAAACATGTATGCACATTAGCATTATACGAGCGTACGAGATAATTAGATGATAAAAAAAAATGTCACTAATTTCTTTATCGAAAGTCTTAAAACAAGACCATAAAGTGTGTTATGATTAAAATGGTTTCATTAAATACCATGTTTGAGAAAAATATGGAAAGCTCTACCTTTCGAACCTTGTTACAACGAAAGTGGAAGTTACGCACTAAAACGTATAATGTTCGATAAAGCACACGTGAAAGTTAGGCAATCGAACCCTTAACTAACTTTAGTAATAATTTGTCAAAATTTGCTAAATTAAATTATTGTTCACGTCCCTTTGGCCCGACTTGCATGCAAGTTTGCGTGTGTGCGTATGGGGAAGTTATTTTGTAATTGGGTTTAATACAGACTGGAACTAAAATGAAGTGACATCCTGTCATTATTCTATCTTTATCATTATCATCATCATCATTTCAGCCATAGGACGTCTAATGCTGGACATAAGCTTCCCCAATCGATCTCCAAAACGGCCGGTTGGAAGCGGCCTGCAGCTAGCGTTTTCCTGCGGTCTCTTTTAGGTCGTCTGTCCATCTTGTGGGTGGACGTCCTACACTGCACTTCATCCAAAGATAATATATATAATATTGTCATTGATGATTCTCAATTTAAAAACCAACTTCAAAATGAGTAGATAAATAAGTTTTATGAATTTCAGGGATATTTAGTGGGAAATTTCGGGAAAGGAACATTATGAAACAGAGGGACATTGGAAGAGGAACTTTTCGGGACAGGGCCATTATGGAACCGAGGCACACATTATGGGAAAGGGACATATCGGTCCTGAACTGTTTTCGGATCATAGACACGATGAAGTAGAAGTATTATTCTACTTATTTAATCTATACTAATATTATAAAGGAAAGATTTGATTGTTTGTTTGTTTGCATTGAATAGGCTCCGAAACTACGGAACCGATTTGAAAAATTCTTTCACTGTTGGGATGCTGCACTATCCCCGGTTGACATAGGCTATATATCCCGGCTTCGCCCGTGCGATGCAGGGGCGGCCTACTAGTACTAATTAAAGAAGAAGAAGACAAGTAAATACGTGTAAAAATCACGATCCATGCCAAACCATTACATGAAAGAAGAAACTATTTGATTTGTAAGCTAGAGTTAAGGATTGTAACCTTATTTCTAAATCCAAGGTAAAAATCCTAAACAAACAACTCTTCATAAACGTTCTACCTAAACAATACCCCAAAAACCTAACCCAAACTTATACTAGCTAAGTACTTTGAACACAAAGCGCTACTTACCATTTCAAAGCCGTACAAGGCCGTACATTTGACATTTCCTTCACCTATTCCGCCATTAACATAACCAATTAAACTATTCCAATTGGCACAGAAGTACAGACCGACCAACTCACATATGCACTTGGCCAAAACGTGGAAGTATAAATTTTCCACAGATAACCGTCAGGGTTACTCAGAAAATACGACAGTGGCTCCCTCATTCAACTCATAAGTTGGTCGCACTGTAAAGGGCCGAAGGGTTTCCAAGGTCGAGCCATGGGTCAGTGCTATAAACCGATAGGCCTAAATAAACAAGGGGTTAATTAAATTAAGTAAAAGGCTAGAAATAGTAGTGAATAATCTGGAGACCGATTTAAAAAAAGACATATAACATGCTTCTTTCTTAGGCTGGAAATAGTAAGAAATAATGAAAGATAGACAACAAGCTTCCTTCTTAAAAAATTTAAACTATATACCATACTTGAACCAAACCACAACCGTAAACCAAAACCATGCCAAACCATAATACATATTTAGCCATATTTAGCAAACGGAAAAAAATGGTGTAGGTAGGCCTCACTTTAAAGATGTTATTGAGTCAAAATTGTTTTTATTTCCCACTTATGCTAGTCACCATATTGTATTTATGATAACGTCACTACTCAGTGAATATCTCAGAAATTAGAGAATTTTATTGACACCCCATTTATCAAAATCGGTTTGATGTTTTGCCAGTAGATGAGAAATTGGGAACACACGAAAAAAAAATACAATATCTTCCCTTTTTTGTCTTCAGACAAAAAAAGTTTTTTGTTTCTTCATTACAGAAATCGTTGAATAAAAACTCAATTGTAACTAGTGTGACCACATCACCTGAAGCAACAACACATCGTTTAGACTAATTTACCAGAAAAGCGTAAAATAGAAACATTAAGTGATAAAAAGAATTAAAAATTCCAGATATCAAATCCCAGAACAAACACTCTATTGTAACTAGGGTGACCACATCACCGCAAGCAACAAGACTTCATTTAGAAACTAATTTACCAGCAAAACGTAAACTAAAAATAATACGTGAGAGAAAATAATTTAGGATTCCAGAAATCAACACCCAGATCAAACAATTCCATTGTAACTAGTGTGATCACACTTGCGGAAGTAACGAGGTATAATCTAGAGACTAACATGTGGCGGGGTTGCGAACTGTCACCCTCTGATTAATGAATGGGCACTTTCCCCTGGCGCAGTGGAGAAGGTTCAGTACATTTTGATGTTACTTTAGCTGGACAAGACTTTTAATGTGGCAGGAGATGCCAGTGATTAATGCAATTATGATAATTACCGATTAACTTAGGGTGATAGAAACATTAAAGATCGGAGAAGTACTTGAACAAATGGGGATGAATAACAGATATTGGTGGCAGATGAAGAACATAACTTCGCCATAGCGTTAAGTTCAGTTGCGTTAGGTACGTGATATGGTTAAATAGGACCAAGGCTGATACCGTGTGCTATGATGACCACAACATAACTTAACGTCAGACGAGTTGGCGGTAAAACACAAGCCTATTACAAAAAAAATGAAGCGGTCTACGAAAATGCGGCCTACGAAATTGCAATAAACATTGGTGGGATCTACAATGAAGTTTTCGACTACAATGATACCGTCGACGACGACGACGGTAATGCTGTCTATGATAATACAATTTGCGATGATAAATTCAACGATCAAGCACTTTTGCTTGCGTGCCTTATAGTAGAATGTATCATCAACCATCGTAGGGCTTGTACACAAAACTGCGATGCGACGCGATGCGAATTCGCAACGCAGAAAATTACGACACGAATTGCTGCGATGCGATTTCGTGCGGCAAGGCGTCTCCCAGGGTGACCATTCCTTCGACGACCGTTAACCGTACTAAACGTATTTTGAATTGAAAACTAGGTCGTGACATGGATCGTAAAAAAAAATGTGCACTTTTATTATTGCTTAGGAGATACAGGAAAAAGAAACAAAGAAGATTTCAAACAACATCGCAGGAATGCGCGATGCGAATCAATTCGCAAGTTCTTGCGATGCGTAAAGGGAGCTCGCAGATTTTTGCGATGCGACGTCGCATCGCAGTTTTGTGTACAAGCCCGTAGTCCGCATCATTGACATCGTGCGAGACAGCAAAGCGAATGGCTTTGAAATACAGTTGACACTCGAGAATTTATTAGAATTCGTGCAAACATTCCATACTAACCGCTAGCTATACTGCGACTTTACCCCAAAGTGGGCTAGAACCCCTATTATATCAGATTGTAACGAGCACAAACTCCCGTTTTGACGTCGGTTTTCAAATTTCCTTAATAACCCCGAAAACAGTATCGCACCGTATTTAAAGGACTTGTGTGACGAGAACTCGTTCTTTTAGTATTAGTTGTTTACGCCAATTTTCTTTGTTTAAAGCAACATTTATAGGAACAAGCTTATAAAAAAACAATTCTTCCGTGCCTACAATCTCGGTAGATTAGGCAGTGAGTGACAGATTCTAGAAGTAAATTCGACTCAAGCTGCAAATTAATGCAATCTAAAGCTAGAGTTTTAAATGCTTTCCGAAGCGATATCTAATTGTATGTCAACACATAAAAACACCTTTTTCAGCACTTCTATAATAAGAGACAGAATAAACGCATCCACCACAAACAAATTAATCACCCTCTCGGAGTTGCCTCCCTAAACCGTATTCAGTTAACTATTGTTCCAATCAGTGTTGCCACCACCGAAAATTACGGCTGATTTATGTGTCTGCGCAGTTTGAACCGGTGCAAAGCAGTTCAAATCTGTTAAAAGCGGGTCTAACTGGATTATCAAAGTTTTTCTCAGTGATTTCAGTAATGAAACTTTTATTAGTTAAATAGCGTCGATGGAACAAATTCTAAGAATCAAAGTTTGCTCTTATTAGCCAAATTAGCCATTTTCTTTACAGTTAGTTTAGCAAATGGCTAGCTAAGTTATTGAAATAAATTGATGGCTTAATACATTAGGGTGGCAATTATCAGATAAGCTCATTTATTCAGATGCAAAATATATATCAGAAAAGTTTTTAGTTAGTTGATAGGATTACCTTCAATTTGATTTTTACTTTGCTTATAAAATTGCCTTATGAGTCGTAGCCCGACTGTAGACTGCTATATCGTGAAGTAACCATTCTACTATCGAGCTACGTTAGTATTAGCGATGTTTCAAAATATAATCAAAGGTTTTAATTTTGTTTTGCATAATTTAAGCAAGTGATTATGCTGGCGTTTTTCTAGCTCAATTGCCATTAAGCGTGGTAATGCAGCATGCTGAATACGCTGCCAACTGGTAGTGGGCTTGAGCATTTGGATTGTTTCTAGACCGTTAACGGTCTATGGACAACTGTTTTTTGTGTAATAGGCTAATAGACCAAGTAGTTTAGGTTTTTAGTAATATGTACTTAGATTGTACTTTTAACAGACTTCAAAAAAGAAGGGGGGTTCTCAATTCGGTTGTATTTATTTTTATATATTTTTTATGTTTATTACCGCAGAACTCCGGCACTTATAAAGCAACTGGGAAATTCTTTGTTTTTTATTTATTTGAAAGTATATACTTTCTGATTGGTCCCATAAAAATTTCATCAAAATCGGTTCAGTAGTTTGGTTTTTAAATCAAAATAACTGGAAAATATGTCATCCAAATAAACGAAATTGCGTATTTACTCATTTTGAAGTCGGTTTTTAAATTGATAATTTGTCTTTAGTTAATAAAGGAACTTGCCAGTAAAAAAAACAAGTTTAGTATTTTATTACTATGAAATTTGACATACTATTTTGATATACTTTTTAACTTATCTATGCTATTTTTATGGAGTAACACGGTATGGATGCAGTATGTACCAAGTGTGTACCTACTTTCATTGCCAAATATCCATAGAGGCTTCCACGAAAGAGGGTAAATTTACTTATTCCACGTACCTGTAACAAAAAAAAACAATAATTAGTCGTATTAGTAGTAATTAGTGAGAAACAAGTCGAGTTTACAACTTTACTTGTTTGACATTTGTTTTTATTTAATTAGTCAGAGGTCAGCTTTGTGTCGGTGTAATAATAATTATAGCATGGATGTAATAACTTCGCTGTGTGAAGTACTTATTGACATAGAACTGACCCACATTTTCAAACGCCCACTTTTTTTTTGTTAATGCCCCTTTGTGTTTTTGGTAATTTTGCCATTAACAGTGACGGAGGAGAATTGTTTAAAGAGTGGAGATAATCCTAGTGGAAGACACTACTAACAGAAAATAACAAGTAAAAAACCGGACAAGTGCTCTGAGGGTTCCGTTGGACGGAACACTCAGAGCGCGAGTCCAAAAAAAATACTAACTGAAGTTGAAATATTGAAAGACAATCTTAACTTTGTAGTTGACAATAAGGTTCTTCCATACATCACCATCATTTCAGCCATAGGACGTCCACTGCTGGACATAGGCTTCCCCCATCGATCTCCAAAAGGGCCAGTTGGAAGCGGCCTGTATCCAGCGTTTCCCTGCGCTCTCTTTTAGGTCGTCTGTCCATCTTGTGGGTGGACGTCCTACGCTGCGCTTACCAGTCCGTGGTCTCCATTCCAGAACCTTTCGGCCCCATCGGCCATCTGTTCTGCGTGATATGTGCCCTGCCCACTGCCATTTAAACTTGCTAATCCGGTGGGCTATGTCGGTGACTTTCGTTCGTCTACGGATCTCCTCATTTCTGATTCGATCTCGTAGAGAAACCCCGAGCATAGCCCTTTCCATAGCTCGTTGTGTGACTTTAAGCTTGCTTATGAGGCCCATAGTGAGAGACCACGTTTCAGTGCCATATGTCATCACTGGTAATACACACTGGTCGAAGACTTTCGTCTTAAGGCACTGAGGTATTTTGGACGAGAAGACGTTGCGAAGTTTACCGAACGCTGCCCAGCCGAGCATGCTTTCCATACATAACAACTACAAAATGTAAATTTGTAATATTTTTATATGATATAACTTCATATTAATAACTTTCAGATTTATTCCTTTATATGTGCTGTAAGACCTTGCCTCTTGCCAAAATTAATGATTCTAGGTCAACGGGAAGTAGGTAAGGAAGTAGGTTTTGATTCCCCTGTGAAATCGCAAAATATGCGACATAAACGTTCATATCTTTTGATTGCGTTGAATTAAAACTTTAATTTTTTTACAGCCGAAAGAAACCGTGGACCCAAGTATCTCTATCTCTTCTCTTCTCTATATAAATTGAAGTCGCTTTCCGCGTCTGTCTATCTGTCTGTCTGTGTCTGTATGGCCGCTAACTCCTCCTAAACCACGCAACAGATTTTAATGCGGTTTTCACCATCAGTTAGATACATTTTCAAGAAAAGTTTATATATATAACTAGCAACCCGCCCCGGCTTCGCACGTAAATTACACCCGTGCGAAGCAGGGCGGCCGGGCGCTAGTTTAGTATAAATTTCAACTTGATACCTTTACGCGTTCTTGAGAAAAAGGGTCTTGACAGACGGACAGAGTTCCCTTAAACATTTAAAACATAAAAAAGAAAGAAAAGAAAAAAAAAAATGCATTAAGTATATTAATTTGAAATAATCTATATCTATACTAATATTATTAAGAGGAAAGATTTGATGTTTGTTTGTTTGCATTGAATAGGCACCGAAACTACTGAACCGATTTGAAAAATTCTTTCACTGTTGGGATGTTGCACTATTCCCGGTTGACATAGGCTATATATCCCGGCTTCGCCCGTGCGAAGCAGGGGCGGCCTACTAGTAATATATAAGTATAGCTATGAGTGTGAAACTCAAGCTTCTCACTAGGATTCCCTGTGTCGTCCATCCATATTCCATACCATGAAACACGTGTTTCGAAAAAGATACCGGGTATAGAATCCGGGACCTTCAGCTCATAAGACAGACGCGCTTCCTACTGATACCTACTTACATAGTTTTAGAGCTCCCCTGTTCAATTTAGTTAAGTTAAGAATATGGGCAGGTAAAAAAAAAAACGACACTCCATAGTAACTTTATTTTAAAAGTAGGGTAGTTGTAAACCAATATGGCGTCCATAACACAAAACGGCGGCATCCATCCGCATCCAATATTGCCAGCGAAATTTTATTTTGTATCTACTTTAATTATCTCCAGAGTTATGCAACATTGAGCGACGGGAAAGTCTAAATATTTTATTTTTGTTTCGGTCGAATGAGATATTTTTATGAAAAGTTAATTCGAATTGAAATAGATGCCGAACAACTGTATATGAGTAACTTTTAAACTTTCGCGATTTGAATTTTTTTTTAAATAAAGTTATATGATTATTTACGGGATATTTACCGTGGTGAGGTTGTGGCATGAGCTCACTATATTTCGGCGCAGATACATGCACCATGTTTTAAATGTTTATCGGGACTAATCGTGAATTATTTTATTAAGGTAAAAATAGGTACCATGTTCGACGTTTCGACCATGTTACAATGGCCGTGGTCACGAACTGACTGAAAACTGCGGGTGAGTCCGGCGAGAAGAGCGGGTGTTTTGTTCTTCTACCCTCACTTGATCTTAAATGTGCGATAAGACCGGTAAACATTTAAAACAACTGTTTATAACTCAACAGTTCAATATGAATCGAATAAAGAGAATTGAACAGTTGTCCTCAATTAGCTATTTGTCAATCGTTATTAGAGTAGAATTACTGCCAAGCTCTCTTCGAGTTCACAGTAATAAAATAAAAGTAATTATTACTATCATCCATCAGCTTTCGCTCATATTCAATCTCAATTGCTATATCTCTTATTACGTTCTGTTTGTCTCAGACCAGCGCTAACGCAAACGTGATTACGAATACTGTCACAATTAAAATTTAAAACCCACGACCAAAATGAAAAATCATAACTGATTTTAATTAAACATAGCCAACAACCACCGCAATAAAACCAGCTTTTACGTAAAATAAACCGCATTCAAATAGATCCAGCCATTTTTGAGAAAACTGTTAACAAACACACACAACCTCTTACCGACAATGTATTTACCTTCTCCACACCGTCGTGGGTAAAAAGTAAGTTCCAACTTTTTAACAGGTTTGTTTTATAAACTAGTCTTATTAAGAGAATAACTAAGATAAATATAACCACAGAACAAATAACTCGATACCCCGAAAACTTACGACTTAAACGAACTGGATATATGAGCAGAGAAGTGAAGCGGTACAAATGCGGTGAAGTTCCACTTGGCAATTGGAATTCCTCGTAAATTACTTTGTTTATATTTTTGATTGTTTGTAAGGTTCTAGAAATTAATTAATCCATGATTAAAATATGTATATAGATGTCAACATAAAATAATAAACTAGAAGAAGAAGTTCGACTACTTTTACTATATCTAATACTAGCTGTCCGCCCCAGCTTCGCACGGGTATAGATTATAGCCTATGTCACCCGGGGATAGTGTAGCTTCTCGTCAGTGAAATAATTTTTCAAATCGGTTCAGTAGTTTCGGAGCCTATTCAATGCAAACAAACAAACAATCAAATCTTTCCTCTTTATAATATTAGTATAGACTAAAATCGCGGAGCAAATGATGACGCTTGCCATGACACCATGACGCTTCCCTTTCTCCTTTCTGTCATAGCGACAGTTGGAAACTATGAAATTCAAATAAAGTACTCCCAAATTGATTAATAATATTTAAAACTTAACATTCGCGTGTAAAGTATATAGTAAAATATTGCATACATACTAAACAATATCGGTTCCATCTGATATGTACATACATTACATTATACACAACCATCTGTGAGAGAAATCGCCGAAATTTGGACACATGTGATACTAATCTCACGTACCTAACCGAATCAAATCGCCCCATTACCGAACCACCATTATCAACCCAAAATGAACCTTGCCTCGAAATAAATAAGAAACAAGAAGATACAAACGCTAGGGAACAATTTGAGGCAATAATTAGAAGCGGGATAAATTTTATTAATGGAGTAAAACAGTTGGATGCAATAAAGGGAAATTATCCTCGGGTAAAGCATTTTAATATTGTGTTTCTCGTTTATTTACTGATCTTTTGATATGGAAATCTAATACAATACTTATGATAATTTTTCATGTAGGAATGAAAGTAATTTTGAAGACATATTCTAACACCTATGAAATAAAACACAACAGTCTTTTGGCAAAAATATATTAAACTTTCAGTTAAATCGCGTTACTTTAAAATAATGTTATTCCAAAACTACTACGAAAGTTTTAGATCATATTTATGGGTAAGAAACTAGAGCTTATCCGGACCAGCGAAAGGTAGTCTGTCTCGGACATATACTGCGGCATGACCGGTTTTTTTCTCCTGCAGACCATCTGATGGTCAAATAACCAGAGAAGCGTAAGGTCCATACCGAGTATCCCCGGTCCCCGGTATCGTGGATCCATAATATATGGAGTGAACAGGAATAAATATGGCAGAACAACTATTCAGATTTGCATTGGACAAGCAAAACTTCATGAAGTCGACTGCCAAACTTCATTAATGATGTTGAAGAGACGAAAAAGAAAAGTTTGTATGACCGAATGACGAAACATTGAAAGTTACGGTTAAACTCTATACTAAAGCAGGTATTTCAATCGAGGGATTTTGGAAGCATTTAGTTTTGATTGGAATCACACAAAAGTTAAGCGATCTATGCATTAGCAGAATTAAGAGGATCATGTAGAATTTAAAAGCCATATAGTTAATTTAATAAAACGAATAGACAAAGTCGCAAACAAAGCTTTTGAGATTGTATGTAAATCCATTATATTCCAAATAAAGTAATCATTCTCTTAAGACTTTGATCAACACACGCGTAAAGAAAGCAATAAAATATGCTAAGGGAATTTCATTAATACCCAGTACTACAATCTTACTTAATTACAGTATATTGATGAGCGAAGAAACATGAAATATTGGACGTTATTCTCTCACTGTTAAGGATGAAAATGTGATAGACTTTGAAGGCATATTCAACCCCACTTGATCCAGCAATGAAGCATTTTATCACGACGGCAATAATGTAAGTGAAAGTGCTAGCAAATTTAATGTTGATCAAGTCTTTTATTTCAATAAAGAATTCCAAATTGGAAGGAGACGATTTCGATTTGACGCTAATAAAGTCGAAGTGGGATTGGATCCATATGTTTTAACAGTTTTATTACTTCACTTGTAACGAATGAATGTAAAAAAAAATTATAAGTCGAAGATACTTAAAATTTTCGCATTTCATTGAAACGTATACAACGTAAAACGTATATTGAAACGTTGACAGCAACCAATCTTTAAGAAAACCGAGCGTTTCCGCTTGCTCCTACTGGGTACTCCTACTAGTTGGAGCACAAAGATAATAATATGTCATTATGCTCCTACCGGTAGGACCATAAGGATTTCAAGGTGGCCATTAGCGTGTAATATGTGCCAATTATAAGACACTTATCGAGAAATGTAAGCAATTTTTTGTTTGTAAATTCTACCACATTTGCCTCTTATTGATGAAAAAAACACATACAAACCTCTGCACATTAATTCAAATTAATCAGAGGAGACAACAATTGGCCACCGTTTACTTTAGCAACGGTCCAGGCTTTAAATTCAATTTTGGTAGGAACGTGTACTTCAACGTGAATGTACACACAATGTTTGAGAAAATTACTATACAAGCTTTGGCGGCAACTTATGGACACGTATGCTAGCCTCGGCTACGCCTTCGCCCACATTTTCACATTCGTTCAGAAAAGATAAGTCGCCGACCGCTTCAGTAACGTATAAAGATTTTAAATTGACTGAGTGGGCGCTAACCTAGATATCATGTCAAATTGGTATACCATTTTGGTACTTCATAGCATGAGACTCAAATCTAAATTTCGCTTAAAAATACCGCAAAACTCAATTCTTAAAATGAACCTTATAATAACGCTAATAGAGTTGGCGAGAGACACTTTGACGCTAACCTCTCTAACCACATTGTAGTTTCTGTTTGTGCTTCTTTTCATATAATTTTCAGAAAATATGACAGTTATGATGCCACATATGACGCCACGGAGCAAAATAACCACGTTGAGGGTAGCAATAAAATATTAACGCGTTGAAACGCTTTCACGAAACGTTATATCATATGGTTTTTATTTATTCTGGTGGCAGCGCCTTGTTATTGTTTCGTTAGTCTACATCTACGCAAAAAATATCCTTTGCATAAAGATTATTACGTTTTCGCATAATATATGTTACACATTGAAAGTAACCACTTTAATCTTTAACACATTATTTAATTCCTGGCTTTTCGAACACTTAGTACGTTGTGTCTATAGAAAAAAAAACACACATTGGCGGTACTTATAAATAATTTCGTATTTCTATAGACATCCTCGTCTACCTGTCGTCTCGTCTACCTGTGACCACGGACAAAGCAAAATTTTCATAACTTGAAATAATGAAACAATTCAGAAAATTCTAATAATGATGATAATTCAAATAATGTTTGATTCAGGAATTCAAATTATGTAAAATACATCATCATCATCAGCCAGAAGACGTCCACTGCTGAACATAGGCCTCTCCCTTTAACCTCCACACTGAACGACAGCCTGCCTTTTGCATCCACTGGATGCCTGCGACTCTCACAATGTCGTTGGTCCATTCAGTGGCAGGTCTACCTACGCTGCGAAACAAAATAACGAACAAATATACAAGCATACAAATTCACAAAACATACGATTTGTTCCCGTAGACTCTGTGACCTTCGCTACACTCGGCAATAAAGTCTTCTGTATGTAAATTCAAAAAGAGCAATTCAGTAATTCATGAAATAGGAAACACTTCTGCAAAAGTCTACACTTCATTCCGCCTACCTCCATTAGAAGACATTATTTAAAATACAGTCGTTATCAAACTGCGGGCCCCAAACAAAATTAGCCACCCGCAGTACCGTAATCTCTGATGCAAATTGCACAAAAGAAAAAATGGCTGTAATCTAAGACGGGGGAACAAAGAGGGAATATTTTCACAATAGCTACGTATTGAAGTTTGGGGGCTTCAAATAATGCGGATATAAATGTAAGTGTAGACTGTAGAACAGCCGTGCTTAAGTCAAGAATATTTATTACAGCCCCGGATATGTTTCTATCACAGAATTCACAGACTAAAAAAAAAGTTTTAAAGCATGTACTGTTAATCTTATTTTAGTAAGCGATTTAATGTGCATGTAGCAGTGTAGCTGTATTATTATTTTAATAACAGCGCCCGGCAGTTTCAATTGCTAATGAATAAAAGGTAGCCTATGTGTTATGCAAGGCAAACCAAATTTCGTTTAGACGTTACGGAGTGGTAATGTGTGTGGCAACAAACATCCACACCCACACTTCGATACTTTCGCATTTATAATATTAATAAGATTAATCACAGTAATGCGCAAATAAAACAGAGTGTGTTTGTTATGTCAACTCCGTAACAGCACAACGTTTTTGATGAAATTTGATACGGAGATAGTATAGAGCAGTTGTTTGGATTGATATACAGGTTGAATACAAACCACAAGGCTAGAAAAAAAATTGCCTTTTAATCCTACCATAATATCAACACGTTATCACATATTTTTAACACTTTATATGGGCAAGCAAACCATTATCAAATCACGATTCAGTTTGAAGTAAAATGAAGAAGAGCTTATAATTAGAAAAGTTGTTTACACACGCCTTCAAATTACACGGGTCAAATAAATCACGCAGCGACCCCCAAGTAGATCGTCTTGAGCACACCTGTCGCATTCCCAGAGGCTATCATTTTAATATCGGTTCTTTGACGGTTATGACTGTAATCATCATTGTCTCGTGTTTAATAATGGGGTGCGTTATTCCTACCATTTATTTCAATTCTCTGTTTACGCTTCATCAAATGGATAATGGAGCTAATGGGATAGAGACATCCCTAATCAATACTTTTTAGGCTCATAGATGTTATGCCGAAGAAGTACTTTTAAGACCCGGGGCCTTACAGCCAACTGCTAACGCGGTATCAAACTAACGTTAAATCCGCTCAGTTGGAAAATCACGCGAACGTGAACCTTTGTGCACCCAGATACGGTTTGCGGTTGCGTGATTTTCCAACTAAGCGGATTTAACGTTAGTTTAATACTACGTTAGCAGTTAGCGGGAAGGCCCCAGGCAAGAGTTAATAAATGGCCAGTAGCCGTCAGAGCTTTTAAAGTCGGTTTCTTTTTAAATGTATAACTATGTAAACAAACATGGCGTTTTTCGACCAATAACAGATCTGAATTCCTTTAGTGATTGTCATTGGTCACCTGTCAGCCATATTTGTTTACATAGTTGGACATCTAAAAAGAACAGACTTTATAGTACTTTTTCCAAACATTGCGTGGATATATCCACGTAAAACTATAGATAGGTATGGTAATTTCCACATTTCTTTAAAACGCTAACAAATTTCGAAAATATGTATTTTCAGAGTGCCATGGCTATTTCATAAAACAATGTCAATCTCAAGAAACCAGCCACAGGGTTATGTTTGCCTGGAAGAGATCGGTTTTAGCGATAACGGACGCCAGTTGTTACACTAGTTTTTAAGAGTTTTTTGTCCTCTGTATCAAATTTAATGGTGCGAACAATAAAGAGTTAATCAATCAATCACAGCCATCTGGAAATGTAAATTTTTAGTCCGTAAATTTAAATATCTAATAAATACCTCATCTACCCAGATTCCTAAACTTAGATCTATCGACTCCTCATTTATAGAAATCAGTGGACTTATTCAAATGTCTTGTCTCTCCTATTTGCTTTGCGTCGTCAGGTTAAACAATCAAACAACACAACAATCCGTTGTTGGCCCCCCATGACCCCACCAAAGTGGACGTGGCCAATTCCAATCGGCTGCCGAATTAAAGCGGTATAGACGATCAATCAAAACCACTGTCTCCCAACATTTATCTTGTGCAGAATAATAAAAGAAAAAACGGTATACGAAAAAACGGTACACCCCTGTACCCCGTCGGTTCAGCAGGAATTATTCATGTAGCGATATGCCAGGAATATAAAATCTAGGATATCCGATTGGTTAGAATTATTACGTACAATTTTACTAGTTATTTGTTTCTAGCCTTTTGTATTTTTACGTGAAAACGTTTTTAAAAAGGCCTCCATAAATCGAGATACAATACTTATTAACCTATAGAGTCACAAACAAAAATCCGAACCAAAACTAGGCGCACGCTACGCATTGCGACGACTTTTTGGTTAGTTGTAAAGCAACCGCGATCCAACTACAACGCCGCGATGGCAGTGCTGCGATGACAGCGGAAAAGCGACGTTAAACACTATGCAAGCGACATAACGTCTAAATTGGAGTAAATGTGGCATTGCGAACTATATAATTGATGTGTAGGTATACACAACGATGCTAGTACGATTTTTAACTGTTTTCAATCAGATATTGTGACTATTATAGTCATTGTAATCTCGATTCCTCCTTACTAAGGTCTTGCCAGAGTTAGCGTTGAAACGCTTTTGTTGGCGCCATTAATATATGTCTTGATTCAAGTTTTGTATCGCCAAATGTAATATATATTCTGAAAATGCACCACTTTACGTAGCCTATTAGTGCACTTACGTCATTATTTTGATTTCTTTGGTCTCATAATAAAAGTTATCTATCTGCACTAAATTTCGTCCCTTCCCCATTTTATAATAAACCCTTTCTAATCCCGCATAACTGTTCCAAAACACGCGACTTTCACATTTAAGTCTTAACCAATTTAGCTACAAAAGCATTAAAAACAAAAGTGAAATTGGATTCATTTATACGTCTCCCGTTTCGCCATATTCGAAAGCAAAGAGGCAACGGCCAGTTTGAGTAGCAATAAAACTTATACCTAATCTTAAGCTTGTACCTTATGCGCATTTATGTTGTGTTCGTGCTTGTGGGTCAAACCGAGAGAGAGAGAGAGAGAGAGAGAGAGAAAAACCTCATCAAAGTCATCATCATCATCAGCCTATTTGATGAAAGTCTACTTCTGGACGTAGGCAGGCAGGTGTGGGCGTACAGAAACCTATAATGGTTGTGTAATTAACAAGACCGTATCATGCTGACAAAGATACGAGTTCATCATACTTTTGAAGAAAAGTCGGTAAGATGAAAAAGAGACACAGTTTCAACAAAATTGCTTAATTATGCAATCGCATGACGTTTAGTTACAAACCACATGTATATTTGACAACATAACAGCAACAATATACATTATACAATATACTGTAAAAGCAATTTAACTATCTCTACATACGTCACTTCCTACAAACTAAAACAAAGCAATTTCACAACACTCAAAAGTCAAACTTTGATTAAAAGACCTTGCTCAAACCGCTCGCCAGCTCCTAGCTACAACAAGCAGACACAAAACGAAACATCGGATATCTAAATTGAACTTTGCCCTGCGACACGCCGCCCGTTTAGGGTCTTCATTCGGCTATCAATCAAAAACCTGCAAGGTTTTACGTTCCCACTTAAGCTTTGGACCCTGTGATATGGGATGGGACAATAGCTAAAAGTTGAGAAAGGCTGAGCTGAGTTAAGTGTTTTGGATTCCTTAAAAAGAACCTTCTTTGCTAGATTTGTTCTTTCTTTTAATATTTAAAATAAATATAGAATTAAAATATGGTAAAGAAATGTTCTAAATTCTAACACAAGCATCCTTTTTTTTGTACGCATTTTCTTTTAATATGTTTCTTACAAGGTTCAACGGTACTACATATTTTATGATCTCTATAAACAACAGAAATATGGCGACGGAGTCTAGAAACAGTCTTTAGATTTCTACATCACAAACGTTGTGTGCATAGTTACAGCCAGATTACCATACGATTATCGTTAAACTAAACTTATAAAGCGGCAAGACACGCAGGGACCTAGATAGTACCGTTAGGTCATGAGGACTGAGGTAAAACGATAGACACCCAATTTAGGAATGCACTTTGACGACTGATACGATAAGTGATATTGCTCTGTTATAAAATACTGTGGTCAATGAAATCATTACAGATATATTGACGAGACACTTAATGAAACTAAAATAACTAATGCCCTTAACCATCAAATAAATGATAAATATGTTTTAACGACGCAAAAATCAGTAGTAGTTGCACAGCCAACGTTTGCTAACGTGACAACTGCTAGTTTTCGCCTAGACTGTCAATCCAAAATAAGAACCAGTTTCTAAAGAAATGTAAAAGTGTTTCATGTCTAGTAAGTTATTCGTTCATTATCACAATGCAACAAAGTGTTTGAAAAGAAATAGTAACGAGCAAGACAAAGTAATATTCTATACTACGCTTTTTAAAAGGAAATGGAAATTAGAAACATGTATGGTAAGGACATTAAAATGTTATAAAAAGAAACAGGTCATTTTGTTGGTTCTTTAGAAATTAACATGAGTCATTTAAATATGTGGTAGCCACATATAGAAAAACGGAAAGAACTGCGGAAGACTGGTGAAAAGATGGGTCGATGAAATTGTTTTTTTTTTTTGAAAGATCTGGCTAAGAACAGGGATGTTTTAAATTTTTATTGGGACTTATCACGAATTATTTAATATAGGTACAAATATGTACGCTTTCGCAGAACACACAGAAGTCGGCTATTGCAGAACACTTGCTTGAGGCGGGATCCGGTCACTGGATCGAGCTCCACGATCCGAAGGTCCTCTGCACTGAACGACATTATTTTTCAAGAATGGTTCGTGAAGCGGTTGAAATTAGAAAACATCGCAATTTCAACCGGGAAGATGGATTTAAATTAGCGGCGTCGTGGAATCCCGTAGTGAGCAGTCAGAAGAACAGTCAGATAATCTAAATTTTCGAATGATTTTTACTACGCCCGTTTTCTATGCAATTTATAAACGTTCAAATCTTTAAGCGGTGTATTCAAATTCCCAAAACAAATATTAAGACCTTCACGATCAGTTTAACCAATGGACTTTCATATTTTCCCAGCGTCAACTTGGACCATATATTTGAAGCGCAGACAATTCATTTTTCAAGTAGCGGACTGCGGTCGGCGAAGTTTTCCATCGACTTCCAGAAACTTCTTAAAAGTTCTCGAAAGTTGTTCGCCAAGTTTTGATATTCGTATCCGTTGGTTAAATTTCTTAATTCGACCGCGTGAACCAGCCGTGTGGATGTCGGAACTCACAGGTTATGTTTTTGTGTGGTTGGTAGTATAGTACCTGTATCTTTTGTATGGGATTGTATAGAGAATTCGCCTAGATTTCAATTTCAACAGAATTTAGAGAACGTTGAGTCCGTTGTTTGGTTCGTTATATGTTTTTCAATACATTTAGTGAAATTTAAAAAAAAACAACATTTTATTATCTCTTTATCCAGGTTGTCTTTAATGTAGTGGTTTAGCATGTAGTAACTAAACAATAATTATATTTGTCTATCAATGAAATAATTGACGGCATCTAGCAGAGGACCTTTAAGAGTGGAAGAAACAAAATTGTATTCAAAGACCTAATAAAGGCATGTCATGTTGTCTCTAAAGACCTCTACTAACAATAGTTAGTGACCTCTCCCAGTAAGGGCTACAAATTCAATTGTGTTGGCAAATGTAATCTAATTTCAAAGGAATGTTCTTCACAACCGCAGTAGAAGCGGAAATGCAATGGAAGGCAGCGATCCGCGGTCTAGGGAGTACCACAAGGAGGTGTGCGGCGACACGATGTGTTGGACCTTATTTAATTTCAAGCCTTTTAATTAATTAAGCAGTTAAACAAAATTAAGATTAACTTTTTCTAGAGCTGTTATATTACCAAGCATTTCCATGAACAAGGCGAATAATTTATAGTTTTATATTGATACACAAAATGTACAAAATAATTCGCAATGAAGCCTAAAATTATCAATCAAAATGTAAGCTGATTCTCAAAGTGCGAACTGACACCAAAGTTGGTAATAGTTGATCATGCTCATCGTAAATTCAAATTGAAGATCAATAAAGAGTTTCTTTAGAACTTGCTAGACAAGACCTAATAAATGTAAATCTATTTTGCACCAACGATAACGAGAACAGTTGAAGTCAAAAGGACAAGGTTTTACAATTATTTGAGAAACTGGGGCATCAGAGAAGCACCAGCGTTTTTGCAAACAATTATTATGACCAACTTTTCAATGAACCAAATATGAAGAGGGACCAATAACACCGCCAAGAAATTAGGCACTGCCTCAAGTTTCTATAGCACTGCATTCCTTACAAACAAACGTAAACACACGTTAAGCCTTTGATGATTATACGCCTAATTAATACAGAGAAATGAAGTAATTCACAGTCGGTTGCGTCCCCGAGCTTTGGTAAGTGAATTCAAGTGAACTCTGCAACCCATGAACACACAAATTCAGTGTGACCAGATGTTTAACTTTTACACATTTCGATATTTGTCCTAAATTCAAATAATTGGTAACTTAAAAACTGTTATGACTGGCCTCGAACGCATTCGATGCAACGCAT
This sequence comes from Agriopis marginaria, assembly GCA_932305915.1. NCBI lineage: Eukaryota > Metazoa > Arthropoda > Insecta > Lepidoptera > Geometridae > Agriopis > Agriopis marginaria. The sequence continues at coordinate 18,403,102 of OW029914.1, read as the reverse complement.
TCCAATCGTAGTTGCACATCCCAGGTTAGAGGGGAGGATTAGCAAAACTTAGCGGATTAGTTATTCGAAGGAAGAATTCTGGCTTTAAATTGCAAATAATGATTTGCAGTAATCGCGGGTCAAACCTGGACTCGATTAGCACAGGACCGAGGCAGATAGCATAGCAAGAGAGAAGCCTATACCCAGCAGTGAGATAAGAAGGGCTGTGGATGATGATGATGAAGTGTCAAAGCTAGCAAAACTTCCAGAAATTTTAATGTTGGGTTAAATTAGGTTTGGTCAGATTTTTTTCGATTGTCCACACTGTTCTAATTTGCTATCAGAAACCAACATTCGTAAGTTTTTTATGATTCTAATAATCTTTGCTTTAGATTTTAACGCAACTTTGGAGTTGTCCTTTTGCTTCTTTCGTATTTTTAATGTTAATGTCAACCCTTTTAAACCATATACGTAGGTGTATTTCAGAACGTATGTATTGTATGGGGATGTTTGTTTGTATGGTATGAAAGAGCATGACTCGAGGGGGATTAAATGACTGCGGTTCACACTTGTTATTTTAATTAATCTCACAGTTTTTGTTTAATGCTAAAAATATCAAATGTATGCGCTTTTTTAGGGTTCCGTACCCAAAGGTTCTTGTCATGTCATTGTCTGTCTTTCTGTCTGTCCTACCTTTAAACAGATGTATCTTTCAAACCGTAATAGATATCCCGTTGAAATTTTAACAGAATATGAAAAATATCAAAAATTTCAAAAAGTAAAAACGAAAGTGGGGTACAACAAACGTGTTTTTTAACGTATTTTTGTATTAGCTCTAATGTAAAAATGGTTATACGTACAAGCGTCAAACTTGGCATGATTATACATATTGTACATATTCTAAAGTATAACAACAAATAATAAAAAATAGCCAAGTGCGAGTCGGTGACAAGTTTCTGTTCATTACCAAGGTATAATTGGTAATTTCGTTATTGAATTTTGTGATGGTACGGCACCCTCGGTGCGCGAGCCCGACTCGCACTTGGCCGGTTTATTATTGAAACCATCCTGATTATTCACATTGAAGTCAATTTAGTATTAACAAAAATTTCTCATGACCAATTTATAATTGCACTAAAATAAGCTAACGAACCCAAACCAGTATCGTTACTATTTTAGTTATATCCTAGCAAATATTCTAAACAGATTTCATCAAACAAGCTTGCGCTAAACCAACACAAAGATTTTGATGCGAGCAAAGAAGCTTCTACCGCAAAGTTTCGTATAACCTACTCTTGATTTTAACTAAGTTTACCACAAAGTGTAGCTGTTTACTGTCCGTATGGACAGTAAACTGGAAATGTTGTTTTCATACGGAATACAACTTTGTATATTATTTACTTACAGGAAAATATTTCATCTTGAAACATTGAATACATTTTGTACGTGCTGTGATGAGCAAGAATTTGTTGGTCGATTTATGTAAAGCAAAACAAATTTGGTGATAGTGATACCTACCTAAAAATTATAAATATAGAAAGATCAAATCAGTTTGCAGTTCAAAATTAATCGTCAGGGTTATAGGAATCGGGTACAACAGTAGAAGGTTAATAGTATAATAGCACAAATAAACAGGCTCGAATGACCGAGCATTGTTTCAAAATCCTGCGCATTTAGTCAGTTCAGTAGGTATTAATTGCCCAAGGAGAAAGCCTCACTAAACAATCAGATCCACCGCAAATATTCAAATTATTACATAATTCCCTGTCCCGAAAATTGTCAACAATGTTTACCAATAAGCAGCCAAATAGTTTAACAAAAGCCTATACAGATGTAATCTAGAATTAGTTTCCATTAAACTCGGAAACTTTCAATAGAACAGCGGACATTTCCAAGAAACAAACAAGTTTCTAAATCAGCGTAACCATGCGCGGAACTTTGCTTTAATCCGGTTTCTATGCCCAGCTTCGGCCACCGTAATCCGGTTCGGAGCGGTTTCGTCCGGTAGTGTTCGGACGTAGCCAGTTATATCTGATTTGAAATTATAAGCAACCACTTAAAGTTTTGCTGTCCGTCTGTATTGGGCGAATTGAATGGATTTGTTTGACTATCGGTTAATGTTGTCGGTTCAGATAAACAACTTTAGTAGAGAAGTTGTTGAAGCAGATATAGTCAGCGATATTGACCAGTGAACATGTTCGCTTCGATAAACATGAGCTTGTACAAGTTTTGGGCGATGAAGATTTAAGCATAGTTATCGTAGTGAAGAATATCTATCTGCTCGGGATTACTTATAGACGAATTATATGTTGTGACATTCAGGTATACAGTCGCTGGATAAGGGCGTGCTACACTTTCAACTACGGTTAAAGGTGTCCCGATTTATAGAGAATGCCACCGACACGTCATGTCCGTTTTCAAATTTTTAAATACCAGCAAAGCTCAAAATTTTTACAATACAAATAGTGAAATAAGTCATAATTTATTAGCAGACGACACACATATACAATATACAATTATAGTCACAATCTTGCCAAAAAAATGTCCGAAATAAAACTCGGCGCACGCTACGAATTGCGCAGACATTTTAGTTAGTTACAAGGTAACCGCGATCCGACTACAACGCCGCGCGATGCCAATGGTACGATGACATAGCGGACAACTAACGTTGAGCACAATGCAATCGACATAACGTCCAAATTGGAGTAAATATGGCATTGCGAAGTATATTATTCATACAATGTATGACGTTGACGTAATGACGTTCGGACGTTTTTTCACTGTTTTCATTGAGATATTGTCACTCTATAGGAATTGTATCTCAATAGCAGACGATGATGATTTGAGTGAAGTTTTTTGTCATACTAACACTCCTACTATATATAGTAACTTAATCAACAATAACCGGCAACGCAATCGTCATAAATAATCATGTATCTCAGAGACAACAAGCCTTGTTAATTCCTCCCAATCAGTAGACCAACATTTTACAAATATAGCGCCGAGATAACAATTTGCAAGACGAAGCGAACCGGCCGCCTGTACGCGCATAATATGCATTATAAAATACCGGTTCACGGCTCGAAATTACAAGGTTCGGCCAATTAGCGATCGGACATCCCACACCGTCCGTCCGACTAGTGATGTCTGGTGTCGGTTTGCAAAAAAAACTGCTCGTTATATCGATACCTATTGTTTTGCTTTTTTATGGGATTAAAACTCTTTTAACATGCTCGTATAACGATCGTTTTCGGAGGTTTTACGCCGCTTTTTGTACTGTAGTTTTCCCATTGAATTTGAGGATTGATCCATCCCATTGTGGATTCAATGACTGCATTTTGGAAGGAATAGAAAGTTATCGACATCGTTTATAGATAATTGCCTGATAACTAACTCTAATATAAAAGAGAAAATAAATAAAAAAAGAAAGAAAAGAGGGAACTGAAATAAAGATATAGAAAAGCTAACAGTTACCAGAAAAACAAAGTCACCGAAATAGCACACCGTATCAGAATGCTGTAGTGGCAGTGAGCTGATTAAATTTGTCGTAGAACCGATAGACGTGTCGTAGACGTGTTCTAGAGAGGATATCACGAACTAACAAAGAGTGTGGGACTCTTTTAATGGAGTGACGATTTACTTATGGCAACTGGCAGTGCCTGGAAGCGAAAATCCGTAGAACCAGTAATGGACTACAATGGACTGATTATGATGATGATGAAGACCGACACCAGCATCCTAACACATGATCCATCGCACTCTCATAGCAGCGAGAAATAGGAAGATTACACCTTAGTAAAAGCAGAACCGACGCTGGCATTCTGCTAATGCACCTGGAATTATACACTGACAGAAACGGGATGGCTACCTCCTCATTAGACGTGTTTATATTAAACGGTGAATATATACACCCGGTGCGATCCGGTTTTTTCTAGAATAGCTGAGTTTGAAACGTTTAAATTCCTGTTATGTCAATTTGTCCACACATTTATCATTAGTTTTGAAACGAGATTTTGTACAAGTTCTCTTAATTTTCATATATAGGTACTGGTGACTGTATTTAAAATTTAGATGGGCTAAAAACACGTATATTCTATTGACAATATAAAAGCCTTTTTGATTGATATCATGAGGCTTTCTTTGTGCATGGGTCACAGACTAGTCTAAGCATTATACGAGACACTCCCTATAAGCCAGCTTAATAGTATCACTTAGCAGTTGCTCTATTGTAGTCTTTAAATACACAATGACAAGGCTCATTTTAATCCGAGAGTTCAAAGTTTAAGGTCAAATTTGAAGGCGATATTTTGTTATAGTATTTTAAGGATAATAGATAGTTTTTGCGACGACTTTTTTATTGGTATGATCAATTTGAGTGACGCCATGTCAGCTTGGAAACGCGCCGACAATCTACTTTTGATTATTAATATATCACTTATCGTATGTTTTTAATATTGATGATCATGCTATGTCAGGAGTTGACTGATGTTGATTTGATAGAGCCTGATAATGACAGAGTATATTTATATTACCCGCAATGCGAATCTAATGTTTGAAGTTTTTGAAAGCCTGTGGTTTTGGACAAACTTGGTATTGACCATCATGTAAACAACCTATAAGTTGAGTTTAGAGCAATTGATATAGCGTCTGTCTCCATCACTCTCGTGTCCCTACTAATCCCTACAAAAGTTACAAACATAAAAATATTGTCTAAGATTGAAAAATAAAAATCATGATCCCAATGAAAACTAACTTGGTAATAGCAGTCAGTCTAAAGATGGTAATGACAGTCAGAGTTCGTACGACAGTAAACATAAAGTTTCAAGGAAATAGGTCATATGAAATGAAAATGAAATATTCAAAGTTCCACATTTCAATTCAGTTTTACATTCGTGAGTTATTTCATAACATAAAAACTTTTAAAACGTCTTCGATTTGAGAGTCAGATTTGACTTCGCCAGAGTTGGTTCTAGATTTAATAGTCAAGTCGTAAAATATGGATTACGGTCTATACAAATACGAGGTAGCGTATTACGCATCTTTCTACGCTAGTTTCATAGCTCACTGAACTCTCTTTTGTATTCTCTATTTTATATATTTAATCTCTAGGTTATTTCAAGTATCAAAAAAAAAAAAAAAAAAAAAAAGAGAATAATGAGCATGAGAGAAAAATAATAAAGAATCAAAAAAGAGTAAAGAGAAGAGAGAGAGAGAGAGAGTAGAGGTTGATAGAGAGTTTCAATCTATCTATCCAAATATTGTGGTTGACATTCTAATTTAATTAAGTTTTTATTAAGTTTTCGCTACGGGCAATTTTAAGTTTTCACTGTAATGTTTTTTTTTTCAATATGTTCTTAACTTAATTGCGACGGAGGTTCTCATACAATCCATATATTCAAAACCAATGACAAATTATTTTTGTTCAAAACATGATGTTCCTATGTGATGAACGAACATGGTAGTTTATAAAACCTTTTAAGAATTTGCTACTTAAAAATTTTTTAAGTATGCAAAAGTTATATGGTTATTTACGGGATATTTACCGCACCACCAATTTTTCCGTGCTCGAATATCGGGAGCTCATTCCACAATCTTACCACGGTAAATATCCTGTATATAATCATATAACTTTAGTGAACAACCGTGATAGTTTAAAACAGTGTTTTACGTATACAGATTTTGAAAACATTGACATCCAGTTCGTAATGATAGCATTTCGAATATAGCAATCAAAATTCTGAATCGCAATCATTTATGGCGAATAGTTGGCAATGAATACAAATGTAGCACGTCCAAACTTTCGGAAACGGATGGATGTCATTAATTTTAAAATTTCTGCTAACGATGCAGTTACAACCAGACAGGATTCGTACCTGATCCAATATTGTTATATGTTAGTGAGTAATGGAAACTTTCCGTGATTTAGTATCATGTGCCTCACTAAGCATTAGTTCTCAATTTCTCAAAAAAAAAACTTCACCTCTACTCTATTCTCTACATGCACTGCGATAATTCGTAATATCCTCTTTTACACAGTCCATGCATACTTTGAGTTTTCCGGTGGTACAATCTCGAAAGTCACCGACATAGCTCACCGGATTAGCAAGTTGAAGTGGCAGTGGGCAGGGCACATATCACGCAGAACAGATGGCCGATGGGGCCGAAAGGTTCTGGAATGGAGACCACAGACCGGTAAGCGCAGCGTAGGACGTCCACCCCAATTTTTTTCAAAATGCCATAGGTGGCAAACAAGCAGACGGGCTGCCTGATAAGTAAGCAGTCACCGTCGCCTATGGATACTTAAGATGGACAGACGACCTAAAAGAGACCGCAGGAAAACGCTGGATGCACGCCGTTTCCAACCGGCCCTTTTGGAGGTCGATGGTTGAGGCCTATGTCCAGCAGTGGACGTCCTATGGCTGAAATGATGATTATAATAATTTATGATGGTGGTGATTATTCTGTCAGAGGTGATTTTGGCGTCTTGAGTGTCAAGTACTTCAATAGTTTTAAGTTTTACTAAAATATATCAAAAACAAGTCATAGACGTAGTGAAAGCCAACCAATTAGCTTTACATCAGGCGAGTTGGCGGTCAAATGCAAGCTTATTATTAAAAAATATAGTTTTGCTTTTTGTACCTCAACATCAACTCCATAAAGCGAGATGTGACAATTGACTTTATCCCCAGACAAAAAGCCTAGCTTACTCTAAAAGTCTTATATAGATTCTCTCTATATGCGGCCATATTGAATTTACCTTGCAACCCGAATGGCGGAAAATGCAGACGAGAATAAGTATTTCAAGCGGCGCCGATATTCCAGACACCTGAATTTTGTTCGGCGGGATCAATTATGCGCAAGAGCTATTGGAATCCGGAGTCTAAATTCTAACCGAATTTAGTTTTAGAATAGTTCCAGATGAAGGATCTGAAACACATAGTAGCTGAACCTCGCTGTTTTACATAGATTTTTAGTATTCTCGCGTTTTTTGATATATATAGAAAACATTCTGTTTTTATCAAGCACAATGTGTTTGGGGAGACTTAATATACAACAATAGACTACTTCCTAGCTGTTTTAGTCGTGGAAATGTATAAAACAGATAGGGCTGGCGGGATCGACATGGTTATTTTAGCATAAAAGGTACTGCCCACTTGAATGGATGTTTTGATCCAGCGCGGACATTATACTATCAGTGCTAAATACCTGAAATACTTAGTTTTACACTTATTATACCGATTCAGCCACTGTCGAAACCAAGTTTCGAAACTAGGTTCGGAAAACGAAAAATTATTCTGCGTCTGAAACTGGTTGCCAAATAGGTATTATACAAAAAACTTTTGGAATGCCCATAGTAGACCCATTGGTTTAAATATAATCGAAATGCTTAAGCCCACTAGCAGTTGGCAGTGACCACACAGAATGCTGGCGGCGTTACCACGCTGAGTGGCCATCCTTATACGTTGAGGCAAAAAAACGCTAGCAATTTAGTTAAATTAAACTTGAAAACCCGTCCAACGGACTGGACATATGATTCGCAGAAAGTATGAATAATAAAGTAAAATCATAACGAATTGGTACCCAATAGATGGCAAAAGGAGCAAGCAGGCCGGTCAAAAGATGGAAAGACGAAGTTAAGTTGACAGCATGTCCATACTGGAAAAGAGCAACTTCAGATATACTACATTGGAGAGATCTAGAGGCTTTGACGACAAGCACTCGGAATTTAGGTAAATACAGATTTTTAGATTAAGAAAAACTGTTTACTAAGAATTTTAGAAATAAAGGCTTATTATTAAACTTAAAAACTTTACTTTAATTAGACGATCTATTTAAAAGTCCTATAATGGACAAAGCTCTTTATGTTAACAACTGTTATTAACTACTGATATGAATCAAACCCCGAAAGTGCTTTTAAACTCTCTGCATATTTTACCCAGCTGAGTATTAAGATTATTGTCCAATATACCTAGTGATTCGCCCCAGCTTCGTATATTTTCTTAACTATATTAAAATTAGCATATTTTTTTTATTTTGCTTTGTTTGTGGTCAGATGATCGTGTGTGCAAAAATGTCCCGATGTTTTTTTTTTTTTATGAAAATTTACGTGGTTTGAATACATTTCGTATACAAAATGTATATGGGAATCACGTAAGATTAAGCTGGTTATATTTTACGCGAATTACTTAGGTACGTCTCCAACTATAGTTTCAACCGCATTCGGCGGTCTTTTTGACCACAGACGCAAACAGAGAGGTGTTATAAGTTTAAAGTGTTTATATGTTTGCCTTCATTTATAATATAAACGAAGCATCATAAGACTTTTTTTTACTATTTTTATTCGTAGACTACATACTTCTTTTACGGGACCGCAAAACAGTTCATATTTTCCTGCGACAAGTCACAGCTTCGCAAGAGTGCATTAAAAGGCACCTGAGTCGCGAAGGAGCTTTTGAAGCATTTCAGATACCTAACAGGTCTGACATCTTTAGGAGACGTAAGATCTAAGCTGGGATGGAGAGCTTAGACGGAGAGCTGGATACGACGACGATTTTTTTAAACACAACGCTTTATCATCAGATCTGTTTAATAGTACCAAATTATTGTATTGTCATCTGGATTACATAACAAAGTTTCAAATCGATACGACAATTAAAGGCATACGATCCCCTTTCGATCCTGTTACGTCAATTCTTTCCATCCAATGGTTGCCTGGAAGAGATCGCTTTCAGCTATAAGGTCGCTATTTGTGGCACTAGCTCGTACGTGTTTTCTATCTGTCTGTAATTTTTATTTCTGGTGTACACAATAAAGAGTTTCTATCTATCTATACGGATGTAATAAAATTTAAGTAAGTTATTAAACATTAAACAGGACAGACACATTTTTTACTACAATCTAGGCATCTTCTAGGCTAGAGTGATAAGATTTATTCTAGATCAACGAGCTCCATCCTCGGCCGCACCGTCGCTTACCATCAGGCGAGTTGGTGGCGAAACGTAAGTAGATCTAATCTCTTTATAAAGTAAAAAAAAAAAAAACGTTCCGGTCAGCTATTCTCGAAAAAATAAAATAATAAGGCAAATTGGTGGTAAACGAAAGCCTATTATTTAATTTAAAAAAATATGTATCCCAGTTTCTCTACGGCCCTCCAACTATATTTACACCAAAAGTCACGTCGATCCGTCTGTATTAGTGTGAGCTGTAATTCCTTGTTAGTAAAAATGTACAATCTCTAAGTTTTAAGCCGCGGGCTCCCAGGCTACAAGAAATATTGTTCCCGGTGGCAAGAATCGAATCGAGCCAGTGTTTCCACAAAATCAATAAATAGGTAGACGTTTGAACTCTCACTGGTTGTAAATCTGCGATTGATAAAACGCTACGTTGCCGCCTTGGTGAGAATTTGCAGTGCTATCAGAGAACTTTGGAATAGGAGAAACAAATACCAGCGATGATAGAACTGAGAAGAGGAAAGATTATTGGCCATATTAAGTGACAAGTGAAATTCATGAAAAAAGACAGAAAAATAATATTGTGAAAGGAGAAGTACGACCCTGCGGGAAAGGGACAGAGTATCCCTTCCTAATCCGATCAAAAACCTTAAACGCTTATCTCAGAACTTTATTACTTTCTTATTCCATTAATAAAATCTTCAGTATTAATGTATTACATTTAATTATACTACGCCTGTTTAGTTTTACTAAGCCTGTCATGATTTTGACCATCTTTTCTAAATATTATACAACTGGCATTATCCTGCGTATAATAACTCTACAATGAGCTGTTGCCCGACAAATGATTGCAATTTCACATCCCATATAAAATACCACCAGAATGTTGGGCATTTTTGAAACACCTCCCAGTCTTAATAGCAGTCAATCTAAAGTGTATAAAATATCGATAATCACCGGCCGCCACACACTCAACGCCAGGGCTGGGCTTGGTGTGGCCATGTCTGCAGAGACCAGAGAATAAATACCCGAATCTACATATTTAAGGCTTTAACCCACAGCGCCCGATTCCTTTGACGTTACAAAATCGTATTGTGCATCACACACTGGATGTCGCGTGATCGTAAAAGATCGCGAGTTTTCTTATATATACTGGATGTGATACCAATGGGAGGTTATCCGAAAGGCAATTTAAAATAGTTCATAAATATGCGATGATAGATGGCGTTAACGAGATATGAATCTAAAGATTTTGCTAAACCACAGACGAAGAAAGAGCAATAGAAAAAATCTGCTTTATTCTCATAGACAGACTAATATCTCTCCTGTCTGATATGCTTGGCTTTGTGTTATTTTATTTCGTAGTATTTTGTGGTTTTTGTGTACTAAGAAAGTACTTGTTTTTGCACAACTTAATACAAATTAGTAGGACCATAAGTGTGCATTGCCTAGCCGTGTTATACAATATCTCAGCTTCCTTGTATTGTAGGTTTCATTGAACAAATGCGAAAAAAATTATAATCATGGCTCGCAAACGCCATCTATCGATGGTTACAGTACTATACTCCTGCAGCTGTTATGAATATTATGCGAAATCATGCTCAACGTCCGACAATAAAACGAAATCCCAAACAAAAGTATTTTTTTTATAATCATATCACTCGCTAACGCAACGAGTGGTTTGAACCATTCGTATTTGCTTTCTATTCATAGAAAATCTTTCATTTCACATGATTTTTTTGTAGCTAAATCATACGAGCGATTCAAAAATAAAGCCCCAGACACGTAGATCAGATCGGTCGCTGTGGGTGACTGCTTTTAGTACGCTACAAGGCCGTAGATTCTCTGGAAGAGGCAACGTGCAACTCCAAGAGTTTTATGGCCTCGTACGTTTGCATATCGTTTGCAAGCAAACGCAGTGTTTGTAAAGGCAAAATTTATGTTTTTCCTCGAGTTAGATACAGTATTGGATGCTAAAGTTTAGCTTTGCTTAGTAAGTACAGGATTACAAGAAAATACGGGGATTAGAAAGAGAATATGCAGTAATAAGCCTTAGTTATATACAAATTGTCGATATTCTCTTTGACACGTTCGTGCAGTGGGTCTCTCCATTTCTTCACCGGGGCATCGACGGTGTCTATTGAAAGCGCCTTCTGAAGTGACGGCTTTCTAGGTGGGAGCTGAAATGATGATGGCAGTTAACTGATTATTTGATATGAACATTTTGATTAACATAGCGCAGGCAGTAAACTTTTTTTGAAGACCAGCCATTTGCTTACAGCTTTTATGCAGGCGTATAGCATGCGCTCCGCTTCAAAATCTTGACACTTGTAACTTTTTGTTGTGTGCGTAATTGACAAGGCAACGTTTATGTTTAGTCTCATTTTTGCACAATAAAAAGAGTCGACAAATGATGCCGCAGAGATTCCTAAGGCGCTTTGGTCTAAGTGCCAAGGTTGTTCAGTCCCATTCCATGTTCATCTCAATGGCAGATATTAATAATAATAACCGACAGATCGTTAGACCCGTCTTCGTGTCTGGAATGTCACACTGAATTTTCCAGTCTGGTTTTTCTTTTATTCATATACGACTTGTTTGAACTGTCATAGCTTATAGCTCACCATTAAGTAGAACACGTTGGCAGAATTGTGACACTACAGTCGCAGAAGCCATAAACTCAAGAAGTTAAGTCAAGTTAGGGACCATCTCGGCGGAAATTTCATGTACCTATTTTCTTAGTGTCTTTTCAACCAATCATGCAAAGTACAGTCAGTAAAAACACTGATAAAAACCAAGTAGGTACTGACCGACCGACAAATTTAACTGCAACTTTTATGATGTTGCAAGATGACATCTTATGACCACGATGATGCGGTCTACTATAGCTCAAATCACTGCAAATCGCGAGTGAATCGGTTTCTTCTAGGCAAGCGTGCCTAGAAGAAACCGATTCACTCGCGATTTCCAGACACTCAGATTGTACTTGGGGAACACCCATCCAGGCAGTGCATTACAAGAAATTATTAATTACATTGTAATGACTATTTTTATAATTAATAAAATAGTACAATTTCCATTTCTTGAATTCATAAAAATAGATACGAAACTTTCCGTCTGAAAAATAAGTATTTTTATTATTATTTAATAGCTTTGAAAATGTAACTGCCTCTTCCATTTGCCAAGAATCAATGTAAAGTTCTGTTGCGTGTTTTCATGGCAAATTAAGCAGACAGGGAGCGAGTAAGTCCGGTAAATAGCTAATGTGTTTAGCATTGAGACTGCTACTGAATCTTAACTAAAACTAAACGAAAATGTTCAATTTCGTACGTAGTATGTAGCTGTGCCAAGTGATAGTTGCTTCTTTCTAATTATCTGACTTATTTAGTTCTTAAATTTTTTTGTTTTTTTTTTTATTTTTTTTATTTATTATTTATCTTATTGACTATCATACATGTTATTATAACACAACTCTGCCAAACTGTATAGCAGTTTGTAGGCAGACATCTACTCTCTTTACAGCATTTTATCATCAACGAGTAGGAACAAATTTTGGACATATCGACTACAATATTAGGTACTATAATATTTTAAATGTGCAGTTGCGATGCCATCGCTCAAAAACGGTGATTGAAAACATAGTGAGGAAACCGGTATGACCAAGAACCTTACAAGTTTAAAGACATAATATGGCATTCACCAACATGCACTGGGCCAGCATAGTGGATTAGGGACCATCTCTCTCTCTCTCTCTCTCTCTCTCTGAGAAGGCCGTGTCCCAGCAGTGGGAACATAACAGGCTGATAAATATGATTGGTATAACTTTTATCGATAGAATAATACGGCTGAAGAGGCCTTATAAAACACGTTCCTTCATAAACGACGTTTTTTCTCCGAATCCAGAAGTTATTGAAAATTATTTTTTTCATATTCCAATGGCCAATTATGTGTAATTTAATGAAAGTTCGTTTTAATTTAAATTAAAATGGTTGGCATATGGAGTTGAATAATATGTCGCTTACGTTGTTTAGTTCTAAGGCGGACTTGTGCGTATCTCTTTCTGCAAGCGTAGATAGTATCGATTTTCCACTATTTTGTGGGCAACAACAGGGGGCAAAATTTGGATGAGCTGACAACGTGGTATAGAGTATCAACGCTTAACATAAGAGTGCTGCAGAAAAAATCCTGACCTGCCTATCATAAAAAAAAAACATCAACCACTATAAAGCAGTGACTCCAAAAAGGAGAAAAGAAATACTACTGCGCTGTAAGTAGGTGAATAAAATTCACAACACACATGTATATGGTTATAATTAGGTCGCACCGGTACTTGTTTGCGACAAACATATCACGTGATTGCTCGTATAAAAATGCGAATTAAGCTTCAAATAAATTAATTTTTCCTAACGTCAGCGAGTATATACGTTTTTAGAATTAGTTCAGTTTTAACGCGATGGAAGGAACGAGAGGAAATCGGGGTAAACGTTACTAATTACCTTATCTTATTATTAGTGCAATTTTATAAACAATCTGACATCTAAATTGATATTTTTTGTCAGTAAAAAAGAGCACAGTGTTTTAAAAAAGTAACAAAAAATACGAACTACTATTAACTTAAATAGTTACAATGCTTATAAAGTAAACAAGTTTTGAAAGTCGATTATATTTTAACCTACTTCTTATTGTCGTATCGATTTAAAACTTTGTTACCAACACTACCAACGAACTGATCTGATGATCGAGGCAGGAGGTGGATAGTAGGACTCTTCAATTATTATTTTTATAGCCTTCTATGATGATCGAGTTACTTGACTATTTTTCAGTTAAATTAATTAATTATTATACTTTCGCCAAAGAACCAGAGTCACAGACATAGCTGGTCTTTGCAAGTTGAAGTGGCAATGGGCAGGCCACATCGCTCGAAGAGCCAATAACCGTTGGGGAAGATAGGTTCTTGAGTGGAGACCACGAACCGGCAGACGCAGCGTAGATAGCCCTTCCATTAGATGTACCGACGACATTGTGAGAGTCGCGGGCTTCCAGTGGATGCAAATGGAAGGCTTTCATTCAGTGTAAAGGTTAAAGGGGGAGACCTATGTTCAGCAGTAGGCGTCTTCTGGCTGATGGTGATGATTGTACTTTGCCTTATCTAATTGTTATTTAACCATTATGAATGTCAAATATTTATAATATCACTAATTAGTCATTGACATCGGCTCCGCTGTATTCTGCCCAGCTTGCCTTCCGGCATAGGCCTCTTCCGGGGACTTCCATTCGTGTCTTTCTGATGTTAATTTGTCAAGTTTTATGGGCGTAGTTAGTGCAATTAAACTAGTATTTTACGTGATTACTAATTATATTGTATAAGAGCGTGTTTGCGTAGGAACGTACAGAGGCGAAGAGACTGTGTCCAAATCGAATGACATGACGTCTCTATTTGACGTTGACAGTTACTAGTTTGCGTTCACTAAATTACATTCCGTTAACATAATTTAGTTGTTTCCAATTTAAAGCAGCCACTTTTTTGTTTCATCTTCCCATTTACTTGTTGTCTTGGTTCACAAGAGCATGTTTTTAGTTTTTTTTATGATGTATAATAATTATTGGATGTAAGAAAAGTATTTAAGTTCTTTTGTTGTGATAACGCAATAAAATTATGAAAATACCTTGCACAACTCAAGTTCTTACATAAACCATAATAAAACCATAAAATGTAAACCGTTTCCCTCAACCCTCTTCCTCCCACCACCTACCACCGCACCTTAAGTTCCATATTAATGTGCATTTGGCGTGCTCGGCCCGCCTTAAGCACAGATTAAGCACAAACTTACCCGTAATATGCAAGTTTCTAATGAAAGGTACAAAAAAGTGATTTATAGCGATGAAAGATCGTGGGGTGATATTAGAAATAACCATGTACCAGGTTATATTGTAGGCCAAATGACTAGGTTGTAGCTATTTGTGGCAAGGTTCAAAAATGCTTACTACATTTTAATAGCTTCACTTAGAAACGTTAGTTAAGTTAATCTTTGCTTTAAAAACTTCAGATCAGACAAAAAAGAAGATATGGTAAGGTGACGTGGTGGGTGTAAAGTTTTTTCATTAAGTTCTTAAGATAAAAAACTTAGGGTCGTAATTTTTTTGGATTAATACATCTATACTAATATTATAAAGAGGAAAGATTTGTATGTAAGTATGTTTGTATGCTGAAAAAGTAGTGAACCGATTTTAAAAATTCTTTCACCATTTGAATGCTACATTATCACTGATTAATATAGGCTATTTTAATAGGCTATATAACTATACCCGTGCGGAGTCGGGGCGGACCGCTAGTAGCTCATATACAAACTACCTTCATACCAAATTTAATCCAACCGTTACGGAGTTGAGTGCAGATAAATACAAACAAAGCTTAGCATTAAAAAAGTCAGTGTGACCGTGATGTAAATACAGAATCTTAGATTATTTTGCACAGCAATCCTTTCAATTGCCCAATAACAATATCTCTCCTACTCCTTGCGGCTTAAGATAACATTAAACGAGTTCTGATTGCTACTTACCCCAACCTCCCCTAGACCCCTTTCGAACCCTAATAATTGCAATGTCGTCATCGCAGTTTACTGGATAAAATGAACCTTAAAATATCAAATGTATAGGATTACGCATATAGACTATACTAAGCCGAAAGGAGGTTATTACGAACAACTTTTAATGTGGGACCAACCATGAAATTGAGGGGAAAAAATCAGCTGTTCCATAGAAAACGGTCATTTACACTCGACAAAATGTATGGAATAGCTGATTTTTGTTGGGATTTTAGGGTTGGTCCCATAGTAAATAAAAATCATAATGATGAGTTCATGCAATGACCTGCTTTCGGCTTAATACAGTCTATATGCGTCACCCTGTATATACAACGTGTAACAGAAAAGGTATATTAATACTAAAGAGGGTCACTTTCTTATCGCTCGTATCTTGTGTTCTTAGCTTCTAATGATTAAAAAAAAACTGGTCAGCCGTGTAAAAGTTATTAGTTCTAGATCGGAAGTATAAAAAAAAGTTTAAAAAAATTACTTTTCTTAGACATGAGTTAGTAGATCTTCATAAGCAGTATTCAAGTATTCTTCGTGAACAATTTTATATGAGGACAATATTTTTTCTTGAATTTACCAAACATATTTTCTACATGTTGTTAAGTTTGATGATTAGATCGACTCCTTTATTTAATATACTTTTTCTGTTTAGTTTTAGTTTTTCATGTCTTTCATGTTTTATGGTTTAATTTTTAAACCTCCGATATAGAACTAATAACCTTTAAACGGCTGATCAGTTTTTTTTAAATCATAGCTAAGAACACGAGATACTCCGATAATGACAACTTTCAAACAAACAGAAAAACTAAATCAAAATAGGTTCGGCCGTTTCGGAGCTATGATGCCACAGACAGACACACAGATACACATGTTAAACTTATAACGCTCCTCTTTTTGCGTCGGGGGCTACAAACTGTTTATTAACTAACCGCTATAATTATACTAGTTAGTTAAGTAAAATTAATTTAACTTCGATTTAACAAAGTTTTATTTGTAGGTACCATATAACCTCAAACCAATATGAAATGAGAAAAATGCAAAATATTAATACAACAACAAAAAACAATGCTAGTTTTTCCCGTCGTACATTCGATTCTACAAAGTACACAAAGCTAAAATACAAAATAGTATAAAACTAGAACGCAGAGTACAAAAGCAAAGCTAACATTGTAATCAGAATGAAAAATGTAAAGTTTTAGATCACCGCTAGTGGAAAACACCATTTTCTCGGGCACAAAGGAATTGTATGAAAAATATAAAGGAAAAAACAAAAACATGAAATACAAGGGAATAATTTAAATATAACCATTAATCTAGCTCGTGTACGTAGCTGTCACAGCGGTGTACTGTTAGCAAAAACAATGTGGACAATATTAAATAAAATACGATTTGGAAAGCCAATTAGTAGACAGTTTTGTGAATAAAATGTGGATCACGGAAGTTTTTTGCTAAGTAAATACACGGATTTGAAGCGATACAATAATCAATAATTACTTCGGTTTTTATTTTTTTAATACTTGAAATGATTAAAAGTTGAAGATAATACAGCGATTTCAGTGCGTGATTGACAAAAACACGCACAATAAACATGAAATTTAAGTGTCACTGACGACACTGTTGTAGTGATATTGTAACGTCTCAAGTTCTCAAAGAACCAATACTTTTCTCGTGTTCTTTTTAATGAGATTTAAATTAGCAATACAAATTTAGTTTAACGAAAAATATATGACTATTTGAGTTTTCAAATAATAAGGCTGTTAAGAGTTTAACTTGTGTATCCAAGTGTCTGTCTTTGGCATCATACCCCCCCAAACGGCTGACCCCATTCCGATTTAACTTTTTTTGTTTGATTGAAAGGTGACTTGATAGACTTTTTTAGTTATGTTATGATTTAAGAAAACTGTTCAGCCGTTTGAAATTATCAGTTCTTTTATCGGGGGGTTTAAAAAACCTATTTATACTTGTATTGTGCATATTACGCGATATTTTTGCCGATTGTGAACCTATTTTAATGATTCATTATTATTTAATACTCGATGCACCTCGCGGTTTCACCCGCGTGGATGACTCCTTATAATATCAGCTATCTGTCAGTGAAAGTCCTGTCAAAATCGGTCTTGTAGTTTTGGAGTCCACAGAGAAAATACATACATACATACACTCACACGCATCGATTTTTTAATAAAAAAAAATAGATGCTACTTCTCAAGGGTGATCCCATTTGAATTTGAAGAAAATAATCCACCTAAGAATGGAAAATTAAATAATCAATTCCGTTTATTGAATTTCATACACTTCCCGTAAATGTTTTTATTATTTTTTGTGAAAACATCCACCCGGTCTTTTCCAGGAAAGCGAGCAGCTCGCTGATGCCTGCGCAGGCTTACCAGAGCGCCCTCGGTGATCCGAGGATAGTGTCATTTGAATTTGAAGAAAATAATCCACCTAAGAATGGAAAATTAAATAATCAATTCCGTTTATTGAATTTCATACACTTCCCGTAAATGTTTTTATTATTTTTTGTGAAAAATATATAACATTTGGAGCAACGCGATAAAATGTCAACAAGCAATTAAATCAAATTTTGCTGCGAACGCTACCACCCTCCAAATTAAACTGCCTTATTAATAGATCGAGGAGATACGTCTCTTTTGTCTTCCCTTGCTTGTCTCACGGATTTTAATAGAAAATTCAAACGGGCCTGCGTCGTTCCTGATTAAAACGGCTAGGCTGGATGGCAAATTAAAATCTTAGAACGCGGTTTTGAGAGGCTGAGTGGTGGATTGCTCGTACGTGCGTCGATTAAGCTTTAATTGACTAGGAAGATTTTCGGTATTTTGTACGTTTGGTTATTAATTTGATACTTTTATTATGGGTCCATAATAAAAGTATCAAATTATATCCTAAAACTGCAACCAGAACCACCGGAGGATGCGCAAGGTGTTCCCCGATAGTTACATTCTGGGTATCTTCGAATCGGTTTCTTCTAGGCAAGCTTGCTCCATCGTAGACCGCATCATCGCTTAACATCATGCGATATGGTGATCAAATGCAAGCCTATATTATTAGTAAAATAAAACAAACTTTCAATTTTAGGTATCTGGATTTTCGGGCAAAAAACGTAATTGTCAAGATATGTTGATCAAGTAGATCATACAAAATTGTTTATTTTGTGTCAGTAATCCCTCCGAGAGTTTTAGGAAAAACTACTTGTAAATATGTAATAATTGGAAATTGGAGGTTATTACCTCAAATTTATAAAAGTAGTTTTTCTTGTTGATATGATGAGTTTTACCAAGATTTGAAGCCAATATTTTGAATTTAAAAAATACAGGAATTGAATGTTCTGTAGATCTTTCTATTTCATAGAATCAGAACGCCAAAGAGCCAGTTTACGCTGCTATTTTCGTTAAAAAAAGTGAGAGCGCTCTATTGAAAAGTTCTATAAACGGTATTCATCCCGTAATTTTCCACCCTTAGAGGTGGAATATTTTAGTCAAATTTAAATGGGGCCACCCTCGACATGTAGCCTTTTTCCCGTACCCGGGTATTCCCGGGATTTTTTTCGTTCCCGTACCCGGTACTCCTGATACCTGTGCCGATGACGTGCGACGACACAACGCAACTAAAGGCACCGTTTTCGTTAAAGATATCGCATAACATACAAATGTCTTATTTAACTTATTCAGCTAATTTACCTGTATATTTAGATGCAATCGTAGGTATTAGGAAATAATCTTTCTTACCTGAAACATAAACAAATACAAATTAATAAGTTAATCGATAATAATTTATTTAGAATCTAGACTGTGGAATGCACTGCCAGAACTTGTGCTATCGTGGCGCTTGTGATTGGAAACTCAAAAGTCATTCATTCAACTCGCGCCTATGATTGGCCCGCTCGAAAAAATTAAGCTGAAAATGTGTATTTTTGGCTTATGGTGGGGTAAAATATGAACAGTCAAGAGGTTATATCGTCATTGCTTTATAACTTTCGGTGTTGTTTTTATGCACAGTCGTATTCTGTTGTACAATGTTGAATATCCCGTGAGAACTTCAAATGAAGATTGGATTTATTCCAGTAGAATGTATCTGATTTATTCACGTCAAAAATAAGTTTTCCTAACAGAGGGGAATTCGACTCATTTCCACGCTTTCTCGAGTCTGCGCTACACGCTGAAGTTTCATACATTTCCATAAATTAGGCTAGTTTTGATGTTAACATCAAGTGCAAGCCAGTTATGCAATAAAAAATAACTAAGCTAAAAAAAACTGGAAATTCGTCCGGATACAAGATAATCCGCATCAAGTTAAATAAAACGACTCGATACAATTGAAACGACATAAAATTACGATTCGATTAACTGGAATCGTTACGCAAGATTAAACACAAGTTAAGTATTTAATTAAATTGATTATTTCAATTGCTTTCGACTTTTGTATTTTGATGAAAAATTTAACGTTCATGGAAATGAACGTTCAGAGAACGGAATTCCCAATTCTCATGATCACGTGTCATGATAATTGAGAGAAATTGATGACTAACCGAGATGTATACTTAGGTAACGAAAACCCTCTAGTTATTTCCTGTTTTTTATATTTTTATCATCGAGATACATTTCCTATAGAGTCACAATCTCTCAATGAAAACAGTCAAAAAACGTCCGAGCTACATTGTACATACATTGTATCAATTAAATAGTTCACAATGCCAAATTTACTCCAATTTAGACGTTATGTCGCTTGCATAGTGTTCAACGTTAGTTGTGCGCTATGTCATCGCGTCAGCTCTGGCGTCACGCAGCGTTGTAGTCGGATCGCGGTTACCTTGTAAATAACCAAAAAGTCGGCGCAATTCTTAGCGTGCGCCGAGTTTGGTTCGGACATTTTTTTGGCACGATTGTGACTCTATATGTATTGTATCTTGATGATTTCTATTAATAAATTATATAGTTATGTTATGCTGCAGGCATGCTGAGTAACCAATAAACAGGCCAAGAGATTTCAAGATGTACCAACCAACATTACGATCATCATTTATAGTGTTCATTATCTAAGGATAGATTTCCTCCTACGCTGACGTCGCGTCGATCGCTGACGTCAGTCGCGCGTACCAACATACATTGCGTTCTATAAAGCTCCACACTGCAACGCTGATGATCGGCGACGCGAGAGAGGATTTGTATCCACCGATACCGGGATCCGTTTCATTAAAAAAACAATTTTAATTTTACCCGCTGATACCGGTATCCGTGGATACAAGAAAAAGATAGCAATATGTATGTGGTGCGCGCAATAGGGCTACTCGTGATCGACGTTAGCAAATAGCAACCGACGTCGGTCAGCGTATCTACGCTAAAAAATGTGAAGTTACCTACTGCGATAGTCGTAACTTTTGAGACATACAAAATGTAAAGCAAATTCCAATTGAATGAACAATAAAATAATTGCATCGTTAATGTGACAACAGAACCATTCGCGCCATATTTAACACACAAAGCGTCTTAAAATAAATATCAGTTCGCAAAAACTATAGCGATTGTGATTCCTTAAACGATTTTAATCGTTGTTCATTAACGACATAGCCGCGTTATGGCGGCCATCTTGAATTAATATTGCGCCTAAACAAAATGGCGGTCGATTCAAGTGGATAATAAAATTTATATTAATCTCAGAGACGCGAACGGCATCACAAAAACGCAATTACATACATTATTAATTCGGCTTTTAGACTTTGCTTAATGTTAAATGATATTCTATGTTTTTTTTTAAATGGTTGACAAGCTAGGTATTTGACCACAACTCACCTGATGTTAAGTGATGGTGTGGCAGAAGCCTGAAATGGAAACTGGTTTTCAAGACCGCTGGAACACACAGGTAGGTGCTTGGCGACAGATTTTTTTAGAACAAATACAGGGTTACGTATAAGGAAAGAATATGCTAAGCCGGTGTGAGTAACTTAGCGCAAACGGAATGACACGGTGGCGATAACGAGTGACAGCATTCATAATAGCCCCGCTGATCGGTGTTTGTATGTATGTTTTTGAGTTTCTGTGATAAAGGGTTATAAGGAACGAAAGCCGAAAGGGTTTCGTTATACTCATAATTATGAACAAATTTTACTACGGAACCAACCCTGAAATCGCGAAAGAAATATCAGCTGATCCATAGAAAACTGTTATTCACAGTTAACAATACAGACAACCAGTCAGACAGACAGCGTAGGCTTAGTAATAGGGTCCCATTTACACCCTTTGGGTACGGAATCCTAAAAAGACGTTAGTTGTAGTAATTTCTCCCAACTCACTTACGCCCTAATTCTATCGAGAAATGCGATAGAACTTGGGAAGGCCGATGACGTGTAAATATTGATCTAATACACAGTTATTTATCAGCATAGACACCGCAAACGAGTTGTATTAAAACTCAGCGTAGGTATATATAGCATGACAGTGTGTAGCTGTATTATCATAACGGATTAATTACAGATAAGTTTATCATATAACGAATTTTACGTACCTATGTAACGAATTTTTGTTTCAGTTTAGGTTAATTAAATACTCATACATTAACAAAGTTCTGTAAATTTAAACAGAAATAAATGATCGTTAATTTCTTATCTTGATACGATGTTGAAACGGAAATACACAAAAAATTCGTGTAAGAAAACAGTTTGAATTCTGTGTTCTAAGAAACCCAGCGTTCCAAATTATTGAACTTACTACGACATCACTCTTTTCGCACTGCTTTCAAAGTGTTTTTCAGTTTACTCTGGTGCAATTTGGCATCTTTGTATTGACGTTGGCAGTAGCACGTCCGACGCCAAAAAAAAGCCAAATTGCACCAGAGTAAACTGAAAAAACCCGTTTAAAAGAAGTTGGCTGTGAAAATGTAGTCATGTCATAGTATAAGTTCAAAAATTTGGCACACTGGGTTTCTTAGAATACAGAATTCGAACTGTGTCTTACACGAAGTTTTAGTGTATTCTAATAGAGATTGAACGGAATTATGCAGCGTAGTAGGAGCATTGATCCAACTTAAGACAGGCCAGACATGCAAAGTGAACTTGCGGTGTCTATCGTATAAAAGTCTATGACTTAATACGTTTCCATTTCACTAGCTACATAGTAAACAAGTACTCGTTTGTAATCGACACGCGGGTATTTGTGATTGATGATTGTTAATTGGGGCCGTTGAACTTACGTATGGGCTGGTTCGGGGATGGAAAGGACTGAGGTAAGTCCTGATTTGTATCGTTTTGGTTATACAATTTGACGGGACAGGAGACTTCTCTCAGAGAGAGAGAGAGAGAGAGAGAGAGAGAGAATGATCCCTAATCCAACATGCTGGCGCAGTATATGTTGGTGAATGTCATATATCTTTGAACTTTTGAGGTTCTTGGACATACCGGTTTCCTCACGATGTTTTCCTTCACAATTTTTGAGCGATGGCATCGAAACTAGTAGCTGGCAACTTAAATAAAAAACCTATATTTGCCCTTATTGCGGTTATTTCGCCCATGAAGCCCTATGAAGAATCTACCAAAAATTGCAACTGAACTGTTTGAAGCCTACGATATATTTTTCATTGCATTCATAATAGCAATCAATGTCAGGTACACACTTCTAGGCACCGCTGTTTAATATTAGATGAGCGTCTTTTGCTACGTTTTCCTTGTTTACGTTATAAGTGACAAGTCATAAGCAGTTAGCGTTTAATAACCGAATAAACAATGAAATGGTTTCCAAAATCTATGTAGATCATACTGTTATTATGACATTCCTTGCGACTGTGACATGAATCATACACTGACCATATATGACGGTTACAGCTTACTATCAAGCGAATCGCATCCCAGTTTGCCGTTTAAAAAAATAGATAAATAATTGGCAATATTTGTAAACAGTTTCAAAACATTTCTTTCGACATCCGTTATTTAGTCTACCTGTGACTACCTTATAGACACTGTAAAGTGTTCGAAGCATCGTTAAGTGTTTAATGTTATCAAGCATTGACATAGCTTTTATTTTTTAACTTACACGCTCTGCTTATAGCTTAACCCATAAGTTGATAAAGCATTCATAGAACGACCACACGTGCGGTTTCAAACAGTCATTCCTGCCTATTAACCTGTCCTCTGTTCTACAAACCCCGCCTTTTTGTTACACACCCATTATAAAAGAACTGTTCGTATCTATTTATTCTAGAATATCACTATTTCTATATCATGAATACCGTTTTAACTTAAACTTCTTTAAACCCAACAGTGACATAGTTATTTCTATATTCTGTTTTCGTCTATCAAATGTTTGAGATATCCAGTACCTTAACTCACAGAAAAGAGAAGTAAATAGAACGGAAATGAGAAGGAAAATCTGTTACCAGGCATTATAAGTGAACCTTGATTGAACATTCTTATTTAAAATTAACGCGTCGAACTCCGCATCATAGTTGCTAACTGATTTCGAATGACTTTTCGTTTATATGGGTGCAACTGCCTACAACAAATTTCTTACAAACACATTATTGCCTTGACAGCCGTTCTAATTTAAACAAAAAAAAACTTTTCTGTCCTTTAACCTATGATGGAGGAAAAAATACCTAGCAAATTTGTGAAATACGATGTTTCATTAAAGAAATCCTTTAAAAAGATATGATGATACCAGTTTTATATCCTTCATTCTGAACTTAAAAACACTTTAATTATCTCTCCCTTTTATTCAAAATAATTTCTATAACATCATAACATCGCATCTCTTCTCTACATAGTATAAATTGAAGTCGCTTTCCGCGTCTGTCTGTCTGTCTGTATGGCCGCTAACTCCTCCTAAACCACGCAACGGATTTTGATGCGGTTTTCACCATCAGTTAGATACATTTTCAAGGAAGGTTTATATATATAACTAGCGACCCGCCCCGGCTTCGCACGTAAATTACACCCGTGCGAAGCCGGGCGGGCGGGTCGCTAGTTATAATTAAATTAATAACAGAGCGGTCGATCTTTATCTTTGAGTAGGTATCAAAGATAAAGTTCGACCGCTCCAACTGCACTGCTCTAAATCTAAAGGCAATAATAATACGTGGACTCTAATTGTACAAACATACGAGGACAAGGACTATCTCGCACTCAGCATAAGTTAGAAGCCTCCAATTAAAATCTAGAGCCATCCAGAACAACAAATAGGAGCACTGAGTTCGGTCTACAGCTAAAACCTCACTGGGGTCCAGGAGGCGACAGAATGTTAAATGACTCTTAGAAATTGACGTAGGCATAATTTTTGGGAAAGCGACTATAATGGGGTTAGCGCGTTTCTGGGAAAGCTGGCTATGTAGGATACAGTGATAGGACACAGTGCGATTGCGGAGCTTCTGGGCAGACTATGCCGCACCTACTCTCGTGCCTCCGCTGCCCCGATCCTTGTAATCCTAGCGCTGCCTAAATGGGTGCTCCATGATAGTTACAATCTGGGTATCTTCAAATCTTCAGTGAATCGGTTTCTTCTAGGCAAGCGTGCTCCAACGTAGACATTAACTTAACATCAGGCATGATAGCGGTCAAACGCAAGCCTATTCATAAAAATATTACAAAACCTGTACAAGACTTCTCCCTGCGGAGTCGCTGTGGCCAAATACTGAGACAGAGTCTTTTACATATTTGGCTCATCGACGACGAAGTAACGCTTTCTACTTTCAACAATAAGCTCGACAAATTTGTTTAAGTTGACAAAGGTCACGGACCCCGGAGTCGGTGGAGAGGCACAACAAACAAAAAAAGCTTGGACTGCCGGTGAAGTAAAAACATCGTGAAGAAACTATAGCATAATGGTAGGGTATTATATACTTTCCCCCAGCTCGGCTCGCTAGTTACCAGTGTTACCACCCACAAAATAAAAAATCTGTCGCCAAGCACCTAACGGTGTAGCGGCAGCCTCACTTGAAAGCCAGTTTACAGGCTAGGTGTCTTTACCATCTTATATCACCTCGTCACTTAACATTAATAAGAGAGTTGTGGTCAAACGCCTAGCCTGTCAAAAAAAGTACACTTTTCCGTGAGAGCTGCACCAACAAACGGCCCAAAACCTTCCCTTGTCCTCAAATCATCTTGTTTAAGGAGTTCGGATGGCCTTAGATGGCTGTTGGTAAACGAAAACTCAATACGCGTTGAACTTCACATCGTCACTTACCAACATGCGAGTTGGTAGTCAAACGCGGGCTGATACGCTTGTGAAAAAAAGTTGTCTAAGTATAGCATATCATAGCTATTCCTTACCATGAAAATAAACACTGGCACATCCAATAGCAAAAGCACCAGTCCAAAATTAGATAATTAGACGGCAATTCGACCGCCACTTTTTTCTCTCATATGCAGCATTCTGCTAAGTTACGGGACTCGTCAGTTGATGCATCGTAAGCTAAGATGTTCCAAGGGCTATTGACCGTTCAGTGATTCCTGGTAAACTCGCTTAACTGCACAATTCTATCCCACCTACGTGGTCATCCAACTCTGTATCCCAGTGCGAACAAACCATAAATGGAACGCTAGAGTATGCGCGCCACGTCCTGTCTGCCGGATTGTGTATTAATTTGTCCGACGAGACGTCCTTCACCGAGGAATGAGGTTGCATCGCTGTCATGGTTTAGTTATGAATGTTCTGGAATCTTAATAAGTATTGGGTTCTAGACGAAAATTCATTCAGAAATCTTACTGAAGAATTTGGCGAAAAGGGCATTGTAAAGGTGGAACGTAGACTAATATACTGCATGGCCGTACATGAGTTAGAAATTCATAAATTTGGGAAGCACTGCTTCTATCAAG
The DNA here is from genome assembly GCA_932305915.1 of Agriopis marginaria. Classification (NCBI taxonomy): domain Eukaryota; kingdom Metazoa; phylum Arthropoda; class Insecta; order Lepidoptera; family Geometridae; genus Agriopis; species Agriopis marginaria. The sequence goes on along the minus strand of OW029914.1, from coordinate 18,376,766 downwards.
GGTAGACATGGACTTTGGCAGACTTGTACTCGGGCAGGCGTGGCAATTGGGCAAAACATTTGTCGCGAGGCAAACGGTTTGTTTTTTGTTTACTAAAATAATGGAAAAAGCAGGTGTAAAGAGTACTGTAAAAATTGGTTGGAGAAAGCTGTACACCTATAAGCTCAGCGTTTATCTTGGTCAACGTAAGCATTGCTATTAAGCGTAGCAATGCCGACAACATGCTGGGTACGCTGTCAACTGGTAAAGGGCTTAAGCAGTTGGATTATCTTTAAGCCTTCAACGGTTTATTGCCCATAGACCTTTGAAGGTGACTATACTACTAATCCTACGGTTTTTTTATAACAGGCTAAATAGTTTTACTGTTTAGGTAATGTTAGCTTCTATTTTTTCAGATAATAAAGGCACGTGTCCATTGAAAAATGAATGACAGGAATTAACTAAACGAATAGGTATAGATAAATTACACCAAGTTAAGTCATGCCTATGACTATGACAGTCAAAATGAACAAAAAATATGTTGGCTTATCTTTAGTCACAAAAAATCTACCAAACCCACAAAGCACCGCAATATTTTACTAAATAAACTCATCAGGTGGAATAAGAATTAGAAATTTGAATAAAAATGAAAAATGCCGTAAAAATGAAAAGTGTCACTTAAATGAAAAGCCGTATAGCGACTGTATATTTATTAAATCTAGCTGTATTATGCGTAAATCTCGCCGCGTGCGCCGTGGGCGAAGATTGATCGTTGTTATGATATATGCGTACTGACGAAGATCTAAGTATTGTGAATTAGATAGTGGATGTGGTACACTATACATAGTACACAAGTACAAAAGTTTAACTATCATCATCAGCCTGAAGACGTATACTGCTTAGCATAGACCTCACCCTTAGAACTCGACACTGAACGATAGCCTGCCATCTGCATCCACTGGATGCAAAAGCTTAACCATAACTCAACTTAACTGGCTATGGAGTTCAAAAGAAAACTTTGGCCTAAGTTTCCTCTTGGTCCAGACTTTAGATTTAGCTACAGTTTTATAGCTCTCTATATATCTATTCAGTCAGCATGAACTAAAAGAACTTATTTTTATATCGTCTTTAAGGACAGTCTTATCAGAGCCTTTCTTCTGGTAAGCTAGAACTAGATGGCGCTAATAAATCAACTCAACCGGGAGTAGAGTCCAAGAGGAAATAAAGGCTTTCTTTTTGCACCATACCTTAGATTTAGTTGTAGTTGTACAGCCACCTATCGAGTCAGAAGGAACTAATTTTTTAAATAATCTCTAATGGAAGTTCAGGGGCCTTACGGCCATCTCCTTACGCGGTCTCAAAGTAACGTTAAAACAGCGCAGTTCGGAAAATCACGTGAACGTGAACCTTAACGCGCTCAGATATGGTTTTCGGTGGCGCAACATTTTTCATCACCTAAACTGAATTGCTTCAAACAGCTAGCTGTAAGGCCCCAGGGCCCTTTTTGATAAGCTTTATACTAGATGGCGCTATTAACTCAACCAGGTAGGGTCCAAAAGGACACTCAATATTCTGGCCTAACTTTCCTTTTGAACAATACTTTAAATTTAGTATTACCACCATCTATCGACTCAGCAAACTATTTTTTTTAATCGTCTCTTTCAAAAGCTCTCAATCAAAGAAATTTAATTTGACATCAATTGTCAAATCATGTGTATATATTCTTAAATTAAAATATCGTGGCTATATCGCTTCTAAATATATTTTACCAGACTGATATCATGTTTTCCACTACTATATTTGAATTCAACAATTTCAAGAAATATTTATCGGCAGACTACAATAACCTCAACAATGGGACTCGTACATCAATATTTGAAACGTTATGAATTCACGACGACATTGGCTTAAATTTCATATGCGCATAACTTTATATGCTCAATATTTTTTTCATGTTCATATCTCAGTGAATCAAGATAGTAAAATGCTTTATTGTGCCTATAAAATTTATTAATGGGCTGTGACCACGTTTACTGCGATAATTTAAGACTATGTGAGTGGTCGAAGCTTATATGATTTCGTAGACTAGTTTCGGTTTGCCTAGTACTCATTTTGATCAGTTCTGTCATTATGTTATCTTCTTCAACACCACAGAGACTCTGATCAGGCAAGAGAAGCCCTCTACAAATGTTTGTGGAAGAACTTACCTTATACAATGACGTGGCCACGTAATTAGTCCAGCCAAATTTTCACACAGTTTTGACCCACCAAAAAAAGTTTTTTTTTTTTAGATATCTTCTTGCCCATATTTGAGTATGGAAACTAGTAACAATAAAATATAACTTAAAAGTATATGCCACTGTTAAAGTTTTGGTCAAACATGAAAATTAGCTTAAATAACAATTACGTTAATGCCGCATCTATCTTACATAGATTATAACTGCATGTCCACATTAAGCTGTCACACTGTCATACATAAATTAAATAGGGCCCTAATGAGTAACATTATGACGGGCCTTGTAAGAATCGATTAATTTCATTGTGCGGGTGGTCTATTGTAATCGATGGTTTTTACACTATAATCGATTTGGTACGATCCAGAATTCCAGATGTTCATTAAAATGTCAGAGGGGGTCAGAGGTAGTTTTAGTTGGAATTTTGATCTTTCGTTTATGTAAGGAACACTTTTGATTACGGTCTCCATATGATTTGTTTTCATTTGTTTATCGTATAGTTATTTTTAAATATTGATTCGCGTTTCAGGGCTTTTGCTATGCATCTTACGGCTTAAAATCTAGGCACCAACTTTCAGTATTAACTTGAAAATTTACCTAGTTTTTTGTTTCATATTTGTCATACTATTAATTTAAGATAATCTAAGAAATCTGCGAAAAATTCATTTAATATTCGCAATAATTATGAATGCAGTAAGTAGAGTAAGATTACACGTATTAAATACTAAATAGGTATAACATCAACAATTACTCGGTGGACTGTGCGGCGTGCCTAAAAACCTGCACTTTAGACGACTTGAATCAGGCCACGGGGAGTGCTATGGGGGTGGCAAAATTCTGGTCCAAAAACTTAATTTAATTCACGATCCCTCACGAACCACCGACTGGATAAGGAAAAGTCATCAAAATGCGGTAATAACTAAGTATATTCAGTGCACAAATACTAGGAGGGCCGAGGGCCAGGAGTGTGTTTATTAACTAAACAAAACACAACCTAAGTAACAACTACAAAAACAGTTAAGACTGCCCATAGACCGTTGAAGGTCTTAAGACAATCTAAATGCTAAAGCGTGTGCTTTTAACTACCATTTGGAAGCATGCTGTTAAAATTTGCAAGTTGAAGTGGAAATAGGCCGGCCACATCGCTCGAAGAACCGATAACCGATGGGGGAAACGTTCTTGAGTGGAGACCACGAACCGGAAGACGCAGCGTTGGTAGGCCTCCCACTAGATGGATCGACGACATTGTGAGAGTCGCGGGTATCCAGTGGATGCAAATGGCAGGCTGTCGTTCAGTGTGGAGGTTAAAGGGGGAGGGGGAGGGGGTGTTCAGCAGTGGACGTGTTCTGGCTGATGATGATGATAATGACAGCATGCTGGCAGCATTACCACGCTGAATGGCAATGCTATGCGTTGAGCCAGAAACAAACCAGCATTTTGGTCACGCGACACATTAAGCCAGGCGCTCTGAAAGATTTTTTAAAATGAGGTGAGCTCAAGTACTTAACATACGCCAACCTGTCAATTACCACTTCGTTCATAAATAAATCCAGACTTCGCGGAAAAGCTAAGGCGAGATAATTTAGTTCCTCGATAAAAGCTAATTCATGTTCATTCAAAGATATTGAGGGTTTGTATTGACGACTGATCTGATACCAAAATTAACTGCATGCATTTCGTTGTGTGAATGTTTTTTTTAGAACTGCTGATTTTATATTCTTGGCATTTTAGGGTTGAGCCATAGTGAAGTTGTTCAGTGCAATGACATTTCAGTTAAGAACTATTGTTTCGTTAAGCGTACAGCAAACCAAGAAATATCAAGTTGGATATTCTTTGCGTGAACAAAATCATGTCGCCTCATTGTATAATTTTCCGAAGCATGTATTTTCTAGTGTTAATGTGTAACGGTGGATTAAGCTTTATTAAGTGTTAACGTGTTCGTTAACGTGCTCGAGTGTGTGCTAGTGGCATAATGAGGAGAAACGTGTATTTTCGGGTTGTTTCCAAAACTCCATAGACGCCTCTATAACCATGACATGACCTTACTGGGACTTTGACTGGACTATGACTTGTTTGACGACACACTTTACAAAACTTATCTGGCACTGGCAAACGCACAATATGTGCGACGCAAAAAACCTCTCAGGAAGTAAGCGAAAAATTTGAGTTTTGACGCCAACATGAAAAATAAACATGTCGCTTCATTGTACATATTATTTCCCTAAAATTGTGTATTTTTTATTAAGTGTTCGTGGACGTGGTCGTTTGTGGGCAAGTTATATAACGCGGGTGAAACATGTATTTTCGTGTTGTTTCTAAAGCTCCATAAAAGCCATTTGTAAAGTATCCACCACTTTACTAGGGCATGACTTTGATTTGTTCGTGACTTACTTTGTTGGACTCTGACTTGTTTGACGACATTTTATCAAACTTGATAATATTTTAATACTTGACACTGGCAAACGCAAAAGATGTACTATGCCAAAATGTTCTCAGGAAGGAAGAGAAAAATAAACCGCCGTAGGATAGCACCACGCTCGAATGTTCTTATTCTAACGTGAATTAGCATAAAAGTTAAATGATTATTAACGGGATATTTACCGTATTTATCATTTAACTTTAGTGAACAACCGTGATAGTTTGAAACTGTGAATTAGCATGTTTTGAATCGATCATAATAAAAAAAAATATAACCACAAAGTTTTTAATTTTTACCTCACATTATTAATTGCAGAGGTCGTAGTGGTAGGAGGACCTATTTTTATACAGAATGCTTTTCACTGGGTGCTTTTACACAGGGTGTTTTCTTTACTACGTGAACATAATGAATGTTGTTAACGAACACAATAGTGTAGTTTAATTCGTTTTGTGCTGAGTCAGTCTGTTCGCACGCGCGTTGTCGACTCCAACTGTTTTATTTTGTGTACTGGGAGATAGAGGTTGCATTAGTATTAACCGAATTCAAAAAGAAGGGGGTTATCAAATCGGTTGTATTTTTTTTTCTTTGTTTGTTACCTCAGAACTCCGTCATGTATAAACCGATGTGGATTTTATTATTATTATTTGAAAGACATACTTTCAGATTGGTCCCATGGAATTGCCATCAAAATCGGTTCAGTAGTTTGGGTTTTAAATAAAAATAACTGGAAAAAAGGGCATCCGAGTAAAATAAATTGGGAATTTTACTAATTTTGTGAAGTCGGTTTTTTTAATTGATAATTTTGTTATCATGACAACTTTGCAATGTTTCTGTGAAAAGCATGTTTGCATTTTTTATGTGAAACTTCTTTTGGCGCCTTGGCAGTAAAACCGACTCATATGCCGTGACGGACGTGACGTCAAATGTTCTTTAAGCCGTCATGTTTTACATTTGCCGGGCGGCCAATTTTTTTTACATGACAATTTATTCACAGCATGTCTATAAGTTTTGTAGCTCTACGAGCCTTAGGTAGAACGAGTTGGTACGAAACTAACAGCTTACACCGAGCACTGAAGTAAACTTCTACAAAAGAAGTGGGACAAACCCGTTCACTACTGCTATAGAGAAACGTTTCAATCACGTTGGAAATTGATGTAAATACGTAAGTGTGTAAATTTTTACGGTTCCGTAATCTAAATTGCACACTTGCTTTGTAAGCAATAGCAATAGATTACAAGTAGCAAGTAGAAGTTTTAAGTAGCTACAACGCATCGTCTGCAACGCTTTGCTTCGTGCAAGTGGCAGTGGTAGTGCTTAGTAGTACTTCCACTGCCACTTGCAATAAGCAAAACGTTACAGACTATGTGTAGTAGCTACTTACAACTTCTACTTACTATTTGTACTACGCATCGTCTGCAAGCGCCTTAAGTGTCGGGCGCTTTTGCAGTAAACTCAACTCAATTTTGCAGTAAAAGAGTGCATTTAGGTGGTAAAGTAGCACCAAATTGTCACACAACTTTGATCAACTAGGATTTTTAACCCCTGACGCAACAACGCTCCTCTTTTTGCCCTCCGGCCACTTGGATCCACCGCCAGGCTCCACCAATGGAGCCATTGGGTCGGGTGTTAAAAATAAACATCAATATTTCTCTTTTTTTACACTCAAGTTTCACTAACAGTCGATATTCTCTTGGTTTAATCGCATCTATCCAGTCCGAGGCTTAAATAATTTACCTCTGTCCAGTCACTCCCCTGAGAGTCATCCCCATTCCGTTTACCCACTAGGTACACATAGTGACATGGCTGTGACGTCATGGCGGAAAAATAGATTGCACCCACTACGAAACGATCTTCAACTTCAATATAATTGTATCAATGCATTATTTTCAAGTCGCAAAACGAGCTATGGAGAGGGCTATGCTCATAGTTTATCTAAGAGATCGAATCAGAAATAAAGAGATTAGCCGGATTGCTGTTTTATTAATTTGACTCAATAAACCTTTTTTTTAATTGTGGTAAAATTTAGCTGTATTTCGAGTAGATACGTACAAAAAAATTGCACCTAATCGAGAAGGAAGTCGATTAAAGAAAGTTAGGTATCGTTACATAATTTTTTGTCTACCGTTAGCGAAATATTGTGGTTGGTCGATTTCGTTTATTTTCTTAAAGAAACTTGTTTAAATTTTAAATAATAAGACTTGCGTTGACCGCTCACTCCCGACATTAGGCGATGATGCGGTCTACACAACGAGCGAAGTTAACTTACTGTTACTGGCCACTGTGTACTGTAGCCAGCGAGGGATATCCAGGGAGATTCCGTGTGGATGCATAAAGCGCCCCCTGTTAATATTGGCCTTACTTTAATATTATTACGTAAGATTTTGGTCTCCACATGACGAGTCGAGTTAACATACTGTTTCTGGCCACTGTGGCTTCATTTAGCGCCCCCTGTTGATTGTATGACCGCACTTTACTATTACGGCGTACGTTTTTGGAGTCTCTATACGAGTCAAGTTAACATACTGTTTCTTCCACGGTGTACTGTGGCCAGCAAGGGATATCCAGGGAGATTCCGTGTGGATGCATTGAGCGCCCCCTGTTGATTATACGGCCTCACTTTACTGTTATGGCGTAAGTTTTTGGAGCCGTTATTGTTATTTCTCATTGTGATTCGATTATCCCCGATCCTTTGTAATTATTACTGGAGATCTGGGGAATTATTATTATATTTGTTTTATAAGTTCCGTAGAAAATGATGAAGTAAAACCCTGTAAAACAGGCTAATCAATTTACTAATAAGACATTTTGCTAACAATACTAAATTTCATCTACGGGTATCTATTGTAATATATTATGAATATCTTACTGCTAGATAAAAAGCGTCATATTTACTATAACTCTGTTTTTTAGATTTTGGAGCATTGTTGTTCAGTAAGTAAACCCTGATAAAAATTGTGATAATTTTCAAACGGCTGAATAGATTTTCTTGCATCATAGCTAAGAACAATCTCTATCAAAAAAGTCGGTTTTTATTTAAAATCGGTTCAGCCGTTTGGGAGATAAGTACGACGCCATAGACAGACATACAGATACACTCGTTAAACTTATAGCAAACCTCTGTTTGCGTCAGGGGTTAAAATAGGAACTCCATAGCGGAAAGCCCCCTAGAGGTCTAGTGAAAAGAGACTAAACAAACTTTTATAAAAAATATATTTTTGTGCATCCTGTTATTTCAAACCGCAAAACTGCAGCAACTGCTATAAAAACAAGGGGATAGGATAGGTACTTTTAATATGGAAAATTCCACTCTCGTTACCAGTTCGCCTCTCGTTTCGTGTTTATACCAACTGCCAGAACTGCCCTATTGGGACTGGTCACACGTTTTTTGCAACGGCTTTACATTTAGCGACTTCGTGTTTAACTGCCCGGTATCTTGGTCTGTTTTTAGATTCTAACTTCGAGTTTAACTACTGATATCTTGGTCTGTTTCTAGGTTCTTACGTAATTTAAGTTTAACTGCCGGTATCTTGGCCTATTTCTTGGTTCTTACCAATTTCGAGTTTAACTACCTACTAGTATTTTGGCCTGTTTCTAGGTTCTTACCAACTCGAGATAACTGCCGGTATCTTGGTCTGTTTCTAGATTCTTATAACTTTAAGTTTAACTATTGGTATCTTGGTATGTTTCAAGGTTCTTACCAACGTCGAGTTTCACTACTGATATTTTGGCCTGTTTTTTTTAGACATTGCATGTGTCCTGTGTTGTCAACACAAGATTTTAATTTGTTAGTGGATTTTTCGAAACTTAGCGACTCCTTTTTTCGTTCTACCCACCATTCTATAGAAATATATGTTAATCCAAAAATTTGTAAATTCAATGAACACTGAAAAAAAACACCCCTGTTACAGTTTTGTGGATGAATCGAAACAAAAACCAAAGAAAAATATAAGCCCGCCGCGTTTCACGCCGATAATATTCAATTATTGGGCTCAAAAACGAACGCGCGAAATGATATTTTCAATGATATTTTCTCACTGTGCTTGTCGATTTCTTTTCGGTACATTGAGTCGGAATGGCATAATTCACTTTACGGCTCAATGGTCCTAATGTATTAGGCTCTATTTAGGAGAAATGAAAGGTTTTTAATGACGCCTCCCGTTTGTTTTTCAATTCAATCGAAATTAGCTGAAATTCTTTTGTGAGGGCGTTAAAGACGGTAGGTATTTTCGCGGGGTTATAAAACGGCTATAAAATTTTATAATTCTAATATATATAAGGCGATGTGATGTATGTTCCTTATGTACTTCAAAACGGCTACACCAATTTTGACAGGACTTTCATTCAGATAGCTGATGTTATAAGGAGTAACCTACGCGGGTGAAACTGCATAACGCAGCTAGTTTTTTTAAATAATTAATATTGCAAAACTACAAACGGCTAGCCATTTCTGCAGATGAACCAACGACATTTGCAGTACACGGGTTCTAGAGTGGAGATCGCGTATCGAGAAACAGAGTAAGACGCCTTCCAGGTATGTGGAACGACGACCTGTGGAAGGTAAAATAGAACAGAGATTTCTGCGGGAAATAGAAGATCGTGGCTTGTGGCGTTCTTTAGGAGAGGGCTGCGTCTAACAGTGGATTCCTAACCTTTCAAACCTTCCTGTAGAAAAATTTACAATTCATAAAAATACACTATAGATTCATATTTCAAAGTGGGTTCTCAGTTATAAATAATAAGGACTCATGCTTGCATAAGCCTGTATCTATGTTTGTTTAGAAAATCTTGACATAGACAAGGCGGTAACTTTGTATTAAATGCCAACATTTTCTAAGGACTTGTAACAGAACCCTAGTCTTTAATACAACCTGGTTGACAACCTATTGTTCCTATCTCAAGACCTGGGGGCCTACGAAAATTTTAAACGCATTCTTATTTTAATCTTGTGTTAGCACTTCACATCGCCTTTTTTTGCCGAATGAAAAGCAGCTATGCAGCCTTTTTTTAAGCCTTAGTCGAACAGTGGACTATTAAAAGGCTGATTAAGCTAAGCTAAGATTTAAAAATATATAGGTACTTATTGTTACATTAATTGAAGGTCTTTCTTTTTGATAGAATCATAACGTCAACAATCCAGTTTTAGTTGCTTTTTGTTATAAAATGTGAGAGGGCTCTTAAACTTTGTTTCGTTCTCTCTTCTTCTTAGTCATTGAGCTTTAGAGATAATGGTAGGCCCCCTAGTCGAGAAAGCTTTATCTTTTGCAACTTAACTATTGCGCTTCACTTTATATTTCAAACCCAATAACTCCAAGAGATTATTCTCTTGGAGTTATTGGTAGTTACGAAAAATACACCTTACACATTCAAGATTAGAGTGCATTGTTTGTCTGATTAAATCAGACTTTCAATCATAATTTTTCGAAGAGCTTATTCAATATTTTTATCTATAAAATATGCCTTTTACCTTTTTATTGTCTATTCGTTCGGATTATCATTTTTTTTATGTTAAACAGGGATTAAAACAGCTTTGTCAGAACGAAGAGTTATGATTTTAGACATAAAAAAAAACTATTGGAAAATTGCTTCCAATAACAATAAATGACAGGTTTTATTTAAATTGTTTTTAATCTGTGGGAAACAGAAAACGAGAAGTGGTTTACGTAGTGTATGTAGGTAAGTATTTACGGAAGTTTTCAGCGCCAACGTGAATTATTTTACTAAACTTGTGTATTTTCGAGTGTTAATGTGAATAATAGTGGATTATTTTTTATTAAGTGTTCAAAAACGTGCTTGTGTGTGGATTGTGATGATGAACGCGGTGAAACATGTTGTAACATGAAACGAACACGTTTCGTGTTGTTTCCAAAGCTCCATAGAAGAGCCCTTTGTAGTCTCCATCACTTTACAAGGGCATGTCTTTGACTTCACCGTGACTTACATAGCTTGAATCAGACTATGCCTTGTTTGAAGACATAATCATCATACTTGATAATATTTTAATCATCATCATTATCATCATTTCAGCCATAGGACGTCCACTGCTGGACATAGGCCTCCCCCTTCGATCTCCAAAAGGGCCGGTTGGAAGCGGCCTGCATCCAAATATTTTAATACACACTGGCAAATGCACAAGAAGTGCGACGCCAAAATATTTATAGAGGAAAGAAATAAAAACAATACAAAAAGTAAATATTGTAAACGAGAAGGTATTTGTTGCCATGTTTACCACCAATATTGATTCCAAATCTCTTTAAACTAGCAATCAAAATAGTCAAAACGAAACTCAAGCAGCCTGCTTTGTGTTAATAAATAGAGTAATAATTTACGTATCTAGTTACAAAATCCTTCAACACAAACGAAACTACGTCATCCAACCCCTATTTCGTCACCAAACCACATCCAAAACCATCGCAACTAGAAAATAGATAGAAACAATAGAAAAACGGAAACAAAAACCCAGAAACAAAGAACGGGGTCACGGTATGACATAGTCATATAAAGCCTATGACGTCCCCATTCGACACCTGGGTACTGGAAAGCGGTCGAGGATGAATTTTTGAAGCGAAATCTCGTAACTTCCCGTATGTTGCTATTTTCCACGAAACTACACAGAATAGGCAATACTCACATCGGCTATTGTTTTAAAAATCTGGACTATATGGAGTATTACGCAAGTCGTGTTTTGTTTTGTAACATCCATGTTGCTAAATTTCGGAAACGAATTTTTCATTCGAAATTGTGAATTTTTAATCTAGATCATACATTGTGTTACGCCAATGTTTTATGACACTTTTCTACAAGCTTTTATTTAACTTGCTTTGTTGGTATAAGTCAAATCTTATAGCGATAAGACTGCCAATTGTTTCACTAGTTTTTAAGTTGTTTTTGTCTTATCTATATCATTTCTGTCGTGAACAAAGAGTTATCAATCTATCAATTCTTGCAACTGAATTTTAAAACAGTTATCCGGAGCGATTGAGCTGGAATTTTGCATACACGTTTAGTTTGGATGACAATGCATGGTTAGCTAAGTGACGTCATTCTAAACCCAATATGGCGAACTCCCAAAGATGGCGGACCAGTTATTTTTAATGCACCCCCATGATATGGGTATCAAATGAAAGGGTTTGCTGGGAATAATATGAAAAATAAAACGACGTTACACTAAATTCAATATGGCGGACGTCCCAAGATGGAAGACCAATTTTCTTATCTACCATCATGATATGAGTATCAAATGAAAGGATTTGCTGAGAAAAATACGAAAAGCTTGCTTTTTCAATTAATGAATTTATTTACTTTTTCAAGCGTGCAGGCTGTTACAAAAAGAAGTGGTATATAAGTAGTTTTGTTTTCAGACTTGGGTTTTCTTATTATAAAAGGTGCAAACAAGAAAACGGGAAGGTAATTTTACAGTGACAGACCGTCAGACGGTTCCCTCTTCATTAGTGAATGGAATGGCCCTCTGATAAATGCGGATAAGCTTTTCTGATTGTATTTTTATTGCGCCATTTTTCTAATTTTTGTGTACATTTTAGCGTGATTAAGAGCCCCACTCCCCAACGAAAGCTCCGCACAACACAAAGACAGTCTAAATAAATGCTAATTTAAAAAAGTTTGTCACTCAAGGCCCATAATAAAACGAACTGCTATCCCACTTGCGCATTTTTATTTTATTTTTATAATATTACTGTATCTATCTACTTTTGAAAATAGTGCTTCGGTCGTTTGCGAAATTAATATTTCAAAATATTTGTACAATTTTGTTTTAAATAGTTTATTATTATGATCACAGAAAAGAGAATAAACAGGTTTTCCTATTTTTCCCAGGTCATCACAAAAATATTTATAAAGATACAAACACCTTCGACGGTCTATGGGCAGTCTAACTGTTTTTTTAGTGTTAGTTTATATTTTGTTTATTTTATAAAGAAATTGTTCTAAATACAAGTTTTAAAATAATAAAATGACTGATGCGCTTTTTCAAAAGTAAACTGTCATTTTGTCTTAAAAAATACCCAGTATCGCAGCACCCGGTATTCTGTCCCTTGCGAGCCCGCTTCCCGCAAAAGATATCTTGAGCAACCTTTTTTTAAATTATGAACATTCTATAAACACTCATCATCATATCATCAACCTATCATGTTCTTTCCGCTTCTCTTCACTCTGCGGCTAATCGCTTTGCCAATGCGGCAAAACGCATCGTCTTCAAGCGCCTTTAGATTAGACGCATGCGTCAAACGCGCGCGGCTGCGATCAGCCGCGATGCACGGCCAAGACAATATTTAGGAGAGTTTTCGTCGTTACGTTTATAAATTAGCCAAGCTTTAAAATTACATCGCATCCTTAAAAAACCCATTCACAATAAACGAAATTGGCTTAACGTTTCACCTCTCATCAATAATTTACAATCGTAACAGGAAAAAGCTTTCCATTAGGTAAAAAAAGAAAACAAAGCTTTCGCGCCATCACAATACATAATCTCATTATGGGGGTACATTCACCAAATGTCCTTAGTTTATTTTTTTTAAACCGGATAGCTGGGTAAACAAGAAAAATGGTTTTCTAAATGAAGACAAAAGGGATCCGCCGTGAAACGTATAAAAGCGGGGGCAAAAAGTGACAAAAATGATATTCGACGGGAGGCTTATAACACACTAGAATTTGGGGCACTGGACTACTCTTGGGTTACTAGAGATAAAATATACATGTACTTGCGTTTTTAGGGGAAATATTTCATCCAGGTAAAAGAAATTGCGTATTTAATAAATTTGAAGTCAGTTTTTAAAATAGATAATTATATAATAAACTCGGATATATTATTTTATTTTTTACACAACCTGGCAGATATTCAATTACCTAAATTTAGAGTCTCCGGCCAGAGACTCCCACCAGTTAACAGTTTTAGTCCAATGCAATTATTTTCCAGTGTGAACAATAAATATTATCTATCGATCACCCGCAACATAAATATGTTGAAAACATTATACTTACTTCAAACTGAATAAAAAGACATGTCTGGGAAAAAATCACTACGCTTCACGGCATGTTATATTAACAGCCTCACTTCAGAGCTAATTCCTTTAAATATTAAGTAAAATCGCAAAACAAAACACTGTTTTAAACTATCACGGTTGTTCACTAAAGTTATATTATGATTATTTACGGGATATTTAACGTGGTAAGGTTGTGGAATGAGCTCCCGATATTTCGGCGCAGTTACATGCACCATGTTCACGAGAAGACTACAACGATATGATTATTTACGGGTAAATATCCCGTAAATAATCATATAACTTTACGCGAAACAAAGTCTCATATCTTAGTAAGTTTAGACCCTTTGACGTAGACTTTATAACTTTTTCATAATAAACTGTTAGGGCGTAGTTTCAGGATGAGGTGCTGCCTCTTTGGATTTCGTATGTAAATATTTAATACAAGGGCTTACTTTTAGAAGAAACTTGAGATGAGCAAAGATAGACCTAGTTCATTCATAGATAAATATTTAGGTGCAATATACTTAAAACGTTACTTTCTATGCGCCATTCTTTGCAAGAAAAGTTATTATGCCGTAAACCCAACCACGGCATTTCCAAGCTTATTTTATTGCTGCATTTTACCACAAAACTGGTGCAAAAAACTTTAATAAAACCTTTATAGGCCACCCAGTAATGAAACTGAACTCAAAGTCAATCTGACCTAGTTTAAAAACTCAAAATGTTGCACATAACTTAAGCACAGTGAAAACGCGAATTACCATATCAATCCGAATCCAATCGCGTCCGTTCTCCACGCCGTCCGAAACTCAAATGACTGTAAGAATCCAAGTTTCAATTTATCACCGAGAGATGGCGTTGAATGTATGAATGAATTGAAAGTTAGATTACACAATTTAAATTCCCCCTTCATGCAAAATAGGGATGGAAAGATGAGGTTTGGGGGGAATACATTACAGTATGGATAGGTGGGGAGATATTTACTCTCGGTAGCTGCAAGACCCATCGAGGCGAAGCGAAATCTTAATGGATTATGGTATGATTAGACTAAGCGCACCTGGAGATATTTTTTTTTCATTTTTTTTTTTTCAATTTCTATAGAGTACTAAGCTGCTATCTCAGAGCGACCTCTTTTATCGCTCCCTGTGAATCGTGGAGCAATTAGGGGAAAAACAATTTAATTTTTCGCCGAGCCTAATCCAATTTGTTGTTTTTTCCAACATCGGCTTTGCAATCGATTGGTCAGATGAATTCGTTTAGAAAGGGTTGTTGTATGCTTTTATGGGGGATTAAGGTATTAATTTGGTAAGGTTTTTATCGGCTTTTTTAATTGGCGTTTGAGATATTGTTACTGTATTGAGTTAGTGAAAGGATTTATACAATTTAAGTTTTTTATTTATTTCGGACTCTGAGCTGAGGGTTTATCCAAGATTTTCAGTTTCCCAGCATTTTTAACTTAAGACTTGTACCTATATTTAAAAAAATATTATTTGGGAAAATTAGTATCACAAATAGGTCAACCCTCGCTTTACATACAAAACATAGAACATATTATATTATGAACAAACAAAAAAATAATCAAAAAACATTAATATCCTAGAGTGTCAAGCTATGGAGATTAATCACACTATCACGCTAATATTATAAATGCGAAAGTGTGAGTTTGTGTATGTGTTTGTTTATGTGTTACTCTTTCACGTTGAAATGGCTAGACAGATTTGGATGCAATTTAGAATTTAAAATGATAGCTTATATCCTGGCAACTCATAGGCTACTTTTCATCATCATCATCATTACTATTTCTCATCATAACGCGGATGAAACCGCGGGGCGCAGCAAGTTAAACATAAAGATTGCAAAGTTTGTTGCAAATGCAATTGCAAAGTGTTATGAAAATATGTACTAAAAGCGGTGATAAAAAGACCCTCTCAGGATAAGCCTATCAAGTTCCCACTCCTGGAACCAGCCTAGTGCATGTTGGGGAATGTCATTATTTCCATGGACTTTTTTGAGGTCCTTGGACATACCAGTTTCCTCACGAGTCACGATGTCACCGTTTCTAGGCGATGGCATCGGACCATAATTATAATATATTTTAATTTACTACTATTAAAAAAATATATTATATGATGATGACAGTAAAACATGGTTTTGTCACTTGGAAATTTGCACTCTGATTTTATATTTTATATATTCTTACGGTGGAATATTTCTAATTCTCTAATTAAAATATGTAGTATCAAACAATTTCGGTTGTTACCTACCTACTGTTTTACTTTGTCGACTTAAGAGATATTTAAACGAAAATTGATTTATGTATGTTATGATAGCCAGCAAAATATGATTTTGTAAGTATGAAAATTCGGTTATTTTTAACCAACCTCAAAAAAGGAGGAAGTTCGCAACTCAACGGTATGTTTTTTTTTTGTATGTTTGTTACGCGATTACTCCGCCAATTATGAATTGTTTTGATGGTTATTTTTTGTTTGGTAGGTCATACATATTTCAGAGGTAGACTCATATAAACTTTTTCGAAATTGATTTAGCGCTTTATGTAAAAATCAACAAAAACATAAAATATATGTACACAGATGACGTATTGGTTTGTGGTTTCCTTCACCAAAAGATTTGATAAGGACTTTCAATCTCTGTTTTAACTGTCATTATTTCACTGTTTGTAAATGTAGGTATAATCTGGAAGTTGTTTTTCTTATCTTTCTAAAAAATCATTTTATATACTTATCTTCAGTAATGCAAGCGAGAGAACTGCAAATGAGAATGAAATTTCGCAATTCATCCAAAATTTAAAAAGAAACGCTAAAAAGCACATGTTCGCACTTCATTCATGCTATTATACAAACCCCTTTCAAAAGGTAGAGTGTTAATTTTGTTAATTTTTTAATAATCAACTTATGAACGCGAAATGTAGGGCGAAATTAGCAGGCGTTGCGTGTGCTCTTTTTGGGAAGTGTTTTACTCTTGATGGTTTAATTTGAAGGTTTGCTTTAATTTTAAGCGTTTCAAATGAATTACACGAAAAGAACCATTTAAATATAATTTTTCAAGGTTGCGTCTAAAAATATTTAGTTTTTACAAGTTTTATTTAACTAGCTATGTATGTATGGCAGTATGTATGTAACTGTTTGTTCAGGTGGAATCTAAAACTCAATTTTGAAGCAGATATCTTGAGCCGATAGAGCTGAAATTTGGCATAGGTAATTATGTAAATTCGATGACAATGCAATGTTATGGTACCTTCGAGTTGGTCTGATGATGGCTACAGAAGGTGGCTATAGGAACTCCTAAACGAAACGACGTAACCCCGTAATGTTTGGGTTCAGCAGCGGGTTGTCAATATCAATCACTGTTTAAACTGTCTATTTTCTACTTTTTATTAGTTTAAGTTTTTTACATGTACCTACGTCTTGAAGTCGTTTCTTGTTATTTCTTCTTCTAAAAATTAACCTTATTTATCTCCAAAAACGTTGAAATTTGCGAGTGAGATAGCCGCGCGGTTTTAGCTGCTCCTTAAATTTATTGATCAGTAATGTAGGCGGAAAATTACTCATTTGAGGTAAAGAATGTATGTCACACAAACACGGTTTTTTAAACCGCAGTTTAAAGCGGTTGATGAGTAAGTACTCGTCCTAAGCCATTCATTGTAGGTTTTTGTTCAATTAACACTTATGCTAAATATCTATGACTAAGATAACGTTAATTGTTGACTAGCTGTTTTTTTAATTCTTAGAAAATAAGTGTTCACTGTAGGTGTTAGTATAAAAGTTATTATTGGCTTTGTTTTCAAATGTGTTTTTGACGGAGGTTACGTTATTCTTGGAACATTTATATGTATGTAAATAAAAGCGAAATACAACTCACTGGCTGACTCAGCACGAAATCTCGAAAACCACCTACTTGATCTACGAAGCTGAAATTTGGCAGGTAGATTCCTTATAGGATGTAATGAAAATGAAATGAAAAATGAAAAATTATTTATTGTAGAGGTCCACTAAAAAGGATTTTGCGAACGGAGCCAATTAAAGGGAATTGCATACTGCAAAACTAATTAAAAAATCACTTCCAATCATATCACTGGTCACTAGAAAGTCACAGCACTAGTAATTCATTGACGGTCGCACACAGCCATATCACCAACGAGTCACTAGAAAGAAACTAAATAAATTTAGTTCTAAACTTAAATCACTAACGAGTCTTTAGAAAGACACAGCACTAGTATTTCAATGGCGGTCAGCACACGGTACAACCAATCACAAACAATGGTGTTCCTCTACCGTCCTGCTCGTGCGAATAGTGAAAGTAAAGGTGTCATCGCAAGCAAAATAGCATGCGATCACCATCGCCAACAAACTAATACAATAAGGCCCTGGTTAATATAACGCCGACCGCATTGAAATACTAGCGCTGTGACTTTCTAGTGAGCCGTTGGTGATTTAAATTTAGAACTAATTAATTTCTTTGTCGGAAATAGACTCTTCCACAAAACATTACAACGCGTCAGCATGTTGTGCCGTATTCCGACCACCATTGAAATACTAGTGCTGTGACTTTCTGGTGACTCGTTGGTGATTAAAGTTTAGAACAAATTTTATTTAGTTTCTTTGTGGGAGATAGACTTCACTCTTTGCAAAACATCAAACACGTCAGCATGTTGTGCCGTGTGCCGACCACCATTGAAATACTAGTGCTGTGACTTTCTGGTGACTCGTTGGTGATTTAAGTTTAGAACTAATTTTATATAGTTTCATTGTTAAAGATAGACTTTCCTCTTCCACAAAACATTATGTAACATAACTTTTATCTTTCTTTTATCAGACGTCTAATTTAAAACTGGGCTGGCGTAAAAAACACGTAAAACTGTTTCAATATAAAACGAAACATAAACCCTGTAAATTTCGTACGTCTTTCACCTTACCATGTTCTACAAGAAAAACTTTGTAACGGTAATCGTGTACTGGCAAAACTAATAAAAAAAGTTTGTGAGGTAAAGAGTATGTAGGTTAGGATTCTCAACCTTCATTTTCAGACTTCAGGATTTAACTAAGTATAAGTATCTAGCGGTGTAAAGTGTAGGTTTTTGAGATTACTGTGGTAAAGGTTGTCTAATAACTTTTCTTTGTTTTTGTACCACCTACAAAAGAGGAGAGAGGTACTTAATTCGATCCGGTTTTTTATGACACTTTAATGCCGTGTATTTGAAGTGAAAACTCCTTTAGCCGCGTGGATCGATTTCTGGTATGGGCAAAATTTATGGGTTCGCGTCACCGACATGCAGTGCTCATGACTGCCATTTTTTTTTTCTATGTAATGGCATATAATTATATCTATATTCTAGTCTTATATATAAATAAAAAAATTATATGGGCTGGTCGCATCACTTAAGGAAGGCTGGACTGGTTTGGCAAATTTTTCTTGTGTTCGTAATAGTTCAATAGTCCGAAGAAGGTAATAAGAGAAAGAAACATTTCGAAATTTGGGAAAAAGTGATTTTTGTACGAACCATAACTCTGTCAGACGAATCTGGATAATATAACATCTCAGGTCATCATCGAAGCCGTCCACTGCTGAGCATAGGTCTCCCCCTTTGAACTCCACACTGAACGACAGCCTGCCATCTGCATCCACTGGATGCCAGTGACTCTCACGATGTCGTCGCTCCATCTAGTGGGAGTCTTACCTACGCTGCGTCTTCCGGTTCGTGGTCTCCACTCAAGAACCTTTCTTTCCCATCGGTTATCGGTTCTTCGAGCGATGTGGCCTGCCCATAATGCCCATTGCCACTTCAACTTGCAAATTTTTACAGCTATGTCGGTGACTCTGGTTCTTTGGCGAATATCCACGGTTCGGATTTTATCGCGCAAAGAAACTCCGAGCATAGCTCTCTCCATTGCCCGCTGTGTGACTCTGAGTTTTTCCAAAAGGCCAACAGTTAAGGACCACTTCTCAGTACCATATGTCATCACTGGCAACACACACTGGTCAAAGACCCTCGTCTTGAGGCACTGTGGTATCTTGGACGAGAAGATGTCACGCAATTTCCCGAACGCTGCCCATCCGAGTTGGATTCTTCGTCACGAGTCAGCTAGCTTTAAGAATATGTCACTCACCTGAACTTCTCGCTCCACATATCGTCGTCTCCATCAACACTAAACAAATCACTAGCACAGCCCTACACCTACTCAAGCACCATCTAACTTTGTTAAACCTAACACTAACATAACTCTGGTCTCTTCGACTTTTGTCTTTATCGTACACATTTCTTTTATATCCTCTGTCTTCGAGTAAAGATTTGAGATCTTGGACATTGCTACGTTGATTGGACACGGTCTTTTCTAGGGGGTCCAGTTGACCGAGTGGGTCCAGGTGACCAATGCTGGCCATAGTTGGTGAGTCCATCATTGGCGTTGGTGGTCAGATCTCCGAGTCATCGTTCGGGTACATCTGTAACAAAGAGGAAATTCTATTAGTTAATGTTCATAATAGTTTATTAGCAAGTTGGCCGGCAGTCGGCTGGTCATATTTTCATTATCAGCCAGTAAACGTCCACTACTGAACAAAGGCCGCCCTCTTAGAGGGGTGCTGCCATAATCCGCACGCTTGGGTATCGCAGTACGTTAACCGTGTACATCAGTACACGGTTAACGTACTGCGATGGACGAAGGATGCTGCTGCCCATCCTCCAGTGGTTCTGGTCGCAGTTTTAGGACATACCCGGGTCCCGGCTGGTCACATATTCTGTCGCAGAACAGTGGGATTATTATGATGTCTGTCCTTGATTGGGATTATTATCGACATCCCGTTCGTATTTACTTATACACTACACGTGTGAGCAAGATAGCAAGTGATCGCGATCATAATTTGAATCACAAACGGACATCCCATACTTAGCCCGCAGATAACTGTTGGGGTAGACGTGATCTAGAGTGAAGACCACGAATCGGCAAACGTAGCGTAGGACGCCCTCAGATTTGAAAGAGTGACGATATTGGTAAGGCAGCTACCAGTAGTTGACAAAAAAAAAAAGATCTGGCTCAGTAAACTTATGAACTGAGCCGATGATGCTTTCTTTATAATCGAAAAATTACAGACTTGTAAAATACTTAATTATCTACTTAAAAATATCTGGATACCATAAAGGTTACTTGACAACTTAATCAAGTAACTGGCTGAATTTACTGCCAACCGTCGATGTATTAAAAAAAGAAAAAAACTGGCACGATATACGGTGCGAAAAGAAAAAAAAAAAAAAAAAAACAATATTGGCGCGAAAATAAACGCAAAACAAGGCGCGGAGCCGACAATCTAATAAGCAATTCATCAGGAGATGTGACAGTGTGTTATCGTGCCGTGTTAGAAAGAGGGGGGCTAAAGGAGATAAAGGGGGATTGAAGGGGATGCAGTAGACAGTAGACACCTGCGTCACGGGATAGTGTGAGTAACATTAAAGTTAATTTTAACTTGTTTTTGATTATGTACTTTATATACTTACTTTTTTCCTCTTTAAATAATAAATTACATTTAATATTATAATATTAAAAAATATACAAAGTTACAGAGGTATTAACATATCTGTTTAATTCTTAAGGGCGTGGACAACGTCAAAACGATAAGTTCAGCAATTCTGTGTTTGAAGTACGTATATACAAATCGGGTCTTAGCTGCAGGTTAACATCAAAAGTATCCCTTATCCCATAGAAGATAAAACTCAGTATTTCTACCTCATCATGCTTTTTCTATGACGTGGATAGAGCTTGTAAGGCGAACTAGTTTCAAAGCCCGTTTAACGACTAGTCCAGACCAGCGCCTAACGAGACGGTTTTGTTGGGATACGTTTTTGTCGATAGCTAAGGAGGATCGATCAGATAGGTAGAAAAGGTGGTTCATTAGTACAAACTTATAACATTTAGACCATCATTCAAATAAAGGATAAGGTGGCGTGAGTGAACGTAACTAAATCAGGCTTCATACGTTTTGTCGAACACACACAGAAAACGACCTTGCCATCTTTGTTTTGCATGTGGACTTATTAGTTAAAGTAGGGCCGGGCCAATTTTATGGATCTCATTTGACATATTCTGTCAGTCTAAGCAAAGTAAAGTCTCTTTTGGTCATTATTGCAATATATATGTTTGTATCTTTAAGGCCCTCTTTTCCGACATTTAACAGTTTTGGTCATTCTAGTTTAAGTGTCTTCTTCCATGGTTTAGCTTAAAATTAGAAAAACCGTGTCGTATCAAAATTGAATGTTTTATCTAGGAAACCCCCGAAACCGAAACACGAGTAAGGACATTTCGCTCGATAGAAAAAAAAAAGTAACACTGATTTGCGTTTTTCTTACAGTTTATTTAGATTCATTCAAATACACTTTATAATTGCGTAATTTAAAATAGGTGCTATAAAAAAGCAGGTAAAAATACGGGGCCCAGCTTGTCAATAATGAGTCAAACCTTGCCTTCGACATAGGGATTTGGGGCTGTCAATGCCATAGACTATGGCATAGAGATAGAGAACGGTTCACATTTTTGACGCTTGAGGCGCTTTTTATTATGGTGGGTAGTAGCGAATTTTTGTTTACTTCTACAAAAATAGAATTATAGAAATAGGTTGCTTTAAGAACTGCAATGACGCTTAAAAATAAATCACAGATTACATATTTTAGACTCTAAAGCATTTACCTATTTTTTCCGCTAGTTATTAGGTATATTGTCCAGAGGTATTTCCGCATACACCGTAAGCGACTAATGCGTACTTAAATAAAGTTTTGATTAAAAATCATCGACGCTACTTGAAAATAATTCTGTTCATGACATTTGTATACAGAAAAAAATATGTAATGTTTTATTTTAAAGTGGAATACGGTAAGTACGGTGTTTTATAATTTGGTACACCACTTCATAAAAGTATTTTGTCGATGAAAAATTCCATATGACATTTGAATAAATTAAACTGACTTTGTCAAAACAGACGCATAGAAAAAAAAAGAGAAATATATACAAAAGTACCTGATTTAATAATCCAAACACTTTGAACATTATTTATCATGTTCCATATTATCACAAACACCATGTTCATCCACCATTAGAAACGTAAAGTTGAAATAAACACAAATTAATAGTTCGATTGAAATCCACCGACATGTTAACTTTTTAACATCATGTTTTATGTCAAACACATGCAATAAACACTACCGATTGAATTTCAATTCAATACAGAGAAATAAACGATGTTTCTGTGATTGTTTAATTACGAAAAACGAATCAGCGAGAGGCTAACGCGTCAAAACACGTCCATTCGCGTCGGAGAGGGACGCGGTACTCACGCGAAATAAAGTGCATGGTTCACTCAGACAATCCATACCACATATTAACTTACACTGTGGCACTGAGGGAGCAAGTTTACCGTAGTAACTATCATTGAAACTGGCGAAACAAGTGATAAACTGTTACAGATTATTTAGCAGTTATTACGTCAACGTCATTTTTGTTGTATACAGGCTTACAAGATGGGGTATTTTATTGAATGGTATTATTATTATTAGGGCGCAGCCGGGTGCAGCGGCCTTGTAGTTCTGAGAAGGGTCATTGAATGCGCCACAGGTAGTCTCACTCTAGAGTTTTGCTTTAGTTTTATTTGATGGCCCGCGAATCTTGTTACAGTAAAACAGTAATGAAATAGGTCAATTTTTATTAAGGGAATTATAAAAATGTATAGTAACAAACTTATTTTTGAATTATAGGTTTGCACTTGATCGCCTCCTCACCTTATGATAAGTGATGGTGCGGTCTACAATGGAGCACGCTTTCTTAGAATCCAATTCCTCCGAAGATACCTTTACTTAGATTGAATTTTTAGGGATTCAGGCAGAGCATTCCACAGACTAGCAGTTCGCACAATAAAAGTGGAATCAAAACGCACTTCGCCCGGGTTTTGGAAATATCAGCCAACTCGGTGTTGCCACTACATGCCCGCTTTGGCCGTCCGATAGAAAAATTAGTAGAAGGGAATTAGATTGGAATTAGATCGCAGATCTGATACACACTCCGAAATGTAAATGTAACTATGTAAAGTATGGTATTGTCATCGTTGATAAGTGTGCTAAATTTCAATTTAATTCGACGTTTTGAAGGGGGTGAAAATTACGTTTAAAGATTCCGTTACAGACAAACAAACATACATACCAAGCTAATAAAAGCGTGTTAAAAACCGATAGACTAGCAAATTCACGCCGATGTTGAAGACTAACAAGCTTAGTCTGAATATAACTAGGAATTAGTTGGTGGTGGTTAGTAGGAGGCAACCTTACTCTCTCATCAAAACACCTGTGTGCAAAAAAAAATAACATTTCTTTCTATAAAAAATATATATGATATTCTACTTGTTGGCCGAAGAAGGGGCGTGTGCCCAAGGGCATACGTTTAACTGTAATACTAAAAGGACTCTTAATAACAGTTATTTGTCATTTTTGCTATATCAGAGACTGGCTAAGTTGTTTCGAAGAGTTTTGGCGGCAACGTGGAATTTTATTATCTATATTATGTGGACGTGTGTTGCCAGAAACATATAAAAATTTCGAAAAAAAAAAATACTGAAAGACCTACTAATTTTTGAGGGCTATTCTCGGGGTTTCTCTACGAGATCGAATCCGAAATGAGGAGATCCGTAGACGAACGAAAGTTACCGACATAGCCCACCGGATTAGCAAGTTGAAGTGGCAGTGGGCAGGGCACATATCACGCAGAACAGATGGCCGATGGAGCCGAAAGGTTCTGGAATGGAGACCACGGACCGGTAAGCGCAGCGTACGACGTCCACCCCAAGTTTTTTTTAAATGCCATAGGTGGCAAACAAGCAGACGGGCTGCCTGATAAGTAAGCAGTCACCGTCGCCTATGGATACTTAAGATGGACAGACGACCTAAAAGAGACCGCAGGAATACGCTGGACGCAGGCCGCTTCCAACCGGCCCTTTTGGAGATCGATGGGGGAGGCCTGTGTCCAGCAGTGGACGTCCTACGGCTGAAATGATGAACAAATTAATTAAAATTTAGACATGACAACGTCTGTCGGAGAAAATTGTGCAATTAATTTTGATAGCTTTGTCATTTATGGCTAAATTACATAAAAAAGACCGCATTTATTTTAAAAAAGTAGCATCTTTCCATAAGCGTACTGTCAGCATATTATGCAGGAGTAGGACCCATTGCACGGTCCAGCGGACCACAGGTGTGCCAATCTAGCGCTCAAAGCTGCTCCATTAATCTTCCGCTAGCCTTATCCGGGATATTAGCTATGTGGCGCTAGTGCACCCGGATTACTTGCTTTTTCCGCGATGCAACTGTTGATAGTGTAGACTATCATAAGATTTTCTTCTTTTAGGATTTATACGTGCCTCTATTAATGTATAAACTACTTGATAATATAATAATTCTTAATATAAAAAGCCGACTTCGAAATTCCTAGCCCTGTGAACAACAGTAGGCATTGAATTTAAGGACTCGTCCGAGTCAAACTACTGCTATAGCCAATATATCTACAGTGACGATGTTTTTTAAGGCTTATAATTGCTGGTAATGGCTTGTATTTAATTTTAGACGCATTAAAAGTCTTTTAAAACACCCGAATTAGATACTGCAAAAGCCATCGACTTGAAATTTGGCATAAAACTATTATCATGTTCTATCTATCGCCTCTTTCCTCTTATGGGTAAAGGACGGACAAAGTTCCTCCTAAGTTTAATCTAGACCGGGTGGTCTATATGGAGTTTTCTATTCCATATTTTCCAGCCTGGCAAATCAAGAAAACAGCTGAAAAGTTGAACAGTTCCACTCTGTTAGCCAACAAATTTTGCCACAAGTAATAAGGCGGATTAAGTGAGTCTATTTAGGCCTGATGGCCAACCCAAACGTCAAAATTCTCAGGCAGCCCGAAGACTGCTAAACATCCTTAATTCGCAACGCCGTAATTAGTCCTCAGTCCTCACGCATGTTTAAACTAAACACTAGGGTGGAAAAGGTAAACGCCACCATTAGGCCCATACCTTATTTTTCAGCCATTCGTATTCGTTTACTTGCGTATCCTAACATATTAGGAGAAGTGTGAGGGCCATGTCCACGTATCCACAATATTTTCATAGTTTAACGACCCGTCGGAAATTTGTCCGTTCGTCGGTGGAAAGATCGTAACTGAAATTGTTTTGGCCCCAGGAGAGATAGAACTTGAATAGTCTGGGAGCTTTTGCAGGTGTGAGATATTGTCCAGTGTTTATGTTTAACCCTTAAATGCTCACATGAAAGCAATCAAACAACTGCTCGCACGGGGTCTCCCGGGACCCCAATTTGTTTCGTAAGTTTTTGATAAACTACCTCAAAACGACAACGAAAATAAAAACGAACAGGAACCTAATAAAAAAACACAATTCAAAATCTACTCTTTTAATTTTTGAGGCACCATGAGGTCAACGTAATTTTTATTTTTAATTCTTACGAACTAATTTGACTCGTTTTCATCACAGGTTAGACAATAGATCCTGATCATTTCATGCGAATTTTATTCGAACTTCGAATTTCATGCATTACTTACCTCGGACGAAAAAGGAACGTAATTACTCGCACGGGGTCACACACTTAGAGTGCAGCAATGTGTGCGTATTCTCCAATGTCTTGTTTGTCACTAAAGTGTCATCTTTGGGGCAAACTAGGAAGCTACTGTTGGCGGAAGCGGTGTCTGACGAAGTGACCAAGCGGTGTCAGTATAATTTTTTTGCGCGTAAATGTGCATTGACCCCACGCTAGTATTTAAGGGTTAAACATATCTATAGGTATATTTACTCATACTGTAGTGAGGTATAGTATACGTAAATAAGTTTCGTACATTAGACAGTGGCGACCATTCTGTTTGTTATTCTCTAAATTAAATTAACCAGAACGGCAACGTCGATGATTTTGATATAAAGTGTTAGTTATTTAGTTAGTTTAGAAAATGATGAAGCAGATATGAAATGGGACAGTTTATTGTCCAGATTTGCATCAACAACTTTTTTTGTTGGCATATATGTTTATTAACTAAACAAAATAAAAGTTTACACTAAAACTACAAAAACAGTTAGACTGAAGTTAAAAATGGATTGTCTTTAGACCGTTGAAGGTTTAAAGACAAACCAAATTCTCGAGCCCAGCAGTAGTCATTAATTAAATGATAGAAAATTTAAATTCCAAAAAATTAAATAAAAAATAAGATTGATCATTAAAAATAACAACTATATTGACATTAGTTATGCTCGCAAGAGCTAAACTAATTTTAGTCAAGTTGTTTATAACGTTCCACAGAATTAGGCCCAACGTTGACTGAAGAGTGGGCACGTCGCAGCGTACAATCGATCGTGGTTTACCGTACATTCAAAATTGTAACGCCGCGTTTCCGCACTATGTCGCACCTTCACCGATCTTTGCATATTCTAAACTCTAGTAAATAAGGTAATCAGAGATACGGAGTAAAAAAAACTATTCAATAAATAAAAACTTTTAACGGAATGATTATCACGTGTTTTTACATTATTTTAATTCCTGTTGAAAACCTAATCTGAAACCTAAGAAATCATTTTAAGAGTTAATTAAATTACCCAAAGAGTAATAAGAACCCTATTACTAAGCCTACGCGGTATGTCAGTCCGTCCTACCTTTTAGCAGCTGTTACCTGGTGTTTTTACACAAATGAAATTGGTGACTTAGGTAAGTCTGTTTTATATGGTTTTAAGGTCACAATACCTACGTATTTTTAATCTAATAAGGAAACAAATACTGTATCTTTCTGTATTGCCACTTGCGAGCATCCCCTTAATTTTCCTCTCGACTAGACAAATCAAATTAAATTTGAATAAGTGGCTGCAGACAGTTCAGCAGCTGAAATATAAACAGCTATTCATCGTGAGGTCTCCATACCCCTGGAGAGATACCTCTGGCCCTCTGGGGGTAAGGGGGTAGGGGGGTAAGGCCACAGGTGCGCTGTCCGTACACCCCCTCGACGGCTGCCTTGACTGATTGTTTACGTCCGGGTACTATTCTATTTTGGTACGCAGAAAAACATTTCACGAATAAAGAAATTGGACAGTATTGGATGTTTTTGATGGAAATGTCTGTTTTGTTTTGAAATTAAAATATTTTTTACAAATCGGATAAATGATTCATGAAAAAACCGAACCAAAACTGGGCGCACGATACGAATCGCGCAGACTTTTTGGTTAGTTACTAGGTAACCGCGATCCGAGTTGATCCGACTACAACGCCACGCGAAGCTAGAGCTACGATGACAGCGAACAAAACATTGAATACTATGCAAGCGAAATAACGTCTAAATTGGAGTAAATGTGGCATTGTGAAGTATATAATTGATACAATGTATGTACAATGACGCTCGGACGTTTTTTTGACTGTTTTCACTGAGAGATTGTGATTCTATAGGAATTGTATCTCGATGTGAGGGACAGATAAAAGTCAATATTTATAATAAGAGGTAGCGCTTGTGGTACCTCGACTAGATGTTCTTCGGCCGGCTATCCGACTCGCGTCGGCAACAAAACACTCCCTCAGCCCCCGCCAAGTTATAGCGACGATGTATATTGCCGCGCTAGAGTCAGGACGCCGCGGGGGGAATGCAACGACAAAAACGAACATAGGCCCGACCTCGATAACGCCTGGCGCGGCACTGAACGCGGCGCGCGCAAATTCTCGGGACCTTTTTACGGTTTTAATTTCGCTAAAAAACTAAACTATTCACTATCAAAATTCTATCCAAATATTTTTTTTTTGAATAAAATTGCCTTTCAGTACATGCAATTTCCAGGTTGTTACGCGCTTTCATTAGAGCATAAAACGAAAAAAATAAACTGAATCGACTTTGTTTCAGATTTTTTTTTTGATTGAGGAAAGTTTATTCTATCGTGTTTTGAACCAAATCACAGACTCTAACACAGATGTATCTGTGACATGTATTTTTTCCAGCTCAAATATTGTAATTTAACAGAAAAAAAATGTTTAAAACCGTCAAATTTGGTATAAGAGGCTCTTAAAGGATCACCAAAGTTCGGAAGCCCCGGTGCTTTTTTAGATGGGTGGCCGTGAATGCCAACTTTTTACACAAGAAATAAAGTATTTTGAGGTGGGAGAAAGAAAATTTACAGTATTTCAGAAAAATAACAGTACAAATTATTATTTTTACTTAAGAACCACAGTCACCGACACCTGCTAAGATTTGCAAGTTGAAGTGGCAATGGGCATGCCACATTGCTCGAAAACCGATAACCGATGGAGAAGACATATTCTTGAGTGGAGACCACGAACCGAATGACGCAGCGTAAGTAAGCCTCCACTTGTTGGACCGACGACATCGTGAGAGTCGCGGACTTCCAGTGGATGCAGATGGCAGGCTGCCGTTCAGTGGGGTAGGCCTATGTTCAGCAGACATCTTCTTGCTGATGATAATGATAAATACAGGCATAATTTATCTGTAAAATTAATACCTCGTTCATTGCCTGCATCAAACGCAATTAATTAAATACTAGTCGGAATATCTGGCGTTGCTCTTTATAAGGGAACGCTAGTTATGTCCAATCTAAATTTAGAAATGGTCGAGCGAAATGGCCTGCGCATTCCTGCCAGGTAGGTACAGTCGGCAAAACAATTGGTTTATCAAAAGTATCCTACATAATAATAATAATAAGGTAACTCTCTATTAAAAGACCACAATAACAAGGATAACATAATTACAAAAAAACTATTATCTAGGTTTTGAACAGGTGGCCTTATCGCTTAAAGCGATCTCTTCCAGGCAACCGTGCAGGCAATAGTGACCATCGACCTCTTTGATTATATTTTTTACTAAGCCTGTTATTTTTAACAACTTGCTACGCAACGCGCGTTCACCCGCGAGTAAAAGTCGTCGTTGGATTTTCTGAATTTTTCTAATTTTCTACGCACTTTAAAAAAAAAAAACCGTAAGAACCAGCTACAAAGTATTAGAAAACTTAAAAAAAAGATGAATGAAATCGGTAATGTCGTTCTCAAGTTATGGCGTGACCAAGGTAAAAAGGGATAGATAGATATAGATTACACCAGTCCGGTAGGTTATTATGTTAAAATAAACATAGTTGTTTTCGTATTACCTAGTCTCAAAGATATTAACAATTAAAAACTTACATAACTTGGCACCAAAGAAATATTCATAAGATCCCCTCAATGTACTGGTAATCTAATGGTCCGCAATAGCGGGGCTATCTTTATGGCACGCCGCATTCTTAGTTTAGTATGGACTTAGTATGATTTTTTTTAAAATAAAATTACTGTCTACTTTTGAAAAATATGCGAAATCAAAATAACATCAAATGCGCGACCGAGATCGCTGCGCCCGGTATTCTGGCCCTTAAGTGGAATACACTTTTCATACTGACCGTACTTTGTAATAGACTCCTAACTGACCAATGTGTGAAGATAAGCGAACACTATAGTTATTACCTGACTTTAATATGAAATGATAAGCTTTTATAATAAGGTTTAAATTATTTTCAATTAAGAACGCTTTGTTATATAGGATACAAATTGCTGTAACTTTTTAATTTACTTAATCAAGGGTAACAACCCTTGGAGCAATCATAAATGGTTGATTAACTCTTTCTTGTTCATCAACATTAAATAATTTACTTCATAATGAAACAGGTGAAATATTATAATTAAATATTAGAGTTGTCCTTTTCTAATAGACAGATATGATAAAGTCAAGATAATGTTCTATAGATTAAATAAGAAAATGCAAAAGGAAGCGCATTTTCTGTTTTATTTAATACACTTTTATACGTTAGGGAAGCTACCATCTGATAAAGCTACATCATAAACTAGTCCACTTAATATCGGCATAGGTTAGGCATTTCGCAATTTGAACTCTAAAATACCGGAACATTAGGGCACGCCCCGGGCAGCGTTAGGGATGTACCACTTATCGATAAATCTGTTTTATTGATCCTGTAACTCTTCATCTTATTTTTTCTTATTGTATTGCACCTATATTTATATGGCAAAAATTTCCTGCGGTCTAATTTACATACATTCTATTACCTTATATTTACAGCAACGGTATTAGTGTTTTTTTACGGCAAGTGCTTTTACTAAACAAAATACAAGGTATACCACTAACACTACAAAAACAGACTGTTCAATGCTCATAGACCGTAGAAGGTCTAAAGACAATCCAAATGCTCAAGCGCACTACCAGTTGGCAGCGTCCCAGCATGCTGGCAGCATTACCACGCTGAATGGAAATGCTTATGCGTTGAGCCAGAAACACTCTCCAGTATTTTTATGTGTGTACGTGTATGGGGTATAGGATTCTGCTTAGAAATAACTTTACGAAAGGGCCCAATTAAGGGGGGCAAAATAGGTTGAAAGTTTAAATGAAAATCTACGTGTACGAAGCCATGGACAACAGCTAATACGTCAATAAACGCATAAAACCATTCCTATTAAGGTATCCGTCTTGTTCAATGACAGTTTTGATTTGAACCAATGCCACAAGGATCTTAAATGAATAGGTACTACATTACATAAATTAATTGACACCACAAACTAACGAGCTAGTAGATATTTATTTAGATATATTTTTTTAGCCTCAGCTAACAATTTTCGGATCAATCTATGTAGTATGTATGTATGTCCCTAAGGATTCCAAAACGGCTGGACCGATTTTGACGGGATTTTCACTGGAAGATAGTTGAGTTGTTAGTTGATAGTTGACTGGAAGTTAGTTAAGGAGTATTCTCCGCAAGTGAAACCGCGGGGCGAAGTTAGTAGAAATAACGAGGCTTCGATAAATTTTTGCTAACGTGATTGGATTTATATTTGGAAGTCTTAAATAAAGAATAATAATAAAGTAAATCGCGTAAAATGGAAACAAAATGATAATTAGAATTTTTTAATTTTTTTTTTTGTTAAGTGGCAATCAAACGGGCCGGCTGATGGTAAGCAATCACATGTAACTGCAGAGGCATCCCAAATACGTTCCCAAACTGATTTTCACCGTAAGTTTTTTAAATTCTGCATTTATAAAATTGTCCCATCCCTAAACAGTCTGATTTTCCCACTGCCTGATTTCCCTACGTCCGATAAGTATCTGAATTCTAGACCACTTCCTCGGATCTACAATGTATAGTACATTGCAACGGTTAAGTTACGAAATACGGACTCGGTTACTAGTTAAATATTTAACCAGTTTGAATTTAATTTATGTTGTGTTGTATGTTTGTTTAGATTGGAAAGTAAAAGCCATTTTTAAAAATTAGAGTTATTTATTTACAACGTTCTACTGGTAAAATTTGTTAAAAATAGCAATCTAGGTATACGGTTGCCTGGAAGAGATCACTTTTAGCGATAAGGCCGCTAGTTGTTACACTAGTTTTTAATAGTTTCTTGTCCTCTTGTTTGTGTGAACAATAAGTATTTCTTACATACGCTTTTCGTATAAAAGGGTTAAAATAGTTAATATCTAGCATTCATGTAGGAGCGGGCACGGAAAGTCGACACCGCTTCATGATTGATATTCCGGAAACCCGTACGAAGCGCTTTGAATCCACTTTTATCGTAGCAACTGCTAGTCTGTGGAATGCGCTGCCTGAATAGGTGTTCCCTGATAGTTACAATCTGGGTGTCTTCAAATCACGAGCAAAATTCGAAATTCAAAATTCGAGTTCGGTTTCTTTTAGACAAGCGTGCTCCATCGTAGACCGCATCATCGCTTAATATTAGGCGAGTAGGCGTTCAAAAGCAAGCAAATTTAAAAAAAAACATTAGAAAAAAAATATGACTGAAACAAAACATACAGACATGACGAATTCATATTGTGTGCATGTCGATGTTTTTATCGAATCTACGATTATTGTTTTTTTCATTTAGCTTGGAACATCTCTTTGTTGGATTTAGGTTTAACACGGTATGTACATTTAGCCAGTGTCATGAAGTGTCAACAGCATTGAACACTTTTGTGCACTTCAAAGAATTAGAGTAAACAAGGGTAAAAGTCACCACTATCTCCTCTAACTCCGGGTTCCGGACAATTTAGCGAATGCATTTTCCCGCCAAATCGCTTTGCTATTGAGTGCGACGTGAAATTTTCATACGGTAAGTGCCTATTCGCAGGCGACTCGTTAAGGAAATACTTTGCCTCGTTTTGCTTTATGGTGGGAGATGCATGGAGCGTGGTCTACTGACCGATTTTGTTGATAGTTGTTATGAAGAACTTACTTCGTTCGGCAACTTTCCTGCTCTCATGCAAACCCGGATAAAACGTATGATAACAATACGTCTGTTCTCAAAATTTATACTAGTTATATAATGAACTCGCTGTTGCCCGCGACTTCGTACGCATATATTTTTTTATAATATTTCAACCCCTTTTTACCCCTCTTAATGCAGCCCTTCCGCAAAATCTTTCTTACCATACCTTCTACACCCTATAAGTAATCTACTTGCTAAATTTCAGGTTCGTAAGTCAAATACTTTTCGAGATTTCGTGATGAGTGAGTGAGTGAGTAAGTGAGTGAGGGTGTAGATGAATTTCGCTTTTATACATATAAATTTCACCCTTTCGGGGGTAGGCTAAAAGTCCAGCAGTGGACTGTTAAAAGGCTGATTATGATGATGATATATAGATTACATCATGATCGGTATGCAATCGTTTAGTCGTGAAAATAGTGATCTTACAGAGACGTCTTTTTACCCGACTACGGTGAAAGGAGCGTTTATTACTATCACATTATTTTGTACTATCGCATTCAGTGTGGTGGCATGTTTAGTTCGTGATTAGCCAATTTATTTAAGTCCGCGTGTGATATGTGGTGTGTTCGAAAAGAAAACTAACAGACAGAGCCTGTCTTGACTGCTTCATCCTTTATCCTGCCGTAAAAGCCAACGGTATTAAATTTTCAGAATGACCTTTTTCGAGCGGGCCAATCCTTTGAATTGAATGAATGACTTTTGAGTCTCCAATCATAAGCGTCGAGTCGCGTCGAGTCTCCAATCACAAGCTGCCCCCCGCGACCGACGTGGCATCATTTTGCAAAAAGGAATTTTGACTACATGCACGATCAAGTGGTTATATTATCTTTGCCATTTAACTGTCCTATTTATGATTATGTTGGAGCATTTGTATTCTCTTTGGACCTTCAAAGTGACGGTTTAGTTACAATACTGTCGCGATCAAATCGCTCGTGGAAACAGTCCCTAAGTCAACCTCCATGGTGTTATTGCCCTGAAAACCTTATTCACAAAGGGCAGCAACAAAGGTGTCTATAAACTTTGAAATGTTACGGCGGTCGGTTATTGATGGCTTCCTGCTTTAGAATCCTGGGCTATTTGGGGAGTTTTGTTTTATCTGGTGTTTAAACAGCATTTTGGGGGTCAGAACAGAAGGTAATTAACCAGGCGCTCAGAAAGATTTTTGAAAATGAGGTGAGCTCCCAGTTTCAAGGGCTAAATGTATCAACACCAAACAATATAGAATAGCATAAACCTATGGCATGAAAATATATCGTTCATTTTGCCTCTTACTCAGTTATTTTTATCTTCAAAACTGTTTAAACTGTGCGAGCTAGCTCTAGCCAGTGAGCGCGGCCTTAACAAATGTCGCGGTTTCGTCCGCATATCGAATCATGTCAATCAAGAAACGCATAATTGGCCATAAACGTGGACCAGGACTCGTTATTGCTTATCAGATTAAAAAACTGAATTAATCCCACATCAGCACGATTAATGACGAACCCAGTGTAACCCGAGACCCGATCACGATAACAGGCTTTCATTAATTAAGTACATATTTGTCCATACACGTAAATGTAGTTTTTTTTTTCTTTATTTACACAAGCAAATATATCGTTTAAGCGCACAGTGTCAGAAGCGCAAAATGATAAAGAGTTGCATATTGACAAAAAAACAACAAAGAGTATTAAGACCAAGGCATACAATGACCAAGGAGCAAAATGTCCAAAGCTCAAAAAGACCAAATTGCGTAATGTCCATAGTGCAAAATTTCCAATATTCGTACATACTGCTAAATTAACTGCGAGTTTATTTTGGTGAGTCAAAACAAAGAGCTTTGGACATTTTGCCTTGTACGCCTTGGACTTAACACTCATTGGAAATTTCACTCTTTTGACAATTTACGACTCTGTCATTTTACGCTTTTGGTATTTTGCGACTAAACGCATACTTTACACGTTGAGGAAATCATCACAGGCCTTCTAACACCTGAGACAGGCTACAAAATACTGTATAGCACATGTAAGTACAACTCCTAACTATAAATACCATCACGTGCCGTCCCCCAATTTGTACATTACATTTCTGTAATTTAAAAAATCATTAGACAGTCCATTAAAATGACAAATACCCAACATGAAAACCTAAACAGAGATACTTACAAATCCCTTTAGACGTGTTAAAATTTCGCCACCAGACACGCCCATTAACAGCCTTTATACCAACCTTAATTAACACAAACGAAAAACTACAAAACGAATAAACTCATTAAGTGTAGAAAACTAATGGGATTCCATGAAAACTCCGACAAAAACGACGCTCAGCTCTGCTAAGCAAGATTTATAGTGGCGCCCTCTACAGCGATAAGTGAATTCGAATAAGAGCTTCTTTTTAATGCCGTATGTGGCAAACAAGCAGGCAGGCTGCCTGATGACAAGCAGTCACCATCGCCTATGGATACTTGTAACACCAGAGGCATCACAAATACGTTGCCGACCCTTTAGGACTCGATTAACTCGCCCTTTGAAGAACCCCATGTTGTAGCTTCTCGGAAACACAGCTTTCACGGAGCCGATAAAAAAAAAATCGTATCGGCTCGATAGATGGCGCTATTTGCGAAGTAAGCTACATGTAAGTTATAAAAAAACTGGGCCCCAATTCTGTATGAAACCACATTACGCGCCAGTAACACGCTGTCAACGTTATAAGCATCACGGTTATCTTCTATCTTATTATATCTTACTAATATTATAAATGCGAAAGTTTGTGTGTGTGAATGTTTTTACCGCGTATCTCCGTAAATACTAAACCGATTTAAAAGAAATTTGGAATGTAGTTTAGGTTCTGGAATAACACATAGGTTAATATTTTTTTGATCTGGAATTGTTCTCCACTTGCTACACACCAATTCCCACGCGGCGAAGGCGCGGCCTCAGCTAGTAAATAATACGGTAATCATGGTCACAAAATTCAAAAGCGTCAAACGAATCTAACGCATCCGATTTGATACTACATTCTCTTGACTAACGCGCACAAAACGCGCTAGATTGCTCCACGTTATTTTCACCGTTCAAAATGAGTACGTTACCATTAGCGAACTCTACTCATTGCCAATATTATGCAAACAAAGTAAAGCGGCCGCATTACGAGTTTAAGTGAAGGAAAAAATTAAAAGAGTGTGTTGGGGCTGATTTGTGACTTTATCATCTGTCTTTTAGTAATTTTTTAAAACGTAAACTACGTCAGAACTAAACTTTTTATTTCTTTCTAGATTATGTGGTCAAATGGTCATAATAATTGTTTTGGGTTAAATTTTCATGTTATGAGGTCACGTGATTATTGAAAGGAATCTTATGTGACATAGAGAATAAGTGCCCTGGTGGTCAAGACACGTTTTGGCCCAACACGTTTAATGTATTTTACCAGTATCATGTATAAGAAATGTTTTAATGTAAGTAAATATAGTCTCAAATAAGTCCCAGTTTCGGCTATTGTTGAATGACGTCATCTCAATGCAATTGTAAAATACAGTGAGATTTACAGTCAAAAAGGCAAGATATCCACAGTTAAAAAATAACTTAGTTAACAATGACAGTTGGTAATTATTGATAGAAAGCGGCCTTAAAAAACGATAAGACCTCATTTCGAAAATAACCTTGTCCATTTAGAACAGACTACCCTTCTTTTTAACGCTTGTCTTTAAAATCTACCGTATCTTTAGAAACTTTGCATAAAACGGAAATTAAATTCCTTGCTTAAAACAAAATATGTGCATTGTGATAATAAACTAATTTTTCACCTTAACGAGAAAGTGAGATATAGAGCTGAAACTGCCGTGAAAAAGCAAACTACAAAGCGGAACAAAAACTGAAAAATAAAATTTTCATACATCCCGCGACCACTAAAACTTTATGCATCACGTAGCAAACATAACAGCGTTATTATTTATATACGTATGTATAGTAAAAACCGGATTGCAGTGACGTCGAGAAATGTGGCTGCCCGTTGTTGCCAGACGAACACCTGGGAACCTTAAGCTTTGAACAGACTGCAGATATTCTGTAATGTTAGCGACGAGCACGATCAAAGCTCGATCTTTTTACAGTTCCGTACCCAAAGGGTAAAAACGGGACCCTATTACTAAGCCTACGAGGTAATGCCTGATGTAAATCTGGAATGCAATGTGCGTTGCCAGTGATGACTACAGCACTGAAACGTGGCCTCTCACTATGGGTCTTAAAAGCAAGCTCAGAGTCGCACAACGAGCTATGGAGAGGGCTATACGGTTTAGGGTTTCTCTACGAGATGGAATCAGAAATGAGGAGATCTGTAGATGAACGAAAGTTACAGACATAGCCCACCGGATTAACAAGTTGAAGTGGCAGTGGGCACAGCACGCAGAACAGATGGCCGATGGGGCCGAAAGCTTCTCGAATGGAGATCACGGACTGGTAAGTGCAGCGTAGGACGTCTACCCACAAGATGGACAGACGACCAAAAAGACCGCAGGGAAACACTGGATGCAGGCCGCTTCCAACCGGCCCTTTTGGAGATCGATGGGGGTGGCCGATCATTTCAGTTGTAGGAAGTCCACTGCTGGACATAGCAGTGGACTTCCTACGACTGAAATGATAGAATGATGATGAAATCTGGAATAAACTGATTTTATTTCATTTTATACGTTCGTAGTTCGTAGCATTCATTGAGATTCGCATTTCGTTATAGAATATTCTGTACGCAGCTTAAAAGCAAACGTGCAGATTACTTTACGTGGTCATTTTGCGGACGGAGTGGTGAGAAAATATTAATATGAGAATATAATGGGAGGGATCGCCAATTGTTGCTTTTACGGTGGGCATGTTTTGAGAAAATTAACGGTAATGCAGCTGATATTAGACTCTACCTTTCTGTGTTTATCATGAATAAATTTAATAACGAGGAGTTAAAAATATTAGATGTGTAAAACATCTCACGCTGGTGTGACGACTGTTTAAATATGTATGAAAGTTTATGATAAACTAGCTGCTTCCTACGTTAGTATCCGCCCGTTTTACGCGAAAAAAATAACTCCAGTGTTTGTTCTCATTAGGAATAAAATGTTTTACAAAATTTCAATAAAATCGGTGCAGCCGGTTTAACATGTCATCATCATCGTCATCATCAGCCAGAAGACGTCCACTGCTGAACATAGGCCTCCCCCTTTAAACTCCACACTGAACGTCAGCCTGCCTTTTGCATCCACTGGATGTCCACGACTCTCACAATGTCGTCGGTCCATCTAGTGGGAGGCCTACCTACGCTGCGTGTTCAGGTTCGTAGTCTCCATTCCAGAATCTTTCTTCCCCATCGGTTATCGGTTCTTCGAGTGATGTGGCCTGCCTATTGCCACTTCAACTTGCAAATTTAATCATGAAATTAGTTTATTGTTATGGATTTTTTTTAATAATATATTCGTTATTTGAAGACATTTTGTCTACGAAAATTGGCCTTGTCATCGTAAACAGCAAACATACAAAACACAAGAAAAAACCCTTCTTCTGGGCAGTCGGGTAAAAAGTAACAAACGAACAGACTGCGATTTGTAGCTGACTGAAACTTAACTCGTACCTGTTACTTATTTTACCACGAACTAATTTTATAGTTAATTCATTTCCGCCTTTACTGCACCAACATAGAGTGCACAGCGTTGTTTCATATTACCACCAAAATACTAGACTAATTTATGGAAATGTATGAAACTTCAGCGTGTAGCGCAGACTCAGGAAAGCGTGGAAATGAGTCGATTTCCCCTCTGATATCTATTAGGACAACTTATTTTTGAAATGAATAAATCAGATACATTTTGCTGGAATACATTCAATCTTCATTTAAGGTTTCGACCAAAATAAAATGAATGGACGGGCCCTGAAGGAGCTTATTTTTGAAGATTACAAAATTTGCGCCGGCGCTCACTTCGTTTCAGTCGGTCTCTAGCCGTAGGAAGTGCGACACAAGACTATTGTTACACATGATAACAAAACATCTGACAAATTTATGCCTTCGTGTGCTTTCCCGAAGTGTAAAAAACACAACAAATAACCGTTATCTATTTTTTGTACCAAATGTATACTATACGAGTACATGGTTATAATTAGGTATTGAAATAGGTGCCTATATTCCCGATGGTTTTGACTCGATTTTACTGAGCAAGTTCAATGGTAATGGCCCGTCCATTAATTTTATTTTGGTCGAACATTTAAGGTACTCATGGGATATTCAACAATGGGTACAACAAATACTACTGTGCACACACACACACACATCATCAGCCATTAAATGTCCACTGCTGAACAAGGCCTCCCTCTTAGAGAGGGGTGGGAATACTACTGTGCGTACTACTTCAAATGTAAATAAACGGGACCCTATTACTAAGCCTACGCTGTATGTCTGTCTGTCCGTCCGTACGTCTTACCTTTTAACAGTTTTTACTGTATCTTTCGAACCGTAATAGATAGCCAGTAAAAAAATCACAGAATATGTAATGTTATGGCGGATTAACTAAAGCCAAAAAGTTAAAACTAAAGGGGGGGTTCCCATACATTAAACGAATTTTTGAATTAAATTATTTTTGACAGTTTAAAGGCCACGCTGTTTCCAGCCTTATTTACCGAAGCCCTATTTGTGCCGCTGCCACAAATGGTGCAAGAAAAACAAACACCTTGCATATCATTGCAAGCAGTTTTTTTTAAACTGGCAAGTGCCTTTTAAATTCAAGCTAACACTACAAAAACAGTTAGACAGCCCATAGACAGTTGAAATAACATTGCTGATCAAATATTGGAGGTGGCATTTGACCGAATCACACTAGCATTGGCTTTCTATCGGGTAAACAATGAACGTTGGCGATCATTTTAACCGGCGATGCTAAACCAGGAAGGGTTAAGTTAGCAACAGGCAGCAGCAGGTGTATGTTTCCCACCTCAGATCAGATACACAAGGGAGATATGGTAAGGTGGCGTGGCGGGTGCGATCGCGTTTTATCAACTCGCCTGTTGGTAAGCGACGATGTGGTCAAAGATGAAGCACGTAGACTTAGAAGACATAAGTCTTTTGCTGGCTAAATCTCGGAAGTCTCTGGCCGGTGAGCGTGCCCTTAAGCTAATTATTAACTGACAAAAAGGAAAAGGTTCTCTCA
Organism: Agriopis marginaria; assembly: GCA_932305915.1. Classification (NCBI taxonomy): domain Eukaryota; kingdom Metazoa; phylum Arthropoda; class Insecta; order Lepidoptera; family Geometridae; genus Agriopis; species Agriopis marginaria. Next base: position 18,336,655 of record OW029914.1, on the reverse strand, counting down.
ACGACGTGTATATTTTTTAAGAGCGCGTTAAAATGTGTAGTTGTCGGATCGGACGGTAAAACAGGCTTCCAGAATCAATTTTATTTGTTTGTCGCCACGAAGCTCCGAGCGACTGTTTTGTTTTTACAATATTGAACAAACATCCCTATTCTATGAATCCATATTGTAATCGCGCAGTTGATTGTTTTCGTACCTTTTATCTTGATTAATATCCGGTATTGATCCGCCATGACTGTTGATTGGCGGTAAATTGATGTTGGTTTGATTTCGACCTCTATTCCCTAATGACTGCATTTTTACAAGCTTTTATTTAACTTGCCCTGTTATTATGTGTGGGGGACAAATCTTGCAAATGAATTTTAGACCAGTATCCTAAACCGATAGTGCTGGTGGATTCACATACGCCATTGAAATTCTTCTCCGTACGTATGCAGGTTTCCTGACGATGTTTGTTTTACCGAAAAGCAACCCGCACTGGGCAAGCGTGGTGGATATGGCCCAACTATCCTTTTGGGGGAAGGCTTTTAACAGTCCAGCAATGGACTGTTAAAAGACTGATTATGATGATGGTAGTGCTGAAATTTGACATACATAATTATGTAAGTTCTGTGACAATGCAATGTTGTGGTATCTTTGAGCTGTTCTGATGATGGGGACCTCATCGTGTTTGGGTTCGTTGGATTTGTCTTCCCAAGCATTTTGGTCCTAGATGAAGAGAGGACGCCTAAAAGCTAGTTTTAAGAAAGTTTTTTTGAATATTAAATAACAACCATAAAAACTTTGACTATTGGTGCCATTTTCGTTAAATTTCCGACTCTATTACTTCACGGCCGGAAGCAGAAGCCTCTAAAATAATACCTTCATCACAAACGCAGGTTAAACGGAAAACGCATTAATATTCATGAGCTAATAAATCCTTCGAGCTGGCTCTACCAAAATGAGCTTAGGCTATCATCAAAGGGATACTTCGATACGAGATACGAAGATACGACATTTGATAGCAATACCGTTCTTCATCTTCATCATCATCAGCCAGACGACGTCCACTGCTGAACATAAGCCTCCCCCTTTATCCTACACACCTCTCTCTCTTTCCTTTATAGGAAAACTTTCAACTTGGCTTACACTTCTGGAAGATACAACATTGTAAAATTAAGTACCTACACGCAGCGATATACAGAAAGGTCATCGCGTAGGAATGAGGTCAAATTTGACCCTTAACTACATCATGTTTTCATTAAGGAGGGTAAATTGGGCGCTCCCAGGTAAGTATATAAATACAACTTGAAGTAGTCTTGAAGTTTTTGAACGTAAGATTGAAGAAGACGCAGCGTAGGTAGGCCTCCCACTAGATGGACCGACGACTTTGTGAGTCACGGGCATCCAGTGGATGCAAAAGGCAGGCTGTCGTTCAGTGTGGGGGTTAAAAGGGGAGGCCTATGTTCAGCAGTACGTCTTCTGGCTGATGACGAAGACGATTAATGTATAATTATTATGATAATAACTTTCATCGTAACACAATACCATAAACCTCACAAAACGTCCTTTTCCAAAGCCTCAAATAGTCTCTTTGATGGCATAAGCTTACCAACTTACAATACATATTTAAACGGCACGCTCCAATGAAATACACATTCATATTTGTTTATTCCCTTTTCTGCAGACATTTCAATTTTATAGACAAGAAATAAGAAGATTTGACGGAGCAGTTTCGTAAGAATTGTATTTTTGTAATAGGCTGGACATTTACATGGTTTGTTATGTGGGTAGTTCCGTTTTCCATTTTACCTTTTCTTGTTATTGGGAATAACGTTTGACCCTTAATTTGTTGGATGCTCAGTTATTTATTATAGTGATTTATATTTCAGTAAGTGATCTTGTTTAGAAATAATGTAGGATTTCATAATCATTATCATTTCAGCCGTAGGACGTCTACTGCTGGACATACCTCCCCCATCGATCTCAAAAAGGACCGGTTGGAAATGGCCTGCATCCAGTGTTTCCCTGCGGTCTTTTTGGTCGTCTGTCCATCTTGTGGGTAGACGTCCTACGCTGCACTTACCAGTCCGTGGTCTCCATTCAAGAAGCTTTCGGCCCCATCGGCCATCTGTTCTGCGTGCTGTGCCCACTGCCAACGTTGAATGTAGGATTTGGTTCTACTTAATTATTTTTTTCATTATCTGCCATTATGTTCCCATTGCTGGGACACAGGCCTTCTCAAAGAGAGAGAGAGAGAGAGTAAGGGCCCTAATCCACCCAAGTTGGCCCAGTGCTGAGTGCTTTATACGCTTTAATTTTAAAATTAACTAGTTAGTAATCTGTATCGCTTTCGACATGGCTTGACTCGCTGGTCCGAATGTTTCAGCGAAGTTGAGAAACTTTCTTTGTCTACCTGGAGGTCAAACACTATTTCATATGGAATTTTTCATATAGTTTTCATAAATCCCTATTTAAATCAAGAAAAATTAAAATTCGCAATACATAAACATTTTAATATCTTGCTAGACAGACAGACAGGACAGAGCGCAATATAGGTAGGTTGGCATTTAATGAGGCATTTATATCATCCTAATTATTTGTCTAAAACAGGACTATGACTAATAAACTGGCCAAGTGCGAGTTGGGCTCGCGCACTGAGGGTTCCATACCACTACAAAAACAATAATTATCAATTAAAAAACCGACTTCAAAGTTACTAAGATACCTATGGCATTTCGATCCGGTGAAAAAATAAAAAGGTCATCCAGGTAAGAAATTACCAGTTATAAATTAGTAATGAACTAAAATATTACACCGACTCCCACTTGGCCATTATTTATTATTTGTTGTTATACTTTAGAGAGTTTAGAGTGTGTACTATAATCATGCCAAGTTTGACGCTTGTACGTATAACCGTTTTTACATTACCTAGAGCTAATTTAAAAATACGTTTGTTGTATGGGGACCCCCCCTCCCCCTTTCGTTTTAACTTTTTGAGTTTTTATAATTTCTTAGTTAATCCGCCGTAACATTACATATTCAGTGAACATTTCAACTAGCTATCTATTACGGTTCGAAAGATACAGCCGTTTAAAGGTAGGACGGAAAGACATCGTAGGCTTAGAAATAGGGGAAACACAAAAACACACAAAAAAACACTCACACACACACACCCACACGCTAAGTCAAAGAAGATGTTCTATCCTAAGAAGAGCAGGGACTCTTAATAGAGACAATTTTTTGTCTAGATGGAATTCCTGATAAATTGAAACTGTTTTGTACTATGATTAATGAATAAACAATTATTTATTGTTAGAAATAGGGCCCTGCATTTACCCTTTGGGTACGGAACCCTAAAAACTTACACCAGTGAGCAAAAATCGTAGCAAATAATATTTCGCGCTATATTAAGGCATTGTTTCTCGTTCAACATTGACAACCAGCTGACAAAGGTACCCCCTTACGTTTAACGGCAAAAATGAGGCTTCCAAGGCGGAAATCGTGTTTGCATTTAAAGAAGCCATTTACAACACAAATGTTCTAGCATAAATAAAATGTAAGCTGTCTCAAATAAGAAGCAAAATCATTGAAATAGGTACTAAATTATTTCATACATTGTATAAATAGCGAAATAGAATTGGAGGTCTGGAAGGCCAAGAAGACTTAGGTTCTCAGCCTCTCAGGAGCAATTCATTAGCAGTTTGACAGCGCTAACCTTTTTTCTTTATTTACGAGGTTTTAACCTACTTCAGGAGGGAGGGAGGTTCTCAATTCAGTCGGTATTTTTTACAAGCTTTTATTCAACTTGCAATGTTTGTTAGTTTAGGTCAAATATTGGAAGCTGAATTCCTCCAATTTCTTTTTCTTTCCCTCAATTTCCTCCGATTTTGCTGAAATTTTGCATACACCTTAACTTCAGTAATCTTAGTAGGTACAAGTTTTGATAGTTTTCGAAAACTTTTTTCGGTTTTGTACTGTAACGTTTTAACTAAAACTATTAAAATTTGTACTAAGTGTACTGGTGACAAAATGCAATACGCGTAATATTTACCTAATGGCCAATTAAATATAAATATTTAAAAACAAAATTAATTATTATATTGCAGTTATTAAGGCCAGTCTAACAAATCATTTAAAAGCTCACCTTTAATAATAACACTAGCAAGTAGTTTCTCGAATCACTACTAAGTTTACACAGAAAGAAGTATCACGCATTCACTTTCACGTTGTTTCTAGTCTGCGCCAGATCGCAAGTACTTTTATATTCGCATAAAAATTTCGAAGATGCTCGGGGGTGTAACAAATCGTTTATTTCGCGTTTTTTTATTCGCTTCCGAGCAAGAAGGATGCTTAGCGCAGTTCCCACCTGAAGGAAAATTTATGGGCTGACGGAAAGTTCCTAGGTGATTTCCGAGTTGTACCTATGTGGCACGAGATCCATTCCAGTTGGTACAACAGTTGTACGAGTGGTACTAGTGTTAGTTTAACTTATGGAAGTGAAATAACTATTGATGATAATGCTGCTTTTAATTAATATTGGAATGTGATTATTTTTATTTTGGCGGCCATTTTGTAAATATTACAATATTGGGTATATAGCATTTTGTATTTCCACCAGAACTAAAGGAGTTTTTTTTTTTGCAAAATCGGTTAGAAGGAAGTCTTTCTTGTAAGATTTAACCTAAACAGCCTTTTTTTAATAATAGGCTTGCGTTTGCCCTCCAACTCGCTTAAACCTAATGGACATTTGTAGGCATTGACATGTTAGCTATACTGTAATAGCGCTGTAATTTAATCTCTATCTAATTTACATGCTTTAAAGGTATTCTGCACGAGATATTCTATCAAATAAATTATTTTGATCTGATTTAGAGGCATTTGGAAAGGGACCATAGAAATTAATAAAAAAAAACCTAGCCTCTATTTAAAGGACAAATTTGCATTCTTCCAACAGATTTAACGCAGAATGTAACTACCAACAATAAGCATACTTCGCTTGCAAAATTAAAACAAAGCACCGTCAGTGTAAAAATGCGAGCGTAATTCAGAATATGACATTGTCTATTCGAAAGCAAAAACGTCTCATCTCGTGCCAGCTACGGAATAATGGCAACCCTAACACGACAATTCCATTCGCAGGGTTGTCACTCATTACCATATGTACATAAAGAGACGCTGTCATTGGCCGAGCCGCGCGCCATGTTTGTGCCAGACATTTTCTGCCGCCATTTTTATTAATTAAAACAGGATTTTTGCGATTTAAGGGTCTTAAGATTTTAATAGAGATGTACAATTTATCTGGTTCCAGACAAACAAATGGTTTCGATGTAGATTTTGTAATATCTCTTAACTAATTGTGTATGTAAGGATAAAATTAGGTATATAGAATTAAAGATGTCGTGGGTGATGAGAGTATTATAGTAGTGGTTTTAGGTAAGTATTTGTTCTGTTTAGAATTGTATGCCATTAAGTACAATAATGTTTTTTGTTACTGTCCTCGTATTCTTAATATTTTAGTTTAGATCAATATTAGTTAAGAGTAAGGTCAATAAACAAGTGTCATAAGAAAACTACAGAAAAATTAAAAGTTCTTCAGCTGACAACATTAAAATATAAGGATAAAATATACTGGGGCTAAATTTAGACGAATTCATAATATAAAAAAAAAAAAACAGTTACGACTGTCCATAGACCGCTGAAGGTCTAAAGACAATCCAAATGATCCAGCCAAGTTGGCAGTGTACCTAGCATGTTGGCGGCATTACCACGCTGAATGGTAAAATGCTAAACAATTAATTGACTCAACATTTTCCTCATTGCCTAGTCATCTTTTCATTAGGTCTGTCAGTCTAGTTTTTTCTTTAGTACTTAGTATCAAACAGGATTATTTTCCCTCTTTGAATACTAATTTCTCTATCTCCTCCCTCACTGTTAATTGCAAAATTGCCCAAATACCCAACGAGGCTCTAGCGAAGTAAAAAAAACGTACCGCGTAAATTATGACACTTTTCATTGTTGCCAGATCAATAATTTGTAATTTATCTTATGACACGCTCCGCTGGACACTCTTATTTTATTTTCTACAAACAAAAACATTAAAACCGAAAATTTAATATCCGATATCAAAAATGGAACATAAAATAGAGATGCGCCGTTAAAATAACGTATTCTACTGTCGTTTTGCATTCGTAAGCCCGAAGACGGCAGTCAACGCGGCAAAGCTTTTCCTTTCAAGTAAATAAAAATAGTCGAATATATTGAAAGCTCAGGGGATGGCCAATAACTCTGGCAGGATTTGTTTGGATCTATGTACGTATGGAAATACGGGGCGAGGTGTGGCCATATATCCCTCAGGGGTTGGCTGGTCATCGATAGTTTAGTGGCAACCCTGGGTTTGGATGTGTTGGTGGATGGCCGTTTGGATAGATAGGGTTACTCAACTTTATTTCAAAGAGATGTTTGTGAATTGAGTTTAGATTTCCTATGACAGATTTGTTTGAATTTGATTTGATTCTTGTTAATGCCTTTAAGGCCCTCTTTTCCTTCTATTTTTTAGCTTAATATTTTATGTGCGAAAGAGCTAGCTCTGACCGGTGAGTGCGGCTTTAATCCAGAGAATAAGCTACATGCTATACACTAAATGTTATTCAAATTCGTTCAGCCGTTACGGAAATTCAGTGCCTGCAAAAATACAAACTTACACATTTGGACACACACAAACTTTCGCGTTTATAATTTTAATGTCAATTGTGATTTGTTCACTATAATAACAAGTTAAAAACTTTTTTCCAAATAATTATATGCCTATAATTGCTTTGTATGCCGTTGTGTGGCAATAACTTCCTCTGATTCATTATCATCATAATTATCAGCCTATCATGTTCCCACTGCTGGGTCACAGGCCTTCTTCAGAGAGAGAGAGAGAGAGAGAGAGAGAGAATGGGCCCAAATCCACCATGCTGACCCAGGGTGAATGCTATATGTCTTTGAACTTCAGAGGTTCTTAGACATACCGATTTGCTCACGATATTTTTCTTCGCCGTTGTTAAGCGATCGCATTGAAACTGCACATAATTTATTTTAGAACTAAATAAGTCATTGATGCAGGGTCGAGGATCGATTATAAAGCGTACCTACACGGCCACCATCACTTCCTCTGATTACTTTATCGATATTCATTTTCTTCGATCAAACCATTATCTCTTTAGGAACGCATTATTGTGATAAACGTCATATAAATGCAACATTAGTAAAATTTCCTCAAATGACATTTAAAACTAAGCCAATACATCTTCTAACCAAATTCAACAGTTCGAAAATCACAATGAGACCACCCACTCTTCCCAGATCCATCCTATCGATAAAAATGCTAATTCCCATCCCTAGCGAGGGAGAAATGATTGCATTCAATGCCGCCGGCTCGTCTTGAGGCAACCCTAAGTAGATTCGGATACCGGGCTACTGTAGCGCCTTTCTACCTCTTGACTTTGCAAAATCCACTTGAGACTTCAAAAACGTATCTTCAACGTTTTTGCAAGGAGGTCAATGACCTTGGAGTCTAATTCCAGTTTTTACTTACCCTAGGAGTCGCCTAAAAGTCGCGTAAAATAATAATGTTGACCAAATTTATGTACAAGTACCATTTTAGGAACAACGCGTGGAAACAAGAAAAGCTCTAATCAAATTTGAACCAGAAAATAATACAATAAACTTTTACTCGTGTACCGGTTATTTACATTTAACCAGTCCCCAGGCAACATCCTAAAACGTACCAAATTTTCTCATTTACTAAAATGTGCTTTTAACCAATCCCTAGACACCTTGCGCTTCAGTAGCCTCCGAAGTTCCGAAACTTCACCTGTCCGAATTACTAAAAATGTACCAAAATCCGCGCCGTTGTGGACATTATCATAAGTTTGAGCTGTTTGAGCCATTTTCAGCAGTATGAACCGGTATGAGCCGCTTTGAGCCGGTAATCTGGCTAATCCGGGCTCAGTCGCTACTCGCCAGGAAGTCCCTTTCGGACTGGATGTAATGCCATCAATCTTGGGGTAAACATTATGCAGGATCGATGGGAAAATATTAAGGCCTGAGATGAAAACAAACATTGTAAATATTTTTAGGGACCTAATTTGTACAATACAATTTTGTAAAAGTTAATATTCTTCAGACTTTTAAAGATATAGATACAAAAATCATACTTTTTGTTATCTCAAAAGTTAATAGTGAAATTAGTAGGTACTTAGTTATTCTCTCTTAAGCTTAACTCATGACTATATATAAACATTTTGAGGTTCATATTTAATGTTAATGGTACTTTTAAAAGCTCACACAGGAATTACAGTAAAAAAGATAAATGCAGTAAGTAACCCTATGGCAAGGTTAAACAGTTACGAGACCCAATGGCAAGGTTATAAAGCTAAGTAACCCCATGGCAAGGTTAAAATAGCTATAGCTAGTATTCCAATGGCAGGATTCATAAATTAACATTACGCAATAGATAAAAACATTACACAATTGCCATAGAAAACATTTCACATTCTGAAATATTAGGAGAGTTACTGGTTTTCTAGAGGCAGTTATTTTGGTTCGAAGCCAGTGGATGTCATTATCTGCTTGTAATATTCCTTTGCCAAAATATATTAATGGTATTTGAATCAAGTATTTAAAAAAATATACAAGGAAATGGAAATTAGCACATAACCTGACCTAATTATAATAAATAACAACAATTTATATTTATGATGAAAACAGACGTGGTTTTTACACATTTTGTTTATTATATATGGAAAGTACAAAACGCAGAATGAGATGAAGCCGCGCGCGTGTGCACTTACACTAAAAAAGACCATCAAATATAAATTATAGTCAGAATAACCGGATTTATTTTACTTGAAGCAGTCCTGGCGCACTCCGCACTTTAGGTTAGAAGCTACAAGTAGCCAACTTGTCGGACCTGCCGCGCGATAGACAGAGATAACGCAACAAGAGTTACGCGATAGACAGAGAGGCAACTTCTAGGATAATATAGCTGTACATAGGTAGTTAGCGCTCAAACGTCCCGAATAGCACTTTATTGTGTAGTAGCAAGAGTCGCTTCTTATATAAATGATTTTGCGCAGTGAATATTCTGTAATTGTACTTATATGTATTCTGTACCTGAGTCTCTCTTTCTTCCTGACTATTAGTCCCCAGCACCATGTTGCAGCCTTCCTTATTTTCCTCCTCCACCTAGCTCTATTCGATATCGTCTTCGGAAACTTTACACTATCTCATGTCTTTTAGCACGACATTGTCTTCGGCTGCGTCTGGATCTTCGATTGAGGATGAAAAGTTGTGGTGCTAAGTTCCCTACGTAGACAGGTGGTCTCCTCTTTACGTACTTCCCTACTCTCCTGCATCTTGTCCGAGATGTCGCGTACGCCCAGGTTTCATTTCTCAGTATCTTCATTGATCAAAAGAATGAAAGAAATTTTTGTTTACGGACATAACTAAGAAAAACAGTCCAAGTGTTTTTCTTAGTTATGTCCGTAAACAAAAATAACTATTCTAAATTCTAATTATTTCCTAGTGCCTACATTTCGCTCAGCCAATATCTCTATACACCCCATTATTCTCCTAGCCTCCTCCGTCATAGTAACAAAATTACCCGAAACAGAATTACCCAGAACAAAGAAATACCCACTCTGTACGACCGACGGTACCTTCATTACATTACCCCGAACACGTAAAATAGGTAAAGTCACTGAGCACAGAGTATACAGTAATGTATGCAAAATAGTAGAAGGTACGATAAGTACAGTGTATCACGCGAAACCGACATTTTGTTTGCATTTATATAAGCGTGCCAACCCTGATACAAACGCCGCCATTCAAAAACTATTTCTAATAATATTGCGATAGGGTTACAATTTGGGCTTTATAAAGGACAAGTTAGGATGTTCTTATTGGCATGTGTTACGGAAAATAGTTACAAATGACGGGTCAAGGATGAATAAGGAATCAAAGGAAATTAGGATTCGAAATAACATACCCGAGTTCGGGTCGTTAGCTTGTGGTTTCTTCTATGGCATTAAAGTGACATTTACAATAATATAAATCTAAAATTTTCAACCTTTATGTGATGTAGCCTTAGGGAGTACTCAGATAAGAAAAACAAGGGATATAAAACTTAGTATAATCAACAAGAAGAATCAGGGGATAGCTGAAAATTTTAAATTTGAAAGTACTTAACTTCACCTTTTAGTCGCTGTTTATTAAATTTTAACGAGGAAACGGCTGAAAAGATCTTGAAAGAATGCAAGGAATAAAGTGCATCGTAAAGATGGACTTAAAAAAAAATCCGGAAAAAATGCAGTAAAATTGACAAGTCATGACCAAAACTACGGGGCGTGGCATATAAATAAAAAAAGATTTAAATGTGCTAAGTGACGATATATAACGAATATATAATATACTGAAAAAAATGGCGAGTTAGCGGCCAAGCGCAAGCATATTTTTTTTAATGCAGCTTTTTTTTTTGCAATGGCTTTTGACAAGCCATGGCCAAAATTACGGGGCGTGGCTGAAAAAATAAAGAAAGACTTAAAATATGCGTAAAATTTATTTTGTTCCTAAAAGATACAGTAAATTTGACAAGTCATGGCCAAAACTACGGGGCGCAGCCGAATAAAATAAACAAGCAGTAAAAATCTGCGTAAAATTTATATAGTCCTGATTCATGGATTTTGGATTTTGGTTGGATGGATGGATTCAAGTCATGGCTTAAATTACTTATGGGGCGTGGCGGAAAAGATGTTAAAATATGCTTACAGACCTACAAATTTTAAATCTCAATTCCTACTTTTAAAGCACAACAGTAATCAAAACAAACCAAAGTATCTTATAAATGCCAAATATTTATCTTCTTAATCAACCCGGTTTACGATTACGATCAAGTTAACCGTCACTTCAGTATTTAACTAACATTAAGTCATTTTAACCAAGAAACAACATAAAATTAAGCACGGGGGTAAGTTGCTGGGTTACATTTTAAAGTAGGCCGTTAAATTCGCAAATTGCAAAAAGTTACGGCCCCCTAGGTGGCATGTCGTCTAATTTAGTTTAAATTTTGATTGATTTCAGTTTTAAAAGGGTTTCGGAAGTCAGTTAATTTGACAATGATTATTAATATTTTGGAGTTTAATGATACTTTGCTAATTAAAGTTAAATAAGAAGCTGTCGTAAAATTTTATAAATTGTTTATTATCTATGATGGTATCAAGAGATTTGTGCCGTAAAAGTTTATGACAAATAAAAATGTATGTCGATAAAATATGTGCATATGTCATACATATCGGGATGAGGGCCTTGGGAGAGGACGATGTAAATCAGTGAATAAAAGTGGACTGATCAGGGTGTCGCTGGCATCCAGTGGATGTAAAAGGCAGGCTGTCGTTCAGTGTAGAGGTTAAAGGGGGGGGAGGGCTATGTTCAGCAGTGGACGTCTTCTGGCTGATGATGATGATCAGGATGATGATGATGTTATAGATGTACAAAGAACAATTATCAATTTCTTATTTACTCACTAAGTGGGCGCAACACTTTCTCCTTTTCTTCACTTTATTTAATCATCTTTGCATACATCACCATTCTAGTCTTTTTTCTACTGTCAAGTGCCTTATACAAAATGCAAGCTAACACCAAACAAAAACCAACAATCCAAATGCTCAAGCCCACTACCAGGTAGCAGTGTACCCATTATGCTGGCGGCTTTACCACGCTGAATGGCATTGCTTAAATATGTATTCTGTGCTCATTGCGTTGATCCAGAAACACGTCAGCAATTGGTACTTTTTTCTTGTCTTACAAAAGTCCTATCTCAAACGTCCATCCACGAAGTCCCAGCGTATAAAAGCAAGCTGAAGTGGCAGTGGGCCGGTCTTATCTGTCGCAGAACTGATAACCGTTGGGATAGACATGTTCTAGAGTCAGCCACGAATCGGCTAACGTAGCGTAGAACGCCCTGAGACTCGATGGAGTGACGATATACGTTAGGTAGCGGGCAGTGGCTGGAAGCGAAAGGCCGAAGATAACTTAGCGTGCCTTGGGAGAGGCCTATATCCAGCAGTGGACTAGTAAAGGCTGATGTTGATGATCGAAAAGCTCAGCAAGACAAGATTAAGTCTATACGTCATGGGATAAGATATTTTGTAACCAGGCACATAAACGTAATGATGTGAAGTTAAACAGTCTAATATCCGAGATATAAACTAGAAGTCTCTATCTCAGAGGTCTAAGTAGCTAAATCTCAATGTAAATTTAAGGCTGGTCCAAGATGTAAGAAAAACAGTAAAAAATATTTGGCTATTTTTTAATCCTTTGTTTACAAAAATGATAATTAACGGGCCTGATGGTAAGCGATCACCGTCATCTATGGATACCAGTAACACCAGGGGTGTCACAGATACGTTGCCGACCTATGAAGAACTTTTGAAGAACCCCATGTTATAGTTACTAGGAAATGCCGCAGGAGGGCTCGTTCCACTCATTGGTGTGAGACAAAACAGATTGATTAAAACGCACAGTATGCGATTTCTACAGATCTATGATATTTTGTCATGTAATCATTTTAAAATTTAGTAACTAAAAACAAAAACCCGAGAAGAAGCATATTTTTCCAACACTAAGCCCAAAGATATATAAAAAAAATATTATCTATACTAATATTATAAAGAGGAAAGATTTGATTGTTTGTTTGTTTGTTTGCATTGAATAGGCTCCGAAACTACTGAACCAATTTGAAAAATTCTTTCACTGTTGGGATGCTGCACTATCCCCGGTTGACATAGGCTATATATCCCGGCTTCGCCCGTGCGAAGCAGGGGCGGCCTACTAGTATATATATAAAACTTTAAGTATTGGGTCAACGCTCAAAAATTTGCAATCCAAAACAACAACATTTAAAAACCAATCGTGAATCCGTTTGTTCTAGGTGGCGATCGCAAAAAAATACAATAAATAAAAACTAATAAAATAATCTCTGAATCTGAAAAATCAGTCCATTTTAGTCTACATTTGCAACCTAAATAAGACATCATTTTAACGATAAAGGATTTAAATTCATTTGTCGTTATTTCTAAAATGTATCTTGATTAAACTTAACTAAACCGATTAACTTCAAACACTTTTTTTGTTTATTATGTCATCATCATCAGCCAGAAGACGTCCACTGCTGAAAATAGGCCTCCCCCTTTAGCCTCCACACTGAACGACAGCCTGCCTTTTGCATCCACTGGACGCCCGCGACTCTCACAATGTCGTCGGTCCACCTAGTGGGAGGCCTCTCTACGCTGCGTCTTCCGGTTCGTGGTCTCCACTCCAGAACCTTTCTTCCCCATCGGTTATCGGTTCTTCAAGCGATGTGGCCTGCCCATTGCCACTTCAACTTGCAAATTTTAACAGCTATGTCGGTGACTCTGGTACTTTGGCGAATATCCACGTTTCGGATTTTATCGCGCAAAGAAACTCCGAGCATAGCTCTCTCCGTTACCCGCTGTGTGACTCTGAGTTTTTCCAAAAGGCCAACAGTGAAGGACCACATCTCAGTACCATTATTATGTACCGATCCAAAATTATTACATTTGTAAATCAGTGAAAAAGCCTATAAAACATCACGATCATCATTATCAGCCTTTCATGCACACTTCTGGGACACAAGCCTTCTCTCAGAGAGAGAGAGAGAGAGGATGAGCCGTAATCCACCATGCTGGAATGCTGAATGCTAATCCACCCTTGCTTTTCAGATACTTGGACATACCGGTTTCCGCACGATGTTTAAAACATACTCGCCTGCTATTTATTCGTAAAGGATACGGTTCCTGTAGGTGTTACAAAATCGCAACATCTCGTACCTTAGCCCAGGCTTCCAGGGAACTTTAGCACAATTCGCGGTGTGACGATTATGCATATTAGTTGGTAAGTGTGGCCGCGCTCAGGTGCTTTGGGACTCGTGTGAGCTACCGTTGGGACCACTGTGTATTCGTGGTATGTATTTGGGGCTTTAGTGAAGATTTTCAAGTTAATTAAGACACCCTAGCATTTGTTTTTGAAAGGGGACAATCGACAGAGAACGCGTTTTCAGACCCATGTAGCAGTTGCTGTTGAATTAAAGAGGAGGTTCTCAATTCGACTGTGTTTTTTTGTATGTTTGTTAGGCGATTATTCCGCCAATTATCAATTGATTTTGATTATTCTTTTGTGTGGTAGGTCATACTTCAGAGGTCCCATATAAATTTTATGGAAATTGATTGAAAATATCAACATAACCCAAAAATATATACACAGATGTTTTGGTTTGTGGTTCCCTTTAGCAAAAGTTATGATGAGAACTTCAATAATCTCTGTTTTAAATGTCATTTTTCTTCTATTTATTTTAAGTTTGTACATGTCGGTATAGCCTTGAAGTCAGAAATGTCCCCGTCGTAGAGAAACCCCGAGCAAAGCCCATAGCATAGTTAAATGTATGCCTGTTTTTTAATATAGAATAAGTAGCAAACAAGCCACGGGCCACCTGATGGTAAGTGGTCACCGCCACCTATAGACACCTACAAGACCCAGGTCATTGTCAGTGCGTTGCTAAATTTGATTTGAGGACTATATTCACCCTTCATTTGAAACAGTCCAAATTATGCTTTGGAGGAAAAACAGAGAGTTAAAAATATACTATATTATTACTTTGTTGTTTCTGTTTTGTAATGTTGATGTTGTAGTGTTTTGTGCGAAAAAAAATGTTTTATTTCTTTCTTTCTTTAAAATAAATATGTTTTACTGATTTCAGGTTGTATGCGGTTTTATTTTAACCAATAAATATTGTCAAACTGTTTTTTTTAGATTAGTAAGAATCCCTCCGGTTAAGTTTGTCCACTTCCTAACTAGTCAACTTCCTAATTCGTCCATTACTAAAAATTTCTTTTCCTAAGTTGTCGTTGTACAAATTCCTGAGTTGTCCACTTCCAAATTCGTCTATTCTGTATTCGTCTATTTATTAGTCCATTCCATATTCGTTTAGTTTTTATTTAGTATATTCCTACTGGAGAGAAAATAAGTAACGTTTTAGTTTTTTTGCAAGTTATGTTTTTCAATACGTCCTTTACAAAGGACATTACCATTTACTGCATACCGGACATGTCCCATGTAATGGACCGTGCTATTATAGTTTAGGGTAAAAGTTAGACAATAGGAAGAGAGAGATATAGTTTTGTCGTCTTGTGTATTCAGGTTAACCAAACTATTTCACTACCTTGGTACTTATTTGAACCAACTAAACAAATTACCCTAGTTTCAAGCTCAAAGGAAAAGTTTACCTAACTAATGCACGCGAGACTTCTCGCATTACCTTTTAACATCTAGATACCGAGTTCCTAGACCGTATCTAGAAAGCAGAGATAGGGCGAGATAATCTTATCTCTCAAATATTTACTGCTGACCTTACTGTTGGTCTACAAACGGTTATATTTTCATATAGAAAGATTCAGTATGGATACTTCGAACGAAAGTCAGAGACATAGACATAATTTATTTGTGGCAAAAAATAACACAATATACAAATGTGGAAAATAAAAATAAACTAAATTAGAGCTTATCATATCTTTTTGCCACAAACCGGCTCCGTATCAAAGTCGTACAATAAGATCTTAGAACCAAAGAAATTGTCGCTCTTAACAGATCAGAAAAGTAGTGGTCGGTTCGATCAAAACTTGAATCACTAGCTGTCATGGTCAGACCAAATGGTTTTCATTTCTTGTTTTACTTCGTTATTTTGGTTATTTGGTATAGAAATGATTTCTATCCCGGAAATCATTTCAGCCGTAGGACGTCCACTGGACATAGGCCTCCGCCATCGATCTCCAAAAGGGCCGGTTGGAAGCGGCCTGCGTCCAGCGTTTCCCTACGGTCTCTTTTAGGTCGTCTGTCCATCTTGTGGGTGGATGTCCTACGCTGCGCTTACCGATCCGTGGTCTCCGTTCGAGAACCTTTCGTTACATAGAACTGCAGGCCTAGCATGGCCTGTGGATAAATTGTCTTTCCACCGTTTTTATCCACGCCTAGACGCGACAAAGCTAGAATATGATACGTTTGTCTTTTTCTTGCGGGATAATAACGGTGGAAAGACAATTTGTCCACGGCCCGTGCTAGGCATGCTGGTTCTAATTCTGCTTGCAAGATTTAACCTAAATCAACAAACATTCCAAGTTAATAGCTTGTAAAAATCAAAACAATGAATACCTGTCCATACTTTCAGCTGTACCCTACCAATCTCCTTTTACCACCTAGGTTTACCTAGACACCTAGATTCTAGGCCGTGAAAGCCTTTCAATGTAGCCTTGTATTATTGGCCCCAGTGGGGTGTTTGAATGTAATGTATGACTGTAAATGGATTTAACACTATCACGTGTGGATATACATTTTATATTTAGTGAATGTTGCAGTAAATCTTTAGGACAGGTAAATTTCTTACAAGCTTTTTATCTTGTCTTGTTAGTTTGGGTCAATTTTTGCAACAGACTTTTCAAACAATTATCTCCAACCGATTGAGTTGAAATTTTGCATACATGTTTATTTTGGATGACAGTGGTGTTAACTCTGTTGTACCATTATCTAAACTCAACTAAATTTGACAGCTCTAAAATTGATGCCATTCTTATATCACATATTAAAATTAAAAGAGAGGCAGATAATTTTAGTCCTGTCAGATTGGTTTAGTTTAGTGAGTAATCGACGCCAATAAATGGTTAGCTAAGTGACGTAATTTTAAATCCAATATGGCAGACTCCTAAATATGGTGGACCAGTTATATTTTATGCATCCCTACAATTAATAATTAATATTTATTATATTATATTATTATCCACTATTGTTTATTAAAAAAAAGTATTTTTTAGGGGAAATAACAAGAACTTCTACTTCAATACTATACCTACCTACATTTATGAACTTAAAAATTATAATGAAATTACTTCAAAGCAATGAGCATTACAGGACAATCAACGAAATTATTGATACATTATAAATATACCTCCTTATGTACAATTTATAATCAGTTATTTTTGGAGTCAGTGGACTATCTTCTATACATCGCCAGGTGGCAGGTGAGCTATTCTAAAACGCCTATCCTGGGGATAGGCGTACTCGAAATAGTAATTCCACTTGCACACTGCCGAAATTCCTATTCGAAAATGTAAGAGTAAAGACTCGAGACTGCGACCGCGCGGTTACCGAAACACTCAGCCCAAGGTGAGAATGTGATTAACATAAATTTTACATTTAAATCACCCGGGAAAATGCCGAGCTTTCTCTTCAACCTGATAATATATTGTTGGAAACGTTAAGAAACAGTGGGACAGGAAGAATACCGTTCTGCTGTCGATTGTAGCTTGTTTTAGACAACTGACGAGACGAGACATTCAGCTGAAACCAATGACTGACTATATTATATTACGAACATGTTAATATCTATACTAATATTATAAAGAGGAAAGATTTGATTTTTTGTTTGTTTGTGTTTGCATTGAATAGGCTCCGAAATTACAAAACCAATTTGAAAAATTCTTTCACTGTTGGGAAGCTACACTACCCCCGGGTGACATAGGCTATAAATCTATACCCGTGCGAAGCAGGGGCGGACCGCTATTGGTTAATAAAGAATCTGAATGATGTTTACCACAGGCCTATATCCAAGTATACGCCATAATTGGACCTACCTTGCATGTCATTTATTTCCAACACGATTATGACGAATAGTCGTAATTGAGTCCGGCTAAAACCAGTCTGCTCAATCGGTGCCGCGACAACACGTGTCAGTTTAAATAAAAAATGGGTAATTGTGCAATACTGAGTCGTAAGGATACCACAAAATAGAGTTAGCTAACGGAATAAAGAAATTTCGTTTCACTTTTAGGTATGAAAAATTTGACATGCTTAGTTTTCATACAGTTTGGACCGCTTGTGAAGTCTACTTAGATATAGGTATGTGATGTTTATATATAATTTAAGGTAGATACGTTTTACCGAGGTCTGCGCGACGATACAAACACAAGTTAATTAGCTTGAGTGAACTTAGTCCGTCCTGTGCCTGGCAACGACGCAAACGTATGATGCGCGATTTTGGATTATGAAAAATAATCAAAAATGCCATGTTGTGTTTTATTATTGTAACTGACGTAGTTTTCACACATTTTATTCATATTACACGGAATTACTAACGTAAGATTAAGCCGGTTACTCCGACTATAGTTTCAACCGCATTAGACGGTCTTTTTCAAGGTGAATGCACGCGCGCGGCTACGTCTCGCTTTGCTTACGTGAGTAATTCCCGTGTAATATGAATAAAATGCCATGTTGTGTGTTTAGAAAGTGAAATACTTATTATGGGGCGGCTGTATAAGGCTGTAGGCTATAAGTTCTATGGGTCCTATGTAAATAGCTATTATAGTAAAATATCGCCTTGTTTTTAGTGCTTTTTGAATGAATATGACGTGGCTATTGGTAAAACCTCTTTGGCTGGAACCAGGACAAAAGATCGTTGGGATAAATCTACGACACAGTGGAGTATGTGGGAACATAATGGCAAATGACCTCCCGGATAGCCCAGATTGAGACAGAGGGACGAAGAGGACAAACAAAAGAAGAATAGAAGGATGTGAGGCAATGGGAAGGAGCATGCTCTAATTATAGTAATGATACAAGATTTGCATGTCCCTGAATATAAGGCGAAATACAATTTGCAGTGAAATATTATTTGAACTATTGTTCAAAACCCTACGCGTCACTGATCTGCGCTTGTCACCATTGGATTAGATGTTTACAAATTTTTGTTTGCGAATTATGGGAATGGGCGAGTTAAAAAAAGGACCTTAAATGTGCTTCAAGAAAGGCAACAAAGTCAGGAAACCTGGAAACTATTGAGTAATGGACTGACGTGAATTCTGCAAAGAAATGCATAGCAAAGGGATATTAGGAAATTGTTAATCCAGAGCTTTTCCCAGCAGTGTGATAAGGACAAACGCAAGCCTATCACAAATAAAAAGACGTAGTCATAAAAAAAGGGTAAATCATCGACCAAAATAAAATGAATGAACGGGCCCAGAAGGAGCGCATTTTTAAAGATTACAAACTGAGCCCGGCGCTCACTTCGTTTCAGTCGGTCTCTAGCCGTATGAAGTGAAACACAAGACTATTGTTACATGATAACGAAAGATCTGACAAAATTATGCTTTCGTATGCTTTCCCGAAATGTAAAAACACGACAAAAACCGCTATCAATCTTTTGTGACAAATGTACAGTTCATGGTTAACATTAGGTGTTGAAGTATATGCGACGGTTTGACTCGTTTTTACTGAGCAAGTTCAATGGTTATGGCACGTCCATTCATTTTATTTTGGTCGAAGGGGTAAATATAGGCAGGTAGGTATTCTCTACTAGCTTTCTCGTCTTTCTGTTGTATCTTATTTCCTATTAACACATGGGCTGAAAAGTCCCGTATAATATTGCTTTCTATGTTATGTGGATAAAATTTCCAACAAACGTAAACTTTTCAAACCAATGCAAACCATCTAGACACCTCAATCATCATTATTGGGAAGACTAGAAATCAAATAAATCCTTTAGCTAAATTGGCAGAAAACTTAGATACTGTAAGTAAATATCAAATGTATGAACATAACATGTTTGCTCAAGTTTCTTCTGTCCCTGGATTGACCTTGTTTTCGCATGTAGGTAAAGAGTCTCGGTCTATACCTGTAAACAAAGAAAAATCTGTTTTACAACATATTTCATCAGGCAGTTATTTATCAATAATAATTCCCTATTAGAATAGAACCCAATATCGTCGTCAACTATACTAAAGAAATAAACCGTCCAAGTGCGAGTGCGTCTCGCATACTGAGGTTTCCGTACCACCACATAAATTAATGCCAGATGACCGATGGGGCCGAAATGTTTTCGAATGGAGACCACGGACCAGTAAGCGCAGCGTAGGACGTCCACCCACAAGATGGACAGACGACCTAAGAGAGACCGCTGGGAAACGCTGCATGCAAGCCGCTTCCAACCGGACCTTTTGGAGATCGATGGGGAGGCCTATGTTCAGCAGTGGACGTCCTACGGCTGAATTGATGACGGCATAAATTTTTAATTACTAAAGTACAAAAAAGTAGTGCTAAAAGACAACATCACGACCAGGCGGTCACCGGTCACCCATCCAAGTACCGACCGCTCCCGACTTTACTTAACTTTGGTGAACAGAAATGTATCAACGACTCGCAACACAGAAAAGATTATTTTTGTATAAATTAGAACGGCTGTCAAGGCTTTGAGTAAGAAATTTGTTGTAGCCAGTTGCACCCACAGAAAAGAAACGTCAGTCATTCAAAATCATTCGCAACTGTGATGCGGACAAAGAACTTTGAAACCTAACCCAAAAAGGTAAGGTCCAAGTTCTTTGGATGCGGAGTTCGACGTGTTGATCTAAATAAGAATGTTCAATCAAGGTTCTGTCATAATGCCTGGCGACAGATTTTCCTTCTCATTTCCGTTCTATTTACTTCTCTTTTCTGTGACTCGCACAGCCAAACTTGTACTTACATGACAAATCTACCTACCAATACGTTTCTCACACATACTGTGGCTACATTTATAGAAATCGTCCCCATTTAAATTGACACGCAAACTTCACCCATCTCAGTTGGAATATCAAACGTGAAATAAAAACCAAACAGCCGAACAAATATTTGTTTTAAAACAAATATTTGTTCCTACGCAGCGTGTAATTAAACATTTTTTGTCGTTTGCAAACACTAGTGCTGCTTCAAAGGGATTTTGAGGATTTTCGTATATACTAAGCACATGGTAGGTAGTATCTTTTTTTATCCTAGTTTTTTTTTAACTCGATTTTGGCGTCCCACCTATGCATTTGTGAGTGTCAAGTATTTTAATATTTTCAAGTTTCAGTGGGAGTTTTGTCACCAACATGAATGTTGAAGATGTTTCCAAAATTCCATAGAAACCTCTTGTAAAGCCTCCGCCACTTTACTAGGGCATGACTTTGACTTGACCATGACCTACTTTGCTAGACTCTGACTGTGACTTGACTTGACAAGATTGTACTAAGTGACTAGAGTGCAACGCTAAAATCCTAACAGAGGAAATAATAAAAAAAGTTTTAGTGAGTTACATCAAACAAGTAAAATTCAAGCAAAAATGTCAAGACCAAGTCATGCCGTAGTAAGTGGTGTAGATAAAATAAGAGTTATTGCAGTATCTAAATTACTACCAAATTCAACAAAACTTCCAATGATACCTTTGATCCCCTCGAAATCCAAATGCGCCTCGTGACAAAATCACCGAGAAAATAAAAAATAACCCTCGAACGCATTATCATTACATTCATAGGGTCTTTAATCCAAAAGAAAATCCACCAGAATCGCAAATCTGGGGTCTTTTGAACTACTTCAAAGTTAAATAACCCTAGCAAAGTTGACAACCACCACTCGAAATTGAACTTTAAATCAAAGTAAATGAAATGCATTTTAGTTCGTATTCTTGACAAGAAGAAATAAATGTAGAGACGTGCAATTTAGACTGTATATCCGGCAACATGGGTTACATTTTAACTTAACAAAATGCTTTAAATTTATTCACGTTCCTCGTCAATCTACATTTTACTCTAACTCGTTGTCGCTTAGGTTTGTTTTTGTTTCAAGCGCCCGACGTCACAGTCAGGGGTGTCGCGCGATTTTTCTACGTGCCACTGACGACTGTATATTTTACTAGTTAAGTGACAGATGGGCTAGGGTTGCAAACTATTGTGCCATTACGGTCGCCAAATGCCGTGCGGTGAATGTGACAGTTGACAATTGCCCTGTTGGGCCCTGCTTTGTTATTATGACGGGACGGTATTTTAAGCCGATTCACTTGTTTGTATTGACATTTGGATGTCAAAAATCTGTCATAAAACGACAGAAATCAAACACGATGACAAAAAATCGGTAGATTGTTTGGGACGTCGACATTGTTTCTCATATATCCATCTCAATAAGAGTGAGATTAACAACTGATAGTATTAACCCTTAAATTGTTACGTTATTATATCTATATTCTTTTGTTAGTGTAAATTTAATTTTTTGGTTCAGAGTAGAAAAGGAAATATAATTATAAAAAAAATAAAAAAACAAGAGTTTTACTCGGTGACGTCATTTAATATTTCGTATTCTTCTCAGCAAACCCTTTCATTTGATTTGATACACATATCATGATGGTAGAGAGGAAAAAATTGTCCGCTAACTTGGGTCATCCGCCATATTGAATATAGT
The DNA here is from genome assembly GCA_932305915.1 of Agriopis marginaria. Lineage (NCBI taxonomy): Eukaryota > Metazoa > Arthropoda > Insecta > Lepidoptera > Geometridae > Agriopis > Agriopis marginaria. Next base: position 18,314,326 of record OW029914.1, on the reverse strand, counting down.
GTGAAGTGAATTTTTCGTATTCTCCTCAGCAAACTCTTTTATTTGATACCCATATAATGAAGGTGCATAAAAAAGTCTGCTATCTTTGGAAGTCCTCTGTAATGGGTTTAGAATAACATCACTTAGCTAACCATTAATTGTCATCCAAGCTCAACATGTATGCCGAATTTCAGCTCAATCGGTTGGGGATAACTGTTTTAAAATTCGGTTGCAAGATTTGACCCATACTAACAAGGTAAGATAAATAAAAGCGTGAAAAATTATATATATTTCAAAATGTTATATTACTTTTAATAGTTTTGATATGTCATTTATAGAGGAAATTGTTAGGTACTGCATAATAATATACTAGATATCTGGATATGTCTTATGTGATGAACATACATTATTTAAGGGTTAATCATCGAGATACAATACATATAGAGTTACAATCGTGACAAAATATGTCCGAACCAAACTCGGCGCACGCTATGAATTGCGCAGACTTTTTGGTTAGTTACAAGGTAAACGCGATCCGACAACAACGCCGCGCGATGCCAGAGTTACGATGACATAGCGGACAACTAACGTTGAACACTATGCAAGCGACATAACGTCTAAATTGGAGTAAATGTGGCATGTGTGAATTCAATAATTCAACAATTGATACAATGTATGTACAATGACGCTCGGACGTTTTTTGACTGTTTGCACTGAAAGATTGTAAAACTCTATAGGTATTGCATCTCGATGGGGTAAATCTATATTTCCAGAAAATAAATTTGCAGGCTATGCTTAAAGAAATAACCTAAAAATACACTGTTCTTTTCAGTCTTTACCTTAAATCTAGTGTACCAGATTTATTCCAGCTTTTGGGACATAGGGTCCAAACGACAAGTTACGTTATTGTTTCTAAAGCAGGGGTATAAAATTCAATTCGGTTACTGTATTTACGTTGAGCCTTGAAGCTCCGCCAATTTTCTGGGGATATCTCGATTTGAATAGTAATTTTTTGATACGATTTTGTTTGACAGGTGAATGTGAATGATGCTTCCTTTTTCAAAGGAATGATGCAAATGATTGCAATTTTATTTGGTTTTCAGTCTGTATTTTTTTTTACTTCAATAACATTTTTAAGGATAAAAAAATATAAATGTGCGAAAGAGGTAGATTCCATGGTAGGTGGCATTTATAACTGAACTACCGTGGGTCGGATGACACCTTAAATCGTCCTGGTTGTTTGTTAAATAACAACAAATATTAAGCCTTCTTAGGTGCCTAGAAACTCTAGACATCGGCGCTTGGTACTAGGCTTGGTACTAGGCTTGGCTAGCCTATAAGAACTCATCAGTTACTTGGTCTGTTGAGACGACACTGAAGGACAGCCTGTCCATTTGCATCCACTGGATGCCCGCGACTCTCACGTTGTCGCCGGTAAATCTAGTAGGAGGCCTAGCTACGCTGCGTCTTCCGGTTCGTGGTGTCCACTCAATAACCTTTGTTCCCCATCGGTCATCGGTTCTTCGAGCGATGTGGCCTGCCCATTGCCACTTCAACTTGCAAATTTTAATAGCGATGTCGGTGATTCTCGTTCGTCTGCGAATATACACGTTCCGGATTCTATCGCGCAAAGAAACTCCGAGCATAGCTCTCTCCATTGAGTATAGATCTCTTTGTAGCTCGCTGTGTGAAGTGTTAAGGACTACGTCTCAGTACCATATATCATCACTGGAGACATGAAGGTTAAAGACCCTTGTCTTGGACTGTGGTATTTTGGACTAGACGTCTGAATGGTTTTCTGATGATAATTGTGTGAGTTATGAGTCATCTCGGCTGCAGTAAACTAGGCCATGTGGCCGAGTTAACCTTAGTTAATTTTACCTATTTTTCTAGTGTTCGATTCGACCAATCATGCAAAGTACAGTCAGTCAAAAAACAGATGAAAGTCAAATGTGTACATAGTATTATAACAAGACTTATGACACAGCTTCAAAATAGATCAATAGTGGTTGGTCAGATATAATAGTGGTTAATGAATTGCAATTCCTTAAAAAATTAAAATCAAAACAATTGGTTTAGTAGAATCGGGGCCCAGGTTATAGGTATACGTCTCAATGTCCCAATACTAAAATTATTTTCCATTTTAACGGCCTCATATAGCAAATTTGACGGTTTTAACTCAATTTTTTTTCAGTTAAATAACAATCTCAAACACAGATACATCTGTGTTTGAGTTTATTATTTGGTTCAAAACACGATAGAATAAACTTTCTTTGATCAAAAAAAATCTGTAACAAAGTCGATTCAGTTTATTTTTTTCGTTTTATGCTCTAACTAGCGACCCACCCGCCCGGCTTCGCACGGGTGTAATTTACGTGCGAAGCCGGGGCGGGTCGCTAGTTATATATATAAACCTTCCTTGAAAATGTATCTAACTGATGGTGAAAACCGCATCAAAATCCGTTGCGTGGTTTAGGAGGAGTTAGCGGCCATACAGACATACAGACAGACAGACAGACGCGAAAAGCGACTTCAATTTATACTATGTAGAGATAGAGAAGAGAAGAGATGAAAGCTCGTAACAACCTGAAAATTGCATGTACTGAAAGGCAATTTTATTTTAAAAAAAATTTATTTGGATAGAATTTTGATAGTGATAAGTTTCGTTTTTTAGTGAAATTAAAAGCGTAAAAGGTAGCGAGAATTAGCGCGCACCGCGTTCAGTACCGCGCCAGGAGTCATCGAGGTCGGACCTATGTTCGTTTATGTCGTTGGAATCCCCCGCGGGCGGCCTGACTCTTGGGTGGCAAAATACATCGTCGCTATAACTTGGCGGGGGCTGAGGGAGCGTTTTGTTGCCTACGCGACTCGGATAGTAGGCCGTTAATAAATATTTTGTAGAGACATGTCTACAGGGCTTATATATATACGTATTTATTTATAGGCCTAGTTATTTTTAATTAATTCTCCACACTTTATAAATACTTAATTTACCGCCTTTTCGTAGAAACATGTGGGTGGTGTGAAATCGATTCTCGGTACCAATTACGTTATTAATTAATTGGAATCTAATTACACGTTTCGTTTTTAATCAAAAAGTACTTCATCATCTAAGTGAAGAACAAGTTTTTATGTTGAAAAAGGTCAGATCTTCGACCACGGTTTTATTATTTCGAACAGTTTACAATCCAAAGACTTTTAGTTTAGTATTCCTCTTTACATTAATTTTAAGTAGTTTATGTAAAATTCGGCGCGTACAAAATCGCGGGCAACAGATAGTAATTACTACAAGAATTACTCATGAACGAATCAGAAATGAGGAGATCCGTAGACGAACGAAAATCACCGACATAGCCCACTGGATTAGCAAGTGGCAGTGGGCAGGGCACATATCACGCAGAACAGATGGCTGATGGGGCCGAAAGGTTCTGGAATGGAGACCACGGACCGGTAAGAGCAGCGTAGGACGTCCACCCACAAGATGGACAGACGACCTAAGAGACCGCAGGGAAACGTTGGATGCAGGCCGCTTCCCACGGACCCTTTTGGAGATCGATGGGGGAGGCTTATGTCCAGCAGTGGACGTCCTATGGCTAAAATGATGATGATAATGAACTTTTTATGTTGCTTTGTGTCACAAAACAAAACGTTCCGAATTATATGTTTTTACAAAATTAACAGAGACAAGAATAGAACAATCAACAGAAACGCAATATATTCCTGTTATTCTAACCTACATTTCACGAGCCTCAAAAAGGCCGAAGCTAGAATATCAAAAAACAATATTGGTTTTCCAACCGACCTATCCTCGAACAAAGCCCGGCAAATTCCCCTTTAGTAAACACTAGAGAAAATGCAAATACTTACTCGGAAAGAAATGTACTCTCAAAGAATCAGAGGAGATTGCTTCTGGCAAATCAATTGAACGGTACCTTAAACTACTGAGTCGACATCCACAAACAAATGAAAACCTTTTCACCCCAACAAATACGGTTGAATTTGATTCTACGCGTCCAATGCTATCATTTCCACGTGACTGACTCGGAACGTCATTAGAGTAGCGATGTTGACATTCATTAATTTGACAGTGACTTTGACAGTTGGAGATACGATTGTCCCGGTGAGCAATGGGAATGTGCTTAATTATTTCTGTGTCGGTAAATGGAGTGGATTAAGGAAACAATAGCGAGTAAATCATATTTGTTACGTGTTATGCATGTTTGTGGATTACAGTCACGCGTTCTTCTTCGACTATAAATCTTGGAAAAGCTCAATCAAATGGAGTTTTGGTGCCAACGAGTTAAGTCATGCCGCCTCATTGTATTTTTTTTTCTTGCCTTTTTTATTTATTTATAATACCTAAGTGATAAATAAATAAGCTTGCGGTTGCCAACGATGCGGTCTACGATGGAATTCGCTTGCCTAAAAGAAATCGATTTACTAGACACCCAGATTCTAACTATCAGGGAACACACATTCAAGCAGCGCATTCCACAGCGGTTCGCAGAATAAAAGTGGCATCAAAGCGCGTCGTTATGCTTTGAAATTATGGGTGTTATAGCCTGAAATAAATGAATTTGAATATTGTTCAGGCTTAACGCTGTCCAAAATAGTCGAAGCAATTGGTACGCAGTCACGACTCCTGACTTGGCATTAATTATTAGTTAATCTGCCGTAACATTACATATTCTGTAAAAAAATCAACTGGGTACAGCGATTAGTTCGCTGACTGGGTATCTATTACGTTTCTAAAGATACAGCCCTTAATATGTAGGACGGATGGACGGACAGACAGACAGATACCTATCGTAGGCTTAGTAATAGGGTCCCGTTTTTACCCTTTGGGCACGGGACCTTAAAAACGAATGACGCCCAGCCCTCCTTTTGTGAAGTCTGTTAAAAACTTAAACCTTACGATCTACTTACACGAGTATTGCTTAAGATGTGGAACATCGAGCGAATATTTTATCTTTGGCGTTTTTTGAATATACAAAAAATAATAACAAAAAATTTCCCAACACAATATTTTATTTTCATAACAAATTCAGCAAAAGAAAACAGGATTATGATCGGTATTTCAGCTTCAACATATTTTTCATGTTCGGATTTTTATAGATATTTTCTTTTGGGGCGCGTTTTTTATCTGGACTATTTTATAATACGTTGTTAGTTACAAATATTTTACATACTTAATTTATAAAGCTTTCAAAAATATATTTGGTGTACAAAGATTTTCTAATGTCATTTGTCAAAGTTGGTGTACGACAGAATATTGAAAGAGTGTAGAGGAAAAGTCTAAGTACTATAAGAAAAAATGTTTTTATAGTTTACTAGCGACCCGCCCGCCCGGCTTCGCACGGGTGTAATTTACGTGCGAAGCCGGGGTGGGTTGTTAGTTATTTATTTATATATATACATATAAACCTTCCGTGAAAATGTATCTAACTGATGGTGAAAACCGCATCAAAATCCGTTGCGTGGTTTGGGAGGAGTTAGCGGCCATACAGACAGACAGACGCGGAAAGCGACTTTAATTTATACTATGTAGAGATGAGCTACATGCAGAAAATACTTAAATCATTATTTTTACCGACTTCAAAACGAGGTCGTCAATCACATTCGTTCTTTTTAAGATTAGGTTAAAATGGATAAGCTGATCTGCATTTTTCATAGTACCTTTACTTGATCCAAGTTTAAAAGTCTTGGATCACGTATAGATCATACTAGTATCAAACTTCGACAGGTGCAACAATATAATTTAAAAAAAACTTATTGATAATTCCCACTCTGTATAATGTACGGAACAGCAGATATTTTTCGCGATTTCTTGGTTGGTCTTATTGTAAATGTTGTTTATAATGCTGGGTTGGTACTATGGACTTCTTTCGGCTTAGCACACTATTTCCGCGTAACCCTGTATACAAGCCTTCGCGCTACAAGATATTGAATATTTAAAACATAATAATTCATTCGCTAACTACGTAAACCTGAAACGACGCATGACTGAATTAAACAACGCATTCGAATTTAAAAGCGACAGTATTAAGTTTAAAGCTCAGTCGTTCAACCGCGAAGATAAAGCGAAAATCTTTAACTCACAGCCCTTGGTGAACTCCGACCAATCAGGGACGTCAAACGCGCCTCGCATACTAATTCCGACAAACTTGTTAGTTCCTTATTGACAGTCTTGTTGTGTGGAAAATAGAGGGGGTTTTACCTTGACGTGGGTGTTTGGATAAGTTGGGAACGGTCAAAGATTACCGAGCACGGAGATCGAAATACTCGTTTGGTTCAACTGTTTATTTTTAATAATACGACCACGAAAGAGCATACTAGTTCAGTATAATTTTGCTTCTTTGTATACCAATTTTTTGCGTTATTTTTCCAAGTAAGTTTAAAATTGTTTGCTTAGAAATTTTAATTAAGTAGCCTCTTTTTTTAATTTGTTTATTTGTTTGAACCTTTTTTGACCGACACTAAAACTTTGGCGATAAAGAAGATAGAAAGTTTGATACAACTTGAGATGTATTAAAATAAAACGTTTAAAAACACTTACAAAATATCGTATACTTAATTTTATTACTTACTAGCTGACCTGACAGACGTTGTCCTGTCTTAGAACTGTCAAACACGCAAAGCTAAAATTGTAAATTTTATTTTTTTACACTTTGGGTTACATTATTGGAGTTTTAGTATGGATCCCAATTTTTTTGAAAATATAATATAGCCTATTTTACCCGGGGATAGTGTAGCTTCCCAACAGTGAAATTATGTTTCAAATCGGTTCAGTAGTTTCGGAGCCTATTCAATACAAACAAAAAAACAATCAAATCTTTCCTCTGTATAATATTAGTATAGATATAGAAGGTCGTAAGCAGTCTAGCTTACGTAATTTTTTTTATATGCGAGTACAATAAATATAACCGTAAGTAAGCACAGCCATTTGGGCGAAAAGCGTGTAATCTCATAATATTTGCATGTACCCACCCGCAACGTAATGACGTGCCATTTAATAAATTATTTAACAAACACTTTCAGCAAATATCAAATTAATAGTGTTTAACGCAAATAAATAAAGCTTTTCTATTACGGATTTGAATGTGAACCGAAAAAGTTTAGCTTTTTTATCAAATAAATTATGTATAAATTACCCAAGTCCTGGATCCATCACAGCAGCACAGCTGGCCAGCTTTTCATGTGAATCCGATTTTGTTTCTCTCTTCGTCGTACTTATGTAAATCCGAACATGAGAAAGAGATAACATAACTAATATCAGCCCTGCAATAGCCCACCTAAGTAAAACTTTTGACTGGACAAGTGCCTTTATTAACTAAACAAAATACAAGCTAAAACTACAAATACAGTTAGACTGCCCATAGACCGATGAAGGTCTAAAGACAATCCAAATGCTCAGTAAAACGCAACTGCACGCAGTTGAACGCACGATGAACGAATAGATTATAAAATTGTCAATTATGACGTCACCGGAGAATATACCCAGAATCTGAGAACACTTTATACATTTTTTTTTAAGACATCATAAGACCGCGTTTTTATCTTAGGCAAGTACTTTACGCCAATCTTAGATGACCCCTCTGGTGCATTTAATCTTTGCGCCCACATCCCTCGTGATTCAGCATTAAGGGTGGTGGGAATCGCTCCGTGCTTATGTTTTTAATGTCGCAGGGAAATATGATTGTTATGTTCGCCTCTGTCATAGAATAAATAATTGTAGAACAGTGACTGTGACATGAGCTACAGAAAATAACAGAGTTACAACCCCAAAAATAAAGGTCAAAACTCCAGAAGCTTAACTACCCGCAGAAATATACATATTCCCGGTCTTAGCATTTATTTGCTCTGACATTATCACTAACGTGTAAAAAAAAAGCTGAATAAAAACCACAACTTCTGATCACTTTCGCTGGGTTTTTAATGTAAGACAGGTATTGGATTTATTTCAGTAAATTATTGTGAAAAAAAAACAACTTTCTTTTTCAATGTTTTTGCAGCTGACTAAGCAAATACATGCTAGGACCGAGTAGCGGGCACGCAGGTTGAAAATAATTTTACGAAAAATATAGCTTTATCGCAGTTATTAGGTAAAACTTGTTTGTCCCTTAATACAGTCACTATAACAGGAAAAGAACTATATGTTAAACAGGTAATCTGCCTAGTATAGGAGGCAGAGATTAGCTAAACTTATATTTACTATTATTTACAGACAAATAGATATTTTGCATTTAGTATATCAGAAAAACGGAACCCTATGTTAAATTTAACTGTTATTTAAACCTAACCGAAAACGACTATGAGATCAAAGTTACATTATCACTTTTTCCTAGTACTTAACAATTTGTTAACCCTTGATTTCACCCACGATTACATACGAGCGTTGCGCTGTCTTTTCGGAGTGACAAATGTTACATTGTCGCACGTAATGTAAACGAGTGAGTAAAATGTAGGGTTAACAAGTCCTGTGTCTTTTCAAAGTTGTCTCTCTGAAATACTTATCTATTCTGTGACAGTAATTTTTGCCTCATCTCGGATCGAGGACCTTTGTTTTGCGTTTCGAAACTTTGAAGTTTTATAATAAGGGGCTTTGAGGACAAAACGTTGGTCGCGATTTTATTTGTATTTTAAAACCTTGAAAATCAGTTCAGTAACTTGTTTTTTAAATCAAAATAACTGGAAAAAATACGTCTTTCAAGTATCGGAAATTGTGTATTTACTCATTTTGAAGTCGGTTTTCTAAATTGATATTTATTCTCTTTTCTTTTTCCTGAACGAAACGCATGATCTCTCAACATCATGCGAGTTCGCGGTCAAATGCAAGCCTTTATAAAAACAAATTAAATAAACCGGTCAAGTGCGAGTCGGGCTCGCGCACTAAGGTTTCCGTACCACCACATAACTGTTAAGCTACTAAAGTACAAAAAATTAGTGTAAAAAGACAACAACAACAACCAGGTAGTCACCTATCCAAGTACCGACCGCGCCCAACGTTGCTTAATTTGTCACAGACTCGCACTTGGTCATTATTTATTATTTGTTTTTATACTTTTGAGTGTGTACTATAATCATACTAAGTTTGACGCTTGAGGTTTACGCTTGACACTTACCGTTTTTACATTATAGCTGATACAAAAATACGTTTGTTGTTGGGGACCCCCTTTCTTTTTTACTTTATTACTTTTTTTATTATTTATTAATTAATTCGCCGTAACATTACATATTCTGCGAAAATTTCAACTGGCTATCTATTACGGTTCGAAAGATACAGCCGTTTAAAGGTAGGACAGACAGACAGACAATGTAGGCTTAGTAATAGGGGCCCGTTGTTACCCTTTGGGTACGGAACCTTAAAAACATTATTAAGCAATGTTCGGGCCAGCATTCATTCCTTCGAATGAATTTTTAGGTAAGTAAAGCTTTAGATAATAAAGGCTGACATTTACCTTTTACAAATGTATATCAAAAACAGTTTAATGTTATTCCTTTACTTTCATATCGATGATTTGTATGTTTGTATTCTATAATCTACCCTTAAGGTTGACAAACGCGAGGTCGTTTGCCTTACTAAGGGCAACGGCCAATGTTACTGGGAAAATTTTACTATAGAAATGATGTGAATTGAGCTTATTGATTATAAGATTGTGAATCGAGATTAAACGGATAAACAACAGATAATAACAAAAAAAAGTATATTTCTAAATTGGAAGCTAGGCTGAGAACGGTTCAATGGATTGGGAAGGGGGACAAAGTATTGAAGGCCACAACGCTCGAAGAACCGTAGGTTCAGCGTAGGTAGGTCTCCCACTAGATGGATTGACGACCTCGTGAGAGTCGCGGGCATCCAGTGGATGCAGATGATGAGATGCAGGCTGTCGTTCAGGTGGCGTTCTAAGGAGGCCTATGTTCAGCAGTGGACGTCTTCTAGATGATTATCATGATGATGAATGCATTGAAGAACTCTAGAAATAGACATTTTTTTAAAGATCCAGTCGGGACGATGATTTCATGTGCACTTTACAATTTGACGGCACCCGGATCGTTCCTCGGCCCTGCACTAATGATTTACTTAGTACCTAAATAAATGATGTGCAGTTTCGATGACATCGCTCAAAAATTGTGAAGGAAACCATCGTGAGGAAAATGTCCAAAACCTCAATGTTATATGACATTCACCATAAAGGCCTCCTTGATGTGTCCATCAACGGTGACATTGAGTCAGCATGGTGGATTAGGGATCCATCCTCTCTCTCTGAGAGAAGGCCTGTGTCCCAGCAGTGGGAACATGATTGATAATGTTCAGCTTTTTGCAATGTTATGCAAACTGTCAGATACATTCTTTCAGAGCCCGCACTTTAGATACATGTTTAACACAATATTCTCATTTTTGTTTTGCGTCATCGGGTATTACCACTAAAACTTAATCACACATTTTAATCCATGTTACCCAAAACATATTTAGATAAACAAATACAAGCTCTTAAGTTTTTTTATCGTAACTTTTATCTGTGGTATGCACAACAGTTTTTATTTATATATCTACTAGCACAGATACGTAAACGTTAAACACAATATCAGGCTTGGCGAACTCCGCACTTTAGGTATGAAGCTACAAGTAGCCGACTTGTCGAACTTGCCGCGCGATAGACAGAGATAACGCGACAAGAGTGACGCGATAGACAGAGAGGTAACTTCTAGGATAATATAGCTGTAGGTAGTTAGCGCTCGCACGTCCTGAATTGCACTCTATAGTGTAGTAGCAAGAGTCGCTACTTATTTAAATGATTTTGCGGAAATCTTTTGTTTTTGAATCCTCTGTACTTGTACTTATATGTCTTCTGTGACAGTTGATACTCTCCTTTTTACTTTGCGTCGTCGTGTAATAACACTAAAACATAATCACACATTGTAATCCAAGTTACCCAAGACTTATCCAACTCAGCCACATATTTTAATGAATCCGTAACAATTTCCATGAGAACATACATGCTGCTCGCTGAACAATTTATACGATAGCAGACCGGAAGTGGGTTTACGTACGCAGTTAACGTCTGAAACACGACTTCCGGTCGGGACTACGGCCTTAACCCTCTCATTGTAGGTAAACGGCGTTATGTGTGCGAAATTCAAAAATGTCGTTTTTATTACTTGGAAACGAGCCTTTATGTCCCTTTGTTAGGGACGTTAGGAACGTTCATTTGAATTGTCTTTAAAATGAGATCGAAACTGGAGTGCTGAAAGGTGTGTTTAAAATTCAAAACGGTTTTTGTTACATCCTTTATTTTTACCTGTTGGGCCTTGAACTGTAACATTTTCAGTTAAACAGAGGTTTTCATCACACTAAAATTATATTCTCAAACAGGGCCATTTAATGTGTCTATTTGTTAAAGAACTTATGCCAAAATTTATGAATTTAAGGCATCGAGATACAAAACATAGAGTCACAATTGTGCCAAAAAAAACTGAACCAAAACTCGGCGCACGCTACGAATTGAGCAGACTTTTTAGTTAGTTACAAGGTAACCGCGATCCGGATACAGCGCCGCGAGATGCCAGGGTTACGATGGCATAGCGGACAACTAATGTTGAACACTATGCAATCTATGCATGCGACATAACGTCTAAATTGGAGTAAATGGGGCATTGTGGAGTATATATGTAATTGATACAATGTATGTACGCTCAGACGTTTTTTGACTGTTTTCACTAAGATATTGTGACTCTATAGGAATTGTATCTCGATGGTTTAAGGCCTCGGCCGTTGCAAAAGTAATTGGAAGCCAATTATGTTTTCTTTGATTATCTTGTACGTGCGAGCAATATTTAAATTTGCAAAGAGGTATGATTATGCATTTCCACTAGAAAGGCAACTGCAGTTTTAAAAAAAATGGAGTAGATGTACTTTTGGCCACCAACTCGCCTGATGGTAAGCGACGGCCGAGGATCTTATTTATGTTATACAGATAAAAAAATATATTTACATTTCCAGATGGTGAAATTTTCGTTATTTATTATATATTTTCGGTGAATATCCACGTAATGGTTTAGAAAAGTACTATGCAAGCCTTGGTTGCAGTAGTGTGAACATGTATGGCATCATGTATGATGTATCATGTATGCCTCAGCTACGCCTTGGCCCGGCCGCTGCAATTAAGTAGGTTCTATAATACGAAAATGTATTTTTTATATTTAACCGCGCCCGCCCTGCTTCGCACGGGTGTAATTTACGTGCGAAGCTGGGGCGGGTTGCTAGTTATATATATATAAACCTTCTTTGAAAATGTACCTAACTGATGGTGAAAACTGCATTAAAATCCGTTAGCGGCCATACAGACATACAGACAGACAGACGCGGAAAGCGACTTCAATGTATACTATGTAGAGACAATAGACTTGCGCTTGACCGCCAACTCGCCTGATGTAAAGCGACGATGCGGTCTACGATGGAGCACGCTTGCCTAGAAGAAACCAATTCACTCGTGATTTGAAGACACCCAGATTGCTATATTGGTCAGATTGGTGTCTATATGCTTATTCCCATTGTACTAATATGTGACTTAACTCCATGTCTGAACGGATTTGGTATGAGCAACGTAAACCATTATACACGAATCTATTGACACTGGATTTATCAAAATCAGTTGAGGCAAGAACTTTCCTGCCAATACAAGCATACATAGAAAATAGTAGACATACACTCCTTTCTTTGGTAAAAATACGACACGGGGTAATTTTATTATGGAAACTGGTTTCTTATTAAAAGCAAAGGGTAATGTTTGCTAATCCTGTTTGCAAGCTTTTACAATAAAAAACGTAACTAAACTTTATTATTATTTTCTCTATCTTCAATATGCAAATGTTGCCATTTTCGAATGTAACTAACACTAGAGATATCAATATTAAATTCAGCTCAGATCGAGGTGGAGTTGCCGCATCTCGCAATCAAGAACAATGATAGAGATGCACCTAAGTGCATGTTGCATACAAAGATACTGTGTATTTCCGGATACTTTAGTGCAGCTTTCCGATTTTTTTTTCTTGTTCCACACATGATGTTTTTTTTGTAGGTAGCAGGAATTATAGATGACGTCATCAAGGCTTAGATTGGTGTAACGGATTCAAACAAAGATATTTAATACTATGGATATAGAAATCCAAATTAAATTTTTTTTTAAAATAAATTATAATACAATTAACTTGGTTAAAAATATAAAAAATACCCATTAATAAAGGTAATGAAGCAAATAAGGTATAAAATAATAAATACATACCAGCTTGAATCCGCTCTGGTTGATACCCTCAACCAATAATTAATATTAAAGTAGGAATTAAACTACCCTCAAAAAACAAATAAAATATAAATAAATTTATCACACTAAAAGTCTAAGCGATAAATTGTAAATTTATTAACGAGAAATATTCTCTTTTATTAAAATTTAAATCTTATATTCAAAAAATGATATAAAATTGCAAATTTTAAGTTATAATTTAAATATTATTAAGATTTAAAGAGTAATATTCTTTATAAATAATTTTGAAGATTATTAGTTAAAAAAAACCTAAAAAAACAACATACTAAATAACGATTACAGCAATTTAGTCATTTAGTCTACCATTATGTTGCATGATAAATTAGACATTGCTATAACGACTAGAATTTAAATTAGTTTGATTAATTCATATTTTTTTTGTGTATTATGTGTTGGACTCAGCATGTTTGTAAATCGATGGATTGAAAGAAAATATACGTAGTTTCAAACTGTTTAAATTAACATACCTTATCCGGCAAAAAGCAATTTGGACTCATTCCCGTCACAAAGTGTAGAAAGTCAGAAACTGACTCGCTATCTAGGTATGCTAATGTGGGGATCAATCTCCAAGGAATCCTAGATCTAGAAGCATCTAGAAGTCTAGACGTGCAGTGACGGCGACAAATAGATCTGGCGATGAGGAACGTCTCTGGGACTTTATCTTACAAAGTTATGGAGTAATAAGACCTACATTTATCTCTATGCTAATATTATAAAAGCAAAATCGTATATTTGTTTGTATTGTTTTCCGTTTTGCGACTTGATTTTACAATGAGGTCGGTCGCGCATACGAATGCATACATAGCGTTCTATTTATAAGTGTGCGTGTGTGTGGGTACTCGAATGGAGACCACGGACTGGTAAGCGCAGCGTAGCACGTCCACCCACAAGATGGACAGAAAACCTAAAAAAGACCGCAGAGAAATGCTGGATACCGGCCGCTTCCAATCGGCTCCTTTTGGAGATGACATAGGCCTCCCCCATCGATCTCCAAAAAGGTCGGTTGGAAGCGGCCTGCATCCAGCGCTTCCCTGCGTTTTTTTAGGTCATCTGTCCATCTTGTGGGTGGACGTCCTACGCTGCGCTTACCGGTCCGTAGTCTCCATTCGAGAACCTTTCGGCCTCATAAGCCATCTGTTCTGCGTGCTGTGCCCTGTCCACTGCCACTTCAACTTGCTAATCCGGTGGGCTACGTCGGTAACTTTCGTTCGTCTACGAATCTCCTCATTTCTGATTCTATCGTAGAGAAACCCCGAGCATAGTTCGCTCCATAGCTCGTTGTGCGACTTTGAGCTTGCTTATTAGGCCCATAGTGAGAGAACAAGTTCGTACGCCCAATTACAAACGCCACTAGCTTTATTCTGCTCAACAAATGTTGCAATTATCACAATCCCTATGATTACAGATTACACCAATTTCTGATTATGATTACAACCCTGTCATACTTGAGATAACATCGCTGAATCGATACAAAAGCCTTAATCCCCACAATTTGGTTTAATTAATATCTTTGAATATAATGCAATGAATTTCAGATATTAACCACACCTTTGCATAATGTCTATTTAAAATGATAATCAAGATGAGATAACTATCACTCAGTTTTCGTTCGTGTTATGACTGCGCTAAAGTTGATATTTGTTTGAGAGCTACGAGTTCAGTAGTTCATTGAACTCCCACCCTTGTAAGTGAGGGTGTGAAACCATTGTTTCGAGGTTTTGGATATTATTGGCGTTAAAATAAAGTGGATACATAAATACCTATTGTTCTAATTGTTATTTCTAAAACGCTGATCAAAATATTATCATAACCGAAGTAAATAAAACGGAAATGAAAAGGAAAATCTGTTACCAGGCATTATAAGTGAACCTTGATTGAACATTCTTATTTAGATCAATGCATCGAACTCCGCATCCCAGTTGCTAACTGATTTCGAATGACTGACGTTTCGTTTATATGGGTGCAACTAGCCACAACAAATTTCTTACAAAAATGCCTTAAAAGCCGTTCTAATTTAATTTTTAAAAAAAAGTTTGTTGTGCTCTTAACAGAGAGGAACATTATCAGGATAAAAGAGAGCTTAATATTTCGCTAGTTTCTGTTTTATAAACTGTGGAACGAAATATTAAAATGACATCTCATAAAGACAGAAGAAAGGGAATGATAATATATTCCTACCTTAGAATCAAGGGTGGTTGAATACAACTTGATTGGTAATAGATGTAAATTACTTACTACCCTTTTGATATTTGATGTAGTTTAGCTTATTGTTTGAAAAGAAAATCGACAACTATTTATCACAATGAAGGGGAGGAAAAAAGAATATTTCCGCACGCATTGAGTATCGAGTTCCATACATATTTATCTGAGGTCCTACCAGTTAGTTCAATTTTAATTTTATTGTAGTTATTTGTTTGTGGCTTTACACGGATCGTGCATTCAGCTAGTGTCAATTTTAAGCAAGTTACTTTACGAGCATACAGTGAGACGAGCTGGAATTTCGGTAATCTATCCAGAGAGCTCGCGGTTTCAGCTCATCCCTTCCAGAGCACCACGAAATCCAGACTTACAATGACCAACTTATTTATACAGTTGCATGAGGGAGCCACCGTCGATATTCTAAACAAAACTGAAAGCGTTTCTTGGAAATATATCAATTCCTTCAATTGGCCACCTGCACAGATAAGTTGGTCAGGCTTAGCGACTTTGAGAACTCCGCATTGGTAAGTTTTGTAGTAATTTGAGGACGATGAGTCTTCGAACTCTGAAAGTTCGAATCATGTAGGTTTCTACGTGGGCTGGTTTAAATGAAATATTATGGTGATAGGTAAAGTTAGTTTATGGATGGGTAACCGCGAAAGGCGAGTTGCAGTTTCAAAAGATCACTGTACGATACGTATAAAAGGTCATACGTCGGTTAACGTCGTGCGACGCGTCTGTTTGTTTGAATCGTATTAAAAAGATAGATCTGTGCAGTTTCAATGCTATCGCTCAAAAATTGTGAAGGAAAACATCGTTAGGAAACCGGAACTTCCAAGTATATCAAAAGTTCAAAACCTTCTGACATTCACCAACATGCACTGGGCCAGCATGGTGGAGTAGCCATCCTGTCACTCCGAGGGAAGACTTGTGTCCCAGCCGTGGACATATGATAGGCTGCTGATGATGATAATGAAAAAGCCGCAAAGGAAGAAAACTTGTCAAAAACGAAATAATTATCAATTTAAACGACTTCAAAATTAGTGAAATACGCAATTTCCAGTTATTTTGATTTAAAAGCCAAACTACTGAACCGGTTTCAATGAAATTTCTATGGGACCAATCAAATAAATAGCTCGGAGATAGCAATCATTGAAAAATCAACCAACTTGAGAATCCCATCTTTATTTGAAGTCGGTTAAAAAGGTACAAGTTATACTAGCGCCATCTGTTAAAGGTTCGACCAACTACATTTTACCCTGAGCAAGCAAGCAACTGATTCAATCTAACTTAGGTCATATTATTAACCACTTCAACTTGATCTAACTAGGCTTAAGGATTTAACATGCGCCAATGACCTTGACCAAACGATGCACACTTATTATAAGCGCCATCTAGCGTCCAACGTCCGTACTTCTTGCGTGCAAAGCTAACTTAAGTATAGACTATTTATACAGAACAGAATTCTGACGAAGATAATAACTTTACCTACTATGTTGCTCCCTCCTTGAGTAAAAGTGGTTGCTCCTCGTAACTTTATGATAACTGATCCTATGTGCAAGATTTTTGGTAGAAAGATAGATTAACACATATTTTTACGTGGCTTTGTCTCGGATGAATTAAGTACAATTAATATAGTAAAGCGGGGTCGCTTTAGCTAATTATCAATAGTTAAAAGAAGTCGCCTTCAGGACGTCTAGGTACATTCCGTAGGAATTCATACTCACCCATATCCCCATCTTATATAGGGACGATTCACACCTAACGGCGCGCGTTGGGGCCATCGGTGTAAATCATTCCTTATCAAAAGCATTATTACAGTAACCGGCACACAACTTGAGCCATGACCTCGAGTGCGCAATAGACGATTTTAAGGTATCGTTGGTGGAAAGAGAGGTGCGCGGGGGCATTCCGACGGCACGCGTCCACGCGATTGGCCGATGCGTGAACGACATGCGTGAACTTACCCCCACTACGTCAACTTTGGCTCAAGTTGTTTGCCGGCCACTGTATTAGCCGTACAACAATCATTCATATTCCCTTTTTCCCCTGTTAAACATAGATACAAGTTCTTTTTGGAAAACAAGCAATATATTATATGCTAGCTGCGTCTCATGATTTCATCCGATATCAGGGGCCTTACGTACAACTGCTAATAGCGGCAGCTAATCCGCTCAGTTGGAAAATCACGCGACCGCAAACCGTATCTGGGCGCGATAAGGTTCACGTTCGCGTGATTTACAAAGTGAGCGGATTAGGTGCCGCAATTAGCTGTTGTCCGTAAGGCCCCAGGAACCTGTATTTTCGGGACAAAAAGTAAGTTGTTTTAAACCAGACTTCCAGAGTAACAGCTATTTCCATACAAAGTTTCATCAAATCCATTCAGCTGCTACGAAGTTAAGTAACGTGGAACAAACATACACACAAAATTTCGCATTTATAATATTAGTGTGTTGATAGTGTGATAGAAGCAGGGCTGGTCAAGCCACGGCCTGCTAGACGGAGAAACGTATTTAAGGTACCAATTAAAACTAGGGTTGCCATACGTCCGGAATTTTTCGGGCTTGTCCGGGAATTTAAGCTTTTGTCCGGAATGCGGTGATAATTCATATCATTCATATATATATTATATTCATATGGCATAATATTACAAGCCTTGCTTAATTTAGGGTCAGATGACCGTGTGTGCAAAACGTCCCTAATATTTATTTATTAATAAAAATGCGAGTACATGGAATGGCGTTATACAAAAAAAACTAAGCAAAAAAGCGCTACAGGTTTTAATCTGAATGCTTTGGTCTATCGTCAAGCCAGAAAAAGAGGATAGTTAATTCAGTGATTACGATACAAGGTATAGATAAAAAGCAAGAAACAGTTCGTAAGTATTGAAACAGTTTAATGTCTATAAAGTAAAAACACAAAACAGATTACAAAATAAAATAACTAGGGAGCTACTCGATACTTCTACCAGAAAATAGAAATAGACTAAACACTTTATGAAATAAACTGCTGAGCTTCAGCCATTGTTATAACAACAACATGATACAATATAATTATACAAAATAGTTTAATGTCTATCATGTAAAAATACAAAACTTATTACTAAAACGAAATAAGTATTTAGTTTAGACCGTAAAGTTTGGACATTATTATAGGAAAGACAATATTATAGGAATGTATATTGCATCCTAATGTTAGATGTTGGTGAAAAGTAAATGTATTGTGTTGGTACTTGGTAGAAATAGTTTGGTGAGTTTACTAAAATCAAGGTAGAATAATAATTTGTTTGGCTAAACTGGCTAGTAAAAAACTTGGCAGGCGGTACTTCACACAGAGGCAGTTGCTCACGTGTATCAAGAACAAGTCCGATCTTGTTAGTCTAGTCCGTTAAATACTGCTGCCACCTATTCGACAAAGCTGCTAAGTACCGGCTGGAAGCTTAAGATTTGGTAGACCTTTTTGGTGACGTCAAAATAATGCTCATGCTCACCATCACAATTTACAAAAAACTTTGTATTGCACATAAGTATGTAAATTTTGAAGAAAACCCTATTTGTTTTTCTCCGAATAAATTTAAACATTGTATGTATATCGCATCCAAATCCGCTGTGTCTTGATATTTCTTTATTTTTTTCAAAGAAGTAACAAATATCCACTATGCTTCTGCCAATAACCTTCCGTTCCAGTTCTTCTGGTTCTTTTTGTACTTCAACTGTAAAATCCGGCATATTTAATAGACGTCGCTGCTCCTAGAACGAAATAACAAATAATTACTTTACTAACATATTACCCATAAATACATTTAGGCATATAAAAATAAAATATAATTGTGCACTTAGTTACATAACATCTTATTTGAAATAATAATTATATTCTGAAACAAAAAAAGGTACTGAAAAATTGTTAATGATCACCTGTTCATTCGAAGGCAACATTGTTTCTATTTCTGTTGTTTCCAGATGTTCGTCCAGGGAGTCTAGGTATCTGTAGAAAAAAATATAGAAATAAATAAGTTTTCCATATAAGAAATTATGATGCATTACAATTCTAACTCGCATTTCTCCTTCTCAATGCGTTATCTTCTTCTCTACATAGTGTAAATTAAAGTGGCTTTCCGCGTCTGTCTGTCTGTCTGTATGTCAGTATGGCTGCTAACTCCTCCTAAACCACGCAACGGATTTTGATGCGGTTTTCACCATCAGTTAGATACATTTTCACGGAAGGTTTATATATATAACTAGCGACCCGCCCCGACTGCGCACGTAAATTACACCCGTGCGAAGCCAGGCGGGCGGGTCGCTAGCTCGCTAGTATATAATATACGCAAAATTTTGAATTACAAATGAATTATTTAAAACCAATGTGTGTAACTTAAAAATACAGGATTTTTATCGCTTCACCTCTTTAATACGTCCTATTAGGAAATAAAACCGGCCAAGTGTGAGTTGGGCACTGAGAGTTCCGTACCACCACATAACTTGTTAGCTACTAAAGTACAAAAAAAAATAGTGCAAAAAGACAACATCCCATCAACGCCCAGGCGGTCACCCATCCAAATACCGGCCACGCCCGACATTGCTTCACTTTGGTGAAAGTACGAAAACTGGTGGTGAACAGAAATTTGGCACCGACCCGCACTTGGACATTATTTTTGGTATACTTTAGAGTGAGTACTATAATTATGTCAAGTTTGAAGCTTGTACGTATTACCGTTTTTACATTAGAGCTAATACAAAAATACGTTTGTTGTATGGGGTGGGGACCCCCATTTCATTTTTACTTTTTGACTTTTTTATTATTTGTAAGTAAATCCGCCGTAACATTACATATTCTTTGAAAATTTCAACAGGCTATCTATTACGGTTCGAAAGATACAACCGTTAATAGGTAGGACAGACAGACAGACATCGTAGGCTTAGTAATAGGGCCCCGGTTTTACCATGTGGTTACGGAACCCTAAAAAGCATAATTTGACATATAGAATTCAAAAGAACTTGGTGGGTCGTATAATGTAAGACGCGGGCCGTGGATTGGACAGCTCTGGTATTCTATAATAATTTTAGTCTATTCACACTTTAGGTACGTACAACGTTGTACGAATGTTTGTATGTAATTATGTGTGTTGTTGTTTACTCGAATTCGCTATTTGGATAAAATTTGGTAAAGAAAGTAACAAAATACCTACCGTACCATACCGTACACAGTAGGTACATATGACTTACAGTAGGTACTACGTACGTAGGTAGGTATATACCTACTTACCTAGTTGATATTAGTATTACGTAGGTAAATTCCCAGTTGTGCCTGCCATACAAGTGCCTAGTGCGAGTCCTACTCAAACATGTCCGATTTTTATTTTTTGACTTTATACCTAACTATCGGTCCGCCCCAGCTTCGCACGGGTATAGACTATAGCCTATGTCACCCGGGGATAGTGTAGCTTCCCAACAGTGAAAGAATTTTTCAAATCGGTTCAGTAGTTTCGGAGCCTATTCAATGCAAACAAACAAACAAACAATCAAATCTTTCCTCTTTATAATATTAGTATAGATATAGATAGTAAAGATTTTATTTAATATTAAATTTTTTATTACTTAAAAAAACAGAAAATTAATTAAAACTTAAAATATAAACTAAAACTTAAAATAACTAAATAAAAGTATAGATAGTATAGATTATATTTCTTAGTACCATTATTTAGGTAGGTAGGTACATTATTCTTTGGAAATTTCAACTGGCTATCTACCTATCACGATTCGAAAGCTAAAAGGTAGGACAGACAGACAGACATACATACAGACAGACAGACAGCGTAGAATAAGTCCGGGTCCCGTTTACACACTTTGGTTACGGAACCCTAAAAACGAGTAAGTAAGTACGGTTATTTAATTATTATGTATTGTGTTTTAATATAATATTATGATAGGTATGTACTCACCACGCCGCCAGTTGAGTTTCAATTTTTTCTGAGTTTGCCGTTTTTGTTGTTTCACCATTTCAAAAGTATTTTCTACACAGAGACAGTCTATGATGATAAACACAAAAACACTAACACATAAATTACACTTATTTCACTGAAGAGGTCCAGCTTCCTTTCAAATTTCAGCTTAAATATAAGCTAATAACTAAATACAAACAGTTTCATTCAAAACACTAGAAAAAGAATAAAAAATTTCAAAAAATATTTTTTGTAACGGCGCGCGTGGTCTGCACGTCGCAAAGCGCAGAAACAGACTGGCGAACCCCCGTCTCGTGCGGCCGCGGGTGTTTTTTGGTCACGTGGGTTAGGTATCTCCTGCGCGTCTATTTTTAATATTACTAAACATACGTACCAGGGGCCTAAAAAAATAATTTAAAAATTAAATATTCATGTTTTCGAATTTCCTATGTTCAGGTGAAAGAATCAACTGGAACGCATTTGTGGTTATCGCGATAACTCGGGCTATGGTGATGAAATAGACTTTAGAATAATATTTTTTATACAAAATGTAGCAAGTAAAAAAACCTTCTGTGCTAACATAATTAATCAAGTTGAATTTCCCTCATGAGCGATATTTTTTTCAAGTCGCTAGGATATGTAGTTTGTCCTATATCATTGGTTAAAAATACCGATTTGGCAAATGTTAACCTCTTAAGTCATAAGCATAAAGGGTAGGATATTGACACGAGGTGTGTCTATTTAGCTTTACGGTGATTCAAAGCCCAGAGCAGCAATTACGTGTATCGGAGGTAAATTTCCTGGCGCTGACCTGTGCATACAAGAGCTAGAAGTCAATATAGGTGAGGACTCATGGAGACGGCATATTTTGCCGTGTATAGACGTGGCATAAACAAGCGCACGCGATACGTTGCCTCTCTTTCTATTTTAATTCAAATTAAACGAGAGGTAACTTATTCGCGTGCGCTAGAACAGTACACGGCGTAGCGTAATATACGCTTATATATCATTAAAATTAAATGGTCATAAATCGTCAATAGTCTAAACTAGTCGTAGACAAAATAAACCGTGTTAACAATGGACACGATTGAGATAAGCGCTCAAAACTCAAGGGCGGTCAAATTTCAAATTGAAGAAAATATTCCATACCTAAGAGTGCAAAAAATTTCCTTTCCCCCTTTCATCTCGTATTTTTCTACTTTTTTTTTCTAAACTCTGAATTTTTTTTTCAGAGGATAACTGAAGTTTGTTATTTATTCGTAATTACATTATTAGGTAACCTCACATCTCTATAATATTTTATTACGAAAGTTTGTCTGTAAGTAGGTGTGTATGTTTGTCCCCACTCAACTCCATAATAGCTGACCATATTAGAATTAAATTAAGGATGAAGGTACCTTAGATTTACACAAAGGGCCTGCCATTGGGAGGTTTTGCCCAAAGCCTCCACTCTGGGCATGGGAGTCGGATATAACAGGGAAGCTTCTCGCACTGGTGACGCTGTGTCCCATCACCAGCTTTGCACCATGTTAAGTCTGATATTTAGCTACGCCGTTAGTCGTAAATCGTAGTGGGTATACAGCCAGTCGTTCGTTTTTTAGTAGGTTTTCACTACACCTGGATACCCAGGATACCGATGCCGTGTCATAGGAGCTCCTGTAGTATTAGCACCTCAAAGTGGTGATTATAAATAATGTAATGCTGTTACCAACATACCTTTGATGATGTAAACGGAGTTTTTCGGAGAAAAGCAAACTGTCAACTATACTCATGCTGTTTTATTTATATAATATATAACACATTTATTTATTTACTGGATTTATTCCAGAAACAACTACAGTTCCTGTAGTATGGCAGGTAAAATCGCATGAAACAGCAGCGGCTAGTTACATATATAACCACTACCATACCACCTCCATACTACCTACATGCCTCTTCATTGGCCAGAACATTCAATTTGCTGCGATACAGTAGCGGAATTCGACAAAATATTTTGTCACTGCCGAGTCCCGACCAATGTCTGGCATTACAAACGCTCGCGGAATACGTTGCTCATCGTTAGAACAGGACATACATACGCAAACGGTGTGACGGTGATGTAGTAACATTATTGGCCCCAGCTAAACAGGGGGGGTTAGACAAGACCCACTTTCTGTTAGCGTTAACGCCTATGGAAAGATGAAATTGTATGAAAATTACTTTAGAATAGAATATAGAATAGAATATTTATTTATTGCCAAAAGTAATATACCATAACTTTAATTTTACTTAGAAATAGCAAACACTATATATTTATTGTCTAAATAGAATTGTCGGCGAGCCTCAAACTAAGCACGAGGCCTGTATCTTGAGGCTCGAGTGCAGTTATACAAAACAAGTTGTTGACAAACTGTTACAGATATAATTATACACATACGATTTTTATGTGGAGTAAGTACTAAATGAAAAGGTAAAAAGATACTTAAAGTTAAGTTTAAGGTACTCATTAAATTAATAGAAATATATATGGGGTAAAAAATGTTATATTATATATGTGGGGCCTATATTATGTAGGTGTGGTTGAAAGAGGGCGAGTGTTATTATGTGAGTAAGGTGGTTGGTGTGAGGGTGAGTGTATGTGAGTGAGGTAGTTGGTATGCGGGTGGGTGTATGTGAGTGAGGTAGTTGGAATGCGGGTGGGTGTATATGAGTGAAGAAGTGTGGGTGAATGTATGTGAGTGAAGATGTGGGTGAGTGTATGTAAGTGAATAAGTGTGGGTGAGTGTATGTGAGTGAAGAAGTGTTGGTGAGTGTATGTGAGTGAAGAAGTGTTGGTGAGTGTATGTAGATGAACGGTTGTGGCTGAGGATATGTAAGTGCGCGTTACAAAAACTAGATAAGGTCTTCTGTCTCGGTGTAGGAAAGTTTGAGTAGCCATTCTTTGAACAATTTTTTACATGAGTACTTGAAGAGATTTCTGACATCAAACCGTTTGCTAACTTTATTGTAAGTGTTTGGCTGTTGTGTATTGTAAGTGTAAGTGTTTGTGTTATTGTAACTTTAGCTTGAGATAACATTTCTCAAGCTATTAATGTCATTGACAATGTCATTGTCATACAATTTCATCTTTCCGCAAGCTTTAACACCAACAGAAAGTGGGTCTTGTCTAACCCCCCAGGAAGAGCTCGTGGTCGATCGCTAACACGCTGGACTGACCGCGATAGAAAACCGATGCATTTTTTTCTATTGTTAAAACAGTTTGCATCTTTTAACTAAGAATTTAGGAGCCATTTCTGTCAGCAAGCATTGGAACGTAAAGGCTAGGCCACAACACTGCGGTGCAACGACGCACCGTATTTTTTTTTACTCTATGTCCATGTCCAATCAATCCACGTCTCATTGGAAACTAAAAGAATGGCCAGAGTTTCCCCGTACGACACAGTCGGATAAAATAATGCGCTGCGTTAACGCATCGCACTGCGAAGCAGCGTCGTTTTTGCGACGCGTCATCGCACGGCAGTGTCGTGGCCTCACCCATTCTGCGTTAGTCAAGTTCTCGGAGTCCGACTGCCCGCGCAGGTGTGTCCGCTGATTCACGTATGCTTTACTACGTGCTATATAAATGTGATTGCGTGTCGAATGCATGCGCCTAATTGGCAATATGAAATGTTTGTAATATTAGGATAAGCAATGCAATCCCAATTTAGACGGTATTGAATGTTATTGGATACGAATATACGATATTGTGAAATAAACGGAAAGCTGTGAGAATGCAAGCGTTTCAGTACTAGGCTTATTTTGAAAATATTGTAAGAGAAATAAAGACAAGGTGGTAAGGAGAGGTTTTTTTGTCGCAAGAGACTTATGCCATCATCATTTATCATACTTTAGAGTTAAACAATGGCCTACGCGTCTTTCGTCATCTTTTATAACACTACAGGCACTTAAAAATAGCTACAAAAATATATTTATTTCGAGTTTATTGAAGTGAAAACTCCTTTAGCAGCGTTGGGCGTTTTATGGTAGGAACAAAACTTATGGGTTCGCGTCACCGACACGCTAATGGGACGTGTTGCGTCAGACTGAACTTTAAGTTTTCACTTCTGTTGGCAGTCCCCAATTTTTTTTCTTTTCTGTGGCAGTCCCCATTACCGCCTATTTTTATTAAATCTTCTTTGCCAAAATGTCACATTGGTCATATTTTTTTATTTATTTATAGGTAAATTTTTTACTTACGCTGCATTTTTCTTTTTATAATTTACAGTTTTATAAATTGGAATGAGGCAAAGGCCAAATAAAGGCCTAATCACCTTTTTTTGTTAGTTTTTGTTTTGTTATTCCCACTCTGTGTTTTATTTATTGCCATGAATGAATGAATATTTAATCAAGAACTAAAAAAAAACAAATGACTAACTTAAAGGTTATATTATATGTGATTATAATCATACTAGTTAAAAATATGCGAGCTGTGAAGGGAAGCTTTTTTTAATTGATGAAAAAACGAGAGCGATTACCTAGGACTTGGACGTTCTCGCCGGTCGGCGAATTTTAATCGTACAACGACTAATCCAGAATAAATAAATAAATATATAGAAGGATCATGACGCACAAGTACACGATATGTTTACCTAAAGCTCCATTAATAGCAACCCTACCGTTTACACTAATAGGTATTATGCGCAAATCAATAGGCCGGCAACCCTAGCGACCGACGGCGACAGGCCGGCGCGCTTTGATGTTCCTCTGAGCGGTGAATTTAGCGCCAAATTGCTCAGGCCAGGGTTGCCTCGTGTGGTTATTTATTCAAATATGTTTATTTGGACCAGTTGATTGGAGAACGATCAGTAGCTTTGTATCGGTGAAGCGTAATTGAATAGGCGTATGCTTTTATGGGTATTTTGGCCTGAGTAACGATAAGATTATGCATCATATCTGCCTTACGATGATACTGAAATGTTTCTTAAATTTATTTATATTACACGGGAACTACTCACATAAGATTAAGCCCCGGTCACTCCGACTATAGTTTCAACCGCATTAGGCGGTCTTTTTTAAGGTGAATGCGCGCGCGTTGCTATGTCTCGCTTTGCACAAATACGTGAGTAATTCTCGTGGAATATAAATAAAATCTGTGAAAACCACGTCAGTTTCTTAAATGTTATTTTTTATTTTGTTAACGTTGTTAACCTAGTTTTTGTTATTTGGGAGCTCTTGTCGTAGTTCGTAGAATTAAGTATATATTTTTTGTTAATTTGTTTAAAGGCCTCCTCGAGACAGGCTTTGTGGCAACCAATAGTAAAATATTATTTTTTAAGGTGTTACTTTTTTAAACAATAAAAATCTTTAAATCTTTACAAAGAGGAAGGCATACAGATGACTGTATTAAAAATAATCGAGGTGGATAGTATCGCTACACTACCGTAATTGTTTTGCGAGATAACGCCTCTCGTGGAATTGGCAAGGCACATTTTTCACTCGACAATTTTTTTTCTGCTTTGCACCCCACCCCGCTGAATGACGTAGACGCACGATAGCGTAGTTGCACTAACAGGCAAAGTGTAATGGTATATTTTTCAGGATATATACAATATTTGACGATACAACCCTTGAGTCACGAGATATATAAAAAAATACTACTATTTTTTTCGTATTCTTCTCAGTAAACCCTTTCATTTGATACCCATATCACGAGGATGCATAACAAATAACTGGTCCGCCATCTTTGGAAGTCTGCCATATTAGATTTAGCATGACGTCACTCAGCCAACCATGCATTGTCATCATAACTTATCGTGTATGCAAAATTTCAGCTCAATCGGTTGGGGATAACTGAACTAACAAATTGCAAGATTTGACCCATACTTACAAAGCAAGGCTTGCAAACAAAAACACTGATATAGAGCTACACTATCTCTGCGTGACATAGGCTATGATTTGTACACAACGCGAGTAAAATCACGAGCAAAAACTAGTAATGAATATGTACGTTAGATACCCAGATTTAGGTGAGCAACATAAAAATTTAATAACACACTAAGCTTCAAATACATCATCCAAAAAAATAACGATCATTCCTATGAGAACTGGTAGCTAGTTCCCAAAAATTACACGTTACTTGCAATAAAAATAAATTCATCGCCACGCCGTAAAACGCCGGATACGCACATCAAGCTTTATTCCACCGAAATAGAGTACAAATCATGCGGTATAGAGTTTAATCGTCAACAATTACAAGTTTTTACTGCTGTTTTGTTTAAAATAAAACGTTCAAGGGCCCGGTTCTAGCTATTAAGGAGGCTACTGTTTTCTTTATTTTTAGTTTTATACTGGCTGCCATGGACCTACACACAAAAGAGGCGCACAGTCTAGAAACCTCATTTCAAACAATGGGGATATGCATGGATATTACAATAAAATTGCCGTAATATTGTAGTTAGATCTACTTTTGGCCACCAACTCACCTGATAGTAAGCAACGGTGTGGCCAAGGATGGAACACGTTGGTCTAGAAGAATCTATTCACGCTAACTTGAAGATGCCTAGATTGTAGTTATCAGGAAACAAGGAGGACGGCAGGGAGTTCCATTCTCCAGGCAGTACGTATCATAAATGACGACCCAAATCATTGTGTACGAATCTTTGGAATTTCTACGAGGAAGGGGTGGTAGTGTGCAGTCCTTCTACTTGTCCTGTAGTAAAATGGGGAGGGTTGGAATAAGGTCATGAAGCTCTTGCGAACATTCGCCGAAATGTATCTGATAGAAAATAAACAGACAAGCTACTTTACGGCGGTGTTCGAAGCTTTGCAAATATAATTTCACTATAGCGCAGCTATCTCGCTCGCGCATTCGATGTTTTGTTTAGGATATAAAAATTACTGTCTACTTTTTAAGGATGTGCTTCGGT
Organism: Agriopis marginaria; assembly: GCA_932305915.1. Classification (NCBI taxonomy): domain Eukaryota; kingdom Metazoa; phylum Arthropoda; class Insecta; order Lepidoptera; family Geometridae; genus Agriopis; species Agriopis marginaria. The sequence goes on along the minus strand of OW029914.1, from coordinate 18,286,004 downwards.
CATTTTGCGAGGTTAATATTTCAAAAAGGAAAAAAAAATGGCTACAAAATAAAATAAGCTTTAATTTAAAAAAGAACTTTACACAAACTTTTTCGTAATCTTCCCAGCAAACCCTTTTATTGATGCTCATAAGAACATTTTGTCCGCCATATTGAATTTATCATCTAGAATCAGAATGTTTGGGGAGACAAATCCAATGAACCCAAACTCGAGTTTAGGAGTTCCTATGGCCACCTTCTTTCTTCATCATCAGACCAGCTAGAAGGGAACCATAACATTGCACTGTCACAGAACTTACATAAGTATGCCAAATTTCAGCTCAATCGGTTGAAGATATCTGCTTCAAAATTGAGTTGCAAGATTCCACCCGAATAAACAGTTACATATATACATACATAGTAAGTTAATAAAATTTCGTAAAAGTACATAAAAAAACTGGTTTTCATAATCAACAACAATGTACAATGCTGAAACACACAAATTTGCTGTGATTTTCGTACCTCTATTTATATTTACTGGATCTCCGTCTATCTTCCTTTATACGTTCATGGTGGCTGAATCATTTCTGTACGTACATCTGTCTTAAATCGTCCACAACATAGCTCTACCAAACGTAATAGGTAATTTTATTTTTACAGTTCATAAGACAATGTCAACCCTAATCCCTTGAAACTATAGTCTACTTTATATTGACTTATTTTTCGTTCCTTGATTAATACTGACAACCCTATTGCAGTAAAAACAAAAGCCACTTTAGATTGACAGTTTTTTTTGCACTCCATGATTGACATGTGGCCGTATGCTTTTTGCAGTCGATTTGATATGTACAAACTGTATTTTGCTTTTTAATGAGGCCACTTTGAAAGATGTTTTGATTATTTTGAGAACGTATTTTATTAATTGCTTTGTTATTATATGAAATGATTATTCAAAGTTCACTGTACAGTTAAAATGATAATAATTATATCTACGGGTTTGATTTCCACCGCAATTAAGAGTAAATAAGTTTCCAAGTTGTTTTTTTTTATATTGTAACATTTTTGTGTATTTCGTTGTAATAACTTATCAGGATCTTTAACAAGTTTGATTTAGGTACAAGGTTATACGTAAAAAGGGGTACAAATCTGGTAGGAGGCAATTTTGTGAACATTGACATTGACATCATTTATTAATCGACTTCAAAAAAGTCTTTCTCTTCATCAAAATCGGTTTAGCAGGATTTTAAAACAAAATTACTGGAAAATTGTGTTACTATACGACAATATAAATGGTCATCCAAATAACGAAATTGCGTTTTAAACTTATTTTGTGAAGTCGGTTTTTTAATTGATAATTATTTCATAACAAATAACAGAATAGTTAAAAAAATATTTAAATGTTATATTCAAAAATTTTAGCCTCCGAAACAAAAACACCAAAATGTTTGTATGTAAACCACATAAAAGAGAAGGTTTTTTTTCTTTTGTGATTATGTGTGAACAGCCTATCCAATGATATTTGCGTTACTGTGACTACCCGTTACTAAAGTTGAACAATTGCTCTACTCTTGCTGTCAGAAAATGTCAAGCGCAAAAACCAAGACAGAACATTGCAAGTTTTTCTAAGTAAAGCGTTCCGTTATGTCGTTTCTAATTTGCGCCAGAATGTATTGTATGTTTATCAGACTAATTTGGTTATGAAACTCGTAAGGTTTGTTTGAACTGTATTTGCATCAGCACAATGTACAATCGATACACAGTCTTTGTTCAATACAATTTCGCAGAAGTTGTTGTACTGGTATGACTTCACTGTGCATAATATAGCAAAGAGCTTTTGGTGCCAACGAAAATAAAACATGTCTCCTGATTGTATAATTTTCCTAAAGTTGAGTATTTTCGAGTGTTAATATGTAAATTATTAAGGTCTTCTTTTCCCACTTTTAGCAATTTTGGTCAGTTCTAGTTTGTTCTATGGTTAGCTTAAAATGATTAAAATTGTGTCACACCAAATTTAATGTTTTATCTAGGAAACCGTAGAGACTGAAACACGATTAATGACATTTCGGTCGATAGAAAAAAAAAAGTAGCACTGTTCTTTTCTCCATATTTTTTGGATTCATACAAATACCTATTTACGAAATAGTGTCTACGATATCTTAATACATAGATTTCATAACTATGGAGGAAATCTTATAGGTACATTTTACATTACAGTTATACTTTTTGAATAATATGAGAAAAACCTCAGAAATAGAAGTACCAAAACGCACGACTGTAAGCGACATGATTTTGCTTCACTAAATGCGACTTTAATAAGCCTTATAGGTCATCTGTAGTAACAAGCGTTGCTTGAAGGTAGGAAACCTCGCCTTATGGATTCGTGAATGTGCTCGAGTGTAGACAAACATGTATTTTCGTGTTGTTTCCAAAACTCCATAGAAGTCTATCGTAAAGCTTCCACTATTTTACTAGGGCATGACTTGGACTTGACTGTAATTTACTTTGCTTGACTTTGACTATGACTTGTTTGACGAATGATTTAGTAAATTTTGAAAATAATTCAATACCTGACACGTGCAAATTAACAAGAAGGACGCCAAAATCCTCTTAAGAGGTAAGGAAATGCCAGAATGCCGACAAGTGCAAGAAATGCCACAGGGAAAGAAAAAGTGCACGAGAGCCCCGATGTTAAAAGTCACTAAACATATCTTTAAGAATTAAAGCTCATCCAATTTACATTTTAATCTCGTAATCCAACCCAAATGAATTTAAACACCGTGGCAATGCACTGAATCTGCACCAATTCCTGCGAAGAATTCGTAAATAAGGCGAAACAGAGACTAGAACAATAAAGATGGATAACTTCAGAGGAAAACCTTCCCATCACACCGGTACTTACCGGTACGTGGTCTCCATTCGATAACCTTTCGGCCCCATCGGCCATCTGTTTGCGTGCTATGTGCCTTGCCCACTGCCACATCAAACTTGCGGAGGGAACTAGATATGGGTAGGGAAATATGATTAAAGGAAGAGCCGTGTATTAAACGTTATCCATCTGTTTCTTCTTTTGATCTGTAGTATAAGGGACTGGCTGTCAGACGTCAGTCCCACCTTAATCTTGAATAATCCGATTCGCAAGATTCTTTAATATTTATCATCAACGTCAAAGTTTGGCGTTTTCGGTTGACAATGAATGAGATTGCCGGATTTTCTTGTTGGGTTAATTACTTAACGGGTATTAAGTTAATATTAGGGGTAATAATAACATTTTAATTTAAATTAAAAAGGGGATACAAATTAATAACAGTTCGACTATATAAGAAATAGTGTAAATAGATTTTTTACTAAATGTTTTTTTACTTGCAATGTTTGTTAGATTAGGTCAAATCTTGCAATTTGAATCAGAACCACCTTCTAACCGATTGTGCTGAAATTTTAATACAGTATGCAACACACAATCATACTACAATATTATAAATGCGAAAGTGTGTTTGTTTGTTCCTCTTTCACGCTGCAACGGAACAACGGATCGACCTGATTTTTTGCATGGGTTATAGTTCAAGAGCCTGAGAGTGACATAGGCTACTTTCATCATCATCACCATCACTACGCGGGTGAAACCGCGGGGCGCAGCTAGTATTGTAATATTTTTCAAAATAGTTGCAGAAGTATATATTTTTTTTAAATATGTATTTTATTTTACGCAACAATAAATCTACGTTAATGAAAAAAAAAAAACATTTGACTAAAGAGCATTATTTTCCTTTTAAAATGATGCACAAAATAAATTACTCAACTAAAAATATTACGTCTTCTAAACAAGTTAACTTAACTTAAGTTAGTTGCAACTTGCATCCATCTCAGAATCGAGACTCCCTGTGAAATAAATTCGAGAAATTAAAAGGCCATTGCCGGAATAGCCCCTTTCGTCCAATAGGGGCCAGTATTGAGAAATATGGCCGAAGCCCGATGGCCAGAACCGATCAGCTTAATAGATACAAATGACCCGTGTTTTTCGAAATATAGGACAACTTTTGTTGCCTTTGTAGAAAGCCATTTGATGATAGAAATGGGCACTGCCTTTCTTTACATTTTATGCATGAACCAGTATTAGTGTGAAATAAACCGGCCAAGTGCGAGTCTGGCTCACGCACTGAGGGTCCCGTACCAGTACAAAATTCAAAAACGAAATTACCAGTTATAACTTGGTAATGAACAGAAACATGTTACCGAGTAGCACTTGGCCATTTTTTATTATTTGTTGTTATACTTTTGAGTGTGTATTATAATCATGTTAAGTTTGACGCATGTAGGTATTACCATTTTTAGATTAGAGCTAATACAAAAATACGTAAAAAAAATATGTTTGTTGTACGGGGACCTCACTTTCGTTTTTACTTTTTGACTATTTTTTATTTGTTAGTCTGTCCGCCGTAACATTACATATTCTGTGATAATTTCAACTGGCTATATATTACGGTTCGAAAGATACAGCCGTTAATAGGTAGGACAGACGGACAGACATACAGATAGACAGACAGACAGACATCGTAGACTTAGTAATAGGGTCCCGTTTTTACCCTTTGGGTACGGAACCTTAAAAACTGCTGAGTAGAATATAAATTGATTTACTTGACATCAAAATGTACTGTAAACTAAAATATTCTAAAGGCCCATACTAACATAACGTGACCTATGTCCTGACCCTACCTGCGCCTTGGGAACCAAATTCTAAGTGGTTATGTGTTTGTTTCTGCTGCCGCGCAAAAGTTTTCGTACAAATATCAGAATACCGCGATCTATAGCGGCAGCAAAGTACCGCACACCTATATCTGAATACGCCTTAACTCTTTGAATTAGATACCAATATCTGACAAAGTAATTTCCTGTAAATAATTAAGAAATCGCGAAGAACCAATACTGTCCAAATAATTAATAAGACTCAAAACAATAGCGTACCATCATTCACGTAGCGCCATCAAACAGCAAACACCAATATAGCTAGCAACATCATCAATAATGGAAGCACTATAATACAGCTCATATACAGAGTGTGGCAAAAACTCTGTGCGATTTTCGTGCATCGCGGCCGATCGCAGCCGCGCGCGTCTGACGCAGAACTCTGAAGCGGCGCCATACATTTTCATAGTGCGAAGACCTATCGAATAAGCCGCGCGCGTTAGACGATCCACGGAAGTCAATCTTTAAGAGACATAAACATGACAGATTGAGTAAACTTTCAGTTAAAATTTACAACAAAAAAAAAACAACTGCAAAATGTAGCCTTTCACCAGGAGATAAAGACGAATCTATAGATCGGGTGGCCGTAGGTATAATTTCGGATTCACCCGCGACGCTTTAGGGAGTACGGGTTAGATGACAGAATCGCACAGGAGTAGGCGACTGCACACTTCCCGCGCTATCTCCTTAATTGCACTTTTTGCGCTTCAAAATCAGTCAAGCTACTTAGAGACAGACAAACATACATAACCGAAAAACATATTACACTCTTTTAGGCAGACGGGCAAAATGAGTAACGTTTAAACAATTTTCATAGTAAATACAAAAATGATTTAATTTAAAAATAAACGCAATTTACCCAAAAAAAATCCAACTGGTAACACATAGCAAGCGATGTAGCAGCAACGAAAATAAAACCTATGCCGTCAAACTCGCTAATGCAAAAAGGTCATACATAAATATCAAATATCGATACAAGTGCGATCACGCTGTTGCGTACCCGACAGGGGGTTTTAACATCCTGTATAACCGAGTACAGCTCCTATACAACGCAGGTGGGCTATTGTCTAGCCTCGCTTTCAACTAAAAATTAATAAATGGGTCTCGCGAATAATCAAAAGCTGGATGTTGATGTATTCAGGGAAGGGGCAAATGGCACTTAAGGCACGTATCCATTCAGCTCCGAAATTTCTAAACGAATAAAAGTTGGTGATTAGAATGTTTTTTTTTTTGTATTTTTGTTCATGTTACTTCATATTTTCGCCGATTGTGAACTGATTTGTTTTACTATTTTAATGATATAGACAACATAATTGTTATGTTATTCGACTTTATTTCTACAAAAACTGTATTATTAACAACTTGTATTTGATTAGGGATCAGTTGACATGTATTTATTATTTAGTGGCGCAACGGTACGGGTCAAAAATATCCTTTCCCCATTTTAATACGTTGCTGAATACGTCCACACCACTCACCCCTATCACCACCTAGGTACAATAGATATCAAATTAATGCATCAAATTTAATTTCGAAACTGTCACTCAGTCCGGCCCTTTCAACGTTTCTATTTCCGAAAAATATTTCGTGCTTCCCGTATGACATTCGAGTGCCATTTTGTTGTCAAATCTATATTTTAAAATGAATTCTATATTAAAAATTGCGAAAATGTTGCCATCCGGCGCGAAGTACACGATTTTGGAGGAAATTGGAAATATTTCGAGATAATAGGTTTTTTATTTATGATGTTTGCTTTGGTTAGGTTATGATGGATCGACGTTAGTGACAGCTCGTTAAGATACTGAAATAATCAAATTTGGAATTGCTTTAAAAGTACTCGTAATAATGTTGACAAATTTTAAAATTAAAATAGGTATAGACATAGATGTAACTTTAGGATCAAATGAAGAGTCACAATTCAGATTCTTACCAAGTTTTCTTCTTCATGAGAGATGTTATAACGATAATTTTGCGTACCTGTAACAATAGTAAAAACATAAGTTACCCACACGTTGCCGTTTAGTAATAAAATATTAATCGTTAGACTTGATTTCTTCCTATGACGTCGATCGCTTACGTCGGGCACTCGTAGCACACGCGCATCATATACTGCAAACTCCCGCGTCGCTGATCATCAGCGTCGCCTGTGCGATGCTTTAAAGAACATAATGTATAATCGTACGCACTTTCGTGGCGTACGTACTACATCTTTAGGCACGTTAGGCTCTTTTTGGGATGAGCAAAAGGCACTGAGCACGCGTGACCGTCACGCTAAGATATATGTATCCGTATTTTTTTATAAAGCGCTATCTCTTTTGAAATAGGCGAATTACTACTTAAGTTTTCACTTCTGACGTGCAGTCTTAAGACTTTTTTTTTGTTGTAAATCTGTTGAAAGCCCACGAAGCCGCAGCCCGATACGTTCTAGCAGCGTACAAAATTGACACCAGGGTTTTAGTCTAAACGAAAGGAAGGAAGGATTCCATGTCTATCAAATGTAATTAAATCATAACATAGATTATGCGGCCCTTTCCTGAATTAGCATGCGATTCGGATGTTGACGCCGACTGTACCGTGACTTGATTGATCACCGTGCTGTTTGCGAGTGTACCAGCGTGATTGGTGTGACTATAGATAGGTAAATGTATAGATAAACTAACTCCAAGGGTTTGTTTCAGAATGTGCTATTAAAGTACCTAACGTTTTTTTTATTCATTTATTCATGCCAACTCGCCTGATGTAAAGGGACGAAGCGGTCTACGATGGAGCACGCTTGCCTAGAAGAAACCGATTCACTCGTGATTTGAAGACACCCAGATTGTAACTATCGGGGAACATCCATTCGGGCACTGTATTAAAGTATTTAACGTATTAAAGTAGTGGCTAACCATCACATACAATCTGTGGAAGATAACATTTTCGGTTATCCCACATCGCGTTTCACAATCCTTTGTTATCATCCGGATATTTAGTTATCTATTAGCATAGATAAATATAATATACTTGAGCTATTAGGTAGAGGTAGGTACTCGGGCAGCGAAATGACAACGCCGCATTTTAAGTTTTTTTTTGTTTATTTCTGACGAACTGGGATAGCCTACTAATCAATTTAATTAACAACTTGATCTGCCATATAAATTAATAGGAACTTTATCTGTTAGTTAGTCCTTTTTAATGATTGTGAAATGCAAGCACAGTGGTTTATTTACAAGATAAGTTCTTATTAGCTTAACCGGAATGTTGACCGGACAGTCTAAAACAAAGCCTTAATTTACATACTACAGTTTGAATTTGAAATCTAGCGTTATCCGGGGAAAATGTACTAAAGACTTGATGTTGTGCCAAAAAAAAACCGCCTAGTTTCGAGTACAATAAGCCCGGGAAAATGGAACCACAGACCCAATAATTCTTGGGTAACTGACACCAGGGCTAAACTTAATTAAACGTAGGTTCAATTTTTTTTTTTTTAATATTTTTTGTATAATAGGATTGCTTTTGACCGCCAACTCGCCTGATGACCGAACGAAGCGAAGGCCTCTCCTTTAGTTTGTTTGTATCATCATCATTATCAGCCTATCATGTTCCCACTGCTGGGACACAGGCCTTCTCTCAGAGAGAGAGAGAGAGAGTAAGGACCCTAACTCACCATGCTGGCGCAGTGCATGTTGAAGAATGTCATAAGTCTTTTAACTTTGGTTCTTGGACATACCGGTTTCGTCACAATGTTTTCCTTCACCGTTATTGAGCGATAGCATCGAAACTGCACATAATTTATTTAAATACTAAATTAGTTATAGGTGCAGTCAGATTGTAAAGCGCACATGCTACCGCCCGGTCACCATCGCTCTCCTTTGTTTGTTTGTATGATCATATTTGTTCAAATTCATATTCATTTATTTTAGCATTTCACAATGTTTCTTAGGTGATAGAAAAGTATTAGGTATATATGTAGTTACAATTGTGGATCCCGACGTTCTACAATAACTTCATCATCATCAGCCAGAAGCCGTCCACTGCTGAACATAGGCCTCCCCCTTTAACCTCTACACTGAACGACAGCCTGCCTTTTGCATCCACTGGATGCCAGCGACTCTCACTATGTCGTCGTGTCCATCTAGTTGGAGGCCTACCTACGCTGCGTCTTCCGGTTCGTGGTCTCCACTCATGAACCTTTCTTCCCCATCGGTTATCGGTTCTTCGAGCGATGTGGCCTGCCCATTGCCACTTCAACTTCCAAATTTTAACAGCTATGTCGGTGACTCTGGTTCTTTGGCGAATGTCCACGTTTCGGATTTTATCGCGCAGAGAAACTCCGAGCATAGCTCTCTCCATTGCCCGCTGTGTGACTGAGTTTTTCCAAAAGGCCAATAGTTAAGGACCACGTCTCAGTACCATATGTCATCACTGGCAACACACACTGGTCAAAGACCCTTGTCTTTAGGCACTGTGGCAAACTACAATAACTTGCGTACCGTGATTCCGATCGTCGTGAAGTTTTATAGGCGAATAGTTCAAGCCAAAATAGTTTTTCAATTCGAATATAAGCAAATTTGGTTGCGGGGTTTAAAGACATACGAGTCGCAAGGTTACAGTTTAGGACGAAAAGTGTAACTTAATTCCAAAGCACTTACATGTACCTACTTAGTTTAACATTACGGCTTAACTTAACGCCCGGGCGAAAGGTGCAGCGCATTAAGTTTTAATAACTTAATTGTGGAGTTGTGTAAGCGGCATTATGTGTGCTTAAGTATGGGTAAGTGAGGGTGATGTGGAATTATGCTTAGCCTGGGAAAACCGTGATGATTTGCATGGTAACTTGAAGTAACGTTAGGTTGCGCTCACCGTCTCTTTCGCATATTTTTAGCCAAATTGTCTACAATGCGATTAATATAAGAATAGGATCGGTCTAGCGTCATTTTGTGAGGGGAGGGTAATCTTCAGCAATCTTAGTACAATTCGCCAAAAAATTTATATAAAAAAAATTATCTTATTATGGAAACTGACGTGGTTTTCACACATTTTATTTATATTACACGGGAATTACTCACGTAAGATTAAAAGACCGCATAATGCGGTTGAAACTAAAATCGGACTAACCGGCTTAATATTACGTGAGTATTATATAAATCATGTCTCATATAAATCAAATTAAAAAATATCGTTTATTTTTATTATAAATGCCATGATATTTGATTATTATCGAATAGTATTCCTACAGTTTTAATACGTTATCGAATAAGGTATAAATTTTGTTCACCCAATATTCAAAATTATGTATAGTACGAAAACTGAAATCGAGTTAACAAAGGCTATATTGTAGAGCAAGGGTTAAGTTCCGGCGATCCATCATCGGTAGAGTTCCTGCGCGTAGCTACGAACTTACCTGTACTGTTGAGTCGGGGCGCCACCTCCGTGTTTAATAAATGAAACTGAAAGCAGCCCGTATAAAATTAGTAGTTCCAGCCTTTCGCCAGCTCATAGATAAGTTGGTTGTACGTAATCGCCTCTGAATGGAGTTACCGGTAGAGACCAACTTGAATAATATTATTGTCTCTACATTTATCTCCATAAATTATCTTTATTATTAAGGCGACCCAGGGTCCATTTTTGTACAATTTTATTCTACCAAAACTAGAGAATATACTTTTAACCCCAGACTTCGAAATAAGGGGTGTTATAGTTTTACCTATGCCTGTTTAAGTGTTAGTGGCTTTCTAGTTCCCTAACAAACTTTAAAGCATTTTTCAATCACTTTTGTACTTAAATGTATAGGATGGGTTATATTCAAATTCAAATGTATTTATTTCAGGTTTTAATAAAAGTGTAATAAAAGTATTATTAAATCAAGAATAGAAAAATAAAACTTAAAATAAAATATAACATAAATAAAAATACACATAATTTTGAACATAATGACAATATCAGGTACAATCGCTAGAGATTATACCTGAGCCAGGGGATAGATGGAGGAACTTTTCATTTGCTTCAGTAAACCCCTTAAGTCTGGGTTTTTTTGTTTGTTTTAACGAGTCACAAAGCGTGTTTTTTAATTTTTTAAAGTACAATCATTATAACAAGGATCTTTTCACAAAATAGACGAAAATAATAAATAGCACAAAGCATAGTTAGTATTCTTTGACACGGCACTGTGACGTCACAATTCATCTAGCTTAGAATAGGAAGTAGAGTACTCTGACGTCACAGCCCATCATAAATTAACCCGAAAGGTCTGGATAACCCTAATTCCCGCACACATGTAAGCGAGTATTAAGTAATGGCAACTGAAGTGCTGGGACTAAGTGCGACGAGAGCGCCACCTGAGACCCGGTAGGGTTAACATGGAGGTTATTTTAGGGTACAATGCGATTAAAATAAGAATTGGATCGGTCTAACGCCATTTTGTGACGTCAAGACGGCAATTTGCAAAGAATTGGCTGAAAATTAGTGGGGAGGTAGCTTAGAACCAGGAGACGGAGATAGGCTCCTTTTCATCAGCATCAACACCATTTTTCGTTACTACGCGGGTGAAACCACGGGGCGCAGCTAGTTTATGATAAATATAAAAGATATTTTATTTATATTACAAGGGAATTACTCACGTAAGATTAAGCCGGTTACTCCGACCGACCCACTCGGAGTAACCGGCTCAATCTTACGTGAGTAATTCCTGTGTAATATAAATAAAATGTGTAAAAACCACGTCAGTTTCAATAACAATATAACAGATAAAGTTATATGATTATTTACGGGATATTTACCGTGGTAAGTTTGTGGAATGAGCTCCCGATATTTCGGCGCAGTTACATGCACCATGTTCACGGGAAGACTGAAGAATGCGGGTGGTTGGTCGAACAGTTAGAAAGTTAGGTGCAGACGTACCGATCTACCCTGTTTCTTAATATTTCATCATCATCATCATCATCAGCCAGAAGACGTCCACTGCTGAACATAGGCCTCCCCCTTTAACTTCCACACTGAACGACAGCCTGCCTTTTGCATCTTAATATTTAGTTCTTTTTAATATAAAAGATAAATTTTAATATTTCTTTTTTGGCAATTTGTATCAAGATTACTGAAGATTACCTCTTTTGATACTCTCTCTTGACGCCACAAAATGGCGCTAGACCAATCTTATTCTTATTTTAATCGCATTGTGTATCGTTTCGGTTTTCTGCTGCTATGTTTTACGTTTTTTAGGGTTCCGTACGGTGGAAACGGGACCCTATTACTAAGCCTACGTTGTCTGTCTGTCCTACCTTTTAACTGCTGTATCTTTCGAACCGTAATAAATAGCCAGTTGAAATTTACAAATAATATGTAATGTTACGGTGGATTACTTAAGAAATAAATTTAAGTCAAAAAGTAAAAACTATACAACACACGTTTCCCCATAAAACAAAAGTATTTTTGTATTTGCTCTAATATAAAAACGGTAAAACCAAACTTGGCTTGGTTATAGAACACATTTCAAAGTAATACAACAAATAATAAATACTGGCAAAGTGCGAGTCGGTGACAAATTTTTGTTCACCAAAGTTAGGAAACGTCGAGCGTGATTGGTACTTGATGGGTGGAGTCTGGGCGTGTATGTTGTCTTTTTGTGCTACTTTTTTGTCTATGCGATGGTGCGGAACATTCGGTGCGTAAACCCGAGTCACACTTGGTCGGTTTTATATTTGATTTTTTTATCTTCAAAAACATGCACGATTGTTTGCTAGATTTTAGGCGAGTTGGTGGTCAATCGCAAGCCTAATACTAAATAAATAAAAATAAGCTATAGCGATGGGCACGCTCTTAAAACGTCCTTACGAATTTGGAAAGCACCAGGATTATGAACTTTTCGTTTAACTTTATTCCTATGATTACATAGAGTCTATTTGATCAGAATAGATATGAAATTCGGTGCATGAAAACTCTATAAATTACCTCGCAAATAAGCGAATATACGAAATATCGGAGAGCAAAAGTCAATACATTTTCTGCGGCGCATTCGAATCATATTTTACGGCGGTTTGAATGTACATTGATTTACATAAACTCTATGGAGAGGCGACAGCAGAGAACTACGTAGACGAAACCTACGTAATGACGGGAGGTTTATTCGGAAATCGGATACGAGTGAATCGGTTTCTTCTAGGCAAGCGTGCTCCAACGTAGACCACATTATCGCTTAACATCAGCCGAGATGGTGGTCAAACGCAAACCTATTATTTATAAAACAAAAACTATCGCGATACAAAACCTATAGAGTCACAAACATGCTTAAAAATTACCAAACTAAAACTCGGCCCACTTTTTGTTAATTTCAATCGAAGTGATAGGTTTCAACTGGTCAGTGCGTGAAATTCAATATTAGGTTGCCATAAAAATAAATATACGCGTTTTAGTGTGTTTTGTCGGGACTTTAGTTCGAGTTCGAGTACCAGTGATAGCTGTAACAAAAGACTAAGAAAGAGGATACATCGTTTTGTCTGAACCTACATTTTAAGTGTTCGACCAACCACCCGCATTCTTCAGTCTTCCCGTGAACATGGAGCATGTAACTGCGCCGAAATAACGGGAGCTCCATCCACAACCTTATCACGGTAAATATCACGTTAATAATCATATAACGGGAAGAAAGGTTCTTGAGTGGAGACCACGAACCGGAAGACGCAGCGTAGGTAGGCCTCCCACTAGATGGACCAACGACATCGTGAGAGTCGCGGGCATCCAGTGGATGCAGATGGCAGGCTGTCGTTCAGTGTAGAGTTTAAAGGGGGAGGCCTATGTTCAGCAGTGAACGTCTTCTGTCTGATGATGATGATGAATCCTGTTCTCTAGAATGATGTAAAATTAACACTTTATGGCCTAGGCCAAGTCATCTAATACCTTTGAGAGACGGGAGCTTACATTAAAGCTCCATTCATAAAGCATTACATGTAATAATTTAGAATAAGTACATAATTCTCTTCAATTATCTATATTTCTCTATATCCTATTCATTTGCTCTAATGATACGTAATTATTGTGGAATTATTTGATATTCATTACATAGAAATACGTTTATAATTACGCCAAATCAATAGAGGAAAATTTGTTAAGGGGAACCTTCTTGCATCAAAATACGTACGTGTAATAAAAAAGTCAGTTGTGAATCATGTTGTTAATTAAAGTTAAATGATTATTAACGGGATATTTACCGTGGTAAGGTTGTGGAATCATTTAACTTTAGGGATCAACCGTGATAGTTTAAAAGTGTTGTTAATTAATTTGAAGTATCAAAACTAAAACGAAGAGTTTTGTAGATATAGGTAACTTACAACCTGATCATCATCATCATCATCATCGTCGTCATCATCACCATCAGCCCTGAGTGACCCACATACCGGGCTGGGTATAGGTCTCCCTTTGTTTATACTACTCTCCCCAGTCTCTCGCTAGTCACATCCACTCGTTCCCGACAGTACTAAACTTTTGATGTCGTTAGCCCACCAGTAGCCACATAGCCAGTAGCTTACCACCTGATAAAACAAGATAATTTTAAAACGTTGTCGGTGTAATTTTCTTAAAATACTGGAATAGTTGTCATGAAAACTTGAAAATTCGGAAAAAACCTTTTTTCCGAATTTTATTTATTATTATTTTATTAACTCAATACCATAACTCAAACAATATATATAAATTTGGCCAGGACAACGTCTGTCGGATCAGCCAGTTATAAATAATTACTACATATTTACCATATTTTCATTGGCAGACTTAATAAAGAATGATTAATAAAATGTTTCACATCCCCTTAACAGTCCGAGCAATCGAGAAAACGCATCGTAACGTTGCATTGTGTTGAGATCACTCGGAATTAGATATCTTTGCACCATCGATATACTTAGATAGTTTTAGGGTCCGATCACACTACGACGTAAAGTGCGCACGGCAGATAAAATAATTGATTGAATAATTGAATGATTTTGTTATTAAAAAACAAAATAATGACAGTTTCAACCCTCCATATATGTAATAGCAATAATTATTTATAGCCTACACGTGAGACCAATTTACTAAAGAACATAAATAACTAATACATCCTATATTACAAGGAAAAGCTGTACAAGCCAAGGACTAGGTTAGTTATAGTTGAGAAACAGGACCGTTTCATACAAAAATATTAATGTATCTAATGTTAAAATGTAATGTAAATATAAATAGTAATGTGTACAGTAAATTACCTTATACATAGTACCTATAACTGAACTAAAATATAATAAATTCAAGCAGTTACCAAGGCTCTTCTTTGAAAGCAACCCATTTTGCAGATTAAGTGAATATATTTCAATGGAGTCGGTAGATAATGGATTGGTTAAAATATTAGGCTTAGTGAAAAATATAACTAAGTAAATGTAATATGTATAATATACTGAAGATTTTTTTTTTAATCGGCTTATAAAGTTCTGAGATATAAGCGTTTAAAGTTAGTGGATTAAGAAGCGATGGTCTGTCCCTTTTCCGCAAAGAGAGCGTCAGCATGAAGCTTGTATGGTGTACTTACCAATGACGTCACTAGTATAGTGCGCTCTCTGTCCAGCAAGACATTAAAGTGCCTATACCTTCCTTAATTTTCAACACATTTTAATTTTGTTTTCAGTGATCGGCTCTATTTATGGTTAGCTTTTATAAAAGACAATAAAAAAAGGATCAACTTTTAAGGTATTTTCACGCGACTCTGCGTGCAGTGCATCTTAACGCGACCGCACCTTTATAATACCAACCTATATATCTTATACATAGAGATTCATTTCTCACGCCTCCACAAAGGGCTATCAATAGGCAAATTACTTTGCTCTTTGTCTGGAGAAGAAATGGACGTAAAATGGATTGGATTGGTTTAGGCATGGTCGCATTGTAACGTCAGTAAGGGAGAAGTAGAAAGCTCTTTTGGGCTTTACGTTAACTGGACCCGCTTGAACTGATCCCGCGGGATCAGTTGACATAATGCATATTTTGAATTGGTCTACTGGACCCGTTGCCAAATTTTGTTATTTGGCAAGCTGGGATCAGAAATTTATTCTTTGATTTTTTTAAGGTCACGTCGCTGCTCTGCTTTTTATTTTGGTGGTTTTCATGCAATCATGCAATTCGCGAAAACAAAACCTTTCTTAATATGCTTTTTAACGTGTAAACAAATATTGGAAGTCGATTTTAACAATTTTAAGTCATTTTTACTGGCGTGTTTCTTGTTAAACGTAGCATTGGCATTCAGCGTGGTATTGCTGCCTGCATGCTACGCTGGCAACTGGTAGTTGCTTTGAGCATATGGATTGTATTTAGACGTTCAGCGGTCTATGGGCAGTCCAACTGTTTTTCTAGTGTTAGTTTGTATTTACAGTTGGACTGCCCATGATTCTTTGAAGATCTAAAGACAAACCATATGGAACATCTTTCAACAACTTTTGACAATCCAAATGGATTGTCTTTAGATCTTCAACGATCTATGAACAGTCCCAACTGTTTTTATAGAGTTGGCGTTTTGTTTAGTTAAAAATAAAATAATAACGTACATTCTTATTATCGTATAGATTTTAAACTTTGCAAGTACATATATGTAATCCGGATGACAATACAATAATTTAGTACCATCTAACTGATCTGATGATGGAGCCAAGATCCAATGGAACTCTTTAATAGCTACCAATAAACCCCTCGAGTATGAGCTAATTTGGTTTCTTTTAAAGAGCTCCATGCTTCTTTATTGAACCGGAATAATTATTATATTAGAGCCGTGGTAGCCCATTTGGGAGACCGCTAGACTTTAAAGCGTGAGGGTTCTAACCCCGGGCCCATAGTAATGAGCTTTTTGGAGCTTATGTACGGATTTTCATACCACTGGCTTTTCGGTGAAGGAAAACATCGTGAGGAAACCTGCACACGTACTACGGAGAAGATATTCAATGGCGTATGTGAATCCACCAATCCGCACTGGGCCAGCGTGGTGGATATGGCCCAATCACCCTTTCGGGGGTAGGATAAAAGTCCAGCAGTGGACTGTTAAAAGGCTGATAATGATGATGATGAATTATTATATTGACAAAACCTCCTTACTGTTTCTACAGTACAAAGCAAAGGTCGTAAGAATTTCTTTGCACAGCTCAGGTAAGAGTTTATTTCAGTGAGTTTCACTGAATTTGATGGTTTGCTGGATCGGGACGCTGATTTACAAATTCTAAGTCGTTTTCTGACAAAGGATTTCTATTTATTTGATGGAACAATGATCCGTTTTTGAGTTGTGTTTGATGTGGGATTGGTTGATTGAACGATGAATCGGGTTTAGTTACTTTTTGGAGTTTTTTTCTTGGAGCAGTCTGAAAGTTCATTGGAGTCTGGAGCTCTAGATCTTTTCAAAGGGCAAGTGCCTTTATCAACAAAATAAAATAAGAGCTCCTCTACTGCTTTACTAGGACATGCCTTTGACTTGACCGTTACTTAGCTTGACTCTGACAATGACTTGTTTGACAATCTATATAAAATCAATGTGTGTATGTATGTTCCCTTTGGACTCCAAAACGGCTGGACCGATTTTGACGGGACTTTCACTGGCAGATAGCCGATGTTATAAGAAGTAATATACGCGGACGAAACCGAGGGGCGCAGCTAGTATCTAATAAAATTTTAAAGTATTTGCAATGCACAAGACGTCCTCAATCAAGAGAAAAGAAGGAAAAAAACTTTTAAATCTACATGATTACGTAAAGGACCTATGGTAATTTCAAATGTCGTACCTAAAAAATTTTGTTTTCCTATAAAACCCTTTAGCTAATATCACAACGAAAATGATCATGTGATGATTAACGCGTATTTTATACCCGAGTATTTTCCGAATCAAATTCCACAGTGGCGCCATAGCACACGTCGCGTGAAGATATGGTACTAAATTAATTACCTAAGTATCCCGGGCAGCCGACTGGCTAAGTAATTACTGCTGGATTAACAGAACTTGGCAGAATGTTCACGGAAAAATTCTAGTCTAGATGAAACATACCTTAGACAAGTATTTATTCGTTTTATTATGGAAATTGACGTGGTTTTTACACATTTTATATATCATCATCATCAGCCAGAAGACGTCCACTGTTGAACAAAGGCCTCCCCCTTTAACCTCCACACTGAACGACAGCCTGCCTTTTGTATCCACTGGATGCCCGCAACTCTCACAATGTCGTCGGTACATCTAGTGGGAGGCCTCCCTACGCTGCGCCTTCCGGTTCGTGGTCTCCACTCCAGAACCTTTCTTCCCCATCGGTTATCAGTTCTTCGAGCGATGTGGCCTGCCCATTGCCACTTCAACTTGTAAATTTTAACGGTTATGTCGGTGACTATATGGTATATGGTTCTTTGGCGAATATCCACGTTTCGGATTTTATCGCGCAAAAAAACTCCGAGCATAGCTCTCTCCATTGCCCGCTGTGTGACTCTGAGTTTTTCCAAAAGGCCAACAGTTAAGGACCACGTCTCAGTACCATAAGTCATCACTGGCAACACGCATTGGTCAAAGACCCTCGTCTTGAGGCACTGTGGTATCTTGGACGAGAAGATGTCACGCAATTTCTCGAACGCTGCCCATCCGAGTTGAATTCTTCCGGCGACCTTTTTGCCTAAGTTGGACTTACCTAACTGAACAATCTGTCCAAGATAGGTGTAATGGTCAACAACTTCGAGAGTATCGTTCCCAACGACTACCGGCACGGGTTCAACATGGACATTGGACATAATTTTTGTCTTGTCCATGTTCATTTTAAGACCCACCTGTTGGGAAAGGCTACTGAGGTCGCTGAGCATCGTATTGAGAACATTTTATTTATATTACACGGGAATCAGTCACGTAAGATTAAGCCGGTTACTCCGACTATAGTTTAAATCGCATTAGGCGGTCTTTTTCAAGGTGAATACGCGCGCGCGGCTGCGTCTATAGTCGGAGTAACCGGCTTAATCTTACGTGAGTAATTCCCGTGTAATATAAATAAAATATTTATTCGTTTTTACCAACTGCTCGAGAAGGATGTAAAATCGGATGCAAGCTCATGCTTTAGCATTGATTTATATATGACTTCACAAGGACAGGGCCAATGAAACTTTTTCAAAAGTTACCGTCTTGTGGTAGTTGTAGCATCTTTTTCTAAGATTCGGCAACTGTAATGTGTAAGAGCTTTGAACCCTTAGTATTGAAATAAAATGAATAATATTTTATTTATATGACACGGGAATTACTCGCGTATGATTAAGCCGGTTACTCCGACTATAGTTTCAACCGCAACGGGGGTTTTTCGCTGCACCACCTAGAGTGGGATATCGTTGAATGGGTCTTTTAAAATGAAGGGAAGTTTTATACATAACTTTCTTATTAAGTGTGTTTTTTTTTTTAAATCTTTGGTACAATGAACAAAAAAACTGCTATATGTTTAGAAAGTTAGTAGACAACTGTATTTTATTTAACTGCTATGTTGCAGTTAAATAACATACAGCAGTAATAATGTAAAAGCGCTTTAAGAACTTTCTTAAAGCGCTTGTACATTATTTTACTGCTGTCTCCGAATCCCAAAAACGATGGCACAAAAACCCCGAGACAAATTCGCGAAGTTTCCACTGAGGACCCGTCCGTTGCAACGAATAATTTCAGGCAACAATACTTTGTAGTATATTTAGGTAACAGTATCTGAATATGACCATTGACCACACACACAAATCTTACCCCAAACGCATATTATACCTTCTCCGTTTCGTCGTAGGTAATAAATCCTATAATAATATCAGACATGAGTAGATCCGTAGACGAACGAAAGTTACCGACATAGCCCACCGGTTTAGCAAGTTGAAGTGGCAGTGGGCAGGGCACATATCATGTAGAACAGATGGCCGATGGGGCCGTAAGGTTCTGGAATGGAGACCACGGACCGGTAAGCGCAGCGTAGGACGTCCAACCACAAATTGGACAGACGATCTAAAAGAGACCGCAGGGAAACGCTAAATGCAGGCCGCTTCCAACCGGCCCTTTTGGAGATCGATGGGGGAGGCCTATGTCCAGCAGTGGACGTTCTATGGCTGAAATGATGATGATGAATAAATCCTACGGAACCCTAAATGACTGGCCAAGAGCGTGTCGAGACACGCATATGGTAGGGTTCTGTAGCGAAAGCCACATTATTATGTTCACATTCATAGGTCAGAAATTGGTGATTGTAAAATTGAATTAAACTGTAATGATGATAAAAAATTAACAAGACAAAATTTAATAATTCCATGTTACTTTAAGAGGTTTATTAATTATTTAATATTTTTACCAATGAGAATAACTTACTCTTAATAAATATTGATAAATAAATGCATTTCAAAAAAACATCATCAGCCAGAACACGTCCACTGCTAAAAATAGGCCACCCCCAAAGACTACGTAGCTTTACCTAGTCTGTTGCCTCCCCCTTAGACCTCCACACGACAGCCTGACACACTGAACGACAGCCTGTCATCTGCTATCTAGTGGGAGGCCTACCTACGCTGCGTCATCCGTCTCCACTCAAGAACCTTTCTTCCCTATTATATCAGTTATCGGTTTTTCGAGCGATGTGGCCTGCCCATTACCACTTCAACTTGCAAATTTTAATAATTATGTCGGTAACTCTGGTTCTTTGGCGAATATCCACGTTTCAGATTCTATCGCGCAAATAAACAAGCATAGCTTTTTAGACTGCCCCGGCGGCCCAGTTGGTAGTCCCTGCCTTCTGCGCTTGGGGACGTCGGTTCGATTCCAACCTAGGACAAACATTCATGTAATGAACATTTGTGTATGTTTTATGTCAGGGTGTTAATATCTATTTAAGTATGTATGAAAAAAATATATATATATATATATATCAGTCTCTGGCAGCCATAGTACAAGCTTTGCTTAGTTTGGGGTCAGATGACCATGTGTGTAAAAATTACCCGAATATTTTTGTTTATTTATTTTATAGCTCTTTCATTGCCTACTGTGCGACTCTGAGTTTTTCCACCAGCAATAAAAATATATAATTTCTAAAAATATACGTATTTTTTGTGCTGGAAACTTTATATCATTTAGCATTTTACAGTGCACTGCTCAAGTGCACATACTGTGTCAGAGTATATTGCTCCAGTGTGGCCATTATTTTTGCTTTGCATTCCCTGGCAGATAAATGGTGGCATCTTTGTTCTGGACGCAGTTTTACGATAGTGGGTTGCTTTACTATTCTATGACTACTAAGCTGTATTAGACACTATCCTATAATATAGTATTTAAGAAGGTAGATACAGGTATTTAAAACTTTCTTTGACGAATCTTTAGTGTATTTCCTCTTTAACGTCGCATTAATTACAATAAGGAATTTGGAATCAATTATTTTTGTTTTACTAACTGAAATTTGTCAATGCTAACCTTACCTAAAAAAAGGAGAATCTATAGCTTACAGAACTTTGTTAGTAAAAAATTTACAATTGTTTGTTTGTTGATTGATAATTTGCTCACGTTGTTTTTTTTTTCACATTAACTTCAAGCTTACTGCTGGGATTTGAACCCACACCCTGCTGTTTGGAACTAGAACGCGCCAACCACTGAGCTATCGTCAATACAACTACATACTTTTTTAACTGGCAACTGCCTTTGTTATCTAAACAAAATACAAGCTAACTACTATCACTAAAAACCTAAACTGCTTGACTTATTACACGAAAACAGAGGGTAGATAGAAATATTTTTTCATAATTATTTAATCAAACTAAGTACCTAATTAGCTATTGCATTGTTGCGACAATCTACACAACTAGAAAGTCTAGTATATGTTAATTTATAAAGCTAACATTATAAACAAAAGTGAATTTAAACAAGAAATACCGGAACATGACCGCAAAGGGATTGCCGTTATCTCGGGTCAGTAATGCCGTTAGAGCATTGAGGTACTGCGCCCATAACTATACCCGTATTATTAACTACATATTGCAAATCAAAATTCTTTTATAGGTCTGAGGCCTTTCGTCTTATGTGCTTTCGGCTACCTGTTTTAACGCGTACCTAGGACAAACAGTCCAACTAGACAGGTCCAACTTGAAGAAAGAGGTCAACCGGCGAATCCAGTTCGGCTGAGCAGCGTTCGGTAAACTTCGCAACGTCTTCTCGTCTAAAATACCTCAGTGCCTTAAGACGAAAGTCTTCGACTAGTGTGTTTTGCCAGTGATGTCATATGGCACTGAAACGTGGTCTCTGACTATGGGTCTTATAAGCAAGCTCAAAGTCGCACAACGAGCTATGGAGAGGGCTATGTTCAGGGTTTCTCTACGAGATCGAATCAGATAAAATAAGATCCGTAGTCGAACGAAAGTTACCGACATAGCCCACCGGATTAGCAAGTTGAAGTGGCAGTGTGGGCAGGGCACATAGCACGCAGAATAGATAGCCGATGAGGCCGAAAGGTTCTCCAATGGAGACCACGGACTGGTAAGCGTAGCGTAGGATGTCCACCCACAAGATGGACTGACGTCCTAAAAAGAGACCGCTAGGAAGCGCTGGATGCAGGCCGCTTCCAACCGGCCCTTTTGGAGATCGATGGGGGAGGCCTATGTCCACTAGTGGACGTCCTACGGCTTAAAAGGTGATGATGATGAATACAAGGCTATCTACCTACATGCCAAATTTCATCTGAATCCGTTCAGCTATTACAGAGTTGATTGCGGACAACTTACACAAATTTGCGCATTTATATTAAGTGTAAGTGTAAATTAGTTTTGGAACTGTGTGGAACTAAATAAAAACAAATCATGAAAAGCTTTAAGCTCCTACAACTAGAAAATAAAACTGGGAAAATGCTTTTAAGACGATTTAAGTGCCTCATTTCAATAGACCCCAGAAGTACTATTTCACCAGGAAAACCCAACAAAAACGAAACGTAAACTGTGCTATTAACAGAGTTCCTCAAACTTTCACACACAAACACTTGAGCACTCAAAGCGGGGCACTCGCTCAAGACGTTTATTAAGCGGTTCCCATCCAGAAATACTCAAACTTTCTCCTCAAAGGCCCCGTCAAAATATCAAACACACAATGTGAGACCTAACGCCCAACTTTTATTGAGAAATTTAAAGACCGATTCAAAGTAATAGCTGAACTTTCAACACCCCCTGTATAAAGGTAACATTAATCATACTGTACAAAAACAGTTCGTAATTCAAAACTTTTAAATTGCATGAATTTTACACGCCCCGCGGTGCAACTAGTTGACCAAAAAACTGACCCGTAAATTTTCAAACTTATTCTATTCCGAACATCTGTTGTCTCGCTCGGATACGTTACGATTACACTTTCCGTCGCAGTTTTGTAAAAGTTTCGAGACGTGTCCGCTGAGATGGGATTTTCAAATCTTGCAAGGTAAGCTGTTACAACGTTCTATTTTTAAAATTGTTCTATTTGTCAAGGTGTAGAATGTCGCTTCTGTTCGTTGTAAAATATTTTTCGTGTATGTTTTTCGTTGGATATAAAACAAAGAATAAAAACTTTTTTACAAACGAAACTTGTAGGTGTTCTTATTATCAAAATGGGGCCGTAAATATTTTTACAAGCGGTACTTTAATTTATTTTTTACAGTCGCATCTACTGGTTTGTAAGAAAATGCTGAGCGGTGAGTTGGGATTAAACATTGACTTATATAGTAAGGACAGGGCGAGTGAACTTTTCCAATGATGCAAACAAGTATATTTATAGTATAAACTGTTAAGGAACTTACTACAATATGCACGTATTTACAATGTTTTTAGTAATATTATATTAAATAATTATCCTAACTAAACGTGCTCGTGTTAAATTGATAAAAAGTACTAAATTGATTACACGCTATTATCTGTATTGCTTTTGTAAAAAAAAACTATGACGGACACTGGTGGTTTATTTTAGTTAAAAAGAGGGATATTTCATGGTGGTAGAGGTTCCTGCAAGAGCGAATGCTAGAATAAGAGCTTCATTATTAACTGTTAATAATTAGCGCGTCGAAGGTTTAATTGATTAATACTTTTCTATTTCAAGTTAATTTTTAGGGTTCCGTACCTCAAAAGGAAAAAAACGGAACCCTTATAGGATCACTTTGTTGTCCGTTTTACCATCTGTCTATCTGGCTGTCAAGACCATTTTTTTATTTTCTAAAGTAAGTACCCCAATTACACACAGGCCCAATCAGGCCACAATTTTTTATATAATTACTTTCCGTGCACGGTTGTCTGGAAGAGATCGCTTTTAGCGATAAGGACGCTTGTAGCGATAAAAGCCTAGATAAAATTTTTTATTGTAATGTTTATGTTATCCTTGTTTTGTGGTATTTTAAAAAAGAGTTATTGGATTGTATTGTACCCTTTCGTAATTGATGTGGTTTTTTGCATAGACATAGATGGAGGGCCGGAGAGTGACATAGGATACTTATTCCGGACAGGTATGATGCAGCAGTGGCATTTTAAATTTTAGGTACTAAGCTTAGTATCGGCAATTTTCGGGTCGCCCTCTCTATATATTCAGCTCTATGGGATTGAAAGAAACAAAAAACCGCCAAGTGTGAGTAGACTTCGCTCGTTTGAAATTACGTTAAGATATTTTTATGACGCTCTCGGAAAACGTTTACTGGGTAATTCGTTTTTATATACGCAACCGTAAATGCGAAAGTTTTTTGGCACAGATACCTTCTGGGATGACATGCCGACAGATTAAACCAACACTGGTAAATGTAATAACTGATTTTTTACCCATGGATGGATGGAACGAAAAAAGTAAAAAGTATGTGTTTGGGGTTCGCTTCTTCTATTTTTGAGGATTTTCTCATATTTTTTCGAAAAGTGTAGCTATAATGTAAAATGTACCTCCATAAGTACCTCACAGTTCCCTCCATAACTATGAAATCTGTAAATTAAGATATCGTATACATCATTTAGTAAATATATATTTGAATGATTAAAAAAAAACAGGGAGAAAAGCGCCACTTTTTTATGTTAAGATAATCATGGAATAATAGGTTTCTTTTAGGCAAGCGTGCTCCATCGTAGGCCGCATCATCGCTTAACATAAAGCGAGTTGGCGGCCAAGCGCAAGCCTATTTATAATAAAAACAAAACAACAAACTAAAAATATAATTACCAAAAAAACTAGTGGGAAAAGAGGGCCTTAAAAATAAGCTCTTAACTATTGATGTGAAAAGTTAAGGTCCTATAAACTGGACCAACAAACTAAAACCCCCATTCGATATTTCCGTTCAACGAAATGCAAGAAAAGCTCTAAAAGTATTTCTCCAAGGGGACGTTGACTTTAAAACTGTACATTCCCGAGACCAGGTGACAATACAACGGTCGCGATTTCTTTAGTTTTACCTGCTTTTACTTTGCGCAGTTACGCTGCACGTTCGCACCACTGTGCAGTTTGCGCTAAGTATTCGCTGTTTGAGTTTGTTGCGGGTTGTTGGTATTTCGGACCACTGTGCAATAGAAATAGTTTCGTTACATTTACTCGTATAAATTACATTTTAAGCAGACGGCAACTTTAGTTGAACATGGAATTCTAGTATTAATTTATTGTTCGGGGAGATAGTTTTTGAAGTTGAGATCACTATTTTGCTAAAGGAAAATACTAAATCGATGTTGAATTTTCACGATTATATAAAATAGAACTGGTATATTGGCTTTTTAGGGTTCCGTTCCCAAAGGAGAAAAATGGGACCCTATTACTGAGCCTACGCTGTCTGTCTGTCCGTCCTACCTTTTAACGGCTATATCTTTAAAACCGTAATAGACAGGCAGTTAAAATTGTCACAAAATATGTAAATGTTAGGGCGTACCTCGTACGTACAAACATATTTTTAACGTATTTTTGTATTAGCTCTAATGTCAAAACGGTAATATGTAAAAGTGTCAAACTTGCCATGATTGTAGTACACACTCTTAAGTATTACAACAAATAAATAATATGTAATGGCCAAGTGCGAGTCGGTGACAATTTTCTGTTCGATACCAAGTTATAACTGGTAATTTAGCTATTAAATTTTGTGGTGGTACGGAACCCTCAGTGTGCGATCCCGACTCGCACTTGGCCGGTTTTTTTACTTATTCAAGAGTCGTAGAAATAGAAGCTGTTTGTTATGTTGTACAGGAGCTGCTCTTAATAGGCAATTAAAAATAACCTGTAACTAAGCAAAGTTTAAGAACCACATTAGCGTAGTAACAATCAAATATTTAAGTTAGGTTTCAGCAAGCGCGTGGTCTTTTTTTTTGGGTAGTCAAAAGAAATCCTCATGGACGTCAAGCAGGACCCCGACATTGCCGGGCCCTTACCGGCTAAAAACTTTGGCTGCCGCGAGTTAGGTCTCCGTATATTGGTTCAGGATAGAACTACTTTTATTTTATTTTCATATCATAGCTATGTACATTTTATGTTACTTAACTTTATCTACATTACATTAATCTTTATATTATTACAAGTTATTACAAAATACATTAACAGGTGAGAAAAATTTGGGGCGCTTGGTCTATTAGAATAAGCTCTCAAAGTACGAATTTAAAACAATTGATTGTTAAAACAAAGATCTAAATCTATCTAAGTTACATCAGGCAAGCTCATAATGCCCCGCATTAGCATAGTGAAGTGACGCAACAAAATTTAAGTCACAATTAAGCAAGCCCTAGGTCTATATTAGAAAGCTCTCAAAAGTAAAGGTTTTTTTTTTATCAAAAACGAAATAAACAAAACAATAGCTAAGTTAGATCTAAGCAAGGCAAGCGCCACATTAGCGCTGTGACAAAACGGGCGGCCAAACTTATAATTGTTGTCAACGCAACTTAGATTGGCTTGACGAAGCAAAACAACTACGGCTATAACTTAGTGATAACTTGGAAGAGAATTAGGCCGACTGGAAGTGACAGCGGAATAATAAAAGGTTTTGGTAACTTTTGATATTATAAGGAGCATTGTTATTTAGTTTAATGATTATTTGACAGCTGTTAAGAGATAATAGATGAATGGATATAATTGTCAGCAAACTATAGATAGGCATGCCAGATCCAGATTGCGAGTTAGCGGTGGCTTAATTATGTGAAACTAGAACGACAATCAACAGTATAAATAAGAACAAAAAAAAAACGATTAAGGAGTTGATATTAACCTTCAAACGGCTTAACATATTTATAGGAATCTTAGCTAGAAAACTCGATCAAGTCACCTTTCAAACAAAAAGAAACTAAATCAAAGTCGTTTTAGCCATTTGGGAGCTAGGATGCCACAGACAAATACACAAGTACACAGATGCACAGACATACAGATACACACGTTAAACTTATAACACCCCTTTCTTGCATCGAGGTTTTAAAAGACGAACTTGCATACATAAAATTCATCGTTGGTGCTCAATTTTGATATTTAAGCAACACTTGTGCAAAAACGCATGGTTTTCTTTATAGACCAAGCGTATCAAACTTTGCGTTGACTGTTTAATGAATGAGGGAATGAACGAATGAATTTAATACAGATATAAAGTCTTTATTGTGTACACCAGTAATAAAATTTACAAACACATAGAAAACACGAACTATTGCCACAATTAACATGTATGTTATGTAGATCTAAGTTTATGTCATACACCCATACTCCACGAACCCTTGTCACATCCAGCAGCCCTATATCCTGTGTACATTCAAATAGGTGTTTGCTTAGGAATTACTGTTCGTACTTAAGTTGCTGAGTTATGAATTGTTACTTCGTATTTTGAAACAAGTTACGAACAATGTTACAATGTTTTGACTTTACTTTCTTGTTTTTGATAAGTTACGGCGTTTCGGCTTATTTATTGTTACAGGTTAATTGTTTTTCTTTAATAGGGGTTGGAACTTGTTAGACTACTTATACAGGGTTACACGGGGCGGTGATACTATCTCGAAATGAGGTCATTGCACTCATAATTTTTACCATGTTGAAAAAGCGAAAAATCTACAAACAGTATCAAATAATAAATCCATTTTTAGTGTTAAGTTTTGTAAAAAGTTAGTAAGACGTGTAAAGTAGAGAATCTGCCTGTGAGAGATTGTTAGTTTGTTACTAATAACCTAATATACATTTGGTTTGAATTTGAATGAAATTTAATATGGCACAGCTGATTTTTAACAGACCTAAAAAAAGGGGTTCTCAATTATTATTATTTTTGTTTTTTACTCAGGAACTCCTCCATTTATAAACCCCTTTTGTGTTTTTTTTTATTAGAAAGTATATACTGCAGATTATTCTATTGAAATCTCATTCATCTCAAAATAGGTTCAGTACTTTGGTTTTTAATCAAAATAACTAGAAAAAATGTCATCGATGTAAACTAAATTGCGTATTGATTACTTATTTTTTTTGGTTTTTAAATTGATAATTATTTCGCTCGATTTCAGAGCTGAGCCCATTGTAAAAAGGTTTAAACGATGAGTACACTGACCTCCTTTCCGCTTAGTACCACCGTTCTGAGTAACCCTGTATACTTTACTTTTTATGTTGTAATCTTTGCCGGTTCCAAAACAGACTATTACGCGACTGCAAGTATTCATTGCCTAAGTTGGCTTGGTACGTTCCTAACTTGACAGCAACTTGTATTGGTTTCCATCTATTGCTGTTTTTTATTACTTTAAGAAACTGCTAGTACTTTCATTAGTTAGACTTTAATGAACTTTATGGCGTTTTTGTTACAAGAAAACTCGAGAATGAGCTGTGAATTAGAATTAATTTAAAGCCTTTTTGAATTTCATAAATTTTTGTTTTATACGGGAATTAACTCACGTAAGATAAGCCTTTTGAGCATTTGTTGATTTTTTTCCAGTTGAATGCGCGCGTGTTTTCGTCTTGCTTTAGACTGATACAGTATATACTAGCTGTTGTTCGCAATGCTGTTTGATGTCACCCCCTTTTGGACCCCGTTAATTCGACCTTTTCGCAAAATCCTTTCTAACTCCTACACTAAAATTTCACCTCCTTAATCCGTCTCTTTTATAAAAATCTTACAACGTCATTTATTTATTTTAAACTATTAACTTGATTACCAAATTCGCTCAAAAACTTCCTAACTTTCTGATACCATTTATTTACAACAAAATTGTTAAAACGCTAGATGTCAAATACTTTTCGGTTAACCAGGCAAAGCACATTGTTCAAAAGTGCTTTCTATCCTTATCTTATGATGATACTAAAAAGTTACTACTTATCTGTTATTTTTTTTGTTTGTTTTTAACCTAGGTTTTTGTTATTTGTGAGCTCTAGTCGTATTTCGTAGAAGAAAGTGTACGAGATAAGACAGGCTTTGTCCTAGTCCGACCAATACTAAACTATTATAATTAAGGTGTTACTTTTTAAGCAATAAAAAATCTCCCTAACATTTAATTAAAAATCAATAATATAGAATAGAATATCAATAGAATATTTATATAGTAAATTTTCAAACTCCATTTGTCCCCTTAATTCGGCCCTTTCGCAAAATCCTTTCTTAGCGGACCTCGTCATCCCACAAAGATGGATCCATACGGCATTACAACTGCAAACAACCAATAGAAACACTGATCTTACTACCTTCGCCAGACAGATAAAAAATTCAGCCAGCATCACGTACCAACAAAACCACTAATTTACAAGACGTGGGTCCTAACCGCCACCTGTTAAACTGTGCCAGTGACAGCTACACGACCTTACTAAATTTCATACTTTAGGTATTAGGTGACCCTTTGTGATAATCTTTAGGAATATCCGGAACGTGGAACGCACGGGACGGGAACGGGACGAGAATTGGCTGAACGATTTTTAAGGCACTCGCAGCATAACATTTATAAGATGCTTATATGTAAATAATTGTCACAAATTAGTGAAAGTCCCGTCAAAATCAGTCCAACCGTTTTGGAGTCCATAGGGAACATCCATACAGACAGACATCGATTTTTATATGCATAGAAGATGTAATCTTCACTATCTTAGACCTTCAACGGTCTATGGGCAGTCTAACTGTATTTGTAGTTTTAGTTTTAGCTCGTATTTTGTTTGGTTAATAAAGGCGCTTGCCCAGGGAAAAAAAATCTTCACTTCACAGCCTTTAAGGTCTAAAACGGTTTTGAACAGGATTCTGGGGCGATTGACACCGTATGTTTGCGTCCGGTAACGGGTCGACACTTTCCCAAATTCGACACTTTGGTTCATTCGACGCTTTCCTTAATTCGACACTTTTTCTAATTCGACACTTTGGTTTGTTCTCTACTTTTTCGAATTTGACACTTTCTTGAAATCGGCACATCGGACCACGGTGGGAAATGCGCGGTGCTTTTAAATCAATTTGGCCTGCAGCACCGCGGTGTAAATCGCCTGCGATTACTATAAGTTCACCATAGCAACGCGATATCGCTTCGCAATCGTACCGGAACATGTAAATCTTCACCTAGCTTCCCACGCAACGACTTGATTCCCTATAGACATTACATCCAACTTATTCTGTAGGCAGCAATAACATAAGGTCTTCTTAGAAATGTTGTTAACGAGAAACATAAAGATACTATTTAAAAAGTGTTTTAGCACCATATTGCTACATATTTAAGTAATGTCGGCGCCACTCGTTCAACTGAAGATGGTGTTGATGATGATGAGTCTTCAGCAGTGGCACCGAAGCGGGTACTTATTCACTCTTGATTTCTTCCTGTTCACGAAGGTTCTTGATATTGAGCGTTCCTTGTTCTTGGTCTCGATGGTTCTTGATCTTGATCGTTCGTTGTTCTTGAGTCTTGAGAGTTCCTTGTAGTTCCTTGTTCAGCTGAGGGTGAAGATGAGGGATCGAAGAGAAAGACTTGTTCAGAGTTGTTCACAATAGCAAGATGCAGTTGAGAGTGATTTTATTCTTAAATCTATGCAACTTATAATCTAAAGTACAGTCGGTCACTTAGTATCTAATTCAAGGAGTATCGTGTTCAGTGTTCGCTAATGAGAGACATTCTTTGTGTTCGTTTACATCATTGTTTCCGTGTTCGTGTGACTAAGACAATGCCCTACATTTTACAAGCTAAGTTATGTACTTTACGTGTCTGAATATTTCCTATCGTATTATGTGTTCGTAGTTCAAAAGTGTGCCTATGGTGTTTGTGTGTGTACCTATCGTGTAGCCCTAGTGTTTCTATCGTGTTCTGTTCCGTGTTCTTAATTACTAGGTACTCAAAGGAAAATAAATCTAAACTTATTCCTACCTATTCACATAGTTCAATTTAACCTACGTTCCTACCAAAGAAGTTCTATTTACATATTCAAAACTTAATTGATCCTAACTATGACTCTATACAATAACTAGTTGCCGGAGCAGGTCGGCTCACCTGTCGCTAACTACCTAAGGGGTTTTATCTATACATTCATGCTCATAATCGTTCTTATCTATGATTCTATACAATGCCTAAATTCTCGGATCTGGTCGGCTCGCCTGTCGCTAACAAGTAATGTTAATTGAGCATTTTATAGGTACTTTTTGTGCGTCTTGACTGAAAATGCTTTGTTTCCGGTAAAATTCACCAACCAGTGGAGGCGCGTGGAGTGGGATACTAAACTTTGATTGGTCCGTTCAGAGTCACGACATCGATACTGGCGTGCCATTGGTAGGCGGAGCATATGTATCTATAAGTAATTTTTGTGCTAATGTGTTGAGTGAAAGTGCTAGCTGTATTCCAGGTGTCTATACATTCCAGTGCCGCCATTGTTCCCACCGCTCGTTGACCTGAGCTTATGACCTTGCGCGTAACCTTTAGAACATTAAGGTCTGTAATTAAGATGAATGGGAATTAATCACGCTTATTGTTACTGTTAATTGTGGAAAATGTCTTGGGTCTTGACTGAGACTTGGCGCGAAAGATAACCACTGTTTTAAGCTTAAAGATTTCTACGTTAAGTCTACTACCACTGACGAGATTACCTTGCAAATCACTGTTTTTAACTATCACGGTTGTTCACTACAGTTATTTTAACGGGATTATAGGTGTGTTTGGTCGCGACTTTCGAGTTCCAGTGATAACCGTTGCAAAAGCTAAGGAAGAGGGTAGATCGTAAAACACTGTTTTAAACTATTACGGTTGTTCACTAAAGTTATATGTATATTTCGGGGTATTTGCCGTGGTAAGGTAACCGTGGTGTGGAGCTCATTCCACAACCTTGCCACGGTAAATATCCCGTAAATAATTATATAACCTAAGGGTAGATCGTATTTAGTACCTATAAAAAAATTACGTGCAGTTTCGATGCCATATCGCTCGAAAACGGTGAAGGAAAATGTCGTATGGAAATCGGTTTGTCTAAGAACATCAAAAGTGCAAAGACATATTCACCAACATGCACTGGGTCAGTATGGTGAATTAAAAGCTCATTCTCTCTCTCTCTGAGAGAAGGCCTGTGTCCCAGCAGTGGGAACATAATAGGCTGATAATGACTGCTTACTTACAATTCGTTGCCTTCGAGTGTGGTGTGCGTAATTCTTGGACTTACCTGAAAAGTACAAAAGATTATTAAAATTTTATTCCGAATATGTTTCTAAAGTTTTAGCTAAATCCTATCTGCTTCAAATCTTAGGGTTAAATTATAACTTAATTAGGTTAGATTAGAGATATCTCATCGTGAATTTACTCTTAAAATTATCTCTCTCACAGCAACCGTCATCTTAATAGGCACTCTCTCAATTTAGAGTCAATATTAACGTTCTTAGGTTCTAGCATTTCACCGTAATATCAAAGTTCACGTCAGTTATTTCGGTAGGTATTTATTAGCCACGAAATTTACCTCTATCAAGATTGAAAGACCTGTCACTTCTATATTCTATGACACTAGTAGGTATACTCTTGGCTCAAGATTCAATAGCTTTTTATTCTATGCATATAACAACTTTTAATATTGGCAATAGTTGAAATCCCGCAAAATATCGGATTTCGTTGAGTGTTATTTTTTGTGATTTCAGTGTTGGTTTCACATAGTATAAGTACAGTAGATATATTATAAGCGAAAGCAGTAGGTTGACTTTAAACAAATGCCCGAATAGAGTAACGTAATCTAACGGGGTCTCCCCTGTTTCACATAACAACGTTTCCTATAATTTTACTTGACCTAACAACGTTTGGTATAATAATCATTATGTGTATTTTTTGTTCACATATTTTTTGTTTTAAATAACATTTGTTTGATAGAACAACGGTAGCTCTAATATTCAAACAGTACAGAACTGAAATTATACAAAGAAAAATTATATGAAAAGTTGTTATGAGAAACAAGGGAGAACCAATCTAACGAGCGCCCCTTCTGCCGCCCGCTACGATACTTCACGGTACGCTCAGAGCGATAGTCGCGCGCCGCGTCATTGAGATTCGTCGTATGTGTGTCGTCAGCGTAGAAGTGGCGTACAAAATAATGAACATTTTCTTAAAACCCTATAGTAGCAACCCTAGCCCTGTGACCGACAGTAGGAATTGAATTCAAGGACACGTCCGATTCAAACTACTGTTTTAGCTTATATATCTCCTGTGGTATAATTTCTCGGCTTAGTAACATCGGGGAACCATGTATAGGTCTGTCACTTCTATACAGCTATTCTATGACATGCCAAACTATTGGCAGTTCGTTACGGCCTAGATGAATATTTCGACGTTGTTAATACGTTATGCGATGGACATTGCTCGAAGTTGCGGGACTAAATTGTCGAAGTTGACAACCCTGGGGAGCCCTTATGTTTAATACAGGGTTGGCGGTCATTGGAAAAATTAAGATGTCGTAGTAACTGGTATTTAAATTTAATGAAGGCGCTGATAAAGGCATTCAAAGAAATAAATTCCATCCGCCGCATGAGATTCCAAATAAAGCAAGTGTAAAGCAAAAATATCACGTAAAACGCACAGTATGCGATTTACACAGATCTATGATAATATATGTGGATAATCTTTCAAGCGGTGGCGGAACTATACAAACATTTTAGAAGTCGATTTTAAGCTACTTCTATAACTCGTATTGATTTGAAACGTTTTATTATTTTCTACAGAAATTATCGAACATTATCATTTGATTGGTTCAAATTTTACAGAATTCAATGATCGACAACCCTATTTAGAGATACTAACCTCGCTCTAGGGTTGCGCTTCGTATGTCAGTGTTGTATTAATTTGCAAGCGGATCGAAGTTATACGTTATGACAATGTATATGTATTTTAATTAATACATCGATTTTGGGATGCAAGCACCGAATATTACGATGGTTCAGTGTATTTCGGAACCTATGGTAGTTCCATCAGTTCCGACACTGTTCTGGAAATATCGTTATTTTGCAGCGGAAATTGAAATATTTTGTATAAAATTGTAAAATCTAGTAAAGTCAAAATATGTAGTTTGAAAATATTAATTACTATACAGGGTTACGCAGAACAGTGTGACTTATCCGAAAGACGGTCATTGTCCTCATCATTGTGAATAACTTCTTCTATACTATTCTACACAGATATCGCAAAAAAAAACTGCTTCATAGAAAAAAAATATTCACACACAAGTGATTGTATGGAACAACAGATATTTTTTTTCGGAATTTCGTTAAAAGTTTTTCATTATTGATGAGTAAGTACAAAGACGTTGGTTTGGTCTTACCAGCTAAAACGTTTGGTTCAATGACAACAGAAAATAGAGTTGAAATTAAGACACTAGTACACTGAAACGAGAACAATGTCCTGAAATCAATTATTCGTAATCGTTATTAGAATCCTTACAAGAAACAATTGGCCGTTCACAAAAAAGGATACTAAGCAAAATAAGCAGTTTCTCGAAAAATAATTTTTAAATGGAACTTTCCAACGAGTATTGATTAGGTACTGAGAATGCGAATTGTCTTTAGAGATGATACAATTTGCAATCGATATTCGATAATTTTATCGATAAACGATGAATATCGATACACAATGAATAGAAATCTAGCAGTGTAAATATTACAT
Source organism: Agriopis marginaria (assembly GCA_932305915.1). NCBI lineage: Eukaryota > Metazoa > Arthropoda > Insecta > Lepidoptera > Geometridae > Agriopis > Agriopis marginaria. Next base: position 18,251,292 of record OW029914.1, on the reverse strand, counting down.
TTGATTTTTAAAGGTGTAACAAAATAGAAACCAACTGGCTAAACGTATGACTGTCCTTGTCTCATAAAGTGTAATGACAAAGACAGTTATTTTTTTATAGTTGATATTATTATTTATTTTAGTATCTACTGTCTTCAAAATTGTCGAATTTTTGTATTTTTTGTCAATGTTTATGCAAACTTTGAACGACAGTTAAAAACTTTCTGTCAACACAAAACATGTATAATTTGACGACTACGTGGAAACTGATGGCAGAAAAGTAAAATTTTATCGATAAATCGAAGAAAAGTAATAAATAAATAAATAATCGATAAGGTGAGTCAGTTCATCGTTTTTTAATAGGTATCGACCTATTAAAAAACGATGAACTGACTCACCTTATCGATTATGTTCTTTTCCACTTCAACTAATAAGAGTTAAATTTCGCAATTAGTGAGTAATCTGATTGCTTATGAAGCATTCGATATGGACCACCCACTGTTGCGATTGTTTTCAAAACAATTCTTAGTCGAATTGCATAACCATGTTGCGAGAAATGAATGAGTTGATTATTAAATTGTTGTTACCCAGTTTTTATATTCCTTTTCAAATCGGGTAAAAGCTAGTTTAGTAATAAAATTTATTTAAAAAAACCGAATAAAAAAAATCAATCTCAAAACCCAAACATTTGCATACTATGAATAGAATAGAATACAGGCGTGCTTCCCACTTATATAAGCACTGAATTATGTTGTCATTTTAGTCGCGTCGATGTAAAATCTATAGTTTTAAAGATCTTTTGCAATAACAGCTGAGCGAGCTGCCAGAGCTATTTTTTCCACAAATACAAATACATAATTATTTATTTCGCATAAACTGTACAAAAAAACAATACCTGAATATGGAATATGGCCTGAGGGCCTCAAACTAGGCTAAGCCTGTATCTTGAGGTCCAAACAGGATATAGTAAAAGAAATGTCGCGCGCGCTTACACCAGAAGTAAATATAAACATAAAATACTGAGAATATTAAAAAAAAATCTGTTATGTAATGCAAAAAATAAATCAATATAACCTAAAGCAAATAGAATTATGAGAAACCTTACAACATGAGAGAAATTTACAAGTTTGAAAATTTAAAAAAATTCAAATGAGCTTCCTCTTTAGAGTAACATAGCAAATGGTTAAAAGCAATTTTCATGTGAATATTCTGATTTCTGATACAAACTTTTGTATCGAGTAAATATTCGAACAAATATTTAAAAAAATATATAACATGATATCAATGTAACAAGCAAATTCCTTTACAATGTACTACGCAATGTTATTCTTAAAATAATGCCCAATCAGTTTTTAGGGTACCCAAAGGGTGTAAACGGGGCCCTATTACTAAGTCTACGCTGGCTGTCTGACTGTCCTACCCTTTAACGGCTGTATCTTTCGAACCGTATTAGATAGCTAGTTGAAATTTTCCACAAAATATGTAATGTTGCGGTGAATTAACTAAGAAATAATAAATTAAAAAATACGAAACGGGTATTACAACAAACAACAAATCATTTTTTTAACGTATTTTGTATTTGCTTTAATGTTAAAACGGAGATACGTACAAGTGTCAAACTCGGAATGATTATAGTACACACTCTAAAGAAAAATAATAAATAACGCCCAAGTATGAGTCGGTGACAAATTTCCGTTCATTACGAAGTTATAACTAGTAATTCGGTTATTTGGACGACCTTCAACGACCTTTGGACGTTTTGGATCTGGGTGTCTTCAAGTCTAGAGTGAATCGGTTTCTTCTAGGCAAGCGTGCTCCATCGTAGACCGCATCGTCGCTTAACATCAGGCGAGATGGCGGCCAACCGCAAGCCTATCTACTATTAAAAAAAAATCTTATCCATTTCTTTCATCAAATCGAAATTCCATATTTTACTAATTTTGAAGTCAGTTTTTTTATTAATAATTCTTGTATTATGTGGTGGTACGGAACGGAACCAGTGCGCGAGCCCAACTGTAAATTCTGGAAATATGTGCGAAAGAGCCCTGGCCAGGAAAAATTCTGAGTGAATTCTGATTTTCAGGAGCTCTGTAAAGATTCGCACCGCTGTTCAAATTTTCCTTCCTTGAAATAATTTCCCTAGTTTCCGGAATACAAATCATTATCTGCCGGCTGCTATCGGCGAAACACCTAAGCGCGTATTATTTCGACGGCACTAAATCAAATCCCTTCGTCTGCCGTTTACAAAGGAATTTATGTGCGAAATACTGGAATTATAAGTACAAGCCCAAGTTTCTTTTTTTAATGAAGAGTTCCCCAATAGCTACAACCTGGGTGTTTTCAAATCACAAGTGAAACGATTTCTTCTAGGCAAGCGTGCTCCATCGTGGACCGCATCATTTCTCAACATTATGTGAGTTAACGGTCATGGCGAGTTTAGAGTCCTAAAGAGTCGGCAACGTATTTGTGATGCCTCTGGTGTTACAACTATCCATAGGCGACGGTGACTGCTTACCACCTTTATTAAGTTTATAAAACGCTCATCTGCGAACCAAATAGGAAGCATTTAGTTCGCGTTTTATGTTTGAGAACAACAACAACTGACCTAAAGTTTATTTTTCATTTATTTCTTGACAATGGAGACATTCCTTCAGTCGGAATAATAAATAGGTTTACTAGATATTAAATAAAGTCAAAAAAGTCATAGTCAGAGCCAAGCAAAGTAAGTCACGGTTAAATACAAGACATGCGTTGGAACCGTTTATCGTAGCGTTTTGCGTTCCGATCAATAGAATAAAGACTGAATCTTTATTCTATTGATCGGAACGATCAATATACCTAACGCTAACCGTGTACGAAGCATCTATACATAGATAACTATTTCGCTACACTACCACAAGTATAAGACACTAACTCGTGTGTAAGTAGGTGCATATAGAATACGTTTGCGCATCCAACCTGCTGGTATTTCACACATAAATAAATGTTCCGCAGAAGGGCATGGTGAGGTATCTGATTTACGCGAGTTTCTGTGTGGTTTAGTATTTTACTTGGTTTCGGTAGTCATGTTGAGTTCATTTTGATGTGTTAATTTTTGTTTAGGTCGGCCAGGGTGGGCATGAAAAGGCGACACCGTTTCATGGATCATATTCTGAAATCCCATACGAAGCGCTTTGATTCTAATTTTATAATCCGAAAAACAAAAACAAAAAAACACCGTGGTAAGTTAATTCGTAATAAGCCGTAATTCTTCAGTCCTGTCCATCCAAAGGTTGCCTGGAAGAAATTGCTTTAGGCGATAAGGACCATTAGACCATTTAGACCATTATACTGCCGTATATTGGTTTTTATTTTATTTTAATTAAGTTTCATTTGTATTTTCGGTGTGTAATAAAGATGTATTGTTATTGTAAGGTTGTGGAATGAGCTCACGAAAAAAAGCATGTTTGTAATGCAATTTAACAAAAGGTCAGGTTTTGTCACTTTGCAAATTAATACTCTATGATTTTATATCTTAGAAAATGTGAAAATACGCGAGCGAGAGAGCTGCAGACGGTAACAAACCCCCCTCAAATAAAATAATGCGTGATAAGTCCCGATAGAAAATTAAAACATTTACCTCAATTGTCAGAAATGATGGTCGGATTATAAAGACTAACCAATTAAGTCTACCGATTCACAGAATGCTCTCATTTCTCAATCTGTAAATTCCATCCCAATTAGCTACCCCAAAATCGACTACCAAAGCATGAAGCCACAGTTCGAGATGGGAATAGTACTCTAACCGATGCAGTGGAAGGTAAGCTTACTCACGTGTGCAACAAACGGAGGCCTAGCGAGCGCCCAGTCGGGTGGAACGGTATGGTTACCATTATTTCGGATGCCTAAAATCAGTGGAAAGTATAACTCTCGCCCTATACTTTGTCTTTTGCAAAATTTTAACATTATTGAATTGAATATTATAAAAAACAAAGTCGTGTTAGTTACACCATTTAAAACTCAAGAACGGCTGGATCGATTTTCATGATCTTTGATTTCTAGGTGTCCTCTTCACCCCGAATAGCAGAATAAGTAATAAAATATTGAAAAATGCACGATTTTTTATTATTATAAAATTTATATTCCCGTACATTCTGTATAGAACGGCAAGAATTGAAGTCTTATACATTGACATATTACATCATAGACACAAAAAGATTTCGTCATATAAGACAAAGGAGGTTGCTGTTGCTACCAAGGAAGTTTCTACAAGGAGGTAGGCGCTGCCAGTTAATGAATATAAAAAAACACTGACTGGAAGTTCAAAAAAGTTAATCGTACATTATCTTTAGAATGCAATTGCAAATTGTTTAAATCAGATTTCGAGTAATCGGAGCACCACTATAATAATATCAACTGATGTGATGTATCGCTAAAATTCTTATAAAAACAGTCATCCAATGAAATCGTCTCAGAGTGCCACCCTATACGCCCACAATACACGGAAGTACAAACACACAGACAAACGTACCTGCTCGGCTTACATTAGCGATAAAATTATGAAATATGGCCGTCGAGCTCCGTAGAGCGACAAAACATGAAAAGGACAGATAGGAAACTCAGAACATGCAACGAAAAGAGCACATAATTGACTTACATTACAGATTTTGCCTTGTCATTGTGTAAAGTAGACAATTCTACAGGTTAGTCATTTTACGCTTACGGCATTCTTAGAAGAAGTCATTGTAATATTATTTAGGCGTTTTGCTTTAAAGTAGGTACAATTAAAAAGTAGACAGTCACGATTTGATTTGTTGTCAATGTGACCAACTATGCGGAGCCAAAAATAAGATAGTTGTTGCTGGTACTTACACAGGGTTATAAGGAAAGGGCATGTTAAGTCGAAAGGGGTTCTTCATATTCATCATGTTGAAAAACTTTTACTATGGGACCAAAACTGACATCGCGAAAAAATATCAGCTGTTCCATAGACAAGTATAAATTGTTTTCTTTTAAACCCTCGATAAAAAAGCTGATAATCTTCAAACGGCTGAACAGATTTTCTTGATTTGAACACTCGATCACCTTTTAAACAAATACAATAAAATCAAAATCGGTCCAGCCGTTTGGGAGTTACGATGCCACAGACAGACAAACAGATACACACGTAAAATTTATAACATCCCTCTTTTTGCGTCGCGGGTTAAAAAGTAAACTCAAAAGTACATACTCGAAACAAAAAAAACCTCTTTCATTTTCACCACAATTTCGGCGTTCTTTATATGAATGGATATATTATTACCGGGCAAAACCGTGAGGCAGTTAGTAAAGAAATAAATTGGGTATATGAAATTATACATATTCTTTGATTATTAATTTTTTATGCCTTTGTGAGTAGCACATCTGTCTTTTAATCATCTGTGGTAGAGCTTTGCCGGCGGCGCAGTGCAGAAATGCCAGTGGGAAATGTGAAGCTAAATGATTACAGAGTTGAGACAGTTCAAAGAATCCTGTGTTAATGTGCAATGCGATGTCATCGTAAGTGCAGGTATTATAATGCTTTAATTGAGGTCTGTTAATGATGGTGTAGATTTTTATTTAGACCGCCCTGTAAGCTGGCATTACGATGCTTTTGAGTGAGAGTTACTATACAAGAGACAGATAAATATTAATAGACAGAGATAATATAGAGACAGATAAATTTAGATTGAAACAGTTTCTAATTGACAAGGCTTATTATACCATAGATGAGTATTTTAAGATGCAATATTATTTGTAATTAACATCATTATCAGCCTATCATGTTTCCACTGCTGGGATACAGGCCGTGTGAGGATGGGCTCTAATCCAGCATCAGCCCAGTCACACCAGCCTCAGCAGCTGGACCAGTGCTCGTTGGTGAATGACATTGGTCTTTAAACTTTGAAATTGAATAATATCACTAAAATATTAATTAGAAGTCATTAATTAAAAACACAAACACGATTTCAAATACATATAATGGCTATGTAAGGTACAATCGTTAGTAGTACCTACTTTCTCTCCGGCATTGGTACTGGTACATGTAATTGTAAACACAACAATAAAGAATAGTAAAAATGTCGGCGACGAAATTGAGACTGATGAAACATGTCTAACTCTGTCTTCTCTACTGTGGCTCTCCCGGTAAGAGCTTTTTACTTCGAATCAGAGTTCGAACACTTTGAACACATTCAACGTAAAGTGTGCAACGGGCTTTAAATCAGTGTGCGACCGACTTTACATCACGTAGGCGGCGAAGTGTGTTTTACATTACATTATCATAATTGGCTTTTGTTTTCGCCCACATATGTTGTTTCTGTAGATGAATAGGTACCTACAAGGACAAAATCTAAGTTATGTCACAATAATGTAATAATGTATATTGCACTAGCTGAATCCCGCGGTGTTACCCGCGTTTTCTTATTACGCATTCAGTTTCTTTCCATAGTCATACTCCAGGCGTTCAGGAGTTATGGAAAATTAGGTAACCCACAGACATATACCCTAAAAACATAACATTTAATTTTGGGCAGTCGTGTTCAAAATAAGGTACGTGAGTACGGGTTAGGTCCCAAATGTACACATTAAAAACTGTGCACAAGGTTCAAAATGAGCAGTTCTCAGTTGGTGCATTTCCCACAATGTGCATTTCTCACAATGGGGACTTCTTATAACTGAACTTCACAACATAAGCATTTTTTAATTCTCAAAATGAGCACTGCTAAAAATTTAGATATGAGACATGGAATAAATATGTTTTTATACGTTTTTAACTGCTTAAAAATATTACCGAAAACAAATCATCAAAAACTCCCCTGTTTCTCAACTGTTATTAAAGACAATCTTTACAAACATGACAAAATAATGCCTTAAAAAATTGCCTTCACATAAAAGTGAAACAAACTTCAACAAATCCTGTACAAAAGTACTGATTACTTTCTTGCCTGACTGCGGTGCCGTCAATGTTGCAAACTTTGACACGAATTTACGTTACAAATGTTGAAAACGTAACAATATTTTGGTGTGATTTCACGTTTACACGATGGCTTTTGAGAAATGTATTCAATTTCGTGAATGTTTGTTCGTGGAATTTGAGGCCTACGTCAAATTAGTGAAGTTTGTTTGATTTATAAGCGTAAAGGTAGACTTCGTTGCATCGCGGCCAATCGCAGCCGCGCGCGGTAGATGCAAAAGGTTTTTGCACAATGACAATATAACCACTTGACTGCTCGTCATTTACCCCGCATGAGGCAAAGGTTCTAACATGTCAACCTAAGCTATTTCAAGCAGGGCCAATCCTAGGCGCGAATTGAATGAATGACTTTTGATTCTCCAATCACAAACGTCGAGTCGCGTCGAGTCTCTAATCACAAGCTCTGTCCCTCCGCGACCGACGTGGCATCATTTTGCAAAAGGGAATTTTGACTACATGCACGATCAAGTGGTTATATTATCTTTGTTTTCGCACTATGAAATGTATGGCGCCGTTTCCAAGGTCTATGTCAGACGCGAGCGGCCGACGACTGACGACGCCATACATTTTCAAATCGCATCAGCCGTGATGCTCGGAAGTCTACCTTCAAAGCCACGCTCACGGGCCAGATCTATCTTCTTCGCACGTTTTATAAAACTCTATTAGTAATCAAATCTCTCGCTGACTAGAAATGTTCAATGCTTGTTAGTTACGATTAACAAAATCGATTTAAAGAAACTGAACCAGTGAAAAGTCTCATTAATTTAGACGTTAAATCAACCAACCTACATTCCGCGCCGTATCGAATTACCCATTATTCCACAATCAGTAAACAATAAAAACGTAAAGAAACACAAATTGAATCACACGCGCATTATGCACATCATAATCGAGTGATTGCGAAATCAATTATGGTGTTTGTAAATCAGGTTAAAAGGTATTAGGTACATAGCGATACTCGTGAAGGAAAGTGCTAAGGAACGACAATGGGAGCGAGTGCAGTGGTAGCTTATTCAGACGCAAGTTTTAAATCAAATATTTATTTCACATGAATAGTACAATATTAATAAATATTCCAAACTGAGCCATCATCATCAGCCAGAAGACGTCCTCTGCTGAACATAGGCCTTCCCTTAGACCTCCACACTGAGCCTGCTTGTCATCTGCATCCATTAGATGCTCACTATGTTGTCGGTACATCTAAATAAATAAAATAAAATAATATTCGGGACATTTTTTCACACACGGTCATCTGACCCCAAACTAAGCAAAGCTTGTGATATGGCTGCCAGAGACTGATATACATACATATATAGTTTTAAATACATACTTAAATAGATATTAACAACCAGATATAGAACAAACACAAATGTTCATCGCATAAATGTTTGTCCTAGATGGGAATCGAACCCACGCCCCCAAGCTCAGAAAGCAGGTTCACTACCAACTGGACCAACGGGCTATCTATACTTACGCTGCGTTTTCCGGTTCGTGGTCTCTTCTCAAGAACCTTTCTTCGCCATTAGTTATCGGTTCTTCCACTTCAATTGGCAAATTTTAACAGCATGTCGGTGACTCTGGTTCTTTGGCGAATAACCACCTTCCGTATTCTATCGCGCAAAGAAACTCCAAGCATAGCTCTCTCCATTGCCCGTTGTGTGACTCTCGAGTTTTTCCAAAAGGCAAACAGTTAAGGACCACGTCTCACGTACGGAGTTAAAGCCCAAACTGAGCATACCAAATTTCATCCAAATCCGTTTAGTCGTTATGGAGTTGAATGCGGACAAACATACACTTGCATACATTCGTCTTTATAAAATTAGTGTCAACGACATCGTTGAAGCATAAAATGCAGCTTTCAAAGCTAATGGAGTGCATAGATAGTTACATAATAGCTATTGAAGGAAATGTTCCAAGCTAAGATATCTAGATGCCCTAGTTTAGAACTTCTAAGCGGTGATCGATTCGAAGATATACCTACTCTTGGGGAAACTTCTGATTGTAACTGGCAAGTTTATTGATATTAGTGAAAGATACTTTATAAGAATATCAATTAGATTTTTTTGACACGCTTTTGTTAGCTTAGATTGTAACTAACGAACTGTGTAAACAAATCTTAGAAGTCGATTTTTAGCAAATTCTAATTGTCGAATCAATTTGAAACTTTGCTAGTATAGGTAGCTCGGGTGGCAATACAATAATTTGGTGCCTTCGATGATGATGGACCTAGAAGACGGATAGTAGAGTTTGAAAACAAAGATAATACGGCCACTTGATTCCGCATGTTGTCAACTTCCCCTTTTGCAAAAGTAAGCCATGTCAGACGCATCGAATCGCGGTTTGTGATTGAAGACTCAAAAGTCGTTCATTCAAACCGCGCCTAGGATCGGCCCGCTCGAAAACGATTATGCTGAAAATTTTGTACCTTTTCATCGCGCGGGGTAAACAATGACAATATAAATTATCTTTGGGGGTAAAGGATGAGCAGTCAAGTAGTTATATCGTCATTGTTAAGAATCCTCTGGTTTGTTTTAAAGAGTCAAACAAGCGAGTTTTTTAAAACCACTTCTGTATCTGCTTATACTATCGTATCGCGATCAATCGATGTGATGTGTTTGTGTGCTGTAAATTTTAATCGAATTAAGGCATAAAAATTGAAAGTGTTTCGCTTAGTTCGTCGTAACACTTTCTTAAACAACATGAAAATAAATAGAGCGATGCAAGTTGCACCAAAGTGGTCTCAAAAGTTGTTTATACATAAACAACTTCTTTTAATGGCCGACTAGGTCGCGCCAAGCGATTTCATCCGTGGCCATCCATACCCACAAAAACGGCACATTGGCGGTATAAAAAAACGCGTCAAAGATAGAGAATCTCCTGCTTTTTCTCATCGTTCTCCTCCTTACATTGGTTTAAAAGTATCTAATGACACTCTCCGACTTTTCAACTATCCCTATATATATGCAAAAAATTGCTTTGATTCGTGTTTGATTCCCATTTTATTGTGCGAACTGCAAGATTGAGGAATGCGCTGCCTGAATATGTTCCTGATAAGGCTGTGGCAGACCATGCCACAAAAAGCAAGTACAAGTTGCAAGTGCTACGTAAGCATCATCTGCAACGTTTTGCTTAGCAGTGGAACTTCTACTGAGCACTTCCACTGCCACTTGCATTAAGCAAAGGTTGCAGGCGATGCGTAGTAGGCACCTGCAATTTGTATTTGCTACTTGTATTACACATGGTCTGCAACGGCCTATAGTTACAAACTAGGTATCTTCAAGTCGCAAATGTATCTTTTTATTTTAGGTAAACCGAACTCCATCGTAGACTGCATCGTAGCTAGATAACGGTTAAGGCTCTTTTTTCCAACTTATAGGAATTTTTGTCATTAGTATTAGTTTAAGTGTGTCTACTTCCACGGTTAGCTTAAAACTGTAAAAATTGTGTCATATAAAAATTTAATGTTTTATCTAGGAAACCCCAAAGACCAAAATACGTTTAAGGACATTTCACTCTATAGAAATAATATGAAAGTAACACAAATTTGTGCGTTTCTCCCTGTTTTTGTGGATTCATTCAAGTACCTGTTTATTAAATGATGTCTACAATATCTTAATATACAGATTTCATAATTATGGAGAAAATCGCAAAGGTACATTTTACATAACAGCTATAATTTACGATAAATGTGAGAAAAACTTAAAAAATAGACGTAGCGAGATGCACGACTGTTGCTCCACTAAATGCGACTTTAATTCTGTAGTAATAAGCGTTGCTTAAAAGTGGGAAACCACCAAGAGCCAATTCAATAAAAAAAAAACTACCAACACCAAAAGTTTTCTAACTCTATTATCATTTCATAAAAGTAAGCCAACTATCTCTATTACAAACAAATCGATATCAAAATCGCTCGACCCGTCACCACCATCGATTTTATCGACACACACACACACACACTCTCAAAAAGACATGAGAGGCACACATGACAAATGAAACTTCGGTCCGCCATAAATTGTGACTTCGAATAATAAAAGATTATCTCTGAAATAATACAGGGGGAGCACAATGGGCCTTTTATTAAGGGAACACCCTATAGACGCAGTTTTTGTCGGCCCTTATGTGGGTGCAGATACGATATGTAGTTTACTATCTATTGTGCTGGATAGGAGAAAGTATAACAAACATGGTTTTAGATGGGATGCAAGATTGCGGTTGTAATATTGTTGTTTCATTGCCACCTACGGAATACAAAATAAACCGGCCAAGTGCGGGTCGGGCTCGCGCACTGAGAGTTCCGTACTACCACATAAATTGTTAGCTAAAAGTACAAATAGCGAAAAAAAGCGCCCATCAATGCTTAGGCGGTCACCCATTATTTATTTATTTATTATTTATAAGTACCGACCGCGCCCGACGTTGCTTCGGTGGTCGTACGAGGACCGGTGGGGAACAAAAAACTGTCACCGACTTGCACTTGGCAATTTATTATTATTTGTTATTATACTATAGAGTGTGTACTATAACCATGCCAAATTTGACGCTTGTACGATTAGAACAAATACAAAAATACTTATGTTGTATAGGGACCCCCCTTCGTGTTTACTTTTTGACTTATTATTATTTCTTATAGAATCCGCCGTAACATTACATATTCTGTGAAAATTTCAACTGACTGTCTATTACGGTTCGCAGGATACAACTGTTAAAAGGTAGGACTGATGGACATACAGAACAAACAAAAATACATCGTAGGCTTAGTAATAAACAAAGTTTTGATATGGAACCCAAAAAATTAAACGTCAAATATGCTTTGTTCAAGTCTACGCAACGCACGATAAAGTGTTTAAAGTACGGTATACCCTACCATCATCAGTAAAGGTGGTCAAAAATTACCTTAATTAAGTTAAGAATGCTTAACTTTTGAAAAATTGGCACCAAACAGTTTTAGTTTATGTGCTCTATCTTCGGCCACAACATCGCTTTCCATTAGATGAGTTGGTGGCCAAACGTAAACCAATTCATTATTTAAAAAAAACTCTTTCTTTGTCGATTCTCTAGTGTAGTGTTTTTCAACATGTGGGTTGAAACCCCTAGGGGGTCACAAAGCTTTAGACGGGGAGTTGCGGGTTAAAGAAAAAGGCAAGTGTTTGTATGACAACAAATAAAAACAACAATAAAAAAAACGACATTTTCAGTAAGAATTTTGTCTAATTGGTTCGTACAGAACCACCTTTTCTATATTTTCCTTTTTTCTTTCTTTCCAATTTTGAGTTTTGCTTGTTCTATGCACATCCACTGTCACGTGACCACGCATAGAGAAACATAATTTTTCGAGTATGGTGATGGTAGAATTGCTACGCACCGTGCGTTTTCGCTTTGTTGGCATCCCTCTCTTCGAGAGCCGAGCAGTTGGAGATTGACCGTCGCGCGTGCATTACGAGTGCGCATACTTGAAGCGTTGAAGCCTACGAGGTGCGCGAGCGCGTCTAACGCCACCACATCATATTCACCAATTACAACGAAAAAACCCAAAAACAAACGTGACTGCACACCCCGAGTGCCACCGACGGATTCTCACAGGTAAGTGGCTTTTCCTCCACACCACTAATAAAAAACCTAAATAATAATATATATTTTTTATTCATCATCATCATCATCATCAGCTTGAAGACGTCCAGTGCTGAACATTAACCCCTTTAACCTCCATACTGAAAGAAAGCCTGCCATCTGCATTTTTTTATAAAGAAATATTAAATAAAAACTCAAAACGATTACTTAATAATATATGATATAGCTTACGTCTAGCGTCTTCCAGATAAATAAATTATCTAAAATTAGAAACGAGCACGTCGAACAAAAATGTTAATTGAAAAATATAGTTCTTTCGGCTTCCGGTCCCAATTCAACCAGCACGTGGCATAAAAATCTCAGTTCACACCAAACCAGTGGCGAACCTATTACAACCTTCCGTATAGTAACTGGTTGCACGCGACTCCACTCATAAAGCTCCCCTCGATTCATAACACAGAGAAATAAAATGCCGTATCGATCGACGGGGTGTATAGGGTTGCCAGTTTTGAGAAAATGAAAATATCATGTTTTTTTTTTTTTTTTATTATTATTTATCTTATTGACTAACATACATGTTATTATAACACAACTCTGCCAAACTGTATAGCAGTTTGTAGGCAGAAATCTTCTCTCTTTTCAACATTTAATTTTTAATATATTGCTAGGTGTTTGATTAGCAAATTACGGAGTTTACGGAACGACATCGTAGAAAAGTTTTCTAAATGTGTCATTGTTATCGGTCTTGTCATAATGTGCTTAGTCCAGTCACTACTTTGAGGAATAGCTGGACATTTCTTAAATTGTTGTCTGGTCTGGACATTTGCCGAAGTGTCTAATTTTATAGTCTGACTAATACATAAAAGTCATTTACTTTATTTCCAGAAAAGAAACAAAAAAAAAACTGTTTAAAAATATGTCCCGAATCTACAACCATTGGCAACCCTAAGCTAATACAGTAGCATAATAGCGACGTGCGAAACGCACGAGACTGTTTGTATAATAATAATTATATTCCATTGATCAAGCGTTTGTCTGTGTGTAAGTATGTGAGATCTGCGTCAGACAGAATACAAATGAAAAAAAACCACACCTAATTAGAATAGCTCACAACTTTTAAACTACTACACAGATTTTGATCAAACATGTGAAACCTGATTTCAAATAAAATAAACTTCATAAATCTCAGAGAAAAGTAGTAACAGACATCTAAAATGATCCATGCTCATTATACCTTCTTCGTAGGTAAAGAAACTGCGTAATTTAAGACTAGTACCGTCCAGTCGCTACACTGCCCTGTGGATGACTGATTAAATGGCGGGCGATTACATTTCTTTCATATTGGCAATATAGAGCACGGTCAACGAGATCAAATCTGTTCAAAATACTACACGCAGTGTTACAGTGAGTGTGTTTTGTCGAGACTTAGGTTCGAGTTCCAGTGGTAACCGTAGCAAAAGACTAAGAAAGAGGGTAGATCGTTTTGTCTGCACCTAACTTTTCATCTTGTCGACCAACCTCCGCATTCTTCAGTCTTCCCGTGAACATGGTGCATGTAACTGCACTGAAATATCGGGACCTTATTCCAAAAACTTACAATGGTAAATATCCCGGAGATGTTTTATAATGTAGATGACATTATAAATCATCTTAAGACTGCGCTCAACAGCCACAGCATTATTCCATGTGCAATTATATTCTAAAAAGAATGCCCAATCTTCTTTTTTTAGCATTCCAACTTATTCCCGAATTTTTAAGTTTTAATAATGTTGAAAATGAGCGAATCAGTTTCAGGCCTTAACTTACTCCCATCATCATGAGCAGTTATACCTCACAAACGCATTTCGAATAAATGGAGAACCATCTATATAAATAGTATCTAAACTAAGAAAGAATAATCTAATTCAAACTAAAATAAATCGTGTGAGAACAAAACTCGATAAACCCTATTCAATTTAATCACGTGACTCGTAGTACTTCGAATTATCATCCCCCATTACTTCTAATAGAAGATTTATAGCCACCCTATTGTATTTATAACAATGAGTATTGTATGGTAAAGCAATATAGATATCTATTCGCATTGAAAGTCATTACACGTGATTACGTATTAGTTCAGAAAAATACGTTGAAAGGATTTAATGAAATGATGTAATAGTATTTTAAGTAAGGGTTAAGCTGCAAGCTGATTCGATCTCGTAGAAAAACCCCGAGCATAGCCCTCTCCATAGCTCATTGTGCTACTTTGAACTTGCTTATACTCGGACCTACATGGTGGCGTTATTGTACTAACACTTCAACACTTCGACACACCGATAGTCAATATGGTATTGCTGGAGAAACTCGAGCACTGCCCATGCCTCGATCGTTACAGGCTTTTTCATAGTCCACAAACGCTAAAAATAGTGGCAAGTTATACTCTACGGTCCATCTTAAACACGAGTCACGAGTTACTAGGACGAAATGTAGGTAGTGTGTATTATGAAAGCAGACAATACGTACTTTTGGTGTCCGAAAACGCGGTAAAACTAGAAAGTTAAATTAATAAAATTATTCAATAAAAATCTTCAAAAAATTAGACCTCATTTAAATACCTTCTTAATAATTAAATAAGACCTCAGTGTCAGAATTAGGCACACATCACATGCTTTTAAAACATTAAGTAAAAATTATTAAATTAAAAGTACAGAGAACATAAAATTACGTTAATGTAATAATATATGCATATGTACAAGTTAAGTAAATTAATTATAAAAATTACGCAGTGTTATTTTACCAGTTGGTATTATAATTCATTATTAAGAGTATGAATTAAGTCATATTAGTGTAAAGTTAAAAGTTAAACTAAATAAAACAAGTAAAATTACATATTAAATAAACCAGCCAAGTGTGAGTCGGGCTCACGCACCGAGGGTTCCGTACCACCACAAAATACATTAAGGTCGTCCAAG
This sequence comes from Agriopis marginaria, assembly GCA_932305915.1. Taxonomy (NCBI): domain Eukaryota; kingdom Metazoa; phylum Arthropoda; class Insecta; order Lepidoptera; family Geometridae; genus Agriopis; species Agriopis marginaria. Next base: position 18,235,821 of record OW029914.1, on the reverse strand, counting down.
TAACCGAATTACTGGTTATTGTTCAGGCTTAACGCCTTCCAAAATAGTCGAAGTAATTGCTAATTAGTAAAATATGGCATTTCGATTCGCTGAAATGAAAAGGTCAATAATTTAGAGTGTGTACTATAATCATGCCAAGTTTACCGTTTGTACGAATTACCGTTTCTATATTAGAGTTAATACAAAAATACGCAAAAATAATAATACATTTGTTGTTGTCCTTTGGTTTTTACTTTTTTATTATTTCTTAGGTAATCAGCCGTAATATTACATATTCTCTGAAATTTTTAACTGGCTATCTATTTCGGTTCGAAAAATCAGCCGTTAATAGGTAAGACAGACAGACGGACAGACAGACAGACATCGTAGGCTTAGTAATAGGGTCCCGTTTTTACCCTTTGGGTACATAACCCTAAAAATTCTTCTTTTGTTTGGGATTTCGTTCTAAAGTAACTAACTTTCGCATTTCGCATGACTTCGCATGATATTTTTAGCGATTGAAAAATCGAGTCCCTTGGCGCTTGAGACTGTTATTGTACCAATGGTTACTGAATAAACTTACTTTTTACTCTTTTTACCACTCATAAAATGCTAGTTCCACAATAACCTTTTTACAGAGTTGCTGATGCTAAGTGGGTCAGGAGGCACGATGGGGTGTGGAGTTGAGTTCTCACGAGTTTTTAACTAGGCGCTTCTGAGTTCTGTTGTGAGCTTTCATTAGAGGTTCGTAGGCAGAATGTAGTGTCCTGATTACGTGGAATGTGGGTGAAATCTTATTCATCGGTGAAATGTACACAATTAAAAAGATTTTTGTGACGTTTCCCCACTGCTGGTACACGGGCCTTCTCTCAGAGATAGAGGATGGGCTCCACAGATAAGAGAAATAAATAGAACGGAAATGAGAAGGAAAATCTGTTACCAGACATTATGAGTGAACCTTGATTGAACATCCTTATTTAGATCAACGCTTCGAACTCCGCATCACAGTTGCTAACTGATTTCAAATGACTGATGTTTCGTTTATATGGGCGCAACCACAGAAAAGAGAAGTAAATAGATCGGAAATGAGAAGGAAAATCCGTTGCCAGGCATTATGTCATAACCTTGATTGAACGTTCTTATTTGTCTACGCGTCGAACTCCGCATGCAAAGAACTTGGGCCTTACCTTTTTGAGTTAGGTCTCTAAGTTCTTTGTCCGCATTACAGTTGCTAACTGATTTCGAATGACTGACGTTTCGTTTATATGGGTGCAACTGGCTACAACAAATTTCTTACAAAAATGCCTTGACAGCCGTTCTAATTTAAGCAAAAAAAAACTTTGCTGTGGGTGCAACTGGCCACAACAAATTTCTTACAAAAATGCCTTGACAGCCATTATAATTTAAACACAAAAAAAAATATTTTCTGTGATGGGCTCTAATCCACCATGGTAGCCCAGTGCATATTGGTGAATGTCATAATGACTTTGAACCTTTGAGGTTCGTAACAATATGATTTTTAGTCTTATAAAAAAATCACCTTTTTTATAAGACTATAAAAATCAATGTTTTAAATGTTTATCGGGACTTATCACGTATTATAAAAATCAAATATAGAGCCCATCACAGAAAATATTTTTTTTAACCAAAACTTAACTAGAGCCAAAATTAAAATGTGTACAAAATTAAGGAAGTTATGAGCATTTTACTCGTATTGTCTTGTTAGACAGAGAACGCAATATACTTACGAATGACGTCACCTGTAAGCCATACAAACTCCATACTGACACACATCATCATCATTTCAGCCATAGGACGTCCACTGCTGGACATATGCCTCCTTCAACGATCTCCCGGAGTCACTTTGCCGGAAAGGGGCAGAGCCACCATCATCATCTGCAGCCATTAAACGTCCACTGTTGGACAAAGACAACAGACAGGGGTTTTGCCATAATCCCCACGCATGGCAGGCAGCTTGGGGATCGCAGTACGTTCGCCGTGTGCTAATAGGAAGCTGCTGCCCATCCGGTGGTTATGGTCGCAGTTTTGGGACATACCGGGGTACGGGCAGAGCATCCCTTCCTAATCCAACCTAAAATTTTAAACGCTTATATTTATCAGAACTTTATAATCCTAATTAAAAAAAAAAATACAGTATACCTGTTATATTTAACTATATATTTTTTTTACTAAGCCTGTTATTTTTAACATATCACACCTGTCCGACAGCCTATTGTGGGTAGTTACAAAATAAAATTGCGCGAAGTCACAAACGACAAAGGACTTTTGTGCCAGTTTACAACTGTAGCCTAGAATTCACGTATTCCAGAAGCTCACTATCATACCAGTGTGTGACGGAAACAGATGAGAAATGACCATTGTGCTGGTATATCTGCAACTACATCGAGGATACTGCATGATATATGGTACACTGTGACATTTTCGCACAGAATTTACTGCTATTTTTGAAGTTGTAATATTTTCTCCAGATGCATTAAGGCCCGATTGCACTTTGATTAGTGATTAGTGCCAGTGAATAATACAGGTGCTTAGTGATTAGTACTATACAAATTTGGACCATAACTGATTAGTGCAAGTGTATACTTTAATCACTCGCAATCGCACTAATTAAAGTGCAATCGGGCCTTTGCACAAGCAAATAGTGCAAAGTGAAGTGCAACGTTTAATTCAGACCTCATATCAGACCTGGATTTGCCTTAAGAATTAACTCGAACTGGTACCGAAAAAAGTCCGCCAAAAACTGAAGGGGCGAGGTAAAAACTTATTTGCATAAACTGACATATTCTTACTAGTTCTACAAACGCACACTTCAATATTGAGCAACTGTAAACGATATGCTCAAAATTTTATCGAATGGACAACCAAGGATCGTGTTAATGCTAAAGGTGGAAACTAGTTAACAGTAACGCTTCCATAATTATTTTTTCTGAGTATCTGACAAACAAGGTAGATATGGTAAGGCGGCGTGGCAGGTGCGCCTAAATCAGGCTTGATGCCTTTAGCCTAACTCATCCTGCAGAAGACCTTGTCACCCGTTTTTATTGCTGCTCGACTATAAGTTATAGTTCGTTGGTGTCGCCACAAGTTCCTTCGTGTGCTTGAAAATTCAATAAGTGTCCCGCACTTTCAGGGTTTGCAATAAGCTGTTTAATGGTATAATTAGTTGTTTTTTTTGCTAATAATAATTTTAAAAAAAAACTGTAAAAAACAGCTTTTTTTGTATTCTTCTAAGCCAACCCTTTCATTTGATACCCATATTATGATGGTAGATAAGAAAATTTTGTCCGCAATCTTGGGGTGTCTGCCATATTGAATTTAGTGTGACATCATTCATGTATGACACTTTCCATCAAGATAGTCGTGGTCAAATTAAAAATTTAAATCAAAGTATGTATTTCTATGGTGATCAAAATATATTTACTAGTTTTGGTAAAATATATTGTAAGTCATACCTAGTCAAGCAAAGTAAGTTTCCTGGGGCTCGATTTTTGAATCGCTCGTATGATATTTCGCACGCAAATATAATATTTTTGAATCATCATCATCATCATTTCAGCCATAAGACGTCCACTGCTGGACATAGGCCTCCCCCATCGATCGCCAAAAGGGCCGGTTGGAAGCGACCTGCATCCAGCGTTTCCCTGCGGTCTCTTTAAGGTCGCCTGTTCATCTTGTGGGTGGATTTTTGAATCGCTCGTAGCATATTTCGCACGATAATATCATGGGAAATGAAAGATTTTCTATTGATAGAAAGCAAATTCGAATTATTCAAACTACTCGTTGCTTTACTGATATGATTATTTCAAAATTGCGAATTTTGTTTGGGATTTCGTTCGAAAGTCAGTCATTTGATCATTTCGCATAATATTTTCGTGCGAAAAATCATACGAGCGATAAAAAAATTGAGCCCAAGTAGTCTTTATAACAACGTTCTTCATACCACTAGAGTCACAGAAACTACTCGCGTAGAGATATTTTTTTCTTTTCATTTCGTTTCTTACAATTTAATACAGTTGTCAAGTGACTTCTTAGCGTGACTCAAGTACTTATAGCAAATCTTTTCAATTTTCATACAATTCTGCTAAGTAGGTACTGTATAAAATTCAAGCACTACTAAACTTCAGTAACAGCATTTTAAATTACGTTACTTTTCTTACATAAACAACAACGTTGTACAGCTTGGCAAAAAATGTAGAAATTAATTGATGATCGAAAATATTTAAGTAAAAACTAAGCAAATCGTCCTATAAACTAAAGAAATGTTGGTACTTATCACAAATAAATACTTTGTGAAATGTACTAATTGAGCATCCTTCAGCAGACCTGATAGATTTGCTGAATTTTTAATACCTTTGGTTTCCTTTACTTCACGAAATAGTTAATAATTGTATATAAAAAATGTTTGTTATTGTTTTTGGCGCCAACGTGGTAAATCATGTCGCGGCATTCATAGTATTATTTAAAAAAAAATGTTCTTCTGGTGCCAATCTGTGGGTAATATTTTTTTTCTTCTTAATTTTAAATATTGATGTGCTCGAGTGTGGACAAGTTGTATAATGAGTTAAAACGTGTCATTTTATGTTGTTTCTAAAACTACAGAAAAGTTTCCACCACTTTGCTGAGGCATGATTTGGACTTGATCCTGACTTACTTTGCTTGACTATGAATAGTTTGAACATTTTTAAATGCAAAAGACTTGCGACGCCAAAGTTCTCAGCAGAAAAAGAAAAAAATGGTTTCGTTAGAAGTTCTGGATCTACAACTGACTTTTGACCACAGATCTACTACCTACTTTTGACAGAAGAATATCAAAAAGTTCCATTAAAAACAGTGAATTTTTAGATTTTTTTCCAAGCTGTACTTCTACTGTGAAACTCAAACTAAGTTTCCAAGTGTTGCAGCAAAATAGGTTAAATTTAACTGCATCGTGTTACAGTGTAATTTATCTAACAGTTAACTATACTGAAGTCAATTACCAACATTAATATGGGGCACAAAACTCAGGGTTTTCGAATGTATGATGTGCAGCAGTTATGCACCTGGGGTTACCATAGCTTGGAATTTAGGTGTTAGGAAACTATAAATTGGGTGGCTAAATACTTACATGGCAATAACTTCGGGCAAAATAATGACGAGACAAACTAAACTCTAATTTACACCCACGGGAAAGGGGTTAGGGGTAGACGGATCAGTGAGTGAGTACGAATATTCGTTACGTATAAACTTATTACTATAAAAACGGCTTACACTGACGATTATGCTCATCGGTCGAGACGATCGACCGGTTTCGAAGCCGTGGCCTTGACATTGCCAGTACGCGGGCGACCGTCTCCGGAAACGCGCGTAATCCCTGATGAAGGAGCTCTAATGTCTCGACCGATAAAAATAATCGTGAGTGTAAGCCGTTTTTATAGTAATTTATAATCTCCAGATTAGCCCAGCAATTGTCATCTAAGTCAAAGGAGGTTGCAGTCGCTACCAAGGAGATAGCTTCAAGGAAGTTGTGTTGTTTTCATCTTTCACTGGCAGGAGTAATTTAGGCTACTTTCATCCCGGATATAACGCGGGTGAAACCACTGGGTGCAGCAAGTGAATTATGAAACTTCTTGATTTGGTAGACATAACTGGACACAAAATTATGTTTTTAAATATTTGCTGCCATCACTAAAAATCAACCTGTGAAGGTTTCACATACTTCATCCAAGCTCATCCCTGTCTTTCATTAAAGCGAACCTGGCTTTCACTACCTGGAGAAATGAGGACTCAAAAAACGTTCTTAGAAATTTCAGGAGCCTGGCCACTGTCCCACCAATATAGTCATGACACTCCACAATACTCCACATGCACCAGATCTGACCTACATCGGAGCGGTCATGCGAGAGTGAGCCAAACAATACAATCCCATTACAGTAGCGGTTTGTCTTTATTAAGGCTGGCTATTTGTTGTGCAAATTCGGCCTTTCATAGCGGAGGTAAGAGTTAATAGGACATGTAGCGTGTCGTCGGACGAAGTTTGCACTGGGAACGGAAATTTGGTTTTAGTTTGGGAGCAGACACTGCATGCATAATAGCTTGCTGATAAGTAACAAGCAAGATGAAAAGAGGGAGCAAGAAGAAAGGAGAAAAAGTAACAAATACAAGCAACAAGAAAGTGTAACCAACAAGCAAGGAGAGCAAACAACAAGAAAGATGAGCAAGCAACAATAAAAAGAGCCAGCAACGATAAAAAAAAGCTAGCAACCGGAAAAAAGGGCAAGCAACAAGAAAAGAGATCAAGCAATAAGAAAGGAGATCAAACAAAAGCAAAAAAACAAAAAATGAAAGTAAGCAACAAGAAAGGAGCGCAAGCAAGAATAATTCTTGTGATGTGTTGGTGTTAGTTAGCTCTATTGGCGCTATTGGCGTGATTTGAATGCTGAGAATGTGGAAGTCAAGTTTTAGTAATTAGTAAAGTTACCAACAAAACAATTTCTATTATAATGCCTAGAACAAAAGCGATTTACTTTGAATTCTGCGTTTATCTTTTATGGGAAAACTTAGATTTCGCTAGTCATTAAGGTTAACTTAACATAGGTTTCACCAATATAAGTTTTAGCCTACTTTATAATTTTTTTAAACTGCGTGTCTAAGACGGCCAAATGCGAGTCGGGCTCGCGCACTGGGGGTTCCGTACTACCTACATAAGTTGTTAACTATTGAAGTACAAAAAGTAGTGCAAAAAGACATCATGCTCATGCGGTCACCCATCCAAGTACCGACGCGGCCGACGTTGCTTAAATTCGGTGATCGAGAACCGGTGGTGATTAGAAATTTGTCACCGACTCGTACTTGGCTAGTATTTGTTATTTGTTGTTTTACTTTAGAGTGTATACTATAATCATGCCCAGTTTGATGTTTGTTCGTATTACCGTTTTTACACTAGAGCAAATACAAAAATACGTTTAATAAAACGTTTGTTGTATGGTGACCCCCTTTTAGTTTTTTACTTTATTATTATTTTATAATTAATCCGCCGGAACATTATATATTCTGTCAAAATTTCAACTAGCTATCAATTACGGTTCGAAAGATACAGCCGTTAAAAGGTAGGACAGACAGACGGGCATACACACACACAAACAGACAGATAGACAGACAGCGTAGGCTTAGTAAAAGGGTACCGTTTACACCTTTTGGGTATGTAAGGCTGTTATCTATATTTCTATACTAATATTATAAAGAGCAAAGCTTTGTGATTGTTTGTTTGTTTGCATTGAATGGGCACCAAAACTACTGAACTGATTTGAAAAATTATTTCACTGTTGGGAAGCTACACTATCCCCAGGTGACATAGGCTATATCATATTTCCAACAAAAAAAATAGGGATCCTTACTAAAACTCCAATAATGTAACTTAAGGTGTAAAAAAATAAGATTTACAATTTTAACTTTGCGTGTTTGACAGTTCTAAGACAGGACGACGTCTGTCAGGTCAGCTAGTTTGTAATAAATGAAACATTAGGACACAAGCAGCCTATTGTAACAGTTATTGTCCAAGTACTAAATATTCTGTGTCGTTGACGAGAACCAATCTTGTAGGCGTGACGTGGTTATGTAATAATGTGACAGCTATTTAAAGGTTGAGCATAGGGCGTGTTTATTGAATGAAATGACTACATGAGTAACGAGGTGATCGTTTGAATATTTTGTTTATTTTATATAACTTTAACCCAGTTCGATCCTCAGTCCTGCAACAAAGTTAGTATCTAAATAAATAATGTACAGTTTCGATGCCATCGCTCATAAACGGTGAAGGAAAACATCGTGAGGGAATCGGTATGTCCAAAGACATCAAAAGTTCAAAGACATGACATTTACCAACATGAACTGGGCCAGCATGGTGGATTACAGCCCATCCTCTCTCTCCGAGAGAAGGCCTGTGTCCAAGCAGTTGGAACATGACAGGTAGCAATGACGATGAGGCTTCTTTTAAGCTCTCGCAATTTGAAAACAGACAAAATTTCAATCGGGAAGACGGATTTAAGTTGGCAGCGTCGTGGAGTCCCATAATAAGCAATTGTACATACCGAGATGTAGGTACTAGGACTTCTATCGATACAGTCAGCGTTGTGTCGTACTGACAATCCTGCGATTTTTCAAGATCAAGTGAGAGTAGAAGGACATAACACTCGCTCTTCTCGCCGGACCCGCTTGCCAGTTTTTAGTCAGCTCGTGACCACGGCCATTGTAACATGTTCGAAACGTCGAGCGAAAGGTACCTATTTTTATCTAAATAAAAGAATGCGCGACAAGTCCCGATAAACATTTAAAAAATGTGTTGAAATCGTGTAGTGACCTTTTTTTTATATATAATAGGCTTGCGTTTGACCACCATCACGCCTATGACAACACTGACTGTATCGGTAAATGTCCTAGTACCTACACCGCGGTTTGTACACTTGCTTACCATGGGATTTCACGACCCATCTTCCCGGTTGAAATTGCGATGTTTAATAATGCGAGATAAGTCTCTATAAACATTTAAAACTTGTGTTTTTTTTGTCACAAATAAATGACGTCTTTATTTTTTTGTTTTGCTTTGCTATTTAGCAAAGTTACTTACAATCATCCACTTCAAAAAAATTCGCGAACGCCATCTTGAATTCTTGTGCCCTAAATCCATTAAACCTTTTAGGCTGTATGGCGTGCCAAAGAAACCTCATACATACATACACTCGAAAAACAGAACCGTCTTTCTTGCGCAATCGGGTAAAAAGTGAGTTTTCCGTGGCCGTTTGTTGTTATATTCAGTGTTGTGCCATGTAGTAAATAGGTCACGTTTGCACGTTCATATTGGCCATGGTGTACCATAACAGTGCAGTGTTTACAAAACGATATCCATAATTCGTGTTAGTTGAGATTTATGACTCTTACGTGAGTTGAAAATTGTAGTAAGAAAATGTATGTACTTGTAAAGTTCTGCAATTTCTCTTGAGAACGGAGAGAACGTTCCCGGAGTACTTCGTGATCTATTTTAAAAGGAAAGTTACGTAAATATATACTCAATTAATACAAAAAAAATATATTTATATTACACGGGAATTACTCACGTAAGATTAAGCCGGTCACTCTGATTATAGTTTCAATCGCATTAGGCAGTCTTTTTCAAGGTGAATGCACACGCGCGGCTGCGTCTCGCTTGGCACTGGTGACCGGCTTAATCTTACGTGAGTAATACCCGTGTAATATAAATAAAATGTGTGAAAACCACGTCAGTTTCTATAATACAAACAATTTTTTCAATGTTTGACTTTCAGACTCTTATTAAATGGGCTTTAGCTTCGTCGGACTTCGCTGGTTTGCCACAAAATGCCTTATCGACAAAAATTTAACATTGCGACATTTCCTTGCATTATATATGGATGACCTTCAGGTTATTTTATTAAAATTGGCTTTGGCTTCGTCGCACTTCGCTGGTATGCCACAAAATGCCTTATCAACAAGAATTTAACGATGCGACATTAACTTTTATTACTTTGGTTTCACGAATTTTCATATATTCATCTCCAAAAAGTAGCCTACTTCCTTCTCTAGCTCTCAAATTTAAACGGGTAATACAGGTTCACTTAAATACACATACTGAATTTAGCAAATTTAACTTGAATAGCAAAAACCAGCTTAACTGTGAGAAAAAAGGTCATTTAAAGTGAAAAACACTACAAGTAGTTCAACAAAAAAACTACAACTCTTTACCCTCCTAATCATCCTCTTGAAGCCCCCAACTTCAGGCAATCAGCACAAAAACCTGCCAAAGGCGTCTTTGGATTACGTTCCAAAGGATTCCTTGGAGTTATGTGCTCGAAGGACCAACTTGAAAACTTCCGACAACGACTCTAGGTGGCGTGGCGTCTTGCGGACTTTCTTTGTTGCAATTGTAGAAATTTACTGCAGAGAGAGGATGTACTTAAGGAGTCTGATAATGGGGCAATGGGGAAAAGGCGTAAATTTTCAATGAAAATTTGAAATAATCGTGATATTAATGTATATCCTATGTTATGCGTCAATAAAAAGCAAAATAAACATCGGAAATCAACTTAATTCTAAAATTTACTGATATTATTGTAGTTCACATTAAGTCCAATACAATATATAAATGAAATGTATACCTACCCTACGAAAAAACCTTTTACTAATTTCCATATTACTACACAAGATATGTATCTAATAAAATTATCATAGAGATACAGATAATTAATTACCAAAAAACACGAGTAAATCATACATTTAAAACTCAAGCACAATAGGTGTTTAAATAATATTAGTCACTTTGTACAATTTTTTGCCTAGTTTACATGTCATACTCAACAAAAACACTGCTTAACAATGTGGTCAAAATTCTTATAAAAATAGAAACAAGTGATCAGTACAATAAATCTACCGTAGTTACTTCAAACACTACTTATTACCTTAAACTTGACAACGTCTGACGATCTCATCAAGCGACGTACGATCTTTTTCAGCTTTTGAGTTGATGTTTCGTAACGTAGACGTACGATTAAAGATGGATATTCAAAACAAATGTTTCATCATTTTCGTGCCCTAAAAGCCTACCTTATTTCGCCTCTGTAGGGCAAAAACTTCTAGGACGTGTTGATTACACCCCGTAACGGTTGAAATATGACGGGTTCCGTACCTGAAAAAGACAATGTCACCGTTAGTTTTCCAGGTTTTTACTGCTAAAGTTTTAGTGAGAAAGTTCTGGATTGTACATTTGGTATGTGACGGTTTTATTTTAATACAGTAAATAAAATTTAGCGAAAGAATTGTACTGTGATTGACAGTGTATTTTGTACTTTTTTCTGATTTTAACGAGCGCCTTTCATCATCATCATCAGCCAGAAGACGTCCACTGCTGAACATAGGCCTCCCCCTTTAACCTCCACACTGAACGACAGCCTGCCTTTTGCATCCACTGGATGCCCGCGACTCTCACAATGTCGTCGGTCCATCTAGTGGGAGGCCTCCCTACGCTGCGTCTTCCGGTTCGTGGTCTCCACTCCAGAACCTTTCTTCCCCATCGGTTATCGGTTCTTCGAGCGATGTGGCCTGCCCATTGCCACTTCAACTTGCAAATTTTAACAGCTATGTCGGTGACTCTGGTTCGTTGGCGAATATCCACTTTTCGGATTTTATCGCGCAAAGAAACTCCGAGCATAGCTCTCTCCATTGCCCGCTGTGTGACTCTGAGTTTTTCCAAAAGGCCAAAGAAAACGTCCTCCAATGCGTTCGTGAACAGTTTCGGAGATATAACATCTCCCTGTCTCACGCCTTTCTGCAGTTGGATTGGTTCCGTGCTCTCTTCCTGTAATCGGATCGACATGGTGGCGTTTCTATACAGACACTTCATCACTTCGATATACCTATAGTCGATATGACAACGCTGGAGGGACTGCAATACTGCCCAGGTCTCGATTGAATCGAATTTAACGATTAACGAGCGCCTTTACAAAGATTGTATTTGTTTACATTATCTTTAGGGTTCCGTACCCAAAGGGTAAAAAGGGGCCCTATTACTAAGCCTACGATGTCTGCCTGTCCGTCTGTCCTATCTATTAACGGCTGTATCTTTCGAACAGTAATAGATAGCCAGTTGAAATTTTCACAGAATATGTAATGTTACGGCGGATTAACAGAAAAATAATAAAAAAGTCAAAAAGTAAAAACTAAAGGGAGATAAAGTAAAATCCCCATACAACAACGATTTTTTCACGTATTTTTGTATAGCTCTAATGTAAAAACTTTAATACGTACAAGCGTCAAACTTGGCATGATTATAGTACACACTCTAATGTATAATAACAATTAGTAAATAATGGCCAAGTGCTAGTCGGTGACAAATTTCCCTCTTCTGTTTTTTTTTTTTTTTTTTTATTTGTTAGTTAATCCGCCGTAACATTACATATTCTGTGAAAATTTTAACTGTCTATCTATTACTGTTCGAAAGATACAGCCGTTAATAGGTAAGACAGACGGTCAGGCAGACATCGTAGGCTTAGTAATAGGGGCCCTTTTTTACCCTTTGGGTACGGAACCCTAAAAAGGCACAAAAATTATAATTAGATAGCTGGTTAGTTACATGTAAAGGAAATATAAAGTTTAACATCATTATAACTACGTATAAACAGTACGCGTTGATTCTACTTTGCGACAACACTCAATATCATGTTAATCACCATTGACACACGCCTCCCGTCTAATAAATCATCCATCTCATCAAAATCAATGAAAAGGAAAGAGACAGACGCCCCAGGACTATCCTAGTTATTAAACGGCATTTGAATTACTCATAACGGAGGGTAGATCGAAATAACTCTAACCGACTCTTGACGTAAAAACAGTAGATAGAGTATGTATGTCTGACTGGAGTAAACAGACAGTTACTACGGACTGACTAACGGTCTTACTTAGAAACGTCAGTTAAGTTAAACAATGCTTAAAATCCCGACTCTACTTTCTGATACTGACCTATCTAGTCTATCTACATACATATTTATTAAGTTTGTACGAAACCTTCAAGGTGCGAGTCCTAAACACACTTAACCATTTTTTTTTATTAGACATACTGGAACGCAAATATTCACGAGCAAGATCATGTTTTTGAGTTCTTTGTTATTTAAATGTTATAGACAACTTTAATAACCAATCAGTTTGCTAAATAAAACTGAGCAGCACTAAGTAATGTAAACCTCGAAGTAGCACACTTACTTATGCATTCAGTCTGAATCAACCCCAAAAGTTACTTAGTAGCGAAAGTGTCAAAAGTTAAGATATTCCGAATGATGGCTGCGGACCGATAGTTAAATAAACATAGTTAAGGAACTGGGCGGAATCCTTTGGTTTAGTTTTTAATGGAACTTATTTCTTTTAGCTAGTGACACTACGGGACGTGTGGCGACAGTAAAGAAAGTGGATTTTAAAGGCTACCGTGATGAGCCTGCTCTTTAAGGTGCTTATACAGTTATACTTGTATGTATGTCTGTATGTCAAGATCTGTTTCTCAGAAACGCGTAAAGATATCATGTTGAAATTTATATCAAATACTCGGGGGTCTACGGTCTCTCATCTGTGAAAAAATAAAACTTGTAAGTCAACGAGATCTAAAGATATGACCGTTTATGTCGCATATGAATGATGTCGTATGATGTATAATGTCGCGAGTGAATCGATTCTTTCTAGGCAAGCGTGCTCCACCATAGACCGCATCACCGCTTAACATTAGGCGAGTTGGCGGTTCAACGCAAGCCTATTATCAAATTTTAAAAAAATGCGCATTTTTGGAATCACAAGGGAATTAAATCCTATATGGTAGATACTTCCCGTTGACCAAAAAAGAGGAAAGGTCACACAGCACATAATTATAAAATAAAAAATCCGAAAGTTAGTTAATTTGAATATTTGAAGTAATATCATATTTTAAAAATAAAGGTTGTTTTTACCCCCACCTCGGCGACGATGCAGTTTACGAAGGAGCATGCTTGCCTAAAAATCGAATCTATGGCAACTTGAAGACATAGATTGTAACTACAAGTATCGTGATTAAATTAATTATTTTAAAGGACTTTCATGGACATGACATTTCTAAACAAAATCAAGGTCATTAAATCTAACTCCCAAGTATTTTGGACATAACGTTAATTTATAACGCACGTAATAACAGTCAAACTCTCCTCTAAGGGCGCGTTCACACCGGGCGTAAATAATATATTATTCTGAAAACTGTCCCCTTGCGGTAACTTCTTAAATATTGCAGATTTATGCTAAACGTTAACGCGGACTCTGGCTTTTTATGGCGCCATAAAAAGTTAATTCAGATTAACTCCCGAGAGTTCTAGTTTCACCCTTCTTTTGGAATGTTGGTAATAGCAATTTTCTTAGATTCTTACATGTGATGAATGCTACTTAGAATTACGTAAAATTCAACAACATTAAACACGAAACTAAAAAACAAACTAAACTAAATAAAGATCGTTTATACTATCTATAGGCACCGAAAGCCTATAGATAATTCATACGATCTCTAATTTCAGGCAGCGTGCCCAAAATGCTGGCCGCGTTGCCTCGCTGGGTTGCGAGCATCGAGATACAATCCATATAGAGTCACAATCTCTCAGTGAAAACAGTCAAAAAACTTCTGTTATGTATATAGATAGATAAGCTTGCGTTTGACCGCCAACTCGTCTGATGTTAGGCGATAAGATAATGCTGTCTACGATGGGACACGCTTATCTAGAAGAAACCGATTGACTCGTGATTTAAAGACACAGATTGTAGCTATCGGGGAACACCCGTTCAGGCAGCGCATTCCACAGACTAGCAGTTTGCACTATAAAAGTGGAATCAAAGCACTTCGTACGTAGTTATCGGAATATCAATCATGAAGTGGTGTCGACTTTTCGTGCCCGCCCTAGCTGTACGAAAAATGGACAGGAAGGAATTAGAGCATGCAGATCCGATGCATACTTTACTAAAAACCGGTAAACTAGCTACTTTATGTCGATGTTCAAAGGTAATAATAACATTTAGTTTATACTAGGGCTTCGTTGCTGATGAGCTTGGCAATTTTTACAATGGACGTAGGAAATTACGTAGGCCTAAATTAGTAACAAATAAAATAATGCTAATAATGGTTTTGTATAAAAAACTCAAATAAACAAAAATATTATACTTAATATTAAATAAAACAACTGGCCAAATTGAAATTAATAACCGATATAACAGATTATAAAACCGCAACATAAAACAATGTTATTATGGCATGTGTTTAATACTCTTGCGTATCTATCGTAAAATTCAAATATTGAAAATACATAATTTAGTAATAAAATATGCTAAACCACCATTTATTGGTGGAATTAAAAATACATTCTCCTAAATAGTTGTAACAGGTATACATAATTTAATCTACATTAAAACTAAATCATTTCACGTAGGTTCTCCTTTTGCGATGTATTTAAAGTTTTGAGATCAATATTAAAAAAAATTTTTTTTATCAATGATGATCTGAAAATTCTTGCCCCTTCTTAAGGACAAAAGGCTTTAAACGGCACTTCCAATGAGGGGTAAAATTGACACAATATGAGCAGTATGGATCATATAGAATCATCTAATTTATCGATTCGTACAGAAAAGTAAACAAGACAAGTCGTAAACAAGACGAGATCGTCTTCATCATTCAGAATCATGCCCTGATATTTTTTTGGTTACTTAATGACTGGCATACTTGCCACTTTTCCTTCTATCAAAGGGCTTTTAGATTCGTTTTTAATTTAGGGTATATTTATCTGTAAGTAGTTTGTATATGATGAATCTCTAGTGTAATTCCGCTTCTTCCGCGAACAGCAAAATTACACTACAGATTCATCTTATAAAAACTTATTGGCGGTCAAAGGCAAGCCTATTACTAAAATATACAAATATATATTTATTTATTATATTTTAATTTTTATATTTACATAAAAATTAAAAATGGACTTTCGCAAAGTGACGCCTGATTTAATCAACTATCTTTGTAATTAGATGTTTTATTTGTGTTTATTTTCCAAATATGTGTAATTTTCTTGTTTAAATAAACTTATTAGTCTCAACATGCTTTTTCCACCTCACATTTATTTCAAATGTTAAATGTTAACCACGGAGACCTGTAGGACAACGCAGTCCTTTTCTGGACTGCACCTAGAAAACGCTGGCGTGATGATGTTGATGCATTCCGAGATGGATATAGTGATGGACCGAACGACATCATTGCGGAAACATTTGACCACCACCTCGCCTGGTTGCGGTCTATGATGGAACATGCTTGCCAAAACGCCCTTACTGGTTATACAACGGAGCTATTCTCTTATAGAAATATTAATATTAAGACAGCGAATCGATTTTCTGCACCCTCTAAATACAAAGGCTCCTTTGCTTGCAAGTTGTTTGTTTTTGATCCTTTGTTGACATATTTCGTTATATCATTTCAATAAACGAATACCGTAATTATTCTGGGAAACTGGTCTCGTGGAGGTTTAATTAAAATGTTCTGTTTTTTGACATAAAGTTTGTTTGTGAACGTTGAGCTTTTGATGCGCTCGAAATATTGGTTTTACGTACGATTCGCTGAGTTTTGTTTTACAGGGTTAAATAAAATATTATTGAAATATGAAATATATATTAGTACTAGCTGCGCCCTTTGACCAAAAAAAATATATGGACGGGCCATAACCATGGAACTTGCTCAGTAAAAACGAGTCGAAACCGTCGGACATATACTTCAACACCTAATTATAACCATGTACAGTACATTTATTACAAAAAATAGATAGCGGTTTTTTGTTGTGCATTTACACTTCGGGAAAGCACACGAAGGCATAATTTTGTCAGATGTTTCGTTATTATGTAACAATAGTCACGTGTTGCACTTCCTACTGCTAGAGATCGACTGAAACGAAGTGAGCGCCGGCGCTCATTTTGTAATCTTCAAAACTGCACTTCTTCTGGGCCCGTCCATTCATTTTATTTTGGTCGAAGGCTGAGCCCCGCAGTTTTACCGTGGACAGTTACCTTAGAAGCCATAAAAATTCCCGAGTTTTAAAAATATAATAATTTCACTCTCTGGTCCTCTAACATCTTTATGCAAAAATTAGGTCGATCTGTTACTCTGTTGCGTGCGTGAAATAGGAACAAACAAACACACTTTCGCATATTTTCAAGTTTTATAAAATATCGTCAAACAAGTCATAGTCATAGTGCAGCTAAGTAAGTCACGGTCAAGTCCAAATAAAGTGGTGGATCTTTTAGTAGGCTTCTATGGAGTTTTAGAAACATCACGAAAACCGCATTATACCGGGTCTCCCCTGTTTCACATTAACAACGTTTCCTATAATTTCACTTGGCCTGACAACGTTTGGTATAATAATCACTATGTATATTTTTTGTTTTAAATAACATCTGTTTGATAGAACAACGGTAGCTCTAATATTCAAATAGTATAATATTTGTTCGAGATAATAGTCGTTTGATATGATTTTTGCTTAATCGAATCCTATTTCATATAATAATTATTTAATCGAATTTCCGGGAGGCAATACTGTACGACACAGATAAAGTAGTAGCCTATGTATACCTACAAGTATGTAAAGGTGTTATATTTTTTCATACTGGCAAGTACCTTTATTAATTAAACAAAATATTGGCGCCAACGTGAAAAATACTGTACGACACAGATAATGTACGGCATGATATTGCACGGCACGATATTGCATAGCATGATATTCGATGTACATGTACACCAATTATCATGCTGTGCATTATTATGCCGTACAATATCATGCCGTACATTATCTGTGTCGTACAGTATTTTTCACGTTGGCGCCAATATTTTGTTTAATTAATAAAGGTACTTGCCAGTATGAAAAAATATAACACCTTTACATACTTGTAGGTATACATAGGCTACTCAAACGCAAAGCACTTTATAACAAAATTCCGCCGTAAATATAGCAGTAGCGAAGCTCGAAGGGATGCCGCAACTCTATACTAATTAAAAATTTACATTTTGAGAGGACGTGCCAATTCATTATTAAAATTTTGCGGCAGGACTCGCTTTAACGCGAATAATTCACGGCAAATAATGTATTGCTAGAGTTTTGAGGGTAGTTTCTGTGTAAACAGTACATAAGGCCGTTAGATAAATAGGTTTGATATGTTAAAAGCCTAGATAATAGTTTATTGTAATGTTTTTGTTATCCTTGTTTTGTGGTATTTTAATAAAGAGTTATTGTGTTGTATTTTATTTGTAAAATATAACAAGCTTAGTGAACAATTTAACTAAATGTTAGACAACTACTGGAAAAATCATTTAAATCGGCTAATAAAGTTCTGCGATATAGGCGTTTAAAGTTTTGGTTGGATTAGGAAGTTGCTCTGTTTTCCACAATGTGTGTCAGTAATATCAGTATACAAATTAATTTATTGTCGTTAAACATAGATGCAGAAACCTAGTTTATGATATAGAAGATATAGAAAGAGTTTATAATAATATGACGTACTCACAAGTGACGTCATTAGTAAGTACTATGTATAATGCGCTTTCAATCTAGCAAGACTTATATTTTCCTTAATTTTGATTTTATAATTATATGACACGGGAATTACTCACGTATGATTAATCCGGTTACTCTGACTATCATCATCTATCTATACATATATATATAAATGAATCCATATTGACCTTGGTCACGCCATAATGACTTTACTGATTTCATAAACACATTTTTTTAATATTTTTATTTCTTTATGAAGGTTCTTACGGAAAGATAGAAAATTTCGCAGAAAATTTGTAAATTTCAGAATATCTAACGATGACTAACTCGTGGGTGAAACCGCGGGGCGCAGATAGTTTATGTGTGAAAACCACGTCAGCAACAACATTCGATCCATAGTAAGATTTTGATTTTGTTTTTGGTTTCCTAATCGGTCAGCTTTTTTGTAACAATAAAAAAAAACAGTCCGGTATAGCCTACTGCAAAACTCAAATATGTATTAATCATAATTAAAAAAAAACGCGTAAGCTTTGCTACTGTCCATATAAACGTATACATCCAAGCATTATAGGGGAGGGTGGGCAAAACCGGCACCCATTGTTTTATTATGTAAACCCGCCGAAAAAGGTCTTTTGTCCCTAATTCTTTAGACGGAATCTTTTCCAACTTTCGCCTTGAATTATGGTGTTTAACCGTAATTACTTTCGAACCCTGACACTTGGCTATAAAAGGCGAATTAAAATGTACTAAGTTTTTTTTTGTTTGTAACATATCCGAAAGTGTTTTAGGGTCTCATCATCATTATCATCATGTAAAAAGCGGTTGAGTCTAGTAACAAAAGGGTGATCAAATTTTTTTTTGTTTTTCTTAGCAAGCGTTTAATCTATCCAGCAGCTTTCCCTCCATTTTACAATTTTCCGCACTTTTAAGAACAAAACCAAACCAAAGTAATTGGTAGTTCAGTTTATCATATATTTCATGTAAGTTGGTCTAAGTCTTTAATAATACCCAAAGATCAGGGTATCTGTAAAGACCCGGACATAACTTTTATAAAACAAAAACACTCAAAAATAAAACACTGTTCAAATTACAGTTATAATTTTAACTAAACCTATATTACTTACTGCTTCATGTCCTCGCAATTAAAGTAAAAATCCGACTGTATAACTCGTGCATAAAACCCATTTTATTATCTAACTAAATATCCATCCTTGCCTTGGGTTTGGACTGCTAATCGTCTCGGCTAAAATGGCTTGTTTTGTGCATTAATTGTACAATCTACTTTTTTACTTTTTTTTTACATTTTTGTTTTATTTACAAGGATGATACAATAATTAAAAGGGTATACTTTTGAAGTCAAGCAAGTCAAACTGTGTGAATAACATTGTTACAAAAGCAGTAAATAGTAAAATCCATTCGCATACATTTCAAAAATAAACATAAATTCATCTTTTTAATTAAACCACTGGTCAACATCCCCCTTATGTCCTCGCCAATGGAACAGAAAACAAACAAGGGTGGACCAATAGATCTAAAAGCCTCATATAAAAAAGTTCCAACAAAAAGAACGTAGAACTCTGATCATGGTAAAACTCATCGGCATGTAGTCTAGGAATATTAATATCAGAATGAGAACCTGGGTGGCTATCTTGAGCTAGCAACAGATTAAATTATAGTCACCACTCGATACGTTATCGCGTGCGAAATATCACAAGTCAGATCAGTGGGAATTGAGTAGTGTTGCCGAACTAACGATAGTTCACATAGAAAAATCAGCAAGAGTAGAGTATTGTATCGATAGCATTATACAGAGTCAATGGTGACTAACACAAAACGTCTTAAGAGCGACTTTGGTGCATCAAAAGTAACAACTTTTGTTTTACAACTTTAGAAATTCGCAAAGTAAAAATCAGCTGTTTCATACATTCGGTCGGGAGTGAGTGATATTTATGGTCCATACCATTATATTGTTTTTTGTATCTCGTTAGTTGTGATGGTGAAACTATCGAGTGTCTATACTATTATCATATCTGACGTGTTTACTGTCGATAGTATCGAATATCGATACGATAGTTGTTTATTTTTAACTGTTGATAGTTCAAAACATGTGCATATATTACAATAGCAATATCGATACTGTCGATATTCTTACTATTTCTATTCTATCGAGAATCTGTCGATAGACCATTGATATACTATCGATAGTGGTCTATTAATCGGCAACACTAAAGTCGAGTTCAAACGACGTATAGTTTATTTAGGGCTTTCTGTATTTTGGTTGGTGGGCAAGTCAAATAGTTAATGCAAACATCGTTTATCTGTATTTTAGGACGGTTTTAACGTTTTGCCCTTTCATTTGCCGGAATAATATGAATACGTGCTCAATTTTCGCTAAGAGGTTAGAAATGGGTCGAGACTAGATTGGGACTGGATTGTTTTTGTAATAGGCGAAAAACGAGTGCTTAGTTTTTTGAGTAGGTACAACGTAATTTGGTTGAAGATTTTTGGTAAAGATGGGGAAACATAGGGAGTTAAGTACCTGAAATACCTTTACTTATAAACTTGTTAAGAGGGACAATATAGAAAAGTCGATTCATACATACCATACGCTTTTCAGGTTTACACGGTCTGGGGCCATTTTAGTTTACATGATCTAGGCTAAACCTATTTTGATTTAGTTTTTCTGTTTGAAAGGAGACTTAACCGAGTGTTCTTAGCTATGATTCAAGAAAATCTGTTTAGCCGTTTGAAGATAACGATATAAAGATAAATAGAAGAGCTCTTTTATCGGAGGTTTAAAAAAATTATACTTGTGCCCGTTCGCAGTAATCGCTCACGGCGATAAAATCAGTTAGTGTTTAAATTAAGTGTTTCAGCATTAAATAAATACCACCAACGGCCACTTATCCGTAGTTTTACATCTCTAAAGGTGATAATAATGCTCTTAAAGATGATAATAAAATTAATCTGCTGATTTTTCGAATCTCCAAGAATAGCGCCCTCAAGAACCTTCTCGAATCACAATCTCAAAAGCACATGATTCTGAAAATAGGGGCTTAAGCCTCACCCCCACTTGTTACGGATTAAGGTATCCTTTGTGCAAAATATTGCAGAGCGCGATTAATCTGCGAGTACCACGGTTCGCCTGTTTTTTTGTGAGGAGCTTTTTTATTTTTATTTGAGAATTTCGAGATAATCTCAGAGCAATTCCGTTCTGGATACGGGCGTGAGGAAATGTTGCGATTTACCTGTTTCTAAACGATAGTTGTTTTAGGATTGGTGGCTCGAGTGTGAGGTTATGTTGGGATTATTGGAAGTAAAGAAAAGGTAAGAGGTAAGTGCTTGGCTGTTTTTTTTTTACTAGTAGATGGGCTATTTTGCTGGTGTATAATTTATTACAAATACTAGCTGACCTGACAGACGTTGTCCTGTCTTAGAACTGTCAAACGCGCGAAGTTAAAATCGTCGTAAGTTTTCTGAAAATGTTCAATTCTCTGCGCAATTTTTTTAATTTTTCTTCCGTAATAACCTTCTACAAAGTATTAGAAAAAAAAAATACTGAAATCGGTAAAGTCGTTCTCGAGTTACGGCGTGACCAAGGAATAGATTAGGCTTAGCTTAAATGAATCAATTGAGAACCTCCCTGAAATCGGTTAAAAAGTGTTGTACTCTGCTCTTCTCTCGTTTTCTTCGGCACTAAGCATATTGACTAATAATTTTTTTGTTGCCTCATAAAAAGCTGATCATAAATAGAGTCCTTTAAAAGTTTTTTTTTTTTATAAATGAGTTTTAAGTAGATACTTTAATTTTATGCCCAACAGAGAGCACGCTATAGCACGTTATGACGTCAATCCGTGCGCGCGCCATACAAATGCTACACTAACACACGCTTTGCGAGAGAGAGACAGATCCTATCCGCTATCCCCACCAAAAACTGTAAACGCTTATATCTCAGAAATGTAATTTAAATTAGCTTTTCAGAATGTGTAATGTATTTAATAGTATCCTTTGCTAAGCTTGTAATTTATAATAAATAAAACATTGGGACACAGGCCTCCACCACGTCATAATGTATCATTTCACGTGATTAACTAAGCCAGCAATGAGATATGGGGTTTGATAATCCACCCGGACGAATGGCGTCGGTGTATTTACAGTAGGGTTAAGGTTGACTTCCGTGCATCGCGGCTGATATCACAATACTTCGCACTATGAAAGTATAAAAATTTATGGCGCTGCTTCCGAGGTATGCGTCAGACGCGTGCGGCCGACAACTGACGTCGCCATACCTATTCAAATCGCATCAGCCGCGAGCGGCCGCGATGCACGAAAGGTGCAGAATATGATGTTAGTAAATACGTATGCTTATTGACTTCGACCGTGAATTTCTTCCGAGAATACAATGCCTATTGTCTAATTCCACGTCATAATGTATCATATCACGTGATTAACTAACCCAGCAATGAGATATGGGGGTTGATAATCCGCCCGGATGAATGGCCGGTATCTATGCATCTATGTATCTACGGTAGGGTTACAGGGTTATGGGGAATTAAGGTGTGCTGTCAAGTGGAATGTTGCGACATTAAATCATAGATACACGTGATGTATGCGAGTCAGTTAAACCTCAGACCAGACAAACAAAGGGAGATATGGAAGTTTTGGCGCCACCGCAGACCTGGCGCACCTGCACTTTAGGTATGATTCTAGAAGTAGCCGACTTGTCGGACCTGCCGTGCCCGCTGCCGCGCGATAGACAGATAGCGCTCGCACGTCCTGAATTGCATTTTGTTGTTTAAATAAGCAAAAGTCACTACTTATTTAAGGCGAGGTTTTCCCACTTTTAAGCAACGCTTATTACTACAGATGACCATAATCCATGGTTTATTGCATTAAAGTCACATTTAGCGGAAGAAAATCATGGCGTTTATTAGTCGTGAGTTTCGCTACTTCTATATTTGGGGTTTTTCTCATATTATTCGAAAAGTACAGCTGTAATGTAAAATGTACCTCACCGGTTTCCTTCATAATTATGAAATCTATACATAAAGATATAGCAGATATAAATAGGTAATTGAATGAATCCAAAAAAACAGGGATAAAAGCGCAAATCAGTGCTACTTTGATACATTCAATCGAGCAAAATGTGCTTAATCGCGTTTTGGTCTCATGGCTTTCCTAGATAAAACATTCAATTTTGTTATGACACCATTTTTATAATTTTAAGCTAACCATGGAGGTATGCACACTTATACTAGAATGACCATAAGTGCTAAAAGTCGGAAAAGAGTGTTTTAAATAATTTTGCGGAGTGAATCTGACGTACTTGTACTAATATGTAAGGCTTAGGGCTGTATTTCGAATGTTAATGTGTAATAATGGTGGATTATTATTTGTTCAGTGCTCGTGAACGTGCTCAAGTGTGGAAAGTATATAACGAGGTGAAACATGTACTTTCGTGTTGTTTCCAAAGTTCCATAGAAGCCTCTTGTAAAGTCTCCACTACTTTACTAGGGCATAACTTTAATATGAACGTGATCTACTTTGCTTGACTATGACTGACTTTTTTGACTACATTTTATCAAACTTCATCATAATTTAATACTTGAAACTGGCAAATGCACAAGAATGTGACGCCAAAATCCTAATAGAGGAAAAAAAAAGGAAGATATTGCTTTGTACACCGCACCTGGCAAGGGCATGAGATACGCTTCCATTTGTACTTACGACCGTCTTGTATATACGACTATGCTACTTTGTATGTATCTGACTACCATGTTCTGACAAATAAATTACTAGATTTGGCTTGATTTGATGCCTCAGTTTTTGATGTTCAAATGTCTCCACTGTTTAAAAAAAAAAAAAAACACTATAGCGCTAAACCACTTCACGCAAAAACGGCTACGGCACACTTACAAATTTTTCAGGCACACTCAATTTCAAGTTTCAAGCGTCACCAATTCCAAACAAACTATTGCGCTAACTAATAGTCCACATCCAAAAAAGGGCAATAAGGTAGTCTGCAGGGAGAATTCGTCTAAAGGCATTAAGTCTGATTTAGGGTAAGTTCGCACCCGCCATCTTGCCATATCTACCTTGTTTGTCTGATCCAAAACGCATACACAGAATTATACACATTGTAAGAATATACAAGCATACATACATGGAAACACTGCCTTTGGCTTGGCATCATCAGCCAACAAGCCTGCAGTGCAAGTAACGTTCTTAATCGATCGTCGATTTAGACAGTTGATATTGAGTAGAATCGATCATAGCGAGTATTGATCAAATGACATTTTATCGAATTTAACGATCGATAAAGAACGGTACTTGCACTGCTGAGTCGCTTACGTCTTCTGTTCGGCACACTAACACAAGGCACTCACACTACATAATAAAGACACAGACATGCATGCTATAGGTTCTATTGACGCAGCTTCGTCAAGCGTACCTGTCTTCGAGATAAGGCTAAGCTAGGGCTGTCACAACATTGTAAAGTTTTTTTTAAACCTATACTGTCCCACTGCTGGGCAAAGGTTTCCCCATTTCCTTCCATAAATCCCAGATCCCATTTATACTATTAAACATATTACAAGTATACATTGTTTTTTTTAAACCCCCGTTAAAAGAGCCGATAATCATAAACGTCTGAATAGATTTTCGTGAATCATAGCTAATAACACTTCCGATCAAGTCACTATTCAAATAAAAAAAAAACTATTATCAAAATCGGTTCTGACGTTTGGGAGCTACGATGCCACAGATACACACGTTTAACTAATAACACCCCTTTGTTTGATTCGCGGTTTAAAAACAGTTCCCGTTGTAACCATTGCCCTATTCATGGGAACAACGTTTATCATCAGCCCCAGAAAATCTGATAAGTAATTTAAAACAATCGTCCGCCTTAAAAACCACAAATACTACACTAATATTGTAAACACGAAAGTTTGTATGTAACATTTCTATGTATGTCTCACCCAATTTAGTAGCGGATGTGACTGAAATTTATTGTAAAGATTTCTACATACAAAAAGAAAAACTCATTGTTCCTGTCCTGTACCGAGATCAGCGAGAAAAACCGCAAGGCGTTCCTAGCTAAAACTGAACATAAGTAGCAACCCTAAATAGTAATCTAGCAAAGGATCTCCGAGACGGCCTGTAAGCGCACTACATATCTCCAGTTTCCTCTCTGCAGTGCCACAGTTCAAACTAAACAGTAGGAGAAGTAGCATGAATAGATAAAAACATAAATAATTATAAATATCTAAAAAAACAACGTCCAACTTCTCGAGAAGTTCAAAATACGGAATTCTTCCTCTGATTTTCCAACCTTAGAGGTGGAATATTTAAATGGAATCACCACAGTGAAAAAAAAAACAATTATTAAAGAAAAGTTTTTTTTGTGATTTTGATATTTTTATACCAATCAGCGGAGATATCGCGTAACATATACAAAACCTCTTTCTTTGAAGTCGGTTGAAAAGGCAGAAAGAGGAAACAGTTTAATTTGTCAGGCGTTATGTAGAAGAATATTGTTTAAATGTGAAAATTCACTCTGCAATCGCATTCTTACTCTAACTTTTAAGTGCCAGCATTAAGTTTGACAGTCTAATATAACTCTCGATAAAAATCGGGGTATGTAAAGTTTTTTTTGACCTGACCCAAGTATTTTTTTTTGTAAAAATATGGTGATATGTGCTAACCTATTTCTGATATATATATTTTTTTCAATGTTTCATGTGGTCCTGTTTTAAAGATTTCTCTAAATAGTACTTAAATCAACGCCTGAAAGTGAAAAAGAAATCCAAAATTAATAAAAAGCGAAGACTTTCCCCACTGTGTAAAAATATCGATTCTGTGTCAGTGACGTCACTGGTGCACATCTGCTGACTGGGATCAATCTAGCATCGATCCCCGGATATTCCCGACATGTGCTCTATACATAGAACACTATCTGGACTCAGACTTAGACTAAACTCGGGGTTCTGTTTGATTACTATAGGTAGTAAAACTGTTTAGAATATCCAGTATATGTTGAGCTCTCAATATAGCAAGATCCAAAAAGGGGGATTAAACATAATGTTATATTATTGTATAATCTAGTACCTTTAATACCGACTCAAAACACAAATATCATAGACTGCGCCTTGTGACCAAAATGCTGGCGTTTTTCTGATTGAACTGAATGTATAAGCATTACCATTCATGGTAATTTTGACAAAGGAGTCCAAGGACCCCGCAAAGCGGTCGAAACGTCAGCAATTAAAATAATGTAAAATACACACGATAAAGTCACTTAAGTTTTTAATTTCAATGTAGCATTTAAATGATTTGTGAAAATAAAAACTTTGTCTATTTGGAAATTAATAAATACTAGCTGCGCCCCGCGGTTTCACCAATGTAGATTAATCCTTATAACATCAGGTATTGCGCCAACTTCCTCGCACTACGCGGGAGAGCGGGATGTCGTGATAGCGAAAGCGAGGGACAGTTTACGTAATGCAGGTCATCGCTTACGACATTATGAGAACCACGGGCATCCAGTGGATGCAGAAAGCAGACTGTCGTTCAGTGTGGAGGTTAAAGGGGAAGGCCTATGTTTAGCAGTGGATGTCTTCATGCTGATGATGATGATGATGAGGTCATTGCTGCACTTGTCCACAGAGCATCCACAGGCGCTAAAGTAGCAGAAAGAAAATCAAGAGCTGTAGAAGTAAGTAGCAGACTTAAATCAAAAATCTCAGTTTTCAATTCTATGAATGGCGTGCTCATAGAATTGACTTTTCATAGGTCGTCAAAGCTCGAAAGCAACGAAGCTTTTCTCAGAACTGTCCACAAAATACTTTTGAGATGTCAGTAAACCTCTAGAACATTTTAAAGAGATTGATTGATTCTAGGCATTCATAGTTAAGGGTTCTTGAAACTAAATTCTTGGCTCGTTGACAAAATCGCAAATAATTCTAAGACCTTTTAGATCAAAATGAAGACGGGTTTATGCAAATCGCGTCTGTTAAGCTGAAATTACACCAAGGCAAAGTGCGGCTTTATGGCATGCAACATTTTGTGGCTTTCAAGACCGAATGGCATGCTACAAGCGGCAATGTCATTCTTTTAAAGGCTACAAATGATTTATTGACTCCCGAAACCTGTAAAACAAGACAATATTTTGACAACTTAAAATGATGTTCTTTATGTAAAAGGAGGCACAGATAATGGTCATGGTCTATGGATATCGATCGGAACAGCGTTCAAAAATAACCAAATCAATAGAGGAAAAAAAAAACCGGAATATTATTATATTAGTTTCGCTATTTCTAAAATGAATCTATATTATGTAAGTAAACTTTTCGCGAATAAATAGTTTTTGTTCTACCTTCGTATTCCACGATTGTTTTAATCAAATGGACAGAATCATCGGAAAATAATGTGCCACTACGATAGCTAAAGTAAGTATAGATTATGGTAAGGCGTGACGGGTGCGAACGCATCAGGTATAAATCAGGCTTGATGCCTTTAGACGAACTCACCTCGCCGCCCCTTTTTTGCATGTTTATTGTGGACTATGTGGACATTGGTGTAGCTGCAAGTTTCTTGGTGTGCGTGAAAAATTTGTAAGTAGGCCTTACTGGTCAGTTTCTGCGTTAAGCCATTTATCGGTATAGTGAAAAAAGTGGGTGAAACATGGAGACAATTGAACACAAACGATAATTGTACTGAGGCATATCTTCCTTGTTTGTCTGATCTGAGGGTTGGTAAAAGTCGTACAGGGTGACCCTATTAACTGTCACAGTAACGTCGTTTTTATTATTATTATTTTTTAAATGCTACTCCACGGGCACCAGGTTCCGTGACTTTTAATACTTGACTACAATTTTGTTAACTTAAACGAATTTACTTAGTTATTTACAATACATTTTTATATGCGGCCATGTGGCGTGCCATAGTTGCAAGATGTTGCTTTGGTATAATAGCTTTTAGCATCGATTGTACATTTCGGATAATTCCGGAATCCATCTCTACTAATAGTTACGAACAAACGGCAAAACAAACTTTCGACATGGAAAACCTATGACTTTGATACATAATGTAAACAGCTATCGTGATATGTTTGCGGTATTTTTGCTGTATTTTTCTGGAAGTTTCCGGAACCCATTTGAGTTTGTATTCGTTTGAAGTAAAGTATGAAAGTTGGTACTTACGGCTTGATGGAGTGCTAGCAAATAACTTTTTATATGGGAATTTTGATTATCGAGTATGATGTTTGGGTTTTCGTTTTCATTTCCTTAGCTGTCAGACAGTAACTCTGTTTCGTCTTTTTATTGCCGTTTTTCGAGTGTTCAACGAAATATAACATTTTTAGAATGAAATAGTAGCGACATATCAATTATTAAGGACACTAATAAACCGGGCAAGTGCGAGTCAGGCTCGTGCACTGAGGGTTCTGCACTAACACATAAGTTGACGATTACTAAAGTACAAAAAAGTTCTGCAAATGACAACAAAACGCCCAGGCGGTCAACCATCGAAGTATCGACCGCGCCCGACGTTGCTTAAGTTATGTGAACAAAAATTTGACACCGACTCTCACTTTGCCAGTTTATTTATTATTTGTTGTTTTACTTTAGAATGTGTACTATAATCATTTATGTCAAGTTCGATGGTTTTACGTATTACCCAAAGATTTCTACTACCCAAAGATTCGTACTATACTAGATCGTTGATTACCGTTTTTAACACTGGAGAAAATACAAATATACTTTTGTTGTTAGTTTTTGGTTTCAGCTTTTTGACTTTTTTATTATTTCTTAGTGAATCTAACTTCATCTGGCTATCTATTACGGTTCGAAAGATATTCAAGGCCAGAGTGAATAGGTATCTTCTAAGTCTGCGTGCTTCATCTTCGACCACATCGTCGCTTACCAACAGGCGAGTTGGTGGTCAAACGCGGAATTATCCGCGTTAAAAAAAAAGGACAGACAGACAGGCATCGTTTACTTAGTAATAGGGTCCCTTTACTCCCTTTGAGTACGGAACGGGTTTAGGTGGGTTAAAGTAGCGAGGAAATAGTTACCTATTACCTCTGATTTCCTGGTTGGCTGATATTTATTTCTATATGTAAGGTTAATTGAGTTAAGCCCTTAAATACAAATCTAAAAAGAAACAATATATTCATATTAAGGTAATGACTGGAATAATCAAGATTTCAGTGAGAAGTCGTTTAGCTAAATTTATTTTGTACAAAGCCAATCCCGTATTTTATCTGAGCAGAGCATTTTAACAAGTTCCGGTAGTGATGGTCGACAGCGTTCCAATTTGTGTCGATGGATCAGAACAACCTCTGTAACATTGTGTTGTATTGGTGCTACCAGGGTGGATATACTGGGAGAGATAATTTGGGAACAAAAATAACGATATGCATTTCCAAATTCAATAATCTTAAAGTAGGCACTTCAAACAAAATAAAATTAATGGACGGGCCATAACCATTGAACTTGCCCAGGAAAAACGAGTCAAAACCGTCGGACATATACTTCAACATTGTACAAGTACCTACATTTGTTACAAAAAATAGATAGCGTTTGTTATTGTGTTTTTACACTTTGGGAAAGCACACGAAGGCATAATTTTGTCAGATGTGGTCGTTATTACGTAACAATAGTCTTGTGTCGCACTTCCTACGGCTAGAGATCGACTGAAACGAAGTGAGCGCTGGCGCTCATTTTGTAATCTTCATAAATGCGCTCCTTCTGGGCCCGTCCATTAATTTTATTTCGGCCTAAGAGTAGGCAAACGTTTCGCCTGGGGCCTTATGGCTGCCTGTTTTAAGCGATTCTGTTCACGAGATGAGAAAAGTTGCGCGCCCCAAACCGTATATCGGCGTGTTAAGGTTCACGTTCGCGTGAATTCCGAACTGCGCTGTTTCAGCACTAATCCAAGCTTGCGTTTAGAGTTAGCCGTTAGACCCCAGGAATTAGAGAGTGGTTGGTCCCCACGGCCCTGAAGTTTCGACCTCAAAGTCAAGCCAGTTTTTTGATAGCCCGTTGGTCCAGTTGGTAGTGAACCTGCCTTCTGAGCTTAGGGGCGTGGGTTCGATTCCCACCTAGGAAAACACTTGTGTGATGAACATTTGTGTTTGTTCTATATCTGGGTGTTAATATCTATTTAAGTATGTATTTAAACCTATATATGTATGTATATCAGTCTCTGGCAGCCATATCACAAGCTTTGCTTAGTTTGGGGTCAGATGACCGTGTGTGCAAAAATGTCCCGAATATTTATTTATTTATTTATGTTACCCGGGGATAGTGTAGCTTCCCAACAGTGAAAGAATTTTTCAAATCGGTTCAGAAGTTTCGGAGCCTATTCAATGCAAACAAACAAACAAACAAACAAATCTTTCCTCTTTACAATATTAGTATAGATATAGATAGTATAGATGAGAAGTATTAAGACACATCGATGGACACCTCATTGGTATAAAATATTATACGTAGATCAAGAGATTAGATACGCATGAACATACATACATAGACGGTCAAACTCGTACCCTCCCTTTTGCCGTAGTCGGGTAAAACAACCCAAAACAAATGTTTGCAGACTCCTTGGTAGAAATATCTGTTAAACTATTACTAAGACATATCTTTCTATTAAAGAGTCGCACCACTACCTCCTTGAATGAACTCATGAATACAGTCCTGCTACTGAAAATAAGTATCAGTAAATCTCATGAAAAGCCTACATCTGCGACGATTCAAAGGTTAATTAGAGGCTTCCATTCATCATGGCATCTTTTCTACTTTTAGCTGCATCATACTTTTTGACACGGTTCTGAAGAGACTCGCACGAGACTCAAACTTGCAACTTTTATTGTAGGGTTTTTTGTAACAAACTGGCAAACTTTATATACTTTTAACAAGTCTTATTTTTTATGTTTTTGTAACCAATCACATGCATTCCCTGATTTCTTTATTAGTATTTTTCCGCGAACGTTGTCCAAGTTTAGAGGCGGCTAAATGGCCTCTGACATAATAACTTTATAGCGGCCTGCTGTTTCACCAGCTCTAGTTAAAATGTTTGTGTAAAACTGAGAATCTAGCTACAGCACAATAAATTTCACCAAAATCTGTCCAGCCGTTACGGAATTGAGTTCGAACAAACAAACGCCCTATCCAAAACTGCTAGTAGAGTTTTACGAAAAAAATATTAAGTAAGCATTTTTAATACTGGCTATGCACAATGCACAAGACGTTCAAAGAAAAAAAAACTAGATAACTGTAATCGTACCATTTAAAAAGTTTTGTTTACATTACCAAAACAGTAAGGATATTTCCCAAACACATTTTACCGGAAGTTTTATTGTTTGTTTCCCATCGATCATACACAGACGCTAATAGACAATGGTTTGGAAATTTCCCGGATATAATAATTTAGTTTTAATGGAATTTCTCACGGTAAGGTGTGGATGGACATACAAATTTACGACTTCACTACTATGATAATTCGCTTCAGTGTCAGAGTTTATGGGTTGTCCGATGATCTCGGACATACCTTAATTAGGATATTGGACACCATGGATTTGGCATTTGGGCCATTTTGGTTTTTGGACCGTAAGGGAACAGCGAACAAACAACCGACTTACTTACGTACAAAATATTGTTAAAATCGCAAAAACATGTCAATTACTTAGTTGTTTTATATCACTGTATAGGTAAAAAAAAGAACGATTTTTGTCAGGTGTACCGTTGAAAAATATGATGCACGCATACCACTGTCTGTTTTGTTTATTTTTTTATTCCGTGTTCCTTTTCAAAATGTAATCCTGCTTAGTGCAAAATGCTGAAGCCTTGCACCGCTTCGTTGACGTACATCCCCCATAAAAAGCACAATAACTAATGCTAATATTTACACGGCGAATCGATATTTACAGATCTTGAGGGGCCCTCGCCTATTAAATCACCCTGTGTAAGAAAGGGGGTAACAAGGAGGCGAAAAGGGGCGTTATTGGCGTAAATGATTTCCGCCTAGATCGAACGGGGATTGAGACGTGACGCAGTACGGGACGGAAACAGTAAGGACAGAGCGTACTTGCCCTTGTGTACCATACTTACCCTTCTTCTTCTTCCTAGACCATTTCCCATTTACTTGGGGTCGGCCTTCCTTGTCCTTTATCTCCATTGAGCACGGTTTTGTGCTAAGTCAGAGGTTAATTGAGCTTCTTTGTTAACCGTCTTCCAGCAAGTCGTCATCGGAAGCGGCGCCATACATTTTCATAGTGCGAAGACTTGTCGCATCAGCCGCGAATGCCGCGATGCACGGAAGTCTACCTTAAGGACTGATTTAGCTTAACCAGTGTACAGTATTCAGTATTCATCCCATACTGATTTTCTTGTAAGTGTCGTCGACTGTAGTGATAGAATTTATTTGAGAGGCAGTAGACACTTTATTGGGAAAATGACGCGATTTTCCTTGGGCTTCTTGAAGCGCGAATATGTTGGGACGTTTTAAACGAAGGGTTGTTTTGTACACAAAACATGCTTTTTATTTAAGTACCTGCGTATGTGTTGGTGAAAAGCCCGAATCAATTGTTTATCTGTGTTGCTTTTTAACCAACTTCAAAAAGGAGGAGGTTCTAAATTCGACTGTTTTTTTTTTTTTTTTTTTTTTAATAATAGGCTTGCGCTTGACCGCCAACTCACCTGATGTTAAGCAATGATGTGGTCTACGGTGGAGCATGCTTGCCTAGAAGAAACCGATTCACTCGTGATTTGAAGACACCCAGATTGTATCTATCGGGGAACACCCATTCAGGCAGCGCATTCCACAGACTAGCAGTTCGCACAATAAAAGTGGAATCAAAGCGCTTCCTTCGGGTTTTCGGAATACCAACCATAAAGCGGTGTCGATTTTTTGTGCCCGTTCTGGCAGTCCGATAGAAAAATGGGCAGGAAGGAATTATATCATGAAGATCAGATGCACACTCTCCGAAATGTATTCGATAAAAGACCGATAGACTGTATGTTTGTTACGCGATTACTTAGCCAATTATAAATTGATTTTGATTATTCTTATTTTGTTTGGTAGGTCACTTCAGAGCAGAGGTGATCCCATATAAAAAAAACAACGGGGCCTATTATTTGATACGACAGAGGTTGCCCCTGTGTCTTATAAAACAATAGGTCACTAAAAATATAAGTGAGATTTGGCATATTATTTTTGTTTAGGTCATTATCATCAACAGCCTATCATGTTCCCTGGGACACAGGCCTTCTCTCTCAGAGATAAAGAGAGAGAGAGAGAGAGAGAGAGAGAGAGATCTACTCCACTATTCTGGCCCAGTGCGTATTGGTGAATGTCATAATATGTCTTTGAAGTTTTGAGGGTCTTGGAATTTGGTTACTTGTACTTATGTACATATTACTTAGGTCATCCAAGTAACCGAAATTTAGTATTTTGTGAAGTCGAACACTGTTTTAAACTATCACGGTTGTTCACTAAAGTTGTGATTATTTACGAGATAACACGGGTACGGTTGCGGGTCTTCCTGTGAACATGGTGCATGCATGCTGGTGCATAACTGCGCCGAAATATCGGGAGCTCATTCCACAACCTTACTACGGTAAATATCCCTTAAATAATCATATAACTCTTGGGGAGTCGATTTTTTTAATCGATAATTATAAAGTAAATAACTTCCGAGTAGAAACTAATTTCGTTTTCATATCAACAATCAAATCCTGCACAAGTTATTAAACAATTCACTCGACCTTATACGAAATCGACAGACATCCATTTCGACACGGCCCTAACACACTTCACTGTTTGACAAAAAAAAAGTAAAAAGAAAAAAGCCCGTCAGTCAATCACGGCGGGGTAAAGCGGGGTAAAGTGACGTGGCGTAAATCCGAGCGGCCAATAATTGGCACCGACGTCCACGGTCGATTTCAAACTGCAGCGAATATTGGTACCACGCTTCCTGGTATCGAATAACTGATTTGTAGGTATTCCCTAGGATGGTGATCAATACCCGGGTTACCTCGGATATGTCTGTACATCGATATTTCACTATAACTGTAATAAAATAGCGCAAGTTTGATAGTATATCGCGGTTCTTAAATACTTTTTTCAAACTTCTACCAAAATTGGACTTTTAGGTTTCAGGACCATTGCAAGAATAGTTGGTACTTAGCTATTTAAATCGTCTCATCTGTTCATCTCGCACGTGTGTACAATATTTCAATGTGCAAAGGTTAGACGGTTTTTTTAAAATTTAAAAACGAGGCGAATCCACATAATGTTTATTAGAATTTACAGACAAAAAAACGAAGTATTGTTGCTAGGCGGCGTTTTATTGAAATGCGAAATTACCTTATAAAATATTTATTCACATTTTTACGTTAATATTCACGCAATGTTTGAGAAAAGTACTATACAGACATTGGCGGCAAGTGAGAATTTATGGACTCACGTGTCTCACGTATGACAGAACGTATGACATATCAAAGAATACTTAATAGTAAAAGTACCGTGGTCGTGGCTAACTGGAGAATTCGCGGTCTCGGCGAAAATTGAGGGTGTTGCGATCCTACCTTCATTTGGTTTCGCAAAAAAACGTAGGCCGTAAAATGGCGTAAATTTTACCCATGACGAAAATGCGGTATTAGAATTGTGATGTTTTAATGTATGTATCGTTTCTGAAATAGGGCGTCAAAACATTACAATGTAAAGCAATCTTGGATCCGGTCAGTCTGACTTTAAGAACGCTTTGTTGACGTGGCATTGATTAATGAAATATTGTTTTTTTTTCTTCAAGCTTTTTTTTAGAATGATTATTCCAATGTATTAGTCAAATTTAAACGCATTACATTTTATATCGTATGTACAATAACTCCACTGATTTATATAATTTTTACAAAGTGTTCAATTTTCCCTATAGCCCAGTAAAAGTAACAAGAAACTCAACTAAAAACAAATAAAAAAAAACTGACAGAACAGTGCTTGACACAGTAAACAAAAGGGAAGTGGGACAAAGCGGATGCAATTTCGACGTCAGCGTTGAGCGCAGCAAACTGTTGGCGATAGGCTTTACCCCGAGGTCCCCCGGCTCAAAGAGTGAAAGAACTGAGAATTCGATTTATAAAGAGTATTCGTTTGTGCTTGGAGTTGTCACACTAGATTTTTGAGCTGTGATTTTGAGCTCTTTGAGACTAGTATGGCAGAATCGATGACTTATTTGTAGCTGAAATTTTTGTATAACAATTATTTAAGTCTAGGAATGCAAGAATAGACTGACTCCACTAATTAATGTAAGAAGAAATTGAGAGTTGAATTCAAAATGTTTTGGCACATTAACAACCGCGTTGTGTTACAGTGCTGTTATATGAAAAAAAAATAGCTACAAATATATTAATTATACCTAAGCGGTAGATTGAGAGAATGGCGGTTGGAAAAAAGTCGGCAGGGTTAGCTTCGAATTGCTAAGTCCATAAAAGCCAGTCGCCGCCATGGGTTGTACTTTTGTCAAGTCTTTGATTCTAACTGATTTATATGCATTTGTCTCATTTCGGTGGGAAAACGTCATCATACCGTTTTGCACGTACTTACAAAATATCAGAGGAAACAAAAATAGGCCGCCAATTTTTTTAAGTCTTGGCCTCAAAACTAAATTCTTGGTCGCTTGCAGACAATGAGTAGCACAAGTAGCAAGTAGAAGTTATAAGTAACTACGCATCGTCTGCAATGTTTTGCTTAGAGCAAGCGGCAGTGGTAGTGCTTAGTAGTACTACCACTGCCACTTGCACTGCAAGCGCCTTTACGTGAAGTAGTCTTCAAATAGATAATGTTTGAAGTGTCTGTTTTTTGACTACCAGCAGGCCTAGCATGGGCTGTGGATAAATTGTCTTTCCACCGTTTTTATCCACGCCTAGACGCGACAAAGCTAGAATATGGATACGTTTGTCTTTTTCTCGCGAGATAAAAACGGTGGAAAGACAATATGTCCACGGCGACCACGGTTCGTGCTAGGCCTGCAGGGATATAAGTGACAAACGAGTATTGTACCTTAATAGTGACGGCGTACAACACGTTTTACACCAGAATCTATAACAAACAGTTACGCGACAACGTGTGTCCAACACGTGTTCAGTTTATTAGCCGCTTGTATTGTCCGTGTAATTATGACCCTTGAGTTTCGGTGGGGTGGCTTGTTTGTGGTAGGGTGATGGGGCGAAGGAAAATTTACTAGGAAAATATTAATATCATTATTGATTACCTAAATAAACATAATTGTTTTCAACTTCTCACCTATAAGCCTAATGAGTTAAACTGAATAAATAATGCAGAGTTCGTCCCGAACTGTGACTTCGATTCTCTGTGACTTCCCCCTCTACCGATTTTGCAGAAATTAGAACTTTTTGCTCAATCCATTAAATACTAGTGTACTTAACGAGCAGTTTCTATTTGGCATTGTCATCATATAGTTCTTTCATCGTCAAGAGATGGCGCTAGCGTGATTTTTGGTATTTACTTTTTAAACTTTATCATGGCAGTGGAGGACTTCAACAGCCAACGTAAATAGTTAAAAATACAAAATTCCGTAAAATTATGTAATAAATTATATCTTTGTGGTAGTAACGGATTTTTAAATATTTACGTACATTCATTTCCATCCAACCAAACTTTTCATTCAGTCGCGTAATAAAAAACTTTAATAATTGAATTTGAAAACATATATTATATAATATGCTTGTATTTGACTGACCCTGATGGCCCAGGTGGTAGTGAACCTGCCTCCTGCGCTTGTGGGTGTGGGTTCGATTCTCACGTAGGACTAACATTCATGTGATGAACATTTGTGTTTGTTCTATATCTGGGTGTTAATATCTAAGTATGTATTTAAAAATATTTTTGTGGTCAGATGAACCACCAACGCGTCCAATACAATAATATTTTGAGGATGATGTTGGGACTTCCTCGTTTTTGCAGTGCCTCCGAAATGTTCGCACAAACTCGTAGTGACGGCTTTCATGCCGTCATTCGAAAGAAAGTGGCATCACTAATGAGGAGGGTGCGGGAAAGTCCGTACAACATCTTAACGGCCGGTTATCCGAGTCGCGTAGGCAACAAAACGCTCCCTCAGCCCCCGCCAAGTTAGAGCGACGATGTATTTTGCCACGCTAGAGTCAGGACGCCCGCGGGGGGAGTGCAACGACAAAAACGAACATAGGTCCGACCTCGATGACGCCTGGCGCGGTACTGACCGCGGCGCGCGCAAATTCTCGCGGCCTTTTTACGCTTTTAATTTCGCTAAAAAACTAAACTCACTATCAAAAATCTATCCAAATAAAAAAATGTTGAAAAAAATTTATTTTCAGTACATGCAATTTCCAGTTTGTTACGAACCTTCATTAGAGCATAAAACGAAAAAATTTAACTAAATCGACTTTGTTTCAGATTTTTTTTGATCGAGTAAAGTTTATTCTGTCGTGTTTTTAACCAAATCATAAACTCAAACACAGATGTATCTGGGACATGTATTTTTTTCCAGCTCAAGTATTGGAATTTAACTGAATAAAATTTATTTAAAACCGTCAAATTTGGTATAAGAGGCTCCTGAAGATTTTCACGCGCCTATACTCGGGCATTTTGTGCGGATGGCTGAGTAGGAAGTATATTATTTCTTACTCAGTCGTTATTAGTGCAGATGTTCCGAGGGTGCGTGAAAAAAAAAACTATTTAAAGGCCATGCCATTATTTTCTTTTTGTATGATTTATTGTATTTTTATCTAACAATAGTTTTAAGTTTTGTTTGTACTAACCCAATGGATTTTTTAGTTGTCCGAAATAAAATATTTTGAATTTGAGATGACCGTGTGTGCAAAAATGTCCCGTTTATTTACATATTTATATGAAAAAAATCTACTTACAAATAGTACAACCAGCAGTACCTATCTTACTAATGACTCACTTCCTAATTTTAAAATTTACTTACAAATCGTCTTATATTCTCACGTCAATGTCACATTTGAACTTAAATTATGTCCGTTTTCATTTTTTATTTCTTACATAATTGCTAGTACTTGTTACAAAACACATTAATTTATAAGAAAAAAGTAAGGAAAAACGTCGGAAACCTCGTAATTAAGTACAAATTGTTCTTTGAAAGCGATACTCTTTTAACAACTTCTTGCGACATAATTTCACCTAAATAGGTCACTGAAAATAAATTATTAGAAGAGATTTGGTGGACTTTTATTTTTGGCTTAATAATGAATGGAAGAACGAAATGATATTTTAGTTTAAAACACTGAAAAGTTAATTAAATTATTAAACAATATAACCCGACTGCATTGTATAAATAGTAGGTACCTACGAAACTAAAAAGTAATAGTAGTACGCTGCGTATCTATTTATAGTAGTATCGTAGTACCGAATACCGAATTGTTTTATACCGCTTTATCGTAAACTACTGAGTATTTCATAGTTGAGCTACATATTTTTGACATCTGCTTTGGAGCTGATACAATAACTTATTTAGCTAAGTTTACTTTATATCTATCCATTAAATTATTTTTTTTCGCGGACACCACTTGATTTCTTGTACCCTATGACATTCCCACTATTTAAACAATTCAAATGACACCTCACAGTCATGTCGAAATTCATTAGGCGACAAAAAAGACATTTTTTTATTCATTCGGCTACCTGGGGGTCAACCGCAGAAAAGATTTTTTTTTGTTCAAATTGGTACGGCTGTCAAGTCATTTTTGTAAGAAATTTGTTGTAGCCAGTTGCACCCATATAAACGAAACGTCAGTCATTCGAAATCAGTTAGCAACCGCGATGGGGACAAAGAACTTTGAGACCTAATCCATAAAGGTAAGGTCCAAGTTCTTCGGATGCGGAGTTCGACGCGCTGATCTAAATAAGAATGTTCAATCGAGGTTCACTCATAATGCCTGGCGACAGATTTTCCTTCTCGTTTCCGTTCTATTTACTTCTCTTTTCTGTGGGGTCGACTGTTCGGTGGCTTCCACTCTTCTGTAGAAATGGTCGCCCATGCCCGGGTCCAAAAAAATTACAAATTCAAAAATCTTTGAGAAAAAAAATCTACATCACATATTCTGTAGGAGTAACTTTTAATAATATACTGTACAAGCCCTGAAGAATTTTCCTAACCAATATCAAATCTCGCATGCTTTTACCTTTAAAATGAAATTCCATAAACCCGAACAAAAGATATACCGAGAAAATATCAACCGTTTCCATACCTAAAGAAGACTTCCTTTCAATACGCCGGCCCTATGCGTCTTAGCCGCCCTATGGAGGATAGGGTCACCATTAGTTACTTGTTTCATAGATAAATAGTCTTTTAAATTAATTTGTATATTTTTTTTTTCGGAACCACCGGAGGATGGGCTGTGCCGTCCAGTACACGGTGAACGTACTACGATCCCCAAGCCGCCTGCCAAGCGTGGGGATTAGGGCTCTCTAAGACCTTTGTTTGTTAAGGCCTTTGTTCAGCAGTGGATT
This sequence comes from Agriopis marginaria, assembly GCA_932305915.1. Classification (NCBI taxonomy): domain Eukaryota; kingdom Metazoa; phylum Arthropoda; class Insecta; order Lepidoptera; family Geometridae; genus Agriopis; species Agriopis marginaria. The sequence continues at coordinate 18,196,228 of OW029914.1, read as the reverse complement.
ACTGGCTGATAATATGTGTGTTTTAATATTCAATGTTATTCACCTATCTTAAAAGCTAATTTATACAGAGATAGTCACTGTCGTCAAATTCGTTGTCGCGACAGCGCTGACGTGATTGGCCCCGTGTAAACAGATTTAACCCGGCGACGTAAATCCAAAACGAGGGCATTCTAAAAATGTATATGGGTTAATTTAGGATTTTTTATAACAGGTCCAATATTGGTAGTTAATTTTTAGAAGAAAAGTGTTTATTAGTCCCAGGACTTCCGTATCACTGGTCACTCTACGTGAAGGTGATTCGGCTTTTGACAAATATTGGTTAGACGTAATATCGGAGCGTAATATCGAGTGGGGTGGTTCTTACGATTTTATTGGTACAGCGAATTTGGGCTCCTTTATATGGATAGTTCGGATGTGCAGGGGTGTAATCCAACACGGTACGGGTTTCCTAAGCGAAATAAATAATTTTATTTTAGTAGTGTTATGATGGAAAAGGGTGGAGACATGTTGGTGTACGGTAGGAGAAAGCTTCAGATTTTCGCTCTAGTCAGTTCTTAGACGGCTGGTGGTATTTTTTGGTATTTACAACTTAATGGGCCACAAAACTGTGTTTTTTATCTATATATACCTACTAGCGGTCCGCCCCAGCTTCGCACGCGTATAGATTATAGCCTATGTCTCCCGGGGATAGTGTAGCTTCCCAACAGTGAAAGAATTTTTCAAATCGGTTCAGTAGTTTCAGAGCCTATTCAATGCAAACAAGCAAACAAACAAACATTTAAATATTTCCTCTTTATAATATTAGTATAGATAAATTAAAGGCGATGTGTGTATGATTGATTGATTAACTCTTTTTTGTTCACGCCATTAAATTTACTACAGAGAACAAAAAACTCTTAAAAACTAGTGTAACAACTGGCGGGCTTATCGATAAATGCGATCTCTTCCAGGCAACCTTCACCCTTTTATTTAATACCCATATCATGATGGTGGTACTTTGTTCGCCAAGGGGAATCCGCCATTTGAATTTATCATCTAGTGCTTGGGAAGACAAATCTAACGAACCGAAACTCGACGGAGTTACGTTATTTCGTTTAAGAGTTTCTATGGCCACCTTCTGTGTCCATCATCAGACCAGCTCGATGGTACCATAAAATTGCATTGTCACCGAACTTACATAAGTATGCCAAATTCCAATTCAATCCGTTCAGGATAACTGGTCTAAAATTCAGTTGCAAAAAGATTTGTCCCACACTAACAGGGCAAGTTTAATAAAATCTTGTAGAAAGGGTGACGGAACTAAAGTTGAGCTGTAGTCATTCACCTAGCTTGTCAATCATAAACAAATATATACAAAAGAGATACAGTCGCAATGCAGACGAAATTTCGTTAGTCATTCGTCGACAGATAAACGATAAATACATTCACACACATTTCCCAGTCTCGTCACAAAAGCATTTTATTTGTAAAACATCTGAAATCCCTCGAAAATATTCATCGATTGTGTCAAAGGCCAAGTATCTGCTGAAATAAGACTCGTCTTATCAGAGGGGGGGGGGGTAAGGGGAGAGGGGGCAAGGTCCATATTATCACGTAACAAATTGGTTTCTGCTACCTTTGTTCGACGTCTCGGGCCCTTTGCCGAGACGAATGAGGTACGGTTAGCAAAAGAATCAGCTCATTAGAATGAATAAAATATTGGGTTAGCAGGAGCTATCGGTTTTGGTTTGAATTAGGTGTATTTTCTTGTGAAAAGAACGCTGTATGTCAGAAAGAAGCGTTCTGTTGATAAAGATTTCAATCTGGCTAAGTTTAAAGTTAGTTAGCAAAATTTTCTAACAAATATCTCGAACACGACAAGCCACAACACAACCTCTAGCTAAGTAAAAAATAATTTTAAGGAAAATCTTGATGTGGAGTTACAAAAACAAAGTGCGCGCGTGACTGACTTTTGTGTGACTGTGACTGCCCAGGATGTGCACGTGTACATGTACGCACCTCGCATCTCTATTAGACTGGACCAGAACGACGAAACAGTCACGGAGACCTGTGTATCTTGCGTAGATAACTAGATACAATACTTTTTTTTTTTTCAAGTTAATCTATTGTCATTTTGTTTTTTTTACTCACAACTATTAACAACTATTAAATCATTTCATCATCCCGAAATATTTATTTATTTATTATTTATTTATGTATCCGAAACCACGCCCGCGGCCTGGCATAATATTTACCTGTAATAAAATGTATAAATAAAAGATTGAATGATTATGATTTACACCGCTAATTATAATTCGATAAAATTACATTTTGATAAACATAATCAAACAAAAAATATATATATATCAATCTCAAAGAAGCGTAGCATGAAAACATGCAAGTTTTTTTTGCAAACGGTACAAATACTAAAAACGCCTCGTCTACTTAAACATGGCGAAGAAAAAGATTCCTTTTGTGCGACGCATTTTAACTGTGGAACCTATTGAGACGTACACTCGGGGTGTATTTACCTTTTTTGTACACCGTACTTGTTACCGCGGTACGCATTTTGGCTTTTGTTGTGTCTGACGCGGATTTGAAACCACCTGGATTTTAGAAACTAGAAACAGGTTTGCAAATCACAATTATTAAGCACCCTTTTCGTGGTGCAACGCGTTTTTGGTCGAAGCTGAACCGGTTTTTGACTTCAATGTCAAGAATTGGTTCCATCTAACTCTTCTCGCAGACATTTATCATTATCATCAGTATCAGCTTTTCATGTTCCCACAGCTGGGACACAGGCTTTCTCTCAGAGAGAGAGAGATAGGGTGGGTCCTTATCCACTATGCTAGTCCAGTGTATGTTGGTGAAACCTTTGAACTTTTGAGGTTCTTGGACATACCAGTTTCCTCAGGATGTTATCCTTCATAGTTTTTGGAAAATTTCAGAAAACTTTACAACGATTTTAACATCGCGCGTTTGTCAGTTTTAAGACAGGTAGTTAGTAAATAATCAATTTAAAAAAACCTACTTCAAAATTAGTAATACGCGATTTCGTTTACGGGATATTTTTCCAGGTATTTTGATTAAAAAACCAAACTACTGAACCGATTTTAACGAAATTTCTAATGGGACCAATCTGAAAGTATATCCTTTCAAATAACTAAGAATTTTCCAAATTGGTTTATAAATGACAGAGATCTGAGGTTAGAAACAATTTTAAAAAAAGATGAAGACACTTCTTTTTTGATGTCGGATAAAAATAGCACTCGTGGTCACCCGTCCGATGTCCTAAAGAAACTCACAGGGCATCTCGCATTTAAGACGCTCTTTTCCGACTTTTAGCAATTATGGTAATTCTAGTTTAAGTGTGCATACCTCCATGGTAAGCTAAAAATTATAAAAATAGTGTCATAACAAAATTGAATGTTTTATCTAGGAAACCCGTGAGATAGAAACACAATTAAGCACATTTCGCTCGATAGAAAAAATTAATGAAAGTAGCACTGATTTGCGTTTTTATCCCAGTTTTATTGGATTCATTCAGTTACCTATTTATTAAATTATGTATAAGGTTTGAAAAATCATACAATGCCGAGTTTTTTTTACGTTGGCTATACATTACATAGCATCGCTTTACCGCGCACACTGGGCCGAACCCTTCACTTCATCCATCCATCCGTCCATCCGTTCAAACTCGTTCACCCGGTCGTCCCGTTTCGCCCGTTCGTCCCGTTTCACCCGCTCTCTTTGATGTGGTGTTTCGCACGCACTTCTCGCTTTGTGCACATTGTCACAAGCGTATTATGAGAACCTTTTATGGTTTTTTTTTCTAAAGTACTGACCGGAATGAGTGGCTTTTTACGCTTTAGGTGTCCTAGTTTGTCAATAATAAGCAGAGATTATTTTAAAATTGGCAGACACCATTATGTTTGTTTATTGAACTGAATACTTTTTGCATATTTTAAGAGAAAAACTTTTTTGTTTAGAAATATTAATAGTGATTATGCCAAGGAAACTCAAACAAATATTAAAAAAAAAAGAAAAAAAAAACATTATCTTAAAACAGCTGAACAAAATTTTCTTGAATCATAGCTAAGAAATCTTGATCAAGGAACCGTTCAAACAAAAAAAATACTAATAGATTAAAATAGTTACAGACATTTGGAAGCTACCAATGCCACAAACAGACACAAACATTAAACTTAAAACACGCCTCTTTTTGCGCCGGGGTTTAAAAACACATTTGAAAACATACGTAAAATCATTATTTAACCACGTTTCTATAACTCGTTTGTTTTTTTATCTGTTTGGAAGTACAAATTTTAAAATCGACTCAACACAATTTCCCTATAAGATATACTCTAAATATAATTCTGAACTCAATGACAATGCAATATTTAAATCTAAAGTTATACAAATAATAAAACATGATATTATATTAAACAGTTGCGGCTAATAAAACAATCATAAATAATATAAACCGTTACAAATGTACTAAAATAAGCATTCTAACTAATATTCCACACAAATCCATTACGAATCAAAATGTAAGTCCTACCTATGTCAATTTCACAAAATATTGAATATCGATACACTCCAGTGCCATCCCGAAATATGAATTCCGGGATATCGAGTAAATCGACTTCCCATACCTTTCCAACCTAAATCACTTACGCTACAATAGCTTACAAAATGGATTCTAAAACAGTTTACTTCAAAAATAACGATTACATTTACATTCTAAAATTTCCGGAAACGTTTAGTGTTTCTATCAGGCAATTTTTCATTATAATTACTTGTAAAATATTTATAGGCTATTGTTATACTGTTTTTTATGGGACTCTACGGGAACGCCGACGGGGTTTTGTAATTGTATAATTTATGTTTTTAAGTTTGTCCGCGATGCGGTGAGATTTATACCAGTGTGCAGTGAACTGTGTAATCAGTTAGTGCGTGTACGAGCCAAATACAGAGGAGATGGCATGCAACTGCGCACCGTTTGAACTGAGTTCTGACGTCATTGTTAAAGTCAGACATTTCATTATTTCTTTTGGTTTATGTGGTTGGATAAAAAATATATTTCATTTTATGTCATTCTAAGTGACATCTGACGTCATCGTTAGAGTCGGACATTTCACTATTTCTTTTGGTTTAGGTGGTTGGATAAAAAAAGATATCATTTTCCTGTCATTCTAAGTGAGATCTGACGTCATCGTTATAGTCAGACATTTCAAAATTTTGTGTAGTTTATATGGTTGGATAAAACAAGATGTCCTAAAACTGCGACCAGAACCACCGGAGGATGAGCAGCAGAATCCTATTAGTACACAGTGAACGTACTGCGACCCCCAAGCGACCTGCCAAGTGTGGGGATTACGACAAGACCTCTCTCTAAGATGGAGGCTTTTGTTCAGCAGTGGACGTTTACTGGCAAATGATGTGTACCTAAAATACAATCAAATAAAAATATATATTACTACTTTTTTAACATTCTTTCCTTTCTCGTGTTATAAAAAAAAAGAGTTAATAAAGCTACTTTCATATAGTAGACTAGCGGTCCGCCCCAGCTTAGCACGGGTATAGATTATAGCCTATGTCACCCGGGGATAGTGTAGCTTCCCGTCAGTGAAAGAATTTTTCAAATCGGTTCAGTAGTTTCGGAGCCTATTCAATGCAAACAAACAAAAAAAAACAAACAAACAAACAATCAAATCTTTCCTCTTTATAATATTAGTATAGATTAATTCTATATCAGAAAATATGACGTGACCACTTCATGGTGTAAGTTCATTTGTTATAACAAATATCAAATACGTCTATTAAAACATGTTTTAGTTAAACCACGCGATAGCCGCACGCTATTGTAGAGACGTCATTAAGGGCTGTAAGTAGCTTTAACATTGTAAATTTTTTATGTACTCGTATATCAAACAAAGTCGCACAACGAGCTATGGAGAGGAATATTCTCAGGGTTTCTCTACGAGATCGAATCAGAAATTAGGAGATCCGTAGACGAACGAAAGTTAGTTACATAGCCCACCGGATTAGCAAGGAAGTGGCAGTGGGCAGGGCACATCAGTTTCTTCTAGGCAAGCGTGCTCCAACGTAGACCGCATCATCGCTTAACATCAGGTGAGTTGGCGGTCAAGCGCAAGCCTATTATTTATAAAAAAAAAAACACACAGAACAGATGGGCGATGGGGCCGAATAGTAACCGCCCCTCGAAAGGAAAGTCTCGTCTTATGTTAGCCCGGTTTAATGCACATCACATTAATTTATCCACGTAGTTTACTAATAAATTGAGTCACTCACACTGCATTGCACTAGCCACCAAATTTCTGTATCCCACTTCTGATATAAACGTCTAACACCTTGGATTAAGGTTGAGTTTAGAGTGAGGTCGACTGGTTAGAGCAACCACTATTCCTAGTGATTCACCATCTAATTGGCTTCAATTGGCTTGAGATTGGGGTGACCATGTTTTTTGTTATAAATTAGGATACGTATTGGAAAGCTCTTTTAAGGTAGAAAAGACGATTAAATTGAAGCTCACCAGGGATGAGTGGAACCGAATTCAATCTTTTTTTTTTTTTGAAAACATTACATATGGTGGAAATGTATACTCAAACACTTGCTTTTCAAACACTGTAATGCGCAAGATTAAGCCAATCTTGTCCTTACAATTGAAGTTAAAGTTAGTTGTAAAATAAATTAGCTTTGGTGTTTTTTAATGGAAAGCTCTTCAGTTTGCGTCATAAGTGCGAGAAAATTATTACAATTTTGTCCATCATAAGATTTAATTTTATACCAATAATGTAGTTTTAACTATAATAGAAAAACGAAACAGTCGCCAGTCGAATGTTGTATGAGCTGTGGGCAAGAACCATAACCGAATGGCTCCCAAAATTCGTACGACCACCCGGCAGGCTATAGGGCGATGATGACATGATGGTAAAATTAACTCCCAACACAAAGGTCTTTGCCCAGCAGTGGGACAGTAACAGCAGAAACATAAACAATGTAGTTTTGAGCTATACAACATGGGGTTTATGAAAAGGTGACATAATAGGTTCTGAAAGGATTAGCGACGTAGTTGTGATGCCTTTGGTGTTACAAGTATTTATAGGCGACGGTCGGTGACTGTTTACCATGAGGCAGCCTGTCTGCTTGTTTGCCACCTATGACACAGAAAAAGTACTCGCATAAGACCACGCGACAGAAGTGAAAACTTCATCAAGGTTGACTGTATATCTCTCGCTCCTTTAGTCAACTCGAGTCGACTTTACCCGAACAAGTATCTGAGCGTGACGGTCACGCGAGATCAGTGTTTTATCCCTATACCAAAAAGTGCCCAACGTGCCTAAACAAAATATCACATAAAAAAAAAACAATTCTATCCTATGTCTTATAGTTCACAGATCGCATGGCGTCCCTACTGAGAAAGACGCTCAAGCAACTCAGATACGGGTAATTAATACGTTGGAGTCCATCACTGACCTGTTCTCGAGTCTCTCACACCTACTGGCCGACTACTGGAGTACGTAATTTCGAAGGTCGCTTTAATTAATACTAGATTGGTTGAAAAGGGCAGCTTTTAACCTAATTGTAGGATTATTCTTTAGGATGTTTAGGACTTTACCACGTTCTTTCTTTTCCTTTTGATTCGTTACGTCTTCTGCTGAATATGCTCATTAGTATTCATTAGTAAGATGGGAAGAAAGCGAGGGAATACCGATAATGTCCAGACCTATACCAACGCAAGCCTTATTCTACAAAGAAAATGGTATAACTGCTAACGCTAAATGAGTGGGATTTCCATAGAGACAAGCTTAAACGTTAGAGTAGTGTAAAATATTTTGAAGTTTGATTTCTCACCCGTTTCATACATTCGAGAATTTTTATTGAAGTTGTGCAAGATTGATGCTTAATACCACACGACAGAAGTGGAAACCTCATCAAGGAGGAGTCCCAAAATTAGCAGGTCGACACGTGTTGACAGGAACATCGATCGTAACCTCGTAGGCTTACGATTAATTCAGTCCGTACTTCACAGCGGTGATACGGTGAAAACTATGCACCTGGAATCTGTTTTTAATGGTTTTACATTAATATTTCTCTTCCTAGTAACATGAATAAAAAATTTGCCCGTGCGTTCTCTAGGTGTCCGTGACAATTATTTGGGTACTATGTCATAAAAATTTGAAGATATTGATGAAATAAAATCGAAAATAACTAATATAAAGTCACTAAAAGACTCGTATGGTATTTTTTTGTAAATTAAATCCGGCACATTGTATTAGTATTTCCCACTCACAGAAATGCATTTTTGAACTTATTTAATATTTAAAAAAAGTCTAGTTTTAAATAATTTTTAATACACAATTTGCTTACAGGGTTAAAATAAGACAGTTTGACACCCAGTCAACTTGCTTCGTCTCAAGCATATTGTAATTCGAGTTTATAAAAAGCTTCATAAAATTCAGTAAGCTATGACTAATCGATGCTTTATCTAACAAAATTATGCACGCTTTTTATCTAGATTCGACTTATAAAAGCAATTTATCAACATATACAAGGACATTTAAAATATGACAAACTGCAAAAACCTATTAAAGCGAGGTTTTCCGGCGTTTGATCTTTGCTAACATGTGTAAATTTACTAAATTATATATGTTTAAATTGAAAACGATGGGGAAGATAGGTGGAGACCACGAACCGGAAGACGCAGCGTAGGTAGGCCCACTAGATAGACCGACGACATCGTGAGAGTCGCGGGCATCCAGTGGATGCAGATAGCAGGCTGTCGTTCAGTGTGCAGGTTAAAGGTGTGTACAGCAGTGGACGTCTTCTGGCTGATGGTGATGATGAAATTGAAAACGAAATTTGGAAAAAAAGGAAAGCTATTTAGAAAGATAGGTTTGAATTTTTTTTGTAAATGATTGGTCGAACAATTCAAAGTAGGGTGCAAACAAAAGGTTCTACCCTCTTTCTTTTTATTTTGCTACGATTATCACTGGAACTCGAACCTAAGTCCCGACAAAACACACTCACTGTACCATTCATCATCGTGTAGTATAGTATTTTGAACACGTTTTGCAACCGCTAGTGCGTAGAATCCAGTATTAGTGGTATACTGGATTCTATGCATTAGCGAATTGAAAACTATCTCCTCGATTGGAATTCTGGCATTTCGAGATCTCAACAGAATTTAAGGGTTGTGAAATTCAATCCAGTGGTTAGGGTCTGTGGCCAACCACGGTGTGTACCACGGTAAATATCTTGTTAATAATCATATAACTATTGTGAAATTGAACTGGGTTTCGTTTTTTACTTTTGGTTTATATGAAGAAAAAACTCAAAAATTTACACATACTTTTCATCCCGAAAAAACGAACAAATATTAAAAGATAGCGAGTAAAACCGCGGGACCCTGCCGATGCTAAATAAATTTAAAAAGCCTAGGACCTAAATATTGTTACTAAGTCTCGTTGGTCATAATTGACTAGGCGTCAAAGAAAATTGGAAAAGTTCCCAATAAATTATATTAACGTAAATCAATTTGTATTTAAATAGTGTAAAAGTTTTATTTGGGAGACGACGTGGTTCTAATAAATTATTTTTTGTGGCAAGAACTTTTAATATCATTAGTAAAACAAAACAGCTTAAAAATATTCGTAATAATAATTGCTTGTCACATTTTAATATATGTTTTTTAACGAAATTGGGACTATACTCGATACGTTTAGGTCTGACAACTGCAGTAGATGCTGATGGCTGAAAGAAAAAGGGTAAATTCTGTTCGCTTTTGCTAGGTTCTTGAAAGAAAGATTGTATTTTTATTTATGTTACACGGGAATTACACACGTAAGATTAAGCCGGCCATTCCGACTATAGTTTTAACCGCATTAGGCGGTCTTTTTCAAGATGAATGCGCGCGCGCGGCTGCGAAAAAACAGATGACGTCATTTACGCTTTCGCTACCAGCGAATCATTCATTTACGATTTACTCCTGTGATGTCATCTGATCTTAACACAACATAGAAAGTACTACGCTGATGGCGCTATATTCTTCAATTTACCAATTCAATACTCAGAAGAGGTCAGTACCTGAGTCACATTTAAATCTAGAACTACAAAAAGCATGAAAGAACTTAATGACGTCATGGTAGAATTACAATATTTTTACCGTACCTACCGTGGCGAATCGATTAGAGTCAACTGCGCAAGTTTTATTGCTATTGCGAATCGGTACGCGTTTCGTATAATTTTTCATGCGCTCAGGCCAGAGATTTGTGGCAAAAACATCGGTTGTATAGTGTTACTTTGCTACATATTGTGAAGTGAAGTTACTTTGTATTTTTAACCGACTTGAAAATAGAAGTAAGTTCTCTTTTCGATTTTTTTGTATGTTTGTTACGCGATTACTCCACCAATTAAGAATTGATTTTGATGATTTTGTTTTTTGTTTGATAGGTCATACTTTAGAGGTAAATAAATTTTAACAAAATGATTCTGCGCTTTCTGAAAAAATCAACATAATTATACACCGATGACGTTTTGGTTTGTAGTTCCCTTCAGCAAATTTTCAACTTTTTTGTATAAGTTTGTACATGTAGGTATAGTCATAAAGTAGTTTTGTTTTTCTTTCAAAAAAAATTACTTTCTTGTTAGTGCTCTTTAAAAGAACCTTGGTTCTGCTTTGTTGCTAAACATTGCTTATCAGCGTGGTAATGCCGCCAGAATACTGGGTACGATAGCTCTGCACTCTCTAATAAGCACTATCTTTAAGCAATTTGATTTCGTTTGTTAGAGATCTCTACTTACTTGAATCGAAGATAGTTAAAGCTGATAAACGTTACATACCTGAAAAGAAAAATATAATATTAGCACTATGTGGGTAGTTTTTTGGCAACTTAAACTAAAAAAATAAATCTCTTCCCTACATTGTATAAAGTTAAGTGGCTTTCCGCGTCTGTATGATAAGCCCTCCTAAAACACGCAACAGATTTTGATGCAGTTTTCACCATCATTTAGATAATAAAACACATCATCATCATCATCATCATCATCAGCCAGAAGACATCCACTGCTGAACATAGGCCTCCCCCTTTAACCTCCACACTGAACGACAGCCTGCCTTTTGCATCCACTGGATGCCAGCGACTCTCACTATGTCGCACTAAACACAATACAATGAAATCATTAAAAAGTATTATAGTTTTATAGATATTTTGGATCGAAGTCTACCCAGATTTAAGAGAATTATAAAAAAGATTGCATTGCTCATCGTGAATGTAGCTAACTGGAAGTAAAATTATAATTATTAACCAAATTTAAATTTTAACATCATACTGCTTTTATAATAACCATGACGAGTACGCATGTTTTGAGATATGGTTTAGTTCACAATTTTCAACACACTTAATTCAGTTTTTATCATGACTGTATTGTTTTGTGTACCTCAATAAAAATAAAAATAAAACACGGAAGTTCTATACATTATAATAATAAAACTTACACCCGTGCGAAGCCGGGGTGGGTTGCTAGTAACTATGTAATTGTAACCATACAAAGACTTCTAAGACACAATTGAACGAACAAATTAAAATCGACTGCTTGAACTTGATACTTTCACGAGTAGGTTAAAGAAAGTCCTCGAACGTCTAGCTGTCACGAGCCATTCATGTTAATTTAAAACAAAACATTTACCCACCTAAATAAATAATTCGATTGATCTGCCAATCATTGTGAATTCCGCCGTGTTTTATCAAGTCGTGCGTCCGAGCCCCAAGGATCGTATCAAGTATCAAGTTTCTCCGTCACGCTTTACGAATCTATTGGTGATTCTGGCTGTGAAGAACCGATTTTGGACAAGCGAATTTGATACTTTAAAAGTAATATTGAATTGAAGGAAATTGATGTGGTTTGAAAGAGTTTGAATAGAAGATTGCTCATCTCTCGTGAATTACTTCATCATTCATTATCATCATTTCAGGCATGGGACGTTTACTGCTGGACATATCCCTTCCCCGTCAATCTCTAAAGGGCTGGTTGGAAGCGGCCTGCATCCAGTGTTTCCCTGCGGTCTCTTTTAGATCATCTGTCCATCTTGCGGGCGGACGTCCTACGCTGCGCTTACTGGTCCGTGGTGTCATCGTTAATTACAAATGAAGCATATATAAAGTATATTTAAAAACCGACTTCAAAATTAGTAGTATACGATATTTAGTTACTTGGATAACGTATTTTTTCCAGTTAATATGATTTAAAACCAAACTACTGAACCAATTTACATTAAATTTCTAAGGAACCAATCTGTAAGTACATATTTTTAAATAAAATATAAATTTATAAGAATTTTCCGGATCGGTTTATAAATGATGGAGATCTGAGGTGGAAGAAACATTAAATAATACCCTTTTAACATTAAGGCGCTTGCAAACGATGCGTAGTGCAAGTTGCTACTACGCATCGTCTGCATCGTTTTGCTAAGTGCAAGTTGCAGTGGAAGTGGTTAGTAGCACTTTCGCACAACGTTTGCAGTATTATCCGAATAAAAATTATGCCTAATAGTTTTTTTTTAATTCCTTGTTAGCTTTTTATTCTTGTAAATTATTGATAATATGCGAAAGAGATAGCTCAGAGCGCAGCATTAAACTCTGTGCGAAAATAAACTGCCCATCAAGTAAAGAATGTCTGGATTCTGGTGAAAAACTTTGTAAAAACTAATTTACAGAGTAAGTACTGGAGGAAAAAGTACTCGGTCCTTCACGTAAGCTTGGACGTAGCAAGATCGGGGCACGAGGGGCGGATCCAAAGAGATCCCGATACACACCTAGAAAATCAGCTGCTTACATGTGTAAAAAAATAGACTCAATAATAAATGAGTAGAGTGTAAAATTTAAAAAACAACTTATTGTTATTTTTGCCAAGTAAGAAATCAGTGTAGTTCAGTAATCATCATACTAAGTCGGTTGGTTAGTCCGTTTATTTATTCCAATTTATTTGGACTTATATATTATAATCGAAATAGTAGTCTCATTGTATACACTAATCTAGGAGAATGAAACTATTAACAAACAAAAACTAACACAATTAAAGACAACAAACAACCAAAGAGTCGATGGTCATTTGAGGTGGGCTCACATAACCGAACAGCTGTGACTGCATCCGAATCAGCTTTACCAATCTGGTACCCTGACCCACGTCAAAATCTGTACAGGTGGGCTACCACAACCTCAAAAACATTTCTCATCTCATTAGCCGAGAGAGCAAGACAAAGACAAATGTTTTTGATAGCCCCCCAGATGGTAAGTCACCTCAAGTCCCCTTCTCTCATGCTGGAGTCGGACGCATTGCACCAGTACCTACTGGTACTGCTGATAACACATTTTTTACTCTCTAAGTCTCTATATGTACCACAATTGGGTGTTTCTGTTTTCCCCATCAAAAAAGTATTTTTTTTTGGTTTGCCGGTTTGTATGTTCCTCTTTGACGCAACAAAAAGCAAAGAATCGACGTAATTTTGATGTGATTTGAATAGAGATATTTAGAGGGCCAGAAAGTGACAGAAGACTTTTATCCTTATAAATTTACGGTTCCTGAAAGCCTGACCACGCGTGTATAATGACCTTCAATTCACGCCATTCTTTCCTGTTCTGTGCTATATGCTCATCCATGCACACATGCTCCTCACACGCATTTTCGATAGGTTATATACATATTAGCAATTTTCAACCCGTGCCCCCAAAAAAAAATCCTAGGTACGTCAATGCACGTAAGTTCATAACGAAAGAAGCTCTGAGATCCTCGAGTTAATTAAAGGCGTAAGTGTCTCGAAGCGTTTTTGAAGAGTTTTAAAAATGTTTGTAAGTGACAATTTTGTGCTTTGCCACTTTACTTTGTTTGTGAGGAGTTTTGTTTACCTGGGGTTTATGCGGGTGTATAAAAGGCTGTAATATTACTTTTCTCGAGGTGCTGAATTAATTATTTTTTGTTCATGTACGAATCACGCACTTCACATCATCAGTCAGTAAACATCCACAGTTAAACAAAGCCACCCTCATAGAGAGGGTTGGGAGTGTTGCCATAATCCCCACGCTTGGCCTGCAGCTTGGGGATCGTAGTACGTTCACCATGTACTAATAAGACGCTGCTACCCATCCTTCGGTGGTTCTGGTCGCAGTTTTAAGACATACCCAACCTAGGAGGCATGTACCAGTATTTATAATATACAGGTCCTATGAAGAACTTTGAAGAAATAAAAAAAATTAATGACTCCAATATTGAAAGGACAAGTTTCCAGTGAAATTATAGGACACAAAAAGATTTCAGCATCAGGTTCATTGCCACATTTGAAAAAAAAAAATACAAGGATCACACAGAACTGTTGATGTTCATAGTTCTGAGTGAATCGGTTTCTCCTAGGCAAGCGTGCTCCATCATAGACCGCATCAAGAAGGCGGTCAAACGCAAGCCAATTACCCAGTAAAAAAGTGCCAAATTACACTTGCAATTAATCACGTAAAAAGCAATAAGTACTGTAAGTATTCATCTTCATTTACTTGTAAATTACAGACCATTTGAGATTGGACCTTTTGTTTGACACAAATTAACTTGAAGCATCACGCAAAGTGCAGATATAATGACTGCAGCTGCTTTTAATTCTCATTTTTTGCCTCTCATTATTAACAAAAGAATTTACTGGTCGTATTAAACCGATATTAAAGGGTCACAAAAAAGCATTGAAACGACGGGGTTTTGACTGCATTTAATATTTAGTTATTTATTTGAAAACGTCAATTGTAATTGAAGAATCATGATAATCCACAGCCATTAGTGGCTATCTCACTGCTGGGTACAGGTTTTTTGTTTGCTTGCTGCCTTAGTCACGTACTATTTGGGTATAGAGGGTATCGAACGGCGCTTGGGATTGGGGACTCAAAAGTAATTCATACAATTTGCGCCTAGGATTAGGCCCCCTCGAAAAAGGTTACGCTAAAAATGTAGACTCATTTCATCGCGCGGGAGAAAGGATTAACTGTCAAGTGGTTATATCGTCATCAAGGATGTTATATATACCCTAAAGCACAGATCTACTACCTAAAGGGTAGAATATCCTTGATCGTTAACCATAGTATCTGACGTATGTCATCACTGGCAACACACTGGTCAAAAATCCTTGTCTTTAAGCACTGTGGTATTTTTGGGTTTGATACTTCGACCAAAATAAAATGAATGGACGGGCCATAACCATTGAACTTGCTCAGTAAAAACGAGTCAAAACCGTCGGACATAAATAGTTCAACACCTAATTATAACTATGTGCAGTACATTTGTTACAAAAAATAGATGGCGGTTGTTCGTTGTGTATTTATACTTCGGGAAAGCAAACAAAGGCATAATTTTGTCATATGTTTCGGTATCATGTAAAAATAGTCTCGTGTTGCACTTCCTACGGCTAGCGACCGACTGAAAGGAAGTGAGCGCCGGCGCTCATTTTGTAATCTACAAAAATGCGTTTCTTATGGGCCCGTCCATTCATTTTATTTTGGTCGAAGGTGTGATAACTCGAACAATGTTTATTCTATAAACATGATGTCATCTCCGCAGACTAACTAAATCCAGCTCGCCACCACAGGGTTTGTGATTCGTTCGCTCGTAAAATTGGAGCGTAAAAGCACAATTACAGGACTAATTAGCAGCTGAACGTTTGTCAGAGCAAAGAGTTTTACTGCGTACGTGACCGAGTGATCGACGAATAAGGTCGCATTAGAGTTTAATTTGGGGAGAATGGTCGTAAGTTACTTTAAGATGGTTTAAAGCGTAAAAGAGTGGCGCGTATGATAGTTTTGTTTTTGCATATTTTTTTTATTTTATTTTGTAATATGCTTGCGTTTGACTACCAACTCGCCTGATGAAGATGCATTACTTTGTTTGACCGGAGCCTTTGATCGAATATAGTAACTTTGAAATGTGAACCGGCTAGCGACTAGAATGCCTTGCCACTATCCTTGTTTTGTGTTCAAGGCCAGAGTGAACAAGTGCCTTCTAGGTGCCCCATCTATGGGCTACAACGTCGCTTTCCATCAGGAGAATTGGTGTCCAAGCATAGAACTATTCTATAGGTATTTAAAAAACTATTGCAAATGAAGTATTAAAATTGGAGATTATTTCATGATATTTCACATTCATTTTCTTATTTAATAGCTTGGGCGTTCGTTTGCACATTTTAAGCATGTTTGTAAATGAAAAGAATCACTGAGTGGAATTTTGAGCTAAAGATTGGGCGTAATCTTGAGAACAAAATCACAAATGTTTAAAAAGTGACATGCGTTTTAAAATGTTTGTAATTATGATTTAATCACGTTTTGTGCAAAGAAATTATCTCCAGAATCTTAAAGGCAGCATTCCGATCTGGACGACTGCGACCGGCAGCAGCGACCGCTACGCGCCATGTAACCCTCACATGCTTGCATTGTTTAGCACACCATATAAATTCATACTGATCAGTGGGTCGCGCGACGCGGCCGCATCCGCCGGTCGCGGTCGCCAAGATCGGAATGCTACCTTTACACTCTTAACACCGTATCCCCGTTCTATATTGCCCTAATACCGCTCCAGTCATGTGTATTTATTTTGGCTCGGTACACTCCCAGGCAGAATTAATTACAGATAGGATTACCAGATTAGCTGACCCCCTTTTCGGGTGCGTGAATCTGTAATATTAATAAGTAGTACATTTTTGGGATAAGAATAGGTAATGAGCATTCTTTTGTAACATTCGTACATTTTCGATAAAAGAATACCTACAATGAGTATTTTTTGAACGAAACGAGAAAGGTTTTTTTTGTTTTTAGCGAATGTTTTATTGCCTTTTAAGGATCACAAAACAATGTGTTTTTAATTTAAACATTGAACTTTTGCTCTTAACGATAAGGCCGCCGCTAGTTGCACTAGTTTTTTTAAACTGTTTTATCGTCGGATGCATGAATCTTTAATATTATAATTAGTAAATTTTTGGGATAAGAAAAAGTAATGAGCATTCTTTTGTAACATTCTAACGAACGTTTCGTTGCAAGTAAAGGCTCTCACAACAATAAGCATTTGAAATTTAACTTTGAATTTTCTCTCTTAGCGATAAGGTCGCCGATAGTTGCACTAGTTTTTAAGGTTCCGTACCCAAAGGGTAAAAACGGGACCCTATTACTAAGCCTACGATGTCTGTCTGTCTGTCCTACCTATTAACGGCTATATCTTTCGAACCGCAATAGAAAGTCATTGAAATTTTCACAGAATATGTTATGTTACGGCGGATTAACTAATATATAATAAAAAAGTCAAAACGAAAGGGAGTATATACAACAAACGTAATTTTTACGTATTTTTGCATTAGCTCTAATGTAAAAACGGTAATTCTTACAAGCGTCATACTTGGCATGATTATAGTACACACTCTAAAGTATTACAACTAATAATAAATAATGGCCAAGTGTAAGTCGGTGACAAATTTTTATTCATTACCAAGTTATAATTGTATTATTACTCGAGCGTCACTGTAGCAAAATATGAATTATGTGACGGCGTAGCAATTGATCCAAATATTTTGGAATGCGGTAAGCCGGAACAATAACTGGTAATTCGGTTACTTGGACGACCTTATTTCTTTCACCCAATCGTATTCCCCACCAAATTCCATATTTTAATATTTTAAAGTCTGTTTTAAAATTGATAATTATTATATTTTGTGGTGGTACTGAACCCTCAGTGCGCGAGCTTGACTCGCACTTGGCTTTTTAGTATGATTTCAAAGTGTACCGTTTGAAAAATATAATCTGCGAAAAATAGCTTCGTCGGGTTTTCGATATATTTAAAGATATAAACTTACTATCATTTCGGACCATCATAATACAGATACCAAGAAAAGTTGACGGTCACTAATTTCTTTTTATTAAACCCGGATTTATATCATTGTAGAGCCATTTAGTTTTTATGTCCCACCATGGAAAAAGCTGTAGATATAAATATAAAAAAATATATTTGTAATCTGAGAAGGTTACGATTTCGAGCAATAACAGCGATGGTTACACACAGACATAAAAACAGTTTACGATAGCCATAAATAAAAGCCATTTGCTCTAATAAGTACTGACAAACACGAATAAAATCATTAATTTGGCAACCGCAGAAACGTGCGGAGAAACACATTGTTTTCGTTGTTTTATTGCTTTATCCAACACGAAACCATAAAACAAATCGATGGTATTAAAAACCGGCCAAGTGCGAGTCGGGCTCGCGCACTGAGGGTTCCGTACCACCACATAACTTACGCTACATTTGGTTGGCATGTAATCAAAATTCCCTTTTACACAATGATGCCACGTCAGTCGCGGTGGGCAGCTTGTGATAGGAGACTCAACGCGTCTCGACGCTTGTGATTGGAGAATCAAAAGTCATTCATTCAATTCGCGCCTAGGATTGGCCTCGTTCGGAATAGTTTAGGTTGACATGTTAGAACCTTAGGCTTATGCGGGGTAAAGTATAGCAGTCATTATTGGTTATATTGTCATTGGCTCCTCCCCTCCTTAAATCGTATTCCTCATGTCTGAGGGTCACGACCAACACCTTTCATCAATATTTCTCTGATGATATCTTTTCATCGTCTTCTATCATCAGCAACATGGAGTGCTTCGTAGACTGAGGTGTCGAGAGCGGTGCGAATCTGATCGGACCAACGTATACTAACGTAACTTGTTAGCTACTATTGATTGATACTTTATTAAGCAATGCCTCAAACACATTTTTGTTTTTGTTTTCGTTTTTATTTTTAGTCCATTGGTATGAAGTTTATTTAATATACATATGTAATATTTTAACTCCTCTGTACCTTATTTTAAACATAATTAATTTAGTTGAATTTACACTTAATCTACCTACTTTAGTTTTAATTTAAGTATTTTAGTTGTATTTGTAACTCCTAAGCGCGCGCGTTAAGTTAAAATTGGCAAATCTTTTTCGGGTCACCAAGATACCAGCCTAGCCGAGTTTGGGGCCCACTGCTAATTCAATATAACCTAGTTTAGATTATTTGTGGCTATGTATACAATTTAATTATGATAATGTTAAACCGTTTCAGAAATAAATATTTACTTTACTTTACTAAAGTACAAAAGAGATGTGCAAAAAGACAACATCCCATCAACGCCCAGGCGATCACCCATCCAAGTACCGGCTGCGCCTGACGTTGCTTCACTTCGGTGATCGTACGAGAACCGGCGGTGAACAGAAATGAGACAATTTCTTTTGTTTGAAAAATAGGCCCACCACAAACTAATACGTATAGTAATGAAACTCATGTCGATTTGTTCCTCATAATCTCTAGATTTAGTGGTAATATTAGCTATATCCGATCAAACCGGAATATTGACAAAAGCCGATTACTATGGCCACTGTTGTAAAATAGGGTCAATAAATTTTTGTATAAAAATTCCTAAGCATGCATCCTTTTTCGTATTAAAAATGTTCCGGTCAAGTGACTTTATAAAGGAAATGAATGAAATGTGGCAAAAATCAAAACAACACATATTATTCTTTATATTATTATTCCGGTTTCATTTTTAACTTATCTTTCATCCGAATGGTACAAAAAAATACGATGAATTTTATAGTGTTATACCCATCAATATACGGTAAATTCGGTGGGCCTAGAAAAAATTGTCTTCTTTGACACCGACTCGCACTTAGCCATTATTTATTGTTTCTATACTTTAGAGTGTGTACTATAATCATGCCAAGTTTGACGCTTGTAGGAATTACCGTTTTTACCATTTACATTATAGCTAATACAAAAATACGTTAAAAAAATAAACTAAATGGCGACCCATTTCGTTGACTTTTTTATTATTTCTTTAATTAATCCGCCCTAACATTACCATATTCTGTGAAAATTTCAACTGGCTATCTATTACGGTTAGAAAGACAGCCGTTAATAGGTAGGACAGACAGACAGACAGACAGACATCATAGGCTTAGTAATAGAGTCCCGTTTTTACCCTTTGGGTACAGAACCCTAAAAATTTAAGAAACAATCAAAAATCAGCGTCATGTCGTCTCCCTCGCACTTCCGCTGAATAAACGAGAGGGCTATATGTAAAATTTTAGCTCAGTGGGACAACGGTGCAGTCAAAAAGAATTTAATACACATCATCAATTTTTGAAAACCCGTGTAACTTGACACCGGAGAAAACAAACGAGTGCAGGAGAACCGTGATTTTGGTCAGGCGCACAGTGGACCGACACGGTTTTGTCTGGACAAAAAATATTATTGACAATCACGACCGAAATATTTGGGGCATCAGCATCGAAATACAATTCCTATAGAGTCACAATCTCTCAGTGAAAACAGTGAAAAAACGTCCGAGCGTCATTGTATCACTGTACACTTCACAATGCCATATTTACTCCTATTTAGGACGTTATGTCGCTTGGATAGTTTTCAACGTTAGATGTCCGCTATGTCATCGTAGCTCTGGCATCGCGCGGCGTTGTAGTCGGATCGCGGTTACCTTGTAACTAACCAAAAAGCCTGCGCGATCGTAGCGTGCGTCGAGTTTTGGTTCGTTTTTTTTTGGCACGATTGAGACTCTTTATGTATCGTATCTCGATGGGCATCCGTTAATTTCTTTTATATGAACAATCTAGTACGATAAACTTCTTAGAATCGAGATTTACGAATTTAATAGGAATTTTCCGCTTATTACTTGTAGAAAGATGATCTTCGTAAATAAATTTTACAGCTTTCAATACCATGTTATATGGTAGGTTTCCAAATAAATGAAATACCTACTCTACACGTACGTAGTAGGTGAATATCCCAATAAACTTATTTTTCATATTCGTTTCGTACATGTCGTTCGATAGTTTACGAAAGAAAATAAGCAAAGTAACAAAGGAAGCAATAAAATAACCAAATTCGCAGTCATATTATTACACAAGTTTCTTTTACGGTCAGGAATAACAATGGTTAATAAAAATAAGTAATTTCAAGTGAGACGTCGAACTTGTGAGGAACAGTACTATAAAATGTGCGTGCACAGTGAGTCATGTTCCAGAAATTTGAGGACAAGATTTAAGGCATTTTTATTATTATATAATAGGCTTGCGTTTGATCACCAGTATATTTGAAAAAAAAAGTTCACGTAGTCCTTTGGATCGCACTGACTGGAAAAAAAGGTACAAATATACGCTTAGCATATCCACCATAAAAAATGAAAGGTGAAAATTGCTCCACTGACAACACTGGTTTGTCTACATGTACCTATACATATATTGTTTTCGTCATTGAAATTGTCGAGTGGCACATTTAATATACACAGATGTCGTTTGCGCTATTTTTACGCATCTTCGTCATACAATGTAAGAAAAAGATGTATGTTACGTAACCGACATCCCTCGACAAGGAATAACGTAAAAAAAAACAGTTTAAAAGGACGCAAACTATGCATGCACGGGACGTAGACAAAATAAAAATTACAAATCAAACGCCAGTGCCGGTTTTGAAACATAGATAACTATTGTGCATCTACGCCAGAAATAAAATTAGAAACAGAAAACACTTACGAGCTAGTTTAGTGCCACAATTGGCAGCCTTATCGCAAAAAGCGATCCTTCCAGGCAACCTTATGTCGGTTGTAGTTAAATCTTTATGAAAATAAAAGTACCTAATCAAAATGTATATAACGGATGAAAGAGTTTAGCTAAATTCTCTATTAAAACTTCCTTCACGTAAAGTAATAAGACATAATACTTTAGACCGAAACAACCTTGTACTTGACAGAGATTATGCCTTAACTACCATTTCAACTTTGAATTAGATAATATCTATTCGGTATCTTTAACGGTTGTAACTTCCACACTTAAGAACCCTAATTAGAAATTAAAATACATTCATAATCTGAGTGTTTTTACCGCGGTCGAGTTCACAGACGTGAGTGTAATAAGGTAGCTAGAAATAGACCCATTTTGGTTTAGTTTGAAAATAATCATTCAAATTCATCGATATAAAATTCCTCAGTCACAATCTCTCAGTGAAAACAGAGAAAAACATCCGAGCGTCATTGTACATATTATATTGTATCAATTAATATACTTTACAATGCCACATTTACTCCAATTAGACGTTATGTCGCTTGCATAATTATGTTCAACGTTAGTTGTCCGCTATGTCAACGTAGCTCTGGCATCGCGCGGCGTTGTAGTCGGAATTTTTAGTAGGCGGCGCGGTTACCTTGTAACTAATCAAAAAGTCTGCGCAATTCGTAGCGTGCGCCGAGTTTTGGTTCGGACATTTTTTTGGCACGATTGTGACCCTGTATGTATTATAATAAAAAAATGGCGCTTGCCCCTTTTTAAGAACCTAGCTGCGCTCCCACACTTCGCATGTTACGGAACACTTGTCCGCCGAAACGCCGTCGTTACGTATAAACGTTGCCCAGTGGTACGATATTATAATTTTATGGACAAAATAGCCTCCTATGAATTTTAAACATAACAATGATTTCCGCACAGCGACGTGGCTTGAGTTTCAATGTATGATGGGATTGCGGATGAGTGGGCACTTTAAAAAATTTAGAGTGTGTTGACCTTTTTCTTGAAGCAACAAATAAATAAACAGTGAGATCTTTTTACCCGACTTTGAAAAATTAGAAAATTCTCAAGATGAACAATATAAATAATTCCAATAATTGTGAAAAGGAAGGCTATTATGTTAATGCAATTTTTTGTGTTAAAATATGAGCTAGCTAAAAAATAAGCAGGTTAGAAGTTTACCTTAAGGCACGCTAAATCGCCAATTGATTAAACATACTGCTTTATTTGATTACATAAACATGGTTTACTGCATAATTTAAATATAAAATAAAATCAGGGCAAAAATAGAAGCGTAAAACTTCACTGAGCTACTTAAAAGTCTTTGTACTTTTTTCAGATCAACATTTGAGATCAGTTTCGCCCTTTGCAAAGTAAATGTTTTCTTTTCGATAGTAATCTTTGATGCTTGTTTATTTTTTTTATTAGCGTTTGCGTGTACCGAATGGTATTTTTAATTAGGTAGTGTTAGGTATCATGTTGCTTGCTACTTGTGGTATTATCAAATATCTTAAGCGGATACCTGGCCTTATACGCGGGAAATAAAAACATGAATAAATGATGCGACGTGATGTGATGACACACATGTTTTTAAATGGCCGTGTTATACAAATTGGCTACTCTTGAATTTGTTTAAATTCTTTGTAACTGACGATTAATTTAGTCGCTGGCATATAAACATTTTTATGCCATAGGTGGAAAACAAGCTGACAGGTCGCCTGATGGTAAGCGATCACCGTCGCTTATGGATACCTGCAACAGCAGGGGCATCAAAGATACGTTGCCGACCCTTTGTTGCAGCCTTTTTGAAGAACCCCATGTTATAGTTAGTTTTAGATAATACTAGCGACCCGCCCGCCCGACTTCGCACGGGTGTAATTTAAGTGCGAAGCCGGGGCGGGTCGCTAGTTATATATATAAACCTTCCTTGAAAATGTATCTAACTGATGGTGAAAACCGCATCAAAATCCGTTGCGTGGTTTAGGAGGAGTTAGCGGCCATACAGACATACAGACAGACAGACGCGGAAAGCGACTTCAATTTATACTATGTAGAGAAGAGATACGACAAAAAATGCCTGTAATCGCGACCAATAGTGAATGTGGTAAGTGATTAAAATTTAGAATTGTTTATTCCCTTCATCTTTATCAGCCCTTTCATGTTTCCACTGCTAAGACACCGGCCTTCTCTAAGAGAGATAGGATGGAGCCTAATCAACCATGCTGGCCCCAGGGTAAATATCATGTCTTTTAAGTTTTAAGGTTCTAGGGTACACCGGTTTCGTCACCGCCTTCAAATTTTTTGCACATCATTTATTTAAGTACTAAATAAGTCATTGGGCCGATGATCGAACCAGGTTGCGTCAGATTGTTAAGCGCACATGCTGCCGCTCGGCCACCATCGCTCTATCGCTCATCTGTTTATTCCCTTAAAGGAATATTATTGCTGGTTGTCAATTTTTTTAGTGTTTTTCGAAATTGGTTTAATAATTTATTTGGAAAAGTTATTATCTACCTCTACTATGTTGGTTCTCCTTAAAATAGTGTTGGATCGCCGTTCGTTAATTCTATTTGGCAAAACATCTGCTTTGTCAGTAGACAGGGTTATTAAACTTCGTTGACACACTTTCAACTGTTAACATCATTTGCCGCAACGTCTAATAGGATTATAGGCCTGACGTCACTACTGTTGTTAATATCATTTGCAGTAAATTATATACAGTACTGGACGCATATGTCTACAAATAGCACTAATATTTAATTCGTTGGCAATAATCGTCTTTATCCACAGACCTACTTATATCTAAGTAGACTTCACAAGCGGTCCAAACTGTATGAAAACTAAGTATGTAAAAAATTTCGTACCTAAAAGTGAAAAGAAATATCTTTATTCTGTCGGCCAACTCTATTTGCGGTATTCTTACTACTCAGTATTGCACAAGTAACCATTTTCGTTTCAAACTGACACGTGTTGTCGCGGCACCGATTGAGCAGACTTATATGACGACTAATCACAATTGTATTGGAAATATGACATGCAAGGTAGGTCGACTTGTGGCGTCTACTTTGATATAGGTCTGTGTCTTTAGTCTTTATCTGTTTAAACTACAGTAGCGAATTTCAAAAATGTATAGTATGTAACGTAGTGATTGTATCAAGTTTTAAATGCGAAACAATATATAACTTAACATGATTTTTAGATCAGACTTTTTAATACAATTTACAAGTTTTTTAGAGTCGCTAACAATAATTTATTCTCTATTCCATACTCTTTTGTTTTTGTTTTTTTTTAGAGTTGCTATCTATCTATCTATATTTATTCAAACTGTAGGTACCAGGAAGACAGAACAGGATGCGAGGTATTATGTATCTCGAAGTCTTAATACACTTATAAATAGGTATTTAGGACCCCAACAGCGTTTTATGGGTGTGTGAAGATGGGTTTTATAGCTACGCGAAAAGCGTGACGTGCTTGAGACTACAAATTGAGGCGAGGCGGTTCAATATTGCTGGGAAAAATATGAATTTAATGATTTTATGTACGGCTGTAAATAGTTTTGATTAGTGTTATTGGATTTAATGATCTTGTTAAAACGTTATGCTGCGTGGCAATGTCTAACTCAGACCTACTAACATCGCCACCGTTTTTGCATGCTTTATTTTCCTTTTTGTTTCTTTGTACAATAGCTAATGTATAATCGTCACATGACCAACCACCTCTGTTCGGCGGAGGGTATTGGTATGCCATCTCACAGGTTTTCCTAGTTTGGGTACCAATGCACTTTCACTAGGAATATTAATATGTAATGACACCGTGTATTTTAATTTAAAAAGACGTTTGTTATCAATATATAAATTTTCAAATTTAAAAATTTTCAAAATTTCAAACTTCAATATTTCAAGTTATTCGTTACAGAGTTGAGTAAAAACAAAATGGTAGATACACTACATTAGCGTTGAACCATTATACCAAACTAATCTGATAGCAATAAAATTATATGCATCTCCTTTTTATATGAGAAAAAATAAGCAAACAATTTAAGAGCTGTAAAATTTAGTTAAGCAAGTGACAAATCGATTACGTCTTTACTTAAAAAGTCCTTTCCAGCTTTAAAACATCCCATAACATGTCTGACAAATGCAAACACGAATTTTCAAACCGAAAACAGTGGACTAATGGACATAACGACACGCAGATTCGGATACAGTTATTAAATAAATAAAATGCACGATATAAATAAACTTAAGTCAGTCGTAAAACTCCCGATGTTGTCGACCGTTCGCCCGAACTTTGGTTTGGAAAAAAGCGAGATTCGCAATCACGTCTCGAAGTAAAAAAAGGCGAAAAAAGGAACAAAGATTCCACGATTTACATTTGGTTGTGTAATGTGACTCTAAATAAGTTGTTGTGAAGACGCGTTTAGGGGGCATACATTTTCGAATACCCTCGATACCCGTTTAGCAAAACGGGTGAGTTGCGCTGTGTAGTTTGGATGGCACACAAATCACAATAACCGCTCTTCATTATCCGCATTTCACTCTGGGGCCGTATCTATCGGAATGCGCCTACAAAGGGGTATCCATACCGAGTTTAAGTCGCTACACTTTGTCCAACCGGCTTCGCTTCAAACCAGTCCGCCCTGGGCTGGTCGCGCATCTGCGCCGTAAAAAGACGTAAGCGCCAGTTGACTGACACTTAAATGCCACTTAGGCGTTGTTCTCTCGAAATTTTATTGGTAATAAGTAGCTTGTTGATGTTTTCGACGGTACCGATAGTGGGACCGACATATTGTCTCGATGACCTTTGGTTTTTGGAAATAAATCTTTTGTGTATAATATGTTCGGTTATCTATTTGTCATATTCTGATGGTTAGCTATTTATTAATGCCCTTTATATTGACGTGATAGTTAACTTAAATATATCTAAACTGGATACAGTCGAGAATCGCACAGCACAACGAAATATTTACGCTAAAGTAGCGTGGACAAAATTCCAAGTAAAACGACGGGATATTTTAACTTCGTATACGGTATACAATAATTACAGATGTGCCATCGAGGTAAATAGCCTCTCCCTTCTCGCTCGCACCAGATCTCGTCATTCCCTCTTTGAAGAATTATTCCACTTTATTCTCGTAAATATTGAGGGTGCCGGCAGATCTTTTTATGAGATTATGAAGTAACCATTGGCTATTACAGTCTATGCTAATAACATATACCTAGTAATTTGTGTAATAATATAGCTGGAAACAGATTCCGATTGCTTTTATACTCTGTGGCATCGCAAGATTATACAAATGTCTTCATCGTTGATATCTCAATAAATAGATACGCATTTACATATCTCGATATCAGCAAATTGTTTTGACAATACATTCGGTGTATTTATAAGTCGTTGGGCTTAATTAGGTGCTTCTATTACAATTTTCTCTGAACAATAAGTTGTGTTATTATTATTGCTAACTTAATACCTTAGTTTAAGATTTAAAAAAAAATATGGAAGATGTACTTGTTGAGTTCACAGTTAGTATATAAAAATCTCGTCTTGTATTTTTTTTTAAGGATCAACAAACACTATACAACAAAATTTAAAACTAAAGAAATATACACGTATATTTGGTAGGTATGAGAATAGGTCGTAAAGTATATTTCATACCGACAGGTGATCAGATTGTCATAGTAGCAAGGCCGAAGGCCGAGCTTCTACGCGTACGAAGTAACGGGCATCAGCTAGTTTATAATAAAATCTGTGAAACTTAGTAGTGTTTTTTTTTTGTTCAAAATTAATTGCTAGCGTACATCTAAAAGAAATATAAGGCTACACGGAACGGTGCTACTAAGCCGAAAGAGGACGTTGATTCGTCATTATGAACAACTTTACTATAAGATCGACCGTAAACCGTAAAAAATCAGCTGTTCCAGAGAAAAACTTAATCATACTCAACGAAATTTGTAAATCAGTTTCTCGATTTCAGGGTTTAAGCCGTAAAAGTTGTTCATAATTAATGACCTCCTTTTGATTTAGGTAAAAACTTAACGGTGGTAATTTTTTTTTATCGCGTATAAGTCCTTGTTTTACCAACAACTGTCCTGTTGGTAACCGACGATGTGGTCGAAGATGAAGCACGCAAACTTAGAAAATACCAATTCCCTCTGGCCTTGAAAAGGCCCAGATTATATCACTCAGGAAACAAGGAAGCCGGCAGGTTGTTCCAATCTTTGGCAGTACGGATAAGAACGTAGAATCGAAACGTTTGATACGAATCCAAGTTACGTGGCACCCAGATTCTTCGTTATCATCAGCCAGAAGACGTCCACTGCTGAACATACGCCTTCCCCTTAGACCTCCACACTGAACGACAGCCCGCCATCTGCATCCACTGCATGCCCGCGACTCTCACGAGGTCCGTTCATCTAGCGGGAGGCCTACCTATGCTGCGTCTTCTGGTTCGTGATTTCTTAAGTAACTAAAAACCTATAAAAAAACAAGTACTGTTTAGTATTTTAGATCCTTTAATACAATTCTTGGCTGAAATTCTTTAAATGCTTTTGATGTATGCCAAAGATGTGAGAGATGTCCCAACAAAAGACTGGGAGAACCGGGTCTAGCATTCCATTTTTCTGAAAAATATACCCGGAGAAAAGGCGCCGGTAGGAAAATAGTAATTACAAGTTCTCCTTCCTAGCGGCGTGTGCCATTGTGCGAGGCTCACAATGAGAAGGAATCTTTTTGTCCGCCATATCGGCTGTTTGCACCACTGTGCGCTACCTACTTATATTAGGGAGCGTCCCACTTGTGGTTCATTTCCTATTTTCGTGATTTTATTTTGCTTTCGAGCTTTTTAGCATTTATAACGTATACAGGGTTACGCGGAAAAGGTGTACTGAGCCGAAAGGGGTCCATACAACCCATCATTATGAACCAATTTTACTATGGGAGTAACTCTGATATCGCGATATGTCAGTTGTTCTTTGGAAAACGGTCATTCGACAAAATGTATGAAACAGTAAATTTTTTGTTTCGCGATTTCAGAGTTGGTTCCTTTTAAAAGTTGTTTACAATTATGGGTACTATGGACCCCTTTCGGCTTAGTACATCCTTTCCGCGTAACCCTGTTTAGCAAGTTTATTTCTTTTAAGGCTGCGTTCACCGGGTAAATCTTCTTTCATTATTTTTTTTATTTTTTTTTTTACATGCATATCTAACAGCTGCTAATCATGATATGTACTAGATATTTAAAAAACCGATGGAATAAATAATTTAGAATATTGCAAAAACCTTTTAACATAAAAATTACTTTATGCAATGTTGTTTTATAAAGAATGCACAATTGTTATTTTTATACTTAGCGAAAATCTTTAAAATTTTGAGTTATGTGCGCAAGAAGTGAGCGCGGCCTCATTAAGATTCTCGGGGTTCTAGGAGAATTTGGACATCAGCAGTGATATCTTGGTGAATTTATCCATCAGATTCTCTTTATTACACTTCTTACATTTTGACGTCCACTGACCCGTTCCTCGGCTCAGACTGCCAAAATCTGCGGAGTTTTTTTCTTTATAATTAAAAATAGTGATAAATTCAAATTACTTTAAGTGGCCTAAACCGAAAGGTAGATACATTTATTATCAAAAGGTGAGTTGAGACTGATGATGATGATAACTAAGCAATTACCCTTATAGAATTTGAGGACTGGCCCTACATTTTTATACGCAACATTTTTGTAAATCGTAATACGTTACATTAAAAAAGGGGTTGTCTGTAAAGTCGGTTTACAGACGATAATTTTACGTGTATTTTCCGCGCTTAGGCGGATCATGCCTCTCTATCGCATGTTCCGCGCTCTCGCTTGCACGCGCCGCTCAAGCAGAACGTGACAATTTTTCGTGCGTGAAGCCGGCGTTCATCAATTTATAAGACGTTATCACGTCAAAAACTGTATTGAGGGTGATGATTGAAATGATCCTTACAAGTCCCAAAAAAGTCGTATACTCAAATTGAAAATAACTATACAAAAAGCAGTATTACCTGGTCTTATTCTTCTATATTATTAATATTATAAAGAGGAAAGATTTGTTTGTTTGTTTGCATTGAATAGGCTCCGAAACTACTGAACCGATTTGAAAAATTCTTTCACCGACGGGAAGCTACACTATCCCCGGGTGACATAGGCTATAATCTATACCCGTGCGAAGCCGGGGCGGACCGCTAGTAAATAATAAAACCGTAAAAAATTACTTTACTACTAGTACTAAATTTACCTACGAGTCTTGAGAGAATACTTTTAATCTACCTAATCTCATTTTAAGAATCTAAAGCTTATCAGACATGTTCGGCCTTATTCTAGCGCGCCCGATATTTACTTCTGTTACGAGTTAGAAATGTCACGAGAGTGATGCCCGTTTTCACTAAATCACTAACCACGAACAAGGCGACGGCCAACTAAAGGACTAATCTATTTAAGCGTAATCTTCTGTTTCACCAATCCATTTCTAATAGGCGACTCCTAACGTAACACAAGCCGGGTGGCTTGTGTTAGGGTAAGTACAGGAGGAACAAAAAAAAAACTAAGAGGTGCCTAAAATTTTGACAGTTATCAATGGTTTTGATGTGAGTGAGCGAGCACGGCGCGGGCTGTCAGTTGCCTACATGATACCTACTACCCAAAGGGACGGAATGCTTCAAACAGAAAAAACGAGCAGAGCGAGAGGTACCACGTTTAGCCATTTGTCCCTTTCTAGTGTTGACATAATCACTGATACAAATTCCTCATTAATTTTCATACTTTTTATATTTTTATACAGAATAGATCTACGTTTGGCCACCAACTCGCTTGATGGTAAGCAACGGTGTGGCCGAGGATGGAACACGTTGATCTAGAAGAAATCTATTCACTCTAGCCTTGAAGATGCCTAGATTGTACTTTTCAGGAAACAAAGAGGATGGCAGGGAGTTCCATTCTTGGACGGTACAGTATCATAAAAGATGACCCAAATCGTTGTGTTCGAATTTTTGGAATTTCCACGTGGAAGGGGTGATAGTGTGCAGTCCTTCTACTTGTCCTGTAGTAAAAGGGGGAGGGTGGAATAAGGTCATGAAGCTTTTGCTCACACTCATCGAAATATATCCGGTAGAAAATAGACAGACAAGCTACTTTACGGCGGTGCTCGAGGCTTTGTAATTTATTGGCGACTAGCTTGCTGTCACCAAGCAGCCTCATAGCACCCGTCGAATAGGTGGCAGCAGTACTCAACACACGTATATACTTATTTATTTATTATTTTATATCACTACAATAATAAACGGATGCACCCTAAATAATCACGGGAGTTTTCTTTTAGATATGTTTCAGAAATAAAAATTAACTTTTTATAAATGATGCTGTTCAAATTACGTACTACCCAAAATAATACCAAATTTACGGTTACAATATTTTTTCCAACAGTGGCAACACCACACATTAATACGTGTTCATGAACGTCATTGTATATAAGACATGTAGTGTGAAAGGGACAAATGGCTAAACGTGGTACCTCTCGCTCTGCTCGTTTTTTCTGTTTGAAGCGTTCCGTCCCTTTGGGTAGTAGGTATCATGGTTGCCTATCATTAATAGGCACCCCCGAGTCGGTGTCGTAACTTTAGGTGACGCCTAACGTCACTATGTCAAATTTAGGATGATAATTTTGACACACACACACAAGTACACACACACAGTTTTACAGTAAGGATGAGGTAGTGTATAATCGTTAATGAACCTATTTGATCATCAATATTATTTTCATAGAACTTGGAATCGATATTGCATAGTTAATTTGTTACGCTGAAAAAATTAAATCATTTATTAGATACTAGCGACCCGCCTGCCCGGCTTCGCACGGGTGTAATTTACGTGCGAAGCCGGGGCAGGTCGCTAATCATAAATATAAACCTTCCGTGAAAATGTATCTCACTGATTGCGAAAACCGCATCAAAATCCGTTGCGTGGTTTAGGAGGATATGCGGGCATACAGACAGACAGACGCGGAAAGCAACTTTAATTTATACTATGTAGAGATACAGAAGTAATAGTTTTTTTTTTACAAATACGTAATTGCGCGATAGATAATTGCAAATAACTTAAATATTTACAAAAAATTATATAGTTATCTATATATTCATTTTAATTTGTTTGATCTATTTTATTTCAAAACCTATTTTTGATAACTAAGTGGGCGGTAACCATCAATGAAGTACGACATTATTAAATTTGTAGTATACTTTTTACCGGAAAAAATACGAAACTTCGGGTGTGACCTGCCAAAATTATTATTCTATATTTGACAGACCATAGTTATCACCTAAAGTTTGGCGAAACGTTTTTTGCCTCGTGCACACTCACACTCCTAAATATTTAAACATCTGATTTAAGCGACTCCTAGGGTTAGTGAAAACGGGCATGAGAGTTGCCCAGTATATCGGGCGCGCTAGAATTAGGTCCCTAAAGCGACACATTCCACTTCACTTTACGAACATCGACGGTCCTTTAATAAAACTTTTTAAACGCTAAAATAATTAAAATTAAGCTTCGGGTACACTTCCATTAACGACGAACGTTTGCTTGTAACGTTTATTTTATCTACAAAGCTGAAAATTCTTAAGAACATTCAGGGTTGCCAGATGGCGAAACGTTTTCTACTTAAACCTCGTACTATGGCCATCACATCTCGTAGTAACGCCAAGATATCCACCTACCTTTTAACGGCCGTATCTTACTAACCGTAACTGATAGCCCGTTGAAATTTTCACAGTAAGTTTTTGTTATGTTACGGAGGATTAACTAAGAAAAAATAATAACAAATAATAAAAACTCAAAACTGAAGGGACAACCCAAACAACAAACGTTATTTTAAACGTATTTTTGTATTTGCTCTAATGTTAAAACGGCAATACGTACAAGCGTCAATCTTGGCATGATTATAGTACACATCATCATCAGCCAGTATACGTCCACTGCTGAACAAGAGAGGTATTGCCATAATCCTCACGCTTGGCAGGCGGCTTGGGGACTTGATTACACTCTAAAGTAAAATAATAAATAATTACAAACTGTGAGTCGATTACAAATTTGCCAAGTTAAGCAACGTCTAGCGCTTTCAGTACTTGGATTGGTGACCGCCTGGGTTTGCCTTTTTGTACTTTGTGGTACGGAACCGTCAGTGCGCGAGCCCGACTAACACTTGGCCAGGTTTTTATTTATTGTACGACAACCCTGGAACTTTCTCCTGAGCGAACTCAAACAATTCAGAGCGCTCAAGACGTTCAGAAATGTTAAGAACAAGCAGTTTTATTAACGTAACTTGTTCACTTGTTTAATCATTCGGTGTGTACAAGTTTCTAAATAAATTTTGTACGAAGTAGCCGAACTAAGTTACTGAGGGGGCGTCCATTAATTACGTGAGGTGATTTTGGCGATTTTTCGACCCCCCTCCCCTTGGTGAGATGTCGTGAGATTAGGCTTGACGCCCTCCCCCAGGCGTTAATCTCACGTGGGATTTTTCTAAATGCTTTTTTTTTGTAAATACCTTAATCTGTATTACGTTGTGTAGGATTTAGCCATATTTTAGTAGAGAAACATGTTTTACTTCATTTAACTCAGCATCACGAAATTTTACACTCTTTCTTGCGGAAAAAAAATTACGTGATATTTGTTGAGACTCCCTAACCCCCACGTGAGATTTCTGACCCCCAAACACATCACGTAATTAATGGACGCCCCCTTAGTGCCTTAGGTAACCTGGCGATCGACCTCCAAATTAAGTATTCCTTCAATGCTGCTGACGAAGTATTTATGTTTGAAGAAAACTAGTCGAATCACAGTGCGATTTGATGGTAAATTTTTTAAGTGGATAATTTGTCGATTTTGAAATTGGTAAGCCACGGCCACGTACGGCAATCACTTTAATATTTTAAAAGCAAATTAACCTTGTCTATATCTCTGCTTGTAATGTCCCTTAGTCTCGTGCTGCGCGACTAAATGAATCTTGATGGAATTTGACAAAGTAGACAACAATCCCCTTTATCGAGTACAGGTACCAGCGCCGTGGCAGGTCGTTTGCTAAGCTACGGTTCTTCGGGGGTACAGGGCCACTTAGGTAAGAGTGAATACCACTTAACCTTAGTCGCCTTATGCCCCCGAAGGGCCATATTTGGGAGACCGAAGACCGAGTAAAAAAAAAAATTGGCTTGCGTTTGTCCGCCACTTCGCCTGATTAAGCGATGATGCGGTCTACGATAGAGCACGCTTGCCTAGAAGAAACCAACGTGGACGTCCACCCACAAGATGGAC
This sequence comes from Agriopis marginaria, assembly GCA_932305915.1. Classification (NCBI taxonomy): domain Eukaryota; kingdom Metazoa; phylum Arthropoda; class Insecta; order Lepidoptera; family Geometridae; genus Agriopis; species Agriopis marginaria. The sequence goes on along the minus strand of OW029914.1, from coordinate 18,162,279 downwards.
AGACGACCTAAAAGAGACCGCAGGGAAACGCTAGATGCAGGCCGCTTCCAACCGGCCCTTTTGGAGATCGAAGGGGAGGCCTATGTCCAGCAGTGGACATCCTGTGGCTGAAATGATGATGATGATGACGATTTTCCCAATGCCGGGACACCAGCCTTCTCTAAGAGAGAGTGAGAGAAGATGGGGCCTAATCCACCATGCTGGCTTAGTACATGTTAGCGAATGTCATATGTCTTTGAACTTTTGAGGTTCTTGGACATACCGGTTTCTTAACGATGTTTTCCTTCGCCGTTTCGGTGTAATACTACGAATCTGCGCATAATTTATTTAAATACTAAATAAGTCATTGGTGCAGGCCCGAGGATCGAACCAGGTGCCGTCACATTGTTAAGCGCACATGCTACCGATCGGCCACAAACGCTGACAATAAAACAACCAAAACAAAAAAAAACAGCTCTCGTCCTGATGTTAAGAAACGGTGTGGTCAAAGATGGTTAACACTCCTGGCCTGGAATCAGAACTGTCTCTCAAGTGATACTGCCGGAACATATCGCTAGGTACTTGGCGACAGATTTTCAACATGAGCTAGCCAGCCAAGCATTAGAAAGTACTCTACCGCCATACTGCTGGTTTCCTCACGATGTATTCCTTCACCAGCACCTCAAGTTTATTGTTGGGATTTGAACCCACACTCTGCTGGTTGGAATTCGAACTTACCACCCACTGAGCAATCATCAATAGAAAGGAGAGATGAATGAAAAGGTCTTTAAAAAGAATATAGCTTTTTGTTAATGCTTTTAGCATGTTTATAGAATTTATAATTTCAAAGAACTTCCACTTGATTGTGCTTACTGTTCTATTTAAATAGTAATGTGCAAAATGTGTTTATGATTGAGGTTGTTTTCGTCTTATGTTGCTATATCAGGCACTTTTGTGAACAAATATTAAAGTAAACGTAGACGATACCAATGATATCTAATTTTCTGGTCTAGACATGATCATTATTAAGTATCGTCTATTTATTGCTTCAATATCAAAACGGGAAAAATATTTTTCGTTTGGGGTCGGGACATTGGGCCCTTGGGGACCGGGAGCTCACCTCATTTTCAAAAATCTTTCAGAGCGCCAGGTTAATGAGACGCGTGACCAAAATGCTGGCGTGTTTCTGGCTCAACGCATAAGCATTGCCATTCAACGTGGTAATGCCGCCAGCATGCTGGGTACGCTGCCAACTGTTAGTGGGCTTGAGAATTTGGATTGTCTTTAGACCTTCAACGGTCTATGGGCAGTCTTACTGTATTTGTAGTTTTAGTTTTAGCTTGAACATATTTTGTTTAGTTAATAAAGGCACTTGCCCAGTAAAACAAAACCATAGATATGAATATTAGGTAGTAGTACAAAATAAAATAAAGTAAACAGAAGATGTCCTATATTTACACGAAGATAAAATAAATGGTAGTTAGATAGTAACCACGTATTTTTAGAAACACAAATACTTTCCCCACTTTTAGCAATTTTGGTCATTCTAGTTCTAATTTGTCTACTTATATGGTTAGGTTAAAATTATAAAAACGGTGTCATATCAAAACTGAATGTTTATCTAGGAACCCCTAAAGACCGAAACACTATTAGGGACATTTTAGGGATAGAAAATAATATGAAAGTAACACTAATTTGAGCTTTTCTCCCTGTTTTTTTTTTATTTATTCAAATACCTTTTTACTAAATTATGTCTACTATATCTCAATATACAGGTTTCATAATTATGGAGGGAACCGTATAGGTCCATTTTACATTACAGCTATACTTTTCGAAAAATATGAGAAACACCTCAAATAGAAGTAGCGAAACGCACGACTGTGTGTAAGCGCTATGGTTTTGCTCCACTAAATGAGTCTTTAATACAATATATTAGGCCTTATGGTCACCTTATAAGTGGGAAAACTTCGCCTTAATTATGTTATGCTGAGAGAAAGTGAACTTTTTTTTAAGTTAGACCCGACGCGACCGTTTGTTTCTATCTAACCGCATTCCTAAAAGACAATATATTCTGAAAAGAATATTAAATTTTCATCAAAATTATGTATGCAGCGTTACTCAGACTGTCCCGTAAATCCCCCAGTGTGCTTTTGACTTCCAATGACTTCTAAAATTATGCACAGTGGATAAAATATGAGGACATTAGAGACAAAATCGACGATCTATGCACATATAACCGCCAGGTGGTGCTAGAACCTATCGACTGCACAGTGGTTCGAGTGTTCAAAAGTGGGCAAAAATCTACCCTCCTGCGCTATTAAAGATAAGGAGATGTAAATTATGTCTGGGGGAGTTTAAACGGATTTCGTGAATGCTGCTGAAAGAAATTAATGTTTCAAGTCGGTGTTAGATGGACTGCCGTTTAAAAGTCATTTTGAAAGTCAGTTTTTGTTTGATGGTCGTTTAAACTTTGCTTCGTGTTTTTGAACTAAATATAAGTAACTAAGCATTCATCGAAACTTAAGAAAACGATTAAGATGATTCAACCATCGTTTTTAGGGTTCCGTAGTACTGCAAGGAACTCTCATTAGTCCGTTGTCCTAATTATTTGGAGCCTTCTTACTTCTGTATTTATTATGTTATCGTGCATGAATATTTTGCACAATCTCAGTTAAATATAAACCTCTATTTTGAAAACATAATATTTAATTTTGCATTTTAAGGGTGGCACTACGGGTGGAATTTGAGAAACGGTTTTTTTTTGCTGCATCTTCTCGTTTGCTTTTCTGTTGGTTTAGATGGCGGTCAAACGCAAGCCTATTATTTAAATATATATGAAGTTTGGGACGACATTTATTGTTCAGATGTACCGTTCGATGCTATTGCTCAAAAACGGCGAAGGGAAACATCGTGAGGAAACCGGTATGTCCAAGAACCTCAAAAGTTCAAAGACATAAATGACATTCACCAACATGCAATGCATTGTGCATGCAGGGCTCATCCTCTCTCTCTGAGAGAAGTTCTGTGTCCCAGCATTGGGAACATGATAGACTGAAATGATGATGATGATGTACCGTTCGCGGAATCATCATCATCAGCCAGAAGACGTCCACTGCTGAACATATGCGTCCCTCTTTAATCTCCACACTGATCGAAAGCCTGCCATCTGCATCCACTGGATGCCCGCGACTCTCACAATGTCATCGGTCCATCTAGTGGGAGGGCTACCTACGCTGCGTCTTCCGGTTCGTGGTCTCCACTCAAGAACCTTTCTTCCCCATCGGTTATCGCGGAATATTATCTGCCAAAAAAATATCGCAGTCAGGTTTTAGAAAGACACTTGTGTTCACGGTATTAATGCCATCCTGAACTTTGAATGTGGTATGGGCATTAAATTGCCGCCATTTTTTCTTAGATGTGACTTTATGGGGAAATTTAGCGTCATATTATTCTTGCCACCCAAAATATTACTCGTATGCAGATTTATTATCATATTCAGCCTCACGGCCGCCCGTGTACGCGCTTACTTGCGTATCATTTGCGTATAAAAAAGTAAATTTAGTTGTCTCTGCCCGTATTTTATTGCCATTTTACTGCCTGCGACATGGAAAAAGAATCTTGTCTATGGCATTAAAAAGTTTTATAGCCTTTTGATGAGTCGTATACGGCATAAATTGTATTATTTAATTTTAATAGCACCTAAATTAAGGTAAGTATTTAAAAACTGAATTTTATTTGAGCACGAATTAAAAATGTTGTTCTCAAACATGGTATTTAATATAGTAATTTTTTAACTTTCGCGATTTCAACACATGTTTTATGTTTATCGGGACTTATCACGTATTATTTAATTTAGGTAAAAATATGTACCTTTCGCGAAAAAAAGCATCGCTTAACATGGGGAGAGATGGCAGTCAAAAGCAAGCCTATTCCAAAAAAATATCACTACGTTGAAAATTTGTTTTGGTGGTTTTGGTCCTCGACCTTTTCTTAAGCAATTAGCGGCCAATTTTTGTGTCCTCTATTACCTTGTACGCGCGTACAATATTTCATTGTGCTAAGACTTAGATTAGAGATTAAGGTTTTTCACTAAAATAATCAGATGTTACGTTAGAATTTGTTAGGAAAAAAAATACATTTCCAAATGGTTATGGGTTGATGTTCTGTGATCGGTTAATAGCTGTAAATATTAGGTTTTTTTTTTGGTTTGGTTACTAATTAACATTTTAATGGTATACAAAAAATACTTTAAATATTTACATTGTACTAACGACCTGCCCCGGCTTCGCACGGGTGTAATTTACGTGCGAAACCGGAGGGGATCGATAATTACATATATAAACCTTCCGTGAAATCTAATTGATAGTGAAAACCGCAGTCCAAATCTGTTGCGTGGTTTAAAAGTTATACAGAGAGACGGAATCAGAAAGCGACTTTAATTTATACTATGTAGAGATATATAAATATATATAAGTACTAGCTGACCGGATCACCCCATAAAAATTGTCCTGTCCAAATCCTGTCCTTTCATAGAAAAAAGTACTTTTAGTTTTTCTGGAATATAATTTATTTTTATTTTTCTTTTAAACCACCCCTGTATTGAGGCGTTTTTTTTTTTAAAATTCATATCGGTCTAGCCCTTTTTCAGTTTAAGCGAGAGCAACGAAAAGCTATTGATTTATTGATTTTTTGTGTATAGATTTAGGTTAAAATCCACTCAGTTGAGAGTATCAGTGAGTTCAGTTTGAGATAAGTGTTAAACAAGCAGCAAACTGGGTGTTTAAACTTATGGACTCACTTATGCTGGCCTCGGTTGCGCCGCGGCCCACATGTTCACGTCCATAAATTTCGTCGTTCATAAATGCTAATGTTGCTTGCCGCTACAGTTATATAGTACAAAAATTAATAACAAGGTATATACAGGCCGATTTACTTTTTATTAGCATGCAAAGGTTGTACTTAAAAATTCGAGACGGATAAGGGTTTTCACGCTGGACGCTTTTACATTTCATTTTTGTGATGTTTTATTTATATCGTACTAAAGCACTCTTATTAACATATTCATTATAGCGTCAGCTGTCTCTTTCAAACGTGGTTAGAACGAAAGAGATAGAACATAGATCTCCAAGTCAAAGATCAGACGATACGATAGTCTCATACAGCCGTTATGATATGTATGACGCCTTTAGGTATTTTATATGAAGACTTCATTACTTTAATTACTACAGCCTTAGGCTCTCAGATTATTGCTTTAGTTTCGTAGATTGAAAATTGATAAAGAAAATTAGCTCCACAATGAATTACATTGAAGTTGCGACTTTGATACCGAGCTGGTATCTTTTGGAGTTAATTTTCACAAAGAATTCAAAAGCTATCGTCAATATTTTAGTTGAAAAGTTTTTAATTAGAGAAATCTTTTGCGGTCGCCGAAACTTAACTTGATTGAACACTTACTGTGCTTCAATTTAAGTTAATTTTACTTTCAAATTATATCTTGGAGCGCTCTATGTTTTACACTTAACGCCTAAGTATAACAAAAATTAGGGCATGACTTGGACTTGACCGTGACTTATTCCACTGTCTGAGACAACGAATAGTTTAAAGAAATGTACAACATTGAAAACTTTGTTATACTTTAAACATGGTAAATAATAAAAATAAAAAGATGTCTGGAGCCGAAATTAAAAAAATCTAGGGACGGGATATGCTCTTCAGAGACTACACCGCACTAGTTTGTATTTAATGATTTTCGAAAATCTAAAAACAAACTATATCTTTTTTTAGGGTTCCTTATCCAAAGGGTGTAAACAGGACCCTATTACTAGTTCAAAGATACTTAAATTATCTTCACCAACATGTACTGAGCCAGCATGGTGGATTATGGCCCATCTTCTCTCTCTAAGAGAAGGCCTGAGTCCCAGAAGAAAAAAAAATACATTTTTAAATACAAGCTTTCATAAAAAAGCAGCCATTTTATTACAATAATTGGTAATGAATATTGTTTTGTCACCAGAACTAAAGGTGTATGCAAAATTACACCAAAATCATTTATAATAAACACGGCCAACTACTTACGCGGTATCAAACTAACGTTAAAACCGCGCAGTTCAGAAAATCACGCGAACGTGAACCTTAACGCGCCCAGATACGGTTCGCGGTCGCGAAACATTTTTTCATCACCTAACTGGATAGCTTTAAACAGCTAGCCGTAAGGTTCTAATAAAAAAGAATAATTTAAAAAACGCTCCTGGTCCTAATTCAGCTTGCAAGATTTGACCTAAATAAACAAACGTTGCAAGTTAAATAAAAGCTTGTAAAAAATTATCCGCACTGCAACTGGCATCCCTAACACAAAAACAACGCACAGTGGTTCGAAATCGAAACGTTCGTGTCCAAAACAAAAGCTTGAGGGCCGGCGACATCGGCGAAGCGTTTTGACGTGTACTAATGCTGGACACAAGACGGCATGTACAGATAAATAGCTTATCCATTAATGAGATAAAACGTGACTATTATTTCCGTTATTCTTACGGTATTCAGAGCACGGGTAATGGAATATTTAGGACGAGTAATGGAGAAGGCTTTTACTCGGGTTTCACTACATTATGAAGATATGATAATGTTTCACTTACGGGGGAGTAATTATGTGAGTAGTTATAATTATTATGTGAAATATAATAGAGTATCATTTGGGGCTGAAGTACGAATATTTACGTACGTATAGTCTCAGATCAGCCAAACAAGAGAGATATTATGGTAAGGTAGTTTGGCGGATGCGAACGCAGCAGGCCTCAACCAGGCGTGATGCATACAGTCGCTTTCCTGTCCGCCTCCAAATTTTTGAGCTGTCATTACAACCAATCACCCTTTCGGGGGGTAGGCTAAAAGTCCAGCAGTGGACTGTTGAAAGGCTGATTATGATGATGATGATGATTACAACCAATCTATTATTGGACATTATTAAAACTGTCCGGGCGTTATGAATAACGCCCTATTAATTTAGTCATCATCATCTTCGGCCTATCATACTGCCACGACCTACTAGGACAGGCCTTCTCTCAGAGAGATAATAAAATATAATAGAAAGAAAGAGAGAGATGAAGTAAATCTAAGAAAAACTTTTCAAGCCAATGCAGTGTTTTTTTTAAAATTATAATTAAAATATATACAGGTTTACAACGAAACAGACACTTTAAACTTCAAAGAGAAAGTAAAGCAAGTAATTTGCTTGAATCGTCGTTTTTTCCGCAAGGTCGCGAGATAAAAACCTCAATTTAGTTACAAAGAACATCGATTCGCGAGGCGTAAACTGGGTGCACGATTTATTTTACCATTACAAGAAAAATAAAATAAGAGCAAACTTTTTGTGCGCTGATGTAATAGACATCGCTCCACTGTGTGAATTTGAAAATCGAATGCAGACTAACGTAAACTATCGAAATTCGAATTCGAAATTCAAACTGTTCTTTATGAATCACCATATGGCAGACACCGGAATTATTCCACGTTTCGGGGAAGTAAATTGAGTAAAAAAATTAGTGGCTGCGAAAACACAGTGAGGCAATATTTGAGTTGCACTTACCGGGCGAGGAAAAAAAGCTACATCCTGACCGTTCCCGCCAAAATGCAGTCAAAGAACCAAACCAAACAACCGGCCCAACTAACACGTAAAAACTTTAGTGCGACCGCGCTGTTTTAAAAAAAAGAACCCCTAAAAACACGGCACGTTTGACATTCTATTTTTAAATTAAGCAGCGCCGTCATATTTTTATGAAAGTGATCGGCGACGTTTTGACTGAGGTAAAATTTACATAGGCAAGAATTCCGAATTCAAATAAAATAAAAATAATAGGTCTCCAATCTCCATTGCATGTCATGTTTTTTCTCTCTTTCGGGTTCCATACCCAGAGGGTGTAAACGGGACCCTATTACTAAGGCTACGCTGTCTGTCTGTCCGTCCTACCTTTTAACGGCTGTATCTTTAAAACTGTAATAGATATCCAGTTGAAATTTCAGGGTCATCATACAACAAACGTATTTTTGTAATGTAATTTTGTATTTGCTCTAATGTATAAACGGTAATACGTACAATCGTCAAACTTGGCATGATTATAGTACACACTCTAAAGTAAAACAACAAATAATAAATACTGGATAAGTGCGAGTCGGTGACAAAATACTATTCATCACCAAGTTACGCAACGTCGCAGTCGGGCGCGGTCAATACTTTGATGGGTGACCGCCTGGGCACGATGTTGTCTTTTTGCACTATTTTCTGTATTTTATGGTGGTACAGAACCCTCAGTGCGCGAGCTCGACTCGCAATTGCCAGGTTAAATTATTTTTTCTTAACGGCCAGCATGTTACTTTTTCTTCGAAACATGGCAACAGACGTGACAGGTGGAGAGCCTAAGTAAAATTGAATATAAATACATGTATTTTACCCAAATTAAAGTGAATTACAAGGAAGTTGGTCGGTGAACCGCAAATGGTTTGTTACATGAATGCCTATGATGGCATTGATTGCTTCATCCAAGAGTATTGTTACACGTAGTCACAGAATACGTATTAGTAGCAGAGGTCAGTAACCGGAAATAAGTAGCTTGATCGCTAAGCGCAGATTAAGGTAGCAGTTGTTATAGGTAATAGTTGGTTTGGAATGATATTGAAGAATAAATGGAATTATTCTTTATTGGCAGAAATATTAATGTTCAGAAGTTATTAGGGATTTCCTTCGAGATCGACGACTAACAAAAACAAATGAGTTCTACCAATAGAATCGTAGAAACAATGAATGAAACTAGAAGAAATGTTTTTGTTTTGGACTAACTGCGCCCTGCGGTTTCACCCGCGTTATATCCTCCTTGAAACAACCTCCTTGGTAGCGACAGCAACCACCCTTTTAATATTTCTTTCCTATGATTTTTTTCCTTCTATTCTTGTTCTTTTTTTGTAGGTAAAATATTAAAACAAAAAAAAAACTGTTGATACGATCGCTACCAATCTTCACATGTTCACTCGCTGGGCTAATTTAAAAATTGCTTATAAAATTTCATCATCTTCGGTCCAGCCGTTTCGGAACATACATACACACATCGCCTTTTATATATATATATATATATGATAGATAGCTAACCTATGTTGGCCTAGGTTCTTTATTTATGTGTAAAAAGGCTGTTATTAAAAGTAAAAATAAAATTAGACAATATTTAGTTTTTTCGTTAAGAGGTTAAGTGAAAAAAGTGTGTGAAATACGAAGATATTTTGATCACAAACAATAATCGTACTAAGGCATTATATCTATCTTGTTTTTCTGATCGATGTCTCAGATAGTGGGCGTTGGGCTTTAGAAGGTAACCTACGTAAAAATCAACATTACAGCTTTCTAACTTTAGGTTTTATGTCCTACACAAAAACCCAAGTTTCGACAATATCTTTTGAAATTTTAATCTATTTAAATTAATCCTGTGGCACTTACCATAATTTTCAAATTAATTTCAAAGGCAATGACAATCCGACTTTAAAATAACATTGAAAATAATAAAAGGTCTTAGTTTTAATTCAAACAATGCCCTTTATGATATAATGCCACCATTCTTCGAAAAAAATCAGTTTTTTAGTACTTAGACAGCGAACTTTAAGAGATTCGACAAAAAAGCTAGGACACAAAGGGAAAACCTCTTGGTTTGTTGGAACTATTCATTAAAAAGTTGGTGAGAGCTTCTCATTATAAGAATTGAGAGTCTAGACTTGGGATAAGCTAAGCAGTACCTTAAATCAGATGAAATAAATTACAGTACTCTCTCGCTAATTCGCCGCTCGATTATCCGACAAATACTATAATCCTACGTTTTTTGCGAGCCGAGATTGGTCTTATCAGACTCTAATCGGCCGTCACTGAAAATCTTCAGATCGAGAATCCGCCATCTATGCGTATGACTGAAATCTTTGCGTATGACAAACAGTTCTATAGTTCTCCGTACGGCAATAAGCAACCATTATTTAGTCTGCCTCAGACAAACAACGTGAAAGGTCGCGCGCTGCGTTTTCGCTGAACCTGAGTAAGTAACATTGTTGTTGATTTTTAAATACAATAACATACAAATCATAAAGTCCGAAGTTTTGTTCCATTTGTTGTTCCTGTACATACATAAAAATCTGCTGTCTTCAGTAATCCGCCGATTGTTGGAACGTTGTGATGGCGGATTAGAGAGAGAGAGAGAGTACTTACGTACGTATTAGAAAAAATATAGATTTAAACATGTTTTTAAAATTACGTCACTCATTTTATCGTTTTCTAATCAAGCTCTTTAATTTAATACCCATATTAACAGGGTTGAAAAATATACACCAACCGCCATCGTGTATACACGGCCATTTTTAAAATACTAGGTGTACCTATTGCACAATGTATTATCACCAGAATTAAAAGGTGTATGCAAAATCTTAGCAAAATCGGTTAGGAGGGCTTCATCATCATCATCATTTCAGCCATAGGACGTCCACTGCTGAACATAGGCCTCCCCCATTGATCTCCAAAAGGGCCGGTTGGAAGCGGCCTGCATCCAGCGTTTCCCTGCGGTCTCTTTTAAGTCGTCTGTCCATCTTGTGAGTGGACGTCCTACGCTGCGCTTACCAGTCCGTGGTCTCCATTCCAGAACCTTTCGGCCCCATCGGCCATCTGTTCTGCGTGATATGTGCCCTGCCCACTGCCACTTCAACTTGCTAATCAGGTGGGCTATGTCGGTGACTTTCGTTCGTACGGAAGGAGGGCTTAGGTTTACCTTATTCAGCTTGCAGGATTTGACCTAAACAAATAGATGTTAAATCTCTTTATACACCCAGTAATTGCACTGTTTCTAACTGTTACATGTTATTGTTACAATACTCTAAAACGCTTTTTTAAACTATCACGGTAATATTCCGTAAATAATCATATAACTTTAGATAACTCTGCCAAACTGCATAGCAGTTTGTAGGCAGACATCTATTCTCTTTACATAATTTCATCATCAACGAGTTGCAACATAACATTTTAGACATACTAATCATATAATTATAATATTGCGTTATACATACATAACTTATAAAACAGAAAATAAACGAAAATATGAATAAATAACTAAAAACCAATATGCTGGCCCATATTTTGCCTAAAGAATAAGCATTGCCATACAACGTGGCAATGCTGCCAGCATTTTGGGAACGCTGCCCACCGGTAGCGGATTGTAAGATTAGTTTTAGATTAATTTTAGTTTTATATTAGTTTTAGTTATAAATTTAAATTTAAGATAGTTTTTATTTTACTTGTAATTTTTATTAAATAAATGACTAAAAACTAAAACTTAAAATAAAAGCTAAACAAACTAGTACTAACTACCTACAAATATTTTTTTAAATTACAAACTAACTGTGCCTAGTGCGAAGGTGGCACATATATAAATTTGTACTTGGCATACATAATAAGTACTTACTCCAAAAAGGTGTAGTGTTCCGTATATCCCTCTCAAGCCTTTTTACCTCCACGGGTAAAAGACTGAGAAGATTGGTCAGCGCCCGCCTAAGCGGTTGTCAAATTACCTGTAAAAACAGAAAAAAATGGATCAATATTAAAATATAAGCAACAATACTCGGTCTAAGCTTTAGCTCTGCCACCTTCAATACCATTGTAAAAATACAGAAAAGATTTTCTTTAAATATTTCACTGTAGTAACGTGCAAAACCCAACAAATTAACAAAATTTGGTTGTCAGAGCTTTTTTTTTAAATGAAAAATGTTATAAACAATCATGCGGTCCGCCTGATAGTAAGCCGCCTATGGACACCTGCAACACAAACGGTAATGGCATCGATTCTGGTGCTCTCTAAACTAAATTTGACAGCTCTAAAATTGTTGCCATCCTTCTCTCACGTATTAAATTGAAAAGAGAGGCACATAATTTTAGTCCTGTCAGATTGGTTTAGTTTAGTGAGTGGTATGACAGAATACGCCTTATTGACTGTGTTTGCAAGCCCGGAGAGGTAGTTGTGGTTATAGACACCCTTTTCTATATCTTAATGTAGAAAAAGATAAATCCTAATATTAGTAACCAGAAAGTAAGTAAATATTTGTGACAGAATTAACTTTAGGAGTTCTGATCAAAGGCCGCGACGGCTGTTTTATAAATTACTAGCGGTTCGCCCCAGCTTCGCACGGGTATAGATTATAGCCTATGTCACCCGGGGATAGTGTAGCTGCCCGTCAGTGAAAGAATTTTTCAAATCGGTTCAGTAGTTTCGGAGCCTATTCAATGCAAACAAACAAACAAACAATCAAATCTTTCCTCTTTATAATATTAGTATAGATAATATATATCGCACTGCTAGAATAAAACTAATGTATCTCAAAATTTAGGCATATTGAGTTAACACTATTTTCAGATTCCTCATTTGATTACCCATACACCAATAAAACCCGTGTATCAATATCTTACAAAAATCTCAAGAGATGGCGCTAAACGTTTGTTTATTTGAATGAACTCGCACCGGGCGGGCAGACTAATACACCTTCATTTTGAGATGTTTGTCAATTGCTTCGCGGCCGCAGCGAAGTGAGACCTTGCCATTTCGAGTTGCCGGAGTTTACTTGAAGAATTTTGGTAAATATTTTATTTTTATTTTGAGTTACCATAGTTTACCTGAAAAATCCCATGACACTTTTGTGTTAAAATTTGCAAGATTTCGATTTCCGGTCATTTTGTTGAAAATATATCCCATATCTTTTTGGGTTATTTTGAATTATTTTAGTTTACATGACGATTTAATCAAATTTCGAGTTGTGTTAGTTTTGTTAATTTGAATTCGAAGTCAGTTTATTTCGGTTGTGTGTTCAATTTTACTGCTTGTCTTACACTAAACTAATGAATTTTTACTTACGTAAACCAATTATCTACTTATCTTATAATTTTAACAAACTGTTTGTGTTTAAATAAGGTTTTTTGAGTTACATGGTTTTTTGTGATTTTTTTAAACAAAATAACAAGTATTATTATAATTGTCGCTTGTTTGTAGGAAAATGGAAGGCCGCGGCAAATTGGTGCTGAAAATATTAGAGCGAAAATCCAAAATCACGGAATATTAACCTCTTCATTCATCCGATGTCACAGAAACTAGAATGTCAATCCAGCTTCTCCAATTTTATCCAACTCAGAATTAATACATCCGTCGATTCGATAGTTAGTGAAATTGAAATTGCAAGCACAGCACAGAAACATTACTATGTATCACCAATACCAGTAACGAAAGTGATTTTGAAGATTCTGATGCCGATCCAAATTAAAATCATCAAACGGTTCGCAAAAAAAGATCCATTCTTGAGAGCCAAAAAGTCAATCTCGATCTAGCAAAGCAGAAATGTCTCAAGCTCAAACTAAAAAGTCACGGTGTCGTAAATCTTCCTCTTCGTTATCTTCGAGAAGCAGTATTAGTTCGAGTTTGACGACTTCTTCAAGCATCAACTCTCTGCAAGAATGTTTCTGCCATCCTTACAAGTGCTATTGAAAACAGCGAAAGCCCGAAAGAAGGAGAAGCACACAGGATATCACAGAAAAAGGTAAGATAAAAAAATACAAAAAAGTAGGAAAGAAGACCGGAAAACTGGAAAATTTACTCCACAAAAACTCAGGAATTCGGGAAAGGCCTATACAATATACATCTATGTCTAAATCTAAGAAAGAAATTCCTGCCCGGAAAATTAGTGCATTTTGTGGGGATAAGTGCCGATTGAAGTAAAAAATTCAGTCCCGAATTACGTCAAAAAATCTTCGATGAGTTTTGGGGACTAGGAGTTTTTTAAAACTATCCATGAAGGCAAGGACAATTTGCAACTATGAACTAATTTTGGCAACACACTGCCAACTCCATACTGCAGATTAACGCTTATTAAACAAAATGCTTATCATAAGGCAATAGAAGTATATAACGCTCTTCTTGACGAACTTAAGGGAATGTCCACATCTAGGCTAAGGTTCAACTTACACAAATGGCAAAAATACCGTTGTCATTACTCTATTGACGAATATGTGTGTACTGCGGAATTCCCATAAAACAGACTATGTTTTGACTGGACTGACTCTAGACGGGATAATTGTATGTGTATTTCATGACGTCTGACAGCTATAATAATGTATTTTGTATAGAGGAGTAGCAGATTAAACTTTTTATTAAAGTGTGATTTTTAATAATTGTGATTTATATCAAAGTTTTATAATTAAGGCCATAAAAGCTGCACAAATTGAGCACAAAATTTTAAATTTTGTATGCTGTGTAAAATCAAATATGAATATTTATTTTTTAAATAAAAAAACATGACCTTCTTCTGTATGTTTAACAATAAATTTAATTTCTATACATTCTGTTTTTTATTCTGAAAGGATTTTATATTCAAGTTTGAATCAAAACTATACCAACTCAAATTACTGCCAAGCAAAATATAGCTATTTTTGAAATGTAAAGTAGCGGAACTCAGTTTTTCCCCAGGTAAACTCAACTAACTCAACTTGCTGTCAAAAAATGATGATGGCTGTCAATACAAAAGACAAGTATATCAAAAAATTGCATTTAATCAACTTCTAGCTACTTTATAGAGAACTTAGCCAGCTTAGTACACTTCGGTAAGCAATATCCTTCAGTTTGTATTAATAGTTTTGTAATATCTATCTTAGTTTCTCCGATAATAGTTTTTCACGATTTCTGAAAAAATATGTTTTTCGAGATACATTAGTTTTATTCTAGCAGTGCGATATATATAAAAGGAAACGCCGAAAAGTGTTTTGTGGCACTTCCAGTGGACTCGATTTGCTCAGGACCAAGGCATATAGTTCTATGCCCATCATATGACCTTCGACGAAAATAATTGGACGGTCCCAGGAGCGTATTTTTAAAGATTACAAAATGAGCGCCGGCGCTTACTTCTTTTCAGTCGGTCTCTAGCTGTAGAAAGTGTGACACAAGACTAATATGTTACATGATAACAAAACATCTGACAAAATTATGCCTTCTAATGCTTTCCGAAGTGTAAAAACACGACAAAAATACGCTAACATACATTTGATACAAAAATCTATTTTTTGTATCAAATGTACTGTACATGGTTATAATTAAGTGTACGGTCGTAAGTATATGTCTGACGGTTTGACTCGTTTTTACTGAGCAAGTTCAATGGTAATAGTCCGTCCATTCATTTTATTTTGGTCGAAGGCTATGAATGGCAATTCTATTCAATCAGCAATAGTTAGAACTTGGAGCACTGTCTTGATAGTGTATCCTCCAGGTGTATATCCAGGTAGACTGATCTTTAGCTAGCTGAAAGTTTGTAGTACTTTCTAAAACAAAAGACACTGCACTTATAGATGGATTGGAGAAGAAGTACTTTTGGAGTAATTGGATGGACCAACATAAGATGGATACGTGGAGAAATTAAGAACATTTATGATTTTAACTTGAGTTATATTGAGCATTGCTATATAATATATAGATTTATTAAACGTGTGGAATTTATAATCGCAGGGCTAACTACATGGTAATTATAAATCTCTTCGACGAAGACAAGATAATTAAGATCGAACTTCACTTCAGGTAAGTTCGTTTGATCGATTAATAATATAGCCAAGCAAAGCACTGTTTTAAACTATCACGGTTTTTCAATAGGTTATACGATCCACACAACCATTCCACAACCTTACCACGGTAAATATCCCGTAAATACTACTTAATTTTATAAACGCGAAAGTTTGTATATATGGATGTATGGATGTTTGTTCCTCTTTTACGCTGCAACGGAACAACAGATCGACCTGATTTTTTGCATGGGTATACCTAGTTCAAGAGCCAGAGAGTGACATAGGCTACTTTTCATCATCATCATCACCATTTTTCATCACTACGCGGGTGAAACCGCGGGGTGCAGCTAGTAATCATATAACTATAGCCAAGCAAATAATTGACGTACGTTTTATGTGCAAGAAATACGGACATTGGATGGCGCTAATATCAACAATGCCTTGTTTGGTAAAGATCATACGTGCAACCTAACCTATAAATATTGGCAAATCACTTTTTTTACGCGAATAAGCCCGCGTTTGACCACCAACACGCCTGTTGGTAAGCGACGATGTGGTCGAAGATGAAGCACACAGACTTAGAAAATACCTATTCACTCACTAAACAAGCAGTTTTTGAAGCCTAAATAAAAAACTAAAGCCACACATAAATTCCATCGAAGTCTCTGCCGTCATAGATATAAATGGAAACACGAATATACGCATTTATAATAATTAGTGCGATGATAATATAACAAGTGGTTTCCTTTGACTCACCGCAATAAACCCAAAAATAACCTTCAAAAGCACAATTGTTAAACTGTCAGCAAAACGTTATGAAGTTAAACACCTACCACATTAACATTTTCAGTACGCGTAAATGTGGGTAGGTACTAGGTACGCATAAATTGTATGACGTAATCTTCCTACAGACGTAGAACAAAAAGCTTTCTAGAATATTATTCTGCCGACGTATGTATCAACATAATCGCGTTACTCTATGTATTAAAAGGGCATATTTTATGGAGTTGGCTCCTTTCCAGTGGAAGCTGGGGTGTGTTCATGTTTGGGAGGTACAGGACTTGACAGAGACAAAAATACCAAAAAATACAGTACTTTGTTATTTGTAAGTTTCTTAATTTGTAGGTTCTTGAGTGGAGACCACGAACCGGAAGACGCAGCGTAGGTAGGCCTCCCACCAGATGGACTGACGACATTGTGAGAGTCGCTGGCACCACTTGGTTCCTAGTTCCTAGTCTGTCACCTCCCAGTGAATCATGGTTTTCAGGTATCAACCGATGAATAATCATACCCGACTTGCCCTTAGCGAAAAAAGCTTATCCATTATCTATTTGCTGAAGTACTTTGATGTAGCTACATATATCTCAGATCAGACAAATGAGAGAGATATGGTAAGGTGGCTTGGCGGGTGCACGCATCAGACCTAAAAGCCCCCTTTTTTGCATGTGGACTATTAGTTTTTTTTCTGGGGCAAGTGCCTTTATTTCCTAATCAAAATACAAACTAATACTAACAATACAAATACAGTTAGACTGCCCATAGACCGATGAAGGTCTATTAGTTAGTTTATTGGAGTTGATGAAAGTTTCGAAGTGTGTGTAAGAAACATGAGTGGGTTGTGCCGTATACTTTTTGCATTTGTTATACTGAAAGAACTGATAGAAAAATGGTTTAATCCCCTAACTTTTTAATTTTATATTTTTTTTGTTTATTCGCCGTATATTCCGCCGTTATATATTCTGTGTAAATTTCAACAGGCTATCTATTACGGTTTGAAAGATACAGCCGTTAGCGCTGCACCGTTTCTTCTATTTTCCCAGAATGTCCAATAAGCCCAATTTTACTTGGTAACCCTACCCGAGATGAGTGAATGAGATAGTAACGGCGCTCACTATTGGTTCTAGATCCGGTGATATGGTAACACCCGAGTTATTCAGCGAAAATAGCGAATCATTTTTACAAGGGACGAGAAATTGAGCCTTGAACACTCGAGTGGGATTAGGATTTGTGAGTTCTAAATGTGATTGAAATCGTATAAAAAGGACTAATATGGTATGATCGAGATTTGAGAGTAAGATTCAAGCCTTGGGGTAAGACTCTAAATATCTGGTTTTCTAGGACAGCGGTGCCGTCCACTGTTGGACATAGGCCTCCGCCATCGATCTCCAAAAGGGCCGGTTGGAAGCGGCCTGCATCCAGCGTTTCTCTGCGGTCTCTTTTAGGTCGTCTGTCCATCTTGTGGGTGGACGTCCTACGCTGCGCTTACCGGTCCGTAGTCTCTATTCCAGAACCTTTCGGCCCCATCGGCCCCATCGGCCAATTCTGCGTGCTATGTGCCCTGCCCTCTGCCACTTCAACTTGCTAATCCGGTGGGCTATGTCGGTGACTTTCGTTCGTCTATGGATTTCCTCATGAAGCGCCCGTAATACAGAGGTGAATGACGTCTTTAGAACGTTGTATATGTAAGCAAAATGGCACGGTTTCCCAAAATAATTACACTTATGACGTTTTGGTTTGTGGTTCCCATCGACTAAAGTTTTGATGAGGACTCTCAGAATGACGTCTTTAGAACGTTGTATATGTAAGCAAAATGGCACGGTTTCCCAAAATAATTACACTTATGACGTTTTGGTTTGTGGTTCCCATCGACTAAAGTTTTGATGAGGACTCTCAATCTCTGTTTTAACTGTTTCTACTTTTTAGTTTACGTTTGTAAATGTAGGTATAGCTTTGTAGTCGTTTTTTTTTCCAAATATTACTTTATTGTTATAATTATATTATCTTCCAGATAACTTCTGGATTTTGTCATAAATCAAATTCCAGTTCTTGACTCTCACCTAATCATTTTATGTTGTGCTATTTCGAGTTTCTATAGTGAGGACCTCAGTAAATCACCCGGTAATCGCGTCGAAACGGCATAATTAAATTACAACACTTGAAACTTGAGGAAAACCCTTGAATTCGGGAGTTCGGAGCCTATATTAAACGGCTGCTTCAGACTAAAATACAGTAAGAAATCTTCTGGGGAAAAAAATCAACGCGATCTTGACTCATCCAGAAACGCTATGTCAATTAGTTTTTTTTTTACACTAAACGCAGTCAGAACAGGAAATTGAAATACTCCTTCCATCATTTTTCTTGGCTCTTCCTTACGTTCATATTCATAGACTTAAATAAAGCCTCGAATCCTCACGTCACCCTCAAGTGGTGTTTTGGAATATAAAAAACATTACTTGAGGGCGACGTGAGGTTTCGAGTGACCTTTATTCCGTCTATGAATATGAGGGTAAGTCTTCGTTTCGAAGGCGTGTTATTGACATAACTAAACACTGTTTTAAACTATCACGGTTGTTCACTAAAGTCCCGCAAATAAAACGCCAGTAAAGCACTGAAATATCGGGAGCTCATTCCACAACCTTACCACGGTAAATATCCAGTAAATAATCATATAACTTTAGAAAACTAGACACCTCGTTATAATACTATATCTATTATCTATTTGACTACCTTATAACTAATATATTTTAGTGATAATAGTCAGTAATCCCTTATTATGTTCTTATTCTTTGGAGTGTGTAACGGATCCGCATTGTCTAATTCATCCTGCCCAGTTTCCCATCGGGCTGCCAGAGCCACGTAAAGACGACACCAATTCATGGTTGAGATTCTAAAAATCCATACGAAGCGCTTTGATTCCACTTTTACTGTGGGAACTGTGGATTGCGTTGCCTAGGTACGATAGTACCCTGGTAGTTAAAATCTGGTTGTCTTCAAATCACGAGTGAATCTGTTTCTTCTAGGCAAGCCTGCTCCGTCGTAGACTGCATCATCGCTTAGCATCAGGCGAGGCGGCGGTCAAATGCAAGCCCAGAATTAAATAATAATTTTAAAAACTTCGAAAATTGCCAAATGTGCCTTACTGTGCTATGATATAGAGCAGCCGAAAATTACCTATACTTATGGTGATTTCGCACAACTTCTGGGTAAAATGTAAATAGGTTCCGGATCTGAATAGGATCTGTAGTAACCTGCTAGATTGGATGAAATAGGTTGTATAAGGAAAGCCTTTTTCAACTAACGTGTTTCTACAAAAAACCTTTCAGCAACATAAATAAACCAGCGTGTAACAAGTTCACAGTAAGCTAACATAATAAACTTTATATTGGCAGCATAAAAGGACTTTAAAAAAATATAGACACAACAGCTGAAAGCGATTTCTTCTCATTAATTCTCCAAGACAATCGTAGCGAGTATGTTTTTAATGATTTTGACCTCAACTCCCCTGTTGGCAACCGACGATGTGGTCGAAGATGAAGCACACAGACCTTGAAGATAAGTATTCAAGGTGACCTTGGAAAGCCCAAGTCATCAAATCAATCCCTGTCCTGCTTTTAACAATCTCTTTAAAGACAGAATAGTTTAAAGTACTAAAGATACATTTTGTAAGTCACACAGTTTTAATTTTATCATTATCCAAGTACTTAATCCAAATGATTATTGAACACTTTTTATCACAAACTCTAAAAAACATAAGTTACAAAAATCCAGCCTTAAGTATCTACTTAAGGTTTCCATACGCGAATTCATGTCTCAGCATTTTAGTCCCAGACTTAAAAGTACGAATTGGAGGCAGTAAATAATTGGCTTACACAAATCTTATTACCTTTAAGCACCTTTCGGATAAGAACCCACTTAGCTCGCAACGTTTGTTTTAAGTCGGGACTTGGAGAAACTTCACAACAAGTCTCCAAGATGACAACACCAGCTGGCGAAATAGGGGTATCAACGACTTAAGACTGTGCTCTGTTATTTTCAGGAGCTCGGCTAGTTTGACTAGGCTGGTAGAGAGAAATGCACAATAAGTGGGACGTGGGACGTGAAATCCCACTTGAGAAGCCCCAAGTAGAATATCAGTGCAGGTCTTATTACACCCTACTTAAAAATAGGTTTGTACAAAGATACTAACTAAATCCACGCGACTATGTAGCGTAGGATTTGGCCTTCGGTTTCGCCTAAGGTGATAAAACTAACGTTTACTTATTAAGAGAAGTCTAAGTATCAACTTCAAATATGACTGAAATTGATCCCTTATTTAACCCCTTCATGGGAAGAATTAAAAAAAATACTTTATTACTTCTCACCTTCGTTAAGGAGGACTTTGTATACTAAATTTCATGCTTCCAGCCCAGCAGTTTAGGCTGTCCGTTGTCTGTCAGTGAATTGAATGAAAGAATTTACAGACTTTTATATAAATGATGTGGTAGTCGATTTAGACCACAATTCTACAATCTTTGTGTAAAAATTCAAAGTAATCATCCTGTAGTCTGCCTTCTTATAAACCTTGTAGTAAGCTCGATGTTTAGGTTCTTAAAGCCTAGCAAGTTCTTCCACCATTTATTTAAGGTGATGACAATTTATGGTAGAGCTATCAAAGTAAACTTGCAGATAATACTTTAAATCCTACACCTTATACGCAATCATGGCACAACTCAGTAAATTATTTTTTTATAAGACCATGGCTTTTACACCCTTTTTTAGATCTCAGTTTTTTGTTGAACAATAACTCTGTAGCCGTGTTGTTTTATAAATAGGGCACTTAAGGCACAGAAAATACAAGCTAACACGACAAAAACAGTAAGACTGCCTGTTAACAGTAGACTGTTAAAGTTCTAAAGACAATCCAAATGCTCAAGACCACTTTCATTTGGCATCGTACCCAGATTGCTGGCAAACACACAAACAAAAAACACGCCAGCATTTTGGTCACGCGTCGCATTAACCAGGCGCTCTGAAATATAGTTTTCGGGTGGTCTAGAATCTGATACTAGGGGCGCGTTCCCAATCATGCCTCCAGCTCTAATGAGAACTTTCGTTCCATACAGCCTCTACCAAATCCAATCTCTAGATATAAATAATATGTATGTAGATGTATGATGGTATGTATCTTTCATATTGTAGGTAAATATTTAACAAATTCTTAACACCTGATTTTGTTTTGTCATCGTGCGTATTATTGTTTTTATCAGCAGCGCGGAGTGAATGTAGAGTTGGTACCAGGACAAACCAGCTGTGGTTTTTTGGTACGACATTAGTTTAACAAATATTGTAACATGAATTTAGTAAACAATAAAAAAAAACTTACTGTCGTGTTTTTCACATAATTTACCTACTGCATATTAACTAACTAAACGCCAAAACTGGGATCAACAATTCTGGTTAAAAACACACGAGCTTACTGAAAATGCAGTACGGACGGACAATGCAAACATAAAACGTGACTTTGATTTGATGTAAGGTTTATTTTAAAGTTTCTTTTAAAGGTTTTTTACGTCGTAAAAAGAAGTGAAGAAACTTGTGTGGCAGGCCACATGGCGATACGTAATGAAGGGAGGTGGTTTACAGCAGTAACCGCGTGGTGGCCGAGACTAGGTTGGCGGAACCCAGGCCGATCGAGGATGAGGTGAACAGACGACATCAAAAGTGCTGTCGGGGAGAGTGATTGTGAGCAGGGAGTCATTCAGGACTGATGAAGGTTTATTTTCTGTCTCTCACAGAAGTCTTATGCGGTAATGTCTTTTTCTCGGCAAAAACCATGTTAAGTTTGTATAATGTGGTTTGGAGCGCGAAAAGAGCCTGTTAAAAAGCCTTTTTAATGAACTAAACATAGCAATATTAAATTAAAGAGTCGATACTCGATACCACGTCGTACCTCAAATCCAAGTTATGGTCCTTCGCGAAACAGTTGTTTACAAATATATGCAATCTACGCCTGCAGGAAGAGATACGCACGAGTCAGCGCCCGTCTTAGAACTAAATAACGTAAGCGATAAATGATAAAACTCCAGATTACTTCAGAACCACATTTTTCTGAAGTAAAACTAATTCACATTAAATTACATTATTTAAGTGGCCATTAGAATCCAGGTGGACAGGAACTCTTCAATTACTACGAAGAGAAAGGTTAGGCCGATCTACTATGCTGGCCCATATTGGTGAATGTCATTTCTTTAAGATTCTTGGACATACCGGTTTCCTCGAGATGTTTCCTTGTTGTTGAACGATGGCATCGAAACTTCGCATTATTTATTTAGGTACTAAATAAGTCATGCAGGGCCGAATATCGAACCGGGTGCTGTCAGATTGTAAAGCGCACATGCTATTCGGCCACTAACGCTCCTATATATCAGAATAGGTTATGAAAAAGATATAAAATAGCATAATATATTGACACTCACGTCACATTAGACCAAAACCTTGTTTACTAACTTCGGGGATCTAATCGCTCTGAGTTTGGACTGCAAGACTGCTTTAGTATCGATTCGTTGCTGTAATTACTAAATAACCGATGTTTTGGAGAGCTACAGGGGTATTTGAAAGTTAGGGTAATGACACAGGTAAGTCGGTGATTCATCAGCTGAAATTTAAATATATTTTGTTATGCTACGAAATATTGGCAAAAGATGAACGAAGTGGTACCTAATTTTCGTCTACTGCTGGACATAGGCTCTCCCAAGGCACGCTAATCAGCCCGATGCAATATGACGACGTGAAAAAAGGATGAAATAGTAAATTTTACAGCACTATGACGTACCGTTGAATGGGTATTTTGAAATAAAAGTGAAATTTGGTAAATAACTTTTTATTTATTTAGTTTATTGGCACACAAAACTAAATATGGTCAAAACAATTTTAAGCTATTGTAGACTATACAATTTTGAACTAAACCATATTTCTATTCCATTTTTCTATTTCTCTTTTTCCATTCAAGTGTAGCATTAACATATCATTATCAGCCTTTCGAGTTTCCACTGGTGGGACAAAGGCCTTCTCTCAGAGAGATAGGGTGGGCTCGAATCCACCATGCTGGCCCAGTGCATATTGGTGAATGTTATATGTCTTTGAACTTTGAGGTTCTCCGAGATACCAGTTTCCTCACGATGTTTTCCTTAATTGTTTTTTAGGCAATGGCATCGAAACTGGATGTACTGGATGTTTAGTACTCATATGTGAGTACTAAATCAGTCATTGGTGCAGGGCCGAGGATCGACCTGGGTGCCGTCAGATTGTAAAGCGCAGATGCTACCGTTCGGCCACTATCACCGCTCAAATAAATGACTTGTTAGAATAGGCATGTGTCCTAATGTTTAATTTATTACAAAGAACACGCTTAGCGGTGAATATAACTAAATACATAACACATACTGAAAAAATAATTTAAATTGGCTGATAAATAAGATATGAGTGTTTAAAGTTTCAGGTGGAGATTGAGAGGGGATGCTCTATCCCATTCTCGCAAAGAGTGTGTTATTATAGCATTTGTATGGCGCACCTGAGGCGTGACGTCACGGCTCAGTATAGTGCGCTCTCTGTCTAGCATGTAATTAAAATGCTTCTCTTATGTTCTTCTCTATTTTTGTACTAATAAAAATTTTGTGTTCGTTGATGGGCTCTATTTATGAGGTAATAAAAAAATATTTGTCATCATGCCTATGAGGCTTGATTGTAACTAAATTAGGCGAACCTTGAGAAAAAAAACTTAAGCTGCAAACTATTTTAATACGAAAATCCATTGGAATTCCCCGTATACGACAACGAAGTTTATCCAACAAAGCTCAAGTTAACAAGATGCAAAAAGATACCAATAATCCCCTCCTAGCTTTAAGTTTTCGTTCAACACAACCGTGCATTAAGCTTGGAAAGTTACTAACGTTGTCAAATGTTTACCACTTAAACACTTCTCTTTAGGGTTACCAGGTAGCTTGTTACTGCCCGAAAAAAAAGTAAAGTAGTTAATACATACTGTAAGTTTGAAGTATTTTTTATTTATTTATGTATTTGATTGCGATTTAGCTTATAAGAATAATTTATGTGCTATTCCAAGATAAATATGCCTACACCATAAAACTAAATATACATCATAGACCGCATCATCGCTTAACATCAGGCGAGTTGGCGGTCAAATGCATGCCATTGCAAGCAAACGCCATTCAATTGATAGATAGATAAACTATTTGTTGTTTTCACCACAAATTACATACCTACACACGATAAACAGCTTTAACTTTTGTGTTTAACTCGTAATGTCCTTATATCTTTGTTTCTGTCATAAATCAATATTTTTCTTTCTTTCTTTTTCTTTCTTTAAAAAACTAGTACACCAACCAGCGACCTTATCGCTAAGAGCAATCTCTTCCAGGCAACCAGGATGGATACATGTAAGACAATATAGTCTACACATCACACTAGTCACAAGTCTTATTCCCAAAATACTCTTTCATAACTGGCAACCCTAAGCGGAGGTGAAAGAGAAACGAAATGCTTTTAAGCTAGGTAGGTATAACGAGAGTTTAATGTTGCCATACTTAGCATTGACTCGTGGCGCGGAAAGATTAGGTACCTAGGTATTAAAGGAGCCAGGAATTAAAGGACTACCTGAGAAGTGTTAACATTTGTTTACTTCTATTAGCATCTTCGAGGTGCTGACCTGGGCACTCATTTGTAAACTTGCAATGTGAATTCTAGGAATTGATTAATAACTAGCTATTACTCTGAGCGATGGTAACCGAGCGGTAGCATGTGCGCTTTACAATCTGACGGCACCCGGTTCGATCTTCGACCAATGACTTATTTAGTACTTAAATAAATGAAGTGCAGTTTCAAAGCCATCGCTCAACAACGGTGAAAGGAAACATCGATGGCCGATAACCTCAAAAGTTCAAAGACATATGACATTCACCAACATGCACTGGGCCAGCATGGTGGATCAGAGCCCATCCTCTCTCTTGAGAGAAGGCCTGTGTCCCAGCAGTGGGAACATGATAGGCTGATAATGAAGAGATGACCCAGCAATCCGATCATCTGGTCAGATCTGTAGATTTCTGCGATCTGCGATGTAATGTAATGTAACGCTGACGTGTGCAAAGGCTCTCAGTAGAGAGTCTCAGTACCAGTCAGTATTTTACCGCCTTCATTTTGGAGAATATGCATAAGACCTTTATGGGGTGATCCAGACAAATTTTCAATTCCAGTCAATCCATCTTTGTACGTCGTAAACTTTTTCATAAAACCCGCACGCAGTTTCCAAACCTCGTTTTAAATATAAACTTCCAAAATGTAAAATGCACTATTTGTACACGGTTTTTTTTTTCAGGACTAGAGACCTCATGGTTATTTGTGTTCCATCTTAGATCACATCGTCACTTTCCATCAGGTTAGTTGTGGTCAAACGTTAGTCCATTTTATTATAAAAAAGCTGTACAAATTACGGAAACTTTGACGTGATAACGTCTTATAAATCAATGAACACCGGCTGCACGCACGAAAAATTTAAGGAATTGTCACGTTCCACCTGAGCCGCGCGTGCAAGCGAGAGCGCGGAACAAGCGATAGAGAGGCACGATCGGCCTAAGCGTTATCACGTAAAATTATCGTCCGTAAACAGACTTTACAGACAACCCCCTTTTTTTAATTAACTGTTTTCTAACCCAGAGTCGACTGTCTTTTATTTCTACCTTTTTTTAAACGCGTGAAGTTCGGCATTTCTCATGATCGCAGTACCTACCTCATGACACTATAATTCATCGCGAAAGAAAGTGAAGATAGGACAAAGCCCTCAAGGTATTTATTAATCATAAAATTTTCTACAAGTTTAATTTCACCCATAACCGCCAGGTGGCTGAAATGCTCTAAGAATAGGTCACTTCACCTATTTGTTGGAAGTTTTAATTAAAACTTCTACTGGTAGTTTATTCCAGAGGCATCGGGGACGGACATTGCCCTTTTTATCATTACCAGCTTTCATGTACCTACTGCTGGGAAACAATCTTTCTCTCAGAGTGAGAAAAGCACCGTGCTTGCCCAGTGCATGTTGGTGAAAGTCATTATGTCTGAACTTTTGAAGTTATCGGAAATACAGGTGTTTCACAATGGCATCGAAGCTGTACATAATTTACTAAGATACTAATTGAGTCATTGGTGCAGAGCCGAGGATCAAACTGGGTGCCATCAGATTGTATAGCGCACATGCTACGGCTGCGAATAAGGTATAGCCGCATCCAATTTAAAAAAAAACTTTTTATACCTATAAATAGTGAGATCATCTAAGTAGCCGAACACGTTGCTTAACTTGGTAATGAACAGAAATTTGTCACCGACTCGCATTTGGCCAATATTTGTTGTTATACTTTAGATTAGAGTATGTACTATAATCATGCCAAGTTTGACTATTGTACGTATTACCGTTTTTACAATAGAGCAAAATATAAAAATACGTTTGTTGTATGTGAACACCCCCCCCCCCCCCTACCGTTTTTTTCTTAGGTAATCCGCCGTAACATGACATATTCTGGAAAAATTCAACTGGCTATCTGTTACGGTTCGTAAGATACAGCCGTTTAAATGTAGGACAAACAGACCCTTTGGGTACGGAACCCTAAAATGAACAAAATAACCAATCCTTCCCTATCAACCAATCTTACTTCCATAAATCATCTCCAACAACTCTGAAGGTGTAGAAACAGAGAATATATTATATTAACACTATCAGTTATTCAAACGTATGCGAAGCGATAAGGCGGATCGTAAATTCGAATTCAATTATGGCGGAACCTAAAGGCATGCCCCATTATTTCATTTTGTTATTGAAAGCTGCGAGATATTTATTTTTGTTTTGTTAGCGAAGCAAAACTTATGAACTGCAATAACAGGGTAAGTATATATACGTGTTCTAGAGTGGAGACCACGAATCGGCAAAAGTAGCGTAAAACGCCGTGAGACTCGATGAAGTGACGATATCAGGCAAGCTAGCAGTGGCTGGAAGAAGAAAGCCGAGGATCGGGCTGAGTGGTGTGCCTTGGCAGAGGTCTATGTCCAGCAGTGGACTAGTATAGGCTGATTATGATGATGATGATGTCACGAACGGACCGGTGGTACTTAGCCGACAGGAGATCTTTGTGCCATCGAGATACAATACCTAATACCTATACAGTCACAATCTCTAAGTGAAAACTGTCAAAAAACGTCCGAGCGTCATTGTACATACATTTTATCAATTATTTACAATGCCACGTTTACTCCAATTTAGACGTTATGTCGCTTGCATAGTGTTCAACGTTGGTTGTCCGCTATGTCATCGTAGCTCTGACATCGCGCGGCGTTGTAGTCGTATCGCGGTTGCCTTACTATTAACCAAAAAGTCGGCGCAATGCGTAACGTGCGCAGATTTTTGGTTCGGATATCTTTTTGGCATGTTTGTGACTCTATTGGTATTGTATCTCGATGAGTTGTGCTAATCATTTTGATAAACTTTTCCTATGAGACCAACCATGAAATCGCGAAAAAGTTTTCAGCTATTCCATACCTTTAGTTGAATTGTGAACGACATGTTTCTAAAACGGCTTATTTTATTCACAATTTCTGGTTGCCTAAACAAATAAATTGCTAGAGATGTTTTGGTTGATGAATTTAGTCCTACTTTTAATTTAGTTAAAATCAGAAAATTCCAGCTAAAACTGCGAAGCGATCGTACGCATTTTCCGAACATGTGATTTTTGTAATAATGAAATTTTTCGATACGTGAAAATATTTAATCCGATTTGCGCGTTCCCATTAACTTAGGTATGTTTCCATTAGCCATCAAATTGGTATTTAATATCGTTCCCCGTGGGAAATCACTCGACCGAACATAATGTGAATATGTAAGAGGAAAATTAAATTTTCCTTATCAATTGCGCACTTGGTACAGGTGTATTAGATATAATCTAAAGTGAAATTTAGCGGAAGGAGAGTACTTTTAAGCGAGTGTTGTTTTTTGCGAAATAAATAATGTATTAGAAACAAATGTGTACCCACGAATTTACTTTACGATATCGTTCGACAGAGACCACCATCACCTGCTAAGGCAGCAATACCTAGAAATTAAACACTTTTTGTTATGTTATTCGGGATTTATCGCACATTAGTTTATTTAGGCAAAAATAGGTAATCGCCAGACACAGAAGTCGGTGAGGCGGGATCCGGTCACTGAATCAAGCTCCACGATACGAAGGTCCTCTCCACTGAACGCCATTATTTTTCTAGAATGGTCGGTGAAGCGGTTGAAATTAGAAAACAACGAAATTTCTACCGGGACGATGGATTTAAGTTAGCGGCGTCGTGGAATTCCATAGTCAGCAAGTATTCAAACCGCGGTTTAGGTACTAGGACATTTACCGATACAGTCAATGTTGTGTGTCGTTGTGACAACCTTACGATTTGTCAAGATCAAGTGAGGGTAGAAGAACAAAACAGCCGCTCTTCTCGCCGGACTCGCCCGCAGTTTTCAGTCTGATCGTGACCATTGTATGGTCGAAACGTCGAGCGAAAGGTATCTTTTTTTATCTAAATAAAATAATGTACGATAAGTCCAACATTTAAGTAAACATTTAACTCATGTCGACAAGTCGAAAAGTTTTTTTGGTACCCTCGGTTCATTTTCGGTACCAGTGACGTGTCTTTTCTGTCCTTGTCATATCTGCGCCTTGTAATTTTATTCGGGGAGTTTTAGGGTGCACCAAGTCCACCCAATACCAACCGTAGTCCGTATTTTATGATTGAAAAGTTAGAACATCTTCTTTTGTTTTAAATCCGTCATTGTCGGAATCTAATACTGTTTTAAATCATTGTTATAATCCTAACACCCATTAAGTGGAGTTAAGCCAGTAGATTAAGCTTTAGAGTGGAGAGGAGATCGTGGATGACTATGAAGATCGGAAAACATAGCCTTGACGAAGTTACGATACGGCAGTTTAATTATCGTCCAAGTTTTTTACTTTGCTTAGAAATTCGTCATAACTATTTATGCCTTTGATGGCGATTTTCATATCTTAACACAAATTAGTTTAGCTACTTTTGTAACGTTCACGAAGGTTACTATTAGCTGTCAGATTTTGTATAATAAATTCCAATTCTAATAACTTGTTTTTCGTTTCGCAATTTGTCGATCTCTACCGCGCCAGTCAGCCGGAATTTACTTAAAATATTGCCA
Organism: Agriopis marginaria; assembly: GCA_932305915.1. Taxonomy (NCBI): domain Eukaryota; kingdom Metazoa; phylum Arthropoda; class Insecta; order Lepidoptera; family Geometridae; genus Agriopis; species Agriopis marginaria. Next base: position 18,132,679 of record OW029914.1, on the reverse strand, counting down.
ACCTTCTTCGTATTTTCAACTACGCAATAATAATTCGCAACAACTTAAAACAACACTCATAACTCGCGGCGATCACCTCAAAACCCATTAATTTTCGCCGTTACAAAAACTAGCTCCTCCGAAACGTACAAATGCACGAGAAATTGCGGCCAAGTTTTTCCTTTTACGATTTATAGATACACTTAGCTTCCTTTGCTGGTAACACTTAAAAATGTCTGTGATTCTGCAGTGCGAGTGCTTGCATGAAAAGGAACAAGAAATACAGCTGAAAAGGCGACTAACTCGCAGTTTGTTGTGAGATGATATGTCGTCAACTTGGATTCACAGTCAGCCATCATCAGCCAGTAAACATCCACTGCTGAACAAAGGGAGGCCTCTTAGAGCGGTGCTGTCATAATCCCCACGCTTGGCATGCAGCTTGGGGATCGCAGTACGTTCACCGTTTACTAATAGAATGCTGCTGTCCATCCTCCGGTGGTTCTGATCGCAGTTTTAGGACATACTCGGGTCCACTCGCAACTTGGATTGCGTTGTATCAATTTGCGCTGTTATGGAAAACAGTACCAAATTTTTCTATTTTGGTTATGAATACTCGAGGAAATATATAATGTTGTTATGATGCACATCTGAAAAGATTTTTTCTGTGTTCACCATTTTCTGAGTTATGTTGATTGTGACCACAATTATATTAAAAATATATTAAAACGGAACCGTACCATGTGTTTGCCTCGAGTCTCGACACGCTCTTAGCCAGTTATTAAAATGTTGCAAACTTTCAATGACAGAAGTATAAACTTTAATAAATTATGCTCAAATGTTTTAGTGCTGAATACATTCATTCATAGAAACATAATTAATTAATTGTGTATTCAAATCCCGTCAGATAAATAGGTACGCTTAGTAATATAAATAATAAATAACGCTTATTCTTTGAGCGTTCTTATCTATAATTCACTGGCCTTTGATTCGCAAATTTGTTGCAAATGATTTATCTTTAAGGCGAAGCCGAAGTAACTCGTGCTTTGGTAAAGAGACAGATCGTCTTTTTTTTTCTTTTATGCTTTGGCTCTAGACATTTTGTATATTTTAGTTGGCCAGTGTAAAAAATCATGTTATAATATTTTCTAGTAGTCGATTTTATCAAGTTTTAGAAGATATCTTCAAACAATTAAATAAAAATGTTTGAATTGTGTGAGCGATAATACCTATGGAAAAAAACTAGGCTTCTTAAGACCGCGCTTATTGGCCAGAATTAACTGTTTCGCTCAACTTCAACATTTTTAAGAAAAAATAAATCACTGAGTTAGATTTAAAAAGACTGTGCTTTATCTATAGAATGACATTGCAAAAGGTATAAACCAATTTTCGTGTTGATGATGAGAGAGGGGATCGAAAATCTTTAGAAAAAAAAAAACGATCTCTTACAATAAAATATATCAATATTTTAAAGCGTTTGCAATGATATTATAAAAAGAATGCCCAATTGGGTTTTTTAAATATTTTTTATCAAGGTTGTTTTTAAATATCTTAAATGATACGAATGTGCGATACAGATCTAGCCGGTAAGTGCGGCAAGTGACGAATTATGTGGCACGGTTTTCTTAGTATATATGAACCCGATCTTTGGTGCATTCTTCTGAAATGCCCGAACATGCGATATAGATCCTACTTGATACGATAACCACTGACCTAGTAGGCGAATAGGTATACTTTTGTATGTATAATGTATGAAGCCGGGCTCATAAAATGGAAGAGATAAGGCTTGCAGGGATGTTCCTATGGCCTGTCGCTCCACTGAACTTGGCTTGCTACTCTGCCGCGTGTCTAGGCTACAGGGTTAGAAAGAACTGTTGTACTAAGTCGATAGGAAGTCATTGTACTTTTGCAAATTTTCAACAATATTGAAAATAAAAAAATCACTGAGTGAAAAATATAAAATCATTGTCACAGTCCAATTGACTAAAAATAATTGGACATTATCTTTAGAATAACATTTTAAATGGTAGCGATTTTCGTGTTGATATTTCATAAGATAGCGGAGGAGATAGCAAAAGTTTTTTTGTCACTTCTAGCAATATAAAAATTACTTACTGAAAAATGTTTGCAATTTTATTCTAAAATGAATGGCCATTAGATGTTAACGCCTAATTCGCATTTTTTTTCCTTTTAAAATGTGCGTAATTTGTATCTCCTGTCGCGGTCTTAAAGGGGAACAAATAAACCAACAAACGCACTTTCACTTTTATGTTTTTAGTACGATAAAATAGGGTGTATTTTCGGCACGTTTCAATTGCGTAAACAAAATAATATACCACTCGAAATAATTTACATTTACAACCCAAAAAATTATCATGCAACTCTAGTCATCGCCTTAACATTAAAAATACAATTAGGGTCCCCATATCTCTAATGACATATTTGGGACTACGGTAATGTGGCCAAGCTTTTACGATATGGGCGACCGCTCAGTTACACATGACGTCACTCACTGTTTTGTTTTAGGGTCCCGTGACCTTGTTTGTAGGTTTTATGTGTGGAGATTTCTCACATTTTATATGATACGGGAAATGTGTGAAAATTTAAAACCACGTCAGTTTCCATGATAAGATTTGTTTTACATAGGTAATTTTTAATATATTTTATGTATATTAAAAGCGCTCGGGGCGTTAACCAGGATGGCGCAGGTTCGAATCCTGCACATCGTATATAACATTTAAATAATACGTAAATCCTAAACTGTGAAACAACATGTTTTAAATGTTTATCGGGACTTATCACGTATTATTTAATATAGGTAAAAAATATGTACCTTTCGCTCGAAACAACACTTCAAATATTTAAAAAAAAACTACTTTATTGATATCAGGCAAAAATTTTCAAACCAAAAGTTGGATAAACTATACTCACTACTAAGTTAGGTAACTCTAGTCTCTACATTATAGTTGCAAGCTAAATTAGACGTAATTATAACGACACGGGATTAAAATTAGTATATCGTTATTTCTAAAAATATCTAAACTAAAATATGGGCAACTTTGTAGTGAACTTTGTACTAGACCCGAATCCATGTATTTGTTAATCAATAGAAGAGACGTACACAGATTAATTTTACAAAAAGACGTATCAAGTAAACAGTTCTCTAGAAATATAACGCACAAATCGGAATAATAAAAAAAACTATTTTTTATTCAGTGTCGTTCGAAACTTGGCCATTGTACGTGACACTGCAATTTTTAGCGTGACTATAATCGCCTAATGAATAAAACAAATAAATAATGTTATTAATGGTAGATAATTAAGCAATTATGTATTTAAACGTGGGATAAGTGTCAAGTTATTAAACTATTCTCAATAATTTGATTTAATCGACTTCAAAAAAGGACTCTAAATTCGACTGTATGTTTTTTTGTATAACGCGATTTTTTTGTTTGGTAGGTCATGCTTTAGAGGTAGTCCCATATAAACTGTATAGAAATTGATTCACCGCTTTTTGCAAAAACTAATAAAACTAATAATATTTACACAGATGACGTTTTGGCTTCTGGTTTCCTTCAGCAAAAGTTTTGATAAGGACTTTCAGTCTCTGTTTTAACTGTCATTTTACAACTTTTTAGTTTAAGTTTGTAGATGTAAGTATACCCTAAGATATTTTTAACTGGGTATACCTACAAGGTCTTCAAGTTGTTTTTTTCTTCTAAAATTTACTTTATTAACTTTGTAATAACTAAGTGTACTGAACCAATACTAACAAAGTCGTTAACTGACGCACAAGCTATAATTTTTTTATGTAAATAAGCCAGATAAAGACATATATAAATTATATAAAACTGATATGAGAATGCGTTCTTTTACTTCACAATAGATAAGGCTTACTTTAAAAACGCGCGCAAAAATATATGTTATTTTTATGTTCTGTAAAATATATAAAATAAAAAAAGCACTTAACTTGTCGTTGCCGATCGTGCGAAATGGAATAAATATGCAAAGTTATATGTAAATTTCGTAAAATGTATGCCGGTTTGACAGCTGTTTTGTATGACAAAGCAATCATGACTTAGTTCGGCTAATTTTGCAGAGCAAAGGTCGTATAATAACAATATTTATAGGAAGCTATTTAGATTTTTATAAGCTTATATTCGATCTCCAAGCCGCCTGCCAAGCGTGGAGATTATGGCAACATCCCTCTCTAAGAGGGAGGCCTTGTTCAGCAGTGGACATTTAATGGCTGATGATGTGAAGCTTATACTCAACTTGGCCTGTTAGTACGTATGTTCGTATGTGTGTGACAAATCTTACAACTGAATTTTAGACCAGTTATCCTCAACCGGTTGAGCTGAAATTCGTTACAGGTACTTATGTTAGTTCAGTGACAATGCAATGTTATGGTACCATCGAGCTGGTCTGATGATGAAGACAGAAGGTGTCATAGACACTTTTAAACGAAACGACGTAACCCCGTCGATAGCACCAGCCGAGGTGGCCGTCAAATGCGGCTTGCATTTACGGCCACCTCGGCTGAAGTATTATTTAAAAAACTTAGTTATATCTACAGGACAAGTAAGAAAATGGCCCACTACCACCCATATACATTGTGGATTTTCCTTGGATACGTACCAATCGTTTCGATTCTACGTTTTTAATTCGTACGGCCAAAGATTTGAACAACCGCTTCCTTGTTTCCTGAGAGATATAACCTGGACCTTTTCAAGGCCAGAGTGAATAGACATCTTCAAGTCTGCGTGTTTCGTCTTCGACCACATCGTCGCTTACCAACAGGCGAGTTGGTGGTCAAACGCAGACTTATCGGCGATAAAAAAAACTTTAATCTTTTGATATTATGCAAAAATGTGCGATTACAAATTTCTTGCTTGGATACATCCTACGAGGCAAACTGTGAAAATAACTGAGAGCCTACAGTACATAAAATAAATCATGAGACTTCCATAACACTTGACTTGGTTCCTCAAAGGATGTATAAAGTAGGAACTCCTTCCAGTACTAAAACAGATTAAAATAACACAGATGCATAGCTCATATCAAATTCGATGAGAACAGACACAAACCTACTTACATAAGAAGCATAGGCTAAATCAGCCCTGATGTCAGTCACGAGCTTTTGGGCCACCCGAAGGCCAAACGTATGAAAATGAAAAAATTAAAGAAAAACATGAAGTTACTACAAGAAAAGTAGGTAACTTATACATCGTTTTTTTAAACACGAGTAGGTACCATGCATTACACTTGTTGACGAGGGTCTGATGATAGAACTGGAAGGTGGATAGTGGAATTCTTCAACTGCTACCAGTAAACCCCTTGGGTTTGGGCACTTTTGGTTTGATTTAAATGAGACACGCGTGGATTTTTGTTTTTTAAACTAAAATTATAACTGTAATCCCTACAAACGGCTCCAATACAAAACGTCCCTTTCTCAAAATGTATCTTTCGCATAATGCCAATTTCTAAAAATATCTTTCGTAAAATGCATTTATGTTCCCTTGTCCCCCATGCCTATCGCAAAACATCTCTTTCTTAAATTGCCTTTTCTTTAAACTTTTATGGCCACTGCTGCAGGCCCAGCACGGGCAGTGGACGAATTGTCTTTCCACCGTTTTTATTAGTGATTAGACGCGACAAAGCTTGAATATGGATAGAACTTTCATAATACATATATATTGGATCTGCTTTAAACTCGAACTAGTACCGAAAAAAGGCTGCCAAAAACGGAAGGGAACAAGGTTAACACGTATTGTACACGCTGACATAATTATTCTTACTAGTTCTACAAACGCACACTTCAATAAGGCGGTAACACGCGGTAAGCGCTACACATCTGCAAACGATGTGCTCAAAATGTAATCAAATGGACGACCAAGGGGGTGTAAGTGCTGAAGGGAAACTGTAGGTATTAACGTTTCCAATCATTTAATTTTTATTAGATGGATACGTTTGTCTTTTTCTCGCGGGATAAAAACGGTGGATATAGAATTTGTACCTACACGGTCTGTGTTAGGCCTGCTGCAGGCCTAGCATGGGCTGTGGATAAATTGTCTTTCCACCTTTTTTATCCACGCCTAGACGCGACAAAGCTAGAATATGCTTACGTTTGTCTTTTTCTCGCGGGATAAAAACGGTGGAAAGACAACATGTCCACGGCCCGTGCTAGGCCTGCTGAAAGAGGAAGTTTTCCATCTACTCCTTTGTGAATCTGTTGTGAAGGCGTATATGTCGCTAACAATGTAAGGATGTATCAACATCTTGTCAAGTAGGTCGTATAAATTCTAAGGTTCGTCCATCCGATCGAATGGCACATAAAACCGGGACTCGGACATTCGACTATGATTGCGGGGTGACCATGATACGGTACAGGGTTACACTGAAATGCTGTGTTAACCGAAAGGATGTCATTGTACTAATCATTGTTTTCTTTTTTATTGTTTACTATACTCTTTTTACAATATTTATTAAACTAATGTCGTACCAAAAAACCAGAGCTGGTTTGTCCTAGTACCAACTCAACATTCACTCTCATCATCATCATTACCATTTCAGCCATAGGACGTCCACTGCTGGACATAGGCCTAACATCGATCTCCAAAAGGGCCGGTTGGAAGTGGCCTGCATCCAACGCTTTCTAGCAGTCACTTTTAGGTCGCTTGTACATCTTGTGGGTGGACGTCCTACGCTGCGTTTACCGGTCCGTACCAAGTTGAAGTTGCACTGGGCAGGGCACATAGCACGCAGAACAGATGGCCGATGGGGCCCAAAAGTTATCAAATGGATAAAAATAATTTATTTGCACAAAACACGAATAAATCATACACACATTTAATGGAGACCATGAAGACCACGGACTGGTAAAAGATTGTATGCAAATAAGCAATTGAACTAGGTACTTAGTTCTTATCAAAAGTCTGTTTAATGCAATAAAAAATAATTGCTTATCAAACTCTACCCATATTAGCTATCGAAACTTTATTTTAATTGCTCAGTAAGTCAACCAAAACCGATATGAGTAAAGTGGTAAAGTTAGGAACTTGAACTATTGGGTTCAACTCCGAATCGTATGAGTATTCTTCTTAAACCAATTAAAAGTAGTTCAATAATATTTGGCGTTTCAAATGGTTTGAGTTTTTGTTGATAAATTGCTTTTCATAATTGTTGTTGGTGTTTTGCTTGGTTGGCCTATTAGCCGGTCTTGATGTCAGGCCGTCCGAATGCCTTTGACCAACTTGTTAGGACCAACAATCGGACAGAAGTTGATTTAGAGCAAATACACTATTTTCCAGTGTGTGTTGCCAGTGATGACATATATGGTACTGAGACGTGGTCCTTAACTGTTGGCCTTTTATAAAAAAACTCAGAGTCACACAGCGGGCAATGAAGAGAGCTTTGCTCGGAGTTTCTTTGCGCGATAGAATTCGAAACGTGGATATTCGCCAAAGAACCAGAGTCACCGACATAGCTGTTAAAATTTGGAAGTTGAAGTGGCAATGGGCAGGACACATCGCTCGAAGAACCAATAACCGATGGGGAAGAAAGGTTCTTGAGTGGAGACCACGAACCGGAAGACGCAGCGTAGGTATATAGGCCTCCCACTAGATGGACCTATGACATTGTGAGAGTCGCTGGCATCCAATGGATGCAAAAGGCAGGCTGCCGTTCAGTGTAGAGGCTAAAGGTGGAGGCATATCTTCAGCAGTGGACATCTTCTGGCTGATGATGATAAAGTAGGGGAAATAACTAGTATTATAGTAATTGTACTTACATGTATTCTTTGGTTATAGTATGATTAAGATATCCAGTGTCATATAACTTCACTAAATCATGGTCCCAGTACAGCCGCAAACGCTGCGCGATGAAGTAACCCACGTCAACGCCTATCACCAAGCTTACGACTAAACAAGCTCCATCTTTCAAAACTTTACATTGTCAAGTGCTAAGGCCTTACGCACATTGAGACGATGTGAGACAAGACGGGACCAATTCGAGAACTGCGGTTTCATCCGCTGCCCTTAGTGCTGCCGCACACTGAGCTACCGGTGGCAGCAAGTTTTTATACATTTTTTACATGGTGTTGGCGCACACAGCGTTCGAGTGGCCGTATTCGAGCCTCAAACTCAGCGCTCGTTTTTTGTGGCAGCGTTTTGTCGCCCACCGCCCGCGTGCACACAATTACAGTCGCCGGTTTCACCCCACCTTATATAACAACTAGCTGACCTGACAGACGTTGTCCTGTCTTAGAACTTTCGAACACGCAAAGTCAAAATTGTAAATATAATTTTACACCTTGGGTTACATTATTGGAGTTTTAGTAAGGATCCCTTTTTTTTTTAAATAGTGATAGTCTATGTTACCCGGGGATAGTATATCTTCCCAACAGTAAAAGAATTTTTCAAATCGGTTCGGTAGTTTCGGAGCCTATTCAATGCAAACAAACAAACAAACAATTAAACCTTTCCTCTTTATAATATTAGTATAGATAATCAATAACGCAATCCAGAAAGTTTCCATTTTTCATCATCAATATCATCATTTAAGCCTATTTTATGTTTCCACTGCTGGGACACAGGCCTTCTCTCAGACAGAGAGGGTGGGCTTAATTCACCATGCTGGCCCAGTGCATGTTGGTGAATGGCATATGTCTTTGAACTTTTGAGGTTCTTGGACATACTGGTTTCCTCAGGATGTTTTCCTTCATCGTTATTGAGCGAAGTCAACGAAACTGCACATAATTTATTTAATTACTACATACATGGCCGAAGATCGAACCTATCAAACCGTCAGATTGTAAAGCGCATATGCTACCGCTCGAACACCATCACTCTACAGCTTCATTTTTAATTACAAACACTTTCGACTCCTTTAAAATACTGAGCGAAAATGTGGATAAATCTACCCATCAGTGCCTGCTTATGACTGGTTGCCGCGTTTAAAGCCACCAGTGGCCGAGACTGGTGATTGCGTATAGTGGTTCGGCTTAGCCACCGGTGGCTCAGTCTGCGGCAGCACTTAGTAACAGTTAGATTTTAACCGGATAAAATCTAGCCTATGTATTAATACAGTAAATGTGTGAATGTTTATGTATGAATAAAAAAAAAACTCCAAAACGGCTGGTCCGATTTGAATGCTGTTTCTTATTTTGTTATTATCTACGTATAGCTCAATATCGATCATTTTAATCGTGTTTTATTTTAATTTGTATTACTCGTTTTGTCGTCAGTTTTGATTGTTTCCGTTTCGTCTAAGTCTGCGGGAGGTCTTAGCCTAACAATTGCGTCCCATCTTTCAAAACTTTACACTGTGACACTTAGCTGAAGGAGTACAGCGTAAACACAACTTTAGATTTACAACTGTAATAAATCTTAGGGATTTGCGAAGATTGTGGTGGTATGGAGTGTGGAGAGGACATAATATTTTAACAACTAGTTGTATGCGGCTTCACTCACATAACTAGCAAGTTATCTTAAGATATAAACATGCAACCTCCATTGTAGCAACGTACTTGGTAGCGACAGCAACCTCTTTTTACTTAGATGACTTTTTTCTTTTTTTAATGATGCAGGTAATATGTAAATATTACCTGCATCTTCTTAAAATCTTAGAATTCTTGTTCTAGTTTTTTGTATGGAAAATAAAAATAGGCACAAAACAACCTGTTGATCCGATCACTACCAAACTTAACATGTCACTTTCTGGATCAATCTGAAGATTGTCAGAAAATTTCATCAAAATCAGTCCAGCCGTTTTAGAGTCCTTAGGCAACATCTTAATAAATACACACATCACCTTTTTTATAAGATTCTAAACTTAGACAATCGGCAAGATTCGAACCTACCCCATCCGTGTTTACTCCCCGAGCGCTCTATCCGCTCAGCTATGGTCGCTTTAAATAATACTAAAGGTTCAAAGTAAAATAATAAACCAGCCAAGTACGAGTCGGGCTCCCACACTGAAGGTTCCGTACAACCATAAAATACAATAATCATCAATTTAAAAAACCGACTTCTAAATTAGTAAAATATGGCATTTCGATTCGGTGAAAGAAATGATAAGGTCATCCAAGTAACCCAATTACCAGTTTTAACTTGGTAATGAACAGAAACTCACACTTTGCAATTATTTAATATTTGTTGTTATACTTCAGTGTGTACTATTTATTAATCATGCCAAGTTTGACGCTTGTAGGTATTACCGTTTTTACTTTCAAGCAGTTACTTACAAAAAATATGTAAAAACAATACGCTTATTGTATGGGGACCCCCCTTTTGTTTTTAATTGTTCTTTTTTATTATTTCTTATTTAATCCGCCGTAACATCACATAATCTGTGAAAATTACAACTGGCTGTCTATTACGGTTCTAAAGATTCAGCTGTTAAAAGGTAGCAGTAGGACGGACGGACAGACAGACAGCGTAGGCTCAGTAATAGGGTCCTATTTTTGCCTTCCGACTACGAAACCCTGAAAATGAATGTACATGACAAGCCATGCGTGAAGTGTATAGCTATAAATATTATTAAAATATAAGCGATATAATTTTTTTTTATTGTGAGCACTTCTCACCCAATTACATTTATCAACTGTCACATTTACATTTTTTCATAATATTTTGTGTATAATTAGCAATTGGTCACGAAAACTAACATTAAACTTAGAGAATTTCTAAAGAAATGAAGACATTGTACAAATCTACCGTATCATAATTTAATCCGTAACTAAGCACTATTCAAATTCTCTCATATTCTGTCCGAAATTAGAAGCAACACGGTGAAATTATAAAACACCTCATTGAAAGCCTTATTTACATCATTTATACAAAGGCGCCACTACTTTTTAAGTCTATTCTAGTTTCCGACAAGACGTTAAGAATAAAAAGGAGAAAACCCGTTCTGGACCTTTAGAATGCATGGTGCATTTCCGGGTCCCCAGTCACATTTTAATAACTTCTTTACATTAAGGGGATAAGAGCTAAATTTGATTGTCACCTAACACCATGCTTTTAACTGTTCAGTGTAAAAGATAAACTTTATAATCGAAGAAATAAGATCGAAAATTCTTCGGCATTTGTTCAACAGTCATGTTTTAGATAAAATTTGACCCATGACATGGTCTTTATGTCAGAAGCAATAAAGTTAGAAATGGTTTGAAACAAGGCGGGTACTACAAAGCGTTCTGGGTGGCAAGGTGTCTGTAATAATAGCTTTCTGATGGCTTTTTAATTCGGTTTCGTGTGAACTCCTGCGCAGGGATGGACAGAATAGACACTTTAGCGTGTTTGTAGTGAACACTGGTACTGCACTGTTATTTATACTATAGGGCACTGGACAAATGAGGGTCTAATAAAGTAATGAAGTACATTTCTCTCAAACATGGTATTTAATGTGTACGGGACCATTTCGGTCTCTTATAGAAATGTACGACCGATGACTGAATTAAGGGGTTCGACAGGGATTGAAAGTGTTTTATATAACTTTCGTCTACGTAAGAAGTCGCAGCAACAGCTAGCAAGTCGACCTACCTTGCATGTCATATTTCCAACACAATTATGACGAATAGTCGTAAGAAGTCATACTGAGTTGTAAGAAAATAGAGTTGGCCGACAGAATAAAAATATTTATTTTCACTTTTAGACAAAATAATGACACGATTAGTTTTCATACAGCTTGGACCGCTTGTGAAGTCGACTTAGATATAGGTCTTTGGCTTGAATCTATATAGTTACCTGAATATCCAAGCAAAGTAAATATTAAATTTTTGAAAAATACATTTTACTAATTAAGTCGTGAAATACCTTGTTGCCGCGTAGTTGTTATGATGAATAAGTAGAACATAATACAGTACCCAGTAAAGGGACCCGGGGAAGTCCTAAAACTGCGACCAGAACCCCCGAAGGATGGGCAGCAGCGTCCTTTTAGTACACGGTGCCTGCCTGGCGTGGTGATTATGGCAACATCCCTCTTTATGAGGGAGGCCTGTGTCCAGCAGTGGACGTTTGATGGCTGCTGATGAATACAGTACCTGCAAATAAAAAGAATACAAATTAATTTCAAAAATATACATAACTAGCTGTTTCCCGGGACTTTGTACGCGTATACTTTCATATAAACTTTCAGTCCCCATTTGCCCATTTTAATTCGGCCCTTTCGCAAAATCCTTTCTTAGCGGACCTCTACATCCCATAAGGAATCTACCTGCCAAATTTCATTTCGTAGGTGAAGTAGTTTTTGAAATTTCGTGAAGAATGAGTGATTAGATGAATTTTGCTTTTATATATATTTGTTTTTATGTATATTTTTACAATTTCGAAGGATATTCTCAAAATCACGAAGTATATCTAGCATTATACCATTTAACGAACACAATTATATAATTGTGTTCGATGTACGAAGCTACCGTCAACTAAGTCACAACCACAATTAGGTTTTTAGCCCAAATCAATAGCAATGCTCAATTAATACCGACACGTCTGATTCAGCGGTGTGGTCTCGGCAGCTGTCAATGTGTGCAGTCAGCGTTATACGGCTTTGTTTGCATGTGTGGAGGTACAAGGAAATTGCGATATCATAAACTTTCTGCGAGAGACTGACCATTCTTCTTCTTTCGAGTCGATGTTTCGACTGCCGTTAGACCGTTGAAGGTCTAAAGGCAAACCAAATGCCAGACTTTTAGGTCATTGTCCATCTTGTGGGTGGTCTATGTATACCAATTACAATGTTATTCTAAAGATTAGCAATATAGTTTTTTTATATACCTTAATTAATAATAGAAACATGACTAAATACTACCAAAATACAAGCTAATACTAACACTGCAAAAACAGTTAGACTGCCCATAGACCGTTGAATGTATTAAGACAATCCAAATGCTTAAGCCCACTACCAGTCGCCAGCTTACCCAGCATGCTGGCGGCATTACCACGCTGAATGGCAATGCTTACCTATGCGTTGAGCCAGAAACACGCCATTATTTTGGTCACGCGTCGCATTAACAAGGTGCTCTGTAATGTTAACGTATGTTTTTGGACCAGAATTTGGCCACCACAATGGAGCTCACTGGATGCCCGCGACTCTCACAATGTCGTCGGTCCATCTAGTGGGAGGCCTCCCTACGCTGCGTCTTCCGGTTCGTGGTCTCCACTCCAGAACCTTTCTTCCCCATCGGTTATCGGTTCTTCGAGCGATGTGGCCTGCCCATTGACACTTCAACTTGCAAATTTTAACAGCTATGTCGGTGACTCTGGTTCTTTGGCGAATATCCACGTTTCGGATTTTATCGCGCAAAGAAACTCCGAGCATAGCTCTCTCCATCGGCTGTCGTTCAGTGTGGAGGTTAAAGGGGGAGGCCTATGTTCAGCAGTGGACGTCTTCTGGCTGATGATGATGATGAATGGAGCTCTCTATGGTCTCATTCAGGTCGTCAAGAGTGCAGGTTTTAGGGCATACTGCACAGTCCACCAAGTATGAAATTGTCTGAGGGCTCGCACCCCAGAGTCATTCGGTATCGGAACCTTTTCTATAACCCCACTTTGCCATGGTATCCCGACTTCGGCCCACTTTTTTTTTTGTAATAAATAGGCTTGCGCTTGGCTGCCAACTAGTCTGATGTTAAGCGATGATGCGGACTAAAGTCGGGTCAGGGTTTATCAAGTGGATTATGGTTCTTTAAAGATTAGTGAGAGCTCTTCGGCAGGGCCAATATAATCGGGACGTGGACTGTGCAAGTAGTAGGTACGCACTTTTCATGTTACAGATGTACGTTAATTCGCAAGTTCGTGGTTCATCCGATTCCATTCCGATGAGTGTGAAGTCATTGATTCGTGGAGACAGTTCCTAAAACGTCTTCACCAAATAAAACGCTTCAACCCCTCGTGAAACAAAAGCACTAACCTCCGATACTTCGCAAGCACAACTCATAAAAGTCCAGTAAGAAAGTTATAAATAGACTTTTATCGAAGGAACTTTGGCCCCCAATAATGTCCTGTTGTCTCGATATAACACAATGATCTTAGAAGTCTACTAAACGATCGCACAGATTATCGAGAGCAGATGGACAACATTAAAGCTGCAGCAGAATCTTTAAGCACACTGACACTACCTGTAAAACAGTCTGAAAATAAGCATCAGCCAACAATTTTAATGAAATACTGTAAGTACATCAAAATAATCCTGGTGGTCGTTTGAGTCTATCTAATCGTCTCATTCCAGGCTAATTATGCGATTTAACCATCTTCGACCATCCATCACCTAAAATCAGATGAGCTGCGGTCAAATGCTTAACCTGTCAACAGTAAAAATATAGACCTCAAGTGCTGTACGCAGAGCCTGAAATCAAAGTTAAGTCCGTTTACGACGATTATGAAGATAAAAACAGCAAAAGTTTAAAGCAAACAGTATGTATGGCGCTTATGTAGTTTATACAGGGGAGTCCTTCTGGTCCATTTATATTCAACGCCTATAATGTCCTGTCTCGTAACACAATGATCCTGGAAGTCTAAACGATAAGATAACGCGAACAGCGAGACAAATAAACTTGAAGAGTGAAGACCACACACCGAGTATTAAAGATATCTTTGATGCGACTTGTGGCTGGAGAATTAAGATTGTGATGGTAAATAGACCACCTAAGTGACCAACTAAAGGGTTAAACCTCAGATCAGACAAACAATTGAGATATGGTAAGATGGCGTGAACGAACGCATCAGGCCTAAATCAGGCTTGATGCTTTTAGTCGAACTTACCCTGCAGACCCAGCTTTTTTTTTGCATGTGGACAATTAGTTCATTGGTGTCACTGCAAGGTGCAAGTGTGCGTGAAAAAATAGTAAGTGTGCCGTACTTACAGTTTTTGCGATAAGGGGTTTAGCGGTGTAGTGAAAAAAAAATTGTGAAGCACGAAGATATTTAAACCCGAACGATAATTGTACTAAGGCATATTATCGCAATTGCATTATCTGATCTGAGGGTGAAACCGTACTGACTGGGAGGCTTGCTTAGTAGCCTCGTATACCAAATTTGACGGTTTTAAATGATTTATTTTCAGTTAATTTACAATATTTGAGCTGGAAAAAAATACATGTCACAGATACATCTGTGTTAGAGTCTGTGATTTGGTTCAAAACACGATAGAATAAACTTTCCTCGATCAAAAAAAAATCTGAAACAAAGTCAATTCAGTTTATTTTTTTCGTTTTATGC
The DNA here is from genome assembly GCA_932305915.1 of Agriopis marginaria. Lineage (NCBI taxonomy): Eukaryota > Metazoa > Arthropoda > Insecta > Lepidoptera > Geometridae > Agriopis > Agriopis marginaria. Next base: position 18,117,488 of record OW029914.1, on the reverse strand, counting down.
TCTAATGAAAGCTCGTAACAACCTGGAAATTGCATGTACTGAAAGGCAATTTTACTGTTTTTTTTTATTTGGATAGAATTTTGGTAGTGAATAGTTTCGTTTTTTAGTGAAATTAAAACCGTAAAAAGGTCCCGAGAATTTGCGCGCGCCGCGTTCAGTGCCGCCTAGGAGTAATAATGTTCCTTGAGTGCCGCGCCAGGCGCCATCGAAGTCGGACCTATGTTCGTTTTTGTCGTTGCACTCACCCCGCGGGCGTCCTGACTGTAGCGTGGCAATATACCGGGGGCTGAGGGAGCGTTTTGTTGCCTACGCGACTCGGATAGCCGGCCGTTAAGGGCGCTTGCAGATGTTGCGTAGTACGTATCGTCTGCAACGTTTTGCTTTATCCAAGTGACAGTGGTATTGTTTAGTAGTACTTCCACTGCCACGTGTTACGTTGACCAAGTACTTGGTCAAAGAAATAAATTTTATACAAGCGAATTTTCTGAGCTGAATGCTGCCTACTGTCTCACATAAACCCATGAGTTGTCACTAGTTTCCGTCCAAACAACATTCATCAAAAATAACAAGCTTTTACATGAATCGATATTCACGAACGCTCTCCGAACTCGTCCATCGGTTTCTCCAGATTAAACCATAATTCAACGGATCGCAATCGCGGTGGTATGATCGAAAAATACCGGCAAATATACGGGAGTGTATACCGGGAATGAAACCGCCAAAATGAGAGTTTAAATCGCGAGGGTTCCGCACACAAAAAAAAACAACTTGTTTATTGATTATTGATTATAATTTCATCAATTTAAAAACCCGACTTTACAAAATTAGTAAAATATGCAATTTCGGTTACTTGGATGACATAATATTGTCATCTAAGTAACCAAATTTTCCAGATATTTTGATTTAAAAGCAAAACTACTAAACCGATTTTTATGAAATTTCTATGGGACCAATCTGAAAGTATATTCTTTCAAAAAAATAATTATTGTTCATTCGTGGTTCATTTTATGGTTTATAAATGAAGGAGTTATGAAGTAACAAACATTTAAAGTCGGTTAATAAGTAATGTTATCCAAATAAATGAAATACAGAAATAAAATGTTCAATACGTCAATTTACTTGAGCTTTTCGCCTTTTCTTTACAAAGGGCGTGGGCCGTTATATTTAACCATACCAAACTGAACAGATATGCGATGCGACGAACTCTCCCCGTAAACGCAATTTCTAACTTTTTACCTTTTTAGGTTAGTCCGAGTCAGAGCGGTCTGGCTGGTAGATGATAGAACAAGCAAGAATCGAGATTAATTTCTAACAAGATTTATACGTCGCACACGACGTATTCGTATCTAAGAAATATAATGCACATATCATTGCATACGTGCATTCTGCTTTCGCACCCTTGTAAGTCGCGCAGGTTATTTGCACCGAGTGTAATGTCCGTCGCAGATGATGTGTAGTAATCTCGCGAGTTTAAAAAAAAATTAAATAATAGGCTAGCGTTTGACCACCATCTCGCCTTATGTTAAGCGATAATGCGGTCTACGTTGGAGCACGCTTGCCAAGAAGAAATCGTTTCACTCGTGATTTACAGAGACCCAGATTGTACCCATTCAGGCAGCGCATTTCACAAACTAGCAGTTCGCACAATAAATGTGGAATCAAAGCACTTCGTACGTATTACTCGCGTGAGTACTGTGCATCGCTTTCAACGAGCTATAACTGTTTTGTTTAAATACAGAAAAGTTTATTTTGCGATAATGCAATTTAAAGCTAAACAAAATATTTCAAATATAAGTAGGTACATTATCACAAAAACTAACTTGTTTAGTGCTGGTGGCAGTGGAAGTTGTTCAGTAGTCTCTAAGTAAAAAATTGTTGTAGCTGAAGACAGCTCTCACGTCGTTGAAAACTTTTTCTACCAACAGATACCGTTTCTACGATACAGCGTCCTTGTCTGACTAAGTTGCGTATATTTTAGCGTGGAACCCTAAAAACGTTGGAATACCGGGTAAGAACCGTTCCCGGGTCAGGTAAGGTTCGAGTGGTGCGCAAACAGCATTGTTTACTTACTAGATTGGAGGATTATGGCTTGTTCCGGTGCGTGCTACCCGGACGGTATCCGCGTTCACCGGGTACCGTCAGCGACAGAAACGTTTAAAAACTTTTAGGTAACTTATAATAAAATATAACAGCATTATTGCTAATTTGCTACTTTATCGTATTTTTGTGTGAAAACGTCTCTCTTTTCTGCTTGTATGCTAAGAAGAAAAGAGAGACGTCTTTTAAAACACCTCAATATCCACACGACGACGCACAAACAACTCGTTTAACCCTTTCTGTTGCGTAGTTAAGACTTATTATTAGGACGCGCAGAGTGGATTTCGAGGGTATTTTTCAATACCTCCCCGCTTAATAACGTAGGCAGAATATATAAGAACTAAGAACACTTTCGATTAAGTCACCTTTCAAACAAAAAAAACTAATGAAATCGATTCAAACGTTTGGGAGCTACTATCTCAGACAGACACACGTTAAACCTATAACACCCCTCTTTCTGCGTCGTGAGTTAAACATACAATGCATGTTCTGCGTTCCGGAATCTATTAACTTTTTTATGAACAAAGCTTTGTCAGTACTTATAAATGTTTACATATCGGCGTCGCCAACTGTACCTACGGGTAGAGAAGGAACTGGTGGTTCACACTTGTGAGTGAAAAAACTTGTAATGTCAGTTGACATTATGAGAGCAAAGCTTTTAAGGACAACCAATTAGTCACTGAATAGCGACCATTATGCTGTCCAGTGCCACCATCAAGAGGCACTGTACAAAAAATATAAATAATTATTATGTCAGTGAAAGAATTAGTATTTTTTTAACATGTGAATCAAAATTTCACCATGAGTTCAGCACAATTCCGACAAAATGACAGAATCCACAACCATATCGAACTAGGAGTCATGAGTAATATGGCGGGCTACGTGGAAAGCTAAATATTTGATTAAAGACAGCCTTACCTCAACTGCCGCACCATCAAAGTGAATCCGGTATTTTGACGGTAAAAAGGCCGAGCCGAGTTAAATATGTAAGGTATTTTGGTCGTGCATGGAAAGTTGTATTTTGTCAAGATTTTATTCTTTATACTAGCTACTTTCTTTTCGTAAAAAAATTCCTGACCATTGAAACAAAGTCCTTCAGTCGCAATATTAAACAAGTTAAATATTAATTCAGTATAATAATAATTATTTCAGTATTAAATAGCGTCAAACAAGTCATAGTCACAGTAAGAGTCAAGCAAAATAAGTCACGGTCAAGTTGAACTCAGTAAAGTGGTGGAGACATTACAAGAGGCTTCTATGGAGTTTTAGAAACAACACGAAAAGACACGTTTCACTACGTTATATCACTTTCCACACTTCAGCACGTTTACGAGCACTTAATAAATAATAATCCATCATTATTACACATTAAAACTAAATCCGAAGTTTATAAACCGATTTTTAATAAAAAAATAATATTTTATAGGATATACTATCAGATTGGATTATCAAATTCTGTTCAGTGGTTTGGTTTTTAAATAAAAACAACTGGCAATATTGTTTACTTTTACGGGCAAGTGCCTTTATTAACTAAACAAAACAAGCTAATACTAATACTACAAATACAGTTAAGACTGCCCATAGACCGTTGAAGGTCTACAGATAATCCAAATGCTCAAGCCCGCTACCAGTTGGCAGCGCACCCAGCATGCTGGCAGCTATTTTAATTTTGTTTATATGGATCATAATATTATGCCATCCAAATAAAATAAAAAACCAGTTATAAACTTCCAGTTTTAATAGTTATTAACGAAATTGCGTATTTTAATACCTTTGAAGTCGTTTTTTAAATTGATAAAAAAAACGAAATGATTTTTTATCTTCAACAACGGTGAAATGCGCTAGTGTGATAGTCGAGCGCTTTTAGCTTTCCCTTAAATAGGTACTGACTTCGGCTGGCGATTGTCAATCACAGACTGAAAGACCAGATAAGACTAAAACGCAACACCGTATAGACTATACGAATTGACTTTTTAGTCGTATATTAAAGCGCGAGTTGGCACCGGCGCAATACGCTTGTAATTTTAGCCTCTATTCACAAACTTTTAATGAATGAGTCAACGGTGACTGGTACTAGAATATAAAGTTATCAACTGTCTTTATTGCCAACTTTCCATCTACCCATAACTCCGGGCTCCCCATAAAACAAACTTTTTTAAACGCAGTGAGGTGTAATAATAGAGATGGTATAGGCGAACAACGTTGCTAATTTACCTTGCATTCGTCAAGTCAATACGGTGGCGGGCACAACCTATCTACAGGTTATAATGTCTTAGTTGTATTTGCTATAATGTAAACGGTAATACGTACAAGCATCAAACTTGGCATGATTAGATTAGGTGATAGGACACTCTAAAATAAAACAACAAATAATAAATACTGGCCAAGTGCGAGTCAGTGACAAATGTTTGTTCACCGGTTCTCGTACCTACGATCACCGAAGTTAAGCAACGTCGGGCGCGGTTGATACTTGGATGGATGACCGCCTGGGCGAGATGGTTGTCATTTTGCACTACTTTTTTGTACTTTAGTAGTTAACAATTTATGTGGATTTGTATTATTTATTTTTTATTTATATTTATTTACCTACGGATCCTTCAGTGCGCGAACACGACTCGCACTTGGTGTTTTTTTTTTAACGTGACTTCCTTAACGCTTTATCAATCCGTCCCTATTATTCGTCCTATCTGAATTCACTTCATCTCTATGTACGAATAAACATACCAAATATAAAACAAAGTTGCCATATTCATTCCCTTTGTTTATCAGCTCAAAAAAAACTATTCTGCATGCAAAATTATAAAATCTAGCAATGATGTCCAGAAACAAGGAACCATTTTGAAAGACACTGTCAAAGTCAATAGCACTTTAGTCCCAGAAACGGGGGTGACGTCGACCAAGCATCGACCTTATAAATGTAATCAAACATTAGGGCAGAAGTCTGTCGATGCCTTCTGAAAGGCTTTTAGCCGAAATACCTGAAAATATAGGTCACATTATGAACCTTTATTAGATTTTGTGGACGAAAATGCTTTACTTTTAAATAATAACAGAAGTAAATAAAACTGTCTGGGCATTCTGTCTCTTTTTAGCTGTGATCAAAATTCTCAGCATTGAAGATTTTTTTAGAGAATCCGTTTATTTTTATGGTGCCTTTATTAACTAAACAAAATACAAGCTAGTTATAATACTACGAATGTAAGACGAACGAAAGTTACCGACATAGTCCACTGGATTAGCAAGTTGAAGTGGCAGTGGGCAGGACACGCAGAACAGATGACCGATGAGGCCGAAAGGTTCTCGAATGGAGACCACGGACCGGTAAGCGCAGCGTAGGACGTCCACCCACAAGATGGTCAGACGACCTAAAAAAGACCGCAAGAAAACATTGGATGCAGGCCGCTTCCAACCGGCCCTTTTAGAGATCTATGGGGAAGGCCTATGTCCAGTAGTGGACGTGTATGGCTGAAATTATTATAAAGATTATGAATAACACTACTACTTACAAAGTTCTCAGACTACGTAGACGTTTGACCACAACTCACTTGTTGTTAAGTGAGTTGTGGTGGAAGATGACAAACCTAATCCCCATGCAAAAAAAAGAGAATAAGACTGTATGCAGGGTGAGTTCCGACTAAAGCCTTCAAACCTGATTTACACCAACACCATTGATTTGAAATCTTACACACACATACACTGATTTGTTTTTGAGTTGTATTGGAACACAAATTAGTGTAAGATCAAATTAGTTAGATCAATAAGATAAATAATAATATTAAAAAAAAAAATTAGTAATAAAATTATTTTCGATTTAAAGAAAAAAAATTAAGGAAAGAAAATATACATTTTATACGACATTGCTTCAAAAAATATCTACATAAGTATGCAATCAGTGTCGAATGGGTCTGCTGAAAGTCAAGGACTATCAGCGCCGGTTTTCAGATGAATCCATGAGTTCAAACTAATACAGTTAACCCAAAATTAAAAAAAAAAAAACTACATAATTTAAACAAGTAAGACATAGAAAATAAAATAAGGTAGGACAAAAATATGTATCTAAGTATATAATATACAGAAAATTAATGCATAACAAGACGGTTTATAGTTTACTAGCAGAATCCCGCGGTGTTATCCGCAATTTTCCACTCCATGGAAAAGTACTCCATGTCCGCCCTTATGATGTGCACTATAATCCTGCCAAACTTCGTTAAAATTGGCTTAACCGTTTAGTCGTGATAAGCGAACAAACATCCAGACAGAGAGACAGAGTAACTTTCGCTTTTATAATATTAGTAAAGATAAAGATTAACAGTTTGAGAAGAACTGTTTGTCCATACTAAAAGCTACGAGTATTGTCGAGAGAACATGAAACTTATTTTGTGGACCACGACTCAGCAACAAAACAGTCCATGGCTCAAGGCCCAAACCGCTATAACTTTCCAATATTGTTCATCTTCCGTACAAAAATAAGTCGTAAGACAGAATGATGTCACAATCCAGCCAAATCCACGTCTTGCTTCATCGAAGACTCTGCCAAGAAAGTAAACAGTGTTGTGTTACCGGGAAAGCTAATCTGGCAAATTATATTTGTGCAAGCCGTGTGCTTTACATCATCAACTAATAGGCAATGCTGTACATGAAAAAGTAATTTCATTGCGGCAGAATTTAGTCATGATTATAAGAGATTCAACATCTAATATTACGATGGTGGCCGAGCGGTAACATATACGCTTTACAATCTGATGGTTCAATCCGTTCAATCTTGGGCCCTGTACCAATCTCTTATTTACAGTCCTTTTCAAGACAGGTGGTTTGACAGTACGATAGAATGTAACGTGATTCGTAAATATTGAAAATGACATCACAGAAATAAATAAAAGATTTAAATTTTGCGGTGAAAACATATCGCTAAGAGCTACTGAAAACAAACTTAAAAATAATGGTGAAAACTATTCTGTTAGTGGTGGTTGTCAAGTGCTACGCTATTTAAAAATTACTAGTACCTAGATAAATTATGTGCAGTTTCGATGCCATCGCTCAACAACGGTGAAGGAAAACGTTGTGAGGAAACCGTTATGTCCAAGAACCTCAAAAGTACAGCGTATATGACATTCACCAACATGCACTGCGCCAGCATGGTGGATCCATCCTCTCTCTCTCTCTCTTTCTCTCTCTCTCTCTCTCTCTCTTTCTCTCTCTCTGAGAGAAGGCCCGTGTCCCAGCAGTGGGAACATGATACGCTAATAATGATGATAAACACCTAGTATAGAAGTATCTCAGGGTAACGAGCGCAGTGCACTCCCGCGCGGTTTTCAACTGTTGATGTTCTAGCTTCTGGGTCATATTGAACCGTTATGGGCAAACGTAATGCTCCATCATGCGAGTGATTTGCTCGTCTCGTTACTCAAAAATAAAACACCGGCCAAGTGCAAGTCGGATACGCACACCAAGGGTTCCCGCATCCAAAAAAATATTATCTTCCATTTAGTTCGGGATTTTTAGCGTGCGCCCTACTCGCACTTGGTCGGTGTTTATTATTAATTCTCGTTTACAATAGTGTGTAATTTAATCATGCTAAGTATCGCTTGTATGTGATACCATTTTTACATTAGAGCAAAAACAAAAGTTGTTGTATCAGGACACCCCCTATTAATTTGTTTGCCTTTCAAATGTAATATTATTATTGTTTCTTAGTTAATCTGCCATAACATTAAGTACATATTGTGTGAAAATATCAACTGGCGATCTATTACGGTTCAAAAGTTACAGCCGTTAAAATATAGCAGAGACAGAAAGAAAGCGTAGGCTTTGTAATCTAAGCCTATACTGACTGTCTGTGCAAGAGTAAAGTTGGGAAACTGTTAAAGGATCCGCTAACACCCATTGGGTACGGAACCCTTAAAAGGAAAAAAGTCTTAAAATAAAATTAAACGGACTAACCTGTAGGTACATAAGTATTTTGAATGTAGATATATAAGTTCTAGTATAAGTATATAGGTTTGCTGGTACCGTAATGCGAATTATGGGTGGCACGGAATACGCCTCGACGTTTTCGTATCGAATATTATTTCAACAATCGAGACTTCTCGATTGCTCAATTCATCGATGTCAACGAAAAAGTTTAAGCAGCCTTTTTCGGAATATTTATTAATCGGAAGGCGGCGTTTTGTGAAAACGGACCTTTTAGTTCGCCGTTGCCAGTTTTTACGAGATAAAATATATCGATTGTTTTGTCGAATCGATTGTTTCTCATTCCGATTTCTTTTTGAGATTTATGTTTTATTTACTGTCGCTATACCATGATACCTACAATTATGAGATTAGCATTTGGATTGTATTTAGACATTCAAAGGTATTTAACGGTAATTTCAAAAATCTTTCAGAGCGCTTGGTTAATGCGACGCGTGACCAAAATGCTGGCGTGTTTCTGGCTCAACGCATAAGCATAGCCATTCAACGTGGTAATATCGCCAGAATGCTGGTACGCTGCCAACTGGTAGTGGGCTTGAACATTTGGATTGTATTTAGACCTTCCATTTGGATTGTCTTTAGACCTTCAACGGTCTATGGGCAGTCTAGCTGTATTTGTAGTTTTAATATAAGCTTGCCCCTTGCCTGCTTGCTTAGTAAAAGCACTTGCCCAGCAAAAAAATAATGTCCAATACAATAATGCTTTCAGGATGCTGATGACTCCCACGGTTCTGCAGCGCGTCCACCATGTTTGTGGAAGCTCGCACTGATGGCTTTGCATCTATCATGCGCAAAAAGGTCGCCTCGCCATTTTAAAAATAAATAATAAGCTTGCTTTAAGTAGAACCCGTGCGAGTGGCAACATCGATCAGAATCAGCCAGTTTTCTTGCACCATCCCATCGGGTTACTATATCAATGAAGAAACAATGTCATTTCTATTGTGTTAATTTATTTCGTTGTTACCGTTGTATGAAACAATCTATATATATAAAAGCTAAATTCACTCATCACGAAATCTCGAAAACTACTTGACCTAAGCTGAAATTTGGCAGTTACATTTCTTATGGGGTGTAGTGGTCCGCTAAGAAAGGATTTTGCGAAAGGGCCGAATTAAGGGGGGAATGGGAGTTGAAAGTATATGAAAAGCTACGCCAAAGTCGCAGGCAACAGCTAGTAATTTTATAATTCTGTTTTTTTATACTCCTAAATTTATGGAACTTGTGTCTGATAACAAATTATTTTGATTTGATGTAGGAGGTCTAACTGTTTTGTAGTGTTAGTTTGCTTGTATTTTGTTTAGTTGATAGGAATTTAAAAAAATACGAGAGACCACAATATTGAATTTAAATATTAAATTTTGAACTTATGAATTTGATCGGGTAAAAATAACAATTAGTTTTTTTACACCTCTTTTAGACGCTGCTTCAGTAGGATTTATAATAAATACATTACTTTGGAATAATCTATTAAGTAGGTTAGCTGAACGATGTTAAAAAACTTTTTCTACCCAAACTCGCCCCAAAAAATATTTTCAAGGCTTTAAGCTCAGATCAGCGATAAGTTATTGTTTGCTGAAAAATCGAATGGCCGACAAAAGAGGCCATTGTGAAGGGACAGAGTAATTTGCTAAAGTGGCAATGCCACAGACTACGAAAAACAGCTTGAAGAGTTGGCAGAGAGCCTTCTAGAGCCGATATTTTTATTAAGTTGAGTTTTTTTTTATTTGTACACATTTATTGTACTTTAGGCGGTTACTCCGAAAGTTCGCGTGACCGAGTAAATAAGAAAAAAAATATCTATTCAACTAAACGAGACGAGCAAGTCACTCGTTTCATGGTTAACATCAGGCTTGCCTAAAATAATTGAGTGCCCAACCAGAATTTTTGATTTGAATGGTTAAATTTATTTCACTGGATACATGTTTGCATACTACTGCTTGGCGGTTGCAGAACTAGCAAAAGATGTGGTACTTCCACAGCATATGGACTCTTAAGAGACTAGTATAAGAGTCAAGCCCCTACAAAAAGATTTAAGATTTTGTAACACAACATTTTGATGAAAAATAAAGAAAGGAACTAACTGAACACCGTAGATATTTTAAGGCGAAAGAATGCGGAGCCAAAATTAATTGAATAACCACGACCCATGTCTAAAATCGAAAATTATCGCCATTAAAATGCCCCATAAATTAAAGTAATAAAAAACGATGCGAACTTGGCCAAAGACGATTAATAAATTATGAAATTTATTATTCATTAATTAACTTAAAAACTGAAGTCAATTTATGCATCATTTCCTATGCATAGTCATGTTTTTGAGTACCAATAAAGCTAGTTGGCCAAATGATAGAACTAATATTTTCCGCAAGAGATTATCTGTTTTGTTCAGGAAACACGATGGAGGCTCTTTCATTTAGAAGTACAAAAATGTTGTTCGCACTGTAATTAAAACATGGCAAGAATGGCAGCTTGGCAACCCTATTGATAAGGAAGAGGAGAGCATAAGCGATTTGTAAGAGCCGATGGAAGCTCTTCGATATCGGATGACAGGGGTGTCACAACCACGAACGGTTATTTAATTTCAGGTTACTTTGGTACTTTGGGTACGAAACTCTAAAAAGAGTGTTAGATTTGTTACCCAAGAACAGGTCTGTAGCACTGGACAAAACAAATTCTGGATCTTAGCAACGAAACACAGCTTAAGTTTTCATCACATCTTCCTTTTAGTTTTCATCGTAGGCCCAACTAGATTACGGAGCTTAGTTGTTAAGTGCGCAGATTAGGGTTTTTTCGTCGTGCGTGGCTATTCTTGTTTGTTGTGGATGAGAGGATAATTGTTCCGATTGATTGCCGCTTGATCCGTTACGGGCTTGTTTGATCTGTTTTATTTGCTCTGATCAGATATGGGAGGATTAGCTGTTTTAGCCGCGGACGCAAAAAGATGGCTGTTATAAGTTTAACGTGGGTATCTGTCTGTGGCACAGAAAAGAGAAGGGAAAAAATTGTCTGTGGTCTGTGGCATCGTAGCTCCGTAACGGCTGAGCCGATTTTGATTTTGATTTGTTTATAGGTAATTTGGTCGATACTGTCCTTAGCTATGATTCAAGAAAATCTGTTCAGCCGTTTGAAGATCATCAGCTCTCTTGCTGGGGGTTTAAAAAAAACAATTTATAATGACTATAAAATGATCTTTTTCATGTCCTATGTACAGGTTTTCGTATTTAAACTTTACTTATCCGAAAGGAGTACTCATCATTATGAATAACTTTTACTATAATACCACATACATGAAAACGCGAAAACAATGAGCTGTTCCATAGAAAATGGTAATTGGCACTCGACCATTAAGCAAGAAATAGCTATTGATGCAATTAAGCAAGAAATAGTTCGTATTTAAATAAATTCAGTGCAGTTTCAATGCGATCGCTCAACAACGGTGAAGGAAAACATCCGGATAGAAACCGGTATGTCCAAGAACCTCAAAACTTTAAAGTAATATGACATTCACCAACATACGCTGGGGCAGCATGGTGGATCAGGGCCCATCCTCTGTCTCTGAGAGAAGGCCTGTGTCCCAGTAGTGGGAACATAAGCTGATGATGATGAAGCAAGGAGTTATCTCTGCGGGAAGGTCTGTATCGCAGCAGTGGGAACATGATAAGCTGATAATGATGAAGATGATGATGAAGCAAGGAATTAGAGTCTATTACGTGGTCATACGTAATATACTTTTAATTCCAGGAAAAGTAAAACAAAATGGAATTACGAAAGTAAAACTGCAGCAGGCCTAGCACGGGCCGTGGTCTAATTGTCTTTCCACCGTTTTTATCCCGCGAGAAAAAGACAAACGTATCCATATTCTAGCTTTGTCGCGTATAGGCGTGGATAAAAACGGTGGAAACACAATTTATCCACAGCCCATGCTAGGCCTGCAGGAGGACAGCAATTCCATATATAATAGCGTCAGCCTCAGAGATCGATGACGTCATTGCCCCTGACCTGACCTCCGCTTTGGCAAACTCATCGTATGCCAGTATGATAGTAATCTATGGACGGAATTGGGTTAGGAGACTAAATTGGCACTGATCTATTATGCTGAAGGGAAAGCGAAAATGTAAAATGACTTTATATAAATAATAATAATAGTCATTTCGTCAGAATGTTCCTGACTCCAAAGTCTTAGTCATCAGCAACTTACCTCGCTACAGCGGCACCATAGTATTTAAGTTGTTTATTAAAACACTGTTTTAAACTATCACGGTTGATCACTAAAGTTTTATGATTATTTACGGGATATTTACCGTGGTAAGGTTATGGAATGAGCTCCCTATATTTTGGCGCATCTACATGCACCATGTTCACGGGAAGACTGAAGAATGCGGGTGGTTGGTCGAACAGTTAAAAAGTGAGGTGCAAAAGAGGGAGATCGCATCGACTGCAAAATATTGACACATCATGGTCAAGGATCCTGTTCTGGCACTGTCGATATCATTTTGTTCACTGTCAATGACCAAAATATTCTCGTTTCTATTGAAAGAGAGACAGTATCTCAATCAGTGTCAGGGTGTGTGTTACAGTTAGTGTCACTCTCAATAGAAATGTCAAGCAGTGACCAAAAGAATCTTAATTCTATTCTGAGAGGCAGTGTCACAAAGTCAGGGTCAGCTTCATAGTCAGTGTTACATTAGAGAGAAATGTCAAGACAGTGAGATTTACCGAGGTGACCTCGACCGCACCCGATTAATGTCCTTGGTCAACCGAAGACTCGTGGGTTTTGGACCATCAACCATCGAAGATTTTTGTCAGCCGAAAAAAACCGAAGTCTCCCGTGTAAGTTAGCCATAATTTAACAGTTTAGTTAGAGTGGAATGCTACAAAACATATTTTTCAAGGACACTTAAAAAAGCTAGGAAACGCCACTAGATCAAAACAAGCGCCAATTTTTTATCCCCGTAATATACGAAGCAAACTACAATTATAACATCCGTTTGATAGATTCACAAAAAACTTATGAAATCATAGCTGATATAAAAACTAGCTCTCCTAAAGAACTTTTAATTAAACCGAAGCTCAGAAATCGATCATTATCTACTCTGTCAATGTCACCTTTGTACTAAGAAACGACGTTATTTCTGACCGACTTTATAAAATAAGCTTTATTAATTTAAAAAAAAAACTTTTTACACACAGGCTTTTTGTATCTTCTCAGCAAACACTTTCATTTGATACCCATAAAATGATGTGAACATTTTGTCCGCCATATTGAATATATCATTTAGGACCAAAGTGCTTGAGAAGACAAGTCACATGAACCCAAACTCGACAGGGTTACGTAGTTTCGTTCCTATGTCCTAGTTCCTATGGCCACCATCTGTCTCCATCACCAGACCAGCTCGAAGGTACCATAACATTGCATTGTCACCGAACTTACACAAGTATGCCAAATTAGCTCAATTGGTTGAAGATATCTGCTTCAAAATTGAGTTGCAAGATTCCACCCGAACAAACATAGTTACATACATTCATACATTGCAAGTTAAATAAAAGCTTGTAATAAAGAGCAAAGAGCGTGTCATGTTAGTAACCAATAATAAATACGGAGACAGTTAAGATTTTAGGATGCGCCGATGACCTTAATTCAAAAATATTAACATTAATGTACCATGCCACAGAAGTATAAATAAATAAAAAATCAAAAACCTCATTAAATGATCTGATAATCTTTAGTTAAAAGGTCGAACAGATTTTCTTTAATCATAGCTAAGAACATCGAATACGCTGCATCGAATATCTGTGGAATACGCTGCATGAATAAGTGGCCCCCGATAGTTCCAATCTGGGTGCCTTCAAGTCAAGATTGAATCTGTTTCTTTTGGAATCTCCATCGTAGACCGCATCATCGCTTAACATAAGTGAAGTTGGCGGTCAAACGCAAGCCTATTAATAAATTTAAAGAAAACAATTCAAAATCGGTTGAGTTTTGGAGGTACGATGCCACAGACACACACCGATACACACGTTAAACTTATAACACCCCGCTATTTGCGTCAGGAGTTAAAAACTCCATAAATTTACGTGCATAATAAAAAGATGCAACCGACAACCCTGTTGCAAGTCGCCAGGGCACAGAGTAGTGCTCTCAAAAGTGACTACAGCTGCAAATTCTCTGCCCAGCGCGTCCACCGTCATTAAGGACTACGTGACACTATATGCATGTCAGTTGCGTCATAGGATGGTGGTTACGTCAAGTTTTCTTTGAAGTTGGCGCTTAAATGTAACCCCTTTTACCAACGATTCAAAAAATTATATTCTCAGTTTGCTGTATTTGGATTTTGGCGTGAAATTATTTACGGCATATTACGAAAAGATCAATGTGATTTTGAGCTAAATAAGTCCTATGTCTTTTTCATAAAAAGAAAATGTGCTTTGCCAATAGCAAATATATTTAAAGCAATGGATACAGGGTCAGTTTTGAAAACGCACTAAAATTGGACTAAACAAACCCTTAGTAATCACCAATCTGTGTAAGTTACAAGCTTAATTGACATTGAGAATGAATTCAAATTTTTCGTTATTTCTAAAATATATCTAAATAAATAAATTTCGGACACATTTCGCGTGAATTTTGTTTAAAACCAGTGTTTGAAACAATAAAAATATTTCGTAAATTGGATTACGAAATATTTATATTGTTGCTAATTAATAACACACCTATTCATAAATAAGCACTGCTATCTCTACTAATCTACGAAACAAGATAATATCAAGTTAAATAATAAACGTAATCACAGTACAAAATCTACCTAAATTTATTATACCCATGTTTTAGGAGTAAATTTCGTAAATATCCATTTATTAATTAATTTGCACAGTCATAAAATTGAACAACGTATTAAAAACTCGCTAAACATTACAGACAAACAGGCCCATTTAAGAGTACAACCTTCCTAACATCCTTAATTAGTTTTAAAACGAATTTCATTATTTAATTAAGCAATTAAACCAGTCAAGTTATGAGAATTAGCATAGCGCTGTTTATTAGAAAAAACATTAGAGCATCACTAAATCATTCTACAACTTAACATTTTGAATGTTCCGATACGTCACGTGCTAGAAATTTAATATAGATGAGCAGTTTAAAAATATAAAACATTTTTATAGGATACGCCCGTTCTGTTTTAAATGGGCATATTTCAAAAGAAACGACAAGCTGTCATCTCTACAACTATATCACCGCCCTTCACCGTATTAATTACAAAGCTAAGAGCACACGCGCGAACCCAGCCACTGTAAAACTATTAACGGGGTAGTCGAAATAGTTTGGAATAGTTTCCTTGGCCCGCCGCCAGGAGCGCTGCGTTCCACGATAGATCGCGCTGCCTTGCATTTGACATGCTTGTAAACAAAAATAATAAATAAGAATACAGAAGTCAGATATGTTTTGATAAATGTGGATTTAGTTTTTGCTTTATAGCTCAGCGAGGAGTTTTATTGGTTTTTACGTTAGATTAGAAATGACGGGTGTAGAATTTTATGTGAAAGTGAATCGGACGTTTATGTTCGTTGTCAATTCTGGGCGTGGTTATGTGGGCTCAAGAGTCGGTCCTTTCGATGACTTACATTGATTTATGTACTCTACTTAGTTCAATAGCGGTTCATAAACTGGATATATACAGGGTTACGCACATGAACTGTACTAAGCCGATAGGAGGTCATTATATTCATCGATATAAACAACTTTTACGATGGGACTAACCCTGAAATAGCAAAAAAAAACAGCTGTTCCATAGAAAACGGTCATTGACACTCGACAAAATGTATGGAACAGCTGGTTTTTCGCGATATCACGGTCCCATAGATAGGGATATTGGTCCCATAGTAAAAGTTGTTCACAATGATGAGTACAATGACCTCCTTTCGGCTTAGTAGAGTGTGTATACGCGTAACCTTGTATCTGGATGATAATGCCCTAAAAATTACATTTTTGACGAATTTTAACAACAGACCGTTTGTTCATAGTTTCTCATTGTCGAGATGAACATTAACAAAAGAACTCATAACATTGCTCTGATAAATTCTTAATTTTCTCTCATTGGTATTCATTAGCGACACCAACTAAAAATTTCAATTTTGTTCATAAAAATCTTGTAGCAACTTAAACAAACTTCGTTATCGTCATCTCCCACGACAACATTCACAATTTGCGAACTAACTTTGACGAGTCTTAATTTCGTCCGCCATTATGTACTAAGCTTTATGTAGCCGCAAAGAAAAGTATTTAAAAGTATTCCAGCGAAGAGCCGCAAGGGAGGAAAGTTTTTCTTCGGTGTTGTACTTTAGTACTTACTGGGGTCAGTATTTTGTACGCGCTTGTACTTAGAGCGATGCTCAATATTCACCACGCGACGCACCAAAAGAAAGCAAAGTTTGCAGGCAGTTTACTTAGTAACCATACCGTGAAAATTATTGCAGCAAGTTAAATTTTGCAAATTTTATACATGGTTATTGATAACCAACTAACATCCTCTTGCAGGTCGGTTCCGTACGACATTTTTAACTATTTTTGTTCCATAACTTTTTACAAAACTTCACGTCACATAATTGTAAATTAACCGTAATAGTTTACAAATGTATTTTTACTTTATACATTCTCCAATACAGTTTATGTACGATTGTATGATTTTTTGTCTAGTTTTGTTTGTTTGACTTTATTTAAGTTATTGCCGTTAAGAGCATAATTTTAAAATATTTGATATTGTGGAGCTGAAAAAAAGACGAATTATTTAGAAGTACTTACTTAATGAAACTTTAGTTGTTAGGTATTATAATTAATTTTTATTATTATATTAGCCTGCAACGTCCCACTGCAGGCAGTGGGACGTTGCAGGCTAATATAATAATAAAAATTAATTATCGCAAAGGCCTCAAAGTTAAGTATGATGAAGGGAAACTGCCCCCAAAAGGTTTTTAGCTAGTTGCCAATAACCTAGAACACAGTTAATGTTAATTACAAGTGCAATAAATTGCCGAATATTCCCGCTAGAAATATGTAGATGTTTAGCTTACCATGGAATAAAAGCATGCACTGAAGACGTCTTGTATTTTTGCTTTACCTGTAATAAGAAATGTTAGTTAGGCATACATAAAATATTTAATTTTTTTTATATCACTAAGGTGTTTTTGCCACTAGATATTTCATAATTTGGCTTTTAGTGTAATGGAAATAATTCGCGAAAAAAAATTGCAACAAATAACTTTTTATGTTAACGGCATATTCTTAATTTACCCCATAATATTGTTTCCAAGTATAATAAGTATCTTTATTGCTACAACCGCACAAACTTTAGAAAATAACCAATTACTTACATATAGGTAACTAACTAATAAATTACATTTTTAATGCTACGTTAAATATAGGTCACAGAAAAAGTTAAAACAGTAAAAAAAAAAAGAGAAAAAATAATTATGTTTTGAGTATATGTATTTGGAGAAGCGGAGAAATATATTTCTTACATGTTCAGTAATAGAGAAGTATGAGAAACCTCAGTGCGTATCAACCCTTAAGAGTAATTACGTGCTTAGACCAGGGAGATCTAAAGCGCCCTAAGGGCGTACTTTCTTTAGTTGGGAATGGACTCATATGCCCGACTTCTGACACTTCTCTTGTCCTGACACGCATTTGTCAAAATTGCACAAGTTTTGCAAACTACAGTCGGCTACATTTTAAGTATGTATTAAACTTTTAAATATATACATCATAACAATTTAATATAACAAATTAATTAAAGATGAAAAATGAAAGTATTATTTTAGATGCAAAATTATGGATGGAATGGATCCAGATAAATGTGGCCTCAAAGTAAAGTTGACGACAAAGTAAAGATGATGACGACAAAGATGGCTACCAGTTATCATAATCATCACCCAGAAGACTTCCTGTTGAACATAAGCTTCCCGTTAGACCTCCACACTGAACGACAGTACGCCATCCGCATCCTCTGGATGCCCGTGACTCGTCGACTAACGATGTCGTCGGTCCATATAGTGGGAGGCCTACCAGCGCTGCGTCTTCATGTGTAAATTGAAAATTATTGGTGTCCAGAGTAGTGGCCTGTGTCTAGAAGTCTTGGCAACTTTGAAGACTACAGCGTACATAGGAAACGTATTGATTAAAAATCCTACTACTTCCTACTAGGTACTTGTAAATAATATCATAACATTTCTATAGACATCCACGAGATAACTTACAAAACCATACATACATACATTAATAATTATAAAAAAACCTTTATCGAACGAACTTAAACTCGACGGGGTTACGTCGTTTCATTTACGAGTTTCAATGGCCACCTTCTGTCTCCATCATCAGATCAGCTCAATAGTACCATACATTGCATTGTCACCGAACATACTATGACAAATTTCTGCCTAATCGGATAACTAGTCTAAAATTCAGTTGCAAGATTTTTACCTGTATTTAAGTCAAATAAAATCTTGTGAAAAGAGTCTTTTCATAATAAAAAATCTTAGTGAAAAAAGGTAAATTAGATGCGCAAAATTGAAAAGCAAGTTCGACATCAAAAATTAGAGCGCCCTTCATAAATAATTAGACAACCACACGAGCCCTGATTTCTGGCTACCCTCCACGATTAAATACAATTTGGTTCGCTTTGCAGCGCCCTCTATACATCCGGGAAGGCAGCACTTCCGGTGCTCGGCTTCCGGTAGGATACCACGGTACTTTTTTCAAGTGGTGCTCGGGAAGTACCTTTTTGTGTTGAAAGTTTTTCGAGAAAATTGTGGGTAAATGTAAATTATTTTTTATTTCCGGTGCCGCCTTGACCCAATTGCAGCAGTGTTATTTAGTTTGTCATTTGGCTTTTATTAACGCGTTTTTTATTAGCTTCACTTCTAAATGGCAATGTTTATGCGTTAAGCCAGAAACACGCCAGCATTTTGTTCACGCGTCGCATTAACCAGGAGATTTAAAAAAATCTTTCAGATCAAACTGTAAATGATGATGGAGCAAGTTGGTGGAGAAAGACTTTAAGTTTCAACTAAGTATTTGCATTTGTTTATTTACTCTGACAGCTGCAATAACATCGATCGTAAAAAGCTGAATAAAAATATTTTGTTTTGATAATCAACCGAAGTATATAGCGTACCTGCTACAGGCACGTTTAAAAACCTGGCAAAAGTGATCTTCGTGGTTTTCATTCTGCTTTTCAAAATGTTATTGGAGTCAATGTTTTTTTTTGGACCGACAACTCTTGAACAATATTCCTTACGAAAGATCACTAACCTAACTCAATACTTTCCTAAAGGTCCCGATTCACTAAACAATTACTAACAGTTCAAAAATAAACAGTTTCCGCTGATCGATTTACTAACGAAAAACAAAAAAGTTACCACAAATGTTTTGTTCAGTTGTTTCTTGTCTTTCAGCGTAAAAACATGCAATACCCTCATTACAAAACATTTTACAATCGAACGAGAATGTTGCCACCTTATCACAACGGAAGAAGGCCGAAAGTCGATAGTCATCAACAATATCGAAAGCAGATTAAGCGGTAAACGTAAGCACGGACCTAATTCTAATAGACGGTAAAAGTTACCAAGTTAAATTGTATCTAAAATAGAGAACTTAGATGTCAAAATCGGTTGTGTAAGTTAAAATTAGTCCACGGGTAGCCCAGTTAACTAAATATATGAAAATTACTGTTTAGAATATCCTGACGACGGACATAAGTGTGTTTCGATCTCAAAACAGAATGTTAAATGTCAAACGCGTAAACAGGATTTGGTTCGATTTATTGTTACTGGGCAACCAACTTATTTGGAGTTGAGCGGGGGAGACACTGTTGTAATTTTTAAAGAGAATTAGAACGCTCCAGTTGAAAATTTTTAGTTCCTTCCTTTAACCACTTGCATGGATAAGTTTGTCGCGTACGTAGAATCAGTAGCCATATGTTAGTGGAAGCTATGTTTAGGGCAGTAGTAGCATTTTAATTAAACTTCCTGGGACGAATCCTAATTTTACTGACATAATGTCTGAGACGTGGTCCTTAACTGCTGGCCTTTTGGAATAACTCAGAGTCAAACAGCGGGCTATAGAAAGAGCTATGCTCGGAGTTTCTTTGCGCGATAGAACCCGAAACGTGGATATACGCCGAAGAACCAGAGTCACCGACATAGCTATTAAAATTTGACAGTTGAAGTGGCAATGGGCAGACCACATCTCTCGAAGAACCGATAACCGATGGGTAAGAAAGGTTCTTGAGGGGAGACCAGGAACCGAAAGATGCGGCGTAGCTAGGCTTCCCCCTAGATGGACCGACAACATCGAGAGAGTCGCGGGCATCCAGTGGATGCAGATGGCAGGCTGTCGTTCAGTGTGGTGTTAAGTGGGAGGCCTATATCCAGCAGTGGACGTCTTTTGGCTGACAAGGTCGTCTGCAGAGAGAGTTTGATTAAAGGCATCAAGCCTGATGTGTTCGCAGCCGCCACGCCACCTAACTATATCTCCCTCGTGTCTAAGGTGAGGATTTAGTGCGTCACGAGTTTAACTGTTTTCGAAAACCACTTTTACGAACATTAAAACTGAACACAATTTAACTGCCAGCATCAGTCAAAAGCCCAATTAAGCTAATATAGCAAAGTTAAACTAAATTTAGTCCAAACATTTCCAGAAACAAACTATTTTACTGTAGTGACACGGACAGTGTGTTCACACCTTTATTTATGCAAATTTGACATGTTTCAATTCAACTAATTGGCATCAAATAGCTGAATGTAGCCAAAGACTTAGAAGTTGGAGCAAGTGCCGAAAGATTTCGAAAATGTATTCAAAATTATCCTCTAATTTTTTTCGTTCATAAAATTAATAGATTTGGTATTTTTGTTCCGTTTTCTTCAGTCTACTAATAGTGAGCTTGCTCAATACTCAATAAATTATTGCATATTATGAAATTCACATACAGATCTTAGGTAGCATGTTTATGATAGGTATCACATAATGACCCTGATTGGGTATGGCAACAAAGTGTGGAGCGGATCGATTTATTTCATAAATAGATTTGTTTTCGAAATACTCGTTTAGGCTGTAATAGTAAAAAAAATCTAGCAATAGTCTTTTAGAGTTTTGGCAAATTTATTTGAATTTTTTGTCTTTTAGCTGTACTTGTAGTTTATTATATATATATATTGATGACATTGTTTGACTCTAGCTTAGGGTTTCAGAGTTTATGTGAGAGAATAAAGTAAATAGTACATATTGGTTTATTAAATTTTTCACACAACTATCGTTGAAAACTAGTTTTAAGTCCAAGAACGCGTTGCCAATTTACGTCGTCTATTCGTAATTGATTCCAAGTCTGCGATTGTTAGTAACGCAATTTAACAAGTCTAGGAGTGATCAAGATTGGTTTGCTATTTTCGTGACAGTTTTACATTTTATCACGTTGCGTGGTTAATTTTTCTGCAGTTAATTTTCCTGCAATAAAATTGGCAGGTGGCTTTGAGTTAAAATAACTTTTACATTTAAATTTTAATAGTGATTCTATATTTTTATTTTATGTTAATACTAGCTGACGCGACAGACGTTGTCATGTCTTAGAACTGTTAAGCCGTAAAATTGCGGATAAAACCTAAGGCGCAGCTAGTTTACACTAGTCAGTGCGACGCTGCATACCCGCATGGTTATTACGGTATTCGCTATTTGCAACAGTCGCTGTCATAAAAGCAATAGTCGCATATTTGACGTTCTTCTGACAGTTGCGTGTCTTTTATTGTTTACGATTACTGCACCTGGTCGCTACCGCTACTGCCTATGCCTGTTTTCTTTCGTTATTCGTAATCTCTACCGTAATAGCGAATCTGCATAGATATTACATTGGTTCTTTGGGATCGTCGCTGTCAAAAAAGGGATAATCGCAAATTTGACGTTGACTTCTGACAGTTGCACGACTATTTTTGTTTACAATTTTTTTACTACCTCTAGCCGCTAGCGCCTATCTATGCCTGTTTTTATATGCAATTTTATTCGCTTTTCGCAATTTCTACCGTAATAGCTGATCCGCATAGATATTATGGAATTCGCTATTAGCGATCGTCGCTGTCAGAAAAGCAATAATCGCAAATTTGACATCTACTTCTGACAGTTGCGCGACTATTTTTGGTTACGATTACTGCCTCTGGTCGCTAGTGCCTATGCCTGTTTTCATTCGTTATTTTATTCGCTTTTCGCAATTTCTACCTTAATAGTAATCTGCATAGATATTACGGTATTCTATTTGTGTCGTCGCTGTCAATAAAGCGATAATCGCAAATTTGACATCGACTTCTGACAGTTACTCGAATATTTTACTTATTACTGCCGTCGGTTGTTAGTGGCGCTGGTGTCTATGCCCGTTTTCATTAGCTTATTGCAATTTCTGTCACAGTAGCCATACCGATCTTCATAGAAGTCACAAGTCAGGTGAAAAGGTCGTGTATTTTATGTTTATTAGTTGCTGTAAACTAAACACGAGTCTTCTAGCTAAGATAAAGTCCAACATAGTTTATTGGTACTAAAATTTCCCGCTACTTTCATACGGAAGCTTAACGTGAGCTTATGTAAAATTGCTAGACTTTTCTGTCATCGTAAAATCCAAAGCTTTTCAACGCTACGATCATATTCGTTCTGTCATCATCATCATTTCAGCCATAGGACGTTCACTGCTGGACATAGGCCTCCTCCATCGATCTCCAAAACGGCCGGTTGGAAGCGGCTCTTTTAGGTCGTCTGTCCATCTTGTGGGTGGACGTCCTACGCTGCGCTTACCGGTCCGTGGTCTCCATTCCAGAACCTTTCGGCCCCATCGGCCATCTGTTCTCCGTGATATGTGCCCTGCCCACTGCCACTTCAACCGTGGTACTACTTGTTAATTATTATTCTCACTATCCTACCTCTTCCCTGCTGACGCCTTGCCTCTGTCTGTGTTTCTGCACCATTACAATCTTGGAGTGTTCAAGTCTAGGGTTAATATATCATTGCTAGACAAACGGGATCCATAACCGTCCGCATCATCGCTTTCCATCAAATGAGATCGTTAGCCAGACGTAAAAAGACAGTCAATACATTTTTTTTTTTTTATTAAAAAAAAAACTATCTGGAAAACCACTTCAGCACACTTTCAAAGTTACTAGTACTGAACGCCCAAAAATGTTTTATGTACTTAGATAAACTTCAACTTTCAACCTTCGAGTTCGCTATACGCCAGACATACTAACAAAAACTATTAGTTACATGGTAATTTAAGGGAAGGCGCGCCTTCCGAATATCTAACCAGTGTAGCAAGACGTACGAGATTTCTCGTACAAATACGGGATTTGAATTTCGTAAAAAAAAACGTTTGATCTCAAATATGTTGAATATTTTGGGACACCTGGCGGCACTTTATCTGCAACACTATTGACCAAACATATTTTTTTTTCATTTATAGTTTTAAATAGTTTAGTAAGGTTCTAGTACTAGTAGAAATATTTTAAAAACTGGTATTTATTATCGGTCTTACTTAGGATATAAACGTTGATACTTTAAACTATGGTTAAAACTATCTATTTATGATACACTTGTTTAGTTTTTTACTAAATACGCTGACTCGAGCTTGGAGATAACGTATATTTTCTTTATATATAAATTCCCATTTATATATAAAGAAAATATTCCACCTCTAAGGGTAGAAAATCAGGGTATGAATCTGGTTTCCGGAATTTTTCAAATACTCCGTAGAGTTTTTATTGTTTTGGTTAAAAAAAAAAACATGCAAAACAATTTCCGTCAGCTAAAATTTAACAGGGCAATTAACTAAATAACGTTTGTTAGGCCATATTTAATGTAGGACAATATTTTGGTACGTCCAAAATTGTACATGATACGAGAAAAAGTTTAGATATCTGGTAACCCTGTAACTAACCGGTATCGAGAGGACTTGAGAAGTCGATCAAAGAGGGATTTGCGAGCCCTTCCCTCCGTAGGGTAACTCAAATTGAAATTTTGTTTTTGTTTATACAACCAGGTAAGATTTCAGTTAAATTGGAAACGTTGAAACGTTTCTTGGAGTTAGTTGGAATACTCGTAGATGGAAAAGACTCGTCTGTTTCCTAAGTTTTAAAAGTTTTCGTTAACAAAATTGTACTTGAAGTAAACTTTGAAAAATTGTTTGTTCAATCATACCAATAAAAAAACGCGAAATTGTGTTTGTTTGTTCCTCTTTCGTATAGCACAAGGACAACGGATTCCAAAAGCTTTTATTTCCTTGTAAGTATGGATCAAATCTTACAACTGAATTTTAAAACAGTTATTTACAACCGATTGAGCTGTAATTTAGCATACTCATTTAGTTTGGATGACAATACATGGTTAGATTAATGACGTCATTCGAAATCCAATATGGCGGTCTCCCAAAGATGGTGGACCAATATTTTTTTATGTACCCCTATGATATGGTTATCAAATAAAAGGTTTTCTGAGAAGCATATATGAGAAATAAAATGACGTTACACTAAATTCAATGTGGCGGACAAAATTTTCTTATCTAGATAGAGAGCTCACTATACTTACAAATGACGTCACTTGTAAGTACGTCATACAAACTCCATCCGGACAGAGCATCCTGAATCAGGAACAATTCGACCAAAAACTCTTTATCTCAGAACTTTATATGCCGATTTCAATAATTTTCCAGTATACGTATTTATTACATTTAGTTATATTTTTCACTTACTGTTATTTTTAGCAAATCAGACAACTATCCGATAGCCTATCAAAATTATTCTGTTAACAAATTTTGTCCAACCTGTGCGGGCCTATCAAAATTATTCTACTAACAACTTTTGTCCAACCTGTCCGATAGCCTACCAAAATTATTCTGTTAACAAATTTCGTCAAACCTGTCCGGGCCTATCAAAATTATTCTGTTAACAAATTTCGTCGAACCTATTCGGTTCTATCAAAATTATTGTTAACTTTCGGATGATTTTATAAATTAAGGTTGATTACTAGCAAATATCTAAACCGTCGCATTTATGAGTACTTGTGATATTAGTGAGCGTTTCCACTCAGTTACGACTTCGCACATACCAAAACATAACACTCACAAACAGACACCCAACTTGCGATTTTATATTACAAGTTTATATCTCAGATATCCGATACGTGGTTTTATGTTCGCCACGTAAGCTTCGTGTAGGGACGCCACAAGTTACTGAAAATGTTTCTCGGATCAATTCGCATGATAAAAGCGCAGTAAAGGGTGTAACGTGGTTATTATTTTTAATAATACATTAGTACATTTGACCGCTACCTTGCCTGATGTTAAGCGATGATGCGGTCTACGATGCAGCACGCTTGCCAAGAAGAAACCGATTCACTTGCAACTTGAAGACACCTAGATTGTTACTATCGGGGAACATCCATTTAGGCAGCAAATTAAACAGTCTAACGGATCGCACAATAAAAGTGGAATCAAAGCGCTTCGTTCGTGTTTTCGGAATATCAATGAAATATAAATGAAACGATGTCGTTTTTCGTGCCCGCCCGATATATAAATGGACACAAGGGAATTAGATCATGCAGATCCAATGCACACTCTCCAAAATGTATCTGATGTAACACAATGGGCTAGCAACTTTGCGTCAAAAATTTAATTACCTAGTTTGTACGTATAACATCAGTTTGTAAAACTTTAGTAAGAATGTTGTCGACAAACGATTTTATGGTGCCTTCCATTTCAAACACAAAACTATAATAACTTGTTTGACAATATTTACAAAATATGAGAACATAAAAATGCACAAGACCATCCCAAAATCCTTCAAAAAAAAGTCGCTAAAGAAATAATTTGGAAATGGATGGACACGACCTTATCACGACAAAAATCTGTTAATAATCATCTCTTCTCTACATAGTATAAAATAAATTCTGTTTCCGCGTCTGTCTGTCTGTATATCCGCTAACTCTTCCTAAACCACGCAACTGATTTTGATACAGGTTTTACCATCAGTTAGAAAAAAATTCACGGAAGGTTTATATATACTTATTTAATAAAACTTACACCATTACGAAGCCGGGGCAGGTCACTAGTATAACTAAAATTTTACTTGTCTTAATAAAAACGATTATGACATTCACAAGCTGACAGTGAATCTAAAACCTCTGGTCCATTAGCCTTCCGTAGAAGTGCCAACCCTAGCTCCAAGTTATGCTTTTACGAGCAGTAACATTCTGCTTACTGCGATCTTATCGTTATTTCGAATATTAACTTTAACAACCCATGTCCTGATTTCCGTAGGTATCCTGAGTTCATGCGTTGCTTAATTTGCAGAATTAGGTTGTTGACATTTTCCTTGCATATATACAGAATCACACATTTCAGAATTTGAATCGGAATTTGACATTTTTCTGGCATGTACTTTTTAAGGTTCCGTAGTACTACAGAACCCTTAAAGTTCGTTATGTCCGTCTGTCCATCTATCATTTTTTTTTAGAAACTTCTATAATTATTAAGATAATAATGTGCATGAAACTTTGCAAAGTTACAGATGTAACATAAGATCACAATTTTCTAAGTATAAAAAATAACTTTTTGGGTACATGTGAAATGAGGCTAAATATTTTTTTTGTTGCGAACCTTCGTTCGGAAATACGTAAGTATTTGTCAAAATAAGTATTGTAACTGCGTGTTATTTTAATTTCATAGACTGAGTGCCATTTACAAATTTCTTAGCAACGGTTTAATTTAGATAGCGCAAGCAATTTTTTTATTACCTATATTTGTAATTTATCGAAGTTCGTTCCTCTTTTTTCAGTTTGCAAACCTGGGCCCTTAACCTAGTTTGGCAAAAGAAGATAAAAACTAATTGTCACTTGTACCTTAGTCATAATAAAATACTAATAGGCTTTACCATTACCATGTTACCAGCGGTCAAGGTGGATTATGAATAAACTATTGTAAAAGAGACGTCACATATCTACCAATTAATTAACCATTCAAATCTATTCAGAATTCGTAAAGTAATTCGTTCGAATCGATAAACAACAAGAGTACACATTCTATTGCGAATTGGCGCTAGACCAAAACTAGAATGTCTAACGACAACTACAGTCTAGACCGACACTAGACAGCGCGACTGCGATTGTTTTGGGAATGTAATGGTTAAACTAAACATTTATTAGTATAGACACCGTGAGTTCACATTTTTTGCAGGACTATGATCTGTCTTAAGTTGGGCCAATGCTCCAACTAGTACGCTGCATAATTCAGTTCGATCTCTGTCGTTTTGGCAGTAGCACGTCAGACGTCAATACAAAGATCCGAAACTGCTCCATAGTTAACTGTAAAAAATATTGGAAAGCAGTTAAACAACAAAGAATGCAGCCTCAGGTTCAGAAAATACAGCACGCTGGGTTTTCATACAGCCTGATGTAAGGGCAGGATCTATTCATAAAAAGATCTGTGGGTTAAACACTGGACACAAATTTATATCAGCTATTTTAGTAGGAAAGTTGCTGAGAACCGTCTAACGTAACCTCAAATGGTACTAAGGCCTAACTTAGACGATGTAGGCGGCGCCGCAGTGTACAAGCGGTCATGGAAAAATCATCTAGCTATATCTAGATTTAAAAAATATCTTAGCTAGTTGCAAAATTATACCTTTTATTTCAGTAATAGGCTTACGTTTGTCCGACAACTCTGATCGGATCTAATTGCTTCCTGCCCATTTTTCTATCGGAATGCCAGATTTACATCCATCATGTTCACGGGTAGTGACAGTGCAGTGGGTAGTCACAACAAGCGCCGAAAATTGGGAGAGTGCCATTCCCAACTTAATCACGGTCAATATTCCGTTGACGGACAATTATTATGGTAAAATTGCTAGCAGTTCAATTAACGTTTTAGAGCATAAGGCACATACTTGAATTTGTGCAAAATACTTACTTAAGTCATAATGTTGAAGATGTGACGGTATTTTACAGTTTACAACAACTTACGCAATAAATATCATGATGCGGAAATATTTCAATGTGGTTCAACAAACAGTTCTCATGCCTTAAAAATGGTTCATGGTTGATGGTTTATAAAGGCAAAGGAAACTGCTTATACGCTGATGAAAATCAGCCGCGTGGTGCACCAACGAACGATAATCCTCAGCTCGCCAAAGGTGTTCCAGAAAGCCATAATGTCAGCAACCTGTAGAGTGCAGAACTTAATAAAGTACACTAGGTGGTTGACTGAAATCTCAAAGAAAGGGCAAATTAACGGTTTAGTTGCAAAAAACGTTTGCCCTCCAAAGATCCTACATTATCACCATCCACAGCCGTCTTTGCACCGCAATTCTGGGTATAAGTCTCGCTCTTGCTATGACATCTGCCTCGTTCTACAGAGCTCAATAGAAACAGAAAGCTTCTAAATACTTATTCTACGCAAGCAAACGCGGCATTCAATATTATCTGCCACTAAAATAAACCTAAAAGCTTATAATCTAAACCCTTTGAACCATCAATCTGAAAGACAGCACTTAGGAATTTAATCAAGCATTAGCCCCTAACAATATCTTGTTTACATCTA
Source organism: Agriopis marginaria (assembly GCA_932305915.1). Classification (NCBI taxonomy): domain Eukaryota; kingdom Metazoa; phylum Arthropoda; class Insecta; order Lepidoptera; family Geometridae; genus Agriopis; species Agriopis marginaria. The sequence continues at coordinate 18,088,812 of OW029914.1, read as the reverse complement.
CTTATTAGCTTTCTTCATCGAGCAAACAATGTCGACCCACCCACTAGTCCAAGAGTCCAAGCTATTTCGGTCTTTGACGTCTTTAATTCATTAAAATAGGGTGGTATTCTCGGATTTCAACGTTATTCTTGACGGAACATTAAAAATGAACCAAATATATAGTGGTAATAATTTGATGTCCAAAGACCAATTTGTCCGTTGTTCTTGCTTCTCTTCCTTTAGCATTTTTAAATCTAACCACATTTTAACTACCCGTGCTGCATACTGTTTTTAAACTCAAGGATGTTTAAATATAATGATGTATGGTAAGTTAGCAGTTCTTGTAAGTTTACATTCATCCAAATATCGACTAAACTCAAATTGAACTTACCCAGTTCTTTGCTTTGTTCCCTAAACTCCCTCCATTTTCTCATCGCTCGAACTGAAACCCGGAGTAAATTACGCTTCCATCAAATTCTTCAACTAACTTCAAACGATTCTTTCTTTAACTCATTACGTATCCATTAACACAGGGTTGCCCATTGCCCAACGCATTTAAAGACCCCTTCAGAATTCGCTATACAGACATAATATATTATAGCATCATAGCTTTCCCCGCACTGCACTTTCTTGCACTACAATTGGTTTCAGCACGACAATATCCCTTTGTTTGGATGTTTTCCTCGTGATAATACTCTTGTGCTTATGTATGACGTATCCACCAAGCTGACCCAAGTGGAGCGACGTTATGTTGACCAAAAAGTTTTTTTCACGAGATTGGCTGACGTAACTTAGCCGTCAATTTTGTGCAATTCTATTGGTTAGAAGCAGAACTCGGTTCCATGCTTATATCGCGGGGCAGGCAGAGAAGAGTGTGGAGAAAGCTAGAAAGCTGTGATGCGATAAATGATATTGTAGTCTGAAGAGTCGTTGAAAGACGGCCAACCTTTAACCCGCAGCTTTGTGGGCGTGCCCGCCATTGTAACACTTCTGAGCTATTTCAAGTGTCAAATTAATGATCCGAAACAGTGAAGCGCTGGTTTCGACCTCGTTCCGTACTTCCTTTTACTGAATGGTGTGAGTTATAAGCGATTGTAAAAAGTTCGATTTTTCTTAAGAGCCGAAATTTTTGTGGACGAGGGCATAAAAACTCAACAAGAGAAAAAAGAACAAGAGACGCTGGCGAAATGACGTTCATCTACGAGGGCTTTAAATGACACACATCAGCACTAGTGATGTTATTGTAAGTAGGTAAGAGGATATCCATATAAAAAATATATATGTGGGGAGCTTAACGTTTCAACAAGCTGAAGTGGCAGTGGGTCGATCAGAACCAATAACCCGGGGAAAAGTGTTCTAGAGTGGAGACCACGTATCCACAAACGTAGCTGAGACTTGACTATAAGGCTTGTAAGGCTGCAGCTGGAAGCGAAAAGCCAAGGATCGAGCTGAGCGGCGTGCCTTGTTGGGAGAGGCTTATGTCCAGCTTTGGACTTAAATAATAAAAGGCTGATAAAGATGGGAATAATATAATACGAGTCTAATGGCAAAACACACTACCAAAATATATAGGGACTTATATGGGACTTGGACTGGTTTTTGACTTCGAAAGAAAGAGTTGTGATGACGTGATGAAACCACTTCTTAGTTAGACTTATAAGTAAAAAAATACTAAATCGTCGCAGTCATTTAAAGAAATTAGTAGTATTTGAACGCTATTACTTAATTTTGCTGTATGGACATCGAACATACCCAGTTGCGCACCAGATTGCGCGATAACCTAATCGTTACACGTATCTTGAACTTTTGCGCATTCTATTGTTAACAACTTTAGTTTAATCATTTAATGTATAGATGAACGAGTAACACCATTGTAATTAAACTGTATTGGCGAAGTTCACACGTGTTCGTTGACAGTTGACAGTCTGTTGTCAACTGCCAGCAAACACCGTATATAAGTTGCGGGCGCATTGTAATCGGCCTCTTTCTGTGCTCGGACCTCGAAGCGAGAACAAGTCTAAATAAATTGTGTATAAAACAGTTCTAGAGTGATTTATTGGCCGAAAAGCTAACAAATCAGAATCGGGATTAATAAGTTACAGATGTCTTCTTATTTTCCCATGTCCACAGAGTGTAAAATTGTCTTTTGTTAAGTAGTTCAAAACCTATTTGATGGTCATGGTTTTTTTAGAGCCCTAATTAATAGTTATTGTACAAAGTGACTGTTTTATTCCTTGAGTAGATACTTAGTTTTTTTTTTTTTTACTAACGAGTAATTAATACAAATTACTAAATAACTGTGCTCATGTTAAATGTTAGATTATATATCCAATTAGTGTGCATATTGTTATATATGCAAATTTCTGCCGCAAAACTGTTTTATGTACACAGGAGTATAAAGATCAACCAATATGGATTTCTCGTGACCGAGAGATATGACCACGCGTAGATTCCAGACGTGGCAATGGCAGTCAGCGAGCTTGCAGTCGATACAAGCTAGAGTTGCGCAACTTGTCTAGCCACCGAAGGCGCGCACTCCAATCAGTCATGGTGCGCGCAGCCGATCCAGCCAGCACGCCAGTAACCGTGTGCAGAGGCAACCCTGCAGCTGCGCAAGGTCCCTGCAGCGGAGCCTGTAGCGGAGCCTGCAGCCGAGCCTGCGGTGGAGCCTGCGGCGGAGACTGCAGCGGAGCTTTGCAGCGGAGCCTGCAGCCGAGCCTACAGCCGAGTCTGCGGTCGAGCCTGCAGCCGACCCTGCAGCGGAGCCTGCAGCGGAGCCTGCAGCCGAGCCTGCGGTCGAGCCTGCGGTCGAGCCTGCGGCGGAGACTGCAGCGGAGCTTGCAGCGGAGCCTGCAGCGGAGCTTGCAGCGGAGCCTGCAGCGGAGCCTGTAGCGGAGCCTGCAGCTGAGCCTGCAGCCGAGCCTGCAGCGGAGCCTGTAGCGGAGCCTGCAGCTGAGCCTGCAGCCGAGCCTACAGCCGAGCCTGCGGCCGAGCCTGCAGCCGAGCCTGCAGCCGAGCCTGCAGCCGAGCCTGCAGCCGAGCCTGCAGCCGAGCCTGCAGCAGAGCCTGCAGCGGAGCCTGCGGTGGAGCCTGCAGCGGAGCCTGCGGTGGAGCCTGCAGCGGAGCCTGCGGTGGAGCCTGCAGTCGAGCCTACAGCCAAGCCTGCAGCCGAGCCTACAGCCGAGCCTGCAGCTGAGCCTGCAGCCGCTAGAGTTCCTGGCGCGAGCTAAGCCTGCAGCCGCTCGAGTTCCTGTCGAGAGCCTGCAGTTGCGGACGCTAGCACGGAGCCTTAGCCTAATAGCCAGGTGTGTTTGTTTCTGCTTTACATTGTGATAGATGAGCTATACTTATCGCTGACCTTATTGTCATGAATTCAAGATTGAAATAGAAAATGTAGAAGTGAAAACACATATCATAAACTTGGTGAAAATCACGCGTCGCGTTCTATTTTCAAAAAAGTGCGAATCGAACGCTAATAGATGATGTTATACGTCGTTAAAACGTGTAAACGAAGAACTTTATAATTTCATGTTTTTTTTAATGCCATAGGTAGTAGGCCATAGGTAGTATGGAAAATATCTTTAGGGTCATGTTTGCGGGTAAAAAAAAAAATAACCTAAAGTAAATGTGTGAATCTAACATTTTAAAATGATTAATCTTCATTTTAAGCAGAATGATTTAAAGAAGAGATTATGGATGATGGAGTGCATATGTTTAGCTTCGCCTACGGATACTCTGAACATTCGTCAACTTGTTATTTTTGAAAGCTGGCTCAAAATTCTTAAGGGACTTGTGCGTTGCGACTGTAGCTTTTAACATAAACAACTGCCGTATCGTCAGAACTTCAGCTTCCTTGTATAGACTAACCCGTAGATCGGTTGGCAGAGATGTGTATATGGGTAAGAACCAAATTCTTTGTTTCGTTACACAGCTGAAAGTGTCACAACGGAACTTACGTAGCACAGCGGAATTTGTTGGGGTTTGTGCACATAAGTATAAAAAAAAAACGGGTAGAATTGAAAACCTTCTTATTTTTTGAAGTCCGTTAAAAAGTGAGTGAAAATAGCTTATGGACAAATAGATTTCCTATTTTTTTGAATGCATATTTAGGTACAATTACTCTTAGAAATTATCATAATGATAATAACTGTATCGAAGCTAATAAACCCTATGCCATGATTCACTCACGTCTGACAGAGAGATTAAAAAAATAAAATACTCTAATTACTATTGCAAACATAGCGCAAATTCCGTTTGTTAATCACCAGGTAGGTAGTCAAATCAATAAAAAAAAAAAATATAGTTTTATTTTTTTTATTTTTAATATAATATTAAAACTACACAAAATATATTATGTGTACATATCTTCATAATTTTCCGGTGTGACACGTTGCACAATGTTGTGACTAAAGATTTTTTATATACTACGTAAAGATTGAGTGTTCAATGAAAGCACAGCGTTCATTTGCGAAGCCAATCTTTGTTCGATTGACATTATCGATACGTTTCTGCGCATGCGCGCTGGAATACCAGTAATACCAATGCATAGATATTACCGCATAAAATGGATGAAAAAAAAAAAACGGAGTAAACGAACTTACAAATTACAGATCTAAAATATTAATACTGGAATTGGGCGTCACTTTGCTAAAATTCATAATAATAACTTGTTTTTCTTAAAAAGTAGGTATTTAGTCAAGAAAAGTAGATGGCTATAAATAAGAGAATTTTAATGAACGCAAAAGTTGTGTCATACCTACTAAAAAGTGGAAATATTAAGGTGTTTGTTGTATCTGTATGTAGTTCCGTATAAATAGTTTTAACATAAGGTTTGATGAATCCTCTTTTGATATTTGATCTGTGGCTAAGGTTTGGCCGCCATTTTCAGTTGGTATTTAATGGACATACTATTTATCACAATAAAATTATGTGTTTTAAAAAAAAAAAAGGACGATTAATAGTTGATAGTGATGAAACATAAGTGTTAAAAACATGGATATATAAATTTCATGCCCTTGGGAACACCAAACAGTTTTGAAATGGCGTTGTTATATTTTCGTTTTCTTATAATTTTGCAAAGAAATACAGCAAGTAAATTGAATACTGACTTTTGTGATGTGATGTTCGTAGACTTATCTTTTCTGTGGGTGTAATTCTTACATGAATTCAAGACACAACTTGTGTTTTTTTTTAAATTAAATTTTACGCGTTTTGACCTCGGAGGCTACTTGACGTGTGGCGGGACGATCGAAATAAGATGCTAGTAATGGCACCTTATGATTGCTATCATTTTATGATACGCTACTGGGAATCTTGCACATATTTTATCTAAGGTTGTGACATTCGTCGCACACAGGAACCAAAAGCTTTGCGACCCCGCAAAACTAAATTTACTCTGCAAATAAATAACAGCTCATTCAATACACTTCAGAGTTTTTCAATAGTAGACAGAGTAAGCTTGTAGAATTAATACTGAAAAATAACAGAAATTGACACAAAATACTTAGTCTATCAGAAAACACACATTTGTAATGATGCACGTGGATGTGAAACACGGTTGTTCAACTGACAGAAAAACAACATGGCAGAAGTGCCCTGTAGTTAGCCACGGATCTGCAAATGACGGTGTTGTCATTGCAAAAAAAAAAAACATTAGTTATCCTGTATTACAACGGAACGAATTTTGGGACATTAACATTTTGTATGAAAAATGAAAAAAAAAAAGTTTTTGTATTTTCATTAATTCATTATTGATTTAACAGAAAACTAATTAAAGAAATTTTTGTATGAGTTGTCTACTGGGTGCAGAATAAGTTAGACTATACTAATAAAATCTAAAAATTCACCTTGAGGGAACATTTTTTTTTAATATTATGATTTCAAAGTAGGTGGCCACCGTTCCCTCGCATGAAATGCTGGGAGTTTGGTCCTGTCCCGTATACCAACACGAGTTGTGTAAGCCCAACAGCACCAACAGTTTCGATAGCACTAAGATTTAATAGTCCCAAAGGTTTTTATGAAACCGATGTTTGAGTTTTTATGGATCCGATAGTTTCGATGAATATGAAAAACCCGATAGTTGCAATAGCATCAATATTATAGCCTTTATTATTGACAGTGGCCAGTATTTCATTCGGTCTCAGACGAAAAACTGTCAATTTATTGGAAGTAATAATAAACCAACCAGCCAGCCGTTCTAATCTGTTTATATGGATTGTTAGATAATATATGAAGTAATCGCCACCTTGAGAGATTCATATTATCATCCCGTAACAGAACCGTCAGACTACATTTAAAATTTTAATTTACATACATATTCACTATATTTCAACATACACATTAAAATCAGTTATTAAAATATTAAATTAAATTATTACATTTTAAATTAGATTACAGAATAGTATCATAATTATTACAATGTAGGGTCAATTGTTCAAATTCAATGTCAGCATAGTATCATAATGTCAGTGTCATTTACATTTTAGATTTTAGTCGAATTGGATTTTAATTTCTATTAGATGAAACATCACGTTCTTTATTGATGTGGTCCAGAGGTTGAGTAAGTGAGTGAGTGTGCAATAACTAATTGCGTAATTGTAAAGCGGTAAGCGTCAATGTTATGTGACAATTATAAATAGTTGTTCTGTGTCATTATAAGTCAATTTCTTTAACCATCTCTCAAGTGTCGTTTTACAATTCATCAGATTCAGACTGTAAATATTTAGAGTTTTGTTGACTCTGTTATAAAGACGGAAGCTGACAGCATCGAAATGACAGTTCGCAAGGGATGTTCATGTGCGTGATTACACAGACGGTGTAGTTTCTGCGTTTACTGGTAGGGTTGTATGGCAGCGATATGTGTTTACGAAGAAGCACCTGTTTCACATACATCTGCCTCACTGTGAGCACAGAGCAGTCGACATATAACTGAGTAATATATTAATGGCAATAGTTGAATTTTTGAAACGTTGACTACATTAAATTAATGATACAAGAACCGACAGATTCAGTGTGTCATGCTCTTGGCTATGTATGACGCACTAAGTAAAGTATTTTTTTTTAAGAAGTAAACAGTTCTATAGCCATGTAGGTGCGCTATACGACTATTTTACCGACTGAGACACAATTGAACTATGTTTAACGAATTATTAATGTAATCACTGGTTAAGTGAGTAGATATGTGTACCCCCTGTCTGTTAAGCGAGTCATTAGTCGTCGAATAAAGCGACATAATATAACACTTGAAATACTGCATTGCACTTAATGAAAGTTATTAGCTAACTACGGAACAGTTGCTTCCTTAAATTTAAATGAAACCAAGATTTCTTAATTCTTAAGTGTTTATTTTTTTTAATGTAATCTGCCGGAGAAAATGTGTGCATTTCAGTGTGGTGTGGCAGTGGAGTTTGTCGAAGATGCTGGCACTCGGCTAGATGCGGCCTGTTACCACGATTAAACCAGATCCGGTTTTAGTCTGTTATAAATGATGTACTCTCCAGTATGCAGTTACATAAGAGACAGTGCAGACGCGACCTGTTGCCATGGTTGACTAAACCAGATCCGGTTTTAGTCTGATATAAATTAAGTACTCTCCAGTATCCAGTTGCATAAGAGACAGTGCAGAAACAGCCTGTCTAATATAGTATACAGTGCAGACGCGACCTGTTGCCATGGTTGACTAAACCAGATTCGGTTAGTCTGATATAAATTAAGTACTCTCCAGTACCCAGTTGCATAAGAGACAGTGCAGAAACAGCCTGTCTAATATAGTATACAGTGCAGACGCGACCTGTTGCCATGGTTGACTAAACCAGGGTTTTAGTCTGTTATAAAATATGATGTACTCTCCAGTATGCAGTTGCATAAGAGACAGCGCAGAAACAGCCTGTCTAATGTGGTATATAGCGCAGATGCGGCCTGTTTATTATATTTAATGTGTTACGTGCCTATTTTAAGAATATTTTATATTAATTTATTTTAGTTCTAATTTATTTCAATATCATAATATTTTCTAATTTATTATTATTATTGTAAATTAACGCTTGACTAGATAATTTTATTGTAGTTATTAATATTTTATTGAAATTCTTATTAAGTAATTAATTGATGTAGTTGGTGATATACTCATGATTTAATTGATGTTTTGGTGATATTCTCATGATTTAATTGATGTAATTGGTGATATTCTCATGATTTAATTGGTGATATTATCATGATTTAATTGATGTAATTGGTGATATTCTCATGATTTAATTGATGTAATTGGTGATATTCTCATGATTTAATTGATGTAATTGGTGATATTCTCATGATTTAATTGATGTAATTGGTTATATTCTCATGATTTAATTGATGTAATTGGTTATATTCTCATGATTTAATTGATGTATTTAGTGTAAATCGTTGACTAAAAACCAGATTTGGTTTTAGCCTGATATGATGTGCTTTTCAGTATGCAGTTGCATTCTGATATTATGTAACGTAAAACGTTAGATATAGAGCCGAAGATACACCTATTACTCGAAAGCGAGGATGTGTAATTGAGGCGAATAAAAACTTACTAGAGATATTAATTATGTTATTATAAATGTTATATGATAAAGATAAGAACTAGGATAAGATATATAAATTGTATAATTATAGCATAGATTATTAATATAAAATGTGCATTTAATTATCATGTATGAAACACATATACACGAGGACGTGTAATTGAGTCGGATGGCCGATGTTAACAACTTTAGTTTAATCATTTAATGTATAGATGAACGAGTAACACCATTGTAATTAAACTGTATTGGCGAAGTTCACACGTGTTCGTTGACAGTTGACAGTCTGTTGTCAACTGCCAGCAAACACCGTATATAAGTTGCGGGCGCATTGTAATCGGCCTCTTTCTGTGCTCGGACCTCGAAGCGAGAACAAGTCTAAATAAATTGTGTATAAAACAGTTCTAGAGTGATTTATTGGCCGAAAAGCTAACACTATATAGTAACGAACAATCTCACTTTAAATTTTAGCATTTAATTCCTTGTCTCAGTAAGTAATAATACTATTTCTTTGCGGCGACCTGCTACATCTGTAGTTAGCATATTTCATATGAAAAGGTTCTAAGAAGTTCAAGATATTCTCTATGGTAGTCGAAACAGTATATGCCATCATGTATAAACCCTGCTTTTCTCGTTAGGACTTTGTCTCATCACGAAATCTTACAGCATCTTGAAACCATGACGGCCGTTCAGATTTTTTTTACTTGGACTCAGTTGTAAACAGACTGATAGATTATTCTGATGGGTACTCGACATTAACTATCTATTATTAGTGTGTCCATTACTTACGTATGATTAATGAAGTCACAGGCTTGCATCATCGTTAGTGTTTTTAATTTTCGGCTTTTGTCTGTGAAATATTGAGTCAAGAGATGTCTTAGAAGCTTAACTTATAGATTACATAACTCTTTAACTTTAAAGTGTTTAACAAATACATGTACCTATGTAATAGTAGACGCAACAACAAGTAATCAACTATTACAACAACAATACAAGCTGCACCACAATACAACACACACACAAAACAGAAAAACTACAAATAAGTTTTATGAAAAAGCAGGCAACTCCGATTTTAATTGAGGGATCTTAAGAAATAAACAAGCCAAATGATCTCACTCAATCATACTTCTCTATCTCTTCTCTATCTCTAGTCTCTACATAGTATAAATTGAAGTCGCTTTCCGCGTCTGTCTGTATGTCTGTATGGCCGCTAACTCCTCCTAAACCACGCAACGGATTTTGATGCGGTTTTCACCATCAGGTAGATACATTTTCAAGGAAGGTTTATATATATAACTAGCGACCCGCGCGGCTTCGCACGTAAATTACACCCGTGCGAAGCCGGGCGGGCGGATCGCTAGTATATCATAATCCGAAAATCTCTGTCTCACTTCATCGGACACTCTCTCTTTCTCTGATTGCTACCTTAAACGATGGACCGGTATTGTTGGAATTTGGCAAGGGCAAAGCAATTACATACAGTATACTTAAGATTTCTTTATATCCCTGAAACACGCTGATCACCTGAAAAATCTTAAGTAAAATGGCGGGGTGCAGCTAGTTTTGTAACAAGTCTTAAGGAACAATACACAGAATCCTTTTCTTCCCATTAACTCCATAAGCAATAGTCCAATTCCCAAACCCCGAAAACGAACAGTCATACTTGCCTCATGTTCACAGAAAGACGGGAACTTTCGTACATTGTATCATCCGGACAATAGCTTATCGGGATCCCAGTACAATCGACCCAACAAATCTGATCTCGCATCTCTGACATAACATTCTCGCCTTTATTATTGGAGAGATACGGTCGAAGCTCGCTGACCATTCACTCGAGGGTATAACCTTAGCGATGTTGCAATAAGGTTGAATATAGCATCGGATAGATCACCAGAACGATATAGCACGTCCGACCCAATTTCTAAATCTGACTGAGGTTACGACACATTTCAATTAGTTTGGCAGGTATGTGGTGTCAATAGCACTGGAGCGTGGTGATGATGCTCAATCAACAACTTACATTCCCACATTTGACGTAAATCCACGACCTTCTATTGTCTTAGATAAGGTCTTAAATCTAAACGAACATTTACAAGATCTTAATTTATACAATCAAAGAGGAGGTTCAGTTGTATACGCAACTGATTGCGATTACGTTAGAAATGAAAATACACAGTGAAATTATGTCAGTTGAAATATAATAATTAGGTATGAATCTAACATTCAACTAGCGGAAATGTGCGAGACATTTGATGCCACAAAGCAAGAAGATACTTTTGCTGTCACACTATTGCGGTGACAGTGCATAAAAACACTGTAAATTTGAATGAGGGGAGTACGACTTCTAAGAAGTAGATTTTACGTCAACAACTTTGCTGAAAACCTACGTCATATTGGATTATGAAATTTATTATAGTAACACGTGAAAGTGTTTAACGTTATTACTTAGTAGCAATGTTTACAGTTAATAGGAAGCCAAATAAGTATTAGTAAATACACCCACCCACATTGAAATTTTGTATTCGCAATTTATACAAACAGGATACCTATTGTTGAGTTTCTGATCGGCAAACTGACGTAAATGCTGATTTATTTGTAAATAAATGCTATTTGAGTATTCCACTTCTCTTTGTTTCTATTTGTTATTAAATGTTAAAAAGAAAAAACACTAAACTTGGCCATGAAGCCTCACAACAATTATATTTGAATAGAACGGGAATAAAATAAACAATGTTAACTTTAAAACCTCGGGTCACCTCTCTCAACCGTCTAATTACCCGTTCATATGTTTCCACCTACATCTTAAAAGCGTCAGCCGATTTTAATAAATGAGGTTTCGGTTATCTTAAATACAAGATGGCTATATGTAAAGTGGGGATAAAAATTATTTGAACACACACCCTCATTACCTCTTTGTTACGTATAATTAAATAAGTATTTTGAAAGGTTCTATACACATTTTTTTGTTCAGGTGTACAGTTTGCAATATATAACTTAAATACAGTATAATCTCACTAATCCGGCACTATTAAAAACCAGAGGGTGCCGGATTATTGGAATGTTCGGATTACTTGATTATAAATAAAAAATCATAATAAATAAAATAAAGCATTTCATAATAAGAATATAATGTATGTATGTACATTATTATAGCGTTTTAATTCCACATTTATTATGCGAACTGCTAGTCTGTGGAATGCGCTGCCTGAATGGGTGTTCCCCGATAGTTACAATCTGGGTGTCTTCAAACCACGAGTGAATCGGTTTCTTCTAGGCAAGCGTGCTCCAACGTAGACCGCATCATCGCTTAACATAAGGCGAGTTGGCGGTCAAACGCAAGCCAATTTTCTTTGTAATGTGTTAATATGTTAATTTTTTTTGTTCGTCAAAACTTATCACGTGCAAGTGATAAGTTTTGAGGTTAGACTGCTAGACGATGACGCGGCGACGGAGCACAGGCGTAGAGGGGCGAGAGAGGCGCGGGCGGAGGGTGCCGGATTATTGGACGTATCGGTCTATTGAAGTGCCGGATTAGTGAGATTATACTGTAATCAGTTTTAGCCTTGACTTGATAACTGCATGATATTTTAGATTTTGAAGCCTCTTAAAACATTTATACCTAGATAGTTTAAAATTTTCTTATTATATAAAAATTTTTTGAAACATCAACAAAAATATACACGTTTGTAATGTGCGCAGACGCAAGCTATTTAAATTGACAACAAAAGATTAACTACCATCCCGCTAAAAGCTGCGTAAATTTATACTCTTTATCGCTATCTCTTTCTACTCCGCATAACAAAAAAGGAAAAAACATAAAACTCATATCTCATCGGTGACTTAATGCTACTTTATGAATGTTAAATCTTGAAATGTTGGATGGATTTGTATATTATTATGTAAAAATATTTTCGCTAATCGCCGATGTATTATTACTTTCATTTGGTTATGAAAGCTATAATGGAGCGATATTCTGATTTTCAAATGCACAAATCATATTCTAAACTTCAAAATAGGTTAACTGAATATTGTATTTAAACTAGAGAACATCATTTAATTAAAAGCACGTACAACTCTTCGAGACGCCACATTGTTATTCACAACTGATAGCAATGTATGTCAATGCATACTAGTTGCCTGATTAAGAACCGCATTAAAACATTATAATTCTTCAGCTATCAACTATAAATAAGTATATTTATTTAGCATACTATCAAATGTGACAATATTCTGACTAATACTAGTACGTTTGAATAACAACAGACTAGGCAGATAGTTAATAGTCATTATGTAAGTGATGTATTGTATCACATCAGCAGCCATTAAACGTCCACTGCTGGACAAAGGCCTCCCTCTTAAAGAGGGGTGTTGCCATAATCCCCACGCTTGGCAGGCGGCTTGGAGATCGCAGTAAGTTCACCGTGTACTAATAGGACGCTGCTGCCCATCCTCCGGTGATTCTGGTCGCAGTTTTAGGACATACCCGGGTCCGGGATGTATTGTATGGGAGTTGTTAACTTTTCCTTTTGTAGAACAGATTACCCAATACGATGTAGTTGGATGTAGCGAAAGGTTATCGCCAAATCGAAGTGCGATATAGGGCGATTTTTACTTTTCACTGTTACTCGTACCTTGATGGTTAGATATTCATGTTATGATCTTAGCTATGCATTTTGTAATAGGCCATTGTCAGCAGTAAACTAGTGCCTAATAAGTTGTAATGGACGGCGTTGGCTGTTTACTACTTTAATGATGTAATTTGTATTGGGAGGAAAACTATGACATTGAAGTGGATTTTATCATTTCTTTAAATATATTTAGTGATTTACTAACGTGTGTATATAATAATGACATGACATCGACGATATTGCTATGTTGGTTTTAGGTATAATATGTTTTCCTATATCGATCATCCTAACATCGCTTAGTTAAAGGTAAATTACGGCGTCAAAGAAATCGCATACATACTAAAAAAAAATATTCGAAACTAATGAATAAAGCAAGGATGACTGAAAAAGGCGGTGTAGAATAAAATCACTAACAAAACTACGATTCAATCTAAAACTCACTGTTTGCACTGGAAAGCTTCAGGCAGGAGATAAAAATGCTAACAATAGTGACGCTTAGCAAAAGGTACGGGACAAAAGAGCGCCATCGTAAGGTGACGCTGAGTCAGCTGTGACTAGCCCGCCATATTGGATTTTTATTTTTTAAAACTGCGCGCATAGACAAACTTTTTCGATAGCGTACGGAATAGTACGGATTCAATTTGTTTTTAGTGCCGCTTGTTACTGCTTGAGAATGACGCTTTCGATTTTTAATGTTTACAATCGCAACTAGACTGGAATCTTCTAAAACAGATCAAGGAGTGAATATCAGACCTACACAACTACGTCGAATGCTTATCAGAAGTAAAACATAATATTAAAGCTTATGCACTAAACGTGAATTAGGAGTGCGCTGAACGGCAATATAAAACAGTAAAGTCAAAATTATCTAAATGAAAATTGAAAGGTACGTGTACCAACGGTAATATTACGATATCTACAGTTTAATCGAGGTTCTGATGTATGCCAACCTGTCATTTATCAAAACATGTTGCTAGTAAACCTGGTTAATTGAGCTAGATCACGTCAACGGCTAAAATATTACATTTGTAATTCATAAGTTCCAAATTACCTTCAATAAACCGACCGCCCCTAAATTGTTTTCAACTGTAATTGTACGACTTGGAAAAACTAAATTCAGCTAGGTATAGTTGTTTCATTTCGGACGAACACTGGCGCGTTAAATAGCTTTAATAAATCAAAATCGGGGTCAACAACTTTGGTCGCGCGAAAGCAAAATTGCCAAAAATTCGCGGTACACGGAGAAAATAACCGCGAGAATTACGCCAAAAACTTTTTTAATAACGCTCCTGATTCAATCGAAATACCTACGTAACAAAAAAATATCTATACAACAGTAAGAAAAATGTATAAACATGTCAGGGGACCGGATCAGGTACGCCATTTTTTATTGAATTGAACACCTATGCCCGAAAGGGACGCTTAGCTCGCTTCTCTGCCTTTTCAACCCGGGGCTGAGGTTCAGGCCACAGGCGTGGAAAGGGATGGACGTACCTCCGTCCCATTTCCACAGCCGCTGCATTCATGAGGACAAAGAATAAGTAGTAATAAAGACGTGACATTCGTGCAGATGGTTGATAAAACTTAATACTTGGCAGTTTGTTCGTTCTTCGACTATTAAAAGGCAAGGAACAGATACGTTGTTACACGCTCTTTAGTTGTCGAGACTCATGAAAACATTAAAGGAAATGGTTCTCTCCGTCGAGGTCGTATATTGCCTCCATGTTGGTGGTATCGGCGAGCCTTTTTACTTTTGCTATTGGCGCGAAATTGGAGGGAAAAGAAAATGGCAAACAATTCAATGTCTCAATTTAACTCGAGAAGGAAGAGGCCGAGTTGATTGCGTTCGAAGTATCCAGATAGGGACCCAAATAAAAGAGTGCAATTATTTCAAACGCGAGCCTAATTTTTATCATCGGCCCGGGCGGACGTTCGAATTCCGTTTGAGTGTTTTTAAATGACAAATACTTCGTGATCCATCTGTTTCTAGGCCGGTCCTTTGGAGCCAATTAATGAAAGAGAGATCCGATATCCCGCTCTCGGCGGAGGGACGACATTTCGCCTCAATTTTTTACCTGATGTTATGATACTAGTGTTGACGGTAGCATTATAAGGATCGAAAAATTTGCGACACTTTCGAATTACGGACGTGATTATGTTTTGATGACATTTAATAGGATTGCTTTGAGTCAGTTTGGTGGCATTAACATGACATGTCTGCGAGCACTTGAGATTATGAACGGGCGAGTGAGGCGCGGGAAAGAAGGCATAACAATCTAATGCCGCATGGATTTCCGCTTTGATGACGACAAACTTCTCAAATGTGTTCCCGAAAATAGCGCTTAGGCCAATTTGGGAGTCATGCGAATATCGTAAAACCGTGCGCGTAGCGAGGCTCAGTGTCGTCGTGACGAGACTCGGCGCACCACCATTCTGCAATCTGACGTAATTTAACGATCGTGTCGCTGTTATCATTACATTACTCCTTCGACACGCAAATCCAGCCGAATTTATAAAGAGAAAAGTCAGTACGTTGCAAGTTTTTGCGTGAGCGAAATCGTCGGGTTCCAGAGGAGCTGCTGGGTGGTGCGGGGTTGCTCGTAAAGCGGCGTTACGTAAATCGATCGTTTGTTCAGCTGATTGCTAGATTGAAAAGCTCTCTTTCGCTTTGTAATCCCGCCAGCTTATAACCCACACGAGCTTAGCCTGCAATTACAGTATCTCTTTATATGCTCTTTTACGCCTTCATTTTGGTCCTTCGAGCCGAATTCGTTATAAATTCAAAGCTGTTTAAGTGTCAATAAATTGAAAACGTTCGTCTATAATTCCGAAACAATCTCCATCAGCGATAAAGTTCGAAGTGGGTATCCTAACGGGGACTGGAATTATTTTCGAAGCCCGAGAGCCGCAAGACAATAAAATAGCTTTCTTATAACCGTTTCGCCTCGGGGCAATCCTGTAATGTTACTTCCTTACGCACTCTTAGACCAGGCTCGGTTACCCGGCAGTAATAAAACAATAAAATGTTGCAACTTGCGAGAATACTGTAAAGTATAAAGGCAGGTGCGCAGAAACTTTTTTAAATCCCACAAGTCTAGGCATGCAGGTAATAGTGTACTCCGCCGCTTTACACATCGCTCTAAGGAGTTTGTGATTTAATGACTGACCTTATTATTATAATGTTGATTGTTGCAGTAATAGCTGGTAATATATCTAAACTAGATATTTATGGGAAACGTAAACGTTCTCAATTACTTAGTCAGATTATTGTGTAGCTATTATTCAAAATACAGTTCTTTGATACTTGAAAATATACTGGTAAATGTAACAGTTAACAGAATAATAATCATGTCCATGTTAATAAATGACAATTGACCTTTATTAAAAATGATTAAATACACGATACATGACAAAACCAAATGTTACTAAATGCAAAAGCGTTGCGGGCTGCATCCTCGTCTAAAAGACAGCATAGACATCAAAACTTATAAACCTTCTTCTAAAAGTATGTTCGTAGTTTAGTTCTGTCAAATAAAAGTATGTACATATCATGATACCTACTACCCAAAGGGACGGAACGCTTCAAACAGAAAAAACGAGCAGTGCGAGAGGTACCACGTTTAGCCATTTGTCCCTTTCTAGTGTTGATATAATCACTGATACTAATTCCTCATTACTTTTCATACTTTTTTATATTTTTATACAGAATAGATCTACGTTTGGCCACTAACTTGCCTGATGGTAAGCAACGGTGTGGCCGAGGATGGAACACGTTGATCTAGAAGAAATCTATTCATTCTAGCCTTGAAGATGCCTAGATTGTAGTTCTCAGGAAACAAGGAGGACAGCAGGGAGTTCCATTCTTGGACAATACGTATCATAAAAGACAGCCCAAATCGTTGCGTATGAATTTTTGGAATTTCCACGAGGAAGGGGTGATAGTGCGCTGTCCTTCTACTTGTCCTGTAGTAAAAGGGGGAGGGTGGAATAAGGTCATGAAGCTTTTGCTCACACTCACCAAAATATATCCGGTAGAAAATAGACAGACAAGCTACTTTACGGCAGTGCTCAATGCTTTGTAATTTATTGGCGACTAGCTTGCTGTCACCAATCAGCCTCATAGCACGCCGGTCTACGGAATCTAAAGCTTCCAGTTGGTACTTGGCTGCTCCGTCGAATAGGTGGAAGCAGTACTCAACACACGTACATACTAATTTATTCCTTATTTATATCACTACAATAATAAACGGATACTCCCTAAATAACCATGAGAGTTTTCTTTTAGATATTATGTTTCACAAATAAAAATATAAATATTTAAAAATGATTCTGATAAAATCATGTACGGACTACCCAAATTAATACCAAATTTACGGTTGCAATATTTTTCCAAAAGTGGCAACAACACACACTAATATGTGTTCAAGAATGTCATTGTATATAAGACATGTAGTGTGAAAGGGACAAATGGCTAAACGTGGTACCTCTCGCTCTGCTCGTTTTTTCTGTTTGAAGCGTTCTGTCCCTTTGGGTAGTAGGTATCATGGTACATATATATTATTATTTTTAGTTTTGACTCCAGACATATTCTCTATTCAGCCAATGTCAAGGAATAAAGGAGTAAAAATCTGTGAATAAAAAACTTCAAAATAATTGATCTACTGTCAACATTATTCACTTTAGAACCACTTTTCGATTATTTAAAAAAAATATACATCAAGCAAACTTGTGAAAATAGGCTCATAAAAAAGGCCAATTTACACGCTAAATTCAAATTAAAGACTTGCTTTTTAATGCATTTTCTCTGAAGCTACCATTAACGAATGACTCGAACGGCGCAGACGTAAAAAACTAAGAGCTTCCATGTTTTACTTTCCACGTCAACGCTGCAGTTAATTACGAAATACACTTAGTTTGTTTATTGTCGGGCAAAATGTTTGGGAAACTTTGTTTTAAATCTGTGTCTGAAGATGGCTAAGAAAAGAAAGCCTTCGCCGTCGAACAGCATGAAGGAATGATGATATTGTCAAAATTACGGAAACGAAAGCCTATAATCAAAGCATAATGAGAGGCATAATTATATAATCAATAGTAGAAACAATAGAGGCGGAAGGCGATAAATAGAAAATTCAATCATTTTGAAGCGTCAACTCAGTGGATGGCGGGGAAAGGCACGATCGGACGTCACATTGCTGGTGTGTTCAAATCCCTAGTCGAAAGTAAACGCCCGGACGAAGAAAGACTAAGTTGGGAAACATCTGTGATTGGACGAGTATTGCTAACTAGAACACATAAGATAAAGTTCGCTTTGTTGATAGCCAACCTCCAGAATTCGAGAAACACGAGATGATGTTTTAATGATGGATAAACAGTACATTACATAAGTGATGTAGTGTTTAGTAAACATTATCAGCGACAAAAACAACACAAACAATTGACCACTATCAGAGCTTTCGGACGCTTAAATTCAGTTAAAAAGCTTAGATTAGCTTCAATGTTAACTGCATAAACAAATCTTGGAACGAAATATTAACCTACTTCTATTTGAAACTTTACAATTATAATTATGTAATGACAATATAGATATAGATGACAATATAGATAAACTTATCTAATGATGGAGCCAGGAGGTTGATAGGATAGTGAAACTCCTTAATGGCTAAGCGTGTTTTTTAGTTTTCAAACTATAATAATTTCTTAATATGACCATACGTAGAGAATGAACCATAAACCGTTAATAGCCATAACACTAGAGTACAGCACTTAGGAGCGTCCAGGTCATTTAGACAAGAAAAAATGCTTACTGCATTTCCAAAGAAGTTCGTACTCTAATCTGAAACATTCTTGAAGTTTTTAAGATATCTTGATGGTTTAATAAACGAAGAATCCACTTTACTTACTCCAGTTCTGGCTTGTTTTAGATTTTTAAAACTGCTTTTGGTTTTAAGCCAGGATTGGATCGGAACGATATGGTTATGGGGTCTATGCTTTTCGTTGGAAGTTTTAAAATAAATACTTTTGACTCATTTGTGTTGCCAAGAAATGGTCTTAGAAATTTTAAGTCATGATGTGTTCATTTCGAAAACGTTGTTTTATTATTTAAAATAGGTATTGAGTTAACCACGCCCTGCCTATTGTTCAGCAATGATGATATATAGAATTTAGCGCGCTTACCTAGAAAGAAAACTTGATGTTAAACAAATACCGTAAAATTAAGTGGTTCGGTAGAGATAAGCCGTGCGTGCCGTGGTAATTGGTATATAAACAATACATACCTACTCTAAAAAAAATGAAGTGTTATACCTACAGTTTCCTCTTTAGCACTTACATCTCGTCCGTCTTGGTCGTCCATTTGATGACATTTTCATCATCACGTTTGCAATTGTGTGCCACTCAATATTGAAGTGTGCGTTTGTAGAACTATCAAGAATATCAGTTATCGTGTACCTTGGCCCCTACAGTTTTTGGCAGACTTTTTCGGTACCAGTTCTGTAGTATTACCTCGAGTTTAAGGCAAATCCAAACTATATATGTATTATCAAAGTACGTATAGACAACCAGTTAATACAATTCAAAGCAAGCAAACCTAACAGTACCATAATGATGTCACAAAGCCGCGTCGAAACTAATTGATCAGCAGAACTGTTCTCCAAGAAGTACTTGATAAGATTGAAGCAAAAGACAAAAGGCACGGTCAAGAGTTTGCCAATAGGCCATCGAACACTAATGCATGCATTAAAGGACAACATTTCCTGTGAAATTTCCTGTTAAATAATATGTGGTATGTATAATACACCAGTCTGTATATAATTCACAAGGATTTAATAGTTGACGAGTACAGTGCGGTCAGTGAAAGGTGATTTCACTAAAATCTTGCAAGTGATGAGAAGAGACCGAACATTTTTCTTGTACATATCAAATAGAAGAAAAATAATGAAACTTTCACAGTTAAAAGACAATATAGAAGACCTCACCAAGTAGGTTCAAGTAAGCGACAGAGTTAAGAACCTAACGGTGAAGTCCGGTGCTCATAGCCTCGTACAGACGTAAACCGATGGTATATTTAGATTTAGGGTTAGTGAGCATTGTAAATAGTTATGGTACCTACTGGTATTTAGGTGTTTTGTAATAAGCTTTCAAGATATTTGTAGCACTTTAAACATCGCAGAAGTTGTCAGAATAATGGTATAGAGAGATAATTGATTGTGGACACAGAAAACAAAATTTTCTTTTGTTTAAATTAGAACGGCTGTCAATGCTTTTTTGTGAGGTTGTAGCCAGTTGCACCCATATATAAACGAAACGTCAGTCATTCGAAATCAATTAGCAACTGTGATGCGGAGTTCGACGTGTTGATCGAAATAAGAATTTTTAATCAACTAGGTTCTGTCATAATGCCTGGCGACAGATTTTTCTTCTCATTTCCATTCTATTTACTTCTCTTTTCTGTGATTCTAGGTGTCAAGCGTAACTTTTGCGTTGTACAATTCTTATTTTCTTATAATCATAACAGATGAACTTTAATTAGTTTCTCAATGTCAATGTCACCTGTTAAAACGATATTTCCCGCCTTGTGAATCTGGTGATGTCTAGTCTACCAAACTTACTTATTTTCATGTTTAAAATCTGATTAGCCTGGTAATTTGTGGTCCTTCGAATCAGATTTAAATGCATCACAAATCTAGCACCCTCTACTTTTCCCGATGTTTCAATAAATCCAAACCCAGATTTTCTATTCACATCACGTAAATAGAAATCTAGGCGTCCGTTAATATTGTACCATTTATATCATAGGCGTAGGTACCACAACCTAGCAATTTCATATTAAAATGAACTGTAATTTGAAATTAGTTTGGCATGATATCAAAGTTGCAAACTAGGTGAATAGGTGTACATTTTACCATAATAATCCCTACTTTTTACGACGCCATTAATGATAGTTGAAAAAACGTCAGTGACTTATAAGTCACCTTTATCGTCCCAAAACGACCCCTAGAGTTATAGAAGATTTAGTTTGTAAATTAGGTTGTTTTGGTCACAAACATAGTTCATTATCTAAATAGGTACCTTTACCTTCATAAGGAGGAATATTTTTTTACTAAGTAGCGAAGTCCAAGAATAATTAAATAACCGGCTTAACAAAATTAGTAAAAAAAAACGCAATTTCGGTGATCGGAACTCATCCAAGTAATCGAATTTACCAGTATTTTTATTTAAAGCCAACTAAATCGATTTTGATAAATTTTTTATGGGAACAAACTGAAAGTACCTACCTACTTAAATATCCTTTCAACAAAAATATTTTCCAAATCTGCTGGTACGGAAGCCTCACTGCGCGAACCCAACTCGCATTTAGCTGATTTATTAACTTACTAAGTTCATGAGCGCACACGTCTTTCTAAATAGGTATACAGTTATAAATTACGGTGGATTAAAAAAAACACATGCAACTACATGAATACTTCAAAACAATTTAACACTGCTTTTAGGTGGGCAGTCATATAAAAAAAAACGTAGGTAGTTAAAAAAAATATGAGAGCCAGTAGTAACATAAAGTTCGTTTAAAAATGGAAGCTGGATTTGAAATCTCCATTCGCAGGAAGGAAGCCGCATAAATCAAACTTCGAACGCACCCCAACGCATCAATCGTACCGTTCCGTTTCACGCGCCCTCCGATAGAGCGTAACACTACGCAGCTCATGTTTTTACTTTTTCCCTAGTCAATTAGACCACGGAGCGGCATACATTCAGCTCGACACATGTCAACATCTGTTCGACAACTACCGATGTGACACGCACGTTTCCGGCCTTTGAGATTTTTTGCGCGGTAAATTAACGCCGCGAGGCATCCTCGAAAAACCGCTCGAGTGACACGTGCATTGAAAGTAAACAATGGAGTTGGGAAATCATTTAATTTTCTGGTCATAATCTTTTAGTTGGATTTAAAACAATGCTGGTTGGTTTTTGGCGTAGCAAACTTGGGTGATTGGTAACAGATCGGATTTTAAACGGACGATACTGCAGCTTTTAGTGGAACTCTATCGTGCTTCGAATGTTTGTCCTAGAACAACAATCGTTAGGCATTGTTGACCGTCAGGCATCTTTAAGGCTCTAGATCTGGTTAAGAAATGGACTGATTAGCCAACCAGAAACTGACTTACTTTTAACATATTAGTTAAATCTATCTCCGAGATCTACATTGTCAATATTCATTCATCAGTCACACCAAGACACGTTCCGAATGCATTATCGTGTATCATGTTTAATTTATGTATAGTCTTATTTAGTCATGAACTCAGCTGTCAATAATCTGACCCTAAGTTGCGTTTCATTCCAACAAAATTCAAAATACAAATAAAAGATAACACATTCAAAATCCACAAGTTTATCTTCCACGCGCCTCGGCCACCATCAATATTGACTTTACGACACGGTTTACGATTAAATCAACGGTTTCATCTTGTAAATGTAACCCTTAAATTGTCTATAAAATCATGCAAACCGAATACAGTATTCAAATTCGGATAATAAAACACGTTTCGGTTACCGACATTGTTTCAAAAGTGAGAATGGAACGGAATGAAGATGTTGAATTACTAACGTGTGTTCTGAATAAAATATTGTGGCTGTGAATCGTAATTTACATCATATCAGATTACTTAAATAAAGAAATACCCGCGTTTATTTTACTAACAATAAATTTTATCACGAATGGTAGAAGAATGCATGAATAGTAAATGGCCATTTTTTTACGACACAAAAAATCCGCGCACCGACTGCATAGATTTCCGCGTCCCTGTTTTTCGCTAGTTTTGCGTTTATTTGGTGTATATTTTGATTGCGTGTGAATTTAGCCGTGTAATTACGCCACTGAATCATATTTAATTCGAGCTCTTTGTGGAACAATAAATAGCTGAGGTGTAAAATTCAGTAAATTCTGTTGTTTTGATCAAAACGCAGAACTGAAATTGTCTGTTACCTAGTTGAAATGTTAAAATTACTTCTGCGATTGTTGTTTTCGTGAAATCGGGTTAACAAAGCTATCCGTTATGTTGTTTTGTAATTAGCAATAAAGATTCGCTCCAACTGTTTGGATCGTGTGATTACAATACGGGAAACTCGGGAATCGGGAAAGCTCGTTGTTTTGCCACTAGGTACGCCATCTATCGCACCGCTTTGATAAATTTAGAGCTTTTGAATTAGAAAAACACATTGAATTGAATGCTACGTTTGTTTGACAGTTTTGAAGTTTTACCTTATCTATAAGTTTGAAATCAGTGAATTAAAAACATTGTTATGTTAAGTTGGTGTACAATTTCAGACACAGAAAATTTGAGTTAGGTTAGGTAAGATAGACCCACTTTAGGTAAGCGCATACATATTATAATAATCAATGATCTATACTAATATTATAAAGAGGAAAGATTTGATTGTTTGTTTGTTTGTTTGCATTGAATAGGCTCCGAAACTACTGAACCGATTTGAAAAATTCTTTCACTGACGGGAAGCTACACTATCCCCGGGTGACTAATGCTATAATCTATACCCGTGCGAAGCTGGGGCGTACCGCTAGTCTTATATAATCTCATTGTTAATAATAGATAAGTGAGTACCTATAAGGTTCAAATTAAACATTCAATAAAGTTCAGAAAACTCTACGCAGTAGGGTAATAGAAAATAGGTACGCGTTCCTCGGTTTTATGATCACGGCAGTAAAGACAAAGCTGGCTGATTTCGATAAAAAAATACCCCGAAGGCAGCAGGCATGATTTTTACATGCCGGTAAATCTAATAAAGAATCAATTTAAAAGCTCGGCGAGCGTAACTAATGTTATCAGTCGGAATCTCACGCTCCTGCCATTCCAGCGTCGAGATCCGACCACAGAAACAGTTATTAAGTCAATTAGAAATGAATCGACGAAAGTTCAACAACGAAACTTATCAAATGATCGTTAAGTGGCAGGGGGGTACCGTGCACCGTTACTCTGGAACGCCTAATTAATAGTCGCCCACTCGGACTCTCACCAAAACTGGTTCCCGGAGGCTAGTGCACTGTTTACAGGGCATGTACGCCGCGCGCATCTACAATGCAAATCCCAGAAACACCATCCGCAATCTGCGATTCAATATCGCCGCATTACGACTCCCTCGGACCGTCTTAGCCAGCATACGGGCCCCAATCGAGACTATCGATTCAACTCACAAGCCTCCTAGAAAGAATTCCTTACAACAATGAGCCGGTGTAACAATAAATACCTTAATGATATCCCGAGATCGGAGAGAGAAGGCGTCCGGCAGCAGGCGGTACCCGTCCCACACTTTTCAAGAGAAATCCTCCACAACACCACGGGCACACAACATCACAATATGGACACAATCTCACTGGAACACTATTCAGGTCGGTAATGTTGGAATACTTGAAATCCACAGCACAGGTTTGGTTTTGCTGTTTTTTCGTAACACAACACGGCGTGAGCACTCCCTGGAAGAGATGACCGACGCGCACGGCAGCCGGGCACGAACTGAACTGGTTTTGCTGGCGCGAGGGGTCGCGGGGAAGGGTGGACGGGTGCGTTTGTGTTCGGTTTTATGAAAATATTTCGTGAGTAATGCACGTGTTATGTTATGTCGGCGAGTGCGACGGCCTAGAGCGGCCTCGGATCTCTGATTGAAGTGCATTGAGACCTGCGATAGATAACGATGGCGAACCATTGAACGTGTCGCAGTGGTCACTTGCCCGTACGTGGGGTCTTTGTCTCATCATGCCCACGCTTCTAGCGGAGCTTACCCGGGCTTAAGTTGCATTTCTATCTACATTCTCCGATCTCCCAATGAATTGCTCCTTGTTTGATATTAGGTCCGCTATTGTACCTATCTCGCCAAGATTCCGATATTGCATCGATGATACAAACTCGATTGCCGAGTGCATTGAACTTGTTTACGGCCATGCATTCATTTTATTTATCCGACAAATCTGCAATTGTCTGCGTTTCTATAACATTGTAAGTAAAGGTAATAGTAAAACATTTTATGAATAATTTCTATGGAAATGGTATGTAAATTGATGCTTTGAGGCAAATTTGTAGAAATTGAGGTCGTAAAATATGAAATAAGAAACTTAAAGCTATACCTATAACAAATACCTACCTAATTACAAATGATGCCTACCTACATGCTAAACTCATTGAATTCTTCTAGGCAAGCGTGCTCCATCGTAGACCATCTTTACATCATTGCTTTACATCAGGCGAGTTGGCGGCCAAGCGCAAGCCTATTTATAGTTAAAATTAAAATTTAAAACAATTAAAAAACCTAAAGTTATATTATGCTTAGATTGTTATATGAAAATAACAATCAGAATTAGAATCAGAATTAAAAGCCTAAAGCAGCAGCGGAAGTGGTGGAAAGCCTCAAACGGAGTATGGAGGAGTATGAATGTCTCGGCGAGGGATAGGTACATAGGTATTTCTTCCGTTTGGAGTTGAAAACATGGGACCGTGAGGTCCAGCCGTTCGGGGTTTAGTTTAAGAGTTGTCCAGACGCTTCGTAGGTAGATGTGACAGGTGACCAAAGAGCCTGTCGCTTACCTTGACCAAAGAATAAGTTTGGCCATTCAACGTGGTAATGTCCCCAGCTTTTTGGGCACCAAAAAACCTTCTAGCTGGTTCTAACTCAAACACGTGCATAAAATGCATATCCCCGTGAAAAGGGGTAGATTAGGTATAAACTAGCGTAGGTAAATCAATATTCTGCCAACTCCGGCAGGATTAATGGATCTCAAAATAAAATAGGCATGAAGGTATTGACTGTTTTCGTCACTGGGAAAAAACGCTGCGGTAACAACACTAATTCTGTATGAAACCACATAACATGCCGTTAACGTGTTTTAAGACCCTCACTTTTAGCAATCTTGATCATTCTAGTTTTAGTTTGTCTACTTCCATGGTTGATTAGCTTAAGATTATAAAAATGGTGTCATATCAATATTGAATGTTTTATCTAGGACGTAAAGACCGAAGTGCATTTCGCTCGATATAAAAAAAAAATTACTCTGAATTGCGTTTTCTACGTTTTTTTGGATTCATTAAAATACATGTTTAGTAAATGATTTCTACAATATCTTAATTGTATAATTAAGATATTGTAGATCATAGATTTCATAATTAGGGAAGGACCCGAAAAGGTACATGTAATGTCGGAATCTGCAGCATTTCAATTCAATTATTTTTTTTACTGAACTGTATATTCTTCTATGAGTTTTGAGGTATCGTTTTCGTATAAATAAATACGAGGATTTCATTTTTATAAAAAAAATATGATTTCATGCAGATCAAAAATATTTTTTTGTTGGAAAACTAATAATCATGATGTCATTTTTCATAATGATTGAGGGCACAGCTGTGACTGAGGGTGCACCGTTTGCAAAATGATTTCTTCTGGGCAAGCATGCTCCATCGTAGACCGCATATCAGGCGATTTGGTCAAATGCAAGTCTAGGTATATATTTTTTGAAGTGATATTCTGAAATGAATAGAATAAATAATCCAAACCCCTATTTTCTCCAGCGCGATAATTTCCAACAATCGAGAATCGAGATAAAGAAAGTTATCGTGAGTTTTCCGCCAACTTCCCGTTCCTACGAATGAAATTAATTATCCGAATGGTTTATCCTTGATCACATACGCTATCCTTTGCACCTGTTGCTGTCCTTTTTATGGGACAACGTGATGAACAGGCAAGTGGCGTGATGGTAATCTGTATACCCTGAGGGCAAGACCCGGTTCAGCAAAATATATCTCTGTAAATTATCTTTATTCCTTTGTTTTTTATTATTATAAATAGGCTTGCGCTTGGCCGCCAACTCACTTGATGTTAAGCGATGATGCGGCCTACGATGGAGCATGCTTGCCTACAAGAAACCTATTCACTCTCGACTTGAAGACACCCAGATTGTAACTATCGGGGAACACCCACTCAACAGCGAATTCCACAGACTAGCAATTCGCATAATAAATGTGGAATCAAAGCGCTTCGTACGGGTTCTCGGAATATCAACCATAAAGCGGTATCGATTCTTCGTGCCCACTCTTGCCAGTCTGATAGAAAAATGGGCAGGAGGGAATCAAATCATGCAAATCTGATGCACACTCCGAAATGTGTCCGATAAAAAACCGATAGACTAGCAACTTTTTTCAAAATAAATAATATTTAGAACGTTTGTTAGAAAAACCTTATTGATCACGGAGTAATACCAGTAATACGCAAATATGAAGCTTGAGTGTCCACCGATTAAGCTACCATCAGATGGTCTGTCGCTTGCTTGTGACTTATTCTATTAAAAAAATGTTGTCAGTTCTAAAATTTCTCATATTGCCGCTGGTTTTTCTCTGGTGGTTACGTCAGAATATAATTTTATTATATTTTTGGTGCATTTCCTATGTTCCTCCTCTACCCTCAAACAGCACTAACATGAACCTGCTTCGTGAACTATATTTGCAACGGACATTATGTACCTATGTGGGTTAGTGCGCGGTGCAGGAGCTATCCGTATAACAGCGTGCCATTGATTCCGCGCGCATAGCACTAGGTGTAATTTTGACCTGCTTTCGCGTTTTGGTGCACTCATCCTAAGGTTATCTAATACTTCACCAGCTGACCATTGTGGTCTGGCATATAACAATATTGTGGTTCGCCGTATAAATAACTGTGGTGTGTGAAACAAAGAGCCTAAGTAGTGACACGTGTCGAAGGCGTCACTGGACCTTTGGAGTGGAAAACGAAGAATACCAAGTAAGTGCTGTGCCCCTCCGTCCGAATCCCTCTCTTTGCTTTATAGGGGCCCTAATTGCCCCATCGTAACTTGGCGAATCCAGCTAGGTTTAACTCTGATTGGCCGAATCTCTGGTACAGAGTTGTGCTGGCATAAGGTCAATTTTACTTAATCGCTAGGATTTAAAAAAATCCTGCTATATATTTTGTTATTTTTTGGGGTTTTCAGACACTTGTCTTATTTCAGACCAACGTGCTGTTGAGAAAAAACAACTGTGAGTGGTTTTCTTCATAAAAAAACATTCAGCTGCCAATAACAAAATAAGTTTTATTATAGAAACTGACGTGATTTTCACACATTTTATTTATATTACATGGAAATTACTCATGTAAGATTAAGCCGGTCACTCCGACTATAGTTTCAACCACATTAGACAGTCTTTTTTAAGGTGAATGCACGCGCGCGGCTGCGTCTCGCTTGGCACTGAAAATAAGTTTGTTTGGAAAAGTATAAATACGGAACCTCTTATTCATTATGTTCGTCCTTAAAAATAACCTTGCGGCATGAAAGGTTTCTGTGAACGAGTGCTGCTATGGAACAAGTCTATTAAACAAATCAGTGAAACACAGACTATAGTAATGTAACTGGAAAGGAATAATCATTCCAGTTAGAACATAAATGTTAAATCGCTTTGACCTAGACTAGACGTAAAATGTAAATCCGAACATACCCGCACAGGAATACCTGCGAACGACCTCAGACCGTATGCTAAGAATCCATTATGTTCAGCTTATCGACTGCTCACGATAATGTTTTCAGGATTACCGATTTCCTCCTCCGAATCTTTCACCGATCCAATGGGAATATTTTAATAGGATACCTCTTCGTTCCCTCAAATTCGGAGGTACCAAAACATGATACGAAATCGGCTGATCCAAGACTCCATCATCCAAAATTCGCTGACAAAATCTTTGTAGCCAAAGCGGGTATTTCTATAAAAACGCATTTTCGGAATTGCCGCGTGGCCCTTTGAAGTTAATCCTTGGATTTGGGCTTGAGGAGATTCCTTCCTGAGTGTTTGTATGTAAATGTTTACCGTTAACAATTTGAGAATGCTTTGAGGCAATTTTGTGTTGAGCTTTGGGTGTTGTTTTTGGAGGTTAGGTGGAAGGGTCAGGTGTAATTGGTGTCGCGCGGTAGCGGTGTAATTGCGGACAAGCGTTGGACTTTTCTGTCGCGACGACGTCGAGTGGCTTGTCAAAATTCGAAAATCGAATTGGTTCATTCCATTCGTTCTTTTTGTTCGTTCGTTTTGCTCGATATTGGATACGCGGTCGACGGTGTCTAACAGAATTTTGCATGTGCGTGCGTATACTGTAATTGGGTTGCCATTCTATCGCTGTCTGCAGCCGACAAAGTTATTTATAGAAGGTTAAAAGGTTCCTATCCCTAATTGTTGTTTTTTTTTTGTCAATTCTCTTTTTCTCGTTTTCGCGCCTAAATATCAGCGAGAAATTGACAGCAGTTTTAATGCAAAATTTATCACTTTAAAGTAACGCTTATTACTACAGATGACCATAAGGCTAGTCACATTTAGCGGAGCAAAATCATGGCGCTTACGTGCGTTTCGCTACTTAAATTTTTGAGGATTTTCTCATATTTTTCGAAAAGTAATGTTCTAATGTAAAATTTACCTTTGCGGCTTCCTCCATAATGAGTAAATCTGTATATTAAGATATCGCAGACATAATTAAAAAAAATTGTATTTGAATGAATCCAAAAAAACAGGGAGCATAGCGCAAAATGGTAAACTTTCATGTTTTTTTTTTCGAATGAAATGTCCTTCAATGAATTGTTTAGGTCTTTGGGGGTTCCTAGATAAAACATAAAATGTTGATATGACACCGTTTTTTTATAATTTTATGCTAACCATTGAAATAGACACACTTAAACTAGAATGACCAAAATTGCAAAAAATCGGAAGATAGGGCCTTAAACAGAATAAAGATCGTCTATCTCTTTCTAAGGCCGTAAAAATTTCGAGATTATTCGTGAAGGTTTGTCTAAACTTGGTTCTTAGCCAAAATAAATAGTTTCTTGCTATCATTATTCCTGAAAAACAACAGCTGCAAAAGAAATAATAGGTGAATAAAATTCGTGATTAAATAAAACCTTATTTAATGTGGTGCGTTACGTCTCACACCTAGCGTGCAACGTCTAACCTAATTTACTGTCTAGCTCCTAGAGTTTATTTGAACAAAAAACAGTACTTTCGTAGGTATTTTTAATTGCCTTTTGTTATTTGCGTGGATAGGAAAGGTTAATTATATCTCTGAAATAGTAAAACAAAGTATTCACGGATACGATACATCCAGTTACATTAGTTATCTTCATCATATTTTCAGTCATAGGATTTCCACTGCTGGACATAGGCCTTCGCCCTCGATTTCCAAAAGGGTCGGTTGGAAGCGGCCTGCATCCAGCGTTTCCCTGCGGTCTCTTTTAGGACGTCTGTCCATCTTGTCGGTGGACGTCCTACGTTGGGATTACGGGTCCGTGGTCCGTCATTAGTTATGCAAGCTTTATTATAGAATTAAATACAGTCAAAATTATTTATTTTTGTACAAAAACTAGATGACGTAATAAATACAAGATGACGCTATGTATAATAAACATTATATACCGATCCAAAAGACCGATCTTAAAGAGGCCGCAGGGAAACGCTGGATAGAGGCCGCTTACAACCGGCCCTTTTGGAGATCAATGGCAGAGGCCTATGTCCAGCAGTGGAGGTCCTATGGCTAAAATGATGATGATGAATAAACATTTTAGAAAATACATAACAGTAAATAGATACATTTTGGAGATCCCGCCCATTTGGAGATCGATGGGAGCGCCTATGTTCAGCAGTGGACGTCCTATCGCTAAAATAATGATGAGATAAATAAAATTATTTACAAGTATAATCTTTACTATAGATACAGATACAATCTTAGTGGATTACGATTCTCATTCCAAGTGTTTGATTCAAACATGCTCGTTATAACATTCATGTTACGTCCTTCAGACGACTCTGGGTAATTTATCTAACCACTAGCTATCACTGCGTGCTAGAGTTCTAGTTCTAGGTCACTACAGGCCAAATTCTCTGTAGAGTAACTGGGGGAGCTGTCATCGAATTTTCTGAATAAAGCTGTCATCTAATCGTTGAAAATGTTTTGTTCCATGTTTTGTCCAGCTGTACGTATAAGTTGGTTGCTCTGTAGGTTAGGCACAGATTATAATAATAGTTACCTACTGCGGTTAGGTTAATGGGCTAGGATTGAAATTTAAAAAAAGATATATTTTTAATCTATGGCTGTTATTCAAAAGTCTTTGATCATAAATATAGTTTAGATTTGCCTTAAACTCGAGCCAGTACTGAAAAAAGTCTGCCAAAAACTAAAGAGGGCGAGGTAAACTCGTATTGCACACACTGACATATTTTTACTTGTTCTACAAACGGACAGTTCAATATTGAGCGGCACATAACTGCAAACGATATGATCAAGTCATCAAATGCACGACCAATAAATAAGAATTAAAAAAGGGCCCTGCTAATAGAAATATTCATAAATTCACATGTACGCTAAACGTAGTTTCATGCAGGTTGCCGAAACTAGATATTTTGCGAAATCCCAAGTCGTAGAATCAGGGAGCCGTGACACCGACTGGAGTTAGGGCTTGGCCACATCGCTACGGTGCGGCCCGGCCTCAGTGCGGCAGCGTGAAACGGCATGTCCGTGGAAATTTGCAGCATGACGTCACACCGTTTTACGATGCCGCCGAGTCGAGTCAACTTCTGTTGTGATGACCTGGTGGGGGTTTGTCTCGCTCTCTCAACTAATGAGAGAGAAATACAAAAGTGAATGTAAAGTTATTATAAGTTTTTTTTTGAGATTACGTATGGTAACCCACCTAGGTATGTGAAGTAGCGACTGTTAACAAACACTGCAGCGGCGGCTTCGAAAAACGGTGCGTCGCCGCGCCGTGTCGAAAATTTCCACAAGCTACGAAATTTTCGACAACACACCGTTTCACAGTGCAGGCGCCGCACCGAGATGATGTGACCAAGCCCTTATTCAGCCTAAATTATTAACTCGCTCGACTGTGTTCAACGCGATCACATTTTTCTGAATATTTTTGTATGAATATTGTACCCAAGTATCTTTAACATACCTATCTGTACAGGGTTTCACGGAGCAGTGGTACGTATGGAGTCCATTAAGAGCCCTATAACATTATGTGATGAAATAAACAGTTAGATTTTTCCGTTCCTTTATTAGCGCGGACCTGCAAGGTGTCACACACCATGAACATGAAGCGTTTCAAACAGGGTGTCTTAAACTAATTACTTCTCCGAGCTGACAAAGCACCGTCAACACCGCTATAGTGTTGGCGGCGGTTTCTGCTTACAATCAAGCGGAGCGCAAGCTATCTTTCAGCGCTTTTTTGTATAAAAAAACGGTATTACATTAGATACTTAAGCCCAACGCCGACTATGAAGAGTCGAGGTAGCGTCGTGGTACGATGGCAGTGGAAAAGTCAACACTTCGGTTACGCTGGTTCCTTATCTTATTTTATTTTGGATCCCATAGTAAAAGTTGATCATAATGATGGGTACTTTAGACCCCTTTTGACTTAGTACACACTTTCCGCGTAACCCTGTATAACATTTAAATATCGAGAAGCGAGGCAAAGAGGCTCCCGAAGAATCCAACTCGGATGGGCAGCGTTCGGGAAATTGCGTGACATCTTCTCGTCCAAGATACCACAGTGCCTCAAGACGAGGGTTTTTGACCAGTGTGTGTTGCCAGTGATGACATATGGTACTGAGACGTGGTCCTTAACTGTTGGCCTTTTGGAAAAAACTCAGGGTCACTCAGCGGGCAATGGAAAGAGCTCGGAGTTTCTGTGCGCGATAAAATCCGAAACGTGGATATTCGCCAAAGAACCAGAGTCACCGACATAGCTGTTAAAATTTGCAAGTTGAAGTGGCAATGGGCAGGCCACATCGCTCGAAGAACCGATAACCGATGGGGAAGAAAGGTTCTTGAGTGGAGACTACGAACCGGAAGACGCAGCGTAGGTAGGCCTCCCACTAGATGGACCGACGACATAGTGAGAGTCGCTGGCATCCAGTGGATGCAAAAGGCAGGCTGTCGTTCAGTGTGGAGGTTAAAGGGGGAGGCCTATGTTCAGCAGTGGACGTCTTCTGGCTGATGATGATGATGAGGCAAAGAGGAAGCGTTACGGGTACCTAATCGTAAAAAAATTAAATAATACTGGGAAGTGTTTACTTTTCCTCATACATCGCAGTGCCTCTTCGACTCTCCATCTTAGCTGATTGTACAGAACCTAGAAGCACTTACAGTGACATATACCATTGTTGTATTTGAACCTGAACAGTTCCATTATGACATCTGGGTAGTTCCGTTGACATATCTGTGCAGTTCTCTTGATTTATCTGAGCAGTTCCGTTGATGCACTCGTCCCATTCAGGCTGGATGCACTTGTTAATCAGTCGTTTAATCCACTTGCGCAGCTGTTGTTGGGTTACTCATATTAAGAGTGGTAACGCAGTGTTAAGCGGCGGGATGTTTAAAACAACGAGGTTTTACCAATAGACTCACAAAAAGCACTAAATACATGGCTGTATTTTACTACAGCTATCTACATAAAATGACCCATAGAACTCTACAGCCTTTTACAGCATTTACATAATTATTTCTAAACACACAACATGGCATTTTTGATTATTTTTCATACTCCAAAATCGTGCATAATACGTGCGTTGTTGGACGACACAGGACGGATTGAGTTCACTCAACCTAATTTAAAAAAACGACCAGATAATGTGCTGTCGACTTGACATTTAAAAACTTGTAAGAACGATCGAAGTCTTAGGACTCAGATCCTTTTTAGGGTTCCGTAGCCCGACAAGGAACCCTTATAAATTCGTGCTATAAGCTTAGCGTCTCATGAACTAGATGGCGTTATCAACTCAAACCACGTTTCAAGGGTACTTGGATCATTCTTTTCCTGGACTCACTTCACTTGTATTGATAAATCGCTCCCCGCTCCTCTCATGACCAAGCCCGCGCCAACCCGGCAAGATCTATTTATTGTCATGGCACGTGTTAGTTTATTTGACATAAACTGCGTTCGGAAAGCTCGTTAGTTTCTACCTATTAGCTTTATTCAGCCGTTTGATCTGACGAATTCTTGCTCTGTTCTATAGAAGGGCTTGTGAACGGGCCTCGGGGCTGGGGTGGCCATTATACTTGATACAATTAGGATATTTGGCTAGACGCTAGGACTAGTTTGGGGACACTAGGACTAGTTAGGACTAGGTTTAGTTTTTTTGACTACGACTGATTCTTATGGTGGAATTTAGGAGCGATGGTGGCCGAGCGGTAGCATATTGTGCGCTTTACAATCTGACGGCCATGCACCAAGGACTTATTTGATAAATAATATGCAGTTTCGATGCCATCGTTCTAAAATAATGAAGGAAAACATCGTGAGGAAACCGGTATGTCCAAGAACCTCAAAAGTTCAAAGACATAATGACATTTACCAACATGCACTTGGCCAACATGGTAGATTAGCCTGGGCCGTCGTTACTCGAGCGATTCGAGATCTGAATTTACCAATCTACATTTTGTTCACCAGTTTAATACCCTTGTCCGATTGCACTTTGATTAGTGATTGGTGCGAGTACTGCAGGCGCTTAGTGATTAGTACGAAACACATTTAGACCATATCTGATTAATGCGAGTGTATAAGTACTTTAATAACTCGCAATAATTAATTATGAAGTATCACTTGCACTCGCACTAATCAAAGTGCAAACGGACCTTTAGGACGATAACTGATTAGTGCGAGTGTATACTCTAATCGCTCGTAAAATTGCTAATTAATAATCACTCGCACTCACACTAATCAAAATGCCATCGGGCCTAGTGCGAGTAATTAATGCTGGTGCTTATTGATTAGTACTAAGGGATTAGGTCAGGGGGAAGTAAAATCCATAGTCCTTTGTATATTGTATTATCCATAAAGCTTTTAGTACTTTCCCATTGATATCCTTTTCCATTACATTACATAATTAACGCTTATTCGTAAAACCATTTTACACTTCCTCTCTCTTTGGCTGCTCAAGCAAGCCTCATGTCAACGTCGCCCGATCACGCCATCAGACCACGGTGGGCTGTGATTGGCCGACGTTCCTGATTGGCGTTGATACATCTAGTTGGCTTTGAAGTCATTAAATCCTCTTTCAATTAGGCAAAATAAATAAAAACTATTAATACATATTTGTACTCAAAGAAATAACCAAAATGCTATAATAACGTGCGAATATATAAATCAAATAGTAATAAAGTTATATGATTATTTACGGGATATTTACCGTGGTAAGGTTGTGGAATGAGCTCCCGATATTTCGGCGCAGTTACATGCACCATGTTCACGGGAAGACTGAAGAATGCGGGTGGTTGGTCGAACAGTTAAAAAGTTAGGTGCAGACATAACGATCTACCCTCTTTCTTAGTCTTTTGCTACGGTTATCACTGGAACTCGAACTCGAACCTAAGTCCCGACAAAACACACTCACTGTATCACTACGTATAGTATTTTGAACACATTTTGAACGCGAGCTTTTATTTTTAAAGCAACCTAATACTGGATTCCACGCACTGGCGAGTTGAAAACCATCACCTCGATTGAAATTCTGGCATTTCGAGATTTCAATAGTAATCATATAACTTTAGTGAACAACCGTGATAGTTTAAAACAGTGTTTCAAATAGTAATAATTGTTATAATAGTAATAATTGTTACAGTACTATACACATTTGGATCATAACTGATTAGTGCGAGTGTATACTTTAATCACTCGCAAAATTACTAATCAATGATCACTTGCACTCGCACTAATCAAAGTGCAAACGGACTTTTAGGACCATAACTGATTAGTGCGAGTGTATACTTTAATCACTCGTAAAATTGCTGATCAATAATCACTCGCACTCACACGAATCAAAGTGCAATCTGGCCTAGTGCGACTAATTAATGCAGGTGCTTAGTGATTAGTACTTTACACATTTGGACCATAACTGATTAATGCGAGTGTATACTTTAATCACTCGCAAAATTACTAATCAATAATCACATTTTATTTATATTACACGGGAATTACTTACGTAAGATTAAGCCGGTTATTTCGACTATAGTTTCATCCGCATAAGACGGTCTTTTTCAAGGTGAATGCACGCGCGCGTCTGTATCTCGCTTTGCTCGTGTAATATAAATAAAATGTGTGAAAACCACGTCAGTTTCAATATTAATCAACAATCACTTGCACTCGCACTAGTCAAAGTGCAATCGGGCCTTAAGATATCTGTGTTATAGATGTCTTATAGCCACCCTACGAGTCCCTATCTGATAATGGCAAATGACAAGGACGCGATTGTGAGTTGCCTTTGTTGAATGCCTAATTCTAGAATTTGCCATTTGTCAAACGCGGCGTATTGAAAGGAATTGCGTAAATGAGATTGAATAGCAATTTACGATACAATTTATTGCAATAAGCTTTGCAAATGGGTAAAGTTGCCACAGTTACTTTGACAGTCTTCTATAATCAATGGCTTGTGAAAGGTCTTAAAAAAGTTATTTATTTCAAAGCTTTCGGGACTTGGATAACAAAGTTATGTAAGTTGCAGGTTTTTACTAATTTTATGTAACAAATTGTAATACTAAAGTTATATGATTATTTACGGGATATTTACCGTGGTAAGGTTGTGAAATGACACAACACAACCACAACCTTACCACGGTAAATATCCCGTAAATAATCATATAACTTTAGTGAACAACCGTGATAGTTTAAAACAAACTGTAATACATTTTACAATTATTATCACGACATTTATTTATACTAACGGGTCTAGCCCGAACTTTTTACGGCGTCATTGGCCAAAGCTGAAAAACTGAAAAGCAACACAACAATTTGTAAAAAAAACAGTCGAATTGGTGATCTCCTCCTTTTTGAATTCTGTTAATAAATTAATTTATGTGGATTAGGATGATGTTGGTAAATGTACTATTGATGCTATGGCTATAAATAAACTGGGCTATTGAAATGAACAATTTGTGGATGGGATAATAGATCTATAGGATGAGTCCTGCACCTGCCTTATCAGGTATCATCTCAAAATATATTTAGGCAGGTGATGACTTCACCATCATCATTAACCAGACGACGTCCACTGCTGAGCATAGGTCTCCCGCTTTAACCTCCACACTGAACGACAGCCTGCCTGACATCTGCATCCACTGGATGCCCGCGACTCTCACAATGTCGTTGGTCCATCTAGTGGGAGGGCCTACCCACGCTGCGTCTTCCGGTTCGTGGTCTCCACTCAAGAGCTTGGTGATGACTTGCCACCCACTAAATGGGCCTTTATGGGCCGTAAGGCCTATGTTCAATTGTTCATACAACTTTAAAGCTTGCTATAAGCTCTGATCAAGTACTTAGTTTAGTAACAAGTACCGCATATCGCCTTACATTACTTTTTACATTTTGTATTGCTGTCTGTATTCTGTCAGTAAAACTGCAATGTACATTGTACAATCTGCAGGATCATACTTAGTAAAGTTTACTGTCTATCTGAATCCTGGATCGACTTATGCGTCAGGATTAACAATTATGCTTGCACATCGAGGGACCAACTTTTAGACGCGAAATAGCAGTGAGGATTTGATTTTATGAGTCATGGAAAAGGAAATAATTGGTGTTGCAAAAACTGGCATTCAAATAACGATGATGATCGATCTCCTGGTTAAAGACATTACAATAATTTGGTACTCTGCCAAATTCTAGCAGCCTGTCTAGCCTGTTTCTTAGGCGTCTCACTTCATTATAGGAGTCATACCCGTTTCATAAATATTTTTCTCTATGGAAGTCCCACCTCTTCAACGTTAGCGGTTATATTCTATATTATCTTTGATTCACGACAACCATTTCAAGTCTAACTAGCAAATGAACTAACTGCAAACGTAGCACGCATATATTCATAAGTGATATTTTACAGATTGGCTTCCTCAATTACCGATCAAGATTGCACGTCTATTTAGAACTCCTCGGTGTCAGATATCATAATTCCCATACAATTAAAGCAGTTTGGTAACATACCTCCAGGTGGATGGTTTGCAACGAGATACCGCCGTGGCTAGCATGCAAATACAACCGTGTGGGAGGAATCTATACGGACCAACGAGAATATAATAATAAAGCCAGCCAAGTGCAAGTCGGGCTCGCACTCGTAGTGTTCCGTAACACCACATAAATTGTTAACAACTGCAGGAAAAAAAAGGAGTACAAAAATACATCATACACAGGCGGTCAGCGATCACCCATTCAAGTACCGACCGCGCCCGACAACTGGTGATGAACAAAAACCGACTCGCACGTGGCCGTTATATATTATTTGTTGTTTTACTTTAGAGTGTGTACTATAATCATGCCAAGTTTGATGCATGTACGTATTACCTTTTTTACATTAGATCAAATACATAAATACGTTTGTTGTATGGGGATTGGGGATCCAACCTTTAGTTTTAACTTTTTGTCTTAATTTTAATTTTTAGTTAATCCGCCGCAACAATACATATTCTTTGAAACGGTACGATTCGAAAATTACAGCCATTAAAATATAGGACGGACAGACAGACGGACAGAGAGCCTACGCTTAGTAATAGGGTCACGTTTAAACCTTTTGGGTATAAAACCCTAAAAATCTGCTCATTTTAATATCGAAAGCTTGAATATGGCCATTGAAACGAGAAACGCAGTTGTAAATTAAATCTCTTATTGCAAGTGCAACTTGTATGAAAATGAAACATGCTATGTTAATAATGTTAATTATTTTATCGCCTCTTGTGCCTTGATATATACAGTGCCTGATAGTGTTGCCATTGACAACTTGCTATTAAATGGAAGGAAATGCAAATGACAGTCTATGCTTGGTCCAAGTTTTTGTTCTGACTGCTGAAATAACATTGTATAATTTTTTTTTTAATATTTTATTGTGGTATGATGGCTATCAGCTACAATCTAACTATAGTAGAAACAACAAGTATGTTATCTTCATAGAGCGGTACATAGCGCGGCTTGTGCCAAGCGGAATAGAAGTTCGACGCTGGCCATGCTGGTTCCCAGTTTTTTTTATCACGGATAAGTCTTTTGATCCCCAATTCGCTTTTTGGTAAGCGACGATGTGGTCGAAAATGAAGCACGCAGACTTAGAAGATACACATTTACTCAGGCCTTGAAAAATCCCCGATTTTATCTCTCAAGAAACAAAGAAGCTGATAGGTTGTTCCAATCCTTGGCCGTACAGATTAGAAACGTAGAATCGAAACGTTTGGTACGTATCCAAGGAAAATCCACAATGTATGGGTGGTAGTGGGCCGATTTCCTACTAGGTATTGCGTAACCACGACTTTTTCCTTCTTCAGCGCGTCGTTTGTCTTCAAAGCTGGAAAAGCTGGTATTTTAAGGGTCGCAAAACGTGGCTAAGTACACAGTAAGTTCAAGTGGCGTAACTAGTACACACAACACATAGGTACACACAAACATTATTACTATTCCGCTTTTTTTACATCGCATTCTAGGGTATCTTAGGTCTGTATAATTATTTAGTGTTTACCTCTCAAGTCTTATCAACAGACATAATATATCAACATTCTAATCATTATTCATATAAGTGTGACCTAGTTATCATAGGGGGACATATCGTGAGAACTACTGATAAGAAGCACTGATATAAATGTGATTCAAGAAAGGAGGGAACTACTTACCAGTGCCCACTGCACTGGAATGACCAATGGAAGTAAAATACTAGATTGTACAATGAGTGCAAAAAACAATCCATTTTAGCCAAGACGTTAAGAGCCCGAGCCGAAGACGAGGGCAGATATTTAAGTCAAGGATAAATGAATACACAAGTTATACACTCGTTTTTTTATTTTAATTACGAGGGAATGAAAAAGTTATTGTAATTAATCTCTGACTAAGCTAAAACTGAAATTTGAACAATGTTCTATTTTTATTAGACAAAACTTATGTCTGGGTCTTCAATAATTTATTATAGGTCATTAATAATGCCCTGATCGATGTATGGATAAAGACCAAGACCCAGGGAAATTTCCTAGATTATAATATATTAGAAACTGGACCTCTTTGAATAATTTGAAAGAGGTTTAGTTTATTTCCTGTGCACAAAAGATGCAATTTTGCACT
The DNA here is from genome assembly GCA_932305915.1 of Agriopis marginaria. Taxonomy (NCBI): domain Eukaryota; kingdom Metazoa; phylum Arthropoda; class Insecta; order Lepidoptera; family Geometridae; genus Agriopis; species Agriopis marginaria. The sequence goes on along the minus strand of OW029914.1, from coordinate 18,048,541 downwards.
AAAGCAAAAAATCAGTTTTGGTACGCTAATGTGGCATATTCTAGAACGTAACGAGCAAGAGAAATGAAAAAAATATTTTTCTTCCGTGGTACGACCAATGGTATTGTGCTTTCGTAAAACGTTGAGAGAGTATCAAACAGACTTACGTTATAAACTAGCTATTGCCCGTGACTTCGTACGACGCGTAGATTTTCATACAAACTTTCAACTACTTTTTGACCTCTTTATTTCGCCACTGTCTCATATGTATTTCTTAGCGGCCATCTACACCCCATAAGAAATATACCTGCCATAACCAATTTCAGCTTCATAGGTCAGGTAGTTTTTGAGATTTCGTGATGAGTCAATGGTTTGATATATAATAGATACTTCCATATAATACGAGTTTATGATCCTTTGGTTTGTCTTAACTAATGAGTCAAACACCGAGAGTTCCATTATTCACTTCCCTGGTGTTTCATCATCAGACACTCTTCACCAAGTGTAATTTCCCCTCGAGTTTGGATTCCTTTGGTTTGTATTATCGACCATATACCAAGAATTCCAATATCTACCTCCCGACTCCATCATCAGACCCTAGTTATAAGATTAGTGAGATGATAACAAAGATAAGTGTAACTGGCGATAGTTTAATAAACCTTTGTCTTTGAAGACAGCCCACTTATAGTTTTTCAAAAGCTTAAACCTACACTTTTTTGTTAAAACCTCCAGACTAGGGCTTTGTGAAAGCACTAAGCAAGGTCTTCAAACACAATAGGCTTAATAAATTGTTAGCTTGCACTTACAATGCGACCAATTTATCTGTCGAAGTATCCAAAATAGGAAACTAAAATTTTGTTGGGAAAATTTTCAGGTTTGATAATAAAAATGCGATAGTAGCTCCCTCGCCCAACTATAAAGATAAATTGGACTCTACTCGCCCTTTCATAGAAGCTACTTACGAGGTGTAAGAAACTGCCAAATCATCTTTTGCTCAACCTAATCGGAGTTTTTGTGTAACCATGTGTCTCAAAGAGTATCTATTCGACAGAACGGTCAATGATTTAGAACAGCACTTCAGAATGCCTACCTGTCGTTTGGTTTTATTTAAAAAATAATTATATTTCCAAAAAAATTGTGAATGGTGAATAGTGAACAGAACAGATGAATATTTCAATCAAATCCTAAAACACTGTGAAATTGCTCAGTTTTTGTTATAAAATAAATATTAACTTACCTACCTACTAATTATTGCTATCCAATGTTGCAATGCTGCCAGAAATCTGGGTATTTTTACTACGATTTAAGGTTGGTTTTTAAATGTCATATTAAATCTCTGTAATTTCAAGAACATTGCCCTTTAATCCGGAACATAACAAATATTTGCACACTATTTACAACTCGCAAATTTGAACACGTAACGTAAAACTTGCAACGTACGACTTACAACACATAAATTGCAAGGCACAACATGCTATGTAAAACTTGCACCACACAGTGTACAATGCACAACTTGCAATGCGCAAATTACTGCTTGGCGGTTGGATTTCTGACAAAGGTAGAAAGAAGAGACTCTGAAAAAAGAGTTAGCAGAGGTAGGGCTAAATTTACAGTTTGAAAAGAAGTACAGATACATGTACAAATTTAAAACCATAAAAAACCATATAAATGAATCTATTTACGGCTCTGTTCCTTACTATTCTTTGCCGAATCATAGCTAGTTTTTACCATATCGCCAACCATATTCATAGCATTTTTTGCGATCGTCATTAGTATTGTGGTTAGTTTAATTATTGCATGTGAATTATATCTTATTATTTCATTGTTGAATCTTTACCTACTATTAAATAGAGGTTGTTCTTGTATTTTGATGTTTTTTCGAGTTAGTCGAATTCAAGGTCGTAATACGCATGCGTTAGGTATTGCAGCTATTGTAACTTTTTATTGGAATCATGAGATTCAATACGAAGTAAACAAAAATGCTTGGTAAAAAGTAAGCACCCTATTGTATTTTTAACGGACAGGTGCTTTTATTTACTAAACAAAATATATGCTCACAAATACAAAATAACACTTTATGGTTTTAAATTTATACATGTATCTGTACTTCTTTTCAAACTGTAAATTTAGCCCTACCTCTGCTAACGCATAAGCATTGCCATTCAACGTGGTAATGCCGCCAGCATGCTGGGTACGCTGCCAACTGGTAGTGGGCTTGAGCATTTGGATTGTCTTTAGACCTTCAACGGTCTATGGGCAGTCTAACTGTATTTGTAGTTTTAGTTTTAGCTTGTATTTTGTTTAGTTCAAAATAACTAAACTAGTTAGCTTAATGTGACAATTTTTTTTGGTACTATAATAAAAAAAGGATAGTTTTGGATTTACAAAATACAAAAGAATTTTGCTGGTCACTGCACAAACAGCAGAAACCATTACTACGTAATTTATTTTATGGTAGACAAAAACTGGTACAAGCTAAATTAGACCGTACCTAAGATATTAATGCTATTATGAACAATTTGGATGTTGACATTCGCCTAGAAAATAATTATGTATGTATTGTAAAAGCTGACGGCTTTAAGAACATGCAATTTGTCTACAGAATGAATAAATTTTGAATTGAATTTGAATTGAATTGAATCGTTATGAAGACTAGGATTAAGATTTAAATTAGTTTGTCGGTATTTCTATACAATATGTATATGTAAGTTCGTATCGGTAAACCAGGACACTTTTTTCATGTTTTTTTTATTAGACTCACCTACCATGTGTTGCTAATTCGATTTAAATTTGAAAAAATCGAAATACGTCTCACACATTCAAGGCAAAATTTCGTAAACTACTTGATCTATTATTCAAAAAATTGTCAGGTAGGTAACTTATGGGAGTGAAAGGTCCGCTATGAAAAGATTTGTGATAAGGCCTAATAAGGAGGGTCAAATGGGATGTGAAAGTATGCATAAAAGTCGGTACGTACGAACACGTATGATATTGTATTTTTAACTTGTATTCAATTTGATAAATTAACCAATGTATTCTGTTTTATTATATTTTATTATTGTTGACATTTTGCGTTATTTTTGACGTTCAAATTATTTCTTTGCTTTATTGTACTTATTGACTTTGTTAATGTTATAACTACCTTATGTTGAACCTATGACTAATATTATTGTCAGTGTTAATTTGTAGATATACGCGTAAACTTTCATATAATATTTAAGGAATCTACCTGCCAAATTTCAGATTCGTAGGTCAAGTAGTTTTCGAGATTTCGTGATGAGTGTGAGAGTAAGTGAATTTTGATTTTATATATACATAGAAGATTAATTATTTTCCCATAGATGTTAACCAACACTGCTCCCATAAAAAATAGACACAAATTTATTAATGTAAAAAACAATACACACTAAATTAAACTTCTAAGGCAAACTAAAAGAAAACTATAAGTATTAGTAGGTATATGTTTTAGTAGGTATACACAACAAATGTCCTTAAAAGGCTGGCCGTATCCTAAAAGTGCATTATAACCTTTTTAAGCTTAGAAACCATCAAATGAGGTACGTAGGTACTAATATAGTACGGTGACTTTCGAGACATTCCAAGTTTAAAGAGTATTTGCTTATGTTTTTAAGTGAGTTCAACCTTTTTTGAATAAAATCGTATTCAGTTTTCAAACATGTGTCAAAATAAAATTTCATTTAAATCAAAAGTACTAAGGAGTATTGATATCAAATTCGAAGCAAATCACCGCCAAAATAACTTTCTCCCCCTTTTTAACCCCGTCAGGGGATGAAGTTCAATAAAATACGGAAAACGTCTTCCATCAATTCTGTTAAAAAAGGTTTATGCAAAATTTTAAGTAGATTGGACCAAGGAATCACGTTGTCCCATACAAACTTTGCCCCACCTTTTCACCCCCTTAGGGGTAGAATTTCGGAAAATCCTTTCTTATCGGATGCCTACGTTATGCAAAGAACACACCCTCCAAGTTTCAGGTCTCTATGATCAGCGGTTTAGCCTGTGCGTTGATAGTCAATCAGTCATTCAGGACAAAGCCTTTTATATGTATAGATAGATAACTTAAAATATCGATAAAATGGCGAAAATCCTTATTAGAATTATAAATCGATCGTAGTCGAGTAATTTAAAGTCCACCTCCAGCTAGCCAGTAATTAAATACCGCAACAAACTTGTGTCGCCACAACATAAATTCCAATTTGCGTTACACATAAAGCTTCTAAGCTTCGAGCTAACAATACCTAACGTTAGGGCTTCCATGGTTTCTAAACGTCTGCGGATAAATAGATAAATAGAGAGAACCACTCTTCTGGTCTTTGACTGTTTAACACAAGCCATAAATGAGAAAGCTCAAAATCAATATCGGGAGCTCATTCCACAACCTTACCACGGTAAATATCCCGTAAATAATCATTTAACTTTAGTGAACAACCGTGATAGTTTAAAATAGTGTTTTATAAATGAGAAATTTCCACCCATTTCTGACTTATTTATATTTCGCAACAACCTATGTTTTTTACACAACTGATGATGATGATTAGTCACTTGCTTGATGATGAGTGATACGCTTGATTATAATCTACTTACTTCTGAGCGTTTTGAACTGTCTGTACACTAGTTAAAACTATCGACTTAACGTACAACTTGCAACGTAGAATTTGCAACGTCTGACTTGTAACGTACGACTTGCAACGTTCAACTTGCTAAACTCGCAACGTACAATGTTTAATGTCATTTCGATCATTTTACAAAAAAAATATTAATGATAGCCAGTTAGTCCAATTGGTAGTGAAACTTCTGAGCTTGGGGGCGTGGATTCGAATCCAACCTAGGACAAACATTTATGTGATGAACATTTGTGTTTGTTCTATATCCGGTTGTTAATATCCATTTAATTATGTATTAAATGGATATTAACGTAAAACTATATAATATGTATGTACCTATATCAGTCTCTGGCAGCCATATCAAAAGCTTTGCTTAGTTTGGGGTCAGGTGACCGTGTGTGCAAAAATGTCCCGTTTTTTTAAATGGTATGTCGCTAGTGTGACTCTACCAAAACTTCCCAATCCCTCCAAAAGTTACAGTCTTAAAACTTCACAAGCCCTGGAGGTTCTACTCGTCTCTTCCTGTGACCTATATTCCTAGAAGTCTAGTGTTTGTCTTGAGGCGAGGTGCCTGAGAAGGAAATTGCAAAAAATACTGCACTCTCGTCAGAACTGGCTCTCGGTTCTTGAATCTGTGTAATTAAGAGCAGAAGTTTGTTTTTAATTTACTTTGCAACATTGATTTTTAAGTAAATCTTAGGAAATGCTTCTTTTTTAGGGTTCCGTACCTTAAAACGAAAAAACGGAACCCTTGTAGGATCACTTCGTTGTCCGTCTGACCGTCTGACTGTATATCTGTCTGTCTGTCGGTCTATCTGTCTGTCTGTCTGTCAATTACTTTTTTCTCAGAAACGCGTTAAGGTATCAAGTTGAAATTTATATCAAATACTCGAGTTTACGATCGCTTACAGCTGTGAAAAATCAAACTTGTAAGTCAAAAGGATCAAAAGAAATGACCGTTTATGTTGCATATTTTCGCATATTTTGTAATTTCACAAGGGAATTATCATAACTTATAGGGTTGTTGCGTTTACTTAGACTCTACCCTCAGAGCGCGAGTCCTACTCGTACTTGTCAGTTTTTTTTATTTACAAGCTTTTGTTTGTTTAGGTCAAATCCTGTAAACTAAATTATAATTTTGCTAAAATATTGCATTCACCTTTAGTCCAGCGGCTTTATATTAGGAATGTCCGTTCGTGTTTCGGATTGTGATTGCGATCGCTTGACATCTAGCCCACAGCTGTTCCATACATTTTGTCGAGTGTGATGTGAACAAAGATAATATAACCACTTGATCGCGTTTTCAAAATTCCCTTTTGCAAAATGATGCCACGTCGGTCGCGGGGGGCAGCTTGTGATTGGAGAATCGACGCTTGTGATTGGAGAATCGACGCTTGTGATTGGAGAATCAAAAGTCATTCATTCAATTCGTGCCTAGGATTGGCCCCGCTCGAAATAATTTAGGTTGACATGTTAGAACCTTTGCCTCATGCGGGGTAAAGGAAAGGCAGTCAAGTGGTTATATTGTCATTGGATGTGGATGACCATTTTCTATGGAACTGCTGATATTTCTTTGTAAGTGACCATTGAATGATGATATTATTTAATAATAACATTGCTTACGAATACAAATTTCGTCGATATGTTTGTTTTGTAGTCCAGGAAGGAGGTCAATAGGCAATCAACCAAGAATCGATAACTTACTACTTTGTCACAATACAAAAGGGAGACCAATTCGTTTGTGACCGTAAGAAGTCTCGGCTTTTAGCACTACGATAAAGTTCTACACTGATTTTTGTGGTCCTACAATGTAAGGAAATTCATACTATTTTCATATGTCAGATATAAGATCTTGAACTGATAGAAATAAGGTTGAAAATGGGGATTGTTTCCAAATGGGTAGAGCAGAGCTAATGCCGTCGGTCATTTGTTATGGAGCACCTTTGTTGTGGTGATATCATTCGTGTTGGAGATAGTCTGATTCGAGTGAGACTGGAATTGACTGGATGTACCATAAGCTCTGTGGAATGGATAGAGCTTTTTAGGGTTCCGTTACCAAAGGGTAAAAACGGGATCCTATTACTGAGCCTACGCTGTCCGTCTGTCCGTTCTACATTTTAACGGCTGTACCTTTCAACCCGCAATAGACAGCCAGTTGAAATTTTCACAGAATATGTAATGTTACGGCGAATTAACTAAGAAATATTAAAGAAGTCAAAAAGTAAAAACTAATGACAGGTCCCCATGCCATACACGATTTTTTTACGTATTCTTGTATTAGCTCAAGTGTAAAAACGGCAATGCGTCAAACTTGGCATGATTATAGTACACACTATAACGTAAAACAAAAAATAATAAACACTGGCCTAGTGCGAGTCGGTGACAAATTTCTGTTCACCGAAGTTAAGCAACGTCAGGCGCGATGTTGTTTTTTTTTCACAACTTTTTTGTACTTTAGTAATATAAAAAAATGGGGGTAGGTACCGTACGGAATCCTCAATGCGCGAGCCCAACTCGCACTTTTCCTATTTATTATTTATATACATTTATAAACAATCTAACGAAACCAGTCAACATCCAGTGTTCGGAGCTCGTGGTCGATCGCGCGGTCGCCCGCTGATGATTTATAGATAGCCATCATACTGATCGATAGGTCACGTCATTCACCCACGTGAGATACCCACTCATTCCTTACTAATTCTCGATGGGGATACTTTTAAGACGTAAATAGAGGCCTTACAAAGCAGAAAACTAGCTTTTCGACTACCTAGCTAACGAGTACGAACCAAAAATTACTCTGGTATTTTTATTACACAATCTATCATCATCATCAGCCAGAAGACTTCCACTGATGAACATAGGCCCTCCCCTTTAACCTCCACACTGAACGACAGCCTGCCTTTTGCATCCACTGGATGCCAGCGACTCTCACAATGTCGTCGGTTCATTTAGTGGGAGGCCTACCTAGGCTACGTCTTCCGGTTCGTGGTCTCCACTCAAGAACCTTTCTTCCCCATCAGTTATCGGTTCTTCGAGCGATGTGGCCTGCCCATTGCCGCTTCAACTTGCAAATTTTTCATGATGATGAGTACAATCACCTCTTTTCGACTTAGTACAGTCTCATATAGACTGAATCACATAACCCTGAATGGTGATATTACTATCTTTGCCCTGTATAGTGTATAGTTTATTTTTTATAATTATAAATAGGCTTGCGCTTGGCCGCCAACTCGCCTGATGTTAAGCGATGATGCGGCCTACGATGGAGTACGCTTGCCTAGAAGAAACCTATTCACTCTCGACTTTTATAGTGTGTATAGTTTAGTAATAAACTCTGAGAAAGATCCCTAGCACCTATTTAGCGTATAACAAACTGCTTTCATATCGAGTGCCCGAGTTGTGGACGTCGTTAAGTACGTTTGTGATGCCATAAGTAAGGGCCTACGCACGCCCACCGAAGTAATGCGTCTGTGTCCAGCTCAGACACAAATTATTGAAGAACTCGTTGTGCCCTAGTATATTGGGCCTTAAAAACAGTTAAAAAAATTATTAAATAAACCATGACCAATTCGGAATAAGCTTGCAACTTTTAAATGCCGGAATAGATTTTGATCAAACATAGCTAGGAACCTCCACGATGAATGCTAATCATCATCAGCACAATGCCGGCTGTTTACCAGCGCTGGTCTTCCGTTGGAGCCGTTTGGTGATGTCTCCTGTCACCTTTAAAAATAAAAATAAACACCTTGCGGATTATAGAATTTTAACGCGCTAACCACTGAGCTATCATCGCTACATATCCTACCTAACCTACAGCTAGGTATAAGTCATCAGTGACTTCAGTAAGTGTTCGCAACGAGTGCCGTGGGCAGTAAAGTGGGTTTTCGCCGCTTGTGTTTATTAACCAGATTATCCTTAATGTCCAGAAACAGGCTAAATTTGTCTGTCTCTAGAAGCTTCGGAGAAATTAGCAGCGCACTATTTTAGTCACTCGTCTCTTTCATGTTTTAGAATAGTATGACGTCTTGTTCACTTATTTAATCATCGCACTAGTCAAACCTTTGGTTGGATTTTATCCAGGTATCGATAGCAATCGCAAATTACTAAGCTCTAGAACTCCATTTCAGGGGATTTGTCTGCCCGGTTGTCGCTTTCCATCCCGCCGTCACCAAACTGCGGCCGATTAGGTTCACAGCTGCTTTGATGATGGATCACAAATCTATATTGCACTGTGGCGCGCTCGAGATTTTCTCCGTCCCTGTTTCTCTGAATAGTGAATGTCATAAGAGTGACAGTGGCCGAGAATAAGAGAATAAAAGAGAAAGAGAGAAATAAGAGAATAATAATCTTACGCTCACAAGAATACCCCCCGAATGGCAGGTTTTTTTCAAATAACTAGCTGACCCGACAAACGTCCTGTCCAAATTTCATAGAAAAAAGTGTAATGTAATTTTCTTTAGAATCGTAATGACCTTTTTACCTTTAAAACCAAATTTCTCCAGGCTTATCCCAGAGATCTAATCGTCTGTTAGCTCTAGAATAAATTGACATAATCAGTAATTAGTTACGGTAAATCAACATCTAGTATTACAATAATAAGCTTAATGACACAAACAATAGCGTAACTTGAGTCGCACTAGCCAACCCCAGGAGCACCAACAGTATAAAAGGAGTATGATAACTTTAAAGATAGTGGCTGAAGATTTTCTCGCGTCTATACATTTTGTGCGGGTGATGGCTGAGTAGGAAGTATATTATTTCTTACTCAGTCGTTATTAGTGCAGATGTTCCGAGGGTGCGTTTGTATTTTTATCTAACAAGTTTTAAGTTTTGTTTGTACTGGATTTTTTAGTTGTCCTAAATATATATTTGATGATTGACCACTTGTCACATGGATTTATTTACACGAAAAATATTACACAGTACATAAACAGTATTTAAAAACTAAAACTATCACTACCTAATTATTATATATACAAATTAAAATATATATTTTTTATATAAAATTTATTAAAAATACTAATCTAAAAGACCCTCGGTGGAGGGAAAAGTGGCCAGAATGCTGGCAGCATTGCCACGTTGGATGGGAATGCTAATTTTTTGACCAAAGTAGGCGCCATCATTCCGGTCACATGTCGCCTCCATCAAGCGTTTGGCCAAGTCCCTATATATCTCATGGGCGGCCGGCCCCCACGGTCCTATAATATATATTTTAAACGCTATCAAGTCTAACAAGTCTATTGGTAGCGATCTTTGATCATATACTTATAGGACTCGAGCTTGTACCGAAAAAAAAACTGCCAAAAACTGAAGGGGACGAGATATTCTTACTAGTTCAACAAACGCAAACTTCAATATTGAGCGTCACACAACTGCAAACGAGATGATCAAATGTCATCAAATAGACGATCAAGGGAGGGTGTAAGTGCTAAAGGGGAAACTGTACAACTCTTCCATTTATTTTTTCTGAGGTAGCGATGGTGGCGGTAGCATTTACGACTTACAATCTGATGGCACCCGGTTTGATCTTCGGCCCTTTACGGACCAATTACTTATTTGGTACCTAAATAAATTATGTGCAAATTCGATGCCATCCCTCAACAACGGTTAAGGAAAACAACGTGAGGAAACAGGAATGTCCAAAATCATCAATAAGTTCAAAGACATGACGTTCACCAACATGCACTGGGCCAGCATGGTGGATTAGGGTCCATCCTCTCTCTCTCTCTCTCTCTCTCTCTCTCTCTCTCTCTGGAGAAGGCCTGTATCCCAGCAGTGGGGGGCAGTATAGATATGCTGATAATAGGTACATGTTGTGCTTCTTTTTTGTACTTACTTTATATTTTAATGTTACAATAGTGTTAATAATGATAATTATTACTTAAGGCATAGACAAAAGGAATAAAGATCCTTGCTTAAGGTGAAGAGAGCGCAGAAGTGGCGCCCTTATCTAAGAAAACATATCAGGCATACCTACTAAAAGGTAAGCAAATAAAAATTTGACTCCGATAGTTGGTCAAAAATGCAACGAAGCCCCTTTGTGTACTACTTCCAGCAACACAACGTATTGCATAGGTTATAAAACGCAGATTAGCCAAAAACAGCAATTGTTCGAAGGTAATGAGAATAAGTTTTATAACTTATGATACAGAATGTTACCAAAAATATTAGTTCAAAAATACTTCATCACCTAATTTGTATATGACGAATTTCTAGTGTAATTCCACTTCTACATCGTACAATACAACAATAAGAAATTACAACAACAAAAAAACATAAAAAACGGAATTACACTAGAAATTCGTCATATACAAATTAAAATGGACTTCCGAAAAGTAATGCCTGATTCAATCAACTTCATCACCTTCGAGAGCGAGTATGGTAATTGAACCCTCATTTAGCAATGTTATAGTATACCTACCTGTAATGCCTTTCCCCAATAAGGGCACTACTCCTACGAGCCTTTCACTTTAATGATTTTCTGATGGTATTTAAATATGCGTGATACTATTGTATGTGATTATATTTTAAAAGTGTAGTAGATAAGTTACTGCATGCGTTTTATAGGTTACGCATAAAGCCTCAATGTAAACTGAGACTTGATGTCCGAAGGGCATTGAACGTCTGGTTTCCACGTATAGGGGAATCAAGACGGAGATTGATATTACCTTGTTTATGAACATTAGCAATACATTTACCATTTTTTAGGGTTCCATATCTCAAACGGAAAAAAGGAACCCTTATGGATAACTGCCTTGTCCATTTGTCTGTCTGTTAAGACCCTTTTTCTCAGAAAATAATATCTGAAATTAATATCTAATATTAAAATCTGCCATTCCTTAGAGCTGTGTAAAAACAAACTTCTAAGTCAACGCAATCAACATATATTTTGACACACGCAAGGGAATCAAAACCTATAGGGTATCTACTCCCGTTGACCTATAGAACCATGAAACTTGGCAAGAAGCAAGATCTCACAAGACATAGAGGAAAACATCCGAAACTTGTTAATTTGAAGTTCATCATCATCAGTCAGAAGACGTCCACTGCTGAACATAGGCCTCCCCCTTTAACCTCCACACTGAACGACAGCCTGCCTAATTCATCTACCATATGTTCGCGACTTTCACAATTTCGGCGGTCCATCTAGTGGGAGACCTACCTACAATGCGTCTTCCGGTTTGTGGTCATCATTCAAGAACCTTTCTTCCCCATCGGTTATCGGTTCTCCGAGCGATGTGGCCTGCACATTGCCACTTCAACTTGCAAATTTTAATTTGAAGTTACATCACATCAAACAAATATGTTTTTCTATTACAAAAACTGAACTTAGAAGAAAACAAAGAAGAAGAAAGAAAGAACTTAGGTTTTGTAGTTGGTATGTATAGCTGTTTGCCAACTACAAAGTTAAGTTTCCTTCAATATTTCATCTGTTTAATCCTTTTTTTTTTGTTAAGACTCGGTTCCCGGGATGGATGAACCATATACTAATCGCACTTGGCCGGATTTATTTAGAAACTCATCATTAGAAAGTGACTTTATAGAAACTAGGTGAGAATTAACCAAACAATATTTTAATGGACTTCCAAAAAAGAGGGGTTCTCAATTAGTATTTTTTTAATGTTTGTTACTTATTATTCCTCAATGTTATAACCTTATAATTTCAAGGATATACATTCAGATTTGTCCAATAGAAATTTCATCAATATCGATTTAGTAGGTTGGTTTTTCTAGCACCACAGGCTTGCCTGGTTGGTTAATTATACCATAAGTATAATTAACCGGCTAGGTAGGTCTGTGGTTTAGGTAAGTTTGTGTTTGTGTAAAAAAGTAATTAGTTTTAGATAAATTTATTTAGGAAATTTGTGTTTTGTCAGGATACGATGGGGCTAACATGGACATGTTGTATAAAAGCCCCCAAAAAATTAAAGAATAAAAAAAAAAACTGGAAAAAATATCAATCTAGTAAACGAAATTGCGTATTTACACTAATTTCGAAGTCGGTTTTTAAAATTGATAAACATGGAAAATGATATCTATTGGAGAGGCTGAACACCGAGCCCTACGCGTACTAAGTCGCGGGTATAGAGCTATTATAAAAAAATACAGGCGAATTGATAACCTCCTCCTTTTTGAAGTCGCTTAAAAAAGAACCCTCATGTTTATTGATAGAGAGCAAAATCTAATTTCTAGCAAGCTCAAAGTACAAAGCACAACGAGCCATGGGGAGCTCGGGGTTTCTCTACGAGATCGAATCAGAAATGAGGAGATCCGTACACGAACGAAAGTTACCGACATAGTCCACCGGATTAGCAAGTTGAAGTAGCAATGGGTAGGGCACATACACGAAGAACAGATAGGGCTGAAAGGTTCTCGAATGGTGACCACGGATCGGTCAGCGCAGCGTTGAACTTCCGCCCACAAGTTGGACAGACGACCTAAAAGAGACTACAGGAAAACGCTGGATGCAGGCCGTTTCTAACCGGCCCTTTTAGAGGTCGATGGAGGCCTATGTCCAGCAGTGGACGTCCTATGGCTGAAATGATGATGATTATGACAATAAACGCTACAATGGACATACAGACTACCACTATCCTATTAGCTAGGTATATACGAATGATATCGAAGTCTTATCAGTGCAACGCTTAATCCGGTGCTAACAAGCTGATTATAGAGTTTTGTACAATATAGTTGGGCTTGTGGTTTACGGGTGTTTTTTGTGTTTTGGAGGTGTCATTTTACATTTTGTTTAAACTATTCAGGGTGTCACGGAACGGTGATATTACGCCGAAAGGAAGGCATTATGCTTATCATGATAAATCATGTTAATCGACTTCAAAAAAGTTTTTTTTTAATGTTTGTTACTTCTGGACTCCGTCATTTATAAACTGATTTGAACATATTAAAACATATTATTTTATTTGAAAGGGTGTATTTTCAAATTAATTCCATAGGAATTTCATCAAAATCGGTTTAGTAGTTTGGTTTTTTAATTCAAAATAACTGGAAAAAAATGTACTTTAACGTCATACCCGTTTCGCGCTTTGATTTCACTTTTAATGCGCTGCCAGAATGGGTGTTCGTCGATAGTTACAATCCGGGGTGTCTTCAAATCACGAGTGAACCACTTTCTTATAAACAAGCGTGCTCCATTGACCGCATTATCGCTTAATATCAGGCGTGGTGGCAGTAAAACGCAAACCTACGATTTAATTTAAAAAAAACAGTTTGGTTTTACTTCTTGAGAGGATTTTGGCGTCACAGGTCTTGTACATTTGCCGTTAAAACTTTGATTATAAATAATAGACAGTATTTTTCAAAGTGCTTGAATTAGGATGAGAAGTTCAGGCGGTCTAAAAGCTCTGTCATTAGGGCTAGCCACTTGGCCTACACGAACTTACTTAAAAAGCGTTTATCGGAAAAAGATTTTAGAAATATTTCTTAGGTATTCCCGATAACCATACGGATTTTCACATTGTTTTAATTCCTGATGTTTTGAACACTACCGAGTCCGTGATAGACTATGTCTATAGAAATGTTATGAAACCAATTACAAGTACAGCCAATGATTAAAAAATAAATCCGTAAAATGCGTATCCGTAATTTCAATGAGACTTCATAATTACATATTTACGGTGTATCACAGTCATAAAATCAATACCCCCGGGTTTTAACCGGGCATGCAATCCACTTAAAGTTGTAATATAAAGCTAGGTAATAAGCTGAAAATATGCTGAGCGCGTCCGTCTAGTAAATATTGTGACCACGTGTGCTCACGTGGTAGGTTAGGGATACAGTGAGGGAAAGAACGTCTGGGCTATTGGGAGTTGGAAGGCACGAAGACATGCCTGGAAACGGTACAGTGGGATTTATAAGAGTAGACAATAATGAGGACGCCACTATTGCAAATAAATGCCACACTAAAACAGCTTGTGAGGTACATTGAACACTGTTCAGTAGAATATTAGATGGATTATTTATTTTAAGCGTTTAAAACACAACATACATTACAGATATTTTTGACAGATAAGAATGTTAGTTCCATTCTACTCTTTTATATCGCACTGTACTGCTCTCTAAAGCGTCAACTGGTCGACATTGTGTATCCTGCCCATCTAATTCTACGGCGCAAAAATATCGTCACTCACTAAAGTTCAGAAGTCGTCTAAGGTTTGCAAAAGGTTATGGAACGCGTTATCCTTGGAATACCGCGAAGACAATACCGCGGCCGTAACACCATACTGTGTTGCATGACATGACCTGGACACGTGGGTAAAGATGGTCACCACAGGTACCACAGAACAGTTGATCCCCAAGTTGCCCCTGGACCGTCGGCGCGACGAACTAGTGGTTTATAGTGGCCCAAAATAAAGACAAGTGGAAGGACTTGGGGGTAGACCTTTGTCCAGCAGTGAGACAACACAGAATACCAAATGCCATTATTCAACTTTGTCGTCTGTGCCCTTCTTTAGCACTCGCGCCGCGACAAATTAAGTCTAGTTTTTTTATTTGTATGTTGGAAACATGATCTCATTCTCGCGTGACAAAAAGAGTGGATACAATTTTATCGCGACTCGATCGATATAATTATGTTGCAATGTAACAAAGCCAAATTTGTAAGTATTCCTTTTTAACCCCCGACGCAAACAGAGTATTATAAGTTTAACTTGTGTGTCTGTCTATGGCATCGTAGCTTCCAAACGGCTAAGACAATTTTGGTTTAGTTTTTTGTTTGAAAGGTGAATTGATCGAGTGTTCTTAGCTACGATTCAAGAAAATATGTTCAGCCGTTGTAAAATTATCAGCTTTATTATAGTTCTTTTCTAAACTAACCGACTTCAAAATAGGAACAGGTTCTCAATTTGGTTGTATTTTAAATGTTTGTTACCTCAGAACCGACTTTGGTTTTTTATTTTTATTGAAAGGATATACGACTATACGTCCATAGAAATTTCATCAAAATCGGTTCAGTTGTTTGGCCTTTAAAGCAAAATAACCGAAACTAGGTATTTTACTAATTTTGAAATTGATTATTTGTTAAATTTATTCTTAACAATATTTTTTTGATCTTTGGTGTACCACCAGCCTTGCCTCATAATAAAGCCAGCGCGTCACGCGCACGCGGTCCCATCTCATTACTTCGGCAATTCCGTTCGCTTTAAATAGCAGACTTCATCGTAATGTGTGTGTAACAAGCTTAATATACCCGGCGAATAAACCAGTTGTATCTAGTTTAAAATGGATTATTGCAGATTTAGAGTGTAGGGTATCTTGCTACTGTTTTAATGCAGGAAAGTATAGAAATTTTAAATACGAGTCAGCTTATTTGTATTACACTAAAATCCAAGTTTCGCCCCCGCTTCACCTGCAGGGATAGCGGTGGTTACAGTTTTGTGAGGTTTCACCTCACAAAACTGTCTACCGTCACCGCTATCTTACATCATTTTAACACACTCTAGCGATGCTGATAACTTGGAGGTGGTAGATCTGTAACTTGGAGCGATGGTGGCCGAGCGGTAGCATATGCGTTTTACAATCTGGCGGCACCCAGTTTGATCCTCGGCCCTGCACCAGGGACTTATTTAGTACCTAAATAGATTATGTCCCATTTTGGTGTCATCGCGAAGAAAAACATTGTGAGGAAAACCAAGAACCTTAAAAGTTCAAAGACATTACAACATTCACCAACATGCACTGGGCCATCATGGTGGATAGGGTCCATCCCCTCTCTCTGAGAGAAGGCCTTAGTCCCAGCAGTGGGAACATGATAGGCTGATAATGATGACGATGATCGATCGCGGTCAAGTAGGTAGCTGAAAAAACTCATACTAGCCACTCTGTTATAAACTTCTAGGAGATCCCTCTTCATTCACCAGAGATGATAAACAAATTATCGTCAATATGTTTTGTCTAATCCTTATCGCTTTCCCTCTCAATATGACAGTTGACAGGGTCATCGCACTTCCCACCCTAACGACAAGCCGATCGAGTGTTGACAGTCAGTTCTCTACGCGTTTATTGCAAGCACAGAGAAATCTAGCAGATAAACAGCTTTAAAAATTACGCCAATACATCCAATGCTCATAGTGGCTCAAAGAGGTTCACGAATTAGTAATCACAAGTGAGTCTCTGATCGTGAATAATTCTCTGTCGTATTTTTTTTTCTTCATATTTAGCGAACTTATATGTTTTTAATTGTTGAGAATATTCGAAAGAGATAGCTTTGGCCAATAAGCGCGGCCTTAAATCTGATGTTTTAGATGTGTGACGTCATATACCTATCAAATTCAAATTGCCAAAATCTGATAAGTTGTTTTGGAGAGGAAATAGAAACACGTGAACGTATATTTTATTTATATTACACGGGAATTACTCACGTAAGATTAAGCCGGTACAGAGTCGGAGTGACCGGCTTAATCTCACGTGAGTAATACCCGTGTAATATAAAAAAAATGTGTTAAAACCACGTCAGTTTCTATAATAAAACGTGAACGTATACTTACATACATAATTATATAACTGTCAAACTCATAAACACATTTTGCGTAGTTTGGTAACAATGATGCCAGCACCATCTGATAACGCCCTATATCACAAAAACTCATACTTTTCTGCAATTAAAACTTTTAACAGTTTACCTCATGATATAAAACTTTTAGAAGTTCCTATTTTTAACAGAAGATTAAAGAAATGGCTATTCTCGAAGGGATTATATGACCTAAAGGAGTATTTTCATGATGGTCGTAAAGATTATTTATAATTTTATTAATTTATTATGCTTGTGTAAATATTCTTCTTTTTGTTAATTATTCTTTAGTTACACTGATCTCGGTTAATTTTATCTATGTACCTAATTCTAAGTTTGTATGAATGTAATTATAGGATGTTTTTGCTTGTGTATTGGAGTATGTATGTCAGTGCCTAATTGATAATGTAATATTGTACTATATAATATATAATACATTCAAATATTGCACGTCCGCGAGGATAAACTGTTGAGACTACCTTAACTTACTCAACCATTGTACACAGTCTTATGCAATAAAATTTTACTTTACTTTACTTCATCTGTAAAAGGTTTCTACCGGTGAACTATGTAGTATCGCAATTTTTAAGCCGCAATTTTTGCGTCGGGTAAATCATCCTTAAGTCCGTCATCTGTAATGGCGTTCAGGACCTGTTTCTCTGTACATTGTGTACTCGCTGCTGCTAAGTTTATAGCTTGTTTACTTTAATTTACGACGTGAGTACAAACATTGAGGCGATTGGGCTAAATAGAGTAACGAGACAAAATTAGTCCAAATTATTTTAGAAGTTAAATGGTGATAAATTTGGTTTTATAGGCCGCTAGTTAGGTCCCGCAGCTTTGCTTGGCGCTGTTTCTTGTTTTGTTATTCCTACTCACTAATTCTACGTAAAGGTTCTGGGATGGAGACCACGGACCGGTAAGCGCAAAATCTAAATCTAAAAGAAATTGCCGGGAAACGCTGGATGCAGGCCGCTTCCAACCGGCCCTTTTGGAGATCGATGGGGGAGGCCATGTCCAGCAGTGGACATCCTATGGCTGAAATAGTAATGATGATGATGAATCCTACGTAGTTACTCCTACTATACCTCTGGAGCGTCTTCCAAGAGGAACGTAAAAATATAGTTCCAACCATAAATCACCGAAACGCCACCAACGAGTCACTAAAAAGTCACAGCACTAGTCACTGGTGATCCCGCACAAGGCGCAACATGATGACACGATACTTACCTTATTGTGTAACTCTGGTAGCAATGTTGATCGCGTGCTATTCTGTTCGCGCCAACTTACTCGCATCATGCGTACGGGCCGCCATTGAAATACTTAGGGCTGTGACTTTGTAGTGACTCGTTGGTGATTTACGTTCAGAACTAGGTTTTTGAGTTTCAAAAAACTCTATTAGCTATACCTTATGCGCATAATTATTTTTACCTTGTATATAATCTTGATTATCACCTTTGTCTCCACCGAACAAACATAAATACCACTTAGACATTCGCTTTGCTCGGCCAGTAAATACATTTACCTACCTCATGCGGGTGCTAATTACAATAAAGTTTTGAAGTCTAGACGATACAAATCCTCAAAGAGCTATTAAATGCTTTCAGTGAATAATTACTTTATTATTTTAGGAATTAAATGACAATCGTTATTTTTAGGGTTCCGTACCCAAAGGGTAAAAACGGGACCCTATTACTAAGCCTATGATGTCTGTCTGTCAGTCTGTTTGTCCGTCTGTCCTACCTTTAAACGTCTGTATCTTACGGACCGAAATAGATAGACCCAGTTGAAATTTTCACAGAATATGTAATGTTACGGCAGATTAACTAAGAAATAATGAAAAAAGTCAAAAAGTAAGTTAAGGCGCCGTGACTAGCTGACTTTTATGTTTTTGAGGGGGTGAAGCAGAGGAAGTGGCGGCCGACTAGTCCCACCTACAGCGGGGCGCAACGCGTGAATCTCGCCGCAACGCGACGTCCTTCACTTATAGACAGCTATAGACATGTAATTTCGTCGCTCCACAGTATAGCTCCGTTGGCGCAGTGGTCTGGCCCCGCGCTGGTAAACCACGAATGCCCGGTTCAAATCTGTAGTATGTAGATATTTTTGGACTCAATTTTTTATCATAACACTAAATCAAAGGATACGGCCGTTTCTGCCACATATTTTGAGACTCGTAGGAGTGCTCTTTTTATGTTTTGATGGGCATCAAAACATAAAAAAAGCACTCCCATTGATCTAAAATCATGAAATTTAGCAAGAAACAATCTCTTATCACAAGTAAAGGGAAAAATGCAAAGGCCAGAAATGGTTAGTTCCATTTTAAAAAAAAACAGCCAAGTGCGAGACGGGCTCGCGCACTGAGGGTTCCGTACCACAACGTAACTTGTTAGGTACTAAAGTAAAAAAAAGTGAATAAAGCCCAGGCGGTCACCCATCCAAGTACCAGCCGCACCCGACGTTGCTTCACTTCGGTGATCGTACGAGAACTGGTGGTGAACAGAAGTTGACACCGACTAGAACTTGGCCATTATTTATTATTTGTATTTGTAGTTGTTGTTTTTTTAGTGTGTACTATTATCATGGAAAATGCCATGTGAAAGATACAGCCGTTATAAGGTGTGTGTACGTTCCCGATGAAAAAAAAAAACGTTTTAGCGCAAAACAAACTTAACTTTGTTATTTAAAAACTGTTGTCTCCATACATCGACCTAGGTTGCGATCAGTTTATCAAATGCAAAAATGTTTACAATCTCGAATATTAGGGTTCCGTACCCAAAGGATAAAACGGGACCCTATTACTAAGCGTACGATGTATGCCTGTCTGTCCGTCCCAAGTTATTTAGAACTTTTTTAGTTTTATTGAAGACTAGCTGCGCCCCGCGGTTTTACCTGCGTAGTGATGAAAATTGGTGATCATGATGATGAAAACAGTATTTTTTTTCTCTTTCAACATAAGCTATCTGACAGGGAAAATCCCGTCAAAATCGGTTCAGCCATTTTGGAGTCTATATGGAACATCATCATCATCAGCCTTCATAGGAAACATACATACATATACATACATACACACATCGCTTTTTACATGTGTAGAGAAGATAGATAATTATTATGTTCAAAGAAGACTGTAACACCTTTTTAGGGTTCCGTAGAACTACAAAGAACCCATATACTTGTGTTCGTTCTGTCCATCCGTCTGTCTGTCTGTATGTCCATTCCAAGTTGTTTAGAACTTTTTAACTTTTATAGTAGACTAGCTGCGCCCCGTGGTTTCACCCGCGTAGTGATGAAAATTGGTGATGATGATGACAATGAAGATGAAAAGCAGCATTTTTTCCTCTTGTTATAACATCAGCTACCTGAGAGTGAAAATCCCGTCAAAATCAGTTCAGCCATTATGGAGTCTATACGGAATATCATCATCATCAGCCTTCATAGGAAACATACAAACATACATCGCTTTTTATATGTATATAGAAGAAATATAAACTCCAAAAATACTGTAATACCTTTTTAGGGTTCCGTAGAATTACAAGGAACCCATATAAGTTCGTTCTGCCCATCCGTCTGTCTGTCTGTCTGTCCATCCTAAGTTGTTTAGAACTTTCTAACCTTTATAGTAGACTAGCTGCGCCCCGCGGTTTCACCGTGTACTGATGGAAAATGGTGATGATGATGATGATGATGATGAAAAGTTCCATTTTTTCTCTTCTTATAACATCAGCTATCTGAGAGTAAAAACCCTGTCACAATCAGTTCAGACATTTTGGAGTCTATACGGAATATCATCATCATCATCATCAGCCTTCCTAGAGAACATACATACAAACATCGCTTTTAGCGTATATCGAAGAAAGATATACTCAAAGAAGACTGTAACACCTTTTTAGGGTTCCGTAGAACTACAAGGAACCCATATAAGTTCGTTCTGTCCACCCGTCTGTCTGTCTGTCCATCCCAAGTTGTTTAGAACTTTCTAACTTTTATAGTAGACTAGCTGCGCCCCACGGTTTCACCCGCGTAGTGATGCAAAATAGTGATGATGATGATGATGAAAAGTTCAATTTTTTTCTTTCCTTATAACATCAGCTATCTGAGAGTGAAAATCCCGTCAAAATTTGTTCAGCCATTTTGAAGTCTATACGGAATATTATCATCATCATCATCAGCGTTCGTAGGGAACATACATACATACATCGCTGTTTACGTATATAGAAGAAAGATATACTCAAAGAAGACTGTAACACCTTTTTAGGGTTCCGTAGAACTACAAAGTACCCATAATTATAAGTTCGTTCTGTCCACCCGTCTGTCTGTCTGTCCAGCCCAAGTTATTTAGAACTTTCTAACTTTTATAGTAGACTAGCTGCGCCCCACGGTTTTACCCACGTAGTGATGAAAAATCATGATGATGATGAAAAGTTTCATTTTGCTCTCCTTATAACATCAGCTATCTGCCAGTGAAAATCCCGTCAAAATCGGTTTGGCCAATTTTGAGTTTATACGGAATATCATCATCATCAGCCTTCATAGGGAACATACATACATACATACATCGCTTTTTACGTATATAGAAGAAAGATATACTCAAAGAAGACTGTAACACCTTTTAAGGGTTCCGTAGAACTACAAGGAACCCATATAAGTTCGTTCTGTCCACCCCTCTGTCTGTCTGTCCAGCCCAAGTTGTTTAGAACTTTCTAACCTTTATAGTAGACTAGCTGCGCCCCGCGGTTTCACCGTGTACTGATTAAAAATGGTGATGATGATGATGATGATGAAAAGTTCAATTTTTTTTCTCTCCTTATAACATCAGCTATCTGACAGTGAAAATCCCGTCAAAATCAATTCAGCCATTTTAGTCTATACGAAATATCATCATCATCAGCCTTCATAGGGGACACATACATACATACATACATCGCTTTTTATATGTATATAGATGAAAGATATACTCAAAGAAGACTGTAACACCTTTTTAGGGTTCCGTAGAATTACAAGGAACCTATATAAGTTCGTTCGTCCACCCGTCTGTTTGTCTGTCTGTCTGTCTATCCGTCCAAAATTGTTTCGAACTTTCTAACTTAGCTAGCTGTGCCCTGCGGTTTCACCTATGTAGTGATGAAAAAAAGTGATGATGATGATGATGATGAAATGCTGATTATTTTTTCTCTCCTTATAACATCAGCTATCTGAGAGTGAAAATCCCGTCAAAATCAGTTCAGCTATTTTGGATTTTATATGGAATATCATCATCATCAGCCTTCATAGGAAACATACATAAATATACATGCATACACATATCGCCTTATATATGTGTATAGAAGAAATATATATTATTCAAAGAAGACTGTAACACCTTTTTAGGGTTCCGTAGAATTACAAGGAACCCATATACGTTCGTTCTGCCCATCCGTCTGTCTGTCTGTCTATCCGTCCTAAGTTGTTTCGAACTTTCTAACTAAGCTAGCTGTGCCCTGCGGTTTCACTCATGAAGTGATGAAAAAAAGGTGATGATGATGATGAAACGTAGAATTTTTTCTCTCCTTATAACATCAGCTATCTGAGAGTGAAAATCCCGTCAAAATCAGTTCAGCCATTTTGGACTCTATACGGAATATCATCATCATCATCATCAGCCTTCATAGGAAACATACATACATATACATATATACACATCGCCTTTTATATGTGTAGAGAAGATAGATAATTATTATGTTCAAAGAAGACTGTAACACTTTATTTAGGGTTCCGTAGAATTACAAAGAACCCATATACTTATGTTCATTCTGTCCATCTGTCTGTCTGTCTGTCCATTCCAAGTTGTTTAGAAATGTTAACCTTTATAGTAGACTAGCTGCGCCCCGCGGTTTCACCCGCGTAGTGATGAAAATTTATGATGATGATGAAGATGATGATGAAAAGCAGCATTATTTCCTCTCGTTATAACATCAGCTATCTGAGAGTGAAAATCCCGTCAAAATCAGTTCAGCCATTTTGGAGTCTTTACGGAATATCATCATCATCATCAGCCTTCATAGGGAACATACATACATACATACATACATCGCTTTTAATATGTATAGAAGAGAGATATACTCAAAGAAGACTGTAACACCTTTTTAGGGTTCCGTAGAATTACAAGGAACCCATATAAGTTCGTTCTGCCCATCCGTCTGTTTGTCTGTCTGTCTATCCATCCAAAATTGTTTCGAACTTTCTAACTTAGCTAGCTGCGCTCTGCGGTTTCACCCATGTAGTAATGAAAAAAAGTGATGATGATGATGATGAAAAGTAGTTTTTTTTTCTCTCCTTATAACATCAGCTATCTGAGAGTGAAAATCCCGTCAAAATCAGTTCAGCCATTTTGGAGTCTATATGGAATATCATCATCATCATCAGCCTTCGTAGGAAACATACATACATATACATACATACACACATCGCCTATTATATGTGTAGAGAAGATAGATAATTATTATGTTCAAAGAAGACTGTAACACTTTTTTTAGGGTTCCGTAGAATTACAAAGAACCCATATACTTATGTTCATTCTGTCCATCTGTCTGTCTGTCTGTCCATTCCAAGTTGTTTAGAAATGTTAACCTTTATAGTAGACTAGCTGCGCCCCGCGGTTTCACCCACGTAGTGATGCAAAATAGTAATGATGATGATGATGATTAAAAATAGCATTTTTGCTCTCCTTATTACATGTGTTATCTGACAGTGAAAATCCCGTCAAAATCGGTTTGGCCATTTTTGAGTCCATACGGAATATCATCATCATCATCAGCCTTCATAGGGAACATACATACATACATACATACATCGCTTTTTATATGTATATAGAAGAAAGATATACTCAAAGAAGACTGTAACACCTTTTTAGGGTTCCGTTGAACTACAAGGAACCCATATAAGTTCGTTCGTCCATCCGTCTGTCTCTGTCCATCCCAAGTTGTTTAGAACTTCCTAACCATTATAGTAGACTAACTGCACGCCGCGCATTCACCTGCGTAGTAATGAAAAAAATTGTGATGATGATGATGAAAAGTTGCAAATTTTTTTCTCGTCATAACATCAGCTATCTGATAGTGAAAATACCATCAAAATCGGTCCTGCAGTTTTCGAGTCTATAAAGAACGTTACAGACACACACATACGCACACGACGAATTATTTCAAAAACATTAGAAAAATAACAAAAAGAAAATGGAAAATGTGAGAATTGAACCCGAAGCCTACTCACAGTCGCAGGAACTTATCCATTGCGTCAACCACTCGTCCAATTGAAATATGATGCTAGTGGTGAAATTATGCTTCTAATATATAAAATAATATAAATGTACAAAC
The DNA here is from genome assembly GCA_932305915.1 of Agriopis marginaria. Lineage (NCBI taxonomy): Eukaryota > Metazoa > Arthropoda > Insecta > Lepidoptera > Geometridae > Agriopis > Agriopis marginaria. The sequence continues at coordinate 18,024,059 of OW029914.1, read as the reverse complement.
AAATCGTCACAAAATGTAAGGTAGCATCAGGTAGCCCGTCTGCTTGTTTGCCACCTGTGGCACATAAAAAAAAGTAGACTAACTGTGCTCTGCAGGTTCACCTGCGAAGTAATGAAAATATGATGATGATGATGATGATGAAAAGTTGCCAATTTTTTTTCTCCTCATAACATCAGCCATCTGACAGTGGAAGTCCCATCAAAATCGCTCCTACCGTTTTCATGTAAAGAACTTACACACAAGCATACAAACACAAACACACACACACACACACACACACACGCATGCACGCACGCATGCATATTATTTTAAAAACATAAAAAAAAATACAAAAAGAAAATTGGTAAATATGAGATTTGAACCCTGAACCTTACTCACAGTCGCAGAGAACTTATCCAATACGTCGAACCGTTCGGCCAACTGGACTATGAAAATTGTGGTGAAATTATGCTTTATAAAATAATATATACAAACAAATCGTTACAAAATGTAATTTTCATTCGCCTGCCTTTTTAGTACTTATAATCCATGAAAACATTGCGGATAAGGTAGGTACTTACTTTACAACTTCCGTCAAGGTGTTTTTGTGTCATAAAGTTGAGATTATATTTTGGAGAGGTTAGCGGAACAAAGCGACACACGTCCGTCTAGCAGCGCGCCTCAGCGGTCTCTGTCACATCGCGTAAAAATAAAAGAGAAGTGAAAAGACGCCGCGGCGGCACGACGTTTCGTTCGACACGTTCGAGCCAGTTTATGATTAAATTAATTAATAGTTAGAAAAATTGAATTTTAACCGATAAATAAAAACTATGATGCTATTTGTAACAATATTTCACATCATTCTTGTAAATTTTGTAAAGATTTGTTCATAAATAGTCGAGATAAAATTGTATGCGTTTAGGTAAATTTCAAGGTTAGAGGTTATTTCATGATTTTTTTCTATCGAGAAAATTTATCGGAATCGTGTTTTGGATCCAATGGTCCACTCAGAAATATGATCAAAATTACCAATTTTTTTTTTTACTGCTTTAAAATGAATACTTTATCTTAAAAAATTGTTCTGTGAAGCCTTTTTCACTGTAAGACCGCCTTAAGATTTATTTAAATTATTCGCAACTGGTGACTGCTTACCATCAGGCGGCCCGTCTGCATGTTTGCCTGACTGTTTGGCCTTAAAAAAACTCCTATTGCCAGAGGAATTTATAAAATGGTTCAAAAGAGTTGTCATGAGACTCATTTTTGAACTAGTTTTTGCGTGTGTGTGTTAAAAGAATGTAGTTTGACCATCGATAAATCTCAACGAGTTTGACGAACGCAACCAAAATCATGATGATGATGAATGTCAAAGAGAGGTTTCTATACGTCAATTGATTTGTGTTGTTTTGACACATTCTCTTCGCCTATATAATTTTCGTCTGTAATCACAGGGTATATAACGTCCTTGGTAATCACGCATTCCTTCAATAAAATTAGTAATCATTTTACAACACACACACACATCAGCCATCAAACGTCCACTACTGGACAAAGGCCTCCCTCTTAAAGAGGGGTGTTGCCATAATCCCCACGCTTGGCGGGCGGCTTGGGGATCGCAGTAAGTTCACCGTGTACTAATAGGATGCTGCTGCCCATCCTCCGGTGGTTCTGGTCGCAGTTTTAGGACATACCCGGGTCCATTTACAACAAACTACGCTTATAATCTTGACAGTGGAGCGTGTGAGATCGAATATCATGATCAACCTCCACAGAAAAGACTTAACGAAAAAAAAAAACTTTTTTGTGCGGTATAGGCCAGGCTAGACCGCCGCATCAGCTTATATCTGCATTTTAGACCTCAACCTTTAACGTGTTAGAGTACTTACTGCAACTTATAAAATACGAAAAACGAATTTAAACTAAAACCCTATTTGCACTTCCCAAGGGCATTGTAAATTAAACTGGTCGCCAATTTACACCTTAAATCCCTTAAAATTAAGGCTTACTCAATGTACATTTTAAAATTAATTTAACTACATAGGCCCTTACGAAATTATTAGCAAGGGCGCACTCGCGAAAATGTGTCTTATTTCTTTGATATAATAAAAATTTGAAGACATGGCAGTGGCTTATTGTTGCATTGCTTAGTTTCTGTAGTAACTGGGAGTTCATCATCATCATTCCAGCCATATGACGTCCACTGCTGGACATAGGCCTCCCCCATCGATCGAACTGGGTATTAAATACAGTAATGCTTTGATTCCAGTCATCATCGAGTCAGCGAAATTGCATATATGTTGTTTAGAATTTTAACATCAAATTATAGTAGGTATAGTAGGTCTTGATTAGTAATTTGTCTAATTATTAGATTATATTTTTGTAAGTGTGTCTAATATTAGTTGCACAGCATTAAGGATGTGTGTAACATTATTTTTAGTTTAGTTATTTTGTAACTTGTTTTGAGTAACGTTTTGTTAGCTTAATTGATTTTTAAACAAGAAAGCCGTTTTTATAATCATGTCAAATAATTTGTATATTGCCAAAAAATCTTAGTTAACATTAATAACTTAACTAGGTACCACTAAACTACTAAACTATTTAAATACTAAATGAAAATTACGTCGCCATAACACTTTACCTTTTGGTAGGTATCTCGTTAAAAATTCCCAAGAAGATCTGTGTTGCAGCTGCTACATAAATTTATTGTAAATGGATTAAAACCATATTATCTAGGGATTAGCTTACTTTGTTGTTATTATTTAATATTGGGTTTCCGAATATCGTAATTTTCCTGGATAGAGCATGCTCAATTACAGGATTATGAATTATTGAATTGAAATATAGGTCGGGGTCCTATCAATATAACACATCTTTAAATTTTTGTACATCACTGATTGCTTTCATATTTGGTGCGAGCTGCGCGTTATTAAATTTTACCTCATTAAATTTTTGTCATATTTGTTTTTAAATTTATGTTGAGTCTTTAGCATTATTTTGAAGGTGAAAGTTATTTCGACGTTTTATGAAAGGACCTCATTATTAAAAGGTAGGTATTGTAATAAAATATAATGTTTTACGCAAAAGAAATGTTTTCATTGTATTTTTGTTACAATTTAGATAATAAGACTTTATTAGATAGGCAACTATCAAATATTACAATGATGACCACAGACGTATATCCAAGTAGATGCCACAACTGCCACAAGTCGACTTACCTTGCATGTCATATTACCAATACAATTATGATTAATCGTCATAATTGAATCCGGCTAAAATCACTCAAAATCCGCACAAAATGCTGGTGTGTTGTATTGCCATTTAGCGTGGCAATGCCGTCAACATAATGGGTGCGCTGCCAACTGGTAGTGGGCTTGAAAATTTGGATATTTAGACTTTCAGCGTTATATGGGCAATCTAACTGCTTTTGTAGTGTTAGTTAACTTGTATTTTGTTTAGTTAATAAAGACACTTGCCCGTTTAAAAACCTTGGCCCAAATCTAAAATCTTGGGCTGTGTAGAAACAATCTTATTTCTATAATCATTAGTTTAGTCTCACCCTCTTTCGCATGTGCAGTCTTTGAAGAATCACATTGTATACAGGGTTATATGCAATGGTGGTACTAAACCAAAAGGCGGTCATTCTTCTCATTATTATGAACCATCATTACCAGGAGGACAAAGGCCTCCCTCTTGGAGAGGGGTGTTGCCATAATCCCCACGCTTGACAGGCAGCTTGGGGATCGCAGTACGTTCACCGTGTACTAAAGAGGGAGGCCTTTGTCCAGCAGGGGACGTTTAGTGGCTGCTGATGTGATTACCATGTGACCAACCCTGAAATCACAAAAAAACTACTGTTTCTCTACTGGCCTAAATCAGGCTTGATGCCTTTAGTCAAACTACAAACTCACGCAGCAGATGACCTTGCATGTGAACTATTAGGTAAATGATCATTGGACCACTGAGTTTAAGCTGCTACAATTGTATTGCTAAAATATACGACCAAAATTCATGAAACTGGTTGTGGTTTGGGGACGAATTTAGGCTTCATTTAACTATCCTTGGCAAAAACATCCCACAGCGGTACAATACAAAAAGTAGGCACTCACACAGATTATTCCGCAAAACATCGCAAGTTTTCTCGGCACATTTCCACTTTTTTACGAGAATTTGTAAAAAAAGCTCCGACTCCATCTCTTGACTAACAATAAGGCGGTAAACAAAAAGTTTATCATCGAAGTCTCCGCTCAATCTCCGAAAGACAATGGATGTACAGCCTATGTAGTGCCACCATGCGTTAAAAAAAGAAGGAATCGCAAAACTATTTCAACAACTGCAATTATTTATGGACCCATATAGTAAAATTATGTATATAAAAACTATTAAATTTTTATAGGATGAATTTAAATGTGTAAAAAACTGAAATTATGTTTTTTTAATCATAAAGGTTAGAAATATTCCAAAAACTGTATTTATATTAAAAACAAGATTGAAAGAAATACCTACACTGCAATTTACTATGATAAGTGTAACGCCAATCAAAGCGAATGACGCCACAATTAAGAAAATAATCAATTTTGTTGGAAAGTTCACGGTAGCTACAGTTAAAAGTTGACATGTTTAAGATCGTGACGTCATACGCAGACACCATTACCTGCAAGTATTTTTGACACGAATTCAAATTATGTTAAAAAGATTCATTATCATCATCATCAGCCAGATGACGTCCACTGCTGAACATAGGTCTCCCTTTTTCAACTCCACACGGAACGATAGCCTGCCTTTTGCATCAACTGGACGCCCGCGACTCTCACAGTGTCGTCGGTCCACTAGTGGGCCTACCCACGCTGCGTCTTCTGGTTCGTAGTCTACACTGAAGAACTTCCCCATCGGTTATCGGTTCTTCGAGCGATGAGGCCTGCGCATTGCCTAATCAACTTGCAAATTTTAATAGGATAACAAGCTTGTTTGCTAATAAACGCTAATTTTCTAAGTAGTTTTCTGAAATATCGGAGATCAGGTTTTTTTTTATTTGTCTTCAAGCCTATTATCTTGAATCTCAGCATACGCACAGTCACCCTACCCATTGAGGAAGTGTAATAAAGTATTGAAAACAGTGGGAAAACTCCAATCAATATCCCGATACCTGAGGGACCCGCCATCGTTGCTTATAAGAGAGATGTGTTTCTACCGTTTTACAACTGGAGTCTCACGGCGACTGGATCCTGGTGATCCAATTGGATCGGAATAGAATTGTAATTTAATGTGTATCGTAATAGCTGGTAAATAGGGATATAGAACATAGCACCCAGAAGTTTTTCACACGGCCAGAAGTCGTATTATGATCTTTGACCAAAATAAAATGAATGGACGGGCCCAGAGGAAGCGCATTTTTGAAGATTACAAAATGAGCGCCGGCTCTCACTTCGTTTCAGTCGGTTTCTAGCCGTAGAAAGTTTAAACAAGACTATTGTTACATGATAACGAAACATCAGACAAAATTATGCCTTCGTGTGCTTTTCCTAAGTGTAAAAACACAACAAAAAACCGCTATCTATTTTTTGTAACAAATGAACTGTACGAGTAATGGTTATAATTTTATTGAGTGTTGAAGTGTACTTATGTCTGACGGTTTGACTCGTTTCTACTGAGCAAGCAATGGTTATGGCCCGTCTATTTATTTTATTATGGTCGAAGATTATGATCTTGTCTAAAACCAGGAAAGTTCTAGGCAATTCACTACGATTACTATTTTACGGCCTTAAACTGGCTTGTTCTATTTTGTATAACGACCTTTGATTATGTATGTCTAATCAAAGATTACGACCTAGGTTAATCGAACAAACTTCTGCCTGGATAAATTGTCTATGACTGGTTTCTATTTTCCCAAGGATCGTTCGGAAATGTTATCAGTTTTCAGCGGTAAGTTACGGTTTTATTTTTATACATGATTTGGACAAAATAACAATTGAATAATTATAAAAAAAAAACGATACCTTAGATTAAATTTTTTGGCTGACCTTAGTTTTTGTTCTAGAGTTTGTACCATCTGTAGACAATACAAAATATCAAACTAATAAGTATAAAATGCTTATGTTACAGATATCGATTCCGCAGTCATAATAAAAGTTATTTAGGAATCAAATAAAAATGAGAATCCAATCGCCTTCGCCGTATCTAGTAGTAAACTCGGGTCGAAAAGGCAATCGTTTTTTCACGGCCACAGCCGTAAACGCTGGCTAATCTCTTTTATAGTTTCATTAAACTGTGGATTAAATGTGCTCACGCTTGGCGATTTTACGTTGACAATCGCTTGATTCCTGGCAGATCTTGCTTGTATAATGTAACGTCGCTGAAAGCACCACTATTTCCGATAGATACGTAACTAACTTCATGGTTGATATTCCGAAAACCAGTACAAAAAAACGCTTTGACTTCACTCTTATTGTGCGAACCACCTGACTGTGCAATGCGCTGCCTGGATGAATATTTTCCGATTTTTACAATCTAGGTATCTTCAATAAGTCGCGAGTGAACCGGTAGGTATCATTTTAGCAAGTGTATGCATCATCGCAACATCAGGCGAGGTGGCAGTTAAACGCATGGCGTATTAAAAGGCGATGTGTGTATGTATGATACGCATTCCGAAACGGCTGGACCGATTTTGATGAGAGTTTCATTGGTAGATAGCTGATTTTATAAGCAACTAGCAAACCCGGCGAACTCTGTTTCGCCACCAGATGACTTCTATAAACGTCACGGAGCCCGAGACCTTTCCAACGAATGCAAAACCGTGGAAATCGGTTCGTGCGTTCTGGAGTTATAGCGTCAGGAAGGAAAACCCGACTTATTTTTATATAGTAGAGATAATCCCGTGGGTGAAACTGTGAGTCACAGCTGGTCAATAAATAAAAGAAAATCGATGCCTTATGAAGTCAAAAATATCTTAATATGTTCCAAAAGGAATAAGAATTCTATGAGGGAGGCATATGTCCAGCATTGGACGTCATATGGCTAAAATGATGATGATGTATGAAGGAAAGTTTCCGATTGTAAAATAAAAGTTCCAAGTGCGCGGCAGTCGTTAAGCACCGAATTAAATGGCGACTATGGGAGGCGGCCATGCATAGCGAAATGGTGATAAAACTGTAGATAAACCGCCTGATTGGGATTCAGTTCTCGTCGACGAAGTGTCCGGTTCCACTGGATTTGATTATTGGAAAGAAAGGGGTTGAGGAGTGCTTCTATGTGACTCACAAGTATTGAATTAAGTGGATTCTGGTACCGGGATACTTGTTTGAATGGATGTTACGTGAAAAGCAGTTTTTTCGCTTAACTATGAGCATGAGTACGCGAGCGCTAAAAAACATTTAAATCTAGAAGCTGAAGAGTTTCTATCTATCTATCAAATTCTTTTTTTTTCTCTTCTTATTTCTATATGTCGGCTGGTAGCCATCTTTCGTCTATAAACTCCAAATAAAAATAACCACTTGATCGCGCACAAGTCATACCTAATTTTAGTGCAAGATGTAAGCCACGTCGGTCGCGGGGGGAGAGGTATCGTATGGCGCTTGTGATTGGAGTATCAACGCCTGTGATCGAAGACTCATTAGTCGTTCATTCAAGTCATTCATTCAATTCGGATTGGCCCGCTCGAAAAAGTTAAGCTGAAAAGTGTAACTTTGGCTTACAAACATGGATGCTAAAATAGAGAAAAATAAAAATATTTGTGTGCTTGGCAAGACTTAAATCATTTATTTCAGCACAATTTTACCATCTAGTCTACGTGACAACGTTAGAAAAGAAGAGTAACTTGATATATTTCAAGACAGAATACCCTAATATGTGATATGAGTGACATTTAAGATGAGCGCTTTTGTCTGATTGCATCAAAGACGTAGGACAAACGTGTCACCTTATAAAGCTTAATTCAGTTAAGTTCAGGGGCATTTGGACGTAACAAACATCTATAATAGTAAAATTTACAATCTTTTTAGGGTTCTCAAGCGGTGTAAACGGGACTCTATTACTAAGCTTACGCTGTCTGTCTGTCCGTCTGTCCATCCTACTTTTTAATGACTGTATCTTTAGAGCCGTAGTAGATAGCCGGTTGAAATTTTCACAGAATATGTACTGTTACGGCGAATTAACTAAGAAATAATAATAAAGTTGAAAAGTAAAAACTAACCAAACCCTTTCATTTGATACCCATATCATGGGGGTGCATAAAAAATAACTGGTCCGCCATATTAGATTTAGAATGACGTCACTTAGGTAACCATGCATTGTCATCAAAACGAGTTTGTAAATTTAAACTCAATCGGTTCGAGATAACCGTTTTAAAATTCAGTTGCAACATTTGATCCAACAAGGCAAGCTTGTAATAACTTTTAAATTGGTTCCACTGTTTTGGAGAAAAATAATAACAGACACACTTAAACCGGTGTAGGGAAAAATATCTGTGAACGAAAGTTTGAAATGTACAACTCCTGAAAGTAGGTACACAAAGCAGAGACGTCGCGACTCGGCGTTCATTGAATAACTGATGGCCGTAACTCGATCTGCTGGGGCTTAATATTAATAGATGAGCCTTCTGCTGTTACAGTTGCAGATACAGTTTCAGTTTGAGCCTCTATAAAGAACTATCGTTTTTGTTTACTTGAAATTTGGAGATACATAGTTATATCGAAATAATTCGGCTTGAAACGACAAGCGAGCTCATGCTATTACACACCAACCGTGTGTAGAATGCAGTAGGACTGCTTATATACGCGCGTTATTTTAAAGCCAACAAGCTGACGGGCCACCTGATGGTAATGACCTGATGGCGATGACCGTCGCCTATGGATAGGCGACAAAATGGGCATCACAGATACGTTGCCGATACGCTTAAAGACTCTATTAACAGCCTATTTGAAGAACCCCATGTTATAGTTAATACAAGTTTTTTGTAATACAAGGAACTGCATAAGCCACAAACTATACGAACTGCTTTGCGGCTGCTCTGACCAGACTCTGCAGCATCTGTAGGCTAGGCGCCCTCTGCACTTTAGGTGTGAAGCTACAAGTAGCCGACTTGTCGGACCTCCGCGCCCGCTGCCGCGCTATAGACACAGATAACGCGACAAGAGTTACGCGATAGACAGATAGGCAAGGCATGTGTCCTAATGTTTAATTTATTATAAATAACAGGCTTACCGATAAATATAACTAAATACATTACACAGTGAAAAATTTAATTATATTGGCTGATAAATCGCTGAGATCTGAGCGTTTCAAGTTTTAGGTGGAGATAGAGAGAGGATACTCTGTCACATTCTCGCAAAGCGTGTGTTAGTATACCATTTGTATAGCGCGCTTGAGACGTGACGCCATAACTAGGTAAAGTGCGCTCTCTGTCTAGCATGAAATTAAAATACTTATAGCTAACTAGCTGCGCGCCGCGATGCCACCTGCGTAGTGATGAAAAGTAGCTTATGTCACTCTCCGGTCTTTGAACTATATCTATGCAAAAAATCAGGTCGATCCGTTGCTCTGTGTTGCGTGAAAGAGGAATAAACAAACCAACAAACTTTTCGCATTTATAATATTAGTGTTTTTTTTTTAAATTAATTTTAGTTTTATTTTCGTTGATGGGTTTTATTTATGATCAGCTTTTTTATGAGGTAAAAAAAAATATTACGACTAAGAAGAAGAAGAAGTTTCACGATGATCGTTGTCTTCATTGCTTACTTCTTTATTACACCGTTACTGTGAGTTCAAGGAATCTTCTATTATCTCGTTCCGAGCGAGAAAGCTGTTCCAAACTGACAATGCTCGTCCATATTTCTCAATCAGGCATTTCTGTTTCTATAAGGCAACTATTAGGTATCTACTTGTTTGGGTCTACGTCAGTTGTTTCCTGCGACAGCTCGCCACCTTTCACTAATAAACCAACTTCTCATCGCCGCAGCTATTTGACGAATCCACTTCCTCCAAAATGCCTCGCTATCTGTATGACATTCAATAGCTATACGTCCATGCAGCAATGAAGATTGTAACAGTGACTAATATTGTGTGTTTGCCTTTTTGAGAGGTTCTCTTTAAACCTTATTTTTCAGTGGCGTATGCCACTGTAAAATAAGGTTTAAAGTCACGTTCACAAGTTCACTATATCTGACGAAGAGCACCTGAATCCATAATCGACATAAGGACAACCTTAGTACGTTGTCTGTAGCAACACTCCCGAAAAATGTGGGCAACATGCTGGACTCGCTATTGAACAGGAAGTGAGATCCCCAAATCTGACTTTACACTTTACCTGACCTTTCTGACTTGACTTCTTTCGCTGAGTTGGGACCGGCGTGTGACAGAAACTATTATTTTGTTGTTAATGTTTATGTATATTTTGTTTACTTATAATAAATAATTTTCTTTCTTTCTTTCGGTCATGAGCTCAGAGGCCTCTTTTGAATCGGTTCTTACGATGAGCACAGAAACTGGAACCATATTATGAGCCCCGGCTTTAGGGTCTGTCTATTCTTAAGACATTTAATTTAGATGATTCTGCTTGTTTAACGACTGGTTTAATATTTAGTTTTGGAACTGACTACATCATATTATTTATTATTGGCCTGGAGTTTGACCTCATCTCCTCTGATGACGAAGTCTACGATAAAACTCAATTGCTTAGAAGGAATTACAATAAATAATAACAATAACATACAGTGGAATATGTGCCAATATAGACCAAATAATCACCCCAAAAAAATCTACGATGTGGGATCTAAAGATCTACAATCCACAAAGGCCACATGCCTTTCCTAATTTTTATTATTACCTCATAACAATAAATAAGTTATGAGTATTTCATGCTAGACAGAGAGCACATTATGACATTATGACGTCAAGCCGTGCGCACACCATACAAATGCTACACTAACACACGCTTTGTGAGAGAGGGACAGAACATCCAATCTCTATCCCCACCAAAAACTTTAAATGCTTATATCTCAAAATGTATCATCCAAATTAAATTATATTTTCAGTATCTGTAATGTATATTTAATTACCTATATCCTTCGCTAAGCCTGTTATTTGTATAAATGAAACATTAGGACACAGGCCTATTCTGTGGTTATCCTTTCCTTCTGAGGAACATCTGTCGTAATTAGTGAATCTGTTTCTTCTAGGCAAGCGTGCTCCAACGCAAGCCTATTATTTATTACAAATAGGCTTGCTATACATTCATATAATATAATAGTACTCCAACAAGCTTAGGTACTGGTGCTGTGGCGTACAGCAGTCGCGACCGCATCGCGACCGCAGCCACAAGTCGGAATTCTCGGCATTCGATCAGTGAAGTAGTATGAATTTGGTTGATATATACACTCCGTGTTTGACAAACCTTACACGGGTTGTCGAACATGGAGTCATGAACAATTGTTAATTATATTGTTTTCAATCACGGAAACTATACAACGTGCCATTGAAATAGCGTGAAACCTGAAAATAGTTTAAGAAGTACAATCGATGTAACTATTAATAAAAGGTGGTATTTTTTCCGTAGGTATCCAAAACTCTTAGCACAGCGCAAGCGACGACGTTCGAACAAATACCTATACTATACTGAATGGGGCATACAAAACATTATCTTATTCTTAGGATATCAGAGATCACAAATATCTTTTGTAATACTTAAGGCGAGGTTTCCCACTTCAAAGCAACGCTTATTACTACAGATGACCATAATTCTTGGTTTATTGTATAAAAGTCGCATTTAGCGGAGCAAAATCATGGCCCTTACACACAGTCGTGCGTTTCGCTAGTTCTATTTTGGGGGTTTTCTCATATTTTTCAAAAAGTATATAAAAGTATATAATTATGAAATCTATATATTAAGATAACGCAGACATTATTTAATAAATACGTAATTGAATGAATCCAAAAAAGCAGGGATAAAAGCGCAAATCAGTGCTACTTTGATATATTTTTTCTATCGAGCGAAATGTGCATAATCGTGTTTCGGTCCCATGAGTTTCCTAGATAAAGCATTAAATTTTGTTATGACACCATTTTTATAATTTTAAGCTAACCATGGAGTTATGCACACTTAAACTAGAATGACCATAAATACTAATAGTGGGAAAAGAACATCATAACGAATAGTAGATTGTACAACAAGTGCATAAAACAAGTAATTTTAGCTGAGACCTTTATCATATTCATTTGGCTGATAATTGATATATTATGTGACATGTTACTTCACGTTAGCGCCAATACCACTTTTTGACAAAGGTTATTTCTGGGTCTTTAAAATACCCTATGATCTATGATTATTATTTCAGACCGAAATTTCCTACATGAAATATATTACAAACAAAGCCTCTTTTTATGTAATAGGCTTGCGTTTGTCCGCCAATTTGCCTGATGTTAAGCGATGATGCGGTCTACGGTAGAGCAAGGGTAGAGCACACTGGCCTAGAAGAAACCGATTCACTCGTGATTTGCAGACACCCAGATTGTTACTATCAGGGAACACCTATTCCACAGACTAGCAGTTCGCACAATAAAAGTGGAATCACGTCGTCGTAGAGGTTTTCGGAATATCAACCACAAAGGGGTGTCGATTTTGAAGACTTTTTTGTGAGCAGCACACTTTCTTTGAACAATTTGAAAGAGGTTCTGTTTACTTTTATGCTACAGTGCACGAAAGTAAAACTCTTATGGACTAGAGCATATAAATTAGTATCAGTCCGCTCACAAAAGCTCGAGGCGTAAACCAGGATTCGAATCCTGCAGACGTCCACATTTTTGAATTTTTAGGCAGGGGTGTCCAACTAAATTTTGTGGCGGGCCTGATTTATTAACTTAGTAACTATGGCGGGCCAAGAGATGCTTTGTAACTGAGCAATTCAAGACTAATATAATATGTAAAATGGTAGAAAGGGTATAATTATATCTATTTGGCGGAATTCACAACCGGTTTCACTTGTAACTGCATGCACAGGCACACCTGACTGGCTGGTAGTACGTTGCTTGCGCGGAGGGACTGGGTGGGTGAGAGGGGCGGTAATGTTAACGTTTTCGCACACAAGTGTTGTTCCAAGAATTAAAATGGCACTAACTTTAAATTTTTTGTTTTCTCCCGATATGCTCGTCCACGTTTTCGCCGAGTCGTATTGTGACCGATCGAAGTAATTTTTTTAAGAACGGTATTTTATTATTATACGAACACATGAATCGCCGTTCTTTACAAAATTTCGTCTAAAAAAAGTTAACAGTTACCCAACTTTTGACTCGTTTGCGGGCCGGATTATGAACCTTGGCGGGCCGCATTGTGGCCCGCGGGCCGTATGTTGGACACCCCTGGTCTAAAACATAATATGCTCTATTATTATTTTAGAGTCTTTTCATAATATTATTATCGCTCGGAGACCTTTCAGAATTTTATTTTATTTTCTTATTACTTTATATTATCATGCGTATTTTGTATTTTATTTGCAATATCTCATTTTTATCATAAAGTTTTATCACCCCAGTGTGTGATATTACAGACAAATCTTAGTGCTTTCGAAATGATGAATAGTTTATAACCTAGATTCGTAACGGGCTAGCCTAGGCTAGCTCTTGAGACCTAAGTAAATATGCTGGGTTCTTGCAGCTGTGCTCCATAAAAACAAAACGATAAAACGATAATTTGTGGCTGAGATATTACACTTTATTACATCTATCTATACAGGGTTACGCATATAGACTGTACTAAGCTGAAAGGAGGTCATCGTACTCATCATTACGAACAACTTTTAGTATGGGTTAGCTTTTACTATGATATCGCGGAAATAAAATCAGCAGTTTTGCTCCGACCCCACATATTTTCACAACTAATCACTATCCAACCGAGAGAAATGAAAAGTAATATAATGTGGTCTCTAGGACGGGTTCCTGACTTGGACTACCTTGCCCCTTAACCCTGAAAACAGTTTCGTTCCAACCCCACATATTTTCATAACTAATCACTATCCAACCGAGAGCAATGTAAAGGAATACGTGTTTCACTGAGCGTAGGTATTTTTTAGGTAAAGTGAGTGCTTCGACACAGCTGTGCCATTGTTAAAGGTTCGCTGCATCAATAAGCCATTCGGGAAACGTCCGTAAAGGGACTTGTACATTGGAAGTAGGAAAACTATTTTTATAAACATTTCTACGATAGTTTGAAGTACAAAAGGTTGTATTCTATTTCTGGGAGTAATATATAACAAACGACTGGTGAAGGAATGGTCTAAAGGGTTTTATTTCACAACCACTTATATGAAGTAAATTTTAAGTATCTAAACTACGGTATTTGACCAGTGTGTTGCCAGTAATGACATGGTACTGAGACGTAGTCCTTAACTGTTGGCCTTTTGGAAAAACTCAGAGTCACACATTGGGCAATGGAGAGAGCTATGCTCGGAGTTTCTTTGCGCCATAGAATCCGGAACCTGGATAGTCGTCAAAAAACCAGAGTCACCGACATAGCTGTTAAAATTTGCAAGTCGAGTGCCTCGGCTTGACCACTAGAAGCGGCCACGAGTAGTCGTCTTTAATGGCTATGTTTGCGGCATCTCTAACCGTTCGCGTAAAAGTGTTAGAAACTGGAGACCATGAACCAGCAAACGTAGCGTGGGGCACACTGATACCTACTCGATGGGGAACGATATCCGTAAGGAAGCGAAAACCTAAAGATCGGACTGAGTAGCATGCCTTGGAAAATGCCTTCTAGTATAGGCTGATTATGATGATGATTTTTTCGCATGTGCCAATACGGTTACGGTTTTACCAGCATAGTAGGCGGTTACCTTTAACTGTGACAAATATACGGTACCTATACGGTATATGCTTGCACTTTTGCTATAGTCGGAGATAGATGGTGATGATGTTAAGAAAAGCCCAAGTACTCAAAGTACTGGTTGGAAGTATCACAAGCACCTAAAGCTGTGTACCGTAAATTGTTTACTGGTACCGGTATTTCCGCCATCTATTCCGGTAATTAAGTCGCGCTCTACCGTCATTACTTTTGCGTACCGTAGCGTTAAATTCCCATTATGATCTGGCTAAATGCGCGTTTTTAATTCCTTGTTAGTATGTACTTGTACTCGCGTTTTAGAGAAAGCTCTTGTGAGGTTTTTAATAACGTTAAATTCAAATTCAAATTATTTATTGAGAATATAAACGGACACATCCCACTCATATTTATCTCACATACTGTCAAACTTAAATATATTTCCTAGTTAAAATAGGAATAATATTATTTAAAAAAAACTAATATAATAAATACAACAAATTGCTGTGAAAATCTGTCAACATAAAATTAGTATGTCATACAAATTGTCATCGGCTTTTTTGCCCCTGTCCCATTGGTCAGTTAAGTTTTCACAATAAATCAAAAACACTTTCGTTACAGTTTTCCAATTGTCACAAATAATATCACAATCAGTGCTGGTGGAAAGGAAACGTTAAGGTGGCTACTCCATAGAACAAAAATTTATTGAAACCACATATAAAAGACATTGCAAGAAGGACTCATAGATAGCTATAAACAGAGGCACAAAAGGCGGTCTTATCGCTAATAACTATCTCTGCTTTATTATGGAATATTATAGAAGTAAAATAAAACTATTTTAAATAAAGAGAAAAAAGAGGAAGCAAATTATATGATTAACATTACTAAGGCCCTTTTTTCCAACTTTTAGCTATTTTGGTCAATCTAGTTTTAGTTAGTCTACTTCTATGGTTAGGTTATAATTATGAAAATGGTGTCTTATCGAAATTTAATGTTTTATCTAGGAAAACACACAACACACTAATACACACTACACACACTGAAACACGACTGAAACATTGTGTAGGACTGAAACACGATTAAGGACATTTCGCACAATAGGAAAACAAATAACACTGATTTGTGCTTTTCTACTGTTTTTTTGGATTCATTCAAATACCTCTTTACTAAAATACGATGTTTACGATATCCTAATATACAGATTTTATAATTATGGAGGGAACCGTAGAAGAACATTTTACATTACAGCTATACTTTTCGAAAATTATGAGAAAAACCTCAAATATAATTATGAGAAGTACAGAAACGCATGACTATATAAGCGCAATGGTTTTGCGACTAAATGCGACTTTTATACAATACAAGGCCTTATCTATATGGTCACCTGTAGTAACAATCGTTGCTTAAAAGTTTTTTGCTATATATCTAAAACTCGTAGCTCTCGTAGCACCGCTACGCAACGTAGCAAAAACTTATGCTGTGTTCAGACCTAATCCAGCGAATGCAGATGCAACGTATTTGCTCGAATTCGCTTAAATCGCTCGTGTAGGTGTGTCGCTGGCATTAGTGGCATGTTATATCAGCTCATTAATATATTTACCGCTACGAAGTTTAAGTTAGATCATAGAGCGTTTTATATAACATCTTACAATGATGTGACGATAAAAAAATCATTTAACGGCCTCTTATACCAAATTTGTCGGTTTAAAATCAATTTTATTCAGTTAAATTACAATATTTGAGCTGGAAAAAAATACATGTCACAGATACATTTGTGTTTGAGTTTATGCATTGGTTCAAAATTCGATAAAATAAAATTTTCTCCATCAAAAAAAAATCTTAAGCAAAGTAGATTTAGTTTATTTTTTTCTTTTTCGTTTTATGCTCTAATGAAAGCTCCTAACAACCTGAATTTGTGTTTTTTTAATTATTTTGTTGTGGTACGGAACTACTGAACCCTCCATGCGCGATCTCGACTCGCACTTGGCCAGTTTATTTTAAATTCTCACTGTGAGTTTTTATCTCCAAAAATTTTTAAAATATGCAAATGAAATAGCTCTTGGTAGTGAGAGCAGCCTTAAAAATAATTTTAAATTTCTTTCTCCTGCTCTTTCTGAGGCTGTGTTAGATCTCTAGTACTGGCTCTTACATAAGAGCTGTTACAAGAGACATAACCGTTTCAATCAATCTACTACGAAAGGTTTGAAATTTTAACTTCAACCTTCCAATCCAACTTTTTAAGTAAAGTGGATACAGCAGAAAACTTGTCAATTATTTGGATGGGACTCGAGCGTTCATTAATTCGAGGACCATCGGCTGTAGACGGCGTCACTACGGCAATTGATAATCTGATTTAATGTTTACTTTTTAGGGTTTTTAGAGTTCCGTACCTCAAAAGGAAAAAAATGGAACCCTTATAGGATCACTTCGTTGTGCGTCTGTCTGTCCGTCTGTCTGTCTGTCTGTCCATCTGTCAAGACCTTTTTTCTCAAGAACGCGTAATGATATCAAGTTGAAATTTATACTAAATACGTAGGTATACGGTTTCTTTCGGCTGTAAAAAAATAAAAGTTGTAAGTCAACGCAATCAAAATATATGAACGTTTATGTCGCATATTTTACGATTTCACAGAGAAATCAAAACCTATAGGGTACTTCCCGTTGACTTAGAATCATGAAATTTGGCAAAAGGCAAGGTCTTATAGCACATATATAGGCATAAATCCGAAAGTTACAGATTTGAAGTTATATCATTTTAAAATAATTATTTTGCTATTACTAACTTACATTTTGTAGTTGGAATGTATGGAAGAACCAAATTGTCAACTACAAAGTTAAGTTTGTCTTTCAATATTTCAACTTCAGTTAGTTTGTTTTTTTGACTCGCGCTCGCGATTTCCGTCCAACGGAACCTTCGGAGCACGAGTCCTACTCGTACTTGTCCGGTTTTTTAATTTAAAACGTATCTGTACTTATTTGATCTATTTAGAAAGTAAATAACATTTAACCCAAGTGTTAAGATCATTGCTATAGGCGAGTTTATAACATCATTTGATTTGTCTTCGTTTCTGCTGCTAGATTACTGCAAGGTTCAAGGTACTTACAAACTTAATTAAACTATTACGAACTTTCAAGCTGGCTTTACTTAGACCATATCTAACGTAATATTTCCGACTTAAGCACCTCCAGTGGAGTCCATCTCAGAAAATTACCTAACTTAAGCACAATCTTTGCAAAACCGAACCTAACTTAAGAGTAACTTTAACGCTAAGAATAAGCATCCCAGCCCTACAACGTCAATACCGAGAGTACAAGATTTCAGTACTTTGTTCGTAGGAAATCAAAAGCGTACAACTGCCTCGCTCGAACTCGAAAATCTTGCAGTGTTTTGTCTCTGTCTTAGGTTAAACGAAAGTTTTTCCGCGTCGTTAGTCGAAAGCCCCTATGAAAATTACTGGAATATATTTGACGTTGAATGAAATAATTTATTTTGATATACAGGCTGTTTTTTCGAGACTTTTTGGGAGAAATAAAACAAAATTTTGTTGAAATTACTTATGAAGTTCGTCATGACATGACGTGTGAGACGTGTGAAAAGTTCTAAATTCGACTTTTGTTTTGCGCATTAGTAGGTATATTCTTTTTATTAGGGTATATTTCCAAGCTCTATTAAATTTTAAGAAAAAATCCACCTTCAAGGCTTGGAAAATGTAAAATGTTTGGGGCAAATCCCGTTTATCGAACTTCACTTACTTCTCGAGTAGTCGGTTTTTTGTTGTTAATTTTTTTTACTTTATTTAACTACAAAAAAAGGGTGCCCCTGTCTGAAAATCGACCATTGGTCAACGAAATAAGGACATTGGCATCGATTCTGATGTACTCTAAACTAAACTAAATTTGACAGATCTAGAATTGTTGCCATCCTTATCTCACATATTAAAATGAAAAGAGAGGCAGATAATTTTATTCCTGTCTGATTGGTTTAGTTTATTGAGTGGTATGACAGAATCGACGCTTGACTTTTATTAATAAACGGAAATCATTCTATTTTTTTCAAGATTTGGTGACCACAGCTCAAACTAATTCATCCAAACAAAATCTAAAGTTTCACAAAAGCATCTGTAACTTTAATCTGGCAAAGAACAATATCTGATATTCAGCTGAAATCGATTCTGGCTGGCTGCCATCCAGCTATTACACTAATGCAGTGATAAACTAACAGCCATTTTGATTTAGAGTAGCATCTTACTTATTTAGAACTTTGTTCGGCTTGAACTATGTTACACTTAGCAAATAAGCAAATAACCCTGTAAGGGTCGCATATTTTGAAGTGGTGAAGACAGCTCAACTTGCGCTGTGTATAGCGTAGAAAGAAAATTGTTCTAGATTCCAAACAAAAAGTACTTTTTTACAATTTTATTATTGAAACTGACGTGGTTTTCACACATTTTATTTAACACTTTTTTACAAACTTTTAAATAACTTGCCTTGTTAGTTTGGTCCAATTTTGCAACTGAATTATAAAACAGTTATCGAACCGTGTGAGCTGGAAATTTACATACACGTTTAGTTTTGATGACAATGGCATTGATATGATGTTCTCTAAACTAAACTAAATTTGACAGCCCTAAAATTATTGCCATCCTTCTCTCATTTATTAAAATGAAAAGAGAGGCAGATAATTTTAGTCCTGTCAGATTGGTTTAGTTTATTTAGTGAGTAGTATGACAGAATCGACGCCAATGCATGGTTAGCTAAGTGACGTCTTTCTAAATCCAATATGGTGGACTCCCAGAGATGGCGTACTAGCTATTTCATATGCACTCCCACGATATGGGTATGAAATAAAAGGTTTGTTGCGAAAAATACAAAAAATAATATGACGTCACATAAAATTTAATATAGCGGATACACCAAGATGGCGGACAAAATTTTCCTCATCATTATAATATGGGTGTCAAACGAAAGGGTTTGCCGAATTAAATTACGTCACTCAGTAATTTTTTTTTGGATTTACCCGACTAAAGGATATTTTAGTAAGTTTGCTTTTTTCCCTCCCACCGAAAGCATAAACGCCACAACCTATTTTGATAAATGAGGTGTTGATTGATTTCTCTAAGTTTAGGGATGGTCGCTGGGTAAGTGACATCATCAAACATCTTGTATTTTGGGGACAATGGAGCAAAATTAGCAAAAATTTGGAATTGAAATTGTTTTTATGTAGCTTTTTTTTTACAATAGCAGCTTTTAGAGCAAATAAAAGCTAGGACCGAGTTTAGTTATAAAATGTAGGTTTCATTCATAGATTTTCTCGGGGTCCCTTGGCCTTACTCAGATAAATATAAAAATAAATAGATAGTAATAAACAAATAACCAGTGATCCCTACCTTACCATTTCACTATTTTGAATACAAATGGCTCAGAGTGACTATTCTGACGGGTTGCTCGCATTGACCGGCGACCTTTTCGCAAACTACCCGCGCCCTTGGGGCACGCCGTGGAAATATAAATGGGCAGGTTTCTGTTAGGGAGCATCTACACGGGCGATTTTTAAGGCTTCGAAAACCGACGCGATCACGTAGAAATCAAAATTACCTTTAATTATTTGCTTAAGGCGAGATTTTCCCACTTTTAACAACGCTTATTACTACAGTTGACCATAAACCTTAATATATTGTATTAAAGTCACATTAGTGGAACAAAACCATGGCGATTACACACAGCCGTGCGTTTCGCTACTTCTAATTTTGAGCATTTTCTCATATTTTTCGAAAAGTATAGCTGTAATGTTAAATGTACCTTTGCGGTTTCCTCCATAATTATGAAATCTGTATATTAAGACATTTTAGACATAACATAAGTGTATGAATGAATCAAAAAAAAAAACAATGTGAAAAGCGCAAATCAGTGTTACTTTCATTTTTTTTTCTTCTATCGAGCGAAATGTCCTTAATCGTGTTCCGGTCTTTTGGGGTTCCTAGATAAAACATTCTAAACAGATGCTTTTAGAATAAGTAATTTATTTGACCTATCCATAGATTTAGTATGCAAAAAAGTGAGGTCTGTGGATGTAGCTCCGTTTCAGACTCTACTAAAACAGAAACAAGAAACTGATTGCCTTTAGGTATTTTTTTTTATATCTTTGCCACAGCACATATGTTTTGTAGTCGACAATTTAAAAACCTTTTATAAACAAGCTTTTAGGTGTCCGCCACATTGAATTAAGTGTAATTCTTTTTTTTTTCAGAAAACCCTTTCATTTGATACCCATATTATCATGGTTTATTTATTTAATATTTAATGTGTCTGCGTTTGATCGCCACGTCTTCGCCTGATGTTAAGCGATGATGCGGTCTACGATGGAGCAGGCTTGCCTAGAAGAAACCGATTCACTTGCGACTTTAAGACACCGAGATTGCATAAATATGTACTGGTCCGCCATCTTTGGGAGTCCGCCATATTAGATTTAGAATGACTTCACTTAGCTAATCATGGAATGAGGCCTATTCTGTCATACCACTCACTAAACTAAACCAATCTGACAGGACTAAAATTATCTGCCTCTCATTTCATTTTAATACGTGAGAGAAGGATGGCAACAATTTTAGAGCTGTCAAATTTAGTTAAGTTTAGAGTGCATCAGAATCGATGCCATTATCATCCAATTTAAACGTGTATATGCAATATTTCAGCTCAATCGGTTGGGGTATAAAAATTCAGTTTCAAGATTTGGCTCATACAAATAAGGTAAATTAAATAAAAACTTGTCATAAATGAATGTCATAACGTGGAACGCGTGAAAACCGTCCGCGAAAATACTCGCTTACCTTCTCACGGTTTATATTTTATTGGCTGCTCCTTGATAGCGTTTGTGGAAGGGTTGTTTTATCTCTATTGTTTGAATTTTTTATCGCCCCCATTTTTCTAGAGTTTAGGAAGGAAGTGTAGAAGGTTGTTTTGTTTTAATTTTAGGATCTAGCGACCTGAAATGAAAAGATTAGCTAAATTCGACGTTTTTTTATTACTTATGTGGAAAATATAAATGTCTATATCGTAATGGATTCTGCAAAAGCAAAAAAAAAGCAAGCAATAAAGCAAAAAAAAAAAAAGCAAAAAGCAAAAAAAAGCAATAAAAAATAAAGCAAGGATTATACCCGTATAAGCTGTGGTAGGATAGAAGCCGTGGCAGCCCATTTGGGAGACCGCTAGACTAGAAAGCGTGAGGTCGTGGGTTCTAACCCCGGGCCCGTACCAATGAGCTCTTTGGAGCTTATGTACGGATTTTCATACCACTGGCTTTTCGGTGAAGGAAAACATCGTGAGGAAACCTGCATACGTACGGAGAAGGAATTCAATGGCGTAAGTGAATCCACCAATCCGCACTGGGCCAGCGTGGTGGATATGGCCCAATCACCCTTTCGGGGTAGGCTAAAAGTCCAGCAGTGGACTGTTAAAAGGCTGACTATGATGATGATGATGATATACCCGTATTAATTATACCCTAGGAATAAAACGAGTGTCAGTGGGCAACACTTTCCCTCTGACACTGTCCAAGCCTTTTTTGTTTTATTTTTTAATTATAGGCTTGCGTTCTAATGCTTACTCGCCTGATGTTAAGCGATGTTTTTTTCCTTCACAGGAAGACCAACGGCTTGGTTACAAATGTAGAGTAGATATACTAAAATAGATACACAAAGCCAATTAGCCAAACAGCCAATTACAGGTCATCATGGGTGTTTTTTTTTTATTATAAAATAAAAACAATCTACTGTCAGAAGCTAAACTGACTTAATTTACATAATATTGAAATGACATTTTTTTATGATTGTTACTAAACAATATTGACATTCCTACTCTAACCTATCTACAAATTAATTTTATTGTTAGTGTATACTGATTCGTAATTTTTATTCTAATTTTTTATTGTAAGTCTCGCTACACGCCTTGGCGTACCTGTAAGTGTGAAGAGTATTATTTGTTAGTAGTATTTGTCTATAAATAAACTTGGACCGAGTTTAGGGTAAGAGCTAACCAGCTCAGCTGTAGCCTACCCTAAACCAGTATATTATATATCGAACTATTTTACTTGAATTAGATACTCAAGTAATACTCCAGGTAACTTTTAGTCAAAACACCAGAGAGCATCTTAGAAGTGTTATCTAGATTCTGGAGTCCTACATGACTAATATGGAACTGACGCAATTTCAGCGAAGAAACAGTATCTAAACTACAGACATGCGGCCTTTCTTGGAAACAGTTATTGGTTAAATTATGATGATTGAAACGCCTCTGTCAATGTGTAACTATTCAAACATTTTTAGTTCTTTACATACTTAAAAAACAGTTTTCGTATAATTCTTTTACTTTTCAGTTTTCTATTTAACCCCTTTAATACTATTAACTCTTTATTACAAAACTTCAAAAATGACATGAAGGGGTGAATTTTCAAAAATCCTTTCTTAATGCTCAGGTACGTTATACCTCTAGTATAGTATATTTATCTATGGTTATACTTATAAGAAACACTTGTGTAAAAAAAAAACTTTATATCGAAATCTATTTTAGTGATGTGATACGAAGTGCGGGAATTGAGTGGGACGATAACAATCACTACAACGACACTGAAGCTTAAATAAACTACAGATTCGTATAACAAGTAGATTTGACAATTGATACTGTCTATTATTCCAGGTAGAGATTCCCTCTTGGCCGCAACCTCCTAAGACTGCATTACATGTTCTGTCTAACTTAATTAAATGCGGCCATTTGCTTAGATTATTCAGTAGGAGACATGTATGGACTCCGTAACTGTCTGCCGGGCTAACAGACAAACTATAGTTGACTTTATATGATTAGTTTTTGCCTATTTGTGCCCAAATTTACTTACCTTGTCCGATGTAGCTAGCATTGGAAACATCCGGATCTACTTCAAAAATTAGACAAAATTATCAGACACACTTTGTCAACTATTTTGAACGTAAATTTACAAGATCGGGAGTGGTTACAGGAATCACTTCCAGTGCGATTGGGGGGCCTTGGCATCCGCTCCATAGCTGGAGTGGCTCTACCCGCTTTCCTGTCTTCAGTTCATAGCAATCAACGTTTAATCGAAAAAATCCTTTTAAATTCTTGTCACGTTGAAGTTTCATGCATGAACGAAACCAGGGAAGCGTGGAAAGTAGTATGCCCCAGCACTGACCTACCTTTGACTCCATCTTCACAGCGCCTATGGGACGGGCCGATCTGTGAGCGAGTGCGGAAACAACTTTTAGATACGTGCTTAAGCTCTACAGATCGCGCCCGGCTCTTGGCCGTTGGGGAGTGGGA
Organism: Agriopis marginaria; assembly: GCA_932305915.1. NCBI lineage: Eukaryota > Metazoa > Arthropoda > Insecta > Lepidoptera > Geometridae > Agriopis > Agriopis marginaria. The sequence goes on along the minus strand of OW029914.1, from coordinate 17,999,956 downwards.
GTCAGGTTTGTGGCTACAGACCCTCCCTTCCGCCAAACACTGGGACATTATTAGACTCATCCACCTTTAGAATCGCGACTTCCCTTCGCTTGGGCGCATCGTGCTGTGCTCCACACCGCTGCCAGTGTGGCGTTCCAGTCGACCAGCTCGGTCACCACGGCCTTTCCTGCACAAGGAGTGCAGGCAGGATCCCCGCCACGCCAGTCTTAATGATATCATCCGCCGACCTTTTGCCACCGTCAACTGCGCCGCCGTTCTTGAGCCGAACGGTCTCGTACGTGGCGATGGCAAAAGACCGGACGGAATGACTTTGATTCCGTGGAAGATGGGGCGACCCTTAGTGTGGGACGCAACTTGCGTTGACACCTTTGCGCCGTCACATCTTTCCGGAACGCAGATTAGGGCTGGCGCGGTGGCAGAATCTGCAGAGGATCTCAAAAGGCGCAAATATGGTACACTAGATTGTGGATACATTTTTGAGCCTTTTGGGGTCGAAACAATGGGGCCGTGGGGATCAGGAACCAAAAAAAATTTCAAAGGTTTGTCATCACGTCTGGTCGATGCAACTCGTGACCAATATCGTGCCTCTACTTTGCTCAAAGGGTGAGCATCGCCATACAACGTGGTAATGGGGCCAGCATTTTGGGAACAGTTCCCACTGGTAGCGGTTTAATAGAGTGATAGATAGGTTTAAATTTGTTGTTTTTTTTTTAATTTTAATTTTAATGTTTGGTATTAATAGTCTTATTGGCATAGTGATCAAAATTTTAAATTAGTCATTGGTGATTATAATAAAATTAATAAAATTATTGTAATGCCACAATGTGGATGAAAGCGATGGTGACCGAGCGGTAGCATGCACCCGGTTCGACCCTCGGCATTCACCAATGACTTACCTATTTAGAACTTAAATAAATTATGTGCAGCTCCGATGTCATCGCTCAACAACGGTATAGGAAAACGTCGTATATAAACGTCGACGGATATAGTCGTATGTTCAAGAGCGTTAACGTGAGTTTGAGAGTCAAGATAAATGTGGAGGTCAACGAGCTTATCGCTGAGCCAAATATTGTGACAGAGACCATAGCTCAGATACTCCACTGAACAGGGCACCTGCTGATAAGGAGGGAGAATTGCAATTACAAGAAAGCGTATCTTGGAATTCCCAGTGACCGCCGCTGACCGACGATCACCCTAGATATAGCTGGAAAGTTGTCGTTGAGTCGAAATATAATATAGGCGCGAGCTCGAAATCGCCGACTGGCGAGAGACACTGCAAGACTGACGACAAGACTGACGACGTTCTTTTGTGTCCAAGGCCAAGTCCATCTTCGGGTCGCTGCGCAAACGGAATAAGTAGTGAGTGGCAGCCTGCTCAGAGTTAACTTTCAAAAATATAGTAAAACTAATCAAAATGTACTGTTTTTATTCATCTCTTTACAATCTTTTGCTGCTGGGTCCGAGTAAAGTCATTATAAATAGCAGTTATAAACCCAAATCGACCTAAGCACTAGCAAAACAATATTCTACCACAGTTAGTGGAAACCGGCGGTCGCCTGTGGTTGGCCCAGCGACGCGTATTGATGACGTCATCACTCAACCGACCAATCCGCGCGCACTACTGATAACCAGTTTTAGTTGAGTTCCGAACTCGAATTTGTAACGGACGTGGTGATTTGTCTTACGTTTAGTAATGTGGGTAGGTTGAAATCGATGTTAGTGGGTATGAGCCGTACTAAATAGTTAGTTAAAATTATTAAATAGTTGTATCAGAATCTTTGATTGATTATACTTTGTATATGCCTTAAACTCAGGTTAGCGCCGGTGTTTATTCATATTAATGTTAATATTAACAAATATTTGTTAATAACAACGATCTATGGGGCAGTCTAACTGTATTTGTAGTGTTAGTATTAGCTTGTATTTTATAAGTAACGCGGGAAACTTTCCGCGCGCTTTTCCGCGATTCTTCTGTTTTGCACTGGGGGACTGGGCCCTTAATACTATGGTATTCTATAAAGTCGTGATAAACAGTAGGTCAATACAGCACTGCATAGTTAGTTGCATATTGATGACGTCATCACCCGCCCGCCAATCAGCACTAATTCTGATGAATCGTTGTTCGTTGCCAGTTGCAACCGCGGAATTGATGCACGTAGATATGCCCTTCACTGTGGCGTTAGTGGTCTTATTTGAGGGTATGCGTAGCAGGCACGGTAGAAAAAAATATATTTTATTTGGGGTATTGATTGTGGACTCTATGTTGTAATTAATATCTGACATGAAATTTATTCATTACCACAAGAAAACTATACATATTGGGAATCGTAATGCAGTTACCTAACTAAAATATCATCATTATCATCATCAGGACTGATTTGGAACTTTTTATATGTTCTATATAGTCCAAAGTCCAAGACTTTTAATCCTTGACGTTAAATTTACTGTCTAATATAATACTTGGCAACACCTAGAAGAACTGCAGTCTATGGCGCACCAAGCTGTTTACGATAATAGTTTATGTGTCTATGGAATCAGAATAAGAAGAAAAGAGAAGAAACGACGGGGGGGGGGGGGTTATTTTGGACGAAGGACAACGGATGTTTTCAAAATTGTTGCTAGCTTTCTCGTTAGCTTGTTTTTATGGTTGCTGATAGTTATTGGTTTAGTTTTGGTTCCTCAAAATATAACAAAATAAAACACGAGAGAATTTCGTTTAAATAGCAACTTAAAAGTTAACATACATTAGGTATAGACAGTTCTATCTTACAGTGACTCTACGCCACTAAATAACGGAACAGTTATGAATCACTGAATTTTGATGATCAAAATGAATTATTGAAATACTTGTTACACCCGTCATTTTAAATTTAAATCGTATATTTAGGTCGTGACAAATATATTTTTGGAAAATAAGATTTATTTTTAAAGTCAACATAATAGGAGCAAAACACATGCACTTCTCGGTGTAGATTTATTGTATGCCGAAAGAAGGCCATTGTTCACCGTGTACTAATAGGATGCTGCTGTCCAACCTCTGGTGGTCCTGGTTGCTGTTTTAGGACATACCCGAGTGTATGTAAAATATGTACATATTACAACAATAAATAAATATAATACTTTTTAGAAAGAAAAGAACCGCCTTATTGACAATACCTACATCTGAGACCTACACTTACAAACTGAAAATAAAAAGTAGAAAATATTGTTTAATATTACAACTGAAATACTTTGTATTCATGGTCATGAAAAATTTAACGAAAAACAACAGGGCCCGGTCGCCATGGAGACACTTCTTTGTTTTTTTGAAGTTCTGTTATAGGAACAGTTCCTCTATGATTGCTGTTCAGTTGACAGCGTCGCAAGTGGAGAACAAAGTATGAAATTTACCAAGAAATAACTGTAGTTCCAATTTTTCCTACCTTAACAGCTAAGTTGGTGGAACTGCTGTACAATGTACATCGAATTCGTTGCTTATCGTCATGTCTTTGTAGATTTTGCAAAAAGCGCTGAATCAATGTCGATAAAAAAATTATGGGACCAGTTATGACCTATCAACCAAAAAAATAATCATCAAAAACAATTCTAATTGGCGGAGTAATCGCGTAACAAACATACAAAAAAAACATACAGTCGAATTGATAACCTCCTCCTTTTGGAAGTCAGTTAAAATGTGTTTGTACGCCACTGGATACGTGACACATGCAGATTTTGGTGGCGGCCGAAGGGTTGTAAAAATATCACTAAGTAGAGAGAAATAAGTAACAAAATAAACTATGATCAACTCATTCAACGAAGCCATTTTTCCCGTCTAGACACAATTTGATTTAATCGTCCAGTTTGTGTAATTCCATTTTGTAAGGGGGTGTCACATAAAAATATTTAACAATGTCACACAAATAGAGTACAAAAACATGAGGGGCCTACTACTGGAGCAGCGACCTTCAGTTCTATCCGGATACATACAGAAACACTTTAATTTATACATTTGATTTTACTGTGGGTATCCACCAATTCGACCAATGTGTGTTGCCAGTGATAACAAACGGCAGTGAAACGTGGTCTCTCACTATGGGCCTCATAAGCAAGCTCAAAGTTGCACAACGAGCTATGGAGAAGGCTATGCTCGGAGTTTCTCTACGAGATCGAATCAGAAATGAGGAGATCCGTAGACGAACGAAGGTTACCGACATAGTCCACCGTATAAGCAAGTTGAAGTGGCAGTGGGCAGGGCACGTAGCACGCTGAACAGATGGCCGATGGGGCCGAAAGGTTATCGACTGCAGACCACAGACCGGTAAGCACAGCGTAGGACGTCCACCCACGAGATGGACAGACCTAAAAGAGACCGCAGGGAAATGCTGGATGCAGGCTGCTTCCAACCGGCCCTTTTGGAGATTAATGGAGATCGATGGGGGGGCCTATGTTCAGCAGTGGACGTCCTACGGCTGAAATGATGATGACGATGATATTAAACACTGTGTTACTTAGACCAAATGCGTTCGCACGCGCCACGCCGCCATACCACATCTTCCTTATTTGTCTGATCTGAGTTCGCAACCAACGATCTATGCTTTGAGCATATATGTCCTAGGAATGTGCCGAACCAAAGAATCTGTGCCCTGATGGGATTTCACCCGCTATAGACACAAATAACGTAAGTACATTATTTCTAAGATGAATATTAGTCTTCAGAGTATAAAATACAAATACTATAAAACTACTAACTACCATAATACCATAATTGAAACTATAGTCGGAGTGACCGGTTTAATCTTACGTGAGTAATTCTCGTGTAATATAAATGAAATGTGTGGAAACCACGTCAGTTTCCATCTATATATATATACTAGCGGTCCGACCCAGCTTTGCACGGGTAAATTATAGCCTGTCACCCGGGGATAGTGTGAAAGTCCCGTCAGTGAAAGAATTTTTCAAATCGGTTCAGTAGTTTCGGAGCCTATTCAATGCAAACAAACAAACAAACAATCAAATCTTTCCTCTTCATAATATTAGTATAGATAAATGAATCCCTATTTACCATGGTCATATACATACATGGTCACGCCATAACTTGAGAACGGCTTCACTGATTTCATCCATCTTTTTTTTAATAAGTTTTCTAATATTTTGTAGAAGGTTCTTACAGAAAGATAAATTGGGAAAATTGCGCAGAAAATTGGGAAATTTCATAAAATTTAACGACGATTTTAACTCACGTGTAAAACCCCTGCGGTTGCGCAACTAGTAAAAACAAATACCCCCAATCCTTGTAACATTGTTTATATTGTTATTTTCTGAAAAGGCCCTACTTACGTAGTTCTGTTCCAACTTAGTATTTAGTATTTCGAGATATCATCGTAGCAAAGAACATTTATCGTATTTCTATCGAAAACCGATCGTATCCCAGAATCCTATCCACTGGCGTCTCGCCAGATCCGATTCATCACCATTAGCGCTTCCAATGAATGCGAATTACGCAAAAAACTTTATTTGCCGGCGATGTATTTAAAACTCGGCGATAAATTCTGCCAACTTGAAGAGCGCGTGCGCTGAATGGTATACTTAGCCGGATTGCATTCTGAAAAGAACTCCATAGAAATAGCCTCAGATCTGACAAACAAGGGAGATATCATCATCATCAGATAGAAGACGTCCACTGCTGAACATAGGCCTTCCCCTTTAACCTCTACACTGATCGACAGCCTGCTATCTGCATACACTGGATGCCCGCGACTCACAATACCGTCGGTCCAGCTAGAGGGAGGCTTACGTACGCTGCGTCTTCCGGTTCGTGGTCTCCACTCAAGAACCTTTCTTCCCCATCAGTTGTCGGTAAATAATAGTAAGGGAGATATACATTAGTACAATTAACGTTGGTGTACAAATGTATCTGTTATTTCAGCCACTTTTTTCACTAAACAGCTTGACACAAATAAAATATATGACAAATTTACTAATTTTTACGCACACTATAAAAATTTGCAGCATCACCAATGGAATAACTTATACTTAGTCCACATGCATTAAAAAGGGCGGTAAGATCGTTTGCAGGGTGAGTTTGTTAAATGCATCAAACCTGATTTGATCATTCATCATAATTTCAGCCGTAGGACGTCCACTGCAGGACATAGGCCTCCCCCATCGATCTCCAAAAGGGCCGGTTGGAAGCGGCCTGCATCCAGCGTTTCCCTGCGGTCTCTTTTAGGACGTCTGTCCATCTTGTGGGTGGACGTCCTACGCTGCGCCTACCGGTCAGTGCTCAAAGTCGCACAACGAGCTATGGAGAGGGCTATACTCGGGGTTTCTCTACGAGATCGAATGAGAAATGAGGAGATCCGTAGACGAACGATTTGATCATTGGTAATGTCAAATGTCATTTTAGAAAAACTAGCCACGTCTCGCAGTTTCACCCATTGTTCAACAGAAACAGTTAAATTTTAAAGGATAACAAGTCAATGTGTTACGCTAGCATATAAGTACCTAAGCTTTATCTATTAAAAATTTCATCACAAAAAAAATATACAAAATATTTCACCGTAACAAAAGGTACCTTTAGTTCGTTTCCCATTTAATTTTGCGATGTTCGAACAGAAATGTTTTCAAATGTAAATCATGGCTAAGAATTTATGATTTTATCCTTCGACCATAATAAAATGAATGGACGGGCCTAGAAGGAGCGCGTTTTTGAAGATTACAAAATGAGCGCCAGCCCTCACTTCATTTCAGCCGGTATCTAGCCGTAGGAAGTGCGACACATGACTCTTGTTACATGATAACGAAACATCTGACAAAATTATGTCTTCGCGTGCTTTCCCGAAGTGGTGGCTTAGGTGTTGAAGTATAATATATGTCCGACGGTTTGACTCGTTTTTACTGAGCAAGTTTAATGCTTATGGCCCATCCATTCATTTTATTTTGGTCGAAGATTTTAACCATATTACGTAGGTACTAAGTAGGTATACGGTGTTGCCCTAACCCAAACAAACTCCAACACCCCTAACTCCTAACGGGTGGCATCACCTATAATCAAATCAGCATCCAACTACCGTCGAATCAAATAAATTTGGTGCCCTTTACGCATAAATCCCACCCTAGTTTGTCCCCACGTCCCCACTTTAAAACGTCGGGCACTAATGGGGCAGTCAAATTACCCATCTATTTAATTTCCGAATGGGTAAACGAATTTCGCTGGCAGCCCTGAGACGAATTTGATTTTGGAACGTTGATTCATTGGACAGTGTTACCAGGGGGAGACTGCAAGTGGTTGTATGTACTTAAAATAATTACGTTAGGAGAGTCAATGCTCTTTAGAAGAAGGTATGACTATCAGTCTGTCTGTAAGTACAATGAACTGAGTAACATCTGGGATGATTTGATTAACGCTTTTTTTCTAATGTTTTACACGTTTTCGGGAAAAGGATCGTGATATTCCTTGGTATTTTATCGGATACATTTCGGAATGCACACTGCATTGGCACTCACTCGTAATCGAATTCCCTCCTGCCCATATTTCTATCGGACTGTAAGAGTGGGCACGAAAAATTGACACCGCTTTATGGTTGATATTCCGAAAACCCGTTTTAAGCTCTTTGATGCCACTTTTACTGTGCGAAGTGTCTGTGGAATGCGCTGCCTGAATGGGTGTTCCCCGATTTTCTGGGTGTCAACAAATCACGAGTGAATCGGTTTCTTCTAATAGGCTTATGCTTGACTCATCTCAATTGATGCTTAGCAATGACGCGATTGCGCGTTGCCTATAGGCAAGGCAAGCGTGCTCCATCGTAGAATAAAAATCACTACATAGTATAAAACAAAGTCGCTGTCGCTGTCTGTCCGTCCCTATGTATGCTTAAATCTTTAAAACAACGCAACGGATTTTGAAGCGGTTTTTTTTAATAGATAGAGTGATTCAAGAGGAAAGTTTTTATGTATAACTAGCGACCCTCCCCGGCTTCGCACGGGTGTAATTTACGTGCGAAGCCGGGGAGGGCGGGCGGGTCGCTAGTATATATATAAAACTGGAAAATTACCGTAAGATCTGGGAAGATCAAATCCAATAATATCTTATTACTATAGAAACTAACGTGAGCGTGATTCATTATTTAAACTAAATGAGTGATCTCCAGGATGGCGTCTATAACGTCCGAACATCGGAGGAGTTTTTCGACATCAATACCCGTGAGTGCTACCCGTCTATTAGTTTAAATAATTGTCTTATTTTCAACAATTTATTGGAAAAAGAATCGCAAATATCTTTGAAACCTTACCTATTTGCTTTGGCTTAATTGAGTAACCGATATACCTACAATATTTTTTAATAAAATAACGTTTCCAATATTTTTTGTAAATAAATCATCAAATTTATGAAAAACCTCGAACTTCTAAGAAGAAGTTAACCTGTCTGCCTCAGATCCTATCAAAAACTTCAGAACTAATTAATAGTACTTAATAAATCCGTGCATTCAAATCCCATACGTACAACATCGTCGTTTAGAAGTCTTCATTGATGGGACTATGTAATCTTTTTCTTCCCATGCGCCATGCATGCTAAGGGAAGGTCGTGGAGGCGGAAATAAACTGTTTAGCCCAACTGCGCAAGAAGGGAGAAGGAGGGCTATATTTTTCGAGTGTATGTATGGATGACGTTCTTTTGGCACGCCTTTCTTCTTAATGGCCGAATGAACGGCTTAATGGATCTCGATATGACAGTGAGGTGTTATTTGAATCGTTTTTGTAGTAAGCAAGAAATAGAAGGATAATTAGTAAGTAAACTTTGCTAATTAAGTTAATATTACCATCATTATGTAGATCTCACTCAGCAGATTTAACAAATATGGAAATGATATCATGGCATTTATTTACACAAGGAAATTATACATATTATATACAACTTATCGATAAAACTAACTATGTACGACTAAAAATATAATATATACAAAAAAAAACCTAGGTGAACAAATCGCCACAGGGTAGCGGCAGGGTTCTCAGAATGCTGGCAGCATTGCCCCGCTGAATTGCGAGGCTTAATTTTTGTGCGAAATATGCTCCAGCTCTGGGATCCCCCGAAGCGAGAACCAATCTGGTCGAAATGTCTTTACAAAACTTTTTTGTATCGGACCACCACGGGCCTACAGTCTCTACAGCTAATGCGAGAAACTCATAATGAGCGCTCAATTGTGCATATTTGCGGTGTTTTAACAAATATTATATAACACTACTATGAAATATTCATAAAGCGGTATGAAAGAGCTCTGTATCTACTACGAGAGTAGATACCTATAGATAGGTACGCAACGCGCCGCTGTTTCTTTTCAGTTCATCGTTAAGCCGTAAGACGTTCACTGCTGGACATAGGCCTCCCCCATCGATCTCCAAAAGGACCGGTAGGAAGCGGCCTGCATCCAGCGTTTCCCTGCGGTCTCATTTAGGTCGTCTGTCCATCTCGTGGGTGGATGTCCTACGCTGCGTCTTTACTACTAGATTGTGGCGTTCGCCAAGGTGGGGCAACCTCTCCGGACCTTTTTAACCTGTACGTAAATGGCCTGATCGAGGAACTGAGAGGCTCCAAAGTCGGCTGTCATGTAGGAAATGTGTGTATAAATAACCTGAGCTATGCGGACGACATGGTGCTTCTCAGTCCCTCGATCAAGGGGTTGAGGAAACTACTTTCAATCTGTGAGCATTATGCTAATGCTCACGGGCTGAAATATAATGTGTTGAAAACCGAAATGATGGTGTTTGCGTCGGGTCGGGGTCCGGACAGAGTGCCCGATGTATATTTGTACGGCACAGCAGTGAAAGTTGTGAAACAATTTAAATATTTAGGTCACTTGTTAACGGAACGATTGCAGGATAATGCAGATATTGAGCGCGAGAGAAGGGCCCTTGCCGTCAGAGGTAACATGCTTGCTCGCCGGTTCGCTAAGTGCAGTACGGACGTAAAGACCACTCTTTTTAAAGCGTATTGCTTGTGCATGTATACGTGCCAGCTGTGGACAACGTTCACACGAAAAGCGATAAACACCATAAGAGTCCAGTATAATGACGCATTCCGGGCTCTTATGAAGCTACCGCGTTACTGCAGTGCGTCGAGCATGTTCGCTGAGGCAGGGGTTCCCGACTTCTTCGCTGTAATCAGAACCAGGGTGGCTTCATTCTGGCAACGCCTGCGTCGTTCCGCTAACAGGATACTCGAGGCTGTCTCTGACGATTTAAGGAGCCCAATGTTTAAGCATTGGGTCTCGGTTCACATGGATGGCAACAAAAAATGACCCAGCACTATTGTGCTTCTTAGACTTTAGATTTACACTTAGGTTTAAGTAGATGATCGCCTCTTTACAGCGTGATAGCATTTTATTTTATTGTAGTGTTAGTTTGTATTTTATTTTATGGGTCATTGGTGTGCCTGAAATAAATGATTTTATTTTATTTATTTATTTATTATTTACGCTGCGTTGCTATGTCTTTTCAATTACCTACTATTTATACAATGCAGTCGGGTTATATTTTTTCAATAATTAAATTTACTTGTTACTTAATTATATCTAAGCATTTTGATGATTATTCAAACACTAATGCAATTTTCCCGAAGTTTTTTTTTAAGAAAGAAGAAAATGAAAATCGTTTCTGATGTATCCAAAACTGATATTAATGGCTTCGCAAAGGAAGGGATCCCTTGTTTCCCAAGATTAAAAATTTAAACAAATCCATGCAAGATATTGCTATGAAATGATTCGGCGTTTTTCACCCCACTGTGGCAAGGTCCCTTATAAGTTATCGCAGTAACTGAAGTCTCAACATACCGACACCTACATTTGAACCCGTGTTAAAATCACACTTCACTTTACTATACTAATAATTTATAGATATTCTAGCTGATGCACGCGACTTTTCGAGCAGACCAATTCTAGGGCGCAAATTGTATAGATACCGCCCCCCGGCGACCGACGTGGCTTACTAGTGCAAAAGCAAATTTCGACTTCACGCGCGATCTAGTGGTAATATTATCTTTGGTTTGCATAGTTTAGTTAGTTATAAAAGCGTGTTATAAGTGGCTCTATCATCATCATCATCATTTCAGCCATACGACGACGTCCACTGCTGGACTTATGCCTCCCCCATCGATCTCCAAAAGGGCCGGTTGGAAGCGGCCTGCATCCAGCGTTTCCCTGCGATCTCTTTTAGGTTGTCTATCCATCATGGGTGGACGTTCTACGCTGCACTTACCGGTCCGTGGTCTCCATTCGATAACCTTTCGGCCCCACCGGCCATCTGTTCTGCGTGATATGTGCCCTGCCCACTGCCACTTCAACTTGCTAATCCAGTGAGCTATGTCGGTAACTTTTGTTCGTCTACGGATCTCCTCATTTCTGAGTGGCTCTATGTCCGTAACTTTTGAAATGTTAATTTGTACAATTAACTGAATATAGATACTGTATGTATTTTGTAAGAGCAACAAGTTCGAGACGCAGGGAAATAATTCAATTTCCACGCTGATGTTTCAAAAAATCAATGCAATTTGGAATGTTTATTTTTCGGTTTCACAGTAACTTTGTATAGGCAAGTATCCAGCCCTAACGTCAACTTTATGTCATTTAACAATTATTGTTAAAATGAAGAAAAGATCTACTTTTGAAAAGTATTTTTATTTTGTTATTTTACTAGTCTATATATTCTAGCTTACTAGTTAGCTAAATCAAGAACATGCCCAAAGAAAAATTGCGTTTCTTTTTAATTCTGAAACGTATATACGTCCGACTACTAACTAATGCGATTACAAAAGTACTTTTTAGTAGGTACACTGTGTTCCAATCCAACCAATAGTGTTATATATAAACTGAGGTAGATACGTTTTACCAGGTCTGCGTGGCGATACAAACACAAGTTAATTAGCTTGAGTGAACTCAGTCCGTCCTGTGTCTTCCAACAACGCAAACGTACGATGCGCGATTTCGGAGTATGAAAAATAATCAAAAATGCCATGTTGTGTGTTTAGAAAGTGAAATACTTATACTTGGAAGGCTGTATGGCTGAGTCCTATGTAGGGTAGATAGCTAAAGTAAAATATCGCAATATTTCTAGTGCTTTTTTAATGAGTATGACGTCTCTATTGGTAACAAACACCTCATTGTTTCCAACGTTTGTGAATACTAGGCGCTAGTTTTTTAACAAAATTCCGCTAAATCCGGCGCAACCAATAAACTAGCAAAATAATCGATTTAATATCACTATCCACTCAGTTTTATACAACATCAAAGCCGCTCAAAGAGCACTTATCGTAATTCCTAACCCCTCTTAGTTGCATAAAGCGATTGCATTCTGTTTTGATCTAATACGTCTGTTGCGGACATATAGAAATGCTGGACGTTAGCTTTGAACCCGCTTTTCGACGAGCTCTCTCTCTTTTTTTCGCATATTTCAACTTTTTAAGTGTAAAAACCCAAAGGGTAAAAATGGAACCCTATTACTGAGCCTACGTTGTCTGTCCGTCCTACCTTTAAACGGCTTCATTTTTCGAACCGTAATAGATAGCCAGTTGACATTTTCACAGAATATGTAATGTTACGGCGGACCAACTAAGAAATAATAAAAAAGTCAAAAAGTAAATACGAAAGGGGGTGGGTCCCCATACAACAAACGTATTTTTGTATTAGCTCTAATGTAAAAACGGTACCTAATACGTACAAGTGTCAAACTTGGCATGATTATAGTACTCACTCTAAAATATAACAACAAATTATAAATAATGGCCAAGTGCGAGTTGGTGACAAATTTATGTTTATTACCAAGTTATAACTGGTAATTTCGTTATTTGAATGACCTTATCATTCGAACCTAAACCTTATCATTGCACCAAATCGAAATATGTAACATATTTTAGTAATTTTGAAGTAATATTTTTAAAATTGGTAATTATTGTATTTTGTGGTAGTACTGAACCCTCAGTACGCGAGCCTGACTCGCACTTGGCCGGTTTTTGTACTTCAGTAGCGAACAAGTAGGTAATGTAGTGGTACGGAACTTTGCCGGTTTTATTTTTCTTGTTTCCTCCTATGAGAATTTTGTGGGGCGCCATAATTTTAATAAGAGTAAACAAGAAATAAAAGCTATGCTGTATTCGTGTGAAATTTATTTGCGTGCACCGAGGTACAATATACATATATAGAGTCACAATCGTACCAAAAAAAATTCTGAACCGAAACTCGGCGCACGTTACGATTTGCGCAGACTTTTTGGTCAGTTACAAGATAACCGCGATCCGACTACAACGCCGCGTGATGTCAGAGCTACGATGACATAGCGGACAACTAACTTTGAACACTATGCAAGCGACATAACGTCTAAATTAGAGTAAATGTGGCATTGTGAAGTATATAATTGATACAAGTTATGTAAGGACCTTTTGATGTTTAATGAGTATCACAGGCGTCATTGATACAATGTATGTACAATGACTCTCGGACGTTTTTTGACTGTTTTCACTGAGAGATAGTGACTCTATAGGAATTGTATCTCGATGGGTTTTCGCCATCGGTTATAAAAAAAATCACCGAAGGTTTATATATATAACTAGTGACCCGCCCCGGCTTCACACGGGTGTAATTTACGTGCGAAGCCGGGGCGGGTCGTTAGTTATTATTTATATAAGAATGCTTTTTATTGACGAATTTTTATTCCCATTGAGCAGATAAACCACTTTTCCCGCCCTGTGTGTACTGTTATTAAATAGTAACGTTTTTATAATTAAATTTTAATCACCCTAACCTATAAAGGGTCCAATGAGAAATTATAAAAAACTCGGCCTGACCCAAATTTCTTGCAGGATTGAGCAATTATCGGTCTCATTATTCGTTAATCACGCATTTTGAGCGTGAAATTGTTTTACCCCTTATTTGAGTAGAAATTTTCATAATTTGAGCGCTATTTTTGAAAGATATTCAACCGTTGCTACGTGCCTCAACTCAATTAGATTTAATTTTTATTTAATTCAGGTTATTGCAAATGTATATCAAACGAAGCAAACATAAAAAATCCTTTATTATTATACTTAAACTAAAAATCTAAAAAATCTGATTTTTTTACTAATACCATTTACAATATCTCTCATGTCTGATTTGAACCTGTCCTGATTTTAAACAAATTTAAAAACATTTTATAAAAACCAACAAGGTTATTTAAATCCGACGCTTGGGCCGTGGGGACCAGGAGCCCATCGAATATTTAAAGACCTATCAGGGGCCTTACGGACAACTGTTATTGCGACACCAAACTAACGTTAAATCCGCTCAGGAAAATCACGCGAACGTGAACCTTAACGCGCCCAGATACGGTTTGCAACTAAATGCGCATAGTTGGTATGGTTTTAGTCTACTTTTTATTCGGTCAATTTGAACTTTGACTCGATATCCATAGTTCTAAATATCTTTACAAAAATGATAAATATTCTTAAACAACTTCGCTTAGATTTTACAACCACTATTTACTATCTTGTGTCCTAAGCCAGCCTACGAGTATACCAATAAACAGTTTATAGGCAAAGCGCAAGGTCGCGACCTGCATTAGGGTTCTGCAGGAATCTAGGATTTTATAGGTCATCGAGTTTATAGCCGTACTAAAATGAAATACTTACATTTGAAGTTTCTCGATAATTTTAGAAAGCAGGGGCCTGTGCCTTCCTGTGCCCGCTCGATGCTAAATAAATAAATGATACAATATATTACGAAGAGAAATTACAATTAAAATAAAAACTATCTTGAATATAAATTTATAACTAAAACTAATCTAGCAAGCCGCTACCAGTAGGCAGCGTTCCCAAAATGCTGGTAGCATTGCCACGTTGTATGGCAATGATTAATCTCTGGCTCCTGCGTCTCAACCCCAAAAGGCTCAAATGTATACCCGCTATCGAGGGTAAATATTTAAATTTGAAATAACGCTTCACACCAATGGAATCTGCATCACAGTCATAGCTATTCTATACTAGGACATTCTATCATCATCAGCTAGAAGATGTCCACTGCTGAACATAGGCCTCCTCCTTAAAACTCCACTGGATGCCCGCGACTCTAACGATGTCGTCGGTCCATCTAGTGGGATAACTACGCTGCGTCTTCCGGTTCGTGGTCTCCACTCGAGTACCTTTCTTTCCCATCGGTTATCATTTCTTCGAGCGATGTGACCTGCCCATTGCCACTTCAACTTGCAAATCTGAACAGCTGTGTTGGTTACTGTAGTTCTTTGGCGAATATACTAAAATTTTCGAATCGCTTGTATGAAATTTCTCATTTCGCATAATAATTTTGTTTACGCACGAAAATATCATACCAAATGAAATATTTTCTATTGATAGAAAGCAAATTAGAATGCTTCAAACTACGTTGTTAAGTAATATGATTATTTAAAAAAATCTACTTTTGGTTGAGATTTCGTTCGAAAGTCAGTCATTTGGCATGAAATTTTCGTGCGAAATACCATACGAGATTCAAAATTCGAGCCCTTGTACCTAAATGACGTGCCACAGGCGATGTAATGTCGAAGGCAAAAAGAAATAAACGCATATCTGACTAAATCAGTTAATTTATCCGTGAGCTGATACATATTTCAGAACGCTATTAATCATCTCTTTTAGATAATTATATATAATATTGACAAAAAATTCTGAATATTATAATTGAATATTAAAAAATTCTAAATGTTCCACCTCCTCTTCCTAAAAGCTGGACCGATTTTGATGATTTTTTGTGTGTTTTTAAGTGGTGTCCATGAATGGTTAAGATTCACAATATGGACCCGGTACGTGACGCTTCTTGCTGGCGCGAGAGAAACTGCGGGGCTAATATTGTAATCATACTATTATCTATTTTGTTCCAAAATGTCTGCTCTTTAATGTTCCATGAAGGTATACAGAAACCTGCAACACAAGCCTTTCTTCTTCTTAGTGTAGGTTCTGTGAACCAACCAATTTGTTACCAGAAGCCGATTATTTGTACCGAATATCTTCCATTTATCAAAGCCTTATTTTTAAGCCTTTATACACATACAGTACCCTACGTTAAGATATTTCTATTTTCTCTTTGTGATATTGCCTTATTTATCCGTAAAATAAAGATGATGAGTACTTAATAAAATTCGTCTTAAACATTTTCCAATATCACGCACAATGACTTTAAGTATGTAATTAAAAACATTGATTGTTTGAACGAAAGCACGCGTAAACAATCCGTCCATGAGTTCTTAGTCTATACTAATATTATAAAGAGGAAAGATTTGATTGATTGTTTGTTTGTTTGTTTGCTTGCATTGAATAGGATCCGAAACAACTAAACCGATTTAAAAAATTCTCCCACTGTTGGGAAGCTACACTATCCCCGGGTGACATAGGCTACATTATATATTTTTTCAAATAGGGATCCTTACTAAAACTCCAATGATGCCCCCAAGGAGTAAAAAAATAAGATACACCCGTGCGACACCAGGGTCCAATGCTAGTCCTTTATAAATTCCTCTCTAAAGTCCAAACTAGCTGATCCTTCAACAGAAGTATTTCGTTTCATGCTTTCACACAATTTAATTCCGAGTGGAGCATTCCACCCATTGACATCTTACTGCTCGGTATGTCGCTGCCCCGAGGGATGGGAATGATTATACGAACTTGGACGGAGTTACGGTTACGGTTATTCCCGTCTTCAATTAGCGCTGTTTGGTAAACAGCATGTTGCTGAGTTGATGCCATTTTTATGGCATAAATGTAGCTTTGCTATAGATATGTAATACTAGTTGAATCTCGCGGTGCTACCCGCGATTTTCCAGTTTTTCCGCACCGTCTTCATGATCCACATTATTTTTCTGACAAGTTTCGTTAAGGTCGGCCTAGCCGTTTAGTCGTGAAAATCGAACAAACAGAGAGACAGAGGTACTTTTGATTTTATAATATTAGTATTGCTCACCTGTTTATATTGATTAATGTTGCGGATGTAACAAAATAAAATTATTTCTTTCTTTCTTTGATTTTTTCTTTATTTCTCTTTCTTTCTTTCTCCTATAATTCTTTCTGTTTTCCTTTCTTTCTTTCTTTCAATTCGCTCGGTCATAGGGGGAAGTCCCGTAACGCCGGACGGCATTTAGCACCGGACAGTTTTATATCTCTGTAAGTCACAACGCAGTCTATTCAAAAATGGGTGAAAGGGGCGCAGGGGAGCGTAGCAATACAGGGTTGCGGGAAACGGTTTGCCTGCGATGCGAAAGGATACGACGGGAGCGTTCGATTGCTGTTTTGGCGGGGAAACATTGCATCACTATAGATACAAGTGAGTGTTACTGCTAAGTGTTTGTGTTTAACAGTTTATAGTAATTTTTATTTAAGATAGTGTTCCATTATTATTCGTAGATTGTAAACGTTTTTATAGATTTCCAAAACAGTTTTGGTATGGGACACGCAATTTTGGCGATTCCTTGTCCCCTAGTACCGGACACTAAGTTGTCCCTTAGCACCGGACAGTGAACAAGTTATTTTTCTCGTAAGTACTTATAGTTATTATAATAATATTGTACCACTTTGTTTTAGAGGAGAAAATAACCAAGACAGATCGGGTTGAATTTGACGAAAAATATAAGGAAAATTGGATTTTGGCCATATTTTCCTCGTTTTTTTCATTTATTAACTGCAATAGATGCTGGATCTCGAATAAGCGACAACAACTTTGCGGGTCTTTTCAATGAAGCTTTCATAAAAGTAGCTCAGTTGAATATTGCGGTATCTGAGTTTAAATGCACAGGAATTTTCCCTTGTGACAGACATTTATTTTCTGACGTATAGACTATTTGTCTGCAGACTTGACCAATATTCCACAAAAATTCCACAATCTAGGAATTTCTTCAAACACACACCGGGTTTCGGCGTGTAAGTTAAGTAGGAAAAAAAGGAAGAGAAAGAAAGCATTAACTCTAATAATATTGGACATAATAAGAACTGCTGGCTGCTTGGCTTTGAAAAACACGCCAAAAACGGGATACAGTGCTCCAGCTGCCATGGGTGAGCCTATTAAGCATGTGCAGACATTCCTGAATGGGCATCTGGCCTACATATCCGATTGAAGCAAGATATTTTGAAAATTTCCGGCGTTTGGGGTATGAAGTTGAAGTTGAAGAACTGTCCGGAACTAGGTGCCACTTTGGCCGATTGTTTTTTTTGTCACCAAAGTTTGATTCATATTTTTAAATATATTAACGCAGAAGTTGCATTTTTGTTGATTTATTTTGATTTAAAACTTTGTTGAGTCAACAAATTCATAAATAAAGTCAGATTTCTCGAAGTGGTTTTTATTTTATTTTCTGAAAACCTTAGGTGTCCGTCACTAGGGGACTTCCCCCTACATTTTCACATCATACGAAAGTGCGTTTGTTTGCTCAGTTTTAACGCAGCTACAGAGCAACGGATCGACGTGTTTTTTTAGATCTGTTTTGTGTTGGAGGGCCGGAAAGTGACATAACTAATCTCTGAAAAATTTACGTTTCCTAAAGGAATGCCCATATACCGTAGCTAGTTATTGCATAACAAGCAAAAAAATAGATTGTCACAATTTTTTTTCCACAGAATGTTTATATTATGGGTTAAAAGAGATGGGTATGGGTAGCAAGGGATTTATCGTATGAGAGTGTCATATCCGTTACCCATTTTATTGCGCATTATAGCGGGAGTTGGCTACAGAGCTTACAATTTAAGTAAGTAGCCGTAATTAGTATTTACGGCAGTATTCAGTTCGTGCCCATCCCTACAAGTTCTAAAAGAGTGCCCTACATTGTGGAAACAAAGAAATTGTTAGCGAGCTAGCGCACGTAAATACAAGAACGTACCTATTCTGTATATCGTTACACTTACTCGGGGAGGATTTGTTGTGATTTTAAAAGGACATTTTAAATGTTTTAACGTATCGTATCTATCACGGTACCGCGCCTATCTTTACTGCAAGTTACAGTAAAGTAGTTTATACTATATTGTTTATTTTGATGTTATAGAAATGTCTATAGGTATTTATTTAATTATTATAGAATGTAATATACAGAAAAAAAAACAACAAATTAAAACCTAACTAACTAAACTATTAAACCGAAAACGTTGGTTCCCATTAGCACGTTGTATGTTAAACAACCGTGATAGATGAAAAAAAACTTTCCGAAATACGTTACACTGAAATTTTTTAAGCCCGAACCACTATACTCTGGAGTCCAGAGTCTGGGCGATAGCTCTGCCGAATCACTACTCTAAAAGTTCGTGAGAGTGAAACCTAATACTCCGAAAGCACGTGATCCTGAATCACGGTGCTTCGAAAACCACGCAACAGCTGGTACACACTATCAGTCACGGTTTATTCTAGCCATCAAACCGTCATGTTCGCAAAACACTGTCTAATGGAGCCTTTATATTTCAATCCAGCGCAAAAGGCAGTATATTCAAACAATTAAGAGCCTAAAAAAGCTCAGGGTCAACATCAATCGGGTACTCGGGTAGTACAGGGGTAACAAACCCAGGTCGGCAGAAGGGCACGTGCGCCCGACAGTTTTACAGCCCTGTATAAAGAATTGCGCATTTATTATTTTTATTTGCCACGCACCATTGTAGGGACCCAATTTTTTTTTCGGTCCGTTGATATCTTGTATTGAGGTTGTCGGAGAAATATAGAAATACGGAGGGTAAAATTAAGTTCTTAGCTTGAACGGCCTTGAAGATGATTGGTCATTGAAATATTGCCAAAGTGGAAATTTGGCTAAGTTTTAGGCAATTGTAAAGGTCTACGAAAAGGTCTGACGAGTATTGGTCTATTAGATCGCCTAGTTACGAGGTGGTGGTCCAACTTCTCTGTCCAATGTGCTTCTACTAGGGCCTATACCATTACCAACAATTATTCTAGTTGGACACACCGAGTTGGTTGTCGTTGTGGTTGTTGTATACCGAGGTTGTCTAGCTTTTGTAAGCATTTGGTTCCTTGGAATCGGGGTACGCAGTAATTACATTATTGTTATTAAATTATGTTTATTTATTTGTATTCTCGGGTCTATTCCTGGACATTTGAGAGGCATTGGTAGAGGCGAACACCAAGAGGCTCTTTTCAATACATAGAAATAATTTATAAAACTTTTTTAGGTACAGTAGGTACACGATTCAAATATTCTGGGCAATGGGTCAACCGGCCCTTTCGGAGATCGATGGGAAGGCCTACGTCAAGTAGTGGACGTCCTATGACGGAAATGATGGGCAATATGCATGTGTTCTTGTTTTTATTACAAACTAGTAGGCCGCCCCTGCTTCGCACGGGCGAAGCCGGGATATATAGCCTATGTCAACCGGGGATAGTGCAGCATCCCAACAGTGAAAGAATTTTTCAAATCGGTTCAGTAGTTTCGGAGCCTATTCAATGCAAACGAACAATCAAATCTTTCCTCATTATAATATTAGTATAGATAACAGGTTTAGCGTTGAATATCTAAACACATACTGAAAAAATAAATTATATTGGCTGATAAATCTCTGAGATATAAGTGTTTAAAGTTTTAGGTGGGGATACTCTGTCCCTTTCTCGCAAAGCGTGTGTTAGTATAGCATTTGTGTAGCGCGCCTGTGGCGTGACGTCATACCTCGGTATGGTTTGCTCTGTATCTAGCATGAAATTAAAATACTTATAACTTATTTATTTTTGAACTAATTTTAATTTTGTTTTCGTTGATGAGCTTTATTTATGAACAGTTTTTTATGAGGTATTAAAAAACAGTTGTCATTATTCCTACTGTGGTGAGTTTTTAATGGTGTTGAACCGGTCTATATATGGTATGAGGTACCGCAACTGCCATATTATGCCTCATGTCAAAGCAATGTTGCGGGGTAGATTATTATGAAATCTTTGGTTGCGGGCGATGACTTGAATTATTACATTATTCCGTAAAATTTTCTTTTCAGTAGATATGATAAGTATATAACATTATTTACCCACACTTAAGCCTGATTTAAACACAATAGGTCTCATAATGCCTGAGGAACGCTAAAAATGAGCTCTATGTTTCTTTATCTTCCCCAATATTTTAGTTCTTCAATACTACGAACTATTCTCTCTATTCACGAAAATCTTGTGAAACTCGAGTCTCAGAAGGGATGCGTCGGTGTGTGAATGATTTACGCCATCTTTATATCTCATATTCGGTGGCTGGGAATGTTTTTGTGAGAAACCAGAAGAAAATCTTGTTACTGCCTCGCTTGCTGTTGGGAGATTTTAGTGTGTTTCTCTGTTTATTTATGTTTTTTTTTCTCATAATAATGGACGTCTCTAGACGACGCCCAAAGATACTTGATCGCGCATGTAGTCAAAATTCCTTTTTGCAAAATGATGCAACTTCGCGGGGGCAGCTTGTGATTAGAGAATCAAAAGTCATTCATTCATTTCACGCCTAGGATTGACCCCGCTCGAAATAGTTTAGGTTGATATGTTAGAGCCTTTGACTTATGGGGGGGTAAAGGATGAGCAGTCAAATGGTTATATTGTTATTGAACACGGCACATAATACACACATATTAGTAAAAGTACAGAAGATTCACTCCGCAAAATCATTTAAATAAGTAGCGACTCTTGCTACTACACAATAAAGTGCAATTCTGGATGTCCGAGCGCTAACTACCTAAAGCTATATTAACCTAGAAGTTCCTCTCTGTCTATCGCGTAATTCTTATCGCGTTATCTCTGTCTATCGCGCGGCAGCGGGCTAGGCTGGTCCGACAAGTCGGTTAGCTTCATACCTAAAGTACCTATACCAATGTGCGATCATACCTATGTGCGTGCCAACTGCCACTTCAACTTGCTAATCCGGTGCTAATGTCAGTAGCTTTCGTTCGTCTGCGGATGTCCCCGATTTTGATTCGATAAACCCCGAGCATAGCCCTCTCCATAGCTCCTTATGCGACTTTGATCTTGCTTACGAGGCCCATAGTGAAAAACCACGTTTCTGTGCCATATAGCATCACTGGCAACACACACTGGTCGAAGACTTTCATCTTAAGGCACTGAGGTATTTTAGGAAGACGTTGCGTAGTTTACCGAACGCTGCTCAGCCGAGTTGGATTCGCCGATTGACCTCTTTTCACCAATTCGCAATTTTTCATGATTTTATAATATTAGTATGATCTAAAGTAACTGTTGTGTTGTGACCTCGGCACCTACTTATCATGCCAGGCCACATTCTTACACAATTGCTCTCCAATCCTTCATGAGGCTGCCGAAGCAGAAAATGTCAATTACGGCACTGTCACAAGCAAGCAACAAAAACAATACGATACTTTGGCAAATGTATCTTTTAAACAGTTAAACAAATATCTTTTTACTTGAAAATTTTATTTTTTAGATTTTTCTCCGGTTTCCTTTACTATTTAGTCCGTGTTAAGTTATAATACGATTTTCATATCCATAATTTTAAAATAAAAAAAATCAATCATGTCATTGTCACAGTCAAAGTCAAGCAAAGTAGTTACCTAGGTATCATGGTCAAATCCAAGTAATACCTAAACGCTCAAGTAAGTGCTTAAGGTGGAACGTTTTACCTAGTGCGGGAATTTCAAATTTCAAACAGTTTTCTTGTCCTTGTAGCTAGGCCGGGTAATTATTTTGAAATGACACAGCGTTTGCGACAATTCCCGACATTTGTGAAACGTACTACCTTAAGACTTTACTAGAACCTTCTGTGGCGAGAGTTGGAAACAACACGTAAACATGCACCATGTTCACGAGCAGACTTCCCGTAAACTTGGTGCATATTACTGCGCCGAAATATTAAGACCTCCATCCACAACCTTATTACGGTAAATATCCCCTGTGTGATTCGAAAAGTATGATACTGCTAATTCTAAGTATTGCTGTAGTAATTTTTAGGATATTCCCAAAAAAGGTACTACTGTATTTTTGATTTTCAATTGACGACCTTATGTTCCTATGACTAAATAAATTATTCAAATAAACATTGTTTTTTTCCTTTCACCCGTTTCCATGAGTTAAAAATCAGCCTCTGATTAAAAATCTAGGCAGGTAATTGACTTGTCAATCAACACGCCAGTTTTACAGTTCACAGAGTACCACCTTTTGTACTCCCTTTGTACCTGTGAGTGGTGACCGGTGACGTTCTACGGCCGTGACGTCATCTGCATTTGACAGTTCTGACGGTGGACGGGATGCGGGTAGGTACACGTAGCTGATACAAACTTTGCCTACGAATTTGAGTTATTTAAAATCAAGCTCACTGGATAAAGCTGTCTTTTTAGCACATTTTTATACATTACATGTAGGGACAGTCGAGTCTTTCTGCAAGCGCGGTCAGCATGCTGTTAGCTTAGTTCCACCTGCTGCACCAGGGAAGCGCTTTCGCATTGTTGCGTGAAAGCAATCAACGCGCGCTTCCACGAACATTGTAGATGCGTCCTGAAAGCGTTGTTGAACTGGACACGGATGATGCTGAGTTTTGCGTTTAGTCAGTCCACTGGCTGCACGATTATAACAAAGTGCAGTACGCGCTGAAGAGACTTATTTTGACGTCTATTGAAACCTGCGGATCACCATTTATTTGCTGACTGCCAATACTCTACACTGTCAATTATCTCCCACTCAGGGTCAGCGTTGTCCTTCAGGGTAGGCCTGCCCTATTCTGATATATACTATATAACCCGGGTATTTTAAAACACCTACCCTTTCTAACGGAGACCCATTATCACCCGATTCAGTTTTATAGGTGGCGGAAATCGTTACCTTTTCGACCCACCCTGAAAAATCAAACACTGAATTAAACATAATACAGCCGACCATGGTCCACTGCATAACCCATAAAAATACTCACAGCAGTCAGAGTCCACAGTCCGAGAGGTACTGAGCAGGACCATGTCGTCCACGTAGCTTATGTTATTGAAACATACGCCCTCTATGTAACAAACGACATGTTGCCCGCTGAGTGCCTCCAAACAGGCACAAATTCAATTTCAACAAATTCGGCATTTATTAACATCTCATTTTCTTCCACACGATTTCATAGAGACCAGGTCAAATGCTCGGATGATCTCTCTTTCTTGATATTTAGAACGGATACTGGAGAACTGTAAGGCAATTACTGTCCAAAGTATTATTATCATCATCATCATTTTAGCCGTAGGACGTCCACTGCTGGACGGACATAGGCCTCCCCCATGGATCTCCGTTTCCTTGCGGTCTCTTTTAGGTCATCTGTCCATCTTGTGGGTGGACGTCAAAGTATTATAGATCCACAAAATACTATTATGGCTGAAAACAAAGCATTGGAACTGACCAATGAATGATCACCACAGACCCCTATCTGGATAGACACTCCAAATTCACCTACTTTGGGTGTTTGTGGCCTGTATTAAGTTGAATCAATTCGCCAACGTTGAGAAATAGCCGACAAACTGAAATAGGACTGAGCCAGCGACGTAAGTAGAATGTTGGATGAGCTGTGGGCAAGAACCACTACTGAATAGCTCCCGCTTTCCATACGACCGTTTGGAAGGCCCAGAAAAAAGCAGGATGAGCACGACTCCTATACAAAAGACTGGTCCACCATTGCGCAGTATAAAGAGGAGTTAAAGAAAAGATAAGAAGCCTTTGCTTCGCAATGGAATGACCGAATGACAACCGAAATCAAATAAAAATACTCTTACTAGCACGTTGCATAATTTAGTTTGATTTCCGTCGTCTGGACAGTTAGCACGTCAGACGTCAACAGAAAAAAATCTAATTGCACCATAGTAAACTGTAGAAAAACTCTTCGAAAGCAATTGGCCGTGAAAATTTTGCGGTTGGTTCAAAAAGTGCGGCACGCTGGGTTTTCATACAACCTGTCGTGATTGCGGATTCTATATTGATAAAGATCTGTGGTACAACCTTAAAAACTTGGTCGACTTTCCAAATTCTACGACCAAACAAAAAATGATGAAAAACTAAATCACGTTGGGCACGCACTGACTGTCCTTCAAGTACAATAAAACTAGAGACATTAATATTACTTACACCCGCGCTAAGCACCGTGCTGCCCAAGGTCCTTCCACTGCCGTAATATCTGCCCTAGAAGCCTGCCACTCGAAGGTACAAGTTACAAGTCAGTGGACTGAGAGATGGAGACTTGAGATGACTTACCATCTGACAACAGACTAGGGTCTACTGTCTGGGTGTCTTCAAGTCGAGAGTGAATCGGTTTCTTCTCGGCAAGCGTGCTCCATCGTAGACCGCATCATCGCTTAGCATCAGTCGAGTTAGCGGCCAAACGCAAGTCAAATTATAATAAAATTTAAAAAATGTTAATCAGTACAACAGACTTCTTCTACCGGAACTGTATTCGGACGCAGCCAGAGAGCTAGCTATTCTGATATGTGAGTCACTTCAAATGACCATCAAACTTTTGTTCATTTGTTGTGTTCGTTTTTAGGGTTCCGTAGTCCTACAAGTGACCCTTATAAATTCGTAATGTCCGTCCGTCTGTCTGTCCGTCAGTCCGTCTGTCCGTCTGTCCGTCTGTCCGTCTGTCCGTCTGTCCGTCTGTCCGTCTGTCCGTACGTCCTAATATTTTAGAACCTTCTAACTTCTTTTTTTCTTTTATGATAAGTGCATGAAACTGCAAAATTATAGACGTAGTGCTGATCTAAATTTTAAATGTATTAAACTTAGTAATAGGATCCCTTTTTTACCCTTTGGGTACGGAACCCTAAAAACCATAATATTGCATTTTTATGTTTGTTAATATTTTCGTTATATGAAGCTAACAGACGTGACGGACTTGGCTTTTGTCAACCAAATCGTCACGTCTGTTAGATATACCTACTGCAGATTAGTATATACAATGGGACATGGATGGGAATGTATGTGTGTGCTATGTACCTAGTGTGTTTGTATGTGGGATCAAAACGGCTCAACCTATTTTGAAAGGTAACTTGATTAAAATTGTTCTTAGCTATGATTCAAGAAAATCTGTTTAGTCGTTTGATGATTATCAGCTCAATTACCGGAAGTAAAAAAAAATATGGTTTGTCTGTATAATCTGTTAATGAACCTATTTGAACATCGATATCATGGAACTTGGAATCGATAGTTGCATGGTTATGCTGAAAAAATAAAATCATTCATTAGATAAGTAAAATTATTTATTTTAAATATTTAATTGCGCAATAGATAATTGCAAATAACTTTAATGCTTACAAAAATAATATAGTTACCTATATTATGTATATTAGTTTTTATTAGTTTGATTTATTTTATTTGAAAACCGATTTTTGATAGTCTGTGGTTATTCATTAAGCGTGGCACGTGGGCGGTACCCATAAATGAATTACGACATTATTTGTAGCACATTTTATCGGAAAAATACGAAACTTCTTGGGCGTTACCTGTAAAAATTATCATCCTGTAATGTCTAACAACTTGTCTAGACTTACAAACCTGTAATCTTGTACAATTTACAGAAGCGGCCGCCCGCCCCAGGTCAGTAGGGCGGGCGCAACCATAAATAGTAATAAATCCACCACTTGACTTTGACAAATGAATGTGAAATACAGCGGAAGTAGCAAACGTAAAAATGGACGATGTTATATTAAACTTTGCATTAATTTATTTAATTAAGGATATAAATTAGAAAGGATAGTTTTGTTGAGCAGGCAATTTGGTGGAATTAGTGTAAGCATTTTAATTATTCGGGGAATTTAGGCATTCGCGTGTTTCGAAATATAAGAGTTATAAAATGTCATATCGAATCTAATTCTAGTGTCAGATTTTATTTTTATAAGCTTTTAATTTAACTTCACATGTTTTAATGTATGTATGTTAAGTAGAAATCTTGCAAGCCTAATTATCCCTCTTTCCGGCGTTCAATTGAGTTGAAATTTGGTACACTTATGAACTTGCATGACAATGCATTAATATATTACCATGGAGCTTTTCTATTGATGGAGTCGGAAAGTGGTCAGGTCATAGAAACTAATGAACGCAACAAGGTAATCTCATCGTGTTTAGGCTCTTTGTAATGGTCGTGATGAGTACTATGTATACCCCTAGGTGATATTCAAGTTCAGATAATGATGACGGAAGGTGACCATATGAACTGATGAACGCAACAAGATACCCCATTAAATATGTTAGATAGATATTTAATAAATTAAATATGCTAAGGCTAAAAGCTTGTTAAAAAAACGTTTGTTTACTATGACCTTTTTTATCATAACGTGACATTCTGGGCCCCGATTCTACTAAAGAAATTGTTTGTAAATTGTAATTGTTTCAATTTAATTTTTTAAATAATCGCCTCAAAATTGAAAGTTATTTTTTTATACTAGAAAAATACCACTACCTAATATTATAACTTAGTATATTAAAAACAAACTGTAAATTTTTAGGCAATTATGTAAAAATAAAATTGAAACAATTACAATTTAAAAATAATTTCTTTTGTAGAATCGGGGCTCTGTTGATTGGTCGCTGTAAACTGTCGCAAGTTAACGACCAAGATTTATATTTTTTTGATATAGAATAGATCTACGTTTGGCCACCAACTAGCCTGGCACAGAATACATATTAGTACATGTACAGAATATTCATTCCGCAAAATCATTTAAATAAATAGCAACTCTTGCTACTACGCAATAAAGTGTAATTCAGGACGTGCGAGCGCTAACTACCTACAGCTATATTTACCTAGAAGTTGCCTCTCTGTCTATCGCGTAACTCTTGTCTCGTCATCTCTGTCTTACGCGCGGCATCAGGCTCGGCAGGTCCGACAAGTCGGTTACTTGTAGGTCCATACCTAAAATGCGGAGTGGGCTAGGCCTGCTGATGGTAAGCGTTTTTGCAGCCGAGGATGGAACACAATCATCTTATGTTGTGTTTACTTAAGATTTGTCTGATCTGAGAGATATTATATACCTATGCTATACATATAGCTATAGCAATGATAATTTCTTAGAAATACTATAAAGATTCGTGAGCCTATAACAATAATTCTAATTTCGAATGGAAAACATGCCCTTTTTCCGAAAACCAATAGATTCCCGAATGTTCGGCTTCAACATCCAACTTAAGGCATTACTTAGATACCGATCTATTGTAAGAAGCAGGTTTTATCTGAAATTTAGATTAAAAAAGGTTCTTCCAATTTCAGTTAATCCTCGTTAGGCCTTGATACAGAGAAAAAGCAGTACAGTTACATGATTATTAACACTGTTGCTTACCGTGATTAGGACACCGTTTTGTTCAGTCTGCCCGTGGACATGGTGCATGTAACTGCGAAATATCGGGAGCTCCACCCACAATCTTATCGCGGTAAATTCCCGTGAATAATCATGTAACTGTAGTAAACAAACGTGATAGTCTAAAAGCAGTATGTAAGGGTTTACATCTCAGATCATACCAACAAAGGAAGATATGGTAAGTTGACGTGGCAGGTGCGAACGCATAGGCCTAAATCAGGCTTAATGCCTTTAGTCGAACCTTTTTAGAATTCAGAACGAGTAATGGTAAGGCGTACTTCCAGTACTAAAATCTTTCTGCCAGATTTCGCGGGAGGTGAGGTAAACGGTATGGAACACATTTAAATAATAAATACAAGCACACAAACAAAGAATGACTGTTGTTACACTATTATTTAGTTGCACACTAACACGAAAAGTAGTGATGGGGTGTATAATGACCGATAAAATGTATAATTTCAAGTGAATGAAATCAGGATTGTTCAATGATCTCCTACGTTTCACATCACTAGTTTACACCACGAAATTAGGTGTAGTAATTTCTATCGTTAAATTGTTTATAAAAAATGTATTTTAGAGTGAAAATAATAACTTATTCATGAATTTAATTACTTACGTGTGGTAAGAAACTCCGTCTTTACTTAGTTTAGATGTTTCCGATCGCCTTTTACATGAAATCAGCTATGTCGGTAATTTTCGTTCGGATCTTCTCATTTCTTATTCGATCTCGTAGAGAAACCCCGAGCATAGCCCTCTCCATGGGTAATTAATAAACAATAATGGAAATTTGGAAAAGGGATAGATTATTAGTAAGATCTGATTTGAATTTTGTTTTAACTTGGTCTATTGGTTATTTAATTTTTCTGTGACCAAAGTACGATGAGATAAAATAAAATTAAGGTCTCTTTATCCGTTCTTGTTTGATAATGTTTTTCTTAAGTTTAGATAAAGTAGGATGCCTAAGTATTACTGGTAATGCGGGGTTTAATAAAATATCTTCAGAATGTACTCTACAAAAGTGTTTGAAGTTTATTTTCTTGTGTATTAACTGTAATTAAATTGAAACCTTCTATTTGATTTTGCTGATATTTTACATACACCTTTAGTTCTGGCGTCAATACAATTATGCAATATCCAATATAGTAATATTTTCGAAATGACTGTTAAAATAAATGTAACAACAATTATTTATAAATTAAGAGCATCATATTGTTTTTAAAAACGTATTTTAAGTAATGGCCAGTTATGTTATACATTCATGATATGTATCCATCGAGATACAATTCCTATAGAGTCACAATTTCTCAGTAGAAACAGTCAAAAACGTACGAGCGTCATTGTACATACATTGTATTAATTATATTCTTCACAATGCCACATTTATTCCAATTTCGACGTTATGTCCCTTGCATAGTTTTCCGCTATCATATGTCATCGTAGCTCTGGCATCGTGCGGAGTTGTAGTCGGATCGCGGTTACCTTTTAACTAACCAAAAAGTCTGCATAATTCCTAGTGTGCGCCGAGTTTTGGTTCTGACATTTTTTGGCACGATTGTGACTCTAATATGCATTGTATCCTAAAATTCTCAATGTATGTATTAGATAAGTTTACAAAAGGTTTCTCTGTGTTGTAATATAATATAATGCGACAAATATATCAAAATATCAGTAGCTATTTTATTTATTTTATCTGTAAGTAGAGCACCCAAATTCAACCCATATTACTTTAATACAATAATGCTGCAAAAACGTGTATCAATATAAATAGCTCGTAAAATGAAATCGTAAAACTAACTGTGGAGGATTTGAAAGCACTTTAAAATTTGGGTTTTATTGCGTAATAAAATCTGTATTACTTCGCGAACTAGTTATCTTTAGTTAGGGCGGGATTTTGGTCGCAGTCTACATGAGTTGGAAGACTGTTTGCCTAACTACTATTTACCAATATTTTTTGTACGCCATAGGCAACTGGCAAACAAGCTAACGGGCCGCCTGATGGATTGCCCGCCCGCTTCGCACTTTGCCTATGGATACCTGTAACACCAGTGGCATCACAGATGCTTTGCCGACCTTTAAAGAGTCTATTAATATCCCCACCCCATGTTACAGTTACTAGAAAATACCGCATGACCTACATATTGCAAGTGTGTGGCAAAAAAGATCGTTTAAAAAGCATTGTGCGATTTCCACAGATCTATAATATGTGGATGAGCTTTCAGGCGGTGCCGCGCCGCCACTTGACGTCTGAGCTAAGATAAGGTATATCCAGGACTATGCATGCCTCTATGTCTGTGTTAAACTTTTCATGGTTTTAAAGTAATAAAACTGAATCGCCTTAAATGAATGGAGCAGAGAAAGTTCGCGGTA
Source organism: Agriopis marginaria (assembly GCA_932305915.1). Lineage (NCBI taxonomy): Eukaryota > Metazoa > Arthropoda > Insecta > Lepidoptera > Geometridae > Agriopis > Agriopis marginaria. Next base: position 17,969,322 of record OW029914.1, on the reverse strand, counting down.
TTCAACGTCATTTTCTTGGTTCACATCCCAAGAAGAAAGGGAGAACTTGACTAGCCAGGGCTATGGAAGAGGCACGAGGTCACGGGGACAAGCACAGGGGCTGACAAAGGAATCGCTTATCGCGATTAAGACCAGGAGTGTCCACGTGTCAAGGAGTAAGCTGAAGCTCCATGAAAGCATCTCATGGAAACCTTAGATCGGACAAAAACGGGAGATATGGTAAGGGTATGGCGGATGGAAACGCTTCAGGCCTAATTCAAACTTAATTCTTTTAGTCAAACTCCTCATCTCGTTGTGATCCCCATGTCTGAGGGTCGTGACCCTACCTCCGTCCTACCCTCGCCTGCTGTCTTATTCTATCCTCGGCGATATGCAGTAGTTTTTTAATTAGAACGGCTGTCAACCCATTTTTGAAAGAAATTTGTTACAACAAATTTCTTACAATAATGCCAGTTGCATCCATATAAATAAAACGTCAGTCATTCGAAATCAGTTAGCAACTGTGAAGCGGATAAAAAAATTTTAGACTAAGCCCAAAAAAGGTAAGGTCCGAGTTCTTTGGATGCGGAGTTCGACGCGTTGATCTAAATAAGAATGTTCAATCAAGGTTCACTCATAATAAAGTTATATTATTATTTACGGGATATTTACCGTGGCAAGGTTGTGGAATGAGCTCCCGATATTTCGGCGTAGTTACATAATAAGTTAAAAAAAATATTTAAAAAAACATAACTTTAGTGAACAACCGTGATAGTTCAAAACAGTGTTTCACTCATAATGCCTGGCGACAGATTTTCCTTTTCATTGATTTTCACTGATGTCTCTAAGCGGTGCACATCTGTTCATAGCTCTGATGAGACAAACATGATCAGTCGTTTGTCTTTCTCCATCTTGTTTGCTTGTAACTATTAGTTTTTCTATATTATCGCTGTCTTTTTTGTCCTCATACTTTTTATCCCTAAGCACCTAGAAAACTAAAAAATCGCGAGAAACACCGCGACACAATGCTCGTATAGGCATCGTTTTTGAAACAATCTGTCCAAATGACAGTAGCAGATCAAACTGCAATCATTATCTCAAAAAAAGAAACTTATCAGAAATATTTTTTCTTCATCTACCCCATAGCTTTTATCTTCTATAACATTAGATTCAAATTAACTCAGCAAACCAAAATTAAGACCAATGGCTTATAAACTTGATGAAATCCGAAACAACTGATAGCCTGACCAGCATAAAAAGAACGATGACTAATGGTTATGAAGTTTCAAATGATCCGCAAAATTGAGGAGGAATGCGGCATAAGAGATCAGGGTATTTTAGTCAAGTGACCTCCCGTGGTGTTCTCAGCATGATAATGGACAGTGAGTCACCAGCAAATGCCAAATGAGACATGGATCCTTAAAAAAATAGAAATCAAGACATCGTGTACTTGCAATGCTAAATGCCAACTCAATGCCAATTGTGGAATGTGATAAAATTTTTACGATATTCCAAAGAGGTTTTGACAAAAATCTAGGTTGTTTAAAAAAATACTCGTCTAGGAATTGGTTGTGTAAAAATGAATTGTTAGTTTAGACCATAGAAAAGAATTAGAACGGCTGTCAAGGCATTTTTGTAAGAAATTTGTTATAGCCAGTTGCACCCATATAAACGAAACGTCAGTCATTTGAAATTAGTTAGCAACTGTGATGCGGACAAAGAACTTTGAGACCTAACCCAAAAAGGTAAGGTCCAAGATTTTTGCATGCGGAGTTCGACGCGTTGACATAAACAAGAATGTTCAGTCAAGGCTCTGTCATGCCTGGCGACAGATTTTCCTTCTCTTTCAGTTCTATTTACTTCTCTTTTCTGTGGTTTTGACTATATAGATTTAGGATCAAAAACAATGTGAGGTCTGTGGTTTTGGCGCCAACTGAAATAAAAATGTCAGCTCGTATTATTTTCCTGAACTTATGTATTTTCGAGTGTAATAACGGGCTAAAGAAGTTTTCACTTCAAACATCTGGATAGGGGTTTTACCATCGATCTATATCCCGAAGAGCAGTAATAGTACTGGCATACTTAACATGATTCCACATTTGAAACTGCAATCAGAATGCAAGAACTCGGTGTCAAACTATTAAGCCAGGTCACGCCATCTAGCGGCGCTGCAGTCACGCTAACAGAGCACATACTACGGGTTTTAGATCAAAAGAAAAAATAGGAAATTTCGCCGTTAGTTAGCAACTGTGATGCGGACAAAGAACTTTGAGACCTAATTTCTTTGGATGCGGAGTTCGACGCGTTGACAAAAATAAGAATATTCAATCAAGGTTCTGTCATAATGCCTGGCGACAGATTTTCCTTCTCATTTCCGTTCTATTTACTTCTCTTTTATGTGATCTACCTTGCATGTCATATTATAAGTAATTATATTTCTAATACAATTATGACAAATAGTCGTAATTGGGTTCGGCTAAAATCAAACTGCTCAATCGGTGCAGCGACAACACGCGTTAGTTTGAAACGAAAATGGGTAATTGTGCAATTCTGAGTTGTAAGAATACCACAAATAGAGTTGGCTGACAGAATAAATACATTTCTTTTCACAGGTAAGTACGAAATATTTGACACGCTTAGTTTTCATACAGTTTGGACCGCTTATGAAGTCTACATAGATATAGGTATGTTGTTCTTTCTGTCAATTTCTTATCGACGGATCGGCCAATGGTAGCGGCGTTCGGTTTTCAAACTCGCTACATCGAACCAATTGACTTGTTTCCGGGAATAGCGATTGAATGATTACATTTTTAATGTGGACTCCTAACTAGGGTGCCGAATGCACACTCCACAGCCACAGTTCAATTATAAGCAGCTATAACACCAAAACCTTCAGATAAACTATCACATTTTGTTAAGATTCCGTACCCAAAGGGTGTAAACGGGGCCCTATTACTAAGTATACGCAGTCTGTCTTTCTGTACGTCCACAGAAACAACAGCTGTATCTTTCGAACCGTAATAGACAACCAGTTGAAATTTACAAAATATGTAATGTCAATCTGGGTACAATCTGGGTGTTTTCAAATCACGAGTGAATCGTTTTTTTTTCTAGGCAAGAGTGCTCCATCGTAGACCGCATCATCGCTTTAGATCAGGCGAGTTGGCAATCAAACGCAAGACTGTTATTAAAATTTAAAAAAAGTAGACATAGTGCTTTAGTGAAAAACGGAGACATATAAACATGAACGATAATTGTTTTAGGGCACATCTCCCTTGTTTTTTGATCTGAGAAGTAACCTAATTAATTAAAAGCAGTCACCATGGCCAAAATCAGCCTGGAATACATCATCTTAGACTGCTACCATTACTCTATGGCAGACAGTGCAGTAGTCCTTTTTCCAGCACTAGGCCAGGTCTAAATAAAACATCACTTGTCCGCACGCGATGTTCCTGCCAAAGGAAATACGAAATAAGTGTTAACAGGCTAATGTTAACCAGTCCTAATATTGAATATGGATATTTTCTGCAGAAGGAAATTTATAGGCTCACGTAGATTAGGGCCTTCTTTTCCGACTTTTAGCAATGTTGGTTATTCTAGTTAAAGTATGTCTACTCCCATGGTTAGCTTAAAATTAAAATGGTGTCATATCAAAATGGAATGTTTTATCAAGGAATCCCCAGAGTCCAAAATCGCGCGATAGAAAAAATAAGTGAAAGTAACACTTACTTGCGCAGGGAGAAAACTCCCTGTTTTTGGAATTCATTCAAATACGTATTTACTAAATTATGTCTGCGGTATCTTAATATACAGATTTCATAATTATGAAGGAAACCGCAAAGGTACATTTTACATACAGCTATATATTTCGAAAAATATGAGCAAAACCAAAAAAATTGACGTATCAAAACGCACGACTGTGTGTAAGCGCTGTGGTTTTGCTCCGCTAAATGCTACTTTAATACAATAAACCAAGACTTATGGTCATCTGTAGTAATAAGCGTCGCTTAAAACTGGGAAAACCTCGCCTTGATAAAATATCTACTTTTCTTTTGTCTTTGCTTTTGTGGTGCAAAAGTTTACTCGCAGTAAATTTTTCCTAATGATTTTCATTAAAAAAAAAAAGTTAATACAAATATCTAAACCGCTTCTATTTACTCTGAACTGAACTGTAAATAGGTATTTCAAGAGTTTTTAAATGTGAATATAAAACGCCCCAAATCTACAGCTCGCGAGCAGTTCTCAAAGTTATACAGGGTGTTGTACAGGGTGCTCGTTACCATACATTGTGGTGAGGCTCATTAGCGCCACCTACAGGTGAAGCCTGCTTTATGATCGCAGAATAGCCCGCTCTTAAAGCCCGCTACTTTTATTTTTACAGCTTAGGGAGGGGAAACGTTGGTCAATTCGTCGATGTTTAACCTTTTTTGTCGATGTTTTATTTAATAAAGCATCTTATAGTTTATCATTTTCACACAAAACTGAAGTTTTTTTAGCTAAACGCAACCTCAACATGATGTCATCAAAGTATGTTGAAATATGATAAAAAAATAAGTAGATTTATTAAACATAGAATTATATGGCTACATTAATTATTTGAGAATCACTGCAAGCAATAATTCTAGATTGAAGAACACGAATCAGTAAACGTAGCGTAGAACACCCTAAGAATCAATATAGTGACGATATACTTAAAACAGCTGGCAGTGGCTGGAAGAAAAAAGTCGATGATCGGACTTGATGGCGTGCCTTGGGAGAGGTCTTTGTCCAGCAGTGGCTGATTATGGCGATTATAGCAAAACTAGGCTAATTGTGGCGAAGATTTAATTACCTAGTAAGTAAATCTAATAGATAGTCCATTTCAAATAAAGACTACATTGACCCACAGACATTGCATCTGCCGTTGACAGAGATTGACGCTGTCATGTCGAAAACTCTCATCGACATCGATTATTTTATAGTAGCTCTATTTATCGACATCATCCCCTCCTTACTATTCTCAATTGAGTCATTAGTACGGCCCCCCTAGGTTCCTTCTTTGTTGTTACAAGCTATTTCCCTGTAAAAATTCTAATAAATAAAATATGACGATCTTGAGGGCTGACGTTCCAACACGATGGAGCACTAAATTGAAGATAAAAATCAGCCTTTTAAATGAAAAAGACTTTGAATTTTGTTTTGAGGCTATAGAAATTTCAGAATTTTTCCACTAAAAAAAAACATTACACGGAGAAACGGAGAAGGGGCATGCGTTTGGGGTAAACGTCTGTGTTAGTGTGTGTGATGTGTATTAAAAAAAATCTTCAAAACGGCTCTTTCGATATGAATGCAGTTTCTTTCAGGTCTGGTTTTTGCAGGTTTTACCCCCTATCCTACAGAAAACGTATATTTTCCCGTGATAAAAGTATAAGTTACCTCCCATAGAGGTATTATTACCTACTACTTAGGGGTAATAATACCTCTATGCTACCTTGCTACCTCCATACCAAATTTCGTGCAAATCCGGCTGTGCATGTTGGCCAGAGCTAATTCTTTCGCAGGTTTTCAACATTCTGAAAATAAAAAAATCACTAAGTGAGAATTTAAAAATAACCAATTGAGCGTAATTTTCAGAATAACATTTCAAATAGTATAAAGTAATTTTTGTGTTGATATTCTATAAGATGGCGGAGGATAAAGAAAAAAAATATTGAATTTTACCACTTTTATAAATTTTTGTAATTCTAGTTTTATTTTGCCTACTTCCATGGTTAGCCAAAAATTTTTAAAACTCATAGCCCTTTAGCCATAGTAAGGTAAAAAGAGCAGCCCACTGCCATACTGTAAATAAATAAGGCGTCTGTTATGGCATGTTTAACGACTCAGCTGTTTGTCCTATAACAACAGGCTTTAGGTCGTGCAAAGGTCTCGTTCTAAGTCGTGCAAAGGTCTCGTTATGATTATAATTCTAGGGCGCAAATAGCATAGATACCGCCCCCCGGCGACCGACGTGGCTTACTCGTGCTAAAGCAAATTTTGACTTCACGCTTGATTTAGTGGTTATATTATCTTTGGTTTACAGTTTAGTTAGTTATAAAAGCGTGTTATAAGTGGCACTATCATCATCATCATCATTTCAGCCATAGGACGTCCTCTGCTGGACATAGCCCTCCCCCATCGATCTCCAAAAGAGCCGGTTGGAAGCGGCCTGCACCCAACGTGTCCATGCGGTCTCTTTTATTTATTTACCCTTAATTAGGTAAAATAAATAAAACTGGTTTCTTCAGGTGCATTACGACTCATCACGCGGGCTCGAAACAGCGCTAAAACAGCGCAGTTCGGAAAATCTCGCGTACGTGAACCTTAATGCGCCGAGATACGGTTTGCGGTCGCGCAACATTTCGCAATCACCTAAACAGAATCGCTTAAGGCGAGGTTTTCCCACTTTTAAGCAACGTTTATTACTACAGATGACTTAAACCACTAAAAATTAAGTTTTTTTTTTTTTAAATTAGAATCTCCAATTCAATTTTATCATCAACATTGATATACCAATAATTATTTCTTGAATAATACATTTTGGTAGTTGAACCAACTGAATACAAAAATACGTTACGTTTAAAACTCATAACCTTCCTTATTGCTTTACGTCGTTGGGTAAAACAAACAAAATTACGGACAAGAAATTGTTTCGACTATTAAAAATACAAACGCGTCACATAATTTCCGAATAATTTGCATAATTTCCTTTTCCAACACAAGAAAAGAATCAGGAAATGAAGGCACGTCATTTGGAGATGTGTTCCGCATAAAAATTGTGATCACTTTAATCAACAGTAATTCAGGGGCTCGATTTTTGAATCGCACGTATGATTTCGCACGAAAATATCTTACGAAATCATCGAGATACCTACCATACCTATAGAGTCACAATCTCTTAGTGAAAACAGTCAAAAATCGTTCGAGGGTCGTTGTACAGACATCAACTATATACCTAGTTTGCAATAACACATTTAATCCAATTTAGACATTATGTCGCTTGCATATTATTCAACGTCGCTTGTTCGCTGTCATCGTAGCACTGGCATCGCGCGGCGTTGTAGTCGGATCGCAGTTGCCTTACGAGTTACGACTAACCATAAAGTCGGCGTAGCAATGCGTAGCGTGCGCTGAGTTTTGGTTCGGATATTTTTGTGTACGTTTGTGACTATAGGTATTGTATCTCGATGTGCGAAATGAAATAATTTATACTGATAGAAATCAAATTCAAATGATTCAAACCACTCGTTGCGTTACCGTAGTGATGATTGTTTCAAAAGTGCAACTTTTGTTTGGGATTTTGTTCTAAAGTCATGCAAATAAATGCATGATTTCGCATGATATTTTTGATTGAAATCCCAAACAAAAGTAGCATTTTTGAAATATTTATATTAAATATTTATACCTAGCAATATTGCGATTTAATACTCATAATTTTTGTATTTGTATTACAATTAAAATTCATTTTATTATACTACCGCGTAAAATTAAAATTAATTCTTAAACTTAGGACATTATTTTGTCGTTTTTAGTAAATAGGTATTTTTTGACGGGATAACGTAATAATATAAATCGATGATCGCCGGCTGCACGCATTAAAAAGTGTCATATTACGCCTGAGCCGAGCGTGCAAGCGAGAGCGTGGAACAAGCGATAGAGAGGCACGATCGGCCTTAGCGTTATCACGTAAAAATATCGTCCGTAAACTGTCTTTACAGACAACTCCTTTTTTATACATAATTATATAAATAAATTGATGAAATAAAAAACACGTCAGTTCAATAATAAAATATAATTATTATCTTCTAGTATTACGACATTTACGACAGCATGAATCGTAATTTAAGTACAGTCAAATAACCCTTTATTCTCATAAATTACATGTCAAAGCATCTAGAATGCTTTTCATGTTTGAAGTCCCTCGGCAAATAGCGGAACTAAACTTCCATGTTGTAGTTGTCAGGTATTGTTACTGTGTTTGGACGTTGGTGAGATTGTTATTAATTTGCCATCGTTAAAGAGTCGTGTACGATGCCTAAAGTTGTTAAAAGTGCTGCTCGAGAACTCGAGAAATTATACTGATAGTGATACGCCATGACAGCGCTGCGTCTGGAGGACTTCTTTAATGAAAAGGACTCCGAACAATTTTTTTTTAAACATTATAAATAGGCTTGCGATTGGCCGCCAGCTCGCCTGTTGTTAAGCGATGATGCGGTCTACGATGGAGCACGCTTGCCTAGAAGAAACCTATTCACTCTCGACTTGAAGACACCCAGATTGTAACCATTTTATTTATTTACTTATGCTAAAATTTGTTTAGGGTATATTATTTTTAAAATTCGACATCTACCCTCAGTTCCCATCCATCCAAGAAGATATTTAAAAACCAATTTGGCCAGTGAATTAGCTAGCGCCAGACAGCGCTGGCCACTTTTATATTTCCATTTGTGAAAAATCCATTGTAGGTAACGTTTCCTGGGCAGACGATTTCAATTACAGCTCTCGGTCGGGGTACGGTGGTAAGGAGAAGGGTTTTGGGAGTTTTGTCTCAAGGACAAAGTTTAAAAGTTCTATCATCACAATTTCCAGTAATATTAAAGGGGGCACATGCTTCTTGCGTTCTCTATTAAATATACTCTATTTAAAGATATTCTTTATTAAAAACACGAAAGAAATAAAATTATTACAAGCTTTTTTTTAGTTTCATCTGTCCAGTCTGTAATCTAATCTTGCATGTCCTCGATGGATAATAGTAGACTGGCAGTGTTTGGGCTCATTTTGATCAGCACATTGTTCATCATCATATCATCATCATCATCAGCCAGAAGACGTCCACTGCTGAACATAGGCCTCCCCCTTTAACCTCCACACTGAACGACAGCCTTCCTTTTGCATCCACTGGATGCCAGCTAATCTCACTATGTCGTCGGTCCATCTAGTGGGAGGCCTACCTACGCTGCGTCTTCCGGTTCGTGGTCTCCACTCCAGAACCTTTCTTTCCCATCGGTTATCAGTTCTTCGAGCGATGTGGCCTGCCCATTGCCACTTCAACTTGCAAATTGCACATTGTTACGATCACTTATTTCATAAAATCTTGATTTTAAAATGATATTATTTATTTAAAAAGCTTGTTTATTTGTGACAAAAACAAAAGATACTTAAACACTAAAAACAATCAAGAATGAACAATGAGTTAAAACAATCAGTTATAGCAATCGAAACCTGGGCAGTATTGCAGTCCCTCCAGCGTTGTCATATCGACTAGAATAGGTATATCAAAGTGCTGAAGTGTTTGTATAGAAACGCTACCATGTCGATCCAAATACAGGACGAGAGTACAGAACCAATTCAATTGCAGAAAGGCGTGAAACACGACTTCATCTTTCCGAAACTGTTCATGAGGCATAGGAGGACGTTTTCAAGCTCTTGGACTGGAACGGATTCGGAATTAATATAAATGGCAAAAACATCACTCATCTTCGTTTTGCCGATGATATAGTCATCATGGCAGAGTCGCTAGAGCACTTCAATACGATGCTCAGCGACCTCAGTAGTCTTTCCCAACAGGTGGGCCTTAAAATGAACATGGACAAGACGAAGGTCTTATCTAATGTCCATGTTGTACCTGTGACGGTAGTCGTTGGGAACGATACTCTTGAAGTTGTTGTCCATTATACCTATCTTGGATGGTTCCATTTAGGTAGGTCAAATTTAAGCAAAAAGGACGCCCGAAGAATCCAAATCGGATGGGCAGCGTTCGATAAATTACGTGATATCTTCTCGACAAAAATACCACAGTGCCTAAAAACCAGGGTCTTTAACCAGTGTGTGTTGCCAGTTATAACATACGGAACTGAGAAGTGGTCAACTGGTGTTAACTGCTGGCCTTGTGGAAAAACTCAGAGCTGCACAGCGGGCAATGGAGAGAGCCATGCTTGAAGTCCATTTCCGCACTTTTTACCCACAAGCGCTGTAAGAAGCGACGGACGCCCACGTTAATGATACACTGAAAATTAAAAATGTTTCCGATTCCAGAATTACCTTTCATACATCTTACATTTATTTATCTATATAATTGTACTAGCTACGCCACGCGGTTTCACCCGCGTAGTGATGAAAAATAGTGATGACGATGATGATGAAAAGCCTATGTCACTCTCCGGCCAATGAACTATACCTATGCAATAAAATAGTCTATCCGTTGCTCATTTGCTGCGTGAAAAAGGAACAAACAAACCAACAAACTTTTCGCATTTACAATATTAAAGTATGATAACTTCGATAATTTTAAGAATCATTGCACGAAATAGAGGATTGCATGGAGGTCGAAGCTCCAAACTTATATAAATTGAAGTAGGTAATATTCCATCCTATAAATAAATAATAGGATTGTTTTAAATGTTTATCGGGACTTATCACGACATACTACACACACACACATGACACACACATGACTGTGTTTAAATCGCGAAAGTTTAAAAATTACTAATAGGAGGATTATAATATTTTGTAGAGTATTTTAAATTCGAATGTTTTATAATTTTTAGTAGCTATATTTTAAATTCGGAGTTCTTATTAGCAGATTTGAGACGCAGGGGCAGATTTGATACCTTGGCTGTCCTAGGCCTATGGAAGATTGCCGCCTCCCTGAAAAGCACAAAAAATTATGTTTTATAAATAAATAAAAAACAAGCAAACTAAATGATAAAATTATCTCTATCAGGGTCTTCATATACTGATGCTTACCATTTTTATTTGTAACAATTAAATGTTTTTCACCAAATTTCTTTTGCCTGGTCTTCTGAGCGGCAAAGGTTGACAGAGGGCGCGACTAATAAAAAAACTCACCAAGTTTTGCCACATTTTATATTTTGCCATTGGCCCGGGCCTGCTCGGCCTATAGGGAAAGCCGCCCCTGGTTACTCGTGAAGTTTGAGGTTGACGTCGATAATCTGAGAAAAAATTAATAAATTGAAGCGTTATACCTGCAGGTTCCCTTTAGCACTTACATCCCTCCTCGGTCGTTCATTCGTTGACATTTTGAGCACAGCGGCACACAACTGCAATTTGTAGTTTTGTGCCGGTCAATATTGAAGTGTGCGTTTGTAGAATAAGAATATGCCAACGTGTCCATGTCCAATAAGTGTTTACCTCGCCCCCTTCAGATTTTGGGAAAAAAAATTCGGTACCAGCTTGAGTTTAAGGCAGATCCTAACAATATATTCATCATCAGCTAGAAGACGTCCACTGCTGAACATAGGCTCCCCCTGTAACCTCCACACTGAACGACAGCCTGCCTTTTACATCCACTGGATGCCAGCGACACAATGTCGTCGGTCCATCTAGTGGGAGGCCTACCTACGCTGCGTCATCCGGTTCGTGGTCTCCACTCAAGAACCTTTCTTGCCCATCGGTTATCAGTTCTTGGAGCGAGAAAACAAACTATATATATAACCTAACTAATAAACTATTAACTATTTATTGTGCGAACTGGTAGTCTGTGGAATGCGCTGCCTGAATGGGTGTTCCCCGATGGTTACAATTTGGGTGTCTTGAAATCACGAGCGAATCGGTTTCTTCTAGGTAAGCGTGCTCCAACGTTGACCGCATCATCGCTTAACGTCAGCCGTGATGGAGGTCAAACGCAAGCTAATTAATAAAAAAAAATGGATAATAGATTCTTGATACATAGGTACCTACAATAAACTGCCAACCACTTTTCTCCCGTCAAACATCTCCGTAAACAAGGCTTGTATTCTCCTCACGTATATCGAAACGAAACCCATCAACATGGTCGTAAGTGGTAACCACCCATTTTACAGCACATTCTACGTCACTTTACATTGAATATTTGATGTTATACCACGAATAAAACGGATAGGCTGTTGAAGAAATGTTATAGCTAAAACCTTTCGACATTCGATAAAACCCTAGGTTTTACCAATAGCCACGTCATACTCATTAAAAATCACTAAAAGCATGGCGATATTTTACTGCAGCTACCTACATAGGACCCATAGAACTTTACAGACTTACAGACTTTTACAGTAGGTATAAGTATTTCACTTTCTAAACACACCACATGGTATTTTTGATTATTTTTCATGCTCCAATATCGCGCATTTTGCGTTTGTGCCGTTGCCAGGCACAGGACGGACTGAGTTCACTCAAGCTAATTAACTTGTGTTTGTATCGCCCCACAGACCTTAGTAAAACGTATCCACCTCAGTTTATATATAAAATCATTGGGGCTCTGACCATCCACTTAAGCGTGCCCAGGGAGAGAACGACAACGTTGTGTGACCAACGTTGTCGTGGGTGGAGGGGCTGAAACAACACGGTTGTCTCGGGAGGAGTCGTAGCGCAGTGCCGAGACTCCCGTGCGTTCCTCTGGAGATCCTGGAGCCCTCTTGTCAAGCACTAAGGCTGGCCACCGGGGGGTTTTAGTGGGTATAATCCTACATAACCTGGCTGCACCCCAATGCAGCCGGGTATCTTTGGAAGGTTTCCCCTCGAAAAAAGGACTAAACTAAGCCTAAGGACTAAAATTATTTCCATTCTTCTTACTCAAAAGTCCTAAGAGCCTTGAAAAATAAAGAACCAATAAAGAGAAACCTGTGGCGTTTCCATTTTCCTTGAAACGATACAAATTGATTGCAGCTTCCTGCGAGCCGAGAGGAAATCACATTACGACGAGGTTTGTTGATGCTATTTACCTATCCAGCCTTCTTCAGAATATTGTATTAATTTTTACTTTGTTATGTTTCGTTATGGATGGAGTTTTTATCATCATTATCCTTTCCATAATATGATGATTCCATAAATGCATTGTTGTCGCCAAGGGTTGTATAGTACTTTTCACAAACATTGCGTGGCTGTTTACGTGAATATAAACATATATAGGTGTTTAGGGACTATTTTCATATTTCATCTTTGATTTTAACTTTCACTTAGGCTATTTAAACTTAAATTTAATTAAAATAAAAACTAAACCAATAACGATAATAATACAATAAACACGGAAAAGCTGACAATATTTTTTTAAACACCGTTGTTTCTCGATCAAAAGTCACAGGACAGTAGTTTTTTTCTCTTTTTCTTTTCCACAGATTCCATAGACACCTATAAAGTTAGGTCGTAAACCGCTCGGTGTACCAGTTCTTTTAGGTGTTGCAAACGTTCATTAAAATGTTGACTAGCAACCAAACTTTAAAAAAAACACAAGATAGCCATGACTAATATGAGTCAATCACACCATTTATATTAGATACTTTATGTCTATAAAATCTCATAACCTATGTGGATAAACGTAATCAAACCTCTTTGCACCTTGAAAATATACGCACGTAAATTCCCACTAAATAGTAAAACTAAATAATAATTCACAGTCCCATTACACCTTCCTAAATAATCCCTAATTAAAATCACTAAACCTTTGTTAAAACCACTGGAATCAAACGCGGGTACGCGTGAAAAGTCCTCCTCCCCTCCTCCTCTATAAAGGCTTTTGTACACAAGGCGACGAAAATATCGGATACTCGGCAACTCCCTGTAAACTAGTATGTAGTAAAAATCTACACGACGTTATTTTTTTACTTTGTATTTTTAGTTGTCACCAAATAAATGATATCTATTTGTCTTGTATTGTCTATTCGCAAGTAGCTTGTTAATGTCAAAATTACACCAGCCCACAAACTTTTTTTGAAGGGGTTGAGGTAAACACGTATTGCAACACTGACATTATGATTCTAACTAGTTCTACAAACGCACACTTCAATATTGAACGGCACACAACTGCAAACGATATGCTCAAAATTTTATGGGACCACCTATGTGTTATGACCTACCAAATTAAAAAAAGAATCATCATAAACAATTCTAAATTGGCGGAGTAATCGCATAACAAACATACAAAAAAAAACAACGTGCAGTCGAATTGATAACCACCTTCTTTTTGAAGTCAGTTAAAAAATTAATCAAATTGAGGACCAAGAGGGGGGGGGGTGTAAGTGCTAAAGGGGAAACTGTAGGTATAACGCTTCCATTTGGTTATTTTTTCTGAAGGTTTGACTGATACAGACAGTGGCTACATAAAAAATCTAGTGAGGTACATCGATGTCACGCGTCGCAAAGTTTACATTTGTATAAAGTTCTATCAAACGCACTTTCAGAGTGACAACTCGTTTCGCCGAGTGTACGATACTTGCGTCGCCTCGTGTACGAAAGGGAAATTCCCCCCTCCCCCTATATCCGGTTGTTTGCGGATTCCATCCGGATAACAATGGCGCCGATACCCAGGCTTTGTTTTCACTTATCCGGGCTTGGGACAGTGGGACCTAGATGGTGATTTATCTATTGCAATTGCGCGCGATCAGATCCTGTTTATTAGAAATATTAAGAGTCATATTCCGATTTGTAAAAAAAAAAATTTTAAATATCCTTCATTTCTCTTTTCGATTGTATTGACACTTCGTTTCTTTTTGACCTTCTTGTAAACCGAATTATTAAAATTCTATTTTTTTTGCTTTTGTTTGGACTTTTCTTTTTTAGTATAAATATTTTCGGTATAAACGTCAACAGATTAAAAACATGCCTCTCATTGGTCGATCTGATTATGTTTTTGTATGATGTCCGGTCTCCAGAAATACAATCTTGCTTGCTTCTTCCTACACTTCTACACTAATATTATAAAGAGGAAGTTTGTCACTTTGTGTGTTTTTATGAGATAGGTAATCTCTAGAACTACTAAACCGATTCTGAAAATTATTTCACTAATAGATAGCTACATTTTCCTTGAGTGATATAGGCTGTTTTATTTACGACGAGGGTGATGCCAAAAAGTAGTCCAGTGTCACTCGCCATCATGTTATGGATTGTTCCGTACTCATCCTATGGCGTCTCATCCTATTGGTATAAACATAAACTATGAAATGAAATGAAAAATTATTTTTGTAGCAAACGTTACAACGACATTATGATGTTACAAACTGAAGTACAAAAAAGGATGATTGGTGTGGATGGATATGTAGTTGTGTTGTTCATTATCGTGGTCACACTGTATTGGCGAGTGCGAGTGCCCGGGATGCTTGTTACTCAAATAGCCTGCGCGTTTAGTTTTGCCATTGTTCTAACGAAGAAATGGGCAAATGTAAACGCGTGCGTTTTGTGGCTTCCTACATAAATACTAGACACCTGAAAATGCTTGTAGCTTTTGACGTGTACTTCAATAGATCAACAAAGTTAAGCATTGTTCGGCATAGTCAAATTTTGGATGGGCGACTGGTGTTTACAACTGAGTGCTACCATAAGGCAAGGCAATTTGCTCACCGCCGGGTTTTGAGTTTTGAGGCAATTATTTAAAAAATAAAATTGAAACAACTACAATTTAAAAACAATTTCTTTAGTAGAATCGGCGGCCTAATCGTAGAGACTTTCTAGTGCTAAACTGGCTAGCTACCACACTCAAGTTCAAAATCTTTCACCAAGTATATTATAGTGTAATCTCATCCTCTCTCAACAGAAACCTTCCTATAAATTGTTGTAACGATCATTTCTCAACCATCATCAGCCTGATTACACCTTCTTTTGATATTAAATGTTCTCATTAAGCCCTTTCTTTTGATACCAAACACGATATATTTATTTTAAAAAAAAACGACGTGCGAAATTACGTAAAAAATTCGCCATATTGGTTTTAGCGTGATGTCTATGATTCGAGGAGCATTTAAAACGCGTCGTTAGACTTAAATTATTAGTATTTTTCTTGCCTAACCTGGGATAGGTATGACCCTTAACTGTGACATCAGAAAAAATATATTAATGGAAGCGTTATACCTACAATTTCCACTTTAGCACTTACACAACCTTGATCGTCCGTTTGATTACATTTTGAGCATATCGCGTTTGCAGTTCTGTGCAGTGTGCGTTCGTAGAACTAGTAAGAAAATGTCAGTATGTGCAATACGTGTGTAACTCGGCCCCTTCAGTTTTTGGCAGACTTTTTTCGGTACGAGCTTGATCCTAACGATAAATTATCAAAGACTGTGATTTTCCTTCGTAACTGCGGCAGGCTAGTCGGGCTAGGTAGGACTGAGCTGGTAGGCGAAGCCGGGGCAAAAAGAAACAACAATTCTCCCCTCATTACATCAAAACTAAACAAATTCCAGGCATTCCTTTGACATCATCCCCTAGAAATCACCCCATTACACCATCCCTCGTAATTACGGGCAAATGAAGTACTGTCGCAGACGGCATATCGAAATGATACAGGACAAAGCAGTATGCACTCTCCCTTATTGCTCTATACAGGGTGAGGAAAATATAGACTCGTATCAGAGGGCTAGGATATTTAACGAACGTAGATACAATTTTAGTCGTGAATATAATAAACTTTAAATTCAACTGCTTTGTTGCTCGCGACTTAAGGGCCGTATTACAAAATCATTCGTTCAATTTTAGGTATCTGGGTTTTGGGTTATAAAACAAAAAAATAAAGCCGTAACTGTCAAGATTAATATAAAACGAGTAAACCATAAGATTAAAATTGTTTATTTTATGTATTACGTAATTTAACGAAATCCAATATCAAACTTTCCGTCGGAGAATTTTACGAAAACTACTGAATTTTGAGGTTTTTGAAATTGTTAAACCGTTATTTTCAATAAAAAATCAGAAAAATTTATTACAGATATTGAATTTTCTACAGATCTTTCTATTTGATAGAATCAGAATGGCAAAATTCAGTTTTCCTGTTTTTAAATTTGGTGTTTATAGGTCGTCTAAAAGAACACCTCGCTTACACCACTAGCGGCTTGCCCTTGTGTCACGAAATATTATTAAAAAAAAATGGAGACAACAAAAGCTTTCACCACTAATTCTGCCGGGAGTAGTTTTTTTTTTTTTAAACCATATTCTACTTATTATATTCACATATATTTTATATTATATCATATTATATATTTTATATTCACATGTTTTAGTGTTCATGTAAAGTACTCTGTTTTTTTAAAGTAGAAACTTTTAAATGGTCCCTTAGCTTATTATTAACTCTGTTAATTAAGACCGTTCGTTTCTCTAAGATAATAAACTTAAAATAAATAAAACGTTTTGACGTTTAAAACAATTTGATCACCCTGTACTCCGTCACCCTGTCTATCAGGCCGTATGCAGTGGAAGCAAGCCTGTGGCTTTGTTGTAAAAAAGGCATCGCTTGAACAATGGGCACCATTCGCTTTTCACTGTTCAGGTAGGTATGTGGCTGAGGCAACTGTGGAACGAATATCCAGCTATGGTGATTTCAGGAGCCTTCAGGCTACGTGTTCGAAGCGATTCTGTTTAGGTGATTCGAAAAGTTGCGCAACCCAGTTATACCCAGGGTATACTTGCATGCTTTCTCATCTACCACTTCTACAATTCTATCATAACTTGGTATACTGGGTTACGCGGGAAGGGTGTACTAAGCTAAGGTCCCAAATAGTACCCATGACTATGAACAAATTTTACAATGGGACTAACCATTAACACGCAAAAAAATATTTTTGCTGTTCCATTTTGCAAAATATTTCCTGTTTGTTGTAGCATTTTGTCGAGTCGACTGTTTTCTATGGAACAGCAGATATTTATTTCACGTTTTTAGATTAGCTCCTATACTAAAATTTGTTCATAATGATGGGTACATATTTTGGATCCCTTTACGCAGAACCCTGAATAATGGGTTATTTTAAATATACCGGTGAACTCTAGTTTTTGTTATATGACACATTTTGACACCAGATTTTTTGTACCAACTCATTTGTTACTTAGAATCTCGCCAAAATTTCAGAGTTTGCTTACAATTTTTTTACAAGTATATCAATAAATAAATCATAAGCGAAATAATACTTCAACTTACCTCTACATTAGCCCCAAATTCTCATAATAATGCTTTCAGAAGTGGAAGTGGGTCCATTGGTCGAACAATGATTGACAAGTAACAGGTATAAGCACTCAGCTATTAACTAAAAGAAAATAATATAATAAATAATTATGTAACCTCGGCAATGGTACATCTTTGAGCCGTTTGGGGTCGAGATATTGGGCCCTTGGGGACCGGAAGCTCACCTCATTTTCAAAACCTTTCAGAGCGCCTGGTTAATGGGACGCGTGACCAAGATTCTGGCTCAACGTATAAGTATTGACATTCAGCGTAGTAATGCCACCAGCATGCTGGGTACGCTGCCAACTGGTGGTGGGCTTGAGCATTCGGATTGTCTTTAGTCTGGTATGGGCAGTGTACAAAAACACTGCCCATAACACATCGGTCTATAGGCAGTGTTTTTGTAGTGTTATTGTTAGCTTGTATTTTGTTGAGCAAATATACTTATAATAGCTATGCTTTTGTATTTTTACTTCAGTGAACTGAGTCAGATATATTTTAGTAACGTGCTCAAATTTAGTCCACATATTTGGCACTAAAGACTTGATTTTTTCTTACGTCGGTCGTACGTAGCAATATATGCGCGCGCACCATAGATTGTAATACCATGCATTCCCGTGTCGCAGATCATCAATGTCGTAGTGTTATACTTTACGGGGCTTTAATATCTGCGACTTTATTAATCTGCAATTTTAACTTTTTTATTATTTCTTCATTAATTCGCTGTGACATTAGAAATTCTGTGAAAATTTCAACGAGCTTCTATTACGGTTCTAAAGATACAATCGTTAATAGGTAGGACAGACTGACAGACGGACATCATAGGCTTAGTAATAGGATCCCGTTTTAACCCTTTGGGTAAGGAACAAAAATACGTTTGTTGTATGACCTTTGTTATATGTTATACGTGTGTTGATACAGTTGATACCTTTTTTGTTTTATAATTATTTCTTAGTTAATAATTCGTTATTATATTCTTATTCCGTGAAAATTTCAACTGGCTATAACAATTTAAAAAATACAGCCATTAAAAGGCTGGTCATACAGACAGAGACAGACAGCGTAGGCTTAGTAAAAGGGTCTCGTTGACTCTCTTTGGGTAAATACGGAACCCTCAAAATGTATACTTTTAAAGGTGTATGAAAATTTGACGCCGAGTTAAACCCTTAAACAATAACAGTTAAAGACAAAAGCTAAGTTCTAAAATCAACTTAAGTTTAAGCATTCTACATTGTTATCTCTGCTGAATAAAGGCAGTTGCTCAAAATTTATTTCTTTCACGTATTTCATGAAATAAAGGGAAACGTCAAAAATAAACTCCGGTCCGGACCTAATTTAAGCAGTAACTAATTCTAAGCTTAACAAAAGTTTAGGCGTAAATCTTTTGTTTCACTCACTTGTTTGGTGACAGCCAAAGTTGGGATTTGTTTTAAAATTTATTCCCGCTATGGCGGCCATTTTGTTTCTCTTACATTCGTTGTTAGAATCTGAAATGGGATGGAAAGTTGCGTTGCCTTTTTTCGGACGGCGAAGTTCAGATGGTTTCCGGAAATTTAATTTGGGATAGGTGCACAAAGCTAGATAGACGAAAAAGCGATTATTTTACATTAGGGGTTTTTACGTGTATTTTACATAATTTTAATTTTTAACGTTTCGAATAATAACTTACTTTGCAGTGTTCGTGGTAACAGTCACAGAAAGTTTTTTTGTTTTAATTAATTGGCTGTCAAGGCATTTTTGTAAGACATTTGTTGTAGCCAGTTGCACCCATATTAAACGAAACGTCAGTCATTCGAAATTAGTTAGCAACTGTGACGCGGAGTTCGATGCGTTGATCTAAATAAGAATGTTCAATCAAGGTTCACTCATATGCCTGGTAACAGATTTTCCTTCTCATTTCAGTTTTATTTAATTCTCTTTTCTGTGGTCACAGTAGACTAAAGTAGTGCCAATTAGGCTCGTTGGTCCAGTTGGTAGTGAACCTGCCTTGCGTTCTGTGCTTGGGGACGTGGGTTCGATTCCCACCTAAGACAAACATTCATGTAATGAACATTTGTGTTTGTTCTATAGTTCTGGGCGTTAATATCTATTTAAGTATGTATATAAAAATATATATGTATGTATATCAGTCTCTGGCAGCCAGGACAAGTCACATAAAAAAAAATTGTGCGTGGAGTCCCTCCGCGCAGAAGAAGTGAAACTCTCGCACTGTCTCATTCTATTCCCCCTCCATGGTAGCGTTAAACGTTTAACGCAACCTTGTTGGAAGTCGCATAAGAAGTTCTTCTAAGAAGCACTTCAAAAAATTTTGTTTATATTAGAACGGCTGTAGAGGCATTTTTGCAAGAATTTTTTTGTAGCCAGTTGCACCCATATAAACGAAACGTCAGTCATAGGAAATCAGTTAGCAACTGTGATGCAGACAAAGAACTTTGCCACCTAACCCAAAACGGTAAGGTCCAAGTCCTTTGGATGCGGAGTTCGACGCGTTGGTCTAAATAAGAATGTTCAATCAAGGTTTGCTCATACTGCCTGGCGACTGATTTTCCTTCTCATTTGCGTTCTATTAACTTGTCTTTTCTGTGGCTTGTACCACAGAAAAGACAAGTAAATAGAACGGAAATATAAAACGACCTTATCATAAATCTTCGGAATCCTTCGATCGATTTTGCCCATATTCGAATTATTATTTTTATTGAAATGAACTACTTGACTACAAAGTGTCATGAAGATCGGATCAACGATACGCAAGTTACCGTCGAATAAACCATGCGCGCCGAAACAACGACTTGTCCCATTAGTCATTAGAATCTGCGACCTCGCTTCGCTCGTTCAGCAAAACAGTTCCTAAATAAAAAACAAACTTTCAAACGAAAATTACTGCGGCCGTTATTAAATTAGGTAATTTACTAGAATTACCGGTAAATATTGACAAATTACCGAAGCAAATTACCGACATCCTCCGGCCGACGATGTCGCCCATGTCGTCGCCGCATTTCACAGTAATTTCATCGTGAGTAGGCAATTGTATTATTTAAAGGTTTTTTAACGATGTTTTTAGTAAAGAAAACGTAAAAAAAAGACTTATGAACGACGATTGAATAGGCATGTGTCCTAATGTTAAATTTATTACAAACTAGCGGTCCGGCCCAGCTTCGCACGGGTATAGATTATAGCCTATGTTACCCGGGGATAGTGTAGCTTCCCAACAGTGAAAGAATTTATCAAATCGGTTCAGTAGTTTCAGAGCCTATTCAATGCAAACAAACAATCAAATCTTTCCTCTTTATAATATTAGTATAGATTACAGGGTTAGCGATGAATATAACTAAATACATTTCGCACACAAAAAATATATTGAATTAGCTGATAAATATCTGAGATAGCGTTTAAAGTTTTAGGTGGGGATAGAGAGGGGATACTCTGTCCCTTTCTTGCAAAGCGTGTGTTGTCGCGCACGTGCGCGCGCACACGTGTGCATTTATATACTTAGCACAGATGCGGTCTGTGAAAGAAGTACGCTTGTCAAGAAAAAAAAATATAACTCGCAGTTTGGAGACACCAAGATTGTAATTTGATTGTAACCACAGAAAGTAGAAGTAAATAGAACGGAAATGAGAAGAAAAACCTGTTACTAGGCATTATGAGTGAACCTTGTTTGAATATTCTTACTAAGATCAACGCGTCGAACTCAGTTGTTAACTGATTTAGAATGACTGACGTTTCGTTTATATGGGTGCAACTGGCTACAACGAATTTCTTACAAAAATGCCTTGACAGCTTATAGTAGAACGTACTTTAAACAAAAAAAAACTTTTCTGTGATTGTAACTATAAATTATTAATCTCCGTGGGCGGGCACTCGAGTAAAAATAAGTAAGTATACATTCAAGTTTGGACTTAGCTAAGCTGTAGGAAAATTATATGCTGCCCAATAAATTCGGTACCTTATCTGGAATTTCGGACTATGACCACAGAAGACATAATTGTATTATTATAGGTATACGTTTCTATTACTTCGGTTTGTTCTAGACAAGCGTGCTCCAACGTAGACCACATCATCGCTTAACATCAGACGCGATGGTGGTCAAACGCAAGCCTTTTAATTATAAAAAAATTACGTAGTACTAACAGATATTCTGTGCTATGACTACAATATAAACCCTTGAAATATGTACGTAGATAGGTACACAGCTTTAAAACTAACAGAATAATAGTTAGAAAAGGGGGAAATTAGTAGTATTTCAAACGACACCAACAATGTAAATTACAGGCAAATTACAGTGACCGAGGTACTGCATAGTTTATTCAATGATTACCCGGCGCAAAGTAGAACCCACATGAAAACTGCAACAGTTCTAACATCTTTATTCGGATGATAAAGACGCTCGTTTTGGTTCTCGTTTGAGACAGGCTGCAATGTCAAAGAATCTACGTAGCATTTAGTTTTACAATATACTTGGGTAAAATACAAATTACAGTACAATGATATTCTCGGAAAAAGTGTCTTGTAAAAGAAAAAGGTCAAATCATGAGAAGGAAAAAATAAACAACAAGTAAGGATGAGAATTAGGTTCTCGAATACTACTAAATTTCAGAGAAATTTTAAGCAATTCTAAATTATTTCTAGGTATGTTGATTTATATCTTACTAGCGGTCCGCCCCAGCTTCGCACGGGTATAGATTATAGCCTATGTCACCCGGGGATAGTATAGCTTCCCGTCAGTGAAAGAATTTTTCAAATCAGTTCAGTAGTTTCGGAGCCTATTCAATGCAAACAAACAAACAATCAAATCTTTCCTCTTTATAATATTAGTATAGATAATCGGATAAAATTTGCTTTTTCAGGAAATTAGTAATTTGCAACCAGTTGAGCATCCAGTGGATGCAGATGGCAGGATTTCGTTCAGTGTGGTGTTAAAGAGGCCTATTATCAGCAGTGGACATCTTCTGGCTGCTGCTGCTAATGATGATGATGAGTATTTTATAAAAAAAAACGGAAATAGAAGTGATGTTTTGAGATATATTTTGAAAATCTTAACAGATCCATACCCTAATGATATTGGTCAGAAAAAACCACACAATTGTTTTTTTTTTGAAGAAATTTGTTGGAGAGTTAACTCATACTACACAAGCAGTTACGCATATAGAATGTACTAAACCGAAAGGAGGTCATTGTTAACTCATAATGATAATTTTTTACTATGACACAAACACTAAAATCCCGAAAGGAAATCAGCTGTTCCACACACTTTGTCGAGTGTCAATGACCATTTTCTATGCAACAGCTGATATTTTATTCGCGATTTCAGGGTTGGTCCCATAGTAAACGTTTTTCATAATGATGGGAACAATGCCCCCCTTTCAGTCTTTGTACAGTCTATATGCGTAACCCTGTATAGGGTTATGTTTACCCGGCAGTTCTGAAAAAAATGGAGTGCGTTGTATTTAGGGTTGATGTATCTTGTTTTCTTAATCCACCACAAATACAAAAGTTTTATAGTAACAAAGAAAACCACTTTGTAACAAATAATAATTATTACTATATGCATTAACATTCTACAAGTGCATTTTCGACAATTACAACACAGAAACACAACTGTACAGGTAGGTTAGTAGGTACCTAACGAACATTGTAAAGATTCATAAAGGAGACTGCACATTAACATTGATTTACTCGCGGCCATTCGAAGGTAATTGCACACTGGGTCAAAACTGTGTCTCTTGGACAAAATTGCTGGCTTTAGACGCCTACTATCAGTTTTCGATTGAAACAAATGTGAACTAATCTTAGATCATGTTTGGATTTATCTTAAACTCGATCTAGTACCGAAAAAAGTCTGCCAAAAACTGAAGCGGGCGAGGTAAGCACGTATTGCACACACTGACATATTCTTACTACAAACGCACACTTTAACATTAAGCAGCACACAACTGCAAATGAGATGTTAAAATGTCTTCACATGGACGACCAAGGGAAGTGTAAGTGCTATAGAGAAAACTCAACTGTAGGTATAACTTCATTGTTTTTTTTCTGAGTAACTGGGTGGTGGGTGAATTCTAGAGCAAATATTTTTTGTCACTCCTATTAATAAGAGTAAAAGGGATAAGTTACAGAAATAATAATAGGCTATCATTTTTGAACAGGTGTTTGATGTGTTAAAAAAAGCTCAGTGAAAAATAAAATTTAATTAATACTTATACTGAAGAAAATATTTAAATCGGCTAATAAAGTTTTAAGATATAAGCGTTTAAAGTTTTTGGTCGGGTTAGGAAAAGATTATCTGTCTCTTTCTCGCAAGGTGTGCCAGTATGAAGTTTTTTTATGGCGTACAAGTGACGTCACTTGTAAGTATAGTGCGCTCTCTATCTAACAAGACATTACAATACTTATACTTTTTTTACTTTGTTTTCGGTGATCGGCTATTTTTATGATCAGAACCGAACCGCGTTCAAAAATCTAGCAAAGGAAATCACAGATCGTGGTTTTCATTCAGTTTTATCAATGTTATTGCAGCTATCAAAACTAATACATGCTTGGACCATTGAGAAAATATGTAGCTTGGACCGAGAAGTTTGTGTTTATTTACTCAAAGGTGTGGTGTATAATAAACTATTTAGATGTTTTTTTGTGCTGGCAAAATATATTTTGTAAAGCTGACCAAAACAGAGCTGACTAAAGTCTAGCGTAACAGTGTTTGATAAAATTTGGCAAGGAAAACCGGCCATAGAATATATATTATCCTGGAAGAAGGAGAGAAAGATCATGAACTTCTTAAATGTAATAGACAAGCAAGCGATGGGCCACCTGATGGTAAGTAGTCACCGCCACCTAAGGACCTACAATACCCGGAGCCTCGGTTCCTTACCTACCTTTTGAGGCCTTTATTCACTCGTTGTTTGAAGCAATTGACAATAATAATTGCTTCGCTTAATTACGCGTATATTTTTATACATGTGAATAGTATTGTGTTTGCATGTGTATTCATAGTAGGACCCAAAAACGAATGACGAGAAAGTGCTCGATAGATTCTTTTTAGCAAAGAAAAATTCTATTTCTCGGTGTCGCGATTACAAAAAAGCCATTTCGGAGGAGGCTCGGACAAAAGAACGCTTAGGAATTTCTTATATAGAACGAATGAAGTAATGGGTCATTACGGCTTCACACGGATAAACTATTAAATATTATATAAATAAAAATATTTTACTGTTGCCAAGGGTTGGAACAACCTGCCGGCTTCCTTGTTTCCTAAGAGATATAATCTGGCCTTTTAAAGGCCAGAATAAATAGGTATCTTTTAAGTCTGCGTGCTTCATCTTCGACCACATCGTTGCCTACCAACAGGCGAGTTGGTGGTCACAAGCATACTTATTCGCGTTAAAGAATTAATATTATTTTATAAAACAGTCGGTTCTTATAACCTCACTTCTAATGAGGTACCCAAATTGCTACGCATTCAATAAATTGCTTAATTGGCACTTTAAATTTTAGGGATTAAGTTCTTATCACTCTCTTCATACGTCACAAAAACCTCCTAATTAGACAATTTCGTTCCAAATCCCACGTAATTCTACTAATTAATAATTCAACGCTCGCTTTCTACCTAATTACTGTCGGAAAAACTTTACAATTGTCTGACAAAATCACTGAGATTTTTCCTTTAAGTAATCGGGAATATTCGTTGGAAATATTCGTCAAAATATGCGCTACATTTAGCGAATCTTCGGAGAGAATGCTTTGACAAATGGTCCTATTTTGTTAAAATTCCCATTTCTGATACGTTTTTGGCATCTTTTTAGCTGTAAGGCTTTTAAGCTATTGTTTGGAGTTCTTGGGAATGATTAATTAGGCATGATTTGACCTGTCTGGATTAGAAACGTAATTTTCCGGACGATTTCTGGAGTCAGCAACGAGGGCCTCTCCGTCGCAAGTTTAGTATTTGTGCCCTCTATTTTGTTTTCGAGATCATGAAAAGTAACAAAACCGAGATAGAGAAACTTAGAAAATAATCCAATATAACTATGACTTAATAAATATATAATAAATTTACTAATAATAAATTGATAAGTTGACATTGAAATAATAATAATTAAATATAAACCTCTAGAGAAAAATGTAAATAAGACCTGATAAATAATTGTATCCTCCGCACTCCTACTGTGCTGTGCCCGACAGGGTCCTTATGAAACTATGTACTAATTAAGTTTTCATGTTTTTTACCACCTTGTACTTTATGGAAGCAATAAAAATCTAATCTAATCTAGATGATATTTATTGCAGTTAAAAACTGCCATGAAAGGTGTGAATTCTGAACTGATGAACTAATATTAAGGATAATAAGGATACATTGAACGGTGTTACTAAGCCGAAACTAGATTATTGTACTTATAATTATCAAAAACTATTAATATAAAAATAAACTGTTCTACAAAAAATATCATTCACAATGTATGAAAATCGGAGACATTTTAACACGAACCGTATTTGTACCAAGGCAAATCTCCTTTATTTATCTGATCTAAGGTTGGCTCCATGGTAAAGTTGTTCATAATGAAATGTACAATAACCTTTCTACATTCCACTCGTACATGTAATGTAAAGGCAAAGGCAGGCTGTCGTTCAGTGTGGGGGTTAAAGGGGGAGGCCTATGTTCAGCAGTGGACGTCTTCTGGCTGATGATGATGATGTAATGTTTACGACTTCAGGGATTCACCTGTCTTTTTCACTTAGATACAAACCTATCTCATCTATTCAGACTTGAATAAACAGATGTAGTTTTTGTCCCGTATATCAGAATTCTGCATAAATAAAATCCTGACAGAGTGATGGATTTGGACGGGCTATCTAGCTGGAACACGAGATAACGATGGCGAGATGTCTCCATTGAGAAGCAAAAACTTGCTTGTTATGGGAGACTGAGAACGTAATGGTACGTGTCAGAGAACTCAAATCTAATATCAAATAATTTATTTTCCTTAGAGAATATACAATGGGTACTTACAAACCTTAAATTAATACCTGTGACGACTTTTTATACTTAATAAGTGTTAAAATAATATTGGTAACAAACAGATTTAGTCCTCACAGTTTTGTGTAAGTACCCAAGATACGTGGTAATCTGTGGGTCCCAAACTAGGCTACGCCTGTATCTTGGTAACGCTAAAATGACAGTAGAGTTACAGTAACGGTTAAAAGAATATTATTTATTTTTATAACTCGCCCAGACTCAAGTACGGATTCGATTTGGCATGGCTTTGCATAGGCAAGGATAACCAAAAAGTACAAATGCTTCAAAACTTCTTCGCTTGACCAGTTTGTGATGGGTAGTGCGAATCGTCATTGAAATCATTTAAAAAATCCTAGGCATACGTACTTAGTACTACCCTAATAGCAGTATTAAGTAAAGCAACATTGCTGTTTTTAAATCCTTACTTTTTTTGTTTACTTCCTTTTTATTTTATTTTTTATGTTTATCTTTATTATTATATCCTTATTATTCACGTTATTTATTTTTAATCTTAATTTTTAAGTTTTTTACATTAAGTAAATAATAAAAAAAATTACATAAAAAACATAAAAAACTTAAAAACTAGGGTGCCGCCGGCAGCGGGGCAGGGCCCAAGCTACCGGTGGTTAGGGCTGCAGAGTGAGGAACCTCCTGACAATGCGAGCCGTGTCAAGAATTACCGCCTTCTGCATCTGACCCTTGACCCAACTGTCTAGCGAGAGCCTCTTAAGGTGTTGGTCGAGGCTCTTCGCTATAAGACCGTTCACCGTAACGACTATCGGGACAATGATCGTCGAGTCAACATCCCACATGGCGGTAACCTCGTGAGCCAAGTCAAGGTACTTGCTGAGTTTGTCCTTCTCGGCCTTCACGAGGTTCTCGTCATGTGGGATGGTGATGTCGACGAGCACTGCCCGGCGCTGGGAGCGGTCAACCAACACGATATCAGGCTTATTGGCGACAATAGTCCTGTCCGTGATGATAGAACGATCCCAGTAGAGCAAAGCACGACCATTCTCGAGAACTGGCGCTGGTGCGTACTTATAGTACGGCACCTCAGACTCGACAAGGCCGTATCGAAGGGCAAGTTGCTGGTGGATGATCCTGGCCACCTGGTTGTGTCTGTGCAAGTACTCGCCGTTAGCAAGATGCGAACAACCGGAAATGATATGTCGGAGAGACTCTCCAGGACGGTGGCATGCCCGACAGATGTCGACCGTACCGTCCTTCATAATATATTTCCGGTAGTTGTTCGTCTTGATAACTTCGTCCGCAATCGCACAGGCAAAACCCTCGGTTTCCCCAAAGAGGTCACCGAAACGTAACCAGTTCACCGACGCTAGCAGGTCCACATCGGGCC
This sequence comes from Agriopis marginaria, assembly GCA_932305915.1. NCBI lineage: Eukaryota > Metazoa > Arthropoda > Insecta > Lepidoptera > Geometridae > Agriopis > Agriopis marginaria. Next base: position 17,941,044 of record OW029914.1, on the reverse strand, counting down.
CTGTTAGGGCCCGATAGAACCGCCCGTGCAGCTCCTTGCCCTTCCATACGTCCCTGCGATCCTCGATGCTCAGCACCGATGGTTTGCGCCAATTCTCGTTTGCCAAGGAGAGCGGTGTGAGGCCCCTGTCAACAGCCACAACATCACGATGCATCCCACTCTCGCTGTTACGGAAAAAATCCCTAAGACTGCACACTTCGCGGTTGTGTAGGTTCTTGGCATTTAAAAAGCCTCGACCCCCCCACTTCCGCGGAATGTACAGTCTCATAACAGACGAGCGTGGGTGTAGCATGCGATGTAATGTGAGCAGTTGACGGACCCTCCTGTCCAGGGCGTCCAGCTCAGTTTGAGTCCACCTCAATATGCCAAAGGAGTATATCAGCAAAGGCATCACCCAACCGTTGAAGGCACGCACCTTGTTGCCGCCAGACAAAAGACTATTAAGTACTTTTGTTAGGCGACGAAAGAAGCGCTCCTTCACCGATTTTTTGATGTCCTCTACCGATATACCCAACGACTCTGACATACCGAGGTATTTATAGGTTTCGACCTCGGAGAGAGATCTGAGAGTCATCGCCTCAGAAAGCTGTAAATTTGGAGAATTTACAACTTTCCCTCGCTGTACATGCATGACCGCACATTTCTCTACACCGAACTCCATCCTGATGGCGCTACTAAAAACCCCTGTGATTTTTAGCAGCTCCATCAAGTCCTGGCGTTTTGGTGTAAAGAGCTTGAGATCGTCCATGTACAGCAAGTGGGAGATGACTTGACCATCTCTTCGAAACCGATAGCCTAGTCCTGAATCCCTCAGCAAAGTGCTGAGAGGGTTCAGAGCCAGACAAAACCACAATGGACTAAAACTGTCACCCTGGAATATGCCTCGCTCAATCCTTAACAAGTCCTGCGGGCCAGAAGCACCATCCCCACCAACTGGTTGACGAAGGACTGTGGTCCATTGCTTCATACATGCGCCTAAGAATGATTTTAGAGTTGTATCAATTTTATACAACTCTAAAACCCTCTCTAGCCATGAATGAGGCACTGAATCATAGGCCTTCTTATAGTCAATCCAGGCAGCGGAGAGGGCTCCTCTATTTCGCCGGACTTGCTGGCTAATGGCCGTGTCGATGAGGAGGAGCTCCTTAGTACCACGGGACCCAACCCTACATCCATTTTGAGCATGGGCCAAAACGTTGTTCGCAACGATGTGTGCGTTAATTTTATTTCTCAAAATGGATGTAAGGAGCTTGTAGATGGTAGGCAAGCACGTGATGGGTCTGTAATTTTTGGCTTCCGTGGTACTACCGGACTTGTGGAGCAGGAAGGTGACACCGGTGGTCATAAAGCTGGGAAGGGAACCGAGCTCAAGGGCTTCTTGGAATTGTGTCGCCAAGCGATCATGCGAGCATCGAATCCATTTTATCCAGAAGTTGTGCAACCCGTCCGGCCCAGGACTTTTCCAGTTCTGTGCCGTACGGATCGCACAACTAACGTCTACGGAGTCTATTAAAATAGACCCCATGGGTTCGATGGACTCGCATTCCCGCTCGACAACACGCATCCAATCACCCTCCGTGTGCTCGACGGGCACCGACCAGATACCGCGCCAGAAATTAATCATGGCGTTTGCATCTGGCAGCTGCCCGTCATTCACACGTTGCTCAGTTTCTTCCCAGCCTCGGTACACCTTCCTTTGGTCACTTTGGAAGAGGCGATTTTGCCAGTATCTATCCACACGCTCTCTGTAGCGGCGAATACGGTTTGCCCATGCATAGACTTTCTGCTTCAGATAGTCGATGCGTTCCGTGACATTGGCTAGATAGTGCTGGGGCCTGATATCGGTCCCAGCGAATGCCTGAGTCACGAAACGCATTACTCGGGGGCGATTATTCCCCCGCCTGAAGCAGATTAGCTTTGCAATAAGAGTCCTGAACGTGCTGATACGCCGCTCGATCCGCACTTGCCATGCGGGTACCCTCCCGGCGGTTCGCGGTGCATGGTTAGTATCCGGAAACTTAACACATGCAACGCGACACGCCGCGATGGCACCGCAGTACAAGATCGAGTGGGTATCAACTAAATCTTCACTAGCCCGCAAATATGGAGCTAGTAAAGCATTCAGGGCTCCCATTAACGCCAAGTTACGCCTATGGGTGGGCAAACGTGGTAGTCGCGGCCTAGAATCAGGTGTGAACCGATACTGTGAAATCGCGTCTTCCAAAGCCCCCCTCAATTGCTCTCTCACCTGGTCGGAAACACCACTCGCCAAATCCCCCTCGTCGACTGCGGGATCAGCCAATGCCGCTAGTGTCACCACTGACGCCGGCACTGACGCCAATGTCAGGGCAGACGACGCGACAGGCGGATCCCGCGTCAAGACAGGAGACGGGCGAGCACGTAGTTCTTCCAGGCGGAGCCGATCAAGCACAGAGTCATCCAGCAGCTTACACCGGTGGATAGCCCGCACTTGATCCGATAATCGCTGGGCGGATACGGTGACAGTAGGCTCAAGGTCCTGAAACAGAGACAGCATTCTGGGACGGTACGCCGTCAGGTTAATTCCTCCTTCTGTAGCCCCATAGTATGCTCGCATGCAGTTCTCATTAACACTTGGAGTCCATCTCATGCGGCACACTACACTACCGGTAGCGGGGGCCGGGCGTGAGGCAGGATGCCCCACAGGTCCCAAGCGTGCCGGCAGCGGCGGACGTCCACGTCGCACAGGTGGTGGCGGCGGCGGCAACGTCGTTTCCTCATCACTAGATGTACATGCTTCTGGGGGAGTGACAAATTCCTCCCCCGATGAATTATCTGATGACGAGGAGGGCAGAGGTGGAGGGCGTGTGCTTGTCCCTGCTGCTTCTTTCGTCGTTTTCGATCTTGTTATCATTTTTCTTGAGGTTTTCTGTTTGAATGCATTTGACACTCGTATGTCAAATTTTTTTTGGTCAACGGTAAAATTGAAAACATTTTAGTTTCTTGGATTTTGCGTAAATAATATTCTCAAACAATGTAAATTTGATCCGTGGCTCTGTGAGTTGTAAAATAAGCTATTAAAAACGGTTTATATATTAAAAAATGAATAAAAATGGTAACGGAAAAAAAATGACGTGTTTGTAGTTTGACAGCACTTTTTTTTTTTTTTTTTTTTTTTCTTTCCTTATTATTATTATTATTTTTTACGTAGTTAGACCTCCCACTAGATGGACCGACGAGATTTTGTGAGTTGCTGGCATCCAGTTGATGCAAAAGGCAGGCTGTCGTTCAGTGTGGGGGTTAAAGGTGGAGGCCTGTGTTCAGCAGTAGACGTCTTCTGGCTGATGATGACTGATATATTATATTCTTTTAATATTTTTTCCATGATATTATAACAAAAACCTATAAATTTTCGAATTTATTGTTGCAAAGAAGAGACGTTAGAAGTTACGTTCTCAGTCCCCAATCGTCAATTCCGATTCCTGTGTGGCTCTTTTTGCGTCACACTGCGGTTATATAACTGTACTACCTATTTGGATGCAACTTTATGGATGCTTTAATTTATTATTTATTTTTATTTATTTATTTACACACGCACAATAATTAAAAGATACAATATTTTAACTTAAATATTTCACCTTATCTAACGTGGTAAATTAACATAGCAAAGAGACGAGCCTAAAATAGTAAGCTTTGCGAAGCAGTCCTCACTAGGATAACCCGTGTCGAGAACTACTGCAGTCCGCCTATCCCACTACACAACCGAGCAAACATTTGCACCAAAAATAACAATATTATGTAATAGGAAAAATAAAAATAACAATATTATGTAATGTAATCATATACAGGGTTAGACAGGACTGATAGGCTAAGCTTAAAGGGAGTCATAGACTCATTATTATGAGCAACTTTTACTATAGCACAAAATCATAAATTTCCAAAAAAATGCATTTTATCAACATGCAATAATATGTATGTTTTTTTTGTAGAAAAATTACTTGAGTCGTTTTTTGGTTATGTAAAGACTGCCCATTATAAAAATAAACATAATGAACCCTTTCGACTTAGTAGGTAGCAGTTATGTGTAATCCTGTAGATGCATAAGCCATAAAAGCATCTCGCGGCTGGTTTCCATGGCGCATAGGACTCTTAATTAAGGCATTTGTTAACATAGTCTGGGTCTTCCTTGTATAGAGAAGAGAGAATTTTGCATGAACATTCATGCAAAATTCTCTCTTCTCTCTCTTCTCTTCTCTCTTCAGTTAGTGAATCTTTATGAGTGATTATTTTGAAACGCACCACAAAACAAACTAGGGATATGTTTTAAGACATATTCCTGGTAAGTTAGTTACAAAAAAACACACAGATAATAATAACACTTAATCGTGCATGTAGTCTAAATACCCTTTTGCAAAATGATGCCACGTCGGTCGCGGGGCAGCGTGTGATTGGAGACTCCAAAGTCATTCATTCAATTCAATTTGTGCCTAGGACCCAGAAGACATAATAGACAGCCTAGGATAGCCTAGATAGCCTAGGAATGGCCCGCTCGAAAAATATTATGCTGAAAATTTTGTACTTCTGGCTTACAGCGGATAAGCAGTCAAGTTGTTATATCGCCATTGGTTAGCCTAGTCCGATGTATAAAAAAACTGTGGAAATAAAAATAAATATTATCTTGTTATGTGGTGGTTATTAATACCACCGCCATAATAACTTATTATGCAGATACCATCGTTATGATATTGTAGAAAAAAGAGGATGAAACTTCACCAAGCCGCGGCCGCGGGTCCATACATATTTATGAGTTTTATATGGTACTTAAGCACACAACTTGCTTGCACTTGCTTGTGCGAACTTGCACATTGCACAGTTCAAATGAAACAGTTTAGTTTAGTATTGTTTTTATATTACTATTATTATATTAAGAGCAAGACTCAATTGGCTGCCAAAAAGCTGGATATCCTATCCAAGGTGTGACGGTACTTCACGTCGGAACAGTTGCTATCACTGTACCAAGCACAAGTTCGGTCGTGCATGGAGCACTGCTCACACCTTTGGGATGGATCAGCTAAGTACCAGCTAGAGGCATTGGAATCTATAGAGAAACGTACCAAGAAGCTCATGAGCAATAAATCCTTAGTTAGGACTAAGCCTTTTAGTCTTGAGCATCGGCGTAAGGTTGCTAGTCTATCGGTTTTTTTATCGGATACATTTCGGAGTGTGCATCGGATATGCACTATCTAATTCCCTCCTGCCCATTTTTTATTGGTTTCTTCTAGACAAGCGAGCTCCAACGTAGACAGCATCGTCGCTTAACATCAGGCGTGATGGTGGTCAAACGCAAACCTATTAATTATGAAAAAAAAAACAATTGTTGGCGGTCAAACGCAAGCCAATAATTGAATATAATAATACGATGGAGCACGCTTGCCTAGAAGCAACCGATTCACTCGTGATTTGAAGACTCCCAGATAGTAACTATCGGGGAACACCTATTCAAAATAAACCTACTACTGGCCGATTTGGTATAATTTCGATAGTTAAGATTTATAATTATTTATTTTCAATAAAGCAAATTAATTTCACAATTTCCAATTAAGTACCGTCATTTCTACTGATTCCCATTCGCATTTCCGCCAAATACTTAACCCAGTTATTAATTCGATGCGGCATATCAACGACTTGATACCCTATAGACATTACATCAAATTTTTCCGCTACCGGGGACTAACTTCCCGAGGTTACAATCTTCAAGTTACGAGTGAATCGCTTTGACAAGCGTGCTCTATCTAACAGCAGAGCGGAGCGTCGGAGCAGGCGGAGCAAAACAATGCGCTTTCTGTACAAAATAGCAGAAACAATAAAAATGGAAGTTATACCTAAAATTTCTTGTTTAGCTTTTACCCCTTTTCCCGTTTTTCACATTCGACGCATTTGGTCACCTCGTTTGCAGTTGATGTGTGCCGCTCAATATTGAAGTGAGTGCTTTTAGAACTTGTGAGAATATGTCGCGTGTGTAATACGTTTTTACATCGGCCACTTCAGTTAAATATAATAATAATAAAATAGGATGTCATAGTCGCAAAGCAGACCTATAGGACAGAACTTTTTTCAAACATGTGTGATAAAAATTGAGCTCGATATCAATCTTAACATTGAGGCTAAGATGTATCACGAAGATGGTTAGTTAACTTTAATATTCTTGACACGAAAACTGCTCACCGACGAAGGTGGCGTGCCACTGCGTTCGCACTGGTGCTTGGGCGCACCACTGTGCCGCCGCTTCCATTGAAAAAGTTTCATGGTCGGTCCTTGATACGTCAATGTCTCTAAATAACATTATAGCTTAGAGCCGAGATAAGCAGGATAAATACATCGATACAGTGGCATTGGTTTTTGATGCACCTTTTGTGCCAATGTGTTCTCTGAAAGTGCTTAACGTAACCGAGGTCTATAGTGAGGGAAGTCGATGCGGTAGATGGTGAAGATAATTACAGCCGAGTGAATTGCGCTAATTGGTGTCAAGGACCCGACCTATAAACCAGCTGCTTTGCATAAATATCTACCATGGAACTCATCAGCTGTTTGTATTGATAACTCGTCAAGTACAATACCATACACTTAATAATAAACCCCTCCGCCCTCTCTCACAATGATAACAAAATCCGACCTTTTTCTCATTACAACGAACTAGGTACTTTAAACCAACCCTCTAACAGCGGAAACAATACCAGCTGTTTTACACAATTCATTGTGACCATTCGCTATATGCAGGGTAACTCCGACTAAAGGCATCACGCCTGATTTAGGCCTGATGCTTTGGCACCCGCCAGGTACTACACCTTCTTTGTATGATCTGAGGTCTGTGTACTATAATAAGATAAGATAAGATATAATAGTACACATACATTGTACTGAACTCTTGTAAATGCTGAATAATTCAGTACCTACCGGTGTTTAGCCATCACGGACTGGCTATACGCCTCCAGGCTGGCAAAGCATCGACAACACATCAAGTGTTGCAGCAGGATTAGCACAGGCCTTGGACATATTGTCTTTCCACCGTTTTTATCCACGCACATACGAAACAAAGCTAGAATATGGATATATGTTTGTGTTTTTCTCGAGGGATAAAAACGGCGGAAAGACGAACCGCATTCTGTTAGGCGGATAAGTATCTAAACATCATCATCATAGGCTAGAAGACGTCTACTGCTGAACATAGGCCTGCCACTTAGAACGCCACTCTGAACGACAGCCTACCCTCTGCATCCACTGGATGTCCGCGACTCCTTACGATGTCATCGGTCCATCTAATGGGAGACCTATCTACGCTGCGTCTTCAGGATCGTAGTCTCCACTCGAGAACCTTTCTTTCCCATCGGCTATCAGTTCTTCGTGCGATGTGGCCTGCCCATTGCCACTTCAACTTGTCACAGTAATATATAATGTGTCATCACTGGCAACACATACTGGTTAAAGGCCTTTGTCTTTTGACATTATAGTATGGACGAGATGTCACGCCTTCGTCCCCACTAAAAACTTTAAATGTTTATATTTCACATCAGCCATTCAAAACGTTTTTTTTTTTCAGTATTTGCTATGTAACTAATTATATCCTACACTAAGCCTGTTGTAAGAAATTAACAGCAAGCAACTAGCCTATTATCCATACATCTAACTCAATCCCTCCATAAAACTGAACACACAGGCATTAAGTTTACCAAGTACTAAGCTAATGACCTAACTTGAATCTCTCTACAGAGTTGCACCACACACAACGACGTATTTATGCTTTACCGCAGCTAATTTTATTTAATCCCATTTTCAATACATGCTTATAATTTTCCGTCTCATACATCATTCTATCTGCTAAGTTATTTATTATGTATTCTGTACAATAACGCTATGGGAAACAGTGACAAAGCTTCACAAATTTACTTTATTAACTGCACATCGCATCCGCATACTGTTATTTTTTTCTCTTGAGAGAAAAAAACCCACCACGCACGCGTCCCACGTTTTGTGCAGTTGCCAGTGTCCAGTATTGAAATATTCACAAGTTTTTATAAAATATCGTCAAAAAAGTCATAGTCATAGTAAGATTCAAGCAAAGTAAGTTACAGTCAAATCAATGCGCCGTAGTGAATGCTTTACTAGTGGCTTCTATAGAGTTTTGGAAACAACACAAAAATTAATGTTTCGTATCGTTATATCACCTTTCCACACTCGAACATGTTCACAAATACTTAATATATAATAATCCACCATTATCACCACCAAACGTGGGAAAATAATATAATGAGGCGATATGTTTTTTCACATTGGCACCAAAACTCTGTTAGCTTAACTGTTTACTAATGAAAAATATTACCTAAAATTATTTTATACCTATAATATAATAATAATCATTTTATTTCAAATGTCCATAATTATGTTTCAAAATTCTACACCTTACTCTATAAAAAAAATGCATTGATTCATTGATAGTAGGTACCTATTAAAGAAAAAAAAAATACCTTAGCCTAAACTTTGATTTGGATCTGGAGTGCTCAACATGCACACTTGTCCAGTGCTGCATTATTGGGCAGTCCAGATCCATCCACCAGCCGAACAGCTGCCGGTAGCTGTTGTCGCTGTCCCGCACCCGGAGCATCAGGGACGCGATTCGCTTGATTGCTGCGAAACCATCTTTATGCTACCTATATTTGACACTGGCAAATACACAAGACGTGAGACGCTAAAATTCTAACAGACGAAATAAGAAACAAAAAACAGCTAAGCTAACGTACCGCGTTTCCATTTTCCAATAACCGACGCGTTCCATACAGTACGATATTACAATTTATGTCTGATCGTGGCAAATCGCGGCCGGCGGCGCGGGCGCAGATGTACCGGCTTCCTTGAGCTTGATGGGACATGGAGCCCGCCAGAGTGGAGGAGGCACTTATTTTTAAATATTATACTAGCAACGTACCCCGGCGTCGCACGGATGTGTCTTATTTTTTTGCACTTTGGTTTACATTATTGGAGATTTAGAAAGGATCCCTAATAAAAAAAATATATAGATAGCTTATACCCAGGGATAGTGTAGCTTCCCAACAGTGAAAGAATTTTTCAAATTGGTTCAGTGGTTTTGGAGCCTATTCAATGCAAACAAACAAACAATCAAATCTTTCCTCTTTATAATATTACTAGCGACCCGCCTGCCCGGCTTCGCACGGGTGTAATTTACGTGCGAAGCCGGGGCGCTAGTTATATGTATAAACCTTCCTTGAAAATGTATCTAACTGATGGTGAAAACCGCATCAAAATCCGTTGCGTGGTTTAGGAGGAGTATGTCTGTATGAGTTAGCCATACAGACATACAGACAGACCGACAGACGCGGAAAGCGACTTCAATTTATACTATGTAGAGATTACAGTAGTATAGATTAAGTTCTTTAAGTGCATGGACGTGATTAGCGTTAAAATGGGAATATTGGCGAAAGAGATAGGTTAATGCCTTGCAGTGGGCTGAATAGAGTCTGGCTAATGAAAGTAGACACAGACACACGCGCCAGCTTTAAAAAAAATCGCATCGCAACACGAAAATTAATATGAAATGTAAACATTACTGTGTTCTGACAGTGTTACAATAAAAATTTATTACTTACATTTGGATTGTCTTTAGACCTTCAACGGTCTATGGGCAGTCTAACTGTATTTGTAGTTTTAGTTTTAGCTTGTATTTTGTTTAGTTAATAAAGGCGCTATAACTTACAAGTATCATCATCATCATCATCAGCCAGAAGACGTCCACTGCTGAACATAGGCCTCCCCCTTTAACCTCCACACTGAACGACAGCCTGCCTTTTGCATCCACTGGATGCCAGCGACTCTCACTATGTCGTCGGTCCATCTAGTGGGAGGCCTACCTACGCTGCGTCTTCCGGTTCGTGGCCTCTACTCAAGAACCTTTCTTCCCCAAGTACAAGTATCAAGTGAGATTATTCCAGGCATTTCATACAAATTTTTGGGGTTTCAATGCTGATATTTTAAAATTTGCCGCACTTTTTCATTCTACTTTCATTAGCCAGACTCTACCAATAATGATTACCAAAAGTTCCCAACTTATAAACTTTCGTGATTTAAATCTTGTTTTAAATGTTTATTATGTTTAAGGGCCTTATCGCGTATTATAAAAAAAAAATTGGTAATAATAGTTATCTTTTGCTTGACGTTTCGACCATGTTACATGGTACGAGCGAGTTGACTGAATCAATTCTTTTCGCTTTTTCAATTTCTATTTTATAGAATAGAAAACGTAACTGTCGCCCTTGGAAAACTGCGAGAAGACCAAAAAAATTACAAGGTAAAGTAAAATCTGGACGATCCACAGACATGGATCATATAGACTATGCATCTTACTTCCATGTCGGACCACACATTACCGATCGGATACGCGCGACTCGACGTCAGTCGGCGTAATTGCACTCTAATTACTATAATGTCGCATATATTTACAGTATATTGTACAAAAATGCATATTCTATTACACTTCAATGTCTCGAGGCTGCAAGCTATAAAATGTTCATAGATTTAATAGAAGAATGAAAAATACCCATAAATTTACATCTACGTAGTTTTTCTTAACTCCTTTTCCCTCATCTCATGACAGTTCATGAAAAAAAATTGCTCCTATACAAGCTTGTACAAGGTACATGAAACTGTCGTACCAAGCCACGACATGAGATTATTGTAGTCAACATTATAAACAAATTTAAATAAGGGACTAACCCGGAAATCTTGAATACAATTTTATTCAGCTGTATAGAAAAAAAAAACAAAGTGATGTAACGAAGTCAAACATATCTTTTCGTGTTGTATCCAAGCCTCTAGTAAGGTCTCCACTACTTTACTAGGGAATGACTTGGACTTCATCGTGACTTACTTTACTTAAATATTTCGATATAAGACGTGCGACGCCAAAATCATCTCATGAAGAAAGATGATGAAAAAAGTATCCAATCCTATCTAGTCGATTGGATACTTTTTTCTTCGTCTTTCTTCTTGATCGTCGTTATTTTCCCGACAACAAACGTGGATGAAAGGGACAAGAAGCAATTAGAAGATTATTTTTACAATGTAATGCTCAGTTTCTCCGATTATTATTTTTTCATATGAACAATTGTATTAAAAAATTGTGCGTGGAGTCGTATAGCAATAGTATAAAATTATAACTAGGGCAAAAATATCAACAATTTAAAAATAAGCTTTTCTCGAGATTCAACCTAGCTCCTTAGGCTTCTTAATCCATTGGTGACACCATTACAGTACCAGATCTGCTAGTCGCAGTGCGAAAAAAGGATACGCATTTCGCAACCATACGAGAGAGAAAAATTCCCCCTCCATGGTAGCGTTAAACGTTTAACGCAACCTTGTTTGCAAGTCGCATAAGAAATATAACTTCAAAAAACAAAATATATAAAAATTAACAACAGCAGCCACAAAGATTTCACACTACTACGTTGAGCAGCCATTAATAATCGTATCTCTTCCTCTGACAATTAACTTTTTTTGCCAAGACGTGGGACAGGCTCCATTTGCCGAGGCCTAAGTCATTTGTATCACCGAGATAGCTATACAACGAATGCGCTTTATTCCAATTTTTATGTGCGAATCGTTGACAGTGGAATGCAATAGTTGCAAACTAGCGTCTTCAAGTCGCGAGCGAATCGGTTTCTTCTAGGCAAGCTAACTCCATCGTAGACAGCATCATCGCTTCACATCAGGTGTGATGGCGGTCAAACGCAAGCCCTTATCAATAAAAAAGGTGGATGACGGTAATGTCGAATATAGTAAGCGTGCTTAGCCAAGCCTGGAAAGGGATCTGGAATAAATAAGGAATACATTATGCTTGAAAAAAATATTTTAGTATTTTAGTAGGCTGCCATCTTAAAATGCACACGGAAACAATAAAATGACAGAAATAAGGTGATCAAAATAATAATTATGAACTGATCTCGAGATATTGTTCGCGTATGAAGATTAACGATATTATGATAACTCGCAAAGATAATAAAGATCTGTACATTATTGACTCGTAAAATAATAATTAAATGTATTTTATTACGTATAATAGAAATGTACAATAACGCACACATGTGCAAAGCCTAAAGCGAACAAGTACAAATAGTTTTGTTTACTCCGATAAAAGAGCTTTAATCTTCAGGCGGCTGAACAGGTTTTCATGAATCATATTTAAGAAAGTAAGAACACTCTCGATTAAGCCAGCTATCAAACAAAATAAAATAAAAACATCAAAATCGGTTTAGCCATTTGGGAGCTACAATCCACAGACAGACACACAGATTAGATGAACTCTGAAATCGCAATTAAAATAACAGCTGTGCCATTAAATTATTAATTTAATTGACATTTTTCTAAGGAAATCCTGTTTTTTTTTGCGATTTCCTGGTTGGTAATTGTTTATTATTATCGACAGTGATAAACATCTAGATTACTGATAGCATTGATTATTTAAACACCATTTAGCAGTTTTCGCATATTGAACCTACATTTGTTTGCACATAGAGAATAGTGGAGATGAAGAAACGTTGTAAGTAACTTTAATATTATGCTAGATACCATACTATTTTTATGCTATGAAATTATAAGACACGCCAAACCAGTTCTTTGTTATTTTGTCTAATTGAATTCGTGGATGTATTGAACTCGTCAAATTCAGGAACTTCTTCCAGTGTGTTAACGGAGTTAGATGCTTTTAAGAAGAAAGGGTTTTACCTGTTTATTACTTGCACTATAGTGGATAAATGTATGTACATTTAGGATGTTTTTCCAGATATTCTAGGGACGTTTAGTATGATTATAAGTACAATGACCTTAGGTCTTTGACTCGTTGTACTCAGATGTAAGAAGGCTTTAGACGAGTCTGACTGATAAGTGCTTGCTTAGCGAGTCCAAGCCTTGGTTGCGAATATTGTGAAACTGTCTTTAACCATGTAAAAGAATGTTTTTGTATCCAAAATTCCTGAGAAGCTTAGCCTCATTTGGCCTCATGTATGCAGGCGACATTACACAACTGGTTTCGCGTCTCCCGTAGAGATCTCAGATATCGGGTTCGATCCTCGCGTGCGGACCTTTGTTTAGAGATGTGACTGAATTAACTGAGTTATCGATTGTTTCATTTATCGATAGTCCAATATTATGTCGATTGTTAAATTCAAAATAATATACTTAAATGTCAAGTGATATAGTTAAATCTTTCTATAATTGTTATGCAATATTATACATAAAAAATACAGATATATCCAAAGCCGTAACCAGGATTTTGTTAAGAGAGAGGCTGTTGGGGCAAATTCAAAGTTTCCTATTGTTATTATCAATATATTTTTTTTCCTGAACGAAAGTTCAAGATCGTTTACTCATACGGGTACACTGCTAGGTAAGAAACACCGTATACAATATTCAAAAGTGTGTTTTGCTGAGAGAGCACACTATACTTACAAATGAGATCACTTGCCAGAGCGCCATAAAAATTCCATACTGACACTCACTTTACAGGAAAGGTATTGAGCATCTTCCCTAAATTCCTAATATGACCAAAAACTCTAAAGGCATAAATCTCAGAATTTTGTAAGCTCAAACATTTTGCCTGGACAAGACAATTCACTTCTATCGACTACGGATCGAAGTGAATCGACTTGTCTCATCTCTACTACAAATAAACAAAATAAAATAAAAATAATTAGCACTACAGTGTCGTGCACGACATATGTCGGTGTCGGGATGCCAATTTTTATGCAGTGATGCCGTGATACTAGTGCATTGAGAATAATCAATTTTGCTATCGATTTATAATTAATTTCGTTTGATATATCGGCATCAAAGACCGCATCCAAAACACTGAGATACAAAGTCACACTAAGGCTGCAGATATCGTAGAAAAGATGACGGAAAGTAGAACTAGGCATGACACATGGCCAGACGTGATAATGGAAGACTAGGTTGGTGGAACCCGGGCCGACCGAGGATGAGGTGGACCGACGACACCAAAATATTTGTTGGAAACGAGTGGGTGGATGTGACTAGTGAGAAACCTAGTACCCATAAACAAAGGGAGGCCTATACCCAGCAGTGGGTCATTCAGGGCTGATGATGATGTTATATCGATACTTGTGATTCGGGAGATTAATGATGCACACTTTTTTACTATAGCTTACTATATAGGCATGTGAACCGGGTGAATTTTTCACCGAAACGAAAATACGGAAAAGGGTGCGACAGGCGTTATTGTTGCAAATAAACACAGTTTTAAACTATCACGGTTGTTCACTAGTTCACTACAGTTATATGATCAGTGACACACGCATCATCATCATCAGCCAGAAGACGTCCACTGCTGAACATAGGCCATTAACCTCCACACTGAACGACAGCCTGCCATCTGCATCCACTGGATGCCCGCGACTCTCACAATGTCATTGGTCCATCTAGTGAGAGGCCTACCTACACTGCGTCTTCCAGTTCGTGATCTCCACTCAAGAACCTTTCGTCCCCATCGGATATCGTTCGAGCGATGTGGCCTGCACATTGCCACTTCAACTTACAAATTTTAACAGCTATGTCGGTGACTCTGGTTCTTTGGTGAATATCCACGTTTCGGATTCTATCGCGCAAATAAACTCCGAGCATAGCTCTCTTCATTGCCCGCTGTGTGACTCTGAGTTTTCCCAAAAGGCCAACAGTTATGAACCACGTTCATAATTATGTCATCACTAGCAACACTGGTCAAAGACCCTTGTCTTTAGGCACTGGTAATAATAGGTAGGTAGTATGTTTGTGTCGTGCCTATGTCCAAGAGGTATCTTAGACATACAACACATACATACCTACTACCTATCTATTACCTATTTACCGTGATAAGGTTGTGGATAGAGTTCCCGATATGTCGGCGCAGTTACATGCACCATGTTCACGGGAAGACAATCCATATCACTTTATGGAGCTCCATCCAAAACCTTATCACGGTAAATATCCCGTTAATAATCATACAACTGTAATTTTACAATGTTATTGCAGCTGTCAGAGCAAATAAATGCTTGGCCCGTTCAAACATTTATATAAAAAATTCTATGATACAAAATGCTTGTTAATAGTTAAAATTCGTAATCAAAATGCCTAAGATTAAAATATTGTGTAAAATAAACCTTGAGATAGAATTCAACAAAAAAGCTTCATAATACTTTTATTGCAAAAGCCCTAATCTCGAGCTTAAAGCTCAGAGAGCTGTCAAACTATAGTAATACAACAGCCATAAATATTCCGAAACTCATTACGGTAATAACTTAATTCGTGCCATAATTCTCTACGGCACATACCAGAGTGCCGTAAAATTTCGATATGGCATATAACTCGGATTGACGGTTTGTGTGCGCGATTGTACTTAAGAGGGAAAAGCGTGTTTTACTCTAAAATGTTCCAATTATTTATTTAAGAACAAAGGTATATCAAACAAAGAAAATAAAAAAGCCTTAATTATTACTTATTATCACCAATATAATCAAAAATCAAAAATGGTGGGGATAGTTCGGGATGATGGCAAGCGCCCTGATGGCTTAACTCTGATCCCCTGGGAGCGGGGAAGGGCTCTCGTTTGGGACGCTACATGCGTCGATACGTTAGCCACTGCTTGAGCCGCGGCGGAGGCCGCAGAAGACGCTAAGCGGCGCAAGTATGCATCACTTTCATGTGATTATATATTTGTGCCGCTGGGCATCGAAACTTTTGGTCCATGGAGTCCATTAGGTTTAGGTAGGTTTTTTAACTTCGGGTGGGAAGATTAAATTAAGTCGGTTTAAAAAAAAATTACACATATTTCTCCGACATTTGTGAATCAATTTACTTGATTATTTTTAACCCCCGACGCTAAAAGAGGGGCTGTGTGTAAATCAGTGTGTCTGTCTGAGTCTGAGACATCGTTTAGCTCCGAAACGGCTGAACCAGTTTTAATTTAGTTTTCTGTTTTGTTTGAAAGGTGACATGAACGAAATGTTATTTAGCTATGATTCAAGAAAATCAACTCAGCCATAAGAAGAATATCAGCTCCTCATCTGGAGTTTAAAAAAGGCTCGGTAGTTTTGGAACCAGATATAATAATGCAAATAATTTTGTTATAAGTTTGTATTTTTCATATTTAACCAATAAATATGAAAAATACAAATATTATATGTGAGAAAGTTTGATTGTTTGTGTTTTGTTCCATAAGGATGCTTAAAGGGCCGGAGAGTGACATATGATTTACTTTTTATGCCGGAAATATATTATGTACGTTTCCTAAGATTTCCACTCAGGTGAAACTACAAGGTGAAGTTAGTTCTGAATAAAAATATGCATTGTGGATGGAGTCGAGTGCTACCGCTAGTTGTCCTAAGCCAAGTCCACAGCGTTCTTGGAATAGTTTAACAAATTAGTACATTTCCAAAGGAATAAGTTTGAATGTACGACACGGGTTCGACTGTTCGCTCGATCATTCGCGGGTGAGGTGATGCAGTTTAAAAATAAAGGGTTGTATCGGCATGGGCACAAGTGCTTATACTATTAATAATAATAAAAATTAATAAATGCAATTTTTTTAAGGTGTCATTAAGTGTATGTTTTTATAGATAGCACGGTATTAGGTTTGGCCCGCTAGATAGAAATAGAAAAATTGCAAATTTAAACAGGCAGACACTAGCACTACTATCAAACGGTAGCAGTAATCATTAACAAAAATACCTGAATGCCTGCTTTGTCTGAATTTATATTTCCCCGATAGTTACAATCTGGGCATCAAGTCGCTATTAAATCCGTTTCAGCGTGCTCCATCTTAGACCGCATCATCGCTTAATTATTAATAAAAAAATACTAGGTCAACTGACAGAACTTAAAAGTCAACGTCAAATATGCGGTTCGGAACGCAAATAGCGAGCCTATGGCAAATAGCGAATACCGCAGCTATGCCAATTATCTTTTTGGCTATCAAGAGAGAAAGAGATAGAAATGCAATTCCCTCTCTTATTCTCCTGTTGATTCGCTGTACAAAATTAGAACGCAGTTACTGTCGCCCCTTTTTATTAAGGTTCCGTACCTAAAGGGTAAAAACGGGACCCTGTTACTAAGCTTACGATGTCTGTCCGTCTGTCTATCCAACCTATTAACGGCTGTATCTTTCGAACCGTAATAGATAGCTAGTTGAAATTTTCACAGAATATGTAATGTTACGGCGGATTGACTAACAAATAATAAAAAAATCTTAAAGTAAAAACGAAAGGGGGGTACACAACCTCATCCTCATACAATTTTTAATGTAGTATTATTGTAAAAAAAGTTTTCGTAAGTATTGTAAAAGATATTTGTAATTATGGATTTCCTAAGATAATTATTTGTGTTGACGACTGTTATCTATATTTTACGCATCGCTCCATGTCTTGAAAGTTAATTGCGTAGTCGGTCGGTATTTGCCCGAAATTTACGTTCTCGCTTGCGCTGTGTTAAGATTTTTATAAACGGCATTATAAAAACCATTTTTCAGGTTTTGCGTTATTTGCATACGTATGATACGCTTAAAAATAACATCGACCCCCAAAAATAGCCCTCCGTTCCAAAAAAAAAACACTTCATTACGACCCAACATACCACCACAACATTAAATGTAAAAAGGAAACATAAAACGGTCGTATACGGCAAAACTACGTATTACGAGCTAATAGTGAATAGAAGAATTACCTAAATCACTTTTGGTTGCGAGCGTACCTCGCGTGCTAACCGTTCATAAGGCAGCGGTCACGCGATCCTTGTTTTACAGGAGTTGGTATAAAAACAGGAGTTGATATAAAAAAACAAGCCCAATTGATATTTTGCGCGGGTTTACTACTGTTTATAATGGCGTACAAAATGTTTTGGTTATGACATTTTTTTGAAACTATTTTTTATGGTGCTTGGTATTACGCCGAAATATTCGGAAATCGGAAATATAAAGCAAATTACTCCTGTGAGTAAGGACTATTTTAAATTCTAATTGTACAATGCAAAACTTTCATTTATCATAATAAATTATAATACAAAATATAAATTTCGTATTAATTACCTCTACAACAAAATAATTACTCTCACAACATTTATCATCATCATTGTCAGCCTATCATGTTTCCACGGCTGGGACACAAGCCTTCTTACCACAATCAACCATGCTGGCCCATGTGCATGTAGGCGAATGTCAATGTCTATTATGTTTTTTTTGGTGGCAAGTGCCTTCATTTACTCAACAAAAAACAAGCTAAAACTAACACTACAAATACCACAGATCTACTACCTATAGATTTTCAATAAGCGTGGCTAGCTCAGTGCCTCTCGCTTCAACAAGGTGTGTTGCCACATTAAAATTATTTGCTATAAGTTAGGGTAATTTACCTACTATGATGGGTAGTGAATCTTCAAAGAGTAATTTTGGAAACAATACTCTCTTTTAATTATTTATTGTTTATACACTATCTGCTGCAACCCGCGGTACTACCTGCAATTTTCTGGGAAGGGAAGCACGTTGTCTGTCCTCATGACACACCCTATCGTCCTGACAAATTTTGTTAAGGTTGATTTAGCCGTTTCCTCGTAAAAAACAAACAGAAAGTTACTTTCGTTTTTATTATAATTATTTGTTAGGATTAGAATATAGTACTAGAAAAAAGGTTGTGAAGTAACCATAGCATGATGGCAGGGCACTTTGTAGTATTATTATAATTATTGTAGTATTATTCACCATATTCATAGAATAGAATAGAATAGAATATCATTTATTGATCGGCCGACTACATCATCTTAGTATAATTAAATATTATGAGTTGGGCATCACACCGATCTCGTCGTGTCACAAAATTAATAATTAATAATTTAATATTCAGCTGTAAAAGGGCTATAGTATAAACAATAATCATATAAAATTAAAAATAAATTAAATAGGTCGAGTTCTCAAACAGGCTCTAAATGGCTATAGTCATTATCAAAAAACTCCTTAATCGTATATATTGACTTATCTAACAAAAGCATTTTGACAGCATTGGAGAATTGTATTTCGTTAGTAATGGACTTTACAAATTCTGGAAGTTGATTAAACTATGGGCATAGATGGGTCGGTATTTTGCACTTCTTGCAATGTGCCAGCTTTTTTGACTGTAAATGTACATTGGTTGGAAAGCAATCTCAATAAATTTTGTTTTTTTCGGCTGGTGAAATATTTTCATCATCATAAGAAAGTTTTCTAATTTTTGGTTGCAAAAGAACTTA
The DNA here is from genome assembly GCA_932305915.1 of Agriopis marginaria. Classification (NCBI taxonomy): domain Eukaryota; kingdom Metazoa; phylum Arthropoda; class Insecta; order Lepidoptera; family Geometridae; genus Agriopis; species Agriopis marginaria. The sequence goes on along the minus strand of OW029914.1, from coordinate 17,921,739 downwards.
TTGATGGTATTTCTACTGAGTAATCCTCAATGTTCGCATTAGGCAAGTGCATTGTTAGTAAGGCAAACGGAATTAAATAATTAATATCTCTTCTGACAATGGATCCCGCATTGAAATGTTTCGAAAAAATTCTACCATGTCTTGCTGGCACCCAACTTTCACGACCGCGTAGCACATTCATTGCATTCGTAAGACAGGATCAGTTGAAAACCTCCAGAACGAATAATTTATGTTAGATGCGGTGGGTAATTTTTTTCATAAACTGGCAACATTCATCATTTATCTTCTAAGTGAATAATTTGATAAAATTCATATAATTAGACCACAAATCGACCCAAAAACTGACTAATTATGAAAATACGTTTACGAATTGATATCTTGAATGTCTTTAGGTGATCGTTACATGCGTTATTATGTTTACTTACTTGTGAAATAATATTTCATCGTTTTGTCTCTCACTGCGCTTCTTGCAGCCCAGAATGCTACACCCAAGCATAGTAGAACCATTTTTACAGTTATTACTCAGAGTAAAGACGCACATAACACAATAAATCACCAAAAAAAGGCAATAAATAATATTCTGACCCGTTTTGTTTGGCATTGAACCGTCAGATTTTGACATTTCGGGTCCAAAAAAGAGGCCACGCCGATAAGGACAAAAAAGTCTATGTCCTTTTTGTACTTGTGCTGAGCCATATCAATTTGTCTCTTTCACTGAAAATATCGCCGATCTGGTTGTGTATATCTGTGACAAATACAGTCAGACTGCCCATAGACCGTTGAAGGTCTAAGGACAATCTAAATTATGTATTTGAGCTTTTGAGATTTGATTTGAATTTTCGGAAAATAATATTGTTCTATCTTCGCCACCATCTTGTAAAATATCACCACGAAAATTGCTTTTTAATATTTTCAATGTTATTCTTAATGTAATACCCAATCGCTTTTTTTTAACATAAAATATTTCTGCTTTATAAAAATATGCTTCGGTCACTTTGCCAATTTACTATTTATTTGTATATTTCAAAATATGTAGATTTTTTAATATAAATATAATGTCTTAAAAATTTTATACTGACTAGAATAAATGTAAAAAACTGTTTATCAAATTTTTGTGGTCATTACAAAAATATTAAAATTTGTCAATCAAAAATCATTGTCATATCATTTAATCAGTCATTTTATATCATAGAAAACCATCAAATTCGCGAGCGACATCGCTGCACCCGCTATTTTGGCCCTTAAAATGTTATTATAGTTGTAGTGTGCATGACGCTCTAATTAATGGTTCACAGGGTTCAATGTTTCGCTGTGAGCTGGGTTGGGGTTATGCCATATTCATCCTATGTCGTCTCATCCCACTGGTGTTGGGTGGCCCAAAAAGGTAGGTCCAATTTCTTTGAGCTGGGCATGAGCGATGACCTTTATGGAATCCATACTTTACTACTAAAAAGTTTTTATCTTATATTAACGAGGTTTGTAACGTGAAAATTTAACAGTGAAATCCCAATTTATGTTTACCTGCCAAAAACACAGGCCAACGGGCTGGATCCAATTTTCTTTTCAATCTCTATACTTCTAGACTTATTAAAAGTTCCAATGACATGTGAGACCACATTAATGATATTCTAGTAAATCTAAATATATTCAATAAATCAGTTATGTTTTAGTCTAGGCTTATGTACCAATATGCCAGAGATCGAATAACTTTTACGCACTCCTTGTCCTTGCAAACTTATTGGATTTGATATTGCAGTAGGCGTTTAGGTTATGTTGACATCATAGAAAAGCTTTTATGATATAAGCATTATTGTTTTGATATTTTATACCTAAAAGATTACTTCTATATTTAAGTTTTTTTTGATAAAAAAAGAGGCTTGCGTTGGGCCGCCAACTCGCTTGATGGTAAGCGATGATGCGATTTACGATGGAGCACGCTTGCCTAAAAGAAACCGATTCACTCTCGACTTCAAGAAATTAACTAAAAGGAAAACAATAAAGAGTACCTATAACTTAATAGTACAACGAAATTCTAAAAAACATCTAGATAGTTTTCACGCAAAGTATGATTATAAAATTTTGCAACTGTTTCATAGATATCTTCGAGTCCGCATACATATTCATTGATATCTATCAGAGGTGTGACACTCCTAGATGCTAGATCCTGGATCCCTTGGTGGATCAGCGAAACCTGTGGGTGTTCAAGAAGTGATAAGGTATTTCCTAGACAAGCTTGCTACATCTTCGAGCAAATCTTTGCTTCATCAGGGTGAGAACTTGGTAAAAAGCATGCCTAGTCCGTGGAAATAAATCTAGACTTATGAATGGAAGGATTTCCATATGGGTGGAAGGTGAACTCATGAAAGAGAGCGCAAGTTCACAGGCGAATTAGTTGTCAAACAAGGACTTATATAGGTAAACGTGGTGAATCCAGTGAGGTTCGACGCGACGCATTATAGAACACGGCTTTAAAAACTGACTAAACGTAGCATATACCATAACATAGCTTACTTACGCATGTATATGTGCATTTTATGAAATAAGGGGAAAGAATATCAAAGTCTTTTTATGCTATATCTGTTATTAGAAAGAGACGAAAATACAATTCACTGTGGACACTCGGAGTGCGTGACTGAGACGGCTGAACGAACTACGGCAGCCAGCCTTGCATTCGTCTAGTCAATATTGTGGCGGCCACAACCTATCTACAGGCTTCAATCAAAATAAAATGATTGGACAGGCCATAACTATTGAACTTGCTCAGTAAAAATGAGTCATAACCGTCGGACATTTATACTTCAACATCTAATTTTATTATAACCATGTACATTTGTTCCAAAAAACAGATAGCGGCTTTTTGTTGTGTATTTATACTTCGGGAAAGCACACAAAGGCATAATTTTGTCAGAAGTTTCGTTATCATGTAACAAAAGTCGCATGTTGCAGCTCCTACGGCTAGAGACCGAAAGAAACGAAGTGAGCGCCGGCGCTCATTTTGTAATCTTAAAAATGCGCTTCTTCTGGGCCCGTCAATTCATTTTATTTTGGTCGAAGTCTATAGGTAAAAATATCTTAGGTTTAATCAGTATGTATTGATTAATAGTTATATATCGCCTAGCTTTCGCTGTTCCATTGCAGTTTATACTCTGTATGAAAATATCAAAGGTCAACTCTGTACAGTATAATTACATCAGTAAATCGGGAACGCACTTTCACGTCACGACATTAGCACGAATCGATATACACTTGTTTACACTTGGATCTACGAGTCTCATAGATCAGCAACGGTTTAATTACAACTATAAAACAATCGCAGGGTTCCCGGGGCAGCGTCTTAAACGCTCATTAAGCACCATTACGGAACCGAGCAGAAATTTGTCAGAAGAACAACTCATAAGCTTTATACACGGCAGCGTAACTTGAACCCTAAACAAAGTATAGGCTGACTCATAGTGAAATATTGAAACCTATGAATCTGATTTGGTAGGTGGATTCCTAATACAGTGTAAAGTGTGTCACTGATGATAGGTCACTGTGACCTAAACTATCACTTATACAAAATTGGAGCCACAGACAGCCCTCTGTGCCGAGGCTGTCTACAGGAGAACGAGACCGTGGAGCATGTACTACTGCATTGCAAGCCCACAGAAGATATATGATTAAGGTCGAGACTCCTTGAAGAAACTCAACAATAACAAGTCTCCAATAGCACAATAACCCTGGTGAAATAGGGGTAGAGCCGTTTAGTCAGCGACCCAAAGCCGTGATCCGTGATTATTTTAAGGAGCTTGGCTGATTCGTGTAGGCTGGCAGGGGCAAATGCACAATACACCCCAAGCGGGATGTCAGTGGAGGTCTTATCAGCCCGACTTTGAATTAGAATTAGAATTATAGGGTGTACAGGTCCGCTAAGCAAGAATTTTGCGAAAGGACCGAATGAAGGGGGCAAAAGGGGTTGAAAGTTTATATGAAAATGCCATATACGTCTTTCACAAGGTCCAATACACAGCCCCGATCTTCATTATCAGTATAGTTCAAATAACTACAAACAAAAAAATTTTTTTTTTATAACTAATATAATTTAATATGGAAACTGACATGGTTTTCGCATATTTTAATTCTAAAAATATGACACGGGATTACTCACGTATGATTACTAAGAAAATTTTGAGTTAATCTTATTTATAATTAATTAATGAGCTTGTATAAGCATTTGTTTTGAAAACTTAAGAAATAATATTTAATTCTATTAATTTAATACATTTTTTTTTTAAACCTATATAAAATAAAATAAAAAATAAGGAAATTGGTAAATAACTTTTTCAAGATAAATATATCAATTTATCATAACGATAACGCGAATATAATTAATTATATTTTTTTTTTAAACCTCTATAAAATAATAAAAAAATTAAGGAAATTGGTAAATAACTTTTTCAAGATAAATATATCAATTTATCATAACGATAACGCGAGTACCTCGCACCCAAACAAAAAATAAAACTAATTTTAAATAAAAAAAGTCATATCATAACAGCATAAGCGCAGCGTAGTTTCAACGCATACAGCGGTCTTATTCAATGTGTATGCGCGCGCGCGGCTGTCTCGCTTTGCACTGCGGGCCGCAAACTGAAACTTCAACTGGCGGGTTGAAACTATAGCCGGACGTGAATAATTCTCGTGTCATATAAATAAAACACTAAAATAATATTGATAATTTTTTGAAGTTGATTTTCTTTAAGCTTTTCTATTCAGATCCATTACGAGGAGCAATGGCGGCGAAGTGGCGATAAATGGCGTAGAATGGCGGACGACAGCGGCGAGTGGCGAAGAACTAGTGACGTTATATCGATGGTTCCCGATTCGATTTCAAGATTGTATGGAGACAGATAAATTTGAAATTGGAACGTCTAGAGTTCTAGGTTCTAGGTGTTCTTAATTGTTCATCTGGAGAAGGATTAGATGGAATGGGGTCTTTAGTCTTTATGGAGAGATGGGAAGCATTTGTTACTGTGGTCTGAATCTGGTTAAGACATGTTTGGTTTTAGAAACGAGAGTCAAATGAGGGTAGGGTCTTCGACCAAAATAAAATTAATGAACGGGCCATAACAATTGAACTTGCTCAGTAAAAACGAATCAAAACCGTCGGTCATATACTTCAACGCTTAATTATAACCATGTACATAACATTTGTAACAAAAATAGATAGTGGTTTTTTGTTGTGTATTTAACGGCCCCCGCCAAGTTATAGCGACGATGTATTTTGCCACGCAAGAGTCAGGAGGCCCACGGGGGGAGTGCAACGACAAAAACGAACATAGGTCCAACGTCGATGACGCCTGGCTCGGTACTGAGCGCGGCGCGCGCAAATTCTCGCGACCTTTTTACGCTTTTAGTTTCACTAAAAAACGAAACTATTCACTATCAAAAATCTATCCAAACCAATTTTTTTTTATAGGATGCCGATCATTACATGCAATTTCCAGGTTGTTACGAGCTTTCATTATAGCATAAAATGAAAAAAAAAATCTAAATCGACTTTGTTTCAGATTTTTTTTTGATCAAGAAAAGTTTATTCTGTCGTTTAATCAAATCATAAACTTAAACACAGATGTATCTGTGACATGTATTTTTTTCCAGCTCAAATATTGTAATTTAACTGAATAATATTGGTTTAAAACCGTCAAATTTGGTTTAAGAGGCCGTTAACGAAAGCACTCGAAGGCATAATTTTGTAAGATGCATCGTTATCATGTAAAAATAGTCGCGTGTTGCACTTCCTACGGCTAGTGATTGACTGAAACAAAATGAGCGCCGGCGCTCATTTTCTAATCTTCAAAAATGCACTTCTTCTAGGCCCGTCCATTCATTTTATTTTGGTCGAAGAGTAGGGTGACATTTATTAGATCATCATCATCATATCAGCCATAGGACGTCTACTGCTGGACATTGGCCTCCCCCATCGATCTCCAAAAGGGCCGGTTGGAAGCGGCCTGCATCCAGCGTTTTCCTGCGGTCTCTTTTAGGTCGTCTATGAGATCAGAAGTAGTTAAAATTATTGTTATTATTAGCCATAGTGGCCGAGCTGTAGTATGTGCGCTTTATAATCTCACGGCACCCGGTTTAATCGTCGGCTCTGCATCAATGACAAGAAAACATCGCGAGTAAACCGGTATGTACAAAAACCTCAAAAGTTCAAAGACATAAATTGGGCCAGCATGGTGAAATAGGGCGAGCCCATTCTCTTTCTCTAAGAGAAGGCATGTGATGACATATGGTACTGAGACGTGGTCCTTAACTGTTGGCCTTTTGGAAAAACTCAGAGTCACACAGCGGGCAATGGAGAGAGCTATGCTCGGAGTTTCTTTGCGCGATAGAATCCGAAACGTGGATATTCGCCGAAGAACCAAAGTCACCGACATAGCTGTTAAGATCTGCAAGTTGAAGTGGCAATGGGCAGGCCACATCGCTCGAAGAACCGATAACCGATGGGGTAGAAAGGTTCTTGAGTGGAGACCACGAACCGGAAGACGCAGCGTAGGTAGGCCTCCCACTGGATGGACCGACGACATAGTGAGAGTAGCTGGCATCCAGTGGATGCAAAAGGCAGGCTGTCGTTCAGTGTGGAGGTTAAAGGGGGAGGCCAATGTTCAGCAGTGGACGTCTTCTGGCTGATGATGATGATGAAGAGAAGGCCTGTGTCCCAGCAGTGGGAACATGATAGGTTGATAATGTACTAAATTTATGGTTATTATATAAGTTTGCCTGGAAGAGATCGCTTTTAGTGATAAGGCTGCCAGTTGTTATTAAGAGTTTTTGTCCTCTGAATCAAATTTAATTGAGTGAACAATAAAGAGTTAATCAATCAATATTATGGCACGTTCAAAATTATATTTCTTAGCAATAAAATTAAGAAGACAGAAACTAATTTGTCACGCACTATTTTATATCATTAGCTATCTGCCAGTGAAAGTCCCGTCCAAATCGGTCCAGCCGTTTTGGAACCGTGTACACTATACATACACATATCGCCTTATCTTGTCTTTCCATATTTTATTCTACCTCGAGTTCTCTTGCTTTCTCTGTGACTTACCACTAAGTAATATTTATTCTGAGCTACCACTAAAATATGTAAATCGATTTATTTAAAACCGTTCTTCAACGTAAACGACTGAACGAATGAGTGAACGTATTCTAAAAACAAAATCTCGACTGTTTTGTTTCTGTTCTTCAATGCCTTGTCAGCAATCAATTATTAATTTTATCGTTGCTACTTGATGTAAATTGTAATTTTGTTATGTCGTAACGGAATTTCTAGTAGTAAACTAAACAGTTTGTTTTTTAACTTTAAATCGTGGGTAGTTATAGCCCGATACAGTTAGAAATGTAGAATTAGACGCATAGAGGGCTTAAAATGTTGTTGTTTGAGCGCATCTAATTTGTAGAGGTCGGTGTTTTACGTTATCTTTGATCTTATTGCAACATCTAGAGAGTTTATTGTAGAAGTAGGGAATATTTTTAATTCCGCTGAGTTTGGAATTGGCTTCAATGGGCTTTAATTTCGGCTTTTTATTTGACAGTCGATTAGACAAACACGCTAAGCAAATACCAAGCATTTTTTTTAGATGTGTACAATAATAATTGTGTGTAAGTACTTACAAATTTTTTAGATATGATAAGCCCGTTGGACCAGTTGATAGTGAACCTGCCATCTGCGCTTGGGGGCGTGGGTTCGATTCCCGCCTAGGACAAATATTCATGTGATGAACATTTCCGTCTGTTCTATATTTGGGTGTTAATATATATTTAGGTATGAATTTCATAGTAGATTGTAACATAAGGGAGCAAAATAATATTTTTACGGCGAGGGCGCTTTTTTTAATCCAGAGCGAAGTGAGAGATTCTAGAGTAGAATCCCGAGGAATTCTTTAGTAGAATCCTGAACGTAGCGAAGGATTCAAAGTACGTTGCCCGAGCCAAAAAAATATTTTGCGCCCGAGTGATACACTCTACTTTTCATCACCCACTATGAGAAAATAAAAGGCGCCTCATATTTTATTGTAATATTATTATTTAATAAAACATGGAGTAACAACTAAATTGAAATTAAATAGTACCTAATAATAAAACAACTGAAAACTTATATTTACATTTGAGACATTTTCACAATTATGAAAATTTATTGTTACACAAAACTATAAATTTCTAACAATCCGTGAAAATTGACGAAAACGCGGGCTGTAGTTCGCGTTTTTAATTTGATTTCGTTTTTTTTTATTCAGCTGGCGGCGTGACTGCCAGACTTTATTCAAACAATATTTGCGTTCGATTTCTTTGGCGCTGAACACTAAGATGTTCCAAATTCAAAAAGTTATAAAGTGGATTAAAAACTCATTACTGCCCCCTAAAAGTTTCTTATAGAAACCATCACTTTTGGGTGCACTTAAAGGCGAACCAAGTCGTCCTTTTCGAATAGATGGGATGTAAAAATATTTATATGTATGTACATATATCAATCTCTGGCAGCCATATTAGAAGCTTTGCTTAGATTGGGCTGACAGATGACCGTGTGTGCAACCGGCCTAACGAAATTTTTTACACATATAATCAAAGTGAACTATATAATCAAAGGTAAACTGAAGAAATTGAAAATAAAATAAATAAATAAATTTGTGTGAATAGAAATAATGTGTAAATTTGTATGAGGTTAACATAAATCATAATTTGGCTGTTATCTATTCCTTTTACTTTCTGTAAATTCAACTTAATATCTCTATGTAAATACTACTTATCAACTGTTTTACCTACTGTCTAAATTCTATTTATCTATCCATACCCAAGTGGGTGTTGCAATGGGGCACTTACACTATGATTCACAGGTATTTAAGTTTGTATCAGTGAAAACTTTTTTTTGGCTTTTGTGTAACTATATATCGCATATCTACCGTGTTTGTTAGCAACTGTTTGTTTTCCATGTAAAATAAAATAAATATATTTTTTTTCTCAAAAAAAATATTTAATGTTTCTTTTTAATGGAGAACTCCGCACTTCTGCTAAAATTAGACTTTAAGGCAACGTTCATTGCTTTTAATTTTGTTTTCGGTGATCCACTTTATTTATGGACAGCTTTTTATAAAGCAATAAAAAATAATAAGAACGGTTTGCCAATCAAATGCCAAATTTAATTTTGTAATCAAGAAACAATAAAAATTACATTATCACACCATTTTCATAATAATCTTTGCAGAGGAACAATAAACATTTAATAAAATATATAACGATTGAATAAGTGTCAGTGTGGCAATTTTATTTTGTTCTCAAACGAATTTAGTGCCGTCTGTGGCTAATTTAATGGGCGACTAATGGGCGGACGGGTCGCGGGACGAATCGAAGGGCCAGAGGGAAAGCAGTCGTGAAGGTTGGGATGGAGTTTTGGCGCCAATGACAATTTATTTTATCTTTGTTTGGCGCCAACGTAGAATAGTGTATTACTTGCACAGAAAAGAGGTTTGAACAAAAAAAGTTATTTTCTGTGATTACTTACTTATTGTATTATTTTCCAAAACTTGTTTTCTTTCAAATATCAAACTGTTAACGTGTGACGTTGTACCTGTGTAACGGTTGATTATTATATGAACCATTGATAACATGCACGATTATGATGCAATAAAACAAGTATTTTCATGTTATTTCCATAAAATCTCAGTGCATGTTGCCGTGACCTACCCTAAAATCAAGAAATAAATCAAGTGTTCCAAACATTTCGTCGTGTGTGAATTATATTACATTACAGCCTGATAATTCTTTCTATATTACATGGTTGATCTCGTAGTAAAAGTTTTTCATAATGACCCTTACAAACTAATACTAAATTTTCACAAAAAAAAACTTTTGATAAAGTTTAATTTAAAAAAAAGGAATTTCTTAATTTTCCACTTTTAGTGGGGAGTTTTTTCTGCAAATTTAAATGTGACCAAACTTGGGATTTAGCCTATTAAATAAAAAAAATATCATTAAAATATTTTCTCAATTGCCGAAAATATTACGTAACATATTAAATACAAAAAGCACTTTATGGAAGTTGGTTGAAAAAAAGCAGTCGAATGAGAACTACATATCGAAAATCGGTTGAATGTATTTTAAATCAAGTTACTAACACTAAATAACTATAATACTTAAACTCTAAATAAAAAACAGTCATAGATAATCCAAATTCTCAAATCCACTAACAATTAACAGCGTAACCAGCATGCTGGCGGCTCATTGTAAATTTTCATCTTAACAAATTCGATTAAGCTTTGCTACTGTCCTCACGGCTTATCCCCAGACCGGTCCGACGACTAAGTACCGGTGTGGTGCTGAAACATCAATTAATTTTTACATTAGCGCGGAATGCGAGTCTCCTTCCCATTCAGTTGGCTGTTTTGAAGATGCGGAAAAATTGGTTAACATACGGTTTTACCCGCCATTTTCAGTTTTAGTCATTTACCGCAATAAAAATTTGTGTTAAAACACACACTGCAAAATCTTATCAGTAGGTATTTATGGACTCAGGTCGTCATAGACTATACTCTGTCCACGATGAGATTAACTCTGACAGCTGTAGTTGATAAAAAAGGCTATAATCAGTAGTACGAATCGATTAGATTTTTTTATTGTATGGGCTTGCATTTGACTATTAGTTTGCCTAATCTTAAGCAATGTTGCAGTCTACGATGGAATGCGCTTGCCTAGAAAAAGCTGATTCACTCACGACTTAGACACCCAGATTGCAACTATCGAGAATTCCCATCCATACCCATAAGCCAGATTCTGGCAGCGTATTTCACATTCCAGCGGTTTGCGCAATAAAAGTGGAATTAAAGCACTTCGTACGGGTTTTCAGTATATCTACCATAAAACGAAGTCGCCACAGGGGGTCGCTTTTTCGTGACCGCTGGCCGTCTGATAGAAAAATGAGCAGGAGGGAATTAGAGCATGCAGATCCGAAAGACAAACTCCGAAAAGTGTCCTGTAATAACCGATAGATTAGAAACTATGATGAAAGGTTGTCATAATCTTTTCATTTCATACACCGTTATTGTTTCATAATAGGTAGAGCATGTTACGATAACTTAGAGACGTTCAAAATACAATCGCAACTTATTTGGTGCACTTTCAATGGGTTTCACATTGTGATGCGTCACGAAGATTGTAATATTCTAGATGTGGCATGAAGGAAGAGATTCGGGGCGTCGCATGGCGGGCAACGCCCAAGCGAGGACCTGCCAAGCTTTTCTACGTAAATTATATTGTATACCTTTTTATGTAATATAGATATACACCTCAATTTTTAAAATAAACGCGCTTTTTTTGGATAGCCCGTTGGTCTAGTTGGTAGTGAACCTGCCTTCTGAGCTTGGGGGCGTGGGTTCGATTTCCACCTAGGACAAACATTTGTGTGATGAACATTTGTGTTTGTTCTATATCTGGGTGTTAATATCTATTTAAGTATGCATTTAAACCTATATATGTATATATATCAGTCTCTGGCAGCCATATCACAAGCTTTGCTTAGTTTGGGGTCAGATGACCGTGTGTGCAAAAATGTCCCGAATATTTATTATTTATTTATTATTTATTGACTCCACTTGTAACTAATTATGCTTAGTCAAAATAAGGATGATAATTTTGAAAGCTCACTATAAGGATGAGGTAGTTTATAATCGTTAATGAACCTATTCGATCATTGATATTATTCTCATAGAACTTGGAATCGATATCTAGTAGTATGGTTATGCTGAAAAAATTAAATCATTCATTAGGTAAGTTGCAGTTTTTTTACAAATAAGTAATTATGCGATATATCCTACTAATATTATAAACGCGAAAGTTTGTAAGTATGGATGGATGGATGGATGGATGTCTGGATGTTTGTTACTCTTTCACGTAAAAACTACTGAATGGATTTTAATGAAACTTTACAATTATATAGCTTATACATCAGAACAACACATAGGCTACTTTTTATCCCTAAAAAATGCACGGTTCCTGTAGGATAATTTCAATTACACAAATCTCCACAACGGCTCAACTAATAAGTATGAAATTTGGTATAGAAACAGGCAAGCAGCCACATTACAAATCACAATACTTTGTATCCCGGAAAATTTTACAGTTCCTGTAGGATAACTTCAATCTCACAACTATGTAACTGTTAAAGAAATTTTGATGAAATTGGTATGGAGGTAGATTATACACTGAATAATGGATGTATGGATGTTTGTTACTCTTTCACGTAAAAACTACTGAATGGATTTTAATGAAACTTTACAATAATATAGCTTATACATCAGAATAACACATAGGCTACAATTTATAAAGGTGCATGCATAGTATCATGCATAGTATAAACATTTTATTGACTATATCTGCACCCCACTACGCTTTTTTCCAATAATATACATTTATTTCTCATTTACACTATTCTTAATACAAATTTATTAAAATTTATTTTCAATTTTTTAGATGGATTTTTTATGCAATCGTGTGTTTTTAGTTTTTGATACTATTATTTATTTCATAATTTTTGAGTTGAAACTTATAAAAAAGCGTGTTTTTTAGTTTTTTAAACTATAACTTGATACAAATTTCTTAAAATTTATATTATGAAATAATAATAGTATGCGTATTAGATTTGTCGGTACATTTATGTATGTAAATATTAGTAGGACGCAACTACCATATGAGTCCCTACGCGGTTGTGCCTGTAAGCTGAGTGCCCGATCAAAGAGTAAGTCTCTGGAACTGCACGCATTCGTAGTTCGCGCACTCGCTTTATCTCTCTTACTCTCATGCAAAGGATGCGGAAATAAATTGATGAATCCTGGCGAATTTAATCAGGATAATCGGATATTTTAATCGAATTATTGAATTGTCATCGGTCTTTGACAGAATATGTGCAAAATTTGAATGAAATCTGATCGTTCAAAGTAGGAGAAAATCGAGCCCAAAAGGGTCGGTTACATACAAACGTACAGGTGAAACTAATAAAAGCGTATTAAAAAGACAGCCACAGTATATTATTATATATATCTATATCTTATGTGTAAGCCATTATAGTCAAAATGTGTGAGCCATTATTGCCAAAATAGTGAACCATAATAACTACAATAAAAATTGATAATTTATTTCAAATGCACATTTGGTAATAATAAATTGAATCCAAATAAAAATAGGAACGTGGACAGACGCATGAGGGCAGACGTCATTGACGGTTGTATCCGTTTTACGAATTTTCAAAGCACTAACGATTTGTTAAAAACGCATTGTACTTAAAGTAATATAGGCCCAAGGTTAGGCGAGTAACTAAATAGGCAAGTATTGCATTTTTAAAGTATAATAAACATAATAATAACTACCGTACTGTATTTTTTGGAAGTATACAAAAAGCACGTACAAAGAATTATGCCGCGAAAGCGTAAGTCTAATCTTTCCCAAAGCTCTAATAAAGCTCGAACTATGAAAGTAGCTAGACTTAACGAGACCATTCCACAAGCCGAACTGCGAAGGCTTGAACAGGCAGAACGTGAGGCAACTCACAGAGCTGCCGAGACACCAGAGCAGTCCCAAGCTTGGCGTCGACAGCATGCTGAATATTTGGCATCTCAACGAGCTGTTGAGACACCAGAACAGTCCCAAGATCGACGTCGACAGCGTGCTGAGGATCTAGCATCTCAACGGGCTGATGAGACACTAGAACAGTCCCAAGATCGGCGTCGACAACATGCTGATTATCTAGCATCTCAACGGGCTGATGAGACACCAGAACAATCCCAAGATCGGCGTCGACAGCATGCTGAGTATTTAGCATCTCAACGGGCTGATGAGACACCAGGACAGTCCCAAGATCGGCGTCGACAGCATGCTGAGTATCTAGCATCTCAACGGGCTGATGAGACACTAGAACAGTCCCAAGATCGGCGTCGACAACATGCTGATTATCTAGCATCTCAACGGGCTGATGAGACACCAGAACAGTCCCAGGATCGACGTCGACAGCATGCTGAGTATCTAGCATCTCAACGGGCTGCGGATACACCCGAACAGTCTCAAGCTCGACGTCAACAGAATTCTGAATATCAGGCATCTCAACGGGCTTCAGAAACACCCGAACAGTCTCAAGCTCGGCGTCTTCAGCAGGCGATTTACATGGCGTCCCAAAGAGCTACAGAAACCGTTGAAGCTGCTGAAGCTCGGAGACGTGCTGTTGCTGAAAGGGCACAACAGCGACGGCTAATATTTACTAGAAACGCGTGGGGGGTATTCGATAAAGCTACATTTGAGTACGACGAGACTCTTGATTACGAAAGCCACAAGCTAATAAAAATAGAAGCGATGAATAAAGAATGCAGATTTTGCGGTGCTCTTAAATGGAAAGAGGAAGCTGCTGGCATGTGTTGTTCGGGAGGAAAAGTAACTCTTCGTTCAATAGACGAGCCTGTTGAAACTATTAAAGAACTTTTTTTAAATGAAACAGATGAGTCTCGCCGTTTTCTAAAAAACATAAGAAAATACAATACATGCTTCCATATGACATCTTTTGGAGCTGATAACATTGTGTCGATGCCAGGATTTTTCCCGACTTTTACAATCCAAGGGCAAATATACCACACAATTGGCTCTTTGCTTCCTGCTACTAATACGCAACCAAAATTTTTGCAAGTTTATTTCATGGGTGATGAGGAAGCACAAGTTGATAGGCGTTCTGAGTACGTACCAGGTGTGGAAAGAAATACAGTTCAAAAAATACAAAAAGTTCTACATGATCACAACGTTTTAGTGCATGAATTTAAAATGGCTAAAGATAGAGTGACTAGCGATAATTACAAGGTTGTGATACACCCAGATCGTGTACCACATGGTGAACATGAAAGACGATTCAATGCACCGACCACAAACGAAATAGCTGCCGTAGTAGTTAGTAGTGAACAAACTGCGTCTCGGGACATTGTTATTCAGGCGCATGATGGCCGGCTCACTAGAGTTCCGGACACTCATAGATTTTATGATGCTCTCGAGTACCCGATAATTTTTTGGAAAGGACAAGAGGGGTACAGTTTTGATATTCCTCAGACAAACCCAGTTACAAAACAACCCATACCGAACAAAAAAGTGTCGTGCAAAGACTTTTATGCGTATCATATGATGGTACGTCACAACAATTTTAATTTATTGCATCGATGTAGACTTCTTCTTCTTCAGTTTTTGGTGGACATGTATGTCAAAGTGGAGAGTGAGCGCTTAAGGTTTATTGCCTTAAACCAAACAAAACTGCGAGCAGAAAACTATGTACATTTACAAGACGCGATCAGGAATGATGCGAATTTAGATCCAAACAATTTGGGTCAAATGGTAATACTCCCGTCGTCATTTGTAAATAGCCCAAGATATCTTCATGAGTACACGCAGGATGCGTTCACATACGTGCGTAACTACGGGAGGCCTGATCTGTTTATTACAATGACATGTAATCCCGCTTGGCCAGAAATTACTAAAGAGCTCATTCCAGGTCAAAATTCAACGGACAGACATGATTTAACAGCCAGATTATTCAAAATAAAAGTTCAAAAATTGGTTGCTCTGCTTACAAAAGGTAAAATATTTGGAGACATGAAGTGCTTCATGTACTCGATCGAGTGGCAAAAAAGAGGTCTGCCTCACGTGCACTTACTGCTGTGGTTGACGGAAAAATTACGCCCTAACCAAATTGACGAAGTCATAAGTGCGGAGATACCAAACCCTGAAAGTGATCGAAAACTCTACGATACTGTAACCAAAAATATGATTCACGGTCCCTGTGGTGCACTAAATCCGTCATCACCATGCATGAAGGAAGGAAAATGCACCAAAAAGTACCCAAGGGCGCTTTTAAAAGATACTCAAACTAACGACAAAGGCTATCCTCTGTACAGGCGTAGAGCACCAGGAAATGGCGGCCGTACGATAACTCTAAAAACCCGAGGTGGAACACAGGAGATATTGGTTGACAATAGCTGGATTGTCCCGTATTCTCCTCTTCTTTCTAAAATTTTTAATTGTCATATAAATGTAGAGTTCTGCAATACGGTACAGGCGATAAAATATATTTGTAAATATATAAACAAAGGCAGCGACCAGGCTATTTTTAACATTCGACAGCAAGGGAATGTTAATATTGACCCGAGAGATGAGGTGCAAACTTTTCGAGCCGGTCGATATGTTAGCAGTAACGAAGCAGCGTGGCGGATCTTGGGTCTGCCTCTGCATGAGAGACACCCAACAGTCACTCACCGTGCGGTTCATTTGCCCAATGGTCAGCGGATTTACTTCACTGAAAACAATTTTAGAGAGAGAATGGCCACACCACCTAAGACGACACTAACTGCATTTTTCCTGCTTTGCCAAAATGACTCATTTGCAAAAACATTACTTTATGTTGACGTACCCCGCTACTATACATGGAACGTGTCGTCGAAAGAATGGAAACGTCGTTTACAAGGAACACCTGTCGACGGCTGGCCAGGTGTGAAGGCAGGAGATGCTCTTGGGCGCATTTACACGGTGCATGTTAGTAATTTCGAATGTTACTGTTTGCGAATGCTGCTGAATGTAGTACAGGGCCCCACTAACTTCTTGGATCTAAAAACAGTTGACGGCCAAGAACTTGAAAGTTTTCGACAAGCGTGTGAGAAGTTGGGGTTGTTGGAAGATGACAACCACTGGGATGCCACAATGGAAGAGGCCGTGCTGTGTCGCTCTCCTTCGCAAATAAGAGAACTATTTGCAATATTGATATGCACTTGCGGTTTATCCAATCCTCTCCAACTATGGGATAAGTATAAAGCTTCGTTATCGGAGGATATCTTACATAGATTTCAAAGGATGGATCAAGTCAACAATGATCTATGTTTGAATGAAGCATTGATACATATAGAGGACAAAATAATTACGATTTCCGGTAAGAAATTGTCCGACTTCGGTATGCCTACACCGCAGCGTCGAGGAGAGTTGTCGACCGATTTGATCAAAGAGCTAAGCTACGATACCGCTTTATTAGACGCTCAGGTCAGCGAAACTGAACCACGCCTGCTACCCGAGCAAAAAGACATTTATAACAAAATATTACAACGAGTTGAGCTTGGCGAAGGCGGTCTTTTTTTTCTTGACGCCCCGGGCGGTACAGGTAAAACATTTTTGCTTAATTTGCTTCTAGCAAAAATTCGTAAGGACCGTAATGTTGCATTAGCGGTGGCTTCCTCTGGGATCGCTGCAACATTACTGAACGGTGGACGGACCGCACATTCGGTTTTTAAATTACCTCTTAATCTGGCAAGCGAAGAAACTCCAACGTGCAACATCAGTAAGAGCAGTGCCCGCGGCGCCCTGTTGCAACAATGTAAGCTGATCGTGTGGGACGAGTGCACTATGTCACACAAACGCGCCATTGAGGCGCTTGATCGCTGTCTACAAGACATTCAAAGCAATCGAAAGTTAATGGGTGGTGTAGTAGTGTTATTGGCAGGGGATTTTAGACAGACTTTACCTGTTATCGAGAGAGGTACTGCAGCAGATGAAATTAACGCATGTCTAAAAGCCTCATATCTGTGGTCAAAAGTTGAAAAGCTTTATCTTACCACTAACATGCGAGTCCAGTTATTCAGCGATGTCGAATCAGGAGCATTTGCTCAAAAACTGCTAGAAATTGGTGAAGGCCACCTAGACACCGACCAAGAAGGTATGGTTCTTCTCACACAGCAATTTTGTCATGCTGTGGAGTCAGAAGACGAACTTATTGAACAAGTTTTTCCGAATCTGCAACAACATATTCTTGACGAAAATTGGTTGTGTGAAAGAACCATACTGGCACCGAAAAATGAGACTGTTGCGAAAATAAATAAAAAAATCTTGGCCGAAATAAACATCGAAACATCAGTGTATAATTCCATTGACACAGTTATGTCATCCGATGACACTACAAGTTATCCCGTAGAGTTCCTAAACTCTTTGGAGTTGTCCGGGGTGCCATCACACAAGTTGGAGTTAAAGGTAGGTGTACCCGTTTTGTTAATGCGTAACCTGGACGCACCAAGATTGTGCAACGGTACTCGGTTGCGAGTTACCGAACTAGGAAGGCACATTGTGAAGGCCACAATTTTAACTGGAGAAGCCAAGGGAGACAATGTTCTTATACCGCGCATCCCAATCATACCCAACAACTTGCCATTCAATTTCAAACGCCTGCAGTTCCCATTAAAAGTCGCATTTTCAATGACGATCAACAAATCGCAGGGTCAAACCTTAAAGGTAGCAGGCATACATTTGGGCACGCCATGTTTTTCTCACGGTCAGCTCTATGTGGCTTGCTCACGTGTTTCCAAAGCGAAAAATCTGCATGTTTATGCTGAAGGAAAAAAAACGTTAAATATAGTTTATTGGAGCATATTGCAGTAGCTACCTGTAGGCCTATGATTAGGGCTCTGCGGTTCTTAATTACCGTAATTCTTTTGTTAACAATATTGTTACATTATTATAAAGCGACTGTAACATCTCAATATTGTCAGGCTGTCTAATTTTTCAACTGCGACCCAAAAATTATTTAATAATTTTAATGTCATAATGTTAGTTCTTTTCTACGCCACGCTATTATATTATACTACTCGAAATACTAATCCTACGCAGACGAAGTCGCGGGCACCAGCTAGTAATTGCATATAACTTTAAAAATTACAAAAATAATATAGTTACCATTATATTAGTTTTTTTTGTTGTGTTGTTGTTACTGCATAGGTAGTTATTCTAAGGAATAAAGTATGTTTAGCGAAACAGCAGTACAAGTACCGTTCTTTATCGATCGTCAAATTTGACAGTTGAGATCGTCAAACTCAATAAAATTCCATTTTATCAGTACTCGCTATGATCGATTCTGTGGCATTTTATCGAATTTGACAATCGAAAAAAAACGTTACTTGCACTGCTGGTCTCTTTAATTTTACAAGATTAATTTTGCAAATCTATCGCTACCTACGCCTTTCTAACTTCTACTATCGACTTGAAATGTCTCGTCCAGATGCGTTAGCTCCTTAACACAGAATTCTTTTACCGGTCCACTCGGCAGGGGTCGGCCAATTATTGCTCAAATCACTTAGCTAGTGTTGTTCCGCCTACATCCCACAACACCCTATGTTGCAACTTTACTTGTAGTCGTTCAATTAATGGACTTATTTATGTTCTTGTAGTCGTGTTTCTGGCTGAGACTGATTTCTTTTTCTCTTCGTCTATGGTACGTTGATCATTATGATCCACATTTAGAAACGCTATTGCCTAACCCTTAACTTATGTAGGCACCCGCGGTTTAGCCCGCATGGGTATTCCTTCAGAAATCGTACATTTATCTGTAGTAAAAGTATCATATGTGATTCTCTGGACCTTCAACTATGCAAACTAGGTTTTATTAAAAAAAAAAAAATTACACTTCTTTAGGCACGTTGGGTACTTTTTGGGATGGGGAAAAGCACTGAGCTGCCGTAAAAGGATATGCTATGGCATTCGATTGTAAAATGATCAGACTAATATTAGATTTAGTACTTGCATCGAAGTTCGTTGTGAAATTATCTCACCTACTTTGGCAGGCTCGGACTTGGAACCTAGGGTATTTGAAAGTAAGGGCCTCACGCCGTGGTGGAGTGGGAGTGTTATCAAGAATAATGTTGAAACCTTGGCTATCCCTTTTTCGTAAGACCTGGGCCCGATTCTACTAAAGAAATCGTTTATAAATTATAATAGTTTAAATTTTATTTTTTAAATAATTACCTCAAAATTGACATTTGTTTCAAAATTAACTGTAGCATTTATTTTATGACAAAGAATTGCCGGAAACAGAACCCTCTTTTTGTTTATTGAATCATCGTTTATTAATATGATTAAATTTATATACGCCTAAAATCTCTTTGTATTAAAACTTTTTATGCAAACACCAGCTAGTAAAATTTACTTTATGCAAATAAATACATTTACCACCCTAAAAAACAGAGGAAAAATACGTTTACTATGGCAAAAACAGAGAACAAATATATGCACATGAAATTTTAACAACTTACAGCTACATATTTTCTTTATAAAATATGTTTGCAGATCAAAATCACAGTAAACTGTAGCCTAGTAGGCTACTTTAGCATTCCGGTAAATTATTTTATAATAAACACTCTCTTTCTCTTCAAACAAGTAGAGTTACTACCGCAAATATAAAATACAAAAATAGCGCAAAAAGACAACATCACGGCTGCTCGGTCACACATACGGTACCAACGTGAACAGAAATTTGTCACTGACTCGCACTTGGCCAGTATTTATTATTTGTTGTTATACTTTAGAGTGTGTACTATAATTATGCCAAGTTTGACGCTTGTAAGTATTACCGTTTCTACATTGCTAATACAAAAGTATGTTTGTTGTAGAGGGACACCCTCAAGTTTTTACTGTTCCGTTAACATTAAATATTCTGTTATAATAAAATTTATCAACTGGCTATCTATTAGTCGTTATCGGCCATTATAAGGTAGTCTGGACATTTTTGCTCACTCGGTCAGCTGACCCCAAACTAAGCAAAGCTTGTAATATGGCTGCCACAGCCAGAGACTGATATACATACAAATATATTTTTAAATACATACTATATGTAGGACAGACGGACGAACAGACAGAGAGACAGACAGCGTAGGCTTAGTAATAGGGTCCCGTTTACACCCTTTGTGTACGGAACCCTAAAAAAGTGCCAGTTGGTCTTTTTTTAAAACAAAAATCAGGCGGTTCTAAATTTAGTTTAGTTTAGAGACTGATGGAGCAGAATCGGCATCAGTGTCAGATAGCTGTTTTAGACATCACTTAAAAGTTAAGTACCATCTAGCAACATTGAAAGATTGGTTATTAAAGGTAAGTATACCACCTGTGAATATAGCTGGGCAAAGATATCAGACATGCTAATGATATTAATAAAATCACATAAAATTTAAAACAATTCTTTTACGTAAAATTAATTGACTGCACTTAAATTCGGCCCATCACTACAAATGCAACAAAATATGATAACCCAATCAGTAAACACCCACGCACAATTTACAATATCGAGTTACGTCGCACAAATAAAAATTATGGTAATGTTGGACAAACAACTCTGCTGGCGACATTTTATCGCCTGTCTTCCCGATTGTCGGCCTTATACTTACTTATTTTGACTTTCGAACTCAAACCGATTGTTAAAGTTTTCGAGCTTTAAGCTTTTTTATCATTTAGTTCTGATTACAGTATAATCCGGTAATTTTGCGTACAACGAAACGCAACGTAAACTCACCCTCAAGTTTGATTTTTACATGTTTCTGGACTAAAATATTTCTCAGTGTTGTTAACTATTAAAGTCAAAACACGGTACTTTGCAACAAGAAAACGGCAAGAATATTTAAATTTCTTTAGATGACAACACTGAATTATTGTGCCAGTAAATCAATTTTGTTACTAGTTTTGTTTGTTTAACATAAACCAGAGACAAAAATCATACAAAAATTAACCCATTTCGTAGAAATACCTTGTGACAAAATATATAAAATGTACGTTAAATACAACGACCTATATGTACATTGTAATGATTAAGCGGATTTCTTATAACGATAAATGATTAAGCCATTATTATTTCCTCAGATCAATATCAAAAAGTACACACATGCTAACTTACACTTTCACTTGTTGTGTTATGTTTTAATAGAATTTCTGTATTATGTCAGACTAGAATTGAACTTTAACTCAATGTCTAGCTAGACAAAAAGCTCAAGGTGTTTTATGAAGGTGAAATCTGCCTCAAAAGGCGGCATTTAAAAAGAATATTACATCTTAGACAGCAAAAAGACTATAAACAATAGGTAGGGAACACAAATTAAATACCTCTTCATTGAAGAACACGCAACACATTTTTAATAAGCATTTCGTAACTGCACTTGTTGTAAACGAAACGTAATATTTTCGACAGGAGTGTACTTAATGTCATGTAAACTCCTTATCTGCGCACTGAATCAAAATTGTTATTGTGTTCTCATCTTTACTACCTAGAAAATAAAGTAAAAGATATTTTGATTACTTTATTAAGAGGTGTAATAAGTTTGTATTAATAAAAATGTTAGACAAACGAAATGGAAAGTCTTACATCAAGCAAACATGTTGATTGTTCATTCAATGATGGTTTCTCTACGTTGAAATACATTTTAATTATAGACGTTAATCTTAATAGATCAAGGTCTCTTTTTAAATAATCGAGTCTGTAAAGTTTGCGAATTATGTAGATAATAAATTACCGATTGTCAATCAATAGTGACAGCTGTCACAAATTACGCGGGAAATGAGTCTGCGATTTTTCTGGCGGTATATTTTTTATCTATTTAGGGGTTTTATTGACATTCCTGATGGATAAATTATGAGCTATTAAAGTCGATAATGAACCCCGGTGAAGCAGGAATTCACAGGAAGGTCAGGAGAGAATCATTAAGTTGCCGCTACAGTGCGAATGGATAGTAGAGTTGAATAAGGGAGCCACCATCGTATTTTATGAACAATAATGTCAAGATTCCTGTGGAATATTTTAGTTCTATATTTTGACCAACTGTGAAGATAAATAGCAGGTCCATACATTGCTGCAGACATCAAGGCGGTGTTACTTTGTTCCCACCGCAAAGCTCGCACCCTAATATTAAAATATTATCATAAGCACTCAAGTCTGATCAAAAAATAAGTCTTGAAGGATCTTTCATTGTTTTACGGACTTAAATAAAATATATTATTACCGATTACTTTGTCATGAAAATTGCGAACCAATTTTGATGTTTTTTTAAAATCGAAATAGAGCCGGACGGAAGTATATTAAGATATTGTAGACATCATAATAATAAGGTATATTATGGATTTGAATATATCCAAAAAAAGGGCGAAAAGCGCAAATCAGTGTTAATGTCAGAATCAGAATCAGAATCAGAATTGTCTTTATTGTAAAAACTGGTACATTATAAGGTGTTATAATTATTTTAGTAGTATCACAGTTATTTTTTTATCGAGCGAAATGTTATTAAGCTTTCTGTTATTTATCTATTTATCTATATATATAAAAGCGAAATTCATCTACTCATTCACTCATTAAACACGAAATCTCGAAAACCACTTGACCTACGAAGCTGGCAGGTAGATTCCTTATGGGGTGTAGAGGTCCGCTAAGAAAGGATTTTGGGAAAGGGGAGGGCAAATGGAGGTTGAAAGGTTGTATGAAAGTCGTTTGTTTTTGATCTTAGGGATATGAAATTTGGTATTCAGGTTAATGGTTTAATACAATTAAAAACTGTATAACAAAACCGAAAAAGACGGATTAAGGAAGAAAAATGGGGGCTTTTTTTTTTAAATGTGGTAAAATTACCACATTTAAAAAAAAAAAGCCCCCATTTTTACGAATCTAAAATTCGGCAAGTAGATTACTTTGGGGGTGTTGTACCGTTGTTGAAACTTTATATGAAAGCCCTTTTTTATGTTTGGGACTTGGAATTTAATATTCAGGTTCGTGGTTTAAAATAAATACCGCAGTAAGATATTTCCAAAAAATACGGATCAAGGAGGTAAAACGGGGGTTTGATTTTGTGTTGAAAGTATTGTAATTATTAAGCTGCAATTTGGAAAGTAGATTAGAAGAATTATAGAAGTCTGCTAAGAAACGATTTTGCAAAAGGGCCGAATTAAGGGGGCTAAATGGAGGTTAAACATTCATATGAAAATTTGGTTTTCTGGTTAATAGTTTTAAATAAATAAATACTGTTGAAAGATTTTTACAAAAGGACGGAATAAGAAGGTTACATTGGAGGTTGAACGTTGTGTTGAGAGTTATGCTAAGGTGTAGATGTCAGCTAAGTAATTATTTTTGTGAAAGGGCTGAATTAAGGAAGGCAAAAGGGGGATAGAATTGATTGTTTTTGATATTAGGAACGTGCAATTTGATGTTCAGGTTAATGATTTAAAATAAATAAATACTGCATAAAAAAAAGCCGAAAAAGACAAATTAAGGAGGTAAAACTGAGGCTTGAATTTTTAGTTCAAAGTTTTGTAACTACGAAGCTGAATTCTTTATCGGGTGTAGTGTAAAAGGTGCGTTAAAAAAAATTGTATACGGGCCGAAATAAGGGTGGCAAATAGAGGTTCAAAATTTATTTCAAAACCCTATGTTTTTAATGTTAGGGAGATAAAATTTGATAGGTATTTAGGCTAATAGTTTAAAATAAAAACATACTGGTAGAATATTTTCACAAAAAGGAAGGATTAAGGAGGTGGAATTGGAGTATGTGTGTTGTGCTGAAAGTTGTGTTACTACGAATCTGTAATTTGGCAAGTAAGTTCCTAATGGGGTATAATATAGATGTTCATAAAAAAATATTTTGCGAAAGGGTCCAAAAAATTGTTAGTTTAGGTGAAAGTCTACGCGTACGAAGTCGCGGGTAACGGCTAGTTATATATATAATTATATTAGTGTTTTATTAGCGTTGCTTAAAAGTGCGAAATCTTCGCTGTAAGTGATTTTATTGGCTCCACTCCGTTTCAAGACAGACTTTCAGGTTTTACGTGCGTTTTTAGTACCACTATGACTCAAACTTCCAATTTAGGTCAAAACGGAGCATCAACCTCTTGTAGCATATCTGATCTCCAAGTCTGATATGTAAAATGACCGGACCGGTCGCCGGTCGTTTTCGTACTAATTGGCGCGGACCGCATTCCGGACGCCGGACGTCCCGGACCGGCTAAATAGGCCGGACGGTAGGTGTCGACTCCAATTTGTAATTGCTACATTGTTAGTATTTTCGGGCTAGATGTACAAATCGTTATCATCATTATTGTCGACTGCTAGACATCTCACCATGCACGCCAACGTTGAGCGAAAGGTGCCTATTTTTACCTTAAGGTGGTTCGATTCACAAATGGCGGGAAATTGAAATTTCAAACAGTTTTCTTGTCCCTGTTATTATTGTAAACGATCATGATGTTTGCGCAAATGGATTATTATTCTTTACAAAATCATGTCAAGCTATTTCTATCAAATGCACATTATTACTTACATTTGTAAACAAACTAATTTTTGCTGTTACAAACGGTTTATTGATAAATGTAAGTAATATGGTGCGTTACAGTTAAATTACTTTACATTTTACATTATAATGTAAAGAACAGACAACATTTTGCGCAAACACTGTTTTATTTAAAAATAATTAAGTACCTGGCCTGGCTAATTAAGTACTAGGACCAAAAAACTGCTTAAAATTTGAATTTCCCGCCATAGGTGAATCGCACCACCTTAATAAAACAATGCACGATAAGTCCTGATATATATTTAAAACAATTTTAAAACATTCACACTATCAGTTTCTACTAACAGTGTTATCATCTCCCATAACAGGCTTGTAAACTAAGCTGATCGTAAGCCATCAACGAAAACAAAAATACATTTTGTGCAAAAATAAGTTTTGTAAGCATGCACGTTTTTCAATATTTCATGCTAGACAGGGAGCGCGCTATAGCATGTTATGACGTCAATCCGTGCGCACGCCATATAAACGATATACTAACGCACTCTTTGCGAGAAAGAGACAGAGTACCCGCTCTCTATGCCCACCAAAAACTTTAAACGCTCATATCTCAGAGATTTATCAGGAAATTCAATTTATTTTTTCAGTATGTCTAATGTACTTATTTAGTTATGTCTCAGCCAAATATAAATGAAACATTGGGACAAGATGCCTATTAAGAATATTGTCAAGGTTGCTAAAATTAGCTTAAACATCATTTCCGAGAACCTAGCAACATTATTTATATCTCGTTTATAAACCTTTGACCTTTGAAGATACTACGCTACACCGACTTAGGCATAAAAGGATTTACCTACGAACGACCAACTTATCTATGCAGTTGAGTGGGGGAGCTACCGTTGATCTTTCTTAACAAAACTGACGATTACCTGAAGATAATGTATCGATCCTTCATTTGGCCACTTCTGCAAATAAGTTTGCCGCAATGTACATTAAAGTTGCGTGTTTCAGTACAATCAAAATGTGTTTAGGACAGCGCGCCCTCCATTAGTGAGCTGCGAATATCTCAGAAGCACTGCGTCCTTTTAACATGTGGTTTTCCTGTACTTTGCACGCATGATTTTTATCAGTCTTTGCATGTTTTGGTTTATAACATAATAGGTAGGTATAACGTGGTCTCTCACTATGGCCCATTGTGATCCTTATAAGCAAGCTAAAAGTCGCACAACGAGCTATGGAGGGCTATGCTCGGGGTTTCTCTGCCTACGAGATCAAATCAGAAATGAGAACGATATTTACCGATATAGCCCACCGAATTAGCACGTTGAAGTGGCAGTGGGCAGGGCACTGGGCAGTGGGCTGGGCAGGGCCGAAAGATTTTGGAATGGAGACACGGACTCGTAAGTGCAGCGTAGGACGTCCACCCACAAGATGGACAGACGACCTAAAAGAGACCGCAGGGAAACGCTGGACGCAGGCCGCTTCCAACCGGCCCTTTTGGAAATTGATGGGGGAGGCCTGTGTCCAGCAGTGGACGCCCTATGGCTGAAATGCTGATGATGATTATAATAGCAGGTAACAATATTTATTTCTAGAAAGTATTACATTGACTAATTGGATTTTTATCCTTTTTTTTTAATGTTAAGGAATTAAAATCTAATATAACTCGTTTTTTAAATAATTAAATTATTTATTATAATTATTAACATTTGCACGTCTGCTTGCAGACTTAATACAAAGTGAGATAAATAATATTAAGACCTTTTAATGTAATGTATTCTAATAGCAAATAAATGATTTGATAACGCGACGATAGACAGAGAGGTTAATATAGCTGTGGGTAGTTAGCATTCGCGCGTTCTGAATTGCACTTTATTATGTAGTAGCAAGAGTCGCTACTTATTTAATTGATTTTGTGGAGTTTATCTTCTGTAGTTGTATTAGTAATATGTATTCTGTGGTAATATAGAGTGGGCTTGTCCCACTGGCTTGTTAGGTACCTATACTCTGCCTACGAGCTCATTAGGCAGATCTGACTCTAAATAGCCAACATATTTTGTTTTCAATAAAAACCCGTATACTTTTATCTACCTAAGTACCTACCTAATAGGCTAGTTGACTGATTTTTCCTTTTCTACAAATAACATGCTTAGGGAAGGATATAATAAAATACATAACAAATATTGCAAAGTTAATTTAAATTGGCTGATAAATTTATGATATTTAAATTCTTACATTTTTTTTGTAGGGATTGAGAGTAGATGCTCTGTCCCTTTCCCGCAAAGCTTGTGTAATTTGTATGGCGCGCGTGCGGATTAACATCATAGCTTGCTATAGTGCACACTCTGTCAAGCAAAAAATTAATATACCTACTCTTGGGTAATTTTTATTCAATAAACAAATTTTAATTTTGTTTTTGCTGTTGGGTATTTATGATCAGCTTTTTTATGAAGTAATAAAAATTATTACAAAATAAAAGGTAACTAACACCATAGACAAAGGGAATAGCTAACACTAAACACCTAAACCTAAACTATTTGGCTTATTGAAGAAACACAGTTAGATTGCCCATAGACCGTTGAAAGTCTAAAGACAATCCAAATGCTCAAGCCCACTATCAGTTGGCAGCGTACCCAGCATGCTGGCGGTGTTATCAATGGCATTGCTTAGTATGCTTTGAGCCAGAAACACAGCATTTTGGTCACATTTTTTTTTTCAATTTATATTCGCACAACAACAAATTGAAACGGATTATTTGATGTTGATTGCACTTAAGGTTTTTATACCGTTTTTATTTATAGCGCTTTCTTGGGACAGTCAATGACTCCTGAATAACGATAACCGTAGGGTGACCATGTTTTTTTTAAAGTTTATTAATAGGGCAAGTGCCTTTATTACCTAAACAAAGTACAAGCCAACACTACAAAAACAGTTAGATTGCTCATATACCATTGAAAGTCTAAGGACAATCCTAATGTTAAAGCCCACTATCAGTTGGCAGCGTGCCCAGCATGCTGGCGGTAATACCAGAAACACGTCAGCATTTTGGTCAAACATCGCACTGAAAGATTTTTGAAAATGGGGTGAGCTCCCCAATGGGCCAATGTCTCGATCCCAAACGGCTCAAATATGAAACCACTGCCGAGGTTATCATATTTGCGCCGCTTGTGCTGCTCTGCCAAATTGGCAGCATGATGTTTCATCTATTCATTGCCAGATATGTAACCAGATTTAATTTAGGTACTTTATTAATTGCAAGATCGTAGACCGCATCATAGCAGTCAAGTTGGCGGGCATACGCAAGCCTATTATATTTTTTTTTAACTTACCTCAGTTCTCGTACTCTGCTCAGAAAAAAATATTAATTATATCCAATTTACTGAACCAATTATTATGTGCTGCGCTTGTTCCGAGTTGTTCCTAAACTATTAGAATAACCAAAGTTTCTAATATAAAGTGAATGCATAAAATTATTTTTGAGAAATAAATGTCGTAAACATTACTCAGGAAAGAGTAAGGATTTCGCTCAGGACTTTGTTCATTGCTCCGTAAAAAGAGCAGCAAATAAATTGAAAAATCAAAGAGTCAGCAAAAGTAAACTAGCGTGAGAGTCGCGGAAAACCATTTAACGATAAATCCCCTTCAAGTGAAATCTTTAACGACTTAAAGCGAACTTAAAACTTAAATCGTCTTAAAATTGAAAATGCAAACTAGTTTGCCAAGTTCGCGCTCCGGTTGGATATCTGCCTTTTGTTTCTTTCAGCTTCCGGACAATGTAGTGCTGAGATTTTATTTTCACGAAAATCTGGGAAAATGTAAGTTACAAGACTTACCTGAATTTGATTTAGGTTTATTTTTTGGACATTAAAATGATATAGAGGCTACAAGAATAAAGGGTTACGCAAAAAAGATTTACTAAGCAGAAAGGGGTCCATTGTACCAAAGACGATATATCTATCAAGATAGATATATATCCTTTATAGATATATCGTAATGAACAAGTTTTAACAAACCGTAAACTCGCACCAAAAAATCTGCTGTTCCATACATTTTGTAGAGTGCGAATGACCGTTTCCTATAATAACAGATGATATTTTTTTCGCTATTACAGTGTTGGTCCCCCAATAAAATGTTAATAATGATAAGAACAATAATGGTATAAATATATGAATATACTGATTTTAAAACTTCAATAAAAGAGCTAATAATCTTCGAACGGCTGGACCGATTTTTGTGAATCATACTCATACAGCTAAGAACATTCTCGATCAAGTCGCCTTTCCAACAAAAAAAAACTAATACAAAATTGGGTTACTCTTTTGGGAGCTACGATCCCACAGACAGACACACAGATACACAATACATGTTAAACTTGTAACATCACTCTTTTGCGAAACCTATTTTTTTAAATCATCTTGATTTCTACAATCCCCTACCTTTTTACAAGCTTTTATTATACTTGCCTTGTTAGTGTGGGACAAATCTTGCAACTGAATTTTAGATCAGTTATCCTCAATTGTTCTGATGATGGAGACAGAAGGTGGAAGCATTGAAACTCCTAAACGAAACGACCGTCGTAACCCCGTCGAGTTTGGGTTCGTTGGAATTGTCTTCCCAAGCACTTTGGTTCTAGATGATAAATTCAATATGGCGGACGCCCCAAGATGGCGGATAAAATGTTTTTATCTACCACCATGATAATAATATGAACAGTACAAAATCTTGTTTTTAAAAAGCATTTTTTAAATTAATATTTTTTATTACCATTTATTTTTATTCGCTTTTCTTTTTCTTTATTAAATTTGTCGTAATTCGTATTTATGGTTACTCTACATATGCCATAAAACATGTCACCACACTGTCGGTCCTCCAATGCTAAGCTTTCCTTATACTAATAAAATTAAATTCAAACTGCAACCGATGCATACTTAAGATTAGCAATGCAACTGTATTTTTTGTAAAAAAAAAAGAAGATACAAACACATAGCTTAAATTTTTTTTTTTCTTAAACATGGTCGATAATGTATAAAATATTATTTAAAGACTTTAAAGACGACAGATTTTTCTTCTCATTTCCGTTCTATTTACTTCTCTTTTCTGTGGGTGCATCTGGCTACAGCAAATTTCTTTCAACACTGCCTTGACAACCGTTCTAATTTAAACAAAAAAATATTTTCTTTTCTGTGGTTCAAACCATGATCCATAAACCATGTTCGTAAAAAATATGTAAAATTGCATATGCACTACTTGACAAATGACAAATGCAAAAGACGTACAACGCCAAAAACATATTATGAGGAATTTAAAAAAAAACCCTGCATAACATTTGCTTTCACTGTACGAAGTAGAAGAACAATACGTTTTCGTAGATTGAATTTATGCATTTACTAGGCATACATAGACCGGTAGGAACAAAATAATAGTCTCAGGATGCTCTAAGTGAGATATTCAAGTGTTTATGTCTTCTGTGCTTCAAGTTTGCAGTGCAAAAGCTTAATACACTTGAAAAGCCTTACAAGTTATTACAATCTAAATGGCATTAACTGCATGTCTACAAGAAAACATACAAAAAATGCGTATAAAAATAAAAGGAACTTGCTGGAGGAACGCGTTCCCAGTACCTTGCCTGACTTGTAGAAAAAAGAAAAAAATACTGGCAAGCGAGAAGTGTGATTTGTATACTTTTTCGCGCCCCCCGATAATGTAGGGATGTCGATGAATGATTCATCGAATAAGATATCGATTACGTTTTAAATATGAATACCGAGTGTAGGCGTTTCTATGTTTATGTATTAATTCTTGACGTCCATAACGGTTAAATCATAAGATTGTAGAATAGAAATATTTGCCTCAATGTATAGTTAGATAAAATCATCAAATAGGTTTTTCTATCAGTATTAAATTAGATGACATTGTTTGTCATCTATCTAATTTAATACATCAATAAAATATAGTCTTCTTGATTTTCGCAATCAAATTGAAATGGAAATTAATCGCGAGAGCAGATGCTGATGACAGAACTTGTTAAAACCAATCTCTTTAATGCTTTAATCTTTGATATTTTTAATATCGTATTACACGATAATAATCGAGAGAATTAATACAAGTCGCAAAACAAGCAACGCCAACCACACCTCTTTACTGTTGTCAATAAATTACGCGCCAATACTTTTCGAAAAGATAATCTTACGTCCCTCTCGCGTCAGTACTTTTGGAAAAGAGAATGTTTTATATTTTACTGCGTTCCATTTTACGAAATATATTATCAATGTTTAACAACAGTGTAATGGAACGTTCCGGTCGGCGAATTTAATAATTTGAATTATTATTTGTAAGTTTGTAATTCATTTTTCGTTGTTAAGATGTTTCCGCCCACATATATAACTGTATTACAGTAATATTTTTTTGTTGACATGAAGTTTGATGCTTATGTTTCGTTTAAATTAATGTTGATTTGTTTATAAGTTTACGATAAAGGTATAGTATATTACTACAGATTTATGAGCGAGCGTAAAATTTGGGCCGAGGCGTAGCTGAGGCCACCTTACGTGAGTCCACAAATCCTCAGTTGCCGCCAAGACTTGTATAGTTTTTTTTTTTCAAACATTGCGTTGATATTCACGCAAAAATGTGTACCTACTATTATTATAAAGAGGAAAGATTTGATTGTTTGTTTACACTGAATAGGCTCCGAAACTACTGAATCGATTAAAAACTTTTTTTTTTTTTTTTTTTTTTTTTTATGTCATAGGTGGCAAACAAGCAGACGGGCTGCCTGATGGAAAGCAGTCACCGTCGCCTATGGATACTTGTAACACCCGAGGCATCACAAATACGTTGCCGACCCTTAAGAACTCGATTAACTCGCCTTTTGAAGAACCCCATGTTGTAGCCTCTCGGAAACACCGTAGAAGGTAGCTCATTCCACATTTTGCAGGTATGAGGCAAGAAGGATCGTGTGAAACGCACAGTGTGCGATTTCCACTGATCTATTATGTGTGGATGAGCCTTCAGGCGGCTACATTATTTCACTGTTGGGAAGCTACACTATCCCCGGGTGACATAGGCTATATATTTATGCCCGTGCGAAGCTGGGGCGGACCGCTAGTATATTACAAAGAGGAAAGATTTTATTGTTTGTTTGTTTGCATTGAATAGGCTTCGAAACTAGGTACTGAACCGATTTGAAAAATTCTGTCACTGTTGGGAAGCTACACTATTCTCGGGTCACATATATAGGCTATATTATATTTTCAAAAAAATAGGGATCCTCACTCAAACTCCAATAATGTAATCCAAGGTGTAAATAAACAAAAATTAACAATTTTAACTTTGCGTGTTTGACAGTTCTAAGACAGGACAACGTTTGTTAGGTCAGCTAGTCTATATCTATACTAATATTATAAAGAGGAAAGATTTGATTGATTGTTTGTTTGTTTGTTTGTTTGCATTGAATAGGCTCCGAAACTACAGAACCGATTTGAAAAATTCTTTCACTGACGGGAAGCTACACTATCCCCGGGTGACATAGGCTATATTAAATTTTCAAAAAAATAGGGATTTTTACTAAAACTCCAATAATGTAACCCAAGGTGTAAAAAAATAAGACTTACACCCGTGCATAGCCGGAGTGTTCTGCTAGTTGTCAATAAAATAACCTTCCTTTCCTGTGAAGATCCCAGCCTCATTCCCTCCATAACTGTCCGCCATCACACAGCGCGTGTAGTTTATGCCCGAATGTGTAATTTAATTAGGCTCCCAACTGTGTATTTGTCGCTAGGGTTACCATTATAAACTTTAAAACGACCAAACAAAACGCCAAACCTAAAAAGAGAAGTACCTAAATAGAACAGAAAATAGAACAGAAAAGAGAAGGAAAATCTGTTACTAGGCATTATGAGCGAACCTTGATTGAACATTCTTATTTAGATCAACACGTGGAACTCCGCATCACAGTTGCTAACTGATTTCTAATGACTGACGTTTCGTTTATATGGGTGCAACTGGCTACAACACATTTCTTACAAAAAATCCTTGACAGCCGTTCTAATTTACAATATTTTTTTCTGTGTGTATTATAAACATTGAAACGGCCGAACAAAACTAAAATCCGAATAGTTTTATTAACAAAAAATTCACATTCAATATTTTTTTCATTCTCAAGCTGGCAAAGTACCTTTATTAACTAAACAAAACACTAGCTAACACTGAACCTATAAAAACAGTTAAAACTGCCCATAGACTAAAAAATAAAAGTCTAAATGAAATCAAAAATCCAATTCCTTGAGCTCATATTTTCATCAGTGTCAAATATTCGTACAAAAAGGTAGGCAAAGTCTGAAAGAAAGCTCGAAAGTCCAGATATGTCTGGACAAATCCGGATGAATGGTAACCCTATGTGTGACTGATCCACACACATATAAATTTCTGTCAATATCTATAAAGGTACTACCTATATTATTAACATTTACTATAAGTTTGTCTACATGTTTAGGAATAAGACAGTTTTACTCCAATATCGATCAGCATGCGTTTTGTTAACTAAGGTAACTTATAACCGCGATCTCGCCTGATGGAAAGCGATGATGCGGTCGAAGATGTAGCACGTTTGCCCACCTATTAACCCTATAATTGAATACTTCAAGATTGTAATGCTGCGGAAACACAGACAGGGGCAAGGCGTTCCATTGTTTTGCTGTTCTAATCAAGAAAGAGGAGTTAAAACGCTTGGTGAGAATAAATGGCATTTCGACCAAGTAAGAAATGCTTTGCCGTTCGTCTGGACGTCTGGTAGTGAAAAGGTGATGGGGGGAACAAGTTCCTGAATTTCCGTTGCACACTCTCTGTGGAAAATCCTATAAAATACCGACATACATGCGACTTTACGCCGGTGGTTCAGGTTCGGAAGTTTCTGGACACTAGCCATTTCTGTGCATAATATATTCTGTACATAAGCAATTTCTAGTTTCTCATTTATACACCTGTGGCCTTATTTAGATTTAATAAAATTTACTACAATCAGATGGCACAAGTAATAATTGCTATTTAATACACATACCTACTTGACAATGTTATCTAGAGGGCAATCTTAAAATTCCTCAAACAAAACCCGTTTTGGCATCGTTAACCCTCCCTCTCCCTCCTTCCCTAACCCTCAAACTTAACTTAAAAATACCTAGAAAAACAAACTTATAGATTTCCCTAACTTTAATATGAATATTTTCCTAACCTAGTTTTCAATACTCTATGTAGGTAGTAACATATAACAGAATTGAAAACTCGCCTCCATAATAACACTCGCAAAAGAAACCAGTGTGTAAAAGGAAAAATGTTTTTCTTTTTATGAAAAACAGGCTTTTGTTTCTTCGTTTTGCCTAGAAGAAACAATTGACTTACGATTTGAAGAATCCCAGGTTATAGCCATCGAGGAACGTTAACTAAGGCAGTTTATCGACAGTCTAGTCTAGAGCATAGGTCCCCAAACTTTTTTGACTCATAGACCACCTTCTTTTTTTGGCCCCTGATTTTTATTGGCTTGCCTGAGTTTTGTTCTGAAAGTTTTGTTATGATGGTGTAACATAGATGGTTCGGGCAGGTCAGCAAGCAATCGTTTTTGACATTGTTTGACTACTTAAAACGCTGGCACTGCCTTGCGATCTATTTACTCACAATTTTGTGGGTACACTGATCACTTGATTAACAAAAATAGGCTCCAATTTTGTGAACCTCCAATTACTTCTCACAGACCACTAAATATTTTTCCACTGCAATAGACCCCTTGAAGATTCGAAATCGACCTTGGTTGATATAGACCAACATTGGGAATGACTGATCTAAAGGTGGACTGATCGAAAGTGGAATCAAATTGCTCCGTTCGGGTTTTTGGAATGTCAACCTTAAAATAATGTCAAAATTCAGCTCTTCCAAGCCCTAAGCATAATTGCTATATAATTTTTACCAGCGTATCAGAACTGAGCCAATGTTCTTATACGTAGAGCCACAGAATACTAAATAGTACAAGGTAGAGCCAAGATACCTACTTAAACTTTCGGGTATTGTCTTGCGAAGTATTCGTGTAGGTATTTCCTGAGATGCCCGGGCGCTATCGCGCATTTTCATAAGTCCCGGGACGAATTTATAGCGATGATATCATCTCGACAAAATGCTTGTAATTTTTGGCGATTTTTCTTTTCGAAGCTCTTTGTTTTATATTTTTTAAACAATGTGAATAGACAAAATTTGGGCATGAAGTTTTTGAAAGTATTGTTTTATTTTATCTTGGTACAGATAATCTATCTATAACAACTATGTACTTAGTTTCACATACTCAAGGACATCTCGCCAAATGAAAGTCAATTTTAGTTTTGATTTTTTAATTAAAAAAAATATCGAGCTGACTAAAGTTGGAGAGAGACCTACTATGGGGTCACCGCGCCAGCTTAGTAATTTTGATGTTTTAAATGTTTATCGGGACTTATCACGTATTATTTAATATTGGTAAAAAATATGTACCTTTCGCTCGACGTTTCGACCATGTTACAATGGCCGTGGTCACGAGCTGACTGAAAACTGCGGGTGAGTCCGGCGAGAAGAGCGGGTGTTTTGTTCTCCTACCCTCACTTGATCTTGAAAAATCGCAGGGTTGTCACTACGACACACTACACTGACTGTATCGGTAAATGTCCTAGTACCTACACCGCGGTTTGTACACTTGCTCACTACGGGATTCCACGACGCCGCTAACTTAAATCCATCTTCCCGGTTGAAATTGCGATGTTTTCTAATTTCAACCGCTTCACGAACCATTCTTGAAAAATAATGTCGTTCAGTGGAGAGGACCTTCGGATCGTGGAGCTCGATCCAGTGACACCGATACAGTCAGTGTAGTGTGTCGTAGTGACAACCCTGCGATTTTTCAAGATCAAGTGAGGGTAGGAGAACAAAACACCCGCTCTTCTCGCCGGACTCACCCGCAGTTTTCAGTCAGCTCGTGACCACGGCCATTGTAACATGGTCGAAACGTCGAGCGAAAGGTACATATTTTTTACCTATATTAAATAATACGTGATAAGTCCCGATAAACATTTAAAACATGTGTTCAAATCGCGAAAGTTTAAAAATTACTATTGCTAACCGTTACGGGCCGGAGGTTGCAAATAAAATCCGTCACCTGGATTTTTTTCGAAAGAAACGGGCGCGTCTAAATACATCACTGATATTTTTAACAAAATGTCGTGATTGGGACTTAGTACCTACGTGTGTTCGTATAAAGCCGCGTAGTGATATTGCGCGCTCCGGAGAAATTCTAAGAAACGCGAGTGTCCGTCTACTAAAACAATTAATACGCAATTGTCACTGCGACCTCGACAGAGTGAACTGTGAATTATACCAAGTGCATAGTGAGTGCAGTGCAGTATTGTCTAGTGATGATTTTGTTTTGTGTGATCGGATTACCTATCAACAGGCGTCTCGTACCTTTGACCTATGTAGTGCGGGACATGACAAAAAGATGGAAAAACTTTTGGCGCGCCGTGAGTACCCGACTTTTAGAAGTACACCTGACACATGTTTACCCTTAACACAGACAGATACAGTGGTAAATTTATCAAACATCACATTGGATAGCGCAGCACAGAGTATTTTGGCAAAGGGAATGAATTTTGCATTAACACCTAAACGGGTTCCGTATGAAAACGTAATTTGTAGCGTGGAGGAAGCAATAATACGAAACAAAGTACCGTCTAATGCAGCCGAGTCTCTTAGGCAGGATGTGTCTCGTGTACTGCGTAAAGCTAGGCTACCTAAGAGTAATGTCACCACAGAAGAGCGTCAGGCGCTAAAAAAGATTCGAGATAACGAAGAGATTTTAGTGCTTAAGGCTGATAAGGGGAATGCCACTGTGGTAATGAACTCGATTGATTATGAATCAAAATTACGGAGTTTGTTGAGTGATACCAACATTTACAAACCGGTATCATATAATCCCACTGCCAGAATAACACGCCGTATTCGGGCCATAATAAAGGACTACAAAGAACTTTTTACAGACGACGTATTCGATAACCTCCATAGGCCTAGGGTTGTACAACCGCCCAAACTGTATGGGTTACCGAAAGTGCATAAAAACGGTATTCCCTTACGACCTATCGTGAGTCAAATAGACTCGCCCACTTATCATTTGGCGAAATATGTAGCGGCGACACTGCAGCCACTGGTGGGCAACACCCCGTCGTTTGTAAAGAATTCCCGTCACTTCGTCGAGATCATTGGGAACCTCAGTCTGGAACCAGATGACATCATGGTGAGTTTCGACGTGGAATCGCTGTTCACCAATGTTCCAGTGAAGGAGTGTCTCGAGGTCATCAGGGATTTGTTGAAGGAGAACCACCTGCCAGAAAACTTAATGGTTTTACTTAGGAATTGCCTAGAAGGAAATTTCTTTCTTTACCGTGGGAAGCACTACCTCCAGATTGATGGTGTCTCAATGGGTAGTCCTGTGGCACCGGTGCTGGCAAACATCTGGATGGAACATTTTTAGAAGTCCATAAATCTACAGTCAGCTGCGGTGAAGATGTGGAAAAGGTATGTGGACGACGTTTTCTGCATTATGAAGGGAGATAGGCGGGCAGTAGACCAGTTTGTGGATCATCTCAACTCGATTCACCCTAACATTAAGTTTACTTATGAACTGGAGGTGGAAAGAACTTTGCCGTTCCTGGACGTCAAAGTGATGGTGAGGTCCGATGGCTCGTTAGCTCACTCGGTTTATAGAAAACCCACGCACACGGACAGATACCTACACGCTACGTCACACCATCACCCACGTCATCTACAGTCGGTGGCCAGGTCTCTGTTGGACAGAGCGGACGCCCTCTGTGACCCTGAACATGTAGAGGTTGAGAAAAGGCATGTTCAGGAGGTACTTAAAAGGAATGGCTATAGTGTGACTAAACGCGGGCAGGCGAGACGCAGATGTCACAGGAGAGGGACTGACGTCGAGCGGCAGCCGGCTTTCATGCCTTACGTTAAAGGAGTAACGGATAAGGTAGGGACTTTGCTGAAGGAGTATTCCATCAAGACGGTGTATACCCCCTTATCTAAGCTGGCGAGGCATGTGAGGACACCGAAAGACGTTATTCCTTTCCAGACCCCTGGTGTGTACAAGGTCGATTGTAGCTGCGGTAGTTCCTACATAGGTCAAACGAAGCGTACCATAGCTGAAAGGATCAAAGAACATATCGCGGCCGTCAAAAAT
The DNA here is from genome assembly GCA_932305915.1 of Agriopis marginaria. NCBI lineage: Eukaryota > Metazoa > Arthropoda > Insecta > Lepidoptera > Geometridae > Agriopis > Agriopis marginaria. Next base: position 17,883,372 of record OW029914.1, on the reverse strand, counting down.
CGCCAGACACAGAAGTCTGCTATTGCAGAACATTTGCTTGAAGCGGGATCTGGTCACTGGATCGAGCTCCAAGATCCGAAGGTCCTCTCCACTGAACGACATTATTTTTCAAGAATGGTTCGTGAAGCGGTTGAAATTAGAAAACATCGCAATTTCAACCGGGAAGATGGATTTAAGTTAGCGGCGTCGTGGAATCCCGTAGTGAGCTAGTGTACAAACCGCGGTGTAGGTACTAGGACATTTACCGATACAGTCAGTGTAGTGTGTCGTAGTGACAACCCTGCGATTTTTCAAGATCAAGTGAGGGTAGGAGAACAAAACACCCGCTCTTCTCGCCGGACTCACCCGCAGTTTTCAGTCAGCTCGTGACCACGGCCATTGTAACATGGTCGAAACGTCGAGCGAAAGGTACATATTTTTTACCTATATTAAATAATACGTGATAAGTCCCGATAAACATTTAAAACATGTGTTCAAATCGCGAAAGTTTAAAAATTACTAGTAATTTTGATGTTTTGTTTTGGATAATCGCGAAAACGGTGAAGGATAACATCGTGAGGTAACCGGTATGTCCAAAAACCTCAAAAATTCAAAGACGTACGACATTCACCAACATGCACTGGAACAGCATGGTGGATTAGGGACCATCCTCTCTCTCTGAGAGAAGGCCCGTGTCCCAGCAGTGGGAACATGATAGGCTGATAATGACGATGAATCGAGAAAATCTTAGAAATCATTATATTTTACAGCTGCTAAGTACTATCTAGTGACTGATCACAGTTGTGTGATCATAGTGTAGCGCTCCTCCTTTCAGCCGTAGGATGTCCACTTCTGGACATAGGCCTCCCCCATCGATCTCCAAAAGGGCCGGTTGGAAGAGGCCTGCATCCGGCGATTCCTTGCGGTCTCTTTTAGGTCGACTGTCCATCTTATGGGTCCTATGCTTCGCTTACCGGTCCGTGGTCTCCATTTGAGTTAGCGCTCGCAAGTCCTGATTGGACTTTATTGTGTAGTAGCAAGGAGTCGCTAGTTATTTAAATGATTTCTCGGAGTGAATCTTTTGTACTTGTACTAATATAATTTATTCTGTGACGCAGGGCCAATATATCGCTGCTTTGCATGAATAACCACACAACTCAAAAAAGCTAATTTTACAGGAGAGCCGTTTGAAAATTTAACAAAATATTTATTTCCATAGCTTTTTATTCCTTGAGAATAATTAAACATAGAATAGAAAATTCAGTAGGATGTTAATCAAGGTATTATTAAAATTGTGACTTTTAGGTGTTTGGGCTCGAAAACAATATCAAATTATTTAAAAACTGCGAGGTCTTCGACTTATGACAATATTACTTTCGCTATATTATTATGAATAGGAGCATAAGTCATGTTGAAACACTAGTGTAGTTTAAATTTTTTCTTGAATAATATCATAATTGGTAATAATGTTCTACAATATATTAATGATTTTCTGAATAGTAACACAATCAAAATAAAGACAGTATTGGCGAAAACTATTTCGCTATACTCCACTACTTTCTGATTTTATGTCAAAATCATTAGACTAAATTTATCTAAAGAATGACACATTTTTGGTTGTGATATTGGTGCATTAAGCTAAAAAAATAAAGATAACCAAAAAAATATATAATACACACTAACTGCATAGACGCAGTCATACAAAAATAGATATAAAATTAATGAAAACATCAATTTCTTCATAAAATATTTAGTCCAAAGTGTAACAGCTCTTTAAAAATAATTTATGCATTATCTACGTGGCATAGCTAACGCTTAATATAATATTCTAGAATTAAAAAAAGAATTAAAATGACCTTTAAAGTCTTAAAAAAGACAACAAGAAAACGTTGGATGCAGGCTGCTTCCAACCAACCCTTTTGGAAATCGATGGGGGAGGCCTGTGTCCAACAGTAGACGTCCTACGGCTGAAATTATGGTGAATAAACAATTTAGGTAACAAGTAGACCATACATAAAAAATACAACAATCTTATTCTCTGCTATCTTCTTCTAAAAAAATATTTGTGACTAATGAACGCAATGAATAATCTTTCTTTGGTAGTAGGAACCAGAATAAATAAAATTAACTCCATATTAAAAATAATTTCGTGTCTACCGCATAATCCGTCTTAGGAACCATAATACTTAAAAAAAACGAACAAACTTATTCTTTACTATTTTCAATTTGTGACTACGCAGACTGCTGCGTAGTTTGTAACTAATTAGTTCTTATCAGGTGGGTAAGTAGAATAACTAGTAATTCTCAAAAAACTGCTTGTATAATCTTGGAACAATATTTTTCCTTATAAGATCAAGCAATCCCTTTTTCTTCCTTTCACACACTGATAACTTTTATCTGTATGCCTGGTTTGCAACGACATTAATAAATCATTTATGGTGTTTCTTGTTATACAAATTTATCTATAACTAGCGGGCCGCACCGGCTACGCACGGGTATAGATAATAATTATATAGCATAATATGTCACCCGGGGATAGCGTAACTTCTCAACAGTAAATAATTTTCAAATCGGTTCAGTCATTTTGGAGCTTATTCAATGCAAACAAACAAACAATCAAATCTTTCCTATTTATAATATTAGTATAGATTACTATTTTGAACGCCGTGTCTTCGGATGATGTTTTATACGAAAAACAATAATTATACGCGTTTTCTGTTTCTGATTTTAAATTCTTTATGTCTCCTAGCTTCATTGTTATTTTTTCTACGTTCTTGGAAAAAAACCTATCCATGTCGCCAATGTTTTTATATCAAAATATTTTCCTGTAATTATCGTTCAAAGAACCCTACAACTTTTATGATTCCTTGAATAAAGAGAACAGTACTTCCTATATTGGTCTCTTCATAATCCGGATCTTAACAGTCAGAACAAAATCTTTACTGGCGTTCGATGAATCCATATTTTGATGTTGCCTGTGGATGTAGGGGATAAATATCTCTCAAAAACTTGTCTAACAATTGAAGTGGTAGTTATTTGATCATTTTCAAATAATTACCACTAATATAAAACTCAGAGTCATACAGCGGGCAATGAAGAGAGCTATGCTCGGAGTTTCTTTGCGCGATAAAATCCGAAACGTGGATATTCGCCAAAAAACCAAAGTCATCGACATTTCTGTTAAAATTTGCAAGTTTCCAAGTTGAAGTATCAATGGGCAGGCCACATCGCTCGAAGAACCGATAATCGATGGGGAAGAAAGGTTCTTGAGTGGAGACCACAAACTGGAAGACGCATCGTGGGTAGGCTTCCCACTAGATGGATCGACGACATTGTGAGAGTCGCTGGCATCCAGTTGATGCAAAAGACAGGCTGTCATTCAGTGTGGAGGTTAAAAGGGGAGGCCTATGTTTAGCAGTGGACGTCTTCTGGCTGATGATGGTAAATACAATCATTAATATTGACATTCATATTCATGTTTCGGAATATTTGAAGAGTACGAGGATTGGGAACTGTAAGAAAAATAAGTTTTTACTGAATTAACAGTTTGACTAAACACTGGTCCTTGTGTAGTATAATATAAACTTTATAAAGAGTAAGTAATACCTAATTGGTAAATAAAAGGTAATTGAAAAATTAAATAATATTGACTACAATTTTGAGAGAAAATCATCTACATTGGTTTAGGCGTTTAAAATGTAAGGTAGAATAAAGAAACGGACAAACATAAATACAATAATAGCCCTAAAAACAAAACAACACTACTTTTATTGGCCGTGCTTAATAAACATGGCCGTCATCATTTTAGACTATAGTCTCCAATGCTAGACATAGATCTCTCCAAGGCATAAAAAATATTATAAATTAACATACACACTTACACGAACTATAAACACTTAAGGATTTAACATGCGCCAATGACCTTGACCAAACGATGCACACTTATTATAAGCGCCATCTAACGTCCAACGTCCGTACTTCTTGCGTGCAAAGCTAACTTAAGTATAGACTATTTATACAGAACAGAATTCTGACGAAGATAATAACTTTACCTACTATGTTGCTCCCTCCTTGAGTAAAAGTGGTTGCTCCTCGTAACTTTATGATAACTGATCCTATGTGCAAGATTTTTGGTAGAAAGATAGATTAACACATATTTTTACGTGGCTTTGTCTCGGATGAATTAAGTACAATTAATATAGTAAAGCGGGGTCGCTTTAGCTAATTATCAATAGTTAAAAGAAGTCGCCTTCAGGACGTCTAGGTACATTCCGTAGGAATTCATACTCACCCATATCCCCATCTTATATAGGGACGATTCACACCTAACGACGCGCGTTGGGGCCATCGGTGTAAATCATTCCTTATCAAAAGCATTATTACAGTAACCGGCACACAACTTGAGCCATGACCTCGAGTGCGCAATAGACGATTTTAAGGTATCGTTGGTGGAAAGAGAGGTGCGCGGGGGCATTCCGACGGCACGCGTCCACGCGATTGGCCGATGCGTGAACGACATGCGTGAACTTACCCCCACTACGTCAACTTTGGCTCAAGTTGTTTGCCGGCCACTGTATTAGCCGTACAACAATCATTCATATTCCCTTTTTCCCCTGTTAAACATAGATACAAGTTCTTTTTGGAAAACAAGCAATATATTATATGCTAGCTGCGTCTCATGATTTCATCCGATATCAGGGGCCTTACGTACAACTGCTAATAGCGGCAGCTAATCCGCTCAGTTGGAAAATCACGCGACCGCAAACCGTATCTGGGCGCGATAAGGTTCACGTTCGCGTGATTTACAAAGTGAGCGGATTAGGTGCCGCAATTAGCTGTTGTCCGTAAGGCCCCAGGAACCTGTATTTTCGGGACAAAAAGTAAGTTGTTTTAAACCAGACTTCCAGAGTAACAGCTATTTCCATACAAAGTTTCATCAAATCCATTCAGCTGCTACGAAGTTAAGTAACGTGGAACAAACATACACACAAAATTTCGCATTTATAATATTAGTGTGTTGATAGTGTGATAGAAGCAGGGCTGGTCAAGCCACGGCCTGCTAGACGGCGAAACGTATTTGAGGTACCAATTAAAACTAGGGTTGCCATACGTCCGGAATTTTTCGGGCTTGTCCGGGAATTTAAGCTTTTGTCCGGAATGCGGTGATAATTCATATCATTCATATATATATTATATTCATATGGCATAATATTACAAGCCTTGCTTAATTTAGGGTCAGATGACCGTGTGTGCAAAACGTCCCTAATATTTATTTATTAATAAAAATGCGAGTACATGGAATGGCGTTATACAAAAAAAACTAAGCAAAAAAGCGCTACAGGTTTTAATCTGAATGCTTTGGTCTATCGTCAAGCCAGAAAAAGAGGATAGTTAATTCAGTGATTACGATACAAGGTATAGATAAAAAGCAAGAAACAGTTCATAAGTATTGAAACAGTTTAATGTCTATAAAGTAAAAACACAAAACAGATTACAAAATAAAATAACTAGGGAGCTACTCGATACTTCTACCAGAAAATAGAAATAGACTAAACACTTTATGAAATAAACTGCTGAGCTTCAGCCATTGTTATAACAACAACATGATACAATATAATTATACAAAATAGTTTAATGTCTATCATGTAAAAATACAAAACTTATTACTAAAACGAAATAAGTATTTAGTTTAGACCGTAAAGTTTGGACATTATTATAGGAAAGACAATATTATAGGAATGTATATTGCATCCTAATGTTAGATGTTGGTGAAAAGTAAATGTATTGTGTTGGTACTTGGTAGAAATAGTTTGGTGAGTTTACTAAAATCAAGGTAGAATAATAATTTGTTTGGCTAAACTGGCTAGTAAAAAACTTGGCAGGCGGTACTTCACACAGAGGCAGTTGCTCACGTGTATCAAGAACAAGTCCGATCTTGTTAGTCTAGTCCGTTAAATACTGCTGCCACCTATTCGACAAAGCTGCTAAGTACCGGCTGGAAGCTTAAGATTTGGTAGACCTTTTTGGTGACGTCAAAATAATGCTCATGCTCACCATCACAATTTACAAAAAACTTTGTATTGCACATAAGTATGTAAATTTTGAAGAAAACCCTATTTGTTTTTCTCCGAATAAATTTAAACATTGTATGTATATCGCATCCAAATCCGCTGTGTCTTGATATTTCTTTATTTTTTTCAAAGAAGTAACAAATATCCACTATGCTTCTGCCAATAACCTTCCGTTCCAGTTCTTCTGGTTCTTTTTGTACTTCAACTGTAAAATCCGGCATATTTAATAGACGTCGCTGCTCCTAGAACGAAATAACAAATAATTACTTTACTAACATATTACCCATAAATACATTTAGGCATATAAAAATTAAATATAATTGTGCACTTAGTTACATAACATCTTATTTGAAATAATAATTATATTCTGAAACAAAAAAAGGTACTGAAAAATTGTTAATGATCACCTGTTCATTCGAAGGCAACATTGTTTCTATTTCTGTTGTTTCCAGATGTTCGTCCAGGGAGTCTAGGTATCTGTAGAAAAAAATATAGAAATAAATAAGTTTTCCATATAAGAAATTATGATGCATTACAATTCTAACTCGCATTTCTCCTTCTCAATGCGTTGTCTTCTTCTCTACATAGTGTAAATTAAAGTGGCTTTCCGCGTCTGTCTGTCTGTCTGTATGGCTGCTAACTCCTCCTAAACCACGCAACGGATTTTGATGCGGTTTTCACCATCAGTTAGATACATTTTCACGGAAGGTTTATATATATAACTAGCGACCCGCCCCGACTGCGCACGTAAATTACACCCGTGCGAAGCCAGGCGGGCGGGTCGCTAGCTCGCTAGTATATAATATACGCAAAATTTTGAATTACAAATGAATTATTTAAAACCAATGTGTGTAACTTAAAAATACAGGATTTTTATCGCTTCACCTCTTTAATACGTCCTATTAGGAAATAAAACCGGCCAAGTGTGAGTTGGGCACTGAGAGTTCCGTACCACCACATAACTTGTTAGCTACTAAAGTACAAAAAAAAATAGTGCAAAAAGACAACATCCCATCAACGCCCAGGCGGTCACCCATCCAAATACCGGCCGCGCCCGACATTGCTTCACTTTGGTGAAAGTACGAAAACTGGTGGTGAACAGAAATTTGGCACCGACCCGCACTTGGACATTATTTTTGGTATACTTTAGAGTGAGTACTATAATTATGTCAAGTTTGAAGCTTGTACGTATTACCGTTTTTACATTAGAGCTAATACAAAAATACGTTTGTTGTATGGGGTGGGGACCCCCATTTCATTTTTACTTTTTGACTTTTTTATTATTTGTAAGTAAATCCGCCGTAACATTACATATTCTTTGAAAATTTCAACAGGCTATCTATTACGGTTCGAAAGATACAACCGTTAATAGGTAGGACAGACAGACAGACATCGTAGGCTTAGTAATAGGGCCCCGGTTTTACCATGTGGTTACGGAACCCTAAAAAGCATAATTTGACATATAGAATTCAAAAGAACTTGGTGGGTCGTATAATGTAAGACGCGGGCCGTGGATTGGACAGCTCTGGTATTCTATAATAATTTTAGTCTATTCACACTTTAGGTACGTACAACGTTGTACGAATGTTTGTATGTAATTATGTGTGTTGTTGTTTACTCGAATTCGCTATTTGGATAAAATTTGGTAAAGAAAGTAACAAAATACCTACCGTACCATACCGTACACAGTAGGTACATATGACTTACAGTAGGTACTACGTACGTAGTACGTAGGTAGGTATATACCTACTTACCTAGTTGATATTAGTATTACGTAGGTAAATTCCCAGTTGTGCCTGCCATACAAGTGCCTAGTGCGAGTCCTACTCAAACATGTCCGATTTTTATTTTTTGACTTTATACCTAACTATCGGTCCGCCCCAGCTTTGCACGGGTATAGACTATAGCCTATGTCACCCGGGGATAGTGTAGCTTCCCGTCAGTGAAAGAATTTTTCAAATCGGTTCAGTAGTTTCGGAGCCTATTCAATGCAAACAAACAAACAAACAATCAAATCTTTCCTCTTTATAATATTAGTATAGATATAGATAGTAAAGATTTTTTTTAATATTAAATTTTTTATTACTTAAAAAAACAGAAAATTAATTAAAACTTAAAATATAAACTAAAACTTAAAATAACTAAATAAAAGTATAGATAGTATAGATTATATTTCTTAGTACCATTATTTAGGTAGGTAGGTACATTATTCTTTGGAAATTTCAACTGGCTATCTACCTATCACGATTCGAAAGCTAAAAGGTAGGACAGACAGACAGACATACATACAGACAGACAGACAGCGTAGAATAAGTCCGGGTCCCGTTTACACACTTTGGTTACGGAACCCTAAAAACGAGTAAGTAAGTACGGTTATTTAATTATTATGTATTGTGTTTTAATGTAATATTATGATAGGTATGTACTCACCACGCCGCCAGTTGAGTTTCAATTTTTTCTGAGTTTGCCGTTTTTGTTGTTTCACCATTTCAAAAGTATTTTCTACACAGAGACAGTCTATGATGATAAACACAAAAACACTAACACATAAATTACACTTATTTCACTGAAGAGGTCCAGCTTCCTTTCAAATTTCAGCTTAAATATAAGCTAATAACTAAATACAAACAGTTTCATTCAAAACACTAGAAAAAGAATAAAAAATTTCAAAAAATATTTTTTGTAACGGCGCGCGTGGTCTGCACGTCGCAAAGCGCAGAAACAGACTGGCGAACCCCCGTCTCGTGCGGCCGCGGGTGTTTTTTGGTCACGTGGGTTAGGTATCTCCTGCGCGTCTATTTTTAATATTACTAAACATACGTACCAGGGGCCTAAAAAAATAATTTAAAAATTAAATATTCATGTTTTCGAATTTCCTATGTTCAGGTGAAAGAATCAACTGGAACGCATTTGTGGTTATCGCGATAACTCGGGCTATGGTGATGAAATAGACTTTAGAATAATATTTCTTATACAAAATGTAGCAAGTAAAAAAACCTTCTGTGCTAACATAATTAATCAAGTTGAATTTCCCTCATGAGCGATATTTTTTTCAAGTCGCTAGGATATGTAGTTTGTCCTATATCATTGGTTAAAAATACCGATTTGGCAAATGTTAACCTCTTAACTGAACACTGATTATTATTATCATATTAAATAAATTAATGCCATATCTAATGTAAAAAAATTGGAGATACTTCAAAATTGCGTATGATTTATAGTGAAAAATGACTTATCTTGCTTATAGTTGTACATTTTGCGTTTTATTTTTATGGAATATCATCACATCTCATTATTCCATAAGATATTTTTATTCGTTTTATCTTGAATAAACACATAAAACAAAATAAGTATTTATGTCGTACTTACTCTTGCGTGATGACCGTAGTAACACTAAATATTGCACTTAACATCAAAAGAAAAAACTAAATTAATTAGGATTATTTCGTGAATATTCATACAACTCAAAATGGAATGGTATTATATATAATATTACTTAAGTATCCCTAAATTATTTAGAGATATGATATTATTCAGGAAACGTTATGTGTTTTTGCTTGAAAGGACTCGTAGTATCTAGCGATCGTGGACTGTTGTACAAAAATGGCGTCAAAAATCAACCAATGACATAATGACATTTTATTGCGCCATCTTGTCATTTTTGCCGATATGATTATGAGTTTTATTCACCATAAAATATGGACTATTTTGGATTGCGCTGTGTTAAAAACAAGAAATATGAACATTTTGGATTGTGACGGTATTCATGAAAAGCAGCGATATATATCTTCCGGCAAGATCCCGACTGCTCTATAATGAGATCGTTCGAGTCCCGTCGAAGATTGACCGCCCAACAGACGGAATCTTTTATTCATATTCATATTTTTATGTATTGGGCCTGTAATTGGAGCCTGGTACGCAATAACTGTTAATGATGTTATAACTTCAAAAAAGCAGTTCTCAATTCGGTTGTAATTCTTGTAATGTGTGTTAGGTTAGAACTGAAAACTCCGTCATTTACAAACCGAATTGGAAAAATCTTATTTTATATGAAAGGATATAATGTACGTACTTTCATAATTTTGAAGTTGGTTGTTAAATTTATCATCATCATAATTTCAGCCATAGGACGTCCAGTGCTGGACATAGGCCTACCCCATCGATCTCCAAAAGGGCCGGTTGGAAGCGGCCTGCGTCCAGCGTTTCCCTGTGGTCTCTTTTAGATCGTCCGTCCATCTTGTGGGTGGACGTCCTACGCTGCGCTTACCGGTCGTGGTTTCCATTCCAGAACCTTTCGGCCCCATCGGCCATCTATTCTGCGTGATATGTGCCCTGCCCATTGCCACTACAACTTGCTAATCTGGTGGGCTATGTCGGTGACTTTCGTTCGTCTACGGATCTCTTCATTTCTGATTCGATCTCGTAGAGTAAAATTGAAAAAGTTAAGTTAAGTTATATCGTCATTGGTTATTGGTTCTTCGAGCTATTTGGCCATTGCCACTTCAACGAGCAAATTTTAAAAGCTATGTTGGCGACTCTGGTTCTTTGGCGAACTTTATTCACGTTCTTGACTCTATCGCGCAAAGAAACTCCGAGCATAGCTATCTCCATTTCTCGCTGTGTGACTCTGAATTTTTCCAAACTTCATACTGAACAGACTAATCTAGACTAAATAAAATTGATAACTCTGCTCTTATATATTATACTGCTGGCGGTATATACCTAATCATAATTACCTGCCAAGGGTGAAAATCTGCGTAATGAAGGCCCTCAGATCAGACAAACAAAGGGGATAGGTATGCCTAGGCGTATAACTACCCACTTTAAATTTAAAACTACCTATTAGCTACATAATTATAAACTGTTTATACAAATTAATGTGAAATTACGATGTAACAACGAACCAGGGCCCCGATTTTACTAAACCAATTGTTTTTAAATTGTAATTGTTTTTTTAATGAATTACTTCAAAATTTACTGTTTTTTTTTTTTATTGCTTTAAGTGTCATAATTGTAAATTTTTGGTAATTACAACAAAATTGACACATATGACACTTAAAAAACTCTCCTAACACAGGTAGTCAAAACTGAACAGGAAAGGCCAAACACCAGTAAATTATAACAATCAATTAAAAACGAATTCAGTTTTTTTTTAATCTTAACAGCACTATAATATTAGATATTAGTTTATAGTATTAGAACTTAGTTTTTTTTTACAATTATAAGTCATTATACATACCAGTGACGTATTTTACATTTTACCATAATACGCGTAGAAAAAATGTGAAGTACAATACATCTTTACTAACAACTTTATATATTTTTCTTTTTCAATTTAACTTTCAAATCCTCGGTAGTAATAAATTCGTTAATTTCATTGTCGTTATTGAACTTCACTCTTTCTTCGGCTTTAATACGATCATTTCGTTTAACAGAAGCTCTGGACACCTTTATAAATTCATTGATATCAACTTTTGTTACTATATTTTGATAACTTGTATAAACATATTCAGCGTTAAGATAAAAATTGGAAGGAAAAATCGTTATCAAATGACCGTAACAAATTTTTTTCTTCCAAATATACTTGATGTACTCAGGCAAGGTAGGATATTTCTTGGAATCTTTCACGCATTTAACAAATAGATTGTAAAAAGACATGATTCTCTCAAACTCCAGCGAATCGATTGCATCGTAGGTTACTTCAATTTTATCTTTGTCGTCGTCGTTATTGATAACTACTTTTTTAGAAGTCTTGATCAATTCTGTGTAAAATGATTTGTTTTGATCAATAGCAAAATAAGGACGGAATGTTTTTTCACAAATTTTAAACGGGCTTACTCCGGCTTTTGGTCTGCTTAAATCATCTTCAAAATTCATCAAGTGTACATAGTCATTCAAATGAACTTTCTCTTTAATAATATCATCAGACAACATACATTTGTGATGCAATTTAAGGTAATTGAGTGTATATAAATTATGCGGGTTTTCAATTTCACAGACGGGAAAATCGCCTACAGTTTTGAAGATTCTTAATAACAAATAATAAGCTTTATCTATATACCTTGGAAATGTTTTCAAAATCATAACATGTTTAATTAGATCACAACGTTTTTCAATAGACTCTGAATCTAGATCATAATTAAAATACTTCAAAATTTCGATCATACAGTGCGCTACGCCGTAACACATTCTCAAACGTTCGTGCACGAAATTTTTAGGATCATCTTTGAAAATGCATGTGGACAATTCAACGCAGTACCACAACGCAGTTGGCAATGATGTATTTTCTTGAGGATCGAGTGGCAGCGATGACAGCCCAATTTTACACACTGTCATACTGATACGTCGCATTACATATTTCTTGAACTGTTCAACAACATTTTTATCCATCCATTCTTTATTTTCACAATTTTTCCAAAGCACGTAGTAAAACAACCCAACATTGTACTTAATCTTTTTGAAATTAAAATACGTCGCCGATAAAACGTAATCGTTGTATTTATCGAATTCATCCGTGTCTATCAGCACAAGACCGCCATGAAACGGTCTTCGTGTTCGCGGTTCTGTCTTTGTATCGCTTTCCAACAGCTGTTTATAAACATTTAAAGTGTAAAAGTAACCGATTGACTCACTGATATCCGAATCGTTCAACAAAAACAACGGAAATTCCATGGCTGATTTAAATTTACTAAAACTGGCAGATGACACTTCAACCGTCGCCTCTGTTTTATGAAAAATAATTTTGTGCAGCAAATTAAATTCCATTAAAATTATAACCGGGATTCCTTTGTCGTCTTCCAGAATGATGTCGGGGAATTCAATTTCTTGTTCAGCTGTAAAATTAACATCAACGATCGGCTCCTCTTCAATAGGACTACTAAATGTAGTGTCGAACTTCAATGCATCAAAAGAGTATGATTTTTTGTCGGTGACAATATAATTGATCAAAGTTGAAATGGATTTCTCAATGTCAACCTTCATCTCATGACCGCAACCACTGAGATTTTTATACCAATCCGTGTGAACAAATTCGCGCAGGAATACATTTCTGTCCTTTGTATCCAGGTTAACTTCGCTCTTTTGTGATTTCGATACCAATTCGTGAAACAGTCGATCTCTCAATTTCTTCAATTTATCAATTTCTTGCAAAGCATGAGCATCGTGTTTGAATTTTTGGACGAACTTCAATTTGATATAAGACTTTAAATGATCTTTTTCGCCTTCAAAGTTACCAATATTGATTTTATCGTAGTCAAACTGGTCTGAAATATCAATGTTATCAAAAAGTTCGTAATTACGATAAACCATGCAATGGCTCTTAAAAAATGATGCAGCTACTGAAATGTCGATTCTCCTCGGATCTTTATTAAATGCATGGAATACAACCGATTCGTATTGCATATTCTCGTTCAATTTGAAACATTTCTCTGCACTCCTTACATCAATCAAACCATCCGTGATGATATACAGCAACTTGATTTTATTATTTTCACCACAGATATCATTATTTCCTCGAATCCAGTTGACAATCGTGTCCGGCTCTGTACCCATATGACCACTTAGCAGTTCATTGTACGATAATCTAGTAATGCCTTCGTCAACTTCGTAACACTTGTCTCCCCAGTGCAAGTAAATTATTTTAGATTCTGTTGGGGGCTCTCCAGCAACCAATAGTTCTTTCTTCATTTTTTCTACATCACATTTATATTGTTCTAACGTTTTCAAACCGTTGCTGTGATAATGCCTGTCTCCTTGCGTCGACCCCGAAAAATCTTTTGCGTAAATGAAGTAATTAACCATTTTTGCGGTATAACAACTTTTTTTTTTGTGAGGTGATGTTGCGCAATACTGATGTACACTGATTCCGCGTTACTGTTGATAGTGGTGTCACTTCAACTCATAATTGTTGATAACCTTGTTTTGCCACACGGTGATAAATAAACAGCGTGGTAGGAGGAGGATACCTGGAACAAGAGCTCGTATTAGAATCGTGTAAATTACTGACAATATTTATCTTTATTATAAAAAAATAAACGCTTTTCGTTGGTTAGCGTATCACTTGAGAAAGGGTGGACCGATTAGGCAAAAAAAATATGTTCATAGTAGTCCTGTCCTAATAAGGTTTTTAGTGAAAGAAAAACTGGAAAATGTGCCTGGAAAATTTAAAAATTTGAGAAATACTGAATGTGCTGTTTCCATGGGATGTTTGTATGAACCATCATCACGATCAGCCTATCATATTCCCACATCTGGGCTGGCCTAGTGCATATTGGTGAATATCATATATCTTTGATTTCGAAAATTCTTGAACATACTGGTTTCTTAACGATTGCAGATTGCAAAACGCACATGCTACCACCCGGCCACAATCGCTTGATTACGGGCATAATTTCTTATTCAACGGCAATGGTGGCAACTGTTCGAATCTTTGCTAGGAAATTGGAATAGGTATTCAATTGAAAAATGCTGTTATTATCAATTATAATAATTCGGACAGTATTCGAACCTGCAACTTTGGAGTTTGCGTCTCTTTCAACCGGATCAGTTTGCGCTTCAAAATATATGCAATAATTTCATCATGTAAAACTTAAAATCACTAAGATAACACTTACCCATCCGAATTAAGATATTGTGAAAAAACACTTTTCTTACGTACTTTTGTTACTTTTCAAAGTTAATTATCGAAAATCAACTGACGGGAGCAGGAAACTGCTGTATTCCCCGATGGTCAACAACAAACTGAACGAATCAAGTGTCTCCAGTCGGTATTTATACAATTTATCTACACCAATTAGTCAGTTTGCATAATGTCTAGCCATTATGTATAATTGCTAATTAATCACTTTGGCTGTAACATATACATTATACAGGACCATATAGGTATTATAACGCTATAGTTATTACGACTTGCCTCGTTATTACTGATATGATGCTAGAAATAATTTTGCGATTATGTAGGTTATTTAGTTAACCTACATATCAGTAGGTTTTCCCAAACAGGCAAATTATAAAAATAAAATTTTAATAAACATACAGTATCAAAGTAGAATGTATCATTCATAAATCATCATCATCAGCCAGATGATGTCCACTGCTATATATAGGCCTCTTTTATAGACCTCCACACTAAATGACAACTTACCATCTGCATTTACTGGATGCCCGCGACTCTTACGATATCGTCGGCCTGCATCTTCCTTTTCGTGGTCTCCACTTAAGAACATTTCTTCCCCATCGATTATGGGTTCTTCGAGCGATGTGGCCTGCCCATTGCCACTTCAATTTGCAAATCTTAAAAGCTATGTCGGTGACTCTGGTTCTTAAGCGAATATCCACGATCCAGATTCAAGACTCCGAGCATGGCGAAAATAAATACTGGCTCCATTGCCCGCTGTGTGACTGAGTTTTTCCAATCAACCAACAGACTCATCTATTGACTAAATAAATTAATAACTTTAATCTTATTTATACTGCTGAAGGTATATACCTATTGCCTACCCCTCAGTAGCGAAAGGTGAAAATCTGCGTAATGGAAGCCCTCAGATCAGGCAAACAAGGAAGATATCATCATCATCATAGTCAGCCTTTTAACAGTCCACTACTGGACTGATATGATGTGATATGTGCACTGCCAATTCAACTTGTTTATCCGGTGGGCTATGTCGGTGACTTCTGTTCCTCAACGGATCTCCTCATTTCTAATTATTAACTTCGATTACTTATACCTGTAACTGTTACTTGTACCTGTACTGGTTGAAATGGCAGTGGGCAGGGCACATATCACGCAGAAGAGATGGCCGATGGGGCCGAAAGGTTCTGGAATGGAGACCACGGACTGGTAAGCGCAGCGTAGGACGTCCACCCACAAGATGGACAGACGACCTAAAAGAGACCGCAGGGAAACGCTGGATGCAGACCGCTTCCAACCGGCCCTTTTGGAGATCGATGGGGGAGGCCTATGTCCAGCAGTGGACGTCCTACGGCTAAAATGATGATGATGATGACTTATACCTAGCTACTAAAAGAATATCACAATTTTCCCCACACTTTTAATAAAAAAAATTACCTTAACCTTTCGGTTTCGAATATTTCGAAAAATCCTGAAACTCGGGTTTCTTTATAGGTATATGTTATATGAAGAGCCGTGGTAGCCCATGTGGGAGACCTCTAGACTTGAAAGCGTGAGGTCGCGGGTTCAAACCCCGGGCCCGTACCAATGAGCTATTTGGAGCTTATGTACGGATTTTCATACCACTGGCTTTTCGGTGAAGGAAAACATCGTGAGGAAACCTGCATACGTACGGAGAAGGAATTCAATGGCGTATGTGAATCCACCAATCCGCACTGGGCCAGCGTGGTGGATATGGCCCAATCACCTTCTCAAGGGTAGGCTAAAAGTCCAGCAGTGGACTGTTAAAAGGCTGATTATGATGATGATATGTTACCGGCAATGTGTATAATCCGGTATTCTATACAATGCCTAGGCAATGTATAGAATGCCTAAAACGTTCAGGCAATGTATGAAATATTATTTATTTTATACTTTGCCTATGTATTCTATTCAATGCTGAATGCGCAGCCGGCAATGTGTGTAAATACGAGAACAGGGAAAGGGGAGACGTGCAAGCAGGCTGTAAACTCCTTGCGACGCGGGCGGGAGGCGTGATGACCCTCTAAAACAGCTTATAAACATGGCTTAGACGCGAGGTGGGTCTGTAATTAATTTAAAGGAAGGTGTTGACAAACACACACTCGCAAATACACACACACACACACGCACACACACGCACGCGCACTTGCACACACACACACACACACACGCATACACACTACACACACACACTCGCGCTTACACTTACCCTCACACACACACACACTCATACTCTCTCACACACACACACTCGCACTCACACACACACACACTCGCACTCACACTCACCCACACACACTCATACTCTCTCTCTCTCACTCTCTCTCTCTCTCTCTCTCTCTCTCTCTCTCTCTCTCTCTCTCTCTCTCACACACACACACACACACACACGCTCGCTCGGACGCTCGCTCAGACGCACGCTCAAACACACGCATAGGCACACGCTCACACTCACGCCAACTCTAACACTCAAGCCCACTCTCACACTCACGCCCACACTCACGCCCACACTCACGCCCACACTTACGCCCACACTCACGCCCACTCTTCCCAGCCGCACTCACGCCCACACTCAATCCCACACTCATGCCCACATTCACACTCGCGCCCACGATCACACTCACGCCCACTCACACTCACTCACGCACACACTCACACCCACACACACACTCACACCCACACTCACACTTACGCTCACACCCAAATCACACCCACACATCCATATCACACCCATAGCGCACCCATATGACACCCATGTCATACCCGTGTCACACCCATGTCACACACATGTCACAACCATGTCACACCCATGTCACACTCCAGTCGCACTCATGTCACACCCGTGTCACACCCGTGTCACACCCATGTCACACCCATGTCACACACATATCACCCATATCGCACCCATATCACACCCACATTTACACCCCCACCCACACAGCCACATACGTGTACTCACACACACATACACACACACACTCTTAGCCGAGTTCTACGGCACCCACGGGAAGAGAACTGGGGAGTACATTCTTATAGTGCTAACTGCTAACAGACGCTCGAACGCGGCTGACGGACCGCCGTCCAACCAACGGGAGAGAAAGAGTGAGAATTTCATATGTCTCTCTCTTTCTCTCCCATTGGTCAGACGGCGGTTGAGGTCAGCCGCGTTCGAGCGTCTGTTAGCACTATTAGGCCGGTGCCTCCACGGCGGTACTTACATAACATTGATAATTATAGAACAAAATCTATTTACTTTATAGATTGCCGGTGGACCAGCAGGTATTCTATACAATACCTAGGAATTGTATACATTGCGTTACCGGCAATGTGTATAATTCAGGTATTCTATACAATGCCTAGGCAATGTATAGAATGCCTGGGGCGTCCAGGCAATGTATGAAATATTATGAATATTATTGACCGTTTCATACTTTGCCTAGGCAATGTATACAATTCCTAGGTATTGTATAGAATACCTGCTGGTCCACTGGCAATGTATAAAGTAAATAGATTTTGTTCTATAATTATCAATGTTATGTAAGTACCGTCGTGGAGGCACCGGCCTAAGAATGTACAAGAATGTACTCCCCCGTTCTCTTCCCGCGGATGCTCGGCTAAGTGTGTGTGTGTGTGTGTGTGTGTGTGTGTGTGTGTGTGTGTGTGTGTGTGTGTGTGGTTGTGTGGGTGTGGTGCGTGTGATATGGGTGTGATATGGGAGTGATATTCATATTCATATTCATTTATTTGGTAAATATTATTTACATGTCAAAAAATTATAATAATAGTACTAATTACAAAAAATAAAAATGGTATACTAACAATTGTATTAATTATTAATATTATATTACTTATTCTATATTATTCATTGTATTACCAATATTGTACGCTATATTAAATTATATTATATTTTGAAGTCAAGGAACTCCTTGAAACTGTAGAACGTCTGATCGACGAGCCAGCGCTTTAACCTATATTTAAAGCGCACCAGGTTGGGAGCGGTAATGACGTCACTTGGCAGTTTGTTGTAAATCGTCGGTCCCATAACATGAGTGAGCTTGTCAGACTTAGCCAGGTTCCTAGGAACCTGCTTAAGCTGCCCTGCACGTCGAGTACGGTCACCATACGCCGTGTACATATATGATATGGGTGAGATATGAGTGTGATATGGGTGAGATATGAGTGTGATATGGGTGTGATACGAGTGTGCGTGTGAGTGTGCGTGTGAGTGTGCGTGTGATATGAGTGTGTGTGCGTGTGAGTGTGCGTGTCAATGTGGGTGTGCGTGTGAGTATGGGTGTGGGTGTGAGTGTGTGCGTGAGTGGGAGTGTTAATGGGCGCGAGTGTTAGAGTGAGTGTGGGCGTGAGTGTGGGCGTGAGTGTGGGCGTGAGTGTGGGCGTGACTGTGGGCGAGAGTGTGTGCGTGACTGTGGGTGTGAGTGTGGGTGTGAGTGTGAGCTTGCGCCTGAGCATTCGTTTGAGCGTGCGTCTGAGCGAGCGTCCGAGCTTGCGTGTGAGTGTGTGTGTGAGAGTGTGTGTGTGTGTGTGTGTGCGTGTGAGTATGTGTGTGTGTGAGAGAGTTTGGGTGTGAGTGTGAGAGTGGGCGTGAGTGTGAGAGTGGGCGTGAATGTGAGAGTGGGCGTAAGTGTGACTGTGCGCCTGTGCGTGTGTTTGAGCGTGCGTCTGAACGAGCGTCCGAGCGTGCGTGTGTGTGTGTGTGAGGGAGAGAGAGTATGAGTGTGCGTGTGATTGTGTGTGTGTGTGTGAGAGAGAGAGAGTATGAGTGAGTGTGGGTGAGTGTGAGTGCGAGTGTGTGTGTGTGTGCGTGTGTGTGTGGGTGGGTGCGAGTGTGAGAGTGGGCTTGAGTGTGAGACTGGGTGTAAGTGTGAGCCTGCGCCTGTGTGTGTGTTTGAGCGTGATTCTGAGCGAGCATCAGAACGTGCGTGTATCTGAGTGTTTGTGTGTGAGAGAAAGCATGAGTGTGTGTAGGTGAGTGTGTGTGTGTGTGGGGTGCGTGTAAGCGCGAGTGTGTGTGTGTGTGTGTATTCGAGAGTGTGTGTTTGTCAACACCTTGCTTTAAAATTACAGACCCAATTCGCTTCTAAGCCACGTTTATAAGCTATTAGAGGGTCATCACGCCTCCCGCCCGCGTCGCAAGGAGTTTACTTCCTGCTCGCACGTCTACCTCTTCCCTGCTCTCGTATTTTACACACATTGCCGGCTGCGCATTCGGCATTGTAAAGAATACCTAGGCAAAGTATAAAATAAATAATATTTCATACATTGCCTGGACGCTCCAGGCATTCTATACATTGCCTCGGCATTGTATAGAATACCGGATTATACACATTGCCGGTAACATATACATTGCCTTTTTTTTTTTTATTTTTTTTTTTTTTTTTCGAGGGGGAAATCTTCCAAAGATACCCGGCTGCATTGGGGTGCAGCCAGGTTATGTGGGATTATACCCACTAAAACCCCCTCGGTGACCAGCCTTAGTGCTTGTCAAAAGGGCTCCGAGATCTCTAGAAGAACGCACCGGAGCCCTCGGCACTGCGCTACGGCTCCTCCCGAGACAACTGCGTTGTCTCAGCCCCTCCGCCCACGACAACGTTGGTCACACAACGTTGTCGTTCTGTCCCTGGGCACGCTTAAGTGGATGGTCAGAGCCCCAACTTTGACCATCCCGAGCCCGGAGGTCCCCTTTTAGTAGCCTCTTACTACAGGCAGGGGTTACCGGTGCCGTATTCTATTGCCCCGGCGCCAGGGCTAAACATATACATTGCCTAGGCAAAGTATAACGGTCAATAATATTTCATACATTACCTGGACGCCCCAGGCATTCTATACATTGCCTAGGCATTGTATAGAATACCTGAATTATACACATTGCCGGTAACATTCAAACTGCGTAGCGGAAACGGTGTCGGCAATTTTTTTTTTTTTTTAACTATGACTTCTAATTAAACCTTTTGAGATTCATATTTTCGAAAATGCTTTCTTAGTGTTCGCTTACACGCTTTTATAGACATAACCTCCAAAATGGATGTCATTTAAGCTGTGCCTTGATATCTATTGTCAGTGATGGTGATCAGTCAGGTATTGAATTTTATATAAATCACATCATCTCAATCTACATAGTTTAATTTATTTTTAACACAAAAAGGCCTCTCAATGTTAGATTCGGCCCCATTGATTAAACTCTTTATTATAATTAAAATAGAATTAAAGGCCTCGGTAAAAAGACCGGATTTATCCCGAGAATCGAATATGAAATAAATAATAAACAAATATATACTTACGTTATAAACTTCTATTTCTTCAATATTAAAGTATTTAGAATGTCGATATAATTTTATTTTGAAGCAAGTAATAGATACAAATTGCCACAAGTAAAGATTCAAAATCTTCATAGATTTATAACAGTGAGAGAATATAAGCTGAAAGGAAGTTATCATAAAGAATAACTTTAAAGTTCAAAAACATGTAAAGGGAAAAATAGATTCTATAAATAAAAACATGACAGTCAAAGCATCCAGCTCATACTGAATATGTTATTCAAACATCACGTTAACAGAGTTTACAAACCTGAAGATATGGCAGACGTTGGATTATTTTGTACAGGAGAAAGCATCTATATATTATGTACTACGTAGTACTTATAACTCGATGGTAAATAATAAAGTTAAGTTTAAGTTAGTCTGTATTATTTCAGCAATCAAAGGAGGTATCAAAGATTAGGGTCCAACAACAAAAGGTGGGAAGAATATGCTTGTTTCTTTTAAAACTGTACGCACATAATATGTATAATACGACTATTACACTAGTCAAAATAACTGGCACAAAGCGTGTTGGGGCAAACATTAGGTCTCCTTACCCAAAGCCACATGTGGCCATATGTGGTCACATTCTTAGTTCTGGGGCCTTAAGGGCAACTGCAATTGCGGCACCAAACTATCGGTAAATCAAGCAAACGTGAACCTTAACGCGCCCAGATACGGTTTGCGGTCGCGTGATTGCCAACTGAGCAGATTTAACGTTAGTTTGGTGCCGCAATAGCAGTTGTCCGTAAGGCCCCAGGAATTGGTGGTTAGGTAGATATAAAAAAAATTAAGCTCTGTGGACTTAGCCGAATTTCAAAGATGTATCACCCAGACAACATTTACTTTTATGGTTTAGCCAAAAGTTAGGGAGGCAATAATGTACGACACAGATAATGTGCGGCATGATATTGTACGGCATAATAATGCACAGCATGATAATTGGTGACCATAAAAATTCAAAACTGATGCTTCGTTTAGACGTGGATATTCCACGTCGAGTGTATTAGGTACAAATGAAATGAGTGACAGATCCGACACAGAGCATCCGGACTTGAGTATGTTAGGTTTGAAATGGGTCACAGAACCGACACAGAGCACCCCGACTCCACCAAGTCTTGTAGTCCCTACCCCTAGAGTGTATATAAAAAGCGCGGGAGTCAGAAGCTCAAGGGAGGTCGAGTGTGGCGAAGCGACACTCAGGGGCGACCGCAAGAGCTTCTGGCGGGAGCCCACCTGGAGTCAGACTTGCGTTGGTTAGGTTCGAAATGAGTGACAGATCTAACACAGTTTTACTCCTCTCACCACCAAAAAGTTTTGATGGTTCTCATATATTTAATCTGTGACTATCTTACACTATCTTGTTCAAACGAAGCATGGAATCGACAGACGTCATAGACTCAACAGCCAATAAGAGCAGAGACATTTCAGCAAAATTAGCCAATAGGGAGATGCCACCTTGTATCATGTTTTAAATTTTCGGCCCGTTTCGACAAAACACGGCCTGTAATGCACGACATGATAATGTCATCATCATCATCATCATCATCAGCCAGAAGACGTCCACTGCTGAACATAGGCCTCCCCCTTTAACCTCCACACTGAACGACAGCCTGCCTTTTGCATCCACTGGATGCCAGCGACTTTCACTATGTCGTCGGTCCATCTAGTGGGAGGCCTACCTACGCTGCGTCTTCCGGTTCGTGGTCTCCACTCAAGAACCTTTCTTCCCCATCGGTTATCGGTTCTTCGAGCGATGTGGCCTGCCCATTGCCACTTCAACTTGCAAATTTTAACAGCTATGTCGGTGACTCTGGTTCTTTGGCGAATATCCACGTTTCGGATTTTATCGCGCAAAGAAACTCCGAGCATAGCTCTCTCCATTGCCCGCTGAGTGACTCTGAGTTTTTCCAAAAGGCCAACAGTTAAGGACCACGTCTCAGTACCACATGTCATCACTGGCAACACACACTGGTCAAAAACCCTCGTCTTGAGGCACTGTGGTATCTTGGACGAGAAGATGTCACGCAATTTCCCGAACGCTGCCCATCCGAGTTGGATTCTTCGGGCGACCTCTTTGCTTAAGTTGGACTTACCTAACTGAACAATCTGTCAAAGATAGGTGTAATGGTCAACAACTTCTAGAGTATCGTTCCCAACGACTATCGGCACGGGTTCAACATGGACATTCGACATGATTTTTGTCTTGTCCATGTTCATTTTAAGACCCACCTGTTGGGAAAGGCTACTGAGGTCGCTGAGCATGGTATTTAGGTCCTCCAGCGACTCTGCCATGATGACTATTTTATTTATTTTATTTTTTATTTTATGTTTATTTAAGACCAACAGCACAAAAATATATACATAGTTTCAAATAATTATTTTAAATTACAGCCATTAATAGGTCTATACTAGTGATATAAGTAACATTGTCATGGAAAATCATATATGTATTGCAAACAAGCGCTAAAAAGCTAAGCTTCATAAGTTATTACAAAAGGTAGTTAACAAACAAAATTAAGCACAATTATACCTATTTAGCACACAATACAAATACTAGCTTAAAGTTATGCTTGGGTATATTAACATAAAAATGTGCAGGTAATAATTATTTTTCCAGTGTCATTGCTCAAAAGCGGCGAAGGAAAACATCGTAAGGAAACCGGTATACCCAAGAACTATATAATTTAATGACACCAGAATGGAAACACTGGAAACACTGGGCCAGAATGGTGGACCATCCGTCCTCTCACTGAGGGAAGGCCTGTGTCCCAACAATAGGACCGTGAAAGGCTAATAATGATGATTTTTTATTTTTTTATGATGAAATTTACTTGAATTTATTGTATATCCACATAAATTATACACAATTGCAAACAATTTTTATGAATAGGAGTAAAAAATATCTATATATATATATGATGTTTAGTATTATGTACCTATTAATATAATATTGTAAGTAATTGAAAGGCCGAGGTACGTTCGCCATTACTTTTATTCACTTTCTCCCTTACTCTAGTTACAAACTATTCCGTCTCGCTTACTCCTTATGCTACATGGATGTCAACGTCATTACTTTCATAAATATTAATAGATTTGTAGCATTACAAAGTTAATGCTTACATGCCCTTTGAAATTTACAAAAGATTAAAATAGTTTTAAATATTTTTAAATTTCACTACAACTTACATGTTCTTGAGAAAAAAAACTGGTTACTACGTTACAATTTACTACACAAAGAAACATTATTTACTTTAAATTGTGGCTTTATATTTAATTTTAATGAATTTACTTTTTTAACAATAAAAATTTTCTATAATAATTTGTGTTTTAATTTCTATACATTCTTATTTATACCAAACTTTAGGTAGGTAGAAAGGTAAACATTATGTTTTTTTTTAATTTTTACAATATAATGTAAGTAGGTATCTTACACTTAACAATACTATTATGAAACTAATGAATTTATGTACTAACATGCATACTTTAGGTACTTATAGGTAATTACTACTTAATTTAACTATTACTTTATATAAATCAACAAAATATGTCTTTAGAAAACTTATACAATAATGTATGTAGGTACTTCTATCATAACATTTTAACTTAAACAAAAATATTTTTTCTCCGGTGAAATTTTAAGTTTGAAATCAGAAAAATTGAATTTATTTTTAAATACTAGAGACTTTTAGTTTATTATACTAACATTAACAAAATACATAACTGGATTGGACTACTTTATATAAAAAAAATAGAAAAGAAAAGGTACACTTCCTTGTAAACATAAAAAAAAACTTCTGAAAAGACTTATGTGAATTTAACTAACATTTATGTGAACTTAATTATAGACTTATATAACACTACACTCACTTATTTACTTACTGTATACATTATTACATACTAACATTATGAAGATTCATAGTTTTTAGGTAACTTTACTGTACGTCCTCCTCTAGTTGTGAAATACCTGAAGTCATCGTCAGAGGGGCGGTCTACGTGGTCATCTCCTTGGTTTAATAAGTTTTGGTCGTCATATCCTGGGGTAAATTGGTCACTTTCTGGGCTAGATAGGCCATCGTCATCGTATATACTTTGGTCATCGCTTTGGATATTATCTGAAATTGCTGAAAAGGAATCTAAATCATGAGGTGACGTTAATGGTTTTAAGAACTGTACGTGAACAATTTTCTTCACTGTTGGTTTGTTTATATCTTGAATTTCATAACATACTGAACCAACTTTTCTTATTATTTTGAATGGACCTTTATATCGTGGCGTTAGTTTTGTGTCCGTTGGTTTGTGCCATTCGTATAGAACATAATCGTTGCTCTGAAAGCTATCTTGAATTCTTCTTAGGTCAAATCTTGCTTTATTGTACATGTGTACTCGGCTCATATTTTGCAATGCTTGTTTTCTTGCTTCAAATAAATAATCTAACTGGTGATTTCTCTCTGTATCTTCAAATATTGTACCAAATTGTATTTCATTCGGTGGGATTCTTGGTTCAAAACCGTGTAACAAGTAAAACGGTGAACATTTTGTTGTTTTTTGCTTCGAAGTGTTTATTGCCAATACTACTTTTGGTAATAATTTGTCCCATTCTTCTTTATATTCTAACGCAAACTTGGTGAGCGTTGATATTATTGTAGCATTTGCTCTTTCGCATAATCCATTGCTCATCGGTGTGTATGGGGTAGTCGTGATACTTTCTATTCCATACTTTGAGAAAAATTTCTGTGTTTCTTGACTTGTAAAACATGGTGCTCCATCTGATATGTAAGTCAGTGGTGGTCCATATTGGTAAATTATGTCATTTTTAATTGTATCGATTACTTCTTTCGCTGAGAGTGAACATGATGGTTTTGCAATAATATATCTTGTGGCATGATCAATATGTACCATTATGTATGTATTTCCTGACTTAGTTTGTGGTAATGCAACTATATGATCTGATGATATTACTTGCATTGGAGTTTCCGGTATTGGTCTTCGTCCCATTTCTCCGTATGCTAAAATTGTACGTCGATTCACTTTTGCACAAGTTATACATGATTTTGTGTATGATTTCACATCTTGTCTCATTGATTTCCACCAATATTTACTTTTAATTTTACACATTGTTGTCTCATAATCTAAATGTCCATTGTCGTCGTGAGCTATTTTCAAAATAGTTGATCTTAAACTTTGTGGTTTGAGTGTCTAACATTTTTACAATGATTTCTGAAGATAATGGCATACCTGTGGTTTCCATGCTTGTACTTGGTTTCCGCAAATTTTCGAGTTGCTTGCGCATTACTTCAATTTCAATTTGTTGCGACATGCGCTTGACTTTATCAGCTTTAAATTCTTCCATCACATTCTCTTCATTTTTGTGTTTATTGTCGGTGATTATGCGTTCAATTAGTTCTGATTTATTTCCTGAAGTACCTAAAAATCGAATTTTGAGTTCTTCGCGTAACTGAACAACTGTATATCGTTCAATTATTTTCCTTATTTGTTGATTCCAGTGAGGAATCATCGTTATTTTCCGTATTTTCATTAAATTCCATTGTTGGACTTGGCGTGGTTTTACGTGCTCCACTTGATCAATAGTAATCTTCGTTACTTTTAACTTATTTCTGAAACAAATACACTGGCTGGAACTTAAACTTTGTTGCGAAACGTTTTTTGACAATATTTTCGTATAAACGTAAGAAAATATAGGTTTTATGATTTTTCGTTTTTGCAGCAGCGCCATGTAAGTAATTGAAAGGCCGAGGTACGTTCGCCATTACTTTTATTCACTTTCTCCCTTACTCTAGTTACAAACTATTCCGTCTCGCTTACTCCTTATGCTACATGGATGTCAACGTCATTACTTTCATAAATATTAATAGATTTGTAGCATTACAAAGTTAATGCTTACAATATATTATGGATGATATATTTATAAATTATAAAAGACAAAAATATATTTCTTTGAACAATACATGAGTTATTAGTCGACCTCTGTAAGTATTTCAATAACATCGCGTTTAAATATAAATTTAGAAGTATTAAAAATGTCTAAATCTGAGAATTTATTATTATAAGTTACACATAAGCGGGGGATGGGTGCATTTCTAGCGTATTGGGTATAGTGAAAGCCGGACGAAAACAGTTTGGTATGACGTGTGCGTTTACCAGGAACGTTAAATCTAATAGAAGAAAGCAAGGCTGGTGCATCTAGATGACCATTAGCTATGTTAAACAATAACATCATGTCCAGCAGAGTGCGTCTTTTGTCCAAAGGCATGAGCTTATAACGAATACAACTTGTATTATAATCTGAATGTGTATGAGTTTTATAATTTAAGTATTTAATAAATTTAGCTTGAATTTTTTCAATTTGTTGCGTGTAAGTTATGTAGTATGGAGACCATATACTACAAGCATACTCAAGTACACTGCGAACATATGCATAATATACATTTTTAATACAATTTATATCAGAGAATGGTTTGCATGTACGAATAACAAATCCCAAATTCTTGTAAGCCTTACTCAATATTACCTCAATATGTTCGGTCATTGTAAGTTTACTGTCTAGGATCACCCCTAAGTCTCGAACTACATTGACTTTTTCTATTGCAGTGCTATTCAAAGTGTATGTGAAGATGATAGGTTTAAGTCGACGAGTAAATGATATTTGCTGACATTTAGGTACGTTAACGGTTATATTATTGATAGCATAATACTGTTCTAATTTGTATAAGGTCTCTTGAAGGGCAAGGCAGTCTTGTATGTTATTAATTTTGTGATATATCTTTTTATCGTCAGCGTACAATAGGTATTTTATAGAGTCGAAGCACGTATAAATATCGTAAATGTAACCGTTATATAACAGTGGGCCAAAGTGTGATCCTTGAGGAATTCCAGAGGGAATATAGGTAAGGTCTGACCTATGTCCCCCGATTATTACAGTCTGAGAACGTTTGGTTAAGTAAGATTCAATCCAGCGTAATAGGTCACCATGTATACCTAACCTCTCAAGCTTTGCAATCAAGATGAAGTGGTCTACACGATCGAAGGCTTTTTCAAAATCAGTGTAAACCACATCAACCTGTCCGCCGCACTCCATATTGGGTAATACAAACTGAACAAATTCAGCAAGGTTGGACACTGTAGAACGACGCTGCAGAAATCCATGTTGTGCTTGACTTATACCATTAACAATAGTAATGTAGACCTGGTCATAGACAATCTTTTCGAAAATTTTGCTGAAAGTGTTCAAGATTGATATCGGACGGTAGTTTTCGATTTTTGATTTAGTTGATTTTTTGTATATTGGTACCACATTAGCCTCTTTCCATTTTGCTGGAAATTTTGATTCGCGCAAGGATCTCTGAAATATCATTTTCAACGGGCTCACCAAACCTACAGCACAATTGCGTACAAATATGGGGGGTATATCATCTGTTCCAGCTGATTTATTTTCATCTACCGACTTAAGTAATTTTAATATGTCTTTTTTATGTACATTTATACTACTTATGGTTCCAGAGTCACTACAGTGTGGTAAATTTAGTTTTGATAAGTCATAAGTAGGCGCAGGTTCGACGAATACGCTTTTAAAGTACATATTGAAACCGTTACATATCTCAGGCCCATTACTGTAAGTTATCGAGCCATGCATCATTGTTTTAGGGTAGTTAGATTTACCTCTCTTTGATTTTACATACTGCCACATTTTTTTCGGACAAATCTTTATACTAGCTTGAATAGGTATGTGTAATGTAATTATTATATAATTGATTTTCTAAATGTTTGGCTCTCGCTCGTAATAAAGAAAATTCCAAGTAATCTAACTGATTTTTGTATCGTTTCCATTTTCTGTGCATCTTCCACTTTTCTTTGAGTATTTTATGCAATGTGTTGTTATACCATAAGGGATAATTACTATTGTTATTACTTTTGACTCTACGCTCTGGAATAAACAGGTTGATGCATTTTTGAATTTCTGAGGTGAAGATGTCAACAGCACAGTCTACATTATCACAAGAGTCAAATAAATCATTCCAATTAAGTTCACATAAGTACTCATTTACCTTATCATAGTCACATTTATGAAAATTACGCTTTGGCTTGAATTGTTCATCCAAAGGAAGTAAGGTCAGATTTCCCAATTCGATCAGAAGGCAAGTATGGGCAAGATCCTCGTTAGGGACTAAGGAAATGCCAGCTGGAGCGCAAGAAGCTGAAAAGTTACTGAATACAAGGTCTAATGTGTGATTAAAAATCGTTTTAGAAAAGTTGCATTGTTCGACTCCCAGTATATGAAACTCCTCAACCAGCAACCTTCCAGCCTCCTGGACCCCCACAGGACCCTTTTTTAAGTACAACGGTCCATGGTGCATATTCCATTCGATGTTTGGCAGATTTAAATCACCGACAATCAAAAAATTATCATTACAATGCAAATTGTAAACACTGATTACATTTTGCATAATTAAGTCAATAGCCTGAGGTAACTGCGACTTGTCAGGAGGTGTATAGATAGCAGCAATATGTAGATCAGTGCCTAGTGTGCCTGCGGTCGGATTGAATGATTTCGCAGGTATAGTCAGCCAAAGTATATCTGCTAGGTGTGTGGTTCTATTATTGTCTAAAATATATGCTTCTAGGTCAGTATGCACAAGAATCATAACTCCGCCACCACGTGACGTGTTCGTATATTTTAAATCCCTGTCTAGACGAAAAATATCGTATCTTGAGTCGCACAGCTCACTGTCCAAAATGCCATCGTAAAGCCATGTTTCGGTTATTATAACTATGTGTAAATCATTCCTGAGTAAAGCACGATAAAAATCTGACGTTTTCGTACGTAGCCCCCTAGTATTTTGATAAAATACGTTTAAACGTATGTTAGCCATTGTTAATTAAGATTTTTAAGCATAATAGTACTAAACTGTTTAATTGTGAGATATATACTAGTACGAGATCGAACAAACAGAGAGGCAATGTTATGACTAAATTAAATATATACATAAAAATAATGGTGCATGTAAAGGCAGTAGCATAATTTGCAGTATTTTGAGATTGTAATAGAATAAAATATGATAAATATTTGTGGGCTAATCCAACGGAAAAAAATATTAATATAATAGTAACATAGTCCACATTCTGGCCCAAGCATTGGTTCAATACAAACATTGCATTACAGTATAGGTACAAAAAAAGTTTCGTGTATGACTCGGTTGAGCATCTGGTAAGACAGTAGTGTTGAATATAAACATTTACATAAGAAATAACTGGTATGTATCTATAACATTGTATGAAGAGAGTGAAAAATTTATGAAAATAAAAAGTATTAAATAAATGTAGTAAGACAGTCCAGCAGCCACATTCAGACTGACAGATATTGTACGTTACCCTTAAAATAATGCACCGGACATTATAATGTAATCCAAACGAAGAGACGATGAGTCACTTTATCTTTGCAAGATCATCTTCTTTGTTAATAGCTATTTTGGGAGACTTGTCATCTCTCCTTACAAAAATTATGCAGTTCCTGATCCATATGTATTTATAAGATTTTGCAGATACCATTTCACGGCACTTAGTGTAAAGAATTTTATTATCCAATATCATCGGCAAAACGAAGGTGAGTGATGTATTCGCCGTTAATGTTGATGCCTAATCCGTTCCAGTCCAAGAGCTTGAAAACGTCCTCCAATGCGTTTGTGAACAGTTTCGGAGAGATAACATCTCCCTGTCTCACGCCTTTCTGCAATTGGATTAGTTCCGTGCTCTCGTCCTGTAATCGGATCGACATGGTGGCGTTTCTATACAAACACTTCAACACTTCGATATACCTATAGTCGATATGACAGCGCTGGAAGGACTGCAATACTGCCCAGTTCTCGATTGAATCAAAGGCTTTCTCATAATCCACAAACGCTAGGCATAATGGCCGATTATACTCTTCTTATTATACTCTTCTGTATAATCTGGCGGAGCGTGTGTATGTGGTCTATGGTGCTCCAGCCTTTACGGAAACCGGCTTGTTCGGGAGGCTGAAAGTCATCAAACCTGTTTTCGAGACGGTTCGTAATGACTCTGGAGAATAACTTGTACACATGGCTCAGGAGTGAGATGGGTCTATAATTCTTCAATAAAGTGTTATCACCTTTTTTGAAGAAGAGCACCACCACACTCCTGTGCCATGCTTCAGGCGTAGTACCATCGAGTATGACGGAATTAAATAACTTCTGGAGGACTAAAAGTACCGGTTTTCCACCCGCTCGCAGTAGTTCTGTCGTGATTCCGTCATCACCCGGTGCCTTGTTGTTCTTAAGCTGTTTCAGAGCCATACTAATCTCGTACAGGCTGATGTATGGGATGTCCTCAGTGTAGTGTCGGGTCAGTTTAGCTCTCTTGTCCTAAGCTGTACTGACAATAGGCTGTCGTGTCGAGGTGTACAACTGTCCATAAAACCTCTCAAGCTCTCTCAGAATCTCCGACTTTGCCGAAATGATACTGCCATCCTCGATCTTCAGCTTTGTCATTTGGCTTTTCCCAATAGACGAATTCTTCGCGATCACTTTCGAGCCCTGGTTCCGCTGAATTGCCTCCCTAATACATCTTGTATTGTAGGAGCGCAGATCGTGTCGCACCGATTTCGAGATTCGTCTATTAAGTTGGCCATATTCCGACATATCAGCTGAAGATTGCAGTCTCATCTCGGTCCGGTCTTTCATTAGTTTAATGGTTTCGTCTGAGAGCTTCTGAGGTCTTTTTCGGGGTGGGGTCTTAAAGAACTTGGACCCCACTGCTTGGACAGTTTCCACCAGCCCATTGTTTAGTTCGTCCACAGTTCCGCTTTCGGCTAGACCCTGGAAGCGATTTTGCAGTTCAAGTTGGAAGTCATTTGGGTTTTGAATTTGGGCATGACCAGGACGGAGCGTGGACTTCACCAGACGTGACCTCTCTAGCTTAATATTGATATTCAATGTGCCTCTGACAATACGGTGATCGCTACCGGTTTTCACCTTGCTGATCACAGAGACATCATTGAATATTCGCTTCTTGGTCGTCATGATGAAGTTGATCTCATTTTTGGTCATGATAATGTCCGGCATAATAATACACAGCCCGATAAAACGTGGACTTTTTTCTCGTACATGGATTATTGGCTGTGCAATCCTGGCTGTGCATTCCTTACCGTACTTTATAGACACGGGCCGATAATTGACGGCCAGTATTGTACGACATGGATTGTACATGTACACCAATTGTCATGCTGTACATTATCATTCCGTACAATATCGTGTCGGCAAATATCATGTTGTACATTATAGACACCCAAAAATTAAACTACTAAGGAAACATTATTTGTTAAGATCATTTACGAAAAGGTCCTTTGAGCTAGAACGTCTTCTATACTAATATTATAAAGAGGAAAGATTTGATTGTTTGTTTGTTTGCATTGAATAGGCTCCAAAACTACTGAACCGATTTGAAAAATTCTTTCACTGACGGGAAGCTATACTATCCCCGGGTGACGAAGGCTATAATCTATACCCGTGCGAAGCTGGGGCGGACCGCTAGTATATAATATATAACAGTTCGCTATAATAATATAAAAAATTGTTATCACAAAGTGTTCGAAATAATTTTGAATGAATATTTTTAATATGACCTGTCAGCATAGCAATTGGCAAGTATCAAGTGAAACAAATTTTACACGGCAATATTTATATTGCCTAGTAAAATTAAAATTAATTTTAACTAAAGCGTTGTATATTTGTTTTATCCCTTGCAGACATGCTGATTCTTGCATAAAGTCTTGTATTGAAAAGTGTTCTTCAATGTAATGAAAAAAATATTTTGATAACAAAAACTGACTCTATTTTTTTACTAATACATGCTTATTATAATATTAGAGCATAGCAAGAGAAACGTTTAATTGCAGTATAAAAGCAAAATACATTATACACATGCCATGTTTGTTGTGATAGTATTTCATTCTCCAGTGAAATTCGACATGACGCACGCGCTTAGTCTGATAGGAGATGGTGAGCAATTTATTTAAATTACTGTAGATTATAATATGTATTAATTCAATCGTAACAACACTATTAAATGCTTATTTTTTATCTTATTGAAACGAAATCTAGAAATCAACACCGGTGAGTTTTGCCGATGTACGAACGTATTCGCAGTAAATCAACTTCGGCAAGTTCAAGCAACACATTCATAATATAATTGGTAGAATTTATTTAAATAATCTTATAGTCATAAAGGTTTATCTGAACTTATCGAGCATTATTTTGATTTAGATAAAAATAGATAGATACCTTTCTGTTCTTTATAAAACAATGCGCGATAAGTCTCGATAAACATATAAAACGTGTATAAAAAATGTTAATCTTATTGACTTACATTAAATTAGAATAACAAATACAAAAATTTATGCAAAATTCTTAAGAATTAAAAACTGAATCATATAACAAAAATATATAACCTTAATTCTATATTAATTATCACATTTAACATGTTCTTTCTTTTTCTATATTGCTCTAGCAATATAGAAAAAGTTATAATTCTTTATACAATTTTATCATAAATCATTATACTTTTCAGCGAGGTTTTACATTATTAAACATATCAAAAAACACTGTATTCAGAAGTACATTTTTAATAACTACTTTATATTGTTTTCTTTTTCAATTTAACTTTCAATTCTTCGCTAGAAATAAATTCATTAATTTCATTGTCATTATTGAACTTTACTCTTTCTTCGGCTTTGATACGTTCAGTTCGTTGAACAGAAGTTTTGCACACCTTTATAAATTTATTGACATCGACTTTTGTCACTATATGCTGATAACTCGCATACACGTCTTCAGCGTCAAGATAAACATTGGACGGGAAAATCGTTACCAAATCACCTAAAAACATTTTTTTCTTGGAAATATACTCGATGTAATCAGGCAAGGTGGGATATTTCTCGGAATCTTTTACGCATTTTATAAATAGATTGTATAAAGACAAGATTCTATCAAACTCAAGCGAATCGATTGCATCGTACGTTACTTCAATTTTATCTTTGTCATCGTCGTTATTGATAACTACTTTTTTAGTAGCCTTGAACAATTCTGTGTAAAATGATTTGTTTTGATTAATAGCAAAATAGGGACGGAATGTTTTTTCACAAATTTTTAACGGGCTTACACCGGCTTTAGATCTGGTTAAATCATCTTCGAAATACATCAAGTGTACATAGTCATTCAAATGAACTTTCTCTTTAATTACATCGCCGCACAGCATATCTTTGTGATTTAATTTAAGGTAATTAAGTGTATATAGATTAAACGGCTTTTCAATTTCACAGACTAGAAAACCATCTACAGTTTTGAAGATTTTTTTCAACAAATAATGAACTTTCTCTATTCGCTTTGGAATTTTTTTCAAAATCATTACTTGTTTTATTAGGTCTATACGTGTTTCAATAGACTCTAAATCTAGATCATAATTAAAATACTTCAAAATGTCGATCATACAGTGCGCTACGCCGTAACACATTCTCAAACGTTCGTGCATGAAATTTTTGGGATCATCTTTGAAGATGCACGAGGACAATTCAACGCAGTACCACAACGCAGTTGGCAGCGATGTATTTTCTTGAGGATCGAGTGGCAGTGATGACAGCCCAATTTTACACACTGTCATACTGATACGACCCATTACATATTTCTTGAACTGTGCAACTACGTTTTTATCCATCCACTCTTTATTTTCACAATTTTTCCACAGCACATAGTAAAATAACCCAATATTGTACCTAATCTTTTTGAAATTAAAATACGTCGCCGACAAAACGTAATCGTTGTATTTATCGAATTCATCTGTGTCTATCAGCACAAGACCGCCATGAAACGGTCTTCGTGTTCGCGGTTCTGTCTTTGTATCGCTTGCCAACAGCTGTTTATAAACATTTAAAGTGTAAAAGTAACCGATTGACTCACTGATATCCGAATCGTTCAACAAAAATAACGGAAACTCCATGGCTGATTTAAATTTACTAAAACTGGCAGATGACACTTCCACCGACGCTTCTGTTTTATGAAAAATAATTTTGTGTAGCAAATTAAATTCCATTAAAATTATAACCGGGATTCCTTTGTCGTCTTCCAGAATGATGTCGGGGAATTCAATTTCTTGTTCAGCTGTAAAATTAACATCAACGATCGGCTCCTCTTCAATAGGATTACTAAATTTAGTGTCGAACTTCAATGCATCAAAAGAGTATGATTTTTTGTCGGTGACAATATAATTGATCAAAGTTGAAATGGATTTCTCAATGTCAACCTTCATCTCATGACCGCAACCACTGAGATTTTTATACCAATCCGTGTGAACGAATTCGCGCAGGAATACATTTCTGTCCTTCGTATCCAGGTTAACTTCGCTCTTTTGCGATTTCGATTCCAACTCGTCAAACAATCGATTTCGCAATTTCTTTAATTTATCAATTTCTTGCAAAGCAAGAACATCATGTTTGATATTTTTGATGAACCTCAATCTGATATAAGATTTCAAATTATCTTTTTCGGCTTCAAAGTTACCAACGTTGATTTTATCGTACTCAAACTCCTCAGAAATATTAATGTTATCAAAAAGTTCGTAATTACGATAAACCATGCAATGGCTCTTAAAAAATGATGCAGCTACTGAAAGGTCGATATTACTCGGATTTGTATTAAATGCATGGAATACAACCGATTCGTAATGCATATTCTCGTTCAATTCGAAACATTTCTCTGCACTACTTACATCAATCAAACCATCCGTGATGATGTACAGCAATTTGATTTTATTATTTTCACCACAGATATCATTATTTTCTCGAATCCAGTTGACAATCGTGTCCGGCTCTGTACCCATATGACCACTTAGCAGTTCAGTGTATGATAATTTAGTTATATCTTCGTCGACTCCGTAACACTTGTCTCCCCAGTGCAAGTAAATTATTTTCGATTCTGTTGGGGGCTCTCCAGCATCCAATAGTTCTTTCTTAATTTTTTCTACATCACATTTAAATTGTTCTAATGTTTTCAAACCGTTGCTGTGATAATGCCTGTCTCCGTGTGTTGAACCCGAAAAATCTTTTGCGTAAATGAATAAGTTAACCATTTTTGCGGTATAACAACTTTTCTTTTTTCTAAGTGAGGCGATGTTGCGCAATACTGAATATACGAGTCTGCGTTTCTGTTGATAGTGGTGTCACTGCAAATAATTGTCGATAACCTTGTTTTGCCACACGGTGATAAATGAACTGCGAGGTTGGTGGGGGGTTCCTGGAACAAGAGCTCGTATTAGAATCATGTAAATAACTGATAACAGCAGCGTCCTGTTAGTACACGGTAAACGTACTGCAATCCCCAAGCCGACTGCCAAGCGTGGGGATTATGGCAACACCCCTCTCTAAGAAGGAGGCCTTGTTTAGCAGTGGACATTTAATGGCTGATGATGTGATGATGTGAAATAACTGATAATCTTTATCTTTACAATAAAAATTAAATGCTGTTCGTTAGTAAGGGCATCATTCAAAAAAAAGTGTGTGTTTGTAATAGACTGAACCGAACAAGGTTTGGAAAAGAAAATTGAAAAGTTGCTAGGAAATTCAAAAAAATTGGGAACATCTGAAAGTGCTTTTTTAATGGGATTTTTGTACGAATCATCATCATTTATCAGCCTATCATATTTCCACTGCTAGGAAACTAGCCTTCTCTGAGAGAGAGAGAGAGAGAGAGAGAGAGAGAGAGAGGGTATTGGCCCTAATCCACCATGTTGGCCCAGTGCATGTTAGTGAATGTCAAAAATGTCGGTTTCCTTAAGATGTTTTCCTTCACCGTTTCCTCACGATGGCATCTAAACTGCACATTTATTTAAAGTACTAAATAAGTAATTAATGAGAATGAAAAGTAGAGCATTGAACCTGGTGCCGTCAGATTGTAAAGCGCACATGCTACCGCCCGGCCACCATCGCTTGATAACAGTCAGTAACAGTGCATCAGAAATGATTCAATGCCGGAGACTGTTCCAATCTTTTCTAGGAAATTGGAATAGGTATAGAATCGAAAAATGCTCAACCTATGAAAACATTCAAAACAAGGACTGAACGTATATCAATTATTATTTTAATATGATCAGAAATAAAATTCGGATAGTCAGTTGTATGAAACCCAACCTGGAATTCGAGCCCGCAACTTTGGACCTAGCGTCTTTTTCAACTACACCAGTGTGCGCTTGAAAATACTTGCTACAATTCACCATAAAAATTGTGAAAACCCTAAAATCCCTGTGATAAAACTTACCCATACAAATTAAAATATTGTGAAGAAACACTTTTCTCGCGAACTTTTGTAACTATTCAAAATTAATTATCGAAAATCAACTATTGGGAGCAGGAAACTACAGTTTTCGCCGATGTTCAACAACACACTGATGACTGAATGAATGAATCATGTGATTCCAGCCGGAATGTATACATTATCCAAGAACATAAATAGATATAGTTAATACAACTTGCCGTTGCCTCGTTATTACTAAAATGGTGCAACAAATTATGTTGCAAGTGGTGACATTATTATATTATCATTATTATCTATGGTTTTCCCATATAATTAAAAATAAAATGAAACAAAGATGTACGTATCCAAGTAGAACTGACTAATCAAGCCTGTCCGATCAAAGTTCGTCAGAGAGGAAGCCGGACCAAAAAACAAGGAGAAATAAACACTTGCGTATATTTTACTATTGAAACTGACGTGGTTTTCACACATTTTATTTATATTACACGGGAATACCGGCTACCGGGATTATCGGGAATATTACCGGCTTAACCTTACGTGAGTAATTCCCGTGTAATATAAATAAAACTTGCGTATAATATGTTTATATTTTCTGTTTAACATGTTTTTTTGTAGAATTAGATTGTTTAAGTCTGTGAAGTAGTGCGACAATATGCTACTTATTTATAAAACTAAGTATATGGAAAATAATAGATACCTTCTGTTAACAAGAAATCCGTGATATGACAACTGATCGTGTCGAAGGCGCAAAAGACGAAGGGCTCTTGACACAAATTTGATAATGTTCCACTCAAAAAACTAAAAAAAAAACAGCACGATAATCTAAAACACTGTACCTATCTGTTACTCACAGAAAAAATCAAATTAAATTAACCTCATTTTCTAAACAGAAAGTAAACAAACGATTGCATCATTTGCAATATTTTGGACAAAAACTAGACTGACTAGTAGCTACGTACGTAGACAGGTAGTAGCTTGACTCATGGTATATAAATAAACTTCGCCTTTACATAGTCTATGGTTTTGGAGTAACTACGTGTATCATAAACCATCTACATTAAAAATGGCCTCACTGCCGCTGTTCTAGCGTGTCTTGACTATAATTTTTATTATTCCGGTTAATAGTATAACCCGACAGCACAGAATACAACAGCGGCCGGCTTATTGTATTTCATTGCGTGGGTGTGTGAACGTGACCGCGAACAGTTAATATGCACGAGTGTGAGAGAGATAGCTATCGCTACAGACCGCACCGGCGACAGTGCTGCCAGAGCATGTAAACAACTACGGAACGAATGTAGTAACTATCATCAGGGACGATCCGGACGATATATTGAATCCTTGCAATTTTTAATTCCACAGTGAATAATCCCGCTGGCAGCAGCTTATCGACCTTGGTAACTATGCAAAATTCGTCATTATGTGACATTGGTCAGTAGCTCACATAAAATTTTAGGCAACACCTAAAAGTTAAATTGATTGTGGAGATATACTAGCTAGGTTATATAAGGTCACCTAAGGCACTAGGTCAGTCAGTACCTACTCAAACTATATTAAATACTAGACTGAAAATTAGGAATACTGGTCCATATTAAAGAGTGCCTGCCGGTACCAAAGATCCTAAAGATAAAATCTTGTGCAGCTAGGGTTTTGCCATACGTTTGGAATTTCCGGAAATTTTGGCTTTTGTCCGGAAAGGAGCATTATGAACCAGTGGATTTCTAGCAATAAAATAAAATTAAAACCGTCATTCAGCATTTCTGGCATATCGAGATCTCACTAGTTTCCTTTACTAGCCTTGGTATGTATTGGCGTTCGGTGGACAGGATTTTAGGGTTATAAAATTCACAACCTTACCACGGTAAATATCCCGTAAATAATCATATAACTTTAATTTTAGATGGTTTCTTAAAATCAGTCAAATACCGTATTCAGTCAAAAATTATAACTTCTGTTATTATTATACCTACGCTCATTGTTATATACATATAAGATCATTGGTTATATACATGTAGATGTTTTATCAAAGAATATTAGCTACAAGCAAAATATTGTTGATCATAGTTGTAGTTGTTGTTGTTGTAGTAGTTGTTGTTATTGTTATACGGTTTATTGAAAGATTAAACTTCCTCCGATGGAAATGTATGAAAAAAATATCAGAGGAACAAATTAACAAAAGACACATCATAATATATATATATATATATATAATATAATATATTCCACATATCATAGATCTGTGGAAATCGCACACGGTGCGTTTTACGCGGTCTTTTTTGCCTCACACCTGCAATTTGTGGAATGAGCACCTCCCTCCTGCGACATTTCCGAGTAACTAAGTATAACATGGGGATCTTCAAAAAGGCTGTTAATAAAGTATCAGCAAGTGTCAGCAACGTATCTGTGATGCCCCTGGTGTTGCAGGTATCCATAGGCGACGGTGGTCGCTTGCCATCAGGCGGCCCGTCAGCTTGTTAGCCAACTATGGCATAAAAAAATTGTATCGTAAATTTTCATCGACAAAAAAAAACAAGCAAAATATACAATATTCGAATAAAATTTAAATTCCGTTCAAATACCAGCAAATTTCGTTTAAATCTCTGTGAGAATTTAAGACAGGATATTTACTAAATTTTTCTATAAGTATATATATTCTCTTAAGTCCCGTAAATTTCATGATAGCAATTACCCATCTATTTTCAGTATTGGATGGTTTTATGCATACTGTTCGTCGATAC
This sequence comes from Agriopis marginaria, assembly GCA_932305915.1. Classification (NCBI taxonomy): domain Eukaryota; kingdom Metazoa; phylum Arthropoda; class Insecta; order Lepidoptera; family Geometridae; genus Agriopis; species Agriopis marginaria. The sequence continues at coordinate 17,843,280 of OW029914.1, read as the reverse complement.
TCGAACGAACTCTGATGGACCAATATGCATGAATCTGATGAATATTTAATACTACTAAAATTGAAATAAATATAACTGGCCAAGAGTGTGTCGAGAGTCGCGCATATGGTAAGGTTCCGTAACCAAAACCGTAAAATGTGGGGTGTTAAACCATAAGTGTTTGTGGTCACGTACATGGTTCAGAAATTTTTGGTTATAGAAAAATTCGAACGAACGAAGCTCTGCGGATTTAGCCCAATTTTCAGAGATGTATCATCCCGACTTAACATTAACTTACTTTTTATAGTTAAGCCATAACTAAAACCATATTAGAAACATTCTTTGTTTAAGTTTTCAAGCTGTATTATTGTATTTTTTTTAAATTATCTTTTCATCGTGCATAAGACCATCCTATTTCTAAATCATAAATTCACAGTAGCTTAACCTCGGGCGCTTGTTGCGCGCATAAACATAAAATTTGATTAAAATATACGCTATTCGTCGTGACCACGTATGATTTATAACTCAAAAACGCTAACTCTCTGATTTATTGTCATTTATATCATTGTATTTGTGTCTTGTACTGAGAGTGTGTTTTTCTGTTTATAATTTGGGAGTTATAAATTTATCATGCAGAAATTTGAGGAACGCTCGTATATTTTAAATGCGTTTTGTTGTTTGACACGTTGTGACCCCAGCTTTTTAGTTATATAGCGTTAAAGTTTAGCAACTTTATACGCCTAATACCTACTTAAACATTATTGTATTAAAGCCCTCCGTCTACTTGGATCTACAGCTTGGCTCCACATGTGGATCCGCGGATGCCTTTATTTCCTCGTAAATCTACATATGGATCCATGGATACTTCTTTACCCTCTTAAATCCACAGGTGGATCCACAGATACTTCTTTTTCCTCTTCAATCCAGTGGTGGATCCATATATACTTCTTTTTCCTCTCATATCTACAGGCGGTTTCATGGATACTTCTTTTCCCCCCTTAAATTCACATGTGGATTCATGGATACTTTTTTTCCCTCTTCGATCCACCATCGATGGATCCGTAGGTATGTCACATGCAAATCCAAATACATAATTATACCTATTGTCAATGTCATACTCTGCTCATGTCTTTATATTTACACACATACCTACCTAACGGAATGAGGATGTATTTACTAACCGACGCAAAAAAGAGGAATGTTTTAAATTTAACGTATCTACACAGATTTTTACACATTGTCAAACTAACAAAGGAAACAAGTTGCATCGTATTGAACTCGTTTCGGACCCTAGGCTCAACTATATTTAGCCATTCGGACTTTTTTTCCCTTAGGCACAACTAGTTGTGTCTAAGGGAAAAAAATACCCAAGGCTCAACTCGGTCCCTAGGCTCTACTGCGAGGCTCAACTAGTGGAGCCGTTTGGACTTTTCTTTTCCCTTAGGCACAACTAGTAAGTGTCGATTAGAAAAAAAAAACTAGCTAACGACGTAGCAACGCAACGAAAAAAAAAATGCCAAACAGGAAGTTCGACGTTCGAACTCATAGAAATTAAGAAAACTGCTAATTGTCCAGTTTCCTTCATTTCTCCGAAACCATCTTAAAATGTCTATTATATTACAATAAAGAAATCTTGTGATTTAATCATTACCAAGTTATAACTGGTAATTTCGTAATTAAATTTTTTTGGTCATACGGAACCCTCAGTGCACGAGCCCGACTTGCACTTGGTCGGTTTATTAGTAATTATATAATAAGCACTGTTTTCTTATTCGAAAACTCAAGTCGCCAGTGGTCCGTGACTTCAAAAAGTTGCGGGCATCCAGTGGATGCAAAAGGCAGGCTGTCGTACAGTGTGGAGATTAAAAGGGGAGGCCTATGTTCAGCAGTGGACGTCTTCTGGCTGATGATGACGATGATGAACTATTCTCTCTGCGGTATCGTAATTCCTAATCTTACATAATATATATTATTATCTTATTGTATTATTGGGCCAGCTAGGCCAATAAGTCTCAATGACGTCACTACAATGCAGGACACATAAATTGACATCAACAGCCATACATTACCGACGATATAAGATACTGAAATTAATACCCGACCAGCAGGAAATCGTATCTTTTCGATGAGCCGATTTATTGGCTGTTGGATTGGTATACTTTTTACAAGCTTTTATTTAACTTGCAATGTTTGTAAGTTTGTTTAGGTCAAAATCTATCAAACTGAATTAGAAATAGATCCTCCTAACCTTCGGTCAAAGTCTCTCTATCTGCGGACGTTTTCTGATTATAATTTTCTACGCGTTGTGCGTGCTATGTATAATTTTTCGAAGCTCCTAACCGATATTGCTGAAATTTTGCATACAACTTTAGTTCTGTTGATTATAATAATATGCAATACCCACACATCACACATCATCAGACAGTAAACGTCCACTGCTGGACAAAGGCCTCCCTCTTGGAGAGGGGTGTTGCCATAATCCCCACGCTTGGCAGGCGGCTTGGAGATTGCAGTGCGTTCACCGTGTACTAATAGGACGCTGGTGCCCATCCTTCGGTGGTTCTGGTTGCAGTTTTAGGACATACCCGGGTGCAATACCCAATATTGTGTAATTAGGGTACCCAAAGGGTAAAAACGGGACCCTATTACTAAGCCTACGATATCTGTTTTTTTTAATTATTTTTTTGTCTATCTGTCCGTCTGTCTGTCTATCTTACCTATTAACGGCTGTATCTTTCGAACCGTAATAGATAGCCAGTTGAAATTTTCACAGAATATGTCATGTTACGGCAGATTAACTAAGACAATAAAAAATTCGAAATGTAAAAACGAAATTGGGGTCCCCATACAACAAACGTATTAGCTCTAATGTGAAAACGGTAATACGTACAAGCGTCAAACTTGGTATGATTATAGTACACACTCTAAAGTATAACAACTAATAAATAAATAATGGCCAAGTGCGAGTCGGTGATAAATTTCGGTTCATTACAAAGTTATAACTGGTAATTTCTTTATTGAATTTTGTGGTGCTACAGAACCCTCAGTGGGCGAGTCCTACACGCACTTGGCCGGTTTTTTTTTAGAATTCCCACCAAAATTAAAATTAAAATCATCTCACGTCTTCATGCACATGTAATTTTTGTGGTGGGATCATTATAAAATTTATCTTTTTTTAAATCCAACAAATAAACACATTCTTGCATTTATAATTTTTGTGTGATTTACAGGTTCTGTAATTTTTTTACTATTACTAATAAATAAATAAATAATAAATAATTATAGGCTTGCGTTTGACCGCCAACTCGCCTTATGTTAAGCGCTGATGTGGTCTACGTTGGCGCACGCTTGTCTAGAAGAAACCGATTCACTCGTGATTTGAAGACAACCAAATTGTAACTATCAGGAACACCCATTCAGGCAGCGCATTTCACAGACTAGCAGTTCGCAGAATAAATTACAAGCAGACGAACATAATAAAACTCAGTATTCATTTTTGGATTTTGTGACAAAAGAAGGAGAAAAGCGTTATCTAAACTGTCCCGCCCGGGACTTCATATTTTGTGACCAAGTAGCGAGCTATTTTGTACACCTAACAACAAACTAATAGTAGGTGACAAAATCTAACGGTCGTCTGGCAAACCTGACCTAAGCAATTCTTTACTCCAATTACTGCCAATCTATCTCAAGTAATATATCATCGTATCAAATAATAATATTACTCGCTAGAAATAGCAATTAACAAAAAATATAGTAGCAATAATTACATCTCAACAAATCTATCCACGCAACCATGTAATCAGCGAAGATATAATATTAACGTACTTAAATCTATCTAGCAACATTATCTAATATTTGTAAGTAATAAAGCAACAGTGCAATATTCTTAATCACCGTTATATTTGCGATATCTCGACGTCTCTGGCCCACGTTCCTTGGAGAAGGTGGCCGACCTGCTCCCGCGGGCCGCTTTACTGGTGCTATTCATGGACGGATTTGTTAGCAGACTTGAAAATTTGTAAAAAGAACTTGAGTATAACTCAATACCACAAGTAACTCTGTCTATCTCTGTATGTTGTCTACTTTTTTATATATAATTTTCATCTTAAAACACGCGGGTAAAAAACGTTTTCGCGATTATCGCACATTGAGTCTAAATACTTTTAACGAATTTTATCGCGTACATATTACATTATAAAATTTCTGAAGTTTCTAAAATTTTAGCAGCATTCGTGGTCACAGGAGTTGACGAATGTCTAATAGATATAAATGGTATGAAATTACATAAGTACACATTTCATAATTATTTCGTATTTCGTTAAATATTATACGGGAATTACCCACGTTAGATTAAGACAATGATTCCGATTATGTTTCAATCGCATTTGGCAGTCTTATACAATACAAAATGCGCGCTTCGTCTCTCTTTGCACTGTGGGCCGCCCCGTGCGATTTCCCGTATTATGTAGACAAAATGTGTAAAAACCTTAGAATAACTAGAACTACGAGTAGAATAGTAGTTATTCTAAGGTAAAAACGTTTCACTACATGAATACTATCATATATGTTTATACCCATTTTTTGTAATAAAACTAATTTCATTTTCTTTGCATTTATTTTTCTTTAGGTGTAAACAAAGATTTTCTATTCATCTTAGCATTGAATATTACATCATTGTATCTAACATAAACGCACATGTTGCTGAACAAGTAAGCCCATGCATGTCCCGCATTACCCCAAGCAATATTGTCCGGCAGATAGCGTCTTGCGTTTGATTTGTACGTTACATTAGCGTTAAATCTAATGCCGTTATTGCCAAGTTATTTGCTGATGCTGGAATTGGGATTGGATTGTTTCTCTACTGTTCTTATACCTAATAGCCTAGGGGACTCACCGCAGATTATGTAATCACTACGTAACTAAGGACAGTTTCTAATGGAGATTTCTGTCGTTGAATTGAATAAAAGATGTAAAAAAAAATACTTCGGGACCATTTTGACTGTGACTATGGCTTGTTTAATAACGATATCTTCTAAAACTTGAAAATTATATTATACTGGACACTGGCTCCCGTGACGCAACAGCGTAAAGATGCATTCAGTTTCTAGCTATTAGAGCTAGCTACAGACTAGTAAACATAAATTGTCGACGTACCGATCGATCGCGCGGCAAAAAAATTACGAATGGGACCCATTTGTTTACGCACCCCTTTCCTGCTTATGGCGCGTCGATCCTGTTTTGCTTACGCAGACATGCACTGCGCAAGGCACTTCGGAGGTTAAAAATCTTATGTAATTGTTTCATTCATTCACAGTTTAACAATGAGTTTACCACTTTTGTCTGTCAGACAAAGGTGGTAAACCACCATACTAAGGTAGTATTACCGATTTATTGAGGTGAAACGTGTATTTTTGTAATTTTTGCATAACTCCATTGAAGCCTCTAGTCTGCACCACTTTTCTGGGGCTAGACTTGACTTTCTTTACTTAACTTTGTGACTATGACTTGTTTAAGGATATAAAAATTGAAAATGTTTTAATATTTGACACTGGTATAGACGCGGCCGCTCATATTCTCTTGCACATAAGAAAACTTAAAAGTTTTAATAGGTCTCATTATGAAATTAACTTCTAGATATTAACAAGCAAAGTCGGAAAAGTCTTGGCAACTGACATTGCACATTTTTTGCATTTTCCAGGGTCACGTATTGAAATATTTTCAAATGTAACTAAATATCTTCAAACACAAACGTCATTGGTCGAACTAGTCACAGTCATAGTCATGCAGAGACAAGCAAAGCAATTCACAGTCATGTCTAAGTTCCTTATTAATATGAAGGAGACTTTACTAGAGGCTTCTATGGAATTTTGGAAACATCACAAAAATAAATTTTTCTCATTATATCACTTGCCTACACGCAAGCACGGCCACGAACATTTAAAAAACAATAATCCACCATTATTGAACTTTAACACGTAAAAAACACAAGTTTTTTTTTTCAGTCGGCGCCAAATCTCCAACTAAGTAGCAAACCTTCAATATGGCCAGTACCTAAAACGAAACAAAACTCTAAGCCCATTTTCAGTTCTAATAAATAAGCCCTGTACACAAATTATGACCTAAAGAACTAACTTCGGCTTCTGTACCGCATAAATTAATGGTACCAAAAGGTAGACCAACATAATTGTACAGTTGACCAAATTAGAACTAACATTTTCCATCGATAAATTTTGGTAATGTTCAGGAAAAAACGATAGTGGCTCCCTTAATGAACTGTACGGATAAGATGGTCTGCACCGAAAGGTATACCGCTTTCCATAAAGGCTGCAAAGTAAATCAATATGTCTGCATTAATTGTGCTGAACAATATCTTAATTATAACGTTACTCTTTATCTTATAACGGCTTTTGACCAAAGTTGGAGTAGGGCATTGCAATTCCAGTAGTTGGTGCAGTTACTGCCATAATTAAATACCATCAAACATTGATTGGACCCGGTTATGTCCTAAAACTGCGACCAGAACCACCAGCATGATGCAGCAGATGGGCAGCAGCATCCGACACGATCCATTAGTACACGATGAACGTACTCCGATCCTCAAGACGCTTGCCAAGTGTGGGGACTATGGCAACACCCCTCACTAAGAGGGAGGCCTTTGTTCAGCAGTGGACGTTTACTGGCTGATGATGTATGATGATGTTATTGATGATGAAACATTGATTTAGAATCCGGAACGTGGATATTCGCCAAAGAACCAGTCACCGACATAGCTATTTAAATTTGCAAGTTGAAGTGGCAATTGGCAGGCCACATCGCTCGAAGAACCGATAACCGATGGGGAAGAAGGTTCTTGAGTGGAAACCACCAACCGGAAAACGCAGCGTAGGTAGGCCTCCCACTAGATGGACCGACGACATCTTGATAGTCACAGGTATCCAGTTGATGCAGATGGCAGGCTGTCGTTCAGTGTGGGGGTTAAAGGGGGAGGCCTATGTTCAGCAGTGGATGTCTTCTGGCTGATGATGATGAAGAAACATTGATTTATACAGGGCGACTTATCCCGGCAAAATGTATGATACAGCTATTTTTTTTTTCGCGAATTTGGGAAGTCGTAGAACAAAAGTTGTTTTAAATGTTTATCGGGACTTATCACGTATTATTTAATTTAGGCAAAAATATGTACCTTTCGTTCAACGTTTCGACCATGTTACAATGGCCATGGTCAGCTCGTAACCAAGAGTTGGAAAAATAAGTGATACGTCCCGATAAACATTTAAAACATGTGTTCAAATCGCCAAAGTTTAAAAATTACAAAAGTTGTTTGTTTTGACTGATTACCAGTGACCCTGTTTAAGCACGATGTTTTTTTCCATAAATTAATAGGCTTGCGTTTGTACGCAACCTCAAAGCCACATTCAAGAAAAAATGTGTCTGGGCTTAGAAAACATTTTAGAAATACCAAATACTTCACTAATTTAATTTTAAATATATTGACCCTGTAACGTCAATTATTGGCACTCTTTAGTACTTACGTAAATATTTTACTGTATCACATTTTAGTCCAAAACAAATCTAAAACAATATCTCGAAATAATTTTTAGAGCTCACCTCCGAAATCTTTTCAATCATTTAAAATTCGATTCCACTTAGGAAATCAGTCTTATTTTATTAAAGAAGAAGAATTGCTCAATTGACTTCGCAATGATCAATTCATGCCAAAATCCTATTTAGATAGGACGTTAGCGAAATCAAAGTCGTATAAAATTCCATTACCTAAGACTATACCTAGACCGTCCCTTGAGAAAATAAATAGAAATTACTTTTTATTCTGACCAGCCTTTTCTATTCCAGGATTATATTCTCTTATTATGTAAATCTTGGAAAACCTCTCTTTATGTTGGCATGTTATTTTGTCCAACGCTGTACGGACTGTCTCCTATTTAGAATCTTGCGTTGACATTTTGATACTATCCGTTTTGCGAAATAATAAGCTTGCTATCTCTTTCGCTTCCAAGCCTTAGAGAGAGAGAGGGGTATATTGTAACCTGCGCAAGAGTAGATGCGTATCCGCGATAGGCGCGACACGGCGCGGGAGCAATTGTGATGCAAAACGCGTCGTTAGTTAAATGCGTTTGAGTTTAAATATTGATTGACATCTGTCCACCGTCTTACCTCGGAGAGAAATAGGATAAAGCCCACCAAGCTTGAAGTTCTCTTCTTCTTTACCTATTCCAACGATAGGTGGGGTCGGTTCTCCCAATCAAACTGCGTCGGGATGCTCTGTCCTGGGATGTCAGTTAGTGAAATAGTTTATTTTTATAATTTGGGTCATTCTCGTCCACCTTATGGCTGGGGGGCAGGCACCTTCTTCCGCGCTATTCTTCAGGCAGTTCCAGTGCTCTTCGAACGGCATACTCATGTCACTTTCAGTTACCTTTTCTTCTTTAAAACTTCCCCATATGTATTTTATCGAGTCTGGTCACCCCCTCCTGACCATCTCATCATTTTGGTATGTTTTTTTCTGTATTCCCATCGAGCTTGAAGTTAACTTAATAAATAAGTGCTTAGCTCTGTCATAGATAGTTTTTTATTATTATAATAAATATTAGGCTAGCGTTTGACCACCATCTCGCCTGATGTCAAGCGACGATGCGGTCTACGTTGATGCGCTTGCCTAGAAGAAAATAACGACTAGAATATAAACAGATCACAGAGAAATCGAAAATAAAAAATAAAATGAAAATTAGATCTGCCTTAAACACGTAATTAAACAGAATGACGACAGGAAGAAAGAATCACTAGAATTATGGTTTTAAATAATGAAACAGCCACCTATTGACTGAACTGTAAGTATTTATTTTATTTAAAAAAGGTGAATTTTCACTTTGATAAAATAAAAATGTAAATGCAGCTATCCGCCATGATTATAAGTGAAATGCCAATCAGACCAAGTGACGTCACTATAATGAAAACAAACATTTAAAAAAAAAGTTCGCAGAAAGTTCCATGTTATCTGGAACTCTCGACCTGTGTCTCTCAGGTGCAAATCCGGGATTGGTAAAAAAATTATAAATAAGCATTTTGGGGGCAAGCGTCTACATGTTCGGCCACACCATTACTTCCCATCAAAATAAATTAGATTATGGACAAACTCATAACTTGAGTGAATATATCACTCAATTCCAACTCAACACACTCTACAATCTTCAAGGAGTAAATGTATGAAATCTTTGTTTCAAGGCTAGACTGAATAGATTTCTTGTAGTCTAGATCGACGTGGCTTGCTATCAGGCAAGTTGGTGACCAAACGTAGATCTATCCAATCCAAAACAAAGGCCTAATAGGCATTATTATTTTATATTTTTGCGTTTTTAGTTTTGTAACAATAAAAAATCTGCTAGTCGAAGAATCAATGCTAAAGCAGCCAGTTCTAAAAAAAACTCTATATCTAAATAATACTAGCTGCACTCTTTTTTTATATTTTTTTTTATAGTAGGCTTGCGCTTGGCCGCCATCTCGCCTGATGTTAAGCGAGGATGCGGTCTACGATGGAGCACGCTTGCCTAGAAGAAACCGATTCACTCTCGACTTGAAGACACCCAGATTGTACCTAACTAACGGGGAAAACCCATTCAGGCAGCGAATTCCGCGGCACTCACTCCGCGGTTTCACCCGCGTAGTGATGAAAAATGGTGATGATGATGATGAAAAGTAGCCTATGTCACACTCTGGCTCTTGAACGTTGCAGCGTGAAAGAGGAACAAACATCCATACATCTATACATACAAACTTTCGCGTTTATAATATTATTAGTTGAAACCGCTACTTCGTACGCGTAGAGCTCGGCCTTCGGCCTCGCTACTATAAACCGTTATGGCCTATGTGTTATTCTAATGTATAAGCTATATTATTGTAAACTTTCATTAAAATCCATTCGGTAGTTTTTGCGTGAAAGAGGAACAAATATCCATACATCCATACATACAAACTTTCGCGTTTATAATACATATTAGTAGGATATAAAAATGAATCCCTATTTACCTTGGTCACGCCATAACTTGAGAACAACTTTACTGATTTAATTCATCTTATTTTTTTTAATTTTCTAATACTTTGTAGAAGGTTCTTTGAAAAATTGACAAAATTGCGCGGAAAATTTGAGAAAACTTTACGACGATATTTACTTCGCGCGTTTGACAGTTCTCAGCTAGTAATCTTATAAAAATACTCTGTGAGTATTGATCCATTGATCGACACTACATTGTAATGAAATTACATCGATACGCGCGCATCTTTACATCGTTTTCTTGCTAATGAGGTATTTTATTTACATACATTCTCGATTTTGGTTTAAAAAGATGTTGTCAGGCAACACTGAGGTCTTAGAGTAGAATGTGCCTTTTAGCGCGAACGTGGAAAAAAACAATAATGTCGGCTCGTTGGATTATTTTCCTAAACTTGTGTATTTTCGAGTGCATTATTTTTTATTAAGTGCTTGTGAACATTCTCGAGTGTGGAGAAGTGATATAACGAGGTGAAACATGTCTTTTCGTGTTGTTTCCAAAACTCCATAGAAGCTTCTTGTAAAGCCACCACCACTTTACAGGGGCATGAATTTGACTTGACCGTTACTTACTTTGCCTGACTCTGATTGTAACTATGTCTTGTTTAACGCGATTTAAGACTATGTAAACTTGATTATTATTACGACCGAAGGACTCTGCTTCTATGGTCATGAACAAAAACTAACAACAACAAAAGAGTAACATGTAGTAGAATGAGGTCAAATGTGATCTATTAAATTGGCCCTACTTTAATAATATTTTTCTAAATCCTCATCATTCAAAAAAAAAACTCTTTTGATCTTCATAGAGAAAAAACAAACACAAAACTCACGTTTTCCCAAAAAAAACTACCACAATTAGTCCTATAGGTAAACATCCTGTATAACTAAGCAATAGGCGTTAAGTTTCTTAAATAACTTAGGCAAATTTAAGGTGTGCTTGACGGTAACTAAGTATGTCTAAGCAGCATGCGTGCTATGTTCTGCAGATTAGACAGAATGAGATAGACAACACATTTGCGTACAAAAAAATAAAAACCGACTTCACGGGAATTTTATTAAACTTGATTGAGTGAAACATTGTGATATTATCAGCCTTTGATAGCCTACTGCTGGAAATAGACGTCCTTTGTGTGATGTACACACGCCACAGAGGTTTTTTTTTCTTTTGTTTTTTATGCGTTTTGTAAATTTTTGGTTATATATAATGTAAATATTACAGTTTTTGGTTATACACAAATAGAACAAGCTCTTAGAAAACAAGATTTATAATATAATAAAATGCGTGTTTATTTGCGTTTCTTTATTGAGCCACAAGCTCATAACTTTGATTTTGAAATTTACAGTCTGCTGTCATTCTATAACATTGTCGGACTACCTGAGTTTCGCTCGGAACACGATCGAGTCCGGAACACCTAAATTCGATGTCGTACCTACCAAAGTAGTGGACATCGTAAATAAAGTGTTAGATGGAACTGGACAGAGCATGTGACGGATACTGGACGTAGTATCCTGCAGTGACGATATGGTGGCCCCGATTAAGTTGGCGGAATCCAGCTCGAGGTTTACATAATTATGAGTCGACATAACAAGTATAAATTAAAAAAACACCGATAAAAGGCCCGATAATCTTCAAACAGCTAAGCAGGTTTTCTTGAATCATAGCTAAAAACACAAAACCTTTCAAGTAATCGGATTAAGTAACCTTTCAAACAAACAAAAAAATCAAAATTAAAATCGGTTATAGGCCGTTTGGCTACGATGCCACAAGAGACACACAGATACATAGTCGAACAAATAAATAAATACATACCTAAATACAGTCACGCCTCTTTCCCATTTGAGTAGGCAGAGACCACACCTCTACTTACTACGATCCTGATGCATATCATTCGCTTCTTCTACTTTCATAAGTGTTTTGACAAGCTCGTCGGTTACGGGTACTTTTGGCGAGGCTTTTTCTCAACAAGTCGCACAAATTCTCTTGAAACTTATAACAATTTTATTTTTGCGTCAGGGATTTAAAAAAAAGATTCCAGAAGAGTTCCGGTCTCTGTTCTTTCCTAGTCTTTACCGGTCCGGTTCCCTTTCACATAGCCGTAGTGTACATGGTGTCGGGCTGTCGGCGATGACCTTTCGATACATCTTATCCTTCTTGGCAACTTGATATCGCAACTAAATATTAAAAGGCACTGCCTGCTGCCACTTACGTGGTTTTATTGAAATTCCTGCAGGTCACTTATATGGTAGCTAAACTTTTTGGGGAACATTGTGGCACTTGCAATGTTTGTATTTTGTTTCGGTCAAATCTTACAAGCTAAATTAGAACCAGTTCCTTCTAACCGATTTTGCTGAAATTTTGCATACACCTTTAGTTCTGGTGACGTGACAAATACAATATGCAATACCGTGGCAATACCCAATATTGGACCCAATACTATCAAAATGGCCGCAAAAATTACAAAAAAGGTTTATTAAATAAAAGTTTCTTTTTCTCTTTTTTAACTAAATAGTTATTTTTTTTATAATAATAGGCTTGCCTTTGACTACCATCTCGCCTGATATTTATCTTTCAATCTATTTTGGCATAAATGTTCAGTGACAGTGAAGAGTACCCTTCGATCAAAGAGTGAACCTATAAGTTTTGCCCCTACCAAAAGTCGCTCAACGCGGCTAAAGATGTTTTCACTTCAATTACAAACAAATAGTAAACACTTACGAGCTAGTGCCACAAGTAGCGGTCTTATCGCTAAGAACGATCTCTTCCAGCCAGTGGTCGAATTGGATTCGTTCACGAACCGAAACGCATTTTCGTTCAAACCTTGCGAACTTTTAACCGACTGTCCAAGAGAGAGGGTAATGTTTTGGGTTGTATGTAGGCACATACATGTTTCTGGGTTCCTGTAGTACCTTCTATAGCCTAAACGGCTTGACCGATTTTGACGAGTGAGGTGTCGTTGGGTTCCTCTTTACGTCCAGAGTGACATATATAGGCTACATTTTCCGCTTTTTCCGAGTATTTCTAAACAAGCTAAAGGTTTGGTACCTACCTAGGTTTTTTGCCGAACCAGAACAATATGAGGAGAACTTTTACGAAACGGAACGGCGTTCCGGTCCATTTAGAGCATTGCTTCCAGGCCTTTATGTTATAGGTTTGAGCTTTATCTAAACATGAAGATACGTCCTGTATTAAAAAAAAATCGAAGCTGTTTATTAAGCTTTTGCATCATTAGCTTAGTATGTCCATAGAGAAATATACTATACTAGAGTATGTCTTAAAGTCTGACTAGGCTTTAAGGTTAAAGCTAGGTGTGAGGCAACATTTACGCCACAGGTCAGGAAGTCACCCGGTATCGGTAAACGTACTATATTGCTGATATCAAGAGATATACGGATCGGCTTCGTGCTTATCCAATGGATTGTGTAACTTAGAGATGTTAGACGATGTGTACAAGCTTATAGGTATAGGTATGCCAAGGAGTTGGCTGCTCTGGGAAGTGCTTTTAATAAACAACAAAAAACAATTTTAAAACCGACTTTAAACTTTGAAAAATCTGTGGGAAAATACGCAATTTCGTTTACTTGGATGACAATACAACGAATTTCCCAGCTATTTTGATTTAAAAACCAAACTACTGAGCCGATTTTGATGAAATTTGTATGGGATCAAAGTATATGCTTTCAAATAAAAAATACATTTTCCAAATCGGTTTATGAATGACGAATTCCGAGTCCCTCCTTTTTTAAGTCGATTAAAAATCAGTCCACCCTCAGGACGATATCTTATCTTTATGCAAAAAATCACGTCGAACTTGCTCTGTTGCTGCTTTAAAGAAAAACAAACAACACACACTTTATCATTACATTATTCACAATCGGCGACGCTATACCTTGCCTCCTTTTTTAACGCATCGATTGAAAACGAACCGATGTCTGGAGCCCCGTTAAGTAAGTATAGAGTTATTAAACTCAAAGTAGGTACAATCGACTTCTAATAAAGCTACCGGTTCACTAAATAAGGGGTTCTCCCCGAATCTAATCTGACGTTCTCCATAAACCCTGCTATGGTGCGCCCGCGCATCGCAAATGGCAATCTGCGAGATCTAAGATCGCGGCGGTTGCGATGATTTTGATGTTGTTTTAAGTAGCTGATAGGTGTATATGGACAACAATAAGGGAATAGCGGGTATGCTGATGCTACTTTCGTAGTGTTAAAAAGTTGACTGTATTCCACACGGTTTTTTAATAGCAAATGCCTAATTCCGCGTTTGACCACCTCAGTACTCACCTGTTGGTAAGCGACGATGTGGTCGAAGAGAGACACACTTAGAAGATACCTAATACCTAATCATTCTGACCTTGAAAAGGCCCAGATTATATCTCTCAGGAAACAAAGCCGGTTGTTCCAATCCATGGCCGTTTTTAATTTAAGTTTCCTTTTCAAGTAGAATAGAAAACGAAAAAAGGAGAGAACAAGAGAAAGAGAGAAAGGTTCGAAGGTTTGGATCACTGAAAAGCTAAAACCGTGGTTTGGATGTGAATTTCCCATTGCGCACTAATACCTATTGAGAATGGAGATATAATACTCTCGATGGTATTGAGCAATGAAAAAGACCTTTCCAAACCTTCCTACCGACCTTTCTCTTTCTCTGTCGTATTTCCCGTCTTTAAATTTCTGTTCTCCATTTTTGAGCATTCAACAAAAAACGCGTTAGTAATAGTGAATCTAGAATTCTAGATCATCATCATCATCAGCCAGAAGACGTCCACTGCTGAACATAGGCCTCCCCCTTTAACCTCCACACTGAACGACAGCCAGCCTTTTGCGTCCACTGAATTCCGCGACTGAGAATTTTAGATAATAATATGCAATTATTTTTGTAAAATTCCCACTCAACTGAAATACATACAATAATCTAATAAACTATGTGTTAATCAACGTCTAGATGTGGATGTGATGGATGCAGGCCGCTTCCAACCGGCCCTTTTGGGAGGCCTATGTCCAGCAGTGAACGTCCTATGGCTGAATTGATGATGATGATGATGATGAGATGTGGATTACATTTAAGATTACGCCTCTCACCTTTTCCTCGTAAAAAGCTCATCCAAAATAGAAAGCCAGACATCACTTACCCAATTGAAATAGCTCAGGAACTGGATAGAAATCTCACGTTAAAATAATCTCTATTAATAAACCAGCATAGATTCGTGAAATAACGGAATATCGGCACAAGATCGTAAATGGGCTTCTCTTGGGCCGCCATTCTGCCGCCTTGTGCATTATCTGCCGCCCGTATAGTGCGCGAGGGTTATCTGTCGCAGATAAGCTAACTGTACTCGTTTCTGGTGCTAATAAGTTAGGTTCCGGTGAAAGGCTCATACTTTATTGAAGAAAACAACGTATCTTCGACTGATCTTGACATATTCCAGGCATTAAGATCTTCGAACAATTAATAATATAATAATATTCGGGACATTTTTGTACACACGGTCACCTAAACCCCAAACTAAGCAAAGCTTGTCGTTGATCAAGCGAGACTGCGATGTCTGAGTCGCAAGTGGGAAAGAAAGGACTACTTGTGTTATGTTTGAGGTGAAATAGCAATAGTCTTAGTACGTGTGTGAAAAACGGAATGCAGCGTAATCAAAATAATATAATTATGATGATAAAATAATGTGGTTTATAGTTTTTGTGACACAAATTTTTATTGTTCACACCAGAAAAGTCATACTTACGTAAGACAAAAACAACTTAAAACCAGTGAAACAATTGGCAACCTTATTGCTATAAGAGATCTCTTCCAGGCAACCTTAGTATGGAGGACACACAGAAAAGGATGGGGAGTGCTGTAATAAAGGAATACCTACGTATCTACTATATAAGGCAATAATCTATACTAATATTATAAAGAGGAAAGATTTGTATGTTAATATGTTTGTAACGAATTGGCTCAAAAAGTACCGGACTGATTTTAAAAATTCTTTCACCATTTGAATGCTACATTATCACTGATTAATATAGGCTATTTTAATAGGCTATATAACTATACCCGTGCGGAGCCGGGGCGGACCGCTAGTACCTTATAATAATCCATTAATACCGAAACAATAATATCTATATCTATACTAATATTATAAAGAGGAAAGATTTGATTTTTTGTTTGTTTGTTTGCATTGAATAGGCTCCGAAACTACTGAACCGATTTGAAAAATTCTTTCACTGTAATCTATACCCGAGCGAAGCTGGGGCGGACCGCTAGTTTAATAATAATATAAATTAATATACATAAATAAAAATATTATATACATACTTACAAACATAAACCGAAAGCATAACGATACAGTAGCCATTTCGAAATTTATACTTAGTGCAGTTTCACACGACGCTTGAAGACTTCCTGTGAGGGTGGGTGATTTTGAAGACAGCTCATTCCACAGTCTCTTTTTTTTCATTTCCTTCGGTTATAATATAATTCAACACAACAAACTTCATTGCAAAAATGAAAGCCGACCAAATAAAACCGTAGTATAAAAGACATACAAAACCCGCGAATGCGATATCAATTTATAGCACATTAAAGAAATGATACCTTTGATAGCTTTATTCCGTAATTTACAACTTAAATTGAAATAGCTCATTATGACCATAACTCGCCCTTTATAGCCTACTTTATTGTTTAAATTAAAGCACTTCGTTTAAACGACTTTTATTTATTTGCTCTTTAAGGTGCGATGGTTTAAATGCTTGTGGGCACTTTAACTGAGAGAAGCGAATGCGAAACCAAGATATCGTTTAGGCCAAATAGTTCCCCTAGTTTGCATGTCTTTTTTTTCTGTTTTAAGTTGGACCAATGCTCCAACTAGCTCGCCATACAATTCAGTTCTATCCCTGTCGTCTTGGCAGCAGCACGTCAAACAATACAAAAATGAAAAATTGCGCCATATTAAGGCGAGGTTTTCCTACTTTTAAGCAAGGTTTATTACTACAGATGGCCATAACCATAAGGCTTGGTTTATTGGGTTTCTCTATCTCTACATAGTATAAATTAAAGTCGCTTTCCGCGTCTGTCTGTCTGTATGGCCGCTAACTCCTCCTAAACCACGCAACGGATTTTGATGCGGTTTTCACCATCAGTTAGATACATTTTCACGGAAGGTTTATATATATAACTAGCGACCCGCCCCGGCTTTGCACGTAAATTACACCCGTGCGAAGCCGGGCGGGCGGGTCGCTAGTATTGTGTAAAATTGCATTTAGCGGAGCAAAATCATGGCGCTTACACACAGTCGTGCGTTTCGCTACTTACATTTTTGAGGATTTTCTCATATTTTTCGAAAAGTATAGATGTAACGTAAAATTTAACTTTACTGTTTCCTTCATAATTATGAAATCTATATATCAAGATACGAAATAGGTATCTGAATGAACCCAAAAAAAAAAACAGGGAGAAATCAGTGTTACTTTCATATAGGTAGTATTATTTCTATCGAGCGAAATGTCCTTCGTGTCGTCATCTCAAAAAATCGTGTTTCGGTCTTTGGGTATTCCTAGATATAACATTCATTATGACACCATTTTTATAATTTTAAGCTAATCATGGAAGTAGCTTAAACTAGAATGACCAAAGTTGCGAAAAAAGTCGGAAGAGAGGACTCATTGAAAACAGTTGGTCGTGCGAATGGAGTTAAACTACCACTAAAGGATGATTTATTCTAGACCATTACTGGTGGTTTTCTTATTGTCTAAACCATAATAATTATATACTATGTCAAGATGACACATCTCTGAAATATTACGAATTTAAAATAAAAAACGTAAATAGGAAAACGTTTAAACTTCCCTACGCTCGTACAAATTATGGCCAGCACTCGTCTTTATATCGCCTGTGTTCTGCATACAATGGTGTTTGTAATTAGATTGATATTTTCAACTGCTCTGTCTCTTCTTTTAAGAGACTCCTACTCTCAACTCTAGTTTAAATTCATTAGTTTATAATATTTATGTACAATAATTTTGCTAAGCATGCTGTGTTTACAACAAGAAGGGCATATACATAATGTACTTGTCTTTAATTTAAGCCCATTTATTGATTTAGTTCTTCATGTGTATGTCTAGTTTTGTGAACCTATCAAAAAAAAAAAAAAAAAAAAAAAAAAACTATGACTACAATTATATGCGGCTTTGGTTACATAACTGGCCAAGAGCATAACAACTACAACTATATGCACGCATGACTATGCATGTCTCAACATGCTCTTGGCCAATTTTTTTAATATCAATATTACTCCGAAATAAGTTAATTACCCTGCAAATTTTGAGCGTGAAATTTCCTGATGTATCAAGACTAGCTATTTCAGCTATACCACCAGCTGCAGACCCCATTATCTTTTTTAACAGCTTATACTAAATAAATTAATCCCTGTTATAAAGAGCAACCTTTAACACCACAACGCGTATCGAGCTAGAATCGCGGTCGACATCGCCCCTGGCTGCGATTTGTGGCCGGTACCGCCGACAGTTGCCGGCGATTTATTGTCGCTCCGAGAAACATTCTCATTCGGATTGGGACAATGGTTAATGTAATTGAGGAATTAACTGTTAGAAATAGCGTTAAATAGTATGTATTTGAGCGGTTTGGGGTCCAATGCCGTAGGATTGGTTTCTTGAAGACCGGGAGCTCATGATATATTCAAAAATGTATCGGAAAGACCAGTGGTCGAAGTACGAATTTTCGTTACGTAAAATGCGCATCAAATTCCATACAAGCATCTCAATTGAACGCCGGGAGGTGTGTCTAATTAGGCTTGCAAGATTTGTACTTAACATACTTAGTACTTACTTACTATGGTATGTGAAGTTAAATAAAAGCTTTTAAAATTGGCAAATTGCACAATACTGTCAAAATACGCAATGTGCGAGAGAGACAAAACGGTGAAACAAATTGAAATGAAAGCGAATAAAATCTGTAATATTAAAGACGCCTAAACACCGACTAAATCTGAATAGGTAAGTACTATTCTAGTAACCTTTAAATAAGTAGGTATTATAACGCCTACTTAGATAATTTATATGTAAGATATCTTGAAACAAAGATTAATGAGTGAAGGCATACGGCCATGGTAGCCGAGCCCGGCACTAATTTGTGACTTGTGTTGAACTTAGGTTACCTAGGTCTTGTGTAAGTACTAATATTGAAAGAATCGTTGCGAAGCATCGAGATACAATACGTTGTACCTTGTTCTCCATATCTGATCTGACATATATTGGTACTGCTGAGACGTGGTCTTTAACTGTTGGCCTTTTGGAAAAACTCCTCACACAGCGGGCAATGGAGACAGCTATGCTCGGAGTTTCTTTTCGCAATAGAATCCGAATCTTGGATATTCGACAAAGAACCAGAGTCACCGACATACTGCTAGTCTGAGGAATGCGCTGCCTGAATGGGTGTTCCCCCATAGTTACAATCTGGGTGTCTTCAAGTCACGAGTTAATCGGTTTCTTCTAGGCTAGCGTGCTCCATCGTAGACCGTATCGTCGCTTTACATCAGGCGAGTTTGCGGTCAAACAAAGCGTATTAAAAGATTAAAAAAAAATAACAAAAAAAAAACATAGCTGCTAAAATTTGCAAGTTGAAGTGGCAATGGGCAGGCCACATCGCTCGAAGAACCGATAACCGACGACATTGTGAGAGTCGCTGGCATTCCGTGGATGCAGATGGCAGGCTGTCAGTCAGTATGGAAATTTAAGGGGGAGGCCTATTTTCAGCAGTGGACGTCTCTAGGCTGATGATGTCGAGGGCAGGCAGGTGCGAGGGCAATGCGGGCAGTGGCGCGCGCGGTGCGAGTAACCGCTGCCACGGTTACCGCGGCCTTGACTTGACATTGCCAGTTGCCAGTACACGGACAACGTCTCCGGAAACGCGCGTATTTCCTGATGAAGGAGCTCTAATGGTTGCGAAAGTAGTTGATCGTCTCGACCGCGAGTGTAAGCCGTTTTTATAGCAATTTAGTCATTTATGATGATATCTGATCTGAGGAAACAACTTACAACAATTCCGTCACAATCCTACTCCTATTACAGTTTACCGGAAGGGTAGCGATGGCGTCACAACATGGCGGCGTTAATCTCCGGTCAGGCGTCACCTCTTCTGCGGTTTATTATGGAGTGGCTTTGTCTGTCTGTCTGTAATAGAATTACTGGGAGTTTGTGTCTGGCACCTAGAATTTCACGACACTAGTGAATCGAACCTGTCTCAGGACTGTGACAATTGCCTGACCTACGATAGGCATAAGTAGAACCAGATGGAGAAGGCCTATGTCCAGATAGCCCGTTGGTCCAGTTGGTAGTGAACGTACCTTATGTGCTTCGGGGCTGGGTTCGAATCCCATGCACCTAGGCAAAACATTTATGTGATGAACATGTGTTTGTTCTATATCTGGTTGTTAATATCTATTTAAGTGTGTATTTAAAACTATATATGTATGTATATCAGTCTCTGGCAGCCATATCACAAGCTTTGCTTAGTTTGGGGTCAGGTGACCGTGTGTACAAGAATGTCCCGAATATTGTTATTATTATATTATGTCCAAAAATTGACAATCCAGTAACTTAAAACAAAAAATGTAATATAATTTATAACATGGAAATTATTAATTTAATTAAATTTAGGGCTTTTGTAATTTATATGTCCAGCCGTGGACAGAAGGGTCATGATGATGATGATGATGATGAACAAAACAAACAAATTAAATTTCTAAATTATAAAAATATAGTTTTTGTAAAAAAAAACCTTTTAACCCTATCTGGCTTCATACAGTTCCGATGGATTTCCGCCTTTAAAGTTGGACCCATAGCTTTTCCAGATTATGTATTCTGCCACCTAGCAGTAACATCATCGTTTTTTTTTGGGTTTGTATCTAAATCGTGGGCAAACGTTGTGTTCCATATTAGTAAGCAGATTAGTAATTACGAAATAATTCGTAGGTCCATTATTAAAGATTGCCACATAGTTACCTGCTCACAGACATACCAGCTGGTTTTACATTTACAGAATACCTACTAAAGGGCATACGGATTCCTTCCAAGTAACTCCCCTCAGTGTAGATGTAGGCCAAAACAGTAACTCAGCTTCGTTCATATCATAAGATTTAATATTAATAATTATCAATTTTAAAATCGACTTCAATATTAGTATAGGTACTTATATACGCAATTTTGTTTACTTGGATGATATATATTTTTTCTAGTTATTTTGATTTTAAAACTAATCTACTGATCCAATTTTGATGGAACCAATCTAAAAGTACTAAAATCCTTTCAAATAAAATAAAAAACAAATTAGTTCGTATATGACGAAATAATAAATATTAAAAAAATACTAATTGAGAAAATAAAATAATATCGATTTTTTTTTTTTAATTTAGTATGTACATAAATAACGCTTTCCGCTCATCATCATCATCAGCAGCCATCAAACGTCCACTACTGGACAAAGGCCTCCCTCTTAAAGAGGGGTGTTGCCATAATCCCCACGCTTGGCAGGCGGCTTGGGGATCGCAGTAAGTTCACCGTGTACTAATAGGATGCTGCTGCCCATCCTCCGGTGGTTCTGGACGCAGTTTTAGGACATACCCGGGTCCGCTTTCCGCTCAAAGCTCCCCAATAGGATTCCTTGGGTCGGGGAAGCCCTTAAACCCACACCTTTACGGACAACTAACACCAGACTCAAAGGAGATATTTAATTTCATGATTCAAATTTCTACCTGGCCGGGTTTCAGGCCGTGCAAATATTCAACGGGCCATTCAATCGTCAAAATAATAGTTGCAACTATTATTTTACTATTTTTTTTATTTTTTTTTTTTTTATTTTTTTTATTAGTTTGAATCATGAAATTAAATATCTCCTTTGAGTCTGGTGTTAGTTGTCCGTAAAGGTGTGGGTTTAAGGGCTTCCCCGACCCAAGGAATCAATCGTCAAAATAATAGTTGCAACTATTATTTTGACGATTGAACGTTTTAATATTGAAGGGTAGGAAAGCTACGGATCGGCTGGAATTATATAACATCATCATCATCATAAGACTTCCACTGCTGAACATAGGCCTCCCCCTTTCACCTCCACACTGAACGACAGCTTTTTGCATCCACTGGATGCCAGCGACTCTCACAATGTCGTCGATCCATCTAATGCACGGAACACTATTACTAATCTAGTGAGAGGCCTACCTACGCTGCGTCATATATTATGTATAGCCAGTGTGAAATTTCCGCGCTAAAAAAAGGTCCCAGTCCTTGATGTCCGTGATAATTTTCCTATTTTTCCTCTCTTCTTAGGAAACCATCAGAGATCAGGAGACCTCAAATACTGCAACTACGAGTATACAGTGCTCGTTAGCAGCCGCAGGATTGACAACATAATGAAACTACCCGTCGCCAAAGCTGGCAATAATTTATTTTGATTAACTAGGATTTTAATGATGGAAGTTTCTCTGGTTACGTATTTCTTGTTAGAAAGCTAAGGAGTGTGTGCGTTTGCAATTGAATTACTTAGTTAAAAGAGATTACATTTTCTTTCCGCGTTTCTTTCCGTCCGCAGTTCTTACCTCACGCATTTCACTATTATGAAGATAAGGTATTTTCGTTTTGATAAATTCGTATCCGTCCGTCAAATCAAAAGTGACGAAATGAAACAATCTTCATTTGTAATGTTATGGTTATGATAGATAGCAAATCATGGTTATGTCACTTTATTGTTTACGTACGCTCAGAGCAGATCTACCACAATTTTCTGTGACGCTCAGTGATTTTTTGAAGGTTTTTTTTATTTTTTTTAAATCGCAAATAAAAAGACGTGAGGACATTCGTATCCCTAATTTTCTTTAGGGTTTCAGTTGTTTGCATGTAGGTGTCAAAAACTTCAAGTAATATTATGACGCAGTCAAAACGCACAAAATGCAGAATGCACAGATCAGCGGATTTACTACTTTTCTTTTCTTTACCTTCAAATCAAGGACGTTTTATACCTTCCCCTTAGATAGATAGATAGAAACTCTTTATTGTGTACACTGAAATAAAAATTACAAACAGATAGAATACACTTATGAGCTAGTGCCACAAGTGGCGGCCTGTAACTTATTTGTCAGAAAATTTTAGGTATACAAACAGGGTCGTACAAATTGAAATGAAAAGAACAAATTAGTTTTCGCTTTTATAAAAGTCATACTTAGCTCCATGAATGCCAGTATGGGCTTCGTGAAACTTTTTTCATGAACCCCAGTCTGGGTTTCTTCAAATCGAAGGCCATTGAGTACCAGAAAAGATTTGTAGTAAGGGTGCGGTAAACCTTTGCAAACTCCACTCCATGAAGGCCATTCTAGGCTTCGTGAAACCATTTATTTGTCATGAACCCCAATCTGGGTTTTTTCTAATCGAAGGCCATTAGATATTAGAAAAGTTGCATTGTAAGGGAGCGGTAAACCTTTGACCTCCTAGTTTCCTATAAACATTTGCTTCGTTGATAACTGCATAAAGTTGCAAATCCCACAGACACACCCACATAATGTGCTGTGTATGGCACAATGCAAACATCTGAGGTAGTAGAGTTGAAAGCCGGCTCATTGTGAGCTTAGCATTTAACTTGACGCAGGATAATCGACCACATCAGCGTTTAGAATTAGAGATTAGGTGAAGTATCGATAATATTTATCAATAAATAAACGATATTTCCGCGATGATATGGGAATGATTGTGGCAGGGCGGTAGCATGTACGCTTTACAATCTAACAGCACCCGGTTCGATTCTCGGTCCTGCACCAATGACTTGTTTAGTACTTACATTGCATAAATTATGTGCAGTTTCGATGCCATCGCTCAACAATCGTGAGGAAACCGGTATGTCCAAGAACCTCAAAAGTTCAAGACATGTATATATATTATGACTAACACCAACATGCACTGGGCCAGCATGGTGGATTTAGGGTCCATCCTCTTTCGATCTGAGAGAAGGCCTATTTCCCAGCAGTTAACATGATAGGATGAAAATTATGAAGCTATATTTCCAACAACAACCAAAAAACTTGTGACTATGGTGAAAAAACTAATATCTTTACCACGAAATTGTATACTATCACGCGGTTATATCCCGTAAATAAACATAAATATTACTGTATGTTTACCAAGAAATATGTAAGAAAAGTATAGGTTAGACAGAAAATAAAGCTAGGAGCTGTGCTATTGATACGGAAGAGAAAACAGAAAAGAAGTAGAAATTTAACCGCTGGGTAAAACATATGTGAAGAATTTCATGCTAGAAGTTTTTTTTTTATTTGTATAATTGGTGTTTGACCGCCAACTCGCATGATGTAGCGATGATGCGGTCTACGATAGAGTACGCTTGCCTAGAAGAAACCGATTCATTCCAAATTTAAAATTCTTTGTTATCGATAAAATTACTATTCACCATCATGATAAGCCAGAAGATGGCCACTTCTGAACATAGGCTTCGTTCTTCCCCTATATACCAAATTACTATTAGTACTGGATTAATAGTGTTTAGATGGCCAGAACAGATGGGCGATGGGGCCGAAAGGTTCTCGATTGGAGACCGCGGACCGGTAAGCGCAACGTAGGACGTCCACCTACAAGATGGACAGACGACCTAAAACAGACCACAGGGAAACGCTGGATGCAGGCCGCTTCCAACCGGCCTTTTTGAAAATCGATGAGGGAGGCCTATGTCCAGCAGTTGACGTCCTATGGCTGAAATTATGATGAAAAATAGTATTTTTATCGATAATAAAATATTGATCATCCCTTTAGAATTTAGAACCAACGTAAGCTAGGTGAGGCAGGTCGCGATGTCAATCGTTGAATCAGACAGATATCTAGGCTTTGTGCGAATGCCTGCATAGGCATTGTACGAATGCCTAGGCACGGCTACCACAGCAACCTGCTCGCAGGTGGGTTGGGTATTGCGTAATGGGTAACGGAGGCTTTGGTCGTGAGATAACTTTGCTTAGCTAGGGAACCTCAGATCAGACAAACATGGGAGATATGCTTTAGTAGGTATAATTATCGTTCATGTTTAAATGCCTCACTTACTTGTTACCGCTGTAAGTAAGGCACACTTACCTACAAATTTTTGAACCGAATTCAAAAAAGAAGGAGGTTCTCAATTTGGTTGTATTTTTTATGTCTGTTACCTCAGAACTATATGAGAAACAAATCTGGCCGGATTGAGAACCATCCTCCTTTTTTGAAGTCGTTTTTTTTTTTGTAAGCATGTTGGTTAGCTCCTACGACAAACAAGTTTAGTTACACAAATATTTAGGTATAACAAAATTAACGTTAAGTCTTTTGATATAATGAAAATAACCATTAAAACTTAGCAGATACAGATTTACGCAAGCATATTAAATTCAGAATGTCTTTAGTAAACTCGTGCGCGCATATTTTAGGGTGCGCGTGGATAATCCCGCTTCCATACCTAAATTTTACAACCTAAACTTGGCGACTTCGACGGAGGTAATAGCTTTTGTTACTGCTGGTAGGAGGTCCATGAGTTGCTTGGTTGATTTATTTTTCATTCTAGAAAAAACGAATCTTTTTTTTTCAAGGATCTTGATGTCACGCCATGCCACTTCCAAGCTTACTAAGCCTTTGGAGGGGAAGAGTATACAAGCCAGCCGGCCCGGCCCGAGAATTCCTGGCGCTCTAGGCGAAAGACTGAAACGGCGTTCTTTCATTACATAATAGAGACCTACACCTTCCTTTTTTGCTGTATGAAAGACAAACTTTTAAAAAAACGTTAGGTTAGGTTAAATTTATTTTTCTTGACTAAATATTTTTTTATTTTGATTAACAATTTTTTTGGCAAAAGTGGAAATGATCTGCTTTAAATCAATTGTTTCAGCTATTTGTTGCTCTGTAGATAATGTTGCTATTCCCATATATATATATATCACTTATTTTCAAGTTGTAAAAAAGGACCGTTACTTATTAATTTCAATTTTGAATTCGATGCCGCCGTTTGCCGCTCCTCTAATATGAGCGCCGTAGGCTATCGCCTAGTTCACCTATATAAACGGGCAGGCCCTGTGCCAGCCAGCCAGCCATCTATCCCGCCGGCGGGATCGTAGACCCCCAGGATCTGTTAGAAGATCGGTTAGATTCTCTCCAAATAATCAATCAGTTCAAGAAACCAATAGGGCCCTTCTGGGGTGCCTGGGCAAGTCTGATTGCCACTCCCGGCGACGGCCCAAGCAGAGGTTCATACCTTCGAGGTGCCCTTGTGCTAGTCGCCCAAAACTTAAATCACCAAGTTATGCCGAACGCACTTTGCGTTCGCTAACTAATCCAGTCAAACTGTAGAGGCCAAAAGGCCAACAGTACAAATAAAAAAAAAAAAAAAAAAACAGCCAGCCATTTCTCTTTCAAATAAATTATCTTTATATTTGTCTATAACATTTCAATACAAAAAAACTCCTTTTTGTCCTTGATTTCCCGGATCACATGGTGTTCGTACACACAAGTCGAAGTAGTTACGTGCGGAATGGACGATTTGATCGCGACCAAGTTGGACTGTTTAACGCAGAGACCTTGTTACTTTATGCATAACACCGGCCGATACAGATTCCCATTCCATCTCGTCTACTACTTTCCTGTAACTATGAAACTTGTAAGAGGCGAGATGGAATCGTCGTTTGATGCGTTTTGTTTTGAAGTTTGCTGATTTCTTGGAAGTTGCAGTTTTGGAATCTTGCGTGGTTAAGATAACTTATCTGCATGGGGTGTAAAAAAGTGACTAATGTCAAAACAAAGTCTAAATACAAGAGAAAACTTTAAAAATACGGTTTTAGGCGCCAGCGTGAAAAAATCCTGAAGCGGCAATGTTTTATTTTTCAAAACTTGTATTTTTAGGTTTCCTTACCCAAAGGGTAAAAACGGGACCCTATTACTAAGCCTACGATGTCTGTCTGTCCGTCTGTCCTACTTTTAAACGGCTGTATATTTCGAAACGTAATAGATAGCCAGTTGAAATTTTCACAGAATATGTAATGTTACGACAGATTAACTTAAAAATAATAAAAAAGTCTAAATGAAAGGGGGTCCCCATACAACAAACGTATTTTTTTACGTATTTTTGTATTAGCTCTAATTTAAAAAAACGGTTATAGATACGTACAAGCGTCAAATTTGGAAAGATTGTAGTACCCACTCTAAAATATAACAACAAATGATACATAATGCCCAAGTGCGAGTCGATGACAAGTTTCTGTTTATTACTAAGTTATGACCAATGTTATAACTGGTAATTTCGTTATTGAATTTTGTGGTGGTACGGAACCCTCAGTGTGCGAGCCTGACTCGCACTTGGCCGGTTTATTTCAAGTAAACAAGTGTACCAAATAATGGTGGATTTATAACCGTTAAGTGATAAATAATGTGCACGAGTTTTGGCAAATTAGGTTGGTATATTAAAACTAACTAAATCAAAGATCCCGCAAAGCCCTTAAGACCAAGGTGTACACTGTACAACCAATGTGGTTAACCTCACATATGGTGCTGAAAGATGGACCCTCACTAAAGACACAACGCACAAGATCCAAGTGGCACAAAGGGCGATGGAACATGTTAGGCATCTCTTTCCTAGGGCCTTATGCCTAACTGTTTAAAGTAATCCAATTTAGGTAATGAAAAAATGTTGCGCGACCGCAATTCGTATCTGGGCGCGTTAAGATTCACGTTCGCGTGATTTACCGAACTACGCGGTTCAACGTTAGTTTGGGACCGCGTAACGAGTTGGGCGTAAGGCCCCTGGCTGGACCGAATACCAAACGTAGAAATAAACGAAGACGTGTTTAGACGGTTCCCGAGACTCAAGTTGCGATGGGCTGGGACTGGCTTGGTCAGAAAGTAAAATGGACAGTAGACCAAAGCAGTCATAAAATGGTAGCCGCGGAACGGAAAGCGACCACCGGGCAGACCACCAGCCCGCTGGTCGGACGACATCGCCAAGGCAGGAGGAAAACAGTGGACAAGACTAGCACAGGACCAAAAGAAGAAGAGGAAAAGATGGCGCGCTGAAGAGCAGACCTAGATGGAAAATGGTTGATGATGACTTTGATGATATAAATACGTATCTTTTCGTGTTGTAAAGCTCTATAGAACCCTTTATTTAAGGTTTTCTCACTTGATATTCTACGCGTACAAAGTGGCAACAGCTAGTAATCAACTAAACAGCTGTTAACGTAAAGGAATTTACACACCTAAAATTTGTCAGCGACGAATCAATCAGATGAGTCAGTAATTGCCACAATTTACCTACCTAACCTATCTTCATAATTTTAGGTAACAACCACTCCAATGTAATTTATTATCTTTTACCGAAATTAAATTCAGAAATATGAAATATACAGCAGTTTAGCATAAAACAATACTTAGCGTTCGCGGAAATCCGCCGTGATCGATGTGCTTGCGGACTGGAATAAGGTGCCTATTACCGAACTCGTGCGAGATGAAATCTCATAGTTTAGTAATATTAAGTGAGATGTTTCCTACCTTCTAGAAATCTAGAAGAATGACGGAGATAATTAAAGTAATTTTTAAACTTTCGCGATTTTAACACATTTTTTAAATGTTTATCGGGACTTATCACGTATTATTTAATATAGGTAAAAAAATATATACCTTTCGCTCGACGTTTCGACCATGTTACAATGGCCGTGGTCACGAGCTGACTGAAAACTGCGGGTGAGTCCGGCGAGAAGAGCGGGTGTTTTGTTCTCCTACCCTCACTTGATCTTGAAAAATCGCAGGGTTGTCACTACGACACACAACACTGACTGTATCGGTAAATGTCCTAGTACCTACATCGCGGTTTGTACACTAGCTCACTACGGGATTCCACTTAACTTAAATCAACTTAAATCCATCTTCCCGGTTGAAATTGCGATGTTTTCTAATTTCAACCGCTTCACGAACCATTCTTGAAAAATAATGTCGTTCAGTGGAGTGGACCTGCGGATCGTGGAGCTCGATCCAGTGACCGGATCCCGCCTCAAGCAAATGTTCTGCAATAGCCGACTTCTGTGTCTGGCGATTTTTGACGGCCGCGATATGTTCTTTGATCCTTTCAGCTATTGTACACTTCGTTTAACCTATGTAGGAACTACCGCAGCTACAATCGACCTTGTACACACCAGGGGTCTGGAAAGGAATAACGTCTTTCGGTGTCCTCACATGCCTCGCCAGCTTAGATAAGGGGGTATACCGTCTTGATGGAGTACTCCTTTAGCAAAGTCCCTACCTTATCCGTTACTCCTTTAACGTAAGGCATGAAAGCAGGCTGCCACTCGACGTAACTCCCTCTCTTGTGACATCTGCGTCTCGCCTGCCCGCGTTTAGTCACACTATAGCCATTCCTTTTAAGTACCTCCTGAACATGCCTTTTCTCAACCTCTACATGTTCAGGGTCACAGAGGGCGTCCGCTCTGTCCAACAGAGACCTGGCCACCGACTGTAGATGACGTGGGTGATGGTGTGACGTAGCGTGTAGGTATCTGTTTCTATAAACCGAGTGAGCTAACGAGCCTATTTACCTATATTAAATAATACGTGATAAGTCCCGATAAACATTTAAAACATAATTGAAGTAAATCATCAGTAAAAGAGATTAAGAAACCACGTTTAATAGCAATGCTTATGCGCCACCAGAAACGCCACCAGCACGCCAGCATTTTGGACACGCGTCGCATTAACCAGGCGCACTGAAAGATTTTTGAAAATGAGGTGAGCTCCCGGTCCCCCAAGGGCCCAATGTCTCGATCCCAAACGCCTAAAATATGTAACTATTGCCGAGATTACCATAATATTTGCGTCGCTTGTGCTGCTCTGCCGAATTAGCAGCCACGCCAGCCCTACCCTGTGTCTCAGGAAGATGTGATGGCGCCAAAGTATCGACACAAGTTGCGTCCCATACAAGGGGCCGTCTCAACCTCCAGGGCACAAGTGTCATACCGTCAGGCCTCTTTCCATCGTCACGCGCAAGACCACTCGGTTCGAGCACAGCTGCGACATTGGCGGTGCAAATGCCGCCAGCATGCTGGGTACGCTGCCAACTGGTAGTGGGCTTGAGCTTTTGGATTGTCTTTAGACCTTCAACGGTCTATGGGCAGTCTAACTGTATTTGTAGTGTTAGCTTTAGCTTGTATTTTGTTTAGTTAATAAAGGCGCTTGCCCAGGAAAAAGAAGCCACAAACAGCAAAAGGAGCGATGGTGGCCGAGCGGTAGCATGTACAATCAGCGCTTTTCAATCTGACGGCACCCGGTTCGATCCTCGGCCCTGCACCAAAGACTTATTAATACCTAAATAAATTATGTGCAGTTTTGATCATCATCATCAGCCAGAAGACGTCCACTGCTGAACATAGGCCTCCCCCTTTAACCTCCACACTGAACAGCCTGCCTTTTGCATCCACTGAATACCCGCGACTCAGTTTCGATGCCATTGCTCAAAAACGGTGAAGGAAAACATCACGAGGAATGTCAGAACATATCCCATGCTGCGATCAAGGACATGAGTGAGTGTGGTCAAAAGAGTGGACACGATACAAAGTAACATAATAGGTAATCTAGGATCTACCTGCCTAGTGGTATTTTACGCTTTTCGCTTTAGGCGCCCATTATACTGCCGTATTTTATGTTAGTTTAAGTTTCATTTGTATTTTTGGTATGTAATAAAGAAATATTGTATTGTATTTTACCCACAGAAGAGAAAAAAAATTCGGAGCGGTCAACCTGTTGCACGCGTAACCTTGTTTCCTATCCAATACCATAGTGGATCCTACAGAAATCTCCCTATATATATTTTCTGCTGTTTCAACATGTTTTCAGCCTATCATGTTCCCACTGCTGGGACTCAGGCCTTCTCTCAGAGAGAGAGGAAAGGCGCTTACCTAATCCTTATCCACCATGCTGACCCAGTGCATGCTGGGGAATGTCATATCTCTGAACTTTACATACCTACTGGTTCTTGGACATAACGGTTCAAACGATGATGTTTTCCATCACCGCTTTTGAGCGATGGCATCAGAACTGCACATAATTTATTTATAGTACTAAACAAGTCAATGGTGCAGGGCCGTGGATCGATCCGGGTGCCTTCAGATTGTAAAGCGCACATGTTACCGCTCGGCTAACCCCACTCTCAAATTTCAGTCACTCGATCGTACCGTTCGAAAATGAACATACTCCCTCGATATTTTCTCTCCTGCTCTCCAGAATAGTCAACCCATCGAGTCCGGATTAACGTCGCGAAAGATTACAACGAGCCCACGTATGATTTATACAATTTAACAAGAGCGCGGATTACGTGAGTAATGTAGCTGTCGGGGTCCGGCCATCCGGCCCGGGGGGCTTTCCAAATGAAAATTGGTTTGAGTAGCTGATAGCGGAATACTTACCTACTGCCAGCGAGATACTTTTTTTTTTAAATCTATTAATAGGCTTGCGTTTGACCGCCAACTCGCCTGATGTAAAGCGACGATGCGGTCTACGATGGAGCACGCATGCCTAGAAGAAACCGATTCACTCGTTATTTGAAGACACCCAGATTGTAACTATGGGAGAACACCCATTCAGGCAGCGCATTCCACAGACTAGCAGTGCGCATAATAAAAGTGGATCAAAGCGCTTCGTACGGGTTTTTCGGAATAAACAATTTAATAACAATAATAAACAATACATATAACAATCGTGCCAAAAAATATCCGAACCAAAACTTTTTAACGCCGACTTTTTAGTTAGTTACAAGGTAACCGCGATACGACTACAACGCCGCGAGATGCCAGAGCTACAATGATATAGCGGACAACTAACGTTGAACACTATGCAAGCAACATCTAAATTGTAGTAAATGTGGCATTGTGAAGTATATAATTGATACAATGTATGTACAATGACACTCGGACATTTTATTTTACTTTTTCCACAAAGAGATTGTGCCTCTATAGGAATTGTATCTCGATGCCTACTGCTCACTAATAGATTCTTTTGGTCTTGTATTTTCACTGGTTAAATAAGCAAAATGACTCATTTTAGGAACTAAAAAAAGCTTAACCTTATGGCCCCGTTGGCCCAGTTATAGTGAATAACCTGCCTTCTGCGCTTGGGGGCGTGGGTTCTATTCTCACCTAGAGCAAACATTCATCTGATGACCACTTGTCTTTGTTCTGGGTGTTAATGTCTATTTAAGAGGGTAAGTATATGTATTTAAAAATATCTATGTATCTGTACTATATGTATGTATATCAGTCTCTGGCAGCCATACTACAAGGTTTGCTCGGTTTGGGGTCACATGACCGTGTTCGTAAAAATGTCCCGAACAATGAAGTTAATGTATTCGTTGTAGTACATAATTACATATAGATCGTTGATCCCGAATATTTATTTATTTACATCATTTTAATAGGGCAAGTGCCTTTATAAATTAAACAGAATACACGCTAACACTACAAAAACAGTTAGACTGCCCATAGACATTTGAATGTCTAAAGACAATTCTCAAGCCCACTCCATATCATAGATGTGTGGAATCGCACTCATAGGTACCTATTTGGAACGCAAAAGTAGATCTGCTTCAGTGTATCCGTACTTTACAGTCGCAGCCCACCAAGAATGGACTTCCTGTTACTGTTACCGTCATAAATAAAATCAGGGAAATATCGTAAATAAGTGCTGTTTTCAAATGCTCCAATCTAGCGTGTACGTAATTGAGACGTCTTAACGAACCTGTGCTTTACTTTGAGACAGTTATTGAGCACGGATGGTTCTGGCTCTAGGTACGTACTTATTTTGCAAAATGTACAATAGGTACATAAATAGTACCTACAACTGAGGTAGCTTACCCTAAATGGCACTTTTAAATGCCCAGTACAACCTAGTGTACCGTCCAGCACGGGGTTGAAACAGTGCGAAAAATAGCTATAGTCTAGTTTAGCTTAAATGGCACATATTCCCAAATGTAACCACTGTTGTACGCCCAATACAACGTAGTGTACTTTCCAGCACGGGGTTGAAGATAAGCGAAAGAGAACTCTAGGCTAGCCCATCTTAATGGCACAAAGTCCCAAAAGTAACCTCTTTTAAATGCCCAATACAACCTAGTGTACCGTAAATGGCACATTATTCCAAAAGTAACCACTTTTGACCTCATAGGGCCCCGCCCTAAATGACTTGAAAATTTGCGAAAGAGAGGTCTGGACAAGCGCGCCCTAAATAGCAGAGTCCCAAAAGTAGGTAACCACTTTTGAATGCACAATACAATCTAGTGTACCGTCAAACACGGGGCAACAGCAACCAAACACCAGCGCATAATATGTCGATAATTCATTCTTATAATGTCCGCAGCCGCCTCCTTCGCCCACCTACGTGTAGCCTCGAATTATTCAAATCACACGGTGCTACGGTGGGTAACCTAGTTCCCAGTTATAATCGTGCTGCGTAATGAGTTTTGGGAATGCAATGGGTAAAGTTTTAAAAAGTTGGTGAGTCTCGACTTCTTGATGTGTGATTTTGGTTCGATGGTTGCCAAAACGAGCTGTACACCTAGGAACTGAAATAGAAGTCCGTAATTTAACCATAGAATAGAAACTCTCTAGTTTTATTTGCTATACTCAATATATTTCTATTTATTACCTCTAC
This sequence comes from Agriopis marginaria, assembly GCA_932305915.1. Classification (NCBI taxonomy): domain Eukaryota; kingdom Metazoa; phylum Arthropoda; class Insecta; order Lepidoptera; family Geometridae; genus Agriopis; species Agriopis marginaria. The sequence continues at coordinate 17,809,537 of OW029914.1, read as the reverse complement.
AAATTTATTTCTTTAGTTTTTTTTTTTTATTTAAATACCTTGGTAACTTCTACGTACAAAGCAAAATGTTCTGCTTATTGATAAAGGTCAACCCTATTTTACTTTGCCGATGATCCTTTTTTTTTCCTTTTTCCACAGCATTTACTAAGTGTACACAGTTTTTTTTTTTACTTTTTAATTATCAAAATCTCGTTTCACGGTGTTTGTGGTCGCACTCCTCCGAAACGGCTCGATCGATTTTTATGATTTTTTTATGTATATTTGGTAGATATGAGAATAGGTCTTAAACTCTATATTTATATTTCATACCGCTAAAGGCCGTGCCCTACGAGCGAGTCTAATAGTAGAGTCTAAGGTACTACCAAGTAGCTATCAGCTAGTAATATATAACAAGACCGCCCTTACCAACTAAGAGTTTCGCAAAATCATGCAATTATTATTAGCACGTATTTTGTACCAAAGCTAAGATCCTAAGCATTGTGTGGCGAGCTTAAAGGTCAGTTGGAACGAATGAGCCGTCTACTTAGTGCTTAAGTAATGCCTAGCTTTTAGCAGATATAACATAAGTAGCGTGTTGTGTAAAATATTCGGATTAGGGTCTAATGACGAGCTTTGAGTAATATACTTGTGTAACGTGACGTCGACATTAGAAAGATATTAAATTAAATTATGAATTAAAAAAATCTTTTTAAATACAAGTTTTTTCGTATTCTTCTCAGTAAACCCTTTAATTTGATACCCATATCATGGGGGTGTACAAAAATAACTGGTCCACCATATTTGGGAGTCTGCCGTATTGGATTTAAAATTACGTCATTTAGCTAACCATGCATTGTCATCCTAAGTAAACGTGTATGCAAGCTTTTAGCTCAAACGGTTGGGGATAACTGTTATAAAATTCAGTTTCAAGATTTTTTCCACACACATTTTTACCTACGTACTAACAGGCAAGTTCAATAAAAGTTTGTAAAACCGTCGTCGATTCTGTCATGCTAGGTATGGTAGTGGCAGTGGGCAGGGCACATATCACGCAGAACAAATGGCCGATGGGGCCAAAAGGTTCTGGAATGGAGACCACGGACCGGTAAGCGCAGCCTAGGACGTTCACTCACAAGATGGACAAACGATCTAAGAGACCGCAGGGAAATGCTGGATACAAGCTGCTCCCAACCGGCCCTTTTGGAGATCGATGGGGGAGGCCTACTATGTCCAGCAGTGGACGTCCTACGGCTGATATGATGATGATGATATGGTAAGGTGGCGTGGCGGGTGCGAACGCAACCAGTCTAAATGAGTCTGGATACCGTTAGCCGACCTTGCTGCGCTTTTTTCGTATGGATTAGGTATTACTTAGTTAGTTCATTAGTACTGCTGCATGTTTCTTAGTGTGTGTGAAAAGTAAGTACTAAGTGAGCTGTACCTATACTTACTGTTTAGCGGTAGGTACCTATAGTGAAAAAAGTGTAACGAAAATGGAACTAATAACAAATAATAGCACTAAGGCATCTCCCTTGTTTCATACCACTGGCTTTTCGGTGAAGGAAAACATCGTGTGGAAACCTGCATACGTACGTACGGAGAAGAAATTCAATGGCGTATGTGCATCCACCAACCCGCAACTGGACCAGCGTGGTGGATATGGCCCAATCACCCTTTCGGGGGTAGGCTAAAAGTCCAGCAGTGGACTGTTAAAAGGCTGACTATGATGATGATGATCTCCCTTGTTTCTCTGATCTGAGTTATATACCTAGGTATGTCTACCTAACTACTAAATTGTTTTGTTTTACGAGCTATTCCGCACCCATCCTTATTGCACTAAATCCTAAATGCAATCGCAATAAACTGGCGACTACGAAACACCAACGTTCCCATAAATTGCAGTTCATAACGCTTACCTATACCATTAATTCGATCGCAGTTCTCTGCGATTAGTAACGATAACCTGCAATTTCCTTAAATGAACTTAAGTAATGGAGTCTCGAACGTTCGATCATGATTTTAAGAGTTACGCAAGAAATACCTACCTAAGTAGGTAGATTCTGAGAGATTATGGGCAATGGGCAAAGCACGATTTGCACGAATCGAAATTATGGGTCGTTCCCAATTGTCACTTCCAGCATTGACTTACGAGTAACAACTGGGAATTTATTTTAAATTCTTCGCGATTGTCTCTACTGAAGGCGTTGCAAGGAGAACCAGTGGCGGATGTTTTTGCAAACCCATTTGCCGCCAGTAATATAGGCTACAGATGGCCGATGGGGCCCGAAAGGTTCTGGAATGGAGACCACGGACCGGTAAGCGCAGCGTAGGACGGCCAGCCACAAGATGGACAGACGACCTAAAAGAGACCGAAGGAAAACGCTGGATGCAGGCAGCTTCCAACCGGCCCTTTTGGAGATCGATGGGGAGGCCTATGTTCAGCAGTAGACGTCCTATGGCTGAAATGATGATGATGATGATGAAGATGTACCTAAATATTGGTAGGTACTAACCGATTTTAAATCTATATATCCGTACTTAGATCTAAAATGAAACATCCTGTATTATTTAAATGTAGGTAAGTGTATTAGCAACGTTGGTACATAAGATTACTGAATAATACTGTTTTCGAATATTTAATACCGCGATGTCACAAACACCCACCTTTTAGTTATAGTTAACAATACGTATATTTACGTGTTAATTAAATACATAGTAAAAAAAAGATTTCATTATCACCAATAAAGAACGTGCGCGCCCCTATTATGCAACGAGGGTCGATTGTTCTGTGGATATGATGTCATAGAAAATTTCTGTTGGTGGAACCTGGCAGGAGCACTATTTTTGTTTAAAAAAATCTGAACTACCTCAGTTTAAGCGTAGCTACCACAAATAAACTACAGTTTTCCCGTGGATAAGTCATACTAATATTGAATGGCGATTGTTGGTTTGTTAGCTATGTAAGTTTAAGGGCTTGGTAACATCACCACGGTGCGGCCCGCGGCTCCTGCAAAAAAACAAGCAGCGGCTACGACGTGCGACGGCCGACATGCTATGCTTCATTTGATGCAATATAGGTGGGGTCAGACGCATGCCAATTATTTAATAAAAAAAGGCTGTCATGGGGACTGCCGAAATGAAAAGTAATACCGCGTGTAGGTAACGCGAACCCATAAGTTTGGTTTTACCAAAAATCATTAGCAAAAAAATTAGGTCTGTGGTTACTACTAACAAAGAGTCAACAATCAAAAAAGTATTTACCTACAACAGGTGCTTTCCAACGAAACACATCGCCATCACTTCTACGACATCAATCCCACAGCACGAGCGACGCATCTATACAACATTTCCTTTTAAAATTACGCATCTATTACATCTATAAATTCAATAACTGATTATTCATAAGTTCACTACTGATAAATATAAAATGTGAGCACTCATACAGATACATAGGAGATTTTACACGTACATATTTTAACTGTTGTTTAAAATGCTTCCAAAACATTTTAGTTCGTATTGGTTTGTGAAGTACAACATAATTAATCTACAATGAATTTAACGCTACATATTCCTAAATTTACTTTTTTTTATTTGGTATAAAATGTACTAATTTTAAACTAGATTGCAAAAACGGAACTTATTAGGCGTGATCCACATCACAACGGACCCCATCTTGGGCCCGTACCGTCACCTCTTCAAGCGATTTAATTTAGGTGATTGCGAAGTTACGCGAATCCAAACCGTATCTCGGTGAACCACGTTTAATTAATTTCCCGCAATCACCTAAATTGAATCGCTTTTGAAAGCTCACGGTACGGCCCCTGGCCTGGACAGCTCGTGGCCACGTGTTTATTTTTACTTAAATAAAATAATGCGCAATTAACATTTAATAAATGTGGTCAAATCGCGTTTTTTTAAGTTAGGTTATTTTTCTAATGTGATACGCATAAATTACAATAACGGATCGTCCGGGCCCAAACCTAGTCCGGTATGGTATGAATCAAGCTTTATTCTGGAAGCCAGGACGAAGCTAATCACGGTATAAAGTATAAACGTATCAAAAATTCATAATTCCGTTATAGTCTTCGAGTGACATGCACAAATCCGTATTTTAAGTGGACAATTGTGGACAATAAACATTGGTCATAGTATTGTTTCATTAAAAAAAACATTGACAATATAAGATTTTTTTTAATAAAAAAGGTATGAACTCGAATACATTTCAATAGGCCTTACTTGGGTCGCGTTCTGAATCAAAGCCAACGACACCACCGGCACTAATAATAACAAAGCAGGCCACAAATAACTTTTCTTCGAACAGTGTTCGACTGTTCGACAAAGAAATTGGATTTTGGTACTACCCAAAATCCAATTTCTTTGGTGTTCGTCGTCGGAGCTGTTGGCGCAATTCGGAACGCGCACTTGATTTCCAATAAAAACAAAAGAATATAAACTTAAGGAAAACAAAAATAAAAAACCAAAAATAAAAAAATCAATCGTTTTAATTTTCTGTGATAATAATATATAATTTCTTTAATATTATAAGTATCATGTAAGATAATTACTATGATAAACAACATACAACTTGAATTAAAGAAACCTAAATTTTACTACTACTGTCGTATCGACTAACGAAGACTTTTGAAACTCTATTAAAACATCAAGTCACTTGGATATCTCACAACTACACTTGGACGGGTACAATTATGACAGATCCAAGTGACTTAAAATTTCAATCGAGTTTTACAGCTAAATATACTTTCAAATATAAAATTTTAAATAAAATATAAATAATCGAGTATTACACTGTTACAACAACTCTATAGTCTATGGTTGACCAAAGACAACAATATAGTTTTTATTCAATTGTGTAATTACATTTAGACCTCATTTAACACGGTAACGTGCTTAGCAATGCACTTTTAAACTATGCGTAAATAAAGATTTGGAAAGTACTAGAGATCCTCTTTCTGTGAAGTGGAAGAACTTATTTTCAAAATCATTACAAAAACTCGAAAACACCCGTGCAGTCTATATTACAAAGCCTACATAATGTTAATCATATTTTGATAAAAGATATTTTAAAATAAACACCTATGATTATGCTTACGATCTGTCTAACGTGTCTCAAAACTGACTTCACTATGGACAGGGAATAGGGTCACAATAAAAATTAAAAAAACTCATCTGTCAACATCACCTGGCAAATGCACAAGATGTGCGACGACAAAATCTTCCCAGGAGGGACAACTTCATCGGGTACTAATATTATAACGAGGAAAGATTTGATTGTTTGTTTGTTTGCATTGAATAGGTTCCGAAACTACTGAACCGATTTGAAAAATTCTTCCACTGTTAGGAAGCTACACTATCCTCGGGTGAAATAGGCTATATTATATTTTCAAAAAAATTAGAGATCCTTACTAAAACTCCAATAATACCCGTGCGAAGCCGGGGCGGACCGCTAGTCGGGTATAAAATTTAGACTAAACATAAAAAAACAAAAAATTTGTTAAAAGGCAATAAAGTTTGCAACTGTCAAAATGGCGCTGGTTTCATTTATGCCCTATAGTCGTACCATGTATTTTTTTTTAGGGAAATCTTCTTTAAGTATGTTGCGCACTTTTTGGGATAGGGAAAAAGCACTGAACTCGCGTGACCGTCACGCTCAGATACTCGTTTGGGTAAAGTCGGCTCGAGTCGACTAAGGGAGCGAGAGAGATATAGTCAACCTTGATGAAGTTTTAACTTCTGTCGTGTGTTAAGCACACAGTTTTTTTTATTAAATATTTCCAGTTTTATTTTGTCTATGGCACTCCGGATAATGTAAGGATTAGATACCACTCACATCTAGGGTTACCATCCGTCCGGACTTGTCCGGACTTTGTCCGGCTTTTTTATCTAGGGCGATGTAATAAGAGTATATCTTGATGAACATAAAACAAAAAATATTTTCAAAATTAGCCAACTCCCTAAAATATCCGGCTTTTACGTCAGGACGTTTTATTTATTAGCCTTGTGACACCTATTCGCTGGCCAAAGTATAGCTGCATTAATAGAAGCGCTTCATAGAAGCTGCATTTTCTGGCAAGTTATGGAAAAACGTTGTACATTTGCTTTATACCGATTTATGAATACAATAAAAATATACAAAACTTACGGGTACTTAAATCATTATAATGCACTGGATATAGGTAGTTTTGTTTAAGGTTCTTTATAAATCAGTCGTGGTACTTCATCCAGCGGCGGACGTATCAAAATGCTTTCTTGTGCATAAAATAATCATAAAAATCTCACAATAACCCCTTACAATTAAACCTACGATTAAAATACCTTAAATGTATGATTACAATAAAAATAAATAGTTGTTACTAACTAATATCGAACGGAGGGACCAAAATCAACCAAGAAATTAGGTATTAAAGCTGCCTTATTCATTAATTGATGATAACAAGTCATGGTTTTTCTTAAAGTCGCGTGCTTATGTTAGCTCACGCGAACTACCTTCTTAATGGCCCGTAAATACGCGCGGGTACAGCGTGGGGTGTAACCAATAACAATATAACCACTTGACTGCTCATCCTTTACCCCGCATGAGGCAAAGGTTCTAACATGTCAACCTAAACTATTTGGAGCGGGGCCAATCCTAGGCGCGAATTGAATGATTGACTTTTGATTCTCCAATCACAAGCGTTGAGTGGCGTCGAGTTTCCAATCACAAGCTGCCCCCCGCGACCGACGTGGCATCATTTTGCAAAAGGAAATTTTGACTACATGCGCGATCAAGTGGTTATATTATCTTTGGGTGTAACGCTGATCGCTCACCGTTACGAAACCACGCGACCTAACATAAGACCGCTACCTAAAAATATGTTGATATCCGTACATACAAAAAGTTGAATATAAATCTCAGCCATCCATTTCCTTAAAAAATAATTAAGAGTAAAAAAAAACAATAAATCGATTATGATTAAATTTGATTTATAAATAAATAGCCTAAATCAAAGTTTATACAAAAAAAAAACGAACGACTGCCGAGATCTGATGCATGAGGTTAGCTGCTTGTGATTCAATAAAAAAAAAGTAAATAATTTCACTTACTTTTTAGTTTCTATATTAACTTGCTACGATGTTATTAGACCTTTAGCCCACTTCCTAAGCGCTGTATAACTTATTTCTTGAAGACATAAAAAAACTTGGGTTACATCATTCCGTAACGGAAAAAAATATAAATAGCCTTAAAATTGTCTTATGGCTATATATAAGACGGATACTTCTTATTTAAATATTTTAGAGGACAATAGACACTTATAATACAATTATAGTAGAGGTTCTTGGAATGGATACAAAAATGTCTATGTATAGTTTTAAAAGTCTGTCCGCTTAGAAAACGTACTCACTGTGGCATCGACTTTAATCATCCTAGAAATAATACATTTTAAACTGAAGAATATTTTAAACTAAATTATCGCTGTTATTTACCCTTTACTTCAATATGGTCAACCAGTTGATTATATTGGAGTAAAGGGTATATTAAATTGGTAGGGTATATTAAGTAATAGGGTCATTGGTTCAACCAGTAGAAAATATTGGAAAATTTTCGTCCTGTTTTTTCAACTTTTGGATTATATTAGACATAACATAGAGATGTACACATGACCACCTATAGTCATTGGTTCAACCTGTTGAAAATATTGGACAACTTTCGTCCTGTTTTTTCAACTTTTGGATTATATTAGACAACATAGAGATGTACACATGAATTGGATGAATTCATGTGTTGCACGAATGGATTGGATTTGGATTATTATTTTTTATTTGGTTTACCAGCTTGGACAGAAAAGTGCAGATAGTTCTATCGACAAATTATTAAAATAAACCATCGTTCAGTTTTTTCAACTTTGTGAAAAATTGAACAGCTTGGACAGAAAAGTGCAGATAGTTCCATGGACTATTATAACTTTCGTCCAGTTTTTTCCAACTGTGAGAAAAGTTGAACAGCTTACGCAGAAAAGTGCAGATAATTCAATCGACAAATTATTAAAATAAACTTTCGTCCAGTTTTATCAACTTTGTGAAAAGTTGATCAGTTTGGACAGAAAAGTGCAGATAGTTCAATCGAAAAATTATTAAAATAAACTTTCGTCCCGTTTTTTCAACTTTACCAACGTGAGTACGTTTTCACTATTGCGAATTTCACCTTACAAAACCCTCGTAGGTTCTCATGACCTCGTTTGTACAAAATATGTATAAATAATAATATTATCCTTATTCCAAAATATTAAAAATGTAAATTGTTACTTTAATATTATTAGGTTAATATTTTGTTTATGTTTAGTTATATTTTATGGAATTCACTGTTAAAAATATGACATTCCAGCAGAAATAAATAAAAAGTTTGTGTATATCTGTAAATTTAACTTTAGTACAGCTATTCGAAAAACAGATGGCGTTAAAAATATTTTTGTTGCTATCTCGGCCGGCGTGTCATATTTTTCCAAAATACACTATGGTATTGAAGTAAATAGGTATTTTAATCAGAAATAGAGTACCTTTTACACTTGACAAAAAGCTGTGACCCTCAACTTTAAATTTCATTACACACACCTATTAGGAAAAGTCCTTTATTTTTTATATAAATGGCACGACTATTTACATGTGGAAATTGACACGATTTTTACAAATTAAAATGGCTTTAATACTCCAACTATGAACATGATTTAGGCCTTGAGGCGAGTGAACTATGTACAGTCATCAAACAAAATAAGTAATCACAAAATTAAAATAAACAGAGCTTTTTAATCAGAAAAAAATTCGCATTCTTCTTGCTTTCTTCCGCATACAATGTGACTAGGTTAAAACTGGTTTTTTACTCCACCAATTTCGGATTGTTTTATATATTTTTATGTCGTTGTTGGCTAGCAAGCTAACGGGCCGCCTGATGGTAAGCGATCAGTCATTTATGGATACCTGTAACACCAGGGGCATCACAGATACTTTAATACACTGATTGATTTAAATTTGGAAGGTCTTTATTGTCATAATATGTTTCAATTTTGTAGTACTCAGCGTTATGAGACTATGTAACAATTTATCTTATTAATAACATTTTGTAGGCTACAATCGCCTTTTGAAATACATTACATAATGATTATAAAGTAGCATAATGTTAGCAGATTGTAAAGTATCTACTCATTAAGTCGTAAGGTGAGGGTAGTTCGAGAAAAAGATGAACTTGCGATTACTACATACTACAGAACAACCAACTTTTGAGTACAGGTGGCCAAATGAAGGAGCTAAAAATTTTGGTCGAGCAATTGTTTCAGTTTTGTTCAGAAAACACTACTGTGGCTCTCTTATTCAACTGTACAGATAAGTTGGTAGGGCTCTACTTTGCTATTTCGTTCGTTATGTTTATAGCTTGGTTTATGTTTTTTTTAAGACTGTAATCAGTCCTGTATAGAATTCCATGATACAGTAATGCTGCAAGAGCTCATATAGTCATGAACAGTCACTCAAGGGTTCTGTACTTGTAATACTATTATCATCATCATCATCAGCCAGAAGACCCCAAGAAGCGTAGGGAGGCCTCCCATTAGATGGACCGACGACATTGTGAGAGTCGCGGGCATCCAGTAGATGCAAAAGGCAGGCTGTCGTTCAGTGTGGAGGTTAAAGGGGGAGGCCTATGTTCAGCAGTGGACGTCTTCTGGCTGATGATGATGAATACTATTATATTCTGACTCAATTTAAAAACCAGTTTCTTAATTTGTCACATAACGCGCAGAGAGTTTAAAGTGAGATGAGAAGGCCAATATCATTTTTTTTTTTGAACCTTGAAAAAAACCTCTTATCCCGGCCCCGTCCCACGTATAACGTATAAAAAAAACATTTCACAGGGGTTTGGGGTTTGGGGTATTAGTATCTCAGTTCCTAGAAAAACCCAAATATGCCTTCATTATGTCATAGTATGTATTTATAATTAACTATCTTGTAGATGACTGTACAAATGAAACCTTAAACATGCTATTACAATAATTTACTACAATTTAACGAACGCTTGTGCACATAATTTTGATCCTATCAATAAATATATTTTTAAAAAAACATGGCTCCGTGAGAAACTTTATGGACCCGACGAGCCTCTAACATGCAATAAATTAATACACAGAAAAACGTACTTTATTTTGTCGAAAATATAGTCCACTTTAAATAAACTCTTATAAAAATGCAAAAACTACTTATACGTGTTCTCACGAAGAATTGCTCTAAATACAATCAACGGTAGATTGATACAAATCAACAACTACCTACAATTTTGCGTCACAGAAATATGCACTGTATGAATTAGAATGAATGGCGCATTTTCGATTGGAATCGGACGCACTCTGGTATTGGTCAAGTTTCATAAACGTCTCCAATGTGGAGAAAAATATGTAGAAAATATTTTTGAAATATTTAAAAAGCTTGATGTGACAATACCATAAGAGCAAGCAGAGAGAGCGTAAAGAAAAATCAACTCACTGAAGATGGTATAGAACTCAATTTTGCGGGTATACAGTCTTAGATCTGGTATATGCATCGAGATAAAATGCTTATAAAGTGACAATCTCTAAGTGAAAACAGTCAAAAATCTTCCGAGCGTCGTTGTACATACCTAGACATAATTACATAGTTGGAAATGCCACATTTACTCTAATTTAGACGTTATGTTGCTTGCATAGTGTTTGACTTCGTTTGTCCACCATGTCATCGAAGCAATGGCATCGCGCGGCGTTGTAGTCGGATCGCGATTGCCCTACAACTAACCAAAAATACGGGGCAATGCATAGCGTGCACCGAGTTTTGGTTCGAGCATTTTGTTGCACGTTTGTGACACTTTAGGTATTTTATCTCGATAAGTATATGTAATGGATATATTTGACAACGCGTGTAGCACTGAGAGCGGGGAAGGAATTAAGAAGTGAACAGTTTTCAACTATTTTGTTTACGAATTTACAGCTTCTTAAGTACGCAGTCTTGTATGCTCAAATGCGTACAAGTCCAATCATATGTAAATGAAATCTATCCGCTAGATTTCCAGGTGCTTTTTTCTAAACAAATTTTATGAGTATATTCTTACATATAGGATTTAATATACTTTTACGAAGAGAAGTTATATATAATTATGTAACAAGGTTTCATGATTTATAATCTGCTACTGACAAAAGCTGGAGTCAAAGTCGAGTCAATTTGGTACGGTCCGACCAACGAGGTAAAAAGGGACGGAAACACATTTCTCTCTCTTTTCCTCTCGTTATTGGGCGGTGGTCCGGCCGTACCAAATCCGCTCTACATTCATTGCAACAATAGGCATTGTTGCAATGAATGTAGAGCTAACACAATGGAAATAAGATTTGTTTTACACCACCTACACATCTGTATAAGCTACCGGACAGGTGTTTGATTTGTTAATTTAAAAAAAGTATAATCAAATGTATAAATGTAATATGAAATGTATATGTAATATGTATATGTATACTAAGGAAAGTATTTGAATCGGCTAATAAAGTTCCGATATGAAAGCTTTTAAAGTTTTTGGTCAGATTAGGAAGGGATTCTCCGTCCCTTTCCCTTTCAAGTGTCAGTATGGAATTTGTATGACGTACAAGTGACGTCATTTGTGAACAGAGTGTTCTCACTGTCTACAACACATTAAAATGCGAATAACTTCCTCCGTTTTGAATACATTTTAATTGTGTTTTCAGTGATCGGCTCTATTTATGGTCAAATTTTTCATAAGAAAAAAAAAACAGTCCGGTTGCTTATTGGCGGTACACAGTTCTAACTCAAACAATTACACTCGGAAGTAAGTCAAGTTCTCTCTACAGAAACAAACGTCCTAACTGTTAAGTTCAGCTCTCGTTGCAGCTAACATTGAGAAACAAATGGCTGTCACAAAAGTTTCTGGTACACTGACCGTAGTTGTCAATTTTGACAGCAGCTGTCAAGCGATGCACTTTACAAGCCGGAGTGGGAATCCAGCGGATAGTTGGGCTCAGAGTGGCAAGATGCCGGCTAGCGGCTGCTCGGAGGCGGCATCTGCGCCTGGACACCCTGTAGGTTCATAGGCCGCCCGTTTGGGTTGCCCATACCGAGCCCGTCTTGATAGTTGTTGTCCATTGCTGGCATGTCATCGTTCTGTGGAATAGACAATGAACTTTAGGACAATTACTCACTAGCCTTCATCATCATCATTCATCATTTCAGCCGTAGGACGTCCACTGCTGGACATAGGCCTCCCCCATCGATCTCCAAAAGGGCCAGTTGGAAGCGGCCTGCATCCAGCGTTTCCCTGCGGTCTCTTTTAGGTCGTCTGTCCATGTTGTGGGTGTACGTCCTACGCTGCGCTTACCGGTCCGTGGTCTCCATTCGATTGTCACTAGCCTTGGTACCAGGAAAATAGAGTACGGTACCGGTACCTGCCTGTAGTAAGAGGCTACTGATTTCGTTTGACCATTTACCCAAGCTAGCCTCAACCCTCAAGCATTTGAGCACGGTTAACGCCAATTCAATAGCCCGTTTACAATTGGCATGTGTCCTAATGTTTAATTTATTACAAATAACAGGCTTAATAAAAGTTATGATACTGATAAAATAATTTAAATTAACTGATCCATTTCTGAGATATAAGCGTTTAAAGTTTACGTTGGGAATAGAGAGCGGATGCTCTGTCTCTGTCCCGCGAAGCGTGTGTTAGTATAGCATTTGTATGGCGCGTGCAAGGCTTGACGTCAGAACGTGTTTTTTTATCAGGATATTTAAAAAAAAACATGAATATTGCTTCTGCCACTTTTTGAGAGGGGCGTATACAGACAAACGTACACATACTCAAAACAAAGTTGTGTTCATATTAATGCACACTATAAAAACTCGCAACACCGACTTAAAATGATGCAGTTATAAAATACAGCGTAATTAAAATTTTGTGTGTGTAGTCATATGGTCACATTTATTATGACAGCGGTGCACATGGGCTTCAAATAAACAAACAAAATGAAACAGGCTAATGGAACGTTCCAGAACAATAGCAAGGATAACGTGAGTTTTGTTACATGTCTCAACTATTTGAGGTCCACGGAACAAGTTCAGCAGAAATAAAATTAAAGAACTAGTACCTATTTGTCAGCACTGGGCTAATAACATAAACAACTAAGTGAACAGTGTTATTTGCTATACATAGGTTAGTTTTGATCTAAAATAAATCGTTAATCTAAAAACAAGCTTTTCGAATTTTTTCAACAAGCCCTTTCATTTGATACTCATATCATGGAGTGTGACATGGAGGTGCATAAAAAAATTACTGGTCCGCCATCTTTGGGAGTCCACCATATTGGACTTTTAATGACGTCATTTAGCTAACCATGTGTTGTCATCCAAACAATAGACCGCATCGTCGTTTACATCAGGCGAGTTGGCGGTAAAACACAAGCCTATTAATAAAATAATAATATAAAAAATCAACTAAACTTGTATGCAAAATTTCAGCCCAATCGGTTGAAGATAACTGGTCTAGAATTCAGTTGCAAGATTTGTCTCACACATGCCGCAAACATAATTATATACATACTAACAAGTTGAATAAAACCTTATAATAACATAAAATGCACGAGCGAGATCGCTGCACCCATGATGCTGTGTAATGTAAGTGTAAACTCAAGGGTTCGGCTGAAAACCGGCGCTGATAGTCCCTTGACTTTCAGCATTAATGCCGAGACGGACCCATTCGACTCTGATTGTATCCTTTAGACATAAGTTTTTGTAAAGGTGTCGAATAAAATTTATTTTCTTTCTTGTTGCTTTCTTTCTGCACCCGACATTCTAGCCCTTAATAGTTAAAACAGCCTGAAAACTGCGTTCCCATTATATTTACCTCCCGATGCCTGCGTATGGTCCGGTCCTCGTACCGCGTCCCGCCGGTGGAGGCCATGGGCCGGCTGAGCGTGCTGTTAGCGTTGCTGGGCGAGTGCGGCGCGCCCGCTGACCCCTGCCCTGTGGCCCCGCAGTGTGCGTGTTACAAGCGGTATGTACAACATCAGCTATGCGAATCTTGCGCACATACAAATGATCCATTTCACATGTACACTAAGGAAGCATCCATTAGGGAACGTACCCATACTACGTGACTCATATTTTTTTAAATACCTCGTCCTCGTACCGCGTCCCGCCGGTATATGCCAAGAACCTCCCTCTAGTTTACACGTAGTATTAAATAGTAGTATATAGTTACAAACAGAAAGTAAATTATCATGAGGAAAGATTTGATTGTTTGTTTGTGTGTTTGTTTGCATTGAATAGGCTCTCAAACTACTGAACCGATTTGAACTATATATCAATACCCGTGCGAAGCCGGGGCAGGCAGCTAGTGGTTGAATATAGGTCGAAAAAGCTCGAGGTTTTCCTAAAGGATATTGACTACGTGACGAAAACCTAAGCCCCCTCCCCCGGCCCTGTGACCAAGCGTGGTATTTTGAAAATCCCCTCCCCCTGTGTGTCATGTAGTATGGTACGTTCCCTTATTGGACCCCATCCCTCCCTTGGCGAGATTTAGTGAGACATGGTGTGGATATCCCCCATCGTGCGTAGATGGATTGTGTCGAAGAAGATCTCAGAAGTATATAAAAAATAAAACGTCTTGACAAAGGGAAGCCAGAGAAAGAGCGAAATGAGCACCTCAAAGATCAATAAAGGGAGGACAAGGCCCACAACGGTGTGTAGTGCCTTAGGATGTAAGGATCTGTGCCTAGGTTACATAGTGTATTTAAGGGTTCTGCAGATCAAATGTGGCTCACATTTGATCTGATTAAAAGATTATTCTGTCTGTCTCAGTTATTTGTATTGTAACGAAAGAGAAATTATTTATTAGGTGGACATCTACATGAATGTAATAAATTCAAACATTGTAAGATTCTTCCTTTATGATGGTTTGACGGTGCTACTAAAAGCAGATTATTTCTAGAACTATTCAATTTAACACTATGAAGCTCAGTAGGGAATTTGCTGTACATCCAAAATCCATGTAAAAACAAAATCATCAAATCAAGTAAATTCATACTGGACCATTTTCTTTTGTGAAATGATAAACTCTGTGCGCGTATGTTCTATGAGTTAGTATTAGTTGAGTTAGGCAGGCAAGATTCACATAGCATCGCAATGGAGTGACAATGATGGACAATTCACATACATACAGACAAAACTTACAAACAGACATTATGTACATCATGGAACATGAAAGTGAACTTTGACATCCAATCCATTTCCGTTCTCGGTGATGATGGCTTTTTACATTGCGTAGTGGACATTTCTTATTATAGCATACTCGGCATATTGTGTGGAGGAAGCCTGTCTCCATATTTACCATAGTGTGATGTAGTAACATCATGATCATAGCAGACGTTGGACTTTTCTGATCCAGCTTATGCCACTTTAAGCAGGTCGTGACGACCTGGCCATAGAGCCATTGGAGTGACTCCACTTGGCCTCTTCTTAGCTTCATTTTCATAATGGTCAAGACAGCGGACGTAGGCGATGGTGCCTCGTTGTTGAATGTTGCTATAGGACAGCTAGGGTTGCCACACTGTTTAAAACAATAGTATAGTGTTTTGGCTCTATAACACTGTTTACTGTAAAACATTGTTTTAAACTATCACGGTTGTTTACTAAAGCTATATGATTATGGTTGGTTGTGGAATATCGGGAGCTCATTCCACAACCTTACCACGGTAAATATCCCGTAAATAATCATATAACTTTAAGGTTTACTGTTTTTTTTTTTTTGTTACAGTTTATTTCATCATCACTTTCAACCTGTCTCAAAATTAACTTTCGATGAGCACGCGGTCAATAAGGTTTTTTGGGGAATCCACAACTAAGCTCAGTACTTTATTTTTCTAATATACAGTTAATTTTCCTTCTGCTTGTCTTAATATACTTTCTTACTTGCGCAAAAACAAGGATTAAAAAAACACCTTTGCAACCCTAGGAGTATCAGCGGTCATGGCATCATCACGTTCGCATCCAATGTGTTTTGTATTACTCCTGACTCCTGATTACTTACCACTGCTATTGGAAGACGCCCGAGGTTGAGCAGCGCGCGCGGGCGTGAGGAAGTCTGCTTCACGCCACCCGTGTTTACGGTACACTTCGCGTAACTCCGCGTGCGACCACATTGTCATCAGCACTTGACCTGGAAGAAGTAAATAAAACTGTTACATTCTATACAATGGAGACAGCTATGCTCGGAATTTCATCCACACATCATAGATCAGTGGAAATCGCACACTGTTGCTATTCACACGATCTTTCTTGCCTACCTGCAAAATGTGGAATGAGCTACCGTGCCGTTTCCGAGAAGCTATAACATGGGGTACTTCAAAAGGCGAGTTAATAGAGTCCTTAAGGGTCAGCAACGTATTTGTGATGCCTCTGGTGTTACAAGTATCCATAGGCGACGGTGACTGCTTACCATCAGGGGGCCCGTCTGCCTGTTTGCCACCTATGCCATAAAAAAAAGTTTCTTTGCGCGATAGAATCCAGAACGTGGATATTCGCCAAAGAACCAGAGTCAGCGACATAGCTGTTAAAATTTGCAAGTTGAAGTGGCAATGGGCAGGCCACATCGCTCGAAGAACCGATAACCGATGGGGAAGAAAAGTTCTTGAGTGGAGACCACGAACCAGAAAACGCCGCGTAGGTAGGCCTCCCACTAGATGGACCGATGACATCGTGAGTCACGGGCATCCAGGGGATGCAGATGCCAGGCTGTCGTTCAGTGTGGAGGTTAAAGGGGGAGGCCCATATTCTGGACATCTTCTGGCTAATGATTATGATGAAGAATATTTAAGTAATATTTAGTAATTTCATCATCATCATTTCAGCCTCTCATGTTCCCACTGTTGGGACACAAACATTCTCTCAGTGAGTGAGGATGAGCCCTAATCCACCATACTGGCCCAGTGCATGCTTGAGGTTCTTGGTATTACTGGTTCACGATGTTTTTCTTCGCCTTTGTTGAGCGATGGTGTCGAAACTGCACTGAAAACTGTATTTAGTAAGTTGCCATCAGTGACTGACCTGCGAACTTGAGGACCCTCGCAGTATGGCGGTGACGTTGCTTCGTCAAATTGAGGAGCCTCTCGACGCCTCCCGCTTCAAGCAGCGACCGCGAGAACTCGCCGCTTTTCTTGATCACTTCGTTTAACGTCGCTAGGACCGCGGCTATCGTGTCGTCGGACGTGCCCTGCGAACAGAAGTTAGTGTATAATTTAATGTTTATCGCCTTTTAAGTCTGTATTTGACCATCAACTCGTAATAATACTAATAATGGCCCCCAAGCGGCGATGTTGTCAGATATGAAACACGCAGACTTCGTCTTATTTATTTACAATAGGTTTATGTAATGGCCGAAGATGGAGCAAGTAGTCCTAGAAGGTACCTATAGATTCACTCGTGATTCGAAGACCCCCAATTCTGTACCTAGTATTACGTACCTGATCGTGTCCTTGATTGGGCGCCGGCAGTTTCTGCACTAGGTCTCGCATGGCGTATTTCCCGATTAGTTCCTTATTTCGCGTGTCGATGGCGAGGTTCCGTAGAGCCGTCGCGACCGCGCACACTACGCGGTCCACTTCCATACGGAGTAACTCCACCAGGATTGGTAGACCTGGAGGTACAGAGAAATATATACCGGGTTTATCTCTACATAGTATAAATTGAAGTCGCTTTCCGCGTCTGTCTGTCTGTATGGCCGCTAACTCTTCCTTAACCACGCAACGGATTTTGATGCGGTTTTCACCATCAGTTAGATATATTTTCAAAGAAGGTTTATATATATAACTAGCGACCAGCCCCGGCTTCGCACGTAAATTACACCAGTGCGAAGCCGGGCGGGCGGGTCGCTAGTAAAATATAAAATTGAGATCTTACTATAACTGTGCAAGTTTCGCGCACTTCTCTTAATAACTAATTAAAAAAAGTTTAAAAAAAAATACGGTTGGACAGACAGACAGACGGACGGACGGGCAGAACAAATTTATGAAGGTTTCTTGTAGTACTACGGCACACTAATAAAAAAAAGTGTTATAATCACAAAAACCTAAGAAATCGTTTTATGCTGATTTTATCTTATCTAAAGAACAATAGTCAATAACGTAGAGTCAACTTACCTTTTTCTTTCCTGACAGCGGCACGTATATCAATTGAGGGTTGCCAGTAGCAAGCGGCTAGGTTTTGTAACGCGCCCGCCGCTGCCTCCAGCGTTTCGGGGTTCGAACACGTTTGTAGTAACGCCATGTATAGGGGCACCACCTGGGTACAATTATTAAAACATTGAAGAAAAAAAACTGTTTCACGGGAAGTATAATAAAAAATTCATCCCCTAATTTTCCACCCTAACAGTCTTCGACCAAAATAAAATCAATGGACGGGCCCAGAAGAAGCGCATTTTTGAAGATTACAAAATGAGCGCCGGCGCTCACTTCTCTTCAGTCAGGAACCGTAGGAAGTGCAACACACGTCTATTGTTACATTATAACGAAACATCTGACAAAATTATGCCTTCGTGTGCTTTCCCGAAGTGTATCATCAACATCATCAGCCCTGAGTGACCCACTACTGGGTATAGGCCTCCCTTTTTAATGCCACTCTCACCGGTCTCTCGCTATTCGCATCCACTCGTTCCCAAAAATATTTTTGATGTCGTCAGTCCACCTCATCCTCGGTCGGCCTGGGTTCCGCCAACATAGTCTCGGCCAACATGCGGTTATTGATGTGCACCACCTCCCATCATTACGTCTGGCCATGTGTCCTGCCCAGTTCCACTTAAGTTCCTTCACCTTTTTTACGACGTCGTATCTCAGTGTTTCGGATAGTAGTGTAAATACATATCAAAAAACCACTATCAATTTTTTGTAACAAATTTACTGTACATGGTTATAATTAGGTGTTGAAGTATATGTCCAACGGTTTTCCCTCGTTTTTACTGAGCAAATTCAATGGTCCGTCTATTCATTTTATATTGGTCGAAGCTAACAGGTGGATTTTTTTTAACTTAAATGGGCGTTCTCATTTAATTTACTGTCCCATTCATGACAATTCGATGTAGTGTTACATACCTCCGGAGACCACAGCATCTCTGTTCCTTTAGGCACGGAGTACCCGAGCTGCGCGCCGCTGGCATCAGGTGGCGGTGGTTCTTGCTCGCTTTTCCCGAGAGGAGATGTGGAATTTGAAGAGGTAGAGCCTTCCTTCTTCTTTTTACTGCCGCCGAAGCAGCCCAGGTTTTCGCCTGCAATACGGTTCAATATTCAATGACGTTATGATCATAAATCATATGTAGCGGTTGTAGCGTAGACTAGGTTGACTAGGGATTTTAGACCATAAACGATGTTAAGGGCCCTATCACTATCACTATCAGTTGCTGTATAAAAATAGATCTGTATTTTTTATTGAATGTAGCGGCTTCAGATTATGGTAAAACTCAACATATCCATTTGTTATCTCCAATTTACAAAAGTAGTTTTTCGTAAAACTTTAGGAGGGAAAGTTTGAGAATGGATTACGTTAAATTACTGTCATTAAATAAATAAAAATATGTTATGGTTTACTTATTTTATATTTAACTTGAAAATTACGGCTTTATTTATTCGTTTTATGCCCGAAAATATAAATACTTAAAATTAAACGGTTCATTTTGTAATACGCCTCTTACACAATGGGTGAAAAAGTCAGTTGAATAATAGGCTTGCGCTCTACCGCCATCTCGCCTGATGTTAAGCGATGATGAGCGAGCATTCACTATGGGCTCTCATTAGCAAGCTGAAAGTCGCACAACGAGCTATGCAGAAAGCTATACTCGGGGTTTCTCTACGAGATCGAATCAGAAATGAGGAGATCCGTAGACAAACGAAAGTTACCGACATAGCCCACCGGATTAGTAAGTTGAAGTGGCACGCAGAACAGATGGCCGATAGGGTCAAAAGATTATCGAATGGAGACCACGGGACGGTAAGCGCAGCCTAGGACGTAGGACGTCCGCCCACAAGACAAGACAGACGACCTAAATAATAATAAATAAATAATAATATATATCTGGGACATTTTTGCACACACGGTCATCTGACCCCAAACTAAGCAAAGCTTGTAATATGGCTGCCAGAAACTGATATACGTACATATATATTTTTAAATACATACTTAAATAGATATTAACACCCAGACATAGAACAAACACAAATGTTCATCACACAAATGTTTGTCCTAGATGGGAATCGAACCCACGCCCCCAAGCACAGAAGGTAGGTTCACTACCAACTGAGCCACCGGGGCAATCTATGGGGGAGGCCATGTCCAGCAGTGGACGTCCTATGGCTAAAATGATGAGCGAGCGATCTACGATGGAGCATGCTTGCTTAGAAGGGACAGAATCACACGTGACTTGAAAACACCCAGATTGTAACTATCGGTGAATACCCATTCAGGCAGCGCATTCCAGTCTAGCGGTACGGACAATAAAAGTGGTATCAAACTCATACTTTTTAATTCATAACAATTATAGTTATGGCACAGTCTATAAATTCTTATTATCGTTTAAATAATGATCAAATATAACAACAACAAAAAAATAACATTCCAATATTCAAATTTCCAGTATTTATTCAAAGTGTTTAGGGTCATCAAAAGGTTTCGAATTCGGAATATCAACTATGAAACGGTGTCGCCCTTTCGTGCCTGCTCTGACCGTCCAATAGAAAAATAGGCAGGAGGGAATTACTTAATTCAACATGTTTGTGTATTGTCTATGTTAGAACTCAGAATACCTTTGGACGCGCTAGCCTGTATCCTCGCCTGACCCGATGACTGCGTGGGCGGCGCTCTCGTGTCGTATAATGGATCTTCTATTTCTTGACATCTGTGGACCACAATTACTTCGTAAAATGTTTGCAGAATCTAAAGCACGCTAGATCTATGAACCAATACATGTCAGTGAAAGAATTTCATCCAATCATTCTTGAGTTTTTTTGTTTATTAATTTGTTTCATGACCATGAATACAAAGTCCTTCAGTCGTAATATTAAACAAGTCTTCATAGTATTAAACAGCGTCAAACAAGTCACAGTCAGAGCCAAGCAAAGTAAGTCACGGCCAAGTCAAACTCATGCCCCAGTAAAGTGGTGGAGGCTTTACAAGAGGCTTCTATGGAGTTTTGGAAACAACACGAAAAGACGTGTTTCACCTCGTTATATCACTTTGTTATATCACTCACAATAATAATCCACCAATAACACACATTAAAACTCAAAAATACACAAGTTTAGGACAATATTACAATGAGCCCACATGTTTTTTTCCACGTTGGCGCCAAAACTCCATCTTTCTCAGATGTACTACAGGGTTGCTAGTATAACTATTTGCGATAGTGAATGTGGGGTCGCCCCATTAATTTCTTCTCTTTTTTTCCCAAGCTGTACTGCTGTTACAGCCCCCCTGTAAGAGGGAGGCCTTTGTTCAGCAATGGACGTTAACTGGCTGATGATATTTATTTATTTATTTTATTTATTTGTCTAAATTACAATATGATGTGTGATGTATGTGTGTGAGACTGCCGTTACCTGTAAGACAAATTCCTGAGCACGCAAACGCAGTTTTCCACAATCTTAGTGCCGATAGCGTTCGCCTGTACAGCCGCGCGCACAGCGTGTAGTAATGCTTCCGCCAATCCAGGGAGGGAGCGTAAACGACGGCGCGCGTATTCACCCGCAGACGACGCGTTGCGGAGAACGCCGCTCGAGTTACGGAATACTGGAACAGTTTTTTTAAATATATATATATAATTTTGCGGTTTACAGATAAGTGGTCCGCCTATGGCTACCTGCACAGAAAAGTGAAGTAAATATAACGGAAATCAGAAGGACAATCTTTCGCCAGGCATTATGACAGAACCTTGATTGAAAATTCTTATTTAGATCAACGCGTCGAACTCCGCATCCAAAGAACTTGGACCTTACCTTTATGGGTTAAGTCTCAGAGTTCTTTATCCGCATCACCGTTGCTAACTGATTTCGAATGACTGACGTTTCGTTTTCGTTTTGTGCAACTGGCTACAACAAATTTCTAACAAAAATGCCTTGACAGCCGTTCTAATATTTTTTTTTTCTTTTTGACCAAGCCGGAGAAATGCTTGTAGATACCCGTTTTTAAAAGCTCGGCGGGTAGACCTTCGGGGAAGGTCGTTCCACACCTGAGATTTCCAGCTTGGAAAGATGTGGGGGTGCTCTTATTGCCGTTGTTTTCATTCTACATTTCTCAGTTAAAATGTATATGAATTCATAGCATTTAGGGGAAAAAAATATCGGCAAACAGTCCGTTATTCTGTCACCGCTTGTCTCCCAACAAAGGCTTCCTCTGAAGATTTCCACTTAGTCCTGTCCTTATAGCTATCTGGGTCCATAATGAACGCTCTGTTCTGCTCTGTTATCATATGCCCTGTCCATCGCCATTTTAGTTGATTGTAGGTTGCCATTGCAACCCAACATTACTAAAGTACTAGTTATGGGTTACTATAGAACCCCATTTGCATTACACTCACCAGTGGACCAGTAAGTGTCGCCGGGGTTGGTGGGGTGCCAGCCAGAGTGCGGTATCAACACCTTGTTTACAATCACTTGCGCTGCATCATCTATGATCGATTGCTTCAGGTCTTCGCACGATGACATATTCCATATAACGCCGGTTACTAGTTCTTTCACCTGTGGGGAAATGGAAAACTGTTAAACATCGATAAAGCAAACAACGTATTTCGGATAGAAAAGCAATGTTTATATTATTCCCCTTCTAAAAAGCTTATTTTATTCACTGAAAACAGTGAATAAAAAGCACTATTTTGGTGTTTGAATTTAGAACACACCAATATATTCGACCTCCATCTCAATGCTATACAACTTCCTTGCGCAAAAAATACTTGATACAAACTCCTTAAATATGTCTTTTTCTCGTAGTCGTGGTAAAAAGTATAGTATGCAACTCTTGATAAAAACCGATTTATATCGAGGGCCATGAATCACTCACATCACTCAGTATTCCAACACTCGAATCACTCGCTATGCTCGTGATTCAATCCCTACGAGTCACTTCCTACGGTCGTGATTCAGTCGTTAGAATCCTTCACTTGCTCGTGATTCATCTATAACCCTCGCTTTAAATCCGTCCTTTATTCACTAATTGCATAATATACTTTTTTTTTTCTATTTTTTCATACCATAGTTGGCAAACAAGCAGACGGGCTGCCTGATGGTAATCAGTCACCGTCGCCTATGGATACTTGTAACACTAGAGGCATCACAACTACGTTTCTGATTTCCTTTAAAAATCTATTAACTCGCCTTTTGAAGAACCCCATTTTGTAGCTGTCGGATACACCGCGGAAAGTAACTCATTCCATATTTTGCAGGTATAGATAAATATAAATATTCAGGGCATTTTTGCACACACGGTCATCTGACCCCAAACTAAGCAAAGCTTGTGATATGGCTGCCAGAGACTGATATACATACATATATAGTTTTAAATATATACTTAAATAGATATTAACACCCAGATATAGAACAAACACAAATGTTCATCACATGAATGTTTGTCCTAGGTGGGAATCGAGCCCACGCCCCCAAGCGCAGAAGGTAGGTTCACTATCAACTGGACCAACGGGCTATCCATACAGATACCAACCTCCATATCAGTAGCGCGGCAGAGCAGCGCCATGAGCGCGGGAATGCCGCCCGCGTCTCGTATCGCGCGCTTGTTTTCATCGTTTTGCCGTCCATATGACAGGTTACGTAGCGCGCCACAAGCGTTGCGACAAACTTCTGGATTTTCGTGCGAGACTAGCCGCACTAGCGGTGGGATGCCACCTGTAAAAAAGGAGCAATTTGTAGTGTCTTGTTTTTTGAATTAGTATTTTTTATTTATTTATTACTTGCAATTGTGTACCTATTGTGTAATATACAGCAGTAATTTATACAACAAACATGTAGGCGCCGCTGTACGGGTTTGTAGTTTTTAGCGGCGCGAGGAACGGTTTTACTGCTACGGGTTTGCGGAGGAGGTGTGTTACCGGCGTTAGTCTTAAATTGTATTTACATCATTTTAATCCTAATAAGCACTTAAATAAGGCCTATATTACCTAGACTTCTCGTCTTCTGTTTGTTAGGGTCATCCATGTAGGTAAGGTGCTGAAGATACGCTGCGGCATTAGCTTTCACGACATCTGACGGGGAATTGAGGAAACCAATAACTTCTGGTAGGTTCGGATCTCGCCACTGCAGACCCCCACCGTCATCTCTTCCTACACCACCGTGGACTGAAAATAAAGAGTAAAATTGAGGTTTATGTCTTACATCTAAAGTTCATTTTGTAAATAATACTGATCCAGAGTAAAGGCAATAATTGTGACATACGACCATGATTACCAATTTCTTCTCTACATAGTATAAAATAAAGTCGCTTTCCGTGTCTGTCTGTATATCCGCTAACTCCTCCAAAACCACGCAACGGATTTTGATGCGATTTTCACCATCAGTTAGATAATTTTTCACGCAAGATTTACGTATATAATAAAGCTTATACCCGTGCGAAGCTGGGAAGGGAAGCTAGTATCTTATAAATAAAAACTTAAAATATTAAGGTTCGATTGTCACATACACATTTAGTTTCAGAATCGCATATCTGGATATCCTCCCAATGAATGCCTGCCATTTTTTTGTGTACTTTTGACAGCCACCCTGCCTAATGAAAAGCAATGCTGCAGTCTATGATATAGCATGCTTGCTTAGAAAAAACTGTTGCACTTGCGATTTGAAGACACCCAGATCGTATCTATTAAAGAACATCAGACATCACATTCCACTGTCTAACGTTCCACACAATTAAATTGGAATAACAGCGCTTCGCTCAGATTTTTGGAATGTCAGCCAAGTAATTTCAACAGAACATCTTTATAAGGTTCAGTTTACAAAACATGCAGTCCTTCAACTAATATGGTTATTACCTAAAGCCATATTGGCCATTTGCTTCTGCAATTCCTCCTCATCGCCGTACATGGATTGACCTCCCGCGCTGCCCAAGCTTAGACCGTTTTGTGAATCCTGATAAAAAACAACACAATTATTAAATGAACTAGCAGAGAGTTTCACCTGCTATCCTACAGAACCATGATTTAAGTAGCCTGTGTGCTAATCCTGGATATAAGCTACAACCATACCAAATGTATTTTAATTGTTCCTAAGTAGAGTGAGGACTCGCCTCGTAAAGCGACGATGCGGTCTACGATGGAGCACGCTTGCCTAGAAGAAACTGATTCACTCGTGATTTGAAGACACCCAGATTGTAACTATGGGGACCTATTGTCCCATTCAGGGAGCGCATCCCACAGACTAGCAGTACGCATAATGAAAGTGGAATCAAAGCGCTTCGTAATTACTGTGTTAGAACCGTTGAAATGGAGTCGTCCCATACCTGGAACTGGGGCGGCTGATGTTGTTGCGGGTCCATGGCCGGCGGGTAGTGTTGGTATCCGTAGGTATCGGCCGCGTACTCGCCACGCGGTGACGTCACGCAGTAGTGCCGGCCTAGCTGCTCCAGCGACGCAGAATCGTACCTACAGGGCAAACTTCCATATGAAAATAGTTATCTATCTATCTATTCAATATATCCATTAGTTATCTATCTATATATTCAATATATCCAATAGTTATCTATCTATTCAATATATCCAATAGTTATCTATCTATCTATTCAATATATCCATTACTTACCTATAAATTTATTCAATATATCCAATAGTTATCTATCTATCTATTCAATATATCCAATAGTTATCTATCTATCTATTCAATATATCCATTAGTTATCTATCTATTTATTCAATATATCCAATAGTTATCTATCTATCTATTCAATATATCCAATAGTTATCTATCTATCTATTCAATATATCAATTAGTTACCTATAAATTTATTCAATATATCCAATAGTTATCTATCTATCTATTCAATATATCCAATAGTTATCTATCTATCTATTCAATATATCCATTAGTTATCTATCTATTTATTCAATATATCCAATAGTTATCTATCTATTCAATATATCCAATAGTTATCTATCTATGAATAACTAGCTGTTGCCCGTGAATTAGTACGCGTAAACTTTCATTCAAAGATAATGCCATTTGATTGCGCATGTCATCCAAATTCTCTTTTGCACGTGTTAGGCACGTCGGTCGCGGGGAGTATCTCCCACTAGATGGACCGACGTCATTCACTGTGAGAGTCGCGGGCATCCAGTGGATGCAGGTGGCAGGCTTTCATTCAGTGTGGAGGTTAAAGGGGGAGGCCTACCCACGGTGGTCTCCACTCAAGAACCTTTCTTCCCCATCGGTTATAGGTTCTTCGAGCGATGTGGCCTGCCCATATAACTATTGAGTGGAGAGGTATTACTTTCAAACCCAGAATTGTGGATAAATCGGATAGGTTATATTCTTATTATATAGATAATTTATTTTGCCAGCGTTTGGACCTCTTGTACTTTAAAAATGCTTCCTCCTTTATTACCTACAATCTTCTTACTTAAACGCAGTAGAAAAAAAATATAATACCTCTGTTGTAGATGCAGATTGTGCTGGGGCAGGGCGCCGGGTGACGCGCTCCGGGGCGAAGCACTGCCGCCACCTTCCACATACTCCTGCAAACCATGACAGAAAACGTAATGAGACGGACTATGCTACTGGAGGTATGACCTTGACAGGGGGGGGGGCTTGGACCGACGACATTGTGAAATTCGCGGGCATCCAGCTGATGCAGGTGGCAGGCTGTCGTTCAGTGTGGAGGTTAAAGGGGGAGGCCTATGTTCAGCGGTGAACGTCTTCAGTCTGATGATGATAAGTACTACTCAGAATCGGAAGCTTTTCTTAGGAATATTACCGACAAAACAAACTTTAAAATTAATGTCTTAATAAATTAATGTAGAAGCAAATGTCATTGTCAATGTCATTTTCATACAATTTCATCTTTCCGCAGGCGTTAACGCTAACAGAAAGTGGGTCTTGTCTAACCCCCCAGGTCCGACAAGTCGGATACTTGTGGCTTCATACTGAAGTGCGGAGTGCGCCAGGCCTGGCTGCACCAGCAAAGTAAGACTCCTCACCTGTCCCATGTAAGCCGGCATCTGCGCAGGGTCGACCATGTAAGCCGGCTGCGGCTGGTATGCCGCGGCGCCATAGTGACCATATGTACCGTAGTGACCGACTCCGCCAGCACCGCCATAAGTGCCACCGCCAGTCACAGAAACTGAGTCCATTACCTGGAGAGAGAATACAGATTTTTTTTACCTTTTTACCCGACTGCACAAGAAGCAGAGTTTATGATGGGGTCCACGACTGAGCAAGCTTGCCTAGAAGATACCGATTCACTGGTGACTTGAAGAGAACACACACACAATTCCTATCCCTATCCAGAAAATCCTATAGAGAAAAAACTAAAAACGTGTTCTTAATAAATAAAATTAATTTGCTACTGTTTGCCATAACCACGGAAATCGATGCAAAGCAAACCACGTTGACGACACATTAACTCTTAAATCTTCAAATTGTAATAATTATACAGCTTGACCTTCGATAGCCCCGTTGGCTCAGTTGGTGGTGAACCTGCTGCGCTTGGGGGCGTGGGTTCGACTCCCACCTAGGGTAAACATTCATGTGATGAACAATTTGTGTTTGCTCTATATCTGGGTGTTTATATCTATTCAAGTAAAATGTATTCAATCTATAAAATCTATTCAAGAAATATATATATGTATATCAGTTTCTGGCAGAGCCATAGTGCAAGCTTTGCTTAGTTTGGGGCAGTTTCGAGTCATATGACCATGTGTGCAATAATGTTCCTAATATTTATTTATTTTAGCTGTCTTTTGAGGCAGTGAAGATTGCTTTGTAAGACGAATACTCGAAATTCAAAATGCTAAGTCAACTGAAAGAGGGATAGTCCCTCGATTGGCCTAAATAAACAATGAACAAAAAACTTCTGAAGTTGGAAAAGTTGCGAATTTTCCATAGACGATTTCTCAACCAGAAATTAGAAATAAGCTGGATATAAATTTACGGGAAACGACAAAGTTACAGGTTTGTTGTTTTTTACTCCACGTGATTTTTCACGTGGAGTAAAAAACTCTTTGGTAACCTTTTGGTAAGCCCCAGTCAAGTCCCAGTAGTGAAGGAGCCATGTACTTCTTTTATTCTTCTCTTCACTACCTTACGCAGCAAAAGACGCAGCAGGCCCATATAATTATATATTGTAGTCTTTGGGCAGGCCTAGCACGGGCCTAGGACAAATGGTCTTTCTATCGTTTTTTTATGGTACAAAATAATTGGAGCCATTGTCTGTCACACCGCTGTCAAAAACAGAACAGCTTTTCTTTTTTTATCAGCCGTGGCCATTCGCGGCATTCACATTCAGCCGGTATGGCGCGAGAATGATATTTTTTTTTTTGCAACCGTATAATAGTATACTTTAAAGCAGGGTTTCTTAGTGGGGTCCATGATGCGAGTGCCAGGGGTCCACAGTCCCGAGGTTTATTTATTATAATTTCTTTTGAAGTATGCAGTTATTTGCAGTTTGGTGGACTAACGATATCAAAAGAACTGTCGGAAAAGATTGAATGCGACTAGCAAGAGACCGGGGAGAGTGGCATAAATAAAGGGAGGCCTATACCCAGCAGTGGTTCGTTCAGGGCTGATGATGACGATGATGCAGTTATTTAAATAAACAAATTAAAAAACAAAGTCATTTTCAAAAAGCACTGTTTTCTTATATTAAATTCTCGTCGCCAGGGGTCCATACTATATCAGAAATCTTGAAAGTGGTCCGTGAGTAGGTACAAAAAGTTTATGAATCATATTATGCTTCAAAAACTTATCTCACTTACTACAAGTATGGCTCACCCAGATTTAAGAGATACAAAAACTTATATATCTGGGGGATTAACGCATGCGGAAAGATATAACCTGGGCCTTTTCAAGGCCAGAGTGAATAGGTATCTTCTAAGTCTGCGTGCTTCATCTTCGACCACATCGTCGCTTACCAACAGGCGAGTTGGTGGTCAAACGCGGACTTATCAGCGTTAAAAAAAATAAGATGAAATTGTATGAAAATGACATTAGCTTGAGATAACATATATCAAGCTAATGTCATTGTCCATGTCATTTTCATACAATTTCATCTTTCCGCAGGCGTTAACGCTAACAGACAGTGGGTCTTGTCTAACCCACCATCAGATACGCAGCTATAGTTGTATCGAAACATTTGGTGCAAAACTCGGTCTACAAATGTGACTTACGTGAGGGTATTTCTGCGACGGCGCCATTGTCAGGTGCCCCATGTGGTTGTAATGAGCGGCGGGGGAAGACACGTACTGTCCATACTCGGGGTCTACTGCACCTCCCACCACTGGATATTCGCCCGCCTGGAAACACCACATAGTTTCGTTTATATTTGGGCTTTGTTTTTTTTTTTATGCTAGCTGCGCTAAGCGGTTTCACGCGTGAATTACTTCTTATAACATTAGCTATCTCCCAGTGAAAGTCCCGTGTAAATCGGTCTAGCCGTTTTGGAGTCCATAGGGAACATACATACACACATCGTCTTTTTTATAAAAGAATAAAAGTAGACTTGCGCTACAGTTAAGCTATGCTATCTACAATGGAGCCAAGAAGAAACCGATTAACTCGCGATTTGAAAGACAACCAGGTTGTAACTATCAGAGAACACCCATTCAGGGAGTAGTAGAATTAAAACGTGTTGTTAGTTGTAGATACGCTCAGAGCGATAGTCGCGCGCGCCACGTCTTTGAGGTGCGCCGTGTGTGTGGCGTCAGCGTAGAAGTAGTGTACAAAATAATGAAAAAAATAATTAAAACCCGATAGTGGCAACCCTAGCTACCAACAGTAAGCATTGAATTCAAGGACACGTCAGAATCAACCTACTGATTTAGCTTATATATCGACTGTGGTACAAGCGACCGCCATTACGACAATCCCGCCGTTTGTTTGCCGTTACTGTAACATAGTAATACTGAGTGTACTGACTGACCTGCATCGCTAGATGGTGTTGATGCGCGAGCGCAGCGGACAGCTCGGCGTCCTCGGTGGAGGCGTCAGACCGCGACACGGGGCTGTGTTGCGGCCCGTACGCGCCCTCCACTGGCCCGTTACTGTAACAATAAAAAATAATATAAGGACAGGTTAAGGCAGGTGCCGTTACTCATCCTATAGATCAGTTCTCCTATCCACAAGAAGTTCACCTTCCAATAGCTCAGTTTTTTTTTCATCCTAGTGTAAAATAGTTTCGTATTCCATTTTATACACATTCTTCGGCCCCACCAATGCCATAAAGGACCGGGCTAAACCCGAGTATAAGATTAAATAAAGTGTTATAACAATAATAAAATAAAATTATAATAATAAACTCAAATAGAAAATGTTGGGAATAATACAGTCATCATTATTTTAATAAACACTTCAAATTTTAAACTAGGTCCTGGCAGAAGCCTTTCAGAAAAGTTGTTAAAATAAAGCAAGGTGTTGGTCACAGTCTCTAATCATTATTGTCAGAGTTGGTAATAGAAGGAAGGAGAGCCCTAAATTTCGTCATCGTCTTCATCAGGTGTCATCTTTGTCAGCCTAGAGGTGGTTGAACCACCTTAGTTGTACTAATTTGGTACCATCGAACTGATCTGATGATGGGGCCTAGTAGGATAGTGGAACTCTTCAATAATTGTCCACATAAAAAAATGCAGAAAGGTCGTCTGCAGGATGACTTTAACTAAAGACATCAAGCCTTATTTAGGCCTGATGCATTTGCACCCACTACGCCACCTTACATATCTCGCTTGTTTGTCTGATCTGAGCAGCAAAACTTTCCCAGTAACAGGCTTAATTTTATCCCAGAAATAACTCGGCAAAGCTATTAGCCGCCCACCAACGCTATACTCAAAGGGACTCGGATATCATCTGACTCTGACATAAATACGTATGGTTCTCGGATCAAACGCGAAAATAGGTACCAGCAGTGTCAGTTTATATGTCCTTAAGGTGTATGAAAACTGAGAAGGCACTTGCCTCGGGCGGATTAGCGATAACAAAAGGAATGCGAAGGGACTGTTTAAACGGGAGCCGTTTAATTTGTTTGTTTGGTTTCAATTAAACAAATTTCGAATAATTTTGGAGCAATTAATATCGGAGTTGATAAGGCCTATTTGGGTCAACGTACATAAGTTAGATAGATTACAAAAATATGTTAATTGATTTGAAATGTATGAATACATCTTCCGAGGCGTTCGTTATAAAGAATTGATTTAAGGCCCTTTCCCACTTTTAGTAAGTTCGGTTATTCTAGTTTTTGTCTACTTCCATGGTTAGACAGACAGCAAGGGCTGCAATGATGACCACGCTTGAAGGCTGAGAGCGTAGCTAAGCTTAACTCGAGGCCATCATAGCGAGGCCAGCAGTGCAGTCATTTCGAACCAAGGCTTTTGTAGTGCTTTATTCAAACAATGCTAGTAAAATTCAGCTTGGTATAGAAAGTTTATTTTTTATATTTGGCAACCTCTTACAGCCAAATTATGAATAAAATCATATTCACACTCAAATTTATATTCATTTATTGCGCAATTGTTATTCAAATCTATTTGCACACTTGAAACAAAACTCGACAATAATGGATTTTTAAAGGAAATTGCTGGTGGCTAAAACTCGGTGGCAATGAAATTCCATACAACTTTGCTGGCGCCTATTCGAATAGCGAGCGCAAAAAGGTCGACTTTGCTCAAAGAAAGTTTTCAAAATAATGACCACATGTATCAGTAAATGTTTTTTCTTTTCTTTTAATACCTCAATCTTAGAATAACTACATAG
Organism: Agriopis marginaria; assembly: GCA_932305915.1. Classification (NCBI taxonomy): domain Eukaryota; kingdom Metazoa; phylum Arthropoda; class Insecta; order Lepidoptera; family Geometridae; genus Agriopis; species Agriopis marginaria. Next base: position 17,777,561 of record OW029914.1, on the reverse strand, counting down.
GCAAGTAAACACAGCACACGTAGCGAATTTGTAGCTTACGTTTTGAGAAGGCGTTGTTTGGAAACCTATCTTCTCTGAGTAGTTATTCTAAGACCACAATGTAGTAGATAAGCATTTTTACGTTCAAAACCCTAAATAAAATTACACCTTGCTGTCAGATTAAAAAAAACTTGGATCGAGCATACGCTCCTTCAAGATTCTTAGAGAAAGGACAAGTGATATTCCTGAAATCCCGACTTCAATGCTACAAATTATTCTGTCTGGTCAAATGTTACCAGTAATCATGCAAATGGGATTGATACTCGACGTAATGAAAGAAAATCAATACTACCCGATTCCCGGAAATTCTTTGAAGAGTCTTCTTTAATTACAAACGAGTGGCACTTCTGAATTGGGAGGATCCTTAATTTTATTTGACGATTTGAAATCTGACCGCCAGATTAGATTAACCGATGAGATGTAAAGGCAGGAAGACTACAACTTTTGGTAATGTTTTCGTGGGCAGCGTTTCCGCGACGCGATAGCAACACCGAGGCAGTGGCGAAAGTGGGGCGGTCCCATACAAATTAAGCCACCATCGCTGGTTTTTTAGAACCTAATTTGTAATTAGCTAACCTAATAGTGCTAACAGATGACGGTGAGGGAACGGTGCGACTAATAGTGCTAACAGACGTATGGATTTGGTTGATCTCAACCGCCGTCTGACCAACGGGAGAGAAAGAGAGGAAATATGATATTCTCACTCTTTCTCTCCCGTTGGTTGGTCAGTAGCAGCGGAATACGCCGTAGATACCATGGGTTGTTGGGGGACTGAGGCCAAAAGCTCATTTCGGAGATAGGACACAGGTTCAAAGTGTGGTGACTCCCGCTCCGGTTCGCAAAGGTTAGCCAATGCTACCTAACGCGGTAATGCAGCGAGTGTTTTGGGCACCTTTGCGCCAGGAACAGTCAGGGGTGGGTTATTTGAATAGGTAGTTAAGTCTTTGGTGACCAATTTATAAATTTTAATTAATTAACAATGCAATCAAATCTGGGAAGTCGATTTTAACCTAACTATTTGTCGTATCTAAGTTACTACCATCGTATCTAAGGTACTAAGTTATTCGACTGACAATACAGTAATTCGGTACGATCAAACTGATCTGATGACAGAGCCATCTAGCGAGAAAGACGACAAACATCAAGCCGCATGAGCCGAGCGAATCGGTATCGACCATCCTTCCGTCTGTCTTCACATCCCCATGTGCACGCATGTGGATCCCTGTTTCGCTGTTTAACGACTCACATAAGCGTGTTTGTTTTAGTTCTACGGAACCCTTAAAACGTAGTTTAGAACTACAGTATCAGAATCAACGTCAATGCCTACTATAAGTAAGGTTCGGTGTAGACTTTTGCTGGCTTTTATAGTACTAGTAGTTCGCTCGGAACTGTGACCTCGCAACCCATATATCTTCGGAACCCCTCAATCAATTTTGTCTATAATCGAACTTAAAAATTATATTTAAATTAACTACTTGCCTACAAATTTTCATGAAGTTTGAATCAACGATATGCGAGTGATAGTCGAACAAACCATGCATAGAAACGCTGGCTATTGTCCCATTAGAATCTGAGACCTCTCTTCGCTCGGTGAAAAATATGGATCGAATTGAGAACCTTTCTCCTTTTATGAGGTCGGCTAGAAATATAAAACTCCAGCAAAACCCAAGATCCGGATTTAGTTAACGAATTGTGCACTTCGAGCGGCAGTAAAATAATAAAAAAGCTCTTTCACATAAGCGCGATAAAAACGCGGCTAAGCTGATTAAGATTATGCTGGACTGCCACGGCGCGCCGCGCCGTTTAATTCAGTTATATTTGAAGCTGATTTGTTATGAAAATAAAAATATATTTGCTGCAGATATTTTTTATATAGATTTTCATTGTATTGCATGCTAAGTAAATAGAACAAGATTTTTAAACTATCACGGTTGTGGAATGAGCTCCCGATATTTCAGCGCAGTTACATGCACCATTTTCACGGGAAGACCCGGGACGGGATGGGATGTCGTCCCGGGAACATGGTGTATGACAAAGAAGAGAAAAAAAAAATCGTTTCGATGCCTCCTTTTTTTAAATTAAAATCTTTGCTAGCTAGGCGACACGTAATTACAGCGCAAGATGGTATTGTGGAATAAATTCGATGGAGCAGCTACGCCTTTGAAATCAGTTAGCAACTGCGATACGTAGTTCGACGCGTTGACGTAAATAAGAATGTTCACTCGTATGCCTGGTAACAGATGTTCCGTCTCTTTTCCGTTCTATATACTTCTCTTTTCTGTGGTGCATGACGTGTTATCACAGATATGGTATTAGATCTGTGCGTGTTATATTGCACTCTCTGTCTAGCGTGAAATTTAAATATTCATAACTTATTTATTTGTGAACAAATTTTTATTTTGTTTTCGTTGGTGGGCTCTATTTATGATCAGCTTTTTAATAGATACTAAAAATATTAGGACACATGCCTATAATAACTATAGAAGTTAGAAGGTTCTAAAGAATTAGGCAGACGGACGGAGGGAGGGAAAAATTATGTTGTTTTACTTCTCCCATTCAGGTATTTTGTATCACAAAATTTTCGAGTAGTAAGATTATCTAAATAGGTACGTTTCCAAAATATTGCCCGAGAAACTTATCCCGAAAATAAATGAGCGGGCAGATTCTATTCAATGCCCACTAGCCGCCTACGAAGATATGAATTAAATATTAGATCTTCTCGAAATAGCTCTCGGTAATAATGAAGAATATTGGATTTATCGTAGTAAACAATAAATACGTTGAGAAGCTTATAAATTTTATACAGTAAGCGAGTTTTTTTTTTTTTGTAAAGAGCTGTTCATAATTTCCTGAAAAGTGTCCCAATTTTGTAGACTGGCCGCTTAGCTCGGAATTTGCCCTCGACTGTATTTTTTTTATCTAAAGCCGCGACGCTAATGTCGATAAAAGAGGAGCGGGTTGCACCCGCGCCCAATCCCTATTGTCGACTTGCCCCGTACCCCTGTAGCGTCGCATACGAATCCTAAGTTATGCGGCTAGCCTATTGTAGTGACCTTTGTAACGCGATGATGTCTTCCCTGGGCAACTTCCAGGGCTCGCACGTGCTGCGGTAAAATTGAGTTGACTCTTTTTGTCCTGCGAGATAATGACAGTCTTTCCCATTATTAGCAGTACCGGTGATTCCATTCGTCATTATATATTTGTACAATTTCGATGTCCATTATTTGATCAAATAAAATTAGTTGCTACTACAATGATGAAGTCATCCAATTTCTTTGATCAAATTTACATTGAACAAAGATATTTGACGAATGGAATACCTTCCTAACCCAAACAGCTTCAGTGAAATTCGACTCTTGCGCAGGTCGTGACTTACCTTGCGGCCATACTATGTTTGCATAAATAGCCTCCACACTAAAAATTTGGGAGTCATATATTGTTTGTAAGAAGCAAATTACTAAACACATCGATCGATAGTCGTACTTGCAGGAAGTGTTCGGTACAAGTTTCGAAGGAGAAAATTAAGAAAGTTTCTCGTCACAAGAGCTCTAACATTGTGCAGACTCCGACAGTACGTAGTTACAGTGAAGGGCTATTGAACATTTTCAAAGGAATGCTAATTTTCGAAGTGACTGCTACTGCCGAGTAATCGAAACTAACTCCACCCCAGTAACATAAAAAATATGGGTAAATAGGCTTGCGCTTGACCTCCACCTCGTCTGATGTTAAGCGATAAAGCAGTCTACAATGCAGCACAGTTGTCTAGGAACCGATTCAGTCAGATAGAAGGCTAATTAAACGATTAAAATATTTTAACACCCTTTTTAAGCACTTTTCACAGATTTTATCGCGTTTTTTTTCTCCGATTCACATCGTATATTAGCAAGTTGAAATCACAGCCGGTCATATTTGTCCAAAAACCGATAACCCGGGATAGATGTGTTATAAAGCTGAGACCACTAATCGGCAATCGTAGTATAGCACACCCTGAGACTCGATGGAGTAAAGATATACATAACATAAGTCAGATGCCAGTAGGTAAAGCCGAATTTCGGACTAAGATGACGTACCTTGGGAGAGCCTATGCCCAGCAGTGGACTAGGAGAGGCTGATCATGATGATGATGAACGACAATGTAGGTATCCAAAGCTGTTCCATAGTACGCTAAACCACTGGCTTTGGGCTATATTGACCACAATTTCGTTTACAGAAAAAAATTGCACTTTAATCCCGTTTATTTATGTGTAAGAATCGCAAAGAAAATAACAAAACTGAAAAAAGAAAATCTACTCCATCGAAACTCTAGACTCTAGAGCGTTTGCTGTAACAATAAATTCCAACTAAAACCTTTTAATTAAATCCAAAAACGGCTTGCGTAAGCTCTTGGCATATTCTCAACTGCCAAGGAAGATCGTTACGCCATAAAGACTGGAGGTCACCTAAAATTACTGAAATTATTCTCTAAACTTTAAGCGAACATCCTATCATAAATACAGTGTATTTTATAGACGTTATGCCAAACCGAGGGACTTTGTTATGCAAAGCTGTATTATTTAGATGCACTCTACGGGTGACGCAGGACTAGGGACGGGCCTGGGTTGGCTCGGGGCTTGAGATAATCCCATATTTCGAAGGAGCCTTCGCGTGTTTAGTGGGAAATCCTTTTATTATGGAACCGCATTTATTTTTAGAATTCAGCATTCGTTTGGTGTGTTATGTTTTGGTATCCTTTACACTTGTATCATACTAGTAACAACAGTTCAGGGCAATAACTAGTATATAGTTTTTAGTGTTCCGTACCCAAAGGGAAAAAACAGGACCCTATTACTAAGCCCACGATGTCTGTTGGTCGGTCTGTCTGTCTGTCCTACCTATTAACGGCTGTATCTTTCGAACCTTTATAGATAGCCAGTTGAAGTTTTCAGAGAATATGTAATGTTACGGCGGATTAATTAAGAAATAATAATAATAATAAAAGTAATAAACGAAAAGGGGCCTCCATACAACAAACGTATTTTTGTTTTAGCTCTAATTTAAAAACGGTAACGTACAAGCGTCAAACTTAACATGATTATAGTACGCACTCTAAATTATAGAAAATAATAAATAATAGCCAAGTGCGAGTGGGTGATAAATTTCTGTTCATTACCGAGTTATAACTGGTAATTGGGTTATTATTAACCAAGTATTTTCTTACACCGAATCATAATGCCATATTTTACAAATTTTGAAGTTTGTTTTTTTAAATTGATAATTATTGTATTTTGTGATGGTACGAAACCCTCAGTGCGCGAGCCCAATTCGCACTTGGCCGGTTTTATTTTATTTTTCTATGATGTAATATGTCCGTATGTATCTGTAATCTGGGTGTGGGGGTATATATATCAGCTAATCTGTTGATCTTTGCTTATCGAGCGTTTATGCATAAGAGTATAAAAAATATCGATATAGCCACCAGGCGCCAGCATACTCGTTACCAAACTCATTAACAAAAACTTTAAAACTAATATTTATTCTGTACCATTCATACGTTTATAATTACAATGAAAATTAGGCGTCTCATTCCATTACGCGGACATTGTTTACCAAAAACGTCCGTCAATTTGTATGAATAAACTTGTTAAACAATTACGCGGTAATTAACAAAGCCACTGGCTGTTTCAGCATGCAAACTACTAACTTCAACTAATAAGATCATTGTAACTATTATTTAATCTATGTTACAGAGTTACAGCAACGTAAGCGCACGTAAGCAACTACTATATAAACTACGGTAAATCTAATCTTAGATGCCAACGTAACCTAAGTTTAAACCTTCTGGGAAAGTCAGCTGGACGGAAGCTCAAGTTAACGCAGTGAAATCCAATCGCGGGACGCCCGGCAGATGTGAAACATGACGGCATATGACGTCACGTCCGTCACGGCATACGAGTCGGTGTAATGCCAAGGCGCGCCAATAGATGTTTCACATCAAAAATAACGTGTTCAATCCTCGGCCGCAACGTCGCTTATTATCAGGCTAGTTGGAGGCCAAACGTAGATAAATTCTAGGTAAAAAAAAAACATAACTCTGAGTACCTTAATTAGAGAGTACAACTAATAATTAATCTGCGCTACAGCTGTGTAGGTAAGCGCCATACTGACTGCTACGTAAGCAACGACCCTGGTTTAATCCAAGTCCGCTCTGTAGGGTGGACGCGTCAGAGTAAAATAATCCTATAAGATGTCCTAGCGGCACTTCGACCAGTTTGCATAACTGAGAAGCGGTAGGTTAGCTGTAAAAAACAATAAACATCCCTAATGTAAGAAGCAATCAACGTTCCGCACGTCACTTAACCTTGTTTCTCATCTCTAGGCCCAATGCCACCTGGGGGGTTAGATAAGACCCACTTTCTGTTAGCGTTACGCCTGCGGAAAGATGAAATTGTATGAAAATTACATTGACAATGACATTAGCTTGAGCGATTTCATCTCAAGCTAATGTCATTTTCATAATGATAAATTGATAATGTCCCATCGTCGAGATACAATTCCTATAAAGTCACAATCTCTCAGTGAAAACAGTCAAAAAACGTCCGAGCGTCATTGTACATACATTGTATCAATTATATACTTTACAATGCCACATTTACTCCAATTTAGACGTTATGTCGCTTGCATAGTGGTCAACGTTAGTTGTCCGCTATATCATCGTAGCTCTGGCATCGCGCGGCGTTGTAGTCGGACTGCGGTTACCTTGTAACTAACCAAAAAGTCTGCGCAATTCGTAGCGTGCGCCGCGTTTTGGTTCGGACATTATTTGGCACGATTGTGACTCTATATGCATTGTCTCGATGCGTCGCATTTAAAAAATTCAATTAATATTTATTTAAGTTTTTTTTTTCGAATTGGAACCCTTGGAACTTGCCTAGAACTATCTGTAGCCTAGCCTAATCATCATCATTTCATCATCATAACGTTCCTCCCCATTAGGATTCCTGTGTCGGGGATGTCATGGAACACACAAAGACACGGACCAACTAACACCCAGACCCAGAGCAGTTATTCAAATTCATCATTCAAACATCTGCCCAGCCAGGAATGGAACCCTGAAATCGGCACAAAAATATCAGCTATTCCATAGAACACGGTCATTGACACTGGACAAAATGTATGAAACAGCTGTTTTTTTTTTTGCTATTTAAGGTTTGGTCCCTCAGTAAAATTTGTACATAATGATGAGTATAGTCAGAGAAAATTTTATTTTTTTATTAGAACGTCTGTCAAGGCATTTTTGAAAGAAATTTGTTGTAGCCAGTTGCACCCATATAAACGAAACGTCAGTCATTCGAAATCAGTTAGCAACTGTGATGCGGACAAAGGACTTTGAGATCTAACCCAAAAAGATAATGCCCAACAAGTCCTTTGGATGCGGAGTTCAACGCGATGACATAAATAACAATGTTCAATCAAGGTTCTGTCATAATACCTGGCGACAGATTTTCCTTCTCCTTTCCGTTCTATTAACCTTTCTTTTCTGTGAGTATAATGGACCCCTTTCGGCTTAGTACATCCTTTCCGCGTAACCCTGTAGTGTACACTGATTAGAGCAATAACTTGGACGCTCACAATTTCATGAAACAAATGGTATATTCCATAATAATATACGTGTTCACATCCAGACATGAAAACCTCAAAATGAAACGTTCATTTCGTTTCAAGCGACAAATACAAAAACAGTACAGACAGACCGACCAACTTATCTGTCGAGGTGGTCAAATGAGCTAAAACTTAGTTCATAATTTTATTTAGAAATATATAAATAGGTAGTTGCTCTCCCACTTAAGGTACGCGTCCACTGCGTCGGAATCGGACCGTACGAAGCCTACGGATTTGTTGCTTTGTATTCACAGCAAAAATTTTTTTTTGTTTAAATTAGAACGGCTGTCAAGGCATTTTGTAAGAAATTTGTTGTAACCAGTTGCACCCATATAAACGAAACGTCAGTCATTCGAAATCAGTTAGCAACTGTTAGTTGAGATAAGTTGGTCAAATCAACATCAAGCATCCTCGTCAGTAGTATTGACCGTGTGAAGCTACAGCGCAGTTATGCACCCAATCATGGTAATGCATTGTCGCAAACTACGTTGATTCAGTTTAACAAGTTGTGTGCGCGGAGCAAACTAAATCACAACTTGTTATAGTTATTAAATTGAAGCAAGGAAGCAAGCATTTTGTGAGGGCCTACATACTATAGTTTGAACGATATTTTATTATTGTTTTATATCAAGTGCCTTAATGTGCTTTAGGCTTTAATTATGTATATTCAAAGGCTTTGATCATATACTATATCTTGAATTTGCCCTAAACTCGAGCTAGGGCCGAAAAAATCTGCCTAAAATTAAAAGGGCACACATATATACTTACACATATTCTTTATAGTTCTACAAACGACACACTTCAATATTGAGCGGCACACAATAAAGCCGAGCGCGGCCACCATTGCTAACCTATATTATATAGTGTATGTATGTAGTGTATGGTGTACGGTATGTGCGCTTTACAATCTGACGGCACCCGGTTCGAGTCCTCCTCGACTGTGCACCAATAACTTATTTAGTACTTACATAAATTATGTGCAGTTTCGATGCCATCGCTCGACAACGGCGAAGGTAAACATCTTGAGGAATCTTAAAAGTTCAATTACATATGATATTCACCAACATGCATTGAGCCAGCAGGGTGGGCTAGGACCCATTCTCTCTCACTCTCTCTCTCTCTCTTTCTCTCTCTCTCTCTGAGAGAAGGCCTGAATCCCAGCAGTGGTCATGATAGGTTGATATTGTATGGAAATGCTCTTAGTGTTCTAGCCACATTTCCTTCGATCAAGGCTTTTAAAGATAGTTTTGGTTTGTAAGTTCGTTTATAGCTGTTTTATTATCCTTAGGTAAGGTGTTGTTTTCTAAATCCATACACATATCTTTGGTAATGAGAATGGCTTGACGTTGTGAAAGCCGAAATTAAAACCATTCCGCCACTCCACAACTGTACGAAGTGGAGAATACAAAGTATGAAAGTTTACTCCTGCCAAACCGGGATTAGTAATCCAACGCAGAAGAAAACTTTCTTAGATGGGTGACCATTACCGTGCAAAGTCGTGAAGGTAGTCTAGGCTTATGACAATTTGCTTGAACAAGTTGTCCTGATTACTCTTAAGACCGCGCCTACCAACTAGAGTTCTATTATATTATATATATATATATAGCAAATATAAACTCATCCAAACATTTTAAAAAAATTTGAAGATATAAAAAATCATTGTGTGAGAATTTAAATAAACTGAATTTATATGATTATTTACGGGATATTTACCGTCGTAAGGTTGTGGAATGAGCTCCCGATAATCATATAACTTTAGTGAACAACCGTGATAGTTTAAAACAGTGTTTTAAATAAACTGATTGGGCATTATCTTTAGAATAATTTCTTATGGAAAACGACGCGGTTTTCACACATTTTATTTATATGACACGGGTATTACTCACGTATGAATAATCCGATTACTCCGACTATGGTTTCAACCGCATATATATAACAGACCGACAGAGTAACCGGCTTACGTGAGTAATTCCCATGTCATATAAATAAAAATAATTACTGTAAAAATGTCTGCTACTCCTAATGCTGAAGGCAGGTGCGTGGTGGTGGAAATGAAATCCAGCTTAGTTAAGTATGGTACTTTTATTACATTTAATTATAACTAAGACAAGTAGCTAATATAGGTACGGTGTATGACGTGCGCAAGCTGTGGCACATAAGGAAGAAAGAGGCCCGCTCCTTTTTTTTTTTTTTTTATATTGACTTGTAATGTTGGCCTTTTGGCCTCTACAGATGGACCGGACTAGTTAGCGAACGCAGAGTGCGTTCGGCATAACTTGGTGGTTTAAGTTTTTGGGCGACTAGCACAAGGGCACCTCGAAGGTACGAACCTCGGCTTGGGCCGTCGCCGGGGGAGGCCCGCTCCGGGCGCGCAGGAGCCTTTATATAGCCTCCTGCGGCGTGTAGCGGGCGGGCGGCGGGAGGGCGGCGCAGGAGTAGGTACTCGCGCGCATGCGCGTCAACAATTACTTAGATTAGATTTTTTATTTTATTTGTAAATGTTTTATGTTGATAAGTTTTATTTTGGCGGAAGACATTGATAACACTTATTTATCCAAGTATATTTTTGACCACCTCTGACATCTTTTAAAATTTCAAAGTTAAAATTGCTTTATACACCATTTGCAATGTTATTATTTTAATATAATGTCGGTAATCGCTTTTTAAAATTCTCATACTGATTTTGTAATGATATGATATGATTTTTTGTGTGATAGTGAAAATGTGCGTGAATTGAGCGCGACCTTAAGAGAAAACGTCAGGACTCCGACCCGTTCAAGTCCGTTCAAGAAAATTTTAGAAGATAAAGTCTGCTTCCTTTCTGCAAAGTTTTGTGGTTCAGATTAATCTTGATTTTCTCTTGGATATATTATGTAAAGCACAAGCAGCAAGATTTGTGTCTAACAAAGCAGATATGGTTTGTCTAACGGAGGCCAGGAGTTGAAATCAAATTACAAAATTCTCAGACTGTCGTCAAGAATAACTTTTGCGAGCAAATCCGTTCATTAGCTACCAGCTATCTAGCAATCAATAACCCCAAGGTTTCAACAACGCACGTCAATAATTATATCGTTTTAGATTTCCACTAACGCTAACGTCACTTGATTGCGTTAACCATTCGCTATTACAGTCCAGGAAATCGCAGGCATAATTCCATGTGGCTCAAGCTGGCATAACGTTTTTCCACAGATGCGAAAGGGACCGCCAGAGTGGGTATAAGTGCTCAGTTTTTTAATTAAACGGCTCTGAGACGTGTCAAGAGTTTGTATTACTCTGAGATTGCAGCGTCTCGTTTTGTTCTAAAATGAGTGTAAAGATTGGATGGTTTTCTCAAGTTCTCAGAAATAGCCTCGGAAAAAATAGATGGATGTGTTATACCTAGTTTCCCCTTTAGCACTTACGTCCTTACCTTTGTCTGTCCATTTGATCATCTCGTTTGCAGTTGTGTGCCGCTCAATATTGAAGTGTACGTTTGTAGAACTAGTAAGAATATGTCAGTGTGTACAATTGTACATACGTTTACCTCGCTCCCTTCAGTTTTTGGCAGACTTTTTTCGGTACAATAAATCCAAACTATATAATGATCTAAAGCACTATTCCTTTATGATTTTCGTCTATTCTACTAGAGATGATTTCCTAAATACCATGACGTATTTTTAGCACCACAGTTTCTTAGAGTTGGATATAAGACGGTGGGGTGGTAGCAGTCACCCCCGCTTTATATCAAACTTCTAAACTTCCTTCGAGTTCAAAGTTTAATAATAACTTACGCCGTTTCTGTCTGTGCTCTGTGCACTCGACAAAACATATTTATCGATATTAAGAAATGAAACTATCTAGAATAGAATCTAAACACTAAAGCAATTTTTCAGGAAACGGAAATAGATTACGAGGAAGTCAAATTGCGAAAAGAGAACACTTTGAAAAATTGCAAGTAGCGGACGAGATTGCATGAAGTTGGACTGTTGTTGGCGCAATATGGTAGAGCGCGCAGTATGGAGAGGTCAACTTAAATATTTTTTTAGAAAAAAAAAACGATTTCAAGACCATACCTACATACCTAACCTAGTTAATATAGACATTGAAATTCCTCATCAAAACTTTTGAACCACAAACCAAAACGTCATTTGTGTATGTATTATTGGTTTTTGAAGATTTAAAAAAAAAGTTCTGAATCAATTTTGATAAAATTTAGATGGGACCACTTCTGAGGTATGACCTACTAAACAAAAAAAATATCATTAAAATCAATTCATAATTAGCAGACTAATAGCGTAACAAACATACTAAAAAAAACATAGAGTTGAATTGATAACCTCCTCCTTTCGTCGGTTAAAAAAGTTTTTGAATAAAAATCTAGGGTGTTGCTGTGTATGGGTATTGATTTACACCACATGTTGTAGAAAATGCTAATATTTAAACTTACACATAGGAAGTAGCAAACTGATAGAACTTAACTCAGGCAATAACTATTGTTTCTATCAATTGTTACACACCTTGAGATGCACTTGGATTGGAAGTTGGAAGCATAGATTTTTGCGTAGCAAAAAAATGCTATCTCTGTGGTTGGAATTGACAGTCTATTCCACTTTGATCACCTGGGAATATCATTGTGACCTGGGTGATCATTGGCGACTCCATTAAAATTATTATTTTGGTATCCTTTGATCACCTGCACCTAGGTGACCATAGGCGAATCGATTCAAATTATTGTCGGGAGAAACAATGTCGACTGCTCCAAACTAGAATAAGCTCGCCACCTTGGTCTTAAAGATTTAACCGTTCGCTCAGCACCAAGGTTCAAAACATTTTAAACCTCAAAATTGTATTTAATTGTGTATAGATTCCTTACTGCCTTTACAATCGTCCAGCGACACATGCAGAAGAAGTGATACGAGCAAAGGACTTTTGACGTCACTGCTGTTGAGAATTTTATACATCATGGGAAATAAGGTCGTATGAAAAATATTACAAAAATTTTAGTTTTTCAGTAATAAGGAAAGCACGTTTCTTGCACGTTATTTTTCCTTGAAGGTAAATAACGTTCCAGCAATAACTAAGAAGCCTTACACAGAATCTTTATAACTTTTAGCGGGAGTAATTATAATACTAAAGGTGTTGTAACATAGAACAGCTGGTATTAATGAGTAAGCAACGGAAATTGGCAAATTAGCAAGTACCTAATAGGTGAGTTAGGGACCAGTTTTAGTGTCAGACACTTTAAAATGCCTGAAGGCTTACCGGTCATTAATCTATAGCACATTTTCAATATTACTGAAGACAAAAATCACTGACAAATGATTATAAAATGATTTTTATTGGACATTATCTTTGGAATAACATTGCAAATGGTATAAAGCAATTTTAGTGTTTTTATTTTATAGTAAGGCGGATATAGAAACCCGGATATGTTCTAAAACTGCGACCAGAACCACCGGAGGATGGGCAGTAGCGTCCTGTTAGTACACGGTGAACGTACTGCGATCTCCAAGCCGCCTGCCAAGCGTGGGGATTATGGCAACACCCCTCTCTAAGAGGGAGGCCTTGTTCAGCAGTGGACATTTAATGGCTGATGATGTGATGTGTGGATATAGAAAAAACTCGAAAAAAATGTTTTCTTTTTCGATCTCTTCCGCCAAAATAGAACGTACATATCAATTGTTCTAGACCCAACATCATTCTTTGAAAATCAATGCCTATAAACATACTTACCAATAAGTGAAATCCACCTACTTCTGACAATACTCGGGTCGAGTATGATTAACCGATGACCAATGGCCTGATTGATAGTGCCAAGCACGTACTCAGTGGCTTCTAAGTACATAGATTATCGCTGTGCCGTTATACACTTTGTACGGTACGGACTGTTAGAACCTTATGCGTATGATATGTCAGTTCAGTCAGTACCAACTTGACTCATATTAGTTAAGGTAAATAGTTGCTTTTTAGGGTTCCGTACCCAAAGGGTAAAAACGGAACCCTATTACTAAGCCTACGATGTCTGCCTGTCCGTCTGTTCGTCTGTCCGCTTGTCCTACCTATTAACGGCTGTATCTTTCGAGCCGTAATACATAGCCAGTTCAAATTTTCATAGAATATGTAATGTTACGGCGGATTAATTAAGAAATAATAAAAATCGAAATGCCATATATCTTATTTTGAAGACGGTTTTTTAAATTGATAATTATTGTATTTTGTGGTGGCCTGACTAGCACTTGGCCGTTTCATTTTTATTTCTGGCCTGTGAGCAAGGCCTTAACACGAAGCGAGATGGCAGTCAAACGCAAACCACATTATCATAATCAGCCTATACTAGTCCTCGTCTGGAGATAGGCCTCTACCAAGGCCACCCAACCCTATCTTCGGCTTTTCTCATCCAGCCACTGCAAGACGTATACAGCAAGCCAAAAAAAAAGAAAGAAATCTTGACACAGGAAAGATTTTTTTTTTAAATTAGAACGGCTGTTTCGGCATTTTCGTATGAAATTTGTTGTAGCCAGTTGCACCCATATAAACGAAACGTCAGTTATTCGAAATCAGCAACTGTGATGAGGACAAAGAACTTTGAGACCTTACCCAAAAAGGTAAAGTCCAAGTTCTTTGGATGCGGAGTTCGACGCGTTGACATAAATAAGAATGTTCAATCAAAGTTCTGTCATAATGCCTGGCGACAGATTTTCCTTCTCATTCCCATTCTATTCACTTCTTTTCTGTGATCAATACCGACTTAGAAATACCGTAGCACCCAGCACGAGTGTTCGAGCCCAGCGCTAATTGTGGACGTGTGCGATTCGTAATTGAGGGTAGTAGACGCAGCGAGCGTGACGGCTCGCTACAACCCGTCGCTGTTCAGTACAGTTATCACCCCGTGTAGTTACCTACAGTCAGCTAGTTTGTAGTTATTACGAGTCACCTTGTACTAGGGAAAGACGGTAAACTTTGACGTCAGGTAGCGTTGACAGCTCAAGATACAAAACCGACATACGAAATACCGAATTCGGCCAAAATAGCACGCCATTGATCTAAATGTACTACGTTATATAAGTCTATTTTGCACGCCAATTAGACAAACATGAAATAATCATACTAATATTATAAATGCGAAAAGTTTGTTGGTTTGTTTGTTCCTCTTTCACGCAGCAACAGAGCAACGGATTTTTTTGCATGGGTTCTAGGACTGGAAAGTAACATATAGGCTACTTTTTATCATCATTATCATCATCAACACCATTTTTCATCAATATGCGGGTGAAACCGCGAGGCGCAGCTAGTAAAAGTATAAATTAAGTTTTTTAAACACCCCCTTTAAAAGAGCCGATAATCTTCCAACAACTTCGATAATCTTCAAATCACGAGTGAATCGGTTTCTTCCAGGCAAGCGTGCGTGTGTAGACCGCATCATCACTAAACATCAGGCAAGTTGGTCAAACGCAAGCCTATTATTAAAGACTAGCTGACCTGACAGATGTTGTCCTGTCTTTGAACTGTCCAACACGCAAAGTTAAAATTTAAAATCTTAATTTTGCAGGTACACCTTGGGTTACATTATTGGAGTTTTAGTAAGGATCCTTATTTTTTTTTAAATACAATATAGCCTATGTTACCCGGGGATAGTGTAGCTTCCCAACAGTGAAATAATTTTTCAAATCGGTTCAGTGTTTCGGAGCCTATTCAATGCAAACAAACAAACAAACAAACAAATCTTTCCTCTTTATAATATGTATTAGTATAGAAAAACATAACTGAACATATTTTCTTGAATCATAGCTAAGAACACCGAGAGTGGAATCATAGCTTGCAGCCAGTCAAAAAAAAAAAAGCCCGGCCGCTAAATAAGTATCAGATAATAGAGTAGAAATAAAAAAGTAAAGAACTACTACCCCCTGGCGGGATTCTCTCGCTTCACTCACTGCGCACATTTTTAGTGCATACGTTATAAACAAGCCTAGGCATTTCAAAACCAAAAGCTTCTGTATGACAAGAAAATAAGTAACTTAAATTATTAAAAAAACATAACTCGACTCTATTTCTACACGTAGTAGGTAAAGAGGTTTTTCATACCGCTTTATCTCTAACTACTGAGTATTTCATAGTAGTTTTTTTTTTAATCTGCTGAGTGAGCTCTACATAATGGTGGTGTGAATATGACATACTAGCTGCGCCCCGCGGTTTCACCCGCGTAGTGATGAAAAATGGTGATGATGATGATGATGATGATGATGATGATGATGATGAAAAGTAGCCTATATGTCACTCTCTGGCTCTTGAACTATAAAATATATAAAAAAACATCGATCCGTTAATCCGTTGCAGCGTGAAAGAGGAACAAACATCCATACATCCATAAATCTATAAATACAAAGTTTCGCGTTTATAATATTATAGTAGGATTTAGCTAAGCCTACTTACTATTTTTCCCTTTAACTTTTTTCGCGGGCGCAATCTTGATTTCTTGTACCCTATGTCACTCCCACTATTAAAACAATTCAAGTGACACTTACTCGTAACATGTCGAAATCCATTAAACCGTGCCAAAGAAACCATCATACATACATACATTCATACACTCGAAAAAAATAACCCTCCTTGCGCAGTCAGGTAATAAAAACACTTATAAAAGAAAATTCCTCAAGAACCGATCACTAAAATCCTTGAAGTGATCGGATGGGCCGTATTCGCGAGTGCATTCCTCGCGCTGACGTCATCATGGATCCGAGGATTCAAGGCGTCCACTGGATCGCGGGTTATCTTTTTTCCTCCGGCCTCATATAAAAAAGAATGAATTCAAAAGGTCAGACGCGGTTCAAGTTATTCTGAGGAGCCATTTGTCACAGGTCGAAATTTTAAGAATAAAATTCCATCTTAATCAAAACAATAATTCGGATTTTAGTCTGTCAAGATATCACATGAGAGTGCAGAGAATTGGGATATCTCTATTAACTTTTAATCTATCTATTACCACGAAATCTCGAAAACTACTAGACATAGGAAATGTGGTACATAGATTTCTTGTGTGGTAGCGTAGCTAAGAAAGTATTTTGCGAATAGGCCGAATTAAGAGGGACAACTAGAGGTTGGATGTCTTATACATGGAGTTCTTCAAAAGGGCTCTTTAAGGGTCGCCAACGTATATATGATGCCCCTAGTGTTGCAGGTATCCATAGGCGACGGTGATCGCTTACCGTCAGGTGGCCCGCCAGCTTATTTGCCAATTATGGCATTAAAAAATGCATACAAAGTCGCGGGCAATAGCTAGTAATAGAAATAAAATAACTCTCGTCGAAAAACAGAACAAATTGCTAAACGAATATGTTTGTATGCGTTTGCTTTTACGTCACTAAACGGAGATATTGATTTTATCAGCGCAGATAAACCGGCTCGGTATTATGATAAGTATTGAGCACTTACCATTGCAAAAACATGCAATTTTCTGCGACTGAACCATATTAGAACCTTAAAACTATCCTTTTCTATTAGGTATATTTCTTAACTATGTATTCTGGGGTTATATGATTATTTACGGGGTATTTACCGTGGTAAGGTTGTGGAATGAGCTCCATAACTTTAGTGAACAACCGTGATAGTTTAGAACAGTGTTTTACGTATTCTGGGTTAATTATTAGGGAAGGAATGCTCTACCTGCCGTTTAATTTCCTTGAGTGAATCAAACTTTGATCATGAATCATCGTTACCTGTAAACTAGACAAAAAGGACTACTAGATCTGCCGTCTAAACTCGACCCAAGCATTTATTTGCTCTGACAACTGCAATGACATTGTAAAAAACCGAATAAAACATTTTCTTTTAATATTTAACTGGAATCATAAAAAGTCTAGGGCGGGTTAAGCAGGAAAACGGTAGTTGGAGGATCCGAGAAAATCAAGAGATCGCAGAGGTGGTAGCAGACATCTGGACAGGATCGCGCCGCAAAGGGGCTTACTTGGGGCTGCTGGGGGCCGTCCCAGGTATAGATGGAAATATGAAGTGGCAAAAGATCTACAGAATCTGGACGTTCATGATTGTCGTGAACTTGCGAATGATTAGAAAGAATGGCGTCTTTTAGTATCGGATGCCAAGACACATTTTGGGTCGCTGCGTCAGCATAAGTAGTAGTATTTAACTGAAGTAAATCCTACAGCCATTCTACAGTCTTACGTTCAAAAACCTAACGAAAGTGATCAGAATTCATGGTTTTCGTTCATCTATTTACCATGTTATTGCAGCTGTCAGACCAATAAATTCTTGGAGCGAGTTTAATAGTATACCCATACAGATTCTACACAGGATTACCAACTAATCTTTCAACCCTTCAAGCTTTAAGTAGATTTCCGGCATTTTGCTTATAACCTTTCCATAACTCCATCAGGAAAAGTTAT
Organism: Agriopis marginaria; assembly: GCA_932305915.1. Lineage (NCBI taxonomy): Eukaryota > Metazoa > Arthropoda > Insecta > Lepidoptera > Geometridae > Agriopis > Agriopis marginaria. The sequence continues at coordinate 17,759,508 of OW029914.1, read as the reverse complement.
ATCCGATGTCAGAGTCTTAGCGAAGTTTTTCTAAAAATCGATGATCAAATCCACGGCGCGTCTCCGACGAATCAGCCTTGCGGAGGGAAACTTCGCAACTCTACTTTCAGGTTATGTAATGAAAGGGTTCACAGTACTCCAACTCATTTGCTAGTGTCAAGACAAGTATTGAGATTTTATTCAAGTTATACGTATATTATTCTAGCGACCCGCACGGGTGTAAGTTTTATTATATACTAGCTGACCCGACAGACGCTGTCCTGTCTTAGCTATAAATATCCATAAATAAAACTGCTGTCTGCTAAATTCACATTCATCAAACGCGCAAACTGTCAAACGCGCGAAATTAAAATCGTCGTTAGGTTTTCTGAAGTTTTGCAATTTTCTGCGGAATGTTCATAATTTTTCTCCCCTTTGAACCTTTTACAAAGTATTAGAAAACTTAAAAAAAGATCTATGAAATCAGTATAGCTGTCCTCAAGTTATGGCGTGACCAAGGTAAATAGGGATATAATTTATATAATATACTAGCTAGGCCCCGCGGTTTCACTCGCGAGTTAAAATCGTTATTAAGATCTCAGAAAATTTCTAATTTTCTGCGCAATTTTCTTAATTTTTCTTTCCGTAAGAGCCATCTACAAAGTATTAGAAAACTTATAAAAAAAAGGTTGAATGTAATCGGAAAAGTCGTTCTCAAGTTATGGCGTGACCAAGGTAAATAGGGATAAATTTTTATGTAATAGATAGATATATAAAACCTTCCGTGAATTGGTGGAAATCACATCAAAATCTGTTGCGTGGTTTAGGAGGTGGTGGTAGAAGTTAGCGGATATACAGATAGACAGACGCGGAAAACGCCTCTATTTTTTACTATGTAGAGATAGAGAAATCGTCAAACAAGCCATAGTCGGAGTCAAGCAAAGTCACGGTCAAGTCCAAGTTAAGTATGTCCTAGTAAAGTGGTGTAGAGTTTACCAGAGGATTCTGTGGAGTTTTGGAAACATCAACATCCTATTAGTACATTGTGAACGCACTGCGATCCCCATGTCAAACGTGGGGATTATGGCAACACCTCCGTCTAAGAGAGAAACAAAGGCCTCCCCTTAGAACTCCACACTGAACGACAGCCTGCTCTCTGCGTCTACTGCTAGCACACATTACAAGTTAAATAAATGCTTGTAATAATGGAATGTACCTAATGAATTGTGACCACCTACTGCACCTCATCATCGTCATAATTTCAGCTATAGGACGTCCATCATTCACTGCTAGATAAGTCTCCCCCATCGATCTCCAAAAGAGCCGGTTGGAAGCGGCCTGCATCCAGCGTTTTCCTGCGGTCTCTTTTAGGTCGTTTATCCATCTTGTGGGTGGACAATAGTGGACATCCTACGCTGCGCTTACCGGTCCGTGGTCTCCATTAGAGAACCATTCGGCCCCATCGGCCATCTGTTCTGCGTGCTATGTGCCCTGACCGCTACCACTTCAATTTGCTAATCCGGTGGGCTAGGTCGATAACTTTCGTTCATTTACGGATCTCCTTATTTCTGATTCGACTGCATCTCAACTCTTACGAAAAGCATAGCCTGCATAGCCATTCCCTGACAACTTGAAAGAACTTCTTCGGTCGAAGTCTTGATACTACGCGCTAGTCTGTTTACAGTTAGACTGTGGAATCTAATTTCGGAATCTTCTCCGCAACTTTTAAAACACCCCCGACTCCGATATTCCCACATTTTCACTTAATATTATATGAGATAGGTACTTGTTCTTCTCCGTTAAACAATGCCCTTTGTTTGTGATCAAGGCGTATCAGTCCTTGTGTACGGATTTTTACTGTTTGTTTGTACATGTCGCAGTGTAGGAGAATGGGATCTACTTTATTGTGGTCACTGGTAAGTTTAATCTCGTCCGACAGTTCAACTATGGCCAAGTTTTAATAGGAAAATTTGAGGAAGGAATTCAACGCATCGTCAAAAAAAAAGTAAATAAAACCGGCCAAGTAGTAGTTTAGTAGCTAACAAGTTATGTGGCGGTACGGAACCCTCAGTGCGCGAGCCCAACTCGCACTTGGCCGGTTTATTTTTGCCCTAGGCAACTCCTAAATATTTAGTTATCTTAGGCGACACCTAGGGTTAGTAAAAACGGGACTTCAGATAATTAGTTTTAGTTATATTGTATTTTGTTTAGTTAACAAAGGATGAGTCGCTGGCATCCAGTGGATGCAAAAGGCAGGCCTATCGTTCAGTGTGGAAGTTAAAGGGGGAGGCCTATGTCCAGCAGTGGGCGTCTTCTGGCTGATGATGATGAACAAAGGCACTTGCCATTATAATCTATGCATTTCTATTTGTTTAAACTACGGTCGTTCATGCATTGCATAGAGCTCGACCAACAATACCATCAAACTCAACTGTTATGCATGGTTTAAATTTTGTAGTGATCGACACAGAACACGAGGCACGCAGTCAACGGCCGAAGTCCATGCAAACTTAATAAGGCGAGTATTAATAGGAATCACACACCGTGGTACTGCTAATACGAGGGATTTAGATTGGCGCGGGTATTCATTATTAATACGTACGAATACGAATTCAATTAGTCTGTGAACTTCGGATTGACAAACTCAATTCGACAGCAGGACTGACGTGGAAGCTATAGTTAGTATAATCAGATCGGACAAACAAGGTAGATATGGTAAGGTGGCGAACCAGTCGAGTCCTGGCCGGCCATTTTAATGCATGTGGACAATTAGTTCATTGGTGTGCGTAAAAAATTAGTAAGTGATCTGGCCCTCTATTTCCACTTTTAGCAAATTTGGATATTCTAGTTTTAATTTGTCTACTTTGGCTTAAAATTATAAAAATGGTGTCATATCAAAAAATTCTGTTTTATCTAGGAAACCGTAAAGACCGAAACAGGACTAAGGACATTTCGCTCGATAGAAAAAAAGTAACACTGATTTTTACTTTTCTATTCTTTTTTTTATTCCTTCAAATACTTATTTACAAAATTATGTCTACGGTACGCCTTATGGTCATTTGTAGTAACAAGCGTTGCTTAAAAGTTGGAAAACCACGCCTTAAGAAGTTTAGCGTTACAGTGTTTATTTTTAAATGGAAAATGGAGACATTTGATCACGAACTATAATTGTACTAACGCATATCTACTTTGTTTGTCTGATCTGAGGTAATGGTATAATAGGATTATTAAAAATCTGATTTCTAGATAAAACAAAAGGCAGTTCCGAAAATTCCAAAGCCGCCTTAACTAGAATTTAATTTTAAAACTTTTTAAACGCACTTTTTCCCCAGTTACTTTTTGTGGGAACAAGATTCATTACGCGCCTTTGTTTAGCTTCGTTAGAATTTCGCTTAGGTTTTGTTTGAATACATCGACTTATATAGTAAGGACGGGGCGAATAAACTTTTCCAATGGTACCAAGTCAGTGGTGCTAACAAGTAGGTATACTGCGCTCCAGCGTAAAGTTAGTCGCTCGCCGGCTTCAGTCCGCAATCGTTGCATGTTGTGTCATTATTGAGAGCAAGTACAAAATAGACACATATACTCCATCCATCATCATCCATTCCATACCATTTTCCCATTTCACCATCGGACACACATTTCACAATTTTTCTATCGTACTGCCAGAACAGGCACGAAAAATCGGCACCGCTTTATGGTTAATATTCCGAAATCTTGTACGAAGCGCTTTGATTCCACTTTTATTGTGCGAACTGCTAGTCTGCGGAATGCACTGCCTGAATGGAATGTTCCCCGATAGTTACAATCTGGGTGTCTTCATATCACGAGTGAATCGGTTTCTTCCAGGCAAGCGAGCTCCATCGTACACCACATCATCGCTTAACATCAGGCGAGATGGCGGTCAAAAGCAAGCCTATAACTATATTTAAAAAAAAACTAGGAGCACCCCACGGTTTCACGCGCTATACTGCAGATTCTGTTAATTTTTTTGAAATACAAATACGAATGTGCATTTGTAGAACTAGTAAGAATATGTCACTGTGTGCAATACGTGTTTTCGCCCCTTTCAATTTTTGGCAGACTTTTTTCGGTGCTAACTCGAGTTTAAGGCAGATCCAAATTATATATTATCAAAGAGTAGCAAGCTATATGGCGTGAATTTTATGACGTAATGAATTATAAAAGCACATAAATAGCGGTGATACCCGGGAGGGAGCTCAAAATCCGCGATATTTGGCGTCACTCTCGTGATCGAATGTCTGATAATGGATGTCTTCGGTTGACAAATGGGATTATAGATTTGTTTTCGTTCTGAATAACTTTGCATGTGAAGCCGCGATTCTTACACAGAATATACAGCAGTACTACGCCTGAGGCCACAAACTTCAGACCACACAAACAAGGGAGATATGCCTTAGTACAATTATCGTACGTGTTCAAATGTCTCAATTTTTCACATTATTTTTGCTTAAAGCAAAAACTGTTAGTACGGCTCACTTAGCGCATGTTCACGTAGAGCTAGCGGGCGCGGGCGCGGCCGAGCGTGCGTGTTCGTGCTGACATTGGCCGCCTGGCGTACGCGTGGTTGTGACGCGCGAATCGCGCGTTTCGCCACTAATTTGTCGTGACCACGCACAAACAACTCCACACGTTTGATAATGCCGCTTACTCGCTATTCCACCGCACGTGCGTTTTGTACGTGAACACTTGCATATTAGACCATTATGTTTGACATCTCGCTGCGCGCCCCCGCAACTGCGCCGGCCACCGCGCCCGCGAGTTCACGTGAACAAGCACTTACAAATTTTTCATGCACACTAAGAAACTTATAGCGGCACCAATAACTAGTAGTCCACATGCAAAGAAAAAGGGCGACATGGTGGTCGAGTTTGACTAAAAACATCAAGCCAGATGCGTTCACACCCGCCACGCCACCTTACCATATCTTCTTTAGTTGTCTGATCTGTAGAACTTATGAGAAGTGATGCGACATCCTATAATCGTTTGTTATCCTTGTAAAAGTGCCGACTAGCCTGCAGCATCCTCCCCCTGCCATTACAGATAAAAGATATGGACGCAGTTAGAACGAAATCGCATTAACTGCACTAGAGTTAAGTATAAGTCTTTTTTTTTTTCAGTTTAACAGATAACATTAATTATATTACCCGACGACGCAAAACATCAAAGGAGGGTATTGTGTTCAACCTATGTATGGTCACTTCATAGATCTAGGATGTCAAAAAAATCTTAGGTTCCCATCTAAACGTCTCAACCGATTTTGATGTCATAATTTTTTTGAATAAGAAAATCCGACTTGAACACTATATCTAGGTACATGTAGGTACAAACTGAAACTAAAAAATATAAAATTACAGTTAAAACAGCGATTGAAAGTCCTCATAAAAACTTTTGCTGAACAAAACTAATCTGTGTATATATCTTTACTATTTGTAGATTTAAAAAAAACCGAAAGGGGTTCATGGTAGCCATCATTATGAACAACTTTTTAAATAAAAAAACCTTAAATATTCGATAAAAAATCAGGCGTTCCATACATTTTGTCAAGTGTGAATGACCTTTTTCTATGGAACAGCATTTTTTTGTGATTTAGATGTTGCTAGTTTCGTCAAAGTTGTTTATTATGATGTAACGTACTGTGTTTTTTTTGCTTAGTACACCCTTTCCACGAAACCCAGTGTATCTCTCAGGAACCGTCTCTGAAAACCATTTGCACGTAGTTTTGCTTAGTTCTAACAACTTCAGCAAAATTAGCCGTATGTTTGCAAACAGCATCGGGTATCGATTGCATGGTAGGTAAGCCTCTCTTGCCATGCCGATCTCGTATCGAATACTACTCGCAGGATGTGGTCATGCAATATTCAGTATGTTACCCCGATTGGGTAATAGTAACATTGCATAATGACCGATATTGGCTACTTGGAGGAATGCACTCTTAACTTGAACACGGTTGGACGTTGTTTATGTCGCTGTTTTGATTCCGTAAGCATGTTTGCAGAGTTTTTGTTCGTGATTCCGTATAATTATATAGAAGGCTGGGTTATATTTTTAGCCGAATTCAAAAAGAGGGATTCTCAATACGGTTGTGTTTTTTATTAACTTACTAGCTGACCTGACAGACGTTGTCCTGTCTTAGAACTGTCAAACACGCAAAGATAAAATTGTAAATCTTATTTTTTACACCTTGGGTTACATTATTGGAGTTTAAGTAAGGATTTTAAAAAAATATAGCCTATGTCACCCGGGGATAGTGTAGCTTCCCAACAGTGAAATAATTTTTCAAATCGTTTCAGTAGTTTCGGAGCCTATTCAATGCAAACAAACTAACAAACAAACAAATCTTTCCTTTTTATAATATTAGTATAGAAAAACATAACTGAACATATTTTCTTGAATCATAGCTAAGAACACCGAGAGTGGAATCGTAGCTTGCAGTCAGTCAAAAAAAAACCCGGCCGCTAAATAAGTATCAGATAATAGAGTAGAAATAAAAAAAGTAAAGAACTACTACCCCCTGTATCGGTTTATAAATGACAGAGTTATCTATACTATCTAGTATAGATAACTCTGTCATTACTCTGTAATGACATCATTTATAAACCGAATTGGATTTTTATTTTTTTATTTGAAAGGATAAACTTTCAGAGTGGTCCCATACAAATTTCATCAAAATCGCCTCAGTAGTTTGGCTTTTAAATCAAAATAACTTTGTTACTTTGATGACAATTGAAGTGGCAATGGGCTTTCAAAATCGATTCATAAATGACGGACTTCAGAGGTAACAAACATTTAAATAAACCGGCCAAGCGCGAGTCGGGCTCGCGCTCTGAGGGTTCCGTACCACAACAAAATTCAATAACGAAATTACCAGTTATAACTTAGTAATGAACAGAAACTTGTCACCGACTCGCACTTAGCCATTATTTTACTATTGATTTTGCTGTTATACTTTAGAGTGTGTACTATAATCATACTAAGTTTGACGCTTGTACATATTTACTTTGGCTATCTATTATGGTACGAAAGATACAGCCGTTTAAAGATAGGACGGACAGACAGACAGACATCGTAGGCTTAGTAATAGGGTCCCGTTTTTACCCTTTGGGTACGGAACCCTAAAAAAAGAAGTCGGTTAAAAATAGCTACCTACAATAGTAACTCAAAATTGTCGCTTCAAGCTGCAAACGAAGTCCAATAAGTTCACGAAAGTTCTCAAAAAAGTATGCAGTAATATCTCAAGAGAAGCTGCAATTTTCGCCATAGCTGCGTTGGCGATAACTTTGTTTTCCTAGACGGTAAATCCAATTTACCAGTGAGCCAATATTACACCCAGACTGCTTACGTGTGTGAGTTTACTAACACACAGAAAACAAACAGTGGGCACACTGATGAGACGTTTACAAGTGGCCACGTGCTTATTTGTACTACAGGGTTACGCATAAGACTGTACTAAGCCGAAAGGAGGTCATTGTACTCATCATCAACGAATATTACTAAGGGACCAACCATGACATCACGGAAAAATATCAGCTGTTCCATACATTTTGTAATGTCAATTGACAGTTTTCTTTGAAACAGCTTTTTTCGCGATTTTAAGGTTGGTCCCATTGTAAAAGTTGTTCATAATGATGAGTACAATGATCTTTCGGCTTAGTAGGCTATATGCGTAACCCTGTATAGTGGTAAACTGGTAACTATAGTAGTGTGTTTTTTATGGGACATTTTTGCACACGCGGTCATCATCATCATCATCATCAGCCAGAAGACGTCCACTGCTGAACATAGGCCTCCCCCTTTAACCTCCACACTGAACGACAGCCTGCCTTTTGCATCCACTGGATGCCAGCGACTCTCACTACAATCGAGCGACGCACACGCGGTCATCTGACCCCAAACTAAGCGAAGTTTGTGATATGGCTACCAGAGACTGATATACATACATATATATTTTTAAATACATACTTAAATAGATATTAAAACCCAGATATAGAACAAACACAAATAAATGTTCATCACATGAATGTTTGTCCTAGGTGGGAATCGAACCCACGCTCCCAAGCGCAGAAGGCAGGTTCACTGCCAACTGGACCAACGGGCTATCATTATATTATCATTTCTGCTGTAGATGCTATTTCCGTATTTTGCTCATTTACTAGCAACATTGGTTGTGTAAAAAGTGTGACAAAGAACATAAATTAAGGGCCGTATTACAAAATATAAAATAAAAATAAAAAATAAAGCCGTAATTGTCAAAACAAGTCGAAACCAAGTTAAAATAATTTATTTTGTCAGTAATTTTACGAAATCCACTCTTAGACTTTCCCTCGTAGAGTTTTACGAAAAATAACTGTTGTAAATTGGAGGTAATAAGTTGATATTCTATGAATTGTATAAATTCAAAATTTTGAATCAGTTATTTTCAATAAAAAATACAGATTTATTTATTATAATTAATTAGAATCTTATAAAAATTAGAAAAATAAATGAGAAACTTCTAGTTATTTGATAGAATCAGAACGCCAAAAATTCAGTTTTCGTTGCTTTTTTCGTCAAAAAATGTGAGAGGGCTCTTAAGTCATTCTTACAGAATATTTCGTGAATCGAAATCGGCTCTATTCTAGGAACCTCCTTCTGTTAGTGTAGGTACTGTTCCCAGTTCAAAAATAGACTATCTGAAATACTAAGGCGGGATTCACAGTCTCCAGTCAGGCGTGAATTCGTAAACATTTACTAAATCCGACAATGTCGACCACGCTTTACACCTGGCCGAGTTGGGAACAACATGGAGTTCGACCTTTAAAATGTATAGTAAACATTGCAGTAAACGACGCGTAAATATTCTAACACGATATTGGGTAAGCTATTCAGTTATAAACACTAAAACTAAACCAACCTTGACAGGATTATCGTATGATACATCGTAGCTCCCAAACGGCTGAAGCAATTTTGATTAAGTTTTTATTGTTTGGAAGGTGACTTGATTGAGCGTTCTTATATATGATTCAAGAATAATGATTCTATGTACAGCCGTTCGAAAATTATCAGCTATATTATATTTTATCTATGCTAGCGCCATTCTGGAGGGTTTTTGAACAGCTTACAACGGGACAATTTTCAACTTGTCTACTAATATTATAAAGAGGATAGATTTGATTGTTTGTTTGTTTGCATTGAATAGGCTCCGAAACTACTGAACCGATTTGAAAAATTCTTTCACTGTTGGGAAGCTACACTATCCCCGGGTGACATAGGCTATAATCTATACCCGTGCGAAGCTGGGGCGGACCGCTAGTCCTCTATATAAAGACGTTTCTCCTCACTCCTACTCTCCTTAGGCACTGTATAGCCGGACCAGCTTTGACAGATAGTCACTTCACTAGTGTCTGTTTGTTTGTTTTCGTCAAAGGTGCCAATGCACTGCGCCCGTTACGCTGAAATATTCTTGCCCTGTAATATCACTGAAAACATTGCCACAATCCTGTACACAGTGATAGTTCAGTAATTTCAGCCGTAGGCCGTCCAATGCTGGACATAGGCCTGTCCCATCGATCTCCAAAAGGACCGGTTGGAAGCGGTCTGCATCCAGCGTTTCCCTGCGGTCTCGTTTAGGTCGTCTGTCCATCTTGTGGATGGATGTCCTACGTTGCGCTTACCGGTCCGTGGTCTCTATTCCAAAACCTTTCGGCTCCATCTGTTCTGCGTGCTATGTGCCCTGCCCACTGCCACTTCAACTCGCTAATCCGGTGAGCTATGTCAGTGACTTTCTTTCGTACAGACCTACTTGAACACTAAGACACTACTAATTGCAATGCCTCGAGTACCGTCATAAAGTAACTTGTCTGTCTATTTTCTATCGATTACATTTCAACTAATGTGTGCAAGAGCTTCATGACCTTATTCCATTATCCCCCTTTTACTACAGGACAAGTAGAGAGACTGCACACTACCACCCCTTCCTCGTGGAAATTCCAAAGATACGTACTCAACGATTTGGGTCGTCATTTATGACACGTACTGCCCAAGAATGGAAATCCCTGCTGTCCTCCTTGTTTCCTGAGAACTACAATCTAGGCATCTTCAAGGTTAAAGTGAATAGATTTCTTCTAGATCAACGTGTTCCATTATCGGCCGTAACGTCGCTTACCATCAGGCGAGTTGGTGGCCAAATGTAGTACTAATCTATGTAAAAAAAACTACATGGCGTCCAAATAACTAGCAAAAGTGTGGTACTTCCCCAGGCGGATTCTACAAGCCATACCACTACAAAAGTATTCCCTAACTCAGTTATTAAGCCTGCCACAAATCTCGAAAACAAAACTGTATTGGGAACAGCCTTACATCGAAAAGACGAAAATGGCACTGGAATCAATATAATGTTGGCTTTAGTGGAACCTTGGGATCGATTTATCGACATTTGATAACGTCCTACTGAAATTGTAAGGATTCAGTTCAATTTGTTCGTAAAACGTCTATAGAAAGGCAATTTTGGGAAGGTACACCCAGTAAGGACTATTAAAACACGTACAGTTCTTAGCTCGAAGGCTTTTGCAAAGTACGAGAAGCGAATTGGCTATGACACGGTCCAACGCCGAATGGAGTTGAAGCAGCGTCGCGGCGTACTAAAGGCTGCCGTGGAAAATTCAACTCTTTTCGATTTTCGCTGGGTTCCAAATCGTACCCTATTTAATAAGTTGAATAGTGAGATGCAACGCGGTGCGAAAGAGTTGCGTGATCATCTAGTGGCCACCACCGAAGTTAGAGGAATCTAGCAACACGTCATTCATCAAAATTAGTTGAGGCGTTTTCGCTGTAGGTCGGTCATACAAACATACATGTATAATGCATTTATAATTACCTAAATACATGGTGGTACATGGTGGGGACTTCATAACGAAAATTTTTGTTTCCACCAAAGTTCCACAAAAATAACCCATGTATGTTTTTTGTAGGATTTTTATTATTATTTTCCTAAGCTGCCAGTTTATTTTTTTTGTGATTTGGTTTATCCATCTCTCGATAACGAACGTAAAATACGCTAAACAACATTTTTTATTTAGGTGGAGAGAGAGGAAATGTTTAGAAAAAAAAATGGAACTCTAAAACTCACAGGCGAGTCGGCGGTTAAACGCGAGCATATTAATATAAAAAAAAAATATATATATAAAGCTTTTGATTTGAGGATTCTAAATTTCTCGTTTTGACGTCACCTTTTCGACCATCCAGCATAAATACGTGCATACAATACATACTATAGGTAAGTAGGTACGTACCACATACATACACCACATTATAAATAAGTACATTTTGCAATAAATTATGTTTTTTTTAATTATACGATACATATTGGTTTGGTTCTTTTTTGCTTTTTGACGCCGGATTTGTTTTTAATTTGATATTTTTGTTTAACATAGTACTACTCGTATTTTCATCCCACCTATCCTGACAATAGGTGGTCTGACAATAATGCTTAAAAAAATATTAAGCGGTGACTAAGAATAAGTACGAGATGTTTTTATTAAATTATAACGTTTAGAACAACGAACGAGGGAAGGGCCCGCATTTAATTAATTATTTTTAATTGGCAACGTTTAAAACCAATTACAGCAATAAAAGACTCTATTATGAGTTTCTTTTAAAGAAACCATTAATTAAAATGACCGCTGTGACGGCTGCCGCAAATTAAGAACGCGTGGATTACGCGCCTTGACGCTCGCGCAGTCATCGTTATTTTTTATACGCGGCGCTTTCGAACAAAATATAGCCTATGCCACTCAAAGATAGCGTGGCTGCATCGAGATAAAATACCTAGTCACAAAAGTGCAAAACTTGGCGCACGCTACCCATTGCGCCGACTTTTTGGTTAGTTGTAAGACAACCGCGATCCGACTACAACGCCGCGCGATACCTGGACCCCGATTCTACTGAAGAAATTGTTCTTAAATTGTAATTGTTTCATTTTTTTTTTTTTTCAAATAATTGCCTCAAAACTTACAGTTTAATATTTTTTATGCTAGAAAAATACTACTACCTAATATTATAACTTTGAGGCAATTATTTTAAAAAATAAAATTGAAACAATTACAATTTAAAAACAATTTCTTTAGTAGAATCGGGGGCCAGGTGCTACGATGACAGCGGACAAGCGACGTTGCTTCTATGCAAGCGACATAACTGCTAAACAGTAAATGTGGCATTTCGAACTATGTAATTGATGTCTAGCTAGATATTTTTAACTGTTTTCACTTAGAGATTATGACTCTATAGATATTGCACGGTCGTCACGTCTGTCTTTCTTTGTAAGTAATTTAACGTACACATTGGATATACAGGGATTTGATTGGATGGATGTAAGGAAAAATAAACAACATAATATAATGACTAGGCAATGTAAAAAATATTTTGTCATTATTTTAAATCAGTGAACCTGATCTACATAAAAACTAGTTTGATCTGCAATGTTAGAATAACAAAAATTTATAGAAACCATTTCCCTTGATAATTGTATATATTTAATTGAAAACTTTAATTGTGCAAGAGAGTATAAGTATAAACTTACCAAAGCTACGGTACTTCACGTTTTTTTCCAAACTTATACATATTAAAGACCGCAATCTACTGAAAAACTTAAGAAACCGTCACCGGTTCAAAATCAAATTGTTCCTGGAAACAAATCCAATAAAATTCCGATGGCCACGGAAAGTTTCCACTGTAGACAAGCAGACAGGAATTTTGCATAATATAGATTTTCAGACATGAATTCGCTACTCTACGACCGCATTCTAATATTACCGTCTAAACCTGCAATACAGATTCGATAAAGAATATGGAACCAACTTCTAGTCTTGTCTATTTTAAGGTGACGAAAGATAGACAAGACAACTCTTCATTGTTTACCTCCGATGCTAAAAGAGAGGTGTAATAAAAGATATGTGTGTCCGTCTGTATCATCGTAGCTCCCAAACGGGTGAACCGATTTTGGTTTTAGTTTATTTGATTGAAATGTGACTTGACCGTGAGTGTTCTTAGCTATGATTCATATAAAGTTCAGCCGTTTGAAGCTACACATCGAGTAATATGTATACATAATATTTTTTTAAGTTTGCCGCTGTCTCGGGATACCCGGCAGATGTGAAACATGACGGCATAAGAGAGCGCCATGCCGTTTGCAGTCACGGCACACGAGTCAGTTTTACTAGCAAGGTGTGCCACATTTTTCACATCAAAACAACGGACCGAATTAAGAACCTCCTGAAGTCGATTACTAAATTAACTTAACCGCTGCTCTAGCATTTTTCATGCAAACAGTTCTTATTGGTATACTGTGCTTTAGAGTTTAAGACATACCTTAGGGACTTCACTTAAAATCAACAGGGCTATTTTTAATCTCAATTCTCGCAACCGTACTCCTGAATGCTACGTATTTTTATTTCAACCACCGTCCCTTCCCTAACTTGACTGCGAGGGTAATTTTTACCTTACAAAAGATTTTCGCTTCAACAATCTCCGGATGAATAATATAAGGATGCAGAATTCGAAACAGGAAGGAATTTGCTTATAATATATGTCTTCGGCCTCATAAGCAAGCTCAAAGTCGCACAACGAGCTATGGAGAGGGCTATGCTCGTGGTTTCTCTACGAGATCGAAACAGAAATGAGGATATCCGTAGACAAATAAAAGTTACCGACATAGCCAACCCGATTAGCAAGTTAAAGTCGCAGTGGGCAGGGCACATATCACGTAGAACAGACGGCCGATGGGGCCGAAAGTTTCTCGAATGGAGACCACGGACCAGTACGCGCAGAGTAAGACGTCCACCCACAAGATGGATAGATGACCTAAAAGAGACCGCAGTTTCTTTGAAGGAACATTATTAAAGGTCACAGTATCTGTGGATGCAACTCTCCGGGATCCTTGGCTAATTCAGTCTGATCTCGGGATCCTTTTATACAAACCCCACAGCTGGTCTAGACTGACTGGATGCTGCTGATTATTAAATAATGCCGAAATATAGGGAGCGCCATCCCCAGCCCTGTCTGAGTAAATGTCACGTTAATAATAATATTTTAAAAAATACCCGACTGCCCAGGAAGGAGGGTAATACAATGTTTTAAACTATCACTGTTGTTCACTATGTAGTGTGGTGGTACGAAGCCCTCAATGCGCGAGCCCGACTCACACTTGGCCAGTTTTTAAATATTGACAAAACGCGATCGACGTTTTGTAATTTTGTGTTTAAAATTAATTTGACCGAACGCGAATAAACGCAAACAATAGCTGTGCTATTTAGATAATATATTAAAATGAAATAATGCACACGCATATAATAATTAGATGTATTAACATAGCACTTGCATGAGTAACAGAAACATAAAAGCAATTGCGGTCAAAAACGATAACGTGAAGAAAACAATGTAACGAAACCAATATCAAGACGTAATTTATTTTGCGGTTTAAAGAAGCTTGCCAATAAGCTGCTGTACGGTAAATTAATAGGTTTTTCGCTTTGCGTGTTCCTTTCGCTACCGAGACGTAGAAAAAGGGGAAAATGGAACCGCATTGAAAGAACTGACAACATTGGTAGTGACAAATTTTAAACAACTGGAAATTGGTTTTCCATTATAGCTTTAGGAGCCTTTTGCGTACATATATATTGTTACGTTACGTAGAAAGGGTATACTACACTGATCCGAAAGGGGAACCAATCTTTGGTCCCAAGCGATCGCAATCGTTGTGTGTTGGGATTACCCAACACGACTGCAACCACGATTCCAAAATCGCGAAAAATTACAGGTGTTCCATACATTTTGTCGAATATGAAATGTGAATGACCGTTTTCTATGAAACAGCTTATATTTTTTCGAAGAAGAGGATGAAGGCGGCAGCCCATCATAAGGCCCAGAATTAAGACCAGAAAACCAAGACTACCACCGGACTACAGCGGTGCAGTACGAGGTTGCTTGAAACGCCGGTCGCTCCGTACCGGGTTGACTCGGCCCTTCAATTTCCCTGAGAGCAGTGCGCCACTAGATGGACCGACGACATTGTGAGAGTCGCGGGCATCCAGTGGAGGTTAAAGGGGGAGGCCTATGTTCAGCATTTGGACGTCTTCTGGCTGATGATGAGTGCGCCTCAGAGTCCAGCCCAGACAAAGAGGTATCCCTCGAAATCGGTACCTATCCTTCAGTTAGGAAGGAAGAACACGATGATGATGATGATGATATTTTTGCGATTTCAGAGTTGGTCCCATTAAAAGTTGTTCATCACATCACACATCATAAACATAAACGTCCACTACTGAACAAAGGCCTCCTTCTTTTCTTCTTCTTCCTTCTTCTTTCGTGTTGCCATAATCCCTACGCTTGGCAGGCGGCTTGGGGATCGCAGTACGTTCACCGTGTACTAATAGGATGCTGCTGCTGATGCTGGTGGTTTTGGTTTTAGGATACCCGGGTCCAAAGTTGTTCATAATTACGGGTACTTTGCTACCCTTTGGTGCCCTTTTTGGTTAGTACCCTTTCCGCGTAAAGCTGTATTCTTACTGTGCATTACATTATTCATCAGACTACAAAAAAATAGTACCTAATTTTATATTCCACACTTTAGGATTTAATATTTAAATGTTATAAGAGAATTCAAAAAAATTACGACCGGCAGGATTCGAACCTGCGCAACGAATCTATACGAGATTGAAAGTTTTTATTTCAATAAATAACTATCTAATCAAATCAAATATCTCATCATCATCATCATCAGCCAGAAGACGTCCACTGCTGAACATAGGCCTCCCCCTTTAACCTCCACACTGAACGACAGCCTGCCTTTTGCATCCACTGGATGCCCGCGACTCTCACAATGTCGTCGGTCCATCTAGTGGGAGGCCTTCCTACGCTGCGTCTTCCGGTTCGTAATCAAATATCTAATCAATAAATACTAACTCTCGAAATATTTAATTCATAACTCTCTTCAAGGTCAGAGTAAACAGGTATCTCTTACTCTATCTTTGAAGATATTACCACTTGCTTACTATCCATTATCCAAGTTCAAGCAGCGACCTACGCAATAAAACATTGCCCTAAGGTCCAAGTGCATCTTAGGATAAGGAACTAGTAGGCATACCAGAATTTAGTGCCGCCGCACACTGAGACGACTTGTGGATGCATCTAGTGGCTCGGCTTGGCCACTGGTGGCTCAGTGTGCTGCAGCACTTAAGGTTTCGGCCTCGTTATATGACCTCTGTAAGTTTGCGGGTGAACAGCCTGTTTCAGAGGTAAAAGGTCGAGGGTTCAACTCCCGTAGCGAACTCAGTCTGAAGTGTCAAAATAACAGTCGATAACTTCTCCTTATTTTCAAGTGAATAATTACTTTACTTTTTAGGGTTCCGTACCCAAAGAGCAAAAACGGGACCCTATTAGTAAGCCTACGATGTCTGTCTGTCAGTCTGTCCTAACGTAGGTATTTACGACTGTATCTTTCGAACCGTTATAGATAGCCAGTTGAAATTATCACAGAATGTGTAATGTTGCGGAGGATTAACTAAGATATACTGAAAAAGTCAAAAAGTTAAAATGAAAGAGGGATCTCCATGCAACAAACGTGTTTTTTAACGTATTTTTGTATTAGCTCTAATGTAACAACGGTAATACGTACAAGCGTCAAACTTGGCATGATTATAGAACACACTCTAACAGTAACTGGTAATTTCGTTACTATATTTTGTGGTGATACGGAACCCTCAGTGCGCGAGCCCGACTCGCACTTGACCGGTTTATTTAATCCATCGCAATATTGAACTTTAATTGTTCAGATGGTGTTATCTGCTACGGCAGATCCTACTAATATTATAAACGCGAAAGTTTGTATGTATGGATGTTTGTTCCTCTTTCACGCTGCAACGGAACAACGGATCGACCTGATTTTTTGCATGGGTGTAGTTCATGTACTTTTCCTCATTATCATCACCATTTTTCATCACTACGCGGGTGAAACCGCGGAGCGCAGCTAGAAATAAATAATTCTGGTAATTGAAGTAATGCTGAGACTATGAAAGAGGTGGCCTAAGCAAGAAGGGGTCATCAAGATACCAATCCTTCAAAAACATCCGACTCGTATTAATGCTTACAGAAGTTATCAAACGATAGCAAAAGGTTTCCTCTCCGATAGTGTTAAAGCCAAGATTTATCCGCGAAACTATCTAGCGAAGCGTATCGGGTTCCCAAGAGAGCAAGTATTGCGTTTCAGGAGATCCCTCGTCAATATCAATATAAAAATAACCGTTTCACACAGACCGTTCACAATCAACTCAGAAAATATAAATGGAAGTGTTATACCTACAGTTTACCCTTTAGCACTTACACCCTTGGTCGTCCATTCGATTACATTTTGAGCATCTCATTTGCAGTTGTGTGCAGCTCAAAATTGCAGTGTGCGTTTGTAGAACTAGTATGTTAAAGGCGCTTGCAGACGATGCGTAGTACAAGTAGCTACTACACATCGTTTGCATCGTTTTGCTTATCTTCTGCAAGCGCCTTAAGAATGTCAGTGTGTACAATTGTTTACCTCGCACCCTTCAGTTTTTGGCATTCTTTGTAGCGTTCCGTATCCAAAGGGTAAAAACGGGACCCTATTACTAAGCCTACAATGTCCTACCTATTAACGGCTGTATCTTTCGAAACGTAATAGATAGCCACTAATAGCCAGTTGACATTTTCACAGAATAATATGTAATTTTACGGCGGGTTAACTTAGAAATACTAAAAAAGTAAAAACGAAAGGGGCATACAACAAACAATTTTTTAACGTATTTTTGTATTAGCTCTAATGTAAAAATGGTAATGCGTGGAAGCGTCAAATTTAGCATGATTATAGTACACACTTTAAAGTATAACAAAAAATAATAAATAATGGCCAAGTGCGACTCAGTGATAAGTTTATGTTCATTACCAAGTTACAACTGGTAATTTCGTTATTGAAGTTTGTGGTGGTACGGAACCCTCAGTGCACGAGCCCGACTCGCACTTGGCCGGTTTTTGTTTCAAAGTTTTCTAATACTTTGTAGAAGGTACTTACGGAAAGAAAAGCGAAGAAAATTTCAGAAAAATTTACGGCGATTTTAATTCTCGGGTGAAACCGTGGGGCGCAGCTAGTAATGAAATAAAAATAAAACTTGTTACCCATTTGCATGCATAGTGCGTGTTTGAGCTCAACCACAATGGACTATTGTGGTCGTCTACACCTATTGATGTGGGATTATTTTTAATGTTGATGCAATTATTGTGTGAGACTTGAGAACCTAAGATGTTTAGGTTATCATCAGTAAAAGTACGTGAGAACTATGTGTCGTGCGGAATTTAGTTCCTAATTAAAGTTTTATTTAAAATCATTAGTTTATTTATATTAAAGTTATATGATTATTTACGTGATATTTACCGTTGTAAGGTTGTGGTGTGGTGGTTGTGTATAACTTTAGTGAACAACCGCGATAGTTTAAAACAGTGTTTTATTTGTTGATAGCCCGTTGGTCCAGTTGGTAGTGAACCTACCATCTAAGCGTACCTTGGGGGCGTGGGTTCGATTCCCACCTAGGACAAACATTTATAAATGTGATGAGCATTTGTGTTTGTTCTATATCTGGTTGGTAATATCTATTTAAGTATGTATTTATACCTATATATGTATGTATGTCAGTTTCTGGCAGCCATATCACAAGCTTTGCTTAGTTTGGGGTCAGATGACCGTATGTGCAAAAAGTCCCGAATATTTATATTACACGGGAATTACTCACGTAAGATTAAGCCAGTCACTCCGACTATCCACCGCGCATTCACCTTGAAAAGGACCGTCTAATGCGGTTGAAACTATAGTTGGAGTGACCGGCTTAATCTTACGTGAGTAATTCCCGTGTAATATAAATAAAATGTTTAAAAACCACGTCAGTTTCTATAATAATATCAGAAGTTTCTTATAGACGTTTGTTTTTCATTTAAACTTGATATTTAATTTCAGAGACATAACAAATTCCTAACTTTCGCAACTTAAACATAAAATTATTAATATTTTTTTAAAGCTAGCGTTTCGTATTCTCCTCTGCAAACCCTTTCATTTGATACCCATATCATGGGGATGCATAAAAAATAACCAGTCCGCCATCTTTGGCAGTCCGCCATATTGGATTTAGAATGACGTCACTTAGCTAATCTTGCATTAATGTCATCCAAACTAAACGTTTTTGAACTTTAATTAATTAATGTTATTGGTGTTTTACCGTTTTAATTAATAATAATAAATAAATAAATTAAGAGCCGTATCTATTACAAAATGCATCGATTCAATGTTAGGTATTTGGATTTTCGTCCATAAAACGAAAAAAATAAAGCCGTTATTGTAAAAACAAATATAAAATATAAAACAAGTGTATGCAAAATTTTAGCTTAATCGGTTGAGGATAACTGGTCTAAAGCTCAGTTGCAAGATTTGTCCCACACATACTAACTAACAGGGCAAGTTAAAATAAAAGCTTGTAAATTTTTTACTGGAATTTTAAAACTAAACTGAAAGTCTGAAAACACGTACACGAACGTACATAGTTGAATGTTTAGGTACTTCAGGTCTTCTCTCCTGAAATTCCCGAACTTTAAAGGTACCAAAATAGTACGAAAACTCTATGAAACTGTGAAAAGCCAGCTAACACTGCGTAGGAAAGTCGACACCTAATTAAAACTATCCTGTTCTAACTACTAACAAGCTCAGACTCAACCCGTCAGCATAGAAGACATAATCAGTCAGTATGGACCTGATCAGACGACCAAAGGTGATATGCCTCAGTACAATTATTGTTCGCGTTCAAATGTCTACGTATATGTCTCACTAAATTTTTTCACTATACCGATGCCTTAACGCACAGCTGTAAGTAGGGACACTATGAAGCGTGCAGCGTCACCAATAAACTAACTAATAGTCTAGATGCAAAAAAGCGGCAAGATTGTCTACAGGGTGAGTTCGACTAATGGTATCAAGCCTAATTTAGGTCTGATGCGTTCGTACGCGCTACGACACCATATCTCCCTTGTTTGTCTAATCTGAGGTTATTCCATACCTACATACCAATTAATACCTACCAAACAAAACCATAACAAACATTTTTTTTTTTGTTTATTACAAATAGGCTTGCGTCAACTCGCCTGATGTTAAGCGATGATGCGGCCTACGATGGAGTACACTCGCCTAGAAGAAACCTATTCACTCTCGACTTGAAGTCAGTATATTGCAACTATCGGGGAATAACCACTCAGGTATCGAATTCCACAGACTAGCAGTTCGCATAATAAATGTGGAATCAAAGCGCTTCGTACGGGTTCTCGGAATATCAACCATAAAGCGATGTCGATTCTTCGTACCCACTCTGGCAATCCGATAGAAAAATGGGCAGGAGGGAATCAAATCATGCAGATCTGTAGCACACTCTCCAAAATGTATCCGATAACAAACCGATAGACTAACAACCTTGCGCCGATGCTCAAGACTAAGAAGCTTAGTCTGAACCAGGGATTCGTTGCTGATGAGCCTGTTAGCACGTTTCTCAATAGACTCCAACGCCCCAATAATAATGCTGAGTACGCTGCCAACTGATAGTGGGATTGAGTATTTGGATTGTCTATAGACCATCAACGGTCTGAGGGCAGTCTAACTGTATTTGTAGTGTTAGTATTAGCTTGTATTTTGTTAAGTTAATAAAAAGGCAATTCAATGGGCAAGGCCCATAAAAAAAATATAACAAACAAACACAAACATTTCAAATTAAATATAAGCTTGTAAAAATTCAGATTTCACGCTAAATTTTATTATAGAAAAGCATCGAGATACAACTCCTATCGAATCACAATCTCTCGGTGAAAACAGTCAAAAACATCCGAGTATCATTGTACATACGTTGTATCAATTATATACTTCACAATGCCACATTTACTCCAATTTAGACGTGTTTTCGCATGCATAGTGTTCAACGTCAGTTGTTCGCTATGTCATCGTAGCTCTGACATCGCGCGGCGGCGTTGTAGTCTGATCGCGGTTATCTTGTAACTAACCAAAAGTCGGCGCAATTAGTAGCGTTTACCGAGATTTAGTTCGGACATTTTTTTGGCACGATTGTGACTCTATATATGTATTGTATCATGACAAGAAGATTTCAAAAGAACCCATTTAATCTTTATTAAATGAACAGAAAGTGCTTTGAAAACCATCGGTTTAAAATACAAAGACTGAAAAGCAATACTCTTGAACACAACACAAAATGAAGAATCATAATCACCATCGTCATTATCATCAGCCAAAAGAAGTCTACTGCTGAACATAGGCCTCCTCCCTTTAATCTCCACACTGAACGAAAGCCTGCCATCTGCATCCACTGGATGCCCGCGACTCTCACAATGTCGTCGGTTCATCTAGAAATGAAAAATAAACAGCACAAACCAAAATCCTTTTAACACAAGTAAAGGAAAGATTCCGCAAAAAATCAATCAGCCCAGTAGTCTGCACATGATTCGTATATCTTTAATTAGATCTTCGTAGATCCAGAATCTCCGGGGACTTAACACTACTTGGCCATTGTTCAATTACTTTTCGGAATAAAAACTTGACGACTAACTTTCGTTGTTACGACAATGGTCTGGTAAAAACGTGAATAAGCACGAGGCATTGTCGTTTGAAACGAGTTTAGCAATTAAAATGCTAAAAGTGCTTGATTACAACAAAATGAAACGTGAGGTGAGGTGAGAGGCGAAATTTTAATTAGAATTAAGATTTCGGCCATTATGAACGCCGAAAATTAAGATATTTACCTACCTTAAATTTGAGAAATTAGAAACCTTTCTGAACTGAGCTGAATCGTCGTTTAACATCAGGCGAGTTGGCGGCCAAGCACAAGCCTATTTATAATTAAAGGTACTCCTTGTATGTTTTGGAATATAAAAAACCACTTGAGGATGACGTGACGAATCGAGGTGACTTTGTTTACGTCTATGAATATGAGGGTTAATCTTGAAGTCGGTTTTAGTTTTTTTCGAAAAGTTGTGAAAGATATCATTATAAGCTAAGATATTTTTGCCAGCTGTACACATCCCGAGAGTTAGACAGTGTGGAGCAGACACAACTTGCGACAAGCCTTGAATGGGGCCGGAATCTATTGAAATGATGATAATACTCATGTCTTACACTACGTAGATACTACGCAATTGTATGTGTGGACAATGTATTAATGCGAAGTGGTGCAAATGCGACCAGTAATATAGTAGTAATAGTAATATAATTATAATACATAGTAATATTCTAGGCTGACTAGAATACTGCGAACTATGAAATGACAAAATCCTATTCCTAGATTGCTTCTACTATAATATTTATGAAACGTCTGAGTTCACTGACTTTATGAGAAAGAAGTGATAGAGGACACATAAGATAAATTTGTTTCCAAAAATACGTATTAACTATGTACATTTTAACAAAATAATTATAATAGTCAAAGTAAACTAAAATTCATATAGACAATTCGCAGACATTCCTGCGGTCCCACTCTAGGCTCAAGGCCCATAATATGGAGACCAACAAAACGAAACCCAATATAACTATTATTATTTTAGGAGGCATCCTAACGAATAAAGTTACAGTTATCCTAGTAAGTGTGTATGTGTGTGTGTGTGTTATGTTGCTTGGGATTTGCGTGATCGAAAATTACAATTTCTTCGTAAGAACGATGTCCGAAGTGATTTCTCGTCAGTTAAATAGGGAATGAAGCAGCTCATACAAACTTTCATCCCCTATTTAACTTCTTTATGTGCTGTTCGGAACAGACGCACTCAACAGGATCACCAAGGTGGTGCCAGACAGGACAGCTCCAATAACAAATATTATCTATAGTATTGGTTAGGAAACAAGATCACGTGATGTGCAGCACGTTGAATACTTAAAATAGCGTCTTTCACTAGGGATGTCTATTGTTTTTGACAGCTAATGTAGAGCTTGGCAGGTATACAAATATGGCCAACGTGCTACTCAAAATGGCTTCTGTCACTAGGAATGTTTATTGTTTTTGACAGCTAATGTAGAGCTTGGCAGGTATACAAATATGGCCAACGTGCTACTCAAAATGGCTTCTGTCACTAGGAATGTTTATTGTTTTTGACAGCTAATGTAGAGCTTGGCAGGTATACAAATATGGCCAATGTTTTACTCAAAATGGCGTCTTTCACTAGGGATGTTTATTGTTTTTGACAGCTTATGTTGAGCTTGGCAGGTATACAAATATGGCCAAGGTGCTGCTCAAAATGGCGTCTTTCACTAGGGATGTTTATTGTTTTTGACAGCTAATGTAGAGCTTGGCAGGTAAACAAATATGGCAATGTGCTACTCAAAATGGCGTCTTTCACTTGGGATGTTTATTGTTTATGACAGCTAATGTAGAGCTTAGTAGGTATACAAATATGGCCAATGTGCTACTCAAAATGGCGTCTTTCAGGTGTTTTGTTTTTGACAGCTAATGTAGTGCTTGAAAGGTATGAAAAAATGGCCGATGCGCTGCAAGGAGATCCTATGTTATGTTACTTTGTGGCTCGTTCACTGTATGGAACCTGATAAAGCCAGTGAAGCTACCACTGCTATTGTCACAACTCCGGTGCCGCTTTTGCCTTGCTGTCCGTTGAGGTCGAAATCGCAGGCTTACAATTCAGTTTTTTTTTTTAACTTTGACAACTGCAATAACATTGTATAAACCTGAATGAAAACCTTTTCTATTAATAGTATATATAACTGTAGTCCATCGGTAAACAGTTACAAACTTACGTTTCAAAATCAAACAAAAGTGATCATAATTTTCGGTTTTCATTCCGCTTTTTAGTACGGCATATAAATGCTGATAATAAACTAAATACTCACCGATACAGTGTACCGGAATGTATTTTCTTCACTCCTTCCATGATCGCAGTGGTATTATCATCTCTAGCCGGCGAGCATAGCCTAATGGCGCGGTAATGGATTAAAAATTAATGCCATTATGATAACCGACGTGTGGTTCCTAGAACAAAAAGAAACAACTGTCAGCTGATGGATGAAAGTAGTATTGGTGCCTAATTATTTAGTAGTACTTAGTTATTGATTATAAGAAGTTCGTTTTCATTCGGTTTTTTTATTTCTCTAGTGAAAATGACACACAAAAAGTATTTTAGATTTGCAATCTTAATGTTCAATTATATCTCCTTCATGACACTTTAGGGCAATGTGTTTTCTGTAATTGTTTGTTCGTCTATTATGTTACCAGTTAAAATATAAAAAGTTTACAGTTTGACGCGATTTTGAAAAAAAGTATGGCGGATCGGAACAATCTTTAACCTCTTTTGTATGTCCTCTCCATACTAAGGTTGTCTGGAAGAGATTACTTATAGCTATAAGGCCGCCAACTGTTTCACTGTTGTTTCATTGTTTTGAGTTGTTTTTATCTTATGTATGTAATTTCTAGTGTGAAAAATAAAGCGTTATATATCTATCTAACAATGCCAGCCTCCATACAAAAATTGACAAACCCCTTTCATGCGATTACATGAAATACAAAGCACAGGCTGACCCGCTGCGTCTATATAGAGAGAAAACGTAGCGTGTGCTCTGTCTTTCAGTAAATGAATTAATGATTTTAAGTATTTTTATAGAGTAGATTATTAATATTAGAGTGAGGTGAGATTTGTAGCGAAGTATAACAAGAAAGGCGACTGGTGACCTCAACAAGGAAGGTCGGTCGTTGACATCAAGCTTACGATAGTCTTCACAAACATGTGATCAAAGCTCGTTAAACTGGCCTGTAAAATTTGATGTTTCTAATTTGGAGGGCGCGAAAGGACGTGTACGGGGTGCGCGTTGAGCGTCGCGAAAGCGGCGCTGTTGTCCGAAGATTATTTTGAATTTCTACTATACGCTGCAACATGTAGGATTCACGTTTCTATGGTTTTAGTTTTTGCCTCCGCCACGATTCATTAGCAATCAATGAGAAACAAAAAAAACGAAATGAAGAAGCAGAAGATAAAATAATTTTAAGCGAATCAACGAGGACCCAAAAAGCGGTCACATCACACATACCCATAACAAAGGAAGTAGTAGATCCTACAACACTGTACTGTGTTCTCCACTTTGGGCGATCATTTATTAATCATCATCATCCACGTCTTCCTTATCCCACTGCAGCGTATAGGCTTCTCTTGCTGTGCCATCTGCCTTCGGTTTTATGCTAATCTAGTCCAGCAGGCATGCCGCAGCAGAATTTTGTCGTGCGAAAACGAGACGTGCACGACAAAACATGACGACAAGATTTTTTTCGCGGCGCGTGTGCTAGGGCCTGTCCTGCAAGTTCCATGGAGAGTCACTGTCGATTATTGCGAAAACGTGCGTAGAAAGGTAAAAAGAAACCGCATAGCACGCTCGTGAAAGGGTAGACTCTGCAGGGAGACGAAACCGGAGTTGCGGCAACAGCAACTCTAGCTATTTAGCCATGGTGCTGGGACTATACGGCACCAGTATCTCCTGCTACTGAGGCTACTAAAAGGGACCTCTGTGCTCGGGATGGAAAGGAGAGCCCCGGGAGAGGGCAACAACTTTGTTAGACTGGCGTTGTCGTGGGCAGAGCAGCCGAATCCACGCGCAGTCTCGGGAGGAGCCGTAGAGCAGTGCATTTGTCTGGAGATCCCGGAACCCTCTTATCAAGCACTAAGGCTGGTCACCGGAGGCGGGTTTTAGTGGGTATAATCTCACATAATCTCGCTGCTACCCGGTATCTTGCGAAAATCCCTCGACAACAAAAAAAGAAGACCTGCATTGTGTATGCATGTTCTGTCCGCGATGGTAATGATATCGTCGACCCATCTGCCTGGGTAACCAACGCTCCGCTTATCTTACCTCAGTCAGCCACTCTGTCACAACCATAAATAGCTTAATACTAATAGATACATATCTCGTGACCAAAATATCGCCATAATACGCGAAGAGCACTCAAGCTAGGGTCCCCATCATCTCATAAATATTTAGAATCGCCGCGGCGGTCTTGAGTTAATTGCCCCGGCAATTAGCCCCCGGTTAAAGCAGGCGGTGTGAATGCACCGAACATCCACCACCTTACTCCTGGAGATTAACAATGGACAATTATTTGCTTTCTTTTATTACGAGAGCACTTATATATAAATGTGGGGAATTAAACATGGCGCGCGTTTACGGCTTGGCGGATGTATAAGCTGAAATAATAAAATTGGTAACAATTCATGGATATATTGTGGTTAGGTATGAATTGGGTGTTCGGACGAGA
This sequence comes from Agriopis marginaria, assembly GCA_932305915.1. Classification (NCBI taxonomy): domain Eukaryota; kingdom Metazoa; phylum Arthropoda; class Insecta; order Lepidoptera; family Geometridae; genus Agriopis; species Agriopis marginaria. Next base: position 17,733,178 of record OW029914.1, on the reverse strand, counting down.
CGGTCTAAGACACACGTCCTGCTATTGGGTCCAAAGATAACGTCAGAACCATAAGAAAACGATTTTCGTAAATTATGTACTAGACTTTAACGATCACGTATTTATAAATCAACATAATGGTTGGGCCATGAGTGTTTCTCTTTAAATTATAGAAATCTCCTATTGTTGGAACGAATGGGATAGGCATTTATCTCTCAAAATAAAGGAGATATTTGTAGCAAAATAAAAGGCTAGCAGTTATATAACTATTTATCGTGACTAATTTGTGGTTGGAGCTCCCGATATTTCGGCGCAGTTACATGCCCGTGACAAACTGGAGAATGCGGGTAGTTGGCAAAAAGGTTCATAGTTAGGTAAGCAGACAAAACGATCTATGGATCTATCTCATCTCTCTTTCTTAGTCTTTTGCTACGAACCTAAGTCACGACAAAATACACTACCTGTTTCTCTGAAGCATAATTTTATGGTATTTTGAAATATTTACATAAATTTTTTGAACATTTTGGACGATTATTTATATTTTCAAACCAACCTTATACTTACTGGATTATTACTGCCCAATAATAATAGTTTAAAAGTGTATTAAAGACAAGAACAAAATTGATGATATTAAATTTAGATAATTTTAGGTAGGCTCACCTACCTAAAATTAGGTCCTAGGTAACCGCGAGGCGCAACTAGACAGCGAGTACTATCATCATCATCAGGCATTAAATATCCACTGCTGCAAGGACCTCCCTCCTAGAGATTGGTGTTGCCATAATCCCGAAATTTGGCAGGTGGCTTGGGGATCGCAGTACGTTCGCCGTGTACTATAAATCTCACTAGAGATAGATTCAGTTTGTAGCTATGTCTGTGACTAGTCTTATAACATTGAAACAATCAACAACTTGAAAATTCTATTAAACCTCATCATAATCATACTCAGCCAATACTAGGCCACTACTGGACATACGCTTCTCCCATGGAACGCCACTCAGGCCGATCTTCGGATTTTGTCTTCCAGCCACTGCTGCCTTAAGCACATCAGTACTACAACGATTGTCAGGGCGTCCTATGCTACTTTTGCTGCTTCGTGGCCTCCAGTCTAGAACACGTCTACTCATATACGTATGGATTGAGCACCTGTCAAGGGTGGCTATTTCGCTATTGTATTTGCATCTAACTTGGAGTATGCACAGTGGGTGAAAATCATTTGAAAATCAAGTCGCCTTTAGCGCAAACATTTTGCACTGATTTATAATAAAGGTAAAGCAGCTCCATAGTGTTCCTACCTACCATGCCTTTAGAGTTGTGGCTACAGTAGTACCCACTAAATAAAATATTTGCGACTGAATTTTACTAGACTAGTCCTATGCTCTTCATGGCTTGAATCATCAATTGAAACCTCATCTAGTACCTACTATGAAAAGTCATAGCTCTATCTGTTGTTACATTCATGATTATTTGGTGTGCAAACATGCGTAACTGAGTAGTCATCCAGTGACCTTCCTCCATTCACGATTTGAAGAATGAAAGCTTTATTGAATGAGTAAGCATATTACAGACTTGTTGCATTAGTTTTTAGGGTTCCGTACCGAAAGGCTAAAAACGGGACCCTATTACTAAGCCTACATTGTCTGTCTGTCTGTCCGTCCTACCTTTAAACGGATGTATCTTTGGAAACGTAATAGATAGCCAGTTGAAATTTTCACAGAATATGTAATGTTACGGCGGATTAACAAAAAAATAATAAAAAAGTAAAAATAACCCTTTCGTTTTTATACAAAAAAACTTATTTTTGTATTAGCTCTAATGTAAAAACGGTAATACGCACAAGCGTCAAACTTGGCATGATTATAGTACACACCCTAAAGTATAACAACAAATAATAAATGATGGCCAAGTGCGAGTCAGTGACAAGTTTCTGTTCATTACCAAGTATAACTCTGGTAATTTTGTTCTTAAATTTTGTGGGGGTACAGAACCCTCAGTGCGCGAGCCCGACTCGCACTTGGCCGGTTTATTCTAGATTGAAAACAGGTTTAATGGATTTTATCGCGTGTTTTACTTTATTTTAATTCCTGACGTTTTGAATACTTTGCAGCTACTGTGCTCACTGGCATAGTATAATAATATACTTCACCAGATATGCGATTGCGAGATACAAAGTTCACGCGGGTGGCACAAGCCTACGTCATCGACGATTTGTTACCATTAGCATGAAATCATAACTCCCCTATCTCCACGTATTACAAGTGGGAATCTGACAAAAGATTATAGAAATTTTATGTATGTGGAATTTTCATCCACCATCGCTCGTGAGGTGCTTTGCACGAGCGATGGATGGCCGAGCGGTAGGGTGTACGCTTTACAATCTGACAGCACTCGGTACGACCCTCCGCCCTGCACCAATTACTAAAAACTTCAACAATGGTGAAGGATAACATTGCGAGGAAACCGGTATGTCCAAGAACCTCACAAATTTAAAGACATGACATTCACCAACATGCACAGGGCCAGTATGGTAGATAAAGACCCATCCTCACTCTGAGAGAAGGCCTGCGTCCCAGCAGTGGGAATATGATAGGCTGATACTGACTGAGGTGGAATTTGCATAACATCCTTCCTTTATAACTTCTAGGGGAGGAGGCTTAGGGGGATAGATGAGTAAGATAAAAAAAAAATTGCACCTACAGAAGATAGAAGTAGATCATTTTTATGGAATCAATGACCTGCAATATTGCTATTGATATGGAAAGGTATTGAAATATAAGGGCACCTGCACTATGCAGTTACCCAGAAGACGGGCAGACATCTGGATGACCGCAAGCAAAAAAAATACGAAATATTTGTTTATATTCTAGATTTTTGGATAGCCCGTTGGTCCAGTTGGTAGTGAACCTACCCTCTGAGCTTGCCGGATTCGATTCCCACCTAAGACAAATATTTATGTGATGAACATTTGTGTTTGTTCTATATCTGGTTGTTAATATCTATTTAAGTATGTATTTAAAACTATATATGTATGTATATCAGTCTCTGGCAGCCATATCACAAGCTTTGCCTAGTTTGGAGTCAGATGACCATGAGTGCAAAAATGTCTCGAATATTTATTTGGCCAACCTCTCCCGTTGCTCAGAGCCCTGCGGCTTGACTGACGTCCAGCTGGATACGCAATATGCGGATAGTGAGAGATCTGAATCTAGAGATAAGAAATTTACTATCTTTGGGTGGGACAGCTGATGAAACTTCCTACTTTTAGGTCCCGGTAAAGAGGCACTCCTAAAAGTGAATTCAGAACTATTGGATACCATCTAACGCTTTTTCGATCCGAAGCTTCTGCAAGGACCAAACTCTACGACTGAAACATCGAAATGCAAAATGTACCAAATTCTTGTTATTTTATGTAATAAGATTTAAGTACACTTTGCTTTAATTCTATTCACTCCACCTCATTGTTTCAACCTATTTTCTGGTATTCAGGTTTTTTAAATTATACAAAAACAAGAGGTCAAAAACATTTTATAATTATTAATTTTCTAAGTTTTTAGGAAAATAAGGAAAGCGTGCAGAATACATCATGTTTATCAAACCAATCGTCATCATCATCATCAGCCTTCTAACAGTCCACTGCAGGACTTTTAGCCCCGAAAGGGTGATTGGGCCATATCCACCACTCTGGCCCAGTGCGGGTTGGTTGATTCACATACGCCATTGAATTCCTTCTCCGTACGTATGCAGGTATACTCACAATGTTTTCCTTCACCGAAAAGCCAGTGGTATAAAAATCCGGAGTAATCTATATGAATGGGAATATCCTGTATGAATGGTAGTTGTCAATTAGAATATTTAGATCCATGAGAGAAACCTGGCCTGACTGAATGTTTTAAAACATAAGCAGTCATAAGTGTGCCAAATGTATGGCGAAAAATCCACTGTTGACAGAAAACATCCTCAGCATGTTTTTAGGACAGTATGTCATAGGTGAGATCTGACAAAATGCCCATACACATAATATGTCGAAACGTATAAATCTCAACTGCTCGCCGTTATCACACCCCACAAATCACTTAGTTCGACGCTTATCATCACGAAAAACACATCTAAATCGACATGTAAAAGGGAAATGTGTGGATACTCACCGAAAATGGCCACAAACTTTGAGAATGCACTGACACCACAATCACTTCCTAAATGGAACGTGAGATAGTTTTTACACCATAAGTTTCCCGTGCAAATACACTTTCCAACAGCTTTTACTATTGCAGCGCCTAGTAAAGCGAGCAGATAGAACAAACAGGCATGAAAATACGCGACGACTGACGTATTCGACGTCTAGGGAGCGGTCGAATTCTTTCACGATAAACAACGTTTGGAAACGTGTTTCGTACACTATTACACAAAAATTAAACACCAACTACAGTCACTTATTTCAGTACACAAAATATCCTATCACAAATCCTCGTAAAACCGAAATTTAGGCGACACGAAGCGAATGAAGCGAAATCGTCCCTCCTCCCTTCACCTCCGTACGTGAATCAATCATAGAGAATGACTTTTTTTTTTATTCGACTCGGTTTGAGAAACATCATGAGAAACATCAACAACCTCGGAAACATTTCATAAATATGTGATAAATATTGTTTTTTTTGCGATATAATTTTTCAACAGAAAGAGTTTTCTATTTCCTTTGTCCATTCCATTGTAGTTTTGAGAAAAAAAAGTAATAACTCCTCATAGTTTGTAGTATGTTTATTTCTTTCAATCCCGCGCTGTGCTTGCTTGAAAGAAAGAGTACCAACAAACCATAGGTGTCGAGGAAGAAAGCACTTTGCTTTGCTATAACGTTTGAAAATAATGAAAGTTGATAGAAATTTTACCAAATACAGTATCTGTGGAATACAGTCATAATTATTTAACTTTTGCATTGCTCTACTCTCAAATAATTTTTGACATTCTATCCCTTTGATATTTGCCTTGATTTTTTTTCTTCTGAATAATATCCGAACGAATTTAAAAATTTGACCGCATGTATGTATCCGAATTAGTAGTCAATGTGTGATGAATAGTGATGTACTAACATACTGAGGTTGTTCGATTGTACTCGATAATTTTGAGCGGCTACAAACATCGATGTTTTTCATCGATCAATCGGTCCATTACGTTCCTAGGAGTAATGATTCTCAATGTTTTGAGTTTTATGTAACTGTCCTTTTATCGGATAAACAATCTATAGTGAAATTTTGTAATTCGCTTTAATTACAAACATGGCATAGATACATAATTACGTATTAAATTTCAACTAAATAGTCAGTTACAATATTATTTAATTAATAAAAATCAATCATTTATTAAATAAGGTTATAGTTCCAATTTCACTATTGGTAATAGTGTGGGAGGAAATATCAATTAAACTAATGATTTTGAGATTATTTTGGGGGTACATAATTATTTCATATTTTTTATTGAACCCAACTACAGAGAGGCAATGTTCAGTGCATTAACGTCATGCACAAATAGTCAAATCAAGCGAATTATTTATCCTATGCAAATCCCTTTTGGTCTCTGTTTTTTTTGTATTTAGTTTTAGTAATTTGATAAAGTTAACTTAGTTTGCATATATAAGTGCTTACAACATAAATCGATAAATTTGATTTCATCGAATTATCCATAATGATAATTATTTGATAAACTCCCATCGCTAGTGTTGTGCATATATATGTATGTTGTGTTGTGTGTGCGTGGTGATTTGTGTTAAATGCTGATAGAAAGATTTTTTTAAATAAAACCAGGTTTATTTTGACGATGAAACTTACATAGATGTGAAGAAACGCAGTGTTTTGTGTTATCAAGTGATAGTGAATCCGTCGGGAGGCGGTAATCGTGTACGTTTTATTGCTATTTGTGGATTCTGGATCTCGTCAATGTACCATAAACAAAAATGTCAGCGATCCCGATTTTTTGTTTCTTGCTGCATACCCATCGTTAAACCTTAATTAGATCACACGAATGATATAAAATAATGTTAGACGCTTTCTCCGGCGGTATCGTCTAGTTGGTACGTTGCTGAGAAGGCAATAAAACGGCCATAGCAAACGTGCGTTTCGTGTGCTCTCTGTCTACACCCGACCTATCTCATTGTTTATGTATGGAGTTTAGCTCAGGAATTTTTGGGAAAACTTGGTTAATGTTGTTAGTTTTGGTGAAAAATTTGGGTTGATGAGTGGTCGGAGCCGCCTGGTTGTGTTAACTGGTTACGCGCGCGCTGTCATGGTCTCAAGTGCCGCCAAGGTTTTACTTCTCTATTTATAATAATCTCGATCATTTGGTGCAGCATAATGACATTCTTGTAATGAAGTGTCGTTCTGTGGATTTGTGGGCCATGTGCCAATACTGTGCCCGTGATGAAAGCGCGCATTGGATCAGTTTTGTGTACACAACACTGATGTTTACTGAATGGAGATCACATGTGATTATACTCTGCCACTACTGAGAGCTTTCATTCAATGTTTTGAGCTTTACTTACATCACATAATGTCCAAATCCATTGAAGTTCTCTCTTTGTGTGGTAGAAATAAAGAAAATCACATAAACAGTAATGTATACCTATAAAAATCAATCATTTATGCAAATGAGATCAACTACACCTTTCCAAGGTTTCTGATAAGCAAGATAAAGTCTACAGTTAAGTCCGGTGACAGAATACTTAACATTAAAAGCGGGTGAGAGCAAGTATGTTTAAATGTGTCATAATTTATGTAACATACCATTTGATACAGATAGCATCTCTACATGTTTAAAATTTTATTATTAGTTGTGGTTTGAGGTATGACAGTGTTGTTATGTTACCATGACACTCTGTCATTAAAAACAAATTTAGATGAGATAACGTAACCATAAAGCACCTAAACCATTAAAAATATCTATTTTATTCAATCAGATCTATATCTCTATCATACTTATAAAATAGAATGATCTGATTCTGAAAAATAGTTTATGGTATTACACAGTACGGTTAAAATATTAACTGCACGGCTTTTTTTGTTCATAAATTTGCATTAATGTTGTTTTTTTTAAGTTTTAGTTGACAGAACCAATCTAGCCAGTAACTTTTTTACTGCAGTCAGACAAGAGTCACTGACCGTTAGCGTTGACTTGACTTGACTTCTTGGGTTAATGGCCTCTGCGACTATATAGTCACAGATTCTGCCAATGTCTGTTTCATGGCAGCTTCGTAAACATATTATTTAATGCGAAATAAAAATATCCTCTTAAAGTCTAAAGATGAAATTGTATGCAAATGACATTGACAATTTTCTTACAATTTCAACTTTCCGTAGGCGTTATTGCTAACAGAAGGTGGCTCTTGTTTAACCCCCCAGGACAGCATTACTTTCAGAGAGTTTAGTTCGAAAACAAAACAAAATTATAATTTTTTCATGACTATGATAGGAGTGATAAAACCAAATTCCCTAATAGAACGGTAAACACTTGTAGAAAAGTAGGGAAACCCCCTCTGGGAGACATCTAGTAATTTCAAATTGCTACAGTAATGTAATTACAAATTATCCCATCAACCTTGTTGTCACAGATCATTGAGGTCTTCGAGCATGAGTGCTGGGGGCTGAGTCAACCTCTCACCCTGCTCCTCATGTGACTGCATTGTTTCCATTGAAAATAATCGTAACAACAAGTCTGGGCTACGTAGTAGCTTCGCCTAGTCTGTGGGTTCAGCAGATAATAATTCGATTGATTTTAAAGTTTTTTGGTTTGACCATACCAAACGGAGAGTTTAACGACATGATTATATGATACGTGTTAACGCCATGAACGCTCAATGTGGAGTGTGGCACGATTGCATGGCTAGTTTACTCACTCTCATATTGCTGGTCCTTTGACTCGTAAGCAAAAACCGACAAAACAGAGAGAGATGTGCAAGGCGAGGAGCATGACGAGCGGTAGGACGAATAATCATCATCATCAGCCAGAAGACGTCCACTGCTGAACATAGGCCTCCCCCCTTTAACCTCCACACTGAACGACAGCTTTCTTTTGCATCCATTGGATGCCGGCGACTCTTACAATGTCGTCGGTCCATCTAGTGGGACCTACCTACGCTGCGTCTTTCGTTTCGTGGTCTCCACTCAAGAACCTTTCTTCCTCATCGGTTATTGGTTCTTCGAGCGATGTGGCCTGCCAATTACCACTTCAACTAGCAAATTTTAACAGCTTTTTCGATGATGAATAATTCGGCCACACTATGTCTCTGTCTACTCTCCTTGCTACTTCGTGCCACTTAAATTTTATTTTTATCCCACTACAAAACTGGAAGAAATCTGAATTTGGTTGTTTTTATCTCTTTTTCTTTTTATTGTTACCTCAGAACTCGTTCATATATATTTATTAAATTATTAGTTAGGATATACTTTTAGATTGGTCCATAGAAATTTCATCAATATTGGTTCAGTAGTTTAGTTATTAAATCAAAATAACTGGAAAAAATACATCATCCAAGTAAACGATATTGTGTAATTACTAATTTTTGTGTCAGTTTTTGGAATTAGTATTATTTATTTACTATCCCTTAAATTAAACATATCACAGGTATCTGAGATTTTTATTATAAAGCATAATTTGTTTTGTAACATTTCATAATAATTAAGTACAAATTTATCCTCAACACAACAATATTCCTACAAGGAAAATGATAACTACCTATTTACTCAAAGAGAAATGAAATAAAGTTTTTTTCATCATACCATGTTTTAAATAAAATAAAATTAGGTACTGTCTAGTTTTGAAAAATGTGATTCTGTCATATTATGACTTAATGTTACAAAATATTTAGTATATTTTTTTTTTATAATGACCAGGATAAATGCAAAAAACTGTTTACCCCATTTTCATCATAATATAAATATATTAAAAAAAAATTGTTCTTAAAATTTTGAAATATTAACGTCCCAAAATCCGAAGCACATTTTAACAAAAGTAGAGTCATTTTATATAATAAAAAAAAATAAGTGTGAGTGAAATAGCGGCGCGCCATATTCTGGGCCTTATCATCAGGCGAGTTGGTGGTCAAAGGAAAGCATACTATTTAATATAAAAAAAAAAACATTTTATTGAATTTTAATCTATAGTTACCCATACCTAGTTAAATAAATAAGTGAAATAAATATTCAGGACATTTTTGCCCACACATTACTGTCTGACCCCAAACAAAGCAAAGCTTGTGATACGGCTGCCAGAGACTGATATACATACACATTATATATTTTTAAATACATAGTTAAATAAATATTAACACCCAGATATAGTACAAACACAAATGTTCATCACATAAATGTTTGTCCTAGGTGGGAATCGAACGCCCCCAAGCTCAGAAGGCAGGTTCACTACCAACTGGACCAACGGGCTACCTAGTTGTAGCCATGCACAAGAATGAATTGTAAAGCTGTGTAGTTAAAGTCTATTTTTCTCTGCATTCCAGTCAAGTTGGCGAAGGCACGCAGGGGTATGATAAAGGAGAAGGAGAAGGGCGGTGGCGCCCGTCTCAAAGACGAGCCTAATGATCCTGCAGAGCCTGGTAAGTTTTAATTACAAAATTAATAAAAAATAAAATGGCCAAGTGCGAGTCGGGCTCGCGCACTGAGGGTTCCATACAACCATAAAATTCAATAACGAAATTACCAGTTATAACTTGGCAATGAACAGAAACTTGTCACCGACTCGCACTTGGCCATTATTTACTATTTGTTGGTATATTTTAGAGTGTGTATGTACTACAATCATGCCAAGTTTGACGCTTGTACGTATTATCGTTTTTACATAAGAGCTAATACAAAAATACATAAAAAAATACGTTTGTTGTATGGGGTTTGCCTCTCGTTTTAACTTTTTGACTTTTTTATTATTTGTTAGTTAATTAGTTAATCTGCCGTAACTTTACATATTCTGTGAAAATTTCAATTGGCTATATATAACAGTTCGAAAGATACAGCCATTAATAGGTAGGACAGACGGACAGACAGACAGAAAGACAGACATCGTAGGCTTAGTAATAGGGTCACGTTTTTACCCTTTGGGTGCGGAACCCTAAAAACTAACTTCTCGGGACGTTCAATAAACGGGATTCATCTAACTTTGCACCTTTAGAGGTGGAATCACAGACCTATCCAAGTAGCTTAGATAAAGGTCTGTGAGTGGAATATTTTCTTCAAATTTAAAAGGTATATGGGAGATGGGATTCCCTTATCGCTTTTCATAGTGTTGCATCAGCCGCGCGCGTTAGACATGCGCGTGAAACAAGCGCGTGCGGCTGCGATCACAGAAAATCTTATTTATATCAACGCGTCGAACTCGATCACAGTTGCTAACTGATTTCGAATGACTGACGTTTCGTTTATATGGGTGCAACTGGCTACAACAAATTTCTTACAAAAATGCCTTGACAGCCGTAAAAACTTTCTGAGGCCGCGATGTACGTAGACTACTTTTAGTTGAAATTTGTCTGAACAAATGTTGGAAAATGTTCAAAGTTGATCTAAACTGTAAAACAGCATTCAAATGAAAGAAGGCCCACACACCAGGTCTAACATTAACTGTAAATAACGTAATGACTACCATTAACAACCTTATAATCTTCAAACATCCATGGTCAAAATGATAATGTAAACAAAACATGACAATACATAAATTACCTTGAGCATTGCAATTTGAGTAACATGAGAAAAATGCAATTGCGTTCTTGGCTCACAGTACTCTAAATAAGTAAGTACTTACCTACTCTGTTTTGACCTTCGAGTATGTTAATTCTTTTCCATAGTTACCTCTAGGTATGGTTTTAAAATATACAGGGATGTTTGTTTTTATAATAATTTTGTATTTCCGTTATTTTCATAATATATTTTTTATTTGTTTACTTAACAATAGTACCTACTGCTACCATTACGTCAAAATCGTCGTTAAGTTTGCTGAAATTTTTCAATTTTCTGCACAATATTATTTTTCTTTCCCAATGAACCTTCTACAAAGTATTAGAAAACATAAATAAAATAGATGAATGAAATAAGTGAAGTCGTTCTCAAGTTATGGCTCGACCAATGTAAATAGGGATTCATTTTTATATATATAGAAGATAGATCACCCTTTCAGGGGTAAACTAAAATTCCAGCAATGGACTGTTAAAAGGTTATGATAAGATTATGATGTATATTTCTACAATAGTATATAAAAAAAAACTTATTTAAATAAACCAATTTGAACAAATGCATATGTACATAATTACTGATTTCCATTCATTGATTTCACACAATTATCTATAAAACTATAGATTCAACAACATTGCGTCAAAAACGCTCACAAAATATACTGCTTATAAAGACCGGACGCACGCCCATACTCACAGTCGCGCATTTGCCGTAATAGTATAGAGATAATGGTTGGTTTTTGAATGGTCATTTATAAGAAAATCATCCCACATAAAAAAATGGTGTTCTTGAATTTATCGTTTGGTTATTATTCTTTTATTTTGTACTAGCGGTCCGCCCCGGATCCGAACGGGTATAGTTATATAGCCTATTAAAATAGCCTTTATTAATCAGTGATAATGTAGCATTCAAATGGTGAAAGAATTTTTAAAATCGGTTCTGTACTTTTTGAGCCAATTCGTTACAAACATACATACAAATCTTTGCTCTTTATAATATTGTATAGAATGGGCTTTTAAAACTCGAGTTTGGATGCCATCGCTTAACAACGGTTAAAGAATACATCGTGAGGAAACCAGTATGTCTAAGAACCTCAAAAGTTCAAAGACATAATATGACATTCACCAACATGCACTGGGACAGCATGGTGGATTAGGTAGGGCCGTCCTCTCTGAGAAAAGGTCTGTGTCCCAGCAGTGGGAACATGACATAAGCTGAAAATTTAACTTTAAGTGTACATCAGCCCCATCTTATTTAGTGTATAATGAACCGGCCAAGTGCGAGTCGGGCTCGCACACTGAGGGTTCCGTACCACCACATAAATTGTTAAGTACTAAAGTACACCCATCCAAGAACTTACTGTGCTTGACGTTGCTAGACTATGGTGAACAGAAATTGGGCACAAACTCGCACTTGGCTAGTATTTATTATTTGTTGTTTTAATTTAGTTTACTTCATGCATTTTGGCATTTAATCATGCCAAGTTTGACGCTTGTACGTATTACCGTTTTTACACTAAAACAAATACATAAATACGTTTAAAAAAAGGTTTGTTGTATTAAGATCCCCTTCAGTTTTAAATATTTCTTAGTTAATCCGCCGTAAAATCACATATTCTGTGAAAATTTCAACTGGCTATCTATTACAGGTCGAGAGATCAGACGGACAGACAGACAGCGTAGGCTTAGTAATAGGGTCCCATTTACAACCTTTGGTTACGGAATCCTAACAATATAAATGATTATAATTAGAGCGAAAATTTGCATATTCGCATGTGCAAAAAAAACTATTTAAATTAGAATTAAAAAAAAAAAAATTGGTTTCGAATCCATGGTTTTAAAAATCGTTGGTTTCCCGCTACAATAGTTATGCGCGGTGAAAGCGCCTGCATTATTAGTTACTGGGCGTCCGTGCATATAATCGATTCATCTTATACTTTATCTGGAACTGGTACTGATGTTTGAATCTGATTTACATTACAACGGTTTTTTGTGCATCTATTTGGATGTGTTAGAAGCTATTTGGGCGGAGGTGAGTACAGTTGCGTAGCTAGGCAACCAAAGGCCCTGGTGCAAAATAAGGATTGGGGCCCTATCTAAACTGGTTAGGTTTCATCATCATCATCAACATTTCAGCCGTAGGACGTCCACTGCTGGGCATAGGCCTCCCCCATCGATCTCCAAAAAGGCCAGTTGGAAGCGGCCTGCATCCAGCGTTTCGTGACTGCCATACGGCGAGAAGTTGCGTGAAAGTAGTTCTAGCTTATGATTTACTATGACATTCACGAGACCCATCATCAGTCTGAAGAAGACCACCAATGAACACAGGCTGTCGTTTAGTGTGGAGTTCTAAGGAGTAGGCTCCTTAGAACTCCACACTAAACGACAGCCTGCCACTGGATGCCGCGACCACAGACTTCCCGTGACTCATCATGTCGTCGGTCCATCTAGTGGCAGGCTTACCTACACTGCGTCTTCCGGTTCGCTGTCTTTCAAGAATCTTTCTTCCCCATTGGTTATCGGATCTTCGAGCGATGTGGTCTGCCTATTGCTACTTCAACTTGCTTGGCGAATATCTACGATCGGATTCTATCGCATAAAAAAACTTGGAGCATGGCTCTCTTTATTGTACGCTATGTGACTCTGAGTTTTCCCAAAAGGCTAGCAGCTTAGGTCCACGTCCATCAAAATCTTAACTAGCTGATGGCTTTTGTTGCAGGCCACGGCTCTCGGCCCCCGTCAGCGTCGCTGCCGACCCCGGCGGCGCTAAAGAAGGAGCCAGATGAGCCCCAACATAGGGTCAAAATGGAGCCTCACAGCCAATCAGGCGGCGAGGACAACGCTGAACTAGGAGTTGACGGCATCAAGACTGAGATAGACGGCCTCATGGATAGCGACGGTGAGTCACACTAGCCTCCTGACCCAGAATCAAGGAAGAAAGACTAAGAGGAAATACAACAGCGGAACATTAGGGCGTAGCTTGGAAATGTGCCTTAAAACGGTGTAAACTTAGATGGCACCGTAATTTGAGCGTGTTATAGGTTGTCTCGAACTTCTGTAAGCGCTGCAGTCAGATAGCGTACGAAAGAGTTCTACAAATCACCGTAGCGCTAGTATCGCAGTCAAGTTTCCCAGCATTTCAAGAGAAGCGCAACTCATACCAGTAGATGGCGCTTTTTTAAATTATCTTGAAATGTTGCGAAACTTGACTGCGATACTAGCGCAATGGTAATTTGTAGAACCCTTTCGTACGTTGACTGCAGCGCTTACGGAAGTTCGAGACAACCTATAGCACGCTCAAATTACGGTGCCATCTAAGTTTACACCGTTTTTAGACAAATTTCCGAGCTACGCTCTAATGTTCCTCTATTGTCTTTCCTCTTAGTCTATCTTCCTTGCCCAAAATCAAGCATCACACCCAAGCACCCGGATAGTATAGTTGCGGCTGGCAATGCTGTTAGTGATTTCAATACTTAAGAGTACTGTAATACCTTTTATACTTCGGTGCAAGGGCATGGAGCCTCATAATCAGACCTCTGTTATAAACATCTTGCCCTGCCTTCATGTGTATTTCTGCAGAATTACAAATTATTTTGAAGTCGAGTCATCGAGTCTAGGGTTGACAGGTGACCAGGCAAGCATGCTCCATCTTCAACCGCATCATAGTTTTCCACCAGGTGAGATCGCGGTCAAACGTTAGCCTAAACCGATGTAAAAAAAATAAGACCTTAAAACTTCTGGCATGTCTCTCCTACTTTTTGTCAAGTGTTATATATAAGTCAACTGTTAGATAATTTCCAGGATCGTAATTCTAAAATAGTTCTGCAGACACTGTTTTACAGAATAATTTTTACAGGTGACCCCACAAAATCTCCGTCGTGCGAGCTTGGCGGGCCGGGGTCTTTGAAGTCTGAACGGCTCTCATCCGACTCTAATGATATACTTGACCCACAGACCGGCCTTAGAGGTTCCTCGGGAAACCTTCAGGTAAGTGCTAAATGTACTATGACTTTATAAAGTGTAATTTTTGATAGATTGCAATAAAAAAAATGATAAGTAGCTTTTTTTCTTCTTCATATTAATTGTTTTTGATGGGTGACTGGATATTCGGCGATAACATTGTACTCATCTTTATGAACAACTTTTACTATGGGACCAACCCAGGCATAGAGAAAAAATAATGCTGTTCTATATTAAAAAAATCTTATTTTTTCACATTTTTATGAGTAGTGTAATAAATGAGATGTGTAATTAAATGCAACAAACTTTCCTTATAGGTAGCTAAAGATGAAAAATGAATGCAATTAGAATGCATTAAATATTTTAGCACAAGTCACAATGATGCTTTGAAAAATCTAAGGCTAAGATTCAAAGACAAGAACATAAGACGATCCAAGGCCTAGCCATACACTACATTGACACTCCACGAAATGTATGGAATAGCAGATATATTTTTTCGCGATATCTGGGTTGGTCTCATAATAAAAGTTGTTAATAAAGATGATTACAATGATATCCCGAATATTTCCACTGTCTAACCAGTCACCCAGTCTTACTATAATTTTTAATTGTTTGAAATATAAAGAAGATTCACAGAAAAAAAAAGATAGAACACAACTAGTTGGTAAAAATATTTGTTACCAAATTTTCATCTGGAATTTATTAGATTTTGGTCAAGTATAGTATTTTTCGGGTTTGCATTTTATGACGGATCACACTGTATTTAAATATTTCTCTTGTATTCAGGGATCTTTTGAAACATGTCAATGTTATAGGACGGCAACCAGAACTGCCGCAACCCGAACGGTGGTCCAGAGACGATGGGGTCGTGCCGCATGGCCGGCGCCGGTGGGCCAATGGGCCCAGGGGTCTCGATGGGCCCCATGTCGTCCAGTGAAGCGCAGACTCTACCCTCAAATGTCATCAGTAAGCAGGCGGGCAGTATGGAGGTAACACATGATATTATACCTGTTAAAAGAGAAAAGTTATGATTATGAATGATTATTTGATAGTTTGTTTATAGTGGCCGTAGTACGAATATTCACGTGATTTTGTCACAAATACCTGTCGAGTTCCATAAATGTTTTGTATTAGGAAAAGAGTTTTTTTTATGGAATCCGATACGTATTATCTTTTATCGTATTATATCTATCTATGCATATAATAAAATCTTAGAGATAAAAAATCTGTAATTGCGAGAATTCAACAAAAAAATCACACAGGACGTTTTAAAATAAGCAGCTGAACACGTTAAGACAGTTTTTAGAATTTTTGTCTGTTTGTTTGTGCACGCACATCTCCTAAATCACTGGACGGATTTAATTGCGATTTTTACGAAAATGCTTAGCTATGACCAGATTGAAGTGCAGGCTATGCTATGTCGCGGGCAACAGCTAGTAAATAAATAAAATTATTTTGTTTTTTGCATTTTTTATGCATATTTTTTTACCTACTATCGATTATTCGTACTTCGCCCCATACCAATATACCTATGGTCTGTATCCCAGAAGTGGGAACCTGAAAAGCTGTTAATCATGATACCAATGGTCATGAAGTTGCACCCAAGTCACTTATTTTTTTTTACATTTTCCTAAGTCAAAAGCTTTCGCCGTACAAATTCTCAACTAAAAGTAACTGGGTGTTCCGCTAGCAGCAAAGCCAGATCTTCGTATTCTCAACACTTCTGGCCAACAAGGGAGCGGAGGCGGTTCTATCTGGGCAGCATCACTCCATCATCTCCTACCACTGCGCCCAGCCTGGCACTAAGAAATATTTGGAAGTGAGTATCTATACTATCATAGATAATGTTTACGGCATTAAATATCTTCTTATCTTAGAAAAAATAAAACTGGACAAGTACAAGTAGGACTCGCATTCCGAGGGTTCCGTTGGACGAAATCCACAGAGCGAAAAAAACGACAAAAAGTTGAAATATTGAAAGACAAACTTAACTTTGTAGTGCACAATAAGGTGCTTCCATACATACCAACTACAAAATGTAAGTTTGTAATATCAAAACGATGTTTTATGTAAATATAATATAACTTTAAATTGACAACTTTCGGATTTTTCCCATTATAAGCGTTGATTCTCTTATGAAATCGCAAAATATGCAAATATGCGACATAAACGGTCATATATTTTGATCGCGTTGATTTACAAGATTTTTTCAAAGGTGAAAGAAACCGTAGCTTATATATTTCTTTGTTCCGTATTTGATATACATTTCAACTTGATACCTTTACGCGTTCCTGAGAAAAAAGATCTTGACAGACGGACAACAAAGTGATCCTATAAGTGTTCCGGTTTTTTCCTTTTGAGGTACGGAACCCAAAAAATAAAATATATAATCTTGCGTATAAAAAGGCCCGTGCTATGGCCATAATGTGAATGCCCAGAGTGAATAATACCCACGACGTTACTATCTTTACATAGTATAAATTAAAGTCGCTTTCCGCGTCTGTCTGTCTGTATGTCTGTATGACCGCTAACTCCTAAACCACGCAACAGATTTTGATGCGGTTTTCACCATCAGTTAGATACATTTTCACGTTTTTATAATTATACAACTAGCGACCCGCCCCGGCTTCGCACGTAAATTACACCCGTGCGAAGCCGGGCGGGCGGGTCGCTAGTATATTTGATAAAAAAAACCGGACAAGTACGAGTAGGACTCGTGCTCTGAGGGTTCCGTTGGACAGAACCCTCAGAGCGCGAGACCAAAAAAACCTAAAGTTGAAATATTGAAAGACAAACTTAACTTTGTAGTTGACTATAAGGTTCTTCTATACATTCCAACTACAAAATGTAAGTTTGTAATAGCAAAATAATAATTTTTAAATGATATAACTTAAAATTTGTAACTTTCAGATTTATTCCTATATACGTGCTATAAGACCTTGCCTTTTACCAAATTTCATGATTCTAGGTCAACGGGAAGTACCCTATAGGTTTTGATTTCCCTGTGAAATCGCAAAATATGCGACATAAATGTTCATATCTTTTGATTGCGTTGACTTACAACTTTTATTTTTTTACAGCCGAAAGAAACCGTAGACCCAAGTATTTAGTATAAATTTCAACTTGATACCTTTACGCATTCTTGAGTAAAAGGGTCTTGACAGACGGACAGACGGACAACGAAGTGATCCTATAAGGGTTCCGTTTTTTCCTTTTGAGGTACGGAACCCTAAAAATTGATCCGTGTGGTGTAGCAAGGAAAAAAATCAATAAATATTTCTATTCCAGAAACACCCCCTGAAAATGGGTCAGTTCAACAAACAGAGTCCTGCACAATGGCTCAACAATCTCGCCATGGCTAAGAATCGCGGCGGCATGCGCGGCGGACCCATGATGGGAGGTCCTAACCAGATGGGGCACATGATGGGGGGTCCGATGGGACCCAACATGGGCCCTATGGGGCACAGCATGGGCCATATGGGACCCAGCATGATGCCAAACAGAATGGGCGGTCCCCAGAGTCAGATGATGATGATGAAGGGACAGATGGGTCAGATGGGCCCGGGAATGGGGCCCATGGATGGGTTTCCAGGGGGCACCCCGTCCTGTGGTGTCATGGACGGCCTCGGTGCTGATGGTGAAATGCCCTGGGACACCGTAAGTATTTTATTACTTTTATTTACATTGTTTTGTTTGCTAGATTGGTCTGCTTTAAAAATGCGTCTTGTGCATTTGACAGTGTCAAGTATTGAAATTTTAAATATTTTTTTTTTATTATATCGCCAAACAAGTCATAGTCACAGTTAGAGTTAAGCAAAGTAGCTAGTGGTGGAAACTTTATATGGAGTTTTGGTAACATCACAAAAATACATGTTCCATTTTGTTATATCACTTACCCACACTCTTGCGCGTTCACAAACACTTAATAATAATCTTCCAATATTACACTTTAATACTCCAAATACCAAAAGCTTAAAAAAATTATACAATGAAGCGACATATTTTTTCACGTTGGCGCCAAAACTTCTTACCCGGCCTAATGAGATAAAACATCTTGTAACATTCCTATTTCGCTTCCAGAAAAACCCCTCAGTGATGGCAAACGGCATGCCTAATGGCGCGCAGATGCCGGCTTGCTCCGAAGCCTCCGCACAAGACTCGGGCTCCGCTCAAGACTCGGGAGGCGACCAGCCCTGCCAGGGCGGCCCTAAAGGTATACACATCATTTGATAGCCTGGGTCTTATATAAGTAATTACTAGCAGTGACCCGCCCTATCCTATCCTACATGAACCGTTAATTTTTCGGGATAAAATTTTAGCTACTTAAGCTATACGTTGCTCTATACCAAATTTAATTCAATTTGGATGAAATTGTTCGTTCAGATTAGCCGTTACATAGTTGAGTGCGGGAAAACATACATACATACATACACAAAAAATTGCGTATTATAATATTAGTGCGATAATGATTCAGCAAGTCTCCACTTCTCTGGACTTTTCAGCAGAAATGATAATATATTAGGTTTATTTTGCAATATAAAATAAAATTTTGATGAATCTATAGACTTTGAAAACACGCCATAAGACCATAAGTGAGTTTGGAAAAATATAGATCAAAAACGATCTGAAAACACAAATCGATATTAGCTCAAGACCTAGGCAGATGGCATAGCAAGAGTTACCTGTACCCAGCAGTGGGATAATTATAGCTCGAAATTATAAAACCACTTAACTATTTTGCTTCTCTATGCAATATTTGAATGATGCTGAAACACAAACTTCACAGTACAGTCTTAAAGATCCAGATACAGTCAAGATGTTTAACAATATTTCTGTTTTAACCTATAATGTCCCAAGCTGGGCAAAGGTCTCCCCCATTTCCCTCCATAAATCTCGGTCCTCCGCCACCTCTTGCTAACCTCTCCGGAACGAGTCAAGATCGTCACACCAGCGTTTCTTGGGCCTTCCTTGACTGCGTCGTCCATCGGTCACCCACCCACTGTGTGACGATTCTGGCCGATCGGTCGGTTTAACCAAATTACTTTTTTTTAATGTTTCGTCCTATTTCCAGGTGTAAAAATCCCCGATGAAAACCTCACCCCGCAACAGCGCGCACACCGCGAAGAACAACTCGCCACCATACGCAAAATGCAACAAATGCTGTTCCCTGAAAGTGGAGGCAACAACCCTAACCAGGGCCCAGACAACCCTCAGCAAAACGACATCAACCCTCCAAACTCACAGGCCAATATGAACATGCCTTTCCCACCCATGTCTGGCATGGGCCCTAATGGACCAATGGGACCCGGGCCTAATGGACCCATGGTCTCAATGTCCAATAGCATGAACTCTGGACCGAGTTGTACCATGTCCGGACCTCATGGGCCGATGGGTGGTCCAATGGGACCAAATGGACCTATGGGTGGACCGATGGGCCCGGGTGGTCCAATGGGTGGAATGGGTGGTCCAGGGATGGGGATGGGTGGGCATGGATCAATGGGGCCTAATGGGATGATGGGGCCGAATGGGCCTATGATGGGAGGGATGGGGCCTAATGGTCCTATGGGACCGATGGGGCCTTGTGGGATGAAAGGCATTAGAGGCCCCTGTGGCGGACCGGATATGAAAACTGGAATGTGCACAGATATGCATATGGGGAGGGGATGTGGAGGGCCTATGGGGGTAAGTTTCATGAAATGTTTACTACCCTTTTTTATTTTACACAGTTCTAGCTTGGAATTGGAATTGCCTCGTGAAAAAGCTGCCGAAACATTGTGTTCACGGAAAGGGTGTTCTAAGCCGAAAGGAGATTGAGTTATGGTCAACTTTATCAAAAAGACCGTTTTCTATGGGACAACTGTTTATATTTTCAGGGTTGATCCCATAGTAAAAGTTGTTCATAGAGATATGCAATGGTTTCCTGACAATGTTTTTTTAGGGTTCCGTACCCAAAGGGCGTAAACGGGACTCTATTAAGCTGTCTGTCTGTCTCATCGTCTGTCGGTCCGTCGGTCCGTCCATCTGTCCTATCTTTTAACGGCTGTATCTTTCAAAACCGTAATAGATATATATAATAATAGAGCCAGTTGAAATTTTTACAGAATATGTAATGTTACGGCGGATTACCTAAGAAATAATAAAAAAGTCAAAAAGTTAAACTAAAGGAGGGTGTCCACATACAACAAACGTTTTTTAAATGTATTTTTGTATTTGGTCTAATGAAAAAAACTATACTACGTACAAGCGTCAAACTGGGCATGATTATAGTACACACGCTAAAGTCTACAACAAATAATGGCCAAGTGCGAGTCGGTGACAAATATCTGTTCACCACCGGTTCTCGCACGATCACCGAAGTTAAGCAATGTCGGGCGCGGTCGGTACTTGGATGGGTGACCGCTTGGGCGTTGATGGGATGTTGTCTTTTTGCACTACTGTTTTGTACTTTAGTAGCTGGAACCCTCAGTGCGCGAGCCCGACTCGCACTTGGCTGGGTTTATTTTCTTCTCCCATTTGTTTGTTTCATTCTCGTATACTGTTATTCGTTTGTGACAGAGGAAATAACTTGTCAACTTTTATTTTTGCAGCGTATGCCTAATCCGATGGGAAATATGGGGCCTAAGCAGTGCATGATGGGTGGACCACACATGGGGCCTAGGATGATGCAGGGGCCTAATATCAATGCGATGAACGGTGAGCATTTCTCACACGATTTGTAAAATATGGCTATTATATTTATTTGGTAAGGTAGTTTTTTTTTTTTTTTTTTTTTTGCGGCCGCTTACTGTTATGTAATAAAGCATCCTATCCCAGAAAACCCATTATACCGTTATATAATAGTGCTAACAGACGCTCGAACGCGGCTGACGGACCACCGTCCAACAAACGGGAGAGAAAGAGTGAGAATTTCATATTTCCCTCTCTTTCTCTCCCATTGGTCAGACGGCGGTTGAGGTCAGCCGTGTACGAGCGTCTGTTAGCACTATAATAAAACATCACTTACTGGAACGGTCGCTTACTGTTATGTAATAAAGCATCCCTTACTGGAACGGCCGCTTACTGTTATGTAATAAAGCATCCCTTACTGGAGCGGTCGCTTACTATTATGTAATAAAAGCAAAGGGATGCTTTACTTTACATCCCTTACTGGAGCGGCCGCATATTGTTATGTAATAGAGCATCCCTTACTGGAGCGGCCGCTTACTGTTATGTAATAAAGCATCCCTTACTGGAGCGGCTGCTTACTGTAATGTAATATTCCTCTAAGTTACATGACTATCCTGTCTTATCTATATCTTAATTTTTTACACAATGTTCTAGCAAATTGTTTTCTAATACACATTTGTTTGGTGTGTTGACATCAGTTCGTGTTGCAGGCGGCATAATGATGGACGGCGGGATGATGGGTGGCATGCTGGGCGGGGACTGCGGTCCCGACCACCACGGGGGCGGCCCTCCGCCCAACGGACCCATGTGCATGGACTACAGAACCAGAACCGTGAGTACACTTCTGTTTGTTCTACAGAGTTAGGATAATTGTAAAAGACATGAGGTAGCCAGCTTACCTTCCATTGGATCAATGTGCATGGACTACCAGACCAGGAGCCTTACGGGTAACTCTTAACGCGGGCTCGAATTAGCCCTGAAACAGCGCAGTGCGGAAAATCACGCGAACGTGAACCTTAACTCGCCGAGATACGGTTTGCGGTCGCGCAATTTTTCTCACCACCTAAACAGAATCGCTTAAGACAGGTAACCGTAAGATCCCTGAACTTAACAGTGAGTACACTACTGGTAGAAAAATCCGGCAGCAGCCTACCGTCCATTAGACCCATGTACATGTACTTTATCGGGCCAGAACTGTTAGTCTATTGAAGTATTAAGCCGACAGTAAGTTAAGCTACGACATAGGTCTCTGAAAGAGCAGTCAAGTCTTAAGATGTCTACATGTGATTATTTATATGATACGGGAATTACTCACGTATGATTAAGCAGGTTACTCCGACTATGCAAAAATGTCATAAATTGTGTGAAAACCATGTCAGTTTCCACATCAAAAAGGTCTATATGATAGTGGTTATAGGTCAACTATGGCATAAAGACGTATTGGACGCGATCTACTTAGGAGCACTCCAAATCAGAAGGTCTATCAGGGAGAATGACGTAGTTTGCAGAACGTAAGATTAAATATTAAAACATATATGGTGACAATGTCTTTAGTGCCAAAACGACTTACTAGTAAAACACACTTTAGCCTGTTAAAGTCCACTGTTGAACAAAGGCCTCCCTCTTAGAGAGGGGTGTTGCCATAATCCCCACGATTGGCAGGCGGCTTGGGGATCGCAGTACGTTCACCGTGTACTAATAGGACGCTGCTGCCCATCCTTCGGTGGTTCTGGTCGCAGTTTTAGGACATACTCGGGTAAAACGTCCCACGTAAAAGGCAGCGTGTAGGTCATCGCGTTTTCTCGGCCTGCCTTGGCTTCTTCGTCCGTTTTCAGGAACCCACAGCATGATCCTCTGAAAAATTCTTGTTGTTTTTCTTTAGTTTACTCTGATTATTGCATACTATATACTGTCATCATCATCATTTCAGCCATAGGAAATCCATTGCTGGACATAGGCCTCCCCCATCGATCTCCAAAAATCCATTGGCCGTCTTTTCTGCGTGCTATGTGCCCTGCCCACTGCCACTTAAACTTGTTAATCCGGTTGGCTATGTCGGTAACTTTCGTTCATCTACGGGTCTCCCCATTTCTGATTCGATCTCGCAAAGAAAGCCCAAGCATAGCCCTCTCAATAGCTCGTACTTTATGCTGTATACGACGATAAAGATTTACGTATCTAAAGCTGCCGAATTTTTGGACTTTCTATTATAGTTTCATTGAATTTATTATCGTTTACGCAGATGGGCCCTGGTGACCCAGGCGGGCTGGGCCCGGGTGGGCCCTGCGGTGTGCTACACAAGGGCATGCGGAGCCCCAAGAGTCCCGCCGGCGCTGACATCGACTGGCAGAAGATACAGCACCAGTTCTTCGACGACCCCAAGGCCATGGATAATGAATTGAGTGAGTCATAGAAAGTTTTGAGTAGTGAATCTGTCCATTGTCCCATTTCTACTAGCATTGATATTCTGAAAACCCGTACGAAGCTCTTTGATTCCACTTTTATTGTGTGAAACGCTACTACTGTGGAATGCACTGCCAGAATGTCCCCCCCCCCGATAGTTACAATTTGGGTGACTTCAAGTCGCAAGAGATCCTATTTATTATAAACTAGTAGGCCGCCCCTGCTTCGCACGGGCGAAGCCGGGATATATAGCCTATGTCAACCGGGGATAGTGCAGCATCCCAACAGTGAAAGAATTTTTCAAATCGGTTCAGTAGTTTCGGAGCCTATTCAATGCAAACAAACAAACAATCAAATCTTTCCTCTTTATAATATTAGTATAGATAAATAAAAAGATAAGTGGGACAGAAACAGAAACTATATTGCAAGCTCAATAATAGACGGTCAAAGTACAACTTATCTCAAAAAGTTCTTACTGCTCTATTGTATACTTAAAGCTGCAGTATTTAATAAAGAAATAAAAAGATAAGTAAGACAGGGACAGAAAGAATATTCTATGCTCAAGAATAGAAGGCCAGTGCAACTTATCTCAACAACAAAAAATCCTGCACTATTTTTCTTTAAACCCGCTGTATGTTCTTAAATTTTGCAATATCATTTATTGCTTCCATACAGTACAGGGTGGTATAGTACCTATTATATCCATGAGTACAATTATTGTAAGTAGGGCACACTTACTTATTGATCACACACACTAAGAGACTTGCAGTGGCACCAATGAACTAATTATTCCACACGCTATATAAACTGGCCATGCGTGAGTCGGGCTCGCGCACTCAGGGTTCCCTACCACCACAAAATACAAAATAATAGTGCAAAAACCAGGCCTGGCGCACACCGCACTTTAGGTATGAAGCTACAAGTAGCCGACTTGTCGAACTTGCCGCGCGATAGACAGAGATAACGCGACAAGAGTTACGCGATAGACAGAGAGGCAACTTCTAGATTAATTTAGCTGTAGGTCCTGAATTGCACTTTATTGTATAGTAGCAAGAGTCGCTATTTATTTATATGATTTTGCGGAGTGAATCTTCTGTACTTGTACTAATATGTGTTGTGTAATAACATAAATATTTAATTCCAGGTACACAAGTGAAGTCCCCATGCTCAGAAAGAGGCGGTTGCCTGCCGCCGCCTCCGTACGGGGCCTCGCCTTTACACCGCTCCGCCTCTGTTCCTATAGGTACGTACTCAAAAAAATCTAAACTACACAATAAAAAAATACAATACATAATATGCAATAAGTTATTGAGTATACCCTGTACGCACTTGTTAAGGTTTTTTTTTTTATGATAATGATGTTGATTCTGTGTAGAAGACAACCCTAACGTTACACGTGCCGCGTCAGGAGAAATAGAGCTACGTGATATAAAGAGGATTCAACGCTGTACGAGTTGAATTGCTACTTTATTGCCTCGTAGTCCTTATTTATTTAAATTTCTTCACAGAATGAACCTTCTGTGTCTACTATGTCTTCTGTGGCAGTACCACAGAAGACATAGTAGACACAGAAGTCTTGCGATGTGGTCGCGCTAACTCTTACCATAGACAAAAGTACTGCATTGTTATAGTTCTCTTACTTCTTCTCTTCTCTTACTCAACTTTTTTCTCATATTTTGTCGTTGTTTGTTTCTTTTCACAATTTTTAAAAAATATATATTAGAACAGCAGAGGCCTGTCTCGATGCGAGGTAACGGTAAATCGCAAGCGTTTTATTTCTATATTTTTTTAAAACATCCTTTCTTCAACAGCGACCCAGTCCCCCGGCCATGGCTCGATACAAATGCCGATGTCTGCGGAAGGCTCCCGCGCAGGCTCAGGCCTAAACAGTCCCGCGCATTGCAAGCAAGGCCCTAAACAGGACGCGCCAGGTTAGTCACAAGCCACTTGACTAATTTTAATCTGTGTGTGAATTCAAAGGACGATATTCAAAGCTGTTAATGTAATGTTTTTTATTTGTTTATTTTCTTTACAAAAAACAATGCAGTTTCTAGTATTTTGTTGCACCAAAAAACCACAGTTGGTTTGACATGATGCTCAATTCTGTTGTAACGGAGATGGGATAGTGTAGATAGATAAACTCTTTATTGTTTAAACTACAAATTACATACACACGTTACAAATTACAAAACAGCTAAGGTGAATCATATCATATCATTTCTGAGAAAGTACTCTCTTCTCCTTGAAGCACTCTCCTCAATAAAGAACTCTGAATGTGTCTGAAATGTACGCCAACAGTGCCAAGGACGCCAATAGCGCGTATGAAAACAACACAGTACTATTACATTATCTTCGTGTCTTCAGGCGCACTGTCTGAAAGTCTGTGCAAATAGCACATGACAAGATTGGTTTATCAGCTCATTTTTGTTGAATAAAAAAATTGGTATTAGGTCGAAGAAAGAAGCGTGATCAATAGGGTTAATTTTAATGTACCAATAACCTCTTGCAGGCAGATTCTCCCCATATTGTATTTTTGTGCGACCTGCTAGTCTGTGGAATACCGTCAGACAGCGCTGAATGGGTGTTCCCCGATGGTTGCAATCTGGGTGTCTTCAGATCGCGAGTGAATCGGTTTCTTATTGGCAAGGTGTGCTCCATCATAACATTCATAACTTATCATCAGGCGAGGTGGTGCTCAAACAAGCCTATTATATAATCAGTTAGTTTCTTCCCGTGAACATGGTGCATGTAACTGCGCCGAAATATCGGGAGCTCATTCCACAACCTTACCACGGTAAATATCCCGTAAATAATCATGTAACTTTAGTGAACAACCGTGATAGTTTAAAACAGTGAAAATAGTACTCTACAAAAAAGGGCTGTAAATGGCAATAACGTTACAAGGTTTCCTCCTAAAAGGTGACTATTGCTTTGCACCTATGAAATAAATAAAAAAACAGACAAACATGTTGTAGGGAAGTATTATTTTTTTTTCATTCATTTAGAGTTTTTTCGCACATGCGAACATGCCGTTTAATTATGATTAATTTACATTGTTATAAACAATGTAAATTAATTAATTTATTTTATTAATTTCTATTCACCTAGTTTTTATCGCCCAAAAGTCCGCCTTTCTACAGCATTCTGACTGAAATCTGGAAGAGGCTCGGCCAGAATACTTTTCAGTACCTTTGTAGCTTACTGGTTGATTGCTTAGAATAGTTATTCGAATATTTATAGGGGGGAGCTACTTGCGAGAGGTTTTTGATACTATAAAATAACCCTTTAAACCTGGGTCTACAACTTTGCATTCGTTTTAATTTCCAGTCTCAAACCTGTTACGACATGTGTTGAGTAATTTGGTATATTTTTTGACTGACTAGTCCTTTTAATTCATTATTTATTTTATAACATATACGCAGGTAAATCGGTAAGTTTTATAACTGCATGTATACTAAACACAGAGCCATAGAAGTAGCGAGCATGCCGAATTAATTACATCTGTGTTAGACATTTTCCCAACCACAACGATGTTTTTTTACTTATTGTATTTTACAACATATTTTGATTTGTAGAATTATATTTTGTTTTCTGTAGTTGTAATGCGTATTTTTGTTTTCCCTCCCCTCCCCCGCAAAACGCTTGACGCTTCAAATCCCAACGTGTGACCAATAACAACGAATAATAATACGGCCCTACGACATTGGATGTATATGCGTGTCACTTGGATCAAATGTTGGCCACTGAAGAGATACTAGAGAAGCTAGATGACGGAGTATTTGTTCGCACCCTCCAATGCTTGGCCGCCCAACAGCAAAAGAACCAACAAGCCGGCACGCATGGAAAGGAACCGAGTTTGATGCCTGTCCCGTCGCCGCAGCAAATATCATATCTCAACCAGTTTGAAGGTAACGACAGAGACAGAACACCGCCGGGATTACACTTGTGAGAAAGAGACAGAAACACAATGTACTACAGAACTTTGAGCCGTAAACGCGCGTCGTACGTGCTAGAATTGCGTGCACGTTTCGCGAATGCATGCCACGCCTAGTTTTGCCATACTAATCTACAACTTACAAGTGTAACCCCTGGCTTATATCTAAGTATTTTCTAATTTTCTGCTTTTTGTGTGTGATTAGCTTTTTTATTATTACATTTTGCTGAGAGATTATCGACTTATTCTGCTATTCACAAACGTCTGTTAGCAATATTAGCTAAAATGTGCTTAAACTTATCGCTGATGAGAAATGTCACATGATTAGCACAATATTGCTAAAACTGCGGAGCTATTACGTAAACTGTCGATTGCTATCGCTATCGTACCATTTCGCTCGCACGCACAGTGCGAGGAAGTTGGCGCGAAATGACTACAGCGATAACAAGTGACAGCTTACGTAATAATAAACCTGCAAGCCTATCAGGCGTTTCTAAATAAGACCCTTTTTGTGTGATATTTTATTTTCACGTGTCTTTTGGCTTTTACCGTCGACAATCTATCAACAATAGTTATTGTTACACAATGTTTTTGAGTTTATTCGCACTTGAACACATTTCATAGCAAAAGTTTGTGTTTCATTCTTTCATTTTTGGTGGTGGTTGGTGAAAATGTGCTAACATACTTCAAAACTTCATACTCTATGGCTAATTCCGTTCCTTCATTCTACATTTCACATGTGTCTTTTGTTCATACTTATTGTTAACTTTTTGTACAATACGTGTTTTTTTTATTACAAAAAAACAGGTCAAGAATTAACGATACAGAAGCAACCAAACACCTCGTTAAAAGACAATGGACCGCCTTCGAATAGTGGGGGTCAGACTCCGCAGTCCAACTCGAATCAAAAATCACCCGCTGGGTAAGTTTTCTGCAGAAAAGATGAGATTGCTGTAGGTCCGGGTAAAGCGACGCGATCACGCAGTGGCGACTGGGGAATGTCCGATCACCAGCTCTGATGTTACTTTATCGTCAACGGTGATTGGACGTCTGTAGATTGCTACCGTTTGATCGCTTTGGCTTGCTCAAAGTAAACGTATGTAAGTGATCGTAAATTGTAAATATTGTTCAAGTTCTTATTTTTACTTTGACATATTAGCTGAATTTTTTTTTTCGAATTATTTCTTTTGATTACCACCTACCAATCTGTTAAGCTACACGTTAATTTAGTTAAATTTACAAACTAATAATAAAATAACTAAGATCAGTGTAAAACACTATTTTTATTGAATATATTTCAATTCGTATTGCTGAGTGGCTACCCCGGATGTCAGAGTGTTAAGGCCTAACAGTTGTTCTAAGACAAACATCCGGGACCTACAATTTAACGTGTTATTCGACCCACGGTAGTGTTGTTGCTAAGTGTAAACAAATTTGCCATATTCGGAACCCATGACAGTTTATGGTTCCGGCCTATTGGTTCTAGCTGTCAATCCACCATCTTTTATTCTGATGTTTGTACAATGTTACCTAAAGCCAACTCTAGCGCCCAAAATTTAACAAAACATTAAAACTCGTGTGAGGTTTCATTATAAATCATTATAACACCGGTTACACCTTCGATTATGTTTACACACACAGTCGTCGATGTCGACGATATAATCGTGAGTGAAACCAGTGTTATAATAATTTATAACAAAACATGTTAAGCTAACATCGGCTTATTATGGATATCCGTTCGTAATTCAGAATGTGAACGCAACCGTCTGCCAACCCGTTCCATTTACGTGCTCGCGTGAGCGAGATGGCAGACGATCTCGATCACAATCCGAATATAATCCCAATCCATTATAATCCCAATGTTTGATAAACACTTAAAACTTAGCAAAAATACTAAAATCTACTATGACCTAGCATATTTATTTTGCAATGTCCTTTGTTTATATATTTGCTAAGAAGTTATGATTTTAACCATAGATATAGACCAGGGGTCGGCAAAACATTTGCGACTCTTCGGAGTTTTTTGTTAGCAAACACAGCAAAGAACTAAATTCTCAACCCTTAAAATTCATGAAACCATTATTTATTTGCTGCTGAATCTTCTGGCTTAAAAATTTGCCGACCCTTGATTTAAGCCAACGAGCAAGTCACAGAATAACAATAACGTTCACAGTATGATGCCCGGTACTCCTGAACCTCACTCATCATTGTCAGAGCAGCGTGCGGGCAGATTCTCAATGGAACAGAGTCCCGGGTTCAACAATCCGCAAACGCCTAAAGGAGCTCAGTGTGGACAAGGTAAAGTCATAATTATAAGCACGCGAAAGTTTGTGGGTAGGTGTTATATATGGCGGCGCGTTGACGTTTCGGCAAACGGACGCAACTACCGTCGAATAGATTTTAAGGCTTAGATTAGTTAGTTAGGCGCCACATAGCTTAGTTTTGGTGGACTAGTGATGGAGGTGGCACCATCACTGATGTAACGCTGCAGTAACTTACTCTGCTGAAGTTGTTTGTGGATGTGTCGTTGGAAACCAATCAGCGTTTAGCAAGTTGGCATACCGTCCGGCAGAGGCGCTAGTGAGGGCGCGCGGTCACGTGAGGCTCGGTGGAGCTCACTTTACTTTGGGTTTTGAATTGGGATTGTTGGTTGGAGGGTGGCAGCGTTCGTTACAAGGCGGAACACCTTGTCCCTAAGTAATTTTCTATTGTAAGAGTAATCAGTGTTACGATAATAAAACCTGTCACATTGTACGTGCAATGTCTCATTCTCCTCAGCCGCTATACTCACGCCATATAATCACGATATCTGATGAAGATCGGCCACCGGCGCTTCCCCCTTCGACACGCGCGCCGTCATATATATACTGATACTAGTTCAATCCAGCTGTGTTACCCGCGATTTTCCAGTTTTTCCGCATTTTGGGGAAAAAGTACCTATGTCTTCATGACGCACACTGCCTCCCTGCCAAATTTCGTTAAGATTAGCTAAGCCGGTTAGTCGTGTAAAGCGAACAAACGTCCAGACAGAGAGACAGAGTTACATTCGCTTTTATAATATTAGTAAGAATATATACACATATACTGATCTCTATAGCATTGACATTCACTAAACTTATTTTTACTCCAACAGACGAAAAATCCCGACCAAGCCCCTCATCGAATCGGTCGAGCCAAGATGGCGCGTCGAAAACGCCCCAACGGGAGTCGAGCCTCAGTCAAGGGCCTTACGCGCCCGCTTCCTCAGCCGGATCCTGTGTTGCCAGCTCTAAGAGCAGTTGCAGTGTTGCGTCCAGTGGTAGTGTTGTCAATACTACAGCTAGCATGGATGACTCTATGGCAGGGAATAATGAGGTATGTATCAATGGCTCAAATGAAGGACCCGGGTATGTCGTAAAACTGCGACCAGAACCACCGAACGATGGGCAGCAGCGTCTTATTAGTACACGGTGAACGTACTGCGATCCCCAAGCCACATGCCAAGCGTGAGGATTATGGCAACACCCCTCTCTAAGAAGTGAATAGAGTCCTCAAAGGTAGGCAACGCACTGACAATGCCCCGGGTATTGTAGGTGTCTATAGGCAGCGGTGACCATCAGGTGGCCCGTAGCTTGTTTGCCACTTATTCTATTAAAAAAAAAAAAAAAGGGAGGCCTTTGTTCAGCAGTGGTCGTTTACTGGCTGATGATGTGTGCGATGTATCAATGACTGGTAGTTTTTGTTTAGCTGTTATGCCTCTATTAGTTAATTTCTATATTATTTGTAAGTGTGAAATAAACAAATATATGGTTGGGAATAATAAGGGCATGATCTATACAAAATGCCTCTACTAGTGGTATGTATCAATACTATCAATATATCGCTGGACAAGCAGAACAAGACTTTAAAATGGTTCTATACTTCTTAATTTTTAATACATCATCATCAGCCAGAAGACGTCCACTGCTGAACATAGGCCTCCCCCTTTAACCTCCACACTGAACGACAGCCTGCCTTTTGCATCCACTAAACGTTGATATTCGCCAAAGAACCAGAGTCACCGACATAGCTGTTAAAATTTGCAAGTTGAAGTGGCAATGGGCAGGCCACATCGCTCGAAGGATCGATAACCGATGGGGAAGAAAGGTTCTGGAGTGGAGACCACGAACCAGAAGACGCAACGTAGGGAGGCCTCCCACTAGATGGACCGACGACATTGTGAGAGTCGCGGGCATCCAGTGGAATTTTTAATACATTTCAGCTTAATTTCGGTGTTCATACTGACATGTAAATTTTTTTTATAAGACCTCGGCCACACCGTCGCTTACCTTCAGGCGAGTTGGTGGCCAAACGTAGATCTATTCTACATAAAAAATAAAATAAAAGGCATATCTGTTGCGAAACCGATTAGAGTGTAAGGAAACTATAAAAGCAAAAGTAATATAGGGTGCCCTGCTGCTCAATGAGTGAAGTTACTGAAAAATTCGAGGATCAGCTGAGATGATGATGGTGATAGAGATATGAATCCATATTATCATCAATAACTTTTTTTTATAATAGATGATAGGCTTGCGCTCGGCTGCCATCCCGCCTGATGTTAGCCACGATGCGGTCTACGATGGACCACGCTTGCCTAAAAGAAACCGATTCACTCTCTACTTGAAGACACCCAGATTGTAACTGACGGGGAAACCGATTCAGGCAGCGCATTCCACAGACTAGCAGTTCGCACAATAAATGTGGGATCAAAGCGCTTCGTACGGGTTTTCGGAACATCCATAGAACGATGTCGAAAAAACACTTCGCTGTTCGCTTCGTCGATGTCTTGTAACACTTGTGAATGTTTTGCAGACGACGTTATCAGGCGGGCCGAACAGCACAAGTTTACCAGGTCCGTTCCCCGGTCCGTGCAGTATGAACAGGCCGGACAACATCCCCATCAACCCCAACCAGGGCCCCGGGGGTCCCATGGGGCCCGCCACGTCTTCCTTCGACCCCATCTCGTCACTCGCTCAAATGTCTCAACAACTTACGAACACGGTGGGTGGCGGCGGCGGCGGGGGCCCCGGTGGAGGGCCCATGGGCCCCAACGGAGGGGGAATGGGCCCGTTCGGGTCGGGGCCTCATCATATGCAGCATCACCACTCCATGCACCCGCATGCACATCCGCACATGATGATGAACGATATGGGTAAGTCTCTTACTGAACATGGAGCGCTTTAAAGAGTGTCTCCTAACACCTCTGTTGCCTAGCAACACTTTGGCAACACCAATAGTGCCATTGAACGATTCCATAGACGGCGGTGGCCACTTACCATCATACTGACCGCTTACTTGTAAACCATTCTTTTTATAAAATCTAAGTATTTTTTGCTCTGCATACAACTGCAAGCAAAAAAAATTAATATTATAATTAAATGTATCGGGTACCTGCTAAAGTCTTACGTTCAAAAACCTTACGAACTACCTTACTAAGTAATCAGAATTCGTGGTTTTATTTATATTACACGGGAATTACTCCAAGCTAAGCGAGACGCAGCCGCGCGCGTGCATTCACCTTGAAAAAGACTGCCTAATGCGGTTGAAACTATAGTCGGAGTGACCATCAAATGTTTTTTTTATCAAATGACTATTTACCTACATAACTAGTGTTTATAAGTTATCTACGAGTTTACCAACATGCTTGTAAGTAATAGGTTAAGATTATTAAATAGACTATTGATTGATTGACCGGCTTAATCTTACGTGAGTAATTCCCGTGTAATATAAATAAAATGTGTGAAAACCACGTCAGTTTCTATAATAGAATTCGTGGTATTTATGATGACGTCACATACCCATGAACATCCCTGAACTTAAATGAATCTGTCGTCACCTCATTTATCAAAATCGGTTGAGGCGTTTATGCTGTAGAACATACAAGCATACATACATTACATACAGGTTTAACCCTCTTTTTGGGTCTTGTCGGTGACGCTGCAATGCGAAGATATATATTCCTTTTTTTATAGCGGATAAGTCCGCGTTTGACCACCAACTCGCCTGTTGGTAAGCGACGATGTGGTCGAAAATGTAGCACGCAGACTTAGTAGATACCTATTCACTCTGGCCTTGAAAAGGCCTAGATTATTCCTGTAATATAATCATGATTTAATTTCAGGGTGCCACATGGACAGCATGGGAGGTCCTGGTATGGGCGGTCCAATGGAAGGCATGATGGGCGGCGATTTCCCTCCAGACATGAACCTCAGCCCGAAGATGGGCGGCGGAATGGGCCCCATGGGCGGAGAGCCGATGCTGGGGCCACGCATGGGCGGGAAAATGCCACCCTACAACGGAGCAAATGTACAAGTGAAAGCTAGTGCGCCTAACACGATTCAGTACCTGCCAACGCGGCCGCAGATGGCCTGCCAAGCCGGGCCTCGTGGCCCTCCCAGCTTGGACTTCTTACAACGCGTCACGAACCCAATGCAGATGGAGAAAGGTGGCTATTTCCCACCACGTCCTGATATGGACGCAATGAGAGGAGTCATGCGCGCGCCCATGCTTCGCATGCCCCATCACTACCCTCAAGGCTTCAACTCCCCGCCAAAAATGGACCCGTTTGGTGGTGGTGGCCCTCCGCCCCCTTTCCGCGGCGGTAAAGGAGCCCTAGGACCGCGAATGCAAGCAGGCCAACCACTTCCACCTTCAATGGGAGGACCCGGTGCCTTCAAAGGCCAGTTTCCAGTTCCTTCAACAGCGGACCCGACCTACGCAGCGCAGTTTCACAACTTTCAACAGCAGTTGTACGCAACGGGGTCTCGGGCTGGTCAGCCGCACGCGCCCTATCCGCCCTACCAGCAGTCCAAGTGATGCCGACGAAATAAAACCCCGCCCAAGGACGGACCCGACCCCATATTCTGTTGGTGACTTTCGTTAAACCACGTATTATTGTGAGATTCTTTCAGTGTTGTGAAGTCGTTGGCGATTTTTATTTACGAGTTCTCGGTTAGGTTTTTTTTAGGTTTCTCGACTGAGGATGATTATGTTAGTGATGGATGCGGTTTGTACAAATTGTACAAAGGTTAGAAATGTTAATGTGAACTCTTTACATAATTTAAAAGTACAGTTTAGACGTAATTTTTGCTAATGGCAATAAATTAGTTTTAGAACGTTTTCGTTTTACAGACATGTCAGAATTTCAGTGTATTGGTTCCTTTACTTAGCTATTTTTTATACGATTCCTATGCACACAGTAATCTAGTCAATTTTGAAATTAATGGAGCCCGATCCTGTGTTTAATTTGTGATCTTAAGCCGGGTACTCACTATCGAGCCGTAACTTAACCATTACAGTAACGGTTAGAGGTTGTAGTGTGTATGTAGATCGCGAGCCAGTTTGCGGTGAAACAAAGGATGCTCGCAGTGGCTTGTTAGCTCAGTGCGATAGTTATGGACAACACATCCACACTACAGCCATGAACCGTTACTGTAACGGTTCAAGGTTGTACTGTGTACGTAGATCCCGAGCTAGTTTGCGGTGAAACAAAGAACGCTTGCAGTGGCTTGTCAGCTCAGTTCGATGGTTGTGGACAACACATCCACACTAGAGCCTCAAACCGTTACTGTAACGGTTCAAGGTTGTACTGTATACGTGGATCGCAAGCCAAAGTTTGCAGTGAAACAAAAGTCGCTCACAGTGGCTTGTCAGCTTAGTTCGATGGTTGTCGATAACACATCCACACTAGAGCCACAAACCGTTACTATAACGGTTCGAGGTTGTAGTGTGTACGTAGATCGCAAGTCAGTTTGAGATGAAATAAAGAACGCTTACAGTGGCTTGTTAGCTCAGTTCGATGACTATAGACAACACATTCACACTAGAGCCTCTAACCGTTACAGTTACGATTCGATAGTGGGTACTAGCTTTAAACTATTGATCCCGCAGTTTTGTTACTTCAAACGACACAGAGAGAGAGAGAAGTACATAAATATTAAACTTGTCTTGTTTTGTCCATTTAGTTGTAATTCATTAGTGGAATTGGTTTTTAGGCCTATTGTAACTTTAATATCGTACCAGTAATTATTTTGAATGTATTACTAATTTCTTTTTTTTTTTTGATCTGAATAGTAATGTTTTCTCTGTCTTCCAGTACCTTTACTCTTAAATTACTAGTAGAGGAGAGTGCAGCAAATTAACTCTTAAAAACTTGATTTAAGGTACTCCTGGATATTGGTAGTTTTATACAAACATAGTAATCAAATTTTTCGGCAAATCCTCGTAAAATTTTCATGAAACTTGAATATAAACCTGCATAATTAAAAATGGCAATAAATGCTTGTAACGAATTATAAAAAATAAAGATAATGTTAATTAATTTTTTTGTTCTTTTTTATGGTGCACAAGACAGTATCTGTGTGGTCAAAGATGGCGAACTCGCCAAGCTCGCTGGAAAAAAGTAAGTCTTAAAAAAAGCAAGTCGTTGAAAACAATTCATATCGATTGAGTTGCAAGGGAATCGGTTATCGGTTCTTCGGGCAATGAGGCCGGCCCACTGCCACTTCAGCTTACTAATCCTTTGAGCTACGTCGGTACTCGGTAACTTTGGTTCTATGTCGAATCACTTCGTTCCGAATTTTGTCCCATATAGAAACTCCAAGCATAGCTCTCTCTCCATAGCTCGCTGAGTGACTTTAAACTTGCTCGCACATTTTTACATAATTGAAGATAAAAAATCACTCGCTGTGAATTTCAAAAAGTTTGAAAATCACGTTATGCTATCATAACATTGCAAACAAAGAAATTTTCAATTTGATATGCATATTTTAATTTGATAGAATAAAATGGTAACGAGTGAATTTTCAGTCAAATTAAAAGATATCAAAACAAAAAAAAGTTTGTAATTTTATGATAGAGACAGCAAAACTTGGTTTAGTGTTTAGTCACTATTTGCAAATTTACACTATGTGCAAATTGGCAAAACTTGTTTTATCATATAGTGACTAAACCAAGTTTTGCTGTCTATCATAACATTAAAAACGAAGAAAGTTTTGGTTTCGATAACTTTTAATTTGACAGAGTGACATGGTAACAAGCAAAAAATTCACTGGAAATTGCAAATCACATTTAATTGTGTATTTAATGTGAAAATGCGCGAGGGAGATCACTTAGGACGAGGAGATCCACATGCCACCTTATCAAGTTGCACATGGGCCACGAAATTACTGAATTGAAATTTGGATTTGAAATCGAAGAAGTCTTTTCCGAAAAATGTATGTTTAGAAACTAATAGGTATGCTAATATGATAATGTGCCAATATCCAGGGCCCTGTTAACGCAAGCTCTCGTAGTCTTACTTTAAAAGTACTTAAAAATCTGATGCCATATTATTTGCCACATGAATTTAATTTCGTGATATTTAAACCGTCTTATTTAATTTATTTTTGTCTGTAATTCTGTATGAACAATGCCGATTTTGGCGCGCTACAAGTAATTATTTGTTAGTTTTAAGCATATTGTTAGGATAGTAGTACATTGTGACCCTCACAGTGGCCTTGGGAGGTAATGCCTTGTTTAATAAGCAATGAATCCGGCGGACGACAGTTGTACTCATGCGATACAATATTCACTATTGGGCTCAAGTAGATTGTGCGATTACCTAATTCTGATTCAAAGTGGGGGTGATAAGACCTGCACTGACATCTCGCTTGGGGTTTATTGTGCATTTCCCCCTACCTACCCAATCCAGCCAAGCTCCATTTTTAGGGTTCTGTACCTCAAAAGGAAAAAACGAAACCCTTATAGGATCACTTCGTTGTCCGTTTGTCCGTCTGTCTGTCCGTCTGTCAAGACCCTTTTTCTCAAGAACGCGTAAAGGTATCAAGTTGAAATTTATACTAAATACTTGGGTCTCACAATGTCGTCGGTCCATCTTGTGGGAGGCCTCCCTACGCTGCGTCTTCCGGTTCGTGGTCTCCACTCCACCTTTCTTCCCCATCGGTTATCGGTTCTTCGAGCGATGTGGCCTGCCCATTGCCACTTCAACTTGCAAATTTTAACAGCTATGTTGGTGACTCTGGTTCTTTGGCGAATATCCACGTTTCGGATTTTATCGCGCAAAGAAACTCCGAGCATAGCTCTCTCCATTGCCCGCTGAGTGACTGGGTTTTTGCAAAAGGCCAACAGTTAAGGACCACGTCTCAGTACCATATGTCATCACTGGCAACACACACTGGTCAAAGACCCTCGTCCTAAAAGCAACTAGAATCAAAACTTCCAAAGATGGGAGCAGTACTCCATGTCAGTGCGGACTTGCGCTTTGTAAAGCAAGAGCCTTTAACACGACGTGAAGTACCGCGTCGGACTAAAAATAACGGAGCACGGCTTTGGGTCGCTGACTAAACTGTTTTACCCCTATTTCGCCAGGTGTTGTGGTATCGGAGACTTGTTGTTAAGTTTCTTCTAGGAGTCCCGACCTTAATCGTATGTATTTTGTGGCCTTGGGGTAAAGTAATGCATGCTCCACGGTCTCTTTCCTGTAAGTCTCGTCAGGTGATTGTTTACAATGATTGTACCTATTATTAGATGGAGGTCCGACCTAGTTAATTTGACACGTTTGTTAGTTATATACACTCTTATCTATCGATGGGAAGCTTTTGCGTGTTTACAGTCTGTTGTTTTATTCCATATATTTTTGCTCTTTTTCTGTGGTCTGATTTATTGCTTCCATAGCTGTTGGATTACACAGTTCTGCAATACCACCAACCCCCTTAGGGGATGAATTTTAAAAATCCTGTCTTAGTCCTCACCTTCGTTATATAAGCAAACTAGCGACCCGCCCGCCCGGCTTCGCACGGGTGTAATTTACGTGCGAAGCCGTGGCGGGTCGCTAGTTATACATATAAACCTTCCTCTTGAATCACTCTATCTATTAAGAAAAACCGCTTCAAAATCCGTTGCGTAGTTTTAAAGATTTAAGCATACATAGGGACGGACAGACAGCGACTTTGTTTTATACTATGTACTGTCGAACACTTCAAAATTTAAGACCCTTTCGCGATTTGAACACGTTTTAAATGTCTATCGCAGGGTTTCCCAACCTTTATTTTGTTAAGCCCTAAATACTATTTTCATGCCCTCCCCTTATCTATCGTCTATCGGGCTTATCGTTAATTTCGACCTTATTATTTTGTTAAGGTAAAAATAGGTACCTTTCGCTCGACTTTTCTACCATGTTACAATAGCCGTGGTCACAAGCTCACCAAACATAATGCGCGATAAGTCATATAGACAATTAAAACATGTGCGTTGTCTGTCAGTGAATGAATGAATTTAAGTACCTAGATGTTAAGGGGTCAAGTATCACGTAAGCAGAATATTAGCAATTTTTTACCCCTCCCCCAGCAAAAGTAAGCAAAGCTCTTCCCCCCCCCCCCCTCTCCTATGCTTATGTAAACGTTGGGTTTTGTTTTAAATCTGTTCTGGGGCCTTACGGCTAAACAGCGCAGTTCGGAAAATCACGCGAATGTAAACCTTAACACGCAGAGATACGGTTTGCGGTCGCGCAACTTTTCTCATCACCTAAATCGCTTGAAACAGGTAGCCGTAAGGCCCAAGGTTTCTTTATTGTTATTTATGAGTCTAGAAATAAGACATTTATAGACTAGAGAAATTTTATCCCTAATTTAGTATTTATTCAAGCAAATTTTGCAGAAAACCTTTGTAAATAAATATTGCTGACGTATTTACCATCCCCCTCCCCTTCATTAAAAATAGTCAAAGCCTCCCCTCTGGTACTTACGTAATACCTAATAGAATGGCCCTAAGGTAATTCGCACATTCTACCCCAAAGTAGGATCTCGAGATTAAGGGCATGGATACATAGAGAACAACACCAGTCCAGTAAGAAACACCCGCTAGCAATTAGATAGACTTAATTTAATGTAATTATAATAAGGTAAAGAATGGTTCTTGTTTTAGGATAAGCGAAGAGCAATGATATAAAATAGTTTGTGTAATATTAAGTAATAAGAGAGCAAATTAAGATGCAAACTATTGGTTGTGATTCAGACACAATTTGTTAAGTTGTTCATAGTTTCACAGCGTGTGGAAACTTACTGATGACGTCACGATAAGGCCCTTTATTATTTTTTACTTTTTTGTTTTTTAAATATGTTTTACTCGTTCTCGTTTGTACATCGCTAACAATAATTGTACAGAGTACTTTTGGACTTAATTTAAGGCAATAAATGTATTTATTTTATAACTCGTGATGTAAGAATTTATTCTTAATTATTATAAAAAAAATATATAATATGCTTGTAGATACATGTTTTATTAGTTTCCGGTGCAGATTTTCTTCCCTAACGTCTGAGAACTAAATAATTATGATAGTTCAAGACACTTTTTAGGATGGATAAATTGATTCACTTCTGTCGTGTGGTCTTAAAGCACACACTTTTTTATAATACTTATAACAGGCTTGCGTTTGAGCGTCACGCTGATATAAATGACGATACGCTGACGTAAATCTACGATGGAGCACGCTTGCGTAACAGAAACCAATAATGAAGAAACGTAATGGGACTTAAGTCGTAATCAACCGAAAGAGTTTAAACGTGAGGGTCTTACTAGTAGCTATTGAAGAGTACTATTTTCCACCTCCAGGGCTCAATTATCAGATCAGCTCGATGGTGCCTAGCAGTTTCTATAGAAGTAGGTTCAAATTGACATCCATCTGTGGCTTCCAAGATAAGTCATGATTGTTTCTTCTTTCCCGCAATGAATAAAAATACCGGAAGTGGAAAACTTGACGTAATATCCGTTTATAGATTTATATAAATAGCTACTGTTTTAACGAGAATGTCATCTGATTAGTAGTTTTCAATCGAAAACAAAACAAACATCGATTATTCGTATTGGACAGATGTGTTGCCATTTTGACCCGTGGTGACAGCAGACAGTTCAGACAACTTGACAACTAGAATTTGACAGAAGATGCCATTGGTCATAAAATTACAGCTGTCAAAAGTTCAAAAAACTGATTGGTCAAAATAGCTGTCTATGGTTTAGAAAAATATCCGAGTGACCAGTGAATGAGAAAAATGAAATCCAAGATGTGTTTTTGAAATAAAATAGTTCATCACAAAATTGCTCCTTGTATTCCTATTAAAAATTGAATTATAATTTGCTTTTCCGATTTAATAATAAATTTTAGGTTAATTATGAACCATTCTCACGTAGATGGAAAAGAAAGTGACAACAACGGAATAAAAAAAAACATTTCTCAAAATTAAAAAGTATTGGAATGTTGTCTATGGCATCACAGAACGGAATCTTGTAAAAGATTAGGCCATTTCATAAAACAAATGTATAGTAACTCGCAGAAAATATCTTCGGGACAGTTGTATTTATTTCAGCTTTGCATTTTACTTTAAATTGAATCGTGATCCGTACAGTAGGTCTATTGGAAAAGATTCATCTTCTACTCTAGCGGAAGGGTTTGCAGTCTCGGATCTGCAAAGAAAAGATTTGCATTGAGAGAAGACGTAAGGTAAACATCGATTTTAATTTTTTATCCTAAAATGGAATCGTGTGATGAAATTGTAGAATAAACTTTTCCATACGCGCAAGGTTGTAAGTAAAGTGTTTTTATAGTATTTTTAGTGTATCCTTGTACGAAATGAAAGTTTGACTTTTGCCACATACTCTTGAATGGCAGCTGACGGGCATACATCTAGTTACGCGAGTAGGTACATAAAATGCAACGTAAACTGTTTTCTGTATGTTTATCATATTGATTTGGCTAATTGACGACGGATCGGGGCTGGGGGATTGCTCCCAGAAGATGATGGATTGTTATCTTGAGATGTTTTTTCTTGGTAAAATGTCAAATTGTGAACTTGTCAAACCTGGGTTGAGTCATTGTTACGATCCTTTATCGCCCCTACTTTTAATGTAAGCGACCTATATCCACTGTTTACCTGGATTCATATACAAGTAACCTGACCAAACCATCAAAAACAACTTCTGTTTTGCAGAATCTGTACCTGTATAATTTCCACTTTATTTATTTGTAAAATCTATTGTCCGAGTCCTTAAATGAATCATATGCTGTGGACATAGCAGTAATATTAACAACAAGCGCTTTACTACAAAAAAGTCTAGTTATATCTGGGATAGTAAATACAAACTGGATAGATTTTCATTAATCTAGATAAGTACCAAAACAATGAAATCAGTTTTCAAATAAAATAAAAATGCATTCAGAGTCACATAAAAATATCTGTGAAGTCTATGCTATGTAGGTATAAGACATTTCAATGAATAACTGGAATTACCAATATAATTATCATTTCCAGTAACTTTAACTAAGAATTGTTTATTTATAGTCACAACAAGCGTATAATTTGATCCTGTCACATTTATTGGGCACAGTAAAAGCATTTGAATTTGTAATGGGAGAGAATGATAGCTAAACATACAGTTTCTACTCCAAAACAATGAAAATATGTTTCATAGTTTTTGTTGGCGGGTATGGCTAAGTGGTAGCCCATCTTCTTCTGTCTTATAAACGGAGGTCCCGGCATTGACTCCCGGCCAGGAAGATGTTTGAGTGATGAATTTGAATATTTGCTCTGGGTCTATATTGTTTCTGACAAATGGATGACTCCAGGGCATTAAGTAAAATTCATTATGAATGCCTATTATGTAACATGTAAGATTTAAAAAAAATCCACAAGGATTTTTTATAGACCTCATAACTTTTAAATTTTTGGTTAGATTTTAATTAAACATAGCTAAGAATCATCTCGGTGAAACCTGCTTTCAAATAAGAAAAAAACACATTGTCGCTTACCAACTGGCGATTGGGTAACTTATTCTATATATATTTAAAAACCTATAAGGGTACTGTTATTTTATTTTATTCTGAAAAAAATAAAAAAACACATTCAAATTGGTCTAGCCGTTTAGAACAAAAACAGTATCAGACGTACCATTACCATTATCACCATTATCATTACTCATCATTATCACCCAGAAAACATCCAGTGCTGAACATAGGCTTCCCCCTTAGAACTCCACACAGAACGACAGCCTGTCATCTGCATCCATTGGATGCCCGCGACTCTCACATTATCTGTCCATCTTACGGGAGAATACCTACTCTGCATCTTCCAGTTTGTAGTCTCCACTCAAGAAACTTTCTTCCTCTTATTCCCTCTTCTTCTGATTAGTTATTGGTCTTCGAGCGATGTGGCCTGCCCATTGCCAGTTCAACTTGCAAATTTTAATAGCTATGTCGGTGGCTCTGGTACTTTGGAATATATCCTCAGGAATTCCGAGCGTAGCTCTCCATTGTGAGCTGTGCTTTGTGTACCAACATACAAAAAGAGACCTATTACCCTATGCCTCCTGCCTTTTCCATTCCGCTGTGTGCAAAATTTATATCGGTATCAATTCTGCTATACAATTTTAGTAAAGCTCTAGTATTATTCCCGGCTTTTTCTTCAATATTGACCTTAAAGGAGGTGTAGATAATTTTAATGCAGATTGGTGTTTAGATAAAAATTTGACCAATGATTTCTTTGCGGTATATTCACGATAATACAATAAACTTACATTGTTTCAATGCATAATGGCTTACAGTAAATTGCAACAAGGAAAAGACTAGGTAAATAATATCTATGCCTCATCCATAGTTCATACCAAATTGTGAATGAAGTCATTTTTATGTAGTTACTATCTGCGCAACGCGGTTTCACCCGCGAGTAAAAATCGTCGTTAAGTTTTCTGCGCAATTTTCTTAATTTTTCTTCTGTAAGAACCTTCTACAAAGTATTAGAATACTTTAAAAAAAAAGATGAATGAAATCGGTACAGTTGTTCTCAAGTTATGGCGTGACCAAGGTAAATAGGGATTCATTTTTATATGTCTAATATAGATGTGTACACTTTTAGTTTTCATCTAAAAGTAACCATCTTTCTACTATTGATTATTATATGTTTTTTTACTAAGTTGAAGCATAAATGTCGCACTTTTAGATACAATCTGGGTGTCTTCAAGTCGCAAGTGAATTGATTTGTTCTAGATAAGTGTGCTCCATCGTAGGTCACATCATCACTTACACTATTCGTCCAGTCATTGCACTATCTCTTCCTAGGTTTGCCGCCGAGGGGTTGTGCGTTTTGGGGATCCAGAAAGTTGTTAATTTGGTCCTCAGTGAATTCATTGTCTTCAATATTTTTTTTATATGGCAAGTGCCTTTATTT
The DNA here is from genome assembly GCA_932305915.1 of Agriopis marginaria. Taxonomy (NCBI): domain Eukaryota; kingdom Metazoa; phylum Arthropoda; class Insecta; order Lepidoptera; family Geometridae; genus Agriopis; species Agriopis marginaria. The sequence continues at coordinate 17,689,290 of OW029914.1, read as the reverse complement.
TAAACAAAATGCAAGCTAACACTAACAACGCTACAAAAACTTAAGACTGCCCATAGACCGTTAAAGGTCTAAAGATATTCAAGCTCACGCTCAAGCTCACTATCAGTTGGCAGCGTACCAGCATGCTGACAGGCATAAAGTGTATACCTTCGTTCTTTTGTCAAACGAACAAAGGTGAGAATGGAGATGCACATCTGGATGTACATTCTGACATTGAGACAGGCTTTCTGAAAGGAGGTTCCTGTTTTGACTGTTTTTTTATGTTACACAATGTCATTGCTGATTGTAAACTGGTTTTTAATACCCGACGCAAAAACTGGGGTGTTTAAAGTTTAACATTTCTGTCTGTGTAATTGTGTGATCAGTTTTGAGAACTATTTTATTTCTTGTAGCCACAGATACCAGGATCAGCGGGTAAAATGTATTTTATAAGGAAATGGTTCCCCGTGTCTGTTGATACAACTCTCCAGGATGGTTAATTCAGTCTGATCCCGGGACATGTCGATACAAACCCAGTTTTTTTGGTACCAATTTTAATCTAAACTTAATTTAAAATGGGGACAATAAACTTGTATCCAGTGTGTGTACACTACAAATAGAGATATCTTTATTTACGTAACAACAAACTGAAGTAGAACATAAATTAAAATAAAAAAACTAAATCCTATATGGAAAGAGCTTTTAAATTTTTAAAACAGTTGTCAGGTTCTGATTATACATATCTGAGAAGCACTGCAATTAAACATGCTTCCAACTTTTTTCCCAACCTTCTGCTTTTAGGGTTCCATGCCCAAAGGGTAAAAACCCGACCCTATTACTAAGTCTACAATGTCTGTCTGTCTGTCCAGCCTAAATTTAAAAGGCTGTATTTTTCGAACCGTAATAGATACCTAGTTGAAATTTTCACAGGTGATTAACAGAAAAATAATAAAAAAGTCAAAACAAAATTGCAATCCCACATTCCCCATACAACAAACCCTTTTTTTACTAACGTGTTTTTGTATTAGCGCTTATGTAAAATCGGTAATACCAACAAGCGTCAAACTTGGCACAATTATAGTACACACTTTAAAGTATAACAACAAATCAAACAAATATTATAAATGTGAAAGTGTGTTTGTTTGTTGATTTGTTGGTTTGTTTGTTCCACTTTCACGCTGCAACAGAACAACGGATCGACCTGATTTTTTGCATGGATTTAGTTCAAGGGCCGGAGAGTGACATAGGCTACTTTTCATCATCATCATCATCATCACCATTTTTCATCCCTACGCGGGTGAAACCACGGGGCGCAGCTAGTAATAAATAATGGCCAAGTGCGAGTCGGTGTTTCTGTTCATTACCAAGATATAATTGGTAATTTCGTTGTTGAATTTTGTGGTGGTACAGAACCCTCAGTACGCGAGCCCGACTCGCACTTGGCCGGTTTTTTCTGTCCCATAAAATCTCTTCCTACACACAAGACAAACAATCTAAACTTAGTCAAGACAGTAGCTCACAGATTAAATATTAGTTGCCAATATATCTCGGTTATCAGTGGTTAATTCGACTCTTATATCAATACAAACAATATCAGTGACGCAATGATAAAGTGGTGTTTGCACAATTTTCTTGTTTATAATGAAAACAAAATAACTACACATGTCATGTGTTTAATGTAGAAAGTCCAATGATATTTTCTGTGGTATTATTGCTTTCCATAGTTGTTTTTTTAACCCCAGACGCAAACAGAGGGGTGGTATAAGTTTAACGTGTCTATTTGTGTATCTGTGGCATCGTAGTCGCTAACGGCTGGACCGATTTTGATTTAGGTTTTTGTTGGTTGAAAGAAGACTTGATCAAGTGGCCTTAGCTATGATTCATGAAAATCAGTTCAATCATTTGAAGATTATGAGAGATAGTCCTATATCGGGGACATTAAAAAATTTAATAAATTGATACTTGTTTAAATTATGAGGCCATACTTTGTGCATTCTCTATCTCCCTAGCGCAAGGCCATGTTTTTAAAAGCTTTTATTTAACTTGCCATGTTAGTATGTATGTGTGAACAAATTTTCCAACTGAATTTTAGACCAGTGGGCTTATTCTTGACTCTCGATTTCAATCGTAATTTGGGATTGGGATCGAAAACATGCCATTTGGTACTCTTCAATCGCGTCAAGAGTACCGAAAGCGCGAAGTTGAGTCGATTTTATTTAGTTCCATAAAAATCCACCATTATCGGTTCTAATCGTGCGCTAGATTAGAATTCAAGAGTACCAAATGGCATGTTTTCGATCCCAATCCCAAATTACGATTGAAATCGAGTGTCAAGAGTAAGCCCACAGTTATCCTCAATTGATTGAGCTGAAATTTGACATACATACTTATGTAAGTTCGGTGGCTATGCAATGTTATGGTACCATTGAGCTGGTCTGATGATGGAGACAGAAGGTGGCCATAGGAACTCCTAAACTAAACGACGTAACCCCGTCGAATTTGTGTTCGTTGGATTTGTCTTCCCAAGTCTGATGATAAGTGGACGCCTAAAAGCTTGTTTGTTCAATTTATATGGAGAATAACATTACAAATGTTTAGTAATTTTTTTAGTTTAATTTTAAACAAAAACTAAAGCTAAAAAAATAATACTCGTTAGTATGCCATACAAACTCCACACTGACACTCACTTTGCAAGAAAAGGGACAGAGCATCCCTTCCTAATTCGACCAAAAACGTTGCCAGGTATGGGCAGGAGGGGAAAAATTAAGGGGTGCCTTTTTACAAGCGCAACTTATGAAAAAAACAAACTTATTGTAATGTTTTTGAACATAATAATATTCTACGTAAAGTTAGTACGTCATGACGCATTTATGGTCAATAACTTTTTATCTAAAATAATCTTCCCGGTGGGGTAATCGTTTATAGGTTTATTGCAAATCTGTTGACAAACATTCAAAGCTACTTGAATTTTATTATATTAGTTTTGATAAATTTATTTTATGTAGAGTTATGTTGGGTTGACAACATCAGACCCATCGCTGGTAATTTGTAGACGAAATTTGCCCGAGATCTGAACGAGCCAGAGAAAGCTTTATACCACAGCAGGCCTAGCATGGGCTGTGGATAAATAGTCTTTCCACCGTTTTTATCCACGCCTACACGCGACAAAGCTAGAATATGGATATGTTTGTCTTTTTCTCGCAGGATAAAAACGGTGGAAAGACAATTTGTCCACGGCCGTGCTAGGCCTGCAGAACAGTACAGAAGGTCGGCTGCATACATCGAGCATAAACAGGCGCACGCACACAAAGACGCGCACTTACAGCGATCTCGGATCGAATCAGTCTATGCCAGACGCCATATCCTATGTCACGCACTGGCTCACTATTTCTATGCAAAAAACACACATTAATCCGTTGCATTGTTACTGCGTGAAAGAGCGAGCAAACACACTTTTTCATTTATGTTTACTAGCTGCGCCCCCGATTTCAATCTCAGGAATGGGACTTTTTTCCGGGATAAAAAGTATCCTGTCACTCTCACGCACGTTCAACTGTTACTATGAATGAAAAAAAAACATTGATCCATTGTTCTGTTTCTGATTGTAAGTTTAACAAACAAACACACTTTCACATAATATTAGTATAATTAGATAAAACTAAGCAAAGCTCTTTGCAAGCCACCTGTCCATTCAAGTGGCATGCAAAAACGAAAATTATTTGACCTCTGCATTAGCCTTTCTAACGTTACAACATAAGCCTTATGTAAGGCTCATCTTTGATCGCCCGCATTTACGCTATCAGGCGCGTTGCATTCCACCAGGGTTGTCAGCAACTAAATTTATTTATTTATTTTATTTTGCATTTGTAGGGGAATTTACAGCCTAATATATGAGTAAACAGAATCCCCGTAAATGATAAAAGCAGTCATTCAGCAGACGTCATTCTAAATCCAACATGGCGGACCAGAAATTTTTATGCACTCCCCATAATATGTGTATCAAATGTAAGGGTTTACTGAGAAGAATAAGAAAAATAAAATGACGTAACCTAAATTCAATATGGGCGACGCCTAAAGGCTTGTTTTTAACAAATAAATAATAATATTTATTTAATATCAGACATGCTGTGAACAAACGTAAGCCTGAAGCCCAAAATGTGACAAAACAAAATAACATAAATCTTTTGAGTGTCATGCTATTTAAAAAGAACTATAGTACTTAAATAAATAAATTATGTGCAGTTTTGATGCCATTGCTCAACAACGGTAAAGGAAAACATCTTAAAGAAACCCGTATTTCCAAGAACCTCAAAAGTTCATGACATGCTACATTCACCAACATGCACTGGGCCAGCATGGTGGATTAGGGACCCATCCTCTCTCAGAGAAGGTCTGTGTCCCAGCATTGGGAACATGATAGGCTGATAATGATAACGAAATCGCGAGCAACATCTTTTAATCCAATATTACATTGCGCGCGGGCGACCGTCTCCAGGAGCGCGCGTATTCCTTGATGAAGGAGCTTTATGGGTCATAAACCGGTCGGTCGTCTCCATCGATAAACATAGAGCGAGTGTAAGCCGTTGTTACAGTAATTTACCTTTATTTTTTTCAGGTTACAGTAGTCCGTCTAGTGTAACTGGAAGGTTGGATCGCTCGCTCTTGGGTCTAGGATGTCAGTGCTGAATCAGAGTGGAGAAGAGCTGGTAATTCTACTCAATTAATTTAGTCATCGCATCGTCACTTCACATCAGGCGAGATGGAGGTCAAACGCAAACCTATTATTTTTTTTAAACCCGACCCGGAGGCCCAGCTTTCTTATTATAGAAGTTTGATTGTGATCGAGATTGCATGCCGTCCCGTTCGGATCTACTTACTCGCACCACGTGCGTAAGTGAGATGGCACGCGATCGCGATCACAATCCGAATCACGATAGGACATCCATAATAAGGCATCTTGTGGTTATGTCCTAAAACTGCAACCAGAACCACCGGAAGATGGGCAGCAGCATCCTATTAGTATTCGGTGAACGTACTGCGATCCCCAAGCTGTCTGCCAAGCGTGGGAATTATGGCAACACCCCTCTCTTAGAGGGAGGCCTTTGTTCAGCAGTGGATGCTTACTGGCTAGTTCCCATTCTAGACCTCTAGTCTACTGTTGGTGTGGGTATTTTTGAGCGCTGGCTCGATGTCCATAGTTATTATTGTTGAATCCAGTAAAATTACAGCATAGTTCTTGTGTTTCCAGGTGGAATGTCCTCTGTGTATGGAACCTCTGGAGGTGGACGATCTCCACTTCTACCCGTGCACATGTGGATACCAAGTATGTGTCATAATGAATAGCTTTTTGTTTAGTTCAAATCTTGCAAGCTAGAATCAGTTCCTCTAAACCGATGTTGCTGAAACTTTTCATACACCTTTATCATAGAATGTGATCTGCGATATGTACCTCTAATGAACTTCTGCTCTCCTGGTACTTTGAGTATTTGCTTTAGTCCTTCTTCTGACATTTGTACATAGGTATTTTTGATCCCTCTTCAATGTTTTTTGCTGTCTTACAGCAACTATTATTTTAATCAAGACCCCAAAACTAGAATCAAACCGATATGAGTAATAAAAATGGAATCAGAGATGCAATTCATATAAAAAATAAATCGCGTTGTATCATGCTTTGGTATCAAAACGGAATACACCTTTAGTTCTAGTGACAATACTATATGTAATACCTAATATTGTAACGTTTTCAAAATAACCGCCAAAATTCAAATAAAACGTTTAAATAATAAACCGGCCATGTGCTAGTCGGGCTCGCGCACTGAAGGTTCCGTACCATTAAATACAATGGTTATCAATTTAAAAACCGACTTCAAAATAAATAAAATATGGCATTTCGACTCGGTGAAATGTCGAAGGTCGAAGTTCGAATGATAAGGTCGTCCAAGTAACGAAATTACCAGTTATATTTTGGTAATGAACAGAAATTTGTCCCAACTCGCACTTGGCCATTATTTATTATTTTTTGTTATACTTTAGAATGTGTACCATAATCATGCCAAGTTTGACGCTTGTATGTAATTACCGTTTTTACATTATAGCTGATACAAAAGTACGTTTGTTTTATATGAACTCACCCCCCTTTCGTTTTTAGTTTTTGTCTCTTTAATTATTTCTTAGTTAATCCGCCATAGCATTACATATTATGTGAAAATTTCAACTGGCTGTCTATTACGGTTCGAAAGAAACAGCTGTTTAAAGGTAGGACGGACGGACACGGACAGACAGACATCGTAGGCTTAGTAATAGGGTCCCGTTTTTACCCTTTTGGTAAGAAACCCTAAAAACGTTTCAAATAAATATTTTTATAAATAATTTCACGTTCACTATTGGATGATTGCATTTTTATTTTCTAACTTTCTCTATTTCTCATGTATCAAACAGCGCTTCAACGTTACAGATATGCCGGTTTTGCTGGAATCGTATCCGGGAAGGCGAGAACGGACTCTGTCCTGCTTGTCGGAAAGCTTACCCGGAGAACCCGGCAGACTTCACTCCGCTCAGTCAAGAGCAGGTAATGTGCTCACTGCGTTATATCAAGGAAAGGAAAGACAATAGCGGAACATTAGAGCGTAGCTCGGAAATTTGCCTAAAATCGGTATATACTTAGATGGCGCCTAATTATAATAATTTGAGTGTGCTATACGTTGTCTGGAACTCCCGTAAGCGCTGCAGTCAGATAGCGTACGAAAGGGTTCTACAAATTACCATAGCGCTAGTATTGCAGTCAAGTTTTGCAGCATTTTAAGAGAATAAAGAAAAGCGCCATCTACTGGTATCGGTTGCGCTTCTCCAGCGCTCCTTTCACCTAAACAATGTTGTTTTAACATAATCTGCAGATAAAATAGAATCTTAAGAATGAGACAGTAAAGTTCATAGTAGTGTGTATTGGTTGCAGGTGGCAGCAATAAAGACGGAAAAGAAGGCTCGCGAGCAGAAGCGTCGGAACAAAACGCTAGAGTCGCGGCGCGCGCTCGCCAACGTACGCGTCGTGCAGAACAACCTTGTGTTCGTAGTAGGGCTGCCGGTGCGCCTCGCCGACCCAGAGGTGAGCCCAGGGGCCTTGCGGACAACTGTTATTGCGGCACCGAACTAACTGTACATTATCATGTACAGCTATTTAACAGTAACGCACCTTAATGTACATTAGAAATGAATAGCTTTACATGATTTTGCAAAGAATAATAATCAATTTGCGCAAACATCGTGATCGTTTAGAATAAATACATGGCCTAGCTACAAGGGCAAGAAACTGTTTGAAATTTGAATATCCCACCATATGTGAAACGTACCACCTTAATTTCCGTATAATGAAAACAAAATGTATGAAAACCCTATCAGTGCCCATATTGAACAATAATTTATTAAAGTTGTATAATGTTATTATTTTCCATTTCAGATATTAAAACGGCAGGAGTACTTTGGCAAATATGGCAAAATTCACAAAGTAGTCATAAACCAAAGTACGACTTACGCAGGAACACAGGTAGGTATTCTGCAGCGGTTTATTTCTATTCATAATTTTGTCATTAATATATCAATTAAAATAAAATAGGACACATTTAAAGAAGCACCCAAACAAAGAGCGCGGCGGCTGATCTATAGGCGGGAACTTGTAATTGACCCAGTCACCTAATAATATTATTTTACTTATCAACGATTAGGCTGTAAGTTTCCCTAAAAATACAAAATAAAATAAATAAAGAGATCAGTGAATATCTTCGTTAGATTTTTTCTTGACTAATGTTCATATCATTTATTTAGTAAACATACAAAACAGAATGCAATTATTTTAAAATAACATTGAATTTACATTTTAATGATCTGTACCATTCTAATACTATGTATGCTGGTGCATTATAATTACATCTTTGTGGGTACAATTCTAATTCAAAAGTACATTTCTCAAAAAATTATAATATTGGCCGATTTTTTAAAAGTTAAATTCATTGTATTTTCGTGCTGATATACAAGTTTGAGAATGGTACCTCAGTATGGACATAATAACTCATCACTTATGATTATTTTGGATGGTCCAAAAACTCTTGTATTGTTGGTGGTTGAAAACTCGTTGATCTTTTTGGACTGTCTAATATTGATCCGGGCACACAATGCATTGCAGCGGCGATCCTAGGACGAAAGCATTGATATTTAAATCCTACCGTCATAGCTTAACATCACTCGAGATGGCGGTAAAAAGCAAAGCCCACAATCGATTAAAAAAAAACGAAAACTGCGTTCGAACAACGACGGTCTTTGTAAAAAAGCCCTTCCAACGCTGCTTTGGTGGAGTGTTAGCCTAGCAGCCGGCAAACATTAGTCAAAGTCAAAGTAATTTATTGATAAACATGTTTTCAGGTCAGGCAATTGTAATATTATTATATAAGAAATGTATATAGATAATATACAACACGTTCAAAAATGTTTGTCATTTGATAGTGTACGGCGTTGTCTTGATGTGTTTAACAAACACATTGTTGCAAGGACTGTCTGACATGGCCAACGTGCTGCAAGAAGATCCTAGATTATATAACTTTGTGACGAGTCCACTCTATGATGCGTCTCTGGTTTGAAGCGAATTTTGGTTTTGGTGTTTAACACGTAAAGTTTGACAAACATGTTTAAACATTCACTGGCTGCTTAACGCATCATGTAGGCTCAACATTTCCGTAGATATACTGGGTTACACCGAAAGGGTGTTCTAAGCCGAAAGGGGTCCATAGTATCCATAATTATGAACAACTTTTACTATGGGACCAACTCTGAAATCGCGAAACAAACAGCTGTTCCATAGAAAACGATCATTGTCACTCGACAAAATGTATGGAACAGCTGATATTTTTTTGTTTTCAGGGTTGGTAAAATAACAAAAAGTTCAATACTGTTTTCAAGTATTACGGTTGTTCACTAAATTTATATGATTATTTAAGGGATATTTACCGTGGTAAGGTTGTGGAATGAGCTCCCAATATTTCGGCGCAGTTACATGCACCATGTTCACGGGAAGACCCCGTCATTCCATAACCTTACCACGGTAAATATCCCGTAAATAATCATATAACTTTATAATAAAAGTTGTTCATAATGATGAGTATATTGAACCCTTTTCGGCTTAGTACACCCTATCCGCGTAACCCTTTAATGTGAAAGCTTCCTGTTGTTGGAAACAAAGTTTGTGATTAATATAGCAGTTCCCGCAGGGCCCGTCCGCGTCCGCGTACGTGACGTACGTTTCGATGGCGGACGCGCTACGAGCCATCCAGGGAGTGAACAACGTGACGTTGGACGGGCGCGTGCTGAAGGGCTCTCTGGGGACTACCAAGTATTGCGCCAACTTTATGAAGAACCAGCCCTGCCCCAAGCCGGACTGCATGTATCTTCACGAGCTAGGTAAAGCAATTTTTTGGCGTCGCACTTCTTGTTCTTTTGACATTGGCGTCGATTCTGTCATACTACTCACTAAACTAAACCAATCTGACAGGACTAAAATTATCTGCCTCTCTTTTCATTTTAATATGTGAGAGAAAGGTGCCAACAGTTTTAGAGCGGTCAAATTTAGTTTAGTTTAGAGTACATCAAAATCGATGCCAGTGACAATAATAGGATAGTACGCTCTCTGTCTTGCGAGATATTACTTAATTTTACACATATGTATTTAAATATAGACCATAAAGAATATTAGTTCTATAGCGTATACAAAAAAAAAAAAGTTGGTACTAAAATATCCACGCTTACCGTACCCGTGGCTTATTAGCTTGTCTTTCGTTAGAATTTTAATAAGTACATAAAAATTCCGGCGCTCATTTTTCTAGTAATATTATGTCTTGATCTCTCGCTGACTGTATGTTGCAGGTGATCCCAAAGCGTCGTTCACGAAGGAAGAAATGCACGCGGGCCTGCATCAAGTGTACGAGCGCAAGCTTCATAACCAGCTGGCGCAAGCCACGCGCGATAACAAACACGACCCATCAGGTATGTTAAAAACAGTTCATCATAAACACTATCGCTATCGGTTATACACAGTTCATCATAAATATTATCAGGTATAACATGTAGTGATTAAACAAGGTTCATAATAAACACTATCAGGTGCACCATGTATCGATTTTACACAGCTCATCATAAATACTAATAGGTACACCATGTATCGATTATACACAGTTCATCTTAAATACTATCAGGTACACTATGTATTAATTATACACAGCTAATAATAAGTACTATCAGGTGTACCATGTATCGATTATACACAGCTCATCATAAATACTAGCAGATACACCATGCATCGATTATACACAGTTCATCATAATATACTATCAGGTATACCATGTATCGATTATACACAGCTCACCATAAATACTAGCAGATACACCATGCATCGATTATACACAGTTCATCATAATATACTATCAGGTATACCATGTATCGATTATATACAGGTCATAAACAGTATCAGGTACACCATGTATCGATTATACACAGTTCATCATAAATACTATCAGGAATACCATGTAGTGATTAAACAAGGTTCATAATAAACACTATCAGGTGCACCATGTATCGATTTTACACAGCTCATCATAAATACTATCAGGTACACCATGTATCGATTATACACAGTTCATCATAATATACTATCAGGTATACCATGTATCGATTATACACAGTTCATCATAAATACTATCAGGAATACCATGTATTGATTATACACAGTTAATCATAAATACTATCAGGTATACCATGTATCGATTATACACAGTTCATCATAAATACTATCAGGTATACCATGTATTAATTATACACAGCTAATCATAAATACTATCACATATACCATGTATCGATTATACACCGTTCATAATAAACACCAGGTACACCTAGCGAAATAATAATTATACATTGACTAAAAGTTTATTTGCTTCTGATCAGAACTGGTAAATTCTAGATGACAAATCTAGTGATGTAATTTAATAAATTTGGTACGAAAATAAGCTAACCATGATTATAAAAATAAATAAACTGGTACATAAAATACGAGAACATTATAAGTTTGCTTATTCAAACATTCTACACAACATCATTAATATAGCTTGTTATTTTATATTACAACGTAAAATTACTGAAATACCAATTTTGAGTAGATTTTTTAAATTTAATCTTCAGGTAAAAAAAAATTTATTTGAAGAAAGAATACTAGCAAGCCTACAAGTAGGACATCTTACGTGTAGCAAAGATAATAATTATTCAAAGGTTCCTCGCTAACAATAAATAAAGCTTTAAAAATCTAGGATAATACTTCAGTTCGGGCTGATAAGCGTCTTTATTAAAATTACTTGTTTTATGCATTTTTTGTGCAATCTATTTTTTTTTATTAATTACCTTTTTGTTACTTCCACAGGTAATTCTAGTGCGAATGAAAGCAAGAGCAGTTCAAAAGATGGTAAATATTCCAACAAGTTAAAATCAGTTTAATTTACAGTTTCCAAGTCCAACAATAAATATATTTATTTATTTATTAATTGCAGGTAATCAATCGAACTTTATTCCGACAACTGTGGTCACGTCTTCAAATGTAAACGTAGTCAATTTGTCTAAGTGAGTAATGTTTTATATTTACACTGTTCTTTGTCTTGTAGTTTGAGACAACGATGGCTTGTAGTTGGTGCGATTGGACGCCACGCCTTGAAGTATGGGTTCAATTCCCATTCATGAACTTGATTCTTTAAAGGAAATCAGCACAGTGGAACACTTTTTAGTGACCAGCCTTACAACGAATATATGTCAACAGCACCTGTGTTCCGGCAACCTCATTTGAGAGCTAGTTCTAATTCCGAGTAAGTGTGGTTATAATTTTCAACCACACCCTCAACTGGGCTGGTTGAAATTTCTACAGATAGCGATAGCATACCTATTTCTGTTTATTTGTTATTTCTTAGTCTAAGTGATCTACATCGCGCCATAAAATGGAAGAACTATATCTAAATTTTAACTTTTTCGATAAAATCACTAATATTATAAATGTGTAAAGCTCGTTGCTTTATTGGTTTGTTTGTTCCTCAACACGCAGCAACAGAGCAACGGATCCACCTGATTTTTTGCATGGGTTTAGTTCAAAGGCTGGAGAGTGACATAGGCTACATTTAATCATCATCATCATTACCATATTTCATCACTACGCGGTCGAAACCGCGGGGTGCAGCTAGTAACGGAGTAAAAAAAACTCATCTTTAGAAAAATACTAGCTTTTGTTACTATTCGCCATAGGGAATAATGATTAACCGCTAATCGATTATTCGCCATACCAACTATTCGCGGCATCTCTAGAAAAATACTAGCTTTTGTTGTCTAATTATTGAACACTAGCGGTCCGCCCCGGCTTCGCACGGGTATTATTGGAGTTTTAGTAAGGATCCCTAACTTTTTTGAAAATATAATTATAGCCTATTTCACCCGGGGATAATGTAGCTTCCCAACAGTGGAAGAATTTTTCAAATCGGTTCAGTAGTTTCGGAGCCTATTCAATGCAAACAAACAAACAATCAAATCTATCCTCTTTATAATATTTATGTATATAGTATAGATATTTTCCACCCGCTATGTTAATTTGTTTCAGATCTAAGAAAGAACGGAGCGATAGCATTAGTAATGGTAACGGTAACGCGGGCGCTAGTAACGGAAAGGAGGCGTGGCCCAGTCTCGGGTCGTCTCCCCCCAACGATAGTCCAGCCAGAAAGCAGTCCAGTCCCAAACCACAACACTCTTCGGGTATGTAGAATTTTTTTAACTTTCCCTATTTTAGTATGTATATGTTTTAAACGTTTATCAGGATTTATTGCGCATTATTTTATTTAAGTAAACATAGGTATCTTTTGCCGATTCGACCATGTTCAATGGCCGTGGTCACGAGGTGGCTGAAAAGCACCAGGGGTACTAGACAAGACCCACTTTCTGTTAGCGTTAACGCCTGCGGAAAGATGAAATTGTATGAAAATGACATTAGCTTGAGATAAAAACTCACAAGCTAATGTCATTGTCAATGTCATTTTCATACAATTTCATCTTTCCGCAGGCGTTAACGCTAACAGAAAGTGGGTCTTGTCTAACCCCCCAGGGTTGTTACTACGATACGACACACCACACTGAGTGTATCACTAGATGTACTAGTACCTACACCGCGGTTAACATACTTGCTCACTATGGGATTCCACGAAACCGCTTACATCAAATCATACAATCTATCTTTTATCTTTAATGCTGGCAAGTTTCTGTCTCAACGCATAAGCATTGCCATTCAGCGTGGTAATGCCGCCAGCATGCTGGATAAGCTGCCAACTGGTAGTGGGCTTGAGCATTTGGATTGTCTATAGACCTTCAACGGTCTATAGGCAGTGTAACTGTATTATTTTGTAGTTTTAATATTAGCTTGTATTTTGTTTAGTTAATAAAGGCACTTGCCCCATCTATTTTCCCAGTTGAAATTGTGATGTTTTATAACCTAAACCGCTTCACGAACCGATCTTGTTTTTTTTTTTTCATTCAGTGGATAGAACTTTGTTATTGTGGAGCTCGTGCTTAAAACGGCTTCGCAAATTTATTTATTCAGTAAAACTACAAAATAATGCAATAATTTGAAAATAATGTTGTGTTTACATTTTAATGATCTGCATCACATTCAAAAACTATGTATGCCTACATTATAATAACATCTTTGTGGGTAGGTAGTAATTTTTAAACTTAATGCTAACATGCAAACTATTAATTAACAAATAATTCATTTATTTAATACACAACTGATTTGAAATTGAAACTAATTGCCTTTAAACGGATATAACTTTAAATGAAATATATCAATGTCTCTGTTGGAGACCTGGAGCCTTACGGCCAACTGCTTACGCGGTATCAAACTAACGTTAAAACCGCGCAGTTCAGAAAATCACGTGAACGTGAACCTTAACGCGCCCACGGTTACCGGTCGCAACATTTTTTCATAGTCTAAACTGGATTGCCTTAAACTGTAGCGTAAGGCCCTAGGATTTCGTTGTTTTGGCGACTCATTCTGACAATAGCTGTACTAGCTATGCTTCGTAGTTCATCCCTAACTTTTCAGATATTTTCTATCTTTAGTTTGAAATAAATCTTTTGTTCCAGTTAAATCACAAGAAAATGGCACATCATCAGCATCTTCCACATCAGAGTCTTCCAGCCCCGTACAACTACAAACACAACATCAGGCTCAAACTAAAACTAAAGACACACAAGAAACGAAAACAAACAGAAACAAGGAAAACAGCACAAACGGACAAAAGAAGAAGGACAAATCGAAACAGAAAGCCAGCAATAGTATTAACAACGAAGACAGCGAAGAACACAAACAAACAGAACAAGAATCAAAAACGTATAGCAATACACAAGCTAAACCTTCAGTGTTCGAACACGATACTCAATATCTCACAAACGAATTGGACGAATTGGAATCAGATAGACATAGCTTGTTAGAGAACCATGATTTACTAGACAACAGCGATCACAATCTCCTAGAAGACGACACCCACAACCTGCTAAACGATGCGAATAACGAAGTAATGATGATGCAGAGGCACAAAGAAATGCTAGCAGGACTCGTAGATAATAACCATGTCATGCCTCACATGAAGAGCCCAGTTCTAAATGGATACGGTTTACTAGACCGCGATATGGGCTTCTTAGATAGACAGATTAGTCAAATTAGCCAGGGGCTAATGGATCAGAAGGATTTGCTGATGAGGGACCGGAGCCAGAGTGAATTGCTAATGAGACAGAACGAAATGCTAGCCCGACAGCACAATGTAATGGTGGAGCCTAAGCGTTATATGCCTTCTTCTAGTATAGGACTTGAGTCTGCTAGTGAATTATTAGGTAAGGACGTGTGTTGGATAGCTGTGCTTGTGGTTTTTGTAGCTGTGATATTTTACTGTGCGAGATTGTTATAGAAAAGGACCTAGTGAGCATGCAATGTTTCCTAAATATTATGTCACAAAAAAAAAAACTAGAAAAAAATGGTGCTAGACAAAAGCAAAAGATAAATATAAATAAATATAATTAAATTAAATATAATTAACATAAATACACACAGTGCAACGATATGTTTCAAATAGCGACACATCTCGCGAAAGTCTTGTCTTGAATTTGTATAAGAACAAAATGTGAAAACATAACGATAAATTGTGATATCAAAAGTTCCTTATTTTTGGCTGTGTAACTTGAATAAGATTGACTTGCTGTTACACGATAACGTACCAACTACTCCTACGACTATTGACTGACTGTAGCTCTTCATTTCTCTGCTTTTCAAAGTGCATTAGTAAAATTACATCCTTAAGTCTGTTTGTATCAAGAAATTCGACACGATTTTTCTCAACAGGTGCTAATTTTCATCAAAATCCAAATATGCTTCCACCGTTCGGTATGCGCGTAGACAATTCAATGGGCACAAGTTCTATGGGTGGCAGCGGGCTTCCTGCGGGCATGTCCGGCAACATGTCCGGAAACATGTCATCCAACATGTCGGGTGGCATGTCTACGGGCGGGCTCGGCGGATTCATGCTGCACGGACAACAAATGTTGCAGAATCAACAACAAATGCCACAGACTGGTCTCGTAAACGGCTACGATACACAACAGACGAACGTAAGTATCAAACACTTTTTTTCTTTATCTTGCTCTTTTTTGCCTAAACTCTCTTAAACTGGCAGCCTGTCAAACATAACTTACAGTCACACATGTTTGTGGCAACAAGCTAGCTAAACATTTTGCCCCGGCTTTTGTCTGTTATGTTAACCAGCCTATAAATAGTCTGTCTCATGACAATCTTTTTCATCTGTGGACCAGTAAACAACCTGTCAGGACATTGTTTCTCACCTATGGACCAGCAAATAACAATCTCGGTCTCAGCACAATGTTTTTACGTGTGAACCAGCAAACAACCAGTCTCTGTCTCACCACAATGTTTCTCATCCGTGGACCAGCAAATGAGTAGTCCTGGTCATAAAACAATATTTCTCATCTGTGGACCAGAGTAGGACCAGTCCCGGTCTCACCACAATGCTTCTCACACGTGGACCAGTGAACAACCGGTCACGGTGTCACCATAATGTTTCCCATACGTGGACCAGCGTACAACCAGTCTTGGTCACTACAATGTTTCTCATCCGTAAACAGCAATCGAGTAGTCCTGGACATAGAACAATATTTCTTACTTGGGACCAGAGAAGGACCAGTCCCAGTCTCACCACAATGTTTCTGCCCCGTGGATCAGTGAACAATCCATCCCTGTCTCGCCACAATGTTTCTCACCTGTGGAACACTAAACAACCGGTCCCGGACTCACCACAACTTTTCTCACACTTGGACCAGCGTACAACCAGTCCCGATCTCGCCACAATGTTACTAACTATAGTCTTGAAGTCGGTTTTTGTATTTTGTCTAACATGTTACTTTATAATTACATTAACTTGTTTCATTACAGAGTGAAGGAAGATACCTAGCAGAGAACATGGACAAGTTTTTCACAGACTTCCACAAGGCACAACAGATGCGGCTGCAGCTGAACCGCGGCAGTGAAGAGCGCCGCTACCGCGACCACCACTTCCCACAGAACATGCTCAGTGCAGAGCGACTCGAGATGGAGCACAAACAAAGGTTTGTGCACACACCATACAAACTAGCCGGCTTCCTCGTTTCTGAGAGATATAATCTAGGTCTTCAGTAGGTACTATATCTTCAGTCTGCGTTTTCTTCAAAGTCCACTAGTAAAGTAATAACAATAATATTCGGGAAAATTGTGCACACACGGTCATCTGACCCTAAACTAAGCAAAGCTCAAAAAAGTTTTTAAAAAAAATTCAGTAATCAGTACATTTCCACTTGTATATATCGCACTAATGCCCAAACTAGGTCATTTCGTCATTGCTTTATTTTAAAGATTACATTTTAAATTTTAATTTACATACATATTAATTATATTTCAAAATAAGTTATTATACAGTCTAAAGTTAGAGATAAGAAACAAAGATTACGATTTAATTAATTAAAATATTAAATGAAATTAGATTTAAGCTTGTGATATGGCTGCCAGAGACTGATATACATACATATTATATAGTTTTAAATACATACTTAAATAGATATTAACAACCAGATATACACAAACACATACACAAATGTTCATCACATAAATGCTTGTCCTAGGTGGGAATCGAACCCATGCCCCCAAGCTAAGAAGTTAGGTTCACTATCAACTGGACCTACGGATGCTCGATGATATGTGGATGAGCTTTCAGGCGTTAGCGGCTAGCGCATCACACCGAACAATTCTTCAGAACACTCCCCGTTGTAAATGCGACATGACATACGACATACAGAGAGACCCAACGTCTCATCGCGCAACGTCGCGCATGCTGAGCGGCTTTAGGTTTTCGGTGAGCTTGGGATCGTTGACAATTCTGACAAATTTATGTCTAGGCTGTACCTAATGCTTCAAGAGGCTCAGTTGATAGGTGGATGCTTCGCCTCTCGTGTGGTTCAGTCAACTGTACCCCATGACGATATAACCACTTGACTGCTCATCCTTTACCCCGCATAAGCCAGAGAAAAAAAATATCAGCCCCCCCCGCGACGTGGCTTACTTTTGCAAAAGAGAATTTTGACTACATGCGCGTTACATTATCTTTAAAATGACTGTACCACAGATAAAAAAAGGTGTCACTGATTCAATGGTCAGCAGGGTTGGCTGAATGTTCCATTTGTCGCGATAAGTGACAGATAGAACACACGCAATGACGCGAAAAAAATATTTCAAAACACCAAATGTAAGAAACTTTCACTTTCTACACACAAGGAGACGCGGTTGAACTCTTATAATTATATAAGATATGTTAATTTGGAATTAACTAAGTCACCGTTACCACGGTTTCAGAATGGGCAGCGTGCGTGGAGGTGAGGGCGGCGGGCGGTGCGCAGCGGGAGACGGCGACGACGACCTTGATTTCGATCCATTCAAAGAAACACAGAAGGCCTTCGCAGAGCTCATGGAAACTGAGTTGATGCAGACCCAGGTCTCCAGCGGGTGAGTGAATTATATTATTTGTTCTATATGGGGTACCAGCAATTGCTCTAGTGGCATAGGTGGAAGGTTAGGAAATATTTTAAGTTTTTATTTTGTCCCAAATCCGACCGTTTGTCACCGAAATCCGACGAAGAACATAGGTTCGAGGCGTCAGAATCATCATCATCATAATCAGCCCTTTCGTTGACGTCGGAATAGCGGTAATGAAATTAAAGTGGAGCTGGGGGTCTAGACAAGAGCCACAACACTGTGAGCGTTCACGCCTGCGAAAAGATGAATTTGTATGAAAATTACATTGACAATGGACATTAGCATGAGAGAAATCATCTCAAGCTAATGTCATTTTCATAGAATTTCATCTTTCCGCAGGCGTGAACTCTCAGTGTGTGGCTCTTGTCTAGACCCCCTGGGCAGAACACGTTGCTAGGCGCAGTGATGACAGGTGGAGTATTTTGGTTATTCTAGTTTAAGTCTACTTCCATAGTTAGTTTAACATTATAAAAACCGTGCCATATCAAAATTTAATGTTTTATCTAGGAACCCCCATAGACCGAAACACGATTAAGGACATTTCGCTCGATAGAAAAAAAAAATAAGTAACACTTGTTAGCGCTTTTCTCTCTGTTTTATGGATTCGTTCAAATACCTATTTATTATGTCTGCGATGTCTTTATATACAGATTTCACAATTATGAAAGAAACCGCAAAGGTACATTTTACATTACAGCTATACTTTTCGAAAAATATGAGAAAAGCCTCAAAAATAGAAGTAGCGAAACGCACGACTGTGTGTAAGCGCCATGGTTTTACTCCGCTAAAAGCGACTTTAATACAATAAACCAAATGTTTATTATCGTACTTGTTATTTTCCTTGGCTTTTCCTGTACCTCACGTATTCCACTCCTGGAATCGCCCAACACTCGAAGATTTAATAAAAACACCGAATTTCACACTGCTGCTTTATTTGCTTTTGGTGACAGACATGAATCGAATGAACTTACAGACAGGGAAAATGAATTAACAACAACAGACTACATAATATTATCTAGGTGAGGCAAATTATACACAGATCAAATACCACAAAATACGTCTTATTTAAAGAAAGGTCGGTTCTGGACACCAAAGGTCTTCTGTAGTAATAAGCGTTGCTTAAAAGTGGTAAAACCTCGCCTTATTTATTTAACATTATGTTTGTAGTGATAACATGGAGCGCGTCCGCCGCACGCGCATGCCCCCGCCCGGATTCAACTCGCACGCCAGCTCGTTCGGACTTACACCGCGTCACCACCATCAACAAGGTACACCTTATGAATACCACCTTTGATAATAAACCGGTGACTTCGTTACCCGTGTTACTACCAGTCCTACTACCAGTAATAACACGGGTAATATATTTTGCCCGTGTTACTACCACAAAATTCCGAGAAAAACTTTCCTTTTTCAAACTCGTCGTGGATGATATGAATATTTAACTACGAAAAATAAAACAAAATGGAAAAGTCGTCGTTGAGCGGCAACTTTTTTTAGCGCAATGGAACTATTAAGGTTATTTATTTTTATACCATTCCCCCCCTCTAAAAAGCTTATTTTATTCACTGAAAACAGTGAATAAAAAGCTTTTAATTACTATTTTGGTGTTTGAATTTAGAACACACCTGTATATTCGATTGCAATTTCTATACAACCTTCTTACGCAAAAAATACTCGATACAAATTCCTTAAATCTTTCTTTTTCTCGTAGTCTTGGTATAAAGTATGGTATGCAACTCTTGAATAAAACGCATTTATATCGAAGGCCATGAATCACTCGTCGCTCCCGACTCTAACACTTGAATCACTCGCTACAATCGTGATTCAATTAACATGAATCACTCCCTACGGTATTGATTCAGTCGTTGGAATCCTTCACTTGCTCGTGATTCATCTATGGCCCTCGCTTTAAATCCGTCCTTTATTCACTTATTGCATAATATACTATTGCGAAAAGTTTGATAAACAATCGGTAATTATTGATGAGTACACCCTTTCCGCGTAACCCTGTAGATTAGCTTATAAAATACGAGTTGCGCTCCCCAGTGTTACCCGCATGTACATTGTACATTTCCCTCGGGAACATGTAAAATTTCCGGGATAAAAAGTATCCTATGTCAGTCACCGGCATTTGAAATTTATCTATGCAAAGAAAAAAAGCTTTGCCGGTGCTTGAAAGAGAAACAAACACTTTAACTTAGCTTTGCCTTAGTTTGGGGTCAGATGACCGTGTGTGCAAAAATGTCCCGAATACTTAAATAATGTTATAGTAAATGCATTATCACCAGCAGTGCAAGTACCGTTCTTTATCGAACGTCAAATTCGATAAAATGCCACAGTATCGATCATAGCAAGTTCTGATCAAATGGCATTTTATCGAATTTGACAATCTCAACTGTCAAATTTGATGATCGATAAAGAACGGTACTTGCACTACTGAATCGTCACGCGGGTCATAAATCATTATCTGTGTATCTCGCTTGCACTTACAGGTCTTATAGTATGACGTTTATTGCTGTTATGACTCAGATGATAATACGTTTAGTGATTGATTGATTTTAAAAGTACTTTATTTGACAAAACAATTACAAAAAAAAAACGTCGAACTAGACACAGTCCAAGAAATTGTATACACCAATAGTGTATAAATGACTTTATCAGGCTATCAACACTTCTGTTAGTCTTTTAAAAACATAGGTTTAATTATAAAAACATTTAAAACCATGATTTAAAATAGTTATAATAAATAAATAAAAAAACATAAAATACGTTAAATCACTTACGGGTAATGAACCTATCGCACCAGCCTGCCTAACATGCGGACCGCGACAAAATCTTGTCGTCACTTTTTAAAGCGACAACGCGATAAGTCGCCTACGGTTTCGTATATGCCTGTCACGCTTTAGCACGATAAAAAGAGTCGACAAAATTTTGTCACGACGCGCATGTTAGCCCGGCAGGCTCGTTTTTGAGCAACAAAGCATAAATGCTGTATAACATTTAAGTATAGGCATTTAATTTACAAGCAAAATTCACAGCAAGCACGTCACTTTAATAACTGGTTGCATATTTATGAGCAAGCTGTTATTCTATATTCAGTTTTTAAACCAGAACTATTGTGAACGGCTAATACGTTTAGTATAGTTTGTTGTGTGTATATAGAGGTAAGTGTTGGACTTTGTGATGGTTACAGGCTATATGAACAACAACGGCTCTACAAACCCGATGATCTCCGACTGGACCCAGATGGACCCGGCCATCATGTCCATCAACTTCAGCAAGAACGCCCCCGCCCCCGCCCCGCAACAGCCCGTCCTCACGCAGCAGCAACAAGAGCTCTTCGCGCGGTTCAACCAGCTCGGAGTCCAGCCAAACGGAGTGAAGCACCCCCTCGTTACCGGCGCCCACTGGCAATCGCCCCCGCAGAAGCTGTCCTGGACCGCGTCCCCCTACAACTCGATTCCGCTCCCCCCCGGCTTCGCCCCCGCCAAGCCCCCGCAACACCCCGCCGAGTGCATCGACGCAAAGTAAACCGAGCGCCATTGTATACCCTTATTTTTTACTTTCCGTTGGTGATGTGATCGATAAATCTTTGTAATAAGAAGAACATATTTTAAACGAGAGAAATATGATAACAAAGGAATTTGTAAAATAAATTAACCTATTTGTTTTATTTTAAAAAAGTTTATTTATTTTTTATTCATTTTCATTCGGTTTCGGCTCGCAGTCTCCCGTCGGTTTTATCATATTTTTCTTTTGTTTCTTTCTGTTTTTTTTTCTTCGTCGCACTGCGCATTTTGTACGTGTCTATTCGTTATTGACTATATATATTTACATATATAATTTAGAATCATATCCCTGTTGTTACAAAATATATTTTCTATATTAAAATGAGATGCCAATGTCGTTCCATTTGTACCTTATTGAGCCATTAACCATGAAAAAGATCATTAAAATTAAAGGAAGAATACTCCATTCTTTTAATAATACACCTTCATCAACATCTCAACACTAATCAGGTATGTGTAGTTATCTCATTTACAAACTATTTATTATGAGAGTAGTCCATGGCAATACATTAGACAAAATTTACTGCTAGCGATACAAGAGTCCTAAAGTAGGGCCAATTTAATAAATCACATTTGACACTTTATCAAAATTCAACGTAGGTAAACTTGTAATGATTTTTTGTTATAGTTAGAACAGCCTAATTTTTTTTCAGTTGAAAAAACATTTTTTTGTAATAATGACAAATTTTACGATTTATTTTGAAAAACAATAGACTGAAAGATTTCTAATGTGATCTATTAAATTGTACCTAGAAATAATGGAAATAGGGACTGTCTTGGTTTACGCGTACCAAAGAATTAGGACCATATTTTTTGGGACGCGTACTATTGACTTGTCACACGCCTAGGCGTCGCTGCTAGTGTGACAAGTATGTATTTGTGTATTAATAATTAATAGTGATTAAACTCACCACATTGGCACGTCAGTTTCCATAATAAAAGTGGTAAACTACCCACTTTTTTAAAATACGCCATAATATGATTATTATTATAAATGATAACGACGTCTAACAACAGTCAGAGTAAAATTTACACCATAACTAAATGACTAGTCACTGATCCCAGTTCAGTAGGTACAATATATCTGTAACAATGTGCAGGGGCCTTCGGCTACCTTTTAACGCGGGCTCGAAACAGCGCAGTGCGGAAAATTACGCGAACGTGAACCTTAACGCGCAGAGATACGGTTTGCGATCGCGCAACGCAATCGCTACTGAGATGGGACCAGACAGATGTGCAAAGCGAAGAAACAAAATATCATCTATATATAATAATATACAAAATACAAGTAAAGTAAAACAATTAAATATACAAAATATAATAAAATAAGACTCATCGAGTCTTTTATTTTTTATCAAACTTCTTAGTAGTATTTTTTTGATATCATATTTTGTCTTCGGACCAAGATTTAACAAACCTATGGCAAAAATCAAGAATAAATTGTTGTTTTCGCGTGAATGCACGGTTTTTGCTATGTATTATTTAATTATTGTAATTATTACGAAGAGCTGTTATGTTAAAACACAACGTACTAAAATTATTGCACTAAATAAGAGACCAAAATAAAATTGAAGAATTTTTGGAAATTTGAAATGGCTTGAAGGACCAACATTGAAGAAATCTACTAAGGTAAGAAAATGGATTGATACATAATTAAATTATCGTAAACAATGCTTTCTTAGATTTTCACGATTATTACTTAATTTAATTAAACGCTTATTATAACGGAGTGGCGACGCGGGCGGTTGCCCACGGCCTCCCACTTGAAGTGACGTAGACCGCATCGTCGCTTAACATCAGGCGAGATGGCGGCCAAGCGCAAGCCTATCTACTATATAATTATTTTTTTTTAAAGTGTCCTCGCGCGCGGCCCTCTTGTATAGTCATACCGAACGCCATTAATTCTAATTATTAGTACGATTTTACGTAAAAACTAAGGTATAGGTATACCAAGGCTGCTACAGTGACCGGCAAACAACTTGAGCCAAAGTCGACGTAGTGGGGGTAAGTTCGCGCATGTACACTATTCCAATCGTGTGGACGCGTGCCGTCGGAATGCACCCGCGGACCTCTCTTTCCACCAACGATACCTTAAAATCGTCTATTGCGCACTCAAGGTCATGGCTCAAGTTGCGTGCCGGTTACTGTACGTGAGGCTATTGAAATTAAAAACATTAAAATTTTCATATGGATTGATGGGTAGCAAATAACTCATTGAAATCCAATAATCAAATTATTAAAATATCAAGTCACGTGCAGAACTGAAAGTCCTCTGAACACCGTGAGCGACTAGGATGGAGCGTTTTTGATTAAAAATAATTGGTGGTCATCATCATCATCATCCACAGCCTTCCTTATCCCACTGCCGGGTATAGGCCTTTTATCAGCGGTACTTATTATTAATTTCAATTAAAATAATGTGAATAAAATCCGTTGAGTTTAATTTCAAAGATATCGTTTTCTTGCTAATAAAACGGGGGCAATTTCTCCATCTATGCAAATTATCATTTTAGGTTTTCCCATCTATGTACACCCTTGGATCGGGGCCGTCCCAAGGCACTGTCGTCCCGTTATGCCACACGTACCGCCCGCCGGTGGAGGGGCAAAGCGCCAGTCGAGTAGGGTGCTCCGCTGCCGCCTCGGGAGTTACGTTACCGGCGCCGTGCGTCATGTCTGAAATCACGTAGCCGGGATGCACGCAGTTGACGAGGATGCCTGGAAGAGGTAAGTTGATTTCTTGTAAGTTAGGTATGTAGTTTATAAGTAGGGACTTTAGGCCTATTACAAAATGAACCGTTAAATTTTAAGTATTTGTATTTTCTGGCATAAAACGAATAAATATAGCCGTAATTTTCAAGATAAATATCTCTGCATAGTATAAATTAAAGTCGTTTTCCGCGCCTGTCTGTCTGTATGGCCGCTAACTCCTCCTAAATCACACAACGGATTTTGATTCGGTTTTCACCATCAGTTAGATACATTTTCACGGAAAGTTTATGTATATCACTAGTGACCCGTCCTGGCTTCGCACGTAAATTACACCCGCCCGAAGCCGGGCGGGCGGGTCGCTAGTAAAACATAAAAATGTTTATTTTATGACAGTAATTTAACCAAATGCATTCTTAAACTTTCTCTCCTATAGTTTTACGAAAAACTACTTTTGTAAATTGGAGGTAACAAATGGATATGTTGAGTTTTACCATAATCTGAAGCCGCTACATTCAATAAAAAATACAGATAAATGAATTTTCTACTGTTCTTATACTTAAGTCGAAAGAAAAATTAAACCAAAAATAAATTTTTCGATGCTTTTTTCGTAAAAAAATGTGATAGGACCCTTAAGGCGCTTGCAGACAATGCGTAGTACAAGTAGCAAGTAGAAGTTGTAAGTAGCTACTACGCATCGTCTGCAAAGTTTTGCTTGTTGCAAGTGGCAGTGGAAGTACTACTAAGCACTACCACTGCCACGATTTAATGATTATTTTTGTTGAATATGCTATATCATTGAAGTGGCAATGGGCTAGCCATATCTGTAGAAGAACTGACAACCGCTGGGGTAGACTAGTTCTAGAGTGGAGATCGCGTATAGGCAAGCGCAGAGTAGGTCGCCCTGCAGCCAGATGGAGTGACGACCTGCCAAAGGCGGCTGGTGGCAAGTGGGTGCGAAAAGCAGAAGATCGTGCCTTTTGGCGTTCTTGAGGAGAGGCCTACGTCCAGCAGTGGGCGAACATTAAATAGGATGATGATGATGCTATGTCATTTAAATTTTTAGGATATATTCCACCTCTAATGCTGGAAAGTTAGGGGTGATTCCCGTTTATTGAACCTGTGAAATCGTTTGTTATTAGCGCTGGTTCTGAGGTAGAACGAAAGGAGCGGTCGTTTAGGCGCTAGATAGAAAGGCGAGCCAAAATACCGCCTGCGCTCCGGTGCTTGGGTGGCGAGGCACTAGATTACGTGGAAATAGTTAACATCCTGGATTAGCACATGGGCTATTTTTTATTCCGGAAAAATGAGCGATTCCTGTCCGATAATTTTCAGAAACGAAAAGCGCCGAAAGACAATCCCTGATCAAAAGCAAGAGCCGGCGATTTTAAATAATAAATAAATAAATATTTCGGGACATTTTTGCACACACGGTCATCTGACCCCAAACTAAGCAAAGCTTGTGATATTGCTGCCAGAGACTGATATACATACGAGTACATATATAGTTTTAAATACATACTTAAATAGATATTAACAACTAGATATAGAACAAACACAAATGTTCATCACATAAATGTTTGTCCTAGGTGGGAATCGAACCACGCCTCCAAGGGGTAGGTTCACTACCAACTGGACCAACGAGCTATCAAAATGTCGCTTTGCACAGAAAGTAACTGCGGTATGTATGCACCCATAAATCTCGTATGTACAGTAGAAAAAGTTACCTCTGGATCCCAATCTTCGATGTAACAAAAACGTGTAAGCATTTACGCCAACTTTCGAGACCACATATTCCGATTCACCCCAACCTTCGCTGACCTCTTCATTCTTCACTGCTTCCACATAACTGTTCATCAGATCCTTCAAATCTTGTAAACTTAAATCCGAACTTAACTTCTCCCTCAAACTTTGCGAAGATATCCTAGATAGATGTCCAGAAGAGCTTGATATGTTCACGATCCTTGCTCCATCTTTGACTAAAGGTAAAATCGCTTCTGTAAAATTAACTAGAGCAAAGAAATTGACATGTAGAGTTTGTTCTGCTCTGTGCGCTTTTGGTTCTGTCGCATCTTTTAAGAATAGGATCCCAGCGTTGTTTACTAGAATATCCACTTCTTCTTTTTGCTCAGCAATGTGCTTCATAAAATTTTCTACGCTGACTTTATCAGTGACATCAAGTTGGTGAAATGCAGGGTTCAAATCCATTTTTTTTAGTTCTTCGCAAGCTTTTAACCCTCTTTCCTCATCTCGTGATGTTAAATATACTTTTCCATTGTATTCTTTGCATAGAGATTTGGCTATAAAAAAGCCTAGCCCTTTGTTTGCTCCGGTTACAATAGCGACTTTTTTCGACATTTTTATAACAGGAGATTCTTACATGTAGTGTACCTAAAATATAAACAAGATATAAACTTCTGAACCTAACACTAAGGAATAGATAAAAAGTAAAGGTTCTAAAAATGACGATAGAACCACATTATCTTTGGATTCTAAGTCTTTAGTTCTAGATAGGTAAAAAAGTAACAATAAAACAACGCTTGTTAAATTGTCAAAAGTAAGGTTAGTAAAAGACACATGCTACGGGACAAGAAGCTGCGAGATTAATCAATTACAAGTTACTGTAGTTTGTTTATATAAAAAATATGTTAAGTATATAATAAAACAAATTAAATCCTAACTACTTCTGTATTTAGGTAATGTCAAATATAAATAGGGTTAAAAAAAAACTTTGCAATGAAAAATATATGTTAAGTGAATCTTTACCTTCTAAATTGACATTTATTCCAATCATAAAAAATCAGAGTAGAGAAAAAGAAGTGAAGTCTTTCGTCTCTCCTCGTACCGGATTAGACCCGACAATATGTAAAGTGCCTTTTATCAGATGCAATGCAGGCAATGATAACATTGATAACCTTGCTCTACTGAAACTGGCGCCATCTATACCATAACTGTAATACCAACTTGACATTCAAGTTTTTGTCAATATTTACCTACCTGCGCACGCGACCTTGCCAGTATAAATTTGCAATCGTACTTAGTCATTCAAAGTGTTTTGATAGTTCTAGAAATCTAAAAACATAACCATGCTTCAGTTACCCGGTGTCTATAAACCAACAATTTTCGGAGACGAGGTCGTTCTACGCTCCATAGATTGGCTGGAGAACTTTCCTTGGAGGCAGGATAACTCCACGAAGACTTGTAAGGATAAATACGAGATTTTCCTTTGTTTAAAGGACTTTAGTTCCGAAGAAATAAGCGTGAAGACTATAGACGGACTGGTGATTGTAGAGGGGAAACATGACGAGAAGACGGATGAGTACGGGTTCATATCCAGGCATTTTGTGAGGAAGTACAGATTGCCTGAAGGATGTAAGCTGGACAGGATTCAGTCGAGATTGACGCCTGATGGAGTGCTTGTCATATCGGCTCCGAGAGAGGTGGTGATGAAGCAGGATATTGTGATACCCGTGTCTTATCTGGATTCGAAAAACAAATCTAAGTTGTAGCCTTTGGTGTGAAAAAACCAGGAAAAACATAGACTTTTATGGATAATACAAGCCCACAGCTTTGTGTAATTATTTATAGATTGTATTGTGTAGATATTTAGAGATTAGAGATATGAAGTGGCGTTGATTGTGTTGTATGTTTTTTATTACTTGGGACACATTCATAATATTGTGATATTTTGAGTAAATTATAACTTTGTTTAATAAAATTTTGTATAAATTTGTTTAAAGGTTATTTTATTTTTATTTGCTTTAGACGTAATCTACAAAATTTGTTATTCAATAAGCAGTAAACTATAAAATTATATAATATTAAAACTTAGCCAAGTTTCGCGACTTCTGTTAAATCGACCAATTTATCAGCAGAGTCGAATGGGGGAGGCACTAACGCATATTTGAACAAATCTTATAGACTATTTTAGTTCTGACATTAGGGCAACTTTATAGACAAGTTAGGTGGCCTGCTCAGGCTAATGTCTTCATGTTTTATATTTTTTTCTTAAGAAATCAGAACTATTTGAAATCTTATAGTTATATGCATTATTCATCATCATCATCAGCCCTGAGTGACCCACTGCTGGGTATACGCCTCCCTTTGTTTATGCCACTCCCCTGTCTCGCTATTCGCATCTACTCGTTCCAGACAGTATTTTTAATGTAGACAGTCCACTATGCATAAGCATATCTAATAATATGCGTATGCATTATTAGTGAAATATAATTTTGATTATATCCAACTAAATTTGTTGGCGGACCGGATTTATTAACTTTGTAACTATGGCTGGCCAAGAGATGCTTCGTAACTGAGCAAATCAAGACTAGTATATAAATAAAATGGTAGAAAGGGTATGTTAGGCCTGTATGTTGCATGCGCGGAGGGAGTGGCTGGGTGAGAGGGGCGGTAATGTTAACGTTTTCGCGCGCAGGTGTGGTTCCAAGAATTAAAATGGCAATTACGTTTTATTTTTGGGCTTCTCCTGATATGCTAGTCCACGTTTTCGCCGAGGCGTATAGTGATCGATCGAGGTATTTTTTTAAGAACGGTGATTTAATATTTTACGAACATATGACTCGTAGTTCTTTACAAAATGTCGTCTAAAAAAGTTAAAAGTTGGGTAACTTTTGACTCGTTCGCGGGCCGGATTAGGAACCTTGGCGGGCCGCATTGTGGCACGCGGGCCGTATTTTGGACACCCCTGATATAGACCGTACGTAACTCGTTAGTACCAAATCTAGGTTAGTAACAACACGGAACTGTTTTAATAAGATTAAATCTTTATATCTACACTAATATTATAAAGAGGTAAAGTTTGTAAGTTTGTAAGTTTGTAAGTTTGTTTGTTCTGTTTTAACTCCAAAACTACTCATCCGATTTTAAAAATTCTTTCACTAATAGAAAGCTACACTATTCCTGAGTGCCATAGGCTATGTTTTATAATGATAAAGTTTAGTTTTCTACACTAAATAACCGTATTAGTAAAACATGTCGGAGAAAAATTAGCTGAGTGGCATCTTTTTCGGCGTACGCTGATCTAACGGTTTGAGATAAGTGAGTACTATGTTTGACAAAAATGTAGTTCTTAAGTAGTTTTACAAAAAAGTCCGCGATAGTATATATCTAACTCTTATAAGAAAACCACAATAACGATAATAACCGGTTATTGTGTTCAGAATAAAAATTAAAATTATAAGGTCATGTTTAGACGCAGTTTTGTAATCTAATTTATTGATCTTTACAAAAATAAATGAATTTATTATCAGGAGTACTTAATGTAGATAAATATTGCCGTTTACAGTATGTGGTTTAGTTGCACAGTTCATGAGATAATGTAAATTTAAAATAACGCGACCATTATAATCCGCGCAGCGCCTTCATACTGCACATTATTATGTGGTTAGCAGGTAATATAATAAAATAATCATTATCAACACTATAAAAAAGATATTACAAAAAGATTGCATTAAAAACGGGAACAAAAAAACGGCCTTATCGCTATGAGCGACCTCTTCCAGACTACCTTCAACAATGGTGTGCTGCGGTGGAGCGGTGTCACAGGTATTATTAACCGACTTTAAAAAAGGTTCTCAGTTACGTGGTTTTTAGGGTTCCGTACCCAAAGGGTGTTAAACGGGACCCTATTACTAAGCCTACTCTGTCTATCTGTCTGTCGTACCTTTTAACGGACTGTATTTTTCGAACTGTAATAGATAGACGTTCGATCGTTACGGCGGATCAACTTGGAAATGTAATAATAGTAAAGTCAATAAGTGAAAGGGGGTCTCCAACCCCCATAAAACAAACGTATTTATTTACAAAAAAAAATATTAGCTCTAATGTAAAAATGATAATACGTACAAGCGTCAAACTTGGCATGATTATACTACACACTCTATAGTCTAACAACAAATAATAAATAATGGTCAAGTGCGAGTCGGTGACAAATTTTTGTTAGTTATAATTGTGTTATACTCGAGCGTCACTGTAGCAAAGAATTAAATATGTTACTTCGACTATTTCAGACAATAACTGATGGTTGTATTTTGTGGTGGTAAGGAACTCTTAATGCGCGAGCCTGACACGAAATGCGTATTTTACTAATTTTGAAGTCCGTCTAATCACTAATGTTTTTAGTTTTACATAGATAAAAACTAAAATTTTTGTGCTAAAAAATACTATAAAAGTAGGCATACCATTCAGGTGGAAAGGGCGGGACTAAACTAGAGTGTATTACAGGACAGATGCGGGACTATATGCGAAAAGGGCGCGATAGGAGTATATTGGATTACGGTATGGGAGTGGAGTGGAGCGGACGGCTGCGGGACTAGATCGAAAAGAGTGGGACTGAAGTAGATTGGATTACGGAACGGATGCGGGGCTGGATTGCAAAAAGGCGGAAAGGGAGTAAAGTGGATTACGGGACGGATGCCGAGTTGGATCGGAAAGGGTGGGACTGTATTATTAGAGAAGATTATGGGACAAATGCCGGACTGGTGCAGTAAGGATGAGGCGGAAGAAGAGTAGATTTCGGGACGGATTCGGGCCTGGAGCGGAAAGAGCAGAACAGGAGTTGAGTGGATTTAGGGGGTGAATGCAGAATTGGAGCGGAAAGGGTGGTTTAGGAGTAGAGTGGATTACAGGATGGATGCGAGACTGAAACTAAAAAGACGGGAGGTAGTAAAGTAGATTTCAATACTACGTAAGCGAAGCCGCGGGCAACAGCTAGTACATATATAAAATTCAAAATCCCGGCCTAGAGTCTTGAAATTTGGAGGTTGTGTTCATAAAACCGCACACTAAAGTGGTTAAAAGTTGGTTCCTCCCTGAATTCCTAAACTATATATATACTAGCGACCCGCCCGCCCGGCTTCGCACGGGTGTAATTTACGTGCGAAGCCGGGGCGGGTCGCTAGTTATATAATTATTTAAACTATCCTATATCTCAAGTTGGATCGAACTGCACATGGTGTGCGAATTTTATTATAATCGGTTAAGTGGTTTAGGAGTCCATTGAGGACAAACATTGTGACACGAGATTTATATATATTAAGATACTAGCTGTTGCCCGCGGCTTCGCTCACGTAGTATTGAAATCTACTTTACTACCTCCCGTCTTTTTAGTTTCAGTCTCGCATCCATCCTGTAATCCACTCTACTCCTAAACCACCCTTTCCGCTCCAATTCTGCATTCACCCCCTAAATCCACTCAACTCCTGTTCTGCTCTTTCCGCTCCAGGCCCGAATCCGTCCCGAAATCTACTCTTCTTCCGCCTCATCCTTACTGCACCAGTCCGGCATTTGTCCCATAATCTTCTCTAATAATACAGTCCCACCCTTTCCGATCCAACTCGGCATCCGTCCCGTAATCCACTTTACTCCCTTTCCGCCTTTTTGCAATCCAGCCCCGCATCCGTTCCGTAATCCAATCTACTTCAGTCCCACTCTTTTCGATCTAGTCCCGCAGCCGTCCGCTCCACTCCACTCCCATACCGTAATCCAATATACTCCTATCGCGCCCTTTTCGCATATAGTCCCGCATCTGTCCTGTAATACACTCTAGTTTAGTCCCGCCCTTTCCACCTGAATGGTATGCCTACTTTTATAGTATTTTTTAGCACAAAAATTTTAGTTTTTATCTATGTAAAACTAAAAACATTAGTGATTAGACGGACTTCAAAATTAGTAAAATACGCATTTCGTGTCAGGCTCGCGCATTAAGAGTTCCTTACCACCACAAAATACAACCATCAGTTATTGTCTGAAATAGTCGAAGTAACATATTTAATTCTTTGCTACAGTGACGCTCGAGTATAACACAATTATAACTAACAAAAATTTGTCACCGACTCGCACTTGACCATTATTTATTATTTGTTGTTAGACTATAGAGTGTGTAGTATAATCATGCCAAGTTTGACGCTTGTACGTATTATCATTTTTACATTAGAGCTAATATTTTTTTTTGTAAATAAATACGTTTGTTTTATGGGGGTTGGAGACCCCCTTTCACTTATTGACTTTACTATTATTACATTTCCAAGTTGATCCGCCGTAACGATCGAACGTCTATCTATTACAGTTCGAAAAATACAGTCCGTTAAAAGGTACGACAGACAGATAGACAGAGTAGGCTTAGTAATAGGGTCCCGTTTAACACCCTTTGGGTACGGAACCCTAAAAACCACGTAACTGAGAACCTTTTTTAAAGTCGGTTAATAATACCTGTGACACCGCTCCACCGCAGCACACCATTGTTGAAGGTAGTCTGGAAGAGGTCGCTCATAGCGATAAGGCCGTTTTTTTGTTCCCGTTTTTAATGCAATCTTTTTGTAATATCTTTTTTATAGTGTTGATAATGATTATTTTATTATATTACCTGCTAACCACATAATAATGTGCAGTATGAAGGCGCTGCGCGGATTATAATGGTCGCGTTATTTTAAATTTACATTATCTCATGAACTGTGCAACTAAACCACATACTGTAAACGGCAATATTTATCTACATTAAGTACTCCTGATAATAAATTCATTTATTTTTGTAAAGATCAATAAATTAGATTACAAAACTGCGTCTAAACATGACCTTATAATTTTAATTTTTATTCTGAACACAATAACCGGTTATTATCGTTATTGTGGTTTTCTTATAAGAGTTAGATATATACTATCGCGGACTTTTTTGTAAAACTACTTAAGAACTACATTTTTGTCAAACATAGTACTCACTTATCTCAAACCGTTAGATCAGCGTACGCCGAAAAAGATGCCAATCAGCTAATTTTTCTCCGACATGTTTTACTAATACGGTTATTTAGTGTAGAAAACTAAACTTTATCATTATAAAACATAGCCTATGGCACTCAGGAATAGTGTAGCTTTCTATTAGTGAAAGAATTTTTAAAATCGGATGAGTAGTTTTGGAGTTAAAACAGAACAAACAAACTTACAAACTTACAAACTTTACCTTTTTATAATATTAGTGTAGATAAAAGCGAAATTCACTTACTCACTCACTCATCACAATATCTCGAAAACTACTTGACCTACGAAGCTGAAATTTTGCAAGTAGATTCCTTATGGGTGTAGAGGTCCGCAAAGAAAAGATTTTGCGAAAGGTCCGAATTAAGGAGGACAAAAGAGGGTTGAAAGTTTATGTACGAAGTCGCGGGCAACAGCTAGTAATACGTAAGCTTGTTACTTGCCATGCTGATAATGTCATATAAATAAAAACCTTCGTATAATATTATTTTGATCATTTTCTAACCGCAATTTTTTGAGTTTTAAAACTGTAATAAATTCAGGACGTCCTAGCTCAGAGGTCATTGACCTTTTCGTAACATTATCATGGCAAAATGTTTTGCAAGTAGTTTTCTCTTTGACTAAACCATAAAAAATATAATATGTTATGTTATCGGTGTTTCCGAGAAGCTACAACATGGGTTTCTTCAAAAGGCGAGTTAATCGAATTCTAAAGGGTCGGCAACGTATTTATGATGCCTCTGGTGTTACAAGTATCCATAGGCGACGGTGACTGCTTACCATCAGGCAGCCCGTCTGCTTTATTGCCACCTATGGCATAAAAAAAATGTCGGGATGATAGATCCATAACAAAAATTTGGCTAAGTCCACAGAGCTTCGTTCGAAACGCTATTGCGAAGTCTTATTCTAATTCTATAACTTAAAGTATTTTAATGTACTCTGGATAAATAGTTTCTTTTATAACGGAACCCTGTCATAATAATGCGTGTCTCGACACGCTCTTGGCAAGCATTTTTTTCATAGCCCGTCATTTACTTGAATCTGATTTAGATCAACCAAAGCCGAAGCAAACTAAATTTTCCCATTTGCTCCGCTCGCGCTTTTTTGCCGCTTTACAATAGCTTAGCTGACTTAGCTCCTTATGGAGATAAGATATAAGATTTAAATTAATAGATAGATATGGATAGGATTAGCACGCTAGTTACTTTTTATCCCTGAAATATAATTGATTCCTGTAGGATAGCTCTTTTCATTCCGGAAAAACTATCGATTCCTGTAGGATACCTAAAATATTGCTACTCTGCTTACAAGAGTTTCATTATTTTTCATTAGAAATACGCGAGCGAAGCCGTGGGCAGAAGCTAGTTATGAGTTTATCTGCTTGATAAAATTGCGATAACTATTATAACATCACTTTGATAGTGTTAAACAAAAATAAATTACCGCTTTTGAATGTACTACTATTCAAACATTTTATTACAAGCACTTCGTGTAATTAATCTATTCTAAATTATATGCCTACAGTAGCCTACAGTACAGAGCAGACTACCAATCTCGCCAATTGACTGCCCATTATGAGCGTATCTAACATTTTTAAGCCTTAGGATCAAAAACATAAGATACATTTTTGATCCTAGAGGGCTTTCACGCAATCAGTCCTCGCTACTCGTTTACATTGAATTTGAACTTGAAGCAGTTTAGCGGTAGTTATGGAGTGAATAACACGTGTTTATATATCGGATAATCCAGGTACGTAATAAATAAATTTATCTCAATTTTTTTTAAATCTTTACAAGGTAATCTGGAAAGTGTTTAGTTTGTATTTTTGTTTATACGGTGTTAGAAGTTACATAAACCATGTGTTTTTTCTGTTAGAGATTATGTAAACAAATTTTGTTAGGTCTACCCTAACTAGAGTTTTCTTGGAATTTTTGGGTAATTTATTTTACTGGAATGAGTTACTAGGAAATTTTTATTTTAAAAGTTACGGGTGGATGCTGATTATAATTAAGGATTTTTTGGGATTAAGGTAAAGAATGTGGTAGGAACGGCAATCACCCGTTATTTTTTACCGATGAAAAAAAGGAACTGGTTCTCAAGTCGACGCGTATAAAAATATTGTTTATTATTTATGCAAGTATAACCACGCATAACTAAATAGCTCTGCATTATTAATATAGAAAATAACTGTTTAAAAATTTGGAAAAACTCAACATAAATCAACTTATTACCTCCAATTTACAAAAGTAGTTTTTCGTAAAACTCGGAGGGAATGTTTCAGAGTGTATTTTTAAATGACTGAGATAAATTAACTATTTTAATTTATGATTGACTGCCTTGTCTGGATTTATTTCAGGCAATAAATAATTATACATTATTTGGAATCATAACAAACTAAACACACTAAATAAAAATATATTAAACTACACTAATCTAATAAACCGCTGCCCGTAGGCATCGTTTACTTGTTTTAAATATGTCTTGTGAATAACAGCTATATTTTTCGCTTTTTTGTCCAAAAATACAGATACAAATACTAAATATGTCACAAACAAACAAAAATACTTGTAATTATATCCCATATCATAATTATCGATGGCCTTAAAAACTAAACAATACTTATCTAATGTCCATTACTTATGTTGTTTCTGTCTGATTCTGTTGTTTACTATGATGTATTTAGTGAGTCCGCATGTTTGTTCTTTTCAAAGTATGCTAATGATATTTGCTAGTCGTGATTCCACAGACCAATGACGCATCTTTGCTTTGGCCATAGAATTCTAGGTACCATCCAAAGATATATTTTCTATAGATCTTTCTATTTGATAGAATCAGAACGCCAAAAATCCAGTTTTCGTGGCTTTTTCGTCAAAATATGTGATATACTCTACATTTGCTAGAAATTCCAGTTAGAAAACAAAGACAGACTTATTACTTTTAAAATCCAAAATATGTATGAAATTCGGTACGTTATTAGGTACGGTAGGTGAGATAAAATAGAACACCCTGTTTTCCTTCTTTGTTTCCTGATAGCTACAATCTTGCCTAGATTCTCCAAGGCTAGAGTGAATAGATTTCTTCTAGATCAACGTGTTCCATCCTGGCCACACCACCGCTTACCATCAGGTGAGTTAGTGGCCAAACATAGATAAATTTTATATTAAAAACAACGTACGTAGGTACCTATGTTTTATTATCATACGTTTTATTATGGAACCAACCCTGAGATCGCAGAAACGTCAACGAAATGTATGAAACAACTAATATTTTTTCGCGATTTGAAGTTTGGCCCTAAAGTAAACGTTGTTTGTAACGATTAGTACCTGTAATGACCTCATCGAAAGTAACTTTAGTAAATTATTGTTAAAAACGCTGAATTCGTCGATAAAAGCGGGCCCTAAGTGAAAAGTAATTTGTTATTGGTTTATAACAACAAGTACTATTTCCTAGCAGAAATCCGTGAACGAAGCAAGCACGAAAAAAATATGTTTTTTTTTTACGGAATAGGTCTATGTTTGCCAACTCGCTGGTGGTAAGCGACGGTGTGGCCGAGGATGTAACACGTTATTTATTACAGTGATAGAGTATGTATATAAAACACTCATAATACATTAGTAATGTGTGAGTACAGTGAGAGCGAAATTTATTTTGGATAATGAAATCTAATTAATATGTAACAAAACGAAACATAAAAGACGGAGGACTTGACCAATTTATTTTCAAAACAATGCGCAAACAGTGTAAATCTTATAGATAAATAAAAACTTAAAAAAAAAAAAACTGACGAAAAACTAAACTGAAAAAGTAAAAATAAAAACATGTTGTCTTGATAATTTAATTCCTAAACGAATCTAAGTAGGTACCTACTGTCACAGGCGAGTTGGTGGTCAAACGTGGACTTTTCGCGATAAAAAAGTTTTTTTTTTTGAGGCGGCGCCAAACAAATAAATAAGTAAATTCTTTACCAGGGGCCTTATGATCCTGTTTGGGTGATAAAAAAAGGTTGCGCGACCGCAAACCGTATCTGGGTGCGATAAGGTTCACGTTCGCGTGATTTTCTGAACTGCGCGGTTTTAACGTTAGTTTGATACCGCTTAAGTAGTTAGCCGTAAGGCTCCAGGACCTCGGGCAAACCAGATGTAAAGATGCAGATGAATAGGGTATTTGATTGAATTAAAAAAACTGATCGAATCGAATCTTCCTCCTTTTTTAAAGTCGGTAAAAATATTATTCGTTCTAGTGTAACACTAGCTTACTATTTTTCAGTTTGTGAATTATTTAATTACTTTAAACTAAAAAACAATGTCCTGATTTTCACGGTGGATTAGGTCCATCATGAGCCAGCCACCTGAGCGTTAACACCTGAATTAACTGATAATGATACGTTATCTCTCACATTCCGTATATGTGTACGTATCTGTTTATTTATTTCGGAATGTTACGTAAAAGAGTTTGAGACACGCATGATCTGCGGCTGCATAAAAAGATTTCTATGTACAAGGCAATAATTCTACCCACAATCAGTGGTCGATCTTGGACTTACGATATCGTCACGTGCCAAAACGAGACAAAGCAACCCCAAAGATACCTATGAAATTATTTGCGTCCCGCTTATGAAATTGTATTGTTGTTAATATTAATACAATTATTGTTCATCGTGTCATCGATATTGTATTAAAGACAATCAACATTCCTCCGACATTGTTTTCATCCTGTTGATGTAATTTCAATATTGTATTGATATAATTATCATTAATATTATCGGTAAGTGTTTTTTGCATACGTTTACCTATTATCAATGATTCTAACCCCAGAAAAGAGAAGTAGTTACCAGGCATTACGAGTGAATGGTCGAACATTCTTATTTAGATCGCGTTGAACTCCACATCGCAGTTGTTAACTGATTTCGAATGACTGACGTTTCGTTTATATGGGTGCAACTGGCTACAACAAATTTCTTACAAAAATGTCTTACAGCCGATTTTTTTTCATTTCTGTGATTTAACCCGCATATTCATAGACGTAAATAAAGGTACCTCAAGTACTCACGTCACCCTCAGTGATGATTTGGCATATAAAAACATCACTTGAGGGTGACGTGAGGGTTCGGGGTACCTTTATTTACGTCTTTGAATATAGGTTATAGACTAGTCGTCCTTGCTGCTATGCAACTCTGCTTTTTTTGCAATCAAACCTACCTTTTAGCCGGACTTAAAAATAACTACTGTCGCAAAAAACTGTTTTCCAAAATTTACTCTTATGTTATCGCAGAGTATTTAGCAGTTTAATTGGAATTTGTACATTTTGCTCCTTGATCATTGTACGCTACTCTTAGGATAATTTGCGACCGTTTGTCAGTTTGCGCTTTTGACATTGTGCGACTAAACCTATGTTTGTAGAAGGAAATCTGTTTTTTTCAGAAAGATGTTTCAGTATGAATATTCTTAATGAAAAATCTGTACTGTCCCTGAGTGATATAGGCTGTTTTGTTCCAAAGCGGACGAAGCCGCGGGCAAAAGCTAATTATCAATAAAACCGTACTAACATTGTCAATCTTATTATTGAAACTGACGTGGTTTTCACACATTTTATTTATGTTACACGGGAATTACTCACGTAAGATTAAGCCGGTTACTCCGACTATAGTTTCAACCGCATTAGACGGCCTTTTTCAAGGTGAATGCGCGCGCGCGGCTGCGTCTCGCTTTGCACTACGGGCCGCCGCGCGGCGCGCACGTGATGACACCGGCTGCTTGTCGGGTACGGGGGTGGGGGTGCGTAGAGAAATATGTTGCGCCGGCGCACACTGGAGCTCTTCCTCACTCGAATCTTCCTGCGTGTCGGGAATACTCCAGCACGCGGAGCTCACCACGTCGCCACCAATCTCACGGTCACTCACACGAACTCCATGAAGGCACGGCTTCCAAGTCGGTGGCAGGTTCCATCCTCCATCCCTATTGAAGGTTGGACGTCGACTGATCTCGATGGCTTCTCTGACTTTCCGGGGCACAAAGAACTTCTCCCGTGCCAGTACTTTCGCTCTGTCGAACCTGATATAATGCTGTGCGCCGGAGCCCAGAGAATGTTCTACCACCGCGGAACCGTTGGTGTCGAGCTTTTTCATGGAACGTATATGCTCCGTGAGCCTCGTGGACACGTTCCTCTTTGTTTCGCCGACGTAACATTTACCGCAATCGCAGGGGATCATATACACACCGGGAACCCCCAAAGGGTCTCTATCTTTTGGAGAGCGGAGCAGCTGATTGTCAATCTGTTTTGAAATAAACTATATTATTGCGTGACTTTGAATAAGGCGTGTTCCTGTACAATAAGCACTTTGTTGCCGTTTTTGGCACATTGATGTTAAATCTAAGTTTTACATATCTTTGATTGCAGAGCATAGGCCAATTCCATCTCCCGACAGCTCTCTTTGTTCTGAATCAATCTTGGTCAGGGTATCTACCACAGCTCTACCACAATTTCAAAATTCTCGCTTTATGTCTACTGCAGATTAGAATAGAAGATTTTTTTTAAATTAGCAATGCCCCGCTGTTTTACTCGCCAGCCATATTGATTCCGAAATAAGTAGCGCATGTGTTATTCAGGTATAAGCTATCTCCGTAACAAATTCAAATCGGTTCAGTTGTCACGGAGTTGAGTGGTGACATAGTTTTGCATTTGTAATACTAGCTACGTCCCATGGCTTCACCCGCTATCTTGACATGACCCGTCATATTTTTTGGGATAAAAAGTAAGAAAGTAACTTATTAACAACGAATTCTGATAATTTTTTTAACTGCATCAGTCTTACGTTCAAAAACGTAAGTGTTTGAACGTAAGACTGTTGCAGTTTTATCTGATATATTACAATGAATATTAAAGAGAAAAAAAAACAGCTTTTCTCCATGATATTGCAGGTGTCAACATAAATAAATGCTTGGACCGAGCATAGTATAACCTCCATACCAAATTTCATATAAATCCTTTCAGCAGTTACGGAGTTGAGCACAAACATAAACTTTCGCATTTATTGGTGCAAAGAACGTTTTGAGTTTGTGATACCCAGGTAACCCAGGTCTCACACCTGAGCGATGGTAGCCGAGCGGTAGCATGAACGTTTTACAATCTGACGGCACCCGGCACGATTCTCGGCCCTGCACAAATTACTTATTTAGTGTAGGTACTAAATAAGTAATTTGTGCAGGGCCGTTGCCGTTTCGATGCCATCGCTCAAAAACGGTGAAGGTAAACATCGTGAAGAAACCGGTATGACCAAGAACCTCAAATAATCAAAGACTAATGACGTTGACCAACATGCACTGGGCCAGCATGGTGGATTAGGGCCCATCCTCTTCTCTCTGAGAGAAGTCATGTATCCCAGCAGCGGGAACATGATAGGTTGGTCTTTTCTACAAGTCTTGCAGAATTTCAAGCCTTACCACGAGCTAAAACTATCTCCACTCATTCTCCAGTAGATCATCAGCAACCATGGAGACGGAAACCTTTGCAGAGTACATACTGGTGGAGTATCGATGGGTGATCGTAATCACGGTTCTGTTACCCCTCTCCGCGCTGTGGAAGATCTGGTCTACCTTCAGGAACTATGTGGTGTTCCAGATGAAGAGCGCGCCCAAGATGCATGATAAGAAGGTCAAGGAAGTTCAGAGGCAGGTAAGCAGTCGATAAAGTATGGGGAGCTTGAGGTAGATGGTTTGATAGATAGATACAAGTCTTTAAGTAATTAAAAAGCACGTTGTCATTCTTCGTCATTGTTATTATTATAATAACAATAGATAGGCTGTCAAGAGATGGGGCAAAAGTTTTTTTTTACGTGGTAAATTGTAATTAAATTTCAACAAAATCTCAAATCTTTGCCTTATACTAACCAAGGTCGCCACTATATAATTAAATCACATCATCAGCCAGTTAACTTCACTTCTGTACAAAGGCCTCTCTTAGAGAGGGGTGTTGCCATAATCCCCACGCTTGGAAGGCGGCTTGGGGATCGCAGTAAATTCACCGTGTACGAACAGGACGCTGCTGCACATCCTCCGGTAGTTCTGGTCGCAGTATGTAATTAAATAACTGCAGATGTCTGTACCAATAAGACAGATTTTAAAGTGCTAAAAAACGTTTTGTTGACGGACCGCCGTCTGACCAACGGGAGAGAAAGAGTGAGAAAATCATATTTCCCTCTGTTTCTCTCCTGTTGGTTGGACGGCGGTCCGGTCAACCAAATCCACATGTCTGTTAGCTACTTAAAACAAACTCAGGGAGCATCTCACCCACCTCTGAAACCGGCTTTGTAAGATACACTGATGTGTATAGCTATCTAGTAGTACTAGCTAGTGCCACAATAAAGACAAGTCTTGATTTTCTCACCCCATGCTTCCAGGTCAAGGCATGGCTGTCAGGCGACCGCTCCACCCGGCTTTGCACCGCGCGACCCACCTGGCAGACCATGTCGTTCCGTCAGGGGCTCTACAAGAAGTCCTCCACCAATGTTAAGATCGACCTCGTTGATGTGCTAGAAGTCGACACCAAGATCATGGTAAGAAGATTTTTTTACTGTTCTATATTGCCCTCTTCCTCTTCTTCCTCCTCCATCTATTCCCCTGACCTGTGCCATAGGGGATCCCCCTATGAATTCTCACGGTCGATCCTCGAGGGCAGAATTCAGACGAAAGAGGCTTAAACGACTGGGTGGTATTAAAAAGTGCCAGAGCGGGCACGAAAAATCGTCACTGCTTTATGGTTGATATTCCGAAAACCCGTACGAAGTGCTTTGATTCCACATTTATTGTGCGAACTGCTAGTCTGTGGAATGCGCTGCCTGAATGGGTGTTCCCCGATGGTTACAATCTGGGTGTCTTCAAATCACGAGTGAATCGTTTTCTTCTAGGCAGGTGTGCTCCAAGGTAGACCGCATCATCGCTTAGCATCAGGCGTGATGGTGGTCAAACGCAAGCTTATTAATTATATTTAAAAAAAGTGAACCGGAAAGAGTTACCAGCATCTGAAGAAGACATCACGGGGTCGAACAAGCTTTGCTCACTGATCTCCAAACTTAAACATGAAGATATAATTTGATGAAGGTGTATGTGCCAATGTGCATAAAAGTTGTGATTGTGACCTCATAATTTCCGAAGCGTTCCTCGACGTAGTCAAGTCAGTCACGTCACCGACCCCTCTTGGAGCACGCATAGTGCTGACTCAACTCATCTTCATCTGGTCTATTTCACTTCGATCACCTGGGTGATCAAACCTTTAGTGTCCTTTGATCACCCGGGAATCTGATGCCTCTCCACCACTGGTGGTCGAAAGTTAGACCAGATTTTTTTACCAAGTTTCTCTATTGCAATCGAATAACATACAAATACTTTTCTACAACAATTTTAATTTTTATAACATTATTATGTAGGTACATCAAATTAATTAATAATTTATTCAATTTAAAATATAAAGAACATAAATTTCATTGCAATAAGTCAATTCATTCATCATTCATTATTTATTAAAGCAGCTACATGAAATATTCTAAGATAAATATTAAAATTTATAATATAAAAAAAAAATGGCCTCATATACCAAAGAAGACAATTTTTTCTAGGCCCACCGAATTTACCGTATATTGATGGGTATAACACTATAAAATTCATCGTTTTTTTTTTGTACCATTCGGGCGAAAGATAAGGTAAAAATGAAACCGGAATAATAAAGAATAATATATGTTGTTTTGATTTTGGCCACAATTCAATCATTTCCCTTATAAAGTCACTTGACCGGAACGTTTTTAATACGAAAAAGGACGCATGCTTAGGATTTTTTATACAAAAATAAATAGACCATATTTTACAACAGTGGCCATAGTAATCGGCTTTGGTCAATATTCCGGTTTGATCGGATATAGCTAATATTACCACTAAATCTAGAGATTATGAGGAACAAATCGAAATGAGTTTCATTACTATACGGTATTCGTTTGAGGTGGGCCTATTTTTCAAACAAAAGAAATTGTCTCATTTGACGGTTTTAAATCAATTTTATTCAGTGAAATTACAATATTTGAGCTGGAATATACGTCACAGATACATCTGTGTTTGAGTTTATGATTTGGTTCAAAACACAATAGAATAAACTTTTCTTGATAAAAAAAAAAACTGAAACAAAGTCGATTTATTTTATTTTTTTCGTTTTATGTTCTAACTAGCGGTACGCCCCGGCTTCGCACGGGTATAGATTATAGCCTATGTCACCCGGGGATAGTGTAGCTTCCCGTCAGTGAATTAATTTTTCAAATTTGTTCAGTAGTTTCGGAGCCTCAAACAAACAAACAATCAAATCTTTCCTCTTTATAATATTAGTATAGATGAAAGCTCGTAACAACCTGGAAATTGCATGTACTGAAAGGCAATTCTATTAATTTTTTTTTGGTTTGTATAGATTTTTGATAGTGAAAAGTTTCGTTTTTTAGTGAAATTAAAAGCGTAAAAATGTCGCGAGAATTTGCGCGCACCGCGCTCAGTACCGCGCCAGGCGTCATCGAGGTCGGACCTATGTTCGTTTTTGTCGTTGCACTACACTGACATCGTCGCTATAACTTGGCGGGGGCTGAGGGAGCGTTTTGTTGCCTACGCGACTCGGATAACAGGCTTTTCATTGAATTCATTAATATTTCAGATAGTTTAATATAGTCTTCAAAATTATAATATTAGTACTCAGTCTGGTAGAAGATACGTCGCGTACGTATGTGGGCAGGTGGCAGCCGGTTAGGTACCTATATAACGCAG
This sequence comes from Agriopis marginaria, assembly GCA_932305915.1. Classification (NCBI taxonomy): domain Eukaryota; kingdom Metazoa; phylum Arthropoda; class Insecta; order Lepidoptera; family Geometridae; genus Agriopis; species Agriopis marginaria. Next base: position 17,645,293 of record OW029914.1, on the reverse strand, counting down.
ACCCTACGATGTAAACAGACCTCTCCGACTTCGAGAACTTATGGAACGGTGTTACGACCTGGGGCCTTACGGACAACAGCTATTGCGGCACCTAATCCGCTCAGTTGGAAAATCAGGCGAACGTGAACCTTATCGCGCCCAGATACGGTTTGCGGTCGCGTGATTTTCAACTGAGCGGATTAGGTGCCGCAATAGCTGTTGTCCGTAAGGCCCCTGGTTCCTCCCTTTGTTGCTGCGCAAGTTCGTCGTCGGGTTAGCGTCCCTCATTTGGTTATCTATACTAATATTATAAAGAGGAAAGATTTGATTGTTTGTTTGTTTGTTTGCATTGAATAGGCTCCGAAATTACTGAACCGATTCGAAAAATTCTTTCACAGTTGGGATGCTACACTATCCCAGGGTGACATAGGCTATATTTTTTTTTTTTTTAAATAGGGATCCTCACTAAAACTCCAATAATGTAACACAAGGTGTAAAAAAAATAAGACTTACACCCGTGCGAAGCGTTGCCTAGTCAAAAATATATGCGTATCCTCGCTCCTAGTGCGTTCGAGAAGCGCTTTTCATGTGGCAAAATGTAGTCTGATTTTTGTAGAATATAAACCAGTAGGTAGTTTTTGCATGATGAGATTTGTAATTCTGATAACTTTCCTGTTTTTTGTCTCAAGTCAAATAGGTCATCCTGTTTGCGTCATCCTTATCAAAATTCTAACAGCCCGATAAATTTCAGTCTTTGATTGTCCAAGTTCTTGAAGAAGTCCGACCATTTACAAGCATCTTTTTAACTCTACTGCGATAATATATCTCATCTTACTGCTATTCTTTTTTAATCGACTTTGAAAAAGGAGTTCTCAATTCGGTTCTAAGTTTTTTTATGTTTATTATCTCAGTTGTTAACTCCCGTCATATGGGTCATATAGGTGTAAACCGATTTGGAAAATTCTCATTTATCATTCTTCATTCTTTCAGATTGGTCCCATAGAAATTTCATCAAAATCGGTTCAGCAGTTTGGTTTTTAAATCAAAATAACTGGAAAAATATGTCATCCAAGTATTTTTAAGTCTGTTTTTTTATTGATAACTAGTAGGCCGCCCCTGCTTCGCACGGGCGAAGTCGGGATATATAGCCTATGTCAACCGGGGATAGTGCAGCATCCCAACAGTGAAAGAATTTTTCAAATCGGTTCAGTAGTTTCGGAGCCTATTCAATGCAAACAAATAAACAAACAAATCTTTCCTCTTTATAATATTAGTATAGATAATATTTATTAAAGAACACACACACACACACACACTTTTTTGCCACAACTTTTTATCGCGAATAATTCCGCATTTGACCACCAACTCGCTTGTTGGTAAGCGAAGAAATGGTCGAAGATGAAGCACGCAGACTTAGAATATACTTATTTATTCTGGCCCAGATTATATATCTCAGGAAACAAGGAAGCCGGCAGGTTGTTCCAATCCTTGGCCGTACGGATTAGAAAACAAGAATCAAAGTCGTAAACGAGATAAGTCTTTGTTGAGCAGTGGAAGTTTAATGGCTGGTGATGATGATGATGTCAGAAAGTCGTAAAAACACAAAATGCCTTTGTAAAGTTGTAACTAATATAATAACATTATTCAAATCAAATCAAATTCAAATAATTTATTTATCTAATAATAATATCCAAATCATTACAAATTAATTAGATTGAATTAAGCTAAGTATTTTAACTTTTAGCTGTGGGCCCCAAACTAGGCCGAGCCTGTATTTTGGGGTCCCTTGATTTCCCAGAGACATTTAAACAATTCGTTCAACCCTGTGTAAAAGATCTGCCATTTATTATACATACATAGATTATAGATTAGATTATATTGTTTCAAAAGTTACGAGAAGAGCTTTAGAAATGCTGCTCCTTTAAATTTACCGGCAGCGGTAGCATATGTGCTTCACAATCTGACGGCACCCGGTTCGATCCTCGCCTCGGCCCTGCACCAATGACTTATTTAAAAATATGTTATGTGCAGTTTCGAAGCTATCGCTCAAAAACGGTGAAGGAAAACATCGTGGAGAAACCGGTATGCCTAAGAACCTCACAAGTTCAAAGGCATACAGCGCAAGCGAAAATTTCAATATTTTGGGTTGAATCTTTTGAGCCATTATTATTATCTTTTTAAGATAACTTTCAAAGCAACAAGTAGATAATATTTTTTACTTGCACCTGCATTAAGTCAATAGCCCCTGGCGGAGAGCGGGTATGATTTATCTTTTCTTTTTCATTAACAATTTAAATATAATCCGTAATTAACACTAAAAAAAATCCCCGGTCAGTCAAAGGCAGATCTAAGACAAGGTGGAAAGATTTGCTAAAAGACATGAGATAGTGTAAGTTTTAAAGATAATGTCGAGAATAGAGCCTAGTGGAGGAGGAGGAGGAGAGAAAGATAAAGAGAGAGAGAGAGAGAGAGTGAAACGTCAATTCTGATTTAATATTTTCTAAACATAGTTGCCATCATTTTCTGACGTATTGAAATGAAATGAGACGCCGATAATTTTAGTCACGTCTAATTAGTTTAGTTTAGAGAATAATACGACAGAATTGACGCCAGTGTGTGTCGGAAATTACTTTAGTCCCTATACATAAATAAGTATATACGTTACCTACGTATAACGGTGGCTGTTAGAGGGACATATCCACTAACGACACAGAACTTGTTTTAAAATACCGCTAATGATGACAAAATTCACTATTGTCAGCCTTTGTTAATCCACTCTGAAACCTGTTTACTAGGTACAACGCGGTCTCCAATAAACAAAACATTGACCTCGAGTCTGTTGTACCATTTTACAGCTTTTATTTAACTTGCCTTATGAACAGCATTACGATTATTCGAATCATTATAGTATAATATGTCTTCGTAATACTCGTATGTCAATGTGCAAGAGAAGAATACGATAAATAAAATGACGTCACACATTCAATATGGCGGACACCTAAAAATGTTGTTTTAAAAAAGTTTTTGTTTATTTATCATATTATTTCTAAACTAAACTAAATTGGACAGTACTAATATTGAAATTTTTCAGATATTAAAACGATAAGAGATGCAAATTATTTTAGTGTTGTCAGAATATTTTAGAAAGTAGTACAACAAATTCAAAATCTATATCGATCATGGATATCTATACTAATATTATAAAGAGTAAAGATTTGATTGTTTGTTTGTTTGTTTGCATTGAATAGGCTCCGAAACTACTGAACCGATTTGAAAAATTCTTTCACTGACGGGAAGCTACACTATCCCCGGGTGACATAGGCTATAATCTATACCCGTGCGAAGCTGGGGCGGAGGATCGCTAGTCAAAAATATTTAAAGCCATGGATATCGGGTCAGAGCCCAAAAGTAAACCAAAACCATACATGATGTCGACATAAATTTGAATAAGTTTGTCTGCATATATAAATATACAGAGTTGAAAAACTCAGGACACTTCAGTACCTCAGAGGCATAAAGTCAATGATCATAATTATAGCAGTATCTCCACTTTTTTCGAAATTGATTATTTTACACCAATGGAATAGCATAAAACGACTCTATATACCTAGTAGTGTTAAGGATTAAGTCCTAGTGTATGCATGGAAATACCACAGAAAAGTTTTTTTTTTGTTTAAATTAGGCTCTCAAGTCATTTTTGTAAGAAATTTGTTGTAGGCAGTTGCACCCATATATACGAAACGTCAGTCATTCGAAATCAGTTAGCAACTGTGATGCTGACAAAGAACTTTGAGACCTAAGCAAAAAAGGTAAGGTCCAAGTTCTTTGGATGCGGAGTTCGACGCGTTGATCTAAATAAGAATTTTCAATCAAGGTTCTGTCATTATGCCTGGCGACAGATTTTCCTTCTCATTTCCGTTCTATTTACTTCTATTTCCTGTGGGAAATACCCAAAGCTATAAAATACCAAGTTCAAACTATGAACATAGCATTAGACCTCAAAGTATCGTAATTCTTACCAAAAAATAAGTTAGTTTTAAAGTTGATGTTATATGCCATATATGAAATTGTATCTCGATGGCCATAATATCATACTTGAGAGATTAACAATATTAAAAACACGTTTAGTTTCTTTGTTATTTTTGCGTTTAAGCTATTATGAAGTAGATGACCTTAAATTTGGTATCATGATAAATCTCTCAATAAGTATTTGGATTTAATTAGGAACCGGTTTCCTCACGATATTTTCCTTTACCGCTTTTTAGATTGCACATAATTTATTTAGGTACTAAATAAGTCATTGGCGCTGGGCCGAGCATCGAACCGGCTGCCGTCAGATTGTAAAGCGCACATGCTACCGCCTGGCCACCAATGCTTACCGAGCATCGAGTACCATAACACAAATTTTAGATTGTGCGGAGTGAGTTCTCAGTGCGAAATTAACTAGGATGTTTAAAAAAAACATACAGTCGAATTGATAACCTCCTCCTGAAATCGGTTAAAAATTATATGTCCAAGACCTCAAAAATGCACATGACATTCACCAACATGCACTGGGCCAGCCTCTCTCTCTGAGAGAAGTTCTGTGTCCCAGCAGATGGGATATGATATGCTGAAATGATGATGATGACTCGATGCTCGGTGGTCGAAAGGTACAGTTTATTTTCGTGAGTTTTGTACTAGAACCAAATATATTTTTTTTATGATAGAGATTATTTGATAGCCTGTTGGTCCAGTTGGTAGTGAACCTACTTCTGAGCTTGGGGGCATGGGTTCGATTCCCACTTAGGACAAACATTTGTGTTTGTTCTACATCTGGGCCGGATTCTACTAAATCAATTGTTTTTTTTTATTGAAAAATTTAAAATTATAACTAAAACCAAAATTAAAATTACCAGCTTGGTCACCACGGTTTGTCTTGTAGCAGAAGTACGGGAAGAATTCCTCGCCACTCCAGCCAACTATGCGGCCATTTTAGAACCAAGTGGTCTCATGCGTGACGATGGTAAAAGCTGTGGTAAAAGACCTTTGCGCCGTCTCATCTTCCGCAACTCAGAAAAGGGCTGGAGTGGCGGCTGAATAAGCGGAAAGCCTCAAAAGGCGCAAATATGGTACCCTAGATAGCGGGTATATATTTGAGCCTTTTGGGGTTGAGACGCTTGGACCGTGGGGACCAGGAGCCCATCGAATATTTAAAGACCTATTAGGGCGACTGGTCGAAGCAGCTCGTGACCAAAATGCTGGCCTATATTTTGCCCAAAGAATAAGCATTGCCATACAACGTGGCAATGATACAAAATTATACCTTAAGTGCCATAAGTGTCAATTTTGGGTAGATTTTTTAAAAAATTAACAATAACAATTTAAAAACAATTGGTTTAGCAGAATCGGGGCCCTGGTTGTTAATATCTATTTAAGTATATATTTAAAATTATAAAATGTGTATGTATATCAGTATCCGGCAGCCATTTCACAAGATTTGCTTAGTTTGGGGTCATATGACCGTGTGTGAAAAATTACAGTTTTAATTTTTAATTTCTATTAATTATGTTCATTTCAGACTGTCCGGTGCGAACCTCTAGTAACGATGGGCCAGCTGTCCCGCACACTGGAACCTCTCGGACTTTCATTAGCTGTGGTACCAGAGTTGGATCAGCTGACCGTCGGCGGGTTGGTCATGGGGACAGGCGTGGAGACCTCTTCTCACGTCCACGGCCTGTTCCAACACATCTGCGAGCAGTACGAATTGGTGCTGGCTGATGGATCTGTCATAACTTGCAGCAAGGTAACAATTAAGAAGATCAGCGCCGGCCCTGGGGTGAGCGCAGTGAGAGGAGCGGTTGCTCTAGGCGCCAGGTAGCAAGGGGCGCCAAGATACCACAAGAGAATGATAAATTTGGATGGCGCTTTTTCGCATCGGCGCGGGGAAGCGGCGTGGCACACTTATTGTTTGTAGACAGCATACAATTTTGATCTGGAAATAATTTCATAGTCTTGAGCATCGGCGCAAAGTTCTAGGCTAGTCTATCAGTTTTTTATCGGATACATTACGGAGAGTGCATCGGATCTGCACGATCTAATTCCGTCCTGCCCATTTTTCTATCGGAATGCCAGAGCGGGTACAAAAAATCGATCCGCTTTATGGTTAATATTCCGAAATTCCGTACGAAGCGCTTTGATTCCACTTTTATTATGCGAACTGCTAGTCTGCAGAATGCGCTCCCTGAATCCCCGATAGTGTACTCCAATAGATACAATCTGGGTGTATTCAAATCACGAGTGAATAGAATAGAATAACTTTTATTGCTTCAAACTGGTACATGAGTTGTTACAAATACATCATTGAGTATCACAGTTCTACCCTCTTCGGACGTACAATATTTTCTTAGCCTAGATTTTATTGTTTTCATTACACCATAACAAAGAAAAGAATAAAATATACAGCAAATAAGCAGCAAAAAACAGCAGCAGCAGCATAAATACAGTAGCTTAAAATAAGTATCATTGAGATATATAATATTTACATTAGGCATCGGTTTCTTCTAGGCAAGCGTGCTCCACTGTAGACCGCATCATCGCTTTACATCAGGCGAGTTGGCGGTCAATCAAACGCAAGCCTATTATTGAAAAAAGTACTGGAAATAGTTTATATCCTTGATTGGACCATAGAATACTTTTATCCCGGAATCGATTCCTGTACTATAGTTTTTAGAAATAAAACGCGCCGACAGACAATCTCGCTCTACCCTGATCAAAGGCAAGGGCTGGCGCTGAAGAAGATTCTTTTGAATCATCAATCCACGAAGATGTTTGCAGCTATTATTTTTAACAAAGAAAGTTATGGATTAATTAATATAAAAACGGAGAACCTAATCCGGAATGGTCCACCATCAAAACTATTATGCATAACCAGCTACGATTAGTTCTTAAATAAGAAAATAAAATCCATTTCGTAACTATCTTTCATAACAAGCTACGAAACAGGATTTCTTTTTCACAACCATTTATTAAATTATCCATCATCATTATTAGCCTTTCACTGTCTACTACTGGACATAGGCGTCTATCCTATTCTAATGCACGTCACTGAACCCGGTCGGCAGCTCTCTGCATTCAGTTTACATAATCCATGTCATTGGTCAAATATCATGACAGAGAACATATAATTTTGTTGATGGAAACTCATTTTGACGCTGATGTGACGAAATAAATAAATTTCTTTTTACCATAATTTCAGGACGAAAATCCGGACTTGTACTACGCCGTGCCTTGGTCGTATGGAACCTTCGGATTCCTCACGTCTGTTGTCATCAAAATCATTCCAGCTAAGAAGTAATTCCTCTATTTATTTTAAACCGACTTCAAAAAGGGGGAGGTTATCAATTCGACTGTATGTTTTTTTTGTATATTTGTCTATTCGTCAGCTCGTAACTGCTGGACGAAGGCCTCTTCTTTTTTATGCCATTGTTGCATGCAAACAAGCAAATAGGCTACCTGATGGTAAGCAGTCAACGTTGCCTATGGATACTTGTAACATCAGAAGTATCACAAATACGTTGTGTTATAATAAATCTTCAAGTTAGACTTTCGTTGGACACATCATGCCTGTTGGTGAGCAAAGATTCAATCCAGGGTGTGTTCCATGTTTACCTAGAAGGAATCTGTTTATTCTAGATTAAAAGACGTGATATGGTAATTTTCGGGGAAAACAGACTCCGATGGAGAATAAGTACACCGCTTTGGGTGTATATAAAAATGTATCATCTTTTACATCTTTCCTTCGATTTCACATTGGTCCGCCCCTAATTTCTTGCGGGATCCCGTAAATGAGGCTGGGTATTTTCGCTTCTCTTCATAGGTAACGGTTGTGCGACTGCTGTTTTTCACGTAGGTACTGTATTCTCGTATAGGTATTTTTAGATCGACGTAGCAATACAGGCAAGATTTGCTTATAACTTATGAATTCTTATGAACACACGAAATATTGAGAGTGGACTTAATTTATTAAACAGTCCAAATGAACAGAACAATAGCTTACAATGGTAATTTTCACATACTCACACAATCAAATTCACAAAACTATTTTTCACACATAAATTAACTCGTAATTCTTTTAATTATAATGTTAAATAGCATTTAATATCAATTCTTGTGTACATTTATGCAAGCATTTCAGAAAAGAACTGGTATCTTACTGTGGGAGTTCACATACATTATTTTATTTTATCATTGCATAACCTTTATTTTTTCTAACTTATTTTATTTATTTAAAAAAATCTATTTGATTGTATGTTTATGGTTTACATAAAAGAATTTCAAAGTATATCCTCTATTCATATATATGTCACCCGGGGATAGTGTAGCTTCCTAATAGTGAAAGAATTTTTCAAATCGGTTCAGCAGTTTCGGTGCCTATTCAATGCAATCAAACAAACAAACAAACAAACAATCAAATCTTTCCTCTTTATAATATTAGTATAGATTAAAGCCGTGGTAGCCCATTTGGGAGACCGCTAGACTTGAAAGCGTGAGGTCGCGGCTTCAAATCCCCGGGCCCGTACCAATGAGCTCTTTCGAGCTTATATAATACGGATTTAAATACCACTGGCTTTTCAGTGAAGGAAAACATCGTGAGGAAACCTGCATACGCACGGAGAAGGAATTCAATGGCGTATGTGAATCCACCAATCCGCACTGGGCCAGCGTGGTGGATATGGTCCAATCACCCTTTCGGGGGTAAGCTAAAAGTCCAGCAGTGGACTGTTAAAAGGCTGATTATGATGATGATGATGATGAACACTTAAATAAATGGAAAATCTAATTTGCGTCCTGGCATCCCAGTACATATTATTTTGCTATTTGATGTTGACAAATTATTTGACATTGTCCTTGACCTGAACTTTTTTCATATTGCCATAAAGCCTATAATTTATTAAAAATATTTTAAAAATAACTATTAGGTTAAAAATAAAACTGAAAAATACGTGGCCAATATTTTTTCATAATCTATCAATTAAACCAATTAAAATAGGTAGTAAAAAAAATGAAACGTTGTCCAATGCGTTTTTATCATTCCCTGTATGCAATTTTTTGGTGTGAACAATAAAGAGTTAATCAATCAACTTAGAAATTTATATTGCAAGAATTTAATAAAAATTAAAAAATGGCTGACTGGCTGTCTGGCTTACACCCACTTCCTCATGTTTTAAATGTTTATCGGGACTTATCACGTATTATTTAATATAGGTAAAAATATGTACCTTTCGCTCGACGTTTCGACCATGTTACAATGGCCGTGGTCACGAGCTGACTGAAAACTGAGGTGCTATATGGAAGTATAAACAAAACTCTACAATGAAAACCGCCAATATATTTTTAACATCCTGACACTGGCAAATGCACAAGAAGTGCGGGAACATAATCCTCTGAGGAGAAAAAAAAAGAAAATAGTTGGAACACCACCACAGATCTACTATGGAACATGGTTCAATACAAATGTGAAAATAGAACTAGTTTTTTTTATTAGAGTGTCTGTCAGTTGAAAGTGATTCTCCCTAGGGCTGAAATGTATTACTTTCATGAATTAATGAAAAATAATTTCTAACCCTCTGTTTTCCAGATACGTTCGTCTCCAGTACCAACCGTACACGAGCCTCGAGGACCTTTCGAAGAAATTCCGCGAGGAATCCCTCAAGAAACATCCCCACCAGTTCGTGGAAGCCCTCGTGTTCACCAAGGAAACAGGAGTGGTGATGCTGGGAAACATGGCGGATGAAGTTGGCAGAGATGGGAAGGTAATTTTTAAACTTTTATTCGTAATTGGAGCTGGTTGAAATACAACTAAGCCAAACTTAACGGCCCACTATCCTAGTCGCGTAGGTAACAAAATGCTTCCTCAGCCCCCGCCAAGATAGAGCGACGATGTATTATGCCGCGCAAAAATCACGAGCCCCGCGGCGGGCTAGATCGCAAACTCGCGCAGGGCTGCGTTCAGGTGACGCGTCGAATCGCATCCATAGTCCAACTTCGCGTTCATAACATATTTACCTATAATTTTGTCGTTTTGTAGGGAGGAAATAATGTACGACACAGATAATGTACGACACGTACGCAATGTACGTGGAATGTCCACATCTAAACGAAGCTTCAGTTTTGAATTTTTTGGTCACCAATTATCATGCTGTACAAAATCGGGGTGTACATTATTAAACAGAGTCACTAATGTACGGCACGATATTGGGGTGTCTATAATGTACAACATGATATTTGCCGACACAATATTGTACGGCATGATAATGTACAGCATGATAATTGGTGTACATGTGCATCGAATATCATGCTGTACGATCCATGTCGTACAATACTGGCCGTCAATTATCGGTACGTGTCTATAAAGTACGGCAAAAAATTCACAGCCAGGATTGTACAGCCAGTAATCCATGTACTAGAAAAAAGTCCACGTTTTATCGGGCTGTACTATGCCGATGATGATGTATTATGCCGTACATTATCATGTCGTGCAATACGGGCCGTGTTTTGACGAAACGGGCCGAAAATTTACGACCGATAATGTACAACATGATAAAAGGTGACATCGCCCGTATTAGCTACATGTACATGGAATATCATGGTGTACATGTGGTGTCATAGGTTTGTTGTGGGTAGGAGCGTAAACACGATTCATAACGCTCTCGTTTTAATTTTACAAATTAATTAGAAAACAGTATTTATCTTTGACAAAAACAAGTAAAATGTGTTGATAAAGTGCAATCTCGCCTCGAAAACTATAAATTATGAGTGATTATACGGTAAAATTTATCAAATGACGTAAACATTTTACTCGAACTGACCCATGGAATCGGGGTACGCGGTGTCGCCACTCACCGACGGCTCGCCATAAAGCCGCCCCTGCGTATTTATTATTATTATTTATTCTAGAATAGGTATAACTAATGTTAGTTTCAATATGTCAATAAATTATTCTGATTCATGTACATGGAATATCATGGTGTACATTATCGCTTGTGCATTATTGGGCTGATCTGATAATGTACGGCATGATATTGCACGGCACGATATTGTACAACATGATATTCCATGTACATGTACACCAATTATCATGCTGTGCATTATTATGCCGTACAATATCGTGCCGTACATTATTGACTCTGTTTAATAATGTACACCCCGATTTTGTACAGCATGATAATTAATGACCATAAAAATTCAAAACCGAAGCTTTGTTTAGATGTGAACATTCCACGTCGAGTGTATTAGGTACAAATTAGTGACAGATCCGACACAGAGCACCCCAACTTGAGTATATTAGGTTCGAAATGGGTCACAGAACCGACACAGAGCACCCCGACTCCACCTAGTCTTGTGGTTCCTACCCCCAGAGTGTATATAAAAAGCGCGGGAGCCAGAAGCTCAAGGGAAGTCCTGAGTGACACTCAGGGGCGACCGCAAGAGCTTCTGGCGGGAGCCCACCTGAAGTCAGACTTGAGTTGGTTAGGTTCGAAATGAGTGACAGATCTAACATAGTTGTACCCATCTCTCTGCCTCACCACTAAAAAGTTTTAATGGTTCTCATATTTTTTAATCTGTGACTATCTTACACTATCTTGTTCAAACGAAGCATGGAATCGACAGACGGCATAGACTCAACAGCCAATAAGAGCAGACATTTCAGCAAAATTAGCCAATAGGAAGATGCCACCTTTTATCATGTGGACTTTTTTCTAGTACATGGATTATTGGCTGTAAAATCCTGGCTGTGCATTTTTTGCCGTACTTTATAGACACGGGCCGATAATTGACGGCCAGTATTGTACGACATGGATCGTACAGCATGATATTCGATGTACATGTATACCAATTATCATGCTGTACATTATCATGCCGTACAATATCGTGTCGGCAAATATCATGTTGTACATTATAGACATCCTACATATACATGGAATATCATGTTGTACAATATCGTGCCGTGCAATATCATGCCGTACATTATTTCATCAGCCCAATAATGCACAAGCGATAATGTACACCATGATATTCCATGTACATGTACACCACGATATTCCATATACATGTACATGTCATCATCATCATCATCAGCCAGAAGACGTCCACTGCTGAACATAGGCCTCCCCCTTTAACCTCACTCTGAACGACAGAGTGCCTTTTGCATCCACTGGATGCCCGCGACTCTCACAATGTCGTCGGTCCATCTAGTGGGAGGCCTCCCTATGCTGCGTCTTCTGGTTCGTGGTTCGTGGGTTTAGTTAGGTAAGTCCAACTTAGGCAAAGAGGTCGCCCGAAGAATCCAACTCGGATGGGCAGCGTTCGGGAAATTGCGTGACATCTTCTCGTCCAAGATACCACAGTGCCTCAAGACGAAGGTCTTTGATCAGTGTGTGTTGCCAGTGATGACATAAATGGTACTGAGACGTGGTCCTTAACTGTTGGCCTTTTGGAAAAACTCAGAGTCACACAGCGGGCACTGGAGAGAGCTATGCTCGGAGTTTCTTTGCGCGATAAAATCCGAAACGTGGATATTCGCCAAAGAACCAGAGTCACCGACATAGCTGTTAAAATTTGCAAGTTGAAGTGGCAATGGGCAGGCCACATCGCTCGAAGAACCGATAACCGACGGGGAAGAAAGGTTCTGGAGTGGAGACCACGAACCGGACCATGTACATGTACATGTACCTAATACGGGCGAGGTCACTTTTTATCATGTTGTACATTATCGGTCTTAAATTTTCGGCCCGTTTCGTCAAAACACGCCCCGTATTGCACGACATGATAATGTACGGCATAATAATGTACAGCCCGATAAAACGTGGACTTTTTTCTAACACATGGATTATTGGCTGTAAAATCTTGGCTGTGCCTTTTTTGCCGTACTTCATAGACACGGGCCGATAGTTGACGGCCAGTATTGTACGACATGGATTGTATTGCATGATATTCGATGTACATGTACACCAATTATCATGCTGTACATTATAATGCCGAACCATATCGTGTCGGCAAATATCATGCTGTACATTATAGACACCCATTGGTGTACATGTACATGGAATATCATGTTGTACAATATCGTGCCGTGCAATATCATGCCGTACATTATCAGATCAGCCCAATAATGCACAAGCGATAATGTACACCATGATATTCCATGTACATGTAACTAATACGGGCGATGTCACCTTTTATCATGTTGTACATTATCGGTCGTAAATTTTCGGCCCGTTTCGTCAAAACTCGGCCCGTATTGCATGACATGATAATGTACAGCCCGATAAAACGTGGACTTTTCCCACGTACATAGATTATTGCCTGTACAATCCAGGCTGTGCATTCCTAGCCGTACTTAATAGACACGAGCCGATAATTGACGACCAGTATTTTACGACATGATTTGTACAGCATGATAATTAGTGTACATGTACACCAATTATCATGCTGTACATTATCATGCCGCAGAATATCGTGTCGGCAAATATCATCTTGTACATTATAGACAGCCGCGGCATGTACCTATCTGACTGTAAATCTCCGCACCGCTCCACGCCGACTCAGTCAGACGCTATGACTGACTAATCACTAGGCATAATATATTTACGTAGCTCTTACTGTTTACTAATCAACACCTACCTACACATATACTCAAGGCGCTTGCAGTTGCTACTTGTTACTTGTACTACGCATCATCTGCAAGCACCTTTAGGCACCTACCTACTTGCAAACCTACCTACCTACCTACTGTAAAGTGGTGCCTAGGAAGTACCTTCTATGTACGTACCTAATATGTTTTATAATAGGTACCTTCCACGCAAATAAATAAATAACTGATTGATACACAATAACTCCAGTTAGTACAATAACGCAACGAAAACTAATACCTACCTATTAAATTCCTAGGTAGTTTACAAAAATGTATACTTACATAGGGAATAAAATCTCACCTACCAAATTTTTTTCAATCGTGTCCTCATTTTCAATTTCGAAGATTAATTTTTCTGGCTATTACTTCCCATTGCGAACAGATAGCGGGGGGAGCGCAACGACAAAACCAACACAGGTCCGACCTCATTGACGCCTGGCGCGGGTCTGAGCGCAGTGCGCGCGCTAATTTACGCGACCTTTTTACGTTTTTAATTTCATTACAAAACTAACGAACAAACTATCAAAAATCTATCCAAATGAAAGAGTGTTGAATATAATTACCTTTCAGTACATGCAATTTCCAGGCTGTTACGAGCTTTTATTAGAGCAAAAAACGGGAAAAAAAAACGTCAATTCTACTAAATAGACTTTGTTTCGTTATTTTTTTTGATCGAGGAAAGTTTATTCTATCGTGTTTTGAACCAAATCATAAAGTCAAACATAGATGCATCTTTGACATGTATTTTTTTCCGGCTCAAATATTGTTATTTAACTATTTAAAAATGATTAATAACCCGTCAAATTAGGTATAACCTCCCGTTCTTAAACAAACGAGCGCCCCTGCCCCCGCTTGCTACAATACTTCACGGTACGCTCAGAGCAATAGTCAGGCACGCCGCGTCATTGAGAATCTCCGTTTGTGTGTGTAATCAGCGTAGAAATAACGCAAAATAATGAACATATTCTTAAAAGCCGATAGTAGCAACTCTGTGAATAACCCTAGAATAAGCATGTGTCCTAATTTTTATTTAATATCTCATAAGCTGATCATAAATGGAGACCATCGAAGAACACATTTTTTTTTTTTTTTTTTTAATAAATAAGTTACAAGTATTTTAATTTCATGCTAGACAGAGAGCGCACTATAGCACGTGATGACGTCAAGCCTTGCGCGCTATATACAAATGCTATATACTAAAACAAACTTTGCGGGAGAGGGACAGCGCATCCGCTGTCTATCCCCACCAAAAACCTTAACACTAACACATGTCATGCTTTGCGAGAAAGAGACAAAGTATCCTGTCTCTATCTCTATCAAAATTTTTAAACGCTCATATCTCAGAGATTTATCAGTCAATTTAATTAATTTTTTCGGTTTGTTTATTGTGTAATGTATTTGCCTAGTTATATCCTTCAATAAGCCTGTTATCTTCTATATACGAGTATATATATATATATATATATATATATATATGTATATATTTATTTATCCCTATTTACCTTGGTCACGCCAGTCACGCTATAACTTGAGAACGACTTTAACGATTTCATTTTTATCTCTTTTTATCAAGTTTTCTAATACTTCGTAGAAGGTTCTTACGGAATGAAAAATCAAGAAAATTGCGTAGAAAAATAGAAAATTTCAGAAAACTTGACGATTTTAACTTCGCGCGTTTGACAGTTCTAATACAGGACAACGTCTGTCGGGTCAGCTATAGTTTGTAATAAATTAAACATTAGGACACAAGCCTATTCAAAGACATGTCAGAGTCAAACTACTGGATTAGTTTGTATATCTACTGTGGTAATACTATCATTAACACGTTATTTCTATCATTTCCTCAGTTAAACTCCATTGGAGCGTGGCATGCGGAGTGGTTCTACAAGCAAGTTGAAAAACACCTGAAGAGGAAGCGACCAGTCGTGGAGTACATACCTCTGAGAGACTACTACCACAGACACACCAAGAGTTTGTTCTGGGAGCTGCAGGTACATTCATCACCATCATCAGCATATGTATTGGAATATGGTGCCGTACCGTCATCTGTTATGTTTTAAACGATTCAATTTAGGTGATTGCGATAAGAGGCGCGACCGAAAACCATAGGTCAACGCGTTAAGGTTCATGTTCGTGTGATTTTCCGCAACCATCATCAGCCAGTAAACTTCCACTGCTGAAACATGCCTCCCTCTTAGTTACATTCTGGATGTCTTCAAATCACGAGTGAATCGGTTTCTTCTAGGCAAGCGTGCTCTAACATAGACCACATCATCGCTTAACATCAGGCGAGATGATGGCCAAACGCAAGCCTATTATTTATTTTAAAAAGAGGTGTTTTGCCATAATCCCCACGCTTGGCAGGCGCCTTCGGGATCGCAGTACATTCACGGTGTACTCTGCGACCCATCCTCCGTTGTTTCTAGTCGCAGTTCTAAAACATCATCATCAGTCAGAAGACGTCAGCTGCTGAACATAGGCTGTTCAGCACATATCCGAGTCTAATCCGGGTTTCCGCAATCGCCTAAACAGAATCGCTTCTAACAGGTGACGGTACGGCCCATGTTCGATGGTGCACACATAATATACAAATAAATCGAACTACTTTCAACCAACTCAATCTACTGCTGTTTTAGGACATCGTCCCATTCGGCAACACGTGGCTATTCCGGGTCCTGTTCGGTTGGCTGATGCCTCCCGAGGTGTCGCTACTGAAGCTGACGCAGCCAGCTGCCGTCACCGAGCTGTACAACCGAGCTCATGTCATACAAGACATGCTGTTACCAGTGGAGCGACTAGAGGCGGCTCTGGAGGTGTTCCACCAAGAGTTCCAGGTTAGTGAACAATCGATTCGATGGTAGTTGAGCGATGGTGGCTGAGTGGTAGCATGTGCGCTTTACAATCTGACGGCACCCGGTTCGATCCTTGGCCTTGCAACAATGACTTATTTGCAAATATAATATAACCAGTTGATCGCGCATGTAGGCTAAATTCCCTTTTGCAAAATGATGTCACGTCGGTCGCGGGGGGCAGCTTGTGATTGGAGACACGACGCGACGCGACGCTTGTGATTGGAGAATCAAAAGTCTTTCATTGAATTCGCGCCTAGGATTGGCCCCGCTCGAAATAGTTTAGGTAGACGTGTTAGAACCTCTGGCTTATGCGGGGTAATGGATGGGCAGTCAAGTGGTATATTTTAATTGCTTATTATTGCTTTAATTGGTACCTAAAATAAATTATGCGCAGTGTCGATGCCATAGCTCAAAAACGGTGAAGGAAAACATCGCGAGGAAACCGGTATGTCCAAGAACCTCAAAAGTTCAAAACATCTGACAATTACCAACACTCACTGGTCCAGCATGATGGATTAGGGCCCATCTTCTCTCAATCTCTCTGAGAGAAGGGCTGGATCCCAGCAGTGGGAACAAATCGGCTGAAATGATGATGATGAACATTAGTCTACTGCACGGAGATCTAGTCATCAAGGTTCTGAAACAATAGACTATTGCTTTCGTCACCGTCTGCATCTCCTACTCGCGCGACGAGACGCGAGTGGTACTTGCTCGCTTTTATCCGCCAGGTAGTTTTTGGAGTGTTTGCGCTGGCGGAATATGGACTACCCATTTTAAACAATTATATAAGGAACACGACTGTTTGGGGAATGCTAAAAATGCGTGTCATAAAAAAACATGAAGACAGAAGTACTAAGTTTAATTGAGGGTAAAATTATTATTTTTCCAGTATTACCCAAGACGTTTGATATGACACTAGTCCTTGCGCAAGCTGCTGCGCATCGTCTGCAACAGGCTTAACGGCTTTATCCGAGTCGCGTAGACAACAAAACGCTCCCTCAGCCCCAGCCAAGTTATAGCGACGCCATGCTAGTCAGGACGCCCGCGGGGGAGTGCAACGACAAAAACGAGCATAGGCCCGACCTCGATGACGCATGGCGCGGCACTGAACGCGGCGCACCAAAATTCACGCGTCCTTTTTACGCTTTTAATTTCACTAAAAAACGACACTATTCACTATCAAAAATCTATCCAAATAAAAGAATGTTGAATAAAATTGCCTTTCAGTACATGCCATTTCCAGGTTGTTACGAGCTTTCATTAGAGCAAAAAAATTTTAAAAAAATAAACTAAGTCGACTTTGTTTCAGATTTTTTTTAACTAGGAAAGTTTATTCTATCGTGCTTTGAACCAAATCATAAACTCAAACACAGATGTATCTGGGACATGTATTTTTTTCCAGCTCAAATATTGTAATTTAACTAAAAAAATGGATTTAAAACCGTCAAATTTGGTATAAGAGGCTCTTAATAGAGAAAAATACGACGTACTCGCAGAAGACTTTTCAAGACGCAAATGTTCGGATGGGAATATCTTGATATCTACATCCATGCCTTAGCATAATCAGCCTTCTATAGTCCACTACTGGACTTAAGCCTACCCCCGAAAGAGTGATTTTGGACCATATTCACCACACTGGCCCAGTTGCGGGTTGGTGAATTCACATACGCCATTATTCGTATACAGTTTTCCTCACAATATTTTCCTGCACCGAAAAGCGAGTGGTATGAAAATCCGTACATAAACTCCAAAGAGCTCATTAGTACAGGCCCGGGATTTGAACCCGTGACCTCACGCTTTCAAGTCTAGCGGTCGCCCAAATAGGCTAAATCGGCTTTTTCCCATGCCTTAGCGTGATCTCAAAACTGACGATACTCCCTCAAGCTATAGCTGATATTTGCATCCTAACTAATTTAATAAGAAGCTATGTAAATCAAGGCCTCACGAAGGCCTCTGAAATATTCCAATACCATTATCTTTTTTCCAGGTGTATCCCATCTGGCTGTGCCCGTTCAAGGTGTTTAACAACCCTGGTCAGCTGCGGGTGAAAGAAGACCAAATTTTCGTCGATATCGGCGTCTATGGCGTGCCAAAGGCTAAAGGTTATGAAACAGTGAGTAAAGCCTGTGATATGTAACTTTCTTTGTCTGGACTTTAGCTTGTATATTGTGAATGATTGACTGAAAACCCCTTTATTATGCACAGCTTCGATTAAAATTTTCGAAGGTGCACACCTGTAATAATAAACCAGCTAAGTGCGAGTCGAGCTCGCGCACTGAGGGCTCCGTACCACCAAAAATATATATAAAGTATAGCAAAAAGAACGGCGGTCACGTATCCAAATACCGACCGCACCCGACGTTGCTTAACTTGGTAGTGAAAAAAAGTTTTTCACTGATTCGCACTTGGCCAGTTTTTATTATTTGTTGTTTTACTTTAGTGTGTACTATAACCATGCCAAGTTTGTCGCTTTTACAATTGCCACAAGAGCAAATACAAAAATACGTTTTAAAAAAGTTTTTTGTTTGGTTTTCCTTTAGTTTTTAATTTTTTAATTAATTCTTAGTTAATCCGCCGTAACATTATTCCGCCGTTACATAATATACTTACACATTCTGTAAATATTTCAACTAGCTATTTATTACGGTTCGAAAGATACAAGTGACGGAAGGACGGACGGACTGACAGACAGCGTAGAGGAATATTTACCGTTAGGAACAGTTTCTTACTGATTTTTTTCCTGTTGAAAGATGATTGTCCCTTTTTTCTTCCAGGTACCATCAACTCGACGAATAGAGAAGTTCGTGATGGAAAACGAAGGCTTCCAAATGCTCTACGCGGACACCTTTACAACTCTAGAGGAATTCAGGAAGATGTTCGACCACAATTTGTACGATAAAGTGAGGGATTCTCTGCCTTATTGTAAAGACGCGTTCCCAGAGATATACGGGAAGGTTAATAGAAAAGTGAGGGTATAAAACAATGTAAATATAACCACTTGACTGCTCATCCTTTACCCAGCCGTAAGCCAAAGGTTCTAAAATGTCAACCTTAACTATTTCGAGCGGGCCAATCCTAGGCGCGAATTGAATGAATGACTTTTGAGTCTCCAATCACAAGCGTTGAGTCTCCAATCACAAGCTGCCCCCCGCGACCGACGTGGCTTCATTTTGTAAAAGGGAATATTGACTACTCGACGTGGCTTCATTTTGCAAAAGTACATGCGCGATCAAGTGGTTATATTATCTTTGGTATAATATAAACAATGAGGATATAACCACTTGATTGTTTATCCTTTACCCCGCCGTAATAGCCAAAGTTACACTTTTTCAAACTTAACCTTTTTCGAGCGGGCCAATCCTAGGCACGAATTGAATGAATTACTTTTGAGTCTCCAATCACAAGCGTTGAGTCTCCAATCACAAGTGCCATACGATACCCCTCCCGCGACCGATGGCTTACATCTTGGACAAGCAAATTATGACTCGTGCGCGATCAAGTGATTATATTATGTTTGAAAATAAATAACCGAAAAGGACCAGAATCTTCACGCTTAATTGGTTGTAATTTTGACAATAGGCATGTGTCCTATTTTTTTATTACCTCATTAAAAAGCTGATCATAAATAGAGCCCAAACAAAACAGAATATCAAACACAAAAACTAAAACGAACACTACGATCTATGAAAACATAATTCAAATAAAAAAAAATAAAAAAAATAGTTAAATGTATTTTAATTTCATGCTAGACAGAAAGAGCACTATAGCAAGTTATTACGGCAAGCCATGCGCGCTTCATACAAATGCTATAAACTAATACAAACTTTGCGGGACAGGGACAGCGCATCCGCTCTCTATCCCCACCAAAAACTTTAAACGATTATATACACCCAATTTTTTTGTTTCAGTATGTATAATATAATGTATTTAATTATATCCTTAACTAAGCCTGTTATCTTCTTCAATATATATGATTAAATATATAAAAAAGAATCCCTATTTACCTTGGTCACGCCATAACTTGAGATCGACTTTACCGATTTCATTCGTTATTTTTTTCAAAGTTTTCTAATACTTTGTAGAAAGTTCTTACGGAAATAAAATTAAGGAATTGCGCAGAAATTGAAAAAAAAAACCAGATAATTTAACGAAGATTTTAACTTCGCTTGTTTGACAGTTCTAAGACAGGACAACGTCTGTCGGGTAAGCTAGTTTGTAATAAATGAAACGCCAGCCTATTGTCGTGCCGATTTGAACGGTTTTCACGGTTGAAGTCATAACGTGCAATAGCGCAAATTGTAATTGTGTTTTCGTTGATGGGCTCTATTTATGATCAGCTTTTTTATGAGGCACCTAATATAAAATAATCAGGACATAGGTCTACTAGAAGTATAAAATAGACTTTCAACATTTGTTAATATAATTCGTTAGTTAGTTACAAATGAAGCTAATAAAAGCGTGTTTTATAGTATTATAATAAAGCAATTGCAATTCTCATATTTGTCTTATAATCAAAATTCAAATTATTATACTACAACGTAAACACTCCTTCTGACATGGGACCACGTAAAGTGACGTCACAAGCAAGCAAACACTCGCCATACAATAATTGTTGCCTCTATTACATACCTGTGATGTCAAAAGGATATTAGACCTACATAGAGCGTTTGCAGTCAAGTCACGTGATCAATAAAAGAACAATTAGTATTTTTATGAAAATCAGGACGTTATTTTGTAGTTTTTCTCGCGTTAATAGATAGCTTTAAGGCCCCTGGACTTTATTTCGTGAAACAGAGTTGATACCGTTTATTTGGTTGAGTTTGGAGGATTAAAGTTTATGGATGTAGAGATACGATTTTCATAAATTTTGTTTTCTACACCCTCTATTATTTTAATGATATCAGTATAAAAAAAATAGTTTTTTTTTTTTTTTATTCTATTAGGTATACGCATGGACTTAGTATACCATATTAACAAGTCATTGGGTATACGCAATATCATTTCATGAAAGAAAATTTTAACTAAAAAATTACGTTGACACATACTTTACTTTACTTTAAAACGTCACATTTGTTACATGCTAAAAAGCAGCCTCTGAAAGAATGCGTCTGACAGTTGCCATAACAATGTAAAAAAAAGCTAAACGATAACAGTAAATTCTGACCTTACGTACCTACTAGCTTTTTGAACGTGTTACGTTCGCTATGGTTTCTAATTTCTCTGACAAGGTTTTAAGCAAAGTGCACAAAATGGATCCGCGTAACATAACTCCTCCTTTTAATCAAAGT
This sequence comes from Agriopis marginaria, assembly GCA_932305915.1. Classification (NCBI taxonomy): domain Eukaryota; kingdom Metazoa; phylum Arthropoda; class Insecta; order Lepidoptera; family Geometridae; genus Agriopis; species Agriopis marginaria. The sequence continues at coordinate 17,623,499 of OW029914.1, read as the reverse complement.
TATCCTAAGATAACTATTTATGTGAAGATAAATTTTGATCAGAATTTTCAGGTAAATAATTGTTACCTATAACAAAATACAATTAAGCAAACATATACACAAGGAATTAACACTATTATAAGCAAATGGAATTGCATTGGTTAGTACAATAATAATTGACATTCACGAAAAAAAAAACTATGTAAAAACAAAAGACTTATAACGAAAATAGTTCAAGTTCAAAACTTAACCTAAGCACTCAGCGACGCTTTAATTTCTTTTGTTTTACAATTAACTTTTCTACTCTCATCTCACAAACGACGACAATCTGATGTTTGTGGTTTTGACAATCACTGCTTGCCCTTGAGCTGGTAGTTTGAATGTGACCCTTCTCGGCGACGGATGCATCTCGGAGCGATCATTCCTTTGCCTGTACCACTTGCGCCACGAGTGGTAACTCGCCACATATGGTCCACTGCCGTTTGCCGACATGCTTTTCTGAAGGCTATCTAGAAAGAGACCAAAGCCCAGATACTCTGCTAGAGAGTCCACCTGCTGAGGATGGGAGAGGATCGCAATGTTGAGAATGCGTATCTTGGAGTTCCCGATAGAACTAGATATCCCTAGACATCGCTGGAATGATGCCGTAGAGTCGGACTTGCGCGACTTTCAAGTCACCGACTGGCGAGAGACAAGTCAAGACCGGGACCGCTGGCGTTCTCTTGTGTCGGAAGCCAACACCCACTTCGGGTCGTTGCGCCAGCTGGGTAAGTAAGTATATAGTTTTTTGAAGGCCGTAAAAAGATTGTTCATCATCCAGGAACGGAGATACGCGCAGCCTTGTTCTTCAACCCCAGACCAGCCGTCGTTCTTTTTATCCTTATTATTTGGAGACCGCGCTTAAGCACCTTTCGTAACTATTTTTCTCTATTTTCACACATTAGTTGGCTTTTATTAATAACACTGTTTTTATTGGCAACTAGGTATATTATGTCGGCAGGATCAGCAGTCCTAGTTGAGACTAGGCAAATCTCGATGAATCAGTATTGCAGTAGGTAAGCTGTAAGAGACTCATGAGTAGTTATCAACCCTTTCACTATGAGGACAGGATAGGGGTCAGGAAACGTAAACAATTTTTCTTTGCGTGAGATATCCGTAAACACCAGGCTTACAACTTCAACTGCTATGTTTAATGATACGATTATAATTACGTACCTAAAATAAAAGCATCAATAATCGGAAGTTTCTACTAGATACATTTCTAAATTAATTTGCTTTAACTAAGAGGATATTATTAGGTACATATACATTACATAACATACATTTTAGAAAAATATATTGAGGTATAATTAAATTATATTTAGTAGCTAACAATACTTGCTGTTTTAGAGACCATTGTAACATTTTGTGCACGAGTTTGTACTTATGTCATGTTACCGCGATTTTTGCAGTAGCTATGATAATTGATGTTTACTTCATATTCTAAAGAAAAACCTGATTTATTTATTACTAGCTGCGCCCCGCGGTTTTACCCGCATAGTGATGAAAAATGGTGATGATGATGATGAAAAGTAAAGAAAGAAAAGCCTGTGTCACTCTCCAGCTCTTGAACTATACCCATGCAAAAAATCAGGTCGATCCGTTGCTCTATTGCTGCGTGAAAGAGGAATAAACAAAACAACAAACTTTTCGTATTTATATTATTATTAGTATGATTTCTACTTTATCGCCATTTTCAGACTGACTGCTCATTTTGTTTGGATTTATCTTTTTCGTTGCACCTGGATCGGTTCTGATCTTCAATTCCAATCTCAATTTGGTTCTTACTTTGATTTGTGTGTGCACTATTCACAGGAAATACAGTGCACACACCGGCGTTTTCAATGGCCTTTTGAGATGATGTTCCAAAGGTAAGTTGGTCCTGCGCAAGGTTTGGGCGGTACGCCTGTTGAAATGCAGGTAATCGTTGCATAAACCCTTGGTTAGGAATGCCGAAAGAAAATGTATTCGTGGATTGTGTGAAGCCTTGGCCTGCTGTTGATGAGTTTAATCTATTTGGCTGAGCATTACTCGCGCCAAATAAACCGGTTTGACCTTGAATATGACTGGAGCTAGGAAAGTCGAATCTATATTTATTCGTCTCAGGGATAACATGAGGTAATGCCCCCCTTGGAGGAGACTGCTTATCATAGAAATTTTCCAAATACGAGTTTTGTGCTATCGGTAGTCTGAGCATTCCTTTTTTAGCATATAAATTAGAATAAAAGGAAGACTCTGTAATCGCAATTGAAACGGCTTCATCGAGTGTTGTACACCCTTTTGACCGGATTACTCTAATTAGGTCTTCAGGTATGTTGTATAAGAATACATTTATCGCCATGTGATCATAAATCGTCACTTTAATTCTTCTAATATTTTCGTCTTCAATTAGATTAACTTTTGACTGAAGAGCGTACCTCACTCGTTTGATCCTATTGCCAAAATCGCGGTATGATTCGTTGTAGTCAATTTTTAATGTCTCCAATTCTATAGCGATGCATTCCTCTGTACGCAGGTCTCCAAAACTTTGCTGTAATGTTTGTTTTAATTCTGCCCAAGATACAATATCTTGTCTTTGGCTGATTAATTCAGCTGCTCTTCCAATCAATTTACTTTTACAGACTTGAAGGATAAATAAATCTTGTACTGGATTTAATTTATTTCCAATTGTGTTGATAACATATTCGCACAATTCTAAGTAATGATTTAGTTTTCCTTCACTTCCATCATATTTAGGGATCAATTGAATTACATCAGCCGAAGACATTGTAAATTCTACTTGTTGACGTGCCATTATTTGCGCCGTAAATTACTTTACTATAAATATACCAAAAAATAATCAACTAAATATGACACAGATAATCTATTTGTGTATCGCGGTAATCGGTAGATAAATTTCTATTTACAATGAAGGAAAACACTATAAATTTTGTATCGTATTTGTATATTAATAAAATGTCAGAAACAGTACTTATACAGAATCTTATTCTAACTGTAGTCTGACCTTACGCAATCCACCAATTACAGTACAGTGTAAGGAACGACACCTAGGTAAAAATGAACGAGGGATATCTCACATTACATAGATCATGGAAAAGGTAGGACTATATGAATAAGAAATATGTGAAATACTAGGCACGAGTAATTTCTTATAATATATTGGTATGGTAGGACAGGAAGGAAATAGTGATAGGGATCTACTCACAAGCTATCAGCTGGTCTTCTGAGTATCCTGCCAGTGACGTCTCCAGCCTTCACTCAACACGAATCTCGCTTACAAGCTTCTTGCAGTTTATATTCTTTTTGGCTTCTTGTGCGACGAGAACCAGTCAAATTTATTCGTGGTTCGAAAATCCTTGCTATTCCGCTCACCACAAATGTAAACAACGTAAATACAACTTTTTCGTAGTGACACTATGTAATTAGGTACTTTACTTGATAATTTAAAGAAAGTTTCCAATTGTAATGACAAGGTGAAGTTTATAGTTATTTTTTCTAGATGCACAGATTTTTATAACACAAAAATAGATACGTGGTTCAGTCCAAGGGAGCGAACAGATCTGAAGTTAGGCACGATATGACTCTCATACCTATATTTTCCAATCCAACTTGCATGTTGTGGCGCAATAACCTGTAATTATGTGCCAACACTAGTTTATGCACCAACCTACGTCACGAAATCGATTTTTTTACAAAAATATTTTGTAGATTAGCAAATTATAGTTTTTTTTTGCTAATGTCGATTCCATAATTATATAGGTACTATACTTAAGTCGATCAGCGGCCTTTAAATTCTGCTAACAACTAAATGGGCACTTTTTAGGGTTCTGTAGCCCTACAAGGAACCCTTGTAAGATCGTTATGTCCGTCCGTCTGTCTGTCCGTCTATCCGTCTGTCTACGTCTATGCTCGTAAAGGGCAGACTGTTGATACTACCATCTTCTCATCATGCTGATAATGTTTTACCATCTTCTGTACACAGTTTTAGAATTAATGATTTCTGATACTGTAATTTTTTTTCTAAACTTTATTAAACCTAACCTTCTAATTAAACTTGTCAATTACAGTATTAGTATAGACTAGCGACCCGCTCCAGAAGAAGCCGGGGCGGTTTGCTAATTATACTTATATAATAAAATCCTTCCGTGAAAAAGTATCTAACTGATGGCGAAACCCGCATCAAAATCCGTAGGAGTTAGCGGTTATACAGGCAGACAAACGCGGAAAGCGACTTTATCTATACTAATATTATAAAGAGGATAGATTTGATTGTTTGTTTGTTTGTTTACGTTGAATAGGCTCCAAAACTACTGAACCGATTTGAAAAATTCTTTCACTGTTGGGATGCTGCACTATCCCCGGTTGGCATAGGCTATAATTATATCCCGGCTTCGCCCGTGCGAAGCAGGGGCGGCCCACTAGTATTATTTAATGTAGAAAAGAGAAGAGATAGAGATATCTCAATATTAAAAGTATAAAAAAATATAATATTGCATTTTAAGGGTGGCTCTGGTCTGTGAAATGGGGATGAAAAGTCTATCATTTACAATATGCCCGTCGAAGAGGCAAAATGAGAGGCTGATTGAAAAAATAATTAAAGTAGGGCCAATTTCATAGATCACATTTAACATTTCATCAAATTTGAAATATGTAACAATTTTTATTTAAGTATTTTTCAAAGTTTGAATTGCACAATTGCAAACAGATTCGTTGTTAATAATGACAAAAGTGAAAGACAAATGTGATCTTTTAATTTGGCCCTACTGAAGGAATTACATCAAATTCACACTAATAAATACCGATATAGATAAATACTTATCCCGCTTTCTGTCCTCACTTATCAACATAGCATTCGCGACATTTTGTTATCACTTCGCAGAAACGAGCAATCTTTTAAAACGCCAGTTAGATGTTTTCTTATTAATTAAACATATCAGTATGTAGATAATTTGAATAACACATACAGTTGGATGTCAGCTAAGTATCAGTCACCGTTCGATGCCGTCATTGATGGAGTATTTATCTACCTACATTACGTGAAACGAATGTTGGATTATTATTTAAATTAGGTGTACTTATTAACAATTTTTTGATTGTAGTGAAACTTAGCCACAACTACTCTATGCTAATTATTATAAGCATTGTCACTATCTCTCTCTCTCTCTCTCTCTCTCTCTCTCTCTCTGTAGAGTCGGTTTTGTTCTGATCGTTTCGTTCCTATTTCTGTTCTATTCTATTCTTGCTCTCCTTTAAGGTAGAGTCTGCTCTCAGCTCTTTATTAATCTGTGAGTCGGCTCGAGAGAAAGATCTCTCTCTCCGACTCATTGAATAAGCACTAAAATATGGCGATAATTTACTATAGCTTTTTAAAATAAATAAATATAATAAATAAATAGGACATTTTTGCACACACGGTCATCTGACCCGAAACTAAGCAAAGCTGGTAGTGGGCTTGAGCATTTGGATTGTCTTTAGACCTTCAACGGTCTATGGGCAGTCTAACTGTATTTGTAGTTTTAGTTTTAGCTTGTATTTTGTTTAGTTAATAAAGGCACTTGCCCAGGAAAAAAGATTAGTAAAGCTTGTAATATAGCTGCCAGGGTTTGATATACAAATACATGTATATATATTTTTTAAATACACACTTAAAATTAATATTGACACCCAGATATAGAACAAACACAAATGTTCATCACATGAATGTTTGTCCTAGGTGGGAATCGAACCCACGCCCCCAAGCTCAGAAGGCAGGTTCGCTACCAACTGGACCGACAGAGCTATTCTACCTACATGTGACCCATAGAACTTTAAAGCCTTTTACAGCCGTCCCAGTATAATTTCTAAACACACTATACATGGCTTTTTTGAATATTTTTCATACTTCAAAATCGAGCATCGTACGTTTGCGTCATTTGCCAGGCACAGGACGGACTGAGTTCACTCAAGCTAATTAACTTGCGTTTGTATTGCCGCGCAGACCTCGGTAAAACGTATCTACCTCAGTTTATATATAACATCATTGAGGTACTCAGTTTTAACGTTAAAACGACGAGAAATCTTCACACATACACATAAGTCACTCTGTGAATGTCTTACAACAACCGACGTCATAGTTTCTTCTATTCTTATCTCCAGTATTCATATTTTTATCCCGGGATTGGGCAATTATGCCCTTATCTCCCGCACTTGACCCAATGCCACCGCAGCCGCCCAATTTCCACGATCTGTGCTACATAATAAACTATCACACTACGAATGATCGATGATCATCGATGTTAAATGCTAAAACAATGTTTTAACATCGATGTTCCTATTTACTCAACGATTTGGTTCCACATTCATGATGCGTACTGCCCAAGAATGGAACTCCTTGCCGTCCTCCTTGTTTCCTGAGAACTACAATCTATAATTCTATACATATAGGTTATAGGCATCTTCAAGGCTGGAGTGAAAAGATTTCTTCTAGATCAACGCGTTCCATCCTCGGCCACACCGTCGCTTTCCATCAGGCGAGTTGGTAGCCAAAAGAAAATCGATTCTCTAAAAAAAAAAAGTGTAATTTTATATCTTGCATGGCCCATTTCGGCTTAGTACCGCGTAAACTAGTATAGAAAAAAAACATTTAACTTACCCCATTTATTGACATATTATAAAATTTAATTTTTATGATTTATTTTTTATGTTGATAATATTTTTTCTAATTTTTTACATTTTGTATAAATATGGAATCATTATTTCTGAAATGTATTGAATTAGGCCAGCTCTAATAAGTGTTTTTTTTCGCATAACGCAAAAACACTAACGAAAAAAAAAACGTAGTTAGATATATTTTGGCACTGGATCTGTGGAAAGACGATTGCTAAATTGATATACATACATTCCTCCCGCAAATCGAAAGATCATTTTAGTCGGGTTGTATGTACACGAAATCGTTTTAGGTACCTAATCCTACTTAATAACGTAGAGATATGTAACAACGTGCAGTGTTTCGCCTATATTCATGAAGTGCCAATTAGATGAGCAACTACTGGACCGCTGGGACTCGTCTGACGCCGTCTCGCTAGATAGTTGAAACTGTCTGATAGTATACAAGGTTGTACAGTATGCATAATGTAGATTATTAGGTATCCAAGTTTACCTACATGTATCTAGGTGCAGTGGCGGATTTACACATTTGCCGCCAGTAGGCTACTCAAATTTAGCCGCCGCTACCGATCTCTGCAATTCAATACCCTAGTTCACAATTATGAAAATTTATCTAAGTGGTCAGACATATAATAATAAAATATATAATATAGGGTCAGATGCAGAAGGCGGTAATCCTTGACACGGCTCGCATAGTCAGGAGGTTCCTCACTCTGCAGCCCTAACCACCGGTAGCTTGGGCCCTGCCCCGCTGCCGGCGGCACCCTAGTTTTTAAGTTTTTTATGTAATTTTTTTATTATTTATTTAATGTAAAAAACTTAAAAATGAAGATAAAAAATAAATAACGTGAATATATAATAATAATAAATATTCGGGACATTTTTGCACACACGGTCATCTGACCCCAAACTAAGCAAAGCTTGTGATATGGCTGCCAGAGACTGATATACATACATATATAGTTTTAAATACATACTTAAATAGATATTAACAACCAGATATATAGAACAAACACAAATGTTTATCACATGAATGTTTGTCCCAGGTGGGAATCGAACCCACGCCCCCAAGCGCAGAAGGCAGGGTCACTACCAACTGGACCAACGGGCTATCAAATAGTTTGAATGTTGAATGTTTGTGGACCTAATAACATTTAAGTATTATCTAAAGCGCAGCGTAGGACATCCACCCACAAGATGGACAGACGACCTAAAAGAGACCGCAGAATTCCGCCGAAATTCTGGATGCAGGCCGCTCCCAACCGACCCTTTTGGAGATCGATGGGGGAGGCCTATGTCCAGCAGTGGACGTCCTACGACTGAATGATGATGATGATGATATAAATACGAGTCTTTTAATTTCTGTAAGTTTTTTAACAAAAATTTGCCCCAAATTTGCCGCCCCTATCCCCATATCTGACGACCTAGGCTTCAGCCTACTTAGCCTGCTGGTAAATCCGCCGCTGTCTAGGGATATCTCTAGACGACGGATATTAGAAGATAACATTATACCTCATCAATATAAACAACTTTTACTATGGGACCATGAAATCGCGAAAAAAATCAGTTGCTCCATAGAAAAATTCGAAATCTATGAAACACATATAGATTTCGTTGAGAGTTATTACCATTTTTCTATTAGATTATAGAATACTAGTTGCGCCCCGCGGCTTTGCTCGCGTAGGTAAATATTGATTTGTAGCAAAAGGAAAACATTATCAGATAAAAATACGTGGTATCGTGGTAAGAAACATACACGCACAAACATTCGCATTTATAATATTAGTAAGATATTAGATTATAGAACATACTAGCGACCCGCCCCAGCTTCGCACGGGTGTAATTTACGTGCGAAGCCGGAGTTGCGTTACGTATCACTAGTTCTATGTATAAACCTTCCGTGAAAAATGAAATATCTGATGGTGAAAACCGCATCGAAATCCATTGCGTGGTTTAGGAGTTAGCGGTTATACACACAGACAGACGCGGAAAGCGACTTTCATTTATAGTATGCAGAGAAGAGAAGAGATAGAGAAAAGAAGAGAAGATAGAGATTATAGAAGCAACTAAATCATTTTTCTAATAAATTTCGTTGACTGTTAACATAGAAAAACGTATATTAGCGATTTCTATGAAACAACTGAGATGCTGAGTTGAAACATCATCATAATCAACCTGTCTTCGTCCGCTGCTGGAAATCTCTCTCCTGAGGCACACCACTCAGCCCGATCTTAGATAGATCATTATAATCATCAGCCATAACACGTCCACTGATGAACACATACCCCCTTAGAACTCCACACTGAACGACAGCCTACCATCTGCATCCACTGGAAGTTCACACAGACATGAGACCACTAACTTAGTGTATTTGTAGGGAATTAAAGACCTAGGTAAGCACAATCGGGTCGGGTTGGTTTTTTCTACCGATAGAACAAGTAGGAAAAATAATTACCTGATGTTCTACCAATAGAACTAATAGAAAAAAATATTACCAGTTGTTCTAGTAATAGAACAAGTAGGAAAAATAATTACCAGATGTTCTACCAATAGAACAAATAGGAAAAATTATTACCAGTTGTTCTAGCAATAGAACAAGTATAACTATTTCAAATTTTAATCAATAAAGTCCATTCAAATCCTGATTACATTCCGTAAATAACAACTGTACCTACTTAACCCATTTATATTTTCCCAACTGAACTATGGCCCGTACGTACATCTTGAGGCTACGATATAGGTACATACTGGACTGACATGCGCAGAAATCTTATCAGTGCCTCCGCGCCTGACCCGAGAGCCGGGCTTCACAACTAGGAATATTTCACGTGAAAACTTTACCACGAAATATGGTTCTAGCTCGCGAAACAAAAAGTTGATTGCAACTTTGTGACTTGAAACTTTAGTGAGGAAAAAATGAAGGTTTTAGTGTTGAGTTTTGTGTTTTGTGCGTTTTCAGGGGCTCTAATTGATGGTAAGATAATTAAGATATTAAATTAATGATTTTTGAGTTGCTATTTCGAGTTTATAGTATGGCGTACACTTGTGCAAACATAAAATAAACGCTCGCGATATTGTTACTCGCGTCTTCGCACCGCAAGCTATCAAAATTTGTAGTAGAAGATTAAATCTTTCTTTCGAGAGGGTTGAACTATTATTGAAGGGAAATTTTGTTGAATAATTAAGTTGGTTTAACTAAAGGTACAGCAATTAATTTTTGCACATTAAACCAGCAAAATTATAAAATTCCTTTTTTGTTTTATATAATTTTTCAACTATAATGGTTCACAAAATTAAGGATCACAATACCTTGACAAAGTCATGAAACTGAGCTAAAATTTCTATCTGTCAAGTATCAGAGTAAAGTTAAATCGAAAAATGTATGTAAAGCAGGACCTGTTAGTACACGGTGAACGTACTGCGATCCCCAAGCCGCCTGCCAAGCGTGGGGATTATGGCAACACCCCTCTCTAATAGGGAGGCCTTGTTTAACAGTGGACATTTAATGACTGATGATGTGATGTAAAGTAGCAATTTAATAGATCACATTTGAAAATGCGACACTTTATCAAAATTCAACAAGTAGGTAACCTTGTAACAATATTATAGTTTTTTTCAAGGTTCTAACTAAACAATTATTTTTTTATTGTAGCAATGACAAAAGAAGGTGGTTTTACGATGAATTTTCTAAAACTGACAGACCGTCAAATTAAGACCCTAATTTAATCAATGACGAGATAATATATAAGATCATTATCTTATAGTATATACCCTAAAGGGAACAGTAACTTCCTTGATAATACCTGACTAATGCGATGATATTTAATACCTAGTTCATCGGATTGCTTACTAAAAGTTTAGCTGTTTATTGATAAAAGAAAACAAATATAGGTACCAATTTTTTCAATTTTGCCGGGTCAGCGATGTGTTAAAAAATTAACGAAACGGTTTTTCTCCTTATTGCAAATTCTAGCAAAAACATTGAATGGAAATGTTGTCAGAGGTATTCCCATACAACACCACAAGTAACGGACTTTCCGTGAATATTTAAAAAGTTTGTTTAGATTAGAGGTCGACGTATGTACCTACCTATCTCGTATTTAGTCTACCCTTATCACAATCAAGAGCCACCTCGATAATGTTAACAGAAAGTCTAAATCGAAAAGGAAAGTTCGCCTTTCTCATTTGATATGTTACACAGCGAACGCTCGTAATGTAGGTATCTACTAATTAACTATTACTAATTACGTGGATGCAAAATGCAAAAGACAAACAAACGCAAGGTTCTCGCGCATGGCACTCAAACGGCCACGACCAATCTGGTTATTTCGACCAATTTTTTTATTTAATTTTTTTATTTATTTACTTCACACAAACAATACAGTATAGCATATTGTTGCACCAAAAAACAAAGTTGGTTTGACATGGTGCTCACATTCACTGCGCAATTGATGTTCACTATCCTACCTATACCAGCTTCTTCGTTGCTGGCCTGCCACCATAAAGTGCAAGTGATTGCGAAGCATTTGTTGATATGTTTTAAATGTTTATCGGGACTTATCACGTATTATTTAATATAGGTAAAAAATATTTAACTTTCGCTCGACGTTTCGCTTTCGTTCAAATCGCGAAAGTTTAAAAATTACTACATTTGTTGATAGTTTAACAACTCAAAATAGCGTTCAATTTTGCGTTCTCATTTTTAAAATTTATACTCGCGGTTTTATATACGACTAGTTGTTGCCCGCGACTAACTCGTAGATTTTAATGTAAATTTCCATCCCCTTATGCCCCCTTTAATTCACCCCTAGGTAGACCTAGACAAAAAGTTACGATACCTACATTATTATTTTTATAGTTCCGTATCAAAGGGTGTCAAGGGAATCCTATATAACGCCAACTCGGCAAAGCCTACGCGGTCTGTCTGTCTGATGTCCTAATACCTTGTAACAGCGGTATCATTTTGTAATCTTCAACCAAAGAAAATGAATGGACGGGCCCAGTAGAAGCGCATTTTTGAAGATCACAAATGAGGGCCCACGCTCACTTCGTTTCAGTCGGTCCCTTGAGTCGGTCTCTAGCCGTAGGAAGTGCAACACGAGTCTATTATTACGTGATAACGAAACATCTGACAAAATTATCCATTTGTATGCTTTCCCGAATGTAAATACACAAATAAAACCAGTATCTATTTTTGTAACAAATATACTGTAGATTTTTGTAATTAGGTGTTGAAGTATATTTCCGACGGTTTGGGCTAGTTTTTACTGAGCAAGTTCAATGGTTAGGGTCTGTCTATTAAGTTTATTTTGGTCGAAGTTTGTAACTTAATAAATAGTCAATTGAAGTTTTCACAGCATATTTTATATTATGTAATGTTACGGCGGATTAACTTAGAAATAATAATAAAATAAAAATGAATACAACTATAGTATTTTTGACGTATTTTTACTTTTAACGTAAAACGGCAATACATACAAAGACAATCGTCGAACTATAGGCATGATTATAGTACACAACTACACACTTTATAGTAAAAAAACAATGACTTAGTTTTTTGAATTTTTACTGGTACGGGACCATCAGTGCGCGAGCCTGACTCGCACTTGACCGCTATATTTTTTCTTCTTGATAGAGTTGCATTTGTCTACATCATGTCTGATGCTAACCTCATGATCATATCTGAACTAGGAAGGAGCACGCCTAGTGCCTACCTAGAAGCACAAGAAGGAACCGTTTACTTTGATTTGAAGACAATATATTTTACATTTTGAGAAACGCAAATTCCGACAGAGACCATCGCTGTTCGTAAAAAAAAGGTGAAATCGAATATTAGTCTGATAACAGGCGTGACAGAACCTTATTACCTATTTATTTTGTGACAAAACTAGAATGTTGTTGCAATATTCGTCTACGTCTTCCCGCCCAAAATGCACAGTTAACTTTTAAAAAGCTAGTGCACGATTACTTCTATGTACATGTACAAGGTAACTTGGTAGTAACTTGCATGTTTTGTGCCGACATACCGATGACGTCAGACCTGTTAACCCGGTCACTTGAACCCGCAGAAGCTCCTCAAGTGTAATCTATTAATTAACACTAAGCAAATAAATGCCTTCTCGGAAATTAGGACTTTCATTTTCCCTGGATGTGTTTGTGACAAGTCTTTGACCGATTTGCTGTTTAATCTGTTAATCCTTGGATTAAAGTGGTTTTATTTACACAAAACTAAAAAGACAAACACCCTAAAACATACCTAAAAGACAGCAGGACAGACGGCGTAAAAGAGACTGCAGGGAAACGCTGGATGCAGGCCGCTTCCAACCGGGCTCTTTTGGAGATCGAAGGGGGTGGCCTATGTCCAGCAGTGGACGAACTATGGCTGAAATGATGATGATGATGGTGATGATGATGAAAAAGACAAACCCTACTGACTCCTGACAATCCCCTTAGATCCTCGTCGCAACATATTTTTGCTTATTTACCCACGAGCGCAGATGTATTTCGGACGCTACTTGCATCATCTCTTGTAAATGGAAACAGGCCAATGATAACTAACTATATACAGGGTTACTGGTAATCAGTCAGTATCTTCGTAAGGGCTAGTACATCAAAGCAAACAACTTTTGTTACATGACTTTACGAAATTCGTGACAAAATCGCCCTTTCCATACAAAAAAATCCCTCTCGATAAAATATAATTTATAAAACAGCTGACCTTTTCCCCGCGCTGTTACAAAAAAGTTTCTTTAGCATGAATCTGAAAAAAGAAGTGGGGTTTTACGCAATTTCTTTTGCTTAAAATACTTAGAACGGGTTATCTTTTTTGAAGGCGTTTTTTTTTCGGCATAGAAATCCAATACGTATTCCAGACGGCTCGTTTTCACCTATACCTAAGTTCTAAAGAGGCAAGGTATTTGATGCCATATCCAAAGATAATATAACCGCTAAGCCTAGTTTGGCACTTTTATATTTTAGTGTGAAGGTGAAGGCTTCCCCCACGATTACCACTGAAATGGCGCGGAAAGGAAACGAGCAATTTTTCGGTATTCTTGGAAAAATGGGTTGTGCTTTTGTGGTCTAGATGCTCTGGAAATGCGACGCCGGCTATTTTTAGAAGCCATTAATGAGCGGCTTGCGCCAGAACCAGAATGAGATAAAGCATGGTCGTGACGGTCATATCGTAATCATTATCGTGAGACTCCTAACCCATTTCTGTAGGTAAATCCACATTTTTAGGAAGCACGGTCTGCCACGGCCAGCACGGCCAGCTAAAAAAATAGTGCGTGGAGTCCCTCCGCGCGGAAGAAGTTATACTTCAACAAGGAACCCTAAAATTATAACTAGGGCAAAAATATCAACAATTTAAAAACATGCTTTTCTCGAGATTCGAACCTAGTTCCTTAGGCTTCTCTATCAATTAGCGACACCATTACACGTCTGCTAGTCGCAGGCGAAAAAAGGATACGCATATCGCAACCATACGAGACAGAAAAATTCCCCCCTCCATGGTAGCGTTAAACGTTTAACGCAACCTTGTTGCAAGTCGCATAAGAAGTATAACTTCAAAAATATAAGGTCTAGTAACAAATTTCACGAAAAAGTGGCCCTGTTTTTCCATTTAATTTTAGATACCTACCTACGTTTCAGAAATACTGGCAACAATTTAAATCCTGTATTTTCGCTGTTTTTTATTTTATCACTTTCCTACACTCAAACACGTTCAATAACACATAATAAGCAATAATGCACCATTATTACATATTAAAAGTATAAATAACACAAATTTAAGAAAATAATACAATTAGGTAATGGACGTTTTTTTCACGTTGGCGCAAAAAAATACCCTGGAGCTACAAATAAAAAAAGCGAAAATAAAGCTTCGTAGGTTTTTTTTCTAACAAGGCTAAATAAGGTTTGGGTAAGACCATAGTCATCTCGTATTCAAAAAAGGTCTTTCACAAACAGTTATTAAAATTTTAATTAAAATGCTACGATTAGCAAACAAAGTAGTAAGCGGCTTAGCTATAATCCCGGGACGGTAGTTTAATTAACGAAGCGGCCGGGGTAGGTACATAATTAACAAGTCCATCTTTACTTTTCATTATGAAAAATAATAAACTGAAATCTAGCGATGAGCGACGATTTGACACGGAGGATGCAATGAAAGAATCTACCAAGAGCTACCTACTAGTGGGCTAAGTACGAATATTCGATAAGCATTTACGAATTGATGTTTTTTTTCGATTTTACGCTTCGTAGGTACATCGGTACTTGGCCTTTGCTGTGCAGCATGCATTGCGAATACCAGATTTTGTAAAACATGAGGCATCTCATGTAGAACGAGGACCTTTTGGATTTTGGCGTCGCACTCTTGTGTATTTGCCAGTGATTAATATCAAGTTTGATGATAATTATATGTAGGCAAACAAGTCAGTCACAGTGAGAGTCATGCAAAGTATGTCACGGTCAAGTCAAATTCATGTCCTAGTAAAGAGGTGGAGACTAAACAAAAAGCTTCGAATAGAGCTTTGGCAACAACACGAAAATACACGTTCCACGGCGTTTTATCACTTTCCTACACTCGAGCACGTCCACGAACACTTACTAAATAATAATCCAACATTATTACGTATTAACATTCGAAAATACACAAGTTTAGGAAAGTAATACAATGAGACGTTTTTTTCATGTTAGCGCCAAATAAAGGCGTGAAGCAAGTACATATTCAATGACATAAAAATAAAAATAACTAAGTTTTGTTTTAGATATCGTCAGTAAATATGATTGTTACAATAAGAGCCAGAAAATGTAGAGCGGTGGTGGCCGAGCGGTATAGCATGTGCGCTTTACAATCTGACGGCACCCGGTTCGATCCTCGACCAATGGCTCATTTAGTAGGTACCTACCTTATTACAAATATATACATAAACATAAATTTATGTGCAGTTTCTATGCCATCGCTCAAAAAACGGTGAAGGAAAAACATCTTGAGGAAACCGGTATGTACAAGAACCTCAAAAGTTCAAAGACATAATGACATTCACCAAAATGCCCAGGACCAGCATGGTGGATTAGGGCCCATCCTTTATCTGAGAGAAGGCTTGTGTCCCGGCAGTGGGAACATAAGAAGCTGAAATGATGAAGATGATTCGAAAATTTACAAGTTTAGGAAAACAATACAATGAGACTACATGTTTTTTGACGATGGCGCCAAAATTCTAGCATGAAAAAAGATTACCTACTTACAAACATATTTTATAATGGGATATTCTGGGAAAGGCCTCACTGGTGATGATGATGATGATGATTCATCTGTAACAAAGAAGTTTATTTCATTGATTCCATACGATCGAGACCGGCATAAATACACTTGATGATCATTATGTCACATATTGTGTTCGTTTTACTTGTTCATAGGGTTGGGACAGAGTAGAAAGCTTAGCGATTTATTAGAAACTAGTCATGCCCGCAGTTTCACCCGTTCTTTTACTTGCATGATAAAAAAAAACATGGTCTGCTATTCTAGGGAGTGCCACGTGCCTACGTCACTGTCCAGTTTTGGAAATAAAATAATCTATTAAGTCACACTTCTCACACAATCTATTGTCAAACTTGCAACATGTGGAATGAGCTACCTTCCGAGAAGCTACAACATGGGGTTCTTCAAAAGGCGATTTAATAGAGTCATAAAGGGTCGGCAACGTAGTTGTGATGCCTCTGGTGTTACAAGTACCCATAGGCGACGGTGACTGTTTACTATCAGGCAGCCTGGCTGCTTGTTTGACACTTATGGCGTAGAAAAATAAAATAAACAATTTCATTTTGTTTTGTTATTTTTTCATTTTCCCGCCGTTTTCTAGTGACGAAATAATTTTCGAAATTTTCCGGAGAAAAAGTATCTCGTTCCTTCTCGTGATCCATACTACTTTTTTACTACATTCTATCAAGATCGGTGTAGTTGCAGGCGGTAAAATTTGAAAAGAAAAACTAAAATATGACGCTAAATGTGACGCTGTATCAAGATAAGTAACATTGTTAGTTACTCGATACGCAAGTAGGGGTCAAATTCTTGAACCAATCATGTCCAAGTCCATGGTCGGTCAGGCCAAGGTAGGTAGGTACAACAGTTCGATCCCTGTGACGTGACTGTGACAGTGTGAACAGCTTGATTACAACATCCCCCATTCGACCCAATTTTTTCTAAGATTTTCTATATAATATCTCTGATACACAGCGGTAGATCGAAGTAAATTAGTAAAAACAGTAAATTTTTGGGGGCGAAGAATAAATGAATATCGAATTCCATTTCAATTTCAATATGGAATTTGATACGTATTTATGATAGTAAAAATTCGTACTTCTGCCACACCACAGTCGCAATTATTTTTGTGTATAAATAATGATAATGTAGGAAGTCGCACCAAGATCTTACAAGAGAAATCTTATATCTGTAAAAAAATTGCGCCATTGCGATTTTGCAAGTTTTTAACATACTATTGTAGCTGTTATATTTTAATAGGTATTTAAAACGTATTTTTTTCTTTTCTGTGTATTTAACGTTTGGCAGAGGCGACTGGCGACCGAAATGCTGACGCTTACGTTGGTAATAAAAAAATAATTACATTCAACATGGCAATGGCTTTTAGATTAGTTTTTAAAGTTCCGTTTAATGTACATTTATTATTATGTAGTTATAGGTTCTAGTTCATTCGAAATTGTATATTATTAGTGCAAATTCCTCGGTAACAGAGTTACCTACTGTAGTGAAATTTCATTTAGATTTTTATATTTATATTGCAGCTGCCATAGCTAAAAAAACCTTTATCGAGTGTAAGGTATTTACAAAATGTAAAGAGAGATAAAGCTTAAATGACACCAAGCACCGCTTCCCGCTCCCGTTTCCGCTATCACAGCGCCTTCGCCCCAACAATCTGTTTACGAATTCGCGAGCCACGCGATAATCTCGATGACCTCTGTCTACAAATGCACCAACTTCTAGTGAGATCCGATGTAGGTATAAAGTGTACATCATCACCGCTTTATGGTTAATATTCCGAAAACCTGTACGAAGCGCTTTGATTCCACTTTTAATATGCGTACTGCTAGTCTGTGGAATGCGCTGCCTGAATGGGTGTTACCCCATAATTACAATCAGGGTGTCTTCAAATCACGAGTGAATCGGTTTCTTCTAGGCAAGCGTGCTCTATCGTAGACCTCTTCGTCGCTTTACATCAGTCGAGTTGGCGGTAAAACGCAAGCCTATTATTAGTTTTTTTTTTTTTTAAATTAAAAATGTATTTAGTACAAGCTCTTTGTTTGTCAATATATATATTAAAAACATAAAACCAATGAGCACAAACTGCTGAAGGAAGTGTGCTTCTTAAGAAGGGTTACCACATGGAAAAAAAAATCTAGAAACTCGGAAGTAGCACAAAAGCATTTAGTATTATTGCTGTCGCATATTACTATATTTATTATTCGGTGCCTAGGAAATGTCTTATTTCCGGAATGCGATAATGGCATCATCATCCACACCGTCCGCAGGTCCATCATCAGAGTCTCTTCAGCTAAGAATCTGTGCAAAAAGAGAAGAGTCGTAGAAATTGAGGGCACGCGCGCTTATTTACTGGATAAAACACCCTTCTTTTTGCGTCGAGGGTAACAAAATATAATGGATGCTTGTTTATTTGTATAAATTATTAATAGGTAGAGTCTGTGCAAAAAGATACGCGTCGTAGGATAGGAATTGGTGCGGTTTTATGGGGTTTTGTAATCTCGCTGGTGAAATCGAAATCTATTCGAGCACTAAACTTCTTGTTGTAAACTTCCCAGCTATTTTATTTCCGTTCCACTTTGATTTGCAGGTTTTCAGATTCAAACATATATAGATCCCTAAACCCTTGCTAATTGTATGTAGACAGCTGGCTGACCTTGTAACATGGATTATAATATCTTGAAAAGTGTTTATATCTATCAGTTCGCGGCTCAAATATTGTTTACTGGTGTTATGCAAAGTAAAGGCAAAGTGTCATGATGAACAAATGTTTGCGTTTGCCCAGATGGAGTGTCACAAGGACCATTTCGCAGAATGTCTGAGTAGCAAAATGACACTATAGCCAGGCCTCAGATCAGACAAACACGGGAGATATGGTAGGGTAGTGAACGCATCAGGCCTAAATCAGTATTGATACCTTTAGTCGAACTCAGCCACTGAAACCCCTAAAGACGACCTTGCCGCCTTTTTTGCATGTGGACTATTACTTTATTGGAGTTCATTGGTGACGCTGAAAGTTTGAAATGTGTACTAGGGCATATCTGCCTTGTTTGACTGATCTGAGAGCCATAGTCATCTGTACTACATAAATGATTGACAATTCCAATATTTCTTCATCATCATCATCATCATCATTTCAGCCATAGGACGTCCACTGCTGGACATAGGCATATGCCCCCGTCGATCTAAAAGGGCAGGTTGGAAGCGGCCTTCATCCAGCGTTTTCCTATGCGGTCAATATTTTCCCACACCACAGTTAGTACACAACAGAAAAGAGAAAAAAAAAAATATTATGTGGACAACGCTTCAAATATAAAAAAAATCTTCTGTACCTACTACTATTTTTTTACCTGCTAGTGTCAAGTATAACATTTTTATTTAGGCGATAGTTTTAAGTTTTAGGGTGGGTTGTGCCATTTTAATTTAGATTTAACAAACATCGACACCGGTTAGGCAAAATACTAGTTGCACCATCTGACAATTGTTAAATGTTGCCATAACTTTAACTGTTAACCGTAACTGCCGACACTTCGCTTTAGTTTATGATAAATATATATTATGTCAGATGTATGTATAAAATACAATGGACAACATTTCATTTTTGCAAAGAGTCAAAAATTAGAAAACCATTTGGAAATTATCCATTCAAAACCCCATTAAAAATATATATAAAAAAATCTATCCACTATTTTTCAAGTTATTTGAAAAATAAATAAATAATGGAAAAATAGGATTAACGAGCAATAGCTAATATGCCAATAACTCGAAATAAAAAAATATTAATCTATCTTGCCATGTAATTCTATTACCCCGTATATTATGTTCAAAAATTTTAAATTGATAGGTAGTCTTCATGGCATAACATCGTGTTCCATCTACATAATATGAATAAATAATAAGCCTACATTAAGTTGTGGAAGGATCATATGATTAAATCGCATAAAATACTTACGCAATTATTACTTTATCGTTAAATAAAACTTATATATATTATAAATAAATAAAAGCCGTGGTAGCCCATTTGGGAGACCGCTAGACTTGAAAGCGTAAGGTTGCGGGCCCGGGCCCGTACCAATGAGCTCTTTGGAGTTTATGTACGGATTTTCATACCACTGGCTTTTCGGTGAAGGAAAATATCGTGAGGAAACCTGCATACGTACGGAGAAGGAATTCAATGGCGTATGTGAATCAACCAATCCGTACTGGGCCAGCGTGGTGGATATGGCCCAATCACCCTTTCGGGGGTAGGCTAAAAGTCCAGCAGTGGACTTTTAAAAGGCTGATTATGATGATGATGATGAACACTTAAATGGAAAATCTAATTTGCGTCCTGGCATCCCAGTAAATGTTGTTTTGCTATTTGATGTTGACAAATTTGACATTGCCCTTGACATAAACTTTTTTCATATTTGTCTGACCATGGTATAAATAGCTAAAAAAACCAAAATTTAAAATATTTTTTTAAAAATATTTTAAACATAACTATTAGGTTAAAAATAAAACTGAAGTGTCCAATATTTTTTCATAATCTATCAATTAAACCAATAAAAATAAGTAGTTAAAAAAATTAAATGTTGTCCATTCCAGCTATGCATCTGGGGTAAATAGGGTCTCATTTGACTTGCAACCCTGGTAACTTTAACTAATGCGCTGGTGCAATGCATTTCACAGTAACTGCTAAAGTCAGCGTTACTGTTTTTGTCAAATTTGTCATAAAACTTTACTTTAACTACTACTATGGTGCAACCAAGCCTTATATGACTAAACTAGCTAGTCTCAGTTAATCTCCAAGTAATATAAGTCACGGTCAAGTTTATGTCATGGCCCAGTAATGTGAGTTTTATAAAGAAGAGTGATGCCATTTTTAGTCTCGTCTGCGTCTCTGCAATATTGTGGTTAACGACAAAATACACCTACACGACCTCATTAGAGTGCATTCAATTTCTATTACGCCGTGCTCACCTACGAGTTGGTATCAATCGAGGTGTCGAGACTGTAGAATTATACAAGCGATACAAGCATACATATTTCTTACATCATCATCTTCATCATTAAACTATCATGTTCCCACTGCTGGGACACATGTCTTCTCTCAGAGAGAGAGGATGGGCCACAGACCTATGTCTAAGTAGACGCCACAAGTCGACCTCCCTTGCATGTCATATTTCTAATACAATTATGATTAATCGTCATAATTATAAATAATAAATAAATATTCGGGAAATTTTTGCACGGTCATCTGACTCCAAACTAAGCAAAGCTTGTGATATTGCTGCTAGAGACTGATATACAATTAAATCCGACTAAAATCAGTTCAGTTCAGTTCAGTATCTTTATTTCAATTGGGTACAAAACAAATACAAAGTACACTTTCGAAAAGTCAAAATAAAAGTTCATAGTCTAAACGAAAAAAGGAATATTTGTCAGTCTGCTCAATCGGTGCCGTGACAACACGTCATGTCAGTTTGAAACGAAAATGGGTAATTGTACAATAGGTACTGAGTTGAAGAATACAGCAAATAAAGTTGGCCGACAGAATAAAGATATTTCTTTTCACTTTTAGGTACGAAAAATTTGTTCGCTTAGTTTTCATACAGGTTGGACCGCTTGTGAAATCTACTTAGGTCTGTGGGATAGGCCCTAATCCAACATGATGGCCCAGTGCATGTTGGTGTTTGTCATTGTCTTTGAACTTATGAGGTTCTTGTACATACCGGTTTCTTCAAGATGTTTTTCCTTCACCGTGGTGAATCGTGGTGCTCCATGTCAGATCTGTCGTGTGTTCACTCCAAATAAAATTATACTCGATTTTAGTCGACCATCCAGACCGGGTATAATTTGTACTACATTTTCTTTAGTCAGCTACTACAAAACATACTCGATCTGAGCCAAGCCGCTTCGTCTTGCTGAGGTGCGTTTTGGAATGGTCACATAGCGAATTTGATCTCCAAACTATACCCGAGCTCGGTGAGATCTGTGACGTCATCGGCGTCCCTGCGGGGTATAGTTTGTAAACTCGCGTGCCGTCAGATTGTAAAGCGCACAAGCTACCGCTTGGACACCATCGAGTTTAGAATAACTATCTATATTCTAAGGTTAAAAGTGTTTTATTTCAGTTTGATTACATTGCGATGGGATGACCTCCAGCAGAGAGAGATGGCGAGACATCTTGAAGAGTAGTCTATCTGCCCCGTCCAATACTACTACATGCTGACCACGACCACTCTGCCAAGAGCGAAACGACTGAGAAGAAGATATTGTTAGTCAGTGTTACGCATAAGCATTGCCATTCAACGTGGTAACGCCGCCAGCATGCTGGGTATGCTGCTAATAAAGCCTTTTGCCCTAAAATTTAAATAAAAGCGTGTCAAAATATTTTTCCAGGCCTATCATCAGAGGAGGTCGCCGAAGTGACGGAAACATGTTGGAGCCATGCCGAAGGAGTGTCGGTAACTGCAACGTCGCTTGCGCAGTGCACAGCAATGGCACTCCCAGAAGACATAGAGCCGGACCAGCTCGACACCTGTAAGGCAGCCATCAAGAGCAACTGTGAACAGTATTTCAAGTGAGTATAATGTAGTTTTGTGTTGTGACGATGACTGCAACGTCACGGCATCGCAGTGCAATGTCACTCCCTGATAAAATAAGGCTGGAGCAGCTGGACACCTATAAAGCAGAATTAAAGAGATACTGTGAACAGTAGGTACTTTAAGTGAGTATAATGTAGTTTTGCCGAGGGCGGAACGGTGACTGCAATGCATGTCGCAGTGCAATGTCACTCCCTGAGAAAATAAGGCTGGAGCACCTGAAAAGCCGTGAGGCAGCCATCAAGAGCTGCTGTAAACAATTCTTCAAATAAGTAGAAATCATGAAGGAAATTGAGACCACCTCCAAAAAAATATGGGTTTACGAAGATGCAAATGCTAGTTGAAAGGTAGGGTTTTAATACACGAATTGACCATACCATCATGTTCAGGGCGGTGATGGGCCTGCCCCGGTTCTGCAGCGTCTCGTTGTTTCAACGCGACCATAAGAAGTCGAGGCGCATTATACTCGTATCAAGCTTCGACCAAAATAAAATGAATGGACGGGCCCAGAAGAAGCGCATTTTTGAAGATTACAAAATGAGCGCCGGCGCTCTCTTCGTTTCAGTCGGTCTCTAGCCGTAGAAAGTGCGACACAAGACTATTGTTACATTATAACGAAACATCTGATAAAATTATGTCTTCTTGTGCTTTCCCAAAGTGTAAAAACACAACAAAAAAACGCTATCTATTTTTTGTAATAAATGTACTGCACATGGTTATAATTAGTAATTATTATTGTAATTTTTCTCATTTGTTATTTGACGTGTAAATTGACAATTTATCAATAAATTACTTATGACTTAGATGTTGAAGTATATGTCCGACGGTTTTGGCTCGTTTTTACTGAACAAGTTCAATGGTTATGGCCCGTCCATTAATTTTATTTTGGACGAAGGTATCAAGAGTATAAACTGACACAGGCTATCTATATTGTGTCATCCCCTATGGTGTGAGTAATTTGACGCGAGCGGGAGAACCGATAGTAATAGCGAGTGTCTGTTTTTGTAATAACCCCGAAATTATGATAGAGGAAAGTCACCAAATATGGAATAGTATCCTAATATGGGAAATCTTAATTTCTCTAAGAATATAAGTATGAAACGCAAAACACGGATATCTTTGGTTTTATTCGGTATATTTGATATCACACTCACACCATTCGTGTAAGTTGCGCGAACGCTGCACGTGTGGCAGGCGTGTTTTGTTTTGTTGTCCCGCAGAAAATTTTAAAGGCAAGTAATAAATGAGTATTATCTGTTATTAGGTATGTATATATTAGTATTATACCATTTAGTATATCAATATCATGTTTATTTTTAACATTTTGTGATATTTTGTGATTTAAATATAGTGATTTGAAAAATATTCAGACGAGTTTGAACTAGTATAAAAATCCAAATATGGACAGTCGTCGGTGTCTAATTATGGAATATTGAGGAACAGGACGTTATCTGGTTTGATGATGGCAGTGAACATGATGAGTTGATGGACCAAGTATCTCTTGACTCTGCTGATGCTGAATGTATGTTCTGTTCGAGACTTTTTCTATGGATGAACGTGGAGAAAGCTGGATAAAATGCTTAATGTGTGGGCTCTGGGCACATTATGATTGTGCTGGTCCGGAGTTTGACAGTTGGATCTGTGACTTTTGCAAGTGAACTAAGTCACTTCTTTCATTTATCATAACATTTTATTTGCATTTATTTGATCTCATAGATATTTCCGTCTATTTTTGTTAATGATTGTTGATATTCCATATATGGGTACCTATTCCATATTTGGTTACTCATTTGTGATTTTTGTTTTTGTGTTAGATTTTAATTTGATTACTGATATATTTGATTAAAGACTGTTAATTACTACAAAGAAATATATGACTGATTAGTAATAACATTAAACTGTTTAAATTTTTATGAACTTTTTTTTTTATTTCCCTAAAACAAAATGGTATTCCATATTTGGTGACTTTCCTCTACATATAAAAACTCATAATCTATCAGTAATATTTTTTTTCAGGGATAAGGATGATTGCGCTGCTGGTATGAAGTTAGCGGCTGAAAAGCAGTGTAATGCTCCGAATACAGTCATTGGAAAGGTACTTATTTATGTACTCATTTACCTTTTAGTGCGTCGTGCGTTGATATTACATAAGTAATGTATTATGTGAATTTACTTCTGAGCTCGTGAAATAACTCTAAAATGATGCACGGTGTACTATTATTGTCTTGAACCTTGATCAAGTATTCGCCTGTTAGTTGGCAATGGAGAGAGCTATGTTCGTAGTTTTTTGCGCGATAAAATCCGGAATGAGGATATACGCCGAAGAACCTCAGTCAACGATATAGCTGTATGGATTAGCATATTGATTTTTATGTAATATTATTTTAATTAAATTATCCCGTTAATAATCATATAACTTTAGTGAACAACCGTGATAGTTTAAAACAGTGTATTATTTTAATTTTTGTCATTTTGTATAAATATGAAATTATGTTTTTTGAAATAAATTGATTGAATTGAATTGAATTAATGAGGTAATGGGCAGGCCACATCACTCGAAGAACCGATAACCGATGGGGAAGAAAGGTTCTTGAGTAGAGACCGCGAACCAGAAGACGCAGCGTAGGTAGGCATCCCATCCCATTAGTGACTAGATGGACCTGACCGACGACATAGTGAGAGTCGCGGGCATCCAGTGGATGAAGAGGTAGACTGTCGTTCAGTGTGGAGGCCTATGTTCAACAGTGGACGCCTTACAAATACAAACAGTATTATACAAATACTTAATAAATAATAATCCTCCATAATAAAATCCGAAACCCCGTACGAAGCACTTTTATTATACTTTTACTGTGCGAACTGCTAGTCTGTGGAATGCGCTCCCTGAATGGGTGTTCCTCAATAGTTATAATCTTTAATAGTCTCTTTAATCTTATAAGGGTTTCTACAAATCACGAGTGAATCGGTTTCTTCTAGGCAAGTGTGATCCATTGTAGACCACATTATCGCTTAACATCCTCAGAGCAAATAAAAATACAGAGGGACTACCGCGAACACGAAAAGTGAAGCCACTTTTTGAAACATGTTTGCGTAGTCGAAGTTCGTGTCGTGTAATTCATCAAAATAAGTGATAGTATAAATACTTAAGTGTGGAAATAATCCATCCTTCTTCTTATTTACTTTTGTGTTGGTTTTACAATTCTTAACACTGCAAGAAGTCATTGTTTCTTTTTAAAACAGATATTTACAGTACGACGTTCTGACAAGAAATTCACGTAGTTTTGAATGCGTATGTGTGCGTGAGTCGTGCATTTATAGGGAATTCACTTAGTTATGGAAGCGATTTTGGCGTCACTTTGGCGGTGCGCCGTAGGGACTCTGTATTTTAATTTGCTCTGAGTTAATATCAGACGAGTTGGCATTCAAACGCAAGATTTTTTTTATTATGAAGTGCATGTGACATGTTTTTTTTTTTCATGTTGGCGCCAAAACTTTAACACTTTCGCCGCTTTTTCGATTTATTTATCTGGCTACACTAGCGCGATTAGCTGGCTTGCGATAATTAGTGATTTTTGACCACTGATTTAATCGGTACAATATATCGGTACAGTATACCGATAAAATCAGGGCCAAATTATTTTCAGATGTGCTGTGAAGAATGCTCTATGGCTAAGTGGACCGGAGAGACCGAGGGTGCAAAGGCTTGCGGTGAGCCGGCCAGCGAAGGAGTCAGTCCCTCGTCTGCGCTGCGAAAAAATACTTTCCACCAGTGCTGTTTGGTAAGAAAAAAATTCTTTACCCTGCTAAAATCATGAAATGGTATATTGGATAGAAAACGGGGCAAACTTTTTTCAAGGTGAATGCACGCGCGCGGCTGCGTCTCGCTTGGCACTGAGTGATTTGATATTCAGCTCTATTTATCTGATTATCTATGAACTAGTATGAATGTCCTCACACTAATCTTTTTATTGGAAAAACGCTAGATTTGACATTTAAAAAATTACATACATACATCTGTGTCCAAGTCAACCAATAACTTCAAGTCTTGATAACACTTGAGCACCTGTGTAAATACAATATATTTAATTCTGATCTTTTCTGACAGTTTATATTGTTCGGCGAATGTAGTGTGTCCACAGACAGATGCTTCATGATAGATTGGCAATATTGACGACCGGTGAGGCCGCTTTTTAATTTTCTTACATGTCTTTATAGGAAGCTGTAGAAAAGCCTACCACAACGCCAAAGCCAGTAGAAACTACGACAGAGAAGAAGAAGCCTAAAGAAACCTGTAAGGATAGAGGCTGTCAACACAACTGTGACGAGGAGGGGGGCGTCGTTAGGTGCTTCTGTAAGGAGGGCTTCAGGCTGCAAGGAGATAAGAAGTCCTGTATTGGTAGGTTTTGTATTATGCCAATTATGTGTAATGGATAGTTAGTTGTTTTTTTTTTTATTGATTGTGTGATTGCAGATATAAACGAATGTGCGGAAGCATTAGATGACCTATGCACGGTCGAGGATACAGTCTGCCACAATATGCCGGGTGCGTTTAAATGCGTACCCATCAAGAAAAGGGATGTCGGGCTTAGTTGCCCCCCGGGATTCAAGAGGAATGTCGTCAACCAGGTTTGCGACGGTAAGAAGTTTATAAAAACACAGTGATACAGCACATTCTTAGTGTTGACTGTTGATCTACAAATGTTAAAATGGTGACCACCATATCAACCGATTCCAATTTTAAAAGTTCTGGGGCCTTACGGACAACTGCTAGTGTGGCACCAAACTAACGTTAAATCCGCTCAGTTGGAAAATCACGCGACCGCAAACCTTATCTGGGCACAGTAAGGTTCACGTTCGCGTGATTTTCCAACTGAGCAGATTTAACGTTAGTTTGGTGCCGCAATAGCAGTTTTCCGTATATAAGGCCCCTGATCTAAAGCCGGATATTCCAATAAATGTCCGGATATTTTAGTCACATAATTCAAACACTGTGCACATCGCTACAGAGGTACATACCTACAACGCCCAAGGTAAAAAAACCGGACAAATAACTAAGCCGGACAACGGTTTAAAAGTCCGGACATGTCCACACAGATCCGGATGGATGGTAACCCTATCTACATCTTGTTTCATAAAGGTGCTTCGTTTTAAATCAGGCGAGATGGCGGTCAAACGCAAGCCTATTATTAAATAAATAAATAAAAAATAAGATATCGAGGAAAACACGTGTCCTAATAAAAAATTGAACACTCGATCGGTCATACTGGATGAGGAGACAATATTTTTTTTCCTGTATTTTGCATACTTGCTTTTTACAAGTTGTTTACTTTGACGTGTAGATCAACTCATCACCCTTGAATCAACAGAAACAGAACAGAAATACACTAAACTTAGATTTTATTTAGAGCTACTTGAAACCACACAATTGCCGGAATCAATCTCGAATTGATTTTATCATACTGTTAAATCAGATATCAACGAGTGTCAGCTGCCCCGGCCGCCGTGCGCCAAGTACCTCTGCGAGAACACCATTGGCGGGTACAAGTGTGCCGGTAAGCCTGGCAAGCCCTTCGAAGAAGCGATCCCGGGAGCCCCACAACCTGTTACCGATGCCTCTACAACATCTCCTGAGCCGAAGACCGATATCTGCCCACCAGGGTTTAGAGGAGGGGACGATGATGAATGTTTTGGTAAGATTCTCAGAGTGAGTGAGATTTTGTTGAGAAAGGGAGGCAGTTGAGGACAAATACAATGTTTATATCTATCATTAAGATCTACCCACACCCTGCCGGTGGAAAGCTGCCCATATCTATGCCCTAGTGACACAAGACGCTAATAAAGTTGTAGCTTAGCTATAGATATACATATTATAATACTAGCTGCGCCCCGCGGTTACACCCGCGTAGTGATGAAAAATGGTGATGATGATGAAAAGTTACCTATGTAACTCTCCGGCCCTTGAACTATACCCAAAAAATCAGGTCGGTCCGTTGCTCTGTTACTGCGGGAAAGAGGAACAAACAAACCAACAAACTTCGCATTTATAATAGGTATTAGTATAAATTATGATTGCTCACCTATGGCTACACTGGTTAATGTTGCTGATGTAAAAATAATATTATATTAGGGTCCGAAACGATTCCATTCTTTCTTATTGGATTGATGAGATGACGATGACTGTCCATGCACCTTGAAGAGCTTAATTATCTGGTATCTAACCTATTGATGATATTTAGATAATTATTGATAACTATTAATTTAGTGAAAGTTTGTACCTACTTATACAGTGCCGGCCGGTTTTAGCACTAACAGCGCTCTGACTTCTATGCAGCGAGACTTCTACGGCGCAACATCCCCCCTCCCTCCCTCCTACTGCCTTTCAGACCGAAAAAGGCAAAGAATAGATTAGACAGAATAGATCTATAGATTTTTATATACCTGCGGCACCCCTTTATGGGCGCCTATATACGGTGCCCCTTTTTATCTAGCGCCCTCTGCGGTCGCACAACCAGGCCCCACCCTAACGCCGGTACTGTACTTATGTGTACCTACATTTGTCCATACTCAACTCCGTAACTACTTATTTATAATTTAAATTATTTACATATAATTGTTTTTTCTTACAGATATTGACGAGTGCACAGAGAATCTAGACGACTGCCAGCGACTCTCCCAGCACTGCATCAACACTCACGGCAGCTTCTTCTGCCAAGACCACGTCTCCAAGCGGTGCTCGCCTGGATTCAAAGTCAATGCCGCCACTGGCATTTGTGAAGGTTACTAATTTTTTTCAAAATTCTAAAAACTTAAATAAGATTACTTCATCAAAACTCGCGTGAGGATTCATTATAAATTATTATAACTCCGGCTTACACTCACGATTATGCAAACGATTATACGATTATGTTTTTTTAATTAAATATAATCGTGAGTGCAAGCCGGTGTTATAATATTTTTTTAAATTAAATTGGTTACCGTCCATAAGTGCCATAAGTAGCGAAATTACGGCTGCAATCTTTTCACAACTAATATAAAATACGCCAGCTCGATAAGTACAAACCAAATAAACAGGCAGCCGAAGCGGGTACTTTACAACCAAATCCAAACAGCTGATGGACAATTGCAAAAGTTACAATCAGCTCCTGTGTTTGCTTTCGTAGAATACGAAAAAAAAATTGGTAGTGTCATTGACATGCAATGGATGTGCCGTGTTAGGTATCAGGATTGGTATCAAGTATCAACTTGAGAGACCGAGTTCAAAATACGGAAATCTGACAAATGGCTAAAATCAGGAAGTCGGTAACCATGTCAACCGTGCAAGACAAGTGACGCTACTAAGCTTAGATTCAAGAAATTTTCAACTTTTGCGATTTGTACCTACATAATTACGTACACAAAGTTTTAAATGACACATGGCATGTTTGATGTTTAATGTAGAGCTTAAGGTACCTACTAGTATCTATTAGTGCCTATTTTACTTAAACAATATAATCCACGATAAGTCCCTAACCCGATATGCATTTAAAACGCATGAAATGCTAGGTTTGGTGACTGCGCGTGGAGTAAAGTCTTGAAAGAGTGGTAACTGATAGGGGGATAAGCATTCTGTGAGCAGAGCATCAGCTCGATGAGTCTATGTGACATTAGACACACCGTAGCGATAAGATTGGAACGAGACGATAAGAATGGTACAATGGAGAGGAAACAAATACCCAGCAGTGAGTCGACACAGGCTGACGATGATGATAATTGGAAAAAACGAATAAGAAATAACATAAAATTTCATTACAGATATCGACGAATGTGAAGAAAGTAACGAGGTATGTAAGAGATCCGAGGTCTGTATCAACCTACCGGGAGCTTACAACTGCAAGTCGAAGATCAGTCAATTGCCAAAGTGAGTTACAGTTGAGTTTCAGGGTTTTTTTTGTAAGAGAGGGGATGATGAAGCTATACTCAGCAGTAGGTCGATACAAGGTGACGATGGTGATGATGACCAAGTGATGACTTAAGAGACTGGGATGAAATTAGCTTGAGACAGAACAACCAAGGAGAGAAAATGAAAAATAGTTAAGACTTTTTGGGTAATGGGGGAAATCTTCTAAAGGTACCCGGCTGAATGATAATGATAATTTTATTCCTAATAATAACTACATGTCAACATTTAAAAATATGAAAAAAAAATACATCATAGAATTAATAATATAAATAAAATGGCATGGAAAAGTAATGGTAAAAAATAAAAATAAAAATGGTAAATGGTAAGGGTAAATAATGGTATGAATTGGTATATTAGTAGGATAAACCCGCCTCAGTTTCCTGAAGAAGGACGCCGGGATCTCTATAGAAACGCACCAGTACTTCCTAGAACGTGCAACACTCCAAGGAAATGCTGAGCATTTCCCCCCGTTCTTTCTACAATGACGCTGTTACACTGCGGCTTTGTTTTCCCTGGAGAGTTCAGATCCCCAAATATGATCTTCTACGAGCGTAAAGGTCCCACTTTAATCAGCTCTTCAATAATATATTAAAGTTAATATTTCAAGAGCCCGATTTTTATAAATACTTTTTTGAACTCATGTATTATAATTTATTTTTTAGGCTGGCTACAAAAACGTGCCAAGAAGGTACAAGGCTGAGACCAGGCGGTAAAGTCTGTGAAGGTAAGTTCACTAGTTTACAAATATTTTTAACAAGCTTCGCAAAAATGTCCGGATAAAATCCCCATCAAGTTGCTTTAGACCTGAGCTACAATCACTTTCCTGTCATCCTCTAAATTTTTTACTGTCTTTCCAACCAATCTAAGATCCTGCCGGAGACTAAATTTTGTAGAGATTCTATCCCATTTCTGACTGAATTCTCCTGAAGTCAGCTTAACACAATTTCGAGACTAAATTTAGTAGAGATTCTCTGCTGTTTTTAAACGATTATTGGAATTTTGCAACCAGTCAGTTTTCTTGTTTTCCGATCACTCCGCCATTGTGTGAACCAATTTGCGTTGTTGTTTCTTGATACGTAGAGGAAGCTCTCGAGGTGGTCTTAGAAAATTCATTGACTTTGTCTCAATAGTTTTAACTAGATACATAATTATTTAGTTTTTTGGCAAAATCAATACTGTTGTTTGAATTTTGAATTTATTTTTAATTGAGTCTCTGTATTATTCAATTATTCGTATAATGCTCTAAATGATTGCAGATATCGATGAATGCCGTGAAGGCACACATTTGTGCGACCAGTTCCAGATCTGCATCAACACATTTGGAGCCCACGAGTGCAGGTGTAAGAGCGGATTCGAGTTAGATCTCTCTTCGGTATCTTGTGTCGGTAAGACTGAAGCCTAAACTTAATTCTAACATAGTTATGATAATGGACTTGTATATGAATCGACAAAATCTTTGATCCAAATAAATGTATAAAACGCGGAATTCAATGTTATAATCACAATCCATGAAAACAGATTCCAGCCATCCAGCTCCTCGACCATACAAACATTGTCAGAAGACATAAGAGAACAAACCTATTTTTGTGAGATGTAGTCAGGAAGGTCAAGAAGGTTGTAGAATCCATTAGGAATTTTAAAGGTTTCAATCAGGTCACCAACTCACCACGCAACAGCAGCTTCCTCTCGTACAGAATTCATTAAAATTTTCCTCAGATATCGACGAATGTGCTCTGAAGCTTGACAACTGCGGCCCAGGGCTGTACTGCCAAAACTCGCTGGGCTCGTTCGCGTGCACGCGCCGACCTCCCACCAGCTATACCAGTAGCACCACCTCCACTACCACACCAGTTCCGCTCGATGACTACGAATATGTATATGATTCCAAGTAAGTTACATTACAAGCTTTTAGCAGGCTTTTATCGAAGGTCATATCTATCGCAGAACTTTTCGAAGCGCAGAACCGATAACCGTTGGGGTAGACGTGTTCTAGAGTGGAGACCACGAATCAAACGTACCGTAGGACGCCCTGAGATTCGGTGGAGTGCTGATATACGTAAGACAGCTGGCAGTGGCTGAAATACAAAAGTCGAAGATCGAACTGAGTAGCGTGCCTTGGAAGAGGCATATGTCCAGCAGTGGACTAGTATACGAGAATGATTGAAACTCATAGTCACCGACAGCTCAGTGTATTAGCGAGGAGTCATAGAAGTGAACTCATATCTTTCGCAGAACAGATAATTGTTGTAGTAGTTGCTTTCTACATTGGAGACTCCGAGTCGACAAACGTAGCGTAGGACGCCTTGACTCAATGGATAATATACTCAGATCAGATAGACAAAGAAGATAATATATGGTAAGCTGGCGTTGTGGGTGAAAAGCCGAAAATCTGACTGAGATAGTGCCTTGGGAGTGGCCTATGTCCAGCAGTAAACTACGATAGGCTGATTATGACGATAATAATCAAAGGTAGGTATCTACTTTAAAATTCACGACGTTTCTTAGAGTAACAACATCCCACGGTTTACCTGCTAACCTACAGAGACAGTGAATTTTTTCAGGATTAAAAGTAGTATATATGGGAGATGAGAGCCATGCACGACCAGACTTGTACTTGGTACAGTGAAAGCAACTGTTCCGACGTGAAGTATCGTCGCACATTCTATAGGATACCCAGCTTTTTAGCAGCCAAATGAACGTTATTTTGCCATGCCTTCAAGATTTGGTGGTTTCAAAAATTGGTGTTGATGTGATGGTGCCATTCTAAGCCACCAATTTTTGACGTGAAAACTTCCAGGCAACCTTTGGATGGAAAGAATTTATAATTATAACAGAATAGACAAGGATGTAAGAACAAAATACTTCTACGACGATGAAGTAACGTGAAGGACATCTATATTCATGATAACATAACAACAATAGAGTCCTCAAAGGTAGGCAACGCACTGACAATGCCCCGGGTATTGTAGGTGTTTATAGGCAGGGGTGACCACTTACCATCAGGTGGCCCGTAGCTTGTTTGCCACTTATCTATACTAATGTATACTAATATTATAAAGAGGAAAGATTTGATTGTTTGTTTGTATGCATTGAATAGGCTCCGAAACTACTGAACCGAATTGAAAATTTTTTTCACTGTTGGGACGCTACACTATCCCCGGGTAACATAGGCTATATTATATTTTCAACAAAAAAATAGGGATCCTTACAAAAACTCCATTAATGTAACCCAAGGTGTAAAATAATAATTATTACAATTTTAACATTGCGTGTTTGACAGTTCTAAGACAGGACAACGTCTGCCAGGTCAGGCCTATATAATTTTTTTATTTTTATTTCACAATAAAAAAAATTCTTTCAGTGAAACTACAACAGACGAAAGATACCCAGACATACTACCCGTGACTTCATCGACTACAGCTAGACCCACGAAACCCACTACCAGACGGACCAGGCCTACTAGACCAACTACTCGATCTACTACACCCAGACCAACCACCACACCTAGACCTACCACAACTTCCACTACAAGAGCACCCAGACCTTACCCATCATATCCAGAAAGATCATACCCTGCATATCCAGATCGAAGATATTATACTACAACTTCAACTCAAAGACCATACACTACACCAGAAGCCATCCCAAGCCCCGAACCAACCACAGTAAAACCTGAACCAAGACAGCCAGAATATACACCTCCAGAGCCAGAAAGACCGTACACACCCCCAGAACCAAAGCCAGAAAACAGAAGACCGTCTTATGATCCTTACGGGACAAGACCTACGACGCCTACATATTACCCGACCAGACCAGATTACCCGAGCAGACCAGACTATCCCAGAAGACCAGTTTATCCTACGCGAAGACCGACATCCCACAGACCAGAATCTCCAAGATTAGAAACAACCACAGAGCCAACCACCACAGAAGAGAACAATGTAATAAATGACCTATTCAACCCTAATGATGTCCATTGTTTGTATGGGTACGAAAAGGATGCTTCTGGAAGTTGCGTTGGTGAGTCTCCCTTAATATTTTTCAGTGGGAAAACTTACAGCTAGGTACACAATTAGGTAAATAATGGTTCAATAAAGTAAAATATTAAAAATTCACCAATCCGCACTGGGCCAGCGTGGTGGATATGGTCCAATCACCCTTTCGAGGGTAGGCTAAAAGTCCAGCAGTGGACTGTTAAAAGGCTGATTATGATGATGAGATTTTTTTTATATTTGCAAAGTTGTTTGGTGACAAAAACTCAATTACCTAATTATAAAATTGAATAATTTATGCAATTAAAATTTTTGCTAATTAAGTGGGTAATTAAAGCGATTAGGTACCTTATTGCCATAATTAAATAATAAAAACCAGTTAAATAAAGGAGGCTAGTTAAAAGATTTCAGAAACAGTAAGAAAGAAGTAAATAATACTGTAAAAGACGAACTCGCATGAAAATACGCAATAATAAAGAAGTTAAGATTGTTAAATACTCTTTTTTTGTAGATGATCATCTAAAACATGATTAAAGAAAACAGTGTTTTACATGATTAAAGGTTTGTTAAACGTCTTTTTTGTAAATCATGTAATATTCAAATCTGAAACTGTAAAAAAAGCACTGAGGCCAAGAGCTTGATCTCAGAAGTTGGCCGCAGAATACGGGATAACGGTGGCTTGGCTCGTTCCTGGTCCAAAGATTGGCCATTGCCATTCAGGGTAGGTATTATTTTGTACCAGGAACGGTCCGGGGCGGGCTGTTTGATTAGTCAAGAATTTTTGTAATTTGAATTAAGTGATTTTTGACATGTATTAATTGTTTAATATTAATAATAACGAATTGACGAATATTTATAATAAATAAAAAAATCAAATATGAAAGTATTCGTGAATCCTATAGTTATAGTATAAGGAGTGTGAACCTTTATTTGTTGTTTATTGAGTGACATGATGTATTAACACATTTTTAACGTTCCCAGAAAAAGGTACTACAACAGTAGAGAAACCGTTGGACCCCAAAGAACTGCACTGTCTGAATGGTTACGAAAGTGATATCAATGGAAATTGCGTGGGTAAGTCCCTTTATTTCAGAAGTAGGGATGGCGGGCCTTTTGAAGATTTGAAACTTTTTTTTTTTTAATAGTAGATAGGCTTGCGCTTGGCCGCCATCTCGCCTGATGTTAAGCGACGATGCGGTCTACGATGGAGCACGCCTGCCTAGAAGAAACCGATTCACTCTCGACTTGAAGACACCCATATTGTAACTGACGGGGGAAACCCATTCAGGCAGCGAATTCCACAGACTAGCAGTTCGCACAATAAATGTGGAATCATAGCGCTTCGTACGGGTTCTCGGAATATCAACCATAAAACGATGTCGATTTTTCGTGCCCGCCTTGGCGGTCCGATAGAAAAAAGGGCAGGAGGGAATTAAATCATCCAGATCTGATGCACACTCTCCGAAATGTATCCAATAAAAAACCGATAGACCAGCTACTTTACGCCGATGCTCGAGACTAAGAAGCTTAGTCTGAACCAGGGATTCATTGCTGATGAGTCGCTTGGCACGTTTCTCAATAGACTCCAACGCCCCAAGCTGGTGCTTAGCTGATACTTCGACTGATTTTATTTCATTCCATATTCAGTCAACATTCATATTCAATTAATTCAACAACATGCTAGGGCTTCAAGGCACACTCCTTCTGGGGTACCAGGGCAAGTCTGATCCCCCACTCCCAGCGACGGCCCAAGCCGAGGTTCGTACCTCCGAGGTGCACTTCAGCTAATCGCCCAAAAACCACAGTAAGGCGCGTTCGCCCTCTGCGTTCGCCAACTAAGTAGTCAGGTCAAGCTGTAGAGGCAGCAAGGCCAACAACGTAAGTCACACTCAAAAAAACTACAAAGTAACGCTCTAACGTGTAATCCTACAGATATAGACGAATGCAAGACGTCTCGCCACGTGTGCGGCAGCATGGAACAGTGCCTGAACAATGTCGGCGGGTACAAGTGTGAGTGCATGTCTGGGTTCACGCGAGGGAGCGACGGCTGGTGCGTGCCGGTCACCACCACCTCGACAACCACCTCCACTACTGTCAGACCCACGGAGAGTAATGCAGGTCAGATATACACCAAGAATAAATAATACGTACAGGTTTTTAAAATCATTAATAGTAGGTTTAGAACCGATAACCAATGGGGAAGAAAGGTTCTTGGGTGGAGACCACGAACCGAAAGACGCAGCGTAGGTATGCCTCCCACTAGATGGACCTACGACATTGTGAGAGTCGCGGGCATCCAGTTGTTCAGTGTGGAGGTTAAAGGCCTATACTCAGCAGTGGACGTCTTCTGGCTGATGATGATGATGTATAGTAGTAGGCTTGCGTTTGACCGCCAACTCGCCTGATGTTAAGCGTTGATACGGATTAAGGGTTAAACTGATACAGGCTATCGGACTGTTTTTTTTATCAATACTAATATTATAAAGAGGAAAGATTTGATTGTTTGTTTGTTTGCATTGAATAGGCTCCGAAACTAATGAACCGATTTGAAAAATTCTTTCACTGACGGGAAGCTACACTATCCTCGGGTGACATAGGCTATAAGCTATACCCGTGCGAAGCTGGGGCGGACCGCTAGTTATCTTATAAAAAGCTGACCATAAATTAAGCCGGAAACCGAAAACCGAAAACAAAATTGAAAATTTCAAATGTATTTAAAATTAAAGAAGATACTTAAGCATTTTAATGTCTTGCTAGACAGAGAGCGCACTATACTTATGAATGACGTCACTTGTAAGTACGCCATACAACCTCTATACTGATACTCACTTTGCGGGAAAGAGACAGAGTATACCTTCCTAGCCGACCACGCTTATGTACATATATCAGAAGTTTATTAGCTGATTTAAATAATTTCTTCTTTATTTGTATTACATATATATATATATATATATAACTATATCTTTCACTAAGCTTGATATTTTTACACTATATGGTAGCCTGTTGTGAGAGTTGGTCGGTCTGACAAGCCGGTCATTAGTGCTGTTGGTAACGTGCTGTTGGCATAATTCGGAACGCGCGCATAGTGATTCAAAACTCTGTATCGATATACTCCGCTATTTTATACCTACCCTAAATTTTCGCTGATATTAATTCGTCTTTCCAGTATCAACACCTGAATGGGCCTACAACCCGTACCGACCGCACTCTTCTTACCCCGTCATTTGCGAGCTTGGGTACAGGTTCGATTCCAGCCAGCAGAAATGTGTTGGTAAGACACAATGCATTGAATTTAAGCCTAATGCCGACTGCCGAGTCTAAGCGGTGTCGTGGTATACATATAAAATGTACTAAGCCGAAAACGGTCCATCCATATTACCCATTATTATAAATAACTTTTATTACGTGAGCTATGTATGATGATTCAATATTATCATAGAGTTTAGCACAGTATAGCTGCGACGGGAAAATTTTGAACGGTAAACCGGTAAGAGTTTAATATTCCACAGCCACTTCTACGCTGCGAAACTGCCACTCCAGTAAGAATTGAACCTGTACGAGACGTTCTGAGTCTAGAATTTGTTTTTCTACCTTCTAAAAATCTTGAGCAATATTTGTTATGTATGCCATACTTTGGGGTGATCTACAAACTCTCATTCTGAGTAAGAGAGATTTTTAGTTGAGTTGCTAGAACCAAGACAGGTTCAGTGAACTGTGAACAGGGGAAGTCTATAACGATGCTCCCGAAGCCAACAAGCTACTATTCTATCAACTATCTAATACCAGTTACCATTAGCCTTATAATTGTTTTTGTGGTTTAGAATGTTGCAAACCAGCACCATATTCCAGCCCTTAGCTTTGTAATGGCTGAATAGTCGGAGGTGTCCTCACATGAGCTTGCTCCGTCGCGTTTATGTGATGTCAGGAATCTCCTTTGTACCCAGATATCGACGAGTGTTCCCAGAACCAGGACACGTGTGCTGGCGAAGAGGACTGCATCAACATGGAGGGAGGTTTTAAATGTGTCTGCGGGGCGAGGTGCCGTGCTGAAAACGAGAAGCCACGATATGGTAATAATCAGTGCGCTCCACATTCCTGCCAAAATTACACGAAAACAGCCAAAGTGCAAAAGTGCCAAAGAACATGGTGCAAGAAGCACATCCCTTGCGACACAAAAATAGCTACTGCGCAGCCTTGCAGCCAAATTCAGAGACAAGGATGCGCTGTGCCTTCCGTTCGAGAGTGTAGAGACCGTATTCGGCAAGTCTCGCCTATGTTTGTGTGGTCTCCACTTCGTAGAAAAAGTTAAAAACGCTCCTAAAAATGTCATACAAGATAATAGACATAAAATGACCAAAATTAATCGTCTACATTAGAAGAAAGTTGAAGTAGATACCTTGGCAATAAATGGCTGACTCGAGGTTTTACTTTGAGATCTACATCATCATCAGCCAGAAGACGTCCACTGCTGAACATAAGTCTCCTCCTTTAACACACTGATCGACAGCCTGCCTTTTGCGTCCACTGGATGCCCGCGACTCAGAGATCTGAGATCTACATATGCACCTATAAAAAAATCAGAGGAGACAAAAATTTGCCACCTCGACTTAGCAACGGGCGATACATTTAGCCTAATTTTCAAAGAAAAATTTCAATTTAATTTCCTAGAATTATAAACACATGTTACACCATGTTACAGAATAAATTATTATACTTGTTTTTATTGCTAGTTCCACCAGTCCAGCCTACGTCTCGTCAGCCCACGGAGCCGGGCAGTAACGTGATCACAGTGGGCGCGCAGTATGGGCAGCGGGGGCCGTGGTCGCCGAGGCCCACATACTCGAGGGACCCTCACAACGGGTCTGTCATGACGGCGTGCCCTTGGGGGTACAAGCTCACTCCTGATAAGCGGTGCTATGGTAAGTAATGTGTTCTTACTCAGATCAGACAAACAAGGGAGATTTGCGTTAGTACAATTAATGTTATTTTTTTTTTCAATATACCGCGAAACCACATATTAATACATTCGTGGGTTCGATTCCCACCAAGGACAAACATTAATATGATGAACATTTGTGTTTGTTCTATATCTGGTTGTTAATATCTATTTAAGTATGTTTTAAAACTATATATGTATGTATATCAGTCTCTGGCAGCCATATCACAAGCTGTGCTTAGTTTGGGATCAGATGAGCGTGTGTGCAAAAAAAAAATGTCCCGAATACGGCTCACGTACTGATTTTTCACGCTCACTAAGAAACTTGTAGAAACACCAATAAACTAACTAATATTCCACTGCAAAAAAAGCACGGTAAGGAAATTTAGCTTTTCACAAACTACTTGCCCGTCTCCGAGAACTCTTGACACTCCTCAGATAATGGTCTGGCCTTTGAAGCAATTGGTTGCCTCCGCTTTGCTTTTGCCAATCCCCAGATTAGGAGAACAAACTAAGCCAAGACCTGCGTAACCAATGTGCGGGGATGTACATATACAGGGTTACGCGGAAAGGGTGTACTAAGCTGAAAGGAGTCTAAGTATCCATGATTATGAACAACTTTTACTATGTGACCAACCCTGAATGGGTAATAATAATGATAATAATGCGCTGCCTGAATGGGTGTTCTCCCATAGTTAGAATTTGGGTGTCTTCAAATCACGAGTGAATCGGTATCTTCTAGCCAAGCGTGCTCCACCGTAGACCGCATCGTCGCTTTATATCAGGCAAGTTGGCGGTCAAACGCAAGCTATTAATAGAAAAAAAAACCCTGAAAACACGTGTGAAACAGAGTGTGAAACACCGATGGAACAACTAATATTTTTTTT
Source organism: Agriopis marginaria (assembly GCA_932305915.1). Lineage (NCBI taxonomy): Eukaryota > Metazoa > Arthropoda > Insecta > Lepidoptera > Geometridae > Agriopis > Agriopis marginaria. Next base: position 17,583,218 of record OW029914.1, on the reverse strand, counting down.
CGCGAATTTAGAGTTATTGCCATAGCAAAAGTTGTTCATAATGATGGGTACTATGGACCCGTTTCGGCTTAGTACCCTTTCCGCGTAACCCACTATAAAATTTATCCTTACCTGTCTTTCCTGTCTCTCTAGATGTAGACGAGTGCGCGACGAATAGCTCTGCGTGCGGTTCCCAGCAGCGCTGCGAGAACTTCTACGGAGGGTACTCGTGCCAGTGCAGCGCCGGCCACCGCCTCCTCGGGCAGAACGAGTGCGTGGACATCGACGAATGCGTGCACGGGAACGTAAGGATCCGATCAGATTATAGGAGCCAAAGAAAAGAAATAAAGATAATAAAGCAATAGAACGCTGCTGCCCATGCTTCGGTGGTTCTGGTCGCAGTTTTAGGACATACCCGCATAAATCAAGCACGTTTCCGAAATTCTATGTGCGAAACATGTTTCTCACTGCGTTTCTTTCTAGCCATGCTCCTACAACGCCCGCTGCATCAACACAGTCGGCTCGTACCGCTGCGAATGCTCCGAAGGGTTCAGGAACGCCCCGACCAACGACAAGGTCTGCGTGGATGTGGATGAGTGCACCGAGACGCCGCAGGTCTGCCACCAAAGCTGCGCTAACGCCTGGGGAAGCTACAGGTGTTACTGCAAGAGGGGGTACCGCCTAGATAATGATAGCAGGTAAATTATTGAATTACGGCGATTCTGATTAGGTGACGCGAAAAGTTGCGCGACCGCAGATTGTATGCAGGTGAACGACTTGCTCGTGTGAAGCCCAGAGGGTCTAGACAAGAGCCACTTTCTGTTAGCGTTCATGAATGATGACATGATGAAAAAAGTGGCGCGACCGCAAACCGTATCTGGCCACCCCCCTGGTGGCCAGATACGGTTAAAAAACAAATTCCGATACCGGGAATCGAACCCGAGCCTCCTGGGTGAGAGCCAGGTATCCTAGCCACTAGACCATATCGGATACTGAATGTACAAGCGAAAACACAAAACTTAAATCCGCACGTGTCAAATGAATTCATGATTTTATTATTGCATCGCACTTGGCTTTTGAAACTATTTTTACAAGCGTATAATTAACTTGCCCTGTTAGTATGGTAGTTATTCACGCGTGGGACAAATCTTGCAACTAAATTTTAGACCTAGGGCCTTACGGCTAGCTGTTTTAAGCAATCCAGTTTAGGTGACGAAAAAAATAGCGCGACCGCAACCGTATCTGGCCATCAGGGGGGTTAGACAAGACCCATTTTCTGTTAGCGTTAACGCCTGCGGAAAGATGAAATTGTATGTAAATAAAAATTAGCTTGAGATAATTTCTCTCAAGCTAATGTCATTGTCAATGTCATTTTCATACAATTTCACCTTTCCGCAGGTGTTAACGCTAACAGAAAATGGGTCTTGTCTAACCCCCCTGATGGCCAGATACGGTTTGTGGTCGCGCCATTTTTTTTGTCACCTAAACTGGATTGGTTAAAACAGCTAGCCGTAAGGCCCCAGGTCTAAAATTTAGTTGCAAGATTTGTCCCACGCGTGAATAACTACCATACTAACAGGGCAAGTTAATTATACGCTTGTAAAAATAGTTTCAAAAGCCAAGCGCGATGCAATAATAAAATCATGAATTCATTTGACACGTGCGGATTTAAGTTTTGTGTTTTCGCTTGTACATTCAGTATCCGATATGGTCTAGTGGCTAGGATACCTGGCTCTCACCCAGGAGGCTCGGGTTCGATTCCCGGTATCGGAATTTCTTTTTTTGTGTTATTTATAATGTTAAATATAATCTGCTGCTCCATACGTTTTTTCGAATGTGATTAACCGTTTTCTAAATAAATATGCTTCTTTTTTTCTACAATTCTTAATCAGTTTTTTTTTGCTATATTAGTGTTGATCTCATAGTTTCATCAGGTGTACGTAATGAACATTTGTGTTGGTTCTATATCTGGGTGTTAATATCTATTTAAGTATGTATTTAAAATTATATAAATTTTGTATGTATATCAGTTTCTGGCAGGCATATCACAAACTTTGCTTATTTTGGGGTCAGATGACCGTGTGTGCAAAAATGTCCCAATTATTTATTTATTTTATTTTATTATTTGTTGTTATACTATAGAGTGTGTAACATAATCATGCCAAGTTTGACGCTTGTAAGCATTACCGTTTTTACATTAGAACTAATACAAAAATACGTAAAAAAATACGTTTGTTGTATGGGGGTTCCTTTCTTTGGGGGTTGTTACTTTTTGACTTTTTTTATTATTTGTTATTTAATTCGCCGTAACATTACATATTCTGTGAAAATTTCGAAATTTCGAAAGATAAATAAATAAGTAGGACAGGTAGGATAGACGGACAGACAGACATCGTAGTAATAGGGTCCCGTTTTTACGCTTTGGGTACGGAATCCTAAAGAACAACCTAATTAAGAACCCCCTACTTTTTTGAAGTCGGTCAAAAAGTTTTAAATTGTCTATTGTTCCAGGAGTTGCGTGGACGTGAACGAGTGTGAGGAGTGGTCCTCAGGACGGCTGAGGGGCAAGCTGTGCGGGGGCGAGTGCGTGAACGAACCGGGCAGCTACCGGTGCTCCTGCCCCCAGGGCTACAGGCTCTCGGATGACCAGAGGAGCTGCATCGGTAAGATACCTTTTTTAATTTAATTCCTGAGAGCTACAATTTAGGCATTTTCAAGGCTAGAGTGAATATATTTCTTCTAGATCAACGTGTTCCATCCTCGGCCGCAACGACGCTTACCATCAGGCGAGTTGGTGGCAAAACGTAGATCTTATCATTATAAAAAAGCATTTATTTTTAATGATAGACTTGCGTTTGGCCACCAACTCGCCTAATGTTAAGCGATGATGTGTTCTACGTTGGAGCACGCTTGGCTAGGAAAAAACCGATTGATTTGGAGACATCCAGATTGTATTTTTTTTTAATAATAGTCTTGCGTTTGGCTGCTAACTAGCCTGATGTTATGCGATGATGCGGTTTACGATGGAGCACACTTGCCTAGAAGAAACCTATTCACTGGTTATTTGAAGACACCCATGCGGATTGTAACTAGCGGGGGACACCCAGCGGGGGCAGCGCGTTCCACGGGCTATAGCAGTTCGCACAATAAAAGTGGAATCAACGCGCTTCGTACGGGTTTTCGGAATATCAACCATAAAGCGGCGTCGATTTTTCTAATGCAGAAAAAAATCTGCAGCTGGTGTATGTAACAACTGTTTTTTTTACGCGATATGGTTGGTCTCGAAGTACCTACCTAATCATTGTAATGCGTATAATGATATCTTTCAACGTCGGGTCGGGGATTCAAACAGAATGATGAATGAATTGAATGATGATAAAACAGAAGAGATCTAATCAGTCTCATTGAAGAATGTGTCAAAAACACTCAAGCATTCTCTTAAATTTTCTACTCCCACAATGACTATGTTCACAATGAGATACTGTTTCGTTTCCAGATATCGACGAGTGCGAGACAGGTGAAGCCAGGTGCGCGCGCACGTCGGACCCGGGCTATGTGTGCCAGAACACTCGTGGGAGCTACCACTGCCACCACATCGACTGCCCCACCGGCTACCAGCTCGAGTCGAAGCAGTTAGTACCAAACCTATAGTTAATAATGTGTGGGCACTAAAATATGTATCTACCAACTCTCCTCTAATGACGATGGCTATCGATTGAAGTCAGATTGAAGTAATAGAAACCCTCTGGTAAAGGTGTCACCGTACCATGAGTGATGGTGGCTGAGTGGTAGCATGTGCGCTTTATAATCTGACGGCACCTGTTTCGATCATCGGCCCTGCATCAATGACTTATTTATATATCTTGCGGAGGATCAGCGGAACTCCCATGAGTTTAATCACTATTGGGTTACACCTTTCTTGGACATACTATTAGTTTTCTCACGATGTATTTCTTAACCGTTGTTAAGCGATGGCATCGTAACTGCACATAATTTATTTATGTACTAAATAAGTCAGTGCAGGGCCGAGGATCAAATCGGGTGCCATCAAATTATAAAGCGCACATGCTACCGCTCAGCCACCATAGCTCTATAACATTTGACTCTATAGTTGTTTATAATAATTGGTATTATGAACCCCTTTCGGCTTAGAACAGCCGTCTCTGCGTAACTCTGTATAAGTAGGTAATACAAAATAGCTCGATGTGTGACAATGTTTCTGAACTCCTATGAATATTGTTTACAGCCGCTGCTCCCGCATCCAGAAGTCGTGTCGCGTGTCGGACTGGTCGTGCCTGCAGCAGCCCAGCACCTATAGCTACAACTTCATCACCTTCGTGGCCAACATCTATCTACCTTCAGGGAGTGTAACTATCTTCTCATATCGCCACTAGTAAATAATGTTTCACAGTCATAGCTCCCCCATTCAGGATCAGACTGGGCCAGAAGGGCCCGGGTAGCTCCCCACAAGCCCGGGGCCCGAGTCTGGAGACCCCCTATCCTACCTACCGCCTGGCTTACGACAAACCCCGCAAGCCAGGACTGTGGGGGGCCCGCGCAGGCTAGGGCCCGGCTGGCAAACGCTACCTCGACTATATGGCCAGCCGCCCGGCCGTCCGGCCCGCCGTTTGACCAACGGGAGAGAAAGAGAAAATTTTCCCTTCCCCTTGGCATTGTGTGGGTTCTACGCCTGCGATCCGTCTGGGATTTCCCGGATTTGTCCTAGTTTAAAAGGCGTGGAGGGCGTCCAGGCAGGGTTTCAAAAGGTGTCCGGATGAAACCCGCACACTTTTTGTCTGAGTTAAAATAATTATCATTCGTAATTGTAAGCTGCCTACAGATTAACTATAACGCTGCAAAATCGACGACGACGGCCGACAACGACCGTACGCGCGCCCTACCTCAGAGCATAAACAAGGGAGATATGCTTTAGTACAATTATCATGCCCCCATTTTTCATACAAGTTTTTCGTTAATCCACTAAAACTGTACGACTCACTTACTAATTTTTCACGCACACTAAGAAAGTTGTAGCGGCAACAATGAATTAGCTAATAGTCTATGTACAAAAAAGAGCGACAAGGCAGTCCTACTGGTAGAGTTCGACTAAAGGCATCAAGCCTGATTTACGCCAGGTGCGTTCGCAACCACCACCTTACCATATCTCCCTTCTTTGTCTGGCGCAATAAAATAAAGTATCAGCCTACGTACGTAATGTTTATGTACGGTGTAGATGTAGTTAGGTTTGCTTTTCCTAAAGATTTATAATACAGTAGCTAATGATCAGTGACGTAGCTTGCTAAGGGCCCTGTATAAAAATTTGTTAGGGGGCCCAAATAAAGGATAAATCTTTTTGCTTTACCCCTGCTCGGAAAATCGCAGATCCGGGTCTGGTTCGGGGCCCCTGTAGCCCTAGGGCCCCATGTTATTGATACAGCTGATACGGCGGTAGCTACGGCCCTGCTAATGATGCAACCTTCAATCCCCAGGTGGACCTATTCACGATGCATGGCCCGTCGTGGGTGGACTCGGTGGTGAGCTTCGAGATGCGGATGGTGAACGTGCAGGCCTCGCCCGGCGTCACGCCCGCTGACCTCCGCTGTTTCGAGTTAGTGTCATTCAATATTCACTTGCTTTATTGCGTATTGAGAGTAAAAAACTGGAAAACCTGGAAACATTTGCGTTTCAAAAAACAGCTGTGTCATTTTGTCGGGAGTGTTTTTTTTATGGAATAGGTGATTTTTTTATCGCGAATTTCGTAAACTTGTAGATCAAAAGTTGTTAGTGATGCACCAAAGTCACCCTTAAAATATATTGCGTTAGTTACCTTTGACCCTGTATATGTAAAATCGATGTGTACACCTATAAACGATATGTATGTTCCCTATGGACTCCGAAACAGCTGGACCGATTTTGACGGGACTTTCACTGGCATATAGCTGATGTTACAAGGAGTTATCCGCGAGGGTGAAACCGCAAGGCGCAGCTAGTAACTTATATATAAGGCGATGTGTGTATGCAAGGATTCATATCCTTGGTGTATATTCCCATGGACTCTAAAACGACTGGACCTATTTTCACTGGACTTTCACTGGCAGATAGCTAATGTTATAAGGAGCAAACCACGTGGGTGAAACGCGGGGCGCAGTTAGTACTAAATACTTTTGAACAGTGCTATTTTCTCCAAAGAATTAAGGAAGAAAAGAAATAATGAAATTATGACATAATACATTCAACATTGTCTTCCTTTTTTCCCAGCATGCGTCCGTCAGGCAACGTATGCGCAATCTCGCTCCTCTGCCCCCTCGAAGGTCCTCAAGTGGCAGAGTTGGAGCTCACCATGTCGCTGTACCAGCACGGTCAGTTCGCCGGCAGCGCAGTGGCGAGGCTGATCATCATAGTCTCGCAGTATGACTTCTAGTTAGAATGTACACCAGTGATATTTTGTTGAATAAAATGTTATAGTAAAATTATGTATTTTTTTTTCGATTGTTTCTGTAAATGACTATTTAAATTGAATTCATCATCATTTCAGCCTTAGGACGTCAACTGCTGGACATAGGACATAGGCCTCCACATCGATCTCCAAAAGGGCCGGTTGGAAGTGACCGGCATCCAGCGTTTCCCTGCAGTCTCTTCTAGGTCGTCTGTCTAGCGTCCATCTTGTGGGTGGCACTGGGTGGACGTCCTACGTTGCGCTTACCGGTCCATGGTCTCCATTCGAGAACCTTTCGGCCCCATCAGCCATCTGTTATGTGTCGTACCTACCACTGCCACTTCAACTTGCTAATCCTAATAAAATTTAACTCAATATCAGTCATTTAGTTATCAGTAAAAGACGGAGTTCTGAGGTAACAAAAAAAAAACCGAGTTGTAACCCGATAACCGATGTACTTTTTTAAAGTCGGTTAAAAAGTATTTTCGTTAGGGCTGAGAGGCCAGCCTTATTTCAGGCTGTCTGATATATATGGCAAGACAGTTGTTGTTATAACAACAACTGTCTTGCCATAACGATATCTCAGAAACTGTCAATCCTGGACTAGCAGTTTCTTTACAAAAGTGATAGATCTCGTCGAGTTCTTGTGATATCATCCAACTACGTTTGACAGCTGTCATCCGAAACGAAGATCTCTACCCCGAGAGCACGTGGCCCAAGTCCGTCTGATAAGAGTAGGGTAATAATGATGATGATGGTTTCCGTTGGTAGGGACAAGTGGAACAGCCCAATTTGTCGGTACCAGGTACCAGGATAACAGAAACGATGCAGAGGTATTTCACTCTAGATACACAAAAAGTGTTATTACAAATCGCGAAGGGGAAAGCTCTTCATGGTTTATGCATTCCTGGTACTTGGATTTGGTGTAAAAACTATTTTTGATCTTCATAAATGATTATTTTTTTATTATTAGTTTCCAACTCTAATGCAGTGGTTTCAAAGGTAAATGCGAATTACCCATGCGTCCCACTAGTGGGTTGAAGCCGGCAGGTGGACGGGTCGTACTCCTGCAAATGCCAGTTGCATCTGCACCATTGGTAAATGGTGCATACGGTACGAGGTGAAAACGTTAGTTTGCACCATTAATGGTGCAAACGATACAGAGCAGTTGCGTTTGCACCATTGATGTTGCAAGCCAATGGTGCAAACGGTACATCGGGCATAAAACTGGTGGTGCCGATGATATTTCTTTTTTGAATTGAGGATTCGTTTTTTTTTTCATATCGTCACTTACTAGTTGTGCCTAAGGGAAAAGAAAAGTCCAAACGGCTCTACTAGTTGAGCCTCGCAGTAGAGTCTAGGGACCGAGTTGAGCCTAGGGTCCGAAACGAGTTTGACTTTTAAATCAAAATAACTGGACCATTAGGTGATTAGTTCCTAACGGACCATCCGAACCATCCACCTAGGTGGTCGGTTAGGAAAACTATAGGTACCTAACAGAAATTGCGTTCTTAAAATTTTTGTGAAGTTGGTTTTTTAAATTGATATATGTATATTAAATGAAACAATCAAGTAAATTGGAATATATCATTTTATTTTTTTAATAAGCACAAGCAATCCAAACACCTATTTTGGCCGGTGTCTCGATATTTAATACATAACAGTAACTCTAATAGGTAGGAGTGCACAATACATTAGTAACTGATTAGATACCAGATCACAACATTTACAGAGCCTCGATAATCAGAAACAAACAAATACCCACGCAACCCCTACCCCCTACCCCGTTCGGATTAGTTTCGCTAAAAAACTAGTGGAAAGCGATACATTAAAACCATATAAAAGATAATCCACTTGATCGCGCATATAGTCAAAATTTCCTTTTGCAAAATGATGCCACGTCGGTCACAGAGGGCAGCTTGTGATTAGAGACTCGACGCGACGCTTGTGATTGGAGAATCAAAAGTCATTCATTCATATCGCGCCTAGGATTGGCCCCGCTCGAAATAGTTTAGGTTGACATGTTAGAACTTTTGGCTTATGCCGGGTAAAGAATGAGCAGTCAAGTGGTTATATTGTCATTGATTAAAACCGACCGTAGCTAGAACAATCGGTGTATTTACCCGATTCGTTCTAATCCAGTCGGTTGTTAAATTTTTCAATTGTATAAAACGTTTAAATATTAGGTGTTGAAAAAAATTACAAAAAAATCGACTTCAGTTTCAGTGAGTTTCAGAGGATCACACAGTGGGTGCCTGAAAACGGACGAAGGAGCCAAGGCAGGCCTAGAAAACGCTGGCGCGATGACCTCGACACGTTCCAGATACAGTGGTCAAGTCTGGCGGGTGATCGCACTGTCTGGAAAGAAATGGGGGAGAGACCTTTGCCCAGAAGTGGGACAGTATAGGTTAATTTAAAAAAACCTGGTACCTACCTGGGCCATTTGGCAGATTATAGCAACGTTTAGATAAGCCAGATACGATGATCGAGGCTCTACTGTAAAATTAATATAATAATTCACAAAATTATATAATTATACACAACAGATGCAAAATAACTATACAAAAATCTATATAAACTACAAACTCTGGTCCCTAAGACGCTATCCCATCACACCAACATATAAAAATATCAATAAAATACTATATATTTTTAAATATACATATGTTAAACAATATATTCTCACCTGAAAATTATATATTATAAATATTTACAATAAAATATAATTGGTAAGTATATTTAAAAACTGTATGAAGTAATATAGGGTTACGCGGAAAGGGTGTACTAAGCCGAAAGGACTTTATACTCATCATAAAGAACAGCTGGTACTGATCAACCTTGAAATCACTAAAAAAATATCAGCTGCTCCATACATTTTCTCGATTATTAATAAACGTTTTCTATGCTATATATCATCAGCCAGTAAACGTCCACTTCTGAACAAAAGCCCTCTTAGAGAGGGGTGTTGCCATAATCCCCACACTTGACAGGCGGCTTGGGGATCGCAGTACGTTCACCGTGTACTGTTAGAATGCTGCTGCCCATCCTCCGCTGGTTCTGGTCGCAGTTTTAGGACATACCCGGGTTCATGCTATTTATATAGCTGATATATTTTTCGCGTCTACAGGGTTGGTCCCATAGTAAAAAAAGGGTATTTCCGACTCTTTCGCCTTAGTACAGTCTTTTCTCGTAATCTTATACATAAAAGTATATTCATGACATAAAATAATAATAAGGGTAAAAATCGTTATATTGCAAACATATTGCTCTAGTTGCCGAATAATTAAAATTTAACAATGCCAATATGAATAATAAAATACATCATAAGAAAAATACATCATATGAAAACAAGTAAATTTTTAAGTCAATAACGTAAAAACCAATTGTCAAAATTTAACAATAACATTTTAAAAGAATCGACTCTTAAAATAAAATGTAAAACAACTTTTTACAACCATTTTATATTCTAAGCTGCACCCTCAAACCAAATAACAGCACAACTTATATGACAACAAAATTAATTATATGTAACATTTATCTGTACTTACAATACAATTGTTAACATTATATTATATAGACTGTCAAAATACATTGCAGTTCCAACATAATTTTTTAGGCTAAGTCAGAACTATACAGGGTTACGCAAAAAGAGTGTACTAAGCCAAAAGGGTCTCATTGTTCTCATTACTGAACAACTTTTACTATGGGCCGAACCTGATATAGCGAAAAAAATCTGCTGTTCCATACATTTTGTTGTGTGACTGAAATTTTTCTATGAAACAGCTGATTTTTTCGCGATTTCAGAATCGGCCCTGTAGTAAAAGTTGTTCATAGTAATGAGTACAATGACCTCCTTTCGGCTTAGTACATCCTTTCTGTGTAATCCCATATACATTGTAAGTACAGTATAGTAGAATTATTTAAATCTGGCACCTTGACAGACACAAATTTAGTTTTGCAATCACTAATATTATACACTTGCAGCGCCCAACGGTTTCACTTGTTAAGGACTAGATATAGATAGCCTACCATAATTATGTTAATATAGATTGCAAGCTACCTCTTTACCAAATTACATCCAAACTCGTCCAGCCTCTAAGAAGTTGAGTGGTAACATCCATACACACACACTCACAAACTTTCGTATTTATATTTAGACTAGTTGACAATTTCAATAAATTTCTTTGAGTTACGGTTCATACAAAAATCCCATAGTAAAAAGAAGTTTCAGAACAGTTTTTCCCGAATTTACCTGGCAAATTTCAGACGTAGTATGAACAGAAAAAAAAAACATTTTGTGTTTTCTACTAACGCACTGCAATTGATTTATATAAATATATATATAGATTCAAAAGTTTTAATGAGTGTGTATGACACTCACACTTTTCACTCAACCCTGTAAATGTGTTAATATTTTTGTCCCGAAATATTTAACAATTCCTGTGAGATAGCAGGTGAAAAATCATGGCGCTGCAAGTCAATTATGATAGTCAGACGTCAGATCGATGTGTGTCTGTTACCCCTTAAAGCTCTGGGGCCTTACGCCCAACCAGTCGATGCCAGCTTTAAATTATTCATCTGTATTTTAATTATAATAATAATGGCAAACAGACAACTATCTTACAAGGCAATCAAACGCAGAACTGCAATAAAGTTTCTCTTCCTAAAATAAAAGGCAAGCTCACAAGTTCTGATATGACACAAATTCGTAATCTATGGAACTTCTGATAGGTTACTCTATGAAAACTCAAAAAAAAAACTATATTAAACTGCGTGGTTATTATACAAGCTGCAACTTGCAATTTTGAAGCGATGGTGGCCGAACGGTAGCATAAGCGCTTTACAATCTGTCAGCACTCAGTTCGATCCTCAGTGACTTACTCCACCATCAATGACTTATTTAGTACCAGATTTACCTAAATAAATTATGTGTAGTTTCGACGCAATCGCTCAAAAACGGAGAAAACTGGTATGTCGAAGAATGTAACAATTTAAAGACATATGACATTCACCAACATGCACTGTGTAGTGTGTACCGCTACATGGTGGATTAGGGCCTATCCTCTCTGGGACTGGGCCGGTCATGTCTGTCGATTGTCGGAGGATCGTCGGGCCAAAACCACGACACAGTGGCTTCCACATGATGGCAAACGACCTCCCGGACGGCCTAGACAGAGATGGAGGGACGAACTGGACTCCTACTTGAAGGACTGGACTCAAATTGCTCAAAACAGAGAAAAATTGAAGGAGGGGAGGGAGGCCTTTGCCCTGCAGTGGGACGATGCCTGCATCTAATATAATAATAATAACAACTTGTTCATAGGATACGACACATTTTAGGTATTAAATGTTTATAAATAGCATTTTTAATGGATAAAGAGGTAATAGTATTTAGGTTAGATTTTGTGTAAGCGATATATCTCAATAAAATGCTTATGGACGGTATAGGAATATAGGAGTAAATAAAAATTGAAATGCAATGCCCGGTTTATGATTACGTTACCTGTCACATTGCATCTTGCGCACGATCGGGATTTCGCGATTATGACCGACACGCAACGTAATAAGGTTGCTAATCTAAAATTGCCCAGTATAGGCATGATGACATTGACAAAAAAAATCACTGAAAATATGATTTTAAACAGAGGAATAAGAAGAAAATCTGTGTATTTTTATTTTTATAGAGATATAAATATTTTTGATTGAATCAAAATATTAACTAAAGCAATTGAAACGCCAATTAAGAGCGACGAAGTCACTATTATGAAAACACCATCTGTTTACAAGTTCGCAGAAAATTCAGTACCTCTGTACCTTCATTCGCCAGGGCCTGCGAGTGTTTTTGTGGCGGTTAAAAATTTAGTTAAGAATATAAAGTTTTTGCTAATAAAAACCAATATCTAGCAAGAATAAGTTGCGTTTTGGAAATAGTAAATGTGTATAAATTTTTGAAGATTAGACATTTTGCCTGTTCCATATATTTTTGTGGCAGTACTTATTTTTTTTTAAATATAGTAAATCATTATTTTGTATCATGCTTACTTACTTTAACCCAGAAGACCAAACTCTACACGAACATGATGGCAAATAACTAACGCACATCAATTAACAAAAACAAGATTTATAACTAACTACGGAAGAGCTAAAACAGATTAACAAATCATTAAACCATAATTCAATACGATAGTAGAATTACACCAAGTTCTAAGAAGCTCAATAAAAGCTAAACAAGATGGCATTGATTTATCACTTATGAATTTTTATTACTCTACAAAAATATTTCTTCTTAAAAAACTATGCGATCGACTGATTGTCTAATTAAATATAATTATATACAGGGTTAAGCGGGAAGTACTAAGCCAAAAGATCATTACACTCATTAATATGTTTTTTTTCACCATGGGACCAATTCTCAAAAAAATATCAGCTGTTCCATAGAAAATGGTAATTCACAATAAACAAAATGTATGGAACAGCTGATATTTTTTTCGCGGTTTCAGGGTTGGTCGCATAGTAAAAGTTATTTAATTATGAGTATCACACACCCCTTTCGGCTTAATACACCCTTGCCGTGTAACCCTGAATAAAGGTAAAATAATTAAAATGGATTCATAAATTGAAAGTGTATAAAAAAGGTCAGTGTAAAATAAAATAACAATTCATAGTTTCTACAAATCCAGCCCATAGAAAATAGATAAAAACACTATGTGTACTCAAACGTTACATAATTATATAGGTAAAACCTCAGATCACACAAACAAGGGAGATATGCTTTAGTACAATTATCGTTCAAGTTCAAACGTCGCCATCTTTGATTTAAAAAAATCATTAGACCGCTTAATCGCTTAACGCAAAAGCTAAGTACGGCTCTCACTTACTCATTTTTCACGCCCACTAAGAAACTTGTGGCGACACCAATGAAATAACTAATAGCTATTTGTTTTTCGCTTATGGGCACCTTACCCGAAGACAGCGACCTTAATGCAGTTTTTTTATCTATAGTTTGTGCATAGGATCGGATCAGTGGACTGTATTTTCTATATAATATCATAACTTGTGTAAATAAGTTCAATTACAATATTTAAATAAAACAAAAGAAAAAGTTCATATTTGTAGTAGCAAGGAAGATAGACTAAGAGGAAAGACAATAGCGGAACATTAGAGCGTAGCTCGGAAATTTGCCTAAAAACGGTATAAACTTAGATGGCACCGTAATTTGAGCGTGCTATAATCAGCATTTCAAGAGAAGCGCAACCCATACCAGTAGATGGCGCTTTTCTTTATTCTCTTGAAATGTTGCAAAACTTGACTACGATACGACTACGGTAGTATTGACGAAAAAAAATACTAATAGTCCACATGAAAAAAAACGGCGACAAGAACGTGTGGGTGAGTTTACTACAGGCTAATGCGTTCACACCCGCCACGCCACCTTACCATATCTCCGTTGCTTATCTAATCTTAAGGTACAAAATTAAAAATACACTCGAGTAGAATTCAACTTTAGTAAAAATGCCATCTATCGGACAAAATGTCAAACAAATAGATACATAAAGCTCGTTAGCCAATCAATCGACTTAACCGCAGTAAACGTAGTATAAGAACAATACAAACAGTCCGATGAGATTAAATTTTATATATTCATAGGCTCCTATGTGGGGTTCACGACATTTAGCATAAACAATCTCTATACATTTAAAAAGGTTGATAGATTTGTTTGAACATACAACGCGCGGCGAGATACAAGGCTAGACGGAGCGGTGGTGCTAAGCCGGAAGGACGATATCATAATTATCATTATGAACGACTTTTACTATGGAACCGACTCAGAAATCGTGAAAAAAAAATCGACTGTTCTATATATCTATTTTTAGTGTGAATGATCTTATTTTTATTCGAGATGGGGGAGGGGGGGTGATAAGTCATGCACTGACGTTTTGCTTGGAGCGTAGTGTGCATTATCCCCCTACCAGCAACTACCCGAGCCAACCAGACTTCTTGAAATATCGGAGTGAGGCTCTGGGGCGTTGGCACAGTTGCTCCAGTGGAAAGTGGAAGTGTGCATGATGACGATGAAAACCAGTCTAGCTGTTGTGGTTACGTGGATGAAAAAGGCAATGATGCCTCGTGATTCTGTGGCTTCACAATGCCAGTGTAAATATTTTTAAGTTGATTCCACGGTAAAGTCGTTCATAATGATGGGAACAATGACCTGCTTTCGGCTTAGTTCCCGTTCTATGTTACCTTGTATAAATTGCCCGGCGTTGTACAGTGTCTTTTAACGCGGTTTACTTGATATGAGTTCAGTATAAAATCAGTCCATTATTACATTAGGATATAATTAGGAAGCGTCCAAACAAATCTATCAACATAAAAATCACATTACAACACCATGTGCTATGCACATTTGTAACTATCCAATAATTATAATCTCTAAGACGTGCAAACGACTATTCTAACGCCCTGTAAACAGAGATCATTTCTTCTTGACGGTTGAGCTGCTGGCACAGCTACTCGACCGAGTTTGAATGCCCTCCTTCTTGAGTAAACTCACACCGAACGCGGGGCATTTCTTTCTTAGCGCCTTTATCTTGTACAACTTGTTTCCTTGAGAGTTATTCGTCTCTTCTATGTTATCGGGGGTGACGTCAGCGGTTATAACAGAGTTTGAGAGACAATCCATTGGCTCCGGACTACTAGACTTGTCCCTTTTCCGCCTGAACCGGAAGGGAGCCTCGAGCGAGTCGGCAGATATGTTTGTAATATTAGTATCACTGGAAGACAACTCCTGACTGGCGTCTAAGCCTTTAGGCGCGTTGCTTTTTGGCAGTTTCTTTCGCGAGTTAGAATTCGAACGCACAATCAGCTTCTTGCGAGCATTCGTCGGCGTCGGTTTCTGAGATACGTTCTTCAAATTCGGCTCGGACGGCAGTCGATTTTTGCCGTTCAAATGGCAGTTTTCGGTCAACGCTGATAAAGTCGAGTTCACGTTGCTGAGCGACGTGACTGGCGTATCGTTTATTTTGCTGACGCTTACAGTTTTGCGAGTGTACGTTTTCAAGGGACTGGCTCCGTGGGTGTAGCCTATAGGCCGAGCTAGATTCGCCCTTTGGCCGTGGAAACTGTTCTTACCTGTGAACGGCTTCACAGCTCCCGTCAGTTTGGTTTGAGAGTTGGCACTTCGAGTTGGCGGGAAGGTTGACGTTTTCTGCGCGTAATGGGACTTCAACGAAGAGTTGATGATCCTTGGCGCTTGTTTTAAATTAGTGTTGTTGGCATTGCGAATGTTGTTTGTGGGAAGCATGTAGTTCATTTTGGGTGTGAAGACTGTCTTTGGCAGCATGGGAGTGGGTGTTGTTTTGTACTTGCCGATGACTGTTGTCACGTTGTTTTCGGAGTCAGCCTCGTTGGCGTTGAGAGCGTTGGCATTGTCGAGCTGAAAACGGAAACAATGGCGTGAAATGAAGAGTTTTGGCGCCAACGTGAAAAAAAAATACAGGTCGCTTTATTGTATTATTTGCCTAAACTAGTGATATTTCGAGTAGTGTATTATTGTTTACTAAATGTTTGTGAACGTACTTGAGTGTACGCAAATGATATAATGAGGTGAAACATTTATTCACATCTAGTAAAGTCTAAAACTCCACAGAAGCCTCTACTACTTTAATAGGGCATGACTAGAACTTGACTGTTGACTTACTTTGCTTGACTATGACTATGATTTGTTTGACGATATTAAATAAAACTTGAAAAAACCTCACACTGGCAAATGCACAAGAAGTGCGACGCTTAATTCCTCCTGAGAGAAAAAATATAATACTTAAAATAGGTTTTATTTAACTTAATTTTTTTCAGATTTTAAGCGTTTGTCGGATTAAAAATTTGTCATACCCGTTCTCTAGATGCACCCGCTGTCTTGACAAATTTTGACAGATCTTAAAAAATCACCATCATCATAATCAGCCTATACTAGTCCACTGTAAGTATTTCTTCTTTCACACAGGATCAGATCAATAACACGACGCAAAAAAAAACTGTATGCAAAAATGCATAGCTACAGTTTATTTTTTTATCTAGAGTCACATAGAATACATTTTATCCCGGAAAATGTTACGGTTCTTGTAGGATTGTACACGCGGGGTGCAGCTAGCCAAAACACACATAAATCCCAGTTACAGTCGTGTTTTTTTACTAGTTTGCTTACCTTGGCGTTCCTACTAGTGTGCAGTATAGACTGTAGTGACACAGGCTTGATTGGCTCGTCGGTGGTGTCTCTGGGCGGCATTTCGGGCGGCAGATCGCAGTAGATTCCGCGAGTGAACACGGGGTAGGAAGTGATGTTGTGCCGCCGGCGGTACGCGTCGCCTTCCGCGTGCATACGGGTTTGAACACTGGAGATATAAAATATTATCTTCAGAATCACGAACATAGAGAGTACGATTGGATAGTCTTCAAAACCAGACAACGTATTAAGGGAACAAATTAATAAATACAATAAACCTGATGTTTATGTGATAAAAAGTATGTTATTTAAAGTATGTATAGAGAGGTAAAGTTAAGACGAAAGTCTTCGACCAGTGTGTTGCCAGTGATGACATACGGCCTCGATGCATACGGCACTGTAACGTGGTCTCTTACTATGGGCTTTATAAGCAAGCTCAAAATCGCATAACGAGCTACGAATAGGGCTATGCTCGGGGTTTCTCTACGGGTCGAATCAGAAATGAAGTGATCCGTAGACGAACAAAAGTTACACTGTATAAGACAAGCGAACGCGAGCGCTTGAGCGCTACTTCGTACGCCTTTCCTCTCCACTCTCTTACTGTCTACTTACTTCTCGAGGAACCACTGCTGATGGCCTATAACGGAGCCTGGTCGGCATATTCGAAGCCAGGCGATGGCCTCCCGGGCTGTGAACCCGTGATGCTTCATCATGTAGCATGCTATCAGGGTGCCTGTTCTGCCCAGGCCGGCTGAAAAACACGAAAACAAATAGTGAACATTTTGGGTTACTCACCTGTGGTAGTAATATTTCTCCTATCAACCGGAGATATATACCGTACGACGCAGTAACCGGACTAATGGATTTGTTTTTAGTATAATTTTAACGGAGTGGTGACCGAGGTAGGGTAAGCGGAGCGTTGGTCGTCCAGCTGCAAGATGGGTCCACGATATTATTAAAATTGGCGGGTCGAACCTGGACTCGATTAGCACAGGACCGAGGCAAATGGCATAGCAAGAGGGAGGCCTTTATCCAGCAGTGGGATAAGGAAAGCTGTAGATGATGATGATGATGATGATGATGATACAGAATGGATTTTTCAAGTGGGCGTGAATGGTCAAACCCGAATCTATTAGGAATAGCTAAATAATAAAAGAACTCAAAGGAGCTTCGGGTCTTATTTGGATGAAAACCAAAACTGCGTCATGGCTTGCACTCTTGATCAAATCACCGTTCAACCAAAAAACTAAATCAAAATCGGTTCAGTCGTTTGGGAGCTACGATGCCATAGACACTCGGAAACACACGTTAAGCTTTTGACGTCTGTTTGCGTCGGGGATTAAGTACAAAATCTTACCTTTGCAATGTACTGCGACGGCGCCTTTAGCGATCTCAGATATCCTTATAAACCTGCTGACTATCAGATCTGAAGGCACGGAACCGTCCACGAAGAACAGCTCTCGGTGCTCGAACCCGTGCAGCGTGAACTGGCGGGCGTCGTACGACTTCTTGTTCAGTCGGACGATGGTGGTGACGTGGTGCGTTCGGAAGTAGCTGTGATAGTGCTCGGGTGAGTGGAGGGGGTAGCCGCGGTCGAGCCGGGAGCGGTGGTGGGGACCGGAGAAGGCCAGCATCTTCCCCGGGACTATCCAGTTGAGGTCGCCGTTTTCTACTTTCTGGAATGGAAATAGTTTGTCTTAAGATCCGTCTCACATTTTTTGACGAAAAGGCAACGAAAAACTAGATTTTTAGCTATCTGATTCTATCAAATAGAACGATCTATAGTAAATTACATTTATGTAATAATAACATTATTTATTATAATTATTGTTTTTTTTTTATATAATAAACGAACTTGCGGTCTACAGGTCCACGGTTTAATGTTATAAAATAAATAGATCTGTATTTTTTATAAAATACTAGCGGTCCGCCCCAGCTTCGCACGGGTATAGATTATAGTCTATGTCACCCGGGGATAGTGTAGCTTCCTGTCAGTGAGATTTTTTCAAATCGGTTCAGTAGTTTCGGAGCCTATTCAATGCAAACAAACAAACAATCAAATCTTTCCTCTTTATAATATTATTAGTATAGATAACGGCTTCAAATTTAGGGAAAACTTAACATATCAACTTTACCTCCAGTTTACAGAAGTAGTTTTTCTTAAATAAGAGGGAAAGGTTGAGAATGGATTTCGTTAAATTACTGACATAAAATAAACAATTTTACTGGTTTTATACTCGTCTTGACAGTTTCGAAATAATTTTTTAGTTTTTTGGCCTAAGTCCTAACCTAAAATTTAACGATGCATTTCGTCATATGGCTCTTAAGAAGAAGTTACATAAATTAAATGATAGCTAATTAAATGAGCATTCAGCTTTTTACAATGTTATTGCAGCTGTCAGAGCAAATAAATGCTTGGACAGAGTTGGTTGAAATTGCTTCAAAGTCCTCTTACCTCATAGAACAGATACTGGTCAGCATCAAAGTGTTCAAAGTTGAAAAAGCCAGCATCGTGAGCGACCTTGATCCCTTGCAACACGTCCAGTAGGGATATGTCGAATAGCGGAGGGCCGCCAGAAGCGTCGCGGAACGTAAGGAGGGACCATTCTGAGCCTTCGGTCAGCTGCTTGTAGACCGCCGCTGGGCTGGAGTTCAGGTATATAATCTGGAACGCAGAAGTAGATAATTTATTGCTTTGATTTTTACAGATACTGTAATGAAGCAGACGAATAAGAAATACTTCACGCCGGGGTAGGCTAATTCTTATTCGGAATGATGGGGGCGATAAGTCCTGCAATGTTTTTTTATTATTATTTAGGAATAGGCTTGTTTTTGACCGCCAACTCATCTGACGGTAAGCTATGATGCGGTCTACGATGGAGCACGCTTGCCAAGAAGAAATCGGTTCACTCGCGACTTGAAAAACCCATACTCATACTCATACTTATTGTATTTATGGTTGGATGGTTGGATGGTTGGATTGTAACCATCGGGGGAAAGCCATTCAGGCAGCGCATTCCGATGACTAGCAGTTCGCACAATAAAAGTGGAGTCAAAGCGCTTTGTATGTGGGAGCGTTTCGGAATATCAACCATAAAGTGGTGAAATTTTTTCGTGCCCGCTCTGGCAGTCCGATAGAAAAATGGGCAGATCATGCAGAGCCAATGCGCACTCTCCGAAATGTATCCGATAAATCATCCCGCTTGAGATGCAACTACCCCATAGACAATCAAGGGAAGCTTTCCCGGAACTCAATCCGAGGTACTCCCGTAGAATTTTGAATATAAAACGTGACAAACTCTGGCAAATTGTTGGGTTACAGACAATCCCCTATGTAAAGGATGTCTGGAGACTGAAGGAACAGCCGCACATTTGCTGCTGAAGTGTAGCAGCGTGGCAGAATAACGAAAAACTATTCTCGGATCACCGAGGACGCTCTGGGAAGCCTGCGCAGGCATAAGCGAGCTGCTGGCTTTCCTTGAGGAGACCGGGTGGCTGAATTAGCTGCAGCCGGGTGACGCAAAATGGGCCAATGTATGGCCTAGTTGCGAAAAATACCCGCTACACAAGTAACACAAGTAAGGTGCAACTACCCGAGCCATAACTGTCTGTTAATCAAGGTACATCACGCGTTGATACAAAACACAGAGACAAGTGTTTTCAATGTCAACGATAACTCTTCATGTTTAGTGGCCGACACAACAATGGTTATTTTCCTAGGCACGGCCATTACAGTCGTCCTACGTCGGTTTGTATTGGACAATTGACGCGTGGGACTTCATGTAATCCGCAATTAGATTCGGATTACACTGGCGATGGTCACAAAGCTCATTATGTTGCTATTGGATGGAAATATACGTAGTCGTCTACATGAACGTTGCGATGCGTTTAGTGCTTGCTTTCGAGTTGAGTTGTTTTTTGTTGACAGGCTAGGAGTTTTACCACGGCGAGGGACCATAAAAAACCAGGGGGGTTGGTTAAGGGTAGCGAGGGTGTGGTGAAGATGGTAATCACATCTAAATAGAAACGAGAACGTAGGTTTCATCTCAAGTGAAGCTGCTAGAACACATCATTCAGTGCTTTCAACTTGAGGGTGGTAGCTATCAAGTCCAATCACTAGAAAGTACCTTACCACCAAGCAACAACATAGTCGAAATGCCACCGGTTCGAACTAGCCAGTTTGCCTCCACCTTCGTAATGCAAACCACTAGGGACTGGAATGCTTTGCCACCATCCTTGTTTCTTGAAAACTATGGATATCTTCAATAAGTACCTTCTAGGTCTACGTGCTCCACCTTCGGTCACAACATCGGTTTCCACCAGGTAAACGTACACATATTCTATGTAGTTAAAAAACTTCTTGATTGGGATTTGAAACCAGCCTGCGGCATCAAAGTCGGACGTGCCACACAAAGAGAATATAACTGCTAACGCTGAAGAGGTGGGAAATCCATAGAGAAAATTAGTTTTGAAACGGATGACGCCGATGATAGAGATAAGCTTATACGTTAGAGTAGGAGAGAAAACGTAGAAGTTTTATTTCGCAGTCGTTTCATAGATTAGAAATTTGTACTGAAATTGTGCAAGACTGCGACCTTATTATAGAAGTTTGATTGTGATCGAGATTGCATGCCGTCCCGTTCGCATCTACTTACTCGCACCACATGCGTAAGTGAGATGGCACGCGATCGCGATCACAATCCGAATCACGATAAGACATCTATAATAAGGCATCTGGTGCCAACCATTGAACAACGCTACAAAAGAGTTGCGTGGGTATTCGAGGTTGGGTTATTCCTAATTGCCCATTATCTCTTCTCTACAGTCATTATAAAAGCAGCAATGGGACAAAGCATTCTTAATACATCTGAAACTGCACCTTACCTGATAGCTCCCAATAAGATAGGCCGCGTTAAGTCTAAGCGTCTCATTGTTGCTCGTGTAGAAGACTATCTTCTTCTTGGGGTTTTTCTCCAGCTCCTCGGTAAGCCTGTTGCAGAACTGGTACAGGTGGCAGAGGTGGTAAGGCCCGAAATCGAAGTAGAAGTTTTCATAGACGATATCATCTTCTATGTGGAAGTACTTGCTGTTTCGGGTGGGCTTCGGCTTGTAGCCTGTCTTGAGGGTGGCGAAGTACAGCCTGTCTGGAAAGAGAGGATATAGGTTTTAATTATTATAACAAGTTAAATTATTTTTATGACGTAGGCTCGTGTCACCCACGTAACCTATGCATCTCCGAATATCATACCTGGCGGAGTATAGTATTATAGCACGGGCGAAAGTATATCAGTATGACACTAATATTATAAATGCAAAAGTTTATGTGTGAATATGACATGTTTGTTACTTTTTATCCCGAATGTGGGAAAGCAGGTGAAACCGGCAGCTTGTCAAGATAAATATAATAAATATGCGTCATCTATAGAAATCTTTCCTATAACTTCGTCCTTAGATTATACGTCAATGCAAATTCTTCGATGTAAGTTTAAATAAAAATATCTACAGAAAGTTTTAACACAAATGTCAAAACCTCGGAAAATTTCTAACTTTTACAATAATGTAACTGAAAACACTGTTTCAGTGGAAAGTTTAATCATTAGCAAGTTTAGGAACCACTTGGCAAAATTTACCTACAAAAAATATTATTACAGCATTTGGTATGCTCCCAGTTTCAGCGAAATGAAAATTGTTTTTTGCGAACGCGGAAATAGGAACGTTATTATTTTTTTCTCGCTTGTAATGTTAATTTTTGTTTTTGTTCTGTTGTAAGTTTATTTTTGAGAATTTATGTCAGTGATCGTTTTATTGCTGTTATACGGAAATTGTGTTCGGCAACAACAATAGCAATTTTGTTTTGAAAGTTTGTAAGAGTTATGATGTTCACATTGGACGGAGGTAAAAGTGTTCTACTCATCATCATCATCAGCCTATACTAGTCTACTGCTGGACATAGGCTTCTCCCATGAGTCCCATGGCACGGCACCCAGCCTAGGAATTTGTAGCACCCCTTGCCCTGCCGTTACCATGCCCGCCGCCTTGGCAGCGGCCTTCGCCTTGGCGGCGGCCTTCGCCTTGCTGGCAATACCGCCATCAGTCGGTCGCCTTTTAGTAGGCTCTTAATACAAGCTGGGGATATCAACGCCGTATTCTAAAGGCACAACACCAGGGTGTTCTACTCATTGAGTTTATTTTATTCTCGCCTTTGTTAAAATCGCCCTGGGGCCTTACGGTCAACTGCTAACGCGGTATCATACTAACGTTAAATCCGCTCAGTTGGTAAATCAAGCGAACGTGAACCTTAACGCGCCCCGATACGGTCTGCGGTCGCGCGCAAACTGAGCGGATTTAACGTTAGTTTGATACCGCGCTAGCAGTTGGCCTTAAGGCCCCAGATCTCATTTGTTTAATTGTAAACCGTCTTGTCTCTTGCACGTTGCGTATTTTGACAGTACTATGTTTTTTTTTAATTGTTTGTTTCACTAATTGAATGGCAACACCCTTAACACTTCAAAATACATTATATAAGGAACGTTCAGTGACCATTCTAAAAGCTGTGAACACAGCATGCTTTCGCAATGTTATGTTTGTTTTTACGACAAATTTAGTGGTAGTGAGAATGGATTAAACTCTAAACGGTTTCGCGTCGAACACGTGCGGGAGACATCGGAGAATCTGTTTGAGAAAGTATAAATACCAAAGTCAGCAGAGATATCATTAAATGTTAGCCACATTCCAATTTGTTTCGCACGCTGAATATTTTAAAAACTAAGTAACCAGCGTACTTTTGGAAAGACAGCACATGCTGTGTTGCCATTGGTGTATTGGAAACATAAGAATCCATTTTGATCGAGTAAAGGTTTTCGTTTTTTTTGCTTGCCTATATTGTCCTAATGCTGAGTAAAGGCCTCTCCCTTACTTTTCATATATCCTTTTCCTGTGCGTGTCTTGCCATACTGGGCAAAATACATTTAGATCATCTCGCCTTTCCGACGTATCCTGGGGATCGCTTCCCACCTTGAGGCACCATAGCGAAACTTATTCACCCGCCTTTTTGGATTCTGTAAACATGGCCCACTCAGCTACCATTTCAGCAGTAATGGTACTAGTTTTTATGACGTCGGGGCAGAAACCAATGAGGTCGACATCAAAAAGAACGTAACACAGGTAAGGGATCGAAGAGAGTCACAATCTAAGATGGTCTCCTGTTAATTGTGCCACTCTCCCCAATTCTTACGCCAGTTCTGTTATAATTTTAGTTTAACAACTACACGTCGGCAATCCCATTGAAATATGAACGCGCTTAGTTTAATAGTGACAAGCGAGAGTTCCCAACAGCTACTGTACAACAACTTCATAAACTTGGGGAATTATTAATGAATAGACGAAAAGGGGGAAGCCTTCAGGGAGCTCGAAATATTCTGTCAATATTAACGGGAACTAAAACAGAAAATAGAGAGCACAATTATTTATGTAGCGGTAGGGTTCTTTTGCCGTTTCGGGGAGTACTATACCCTGTTATTCAATCGCCAAGCGGTAGTGTGCAATCTACTGTGTTTCTGATTGAAAGGCTGTTTCCAGTGAAACTACTGGGCATAAACAGATTTAACTTCTAATATGCAGAGGGGTGTTATAAGTTTAACGATTATATCTGTGGCATCGTAGCTCCCAAACGGCGGAACCGATTTTGATTTAATTTTTCTTTGTTTGAATGAATAAAATCTGTTCATCCGTTTGAAGATTATCAGCCCTTCTATCAGGGATTCTATTTTTTTAGGGTTCCGTACCTCAAAAGGAAAAAACGGAACCCTTATAGAATCACTTCGTTGTCCGTATGTCAAGACCCTTTTTCTCAAGAACGCGTAAAGGTATCAAGTTAAAATTTATACTAAATACTTGGGTCTACGGTTTCTTTCGAATGTACAAAAATTAAAGTTATAAGTCAACGCAATCAAAAGATATGAACGTTTATGTCGCATATTTTGCGATTTCACAGGGGAATCAATACCTACAGGGTACTTCCCGTTGACCTAGAATCATTAAATTTGGCAAGAGGCAAGGTCTTACAGCAGATGTAAAGGAATAAATCTGAAAGTTGTTAATTTGAAGTTATATCATACTAGCTGCGCCTCGTGGTTTCACCCGCGTAGTGATGAAAAATGTTGATTATTATGATGATGTAAAGTAGCCTATGTCACTCTCCGACATTCGAACTATACCCATGCATAAAATGAAGTCGGTACAGCGCCCGGCAACGTCGCACAGCGCGGGCCTAACTCTCAGCACGAAGTGGCAACATCGCATTGTGAAACGCAACTGACCTTGACTACGTCTATACCACCCGGCCTATGTAGCCTATGTAGCTTCCCGTCAGTGAAAGAATTTTTCAAATCGGTTTAGTAGTTTCGGAGCCTATTCAATGCAAACAAACAATCAAATCTTTCCTCTTTATAATATTAGTATAGATAAAAAATATTGTTTTACAATTACAAACTTAAATTTTGTAGTTGTTATGTATGGAAGAACCTGAAAGTCAACTACAAAGTTAAGTTTGTCTTTCAATATTTCAACTTCAGTTAGTTTTTTTTGGACTCGCGCTCTGATGGTTCCGTCCAACGGAAACTCAGAGCACGAGTCCTACTCGTACTTATTCGGTTTTTTATTTCTATTCACCTTCGATCAAATAAACAAATGATATTGCACCAACCGCCCGACTGCGTCCTACCTAAAACTACGCCAAAACGTGCCGGTGCAGCAGTTTGTGTTCAGTTGCTCGTTACCTGGCGATGCGTAAACATGACGTGCCCTAAAAAAATGGATAGCTAGTATGTATTGTAAATTATTATGCCACTATTTTCGAAGAACATATACAGCGTGCGATATTCCTCTTTTTATTTGATCGATGTCTATTACGTCTAATTATCCGAATACCGTTGTGCCTAGTTTCTGGAATATTAAATGCCTATACCAACAGAATATATAACCGGCTATACCGGTTTATATCACCAGATCTGATATTATATCAGAAAACTAAAATACCGATACCGCAATCGGTTAGACGTTTGGTTTGTTTGACACAGCCAGTCGGGAAAAATCATTTTAAGATTGAATTTAATTCTTATTTCATTTATACAATAAACTTTCCCTTACACTTTATCTCTCTACTAAAAGGAAGATAATTAATAGGAAACTCAAATGTCAAATATTTTTTAAGGCATAATAGTTCAAAGTTCAAAACTATAGTTAAAACTCATACTGACCACGGTTGAAATTTAATTGAAAATTCTTAACATGCATGAGATTTACCTCCGTCACTGGCTCAAGTCTAAAAAAAAAGATTATTTCTAAACCACATTTCGGAAAGGGGTGCAAGTTCAGACCGCTTGCATGTTAAATATCCATTCAGACTAAGTTATTTCTTTTAGAATACCCTCCTTCGCTTGCCTACCAGGTTTCTTTTCAATAGTACTGAAACTCTAATGTGAAATGAACTAGGTATACCTACTGGAAATCTATTATCTGTTACGATAACTGAGGTCGTTGGTTTATGCGGATTTTTATTTGAAAAGCAATATTTAAAAAATAAAATGTTTTCGTAGTTTAGCCGCGTCCCGCATCGCCATGCTTGTGTTTTTTTGCTTGGGAAAACTTATTTGTCGAAGCTCCAGAATCTAGCCATTTGTATTATGTTCATACTAACGTTCTACGTTAATCTCTCTCTTTTGGGGGGTTAAGCGTGGAGGCGTGCTCGCCGCATCCCCTGCAAGCCCTGTCAGTATCTGAATTCGTTCATGTACTGACGGAGCTTCAACTCCACTTAAACAGTTCATGGTGGAAGGGCCTCTTCAGATGCCCGCCTGGCTTATTACCACCCTTCCATATAAGCGTGTCGCCAAACGATAACAATTGTTGTCGTGTTCCGTCACTACTATGGAAGCACCAGTTCCCCCTCCCCCCGATGATGTGCTACACTGATGAAGACTGTGGGGCCGAGTGGAACTAAAAAAGCGGCTGCAGCTTACAGATGTGAAAGGTGGTCGTGGGGTCCAGGGAGACCCGGTGAAACGGCTGTCCGCTGGCCGCCCGCGGGATAGTACAGGGACCCGAACCCGGGGATTACTTCCAACCTCCGCCCCGGGAGGCTGTCCCACCATCCGGCGCATAATCCTGTGGAGTAGCTGTCGTGCCGGAGTAGGAGACCGGAGTGGATCCCGACAGTTGCTCCCAGGGGGGACCGGGGGCCCTTCCGTCCCCCACGCCCACCAGTCACTACTCTGTTTTCATAAGCTGCTTATAGTTCCACTTATGCTCTTGCACTTTTTGCCCTTCGGTTTTTTTTTTTTGTCGGAAGTGATTCATCATTCTTTAAATTCAAATTTTTTAATGGCCAGAAAACATAAGAAGAACGTTTCTTCAGCGGCTTCGGACTCCATTTATCGAGTGGACTTTTGTAACATCCGGGGTATTCACGCTAACCTAAATGAGGTTCACCATCACCTTGAATCTGTGAAACCCGCCCTGCTCTTCTTGACGGAGACTCAAATATCGAATCCTGCCGAAACGTCCTACCTTTTATACCCTGGGTACAAACTCGAGCATACCTTTATGCGTCGTGCCGGGGTATGCGTTTACGTTCGGGAAGATGTTTGCTGTCGTCGTCTCTCTGGCCTCGAAGACTGTGACCTGTCCACTCTATGGCTTCGCACTGACTTTGGGGGTCAAACCCGTATCTACGCGTGCCTCTACAGGTCACATAGCGGGGACGTGGAGACAACTCGTTTATTCGAGCACATTGCCAGAGGAGCTGACAAAGCTTTAGAACAGCACACTTCCGCAGAGTTAGTGGTTCTTGGAGACTGCAATGCCCACCATTCTGAGTGGCTCGGCTCTAAAACCACTAATCACGCGGGTCGTGCTGCATCTGATTTTGCCTTGGCTCACGGCCTCTCTCAACTTGTCACTGGAATTACTAGAATCCCTGATGTTGAGAGCCATGATCCTTCTTTGCTGGACCTTTTCATGACCTCACGCCCTGACCATTACCAGGTTTCGGTCGAAGCGCCACTCGGTCGCTCTGATCACTGTCTCATCCATACCTCAGCGCCATTCTTTAATCGCGCTCGTACCGTTCCTTCTGGTAAGCGCAATGTTTGGCACTATCGGTCAGCGGACTGGGACGGATTGCGTGAGTTCTACGCATCCTACCCCTGGAGGCGGATTTGTTTTTCTTCAGACGATGTTGACTCTTGTGCTGACTCCGTCGCTGATGTCGTGCTTCAAGGAATGGAATGTTTCATTCCAAGTTCTGTCGTGCGTGTCGGTGGGCGGAGTCACCCATGGTTTAACAAATCCTGTGCGGAAGCTTCAAGCCTGAAGCGAACTGCCTTTAAATCATGGTCCGAAGCACATGCTAGTCATAACTCTGACACCTCCGTCTTGAAGAAAAAACTTAATGCTGCCTCCAGGTCCAGCAAAAGGATTATTGCCGAAGCCAAGGCAGCCCATATCAGCAGAATTGGCGACAGACTTGCTTCATATCCAACTGGAAGTCGAGCCTTTTGGTCTTTAGCCAAGGCTGCTGAAGGCAACTTCTGTCAGTCCTCTCTACCAGCCCTGCGAAGGCCGGATGACACATTGGCCCATAGCGCAAAGGAGAAAGCCGATATCCTTGGTACTCTCTTTGCCTCGAACTCGACTCTCGACGACGGGGGCGCCACATCACCCAACATTCCGCGGTGTGCGAGTTCCATGCCAGAAGTACGTTTCTCTCAGAGATCAGTACGGAAGGAACTCATGTCCCTTGATGTGCGTAAGTCGAGTGGGCCAGATGGCATTCCGGCTATCGTCCTTAAAACCTGTGCTCCTGAGTTGACTCCGGTCCTAACGCGTCTTTTCCTTCTTTCGTATTCAACTGGATGTGTGCCGTCATCATGGAGGACTGCCCTAGTCCATCCGATTCCTAAAAAAGGAGATCGGTCTGATCCAACTAATTACAGGCCCATTGCTATTACCTCCCTACTCTGTAAGGTGATGGAGCGTGTGGTAAACACCCAGCTCCTCGGATACCTGGAGGAACACCAGCTCATCAGTGACCGCCAGTACGGTTTCCGTCACGGCCGATCAGCTGGTGATCTTTTGGTATACCTCACTCACCGCTGGGCTGAAGCCGTTGAGAGTAGAGGGGAGGCGCTTGCAGTTAGTTTGGATATAGCCAAAGCCTTTGATCGGGTCTGGCACAGGGCACTCTTATCCAAGCTACCATCTTACGGCCTTCCTGAGGGGTTATGCACTTGGGTCGCCAGCTTCCTATCTGATCGGAGTATTAAGGTCGTTGTCGACGGTTCCTGCTCCGACAGAATGCCGATCAACGCTGGCGTCCCACAGGGTTCTGTGTTATCGCCAACGCTCTTCCTTCTCCACATCAATGACATGTTGCTTTCGAGCAATATGCATTGTTATGCGGACGATAGCACGGGCGATGCACAGTATACCGGTCGTGCTAACATCCCTCATGCCGTAGTTGAAGAAAGTAGGAATAAACTTCTGTCTGAAGTCGAGACCTCTCT
This sequence comes from Agriopis marginaria, assembly GCA_932305915.1. Taxonomy (NCBI): domain Eukaryota; kingdom Metazoa; phylum Arthropoda; class Insecta; order Lepidoptera; family Geometridae; genus Agriopis; species Agriopis marginaria. The sequence continues at coordinate 17,554,018 of OW029914.1, read as the reverse complement.
TGAGCAGGTCTCGGTCTGGGGTGAACTGAACCTGGTTCAATTTAACCCAACAAAGACACAAGTTTGCGCGTTCACCGCTAAAAAAGCCCCATTTGCTGTAGCTCCTTACTTTCAAAACACTCCCCTCAAGGTTTCAGAAAGCATTGGAATCCTTGGAGTCGACATTTCTACGAATGTACAGTTCCGCGGTCATATCGCAAGTAAGGCCAAGCTCGCATCTAAGAAACTTGGTGTGCTCAATAAGGCGAAGCGGTACTTCACGTCGAGACAAAGACTCTTGCTTTATAAAGCGCAAGTCCGACCTCACATGGAGTACTGCTCCCATCTTTGGAACGGAGCACCCAAGTATCAGCTTGACCCACTTGATGCATTACAGCGTAGAGCTGTCAGAATTGTCGACGATTCCAAGCTCACTGAACACCTAGAGGCGCTCAGCATGCGCAGAGACGTTGGGTCTCTCTGTATCTTTTATCGCATTTACAACGGGGAGTGTTCTGAAGAACTATTTGATCTGATGCCGGCGTCGCGGTTTTACCATCGCACTAGCCGCCACCGCCTGAAGGCTCATCCACACATAATAGATCAGTGGAAATCGCACACTGTGCGTTTCACACGATCCTTCTTGCCTCATACCTGCAAAATGTGGAATGAGCTACCTTCTACGGTGTTTCCGAGAGGCTACAACATGGGGTTCTTCAAAAGGCGAGTTAATCGAGTTCTTAAGGGTCGGCAACGTATTTGTGATGCCTCGGGTGTTACAAGTATCCATAGGCGACGGTGACTGCTTTCCATCAGGCAGCCCGTCTGCTTGTTTGCCACCTATGGCATAAAAAAAAAAAAAAAAAAAAAAAAAAAGAAAACTGCTCGTCTGATTATGATGAAATTTGGTAAGAATATGGGCACTATATATTTTGATACATTGAAAGTCCCAAAAACCTTATTGTCACCATAAATGATCAGGACAAACAAAAACTATCCACAAAAATGTATACACATATATGCATAGACAGACATGGCGTTTCATCCATATTTCATAGTCTCATAACTGCATGGATAATCCATTTAAATTTATTCAGAACTTATCATACTTTAGATTTAGAATATGTAAAGATATCTCATTTGACATTGCAAGTAGTAGACAATAAAAATAACCTGCTCGTTAGGGTTAAAAAACTGAGTAGAATCATTATTTTAGCAAGGTGATCCTATTTTAGTCATGCAGAGGACATTATGCTTAGATATAAAACGTGAGTGTTTATAAACATATCTGCACGCGGAGACACGCGAGTCTCTTTTAGCTCTTACTTTTTTGGCTTTTTTGTTTTCGCTGACTTTAAAGATATTCAATCTCTCGGTTTGTGAATATTAAAATTTTCAGACATTTTAAAATATCACAGCGTTTCAGACTATACAATACTCGTAATCAATTAATTATCATCATCATCATCATCATAACCAGCCTTTAGTCTACTACTGGGCATTGGCCTCTTCTACAGCACGCCACTCAGCCCGATCTTTGGTTTTACAACCTTACCACGGTAAATATCCCGTTAATAATCATATAACTTTGGTTTTATATTTAGGACTTGCCATAGGCTGGGAGGTTTTGCCTATAGTCGGGAGCATGTCTCCTGGGCATGTGGGAGCGGGTTGGCGACCGCAATATTATCATTATCATCAGCCTTTTATTGTCCACTACTGGAACTGCTGGAACTGGACTGCTGCCTCTCCTAATGCACGCAACTGAGCTCGGTCGGCAGTTGTTTGCATCCAGTTTTTACCCGCCGTTTTACGCAGGTTTTCACTTCACCTGGACGCAGGATGTCCTACACTACGTTTGCCTAAACGTAGTCTCCACTCTATAACTCGTCTACCCAATCGGTTACCGGTTCTTCGAGCAAAGTAGCCAGTCCACTGCTTCATTCATTATATTATTTTTTAATCTCGAAGAAGCGGCTTACCTATTGTCCAATGTTATCGATACCTATAGGTTAACGGATGAAACTACGTGGCGCTGCTAGTACAAAGTAAACATAATTTAGGACCTGGAATAAGACACAGGTTGCTTATCATCGTCACTTTTCATCATTTTCTACGCGGGCAAAACGGAAATCACATTTTGGGAAGGGATCTGAAGCTGAACGGTTCGTCCAGTTAGTGTGTCATGTAGGCACACTAAGGCCCAACACCGACCGCAAAGTCCTACGGAAAATCAGAAGAGTTGTACGTTTTCGAATCCGCCTCGAATCTACGGTGGGCGTTGGGCCTTATACATTGTCTGATGACGGGCAGAACGTTCTAAACTTGCATAATGCATTGTAAGGAATTATGAAAATGCAGGGTGCTTCTTCTAGGATAGATACAACAGACTATAAGTTCTAGCATCTTGCGGATAGGTCTGATCTCGTCGTATCGGTTAAAAGGCCATTTAACTCTTGTTCCGGCAGTGGGCAGACGACCAGCGCCTTAAAAGGGCATGTACATATCCGCAGCCCACAACTCCAGTTGGCATCAGGACCATCTGTTACGACTGTCACCGGTAGCCCAAGATCATCGACAATAACTGTCAAATCATTGTTATGTCGTCAGTTATTTACGGAGTTTACTAGGGAGGCGTACTTCGACCAATTCTATACCTAAGATTGAAAAGATAGTATAAGATTGTGCTATTTTAGTAATTTTTAGTTTAGATCTTGTAGGTTATCTATAGAACTACAGAATTGATTCTGAAATTGATACCCTGATAAAAAAAAACTGTGATTGCGAGTGAAGCCGCCGGTAAAAGGTAGCGACATTTATACCATTCTGTAGTGTACATGCGTAAACGTTTGATAGGAATGTTAAACTGTCGTTCGCATAAGTATCGACAACTTTCTCACGCGGAAGCATGAAGTTATTTCTGTGTTAGTAAGGTAGATTTTCGTAGTCCTCTCAAGAACGCGCTAAATACCTAGTGAGTTGGCAACTCCAAATATTAGTGAATAATTTATTCTGTTTGCACAAATGTTGGTGTTCTAGTTATTTTGTTTGTCGGTACAATTTAACTGGCTGTATTGTCAAACCATCGTTCATTTAAATAACTTTTCCGTTACCGACCTTTACTTTCCTTACAGGAGATTAACAAAAATTTTGTAAAAACCACAAATTAAAAGCTAAGTCAAAGATTTTGTATTTGAACTTGACAAAACATGAAAGATATTCTTTAATTTTCTGGGTGATACTAGTAACAAATCGTATTATCTGAATTACTAGCCGTTAAGAAAAGATAATTTTAGTTATATTTTTTATTTATTTATTTATTAATAAAATTTTATTTTACATTTCAAATCATTCAAATTATAAATTAAGTTACAATAATACAAATCATATAATAAATTTGTCAATCAAATAATAAAAAAATTAAGTCACATATTAACTACATAAACAAAAACAAAAAAAATACAGTTAATTGTAATAAAATCCATTAAAAAAAAACTAAATTTATAAAATTCGGGAAACGTGGAGAAAGACTGCTCGATCTGCCTGTTTTCGAGACGTGACAGAGTGACGGTTGCAGTGACGTCGTCCGGCAGGTGATTGTAGACTGTGGGACTCCGTGGGACTTCACCGAGGATCGCGGGATTGACAAAAACAACTGCTTGCAGTATACAGCTTGTTCCAGCTGGAGGGAATGCCTAACGGTTTAAAATCGTTTACTTCTCATAAGAAATCAATTTCATTTACATGAGAAATGATTGGAAGTATTTATTAGTGGCATACTAAGTAATTTAAAATCATAGGTCATGCCAACAGCGGCTTCTAACAGTTTGAGGGAAATTAATAAATAGTATTACAAGATTTTTCGAAGAAACAATTTTGAAAGAATTTTAATACCATATGCGTGAGCCTTATCAGCATAGCTTTTTAAAATGTATCTCCAAGGTCAAACGTATGAAACCGTTTGTTCTTTACAGTCATCCAATAACCATGACCTGGGCTGAGCATACTTATCGAAGGAATATTTTTTACGTTAAAAGGGTTGAAGCAAAGTATGCAGACATTTGGCAAAAAGCGTACTTTAGCAATGTGAGCTAATTTAGTGGTTCATCGAAAAATGGGGTCACATTGTGTAACGGTGCTTTTGTTTTTCTTTATTTATGTTTAGTTGTTACTGTTTCGTTTAGTTGAGATAGTATAACAGTTTTATTGTTGTGCTTAAAGTTTATGCTCTTACGAAATGCAGATGGTTTTCATTCGCTTTCTTAAAGACACGTAGATGCTTTTCATCATCATCAGCCCGAAGACGTCCACTGCTGAACATGCCTCCCCATTTAACCTTCACACTGAACGACAGCCTGCCTTTTACATCCACTGGATGCCCGCGACTCTCACAATGTCGTCGGTCCATCTAGTGGGAGACCTACTTACGCTGCGTCTTCCGGTTCGTGGTCTCCACAGAACCTTTCTTCCTCATCGGTTATCGGTTCTTCTAGCGATGTGGCCTGCCTTATTGCCACTTCAACTTGGAAATTTTAACAGCTAATATTCAGACAGAATTCTCCCCATTGTATGTATACATAGGTACATCATTGTTGTACATTACTAATGTCCAGTAACTGGCCACATTATCATATAAGTCTATTCTGTCATCGAGGCCTGGCAACACTCTCTTCCATCTTACCAGCGGCTGTCATGAACACGTACTTCCTAGTAATAAATATAAAACATTTCAACTACGTCTTTCAATCCACTTCGAAGACTATAATATGGTGTCAGAAGAAAAACAAAGAAGATAAAACATGTCGGAAAGTGATAAAAGTGATAATAAAAACAATTTACCAAAAACAAGCACGATGCCGGGCGCCGGGGCACCGACGCCATTACGCGTCAACATGGCGGGTTGCACTTCGATGCAATTCACAGGCAATTTGTCCCATAATTGGAAAAAATTTAAACAGGCATTCAAAATATACCTCAGAGCAGCATCTCTAAACGATGAGGAAGACCCTAGGAAGGTGGCATTGTTTCTACACTTCATCGGAGAAAAGGGCGTCGAAGTTTTCAACTCTTTTGGCGTGGATGTCGATTCTGTACAACTAGAAAACGTAATAAAATTATTTGAAGATCATTTTGTTCCAAAAACCAACGTAACGTTCGAGTCTCACAAGTTTTTTACGTACAAACAAAATGAAGATGAGTCTATTGAAGATTTTGTCGCAACATTAAAAAACAAAAGTCAAACTTGCCAGTTCTCCACCTTACAAGACCGCCTCGTCAAGGACATTTTCATATGCAACATGCACGATAAATACAAATATATAAAGGAAAAACTGCTTCTAGAAGACAAGTTCAACTTAGATGAGTCCGTAGAATATGCGAAAACAATATTTCAAACCAGTCAACGTGCATCAAGTCTCACTACGTCGGAAACAGAACAATCATCAGTCCAATATCTCAAGAAAAAGTCAAACTACAACAATAGAACAAAATCACAGAATAGTGAATACAGTCAGCCTCAAAATCAAGCGAAGTCAAGTTTCAATTCATTCTGTGGAAGATGCGGCCAAGTACATAGGTACAAGTGTCCAGCTCAAGGAGTCGTCTGTCATTCTTGTGGTGTCAAGAACCATTTCGAGTCAATGTGTAGAAATCGCAGAAGAGCAAATGTCAGAAATATTCAAGTCGACGAAGAATCAGATGAACTTTTTGTCGGACACATAAAGTCAAACAGTAAGTTTAGTGCGGAATGGTCCTTACCATTAGTGATTAACAATGTCAATATAAATGCCGTGTTAGACACTGGCAGCGATGCAAATGTCATGTCTTACAAAACATTCAAGTCATTAAATGTCAATGTACAAGTTTCAAACTGTAAAAATAAGGTGATGTCGTACAGTGGAGACCGTATCCCTGTATTTGGTGAGTGCCAACTAATAGTTCAATATAATTTGAATAATAAAAGTGTGTCAAGTCAAGTTACATTCATAATAGCCAATGTAAACTCACCGACGGTCATTGGACATCAAACCTGTAGTGCATTAGGCCTTGTCAACCGTGTTTTTAAAATAAACAGTGAACAGTCAATAAGTAAAAGTCATAATGAGTCTAAACATGAGTTAAAACATCTGCTAAATAGCAATAAGTCAGTCTTTGAGGGGTTAGGATGTCTCCCAGGTCTCTGTCACATTTCAGTCCGTGAAGAAGTCAAGCCAATAGTCGACGCGCCGCGCAAAGTACCTTTTGCGTTGAACAAGAGCCTGAGGAAAGAGCTTCAGAATATGGAAGAAATGAATGTCATCGTGAAAGTCACCGAGCCAACAGAATGGGTGAGTTCACTTTTATTAGTTGAAAAGAAAAATGGTAAATTACGCGTATGTCTAGATCCAAGAAATCTCAATGAAGCAATATGTAGGTCACATTATCCGATTCCAACGGTAGATATGATTCGTTCCAAGGTCGCAGGGTCAAAGTGGTTTTCAACACTTGATGCCAGTAGTGGTTTTTGGATGTGCTGTCTTGATAAGGAAAGCTCATACCTCACTACATTCAATACACCTTTCGGTAGGTACCGTTTCAAACGGCTTCCATACGGTATCAACTGCGCACCAGAATACTTTCATCGGGTAATGACAGAAATATTTGGAGACATACCTGGAGTCACAGTCTACAGCGATGATCTGATGGTCTCAGGGGAATCGCTGGCTCAGCATAATGAACGTCTAAGATTAGTCATAGAACGAGCTACAGAAGCTAATGTCAAATTCAATAAGTCAAAGTGTACCTTTGCTACTCAGCAGGTTAAATACCTAGGTCACATATTTTCAGGTGATGGTATCACACCAGATCCAGACAAAGTCAGAGCCATTAAAGACATGCCGTCACCAACTTGTAGTAAAGATCTACAAAGATTTCTAGGCCTTTTAAATTATCTAAGTCCTTTTATACCAAATCTTGCTTCAGAAGTCAGTCAATTAAGAGATTTATTAAAGAAAGATGCCATATTTGTGTGGAATGCTAACTACGAACAAGTTTTCAATCAACTGAAAAGTATAATATGCAGTGCACCAGTCCTAGCACACTTTGATGTCAATAAACAAATAACTCTGTCTGTCGATTCCAGTAGTACAGCAGCCGGTGCGGTATTATTACAAAATGGTCATCCAATATACTATGCGTCTAAAACATTGACACCCACACAACAACGAATGGCACAAATAGAGAAAGAACTATATGCAATTGTCTTCGGATGTGTCAGATTTCATCAATTCATTTATGGTCAAGTAGTCACAGTCGAAACTGATCACCGTCCACTAATAACTTTATTCAAGAAGCCTCTTGTTGAAGTTCCAACCCGTCTACAGCGCATGATGATGAAAATACAGGCATATCATCTCGAGGTCTGCTATAAACGAGGAACAGAAATGTACATTGCTGATACACTGTCCCGAGCAGCCTTACCTGAATCTAGTTCCGATGAACTCGATGACGATGTCATAGTCCATGTCAATATGTTAATCAAAAATTTACCTGTTTCACCAGAAAGACTTCAGTGGCTGAAAGGAGCTACGAACGCCGACGACAGCATGCAGATACTAAAGACCTACTGTCAAAAAGGCTGGCCTGCATGTAAAAAACAAGTACACAAGTTAGTACAAGAATATTGGAATTTCCGGAGCGAGATACATACCGAAGCTGAACTGCTATTTCGAGGTAACAGCATCATAATTCCCAAGAAAATTAGACCAGAAATTTTGAAAATAATACACAGTGGCCACCTCGGAGTTGACAGATCGAAAAGCTTTGCTAGAGGTATTGTTTTCTGGCCATTTATATCAACTGAGATTAAAAATTTAGTCGAGTCATGTCATACATGCTTAAAACATAGAAATGCAAATCCAGCTGAACCAATGCAGCCACACGAACAACCTAACTTGCCATGGGAAAAAGTAGGTGTCGATTTCTTTGACTGCAAAGGCAAAAAGTATGTAATTATTGAAGATTATTATTCAAACTTCATAGAAATATCTGTAGTACCTAGCACAAGTGCTAAAGCTTTAATAATGGTCCTGAAATCGGTCTTCAGTCGACATGGTATCCCAGTATACCTCCAAAGTGATAATGGACCACCGTTCAATTCAGTCGAACTAAAAAACTACATGTTTGAGTGGGGTATTCAACATACCACTTCGAGTCCATACTTGCCGAGATCAAATGGTCTAGCAGAATCAGGTGTGAAAATAGCCAAAAGGATTCTCACAAAATGTGATGAGACGGGCACAGACCCTTACCTTGCACTCCTACAATATCGTACTACACCTAGAGGGAACATAGCTTCACCAGCTCAATTGTTAATGTCACGATCACTTAGAACACAACTACCTACAGTATCAAGACATCTAAAATCTAAAGTCGTTACATTTAATGAGCATGTCGAGTCAAAATATAAGAATATAGAGAAAATGAAACAATATTACGATAAGAAAACAAAGCCATTGTCAAATTTAGAAGAAGGAGAAGAAGTATTGTACAAGAAAAATCCAGAAAGTGTATGGTCACCAGCTAAAATTAAAAAGAAATGTATAGAGCCTAGATCATACATCGTAGAATCACCAGATGGATCAGAATGCAGAAGAAACAGACAACATCTTTTGAAAGTTCCTAGTCCTACAAAGCCGAGCCAGGTACAACTCAACGAACCTGTAAGTACTGATAACCAAACCATTCCTGTAACTCAACAGTTGTCTCCGTCTATTCCGTCAGCTTCAGACCATGAACAGCAGCAGAGTACAGTACCTATCGCACCTCCAGTTCCAGGTACTGGTAAGTCTCAACATGTGACAAGGAGCGGGAGAAATGTTAAACCTGTTCAAAGATATACAAACAAATAGGATCTTAGTTTCTAATGTCATGTTACATACTCATTATGTCTTAAATTTAGTATGTAATTAAATAGTCTTATTTTTAATCTAATCATAATTTATCCTAAGAAGTTTTGTATTCAGTTATATATCTTAGTCTTAGTTATTAGTCATACATCATTGTTTTATACTTACTCACATAAAGTCATTCTGCCTCACTTATATAATTAATGTATTAAATAATAGCTTATTTTAAAATAAGGGAGATGTTGTACATTACTAATGTCCAGTAACTGGCCACATTATCATATAAGTCTATTCTGTCATCGAGGCCTGGCAACACTCTCTTCCATCTTACCAGCGGCTGTCATGAACACGTACTTCCTAGTAATAAATATAAAACATTTCAACTACGTCTTTCAATCCACTTCGAAGACTATAATAATCATAAATCATAAACTTCTGAAAATTATCTTGCTACTTTCACCAAGTTGCAATAAACTTTGTAAAACACAATTTTTGTATGCCATAAGTGGCAAACAAGCAAACGGACAGCCTGATGGTGATCATTGTCGCCTATGGAGACCTGTAACACCAGTAGCATCACAGATACGTTGCTGCCCTTTGATGACTATTAACAATCCTTTTGAAGAGCCCCATGTTATAGTTGCTAGTTGAATATTTTGCAGTGAAAAAAATTAATTTCCAAATATCGAAAACAGATGTTCAAATCGCATATATGTTTATGTAAATCAAACTTTTATGGCATCCATAAATCAAACTGGAGACAGCGACTCGAAGCAAACTAAGATTTATTCGAGGCCCAAAATACGTGACAGGAGACAAAAAATAGCAAGCCTTGTTCAATCAGTAACACAGTGACATCGCTGCTTGTTTTTATTTTAGTTCATTCAATGACTTATACCTACCTTCGATGAAATGGATAGAAGATATCGCACGTCGTACATGCACTGCTGTAATTCTAAATTCTAAATATATATAAAAACTAGTAGGCCGCCCCTACTTCGCACGGGTGAAGCCGGGATATTATATAGCCTATGTCAACCGGGGATAGTGCAGAATCCCAACAGTGAGAGAATTTTTCATATCGGTTCAGTAGTTTCGGAGCCTATTCAATGCAAACAAACAATCAAATCTTTCCTCTTTATAATATTAGTATAGATGAATCCCTATTTACCTTGGTCACGCCAAAACTTGAGAAAGACTTTACCGATTTCATTAATTTTTTTTTTAAGTTCTCTAATACTTTGTAGAAGGTTCTTACGGAAAGAAAATTAGGAAAATGGTGCAGAATATTGGAAAGTTTCAGAAAATTTAACGACGATTTTAACTTCGCGCATCTCACAGTTCTAAAACAGGACAACGTCTGTCGGGTCAGCGAGTTCTAAATACAAACAAGTATCTCTATCTCTTCTCTACATAGTATAAATTGAAGTCGCTTTCCGCGTCTGTCTGTCTGTATGGCTGCTAACTCCTCCTAAACCACGCAACGGATTTTGATGCGGTTTTCACCATCGGTTAGATACATTTTCAAGGAAGGTTTATATATATATAACTAGCGACCCGCCCTGGCTTCGCACGTAAATTACACCCGTGCGAAGCCGAGCGGGCGGGTCGCTAATACATTATAAAAAACAAAATAATTAATTAAATTTATTTCAATTAAAAAGCTAAGCTAAGGACCCGGGTATGTCCTAAAACTGCGACCAGAACCACCGGAGGATGGGCAGCAGCGTCCTGTTAGTATACGGTGAACGTACTGCGATCTCCAAGCCGCCTGCCAAGCGTGGGGATTATGGTAACACCCCTCTCTAAGAGGGAGGCCTTGTTCAGCAGTGGACATTTAATGGCTGATGATGTGATGTGTGTGTGAGCTAAGCAGATCATATCTAAGAACACTCACGATCGAGTCAACTTTCAAACGAAAAAAAAAACCATCAAAATCGATTCAGCTATTTGGGAGCTACGATGCCACAAGCGGACACAGATACTTACGTTAACTTTAACACCCCTCTCATAAAAAAGTGAATTGAAAACGCTTTATGCGTTTTAATGGAATTTCTACCATAAGAGAGCGCCGATTTTAGTCTAGTTCTGGTGTAGAACAATTACAAGTAGTGAACAAGAAGTGATGGCCGGACTTTCTTAAAAATATTTAACTCAGAGACTATGCCTCAAATCGTCTTAGCAATACCACATACATACATTGTTACATTGTGGTGCGATCGTTTTCCTCAACTAGGCCATCTATAGGCCCTTTTTGCATAAACCGGCTGCAGCTAGTTTAGCAATACCTTCTGCTCTAGTCTCTTAATACCAAAGACTGTGTACAGCAACGGCTTCCAAGTTTAGCACGGAACCGCAATTACAGCCACTTGAAGTGAAAGAGTGTAGCTCTTCCCATAATAACATCCTCTTTAATGCCTGTTTTTATGCCTCAAGCTTGATAATGTTTTGGAGAAAAATGGTAGCTGACTTGATTGAGTGTTCTTAAGTTATTCAAGAAAATCTGTTCAGCCGTTTGAAGATTATCAGATATTTTATCGGGGGTTTGAATAGGTACAATCCGAGATTGTTCGAAACATGTAATAGTACTAGTAAATAATTATGTACTGGGGCGCGATAAGGTTCACGTTCTCGTGATTTCCCAACTGAGCGGATTAGATGCCGCAATTAGCTGTTGTCCGTAAGGCCCCTGTACTTCATAAAAAAGCGTGCTACATCTTTGACCACATCATCGCATTAAGAGAGGTTGTGGACAATAGCGCGCTTTTAACCACGACAATCTCGCCTAATAAACAGTTGAAAAAAAAACTGGACAGGTAGAAAGTACCCCTTTTATTTCGAAACAATAAAATAAAAACTGGAGAGGTATAGTATAGAGTAACCCTTTAATTCACAAGTGCGCACTCACAAGTCGCGCGACGCGGTCGCTTGCATTGTTTAGCACTCCATATAAATTCATACTGAGCAGTGACTGTGGGTCGCGCGATGCGGTCGCTGTCGGCGGTCGCGGTCGCCTGTCGCGATCGCCAAGACCAAAATGCTACCTTTAGTATTGATAACGTCTAGCTACGAAAAAACAAACGTTTCGGTTTACACTTACCTTATTTACACAGTCAAAAACAAGCGGATTTTATTTAATGCGTTGGGTCTTGTTTGCGAACCGCCTAATTAAAATATAATAAAATACTCATCACAGATCGTTAGCGTGTCACTAGACCTAATGAATTTATAGCTCGTAAATCGCTCACGCTCGCCCCTGGACCACGCCCAGGGTTTGCATACGCTTACGTAATCAAGGTCCCGCTGATACTCGGGCCACACCCTTATCGCATGCGCTACACTCCAAAAAGGAAATTACAGTTTCAGCCTTTGAGTACTGGGTTTCTGGGTGAGGTTAAACTTCAATAGATAATTGTTGTGGTAACTGATCTAAGTTCATGGTCTTTTCGAACGTAAGTTTTTTTTACAACGTGCTAGACATGCATTTCCCGCCATTCGGGGTTTCTATACGAGATCGAATCAGAAATGAGGAGTTCCGTAGACGAACGAAAAATACCATACATAGCCCACAGGATTAGCAAGTTGAAGTGGCAGTGGGCAGGGCACATATCACGCAGAACAGATGGCCGATGGGCCCTAAAGGTTCTCGAATGGAGACCACGGACCGGTAAGCGCAGCGTCCAACGCAGTAGAGCATCCACCCACAAGATGGACAGACGACCTAAAAGAGACCGCAGGGGAACGCTGGATGCATGCCGCTTCCAACCGGCCTTTTTGGAGATCGATGGGACAGGCCTATGTCCAGCAGTGGACGTCCTATGGCTGAAATGATGATGATGATGAATGCGTCTGAATGGAATCCCCACCATAGAGCACAAATAAAAGGGGTGTAGTTGCATAAATGTTTGTAACTTACACACTGTCATTAAAAAAAACTTTTTCACTTCTCATATTCGTGAAATTCTTATTTATACCTGGTGTAAGCGGACTAAACCTGCGTTTTATGCTCTAGCTTGAGCATAAAGTTTTATTTTCGAGCACATACATAAAAGTAAATGGAACCTCTCTAAAGTCTATCATCAACACTTAACATCAGGCGAGTTGGCGGTCAAAGGACTATAATAAAAAAAATACAAAAAGTTTTCTCGAACTTGCTTGACTGTTGGCAAGTGATGTAATAAGAAGGTGCATAGGAAATATTGCCCTTCCGGGATGTTTATATCCCGTAATGTTTGCGCACTACTGCTTGGCGGTTGAATAACTAGCAAAAATTAGGTACTTCTCCAGGGAAAATCTGCAAGACCTATCAATAAAGTAATGTCGGGTGTAAGTCAGAATAAAACCTGCAAATCAACAACCTTCTTGATGCCTGTCAGTTGTCTTAAAGCTATCGGCGAACTCCGTCGGCAGTAATGTACGTTTTAGATATTCATTACAACTGAAAAGGTCGAGCGAATATCTAACTTGATCAAGTAATGGATGTTCTGAAAATAAACTCTTCACGAGGTACTAATGTAGAATTCCACGTCTTTTGTAGCGCTCGTAGCTTGATTAGGTGTTTTTAACTGATCACCAATGTAAAGCAAAGGAAGACGCTTTTTAGGGTTCCGTACCCAAAGGGTGGAAACGGGACCCTATTACTAAGCCTACGCTTAGTACGCCTAAAGCGTGTACCTCATTTTTTTTTTCTATTTGCTCTTATATATAAGCGATAATACGAGTACGTACAAATGTCAAACTTGGCATGATTATAGAACACACTCTAAAGTAAAACAACAAATAATAAATAATGGCCAAGTGCCATTATCACACCTTTTTTGTGCCATTATCAGGCTTTGTCCTAGTGTGGGGGACCAATAATAAAATATTATTTTTAAGGTGTTACTTTTTAAGCAATAAATAATCAATAATCTTTAATCAAGTCGGTGATAAATTTTTGTTCACCACCAAGCTAAGCAACGTCGGGCGCGGTCGGTACTCGGATGGGTGACCGCCTGAGTGTGATGAAGTCTTTTTGCACTACTTTTTGTATTGTGTGGTGGTACGAAACCATCAGTGATCGAACCCGACTCGCACTAACCCAGTTTATTAAAGTTTAGCTAACAAGTACTTCTCTTAACGTACGCAATACGCATTGCCCTAAGTGACAAAGTAACTAAAACAAGCAGAAGTAAGCTTATTCCCTTGCATACTGTAGTACAAATTTGCATGCAAATTTCAACGTCTAAAATCCTTACTGATATTATAAAAGCGAATGTAACTCTGTCTCTCTGTCTGGATGTTTGTCACATTTTCACGGCTAAACGGCTGAACGGATCTTAACGAAATTTGGCTGGGAGATAGTGAGCATCATGAAGAAGGACATAGGGTACTTATTCCCCAAAAAATTATGAAAAACTGGAAAATCGCAGTTAGCACCGCGGGATTCAACTAGTGTTCTTATAAAGTCAAAGTAAACAAGGAAGTTGAACATGTCGGCTTTCTCTCCGTCACAGATTAGACATCAAAGCAACACCCAGACTTGTAATAAAGTCTAGCACACGCGTAGGAATCCTAACAAGTGTCTGATCAATAGAAGTCGCTCGTAAACACACGGACTGGAGGAATTACATAGATCATAGTATTACGACTATCCATGTGTGGAGAATGGCGATGCATTTGTGAAAAATTGGAATCAGTTGGAAAATTTTATTCAAAAATGCTTGTAATGTGGTCTTATTTTGAAAATTTCCGCGTTACTCAAATACGCGCTGTAAAAATAAGTTGTATGAAATTTCATTGCTAGTAAATTTTAGCCACCAGCGATTTCCTTTGAAAATCCATTATTGTCGAGTTTTGTTTCAAAAATAGTCAAGTGCAAAACGATTTACATGTAAATAAAAATTACGCAATAAATGAATATAATTTCATTCAGAATTTGGCTGATATAGGCAGTACAAGCATCATCGCCTAGCACTTACTATCTTCGATTTGATCGAAGCTTACTATACCTGGTTTTGTTTAAATTACCCGCATTGTTTGAGCCTTGGTCCGCTATGACTGCGCTACTGGCCACGATATGCTGGCCTCGAGCAAAGCTTAGGTACGCTCTCGGCTTTCAAGCGTGGTCATCATTGCAGCCCTATGCTATTCGCACTATAAAGGCCTAGACCTTATCCATCAAGGCTGGAAAGCTGACCGCGCTGTGATGGCCTGGACCTGCGCTTTCGGCCATTAGTATCGCTACCAGCAACGCATTTATTACATACCGCGACAGTAAAGTACCTACTATTGTGGTACTGGTTAATATCTATCGCAGAATCGTTAACCGTCGTGGTTGTTTTTTTTAATGCCATAGCTAATAAACAAGCTACCGCTTTCAATTGACAGCCCCTTTGAAGAACCCCATGTTATAGTTAATCACATTACAGAAGCTAAAAAAAACACCCTAATGAATAGCGTACGCAAGAGATAATCTTCAAGCGGTTGATCAGATTTACTGAATCATACCACACTTATAGAACACTCTCGATCAAGTCACATTTCAAACAAAAAAACAATATCAAAATCGGTTTAGCGGTTTGGGAGCTACGATGCCACAGAGAGACACAGTTTTTTTTACCTGTATTGTTTCCACTGCTGGGCAAAGGTCTCACCCAATTCCTTCCACTGGCCTCTATCCTGGGCCAGTACTGACCAATCTTTTTTAAACCTCCCGAGCTTGTCATACCATCGGGTCCGGGAACGACCTGGAGGTCAACTGTTTGGTGGCTTCCACTCCACCGAGACTTTCGCCGACCTGTCCGGGTACATTCGGCTTACGTGGCCCGCCCACTCCTATATGATCCCGGCAGATTTAACCCCTACGTCTGTGACGCCTGTCATGGAACTTATAACACAGCTGTTTTTGCGTCGGGGGTTAAAAATGATTGGTGATACGATACAGCAATAAGACATGACCTGCGATAGTGCCCGGCAGACATAAATCCATATTGCTTTCATCAATATATCAAACACACACTAACTTACCAGACTCACATGCAAGCTGTTCAGAAGTTAGAACGAGTTTCATGTCAAAGCGTGTAACATTTACTAACTCAATTCTATTCAGCCGCGGCGGGATGTCGTGTCTTGGTAACCACATACTCGTGTAGACATGAAAACGTGTTTCTGTATTTCATTTTGCCAGTATAGCTACATATTACTGTTGCTACAACTGCAGGAGTATGAATATATTTATCCAAATAAATATTAACTTTTTGTCATGATTCAAAATATGTCTTTTTGGTTGGTGACCAAACGAAGATATATTCTGAATAATAAAAAAAACTGTATTATTGGCTAAGTACGTCAAATTGTCGCTACGTAAAATACATAAAGCTGGTGGATTTGCAAGTTAAATTGGCAATGGGCAGGCTACATCGCTCGAAGAACCGATAACCGATGGGGACGAAACGTTCCTAGATTCTTGGAGACTACGAACCGGAAGACGCAGCGTAGGTAGGCCTCCCACTAGATCGACCGACGACATTGTGAGAGTCACTGGCATCCAGTGGATGCAAAAGCCAGCCTGTCGTTCAGTGTGGAGGTTAAAGGGGAAGCCTATGTTCAGCAGTGGGCATCTTCTGGCTGATGGTGATGATAATAATGAAAACACATATCGAATTCCATACAATTTTCAATTAAGAAATTAAAAATTTGTATGAAATGCGATACGTATTTTCGTAGTGAATATTCTTACTTCGCCAACAGGTCTAGTCTAGTTGTAGAGCGTTGTAGCTGAGCGGTAGCATATGCACTTTACAATCTGACGGCACCCGGTTCGATCCTCGACACCAATTACTTATTTAGTTCCTTAATAAATAATGATGTGCCGATTCGACGCCATCACTTAAAAACGATAGAGCGAGTTTGCTGCTAAAATTTTCCTTTCTGGAAACTCTGCGTCCAGTCAAGCCGTACCAAACCCAACTAAATGAAAGTTCCCTATATATCAAAAGCTATTAGTCTAACTTCAGTAGGTCCAATTTCGAACTCATAGCAACAATACCCCACAGTATCCGTCGTTTATGAGTCACAACAGTTATATTTGCCCGGAGATGTTTCATATTTCATGAGCAACTTAATATAAGAGCTTTCATACACAGTAAAACCTAACGACCTCCAGGAATACGGGTAAGTGTAATAAAGCTAAGAAGTTCCGAGATATGAAGCTTTATTACATGACCCTTATGAGTTTATCAAAACAAAGTTGAGGGTAGAATGAAATAGCGCAATTTTCGAGAGTCGAAGTTTTTTTCGACAGGTGATTAGCAAATTCAGTTTACATAATCATGATACAGACTGACCTTAACCTTTATTTTTAACCTACTTCATAAATGGAGAGGGTACTCAATTAGTATTTTTTTATGTTTGTTGTACTCCGTCATTTATAAACCGATTTGGAAAATAATTTTTTTATTCAAAAGGATATATCATCATCATCATCATTTCAGCTGTAGGACGTTCACTGCTGGACATAGGCCTCCCCCATCGATCTCCAAAAGGGCCGGTTGGAAGCGGCCTGCATCCAGCGTTTCCCTGCGGTCTCTTTTAGGTCGTCTGTCCATCTTGTGAGTCCTACGCTGCGCTTGCCGGTCCGTGGTCTCCATTCGAGAACCTTTCGGCCCCATCGACCTTCTCTTCTGCGTGCTATGTGCCCTGCCTACTGCCACTTCAACTTGCTAATCCAGATAAAGAATATATATCCTTTCGGATAAATTTTCTATTATTATATTTTAGTCGATAAATGTTATTACAAAGTTAGTGAGTTTATAAATGATAAATTTTAGTAATGACTGCAGTAGGTCAATTATCATACAATTATAGTAATGTTAACTATTTAAATTATTTACATAATATCTGAACTTTTGAAATTATTTCGACAGTCAATTTAACTAATACTTTTTTGTATAAATAATTCTTACGGTATTTTAATACCATATCTCTAGATTTGTACGCCTACAAACTAGGCAAAACATGATACAAAGTGACTAATATTTTAACCCACCTATTGTGCATGCGTATTTAAATGTGTGTATGATTTACTCGTGTTTTGTGCAAATAAATTATCTTTATCTTTATCGGATTGATGAAATTTCATCGAAATCGATTCAGTGGTTTTATTTTTAAATCAAAATATGTAGAAAAAGTATGTGATCCGATTAAAGGAAATTGCGTATTTACTAATTTTGCTTCTAGACCCAGCGGTTTAGGCTGTTCGTTGCCTGTCAGTAAATGAAATAATTTAAGAAGATTACCTATTCTACATTATTTCAAACTATTTTGCAAATACAGATGTCAATTCATGTACGCTCATATAACAAGATGATAATATTTAAGTATTTGAGTTTATGTCATACATGAATAATGGTACAAACTCGTACCTGAACTATCGCGTGGTCACATATTCAAAGATCCAGTTATAACATCACTCATATGTCGTTGAAAACGATTTAGCAGAATATAAATTGGCGTAATCGTTTTAGGCAATGTCTAGACTTGAGCCCATAAATTTTAGCTCTATTTAAATCAGCGTATGGTCTTCCTGGAACGTGGATATTCGCCATAGAACCAGTCATCGACATAGCTATTAAAATCAGCAAGTTGAAGTGGCAATGGGTAGGCCGCATCGCTCGAAGAACCGATAACCGATGGGGAAGAAAGGTTCTTGAGTAGAGACCACGAACCGGAAGACGCAGCGTAGGTAGGCCCCCCACTAGATGGACCGACGAGATGATGAGAATCGCGGGCATCCAGTGGATGCAGATGGCAGGTTGCCGTTCAGTGTGAAGGTCTAAGGGGGAGGCCTAAGTTCAGCATTGGATATCTTTTGGCTGATGATGATGGTCTTGGTACGGACACATTATCATCATTATCAGCTTACCATGTTCCCATATTATGGGCGAAAATCAAGCCAGTCGCGTTTGACCTAATTTGTAGGAACCATCAAAAGGCAAAAGAGATCGATATTAAGGAAATAGAAATAGATTTGTACGATGTGTATTCACAAAGTTTATTTATTGGGGCCGCATATAACTGCACTGTCATGGAGGTGGGCTACGGGAAGGGTAAGAAAGTTGGAAGCGATATATGGCAATAATGGTAGTATAGTAGTTCGGATACACCCGATTTGATATTACACTGGATGGGTTTCGCGGAAATAGTCGTGCACCATTTCTGCGAAACCCATCCAGTGGCCCAAAGAGCTTTTAACAAAATAAAAATAAACCCTAAAACCTACACGAATCTAATCTAGTATTGGCATAATCTAAAAAAGGTATCTTAGCTCTGAGGAGCTTATCGACAAACAGATACCTAGAAGCATTTCCCTTCAATTGAATTTAATGGATTCCGCCGCTGCCTCGAGCTAAGTGATTTTCAGCGTGAGTTAGCATAAGCTTTGCTGAAGTCGACTTAGTCTGATATGAGATACGGTAGCATGTTTTGGAAATAGATGTGCTTAAATTCCACTTTTATTACCGCTAGGCTGTGGAATGCGCTGCCTGAATGGGTGTTTCCCTATAGTTACTAATCTGGGTGTCTTAAGTCGCGAGTGAATCGGTTTTTTCCAGGCAAGCGTGCTCCAAAGTAGAAGGTACGTTCTAGCTCCATGACCATTGAGCTAGAACGTCTTGCATTTATTCAGTCTTATCGCTATAACTCAAAAAGTTTAATCACAAAATGTTAATACGACCTATCAGCATGGCAAATTACAACTTATGTCTAATAGTTTTACACGATTGGGTGCAGCAAAAAAAAATATATATCTCTATTTCACATGTACCAGAACCACCCTTTAAATGTAAAATCATATTTGTTTGTATAATTTTTAATTGAGATCTATTTTAAAACTGTAGTTGTGCATAGTTTCATGCACTTACATTAATAACCATAAGGGTTAGAAGGTTACAAAGATTTAGGACGACGGACGGACGGACGGACGGACGGATAAAGATAATTTATTTGCACAATACACGTACGAGTAAATCATAGACACATTTAAAAACGCACGCACAATAGGTGTTTAGACAATATTAAACAGAACAGACTTACAAGGGTTCCTTGTAGTACTACGGAATCCTAATAATTATACTTTCAAGTTTTGGTAGGTCAAATTTATGTAAAAATTAAGTATTTCCTTCTAAAAAAGCGCAATGCTCAACCCTTAAAAAGCCTCAACATTGTAAATGTACAAATTCAAGTTATTTTCATCCTTATGCGTACATAAATTAGATCAGTGTTTGTACGATTTTGTTTAGACAGCTACCTACCTTATTTTCACCCAAGGGATGAATAAGAAGGATGGTCACCAAGCATTAGTCATAGTTTACACGTACACCCCTAGTTACTTACCCCGGGTTTAGTTTCACGGTTATTCATGTCTCGTGTTTCCTTTCCCTTTCATATGATTGAATAACGTAAAACTGTAACATGTAACGGCATTTTGATCATGGCGACCGCGACCGGCGTCGCGCGAACCACTGCTCAGTATGAATTTATATGGAGTGCTAAACAATGTAAGCGACCCACAACCTTTAACTGGAGCTATCGGAACTATAACATTAGTATCAGGCAAATTACAATGATTTCATAGTTATAATATTAACTGGCTGTTGCCCGCGACTTCGTACGCGTAGACTTTCATATAAACTTTCAACCCTCTTTTGTCCTCCTTAATTCGGCCCTTTTGGAAAATCCTTTCTTAGCGAGATTTCGTGATAGATATAGATTAATTCGTGTTAATGTATTATTTATAACTATTTAGCGACCCACACGTCGCGCGATGCGATCGCTTGCATTGTTTAGCACTCCTCATAAATTTATACTGAGCAGTGGGTTGCGCGACGGGGCCACAGCCGCCGGTCGCGGTCTCCGGTCGTGGTCGCCAAGATTGGAATGCTACCTTTACATGTTTGTGACTCAATCACGCTACGGTGTACGGAAACAGTTTTACGATATTCATGATGATAGGTGATGGTTTTCAGAGGGACAACGACGTGGGGTATCTGAGTAGTAAATTTTGTTTTCAACCCCCTATTCGCCGGGAGGAATGGTGGTGTCAAATAGCAATCGTTTTCCCACAGATCCGATGATTCAATTTATCTACGATTTAGTGGTAAAACCACTAAACTTCTCTTTACTGTGGATCTAACTAATAGTCCACATGCAAAAAAGGGCCACCAGGCCGTTTGCAGGGTCATCATCATCATGATGCTGGCCGTTTGCAGGGTGAGTTTCAATAAAGGCAGAAGCTTTTGTTAAGTCTGATTTAGGCCACATTCAGCGTGATGTGGCCTCCCTTACCACATCTGCTATGTTTGTCTTATCTGAGTCAGATGGCACAGACCTGCGGTCTCTTTTAGGTCGTCCTCCATCTTGTGGGTGGCAAGTTGAAGTGACAGTGGGCAGGGCACATATCACGCAGAACAGATGGCCGATGGGGCCGAAAGGTTCTCGAATGGAGACCACGGACCAGTAAGCGCAGCGTGGGATGTCATCAGAGTGAAAACATTAGTTTTGCTCACTACAATAATTTCGTTCCGAATGGACCTAGTACAAAAAAAGGACGATACACACCGTTGTGCGAGGTGCGGTGTGAAACGCTGCATTACCCATATCTGCAATGTTGCAAGAGTACGTCACATCTGACGTCATATATCCACTTATCAAGTGTACTATACCTGGTGGCTTTGAGAAGGTGAAGGCCGCTGGACGGTGCTACCTTCGTTTGCCATAATGAATACGAAATTAGATTTGATATTTCATTACGTGCCGTATTACAAAGTGCATTGTTAAGCGAATACCAATTTTTCATTAAAAAAAAAAGGATTTCTGGGCATAAAACGAATAAATAATAAAATAAATATAAATAAAGCCGCGATTGTCAAGACGAATATAAAACAAGGAAACCATAATATTAAAATTGTATGTCTATAAATACAGGGATACGCGGAAAGGTCGTACTAAGCCGAAAGGAGTGTGTTATACTCATCATCATTAACAAGTTTTACCATGGGACCAATACAGAAATCGCGAAAAAAATATCAGCTAATTCATACATTTTGTCGAGTGTACATGACTGTTTTCTATGGAACAGCAGATTTTTGCGATTTCAGAGCAGGTCCCATAGCAAAAGTTGTTCATAATGATTATGGACACCTTTCGGGTTAGTACACCCTTTCTGCGTAACCATGTTTATGTCTATGATTTTGTATCTTTCGTCGTAGGTTTGAATATTAATTTCTGTGTTTTAGGAATTACAACATAATGCCTCCGAGATGACGTACGAGACTGATAACCTTGCTCCTCGCATTAGCATCGCATCACTGGTTCCGAGCAGTCTGACCTTCCTACTACACTTGCTCGTCTGGCGATTGACATTTTGTATCGATACCGGTGCATTGTGATGCAAATTCGAATGTTTTTGTAATCGATATATCAAGTAGTTATGAGAATAGCCGAAACAGGGAACCACGGCACATAGGAGAAGCTATGCCCAGAAAACCGGCGACGACCAAAAAGACTGAAAGATGAGATTGTATCTGGATTAGATTAGTCAGAAACAGGGTATGTTTTTTTTTTATTACGCATGGGATACGATTTTAATACAAAAAGACTGGGATGAGATTAATACGTGTTAGGGCATGGAAAAATTCTGTTACGCGTGTGGTACGAACTTCATACAAAAAGACTGGGATGAGATTAATCCGTGATAGGGCATGGAAAAATTATGTTACGCGTGGGGTATGTATTCAGTATAAAAAGACTGGGGTGAGATTAATACGTGTTAGGGCATGAAACATTTTTGTTAGGCGTGTGGTAAGAATTTCATACAAAAAGACTGGGATGAGATTAATCCGTGATAGGGCATGGCATGGAAAAATTCTGTTAGACGTGTGGTACGAATTTAATACAAAAAAACTGGGATGAGAATAATCCCATCCATAAATCCATTGATACAGGGCATGTAAAAATTCGAAACGGGAATAAAATGACGTAAAGTGGTGTGAATGTAGTTGGCTGGAAGAAGACACACAAGTTCGGCCTAAGCGTGCTGTGATTGATACATTCAGCGTATATAAATGAATGAAAGTTTTAATTAGAAATTCGTACGCAATGATTTAGTGTCACATTTATGATGCCCAAATGGTGATCTGATTATAATGATCAATGGTGCGATGGTGGTTGAGCGTTAGCATACTATCTGACGGCACCCGGTTCGAACCTCGGTCCTGCACCAATGACTTATTTAGTACTTAAATAATTCATGTGCAGCTTCGATGCCATCGCTCAAAACGGTCGCTAATGAAATTTCTGTAGGCGGAAAGACCTAGCTAATACGATTATTTAAATCAACTTTTTACGTAATACAGATAAGCTATTATGGGTGATATCATAACAGTTCGTTCTGGTCATTTGCAACGCCTACGGGCCGATTCGCTTGGCTTGTTACGGAGACCTGCGGACCTTGGCGAAGGTACCAAGGTTTATATCTTTATTTCGAGCCAGATTAAGCTATAGAAATGTGAATTAAACCTCATTGATAGGCTGAAACCAGTATGTGACGCATATGCAGAGAGTATTCGTAGAATTTGGTTATTCTTGTACTTTTTTGGGAGAACGAATGTCGAATATATTAGACGTCAAGCGAATAAGGTTACCTTGATAAGTACTTTAGTGACGAGGAGAATCTGGGAAAAACCCTCAGTTTTATTCGATTTGGAGGCGATAAGAGCATGATGATTACGTTGACCATCGCAATCGCAATTGCAGCAGCCACAATCAAGTGGCCGCTAGTGGCTGCACTACTGACATCCCACTTGGGAGTGTAGTATTATTTCTTTTTATCATCATCATCATCATCATTGTCAACCTATAATCTTCCCATTGCTGGGACACACGCCTCTCGGAGAGAAAATGAGTCCTAATACACCATGCTGGCTCAGTGCATGTTGGTGAATATCATGTGTCTTTGAACTTATTGAGGATCTTGGACATACCGGTTTCCTCACGATTTTTATCTTCAACTTTTTGAGCGATGGCATCGAGACTGCACATAACAACATTGGACATGGCAACATGGGGTTTTTCAAAAGGAGAGTTAATAGAGGACTCAATTAAGGTTCGGCAACGTATTTGTGATGCCTCTGGTGTTACAAGTATCCATAGACGACGGTGCCTGCTTACTATCAGGCGGCCCGCCTGCTTGTATGCCTACTATGGCATTAAAAAAATGTACTAAATAAGTCATTGGTTCAGGGGTCGAGGATCGAAGCTGTACCATCAGATTGTAAAACGCACATGTCTCCGCTCGGCCATCATCGCTCGATCATTTTGAATTGGCATCTTATATTACAATAACATTAACAAAGTATTTTGTATACTAGAAGCTAACAAAATTTTGACTTTGTGTTTGAAAAACCGTGTCAGTTTCCTGCTGTACAGGCCTAGCCTTAGTGCGGCAATCGCAGTTTTAGGATTTTGAGTTCAATTCTTTCATAGACAAGCTGATCTGATAAATAACTTATGTCAGATAGCCCGTTGGTCCAGTTGGTAGTGAACCTGCCTTCTGAGCTTAGGGGCGTGGGTTCGATTCCCACCTAGGACAAACATTTGTGTGATGAACATTTGTGTTTGTTCTATATCTGGGTGTTAATATCTATTTAAGTATGTATTTAAAACCTATATATGTATGTATATCAGTCTCTGGCAGCCATATCACAAGCTTTGCTTAGTTTGGGGTCAGATGACCGTGTGTGCAAAATTTTTTATTTTTTAAACTTCGCGATTTGAACATGTATGTTTTGAATGATTATCGGGAGTTATTACAAATTATTTTATTTAGATAGAAATAGGTACCTTTTCTCTATGTTTCGACCATGTTACAAAGGCCTAGGACAACCTAGATGGGAATCGAACCCACGCCCCCAAGCTCAGAAGGCAGGTTCACTACCAACTGGACCAACGGGCTATCAATGATATAAATATCATTTATTTATGTGAGTCTATGTTTATGTTAAAAAAAACAGTGCTTGTTCACGTTAACTCGCGGGCGCGGGCACGAAATATCAAAAAACATCACATTATGGTCTAATATACAAGTATTCACGTATAAAACGCACGTGCGGAGGAAGTAGCGGGCAAGCTCGCAACGCGCTCTCAGCAATATCAAACGTATGGAGTTGTTTGTGGAGTGTTCACATCGAACAAAAAGCACGATTCGCGCGCTGTTTCAGGGAACATCAGCGCAAACGCCAGGCGGCCAATGTGAACACGAACTCGCTAAGACCGCCGCGCGCTCCACCGCGGCCGCGCCCGCGAGCTCGACGTGAATACGCGCTTAGTGATGAAAATATAAATAATCTTACCTTTTATAATCTCCGTAGAAGATATAATGACATCGCTTTCATCCATCCTCGACTTGTAACAGAGCAGGGCGCTTGACTTCTTTATCTTGACTGATTTACTTCAACGTTTCTCAAAATATAGGTGAGGATTTCTTCAGAGCATCTTGAAGATGTTGAACCAGGAAGCTGTTTTAGTACCTATAAAGAGGAAAGGATTTTTAGGAATTGTTACTTCTTATAGAATCGGACCAACTACGCTACTCAACTTCTGTCAATATTTTTTTAATGTAAATATAGTCATAGTTATAGTATTTTATTAATAACTAGCGACCCGCCCGCCCGGCTTCGCACGGGTGTAGTTTACGTGCGAAGCCGGGGCGGGTCGCTAGTTATATATATAAACCTTCCTTGAAAATGTATCTTACTGATGGTGAAAACCACATCAAAATCCGTTGCGTGGTTTAGGAGGAGTTAGCGGCCATACAGACAGACAGACGCGGAAAGCGACTTCAATTTATTTATACTTGTTTTTAAAGTTAGGGACATGAAATTTTGTATTCAGGTTAATGGTTAAAAATAAATAAATACTGAATAACTTTTTTCCGAAAAAAAAACGGAGTAAGGAAGGGACATGGCTTTTTTTTTCAATTGAAAGTTTTCTAATTATGAAGCTGAAATTTGACAAGTAGATTATTTATGGAGTATAGATGTCCACTCAAAAAGGATTTTGTGAAAGGGCTGTATTAAGGGGGGAAAAGGGGGTTGAAATATTATATTATTATGTAACTCTACACGTACGAAGTCGCGGGCAACAGCTAGTATATATATAAAAATGAATCCCTATTCCTTGGTCACACCATAACTTGAGAACGACTTTACCGATTTCATTCATCTTTTTTTAAAGTTTTCTATTACTCTGTAGAATGTTTTTACGGAGAGAAAAATTAGAAAATTGCCCAGAACATTTGATAAATTCAGAAACTTAACGACGATTTTAACTTCGCCTATTTGACAGTTCTAAGACAGGACAATGTCTGTCGGGTCAGTGTCCAATAAAATTAATTCGAAAAGAATGTGTCTTTTAGTTATTAATATTAACAGCAAAAAGCTATTATAAAGCTTAACAAGCTGCTAATCAATGTAATTATTGAATAAAAGCATATAACTTTCCTCAAATTTATAACCACAGTCAATTAATTCTAGTTCATTACAATACAAATTGATATTAATCACACCTAAAGTCATTAAGCTATATTACATACCTCTTTCAGTATAAAGTAAAACAGTATGTCAACTATGGACAAAATTACAAAATCATACATTAAAAAACACTGTTTTAAACTATCACGGTTGTTCTTTACAGTTATAATATATAGTTTTTGTATTAACGTTAATAATCATATAACTATCGTACATTATATTTCACTGGTTGGGCCACCAGTTAATTTTTGGGAACTGTAGATAAAAATTTTGGCTTATTGGAATATATAAGCTACATATTATTATACTTTCAGTCTGGATTTAATCTGGGTTTTTAATTTAACCGTTTTATTTTCCTTAATTGGAAAATCAGTGTATTCTTGCTACAGATTTTGCATCTTTCATTTTACTACAAAATGAATTGGCTTTTAGTAAATTAATTTATAATACGGAGGCATTGATATACAATAATTATAGAGTCACAATCTCTAATTGACAACAGTCAAAAAAACTCCGAGCGTCGAGACATCAAGTATATAATTCAAAACGCCACATTTGTACTCCAATTTAGACGTTATGTCACTTGCATGGTGTTCAACGTCACTAGTCTGCTGTCACAGCAGCACTGGCATTGGGCAGCGTTGTAGTTGGATCGCGGTTGTCTTATAACGAAGCAAAAAGTCGGCGCAATGCGTAGCGTGCGCAGTTTTGGTTCGGACTTTTTTTGGCACGTTTGTGAGTCTATAGGTGTACGGAGGTAACCAGAACACATCATATCCATATTTTCATGAGAATGCAAAAAAGTTGGGGAAAAAATTGATTTAACCTGCATGTATCCTCTTTACCATTTACATATATATTTATAAAATAAGCATTAGCTCACTTGTCCCACAGTTTTTCTTTCATGGACGGAATGTCCATGAAAGAAAAACTGTGGGGACTAAGGAACCGTAAATTTTTCAGGCTCTCTCGTTTGGTTCCCAATGCAAAAAAAAATACCATCATCTTCATTGCCAGTCTGTGTCGACTAAATCAACCATGCACTGCTGGATACAGGCTCTCTCTTCTGCTTTAGGTTCCTGTTTCGGGCTAATCTGTGGTCTGCTCAACCGCATATTACCTGCAATGGGTCTGATGTGGTCGACACATCAGGCTGGTTGTCTGCTCACGGATCGATAAAAGTACCTACTAATCTAGTCCATGTGTTTACATAAATTTTTCGTCTTTATTTATAAATGCTTTAGAAGCAAAGGTAATTTAATATTGTCATTGTATAGAAGTTTAGATGATTTTACACAGTACAAAATTGATTTACTGTCAATACATTTATATGTACGTCTGTATAGGGTAGTGTTAGTTTAGATGACACAATGAGCACTTCTGATAATGAAGTTGCATCACTGTTCAGAACAGAATTGCGCTCATTTCAAGGTCAGAGTTTGGTTATGTCAATTTTTGTATATTCTGGGAGATTCTACATGGAATGGTTATGATATATTTTGTTATATTACAAGTAATTAAGGCAAATAATATGATGCCCTATCAATTTTTTTTTAATTACTGTCTACATTTAAATAATGTGCTTCGGTCTTTTTGCAAAGTTAATATTTCAAAATACTTATTTAGAAATAATTTTTGTTTTATATTTTTCATTAAAAGAGCTACAGATAATGGTCTATGACAATCAATACAACCACAGGGGGATACCTGTGCAAGTCTTTATATATCACCCCTACATAGAACCATGGTCTATCTACCTACCTACTTATTGCAACAATCTCTTTGAACTTATGGTAAAGTTTTGCACACCACACATTAAAATGTTAGTGGATTATCTTGCTCAATAGTTGCCGGTCTGTCTACTTTCTAACATGTTCACATATTAGGAATACTTATAGGTATTAGAATAGCATATTAGGAATCTTACCTAGCTTTTTATGTCATCTTGTTTGAGCACACACACTTTTTTGTATGCCATGCCCTAGGTGTTTTTTGGTTCATGATAAGCTTGTTTTTTTTATCGCCACTAAAGGTAAGCAATGATGTGGCCTAAGATGAAGCAAGCAGACTTAGAAGATACCTATCCGCTCTGGCTTTGAAAAGGCGCAGATGGAAACAAAGACGCCGGTAGGTTGTACCAATCCTTGGCCGTATGGATTAGACGCATAGAATGAAAACATTTGGTACGTATCCAAGGATAATCCACAATGTATGGTGGTATTTCACATCGGTGCAATTGCTTACTCTATATCATCATATATTATTTCATTGACTGCCCTGGCGGCCCAGTTGGTAGTGAACCTGCCTTCTGCCCTTGGGGGCGTGGGTTCGATTCCCACCTAGGTTGTCCTAGGCCTTTGTAACATGGTCGAAACATAGAGAAAAGGTACCTATTTCTATCTAAATAAAATAATTTGTAATAACTCCCGATAATCATTCAAAACATACATGTTCAAATCGCGAAGTTTAAAAAATACTACTGAGTTTCTTTCGGCCCCCGAAGATGGGCACGATAAAAGAATCCTCATGTTTACTACTGACAGTGCGGCTACCATCTATGCACTCAGAAGACCCGTCACAAGATCAAGAGTTACTGCTGAGTATCATACAGCTTTACAAGCACTCGCGAGCAAGTACAGAACGATAGTGATATGGACGAAAAGCCAAGAATCCTGCGTAGGTAATATAACGGCAGACACTCTTGCCAAGGAGGGTGCTAGGAAACAGGTAAGCGATGACGCAGTGGGCCTCTGCAAACCATCAGCGATGGGAGTGCGAGAGCAGAGTGCGAGACACCAGCAACTGGCTTAAAGTTGTACTCCAGTACGTAGCCTGGGTAGTCGAGGTGAGCAGTGTCGGTAAGACTTTTTTTTTGCATCTCCGTGATAGATAGTAAGTGCGGCTTGGTAGACTTGAGATGGTGGTAAACCAAGTCGAGGTTTGCATGCAAGCCTCTGATGTTACAAAGGTGCACGTGAAGTAAGAATAAGTAAGTGCTTCTACAATTTTTAAACAACTATTATTATTAATAGAGCGAGGCACCATTTTGGGTGCCCAGTGACACCATAGGAAGACAACACACTGGAAGAAAACTAGCCTAAAGACTGCGAGGCCACACATACCCCAAGAGGCCGTTGGGGTCTCTTGATTGGCACCACCCAGGTATAATGTGGGTTTTAGAATAAGAATATTTTCCACCAGATAAGCCGGCAATTTACTCCACAGAAAAGAGAAGTAAATAGAACGGAAATGAGAAGGACAATCTGTCGCCAGGCGTTATGACCTTGCAAACCTAAACCTTGATTGAATAATCTTATTTATGTCAATGCGTCAAACTCCCCATCCAAAGAACTTGGACCTAACCTTTTTGGGTTAGGTCTCAAATTTCTTTGTCCGCATCACAGTTGCTAACTGATTTCAAATGACTGATGTTTCATTTATGGGTGCAACTGCCTACAACTAATTTCTTACAAAAATGCTTTGACAGCCGTTCTAATTAAAAAAAATTTTTTTTCTTCTCTGTGATTAACTCAGGTCCCAAATCAGAGCCCTAAAATGTTACTCGTAGAGTTACAATGATAATTAACACCGTTATTGCCGACAAGGATTTGTAATTTTAATGTATTTTAAGTTGTTTAAGTAATTTGTTCTTAAGCAGGCTATAGCAGGCATTGAAAGTTAAAAATGAGTGGCTAGAGGTCCAAGGTGCCATTGGCGGATTCAGGGGGGGGGGTTTGTCCTCCATTCTGTCCAAAACACAATTCCATACATTCGACTCAATTTTTCGATTTGATTCTTTTGAACCTTGACCAGAAATGTCAGAATGCCCCCCCCCCCCCCCCCCCAAATGAAATCCTGGATCCGCCACTGCAAGGTGCTGGGCCATTTTGAAGAAGGCCACCCCAGGAATAATTTTGAATAGGTGCCTACCTCGATTTTTTGTGTTTTAAGAGCATATGATTCGCCTTTCACTTAGAATGGATTGTAGAAAACTCTAATATGATTTTTCTTATCTGTTATTGGATTCTTATTGTTATTTTCGGGGGAAGGATAGATAAATATTTATAAGCAAAGATAAATAACTAAGAGCATTGGCATTAAATTCTAGAGGTTTATTTTATGAAAACGAAATTATCTAAAATTATTAGAAGTGCTTTGTTTTACCAGCAACACCAAAGTAATTATAACTTTTTCTAGGGAATAAAATAGCCCACAAACCCCGCAATAGGCTTAATACAGGGTATGAGCTAACTTAATTCAAATTTTTTAACCAGGGTACATTTGATGTGGGAGCAAACAAACACGCACCTACTTTCGCAATTATAAAATTAGAGTGATATAAATAACTTACCAAATAATAAGTTGAATTAGTAGCTCTCGCAAACAACCTTGATCACCGACGTTGATACACCAACAGAAGGATGTACTTATTGTATTCACAAAGAAGCACCAAAGCACTAGTACGCAAGTAATTCGAGCCTAACAATCACTTCAACTTATAAATATACATGCACTGTATTTATTAACGAAGCGCGAGTGATAATATTTCGTGTAAATTCGTTCATGGTAGAGTTAAAAAGCGACGCAGATCGTATAATTTTGCCGCGTAGGTGGCGGGTTTACTAATCGGCGTAGGTTGATTTTCTTTAGGCAAATCTAAGGTCAAATCCGCTTAGATAGATACTATGGAGCCTTCGCACTATTACGCGATATATTTGTTTCACAGACCTCAAGATTTGTTTCTAATAAGCCGACAATGCCGACATACGAGCGGCTGACTTAGACTGCGATATACTATTGTAAACAGAACCGGGCGTGACAACAGATCACAATACAATCAGCTACACACTGGCGCAAGGTCGCGGATTCATGTTCAGCCTAAATGCAATATATTTCAATTTAATTCTTTCATCTAAAAGTGTGACGTTTCAAATTCATTTTAGTTTATCCGTGAGCCACCCGTGAGCCGTTGGACGAATGAAAAAAATAACCAGTTTTCTCTTTCTGTTGAAACGAAACGATTTTTTTTTTTTGCCTTTTTTTGTCTGACTACAAAGGCCTTTGGACCCAATGAAACGAAATTTAATCACAGTTCAGAAATGATAAAATCTGTCACTGTCAACTGTTAAAATGTCAATATTGGTAGAATTATGAAAGACCTAAGTTTATAATATACAAACGTTTGTCTATGGTTCTGGTATAAGTTTTACGCGGGAGTTTTGGCGCCAACGTCGTTCGTTGGATAATTTTCCTAAACTTGTGTAATTTCGAGTGTTAATGTGTACTAAATGGTGAATTATTATTTATTAAGAGCTCGTAAACGTGCTCGAATGTGGGAAAGTGATATAACGAGGTGAAACATGTTTTTTCGTAATGTTTCCAAAACTTCATAGGATCCTCTTGTAAACCTCCACCACTTTACAAGGCATGAGTTTGACTTGACCGTGACTTACTTTGCTTGACTCTGACTTGTTTAACGCTTTTGATACTATGTAAACATGTTTTTTTTTTTTTTTTTTTAATTTGCCCATTGGGCAGGCCTTCAAGGCCATACCGCCTATTCATCAGTCTCTTTATCTTAATTTTTTTTACACCATATTTTTTTTATTGTATTAATAGCGCCTAACAAGTCATAGTCACAGTCAAAGTCAAGCTAAGTAAGTCACGGTCAAGTCAAACTCATGCCCCTGTACAGTGGTGAAGACTTTACAAGAAGCTCCAATGGAGTTTTGGAAACAACACGAAAAGACACGTTTCACCTCGTGATATCATTTCTCCACACTCGAGCACGTTTCCGAGCACTTAATGAATATTAATTCACCATTTAGTACACATTAACACTCGAAAATACACAAGTTTAGGAAAATAATCCAACGAGCCGACATGTTTTTTTCACGTTGGCGCCAAAACCGTAAACATGATTAATATTACGACTAAAGGACATTGCATCCACGGTCATAAAAAATTTCACAAAAAAAAGTGTTACACGTCTAATTATATAGACAGGGGAAAAGGCGGGAACCGTGGTTCAAGAAAGCCGCGTTTTTTTGATTGGAAATTGTATTATTTCATTTTAAAGATAAATTAGTGTATTTTCGCTGGAAAATGACGAAAAGAAGAAAGCGGAGGAAGGATGAACTACATTTGACAGTGCCACTACCTACCTCGCCCTCGGACGGCGACGGTTTATAATACTACTCTTTGGCGACGGATCTTCGACGAACACCGAGACCGAGTCATTGAAATCAGCTAGTCCTTTAGAAATACTGAAAAATATGTTATTTTCAAGGTGTAGATGTGTATTACAAGGATATTCGCGTAAATATCCTGAAGATTCAAAGAAAGCAGAATTCATTGTTTTTCTTCAGCATACGACTGACAACACTGTTTTCAGCGACAGGGACCTCATGTCTTTGTCTAAAGGGTTACGTGAACATGGGGTCTCGGGTGTTATGCATCTGAAATCCATTAATAAGTATAAGGTGTGAATTACCTTTGATGTACCAAACAATGCTAACATGTTCCTAAAAAATAAAAAATCTCCTTGCCCAACTAAGTGTCTTTCAAGGCAACCATTCCAGCTGGAGACACTAAGGTTACCGGAGTTCTCACCTCGGTGCCTGTTGAAAATATGTCAAACAAACAGATTTACCTTTAATTAGCAGCTCCAAAAATGTTATTCAAGTGAGGCGTTTCATGCGAAAAGTGAGGGGCGATGGAGGCGCTATCACCTTTGTCCCACTCAGACAGTGGCAATAACTTTTGCCATTCAACGTGGTAATGCCGCCAGCATGCTGGGTACGCTGCCAACTGGTAGTGGGCTTGAGCATTTGGATTATCTTTAGACCTTCAACGGTTTATGGGCAGTCTAACTGTATTTATAGTTTTAGTTTTAGCTTGTACTTTATTTAGTTAATAAAGGCACTTGCCCAATTTTTTTAATACTAATTACCTACTCATTGTCAAAAAAAAAAAAAAAACTTGTGCCTCGACCAACCTGCCGGAGCATATATAAATATTTAGATTCCTGGCGGCATGAAGTACGTGCATACATTCTTCCAGTGAAGCAGTGCTTAAAATACATGAAATTTGGACATATTGCTAAATTCTGTAGAAACGCTGAAGTATTCTCAGTTTGTGCTGGAAGTCACAACTATAAAAACTGCCAGGTCAATACTGAAAATGCCGCAAGGGCAATCACATAGCCATCTCGGCATCTTGTCTCATCAAAAAGCAAAAAAAAACCGGATAAGTACGAGTAGGACTGTGCTCTGAGGGTCCCGTCGGACGGAACCCTCAGAGCGCGAATCCAAAAAAAAAAACTAACTGATGTTGAAATATTGAAAGACAAACTTAACTTTGTAGTTGACAATAAGGTCATTCCATACATTCCAACTACAAAATGTAAGTTTGTAATAGCAAAATAATTATTTTTAAATGATATAACATCAAATTTGTGACTTTCGGATTTATTCCTATATAAATGCTATGAGACCTTGCCTCTTGCCAAATTTCATGACTCTAGGTCAACGGGAAGTACCCTATAGGTTTTGATTCCCCTGTGAAATCGCAAAATATGCGACATAGGTAAACGTTCATATCTTTTGATGGCGTTGACTTACAACTTTTATTTTTTTACAGCCGAATGAAACCGTATACCCAGGTATTTAGTATTAGTTTCAACTTGATACCTATACGTGTTCTAGAGAAAAAGAGTCTTGACAGACGGACAACGAAGTGATCCTATAAGGGTTCCGTTTTTTCCTTTTGAGGTACGGAACCCTAAAAAGGACAATACAATGATTAGAACATGGTGACTTGGAATTTACTTTTATTAATGGTAAATAGTACACGATATCTTATGAACTATTCACAAAGATCTCTTCCTTTTTTTTCCTTCCTAATTGCTCACAGATCAATTATTTAACTGTTTATTGACAACTTTGCACCTATCAGCAGCCGCAGCCACCGCTCCAATGACGGCTGCTCTAAAACCTGCAATAAAAAATATGCAATTAATTGTTTTTAGTAAAGTTTTTTTTATTATTAATAATAGGCTTGCGTTTGACCACCATCAAGCCTGATGTTAAGCGTTGATGTGGTATTATACGTATCTAAGTATCTATTTTAATTTTCATCTAATATTTTTCTATCACCTTTCTCGCCAAATCATTGCTAGTGGTACAATCGAAGACACGGTAGTGCTCCTAGCCAAGACTCGGATAGTGTGCCATGAAAGGGGACGACTTCGTGTTTTAGTTGTACTATTTATATTTTGTACTAGCTGCGCCCCGCGGTTTCACCCGCGTATTTATGAAAAATGGTGATGATGATGATGATGAAAAGGAGCCTATGTCACTCTCTGGCTCTTGAACTATACCCATGCAAAAAATTTGGTCGATCCGTTTTTCCGTTGCAGCGTGAAAGAGGAACAAACATCCATACATCTATACATCCAAACTTTCGCGCTTATAATATTAGAAGGATTATTAATTATTTAAATGTTATGTCCGTAAAAAGATTCAGCAAGGTTCAGTAGTTTCGGAGCCTATTCAATGCAAACAAACAAACAATCAAATCTTTCCTCTTTATAATATTAGTATAGATAGTATAGATTACTGTACCATTCTGCTCCAGATGGTAAGTCCCCTCAGCGGTTGAGCCGGCTGGACTTGTGACATTGTCCTTCATCGCGGCCGGGTGGCCGCCGGTCTTCAGCATGGCGGCTGAACCCAGGGTTGTTTGCGCAGCTAGCCGCAAAGCCAAGTCACGTGGCAGCCCACACCGGACTCCGCCGTCCGCTAGAGATTCTATAAGCATGTATACCTACGAAAAAATTATAGGTATATTGTATAAGTTTACGCCCCGCAATTTCACCCGCGTAGTAATGAAATATGGTGGTGATGATGATGATGATGGTGATGACGATGATGATGATGAAAAGTAAGTAGCAAAAAATAAGGTCGATCCGTTGCTCTGTTGCTGCGTGAAAGAGGAACAAAAAACAAAAAAAATATTGCATTAATAATATTAGTACGATTATAAATTTATTTTTTATGCAATTTAGGTTTAAAAAAATATGCAAGAAAAGATAGCAGTATCATATTCAGTTGCTCTACTATTTTCGGAACCTTGTTTTATTACTACCATAAAAGAGTTACAGTAATTTGGAGCAGAGAAGCATCTAATAAGGTTTTTTTTTTGTTAACCTATACTGTCGCACTCCTGGGCAAAGGCCCTTTCTTACCAGACAGTGCGATCACCCGCCAGTCTTGACCACTGTATCTGGAACGTGTCGAGGTCATCGCGCCAGCGTTTTCTAGGCCTGCCTTCGCTTCTTCGTCCGTTTTCAGGCAATAATAGGGTTCAACCAAAGAAAAAAAAATTTTTTTGCTTGGCGATGGATCCATAGCTCAATGCTATACAATAAAACTGATACAACAATATGATGGATAACAGACACTTTTATTCTTGTTTGAATTTATACATTGATAGCCCGTTGGTCCAGTTGGTAGTGAACCTACCTGTTCGATTCCCACCTAGGACAAACATTTATGTGATGAACATTTGTGTTTGTTCTACGACATATCTGGCTGTTAATATCTATTTAAGTATGTATTTAAAACTATATAATGTATATGTATATCAGTCTCTGGCAGCCATATCATAAGCTTTGCTTAGTTTGGGGTCAGATGACCGTGTGTGCAAAAATGTCCCGAATATATGATTGACTCGGTTGAATCTCCATTCAAGAATCCCATCTCAGAGAGCATTATGCAGTAATGAAAATAAAAAACTCACATAAGCCGGGCCACTGCCACTCAACGCCGTTACAGCATCCATCTGGTACTCAGGGATTTCATCACAAGTCCCCACGGCCTGGAACAGCTGTGACGCTAGCTTGGCATCCTCAGCGGTGGCTTTGGAGCCCCTGGACAAAGCGGCAGCGCCTTCTTTGACGAGAGCTGGAGTGTTGGGCATCACTCGGATGACACGAGCTTCAGGGGGAAGCACCTGCATGAATGCAATAATGATGAAGGAATTTTGATGGTAGTAACATGCTTGCAAATATATTTTTCTATCGGACTGCCAGAGCGGGCACAAAAAATCGACACCGCTTTATGGTTGGTATTCCGAAAACTCGAACGAAGCGCTTTGAGTCCACTTTTATTGTGCGAACTGGTAGTCAGTGGAATGCGCTGCCTGAATGGGTGTTCCCCGATAGATACAATCTGGGTGTCTTCAAATCACGAGTGAATCGGTTTCTTCTAGGCAAGCGTGCTCCACCGTAGACCGCATCATCGCTTAACATCAGGCGAGTTGGCGGTCAAGCGCAAGCCTATTATTTATAAACAAAAAGAAGATGATGTTAATGATAATTAAGAGAAGAGAAGAGATATAGACAGAGATAACAGGCTAAGCGAAAGATGAATCTAACTAAATACATAAAACATTCTAAAAAAAAATTTGTTGATAAATCGCTGAGACTATGAGCGTTGAACTTACTATGGTTGAGCTGAGATGGGAGCGAGTTATAGAGAGCGGATACTCTCCTCTCAATACTCAATCATTTATTGCATAGTTAGAAGTTCCCATATATTATGTACAGATGTTAGGTAGCATGTTTAAATTAGGTAACACATAATGACCCTAATTGGGTATGGCAATATAGTGCGGAGCAGATCGATTTATTCCATAATTGATTTGTCTTCTAAATACTCGTTTAAGCTATAATAATATTTTGCTAGCAATATGTTTTTTAGGGGTTTGTCAAATTTATTTTTATTTTCTATATCCTTTATCTGTACTGGTAGTTTATTATATATACTAGCTGTTGCCCGCGGCTTCGCTCACGTAGTATTGAAATCTATTTTACTACCTCCCGTCTTTTTAGTTTCAGTCTCGCATCCATCCTGTAATCCACTCTACTCCTAAACCACCCTTTCCGCTCCAGTTCTGCATTCACCCCCTAAATCCACTCAACTCCCGTTCTGCTCTTTCCGCTCGAGGCCCGAATCCGTCCCGTAATTTACTCTTCTTCCGCCCCATCCTTACTGCACCAGTCCTGCATTTGTTCCATAATCTTCTCTAATAATACAGTCCCACCCTTTCCGATCCAACTCGGCATCCGTCCCGTAATCCACTTTACTCCCTTTCCGCCTTTTTGCAATCCAGCCCCGCATCCGTTCCGTAATTCGATCTACTTCAGTCCCACTCTTTCCAAACTAGTCCCGCAGCCGTCCGCTCCACTCCACTCCCATACCGTAATCCAATATACTCCTATCGCGCCCTTTTCGCTAATAGCACAGAAGACATAATAGCTAATAGTCCCGCATCTGTCCTGTAATCCTCTCTAGTTTAGTCCCGCCCTTTCCACCTGAATGGTATGCCTACTTTTATAGTACTGTTTAGCACAAAACTATAGTTTTTAAGTTTTTATCTATGTAAAACTAAAAACATTAGTGATTAGACCGACTTCAAAATTAGTAAAATACGCATTTCGAGTCAGGCTCGCACATTAAGGGTTCCTTACCACCACAAAATACAACCATCAGTTATTGTCTGAAATAGTCGAAGTAATTGCGACGCAGTCACATATTTAATTCTTTGCTACAGTGACGCTCGAGTATAACACAATTATAACTAACAAAAACTTGTCACCGACTCGCACTTGACCATTATTTATTATTATACTATAGAGTGTGTAGTATAATCATGCCAAGTTTGACGCTTGTACGTATTATCATTTTTACATTAGAGCTAATAAAAAAATTAGTAAATAAATACGTTTGTTGTATGGGGGTTGGAGACCCCCTTTCACTTATTGACTTTACTATTATTACATTTCCAAGTTGATCCGCCGTAACGTTACATATTTTGTGAAAATTTCAACTGTCTTATCTATTACCTACAGTTCGAAAAAAACTGTCCGTTAAAAGGTACGACAGACAGATAGATAGAGTAGGCTTAGTAATAGGGTCCCGCATTGGCCGCATTGTTATTACTAGGTTAGAACCTAGTAATAACAGGCCAATAGGCTTGGAGTGGAGACCACGAACCGGAAGACGCAGCGTAGGGTGGCCTCGCACTAGATGGACCGACGACATTGTGAGAGTCGCGGGCATCCAGTGGATGCAAAAGGCGGGCTATCGTTCAGTGTGGAGGTTAAAGGGGGAGGCCTATGTTCAGCAGTGGACGTCTTCTGGCTGATGATGATGATGATCATGGAACTCTTTCGGCTAAGTACACCTTTTCCGTGTGACCATGTATGTACGATTTCCGATCCAATTTCCAAGCGAAACAGAAATAACAACTCTTATCAGTTTGTTTATTTGAAGATAACAAAACCTACTGTACAAGTAGGTATAAACCAGCACGCGGCGGCATCAAAATATTAGATACTCGTTTACAAGTCTTATCTGAGCAATAAACAGCTTGTTGACTGAATTTTGGAGTCGTTAAATTGACGTACGTGGGGGGAATTTTATTCTTTATGTAGTTACATAAAGGATTTTGCCAATCAGTATTGTAAATCTTTGTATGTATATGTTCTTAGCCCATCATTACTTACTTCTTGTCAAGAAAGGAAGCAGTTCAACAAAACCTATAGCTTCATCATCATTTCAGCTATAGGACGTCCACTGCTGGACATAGGCCTCCCTCATCGATCTCCAAAAGGGCCGGTTGGAAGCGGCCTGCATACAGTGTTTCCCTGCGGTCTCTTTTAAACCCTTATATGAAACTTTTATATACCTACATCATCGTCGAATCAGAAATTAGGAGATCCGTAGACGAGCGAAAGTTACCGACATAGTAGCCCACCGGATTAGCAAGTTGAAGTGGCAGTGGGTAGGGCACATGTAGCACGGAGAACAGATGGCCGCTGGGGCCGAAGGGTTCTCGAATGGAGACCACGGACCGGTAAGCGCAGCGTAGGACGTCCACTCACAAGACGGACAGACGACCTAAAAGAGACCGCAGGGAATCGCTGGATGCAGGTCGCTCAAGTCGCTTCCAACCAGCTCTTTTGGAGATCGATGGGGATCACCTAAGTATGTCCAGCAGTGGACGTCCTATGGCTGAAATTATGATGATGATACCTAAATACTACATATATTAGAAGATATATTAATATACATATATAAGCCATCGATATATTTACTTACTATGTAGTGTGTGATTTTTCAGCCCACTTGACCAGATTACATACCAGTACTACTGATAGAATTACTTTATATTTACGCCGTATAAAGTCGGCTGTGACTGAACTCTGAGGAGTTGACTGCATGGCAACTTGGCGAGACAGTGCAATATCAGAAACTTTGGCGTTCTCTAGCCAATATCGTCTTGAATTTATATCGTTATCTGAGCGACTACCTACCACAGACCACTTAGCAGATACTAACGAATGAGTACCTTTTCAATAGTAGCAATAGAGACGCCCATGGCTACCGATATGAAGAGCTTGTTCTTGGCACCTGGCAGCCCGCTGACCTCCTTCAGTGCTGGGCCCACCACATCTGGCTTCACGGAGACGATCACCACTTCTGATCGCTCTACCACTGACTTATTCTCAAAGAATGCAGTGGCTCCTAAGCTCTGGAATCACAAATAAAAGTATGAGGAACGTCCTCTTGTACATCAAAAAAAGAATTTGCCCGAGCAATTAGCCAAAAATTTAGAAGACTAAAGATCATCTGGCTATTTTCGATAATTCAATCAATAAATTTTACTGCTGACAGTAAAAATTATTAAAATGAAGAAACGATAAAAGTAGGTAATAACAGTTTGTATTTATAAGCG
Source organism: Agriopis marginaria (assembly GCA_932305915.1). Taxonomy (NCBI): domain Eukaryota; kingdom Metazoa; phylum Arthropoda; class Insecta; order Lepidoptera; family Geometridae; genus Agriopis; species Agriopis marginaria. The sequence goes on along the minus strand of OW029914.1, from coordinate 17,513,784 downwards.
TGGATGTGAACAACGTGTTGCGAAGCATTAAAACACGAAAAATCAATCCTACTTATTAATTAACAACTATTGTGGTCACAAAGTCAAGGATACAATGTAATAATTGTATTGTAAATTTATAATCATAAACCAAGCAATGATCGACGTAACACCAAGTCGGGAAAAAAGCTATAATAAAACAAAACAATAAAACGGCCAAGTGCGAGTCGGGCTCTCGCATTGAGGGTTCCGTACCACCACAAAATTCAATAACAAAATTACCAGTTATAACTTGGTAATGAACAGAAACTTGTCGCCGGCTCGCACTTAGTCATTATTAATTATTTGTTGTTATACTTTAGAGTGTGTACTATAATCATGCCAAGTTTGAAGCTTGTACGTATTACCATTATATCAGCTTAATACAAAAATACGTTATTAAAAATACGTTTATTATATGGGGAGGTTCCTTTCGTTTTGACTTTTTTATTATTTCTTAATTAATCTGCCGTCACGTTACATATTCTGTGAAAATTTCAACTAGCTAGCTATTACGGTTCGAAAGATTAAGCCGTTTAAAGTTAGGACAGACGGACAGACAGACAGACATCGTAGGCTTAGTAATAGGGTCCCGTTGTTACCCTTTGGGTACGTAACCCTAAAAACCTAGATAGGCATAGTAATGCATCATGCCAAAATGCTTGTTTACCTTAAATGCTTCAGCGCTAACCACATCAGACGGATGACAGCTAGCAGTGATTTCATCGGGTTTTGCCAATCCTGAAATAATAAATTAGGAGTATTCATATTTACAAATGAGTAAGTCGAGGAAAATGTATCACGGAAGGTTTAAGGTAATTAAGAAAGGATGAATATAATATTGTCCTTGTTATATAACCAGTGATAATTTTTTTTTTTTATAATGTACACTTTATTGTAATACTCTATTGATCATTGTACCTTTGGAAGACACTGCCTTTCCAACACAATGTTTTCACTAAAGCAAAGGCTGAACCACATTTTTTTTGTACAGAAGTTTTTAGCAATCTCAATTATATTATGTACATAAAAATTTATCCCTATTTACCTTGTCACGCCATAACTTAAAAACAACTACTACACCGATTTGATTAATATTTTTTTAAGTTTCCTAATACTTTTTAGAAGGTTCTTACGGAAAGAAAAATTAAGAAAATTGAGCAAAAATGGGAATCTTTCAGAAAACCTTAACGATTTTAACTTCGCGCGTTTGACAGTTTTAGGACAGGACGTCTGTCGGGTCAGCTAGTAAATTATGTAAAATAATAGTTTCGTTTGAAAGTACATAAGAATTCATAAAACAGCTTCAGAAATTACCTGCAGATATGAATCCATTGGCCAGTGCGAAAGCCAAACGGCCACCTCCGATGAAACCAATCTTCATTGCTTCACTTAGCGCGACTGCAAAAGTATAATTTCATAGAATTATTTTAGATGAAAAGCGTAGGTATTGTGATCGTGATTTAAGAATACAGGTAATGGAGAAATTTTTGTTGCATATCATCATAATTAGCATCATGGTTAAATTTCTATATAAAAGAGAACAAACGACAACTTCAACATCAAGGATCAGCGTGACATGTAGCGTCCGAAATACCTACATTTTCGTTTAGGTAAGAATACAGGTAATGGAGAAATTTATGTCGCATATCATCATAATTAGCATCATGGTTAAATTTCTATATAAAAGAGAACAAACGACAATTTCAACATCAAGGATTAGCGTGACATGTAGCGTCCGAAATACCTACATTTCCGTTTAGGTCTAAATAACTACAGATACTGCAACATTAAATACACAGTTTAAGTGGTTTTAATGGTGTATATTATAAACTGCGCATTTGGGTATCAGTTGCGCGGATGATGAAACATGTCAGACAAGCTGCGCCCCGCGGTTTCGCCCGCGTAGTGATGAAAAATGGTGATGATAATGATGATGAAAAGCCTAGCCTATGTCACTCTCCAGCCCTTGAACTATGTATGTGCAAAAAACCAACAAAGTTTTCACATTTATAATATTAAGTAAGTATGATGACAGAAACAATCAAAATGGTTAGTTTATTTCAATAAGGTACCTACCTATACTATTATTGAGTCAAGAATATCTTTCAGAAATAACGTTACAATTATAGGCATTTTTCATCGAAATGATGAAAGAATAACCAACTGATGTAGTATCTATCGAAATATATCGTTATGATAACGTACGCTAGACTTTCAGAGGTCAAGTCAAATCAATTGGACAGTCAAAAGTTACAGAAAAATTGGTCGCTATTTTCAAAAACTTGGAAAGCTCTCAATTTCAGCAGTTGGTGACTACAAATTTGTTCTAACGATTAAATAGTATTAAAAATCGGCACTCACGTTTCCTTAAACTGAGAAGTTGAAGCGCACGTCCGTTACGAAGATAATTTCAAGAAGACTGAGACAGATTTAATTATCAACAAGTAGAGCAATCTTAATGGATGTCTTCGTGACGTTTATCACTGTTATCAGGACATCATATGGTTTGAGTAACATATAGTAGAGAAATTGTAGTCTGGTAGAACACAATTAAAAGTATAGGTAGGTACGCTTGCATTGAATGACATGCATTTTATATATAATTTTTTGAAGTTGTCTAAATTAACATTATTTTATATAGACTATAAAATCATTATGGAGAAACACAAATATAATTCTCTTTGTGTAGTCGGTTTAATAAGCAAGCTCAAAGTCCCACATCGAGCTATAGAGAGGGCTATGCTCGGGGTTTCTCTACGAGATCTAATCAGAAATGAAGAGATCCGTAGACGAACGAAAGTCACCGACATAGCCCACCGAATTAGCAAGATGCAGTGGGCAGGGCACATATCACGCAGAATAGATGACCGATGGGGCCAAAAGATTCTGGAATGGAGACCACAGACCAGTAAGCGCAGCGTAGGACGTCCACCCACAAGATGGACAGACGACCTAAAGGAGGCCGCAGGGAAACGCTGGATGCAGGCCGCTTCCAACCGGTCCTTTTGGAGATCAATGGGGGAGGCCTATGTCCAGCAGTGGACGTCCTGTGGCTGATATGATGATGATGAGTCGGTTTAAACAAAAACCACTTCAGAACAGTGCAAAAATAGATCAACACAACATTGTTGCTTGTTTGAATTGCTCTATTAATTAGCCTTAATAATTTGCGTAGACATACATAAGTACCTATGTATACTGATCACTGTGTTACCTTGCGGACAGTTTGCATTGCAATAGTGCTAATGAACCAGTCGTTGTTTACAAGTAGTTAGGAACTAAGTAGGCATAACTACATGCACACCTTACAAATAATTCGCTTTTGCGAAATAAACACAAAGTTTCTGGTTTTCAAACCAAACTTGGAAGAAGTTTTGGTGATATGTGTTGAGAATTAACTCGCTCTCTTACTTATTTTTAAACTACTTTGGTAAATTGTCTGTCTAGACTTCTAGGCTCTACAGTTCTACTGCGTTTATTTGATATCAATTTACTCAGATATCTTGTCGTTCCGGACCTTGATCTTACTTGACATCAATTGAATGCACGCACTGTTTCATTAGTGTAGTGATCATCGAGCTCAATACTTTTGAACTTTTATGAAATATCCCATATTTTAAACCCTATTTAAAAGCACGACGGTCTATAATTTACGCATATCTAATATAGTAAGATCTGTGGTCATACGGAATGTTACGTCTAGTACCGATACTGCATAAATATAACATAAATAAGTATTGCATAGGTATGTGAGTATCCATCAGCGTATCATTGCATATTCATAGGAAATAAGGAGGTAAACAAAGACTTGATAGATTTAACTATTTGTATGACCATTTATCAATGTAAATTTATTTGCTACTTATCAGACCTAGATCTTTACTCGATAATTTGTATGCAAAAGCTGAGGACGTCAAAAATAACTAATACATGGCGTATATTCTAAATAGGTTCACAAAGAGAAAGAAACCATCGGCAGGTCTAACTTATATCCTCAAAAAATATACCTAGGTACTGCAGGTAAAAATACTCAGTACGAGGTAAAATTTATTGTTAATGCATTACCTCATCAATTTAGTCATGAATTCTCCTTGTAACTTATAATGTCAGTAGGTAGGTATAGTATTAAAATATATAAATATTTTAAGTAAGTATAGAATGTACTGCTACATTTCATAATTTTTTGGTCTGTACCAGATCGAGTACCTATCTCCATTATATATATTCATTCGAGATGAATTCATGAAAACTAAATGAAAAATAATACTTGACTTACTTTTGATCATTGTCACTGCTGGCTTATATTCTTATCACTTCAAAAAGGTCATTCACGTTCGCAGGACTATGTCTAAACTCACTCACTCCTTTTATTTATTTTATTGCTATTAATTATTTATTGCTATTCAATTGTTATTTTGCCAGGACGTGTTGACTAAACGGTCGGTGTAAACTGCACTGCCGAGTTAGTTTCTGCTTCGACTAATGAGTTCCTACCTACCATGTACCTACTGGCTGATAGGAAATATTTGCTTTATGATAAATATAGGACAATATTGAAATAACATTCAAATACAACCATAAAATCTTGAAATATTCGACCATACTTATCGTTTGAAATTATTTGGAGCAAAAGGAAAGTTCGATGTTTGTGGGTAAAAGCTAGCAGTATACGTGTAGATAGTTTAGTACCTATCATTGTCTCTACTATAAATTTTTTGACCTGACAGAAAATAGTTCTAATCCAGAGAACATGCTACGATGCTACTTTAACATCAGAAATATTGTACTAATGCAATCTTTAATAGTATTGTTTAACTTTACAGTAAAAATTAATTAGAATAATAAACCACACTTTGAACATGAACAAAATCGAGGTTCCACTAGATCGATCATTATTTGAACTTTACTCAATAATAAATGCTCTACCTATCTATCTGATAAAACTTTATCAGTACCTGCAACAGGTATTGTATACCTGTATTTTGTGTTCACCCGTTCACTCTGTATCTTCATACTTAGAACATAAATGTAAAGGTATGTGTTTCAGTATTAAAATGAGGTACTACATAAATACATACACCGGAAGACGCAGCGTAGGTAGGCCTCCCACTAGATGGACCAACGACATAGTGAGAGTCGCTGGCATCCAGTGGATGCAAAAGGCAGGCTGTCGTTCAGTGTGGAGGTTAAAGGGGGAGGCCTATGTTCAGCAGTGGACGTCTTCTGGCTGATGATGATGATGACTACATAAATAGGGTCATTTTAGCTTAAATTACATATCGAACATGTAATATGGGCAATATAAAAAAATAAAAACACTGCATGAACTAAGTTGCCTTTTCTAAAATACATTTTAATCACTAAATATAATGAAAAATTTTAACCACACAGACACATCTTCGGTAGTATAGTGGTAAGTATCCCCGCCTGTCACGCGGGAGACCGGGGTTCGATTCCCCGCCGGAGAGATCCTTTTTTTTTTTTTTTTTATTAGATAATATAAATTTTGCACTATGATCAATGTAATTTATATTATACTCTTATAATAACTAGTTAAACTATTATATTTTTTCTTTGGGGATAATTTATATGTCTTACATACAAACCGGGAGAAATCGCTAGTTGTTTTGAAAATAAAAATATTAGCTGCCCATTGCCCAAGAGATTAGGTACTTGCACTGCAGAGCTCTATGGCCTAGCCCATTTGCAGAGAAGGGAACGACTATACTTTCACTGGAGGCTGAATAGATAGCTATAGAAAATAATTTTGCGTAGAAATTACAATAGTAGTGGGAGCGAGAGTTGAATGGAGGACCATTCACCATTCAACTATACAGATTTAATTTTAAAGTGTTAGCTTGTATTTTGTTAAGTTATTGCCCTTAAAAAAAAAATTGTTGCTTGTTTTAAAATTCATGTGGTGGTTGATTAGTAAAAAAAAACTTTGCGCCATCTATTGTCTATACCTGGTACTCCTACTTCTAGTACTAACCACAGATTATTATAATAATATGTGGCTAGTACTAACCATAGATTTATTCTCTCAGGTCTTTCATAACACCTTTGTTCTATAATGTCGCCATCTCCACTGCGTATTTTTTCGTTTCAGTAGATATCCGTGCAAGAATCCTGAAAAGAAGAAAAAATAAAAATATGTCTAATAATATTTTGCAGACTAAGATATTCTATAAATTATATTCTATTTATTCTATTCTTAAATTCTAACTTGAGTCGATACTTTGGTGCCGTCACATCTTCCTGAGACAAGGTGGCAAGCTTCGTTTTCCCGTCCAGTCAGGCTTACATGCACCTACGGTTTCGTATACACCTGTTTTGCTTTGGCGTTGGCTTTTTGCTTTCGACGAATTTTTGTCACGGCACGCATGTTAGTCTGGCTGGTCGCGCGATGCTCACTGCGCATCTTTCGTCTCGTTCGAACACTCGTGCGAGTACGCACACCCAAGTTATGGCGTCACCACGCGAGTGGCTTAATTTACGTTCGAACGCCTACTTGTTTGCTACTTCTATTTGTTACTTGTACTACGGATCGTCTGCAAGCACTTTAAGACAAGTTTATATGGCCGCAACAGCTTAAGCCTGCTCAGTAAAACGAGAAAAAAAAATCAATGTCAAAACTGTAATTTTGACTTATGAAAATGCGGCAAAGTTTAATAATTCATCGGCATCGATTTAAATAATTCGTAAATTAAAATTCGATTTAGGCAAATATGTATAAAAATAATAAACTCTGCTGTGAAAACGATAAATTATATATTGTGTACCATATTTATGCAACGATGTCACTACGTTAATATGGTTATTAAAGACTAAGTTACATATTTACTTACGTTGTGTCATCAATTTATTTATTTTGCGTGCTATTTTTTTTATTCTGTATTTCAGGATGAATATATTTTAGACTATAAACTTATCTAAAAGTAAAGCAAAGCTATGGATCATCATAAAAGAAAATCAAAACGAAGAAATTATAATAATTTCGGGAAGTGTGCTGTTTCCCGGGTTCATCGCTCGCTCTCTCCCTCGCGTAGCAAAAGCGCGCTTCGTTTTTCTTTTCATTCGCGCTCGATGCGTCGGGGATTGCGGCGCGTCGTTGGCTTTGTCGATTCGGTCGGTTGTCTATGGGAGTGTTTGCTCGTATTGAATTTGTGTGAAAAGTAATTAATTTCCAGTGTTTTCAAATACATTTCTTGCATGATAGTGAATAAAATTACAGTTCGATAATGGCGTTGGAGGGTGTGAAAAGTGAAAAAAGTGAGGAAAGCAACGGCACCGTAGTGGACGGCAAAGCAAACGGGATCGACAACAAAAGTAAACAGGTACGGATTTCTGCTTAGCTTTTTTATTTTTGTCTCAGTTTTTCTATATCCTATAATAGAAATTCGTTTAGTCCCAAGATTGTAGAGATACGATATGAAAAGATTTTTTCAGAGCATTGCTCTGTAAAGTCTAGCTTAGTCTCGTAAGTCCTAGTTTCAGCTGTTTTCAGGGCGGTTCGGCAATATTTTTGCGCAGGTTTACGTCACGTGCGAGACTGGGATACGGGGGGAATGTGGTCGGTCGTAAACAGGAATATGACCTATTTTGGTTGTATGCGGAATTTTTACAGAACAATGCGTTTTTTCTGGCCGTATCAAGTTGTAGGCACTCATTACCGATTGACGGGACTATATTATGCCTTTATGTAAATTTCCAAGAAAAAGACAGGTTTTTTTTTAGATTTTTGAATTGCTGAATTTCAAATTAATCATCGACAATCTACACATAATATTTTTTAGATCGCTATGGTAGCTTTTTACTGCATCTCACCTGACAGAATCTATATTATTGGTTTACCAATAGACCTGGTTTCGACCAACCCAGTTCGAGCAACCCTTTAGTCATTGCAGCACCCCAGAGAGAGTGTAACAGAGTAAGTTTGCTAATGTCTGCGCCTACCCCCGAAAGATTAGTGCTCCTTAAACCTTACCTCCCGGTGCTTCCCGCTAAGCTCTACAAAAGCACCATTAGGAAATGTTGTACCAATTAATAACAAACCTCTGTACACCCTAATCCACCCACACCAATGTCCATCTGGTGCCAATAAAAAGCAGCCTTTGTGGGGGGCCCATTTAGTTGGTGGCAAGTCATCACCCGCTGCAAGATTTTGGCATGAGGCATAATTGGCGGGTGCTATACCTCATACCATAGACCAGCTCAGTATTATCAAGAACTTACCATGAAAGCCCAGAATCTTAGATAAAGAGTATAGTATGAAATCTTTGCTCAGAATGTTTCTATCTTATACTACGCAAAAGTTTCATATTCCCTTTCAATTTATTTTATACTAGCGGCCCGCCCCAGCTTCGCATGGATATAGATATATACAAATAATACAAATACAAATAATACAAATATGTCACCCGGGGATAGTGTAGCTTCCCAACAGTGGAAGAATTTTTGAATTGTTCAGTAGTTTCGGAGCCTATTCAATGCAAACAAACAATCAAATCTTTCCTCTTTATAATATTAGTATAGATTTAACAAGGCCTCTTTGTTTTTGCCTCCGCCCCAACGACTCAAGCAGTCCGACTAGAGAATAAAAATAAATACAGTGAAATAATAATGTAGAGTTAGCCCTGATTAACGTTCATCCAGTATCGCTGGAATCCAGTGATGCTGAATTATTACATTCCAGGCCGTATACTTTCGTTTATTGAGGTGACAGGCACCAGATTGAAACGCTAGTGACTGCTCTATCTCAATTCAGCAATAAATACTAAAAGAAAGAAAAAAAGAGAAAAAAATATATGTGACAATGTGTGTAATTTGTAACAGAAACAAAAGACTGCATGCTAGACCGGATTAAATTGTATTTACATTGGTTAACTAACAATCCAGTGACACTGGATTCCAGCGGCACTGGATTCCAGTGTAATCTACATAAATCAACCTTTATGGGCACCATTACAATGGGCTTTCTCTCTCTTTCTTTACTGTAGATATAGTTAAAAGTAGAGTTAGATTGTGATTAGAATTAGGTAATTCTAATTCTAACTCAAAGTGGGGGTGATAAGACCTGCACTGACATCACGCTTGGGGTGTATATATATTGTGATACATGCAGAAACTTTAATCTGAGCTAGAATGAGTACGTAAAATTGAATTTCAGGAGCAATTGGGGAGCAATTTGTTTCCACGCAGAAAATCCAATAAAATAAAAAAATTATGCTTGACAGTTGACAGTGTATTCAGCCTTGCCTGCGATAAAAGGACAGTGAACTCCCAGGTTTATGTATATTGAAAATGAGACATCATACTAATATTATAAATGTGAAAGTGTGTTTGTTTGTTCCTCTTTCACGCTGCAACGGAACAACGGATCGACCTGATTTTTTGCATGGGTATAGTTCAAAATCCAGAGAGTGTCATAACCTACTTTTCATCATCATCATCACCATTTTTCATCACTACGCGGGTGAAACCGCGGGGCGCAGCTAGTTATCAATAATTTTAGTGATAATTATCTAGTAATAAGTAATCATTAAGGCTTCTTTATTTTCTTCGTTTGATATACTTTTGTACTTAAATAAATAAATAATTTATTTACTTATATTTAATTTATTATTTATATTGATCATTAATTCAATTTTAAATATGTTGTCATTAGTCCTTATTTTATGTACGGAATCCAATTGGCTATTAGATCCTTGGATGCGTGATTAGTAGAAAATAGCATTCCACAAATTGAAACTGACATTCCTCTGAAAATAGCAATTTAAAGCAGTCCCGTCCTACTGAAGTGTTAAGAAGGCCACTTTAATTGACCCAGTCTAGTGGTCCAATTACTTGAACTCTCCTAATGGGATGTCAAATTGTCAAGTACGTACGTACCTACCTTTATTGAACACAGGGACCTGTACAGATATTTGCAATTTAATTACCCAAACCAGCAGTGCAAGTACCGTTCTTAATCGACCATCAAATTCGATAAAATGCCATAGAATCGATCATAGCGAGTCCTAATCAAATGGCGTTATATCGAATTTTACGATATCTACTGTCAAATTTGATAATGATGATATCTATCGTGGTACGTTTCTTAACAAAATATCAATAAACTAGTACTCGGCATCGATTCTGATGTAAACTAAACTAAATTTGACACTCTAAAATTGTTGCCATTTTTCTCTCACATATTAAAATGAAAAGAGAGGCAGATAATTTTAGTCATGTCAGATTGGTTTAGTTTAGTGAGTATTACAGAATCGACGCCAATAACTAGCAAGATTGATGCTTAAAAAAAAATCTAAATAGACTTAATAAATCTAAAAGGTTGCCAAAGCACATAACAAGATAACCTTTGTGCTAAAAGTCGTATGTGAAAAATAGCAGTCCAACCATGTTCGATTTTATAGCCTGTACCTACATATTATGACATCATTGTAAGGCTCGGTTGCCAGTGCCAGTATCCACGCTGACCTTGCAAGCGGTGACATAACGAGTCTTAATTGCCGTAAGGCGACTTCATTGATTGTCATGTTAAATTAGATAGCAATTATAATCTATTTAGCTTATTCAAAGTCCTAGTTGCTAATAATAACTAGCGAAATGTCTTTGTAAGTGAGGAGTAAATTCTGCAAATATAACTTAGATTAAGATATCTGTTGATGTTATTGCTTAATATATAGATTATATAATAGATATCAATACAGGGTTACGCGGAAAGAGTGCACTAAGAAGAAATTATGAACAGCTTTTACAATGGGGCAAACCCTGAATTGCGAAAAAAATATCAGCTGTTTCATATATTTTGTCGAGTGCTAATAACCGTTTTCTATGGAACAGCTATGCTATTCCATATATTATGTTCCATAGAAAACGGTAATTCACACTTGTTTTTTTTAATGAAACAGTAAATATTTTTTCGCGATTTCAGGGTTACTTTCATAGTAAAAGTTGTTTATAATGATGAGTATAACGATCCTATTTCGGCTTAGCATACCCTTTCCTTATAACCTTGGTATAAATTTAAATACACTTTACAAACACCGACAAACTATATCCAATTTAGCTTCCGACAAATACTCGTATACACTAAATGCGCAGATTACTTTAAAAGTTAGTATAACGGTTCTGACAATTTTAAACTCTGACCCCAATATTCATAGTTTTAAATAACATTGGTCCCCCTATATTTTTTTCGACCACGCCAATAGTGTGCATTGTCAGAATGTTTCCTATGCTTTTGTCACGAGTGCACCAGTTCTTTTGTATTCCATTTTCCCACAAAACATCTGCCCTGCATTATTGCCCAACATGCAATGTCGCGGTCGCAGCCGCATCGGCCTCATTCTACATTTGCTGGAATAAAATCGCACGAGAGCTTCGATCAAAGAGACAGTATTCCATTGACTACCACTTGTTACCACTAAATCAAAGTAGTTCTACTAGACTAGCGGTCCGCACCGGCTTCGCACGGGTATTATTGGAGTTTTAGTAAGGATCCCAATTTGACCCACCCGGGGATAGTGTAGCTTTCCAACAGTGAAAGAATTTTTCAAATCGGTTCAGTAGTTTCGGAGCCTATTCAATGCAAACAAACAATCAAATCTTTCCTCTTTATAATATTAGTATAGATATATACTAGGTATTGTTTAGTTGTGGTACCACAGAACTGATATAGGTCTGCGAGTGGTACTCTTCAGAGGCAGAGTTCGCCAGTGACAGTAGGTACCACACCAGTACAACATCTTTGCCAGTTATTCAACTTCCATGCAGTAGGGTGCAAAACATATACATCACACCTATTCGAAAAACAACAATTGGCTTTAGATGATCGCGGGTACCAAATTCAAGTTTGTTCCTAGGGAGTTTGAGCTTTCTCTCCTCTGATTGTTTCTCGTTCTTACTCCGCTCGCGTGAAGGTTAAATAAAATAAAAAAATATAAATATCACAACTGTTATTAGATTCTCTTTTTTTTCATAAGTTGTCATGAAATTATTGTGTGACTCAGGGGCAAAATATCAGCTCATAAAGATTTGCAGCTCTTTTATAGGGGGTTCAAAAATATATACTTGTTATCTAGCCGGTTTATAATAGGCACCGTACATATATGTATCTACAATTATACACTAGCTAGGTATCTAGTGTGTATGAATGGGTAGTTTAGTCACTCTGCAAGAGACCTTGGTCTCATCCTGTTTTTCAGGTATCCTCTCGCTACGTGTTTGTATTTATTTACCGCTTTGATCATTTTATGGAGCAATTTAAATACTTCAACTGAAATTTCACAGATATTTTAAAGTTGTTTAGGTAATCATACATTTGCCATACATAAGTTATAAAACACTGTTTAAAACTATCGCGGTTGTTCCTTACAGTTATGTGACCACGTTAAACCATCCTTATCACGTTAAGTATGTATAATAATCATATATGTACCTATATATGTATATATCTATATATAACTATATGTAATGTAAATAGGTTTTAGTTTAAATGTTTAAAAACAATCACAGTATGATTCTTCTCGTTAAATAAATTACTTTATTCCAAATGTCTTCGTCTAGTATTATCATACAAAAGAAAAGAAGAAAGTATTCCAACACGGTGCCTATGTCATGAATGAGTAACGATTTCCACGAAAAATCAGATATCTCCGTAAAATTCTGGCGGTGGCCCGCTTCTGAACTCAAGGTCGTTTTCCCAGATCCGTAACATTATGATTGATATTACCCATGATGATAACACTAAGTACTAGCTTAGAACAGAAAAACAGACCCCTTAAATATCTACGTACCTATCACACGAATAAAAGCTAATATTTTCGCATTTATAACCGCTACCTAAAATTGTAACGGAATACGTACTGCAAAGTTCCTAGAGACTAGAAACCAATTCAATTATACTCAGATTTCAAAGCCATTTACTGAAAAAGCCACCATTGTGTTTCTGTCCTAGCTAAACATGCCCTACCTCGTTATGACAAAACTGCGAATTTGCTTAGTAAGTATAGACGGTAATGCGCCGCATTTTTATCGCTATGAAGTAAGTACCTATAATCGTAACTTTGAGGGTGGTATTCCTTCACCAAAAATGATGTCACTCCTAAAGGACAAACGGAGGATTGAGCTTTGTTGGAAAGAGGTTCACTTAGTAGGTGCAAAGTAGCTTAGTGCGACCACAGAATATCACAGAATATGTACAGAAAGTCGGCTCCGGCTGACCTTGATTTTAATTACCTAATCGCCGTAGCGCCAGGGTACGCAAAGCGCTATAATGTGTTTATCAGGCGTATTATCGCGCGAAACTATAGTTACGTGCAGTGCCCCTGCGACTAGCGTCGACCGATTCGATCCGAGATCGATGTAAGTGCGCGTCTTTGTGTGCGTGTGCCTGTTTACGCTTGATGTATGCAGCCGACCTTCTGTACCGTTCTGTGGTACGACACTCAGATCAGTCGAACAAGGGAGATATGGTAAGGTGGCGTGGCGGGGACGAACGCATCTGGCCAAAATCGAAATAAATGTAATTGAGATCTATCTATATCAAAACTGCAATTGTGTTTCAAATATTCATGTATTTACCTGAATAACTATAGAAGTTAGAATGTTCTAAAATATATTATAGTCATAGTCATAGTACTTTATTGGTAACAAATTACAGGTATATATTTATTAAATATAATATTAACGTTGTATAGTATGATATTATTGCATAGGACGGACATAACGAACCTATAAGGGTTCCTTGTACTACGACACTACGACACCCTAAAAAGTGGGTAGAACAAATTAAAACCTGCCCCATTTTAATTTGTTGCGAGGGAAATTAACGTCTGTTTGAGTAATTAAAAGGCCTATTAGAAGCCACGCAAGTGCTAGTTTGCCGTTGTAACTTAAGAAAACTTGTAGGTAGTAAGACAATTCCAAGAAGGGGTTATACATCCTTATGGTAAATGTTTACCAACAAGCAGTAACCTGGTAGAGGTGATTGATAGCACGGTACAATGCGACTGCCCTTAGGAAGGGCCTAGCGTGAGTAAAGTCAATTATTACGCTGGAAAACACAAAACCCTTTTGTAACGCGCCAGTTCAGTTCATTAATATCCGGATCGGACTAAATAAATTAGCATTTGAGTAGAAACCCCAATGAGGTTTTACCAATAGACACGTATTTTTTTTCATATATTATAAATAGGCTTGCGCTTGGCCGCCAACTCGCCTGATGCACACTCTCTGAAATGTATCCGATAAAAACAGATAGACTAGCAACTTTGCGCCGATGCTCACGACTAATGATGCGATGTTTGCGACTAAGAAGTTTAGTCTGCACCAGGGATTCGTTGCTGATGAGCCTCTTGGCCACGTATTAAAAAAACGCTGAAAACGGCTGATCGCTGATCAGCCGTTTTCGGCTACCGTTTTCCGCCATCGCTGATGGCGATATTTTACCTAACTACATAGAACCCATAAAACTTTACAGCCTTACAGCCTTTACAGTAAAAGTATTTCACTTTATAAATACAACCTCACACAACATGGCATTTTTGATTATTTTTCATACTCCAAAATCGCGCTTGGATCATGGCTAGGCGTAGCTTCTGACAACATAATCCAATCTTATCTTCGTAGAAAGTTACCCTCAAGTTTGGTTAAGAGAAAGTACCTACTGAGACCACGAATAAGCTAAGCTTTTGTGAAACTACAATGTTGTTAGTAAGTCTTAAAGCAGCCAGTTTGTTCTCCGTTTCAGTCTCCTCCACTTTGATCTCGTCGGATTAGAGGTCAACTCTCGGACGACAACTGAAATGCTGGTGATCGGTGACTAACCGAGGTACCTCCTAACTGCCTGCAATTTATCAATTTTATTTTTGTTGTTCCCAATTGCAGTACCACAAAATCAGTATTAGTTGCACAATACTTCTGTGTTCGTGCATGTATAAAATGTGAAATGTGCGTGCACACACGGTGCGTTTTACGCGATTTTTTTTGCCTCAAACCTGCAATTTGGACCTGCGGCATTTCCGAGTAACTATAACATGGGGTTCTTCAAAAAACCTGTTAATAGACGTATAATTCATAACACAAATTTGTGTCACAGGTAAGTATCTATAGGCGACGGTGATCGCTTAACATTAGGCGGTCTGTTAGCTTGTTTGCCACCTATGGCATAAACAAATTGCCTATGGATGTATATTTTAAAACCTTTAGAAATAAACTAACGAAATTATCACTTTTTAATTACAGTTTGTTAGACGAGTACAGTAAAAGTCATAAAACCTCAGATCAGAGAAACAAGGGAAACATGCCTTAACAATTATTATGTTCAAATGTGTGTTTCTCCCACTTTTTTCACCATACCGCACAAAACTGTGAGTATGGTACACTTATTAATTTTTTACGCACTCTAAGTAAGTAAATTGCAGCGACACCAACGAACTAACTAATACTCCACATGCAAAAAAAACAGACAAGTACGAGTAAGACTCGCACTCCGAGAGTTCCGTTAGACGAAACCCTCAGAGCTACAAAATGTAAGTTTGTAATTGCAAAACATTTTTTTTATAATTCCATATTACTTTAAATTAACGACTTTCGGATTTTTTCATTTATATGTGCTGTGAGACCTTACCTTTTGCAAAATATCATGATTCTAGCTCTACGGGAAGTATAAGTTTTGATTCGTTTGTGAAATCGCACAATATGCGACATAAATGGTCATATCTTTGGATCTCGTTGACTTACAACTTTGATTTTTTCACAGCTAAAAACCGTAGACCTAAGTATTTGTTATAAATTTCAACTTGATAACTCTATGCTTTCTTGAGAAAAAGGGGCTTGGCAGACGGACAACAAAGTGATCTTATAAGGGTTCCGTTTTTTTCCTTTTGAGGTACGGGACCCTAAAAAGCACAGCAAGGTCGTCTGAGTTCGACTAAAGGCATCAAGCTTGATTAGGCCTGATACGTTCGCACCTTCCACGCTACCTACCATATCTCCCTTGTTTGGCTAATCTGAGCATAATACAGTTTCATTCTGTTTAAAACATTCAAAATCACCATCTCTACTTCCATTAAACCATCAATGAATATTGAAGTAACGATATAATGTCACACAAATCTATATGCATGAGGGCTTTGTTGACAAATTGTTTTACAAAGGAGTGTGTAACAAACCGTTTCATACCTACGCAAAGTATACGTCCTACTCGGCCGTTATGCTTCACGCAGTAAATAGAGGCTTAATCTGAAATCTTCGTGCTTTGGTAACTAGCAATAGTAATAAAACCGGCTAAGTGCGAGTCGGGCTCGCGCACTGAGGGTTCTGTACCACCACATCAATTGTTAACTACTAAAATACAAAAAAGTAGTGCAAAAAGACATTATGCCCAATGCCACCCATCAAAGTACCGACCGCGCCCGACATTGCTTAACTTTGGTGATTGTACGAGAACCGATGGTAAGCAGAAATTTGGCACAGACTCGCACTGGCCAGTATTTATTATTTAGTACTAGCTGCGCCCCGCGGCTTCACCCGCGAGTTAAAATCGTCGTTAAGTTTTCTCAAATTTCCCAAATTTCTTAATCTTTCTTTCCGTAAGAACCTTCTACAAGGTATAAGAAAACTTTAAAAAAAATGATGAATGAAATATGGCGTGACCAAGGTAAATAGGGATTCATTTTATATAATTATATAGACTATTAAAATTTGTTTTACTTTAGAGTGTGTATACTATAATTATGCCAAGTTTGACGCTACGTATTACCGCTTTTACACAAGAGCAAATACAAAAGTACGTTTAAATAAAACGTTTGTTGTTGTATCTCTTCTCTATCTCTACATAGTATAAATTGAAGTCGCTTTCCGCGTCTGTCTGTCTGTCTGTATGGCCGCTAACTCCTCCTAAACCACGCAACGGATTTTGATGCGGTTTTCACCATCAGTTAGATACATTTTCAAGGAAGGTTTATATATATAACTAGCGACCCGTCCCGGCTTCGCACGTAAATTACACCCGTGCGAAGCCGGGCGGGCGCATCGCTAGTTATTTCTAAGTTAATCCGCCGCAACATTACACATCCTGTAAAAAATTCCACTGGCTATCTATTACGGTTCGATAGATACAGCCGATATGGTAGGACGGACGGACTGACAGACAGACAGCGTAGGCTTAGTAATAGGGTCCCGCTTGCACCCTTTGTGTATTGTGTATGGTACCAAAAAATCTTCATAGTCTTCTGCTTCATAGTTGTTCATAATTATCTCTTTTGTTGAGTCATCTAACGTTACTAGTGTTACTACTACTTGCTATACTGATTGGATCCAGGTTCAACCAGCGTTGGTGATTGGAGACCATCGCAGCTGGATGACAAACTCCCCTCTTCCTTGTTTCGAGCTAAACTTTCAGCATTATGATTTCTGATATTAAAAATATCTGCAGAAAATAAAACTACAAATGTTGTTCAGATATTATCGTAATAATCCATTGTATAATAAGTACCAAACAATAAAAACAACTCCTATTCAAACAATGAAGCGTATTATGTCTTATTCAGCTTTCTCTTTGAATTGGATAACTCTGTTGATTAAAATTCCATAGTACTCGTTAACAACGGCGCCTATTCAGTTGGCACTTTTGTTCTATTTTTTATTTTACCTTCATAATCACAGCGAGTGAAAGTTCTGTGGTCTGACATTTCATATTCCTACCAAACCGCTTATTATATACCATGGTTTAAACTTTGAAAATTTAAATAAACTTAAATACTTAGTCTATAATGGGATGGCATTTATTTATCAAAGGTCAAGCCTTGTCTGTTAATTTCATTAACAACACCCACTTATAATTTTTGCACGTGTCATGGGCAAAATGCTTGCCATCAGACGCGCGACGTACTCGTTTAGTTTTTTAGGTGCATAAAAAGTGTCTTCTATGAACCAAAAAATGTTATCATATAAGATTTTTACCTACCTTTTAAATGTTGAAAGTCGTAAAGAAAAATGTTTTATTTAAATTTGTAAGGGGAGCAGAAGAATTCCACGACGATCGATAGAGTGCGTCTAAAATAAACTGATCATAAACCAATAGAAGTTCGGCTGCATAACAAGTGGAAGCTATTTCGAGCACATTATCCAAACAAACCGTTTCAACCTCTAGCTAGATCCTAATCACCTGTTCCAAGCCGTCTTTAGGTCAAACAAAACTAACAGAGATAACTATATACCTACTTGTTTGCAGAGGTTTCGTAACCAGTTTCTCATATATTTTTCCTTCGTTTTATCCGTGACAAAAAACGTTTTAAATCCTAAGCGACCATAAAAAAGTACAAAACTCTTCCAGACGATGCGGTTTGTCCGAAATTTATTTGATTTCTTTTTCATGACACGCTCGTGGCTACGCACTTGTTCTAAATCACTCTGACATCTTGGGCTTGTCCGTAACGGCGATGCTGGCTAATTTCGTTTCTTTTACGAGCAAATTGTTTACATTTACTCGAGGGAAATAGGCAGTTTCGTGTCTACTGACCTACAATCGATCTTACTCGAGCGAGCTCTTTGTTATTCCGTTCCAAAGTGGTAATAGGGAGAATTCGGCCAGATCTGGAACGGAACCGACCGTCCCGAACGAAGCTGAGATAAGTATCCGTGCTTTGCGACGCTATAGCTAATTATTAATTAATTCTTCTTGTCGATGGTTCATTAGACTAAAATTTGGACCAGTAATGGGCGCCTGCTAAAACAAAAGAATATAGCTCGGTGTGCAGATGATGTATTCCAGCCGATTTCGGCCCCAGCGAATGCTTTTAATAAATAAGGTTACTTTGTGCGTCATCACATGGCTGATACAACCAATATTAGCCGTAAAAGTTCGGAAACAATTTCTCCTCGTGAGAACGCCATTGATTTAGTTGTAAGTAATATTAGAAGGCGTTTTGCCTTTGAGGAGTTTTCTTTTTGCGTCTTTATGGCGCCTTAGTTGATCTTCGAATGAGTAGATATTTTTCCGCAACGATTGCCACTTAGCATGATTGCTCGCCTTTTCTTCGAATGTGAAAGTCTCAATCCTGAACCCCTGTGCCTCTTCAAGACATCTTGATATCTCAGAAACAGGCCTCCGCTTTTCCACTTACCTTCTTGAAGTTCTGAGTCAAAGATGCTGCTGCTGGTGCTGAGATAAAGATTCAATGTGCAGATGCTGTGACACTGAGGACAGAACAGCTGATGTTCCATTATTTATGCTACGCCACAGCCACATTAGCCGTTGCTTCAGCATCAGAATAAATCCCCTACAGACCTGCAGATTATTTACCTCTCATTTCAGTACAATAACACTATCGACACTAGGCAAGAAGATAAGAATACATTATTTAAAAGTAGACAATTAAAAAATTGGCAGGATTGGAACCTGCGCCATCATTACGCCCCGAGATTATGCATTTGAACAGTAAATTCTAAAGTGTGGAACACTTCAAAGATAAACAAAATTACTTTCAAGAAAACATTACATACAAACTCACGTACTTACTTTACCTTCTTGCCTTTTACAGTTACGTGTGGTGTTACTTTGCAATTTTGTTGACAAAATCCTTTCATTGGCTACTGATTTTGTTTAAGAATTCTTTTTATTTAATACTGATGCGTGAAGATCAATTGATGATATGGAAAAATTTATTGAGATTGCTTTAAATTGTAGTCTGTCAGATCCTTTACAGTTTTAAGAGTATTTTGTTATTGGCTTATATTCCATCTCAGACCCGCAATTAGACTGCAAGGCATCCATAGAACTCAGTCCTGTAATATTCATTGAAGCGAGCCTTTAAGAGCAATGTTGTTTTCTAAACGACTTGCTATTTTAAGACGCACCGACCTTGTAATTGGTCTAGCAAGAGTTTAGGCAAATATACAAGGTAAACGCCCTTAGCATGGTAGCTCGATGCATTCGCATGTTTTTGCGCTTTCAAAGAGGGCGCAGCGTTCGTTTGGCCATGTCTGAAGCTATATTATATAACATGTTTGAAGGAATATATACTTAAAGACCTAGCTACTTTACCGGCAAAATGAACCTTCGCAGTTATTTTTACTTAAAGAATTATGACTCAATTTGCTAGGAATTTAATTAAATCAGCTTGTTTAAGGAAGGAATTGCCATATTAGCGGCCTTATTTCCCTCGGATCCCAGCAGAAGTCAGGGCAATACTTATACAATACGCTGCCGTCTGCAATAAATCCCATTGTGATGTATTTTCCTTCACGCGATCCATTGGAAGGTGCTGACGCGTGGCGTCATCTGATGGGTGGCCAAGTGGAAACAAAACAATGGCCCCCTGACGCTTTGTGGCCTCATGATTTTCACCGGTTTTTTTGACAATTCATAAAATCATTGCATATTGCTCTTCTTATGCTTTGTTGTATGTTAATTTTGAAAATAACTTCATTTATTTTATATATATTTAAAAGTGAAATAGCTCACTCACTGACTGAATAATCTCAAGAACTATTTGACCTAAGAAGCTGAAATTTGGCAAGTAGATTCCTTATGGGTTCTAGAAGTCCGCTAAGATAAGATTTTACGAAAAGGCCGAATTATGTGGGGCATAAGGAAGTATATATGACAGTCTAGCGTACGAAGTACTAGACGTACGAATAAGATAATATACTTTTATAATAACACTATACTTAAAAAATTCGAGAACGGGATCAACATCAAGATACAGATGGAACCCAGTTAATGGTTAGTTAATGGTTAGCGAAGCAATTATTTTTACTAAGTACTGTTTAAATTGTTTGCTTTTGTGTTAGCTCAGTCCACAACTCATTGTGTCCATTTCACTCTAGACTGTCTAGCAAAAATCTATAATATTTTTATTTCCATGATGCATCAACCGCTGCGGCGGAATTTCAAGCCAATCTAGCCGCTTCTGAGACCAGAGCCGCCAGTCACGCAACGCCTTCCGGCCACTGTTAATAGAAGCTTACCGTTGCACTTGCACACATGCACTTCCTGTTTACTTTCGTAATTATAGAGAAAAATTTGTGAGAATATTACCTATCTCAATGTTAAAAAGATTCCTTGGGCAAGAGAATCAAGTGGCGAAGAATTGTGTGAATCATCATAGAAAACGAAGAAATGAGTTCTGTGCCTCCTGTGATGAGTGATTTAAGTCGAGTTGTACCCTTTTCGTGATTTTAACAAAATAATGATCAGAAAAAAAAGCCGATTTTTTTGGTCCAACTCACGTTTGTCTATCTGCTATAGTTTCGGAGATAATTTTGTGCAATGTGATATAAGTGCCAGGATTTTGGCAAAAAAATCGTGAATATAGATATATGTCAAGTAGTAACCCCTTAAAGTAATTGATCTACAAGTTGTTTTTCGTGCTTTGTGGTATAAAAGCGATTATATTAGTTTTCACATTTTATTTTTCAGTATATTTCTCGTGAATATTGACATATTTAGAATTAAATAGCTTTGAACCAATTTTTCTCAATACTAATTAGGGTACAATTCAACATGTACCGATTAATCCGAATCTAAATATTTGCTTAATTTGTGATAAGTGATACATCTTGACATATACCATTCGACACAAATCAATTTTTATGTGTAAACGAATATAAATAGAATTGTATCTAAAACTCAAACAAAATTTAAAAAAATATATGAAGAACAAGATTTTCTAAATGATACAAGTGCGTACTGCGTACATGATAAGGGGGGCGGGGATACGCGGGGCTGTGCAAGTGAAGTGACGCGGGGTCGGGGAAGCGCGGGCGACGGGCGTTAGTACCATCGCCAACAAGCACATCAGAAAATGCTAATCCTGGTTGTTCATTTTGGAAAAGTAAAAGCAAAATAGTGATAGAAAAAAACAAGAAAAAGTGATAATGAAAGAAGACAGGATAGAATAAAGAGAAAACTTTTTCGTAACATCATCATCATTATGAGCCAGAAGACGTCCACTGCTGAACATAGGCCTCCACTTTTAACCTCCACACTGAACGACAGCCTGCCTTTTGCATCCACTGGATGCCAGCGACTCTCACTATGTCGTCGGTCCATCTAGTGGGAGGCCTACCTACGCTGCGTCTTCCGGTTCGTGGTCTCCACTCAAGAACCTTTCTTCCCCATCGGTTATCGGTTCTTCGAGCAATGTGGCCTGCCCCTTGCCCCTTCAACTTGCAGATTTTAACAGCTATGTCGGTGACTTTGGTTCTTAGGCGAATATCCACGATTCGGATTCTATCGCGCAAAGAAACTCCGAGCATGGCTCTCTCCATTGCCCGCTGTGTGACTCGTGAGTTTTTCCAAAAGGCCAACAGTCAAGGACCACGTCTCAGTACCATATGTCATCACTGGCAACACACACTGTTCAAAGACCCTTGTCTTTAGGCACTGTGGTATCTTGGACGAGAAGATGTCACGCAATTTCCCGAACGCTGCCCATCCGAGTTGGATTCTTCGGGCGACCTCTTTGCCTAAGTTGGACTTACCTAACTGAACAATCTGTCCAAGATAGGTGTAATGGTCAACAACTTCGAGAGTATCGTTCCCAACGACTATCGGCATGGGTTCAACACGGACATTGGACATAATTTTTGTCTTGTCCATGTTCATTTTAAGACCCACCTGTTGGGAAAGACTACTGAGGTCGCTGAGCATCGTATTTAGGTCCTCCAGCGACTCTGTCATGATAAGTATATCATCGGCAAAACGAAGGTGAGTGATGTATTCGCCGTTGATGTTGATGCAATCCGTTCCAGTCCAAGAGCTTGAAAATTTCCTCCAATGCATTCGTGAACAGTTTCGGAGAGATAACATCTCCCTGTCTCACGCCTTTTGCAATTGGATTGGTTCCATGCTCTCGTCCTGTAATCGGATCGACATGGTGGCGTTTCTATACAAACACTTCAACACTTCGATATACCTATAGTCGATATGACAACGCTGGAGGGACTGCAATACTGCCCAGGTCTCGATTGAATCAAAGGCTTTCTCATAGTCCACAAACGCTAGGCATAATGGCCGATTATACTCCTCAGTCTTCTGTATAATCTGGCGGAGCGTGTGTATGTGGTCTATGGTGCTCCAGCCTTTACGGAAACCGGCTTGTTCGGGAGGCTGAAAGTCATCAAACCTGCTTTCGAGACGGTTCGTAATGACTCTGGAGAACAACTTGTACACACGGCTCAGGAGTGAGATGGGTCTATAATTCTTCAATAAGGTGTTATCACCTTTTTGAAGAGGAGCACCACCACACTCCTGTGCCATGCTTCAGGCGTAGTACCATCGAGTATGACTGAATTAAATAACTTCTGGAGGACTAACAGTACCGGTTTTCCACCCGCTCGCAGTAGTTCTGTCGTGATTCCATCATCACCCGGTGCCTTGTTATTCTTAAGCTGTTTCCGAGCCATTCTAATCTCGTACAGGCTGATGTCTGGGATGTCCTCAGTGAAGTGTCGGGTCAGTTTAGCTCTCTTGTCCTGAGCTGTACTAATACTGTAATTTTCGTAACACTGGCATCGAATACACAACAACGTCAGGATAGACGAAGAAAAGTCGTGAATTACGTGATCTTGACAACTGTCGTAAAAAGTGCAAAGAGAGGTTGCCAGTGCATTTAAGGTAAAATCTTTTCGATACGTATTGGAGTCTGGGAAGTTATGAAAGAAAAACCGAATTTATGGCGAAATGTAACTCACGTGTTTAATTGAATTTTGATAAAACTGTGCCTTATTTGTCAGAAGTTAATAATTTTGAAGAAGTTTAAGAAACGTTAATTATTTTTTCAAAACTTGTATTTATTTTCACAATAAATGTGCATTTTAATGAGGGGTATAACTTGACTTGTATCATTTAATACATATTTCAAAAGACTTGAATTTTAGCATACTGATACAATTTAGGTAAATTATGATAATAGCGAACAGATACGTAAAACAATCTAATCTTTAGGGTAGTATTTTTATTATTTGTTTGAACAACATTGTGTTAGGTATATTATTCTAATGAGTTATTAGTTTTTATTACTTCTTATATATCAGTTTACACAAAGACAACTTTTAGGTGCAACATAATTTAATTGTACTTGTATCACTTATCACATAATTCAAACACATATTAAAAATTAAAAAAGGTACATCTTACAGATTTTTCATGAATTCCTTTAAAACAATAACATTTTAAATAAAAATAAAAATGCACAGTGAAAGTGAATGTTTTTATCTACAAAAGAAGGTACTTAAGTGTAACCTAGCCCACTTAGTTCACGAACTAGATTTTTTTTAATCTTGTTTTTGCGCTCCTGTAAAGTGTTGATTTTTGACTTGTATCACTCATCACAGGAGGCACAGAGTTTTACTGAGAGCTCATCATCAGCCCTGAGTGACCACTGCTGGGTATAGGCCTCCCTTTGTTTATACCACTCTCCCCGGTCTTTCGCTAGTCGCATCCACTCGTTTCCGACAGTACTGTTGATGTCGTCAGTCAGTCATGTTTTACATGTTTAGTTTATTTTCTACATAAATCTCTCCTGACCCTCTGAATTAAAGGTGTCACTTTAATCTTCTAATTGCCCAGTAAATGAACGACGCTCCCATTGCGTGAGAATCAAAATTTATTACCGTAATTTGTCCTTCGGGTACAATATCAAGGTTGAAACCTGACAGATTAGGTTATGCGACGTGCTTGCTTACGTACCTCATACCTGGTCTGGTTGAATTGCAAAAAAAGTATTGCCTATTAACTAGTATTAATTAATGGTCAGAACGCCAAAGTTTCAAACATTCCACTAATTAAAGTATTAATTCAGGGTCAGAATGCCAAAAATTTCATTAAAAATCTAATATCTTGTGCCTTATCAGGCCTAAGTTACATAGTAAAGTGACCTGTTTTTTTAAATGTTGACCTTCCACGGCCATGACGTCAGGTTTCCAAAATAAATGTTTTTAACTTTGGCATTCAGTATCGGTTGACTCGAATATTTGTCGAATGGAACTCTGTTTCACATGTTTTTGTGCCGAAATACTGCTATTACCTTTTTATGGTAATGAACAAGTACTTATCCTATGAATAAAAGACAGAAAACACCAAAAGATCGCTTAGTCACTTGTCAGTTTATTTCGGGGTACCGCAAGGCGCGACCTTGGGACTCTCGTTTTATCGTGCTACTTATTTGCACATCTTTCTCGTTATTAGCATACTTGATGATAACAAACACAATGATGGCGATCGATAAGCAACGTTATGAGTTTTGAAGTCGGTATTTTGGTGTATTTAAGTAGGCAAGCACATTGCAATAACATGTAACAGTTATAACCCGTACATTACTCATTCATGGCGTGACTTTGCAACAATATGTTGTATTACGTTTTTATGGAACGCTGCGTTAAATAAAACTTCTTTTTCACTGAATGCTAGAGCACGTTCGGCGTTATTAAAGTTAAAACTGACAATTTAATCTCTCGATCGAATTGTAACATTGAATTCGATTAACATAACAACTAGGGCGAGTGCATTTTAATTTAAAATCCCCGCAGCGAGCGCGCCAGACCCATCAACAATGCTCCCATTGAAGCTGTATAAGAGGGTCACGGGCTGGTAGTGTGTACTTACTAAAGGCCTCTGCAGACTACGTAGTTTATTCCACTTTATTCACACAGGCGAACACCTTAGTCACCTGAGAATACTTAAGTCATCATTTCAGTCTATCATGTTCCTCCTGCTGGGACTCGGGCCTTCTCTCAGAGATAGAGAAAGAGAAGATGGGCCTTAATCCACCGTGCTGGCCCAGCGCATGTTGGTGAATGTCAATATCGTCGCAAGAAAGGCAGAATTACTGAAGCGCCAAAATAGGCATATTGAGTTATATAGATATTCGGAATCAGCGTTTTTTTCTGCGTCGATCAGTCTGGGTCCCATAGCGGTACGAGCACTATTTTGGCGTTTCAGTAAAAGGAAAAAAGGGGTTTTTTCCTCAACCAGAGTCCTTAAACGACACTTTTTTGGCATTTTATTCGTGCCTGTCACCTAAGTAATTTTGTTTTCCTGCAATAAATTACAAGTAAATTTGGCTTCCGGCAATTTAACAGCTAATATTTTAGAGATATAAGTAATTTTGACCATACATATTTGAATCAAATGGCCGTTCAGAAATTTTGCTTTACTGTAAATTGAAGTCATTTTTACTTAAGCGCCACTCTATATTACAAACCAGCAGTCCATTTATTATGGTTTGTACTTCTGGACATAGAAAATGACAAATTAATAAAAAATTACCTTGACGTCATCGAAATTCTTGTGCTGGGAAAAAAGTTATGAATTAAAAACGAAAAAAAAAAACTTAAAACGGCTTTTTCTTGAAATGGTCATTTGGAGCTTCAGTAAATTTGCCTTTCCTGCGACGATATGATGTTTTTCTTCACCGTTTTTGAGCGGTGGCATCAATGGGTTTGAGCTGTGAGCGATGAGTGCAGGGCCGAGGATCGAACCGGGTGCCTTCAGACCGTAAAACGCCCATGCTACCGGTCGGCTACTATCAAATACCATGAATTATGTTAATTTCGGAATCTTAATCACACGGCTGCACATTGCAAATTACAATAGGACAATATTTGGGTCAAAAATCCACACACTTATTTAGAGTAAAAAGTTGGATTTTGCCACTAACTGGCCTCGGCTCAGCATGATGCCGTTTGTTACCAACTGGCGCTGGTCTGCCGATAGGACCGGCTAATGACGTCACGCACTGCACAGTGCGCGTACAAGTACATCATACTACACAGTAGGTACTAGGTACCCACAACCAAAGACATATTCACTACAAAAAAAAACCGGACAAGTACGAGTAGGACTCGTGCGCTGAGGGTCCCGTTGGACAGAACCCACAGAGCGAGAGAGAGTCCATACAAAAAAAAAAACAACAAGCAAAAGTTGAAATATTGAAAAACAAACTTAACTTTGTAAAAATTTTATGATAATTTACCGTGGTAAAATTGTGAATATCCATGATAGTATGAAACAGTGTTTAACTTTGTAGTTGACAATAAGTTCTTCGATACATATACTAACTACAAAATGTAAGTTTGTAATCGCAAAACAACACTTTTTATATGCCATAACTTTAAAACGACTTTCAGTTTTTTTCCTTACATGTGCTGTGTGATCTTGTTTCTTGCCAAATTTCATGATTCTAGGTCAACGGGTATCAACGGTATAGGGTACTTCTATAGGTTTTGATTCCCCTGTGAAATCGCAAAATATACGAAAATATGCGACATAAACGGTCATATCTTTTGACCGCGTTGACTTACAAGTTTGGTTTTTTCACAGCTGAAAGAAACCGTAGACCCAAGTATTTAATTTAAATTTCAACTTGATACCTTTACGCGTTCTTGAGAAAAAGGGTCTTGACAGACGGATAACGAAGTTTTTGTATATGTCGAATTTCTAGTGTAATTCCGCTTCTACGTCGTTTCGAGTACAATGAGGATTTTGGTTAAACTATTTTCTCTATAGATATTTGTGATTCTAATTTGAACCTAACCTGAATTTAAATATTAATTACATAAAAGAACAAAATTAATCTAACCTGAAACAAAAAGTAATTAGATCTGTAACAAAAAAATCGTTATAACAATTTGTACTAATGAAATTCATTTTAAATAAAATATCTATATGTAAATTTTGAAATTATTATGAAATCACTATAAATATTATTTAATTGAAATAAACAATTATAACCGTTTCCTCAGTGCACTCTTGTCGACACGTGTTTCGCCTCTTCACGAGGCATCCTCAGGACGTGTTGACTCTCCGAGCGCGATGCCGAGAATGAGACAAAAAAATTCGAACTCGTTCGAAATTAGTTTTTTTAATGAAATTCGACATATACAAATTAAAAATGGACTTCCGCAAAGTAACGCCTGATTCAATCAACTATCTGGATAACGAAGTGATCCTATGAGGGTTCCGTTTTTTTCTTTTGAGGTACGGAACCCTAAAAATACATACTTATACAATATTTCATATTAAAAGAAAGACAAAATATGCTATAACAAGATAGATGCAAATAAATACAGGAACCATCGATCTAAATGTACTACGTACAGGAACCGCATTATAGTATTATAGTTCCATAATATCGCTTTATCTGTATTGCTCCCTGCCTGCACTACGGCTATGTAATAAGATAAGAGCATGAAAATATCGCTCGTGAACATTTTGTAGGAAAACGTTCACATATGGCTATATGCTGTGTGTGCTATATCGCGAGACAGACGCGGGGCCAGTGCTGGAAAACCTGTGATGCTCTAACATATCATAGTCTGAAGAGACCTTCACAGTCACTGTAAATTGGTCTAGATTTGGCCGGAAATAAACGAAAAACTCGAGTGGGAGGACAATAAATCGACCCCATCACCCGCTCGATCATAAGGTAAAATTATTCCATCCTGCTAACTGGAGCCCCGCTGGTGCACAATTTTGTCATTTGTTTTATCACTGCCAGACAACCAGACTACCCAAGTGCCATTGTCCTCTGGGTTTTGTTTCATATTTTCTGTCTGCGTTATCAATACATTATTTATTAGGTATTTTGGTTATACGCGTTCTCTTACCTACTTGGATACCATGACATAAAAGATAGCCTTACAAGAAGTAAAACTCTGGCAGTGATCAGTAAATGCGGAGGTTAAGAAGGTAGTAGAAATATTAAGAAGGAAAGGGCTATACTACCTTCTTGATATTTCTGATCTCCTGGTTCTTTGTTGTAGAAATAGCAGCCACCAAATCCAACCACAAAATATTATTTTTGTTTTTTTTTTGTCATTAAGAAAATTATAGAATATTATTTATTATTATTATAGAAAGTACATATAGGTCAGTATATCACACAAAGAAAATAAAAAAGCCTTAATTATTACGAAAATTATTGATTTTCAAATAAAAAAATATATGAAAGACTTTTTCACATGACTGTAATTACTGGTAGTTTGAGCACGGGGACTTGTAATTACCCCGTGCTTCAACCAGGTCGGAGAACCTAGGTGGAGCACGGGTCCGACCCCGTCACTCCTTCGATAAGAGCCATGCTCTAAAATACGAAGAAACTTAAAATTTTATGCATTTTTCATGCACATTGTTATTTTTATTTTTACATTTTCAACTCAGGAGATCAGCTCATAACTGAAACTGCACCATTTGAATTATATTGTTTTTTTATCGGCCATACATTTAGGAAAGTGTGCGTCGGATCTGCATGATCTAATTCCCTCCTACCCATTTTTCTATCGGACTGCTACAGCGGGCACGAAAACTCGACTCCGCTTTATGGCTGACTAGCGGCGCCCCGCGGTTTCACCCGCGTAGTGATGAAAAATGGTGATGATGATGATGAAAAGTAGCCTATTTCACTCTCTGGCTCTTGAACTATACCCATGTAAATAATCAGGTCGATCTGTTGTTCCGTTGCAGCGTGAAAAAGGAACAAACAGCCATGCATCTATACATCCATACATACAAACTTTCGGGTTTATAATATTAGTAGGCTATTCCGAAAACCCGTACGAAGCCCTTTGATTCCACTTTTATTGTGCGAACTGCTAGTCTTTGGAAGCGCTACCTGCCCGAATGTTACAATCTGGGTGTCTTCAAATCACGAGTGAATCGCTGCCTTTTAGGTAAGCGTGCTCCATCGTAGACCGCATCAACGAGCTGGCGGTGAAACGAAAGCCTATTCCTAAATAAACAAATATAAAAAAAATGCTCGTCAGTTATTTGAGACACATAATCTCAAGCTGCTTCGGAGGTCGTAGAGTGGATATTATAACATCGGCACTGCTCGGCGAGCATAAGGAAGATGCACGAAACGGTCATCACTGTTGCGGGTCATCAAAATAAAAAAGTAGCTTCTTAAATCCTCCTCAAAATTTTCTTCAAAGTGTAAAAGATTTTAAATTATTTCTTAAGGAATCCAATCGGAGGCTAGTTTCCTAGAATTGTTTTGTTTGTTAGTTTGGTTCAATCTGATCTAACACTGTTGATTAACATTCAGTGACGTGAACAAGACCATGCGTCTGTTTTGCTCGGATCTTCTTCCAATGTGGCATTTCGATCGTGTCAAGTCCGCAAATAAACTTGTGATGCAATGCACGTCCAGGACTTGCCTTGCCCAGTTAGTGGCAGCAATATTTTTGGCCTTTACTAATCATAGATTGAATCATATAGGTCACGTTACGTTACAAAATATTTATTCCAAGAAGAATTTTATCGCTTTACCGTCGGACAATAGTGCAAGCTTTTTTGTACTTACTCGCTTCGACCAAAATAAAATGAATGGACGGGCCATAACCATTGAACTTGATCAGTAAAAACGAGTCAAAACCATCGGACATATACTTCAACACCTAATTATAACCATGTACTGTACACTACATTTGTTACACAAAATAGATAACGGTTTTTTGTTGTGTATTTACACTTCGGGAAAGTACACGAATTTGTCATTTTGGCAAATGTTTCGTTATCATGTAACAATAGTCGCGTGTTGCAATTCCTACGGCTAGAGACCGACTGAAACGAAGTGAGCGCCGGCGCTCATTTTGTAATCTACAAAAATGCGCTGCTTCTGGGCCCGTCCATTCATTTTATTTTGGTCGAACCTTACTCATGGGACGTGGATGCGTGAATAATTATAAAATTACTGGCAAGGCCGTCCACTAGCATTTGGTAAAGATTTCGTAGAATTCGTAGAGATCTAATCTATCTATACTCTAGAGACAGTTCTAAGCCAATAATCGCTTGCTTATAGTCTGCAAGATAGAAAAGCAATAACTATGCATTTGAGAGCGGGTGACGTAAGCATTTTAGCATATCCGGTATATATCCACATAATCCAACAATAACCGTAACGTAATGGCTGAAGATACAGTTTTCGTAAAACGTTATTTTTATAGCTTCGGCGTCGAGACACATAATTTAAGCGGTTTCCTGATAAGATCGTTTCAAATGCTTTGTTTCAAAGATTTTCTTGAAGATTAGGAAGGCAAAGGCTTCTTACAATTTATTTTGGTGCTGCTTTTAAATGCTAACAACATCTGAATGTCTGATTTTAACAGGGCTATTAGGTATTCTGATGAGTGCAGCTACACTAGTCCATGTCTAGAATATCTACTTTTATAAATAACACACACCACATCAAACATTCGTCTCATTCATTCTCTTTTTTTTATTCTTCCAATGTTATTTCTCTATTGAATTTTGACTCTAGACGTCTTGTCCATTTAGCCCAAATTTCAAGCAGTCGATGATTTCAAGATTCAATTCGTGGTTACATTTAAAATCAAGCAAACTAAGTCATCATACCCCAGTAAAGTGAGAGAGAAAAGAGACTTTACTAGAGGCTTCTATTCTATCTAGGTATACTGGAGTTTTGGAAACAACACAAAAAGACGTTGCACCTCATTCAACCACTTTCCCGAACACTCAATAAATAATAATCTAGCATTGTCTCCGACTTGTAAATTAGAATCGTCTTGGTAATGAGATGAGGGGTAGGCAGTGCAATATTCAATTTAATAGGTGCTTCTTCAGTTTCACTAACGATACCCAGCCAGCCGTGGCAGCTGCGACAACTGCACACGCTTTGTCCCGTGCAAAAGAATCGAATTGAATCTATATTGTCACAGTCTGACGCACATCGTTATGGCATGGAGTATATTTGTCAAGGTATTTATTCGGATCAAAGCTTTTGAAACTTGTAAGAGTTTCCCGGACCTATATAAAGCTAATAATATCGATTTATATTTTGCAATAACCTTATACGTGTCGGTTCTCGGAAATCTAAACCGGAATTCGCCTTGCGCAGGATAGAATGCATTAAAGATGTTTCATCACCATTATTAGCCATATGACGCCCATTGCTAAACAAAGGCCTCAAAACACCACACTGATCGACAGCCTGCAATCTGCATCCACTGGATGCTCGCCACTCTCACGACCTACGCTGCGCGCTGCGTCTTTCCGTTCGTGGTCTCCACTCAAGATTCTTTCCCATCAGTTATTGATTCTTCGAGCGACGTGGCCTGCCCATTGCCACTTCATCTTGCAAAAATGTATGTAAAATGTTGCAAAAATGTTTACTCATATACAATAAAGAACTGTTACAAACAAGTGGATGCGACTGGCGAGAGACCGGGGAGAGCGGCACAAACTAAGAGGGGGCTACACCGAGCAATGGGTAATTTATGGCTGACGATAATGATGACACGTATACAATGCAAACTAGCGTAAGTATGAAAGTTTCCGGGCAGTCTCAACACTGTGGCAGGCGATAGAGCTTGGCCCAATGAAAAATCCAATATTTTTGGCTCCTTTGTCTTTTCTTTGTAAGGTTATACGAGTTTTTCTTTCATTCAAGTCGGCGTTTCTATGTATGTTTGTATATTTTTTTACGATAACATGCGTGTCGTTGATCTGATCTTTATGAAATGTTGTAGGGAAGTAGTTCATTTCAATAGTTTTTAAGTTCGAATATGGGCAAAATCGGTCGAGCGGCTGCGAAGAAATTGGGGTCACGAGGTCTCAGTTCGGGGCAAACTACAATTCAATAGACTAGTTGGATTTATTTTCTCTTCTATGCTTAAACATTACGGTTTGATTACTGAATGTAGTAATAGCAGTTATAACTGTTAATCATACTTAACAGTCCGTATAAATGAACGTCGGTGATAACAAAAGATTCGTCAAGCTAAGCCGTTGCATACAAATGCGGTCAGCCTTAATCAGCTGCAATTAATAAACGCTTCTTGCTTATCCTTTCAACCAGAGATTAATTGAAGCTACGCCCGACGCTCCGGGAACTGCGGACCGTGAGAAGATCTCGATCATTGTTATATTCTACTTTTATGGATGTAGCTATAACTATTGCTCCGCGCATGCGTGGTCTCAGAGACAAGCTCTCGTGATACCAAGATGTAAAAGCTCTTTTAACCTACTTCTTATCCAACTTCAGGCATCTACAAGATGCCAGCTGCACTCGACCCGCTGCCGCTGCGCTGAAGTGGGTAAACCTAATCTCTGGAACCACAATCGATATTGTATTGCGCAACGGTTCAGGATGAGTTATTTCTGTTGTGAGTTGGTTCATGAAATTTTGGTGTTCTCATTGGGTGTTATATTATAACTTAGATGTACCTAGCTAAGATATTACAAAACGGACAGTAGGATTTAACTTTACTTTCTTCATTAAGCTTTTTACAAAAGTAAATAAAGAGTTTAACAAACTTAAAAGGATTAAAGAGTGCGAAAAGCGCAGCTTATGTCGACAGAGAAAACCCCCAAAAGAGTCCCCGGAGACGAAAGGGAACCCTTTTAATGATTTTATTCCCCTCCCGTGTCCTTGAAAGTCTGGTTGCTCCTGTTTTTGGTCGAATAATTTCAGTATCTTTAGATCTTTTCTAACAAAGTCAATTAAGTAGCGTTACAAAAGCCATGTGTTTGGTTAACGCATGACGCCTCCTATTTTTGTTTTATTTCTCCACATGTCTACAGAAATATTTCTGCTTTGAACCATGCGGTTGTTTCTTTACAGAGTAGGTAGAAATTCAAGCGACATTATGAGTTCACTAAACTCGACGGTATTTTGAATTCGAATCAGAAATATGTGCGTTTATTTCCGCAACGGTTTTAGAAACAAACGTAACAAAGGGTGTTTAAAAGTCTTTGATAGCGGTCGCAATTTCTACTTTGAGTTTCACATTCTGAAACCTTGAACTTTATAAACTATTTGGTGTACAGAGGTGTAGAGCAACGAACAGAACTTGAATAGGAATTCTTATGGATACCTAAATATTTTCTTATTATAAGTCCCTAGAGAGAAACTGCAGCTTTCTGACAACAAGTGTGAGTCAGCTCAAGTAAAGGGAGTGCTTTATCAATGCAATGAAAATGTCAATTAGTGTTTGCCAAGCGAATTCTACTTATAAATACCCAAGCACCCACCTACTCACGAACATTGATGGGCCACAGTCTACTGTAATTGAAAGGCTATTCGCAATTGCTATGTTTAGAAAAGCTTTTCACTGTCGTACTAATAGTAAGTTATCGCCAGTTGTTTTCAAATAGAAATTATCACCTCAATGCTGTATAAATTGTGCTATTGAACATTTTAAGTAGGTGCACCAGTTGGTCGTACATTGTGACCAACTTATCTGTTTATTGGATAAATAAGAGAACTGCAATTTCACAGTCACTTTTAGTCTGAAAATAGGATTGTAGCTCCCTCATTCAACACAACGAATAAGTTGGCCGCTCTGTACAAGGCGTCGTGTCTTTTATGGCCATGTCACCATGCGAACCTGCGCGTATGTAGGTTGATGCGCGCACGCAGACCGCTGAGTTGTTTCATGTGGAAAACGCGGGTAATTTTATGGTAATTTAAAAGCATATACTTTCAAAAGTTACTCGAGTGTTATTGTAATTTTGCGTGTAGTCATGCGTGTGCTAAGTAGACTGTTCGATAAGATTCTCTCACTTTGCATCAGCTAAAGTGGTTTATATAAAGTTCCTGATTCATCATTATTACAACTATTCACCCACCGCTGGGTGTGGTTGTGTTTGCTTGCTCGCCATCTGTTTTGGTTCCGGTGGTCAGGCTGCTCATCCTGTGCTTTCCTGCCGCCTTGGTGACGCGGCAGGAAAGCACTGCAGTGCTTGCGGTCTACCCTGCACTTCTTTTATTTTTTCCTTAGCCTCCATTCTGAGGCTGCTTTGGTCTTCACGTCTGTTCAATTGTCTCACCCGTTTTGAGTCTCTAGATCACTTTACTTATTTTTGGCCCGCAATATCGTCCTATTTTGATTCGTATGTATATATGTATGTATTTGTTGAATGAACGAAAGTGATTACCTTAAACTCACCTAGTATTCAAAACTGAGTGCTTGTTATAGTTAACGTAGCTCCATCGCCCAAGTTAATATTTATTTAATCAATATATTGCAACGACGCTTTGCAGCGCCCCATTTAAAGAGACGTGCTAAATGAAGTTAAAACTTGGGTATTATATTTGCGCTGTCCCTTTGAGTGTTCAGCACGTAGGCGAGTTTAAATCGAATTAATACTGTCCGTGAATTCTCGTTTAGAGCTCCCATATTCATTCATCAGCATCATTGCAGCCATACGTCCAATGCTGAATGCATCCAGCGTTTTCCTACGGTCTCTTTTAGGTCGTCTTGTGGGTTACTGCGTTTACCGGCCCGTGGTCTCCATTCGAAAACTTTTCGGCCTCATCGGCCATCTGTTCTGCGTGATATGTGCCCTGCCCACTGCCACTTTAACTTCCTAATACGGTGGGCTATGTCTGTAACTTTCGTTTGTCTACGGATCTCCTCATTTCTGATTCGATATTAATATCATAGAGCAAAACTTTGCAAAGCTCTTTTATGTCCTAACTTAGTTATGCGCTTTTCCAGGCCCCGCATTTTCCGGAATGAAAGTACCTCTTCTGTGTCAGTCATAATATTTTTCCTTGCTAAATATAATTAAGATTATGTAGTTTTATTTTAAAGAGGCAACAGATAAAAGATCTTTTCGCAAATAACATTTTGTGTGTTTTCCGACATTCATGTAGTTTTTTTTATATCACATGAAATATGCGGATATTGCAGATTTGTGTTACATTTTATATCGTTATGAGAATGTAAATGATCTTGACCTTAAAGGGAATGCCCTTAGCGATCCTCTTTTGCATATCACGTCATCAGGAAGACCGCAATGCGAAACTACACTTGAGCATCCAGTGCGGGTGGCGTCATTATCATGCAATCTGCATTTTACGATAACTCGCTCCTTCGTTGCATACAAAGTTGAGTCTAGTAAACCTAACAAGTGTATATCCCTTATATTTGAGGATCATCATCATAATCAGCCTTTTTAACAGTCCACTGCCGGACTTTTAGCCTGCCCCGAAAGGGTGATTGGGCCGTATCCACCACGCTGGTCCAGTGCGGATTGGTGGATTCACACGCCATTGAATTCCTTCTCCGTACGTATGCAGGTTTCCTCACGATGTTTTCCTTCACCGAAAAGCCAGTGGTATGAAAACCCGTACATAAGCTCCAAAGAGCTCATTGCTACGGGCCCGGGTTTGAACCCGCGACCTCACGCTTTCAAGTCTAGTGGTCTCCGAAATGAGCTACCAAGGCTTTTTTGAGGATACTTAATGCTTTTTTAATAAGTTTTGGTTCTGATTATCTTGCCTATTTAGTGTGTCAAGAGCAAGACAGACTTTTTAAGTGGTCAATAATGGCTACTGCGACCTTTTAAAGGTTGTGTTTTATTGTGAGTTTGCTTGGTACGTTATTAGGTTAGTCAAATCAGTATATTTTGTCACATGACAAAATTGTTTTACTTAGATACTAAACTTGGTGCTGTCGTCTAAAGATTTTCCTGGCGTTTTCTTGCGACAAAATACGCTAGTTTTGACTATCCTTACCGTATTCCGCATTTACTATTTCTTTTTTACCGCTTGCGTTGCAAGTGTCCATAGACGGAGGTTACAATTTACCATCATGCGAACAGCTTGCTTATTTGAAGGCTTTTTGATTTTAAAAACTATTTTTCAACTAATATTGTGCTTTTATCCCAAGTTGTAAAGGTACTAGCACAGAATTAATAAAAGTACAAGGTATGATATGATATTACTAAGAATGAATCGAATAAAAACCTTCATCGAGTTTACTTTCAAAAAGCTTTAATCAAGTCTTCACACAAGGAAATAAATTTTCATTACCAGTTTGCCTTTTAAAGATAGTGTTAGAATCTGAACTTGCTTCTATATTGCGACAGGATTCCAATGCACTTTTTTGCTGCGAATACGGCCATTAATATTCCGAAGAGCGTTTCCCCGCTTTCTCTAAATAACACTTATCTCTAAGTTCTATCTCTAAACAGGAGAAGTTCGCGTCCCATCTGATTGTCGTGATAAATTGCCATTACAACCTTCGCTTTCATACTGACCATTAATTGGTCCTTTCTCTCGATTGTCTTATTCTAGCTAATCAGAGAGTGAATTAGTGAAGTGAAACGGACAAGATAGTAAAGTTCAGGGTACCGAAATTATGATTGATTGACTTTAGCAGTCATTCTTACTTTCTGAAACATGTTCTCAAAGACTGGTATTAATTATTTCTCAAATTAATGGTTTTTAGGGTTCCATACCCAAAGGGTAAAAACGGGAACGATTATTAAGCCTACGATGTCTCTCCGTCTGTCCTACATATTAAAGGCTGTGTATTTCGGACCGTATTAGATAGCCAGTTGATATTTTCACATAATATGTAGTGTTACGGCGGATTAACTAAAAATAATAAAAAAGTCAATAAGTAAAAACGAAAGGGGGGACCTCATACAACAAACGTATTTTTTAAACGTATTTTTGTATTTGCTCTAATGTAAAAACGGTAATACTTACAAGCGTCAAACTTTGTATGATTATAGTACACACTCTAAAGTATAACAACAAATAAAGGCCAAGTGCGAGTCGGTGACAAATTTCTGGTCGTCACCGGTTCTCCAACGATCACCGAAGTTAAGCAACGTCGGGCGCGGTCGGTACTTAAATGGGTGACCGCCTGGGCGTTGATGGATTGTTGTCTTTTTGCACTTTAGTAGCTAAAAAGTTATGGGGTGGTATGGAACCCTCAGTGCAGCACGACTCGCACTTGGCCGTTTAAAAAAATGCAAAATTCGTCATGCCTTTCTAAAGATAACAGTGGAAGGCAATGTGAACCAGTTGACTTATGTATTCTTTACGGGTGAATGAACTCGGCGAATGCTAAAATAACACGGACATTTAGTTCTGCATTTCATTGTGAGGCAAATAACTATGAATGTAGCTCTTCAGGGTGTGTGTGGGTGTGCCATGAGTGCGAATGCTTTGCTGTCTGGTAAATTACCTTATTTTAACTTGCATTAGGCAAATTAGGTACTCTGTTAATAGAAACAAATTTTTGAATTTTTTTTGTTTAAATTAGAACGGCTGTCAAGGTATTTTTGTAAGAAATTGTTTTGTTGTAGCCAGTTGCACCCATACGTCAGTCATTCGAAATCAATTAGCAACTAACTGTGATGCGGACAAAGAACTTTGAGACCTAACCCAAAAAGGTAAGATCCAAGTTTGGATGCGGAGTTCGACGCGTTGATCTAAATAAGAATGTTCAATCAATGTTCTGTCATAATGCCTGGTAACATATTTTCCTTCTCATTTCCGTTCTATTCACTTCTCTTTTCTGTGACTGCGCCCTGTGGTTTCAACAGCGTTTAATTGATATTATTGTATTTTTTTCAGTCTCAGTAACAGTTAAATATTCGTGACATTTTTGCACACACTGCCATCTGATCCCTTGACTGAGGCCATGACTAGGCATAGCTTGTACTATGGCTGCCAGACTGATATACATACGTACATATATATTTTTCAATACATAGATATTAACACCCAAATATAGAGCAACCGGCCCTTTTAGAGATCAATGGGGGAGGCCTATATACAGTAGTGGACGTCCTATGGCTGAAATGATGATAGAACAAACACAAATGTTCATCACATGAATGTTTGTCCTAGGTGGGAACTAAACCACGCCTCCCAAGCGCAGAAGGCAGGTTCACTACCAATTTAGCCACCGGGGCAGTTGTTCATATGTTGGGTATTATGGACTCCTTTCGGCTTTGTGCACCCTTTATGCGTAACCCTTTATTAGTATGATTAAAGTAGGCAAGGTTAGTACCTACGTTACTTACTTAGGTACTAAAACAAAATGGGTCATGGCCATCGAGATACAATACATATAGAGTCACAATAATGCCAAAAATTTCCGAACCAAAACTCGGCGCACGCTACGAATTGCGCAGACTTTTTGGTAAGTTCAAGGTACCCGCGATCTGACTACAACGCCGCGCGATGCCAGAGCTACGCTGATATAGCGGACAACTAACGTTAACACTGTGCAAGCGACATAACGTCTAAATTGGAGTAAATGTAGCATTGTGAAGTATATAATTGATACCATGACGCTCGGACTGTTTCCACTGAAAGATTGTGACTCTATAGGAATTGTATCTCGATGGTCATGGCATATGTTGCGAAAGCTGTATCCCTGATTTATTTTGGGTATAATTTATGTAGGCTTCCTTACAATTAACGAATGCAGATAATATTTAAAACGGAAATCGACCTCTTAAAAATTCACAGCGGTCTGAACACGATTATAAAAAACGTGCACTTTCGCTGTTCGAACACTTTCGCCGTTACCTCGAATGTGTAATATGCCTCAGTTGATTGGGCATTGCGTACGTTCGTGTATGGTCATCTACACCTACCGTCGGTTTCAACGCTGACTATTGTTGTCTGACAATGATGCTCTTTAGAAACCTAATCCGCTAGCAGCGGGTCGAATTTAGTTTTTTTGCAGTTATTGACGCCTATAGCCGATAGCTGTCGTGATATAAACAACATAGTAAATTGAACAGAAGAAACATTTTAATGATTTTAAGTTATTTTAACGTGGTTCTTTTGAAAAAACTCAGTCACACAGCGGGCAATGGAGAGAGCTATACTCGGAGTTTCTTTGCGCGATAAAATCCGGAACGTGGATATTTGCCAAGGAACCAGAGTCACCGACATATCTGTTAAAATTTGCAAGTTGAAGTGGCAATAGGCAGGCCACATCGCTCGAAGAATCGATAACCGATGGGGAAGAAAGATTCATGAGTGGAGACCACGAACCGGAAGACGCAACGTAGGTAGGCCCGCTACTAGATGGACCGACGACATTGTGAGAGTCGCTGGCATCCAGTGGATGCAAAAGGCAGGCTGTCGTTCAGTATGGAGGTTAAAGGGGGATACCTGTATTCAGCAGTGGACGTTTTCTCGCTGATGATGATGATTAAATTTGATCCAAATCCGTTCACGTGCTGATAATATACACACTACCTTATTGTACATTTAAAAAAAAAACTTTCGTATTAATTATGTTAGTGATATTGACACCATCGTCGAATCGGAATCCCATTAATTAGCACAGGACCAAGGTCAATAAAATACTGTACATTTTGTAGGAAACGCGTTTCCTAAAGCAGCATAAAATTATAATGTAGCGTTCACATCAAAGAGACGTTTCGGTAAGTTTCCAAGAAACGACAGATAATCAAATACTAAATCCCATTAGAGAAAAATAACTATTCAATTCGCGCGAACTTAATGAATTATTCAATTGCTTGGCATCTCTCGCACCCGATGTTTTATTGCGAAATTGAAGCGCCGTATATGGCTTGGTTTCTACCATTAGCGCTATCTGCTCGGACCAGTATTGGAGATGGGAAGGTAGGTATGTGGAACTGTTATCTTAGCTACCTGTCGCACCAAGCGATCAACGTTTTTGCGTGCTTACATTGATGAAGATTGTCCTTTCTTATGAACCTATATACGTTAGATATCATCATCATCATTTCAGCCATAGGACGTCCACTGCTGGACATAGGCCTCCCCCATCGATCTCCAAAAGAGCCGGTTGGAAGCGGCCTGCATCCAGCGTTTCCCTGTGGTCTCTGTCCGTGTGTCTCTCGTCTGTCCATCTTGTGGGTGGACGTCTTACGCTGCGCTTATCGGTCCGTGGTCTCCATTCCAGTACCTTTCGGCCCCATCGGCTTTCTGTTCTGCGAGATATGTGCCCTGCCCACCACCACTTCAACTTCCTAGTCCGGTGGGCTATGCCCGTGACTTTCGTTCGCCTACGGATCTCCTCATTTCTGATTCGATCTCGCAGAGAAACCCCGAGCATTAGATATATTCCAACTAATTCAGTTGACTAGTTCAGTCGGCTGAACTTAGACTTTAATTCTCATTTCGTAAGTCGACTGAACTAGTGAGACTTTATTTCCCATTTTGTTCAGTAGTCTGAACTATTGCAACTATTTCCCATTTGTTCAGTTGTTTGAACTAGTGAGTTCTGAAATGGACTCTACTCAAGAACCTTCCTTCCCCACCGGTTATCGGTTTTTCAAGCGATGTGGATTGCCACTTCAACTTGCAAATTTTAATAGCTATATCGGTGACTCTGGTTCTTTTGCGAATATACACGTTTCGGATTCTATCGTGCAAAGAAACTCCGAGCATAGATCTGTCCCATTGCCCGCTGTGTGACTGAGTTTTTTCAAAAGACCAACAATTAAAGACCACGTCTCAGTACCATATGTCATCACTGGCAACACACGCTGGTTAAAGACGCTTGTCTTGCACTGGCACTGTGGTATTTTGGACGAGAAGATGTCACGTTGTCCCTTTACTTTTTTAGATTCGCGATTCCGTTGTGCATTTGTATTTTATCTTCGATATGATGGCTCGTCGGGGCTCCTTTACCGCTAAGTGGCAAGCGTTGACAGCACAGAACATGGGTTACGCACAACGATGTGACGTTTCCTACTCATTGTGCCCTTTATTGGATGATGTTCATTGTCGACTGTTCGTGACATAATATATGTAGTAACTACTATTTATACTGTAACATAACAGTTCTTTTGACACGTGCTCTCAATGGAGCTGCTAATTTCGAATTAGGGCCATTCAGCGAAAGTGTTGGTGCGCATTTAGTGAGTTGTTTATTTTTAGACGGTGTGGGAGATTGATTGCTGTTATTTTTAACTTTTCAATGGATGTTGTAATAACACATACACGTTTTTGTAAGTAAACTAGCTGCGCCACGAGGTTTCACCTGCACAGACTTTAGACAGATAAATATTTCACCAGTTACCATATTTTTTATTATACTGGTGTGACAACAAGGACATAATTCCCGTTGTTACGCCAGTGTAACAAATTAGTTTGATGACCGGCAAATTAGCCAAAAATAAAACGAACTGTCAAATTAGCGACTTAATCGCGAGTTGCAAGTTACATAATGAAAGGGCGGGACCAACATTAATCCCGTTTCTTCTTTATAAACAGTACTAGCAGCACAGACCTATATCTAAGCGGTCCAAACTGTATGAAAACTAAGCGTGTCAAATTTTTCTTACCTAAAAGTGATAAGAAATATCTTTATTCTGTCGGCCAACTCTATTTGTGGTATTCTTACAACTCAGTATTGCACAATTACCCATTTTCGTTTCAAACTGACACGTGTTATCGCGGCACCGATTGAGCAGACTGCTTTTAGCCGGACTCAATTACGACTATTCGTCATAATTGTGTTGGAAATGATATGCGATATGTGGCGTCTACTTGGATATATCTGTGACTACCTAGCCGAACGATTTCATCCGCGGGTAAAAGCCAGGGTACCTCCATGCCAAAACCAATCTCTTCAGCTGGCTCGGACTGTTTTTTTATCTTAATATATATAAATCTCGTGTCACAATGTTTGTCCTCAATGGACTCCTAAACCACTTAACCGATTATAATAAAATTCGCACACCATGTGCAGTTCGATCCAACTTGAGATATAGGATAGTTTAAATAATTATATAACTAGCGACCCGCCCCGGCTTCGCACGTAAATTACACCCGTGCGAAGCCGGGCGGGCGGATCGCTAGTAGTCTTATAAAAAGCTAACCATAAATGGAGCCGATCACCAATCACAAAAAAAAAACAAAATTTAAATGATGATGAAGTGAAAATTTTAATGTGTTCAAAATTAAGAAATATATAGGCACTTTAATGTCCTGCTAGACAGAAAGCGCACTGTATATTTTCAAATGGCATCACTTGTAAGTTCGAATTTACGTAACACAAACTCCATACTGATACTCACTTTGCGGGATAGGCAATTAGGCACCACAGAGCATCCCCATTCCCTTCCTAACACAACCAAAAACTTTAAACCCATAAATCTCAGAACTTTATTAGCCGATTTAAATAATTTATTTAGTAGGTATACCTATACATGTCATATTACATTCAGTTATATTTTTCACTAAGCCTTATACTTTTAACCAATCAAACTGTCCGATATTTTAGGGAAAGGACAAACATCACACATTTTCATATACATATTTATATAATTATCAATAAAAAAAACCGACTTCATAATTAGTACTTTCGTTTACTTAGATGATAAGTATATTTTGATTTAAAAACCGAAATACCGAACTGATTTTGATGAAATTTCTATAGGACTAATCTGTAAGTAGGAATTGCATTCATGCAAATCGGTTAATAAATTACGGAGTTGTGAGGTAACAAAATTGAGAACCCCTCCTTTTTGATTTCCGTTAAAAATAGTGTGATAAACAGTATATGTGGTGATGCAGAATTCAGTCTAACAATACCAACCCTACCTGCAATACGGCAAATATTGCGGACTGCGATCAGCAGACAAAAACTTTTTACCGCTCGTTTCGTTCCCCCGAACGAAATAATTAAAATGGCTTTCAGCAATTCTGCTCTACACGGTATTTTAATTTACTCTGGTAATTAAAGTCGCCCACTAATCCAATTATGAACTGTCATCCGCATACATGTCATACGTGTGGCATAATTATAGGTCGCGTGCGATGTTAAAATTGTGCCAGGTTGGGTCAAGGTTTTGTTCTTTGATTATAAATAAATAGATAGTATCCTGAAGTGAATCATATTTTTAACCGACTTCCAAACGGAGGAGGTTATCAATTCGACTGTAAGTTTTTTTTTTATGTTTGTTATGCGTTTACTCCGCCAATTTAGAATTGTTTTTGATGTTTCCTTTTTTGGTTGGTAGGTCATATCTCATAGGTGGTCCCATATTTATTTTAATGACATTGATTCAGCGCTTTTTGCAAAATCTACAAAAAATGACGATAAGCAACGAATTCAATGTACATTGTACAGTGCCACCAACTTAGTTGGAACTACAGTTATTTCTTGGTGAATTTCATACTTTGTTCTCCACTAGCGACGCTGTCAACTGAACAGCAAATATAGAGGAACTGTTCCTATAACAGAACTTCAAAAAAACAAAGAAGTGTCTCCATGGCGACCGGGCCCTGTTGTTTTTCGTAAAAAATTTCATGACAAAGTATTTCAGTTGTAATATTTTCTACTTTTTAGTTTCAGTTTGTAAATGTAGGTCATAAAGTCTTGTTTTTTTCCAAGTTCTTTTTTTTTTCCAAAAAAATTTATGCAGTATATACTGCCGTTATTAGGTTAAAAGCACCTAATAACAGCAGGAGAGCCGGATGCCGGATGAGGGCCGGGCGGTAGCATGTTACGCTTAAAAATCTGACGGCACCCGGTTCGATGCGCGGACCTGCACTAATGACTTTATTTATTACTTAAATTATGTGCTGCGGCCTTATTATAGAAGTTTGATCGTGATCGAGATTGCATGCCGTCCCGTTCGCATCTATTTACTCGCACCACGTGCGTAAGTGAGATGGCACGCGATCGCGATCACGATCCGAATCATCCATAATAAGGCATCAGTTTCGATGCACCTTTTCAACAACGGTGAAGGAAAGACATCGTGAGGAAACAGCGCAGTATGTCCAAGAACCTCAAAAGTTCAAAGACGTATGACATTCGCCAACATGCACTGGGCCAGCATCATGGATTAGGGCTTATCCTGTCTCTCAGAGAGTAGGCCTGTGTCCCAACAGTGGGAACTGAATAGACTGATAATGATGATGAACAACAAAAATAAATATACCTACTGCAATCTTATAGTGTAATTTACCCTCTCTGTTTCGAGTTGGGAATTTATCCTTTCCTATTATGTAGAGAAGTAAAGCAAATGGGATATTTGGGATTTATCAGCTTGGCGCTCGGTTTGTCGACTTTCCTCCGTTTGTCGAGCAATTGCAATCTTACAGAGTGCATACTATCGAATGGACGGTC
This sequence comes from Agriopis marginaria, assembly GCA_932305915.1. NCBI lineage: Eukaryota > Metazoa > Arthropoda > Insecta > Lepidoptera > Geometridae > Agriopis > Agriopis marginaria. The sequence goes on along the minus strand of OW029914.1, from coordinate 17,468,895 downwards.
GTCGAACAGTCGACAGAAATAAGGTCAGTTCTCGTGATTTTCAACAAATTAAAAGAAAGATGAATATCGTGGCACCAATAGTTTATACGTTTTACAAAAATATTGGAACTGACTTCACGGAAATTCATGTTTTTTCCCCGCCGTTTTCTGGTAACGTTACGTTCGTTTTACTCACCCCTTGTGAAATCCCTTCGTAGAAGCAAATCTTTACATCAAAGTACAAAAGCGCAAACAAATCGATACGGCGTGGTACGTAGTTCCTCTCGAAGACAATGCGTAGTCACGTATGTGGAAGTGGAGTCGGGCGCGTTTATTGTCCTGCGCTCCCGTCCCTTCCATTAGGTACCGACTGGAAACGAAACGGGACCTTGAACAAAAGCTGAGAGTAAAGCCCGTTTCAGACAATTCGAAGAACAAGTGGCAAGTACCTACTACGCATCGAACAGATGAGCTGCGGTGGCGCTAAAGGACTTGGACACGCCACAAAATAGCACAGAATCTCCTTGCGGTACGTCGTTCAATGAATGCAGACCCGCCAAGCGGTACTTCAACTGTCAAAAATATAAACATCACTAGTTAAAGACGCCATTTTAAGTAATCAACGCAACGTAGATCATGTGACCTTATTTTCTATCCACCCCTATGGAATCTTTAGCGTCGCTTGGCTCTATAGTAGACGTTGCACCTAAAGGGATGACTGGCAGTAAATGTAAAACGACTATTACGCGCGTTATTTCTAATCCATCCGTAGATCCTCACTCAGGGTGTATGTTTTACGACTACTAAGGAGGTCGGAAGTGTCTTGGTTTATTTCGTGCGTGCCGTATGATTATGAGTATGATTATCACATACTCCATATTTTAAAACCTGAAATGGAAACTATAACTGATATGAACTGGAACTGATATGCATGACTATTACTTTGTTTTTTTTTTTTTTTTTTTTTTACATCGGACTAGGCTAACGTTTGACCGCGATCTCGCCTGATGGAAAGCGATGATGCGGTCGAAGATGGAGCACGTTTGCCCAGTAGTAACCTATTAACCCTAGACTTGAACACTCCAACACTCTACAACATAATTAATTTATTGTATAATGTTGACATTTTTAATTTGATTATTTTTTAATTTAGATTGGTAATAATTATTGTTAATGTAATGTGACTAGCTACTATTTTTTTTTTTCAATATTTTTTTTTATTTGTATGAGTCTATGTAACTTGAAAATAAATGATTATTTATTATTAAAAGAAAACATGCATACAATTGTAACAGCTCTAATTTGAAATATTGGTGCGAACCAGCACTGTTTTTTTTTATTGTGGCAAGTGCCTTTATTAGCTAAACAAAATACAAGCTAATACTAACACTACAAATACAGTTAGACTGCCCATAGACCGTTGAAGTTCTAAAGACAATCCAAATGCTCAAACCCACTGCCAGTTGGAAGCGTACCCAGCATGCTGGCGGCATTACTAACTTACATTTTGTAGTCGGTATGTATGGAAGAACCTTATTATCCATTACAAAGTATAGTTTGAATTACAATATTTCAACATTTTTCTTTCTACTATTACTTGTCCGGTTTTTTACAATGTTATTACAGCTGGCAGAGCAATTAAATGTTTAGACCGAGATATTATTAAATAGTTTTACAAATACAATTACATCGCATACATTTCTGTCATTTGATTAATTGCAATTGATCTCGTACCAGCCTCACAAAACATGCAATGATTTCTAATGACCGATTAGTATTTCATCGATATAATTTCAAACACGTATTAATGTCTCCATGATTATTCTATAGAGGGACCGACAACGCTTATAAATATGTATCTCTGTCCTAACATGCACAAGCAATGCGAGCATCTTGTTTTAGAATAATAAAATTGATGTTATTAATTGAAGGACAAAACTAGCATTTTAATATACTTATTGGCATCCGCGTGGCAGTGTACCGGCCACATTTCCCGAAGAACCGATAACCGATGGGGTAGACGAATTCTGGAGTGGAGACCACGTTTAGGCAAACGTAGTGTAGGACACCCTGCGGCTAGGTGGAGTGACGACCTGCGTAAAATGGCGGTTAAAAACTGGATGCAGCCGACCGAGCTCAGTGGCGTGCATTGGGAGAGGCCTATGTCCATCAGTGGACAATTAGAGGCTGACGATGATGATGATGATCCGCGTTTCTTTTGTGCCATCCACATACTATGTAAAGCTACTAAGTCTTTGGTGCCATCACTATCATGACCTTCGGTCGCAGCAAATTATGTATTTTATTGGTTTGTTGATGTCATAATTTATTTGATCGTAAAGTTTTTGTAGTAGTGACGACGCACTGACTTGGTAGAATAGTTATTACTCGAGACATTTGTAAAATATGGCCCCATTTTTGTCTATGGTTTATACCAACTAAATAAACTAATTGTCAAAATTGTTTTCCTTATAATATTCAGTGTTGTCATCTAAACAGTTGTTATTTTTCCTGCCGTTTTCTTATGACAAAATAAGCTGAATTTTGTTATGCCTGGTTTTAGGTAAAAAGCTGCTTAAAAATCGGAAAATCTTGGTTGGGGATAGGCTATTTAAACTTTTTAACCGACGAAATCAGGACGTTATCACTTCGACTGTTTTTTTTTTTAAATGTTTGTTACGCGATTACTTTGCCATTTATGCATTGATGATTCTTTGTTTGTTTGGTAGGCCATACTTCAGAGGTGGTCCCATATAAATTTATCAAATTTGATTCAGCGCTTTTAAAAAATTCAACAGAAACCAAAGATGCATGCACAATAGACGTTTTGGTCTGTGGTTCAAAAGTTTGATGTGGACTTTCAATCTCTGTTTTAACTGTCATTTCTACTTATTAGTTTGTACATCTAGGTATGTAGGTATAGAATAGAAGTAGTTTTGTTTTCTTAAAAAAATTAATTATTCTTAGTACTAGACATCAAGGACACCAATGTTCGGACAGGTATATCTTGATATCTATATCTAAGCTGTTACGGCATACATTGTTCCCAATTACCAAGGACACGACGCTATATAGTTTAACCGTCTACAGTCTGTTAATTTGATTTCGAATGCGTCCATTATGTGGATCGGCGTGACGAACCCTTTAATTTTAAGTGCCATTTGGCTTGGGATGTCACGCCGGAGCCCTGAGCGTGTCACGTTTTTATGGACCATTCCAGTGATGAACGGGCCTGGGGCAATGATTGAAAAAATGCTGATCCGATTGGGTATGCGGGGAATGTGGTCTGATGGTCGGTAAGAGTAGGAGTGAAATTAACCTGTTTTATACAAAAAGTATCTAAATGTTTATTGTTTTACATAGAAGCAGTGGCATATATTTTATGTTGAATTCCTGTCTGCTGCTTCAGCAAATATGTATTGCAGGATTACGTGGAATTTAGTGTACAATACAATACATTATTTATTAGAACAAAATAATTTTTTTCTTACGGTGCGAGCTCAGACCTGTATCTAAGTAGACTACACAAGCGGTCCAAACTGTATGAAAACTAAGCGTGTCAAATTTTTGAAAAATCTATCTTCTGTCGGCCAGCTCTATTTGTGTTATTCTTACAATATAACTCAGTATTGCACAATTGCCTATTTTCGTTTCAAACTGACACGTGTTGTCGCGGCACCGATTGAGCAGACTGATTTTATCCGGACTCAATTATGACGATTAATCAGAATTGTATTGGAATTATGCAATCGTCATGCAAGGTAGGTCGACTTGTGGCGTCTACTTGGATGTAGGTCTGTGGGTGCGAGTGTAAAATACGCCCTCTAATTTAATTAGGAGTACAATGTAGCGTCTAGATTATTGATTAATTAAATTATTAATATATTTATAATATATATTAATTATTAAATCTACACTAATATTATAAAGAGGTAAAGTTTGTAAGTTTGTTTGTTCTGTTTTAACTCCAAAACTACAGATCCGATTTTAATAATTCTTTCACTAATAGAAAGCTACACTATTCCTGAGTGCCATAGGCTATGTTTTATAATGATAAAAGTTAATATTCTACACTAAATAACCGTATTAGTAAAACATGCTGGAGAAAAATAAGCTGATTGGCTTCTTTATCGGCGTACGCTGACCTAACGGGTTGAGATAAGTAAATACAATGTTTGACAAAAATTTAGTACTTAAATAGTTTTACAAAAAAGTCCGCGATAGCATATACCTAACTATTATAAGAAAACCACAATAACGATAATAACCGGTTATTGTGTTCAGAATAAAAATTTAAATTATAAGGTCATGTTTAGATGCAGTTTTGTAATCTAATTTTTGAATCTTTACAAAAATAAATGAATTCATTATTAGGAGTACTTAATGTAGATAAAGTTTGCCGTTTACAGTTTGTGGTTTAGTCGCACAGTTTATGAGATAATGTAAAATTAAAATAACGTGACCATAATAATCCGCGCAGCGCCTTCATACTGCACGTAATAAGTCGGTAATACAATAAAATAACTCTTTATCGACACCATAAAAAAGATATTACAAGAAAATTACATTAAATATGGGAACAAAAAACGGCCTTATCGCTATGAGCGACCTCTTCCAGACTACCTTCAACAATGGTGTCCTGCGGTGGAGCGGTTTTTCGAACCATAATAGATAGCCAGTTGAAATTTTCACAGAATATGTAACGTTACGGCGGATCAACTAAGAAATGTAATATGTAATAGTAAACTCAAAAAATAAAAACAAAAGGGGTTCCCCATACAACAAACGTATTTTTGTATTAGTTTTAATGTAAAAACGGTAATACGTACAGCCGTCAAACTTGGCACAATTATAGTACACCCTCTAAAGTATAACAACAAGGAATAAATCATGGCCAAGTGCGAGTCAGTGACAAATTTCTGTTCATTACCAAATTATAACTGGTAACTGCGGGACTAGATCGGAAAGAGTGGGACTGAAGTAGATTGGATTGTAGAACGGATGCGGGGCTGGATTGCAAAAACGCGGAAAGGGAGTAATGTGGATTACGGGACGGATGCCGAGTTGGGTCGGAAAGGGTGGGACTGTATTATTAGAGAAGATTATGGGACAAATGCAGGACTGGTGCAGTAAGGATGGGGCGGAAGAAGAGTAGATTACGGGACGGATTCGGGCCTGGAGCGGAAAGAGCCGAACGGGAGTAGAGTGGATTTAGGGGCGAATGCAGAACTGGACCGGAAAGGGTGGTACAGGAGGAGAGTGGAATACAGGACGGATGCGAGACTGAAACTAAAAAGACGGGAGGTAGTAGAGTATAGATTTCAATACAACGCGAGTGAAGCCGCGGACAACAGCTAGTTATAAATAATTTAATTCCAACTTAAACTTCTATGTATGTATGTATGTTATTATCAATATGTTATTGTTAGACAGCTAGTATGACTGAAGTGAAGATTGTCAGTTGCTGATTATTAATCAAAATCATGGTAGGTAGGAAAACTATAGAGCGGATGTACCTTAGTGTAGGTCCTTCCACGATGTACAAATGTACATGTAGTAAAAGCTTGTAAAAACGGAACATCGCAAGGTCTCAGTTCGGGGCGAAATACTTGTATATAAATTAGAGAACGTTTAAAAAACTTTTCGTTAACAAATGTCAAAGACCACCTTACATTTTACACATGTTTACGGCGTGTTTGGTCTCTGAACATGATCTGCTTGTTTATTCAAGATGTGCCTAACAGGTACTTCAACAGCCATATTCGTCGACTAATACAAGCTAAGCCAGCGTGGGCAGACCAGTCTTGGCCCAGACGTGGTCTGACTCAGCTAAAAGATCATTACAGAATGTTTATCCACCAACTAGTTTAGAATTGAAGATGGTTGTACAGTTGTTGGTTTGGTTTGGTGTGTTTACGTGGATGCGTAAACTAAGAGACATCATGTTTGAGTTGTGATCTGCCAGTTACTACTCCTCATTTTTAGGGTTCCGTAGCAAAGAACCCTTACCTAGTGTAAGTTCGTTCTGTCCGTCTGTTTGTTAGTCCGTCCTAATTATTTAGAACTTTCTAACTTTAATAGTTATTTTGATAATTGCATGAAACTTTGCACAATTACAGTTTTGGTATAGATTTCGGTTTTAAAACTATACAAAATATAATTTAGCATTTTAGGGTTGGCTCTGGTAGGATATGAAATTGGGAATGAATATTTATTTTCGCTGCGCTCGTGGGCGTTGTCGTTGAATAGGTCTTTTAAAATGAAAATATGGTCTCTTACATCACTTTTTTTTATCAAGTGTATAGTTGGTGTGTGTGTAGTTTGCAAATGAAGGCCCGCCAAATTGCCGGCCCGCAAAAAGTTCAAGGTCAAATCATTTATTGCTCATTATAGTTGCTCTCTCCCTGCATTTCTTAACTATTAGACATAGGAATTAGGAACGTGTAACTTGTCATGATGATAAAAACTAAAAACATTCATTCAAAATTATTTTGAACATTTTGTAATGACATCTTTTTGAGATATAGCTATAAAACTGAAATAAATTTAAGGCGTTTAAGCTTATTGATCCTTTCGTGAAATAATCTAAACAAAAAATTTTAGTCAAGTAATGTTGGTCGGGTAATACATCTTTAAAAAAATGATTTTTATTTTATTTTATTTATTTATTTCAAGGAAGACCAACAGCCATAAAAAAGTATAACAATCTTAATAGATACAGAAGCTAATTAAAGGTCCTCGCGGATAAAAATTAAAAAAGTAACAATTTAAGTGACATTACGCAGTTACACAATAAGAGTTTGTCGAAAAAATTAAAATTACATAAAAAATTATAAATATTTAAAAACAATAACATATAACATAACATTTGTTATATGTTATATATAACATATAACATATAACATATAAATTATTTAAAAACATTGCATTTACACTATATTAAATTTGCAGCCATAACCGTCAAACTATGTGTGGCAACACCTGAAAATGAATTGTCAATAACATTTAAATAATTGTACGTATAAGTACGTAAACCTTACCTGAACATTGACGATATGGATGCACAAAGTGGTATAAATCTCACCTATATCGAGGCAAAAACCGTTTCCTAATAGGAAAGTGGCCCACACCCTGCCATTAGCACAAGAAAGCCTTTCCACTGTGGGCGGACCAGTCAGGATATGTGCTGCCGAACCGGTTCCACCGAGGACCGAGTCGGACATACTGTTTTGATTTATAATGTAAGTAGAGCTGATAAAATAATCGAGACACCATGTTAATCTTATCAGGACTGTGGATAGAAGAATATTGAAGACGCTACTGTTTGGGTTGCGAACTTAATCATAGGAGTAAAGAACCTGTATGTGTATGTATGATATTTCTATGAAGTCTTCAAAAGACTTCAAAAATAGAGGTTCTCACTGTTACTTCATCGAATCTCGCGTGAGGATTCATTATAAATTATTATAACACCGACTTGCACACACGATTATGTTTTATCGGTCGAGATAATAGACCGGTTTCTCACTGTTCTCAATTCGGCTGTTTTATTGTTTTATTATTGAATAGGCTAAATCTCGAAGGAGGTCCCATCTAACTATAAGAAAATATTTCACTTCTATCGTAAGACTGGCACGTGGAACCTGCGCAAAATATATTGAGTTTCGTGAAGTTGGTTTTTATTTTTTGACTAATAGCACCAAGCATTATTTACAAAGTTATGGAATTTGGGTCTTGAAAATTCGCGACAAAAGTATCTTTTTTTCATTTTTCACATTCATTTTTAACCTATATATATGTATTTAAATACTTTTAGAAATACAGATAAACTAATTAATCCTATTTCTAAGTTAGCTTGCAAGACATGATTAGAATACTAAATGCACAGATAACGTACAGTACACCTTAGTACAGTAGTATGGTTTGAAGTACAGATCAGATATATTAGTAAAAAGGAAGGAGGTATTGGCACGAAGTAGCTGACCATGTAGAGGCCTTATTGCGTAAGTGGTGGCGGTAGTGTTCGTTTGCCCTCCTACACACGCACATGGAGCGAGTAAGTTGGTGTGAGCAGAACTGATCACCATTGCCACCAGTCTTACATAAGTATGTCCACAGAAAATAGAAGTAAATAGAACGGAAATGAAAAGGAAAATCTGTCGCCAGGCATTATGAAATAATCTTGATTGAACATTCTTATTTATGTCAACGCGTCGAACTCCGAATCCAAAGAACTTGGACCTTACCATTTTTGGGTTAGGTCTCAAAATTCTTTGTCCGCATCTTAGTTGCTAACTGGTTTCGAATGACTGACGTTTCGTTTATATGGGTGCAACTGGATACAACAAATTTCTTTAAAAAATGCTTTGACAGCAGCTGTTCTAATTTAAACAAAAAAAAAATCTTTTCTGTGATAATGCTCCTGGTATCAAAACCTCCTTTTCAATAAATAATGGAGCAAAAAAGCTTAATTAGTTGCATCTGCACCATTGATGGTGCAAGTCAATGGTGCAAACGATACGACGGGCACCAAAATACAAGCTGAGAATTAAAGCTGGAAGATAATCTGATAACGCCATAAGTTTAACCCAGTAATAAAATGAGAGACAGTTTTAATCATCATAGCTTTTAAAACTAAAACCCTCAGCATAATAACTGCACTCCCTGAATAATAAATCTCAAAAGCGGAAAATAAAAAGCTTTATTTTTGAAGCACATTGTTGCAACGGAAATGTGGGTCGAAAAAACTATTAAGTCGTCAAAAAGGAGTAATAAGCGAGAGAACACTTATAACCCTTTATGGAAGCATTTCTCTTGGAACCAGTTAGTGAGACAATAGACTTGAGCCTCGGACAGGTAAAAAGTTAACGCTTTATTAAAAAGTGAACCGTGGGTGGGGTTTTATAAAGTTGCCTGCCACTATTGATAAAATTTACAAAAATTGTTTCCTCCCTAATTAATATTTGTGAAAAAATCTGAATGTCGCTTAATTTTCCATGATGTGTGCTGAGGAAGACAAAATGGAGTAACTAACAACATGACCAGCAATATTGAGATGCGTAACTTTGGATCATTCTCGATAGATTCATTGTCCTGTGTATCCAGTGTGTAGTCTGACTTTTTATAATAATATGTGATATTTGTATATGTGTATATGTATATGTTTTTTTCATAGTCGTATTGCAATGAAGATATATAAATAGTTCATTATTTGTTATTATCTTCATCAGCCTAAAGACGTCCACTACTGAACATAGGCCTCCTCTTTAACCTCCACACTGAACGACAGCCTGCCATCTGCATCCACTGGATGCCCGCGACTCTCACAATGTCGTCGGTCCATCTAGTGGGAGGCCTACCTATGCATTATTTGGTATATGTACGGTTAAAATAGAAGTAGAGTAGATACATAAGTATTAAGTATTATTCCCTAAATATCCTCAGAGAAAATAAGAAAGACATGTTAGCGAGTATACCAAGCAAAAAGTTGAACAATTTAATTCCCAGGGACCTTCATTTGACGCCACTAGATTGATCTATGAGCTGAATCTTTTTTCTTAGGAATAAGAGTAAACAACACGAAAAATAGCTGTTTCTATAAAAAGTTTCGGAGAAACTGAATCATTGAGAAAGAAAATATAAAGAAATATTAGGCCGGCTTATGATTTTTCTCGCTATCTTGTTGGTAAACAGAATAATATGTTACAGAATATATTTTGGATTTGACTTCGCAGTAATGGTTGATATTTCCTCTTGATAGACATTGTGGATTTCTTAGTCTAATTCAGTGTTTTTCTTTTTCCAGGTAAAGACAGAGCTGGAAGAGTGAATACATCCAAAGTTGAAGGACCTATTCGTTTACATGATTACTGGTTAGGGTTAGTAAGACTAACAAGTCAAATTGTGGTAGAAATGAAGCAAAGGATAAAGTTACAGGCATCGAGTGCCAAAAAATGCTAAAAATGCACGCTACGAATTCTGCACAGACTTGGTTAGTTACAAGGTAAGCGCGATCCGACTACAACGCCGCGCGATGCCAGAGCCACGATGACATAGCGGATAACTAACGTTAAACGCTATGCAAGCGACATAACGTCTAAATTGGAGTAAATGTTGCATTGTGAACTATATAATCGATACAATGTATGTACAGTGACGCTAGGACGTTTTTTGACGGTTTTCACGACGGATTGCTACTATAGGAATTTTATCTCAATGGGTTATACTTGGATTTAGTGATAATCTAGAAAGGTCTAAACGATACCACGGAGAATGCCATAAGGATTGCTCGATTCTGGTCACGCGGAAATGCATGGATGAGGTTAGATGCAAAAAATTGAAAATTGGAAAAAGGAGGAGAATTATTATTAAGCCCTGCAGTTGGCTGAATCAGCTGCCGATGATGATGAAACATGGAACCTATAAGAATATGTTTAATTTAATTTTTGGAAACGTTACGTGGTTGAAAATGATATTTATATCTGAACTAAAGATCTCATGTTGGAAAATAATGTCATAGCGTTTACAGACTTTACTCTTTGAACTAAGCGCTCATTATTTTCTGAACCTCATATAAGAATGGCCATTATTCCACAAATTCTCATAGCAATTTTGTTGACCGTAAAACGGTAAATGTATCGCGTATCGTAATCTTCGCCGATGACTACGACTATTAGCGACTACGCGTATAGCTATAATATAGTAGGTTGACATTTTTGCTTTTATAGAAATACAGAGTTTTTTTAAAATTACGTCATAGGTGGCAAACAAGCAGACGGGACGCCTGATGGTAAGCAGTCACCGTCGCCTATGGATACTTGTAACACACCAGAGGCATCACAAATACATTACCGACCCTTTAGGACTCTATTAACTCGCCTTTTGAAGAACCTCATGTTGTAGCTTCTCGGAAACACCGTGGATGGTATCTCATTCCACATTTTGCAGGTATGAGGCAAGAAAGATAGTGTGAATCGCACGGTTTGCGATTTCCACTGATCTATGATATGGATCTAAGATACTGAGTTGATTTTGACTATCCGTTTCAAACCAACGAACAGCCAGATGTTATGTTTTAATAGCAGATATGTAAATCAAAGATAATGTTGATTTTGGCATCTCCTAATATTTTGAGGAAAACTGTTCCGTTTGAACTGTGAAGCAAAATTAGAATCTTGGGTAAGTATTATTTGGGAAGCTGGTCATTATTAAACCAAATCAAAATCTGCTTATTTCCATAAATATTGTCTCAAAAGCTAAAATGGAATATATAATGTGTCACAAATATTCTACCGTATCTGGTGTAAATTTTTTGCTTTTTGTCATGGTTTGAATTACATATTTAAGTACTTGTTGCAGCAATCTGTTATAGCTTCTTATATTATCTCTGTTTGTCGTAGTTTTATGTTATTTTTCAGAAACTGCAGATAACATCACATTCCGTCACTTAGATGACCGCAATTTGAATTTTAATACAGAATTACGCTCTCATTTTATTACTGAAATGCGGGACATTTTACCGCGAAACTTTTCGGCAACTCGTTCCAGTTTGTCGCCCATTCAGAGAGTTTCTAATTACACAAAGCTCAAATTTCCCTGAACACTATACTGTAGCCAAAGTTTCATATAGTTGCTTGGCTCCAAAAAGCCTAGTAATCGTGGGCGGGCAACTATTGTCTCGTTACAAATGTTTGTATCGAGCTGTAATGACTGTGTTGCTCATTGTTTTAATTCACCTTGTCGCTTGTTGAGGTAATCAGATTCGATGATGTTATCTTAACAGTATTGTCTATTTAACTTTGTTTTGTTTGATTGATTAAGTCTTAATGCAGTTTTGGTGATGATAATATCTCTTTTTTATGTATTTCTGTAAAATCATTATCATCATCTACATCCTTCCCACTCCCCTTATCCCACTGCTCGTATTTGTTAGGTATCTTTTGCTATGCCATCTGTCTCATCCCCGTATTTATAGATGTTACCTCTCCCTATCCTCAACTTTGAGGTTCCTTAAGACGTGTTTTGAATTTTTTGGTGGATGAAATAACCTCAAGGTTACTTCAATAAAGGATGTTTACATATCTAATGACGTCATCTATGACGTTATTGCTTCACTTTGTCTTCATTTGAGGTGGATCTCGCCCACGATCTTGCCTTATTTTGCACCACTTTGGAAAAAAATCTGTCGAGTGTTACTGTTATCGTGTTATTATTATTCTGTAGCTCTTCCAGTAAGATCATTTTGTGATATTTCTTGAACCGGTTCAGATAGGAATTCCAAATGAACTAGTTGCTATATATGCTTTTACGTTTCAGTTGTTTTTTTCGCATCATTTATATTTTTAGCTCATTTGATTGCTAATTTATTGTTTGCTAGACTATTTAGGATGAATACTGTTCTTTTTTAAAATTCGTATCACAGTAATGTTTTGTTTTATTTGTCAAAATATGATATGATGACCAGTCAAGTTACATCGTCATCATCATCAGCCTTTTATTGTCCACTGCTGGACATAGGCTTCTCCTACCTATGCACGCCACTGAGGTCAACAACAAGTCAAAAGAACTTCGCTAAAAGGTTTAAATCATGTCATTGTGTTAGGGGCCGTCCATAAATTACAACACTTGAATTTTATGGTGTGACGTCAGTCGACACATATTTTGCATTTTCACATATAAATTTAGATATTAAATTCAAACAGCACTTCTAAAATTATTTACATATTTCTATTTAATTTATTTAACCGGCTTCACAAAGGAAGCTGTCAATTCGGTTGTATTTTTTTTTTTTTAATTTTTGTTACCTCAGCTTATCTCCGTCATTTATTAATATGAAAAGATATACTTTCTGATTGATCCCATAGACATTTCATCAAAATCGGCGCAGTGGTTTGGTTTTAAAATCAAAATAACTGAATAAAATAAAAATATGTCAGCCAAGTAGAAAAAATTGCGTATTTACAATTTTTTCAGTCGGTTATAAAATATATTTTTCATAAAATCAACAAATCTACCATTTAAAAAAAATACACTCCCCCTGGCTTGACTTGTGAAGTAATTTATGGATGGCCCTTTAGTTTAGTTATATCTGCACGATTCGGTACATACCGTAATAACAACGCAATAAAATCTACGTGATATAACTAACAACTACTGTATTAACTATACGCCTCGCATTGTATTACAATTTGCCGTAACTTTACCGGGGAAATACCAAGATACTTAACTACCTATCTAGTAGGAATATAAGAATTTTAAGGAAAATGTGTAATCATCCGTTCTTGTTATAGGATCACAAGCATAATCTTAAGCAAGATTCGTACAACGTTTTTTGTCGAAATTTTCATGGTGTCTATATCCATATAGGAATCGTAGTTTTAGAATCTGGGTGTCCTCGAATCGCGAGTGAATCGGTTTCTTTTAGATGAGCGTGATTTATGGTAGACCGCATCGAGAAGGCGGTTATTGTTCGCCCGCTGTAGGCCTTACACGGGCCGTGGACACTGTTGTCCCATCATTTTATCCCGCGAGAAAGAAACAAACGTATCCATATTCTAACTTTGTTGCGTTTACGCGCGGATAAAAAAGGTGGAAAAATAATTAGCCCGCGGCTCGCGCTAGACTTTAGAGCCTTACAGCTAGCTGTTTTATCAATTCAGTTTAGGTGATGAAAAAAGTTGCGCGACCGCAAACTGTATCAGGGCGCTTTAAGGTTCACGATCGCGTGATTTTCCGAACTGCGATGTTTTAACGTTAGTTTGAGACCGTGTAAGGAGTTGGCCGTAAGGCCCCTGGACAGGCTAATGCAGACATAGCATGCTCTAGTAAAGTACTGGAGACTTTACTAGAGTCTTCAATTGAGTTTTGGAAACAACACGATAAGGCGTATGTCAAAGAACACTTTATCAATTAAAAATCCACCAGTATTATGTAATATACAAGTTTAGGAAAATATTACAATCAGTCGACATATTTTTTCACGTTGCCGAAAAAAACTGTTGCCTAAAAACGTTAAAAGCTCGTGAAACTTAATAAAAGTTTTTATTTTTTGACTACAGCACGTCCGTACATTTTGCCAGTTCACAAGAATAAGAGCTCTACACTTATGATGCTCTTATAGCTCGGTTTCGTCATCACGACTGTCCTTTTCGGAATCCTGCCTTCAAAATTCAACCTCGGTTAGTATACACGAGTATACACGGTACAAAATCTCATTTATACGTTTAAAGGTTGCATAAGTGCAATAACTAAACAAGTCCACATAATGTGTGCCATTGTCAAGGCCACTCGCGACTGGCAGGCGTTGGCCTTGATAAGGTTATGTCAGAGATAGTAAACGTCTAGTTTGTTTGATCAACAGTGATTATGAGTGTTATGTATTGTTTGTTTTTGTTCGGGCTCTCACTTAATGGCCTCTTGGTCTAGTCGTAGTCCTAAATGAGGATCTAATAGTTTTGTTGATTCTCTTCGAGCTTTCTGCGAATGGGGTGGAAGTAAAAAACGGACACAATTTTGGTCGAGCTTTTTCTGTAGCTATCAGCATAATGTTTTTGCTAGTTCACAACTGTAAAAGTAGTTTTATTATAATTATTGATATTCAAACACTAGGCGTCCTCATCTTTTTAAACGAATTCAATAATGGAGCGGGTTCTCAATAACTTTTTTTTAAAATAAATGTTTGTTACCTCAGAACTCCGTCATTATATAAACCGATTTCCAAAATTAATGATGTGGTCGAAGATGAAGCACGCTGAGTTAGAAGATACCTATTCACTCTGGCCTTGAAAAGGCCCAGATTACATCTCTCAGGAAACAAGGAAGCGGGCAGATTGTTCCAATCCTTGGCCGTACGGATTGCCTAGAAGAAACCGACCAACCAGCACAAACGGGAAAAGCAATTAATATAGCTTATTTCTATTTAGGTTAGAAACAAAACATACTAAAGTTTCACGAAGAGGCTAGAGTAAATATAGGTATCTTCTAAGTTTGCGTTCTCTATCGTAGACCGCATCATCGCTTAACATCAGGCGAGATGGCGTTCAAACGTAAGCCCATTTTTGTTAAAATACCAACCTTCGGAAAAATTTATAATAAATTAACGTTTTAGAAACTTTCGAATAATTTTTAAACTTTAAGGAACTATTGTCTCTATCCTCAACCATCTCCTTTCTCTAAAAAGTTTATTTTCCAACCAGTTTAGTTCTCGGTTTTTCAGTCGTGGTCTACTATTTACAGAGTTTATGAGCTCTGTTTACAAACTTTCTTAATGATGATTTTGTTCCACTCCGTTCTTGATCCTCTGAGAGGTGTTTTATGGCGTAGATTATCGTTACAACTTTAAATGCTTCCTAAGATTATAAAAAGATAGCTATTTCGACTCGTCCGATCTTACCGGAAATGACTACGAACAGTTTAAGTAGGTATATATAATGCTTGTAAGAGCCATTAAAACAAATTGGTTTTAAGGTTGAACTTGAAGTTTATTGGCATAATAAGCCGGTTTGAATTTACATTTTGTGACTTAATTTTGAGTCGACTTTTAAAAGGTTAATAATTTTATTCTACTGGTGTGGTCATACATAAACTAACAGAGCATGGAATCGTTCAGATGTTCAGATTAACCTCCACACTGAACGACAGGCTGCCTTTTGCATCTACTGGATGCCCGTGACTCTCACAATGTCGTCGGTCCATCTAGTGGGAGGCCTAAATACATACACTGCGTAGTTTGAAAGTTGTCCATGTACTGTATGGTTTTCCTATTCTGTGGGAAAGTAAAGTAATTGGGTCAGGTCATGCAGGCACTTGGGATTTATCAGCTCGGCGCGCGGTTTGTCGACTTTCCTTCTGCCGAGCAATTGCAATCTCGCAGAGACTGAGCATTGCAATTACTCTCGAGTGGACCGTCGGGCCGGACAATTGAAAGAATTAACGTTGAGCTTACCACAATTCTGGGTCAGTTCCTGTGATTATCAACAAATTAAATGTAAGATGAAGATCGCGGCCCCAATAATTAATATATGTTTACAAAAAAAATGCAACCGACTTCACAGTAATATAAATAGCATTCATACCGTAATTTGGCATGTTTTTTTTTTACAAGTTACACTTTTTTAGGGAACACTTAGTGCGCGGGCCTGACTCGCACTTGGCCGGTTTATTTCAAAGTCAAAGTTTTTATTTGCTTGCCAATGGGTGTAAAAGGTCTTAAAATATTAAATATACATCCATTAACAGCCCTAAGGGTAAGAGCAAAATAATTGTCTAACAAGCTCTCGCTGACACCGGCGCATGGCTTCAATAAAACTTCACGAACATCGATCCGAGCAGTAAAGCTTCCGACATGGTGTCCTTGGTAGACACTTTAATAATGCATTGATGACCTACTATGCTCACTACTTCACTCAATACTCATGCACGAATGGGCAACAACCGCCCACTTTTACTGCCGACGGTCCTTGGCCTCGATTTTTGAATCGCTCATACGAAACTACGAAACTCATGCGAAATGAAAGATTTTCAATTGATATAAAGTTCTCAGACTCGAATATTTCAACCGCACTCGTTGCGTTATCAAGTGATATGATCTATTGCACATTCGAATAGAAATTGGTCGACACTCAAAGTGGTATAATAATAAAAAATTAAGATATTTAAGTATAACATTTTTGTTTTCACTGTACTTTACTACCAATAGTTCTATCTGGAATAACATTTGCGTCTCCAAAAAGTTCGACTAGCCGCAGTATAAAAAATTGTATTTTTTTTGTCCAAACAGCTCGATCATCGAACTACTAGTCTGACAGAGTGGAATAAACGAAAAAATGCAATTTTTGTTTGGGATTTCGTACGAAAGTCGCTAATTTCGCATGATATTTTCGTGAGAAATATCATACGAGCGATTCAATAATAGAGCCCCAGACGCGGTGTTATACGGTTACTAGTTGCACGCTGAGGATTTTTCCACATTTTACGCATTTTCTTACATTTCCAAAATAGAAAGTGTCCTATGTTCGTCTTCACGATGCTTTTTACCTCCTTGCAAAATTTTATCAAGATCGGTTCTGGGGCCTTACGGACAACAGCTATTACGGCACCTAATCCGCTCAGTTGGAATATCACGCGAACGTGAACCTTATCGCGCCCAGATACGGTTTGCGGTCGCGCGATTTTCCAACTGAGCGGATTAGGTGCCGCAATTAGCTGTTGTCCGTAAGGCCTCTGTTGTTTATTCGTATAGCTAACAAATAGTCGGACACAAAAACAATTAAAAGTATTTGCCAGTGTCGTAGTTGGACCTAACTCTTCTCTTTCTCTTTGGTACAATTTGCTTCGTGGTTCATTGTTCTATTCACGTTTCAATATAGGTTTCGAAACCTCGAGGTTTTGGCGGTGATATGAACAACTTTCCAAACATGTTAAATGAAAAGTTACTTTTTCATAGCATTTAAAATAATGTTGTAATTGTTACAACGACGTCGATTTGTATCCAAATGTGTTAAAATGTTGATTTAAGTTATTCGTATCAATACGCTAATCTACAGACAAAGCATTCTGTACAAAGTTCAATGGAATCAAAATATTTATCGTGCTAGCGAACTATTAATTTGAAACACCAAAGCTTCTACGTAGAAGCTCCTGTTGAAATATTACGAGCAATAAACGTAACAGCAATCAGTATGAATAAAGCCGTAGGCGTTATGCCTCTTTCGTTGATTAGATACTTCTAAGTCCAGGCTCTTTTGTTACCTATATTACTAGTTGTTCGCCCCGAGCTGAGGCTTCGAGACCCATATAGGTATAATATCTCCCTTGTTTGTCAGATCTTAGGTTGTAGATTTGTTCGACGTAAACTTGCGTACGGATTGGTCTGATGGTCGTGAAATTTTGTAGACAATTAGTCCATGCAACTTTTAGCCGATTTCAATAAAGGGACCACCGGATAGCAAGTTGAAGTGGCAGTGGGCAGGGCACATAGTACGCAGCACAGATAGCCGATGGGGCCGAAAGATTCTCGAATGGATAACGGACCGGTTAGCGCAGCGTGAGACGTCCACCCACGAGATGGACAGACGACCTAAAAGCGAACGCAGGGAAACGCTGGATGCAGGCCGCTTCTAACCAGCCTTATTGGAGATTTTTTCTGTTTTTTTTTTAAAATGTTTGTTACCTCAGAACTCCGACACTTAAAGTCCGATTTTTATTTGAAAGGTTAGACTTTCAGATTTTTCCATAGAAATATATATAAAACTTAAAATTGTGTAAACCGGGCGAGTCCATAAACGTAACCTTTACTATAGTTAGATTATAATAATAGATTTACTCTTATGACAATAAAGAAGAAGTAGTATCTTATCATATCATGAAAATCGGTTTAGTATTTTGGTTTTTAAATCTAAATAACTAGAAAAAACATGTCATCCGAATATCGAAATTGCGTATTGACTAATTTTGAAAACGGTTTTATTAATTAATAATTATTATGTTCGAATATAAGCAAAATTGGCAGATGGATTGCGATGATATGATAATAAGGCGCAACAACTAATTAACTAACCATGAGCGCAGATGTATTTCGGATGTTACATAAATCATCTCTTGTAGATTGATATAATTATGTCAATATCACACGGACTACACTACACCACAATAAGCTCAATCCAAATTATACTGTGCTTACTCAGTCGTAAAGTACATATTTGATTCAAATTAAATACAGCTAGATTAACCTAATCCCTCACAGTCGATTAGTCATCGATTGCCGACTTAATCGATGCCTAAATTAGTAGTAACCAATTGGTAATAATTAATAATCAATGAGCACAGCGGCCTTACGGCCAACAGCAAACTGGGTATCAATTTAACGTTAAATCCTCTCAGTTGGAAAATCACCTGACCGCAAACTGTATCTGGACGCGTTAAGGTTCGCGTTCGCGTGATTTTCCAACTGAGCGGATTTAACGTTAGTTTGGTGCTGCAATAGCGGTTGTCCGTAAGAACCCAGGACATGGCCCTGATATGATGATGGCCCTATGATAATTGAAAACCTCCTCCTTTCAAAGTCGGTTAAAATAATACAGTATATTTTGTCCTCATAACGTACACCAATTTCTTGCCACATTTTTATCAAGATTAGTTCAGCCGTCAAGGCGTGAAAAGGTAAGAAACTAACACAGACAAAGTTCCTTTAGCATTTGTTACTGTGATTAAGTGTGGTCTCTACCCTCGTGCCCTGGATAACACCTTGTCACAAAAGTATCACTTACCTACTTGGTAATCGATACGACGACAGGTGGTCACCGATACCCATGGGAGGAAACCGGAGCCTTTGCAAGGCGAGCGCGCGCGGCGGACCGTTGCACTGCATTGGATACTGCTACTTGCATTGCACGCGCTGGGAATCAAGCCGGAAATGTAGGCCAATGTTGGTTAAAAAGGTAAAAAATCGTTCAACGAAACATCCGTTTATTAGAACTATTCAAACTCGCTCTGACCGTAATGCGAAGACGCACTTTGAAGATGAAAGGTTTGGTACATGAAAAAGTTATAAGTTTTGGCGATGATAGCGGTTGATAGCGGCAGATAATGGTTGGCGTGTTCGACTTCCATGTTACATCACATCATCAGTCAGTAAACGTCCACTACTGAAAATGCTTCCCTCTTATAGAGGGGTGTTGCCATAAACCCCACGCATGGCAGGTGGCTTGGGGATTGCAGTGCACCGTGTACTAATAAGACGCTGTTGCCCAGCTTCCGGTAGTTCTTTTCGCAGTTTTAGGACATACCCGGGTCCACCACGCATCACCACATGACCATGCTATATGCGTGGGTTCAAATCTTGACGATAAACATGAGCTGCCGTTGAAGGTAAACATCGTGAGGAACCCTTAGAGTATGGTGATTCTTTCTTGTACTCGGCTGACTAATGACACCCTTAAATTAAAAAACTGTTGTCAAGTATTTCGACAGGTTTTTTAGAGTGATAGTGGCCGAGCGGTAGCATGTGCGCTTTACAATCTGACCGCACTCGGTTTGGCACTGCACCAACGACTTACTTAGTACCTAAATAAATTATGTGCAGTTTCGATGCCATCGCTCAAAAACGGTGAAGGACATACACCTCACGATAAACATCGTGAGGAAACCGGTATGTCCAAGAAACTTAAAGTTCAAAGAAATTATAACATGCACTGGGCCAGCATGATTGGATTAGGACCCATTCTCTCTATGAGAGAAAGCCTGTGTTCAGCAGTGGAAACATGATAGGCTAAAATGATGGTAACGATGATGATTTATGACTAGAAATCCTTTGATTCACATCCATTAGAAGTGTAACATTGCGATACGCGACACTTATTAATAGGTCAACTTAGGGTTGCCAGATGGCCGGGAACCACGGGGATTCTCATGTTATTTTAAATAATCTCCCGGCTCCCGGAAAAACTCCAAATTCTCCGTATAAATTACAGCGCGAGGCGTGCAAAATCAATTTTAGATTCTCTAAAATAATTTAAATTGGTTGATTTCGTTGGCTGCGCTCAACGGCCATATCCAGTGCCAAATCGAATCTTTTTCGCACGTTTTTAAGATAAAAAATTAATGAGTAATATTAACAGAAACCGATTAGAATAACATTGAACATAATGACCGAGGAAATAAAAAATAAAAAACTATTTTTTTTTTTTTAAATTTCGTTGGCCATCCTATGAAATGTCAACATTGTCAACACGAAAATAGCTTTATACTATTTTCAATGTTGCTACTTGTATTTGGTGTTACATTAATGATGTTTCGACGAGTAGTAGGCTGTTTTTTTTCCTCGGCAACAACCCCAAAATCCCGTTAATATGTAATTTTCTCCCGGTAATTTGGTCAACCAATATGGCAACCCTAGTCAACGGCTCAATTGTCGCCTCCAGTATATTTATCCAATTGGTTGATTGTTTCATTGAAACGAACAACTAGAAATTAACCTGTTATACCTCTATATATCAAAATTTCGTCCCTTATTGATCCGCTGTTGGAAGTAGGCGAATTCTACACATCGTTATTTTTTGTCTTACGCCGATTTCATTTAGTCCCATACCCTGAACATTAGTACAAGTAACTAGCAAAGTATTTGCTTCAAACTTAAAAAAAATAATATATATATATATATATATATAAGACTGGTGTTTCTACCACCTCGCCTAATGTTAAGCGATGATATGGTCTACGATGGAGCACACATAACATTTCTAAGAATATCTTAGAGAATTCTGAATTCTCAAAGAAAAACATCCGTCATCTAGTCTACCTGTCCTGTTACCACGGACACTGCAAAGTGTTTGAAACGTCGGAAACAAAAATAAAATTATTAATTAAAAATATAGAAATGTATTTAAAAACAAGTTTTTTTTTAACAAAAAAACCTTTCATTTGATACCCATATGATGGGGGTGCATAAAAATAACTGGTCCGCCATATTGGATTTAGAATGACGTCACTTAGGCAGGGCGCAAACGTGGACTCTTTTGTGTCTTGTATCGGATACAAGCTACCAATGAATATTTGATTTCTATAATAACTATATAAACAGTATGAAATCAGCCACTCTCTTCGCAGATTTTGTGTCCAGTTGCTTCCACTGTACTGGGTGTGCCGTGTCGGCAACAAAATCTACGTTTGCGCAGCGCCTTAGCTAACCTTGCATTGTCATCCAAACTAAACGTGTATGCCAAATTTCAGCCCGACGGGTCTAAAATTTACTAACAGGACAAGTTACATAACAAGATAAAAGCTTATCTATCTTCTATACATATAAGGCTTTGTCCTGAATGACTGATTGACTATCAACGCACAGCCTAAACCGCTTATCATAAAGACCTGAAACTTGGAGGGTGTGTTCTTTGTATGACGTAGGCATCCGATAAGAAAGGATTTTCCGAAATTCTACCCCTAAGGGGGTGAAAAGGGGGGGTAAAGTTTGTATGGGACAACGTGATTCCTTGGTCCAATTTAGGTACTTCAAATTTTGCATAAACCTTTTTTAACAGAATTTATGGAAGACGTGTTTCGTATTTTATTGAAATTCATCCCCTGACGGGGTTAAAAAGGGGTAGAAAGTTATTTTGGCGGTGATTTGCTTCGAAGTTGATATCAATACTCCTTGGTGCTTTTGATTTAAATTACATTTTATTTTGACACATGTTTGAAAACTCAATCCGATTTTATTCAAAAAAGGGTAAACTCATCTATGGTAAACTCACTTGAAATCACAGATCAAACAAACAAACAGACAATCACACAGATCAGACAATCTGTGCTTGAAATCATAAGCAAATACTCATTAAACTTGAAATGTCTCGAAAGTCACCGTACTATATTAGTACCTCATTTGAAGGTTTCTAAGCTTAAAGAGGTTATGCACTTTTAGGACACGGCCTGCCTTTTAGGTCCTGTCAAAAAAAAAAACAACTGAAGTTGAAATATTTAACGACAAACTTAACTTTGTAGTTGACAATAAGTTTCTGCCATACATAACAACTACAAAATGTAAGTTTGTAATTCTAAAACAATATTTTTTTATATTTATAATTTCGAATTAACAACTTTCAGATTTATTCCTTTATATGTGCTGTAAGACCTTGCCTCTTGCCAAAATTTATGATTCTAGGTCAACGGGAAGGTAGGTAACCACCCTATGGGTTTTGATTCCCATGTGAAATCGCAAAATATACGACATAAACGTTCATATCTTTTGATTGCGTTGATTTACAACTTTTATTTTTTTTACAGTCAAAAGAAACCGTAGACCCAAGTATTTAGTATAAAATTGAACTTGATACCTTTACACGTTCTTGAGAAAAAGGGTCTTGACAGACGGACAAGGAAGTGATCCTATAAGGGTTCCGTTTTTACCTTTTCAGGTACGGAACCCTAAAAATGGGAGCAGTGTTGGTTAACATCTATGGGAAATTCACTCACTCACTCACTAACACTCACACACATCACGAAATCTCGAAAACTACTTGACCTACGAAGCTAAAATTTGGCAGGTTATGAAAGTCTACGCGTACGAAGTCGCGGGCAACAGCTAGTATAATATAATTTAAAATACACGCTATAAAATCCGTTAGAGGTGTTTTAAATTTCTTCATGAGAAAGCGTTTGTCTATTACTGCCTTGCAAAGGTCTGCCCTACAATGCAAGGGCCGCGATTTCATTTAAGATTCATTTGACTTTTTTCTCTAACGGTGCTTAGCCGCTCACTTCATTTCTGAGCCCTTTTACTATTACCATTTCGGAGATAAATCTTCGCTTGCTTGGTTTTCTGGGGCTCGGATCTTGGTTCGTATCTACACTCTAATGAACACGGTTCACAGTTACGCCTATGGACTTTGATATTTTATTGACCGACGCTGGCGCCATGATGCAGATAGTTGAATCTACGGACACGCGCCCTACCATTTCCCTAACCGCGTTCAAATGTTCAATGTAAGACCCGGCCACCCGGAACTATTTTCCCGACACAATATGAGGCACTTTTCTATTGTCAACTCAGAAAGATTAAATAAAAAAAAAGCTTATTTTATCACAAATAGAAAACAAAGTAATTTAGTCTTTATTTGACATGTAAAGTTTTGAACCAACTATAGAGAGTGGATGTAGTAGAGAGTGTATAGAGTAATATAGAGTAATTTGTATCAACGGCTTTGTTGTCTGACTTGGCTCTTTTCGGGCTCTGCAATTTTTTTACAGGAATGTTTTTGATTCGATCTCTCTGTCACACTCGTTAGGTTAGATGTAAAAGCGCCTTGCAGAGCTGGTCGTAGGTCGTAGGCTTAGGAATCACTGTTAGACAGACCCGTCTTAGACGGATTCCTAAACTGCCCACAAAGATATAAACATTACACACTATCAGAATATTTCACACTTGCATTGTCGTAAAAAAAGTGAAGGAACTTAAGTGGAACTGGGCACGACACATGGCCAGATGTAATGATGGGAGGTGGTGTAACCGCAAACACAGCACACATAGGTGTACAGCAGTAACCGTGTGGTGGCCGAGACTAGGTTGGCGGAACCCATGCCGACCGAGGATGAAGTGGTTTGACGACATCAAACGTACTGTCGGGAAAGAGTGGATGCGACTAGCGAGAGACCGGTATGGGTGGTATAAACAAAGGAAGGCCTATACCCAGCAGTTGGACATTCAGGGCTGATAATGATGATGCATGCAAGCAAATAGGAAATAGGTGAATTGCGTCTTTGTAATTTGAACTATCTATTATTATAGCTACCAAATAGCTACGAACTATCTGTCCTTTGTAGCTTCGTCGATCAGTGGAAATGCGCAGTAGGTAGGAACTGCATACCTACTAGGTACTGCAGTTCAAAACAGGATTTCCCGACATACGAAGAACTCCTCCGGACCACACCGCAAATGGGAATGGGATGTAGTGTAGAAGCAAAGGATGCACTGAACTAGGGATGAATTACAGCGCAATTGGCAAACTACTGACAATGTCTCTATGGTATTAGGAATGTTAAATAAAGACGTACATTCAGTAGATAAAGGTAGCCATATTGCTATAGAACGGAATTATCAATCACTAGCTATGCCTCGCGGTTTTACCCGCTTTCCTTACAGGATTTGTTAATGTTTTGTGGTAAGAAGTAGCATCATGTGTTATTCCTGGTTATACGCTACTTTCTTACTGAATTTCATTTCAATCCATTCAGCTGTTACGGAGTTACTGAGTGAGTGAGTGGAGAGTACGGAGTACGGACAAACACACAAACTTTCGCAATTATAAAAGTTGGTCTTCTCTGACTGGGACTGGAATTGAAAAGGGTGATTTTATCATCACAGACAACCTAAAAATTATCGGTCACATATTATAGAAATGCAAGGTTCAAAAAAAAAGAAAAAGGTCTACCTGGAGACGATAAGAAAAATTTAGGGACGTGGGTAAAAAAGTGTTATTTTTCACGAGCAAGCGACGAATTGCCTACTTTAGCAAGATTCATAAGAGAGATTTTGTAACCTCCAACCAAACGACAGGGAAAGCAGCTTACCACAATCTACCAGTAGATAAAAAATTGGTATACCCGAGATGGAAAGATAGTTATATACGTTTCAGTGAAAGTACTAAAACCGTACGAAGTAAATAGGTCACCGTAAAAACACTCGGTTGCCTTCCGCATTTCCTAGGCCGTCTTGTCTTGTCATCTAGATCTAGATATGAAGGAGTACTAACAACAGCCTGCGGTAATCAGCTACCCCCAATCTAAATAACTGTACTTGGAGAAACGTCAACCAAGGTGATTAATTTATCAAAATGATCTTTGGAATCGAGAACGCTAAAACTAAAGATACTATCGATGGCTGTTATCGGATCAAAACATGATTAAGAACATAAGAAGCTTACAAGATTTCCTTGAAAAATATTCCCACAAGTAATGATTTTGATCCTGTGCTTATCAAATCTTTGAAGTGGCGCCGAGTGGAAATCTTATCTATATTGAATAATCTAGATTGTCACTTGTTTAATATATATTGTCGATTGCCTACGAAAAGCTCGAAGGACCAAACAAAATATAAAACTACGAGACGATACAGAAATGATGATAGATAGAATAGACACGACGAGTATCCGAGCTAAAATTTCTTACTATTAATGAGTTGCCAGTTACGCTTTTTCCGTTAAAAGAGACAATGATGAATCCCATTGTCATTATGTGAGCTTTTTTTGTCGTCTGATTTTCAACAGCGTCAAGATGATTCAGTGAAAAGATCTGTTAAGATGCTCATTTGTGTCAATGATTGATGACTATCGCCTGTTATATTCACCAACTAATTTAATACAATAAGCAATTTGTCAAACGACCAATCAGCATTTCCCTGAAGCGTCAATGTATCTGTTACTGCATAAAATACTATGCTTTAGACTTGGGGCTAGTTCACACTGTGTTTGATCCAAAGTATACGGTATATATTTGAGAAATCGAATGTGCCGACTTCATAACTTTTGGCGAGTTATATTGTTTGTTAAACAGTTGACCTGTTTAACAAACAATAACTCGCCAAAATTTTCATTTCTCATACAGAATTTTTCTGTATGAGAAATGAAAACGCATCTGACACTCAGATCAGTCAAACAAGGGAGCTGAAATTTACAGTTATCGTTCGTGTTTAAATGTCTCCTTGTTTCTTACACTTTTTTCACTATACTGCAAAACTGTCAGTTCGGCCCACTTATCCATTTTTCACGCGCACTAAGAGAATTGCTGTGACACCGATGAACTAACTGATAGTCCTCATACAAAAATAATGGCAGCCAAGTCGCCAGCAGGGTGAGTTCGGTTAAATGCATCAAGCTGATTTGGGTTAGATGCACTCTCCACGCTACCTTACCATATCCTTAACCTTGTTTGTCTTATCTAAGATCAGACACATGTCAGAAAAGTGTACGTAGATGTTAAGGTTGTTATTGAAAAATCCATCTCAGTGAGGCCGCTTATACGCTGCTGGCAAGTTCTTCTCGTAAGTACTTTAAAATTGCAGTCACAATCCTAGTAAACGAGGTGCAGTACTTATAGTTTTGCAATCACTACAATAGCTTTCCTTGATGCAAGTTCCATCGTTATTATTTTCATAATTTTTTTTTGTTCTGCATTCGCCATTATGTGAACAGTATCTTTCTTTGTCATTACGCTTTCTAACGGAATGCAATGTGTCTATAATAACACTGGTTATTTCATAAAATTACAGTTTTGTATGCCACGTCAAATTTTGATTCGACAAATTGCTTTCGGTTCCAGTCATCTTTGAGTACCGTGGAATTGAAACTGTCCAATTTTATTTTAATGTTACCAAAATAGATGTGTTTGATGATTGAACAAATATTTGAGTCTTCAGAATCCTAAAATACACTTCTCTTAACAGAGAAATTACAGCACAGCCAGCTGAATTGAAAATGGTCACGAATTCAAAACAGTCTATTTGTAACATTCCTAAGAAAATACACTTTTAATTCTAAATAATTATCCTCAATATTCCCGTTAGAATCTTTAGGTTGCTTCATACTAAGAAATCGCAGTGGGAAAACATTGGTAGACTTTCCTCATTATCTCATCTCATTGACCAATCGACACAAAAAATGAGTTCGCGAATATGCAAATTGATTCGAAAACCCATTTGTAAATATTCTCATCTATCTACACACATGCAGGCTCATCATGGTCCTAAACGTCAGAAAAAGTTTTCGAACACGTAATGTTTTATAAACGTTACCTAAGCACCGGTGAACTGTTTCACAAACTTGGAATTGGTATACTTTAGTTGGTGCTTAGTTTGATTGCTTACTCGGGGTGGCATTTGTTACGAATTACTTGAACTCGAGTTGAGCTCTAATATCTGTGGTGTTAAGGTCTAAGTTAAAGGTAATTCTGCTCTGTGAAAAAACATCTGACAGATATTCAGTTATTTACTCTATTCCCGTTGATCTTCCCATTGTGGGATTGATGTCATTGATGTGACTTTTTCGTCAAGTCTTGGTGGCAAGCACCCGTTATTTTATGTAGAAAATCTAATCAAAAATAGGTTAAGAGTGCGAAGTATACTGTTTCGATTGACAACCGGTCAATCAAAACAGTATATTTCGCATGGACGTAACAACCCTGTCTTTAGGTTTGTTACGTCCATGATATTTTGTTACAAGTTTTTTTTTATAATGGCCACTATTTTTGCTATGGTTATTGTCAAACCGATAAACAATGTGTAATTTTTTATACACTCAACTGATGTAATCTAAAGATTTTTTAATTTTCCTACAGGTTTTGTGGCAGTTTGACTATATCTGGGTATATTGTTTTTTCTAATAAGAGTATCTAAAGTGAAATACGTCACCGTCATTGTCAATACGAAATCGTCATCATCATTTTAGCCATAGGACGTACACTGTGTACATAGGCCTCCCCCATCAATCACCAATAGGACCGGTTAGAAGCGGCCTGCATCCAGTGTTTCCCTGCGGTCTCTTTTAGGTCGTCCGTCCATCTTGCGGATGGACGTCCTGCGCTGCGCTTACCGGTTCATGGTCTCCATTCTAGAATCTTTAGGCCCCATC
This sequence comes from Agriopis marginaria, assembly GCA_932305915.1. Classification (NCBI taxonomy): domain Eukaryota; kingdom Metazoa; phylum Arthropoda; class Insecta; order Lepidoptera; family Geometridae; genus Agriopis; species Agriopis marginaria. The sequence goes on along the minus strand of OW029914.1, from coordinate 17,440,804 downwards.
GGCCATCTGTTCTTCTTGTTTTGCCCTGCCGACTTCGTTCACTGCCTTTTCGTACACGAAATCGTGGCTTGAAAAAAGATCTTGTTAAGTATTTGATACATTTTCAGTTTTCTGAATAAAGTTGAGTCGCTACGAAACTATTTCATTACATTGTGACTTGTGACTTTCCAACGGATGAAATAGTAGCTGAATGCATCTCTAGAAAACTTTGGTCCCGAAGCTTTTACCCGAAGTAATATCGTAAATAAAGAAAAGTCTTAAAGTAATAGGTCTATAAACTCTGCTGTAGAAAAGGTAGTGTAATATAATTCAGCAAACACGTCCAACTTGTAGTTGTACTTTATTGACGTCATTCTTCGTCATGACACCGACAAATTCGCAAAGAATAAGTCCAAATCCAGACGCAACGTTGTGTACGCTGTCCCAAAAGTTTCCATGTTTATGGTGTTGAGAAGTTTAGGTATTGTTAGTTTGGCTTTATGGTGTGATGCGTAGGTGCCTTGCTGTAGTTTCTGAACAAAGCTTAGCTTCTTTGCCGTCTTGTTGATCTTTTGGCTTGGTTCTCTTACTTGGGTTTGATATTAGGAGAGACCTGACGGCGGGAACGTGTCCCTAGGTCCTTTCCATAATATGTTGTGATGTGACTTATGGGAATTAAAAACGGGTATTTGGTTCATAATTCATAATTATTATACGGGAATAAGTCACGCTTGAGTTCAGACTGTAGTTTCAACAGCACAACGAAAAAAAAAACGCAATCCGCCGTAAGTGCACGTAATTGGCTTGTCAGATCTGACAGTTCGCCAAACACAACAAAAGTGATGTTCAAAACCGAACGCCATAAAGTTATTGGTGCTTTCCGCGTTTTAGGCCGTTTCGTGGAGATAACAGCGAAAGTGGCGATTCTTAGTATCAGACAAGTCTCATGCTCTTTTTGCGAGCGTGCCCATCATACTCCTTTTATTTCATACCACCTCCTAGATGTCTTCGAAATTATCGGCCTAGTCTATCTCTCCAGGTGTCTGCTAGCATTTGGCTGAGAAGCCTAAACAAGGGCGTGTGCTTATTTAACCGCAGGCTCATTACTGGTTCACTGCAAACCTCTATCCAAGCTATACAAACAGAGGAAACAATCTATATTATGGCCACATTTTTGTCTATGGTTAATGTCAATTGTGTCAAACTCACAAACCAAAAGTCAAAATTGTTTTACTCAGTGTTGTCCTCTAAAGAATGTTTAATTTCCCGCTGTTTTCTTATGACAATATAACCTATTTTGACTATTTTCAAGGAGTGTAACTAATGTGAAATACATCTAAATCATTGTCTCCACAAAATCGTGGCTATTTCTTGTTACTTTGTATAAGTATCTACGGTAGTTTACTTGGTTCTTTGGCCGTTTCGCGTGGTCTGTATAGTCACCTGGGAAGGGCAGTGGAGCATGACGGCCTGGCTGCGCGCGCGCCAGTGCCGCCATGGCTGTGTGGTGCGGCGCGCGCATTCTGCCGCTCGAACGCCGCGTCTACTCCATCACTCTCGTGGTGGGTTCTTTGGAGATGTGCCATCGTAATGGTTAACTTTTTCAATACTACACAGAATCTAGAGTTTCATTAGATTCAATGTTTTAAATGGGGAAGCGCAGGTCATGTCATAGAGGTTTACCGCTGCGGAATTTTTTTATTACTTTCTCGTCGGATTTGAAAAGACTGAAACTTATTCTTTTGAACAGTTTTAAGTGAAATTTTGATTATATTACACGGGAATTACTCGTGTAAGATTAAGTCTGTTACAAAATGTGTTAAAACTACGTCAGTATCCACACTAAAAGTTTTTAAGTAACTTATTGAAAAAGTCTGTCATTACGATTTTATCAGTGATCTTACAATAGGATTCTGTAAAGCAGTGATGCTTTCAATTTCATATCCTGGAGTATGGCATGATAATGTGAATGGTGTCAAAGTGTTTTATAGTGTTGTGCTTTGAGTTGGAAATACAGAAATTTGCGTTATCATCCCTCTTTATCGTGAACATTCCGTCTCTTCAACCGACTTCGGAAGTTGTCAATTAGACTATTTTTTTGTGCATGTTACGCGACATATTAGCGTTTTGTGAATAATATTTTTCTAAGAAATAAGCTGTATCTTAAGGATGGTCCCATTTCAATATCAATGAATCAAATTAATGCGAATGTTTGTTGAAACCCTACTGCTATACTGGTCTCTCTTCAATTGAACAAGTTTAAATTACAACATTTAAAACCCCCTCGACAAAAGAGCTTATAATGTTAAAACGACCGTTTTTTTTAATTGAATTATATCTAAGAACACACAAGGTGCCTTTCAAACAAAAATCAAATCTAAATCGGTTCAGCCGTTTGGGACCTATGATGCCACAGGCAGGCACATAGACACATACACTCCACTCTGATTGCGCCGGGGGTTAAAACAATTCCACCTCTAAAGGTGGAAAATTAGGGCATAAATCCCGTTAAATACATTAAAAAAAAACTTTTCAAAATTTTGTACATTTGACAAGTCTCTTGTACATTTACTATTTATTTACACACAAATAAAATCAACCATAATGATTAATATTATCTAATCTACAAAAAAACCGTCTCCTTATCTGTTTTTAAAGTCGTTTGCATAAAAAATCAGAATTATTCACCCTGATTCTCACATTTCCCCTTCGTCGCTCGTACTCGTCGAATCTATTTAATCTCTCCATTCAATTTCATTCGTAACGCCAAAGATTAGATTTTCTTTCCGTTGCTCCTGAAATGCGATTCATATTGTCAAGTTGTCAAGTAATGTACAAATTACAACTCGATTTTACCCTTTTCGCCCGTTCATTTGATTCTAGCAAATAACGTGCTAGATATGCCTGCCGGCCACCTACTTGTGGGATGTGTCCGCCTCCAGCATGAGAGAAGGAGACTTGAGGTGACTTACCAACTGAACAGACTAGGCGTGGGTCAGTTTAACAAACTACTGGCTGAACCCAATTCGGACTCGTTAGAGTGTTTTTTTATTACTTCCCATGTACTAGGCGACAGAGCTTCGCTTGATTTTGACAAGAAATACAACTAAATAGTGCCGTTTTCGAGATACGCGAAATAAATGTATGTATACAACAAGGAAGTTACATTAGGGTATATATAACGTCCGTGGTCATCCGTGGTATACAAAAATTGCAACGTCACTTGCAACTTAACTTGACAAGTTGATATTATGTCAAGTGACTGAATGACATTACTTAGATTTAAATATTTTTTGACATCAATCATTATTGCAGTCAGTGGACCATTTAACAAAAATGTCTTGCGCTTGGCTGCCATCTCGCCTGATGTTAACGATGCGGTCTACGATGGAGCTCGCTTGTCTAGAAGAAACCAATTCACTCCCGACTTGAAGACATCCAGATTGTAACTAACGGGGAACACCCATTCAGGCAGCGAATTCCACAGACTAGCAGTTTACACAATTAATTTGGAATCAAATATCAAATAAGGAATCAAACCCTTCAATTATCTTTCATTTACTTGCAAAGTTTCAAATCAATACCTCAATTAGAAGTAGGTTAAAGTCGACTTCCAAGATTTTGTTTACATAATTGTTTACTCGTTATCCATCATCTTTCGTTCGCTATTCGTTATGTTATTCGTCATAGTCTACCTGTGACCACGGACGAAACTTCAGAAATGGAAATAATCTAAAACATGTTAAAATTGTGTTAAAACTGTTCAATGTAAAAAATCTAAGAAATCTTTATAAAACATTAAATTCATTACTTAACTTACTGCAAAATGTTCTAGAATAACTCTGGGCAAGAAGAATAATCTAACGACACCTAACGACAAATTGGTCAAGCCAGTTAGACTAATAGGAGGTAATATATAGGAGGTAATATTATGAAAAAAAAAAACTACTTATCTAATCCGCACGGCCTAGGATTGGAACAACCTGTCCGCTTCCTTGTTTCCTGTCTGAGAGATATAATCTGGGTCTTTTCAAGGCCATAGTGAATAGGTATCTTCTAAGTCTGTGTGCTTCAACTTCGACCACATCGTTGCTTACCAACAGGCGATTTGGTCGTCAAAAGTGGACTTATTCGCATTAAAAATAACATACTCGTACACACTCCCGAAAAACATAACCCTTCTCCTTGGGCAGTCGGGTAAGAACCCCGCATAAGTTGTCGACATGCTTCGTATTTATCAGTTTGATGCCGTTCCGTTACGGTCACGAACTTTATTGTGTTGGAATCGATTGAAAGCTACCGGTCACTGAGTGTCACAGAGAATAAAGTTTCCTCGGGGATTAAGCCACAGGTTAAACAATAGTTGACTAATACTAGGATAAAATTTGCTAATGATCCATATTTTAGGTTCTGGGGACGTGATCCGACTATTCTGTCCAACAACTTAGTCTAAGCTAGTGTCTTGTCTATTTTCTATCGGATAAATTTCGGCGAGTGTGCGCAAGAGCTTCATGACCTTATTTCACCCTCCCCCTTTTACTACAGAACAAGTAGAAGGACTGCACACTACCACCCCTTCCTCGTGGATGTTCCAAAGATTCGTACACAACGATTTGGGTCTACATTTATGATATTATGTATTGCCCAAGAATGGACCTGCCGTCCTTCTTGTTTCCTGAGAACTACTATATAGGCATCTTCAAGGCAAGAGTGAATAGATTTAGTCTTGGTCAACGTGTTCCATCCTTGGCCATGCCCTCGCTTACCACCAGGCGAGTTGTTGGCCAAACGTAAATCTATTAAATAAAAAAAAATTAAGTTGTTTTATACGCTTTATATAAACTTCACTTATTACTAACTAGCGACCCGCCCGCCCGGCTTCGCACGGGTGTAATTTACGTGCGAAGCCGGGGCGGGTCGCTAGTTATATATAAACCTTCTGTGAAAATGTATCTAACTGATGGTCAAAACCGCATCAAAATCCGTTGCGTGGTTTAGGAGGAATTAGCGGCCATACAGACAGACAGACGCGGAAAGCGATTTCAATTTATACTATGTAGAGAAGAGATGTAGAGATTAAGACCCAGACGTGTCTGTTCTCTGCCAATAGCATAGTGTCTGTTCTCTGCATAGTTGTTTATGCCAATAAGACGCCATTCCAACTAGCTCCTACTATCCGGGATTCCATTCCGATAACTGACAGACCACTTTTTTGTGCGAACTGCTAGACTGGAATGCGCTCCCTGAATGGGTGTTCCCCGACAGTTACAATGTAAGTGTCTTCTAATCGCTAGTATATCGGATTCTTCTAGGCCAGCGTGCTCCATCATAGACCGCATCATCGTTCAAATAGACCGCGCTATGGACCTGTTAATGGCCGTATAAATATAGACCTGTTAATGACTGTACTCATAGACCTGTTAATGGCTGTACTTTAAAATTATTAATTATAATTATTGTACATATTTTTGTGTTGTTGCTCTTAAATAAAAATAATAGAAAGTAATAAGATTAAATATTAATTAAGTAATAAGTTAATTTATTGAATTTTTATATAAGATTTAAAAAAAAACAGGTGAGGAGGCGGTCAAACGCAAGCCTATTAATTAATTTAAAAAGCGAACAATGTAATTAAATCTTGTTAAAACCGATTTCAACTAATTTCAAATTGTCGTGCCGATTTGAAACATTACAAGTTCATGTATTTCAGATGATAATACAATAATTTAGTACCATCGAAATTATCTGATGATCGAGCCAGGAGGTAGATAGTGAAACTCTCCAATGGTGAATCACACTGACGGAACGATCTAGCGGGAAAGACTTAAACTATCATGCCGTTTGGCCATTTTGCACTTTGGAGAGTTTGGAAATAACCCAGGTAACGCGGAAAAAATATCAGTTCTTATCGAGATACAATTCCTATAGAGTTACAATATCTCAGTGAAAACAGTCAAAAAACGTCCGAGCGTCATTGTATCAATTATATACTTCACAATGCCTCATTTACTCCAATTTAAGAGCCTCTTATACCAAATTTGACGGTTTTAAATTAAAAAAAAAACAGTTATATTACAATACTAGCTGACCCGACAGACGTTGTCCTGTCTTAGAAATGAAAAACGCGCGAAGTTAAAATCGGTGATAAGTTTTCTGAATTTTTCCAATTTTCTTAATTTTTCTTTCCATAAGAATCTTCTACAAAATATAGTAACCCCCATTAATTTGCATCACGTGATTTGCGAACCCTTTTTGGCATTTATTTGTTTAATAAGATTTATTAATTTATAGATTTATTAAGTAGCTACTCAATGTACACAACAAAATGCGCTACAAAGCTACTTCCAGCTTAAGATGAGCCGTACGTTCAAAGGTTCCTGTACATTCCGGAGGTCAAGTTATTTGGACATTATTCTGACGGTTGTGATGTCTGTAATTTTTGAAATACGAAATCGATGACCTTGAAATTTTTACGGGACGTTTTATGATATTTCCTTTCTAACAAAAAAAGAATTAATTAAATTGGACTACGCGGTAATGAATTACAACTAATTACACATTTTGACTTTCATCCCCTCTCTCAAGGGAACCATGCAAAATTTCGGGATAAAAAGTATTCTATAACCTACCTCGTAGTATGAACTCAAATTATGCTAAGATTCATTTGAATCCATTGAGTAGTTTCGGCGTGATGCACGGCCCAGATACAGACAGACGGACACAAAAATGAAAAAAAATACAGTTTTGACTTCAGTATCGATTATAGATAGCAGTTCAAAAAAATATCAAAATATCTTTAATGTACAGAATTGGACCTGTTACAGTTTTATTATAAGTATAGATAGATATAGAAATATAGATTTTCTAGATCATTCTAGAACTTTCTCGAACATTTTATATCGATTATAATAGTTTGCAGTCATTTTAGAATTTTCTAGATCATTCCAGAAATTTCTAGATCTTTCTCGAACATTCCAAATCGATTACAATAGTTTGTACTCCTTTTAGAATTATGTCGATCATTCCAAAATTTCTAGAACTTTCAGGAACATTATAGATATAGTAGGTATTTCCTTTCTAAAGGTGTCTTCAGATAGGCTATCTAAGTACCTACTCAACGTACACTACAAAGTGCGCTGCAAATCAATCGCCAGCTTAAGATGAGCCGTATGTTCAAAGGTTCCCGTACATTCCGGAGGTCAAGTTATTTGGACCTAATACTGAGGGTTGTGATGTCTGTAATTTCTGAACTACGAAGTCGATGACCTTGAAATTTTTACGGGACGTTATTTAATATACCTCCTTTCTAACAAAAAAATAATTAATGAAATCGGACTACGCGGTAATGAATTACAACTAAGTACACATTTTGACTTTCATCCCCTCTCCCAAGGGAACCATGGAAAATTTCGGGGTAAAAAGTATCCTATAACCTACCTCGTAGTATGAACTAAAATTATGCTAAGTTTCATATGAATCCATTGAGTAGTTTCGGCGTGATGCGCAGCCCAGATACAGACAGAAAGACAGACAGACAGACAGACAGACAAAAATGAAAAAAAATACAGTTTTGACTTCAGTATCGATTATAGAGAACCGTCCAATATTTTTTTTCAAAATATCTTCAATGTACAGAATTGGACCTGTAACAGTTTTATTATAAGTATAGATATAAGCTGGAAAAAAATACATGTCACAGATACATCAGTGTTAGAGTCTGTGATTTGGTTCAAAACAAAATAGAATAAACTTTCCTCGATCAAAAAAAAAATCTGAAACAAAGTCAATTCAGTTAATTTTTTTCGTTTTATGCTCTAATGAAAGCTCGTAACAACCTGGAAATTGCATGTACTGAAAGGCAATTTTATTCAACATTTTTTTATTTGGATATAATTTTGATAGTGAATAGTTTAGTTTATTAGTGAAATTAAAACCGTAAAAAGGTCCCGAGAATTTGCGCGCGCCGCGGTCAGTGCCGCGCCAGGCGTCATCGAGGTCGGACCTATGTTCGTTTTTGTCGTTGCACTCCCCCCGTGGGCGTCCTTACTCTAGCGCGGCAATATACATCGTCGCTATAACTTGGCGGGGGCTGAGGGAGCGTTTTGTTGCCTACGCGACTCGGATAGCCGGCCGTTAAACGCTATGTCGTTTTCATAGTGTTCAACGTTAGTTGTCCGCAATTTCATCGTAGCTCTGGCATCGCGCGGCGTTGTAGTCGGATCGCGGCTACCTTGTAACTAACCAAAAAGACGGCGCAATTCGTGCGCCGAGTTTTTTTTGCTCGATTGTGACTATGTGTATTGTATCTCGATGGTTGTTCCATAGAAAAATGTACGAAGTATATGGAACAGCTGTTTTTTTTCGCGATTTCAATGTTGTTCCTAAAGTAAAAGGTGTTTATAAAAATGAGTACAATGATATTATTGAACATGCCTGTCGTTTAGAGATAATATGTATACCCTTTGTAGGTAAAGTCAGAGCCCTATTCATTAACTAACAATGATGATTTAACATCGATAAATTGCTAATTCGGACAGATTTGGTATGTTAAAGCTGTCAAAAACCGTCGTAAAGAAATTTATGAATAAGTCTCTTGGAAACTTTTAGAAATATCCATGTGTTGGTATATCAATGTTACTACGTTATATTATCGTAGTAATCCTACCGATAAATTAGTTTTTTTTTGTTAACCAATTTTGTCGATAAAAGTACCAACCTTAGAATATTCTGTGCGAAAGGTCGGGTTTCTGACCGATCCGTGAAATCGGAGGGCACGATTGCGGCCGTGTCTAAAAAGACTAATTAAATAGTCCCAAAATGCGAGCGTGACAACGATTCTGCGGTGCGTAGTAGCATTTTAGGTCAACAATAAAAAATGGTTCTGTGGCCGAAGTACGAATATTCGTTACGTGAAATACGTATCGAATTTCATACAAATTTTGAATTTCGAAATTGAAATTTGCATGGAATTCGATACGTATTTTACGTACCGAATATTTGTACTCTGCCCACAATTAATAATTAATATTTCATGTAGGAAGTTTACCTGTGCTTCAATAATACCCATACGTGGCATACATCAGGGTTAAACACCCAGACGTAACGCTTATCGAGTTTAAAAAAAAATAAAAAATAAAAAGTAAAACAATGCTTTAGAGCATTGTTCTAATTTCAGTTTTAACTAAAGATATATTACTTACATCACCACTAACTAACATTACTGTCTCATTTCCTCGCAATTAAAATGAAAAGCTGAGTGTATCTCTCGTGCATAAAACCCATTTTATCCTCGACTTATAAAACGTCTCGGTTAAAATGGCTAGTTTTATGCACTCGTTGTACAATCTACTATTGTAAATTCTTGAAACAATGAATTGTCATTTCATTCCTTTGATCACGAGAACTTCGAAGTAAATTTTTCCCAACCTCATTTTTAATATTCTATTTAAATGTAAGTATAATAAAGCTTTCATAACAAAGGTTTCCTTTGTGGAAATCCCTTTGTAATCTCACTGTGGGGCTGACAGGTCAGGATTAGGTATTTGGAACTTCTATTTCGCGTTATCTGTATTAAGGGCCAGAATACCGGGTGCAGCGATATCGCTCGCGCATTTGAAGTATTTTTTTTTTAAAAGGGCTGTCTACTTTTTAAAAATGTGCTTCTGCAATTTGACTATGTTAATATTCCAAAATGTGTAGATTTTTATAATGGCCGGAATAAATGGGAAACTATTTCATATTTGTGGTCATAATAAAAAAAAAAATAAACAAAAATTTGTTCTAGATATTTTGAAATATTAACTTCGCAAAATGACTAAAGTATATTTTTCAAAAGTAGACATTAATTTTATACTAAAAAACATCACATCATTTGGTTCGAGCGTTTACTAATTTTGAAGTCGGTTGTTTAAATTGATAAAAAATATTAATCTCCCTCCCCATTTAATCAGCTACCAATACAATTTGCAGCGATAACGTTAACCAAGTTTCCATTAACTAAGTAACAAGTAAACACGGCAAGATAAACCATATAACTTGCTAAATGCGTTTGTAAATCGTTATTTACCTACGCTCTCTACAATACTGTTTTCAAATGTAAGCTGATTCTGAATGGTGCATAGATTTGCATTGTTTTGATTGCTATCGGTTTCAAACTTGTTAGTGTTTTCGGTCTACTTGGTTTCTATATTTTTTTTACTACGGCTATCAAGTCTTAGTCCATTCTTGATCATCATGCAAGTTAGATGGAAGGGTGCAGTTTACGTGCAGTTCTATAATTTTGGCCACAGCATTCTATGTTAATTTATTTAGATGTACTAAGGTTTATATTGGCAAATTGTTCAAATCAATCATGAATTGAATGGCTAATCTATTTCAGTTCCTGGGTCCTGCAGGAAGTCCTAGTTAGGGGGTTAGTACAGTGGATCCGAATTCGACCTCTGGTTTCTGATTTGAGACTCCAGTCTTTTCGCAGGCGTGAGGTCGTATCCCACGGCTGCCACCACGAAGTAAAAAATACACTAATTGGTAGAACATTGGCCAGGTTTGATAGTAAGAACAGATGGCCGATGGAACCGAAAGGTTCTCGAATGGAGACCACGGACCGGTGAGCGCAGCGTAGAGGACGTCCACCCACAAGATGGACAGACGACCTAAAAGAGACCGCAGGGAAACGCTGGATGCAGGCCGCTTCCAACCGGCCCTTTTGGAGATCGATGCCTATGTCCTATGTCCAGCAGTCGACGTCATACGGCTGAAATGATGATGATACAGTAAGGGGTAGTCAGGCAACCCTTAAATTTATTATACTACACCTTAAACTACGATTTGTGATGCGATTTCCTCCTCCTCAGTTCGTTTGCTCAATGCCGAGTGTCGTGATGCTCCTGATCCTTTGTAATTTGGCAACAAATCTGCTTCTCCGACGGTCTCTAGCCTGGTACATCGCGTCAGAGTTGTTCGTGCCAAGCTCTTTTGACACTTGGTCGGTCCCTTGTTGGGCTGTGGTTTGATTTACCGGGATCGTAATGTCGTGCTTACTCATTTTAAATGGAGTGAGAGCGCTTTATCGAACGGTAGCGCTGATTTTAGTACGAAAATCGACCATAGTATTTTGAATAACAACTAACAGAATCTGTTTCCTTTTCACAGATAGACCCAAACACAGCGTTCTTGCGAGCGGCGCGCGCAGGCCAACTCGACACAGTCGTAGACCTCCTCGACTCCGGCGCAGTCAAGGATATAAACACATGCAATTCGGTGAGTCATCAGTGTTTTCCTCATTTCTTCTGAGCTAGTCTTCTATAGCTTTACAATGGTTCAAGAATAATTTTCCATAATCGATTGCTTATCTGACTTTGCTTTGACTTTCAAAATCCAAGTCAAAAGTCAAGTTCACAGGTCGATAAAGTTCTTGTGATACCTCTGGTGTGACAACCATAAAGGGAGACGCATATATTCAGCAGTGGACGTCTTCTGGCTGATGTTGACGATGACAGCTTTTTTATGAAACAGCTTTTTTTCTTCTTCACGATTTCAGGTTTGGTTCCATCGTAAAAGTTGTTCATAATTATGAGTAGGATGACCTTCTATCGGCTTAGTACACTCTAAATGCGTAACCTGTATAGAAGAAGAAGAGGGTTGTCACAAAACAAACTGTTATTTCTTACTTATTTTCTACTCGTTTATCCAATTAATTCATCATCTACACATCAGCTGTAACGCAATGAGCACAGTGTATCGAGGGCTACCGTGTCGAATCCCTGTAGGTTCTAAACGTGTCAACCGTAACTTGCAACATTGTAAACACATGGGAGTTTCTTGTAGCTGCGCAAATTAAATCGGGTACAACTGCGTTTTATTTATCACATTAATATTACAAATAAGAAATGTGCAAATATGTGTCATGTTTGACCTCACTCAACTCAGTATCGGCTGAACAAAACTGAATGAAATTCACACAAATTGACTTCGATTACCGCTTCTTTTATCCCGCGCGGAAAAAAACTTTGATTCTTGTGGGATAGCGAGTGAAACCGCAGGGCGCTGCTAGTAACTTAATAGTAGCGACACACCAGTTATATCAGATACTAGCTGACCTGACAGACGTTGTCCTGTCTTAGAACTGTCAAACACGAAAAGTTAAAATTGTAAATTTTATTTTTTTATACCTTGGGTTACATTATTGGAGATTTAGTAACGATCCCTATTAAAAAAAAATATATAGCCTATGTTACCTGGGGATAGTGTAGCTTCCCAACAGTGAAAGAATTTTTTTAATCGGTTCAGTAGTTTCGGAGCCTATTCAATGCAAACAAACAATCAAACAATCAAATCTTTCCTCTTTATAATATTAGTATAGAAGTAGACTAGCTGACCTGACAGACTACGTTGTCCTGTCTTAGAATTGTCAAACAAGCAAAGTTAAAATTGTAAATCTTATTTTTTTACACCTTGGATTACATTATTGGAGTTTTAGTAAGGATTCCTATTTTTTTGAAAATATAATATAGCCTATGTTACCCGGGGATAGTGTAGCTTCCCAACAGTGAAATAATTTTTCAAATCGGTTTAGTAGTTTCAGAGCCTATTCAATGCAAACAAACAAACAAACAATCGCACGCGTCGTTTCTTTGAGTTTCGCCGTGTGTGTGTGCGCGTGCGTGCGTGTGCGTGTGTATGTATGTGTGTCGTTAACGTAGAAGTACAAAATTACGAAGATTGTCTTACAACCCGATAGCAGCAACCCTAGCCCTGTGACCGGCACATGATGACGGATGGTGTATATTTTTAGTCAACCCTGTTAATATGGGTATCAAATGAAAGAGCTTGAAGAGTAGGAAACGATAACTAACATGACACTAAATTCAAAATGGCTGCCACTCCAAGATGATGGTTAAAATTTTCTTTGCTAAGGCAAAAGCTTGTTTAAAAAAATGGTTACTGTTAACTTATTTAGTTCTAAAACTTTATTATATATTCATCAGGCGATCAATTAAGTATTTTCATTAGTTTCTTATCCGTCGTTAGCGTTACTCATAATGGTTTGTGAATGCATAATATTATGCAAACTATGTTTATGTAGGACTATAAAAAGATATAGTGCATATCATCAGATAGCAAAGCGACGCCGTCGTATTGAGGGCATCCTGTCACAGGTGCGGTGATCATGAAAAGCGTAGTTGAAACTATTTGATAGAATACAGTGCGACCAACATATCTTTAGTTAGAGTTATATGAGGGCGCCACAGTCGTATTCACTGAACAACACTGACAGCCAGCTGTAGAACATTTTTAGTTTCATCATTTACCCAAATCAAAACAAATTTGGTGGTTAAAAACGTACATGCAAGCTTGTACATGTGTACAGTGCATCCGCAAATTTATTACAGTTCCCAGGGTCGTGCCTATGTTACATAATCAACTTTTTATTATGGCTGTACAAACCTCATTTCATACCTTTATTCATAAAATGATTAAATAGTTCTTTTTTTTTTCCTGGGCTAGCGCCTTTATTAACTAAACAAAATACAAGCTAAAACTAAAACTACAAATACAGTTAGACTGCCCATAGACCGTTGAAGGTCTAAAGACAATCCAAATACTCAAGCCCACTACCAGTTGGCAGCGTACCCAGCATGCTGGCGGCAAAGTTCTTGCAATGAATTGTTTTGTTAGAGTTTCAGTTTGCTCAGATCAGACGTGCTCAAATTACTCCATGTTTCATCCTTTTTAGGGTTCCGTACCCAAAGGGTATTAACGGGACCCTATTACTAATCCTACGATGTCTGTCTGTCCGTCTGTCCGTTTGTCCGTCAGTGCGTCTGTCCTACCTATTAACGACTGTATCTTTCGAACCGTAATAGATAGCCAGTTGAAATTTTCATACAATATAATAACGTTACGGCGGATTAACTAAGAATTAATAATAAAGTAAAAAGTTAAAACGAATGGGGGGTCCTCATACAACAAACATATGTTTTTTACGTATTTTCGTATTTGCTCTAATGTAAAAAGGGCAATACGTACGTACAAGTGTCAAATTTGGCGTGATTATAGTACACACTCTAAAGTATAACAACAAATATTAAATAATGGCCAAGTGCGAGTCGGTGTAAAATTTCTGTTTACCACCGGCTCTCGTACGATCACCGAAGTGAAGCAACGTCGGGCGCGGCCGGTACTTGGATGGGTGACCGCCTGGACGTTGATGGGATGTTGTCTTTTTGCACTATTTTTTGTACTTTAGTAGCTTACAAGTTATGTGGTGGTACGGAACCCTCTGTGCGAGCGCGACTCGCACTCAGACCGTGACCAGAATGCTGCCGTGCGAATGGAGATAAACTACCACTAAATTGAATTGCTAAGGTCAAAAAATACGGCACACTGGATTTTCATACAACTTGACGTGTTTGCGATGTCTATTTCTAGGTAAAGTTCTGTGGGTTAGCTTTAGAATGTGAGAAGAAAGTACGTGAAGCAGAACCACATGACCTAATTGCCCGGTGCGAGCCTCCGAGGGTTCACGCGTCGTTAGTTTGCGAAACCATATATAGATAGACACAGCTGTGGTTTGGATAATTATATTAATTGTTGATATACTTATTAACGAAGTGGTTTAACCACTCTACTGTGGTTACTTGACGAGTTAATTAAAATATGTAATGCTTTCACACTTATTATTTTTAGCACTTTTTATTTTCTGAGGCAATAACACTAGCAGATATGCTCGGGAAAACTTTTTCCGATATCTGATGTTTCTAACAATCACTTTGAAGCCGATTCCATAGCAGACATTGATTTTCGCTTTAAACAGGACAATCTAGCACTTTTTATTTTCGGAGGCAAATAACTGCAGCAGTTATGCTCGGGAAAACATTTTCCGATATCTAGATGTTTCGAACAATCACAGCCAGAGTGTGAAATAAAATCGGTGTCTACCAACAGAAAAGAGTTCTTACACCTGCTTATATTTATAATTTGGAAGTTTAAAGTTGCTCAAGCATGAATGTGAGACATTTTCGCTTACAACAATTCATTGTGAAATTCACACCGCTCTTAAGACAAGTCATTGTATAATTTGCGATGTCATCGCGTCTTCACAGAACTTTGTTACACCATATTCATAAAATTTTAGTTTATTTCAATGCACAAATGAACACATGTCATGTGCAATGTTCGACGAATTTTGATGATGAATTGACCTCCCACCCAGAACAAAGAGATGATGCCGTTACAAGTATATTATTAAAAGAAAAAACCGTCCAAGCGCGAGACGGGCTTGCGCACTGAGGGTTCCGTACCACCACAAAACACAGAAAGTAGCGCTTAAAGATAACATCACGCCCAGGCGGTCATCCATCCAAGTATCGACCGCGCCCGATGTTGCTTAACATGTTGCTGAACAGAAATTTGTCACCGACTCGCACTTGCCATTATGTATTATTTGTTGTTATACTTTAGACCAGGGGTGTCCAACAAAATTTTGTGGCGGGCCGGATTTATTTACTTTGTAACTATGGCGGGCCAAGAGATACTTCGTAACTAGGCAAATCAAGACTAATATAAGTAAAATGGTAGAAAGGGTACATTAGGCCTGTACGACTGTACGTTGCATGGGCGGAGGGAGTGGGTGGGTGAGAGTAGGGGGCGGTAATGTTAACTTACTTTGTTCCAAGAATTAACATGGCATTAACGTTTTAATTTTTTGGTTTCTCCCGATATGCTAGTCCACGTTTTCGCCAAGTCGTATTGTGATCGATCGACGTAATTTTTTAAGGTCGGCGTTTAATACTTAACGAACATAATTATGACTCGTAGTTCTTTACAAAATGTCGTCTAAAAAAGTTTAAAGTTTTTCAACTTTTGACTCGTACGCGGGCCGGATTAGGAACCTTGGCGGGCCGCATTGTGGCCCGCGGGCGTATGTTGGACACCCCTGCTTTAGAGTGTGTACTATAATCATACCAAGTTTGACGCATGTATATACATATTACCGTTTTTACTTTGGAGCAAATACAAAAATACGGAAAAAAATACGCTTGTTGGGACGTACGTGTCGTACGTATGGGACCCCTTTTAGTTATTACTTTTTGACTTTATTATTATAAATTTTATCGAAATAAATTCTGCGCTCTTTGAAAAAATCAACAACAACAAACAACGTTTGTGTTTCCATTCAGTTAAAATTTAAGGTCATTTTTCAACCTTTTAGTTTAAGTTTGTACATGTATAGTAGGTATAGTCTTGAAGTCGATTTTAGTTTTATTTTCTTCTAGAAATTAACTTTATTATAGATTCCAGACTCTGTACAACACAATAATAATATCAGTAGTTATTCTATGTAGGTACGCAATGCTCTATGACTTGCGCATTTTTTCTTCAATTATTATTGCTATGTTTTAATTGACTATCGAAAATTAGTGCCATGACTGCCTGTTACGCACGACTGATCCTGAACTATGCTTAAATTAAGAAGTATATATAAATCAAAATTTAATTAAATTCTATGATCAAAATTAAATATCACCAAGGTTTGCTATCGAACCGCATACCTATAATAACTTTTGCGGCACTTGTCCTATTTTATTACTTTTGTAAAATATCTTGGTTGCAATAATTTCAAATTAAAATGTTTATCGGGTCTTATCGCGCATTATTAAAAAAACACCATACACAGAAGTCGGTTATTGCAGAACATTTGCTTATTTATAAGGCCGCTTGCAGACCATGCGTAGTACAAGTTGCAAGAAGCTACTACGCATCGTTTGCAGCGTTTTTATAAGTGGCAGAGGTAGTGCTACTAACTACTTCCACTGCCACTTGCATTAAGCAAAACGTTGCAGACGATGCGTAATAGCTACTTGCAACTTGTACCTACTTCGTATGGTCTGCAAGCGCCTTCAGATATGACCGTATAAGTATCGAGCACATAAATACAGGCCGCAGCGGGCCGGGGCGCATCGCAAAAATCGCGTTCTAAATTTTACCGTCTGTAATATCGACAGGACCCTATTACTAAGACTGTCTGAGTCTTAGTAATAGGGTCCTGTCGATACCCTTTTTTGGTACGGAAACCTGAAACCTAAATTTTCTTCATTGTTAGTAATAAAAGAATTCCGTTTGTTATTCCAGAACGGGCTCAACGCTCTGCACCTGGCCGCGAAAGATGGCCACATCTCCGTCGTCGAGGAGTTGCTCAAACGAGGAGCCACCGTTGACGCAGCTACAAAAAAAGGTAAGATACATGCTTTGATCTCAAAGGATACATGTTGTTAATTTTTTTCCTAACCATGGATACAAAGTTCTATACTTAATCGTAATATTATAGTATAGTACAGTTCAGATTTGAGCAAAAGTGCTCTAGAAATCGATTTTCATTTGCACTTCTGGGATATACCTGCGACTGGTATCGTTGGATTCCTTATGGTGTTAGGATCACGAAACTGTCGGTCGTATAGTGCCAAAGTGGTGGAGGGGGGAAACCTGCATACGTACGGAGAAGGAATTCAATGGCGTATGTGAATCCACTTACCCGCAACTGGGCTAGCGTGGTGGATATGGCCCAATCGCCCTTTCCGGCAGGCTAAAGTCCAGCAGTAGACTGTTAAAAGACTGATTATGCTATATCGAGTGTGGTCAAGTGAAGTGAGCACGTTCACGAGTACTTAAAAATAATAATCCACCATTATTACACACTAACTTGAAATACAAAGTTTAGGAAAATAATACAACGAGCCAACATGTTTTTCCCACGTTGGCGCTAAAATTCGGTGAGATATATTTCAATGTATGTTGCCTAAGATAACATATGGCACTGAGACGTGGTCCTTAACTGCTGGCCTTTTGAAAAACTCAGAGTCGCCACAGCGGGCAATGGAGAGAGCTATTCTCGGAGTTTCTTTGCGCGATAAAATCCGGAACGAGGATTTTCGCCGAAGAACCGCAGTCACCGACACAGAGCTGCTAAGATTTGCAAGTTGAAATGGCAGGCGACATCGCTCGAAGATCCGATAACTGACGGGGAAGAAAGGTACTTGACTGGAGACTACGAACCGGAAAACGCAGCGTAGGTAGGCCTCCCACTAGATGGACCGACAATGTGAAAGTCGCGGGCATCTAGTGGATGCAGATGGCAGGCTGTCGTTTAATGTAGAGTTCTAAGGGGGAGGCCTTTGTTCTGCAGTGGACGTCTTCTGGCTGATGATGCCATTTCAATCGCTCTAAGAATATACTAGCAGGCAGAAGTTGCTCCTTACATCGTGATCTTTGATAAAGTCCGCACGCACCGTTTCCAAAACCACCAATTTCTGAACTATGAATGTGATTACAATAAAATTATATGGCTTTGGTTACGGAACCCTATCATATGGGTGTCTTGGCACGTTTATGAAAGTAAGAAACTTGTTCATTAATAAGTGTCATAAAAAAGTTAAAAAGTGTTTATGTCTGTAACAGCATAACTTTTGATTTTTCCAGGCAACACAGCCCTACACATAGCATGCCTCGCGGGGCAGGAGTCAGTAGCGCGGGCGCTACTCGGCGCGGGGGCGAAGGCCGACGCGCAGTCCGCGGCTGGCTTCACGCCATTATACATGGCAGCACAAGAGAACCATGCTGCCTGCGTCAAGATGCTGTTGGCTGCTGGAGCCAGTCAGACGCTCGCTACAGAGGTAAGATAGCTTAGTAGCATGCATGCTGAGGTAGTAATCTGTTACCTGCTGCAGAATGCACGTCAGCTTTCGTACCTGGTGAAGGCTTCTTGGTACGGGGACAAAGGCCAAGTCAAGCAGATGAATGTGCATATCTGTAATAATCAAAATATCTGCCCGGGCAGGAGTCTGCGAAGAGAGGCTAGAGAAAGAGAGAAGTTATGGACCATTTACCGCGGCGTTATGACGAGCTGTTCTACTGAGCCAGGACACTAAGCCAGTCTATTGCTATTATCGACAGCTAGCCATGTAATGGATTGTCTACTATATTTCACAACACCAATAAAATGGCTTACCTCGCTTGACACCCGGCCATTCTACTAAGAATGGTTTGTCAAATGGCCTGGTGTAAATGGTCTATTATACCCATAATTAGCTTGCTAGTAGCTCTTCCTCAGTTCATTTGCTCACTGCTGATCGTCATGATGCTCTCGATATTGTGTGATATGGCGACAAATCTGCTTCAATCTCTAACGGTCCCCAGCCTAGTAAATCACGTCAGAGATGTTCGTGTCGAGCTCTTTTACACGTGGACGATCCATCTTGTTGGACTGCAATGTAGTGATAGAGCATATTTTTTTTTTCGTTTCAGGACGGCTTCACTCCTTTAGCGGTGGCGATGCAGCAAGGCCATGATCGAGTGGTGGCAGAACTTCTAGAGTCCGACACGAGAGGAAAGGTCCGCCTGCCAGCTTTACATATAGCTGCTAAAAAAAACGACGTAAAAGCAGCCACACTACTGCTAGAGGTAAATAGCTCTTATTATGAGACTGTCAATGTTTACTTTCCGACGAATGCACTGGCATTATTTATTATAGGCTTCGAATCGCGGCCAGTAGAAAAGTTTTTAACTGATTTTCAATGTTTCTAATACCTATTGTATCGTTTTGAAACTTTGCTAGTATATGTAATTTGGATAACAATTAAAAAATGGTGTCATCGAACTGATCTGATGATGGATCCGAGAGGTGGACAGTAGACTCTTCATTAGCTATTAGCCTCCTTGAGTTTGGGTTCATTTGTTTTTTTTAACAAGTCCTACCGAGAGTTCGCCTACCCACCTAGCTCCATCATCTCCACCTCATCAATACTCAATATTTTATTGTAGGTACATAAAGTTCTTAAATAACAAGTTTCAATAAAGTAATACTTATGACCCTATTTGGGTATTTTGGTGGTTTGTTGATCACCAAGACAAGTGTAAACCAAGTGTAATGACCCTCGAGTTGGGGCTCCTTTTGTTTTGTTTTACCGAATGTTATTCTTAATGAGTTGGCAACGTAGTTGTGATGCCTCTAGTCTGGTGTTACAAGTATCCATAGGCGACGTTGACTGCTTACCATCAGGCAGCCCGTCTGCTTGTTTGCCACCTATATACGGCTTTAAAAAACATATCAACGCATTCACAGTTTTTTTTACAATACTAATGGTTTAATAACTTTGATGATTGTTTTCAGAACGAACACAACCCCGATGCATGTTCCAAATCAGGCTTCACGCCCCTACACATTGCAGCTCACTACGGAAACGTAGCAGTCGCTAAAGCGTTGCTAAGCGCCGGCGCAGACGCGGGACGCGCAGCCAAACATAACATCACTCCGTTACACGTCGCTAGCAAATGGGGCCAGCTGGCTATGTTAGACCTACTTGTGGAACATGGTAAGCTCTTTTAAGGGGCATCTTTTTTTGATTTAATAATAGGCTTGCGTTTGGCCGCCAACTCGCCTGATGTTAAGCGATGATGCGGTTTACGATGGAGCACGCTTGCCTAGAAGAAACCGATTCACTCTTGATTTGAAGACACCCAGATTGAACACCCATTCAGGCATCCATTTAAATCTCATTCGCGCATTTTGACATTTTTAAAGATAAAAATGTCACTGAGTAAGGATTTTACAAAACGGATTGCGCTTTATCTTTATATAGAACTGTCTACGCCCGTTGTTTCACCAGCGTGGATAACTCCTTATATCATCAGCTATCTGCCAGTGATAGAGGAACAAAGAAACAAGAAAGCACCATTTTTACTTTAAAATATTTTCGTCCGAGCGAAGAGAGGTCTCAGATTCTAATGGCTAATGAGACAAATCGATGATTCGGCGTGCATGGTTTGATCAATGATAACTTGCGTATCGTTGATCCGATCTTCAAGGCAAGTAGTTCATTTCAATACAATATCCAAGTTCTAATATGGGTAAAATCGACCGAGGGGTTTCGAAGATTTATGGGTCGCAAGGTCACAGTTCGGGGCGAACTACTAGTATTATTCTGTGGTAATTAACCTACATTGCTTTAATGTTTTTGTTACCTATTTCAGGTGCTAACATAGCGGCAGTGACGCGGGATGGCCTCACTCCGCTGCATTGCGCGGCGCGTTCCGGACATAGCAATGTTGTATCGCGACTGTTACATCACGGCGCACCCATCACTAGTAAAACAAAGGTAAAAGGTGTAGGTGTGGGACGTCTACCCACGAGATGGACAGACAACCTAAAAAAGACCGCAGGGAAACGCTGGATGCAGGCCGCTTCCAACCGGCCCTATTGGAGATCGATGGGGGAGGCCTATGTCCAGCAGTGGACGTCCTACGGCTGTGATGATGATGATGATGAAATGGTTTAAAGGCCGACACACAAACGCGTTACAGCGACGTCGCGGTGCAACCCAGAAACCGACAATAATAGGGTATTTGAAACCATCGAAACGTAATTGTTTATTATATTAAAACAAAGCAATCTTGTAATTTAATGCTCTTCATTTTCAGTATTTGTGTTTGAAATGGCGGATCAAAATTTAAATCATTAAACTACCGCGTAAACGCGGTTGACATATTGGGGCCACGTGACATTAGTGACGTCACACATAAGCAAACGAGTTATTCTCGCCATACAATTGTTCCAAAGTCTATTTAGTTTTCTGTGACCTCATAAGGACATTCGACCTACATGGACAGTTTTCAGTCAAGTCACTTGATCAATGACAAACATATTTTTATTTTGTATTTTTTTATCGGGATTTTACTTGTTAGTAATTAAGTAATTTAAAAAATACTGCTAGGATTACACCAGCATGAATTATATTTTTAATACAGGTAAATACCCTATTAATGTTTTCACGTATGTGGACCTCGGACCTGTAAGCGTGACCCGGATATGTCCTAAAACTGTGACCAGAACTACCGGAGAATGGGCAGCAGCGTCCTATTAGTACACGGTGAACTTACTGCAGCCTGCCAAGCCGCCTGCCAAGCGTAGGAATTACACCTCTTTCTACGGAGGAGGCCTTTGTTCAGCAGTGGACGTTGACTGGCTGATGATGTGATGTGATACTTGTTATATTTATTCATGTTATTAATACATTAAGTTTCCATTTCCAGAACGGACTGACACCTCTCCACATGTCCGTGCAAGGCGAACACGTGGAGACGGCCAAAGTTCTCCTCTCGGAGGGTGCTCCCATCGATGACGTCACCGTCGACTACCTCACAGCGCTGCATGTCGCTGCTCATTGTGGACATGTTAAGGTAAATACGACATTAATGTTAGACAGAATAGAGTCACAAATCACGTCTGGGTCACCAATACTGAGGGTCAAGGCACAGAATGCATATTAGCACAAGTACAGAAGATTCACTCCGCAAAATCACTTAAATAAGTAGCGACTCTTGCTACTACACAATAAAGTGCAATTCAGGACGCGCGAGCGCTATCTACCTACAGCTATATTAACCTAGAAGCTGCCTCTCTGTCTATCGCGTAACTCTTGTCGCGTTATCTCTGTCTATCGCGCGGCAGGTCCGACAAGTCGGCTACTTGTAGCTTCATACCTAAAGTGCGGGATGCGCCAGGCCTGGTCAAAGTAAATAATTTAAGACTATAGATAGATATAATGGGGTCTCAAATCACGTTGGGATCACAAATAGTACACATACTGAGGACAGTGAGATGTTACCAAGGCGACGTCTTGAAATGTATGCAACAAACAAGTCTAAGTTTCCTACCGATGACTGTTGGCCCCCACAATGTTAAAGTTATTTTGGAGTACTTGCGTGCGTGCGTGTGTTTGTTGTCATTTCACTAGTGACTCAACGTAATTGGATGACATTCGATATTAAGATTTGTTTTTGTTCAGGTTTTTGCAATGTTAATGCAGCTGTCAGAGCAAATAAATGCTTGGATCGAGTTTAGTTTAGTTGTGATATAGAGAGTTTTTGAAGCGGCTCGATAAAATATAAATTATCTATTCCTTGTTTATTTAGTTTTCTACTAACTGCCGATGTTATTTTCTACACTAAATACTATTTCCTATAATTTCAGGTAGCCAAACTTCTCCTAGACCGTAACGCAGACGCAAACGCGCGCGCTCTCAATGGATTCACGCCTCTTCACATAGCGTGCAAAAAGAACCGCCTCAAAGTCGTCGAGTTGCTGCTCAAATATGGCGCGAGTGAGTATTTTTCTTAAATCGTGGTTTATTCCGCGCTTGACCACCAACTCTCCTGTTGGTAAGCGACGATGTGGTCGAAACTGAAGCACGTAGACTTAGAAGATACCTATTCACTCTGGCCATGAAAAGGCCAAGATTATATATCTCTATCAATATAAATTTAGTTCTGGTGACAATACAATATGCAATACTTAATATTGTAATATTTTCATAACGGCCGCTGCCCCAAGATAGCCGGTGGTGTATATTTTTTGTTAATCATCATGATCATCATCAGCAGCAGTCATTAAACGTCCACTGTTGGACAAAGGCCTCCCTGTTAGAAAGGGCTTTTGCTATAATCCCCACGCTTGACAGGCGGCTTGGGGATCGCAGTACGTTCACCGTGTACTGTTAGGATGCTGCTGCCCATCCTCCGGTGGTTCTAGTCGCAGTTTTAGGACATACCCGGGTCCCTATCTATACCCCGTTACCCGATACCCTGTTAATATGAGTATCAAATGAAAGAGCTTGAAGAGTAGGGACGTAGGAACGGATAAAGTGACATCACACTAAATTCAATATGGCCGCCGCTCCAAGATGGTGTAATTTTTGTTTTGCTAAGGCATTAATCATGTTTAAAAAAATGTTTTTTTACTATTAAATTTACAACCATCTCTTGTTTCATATTCCAGGTAAATCGGCGACGACGGAGTCCGGTCTCACTCCCCTGCACGTGGCTTCCTTCATGGGTTGCATGAACATTGCTCTGGTGCTAGTCGGCGCGGGCGCAGGCGCCGACGCTTGTACCGCGCGAGGGGAAACACCCTTACATTTGGCGGCGCGTGCGCACCAGACTGATTTAGTACGGGTGTTGCTCAGGAACAATGCTAAGGTAACTAGACGAACTACCTACCCTCAATTTAAGGCTTAAGATATTTATTTCCGTAAAGAATATAAATTCACTTCGAAGAGAAAATACAGATTTTTTTAGATTAGTTGGGTACTTAAAAATAATACCAGCTGCGCCCTGTGGTTTCACCCGCGTTATATACCTCCTTGAAGCTACCTTCTTGGTATCGACAGCAACCTCCTTTGACTTAGATGACAATTTCTTTTTTATTCAATGATGTATAGACTTCAATTCCTGTTATGGTTTTTTGGAGGGAAAATATTAAAGCAACAACACAAAAAACTGTTGATCCGATGGCTACCAAACTTCACAAGATTACTCGCTGAGCTAATCTGAAGATTGCCTAAAAATGCATATTCTGTGAAAATTTCAACTGGCTATCTATTACGGTTCGAAAGATACAACTATTGATAGGTAGGACCACAGAAAAGAGAAGTAAATAGAACGGAAATGAGAAGGAAAATCTATTACCAGGCATATGAGTGAACGTAGATTGAACATTATTATTTAGATCAACGCGTCGAACTCCGCATCACAGTTGCTAACTGATTTCGAATGACTGACGTTTCGTTAATATGGGTGCAACTGGCTACAACAAATTTCTTACAAAAATGCCTAGACAGCCGTTCCAATTTAAACAAAATCATTTTTTTTTTCGGTCGTATTGACAGACAGACAACGTAGGCTTAGTAATAAAGACTACTTCAAACTCCTTTGTTGCGTCTTTGGTTCGCTTTAGTTTTTGTCATTTTCTAGGTGGACGCTAGGGCCCGCGAAGAACAAACTCCCCTCCACGTGGCAGCGAGGTTGGGCCACGCGGACATTGCTGCCTTGTTGCTGCAACACGGCGCAGACGTCACTGCCACTACAAAGGACAAGTACACTCCGTTACATATCGCTGCTAAAGAAGGTAATACCATGCACGATGAGGCAAAAAAGATCGTGTGAATCGCACAGTGTGGGATTTCCACTGATCGAACACACACTGATGTGTGGATGAACTTTCAGGCGGTGGCGGTTAGTGCGATGATAAAACCGTGACGTCAGCATTAGATTGTTGTTTGTAATAAATGAAACATTATGACAAGGGTGATAATGTTGTTATCTATAATAATATTATAAAGAGGAAAGATTTGATTGTTTGTTTGTTTGTTTGCATTGAATAGGCTCCGAAACTACTGAACCGATTTGAAAAATTATTTCACTGACGGGAAGCAACACTATCCCCGGGTGACATAGGCTATAATCTATACCCGTGCGAAGCTAGGGCGGACCGCTAGTCTATACTAATATTATAAAGAGGAAAGATTTGATTGTTTGTTTGTTTGTTTGCATCGAATAGGCTCCGAAACTACTGAACCGATTTGAAAAATTCTTTCACTGACGGGAAGCAACACTATCCCCGGGTGACATAGGCTATAATCTATACCCGTGCGATGCTGGGGCGGACCTCTAGTATATTATAAAGAGAAAAGATTTGATTGTTTGTTTGTTTGCATTGAATAGGCTCCGAATCTACTGAACCGATTTGAAAAATTATTTCACTGTTGGGAAGCTACACTATCCCCGGGTAACATAGGCTATATTATATTTAAAAAAAATAGGGATCCTCACAAATACTCCAATAATGTAACCCAAGGTGTAAAAAAAATAAGATTTACAATTTTAACTTTGCGCGTTTGACAGTTCTAAGACAGGACAACGTCTGTCAGGTCAGCTAGTTTGTAATAAATGAAACATTATGACAAGGGTCATAATGTTGTTGTTTGTTGTAATAAATGAAAAATTATGACTAGGGTCATAATGTTGTTGTTTGTAATAAATGAAATATTATGACAAGGGTCATAATGTTGTTGTTTGTAATAAATTAAACATTATGACAAGCTGTGTGTCTGTCTGTGGCATCTTAGCTCCCTAATGGCAGAACCTATTTTGATTGAGTTCTTTTTTGTTTGGAACGCGACTTGATACAGTGTGTTTTAGCTATGATTCAAGAAAATCTTTTCAGCCGTTTGCGAATTACAAGTTCTTAAATCGAGTGTTTAAAAAAATAATGTATACTTGTGGAAGGTAATGACTTCAACAAAATATAATCATCACCCTTTCCTTCAATAAATCATTGTCATCACCCACTCCTTTCACATTCCACAGGCAAAGAAGAAGTTGCCGGCATTCTACTAGATAACAACGCGCCAATAGAAGCCGAGACTCGTAAAGGCTTCACTCCACTGCACCTCGCGGCTAAGTACGGTGATATCGGCGTTGCGAGGCTACTGCTAGCTAGAGGGGCGCAGCCAGATGCACCCGGGAAAAGCCACATCACTCCCCTGCACATGGCCACATATTACGGCCACCCGGATATAGCGCTACTTTTGCTTGATAAAGGTGATTATGATTATAACTCTGATGTGAGTGTAAATAAGATGATTAATGCGTCGTGAGGTTACTGTTAGCTAAAGGAGCCCAGTCCCATGGACCCGGAAACAGCCAAACTACTCCCTTCCATATGACTACATTCTACGGTCATCCGGATATAGCACTACTTTTACTAAACAAAAGTTATTATAACTCTTATTTGAGTGTAAATAAGATGGTTTATGCGTCGTGAGGTTACTGTTAGCTAAAGGAGCCCAGTCCCATGGACCCGGAAACAGCCAAACTACTCCCTTCCACATGACTACATTCTACGGTCATTCGGATATAGCACTACTTTTACTAAACAAAAGTTATTATAACTCTTATGTGAGTGTATAAAAGATGATTTATGCGTCGTGAGGCTACTGTAAGCTAAAGCCCAGTTCCATGGACCCGGAAACATCCAAACTACTACCTTCCATATGGCTACATTTTACGGTCATCCGGATATAGCGCTACTGTTACTAGACAAAAGTTATTATAACTCTTATGCGAGTGTAAATAAGGTGATTTATGCGTCGTGATGCTACTGCTAGCTTAAATAGCCCAATACCATGGAACCAGAACTGGGAATAACCAAATCACTACCTTGTACATGGCTACATTTTACGGTCTCTCAGATATATTGCTGTTTTTACAAGAAAATTATTACTACGATTTTTGTCATAAATTTTGGAATGATGTGTAAAATTATTCCCTTCATATAGCTAAGAAATATGCTAGTAACAAATGGTAAGGATTTTTTTTCTATTTTGAAAAAAAAAAACAGAAAACTAGTAGATGTGCATTTGGAGTTGCTTTTCATTAAGAGTTGTCATTACTTAAGTATTTTATTTATATGTGCATAAAGTTAAAACTTTTTTTAAAATATTTTGAGTAGATCTGCGTTTGGCCACCAACTCGCCTGATATTGACAAAAGTTGTTCATAATTTTGAGTACGACAGACCCCTTTCGGCTTAATACACCCTTTCCGTGTAATCCTTTGTAAACAAAATGATGTATACCTTCACCACATACCTTGTTTGTAAAACATTTGTTTCATACAACGCAATATTCTGATAGAGATCTGGGGACTTGACGTAAACCTTAACGCGCTGAGATACGGTTTGCGGTCGCGCAACTTTTCTCAATCACCTGAACAGAATTGCTTAAAACTGGCAGCCGTAAACACAGAAAAGAATTGATTTTTTTGTTTAAATTAGTACGGCTGACTATGCATTTTTGTAAGAAATTTGTTGTAGCCAGTTGCACCCATATAAACGAAACGTCAGTCATTCGAAATCAGTTAGCAACTGTGATGCGGACAAAGAACTTTGAGATCTAACCCAAAAAGGTTAGGTCCAAGTTCTTTGGATGCGGAGTTCGATACGTTGACATAAATAAGAATGTTCAATCAAGGTTCTGTCATAATGCCTGGCGACAGATTTTCCTTCTCATTTCCGTTCTATTTATGTACTTCTCTTTTCTGTGGCCGTAAAGCTCCATTGCTGTATACCTTGTTGGTAGAAGCTAAGTACGCCAGTATGTGGGCTAGACTGACCGCTCTGTGCTGTAGGTGCGTCCCCGCATTCCCTGGCGAAGAATGGCCACTCGGCGCTGCACATCGCTTGCCGGCACAACCACCCGGATATTGCCTTCGCGCTGCTAGAGCACGGTAAGTTGCAACTACTTTACAACGCACAAACAGTAGAATTAAATCGGAAATAAACAAAAAAATTGTGGTAATATTTTATAAGTTGTTTTATAAGTGGTTTTACTTTGACTTTAGGTTTAAAATGTTATGTTGTCTGCGCTGATATAGCTGTATGTAAAATAACCTAAAGCCTGTAACCGAACCTATTTCAATTTGGCCATAGCTCGGTGTCGGCTCGGGCTTTTTTCGGTACTAGCTTGAGTTTAAGGCAGATCCAAACTATATATTATGATCTCATTAATGTCTACAAGTTGCTCAAGTTTGAGGCGAGTGCTTAGTGCGAGTTTTTCTAATTGCGTTTACCTACCCGATCGCATTAACATTAACTACGGTTTGTATGAAGCAGTTTAGCGTCGGACTGGCCGTATAGTCGAGGTGGCGTTTGCCAGCCGGGCCCCCCCACGGGACTGGCTTGCGGAGCTTGCCGCAAGCCAGGCAGTAGGTAGGATAGGGGGTCTCCAGTCTCGGGCCCCGAGCTTGTAGGGAGCCACCCGGGCCCTTCCGGCCCAGTCTGGCCCTGCAGATTGTTCCATCAACTTTTTTATCGTGGATAAGTCCGCGTTTGACCACCAACTCGCCTGTTGGTAAGCGACGATGTGGTTGAAGATGAAGCACGTAGACTTAGAAGATATCTATTCACTCTGGCCTCTTACATGGCGCTAGATGGCACTGTTCTTACTTCATTTACAACGGGGAATGTTCCGAAGAACTCTTCGATCTTATTCGCGGTTTTATCATCGCACCAGCCGCCACCGCCTGAAATTTCATCCACATATCATAGATCGGTGGAAATCGCACACGGTGCGTATACGCGATCTTTATTGGCACTTCTTTCCCACCTGCAATATGTGGAATGAGGCCCCCTTAAAGATAATATAACCACTTGATCGCGCATGTAGTCAAAATTCCCTTTTGCAAAATTATACCACGGTAGTCGCGGGAAGCAGCTTGTGATTGGAGACTTAACGCGACTGGACGCTTGCGATTGGAGAATCAAAAGTCATTCTTCAATTCGCGCCTAGGATTGGCCCCGCTCGAAATAGTATTAGTTGTCCTGTTAGAACCTTTGCCTCATACGGGGTAAAAGATGAGCAGTCAAGTGGTCATTGGCTCCCCTCCTGCGGCATTTCCGAGTAACTATAACTTTCTTCAAAAGAGCTGTTAATGTCGGCAACGTATCTGTGATGCCCTTGGTGTTGCAGGTATAGGCGACGGTGATCGCTTACCATCAGGCGGCCCGTCAGTTTTTTGCCACCTATGGCTTAAAAATACAAATGAACTGATACTGAAATGAACAAAATATGACTCGGTAAATAAAATGTGTTTTTCTAATAATCCAGATGCGGATCCAGGTGTAAGGTCGAAAGCAGGGTTCACTCCGCTGCACATGGCGGCGCAGGAAGGCCACGAAGACTGCGTCGAGATGCTCATTGAACGCGGAGCCGACGTCAACGTGCCCGCTAACAACGGTAACTGTTCAAAAAGAAAGAAAGATAAAAGTATTTTGTGAATGCAATTAGTGAATAAATGACGGATAAAAAAAATATCGGGACATTTTAGAAGCGCTACCCATACCAGTAGATGGCGCTTTACTTGTTTCTCTTGAAATGTTGCGAAACTTGACTGCGATACTAGCGCTACGTTAATTTGTAGAACCTTTTCGTACGCTATCTTACTGCAGCGCTTACGGAAGTTCGTGACAACCTATAGCACGCTCAAATTACGGTCCCATCTAAGATTATATAGTTTTTAGCCAAATTTCCGAGCTACACTGTTCCGAACTAATGTTCCGCTATTGTCTTTCCTCTTAGTATATCTTCCTTGGTAATATAGTCCAATTTATATCTCATTTTTTTCTGCAGGTCTGACTCCAGTTCATCTAGCTGCATCAGAAGGTCGTACAGCAGTTCTTAAGGCACTCCTGGGCGCGGGTGGACAATGTTCTGCCAGGACCAGAGACGGCTACACGCCACTCCACGCAGCGGCGCATCATGGACACCACGCGGCGGCTAAAGCGCTCATTGCTGGAAGCGCTGATGTCACAGCCAGAGCCGCTCACGGGTATGTATTTCTAGATTGGCGTGAGGCACGTCATCTTGCCAAGATCGAAGCAAGCCTGTTGTCGAATAAATTAATAGTATATATTTTTTAAACAAGATACCACAGTGCCTCAAGACGAGGGTCTTTGACCAGTGTGTGTTGCCAGTGATGACATGGTACTGAGACGTGGTACTTAACTGTTGGCCTTCTGGAAAAACTCAGAGTCACACAGCGGGCAATGGAGAGAGCTATGCTCGGAGTTTCATTGCGCGATAAAATCAGAAACGTGGATATTCGCCAAAGAACCAGAGTTACCGACATAGCTGTTAAAATTTGCAATTTGAAGTGGCAATGGGCAGGGTACATCGCTCGAAGAACCGATAACCGATGGGGAAGAAAGGTTCTGGAGTGGAGACCACGAACCGGAAGACGCAACGTAGGGAGGCCTCCCACTAGATGGACCGATGACATTGTGAGAGTCGCGGGCATCCAGTAGATGCAAAAGGCTGGCTATCGTTCAGTGTGGAGGTGATCAGTAAAGGGGGAGGCCTATGTTCAGCAGTGGACGTCTTCTGGCTGATGATGATGATTTTTTAAACAAGCTTTTATAATGCAACATTTCGTGTCTGTGCTGTTGACCGTAACCAGTAACCATGTCATGGTAAAACTTAAAATCGGCTATCATAATAAAAAGTGTACACAAAGTTTCGTGGTGCTAAACCTAGATGTCGATTCAGGTCATGCTTACCCTAAAAATGCATTCTCATCGGAACTGAATCAACATGTAAAAATTCAACTCCGTAGGATAAGAGGAAGTGGTTCTAATTCGGCTTGCAAGATTTGACCGAAATAAACAAACAAGCAAACAAGCAAGTTAAATAAACGCTTGCAAAAATAACTCTTATATCTATCAACAATAAGACATGAAAAAGAAGAAAGCAAGAGTTAATGTGTGTTGTCCATTGTCAGGTTTACGCCGTTACACCAAGCGGCACAGCAAGGCCACACACTCATCATTCAGCTGCTGCTCAAGAACGAGGCTGATCCAAACGCCTTGTCAGCGGTAAGTCCACACTACCACCTCTAGAAATCAATTGTACCAAAAATCTTCGAGCAAATTTAGTATTTGCTCATTGTAGTTGTTCGCCCCGAACTGAGACCTCGCGACCCCTATATCTTCAACCCCTTGACCTATTTTACCCATATTCGAACTTAAAAATTGTATTGATATAAACTACTTGCTTACAATATTTCATGACAATCGGATCAACGGAATTCAAATTATCGTCGAACAAAATACAAACATACTTAGAAACGCCGGCTTGTCCCATTAGAATTTGAGATCTTTTCGCTCGGGAAAAAAAACGGAGTTAAG
This sequence comes from Agriopis marginaria, assembly GCA_932305915.1. Taxonomy (NCBI): domain Eukaryota; kingdom Metazoa; phylum Arthropoda; class Insecta; order Lepidoptera; family Geometridae; genus Agriopis; species Agriopis marginaria. The sequence goes on along the minus strand of OW029914.1, from coordinate 17,409,253 downwards.
CTTATTGCATTGTCTGTTTTAGATTTGTTTTGTTCTGTTTGTTTTCCACAAATAAAATAGTGGACAACATGGCGAACCGGTCGCTTTGTTGACGTCAAGGGAACGCCGCGAACAACGCGAAGGCGCCTGGTGAAAATCGCGTGGTCAACCGGGTGACGGCCCAGCCGGCGGGATCGAAGACTCCCAGAATCTGTTAGAATAGTTGATTATCTCCAAATAGTCTAATCAGTTCAACAACCTGCTAGGGCCACAGGGCAAACCCCTTCTGGGGGCAATTCTGTTACCCCACTCCTGGCGACGGCCAAGCCGAGGTTCATACCTTCGCGGTGTCCTTGAGCAATTCTCACACAAGGCCCAAAGCCATCTGCGTTTGCCAACCGTCCGGTCAATAGATGTCGAAGAAAAGTGTAGTCAGTCATTAAAAAAAAATATGACGGCAAATTTTTGAGATTGTACTGATCGGGAGATTATAAATGCCCTGCGATCTTAAGTAGTTTTTATTTGAACAGAATGGTCAGACTGCATGCGCGATTGCCGACCGTCTTGGGTACATCAGCGCTGTGGAAGCTCTCCGGCCAGTCACAGAGAACACGCTCAGCCAAGCCGTCGGAGACACTGGTGAGTTTTAGTATAATCCACCTATGTTATCCTGGTAATAATTATGCAGATTTACTTGGAGAGGCGACAATTTTATTCAGAATCTGTCAATATGCTTGTTTAGCAAAAAAAAGTTTTTATGTGATACTTCTTTCCAATAGAAATTAACTGAGCACTTTCCAGCATTAAATCTTTATCGAACATTTGTTAACCAGACAGTCTATACAAGGCGTCGATGGTAGATAAAGTATAAAACATGTTACACAAGGGGATAAAATATAACCACGCCGTTATTCTACAGTGTAGAAATTTGGATGTAATCAGCTAAGGCTAAAATGTTGTGTTTCAACTTGTTTATGGCTTTTATGAAGTCTTCACATCTCTGCCAAAGTCTAGGTAGACCATCAAACAAAGAGTTGGATGCGTGTTTCGACAGCTACTGGCAATGACGGTTTCAAAAGGAGTAAAACAAGTGACTCTCTCTTAGAGCTTGTCCGGTTCAACTGAGTCTAAACTTCACTGTCTCACTCGCACAAAGAGTCTTGCGTATCACTCTATCCTTGTCATCCGAGTGCCTTGTCGTTTCAGTCGGGGCGTTTTAGAACCATGTATAACAGTGTTTTATTTTTATAGATTGAAATGTTAGAACACTGTGATGTTCCTGGCATCATTGCTTACTCCAGTGGTTTTTATATCAAAAGTAGGTTTCCCACAACCTATAGGTACTCTTAGGTAAAACGTTTAGTTGCTTGACCGTTTTGTATCTGATTCATACCTATTTGTATTGTGGGTTGTTGTGTGCTGAATTATTCTTTCGATATAAACATGCGAGCTACCCGTCGTGGTGCACAGGCGCAACTAAATTTAATGTTATCCATCAAAACTCGCATAAATTGAGAACTGGACACTTGCCAACCACGGCCCTGGGACTATAAAGCTTCACTGGAAATACTGGCTAAACTTATCTGAAGTGAATTGTTTATTCATAGAGGTAAATATAAGATCCAAGTTGATTATAGTAACGCTCCAGGCGTAGTCACTAGTCATCTAGCCGGCTCCATATTTAAAGCACGCTCAACGGCCAAAGCTAAATCTTTCGCACATTTGCAAAAAAAATTCATAGAAAAGATAATCTCTGAGTGAGAATTTTAAAAATCTGATAGGTAGATCTGATCCGCCAAAATAAAACATAATATAAATAATTATCTATTTAAAAATCAGACTTCACAAAATTAGTAAAATATATAATTTCAGTTCCGCGGATGACATAATAATAGTCATCAAAGTAACAAAATTTCCAAACTCAGTAGTTTAGCTGAGTTTAACCGATTTAGATGAAATTTATATGGGACCAATCTGAAAGGATATCCTTTCAATAAGAAGAATTTTCCAAATCGGTTCAAAAATGACGGAGTTTGGAGACGGAGTGACGGAGATTATACTTACATACAACCGGTATATAGGTTGCGCGGAAGAAATTGCTTTAGGCGATAAGGCCACCCATTATACTGCCGTATATATTTTTTTATTTTATTTTAGTGTTTCATTTGTATTTTCGGTGTGTAATAAAGATGTATTGTATTGTACTTAGTACATACATACATACATAGACGGTCAAACTCATAACCCTCCTTTTGCCGTAGCCGGTAATAATAAAACAGACCAAAGGACCAGACCCGGCCTTAAGCAATGTCAGCGGCGGCGTCGGTCTGAAAGGTGTGGCTTATACGTACTTACTATTTATACTTAGAAATGTTCACGTCAACACCTAAAGAACCCGAAATGAACTCGAGAGTAATACAAAACTCGTTTCCTGCAAGTTACATCATCGATAATAATTCGCTATTTCAAACCATTTAGCTAAGTTCAGCTAGGTATATAATTATTGTATGTTGTTGGTTGTGTCAGAATTTAGTACAAACTTACCTTGTCTAAGAATTTTTGAGTGTGTATATGACGGCAAACGTAGAGTAGGACGACCTGCAGCCAGGTTGAGTGATGACCTGCGAAAGGCGGCTGGTGGCAAGTGGATGCGATAAGCAGAAGATCGCGCCTTGTTATCGTTATTTAGGTGAGGCCTACATCCAGCAGTGGACGAACATCAAATAGGCCGATGATGATGATGGTATGACGGTGTATTCAACTATTTTAGTGCAGGCGTTTGATAGACTTGAATAAAACAGTAGGCCTGTTTTATGCACTGAGTCTAAATTACATTATCACTAAGTACAGCGTTTCCGCGTAACCCTTTACAGGAATAGGTACTCTACTGCTTGACTTAATATTCTGGGAATAATAAGTTTGTCCCAAAACAGCAAATTGATTGGCAACATGCACTTACTACAGAGAAAAGACGTAACTCACTTATAGGAATTGTTATTTACGCCCAATAGCGTAATTTGGTCGCTTTACATTTGAGACTTATGTTTTTCTGGTACAGTCTGTATTGCTTTGGCCATGTGAACATGTTGGCCACTGTAAGCCAGCTATTGCTTCCTGGTCCAATTCTGGTTAATCTTGAACTTTTAGCATTGCGTTTTCGCGAAATGCCATGATCACTCAGATGGTCATTTTTCCCAAGGTGTCGTTTTACTTGTAGATTTTGACCCGCTGCTCTTATATTTGATGAATTTGTATTTTGAACATCTATTCTGAGTTTTCCAATAATTATCAATTAAAAAAACCGACTTCACTAAACGAGTAAAATACGCTATTTCGTTATACTTACCTACTTATATAACATATTTTCCTTTATGAAAATAAAGTTAAAAGTATGAGTAGAAGTACTAGTAAAAAAGAAATGTACCAGTACTTAATTTTTATTTTTTTCACTTTTTTACTGTACGCATTCCTGAGAAAAAGGGTCTTGAAACACGGACAGACAGGCGAATACGGAACCCTAAAATTACCACAAACTTCTGCTTGCTTATAATCAAATGCATAAAACATCTTTTAACCGTGTTTGTCACTCGATATGCTGTCGTAATCTTTTAATTTAGTGCTATATTCGAATAAGGATATCAGCGAATGACTCGTCCACAACTGCCTAGCTTCTTGACTCATCGTACAAAAACTTACAATGACCAACTGACCGACCGATCATAACAAGCTTACAGTACAGTGCGACCAACTTATCTGTGACGTTGGTCAAATGATAGAACTAAAATTTCCTACTGGATCGGCTATTAGTTTGTTCATGAAGTTCGAAGGTGGCTCCCCTCATGCAAGTGTACATAAAATATTGGTCGTGCTTTAGTAATATTCTGTTTGCATGATCTGTGACTAATGCCTTTGTTATAACACTATGGTCAATAGATACCGTGTGAAGCAGTTGTTTAGATTATTAAAAAATAAGGAAGGATTATGTATGTCGTCACGAATCACGATATACGGAAGGCAATGAATTGAAAATAATTAGGCAAAATGGCTCGTCTTGGGAGAGGCCTATGTCCAACAATGGACATGTTCAGTGTGATGATGATGGATTAAAGATCTTTGAGACAAAAAGATGGAGCACGCTTTAAACAGGTTCACTCGCCAAGTGCCACTCGAAGACCCCGAATTCATCTATTCAGGTAGCGGCTTCCTCAGTCTAGCGGTTATCGAAATAAAAATCGAATCAAAACGCTTCGTACGGGTTTTCAGAATATCAACCATGAAACGGTGTCGCCTATTCGTGACCGCCCAATACAATAGAAAATAGACAATAGAAAGAGTGGAAGAAGCGAAATAGGTCATGCATTATCAATGCATACTCTCCGAAATATATCCGATAAAAAAATATTTTAGATAATCGTGCTTCATCCTCGACCACAGCGTTGCTTACTATCAGGCGTGTTGATACCCAAAAGTAGTTCAATTATTCTAGAAGAATTTTTCAACGACAATCTTGACTAAATTTAAATTGGTCGTTTCGTGCCGATTATTGCCTTTATAAATAGAAACGAGCTGCTAGCAGATAAGTGGTCCGTCTGATGGTAAGCGGTAATCATGCACTATGGACACCTGCAGCACTAGCGGCTTTGTCGATGCTTTGGCAGCCCAGAGAAATGTTTGTAGATACCCTTTTTCAAACGCTCCATGTTGAAGCTCGGCGGGAAGGACATTCCACACCTTGCAGGGCCGCGGGAGAAAGAAGAGATATACCCAAATAGGGTCATATAATATATTTATTAATTTACTATATTTACTTACTATAATATATTTATTAATTTACATGTAATTTAAGAACTTCATAATGTCTGCAATAAAATATTAAGTATAATAGGTATTACCGATGTAAAAAAGTTGGACCTAGCGTACTGGTTAGGAACTATACTGCGCATGAGTTCGTACAATATACAATACTATAGGTAGTAATTTAATACGTATTTGTATTCAAATGACATGTTTGTTTACGTCATCGTCCATGTGCTACTAAATGCTTGTATGTATTGTATGGCAGTTTGCCGAACATGGAGAAGTCACCTTCGATTCACTCATTTCAAGAGTTCAAACGAACGTACTTGTTGATTTTATGTTTACGTGACGAATCAGCAAGTTGTGGTATGGTGTAATGTATGGAAAGGTCTTATGACCAGAGGCTAAGTATTACGAAATCTACGGCGCAGTTAAGATTGCGTTTCGTTTGCCTTAGTTATAAATCGATCCGTATCCTAACTTATATTACAAAAGCGAAATGAAACTACGGCTTGGCCGATCTTATTGAAATTTGGCAGGATGATAATGAACATCATAGAAAGAACATAGGGTACTTTCTCCCCAGAAAATGCGGAAAATTTGAAAATCGCTGGTAACACCGCGGGATTCAGTAAGAAAAAGCATACTAGAGCCATCTGCGAGATGTTGGTGTGTGACAAAAAAAAACATTTATAGTTTCCTTTTTTGGTTTGGTTTTTTTTATGTAGTGTATATTGTGTGTTTTTATCTGTCACAAATAAACGATGTCTATAACAGAATAATAAATAGTCCTTCTGACATTTGCAGTGCAAGTATCGTTCTTTATTGATCGTCAAATTCGATAAAATGCCATAGAACCGATCATAATAAGTACTGATTAAATGGCATTTTATCGAATTTGACGATCAATAAAGAACGGTACTTGCACTGCAGATCTCAGAAGGAGGACTATTTATTGCAAGTACCTATATCGATCGTCAAATTTGACAGTTGAGATCATCAAATTCGACAAAATGCCATTTGATCAGTACTCGCTATGATCGATTCTATGGAATTTTATCGTATTTGATGATCTATAAAGAACGGTACTTGCACTGCTGTATCCTATTAGCACAAGGCCGAGGCAAATGGCATAGCAAGATAAATGCTTACAGTTACATCTGGCATTAGGTCGTGGATGATGCTGAAGACGATGTTATGGATAAAACGAAGCAGGGTAGAAAATTAAGAAATGATGACCATCACCATAATAATCAAGACAATTGGTCTTTTCGGTTTATTACCACAAATTCATTTAACTCTGAGTAGTACAGTTTGCTTTAATAAAGACTTCGACTCAGTTCGAATTGACCCTAATTTGTAAATGCCCTATGAATTTCTAACACATAACGGTTCATAAACCAATGCATGGAATTTTCTGGATGACTTACATCAGATCACTGAGCGCATAACAAGAAGGCTCGAGCTGTTCAATAGATTTTTGCTGGAAAAGCAAAGATTATAAATGTACAGACTACAAATAACTGCGATATAAACGTGAAAAACTACAAATTATCAATTCAATACATATTTATGTAATTTTTTTTATGAAAAACACCGTACTATCCTCATCGTTTCTTCAAATTATTTTATCCTCCAGATAGCGCTACTGTCGCAATACATTGATTGACACTTTATAACCAATCTTTCCGAAAAGATATGGGACTGATACTCTCGTATATATAATTATAGTGTATCGTATAGTGTAACAGAATAACACGCCTATCAGCCATCCCAGTTTTAATGTTACGTGGTACAGAATAACTGTAACTATTTCGTAAAAATGAAAATATTTGACGAAGTCGAGTCGTGTTTGAATAACGAAAAAAAAACTAGCATTTCTGGAAAAAATTAAAACCAATATAAAGCGAGATAGTAGATAATCCATAATAATCTTATATTTTATATTTAAGTCATAATACATAAGTTAAAAATAAAAATAACTAATAATATAAATGTAATCACAAATAAAATGTCAATAAAATATTTTTATTATAAAGTTTATTATTATAGTACTACTCAGTCACTCAGTCAGACAGGTCAGACCTTTGCTTTGTGCTTGGAGTTGAGTTTTTGTTACTTTTCTTCTTCGCAGTAATAGTTTACAGACGAGCATTGTAAGCAAATGGAATCAAAATATTTACCGTAACAATGCGTTGATGCATTATGCATACGTGTCTAATCTCCATTATAACTACACAAAGTAATTCCATAAGTTTAACTATGGCACAGTTTTACGATATCCTTAAAACGGCTATGGCCACAGAATAAACTAACAGTACAATTGGATCTATTTGTTGTTAGCTCTACTGCTCTCGGTTTTTTTTTGTATATTTTTTCCGAGTTGTCGGTAACAATGATTTCCGTAATAGTGAGATAGTTTATGAAATTAGATTGGTTTTGTGGGATTTATCAGCATCGCAAGTTACAAGTTTATTTCTAATAGTTTAAAAATGCATGGGGACCAGCATTTGCCACTTTAACGGGCCATATTTCGCAAAGAATAAAAAAAGTAATAAAGTGAAGTATGCAACTTTACTTCCATTTTAATTATGACTTAGAGCGGTTTCGCACTACGTCCGATCCGAATCCGTGAAAATACGTTCCGAAGTTGTCGTACAACTATTTGTATGGTAGTTTACGCACTAGTTCCGATTTCCGTCATCCGAATTCTCTCCGTCATCCGTAAATTTCTCAGAATAGATTCGGAAGTTGACGTCGATTGAAAGGACTCATGATCAACGACGTGAACACTTTGCTGTAGCTCCGCCTAAAATGATTGCTTGGATTTGTATCAGAGATCGGACTAGTGCGTACGCAATATCCGAATTCGGTCCGAGTTTTCTAGATCCATATTTTCACGGATTCGGATCGGACGTAGTGCGAAACAGCTCTTATCCAACAACACAGCGTTTTTTTAAATTGATATCTTTGTCTTATCTGTAATTGTGCATAGTTTCATGCACTTACCTTATACTTACCCGTAAATTTATAGGTTTTATAGTTATAAAGCCTATAAATTTACCTTACATCTGTTAGAACCTTCAAAAAAACCGGCCAAGTGCGAGTCGGGCTAGCGCACTGAGGGTTCCGTACAGCCACATAACTTGTTAGCTACTAAAGTACCCTGTTGGTCCCATAGTAACAGTTGTTCATAATGATGAGTAGGTACAGTGATATCCCCGAATATTTCCACTGTCTCACCAGTCACAGTTTAGATGTGTGTGATGTGATAATGTGGTGTTATCAACTATAACTGTGGTGGCGGTGTATTTCATTGTTTCTCTGATGGATGACCTTAGGTGGGTATTTTGTGACTTTGATATCGTTAGAGGGAAGAGGAAATGGCGTTTTGTGATAAGTGTGGCTATAATATCCATTATCAAAGTATCAAATATTTAATTGTAAAAAAAACGAATATAGGTTGTAATTTACATGTTTTATACAAGCTTTTATTTAACTTTGCAATGTTTGTTTGTTTGTGTAGGTCAAATCTTGTAGTTCCTCCTAAACAATTTTGCTGAAATTTTGCCTACAATTTTAGTTCTGTTGACAATACAATATGCAATTCCCAATATTATACTATTTTCAAAATGGCCGCCGAAATAAAAATTAAAAGCATGATTTAAATAAAACTTGTTAAAATGTTTTTTTAAATAAAAGCTAGTTTTAATTAGATGATTATTCAGAAACATAACTATTTATTGTCAAGCTGTATACCTATAGGTATTAGCACCGAATACATATTATTACAAAAGTAAAAACTTAAACTCGGTTAAACTTTAAGGCTTGATATGTGACGTTTTTTTAACGCTTTGTCATTTATGAAACAACTTTTGTGAAAAAAAATAATGTGAATAAAATTTTAATAATAACAATTTATAATGAATTTGACCGCTGAATATGCGGTGGAGGTTGCCAGGTTCTGTGTCCAAAAACATATGATATGAGGCTTAGAAAAGATAAATAAAGAAGATATAAAATGTACAAAAAATGTAACAGCCTATAGACATGCAATAATGGTGATAATATATCTCAAAAACCAACGTGTACTAATGATTTATTAATGATAATTGTTAGAACTGTACATGATGTTTACTTCGAAACATTTATGGGAACTCTTTGTTTAAAATAACTATTTTATTCTCCGTAAAGAGTGAAATAACATATGGTAACATAATATATCTTAACATCAGGCGAGATGGCGGCCAAGCGCAAGCCTATCTATTATTTTAAAAAAAAGTCACAACGACAACTGTCAACTGTCAAGTCAACTGTCTCAAACAGGCGATGTGTAATTGACATGCGAAGCCGGGGCGGGTCGCTAGTTATATAACCTTCCGTGAAAAATTATCTAACTGATGGTGAAAACCGCATCAAAATCCGTTGTGTGGTTTAGGAGGAGTTAGCGGTCATACAGACAGACGTGAAGAGCGACTTTAATTTATACTATGTAGAGAGAGGTACGTTACGTCATTGTCTGAGCTTTTTTTCCGACTTCAGGAGGAAGGTTCTCATTCGGTCAGTTTTTTTTATGTACGCTGATTTTTCCGATATTTGTAAACCAATTTAAATTTTTCTATTATATAGGTAGCTCTCAATATGGTTCCACAGAAACATTCATCATCATCAGCCAGAAGACGTCCACTGATAAACATTGGCCTTAGACTTCTACACTGAATGGCAACCTGCCATCTGCATGCACTGGATGCCCGCGGCTCTCACGATGTCGTCGGTCCATCTAGTGGGGACCGGAAGCTGCGTCTTCCGGTTCGTGGTCTCCACTCAAAAACCTTTCTTCCCATCGGTTATCATTCTTCCAGCGATGTGGCCTGCTCATTGCCTTTGCAACTTGCAAATTTTAATAGTTATGTCAGTGATTGGTTCTTCGGTGTATATCCACGTTCCGGATTCTATCGAGCAAAGCTTTCTGCGTTGCCCACTGTGCAACTCTGAATGCAAAAAGCCAGCAGATTAAGACCACGTCTCAGTATCCTAGTACCACAAAAACTTTATTCACAAATTATTCAATGACTTCATGTACCTACATATGTCTGCAATAAAATATTGAGTACCTAGTATCAATATTTCTATATGTATCTATTGTTTGAGCTTTGTATCAATGCACGAGTAACCTTGGCCACGTTGTGCTGGCCGGTTGCCATTGTTTCCAGTTCACCAACAGGTTGCGGTGAACTTTTCGAGTGCGATATCACTCCCGAAAATAAACTTGACAAATTATTTTACAAAATTAATAATATTTTTGATAGGTCCCTTCATTTGACATGTCGTTTTATGCTATTTTCGTAAGAGTTTTGAAGGTCGTATAACGTATCAACGTATCGGTCGGATCGCTAGAAGTCTGACGAAAAATTATTTTTTATATCTAGAAGTGTATGTTGTGTTTGCTAGGATTTGCTTATTTTTTTTCAAGCAGTTATTTAACTTGCGATGTTTGTATGTTAGTTTGTTTGTTTAGGTATGAATAAGTATTCCCCGATAAGTTGAATCTTAATATCTTAATATCTTAAAATCGCAATCGAATCTGTTTCTTCCAGGCAATCATTCACCAACATGCACTGGGTCAGCATGGTGGATTAGGGCCGATCCTTTCTCTCTGAAATAAGGCCTAAGTCCGTGCAGTGAGAACATGACAGGCTGAAAATTAAATGATGGTGATGAAGCGTGCTCTATCGTAGACCGCATCATCGCCTAACATCAGGCGAGGTGCAGGTCAAACGCAAGCTTATTGTCAGTGTTTGTAAATTATTTTGTACATTATTCGACATAAACCTGACGTTCATGTTTCAATGTGAGAAAACACCTCGGCCCGAATGGTACTCGATGTAATGGAAATCAAGTTCAAGTTCTTCTTTCGGAGAATCCATCAAGACCGCATTTAATTGATAAATTTATTTGAAAAGCAGCAATTTTTTCATACAATCTATTTTAGCAAATTGGTTTGATTTGTTTTGATTGGGTAACATTTTGGTCGTGTTTGTAAATTCATATTTTAATCACAACATTTACCAAGTTTTTTTTTCAGGTTATATATTTTAGCACGCTTTTCTTGGCTTCACTAATGTAGCTAAGAAAAGCTGTATGTATGTTGTATTGATTTGAAATTTTGTATAGGTATGTACCTAATCCGGATGACAACATAATAATTTCGTATCATCGAACTGATCTGAGGAGGTGGATGGTGGAACTTTTCAATAGCTACGATATGCGTGTGTTTTTTTAAACGAAAATTATTTATTTATTTAGAGGCTAATCTCCGTATTTCTAGTCGTTACCTGTCACTTCTTACCTCACCCTTAAGGTTATGATAAAGTCGTGTTTTGGCATTTTAGCCAATAAAATAAAATAACCTGGCCCTTGGGGACCGGGAGCTCACCTCATTTTCAAAAATCTTTCAGAGCGCCTGGTTAATGCGACGCGTGACCAAAATGCTGGCGTGTTTCTGGCTCAACGCATAAGCATTGCCATTCAACGTGGTAATGCCGCCAGCATGCTGGGTACGCTGCCAACTGGTAGTGGGCTTGAGCATTTGGATTGTCTTTAGACCTTCAACGGTCTGTGGGCAGTCTAACTGTATTTGTAGTTTTAGTTTTAGCTTGTATTTTGTTTAGTTAATAAAGGCACTTGCCCAGGAAAAAAGAAATAACTGTAGTTCACCTTAATGTAACATCAATTAAGGATCTATAGATTTGATGACGTTATCTATGACGTAAGGCTCACGTCACCTTCTTTGAGGTGGATTAAGGGAACCTTGAGACTTTTAAAAAGCCAGACATAAGGAAGCTTCGAGGTTCAAAAAAGAGAACAAGTTCGACGCGATGACATAATAAGAATGTTCAATCAAGGTTCTGTCATAATATCTGGCGACAGATTTTCCTTCTCATTTCCGTTCTATTTACTTCTCATTTCTGTGGGTCTGCTAGTACAATAATAAGAGGTCACTCGTTCGATTTTATACGGACAATTTCAATTGCACAGACATGTACTCGACTAACAATAGATGCGAGATATTGCGAGCTCGTATATAATTATCGTTCCGCTCTGGCTGCCCTGCCTGTGGGGTTCAGACAGGAAGGTGTTATGATGGGTTGTATACGTGTATCCCTTCGAATGTTACGTCCATGTTACCAGGTTGTTATGGTTGGAGTTCGGTCGATATTGACACAGACCATAAAGGGTACAGAAAGTCAGCCTATTAAAAATATCATCATCATCATTTCAGCCATAGGACGTGCACCGCTGGACATAGGCCTCCCCCATCGATCTCCAAAAAGGCCGGTTGGAAGCGGCCTGCATCCAGCGTTTCCCTGCGGTCTCTTTTAGGTCGTCTGTCCATCTTGTAGGTGGACGTCCTACGCTGCGTTTACCGGTCCGTGGTCTCCTTTCGAGAACCTTTCGGCCCCATCGGCCATCTGTTTTGTATATTAAAAGTATACACTATCGTATTACTTTGCTAATAATCCGTTAGTCAAGAGAATGTGTCCAGCAATAACCGACGGTTTAGCCAGACTGCTATTAAAGATTTCTATTCACGCCGAGATATTTATAGAACCAGTAGTACTAGCAGCAGTTGCCCTGCGAATGCCAGGTGAATATGCAACTTATTGGAAACACCTAGAACGTTCTCAAGATCCTTTGAAAAGGAAATATTAATACTTAGGTTTTACACTTTACTTACCGATTTAACTATGACACGAATCTCGGCCATTATTGTACACGCGTATTGTTTCTACCTCCGTCACAAGTATGTCAATACGAATTAGATTGACTGTGACAAAATTATATTGCTGGACCTGGGATAACCTACCTGAAATCGCGAAAGAAGTAAACTGTTTTATACATTTTGAATTCCGCCGTGCGCCGTCTCGTTCGGTCCGCATTTTTTTTATGTGTTTATACCAATTACCACGACTTTTGTGAACTAATTTGGGTGATTCTTTTTTATTATGTAGAGGAAGCTCTCGGGGCGGTCTCACACGAATTTCATTAACTTTAACTTTGTAGTCTTTGAACCAGCTCTTATAATAGTTACTAATAATATTGTTCGAGCGTTGATTTGGCAATAGCGATAATTTTGCTAGAGCACTTACTAATTTTGAAGTCGGTTTTTATATTGAGAACAGATTGAGAAATAATCTATAGAACAGCTAATTGATTGATTTGATAACAATGCTCAATAACTTAATCATTGAGATATTTATCGAGAACTGTATGTTTGTCCGTTGAGCATTAGTGTTCCTATATACAATAAGTATTGAGTGATTATCCTCATCTATCGCTATTTCCTAGTTTAACAGCTATTGTCTTATTTTAAAGCTACGTAGTTAAATCATGTTTAAATATAGTGAAACACGTGCCTTATGAATAACAGCTTACATTGTAGAAAATATAGTTTGATGACGTCACTCACATTCAGTCAGCGGATAGATCGAAACCCGTAATTTTGTTTTATGACCTGAGGAAGAGTTAAGAAATTTAGAGGCGACCCTATCACTCTATATTAAACTTTCAAATATTCTTACATCAGAATTAAACACATTTATTTCAGAATCAAAGTCGTTCATATCAGAAACAAATATCTACGTGTCCGAATCTAATATTATTGTATCAGAATCGAACAATTTTATAGCAACCGTTATAAACTTTCGCGGTTACTTACTACATTTGAATTATATTACTAGCTGTTCGCTAACTGTAGCTCCGCGACTTTCATATAAACTTTCAACTTTAATTGTTCCCCTTAATTCGGCCGTTTCGCAAAATCCTTTCTTAGCGGAGCTCTACACCCATTCAATATTAATCTACCCGCCAAATTTCAGCTTCGCAGGTCAAGTAGTTTTTGAGATTTATGAGTCTGCCAGTCAGTAAATGAGTAGTATTTCGTATGAGAATGAAACATATTTTTAGAAATGTCAATAAAATTTTCGAGAAAAAAGAAACCACTTGTAGAATATACACTAAAAACGAGAAACTAATCTAACATATAATATTAAATATCGCACATGCTTGCAACGTTAGCAACGTTGTTTACTCTCAATCAATTACTATTGACTTGCTGTACGTACATTAGGTTTATTTAAAATTATTTGCTTTAAGTAAATATTATTTTCCTTGTAATTGTTGGTAGAGCAAGCAAACGTGCTATTTTCCTCCTTCAATGAAATAAAACTCATGTTTTAAGTTTTAAATGAAGGACTAAGGAATAAGGAATGACTTAGGGCGCTTGCAGACGATGCGCAGTACAATTAGCAAGTAGAAGTTGTAAGTACTACGCAACGTCTGCAACGTTTTGCATGCAAGTGGCAGAGGTAGTGCTTAGACTTGCAACTTGTACTACACATCGTCTGCAAGCACCTTTAACAAGGTGTAAGTTTTGGTGCTCTACGAGACTCTTTACTCTGTGTAAAACTTTTTTTTGCATTCTAACCCACGTGAGTCGGCGTGAATGATATAGCGGGCGCGCGGGCAGTCGCGCCGCGACCTCTCTACGCTTATCACGACACGCAATTCAATTAACCAATCAACTTAATCCAATTGAAAAACGACGACGCATTCCGTTTTTAAACATAAACGTAAAAATTAAACGTTGTTTTCTTTTTTTTTTCGTTTCCGTTAACTAATTTGGCCATAATTTCGATATTGGAGTGTATACATGCTAATTTTCAATTAGTGTTGCGTTTTCCGCGAACCTCCGGTGATGTAACAGTGATCTTTGAATTGTTCCTTTGTTTTAAATCCAGTGCATACAGTGCGTTCTAAGAACAAACTGAAAGTGTATTAGTGTGACGCTAAACACGGAAACGTTCTCGTTGCTACGGCAGGTATGTTTGTTTGTCGATAATATACTTATAGATAGTGGTCCCCTAATCCGTTCGTTCATTGTTATTAATTTTTACGTACATAATATATATTTACGGAGTGCGTCGGTGGCGTTTCGCCAAAATGTATTATTAACCAGAGGATGGAATTTTAATTTTACCCGCCACGGCAAAGCAAAGCTATTTTCGGGCAGCATGCATTTACTGCGGTAATGCGTCGTCCTTGTTTTCCTTGAATTTCAATTAAATGGACTCGGTAATAATTGTTTGAATCGTGCATTACTTTGTGGAACTTCATCTTCAAAACGGTTCCTTGGACGAATCTCTGGTGTTTTCCCGCTTTTATTCTGTGTCAAATACAATAAGTAATTAATAGTAAAGAATAAAGAATCAATAATGTAAAAAAAAGTGTATAATTGGCTTGCGTTTCGCCGCTTTGTATGATGTTAAGTAATGATGCAGTCTACAATAGAGCACGCTTGCCTAGAAGAAACCAATTCACTCGCGATTTGAAGATTTCGCGATTTCTCACTTTACAAGAATTTGAAGGGCCGCTTCCAACCGGCCCTTTTGGAGTTCGATTGGGGAGGGCAATGTCCAGCAGTGGACGTCCTATGGCTGAAATGATGATGACGAATTTGTTAAACGTATTCCTGCACGTATTAAGGCCGGATGCAAGCCGCTTCCAACGGCCCATTTGGAGATCGATGGGGGAGGCCTAGCTATGTCCACCAGTGGACGTCCTATGGCTGAAATTATGAAGATGATGATTCCTGCACTTGTAAAGTTTTGGGTCTTGGTTATGACTAGATTTTAAGACAACAGTTGTTTGGCTGTTCCAGAGGTGCTAAGGGCTAACCCTAGAGTTTTAAGGCTACTAAATCAACACGAGAAGCAAGCGAGCAACTGCACATGTATATCAAAACTGGTTGACGGTGGTGTCGTACCTGAGTCAATGGCCAACCTTGAAGGCATACGGCCAAAAATACGACAACAGTGCCGTAGTAAATCTTTAAATAAATAAACCTTTCAAAAACAAATTACTTGTTGATATACATAACACGTAAAAAAAAGGAGTCCAAACGAGAGGGGTATATAATATGGGACGGGCCTACCTATTGAAGTTTTTTGTTTTTCAATTATCATTTCGCTGAATTTATTTATATCCTCGACTCCGTAGCCACGAGCCCGTAGTTTTGAGATGCATTGGTGGGGCCGAAGCCAAACAAGAGGCCCAGTTAGATAAAAATACAATTAATAAAAGTATATAAGAGGGAATATGAAACTATTGTACAGCATAGAATTGAAAAATTCTGGGCTATTGTGGCGAGTTCTTTTAAGTTTTTGGTTTTAATTTAGTACCATATTTTAAGTTTTCGTAAATTTTCTGTTTTTTGAGTTGTGCATAAATTGTTATGATGCATACATCTGACGCCACGCTATGCAGAAAATAATAAAATATAAAATATTTGCTCAACAAGGCATTTCTTAGCTAAACTCAAACGAGTAACGATTTTATGCAACTGATAATTTTGTAATGTGTGTCAATCATGCAAAACATTCGATAGCAATTGTATGCAAAATAATTATTATATCTATACTAATATTATAAAGAAGAAAGATTTGATTGTTTGTTTGTTTGTTTGCATTGAATAGGCTCCGAAACTACTGAACCGATTTGTAAAATTCTTTCACTGACGGGAAGCTACACTATCCCCGGGTGACATAGGCTATAATCTATACCCGTGCGAAGCTGGGGCGGACCGCTAGTAGCCAATAAACTGACAATTTAATGACACATTGGAATTAATATAATTTTCTATACCTACAAGAATCATTACACAAATGACACAATTCATTAGTGGTCTGACCCAGCAGGCTTGGTTGAGGCAATAAGCTACCGGACTGATTTTTTCTAATTGTCTCATAAAAAACCTGAACAAAACTAGAACCGATCAGCGAAAATACAATTAAAATGTGTTTAGAATTATGGAAGATATTAGCATTTTAATGTCTCGCTAGACAAAGAGCGCATTATTATACTTACAAATAACGTCACTTGTTAGTACACCATACAAATTCCACTTTGCGGGATAGGAGCATCCCTGCCTAATCCGACCAAAAATTTAAAACGCCTGTATCTCAGAATTTTATAAGCCGATATAAATAATTCTTCAGTAAGTGTATCTCTTCTCCTTCTCTATCTCTACATAGTATAATATACAGTCGCTTTCCCCCTATGTCTGTCTATATATCCGCTAACTCCTCCTAAACCACGCAACGGATTTTGATGCGGTTTTCACCATCAGATAATTTTTCACGAAAGGTTCATATATAAATCATACACCAGTGCAAAGCCGGGGTGGTTTGCTAGTTTAGTATTTTTTTTTTAAATATCACCCTCTGAATTATCTTTTCGACGGATATATACCTCAATTCTTAAACTTCCAACTTTAGCAGATATTTACCTGAAAAGTTGCAGATCTTGGACATCTGGCCAAGGATATCGGAGAGTGCATATTCATTTGACGGCTATGGTTAAAATAGCTATGGGGTGATGTAATGCGGCCAGTTTGACCACAGATGAAACAACAGTTACTATGTATATTTGACCTCAAGTTTTGATGTGGATGTAAGTTATCTGCTATATGATAGAACCTGTTCCGTCACTTGTGTATGTGTTAGTACCTATTAGTTGTTTATCGAGGTTGCCACACCACTATCCGGTGACTGAGTGAGTAACTTGCCCAGATAGAGAGAAATCAATTTGTTTTTCCATAATATGCTAAGTAGATAGTTTAGGTGTTATCATCAATACAATTGTCCCCACTGCTGGGACACAGGCCTTCTCTCAGAGAGAGAGAGAGAGAGAGGATGGGCCTTATGTTTATGCTGGCCCAGTACATGTTGGAGAATATCATACTTCTTTGAACTTTTGAGGTTCTTGGACATCCCGGTTTCCTTACGATGTTTCCTTCACTGTTTTTGAACTATGGCATCGCAACTACACATAGTTTATTCAGGTATATAATGTTTGTTACGCGATTACTCCGCTAATTATGAATAAATTTTGATGATTCTTTTTTGTTTGGTAAATCATACCCCAGAGGTGGTCCCATATAAATTTTATCAAAATTGATTTAGCGCTTTTTGAAAAATTCAACAGATACCAAAAAACCATACATATAATGACGTATTGGTTTCTGGTTCAAAAGTTTTGATGAGGGCTTTCAATCTCTGTTTTAACCATGTAGTCTTGAAGTCGGTTTTTGTCTTTTCTTTAGATTTATTCGACTCCTGTACGACAGTTTTCAGAAATGAAACGCGTTGAAAGACAATCTCGCTCTACCCTGCTCAAATGCTAGGGCCGGCGCTAGTTGGCGAATAACTATGTAAATTCTAGTAAACCGCTGCCAGTGGGAATTGTTCCCAAAATGCTGGCCCCATTACTACGTTGTATTGTATGACAATGGTCACCCTTTTACCAAAGTATTTTGGTTGCGTGTTGCGTTGACCAGACATGATTAATCTTAATTATTTATTGGTATTAGTAATAGTTAGTAATATGCAGTGCAAGCACCGTTCTTTATCGATCGTCAAATTATATGCCATAGAATCGATCACAGCGAGTACTGATCAATTCGCATTTTATCAAATTTGACCATCTCAACTGTCAAATTTGACGAACGATGAAGAACTGTACTTGCACTGATGATTAGGTAAATTATAAATACGCGATGACATAACATTCAGACACAGATAATAATTTATATCTCCGTGTAGCCTTGAAGAGTACATAAAAGTTACATATAAGTCATAAAAGTTCAAATATATTATTATGGCCACTGTTATTGGGATATGAAATTATCACCGTTCTTCTTCCCATTTTTCCCCGTATTTAGCTATAACGTTACAAGAAAATTTAATATATCACAGAAATCTAAAAATAACAGAAAAGGAAATAAACTTTAAAAAACGTTAAATAAAAAAATATCTAAGCATTGAGATCTAAAAGAACGTGATATACATTACAAACGCAAAATATTGCAAAAATGCATAAAATGCATTCTAAACTAAGTAGCATAATAAAACGTCAACAAAGCTAAACAAATACTCGTCAGGTTACTGTACTTTTCTTTAGTTAACTCGAACGGATAAGGAAGCCTTATCGACAGTAGGTACTTCTTTAACATCCATGCTCTATTTGCCGTCAAGGTTTGCATAGATTTATTAAGTCAAGTGTACATACTACGAGCAAGTTGTTTGAAAAATATACTCAATTTAGCAATACCGACTTCCAAATTAATAAGCTCTACATCAAAATGATTGCTGTAGCCAAATCAACATACGCTCGAACAATATTATTGGTATTATTTAAGCTGGTTTCAAAACTACTCAGCCAAATTTCATGAAATTTTTGTGTGACCGCGTAGAGAGCTTTTATCACATCAAAATCAGAATCATCACATCACAAAAATCACATAAATTGGTTCACAAATGTCAGCAGTAAGAAGGCCGAAAGCAGAGCCCTACAAGTACAAAATCGCGGATATTTCATCTTCATCATTATCAGGCTATCTATGTTCCCACTGCTGGGACACAGGCCTTCTCTCAAAGAGAGCGTGGACCCTAATCCACCATGCTGGCCCAGTGCATGTTGGTGAATGTCATGTCTTTGAACTTTTGACGTTTTATTGTACTCAATAAGTTTATTGCTACATATGTACGCTTGCAGACCTTAATAACATGTTATAGTGTTACATCTTAAATTACATGTAGTACATATGACGCTATGGCAACAGAAAGAACGGAACTGTCTATTTGTACGTTGTCGAAAAAATCGTAAAAAAATTCGTGCGGAGTAGTAACATTTGGATTCTAAGAATTTTTTGTGATTTAAGCGGGTATTTAGCTAGTTATTTTAAAATACTATGCCTTAGCCTCATCAAAGGTGTTTATTTTCTCCATGTGATCGCTAGTGCATCATTTCAAACGAGTAACATTTCAAGTTACATAACCCGACCTCGGTCGAAACGTGAAAATAATTAACATTAAAATTGTTCAAATTTAATAATAGGGCTCCACAGCGTACTAGAGCGTGACCCGAAGGCAACGAAATCGTTCGCGTAATAATTATTATAATTGAGAACAATTGCATTTTTTACCATAAGTTAATCACCCGACCTGACAGCTTTTTGTCGTTTTCTTATAAAGAATCTGTACCATATTACTAAATGTTTATTTAAAATACGATATTACAAAACGTTAGAGCGATGGTGGCCGAGCGGTAGCATGTGCGCTTTACAATCTGATGGCACCCGGTTCAATCCTCGGCCCTGCACTGACACACACCCACAATGACTTCTTTAATACCTAAATAAATCATGTGCAGTTTCGACGTCATCATCAAGGAAAACATCATATCCAATAATACTCCAAAAATTACTTGTCGAACTCTACTTATACAAATTTTGAATTTCTAAATTGAAGTTTGAATGGAATTCGATAGCGAAAACACTTACTTCGCCCAATGAATACTCTATCAAAAATTCGCTCCTATAGAGCGAATTTATCGAGTGATTCTAGGATGATTGAAAACTAATGTTAAAACCTTATTTCCTTTTCATCGTTCAAACTGTATCCACTCAGTCATCACGGCTGCACGCATAATCATCGAAACAAATCGTAAATTCAACACGGCGCAAAGTTTACACATTTTGGCCCACCGCTGGACAAATGCCAGCATAACCAACTAATGTGATCATCATCCACAAAGTGAGAACTTGAATTTTCCGCGCTTTTCGTAAACGATTTAGTTCAAGTTACAGGAACCAGATGGCGCTAGGTACCTGTATTAATATGTATTCTGTTGTTTTAATAATTACAATTAAATGCAGGTTTTTTTGTAATTACTTTGTAGAAAATGTAGGTAGTATAAAGTTTCTAAATTGTTAATGTCTGAACAGCTGATGCTTTACCCTTGAAGCGATATACAAAGAGAGAATAGAATACTTGCTCTTTAGGTAAATCAGTGCTGAATCAGAACCCTACTTCCCATTTTAGTTTACGCCAAACTAAACAGATGGCGCCAGTAGTCACAAAAACGTTACAATATACACAAATATTTACAATAAATGCACACAAGCATTTATATAATTATAATAAAAATATAATTGGTTTTCAAGTCTCCACTATAAATCAGAGTACGCGATGACCGTGACATTGAATGGGACAGGCTACGGAAGTCTGCTAATCGAGTTACCCGACCGGAACTAAAGCGTTTATAAATAGGTTGCATACTTACGCAGTTTCATATCAGACAAACAAGAAGATTTATCGTAACGGCGTGGAGGATTATACCAATACCTATAGAATAGCAGGTAAAACCGCGGAGCCCTTCTTGTGTCCTAATATAGTATAGCTATGTATCTGTAGACAAGATTTTACCCGACCCTGTTCAGTCACCCTCTCGTTTATTTTGCAAAGTCAGAAGTTTTTCGTGAATGAATTCTTAACCTTAAATTTCATTGATAATACATAAAACAATAATTTTTTCATTCCATTCAACCAGTTCAATAGATAAGACCAAACTATCTATTGAACTATCTGACTACCCCTTATAAGAAACTCTGAGCAAGTTCTGTTCATTATTTGCTATTTAACCTTGAAGGCGTTTCGTGGGGGAATGGCTCGGAAAGTGTGACATCACCAGCTTATAAATCTCACTTTGAATAAATCACTATTTATTATTAACTAGCTGCGCCCCGCGGTTTCACTCGCGAGTTAAAATCCAGGTTTTTTTTTAATTTTCCAATTTTTTACGTAATCGTCTTAATTTTTCTTTCCGTAAGAACCTTCTAGAAAGTATTAAAAAGCTTAAAAAAAGATGTATGAAATCGGTAAAGTCGTTCTCAAGTTATGGCTTGACCAAGGTAAATAGGGAATCATATTTATTTATATAAATAGATAATGATATTGAAACGTTTTTTTCAACAAACACGACCTCCTGGCCGTTCCAGAAAGAGACAGCTGGCTAAATTTGACACAGTCATTAGAGACTAGGGGACTTGTAGCCCAGAAACCGGAAATATCGTAGTGGGGATGAAACGGAGGCATTTACTCTGCAATAAGTAAAAAATAGGCTCTTAGTAATAATATTAGCTTTGATCAGAGCATTAGCTCAATAGCCTGATTCTAATTAATTAGGACAGTTTTGGATAACCAAATTCACAAACTAAAAATTAGAGAGCGATGGTGGCCGAGCGCAGCGGTAGCATGTGCGCTTTACAATCTGACGGCACCCGGTTCGATCCTCGGCCCTGTACCAATGACTTATACATAGTACCTACAAAAATTATGTGCCGTTTCGATGGCATCGTGAAAAAACCGGTATGTCCAAGGTCATCAAAATTTCAAAGACAAACGGCATTCACCAACATGCACTGGGCCAGTATGATGGATAAGGGCCCATCCTCTCACTCTCTGAGAGAAGGCCTGAGTCCCAGCAAAGGGAATATGATAGGCTGGTGGTAATGGAAATAGTGTAGTTATATCCACATGTATTCGTAAAGCTAGTTTACCCAGCTACCCGCCCGTGACTGGCGGGGTTTTAAATATAACTCTGATGCGGGCAATTTTGCACTGATAGCTGTTTATTGCTTTGTTATTGTGGTCATGGTCGCTCGAGAGCTGAGCGGAAGGAAGCTACAGGACAAGTCATGGTAGGAGAGGTATCTCATGTACACCTCTAAGAGGGAGGCCTTTGTTCAGCAGTGGACGTTTACTGCCTGATGATGTGATGTACCAACTGTTTTCGATTATTCTGGTTACCTCATCCATGTGAGGACTTCAGAGCAAATAAAAATACAGAGGCACTACCGCGAACACGAAAAGTGAAGCCACTTTTTGAAACATGTGTGCGTAGTCGAAGCTCGTGTCGTGTAATTCATAAAAATAAGTGATAATATAAATACTTAAGTGTGGAAATATTCCATCCTTCTTCTTATTTACTTATGTGTTATTTTTACAGTTCTTAACACTGCAAGCATTCATTGTTTCTTGTTAAAAATGATTTTTTCAGTACGAAGTTCTAACAAGAAATTCACGTAGTTTTGAATGCGTATGTGTTCGTGAGCCGTGTATTTATTGAGAATTTACGTAGTTTTGGAAGCGATTTTGGCGTCACTTTGGCAGTGCGCCATAGGGACTCTGTATTTTTATTTGCTCTGAGGTGAGGACGCACCAAGTTATCAGAGTGCCCATAGCGAGTTTATAACCGACTTCAAAAAAGGAGGGGTTCTCAATTCGGTTTTATTTAATATAATGTATTTTTTTACCTCGGAACTCATTTATGAACCGATTTGGAAATTTATTTTTAATTGAATACCCCCTGGTATTGGATTCTCACACTGAGGGTTCCGTACCACCAAAAACTGACTTCAAAATTAGTTAAATATGGCTTTTCGATTCGGTGGGACGAATGATAAGGTCGTCTAAGAAAGGCCAATACGTGGCTTAACTTGTTAATGAACAAAAATTTGTCACCGACTCACACTTGGCCATTATTTATTGTTTGTTGTTAAACTTTAGAGTGTGTACCTACTATAATCGTGCGAAGTTTGACGCTTGTACGTATTACCATTTTTACACCACAGCAAATACAAAAATACGAAAAACAGTAAAAACACGTTTATTGTATGGTTATCTATTGCGGTTCGAAAGATCTATTGCAGTTCGAAAGATAAGGTAGGATGGACAGACAGACTGACAGACAGCCAATGTAGGCTAAGTAATAGGGTCCCGTTTACACCCTTCGGGTACGGAACCCTAAAAATTACTTTCGAACACGAAAGACTTATTATAATAATTCAGATATAAATTGAGAACCACTGCAAAGAGCTTTATTTACGTAGGTGTTCCTTCATGTTGAGAGTCGAGCTATCGACCTTGGTTTTATGTTCTCGGTCAATTCTGACTCATACAATCGGGCTACATATTACGACTTCCGAACGTTAATTCACGTGATTGCATAATGTAAGTATGAATGTGTTTTTATATTCATCATCATCATCATCAGCCAGAAGATGTCCACTGCGGAACGTGCCTCCCTCTTTAACCTCCACACTGAACGACAGCCTGCCTTTTCCATCCACTGGATGCCCGCGACTCACGATGTCATCCGTCCATCTAGGAGACCTACCTATACGCTGCATCTTCCGGTTCGTGGTCTCCACTCAAGAAACTTTCTTCCCCATCGGTTATCGGGTCTTCGAGCGATGTTCAAACTTCAACTTCAAAATTTTAATAGCTACGACGGTGACTCTGGTTCTTTAGCGAATATCTACGTTCTGTATTTTATCGCGCAAAGAAACTCCGAGCATCCGAGCTCTCTCAACGAGCGATTCACTCAACGGGCAATGGAGAGATCCATTGCCCGTTGAGTGACTCTTGAGGTTTTCCAAAAGGTCAATTGTTAAGGACCACATCATAGTACCATATGTCATCACTGGCAACACACACTGGTCAAAGACCCTTGTCTTTAGGCACTATGGTATCTTCGACGACAAGATGTCACGCAATTTCCCGAACGCTATGCCCATCCGAGTTGGATTCTTCAGGCGACCTCTTTGCCTAAGTTGGAATTACCTAACTGAACTATCTGTCCAAGATGAAGAATCTGAAGAATCGACACCACTTTATGGTTGATATTCCGAGAACCCGTACGAAACGCTTTGATTCCACATTTATTGTGCAAACCCCGATAGTTACAATCTGGGTGTCTTCAAGTCGTGAGTGGATAAGGTTTCTTATAGGCAACCGTGCTCCATCATAGGCCGCATCATCGCTTAACATCAGGCGAGTTGGCGGCCAAGCTCAAGCCAATTAAAAAAAAAAAAGACTACCGCCACGGGTACAACATGGACATTTGCAATAATCTTTGTCTTGTCCATGTTCATGTTAAGACCCACCTGTTGGAAAAGCTTGCTGAGGTCGCTGAGCATCGTATTGAGGTCCTCCAGCAACTCTGGCATGATGACTATATCATTGGCAAAACGAAGGTGAGTGATGTATTCGCCATTGATGTTGATGCCGAATCCGTTCCAGTCCAAGAACTTGCTCCAAAAAAACGTCCTCCAATGCGTTCGTGAACAGTTTCGGAGAGATAATATCTATTATAGTGTTTTTATATTATCTCTAGTCTATGAATCCTTGCTTGGAGGAATTCGATAAAACTATGTGGTTTTGAATTAAATAACATGTTTAATATATTAAATTCGTGTTAAGTTGAACTGCTTCGCTTGAGCGGACATACAAAATGACAATTGAAATGCTCTTTCTATTGTATTTAACAAGTTTGTTTCCCAATATCTGCAATGCAATAAAGTGGCAACTGGACAGTTACATAGGCTTGTGTCGCTCATGCTACATCATGCTTATTATGCGGATAAGGAACTTTTAGTGGGCTGTGGTTGTTGAACGCAGCTTTAAGGGCGAGGATAGGGAAAGGAAACGACTATAAATATGGGGATAAGTGTTGCGTTCAAGCAAATTGATAACTACTTACATAATATTTATGAAAAACTCATACCGATTTGTTGTGATTGCTCAAAAAATCACTTTGCTCTTAATCTTATTACGAACATGTTATTAGTTTAATAGAGATGGCTACGGTACATCCAACAGTAATTGTTGACTTTTGTTATCACAGTCACGATCTAGCCAAACTTAACAAGGTGCGAAACGAATCTTCGTAACTTCCTTACAATGTATAATAGGCATTATACCATTATGGACGAAGCTACCTTTTACTATTATGTATTCTGTGCTAACAGTAACATTTGTAAGAGTGATCGAGATCAGTCACGCACACCTATCCTTGACTTTAGTGCTCATTTACGAGCAGAGCCGATCGCCCTTGATGTTAGCCACTGCCCGATCTAATTTTACCCACATACCTACTAGCCCAGCACAAAACTATTGATTACGCCCTCCGGATATAGAATCTTTTGAACCCGAAACACTTCAGATTCTTTCGGGCAGACGTAATTTCGTAGTCTCATTTTAGAACGAAATCCTACCAATATTTTTTTTCGTAACGGGAACTCACCCGAAATATTAATTGGGAGAAATTAACATGGTGTTTAGGCAGTGGCGGTAGACGGAATATTAATCCTCGCGGCCTTGATTCCCGATCGGGTGAGCTCATGCGGCGCACCTCGCGCTGGCGCTGTTGACAGACGCTACTGCTCGCGACGAGGTTCAACACCGACCCACGTTGCCAGTGCTTCCTTGCTCGCACGCGAATGCAGTTAGCGTTGCTAGTCGCGCACTAGTTTCCGAACGCGCATCTGCTACGCGCGCCTTGCCGCGAACTCTGAAAAAACACACGCGTTTTTCTTTAAAAAAGTTTGGAAAGCGCGCGCTTTCCCGGTGCAGTGCATAATGGGTGTTGTGAAAAATCTAAAAAACAAAACGAAAAAGGTCGTAAAGAAAGACGTGAATGGAAAGGCGAAACCTGATGAAAATGGGAAAGTGAAGAAGAAAAAAACTGTGTCGTGTTTACAATGTATCAAGCCTGTCAAAGATGGTACATATTAATTGATTATTCATTTATTCTTTCGTTTGTTTTAATGTGAAAATTGCCGCGTGAAAAATTGCGGCGGAAAAGGCGATCGCAACTCAGTAATTAGCTGGTCGTTGTAATACAGTTTTGTAATTGGTTCCTTTTCCTGTTTCCTTTGGCTCAACACAATGTTTGTTAATAACCACTTGATGAAGTTATGTTGTTCTTTGCTCCCACTGAAACTTTATCGATTCCCGACAAATCAATTTTTCACGGCCTCTGCTAATAATCTACCCAAAGTACCTACTTGCTTACTTGTAAAGGTTAGGTAACTTTTTTTATATTTCCTCTATGAAGATTTTGGCGTCGCACTCCCGTGTATTTGCCAGTGTCAAGTATTATAATATCAAAATTGATGATATGTAAGTTAAATGTAGTCAAACAAGTCAGTCACAGCTAGAGTAAAAAAAAGGAGTAAATGATTATTAATGATTAGCTTTGGAAACAACACAAAAATACCACGTTTCACCGCGTTATATTCAATTAATCCACACTCGTGCACGTCCATGAACACTTAGTAAATAATCATCATCATCATCATTTCAGCCATAGGACGTCCACTGCTGGACATAGGCCTCCCCCATCGATCTCCAAAAGGGCCGGTTGGAAGCGGCCTGCATCCAGCGTTTCCCTGCGGTCTCTTTTAGGTCGTCTGTCCATCTTGTGGGTGTCCATCTTGTAGTAAATAATAATCCACTATTATTACGTATTAACACTCGAAAATAAGTTTAAGAAAATAATACATAAGTTAAGTTAAAATTTCAACTGGCTATTTATTACGGTTCGAAAAATACAGCCGTTTTTAGGTAGGACAGACAGACAGACATCGTAGGCTGAGTAATAGGGTCCCGGTTTTACCCTTTGGATACGGAACCCTAAAAACAATAATCACCTTAGCCTAAACTTTGGTTTGAATCCGGAGTGCTCAACATGCACACTTGTCCAGTGCTGCATTATTGGGCAGTCCAGATCCATCCGCCAGGTGAACAGCTGCAGCTGCTGTCGCTGCCCCTCACCCAGCGAAACAGGGCCGCAATTAGCAATGAGCAGAAAAAAGTTCCTCCGTCAGCTAATTTCATAAAAATATAATTACAAAACACTTTCACACAGCCTTGGCTTAATTATTAGAACCAATTGGCGTTCGGTTCTAGATTACCAGAAGTCACGCATAGCCAGAAACTTGGCCTAGTGGATTTCCATTTCGACGAGCTTAATGGCACCTAGTTCTCCTAAGTCTTTGAAGTTACAGCTTTGGTGGCCGTTAGAATGGGCTTAAATCAAACCATTTATTATCAGACACAAGTTCCATAAATCTAAGTGTATTATAAGAGCTTTGATTACAATTTTATTGTGCGAACTGCTAGTCTTTGGAATGCGCTGCCTAACTGGGTGTTACCCGATAGCCACAATCTGGGTATCTTCAAATCAATATTGAATAGGTTTCTTCTAGGCTAGTACTCATCATAGCTTAAGTTATTTAGTGTGCTTAAAAATTTGTAAGTGAGCCGTAGCTACAGCTTTTAGGATACAGTTTTTTTTTTTTGTAAAAAATTTACATAATATATTATGTTAATTTTCGTATTCGATAATTGTAATAAGGCCTATCCTCCTTGTTTGTCTCGTCTAAGGTTAGAGACAATATCAACAAAGTACAGTCTCCGAAATAACGCAATCTACGTCAACCAACAGAACTCAGAATCAAGTCGACATGTAAACAATAAACATACAAGCAATTAATGCTAGCCACGAGTGCGTTATGATCGACCGAGCAGACATCGCGCAATAGTGTTGGATTGTATTTACTAGCATTCGCATAGGATAACACATATCTTCATACGTGAATACAAAAAAAAGCATTTAACAAAGTAACATGTAGTCGGAAACCTTTGCTAAAAACGATTCCTTGCGCGTTCATCTTTACGAAATGCATCATCATCATCATCAGCCAGAAGACGTCCACTGCTGAACATAGGCCTCCCCCTTTAACCTCCACACTGAACGACAGCCTTCCTTTTGCATCCACTGGATGCCAGTGGCTCTCACTGTCGTCGGTCCATCTAGTGGGAGGCCTACCTACGCTGCGTCTTCCGGTTCGTGGTCTCCACTCAAGAAACTTTCTTCCCCATCGGTTATCGGTTCTTCGAGCGATGTGGCCTGCCCATTGCCACTTCAACTTGCAGATTTTAACAGCTATGTCGGTGACTTTGGTTTTTTGGCGAATATCCACGTTTCGGATTCTATCGCGCAAAGAAACTCCGAGCATAGCTCTCCATTGCCCGCTGTGCATACGTACATGCATACGTACCTCAAAAGCAAAATGAATCGCTATCAGATCATCAGCCAGTATACGTCCACTGCTGAACAAAAGCCTTCCTCTTAGTGAGGGGTGTTGCGATAATCACCACGCTTGGCAGGCGGCTTGGGTATCGCAGTACGTTCACCGTGTACGTATAGGATGTTGCTACCCGTCCTCCGGTGGTTCTGGTCGCAGTTTTAGGACATACGGAAACGCTATATCAATATATAAATATTATAAGTATGAATTTAATTTTTTAAACCCACGATAAAAGAGCTGATAAATTTTAGTAATTATAATTTTATTGAATCATAGCTAATAACTCTCTCGTCACCTTTCAAACAAAAAACTATTTAACACCCCTCTGATTACGTCGGGGGTTAAAAACAATACCAAACCTTGTTTTTTATTTAATTTAAAAATCATTCGTTCAAAATCTTGACAATTATATCATTTATATCTGTGCTAGGTATATAGATTTCAGCTTTTCAAATAACTTTTACTTATAGCATAACAAATAGTTTTAAACATGCTAAAACGATAAAATTACAACTCAATTGAATTTAATGCTATTTAGCAATAGCTACCACTATAGCAGTGAGATTGCCGTCAGAATACGACCCACATCGAGTTGTTTACGTCCCGAATAGCTGAGATTTCAACATGGAAGACGCGGACCCCATATCTTTCAGAATGTACTCATCTCATGTCGCGTAAACTGCTGTTCCGGGTACCAGCAGAATTGGGGCCTACTACGAATGACTAACGAAAAAAAAGTTTTTTTAATATTTTAAGAATATTTTCTCGTTAGTTTTTGTCTGGTTTAATAAAAAAAGAAGAAGAAGAAATTGATAATCGAAAGTCGTAATTTTTTGTCTATTTCATTTCGATAGACTACCAAAAAGTATTCGTTTAGATTAAATTAAATAAATTAAATTTAGGAGCCTAAGCTTTATGCCTCTCTTTCTCGCTCGCGCATTTTAAATTTTTAAAGATGTAAAATGATAAATTGTTCTTAATGCGGTGGCCTACTTTTTACTTTACTTTACTTTTTTAATGAAATATACTTATTAGTATCAGCCCAACACATAAATATTAGAACGGTTCCAAATTAACGGCCGGCTATCCGAGTCGCGTAGGCAACAAAACGCTCCCTCAGCCCCCGCCAAGTTATAGCGACGATGTATATTGCCGCGCTATAGTCAGGACGCCCGCGGGGGGAGTGCAACGACAAAAACGAACATAGGTCCGACCTCGATGACGCCTGGCGCGGCACTGAACGCGGCGCGCGCAAATTCTCGGGACCTTTTCACGGTTTTAATTTCACTAAAAAACTAAACTATTCACTATCAAAATTCAATCCAAATAAAAAATGTTGAATAAAATTGCCTTTCAGTACATGCAATTTCCAGGTTGTTACGAGCTTTTATTAGAGCATAAAACGAATAAAATAAACTGAATCGACTTTGTTTCAGATTTTTTTTTTGATCGAGGAAAGTTTATTCTGTCGTGTTTTGAACCAAATCACAAACTCTAACAGAGATGTATCTGTGACATGTATTTTTTTCCAGCTCAAATATTGTAATTTAACTGAAAAAAATTGATTTAAAACCGTCAAATTTGTTATAAGAGGCTCCTTTCTCGATAGACGTTCGTACTAGAGCCCTGAAACTTCCAAGGACTTGGGTGTAAATTGATAGAGTTTACGATATTCTTCGCCGGATAAACAAATTACGTTTGTGTCTGCCAAAATTATTTTCGTCCTTGTCTTGTTTTGAAGCATACAGCGAATTGACGAACTTTTGTCTTCTCCGTGGTGTGAAAAAGCTGATTGGAAACAGTAAATTCTATTCACTTTTACTAACTTTTTGAACGTAAGATTGTATTGCCTGTAGTAAGAGGCTACTAAAAGAGGACCACTGGGCTCGGAATGGTCAAAGTTGGGGCTTTGACCATCTACTTTAGCGTGCCAGGGAGAAAATGTGTGACCAACATTGTCGCGAGCGGAGGGGCTGAGACAACACGTAGTTATCTCGGGAGGAGCCGTAGTGTAGTGCTGAGGGCTCCGCTGAGTTCCTCTGGAGATCCCGGAGCCTTCTTGTCAAGCACTAACGCTGGTCACCGGGGGGTTTTAGTGCGTAAAATCCTACATAACCTGGCTGCACCCCAATGCAGCCAGATATCTTTGGAAGATATCCCCATCGAAAAAAAAAGACCCAGGCCTATTTATAATATGCATTTCCCAGTAGGGCCTTTAGAACAAACTCCACAGCGGAAAACCAAACAACCTCGACACTCACGTAATATTTGTTGTTAACATAAACCTGCCATTGAGCACTTGTCAAGGCTGCCTACTTCACGTGGCGTTACCAATATCAGGTCATTCGGAAAGGATATCCTACACCGAAAGGGGCTTATAGTAATCTTCCCTGTGAACAATTTTGTGACTCGCGAAATCGCGATAAAAATCAGCTGTGTCCAATGTGACCTTCTTCCATAGAGCAGGTGTATTTTAGGGTGGGTAGTCATGGGACCTACCCTAAAATCTGGAAAAATCACAAGTTTTTATAGTGTACGTACAATAAGCCTCTTTTAGCTGAGCATTTCAGAATAACCTGTATATTGAATTAAAACTCTTTTAACGGATTTATAGCCGTGGTAGCCTATTTGGGAGACTGCTAGACTTGAAAGCGAGGTCGCGGTTTTAAACCCCGGGCTCGTACCAATGAGCTCTTTGGAGTTTATGTACGGATTTTCATACCACTGGCTTTTCGGTGAAGGAAAAACATCGCGAGGAACCCTGCATACGTACGGAGAAGGAATTCAATGGCGTTTGTGAATCCACCAACCCGCAACTGGGCCAGCGTGGTGGATATGGCCCATTCACTCTTTCGGGGGTAGGCTAAAAGTCCAGCAGTGGAATGTTAAAAGGCTGATTAAGATGATAACGGATTTAATCCTGTGTATTTTGCATTATTTTCAAACACTTTGCGTGTCCGTGTCCGTGCATGGTCACAGGTAAACTATATGACGGATGTCGATAGAAATCTTATGACATTATTTATAACTACAGACAATGATTTTAAACAACACGTTCCCTATATATTTACGCAATTGTCGCTCACGGTGTCCAGTGGTCTTGTAGTTCTGCGCCGGACTTGAACCATGTATACTTTTTAGGGTTCCGTACCCAAAGGGATAAAAACGGGACCCTATTACTAAGCCTACAATGTCTGTCTGTCTGTCCGTCTGTCAGTGGATCATTGTCGTGTCGTGCGTGACCTCTTTATCATTTCACCGGATCGAAATGCCATATCTTACTAATTTTGAAGTCGGTTTTTTAAATTGATAATTATTATATTTGTGGTGGTACGGAACCCTCAGTGCGTGAGCCCAACTCGCACTTGGCCGGTTTATATGTTTTTTTTTTTTTTTTCGTATATAAGGCCAGCGGCACATGCCGTAGATTTGTTAGACCAAAAATCTTGCAAAGCAAGTAGGTTCCTGTATATATCAAAATTTAGAAAAAATATTCCTTATTAACCCTGTATAATATATTCTAGCAGCAGTGCCACATGTTTTTCTAGCCGGCAAAAAGTTTAATCAATTATATTGTGGCTTCAGCAATCACATTTCAAAGGACGTTTACATTTCTTGCAAAGTAATTGAAAAGTCTGCTTTAGCTTCAATCGATCGGGAAACAAAATACTGCTAGCAATATATATGCTTGAAACCTTTCTAGTACGAATTCATGTGTATTATTTTTCAGTGTAGAATTCAGGTTAGATCTATAATGAAATCTGAAATTAATTCATTTATTCATTCATTCTGTCATCAGTGTAGGTATTTGTTGCCATTAGTTTTTGTTGATTTTTTCAAAAATCCCTAAATTAATTTCGATAAAATTACCTTCCCTCAAGTATAATCTACCAAACAAAAAAATTATTATCAAAATCAGTTCATAATTTGCGGAGTAATCGCGTATCGCAAAAGCAAACATACGGTCGCATTGGAAACGTCTTCCTTAAATTAACATTGAACATACTTCAAAGACACTACGCATAAATTTAAACATAGTCTATTCTGAAAAGGCAACAGAATATTTTAATCTGCAGTATCCATTACCATCTGCTCTTCACATATCGCATATCAAACCTCAGTACTTGAGAGCCTGATTCGTTGAACAGTGGATCATAAAGGGGCCCCTAATTTGCCGCGGCAGTCAAGGCTGCGCAAATGTTTTGGTTTACATCATCTTTACCGCTTTTGGACACAGACGAGTGACCGCCGACCTGCCTGCCTCACTGCACTGGCTCAAAAAGTTTTGGCCTAACCAAAACAAAGTTTCATTTGGAAATCGAACAGCACAAACAATTCATTTGTAAAGTAGGGTCCAATGAAGAAACTAATAAGAAAAATAGCAACTGGCTACTTTTCCTCTAATTTTCCACCCTTGTATGAGGAAAATTTTCTTCATATTTAAATGGGGCCACCTTTGAGATATATATCCAATTAAATAAAATTAAATAAAACTGAAATCGCGGCGATATTATCACGTAACATATTACTTCGCAAATTGTGAACCAAACAAAAAAAAACAAACGGATTGTGTTTTTTTTTTTGCAGATGATTTAAAATTGTCTAAGGCCGTCAATTTTTAGAAAAAATAAACGCAGCTGAATCGGTTGCTTATGTTATTAGCGTTAAATGTCAGTTTATAGATGACCGATCGCAAGACTTAAGGATGAATGAATATTGAAAACTGTTTTTCTTTATATCACCTTGTGGTATACATGTTTGTTTTAAAAAGGTGAAGGGCAAAGAACTCATTTTGTTTGAGTATGAATAAACAAAAATCGACCGCCCAGTGTGAGAGGTTGACTCATTGCACTTTATAATACTAAAAAAAGTCTATGTTGTTTTTGTAGGCGTAGTAATTTCCAGCTTCCATGGTTTTCTGCTAGCGTTTTCACCCCCTTGTACGACAAGGCATTTGCCTTCTCTTTGTTTAGCTTACGTAACCCCCCAAAGTTTGTCCAGTCTATTTTCTTCTAAGTTTTCCTTTATGATAGTATGAATCTGCCATATCGTAAGCAGACAAATAAACAAAAATATAAAATCTAGATACGATATGAAAATAAAATAAAAACGACCAACGACACAGGTTCTGTTAGTTTACACAACCTTGCGAATTCCATAAACTAATAATAAAAAACCGGACAAGTACGAGTAGGACTCGTGCTCTG
This sequence comes from Agriopis marginaria, assembly GCA_932305915.1. Taxonomy (NCBI): domain Eukaryota; kingdom Metazoa; phylum Arthropoda; class Insecta; order Lepidoptera; family Geometridae; genus Agriopis; species Agriopis marginaria. Next base: position 17,375,434 of record OW029914.1, on the reverse strand, counting down.
AGGGTTCCGTTGGAAAGAACCCTCAGAGCGCGAGTCTAAAAAAAACCTAAAGTTGAAATATTTAAAGACAAACTTAACTTTGCAGTTGACTATAAGGTTCTTCTATACATTCCAACTACAAAATGTAAGTTTGTAATAGCTAAATAATTATTTTCAAATGATATAACTTCAAATTTTTTTTTTCAGATTTATTCCTATATATGTGCTATGAGACCTTGCCTTTTGACAAATTTCATGATTCTAGGTCAATGGGAAGTACCCTATAGGTTTTGATTTCCCTGTGAAATCGCAAAATATGCGACATAAACGTTCATATCTTTTGATTGCGTTGACGTACAACCTTTATTTTTTTACAGCCGAAAGAAACCGTAGAGCCAAGTATTCAGTGTAAATTTCAACTTGATACCTTTACGCGTTCTTGAGAAAAAGGGTCTTACAGACGGACAGACAGACGGACAACGAAGTGATCCTATAAGGGTTCCGTTTTTTCCTTTTGGGGTACGGTACCCTAAAAATCAAACTTTTTAAAACGAAGGATGTTGAGTTTAACGTCAATTTACGCAGTTAGAAGTGATGAGATCACTCCACGCGTTGCAAATGTACTAATCAAACATTCTATGACCGCTTAGGTAAATAACATCGTAAACTATAAACCAATATCCAGATACTAAAGCTAAAGAGTAAACTAGTTAAAAACCTAAGAGAATATCCATAATGCACATTTTTTTTTGGGATAAACCCTTTCATAAAGCGGTGCTGGGCCGTCTAACAGCAAGATGGGTCGATGATTTATACTATACACTAGTCTAGACTATTATACACTAGTATTATTCACAATTTATACACTAGTCAAACCTGAGCCTGATTATAACGAGATCAAAGCAGTTAAAGCATTATCAGATAGAGACAAGACTTGAGACAAGGTATATAAGATCCAAGACAAGATGAGAGACGCCAAGAGATATGACAAGACGAAAGACAATACAAGAAACAAGGTAATAGACATCCCTCCAGTTAAGTTTGTCCACTTCCGAACTTGTCCATTTCCAAAGTTATCAACTTCCTAACTTGTCTTCTTCCTAACTCGTCCATTTCCAAAACCGCCACTTCCTATTTTGCCCATTTCCACAAGTTTTATTTAACTTCCAATGTTTGTTTAGGTCAAATCTTGCAACCTGAATTAGAACTCCTAACCGATTTTGCAAAAAAATTACATACACCTTTAGTATTGCCACATATTACCACATTGCAATATCCAATACCCAATAGTGTAATATTTTCAAATGACTGCCAAAATATAAATAACAACATTTAATTAAAAAATAAAAGCAATACTAAAAAAACTTGTTTCTATCTTTTCCATCATCCTTTAAAATATGAACACGAAAATTACTTACAATGTTATATGCAATGTTATAGCAATGTTATATTAAATGCCCAATAGTTTTTTTTTTATTCTCCCTCAGTGACTCTGTATCTTCAAAAACATTGAAACACACGAATGAAAAAGGCGCGTGTTTTTATCTGCCCCTAAAGTTAGTATTTTCACAAGACAAACAACTTAGTGCATCGCCTCCTTTATATGCTGTGTTATAAGACATCACCTATCCGAAAATTCCGAAGGGCTATGCGTCAGATTTTCCTTTAGTCAGCAGAGAAAATAAAACAATTAACAATAATGATTCTAAACCATAAGTAGGTAAGACACAAAGTAACAAGCAAAAACAAAAATTATCTCATCCAATTGTATCTATTTTATGGAGCTTGAAATTATGCTTGACGACTTAGGCACGATTTACACCGAACAGAGTTATTTGGATGAATTGTACAATGCGGTAAAGGAAATTAAAGTGTCCATAATACAGATACCTTACTGGGGCAACCTTTGCCAAAGAGGCAACATGTACACCGAACTAAAATAAGTTGAGTTGACATATAAGTTTACACTTCAAAAACAAAATAAATGAAAGACCGACATGCAATAGTACAACGATATGAAAAAATTACGATATGAAAAGAAGACACACAAGTATAATAATAATGAAACTAATAGCAAACAAACATAACACAACAAACAAACAACTTTGAATGACAATTTCAAATAATATAAGTAAAATAAATATAAATTTATAACTAAAACTAATCTAACAAGCCGCTACCAGTGGGCAGCGTTCCCAAAATGCTGGCAGCATTGCCATGTTGTATGGCAATGCTTAGTCCTTTGTTATTTTTATTGTTTAAAAAAATCGTATAAGAAATTAAAAAAAAAATCTAAGTTATTAATAAGTGTACATCTCTATCTCTTCTCTACATAGTATAAATTGAAGTCTCTTTCCGCGTCTGTCTGTCTGTATGTCTGTATGGCCGCGAACTACTCCTAAACCACGCAACGGATTTTGATGCGGTTTTCACCATCAGTTAGATACAGTTTCACGGAAGGTTTATATATATAACTAGCGACCCGCCCCGGCTTCGCACGTAAATTACACCCGTGCGAAACGGACGGGGGGTCGCTAATGTAACATAATAACGAGTATTTGAAAAAAAGCCCTTTTACCTTTTTTATAATACAGAGGCCTTATTAAAAAAAAATTTACGTTTAAAAAAATTGGTCGCTGTGATATACTAAAGTTGTCAATATCAGATATGACGAAAATTACAAAATAAGACCTGTAAAGTACATAATTATTTATTTCGTAAAATGCACACGGACCCGATCGGGTTCCATAATACGAGTATATAACTACATACAAAAAACTTTGAACTACTGTTTAGACACAATATTATTTTCTTGGCAGAATTGTGTTCAGACGTTTGCCGTTCGGTGTGAATCGTTCCCTGATGTAGCGCTAGCCAAAAAGGTTGTTCCCCTGTCTGGTATAATGATACTCATTTGCTTATTTTTATTCTGCAGTTGTTTTTATAGCTCTTACCAGCCTTTGCTTTCAGTAGTTTCTTGATTTTATTAATATTTTATTTCTAACTTTTGAAGCCATTGTAATGTTAATACAGGTTCTTTCGTACACGTAAATATATTTACAATAAGAATTGTCTCTGTTAAGTACATAAAAACAAAAAGAAGCTTTTTATTTTAAATTCTTGTGCTCGGAAAGTTGTACATACCGCCAAAACTTCGATTAAAAATTCCACTTTAAAAACTTAAATAAAGAATAACGAACCACAATGCAAATGGAATGTAGTCTCATATAGAGAATATTCGGGGACCAGCAGTGCTGCGGCAGCACTGTTGCGCCAGCACTGCTGCGTGCAGCTGAGTCCGGAATCATACCTTGATTTGGAATATATGTTATATAGGCAGAAAACATTCATACAATTAATATACGTAAAGTAATAAAATAACCTATACTATTTCGATGAAAAATTCAGGTTTTAGCGGAAACAAAATTACCTGTGGATACATAATATGATCGAATCAACGTCATCAACGCGCAATTTCCAGTTTAACCACAGAATATATACCAGTACAAGGTTAACACAAATGATAACATCTTGTGACAATGGAATAATTCCCAACATTGCAGATGTCCATCAGGTGACATGATATGTTTTAATGGTGCAAATATTGTAGTACACACTGTGCACATTGTGTTAAAGGTTTTTTTTTTTTAAATAAATAATAAGCTTTCGTATGTCCACCATCTCGCCTGATAAAGTAGTGTAAGGAATCCAGAGAAAAACAAGTGACTGGTTGGTAGAAAAAGCTCCCAAAGTAGCTCAATCTGAATAAGGTCCGAAAATTTCTTATACTTTTCCAGATTTGATTACTATGTGACTATGGAAGATGACATCGATTATATTATAAAATTTTCTAAATTAAACTAAATTGGATAGCTCTTAAAATGTTGCTACCCTATTTCATCTATTGAAATTAAAAGAGACGCAGATAATTATAGTCCAGTCAAATTCGTTTAGTGAGTGAAAAAAAACATGCGAAATCGTTGATTTAAAGTGTGTTACAAGTATAAATTGTTTTTTTAAACCCCCGATAATATAGCTGATAATCTTCAAACGACTGAACAGATTTTCTTGAATCATATTTAAGCACATTCTCGATCAAGTCACCTTTCAAACAAACATAAAACTATAATTGGTTCAGCCGTTTAGGAGCTACGATGCCACAAACAGACATACATACACAAATAGACACGTTAAACTTAAAACATCCCTCTTTTTGCAGTTAAAAAAATGTATTATGGCCCGAGTTAAGTGCTCCCAGTGACAGTTGTACGGATAGCTCTTAATTAATGTTTCCTAACCTAAATAACAGTTAATTAATGGACTCTGCACTCTGTGATACCTTCACCTGCTGGCTAGGATAACAGTTACCATTGCAACTTGGCTGCATTGACACTATTCAACCAATTATACTAATTAATAGCTTGTCCCTGATTTCACCCGCTATCTCGCAGGATCTGTCTATTTTTCGGAATAAAAAGTAGCCTATATGTTAATCATTTCTTAGGTTTCCGCAATGACTAAACAATGAAATTAAACACGAATTTTATAACGTGTATTTAAGCCGCAACGCCTTAGTCCTACCGAAAATAATTTACTTTGCAACGGCCAGCAATACTCCGCAATGCCTTCTAGGTTAGAAGGTCAAAGTGCAACGCCGATAGACACCATGAACTTTATTATACATATTTCCAAAGTCAGTGACAAAATCCTAAGAGATTTCAAAGCCTTGCTCATCAGGATGTAATGTGGCTCGTCCCGTGATGATTTCAAATATAGATGCTAATACGGATTGCGATTGTGTTTGAGTCCATTAAAATACGATGCAGGTAGACATCTGAGACATAGTGTGCTGCAGTGTGATTACTGGAGTAGTACATCTCTGTTCATCTACGTCAAAGTACACGTCACGCTATTTTTTTACAAATGTGAAGATTTGAAGATGTCCGTCCAATTAAATTAACGCTGTATACAGGGTTGTCGAACCAGTGGCAACTAAGCTGAAAACTCAAAAAAGCAACTGTTCTATTGACAAATCTATACATCTACACTATCTACACTAATATTATAAAGAGGTAAAGTTTGTAAGTTTGTAAGGTTGTAAGTTTGTAAGTTTGTTTGTTCTGTTTTAACTCCAAAACTACAGATCCGATTTTAAAAATTCTTGCACTAATAGAAAGCTACAATATTCCTGAGTGCTATAGGCTATTTTTTATAATGATAAAAGTTAATATTCTACACTAAATAACCGTATTAGTAAAACATGCTGGAGAAAAATAAGCTGATTGGCTTCTTTATCGGCGTACGCTGACCTAACGGTTTGAGATAAGTAAATACAATGTTTGACAAAAATGTAGTACTTAAATAGTTTTACAAAAAAGTCCGCGATAGCATATATCTAACTATTATAAGAAGACCTCAATAACGATAATAACCGGTTATTGTGCTCAGATCATGTTTAGATGCAGTTTTGTAATCAAATTTTTGAATCTTTACAAAAATAAATGAATTCATTATTAGGAGTACTTAATGTAGATAAAGTTTGCCGTTTACAGTTTGTGATTTAGTCGCACAGTTTATGAGATAATGTAAAATTAAAATAACGTGACCATAATAATCCGGCGTCTACTATATAAAAATAAGTCGGGTTTTCCTTCCTGACGCTATAACTCCAGAACGCACGAACCGATTTCCACGGTTTTGCATTCGTTGGATAGGTCTCGGGCTCCGTGAGGTTTATAGAAGTCATCTGGTGGCGAAACGGAGTTCGCCGGGTTTGCTAGTAAATATATATTTGAGCAAAATGCCACTTTCTGGTTGAATGATTCGTCATAAAATCTCGAAAACAGCTTGAACTACGAAGCTGAATTTTGAAATTTAAAAAAATTGTTTGATTTTGCAGATTACTTTTGGTGTGTAGAGGTCCGCTAAGAAAGCATTTTTCGAAAAACTGAATTAAAGGCGGTAAATGGGGGTTGAAATTATATATGAAAGTCTATGCATGCGATGTCCCGGACAACAGTCTTTATAAAAATACAGATTACCGAAATCTATGGAACGACTTATAAATGTTTCACGATTTCAGTTTTAGTCCCATTGCAAATATTGTTCATAATGATGATTATTTTGGATTAGTTAAACCTTTCCATGTATCCCTGTATATTAGTAAAACCATAAAAAGCTTGGTAGAAATGAAATCAAATCATAGCGTTTATTAGAAGCTATAAAAATCTAAAATGAGTGATTTAAACGTGGTTAAATTAAATTTATTCCTCATTGTTGGCCTGCTGGTTTAAACCTCTCTTTTATGCCATAGTCTCAGATAAATCTCATTCGCCATCAGTCCAGGTGCACTTCTTTGTGTATCTTTGTATCTACCGTGTCTATTGCATGTGTGCTTACTGCGATAGCAAACTGTTGCACCGACCTTTACGATTCAGGTGATGATGTCAACCGACCTTTCCTCGGGCAAATAAAATAGCTTTATGGAACTACCCACGTACCTACCTTACCCTTATTAGATGGGCTGATATCTTTAAAGCGACTTCCGACATTACAGGGCCATCTCTGGCAAATTTATTTATGTGAACATTTTATATGGAGATTAGTTGGTGTCCGCGACTCCGCATTCGTAGATATTCATATAAACACTCAACACTCTTTTGCCCTCCTTAAGTCGGCCATTTTGCAAAATCTTTTCTCAACGGACCCCTCGACATTCCATGAAGAATCTAGTCCTACCTGCCTAATTCCAGCTTTGTTTTGGCAAGTGGTCTTGGTCAAGTAGATTTTGTGATGAGTCAGTCAGTGAGTGTATTTCGCGTAAATGTAATTATAGATTCTATTATAATAAATACACAATTTGAAACTACTAAAATGTATTCTTTATTAAATAAATCAGTCTTAATCCGAACATTAAACCTATATCGGTTATTCATTTTATCAGTTTATTCCGATACGAGAAATTCGTTGGTGAACGCACTAGCAACGAAACAATTGTGCCCCAATAATGTCAGTTTGATTTCACTAAATTCTTCGATCAATGATGACTCATCGAGCGTATTATTTACTTGTGCGTTTTATAATACCTACAATGTATGATGTACATTGCTCAGCAAAGTTTTCTTTCAAAATAAAGTTTGTTTTGTTAACATTATTGCCCCAGTCCAAAATTAGCGCTGGAAAGTAAACAAACAACGTTTCTTAACCTATATTCTTACTACGATGTTATTTTTTGGGAGAACCTCGTAAGACGTAAACTATCGCGGATTTTGTCAGCTATGTTTACAAATTTACGTTAAATATTAGGCCATGTTTATTATGGTTAATCGCTTGATAATATGCTTGCGAGATGATGCAAGAAATTTGTTTCTCCTGGCGTCAATATGAAATAGAATTGCGAATCAATCAACGACGTAAAGCTGGATTTAACTATACTCTAGTCTACTCAGAGAGTTACATGACTTTGCTTTTTTGATCGATAATAAGCTTGCGTTTGAACGCCATCTCATCTGTTGTTAAGATGCGATCTACGATAGAGTACGCTTACCTAGAAGAAAATTATTTACTCGCGACTTGATCAACGGAGTCTCCGTTGACTATAACCATCGGGGAGCAAACTCACGTAGCACATTCAAGAGGTTCACACAATTATTGTTGACTCCAAAGAGCTTCTTTCGAGTTTTTGGAGTGTCGTCCATAAAGTGACTAAAATTATCCCACATTTCAGAAAAATCTCATGCAGATAATTCATTCGTCGCTAGTCTCAAATAACACTGCGTTTCTTAGAATATTTATTGTCTTTGGCAGTTTATTAATATTGTCATTGTCATGGAATAAAATCTACTTGGAAGTACTACTTTTCTAGTCTCATATCCTACGGAAGCGGCTTTTGCCAAATTATGCGTCACCCCTTGCAAACAACAGCTTGGTGTTATCTCAGCATATATTTTTAGAGTAAACTTATTCTTGTGTCTCTGAATCATAAAAACAATCGCAATATGAAGCACTTAGATTTAATGCCTCGTAAATAACTATGTTCAAGTCGTTGGGGATAATAATTTTGATTTTGGATGGCTGTCGAAGCGACGGCGACCTTGTCTTGTCAGCGCTGAAATAGTTCCTTCCTGCTTCACCATTTTGTTCACTAAAACGCTTTATCTTGATTGTGTGATGACGTAATTTGGTATCATGCTCGATCACGATTCTCTCTCTTTTGTTACGCACGCTGCTTTTATTTTGGGCGCATGTTTTTTGTCATTCCTACTCATTGAATTAACCGATTTGGACACACACCAAATGGTCTTTGGGGAGTCGGGTAGCTTATTTGCATTAGCCTCTGTTGAAAGAGTACTATCAATTTCGACGAATTTTGCCAGGTTTTTTGCTAAATTTATTTTGCATTGCTTTAGATAGATAGGTAAACTCTTTATTGTTCACACCAGATACTACTCAAATAGGACAGAAAGTGTAACAACTGGTTCTAAAGCGATCTCTTCCAGGCACGCTTATGATGGAGAGGATTTATAGAGGAGGTAGGGTGGCGTGTTATAGTTAAGAAATTTCCTAATAGTCATATGCATAAGTCGTAGATATACAATATATACATTCTAACACATTGAATGAGGTGGGTCCGATAAGTGACATAAAAAAATTATAGTTTCCTTTTTTGGATTTATATAGTTTATTTTTAATTTCGTTTCACAAATAAACGCTGTCTATGTAATCGTACATGCAAAAAAAATATATACTAATAATAGAAGAAAAAAAACATTGCCTATTTACTTATTACGGTCTCGCAACTGATTTTCAATTACAATTGACACTCGAAAATTAAACATCAATGATTGTCAATTAAGCTACATTTATATTGATTAAAGGGTTCCATTTCGTCAGTAATGATAACTGCGGAGTCAGAGAGTCATCCCGTCATTCCGTAGGAGTCAATTGGATGGGCTCAGGTCATCACGAAAACCCACGCAGCGGTGACATCAGTGGAATCTCGTACTGTGAATGGCATATAAAATTAAAACGTTGCTATAGAATGTCATGCAATTGACATCATGCGCAGTTTTTTAAAATGACGTTATTTGCCATCAATGGTGGATCTTGATTGCAACACCTATTGTAATGCTTTTGAATATGGCATTGAAATTGTATAGGAAGTTATATATTATTGCATAATAAAGGTTATGCCAGTTATGCATATAAAATAAGCGTATAATATTAGATTGGTTATACATTAGAATGATGTTTATGTGTTTGCTGTTATTGTTGTTCAAGGAAAGTAGGTCTTGGCCGCATAGTTCTCGTAGGTCTAAGCTAATTACATATGTACGGGGTGTGGCGTAATGAGTAGATAACCCTTTACCGAGAGGGGCATAATAAGTATTCAGAAAATTAAAATTTGTGTTTAATAAATGTCTTACAGTTTTGAACATTTTTTTCATCCTTTCCCATGAAATCTTTGCCTATTTAAATTGTGATATTTTTACAGCACAAAATTTCTTAACAGTTATATTTCGCCGGGAATAGCTGATGTTTTCGCTATTGCAGGGTTGGTAATTTAATAAAAGTTATTCATAATGATGAAAAAATTTACCTATTTACCAGCTTCTACGTATTAAATTTTAAGCCAGATTTGAAACACCTAAATATTTTCGGAACCAGAAACAACACTGATGCAAATTACACTGTAGTTTCTTACTCCAATTACTATAAATGAAATTTATAATTAGACGATTTTATGCGTCACTCTATCCTGTATTATTCTGCAAGCAAATGATTAAATCTCATATACATTCAATATAAAACCTAGCATACTAATGGCGATGAGATCATTCTGCCGTTTGCAGCGAAATTGCACTAGGACGACCTTCGAGTAAGACATCAAGGCATGTCAGCAGACAGTGTCGCGATGTCGTCTACTATTTGTTAATGAAAACATAAATAAAGATGTTGCAACTACAGATCTTTATCAAGTTAGAAGCCGCAAGCATGTCAATTTGTATGAAACCCCAGTAGCATTTTTGTACATCTCGTGAGTAATTTAGTGGTATGATGTCGAGATTATGCTCCTTCCTTTCACCATATCATCGTTTACCATAAGGCGTTTTAGTTTCCAAATGCGAACGTAATTCACGACATGGAATATGAATACTGGTTCATCTGCTGATTCATTTTTGCCACATTTATTCACACTTGCTCACGATATTCCTGCACAATAGTACTTCTGACAAATCTAATTAGATAATGCAGTACTTCCACGTCAGTCAACCTATGACGCGAACCGTGTCAAGGGTATGTTGTGTGACGTGACTGCTAGATTTGATTTATGACGCACAATCGATTTGTGCTGCTTAATTCTTTGTAAACAAGGATAATTTCGGATAAGGTTAATGTGATCTTCACCTGAGTTATACGAAACTTATTGAAATTTGGTGTTCTCTTTAGCAGTTTGTATTTTGGCTTTTTCCTGTGTATGATAATGATTAATTTTGTATATTTGTGAATTCAATAGTTTTATCTATAGTACGTTTGCTATCGGATGATCGCTAACAGCTTCAGTTAACGAAAATCTTACGTTATCTCTTGCCTTTTTCGTGCTGCTGAAGAAAATAGAAATAACACTTTTATTCAGCTTTTTGCAGTTTCCTGCGGCTATCAGTGCGACTACCATAGTCCATCGGATATCTGCAAATTCAGTGTTTTTCAAATTAGATTCTAATCTTTCGAATCTAAAAACCACAATTTCATATAGGTGTAATGCTCATTCAGTTTGCTCAATTTCAAGGATGATATTATTTGAGCTAATTTATTTTGTGTTTTTGCATTCATCAAAAATACTGAAACGCGACGCATAAAAATATTCGTGGCAGTGTTGGTTCTCATTAGCGAAGTTGGAATCGTTAGCACTATTGACGTGATTTGAAACGTGCCCATTATGTTCCTTGAAGTCTTTTTTCTTTATTTGTGGATTTTGGCTTCACATGTCTTGTACATTTGAAACTTAATAATAATGATTTTTCTAGTACGTCAAAAATTTACCAATAGCTCCACTTCCCACAACAAGAACAACTTATAGTACTTAATACTCTTAATACACACTATAAATCCTTAATATCCTCATATATAAAGTCTACGGCCTTCAACGAATTAATAGTCGGTTTTATCACCCACTTATAAACATTTATGTCTTTGCTTAGGCACTCCAAAAAATTAATGACTCAGATCAGAAGCTGCAAAGGTGCTCATCAGATAAATAACGCAAAACTATCACAAGGAATACAATTAAAAAAATATAAACATCGATCTCCTGTTCATTTGGCAGTATCAAGAATATTGTTCAAGCGTCTATTGATGTGTCAATATCAAGAATTTTTTTCGCGCGTCTGTTGATTTGGCAATATCAAGAATTTTGTTCGAGCGTCTGTTGATTTGTCAATATCAAGATTTTATTCGATCTCCTTTTGATTTGGAATATCATTAATTGTGTTAGAGCACTTACTAATTATGTATTTGTAAAAATGTCAAACTGTCATAACATGTGCTGAACCACAGAAAAGAGAAGTAAATAGAACGGAAATGAAAAGGAAAATCAGACATTATGACAGAACCTTGCTTGAACATTCTTATTTATGTCAACGCGTCGAACTCCGCATCCAAAGGTATCAAAGTTCTTTGTCCGCATCACAGTGGCTAACTGATTTCGAATGACTGACGTCTCGTTTATAGGGGTGCAAATGGCTACAACAAATTTCTTACAAAATGCCTTGATATCCGTTCTAATTTAAACAAAAAAAAACTTCTGTTTGCTGAATATTTCGGAAACTCCAAAACTTAATTATTTCGATTGTTTTAGGCTCTCTCCCTGTAAACTTCATTCATTCGGTAACTCCGTAACATATTAATGTATGCTCCATACGTATTGTTGTGTAAAAGCTGCCACTGACCCTAACTGTTCCCGCCGGATGACAAAATGCAAATAGATGCACAACGCATACAACTTACACCATTATACGACAAAAGAGATAGCGATAAAGATCATAAACAAACTGACGCTCCGTCCTTGTCATAGATAAATTGGTGAGGTGAAAACAGTTTTGATTACAAATCGATATTTAGATACCATCGCTGAAGGTGCCCTTTTAACCTTTCATGACAAAAGTTTGAAGCACCTTACTAATGACCTTAGCTATGAGTATTTTTAACAGGCTAAGTTTTAACTAGTTGTCTATGTTTCACCTTCGCTTTTCTATTTTGACCACGCTCTTTCTATATACAGGGTGTAAGGGGAAAACTCTGAACCACTTTTAGTATGGGACCAACCCTGAAATCGCGACAAAAAAAAAACAGGTGTTCCATACATTTTGTAGAGTGTCAATGACCGTTTTCTATAGAACAGCTGATAATTTTTTCGCGATTGCAGGGCTGGTCCCATAGTAAAAGTTGTTCATAATGATGGAGATGATGAAGTACAATTACCTTCTTTTGGCTTCGAGAGTGTTCCCCTTACACCCCGTATATTATTATATACATGATGGAAATTATTTCGTTGCTTTTCATTATGATCGCTATGTCGTTTAGTCTTGAAAGAGTAACAAAATTATCGATAGGGCCGGTTTGTCATGTGATAATGATTAGGTTCTGATGTTTTTTCGTCACATTAGTTATTTCGTCGCTATCCCTTGGTCACATTCAGTACTACGCCACTTTATGCATCTAGTAAATTTCTTTACTCGTTTCATGCTATTCTGATAATGTAATAATACGCATCTACGCATACGCATCGACTATTATCAAAAACAAACTTATGCCAGCAAAAAATAGTACCAATTTTTTTTTTTAACGCGGATAGCCCGCTTTTGACCACCGCCAACCGCGCCTTTTTCTCCTGTTGTTAAGCGACGATAGTACATATTTAATAGCAAAACTTGATCTTTTGTCACATATTTTGAATTTGCGCCTACTAAACACTACCTACTTACACTACTTATGACGTCACAGTCATGTCATGTCAACAATACTAAACTTTTTTCAAACTTTCAAAACATAATGGCGTTTCTTTTCAAAATCATGACCTCATTTGCGCTTCACTTAATATGGCGGATTGCTGTATTAAATCTCTTATTGTATCAAAATATAAATTAATCTAAATAATAAGTTAGGTTTGTTGTTCGTAGACTCTGGTGTCAAAAAAGTGGGAAATTAGTACACAATAAGTAACTGCAATAGAAAATGCCATTCACATACAAAACATTTAACTATGAACACGACAACTTCACTACATTTCCTCCGCCATTTCTACGATTTTGTATGCATGACAGAGTCCAAGGCGCGCGTCGCCAAATACATATTGTAATAATACTGGCGACCATTTCCACTTGCGTTTATGACTCTCGTATGGAATCTGTCACTTTCTATGGAAAGTTCCATGCCCTTACTGTGTTTGGACAATGATGGCACACGTGGACTGGACAAAGGAAACCAATAGGCTATACTTTGTATGGATATATTACTTTTCGAAGTATCGTCTTTCGGTCAATACTCAATAAACTAAAATGGCATGCCTTACGACCTATGGCCCTCTATTGCCAAAACAGTGCGTGAGTTTTCAACTGGGTATTAGTTTAAATTCTGAGCGGCACTCATATAGCTAAATGTCAAGAGAGGGCGATCTGGAATATTCACATCATTGTCAGATGATTCAACATCATTATCCATCAACAACTGTTTTTTAAACTTCATAATAATTATGTTCTGCCAAGTTCTGACCTAAGAGAGGTCAGAACTTGGCGAGCTCCACCGCAACCTCGATAGTCGCCTGGACTGGCCGTATGATCGTATTCACGCCTAAATTAGGATACTCCATCTGACGAGATGACTAATAGACGTCTTCATTTGTTTCAGGTGGCTTGGAAGGCAAATACAGAGTGGCGGCGCCTGAGCTCATGCAGGACACTTTCATGAGCGATTCTGAAGACGAAGGAGGTAAGCATTCACATCAAGGAGGCCGATCTTTGTTCTCTTGCTTCATTCACTGTAGAGAAAATTCATTGTAAAATTGTGGTCATAATAAATTCCTGGACGCTTGTCCTCAACATATAAATCGCTGATGATAGATATGTTTTCCTTGTTGGTGTGGTATTTGCCTGTGATGACATATGGTACTGAAACGTGGTCCTTAACTGTTGGCCTCTTGGACTAACTCAGTTTCACACAGCGGGCAATGGAGAGAGCTATGCTCTGAGTTTTTTTGCGCTATAGAATCCGAAACGTGGATATTCGCCAAAGAACCAGTCACCGACATAGCTGTTAAAATTTTAAAATTGAAGTGCCAATGGGCAGGCCACATCGCTCGAAGAACCGATAACCAATGGGAAAGAAAGTTTCTTGAGTGGAGACCACGAACCGGAAGACGCAGCGTAGGTAGGCCTCCCACTAGATGGACCGACGACATTGTGAGAGTCGCTGGCATCCAGTGGATTCAAAAGGCAGGCTGTCGTTCAGTGTGGAGGTTAAAGGGGGAGGCCTATGTTCAACAGTGGACGTCTTCTGGCTGATGATGATGTGGTCTTTTAATAAAGGCTTTTCTCATCTTATAGCTAAGCTACCCTTCAGTACTTCATTGTTGGTTTTGATTCTCCTTTAAAACGTGCATAGTCACTCACTAAATGAGTTGTCCCGGTCGCGAGCTTTCCGTGAGTCATTTGTTGAAAGCTTTGACCTTTTGGTTCTCGCAAATATACCTTCTTAACAAATGATAGGTGTATGTGACAGCGAGAGTAAATTTTCTTTATGAAAACATCTAGGTCAATAAATGTTTGAACATCATTTCGATGGCTAAAAAAGCAAAATACAACTCTCTCACTGATTTATCATAAATTGAAAATAACTTGACCTACGAAGCTGAAATTTGGGCAGGTACCTAGATTCCAAACCGGCATTGAGGTGTAGAGATTCGCTATAAAAGGATTTTGCGAAAAGGCCAAATTAAGAGGAACAAAAGGCGGTTGAAAGTTTATATGTCCACGCATGTGTGTGTGTGTATGTAGTCTACGCGTATGAAGTCTAAGGCAACAGCTAGAGTAATATATAAACTATATAAATATATAGTGTAGTATATAAAGCATGTACACAAACCGTGTGTGCAAAAATGTCCCGAATATTATAAACAAAATTACAAATTGACCTAAAACCTCCAAAATGCTGACTAACAGACTAATGTCTCTTTTATAAGCGTGACATCTTCATTTGTTATAGCACTTGAGAAGATGATATTATTTCCAGAAGATACCCTTGACACCAATAAAGCACTCAATTGAGCCAGGCCGTAGTTTAAACAGTCATTGCGCCTGGTACCTAATACCTAGGTCATAAGCCAGGAGCTAGTCAGACGGCTGGACGCCCACGTATTGCTGTCTTTATGAATGGAATTGCTGATGCGAATGAAATATCCTGTTTTTTGTAAGCAGGTCTCATTGCTATTCTTGGACTATGCTGTAACGCAGCCGTGATTGTATTGTTAACTTTCATTTGCTGCCAAACATATGACTGGTTTATTCACAACCACAGCAATGACTTGTTAATTTAAAATTTTATGGACCCGATATTTATGGTTTGATTTGATCCAATCCTAAACACAAACAGAAAAAACCGGCTAAGTGCGAGTCGAGCTCGCGCACTGATGGTTCTGTAACACCACAATATACAAAAAGACCACATCAAGGCCAGGCGGTCACCCATCCAAGTACCCACTGCGCCCGACGCTGGTGGTGAACAGAGATTTGTCACCGAATCACACTTGGTCATTATTTATTATTTTCAGTTTTACTTTAGAGTGTGTACTATAATCATGCCAAATTTGATGCCTGTACGTATTACCGTTTTTACACTAGAGCTAATACAAAAATACGTTTAAAAAAGTTTGTATGCCCCTTTATTTTTTTACTTTGACGATTACGGTTCCAAAGGTACAGCCGACAGACAGACAGACAGCGTAGGCTTAGTAATAGGGTACCTTTTACGACATTTGGGTACGGAATCCTAAAAAGTAAGGAACTGCATATAGGCTGAGCAGCCAGCTCTAATGTCAGGGTTTTCAAGCTGCTCAAAGGCCTCTGACATAACTTATAAGTTGTTCCTATAAAACAAAAACACAGGGCCTAAAATTTAACACGTCATTCGACCCACGGTAGCGCTCAGTTATAAAATATTGTTTCACTCTCTAAATTTCGATCTAATCAACAAAATAATATTTTCGCGGATTCTGGTCTCTCGGGAAAATTTATCTATTCACTCTCATCGTCATATTTCAGCGTCACATTCCTACATTATATTGTCAGTAAATGTTTGCCGTACTTTTGACTATTCGTTTATCAAACCACGTGTGTCCATTCCAGGCGAAGTGGAGTGTCCAATCCAGCAGCAACAGCAATACCGCTACATGAACAGCGAGGCGGGAACGCTGCACCGAGCCAAGCCGCTCGAGGACAGCGTCACGGACGGACACCTCTGGCCCAGCAACAATGACAAGAAGGTCGCCACCATGGAGCGGCAGCCTCTCGATATCGGGTAATTTCAGCTTTATTCTATACGTCATAGAGTTTCACATTACAACAGCTAAGGGTGAAGTGATGATTGGTGGTTTGCCAAAGAACCAGAGTCACCGACATAGCTATACATAGCAAGTTGAAGTGGAAATGGGCATGTATGTTTGTATATTTTTGTTCGATGATAACTTGCGTATCGTTAATTCGATCTTCGAAATGTTCCGCAATGTTGCAGGCAAGTAATTCGTTTCACTACAATTTCTTACCCTTAAGTTCGAATATGGGCAAAATCGGTCGAGGGGTCGCAAAGTCACAGTTCAGAGTGAACAACTAGTGCCTATTATAATTATGCACAATTGAACCTTATTTAGTTCCAGTTTAATGTTCTGTCATGTTGTCTCCAGGTTTCTGGTATCATTCGTGGTGGACGCCCGCGGAGGTGCCATGAAGGCGAAGCGGCGCGGCGGAGTACGCATCATAGTGCCGCCGGCAGCCTGCGCCGCGCCAACTCGGGTCACTTGCAGGTGAGCTGGTGCCAAGAAATAAGAAATAAAATATTTTATTTATATTACACGGGAATTACTCACATAAGATTAAGATGTCACTCCGACTATAGTTTCAACCGCATAAGGCAGTCTTTTTCAAGATGAATGCACGCGCGCGGCTGCGTCTTGCTTGGCACAAAAAAATTGTGAAAACCAGGTCAGTTTCTATAATAAAATAAGAAAGAAATTACATTTATTCGACACTACTACATATACTTTTCCACCCGTTCCTTTGGACCCGGGTATGTTCAAAAACTGCGACGAGAATTACCGGAGGATGGGTAGCAGCGTCTTATTAGGAATGGTGAACGTACTGCGATCCCAAGCCGCCTGCCAAGCGTGAGGATTGTGGCAACACCCCTATCTGAAGGAGACCTTTGTTCAACAGTGGACGTTTAATGGCTGATGATGACATGTACTTTTACTCAAGCAACATACATAGTTATAAGGAAAGGGCTAAGCCGAAAGGAGGTCACTGTACTCATAATTATGAATTACTTTTACTATGGGACAACCCTGACATCTCGAAAAAAAAAATATCAGCTGTCCCATAGAAAACGGTAATTGACAAAATCTTGCCCCTAAGTTCTATTATTAAATTGCTAAACAATATATTACCAATTCAATACGAAAAGACTACAGAGAATGCAAATAAATTTGTAAATTGCGTTATCTTTGCTTATTATTTCAGAGCTGCAACGCGACGCGCGCCGGTCGCGGCACCTCCGCCTCTAATGGAAGGCGAAGCACTGGCCTCTCGACTCCTGGAACTGCAACCGCAAGGCGCTAAGTTCTTGGCGTAAGTATAAACTAACAAACCTATAGTTCTTAGACGCTTTTCGACGAGATATAGCGACGACATATCTAGACCTACTTGTTGAAAACTCTTCCACTGATAAAAGGCCACACTATTTCTGAGTGACATAGACTGTGACCAGCTTGTTTGATGATATTTATTTAACCTTAAAAACTATTTCAATATTTGACTGTGGCAAATGCGCAAGACGTAGGACGCCAAAATCCTCTTATGAAGAAAAAATAAAACAGGCATTTATAAAACTTTGTCACTATCGTTTTTAAAAGCATTATATGTTCAGAATCTGAAATAATTTAATGTAAAAACTTGTGAATAACGGTGTACAAATGGCGAGGTGGGTCAAAAGTGGCAGTTTACGATGGCGTTTTTAGCTGTTTTTGACCTATCCGATCGGTGAACGAAAACAGTTAAAAATGCATGTGATCGTTTTGATGTTTGTAACAGTTATTTTTGCCAACAAGGTGCTATCCGAACGCACCTAAAAAGATGGTAAAATATAGTTTATTTCAGCCTTACTAGTTTTTGCGTTACACTGTTTAAAGCGGACAAAAGTATGAATAATTGTGACATAACATAATACGAACGATAATTGTACTAAGGCATATCTTCCTTGTTGGCCTGATCTGAGTCTCGCATGCAAAGCTCACGATTGGCTAGATGATTGTCACATAGTTTTTTTTTTATAAATAATAGTCTTGCGTTTGACCATCACCATTGTTAAATCTTTCATGACCGTGTATACAAAGTCCTTTAGTCGTAATATTAAACAAGTTTACATAGTATTAGCGTCAGACAAGTCACAGTCAAGCAAAGTAAATCACGGTCAAGTCAAACTCATGCCCCAGTAAAGTGGCAGAGACTTTACAAGAGGCTTCTATGGCGTTCTAGAAACAACACGAAAAGACATATTTCCCCTCGTTATATCTTTTCCCACACTCAAGCACTTTCACGAGCACTTAATAAATAATAATTCGCCATTAGTACACATTGACACTCGAAAATACACAAGTTTAGGAAAATAATACGAGCCGACATGTTTTTTCCACGTTGGCGCCAAAACTCTTTTGTATATGATATTATGCATTTCCATGCTGCCGGTGAGTGTTCTAATTATAATTAAAATTTTAATTCCAGGCCAGTAATCATCGAAGTGCCGATCTTTACTTCATCGTGCAAGGAGCGCGAGATTGTCATCCTGCGCTCCGACACGGGCGAGACTTGGCAAGATCATTACCTGCACAATACCGACAACCCTATGATCCAGGTCAGCTTTGCTACTCCCGCATTACTTTTAATATAGTATTGAAGACTATTGTAGACTATGTTATTGTTTCTGAGCTTTGGGGCGTGGGTTCGATTCCCACCTAGGGCAAACATTAATGTGATGAACTTTTGTATTTGTCCTATATCTGGGTGTTAATATCTATTTAAGTATGTATTTAAAACTATATATGTATGTTTATCAGTCTCTGGTAGCCATATTACAAACTTTGCTTAGTTTGGGATCAGATGACTGTGTGCGAAAATGTCCCGAAATATTTATTTATTTATTTTATTTATTTAATAATTCACACACACCGCAGCCTTGTGAACCTTCTGTGCTTGGAGTAACATAAATAAAACTTATGCTTCGTGTAACATAAATAAAATGTGTGAAAACCATATCAGTTACCATAATAAAATTAAAATTGATAGTTGCAAATGTACGGTAAAAAAAGTGTTACGTTATTTATAGAATAACATTTATAACGTAACACTTTTTTTGTTATGCATAGGCCAGTAATAGCATCTCCTTGTAAAATACTGTACCCGTATAAAATTATTTTAATTTGATAAAGGGATAAGGATTTTAACACACATAATTATCTATAATTTGTTTTTATATAGATTTATATACGTTTGGCCACCAACTCGCTCGCCTGATAGTAAGTGACGTCGCGACCGAGGATGGAACACGTTAATCTAGAAGTTTTTTTAGTAAAAGACTTGATGTTAAGTGATGATGCGCTCACTCACCCAATCCATTCACACTAATCTTGCAGATGTCTAGATTGTAATTCTCAGGAAACATTTTATTTATTCGTCGTTTTTGTTATTTCAGGAAGCATTACAACGCGAGAGGCAAGAGTACGGCCCTAGCGGCGAGACGCTCGGCGAGAATGGCGAGCGAGTCACTCGTATTGTAACGTGCGACTTCCCGCACTATCTGGCGTGCGTGTCGCGCGTCACGCAGGAAGTTCACATCATAGGACCCGAAGGAGGGACTGTATCTAGCAAGCATATTCCACAGGTAACATGCTGAACTATACTAATTGTGAATGTGAAAGTTTGTATGGAAGTGAGTCCCACAGACTCCGCTGGCTTGGACATCTGAACCCTAACGGACAACTGCTATTGTGGCACCAAACTAACATTAAATCCGCTCAGTTGGAAAATCACGCGAACGTGAACCTTAACTCGCCCAGATACGGTTTACGGTTTTCAGGCGGAGATTTACGCAGTTCATCCATACTTTATCAGGTATCCCTTATCACTATAACCATTCACCTTTGAGTTTCACGCAGTTCATCCATACTTTATCAGATATCTCTTACCGCTATAACCATTCACCTTCTAGTTTCATGTAATTCATCCATACTTTATTAGGTATCCCTTACTGCTATAACCATTCACCTTTGAGTTTCACGCAGTTCATCCATACTTTATCAGGTATCCCTTATCACTATAACCATTCACCTTGTGTTTCACTCAGTTCATCCATACTTTATCAGGTATCTCTTACCGCTATAACCATTCACCTTCTAGTTTCATGTAATTCATCCATACTTTATTAGGTATCCCTTACTGCTATAACCATTCACCTTTGAGTTTCACGCAGTTCATCCATACTTTATCAGGTATCCCTTATCACTATAACTATTCACCTTCGTGTTTCACTCAGTTCATCCATACATTTTCAGGTATCTCTTACCGCTATAACCATTCGCCTTCGAGTTTCACGTTTCACGCAGTTCATCCATTATACTTTATCTGGTATCCCTTTATAACCAATCACTTTCTAGTTTTACGCAGTTCATCCATACTTTAATCAGGTATCCCTTACCGCCATAACCTTTCACCTTCGAGTTTCACGGAGTTCATCCATAATTTATCAGGTATCAAAGGAAGGCGAATGGTTATAGGTCGCTATAACCTTCGGGTGCAACCTTCCTTTCATAATATGTTAAATCTGTGTAATTTTTTCTGTCATACTAATCTAATAAATTTTTTACAGGTTCAAGCCCTATTCCCGGCGCAAGCACTAACAAAACGCATCCGCGTCGGCCTCCAAGCGCACGGCGCTTCGCCCACACTAACGGGAAGGATACTGCCGCGTCACGCCGCCGTCTCGCCTGTTATAACAGTGGAACCTCGTCGAAGGAAGTTCCACAAGAACATTACGCTCACTGCTCCTTTACCGCAACACCAGGTACTGTATCACGTCAATATGATCACAGTGAAACAGCAGTGTATAATACGCTGTGAGTATAGTATCGCTTGCTTCGACCAAAATAAAATGAATGGACGGCCATAACCATTGAACTTTCTTAGTGAAAACGAGCCAAAACTGTCGGACATATACTCAATAGTGATGTAACGAATATTCGCATTCGCATATTTTTGCATATTCGCATTTGCGAAATTATTGCGAATGTTTTACGTGTATATTTTTTTAGTAGGTAATAATAGTTAGTCAATATAAGAATATAAGTAAGAAAATCCAATTCCATTCATTTATTATGTTTTTCAATGCAATAAAAAGTAACAAGTGATTCACTATTCACACTGTAACCACAAAATTCACTTGTTTTGTTTACGAAAACACCGGCGCGAGCGGAATGACACTTCAATCGTATGCGTTCGTATTAACTCGGCTATTCTCGGAACGAAAAACAGACGGAACGCACTTCGTTCGAACGGGACTGCCGCTAAAGTCACCAAGCCATAGACAAATGGCGCCAAATTTAAACAAAAACTGAATATTCGCATTCGCGAATGTTGGCAGCAGATATTCGCATTTGCATTCGCGAATGTCCAAAATATGACATTCGTTACATCACTAATACTCAACACAATATTATAACCATGTACCAGCGAAATATATACCTTCGCTGCCATGTACAGTACAATAGTTACAAAAAATAGATAGCGGTACAAGCTTTTTCGTGTTCTTCTCAGCAAACCCTTTCATTTGATGCCCATATCATGATGTGAACATTTTGTCCGCCATCTTGAGGCATCCGCCATATTGAATTTATCATCTAGGACCAAAGTGCTTGGGAAGACAAATCCAATGAACCCAAACTCGACGGGGTTACGTAGTTTCGTTTAGGAGTTCCTATAGTTACCTTCTGTCTGATTCTCAAAAGTAGGACTAAAGCATAGAAGTAGTGCTAATTTAGCATAAACGAATTAAACATGTTACTTTCTTTACTCATATGCCAAAGTTATTATACAAAACACATATCTTTTTAACAGGATGGAAAGTTGCAGTGTTGTACACTATTATCAAGTCAAAGGCTACATGCTGTTTGTCAGAGGGCCTTGTACGCTTTGTAAATAATGTGACGGGTTCTATGCTCTTTATTGCTTGCTCTTTATTATTGTCTCTTTAGTGCACAATTTTTTTTTTATATACTAGAGACCTGTAAAAGACTTCAAAGGCTACTTACTATTTGACAGAAGGCCTTGAACGATTTGTAAATCACTTGAGAGATTCCATGCTCTTTGTTGTGCTTTATATTATGCTAAAATAACTGATACCATGTATAACATGTAGATTTAATATTGTATGACGTACTTGCAACGTCCAAACGTGAGGGACTTTAGTTTGTAACATCATAATGCACCACGTTTGCTACAATAAATCATTTTTAATTTCATTTCTCCATCATTAGACCAGCTCGATGGTACCACAACATTGCATTGTAACCGAACTTATAAGTTTGTAATTTTATTGTTGTTCCCAGGGAACCCATGATAAGCAGTCCACGTCCAACCTGCGTCTCCTGTGCTCTATAATGGGCGGGCAGGCACGCGCCGTGTGGGAAGACGTCACCGGCTCCACTCCGCTCACCATCACTGACGATTGCGCTTCTTTCACCACCACCGTCTCTGCCAGGTACAGATCAGATGATCAGATGCTGATGATGGAATATCCTTGCAAGATCAAGTCATCATTATCAGCCTGTCATGTTACCACTGCTGGGACATGGACCTCTTAGATAGAGAGAATGGCCCTAATCAAAGATAATATAACCACTTGATCGCGCATGTAGTTAAAATTCTCTTTAGCAAAAGTAAGCCACGTCCGTCGCGGGGGTATCGAATGGGGGCTTGTGATTGGAGACTCAAAAGTCATTCAAATTCGCGCCTAGGGTTGGCCCGCTGGATAAAGATTATTCTGAAAATTATGTACCCTTTTCATTGCGCGGGGTAAAGGATGAGCAGTCAAGTGGTTATGTCGTCATTGGCCCTAATCCACCATGTTGGCTGAGTGATAATCTATCTTCCATCTTTATATATTATATAGAAGGCGATGTGTGTATGCATGTTCCCTATGGACTCCCAAAACAGCTGGGCCGATTTTAATGAAACTGTCTGGCAATCTTCAGATTGACAGACCTAGCGAGTGATCTTGTGAAGTTTGGTAGCATCAACAGTTTTTTAGGTATTTTAAAATTGGGCTACAAAATAACAAGTACAATAATTGAAGTTTTGTTTATATGACACAGGAATTACTTACGCATGATTAAGCTGGTTACTCCGACTACTGTTTCTACCTCATTCGGTGGTGAGTGCAAAACGAGACGCAGCCGCGCGCGCGTATTTACCTTGAAAAAGGGGGTATAGTCGGTATAACCGGCTTAAACATACGTGAGTAATTCCCGTGTCATATAAATAAAATGTGTGAAAACCACGTCAGTTTTATTGAAATATAACATCACAGAAAAAAGTCATTTAGATTGGTGGAGATGTTGGGTGTCCAGAATTCTGGCTTTTATTTCGCCCAGAAAATTAGCATTGCCATTCAACGTGGCAATGCCGCCAGCATGTTTCGAAACTTGACTGCGATACTAGCGTTACGGTAATTTGTAGAACCCTTTCGTACGCTATCTGACTGCAGCGCTTACGGAAGTTCGAAACAACCTATAGCACGCTCAAATTACGGTGCCATCTAAGTTTATACCGTTTTTAGGCAAATTTCCGAGATATCTTATATCTTATCATACCTGTAATAGTTGCTAAAAGTGTCTTTGTTTCAGGTTCTGGCTGATGAACTGTCAGAATGTAAGCGACGCTACTAAGTTGGCCACTGAATTATACAGGTAGGCATATCTTACATATTATTTTAGCAAATAGCCTAGCTAGCCTATTTCCAAATTCCAAAAATTAGTATACGATTTGGATCGTCATTTATGATACATATTGCCCAAGAATGGAACTCCCTGTCGTCCTCCTTGTTTCCTGAGAACTCAAGTTCCTTGTTCCCTGGTATCTTCAAGGCTAGAGTGAATAGATTTCTTCTAGATCAACGTGCTACATCCTCGGCCACACCTTCGGTTACCATCAGGCGAGTTGGTAAACGTAGACCTATATTATAAAAAAATAAAAATATATCAATACAATAGTTTTACCCGGTATGGACCCGGGTATGTCCTAAAACTGCGACCAGAGCCACCGGTGGATGGGCAGCAGCGTCCTATTAGTACACGGTGAATGTACAGCGATCCCCAAGCCGCCTGCCAAACGTGGGGATTATGGCAACACCCCTCTCTAAGAGGGAGGCCTTTGCTCTGCAGTGGACGTTTAATAGCTGCTGATGATGATGAGTAGTCTTACTAATCCGACACTATTAAACACAAGGAGGTGCCGGATTATTGGAATATTCGGATTTTTGGATTATAAAGAGATATACAAGGTAAACAAAATAAAACATTGTATAATTATATAGGTAGTATAAACAAACTCCCTGAGAATGGGCGTCTATAACGTCCGAACGCCGGTCGAGTTTTTCGACATCAATACCATGAGAACTAGCCGTCTATTAGTTTAAATAGGTGGGAAACAGTGTCGGCGGGCGTAGGTAGCGGCTAAGGAAAGGGGAAGGCGCGGTCGGAAAGAGCGAGAGCCGTGTGTGTAGAGTGTCGAACTACTGGACGTGCCGATGTACTGAAGTGCCGGATTAGTGAGACTCTACTGTAATATGTTTTTATGTCTCAGGGACATGTTGCTGGTCCCATTCGAGGTGCGTATCGTGGTCCTGGGCAAGCGGCTCGACGCGCTCGAGGGACGGCTACTGGTCATGTACATCACCGACAGATACGCCTACGAAACGCTGCTACGACAGGTATGAGACAGACGTGTTTTACATATGTTATGGTACTGAGACGTGGTCTTTAACTGCTGGCCTTTTGTGGAAAATCTGAATCGCACAGCGGGCAATGGAGAGAAGTGCGATTGGAATTTCTTTGCGCGCTAGAATCCTGAACGAAGATTTTCGCCGAAGAACCGGGGCCACCGACATATCTGTTAAAATTTACGACCACATCGCTTAAAGAACCGATAACCGATGGGGAAGAAACGTTCTTGAGTGGAGACCATGAACCGGAAGACGCAGCGTATGTAGGCTTCCCACTAGATGGACCGACGACATCGTGAAAGTCGCGGGCATCCAGTGGATGCAGATGGCAGGTTGTCGTTCAGTGTGGAGTTCTAAGGGGAAAGCCTATGTTCAGCAGTGGATGTCTCCTGGCTGATGATAATGAAAATACATTTAAATACGTTAAACATATAATTTTAATATTTTACTGTAGTATATCAGCTACGATCATCCGTTCAAAAATCTAGCAAAAATGATCAGAATTTACGGTTTTCATTCAACTTTGCAGCTGATTTGCTTTTCACGAAGTTATTGCAGTTGCCTGAACAAAAAAACCTTGTACCGTAAATAGTGTGACAAAATTATTTATGGTCGGGTACTTTGTTATTCCTATTTATTTGCACATCAGATGTAGTAATCACCGTAAATAATGGTGACTTCATTCAACATCTCACAGATCAGCGAGATTCTAATAAAAACATCGTGTTTATGTTGTTTGCACGCCAAACTGCAGTCTTTGTTGACGGTCTGTGCATTAGGTCATGTGTATTTAAATATCTTCTTGCAAATCTCGTGGCCTTAAAATATATTTTAGTTCATATCTACGTAGTTGAGAAAACAATTGTGTGACCAATGCAGTGCTTAGATAAAAAACAAACAATTAATTTCTTCTGAAGTGAAATTAAATGACATAAATTTAATTGGTAATTATAAAACATCCAGTGGCCAATCAGGTACATTAAAAATACAGTCACAGTTTTACTTCGGGTCCGTCCATAAAAGTAAGTTCCAAATAGATCCAGTATCCAAATTTTTTATGTAAATGTAAATCTATAATCAAGAAAAACAAATGGCATTGCTTCCCATAATAAGAGATGGTGGTCAAACGCATTAACAGTCTGTTGTAAAAAAATGGTGGTCCAGTATTCTGTTGCCAAGATGATCAAAGGATACCCAAATAATAATTTTAATGGAGTCGCCTATGATCACCCAGGTGATTATATTCCCAGGTGATCGAAGGGCAATTAAGAGTCGACTTTGGTCACCCTCGGAATAGACCTCAATTACGACCATTGATCGTAGTTGTATTGGAAATATGACATGCAAGGTAGGTAGACTTGTGACGTCTACTTGGATATAGGTCTGTGCCACCATGCATATATTATGTGCTAGCTTTCGTCATACATCGAATTAACATGAGATCTATCTAATAACAAAATCTTACTCACACCTCATTTTACTGTCGTCAGTACATAACCTTGTTGGCACCTATACTTCTTAGATCATGTATATTAATATTACAGGAACATTACACGGAGGTGGCGCATTCAACTTCAGTGCGTTTTCTGGACGGCAAGGAGGTGTACCTAGAGTTCTCCGGGAACCTGGTGCCGGTTACCAAGTCTGGCAGTCAACCTATGCTGGCTTTTGAGGTGAGTTTCCATCTAACTGGTGATTAACATTTTATTAACATTAAGTAATGAATAAGTAAATCAAATATGGCGCCATAGATTTTGCTACTGTAATGTTTTGCTAATGTAATTTGATTTCTTGTTTGGTTGTGTGTTATATGTGGCCGTGGTAGCCTATTTGGAACACCGCTAGGCTTGAAAGCGTGAGGTCGCGGGTTCAACCCCGGGCCCGTACCAATGAGTTCTTTGGAGTTTATGTACGGATTTTCATACCACTGTCTTTTCGGTGAAGGAAAACATCGTGAGGAAACCTGTATACGTACGTACGGAGAAGTAATTGAATGGCATATGTGAATCCACCAACCCGCAACTGGGCCAGCGTGGTGGATATGGCCCAATCACCCTTTCGGGGGTAGGCTAAGAGTCCAGCAGTGGACTGGTAAAAGGCTGATTATGATGTGTGTTATATTGAGTGTTTGTTACAGGCGTTCAAAGACAACCGAGTGGAGTTCACAGTTCGAGTCAAACACCACGAGGAAAGTCCCGCGGGCAGAATTTACTTCATGAACGAACCAAAGGTAAGTTGTTTTGTTTCCAGTCGAAGATAATAACATACCAACACTGAAGTGTGACTGAAATTCATAAACAACATAGAATAATCTTAAAAAGCGCAGTGTGTAACTATACCATTCAACTGTGAGAAGAAGCAACCCGTTTGACTCAGTTGTAAATTTTTTTAAACCACTAAGTCAAACGGATGCCTTATTATGGATGATTTGGATCGTGATCGCGATCGCGTGCCATCTCACTTACACGTGCTGCGAGTAAGTAGATGCGAACGGGACGGCATGCAATCTCGATCACGATTAAACTTCTATAATAAGGCCGCTGGTCGCTTCTAACACAAACACCCTCTAATTCCCTCCTGCCCATTTTTCTATCGGACTGCCAGGGCGGGCACGAAAAATCCTCACCGCTTTATAGTTGATATTCCGAAAACCCTTACGAAGCGCTTTGATTCCATATTTGTTGTGCGAACTGCTACTCTGTGGAATGCGCTGCTTGCGAATGGGTGTTCCCGGTAGTTACAATTTGGGTGTCTTCAAATCACGAGTGAATCGGTTTCTTCTAGGCTAGCGTGCTCCATCGTAGACTGCATCACCATTAGGTGAATTGGTGGTCAAACGAAAGCCATTTATAAAAAAAAAAACTAGGCCAGGACCTTATGGACTCCTAAGCAAATTTTATGTAATATTTAATTGGTCAGGTACCGAAGGGCGAGCAGTCGCAGACCCCAGCATGTGTGTTGGACGTGGAACTACCGGAGCGTATCGCGCCACGAGCTGGCAAGAGCCACACTGACTACCTTAACCTCGACCAATCAGGTAAGAGCAATGACAATATAACCACTTGACTGATCATCCTTTACCCCGCATAAGCCAATAGTTCGATGAACGACTTTTGATTCTCCAATCACAAGCGTCTAGTCGCGTCGAGTCTCCAATCACAAGCTGCCCCCCGCGCCCGACGTGGCATCATTTTTCCAAAGGGAATTTTGATTACATGCGCGATCAAGTGGTTATATTATCTTTGGGTTAGAGTTATACGCTGCGTTGCTAGCTTGAGATCCAACGCTGACTCTAAACTAGCACTAGCACTCTCTCTCTCTCGGTTTCGCTGCAATGATTTCGCGGTGGAGGGAGATACCTGCGTTAAATTATAAAATGGCGCGACGCCATGTGTTGAATTTCTAATTGGCTTGCGACTTTTAGCGCGCATTATCGTGATTTGTTGGTCATGCTTCCTCAAATTGGCGTCGGGGTATGATTTTTAAAAGGGGCATCGACCGTAAAATTATATGATACTTATCACTGAGACTCGAGAGTCTAAAGCTGGTTTTAACCGCGTCCCTATGTGTATTTTGTAGGCGCTTCCTTAATAACCTTAGTATTTATGGACTTGTAAAAGGCTCATCCTCATTATCATCATTCTGCCATAGGATGTCGGTCTCCAAGAGGGCGCGGCCTGCATCCAACGTTCTGCTGCGGTCTCTTTTAGGTCGTCCGTCCACTTTGTGGGTGGACGTCCAACGCTACGCTTACCGGTCCGTGGTCTCCATTCTAGAACGTTTCAGCCCCATCGGCCATCAGTTCTGCGTACTATGTGCCCTGCCCACTGCCACTTCAACTTGCTTATCCGGTGGGCTATGTCGGTAACTTTTGTTCGTCTACGGATCTCCTCATTTCTGATTCGATCTCGTAGATAAACCCCGAGCATAGCTCTCTCCATAACTAGTTGTGCGACTTTGAGCTTGTTAATGAGGCCCATAGTGGGAGACCACGTTTCAGTGCCGTATGTCTTCACTGGCAACACACACTGGCCGAAGATTTTCTTCTTAAGGCACTGAGGTATTTTGAACGAGAAGACCGTTGCTAAGTTTACCGAACGCTGCCCAGCCGAGTTCGATTCGTCGATTGACCTCTTTCTTGAAGTTGGACCTGCCTAGTTAGACTGTTTGTCCTAGGTAGACGTACGCGTCAACAACTTCTAGAACTGAGTTCCCAACTGATACTGGGATGGGCAAAGCATGGATATTTGACATGTCCACCTTTGTCTTGTCCATGTTCATCTTACATGGCCCACCTGTTGCGAGACTCGATTGAGGCTTTCAAGCATCATGCTGAGATCTTCCGTCGATTCTGCCATGACCACGATATCGTCGGCAAACCGAAGGTGAGTGATGTACTTGCCGTTGATGTTGATGCCGAGTCATCAAAGGCTATCAGCTTAGCTTTATTATACTACATTTATTTTGATGTAAAATTAATAAATGTGCAGGGTTTCGCGGAAAGGGTGTACTAAGCTAGAAAGGGTCCATATAAACGAAACGTCAGTCTTATTATTAAAACTGACGTGGTTTTCACACATTTTATTTATATAACACGGGAATTACTCACGTAAGTGCAAAGCGAGACGCAGCCGCGCGCGCGCATTCACCTTGAAAAAGGCCGTTTAATGCGGTTGAAACTATAGTCGGAGTAATCGGCTTAATCTTACGTGAGTAATTCCCGTGTAATATAAATAAAATGAAACGTCAGTCATTCGAAATCAGTTAGCAACTGTGATGCTGAGTTCGACGCATTAATCTAAATAAGAATGTTCAATCAAGGTTCACTCATAATGCCTGGTAACAGATTTCCGTTTTATTTACTTCTCTTTGCTGTGACAATACCCATCGTTATGAACAACTTTTACTGTGGAACTAACCCTGTAACACCAAAAAACAGTTGTTCCATAGAAAACTGGCATTAATTCTTGGTCCCATAATAAAAGTTGTCCATACTGATGAGTATCACGGAGTTTTTTCGGCTTCGTACACATCCTTTTCACGTAAACCCCGTATATCCCTACATATAATAAATGTGTAGATCAAATACCGTCACACATGACTTCTTACTATATAGAAGCAATATCTGATATTGGTTTCACTTGCGAAAAATTGCCGTTTGCGTGATTCAGGTAAAGTGTCGTATTTACCTGTAAAAGAAGCACTTTTGATATTTGTGGAACTACAAACCGTGCACTCTCACTATTTTAGGAATTATTGAATAGGTACATATTAAATTTTTAATAGTATTTATCTATACTTCTATACTAATATTATAAAGAGGAAAAATTTGATTGTTTGTTTGTTTGTTTGCATTGAATAGGCTCCGAAACTACTGAACCGATTTGAAAAATTCTTTCACTGTTGGGATGCTGCACTAACCCCGGATGACATAGGCTATATATCCCGGCCTCGCCCGTGCGAAGCAGGGGCGGCCTACTAGTTGTTCATAAAGTTTAAACAAATTAACAAATTTTTTTCGTTGCGAAACATGCGTTTTAATACGCTGTACGCAACCATCGAGATAATTTTCCTATAGAGTCACAATCGCTCATACATACTCATACTTCACAATACCACATTTACTCAATTTAGACATTATGTCGCTTGCATAGTGTTCAACGTTAGTTGTCCGCTATGTCATCGTAGCTCTGGCGTTGTAGTCGGATCGCGGTTACCTCGTAACTAACCAAAAAGTCGGCGGTTGGCGCAATTCATAGCGTGCGCCGAGTTTTGGTTCGGACATTTTTTTGGAGCTATTATGACTCTATCTGTATCTCGATGCTATGGAACTACAAATTTGATGTCTATCTGTTTGTCTTTGTGGCAAGGACGATTTATACCCTTCAAGCAAATCTTCTAAACTGCTTGAAGGATATTAAAGCAGCTTCCACGAATATACTTAAAAATACCTGATTGACGCACAGGCCAAATAAATGTATGAAAATAAATATATAAAAACTGTAATTTATTTATAATCAGTGAAACCACAATCTAGCCTATTTTAGTAACGTTGTCGTAATGATAAACTTTTACTCGCAGACATATGGTAGGTGAGAAGACTGAAGCGACTGTTGCCATTGAATTTATAATATAGATTTGAGTTTCAAAAGCTGGTAAGCGTGATTATTTAGTCATATTATTAGCAGCATAGATCTGTATCAAGATAGAAGCCGCAAGCACATCAAATAGTATGAAAATACAGTGTGCCGCATTTTCTGTCCATCGCGAGAGTAATCTAGAGGTAGTTTAACGCACGGCCAACTGATTTTGTAGTGGTTTTACAGTTTCATCATCATCAGTTTACTATGGCGCAATTTGACGTACGGTGTTTTTAGTATTGATGTCTGACTGACGTGCTACTACCAAGTCTACGGAGATTGAAATGTATTCATTTGGTGCCAGGATCAAACTTAAGACCGAAAACAGACACGCAAAGTGGGTGAACTCGCAGCATCTAATCTGACACAGATCTTTCAGATGTTATTTTGGATGTTAGGGCGTTGGACGCAAGCGGTTTAGTTGTTGGAAGGGTACGCAGAGGGCGAGCGAAATTTATTTGGACATCATTGTCCGGCGCAGTCTTTAACGCGGAAATTTTACAGCGGATAACTAACTACTAACTATAGGTACAGCCGCTATGAAGACTTCCTGCCTACTATTTACTATTAATTTAATTTAATTTAGCAATATTTTTTGTCATGCATGACCATTCGCTTGACATATTTTTATATACCAAATATTTTTTCCTTATTTTTGGCTCGACGCTTACAACGTATTTAACCAGTGGAAGTAAAGTACCATCAGCTTGAAATATATTAGAAACTACAGATAAATCGGGATACCTGTATCGGGTCAGACTAAAACTAAACTAAATGGTCTATGATGATAGTATGACAATCCGCATTAAAAACGAGAGCAAAACCTACAATAATTTCATAAGGTTATTAATTATAAACTATCCATTATTAATAATCACGATATTATAACCCCACTGGTCCAGTTGGTAATGAACCTGCCTTCTAAGCTTGGAAGCGTGGGTTCGATTCGCACCTAGGACAAACATTGATGTGATGAACATTTGTGTTTGTTCTATATCTGGGGATCTATATAAGTATCTATTTAAAAAATATATTATGTGTGTATATCAGTCTCTGGCAGCCATATCACAAGCTTTGCTTAGTTTGGGGTCAGATGACAGAGTGTGCAAAATTGTCTCGAATAAACATTTATTTATTTAAAAAAAAAACAATTGTTATATGCATATTTATAGTATCGTAGCGAACCTTTATATTTTGTTGTGTCAGTCTACCCCTCCGCCCGCTTCTTTGTGCTACGCGTACAAAGTCGCGGGCAATCAGCTAGTAATAAATAAATAACTCTTGAATTACCCAATGTATTCCTATGAAACACTGGATAGTAATTTGGTCGTTTGATAAAGGTTTCGACGCGCTGAAGGACGAGCTGAGTTTCCACTGGGGCGAGCACAACAACAGCCTTGGCCCTGCCTCGCTGCCCTACCACCCGGAGAAACCTCTCAACGGACACGGCCCTATCACTGTACGTATCACATCGTTTATAAATACTACTAGCTGACCCGACAGACGTTGTCCTGTCTAAGAACTGTCAAATACGCGAATTTAAAAACGTCATTAAGTTTTCTAAAATGGACCATTTGTTTTTGCGCAATTTTCGTAATTTTTGTTTCCGTAAGAACTTTCTACAAAGTATTAAAAAACTTTAAAAATAAAAGACGTGTGAATTCGGTTATGGCGTGACCAAGGTAAATAGTGATTCATATTTATATATATCGATAAATCTTCTGTCGAGTCGATGTTGCGTAAATTATTATTTTGTCTTCAAATTAAGTTTTTAGACCAAAATTTGGCCACCCCAATGGCACTCCGTGGCTTCATTCAGGTTGTCTAGTGTGCAGGTTGTAGGACACGCTGCACACTCCATCAAGTGTGACATTGTCTGAGGGTTCACACCACAATGATATTTGGTATCAGAGCCCTTTATATAACCCCACTTTGCCATGTTATCCCGACTTCGGCCCACTTGGGACTGAAGTCAGTTCAGGGTTTTCCAAGTGGGCCATGGTTCTTTATGGCCTGGGGGAGCTCTTCGGCAGGGACAATGTAATTTGGAGGTGGACTGTGCAGTTCTTGCCACACGGCAAGTCAAGCGTCTTTTGGGTGGTGGAATACTATAAATGTTAATATTCGTTTGTCCGCACTTTGTAACTCCGTAACATCTGACGGACTTGAATAAAATTAGGCACGGAGGTTATATACCCTGGAATAACTCATAGGCTACTTTTTAGCCCGGAAAAATAAATGGTTTTTGTAGGAGAGCGAGTGAAACCGCGGGGCGCTGCTAGACAACATTGCTACATTATATAAATTTCCAGCAGCTCTTTGCGGTTTCACATGCTATTGCAACAAGCCCAGAACGTAAGCCGCTGTACAATTGTATCTACGTTTTGGTCCCGCAAGAATGAAACAGATCTATCCAAATTCTAGCTTAGTTGTAACTAAGCTAGATGCTGTAGCATCTAGTTAGTCTAGTCTTAGTTCTAGTTTACGCATGGATAAAAAGATTGAACAAAATTTAGTAAAGTCGCGCGTACTAAACCTGGAGAAAAAGAATATTTTCCCGGAATAAAAGAAAACGAATGTCAATATATAACACTAGCTACATCCAAAAAAGGTTCATCTTAATTTATTTCAAGTTTAACAGAGTTGTGTGGTTTCTGCCAAAAACAGCATTAAAGACGTCATGAATTTGTATTTTAATAATTGTATTTGTATTTTATATTTTAATATATTTTATTTTAATTTTCAGGATATGATAATCACGAATGGGGATGTCAAATACCCGACTAAGGATACAGAACCAGAGAACAAGGAGAAGGATAAGAAACCTCAAAGTAATTTAACTTCTGGCTCAAATAATAAAAAATATAAATTTGCGTCATTGTCTGACTTATTTTTTTGTTCCAGTAAACGGAGACACAGTGCCTCAAGTGGACTCGAACAAAACGAAGGCAACCTTCGATTCAGATGAAGACAAGACTCCCATGAATACTCTCGAGAAAGGAAAGAAGAAGGAAGGTGGAGGCGGAGGTTTCCTCGGAGGCCTCGCAGGCAAAGTCAAAAATGTCTTCGGACACAGCGAAGATAAGGAAGACGATAAGGAATCCTCCCCCAAACCTCAACCGAAACCTCGCGAATCAAAAGAAAAAGAAAAGTCTCCTCCCAAACCAGCCCCGAGAATCATCAATGAAGATCTACTCGACAAAGTCGAAGATATGTTCAAAGACTTGCATACGAAACCCCATAGAGATGACGAAGATCTAGAGAGCCAGGTCTACCAAACTAAACTAGTTGTTGACGAAGACGCCTCAGGTCCGGGAAAGGCTGAAGATAATCTGTATGAACAGTACGCTCTAATGCAACCTGTAGATACTCCAGTTTGTAACAAGAAAGCCGATCCATTCATATTTTACGTAGGTTGCTGCGAAGGAAAGTACAAAGCAGGTCAGAAACATCGTCATGATGAAACATCGAACTTACTCGATATAATCGAACAAGAGAAGTTCACTACGCAAGAGAAACTTCAAGAAATCTCCGATGGTCTTCACAATGAAATAATTGAAGACTTGAGTAAGCTGGAAAAGGAGAAAGATAATATTGCACAGAAAACTGGGGAAGTAACGGATGATTTTATTGCTAAATCCGACGCTGTCAAAGTTGATATCAAAAACAAGGGTCAAGAGATCAAATCAGGCGCTGATGATAAAGTCAATGAATTAAAATCTGCCGCTACTAATAAACTGAATGATTTCTCCGAGTCTGCTCATAAAGTACAAGAAAATATAACAGCTACAGCCTCCGAAGTTCAGACAAATGTTGCTACAGAAATTGATAACGTAAGGTCAGCTGCCAAGGACTCTGTAGACCATGCTAAAGAAAGAGTTGGTGACGTTAAAGATGCCGTAGCGAATAAGGCACACACATTGGATTTCCTGGCTCAAGAACAAGCTGAAGCGATAAGGCTAAGTGGTAACGATCAGATTGCAAAAATTGAAGGAGCGGCTGCAAATGCAACTGAGAACATGAAAAATAAAGCAAAAGATGGCGCTCACGCTGTAGCAGATTCTGTACATCACGCACAAGATAATTTAAACCACAAAGCTCAGGACCTTAGGGCTAGTGTTGAGAAAAGTTTCGATAGTGTAAAAGAAGATTTAAGTGAATCGTCTGAAAGCACAAAAGAATTATCAAAAGAAGCTAAGAAAAAGGCGAAAAAAGAGGCCAAGAAAAAGGCCAAAGAAGGAAAGAACTTCTTCTCAGGGCTTGTGAGTAATATCTTTGGCAGCAAAGATGAGATCGAAAATGAAATAAAAAGTAAAGTTGCTGATACAAAAGAATCGGCAAATAATTTGTTAGATCAAGCATCTGCAAAAAAAGACGAGCTTAAAGATCAAGCTGCCAAAAAGCAAGGAGAATTTAAAGAAGGTGCCGAAAGTCTGGCGCAAAAAGCACACGACAAGACGCAAGAAGCTAGTAAAGCTGTTAGCAATAAGAAGAATGAAATTGAAAAATCCGTCCATGATAAAGCAGAAGAAGCGAAAAAAGCTGCTGAAAACAAAGCTGACGAATTGAAAAAAGATGCTGAAAGCAAAGCTGAAGAAGCGAAATCAGCTGTTCATAACAAAGCAAATGAAATTAAAGATGCTGCCCAACATAAGGTGACTGATGTAGAAGGTGCTATTCACGACAAATCAAACGAATTAAAATCGGCAGCCATCAATGTTAAAGATGTTGTTAACAGCAAGGCAAGCGATATTAGTTCAGTGATTAGTGAAACTAAAGATGCAATCCATGACAAATCTGGTGAAGCAAAAGACGCTATTCATAATAAAGCTAGTGAAGTTAAAGATTCTATTCACGACAAAACAAACGAAGCAAAAGTAGCCGTTAGTGATGCTAAAGATGCCGTAAACAACAAGGCAAACGAAGTCACTTCTGCGATCAGTGAAACTAAAGACGCTATTCATGACAACGCTGATAGATTTAAAGATGCAATTAAAGACAAAGCTGTTGAAGTTAAAGATGCCATTCACGATAAAACAAATGAGGCAAAAACAGCTGTTGGCGATGCTAAAGACGCAATTGTTACCAAGACAGTTGAATTCAAAGAAGCTGCTACTAATAAAGTCAATGAAGCAAAGGAAGCAGCCCAACAAAAAGCAAGTGAAGTTTCAGGTGCCATCCAAGACAAGACAGTCGAATTAAAAGACGCTGCAAGCAATAAAGCCAGTAACATTAAGGACTCAGTTCAAGAAAAAGCTAGTGAAGTAACAGGTGCCATCCACAATAAAACAGTTGAACTGAAAGATGCTGCCAGTACCAAACTGAGTGACGCAAAAGACTCAGTTCAAGACAAAGCTAGTGAAATCTCAGGTGCCATTCAAAACAAGACAGTTCAATTCAAAGATACAGTCACCGATAAAGCAAGCGAAGCGAAAGATGCTATTTTCGGAACATTCAGTGCAGTTTCTGGTGCCGTTCACGATAAGACAAGCGAATCGAAAGACGCAGTTCAGAGCAAAACGGCTGAAGTCACGGACGTCGTACAGAACAAAGCCAGTGAATACAAGGACGCCGCGCAAGCTAAAGCTAGTGACGCAGTAAATGCATTCCACGATACGAGAGAAGCTATACACAGCAAAAAAGATGAATTCGGACAAGCGTTACACGACCGAAAAGACCAAGTACAAAACGCAGCGCAAAGCGAAATGGACAGGATAAGACAAGAAGCAGAACACACCACGGATGAAATCAAAAGGAAAGCCGAAGACACTCTGAATGCTGCCGCAGACAAAAAAGGCGAGATCCAAGCAAATGTCAACAACAAATTCGACGAATGGCAACAGGCGGGGAAAGACGACTTGCACAGTTTGCAAAGGTCGTCTAAAGAGGCGTTCGGTCACGCGCAAGAATCGGCCTTGGGTGCTTTCGATAAGGTCGAAAGTTCGGCAAAGGACAGAGTGAGCGACGCCAGAGATACGTGGGAGGACTTGCAGAGTTCGACACGGGATACGTACGCAGATTTCAGAGATGACGCGCACAGCTTGGGTAACTCAGCGCAAGATACGTTGCACAGTTTTCAGAGTTCCGCCGGTAATACTTTTGATAGTTTAGACGATTCCACCAAAGAAGTTTTTGGTGGTGTCCAAGCGACAGCTAACAACGCCGAAGCAGCGTCTAAAGAACTATTTGGAGAAGCTAAAGATTCTTTTGAGGGTTTCCAAGTCTCTGCAGATAATAAGTTGGAGGAAATCAAGGGTGTTGGGAAGGAACGGCTTGATGAGGCTGGAGCGAGGTTGGGCGATGCTAGTGAGGAGGTGGCAGAGAGTGCGCGGGGAGCGGAGCGAGCAGTCGCGGGCGCGGTGGCGAGCGAAGCGGACAAATTCACGAGCAGTTTGAACAATTTGGGCAGTTCCGTGTTCGGATCTTCGGGCAGAGGTACTTTTTGATATTTTTTTTATAATTATTTACAATACATTTTGCTGCCCTGATCTGATAAGCCCACAACTCTCATAACCCTCCACAACCTATGGATATTTTGAATGCAATTTTCAACCTTTTTTTCGGATTTCTAATTACATAGTCTAAGGAGCTAAAATATTGTTATCTGGATTACATATAGTACATGCAAACATGGGCGCCAGCAGCAGGGTGCAAAAGGTGCACTTGCACCCCCCCTGTTAGAAAAGAAAATACATTAAAAATACAGAAAAATAACAGTTTATTTATATTACACGGGAATTACTCACGTAAGATTAAGCCGGTTACTCCGACTATAGTTCCAACAATTAGAAATATGTAGGTTAAATTCGCGTTCCAAGATTTGTTTACATAGTTAGTTTTTAGTTACCAGTAATGCTAGTAGGTATATACGAGGGGAGTATTTTAAACAGAACCAAAGTTTATTGGACAGTATATTGAACAATAATGCGATGGTGGCTGAGTGGTAGCATGTGCGCTTTACAATCTGACGGCATTGGGTTCAATCCTCGTCCCTGAACGAATGACTTATTTAGGACTTACATAAATCATTTTCAGTTTCGATGGAATCGCTCAACAACGTTGAAGGAAAACATCGTGAGGAAACCGGTAAATCCAAGAAGTTCAAAGACATAATGACATTCGCCAACATGGCTGATTAGGGCCACAGCAGTGGAAACATGATAGGCTGATAACGATGATGATGATAATACTTGATATTTCAGGTTTAATGAAAGATTCAACCACCAAGTTATTGGAGTCTGAAAAATCGCAGTCGTCACCCCACAAAAAGAGTTCTGGGTAAGTTATTAGTAGCAACTATATATCCATATAATTTCACACAAATATGCCATCAGAGTGTATACAATTGTATATAATAGCACGTACGGAGCACCGACTAACTTCACAACGACATCTTTCTTTACTTCACTGGAAGTGGTTCCCTATTGTGGAAACGAACAATAAATACTTCATTCCATCTTACACTGTATCAAAACTATGAAACACGTAAAGAATTCTTTAAAAAAAGAGTTTATTCAAAAAAGCTAGATAATTATAATCTAGGTACATTATGTATTTGAAATCCTCTATTTTAGTACTCTTTATTACACATCGAGATACAATTCCTTTATAGTGTCAACATAATGTCAAAAGTCACAATCTCTCAGTGAAAACAGGCAAAAAACGTCCGAGCGTCATTGTACATACATTGTATCAATTAAATACTTCACAATGCCACATGTATTCCAATTTAGACGTTATGTCGCTTGCATAGTGTTCAACGTTAGTTGTCCGCTATGTCATCGTAGCTCTGATATCGCGCGGCGTTGTAGTCGGATCGCGGTTACCTTGTAACTAACCAAAAAGTCTGCTCAATTCGTTGCATGCGACGAGTTTTGGTTCGGACATTTTTTTGGCACGATTGTGACTATAATTATGTATTATATCTCGATGTTCCTACATCAGATAATTTATTTGATAAATTTTGTCAGTGTCGGGTTCTATTTTCTTCCTAG
The DNA here is from genome assembly GCA_932305915.1 of Agriopis marginaria. NCBI lineage: Eukaryota > Metazoa > Arthropoda > Insecta > Lepidoptera > Geometridae > Agriopis > Agriopis marginaria. The sequence goes on along the minus strand of OW029914.1, from coordinate 17,336,010 downwards.
AAGTGGGCTTCCTATGTGACGTTATGAAGGAGGTGATAGATAGTTTTTAAATGCTAACATTCTGATGCGAAAATCCGCATCCACATAAGAATAGATGTGTGTTAATGTTTTATTTATTACAAATAAGATGCTTAGCAGAGGATATAATTAAATACATTACACATACTGAAAAAATAATTTTAATTGGATCATTAATTTCTGAGATATAAGCGTTTAAAGGTTCTGGTAGGGATAGATGGCGGATGCGCTGTCCCTTTCCCGCAAAGCGTGTGTTAGTATAGCATTTGCATGGCGCGTGCACGGGATGACGTCATAATGTGCTATAGTGCGCTCTCTGTCTAGCATCTAGCATGAAATTAAAATACTTATAACTTTTCTATTATTGAATAAATTTTAATTTTGTTTTCGTTAATGGGCTCTTTATAAGATTAGTTTTAATTGAGGTAATAAAAAATAAGGCACATGCCTATTCTTGCCTATAGGCGAGTGTTGCCTTGTCATATGCTATACCAAGCTATGCTATGCTGTTTAGTTTGTACTTTGCTGATAGACGTCAATGAAATTAAGAAGAAAGTTGACATTGTGGCACATATATATAAAGCTAGCTAGTGTTTATATAAAAAGTTAGGAATGTTAAATAATTTAAACATATTTAGTAGTTTTTTCTAACAAATACATCTCTCAAGTGTTTCACAGTTTTCCCACTTGTCTATAATATATCGCTAGTTGATCACCTCTAACTCCACTCGCACCAATTTCAGAATACCGAAGCTCAAGAAGAAGAAATAAAGCTCCGAACGACTATCGACGAACGATGTAATATACTGTTTAGTTTTAATATTTATTGTTACGACTTAACGCGTTATTGTGTGTTGACATTACCACGACCTACGACTTAACTATTCTATTCAGTGTCAGACGCTTCAGAGATTTTGTCTATATCGGCTGTGTTTAAAATTGTTAAAGACAGACAAAATACTGTTTAGAAACATTGACATGTTACAAACATATGTACAATATCATTACAATGGGAGATTTTCTGACAGCAGGAAGAACATAGTTCTGCAACCAGCGATAGATGGCGCTGCACAGACATGATTTTCAATATTTTTCGAATTTTTTACAAAAACCTACAGTACAATGAAGAGGAGACATTTTATAACACGGCTAGGCAAAGCACACTTATGTACCTACTAATTTGTGTTGTGTTATGGAAAAACAAGTACTTTGTTAGCAAACAATGACTACAAAATACTACTAAGAAATAAAATAAAACAAAGACAAGCATGACATACAGTGTCAGCATGACAGATTTTGTCTGTTTATGAGATTAAGTTTGTTTCTTTGTCTTTCTCTTTCTGTGTTATTGCAAAATCTTCAGATCCTTAAGGGTTGGCAACGTATTTTTGATGCATCTGGTGTTATAAGTATCCATAGGCGACGGTGACTGCTTACCATCAGGCGGCCCGTCTGCTTGATTGCCACCTATGACATTCAAAAAAAATACCTCGTCAACGCCATCTATCGCATTTTTATGAACTATATTTTTAATGCCTTGCAGAAGACCTTCCATTGCATGTTAATAGGTTTAGATAATATGTCAGTATAATCTGCCTAGTATGGGTTTAGTGTCGATGTAATGTCAACAGTATAAAAACGTTCGACTCATAGACGACAAATCGATTATTTCATCACAAACACGGTTAGGATTATGTTCATTCGATTTCGTATTCGTATTCGATACAATCAAGAATTAAAATGTAACAAGAATTAATTTATCGATTCCTAGAGAATTTCGATAATTGCGATTGTTTAAAATTAAAAATTTGCATATAGCTGATCTCTTATTATCTAAGAATTGACGAATGAAAACTACAAAGATGAACGCGAAATAATCGCTTTGTTGTAACAGCACTGTATAGATATTATGTGACGTAAAACACATCTTCCAGTGGTTTAAAAATATATATAGAGAGATTAATATTACCTTTATTTATTAAAGTAATTTTGCGTACCTTTGAGTACAATTATTAAGTATTGTGTCGAACTTTGACTAACAAGTCTCGATTTCAAAGAAATCATTTCTATTATTGACATTACTTATGAAAGTAGTTAATATATTGTATTTTAATCACAAACATTGTATTGTGAATTATGTCATATTTTAATAATTAAAAGTGATTATATAAAAGTTAATTGTCTTTAATCTTGCCTACAAATCGTTGTTTTTTATTAAAATCAGATCTGTAAAAAAAAGTATTAAATCATTAATTTTTTAAATTGTATTTTAACTTTTGACTATCTGCATTTTATAATCTATCTTAAGTGTTAATTTAATGTCACTATCAGTGTTTTGTGTTGCATAATTTATTGTATTTTAATCAAGTTTTCATTATAAATTTTACACCGCTTTGTACAAAATATTTAGAATCGAGAAAGCATGTTTAGACACGCTTTTGAAACATTTTTGTTATTTTAGTAGACTTAGATCTGCTAGTTTATTTTTATTTTTATTTGAGTCGTCACAAAGACTTGTCGATGTCATTATAAGAATATTTACGTGTAAACAAGTGTTTGATATATTCCGTTAAAGTCTGGGATACACTGCATCAAAATGAAAGAGGCGAAAAGAGGCGCGTCATTAATATTTACCAAGAAATTTATACCTAACCTAGAATGTGCAATATATGTGCATGTGAGTACAGCCCGACGATTAAGAATACCTTTGTCCCTTCGACAGAAATAAAATAAATGGACGGGCCCAGAAGGAGGGCATTTTTGAACATTACAAAATGAGCGCCAGCGATCACTTCGTTTCGGTCAGTCTCTAGCCGTAGGAAGTGCGACACAAGACTATTGTTACATAATAACGAAACGTACAAGATTATGCTTTCCCAATTGTGTAAAAACACAACGAAAACCGCTATCCTTTTTTGTAAAAACTGTACATGGTTTTAATGAGGTGTTGAAGTATATGTCCAACGGTTTTGACTCGTTTTTACTGAGCAAGTTCAATGGTTATGGCCTATCCATTAATTTTATTACTACTTTTCTTTCAAAAATAGCATCATCAAAATATGACGTTGTTTGACAGATTTGCTATCTAATTTAGAACCGGTTTTCTCTGATATTTCTGATTATATTTTAATCATTATCGCCATTATAATACAGTTCATTACAGAAGTGTATTGTTTATGTGCGCAATCCAATTGCGGGTAGGTTTGTATTATGCCGTTTACGTTTTGTTTCAGTGTATTTTCAGGCAATTACTGTCACAATATTGTATTGTCACTCGTCATCACGCAATGAAGCTTTGTTCTATAACTATGTATAAGTACATTTAAAAAACAGCGCTTGCGTTGCTTGTGATGTCTCTCTGTAAGTTGTTAAATAATATTATATGAGAACATTCTCGAACAATTTTATAATTTTTATTATTTATCTTAGCTTGATTAAGTCAATGACTAATTGCATTTGACAGATTGACAATAGGCATGATGACAAGAACAAATGTATCAATATTATAATTTTAAATAATGAAATAGACTAATCTATTTCTAAAATAAATATTCGTTAATTTGAAAATCGAGATTAACTAAAAATATAATAAACTGAAATCCGCCATGATAACTGGAACGCCAATCAAAACGAACGACGTCACGATTATGAATATAAACACCATTTTGTTTGAAAGTTCAGGGGCCTTACGGCCAACTGCTTACGCGGTATCAAACTAACGTTAAAAGCGCACAGTTCAGAAAATCACGCGAACGTGAACCTTAACGTGCGCAGATACGGTTTGCGGTCGCACAACATTTTTTTATCTCCTAAGCTTAATTTTTGATTGCTTGAAAGAGCTAGCGTTAGGCGTAGGCGTTGACTGTTGATATGGAGTATTTAAGATCGTGAGATCTTAAGGAGAAGCAAAATTCTTTTTAAAAACTGGTTTTTGTCACAAATTTTCTGCAGATATAAATAATTTTTGGAAATAGTAGATGTGGGTCCTAGGAGAAGTTTTGAACTTGTCGCCATGCCTGTTATATCTTAGTAAAAAGTCAACGTTTGCAAAACATCATAACATGAATTGTACACGACGCGTAGTAGTTGCACCATAACTAGGTACTTATAAGTACTTGCGCCAGTTCGTCTACCATGTATACAAATATGGCGTACTGGTAACCAATGATAATCACTACAGTGAGGCCGCTGAAAGAATTGGTCTCACTGCTGCAATAACATTGTTAAAAATCTCAATTAAAATATTTTATCAGCTTCGCAAAAAAGTCATGAAACGAACACTTTATTTTTCTTCTGACAATGCTGTTGAAAACACGTGAGTGGAAGAATTTCATCCAACCATGTTCCTCAGATTCTCATATTTACAGAGTTGCTAGGTTTAGAACTATTTGCGATAGTAGCGCCCCCATTAATTTCTACTCTTTTTTGCCAAGCTGTACAATCTTTCGTTAAAAAGCTAGTATAGAATTTACTGTTTTTGTTGAGCTTTGGTCAATGTTATGGGAACTGTCAGACGCGTTCTTTCAGTGCCCGCAAAGTAGAGAGGACATCCAGAGCTGTCATTGGTCGAAAACCGCCATGTTTGTTTACATAGCTGGACATCTGAAAAAATGATGAAAAACTGTATAGGTGACCACCCGAAATTTTGAAAAGATTTAATATGTTCACTCGCTCAACCTGTTTAAATTTCCATCACTTGACCTGACAAAACCCGAAAAGTTACCTAATTTTTTTGTTTTGTTGTCAGAACAATAAAAAATTTGGAGCAGACAATTCGATAAAAAAAATCTCAATTGACGGCGTGTTTTTAATTATAATGGTGAACCAATTAGAAACAACAAAATAAATGAAAAATAACACTTTAATTTTTGACTCGAAAATGTGTGAAATTTACTTAGTTGTAGTGTTGCCACTTTAAACACGAATTTAGGTAGGTACACATCTTATTGCACATAGCACCATACCACGTATTAATTAATACTATCATACTCCATGGATCCCTTCGTATGCCTTGCACAGCACTTTATTCTTTGGTAAGTTTACTTTGCAGCATTTTACCTTTTTTGTTTGCGAAATATTAGTTTTAAAGTGTTTAGGCTCTATTCGAATGGTACACGATTAAAAAGTTTGGTAAAAATTGATCCTAACTTACTGAGTTTTATTCTGCGACCACAAAGTAGTGAAGTGGGTCAAGTGGTGTGCGCTTAGTTTCACAATATCTACCAAAAAAATATCTATAAAGCCCGTTGCAGACGATGTGAAGTACAAATAGCAAGCACCTACTGTACATCGTCTGCAACGTTTTGCCTAGTGCAAGTGGCAGTGGAAGTGCTTAGTAGCACTCGCGCTGGTCCTTGCGCAAGTGAAGCTTCATTGATGATATTATGCACATAGTATTATGTAACAAAAACTTTTAAAAAGTTGAGGGTCTTGGCTTCGAACGTCTTCTGCATTTGCCAGTGGAGAGAAAAAAAAAGAACCTATTTAACATCGACATCTTTATAATTTTTATCATTTGTACAGTTTTTTTTAAATCGATACACCAAACAATACAATCGAGTAGAGCCTAAGTACCTTATCTTTATATTTTTATCATTTACGACTGTGTTTGTGTGTGTTACAGCTTTTTCTCCAAACTCCGGCGCAATCACTGAACGCTACAAGATCCAAGATTGCTTGAAAATGTCCTGAAACTCCTCTATGTCACGGATGTGTTATATTTATTTGAAGTATAAGTTCAAATAAATAATGGATTTACATATAGATGATTAGCAAAATTACATTATAATGAGATATGAGGTAACATGGCAATTATAATGTAAAACATTTGACGACTTGATCGATTCTGATATTTATCATTGCTTGGGCAAACTAATTTGGCAGTATTAAAATTGTCTCTATCTTTTTTCACTTCTATAGGGGAAGTAAAGGATAGCAACAATTTTAGAGCTGACAAAAATTAGTTCGCTTAAAAAATTGTACAGCAGAATCTATTGACTAACAAAGTGGTAAACTAATGTAACGTAATGTTGCTTAGCGCATCCCTAATTTAGGCAAATTAAAAGAAAAATTTGTTCCATTTTCTAATTCTTTGCTTACTTGCTAATGGTGTAACGATAGAGTACTGAATCTAGTTAATCAAAAAAGTTTACCATTTCTTCCTATACTATATTTTATAATTGATTACATTATAGTTAGGTGCTTTAAATGGTGTCTGGAAAAGTTGAAGGTACCATTGATATATTGTCCCACAAGATGAAACTATAGTTTCCTTAATTCTATAGAATTAAAATGCTATTACATTGGTTTACTCCCACCGTATTCGTCAATAATATCGATTTTTACAATCGATAACAGTTGAAATAGTTCATAGCAAGCCTCCATAGGTATTTTCAATCTTGATACATTATTTATATCGATTTAAAAGGTATTATCGAATATCGATAAAATAAAAATAATCTTCACTTCACTATTCTTGCACAAGGCATTATATTAAGGATCTTTTTAATTTTCTATAGACTTACTATATTGTCCAATATTGTTTTGTCTGTTAAACTATATTGAAGTTTAAAAGTTAATTGAAGTATAAATTCAATATTTTGTGTGATTTTGAGTGTTTGCGATGTTAAAAATATGGCTTCAGAGTCGATGGATAGGATATGGATAGGAGTATATATAGGTACTTACTAAATAAATATATCTTCAAATGATAATAGCTTAAAATAATGTAGATGGAATTAAAGTATTGATTGTATTATATCATTTTGATTTACCTGTAACTAAATGTTAAAACTTTATGATTCTTCTTCTTTTTACATACCGAAATGAAAACAGATGCAGAGCAATTTAGGTCTATCGAATATCGATTAAGGAAGAGTACAATGCAGCAATCGTCGTCATCATCTATCGGCTCTGAAAATAATTCAAATATATTTAGATATTATAATTATTGCATTTTATATGAAATATAAATAATTGAATATTATTAATGATGATTGAACATATAATTTTATTTAGTGTTATGAACTTTATATTTTAATCGAGTCCAATACTAAACCTGATAAGCGTAATTTATAATATTGTCTTCGATTGATGTAGGTAGGTATGTAGATCATAAAAATAGCTAATATACAATTAAAAAGGTTTCATTTGTTAGATACTTATCAAAATTTTATAAATTATCTTAATTTGTGCATAATAAACAGTATAAACTAGTAAAACATTAAATATGAGTCACTTATGTGTAAATTTTGTTATGATTTTATCGTAACAACTAACAACAGAGAAAATAACTACATACCTACAAAGTAATTCGGAAGTACTGTGATGCCAAATGAAGATTAACTGTAAACTTACGATATAGTTTTGTTAATTTATAATAGAGTCTATGTTTATTCTATTTATTGCTTCATAGTAAGTAATAAAGATATTGCAGAATATTTTGTTTTAATATTGCCGCCTGTCTATTACCGAAACTTAGAACAGTTTAATCACTGACCGAGCAAAACGTTGTCTAGAAGTCTACTGAAACAAATCGGCGTTTTAAGTATGTTTGTATGTTAGTGTATTTTGTTCGACAATATAACTTGATAAAAATGATCTTACCTAAGTAAGATTTTAACAACTTTAATTTTGAGATACTTCATTCACATTAAGTCACCGAAACACAAATGTAAAATAAAAAAACTTAGCGCTAGACTCTGAACAGAATTAGAATAATCCCGCTCCAAGATTGTCAATTGAACCGCTTCTTGGAAAGAATGTGACGCCTTAGTCGTAACATCTCTAAAATCATTTCCTAATCACTAGCTGTGCTATTTAGCTATTTGGGAGACCACTAGACTTGAAAGCGTGAGGTCGCGGGTTCAAATCCCGGGCCCCGTACCAATGCGTTATTTGGAGTTTATGTACAGATTTTCATACCACTGGCTTTTCGGTGAACGTTTCGGACCCTAGGCTCAACTGCGAGGCTCAACTAGTTGAGCCGTTCGGACTTTTTTTTCCCTTAGACACAACTAGTTGTGTCGATTAGGAAAAAAAAAACAATCCTCAATTCAAAAAAGAAATATCAACGGCACCACTAGTTTTATGCCCGATGTACCGTTTGCACCATTGGCTTGCAATATCAATGGTGCAAACTAACGTTTTCACCTCGTACCGTATGCACCATTGACCAATGGTGCAGATGCAACTGGCATTTGCAGGAGTACGACCCGTCCACCTGCCGGCTTCAACCCACTAGTGGGAAGCATGGGTAATTCGCATTTACCTTTGAAACAACTGCATTAGAGTTGGAAACTAATAATAAAAAAATAATCGACATTTATGAAGATCAAAAATAGTTTTAACATCAAATCCAAGTACCAGGAATGCATAAACCATGAAGAGCTTTCCCCTTCGCAATTTATAATAACACTTTTTGTGAATCTAGAGTGAAATACCTCTGCATCGTTTCTGTTATCCTACCAACGTAAACCATCATCATCATTATTACCCTACTTCTTATCAGACGGACTTGGGCCACTCTCTCGGGGTAGAGATCTTCGTTTCGGATGACAGCTGTCAAACGTAGTTGGATGATATCACAAGAACTCGACGAGATCTATCACTTTTGTAAAGAAACTGCTAGTCCAGGATTGACACTTTCTGAGATATCGTCATACCAAGTTTGACAGCTGTCACACTGACAGCTGTCAACGCCCACATCTACCTCGAGAGAGTGGCCCAAAGTCCGTCTGATAAGAGTAGGGTAATGATGATGATGGTTTACGTTGGTAGGGACAAGTGGAACAGCCCAATTTGTCGGTACCAGGTACCAGGATAACAGAAACGATGCAGAGGTATTTCACTCTAGATTCACAAAAAGTGTTATTATAAATTGCGAAGGGGAAAGCTCTTCATGGTTTATGCATTCCTGGTACTTGGATTTGATGTTAAAACTATTTTTGATCTTCATAAATGTCGATTATTTTTTTATTATTAGTTTCCAACTCTAATGCAGTTGTTTCAAAGGTAAATGCGAATTACCCATGCTTCCCACTAGTGGGTTGAAGCCGGCAGGTGGACGGGTCGTACTCCTGCAAATGCCAGTTGCATCTGCACCATTGGTCAATGGTGCATACGGTACGAGGTGAAAACGTCAGTTTGCACCATTAATGGTGCAAACGATACAAAGCAGTTGCGTTTGCACCATTGATATTGCAAGCCAATGGTGCAAACGGTACATCGGGCATAAAACTAGTGGTGCCGATGATATTTCTTTTTTGAATTGAGGATTGTTTTTTTTTTTTTTCTAATCGACACTTACTAGTTGTGCCTAAGGGAAAAGAAAAGTCCAAACGGCTCTACTAGTTGAGCCTTGCAGTAGAGCCTAGGGACCGAGTTGAGCCTTGGGTAATTTTTTTTCCCTTAGACACAACTAGTTGTGCCTAAGGGAAAAAAAAGTCCGAACGGCTCAACTAGTTGAGCCTCGCAGTTGAGCCTAGGGTCCGAAACGGAAGGAAACCTGCATACGTACGGAGAAGGAATTTAATGGCGTATATGGTCGTTGCAAATTCGAAATCTCCTATGTGTAATAAGTAACTTTTAGAGAAAAACAAAAAAAAAAAATTCTGAGAAAAAAATATTTGTTTCACTGGTTATTTACAAAAACGTTTGTTAAAACTATTTTTGATCTTCATAAATGTCGATTATTTTTTTATTATTAGTTTCCAACTCTAATGCAGTTGTTTCAAAGGTAAATGCGAATTACCCATGCTTCCCACTAGTGGGTTGAAGCCGGCAGGTGGACGGGTCGTACTCCTGCAAATGCCAGTTGCATCTGCACCATTGGTCAATGGTGCATACGGTACGAGGTGAAAACGTTAGTTTGCACCATTGATATTGCAAGCCAATGGTGCAAACGGTACATCGGGCATAAAACTAGTGGTGCCGATGATATTTCTTTTTTGAATTGAGGATTGTTTTTTTTTTTTTTTCTAATCGACACTTACTAGTTGTGCCTAAGGGAAAAGAAAAGTCCAAACGGCTCTACTAGTTGAGCCTTGCAGTAGAGCCTAGGGACCGAGTTGAGCCTTGGGTAATTTTTTTTCCCTTAGACACAACTAGTTGTGCCTAAGGGAAAAAAAAGTCCGAACGGCTCAACTAGTTGAGCCTCGCAGTTGAGCCTAGGGTCCGAAACGGAAGGAAACCTGCATACGTACGGAGAAGGAATTTAATGGCGTATATGGTCGTTGCAAATTCGAAATCTCCTATGTGTAATAAGTAACTTTTAGAGAAAAACAAAAAAAAAAAATCTGAGAAAAAAATATTTGTTTCACTGGTTATTTACAAAAACCAAGCAAACAAAGTGTGTGAAAAGAGAAACCCTATTAAAATAACTAGTAATTTTGATGGAAAAAAATATTTTATTTTTTTATCTACACATGGGTTGATTTATTTGCAACTTTTTTTCACATAAGAGTTTTTTGATAGGAAGACAATGAAAGACTAATCAATTTAATATTATTTATGTGATCCACCAACCCGTAACTGGGCCAGCGCAGTGGATATGGTCCAAAATCACCCTTTCGGGGCAGTGGACTATTAGAAAGCTGATTATGCAATCACTAGCCCTTTCCGCCCGCGCCGTTTCTCATCGGGTAGCTGAGATGCACCAGTGACCACTAAGCTACTCGAATGAGCTGTCACCACGTTGTCTCCTCTTGGTGCTTGGCACCCGGGGAGACTCATCACGTCAAAGGTATCTTCTCTCCTCTCTCTCTATCACAGATGGAAAGTGAGAGAGAGCTAAGCACTTGTGACACTTCCTACCGGCTATGGAGTAAGAAACAAGGAGGATTTAATTTTACTAGTTTAAACTCACAGAATAAGGACTTATAGCGCACACTAATGGACTACGGACAGGGGCTTACGCCCAACTCCGTACGCGGACTCAAACTAGCGTTAAAACCGCGCAGTTCGGAAAATCATGCGAACGTGACCCTTAACGCGCCTAGATACGGTTTGCGGTCGCGCAACATTTTTTCATCACCTAAACTGGATTGCTTTAAACAGCTGGGTGTAAGGCCTCTGATAGTCTTTTTTTTTTTGGGCAAAGCAACTAAAACCCTTTAATCCTATGTTACCATAATTACTTAACACCAGGCGAGATGGTGCTCAAACGCAAGCCTATTAATATTAATAAAATAAAAACTTTAATTTAAAAAAAAAAACGAAAAATAAGGGATTCAAAATTAAAAATCTGCAATTTTTTGCAAAAGCTTTTTATTAGATAAAAATGGTTTCAAATTTTGGTATCTTTACAAAATACAAAAATTTGATGTTGTCAATTAACTTAATTATAATAACATTTTCAAGCAAGGCTTGTCAAGCTGTGTCGGAAGTAGTCGGAACTGCACGGCTCGACCCCTAAAGCCTTGACCAAACCAACGCGTTCAGCTCGCGTCCGCGGTGGCGATTACCGCGCGTGCAAAAGCTGTGCACACTGTCGCGTTTAGTCAGGCGTTCACCAGGCTGCCACTACAATACTGTCTGATATAGATAGTGAAATTGAAGAAGTTTTACTTCTGTCTGCTATTATTGAAGACGAAGAGGAACAAGAACTGAACTTGAGGTGGGTATGAAAACAGCCTATTTCTAATTAAATGTGTGAATAAGTAATCATGTGCGAAGATATTGTGCCAGAGTAGTAAACAACAATGGTTATTTGTGGACCTCATTTATAATTTCTTCCGTTTCCACCATACTTTAAAACTAAAAAACACAGTTTTCCTCAAGTTATAATAGCTGCGTGCAGCGTCCTAACGTAACAAGTGCGATCTGATCGCCACCGCCGCGTGCAGACGCTGCACCGAACGCCGCGGCCAATCAGAAGACGCATCGCTGTGAACACGTCGCTACAAGTTCGTACACAACAACTGATCGCCACCACGGGCGCGTTGGTTTGGCCAAGGCTTAAGGAGCTCCAACAGCTTCTTTAATAATAATTAATAAAATTAATTAATTTATAATATTAATAATAATTAATTAATAAAACAATACTATGCGGTAACATTCTTATTTCGCTATAAAATCACCATAGTTGGAATATCATCTTAAATATTAAATAAGGCACCTATATAATTGTGTGTATTATATTGATAAAATCACAAGTTTTTCATAATAATAATTCAAATGTCTGCTATATTAAATCTTACATTAAAAGTAACTTCACTGCTGGCCGATCGTAGAGGTACGGCGTTTGATACATAGCCGCGTTCCGAATCACGCCAACAGCGCTAATGAGATCTAACACACGAAGACAGTTTCATTCATGTATTTTGTGATTGCAAAATCTTAGCTTTAGAATTTTTAATAATTTGTTTTGTAACAATATTATGTTTATTTTAAACTAAATTTAAAACAAATAAATTAGAGCTGTTGGCGTCGTTGGCGCTGTTGTCGTGATTCGGAACGCGATCTCAAATATAGTTATTACACGACACAAGGAGGTCATTGACCGCCGTCACTGTTTTTTTAATCTCTACTTTTCTAGATACAAAATGAGATGACAGCTAAGTTCAACTTGAGACCACATACATTTTGTGTCCTTTTAAACCTTAAAAAATAATAAAAAATATAAATTCTTTTAGGAATTACCATAGCGAATGACAAAAGTGTGTTCATAGAAAATAAATATCAAAAAATGCAAGTTGCTAAAATCATAAGACATTTTGCATAAATGTTTTGGTATTAATAATAAATGTAATAAAATATTTCAAAAACTTAATAATTAATAAAATGGCAACAATTATTTAAATACATATATTTTTTCTACTTAAAAATATCAATAGGCATTACTACCCGTAATAATGCGTGCATATATCTTAAACGTCACAATGGCTTCGATTATGTTGGACCATTTTCTAAACTAAACCAAAGTCGCGTACCGAATAACGCCAAGAGCGCCAACACCAACTGTTCGCGCTGTTGGCGTGATTCAGAATGAGACCAAAATTTGAAAGCTCTAAAATTGTTTCATTCACACATATTGAAATTAAAAGAGAAAATAATCTTAGTCATGTCAGATCATTTTAGTAAGTGGAACATCAGAACCGAAGCCATTATAATACTGGTACTAATGTCCTATTAAAACTAAAATATTATTACAATTGACTGGTACATCGAAATGTGGTGCGGAGTCCATCTAGTCTAGTACAGGACAACATACAATGCTACTAATTTAATCATTCAAGTGAAACCAGTAGGTAGAGTGCTTTTCTTGTTTAAAGTCTCCCAGTAGCGGCGCTATCATCGCGTATTAATCACTAAACTCCGCACCACCAATTAAATCCTGCGGCGAAAACTGGAACTAAATGTAGTTTCGTATTTCGGTTTTCAAGAGCCACACAAAATATATGCGATTGTGGTACCACGTCCATCGGACTTGAGTGGTGGCGCGGATTCTACCAGTATCAGTTTTTTTTTATTTTTTTATTAGGACGGCTGTCAAGGCATTTTGTAAGGTTGTTGCCAGTTGCACTCATGTCATATAAACGAAACGTCAATCATTCGAAATCAGTTATCAATTGTGATGCAGAGTTCAACGCGTTGATGTAAATAAGAATGTTCAATCAGGGTTCTGTCATAATGCCTGGCGACAGATTTTCCTTCTCATTTCCGTTCTATTTACTTCTCTTTTCTGTGTATCAATCAATATCAGTGTCATTTCTCGAGCAATACTTTCAACAACTTTAGGCATCGTACACGACTCTACGATGGCAAATTAACAAAAATCACACTGCGTTTGCCGTGGGACTTTAAACATAAAAGCACTCTACTTATATTTTGTCTAGATGCATTTCTTTGTGATGGTCACATTTTTGTCTATTGCTAAAGTCAAACCAAGGACGTTTTATATTAAAGGGAATAAACGTCCTTGAGTCAAGCTAACAAACCAAGCGTCAAAATTGGTGTACTGATTGGAATCAGGTTTGTCTGTATAATGTTCAGTTTTCCGTTTTTTTGTGACAATTTACTGGTTCGTAAATTCTTCTCATGTAATAGTTGTCTTGAAGAGATAGCTTTAAGCGATAAGGCCACTTGGGCGCCTCACTAATTTTGTTTCTACTAAACGGGAATTACTCGCATACTAAGCCGGTTATACTGACTATACTTTCAACCGCATTCGGCGGTCTTTTTTAAGGGAAGTGAATGCTTTGCTTTTTTTCCCGATGATCAAAATTTTGTGAAAACAATTTTTATTCCCACAATAAAACTAGCTAAGTTTATCTATCTTTCTATCTATACGTAATTTAATTTCTGGTATGCACAATAGTTTCTATCTAGGCTATAAGATTGTAATATCAAATCTGATATATAAATAGTAAATATTCGAAAATCGTCTGCTAAATAAGTTTCTTTCTAACATTAATACCTTTGGTATTAACTTTAAGCCTCTCTCACCTACCCTTACCCGAACTCGACGATTCCGACACGTTTTCTTTGTCATAAGACACAACGCTCCCGCAGTCCAAATAATCCATTTCAGTCAATTCTCTTTTTATAGTCAAATGCGGCGTTTTCCTTACACGTTTCTCCTTTAAACATCTTGGTATCATCAGTTTATTTTCCATACAATATTGTATAATCACTCGTTCGAAAAATAACGCTACAAGGAAATGAATAACTGCTATACACAGTACAATGTAACACAGTAGGGCATCTTTGGGCATTCTCAACTGCAGGAATGTCGCGAGCCATTCCGCCGGAGACACAGCTATGTACACGCAAATACTGGTCATAATAATCATACTGACCATTAACTGTTTGTTTGTCACTATAGATTTTCTGTACGGCGCACCGTGGCTAAAAACAATCGCCATTAAAACGTATTGGAACATGGAAACGGCGAAAATAGCATAGTTTTCCCAGCATTCGTTCGCTTCGTCCCCCTCGTAAGTATGCCTTACATACCAAGGGAACCAAGTCAACGCGTAATAGCTCAAATACTGAGCTATGCCAATCAAAACCATCTGCCCTACCAAGGATAATAATGGCACCAGACCCAATAACGAAGTCAGCGGCGGAATTTTGCACAACTTTCCTGTATAAGCCTCAGTCATTCCAAAGAAAAATGCAAAGTTAACAATCAACGCGACATCTATGAATAAAAATTGGAAGTCAGTCAAATTGGAGTCGAAGTAATACAAAAAACCGACTGAAAAGAACTCAGTAAGGGAATATGCGATCATAAATTTGAAGACGCCGAAGCTGGTGGTTAAGGCAGCTCTTCCTTCGCGTAGAACTCGGGAAACGCAGATGATATCGGGCTGGGAGCTTGTAAAGGGAGCCGCTACACTGCTTTCTGCTTCAGAGAGTGAGATGCCAGTGTGAGCCGCGCGGAGGGCGCCACAATCGTTTGCCCCATCACCGCACATGCCTGTAAACAAAAAAAATTTATACGCTTTTATTAGATCATTATAATCAGCCTTTTTTAACAGTCCACTGCTGAACTTTTAGCCTACCCCCGAAAGGGTGATTGGGTCATATCCAACACGCTGGTCCAGTTGCGGGTCCAGTGATTCACATACGCCATTGAATTCCTTCTCCATACATATGCAGGTTTCCTCACGATGTTTTCCTTCTCCGAAAAGCCAGTGGTATGAAAATCCGTACATAAACTCTATAGAGATCATTGGTACAGGCCTGGGTTTTGAACCCGCGACCTCGCTTACAAGTCTAGCGGTCTCCCAAATAGGCTACCACGACTTTATTAGTTCGCCTTGTAAGTAAACAAATCTTGGAAGTTGATTTTAATCTACTCCTAATTGAGATTGCCCAAATTTTCTGATTTCTGAGAATAAAGAAAAGCGCCATCTACTGGTATGGGTTGCGCTTCTCTTGACATGTTGCGATACAAGTGCGAAGCGATACAAAGCGATACGCTTCGGTATTTGTAGTGCCCTTTCGTATGCTATCTGACTGCAGCGCTTACGGAAGTTCGAGACAACCTATAGCACGCTCAAATTACGGTGCCATCTAAGTTTATACCGTTTTTAGGCAAATTTCCGAGCTACGCTCTAATGTTCCGCTATTGTCTTTCCTCTTAGTCTATCTTCCTTGATTTTATAAAGTGAAACCTCTGTATCCTGAACTATTTTGCACTGTATTTCGGGATCCAACGTCTTCTCCCATCTAGGGGTTTGAGATAGTGTTACAATTAATCGATTTTAAAGGTCTACTTTTGAATATTCGTGAGGCTGAATCGTCAAATTTGAAGCATAAATAGCGTAAATATTGTTGTTGTCAATATTGACATAGCAGTGTACTCACCGACATAGTACCCGAGTGCCTGGTACTCGATGATCAGCTGCTGTTTCTGGTCGGAGGTCATCCGCGCGAACACTGCACCGCGCTCCACCACGCGCGGGATCATGCCGGGGTAATGTTCGCGTAATACCTGGGAACACACACAAATATCGTCTGTTGGTCCAGTTGGTAGTGAACCTAACTTATGACCTTGGGGACGTGGGTTCGATTCCCACCTAGGACAAACATTTATGTGATGAACATTTGTGTTTGTTCTATATCTGGTTGTTAATGTGTATTTAAAGTATGTATTTAAAAATATGTATGTATGTATATCAGTCTCTGGCAGCCATATCACAAGCTTTGCTTAGTTTGGGGTCAGGTGACCGTGTGTGCAATATTATTATATCCATTTAAAAACCCCGACTACAAAATTTGTAAAATATGGAATTTCGATTCGGTGAAATAAATGATAAGGTCGTCAAGTAATCGGATTACCAGTTATAACTCCGTAATTAACATTAATTTGTCATCTACTCACACTTGGCCATTGTATATTTTTTGTTGTTACACTTTAAAGTGTGTTACTATAATCATGCCAAATTTGACGCTTGTACGTATTACCGTTTTTTCATTAGAGTTTCTTGTATATATTTATCTATGATTAGAGGTAATACAAAAATATATTTAAAAAATATGTTTGTTGTATGGGGTATAATTAATTATATACATACATATGTCGGCGTGTTGACTTTTCAGCAATGTGGCGCAACTACCGTCGGATAGTTTTTAAGGCTTAGATTATGTAGGTAGGCGTCACCTAGCTTTGTTGTGGTGGACTAGTGATGGAGGTGGCGCCATTGCTGGTGTAACGCTGCAGTAACTTACTCTGCTGAAGTTCGTTGTGAAGTTGTGTCGTTGACAACCAATCAGAGTGTAGCAAGTTTGGGCACCGTCCGGTAGAGGCGCTAGTGAGCGCGCGCGGATACGCGTCGGTGACGTGAGGCTCGGAGGAGCTCACTTTACTTTGTGTGTTGAATGGGACTGTTGGAAGCTCGGTGGAGCTCACTTGACTTTGAGGTTGGAATTTGGATTGTTGGTTGGAGGGTGGTAGCGTTCGTTACAAGGCGGAACACCTTGTCCCCAAGTAATTTGATATTGTAATTAGTAATCATAGCGCTTCGAAATAAAAACTGTGTCAATGTACGTGCGATGTCTCATTCTCCTCGGCCGCTATACTCACGCCATAGAACCAAGATAAATCTAATGAAAATCGGCCATCATCGACCGACCGGAGCCTCCCCCGCCCCACGCTTCCGAGCCTCGCTCCGTCACATATATATTACGGTTCGAAAGATACAGCTGTTAATAGGTAGGACAGACGGACAGACAGACATCGTAGGCTTAGTAATAGGGTCCCGTTTTTACCCTATAGGTACGGAACCCTAAAAACTAGATTGGATACCTCTTTTTTATTATACTTATGTTTAATAAAACTAGCTTATCTGTGAAAAAAATCCTCTTTAGTGTGTTTTTACAACACAATAAAATGATATAATAGATTGATTGAGTGATTAACTCTTTATTGTTCACACCATTAAATTTGATCATCATCATCAGCCAGAAGACGTCCACTGCTGAACATAGGCCTCCCCCTTTAACCTCCACACTGAACAACAGCCTGCCTTTTGCATCCACTGGATTCCCGCGACTGTCACAATGTCGTCGGTCCATCTAGTGGGACGCCTCCCTACGCTGCGTCTTCCGGTTCATGGTCTCCACTCCAGAACCTTTCTTCCCCATCGGTTATCGGTTCTTCGAGCGATGTGGCCTGCCCATTGCCACTTCAACTTGCAAATTTTAACAGCTATGTCGGTGACTCTGGTTTTTTGGCGAATATCCACGTTTCGGATTTTATCGCGCAAAGAAACTCCAAGCATAGCTCTCTCTATTGCCAGCTGAGTGACTCTGAGTTTTTCCCAAAGGCCAACAGTTAAGGACCACGTCTCAGTACCATATGTAGCTGGCAACACACACTGGTCAAAGACCCTCGTCTTGAGGCACTGTGGTATCTTGGTCGAGAAGATGTCACGCAATTTCCGGAACGCTGCCCATCCGAGATCGCGATCCATTAAATTTGATACAGAGGACAAAAAACTCTTAAAAACTAGTGTAACAACTGGCGGCCTTATCGCTAAAAGCGATCTCTTCCAGGCAACGTGAATGAATGCTGAAACCAGCGGCCTGGAAAATAAGCCTGTGAATAAGGTACATACCCGCCAAGTGTCTCCCGTCATGACGATCTTATACCGCGGCTCGGTTGACGGCGCTTCCGTGTCCCCGGGGGCTCCCGAGCCGGCAGCGGAGCGCCACGAGCCGCGCCCGCTGTCCACGCTGCGCCAAGACCTCTGCAGCGGGTTCCGACGACCAACACTCACCTGTACAATATAATGAATAAGATTTTTATTCACATCTATTTCACAATCTATATAATTATATTAAAATCGCAGGTCGCGGCGCGGAGTCGCAGGCATCCAGTGGATGCAAAAGGCAGGCTATCGTTCAGTGAGAGGTTAAAGAGACCCACTCACTGCTAAACATAGGCCTCCCCCTTTAACCTCCACACTGAACGACAGCTCACCTTTTGCATCAACTGGATGCCCGCGACTCTCACAATGTCGTCAGTCCATCTAGTGGGAGGCCTCCCTACGATGCGTCTTCCGGTTCGTGGTCTCCACTCAAGAACCTTTCTACCCCATCGGTTATCGGTTTGATTTTTGGACATTCATATATAGCTAAGACAGGACAACGTCTGTCGGGTTAGCTAGTTAGATATATACTTTGCTCCTAACAGATTTTGCATATACCTTTAGTTCTGGTGACAATACAATATGCAATACCCAATATTGTAACATGTATTTTCAAAATTGCCGCCGCCACAAGATGGCGGATGGTGTATATTTTTTGTCAACCCTGTTAATATGGGTAACAAATGAAAGGGCCTGAAGAGTAGAAAACGATAAAGTGAACTTTATAGTCACATCACACTAAATTCAATATG
Organism: Agriopis marginaria; assembly: GCA_932305915.1. Classification (NCBI taxonomy): domain Eukaryota; kingdom Metazoa; phylum Arthropoda; class Insecta; order Lepidoptera; family Geometridae; genus Agriopis; species Agriopis marginaria. The sequence continues at coordinate 17,316,641 of OW029914.1, read as the reverse complement.
GCTGCCGCTCCAAGATGGCGGATTAATTTTCTTTCATCATCATCATTTCAGACATATGACGTCCACTGCTGGACATAGGCCTCCCCCATCAATCTCCAAAAGGGCCGGTTGAAAGCGGCCTGCATCCAGCGTTTCCCTGCGGTCTCTTTTAGGGCGTCTGTCTATCTTGTGGGTGGACATCCTACGCTGCGCTTACCGGTCCGTGGTATCCATTGATGTGCCCTGCCCACTGCCATTTCATCTTGCTAATCCGGTAGGCTATGTCGGTGACTTTCGTTCGTCTACGGATCTCCTCATTTCTGATTCGATCTCGTAGAGAAACCCCGAGCATAGCCCTTTCCATAGCTCGTTGTGCGACATTGAGCGTGCTTGTGAGGCCCATAGTGAGAGACCACGTACACTTTCACACACGTATATTTTCTTTGCTAAAGCTAAAAGCTTGTTTTTAAATTATTTTTACCGGGTCCCAAGCATGGTAGCGCTCAGTTAGTCCTTACCCCATGCAGCCTACTCTCGCAGTAGATGACCGGCGTTGGTCCAGTGAAGTCCGTATTAAGATGCACAACTCTCTCGCCACTTTCCAAAATGCCACATTCTTTGGCCACACTCACTGCGGTGTGGATGTTGTCACCTGAAAATATATTTAGCTTTCTCAAATGGGTGTTTAATTCAAATTCAAAAAATTTACTTATCTAATAATAATATCCAAATTAATATGATTGATTAAAACTTAGTATTTTAACTTTTAACTGTGGGCCCCAAACTAGGCCGAGCCTGTATTTTGGGGTCCAATGATTTCCCAGAAACATTTAAACATTCGTTCAACCCTTTATAAAAGATCTGCTATTTGTTTATACGTTTATAGACTAGAGAAGAAACTAACTGACTGCTTAAATTACTTAACAATAATGTCTCTATTTATTGAAGAACACAGTACCTACTTCTACACTTGGACTTGAGCTCTCTCACATTTTTTTTACGAAATATCAACGAAAACTGGATTTTTGGCGTTCCATTTCTATCAAATAGAAAGATCTATAGTAATTCAATTTCTATAATAGATCTTTAATTTTCATTGAATAATTGCTTTTGGAAAAAGTTTTAACTTGTCATACCTATTACCTCCAATTTACAAAAGTAGATTTTCGTTAAACTCTCGGAGGGAAAGATTGAGAGTGGATTTCTTTAAATTACTGACACAAAATTAACCATTTTAATGTTATGGTTTACTTGGTGTATTCGTTTTTTTTTTTTATCGTTTTATGCCCGAAAATCATAAAATAAAATTTGTTCATAATTATAAGCACAATGACCTCCTTTCGGCTTAGCATACCCTTTCCTTTTAACCCTGTATACTAATATTAGGCTTCATCATCATCATCACTATTTCAGCCGTAGGACGTCCACTGCTGGACATAGGCTTCCCACATCGATCTCCAAAAGGGCCGGTTGGAAGCGGCCTACATCCAGCGTTTGCCTGCGGTCTCTTTTAGGTCGTCTGTCCATCTTGTGGGTGGATGTCCTACGCTGCGCTTTCAGGTCCATGGTCTCCATTCGAGAACCTTTCGGCCCCATCGGTCATCTGTTCTGCTTGCTATGTGCCCTGCCGACTGCCACTTCAACTTGCTAAGCAATTCTGATTCGATCTCGTAGAGAAACCCCGAGCATAGCCCACTCCATATCTCGTTATGCGACTTTGAGCTTGCTTATGAGGCCCATAGCGAGAGACCATGTTTCACTGCCATATGACATCACTGACAATATTAGGCTTAAGTTTCCCTAGAAATCAAAATAAAAAAACGTTAATGTGTGACCTGTGATCATAACGACGTGTATGTTGGCCTCCTTCAGTTCCGTGATGATGCCCGTCGTGGCTGCCTTCAGCCGGTTCTCCATTATCACCAGCCCCAGGAATTCCAGCTCGCACTCTAGCTGCCAAAACAAATATTCTGTTCATTTCACTGGCTAAACTAATTACATGTTTTGCCCGTGGTTCTACTGCGTAGTTCTACTGGTAGTACCAAAGGCTTTTTGCCCGTGGTACTACCAAGACATTAGGCATTACCCGTAATTCTACTGGAAACAATAAAAGCTCTTTTACTAAAATAAGTTTATAAAACCGCCGATTGTGGCTGACTAGACATTTCCTTTTATATTATTTTTTTCTATAAATTTTTGTGGAATAATATTAATTTAATATTATTCAGATTTTATATTTTTTATAATATTATTGGATTGTGTTGAAGGTGGATGGGCGAGCATTTTTATCATGCTACAACTGGCAACACCATGCTGGGAATATCGGAGTTTTGGCGCCATCGTGGAAAAAACTTATGGTGAACTTGTTTGATGTTATCACTGAAGGACTCTGTATCAATGGTCATGAAAAAATAACAATAAACAACTGGGAATATCATGCTGCTACTGGTAACAGCATGCCTATTGAAGTCTCTGACGGCGGAATCCCGCTCTCTTACTTTGAAGACATCAAGCTGCGGCCGTTACCCAGCCTATCCTCGAGCCATATTTAATATTCCATTTCATAATTTGATCTGGAATAAGTTATTTCATGTTGATATTGAGTTTTTTGGTCTTTTTTTTTGCACACACGGTCTTCTGACTCCAAACTAAGCAAAGCTTTTACTATGGCTGCCAGAGACTGATATACATACATATATATTTTTAAATACATATTTAAATAGCTAATATTGTACCATTATCTAAACTAAACTAAATTTGACAGCTCCAAAATGTATGCCATACTTCTCTCACATATTAAAATGAAAAGAGGCAGATAATTTTAGTCCAGTCAGATTGGTTTAGTTTAGTGAGTGGTAGGACAAAATCGACGCCATTAACACCCAGATATAGAACAAGCAGAAATGTTCATAACATGAATGTTTGCTCTATGTGGAAATCGAACCCACGCCCCTAAGCGCAGAAGACAGGTTCACTACCAACTGAACCAACGGGACACCAGTTAAAATATATGTTTCTCTACAATTGATTTTGCATAAAATTATGCGAATAAAAATATGTATGTAAGAAAAAAATATTAGTCTAGTATCCTATTATGCTACGGGTGTAATATGAATCGTCCCTTACATACCTCGTCCCTGGTCATGGTTTGTATCTGTTTGAGGTTAATCTCCATCATGCGAGTGGCGAGCGCTATCACGCGATAGCCCTTCTCGGCGTACGAGTTGAGAACTTCGTATAAGTTGTCCGGGACTGCGGATGAAAAAAAATTATAAGGAGGATAGTTTTACATCACTTATTAAAGCAGTACACTTTTTTTTTTAGTGGAGTCCGTGGGCAAATACTTAAACCTAATAAGCGCTTTCATTCTGGCCATTGGCAAAGTCCATATAACTACCTTTTTTTTATTTTGTCTTTCGAGGGGGAAATCTTTCAAAGATACCCGGCTGCATTGGGGTGGCAGGTTATGTGGGATTATATATAACGGTCTATTTGCTATCTAAAATGAATTTGTTTAAAGTCAAAAATCGCATATCATTATATTTGATGACAATGACGACTTTATGCTGGTTATATTATTTTGAGGGTTTTATTTAACCAATCTTAATATAAAAATTTATTTCAACAATTAACCGGTTAAAGTTTTAAAACACTAGTCTGGTTGAACATTGTGTAAAAAAAAATTGACGCTATTTAATACACAGTATTTAAATTCAAAGGCTTTTTTTGTTGCGCTATTTATAATATTTTTTTAAGAATCCAGATAATTTAACAAAATGTTATTGGGTTAAGATTATTAACAGGTGTTTTTTCTACTTGTAGCATTTTTTTTAATACGGTTAATTTTGTCACATCACAAAAAAACTAGGTTATAAAAATACAACTTTTGGGTAATTTTGCGATTGTTCCGCGCCTTAAAGCAAAAAATATGAGTACGGCTAGCTTACTAATTTTTCACGCACTCTAAAAAAATTTTAGCTTCACCAATAAACGAATTGTTCACATGCCAAAAAGGCGGCAAGGCCGTCTACTAAGTGCAGTGCTTAAAATAGACCGGAACGCCGTTCCGGTTCGTGAAATCACCGTTCCGTTTCGTAAAAGTTCTCCTCATATCGTTCTACTTCGGCAAAAAACCTAGCCAGGTACCAAACCTTTAGTTTGTTTGTAAATACTCGGAAAAAAGCGGAAAATGTAGCCTATGTCACTTTGGAGTCCGGACGTAAAGAGGAATCCAACAACACCTCACTCTTCAAAATCGGTCAAGCCGTTTAGGCTACAGGAGGTACTACAGGAACCCATTAAAATACTTACATGCTTACATACAACCCCAAAACATTACCCACAGGACAGTCGGTTAAAAGTTCGCAAATGCGTTCCGGTTCGTCCAGTTCAATTCGACCTCTGACTAAGTGAGAAAGGTATCAATAGCCTTCTGTCCGTCCGTCCTAATTATTTTCCTCTTACCTCCCGTCTCTCTACTTGCAAGTCTTGCAACCCAACTTTCTATTTACCCCCACATTCTACATTTCAACAGAACAAAGAAGAGCGCCATCTACTGGTATGGGTTGCGCTTCTCTTGAAATGCCGCGAAACTTGACTGCGATACTAGCGCTACGGTAATTTGTAGAACCTTTTCGTACGCTATCTGACTACAGCGCTTACGGAAGTTCGAAACAACCTATAACACGCTCAAATTGCGGCGCCATCTAAGTTTAAACCATTTTAGGCAAATTTCCGATCAACTCTAATGTTCCGCTATTGTATTTCCTCTTAGTCTATCTTCCTTGTTATTACCAGAGACGTTCTACTCACCAGTGCTAGGGTCGCACAGTGTGACGAGCATCTCAGGCGCGCCCTTGCAGTACACCCTCGCCACAGTCTCGCCCAGCAAGCGTGTTACCACGCTCGACCGCTGCAGCGATGATACGAACTGGTGTTGCTGCACTATGCCCACTTCTAATGGCATCTGAGTGAGAAAAAAAACTATTAGATTTAACGAGACATTTTTTTATACCTGCCCAAGACGGACAGTGGTATATGGACGGACATATGGTACTGCGACGTGGTCCTTAACTGTTGGCCTTTTGGAAAAACTTAAGTCAAACAGCGGGCAATGGAGAGAGCTATGTTCGGAGTTTCTTTGCGCGATAGAATCCGAAACGTGGATATTCGTCAAAGAACCAGAGTCACCGACATATAAATTTGCAAGTTCAAGTGGCAAGAGGCAGGCCACATCGCTCAAATAACTGATAACCGATAGGGAAGAAAGGTTCTTGAGTGGAGACCACGAACCGGAAGACGCAGCGTAAGTAGGTCTCACACTAGATGGACCGACGACATCGTGAGAGCGGGCATCCAGTGGATGCAGATGGCAGGCTGTCGTTCTGTGTGGAGTTCTAAGATGGAGGCCCTATGTTCAGCAGTAGCCATCTTATGGCTGATGAAGACCACCGCTTGGCAGTAGAATAGCTGATAAAGATTTGGCATTGGTGCGGGGCCGGGGGGTCGAACAGGGTGTCGTCAGATTGTAAAGCGCACATGCTACCACTCTGCCACCATAGCTCAGAAGTAATACTCACGTGTATATCATCCACATTGATGTTGGCGGTCTTCTTCGGCTTCACTATGGTCGGCATGAGGATCTCGTACTTCGTGGGCTCTGGCACGTCAGGTTCCTCCAGGGTCCAGCCGGTCGACTCGAACATCTTCAATGAAATGTCATATCAGTCTAGCGACAGAACAGGAGTGGCATGAACAAAGGGAGGCCTATGCCCAGCAGTGGGCTATTCAGGGCTGAAGATATGATATCACTTTGTCTTTCGGCCAGTTTCTTCATCAAAAGTAACAGCCAAGAAGCATCATAAAGTGAAAGTTACGTTTAAATGGTTTCTTCACAATTTTAATTATAAAGGAAGAACCTTCTCTTTGACACTTGGCAGTGGCAGTACTTGACAGTGCTGCCATGTGTAAAAAAGCTTCTCGAGGTTTTAGGGGTAATAATTACGTTTGTGTTATGGCATCTCATTTGACTTTTACTTGAAGCCACGGAGAGTGCCATTGGAGTGGCAAAGTTTTGAACTAAAAACTTAATTTGAAAAAATTAAAAAAATTACGAAACATCGACTCGAAAGAAGAAGAATGTAATGTTTCCATATTACTTTCTATAGCCTAAACCGATTTCGATGTATAAGGTGCCTTTCGGGGCCATCCATAAAGTTAATGATTTTCATACTTAGTGTCATTTGCAGTAATTTTTTATTTTTCTTTTAATAACCTACTTGTTCAAAATATAGTTTTAAATCTGCGTTACATATATTAAATATTTTCTCGGTGATTGGTGGTTGTTTGAAGAGCCGAGATCAAATTACGATAGTTTTTTCACAGTTAGACTAGGGACCACTGTAACTTGACCGTAGGTCCATAACAGTCGAAGACAGTGAAAGTTACCTTCAGATCAAGCGGGTCGCCACATAGCTCTCCATCCAGCAGTGTGAGGCTGTGACAAGTGGCCATGCCTATCTTGAGCTCGTGTAGATCGTTCAGGGTGCTCGGGTCCCGCACTGGAGTCCCCAGCCGCGAGGGCAACGTCGCGGGGCTAACTGGAACTACGCCCCACATGTCGAGACCGTCTTCGGTCAGAGTCCCGGTCTGAAGAGTAAATTATAATTAGTGTCACCTTAGACAGAACTGCTATGCTAAGCTGGAAGGTGGTGGTTAAACTCATCATAATGAAAAGTTAGAACATACAAGCAGCTGTTCTACACAAAAAGGTCATTCATCATCATCATAATCAGCCTTTTAACAGTCCACTGCTGGACTTTTAGCCTACCCCCGAAAGGGTGATCGGACCATATCCACCACGCTGGCCCAGTGCGGGTTGGTGGATTTACATACGCCATTGAATTCTTTCTCCGTACGTATGCAGGTTTCCTCACGATGTTTTCCTTCAGCGAAAAGCCAGTAGTATGAAAATCCGTACATAAGCTCCAAAGAGCTCATTGGTACAGGCCTGGGGTTTGAACCCGCGACCTCATGTTTCGCTTTCAAGTCTAGCGGTCACGCAAATAGGCTACCAAGGCTTTTAAAAAAAAATGTTTTTTTATAAAGGTCATTGCCATTCGACAATATTATGTATGATGTTTGATGAACAGCTAATTTTTCGATACACAATTTTTCACATCATCATCATCAACCTTTAATAACCCACTACTGGGTATAAGTCTCCTTTTGTTTATATGTCATTCACCTAGATCCCTTGCCAATCGCGTCTATTCGAGTCCTGCTGCCTTTCCAATATCGTCGGACCACCTCATCCTTGGTTGGTACATCACCATCATTGACAGCTCATTCAGCCCATTCAAATTCAAATTCATTTATTTCAGGCTACGAAACCCATACCATAATTACACAATTGAACAATAATTAAAATAAAATAAAATATATAACAAAATAAAGTCAGAGCAATCAAATTAAATGTCAAACTAAATTAAACAAAACACACAAATACATTTTCCAAGTCTAATATTAATAATGTCAGGTACAATCACTAGTACTTTCTCTCCGGCATTGGTACCGGTACATGCCTCTCACAACAATGCCGGAGGAAAGTACAGTCCAACCTGGCCGCAATCATTTTGAGGACGGTGTTAGAGCTGGCCCCAACTCTGCGCACCAAGGACGCGGCCCGCAACCGTATGACTGAGTGAAAGCAGGCAGTGTGTGCGTCTGCAAACATGCCTGAGGCGCTGCAGAATTGGGGCAGCCCCAACAACCTCCTAAATGCGTTGTTATAAAGGACACGGAGGTCACTGTATCGCCTTTTAGTGTAGTCCATTGCAGGACATAAGTCTCGTTCTCTCACCAATATTTAAAGCAAACCTTGGCCATGTATTTATGCAAAATTCTGTTTGTTGGTCCCATAGTATTAGTTAATTATGCACTGTTTCTACTGGGCTACGTGGAAAGGGTGTACTGTTCTATAGAAAACGGTCATGTACACTCGACAAAATGTATGGAACAGCTAATATCATTTTCGCTATTTCAGGGTTGGTCCCTAGTAAAAGTTGTTCATAATGATGAGTATAATACCCCTTTCGGCTTAGTGAACCCTTTACGTGTAACCCTGTATGTGTAAAACCCACTTAAGTTAATCGTCTTTAATTTTTATGCCATAGGTGGCATACAAGCAGACGGGCTGCCTGATGGTAAGCAGTCACCGTCGCCTCTGGATACTTGTAACACCACAGGCATCACAAATACGTTGGCGGCCCTAAAACCACCAGATGTGTCCGATTTGAGCTTCAAACCAAACTCACCTTATCAAATGCGATACAGTCGACGGATCCGGACACGTTGACGGCCCTGGTGTTGAGGCAGGCGACGCGCGCGCGCTTCAGCCGCGATACGGCGTACAGCCGCCCCACGGTCATGGCGGCAGGCAACGCCGGGGGAATCACTATAGTTATTATGTCTAGAGCTTTGATCGCGATGTCGCCTGGTGTTAATGCGCGGTAGGTCTGGGAAGTTAAAAGAAAATAGTGAGAAACAATAACTCAATAAGTTATCTTTTAAAATAACCGACATCAAACAACCACAAAACACAAACATTCTAAGTCAATATGCCACTACAAAGAATAAAATAATATTTTTATACGGATTTTAAAGTCGGGCGGAAACTATATTTTATTATCAAACTAAGATTAAAAAATTTAAATTTTATTTTCTGGTTGTTCCAGTTGGTTGCCTGGAAGAGATCGCTCTTAGCGATAAGGCCGCCGATTGTTTCACTAGTTTTTAAGCTGTTTTATCGTGTGTATGAAATTTGTGGTGTGAGCAATAAAGAGTTTATCTATCTATCTATCTATGAGAGAACCTTGATTGAACATTCTTATTTAGATCAACGCGTCGAACTCCGCATCACATTTGCTAACTGATTCCGAATGAATAACGTTTCGTTTGAACTAGCTTCAACAAATTTCTTACAAATATACCTTGACAGCCGTTCTATATTTTTTTTCTGTGCTCATGATAGGCAACTCTTAAACTGACAGCCAGCGCGGCGCTCGTTCACATCAAGCCATAGATAACTGTCAGAAATTTAGGCAACTCTTAGCTTAGCAGTCACCTATTGAAAATGGATTGATGAAACAGAAGATTACTTTTAAGACTCTGCTTAGGAGTTCCTTAGGTGTCGCCTTGTTCGTAGTTAGTGAAAACTGGCATCATTCTCTCAAACTGATATCCAACATGGCACATTTCATTGCCCTAGTTTTGTGCACAGCCTGTTTCGTTAGCATCCATGTTCCGGTCCAACATGCGATATTCCAATATACATTCATTTTGACAAAGAAACGAATCTTGAATGTAGGTTTTACTGCTCTTACCTTCAAAGCGACAGTGTACGCGAGTCCACAGAGGGCGATCACAGCGAGGATAAATATAAACTTGTAAGAATCGCGGTCGAACTTGAAGTCAGCAGGCACCGGGTACAGAATACTGCGTACTAGCTGCCCTTTACTGGTGTTGTAGCCTGTGCGGAGAACCAGGGCTCTATGGGACAAGAAGACAAGATTACAGTTATTAACGGGATATTTACCGTGGTCCTTAACTGTTGGCCTTTTGGAAAAACTCACGAGTCACACAGCGGGCAATGGAGAGAGCTATGCTCGGAGTTTCTATGCGCGATAGAATCCGGAACGTGGATATTCGCCAAAGAACAAGAGTCACCGACATAGCTGTTAAAATTTGCAAGTTGAAATGACAATGGGCAGGCCACATCGCTCGAAGAACCGATAACCGATGGGGAAGAAAAGTTCTTGAGTGGAGACCACGAACCGAGACAGCGTAGGTAGGCTTCCCACTAGATGGACCGATGACATTGTGAGAGTCGCTGGCATTTTATCTATGCTGGCATCCAGTGGATGCAAAAGACATGCTGTCGTTTAGGGTGGAGTTTAAAAGGGGAGACCTATGTTCAGCAGTGGACGTCTTCTGGCTGATGATGATGATGATGAAACTATTCTAATCATCCACCCAGGATGCGCTCCACCCAGAGAAGCCTTGGCGGACATTTGAATGATGTTATATTCCATACATAATAGCATCGAAAGGTTTTTCAAACGAATAAAAAATTTCGATGATATCTCACACACACTTTGTTTTATTTAAATTTAAAGATAGGAAGCGCTTAATGAAAGACCCTTTAGACATATAAAGATTTGTAAACTCACTTCACTGGTTCGTTCTCGTAGTACCGCGTCTGTTTGACCAGGGTGCCGCAGAAAAGGATGCTTGAGGCGTGTTCTTTCATGTCGAACGGCTTGTCTACTCGAAGGAGTGCCGTCTTTGATACCGGGACGGATTCACCTGGGAGAATAGACCTTGTGTTAGGAGAATAGAGTTTGCTTTCCTACATGATCTAAGTTATAATACTGATGTCAAGTTGATACCAATGCTATGTTCTCAAATGGTTCATTCTATAGCGCAATTAAAATCCTACTAATATTATAAACGCGAAAGTTTGTATGTATGGATGTATGGATGAATGTATGGATGTTTGTTCCTCTTTGACGCTACAACGGAACAACGGGTCGACCTGATTTTTTGCATGGGTGTAGTTCAAGAGCCAGAGAGTGACATAGGCTACTTTTCATCATCATCGTCACCATTTTTCATCACTACGCGGGTGAAACCGCAGGGCGCAGCTAGTATACAATAATTTACCGCTGGAATACAAGTTACTAGAAATAGCACTTATTCAAGCGCAAGTTAAAAGTCTGGTTAATTTTTGAAAGAAAGAAAAAATTATATGACAGAAAGAAAATATAGACATTCGGCCTTAGTTATAAACGTTACTTAAGTTAAGCAATGATTAAAATTGCTCTGTCTCGTTTTCACCTGTGACGATTTCCGTCAACGAGAAGTTGACAGTAATTTTAAGCATTGCTTTACTTTTATGTAACGTTTATAAGTTAGGCCGATTATGACAAAAATTAAAACATAGTAATAGTTTCTGTCACAAGCCGATCCCAACTCAGCGTATTGCTGGTTGTAAACAACCAGCGCTGAAAAGTTAAAGTGTTCTGTTAAAGTGTGCACTGAAAGAATATTTTAATGATTAATTGTAACAGTATGATGTTAATAAATATAATTTTAGATGCATAGTGTATATATTATACATCTCAATGATACCTATTATAAGCTTCTTTGTTATGATGTAATGGAAACAATATAAATCTAGAGTAAGAAACTGAAAATATTGTACACCCGAAGAGGGTAGAACTGTGATACTCAATGATGTATTTGTAACAACTCATGTACCAGTTTTAAACAATAAAAGTTATTCTATTCTGTACATTTTCTTGCACAGTAGACATTGGCCTGCTGTTAACTGTTCAGTCACGCAATGTTACTGTGAGCATGATCTCGTTGAGCAATGCCACTTTGAAATGCAGCATGCAGCGGACTAGTAGCACTGTATACATCCTGAAAACACTACTCTACTGTCTACTGTGCAATCATGCATCCAGGTGTAGGAAAAGTAGGAAAATGGCCCACTACCACCCATACATTGTGGATTTTCCTTGGATACGTACCAAACGTTTCGATTCTACGCTTCTAATCCATACGGCCAAAGATTGGAACAATCTGCCAGCTTCCTTATTTCCTGAGAGATATAACCTGGGCCTTTTCAAGACCAGAGTGAATAGGTATCTTCTAAGTCTGCGTGCTTCATCTTCGACCACATCGTCGCTTACCAAAAAGCGTAAAAAAAAGGTGTACCAGATAGGTTACCACTGTGCAGCGTTTCCAGTGAGCATGCTCTTTTTGAGCAATGCCACGTTGAAGTTCAATGCACTGGCAATACTACCACATCTTTAGGAGACACTCCCCTGCTGTCAACTTTGCAATCGTGAAATGTTACCAGTGAGCATGTTCTCGTTGAGCAATACCACGTCGAAGTGCACTGGCAACACTACCACATCTCCCGGAGACACTCCCCTGCTGTCTACTGTGCGACCGTGCAAAGTTACCAGTGAGCATGCTCTCGTTGAGCACGGCGGACCCGGTGAGCAATGCCGCGTCGAAGTGCAGCGTGCAGCGCGATGGCAACACTACCACATCTCCCGGAGACACTGCCCTGCTGTCCACTGTGCGACCGTCCCAAAGTTGCACTGTGTCGTGGGCTTCTACGGTGGCTCGTAAGCTTTCCTGGTTCTGAAACAATGGGGATTGTTCATATTTCTTTATAGATTGTCATTTATAGAGCAATATAGACTTACTGATTAATAAATTTTTATTAAAAATATAAGTGCTGATTACGAATATTTTTTATTAAATATGATTGACCTTCATTTACCCCTGAAAGACATCAGCGTTGGCATTATGTTGAAATGTATCTTAGCCGTTTACACAAACAAACAAAAAAGCCAAACCACTGTGCAACTAATGACATTGACATAAAAAATATGACAGAAGTTTCTTTTATAGACATCTATTTTTGTAAATTTTTTATACAAAAATAGATCTTAAAATTTATCTCTACATAGTATAAATTGAAGTCGCTTTCCGCGTCTGTCTGTCTGTCTGTATATCTGTATGGCCGCTAACTCCTCCGCCCACGCAATGGATTTTGATGCGGTTTTCACCATCAGTTAGATACATTTTCACGGAAGGTTTATATATATAACTAGCGACCCGCCCCGGCTTCGCACGTAAATTACACCCGAGCGAAGCCGGGCGGGCGGGTCGCTAGTATATAATAAAAGCGAAATTCATCTATTCAATACAATACAATACAATTTATTATATTCACTCACTCATTACGAAATCTCGAAAACTACTTGAAGCAATGAAGCTGAAATTTGGCAGGTAGATTCCTTATGGGATGTAGAAGTCCGCTAAGAAAGGATTTTGCGAAAGGGGTGAATTAAGGGGGGCAAATGGCAGGTTCAAAGTTTATATGAAAGGGTACGCGTACAACGTCGCGAGCAACAGCCAGTAGTCTATATTTTCAGAAATTAACAAAACTATGAGGTCAGAAAATTTGGATAATCCCCATTCAATAATAATTAATAATTTAATCATACATGATATGAAGCTGTGTAATGTATTTAATTATATCCTTCGCTAATCCTGTTATTTGTTATAAATGAAAAATTTGGACACAAGCTTATTCAACTAACCTTTTTAGTCTGTATAACAGAAGTAGCCACACCAAACGTAGACATAAGTACTACTGCCACGCAGTAATAGTAATAAGGCTCTGCTAACCACACGGCGATGGTGAACAGCTGGAACACGTAGAATGGGTTGAAGACTTCCAGAAGAACGAGGGTGAGGATCCCCTGGACGGGTACTTTTATCTCGTTGAGACCGTAGATGTTTAACCTGAAATAAATCTGCGATTAGTTATTTGAAATTTCAAAACTTGTTTTTTGTTGGTGTGTCCACAGATTGTAAAGCGCACGTATAACTTTTTTTTATTAATAGGCTTGCGTTTGACTGCCACCTCACCTATTGTTAAGCAATGATGCGGTCTACGGTGGAACACACTTGAACAAACGTGATTTGAAGACACCCAGATTGTAACTGAAGTGGCAATGGGCAGGTCACATCGCTCGAAGAACCAATAACCGATTGGGAAGAAAGGTTCTTGAGTGGAGACCACGAACCGGAAGACGCAGCGTAGGTAGGCCTCATACTAGATGGACCGACGACATTGTGAGAGTCGCTGGCATCCAGTGGATGCAGATGGCAGGCTTTCGTTTTGAGGTTAAAGGGGGAGGCCTATGTTCAGCAGTGCACGTCTTCTGGCTGATGATGATGATGATGAGATTGTAACTATCGGGGAACATCCATTCTTTTTCGAGATGGGGGCGATAAGTCCTGCACTGACGTCCCGCTTGGGGTGTATTGTGCATTCGCTTGGGGTGTATTGTTACACCCATTCAGTCACTTCTATAATAAAACTAGCGGTCCGCCCCAGCTTCGCACGGGTATAGATTATAGCCTATGTCACCCGGGGATAGTGTAGCTTCCCAACAGTGAAAGAATTTTTAAAATCGGTTCAGTAGTTTCGGAGCCTATTCAATTCAAACAAACAAACAAACAAACGAACAATCAAATCTTTCCTCTTTATAATATTAGTATAGATAAATAGATTGTCCTTACATCCTGAGCCGCCTTTCGCTGGAGGGCGGGCGGGAAGCCATGGCCTGCAGCTGGGCGCAAGTAGCTCCGCTCTCGATGCCCACCAGCCGACTCCACTGAGCACGACTAGTGTCCCATATTAACGTCTGCTTCTTATGTTGGAAATAACGGTACCGCTGGGTGTCTGAAACATTTAGATAGTACATTGTGATATCAAAACAAAAAATGTGAGCAAACTGTTAGCGAGAGTTGATTCTTCTTAGAAGAGAGAAAGAGTTTTTCTTCAATATTTTTTTTTTTTGGGTTCCATACCCAAATAATGTAACGGGCCCAATAACTAAGCCTACACTATCTGTCTGTCTGCCTTTTCACGGCTTTATCTTTCGAATATCGTACCGTATCGTAATACATAGCCAGTTGAAATTTTCACAGCATAGTAATGTTACGGCGGATTAACTAAGAAATAATAATAAAGTCATTTCAATTATATTGTGTGATATTTTAAGTATGTTTTCGTATTTGCTCTAACATAAAATTGGTATTACGTACAAGCTTCAAACTTAGTAAGATTATAGTACACACTCTAAAGTAAAACGACAAATAATGGCCAAGTGGGAGTCGGTGACAATTTCTGCTCACCAAAGTTAAACAACATCTGACACGGTCGGTACTTGGATGGGTGAAGGTCTGGGTGTTGATGGTACGTAGTCTTTTTGCACTTCTTTTTTGTACTTTAGTATAAGTGTTAGTACAGAACCCTCAGTGCGCGAACCCGACTCGCACTTCGCCGGTTTTATTTGTTTTGTTTCCTCTGCAGGATTTTTGAAGACTAGTCCCGCATACTTGAAGTGCATTGTTCATTTATTGAGGGTATGAAACATGTTGCATTAATTGCATAAAAAATATTTTTTTTAACCGGACAAGTTTAGTGTGAGTAAAAGTAAAAAAAAAAGTGTGAGTAGGACTCGCACCCTGGGGGTTCCGTACTAACTTAATAAATATGTATGTAGATAGTTCATCCATGCCCGGGGTAGCGAGTCTCGACAAAAAACGGTTTAAAAGTCTGAAATATTATGAACAAACTTAACTTTATAGTTGGCAAACAGGTGCTCCCATACATACAAACTACAAAATAAAGTTTGTAATTATTTTTTTTATCTATCTTGAAATTCACAACTATCGGATTTTTCCTTTATATTTGCTGTGATACCTTGCTTCTTGCCAAATTTCATTATTCACCTAAAGTAAAGTAAAGTTAGGGGAAGTAGCCTATAAGTTTTGATTCCCATAGTCTTGACAGACAGGCGGACAACAAAATGATCCTATAAGGGTTTTTTTTTTCCTTTTTTAGGTACGGAACCCTAAAAATTATTATAAAATTAACACTTACTGAGAGTAGTTCCATCTTCCAAGTGAAGAGGAGTGTGTAATGCATCAGCACTTTCCACCGACTCCTTCTCTGTTATTAGGTCTTCATCCTGGAAACCCTCGTTTAATAACCCACTGGAAAATACAAATAATTTCAATAATGTATTAGGAACCAAGGTTTGTCTGATAATAGCAATCATCATCATTATCAGCCTATCATGTTCCCACTCCTGGCACACAAGCTTTACTCCGAGAGGTTGGGCCCTAATCCACCATGCCAGCCCAGTGCATGATGGTGAATGTCATATCTCTTTAAACTTTTGAGGTTCATTGACATACCGGTTTCCGCACGATGTTTTCCTTTACCGTTTTTGGGCGATGGCATCGAAACTGCACATAATATTATGTACTAAATAAGTCATTACTGCTGGGGGCGAGGATCGAACCGGGTGCCGTAAGATAGTAAAGCACACATGATACCGCTCGGCCCCCATCCCTCACCTGGCTGTCACGAAAACCTAAGTAATCATTAATAGCAGTGGTTGAAAAACAGATAGGAAACAAAACATGATGGTAGGGTACTTTTTAGGGTTCCATACCCAAAGGGTTTCAACGGGCCCCTATTACTAAGCCTACGTTGTCTGTCTGTTCGTCCAACCTTTTAACGGTTGTATCTTACGAACCGTAATAGACAGCCAGTTGAATTTTTCAGAATATGTAATGTTACGGCGGATTTACTAACAATTAATAAAAAAGTCAAAAAGTAAAAACAAAAGGGGGGTACAACAAACGTATTTTTTTACGTATTTTTAAGACCGAAAACGCTTACCTTGCATCTGCAATGTTTTTCTCTAATATTTTGTGAATGTAGAAACTTTTGCATTTTCTTTGGTATGTCTCCTGAAACATCAAAATGTTTTTTTAATTCCTCTTTTTCTTCATTGCTCCAGCGCTAGATGGAAGTTCATGATGACGATGAAAAGTCTAGCTGTTGTGGTGACGTAGATGAAAAAGGCAATGATGCCTCATGCAACCCGGTAGCGATTCTAGTTTCTTCAGTGGCCACACAATGCCACACCATATGCTCTAGTTTCGTTCTCCTTCATGCAGCCACGACACAGTGGACTATCCGTGGCTCCCAGTTTATACAAGTGACTATTCATAATGACCAGTTATAAGGCCTAAATTCGTTACCTTCGTCTGTTGGCCTTCTTATTCTTATTCAAGATGGGGGCGATAAGTCCTGCACTGACGTCCCGCTTGGGGTGTATTGTGCATTTCCCCCTACCAGCACCTACCCGAGCCAACCCAACTCCTTGAAATAACGGAGTAATGCTCTGGGGCGCTGGCACAGTTGCTCCAATGTTGTAGATGGTAGTGTAAGTAATGATGGTGAAAAGCAGTCTAGCTGTTGCGGCGACGTGGATGAAAGAGGCAGCAGTGCCCCATGCAACCCGATAACTTCTATCCGTTGGCCTTATGATAACCGGTCAATCGGTCATTGCCAGGATATTTTTGGTTTTAGACAATAAATGAGTACATACCACGACTAGTACTCGGTCGGCATCATGGAAGCAGCATCTGACACAGGTGGCAAAGAGCAGCCACGTCGGCAGCCAGTGGAACACCAGACATGGCACACCGCATGTTATCACACACAGGAAGCCAATGAGCACGGTCCTCCATCTGGATTTACGGTACCCATATACCACCTGTTGAGGAAAATTTACATACTTTATCATGTCATATTATGTATGCAGGAGAGTCTTACTAATACGGGACTATTACATACTCGGTGGTGTGGGATTATTGGAATATTCGGATAACTGGATTCGCATACAGTATTTTAGGTGCATGTTTGAAGAAAAACCATAGATTGTTTTTTTGATCATAAACCACTTTCTTTTGCATTTCAGAAGTTAGGAAGTAGTAAGGAAACACCACGACGTGCACAGATATTTGACATCTGAGTGGAGCTGAGAACATTCCAACCAGTGATGATATATTATCTTTGATTCCAGGGAACACGTTATCACGTGTACATGTTGATAAATTTTATGCCCAACAATACTGGATTTCGCAGAAGTTGCTCATAGGCAGATTACTGATAAATGAATAGCAGAATTGCTGTCACCAGGAAATAGTCATAGACTAAATAAAATAAGCTTGCCTTCATTCAGTGAACCCATTGTTTGCCACAGCCATCATGGGAAATGATAAGGAAAGACCTTATTTGCCTAAAGAATTTAGACATTTTTCTAGCCATTAAAACAAATAGGAAGATAGTGTCTAGCAAATACCTTTGGCCTGCGCATATGCAGCGTTAAATAGCGCATTCTTTGTGCCTTCGGTACAAGAAGTTTTGAATATTGTGTTGTTATTTTTTATTTGAAATAATAATTTGGGGGTTGGCATGGTGTAAGGGCACCTGATGTTACGTAGACGTGTCGGTTTCAGTAGCGCATGTGTCTCATTTACCCCGCACTCGCATTGATTGGTGTTAATCTAGTAGTTTTCATTTCATCTACTCCCAAACCTGTAGGCTGACACAGGACAATGACACAGGGCAGTCATCGGGAAGTGATTAGGCGAATTCTGGCATTTCATGCATTTCTTCCCGAAACAAACATTGTTATTCATAATGAGTTATAAATTCAATTGACAATAAAAATTCATAAGAACTCAATTAATTTCTCCAATTACAATCATTATTTATGTTCAACAACTAATTAATAAATGAACAATATTTATAATTGTAATCAATAAGCATAATGTATAGTGCAATCAAACAAAAAATTATCTGATAGCGTAATTCATGTTTTACTTAATACTGCTGAGAAGAAATAGGGTATTTGAGGAATGGTTTTTTTATATGAAGGATTATATGCATACATTTTTTACTCTGACCGCTGCTCTGCAAATCTTTAGGCTGTGTCGGTTACTTTATTACTTTGTCGGATAAATCTCATTAGCCGGGTCCAAACTGACCGACCCCAGCCTGAGCCAATTTGCTTCGGGCGGTATGGAAGTGGCTTGAGCTGCCTCGGGCGATCGTTGCCTCAACTGAGCATGCCTGGACTCTTGAGCCATTCAGTGTCAATACAGGAGCCATTCTCAAAGGCTCCTTAATCTGCGTTGCTCGCTCGGTGTGGGCAGGTCTCTGACAGCTGCTTTGCAAATCTTTTGGCTGTATCGGTTACTTCAGTAGAGATCTTTAGATAGCCCGTTGGTCCAGTTGGTTAACCTGCCTTCTGCGCTTGGGGGCGTGGGTTCGATTCCCACCTAGGACAAACATTCATGTGATGAACATTTGTGTTTGTTCTATATCTGGGTGCTATTATCTATTTCAGTATGTATTTAAAAATATATAATATATGTATGTATATCAGTCTCTGGCAGCCATAGTACAAGCTTTGTTTAGATTGGGGTCAGATTGCTGGTAAAAAAAAAAGTGTAAATGTAAGTTATTTGTGCGTGAATGTGTTTTATTCACAAGTCAAAGCATTACCAGTCATGCACCAATTTAAAAGGTTGATATATACTATTACAAATAAAAGGTTGTTAAACCAGTTTAAAATTTTTACCTGTTCAAACTCAGGATCGGTGTTTATGTACTGAGCTGTTAACTCCAAAAATGTTTGTCTGCTGCCTTCCCCTTCATATCTTATTAGAGGCTGAATATCTTCTTCCGAATCCATGACTAGAAATAACTTCTTCAATAATTTGATTCCAATATCGAATTTTCTTTTTTATCACAAACACATTTTTTAAATTATTTTTTTGGTCTAAGCTTTTTACTAATAACGCCAGATTCTGTTATCGGTTAGAATACTGGGCAGATACTAACTATGCAAATACATATTTCAATAAAATAATCTGAATAATTAATGTTATTCCCAGATACACAAGTTTTTTATGACTAACTCACAATTCTATACCTCCGGAAGCGACCCATTTATTTATATAGGTCTCGATGAATGGTAGGTATTTTTATGGGTATATATTTTGCTAAGAACCTTCTGCCCCACCATTCCATCATTTCGTTAAAATTATCTTTGTTACAACAAAGGCGTTTTGAGCAAGGAACATTTTTACTTTACTCCTAGCGGGTTTTGAGAGGATGGATGCCTCTCTACTTTAGCAACAATGCCAATTTATTTTATTTTAATAGATACGTTTTTTTCTTTCTCTAAAATCCTAGTTTAAACGTATTACATATTCATTGCAAATTCATTGGCAAATTCATAGTTTCTTAATTTTCTTGAAGCACTTTACTTTCCAGTTCTGAAGATTTTTATTACACGCATTTTTTTTGCTGCAATATTTGAACACTGGCATCGATCGAACGATTAGAATTTAATTTTTTATTACACAATGGAACAGCTGCAGCACGTTTATTTTTTATTACAAAATAAATAGAACAGCTGCAGCACGGCCAACCAGCAACGAGAATTTTAGCGAAGTGTCAAGTCAAGCAACAAAGTTCAACAAACAAGTGTCAAGCAGCCAGTCACTGTCAAGCAAGTCAACAAAACAATATCAAGTTAATTGTCAAATTTGTCAAAGAAAGAGTATCACAGACTATTTTTTTTTTAACTTTACTTTATTCATTTTACTTTGGTCGAAGGGGTCGAAGTCACAGAGTACCTTTTTCATGAATCTAGTATCACAATGGATAGCGCGAATGCTTTGGCAGCGTGGTCATTTTATGTTGGTGTGCGTATCTAGAAGTGCTTGAGTGTGCGTGAGTAGGGAAGTGACTGCTAGTGCAGATCTATCGATAAAAAGGTACACAAATGAAGTGTTTTAAAATGTTTTTATACAAATTACATAATACAATTTACCACAAATTTATTACAAAATACATTTTTCTGGTCATCCCAGTTGTCGTGACGGCTGCGCTTGCCACGATATTTTCCGTGCAGGCAACACCAAACATCATCCTCCTGCAATGAATAGTCCAATCAACGCGTCCTGTCCAAACGACCAATCACAAGGCCCGCAGTGGATATTTAAGTGATGGCTTGAGAACCCCGGCAGTGGGGTGACGCCATTTTCCATTCTGCTTTCAACGGCGTCCACACGAGTGACAACATCTCACGAAATATCGGAGCTAAGTATCACAGACTCTTTATTACCTTGCTTGCACTCACGCTTTGACGAATAACTGATGAATAACTATTAATAAACATGTTCTTTATGTGGATTACTTATACAGATAGATACTTCATATTGTGCACAATCTGAAGGTTAGGATTCGTACGGGACCTTTGAGCTCACCTCACGAAGCGTCGTGATTGTCTAATGCCAGAGAGGTTGGCTGGGGAACAGGACTGCCAGGGGGCGGTGTACCTGGTGTACGATACCATTGCGTCTGCCAGGTCAGTGAACGCTTGGTGTACAGAGCGTAGAGCCGCAGAGGGTCGGCTGCGTGGGCGAGGGGTCTGAAAGATGACATACGCTCCCCACGCGCAGATTACGATGGCCCACGATCGGATCTGCTCCCGTGCGAATCCCCTCGCCACCTGATACAGGACTCGGACCAGGTGTCGCCGCTTCCGTGGGCCGGTACAAGGGCGGTAGGGGGTACACTCAGGTGGTATTAAGTTAAATGTAGCTCGACGTAAAAGATCATAGGTGCTGAAGGGTTGTGATGCTTAGTTACCAGCTCATGGTGTTTTAACATTACAGGACGTGTGAAACCGACATCGGACGGGTAAGGCTGTCCATGAAATCCATGCTCACTGTAGTCGGGGAAGTGAGCAGCCCGAGAAGGCTCTGTCACCATCACCACGAGGCGATTGGTGACCCCACGTGCCCGGTGAGTGAACTCACATTGTATATGCACTATAAGTACAGTTTGTTGGGACACGCTGGCATAACGGTATGCAGCGATGGGTGTTGCATTATAAAGGTGATATAGCGAAGCAGATGTTGAGAATATAGCCTGATATAAATGTATGTATAGTTCACCGCAACCCCCACAAGCTTCCCGACACCAGTAACCAAATACGTTACTTAACTTGGTAATGGACAGAAATTTGCCACTGACTCGAACTTGGCCATTAAATTTTATTTGTTGTTTTACTTTAGAGTGTGTACTATAATTATGCCAAGTTTGACGCTTGTACTGTTTCTACACCAGAGAAAAAACAAAAATACTATATTTAATATTATGGTTGGTTGTATCCTATCCTGTGAAAATTTCAACTGGGTGTCTATTACGGTTCGAAAGATACAACCGTTGACAGGTTGGGCGGACGTACAGACAGACAGACAGACAGACAGACATCGTAGGCTTTGTAAATTATAGGGTCCCAATATTACCCTTTGGGTAAGAAATCCTAAAAAAACTATTTGATGGAACACTAAGCTTAAACCCAGCTAAGTGGTCTATCGTTACGAAATTTCATCAATATCCATTCAGCCGTTATAATGCACAATAAGAAATAACGGTCAATATTTCACTTATTATAAATAAATTTAATATGTAGGATATACGCAAGACATTGGTTGGTCGATATTTAAGTAATCATACAGCTAAATGTCGACCATAATATCGACGAAGTTTGAAATGTGCAGTGGTACATCACTAGCAGGAATACGTAAAACAATGCATCTAATTAACTTAAATTAAAGCTTTAGTTTATTACTATTAATCACTACGTGATAGTTATATGACGACTAAGATGTATATTTTTTAAGTGAAATGCATATTTTGCTTTGAAACTGGTTATTTTACGTAATAAGTGCTACAAAAGACTTACGCGTGAAATGATCATCCTGGATCTTTTATTCCTCCTTTAATTGTTCTTGATGGACAAAACACAGCACAACACGACATAATGTCACTACGTAAAAGAAAATTAAGTCTTAACAGTGTTATTTCTGTTTAATTTAACTTTTAAATAAGACGCGTAGCAATGTTATGGCCTACTAGTCGGTCAAAAGTGGACAACGAGTGCGAGGTCGCCAATCTTACAATAGCTCTCTCGTGTACTCTACGTACCGATCCGTGGGATAAAAAAGGAAACATGACAGTGTGTTGACATAATGAACGTCGGAGCGGCAACGCCTCATGGCTACGTCCATGTATACAAGGTCCTTGCACGAAACAATGGCGGACTCTCTGTGTTAACAGTAGCGTGAAATTATAACTCCCCAATTTCCGTATATTACCTGTGGGAATCCAATAAATCAATGTGGTTTTGACAAATATTGTGTTTATTATATTCAATTCGTGCTTAACTTGAATTGCTTTGTTTGAGCGGACAAACCAAATGACTATTGAAATGCTTTTTGTATTTTATTTAAACATTATTAACAAATTTGTTTCCAAATATCTGTGTTTGTTACATTAAAGTGGCAACTGGACAGTGACGTTATTGCAGGACAACCCCCGGAGTGCTAGACCTTGTTTTCTTGGATCATGGTATTAACCAAGAAAAACTGTAGTTACAATTTTGCCCACCTGGTGGTAATACTGTTTAAAAAAATGGTTTTTCATTTGGCATGTCCACACACACTCATCACCACCCCCCACACACACTCTCACTCAACACTTACTACCCCTCTCCAGACACACCACGTACACATTTACATACATTATACCTAAAGTTAAAATGTTTTTTTCTTTTTTTTTATATATAATAGTCTTGCGATTGACCGCCAACTCGACGTTATAGTGTTAAGGTGGTTCGATTCACCTATGGCGGGAAATTTAAATTTTAAACAGTTTTTTGGTCCTAGTTGTTTGCGCAAAATGTTGGCTGTTCTTTACATTATAATGTACAATTATTTAACAGTAACGCACCATATTACTTAAATTTGTGAATAAACCGTGTGAAACAGCAAAAATTTGATTATGCACAAATGTAAGTAATAATGGGCATTACAGATAAATAGCTTTACATGATTTTGTAAAGAATAATAATCAATCTGCGCAAACATTATGGTTGTTTACAATAATTACCCGGCCTAGCTACAAGGACAAGAAAACTGTTTGAAATTTGAATTTCCCGCCATTTGTGAATCGAACCACCTTAACAGACGCTCGTACGCGGCTGACCTCAACCGCCGTCTGACCAATGGGAGAGAAAGAGAGAGAAATATGAAATTCTCACTCTTTCTCTCCCGTTTGTTGGCCGGCGATCCGTCAGCCGCGTTCGAGCGTCTGTTAACACTATTATATTTCTGTTTTGGTATAATTAGTTGATAAATAACTATGAGGAGTCACTCAGTCTTATATTAATTCGGGAGTCTCTGGGATCAATTCTATAGCTTACCATGAAGCCCGAATAAATTATTTGTATATTAGCATACAATGCTTATAAATAATCAGCAAACAACATAATATTTGGCATGAAGTACTATAAGTACTATAACCCATACGTACCATCTCACTGTCATCTGCATTGATGTGTTGCTCAAAATTTAATGTCATTTTGTTTTCACGATTGTGAGTCTGAAACAAATAAAATTAATGTAATAATACATCATCAAAAAATGTATACGCAGTAAAATAAAAAGTAGGTAACATAGTGTATCTCAGTAAGTCAGTACGTACTAAGTAGTTAGAATGGACCGAGAACTTTGAGAGAGTCGCGGGCATCCGGGGGATGCAAATGGCAGGCTGTTGTTCAATGTGGAGGTTTAAAGAGGAGACCTATGTTCAGCAGTGCACATCTTCTGGCTGATGATGATGATGATGATAAAATTGTATCATATTCAAGACGTTCTAGCTCAAAGGTCATTAATAGTTAAGAAATTGGTGACTAACTACCAGTTCCTGAACTATGAATGTGACCACAAATATATAGCTTTGGCTACGGAACCCCACCGTAATAATATGCGTGTCTAAACATGCTAGGCTATTTTTTATATATATTTAACTTCAGTTACTTTTAACTACTTTTTGGGGTAAAATTATCTTATGATCTGGCAACTTTTTGCGAAATTATAGCCCCAGCTTGTAGCAGTTACAGAGATGATGTTACCATAAACTAAGTAACTAAAGTATAACAACAAATATTGGGCACGTGTGAGTCGGTGGCAAATTACTGTTTACCAAGTTAAGCAACGTATTTGGTTAATTGGAGGACCTTATTATTTTATAAATTTGTAGTAAATTGTACATTGTAATAAATTTGTAGTAAATTGTATTTTGTAATAAATTTGATGAAAATTGTAATTTGAAAATAATTGTATATTTGTTTAAAAACATATTAAACACTACATTTGTGAACCTTTTTATCGATAGGATTGCACTAGCAGTCACTTCCCTACTCACGAACACTCAAGCAGTGCTAGATACGCACACCAACATAAAATGACCACACTGTCAAAGCATTCACGCTGTCCATAGATAATACATTCATGAATGGTACAGTTGGCTATCTATGCAGTTGGCAGTACTGCTCACTGTTCTGTTCTGTCTGTGATCGTTCGTATCGTTCGTTCCGTGTTCGCGCTAATTCGCTTCGCGTTCGCGATCGTTCGTTTCATTCGGTCGAGTTGAGCGAGTTTGCTATGTTGTTATTTTCGTATTTAAAAATTAATTTTATTTGCATATATAAACGACGTTATTAAATAAAAATTAATTCAAATATAAGTTTCAGGTATGGGATGTGTAATAATTTAATTTACTCGTACGTAACGAAGATTTAAGGACAAATATAATATAACCTAAAACCACCTTTGCACTAGAGAATTGATGTTATAGAACGCTACTACGCTTATAATTATCCATAAAATCCCATTCGTAACACTTCTAATTAATATCCTCTTCGAAGCAAGATTTTGTTTTACAAAAATCAATATAAACTAGCTTCAATAAAAACTTGCAAATTCACCAGAACAGTTACAGGTAATTAATTTTTTCCTTTCAGAACTAAACAGAAAGATGATAATCCCAGTACGTTGCTTTACATGTGGTAAGGTGATCGGCAACAAATGGGAGGCGTATCTAGGACTCCTACAAGCTGAGTACACCGAAGGGTCAGTAGAAAATACTTTTTAATTCATATTAGATTTGAAGGTGAGTAGATGCTGGTAGAAACCTGCATGTGTCTAACCCAAACATCTTCAAATATGAGTGTGGCTCTAAGCTGCTGTTGGCACTGTAGCTCCATGAGTGGTGTAACTACATCCAGTCTCGGAGAAATCGTCTAACAGAAGCAATTTGGAATTTAAAAAATCTTGTTGAAAACATTTTCTTTATGTATTTGGCTGTATTATATTGGCTACTAGCTACAATCTTATTTTCATAATGCTTGTAAAAGTTATCAGAATTTACAGTTTTGTTCAGTTTTTTTTAATGTTATGGCGAATCATAAACTCATTATTTCAGAGGTCGCACTTTAAATGGATACCTCCAATAATATTATTAACTAGCTGACCCGACCGTTGTCCTGTCTTAAAACTGTCAAACGGGCGAATTTAAAATCGTCATTAAGTTTCTGAAATTTTCCAATTTTCTGGGCAATTTTCTTATTTTTTCTTTCCGTAACAACCTTCTACAGAGTAATAAAAAACTTTAAAAAAATATGAATGAAATCGGTATAGTCGTTCTCAAGTTATGGCAGGAGAGGAGTCATGGTAGGACTTAAATGGGAGTTAAAAAAAATAAAAAAATATAGTAGATAGGCTTGTGCTTGGCCGCCTGATGTTAAGCGACGATGCGGTCTACGGTGGAGCATGCTTGCCTAGAAGAAACCAATTCACTCTCGACTCTCTGAGAACCATATTTTTTTTATATACAAAACAAGTAATTGATATTCCTTCAACCCCCTTCCAGATGAAATATGCGGGGTTATTATAAAGCTGTCACTATATTACACAGGAATTACTTCTGTATGATTAAGCCGGCTAGTCCACAGAAAAGAAAAAAATTTTGTGTTCAAATTAGAACGGCTGTCAAGGCATTTTTGAAAGAAATTTGTTGTAGCCAGTTGCACTCATATAAACAAACGTCAGTCATTAGAAATCAGTTAGCAACTGTGATGCGGACAGAGAACTTTGAGACATGCGTAAGGCTGCATTCCAAAACAGATGAATTTCTCCCGTTGAGAGGTGAACGCTTGCCTGCATGTGCGCAACGAACAGCCTGTTTTATTCCAAATATTTTGCTGTTCTTTTTCGGTGTGGAGATTTAGCAGATTCCGTGCTTCCATAGCTGTTAGTTTACACCACTGACTAGGTAAAGCTAACATGGCAAGAAATACGTCTAAATGCATGTGGAATGTAATAAATAGATCAAAGCATAAGATGCAAGATCAGTCTGTATGGCGAATAAAATTAAACAAGAAACAACAACAATGTAAAAAAAAAAAAAAAAGTTATCAGTAATACTACTGTTTTGCGTGGAGGCGCGGGCCGCTAAAGTCTTTGATTTACACAGTTCTACCAGTATGTGAGCGTGTTTTGTTTTTTTGCAATTTAAATGTCCCCATCTTGTATTTCTGATGACGTTACCAAAGCGACCATCTCTGAATTTAGAGGAATTGACAGCCAATTTATTAACTTCGGTTTAGGCTGGAGGAACCCAGCCCGGGAACATACATACATACAAATTAAACCGGTAAGCGGTAAGCGCAGCGTAGAACGTCCAACCACAAGATGGACAGACGACCTAAAAGAGACCGCAGGGAAACGATCGATGGGGGAGGCCCATGTCCAGCAGCGCACGTCCTATGGCTGAAACGATGATGATGATGATGATGACAGATTAAACATGAAGTAATTACATAGTTAGTTTTAATAGGCATGTAATAAAAAAAAATAAAAAAGAATACCTATTTACTTTTCATTGCAGGAAAAAAATAATAGTCAGTGGACTTCAATAATATTGCTATGTTTACCATCTAATGATAATAATGAAGCTTTACACAGCAATAGGACAATCAAAAACACATTAAATATTTGTTAAATATACATAATGACAGTTGTTATGGAGGTTTTTCACTGTGATGTCAATTACACTTAAAAGTCAGAAATAATTTCAAGCATTGTTATCAGTTGTGGTGGAAAAACATTTGTCATACTCGCATGGCTAGCTACCATGACTCTATGGCCAAGTGCACACTATCTTCTTACAAATATTTTAAATGCGAAACTTTTTCACGCATCAATGGATAGACATGATTTTTAAGGTTCCGTACCCGCTAGTTATTTTTTACAGAATATGTCACTTACGGCGGATTAAATAAGAAATAATAAATAATGTTTAAAAAGTAAAGTTTTTTTCCCATCCCGTCCCCGTCCCATAAATAACTGGAAATTCACCTGGGCGTGATTTTGTCATTTTACACTACTTTTTTGTACTTTTATGTGGCGATACGAAACCCTCGCACTTGGCCGGTCTATTTACATAGAGATATGTAATTGGAGGGCTGGAGAGTAGTGACATATGACATTTTTAAAGTGCTTTTCCAACAAAGATTTGCAAGGTAGCTAAGCCGTGTGTGGGAAAATAATCAACTAATAGGAGGCGAGGCGAAAAAAGCGAAAGGCGAAGCGATACTATTGGTCGGTTTTTCCTCGCGCATCGCTCATCTATCTCGCACTTCTCTGCTGTAGAAGGACCCTAATCCTGGAAAAAAAATAGAGTCCTGAGTCCACGCGGGTGAAACCGCGGGGTACAGCTTGTTTATAAGGGCAAGGTGGCTCTTATTTTAAGCTAGGCTAGGTGAGATTAACAGACGGACAAACAATGAAGTTATTACTAAGAGCTAGTATATATGTTTATCTATGCTAAGAGTTATCTCTGTAATAAAAGCGACGTGAAGTGTTTTACGACCTGGGTCTTAATTCTGTATGAAACTACATAACACCAAAACACGCCGTCAGTGTGTTATGACTTATTAACCATGGTCACAAATAACACGGTAACCATGGTTACAAAATGTAAACGCGTCTATTGGACTACATTCTCTTAAAACGCGGGCGAAACGCGCTAATAATGTGGAGCAAGCCCACATTATTTTGACCATTCAAAACGAGCGCGTTACGAACCTCATCGCGTTAGCAAACTTGACATTATCAATTCGATGCAGGTTAAAATAAACTATGTAATAACTCTTAAGTAAACGAGATTTATTTTTTTACTAATTTTGAAGTCGTTTTTTCAAATTGATAATTATTCAATAACATTTTCTTGTTACGTCGTCACGCGTTTGTGCCAAGCAATCTCAGATACAGAA
Source organism: Agriopis marginaria (assembly GCA_932305915.1). Taxonomy (NCBI): domain Eukaryota; kingdom Metazoa; phylum Arthropoda; class Insecta; order Lepidoptera; family Geometridae; genus Agriopis; species Agriopis marginaria. The sequence goes on along the minus strand of OW029914.1, from coordinate 17,287,944 downwards.
TAAGGGCCATGTTCGTTAACTCTGTTTTATTGTCCAGAGATAAACCAGTTCCTCTATGTACAGGAAATGACATTGAAAGTCGAAATATGACCTTTGATAACTAAATGCAGCAATATATTTAATTTATTTTTGAGTCTTGATTAATTCTCTCAATCCGGTACATTGTTGGGATTAGAGAAATAAAACAATTTAAAAAAATGCATATGGAATGACTCACCAAGGATTCATATTTATATTATTTTCCTTGTACTCACTACTAAAAACAAAAGTATTTTTTAAATCTCAATGCTCAATAGGTTGAGGATAACTGTTTTAGAAATAGAAAAGAAAAGGCAAGTTAAATAAAAGCTTGTAAAAAGAAACCCGAATGACATAGGCTATGTTTTGGTTTTGTTCACATTGCGGGCGAAGCCGCGGGCAAAAGCTAATAGCCAATACAAGGAGATGTAAAACCCGAGAATTTCAATGCCGTGGCAATGGTAATGCTTACAGTTTAATTTGCATTTCTGACGTTATTTTGTGAAATTTTTTCCTCATAGTTACATTCCCTGAAGTAATGTACTTTTGTACTAGACTAGTTTAGTCAAATAAAAGTAAAAATTTACCTTTTATAAAAAGTATGTACTAAGTCAATTTGATTCACTTCAAGTTCACTTTATATTGAGTAACTTCTTACAGTCTAACCTCTGCATCAAGCTTATTGGAGACTTGTTTAGCGGTGCCCTGATATCGGGTCGATTTTCATACTTTTCTTAGTATATTCTAGATTTTTCACAAATAATTCGTCTGATTTTTATGAAACTTTAAGTGTTATATAAATTGTCAATAGAAATTTCAAATAATGTCATTATTATCATCTCATCATCATCATCTTATCTCTCATTATTCTCTCTTTATTTTTCATTATTATCTTTTTCATAAAGAAGTCCGTTTTAGTAAGTAATAATAATTGAATTAAAAAAAATGTCGGGATATTATTCTATTTTTAAAGGCAAATTCTTCTGTGATTATTTTCATACAGATTTTTACCATTGTACGCATGTCGTTAATAAACATATCTTCAGAGTAGTATGATTGGCTCATCAAATAATTCTTAATAGTATTTTTAAATTTACTTTCGATGTTACCTAATAACTAATTTCATGTTGTTTTTTAATTGTTTCATCAACACATTGATATACGATTTACAAAAACCACAAGGTTTGTCTTGGCACACAGATACACCCCGCGCTGACAAACATTACGTAGGTACGCTGACAAAAAGAATAAATAAAAAATAACTGATACAGAACATGTATAAAGTAAATGTATAAAAAAAAAATACGGGATATTTACCGTGGTAAGGTTGTGGAATGAGCTCCCGATATAAAAACACGGTAAATATCCCGTTAATAATCATTTAACTTTAGTGAACAACCGTGATAGTTTAAAACAGTGTTATAAAAAAATGTCTTGTGTTGTTACAGAGACGCGCTGGACGCGCTCGGTCTGAAGCGGTACTGCTGCAGACGGATGCTGCTGGGCCACGTGGACCTCATCGAGAAACTACTTAACTACGCGCCTCTCGAGAAATAAACTCCCATGGAAAGCCAATAGGCTAACTCATAAAAACTTCTCTAATGAAGAATGCCTCTAACTTATCTATAGAATCGGAAAGCACTGATATTAAACATTTTAAACCGATATTATCGCGTGTATACTTCGACCAAACTAAAATAAATGGACGGGCCGATTAGAAGCCCATTTTTGAAGATTACAAAATGAGGGCCGGCGCTCACTTCGTTTCAGTTGGTCTCTAGCCGTAGGAAGTGCAACACGAGGCTATTGTTACGTGATAACGAATCACCTGACAAAATTATGCATTCGTATGCTTTCCCGAAGTGTAAATACACAAATAAAACCGGTATCTATTTTTTTGTAACAAATATACTATTTATATTTTTATAATTAGGTGTTGAAGTATGTGTCCGACGATTTTGACTCGTTTTTACTGAGCAAGTTCAATGGTTAATTATGGCCCGTCCATTAATTTTATTTTGGTCGAAGCGTGTTTATTACATTATTTTTTTAATCCTGACTTATCGATCCCTGCATTGTCGGTTATCACACTTATAGTAGGGATAAGTGAACTTACAGTTTCCACCTACTACAACCGGTAGATCTAAGTGGATTTTCTTCCACTTATCTCTACCAGTAGGCAGTAGGCATACCTTGGTAGGAATAGGTATACCAGCCGGACTGTAGTAGGGCCAATTTGACACTTGACACTTCATTGAAATTCAACAACGTAACTTTGTAAAAATATTATTTACTTTTTCAATGTAAAAAATACATAAAACAGTGTTTAAAAAAATACATATTCATTGTAATAAGAACAAAAATGGCAATTTTACGATGTACTTTGTCTTTAGTTTGCTAAAACTGACAGATGTCAATTATGATCCATTAAATTGGCCCTACCTGTCTTTATCCTTAGTAAATTTATTAATATTGTGGTGTATTTACCTATATATAAATATTTGTATTCATAATATAACTAATTTTATGTATATCTATGTTGTGTTGTCATATGTTTGTCCCTTTAAGCGGGTAAAAGTCATCAAGAATATTAAATCAATAACAGAAGATCTTCAAGGCTCAAGACTTCACTGATCATCTTCGCAAATTGGGATCCCGCCACCCATAAAACGGACAATCTCCAGAATAATTGCCTACCAGCAAGACATTGGCAAGTTGCGGCAATACCGCACGAAGCCACAAAGAAGAAATTGAATTGAGATGGACGGATGTCCATAGAAATGTATTGAAATTATTTACAAGTACCGCTAATAATTTTCGCTACAAACGTCGGGAATTAAAATAATTTAAAATACACGCAATAAAATATGTTGAAATTGTTTAACAGAAATTAAAACTAAGAAATCATTATTTTGGTAAGCAATATTGTAATTTCTGAACAAAACTAATTTAATTGTATTTTATTAGTAGTGGCTGGTAGAAACAATGTCTACATGTATGGGATTATAACTCAGTTAAAAAACTGTCCTATTAATTCTTATTCGAGAAAAGTCACCTCTTCTGCTATTTCGCGAAATTCTTAGTGGATGTGTATTTCGCCAAATTTTATTTAGTTTAGCACAACGAAATTTTAAACAGAAATATTTTTTGTAATTTTTGATCGAAGGTCAAACACTTAATGGTAGTTCAATGGTAGTAGTTAATGGCAGTGGTAGTTGGTCTTTTTTAATGTTGGTTTGGTAGTTCAAGTACTTTTCGATATTTACTGACGTCAGTCAATTAATTAGTAGTTATTTCACTTTTATTATTAACTAGCGACCCGCGCGCCCGGCTTCGCACGTAAATTACACCCGTGCGAAGCCGGGCGCGCGGGCGGGTTGCTAGTTATATATATAAACCTTCCTTGAAAATGTATCTAAATGATGGTGAAAACCACTTCAAAATCCGTTGCGTGGTTTAGGAGGAGTTAGTGGCCATACAGACAGACAGACAGACAGACGCGGAAAGCGACTTTAATTTATACTATGTAGAGATTCATTATAGGTTGACAGTTTCGTTCAGGAATTACGAAGCTGGCTCCCTGACTATACAGATAATTTCCAGGCACAATAATAAATAAATTAATAAGTTATGATTATGTGATATTATAAAATAACAATGAGCGTTATGTATAGCTCAGTAAGGAATAAAATTAGACATTCGAAGACATTTGTCACATGGTAATTTCAAAAATTGTGCTGAATTTTCCATAAGTGTAATTAAACTGTTATTATTTTTACTAAGTTTGTGTCGTTTTATTAAGGGCCCTCTGTTGATGTAAGCCGTAAAATGCACACTATAAGAGTTGATATGTCGTCAACATGCGTTGCATCAATTTATGTGGTGATAGTATGTTTACCATCACCACCAACTTCATATTTTGGTTATAAATAATTGAGGATATAAATCAGTTTAATGTAATTTTGGAAACATGATTGGGGAAACTTTTCTAGACATAATAATTCGGCGAGGAAGGTCTTCTTAAACACGTTTCTAGTTTATTCTCCAAATCAAGAAGTTCTTGACAATTAGTTTTTTTTGTAATGTAATTTATGTAATTTAAATGAATGTAAATTCGTTTTACTAAAATAAAATTATTCTTGAGTAATCTGGAGTTCTATGATTTGTCGCTTACGTTCTTTAGTTCTGAGGTGGGCGCCTACTTGTGCATATCTCGTCCTGCAGGCGTAAATCATATAGATTTGTCACTTTCGCGCAGGGGCTAAACTTACATTAAAATTGACGACCTGCTATCGAGTATCGACTCAAGGACGACGATTTGAGAATCAAGGTAGAAAAATCAACTCTTTTACGTTTACGATCTGGTTATACCGGATACCGGTTCAAAAAATTGTCCCTCATTTAGTAGGTTTTAGAACAATCGAGACGCGATGTAAGCACATCGGGGCGCATTTGAATCTGCGGTAAACAAGAAAGTTTTTTTTTGTATAATTAGCGCGGCAAACAAGCATGCTGTCTGTCTGATGGTGAGCAGAAACCGCCGCCTATGGACACCTGCAATACTAGCGATGTTGACGGTGCTTTGCCTGCCCGGAGGCCTTTGGTTAAAACACCCTCGCTTTTTGTAGAAGCTCGGTGGGATACCTTTGGCCACAAAATAAACTAGATGTTGGTACCTATTTATTTTATGGGAATGGAGTTTTTTTCACCTTTCCAGTTGCTTTTCCGTAGCGGTCCGTAGGACCGCTACAAGAAAAATAAGACATGAAGCTCCTGCCACTTGGATCCACAGCCAAATAACGCCGTTCGTATTGACTCCAAGGGCCTTACTGCTAGCTCTTTAAAGCAATCCAGTTTAGGTGATGAAAAAATGTTGCGCGACCGCAAACCATATGGATTGCGAGTAAGGTTCACGTTGGCGTGATTTTCCGAATTGCGCGGTTTTAACGTTAGTTTGATACCGCGTAAGCAGATGCCAGAAAGGCCCCTGGGCGTTAAAAAATTCTAAAGCATAAATTCTTTCTTGGTTTTATAGGACGCTATCATCTTAATGAGATAAGTTGTATCTAATCTGATTGTAATATTTGAGAGGAGATTTAAATAGCTTATTATCGCAAAATATGGGTTCCACGCGTTTGTGCCAAGTAAATTAAGGACCTATAACACCTTTACCTACTTGATTAAATAGTTTTTCTTAAACATGGTATTTAATGTGACAGTTTTTCAAGAACACGCTATCGTAAATTTGACTAAGGTCTCGACCTTGGGCATTCTAGGTGTTCTATTCTGATGGTCGTTGTACCTATTCTAATTATCCTGTACGAACGTACAATATTTTAACATGTAAATAGGTTTGATATTGATATTAGAGTTTACTATAGATCCTAATAGTATTTTTTTAGGTAGGAATTTACAGACAAAAATAATTGACATTACCAGAATATGGCGTCCTGTGATTAGCTCATAATACCAGCCAGCCTTATGGAAGTTTGATTGCTAGGCAACGTTTTAATATTATGTGGAAATTACACATCACATCATCAGCCAGTAACGTCCACTGCTGAACAAACGCCTCCCTATTAGAGGGGTGTTGCCATAATCCCCACGCTCGGGGATTGCAGTACGTACACCGTGTACCTACTTACTAATAAAATACTGCTGCCCATCCTCCGGTGGTTTTGGTCGCAGTTTTAGGAAATACCTACTCGGTTCCTGGGGAAAATTACACCAAGATACTTTATAGATATTATGTTTCGTGAATATACAAGCCTTGGCGGTAACTACGCATCTCTGGACTCTGGGCGTATGCTATGCTGGCCTCAGCTCACCATTTTCACGGTAGTTTATTTATAAATGCGTCGGTTGTACCTATGTGTAGGTAGGTAGGTACTCTAAAATAATCCATGCCATAGTTTGAAATCTTTACCTATACTAGGAGGTAGGTAGGTATCTACCTACCTACTAATAGAAGGCAACATTCGAAATAAACAGTCTTAGTAGTTCTTAAAAACATACCAGTTGTATTCACTTTAACAATTAGAAAAATAATTATTCAAAAGTCTAAGTCAGTGTATTCATTACTTTTGGTCTTCAGAAGAACTTATTTTAAATGCATGCAGGTACCAAACCAGTCGCGGTCAGGTTTTGTTCTCAAAATTATTATTATTCGTGCATAAGCGGATAATAATAACTGTCCATCAAGTTGTTTTCGCAAAACCATACAAATTCGTGTCAAGTTAGAGACGCCCCTTTATTTTTTGACAATTTTCATGACAATTCCAAAGTGGCATAAATTAACGAAGCCTTTTAATTTACAGTTTACTGACGCTTTTACTACATTTTTATGTACCTACTTAATACAGAAAAAAGTGTCGTGTCTGGTGGTAAGTAGTTCCAACAAAATGGTATCGATATAAAACTGAAATTATATGTAATACGATAATTTGGCACTTACCATCGAACTGATCTGATGAAGCCAGGATGTTAAAGATAAAGATAATGCATTTACACAAAACACGAGATATCTTCAATGGTTAGGTAGTCTAGGTACTAGTAAACTTGAGTTTTAAGCTCATTTTAAAAGTCTACATTGCACTTTTATGACCTTTTATTGTGACCCATGACGAGAGTCTGATAATAAAGCCAGGAGGGAGGTGAATTCTAATATGCTTCGGGGCGGGGCCATCTAGTTCAGTGGTCACTTTAGCTAGATTTTTGAACTAAAGACCAGGTTTTGTTTTGTATTTTCATTATTTTTTACATTTTATTGCAGCAGTCAGAGCAAATAAACGAACGGAAATAGTGAAACCACGCTAATCTTCAATTCACTTCATTAAAAATGCAGACGCTCTTGAAAACCGAAAAGGTAAACCGCCGATCTATAAGGATAATTTTATAGCTCGCGACGACATCCTTGTAACACTTAATATGTTGCAAGCGCCAAGACATTGCGTGGTAGAACACTTCCCATGGTTATCGCCCTCAGTGAAATTACAAAACGAATCATTACCTATGGCAGTAGGTACTTTACCAATAAAATCTTCTCTGATGGCGTGATAATTCCCTTGCCATAGGTACTATTCTAGACAGATCACTGAGCTAAACAATCACTTACTTAAACAAAATTGGACACAAACAGCCCTCTGTGCCGAGGCTGTCTACAGGAAAACGAGACCGTGGAGCATGTACTACTGCATTGCAAGGCCACAGAAGATATATGATTAAGGTCGAGACTGCTTGAAGAAACTCAACAACAACAAGTCTCCAATACCACAACACCTGGCGAAATAGGGGTAGAACAGTGTAGTCAGTGACCCAAAGGCGTGCTTCGTTATTTTAGGGAGCTCGGCTGGTTTGTGTAGGCTGGCAGGGGCAAATGCACAATACACCCCAAGCGGGATGTTAGTCTTATTGGACTTTGAATTACAATTAGAAAGCCCTTGCTGCCATTTTTTTTTCATGCCGTAGGTGCAAACAAGCAGACGGGCTGCCTGATGGTAAGCAGTCACCGTCGCCTATGGATAGGTACTTGTAACACCAGAAGCATCTCAAACACGTTGCCGACCCTTTAGGACTCGATTAAATCGCCTTTTGAAGAACCCCATGTTGTAGCTTCTCGGTAACACCGTAGAAGGTAGCTCATTCCACATTTTGCAGGTATGAGGTAAGAACGATCGTGTGAATCGCATAGTGTGCGATTTCCACTATGATGATGTGTGGATGAGCCTTCAGGCGGTGGCGGCTAGTGCGATGGTAAAACCGCGACGCCGGCATGATGCCATGACATAAACTTACTTTTCCGCGGCCTAGAAGGAGGGTTTTTCCGAAGATATGAAGATTTTTGGATGTATTCTTCTAAGCACTGCCATTTAGCGTGGTAATGCCGCCAGCATGCTTGGGTACGCTACGCTGCGAGCTGGTAGTGGCTTGAGAGCATTTGGATTTGGAGACAGATTGTGTGTGTGGATGTGTGTGTGTGTGCGTGTGTGTGGCAGTTTATACAATAAATATTTTCTGATTCTGGCCCTGCACCAACAATTTATTTAGTAAGTAACTAATAAGTTATGTTTGCAGTTTCGATGCAATCGCTCAAAAAAGGCGAAGGAAAACATCGTGAAGAAACCGGTATGTCCAAGAACCAAGAAACTCAAAAGTTCAAAGGCATAATATGACATTCACCTACAAGCACTGGGCCAGCAGGGGCCAGCATGGTGGATTAGGGCCCATCCTATCTCTCTGAGAGAAGGCCTGTGTTCCAGTAGGTTGATGAATAATGAACGTGCTTGAGTATGAAAAGTGATATAAGGAGGAGAAACATGTTTTTCGTGTTGTTTCCAAAACTCCGTAGCCTTTAACAAAACCTCACCACATAACATTTGGAATTGTTTAAAATTCCAAGTATTTACCTAAATGTAAGTCCTAATCGTTTATTTTACCAACACGATAGTCTTCCGAGCATTCAACTGTTTGTCCTTCAGTGTTCTTCCCACAGCATGGATGATCACAACAGTGCATTGACAGTCGGTCAGGCTCCAGTTGTCGATGGAAGGTCGTCTCACAATCACATTGTGATAATGCGACATTTATTGGAACCGTCACCGTAACGTAACCACTCTATAATAAAAAGAATAACGTCGCCGTCGGTGTTTTGTTTTCAACCTACTTCAGAAAAGGAGGTTCTCAATTAGTTTTTTTACATTAAAAACAAACAGCTGCTAATTAAGACAGTAGGTATGAGATAAACAGTTACACAAAATCCAAAACATGTTTTTTCAATAATACAAACTAAAAGTAGTGTACCTACCTAAATGCCCCGTTGCAACACCAACTCGGGCGATAGATAAATAGTATTCAGAAAACAAACATTCGAACATCACTTGTCTTTAACAAGATATAATAAGAAAGAAAAAAAAACATTCAAATTACAATTATATAAAACCCCATACAAATATATTTAATTTAATTTTTTTGCCATTTTATTTTTAGTATTATAAAATTGGTTATATTTATTTACTTCTTTAAACAAGTATAAGTTAATTTTTTTACAACCCGACCAGGCCTAGCTTGGGTCGTGGGCAGCGAAATAAAACTCTTATGGTCGTGGGCAAATTGTCTTTCCACCGTTTTTATCTCGCGAGAGAGACTAACGTATCCATATTTTAGCTTTGTCGCGTCTACGCGTGGTGAAAAACAATTGGCTTGCTGATAAAGTTGCTAATAATCTTCCTCCTCGCCTCCTCTGCTTTAACCGTCAGTTCGCGAGCCTGACTAGCACTTGGTCGGTTTTATTTGATATTATTATTATTTTGTAGTCAATCCACCATAACATTACATATTCTGCGAAAATGTCAACTGGCTATCTAATCTATTACGGTTCAAAAGATACCAGACAGTCAGCGTTAGCTTGGTAGGTATAAGGTCCCATATAATAGGATCCCTACATCCATTTAATGGTAAATCACAGAGGATATGTTAGAATTTACTATGTGTGAATAATTGTCAAATCCGATGTTTGGTTCCGTATAGAAAGCTATAGATTACAACCGGATTGCCAAAATAGATGACCTAGGACAGCCCTCCTGGTTACCATGCGAAACCAATAAATCATCGTGATACCACTGAAACAGTCAAGGTGGAAGGGGGACCAAGGTCCCGGGACGTCCCCCCTTGACCACAGAATGCGTAACAGGAAGTATGTACGTTTGATGTGTCGGGTGATTCCCACTTGATGAAATATTTTAGAGGAAATACTTAGTATATAGGTATTTAGATAGTCGAGAGTGGTAAGATCCCAGACCGATGCCGAATATGACTAACCTACCGACCTTTTCCTACATTTTGTATTGAACGAAGGAAACAATTTGCAGAATGTGGATTGAGCTATTTTCCGTGGTGTTTTATGCTACATGTGGTTCATCTCTTCGATCAAAATAAAAATAATTATATTTTGGTCGAAGGTTCTTCTGTGGAATTTTAAAGCGTCGGCAACGTATTTATGATGCCTCTGGTGTTACAAGTATCCATAGGCGACGGTAACTTCTTACCATCAGGCACCTGGTCTGCTTGTTTACCAACTATGGCATTAAACAAACAACCAACAAGACTGAACAATCACCTATGTCCTTGCCATAGATGATACACTATTATACCAACTCTGCAGTGCAATACCGTTCTTTATCGATCGTCAAATTTAACAGTAGAGATCGTCAAATTCGATAAAATGCCTTTTGATCAGTATACGGTATGATCGATTCTATGGCATCATATCGAACTTGAAGATCGATAAAGAACGGTACTTGCACTGGTGGTTCTTGCCTTGTCTGCAACGAACGGGGAACCTGGCTGGTTATGGATAAGAGCACGTAGGCAAATGGCTAGTGAAGCCAAACTTACTTACCTACTACCTAGATTGCAAGGCGCTCAGTGCAATTGACCATCAGCATTGTAGCGTAGGAAGGCTTCGGACGGGTCTAATGATAAGGTTTAAAAACAATGGGATTGCCCTTAGATCGTTGAAGGGTTATAGACATTCCAAATGCTCAAGCCCACTACCAGATGGCAGCGTACTTAGCACAGAAAAGATTTGATTTTTATCTTTTCTGTGTTACTTATATAGCATGCATCACCACGCTGAATGGCAATGCTTACGTTTTCGACAACCAGATTGTAACTATCGGGGAACACCCATTCAGGCAGCGCATTCCACTCACAGACTCTAGCAGTTCGCATAATATAAATATCAATTAAAAAACCAACTTCAAAATTAGTATACACGTAATTTAAACAAAATTGATTATATACCTACTCATTTTAATGTCGCGCTTTTTTATTTGAAAGTTCATACTTTCAAATTGGTCCCATAGAAAATTCAATATAAATCAAAATAACTGGAAAAAACATGTCATCCAAGTAAACAGAATTGCGTAAGTACCTTATTTTTTTCTGTGGTATTTACTAATTTTGAAGTCTTAAAATGTTGAAGTTTTTAAATAAATATTCGGGACATTTTTGCACACACGACATCTGACCCCAAAAGCAAAGCTTGTGATATGGCTGCCAGAGACTGATATACATACTTAAATATCAAATGTTCATCTCATAAATGTTTAAGTGGGAATAAGTGGGAATCGAACCCACAGCCCCAAGCGCAGAAGGCAGGCTCACTACCAACTGGACCAATGGGCTATCAAAAAAATAAAAATCTTTTAAAGTTATAGTTATAATTATGTAGTATACGGTTTCTTTCATACGACAGTACAAACACTAGAATCGTTTGCTTGCACTTAAGATAACATTGGTATCTATCGAGGTAAATGAAAGTAATGTTTCGCCTAATTCCCCACTGGCTTGTATTGCTCAAGTGCTGATTGCATTCCTGCGCTGATTAGAATGCAGGTCACAGTTTTCTTCAAGATTTTCGTAATTATAGGCAAAGGCAAAACTACAATATCATGTATTACCACCTATATCTAAGAAGACTTCACAAGCGGTCCAAACTGTATGAAAGCAAGCGTGGCAAATTCTTCGTTCCTAAAAGTGAAAAGAAATATCTTTATTCTGTCGAAATCTATCCAACTCTATTTGCGGTATTCCTACAACTCAGTATTGCACAATTACCCACTTTTGTTTCAAACTAACACGTGTGGTCGCGGCACCGATTGAGCAGACCGATTTTAGTCGGACTCAATTATGACGAATAATCATAATTGTATTGGAAATATGACATGTAAGGTAGATCGACTTGTGGCGTCTACTTGGATATAGGTCCGTGTGTATTACAAATTTTGAATTAGGTTTTTTCCTGACAGCTGCAACTACATTGTATAATAAATGGAAAGACATCGTAACCGACGGTAACCAAATTTTACAGTAGATAAGTAGGTACTAGTATTTCGCCCCAAACTATGACGCAACCCATTAATCTTCGGAACCCCTTGATCGATTTTATTTATATTCGAACTTAAAAATTGTATTGAAATGAACTAGGTACTTGCCATGCATAGAAATGCCGACTTATCGCATTATAATCTGAGACTTCTCTTCGCTCTGTAATCACCACTGCTAACACTGTTACGGTAAAAAAAAATACGGACAGCTGCAACTTTGTTGTAAAAACACGAATGAAGACCGTAAATTCTGATAACTTTTACTAGTTTTTTTTTTAAATGTCTCTTGAGCTAGTGTATGCAAACAGTTGCTCGCTTGATGGTAAACGCGTCGCTTACCATAGCCTCATTACTCATAGCCTCTGAGTGTGAGAGTAACCAGTGAGTGAAGGTCTCAGATATCCAAAGTAAGTAAACTTGCGGTGTCTATCTTATAAACATCTGTGGGTAGCACGCTTTTGTGCTACTAAAAAGCATGTGTATCAATAATTACCTACAACTGGGGGAGCACTTAATTTAAGAGTTTTATTTACCTTTCTTTTACACATACGCTGTATTGTTTGATCCAATGATAAGATTAGAATGTATCGAGATGTGACGAGCTAAGGTTTTCCCGTAGGCGTATTTCATTTATTTCTGTAAGTAGATGTGCTGTTTCTGATAAAGTTGCGACGCCTCTTGAGATACTGGTTAAGTACCTCGATATATTCTTTTAAATATTGCCTATCTCTATAATGTTTGAGATTGGTTTGAGACATCTATTGACATAACTGGCACATAATTTAAGATTGCGGTCGCCAGACCGCACCGGCTCTAGCCTTTTATTAGAGTAGAAAGAGGTTGTATTACGGCGCGTTTTATTTCTGAAAACTATCTTACAGGAATCGATCATTTTCCAGAATAAAAAGTAGCCAATGACCAAAAAAAAGAATGAAAAAATTTTCCATTTCAAAATTGCTGGTCTCAAACAATGCAAGTGTGCCCCGGCGGCGCCTGTCACGCGATGCGCATTTTGTTTTCGCTTTTGGCATTTTGGCGCACTTTGCTATCTGGCGCCTAGATCGACCGCTCTTCTCGCTCCACCCCAGGGCTGGCGCAGCTACAACGGAGGAGTACCTACCAGATAAAAAAGAAAATCTTCAGAGAAAACCCGGACGCTTAAAGAAATTTCCGGGTCATTCGAAGTTCATATTATTATATTCGTGTGGTGGGGGTGGGTTGAGCATTTCGATTGTCTTTAAACCTTCAACGCTATGGCGGTCTATGGGCAGTATAACTGTGTGTTTGGTGTGTTTTGTTGTGTTAGCTTGTCATAAAATATGTTAAATAGAACACGGAACATAACATGGAAAAATGTAGTCTGTTCTATTTTAATCCACGCTACCTGTTGCAGAGTTATTAATATCTATTCGGTACACGTGCCGGATAAAATAATTCAGCTATGGGGGACGGACAGACAGACAAATTGTTCAGGTTCAATGGCAATTCAGTGACACTGAACGATTTGAAGATCGACCGAGATATCAGTCTGTAGCCTAGAATTTTTGCCTTCTATAGAAAGCAAGTACCTACTATATCAAAACGAATTTCTATACAGGGTTACGCATATTACAGGCTGTACTAAGCCGAAACGAGGTCATTGTACTCATCATTATGAACAACTTTTAATGGGACCATTGTTTCTGCCACGCACTTGTACGTTGTGGAATGGCTTACCACCTTCGGTTTTTCCTCTAAATTATGAGCTCAATTGATTCAAACGAATAGTGAATGAAGTCCTTAAAACCACTCAAAGGTAGGCAACGCACTGCCAATGCCTCGGGTATTGTAGGTGTCCATAGGCAACGGTATGACTACTTACCATCAGGTGGCACGTCGCTTGTTTGTCTTATGTCTACTAAAAAACAAGCAGACTGGCTGATGGTAAGCAGTCACTGTCGAAGACCAGATGCATAACAAATACGTTGCCGACTTTGCATTTTGAAGAATGACATGTTTTAGCTTCTCGCAAACACCGCGGAAGGTAGCTCATCACTGAAAAAATGCTGAAATTTCGAAACGCTGCTAGTTTTGGGTAACCCAGTTATTGGCTAATATTCGAGACAACATGAGTCACTTTGTGAAAGTAGTGTCTGGCCTCTGCCCATATTACAGACGCCTACTAATTATTATAGTATAGTAAACAAGTTATTACATAAGCAACTAATGTCACAGAATGCAATAACAGGTAGATCCGTATATTTAGGTACTTAATTCGGCTACAGAGCTTCCGGAAGCTTCCGGCTTGTTTTAAGCGATGTTTAGGTGATGCGAAAAGTTGCGCGTCCGCAAACTATTCACGTTGGCGTGATTTTAGGCACTGCGCTGTTTCGAGCCCGCGTTATGAGGGAGCCGTAAGGCTCCTGGAAGCCCAGACTGGTATTTATGAAGCCTAGTCCGGCTTTCATGAAAGCAAAAGCCATGACCAGAAAAGTTACGTAATAAGGCCGCTGATATCCATAGTTTTAACTATCTTTGCGTATATTTGTGTATCACGAATTCTTTAGTTGGGTTCTTACACATTTTGTATTGACAAAAGATAACATTGCAGATGGTAATCGTGTGTCGTGCTCAACAAATGTTTGACTTATCATGTAAATGGCTGTCATTACATGATTGCACCGTTTATCTTTTTCTAAGACTTGGCTCTTAAGGAGCAACAAAATCTGTAGTTAAAAAATAAATAAAAACATACAGTTGAATTGATAAACCTCCTCCTTTTTGAAGTCGGGTAAAAATGATAATACAGGTTATTAAAAAGGTTTGGTTAGGTTTTCGGCTAAGCCGAAAGGGGTCCATAGTACCCTTAATTATGAACAACTTTTACTATGGGACCAACCCTGAAATTACTAGAAAAATATCAGCTGCTCCATACTTTTTTCACCGACTTCGGTTTAAAATTTATGGAATTTTCTGAATTCGGTTGTATTTTTTTAATGTTTGTTACCTCTGAACTCTGTCATTTATGAATCGATGTGAATAATATTTTTTACTTGAAAGGTTATACTTTTATCCCATATAAATTTCATCACAATCTGTCCAGTAGTATAGCTTCTGGAAATTCAGTTACTTGGATGACGATAATATGTTATCAAAGTAGGTGTAAGGTTAAGGTATAGCTCAAGTAGATATGAAATAACCGAAATTGCGTAGGTATTAACTAATTTCGTGAAGTCGGTTTTTTTAAAATTTATAATTATGGTCCGAATGACCGGTTTCTATGAAACAGTTGATATTTTTTTCGTTGTTTTTTTTGTTTTTCGTTCGTCATTTCAAAGTTGCTCCCGTAGTAAAGTTGACGGGTAGTACTATAGTCCCCTTTCGGCTTAGTACACCCTTTCCGCGTAGCCCATTATATACGGTTCAACTCACGTGGAACCTTTGTTTAAAATCATTTGTAATAAATAGTTAAGTGCGACTACTTTGTCAAAAGCTGAAACAATTTTCATGCTAGAGTAGGTATATCACCTATTGTATTCCAAGAACGTGACTGGAGTCCAATGTTTAATTTGCCCAAACCATTTGTGCAAATTGTACGACGTGGTTGATCATAAGTAGGCAAATTTAGATGTAAGCCGAACTGAAAACGACAAATAACTTCACTGAAGACTAAAGTAGCTAGTCAGAGTTTTTTCTATTATGGGGTTCTTCCTCTCTTCTAATGGAGAGGTAGGGAATTCAGCGTCGAGCTTTACTTCTCCTTGCTGTGGCTGGGCTCTGGGGGTATCTGCCCATAGGGAAGTTGGAGGGAAAAGCGTCCAACCGGCTTCGACCAAAATAAAGTGAATGGACGGGCCCAGTAGAAGCGCATTTTTGAAGATTACAAAATGAGCGCTAGGGCTCACTTCGTTTCAGCCGGTCTCTAGCCGTAAGAAGTGCAACACGGGTCTATCGCTACGTGATAACGAAATATCTGACAAAATTATGCATTCGTATGCTCTCCCGAAGTGTAAATTATACACAAATAAAACCGGTATCTATTTTTTATAACAAATATGCTGTACATTTTTATAATTAGGTGTTTTGACTCTTGTTTACTGAGCAAGTTCAATGGTTATGTGGCCTGTCCATTCATTTTATTTTGGTCGAAGCCCACCGGTGCTATTTGACCGGGTGGCGTCTCGAGCTCTCTCCGAGGACCGATATGGCCCGATTCGGTCTTCTTATCGTCTAATATGTCATCCAAGTAAACGAAATTGCTTATTTACTAATTTTGAAGTCGGTTTTTTTAATTACAGTATAATCTGGATATAACGACCTTCAAGGGACCGGCGATACTATGTCGTACTAACCGGATGACGCACAAAACGGCAGGATTATTTCTTGAGTACATTTATTATGAAACCTAATTTGAGTAAACAATATCGTCGCTAAAATAGGTTAGTCGTTATAAGCGAAGTCGTTATATATGAATTCTACTGTATATTTATCTGGAACTAGTACCCAGTTCTTGAACGAATATCCAAACATGTTTGAGAGAAGTTTATTTTTCAAAACGGCAAGTTTTCATGTGTTTTGTTTTGTTCATGCACAAGAATTTCATGTATGACTATATTATGAAAACAGCAAACTCGATTAATTTTGAATATCTACGCTGAATTGTTTACGAATTCTTAAATTCGATTTGGTTCTGACATCATTCGATCTGTGTAGGTAATTAAAAATTGTCTTGTAAATAAAATAAAACATTATCAAGCATACTTGTGTTTTGTTATTTTACTAGATTCTTCATCACCAGCCAAGTGCGAGTCGGGCTCGCGCACTGAAGGTACCGTACCACCACAAATGGTCTATGGGCAGTCTAACTGTATTTGTAGTTTTAGTTTTAGCTTGTATTTTGTTTAGTTAATAAAGGCGCTAGCCCAGGAAAAAAAAAAAACATTAAATAAAATTATCAGTTATAACTTTGTAATGAGCAGAAACTTGTCACCGACTTGCACTTGGCCATTATTTATTGATTGTTGTTATATTTTAAAGTGTGTACTATAATCGTACCAAATTTGACGCCTGTACGTATTATTGTTTTTCCATTAGAGCTAATACAAATATATGTAAAAAAATACGTTTGTTATATCGGGACCCCCTTTTTGTTTTTACATTGTAACATTACATATTCTGTGAAAATTTCAACTAGCTATCTAAGTATTACGGTTCGAAAGATACAGTTGCTTAAAGGTAGGACAGACGGACAGACAGACATACATCGTAGGCTTAGTACCTAATAGGGTCCCGTTTTTACCCTTTCGGTACGGAACCCTAAAAACGTTTATGCGTTTTTAATTATCGTGTTATGAGTATGACATAAAAATAAGTTGTTTTCTTTAAAAAAAATGGAGCTAATTTACGCTATTGATATAACCAACCTTCATCATTAAATGCCGTCCACATTGTAGTTTGGAGGTCAGTAGTATAGAAATCTTGCGATAGATTGATCTAGGTACACACGAGGCAGATATGCCTTAGTACAACTGTTGTTCATGTTCAAATGTGTTTTGTTCCACTTTTTTCACTACCACATAGGAACAAAGCTGTAATTGTACGGCACGGGGTCAATAAAACAAAACTCCTCATGACCGTGGACATCAAGTAATAAATATATTCAATAAGAGTAGGTAAGCACCGAATTTCCGCTCATTTACAAGTTCAACGTCAAGTTTATTTGAACAGTCCTTGCACGAGAAATAGCACTTCGGTTCTAATTAATACTAGATCAGAAAACTTTGTTAACATTTTCGGTAAACGTTTTGTTTGGACTGAATGAATGGTTCTGTATACTTCATTGGTGAAAGATCAGCACAGGAGTTCTTGTATATAATATTTTACCTTATTATGTTTATTCAGTCTGTATCTTTTTAATTGTAAACTATGTAAACAAAATGGCGTTTTTCGACTAATAGACAGCTCTTAATATGGAGTTTTTTTCATAGGAAAATCTCGTCGCTGCATTTTGAAAACTTGTGGTTTTCAAATGTTATGTGAAAACTTATGCAGTGAATAAAGTAACATCATAAAAAGTATCCTATGATCGTCCTCATGACGCTCACTATTTTCTTGTAAAATTTCACTAAGATCAATTAAGCAGCTTAAAAGAAAACGAACAATGAGAAAGAAGATCGATATTAGAGTGACTAAATGGTAGAACAAATTAACCTCATAGCCTCATAGCTTCATTCATAAAACAAACTAAGTAGGTACCTACTATGCATATTTTATGGGTTAAGGATGTTTTAAAGGTAATGCTTTCTTTTGGCGTAATCCACTAAATAAACCTGTGTTTAAAATGGTGTCAAGTTCTTTTTAGTAAGATTACAAAGTATATTTTAGAAGAAGTACCAAATGTGGCTATAGAATAAGAGTTCAAATATTGGATTTTAATATTCTTACTGCAACGATGATGAATATGCACAAGTTAATTATAAATTTTCTTGTATAACCTGACAAAAATATGTTTGAGAAACGAGTTCAGCTACTATGAGTACCTACTAGTTATCATTGTAATTTACACCTACTGTTATGTAGGACAAATCAAAATATTTAATGTGTGGTAATGAACGTATATGTAAAGTTAAATGTATAACTATGGAGTCTAATATTTCTGATGGTAGATTCGTCTCTCATAAAGTTTGTAATTTAATAACGAGGTTGTAAAAAATCAACTTACCTATACATTCACAAATTTCCTTTCTAAGTCAACACACAGCACAAAATCACAAACCTAGAGTTGTACGAAAAAGTTTATGAACAACAGTTTCTTTGCCTACTTTCTAGCAAAAAAAAAACTACACAAGTAAAACAAAAAGTTTTGTTTACGTTAGAATATTCAGCCAGTGCTACGGAAATTAAAAATAAATTTTGGCGCGAAAACGCGTGGTGACAGTAATGCCGGAGTCGATACACTGTCGCAGTCGTGTGCGCAGCAAGAAGGTCGCCTCTCGATTGCAGGTATTCAGATAAACACCAGGTTTGCATCATAACATTTAGAAGGAGAACGGAAACAATAGAATATTGCACTCCTATGCTATTAGCAGCTATCTAGCAGATTGCATAGCGTTATCGTACGGCCATTAGTAATTGGCTAAGGCAACGTATTTAGGAATAGGTTCCAGGGTTACACGCAACGGTGCCGAGGTGGTACTAAGCCAAAAGATGACCTCCTTTCACCACCGTTCTGTTATACCACCACCGATAGCCCCGTTGGTCCAGTTGGTAGTGAACCTGCCTTCTGCGCTTGGGGGCGTGGGTTCGATTCCCACCTAGGACAAACGTTCATGTGATGTAAAAAATTACCCGAATATTATAATTCTTCGAAGGTTCACACCACAAATTTCATACACACGATAAAACAGCTGAAAAAACTAGTGCTACAATTGGCGGCGAAACCAAGAGCGTTCTCTTCCAGTCAACCTTAGGATGGAGAGGTTTCATACAGGAGGTAGAAGGGGGCGTGCAATAGTGAATAATAAGATAGTTATGTAAACCGTACATTCTAATAACAGTAGGTACATACTAAGTAATAGTTAAATTACTTACAATTACGATAATATACTAATGCTGGCGGCGGCTACATTGTGCAGACTATATTTTAAAGCTATAATCATTGTCGGTAGATTATTCAGTATACCTACTGCATAGGTAAGTATCCGTTATAAGCCATCATTTTGCGGCAATGCTTGGACAAGATTTGCAGACGGAAGATTGGCGACGTGCTGACCCAATCTTAGTGTTTTCGGAAATCTCGTCGCATTGCCATAATTAGGGTTCCATACCCAAAGGGTAAAAACGGGATCCTATGGCCAACGATGTCTGTCTGTCCGTCTGTCCTACCTATAAATGGCTGTATCTTTCTAACCGTAATAGATAGCCAGTTGAAATTTTCATAACATTTCGTAACATACAGAATATGTAATGTTACGGCGGATCTCATCCACCGGTGCATCTAAAGATATATATTTTTCCTAATGAGGTACTTATTCTTTCATTTCATTTAGACAATTTGTTTAGTTAATAAGATGTATTCGTCATGTATACACGAATTCAGTAGAATTCAAAGATACGTAGCGAGTTAATTAAGATATTAGGTCAAATAACCGTTCAAAGCTGTTACTTAGTTACTATAGTTTAATTTTGATTGATTTACGACTATCAATCGTTCATACAATAACAACTGAGAAGCCATGTATCAACTGAGTAAAGGTAAATGAGGCGTAAGAAACAAGAAACAGGTACTTATTACCGGTAAAGTATTTAACCAGCGCGATACCCCGAACATCGGGTCATTTCCATTCAAATATTAAAAAAAAAAAAACAGAATCTTTTCATCTTATTTTAACCGACTTTAATAAAGGAAGAGAAAGAAGAATTCAGATATATGTTTTTTAAATATTTGATACTTACCTGGGAACTCTGTTATTTAAAAAACGTTTTTTTTTAATAGGACATTCTTTTATGTCCTGTAGAAATTTCATCAAAAACGGTTGATTAGTTTGGTCTTAACTAGAAAAAACATGTCACTAAAGTAACCGAAGGTATAATAATCAATCTGTGACATCCTTTATTTTTTTACCGACGAAAAAAGGAGGTCTTTAGTCTCCGCGCATACTTAGGTATTTTTTTATATTACACATTAAAATAAATATTCGGGACATTTTTGCACACACGGTCATCTGACCCCAAACTAAGCAAAGCTTGTGATATGGCTGCCAGAGACTGATATACATATATGTATATTTTTAAATACACACATAGATATTAACAGCCAGATATAGAACAAACATAAATGTTCATCACAAATATTTGTCCTAGGAAGGAATCGAACCCGCGCCCCCGAGCGCAGAAGGCAGGTTCACTACCAACTGGACCAACGGACTATAGTAATTCTATCAAGTAATTTTATTCTTGAGATCGGTCTATTTCTAAATATGTTTACGAGGGTAGCAGCAGTCGTGTAACATATAACGACGATTTTAAAATTTATACATGACTAATTGTAAGACGATTTACCTAGGTACTAGTAGGCCGTTTCAGCCTTTGCAGTGTTCTTCCCACAAAGGCATTTTAAAATTCGGATGTTCTAAAGGTCATTTTGCTAGATTGTCCTTCTGATACGGAGTGTTAATGCATGATGATGTAACTTGGAGGCAGTGGCGGATTTACACATTTACCGCCAGCAGGCCTAGCATGGGCTGTGGATAAATTGTCTTTCCACCGTTTTAATCCACGCCTAGACGCGACAAAGCTAGATTATGGATACGTTTGTCTTTTTCTCGCGGGATAAAAACGGTGGAAAGACAATTTTTCCACGGCCCGTGCTAGGCCTGCAGTAGGCTACTCAAATTTTGTCGCCCCTACCGACCTCTACAATTCAATACCCTAGTTCACAATCATGCGACTACGCTAATTGTAGAAAAATGTATCTTAGTGGTCAGACATATTAGCAATATTAGGTACATGTCGATTGTTTGTGCGGTGGACCTAACAACATTTAAGTATATAAATATGAATCTTTTAATTTCTGTAAGATATTTAACAAAAATTGGCCCCAAATTTGCCGCCCCTAAAATCTGCCTCCCTAGGCTCCAGCCTACTCAGCCTGTTGGTAAATCCGCTACTGCTTGGAGGTATTTGTACTGCCACTGTGTAAGGAACGTGGCGCTTACCATCAGAAAAAAGACTTGCTCGTCTAGTAAGACAACTGTATACCTACTTAAAAATACAAGTACTCCTGTCACCTTGATTCGTTCGCAAATGTAGGTGAGCACAGAGGTCGTGTCGGCGTCGTTGAAAGAAAACCAGGCGCTCCCCTTTTCCTGCGAGCAATAAGGTGCGCGCACGCATCCGCCGCTCCTTTTGTGACGTCAGCGATGACGATAACCACTTCGTAAATAGGCTCCAGGAATTGTGGAAAAGCTGCTGTTTTTAAACAAAAACAGCTTCACATTACTTAAACCTTTAATTTATTTTCTTTTTTTACTAGCAAGTGCCTTTATTAAACAAAATACAAGCTTATTAACACTACAAACAGAGTTGGATTGTCCATAGATCGTTGAAGGTCTAAAGACAATCCAAATGCTATCAGTTGGCAGCGTACCCAGCAAGCTGGCGGCATTACCACGCTGAATGGCAATGCTTATGCGTTGAGCTAGAAACACGCCAGCATTTTGGTCACGTTCACATTAACCAGGCGCTCTGAAAGATTTTTAGGGTTCCGGACCCAACGGGACCCTATTAATTAAATAAATAAATATTTGGGACATTTTTGCACACATGGTCATCTGACCGCAAACTAAGCAAAGCTTGTGATTTGGCTGCCAGAAACTGATATACATACATATATATTTTAAATACATACTTAAATAAATATTAACACCCAGATATAGAACAAACTCAAATGTTCATTACATGAATGTTTGTCTTAGGTGGGAATCGAACCCACACCCCCAAGCGCAGAATGCAGGTTTACTACCAACTGGACCAACGGGCTAAAACTGATCCCACGTTGTCCGTCCTACCTTTAAACGGCTGCCTTTCGAACCATAATAGACGGGCAGTTGAAATTTTCACAGAATATGTAATGTTACGGCGGATAACTAAGAAATATTAAAAGGAAAAACGAAAGGGGGTCCCCCATACCGTGACGATCGACGGTATGTATTTAATAGTTTGTGAGTGAAGTGTTCACGAAGCGTACCTACATAAAATACGTGTACAATTCCATACGAAGTTTGAATTTCGAAATTGAAATTTGTATGGAGTTCGGTTGAGTTTTTTATACTTTTTATGGTTCCGATACAAAAACAAAATTGAAAGGCGTTCAAAATTACCTACGGAAGATATCAGCATTTAAATGTCTTGCTAGACCGAGAGCGCACTATACTTACGAATGACGTCACTTAAGTACGCCATACAAACTCCATACTAACACTGCAGAAAAGAGACAGAGCTTCATGATCTGAACTAAAACTTTAAACACTTATATCTCAGATCTTTATACGCCGATTTAAATAGTTTCTTTAGAAAGTCTTTTTTCATTAAGCCTGTTATTACCTGTCCGATAGCCTATTTAAAGTATAACACTTAATAGCTGAAGGTTAGATGAATGAAGGATGGCGTGTCTACACTAACCTCGAAGGAAATGACTAAAACACAAACGATTGATTTATTTATATAATTCATTTATTAATTGTATAGTATTCACATTGTCGCTACGTTTCACAACGAAACAACGGCATCGTAAAAAAATGAGAACACAATGTTTGACAACGTAACTAGGTATATAGAGAAATGCAGCGTTTCAACGAAAGCCAAAATAGTGGCAGTCGTCTGGGTGATTGGCAATGTGTGACTTGTGTCCATCAGAATATGGTTCATAATCGTACACTAGTTATAAATATGGACGAGTACATTTTCACTAAGCACATAAATATTGCACAGTAACTGAGAACAGTAAAACGCGTTTTTATCTGCCAATTTAAACTTAATGGTTTACTTTAGAGCTAGAATACCTCACCGTCGCATCACCTTAAGAGCCCGTTAACCATCCAAAACTATCTTTTCGCACATTTTCAAAATATTTGTAGATAAATACCATTAACAGCCCTCTCACATTTTTTGATGAAAAAAAAACAACGAAACCTGGATTTTTGGCGTTCAGATTCTATCAAATTTAAAGAGATCAGAAAATTCAATATCTGTAATTAAAAAAAAACTGTATTTTTCATTGAAAATAACAGCTTAAAATTTTGGAAAAACTCAATATATCAAGTTATTACCTCCAATTTACAAAAGTAGTTTTTCGTTAAACTCTCGGAGGGAAAGTTTGAGAGCGGATTTCGTTAAATTACTGACATAAAATAAACAATTTTAATGTTATGGTTTACTTGTTTTATATTCGTTTTGACAATTAAGGCTTTATTTAATCGTTTTATGTCCGAAAATCTAGATACCTGTAATTGAACGATTGCGTTTTGTAATAAGGCTCTTGCATGGTATTTAAAAAGAACCGGTTATATAAACAAATCAGTGATATTTTTTTCTGCAAAAATCTTAATTTGCGCGAGCGAGACAGTTGTTACGAGAAGCGCTTTCTTAAGAGGGCAACAGCGGCGCTAGAATAAATGATGTGCGATGTTGTGACAGCTACAAGCGGCTTACAATCATTGGTAGCATCAAAAAATCAAGTAAAACTAAACATTACGCACTGTCCTTGCTTTACTGTGTTGCAAATCATCCAGATGAAGCACAGCCTTTGCGAAACGCAAACTTAAAATTTAACTAAAACTTAACTTGGCAGTTATGTTGCGTGGATGAAACAAAATTGTTAATACTGATCGTTGCCAAGTGGATAGCTTATGGACGTCGACGACTTGTGACTGGACTAGACGCGGCTAATAGAATTCACCTTTAATAAAAAGTGTAAAATTTTCGACTCAAGAATCAACCAAGGTTACACTCAACTAGACGGTAACCGACTTTATAATAAAGAGAAAAGTTCTCAACTCGGTCCGTTTTGTTAAAGTAGCTAATTTTGTTATTACCAAACAAAACAACTACATTACAAATAGCAGCAATAAGATTGTAAGCATTTAACTGATTTAGGGCAAATTTTCAACTAACAGACAATTTACTTTATAAAAAAGAGGAAAGTTCTCAATTCGGTCCTTTTTTTTAAAGTAAAATAAATAGCAATAAGATTGTAAATATTTAACTGATTTAGGGCCAATTTTTAACTATCAGACAATTTTTTGACAATTTATTAAAAATGTTAAATTAAACAATACTTAAAATTGCTGTTAAGTTTTCGCCGACGGTTATTCATCGTTATCGTTTCAGCCTATAGTGTTCCCACTGCCGGGACTCGGGCCTTCTCTCAGGGAGAGAGGATAGGCCCTACCACCACGCTGGCCCAGTGCATACTGGTAAATGTCATGTCTTTGAACTTTTGTGGTTCTTGGACAAACCGGTTTCCTCACGATGTTTTTCCTTCACTGTTTTGTTTTTGAGAGATATTGACATCGATTCTGATGTACTCTAAACTAAACTAAATTTGAAAGCTCTAAAATTGTTGCCGTCCTTCTCTCACATATTAAAATGAAAAGAGAGGCAGATAATTTAAGCCCTGTCAGATTGTTTTAATATAATGAGTGGTATGACAGAATCGACGCCATTGCCATGCGAAAAGGAACAAGCAATTTTAACCATTGTCTAAATTAAGTTACGTGTTTAAGTAAAGTCGAATATATTAGAGTATTGAAAAAGTATATCTTAGCCATTGTGGTAACCAGACTGACTTTCAGCATACAAATAGAAATGATACATAAACGCGATGTGACGTCGCAACAAAACAAGAAAAGTGAAATTCCCTTGACCGCGTCCTTCACTGTGCCGCCCACAGAAAAGAGAAGTAAATAGAACGGAAATGAGAAGGAAGATGTTACCAGGCATTATGAGCATGAGGAACTTTGATTGAACATTCTTATTTAGATCAACGTGTCGAACTCCGCATCACAATTGCTATGATTTCGAATGACTGATGTTTCGTTTATATTGGTGCAACTGGCTACAACAAATTTCTTACAAAAATGACTTGACAGTCGTTCTAATTTAAAAAAAAAACTTTCTATTCTGTGGTGCCACCGTACAAGAAACAAGCGCATATTACATAAGCTATCACAATTTGTAATTCCAAGGCTGAAGTGAATTGACTCGTCTCAGCCGCACAATTTCAGTTAAAATTAAAAGAAAGCTATACATTAATTGACTAAATACCTTAAATCGCTATCGACGCGAATGCAGACATACCCGAGTGAGAAAGAAAACATCAACATTTACTGTGAAGTTGGCACGACAAAAGTCACAAAGAAACATCATCAAAATAAAGCATCTGTAGAAAGAAAACTTATGAAGTTATACGACGGTTCTAAGCTTACTTATTGTACTTCTTATTGCTTAATAAATAGTTTTTAAATGTGACGTTTTGGTTCCCACAAGTGGAGTTGCCTCGTTCGCGCGCAAATAAACTAATGTCATCGAAATTTGTCAGTATCTAAACGAGAAACAGACTACCACAGCATTAAACTATTCTTGAGCATAATAATAACGTAAGGCAGTCGAAAATAATACGATTAACGAAGAAAAATGCCATTTTGAGTATAGTAAGGCTGGTCAATGTATAAAATTGTTCGGTAAGCAAGACGTGTTTAAACCAGTTTACATTTCCTAAACTATAAAAGTTATTATATTCTATTCAAAGACCTATGGACTTGTAGAAGTGAACATGGCTAGTTTAAATATCAAAATCATTTATTGAGCAGTTTTTTAAGTTGTAGTATATGTAGTGAATTTAGGGTGCGCTTTCACTGAGGACGAAACGAGCGGAGCAAAGTTGTGAACAGGAGAGGGTCTATTTATTTGATTATACAATTATTGTTGACGAAATTTAATATGAGTAACATGTAATAACTGTCGAAATGCTGTAGACATTATGACATTAATTAATTTAATAATTAATACTTCGTCTATAAAATACGGATGACGAGGCGGAATGGCTTTAAAGGCTTTGGCCTGCCCCAAGGGCGAAAACAAAGTAAATAAAATTAGGTTAGTAAAAAGTTTTTTTTTAATTCAAAAAAGTTAAGACAACAATGGGTTTCGAACGACGTGATTGGTCTATTCACGATTCACGTACATCTATCCGCTCGTCTTCGCCTCAAGTAAAAGCAGCTTTATTTAATGACTTGACTGCGCCTTAACTTACTTTGCCACATGTAGTTTCACACCTTTATTTCATAGAGTTAGAATCGAATATCGCACGCATAAATAAATCGTGGTTTGCATAATACGTAATTTTTTTGTAGCGCTGGTTTAACACGTCTTTTCCAAAGCCCGACACAAATAATCAGTGAGCCACAATCGAAACAAACATTTCATAAAAAATCATTAAAAAATTGTATTAAATCACATAGCACATACATTTGAAATAATGTGTTTTATAAACAAACAAAAAAATGCTTGTATTGAAAATACATAATATAGGCCCTTGTAAAAAAAAAGGTTTACATAAATGTAATAACATAAAGGAAGACAAAACTATAAAATTATCTGTTCATGTCAAACATATTGCACTTGTAAATCATATATTGTGTATCGGTCGTGAGTTCATTGCTATTAGAAAAAAGTACGTTGAGAATAGGACAAGAGTTCAAAAGATCAAGTTGAAATCATTAACCTTAGATTAAGATATAACTAACTTTCCTCTCCCTGTATAGTGAATAACTAAAGTAAATTAATTTAAGTTAAAAAAAAATGTAGCAAAGTATAATAAAAGTCACGGACCCTGAAGACCGGGGTGTTGGATTAAAAAAAAATTATTATAAAATTATAAAAAAAAAGTTGACATCATAATAAGTAACGCGATAAAGTAGGAAGAGAGTATAAATAAATAATCAGAATCACAGAGTAAACAACGCTGAATAAATTTAGGGATAATACAGAGAGGACAAACTAGACAGGCAAAGCTGCATTAGATTGGCTTGACTAGATGCATATATACACCATCAGTTTATATCAAATTATGCTTAGTTACGAACCGCTTCAGTCAGTCCGGCCACCGCATGTGTGGATCTTGAAGACGTAGTGTCAATACACGGTACCCAATTGCTGTCAGATCTGATGGAACTAAAAGTGAATAAGACTGATCGTGTATAGATGTCATTAGGATAAATATCACGATAGATTTAATATAATAATCGAGAATTTAAATTATCTACTGAAAAACTTGTCCTATTCTTAAGCGGACTTCGACAAAAAAATAACTTTTTTCATAATACTATTACCGTGTAATACGTCAAAGCATTAGATGCCAAGATATGTTCGACAAACATTCGACCGTAATACAAAACAACGAAAAGGAACGATTCACAGTTTAAGTAGTTACAAAACAAACAAAAAAAAATGCTCACAAAAATGTACTTAACACTTTCTATATGTATAAATGTAACTTCCCATATAATATGTATGGCCAAGAGTACAGTATTATATGTTTTTAACTACTGGTACATATACAATAAGCGCATTTAAATCATACAAGATAAATCATTACATCACAACAATGATGTCGAATTAAAACTTTCTAGACGACACCACTGAACTTTCAGATGTCCAAGCATGTGAACAAATATGGCGGACAGCCAACCAATGATAATCACTAGTGAGAAAATTCACTGCTGTCATTGGTCGAAAAACGCCATGTTTGTTTACATAGTTGGACATTTGAAAAGAAACAAACTAAAATTGTTGCTGTCCTCGTCTAAAAGAGCGAAATAAAAGAGACAGCAACATTTTAGGTAGTTCAGTTTTGTCGTAAAAAGCAATCAAAATCGACATTAATTACTAGGTACGCTATTATCCACCAAAAAAGAAAAACGCGTATAGCTTTAGCTCTTATACTATTTTAGAAGGCCTTGTATTCTAACTACCCTTATATATGCATTAGAAATTCCGTTTAAGGTCACCATTTCGTTAAAATTACAACTTCACTATATCACTTGAGAGAAATTAACTAATTACACGAATAGTAAAACTTAAATACAAATTATAATTAAAACATTACTGTAGAAAATTGTTATTTTTAGTTCACACACAAGTTCGCTTATAATAAAGCATCGAGAGGGATTTTTTTCGCTTAAAATTAAATAGAAAACGCTCGCTCGCTTAGATTAGGGTTCAAATTAACTCGATCGGGCTTAATTGACCTCGACACGCCAAATAAATAACAACAGTACAAGCAATGAAATAGAGTCGAAAATACAATAAACTGCCACACGGATATAAGTCTAGTTTTCACTAGCGAACATATTTCATTTTGCTCTGGCTCTGAGCAAATGTTCTTATAAGCTGTGATATTTCTGTTCTGAAAGATCTGAGTAAATACCTACATCTATCAAAGCAGAGAAAGCAAATGTGAAGTGAAAAGACAGAAAAAAATATTTTTTTCATCTTTATTTTGACGCAGGCACTGCTATTTGTTGTTTAATGGCATTCCAGGCCAATCAAGGGGACTCGAGCATGCTCTAATATCAAAACAAATTCAGTTAGAATCTTGAAGTTAACGCTGCAAGACTACGAATTTCGTACGCGAAACAAGCGGAGCGAAATTATAAAAATCCATCTCTCGAGCTCGAAGTCGTTTTCGGTAAAAGAGTTTTTTTTTTACTTAAGGGCGCGTCCACATCTGTAACATTTACAAGCGTACAACCCTTTTTGTACAGGGAGCGGAGTACAAACTCAACGTGCACAAATTTCAATCACAATATTTAAAATTTGTTCGGAATACGTTTTGTAGTTATTCACTTTCATGTCATTATATCACTTGACAGGTAAGTAGAAAAATTACATGTTAAAGCGCTAACAGACGTGTATATTTGGTTGACGGACCGCCGTCCAACGGGAGAGAAAGAGAGGGAGATATGTTATTATCAGTTTCTCTCCCGTTGGTCAGACGGCGGTCCTCCAACCAAATCCACGCGTCTATTAGCTACTTCACGCTCTAAATGTTACATATGCGCTCGCGCCGTAACAGTGGTCGAGGTTCCTAACACTACCAGACTTATTAGGCACTAACACCGACATCAGAACGTCCTCCCGTTACTCCATACGTATATAATACATAGAAAATAGTAAAACACGTAATATTACTCGCACAATTCCACTAGATGTCCGTATAACTTACTTCATAGTCTTTATTTTTATACTGAGATCATTTTTGCCTCTATGCACTAATATTGGTACGCCGCCGTGCTAAGTCCTCGGTTTTAACGCCTGAATTCGCCTCTGCCTTTTCACTAATCACGTCTGACTCTCATAAAATGATCCTTAAGAGTACATGGTCAGAGTATAATGTCGTATCATTTTAAAAGAGTCAAATACGTAAAAAGTTCAATGAGATAGGGTCAAATTGATATCGATTCTGTAGACAATTTAACTACTCGACTAAAACTTTAAACAACATCAATGTCAGATTAGTTTAAGTCCAGAAAATTGTGTACAAAATCAACATAAACAACTGAGAAACACTTGCCAAATTTAATCGATTCGAATGACCAGTTTTCTTAATACTTAGACGCGATGCTAACTGGAGAATTGAGGCGTCAATTTTAAACCAGGAAAAGTTGAATTTTCCAGTTTTTACGCCGCCAATTCTCCAGTGGTCGTTGAGCCTAGATTAAGTCGACTAATACACACCATTAAACTAAAAGGCAGAGGCGAAGCCTTCACTACACGCTGTCAGTTTAACACTGCCACTTTTCATAACCAAAACATGATACCCGAAATAAAAACTAATCATATGAAAAACTGTAAAAACATTTCTCTATCAAACATTTAGTGGCCAGAAATATTTATCCACTTTTTCTTACCCAGCCAATAAAATCAATGCACAAGTTTTGCAATGAAAAGTAGCAGCACTGAAATGACTACACATAGATTTGATCTACACAGAACAACTTTGAAAGTTTGACACCAGTGCAGATAGTGCTAAATCCCTATATAGCTTGAAAATGAAATTGATATATTAATTAAATATTGATAATATAGTAGAAATATTAGTAGGCTAGATTTGCCAGTATCATCGACCACAGTCATCGAATTCAATAAAATACCGAAATAATAAATAATTTTATATTCGTCTTGACGATTACGAGTTTGTTTTTTTTGTTTTATGCCCGAAAATTTAGATAACTAAAATTGAACGATTGTGGTTTGTAAAAACTCAAAACTCTTACATATCCGATATTTACGCCACCTTGTGTACGAACTGCGAAGATTTGCAACAGGGCTATCATGTGAGTACAATACCCACTCGCGCAAACATTTCGCACAAACATGACAAAAACTTTGGCTGGATATAAAGAGTGCATGCTTTTTTATGCCATAGTTGGCAAACAAAGCTGACGGGCTGCCTGATGGTAACCGATCACCGTCGCCTACCATATAGGGGCATCACAGATACGTTGCTGACCCTCAAAGACTCTAGTAACAGCTATGCCTAGAGAATGCACTATCTAGCACTAAGCAGCAGAAGTTATCAAAGTTGTCCGTGTTGAGCAAGAGATGGCGTTAGACGAGGTGGTCGCGGTCGTCGAGCGAGGCGTCGGAGTCGCGGTCGGGGCGCAGCTCCCGCTCCAGGTCGAGCGAGCGCCGCTCGAGCTCCAGCCGCGCCGTGACCGCGCCGCCCGCGCGCCGCACGCCCGTCTCTAGTGACGACACCTGCAACACACCAACTATATTACAATTTTGACTTATTAATTGTTCAATGTCTATGTTGAACGATACTCTGGAAGTTGTTGACCATTACACCTATCTTGGACAGATTTTTCAATTAGGCAAGTTCAACTTCGGCAAAGAGGTCGCCCGAAGAATCCAACTCGGATGGGCAGCGTTCGGGAAATTGCGTGACATCTTCTCGTCCAAGATACCACAGTGCCTAAAGACAAGACAAGGGTCTTTGACCAGTGTGTGTTGCCAGTGATGACATATGGTACTGAGACGTGGTCCTTAACTGTTGGCCTTTTGGAAAATCTCAGAGACACACAGCAAGCAATGGAGAGAGCTAAGCTCGGAGTTTCTTTACGTGATAGAATTCGGAACGTGGATATTCGTGGATTCGTGGCGCTCTGCGCACTTTAGGTATGAAGCTACAAGTAGCTGACTTGTCGGACCTGCCGCGCTATAGACAGAGATAACGTGACAAGAGATACGCGATAGACAGAGAGGCAACTTCTAGATTAATATAGCTGTAGGTAGTTAGCGTTTGCACGTCCTTAATTGCACTTTATTGTGTAGTAACAAGAGTTGCTACTTAATTAAATTATTTTGCGGAGTGAATCTTTGGTACTTGTACTAATACAGTTTGTTTGTTTGTTTTAGTTTATTTTGAGTCTATTGCTTTTTTCTTTGTTCTAGTAATTTTATACATCTATATTTTTTTATTCACATGTTTTAGCGTTCATATAATGTACTCTGTTTTTATAAGTAGAAACTTTTAAATGGCCCCTTTGTCTCTAGCAAATTATTACCTCTGTTAATAAAGACTGTAATTTTTTTTAAAATAATTATAAAAACTTCTGCGGCTGTATTCGTTTTGTATATGCATGGTAAGTGCTTATCGTAGGGTATACCTTAGCGAGGCGGCGAGGCGGCGGCTAGGAGGGCGCGGGCAGGTGCGGCAGCTTGGCGGCCGCGGGCGGCCAGTAGCGGCTCGAGCCGCTCTCTTCGGACATTGCAGCTTGGAGTTGTTTCGCTTCTGTAACGACATAACAACACCTTGTACAAACAAGTCTACTGCAATACGGAACAGATACATGCACTGGCGTAGCTAGGATTGAGGAGCTTTTTAAACCTGGGGCCTTAGGGCTACCTGTTTTAAGAGATTCTGTTTAGGTGATAAGAAAAGTTGCGCGACCGCAAACCGTATCTCGGCGCGTTAAGGTTCACGTTCGCGTGATTTTCCGCACTGCGCTGTTTCGAGCCCGCGTTATGAGGTAGTCGTAAGGCCCAGATCACCTCATTTTAAATTAGTTTTTTTCCGAAAAGAATCTAGATTTTTTTGGGATCGTATGTTTCAGGCTTCCCAGGGTGGTTCGTGCCCACTTATGCCCTTACATATCTACGCCAATAAGACGCCATGTCGTTTCCTTCATCGTTATCATAACCAGCCTTTACTAGCCCACTGCTGGACATAGGTCTCTCCCAAGGCACGAAAGCACTCACGATCTTCGGTTTTTCTCTTCCAACCACTGCCAGCCGTCTTACGCATATCGTCACTCCAACGATTCTCAGGGTGTCCTACGCTACATTTGCCGATTCGTAATTTCCACTTTACCCCAATGGTTATCAAATTCAAATTCAAAATATTTTATTTCGGACAACTAAAAAATCCATTGGGTTAGTACAAACAAAACTTAGAACTATTGTTAGATAAAATACAAAAAAAAATCATACAAAAAGAAAATAATAATATTTTTTCACGCACCCTCGGAACATCTGCACTAATAACGACTGAGCAAGAAATAATATACTTCCTACTCAGCCATCACCCGCACAAAATGCCCGAGTATAGGCGCGTGAAAATCTTCGGCCACTATCTTTAAGATGCTGTTCGGACTTCCCCGCACCCTCCTCATTAGTGATGCCACTTTCTTTCGAATGACGGCATGAAAACCGTCAGTTCGAGTTTGTGCGAACATTTCGGAGGCACTGCAAAAACGGGGAAGTCCCAACATCATCCGCAAAATATTATTGTATTGGACGCGTAGGGTATTGAACGATTTTTTGGTATAGCTGATCCATAGACTACCTGTGTACAGACCTTGACAATACGCCTTAAATAGCGTTATTTTGACTTGGTCTGAACAGCGAGCGAATCTACGGGCCAGCATATTACCGCGGATCGCCAGAGCCCTACGCTCCCTTTCAATGTCAACATCGTCCCTAAGGTCGTCGGTAAGATAATGTCCCAGATATTTCAGCTGAAACACCCTGTTTATGTCCATGCCCTTTAGGGTAATGGGTGGGAAGGATTCGGGACACCTACCGGCGGCCTTAAAAACCATGTATTCACTTTTTTTTACATTATATGTGAGGCCGTGCGACGCAGCGTAGACCTCACAGACTTTTAACAGCTCCCCGAGAGCCCCAGCAGTCGGACTCAGCAGCACCATGTCGTTCGCGTAGCTAATGTTATAATGTGTTTATCGGTTCTGCGGCAGATATGACCAGCCCCCAAGCTGAAGTCGTTTTCTTGCAGATGTGAATTTATTTCTGTGACTGTGTTCATAGTAGGTACTCGGAACTCGTTTGAGTCTGTCTCTCGACCAGAGATGGAAAGTCGTAATGTTAAGAATTAATATAATTATGACTTCAATATGATTATAGATAACTGACCCACAGGTGGCGCCAGCGACGTGCACTGCACACGTTCAGCTGCTAGTGGCGCAAACATCACCCACTCCCTGAATGGTTACACTGTTACTTACTGGCGACTTGCGACGAGTTGAAGGTGACCGGCGTACGTGCTAGCGGCGTGCGGAGCGAGCCCCCCCGCCCACCGCTCCCCGCACCACCCGCCCCGCTCCCGCTGCACACGCTCGTTTGCTGCAAGTAGCAACATTACACCTGAACATGGTTACACATAACATTGAACGTTTGTTTATGCTTCTGTCTAGTATCAGAGTTACAAGGTAATCTTGTGACGATGTAGACGTGGTACATAATTTTTGTACACTAAGTATAAATTACCTAAAATTTTATATCTCTGGGAAATACCAACACTAAGTTGATTCGACTTCGAGACTCCGAATTTCTATCAACATGTGAAGGGAGCAGCTAATGCATAATTATAACAGAACAAGTTAGGATAACTACATTTTAATTAACTATTTATTGTGAATACATGCATATATATTTTTATTAAGTGCCTTTATTAACTAAACAAAATACAAGCTAAAACTAAAAATATGAATACAGTTAGACTGCCCATAGACCGTTGAAGGTCTAAAGACAATCCAAATGCTCAACCCCACTACCAGTTGGCAGCGCACTCCAGCATGCTGGCGGCATTACCACGTTGAATGGCAATGCTTATGCGTTGAGCCAGAAACACGTTGCATTTAAATATAGTTGCTATAAGTATAGTGAAACCCAGACTTTAGACAGTTGAGAGAAGAAAACAAATAATAAAATATTCATAAATAATATAGAGACTATAGAAGATATAATATAATATAGAATAACTATTCTAAAATTATCTACAACTACATGCAAATCCAGATTTCATTAATCAGCGGCATTATTCTTAACAAAAATATTTTCATTAGAGTTGGCGGGTAGAAACTTTTTTACAGACGGCGCTAGTGTAAGCTTTTGCCCTGTTTATGAGTTTTTATTTTATATGCGGAACATGTCAGATGTCATAATGATAAAAAACCATAAAAACTTCCACAACATTAAAGCTATGCATCGTCACTGTGTCAGTTCTGTTGGCAACCTTATCTATACTAATATCAAAAAGAGGAAAGATTTGATTGTTTGTTTGTTTGTTTGTTTGCATTGAATAGGATCCGAAACTACTGAACCGATTTGAAAAATTATTTCATTGTTTGCAAGATACACTATCCCCGGGTGACACAGGCTATACTCTATAACCGTGCGAAGCTGGAGCGGACCGCTAGTTTCGAATAAAAACAAAAAAATAACAATTATTCTACTTAACTGGAAGTGGTGAATAATTAAATAAAGTGACATTAAATTACTAAGAAATACTGAAATCTAAACATTGCAGCATGCATTTATCTTTGGTACAAATCTCTACATAGTATAAATTGAAGTCGCTTTCCGCGTCTGTCTGTCTGTCTGTATGGCCGCTAACTCCTTCTAAACCACGCAACGGATTTTGATGCGGTTTTCACCATCAGTTAGACACATCTTCGAGGAAGGTTTATATATATATAACTAGCGACCCGCCCCGGATTCGCACGTAAATTACACCCGTGCGAAGCCGGGCGGGCGGGTCGCTAGTTAGGTATAAACTACATTACGTACATGACTAACTTTCGAACATTTACCTTAATGTAAAACTACTTAAAATAAAATAAATACGCAAATAATAATAAACAGTGGTGGTCAATGTTTTTTTTCAATTCAAAATTTGAATAAAATATTGTTATAGTTCTCCACGTGAATAATGCTGATATTGTTATTTACTTAAAACTGATTTAGATTATACAAGACACACATCGTGTGCCTAGTTTACATACATTTCACCGAGTACCGTTAAAAAGTCACAACACTAGTACTCATTTTGGTGGCAGTCGAAAGGCACACGGCGCACCAGTGAGTAATGCGTCAACATTTTGTGCTATGACTTTCTAGTGACTATCGTTAGTGATTTATGTTTGAAAGTTTTTTTTCCTGAGGGAGGTTATTGTATCCTTATTATTATCCCAAGGGAAAATATGTTCTTATTTCAATCTGACATTAAATCCTCTCTCAACTGTAAATAATCAAAAAGCCAGAGCAATGTCTCAATGCTTTCCATATTTCTCCCTTTCTTCCGCCAAGACAGTAATAGCATTATAAATTCCAAATAAGAATGCGAAAAGAGATTATTGAACCTCTCCACTTTTGCAGATAGCTCCATAATGATTAGTAATATAACCACCACCAAAACAAAACGTCAACAAAATAAAAAGCAAACTAAAACAAACCTATTTGTCAGTGCATTTGGGTTGCACGCGCTTGGCGAGCGCGATACTAACGTGGTTGGTAGGCGCGGGCTCGTCGTCGTGCGGTGGTCGCGGCAGGCGCCGGCGCAGCCACGCGTGCCGGAGCGCCTGCGCGGGCGTCAGCCGCTTCTCCGGGTCCCATTCTAGGCATCTGGAAATATACAAGTCAAATATCAGACTCAAAACCCTCCGTATACCATCATCTTATCAACCAAGACAACTGTCGTGTCAGACTATATTTCTAGCCACAGGTAGGGTCATAAATCATGTTTTGCGTAGTGATGTGCCACTCACGCACGCGCTATCGATAATTATGCCGTTGTGAGTGACTCAATCTCACGTGCCTATTTACTCAGTAAAAAAAATATACTCATATAAACTTTAGGGCATCATACTAATATTACAAATGCGAAAGTGTGTTTGTTAGTTGGTTTGTTTGTTCCTCTTTCAGACAGCAACAGAGCAACGGATCGACATGATTTTTTGCATGGGCTATATAGTTCATGGGTCGGAGAGTGATATAGGCTACTTTACATCATCATCGTCATAATCACCACTTTTCATCACTATGCGGGTGAAACCGCGGGGTGCAGCTAGTAGTAAATAAACTGCTATTTTGATGCTAAAAAAGTGGTAGGGATGTCCGCCTAGGGAAGAACCACATTTAAGCCGGTCGTTCAACCGCCAAGCAGTAGTGTGCAAATATTATTGTTTCGGATTGAAGGGCGATGTTTCTTGTGAAATTACCGGACATAAAGAGATCCTCATCATCAAAATCAGCCACCAACCACCGTCATCGTTTAATACCTCAAAGTGAGCGCAATGCATTGCCCCGGAGGATTTTGTTAAATTCTGGGTGGCACTAAATATATTTTAGGCAAGCGTAACGCTTACCATCAGGATTTGCTCGCCTGGCCAGTTAGTCGTATAACAAAAAGTGCGAGTAGGACTCGCACATTGACAGTTCCATACTACAAAGGTCGTTATTATAGCTCTAGAACCATCTAGTTCTATGATTTAACAAGTGAGGCAAGGATAAATCTCTAAGGTAAATCAAAACACAGCTGTTATCTCTTGCACAAAAATATTGTTCATCCCACGGGAACTAAACTTTTCCATAGTTTTAACGTTCTGTTAGCATTAATAAATAACGTAATCCCAAAATCCAAACAGACCAGAAATAAAATTCATTCACAGAAGAATATATTGTGCGGATATGTGATAAACAAACAGGTGGTTTTACTATCGAACATCAATTTGGAGAAACCATCAAAGAAACACTTCTCTATTTTATTTTTTGTTGTTTCTCCGATGTAGAATCAGAGAAGGCAGGTTAAATAGAAGTTTGCGAATGTACATCAACTTTGTAAAATATATTAAAATATTGCTTAGTTTTTAATAAGAAGCGTGGCAAACAGGCTTGCGTTCCGCCTATTATAGAATCTGGGTGTCTTCAAATTACGAGTGAATCGGTTTCTTCTAGGCAAGTGTGCTCCACCGTAGACCGCATCATCGCTTAACATCAGGCGAGTTGGCGGTCAAACGCAAACCTATAATTAAATAAAAAATAAATTTAAAAAACGCGTATGCCTTTGAGCAACGTCTGGACACTGGTAGTTATTTATCTTACCTTCTGATAAAATCGATAAAGAATTTGTCCTGACAGCCCTTGAGGGCCGTGACGAAGCTCTTGGAACCGGGCGTCCCTCTGGGTTTGCCTCTTCTCGACATACCTGAAAACATAGTTGAAAACACACTGAATATTAGAGATATATCGTACAATGGAGTCGGTTTTTCATGGTGAAACCTAACATGGAACATTCCTTATCATTTGAAACGACGTAATTTTTGGCAATTTAGAGCCCTAATTGGAATTAAAATAACTCTATTTAGTAAATGACTATGTCAGTGATTAAAACATCTTGTAAGTTGGAAAAATAAGCCGGACACATTGGAGAGAAATTGATACCAAGACACTGTTTTAAAATTTTTGAATACAAACTTTAAGACTATACCTACAAGTACAAACTTATTAAAAGTTGAAATTTTGCTGAAGGAAACCACAAACCAAAACATCATCTGTGTATATATTTTTGTTAACGTTGTTTTTTTTAAAGCTCTGAATCAATTTAGATAAAATTTATAAGGGACGACCTCTGAAGTATGACCTACCAACCCAAAAAATTTTCATCAAAATCATTTCATAATTGGCGGAGTAATCTCGTAACAAATATACAAAAAAACATACAGTCGAATAGAGATCCTCCTCCTTTTTTGATGTCTGTTAAAACCTGTATTACGAAATGATGAAGAGGGTTTTTTACCGTTCGACGATTGCGTGATCAGTCAAAGCTAAAATACTGTCTAGTATTTCGGAATGGCACGGGGTATCCTCAAATATGAAGCATAATGCTTGATACGTGCTATGCAGCCGTGCAAGTAAAGGTAATACAGCTTTTCGCGTGACAAAGGTAGCATACGGCATAGGAATGTATGAAATATTGGCATATTCAAAATTAACAAAAAGTAGGTAAAAAGTTAGATACGGAATGCTGTGACGGCCAGTATTTATTGCGTTCTCATTTGAACATGCGACATACGATCAATATTAGGCATAATTTCATAAACATCATCATCATCAGCCAGAAGACGTCCACTGCTGAACATAGGCCTACCCCTTTAACCTCCACACTGAACGAAACCATGCCATCTGCATCCACTGGATGCCCGTGACTCTCACAATGTCGTCGGTCCATCTAGTGGGGGGGCTGCCTACGCTGCGTCTTCCGGTTCGTGTTCTCCACTCAAGAACCATTCTTCCCCATCGGTTATCGGTTATTCATAAACAGAAATAAAGCCTATTATAACTTTTAGAAAAACAAATATCCATATTCGATGTATGGATGATGTTCAACCAAACGTTGTTATATTTGACACTTAGGTTTTGGATGTTTGTGAAAACTTCTTTAGACGCGTTGAACGATTTTTGATAAGGGCTCATGGTTTTGTGTCACCGACATGCTAATGTGACGTATTAGTTTTCACTTTTGTCGGCAGTCCCCGTCACTGGAAAATCTGTTACCAGGCATATGAGTGAACCTTAATTGAACATTCTTATTTAGATCAACGCGTCGAACTCCGCATTACGTTTATATGGGTGCAACTGGCTACAACAAATTTCTTATAAAAATGTCTTGACAGTCGTTCTATTTTAAACAAAACAAAACTTTTCTCTCTACTCGTTTTACTTTCGTCTTGACAATTACGGTAAAATTTTTGGTTTTACGCTTGGAAATCCAGATACCTAAATTTGAATGATTGCATTTTGTACGGCTTTACATTTAATACGGCTTAACCTACTGACACTACAAATCAAAAAGCATGTTCTGACCGATGATTCGCACATTTAGAGCTGTTGAAAGATGACACAATCCTGACTCAACAAACACTACAAGAACCATGAAGATATGTCATTAGAATATGTGTATAACATCTCAATGTTATCTTTCAGCGATGAAAACTTCGCCTATTAATATACAAGCGGTAACTTTTCACAGGAACCTGATGTAACGTTTATTAACAGGTTCACCACTTCACTCGGCCTTCCGCGATGTCACGCAGACGGTGCCCGGTGATTCACTAGTCTGGGCGGCGAGGCGCCACTTCTGAATGTGTATGGTGACTTAACGGAAAGTCAAGTTTTTACGCTTCTTGGTGACACGTGACTCGCATGCGGGCTGTGATGAACCTTTTTTTTTTAAATTGAGGAATATGCTTGCGTTTGGAACAACTCGCCTGATGTCGCGATTATACGGTTAAGACGCTTGCCTAGAAGAAACCGAGTCACTCGTGATATGAAGACACCCATATTGTAACTATCGGGGAACACCCATTCAGGCAGCGAATTCTAAAGACTAGCAGCTTTGTTTAGTTGACAGAAGACGAATCAGAACTATTCATCATCATCATCATTACCAGCCAATCATGTTCCCACTGCTGGGACACAGATCTTCTATCAGAGAGAGAGAGACAGAGAGAGAGAGAGAGAGAGGATGAGCCCTTCACCATGCTAGCCGAGTGCATGTTGGTGAATGTCATGTATTTGAACTTTTTGAGGTTCTTGGACATACCGGGTTTAAAACGATGTTTTCTTTCGCCGTTTTAGAGCGATAGCATCGAAACTGCACACAATAAATTAATTCAATTAAATAGGTACTTAGTAAAAATTCCAGCAATTAAAAAAAAAAAAAAAACCCTTGTTTTTCGAAGTCGGTTAAACTAACAGTCGAACTATGAAACTTCTTTGCTGAGGTCGGTTGATACCTCGATACAATACAAAGACGCTACAATATGTAAACAAACTGTGTGATATAATTATCAGTTTAGTGAACAGCTGTCTCCACCTTCCGAGTCACACGTCATAGTGATTGTACCAGACACTTAAATGATCAGTAACCCAGAAATAGTGGAACCGTCACAACATTCGGTCTTCATTCCGTTTTCACCCACACTCACCCTTGCAATGTATGTTGATTCATTCCAAACATATTTAGGTTGATAAAGATGTTTGGAATTTGCGAATGAAAATTTTTTTTTATCTCTGATTTTATAGAGTGACAAAGTGAGTCATACAGTAATGGTTACACATTCAGATCAGACAAACGGGATGTCTCTGTGTTTCACCATTTTTTTTCACTACACCGCTAAACCGCATAAGGCCCTCTTTTTCATCATTTAGCAAATTTGGCCATTCTAGTTTTATCATCAAAATTCAATTTTTTATCCAGGAAACCCCAAAGACCGAAACATGATTAAGAAAAGCAAATTAGCAGGATTTCATTTTGTGTGTGTGCATTTATCTGTGAGTGTGCATGTTTCTCACCCCTAGCAAAATTATGGGTTTCACGCCATTATGAGAAAAAAGGCCACTTCTTTGAACAGAATGCGTGGTAGCAACAACAGTATCCTAAGCACAATCACTGATAAACCTGATTGTTCCATCCAGAGATACCGGAATAATCTTATTATAGGTCTTGTTAGTTAAGTTTAGTTTTCTATTAATTTTGCATTGTCAAATATATATGTTGTATTTTTAATCTTATATAAATCTATACTAATATTATAAAAAGGAAAGATTTGATTGTTTGTTTGTTTGTTTGCATTGAATAGGCTCCGAAACTACTAACCCGATTTGAAAAATTCTTTCACTGTTGGGAACCTACATTATCCCCGGGTAACATTGGCTATATTTTTTTTTTTAAATAGGGATCCTTACTAAAACTCCAATAATGTAACCCAAGGTGTAAAAATAAGATTTACAATTTTAACTTTGCGTGTTTGACAGTTCTAAGACAGGACAACGTCTGTCAGGTCAGCTAGTATAATATAAAAATGAATCCTTTTTTATCTTGGTCACGCCATAACTTGAGAACGACTTTACCGATTTCATTAATCTTTTTTTTTTAGTATTCTAATACTTTGTAGCAGGTTCTTATGGAAAAATTAAGAAATATGCGCAGTATATAAAAAAAAAACAGAAAACTCAACAACGATTTTAACTTTGCGCGTTTGACAGTTCTAAGACAGGACAACGTCTCTCGGGTCAGCTAGTATTCTAATAATTTCTATTATAAAAATTTATGTTGTGCCAAATTGAGTTTTTATTATTGTAAGGAACCAGATCTCTTTTGAACCCACCGAATACGGACCATTGTTGTCTGAAAAAAATATTTATTATTATTGTAAAAAGGGACAGAATCCAGAAACAGATTATCGCGTCTCCCGTGGTTATATACTCGAAGTAGTTAAATCATTTTGGTTTAGTGCCAAACGTAGTGGGATATGTGCCATATAATATTGTCTAGTTTGTCTCCTCGATTCGGTGTTGATTTCCGCGCTAGTTTACGAGGCGGCAAAAAGTAATTTGTGAATAGTCCGTGTTTAATTTCTGTATTTCGTAATTGCCTCTTTTTATTTTATTGGCCTGGGATGAGCGTAAATAAATACGAAACAGGAAATAGCGTCTCGTGTTTATGTTTATTAAAGCGGCGGTGATTTTGACACGTGAAATTTTAGTGAAATACGCGTCCGTTAGGATAGTTGTTTAGAACGAGTTGGTAATAAAAGATCTCAGTGAATTTTAAGTGATCTGAAGTAAATCTTACATTAGCTCTGAATATAATAAGAATAAAGGTGTACAATTTTCCAGACCAACTGTTCAACACCAAGTTCGATATAATCGATTTTCATAGAATTCGCTCTAGTTATGACTAAGTAGATAGCCCGTTGGTCCAGTTGGTAGTGAATCTACCTTCTGAGTTTGGGGGCGTGGGTTCGATTCCCACCTAGGACAAACATTTGTGTTTGTTCTATATCTGGGTGTTAATATCTATTTAAGTATGTATATAAAAAACTGTATGTGTATGTATAGCAGTCTCTGGCAGCCATAGCTTTGCTTAGTTTGGGGTCAGATGACCGTGTGTGAAAAATGTCCCGAAATATTTTTTATTTTTTAGTTCTAAGCAAAGTTCTTAAGTTGTTGTTTTCAATAGACTTCAAAAAAAGAGGTTCGCAATTTGATTATATTTAACGCCCGATGCAAAAAGAGGGTGTTACAAGCTTAAAGCCAGTATCTTTTTTTAAATAAATAAGCTTGCGTTAGACCACCGTCTCGCCTGATGTTAAGCGATGATGCGGTCTACGTTGGAACACGCTTGCCTAGAAGAAACCGGTTCAGTCGTGATTTGAAGGCACCCAGATTTTAACCATCGGGGAACACCCGATTCAGGCAGCGTAATCAACAGACAAGCGGTTCGCACAATAAATCCCAAACTGATGACTTGACATTTGGTTTTTTTGTTTGTTTGAAGGGCGACTTAATCGAGTGTTCTTACAATACAATAACTCTTTATTAAAATACCATAAAACAAGGATAACATAAACATTACAATAAAAATATTATCTAGGCTTTTAACAGGCAGCCTTATCGCTTAAAGCGATCTCTTCCAAGCAAACGTGCACGGAAAGGAGTTTTAGCTTATTCATAGCTATGATTCAAGAAAAATCTGTTTGAAGATTATCCACACGTAAAATTTATAACACCCCTCTTTTTCCGTCGGGGGTGAAGAACCGCTTAAAGTGCAAGTGGGGTGGAACATGTTTTCGTGATTGGTCAGAATGAATGTCATTGAATCAGGAGTTACTTTGCGATAGTTTATCATGCAAAACTGATTCTTAGACGAATCACTAGTTTATTTCAACTTCAACGTGTTTTCGTGGTTTGAACTGTCCATAAAGTGGAAGATCTTACCTCCACTAAGCACGGTCGTGCCGTCAGCGAGAGTGGTGGCGGTGCAGTACCGGGGCAGCCCTTTACTGCTAATGAAGTTCTTGGAGCGCTTGCCCTGCTCGATTAGCTTCTGCGGTGGCATGCCCAGCAGTTCCACTATGCACGCCATCTGGTCCGCCTCATCCTCGCCGGGGAGTAGTGGGAAACCTGGAATAGTTCAATTTGATTTGTTTAATGATGCGAAGAAAACTGAACCTACTGTGCCCAGTTCTATTGGCAAATTTATCTGCCGTCAAAACGCGACCGGTATGGGAAACTTGTTTTTTCTTTTTCTTAAATTCAATAACCGATTGAGTCGATCTGTTTTCTATAAAGAATGGAAGGATATCATGATTTAAAATATAACACAGCAAAGGTACATGGGGGAGGCCCTTGCCTAGCAGTTTAAGCTAGGGGGAGAAATAACGATTCGCAATGAGGTTCCGAAACTTGGAACGAAATTACAGCAATGTATTGCGGCTACCACCAGGTTTAGAAACATGAAAGAACATAATTATTCAATAACCTTCTGTTCTGACAGTAGACTTTAAAATATGGATGCATGCTGTCTTTACCTGTAATTATTGTGACATTTAGTTATATTAACGTTTTGATGTACACACTACACACAGTGCAGGTAGACTTAAATAAATAAATAAAAATATAACGCATAAACAATTTTACCTCGGTGGCTTTAGATCTCATTATCTCATTCTCTTTTTGGTACTTGACCACACGGACAACTTCTTGATATAGTTTTTTAGTTTAAGTGTAATAATTAAGACTTTTTTGTTTGTT
The DNA here is from genome assembly GCA_932305915.1 of Agriopis marginaria. NCBI lineage: Eukaryota > Metazoa > Arthropoda > Insecta > Lepidoptera > Geometridae > Agriopis > Agriopis marginaria. The sequence goes on along the minus strand of OW029914.1, from coordinate 17,243,602 downwards.
TGCTTCGTTTGATATATCTTTGTACTTTAGATGACTAATCAAAAAATCTAAAAACTAAATCAACCACTATGTATAATATACATCATAATATACAAATAATGCACCTCACATAGTGTCGGCTAAAATGTATGGGATGTATTTCCCATTCGCACCTCTTTGAAGTACAAGCAGCAATTTTCCAAGGAATATCCAGCGAAATAGAATATCACGTAAATTTGGCCGAAAAGCAACAAACAAGCGTGCACCCAAAAACGAGTAAAACGCAGAGTTTAGATCAGTTGACTCATAGCAGGCATTTAAGTTGTCTGTGTCTGCTCGTCAGACCGCCAGACATAATAGCATCAAGTTTTTTCCGCGTCTGGGAACTTGAGCATGCCAAGTTAAAGGATTTAAGCCCACCATAACTCTGCAAGACTTTTCTTTGCCTTCGAAACGTATTCATGGGGAACATTTGTCGAACGACAAAAACGTTTCAAATGGGGAAGCTTTTTGAGAAAAGTTTAGACGAATTTGTAGAAAACTACGAATAAGTTCTTTGAATGTGTTAGTTAGTATAAGGTTTATAAAGGTTCCCTTTTTAACTTGCCGTCTAGATTTCAAGATAAATTCTCTTCTACTTGAATAATACGCTATGAATCATCTTAGCCCTTCAATATATTATATGCAGTTTCAATGCAATCTCTCAACAACAGTGAAGGAAAACATCGTGAGTAAATCGGTATGTCCAAAAACTTCAAAAGTTGAAAGATATATCATTAACCTAGATGCACTACAGGCTATTATGGTGGATTAGGGCCCATACTCTCTCTCTAAGAGAAGGAATGTGTTTAGAGAACAAGATAGGCTAATTATACTATGTCCATAATTATATACTTTCTGATGTGAACAAAAAACAAAAAAAGAGTTTCCTATCTATGTATAATAGATTATTTACTTGAACAATGGAGACCACAAACCGGTAAGCGAAGCGTAGGACGTCCACCCACAAGATGGACAGACGACCTAAAAGAGACCGCAGGGAAACGCTGGATGCAGGTCGTTTCCAACCGGCCCTTTCGGAGATCGATGGAGGAGGCCTATGCCCGGCAGTGGACGTCCAATGGCTGAAATGGTGATGATGATAATAGAGTAATTCTTACCAGTGAGCAGTTCCGCCAGTATGCACCCCAAGGACCACATATCGATGGGCATGCCGTACCTGGCGCCCATCATAACCTCGGGCGCGCGGTAGAACCTCGACTGGATGTACGTGTACACCCGCTGGTGCTCGTAGCATGAGCTGCCGAAGTCGATCACCTGGAAATAACGAGAAGGAAACCATTACTCATTGAACAAGCTTTATTATAATCGCGGGTAACTCCAGGCGTTCCGGGTTTTACCTCCAACGGCTTCAGCAGCTTAGAAGATATATATTCAATCTAACCTTGAAAATACTTATACCGAACGCCATTACATACCAAGGCTAGTAAAGAAAACTATTGAGATCTCGAAATGATCTCAATCGAGAATTTCAATCGAGGTGATGATTTTCAACTCGCCAGTGCGTGGAATCCAGTAGGTATTAGGATGCCTTAAAAATAAAAGTTCGCGTTCAAATGTGTTCAAAATACTATACGCAGTGACACAGTGAGTGTGTTTTATCGGGACTTAGGATCGAGTTCGAGTTCCAGTGATAACCGTAGCAAAAGACTAAGAAAGAGGGTAGATCCTAACTTTTTAACTGTTCGACCAACCACCCGCATTCTTCAGTCTTCCCGTGAACATGGTGCATGTAACCGCGGCTAAATATCGGGAACTCATTCCACAACCTTACCACGGTAAATATCCCGTAAATAATCATATAACTTTAGTGAACAACCGTAATAGTTTAAAACAGTGTTTGACTTGGCCATTATTTATTATTTGTTATTATATTTTAGAGTGTGTACTGTAATCAACCCAAGTTTGAGGCTTGAACGTATTACCGTTTTTACATTAGGGAAAATTACACCACGGTAAATATCACGTTAATAATCATATAACTGTAATGAACTACCGTGGTAGTTCAAAGCAGAGTAAAACGTAACGTGTAGTTACGGTATGTTTACTCGACGTAATATTTGGCTCAATTTCCTGGTTTCAAAGCAGATTTAGAATTTATAAACTCAAACTGCGGTATTGATTAACTGCTAAAAGATCGATATAATTGATGCCTCCATGTTTTTCTGCGATATCCTTCCTTGATACGTTGAAAATCATAATATTTACATTGTGAACATCGGATTTATCGTTCTACGTCTTAGATGGGTTTACGAAAACAGGTCATATTTGGCTCGATATGTTTACTTTGAAAGCTCTTACGCGGCGGCGATGATGTGCTTAATACAGTGACCTGGCCTAAATGTGGCTCACTCCAATTTGTTTGTAATATGGTTAATTAGCCTCATGATCAGCGATCTCTTTATTTCATACAAAGAGTTTCAAAGTTTATGCAAATCTAGTTCAAGTAATCTGTCAGACGCAAATATGTTTTAACACTGTGGATATGAGGTGAGTGATCAAAAAAAGTCCGAACCAAAGTTGACTGAAGTCATACTACCTATTATGGTAATATTTGCATTTACTCTATACTTTATGCAAGCTAAGTTAGACATTGTAATAACAACAAGAAATATATAGAATAAATAATAATTAAATTAGTTTGTCAGTAATTCTAAAATGTTACAAAATGAACACAGGATTTTTTTTTTCGAAAATTTTGTACTACACATATATGTGAAAACTTTTTACGGATTGCGTCTGCTATCTACCTACTATAATTACTTAGTATCAGCTGTTTGTTTTCCGAATAGTGTAAAATAAAAAATAAAAACTCAACATCTATGAGTTTATAATAAACAAATAGACGTTAAACGATTCTATAGAGATTAACACGTCTTCGTGTATTCAAATGCAAAACAATTCGTAGAAAAATAATACAGGCGACAGGAGACAAACGTGCACCAACAAAGACATATAATCGGCACGCACTTGCGCTTGCGCAGGTCCTATTGAGAAGCGCGTGCGTCAAACATTGCGTGCGCCGGATGTGTGATCCATTGTCTAAGCTCAGTACTTGATCTTATTATTGTAGTTCTTGCTATGCTATTCAAATACGCAAACACGAAACTGATGGTAATGTCTATCTATAATGTCGTGCAGGCTGGTCATGTCGCAAGATGGGTCGACGATATTGTCAACAAAGACATTGTCTATGTTGACTTGACTTGTATCTATGTCATGGATTTAGCATAAGACCTCACGGTGGATGAGATGGTACAGTACAGCAATAAATAGAAAGAAGAAAGATAGCAAGTAAGAGGTCTCCATCTACATCCAACATTAGGACAAAAGGCTGTGTATGACCATGATGTACCGAAGCAAAATCAATGGACAGTTTTAACCAAGGACGTTTCATAGAGTAAACGCGCCGCAAAGTAACATAAATTATGATCACCTTGTGAAACATTGGCTATATTTGTATACCTGCCAAGCGGTAACCCTGTATCCCATCGCTATAATGGACGTCTTTAGTGAAACTTGCATTTCTGTCATTTTGCCATATGTTTCAATCTCACATCTATAGTCAGTCCTCATCCCAAGCTTCTGTCCACCCGTCCCTCCTTTCCTCACGTCAATGAACCAATGCCGTAATTCTGCTAAGCTCTGTGGTGGCATATTCCTTGAACTGCGGTGACATATACCCTAGAGAGCAGTCGATGACAGTAGTGGAGCGGTCGTCTTCCACGAAGCGCCAGTATTGGCAGACACCCAATGACCCAATCATCGGTGTATCATCGTGTTTTCTTATGTTTGGAGTATTAAATGGCAAACGGTAACAGATTAACGGGAGTTTTTTTTAGCAAAAAAATTTATAATAAACTTTTTTTATGTCATACAAGCAGACGGGCTACCTCATGGTAAGCAATCATCATCGCCCACAGATATTTGTAACACCAGACGAATCACAAATTCGTCGTCGACCTTTTAAGACTCTATTAAATTGTCTTTAAAAGAACTTCACGCTGTAGCTTCTCGGAAATACCGCAGAATCCTGGAGCTTAAGAAAGAAACAAGAAAGATCATGTGATGAGCACTGTTGATCAACATCGTCATAACCCTCGACCTGCTCGATTTGGACCTTTTCTCTTTTGTGCCGTTGTTCCCTGTCTCGGGCTAATCTGATTAACATGTCCCCTGCGGCGGAACTAAAGACCAAAGACTGAAGGCCAAAGAAAATATTTTACATACATCGCTGGCGCAGCGACGCAAAGTGGGTCTTGGCCTCGGATACAAGAGAACGAAATTTCGAAACGAAATGAAGCAATCGACCGTTTTCTACGATAATTTTTTAAAAGTGAATTGAACTTTGGATAAAAACGAAGAAATACTTGTTGATTACTTGACTGATAGGACCCGGGTATGTCCTAGCGTCCTATTAGTACACGGTGAACGTACTGCGATCCCTAAGCCACCTGCTAAGCGTGGGGATTATGGCAACACCCCTCTCTGAGGCCTTTGTTCAGCAGTGGACGTTTACTGGCTGATGATGATGACTTGACTGATTCTCTTCAAGAAGCTTGATAGGAGAGATAGTGTATTATTTGGACGCTACAAGTGTAAGTGCACTCGAGCACTCAAACCGTACTACGTTTATTTGTCGTTAGGTGGATCGCATGACGTTTGTTTTTAGAAATTTGAACTTTAAAATTTGCAACGGAATATCACTCCTATTTCTTTAATAATATGATCTACCGTCTTTAAGCAGTTATACGTATAGAGTAGTTATTTTGAACGTTTTTGTGAGGACGAACCGTTTGACCATATGTATTTTGTTGTCGCCATCGACCACCTAGCATCTTTAAGGATTATTGCCATCCGCATTTATAGGTAAGTACCATACTAGCGAACTGTGAGAGTCGTGCCTCACGTGTTATTGATAGTAACTGTTAAATCTTCCGCCCCTGCCACGGATCCCTTCCCGAGCGGTCCACATGGGCCTGGCGGACCACACGTTAAAAACCCATGGTATATAGCATGAAGTTAGCGGACAATGGCACATATGGTAACTCCTTGAATAAAACAGGAAATCGTTCATTACGAAACATGTCTGTATGGTTATTGCCACTTGTAATGAATGGCTGCCATTCAGTCAAGAACTCTGCAATACATCAATATATTGCAAGCTTATATTTCAAATTTGTCGAAATAGTCTCTATTACATTGATAATTTGATTTGAACTGTTATTCGCAACATGGCAGAATGTTAATTTTTACATTGTAAAAAGTTTTAAACACGTCGTGTGTTTGAAGCTTTGAATTATTTATCTAGTAGCCATAAAACAACATAATTGATTAATTTGTCGGCTCAATTGCAGAATTCAAAACGACGATTATATATTTAGTGTTTTGCTTGTGTGTGAAATATTAGGTTTATATTATAAATGTTGACTTACGCTATTGAATTAGGGAATTCCTATAATGAGAGTTGTTTTTACTGTTTCGTACCTCAAAAGGAAAAAACGGAACCCTTATAGAATCACTTTGTTATCCGTCTGTCAAGACCTTTTTTTACTGCCTTTGTCAAAACAATAAAGTCGGTAAGCCAAACCAAAGATCAACGATGAGCTAAAACTAAAACAAAAATTGTTCAAATCTTGGACCAATGTTTACAAAAGCGTTCTGCCAATATTTACCAACGACCGTTTCCCAGACGTAGTTTTTTTAACTTTTGGCAGATTTCCGAAAGACACTAATTAGCCTTTGAATACTGATTGAGAGACAGCTCTACGATTCTCCGAAACTACTTGAATATAAGGAAGCTACTGGAGCAGAAACTTAAAGCTCCAGAATATATTTCACTAGACATTTGAAATCAATTGGGTCTGCATTCTCTACTGAAATTTATTCATCGAAATTGAAATACACTTCTATTCCGCTAGAGAAAATATTTTTCGCTGCATATTCAATGGATAGAATTACATATTCGTTTCACCAGTTCGGGAAGGATTTCTTTATCGTTTCAAATCTGCGCGCAAAAGTCTGCTTTAACTGTTAGCGCGGAAAGCAAAATCAAAATTCAGACGTGACGAACTATTGTCTAACTGCAGTTTTTGGTATTAAACATCTGTACACTGTACGTTTGACGCGATATTTTTGCTTCACACCTGCAATAATAAGCTGCCTCCTGCTACATTTCCGAGTGTAGACGAGAAAAAATGGGGTTCTTCAAAAGGGCTGTTAATAGAGTCTTTAAAGGTCGGCAACGCATATGATGACCAGTTACAGGTCTTTCTTTATCGTTTCAAATCTGCGTGCAAAAGTCTGCTTTATCAGGTAGCGCGGAAAGTAAATTCGAAATTCAAACGTGACGAAATATTGTCTAACCTTCACAGTTTTCGTTATTAAAATATCTGTGGAAAACGCACAATGTGCATTTTACGCTACTTTTTTACCTCACAGCTGCAATTATTATTATTTTTATAAATAAAAGGCTTGCGTTTGACCACCGCCATGGGGGACGAGCTGCCTCCTGCGACATTTTATATTAGTTATAACTCTTACGCTATCCTATAAAATATCAAGACAATATTTAAAAAAAATATTGCGAGAAATATGTGTTGTCATAGAGCGCAGGCTTAAAAACCGAGTCCCATTGCTTCTTGGGTCTTAAACATACTAGGGCTCAAGAGCTATTTTGTACAACTGAATCATCATGTTATGGGATCGATTTGGCTTCGTGAAATTGAGGCGGGACGTACATCATGTTAGATCGATTTGGCAAGTCCAAGTCAAACACCGGCAGCTCTCCGAAAGCGATGGCGTGATTGGATCGTGCAGTAGAGGGTCAACAAATTGGGTGAATGTCACAACAAAGCCACGATTTACAGCAGAAAAGTGGCGGTGACGCCACGGAGTGCCGTGTTTCCGCACCAGCGCGTTAAATGCAACGTGCTCCTTGTTGATAAATATTTAATTCAAGTTTCGCACGTCATGAGGGTAGTTGTTAGCCACAACATTCTGATTGTTTTAGTTAGGCACGATACATTGTGATATTAATGTACGTAACAAACACTCAACTGAGAGTACGAACGACTGTTGCTCTACAAACGCCGGCGCCAGTGTTAAACACTTTTGTCCTTGGACAAGTCGTCTATGAACATGAAACTATAGGATTTCATCCCGAAAATCGTTCCGTAGTTTTACCCGTTTTTAATTTTTTTTTTTACTAATACAAATTTATTTATTTCGCATAAACATAACTGTACAAAGAAACAATTGCGTGAGGGCCTCAAACTAGGCTAAGCCTATAACTTGAGGTCCAAACAGGATATAGTAAAAGAAATATCGCGCGCGCTTACACCAGAAGTAAATATAAACATAAAATGCTGAGTTTTTTTTTAATTATTGCTGTTAAACAATGCAAAAAAGTTGAATAATAGGTTTGCGTTTGACCGGCACCTCGCCTGATGTTAAGCGAAGATGCGGTCTACGTTGGAGGATGCCTAAAGTAGTCTATGCTTTAATAAGCTACTTTCATAATTTTCACTATTATTGATATTTGATTTTTGCACTAATTTTAGAGCACGAAAGCTGCGGTATGAACAATAAAGAGTTTATCTTTCTATCATACCAAATTTTATTCAAATCCTTTATGCTGTTACGTAGTTGACAAATGACAATATACATAAACTTTGTGTATAAGTGTGTTACAATAATTAATAATGTAAAGGTTAATTATTCTTAGAAACTTTTGCAATATAATGCTAGAAGGAAAATTCCTGCACTTTCAAATAAAAAACCTACCCCGCATTTTGGCAAATAAATTTCCATTGTAGGTATGTAAAAGGTGACATATGCCATATTTTTAATTTAAAATCGACTCCGAAACAAAATTTGGGTACAATAGAAGTTTTGGGAAAACTCAAAGAGGTTAATCATTTTGGAAAACCCCAATCATTTCATAGTCAAAGGTGGATTGAATTTTACTTTTAGTTTTACATTGCTACTACGAAATAATCGAATTGTTTCTAAAATTTCACAGAATTTATGATAACGTCAATCACGTTTACAGTATAACTTACTTTTATTGAGATTTATGATTTCAGGAAATTTCATTGTTAAGGAAAACAACGATTTCCAGCAAATACAAAAGATGAAACGGAAGTCTAAAAATGTTTTGATTGAAAACTGTTGTTATACTGGTTGAGCGCGTATTTTATAGTTTCTTTGGACTCTCAACTTTAATGTGATAAAATTGAGAAATTGTTTTAAAACATTTTGGAACCTATTATTTCGCCATAAAACAGTAAAAATTCCGTAGTTGCAAAGAGTTTTCAGAAATAGCTTAATGTAGTTTTAGGTGTCGTCAAGTCGCGATTGAATCGGTATATCTAGGCAAGCGTGAAATATCATTAACATAAAATCAGTCGAGATGGCGGTCGAGTTCTAGGCTTGAGCTTGAAGTGCCTGATAAGTTTTAAATATTAAAAAAAACTGCTTTTTTGGTAGGTAGATTAGAGGCACTTTGCCGCGCATAGCAGCTCGAGGAAAGGTTTGTTTACTACATTATAAGATTACAGTGTTAAATTTCATTATGAAATGCGCAAACAATACTGCATTCAAGCATATTTGCCATCCATTTTCTTCAAGACCCCACACGATTTCTCCGAAGTAGGTGAGCTGAACGCAAAATGGTTTTCGGAAAACTCATATTTTTAGCGGCACGATAATCTACTCGGCACCGTCCGTGTAATAATAGTACTGGGGGCCTACCAGAATCTCTGAAGCATTCTTATTTAAATCTTACATTAAACTCGATCTCTACAATAGAGAGAAAACATACGTTCAATGAAAATTAAAACAGGAATGCTTTCGAGTAGGCCCCCTGTACCTTCGCGCCGAAGTTTCACAGAATCTTCTAAGGGAGAATCTAATGCCTTGTTTACTGGAGAAGCGTAAATAATGGGCCTTTTCTCTCTAGACAGGAAAATTCCGCTATGAAGACGTTTCTTGGAAAGACATTTGATGCGAAGTTCAGGAATAGAGCCACGTCTGTGTGCTTTGTTCAACCTTTTCTGATGTTTTTATGAGTTCTTTATAATTAAATTTCGTACATATTCAAAGTTCTTATGACATGGGCCACTTTTGTTTCTCGTTGTTATATATTATGTTCTCATTCATTATCTATCTATCTATCTATCATACTAATATTATAAATGCGAAAAATTTCTTGGTTTGTTTTTTCCTCTTTCACGCAGCAACAGAACAACGGATCGACCCGATTTTTTGTATGGGTAAAGTTCAAGGTCCAGAGAGTGACAGGCTACTTTTCATAATCATCATCACCATTTTTCATCACTACGAGGGTGAAACCGCGGGCCGCATCTAGTATTATATAAAATGTGTTGCCGTGCGTTAGTCTCGCAAAAATTCGACAATGGCTTGACCGATTTGTTTTATTCGCCTCAATACTGGGTTGACTAAGAATAATTTTTTTGGAAAAAAAAAGTGCTTTTTATACGGTTTTTTTTTGTGAAATTGATATTTGGACAGGACAACGTTTGTCGGGTCAGCTAGTAAATATTATAAATATTGCATCGTCATCTAGTACTGCAAAATAAAAAAATGTCGAGTCTAGCTCATTAAGAAGTTAGGTAAAAATCGATCTTAAAATTTACAGACAGGCTCACGAGACAGCGAAGTAAACTGTATCAGAAACTTGCTTAAAAGATTAGATACTTTTCTTATCATTCTCCTTGAAATAGATACCTACTTCACCGGCCTTCTTGCTTGACATTGCGTGATGAACAACCTCATCACATCTCTTACAACCATTATTACCTCTCCCATATCAATTAATCGGTCATTAGATGACATGATCCCAACGGGCGCAACCTTCTTGCGTGTTGGAAAACTATACACCAGTCTACGAAGGTTCTTGGAAGGTTTATTATGTTATTGAGAAGCCTTTTCCTATTTCCTAGACAAATATGGCCTTATTCAAAAACGTTTAATAGGCCATATATAAATAATTTAAAGTTACTAACTTACTAAAATTTGCTTTGTCTCGATGTCAGGTCAGTGTATCGACAGAGTAAAGTTTGCGGAGAATCTTAAGTAGCTAACAGACGTGTGAATTTGGTTGACGGACAGCCGTCTAACCAACGAGAAAGAAAGAGTAAGAATAACATATTTCCCTCTCTTTCTTTCTCGTTGGTCAGACGGCGGTTGGGTCAACCAAATCCATACGTCTGTTAGTAATATTATATGTTACATTAGCTTATCGAATAAAAAAACTCAATAAAAAATTTGCAAATTTTAAACCTAAACAGTTCAAAATTCCATCAATAAAAGACCTACGATCGACTCAATACCAAGATAGTCTAGACAGTTTTAAAGTCAATAATTCGATTTTTGTTACGCCGAGGACGTTAACCAACCTAAGTTTGAGGCCTTCTCATTCCTTTTCATTGTGTGAAACTTACTAAGTCACCAGCCGGGGGCTTTCTCATATTTTTTTAAACATTTTTGACGATGAAAAATAACGAAGTTTTTATTTTATTTTATACTAGTGGTCCGCCCCACGGGTATTAACCAACCAGGAGCAGAAAGTTTGGATTGGAGTTTTAGTAAGGATTCCATTTTTTTTTTAAAAACATAATTTTGCCTATGTCACCCGGGGATAGTGTAGCTTCCCAACAGTGAAATCATTTTCAAATCGGTTTAGCAGTTTCGGAGCCTGTTCAATGCAAACAAACAAACAATGAATACTTTCCTCTTTATAATATTGGTATAGATAGAATAGATCTACGTTTGGTCACCAACTCACCTGATGGTAAGCGACGGTGTGGCTGAAGATGGAACACATATTGGATCTTAAGAATAACATTTTCGATAGTTTATAGCAATTTTTGTGTTCGATTGGACATCATTTGTAGAATGACATTGCAAATATCATCAGCCAGTAAACGTCCACTTCTAAACAAAAGCCTACCTCTTAGAGTGGGGTGTTGCCATAATCCCCACGCTAGGTAGGCGGCTTGGGGATCGCACATTTTAATTTTTGGCAGATTTTCATTTTCATTTCCGTTCTATTTACTTCTCTTTTCTGTGGTAATGAAGTTCAGTTATTCTTATGTACTATCTTACTATTTGAAACTTAGAACTTATTCTTATTATAAGAACTCTCAGTAAGAAAAGAAACTCTCAATCGCTCACGAGGATACCATATCGTTAGTTTCCATACAGAATTCTTCTACTTGCTTTCTCGTTATTTCATAGAGCACATGAAATAATGGTACAACCTATACGCATTTCAAACGATTGTTTCAAGAAGTGTCTAAAGGAAGACTAATTAGCCAAATCTAACAGAATCCGATCTCCTGGAAGCGCCAAATAACTAAGTGGCAGCTTCCTCTCCAACGAGGAAAGGAGTCCTAATTTATATCACTTAGTGCAGAAATAATGCTCGACCCCAAAAGAGCCGTTCATTGGAATCGCTCTTACGTGAACGTTCGTAATATTTCACCGTTTCAGCCGCGGCCCACCCTCGGGCACCCGTCCAAAGATTGACCACACTTTCCCCTATATCCCCAATATCTAGTTTCTGTAATTTGCAATTTCTGTTCCCGCCATTTCTGAGCAAGCGTGACGGCGAAATTTCTCAGAATTCGAAATTCAGAAGCATTTTGCGCGAAAATTTTATTCTTTAATTTTTCGTCTCAATTATGGGGCGTGTACACGACCGAGACGTAGCCCAGTTCTGTCTGTATACAACTGACATAATATTACGTACAACGGATTCTAGGCTTTGAGAGCAAGCTGATACTTGAAATAATATAGCGATTCGTATGTTTTGCTTGTAACCACTTACGCAATATGTCTTGAAGGTTAGTATTGGATTGTTTTTCTGCGGTTTTCCATTTTCTTGACCCGGTTTCTTTAAATGAAAATGTTGCAATAGATTAATTAGAATCGTGGGCATTCGTGATTCTAAGAAATGACGCAAAACTGGCTCTGTACGTCTTTTACAAATATCAGGTGTCGGATTTACTGACGGCACTTTTTTAAAACCTGGTTGGAATTTTAAAATGTTTTTTAACAAATTATTCTGAAATATAAATAAACCAAACTTTAGACTACAGGTCAATAATAAACAGGTTACCTTTTCTGCAGACTTCTCAAAATCGATATATATTCATATGTCAATCTAACATGCTGAAGTATTCTAAGTACCTATACTAGATCAGTGCTGTGGAGCGTTCTGACAGCTGCAATGACATTTGAAAAAAGCTGAAAACATTTTGACACATTCATACTTAATTTTTTTGTACAATAAATTGCAGCTGTCAGAACGCTTATTAGTGCGGCTCGAGTGTAGTCAATGAAATACAACAGTCTCATACATTGCTTGGTTGTTATTTCCGCATTAAATTAAACCAGATTTGTTAAACACTTCCACCAGTATCCAAAATCCACACACAATTAGTGTACTTACGCCAATTACTACCACGTAATTCAACTCGACTACTAAACATCGTAAATAGCGTAAACGCTTGTTTGTAATCGCCGCGAGATAAGAGACACGTGCGCTTGCGACTGTTCGCTAATCTGCGACAATACACGTACTATGCTATCATCTGTGGCGATTTTGCGCTGTAACTGTGACCTACGCTATGTTATAACTTTATACTGTAAGCTGTGACGTATCACAATGTGTCACTGGTGTCGGCAGAATAAATAACAGTGAGTGCGACAGGGCCGCGGCCAGACGTTGGCGTCGGCTTGTTAGCTGTGATTCATTCAGAGCTAAAGATTTATATTGTTTATAACACCATATAATACAATGAACGCTACGTAAACTACCAGATTTTCAATGAAAACAAAGAAAACAAACATTGAAATTAAATACCAGGATTTTATAGCGTTTCGTCGCGTCAAGTTCGCATTTAGTCGAATTTATTTTAACCCCCCGACGTATCCGGGTATGTCCTATAACTGCGACCAGAACCACCGGAGGATGGTCAGCGTGCGGAGCGGAGCAGCGTCCTATTAGTACACGGTGAACATACTGCGATCCTCAAGCCGCCTGCCAAGCGTGGGGTTTTTTTATGCCATAGGTGGCAAACAAGCAGACTGGCTGCCTGATGGTAAGCAGTCACCGTCGCCTATGGTACTTGATGGTGGTATGGTGCTTGATACTTGTAACACCAGAGGCGTCACAAATACGTTGTCGACCCTTTACGACTCGATTAACTTGTTTTTTTTAAGAACCCCATGTTGTAGCTTCTCGGAAACACCGTGGAACCTTCCACGGTGTTTCCTAAATCCTGCAAAATATGGAATTAGCTACCTAGCTAATTCCATATTTTGCAAGATTTATGACAACACCCCTCTCTAAGAGGGCTCTGTTCAGCAGTGGACGTTTACTGGCTGATGATGATGATAATTTTGACGAAAAATAGGAGTGTTATACGTTTAACTTGCTTATCGGTGTATTTTTTTAATGGTACCCGAGTCCCGACATACTTCAGTGAAATAAATGTAAACTTTTTTTTATTCAACTTTTTAAAATTTTGCTGTCAGAGCAAATAAATGCTTGAACCAAGTTTAACTTCCTAAATAAAATCTTTCATAAAAACTTTCCAGAGTCGAGTCACGAATAAAAGACAACAAAAACAGCAATGCCACGCAACTATAAACTCTAAATAACCTAAACACGAATCAATTTGATTGATGATTCTCAATCGTGAAAGCTTGTCCTCTAAACAAGGACAAACAAACAAACATGACGTTTTTATAACGGTGGAGATTCGATAAATTTTAAGATACGTGAGCGACCTTAGTTTTAAGCGCGTACGTGGTTTGAAGACCATCCACATCTCAACTTTTCTAAGCCATTATTTTGACAAGCTTTTATTTAACTTGCCTTGTAAGTATGAGCCAAATCTTGCATCAGAATTTTAAAACAGTTATCCTCAACCGATTGAGCTGAAATTTGGTATACTTATGAAAGTGACGTGACAATGTAATGTTATGGTACCATCGAGCAGGTCTGACGATGGAGACAGAAGGTGGCCATAGGAATTCTTAAACGAAACGATGTAAACTCGTCGAGTTTGGGTTCGTTGGATTTGTCTTCCCAAGTAATTTGGTCTTAGATGGTAAAGATAAATTCAATATGGCAGACGCCCCAAGATAGAGGACAAAATTTTCTTATTAACTATCATGACATGGGTACCAAATAAGACGTCGAAAAAAATTTAACATAAAAAAGTTTTTTTTTTATTAATACTTTTTTTTTAACTTGTTTTGTTCTCAATATTATTTAAGTTATACGCAAAAATTTATGACTATATAAATCTCGATATGTAACATATCTCTACGTGTCTCTACTTTGCCATCGATAACAGAAAATACCTTGTTCATTGAAATAATTAACACTTCTATTGATCTTGAAGAACGCTTCGAATCAATTTAGTGGGTTATAAAAAACGGCATTGGTTCTGTAAGAAGCGACTTTTCTGGACACACCCGTTTCTTGTAAGGACCGATATAAATCACTCGAGGATACTAGCCGAAAGAGACAAGGCAATGAATAATACATACCGAAATAACAGAGTACACAGTGGATTGGTCGGGGTGTTTTAGATGACGATCGCGAGTCTTAAGGTAACATTCCGATCTTAGCGACCGCGACCGGCGGCTGCGGGCGCGTCGCGCGATCACTGCTCAGTCCCGTCACACGTCACATCGACATTCGACCTACACGTCGCGCGACGCGGTCGCTTGCATTGTTTATCACTCCATATAAATTCATACTGAGCAATGGGTCCAGCAGTTGGTCGCGGTCGCCAAGATTGGAATGCTACCTTTAGGATTTTTTCATACTGATAGTAGTAAAGATTGTCGTAACGTTGTTCAATCATCAGCAACCCACAGTCGAATATTTTATTAACCCCAGACGCAAAAAGAGGGGTGTTATAAATCATAGCTCTCAAACTGGCCTTCGCCAAAGAACCCAGACTGGGCTATTCTCCTTCCTGAAGCTTTTTAAGCCCACCAGAAAAGTTACGCAATAGTTGCACGCCTATTGTGATTAGGTTATTTTTATTCCGGCAAGGTCTGCTTCAGTCAGTCGTCAAAGATATACGTAGTGTGCGGTCTCCGGAACTTTAAGAACCCTTTTACAACATCAATGCGGTTACGTATCATCGAATAACCCTAATAAAATACTTTCTCAGAAGAAATAACCGTCGTAAGGATGCGAATTTATTGCGTACGCCATAAAAACGTGTCTTAATATTTGGGTTTATTGGTTTTCCTGTTAATTAATATTTTGTAATTAATTTTTTTCACTGTAACGACAGTGTATGTAGGGCAAGGGTCAATATACTTGTCTTCATAGATTTAATTTGCATAGTACTTTTATTATACAGAATACAGATACAGGTATATCTTCTTCGATATCATTACATTTTAGATGTTCACTAATCAGAAACTTGGGCACATGTTTTTTTAATTATTTAATAGGCTTGTGTTTGATGGCCATCTCGCCTGATGTTAAATGATGATGCGGTCAACGATGGAGCATGCTTGCCTAGAAGAAACCGATTCACTCGCGATTTTTTATTGTTTCTTTTGCTGCTTCACGGACTCCGGGATACGTGACCTTTGTAATTGTTTGTTGTTTTTATATTATGAATAAGTATATTTGCAATTGACTTTGGTTTGTTCACTTTTCGGTCTTATTTCCACCGACGACGGATGCCAAGTCCAAGTTGTATTGTACCATCTTTTGTTCCTCAGTCACAGCCAAGTTAAAATTACCAGACGGTGAAAGCTTTCCGAAACATTATGTTTTTTTACGCAATACAAACACTGAACACTTAGCCACATAAGAAACAGTCTCCGATTACGAGGCATACCGACATGACAGAAAAAGGGTCCAAAAATTTAATATTATTTTTATAAGCATTCTTTGCCTGAATCAGATGATTTCCAGGAAAGACAGAGGTTGATGATCCGAAAAACTCAAGTATTGTTCGGCTGCAGTTTCTGTTTCTAGATAATCGAATACGATAAAAGTACCAATACCATTCAAGCGAAAGGTTAAGTTCAACCATACTGAACTAATAAATCAGTTTAAAATTAATTTTACATAGTTCTAAATTAAATACATATTCATATTAAGCATTTTGGCTTACTAAATATGAACGACTAACGAATCCGCTCTGGTTATACAGGGTTACGCGGAAAGAGTGTACTAAGCCAAAAGGAGTCTTTTATACGATTACGAACAAATTTTACTATGGGCAAACCTGAAACCGCGAAAAAATATCAGCAGTCCCTTAGTAAAAGTTGTTCACAATTTATTAGTACAATGACCTCCTTTTGGCTTGGTACAGTTTTTATGCGTAGCCCAGTATGACCACTAAATTTTTTTTGTAGACTGAAAACTACCGTAAAAGCACATGACAAGTCTGATCGAAAAATTTGACTGGTTATTGACACTTTCATCATCATCATCATCATCATCATCATCATCATCATCATCAGCCAGAAGACGTCCACTGCTGAACATAGGCCTCCCCCTTTAACCTCCACACTGAACGACAGCCCGCCTTTTGCATCCACTGGATGCCAGCGACTCTCACAATGTCGTCGGTCCATCTAGTGGGAGGCCTCCCTACGCTGCGTCTTCCGGTTCGTGGTCTCCACTCCAGAACCTTTACACACTTTACAGTCTATCAACTTATAAGCTAATATATTGGGCTTAGTTCAATATTCAGTACAGCCATATAAAGAGAGCGACCCGGGTCGGTCGCGCTGAGCGCTCCGCTGGTCTTCAGGAACTCTGGCGTTAATCACCTTCTTTCAGTATTGCCAACTAAATAAATGGAGCATTGATAATGTTGCCAGCCCTCTTTGTAGACGACACTTTCGAGATGCCAGACGTTCGAACATGTTATAACAATCAATCTTCGCAAGAATACAATGATCATGAAGAAACTGCATGTACGAAAATATGCTTTTTGGACAAACAAAATGAACGCGTTTTTGTCTAATTTTCATGTAAGGCGATTATAAAATGGCAAGCAAGAAATTTTTGAAAAAAAAAGCTGTTTTTCTTAAGTGCAAAGTTTGAACCATACGTCAAATCAATCTGATAAAAGTAATTTCACAAATAGTGTAGACAACATGGGTAATAGGGAAGCTCCAACATGGGGTTCTTCAAAAGGCGAGTTAATATATCTCTAAAGGGCAACGTAGTTGTGATGCTGCTGGTGTTACAAGTATACATAAGCGTCGGTGACTGGTTCCCATCAGGCAGCCCGTCTGCTGATTTGCCACATATGGCATTTTTTTTTTTTTTTTTTTTTTAATAATTTTTCATAATAAGTTAGCATCACGTCATGGCGAAATCAATGAGCAGTAGCGATAGGACCGCATAATCCCCAATCACTTGGGCCGTCTGCCAGAAAGGTACGTGTTACTGAAAAAAATATAAGGAAAGTGTCGTAAGATCGTAGCCATCGAGTGGGAGTGCTAGCAGTGTGCTTCCCATTACAAAAATCAAAGATTGTTTCAGAGAATGAACTGATTTATTGGTAAGATTTTACCTGAAGGAATATCTATGAATCGTGAAATTAGATTTGTAATGCTTAAACAATTCAGCCACTCAGACTGCCTGACGCGCCTAGCTTTTTAAATAAAGAAATAAGGAAAAAAATGCTTTATTTCGTCTCTGGTCACTTGGCTTCCGTAAATCGGATCCATTGCGGAAGTTATCTGGATTTTTTTATCCACATTTCCCCTTGTCATGAAGATGACAAGCAAGAACAATGGAAACAAGAGATGAGAGAAGAGGAAGCAGATGAGAGTAGTTCCAAGTAGAATCCTTCTAGAAATTTTCATCTTCCATTTTGGTCCTTCAAGCCAAATTGTTGCACATACGTACCTAACACATCAAGACGAATCTGAAAGGTAAAATAGTTGTGAAGTTCAAAACATATTTCCCAATTTAACAGACCAAATCTCAACGTAAATATAACATAATATATTTCGAGTTCATCTAATATTTATCGCTATTGCAAGAAAGCTCGGATATTTCAGGCAAGCCTTGACCCGAAGTTAAAACATGTGGCCGATATAAGATACGATATTCAAGACGACCGACGATTTGAGAATGAATTAGAAAAAACAACTAAAGAATTTTCGTTTGAAAGCTAGGCTATTATGTGGTTGCAGAAATAATGTATTATTATATTTAGGCGCCGGTTTCAGTTTTGAAGAGAAATCTAGGGCAAGACAATAGTAAAACGTGATGAATTGTGTTTTTCTTACCGCATAGCGGTAAAAGCAACGATGTCTAGATGTTATAAGCGAGGGAGGGTAGTAAAGTCACCCGTGAGGACGCAAAACATCGTGTTCATAATAAAGTTACTTTATCTAGGGCATGGGTAAATGAGCGTATAAATAAGCATAATTAGACTTTTACGCCTTTGTTTACCGCTGGGTAGTATAGGGCCCTGTTACTGTTGGTAATATTCTCCAAGATAAGTATCAAAAAAGTCATAAGATATTGTGACTTTTCAGTATTTCACGCGTCCAACTCTGGGGTAGAATCTCAGTTATTACGGCTTTATCCACCTTGCTTATTACCCATTATTTACGGACTGGTAACTCTGTGTAACTTTCAAACTGTTTCATTTAATGCTCTATTGCAAATACAGCAAGGTTTGAAATAGCGTGGCTTTTTAGATAGTTTTCTAAGTAATTATGAGCTTTGTATGCGTGTGATGACTCCAAAAAAGCGCCATAGTCGATATCCGGCGCGTCACTGACTTCCAGAGGACACTATCTCTAAAAGGTACTTTATAAATAATTATATTGTTTTGGAAATTTATAGAACTACCACAATTTGTAGAGAATACTTCACAGGCTTGGTACAACACGTTGAGAAGAAAGCAATTTAATAGCTACTGCTTGTATTTTCCGAGCTGGGCTAAAATATCCATTAAATTCAAAGTGGATAGTGTCTTGTACTGATTTTTAAAATAAACGCTGCAAGGTTTGGGTTGATTCTGTTAATAATTGCTGCTTCCAATAACCCAATTTACTGTTGAGCCACAATTTTCACATGATCAAAAACCACAGTTTTTTAATCATGTGTTACAAATCAAATCATTTAGAACATGGTAGGTACACATACATACAAATTAGCATACAGAGTCGAAAAAATTGAAATGTATCTCATGTCCTTGCCAGGTGCGGCAAATGTGTTTTTATTTATTTATTAGTTTTGTGCAAAGATAAAAAAGATGTTTATGTAAGAATATTGTCAAAAAACCGCTTACTTTACACCGAAATTAACGAAAGAAAGAAAAATATATGTTAATTACTACCTATGTTAGTTGTTTCTTTTTACTCCACAATATATAAAAGGTTGTACCTAGCTTTACTGTCACTAATAGTTTGAAGCTTTTCGGTTTCAACCCCACTTGATCCTTTCAACTAAAAGTTAACAGAATCAAAAACCGACTGAGCTCAGTCATCCTGTGAGATAGTCAGAATCCAGTTTAACGATTGGAAAGTTCCTTGACACGGGCCATTTAATTCAATTATTACTTGGCAGCTTATAATGAAAACATCTTGTTTTCTACGAACTTCTGATCTGTGATGGATTGCAGTACTGCAAAGATGGACGCTGTGATGCTGAACAAAAGGTAGCTGGAGAATATTAAGCTTTTAAATTTGTATTGAAATTCGACCTTTATAATATATTCAATTGCATTTGAATTACATTGCGTAGTAAACATAAAATTTGATATGCCTCTTTTTAAATTTACATACTTCTTGTTTATTACTCTCTCGCACTTTTTCGAGCAGTTTTATATATTTTATGGCTTGAACAGGTAAACATTGCATGAGTAAACCTAGATATGTAGCTTTCCATTACTAAACTTTCCTATCACATATCTCATCTATCATACTTTATTGAGACATAACTTTTTCCTCCTTCATATGATTTATTTATTAACCTCCACGTTACCTTCACTAGGCTCTCACATCAATATTAATATTAATTTGCGAGATCATAAATAATCATCTGCCAAATTGTAATTAAATTTAAAACTTTCTACGCCGCGCCTGGCTCAATATCTCAATCTTAAAGATGTAATAGTAATCAAACGACGTCACTAGCTTCTTGGCAAGATTTGTAAAGAAAAAAGAAAATATAATTGAGAATAAAATGATGACCAATCATCACTAGTAGCAAGCTTAGTTCCACTATACTCTTTAATTTATCGCCATGCGTAACGAAGCATCAGATTCTATGCCAACTTTCAACGTTTAAAATAAGTATCGGCTACATTTCATATAGTTGAAATAGCCCATCGTATTATGATTGAGAGATGTCATATTTCCATTTTCTTTTAAAAATTCCACTGCGGTTTCTATGTCATGTATGACATCGGAATTTAGCTCTCCAACATCTTTGTTTTTGATAAAAATTGGTGATGAATTCAGATTTTTGTCTTTGTTATTCTTTTAACGTAATACTCTTGATCATTTTGCCCTAGTCTTAATTTAAATATGTTTATAGCTTCTATATAAATCAGCATCCTATGTATATAAATTATCGCAGCGTTTTATCAGACTACTAGGCGCGACACGGTTTAGTTTCACGTGCATGGACTTTAACTCAGGAACAGTAAAATTTTCCAGAAAAAAAGTATCCTATGTCACTTTTCGGCTATCTCTTTGCAAATAATCACCTCAAACCTTTGTTCTGTTGATGCGTGAAATAAAATCCAACAAACGAACAATCTTTTGTATTTATAATATTAGATTGATTAGTTACATATAATATTTGTGTAAAAACTGGTTTAAACTTACGAGTCAGTGCCACAAGTCGTGTGTTAATATGAGTTATCATCATTATCAGCCTATTATGTTTCCGCTGCTGACACAGGCCTTCTCTCAGACAGAAGATGGGCTCTAATCCACCTTGCTGGAAAGGGAACTGCATGTTGGTGAAGTCATATGTCCTTGAACTTTTTTCGGATTCCATGTTTTCTCCTTCACCGTTTTTGAGCAATGGCAGCGAAACTGCACATAATTTACTTCTCTTCTCTACATAGTATAAATTAAAGTCACTTCCAGCGTCTGTCTGTATGGCCGTTACCTCCTCCTAAACCACGCAACGGATTTTGATGCGGTTTTCACCATTAGATAGATATTTTTTTACGGAAGGTTTATAAATATATAACTAGCGACCCGCCCCGGTTTCGCACGTAAATTATACCCGTGCGAGGCCGGGCAGGCGGGTCGCTAGTAAGTACTAAATAAGTCATTGGTGCAGGGTCGAGGATCGAATCGGGTGCCGTCAGATTATAAAACACACAAGCCACCGCTCTACCACCGTTGCATTAGTATAATTATGTATCTCTTATTTACATAAAAAGAAAATATATAGGTACTACTACACATGTTCATACAATTAACTCTCATACAAAAACAGTAAATTATAAGTCAAATAAAAAGCAGACAAGAATATACATTCAGAAAGAAATAAACCCAGTAAAGATGCACAAAGCGATGAAAAAAGTCTGATTCGAGTCAGAAAAAGATTTCCGTAAACTCGCGAGGGCACACGCAAGCAAATTAAAAACTGTTTGAAATACGAGCGGGACATAATTGTGTAGACTTGTTGGGTGTTTTCCTTCTTGATTCGCGAGAACGAGATCGATCTAAGAATATGATAGAATTAATCTGTATTACTGAAAGGAAATAAAGATAACTTTATTGATAGAAAGAGGAAAATTTACAAAGTATTAACAAAGAATTAGTAAAAGAAATCTCCTGAGATTATATGTAAGACACGGGTAATTTAGTCAGTGAGCCACAAAACAAGCGATTTTTTTAAATATAATAAATATGGACTCTTTGATAGGATGTTGTATTCTAAACAACAAATTATATCAAAGAGAACCACAAATTTAATCCTAGTGTCAAGCACGCAGGTTAATGCTCATTCTGGAAAGAAGATGCAAAAGACCAACCGGACAAAGAGATAACGTTCCAAAAGCGTTTCTGCTATGACCCCCGTTATGACTGACCATAAATTCCGCGCAAATAATTGAATATTAATATAAAATATTCACGGGATTATTTTTAACTGACAGCTCCAAGAATAATGCGAGAGTTAAGCATGGAATAATTGTTTATTCGCAAAGGTTTCAGGGTCCAGATGTTTTAATAATTCTGTCTCAAAATAAAAACATGATGAAAGGCTTTGTGAATCCAGTATGGAGCTTTATAACTCCAAGAGAGTAAGAGGTCAGGTTATTCAAATAAAAGCAATTTAGAATTAGAACTAAACAAATTTATTTAATAAGCAAGAAACCAGTTTTCTTTGAAACAAGCCGACAGACCATATCATTTTACAAACTGACATTGAAGAAACGAAATATTCAAAGCGAAACAGGTCGTCGAAAATTTCTAATTGAATAGAGAAGCTCGACGCTACCGTTTACCACAAACGTGGGGAAAGTGTGATTGGGCCGCTTGAAATCAAAACCACGACAGAATAAAGGCTGGTTCACACAAGCCAGTTACTGTCAAGTACTTCTTCCAGTGAATATCTTAGAATACATAAAGCAAGAAAATGGAATGCGCTGCCTGAATAGGTACAATGTGGGTGTCTTCAGGTCGCGAGTGAATAGTTTTTTTTGTAGGCAAGTGTGCTCCGTCGTAGAGCGCGACATCCCTTATCATCAAGCGAGGCGGCGGTCAAGCGCAAGCTTTCTTACTCAATATTTTTTTTTAGTAAAAATAAAGTCTAAAATTATTTGGTAATTAGGTTGATGAAGCTGATGGCTATAGCTGGGCTAAAAGGTAACCAAATCACCTACTGAAAGATGTTTCAAACAACCGCATGTATTTCACAAATCCATTACTAGCACTGGCACCAGGTGAACCAGCCGTTACAGTTTTGGTAACAAAGTGAAGAAAAAAATACTCGCGATTATCTATACTAATATTATAAAGAGGAAAGATTTGATTGTTTGTTTGTTTGTTTGCATTGAATAGGCTCCGAAACTACTGAACCGATTTGAAAAATTCTTTCACTGTTGGGATGCTGCACTATCCCCGGTTGACATAGGCTATATATCCCGGCTTCGCCCGTGCGAACCAGGGGCAGCTTACTATCTATATCTATACTAATACTAGCGACCCGCCCGCCCGGCTTCGCACGGGTGTAATTTACGTGCGAAGCCGGGGCGGGTCGCTAGTTATATAATTATTTAAACTATCCTATCTCTCAAGTTGGATCGAACTGCACATGGTGTGCGAATTTTATTATAATCGGTTAAGTGGTTTAGGAGTCCATTGAGGACAAACATTGTGACACGAGATTTATATATATTAAGAAGATTATAAAGAGGAAAGATTTGATTGTTTGTTTGTTTGCATTGAATAGGCTCCGAAACTACTGAACCGATTTGAAAAATTCTTTCACTGTTGGGATGCTGCACTATCCCCGGTTGACATAGGCTATATATCCCGGCTTCGCCCGTGCGAACCAGGGGCAGCTTACTATCTATATCTATACTAATACTAGCGACCCGCCCGCCCGGCTTCGCACGGGTGTAATTTACGTGCGAAGCCGGGGCGGGTCGCTAGTTATATAATTATTTAAACTATCCTATCTCTCAAGTTGGATCGAACTGCACATGGTATGCGAATTTTATTATAATCGGTTAAGTGGTTTAGGAGTCCATTGAGGACAAACATTGTGACACGAGATTTATATATATTAAGATTATAAAGAGGAAAGATTTGATTGTTTGTTTGTTTGCATTGAATAGGCTCCGAAACTACTGAACCGATTTGAAAAATTCTTTCACTGTTGGAATGCTGCACTATCCCCGGTTGACATAGGCTATATATCCCGGCTTCCCCCGTGCAAAGCAGGGGCGGCCTACTAGTATAATATATTAGCGATATTAGCGGTAATTAATTACATTGTTGCTGGCCTTTTCGAAACGCTCAGAGTCGCACAGCGGGCAATGGACAGAGCTATGCTCTGAGTTTTTTTGCGCGATAGAATCCGAAACGAGGATATTCGCTGAAGAACCACACAGTCACCGACAATACTGCTAAGATTTGCGAGTGCACAAAAACCGGCTACCAGCTACTTCACAAACGCAGCTGTTGGTCGCAAGATACTGTCATCGCGTGGACGAGCCATTACGGACTCTGTAACAAAGTGGTGGTGTTTATATGGGTTGCAAGTTGCAACTATTAAACGAGTTAATTGGCGAGCGGTGAGAAGAGAGCGTGACAGTCTCGCATCGACATGACGGCTGCGATTGAAAGTATAAGGAACTTGAGTTTCCGGACCAGGTTATGTTTGTTATTACTATTCCTCTTCTTCCTAGTGTCTTAGGCACTCCTCCACCACCAGTCGGCTATTTCTTGCGAGTATTTTGAAATTACTTCAAAAAGTGAGATTTGTTTCGTACGATTCGTATGTATTATTATTCGGTAACGCGATACCTTTGCCAATTGTGAGCAGATTTTAATGGTAATTTTTTTATATGATATTTTTTTTATCAAGGGTGGTCTCAATTCAATTATTAAGAAAATATTCCACCTCTAAGGGTCGAACCCCGTTTATTGTATTTGACCCACTACCCGTGTAGTCGGATTTAATTGTCTTGGAAAAATGTACTTTAAAGTAAGTACAATGAAAACGTCGTGAGGAAACCAGTATGTCCAAGAACCTTAAAAAAGTAGAAAGATATTATGACATTCACCAACATGCTCTGGGCCAGCATGTTAGATTAAAGCCCATCCTCTCTCTCTCTCTCTCTCTCTAAGAGAAGGCCTGTGTCCTAGCAATTGGAACGAGCTTGATAATGATGACTTTTAAGTAGACAGGGTTTCTTCAATTGTGCTAGACTGGAGTACAAGACTGAATTGATTGATTGATTGACGTGAAAATGTTAGGCAAGCTCGGTTTCTCTTTAGTGTTTGGTCAGTTTAAGATGTTTCTCATCACTGCATATTTTTTTTTTATATTACTCTTTCATTTGACTGCTACCTCGCCTGATGAAGCGACGAAGCGGTCTACGATGGAGCTCACTTGCCTAGAAGAAACCGATAAAGGAATCCAGTTTGTTGTATAGCGACTTTATATAGATATACCAAATCAAATACAATAATTCTCTAGTTATCGAAGGGTTTAGCTGGATGATAATTTTTCTCAAGCACTGACTTTGGGTTTACTAATGTATGCTAAAACATTCCAGAATCGAACACTTTCAGATTATAAAGATTAGCTATAAATGAGGTTAAGCTTTGTGCTCCATTTGCAGCTGGAAAATATGGTCCGATAAACATATGTTTAGTCCATATTACATATACATCACACACATATTATAAATGTGAAAATAACTCAGTCTCTGTTACTCTTGACGACTAAGGATATGGGGCCTTACGGCTAACTGTTTTAAGCGATTCTGTTTGGGTGATTGCGAAAATTTGCGCGACCGCAAACGGTATCTCAGCGGGTTAAGAGGTAACCAGCCGTAAAGCCCCAGAAATGGTCTTAAATCCCGAAAAAAATGCGAGCATATTGAACGAGTTTAAGAGTAAATCGCCGAGCACACAGCTAGTCTAATACACTAAAATTATAATCAGGTAAAGATTTTTGTATGTATGCAGGAGGTAATGGCTTTTTTATAATAGGTTTACGTTTGAACGCCACCTCGCCTGTTGTTAAGCGATAATATGGTCTATCATAAGCACGGATGCTCAGAAGAAACAGATTCACTCGCGACTTGAAGACACCCAGATTGTAATTATCGGCGTACACCCATTCAGGCAGCGCATTCAACAGTGTAGCAATAAAAATGGAATCAAAGCACTTTGTGCGGGTTTTCGGAATTAACCATGAAACGGTGTCGCCTTTTCGTGCCCTTCCTGGTAATACCTGGAAGCACTGAACCGATTCTGAAAATTCTGTGATAGAAATCCACACTATCCCTGAGTGACATATAAGCTATGTATATTTTTTTTCAGAACACTGGCAAAAACGCGGGCAAGCTAGCGTATAAATAAAAGATGATCTCAATACCTGATACGTCACTTTAAAGTTCAAGGAGAACTTTTATCCTGGATTCAGGCGGTTCACGGCAAATGTCTTTTTCAACAATAAACTGGCTAATGATTTTAGTATAATAACTATACCAATATATAATCATATGACCTTCAAATATCTAGCGATTGTTTCATGAAAGCTAGTCAGTTTTATCAAGATGTCAATCGGTTAGGATTTTTTTTTACTGCATAAGTGCCTTTATTAACAAAACAAAATATAAGCTAACACTACCACTACAAAATCAGTTGCTGCCCATAGACTGTTGGAGTTCTAAAGACAATTAAAATGCTCAAGCCCACTATCAGTTGGCAGAGTACAGAGAATGCTGGTGGCATTACCACTCTGAATGGCAATGCTTATGCATTGAGCCAGAAACATGCCAGCATTTTGGTCACGCGTCGCATTAACCAGGCGCGCTGATAGATTTTTGAAAATGAGGTGCGTTCCTGGTCCCCGAGTGCCCAATGTCTCGACCCTAACGGCTCAAATGTGTAACCACTGCAGAAAGAAATTGAATTAGAATTGAGTACAGTCACATAATCGTCAAACCTTTGATGTGAGGCCAACTTGGATGATCTAGTTCCTTTGAGGCCAACGTTTGCTCCAATCAGTGGCCGTCAACTCCATGCAGCAGGCCAAAAAATGTGCGCGAGTAATGTTCAACGAATTAGTTTTACGAATGAAAAATAAATAGAGCGGACAATTCTGAGAAAGGATTAATATTAATAACTAGCTGTAGCTTGCGACTTTGTACGCGAACACTTATATATAACACATATAAACTTTCAACCCTCAAAATCATTAGGACCTATGAAGGAACGTAAATATAGTTTTCGAGATTTCGTGTTGAGTCAGGCAGTTAGTGAATGAGTGATATTTTGCTTTTATATATTTATAGATACTTGTGGTATCGTTTCAGTATAGTAGATATAGGGCAACGAAGCTTGGTCTGACATGCATGGACTAGGTGATTGGGTAGTCGCTCTTTCATGGAACACCGGTACGGGGGAATTGTGTAAATTTGAAGTAGCGGTAATATATCAATAGATGTGAAGTTGCACTCTTCACAAATGCGTTTACAAGAAAGACTGATAAGGAAACATTGACAGAGCATTCTTATGGGAGTCAAAAACCATCACGTTTAAAAAAAACTTGCTTTTGACCGCCTCCTCCTCTGGTGTTAAGCGATGATGCGATCTACGATGGTGCACGCAGTTATAGAGAAACAAGTTTTATCTGTTCTAAACCGATTTCAAAACAAGCTATACTTATTTCGAGGTACATTTAAATTTGAATAAAATATTCCACTTCTAAGGGTGGAAAATAAGGTAGAATCCCGTTTATTAAATTCTTTCCAATTCCCGTGAAGTCAGTTTACATATATATTTTTTTCCTTTATTTACATGTAATTTAAAAACTTCTAATACGAAATATCAGCACGTAACTTACAAACGAACAGAGTTGCGGAATGAATTCTAGTTTTCTTTTTTTGTAGGTGATAATAATTGTGGTGAGAAGAAATATAATTAAAAATAATGTGATGCGTAATTCTGAAAAACACTAACATTTTTTACCACACCTTTCGATGCAAGCCGAAGTAGAGCGCAACTTTGAAAAGTTTCTTTTCGCACAGACTGGCAGGAAATCGTAATCGAGTGTGTTTTATTGCTTGCTCTTGTTTACCGAGAACATATTAACCATAGGGGAACGTTTCTGAGAAGATAGAAGGTTAACCCTAATATACCACCGCGCACCGGTATCACTAGGTCGATTTCCGTCTCGAAATCAAGACAAAAAAAAGTCTTCAACAAATACTAGGGGCCTTACGGTTACCTCATAACGCGGGCTCGAAGCAGCGTAGTGAAGAAAATCACGCTCACGTGAACCTTAACGCGCGGAGATACAGTTTGCGGTCGCGCAATTTTTAGCATCACCTAAACAGAATCGCTTAAAACAGATAGACGTAAGGCACAGACAGACAGACTGACAGACGGACAACAAAGTGATCCTATAAGGGTTCCGTTTTTTTTCTTTAGAGGTACGGAACCCTAAAATCCGTTAAAATAATCCCTAAGAACAAGTTCAGTTTCGCCGTTCCGACGGACAAGTAGGTCGATATTATTATTTATAGGTTGCACGTCAGCGTGCAGCCGGCTTTCAGAGCTGCTTGTAAACAAAGCGTAACGTTACTGTGACATGCAGTTACTGATGGATTTCGTAAATTGTATTCTTAGATACTCGCGCGTTGCCAGTGTAAGGGACATGCTCACCAGGCCAGAACACGTGTGGCGATAAGCCCTCAGGCGAAAACCTTAAAAAATCATCGATGACAAGTTCTTAAGGCCCCTTTTCCCACTTTTAGCAATTTTGATTTCACGGTTGCCTAGAAGAGATCGCTTTAAGCGATAAGGCCGCATGTTAAAAGCCTAGATAATATTTTTATTGTAATGCTAATGTTTTTATTGTAATGTTAATTTTTTTGTGGTATTTTAATAAAGAGTCATTGTATTGTATTGATAATACTAGTTTTAGTTTGTCTACTTCCATGGTTAGCTTAAGATTACAAAAATGGTGTCATATCAAAATTGAATGTTTTATCTAGCAAACCTTAGACCGAAACACGATTAAGGAAATTTCGTTCGACAGAAAAAATATATGAAAGTAACACCGATTTAACATTAAAATACCTATTTACTAAATGATGTCTACGATATTTTAATCAACAGATTTTATATTTATGGAGGGAACCGTAAAGGTAAATTTTGCAGCACAGCTATAGCCATAGTTTCACTCCACTAAATGCACTATCATACTAATATTATAAATGCGAATGTGTGTTTGTTTGTTGCTTTGTTTGTTCCTCTTATACGCAGCAACAGAGCAACGGATCGACTTGATTTTTGCATGGTAGTTCAAGGGTCGGAGAGTGACATAGGCAACTATTCATCATCATCATCACCATCACCACTTTTCATCACTACGCGGGTGAAGCACGCAGTAGTGCTGCCGCAACAGTGCTGCCGCACACTACTGGTCCCCGTACGTTCTCTATAGGTTTATATGAGTTTACATTCCGAGCTACGCAGCAATGCCGCGGCAGCAATGCAGCCGCAGCATCGAGTTCAGAATCATATCTTTATGGTCATCTGTAGTACCTAACAATCGTTGCTTAAAAGTGAGAAAATCTCGTCTTAAAACCAACAGTAAGAACAAATAAAGCAAGTTAGTGGCTGGCAATGCAGCACTTGAAAAGCATCACCTAAAGGTGATGCTTTTCAAGTGCGTCTAAAACTTGGCAAATTACTTTTCTTGGTACATCATAGAAACAGAGAAAAATATATTTGCCACAGCGAACAAATGGGTTCAAACACCATTGTAACAAAAGTGGTTTAAAACAAAGCCGATGACGACGACTATGTTGACGCAGCGGCTACCCTCGCCACAGACAAGGCAAATGTCATCCTTACATTAAAAAAAACTCTCATAAAAACTGGAATTACACAACAGTGGCTACCATTGGACCTGTTCCAAATAACGTACACAAAGAACTGCTTTACGAACCTATAAATCATCTTTTGTGAAGAGTTAATTGTACGTAGATGCGAATTCATTTAGTGCCATTTTTTATGTAGCTATTAAATTATGAAGATCATAATCGCACAATTTTATGGACAAAATGAATATTTGTTGATAATTTGCATAGGATTCGTCTTCTTATTGAGAATGTGACGATTATGGTAGGTATACAATACAGGGTTAGATAGAACGATGGTACTGATTCGAAAGGTCATTGTCCTCATCATTATGAACAAACTTTTACAATGGGTTAGTCGCATAAAAACCCTTGTCTAAGAAATCGCGCAAAAAAAAAAGTTCTATACATCTTGTTGAGTGTGATGACAATTATTTCGCATAGGCCCAATATAACAATATAATAAAAGTTCTTCACACAATGACCTTTTTACAACTTAGTGTGCCACCGATCGGTGTACCCAATGGGAATGAACCATGTATTATATTTTTGTATTTAGTCGAATGCATTACCTAGCTCGAAGTCTTTGTTCAGAAATAAACCTTCCTAACCCTGAAGTCCTTTTATCATTTAACAACGTTTGGTTATTATGGCGGGACAACTAATTAATCAACGAATAATTCCAATATTCTAATTTCTCTGTTATGAAACGACGTGTGTCGAAAGAGTTAAATAGACAACGTTATGTTTACTATTTGTGCCAAGATCAGACAGATTATTCGCAATTAAAAAGAACAATCGAAGGTTAGAGTGTAATTTTGTAATCACGGCAATTTTATCGTAAAGAAATGGAGATTAGAGGGAAATCAATCGGACCTTGGATTCTTCGAAGTCGTAGGTTAAGGCTTGTTTCAAACGCTATAAAGGTCATTTTCCATGCAGACATAAAAATATGAATATATGACGAGGTTACGTGCTAGCTATGCGAATAATAAATTGCTGAATCGATTGATGTATCTATATATCAATTCCACGATTATGATTAACCTCGATGAGACGTTGTTTAGGAGTATTTTTATTATTCCTTATACCTAACTAAAATATAAATATTTTTTTGCGTTCCGTACCCAAAGGGAAAAAAAACGGGACCCTATTACTAAGCCTACGATGTCTGTTTTCCGTTTGTCCTACTTTTAAACGACTGTATCTTTCGAACCGTAATAGATAGCCAGTTGAAATTTTCACAGAATTTGTGATGTTACGGCGGATTAACTAACAAATAATAAAAAAATCTAAAAGTAAAAACAAATGGGGGGTCGCCATAGAACAAACGTAATTTTTTACGTATTTTTGTCTTAGCTCTAATGAAAAAACGGTAATACGTAGGTACAAGCGTCAAACTTGGCATGATTATAGTACACACTCTAAACTATAACAACAAATAATAAAGGAAACGTTTTGGGTACTTAGTTTTTGCGTTAAGCGATTTAGTGGTACACTGAAAAGGGTAAGAGAAACACGAACGATAATTGTACTAAGGCATATCTCCCTTGTTTGTGTGGTCTGAAAATCTAAACTATTTATTTTTACATGCCAACCATGGCAAACAAGCTGACGAACCACCTGATGGTAAGCGACGACCGTCGCCTATCACAGAGGCATCACAGAAACACCTATCAAAAACCGACCAATATTATAGATATCACAAACCTGACAAACAAACACCATAAATCCGAGAGCCACTTGTCTTCCAGAAACAAATAGCACATAAAGCATAGCCGGTCAGAGACCTTGGATTCCACTTTGATCGTCGTGAACTGAAGTTAACTGACCTTAGTTCACGGAGCATTTACATCTTGATTTGATCTGAACTCTTCAGATCTCGATGAATAAAACTTTTAGATAGGTACGTTTAGTGATAAACAACGTTCGTTTAAAGGGCAAAAAGGTACAAGCTGACAGGATATCGATTGATATTAATGTATTTTTGGCTTGTTTGTATACAAAAGTTAAACGTAAAAAATATACTTTATTTAAATAAACTCCTTTTTTTTTCCCTGTGCAATCGTTTATATTATCTAATATCTATCTATCCAAATGCTCCAGCCCACTATCAGTTGGCAGCGTACCCGTTTTAAATGAACTGTTTACTTTATCGAGTTTTTTTTTATCTATTATACTTCTATACTAATATTATAAAGAGGAAAGATTTTATTGTTTGTTTGTTTGCTTGTTTGCATTGAATAGGCTCCGAAACTACTGAACCGATTTGAAAAATTCTTTCACTGTTGGGATGCTGCACTATCCCCGGTTGACATAGGCTATATATCCCGGCTTCGCCCGTGCGAAGCAGGGGCGGCCTACTAGTATCAGATATAATTAGATTTTGTTTCATGTTAGGTTAAATTAGCGTCATTGACATATATTTCTGTAGAGTAAAACAAAAATAACGGATACCAAAGTCTTTATTGTACTTAATACCTAAACATTAATATACATGTCTATTTATTACAGAAATTGAATTTTCTATAAGTCTTTCTATTTTACCTGCCTTTTGCGCTTGGGGCATGGGTTCGATTCCCACCTAGTACAAACATTCATGTGATGAACATTTTTGTGTTTGTTCTTTATCTGGGTGTTAATATCTATTTAAAATATGTATGTATGTATATCAGTCTCTGGCATCCATACTACAAGCTTTGCTTAGTTTGGGGTCAGATGACCGTGCGTGCAAAAATGTCCCGAATATTTATTTATTTACCTATTTGTATGGATCAGAACGTCAAAAATTTCGTTTTCGTTGCTTTTTTCGTCAAAAAATGTGAGAGGGCTCTTAATTGTAAGTATCGTTTGTCTTTTGGTTCTGTCATTTTTGAGCGCTGACTTGATATCCATGGTTTTAAATATCTTTTACGACGCCTCTCGTTTTAGTTAAAGACAAGAGAGCACAACTTGGGCCTATGACGTCAATCCGGAGTGCATCAGTCTAAAAGCATTCCCTGACGACCGCAGAGAAAGATCTTAAATACGAAAGTGTTTGTTACTACTAACTCTTTAAGCTTCCAGCAGGAAGAATAGGGCTTAAAAGTTCAGGACTACCCAGCAACAAAACCTGGCGAATTTTCATAGTTGCATGCCCAGAAAATTATGATTAGTTTGTAAGAAAGTCTAGTCCTTTTGTAAATGGAATGAGCGTCCTGTGGCGTTTCTGAGTAACTATAACATGGGTTGTTCAAAAGAGCTGTTAATAGAGTCTCAACGTATCTGATACCCCTTATGATACAGGTATTCATAGACGACGGTGATTGCTTACCATCAGGCAGCCCGTTAGCTTGTTTGCTAAAAAGAAAAAAGAAGAAAAATAACTACTAGGCATTAAGGCATTAAAAAATCATTAGTTTCGATTCAGTTCTACTGCTCTTTTAACTAATCTGACAGGACTAAAAAGATCTGCGTTTTTTTTTATTTTGTCAATTCTAGAGCTGTTTAGAAAATTCTCAACAAAAAAGTCGACACCTCAGTGACGAGAGCGGTGTAGAGCCGTGAAGGGTTTTGAATATGTAAGTGTCTTTAAATACATCATCGCTTTTCATCAGGTGAGATCGCGGTAAGACGTTAGCCTCCGCCGAAGTATAAAAAAAATTGCCCGTCATGGGGAGTGGTGCCGACTGAATTGAAAACTTAAAACTCAGTCTGGCACTAGTTTAGCCTAAGTTTTGCCCCTACGAAAAATCGCTCAACGCGGCTAAAGTAATCACTACAATTCTAGGTGGCACAGGCACTGTTTAGGGCAGGTGTGAACCATCAAGCGACATAATTGCTTTTCTCGTTCCTTCATTACATTTGCAGCAACATGCAGTGTTCCTTTACATTTCTGTTGGCAACCAGATACATCCAAACTCAACTCGACGTCCAGACGTCATCGGCAGTCCATCAAGCGACCACACCTCTTCAAACACGCCATCCCCTATCCAGACCGTCGGCCTATGACGTCAATGCAGAGCCGAAGTGCATCCTAAAAGCGAGCCCTAACAGCCACTGGAAGCACTAAAACGAGCAAGTTAAACCGGTTGTAAAACCGAACTGGAAGTGGTTATTTCGAGCTTGAGTTACCTCAGCAGAGGAAATATGGCTTTTGTTGTTAATTTTCAGCGATCAAAAACAATGTTGAAGTTTTTGTACGAATCAATGTTTTACGCAGTTCTGTAGGTACTGAATCACAGGCATTCATTAAATTAATGTTATAAATGTATAATATAATGTTTACGGAGTATAAAGGTATCTTCTAAGTCTGGGTGCTTCATCTTCGACCACATCGTCGCTTACCAACAGGCGACTTGGTGCTCAAACGCGGAATTATGCGCGATAAAATAAAGTTTGTGTGCAAGTTTGTCCGCATTCAACTCCATAGCAACTGAATGGATTTGAAAAATGTAGTATGAACCAGCAACTCGTGGATGGCTACTTTTATCCCGGAACGATTTATGATTCCCGTAGGATAGCGGGTAAATTAGCGGGGCGCTCTTAGTGAAACATTAAAATGTAATTTTTCCCTGTAACAGTTTCTTTCTAAATTTTCAAACAAAAAGCGCCGATTCTTAGGATTCAAGTCCTAAGAATCGGCGCTTCATCCTTATTCCCAGATGCAGAACAGAAAAGAGGCAAAATCCACCCCCCGCCGACGGATATAGACGGGCTTCCCCGAACTATATTACTCGTATATGTAGCCTAAAATACGAAGCCGGTGACTACGTGCTAAGTGGAAGCATCTTCCTGAAACCCGCCCTCTTTCCGACGCAGTACTATAAATATGACGCTGAAGCGAACGTCGCTTCAGTCGTTCAGGAAAGCCCGACGGGAGAACCGTGCCAAATCTCGCCGTTCCCGAGTGACATCGTGATCGAGATCGCGTCTCATCTTTTAAAATCCAAACAATCGAGTGTTTCAACTTTTGTGACAGTTCAGTGATAGAGAAAATTGAAAATGTTGGACAAAACCATCATCGGAGGCAGTTGGGAGAGTGTTGTAAGTATCTTCTGCTGATTAAGTTCGTGAGAAAAGTGGTACGCACGCGTCCGGATTACGGAACGGTGGACAGCGGGCAGTAACTATTACGCAAAGTGCACGGCCGGTTTAATGCGCTTAAAAGGCAACTGACTTGTCTATGGTCGCTGTCATTGAACTGAGGCGCGTGCGTGCGCGGCGTTTGAATATGGCATTACGTTCTTTTTGTGGTTAAAGCTCTTGACATTGCCGCTTTCGGTTACCGGCGCGGCGAGAAATAAATCAACGACAACAATCGATCTCGA
This sequence comes from Agriopis marginaria, assembly GCA_932305915.1. Lineage (NCBI taxonomy): Eukaryota > Metazoa > Arthropoda > Insecta > Lepidoptera > Geometridae > Agriopis > Agriopis marginaria. Next base: position 17,208,627 of record OW029914.1, on the reverse strand, counting down.
CTAACAGATTAAAACGTTTCAGATTAATCAAACAGATTGCTTCAATCAGAAGCAATTCTGTACTGTTCAGTAAAGGTTAGCGAGAACTCGTTTTTAAATAATGCAACTTTGACTGGTTTTGAATTCAAATTCTTTAAGCTTTTGAGTAAATAATAGGTGAATTAAAATATAAAATGTAACTTTTCCATCTTTATCTGCTTAAAAGTATTATATTATTTGTAGCATGCTGTTTACCTCTAGAAGGTTGTGAATTCATCGCATTTAACATAGCAAATGTATTTATTTTTAAGGCAAGAGTATATGACGAGTTTGGTGAACCTACAATTAAAAAAGTCAAAATTAATTTAGCTTATTTAAATATGCTGTAACATAAAATCATTATTACCAATCCCAATACTCAATCTACCTAGATACAAATCCTGGAGCCTATCTCTAGATCTCTGTACCACCCAGTACACAACTTTCGAAACTAACAACCGGAATGACAGCTGCAAATGCAGATTAGGTACTAGCATACTGACAATCAATTTAACAATTGCCCAATCGACAGTCTCTATGGTTGTCTCAATATTCAGCACGAGAAAGTGTTAGAAAAAAAAAATCGCAAGACCGGTCCGCGAATTAGATACGAGAATCAAGACACACCGGTTTGTTCCCTAAATCATGGTGATGTTTGAGACAGCTCTTTTTTTGACAGAGCGCAGCGCTTTCTAATATTACTAAGCTACGTTTTAAAAAAAATAGTATAGATCTACGTTTGGCCACCAACTCGCCTGATGGTAAGCGACGGTGTGGCCAACAATGAAACACGTTGCTTTACAAGAAATCTATTCACTCTTAAATTCGTCCTGATCATAAAGGTTTTTTGTTGGCAATCAAATACAATATATTATGAAATTCGATAAACTTTAAGGATTTCTAAAACCTCTGAAACGTTAATAACATCCAATAAAGTTATCGCTCTACTTTTGTAGTACAATTCCAAGAATAAAGTCTATGAAGTCTAGATGCGCACGCGCGGTTATTATGCACAAATGTTTTAAACGCGAACAAGATTAAGTAAAAAATTATAATTTACAATGTGTTGAAAGTTGGTACTAAAGCTATAAATATCGCGATAACTGTGATATCTGACAGAACGCTACAGTATTTGGTATGGTAAAACACAAGGGCAATCCACTCTGGCTATATGAACACACTTATAAATATTTCATATCACGTTACTGATTCTGCCTTTAGGTTATCCTTTGTTTTGTCTAAGCAACATAAACGTAGTATCTGTGATCTCAAAATCTATATGTTTCAAGTTACATTTCCATTTGGAATACAATGGCGCCCGTGACAATTTCCATAGACAAGCGTAATGGTTTTTCTTAACTCCGCTGCAGATCAGTTTGAACATTAATGGAACTAATCTTAAATATAAATAGGAACTGTTTTATTTATACCTGTAAAAATAAAACTTTTATTTTTACTAAAATTAGAGACAAAACTAATTTATAGAGTGGCTGCTCAAAATAAGCTTTAATACCAGTCTTCAATGCACAATTGAAATAATAAGTTTTTTTTTTGAAAAAAAAAAATACTTTCAGACTATACCTACATGTACAAACTTAAACTTAAAAGTAGAAAAATGACAGTTAAAACAGTTTGAAAGTCATCATCAAAACTTTTGCTGAAGGGAATTACAAAACAAAGAGCCATCTGCGTATTTCAAAAGCGCTGAATCAATTTCGATACAATTTATATGGAACCTCTGAAGTATGACCTACCAAACAAAAAAAGAACCATCAAAATCAATTCATAATTGACGGAGTAATCATGTGACAAACATTAAAAAACATACAGTCGAGTTAAGAACCTCCTCCTTTTTGGAAGTTGGTTAAAAATCTAAAAGAGCACAGTCATTTTACACTGATTCCTTAGTACCACACTAAGGAATCAGTGTCAAATGATAAATGTAACCTCTCAAGCTGAGAGTTCAATAGATCACCTCTACGACCATAGAGTAAACATTTTTTGTCCCGCCCACGAGTAAAATCGAATGTTTTGACAGATTGCAACTGTGCCATAAAGTCATTAAACTCGAGGTCATTATCTTCGAAACAACGTGACATGACTGTTTTATTAGTATGGTGCAATATGAAAAAAAAAGACGAGTTACTCATTGAAAATTTTACGTCCGAAAAAATGCGCGTGGGCTAAGTAACAGTTAGTCAGTTAGTAGGTATCGTCACATTCTATATTGGATTGCCGTATCTCATCGCTTAATGCTATTTGCATTGATTACAATAAAAGTTTTAGGAAAAACTTTATTTTAAATCCGCAAAGCTCCGCCTTAAATTGTCCATAACTCGAGTAATAGGCAAATTTCAATAAAATCTATTTCCATTTTATCACTCAATTTGCGAAGAAAACTAATAAAAAATGTAGGTCTAGTCCGTGTGAATGGGTACATATGTGTTTATAGTATAGTAAAAACAAATATTTGAATAATTTTACGCAGTATTTTAGCTACCTACGTTTGGCACATTTGTTTTAACAAGACAGAAATCGGTTGGAAACCCCCTAAATTATTCGTAATGCGTCTAAATATTTTGCAATTTCCAAAAATAGTTACTCTATACTTGAATCGTCCGAAATAGATATTTAAGTATATTTATCGAAGATTATTTCTGTCCGATGCAGAAACCGTTCGCGCAAAATTAGGGCGCCTTGTGAATTGTTTATATTATGTCGTAAAAATTATGTGCCAATGCTGAACGTACTGTTAAATAACGAAAATAACTAGCTGTGAGAATAACTGTTACGTACGGTTTTATTTTGCAAACAGACCTATTTTTTTTTCCATTCATCAATGACTTATTATAAGGACGGGGCGAATTAACTTTTTCAATAGTACCAACTCAGTGGTGCGAACAGGTATACTGCGCACCAACGTGAAGTTAGTTCCTCGCCGACTTTGTAGAGCATCGCGTCATTGTTGTAATCAAACATAAATATATTATGTACATAATATATACAGGGTAACGCGGAAATGTTGTTATATTAGTTGTTATATTTTTATCGAGATTTCAGGGTTGGTCCCATAGTAAAAGTGTTTGTAATGATGGGTGTTATGGCCACCATTCGGCTTAGTACACTCTTTTCGCTTATCCCTGTATAGACTAACTGAAATTTCAACGTAAAGCGCACATTTTTCAAGTACTTAAGATATTAAGACGCAATGTTTTTTTATCGCCCTCTCTTGATTTTAAGCTCTAAGTGCACGGATTTTTTAAATCAGATCAAATCACGAAACTAATTATTAATGAATAAACAAATTACTCAACTATATCGATAAGAAGACTGTTTTAACTTTAAAATCACAAGCGTAATACATAAAAACTGTATAAGTACCTAATTTTGCAATTAAGAACACCAAAGCGAGACTATTTACGACAGATGCGAACAGTTATCGAAACGTTGTAAACACTATTTCAGCGCGAATTTCTAGTTCAAACATAAATTGAAGAGGATGCAACACTTAATATAGCTGTAAATTTAAAAAAATGTGTCAAGAGGTAATATTTCGCACGGTCATTTGCACACATGGATCTAACGGTACATCTTTCGCAAAAAATCTCGAAAAACTACAGTAATTCTAGACTCTATAAACACAATGCATAAAGATTAACTTACATTGTATTTGATGGCACAAAGTACTAAAGAATCATATAGTTCTTACTATTGATGGTTACTATTTTTAATCGACTTCAAAAAGGATTGTGCGATTGAAGGTTTGTGTGATTATGGGGGTTTGGCTTTTAAATTTGGTTACTTTGATGACAATATTATTTTAGTAACCGAAATAGCATATTTTATAAATTTTGTGAAGTCGTTTTTTATTGATAATTACATGGTATGGAATAAATAGTAGTGATTATTACGACAAACTTTGTACTATGTACAGAAGATAAAATTAGAATTCCAAATCCAGAGTACTCCATGTATTTATAGACCATTCCATTGCAATGGAATGTACATTAATAGACATTGCATTGAACACTCTCATTGTCTAAAATAAACCCGTGACAAATTTAAACCGAGATTTTAAGTGTTATCACCTTCAGTCTTATAATAACGCACAGAAATAACTGCACGTCAACAGAAATATTATACGCGTTTCAAACAAACATTATTGTACATTACAACATGGGACGCGCGAAATGGAACACTAGAACCACCCAAAGAATATCGTGGATACACTGGACACTTCACCGACACTACTCACAACTGCCACAGACAAAACAATAGTTACCAGTCTAGCGCTGACAGCCGTGTCTAATACGACGGATGAAATATTACCTGAAAACAAAAACACACGAGGTTATACAACGGAAAAAATAAAATTTACCCTACATTCGTTAATTTCCACTTTTTTAATTAGACCGTGCTAACGAAGGCCACTAATAGAACAACTATTTAAATGTTGACCCATTTACTGTTGCGACCTGAATTCGCAACACTGCACTGTTTTTTTTAACACCAACCCATTAAAAATAATGTTACACAACACGAACTGTCAAGAAGCAAAGTCAGGCAGATTTTTCGCGTCAAAAGTGTAGACATTGAAATTTATTTTGCTTTCTTAAGTAGTATCAGCTATCGAGAAATTAGGACAAACACTGACACTTTATAGATGACTTAAGAGAAATGCAGTATTTTTTTAAGTCGATAACAAATCGTTTGGACTCGGATTAATTTATTACAACGAAAACATTGTTTATGTGAAATTTAATGAATTGAATTTGTTATTCGATATATGGAAATAATTAATCAGATTAAAGAAAAAGCTCTCAAGCCAGGTCCACATATTCTAGCTTCAAATCTACACCATGTTATAATGAGAGCCAATAATACACCGTCTATTTCTGCGTGACCCATTATTTGACCAGTGACCGGCGACGTCATAGCGAGGAATTTCAAGAAAAACCCATAAACCATTGCACAATATCAAACGACTAAATTAAATGCGGCGTTACAAATGGACGAGAGAAAAAATCACAACCACTCAAAGGTTGCGCAACTGTTATTCAACGGAAAGTCGTTAAACTGCAAAGCTTTTAGGACTTCTACTGATACATAAACAAAACATTTTTGCCGAAGGACGAGTTAATATATGTGGAATTCAACGCGCGAACCCTTCTCACCTTTGTTTATTTTTTCTCATGATATAAGCCAGCGTCTAGAAACCGGTGACCGTGATTTGATAAATTATTGTAAGAGATTATTCTTTCTTTCGATATAAACTTCCTAGACAGATCACGGTCAATGTTTATTGAAAATCGCCTTCTATCAACACGTGAATGCGATGTGCTTAACATATGGCTCGAGACAGGTGGTGTCAGACATGTGGGCTCTGCACGAAGGGCTCGAATGACGAAACAAACGACACACAAATCCATCGTTGATAGAAAAGGATAAACGAGACCTGCGCTCACGTTCAGATACAGTCACGTAGTGAATTTATGTTGTTAATGCTTTAAATAAGGCAGGTTCAGGCGTAGCAAGAGGTTGTTTATGAGACGGCACGGTAGATTAAGTATCTGATATTTGTGTGTAAATAACATTACTCATGGAATATTTGTCTCGTTCCAGGTGTCGAGGGATGACTATGAGTTCGACTACACCCAGAGCCCAAGAGGATCTCCGCTAAAGGACACTTCGAACATCCAGGAGGACCAGGCTTATTACATCAGCCGTCACAATCCCAACAAAACCTTCCGCCGGGAGTCTGTCATCGCTTCTTGGAAGAGCCTGAAGAAGGAACGAGAGCAGGCTCTAGGCAAGAGAATTATTTACGTCGATGCTGATACGTACCAGGATTACTATGGCAGGAACCAGGTCAAGCGATGCAAGAGTGATAGGACCTCGAACGGGACCAAGATACCAAAAAAAGTGAAGCGTACCTACTCTGTCCTGTACAGATACGACCCGGCTGAAGAGAAGGTAGTGAAGGAATACAAATATCAAATGCCAAAGGAGCAGGTGCCAGCTGTTCACGCACCTCTGAAGAAGTCGTACTCAGAACCCTTCCTGAGGCAGGAAGCTATGCCCAAGAAAAAAGTAAAGAGGTCCTTCACGACGCTGCTCAACATCAAGACCAAATTCCTGAATATTTTTGGATCTAAGAGTTAAACACGTACAGTTGTGTTAAACGGAAAAGTTGCTCAAGTCAATGCATTTGTAAGATTGGCTTTAATTACTCTTTTGATTGTATCAAAACTGAAATAGCCAAATTCTAGTCAAAATTATTGGTTAACCCAACTCTGGTCCAAAAATAATGTTGAGGATCCGGACATTTGACATAATTTTAATTATCAGTAGTATTAAGGTTTTCAGTATTTGTATTTGAATATAATTTTGTGATATTAGTGTTTTTAAATAAGATTTTGCATTAGAGTAAGTTATTCAAAAGCTCTCAGAGTTTCTATATCGTAAGATTTTCTTACGATATCTTGATACTATGATGGGTATTTTGGACACAGATGTTTATATTTGCGATAGGTAAATATAACTGAACTTGTTAATAAGGGTACCAAAAACCTTACTTTAGAGACAACGATACATTGTCTGCATTTACACAGTAGTTCAATCTTTGTATTCTTTTACATTTATATAATTTAAATGTTTTATGAGTAAGTCAATTGCTGCCACCTAGTTTATTGTTAAAATATATGTTTTTCATTATATTTCTTTGTTAGAAATATACATTGAATTATTATAGCAATACGATAGATACATAAGTAGTAAGTGACTCTATTATTTCCATTATTGGAGAATCAGTAAAAGTTTTGTCTAAATGCTTGCAATTAATAAGGTGCTGTAATTTTACATTTAAATTAATTTTAAATGTAAATTAATTTACTCCCTTAATTATTTATTAAAATTTTTGTTAATCAGATATACTCTATTGTTTTCTTTAGAAAATTAATATGAGATTTAAATAAGTGTATTCAGTAGTACGAGTCTAACAGAAGTATATTTAAATGTCCATAAACCTAGAAATGTTTATGCAAATGACAACTAAAATTGTTATATAAACCAAATGTGTGCTGCTTAATTGACATTTTATATATAAGTAATTATTTGTATTGAAATAGATATAAATATATTTCTTATGCTGTATTTTGAAAGTGTGACAGTAAAACAATCATAATATGTAACATTTAAATGATTGATTGAAATGTTCCATTCCTACTAGATAAGCTAAGTTATACTATTTAGTTAGTAAGTACATTTACTTAGCCTTAGATTGACATATCAGAATAATATACTAGGTTTAAATACTATTTATTTTAGTTATTAGGTAATACTTTGATTTATAAAACGTAAATCGTGCTACAGTGCGAACAATAATTACAAAGCAGATATTTTATATGACAGAAAAAAAATGTTCACTCAATTTCAAAACAATTCTGTAATATAGAGAATTTTAACGTTTTGTACTACCCATAAAATTCTGAAACGCCTTAATTATAATCCTTTTTTTGTATCAACGCAATGTTAAGCAATATCATAATTGTAAGTAACAGTTAATTTGCATAATTATCTTGTAGAACACAATAAAAAATATTTTTTACGTGTACATTTCTGTTGTTTTATTTCTTAACTATAATTAACATTAATATATCCACAATTATTAGATTTTTTTATAGATTCTTTAGCAGCAGTAGTAAAAGTAGAAAAAATAAAAATGTATTAATTGATAGAGAATTTCAATTTCATTCCCATGGACAATACTATCGTTTTTGGAGTAGTTAAGGTATAAGCAGACGTCGACTCTGCTATATCATATTCTAATGTAAACGAAATTTGACAGGTCAAAAATTATTGCCATCTTGTTTTTACGTATTATAATAAAATGAGACAGGTAATTTTAGCCATGTCGAATTGGTTTAGTTTAGTGAGAACTACAACAGAATCGATGCAATTGTTATTAGTTAGCTCGTATTTTGTTTGGTTTAATTTTACTGATTTAATCTGTGGTAATACCACATAATAGTAAGTAGTATTTAAATTAAATCTACAAAAATCGCTCAGTGAGCTATCCTTGGGGTTTCTTTGAAATATAGAATCAGAAATGAGATTATCCGACAGAGAACTAAAGTAACCGACATGGCTCAAAGGATTAGCAAGCTGATAAGTGGCAATGGGCTGCCCATATCTGTAGAAGAACTGACAACCGCTGGGGTAGACGGGTTCTAGAGTGGAGACCGCGTATCTGCAAACGTAGAGTAGAACGCCCTGCAGCCTGGTGGAGTGACGACCTGCGAAAGGCGGCTGGTGGCATGTGGATACGTAAAGCAGAAGATCGTGCCTTACGGCGTTCTTTATAAGAGGCCTACATCCAGCAGTGGACGAACATCAAACACGCTGATGATGACGATGATATACAAAAATAAAATATCACTCACTGATTCATCACGAAATCCCGAAAATTACTTGAAACTAATAATGGCAGGTAGATTCCGTATGTGAAGTAGAGCTTAGTACAGATTTTGCGAAAGGGCCGAATTAAAGAAGACAAAAAAAGGTGTGTATACGAAAGTCTACGCGTACGAAGACACGGGCCAACAGCTTGTTTCTCGTAAAATAATGTCAAGTTCAAAGACAGTGCGCCCGCATGGCGCAGATACTGTTAATAATGGCAAATGGTATAGTTAGCGAAACTTTCAGATAACAAAGCCATTGTAGTAATATGCGGGAGTAACCTATCGCAGTACTGTTACGAAATGGCTCGATATATTTCTAAGAATGCGTGTAAAGTTAAGGTGAAGTGAGCGTTATATAATCAATATTTTTGCATTAATTGTGTAACTCTTAGTACTTCAGATACTTATATGTAGAATAAATAAAAAGCTGTGATAACTAAGACTTGTTAATGAAATGTATCAAATCGTTTACGAATAAATATATAGAGGATATTGCACCAACCGGCCGACCGCGGCCTACCTAAAACTCCGCCGCGCCGCGCCGGTGCAGCAGTTTGTATTCAGTTAGTTGTTACCCAGCGATGCGTAAACATCACGTGTCATAAACAAATATACAGCTAGTATATATTGACAAATTATGTCACTATTTTCGCAGTGCATGTACGGTGTGCGATATCTTCTGATTATGTGATTGAAGCGTTTACAACACAATTTAAAATTTAAAATAATAAATAACATGATGAAGATACAATACATAATACAGAATTGAATAAATATATTTTAACATCACATTTAAGAAAACATTAACACAACCATATTAAATGAAATTTTACAAAAAGTTTATATCAGTCTTGAGATAATGAAGTAAACTGTTAAAAATGAAATAACCCAAAACATAGATCTGAAAATTATAACATGCTATCAGCGAGCCACGCACAATAATAGTTTTACAATCGGTCATAGTCAGGTAAATTTAGTTAGTTCGGTACAATGACTGATAAATTCAGAATGCCAAATATTTGCAAGGCAAGCAGAACTTTCATGAAATATCACAGATAAAGATGTGGCAGATCGAAGATTTGTTTAGTCTGAATCAAAAGATACGTCTCATGAGTGACATTTGGTTAGTAAACTTTACAATTTAGAATTCGTTTCTGTGAAACGGTAGTTTTGTATGAAGTTTTAAATAACCAATAGCTATTTTTAAATGATCTTGTGAATTTAAAAAACTAGTCAATTTAAATTGTGTATCTACTCAAGTATTTTTTTTGCACAGAAATGTGAAAAAAGATTTAAAAAATTAGTCACGGCGCGGCTTCCGATATGGTTCAAGCCAAAGAAAACAAAGATACGATAAAAGGCGGAGTTATAAGCTACGATAGACCAGATAACAATTTGGCGAAATAGTGTCAACTAATTTATTAAGATACAGTATCTTTTTAGTTTTTGATAAGATGTGGAAAATGGTTAAACAACAAATAGGCACCCCGCAAGGGATTGTATTTTTTTTTGCTTGTGATTGTGCTCCCGATGTTAAGTAAATGCGAAAGAGTGAAAGTTAACATAAATAGTATTTAACATTTTACATGGAATGTCAGGATGGTGTGCTCTTGCTTAGAAGGAACATGTTTACTCTCAACTTGAAGACAGTATGTTGGGCTTTTCACAATGACTGTATGGCATTTCAGAACACAGAGTCCGTCAGAAAGTTCCATATCGTCGCTGGGAATCATACTCGGGGAATGTTCACCGTGTACCTACGGATGGCCATGAAGGGCGGACTCTAGAACCAGTTGTCTGGAAAAATCTAACCTAGGTTTTAAGACAACTTACTAACATGAAATGTAACGTATAATGCTAGTCTGTGGAATTCGCTGCCTGATTGGGTTTTCCCCGTCAGTTATAATCTGGGTGTCAACAAGTCGAGAGTGAATCGGTGTCTTCTAGGCAAGCGTGCTCCATCGTAGACCGCATCGTCGCTTAACATCAGGCGAAAGGGCGGCCAAGCCCAAGCCTATCTAAAAAAAATATAATGAGCAGTCACCTAATGAATCAATAATCAAACTAAATTCTAACCTAATTTATTGTCTTATCTAATACCATATGATTGATGAAGCATACTGAAGTTGCGAGATTTCCGGTCACACACACAATATCTGTAGAAAGTCTGATATGAATTAACAGAAACCACTTGCACAAGCTTAATCGATGTATCCCTTAACTGACATATTTACCGAAACGGGCACGTAAATACAAAAGACTGCAAGGAGGTCGAAGGGGAGTAATATGGGGTAATGATATGCACAATTAAACCCAGTAAATACGGATAATGTAAAGCAATCGGGCCTTTTGCAGTTGACTGGTATGAAGGCAAGGAAATAGAGTTGTCGTGGAGTTTACAGCTGTGATTCAATTTGTTATAAATGTTAATAGAATAGTCATTAACGTGCGGCTCCATATGGTTGAACTATCTTATCGTTTTATGGTTGACATTCCGAAAATCCAAACGAAGCTTTGATTACACTTTCGTTGTGTATACTGCTAGAATGTGGAATGCACTGTCTGAGAATGTTCCTCGATGGTTACAATCCAGGTGTCTTCAAGTCACAAGTGAATCGGTTTGTTCTAGGCAAGCGTGCTCCATTGTAGATCGTATCATTGCTTATAGGCGAGATGGCGGTCAAACGCAAGTTGAATTAAAAAATTTGTAAAAAAAAAAACTCTGTTAAGCCGCCATCAGTAAAATTCAACGGAATTTAAGGATTTACTGAAGCTCTCTAAGTTCTCTTTATTATATCAAATCGTCATTATATCAAAATGATTTTGTATAACATGCCAAATGTTTCATTTCACAGGGTTGTCACCGACCAGCCTTTGCCTTTTTTCATTCATTTAATATACATTTTCATTATAATACTTTGCAGTGCTCGTGATCATATGTAGACAAAAAAAAAGCTCCCGAAACTCCACGCGCGTAACTTAAAAGTGATGATTTCTAGGGTCACCTAAAAGTGATAATTATTAGGGTGTTAAAAATGATGATTTTAGGGGCACTTAAAAGTGATGCATTTAGAGATCACCTTAAAATTTATGATTTTTTTAGGATCACCTTAACTTAAAGAGATGGTTTTTAAGGCACTTAAAAGTTACTATTTTAAGAGTCAACTTAAAAGTGATGATTTTTAGGGTTTCTCGAGTATTACACAATTAAATTAAATACTAGCTTTTAACTTTTGAACACGTTGAGATTGGGGCAAAATCTTCTGGATGGATCTTCAGATTTTTTGCTTTATCCATGTTGCTAGTAATAATGTCATGTTAGCTACTTGTTTAAAATTCCAGTAACCTAACCATTACACGTGTTATTTCGGTAGTTCGGTGCCTAAGTACGGGTAGTTGAGTACTTTTAGCAGCTGCCGTAGTACCAGGCACGAGTCCTGTGGGAACACCGGGTCCGCTCGGCAGGAACGCCGATTTGAATAAACAATCATGCATGACTGAAGGGCTTGTTTTATTTAATCACCCTTTTAGGAGTTTAACACTTTTTACGTAAAAATATACAATACATCTCTTTATTACACGCCAAAAAATACACATATGAAACTTAAACATCCATAATAAATATACGGTAGTATAAGGCTTTATCGCCTAAAGCGATTTCTTCCAGGCAACCTTTCAATGGACAGAACTGAAGAATTTAAAAACGGTCAGTGGGGAACATTAAAAAAACATATATCCTTATACATATATGAATACAATAATAAATACACAAAACATAGATACCATAAATATATAATAAAATAATAAATAAATACAATAATATAATAATTCTATATTATATAATATTATCAGGAATAATAAAGTCATTCTGATTTATAGTCTACTAACTGTGCCATAACTATAAGACGCGGTTTAGATGGTGGTCCAACGATATTTTGAGTTGGACCACCCACCCCGTGACAGATGTCTGTGGTCCAGCTGTTTTATTTTATACAGTCACGTAAAGTTATTCATCAAAAACAAATGAATATCGAAGAAATTGAATATGGTTGTGATTTTTGACGGATGGCAATGTGACAGATGCCAGTGAAATGAAAAGTTACTGGTGGTCCAACTTCAATAAATCATTGGACCACCACCGTCCATGACGTCCGTGGTCCCAACGTATTGGAAGAAGACTTTTACCACCAATAGTTGGAATATTAACCATCTAAAGTTTAGCTTTAAGTTTATATTCTAAACTAAGACTTCAGTTATCATTGGAGGTCAATTCGCTTACTACAAAGCACATCATCAAGGGTAGGTTTGCTTTGGAGTACTTCCCCAAACATCCCTTTTTCGCGACAATCTTATCCTGGTCTATTTATCTACACTAGTCTATCTCGGTTATGTATTCCCTTCTCTTAATTATTTTCTTTTTGTACATTTTTTAAAAACCCGTTTTAATCTCAAGATTTATAGTAATCAACGGTGATAGCGATTGTTTTCATCGCACTTAATTAGCTAAACCCCTAATGACCTTAATCAATCGGTCAGACTACCCACTATCGGTTAATCCGAGATTAGTCCACATGTTTCCTTCCACTGGTTTAATCGTTTAAAGCTGATTGGCCGTTCGGATGGCCGATAAATCATAGCTAATGTATGGTAAGTATTAAGTAACTCGGAGGTTAAGTTCAAGGCTCCGTTAGGTTCAAGTTACGTTTACAGTATAATTCTGAGTTTAGTGACACTTGAACTTCAAGTAACTATCGAGACACGCTACTTCACTTTGTGTACGATACATACAGAATACATTATTAAGAATGATCTAGTACCCTTTCACGTTGTCCCCATACAACAAACGTATTTTTTAAAAGTATTTTTGTAATTGCTCTAAGGATGAGTTCGACCAAACGAGAATAAATTTTATTCTTGGAATAAATCGCCAGTTATTCGAGAGTAAATCAATTTCACATTTTACCATCTACTAAGGGTGAGTTCAACCAAACTTGAATTTATACGCGAGTAACTATACCAGGGATAAATCTATTCTACGATTACCACTCGAGTAATTCATTCGTCGTTTTTCCACGCAATACAAAGTATAGCTACGCTTAGAATTGCTATACGCGTACAGCGAGATGAATGATGAACGAATCTATTACTCAGCTAACAATAATTGTTCTACAACGCCACGGTATTCAAGCTTATGTCATATTAACTCGCTTTTGTCGTATTATTGTGTAGGAAAGTAAATTCGCATTCGTTGGATGTTGAAACTAGAATAACTTAATTGTTTATACCAAAACTACGATCTTTACTATTAAATTAAATTATTTTGTTGATAATTTAGTTTTTCGGTGTTTTGCAATTTTTTTTCCTAGTTTAAAATGTATCCACCATGGATGTCTAGATATAACTTCCTCGTCACTATCACTTCATCTTCAATCAAAATTCTTAAGTGTTGCATTATAAATATTTTATTTAACAATAATTACTGACGAAGTGCGTGCGTTGAGTTGAAATGATAATAATGACAATACAAAACAAAGATAATATAATCACACAAAAGAGCAGAATCATATGACGCGCTGCTGCCCCTAAAATATTCTCGGAATAACTCTATTATTCCACCAAAAACGGTGGTATAGTAATTATTCTCGAATAGGCTTGCTATTCTTAGAATAGTAGATGGTAAAATGTGAAATTGATTTACTCTCGAATAACTGGCGATTTATTCCAAGAATAAAATTTACTCTCGTTTGGTCGAACTCATCCTAAGAATAGCAAGCCTATTCGAGAATAATTACTATACCACCGTTTTTGGTGGAATAATAGAGTTATTCCGAGAATATTTTAATGGCGGCAGCGCGCCATATGATTCTGCTCTTTTATGTGGACGTCTAGATATAACTTCCTCGTCACTATCAACTTCATCTTCAATCAAAATTCTTAAGTGTTGCATTATAAATATTTTATTTAACAATAATTACTGACGAAGTGCGTGCGTTGAGTTGAAATGATAATAATGACAATACAAAACAAAGAGAATATAATCACACAAAAGAGAAGAATCATATGGCGCGCTGCTGCCCCTAAAATATTCTCGGAATAACTCTATTATTCCACCAAAAACGGTGGTATAGTAATTATTCTCGAATAGGCTTGCTATTCTTAGAATAGTAGATGGTAAAATGTGAAATTGATTTACTCTCAAATAACTGGCGATTTATTCCAAGAATAAAATTTACTCTCGTTTGGTCGAACTCATCCTAAGAATAGCAAGCCTATTCGAGAATAATTACTATACCACCGTTTTTGGTGGAATAATAGAGTTATTCCGAGAATATTTTAATGGCGGCAGCGCGCCATATGATTCTGCTCTTTTTTGTGGTCATATTCTCTTTGTTTTGTATTGTCATTATTATCAGTTCAACTCAACGAACGCACTTTGTCAGTAATTATTGTGAAATAAAATATTTAAAATGCAACGCTTAAGAAATTTGATTAAAGATAGTGATAGTGACGAAGAAGTTATATCTAGACGTCCAAGGTGGATACATTTTAAACTAGGAAAAAACTTGCAGAACACCGTAAAACTAAATTATAGACCAAAGAATTTAATTTAATAGTAAAGATCGTAGTTTTGTTATAAACAATTAATTCGACTTTCGACGACCGACGAATGCGGATATTTTGACATTTTGACATTTACTTTCCTACACTATAATACGACAAAAGCTAGTTGATATGACATAAGCTTGAATACCGTGGCGTTGTAGAACAATAATTGTTAGCTGGGTAATAGATTCGTTCATCATTCATCTCGCTATTCGCGTATAGCAATTCTAAGCGTAGCTATACTTTGTATTGCATGGAAAAACGACGAATGAATTATTCGAATGGTAATCGTGGAATAGATTTATCCCTGGTATAGTTACTCGCGTATAAATTCAAGTTTGGTTGAACTCACCCTAATACGTACAAGCGTCATAGAATCTGAAACGTGGATATTCGCCAAAGAACCAGAGTCACCGACTGTTAAAATTTGCAAGCTGAAGTGGCAATGGGCAGGCCACATCGCTCGAAGAACCGATAACCGATGAGAATAAAGGTTTTTGAGTAGAGACCACGAACCGGAAGACAGCGTAGATAGGCCTTCCAGTAGATGGACCGACGACATTGTGAGAGTCGCGGGCATCCAGGGGATGCAAAAGGCAGCCTGTAGGTTAAAGGGGGAGGCCTATGTTCAATAGTGGACGTCTTCTGGCTGATGATGATGTACTAGCGTCAAACTTGGCATGACTAAAGTACACACTCTAAAGTATAACAATAATTACTAAATAATGGCCAAGTGCGAGTCGGTGACAAATTTCTGTTCATTACCAAGTTATAACTGCGGTAATTTCGAAGTCGGTTTTTTAAATTGATAATTATAGTGCGCGAGCCCGACTCGCACTTGGCTGGATTTTATTTCACGTTTTTAGAGATGGTCCCATAGTAAAAGTTGTTCATAATGATGAGTATAAAACGGACCCTTTTACGCGTAATGCTGTATAAGCGTATAAAAAAAAACACGTAATATCACCTAGGTTATATAAATACGTACAGCTGTGACCTAACCCATGCACCATGCAACGACAGGGTAATGCGATTGCATGTCGATACCCCATTAGAAATAATTCAATCGACCTGACAACCTAAATACTCCAAGCGCATTTCTACAATGCGATCTGACCTATTCCGGCCCTAAAATTACGGTAATGTAGAACAATAGAGCGATTTAAAATAATTTCGTAACGAGCCATGTGTCCAATGGGATTTCCCATCAGTTGAAAAGGGAATGACGAGGCTCGTCCAAACTCTCATCAACTCTTTTAGGGGATACATTGCCTAAAACGCTTATACAGCTGACTTTTATTTGTAACACATGAAAAACAATTTCCAGGTTTCTAATTTTAAAAAATTACGAACTTTAATACAATATAATTTCATCCCCAATTTTAACCCCCTTAGGGATAAGTTTTATAAAAGCGATGGCACAACTAACTTTTTTTTAAACGTTTTATCTTTTTCTTCTTGTACATAAAAAGCAACGTGTGTATGTATGTTCCCTATGGACTCTAAAACGGTTGGACCGATTTTGACAGGACTTTCACTGGCAGATAGCTGATGATATAAGGAGTAATCCGCGCGGGTGAAACCACGGGGCACAGCTAGTCTATAATAGAAGTGTAAGTACCAACTTCCACGTTACTAACTTAAAAAATGGCGAACTTCCATACAAACTTTCAAACCCTATTTTACCCCTTTAGGTGCGTGAATTTTCAAAAATGCTCACTAACGTTTTATAAGTTATACACTTGTGCAAAATTTTATGCTTCTATACTCAGCAGTTTAGGCTGTGCGATGTCTTTCAGTGAATGAATAAACGAATTTAAGCTATATTAAGCCAGAGTTAATTGCAAATTGACAAGATATCGAATCGACAAAAGTTCGGGGTCAAGACCTGTTTGCGATAATACTGCAGTTTTGTGACATTGGACTCGATTAAACGATTGTTTCTGAGCACCAATAAAAATAATACCGCTAGAACAACAAACTACATAAAAACACGCAAAGTTCAGTGCTACGTGGCTAGAAGAGACACTTAAAAAAGAAATTACGTATATCTCGACCTTCCCGCTTCCTCCTCCCGTAACACTTAAGCGTTATCTCACTACAATCCATTCTAAATCTATCCGAAAACCTTGCCAGTGACATTGGCTCCAATTGAAAACATTAAACTGGCGTATAAAGGTCTCACCTTGCCCGCTATTGCCATACCACGATTTTTAGATTAGGCAATTGAACTGATTGGGAGCTGGCACTCATATTGAGTAAGGTTAACAATGACGTGTGTCAAATTGCGACTATATTCATTAACCCGTTAGTAACTCTTGTGTGAACATTACAAGTTATCTGTCAAGATAGGAAGAAATTCGTATTAATAAAAGTCTGAATATCGATCATTCTGCTGTACGGAAGTGAGACGTGAACCATTACAAAGATATGTCGAGAAAGCCTTTTAAAAGTATTTAAAATGTGGTGTTCGAGACGCATAGCAAGAAGAAGCAAAACAGAAAAAAAAACTCTCACATAAGATCATTTGCCATATCGACGTGACGTCTTAACTAGAAAATGTAATTTTAAAAAAATACTCTGTGCCCTTAGTCTCTATGACCACATAAATTAGTAACAAAACGTTACGCTATATATATGCGGGATTGGAAAGTGTGCTAGCTAACGCAGTGAAGTTGGTAGAACGCTCGTTTTGAATTGTCAAAATAGCGTGGAGCAAGCTAGCGTTTTACATGCGCGTTTGTCAAGAGAATGTAGTATCCAATCAGAGGACGCTTTTAATTTTGTAACCATGTTTACAGTGTTATTTGTAACCATGGTTACATTGTTCTAACAGATTTACGGCATGTTATGTGGTTTCATATAGAATTAGGGCTCAGGAAGTATCAGATATTGTGAATGAGGACAGAAGTAAGTTTTTTTTATTATATCCATGGGTGGGTGAATTGGGGCCCCCTGTAACTGCCCACCTAATTGTATGTTAAATAAATAAATAAAGAAAAATCTACTAGCGATAGAGATTAGAAGAGGCAATTTGACTATCTTGTATGACATGACAAATTAATGAAAACTATCATAGAGGAAGAAGTTGAAGGAAAACCAAGGAGAGCATTCTCAGACCAAATAAAAGAGGAAGCAAATGTCATGTCTTACAGGGAGGTAAGAACACTGGCAGAAGACCGTAAAGCCCGGAAGTTACATATATAGCGGAGCTTACACTCCTAAATGATGAATAAATATCAAGATGCGAACAAGTAAAAATGTACCTTGCTTGAGTCTAAGTTTGCACTTAGGACAGTGCACCGCAGGATACCACTGAATTCAAATCAACGTGACGTACTATGAAAAATTGTCTCGTAAGCTCTTGGCCTATAATGTATCTGGAGCGACACGATACGATTCCATTCTTGATACGTTTTGATTGATGGAGATGTTCTGATACAAAGCGTATGGAAGTCAGGAATGATGGATCGGGAGAGCAGGTTATCAAAGTTGAAGGCCTTGGAGGTGATGATAAATTAGAGCGTGGATTAGACGTGTTCTTTATATTTGCTAAAGATTAAGATGCTACATAATCACTTTTTAGACTCTACAGTCAGCGAAGGGCCATAGTTCGTTTGACCCCGACAGAACAATCATAACGTTTCTAAAATAGATAACACAAAAAAAACATTGTTTTGAACTATAATGGTTGTTTACTACAGTTATAACCCACCACCCACCCGCATTCTTCTGTATTCCCGTGAACATAGTGCATGAAACTGCGCTAAATATCGGGAACTCCATCCACAACTTTATCACGGTAAATATTCCGTTAATAATATATAACTGTAAATAAAACAAAATAAATGTTCGCTTATAGTTTAAATTTTGAAGAATTCTATTTTTCCTACATCTGAAGCATCTCAGTAAATTATACTTAGGATGACTCAAACAATTGTATCACTTGGGTTTTTTTTGTGAAATCACAACGTTCATAAGGCAATGAAATAATAATACTTTACGCCAAATATGCTAAGTAATTGCACTTTAACATTATTTGTGAGCAAAGTAACGTAAGAAACGACAATAAAATGGTCACAAAACGATTTCTACTTTCATTCCCACGGTTTAATATCGTCTCTACATTTAATTTCACAAAAATTAAGAAGTTTGTTTATTTATAAAATTTATTAAGTAACAAAAGAAAATTATACATAGGTCATAACGAACTTACCTAAACTAAATCAATCTCTAAAACTACACTAATCTAAAAGATCGCTGCTCGCAGGCATCGCTCCCAAAATGCTGGCCGCATTGTCGCGTTGGCAATATTGATCCGTTGCGCAAGGTACCGGGCCAGCATTTTGGTCACGGGATACAAAATTGTAAAATGCGATCCAGACACCTAATTCTGACTTCTAGCTTAAATATTCGTTATTTACATTGAGTTTTAAATAATAAAACCATAGAAAAAATAATTACATAGAAAATTAAAATTAAAAATTAAAAAAACGTGAACAGTCAAGTCTTCTACATAGTAATTTTTTTTATCACTGACAGTCAACGCGCTTCGTCTAGAATTATATGTTTTGCACAAGTGTTTCTTATATAACAAGGGTGAGCACAAAAAATATTTTTGCAACTAAAACGGTTATATAGGGGGTGAAAGTTTGTACGGAAGTTCGTCAATTTTGAACTTAGAAAAGTGGAAAAGACGTGTTAAAAAGGAAAAAGTTTGTTGTATCATCATTCTTTGGAAACACCTGTGGGGGTCAAATAATGGATGAAAGTTGGTATGGAAGTTCGTGTGTGGATTTATTTAAGTTAATACTTCTTTAGGCACGTTGGACACTTTTTAGGATAAGGAAAAAGCACTGAACTCGCGTGACCGTCACGCTCAGATACTCGTTCGGGTAAAGTCGGCTCGAGTCGACTAAAGGAGCGAGAGAGATCAACCTTGATGAAGTTTTCACTTCTGTCGTGTGGTTTTAAGCACACACTTTTTTTAAGTCGCGTACGAAGTCGCGAGCAATAACTAGTAGCATATTAAACTTCCATGTCGGACATTTAGCAGGCAATTCCGAGGGCAAAACCTACAAGCAAAATATAAAATGAGTTTTTATTGACGACAAATTAAAGTGTTGACATCATGAAATCGCTTTTACAAACAAGAATTAACAGAAATGGTAGAAAACCCATAATATACCTTAAACGGCACACTTTAAAGAGTTTGAAGCTATAAAATTAAACGCTGTTAAATTTTTATGATAACTGCTATTGAAGACCAAATTCAGATAATATCATGTCAAAGTATTCACGGATATTCTGGTGAAATGATTTTGCTAAATATTTAGCCAAGACGTATTTAAAGATAAATTTCTAGCTTCCATTTTGACTAATCTAAACTAATTAAGAAAGATTTATGTGCTGTTCCAAAATGTCAAATGTAAATATTTTTTAGGTTTTAAAGAAATGGCAAATATTTATTTGAAGAATATATATCTAACTAGCGACCCGCCCGCCCGGCTTCGCACGGGTGTATTTTACGTGCGAAGCCGGGGCGGGTCGATAGTTATATAAACCTTCAGTGAAAATGTATCTAACTGATGGTGAAAACCGCATCAAAATCCGTTGCGTGGCTTAGGAGTTAGCGGCCATAAACACACAGACGCGGAAAGCGACTTTAATTTATACTGTGTAGAAACTAGCGACCCGCCCGTGCGGCTTCGCATGGGTGTAATTTACGTGCGAAGCCGGGGCGGGACGCTAGTTATATATATAAACTTTCCGTGAAAACGTATCTAACTGATGGTGAAAACCGCATCAAAATCCGTTGCGTGGTTTAGGAGGAGTTAGCGGCCATACAGAAAAACAGACGCGGAAAGCGACTTTAATTTATGCAATGGAGAGAAGAGATATGATTTTTATTATACAAAACTGAATCAATTTAAAAAAAGTCTTACTAAGACATTATCTAAGATTTTGTGTCTCGTTTATTCATACATTTGTTTTTGTAATTGACCGAGCGAAGAGAGATCTCAGATTCTAATGGAATAAGCTAGTTTCAATGAATATTATGTATATTTAATTTTGTTCGACGATAACTTGCGTATCTTTGATCCGATCTTTACATAATTATGTAAGCAAGTATTTAATTCCAACACAATATTTAAGTTCGAATATGAGCTAAATTGATCGAGGGGTTGTAAAGATACAGGAGGTACGAGGTCTTAGTCCGGGGCGAACTACTTGTCTACAAAATTTCATGCAGATCGCATTAACGGTACGCAAGTTATATTCAAACAAATAAACAAACTCACAAAAATATATACAAACGCCGTTCTGTTTCCGTGAAGTCCTTTGCTACAATCGGTAGAATTCGTCGATTACCTTGACGTATGTTTCAAACTGTATTCTTCTTGTTGCAATATTTACCTGTGAACAAAATAAAAACTGAAATTAGCCAAAGCATAAGCACAAAAGATTGTAATAACGAAACTCGATTAGTCTGTCAATCACGTTCGCAATTCATCACAAAATTTAGTTTTGAATACAAGAGACGTATTGAGAAACGAATCACGGGTGAGTTATGGGCTGATTTTCAAGAATAATCAATATAAAGAAATAAATCGTTGTTAATTTTACCATGTGCATCATAGAATGTTATATCTACACAAAAGTAAACTTCAAAGCATGACCATGAACGATGGTGGCTGAGCGGCAGCATGTGCGCTTTACAATATGACGGCATCCGATTCGATCCTCGGCCATACACCAAAGACATTATTATTGTTTTTTAACGCGGATATGTCCGCGTTTGACCACTAACTCGCCTGTTGGAAAGCGACGATGTGGTCGAAGATTAAGCACGCAAATTAAATAAACAAAAAAAAAATTACAGTTTCGATGCCGTCGCTCAACAACGGTGAAGGAAATAATCGTGAGAAAACCGGTATGTCCAAGAAGACACGACATTCACCAACATGCACTGGGCCAGCATGGTGGAATAGGGCTCATCCTTCTCTCTGAGAGAAGGCCTGTATCCCAGCAGTGGGGAACATGATAGCTGATAATGATAAATTCAAAGCAACTGAAGTTACTATAAAAAGTAACTTCAGTTAAATAGTAATAGTTAATTTTCTTTACCTTGTAGAGTAATGGAGTTTAATAACACGTTTAGTGCCTAACCTACCGAGATTAGCAAAAAACATCCTCTGACAAATTTATTAGTTCCCAGTATGGCAGACTCTCGGGCGACCGTCTAGTCAAGGCCAAAACTACCAGTTACCGCAATATGTGGCAGCTCTGTCGTCAAGCGAATTAGATACGGGTTTTTTATGACCGTACACGTAGATTGTTGTTAGTTAGAGGGCGAATTACGTCACGTAATTGTCTTAAACACGCGCGCTTTGGCAAAAGAATACGTTCTAATAGTAATACGTAACTAAATCATTAAACGAAGATTTAATATGATGATGCGTCGTTAAGCAAACTTTATTATACGGCTTTTTGCAACATTACGACAATGAGATGAGTAATATGTGGTAATTTAAATGTGATAAATGGGCCACGTAAATGGGCTATATGATTATAGCTTCAAGCAAAATGTTTCTCTTAAAAATATCCTTGCTGGACATCGAGATAAAAAATATCCTATAGAGTCACAATCTCTCAGTGAAAACAGTAAAAAAATGTCCGAGCGTCATTGTACATACATAGTATCAATTACATAGTTCACAATGTCGGATCGCGGTTACCTTGTAACTAACCATAAAATCTGCGCAATTCGTAGCGTGCGCAGAGTTTTGGTTCGGTTTTTTTTGGCACGATTGTGACTCTATGTATTGTATCTCGATGTTACTAGACTATTATTTTTTTGTATATGTAAATTATTCAGCTCTGCAGCAAAATATGTTGAAGTTTTTACTAGTTCCAAGTCCTCGCTTTGAACAAGTTTTAGACGATGTTGATTAATTTGATTCGATTTTTGAAAATATATTTTCGAATCTGTTTTATATTTATGTCTTCTCAAGTCAATCCATATTTATTATTATTGTATTTTTTACCCGACTGCACAAAGAGGGTTATGTTTTTCGAATGTATGTATCATCATCATTTCAGCCATAGGACGTCTACTGCTGGACATAGGCCTCCTCCATCGATCTCCAAAACGGCCGGTTGGAAGCTGCCTGAATCCAGCGTAGTGTATGTATGTATGATGGTTTTTTGACATGTCCTACAACCTAAACGGCTTAATGGATTTCGGCATCCATTTAGCAAAGTTTACTCAAAAAAATCATATTTTTTTCGCGGGCGCTTTTATAAATTATTTTACCTTATATCACTTTCACTATTAAAGCGATTCAAATGACACCTCACATAGCGAAATAGATGAAGCCGTTTAGACTGTAGGGCGTGCCAAAGAAAGCTCAAACATACACTAGAAAAACATAACCCGCCTTGCGCAGTCGGGTAAAAAACAAGAACATTTCTAAAAAATTTGTATGTACATATTCTGTTTACTCTCTTCCATCTTATCAACGCCAGTTTTAAAAGGAAACGTCCCTGTTTTTCTCCGAATATTCCGTTGAGAGAGATCAACAGGTACTTGAGACTGAGGGTGATTAGGTTACAAATTAGCATGACAAAGCAGCCGCGACAAGCGCTTTCTACGCTCGATGTTCAGATTTTAGAGATATTAACTTTAAAGTGCTTTGTAGGGAGTATTGGAGGAATTTGAATATACGCAACATCAGCAAACAGTAGGAAACAGAGGCCCCAGAAAACAGACGTTGGTACTAAGCGTTCTACTCACTGATTTTATTTCATTCTCGCCATTAAGAGCCATAGTAACAAAATACATCGTTAAATTTTAGGTAACTGGATTATTCGATATAAAACGAAAAAATAAAGCCGTTATTGTCAAGATGAATATAAAACAAGTAAACCATAATATTAAATTGTTAATTTTATGTCAGTAACTTAACGAAATCCACTCACAAACTTTCCCTCTTGGGGTTTTAAGAAAAACTACTTTTGTGAATTGCAGGTAATGTTGATATGTTGAGGTTTTTCGAAATTTTAAGCCATTATTTTCAATAAAACAATACGGACATATTTATTACGGTTTTTTCTCACTAATTATATCTTTCTATTTGATAGAATCAGAACGACAAAAATCCAGTTATCGTTGCTTTTTTCGTCAACAAATTTGTTTGAATAATTTTATGAACATTATTGTGATGTCTAAGGTGGAGAATGAAACAAACTCATAACTCGTTTTCGGGTGGACGCGTGTTGCGTCTATAAAGAGAAAAGAGAAAAAAAAAAAACAACTGGACATATAATTTCAATACCATCGAAAAGATTTAGAACAAGTCATGAGCTGAAGTGTCAACCTTTTGAGAAACATACTTTTATAGTGAAGGTTGTTCTTGAAATATACATAAAAAACTAAATTTATAGCATTTGGAACGCAGAGTAACCATGTTTACGACTACTTGAGTACTTATTATGGCTTGTCGCAAACTAAGAACAGTGCGGTAGAGCCAGCGTCATATAACGCGGAAGAAACTAAAATTTTAATGATACTGACAAAACACAGAAATAAAAGTAGTACATATTTCCAATAAAGGAAGGTTTTTATTTTTTACAGGTAAATAAATAAATAAACAAACAAACTGCAGGCTATGTTGAATTTAACATTATTAGCAATTGGAACTAATAACATTATCGGAGTTTTTAGACCACCCAAAAGCCTTTGTCACGGCTAAAGCGGTTGTTGATCTAGCCGGATCATAGACAACCGGGACATGACTGTCATCCGCCGCACGGTAGCGGCGATGCACGGTAGATGCATTTTGTAAAGGTGTCAAAATTAGACACAGCACCATCAAATCGAATTATTTATTTGTCAGAACATGGTAGGTATCAAAACCATATTTTAGTTTAGTTGTATGTATTTTCAAATCGATTTTCAGATTGTTCCATAGGCAACGATTTCGCACCAGTTCCAGCAAATTTCTTCCAAGTTTAGCGACAATCTTTATTTTTTGTTCATCGAACAATATTACTGTAGGGGAAGATGTTGCCAAGTCGATTTTATACTGCGCCAAACTCATACTTCAGAACTGAAATTGCTGTTCTCGGTTATATCGGCAATTTTATCGTTAAGCCCTTAAAACTGCTATAAAACTACGGGACGTATCGACCTAGTGCTTTGGGTTTTGGCATGATCGTAAACACCGACATTAGAGGTTACCTACATGCTCGAATATTGTGGATAGTAGAGTGAACAAGGTTTTAGGGTTCTGTACCCAAAAGGTTTAAACGGAACCCTATTACTAAGCCTAAGTCTGTATGTCTGTCCGTCCGACCCGTATAGGGTCCCGTTTTTACCTTTTGGGTACAGACCCTAAAAACGATAATACGTACAAGCGTCAAACTTGGTATGATTATAGTACTCACTCTAAAGTATAACAACAAATAATAAATAATGGCCAAGTGCGAGTCGGTTAAAAATTTCTGTTTATTAACAACTTATTATACTCAAGCGCCTGTAGCAAACTACTCCGACGTTTGGTAGGCGTTATAATAACTGTTAATTCGGTTACTTGGACAACCTTGTTGTATTTTGTGGTGGTACGGAACCCTCAGTGCGCGAAAAACTAAAAGTGCCTTATTCTATGGAATTTTTGTATGAACCACAACCTAAATTCATTGAAATTTGGACAGGGCAGTCTGTCAGATCAGCTAGTAATACAATACATCAGAGGCCTTACGGCTACCTCATAACGCGGGGTCGGAATAGCGGTGAAAACACGCGAACGTGAACCTTTAAAGCGCCGAGATACGGTTTGCATTCGCGCAACATTTCGCAATCACCTAAACAGAATCGCTTAAAACAGGTATCCGTAAAGCCCCTGATCTAGATTTGCTAATATGTACTGATACTAAAAATCATAACCATCGGCAATGCGTTACCGAGCAGACGATCCGTCTGGCCGTACACAAATCACGTCCTAAGGGCTCAGTCAGTTCCAGTAACTAATAATGGCGATGGACATCGTACCAGCTGTACTTGGCACCGCTCCAAGGCATAACCTTTGTCCGCGTGACTGTGCCTTTGTCTGGCCGGCTTTGTGCCTCCTGCTCGATTGTCTAGTGGTTACTTGGTTCTACGGCCTTGTTGCGTGGAACATTATTAAGTTAATATAAGGCTGTACTACGGACCCGTGTGTGTCCTAAAACTGCGTGCAGAACCACTGGAGGAAGGGCAGCAGCGTCCTATTAGTTCACGGTGAACGTATTGCGATCCCCAAGCCGCCTGCCAAGCGTGGGGATTAGTGCAACACTCCTCTCTAAGAGGGAGGCCTTTGTTTAGCAATTGACGTTTACTGGCTGATGATTTGAAGGCTGTAATATCCATTGAAAGGGGTTTGGTACGGTTGGATGGTACCTTACGTGTCTATTCTACACTCTAAACTTCTAAATTAGTATTATTGGAAAGAGATCGTTTGTAGTTTGTGTTTGGATGGCCTAATCCCTGAAATAACTAATCCGATTTAAAAAAACTGTTTTATGCCATAGGTGGCAAACTAGCTAACGGGCCACATGATAATAATACAAAGTTACGCTACGATATATCATGGAATAACATAGGCATAGACGTTTTATTCACAAAGCGGGTGAAGCTGCGGAAAAGAGCCAGTAAAAAATTTAGATGAGGGAATCCCAATGGCTCATCCTCACGTGATTAGATGCACTTATTGGAAGAATCTAGTCAATAAAACCCAATGTTGGGTAATTTATTAATCAATTCAATTGTTCAATTAATCAATTTTAATTCAATTCATCATTTTCACGATCAAGTTTAGAGGTCTTACAACGTCAGATACGGTAATTATATTATAGCATAAAAAAAAATAAAAAAAAATACTATAGTACTTACGCAACTAAGTGAGGACTAACAGGGAATACCAATGGCTCATCTTAATTGATTAAAAGTAATGTAAAATGTAACTAATAAAACTGGACGAAGCTTCAATTTTCGGCCTTTCGCTTTTAGCCCCACTGCCAGTGTTTGCAGTTTCGTGGTCTTCACTCAAGAAGTAAGAACCTAGCGATTATCGGTCCCGCGACACATAATAATAAAAATCTGAATTACGTATTTTGTTATTGCTCAATTGCATGTAATTTAAATGTCTTCAAATGTCACATTAAGTTAGCAATACATTACAACAAATATAATGCAACTTACGAAAAACTTTTGTTCAATCGTTTGAACCGGAAGAATACTAAGCACCATACCCGGAAGTGTGTCATACAGTCATTTGCAAAATTTGACCCCAACATTAAGCTTTAAGTTAACAACAACCGTAAAGATTTCTTATGCAATAGACTTGCCTACATCTTGATGTATGGACTATGGACTCAATGGTCAACGTAATACCAAAGGGTATTAGGAAGCTGGTGAAGATGGATGTCGTGACCCAGTGACCGCCTTGTGATGGAACTTAGTCTACCCGCTATCTGTCTTGGCTACGAGTTGATAAATAAAGAAAATAAATGAACAATCTTTTAGAGGTAAACATTTACGGTTTTCCCCAATAGAAAGATTTTGTTAATGCTAAAAGAAATGGAGAACGTCAATCTGATAATGGAAAGATACTGGGGGTGTATCCCCACACTTTCAAAATGAGTATATTCTTAAAAGTAAATCTAATTATACTTCGTCAGTCCATTAATCTAGGCGACGTGCCCACATGGGGCATACTTCCCTACTTCCCCATCCCGTGGGAACTTAGATGGGGTTCGGAACACTTACTAGTTATTGCTTCATATTTTATCTTTTTTTTCTATGATGTGGCGGGCGTCTCTGTCCCTTCTAGTTTTCAATTATATTATGAGGGTATTAGTGGGGTAGTTTGTTTTGTTATTGCAATTTCAAGGATTGCTTGGGTACAATACTAGCAATCGCCTCAAATTGTACTGATTTAAGTATATACTTATTTGGGTAACGTTAAATGGTCTTTCCCCTTCGGCGTCTATTGGATTGGTGTTCAAATAAAAGAATGTAGAAAGTTAACAACAACCATAAAACATAAGTTTTAATTCTGCTTGTACGAACCATCTTATTTTTGTTACACCGCGGTATTAAACTGTAAAGGATTACAATTTATTTCACCTTTGTTCCTTTAAAAAAGCTTTATCACAGATTAATAAAGTTATTTACGTAACTGTTCACGCTGACTGTGTAACAGTCCAGATGCTTACGTCCAAAAGAGGTCGTTTACACATTTCGAGCACGAATAAAAGGAGCGTTTATTTATGCTATTTACATGATCCTTTCCTGTATTTACAAGCGAAACGGTATCCTAAGCAACACGCTTATAAATAAGTTCTGGAAATACTGCCAGTTGAAACACGAGCAACGAAAATGTTTGTTGTGAAAACAAAATGTCGGAAATAAACACACCAACTGTTTACACAGGACAATACAAATTACACAGCTTTGGATAGACAACACAGCTTATTTAAAGGAATAACTGAATTCTAGAGATCAAGGCGGTTAGGCAAGTTATGATATTCAGACTGCCCGTTTGATGGTAAGCAAACCGCCTAGACACCTGCAACACTGGTGTTGATACCAGTCCGGAGAGATATTTGAAGAAGCCCTTTTTAAAAAGTTACCCAAATAATACCTTCATAAATTAATTAAACTGCTGAATCTGATCGTCAATACAGCCAAAAACTAACTCTAATAACAACAATGACTCAATGGATCAACAACATCGTGAGAGTCGCGGCCATCCAGTGTACGAAACAGCAGCGGTGTCTTTGACGTCAAAGACACAAGCTGTTTCGTACTTGGGCAGACCATCACCATCATCAGCCCGGAGACGTACACTGCTGAGCATAGGCCTCCCCCTTTGTCCTCCACACTGAACGACAGCCTGCACTCTGCATCCACTGGATGCCCGCGATTCTCACGATGTTGTTGATCCATCTTGTGGGAGCTAAACTGCGTCTTCCGGTTCGTGATATCCACTCAGGAACCATTCTTCCCCATCAGTTATCGGTTCTTCGAATAATGCAGGCACAGGGCAGATCATATTTAACATTATTAGAATCGCTGACACGAAGAAGCCAGAAATAAAAAGTATAGCAGGTTTCTTTTTCTTTCTAAAAATACTAGCGTCTCAATCTTCCAGCACTCACATGGTTCACAGATGCAACATGGGATCCTACACATTTTTTATGGTTGACTGCCTGGGATCCAGTCATCAAATTAATAAAACCTTTAGCCCCTCGTGAACACCGTAAGCGACTACTGCGAACATAGGGGATAGTTTTGATTAAAAATCATCAGCAGTTGAATAATTTTGTACGGACACTGTTTTGACCACGGACACTGCTGTAAAATATACGCAATAAAATCTGTTCATCATCATCATCATAATTTCAGCCGTAGGACGTCCACTGCTGGACATAGGCCTCCCCCATCCATCTCCAAAAGGGCCGCTTGGAAGCGGCCTGCATCCAGCGATTGCCTGCGGTCTCTTGTAGGTCGGTTAGGTCCATCTTGTGGGTGGACGTCCTACGCTGCGCTTACCAGTCCGTGTTCTCCATTCAAGAACCTTTCAGCCCTATCGGCCATCTGTTTTGCGTGCTATGTGCCCTGCCCACTGCCACTTAAACTTACTAATCCGGCGGGCTATGTCGGTAACTTTCGTTCGTCTACGGATCTCTTGATTTCTGATTCGATCTCGTAGAGAAACCCCAAGCATAGCCATCTCCATAGCTCGTTGTGCGACTTTGAGCTTACTTATAATACCCATAGTGAGAGACCACGTTTCAGTGCCGTAGTTATTTCCGACAATCGTCGTAGTCGAAAATCTGTTCAAAAGTGTTTAATTTCAATACGGAGTCATGATATATAATTATATATTTATTATCTATTCTACTATATATCAGTTGCACATTTCAACGCATATACTCGATTCCTAAGCTATTTCAAGCTGTGTGCTAAAAATAACTTGGGCCGCAATAAGTTATCTTGCGGTTACAATATCCGTAGTCTGCCACTCACTGCTGATGAATGGAGTGTTGTAATTGACAGCTACATTTAATCACAACATTTTCTAGGCATGGAGGTCTTCACACTAAGGAGTTATATATCTTGTACTAGCTTTAAAGTAATGCGAGATACCATCGGTACCTCTCATCGTTTTTGTCCACGACGGGACGGAGAAGATATGAGTTTGGGGTAAGAGGTATTTGGTTAGCATGTGTGTTTGTATAACACTGTGATACGCAGTGAGTGTGTTTTGTCGGGACTTAGGTTCGAGTTCGAGTTCCAGATATAACAGTAGCAAAAGACAAAGAAAGAGGGCAGATCGTTTTGTCTGCACCTAACATTGAACTTTTTTGCCAACCGATTCTCTTTAGTCTGACCGTGAACATGGTGCATGTATGCGCCAAAATAACGGGAGCTCCATCCACAACCTTATCACGGTAAATACCCCGTTAATAATCATTTAACTGAATGTTTGTATCTTTCCGTTATTTTTTTTACTTTAAACAGCTGGTCCGATTTGAATGTGGTTTCCTTATTTCAAAGCAGGTTTCATTGCGGTGGTTCTTAGTTATATTTGATCAAAATCTGTCCAGTTTAAAAATTGCTCTATTCCGAAATGCTATTATTATCATCATCATCATCATCTTTATTGATCAACCAATAGACTTTAGGCCTTTTATTTAGCACAACATTCTTTCCGGTCCCGTACCACTAATCTCATCCATTTTTCACCTTGAGCCATGACATCAATGAACGAAACGCTTTGATTTCGTTTTTATTGTGCGAACCGCCAGACTATGCGTTGTATGTAATAGTTACAGTCTGGGCGTTTATAAGTCGCGAGTGAATCGGTTTCTTCTAGGCAAGCGTGCGTTATCGTAGACCGCTTCTTCGCTTAGCATTAGACGAACGTTCCAAGCATACACCTTTAACTAAAAATTATCTATCCATCTGGCCGGTGGCCATACTAATAAAATAATATACATTACTGATAATGATATTTCTATCAGGCTATGATGCGATATAGCTTAGTCTGAAGCAGTGTTGAAGAACAGCTATTTGTTTATAGTCCGGATGTGGAGCCAGGTTCACGAGCTCGACAGTGGATAATGCAACGTGCTCTTATAAATGCTAACTCGTGTTAGACACGTGAATGGAAACAGCACAGCATTGTTATTCTCCAATGGTCTAAGAGATATGAACTAGTTAATGAGGCTACTAGGTTCACGGATGTATATGATTCTGATTGCTTGTGTCGTGCTTTTGTATTAAAAGCTGTTAATGGGTCTATTTTCAACGAAGGACCAGTATCATCAGCCAGTAAACGTCCACTGCTGAACAAAAGCCTCCCTCTTAGAGAGGGGTGTTGCTATAATCCCCATGCTTGGGAGGTGGCTTGGGGTCGCAGTACATTCACCGTGTACTAATACGACGCTGCTGCCCCTCCTTCGGTGGTTCTGGTCGCAGTTTAAGGACATACCCGGTCCTCAGTCAATTACCAGCACAGAGTTAGTCAATAAGTCTGCTGCTGCTATGCCAGCATAACGCAAGTGTCCATGCATGCTGATAAAACAAAATCAACATAGTATTTCTCGACAGGAATCTCTACCAAATCATTATGACCAATAAAATAAGTCTAAAAGAGATTCTAAGATTAAAACATGTATCATAAAATCTTTACCGACATGATCTTCAACAGCTGACTCATAGGGTCATAGGATACTAAGCGAGTAACTTTTCTACTAACAGACAGGTCAGGCATCTGGCGACTTTACAATGTTGGCAATGTTGAGCGACGATGCCGTCTACGATGGAGCACGCTTGCCTAGAAGAAACCGATTCACTCGATGATGACATTATATATCAGTATCAAACATCAACGTGATGTGGTCGAAATTTGTATTTAACACTTAACCTGGAGGGAACTGGCTCTCAAGTGAGGCTGTCGGACACCCTGTGTTTTGCTTGGCAATAGATTTTCAACTTCAAGGTAGCAAGCACTAGAAAATGCACTACCACGAAGCAAAGATCTAAAATTATTCGAGATGGGGGCCATAAATCCAGCACTGACGTGCCGCTCGGGGTGTATTGTGCATTTCCTCCTACCAGCAACTACCCAAGCCAACCCAACTCCTTGAAATATCGGAGTGAGGCTCTAGGGTGCTGGTACAGTTGCCCCAGTAGCGTAGATGGAAGCGTGAATAACAACGATGAAAAGCAGTATAGCTGTTGTGGTGACGTGAATGAAAAAGTGCAATGATGCCTCATGCAACCGGGTAGCGATTCTAGTTTCTTCTGTGGCTCACAATGCCACAACAAAGCACATGCTCTACAGTTTTTAAATGCCGTTTCTTCTACAAAACTTGCCCTTTGCATCATCCTACGTATAGTAGGACAATGTGCATATTATAAGTGGACGAGCCAGTCAACAGTTACACGTGCATGAATTACCTCACCGAACATGTGCAGCGGAACACGTGACGGCGTTACGTGATATTAAACCAAACCGTTATTGTTACTTGTGATAACATTATGGTGATATTTCTTCATGTACTGAAGTGGAACGTACGGTTCCTCTAGTTTATTTGCGATAAGAGAATGAGCAATGCTTTGGTTTCCTTACCTGTAAGTGGTGACAGAGCTTTGCTTCTTGACTCTACATAAAAGTCTCTAGAACACATTTTCATCAGCCAGAAAACATCCACAGTTGAACATATGGCTTCCCCTTAGACCTCCACGCTGAACGACAGCCTGCCATCTGCATCCACTGGATGTCCGCGACTAGAGTTACCATATTTGCATTTGTAGTGAGATCTCAGGAGTTTAAGGCGTTTTTTTCAGTATTGCGGCCGGATTTTATTATTACGGATGAGCACATTATCAGTTGACTGTTTTTATTATAACTGGGGTTTATGGGACTTATCAGCAAAATAAGTGTAGGTACCTATTCAATATTACCCACAATATTAATATAGACCACAATAATATCAAATTCAGTTTTAATGCAGTGGTTTCCTGTTTAGCAATGTATATTCATAGGATTGTTTTGTGTTACAACCATAAACAGTCATCATTTCTCTGTTTTTAACTCGTAATGTCTAGTATCTTATGTTACTGTCATAAATAAATATTTTTCTTTCTTTCTTTCATCATCATCAGCCATAAGAAGTTCACTACTGAACATAGGCCTCCCCCTTAGAACGCCACACAGAACGACCATGCGGGGTTGCCATAATCCACGCTTGGGAATTCCAGAACGTTTATCGTGTAGTAGGAGGAAGCTGCTGCCCATCCTCTGATGGTTCTGGTCGCAGTTTTAGGACATACCCGGTCCCGACAACTCTTAAGACTAGGTTACATAAAAGAACCTTTTGTTTTGTTACGTTTATTATCTCAATTAAAAGTACGTCTGTAGTAAGTAAAGAACACCTTACTTTAAAAAAAACATCAATACAATTCGAAATTTAACTTTCAACCTATTTGTAACGTATTCTATCAGATAAATCGTATCAGTAAAACCCCACCAATTGAATACATTATTTAGCGGCTTTATGAGGGTCCATTTATCAGGAGGGCGGGAAACTAAGCAATATTAATAAACGCTTGCGCCCTTGCACCGATTCAAATTTACTCGAGCAGATAGTAAATTTATATTAAAGTGCGCAGTATACAGACAGGGTTACGCATACACTCTGTACTAAGCCGAAAGGAGGTAATTGTACTCATCATTATGAAAAACTTTTACTATGGGAACAATAAAGTCGCGATAAAATAAAACAGCTGTTCCATACATTTTGTCGATTTACAATGACCGCCGTTTACTATGGAACAGCTTATTTTTAGGGTTCCGGACCCAAAGGACAAAAACGGGACCCAATGACTAAGCCTACGATGTCTGTCTGTCAGTGTGTCCGCATGTCCGTCTGTCTGTTCTACCAATTAACGGCTGTATCTTTCGAACCGTAATAGATAGCCAGTTGAAATTTTCAGAGAACATGTACGGCGGATTAACTAACAAATAATAATAAAAAAGTCTAAAAGTATAATCTAAAGTCCCCCATACAACAAACGTATGTAACGTATTTTTTTATTTACTCTAATGTAAAAACGGTAATACGTATAAGCGTTAAACTTGGCATGATTATAGTACACACTCTAAAGTATATCAACAAATAATAACAAAAAGGGCCACGTGCGACTCGGTGAAATATATTTCTTTTCATTAAGTTATACCGAGCGTCACTTGCAAAATATTAACTATGTGACGGCGTAGCAATTGGTTGGCTATTTTGGTAGGCGTTAAGTTGGACCAAATAGTTTTTTTTAAATTGATAATTATTATATTTTGTGGTGGTACGGAACCCTCAGTGCGTGAGCCCGACTCGCACTTGGCCAGTTTATTTCTTTGCGATTTCAGGTTTCTCTGAAAAGAATACTTCTGTCTAAAAAAAACAGTCATAAATTCTCTCTCAATCAAAACATATTCAAAACATTAACAAACGCGTACAGCCCACCTAAATTGCTCAACATTAAAATTTTCATTCAGAATTGAAATAACGAGTGTGTCCCACGCAAAATTCCGAGATTTCTCCGTGTTTCACAAATTAACTTGTAAGTGTTGCAAGTTGCAACTCGCAAGTTGGTCTCGCGCATTTAATGAGGACATCCTGAAGTCCTGGCACAAACCCTTTGTTTTGTGATTGAACGGAGAGAGTTCAGAGTCGGATGTTAATAAGAGTCCTTTGTCGATAATAACTGAAAAAAGTCCACACTAGTTTGTGACTTTGTATGTTAGGAGGTAATCTCTGAAACAGATTTTGAAAATTCTTACTCATAGAAAGCTGCACTAAATCTAAAGGCGCTTCCGCGCACAGCTCACCGCGCTAATGGCTACTTATCGTTTGAATGCCTACTTGTACTTGCTACTTGTACTACTTGTTACTTGTACGCATCGTCTGCAAGCGCCTTAGGTGAATTTAAAAAAATTGCGCAATAATTATTCTGCTATTTCACTAAAACTCATAGATACATGTGAGAAAGTGAAGCCTGAAGCTAATCAATCCAGAATTACAACCCTTGACTTTGTAATATTGAAAGCATTCAGACCCCAGTCATCAGAATCAAAGACTTCAGGCTATGCATAGAAATGTCAAGCACAATTACCATAGATGTTATCGTGTCGTCTGGAAGATAGCCCGCCTACATGAGAGGTATACCTTTATAGCCAAGGTTGCGAGGTTAATACACGACCCCTATATTTGTCAGCATTATCAGTTCTTTGTTGTCTGGACAGCGAATTCTGTAAGGAATTTGTAGGAAGCCTATTGTGGGGATATTAGGATGTGTAAGAATTAATCGGATTTGGATAGAAGGGGCTTTGATTTGGTTTAATAATGTGATGGAATCACAGTTAAATTGCTTTCAATCTGGCCAGTCCGTACCGTGATCTAAGAATAGAATGGATCAATAAGAAGTTAGTTCATCCCATATCGATAGCCCCAAGAGTGTTTCAGTGATTTGCAAGCGTAACTTTTTACGTGATCGCCTTGCTTGTTTAAAATATCTATTTTCCTTACAAATTTTTAGTTACCTACAAGTACTTCGTAACTTCGTTGTCAAAGGTAAACAAATAATCAACTGCCTATAGAATGCTACAGTCTCGAAATTCTGCTAGAGTAAGACATTTTCACAAACTATCGACCGGGTTTCCAATTCCCGTATACCAATCCACAACAAAAGAAAGCATCGACAAAGGCCATAAGTGGTGGACACATGACAACAAAGAAGCGGTTATGGAACCTTCAGGAATTGAGGAAGCTTTGTTCCAGAAACCTTCGACGTTTCTTCGTGAAGATAAACGATACGACTTCAATTTAATTTTCTCGTCCACTTGTGCCACGATCTCATTCGAGTATCTATGGAGTGTCCTTATTTACTTTTAAATTAGGTCTTCGTATCCTTGAATTAATGGAGAACGGTAGAAATGTCAAAGCACTACGCTACTGTGAAGCTAAGAGTATAAACCCCTCAAGCTGATCTCAGGTTGAGGGAGAGATTTCTATACATTCTTATGTGTCACGTTAGAGAAGCAAAGTCATCTATATAGATATCGATGACATAGATGACCGTTTTTGTGTGTTTATGATATTTTGCCGATTGTAAATCGATTTTAGTTTTTCTTTTTCTATTAATATCTCAAGGATGGTGCAATTTAAATTCAAAGAAAATATTCTACCTCTAATGGTGGACTAATAGGGGATGAATTCCATTTTATTGAACTTTCCGTTAATCGGTTGTTTTTTTTTTAATTTATTTTTATTGGTTACTTTGCAGTGCAAGTACCGTTCTTTATCGATCGTCAAATTCGATAAAATACCATAGAATTGATCATAGCTAGTACTGATCAAATGGCATTTTATCGAATTTGACGATCTCAACTTTCAAATTTGATGATCGATAAATAACGGTACTTGCACTGCAGTTTTGTCATACACGCCAGTCAAACACATTTGAGCCATTAGTACCAAAAAAACGCGTAATCTCGTAAAACCTCATAAAACTAACTGCAGAACTAATAGAAGTAACTACGGTCAGAGTTCAATGTTCAACCTTTAAGCGAAGTTGTCTCTTCAATGGTCTTTGTCTCCATTTTACATCAGTTGCCGCTTACAAATTAGATACTTTAGAGTCTTTAGACGTTGGCGAGGTTTGAAATGAAACGTTCACTGTACGGTCTTATTATCTCTGTATTTTAGAGATATTCCTTTCGTTGAGTGAAAATCAACACTAGCGAATAAGCTTTATATCGTGTAGTAATGTATTGATATTGACATTTAAATTGAAGTAAGGTCAGGGTTGTTGACAATAAACGACTCGTTTATAATTGACTAGCTGCGCCCCGCGGTTTCACCCGCGTAGTGATGAAAAATGGTGATGATGATGATGAAAAGCCTATGTCACTCTTTGGCTCTTGAACTATATAACCCATGCAAAAAATCAGATCGATCCGTTGTTCCGTTGCAGCGTGAAAGAGGAACAAACATCCATACATACAAACTTTCGCGTTTATATTATTAGTAGGATAGTAGGATGTCTAACTAGCTGTTTCCCGCGACATCCTACGCGAAAACTTTCATGCAACCCTTAGGTCCTTTTTTAGCGGACTTCTACACTAATAATAGAATCAATCTGCCACATTTCAGCTTCGTAATGTCATAATCAGTATGAGCCCGCCGATTGTTGCACTGGTTTTTTAAGCTATTTTATCGTTTGTCTGTGGTGATCAGTGGTGTGAACAATAAAGAGTTTATCTATCTATCTATGAGTATTGAGTGGTATTTTGCTTTTATATTTGTCAGATTGTGACAAAGGAACCTAAAGCTTTCTAAATAGCATACCTTCCTGTTAGTACTAAAGTTATAAAAAAAAACGATATTTTTTTTCGCGAATTCGCGGTTTGTCTCATTTTAAAAGATGATCATTGACCGAACTAAGTGAGGTCTAAAAGTTTACAGTGGGACAAATTGGCGTTTGAACAAATTTATGTTTGTATGTTTGTTCGGCGATAACTTGAGTACCGTTCATTTGATTTTCATGAAATTTTGGAGGCAAGTAAATGTAAATTTTATAACACTGTTTTAAACTATCACGATTGTTCAACTAAAGTTATCTGATTATTTACGGGATATTTACCGTGGTAAGGTTGTGGAATGAGCTCCCGATGTTCCGGCGCAGTTACATGCACCATGTTTACGGGAAGACTGAAGAATGCGGCTGGTTGGTCGAACAGTTAAAAAGAAAAGATACATTTTAAGTTCGTATATGATTTAATCCGATGCAGGGGTTATAAAGATATTAAAATAACAAAGTTATAAAATACCGTTGGTTAAAGGAAGGAGTTCCTAATGAATCCGAAATGAACTTATTTAGTACTAGTAGGTCGCCCCTGCTTCGCACGGGCGAAGCCGGGATATATAGCCTATGTCAACTGGGGATAGTGCAGCATCCCAACAGTGAAAGAATTTTTCAAATCGGTTCAGTAGTTTCGGAGCCTATTCAATGCAAACAAACAAATAAACAAACAATCAAATCTTTCCTCTTTATAATATTATATTTAGTACAAATGACAGTATGACTGAAGTGAAGATTGTCAGTTGATTATCGTAGCCTTAAATCACAGAAAAGAGAAGTAAATAGATATGGGAAGGAAAATCTGTTACCGGGCATACGAGTGAACCTTGATTGAACATTCTTATTTAGATTAATGCGTCGAACTCCGCATGACAGTTGCTAACTGATTTCTAATGACTGACGTTTCTTTTTATTTATATTACACGGGAATTACTCACGTAAGATTAAGCCGGTCACTCCGACTATTTTCGGAAAACTATGGAGCGGGTGTACCTTGTGCACTAGGTGAAGTGAAAGCTTGAACTTTATGAGGTCTCAGTTCGGGGCGAACTACTAGTAATATTATGAGTATAACAGACCCGTTTCGGTTTAGTACACCCTTTCCGCGTAACCCTCTATACCTACATTACATGATACATAATAGTCGTCCGGTTATGCACAGACCGCAAACCACGAGGACAGTGTCCGGTCACCGTCACTTTGTAATAGGGTTGTATTGCAGGCAGTGCACTCAAACAGGACCGTACTCAGTAATAATGGGACAAGAGTAAGACCAACTCTTTCATAACGGCCGGTTATAGTTCAATTTTATTCAGTTAAATTACAATATTAGAGCTGGAAAAAAATACATGTCACAGATACATCTGTGTTTGAGTTTATGATTTGGTTCAAAACACGATAGAATAAACTTTCCTCGATCAAAAAAAAATCTGAAACAAAATCGATACAGTTTTTTTTTTCGTTTTATGCTCTAATGAAAGCTCGTAACAACCTGAAATTGCATGTACTGAAAGGCAATTTTATTCAACACTTTTTTATTTGGATAGAATTTTGATAGTGAATAGTTTCGTTTTTTAGTGAAATTAAAACCGTAAAAAGGTTGCGAAAATTTGCGCGCCCCGCGTACAGTACCGCGCCAGGCGTCATCGAGGTCGGACCTATGTTCGTTTTTGTCGTTGCACTCCCCCCACGGGTGGCCTGGCTGTAGCGTGGCAAAATACATCGTCGCTATAACTTGGCGGGGGCTGAGGCAGCGTTTAGTTGCCTACGCGACTCGGATAGCCGGCCGTTAAAGTACAACGATCTTTTTGCCTGTTTTAATTTTAAACTAGCTGCGCCTCTCGGTTTCACCTGCGTGGATTACTCTTTATATCATCAGCTATCTACCAGTGAAAGTCCCGTAAAAAACGGTCCAGCCGTTTTGGGGTCCATATGGAACATAAATACACTCAACGCATTTTATAAATAACAAGAAGAAAGATGTGCTCTTCCTCGTTTTGGTGTAACGAGAAATGTACAACTAAAGCACTTCATTAGCTTACCGCTCAGATCAGTGAGGCTTACCAAAAGTGAATTAGAAAGTGGGCTTAATAAGAGGTCACCATCATCATCATAATCAGCCTATACAAGTCCACTGCTGGACATAGGCCTCGTCCAAGGAACGTCACTCAGTCTGATCTTCAGCTTCACTCTTCCAGCCACAGTCAGCTGCCTTACGTATATCGTCACTCCAACGAGTCTCAGGGCATCCAACGCTACGAAAAATATGAGATACTTACCGTAATGGGTAATTAGTAATTACCTATAACTAACCCTACTGGATAATTACCCATTAACCGAAAAAATTATGTCCATGGTGTAATGAA
Organism: Agriopis marginaria; assembly: GCA_932305915.1. Taxonomy (NCBI): domain Eukaryota; kingdom Metazoa; phylum Arthropoda; class Insecta; order Lepidoptera; family Geometridae; genus Agriopis; species Agriopis marginaria. The sequence goes on along the minus strand of OW029914.1, from coordinate 17,168,710 downwards.
ATTACCATGGAAAATATTTTTGTAGATACCACAAACAGGGTTCAGCGAAACTGATACTATGTCGAAAAGAGATCATTGTTATTAAAATATGAACTATTTACTTTTACAGGACCAATTATAAAAGCGCGAAAAAAAAACAGTATTCTATCAGTATCTGATAGAATACTGTAAATCAATCTAATCAGCGATCTGTTCAATACATTATTTTGAAGAGTGTAAATTACTTTTTGCCCGACTGCGCAAGAAGGAGGCTTATGTATTTCGAGTGTATGTATGTTAAAGCTTCTTTGGCACGCCCTACATCCTAAACGGCTTAATGTATTTCGAATTTCGATATGTGAGGTGTCATTTGAATAGTTTTAATAGTGGGAGTGACATAGGGTACAAGAATTCAAGATGGTGACCGCGAAAAAATATTATAGGGAAAAATAGTAAGTAATACTTTGCTAAATAGGTCAATATCATAATGTAGAGCTCACTCAGCAGATTTCAAAAATATATAACATAACTATGAAATATTCAGTAGTTTACGAGATAAAGCGGTATGAAAGAGCTCTGTATCTACTACGATTAGGTATAGATAGGTACGCAGCATTATTTTCAGTTATCTACTATTTATACAATGCAGTCGGGTTATATTTTTAAACGACTTCAATAAGGAGGAGGTTATCAATTCGACTGTATATTTTTTTTTTTTATTTGTTACGCGATTACTCCGCCAATTATGAATTGATTTTAATGGTTCCTTTTTTATTTGGTAGGTCATATCTCAGAGGTGGTCCCATAATTTTGTTAATTAATTTGTTTCTATGACGACCTCCGTTCTGTGTAACCCTGTAAAAACTGAGATGATCCTGCAGCAACACAGCAAAAATTTAATGGAATAAACATGCGCAAATAAGGAAACAAGGATGCAAACAGGAAGGGCTAAGTTATCGCAGATAGCCGCACCGGTCTGACGTGCCCGCACGTCGCCCCATACCCCAATATTTACGCTCTGATTACGCCCACGTATATTGCACATATAAACGCAAATGTATGTAGATAACGCTGAAATTGTGGTTCACACCAGCAGACGAGAACGCAATTGGAATGAATGAGGATTTGGGGGTGAAATTGGCATGTTAAAATCGTTGATTTTCTGATCGAAATTGCGTGTACGCAACAAAATAGGAAGGGCGAATGGTCGATAAAAAGTAAAAGGTCGTTTGGGTGTTCATTGGAAAATAAAAACCAGATATTGAATTTTTGGGAGTAGCCGTTGTCAGCTTAAACCACCCAAATTATCTTCCTCGTAATTTTATTTTTGTAATATCAGGATTATAGATATTTTAATAGAGTAACTGATGTGGTTTTCACACATTTTGTTTTCATTATACTGAAAAATAGATAGAAAAACTTTATTGACACACACTCTCTCTATGTTCTTTTACTATTTTTTTCGTTTTCTTTCTATTTAACACTTTTTTTTTTTACTTTTCTTTTCTATGAAGTTAATCGCAAAAAGATGAAACGTGGACACTTACAGTTGGAGCAGTTCACAAGTTCCAATTGGAGTGAAGATATACTGAAGCCATAAGACGGCTAGCAGTGGCTGGAAGAGAAAAGCCGAAGATCGGGCTGAGTGGCGAGTGCCTTGGGAGAGGTCTATGTCCAGCAATTGACTTGTATAGGGTGATTATAATGGTGATGAATCACAAAAAAAGATAACGTCATGATGTATACGCCCCGCCTTCTACCTCCTGTATGAATCCTCTCCATCCTAAGGTTGCCTGGAAGAGATTGCTCTTAGCGATAATGCCGCCGATTATTGCACTAAGTTTTAAAGCTGTTTTATCGTGTGTATGAAATTTGTAGTGTGAACAGTAAAGAGTTTATTTATCTTTCTATTTATATTTAGATAGCCCGTTGGTCCAGTTGGTAGTGAACCTACCTTCTGAACTTGGGGCCGTGGGTGGTGGGTTTGTATTTATTCTATATCTGGTTGTTAATATCTATTTAACTATGTATTTAAAACTATTATATGAATGTAGTTTATCAGCCTCTGACAGCCATATCACAAGCTTTGCTTAGTTTGGGGTCAGATGACCGTGTGTGCAAAAATGTCCCGAAATTAATTATTATATTGTTGTGACCTAAACACCCCAATAATACGTAAACTCAGCATGATAACGACAACTTATCCGTTCAAGACATTCTGTTATGTATACGTTTTATGTTGCCTCAGTCCATAGGAAATTGAGCAGCAGTTAATGTTAATTCAATCTCTCATCGATCCGCGGACGAAGGCCACCATAACCGGATGTCATCGACATCACCGGGTCGTTGACCTCATCAGCTGGCCAGTGTTTACGACGCTTCACTTTATTACCCAAATTAAGCAAGTTCAGTTAATAACAGAACTAGTCCAATCTAACCACTAATTGAGGATTATAAAATTCATAGAGTAATAGCATATTAAATTAGTACTCTTTTTTATATGGTTGAGAGGGGTTTGACCGCAGCACACTTGATGGTAAGTTAAGCCCGCACGAAGCGCTTTTATTTCACTTTTATTGTGTGAACTGCTAGTCTAGAATGCGCTGCCTGAACGGGTGGTCCCCGATAGTTACAATCTGGATTTCTTCAGATCGCGAGTGCATAGGTTTCTTCTAGGCAAGTGTGCTCCATCGTAGACAGCATCATCGACGGCCAACTCAAGTCTATTATTACTTAAAAAAAATACAAATATGGTAAACACACCTACCTTGGAATGGAAATTGGCACTCAAGTGCGGCTGCTTATATAGGTACACTGAATTTCGTCAGGCTCAGATAATAATTCCTGAATTCTGATCACCTTTTGTTTTGTCGCAAATTGTACTCAAAATGATAATTTTTAAACAGCTTCAAAAAAAGAGGAAGGTTCTTAATTCGGTTCGTTTTTTTTTTTACTAGCCTTCAATTACTAAACAAAATACAAGCTAACACTATAAAACAGTTAAACTGCTCAGTGACAGTGAAAAAAAAAACTTATATCTTTAATCAGATAGATCTATTTCTAGGTATAGAAACTTTTTAATTTATATTGCGTTTAAATCTGAGGTTCTAAAACTAGCTGAATAATTTTTGAAGTAAAACTTTATCCATTTAATATTTGTAAATGTCGAACATTTTAGTGTGAAAGGAGAAAACTGAGCGGAGCCGTAGTATTGCCAGTTCGAAATAGATAACAGTACGCTGACACCCACCAGACCGAAATGATTAATTAAACTCTATTTACGATACGACCAAATACGTGATAATGATAGGGGCAATTTCTGAAATTAATAATTGCCGAATTTGGTAGCTTTTAATTACAGAAAATAGAGTACAGTTAATTACTATCCGCGCTCAATATGGTGTTGGCCAATTGGTCTTGAATTACGTCCTCTTTGAGATAGTTCTTTGAACCCTTCGGGGGATTCTTAGTCTGAGTTGGAGAAGGTTGAAATAATAATTAGAGGCTTCTTAATTTAATACCTTTTTGTTAGTTTGTTTGTCCTATTTCACGAAGCAACAGAGCAACAGATTGACGTGATTTTTGCATAGATATAGTTCAAGGGCCGAAGAGTGACACAGGATAGATTTTTATCCCGAGTTTCTTGAAGGATTGCCAAACACAGGTAAAAGGCTGGTTAAAACAATTTTTTTTGTAGAGGTATTTAATTGTAGACAATAAAGTTGCCCAAACAACACATTCAAATGTGACACTAAATTAAGCTAGTTTTTAGCTAAAAGAAAATAGTCCTCCCCTAAGGGGTGCATCCCGTTTATAGAATTTCCGTGAAGTCGGTTATTTATTTTTTATGCATGTGGTAAACAAACAGAAGAGCTTCCTGGTGGTAAGCAGTCACCGTCGTCTATGGATGTTTGAAGATGGATACTTGTAACACCAGAGGCATCACACATACGTTGCCGACCCTATAACTAAAAGACAATTAACTCGCCTATTAAAGAACCCCATGTTATTTTATGGTAAAAACGTACTTATTATAGTGGTAGACAATAAGGCTGCCGAAATATTCAAGTCAACAAGTGACACTAAATTAAATTAACACCGAAGCTATTACGAAAATCTTAAATAAGTAAATAATACCTTTTTAGTCAAACTGGCAGTCATCATCGTTAATTTACGAAACTTTTAAGCGTTTTAATAGACCCGGATCATGCGACTCAATCATTATGAAACATCACGAAAGTTAAATTGCCATCTTGTTAAGTACTATGTTTATATACAGTAGGTAATTTATTTTATACAGTGCAAGCGATAATTCAAAGTGATTGCAGCTTCTGTATAGTGAACACATTTTGAGAAAATGAGCTTAATAAACATGATTTAAGTGCAAGAGAATTGAGACTAATAGTAATTTTACAGACATAATAGTGACTACAAAAATTTCTTTTGGACTGCTAAAATGCGATAAAATATACGGGGACAAAAATGCTACTTGGCTATTTTAATATTTTTGATTTTGAATGTCAAACGTTTTATTTAAGAGCAACTAAATAAAATGACTTAATAAATTTACAACTTGACATCTTACATAATATTATCAACTGTGTTGCTAAGATATTTTGACCTCTTTGGATGCTTAAATTAACCAAGCGAAGAGAGGTCTCTGATTCTAGTGGGACTAGTTGGCGTGGCGTTTCTATGCATGTTTGTTGTTTTGTTCGACAATAACTTACCTGCAGTTGACCCGATCTTCATGAAATTTAGTTGGCACGTACTTCTTTTCACAACATTTTTTAAGTTCTAATATGGGCAAAATTATTAGAGAGGTTGCGAAGAAATAGGGGTCGCGAGGGGTGAATCACTTATATAAATTAACTAGCTGCGGCCATCGGTTTCACCCGCGTAGATTACTCCTTATAACATCAGCTATCTGCCAGTGAAAGTCCCGTCAAAATAGGTCCAGGCTTTTTAGAGTCCATAGGGAGCATACATACATACACACATCGCTGGCTCACTATTACAAGGTTCTATGTTACATTTTTAGCACTTGTTGAGTTATGAATGGCACAAGGTTCTATGTATAATTGGCTAAAATATTGCATTAATGAACTACTAGATAGCAGCACTAATGCACATTAAATATTAAAAAAAACATGGTCCTATGTTGCTTTTCACTCTAAAAGAAAGGTACATAGTTCTATGTTACACATAGAACTATTTTATTATATTTTATTTTTATTTACAGAAGTATAAGGTTCTATGTTTAACATAAGACCGAAGTTGCCCCAATGCAGAAGTAAGCAATTTTTTTTACAAAAGTAAATTTGCCACTTACAATATGACTGGCAATATGAGTTTTGCTTTGAGAAAACTTATGCAGCAATTTTCCACATTGGAAAAAATAACTATGAAATTTTCAACACCTGTGGGCTTACCAAAGTACCAAAATGGCATGTTTTCGATCCCAATCCCAAATTCGATTGAAATCGAGTGTCAAGAGTAAGCCCACTGGTCATTCTTGCATTCAAGAAATTGACAATGTTCATAGCTGTATTGACAGAGTCTTCTCAAAGGCAGAATATTATTCACCTTTATCTCTAACTAGTAGGCCGCCCCTGCTTCGCACGGGCGAATCCAGGATATATAGCCTATGTCAACCGGGGATAGTGTAGCTTCCCGTCAGTGAAAGAATTTTTCAAATCGGTTCAGTAGTTTCGGAGCCTATTCAATGCAAACAAACAAACAAACAATCAAATCTTTCCTCTTTATAATATTAGTATAGATGAGATTGTTATTGCAGGTGAATTCAGCCAAACCTTATTTTATAATGCAAATGAGTAGCAATGACTTCAATTTTCAAGAAGCCTCTTCGGTGTTAAAATATTCTTTAGTTTCTTATTCTAAAGTAACATAGCTTCAGTTTACGAAGTTACAATTTGAAGTGAGCTTCATGTGTTCACACACTGCGGAATCATATACAGTGGTTAATGTGAAACCTCAGAAAACCCGAAATGATTCAAACATAGTTTTGTCTGAACCCAAATTGATAAAAACACCTGTACTGTGCAAGGCTAAAATAGATAATATAAAATCGATGTACCGGTGGATGCCTACAATTGACAAGGAAGACTCATCATCATCACCATCAGCCAGAAGACGTCCACTGCTGAACATAGGCCTCCCCCTTTAACCTCCACACTGAACGACAATACTAATACTTCGAAAATAAAATGTTTAATTTTAAGATAGGTTTATGATAATAAATACTCTAATTCCAAAATAGTTACTGTTTAATGTTATTTTACCTAGTGGAACAAAGTCCTAAGTTATGATTTTGAAGAAAAAAATTATGTTTTGTGAACTACAAAGTCCTATGTAAATTTAATTTCGCTAATATCTAAGTATAATATAAAGTAAATAGTATTTTTTTGTTTTTGGTAATCATGAAATGTCCCTTCTTTACTAAATATGCTCTCACTTAAGCATAAGCGCTGCTAAATCAATATTTATGAAAGTCAAAATTTTCAAATTGATATTACAGAACTTGTATAAAATTGACATAGAACCTTGTAATAGTGAGCCAGCGACATGTATTTTTATATATTAGAATATTTATGCATTTTCACTACCCTAAACGCTAAAATCAATTTGACAGTGATTGTACCACAGATAGAGATACGAACCTGTTGTTGCGTCACAGGAAGGGCGGTAATTACCATGGTTAGCAACGGAAGCTATGGTCGCGCCACGCGATTACAGTACAATTTGTAGCATACGAGCCACTTTCTTTGGACACACGGGCCTTGTAAATATACACATTTGTAATGAGATAATAGAGGCAGAAACTGTCGGTCGTGTTTGAAGATCTGACATTAAAGCAGCGGAGCTGATAATATTTTGCTGGTAACTGACGTTAAATGATAGTGGAAATAGAACCTTCATAATTATATGCAGACATCTTTAATTTAGTTTACCGAGCAAAGTAAGGTCTCAGAATTTAATGGGAATAGGCATGTCCTAATGTTTAATTTATTATAAATAACAGGCTTATTAGCTATGACTATAACTAAATACATTATTACAAACTGAAAAAAAAAATGCCTGATAAATATTTGAAATATGAGCGCTTAAAGTTTTAGGTAGGGATAGAGAAGGGATACTCTGTCCATTTCTCGCAAAGCGTGTGTTAGTATATAATTTGTATGGCGCGCCTGAGGCGTGACGTCATAGCTCAGTATAGTGTGCTCTCTGTCTAGCATGAAATTAAAATACTTGTAACTTATTTATTTTTGAACTAATTTTAATTTTATTTTCTTTTTATGATCAGCTTTTTTATGAGGTAATTAAAAATATTAGTCACCATCACTATTCAGTTGCAAGATTTGTCCCACACATACGAACACAGACATACTAACAGGGCAAGTTGAATAAAAGCCTGCAAAAAGATGATAATCCCATGTCAGGTTACTCAGGTTATATAAAAGTCTAGTCTAAGCCAAGCCAAAGTGGAACTTGTGGCAACTGCGTATTTTGCATATTCACGCATTTCGTAACCGCGGTCAATATCACATTTTAAATAATGCATCACTATAATAACAGCATGCAAAACGCCGCCTTTCACCGCAACTATATTTCACGAACAATTCTGAACCGTTTGACAGTGAAAGAACATAATGGTCAATTTGCTAAAGTTATTAGTACTTTGCACTCTAAGAGTTAATGAAAGTGAAATTTACATAAGTTTATGGCCATATAAAACCAATTTCATTATGTTCAAGTAACTTTCGAATGCTTATGTACGGCTGTGAAGCTTGGACGCTAACCGAAAAAGAGGAACACATGCTGTTAGTAATTAGTAAGGCAGAGCGCAAGGTGCTCAGAAAAAAATCTAGGACCGTTTAAGCTGGAAGACGGTAGTTGATGGATACGAAAAAAAAACAAGAGATCGAAGAGCTGATAGCGGAGCCCAACATCATTGGTGAAATTAAATCCCATAGACTCCGCTGGCTCGGTCATCTCGAGAGAAAGGGAGAGGATCGCGCCGTAACAAGTGCTTACTTGGGGCCAAAGGCTCGTTGGCCGTCCCAGGTATAGATGGAAAGATGAAGTGGGAAAATGTCTAGAGAAACTGGACGTCCATGATTGGCGTGAACTTGCGCAAGATAGGTAAGAATGGCGTAGTCTCAATCAATGATGATGCGCTGCCTAAATGGGTGTTCCAGTTCCCCGTTAGTTACAATCTGGGTATCTTCAAATCACGGGTGAATCGGTTTCTTCTAGGCAAGCGTGCTCCACCTGCATCATCGCTTTACATCAGGTAAGTTGGTGGTCAAACGCTAGCCTATTATTAAATAAATAAATAAAATGATAATGTGATAATGAGACTAATCCTAAGAAAAGAAACAGCTGTTCAAATCATAGGATGCGCCTTTTCATGTTATTTTCAAAACTTCATAGAAGCCTCTTGTATAGCCTCCGCCACTTGGCATGTGTTTGTTTTAACCGTGACTTACTTTGATTGACTGACTGTGACTATGACTTCATCATCTAGACATACTCAGCCTGTAAACGACCACAGCTCAACATATGCATATGACTTGTTTGACGCTATTTAGTACTATGTAAGCTTGTTTAATATTACTACTTAAGAACTTTGTATCCATGATCACGAAAAAAAACAAATTTCCTTTTTTACATACATTACAAACCCACCACGTTTGCTCCCGCTTCATAAATCCTCAACTGGTTTAAACCGCAAGCCCGACATACGTGAACAGAATAAGGCGAAACATATTCGTTGCAGCTTCGCAGTTAAGTGCTTCTAAAATCGGCGCCGTCCAGCAAAAAAGGTAAAATTAAATCTGGCGGGCAAGGTTCGCGCGGAAACGAGATGGCGGTATTATGTTGACGCGATCTAGTGTGGATAGAGTGAAACAGAGAAAATGGATTCGGAAACAAAGAGGGTCATGCGAAATCTCCTTAGGGAAAAAAGCGTCGCGACATCGTTCCAGCTTCAAAACAGTGCAGTGTTGCTATAACTTTAGAAAAGTTGTTTTGGAGTTACATTTATGCTATTTGTAAGACCATATTGAATATGATATACATACCAGTTTCGACTTATGGCGTGATAGGACAGGTGTTTGATTAGTAATTTTTTAATTAATTTATTGAAAATACTTTTTTGAACCACCTTTTAAGCGTCGGCCATGTTGAATTTTTGATGACGTCATTTTATTTTAAGTATTCTTTTCAGTAAACACTTTTATTTGATACCCATATTATGGGAGTGCAAAAAAAATACCTGGTCCGCCATATTGGATTTAGAATGGCGTCATTTAGCTAACCATGCATTGTCATCCAAACTAAACGTGTATACAAAATTTCAGGTCATCGGTTGGCGACAACTGGTCTAAAATTCAGTTGCAAGATTTGTCCCACACATACATAACACTAACAGGCTTCAAGGCTGAAAATTTTACGAGTAAAACGTATAGTAGAGAAATTATTTAAATAGGCTTATAAAGTTCTGAGATATAATTAAGCGGTTCAAATTTTTGGTCGGATTACGAAGGGATGCTCTGTCCCAGTTCCGCAAACTAAGTGTCAGTATGGAGTTTGTATGGCGTACTTGCATGTGACGTCATTTGTAAGTATGCACTCTCTCTCGAGCAAGACATTAAAATGCTATCTTCCTTAATGTTGAACACATTAAAATTTTATTATGTAATCTGGTTTTCACGTATTATATTTACTCACGTATGATTAACCTGGTTATTTCGACTTAATCATACGTGGGTAATTCTCGTGTCATATAAAAAAAATAACATTTTAATTTTGTTTTCGGTAATCGGTGCTATTTATGGTCAACTTTTTTTAAAGATAAAATGTTATCAGTCTGGTATGTATTTTTTGATCGAAGGTCTGGTACCCTATTCTCAAAACCAGTTTAAATCTTTTGAATAAGTTTTTATTGGAATTTTTGTTCTCAATTAGTTTATTCCATACAATTTTATTATTTTAAAGCCTATATCTATGTTTAAATTTATTATTTCACGAGAATTTTATAGCACCTATCTGGCAACATTGTTTGAAAGCTTGAGCGCAGGTTGTTGCCATATCAAAAACGAAACAAATTCCCAGATCTGATATCCTCTGTAGTACAGTTTTGGTAAGCATGGTTTTCAAGGGACACATCTTATATCTTAAGAGTGTATCTAATTTAAATACCTTTTTGTGACTCAAAACCGGTTCCAGTTTCAGAGAAATTGAGGTGAAGGAACGGCTTGCAAGGACCGCTGTGCACTGTTATTATTCAGTACTCAATTATTTTATTCTGTAGTGATCATCACATCAGCAACCATTAAACGTCCACTGCTGAACATAGGCCTCCCTAAGATGCAAAGCAAAGAAAATAAATAAATATGTGCGGCAAAGCGAGACGCAGCCGCGCGCATTCACCTTGAAAAAGACCGCGTAATGCGGTCAAAACTATAGTCCGAATAACCGGCTTAATTTACGTGAGTAATTCCCGTGTAATATACACAAAATGTGTGAAAACCACGTCAGTTTCCATAATAAAGGCTTCCCTATTAAAGAGGGCTGTTGTTATAATCCTCACGCTTGACAGGCGGCTTGGGGATCGCAATACGTTCACCGTGTACTTAATAGGACGCTGCTGCCCACCCTCCGGTGGTTCTGGTCGCACTTTTAGGATATACCCGGGGTCTGCAGTAAACGCTTATTATGTAATACTAACTGCGCCCCGCGGTTTCACCCACGTAGTGATGAAAAATAGCCTATATGTGTTAATCCCGGACATAAGCTATTTATTATATTCCAAATCCGTCCAGCCATTGAAATGTGAAGGGGTAACAAACATATATACACACACACACACACACGCACACACACGCACACACACACACGCGCACACACACACAAGCTTTCGCATTTATAATATTAGTGTGATTATAAACAAATAATAAAGGAAATAAACCAGCAAAGTGAGAGTCGAGCTAGCACACTGTTCCGTGTGCACGGGTTCCGTACCACCACAAAATACAAAAACTAGTGCAAAAAGAGAACACATCCAAGGAAGGCGAAGTGAAGGCGCCCGATGTTGTTTAACAGAACGGAACAGTGACAGAAATTTGTCACCGACACGCACTTGGCCATTGGTGCATCGAACCGGGTGCCGTCAGACTGTAAAGCGCGCATGCTAGGACTCGGCCACCATCGCTCAATCGCATTATAAGCTTCTTTCTGATTTTAAATGTGAATATCCAAATACACTTATTCCACAAGTTTAGTATTGCTAGGGTGATATAGAAAAGGCAGTCCACAACTCCACACCCTCATTAATGGATTGCAATCCCCTAACAGAGTTTGTACGCCCTACATGGGGATCGCATTAGAAAGGGGTTGCCTGATCGATAGGCATTTGCGGTACCTAAGAGTCTCGACATGAGTGCTACATGAACGCGATGGAGTATGCAGGCAGATGACGAATGTGTATTGTGTACCGCATATTGCAGCAATTTTAACGTTTGATGGTAAAGACCAAATAAAGTAATCTAAAAAAATCTATTTTATATTAAAAAAAATCTGCTGTAAATAATTCTTTATAGAGGGTAACACATAACGGTGGTAATAAGTCATTGTACTCACTATTATAAAAAAAAACCTTTACTATGGGACCAACCCTGAAAAAAATATCACCTGTTCCTTACATTTCGCTGAGTGTGAATGACATTTTCCATGGAACAGCTGATTTTCTTTCGCAATTTCAAGCCTCATAGTAACGTCTTTTTATCTTAATACCACCGTAACTGTGCCCAACAGAATACCAGCACTGGTTATGTAAAACCAGCAACATTCTGGGCCGGATTTTGTGACAATGTACTACCTGTATTTAATATTTCTATATTTAATTTGTTTTTATTTAATTGTCACAATATACTTTTCTGATTTACTCTGTAACCTTGTATAAATGACCAAGATGCCCGGTGATAGAGAGTTAGTGAAACATCGCGATGCATCACACCTGCTTTCGTCATTACTTCGTGACGATCACGGTCGACCTACTATTCATCATCATCATCACCAGCCAATAAATGTGTACTGCTGAACAAAGGCCTCCCTCTTAGAGAGGGGTGTTGCCATAGTCCCCACGCTTTGCAGGCGGCTTGGGGATCGCAGAATGTTCACCGTGTACTGATAGGACGCTGCTGCCCATCCTCCAGTGGTTCTGGTCGCAGTTTTAAGACGCCCGGGTCTGGGACCTGCTATTACCGAAACGAATATGAAGGATCAGGGACTTCAGAGAGTTCGTAAGACACCAATAAAAAATACTGAATGAATGCATTTTGCAGTAGTATTATCCACAGAACCTGAAATCAACATCAATATCACTCGCAAGAGTCATCCAATAAGTAACAAGAAGGAACTGTCAGTGAAAACGAAATGTTCGCGGTGTACAAGAGCCAACAGAAATGTACGACCGTCGTTGTTAAAATCTCGCGTGAGACTGAAACCCATTTATTAGAAAACACGTGATTACGTGCTCTATTTATAATTCCTGCGCGGGCGCAATAAGACGCGCGATGTGCAAAAATAGATTGTTTCGCTGTGCTGGGAAATCGTCGATATTCGATGTCGATTTTCGCTGTGGTATTCGATTTAAAATCGATAATAGATGTTTTAAATAATAAGCAGTTAAGCAAAAATATAAATAGTAACGCTTGATTTAACATAATAATATATTAATATTTTTTTAAATCTCAATTAACTACTTGACCCTCGATTTACAAAGGTTCATAATCCCGAAAGCGTTTTTATTGCATATAAAAAGCTTATTGAAATATTGAGATTGTGGCAACCTTTTAGACACTCGGTTGAGTTTCAAGCCTTCTTTAGATACTCAGCAACAATAAAATAATGAACTCTTAAAGAGAAGCCAAAAATAGGTCAAAAACGTCTTAAGCTACAGTAAAGGGGCAGGGTCGAGGCCTCGTAAACAACCACGGAGATGGCGTAACGGTGTTTGCCTTAAAAGGGTGACCCCAAATTGCTCAGAATAAAGCTGTTTATTTGCAAGTGACAATAAAAGCTACGCGACGAAATAGTAAAACAGGTTATTGTATTTTATACGACTTTTTCGTTAATTGTTTTTGGAATATCTTATGAAGAGTATATAGCGGTATATCAGTAACCGAAATAATTGGAGAGAAAAGTGACCTTCACCATAAAATTCATTCTGTATTACATCTTAACATGATTCACGCGTGTACTCAAAATTGTATTTTAGATTTATATTCGTAGTACTAAATTAACACAAAAGATAACAACAAAGAGTTCATTTAAAAAAAAAGAGTTCAACTCGATGAACAATCGATATTGAAATCGATTACAAATTATCGACATTATATTATCGACCACCACACATCACTGATTCCAAATTTATTTTCATTTTCAGTTTTCAGTCTACGCTTGGTCGTCATCAAGAGCAGACGTGTGTTTACCGAGATCAAATAAGTATGTTAGCGCTGGCCGCTGAGCGAGATTTAATACTTGACGGATGCGAATGGGTTTTGGCAACAGTATTTGGGCCAGTATAAATGTTTGGATAACTGTTTGAGTGCTGTGGTTTACTGCTGAATAATATTACGGTTAGACGTTCCAATGAGTCGATTTGTGTTTTAATATTCTGCATTTATTGGTTACCGTTGTTTGGATAGTGGGTTAACACAATTCACACTGATATATATGCAAAAGTTTGTGTGTAATTGTGTATGTTTAACGAATTTGGTGTGAAATCAGCTTTTACACTGGACTAAAAGCCGATTATGTTGAGGTAATATAATATTTGTCTAGTTAAACACTTGTATAAAGAACACAACGCGCTAATTGGTAGACAGACGTGCACAACATTAAATTAAATAGCTTTGCTCCCATTTAGAGGATAATAATGTCTGACGCTACATGTCAAGATTAATATAGAACACGGTAGGTAACTACAGAAACATCAGTATGAGCTCTGTGCCAGACGGAGGGCACCGGATCTCTACTCGTATAGTACAGTTTAGTCAACGACTCAAAGCCATGCTCCGTCTAGTTTGGGTAGGCTGGCAAGTGGCAGGGGCAAATGTACAACACACCCTAAGCGGGATATCGCCATGTCGGTGCAGGTCTTATCACCCTCCACTATGAATTAGAATTAGATACTCGTAGAACTAAAATATCCGTTTTCCCGTACCGATAATAAATCTACAGTGATTACAATAAAGAAAGCCGATCGAGACCTTATCAAGCGATAGCCAAGTAAAGCGTTCCGGTGCATCTAGTTTGTCAATCTGATGGATGGCCTAGTAAGACGAACTGCATTCCTTTTAAGAGGTTTGGTATGTATTTATGCGATGTATGAATGGTGAACATAATTATATTTTATGCGCGTTCGGTAGTGTACACTGCATTAGATTAACTCTATGATATGTAAGTATTTATTAAGTTTGCTTCATCAGCATATTCAGCATCAGCTTATCAGATGTTCGTCCATTGCTGGACGTAGGCCTCTACTAAAGAACGCCACAAGGCACGATCTTCTGTTTATCGCATCTACTTGTCACCAGCCGCCTTTCGCAGGTCATCGCATCGCTCCAACTGGCTGCAAGGGGTTCTACTCTTACGTTTGCTGATACGCGGAATCCACTCTAGAACCCGTCTACCCCAACGGTTGTCGGTTCTTCTACAGATATGGCCAGCTCATTGCCACTTCAGCTTGTTAATCCTTTGAGATATGTCTGCATGCTATGAGATACATGCTAATACTACTTTTTTTTTATAAATAATAAGCTTGCGTTTGACCACCATCTCGCCTGATTAAGCGATGATGCGGTTTACGTTGGATAACGCTTGCCTAGAAGAAACGAAGTACTACTTCTTGTATTTCTACGCTATTGGAATAAGTCGAATTTTGTATAACATAGAACAACAATTCATAAAAAGTGTATTTCAATGGTATTGTGCATCACTAAAACCAAGGAAGATCTGTATTATTTTTGTCGATGCTAAAACTAAGATCGTAGCAGTTAAAACTTTTCAAGATTTTGGTAAGTTTACTTGATGGCGGTATTTTTTTTACATACGAACCCTTCCCAATCGGCTTTTCTAGGTTCGTAACTTACTAGCGGTCCGCCCCAGCTTCGCACGGGTATAGATTATAGCCTATGTCACCCGGGGATAGTGTAGCTTCCTGTCAATGAAATAATTTTTCAAATCGGTTCAGTAGTTTTGGAGCCTATTCAATGCAACAAACAAACAATCAAATCTTTCCTCTTTATAATATTAGTATAGATTTAGAGCAGATTAGTGGCGCCACTTTCTCCACAATTTCAAAAGATTATGTTATTAGTTTCCTGCAGACTGTACCAAACCTTATCCGGTGTATAATTTTATTATGCTAGATATAATTGCAACGAATTATACCGCCATCTATCGAGTAAGCGAAAAATTTTTTTTTATCACTTGAAAAACTCTCGAAAGCTTTGAATCAAGCTTTCACTGTTTGTACAGTCAAAGCTTTTCTTCCAAAGCTCGTAAACATAAGATGGAGTAGAAATATCCCATCAATAAACATGTACAAAATAATTAAAAGCAGCCGCAGTGTCAGTCAACAGGAAAAAGGCAGTAAAACGGGCCGAGTACATTGGCACGAGTTAGCCATGAACGAGGTTATACTATACGAGCGATACTATTTTATCACGCGTTCATAAATCTGAGTATTTCTTTCATGATTTACCAAAACAGAACCACATTTTTTTTTTAAATAGTAAATAGGCTTGCGCTTGGCCGCCATCTCGCCTGATGTTAAGCGACGATGCGGTCTACGATGGAGCACGCTTGCCTAGAACAAAACCGATTCACACCAGCACTTCGGAATATACAGCTGTTTTGGAGTTTAACCAGGCCTGGCGCATTCCGCACTTTAGGTATGAAACTACAAGTAGCCGACTTGTCGAACCTGCCGCGCCCGCTGCCGCGCAATAGACAGAGATAACGTGACAAGAGATACGCGATAGACAGAGAGGCAACTTCTAGGTCAATATAGCTGTAGGTAGTTAGCGCTCGCACGTCCTGAGTTGTACTTTATTGTGTAGTAGCAAGAGACGCTACTTATTTAAATGATTTTGCGGAGTGAATCTTCTGTACTAATATGTATTCTGTGGCCGTACTAACAGTTTTTAGCGGTATGGTGAAAATAACTTAAATGATATATGGAGACATTTAAACACGAATGATAATAAAACATAACTCACTTGTTTGTCTCATCTGAGAGTGCACAACTTATTTTTTATGCCATAGGTGGCAAACAAGCAGACAGGCTGCCTAATGGTAAGCAGTCACCGTCACCTATGGATACTTGTAACACCAGAGGCATCACAACTACGTTGCCGACCCTTTAAGAATCTATTAACTTGTCTTTTGAAGAACCCAATGTTGTAGCTTCTCGGAAAAACTGCGGAAGGTAGATAGACTAGACTAGGATAGATAGGTGTTAGACTAGATTCATCCACGTGCTTTAAAGGTGAGAGCGGTAGGCTTCACTGAGCTAGCATCGGATTGCTAGTGACTAGCCAGCACTTGTTGAACGCCTTCATTGATGGAACAGAAATAGTGAATGAAATAATTATGTAATTATGCAAAAGATTATGCGCGCGACTTGCGATTGTGATTGTACAATATCGCAATTAAACTGTTGTCTGGTCGCTCAGTTAACCGTTTTCACAGGATAATTTATATTATTACAGTATTATAATAATTCGTTGTGTGCATATTGTGTCCAAGTGATATGATCACGACAATGACGACCGTGTGCGTCTACCGTGAAACGTTTCAGCTTTCTCTACGTTATTGCGTAAATGGGGACGTTTTGCGAATTTCAAAATTGCAGATTTAACTTCAGTCGTTTTGCATCGAACAATGGAGATTTTAGAGATGACACTGTTTTCTAACTTTTTATGCACGTTTGTTCTTGTGTTCCATTAAGTGATTTTATTCTAACCTTTATTTCAATCGCCAATAAGATCTTATTTGTCAAATCGTTTAGGATATTGACTATTATTTACGCAGCGTACTTACTTATTTACAAGATGTCGGTAAACATTGAAACTTTTTTTTAACAGGCTTGCGTTTGACATCCTACTCTTCTGATGTTAAACGATGATGCGGTCTACGATGGAGCACGCTTGCCTAGAAGAAACCGATTCACTTGCGCTTCGTCTTACCTTAGATTGTCGGTTAATTCCTAAAACCTGAAATTATAAACCTTTCTATGACTAACCAGAAAGTTTTGTTGGATTTCTCTCGCGCGTTGAATTTTTTGACAGTTCATATTATACATGCATAATTAGTAACTATAATTATATTAGCTTTTTCGTACATTTAGTGCTGTTAAAATAAAGTCGAGACAATTTTTAAGTAAATTGTGTGCAGTTTAGATACCATCGCTCAAAAACGGCGAAGATAACATCGCGAAGAAACCGGTATGTCAATGAACCTAAGAAGTTCTAGAACATATGACATTCACCAACATGCACTGGGCCAGCATGGTAGATTAGGGTTCATCCTCTCTCTGAGAGAAGGCCTGTGTACCAGCAGTGGAAACATAATAGGCTGATTTGATTTGATTGATTGAGAGATTAAAATCAAATCACGAGCTTTTTTTATAATATATTATAATAGGCTTGCGTAGGTTTTTGCGTAGCACTGTGGCATGTGGGTCTGTAATGTATAGACGGCATAAATGCGAAAGTGACTTGTAACTGATGTCTTTTTCTGTTCGTTGACGGCTGAACCGATATTGGTGAAGAAAATATGAACATTATGATGATGAGTACCTATAGAGTACTTTTTTAGGGTAGTTTCACAGTTACAGGAGACCCGAGCCGGTCACCTGCGGGAGACGGGATCTACGCGGAGGCAAGTCCCGTAAGGAACAATCCGCGTCGCTGTAAAACGGGGTCTGGGTGTCTTCAAGTCGAGAGTGAATAGGTTTCTCCTAGGCAAGCGTGCTCCATCGTAGGCCGCATCATCGCTTAACATCAGGCGAGTTGCCGGCCAAGGGCAATCCTATTTATAATAAAATTTAAAAAAAAAACTATTTTGTAGCACCTCTTGTATGTCTCCCGTAGCTGTGAAACCAGCCTAATAAATATATGACGTAAAATTATGCTCAGTACATTGCATTATCAATAAATTTATATATGAAGCGGATGCACCAAAGCAATAAATAAAGAAAGTATCTTCTTTCAACTCTTGATAACCTACACTTTAACAATGAAATAATTATGCAATCATTAAGAAATAACATAAAAATAATGATAACACTCGTCTAAGTACTTATTACAAATTATCACAGGGTTACGCAATAAGACTGCACAAGCCGAAAGAAGGATAATGAACAACTTTTACAGTAAGGCCAATCCTGAAATCGAGAAAAAGTCTCCTGTTCCATGGAAAACCGTCATTGACACTCGACAAAATGTATGGAACAGCTGATATTTTTTTCGCAATTTTAGGGTTGGTCCCATGGTAAAAGTCGTTTATAATGATGAGAACAATGCCCTGAATTCGGCTTAGTACAGTCAATATGCGTAACCCTGTATATCTTGACTTCAGAAGTTATTGTATAACACATTACAAAATAATACTTAATCTCTATCTCTACATAGTATAAATTAAAGTCGCTTTCCGCGTCTGTCTGTCTGTATGTCTGTATGGCCGCTAACTCCTCCTAAACCACGTAGCGGATTTTGATGCGGTTTTCATCATCTGTTAGATACATTTTCACGGAAGGTTTATATATATGACTAGCGACCCGCCCCGTCTTCGCACGTAAATTACACCCGTGCGAAGCCGGGCGGGCGGGTCGCTAGTATCCTAATAAATAATAGTAATTATCAACTGCCATACCTGTTACGACCTTATGACGCCATATGGTGTGATGTTACAAAAACAGAAGTTCGTTTACCTGCAACAAAAAGTATACAATGAACTAAAAATCGTTTTAGTGATACAAGGGTATACGATACGATACGATCGGTAACAGTTTTTGCTATACTTGATTAGCATTTCGTAGATTAGTTTAAATGTGATACATCTATACTAATATTATAAAGAGGAAATATTTGATTGTTTGTTTGTTTGTGCATTGAATAGGCTCCGAAACTACTGAACCGATTTGAAGAATTTTCTTTCACTGTTGGGAAGCTACACTATCCCCGGGTGACATAGGCTATAATTTATACCCGTGCGAAGCAGGGGCGGACCGCTAGTTTTCTATATATATAAAACAAAGTCGCGTTAGTTACACCATTTATAATTCAAGATCTTTGATTTGTTGGATTTCTCTCCGCCCCGAATAGCAAAATATCGGAAAATTCACGAAACATAATTTTCCCATACATTTTGTATGGAACGGCAAGAATTGAAGTCATTGACATAATTATTACATCATAGGAAAAAAAAACGTCATCTAAGTCAAAGGAGGTTGCTGTCGCTACCAAGGAGGTAAATAACGCGGGCGAAACCGCGGGGCGCGGCTAGTATGCTATAAAAGTAGGGTGATACAATGTTAAACTAATTGCCTGTCCCGAACTGAGAATTCGCGATCCCGATTATCTTCGGAACCCGTATCAAAAAAAACTGGACAGAATTGTTATTTCAAGGAAAATTACTTCCATCGCTCTACAGGACAACAACCTGAGTCAATGCCATAGGTTTATACTCGGAGAGTTCATGACTATCAAAGATAATATTATATACTCACTCTTGCCCGCGACTTTGGATGCCCTTTTCTATAAAATTTAGCGAACCTTTAGGGAATATAGGGAATTTACCTGCCAAATTTCAGCTTCGTATGTCAAATAGTTTTGGAGATTTCATAATTAGTCAGTGAGTCAGTGGTATTTCGCTTTTTTATATCTATACATCTATACAATATTATAAAGAGGAAAGATTTGTATGTAAGTATGTTTGTAACGAATTGGCTCAAAGAGTACTGGACCGATTTAAAAAATTCTTTCACTATCTGAACGCTACATTATCACTGATTAATTTAGGCTATTTTAATAGGCTATAACTATATGTACCCATATGTAACCATATGTACATAATATATAGATAGAGGGCTACAGACGCTTCAAATAAGTATAAGTACACTTGACGCAATGTTGAATTAGGAGTGTGGCGCTCCTTATGGTTAATTGACTTCCGGAATAAGTGGAAAACAAGTGGAGAAGAGAAGAGAGCAAACAAGACTATACATGTCATGTACAAACTTAAAATAAAAAGTAGAGAAAAAGACTGTTAAAACAGACATTGAAAGTCCTCATCAAAACTTTTGCTGAAGGAAACCACAAACCAAAAATGTGTATAATTATATTATTGGTATTTATTGATTTTTAGGGTTCCGTACCCATAGGGTAAAAACGGGACCCTATTCCTAAGCCTACGATGTCTTTCTGTCTGTCTGTCCGTCTGTCGTACCTATTAACGTATTAACGTATTGTATCTTTCGAACCACAATAGATAGCCAGTTGAAATTTTCACTAAAAATAATAAAGAAGTCAAAAAGTAAAAAGAAATGGGGGGTCCCCATACAACAAACGTATTTTTTACGTATTTTTGTATTAGCTCTAATGTAAAAACGATAATACCTACAAGCATCAAACTTAACATTATTATAGTACGCACTCTAAAGTATAACAACAAATAATAAAAAATGGCCAAATGCGAGTCAGTGACAAGTTTATGTTCATTACCAAGTTATAACTGGTAATTTCGTTTTTGAATTTTGGGGCGGTACGGAACCCTCAGTGCGCGAGCCCGACTCGCACTTGGCCGGTTTATTACAACAAGCGCTGAATCAATTTCGATAAAAAATTTGGGACAACCTCTGATGTGGTTTTATTTGCGCTACGTACATATGGGCCCATAAAATCAAACGAACAGTTGGTCATTGTAGTAAGAACTGCGTAAGGCTGTCGTAATGCCAGGACAACAACCCCACGAATGTCACAGACCGATAAACAAGGAATGCACTACGTCGTAAATAAATAAACAGAAGAACTGTGACTTGATAAGTGAACGGAAATATTAGCTCATTAAAAATACTGTCTAAAAACACTGTTTTAAACTATCACGGTTGTATTTCGGGAGCTCATTACACAACCTTACCACGGTAAATATCCCGTTAATAATCATATAACTTTAATACTGTCCAAGTTAAATATAACGGGGGCAGAGTATGGCGTCAGAGGGCGTTTGGCAACGCTGGCCAGGCAGGCCGGAATCGGATAGAACAGACGTGACGGATTTGGCTGACCAGACGGAGAAAAAATTTACTTTCTCTCCCGTTGGTTGGACGGCGGTCCGTCAGCCAAGTCCGTCACGTCTTATGTTAGGGCTCTTAGAGGACAAAAATTTAATGGCAATTTTGAAGGCTTTTTTTAACTTATCAAGTGTTTTTTTAGTAATATCCTTCTGCCTCGGATACTAATCTTTTTGTGTACGTGTTTTGATATACTTACAATTAATATGATATCGTTTTTTTTAAGTCTGAACAAATTGCAATATTATTATTACGTATACTATATTTATTCTGTGAAAAAAGGTTTTTCTTTCAAGTTTTGGCTCAAGAAATGTTGCCAATGTTAAGTGTTAAATAATTTTCAAGTAGTCGATAATTTCAAGTTTTGGAAGATATCTTCAATCAAGTCAAAGTGAAGTAAAGTAAGTCACTGTCAAACCCACGTCATGTACTATTAAAGTGGTGGAGACTACATCACTTTCAAACCAAAACACCACAGAAAAAAAAAAAAATTAAATTAGAACGGCTGTCAAGGCATTTTTGTAAGAATTTTGTTGTAGCCAGTTGCACCCATATAAACGAAACATCAGTCATTCGAAATCAGTTAGCAACTGTGATGCGGAGTTCGACGCGTTGATCTAAATAAGAATATTTAATCAAGGTTAAAGGAGTCGCTGGCATCCAGTGGATTCAAAAGGCAGGCTGTCGTTCAGTGTGGAGGTTAAAGGGGGAGGCCTATGTTCAGCAGTGGACGTCTTCCGGCTGATGATGAATCAAGGTTCACTCATATGCCTGGTAACAGATTTTTCTTCTCATTTCCTATACACTCTTTACTTCTCTTTTCTGTGCAAAACACTAAGCTATCTTTATTGAAATTGACCGGTCTGAGAATCAAGAGAAAATGTTGATCACTCAGCCTTTTTGAGTCGATACCTAACAAATCACAACAGTTCATTGACATTCGATGCGATAACAAAATCAAAGCGAATACAGGTATTTTGCCTCCATAATGTCTAGACTTGTTCCACGGTCACCATCAAAATGTCATCGACCCTGGAAGGTAATGAGGACACTTATTTTTGAGTTGTGAACACATCTATTGTTATCTGACATTGTTTACTAATAGAGGGAAGTACACTTTGCTCATCAGCCACAAAAGAACAAATGCTGGGCAAACGTGACATAGGAATAATTTGGGAAAAAATTTAAATGTAGATGAACTCTTCGTAGCATATAACTATATGTATGAGCATGTAGTCAAAATTCCCTTTTGCAAAATGATGCCACGTCGGTCGCGGGGGACAGCTTGTGATTGGTGACTCGACGCGACTCGGCGCTTGTGATTGGAGATTCAAAAGTCATTCATTCAATTCTCGCCTAGGATTAGCCCCGCTCGAAATAGTTTAGGTTGACATATTAGAAGAACCTTTGGCTTATGCGAGGTAAAGGATGAGCAGTCAAGTGGTTATATTGGCATTGCCTAATTGGGTCATTATGTTAAATTAAGTGTCACCTATTTAGCATAAAGTGTAATAAATTATTTCTCTTTGATTATCAGCACGAAAGTGTGTTAAATGAAATTCCCGAGTTTTCATTTGAGGTCATTTCATAGTAACTTTCTAAGGCGTTAGAAATAATCATAGTTATTAACGGTTTTATAACAGGCTTGGAGATCTGAGTTTCTTTTAACAATGTCTAATTAACCTACTTGTTCTATACTGAGCTGTTGGAGATATTTTTTTGTTTCGATTGAAGTGTTTTTCTAGCAATTAATTTTGTTTGTTTAAAGCGAAGTTGATTCAGTGTTATTGATATATGCCACGTGATTGATATGTTTCACTTAAATGATCGATGGTATTGTAAATTAAGGCGGGAGCGCAGGTCAAGTAATTTTAATCTATACCTACTTATAAATAAAAGCGAAATACCACTCACTAGCTGACTGACTCATATTAAAAACTACTTGACCTACGAAGCTGAATTGTAGATTTTTGTAGTCTCCTAAGAAAGGATTTTGCGATTAAGAGAGCAAATGGAGTTTTTATGAAAGCTCACGGCCTACGTGTATGAAGTCGCGAGGAACAGCTAGTTAGATATAAACGTTAAGAAATTAGTTCCACCTGATGGTAAGTGGTCACCGCTGCCTATAGATACCAACAATACCCGAGGAATTGTCAGTGCGTTGCCTACCTTTGAGGACTCTATTCACCGATGGAGTGACCGGCTTAATCTTACGTGAGTAATTCCCGTGTAATATAAATAAAATGTGATTCTATTCACCTTTCGTTTGAAGCAGTCCAAATTATACTTTAGAGGAAAAACGAAGGTGGTAAGCCATTCCACAACTTACAGGTACGTGGCAGAAACAATCGATCAAATCGAACAGTGCGAGACTTCCACGCATCTATAATGTGCGGATGGCATTTCTGGCGATGGCGGCCGGTTCGATGGTAAAACCGGGATGGAGGGATAAGGTCAAAAAGTTCATCAGAGCATTCCCCGTTATAATATCTGTAAAACAAGCTGAGCGAACCAACGTCTCCGCGCAAGCTCAGCGGCTCCAACCCGCCAGATAGGTTCGGATCATCGACAAGTCTAATGGCTCTTCTCTGCAAGGAGTCAAGAGGACATACCTACATAGTCCTACAAGTAGTTCTAGTTTGCATACATTTTGTGACGACAATGTCTCAAGAC
Organism: Agriopis marginaria; assembly: GCA_932305915.1. Taxonomy (NCBI): domain Eukaryota; kingdom Metazoa; phylum Arthropoda; class Insecta; order Lepidoptera; family Geometridae; genus Agriopis; species Agriopis marginaria. The sequence goes on along the minus strand of OW029914.1, from coordinate 17,144,673 downwards.
TGACACAGATCCATCACAAAGTGACGACAAAAACAACAACAACAGTTACGCTAACGTGCGTAGGCGCAATGTAAACTATCGGGTCACTTGTGTGCGCCTGCGCAGTATTCCACATCTGACGTACAGGTGTGAAGACAAGTTCGATTGCATTATGTAGGGAGGTATTACGAGCGATAACCATCGTTGGTTTGCGTGGCTATTAATTTGAATTAAAGGCCTGAAACCCATCTAATAGTGACGTGTCACTTATTCAGTATTGACAGTTGACAGTATTGAATAAAATGCGTGATATTGCATTAACAGTTTGGGAGCGAAGAGTGTGTCAAAATCACAGATATAAAAAAGTTTATCTTTGACGTTGACAGATAGTTTGACAATAACATATTGGTTGCGTTCAATATAAATTACTTCGTTAACATTCTTTATACTTATGGTAAGGCGTTCTATGATAAAGCTGTTTCTGCACTAATCCCATAATCTCGTTGGTCTACATGGTAGGGACAGGCCGTAGACAGTTAACGATATTTCCGAGTTCTCACCGAAACATTTCTATCGTCACATATTGGTTGCGTTCAGTATAAATTACATTCCGTTAACATTCCTTACACTATTGGTAAGGCACTTACTTACTGACAAAGCTGTTTTTGCACTAATCCCATGATCCCGTTGATGTACATGGTAGCGATAGACTGTAAAATAGTATTTCTCAGTTCCCACCGAAACATTTCCGTCGTCGTCTGTCCCGCTAAGAGCACTATGCATATACAACACGCGAGAGCGTTGACCGTCCAATTATGGTAACGACAATTATGACGGAGCACTAATGACTCGGAAACATTTCTCCGATAACTTTCTGTTGGCTGATGACTGATAACATCTATTCGGATGACATTTTTTTTTTTTTTTTTTTAACGCTGATAAGTCCGCGTTTGACCACCAACTCGCCTGTTGGTAAGCGACGATGTGGTCGAAGATGAAGCACGCAGACTTAGAAGATACCTATTCACTCTGGCCTTGAAAAGGCCCAGGTTATATCTCTCAGGGAACAGGGAAGCTGGCAGGTTGTTCCAAACTTTGGCCGTACGGATTAGAAACGTAGAATCGAAACGTTTGGTACGTATCCAAGGAAAATCCACAATGTATGGGTGGTAGTGGGCCGTTTTTCTACTTGTCCTGTAGTAAAAAGGGGAAGGGGGGGGGGTGCGAATGGAGTAAAATTACTCTCATAACCATCGAGATACAATTTCTATAGAGCTACAATCTCTCAGTGAAAACAGTCAAAAAGCGTCCGAGCGTTTTGTACATACATCGTCTCAATTATACTGTTCGCAATGCCACATTTACTCTAATTTAGACGTTATGTCACTTGCATAGTGTTCAACGTTAGACTATCCGCTTGTCATATATAGCACTGGCATTACGCGGCGTTGTAGTCAGATATCGATTACCTTGTAACTATAACCAAAAAGTCTGCGATATTCGTAGCGTGTGCAGAGTTTTGGTTCGGACCTTTGTTTGGCACGATTGTGACTCTTGTGTTCTCTATATGTATTGTATTTCGATGCTTCTAACGTACAAAAATACGGCATGCTTGATTTTTGTAAAATTGTACTTACTTGCTTCTAACTTAATAAGGATCTGTGACAGGCATTCTATTATGGCATCGTCGATATTCTATCAGAATCTCTATCTCATGTCTAATGAATGAAAAAAAAAATCCTGTAAGGCGCATCTAGTTGTTTGATAAATCCTTGCGAAACTGTTTAGCTATTTGAAACCGTTACTGAATTGGTGTGAACACTAATTTCTAAAGCCATTTAACAAACTTAGCATGCTCAAGCAGCAATCAGTAAACAAATCAAACTACAAACTAATTATTTAATTGTTCAGTAGTCTGGAGGCCACATATTTGGAAACGTGAGATTTATTCTCGCCTACGTGAATGCATATGACATAGATTGAGCAACATCAACCACTGAATAAATAACGCACAAACTTTTAATAAGATAGACACCGCGTGCACGATAAAATTTATGAAAATGAAATAACTGAAGTAAAAATAGCTTCTGAAATTTTTTGTACCTATTAATTATGACGTTTTGATAGCATTTTTTTTTTATAAATATTCGGGACATTTTTTTGCACACACGTTCATCTGATCCCAAACTAAGCAAAGCTTGTAATATGGCTGCCAGACACTGATATATATACATATATATTATATACGTACATAAATAGATATTAACACCCAGATATAGAACAAACACAAATGTTCATCACATGAATGTTTGTCCTAGGTGGGAATCGAACCCACGCACCCATGTGCAGAAGGCAGGTTCACTACCAACTGGACCAACGGGGCTATCGGTTAATTCGGTGGTAGTCTAATTCCATTCGCACGGTCAACTGCTTTCAAAGAGTTAAGATCAGATAAATCTTTATTAAAAGACCACATAAACAATAATAACAGACACATAAAACTATTATTTAGAGTTTTTAGCACTTTCGGGTAACCGTGCACGGAAAAGAAAAGGAAAACACTAAAAAATAGTGGCATTACTAAAATATTTCAGAAATCAATACCTAACCTAATACAACTAACAATCAATAGGCTACAATAAAAATATAACAAGCAAAATACATAGACTATATATAACCATCATCATACTATATAGCTAGTTTTTACAGTGTACTATGGCGAAACTTGGCATGATTTGTATTGACATCTGACGTGTTGTTGCCAAGACGACGCGATCGAACTGAATTATAGGGCGTGAAAATTGGAGCATTGATCCAACTCAAGATCAGACCTGCACTCGCGTGGTCTATCCTGATACATGTCTGTGAGTATAAGCCTCAACATTGCGATAAATTAAGTTATTATGCAACGAGGTAAGCTGCAATCACGGGATATATCATTTATGAAATATGCACGGGCCTGGATTAAATTGTACCGTAATGTATTTATCTGTAAGATTTGTAAGGGGGTATCGTCGTGTGAGGCTTAAAACCTCAGATCAGACGAACAGGGGAGATATGCCTTGGTAAAAATATCGTTTGTATTCAAATGTCTCCGTTTTTCACCGACTTTTTTCACTATACCGCTTAACTGCTAAGTACGGCACATACCAACGCACGACACACGCAACTTTCAGCGTATCAGCAAGTTGTTCATAATGGTGAGTACAATAACTTCCTTTCGGCTTAGTACCACAATCTAACCCTGATTCTTGTACCATATTCATGTTTTGATACAGGGTTCGTCACCAACCCATGTGTAATTGTTTACATCAATTCAAGGAAGTCCACATATATGTCGAAGTCGTTATAACCACAATTAGGTTATTCCACCGTATGAATCAGTTTCAGACCTTTTTGTTTTGAATCACAGCCCAAGTGCGGCCGAGATCGATGGCCTATCCCGGCGACCTTTGCCAGTAGTCTGTACGTACAGACGCAGTCTGGGCACAAAAGGGCATATAAAGGTAGCATTCCGATCTTGGCGACCGCGACCGGCAGCAACGGCCGCGTGCGCGACCCACTGCTCAATATGAATTTATATGACGTGCTAAACAATGCAAGCGACCCACACGTCGTGCGAATCGGTCGCTTGCATTATTTAGCACGTCATATAAATTCATACTGAGCAGTGGGTCGCGCACGCGGCCGCTGCAGTCGGTCGCGGTCGCCAATATTGGAATACTACGTTAAGGGCGGTACGCTTCGAGAAACTGTGATGCAATGTGACCTATAAAATCTGGGCCCTCGACTCCCTGATTGGGAGATTGCAGATGACCTGACGACTTTTAGGCATTGAGCTATATTGATTGCGAAATGTTCAAGGCACTAATAGGTATCTGGTTGTCAAACAGATAACATTTTGCTTGAGACTTTGTAATCGTGAGTGCATGTTGGTTATAAAACTGATAAAACAATGGATTTGTATAGTCAATGATAATTAGTAATTTTTAAACTTTCGCGATTCGAACACATGTTTTAAATGGTTATCGGGACTTTTCACGTATTATTTTATTTAGGTAGGTAAATTATAATTAAAAAAACCGACTTCACAAAATTAGTATAATACGCAATTGCGGTTACTTGGATGACGTGATACCACAGTGCCTGAAGACTCGATAACCAATAACCAATGTGTCCTGCCCACCATGACCTATGGGTGCTGAGACATGGACGCTCACGGAGAAGACTGTGCACAAGATAGCCGGTCGCACAGAGAGCCATGGAGCTTATTGTTTACAAACTATGATGAAAATAGTACTACAAAACCTTCAAATACTTCCTTTAGTTTAAAATTTGTTAGCATATTGTGTCTATTTTCCTCAAAGACAAGTTCAAGTTATGCAGACCGGCAGACGGTACAAGATTCCTATCCCTTGAATCATTTCCGTTTCGTATTCTACGCGGGTGTTTTAAAACCTGGCAATCTATTTTGAAAGCAAACAAAGCGTGTTTTTGCAAAGTTTATTATTTGAAGATGTTTTGAGGCGGAGTTAAAACTAAAATATGCACGTTATTCAACGACCTGTCTCTTTCTAATGTAAATTAAAATTCCAGCATTTGTGAAAAATGGGTCAAACTACCGGCACATGTTAGGTTAATTATGGGAAATTATGATTGTCGAAAAAAGTCTTCCGGGCTTTTCTTCAGCATCGGTTTAACCGCTTAGTCGTGAAAATGCGACAGACGAAGAGAGGGACGGATTTTTTTTTTCTTGTAGGTATGTTATATTTTATCACATCATTCTAAAATTGAGTATAATGCAAAACTTGGTGAGTGTGTGTAAGTCTTAAAGTATGTTTTTCTCCATTCAACGACTAAACTTTTACTATTTATTTATCTCGCTAATAAGTTGTGAAGTTATGGGGCCCAGCAAGAGTACCAAATTTTTTAGGGTTCCGTACCCAAAGGGTGTAATCGGGAACCTATTACTAAGCATAAGCTGTCTGTCCGTCGGCTTTTAACGGCTGTATCTTCTAACCGTAAATACCGTAATAGGCAGCCAATTGAAATTTTTACAGAATATGTAATGTTACGGAGGATTAACTAAGAAATAATAAATAAGTCAAAAAGTAGAAACGAAAGGGGTGTCCCCATACAGCAAAAGTATTTTTAACGTATTTTTGTATTAGTTCTAATGTAAAAATGGTAATACGTACAAGCGTCAAACTTGGCATGATTCGCTACCGTGTAGGTAGGAAGGTTCTTATACTTCACAAATTCCTTCTTCGTTGCTGTAGTTTTATTGTAGCAATAAAGAGGTAATGGCCGCCCGAGTTGAATGATAAAAATCGGACAATGTGTGGCCAAGGTATAACTCCTAATTTACTTCCGCTGTTAACCCTTAAGATTTCCTCTTTCAGTGTAAAGCCGAGGCCTTACACTGTCGAGTCCGAGACCATCTTCAACAAAGCAGCGTAACAAAGCTCAGACGAATATGGAATAAGGAAGTACGCCAACAATAAAAGTGATTCAGGGTTTCAAGTTGCGCGCGGAGTTAGTTTATACAGGGTTACGCGGAAAGGGTGTACTAAACCGGTAAGGGTCCATATTACCCACCAATATGAACAACTTTTACTAACCAACTCTGAAATCGCGAAAAAATATCGGCATACATTTAATTTTCCACGTTTTGTCGAGTGTGAATGACCGTTTTCTATGGAACAGCTGATATTTTTTTCACGATTTCAGAGTTACTCCCATAGTAAAAGTTGTTCATAATGATGGGTAAAATGGACCCCTTTCGAATTAGTACACCCTTTCCGCGTAACCCATTATTTCTGTTTTTTTCCATAAAAGAGCTGATACTCTTCAAACAGCTGAACAGATTTTCATGAATCATGTTAAGAACACTCTCGATCAAGTCATTTTTCAAACAACAAAACCAAATCAAAATAGGTCCAGTCGTTTGAGATGCCACAGACAGACACAGATACACACGTTAAACCTATAACACCCCTCTTTTTGCATCGGCGGTTAAATGCAATGAACAATTTTAAGGTACATGCACAATGGTAGGTTTCCTTTGTTAAGTGTTAAAGTCAACGTAGGTATATACTTTCTCTTTTCACATCTTGTCAGAGAAGTGCTAACTCTCCACGCGTACGGTGATGTCCCTTGCCGTGACCTTTGAGTGAAACCGACGCGGCGACGTTGAAACCTTTATATGATTTTACTTTTACGTAATCTCGTCTTGTACAAGTTTTACGAGCGAACCCAACGGCTGCTCGAGCGGCCTTGAGAGAGGTCGAGCTTTAGCACTGTGCAGATTACGCTATACCGCAGATCTGCGCGTTTTTACAGTATAACGCATAGCTAAATGTGAATGTATTTGTAAGCTTTGGAATTAGTCTGTGATATGCGCTGCCTGACTATGTTCCCCGATGGTTATAATCTGGGTGTCTTCAAATCACGAGTGAATCTGTTTTTTCTAGGCAAGCGTGCTCCATCATAGACCGCATCATCGCTTAACATCAGGCGAGATGGTGGTCAAACGCAAGCCGATTATAAAAAAAAAAAAAACGAAACGAAAGTAAACGATATTCCGTATTTACTCATTTTGAAGTGTGTTTTTATAATTGATTATTATATTAGAAACTTGTATAGCCTAATCTGAATGAGCCTTTATGCTTGTCTTGCACTTTCATAGTGTCAAGGTTTCGAAGTATTTTCCGCATTTAAAAACTACCAATTAAAAGATTTGGGCTGGTTTCACAGCTGTGCGGGTCGCCCGTACGGGCTCCCGGTGCGGACTTACGTGACGCGCTAGCTAGAACATCGTTTCACAGCGACGCGGATTGTTCCGTACGGGACTTGCCTCCGCGTAGATTCCGTCTCCCGTAAACCAGCGTAAAGAAGTACTATGATAAGAAAACTTTTAGCTCAAAGTAATCAATCTCCAAGTTGTCTTGTTAATTAAAACCACGAGCTAATATAGCCGTTCTGCTACCCTGGTACACGTGTCAACTGTCGGTGTCGGCCAATCAATCTTGGAGCTGAACTATTGGAACTACCCGAGACGGTTAATGACCTACCGTGCATGTAGGTCAGAGGTAGGGTTACCAGACGCCAGGATTCGTAGATAAATAACTCTTTATTGGCCACACCAGAAATTCAATTTAAATTAATTCAATCAATTTGTTTCAGAAAACACAATTCCATATTTGTACAAAATGTCAAAAATTAGAAATACATAATTACATACACTTAACAATAAAAATTAATGATATCATAGAAATTAAAATTACTTATATAAATGTTATATTATGTCAATAATTTATCTTAATCTATATTTCGGCTTGGACCCGGAATCATCATAATCATCATTATGATAATCAGCCTATTAACAGTCCACTGCTGGACTTTTAGCCTACCCCCGAAAGGGTGATTGGGCCATATCCACCACCCTGGCCCTGGCCTGTGCGGATTGGTGGATTAGTGCGGATTGGTGGCGGAATGCTCAATATGAACTCTGGTCCAGTGCTGCATTATTCGGCAGTCCAGGTCCATCCGCCAGGCGAACAGCTGCAGGTAGCTGTTGATATTTGTTTAAAGTCTGAACAAATACGTAATTCTCGTTGGGGTAAGACGTGCAGCCGACAATCCACAATTCCACAAGTATCAGGGGGCATACAGAGCAAATGATAATTATTTCGGTTTTACAACTGGGAACCCTAGTCAGATGTGACGTACCACATACGCTAACTGCTGCCAGATCGGTATCTAATTCCGACATTGTTTCTAACGACCCCTGAGATTAAAATCTGGCAGAGCACGCGTAAGCTGTTTCGAGACAGGTCTTTACGTATGTCAGGACTAGGAGAGACATTTGACAAAAGAATGTAATATGGGCATACATAAAAAACTATATTTGATTGAGTATTCATCATCATCATCATTTCAGCCATAGGACGTCCACTGCTGGACATAGCCCTCCCCATCGATCTCAAAAAGGGCCGGTTGGAAGCGACCTGCATGCAGCGTTTCTCTGCGGTCTCTTTTAGGTCGTCTGTCCATCTTGTGGGTGGACTACGCTGCGCTTACCGGTCCGTGGTCTCGAATTCAGAACCTTTCGGTCCCATCGGCATTGAGATATTAGTGGTGCCCGAGGCTCGAATCCATCATCATCAGACCTTGAATCAATTGGGTATGGTACTCATCAAGACCATTCCAAAAGCCCAAACACGACGGGGTTATCTTGTTGCGTTCATTAGTTCCTATGACCACCTTCTGACCCTTACATCAGAAAACCTCCATGGTAACCACATGAATGCTTTGTCATCCAAGTTGTGAACGCCGGGAAGTGGGCCAAATTAGGCTTGCAAGGTTTGTACTTAACATACTTACATACACAAACATGTGAAGTTAAATAAAAGCTTGTATTGAAAACATATTTTCTAAAATATTTTACTTTAGTATTTTGGCTACAATATTACGCTCAAAAAGCTAGTAAAAGTAATCAGAAATTATTGTTTTTGTTCAGCGTTTTACAATGTGATGGCAACTGTCAGACGAATTTCTCAGCCGCGCGTCCTCCTGGTTTCCTGTGAACTATAATTTAGGCAACTTCAAGGCTAAGAGGGGATAGATTTCTTCTAGATCAATGTGTTACATTCTCGGCCACACCGTCGCTTACCATCAAGCGGGTTTGTGGCCCAACGTAGAACTATTCTATACCATCATCATCATCACCATCAGCTCTGAGTGATCCACTGCTGGGTATAGGCGTCCCTTTGTTTATACCACTCTCCCCGGTCTCTCGCTATTCGCATCCACTATATACATAAAATAAACTAACAGCACCTCACACGAACTCCGATGTCAAAACCCTCAATCAACGATAAACGACAAGGAACACAAGGATCCACAGCTTCGAGTAGTATTCGTCGAACAACAAAGCGTATCCTGAACTCGTGAACCGTTTGAAATGATGCGCGACGGTTGTTGGCCCAGCGTGCACTATGTAGGTCGAGTTTGACGTCACACAATCTGGTGGCCACACGCAGTCTACGGGACTTCGAGATGATTTAGGTTTTATAATAATAATAATCGGTAGATAATCGGTGAGTACAAATGAGATCGAGTTCCTTACATTATTGACAGTTAACTCACTTTGGCACAACATACATTTTTACATATGAAAATACAACATTGATATAAAACTAAACTGAACTAACGAGACCTATAATAAGATTATTCCAGTATCTCTGGATGGAACAGTCAAACTGACTTCAAAAAAGACTCCCCAATTCGGTTCGGTTCTTTTGCGATGATTACGATGCGTAGTACAAGTAGCAAGTGGATGTCGGGGGTTAATGATACATGCAAGCTCAGTTCAGTCTCAAAACAAACAAACAGTTTCGCGGAGCTGCTGACAATTCATGATTGTGCGTTTCCTGAACTCTGGACTGTAGGAAGCGATGTGCGACGGCCATTGGCCCCCCGTAATTCACCGTATATAGGTCAACTGTGACGTCACGGCTTCAGGTAGACGTACCCAGGAGGTCTCTAAGGAGGCCACTCGAATAATTCAGCAGGTAAGTGGCCTCCTTAGAGATTAGAATGTTTCTTTGAATTCTGCTGTAAGAATGAATTGTGTTGTTTTTACGTTAAGTATCATTGATGTACAAACACAATGGATGTTGAGTCTTTTACATAACTCACGACAAAAGTTTACCAAAGAAATTTAGATACATTTTATAAATACCGACATCTCATTTAGATCCTGTCGTTATGGAAATATCTAATGCACAGGTTTCCCTAATAAGCATTCTTTTAGGTTTTAGTCTTTACTTTTGATTCAGTCCAATAGTATAATATGAAGTCTTTGATTCAGAAAATTTAAAGCGCGAAGCGATATCTATTGTTTCGTGCGATGCTTTAGAATACTACACGATGATGTAGATTACTAATAATATTACTTAATATAGCAAAGATGACTAATAACATTTGCTCATTGGGGTTCCATATAAAAAGGAACTTAACACTTTTGCGCTTGGTTGTTTTATATAACTTCATTTTGCATGATATTATGATGAATATGATTATTATTTACTGATGTAATTGGCGTTTTGTGCAATTTTACTTAATAAACAATTACTCTCATTGTGAAGCTTAAGAGTCTGTCGTCTGAACGCAGCGATAGTATATTTCGATGTACATCACACGGTCACACCCAATTTTATCAGCAACTACAAAAGTTATCGACTTAAAATTTAGCACGGATTTAAATTACACTAGCCCATATATTTTCAATCAAAATTTTTCTAGCATTTTTTTTATATAGAGCGCAATGTCAGTCGTGCCCCGGGCCCCAATACTAATCACCTATTACCTGAATCCGCCCACCGATTCGTGCACACTCCGTTACACACCCACATCGAATGGAGATGTGTCGAGTTTTTCTGGCTAATTGTACAATACAGTAGCCGCTGAATATAGCGGTAATCCAGCAACAGTCGTTGACGTCAACCGGAATAGACGGTCAATACCTGTCATTAATGTTGAATGATGGCGATGGTACGGTACATTTTCGTGGTATATTGTGGTCATGAATGACAAATTAATTGCGTACGCGTCACATCAAACTTCCATCATGGTAACGTAAACACGTGTCATGTTGAACCTTTACTTGTATAATTATTTTTGTTCATTATTTACTGTCCTGATTATACTGTTGATCTTTAAATGTTCTAGTAGACAGTTAAATAAACTACAAGCTAATTAATACACAAAAAGGCAATCATGGGGACTGCCGACAGAAGTGAAAACTTAAAACTCAGTCTGGCGCAACACGTCACATTAGCATGTCGGTGACGCGAACCCATAAGTTTTACGCCTACCAAAAAACGCTCAACGCGGCTAAAGAATTTTTCACTTCGATAATATTAGATAAGTAAAAATCAATTATTAAAGTTACATTATTAAGACCGCCTTTTATGCCTCTATTTAGAGTTCTTCTTGTGATGTCCTTTATGCGGTGTCAATAAAGTACTGTTGTTCATCATCAGCCAGAAAACGTCCACTGCTGAACATAGGCCTCCCCCTAGAACCCCGGTAGCTTAGCGGTTAAAACGCTCGGGGCGTAAATCTGCCTTGCAGGTCTTGCACAGGTTCAAATCCAGTCGTAAAATTTCTGAATTGTCTATATCATTTTCGAAGATTTAAATATAATAATTTGTCTTTAAAACATTAAAAAAAATAATTAAAACACTATTTGTAATGTCTGGGACAGTTTGCTTAGGTCTATCTTTTTGAAGTATCGCTGGTAACATCAGTGCTACCGTTGACCACCGTGAGAACTCTCAATGTGATATAAAATCCAAGTGATGCAAATGTAGGCGAAGTCACGTACCATTCAGATGGCTTTTGGCGTGCGGCCGTGATCTTGCGATAGGCTCGCTATATAAAAGTCAAGGAATTCCATTGAACTTGTTTTGTGCTGACTTATTGATTTTCGTAGTTCGTAGTTATGTGAAGTTGTCGTTTCCAGCTGCTTTATAATTTCTTCTGCTTAAAAAGTAGCTGATTAACATTATCATTATTAGCCTTTCAGGTTCCGAACTGCTGGGACACAGAACTCTCAGAGAGAGGATGTACCCTAATCCACACTGCTGGCCCAATATATGTAGGTAAATGTCACATGTCTTTGAACTTTTGATGTTCTTGGACATACCGGTTTCCTCACGATGTTTTCCTTCACCGTTTTTGAGCGATGACATCGAAGCTGCTGATAAAGTTTAGTTTTGCAAAATTTTATAATAATGTACTAGCTGAGCCGACTATTTTTGATAGGGGCAAAACTTATAGGGTCGCGCCCCCGACATGCTAATGTGACGTATTAGTTTTCACTTCTGTCGGTAGTTCCCATGACTGCTTTTTTTTTGTTTGAAACGTGACTTGGTCTAGTGTTCTTAGCTATGATGCAAGAAAATCTGTTCAACCGTTTGAAGATTATCAGCTCACTAGATTTTTTTTAATATAGTAAAAGGTCAAATATATAGCGCAATGTTTATTAGGATCAATGATGGTTTCCTAGTATGCCGAGGTTGTTCAGATTCAGACCGCAGTTGTAAATCCAAACTTTTCATATAGCTGGCCTCTAAACAGTCTCTATTTAGATTATAGCCTTTATTTGTGATCATTACGACTTATTTATACGAAGTCAAAGTCTAGAATGGAACACGGAGTCTCGATCAGACCTTTATGGAAATATATCGATCGACTTTTTTATACTCTGGGAGACCTTCAGACTTTTGGAGTTCGGTTGCGTCACTATTTTTATAAGTTTGCGTATTTAGTTCGGGTGATAATACTAAATTGCGGAAGTTTTGGTGAATGAAACTCGGGTGGGTGAAAAGACTATTATGACCGGAAAGGTATTGATGTCTTTATATTTTTCGACTACAATCTTTTATTGTTATAGTTATGATTATGGCTTTCTTTAGTATGATCGATGGACTCTTTAATTTATCTACATATTTTTTGCCAAACATTTCGCATGTAGCTCGACTGGATGTTTCTATTCTAACCGATCACCGATGCCAAGCAACTGACGACACGGTCAGTTTTCAAATGGGTGACCGCGAGTGACATTTCCTAACTGAGCGGATGATACGTTAAATTGTGAAACCCGATTGTATGTTTCATACAAGAACTGTTTAGGCGTGTGAGAGGACTTCAAGCTACCTAAAAACTTACACTTACATTATGAACTTAGTAGCATCTCTAGTGGAATTTAATTTTATCTAAGTAGTGTTTTTACTATAAATGTTCGGTTGTAAAATCCCTTATGTAAATACCTATTTATAGGAACCTGGCCAAACGTTTGGTGAAGAAGACTGGTGATCGGAATGCAGGCGCCTATATGTTGGCCAAAACGAACTGAAAAATTTTAGGCACTACCTTCCTTCCACCTTTGAAATTAGTCTTTTAGTTTTAATCTATTTATATTAATTACAAGTTTTTATTTTTATTTTAATAAATAGAGCGGCATACAGGAAAGCGGTCCGCCTGATGGTAAGCGATAATTACCAACCCGGAGAGAAGGATGGTTGGCCCGGAGTTGTTTTAATTTTAGTTTTATATTAAGTATTCCAAATATTTGTTTCTCAACATAATTGTTTATTTTTTGCCATAGGTAGCAAACAAGCTGACGGGCCGCCTGATGGTAAGCGACCACCGTCGCCTTTGGATACCTGCAACACCAGGGGCATCACAGATACGTTGCCGACTCTATTAACAGCCCTTTTGAAGAACCCCATGTGTTCATGTTCTGCATGTTTCAAAATACAATTAGGTTCGTCAGCAGGTTCACGTCCCCTGTGAGTATTTTCTCGCTTGTTAGGATGTCAATGTATTATAACTGTTTTTCGGTGATTTGTGAATGGATCCAGGCCAGTAATAGCGGAAATCAAACTTGTGATACAGCATCACACATTGTTGAGTTCCATGTATTTCCTGCTGTGAGAAATCTGATATTTAAATATACCGTTATTTTGTACGGGTTTCCGTTTTGTTGGCGTGTAACTGCAGGTATTGCTAAAATGACAGTAGGTATGTTGTCGGGTATGATGGAAAAGCTTTTGATGTTCATCGGTTTTTTATTTGTATTGGATACATTTCGGATCTCTTATCTTCTCTTCTATCAATCGAACTTATAATACTCGATTTGTTACTAGCTTCCTTATATTCACTTTAACCATCGAGATACAATAACTAAAGAGTCACAAACGTGCCAAAAATGTCCGAACCAAAACTCGGCGCACGCAACCGCGATCCGACTACAACGCCGCGCGATGCTAGTGCTACGATGACATAGCGGACAAGCAACGTTTGACACTATGCAAGCGACATAACTTCTAAATTGGCGTAAATGTGGCATTGCGAACTATATAATTGATGTCTAGGCAATAGGTATGTACAACGACGCTCGGACGATTTTTGACTATTTTCACTTACGACATTGTGACTCTATAGGTATTGTATTTCGAACATCATAATCCGTGATTTTCCGCGAAAAAAAATCCTGTCTCTTCATGAGGCACACCACCTCTTCATCAAGATCGCTTTAGCTGTTTCCTCGTGAAAAGGTAACAAATAGAGCAGGCAGAGACAGAGTTACCTTTTATGACATGACATGTGATAGTCTTACTTTTTACACTTAAGTACTAGGAACGATAAAAGAATTTCTATAGTTTACCTAAGTCATAGCTCAATAGGGTAATGGAGGACATTTTACTACGTACAAGTTATCACTTATCAGCTTGTAAATAACTTAACTGTCACTAACAAAATATTTACTAGGAGCAAATAATGAAAGTGTGTCGGTTACTGACCTAAGACTTAAGATATTGTCATTTACATTATGCTCTGGACTGTCATGATAATGTAATCTTGTATCTTTAGAGCTCACTGTTCAGCAAACTTCGTAATAGAATTGCAATTGTTGTAGTTAAGGCGTAGTTTTACCAATTTTAAGCAACGCTCGTCATTGCAAGAGCATAAGGCTTAATATATTGTAGTAAAGTTTTTACTTTAGAGCTAATACAAAATAACTCTTAAGAGTTACCTAGTTGGCTTTTCCACGTCTCTGCACGAGACCTTAGAGGTAGTTACTCCCAAAGAGAACTTAGGCCTAAACGCTCTCATACATAGCCATACGTTTCAATTAACAGTAGGACGCCACGCGTCTCCATTAAACGAGGCCTAAGTCTATATCGCAATCGCTTATGATTTAGGTACATTTATTTAGCTCAAACAGTTGCCTAGCGTGCGATAATACGTAAGTAGTTCGGTTGCCGACCCCATATCTCAGCTGATTATTATGTCAACAAACGTAAAAACCGAGAGCCGTCGGCCGTTTTGACTAAGGTGTTTCAGGTTGTCGCCGAGCAAGATTAGATAATGTATTTGGCTCAAACTTAAGTGCGTTTGAACCAGATTATAAGTAGGTTGCTACTGACTGTAAGGCATGACGTTGATTAAGCTTTTGCAACTATTAATCTTATATTATAACTTACTGTACTATGGGGTGACATTGTACCGCAAAATCTCAAGTCACGGTATGAATTCCGTAAATTCTAAATTAAATTATTTTCTTACAATATTGACGCAAAGTATTGTCTTCATTTTCCACATTGTACTCCTAGGAAATGTTTAAAATAACTAAATTCACCAGCTCTAATACTGAAAATTACTTATCTATACTTTAGTTAAAAGTAGACCAGTTATTTAACAGTTTCAGAGACTCACTTTTAACCTTGCCTCACAGAAATGCAGACGTCTAAACTAAGGAGTGGGACACGCATACGACTCCACTACCATCGCAGTCAAATTGACCGAAAGCTATAGGCCTAACAGATAATGTACCATAGGCCGCACAATGAGTTGCGAACAAATGAGATAATGTTCCGCAGTTCGCAGAGTGGCTTCGCGCCGCAACCTCTGAAAAGTAAACAATCTGAAACAACAAACATGCTGGATTCAACGTTGCCGTGTGCAGTTTTACACTTTTGTTAATTTGAATCTGAGATCTGTGAGATCTTTATGGTAAACTGTTACTAAATATTATATCCATCCGCTATCTACACATTGTTAGGCTTCCGTACCCAAAGGGTAAAAACGGGACCCTACTACTAAAGCCTACGATGTCTGTCTGTCCTACCTTTAAAAGGCTGTATATTTCGAACCGTAATTACCAGTTGAAATTTTCGCAGAATATGTAACGTTACGGCGGATTAACTAACAAATAATAAAAAAGTCAAAAAGCAAAAACTAAATGGGGGGTCCCCATACAACAAGCGTATTTTTTTAAACATATTTTGTATTAGCTCTAATTTAAAAACGGTAATACGTACAAGCGTCAAACTTGTCATGATTATAGTACACTCTAAAGTATAACAACAAATAAGTCGGTGACAAGTTTCTGTTCATTACCAAGTTATACCTAATTTCGTTATTGAATTTTGTGGTGGTACGGAACCCGCAGTGCGCGAGCCCGACTCGCACTTGGCCAGTTTATTTTCATTCGCATCTCATCAGAAACACGTGTCATTGTCGGCCGGAAGGAACTAGGAGTCAATCAAACAAGTCAGTCAATGACAAACTCCATGCAATTAAACATTAGAGTATTGATTAGAAATGTGCTAAAGACAAGGAAAACTTAAACCGCGACAAAATCTAGATTACTGTGTTATGCAAATTTTATTCATAGGCCCGTGTATGGGGCAGTAGTTGCTCAAGTTCAATGGTTCCCATAAAGTTTTATGGTTGAATTGCATTTAAATTGCAGTTATACAGGTTTCAACCAGTTTATAGACACTGCCTTCCTATGCCGCCTACTAAAATATAATGGATAGAATAGAATATATTAATAGAAAAGATAATGGAGGGAAACTCTTTATTATGCAAAACAGAAAGAAAAGTAATGTACTGAATACCGTTTGTTATTGGAGCACAAATAAATTCTCAAAATATTGATTTTGAGTTTGGAAGTATGGAATTATTTTTTATGGAAGTTAGAAAAGTGGAAGGTACTCATACTTCTGTTTATATGTAAAAGTTACTTGTATCATCGGTTTTTTTTAACGCGGATAAGTCCGCGTTTGCTTTTTGAAAACTCATGCCATAAGAGGGTTTAATAAGGGCTGGAAGTTCGTCATTTTCGGAAGTGTTCCTAATGTTCTTAGTGCTTACTAAGAAAGGGTTTTTGAAAATTATACCTATTAACAAGGCAGAAGGCCGAACACTACGCGTAGAATGTCGCAGGCGATTTGCAATTTGTTATGAATAAAATACTTTGCTGGTACTTGCTAATATTCAAATCACATAAACATGCGTTTTCTTTTATTCAGTTCAGGCTCCTTAGCACGAGCCTATCTCAAACTTGGCCGATTTTAATTATGTATTTGTTATTTTACATTAGCCCAAAGTTTTAGAAACCTATTAGGATCCCAATCTCTAAAGTTTAGAGCTTGGGAACCTAAAAGGTTGACGGTTTTACATCACCTTTTTTCAGCATCAAACGCAGTAGTAATGTGCCATGTACTCGTATTTTTACCTGAAACAAACAATACATAGTTAAGTGATCTTAAATTTTATAAATTTTAAAGTAAGTACAAAAAAAGTAATACATAGTTATAAAAGCTTGTATTCTTGGATTGTCCACATACGCATTTACCTTCCAGAGAGCAGACCAGGTAGAATAATATGAAATTGTTACGTTTAAAAAGACCTTTTTATTTTCGGACAAAGAATTATAAAAAGTAAGTTACCTATTTTATGTGCTTTGAAAAACCGAATAAATATCTGACTACTATAAATCAAAATCAGTTATTTACCAACTAAAAATCCGGCTTAATCTTACTTGAGTAATTCCCGTGCAATATAAATAAAACTAGTACAATTTTTTTTAACTATATTATAATAGACCGCTGACTTTATTTTGTTATATATTTTATTTCATTTTAATTATTGTGTAATTATGGTATGGGTGTCGTAGCCTGAAATAAATGAATTTGAATTTTGCTGCCAGCAAGCACGATCACGGAATGATTCGTCCAGGGGCCTTACGCCCAACTCCTTACGCGGTATCAAACTAATGTTAAAACCGCGCGGTTCGGAAAATCACGCGAACGTTTTCCTTATTTTGCGTTCTCAAGATGAGACGGTGCAAGGATATCAACGCTAAATGTTATTTATTATCAACTGACAATCAACTCGAAGGACCAAAACATCCGGGTAGGAAAAAACTTCTCTATTATCTAGAATCCCAGTCGTCTCAGATAATGAGCCTATTCCACGCCACTTCGACGTTGACATTGGATTTCCGGAGACGTACAAATACTATAAAAACTGTATCGTTAGATTGTAACATCTGTCCACGCTCCCGCATAGATCATTATCGAGTAGAAAGCCGGGTGTCTGTCCGTCTGTCATCGGCGGTCAATCATCAGAGCTTCCGCACGAGGTCTATACTTAGATCCGTTATTAGCCGCTGGATCGTTCCGGGGTTTCGATGATGATGCAGTGTTGAAATGTTTGATAGCTTGTACATCTATCTAGGATGTAATAGTGGATGTGTGTAGTAGGTGTAGATGTTTTCTCTGTTTAGTTTTAAGTCAATTTAAACACAAACGATATTAATATTACAAACATACCAATGTAAATTTGTCTCCGTAAATATCCCAAAAACCCGTACGAAGCACTTTGATTCCACTTTTATTGTGCGAACTGCTAATCTGTGGAATGCACTACAATGGGTTTTCCCCGCTAGTTACAATCTGGGTGTCTTCAAATCACGAATGAATTGGTTTTTTCTAGGCAAGAGTGCTACATCGTAGACCGCATCATCGCTTACCATCAGGCGAGGTGGCGGTCAAACGCAAGCAATAAAAAATACGTTTAACTATATCATACCGTGTATAGATCTAAACGCCCAAACATGAACGAATGCTCTGCGTCTCTTTTATTTAAATTTAACTGAAACGAGACGCAGCTTATTCTCTCCCGTTCGGTCGTTTAGGCTTCTACAGGTACACGGAGCATCAGAAGGCAAACTTTAAAAAGAAAGACTGTCAGCCTTCACCGCTCCTGTGTTTTCTCTCAACATGGCAACAAAAAACACCACTAGGTAGAATGGGAACGAACAAATAGCATTCTATCATGCGATTAGCAATATGGTTACTAGTTTGCATTAGCGGATATTGCGCTAGCTCGGCCTTGCATGCATTAGCTTAGCTACACAGAGTAGGTTTATTAGTAGGATTAGTTAGATCCACACTACAAAGTGGAAAGGTTTGGAAGGCGAGATTGGAAGGTTAGAGAAGCGCTTGTGGCTGTTCGTTAGGACTGCCACAAGCCACACATCGTCTTCCGAAAGGTGACTGCTATCGCCAGTTGTACAGAGCATTCTCGTGTCGTATACATGTGGATTTACACTCTGATATACCTACATATACAGACTATTTTAATAGTTTTTTTAATTATATGTTAAACAATGATGCGGTCTACGATGGAGCACGCTTGCCTAGATAAGGAAAATGGTGTTTTTTTAATGGTGCCTCCTTCCATTTGTCTCTGTCATGGGCCAGCACCGACTTTATTAAATGTCCCGAGCTCGTCGCGTCATAGGAAGTACTGGTGGGTTCTTATGGAGATCTCGGTGCTCTCGGTCTGGCACTGAAACCGGCCAACAACGGGCTTTTCGTGGGTGCAATCTCACGTAACCCAGCTAATTCAAATTCAACAATGAAGCAGGCTAACTTTGAAGATTCTTCCCGCAGCTTAAGCATTCGGCTTAAGTGGTCAACACACTCTCATTTCAGTCTAGCAGATTTTTTTATTTTTAACACCATACGATCGATACCTGATATTACACGATAGGATGACGCAAAGCGATGATAAACGTTCATCTACGTAAATAACTGCATTTATGGTCTGACGCGCCTGATAACCTTCTGCGATTTTAATTTATTGGCTTCCACATTTAATAAACCGTTGCTATTTGAAGAGAATATTAGATAGCCAACACACGTGGTTTGTTTCCAATTCTACAGATTCCAATTTCAACAGATCCCAATCCTACAGTTTCCCACTTTAACAGATTCCCCCTTTCTACATATTTTTAATTCTGCAGATCCTTAAGTGTGCGGATACCCAACTCAACAAATTCCTAACTGTAAGGATTCCCAAATTTATAAAGACCCTAGGCATTGTACTGATATCAATTACAGTTACAGATTCATAAGTCAGCGTTTTAGTTCTTTCGACGACCAACAGTGCCGCCAACTTGAGCGCGCCTACCGAATATTTAGTTTGCCGTGTGCGTTGCGTCGTCTAGTAATATTTGATTTCTTAGATCACTAAAATTAGTCTTGGTACCTACATATTATATACGACATTTTTGAAGTTTATTTCCACATCATAATTTATTTAACATTAGCTTCCACTTTTACACCTTTGATTTTTTCCCCATGGTATACCTACCGCTTTATCGGTCTCCGATCTATAAGCAACCAACGTGTTGTTTCCATTGACTAAAAGCTTTTCGAGTGCTTCTATAAATAACATCAAACCTTGACAATATCGGTCTATCGATTACTGAGACGCGATCAGACATCTAGATAGACACCAATCACCATTTTCCAAATGAACTAAAAGTTGTCTAGTTCTTACATCTTGATGCATTTTAATTTACAACACAAAATCAAATTTTCACCCATTGACTTGTACAGTAAGGACGGGCGAAAAAACAGACTCAGTGGTGTTAACTATTATACTGCGCACCACTGTGAATTCAGTCGCTCACCGATAGTGTCGCGCATGGCGTCAATTTTGAGAACAAACATAAATAAGCAGACCTATATTATCTGTCTAATAACTTTAAACGAGCAACTCTTGTATATGAATTTATTTCGCGTATCTCGGAAACGACTCTTACGATTTGGATAAATTTTTGTACATTGATAATGTTTTGCTTTTTAAGTGAAATACCTTATGTACATTAAAAAACCTAGCGAAGCTCGTTCGCACAAGTACTATACATATATAAACACGTCAGCACGCACGATTGCGACGTAGTTAGTTAAGATTTGAACGGCGCACATTATTCAAGTACTTAATATGATATTGGGATAAAATCTTCAGATCATTGTCTTGATATTTAGCTCTATGTACTCACCTGTCGCAGATGGTGGGTTAGTTATACCGGATCGCGGTTAGAAACCCATTTTACTTGTCTATACTATAGTGCAAGTAAATTACACTAATGGATTGTAATTTTTCTATATCGTGCTATTTCGGTTTCATAATATTTTATAATATGTTAACACAGAACGGCAGAAGTTTACATCGCTCGGAAATTCCACATAATTGCATCTTAGAAGAAAACTATAGAATAATATTACGAAGATGCCCAGATACTTTTCATGATTCATGAAATACACAACAGCTTAATCTCGTTGCCATAAAGCGCGAGGAAATTGCACGCGCAATAAAAGACTCCCGCATGGAAAATTTCTAAAATAACAGCCCTGCAACTGCACTTTGCGTGCATTGTCTGCGCCAAAGGAATCCTGCCCATATTTCATACTCTTTTGTCTGTAAACAAAAAACGCGACACGAATTCATTGCCGTATTTCCTGTAATTATGAAAAGAAAATTGGCACGTGTGTGTATTTTACGATTGTTTCACAAAGACTGTTGCGTCAACGTCGCATCAGGTGTTCGGAAACTGGTCAGGTTTTATTCGTGCAACACAAGGTGAAGGCACCAGAACCTACATTTAGAATCTTATCGTAAATCATGTTAAAAACATCACTTTAACAATCATAAGGATAAACAGGGTCGGACTGGACAGGAAAGGCCCGGGTGGCTCCCCACAAGCCCGGGGCACGAGACTGGAGACTCCTATCCTACCTACCGCCTGGTATGCAGCAAGCCAGGCCCGTGGGGGGCCCGCGCAGGATGGGGCCCGGCTGGCAATCGCCACCTCGACTATATAGCCAGTCCGACGCTGAGGATAAACACCTCTATCGTCACAAAGATATTCATTCAACCTGGCCCAATTTTTTATTACCCCGACAAATGTCGTAAAGAACCGACAATAAATTATCTTAAAAAAAATCTACTTCAAAAATCCTCAAAACACAAACATTCTAAGTTAATATGCCACTACAAAGAACAAAATAATATTTTTACACGGATTTTGAAGTCGGGTGGAAACAATGTTTTATTATCAAAATTATAATAAAAAATTCTAAATTTATTTTGTAGTTGTTCCCGACATCCCGACTTCAAAATCCATGTAAAATATTATTTTGTCCTTTGTAGTGGCATATTGACTTAGAATGTTTGTGTTTTGTGGTTTTATGAAGTCGGTTTTTATAAAAGACAAGCAACGCACCCCAGCTTCGCACGGGTGTAAGTCTTATTTTTTTACACCTTGGGTTACATTATTGTAGTTTTAGTAAGGATGCCTATTTTTTGAAAATATAATATAGCCTATGTCACCCGATAGTGTTGCTTCCCAACAGTGAAAGAATTTTTCAAATCGGTTCAGTAGTTTCCGAGCCTATTCAATGCAAACAAACAAACAATCAAATCTTTCCTCTTTATAATATTATACTAGCTGACCTAACAGACGTTGTCCTGTCATAGAACTGTCAAACACGCAAAGTTAAAATTGTAAATCTTATTTTTTTACACCTTGGGTTACATTATTGGAGTTTTAGTAAGGATCCCTCCCTATTTTAATTGAAAATATAATATAGCCTATGTTACCCGGGGATGGTGTAGCTTTTCCAACAGTGAAAGAATTTTTCAAATCTGTTCAGTAGTTTCGGAGCCTATTCAATGCAAACAAACAAACAATCAAATCTTTCCTCTTTATAATATTAGTATAGATATATATATATATACAGTATAGTTTTTTTTTTTGAAACTATGACAGTGGAATGCTAAAAACCTTCTTTAACTCTGTTCGGGGCGAACTCCTAGTCTATTTAAAGATACGATTACACATCGATGCATCCTCCTCCTTGTTTTGACTCGAAAAAAGACAAAACAAAAATATTGTAATGATTTTTTTATCGCGAAACTCGTAGGTGTTCTAGCAACAATCCATATTATTTGAGCTGGTTTAAAAACTACTGAACACTAATTAATGAAATTTTTGTGGTTCCACCCATACTCTGGGTTTCACGATAAAAAAGAAACACGCAAATTTGTTAACAGATGCCGATGCATAATCGCCGTAAATTCATAAAAAAAACGGCGAATTAAGAACCTCCCTCGTTTTTCGAAGTCGGTTAAAAATATCGTGTCTACAAAGATTTTAGCAGCTGCAAACTCTCGATTGTCAAACAGAGCAAGTTTGTCGATGTGATTTGTTTAAAGTCTAAAACAAAGAGCGGCTAATGCCGTTTACTTATGCAAATTACTGCTTTACGGGTTTCCCTTTCGCACCTCGAACCTGTGTGACTCACTAGCCAAAACATATACTAATTCACCGCCTACATTACGATAAACTTATTTGTACAACACACACACATTACACATATTCTTTTCATGCAATAGTTGCCTGGAAGAGATCGCTTTTAGCGATAAGCCCACCACTAGTGGCACTAGCTCGTAAATATTTTCTATCTGTTTGTAATTTTGTTTTCTGGTGTAGACAATAAAGTTTCTATTTTGATTTAAAACCCAAAGTGCTGAACTGATTTTGATGTAATTTTTATGGGACTAATCTGAAAGTATATCCTTTCAAATAATGAAATAACTTTCCAAATCGGTTTATAAATGACGGAGTTCTGAGGATACACAAAACCCGAATTGAGAATCTCTCCTTTTTTGAAAACGGTTAAAAAAGGGTGGCAAGACCCTGTACAGGGTGAGTTTCACTTTAGTTAAGCAAGTCTGATTTAGGCACGATGCGTTTGCACCCACCGAACCAACCATACCATATCCCTTGTTTGTCTGTTCTGAGGTCAAGTCTAAGTCATACCCTTGTATGGTGGAGACTTTAGGCAAATTAGCCAATGGTCATGGCTATCACATGTCACGCTTGATTCTTGACCTCCGTGCGACGAAACTTTTTTTATGATAGATTGGCTTGCGCTTGGCCACCATCTCGCCTGATGTTAAGAGACGATGCGGTCTACGATGGAGCACGCTTGCCTAGAAGAAACCGATCCGATCCGAACCGAACCGAATCTATCTATTTTGTGGTATTGCACGACCCTGAAATGGGCCGAGAAGCGTTAAAATGCTCATCACGCGCTCGCACTATTTTCGCACGCTCACTGCCAATGTCAAAGTCACAATTAAACAACCAACGAACTCGAATCCAGCTAATGGTAAACATTTAAAATGCCGATACAATTAGTCTAAAACGGGAAATTTACATGTCTTTAGCTGTATTTACAAGTTTCGCTAGGAAGTAGAGCAGACATAAATTAATGTATACGATTAACCACGTTAATGAACACATTCTGCTGATGTCTATCGGCACACGAAAGGGGCAACGCAAAGAAATATTACAAATGCGCTGGAAAAAAATAACATGTTTCATATAAATCATTTAAACTCGAGCAAGTTTGTTAACGCAACTTGTCAAAAGGTCGATGACTTTTTTTAGACGATTAGACTGGGTTAACAGCCTATAAAATTGAAGATTGGAGAACTAAAAAGGTTGATTGGCTATCAATCGGGAAAGTTATTTTTATCAACGATAGAAGATTGATTTACTACAATTCGTTTGTCAGTGCCATTTTAGGCGCCCCGAGCGTTGACCCCGACGATGTTCGCATTGTTTCGTACTCCTGCGCATCTAATCTATTTTTTCTAGGTCTTGTACTGGCAGTAAATCTGTTATATTGAATCGCAACTAACTTTTCAAAGGCTAGGATGGAATGCAACTGCAAAAACTGGCAGATTATCATTCATTAATAGCTTCTGGCTTTTAGTAACTTGTCATGACTTTTGTATTATTTCCTTCAATCATTCGTCGTCAAAATGACTAATTAAGTAATTAGAAAAGTACTACGTGACTTCATAAAAAAATAAAGCCAAAAAATCACGTCAAGAAATTCACAGAAATCCTCAATGACTCAAAATGACAAAGACACCGAATTATTGCAATTTCACCACCCGCGCTCGAGATCGCTCTATCTCTACAGCTTTTGCATACAGATAGGTATAATCAAGTTAAAATGGAAAATAAACACACACATCACGCGTCCTGGGGTCCAATCTTAACACGTCGGGCAAGGACCGCTTTCCGTACCGTTACCTGACCACAAGTCTTCTTAGAAGTTTTGTTTTTAACGGCCGTCTCAGACGTTAATGCCAACCTGCAATTATGCTAAATTATACATTCTTTATCAGTGAAAAAAGATTGCACGTCTCGAACTTAAATTGAGTTGAAATTCGAGAACGTGTTATAAAGATTCGCTTTAACAGATTTCAAATTGAAGGTGGATGATTGCAGTCCTCCAATATGATTTTTAATGTAACAAAAATTTAATTTATTTTAGCGCTGTAAGATTTCATATATTTTTTTAATAATAACCATTTCATTCATCTTCTTTTTTTTTATTTTTTTCATAAATATATGAACTCAGATCGTGTTTAAAAACATTTCAATTTATCTTTTCTTTTTCTTTCGAGTCGATTTTTCGTAGATTATTATTTTGTTTTCAAATTAAGTTTTTAGACCAATGTTTTGCCACCGCAATGGCACTCTCTGTGGCTTCATTCCACAGACTTTTAATACAGAATTAAAAGTCTGTGCTTCATTCAGGTCGTCTAGTGTGCTAGTTGTTGGACACGCTGCACGGTCCATCAAGTGTGGCATTGTCTGAGAGTTCACTCCGCAAAGACAAAAGGCTGAATAGGTTTTCTTGTATTATATAGCTAAGAACACTCTCGATAAATTCACCTTTTAAACAAAATAAACTAAATCAAAATCGGTTCAGCCGTTTGGGAGCTACGACAGACACACAGACACACAGATACACACGTTAAACTTATAACGCCCATCTTTATGCGTCGGGGGTTGAAAATGAGACTTTCCATTTAATTGTTCCACTTCTGTCCGGACAATCCTATAAAATGTTCATTTCATCTAAGCGTCCTTGATTTCATGATTGGTTAGTAATTCGTCCCTTTTACAGACATTTTAATTCACCAGCTCAAATTACGAAATAATTAAATACGCTTCGCTCTCCTTTCATATTCCCCGGGGGAGTTATGATGTTTTTAACGGCAGAAATATGGACGATAATTCAATCAAGTGGGCAGATTCGGACTCAAGTGATTGCTTTTACCAATCGAATGACTTCTGACGAAGACAGTTTTTGTGATCTTCAATCTGGAAAAACAAACAAAATTCTCAAAAAAAAATGAATAATAGTTTTTACTAAATATTTTATATTTCACATTGATGTTTTCACATGACTTTACTTATTATAGTTCACTCTACCATAGATTAGCTATATTTTTAATATTTTTTTTATTAATTTAGTTTTTATTATTATAAATAGGCTTGCGCTTGGCCGCCAACTCGCCTGATGTTAAGCGATGATGCGGCCTATGATGGAGCACGCTTGCCTAGATGAAAAATATTCACTCTCGACTTGAAGACACCCAGATTGTAAGTATCGGGGAACACCCACTCAGGCAGCGAATTCCACAGACTAGCAGTTCACACAATAAATGTGGAATCAAAGCGCTTCGTAATCCCCATTTAAAATAGAATTCTTTACAGTTTTACACATTTGTAGCGTCATCATCATTATCAGCCTATCATGTTATAGACATACACCGATATATGATGTACACCGCTGGGACATTAGGGTCCTAATCCACCATGCTGGCCCAGTGCATGTTGGTTTATGGACATACTGGTTTTCTCACTATGTTTTCCTGCACCGTTTTTGAGAGATGGCATCGAAACCGCACCTAATTTAAGTACATAATAAATCATTGGTGCTGGGCCGAAGATCGAACCGGGTACCGTCAAATTGTAAAGCGCATATGCTACCGCTCGGCCACCATCACTCTTCATTTGTGACGTAGATGAAATCAATCCTCTAATTGCTTACTTGACCTCAAGAATAAGACGAAAGTTCTTAATTGAAAACTGGTATAGAAATAGTCATAATAAAGACTAGACATGAAATCCACTCACAGAGAGCTGATATTTACGTAACAATACACACTAGACAAGTCTATAAGCCCTAATGTAAAACATTCATCACTCTCACTTTCGAAATCACCAGTTTCACTTCAGTAGCCTGTCGCGCTTTCAGCTTTTGTTGAATAGAATTTTGAAACAACAGCGTAAGAGCGAGTGTATTCATCAATAGCCCGCCCAAATCGAGAGTGCCTCAGATGACAATGATATGTGTGCGCATAAAGCTCGCCTGACACATATTTAGTTTCCCGCCATTGTATGATGCCGTTACAGGACAAACCCATTGTTTTCTTTCGCGCCAAATTCGGCCGATGTGGGTGTCGTTTTTTGTTCGCACGCTATTGCGATTATAATGTTAAGGTGTTGCCAGCATGTTTTAAAATCTCCAATTCATTATATTTTCCTTTTAATATTAAGTAAGAGTAGGAGCACGTGGAAGGAATTGGAAACTAACTGTTATTTGTCCATAATTGTGATTATGATAGGTTAAATGAAAAAGCTATCGCTCAAGATATTGCCGAAAATGTTAATAGAGTGAAGAAGTAATTATGTGTGACAAAAGCACTAAACCCAGTCGATCCATAAAGATTGGAAGATCAAAACGATATCCAGACAGCAAATCATAAACACGGTAAGGAGCGACGCCCAGAATCTGGCAGCACAGATAGTAGGTTATAATACCTCTATGCTGGCAGCACAGTAATGACGAATTGATTGTGCCAACGAAGAAATGAGGCCGGTGAATTATTGCAAATGTGGGCGTGCTTAATGATTCAGAGGATCAGAGAAATTTAAGGCTCGTTTACAACAAACGAGTACTCAACTGTTTGCGACCTTTTTATGAATCATCATCATTTCAGCCATAGGACGTCCACTGCTGGACATAGGCCTCCCCCATCGATCTCCAAAAGGGCCGGTTGGAAGCGGCCTGCATGCAGCGTTTCCCTGCGGTCTCTTTTAGGTCGTCTGTTAATCTTGTTTTCTTCTTTACTAATCTATATCTATACTAATATTATAAAAGGAAATATTTGTTTGTTTGTTTGTTTGTATTGAATAGACTGCGAAACTACTGAACCGATTTGAAAACTTATTTCACTATTGGGAAGCTACACTATCCCCGGGTAACATAGGCTATATTATATATTTTTTTTTTAATAGGGATCCTTACTAAAACTACAATAATGTAACCCAAGGTGTAAAAAAATAATATTAACAATTTTAACTTTGCGTGTTTGACAGTTCTAAGACAGGACAACGTCTGTTAGGTCAGCTAGTCTATATCTATACTAATATTATAAAGAGGAAAGATTTGATTGTTTGTTTGTTTGTTTGCATTGAATAGGCTCCGAAACTACTGAAACTATTTGAAAAATTCTTTCACTGACGGGAAGCTACACTATCCCCGGGTGACATAGGCTATCTATACCCGTGCGAAGCTGGGGCGGACCGCTAGTAATATTATAAAGAGGAAAGATTTGATGTTTGTTTGTTTGCATTGAATAGGCTCTGAAACTACTGAATCGATTTGAAAAATTCTTTCACTGTTGGAAAGCTACACTATCCCAGGGTGACATAGGCTATACTATATTTAAAAAAAAATAGGGATCCTTACTAAAACTCCAATAATGTAACCCAGGGTGTAAAAAAAATAAGATTTACACCCGTGCGAAGCCGGGGTGCGTTGCTAGTTAAGAATACGTGTACTAAACAGTCGAACGCTCTCGCATTGTTTTTGCATAAGGTAAGGAGAGGAATTGGCAAGCTTACTGGCCCGTGGTGGGCGGTAATGAATCCTTTCCCATAAACGTTCAGACAATTTTAATAAGCACTTCAACACGTATCTTAGCGTTTGACTCGGCGATGTCTCATCTGCATATAACCTCGTTGGGTATCTTCGACACAATGAGTAATAATGACACACTGACATTTTCAGACGCGCTTCAACTGAACGGTACTTGACCTGGCCTCTTGAGAAATCTTTCTCCGGCTTAGGAAAGTTCTCTACCCAGTACACTAGGCCGAAAATTGGGACCGTTTATATAAGGCATTGCTAGGATAACTTAGACTTTCTAGTTCATATAATAGTTTGCTTCCCTCGTCCGCTCGTGCCATGTCACGCAATTGACCAAGTTAGATGGATTACGTCGTTTCAGGCGTGTAATTAAATGGTTGCTAGGGATTACAAAGGGATAGCAGACGAAGAACGGTCTCAAAGGTCGTTGTGGCTGTGACATAGATATCTATTGAAGATCTTTCTAGTGACTTGAGGTTGAAAGAGAAGGGGAAAATGGTAATGTAATTATTACTATGCTCATTTCGTAATTGGAGTAATTTATGCAAAAGTTTTGCTGTACCCGGGTATGTCCTCAAACTGCGACAAGAACCACCGGAGGATGTGCAGCAGCGTCCTATTAGTACACGGTGCACGTACTGCGATCCCCAAGCCGCCTGCCAAGCGCGAGGATTATGGCAACACCCCTCTCTAAGAGGGAGGCATTTGTTCAGCAGTGGACGTTTCTTTGCTGATGATGATGACGAAGTTTTACTGCCTGTCTTTACATATAAATTAGAGTAAATTTCCAGTTGATTTTAATTTGCCCCTCTTGAAAAATATGTCACCTAAATCAGGTTGAGGATCCATAAAATTTTAGTTATGGCTTTTTAAATCGGCCTTGTGGGCCGTTCTCGAAATTTTACGTTTGTGACTGTTCTTCTATTGATTAATCTCGCAGATTACTTTGCCCGTGCTAATGTGAACCTTATAATTATGTACAATTAAAACTCTTTCTTTCTTCTATCATGCGAACAGAGAAAATTATGTCTCCACCGGAATTCTTCAATGCGCATAGAAATATTTATTTTTCTATGGCCTAATCATCTTCGTAAAAATGTCTTCCGACTTTACAGTTTGAATCGAGCCGCAGAGCATGAACTTTCTGCCTCAATTTCGTACACAATAAGCAGATGGCGTACTATACTTACAAATGACGTCACTTGTAAGTACGCCATATAAATACTACTGACACTCGCTTTGTAGGAAAGGGACAGAGCATCCCTTCTTATCCGATCAAACACTTTGAAAAGTATACTTATACGATACTTATTCAACGGTCTATGGGCAGTCTAACTGTATTTGTAGTTTGCCTGGGCAGTCATACTTATACAATTATGTTATGTTTGATTTGCAAAAAATAACAGACTTAGCAAAAAATACAATTAAATGTATTACGTATACCTACTGAATAAATTATTTAAGTCGACATCTATAAAGTTCCGATATTTAAGCGTTTAAAGTTTTTGATCGGGTAAGAAGGGATAGTCTGTCATTTTCCCGCAAAGCGAGTGTCAGTAGTATTTATATGGTGTACTTACAAGTGACATCATTTGTATGTATAGTACGCCATCTGTCTAGTAAGATATTAAAATGCTTGTATCTTAATTTTGAACAAATTTTAATGTTGTTTTCGATAATCGGCTCTATTTAGCCGACTTCAAAAATAGATAGGGTTCTTTTTTCATTTGAAAGGATATATTTTCAGATTGATCCCATAGAAATTTCATCAAAATAGGTTCAGTCGTTTGGTTTATAAATCAAAACAACTGGGGAAAATATGTCATCCAAGGAACCGAAATTGCGTATTTACTAATTTTGTTACAGGTTTTTTAATTAATACATTACAGGTTTTTTATTTAATATTTATTAAGCTATTTTTTAATGCAGGGATCAATGGCGCAATGGAGAAGAGGCCTATACCCAGCAGTGGGTTGATACAGGCTGATAATGATGATGATGAAGCTATTTTTAAATTTCTTCAAGGCAAGCGTGCTCCAACGTAGACCGCATCATCGCTTAACATCATACAGGCGTGATGGTGGTCGAGCGCAAGCCTATTATTTATTTAAAAATAAAACTTTTTTGGTATGGCAGTAGTAAGAATCAGTTCGGTAGTCTATTACAAGTTCATCTAATGCCAATATCGACGAGTTCCGCAGAGCGTGTACGTATTATCGATTGCAGACGATGCCGATTCGAGCGTGTCACGAAATGCAATAAAATTTTATCGCAGGCGGTTATCTTTGGCCGGCCGTTCAGATATCGGTTAGTACAAATATTCGCGTATCCATTTACTTACTATGTTTGTGTAACCTACTTAAGTATGGAACTTACCAAAAATTCTAAATCTGAGCCGAATTTAGTAAATGAAGATTTAGTTTTGTTACTAATTCCAGTTTTTAAAAGCTCTCTCCCACATTTTGCAAAGCTGGATATCTCAAGCAGAAATTTAATTATTTTAAATTCCAAAAAGAATTTAAAACCTACTTGACCTGATAACGGAAGTGAATTAAGGAAATCTGATGATACGTTAAAACAATCTCAAAGTCAAGAGTTTACTGTATTCATTGTATTATTTACGGCGCGATCCTCTCTTATCCTTTCCAGAAATCAAGCCTAGATGTTTTATCTTCAAAAATGTGCGAGACATAGCTCTGGCAGCTGAGCGCGGCCTTAAGGTGATAAATCAGCTGATCTCTCAGCTATGCTAATAACTACTACTATACACTTGTCGCTTTACATCAGCGAATTAGCGGTAAAACACAAGGCTAATAATAAAAATAAAAAAATATATAAGTTATATGTATGAAGCATCACCAGAGTGAATTAGCGGGACAATTACTATTAATGACAAGTGTGGATTTCATTTTCCTGTTCTGCGGTTGTAATAGGATAATAATACATAGTTATTTTTAATACGCTAGTTATGTATTTCCCAAGGAACTCGAGATGTAACCCGTTCGGAATATTATGATTCTCATGACAGATTATCCTAGAACGTACAACAGAATAATATTTATAATTTGTACATAACGAAAAGCCTTATAGCCAAAATAGACACTTTTCAAAGGGCAACAGAAAGGTCCATGTTGAGAATTAAGCTCAAAGACAAAATCAGAAACGTTAGCATCCTGAAAACCACAAAACTGCTAGATGCCGCAAGCATGATTTGCAGGCTTAAGTGGACGTGGCTGGTCACGTTGCGTGAGCTACAGATGGGCGCTGGAGCGAACGAATCCTGCACTGGTACCCGAGAGAAGAAACCAGGTGAAAGGGGCGGCCCAGAAGATGGCGCGACGACATAGTCGAAGCTGCCGGAATCACCTGGACGAGACTGGCGCAAGAGCGACATGAATGGCGTTGCATGGAAGAGGCCTATACCCAAATTTGGGTGACAAACAATACTATTAACTACTACCACAGTGAAATTTTATGTGATCTATTTGGGAATAAAGGATTATTATTTACATTGTAGAGAAAAATAGGTTAGACCACTATCAATAATTACTAATACAGATTAATGAGCGGGAAACAAAGATACCGCAATCTTATTGTTTACGACTTCTATTAATACGTTTTAAAAAAAAAACGCCTTTACTGAAATTCAATAAACGGCATTTATCCCTCAATTTTTCACCTTTAAAGGTGGAATATTTTCTTACAATTAAAATTGGACCAACCTCGAGACAGCATATTCAATAAAAAAAAAACATTAAAATAGGTTCAAAATGCGCGAGTATAATTATAATGTAAGAAATTTTTAACTCGGTCGCAAAAAAAGGATTAAAACTTGACATTAACTTCGAATTAATATCAATAACATAAAACCCCGGTAAATTGTTTTAGTGCTACTAAATAAATGATTTATTTATAATCGCCCACGGAATCAGGAAAAAAAATAACACACCTTGTCAATTACCTACCGTATTTCATTAAGAAAAAGCCATTAGCTACAAACAACAAAGCAGTCTCATCGATTTACGATTATTGCTATTCCAACAAATAACTCTCGATAAGTGAATCCTTTTTAGCAGGAAAACGACTCGAGATTACCGGAAATGATTATGCCTTCCGTTAATTTACTGCATCATGATTCATATTGTAAACACTGATAGTAGATTTGTGACGAAATGCTTGTACAAGGTACTCGCCTGCAAGTGCACGTTTCGTGGCCTATCTAAGGAGCGTCGACTCGCGTCGGCAACCTTTGCTTATCTGCTTTGTTAAAACACAGCTATCTGTGGACAGCTGTTGTTTGGACAAGTTATGAACATGTGGCAGTGAACGTGCGCGGAAGTGTTTGGTTTACCGTAGTTAGATACCGATAGACAAAGTCGGAGTTTTTATTGACTGAACTTTTGAAAGACTCTTGGGCAGCAGCGTCTTATTAGTGCACGGTGAACGTATTGCGATCCTCAAGCCATCTGCCAAGCGTGGGGATTATGGCAACACCCCTCACTAAGGAGTCCTTTGTTCAGCAGTGACCGTTGATGTGATCAAGTCATTGTCGTCACGCTGTCGTTGAGCAAAGTAGACGGCAGCAAGGCAGCATTTTAGTTAATGAACGAACTAAGTACTAAATGAAGAAAGGGTACGAAATGTTGTTCAACATAGTTATATAGTTATTAATTTCGACGATTACCAAGTCACTGCATTATCAGTAGATATTGGGTATGTGCTCATAGATGTAATCGAGGGCATTGCGTCTAGTGATACGCTGATAAGATACTGTTATTTAATTTTTATATATGTCGAATTCGACATTTATAAAAATTAAAAATGGACTTCCGCAAAGTAACGCCTGATTCAATAAACTACTGTTATTTATTTTGTTGCAAGTTATTCGTAGCGCCAGCCATAATGCCTTGTTTGATGTAGAAGGCGGTATATTACAGAATCGACTACAGCGAGTGTACACAAGAGCTGCACATCCTATATAACATTGCCATCACCATTCAATCCAAGCAAACAATTAAATTTGTCGCAGTTGCCACCTTGTTGACGCTGTTGTTGTTTATTTAACTATTCATATTAATATTGTAATATTAATTATATAATTAATATTATATAAATGTAATATTGTATTAGTACTTATATTATCCGCGTCCGCGTCCGCGCCCGCGCACTCGAGCCCCAAGAAACAGACCTTGTGCCTAGTTTGGGGTTCACCGCCAACCTATTTCAGACGTAGTACGGAACCACCAACTACTAAAGTTTTAATTCTATTATTTAAGCAAAATAAGTACAGTACAGAGGGTAGTGTACTTATTTTGGTAAATAAATATTATTCTATTCTATCGTAATTTTAAGTAATTTAAGTATTAAGTATCTAGTATGTATTGTTATTAGAATGTACGGGTTTATCTTATGTACACATTATTCACTATTGCACGCCCCGTATTCTACCTCCTGTATGAATCCTCTCCATCCTAAGGTTGTCTGGAAGAGATCGCTCTTAGCGATAAGGCCACCGATTGTTGCACTTATTTTTAAGCTGTTTTATAGTGTGTATGAAATTTGTGGTGAGAACAATAAAGATATATCTATCATTTTGCGGTACCAGATGCACGAAAAGGACACCTCTGCTTTTCTGTTCAAAAAAGTGGATTGGAAATGCTTATTGCCGCTGAATGGCATTTTCACCATCGTATCACACACACATCATCAGATCATACGTTCACTGCCTCCCTCTTAGCGAGGGGTGTTGAATTTCAGCAGTGATAATCCGGGGTATTAAAGTAAAAAGTGAATAGGTATTTCCTAGACAAGCGCGTACATCTTCGACCAGATCATAGCGTTTCATAAGGTAAGATTGTGGTCAAACGCATGCTAAGTTTGCTGTAAAAAAACTTTAATGGAAAATTCTGACCAAAGATTTAAAATAATCTCTACCAACTCATTACCCAACACCTTTTGCATCTATTTTTATTTAACACTTTTTGTAATATTTGTAACGGATGAATCTCTAGTGTAATTCCGCTTCTACGTCGCTTCAAGTACAATTAGGATTTTGGGGTAAATTATTTTTCTCTATAAATATTTGTGATGCTAATTTTAGCCTAACCTGAAATACCCAAGTATACTAATAGTGAAGTGACGCCTGATTCAATCAACTGTATTTTTGTAATATCCTTTATGTGTTATCAATCAAGAGTTTATAGCACGCCTGCAAATTCGATTTATTTTAAGCTACAAATTCGCATATAAAACTTCCGTTAAGAAAAGGCTTCGGTACACATTAGTAGGACCAGCCCCCATAATCCCTTAACACCATAACCCATTTACTTTCATCCCTTGAACTGTAGTCACGTTATTAAACTTTACTTTAGCTGAAGCTGTGGACGGCTTAATGAGGCCGGAGCGGAGCAACGTATAGGGTTGACAGATCAAATTGACAAAACTACCGAAGTCTACCTGACGAAGGAATTTGTGTTTTTTTTTATCTTGCTCTTCCCAAGTACTACAATAATAAATTCTACGACTTGCGCTAAGAGCGTCATCCAGAACTGTTAATCAATCCATGGTATAGACCTCAATCCGTGAGAAGACCACGAAAGCAGCAAGCGCTGGCTGGCAACGGCGCACCCAAAAACGGGGCTGAAATGCCAACAGTTCAGTAAAAAATCTGGCAACCCTGGCTACGTTACGTAACATTATTTACTTGCCTATATCTAGGAGAATTTACTAGTTCCAATTAAGATAGCGAGAAGTTATTAAAATGAGCATAAAATATAGGACGTAGTTGGAGAGACCTAGATTCAACTGCCTGTTCTAATATCTTTAACAAACTTCATAAAAATTCAGGCCATTCTAACCATTTTTTGCTAGTATTGTTTTATACTTTTGTTGAGTAAAAGACAATTCCAATCATTGCATTATTGCCAATTTCTAGAGATGCTATGAAGTATAGCTATCAAGATGTCCAAAATAAATAATAGCTGATAAAGACCACGACCCTGAATCAAAAGCTAAGAACGTTCCGTTGAAATAACCGGGTAAAATACAGTTTCTGACCCAATTTCTTTATGGAACAATTGACTTTTCGCCGAGTAAGGAAAAGAGTATGATTTAATGAAAGCTCTCAGCAGCCTCCAGCAAAAAGGTTTCACGGAACCTTTATTGTCCCAGTTATTTTCTTGGTGTTGTATCTTTATAATTCATACCTCAACATTTGAAACAGTACGAAAAAAAACCGGACAAGTGTAAGTAGGACTCGCACCCTCGGGGTTCGGGACAAACTTAATAAATAGATAGTCCATCCGTCCTGGGAATCGAGTATCGACGAAAAAAGGTTATGAAGGTTGAAATATTGAAGGACAAACTTAACTTTCTAGTTGGCAAACAGGCAAAGTTAATAGTAAAAAAAAATACGTGATATTACTTTAAATTAACAATTTTCGGGTGTTTTGCCTATGTGCTGTGAGACCTTCATCATCATCAGCCAGAAGACGTCCACTGCTGCACATAGCCCCCCCCCTTTTAACCTCTACACTGAACGACAGCCTGCCTTTTGAATCCACTGGATGCCAGCGACTCTCACAATGTCGTCGGTCCATCTAGTGGGAGAGGCCTACCTACGCTGAGTCTTTCGGTTCTTGATCTCAAGAACCTTTCTCCCCCATAGGCCATCCGTTCCTCGAGAGATGTGGCCTACACATTGCCACTTCAACGGCGAACCTTGCAAAATTTGCAACTAGGCGAAACTTTGTAAGACCTTGATTCTTGCCAAATTTCATGTCAACGGGATGTACCCTCTAAGTTTCTATTCCTTTGCGAATGTCAAAATATGCGACGGCCGTATCTTTTAATTGTGTTGACATAGAAGTATGATTTCACAGCTCCAAGGGATTACAGATTTGAGTATTTGGTATTAATTTCAACTTGATACCTTCACGCGTTCCTGAAAAAAGGGTCTTGACAGACAGCCATGGCTCTCAAGATCCTTTTTCTCATTGACAGTCTGCAGACTCTTAGGCGCTGCGCAAACGTAGATACTTTTTCTTGCCGACACGGCACACCCAGTACCAATCAAGTGGAAGCAACTGGACACAAAATCTGCGAAGGGAGTGGCTGATTTCATACTGGTTATATAGAAATGAAATATTCATTGGTAGCTTGTATCCGACACAAGACACAAAAATGTTTACGTTTGCGCCCTGCTTTAAATACTCTCAATTACATCATTCCCATGCTTTGTGTACCCCAAACCCCTATTTCCATTACGGATCGATGATCATAGTCTGGCGGATGGTCATTTACATTTTTTCCATTGTGTTCATCGTTAATTATGCATGGAAGCACTCTTTTGAGCTATTTTCATTCGTAAGTACATTTTGCAGTTTAATATATGTCTGTGGTATTATAGCTTTGTTTTCTACTTTCGACTTTTAACTGTGTGATGCGTTTGTACTGCTTTAGTCAGATTTTTTTTAAAGATTTTCTAGTTAGTATTCAACTTCAACTTTTATGGCTTGTGTACGGTGTTGCAGCAACTTTGCCAATCCCAGTTAGTCAACCGAGAAAGTAGTGGCCGAGTAGTAGAAACATTATGGTTTTTTTGTCTTGACAGGATTTTGACATGCGATGTCAAAATCCTTTTCCGATCCGATTTCATAACTAAAAATAAATTAGTGGCTTTTGTTTTGGCCAGCGGGCGGTCGGTGACGTACCCTCTATTGTAACAGTCGTGTCAGAGTAATTTTATTTATAAAACCTTAAAATACGATGCTAAACCAAGCGTGCACAAAATAACTATAAGATAAAAACATCTGAAAACAAATCGAAAACTGCATGGGGAATTATTAACAAAACAAGATTAAATCTCCCGAAAGAGCCAATCTTAAAAATAAATCATAATAATAAAGATATTACAAATCCACTAGAAATAGCCAATATGTTTAATAACTACTATGTTGATAAAGTTAAACCTATTGCAGGCTCTGGAAATAAAGTCACATCAAATATTAAAACTCGCACAAACTCTATGTTTATGGCCCCGTGCATACCACAAGACATTATTAAAATCATAAAAAATCTTAAAAACAGCTATAGTGTAGGCAATGACGAGGTGTCAACTAAAATTATAAAAGCTGTAAATGAGCAACTTTGTGTACCCTTAAGTCATATAATTAACCTGTGCATTTCAACAGGAACTTTTCCAAAAGCTTTGAAAACCACGGTTATAAAACCAATATTTAAAAAAGACAATAAAGAAAAACTAGACTGCTATAGACCCATTGCACTTTTATCAATATTTTCAAAGATTATTGAAAAATATATATATGGTGAATTAAATAACTATTTAGAGAAAAACAATATTCTTTGCAAAGAACAAAAAGGTTTTCGGAAAAACAGAACTATTAATATGGCCATTTATGATTTTATGAAATCAGTATTACCAAATGTAGATAAAACATCTCCAGTATGTGCAGTATTTTGTGACATGACACAGGCATTTGATTACGTGGATCATAAAATATTATTGAGTAAACTAGAGGCATACGGAATAAGGGGAAATATTTTAAATCTAATAAAATCTTATCTTACTGAAAGAAAGCAAATTACTGAAATTAGCAGAATTAATATTAAAACAAAGCGTGAAGAGGTATCAAGGTCTAAAGAACGTAATGTAATATATGGGGTTCCACAAGGAAGTGTCCTGGGACCTCTTTTATTTATAATATATATTAATGATCTACCTAACGCTACAACTCAACCAATGACACTGTTTGCTGATGACAGTACAATAACGATAGCACGTAAAAACATTGACTCTTATGAAACTGATATTAATAAATCTTTATCAGATATAATTACATGGCTTAACAATAACAATTTAAAAATTAACATAAATAAAACAAATGTAATGCATTTTAGACAAAGAGGGCCACAAAAATCTAACATTACAGTAAGCCATGGCAGCAATATGGTTAATGAAGTAGATACTGCAAAATTTCTGGGCTTAGTAATTGACAGACAACTAAATTGGAAAAATCAAATAGATAGTCTTTCTAAGAGGGTCTCAAGCTTAGCTTATGTACTTCATAAACTGTCTAGTACCTTAAACATAGATACATTACTTTCCACTTACTATGGTTTAGTTGAGTCCGTCCTCAGATACGGTATTATATTTTGGGGTAACTCAACCGACAAAGAGATTATTTTTAAAAGGCAAAAACGCTGTATCAGATCGATGTTTAGATTAGAAAGTACTATTAGTTGCACGCCTTACTTTACTAAACATAAAATTCTTACGCTTCCGTCTCTATATATATTGGAAACTGCCTTATTCGTAAAAACTAATCCAGAATTATTCCCGGCAATATCTGGCTTAGCGGTAAGAAATCGTAGAGACCAAAACAGATGTCGTAATCGCCCATCTAAAACCACCTTAATGAACCACAGTATAATGTGTATGGGACCGACCATCTACAATACTATACCAATTTCAATAAGGGATCTAAAATATAGTCAATTTAAAACAAAACTAAAAAAACTTTTAGTCGAGAAATGTTATTACAAAGTTAGTGATTTTATAAATGATAAATTTTAGTAATGACTGCAGTAGGTCAATTTGTTTATCATACAATTATAGTAATGTCTATCTGTTGACTATTTTAAATTAATAACATCATACTTGAACTTTTGAAATTATTTCGAGTTATTTTAATCAATACTTTTTTATATAAATAATTCTTACGGTATTTTTATACCATCTCTCTAGATTTGTACGCCTACAAACTAGGCAAAACATGATACAAAGTGACTAATATTTTAACCCACCTATTGTGCATGCGTTTTTAAATGTGTGTATGATTTACTCGTGTTTTGTGCAAATAAATAATCTTTATCTTTATCTTTATCTTTAAAGACAGGCACAGATACCATCTCTCTTTTTGCGTCGGAGTTTTCGCCGATGTCAGATTCATTTATACATATCGATTTCTTCTCCCAGCAGCGCTTTTCAATTGCTGATATCAGACTGAGTTCCAAGCAATATTTTATTCTGCAACCTCGCAAAAGCAGTACACCACCTGCTTTCTCTCGGATGAAAATCATATTCCAACTTATTCCGTACAGCGTGAAAAGCAATCGACACCAGTTACAAC
Organism: Agriopis marginaria; assembly: GCA_932305915.1. Taxonomy (NCBI): domain Eukaryota; kingdom Metazoa; phylum Arthropoda; class Insecta; order Lepidoptera; family Geometridae; genus Agriopis; species Agriopis marginaria. The sequence continues at coordinate 17,105,018 of OW029914.1, read as the reverse complement.
GCTGGCATGCTGAAATGGTTCTTCTGGTGACGGGTATAAGATTGAAAGTTGGTTTGTAGAACGTTTATAGTTATAATAGAGTTGGGAAGCGAAAAACTCATGTTCCGACGCTCCGATGCACTCGCGCCAGTAATTTTATATGAAGCACCACAATTAATCAAGGCAGTATGCTAACTATCGACCTAAATTTATTTACCAACACACGCGACTATACGGTCAAACAGATTGGCCATTCCTTTGATAACATATAGTTTGGATCTGCCTTAAACTCGAGCTAGTAACGAAAAAAGTCTACCAAAAACTAAAGGGTAAACACGTATTGCACACACTGGTATATTCTTACTAGTTCTACAAACGCACACTTCTATATTGAGCGGCACACCACGAAAACGATATGCTCAAAATATAATCTAATGGACGACCAAGGGAAGAAACTATAGATATAACGCTTCCATTTATTTATTCTTTCTGATAATAACGCTTTGATTTTAGGAGGCCTTGACATTGATGATTGAAGTTGAGTTGCTGTCTGATATTGTAGAAAGTTACATGTTGACGACTTATTTGTAAATATATGCTAACCTCACTAAATATACGCCACTACGAAAGTTCGTAGACCTAATCACAGTACAAAAGATCGTTTGATTCGATCGAGAATTTTTATTATTCTAGTGAGAATTATCAATGAAAAAACTTATATTATTTGTATCTAGTGTCTTAAAGATGCAGTTACCAAGCATAGTCGAAGACATTTCTATACAATGCTCCTGATTACCAAATACTTTGTGCTTATCGACAGGCGATAAGCGACTTTCTATAGCACAATGAGCTCAGATGATCAGGTTCGCGGATGCTTGCGCAAACCGGATGTCATTCTTCTGTACGGATATTTTTTGAAAGTCAGACCTTCGTACACAAGGCGACACAAGTCGGCGACTCGAGCTACACGCAGCGTTGCGATTCTTTAACAGCATAATGTATGGCTCTCTAAGAGGGAGGCCTTGATCAGCAGTGGACATTTAATGGCTGATGGTGTGTGTGTGTGGTGTGTATGGCTATTATGATAGAAATTGCAACCCGAAAATAAATGAACACAGGCATAGTCACCATAGCTACTAGCGCCGCTAGCAACGAGTGGCAGTAACCGTAAACAAAAACAGTCGCGGAACTGACAAAAGTAAATATACATTATTGAAACTGACGTGGTTTTCACACATTTTATTTATGTTACACGGGAATTACTCACGTAAGATTAAGCCGGTTACTCCGACTATAGTTTCAACCGCATTAGACGGCCTTTTTCAAGGTGAATGCGCGCGCGCGGCTGCGTCTCGCTTTGCACAGTGTGCAAAGCGAGACGCAGCCGGCTTAATCTTAACCTTAATCTTAATCGTAACCGGCTTAATCTTACGTGAGTAATTCCCGTGTAACATAAATAAAAAGTAAATATACAATTAGCGATTATCGCTTTTTTAACAGCAACGATCGAAAGAAGCGAATACCATATATATTGTATCGATTCATGTTAAGATTTTAATAACTTAAATGCACGCCATAGCATCAACGCAGTATACCTTTAACTCTTTTGTATATTTAGTGGAGGGTGCGTAGTAGCTTGAAAAATCGCTGCGAGATTAATACGCCACTCAAGTCGCTGAGTATACTTTTGGTCGCCTCGTGTACAATACAGCATTGTACCGTTAAGTTTTGAAGGAAACAAATACGTGGTTATTGGTAATCTCATGTGTCTTATATAGTTGACGTTTTAAGTACTTACGTTGAAGACTACGAATTACGACCATTCGTGGAAGTCTACAATTATAGATAGGGTTTTCAGTTTACAAGCTTAGTCACGAAAACATTTATAAAAATTATTGGTCTGAAATAACTTTTTGGGTAAAAAAGGCTCGATTTGCTTTCGATTATTAAAATTTTCTCAACTTGAAATGCAGACAGAATGTTTTTATTCTATACTTATATTTTATACATACGTCGGTGTTGATTGGTGTAGGAATTTACCTGGAATGAAAAATATAGATTAGTTAAAACATTACAAAATAATTTATAGACATACATACATTGATATACAAACATAGCATACGGTCTAGTATAAAATTCACGAAAAAAACTGTTCCGAGTTTTATTTATACCTATTATTTTTTTACATTCGTTTAATAACGACAAATTAATTTTGATGCTACGTCGTTATAACAATGTATAATTTAGCTTGCATTGAATTGAATGTACTAAATGCACGTTATTATGGTTTTACTTACTTTTTAACCGACTTCAAAAAAGGAAGAGGTTCGCAATTCGACTGTATGCTTTTTTGTATGTTTTTTACGAGATTACTAGGCTAATTATATTTTTTTTTGTTTGGTGTTTCATCATACTTCAGAGGTGGTTCCGTATAAGTTTTATCGACATTGATTCTGCGCTTTTTGAAAAAATCAACAAAAACAAAACATTTATACGCAACAGATGACGTTTTGTTTTGTGGTTTCCTACAGCAAAAGTTTTGATGAGGATTTTCAATCATTGTTGTAACTGTATTTTTTTGTTTAAGTTTGTACACGTAGGTATAGTCTTAGTCTTAAGTCGGTTATCTTCTAACATTTGGTAGGTAAATAACTGGTAATTTCGTTATTGAATTTTGTGGTGGTACGGAACCCTCTGCTCGAGAGCCCGACTCGCACTTGGCCGGTTTACTTACTTTTTAGTTTAAGTTTGTACACGTAGGTATAGTCTTAAAAAAATAAAAATAAATCTTCTAAACATTTTCTTTATTATTTCGGATATTTTTGAACACTGATCCGAAATCCATGGTTTTAAATATTTGGCTTCATCCAAATTGACTTTTTGTCATAACTCGGCCAATACGTCCGATTTGACATAGTTCCATTCAATTCAGAATAATCACAACTGAATGACTCATTTGTTCAGAATTGGGTCATTGTCCTGAATAATATTGTCGTTAATATCGCCTTCAACTCGATTACTTCCTTTTGTATGCCGACTTTACGCTCCAACTCGAATAAAAACTTGATTAAAACGATAGGAAGGAAATGAAATACTTACATATTCGAATAAAATAGACATTTGATAAAGCGTGTAAATTATTAGTGACGAGAAGCATATCGCTCGCCTGGCATAGCATCCCGAAAAACTAAAAACATTTTTTTTATATATGCAACTAAGTAGTATTTCAATAACTCCTGTGACATCTAAGCGGCATTCACCCTACCTTATATATATATAAATATCAATGTATGTCTCCTACGGACTCCGAAACAGCTGGACCGATTTTGACGGGACTATCACTGGCAGATAGCTGATGTTATAAGTAGTAACTTATGCTACTTTTATCGAAGGCACAGATAAAACAGCGAGGCGCAGCTAGCATTTACAATAGGGCAAATTGGGCATATTTTACTAAGCCTCCAAATTACATTCCTCAGCTGCAGAATCAAGAAAAAAGTCAGTTTCCGTCCAGAACAAAGGTCCGTGTCCCCGTTTCCAAGAACCGCAGATACTCGTAATATGCACCAAGAGCAGTAACCGGTAATAACCGGTTTAATTAAACTACCCACAATTAAGACTTCCTGTGCACAAGGCAGCTCCTTCTGACTGAAGTAAGGTAATACCGCTGTATGTTACCTATATTGCATAGGTTAAGGTTTAAATTTCAAGGTAAAAGGGCGAGGATTTCTCTTACTTCCGACTACATCATCTAAAGTAGCTAACAGACGTGTGGATTATGTTGACGGACCGCCGTCCAACCAACGGGAGAGAAAGAGTGAGAATAACATAATTCCCTCTCTTTCTCTCCATTTAGTCAGACGGCGGTTGAGATCAACCAGGTCCACTCGTCTGTTAGCACTTTAAGCATACGTTTCAATTACTTATTTTCCTCCACCTTTAAGTATTTTATTAAGTTTTTATAAAAAAGACTGTGACAAAACCTTCGCATGTTAAAGTCACAACCAGATAATCATCATCATGTTCATCATTTCAGCCTATCATGTTCCCACTGCTGGAGCACAGGCCTACTCTCACACAGAGAGAGGATGGGCCCTAATCCACCTTGCTTGGCTGATGATGATGATGATGATCTTAAGAAAACAGCTGGTCCATCGCACCAGCTGCATCGACTCTTCAAGTGATTAAATTGTTCGATACGACCATGGAATATCTAACGTAGATGGAATGCCCGTGTGTTTTGTTGTTTCTCTAACTATGCAGTCTTATCAGATGCTGAGTGCTCAGCATTCTATAATAGCGCGTCTAAGCGTATCTACCAACGCCATATTTTGTGAAAAGCGAAGATTGATGCATGGCAGTCTTGACTAGATGATGAAGGCGGAAGAACGCGCGTCGAAGAAGTCTGTATCCAAAAATAGACGCAGAATCTTTGATGGCATAGAAGAGAAGGTACTGATTGTAGTTAAAGCTATGCAGCATTGAAATCTCTATGAGGTGTTGAGAAAATTAAGTTAATAATGAATTTACGCGACATTGCCATATCCAGCGACATCAGATGTTCCATGGATTGCATTCATTTCATTTTATTCTCCCGCACAGTCAAGCCTTGATTTACGAGTACCGCAAAGAATATTTATTGCAAGGAAAGTTTTAGTTTTGAATTTATCGTTATGCACTCGCCAGTCTGTGTTTGTTTTGATAAAGCTTTGTTTGAATGTATTACATTTTATAACAAAACATAATGCATTTTCGTTTTTAAGTGCTAAGCCGATATATTGAAAGGATTTAATGAAGCAAATCTGTTTAGAGTACTTCTTAGTTTATTTTTACCGATTATCATCATCACCGGTATCGACCTACTGCCTCCTCTCCCATGTGCAATATTGTTCACTGTCTCGGGCTAATCTAGGCCACACAACACCCGCAATGGGTCTGATGTCATCGACTCATTGGGCTAGTTTTTCATCATCAGCCAGAAGACATCCACTGCTGAATATAGTCCTCCCCCTCCTTAGATCTCCACACTGACTAAACGGCAGCCTACCATCTGCTGGATCCCCGCGACTCTCACAATATCGTCGGTCTATCTAGTGGGAGACCTACGCTGCGTCTTCAGTTTCGTGGTTTCTACTCAAGAACCATTCTTCCCCATCGGTTATCGGTTCTTCGAGCGATTTGGTCTGCCCAACTGCCCATGTGTGTGTGGGCAAATTTTTGCCTTAAACTAATTCCAGTTTCAATGTGGGTATAAATTAGTAGGGCTGGTTAATGACTTGAGAAGACAAAGGATTTGGCTAGGTAGCGTGGCGGGGGCTTGCGAGGCATCCCATCAGTGAACTGACGTAAGCTAAGTTAATAATAAGATTTGTGACACTATCACACTGAAGATCAATTCATCATACAACAGGTGGCAAATAGTTTAGAAAACTTTGCAAAGATGTCCGCACAGCTGGGGATTTGCTGTCTATAAAGTATGCAAAACGACCGACACAGGTGTACCTGTTTATCATCCAATAAATTGTTGAGATATTCTGCATTGTTGCATAAGTAACACTTTGAAGAGTTTATAGTTGGTGCAACAGAGTTTGTACTATACTCTATTATTGATTTTGACGAGTTTGAAAATCTTCTGACTGGTTTGTTTTGCTGTTTGCGGTCGGTAGAATATAAGAATGTCAAGATTAAAATCCATCTTCTGTGAATTCGATCTGGCACGAATGTTACTGAGCCAAACATTTCCTTCGGCTTTTCCAGTTTCTCTGGTCTTGTGCTGACTATCAATACTGAGCCCTGATACAATTATACAAAACCAGCTGTTGCCCTACTTTGTACGCGTAGATTTTCATATAAACTGTCCACCTCCATTTGCCTCCCTTAATTTGGTCCTTTCGTAAAACCTTTCTTAGTGGACCTCAATACCCAATAAGGAATCTACTTGCTAAATTTCAACTTCGTAGGTCAAGTAGTTTTCGAGATTTCGTGATGAATGAGTGAGTGAGTAGGTGAATTTCGCTTTTATATATATAGATAGATTGCTCCGTCAACATCTGGTTAACAAAATCGTAACGCGCTAAAACGAGAGAACAATATTAAGCATTGATTCACTTACTTAGGTAATTTTTCTAAGTAAAACCTTGTACTACTATATATTCTGTGGTGAAACTTTTTTTTTTACAACAGTCTTAATGGGAACTTCACAGGAGTTATTCCTTCACGCTTTTGTTCCCTTCGTGGAACATTTTCTTATTTCTTTCTTTTTTTTAGTTCAATATGAAGAAACTTTTATTTCGAAAATATTAAAATTTGGGTATTGCATATTCGGAGGATTTGCTTCTAATTCAGCTTGCGAGATATGACTCAAACGAACTAACAAACTTTGCAAGATAAATAAAAGGTTGTAAAAATAAACATTAACTTGCTAAAACAAAAAATCGGTTTACAAAAAAAAGCAGTCGAATTGAGAGCCTCCTTTTTTAAGTCGGTTGAAAATTACCCGAAACCCGTACGGAACGCTTCGATTTCACTTTTATTATACGAACTGCTACTCTGTGGTCTGTACTGCTTGATTGGGCATTCCCCGATAGGTACAATCTGGGTGTCTTCATATCACGTCATAGACCGCATCATCACTTAGCATCAAGCGAGTTGGCGGTCAAACGCAAGCTGACTATTCAATAAGAAAAGTGAGCACTCATTTCTCAGATAAGCTAGAAACTGACATAAAATCGAGAAACAAAGCAACGTCAACTGCTCTAGGAACTAGAAAATTGTTAGTCATCCAAAGTAACGAAGCAACATTACCTAGCTTTCACCCGATCTTAATAACACTGACAATGCTGACATATTGATGGCGACGGGTAATCTAAGGTTGGATGAATTAATGTTTATCAAGATATTATACTTAGTGAGAAATAGCGACAGGTTAAATTCATATTCACACTGAAACGTGGTCTCTCACTATGGGACTCATAAGCAAGCTCAAAGTCGCAACGAGCTCTGGAGAGGGCTATGCTCGGAGTTTATCTACGAGATCGAATCTGAAATGAGGAAATTCGTAGACGAACGAAAGTCACCGACAAAGCCCACCGGATTAGCAAATTGAAGTGGCAGTGGGCACGGCACATATCATGCAGAACAGATGGCTGATGGGGCCGAAAGGTTCTGGAATGGAGACCACGAACCGGTAAGCGCAGCGTAAGACGTCCACCCACAAGATGGACAGACAACCTAAAAGAGACCGCAGGGAAACGCTGGATGCAGGCCGCTTCTAACCGTTCCTTTTGGATATCGATGGGGGAGGCCTATATGTCCAGCAGTGGACGTCCTATGGCAGAAATGATAATTATGATTAGTTTTAGTAAAGAGTATTTTATATTTTCTTTCAAGGCTCAAAACCCGTCCTTTTACCTTTTGACGTGGCCTTACCACAGTCCTAGAATTTCCTGCTAATCCGCGCTATCCATCTGCCGCGTCACAGCAAGCCAATAGAAGGTCCACTTAACGTGCTCCTATTGATAATAACCCTGTATAAAGTTGTTGGCCACCAATCTTAGAAGAGTATTTTTTTCACAAAAACAAGATGAAACAACATATCAAATAAATTAATACTATTCCTTGGTGATTTACGGCTAACGTGCGAATCAAAACAGCAATACATTAATTAACCTATCAAAATAGAAAGTCTTGATTTATTAATAATCCCATCAAAATTGGTGTTGCCATTAAACAAAATTGACTTAGCTGTGTCACAAGCTAACTTGAACTCATAAATTTCCAATTAGGAAAAGAAAGTATCCGATTAAGGCCCTCTTTTCCCACTTTTAGCAATTTTGGTCATTCTAGTTTTACTTTGTCAACTTCTTTGGTTAGCTTACAATTATAAAAATGGTTTCTTATCAAAATTTCATGTTTTATCTAAGTAACAGTAAAGACCGTAACACGATTAGAAACATTTCGCTCGATAGAAAAAATTGGATTCATTCAAATACCTATTTAATAAATGATCTCTACGATATCTTAATATACAGATTTCATAATTATAGAGGGAACCGTAGAGGTACATTTTACATTACAGCTATACTTTTCGAAAAATATGAGAAAAACCTCAAAAATAGAAGTATCGAAGCGCACGACTGTGTGTAAGCGCCATGGTTTCGCTCCACTAAATGCGACTTAATACAATATATTATAAGCCTTATGACCATCTGTAAGCGTTGCTTAAAAGTGGGAAAACCTCGCCTTAAGTGATTAAGCATCGTGTTCCATATCCAAGCGAGCGTCAAGCAAGCTTGTGACCTTGCTCCGACGACAGTGAACACAGTGGGTCACTTGGAACATGTGAGAATCACGCACGCTCACGTAGGCGTATATTATGTCTAGACAAATAAATGTTTGAGGTAAAATCTGCACAGAAACTTAGTGCCGTAGTGGAAACTGAGGCACCAGAAGATGCAGTTTGACGAAATTGAAACAGGTGAAGGCGGTAAGGTAAAGGTGCCTTTGCAAGCGGTGGCGCGAAAAATTCTGATCTGACCCGAGATATATTAGGATTATTGATATTGAAAGAGCAGAACTTCTCGCAGGCAGCTATAATAATATAGCTATATAGCTAGCCCACTATGTAATATAGTGGGCTTGAGCATTTGGATTGCCTTTAGACCTTCAACGGTCTATGGGCAGTCTAACTGTATTTGTAGTAGTAGTTAGTATTAGCTTGTATTTGCAAAATACAGCGGTCCTCACACCCCATAAGGAATCTACCTGCCTATTTCAGCTCCAAAATTACGAAACTTTCAACACAATATTCAAACCCAATTTCACCTTCTTAATCCGTCCTATTTTTAAATCTTACAACAATATTTATTTATTTGAAACTATTAACCTGAATACCAAATTGCACATCCCTAACGACATAAACATAAGACTCTTTGGACTTTCCATTTGCCCTCCTTTATCCGACCCTTTCGCAAAATACTTCTTAATGGACCTCTAATATTGAATCTATCTGCCAAATTTCAGCTTCGTAGTTCATGTTTTTTTCGAGATTTTGTGAAGAGTCAGTCAAAAGTAGTGTCACACTTTTATCCCTAAAATTTAATTTTAAAATTTAAATTTTAATTTTTTTGTACTTTTGTCCCTATTTAGGTTTGATCTCAAAAATGAGGCGACGTGCAACGACCGTTTACCAACATGGTCGCCGAGCAACTGACTTTACACTGGTGCTATAATACCACACTTGAGAGTTGAGAGCACCAGTGAGTTGCTATTTGCGTCAATGTTTTAAGCGAAATCCAACGTGCACCGTCCATATCACCAAAAACACTTTCGCTCAGAAATCAACACGCGTGACTATTCTAAACGAGGTTTTGTAATACGCTATTAACTGACAGACGTAATGTCCTTTGTAGAGTTTCGTCGCGTTACGTTATGGTTATTAAACAGTTATTGTTGGTTGAAGAATGTACATGTTCTGCGAAAGTGTACCTAATTTCGATCTGTGAGGTAGGTGAGTCATATGGGGACAATAGATTCCGGTGAAAGAGCTTTGGAGTGCGTTGAGGCAATAGGAATAATAGTAGTTTGCGTAAGACGTTACACGCCATGAAGAATGGCTGTCATGGCTTTGAAAATGGACTTGGAGATGATATATTTTGAATATTTTCAAGGACATTTGACATATCAGCGCCGAGCTATCGTCAGACTAATGTATATGTTAGGAAAGAAGTTGCTATACTGTATATCTTAGGTAGATGAGAAAGTTTCTCTGTATCTCAGTTTGTTGTCAGAAATTAAAAGGAAAGTGCTTTTATTAACTAAACAAAACACGAGCAATTACTGACATTACAAAAACAGTTAGATTGCCCATAGACCGTTGAAAGTCTATGGGCAGAAATTAATGGCTGAACCAACCTTAAGGTCATCTTGTGGACCTTTTGAAGTACATATATTGAATATTTTTTGTGACCACGGACGTTGAATATATTTTCATTTGAAAAGATATACTATCAGATTGGTCCCATATAAATTTCATCAAAATCGGTTTATTAGTGTGGTTTTTAAATAAAAAGAACTGGAAAAAATATGTCAGTTAAATAAACGAAATTGCGTATGCATTTACTAAACATATAATATTATTTACGGCATATTTATGTAACTTTTTAACTTTAACTTATTTTTAAAACTTTTATCATATATCTAGCTTTAGTGAACAACCGTGATTGTTCAAACAGTGTTTTGCATTTACTAATTTTGAACATGGTTTTTTAAATTGATTATTGTTTGAAATCGGTTAACAAATACGGCGGCTAAGATTATTTAGGTACAGTATAAATATAAAATATTTGTACGGCGGATATAGCAGTATAATATTCTTCTTCTGGCGCGTCGCCACGAGTGCACGAGTAAACTAATAATCTTCCTCGCTTCGCTCGTCGTAGCACCTATATATGACTTTGGCAAAAACTAGTAAATGAAAAATTCATATATTAAATAAAAAAATTACAATAATTTAACGTGTTTTTAGTAAGTAACTTGTACAGTAAAGTAAAAGTAAAAGTAAAAAAGCCTTTATTCTATTACTCACAAAACATGCACAATCAACCAATAGTATTACACTAATAACTATGTAAAATACCTTAGGTGAAAGTATTCTCACTTAATAAACGAAACATACTTAATTCAAATAATGGTACAGTACTGTACCATTATTTGAACTTGTACAGTATATAAACATTAATCTATACTAATCTATACCCGTGCGAAGCTGGGGCGGACCGCTAGTAGTACATAAAAACATAGTATTTTAGTAGATCGATATATCAAATGATGGTATAGATTATAAATAATATACCAACTATAACAAATATCAAATAAAATTTGATCAACTGTCCTCCTATATGACAAAATACATTTATAAACTGAGTGAAAGGTATAATAATACGTAAACGAATAAAAATATGAAAAATTAATTTCGAACAAATTAGACGCACCCGTAGAGAAATATAACTAGCTATTGAGAACTAGTAAAGTTACAATACAATCACGGAACTATTCCAATAAGTAAAGCATGTGCTCCGATATCTAGATCGATGCCTAATATTGTGTTCAGACTAGTCCACGGTCTAGAATCTAGCCGGTCTAGTTTCGAGCAGTGAAACGTCTTGCATAACGTTTTATTGGACGACTGAACTTTAAATGAAAATAAACGACTCTGTTGCTAAGTGCTGTTGGATAATAATGGTTATGCTAATTGTGTAAGGTTGTCTTTTGAATCAAAAATCCAACCCAATAAAGCAGTGATCTTCGAAAATCTTGATTATTTTAATAATGTTAATGTAGGTTAGGATTTTCCATTCGAAAATCTTTCGGCCCCATCGGCTATCTATTCTGCGTGCTATGTGCCCTGCCAACTGCCACTTCAACTTGCTAATCCGGTGGGCTATGTCGGTAACTTTCGTTCGTCTACGGATCTCCTCATTACTACGGACCGGTAAGCGCAGAGTAGGACGTCCACCCACAGGACGGACGACCTAAAAGAGTCCGCAGGGAAACGCTGGATGCAGGCCGCTTCCAACCGGCCCTTTTGGAGATCGATGGGGAGGCCTATGTCCAGCAGTGGACGTCCTTCGGCTGAAATGATGATGAGGTTAAGATTTCGCTAGAAAAATCTAACAGAATGCACTTAGTCATTCAACTTATAAAATGAGCTCTAGTGTTGTGTCAAGACTCTTATCGATATCGATAATTATAGCAGCGGTGTTCAAGTACAACTCGTGCGAGACACGAGACTCCGATTAAAGTTAATTGAATATTAAACGCTTAATGACAATGCGATTATGCAGCCGTCAATTAACGCGAGTGCATATTGTTACGCTGATATACTGCTGGATTGTCGTGGATTGAAATATTATTAGCCTTCCAAATCTCACGAGACTTAGTATATCTACTTGAAAATGTCCAATTTACTAGAAAAGCTTCAAAAGCCAAATGTCTGGCAATTATACGGATAATACTCACTCACATAACATCGATATTCAAAAGTGTTTTTTCGCATATTTTTTTTTAATGCAACTTCACGGACTACGGGGTCCGTGACTTTTGTTATATTTAACTAGAATTTTGTTTACTTAAACTAATACGAATACGACTTACGCTGTACACAATACTGGGAGAGTATCTAGTTAGTTTGATCTTAATCCAAGGTTAAAACCATTACTAGTTTGTGAGTATACTGCGGATCAGCAAGGTGAAGTGGCAGTGAGCAGGGCACATAGCACGCAGAGCAGATGGCCGATGGGGCCGAAAGTATCTCGAATGGAGACAAGATGGACGGACAGACGACCTAAAAGAGACCGTAGGGAAACGCTGAATGCAGGCCTCAGTGTCCAGCAGTGGACGTCCTATGGCTGACATGATGATGATGATGAGTATACTGCGATCAGACCAGCGAACCGATCACGAGTATGACACTTGTGCCATCTATCACCCTCAACCATATCTGAGGGAGAGCGACCCGACAGACGACGCCACCGCAACAACAAAGGCATTGGTAGATTTCTTTAAAAAAACTTTGTAAATTGATTCTTTAAGTGGAGCGCGTAATCATTAGTAACAGCAACTCTCTAAAGACCCAATTAATAACATGAATGATTTTATCAATTAACGGTTATCATTGTTTATTCAATCTCAAATAAATAATCGATTTATCAGGTAGGTAAATATTTTTTCGAGGTACGGCGCCGCCGATTCGCGTGCGAGATCGGATGACTGTATATTAGAATAAATCGATTCGACGGAGAGAAATCCGATTTATGATAATGAATATTCGATAGGCCCGGCTTTGTTTACGACGCCAAGCGCGAGATATCGTAATTTTAGACTTCGGCAGTATTGGTAAAAGTAAACGTTGTGATATTTCGTAGTTCAACATGCGTAGAGAGGTTGGGTCTCACTATCACTATGTATGTTTTATCGCATTTACAACTGGGAGTGTTCTGAAGAATTGTTTGTTCTGATGCCGGCGTCACGGTTTTATCATCGCACTAGCCACCACCGCCTGAAAGCTCATCCACTTATAGATCAGTGGAAATCGCACACTGTGCTATTCACACGATCTTTCTTGCTCCACACCTGCAAAATGTGGAATGAGCTACCTTCAACGGTGTTTCCGAGAAGCTGAAACATGGGGTTCTTCAAAACGTGAGTTAATATAGTCCTAAAGGGTCGGCGACGTATTTGTGGCCTATGCTTCTGGTGTTACAAGTATCCACAGGCGACGGTGAATGCTTCTTGAAGTAAAAACTCGTTTACCGACTGTCGATAAAAAGAAAATTAAGTCGATGTTGAGTTACCCTAGTTAGCTTGACAGAAAACAGAGTTTCTAAAGAGTCGATCGGGCTTAGTAGACTTTCACACCTCACCGCAACCGCAGTTTCTAGACAATGCTATTTGTGACTCAAATGCTACAGACTGCATCACCTATTTTTAACCGACTTCAAAAGAGAGGAAATTATAATTCGACTGTATGTTTTTTTAAATGTTTGTTACGCGATTACTCCGCCAATTATGAATTGTCTTTGGTGTTTTTTTTTTGTTTGGAAGATATTACTTACTTCAGCCGTGGTCCCATATAAATAAAAAAAACAGCGCTTTTTGAATAAAAACTACAAAAAAAACCACATGGCGTTACCTTCAACAAAAGTTTTGATGAGGACTTTAAATCTGTTTTAAATTAATTTTTCTACTTTTTAGTTTAAGTTTGTACATGAAAGTACACGTATGTACGGCCTTACTTATAAACGTTATACTTCTGTTAAGTAATGCTTAAAATTGCCATACATTTATGGGATTTGATTTTTAAAGCTACAATCAGAAACTTCTTAGATAAATTAAACATACAGTTATATCTGACTATACGGAATATTTGACATGATAAGGTTGTATCATATCAAAGATTCATAGACTCGTCCTTGGTCATATAACTCCTGTGAAGGTGAACAAGCGAAATTTCTAAAAGTACTGGTCTTACAAGCTGTGCTATAAAGATGCAATTTGGCAGGTGAATACCATAAGGAGTGTTGCGAATAAAGTATTTCGCAAAAAGGCCAAATAAAAGGGCGACAAACGGAGGTTGAAATGGTCTATGAAAGTCTACGCGAAGTAGCGGGCAAAAGCCAGTTATATCATAGTCTTACACAGCAAAAGATGAAAAGATGTAATGAAACTAGCGAGGTAGTGAAGCAGCAATAATAACAGGTTATTTTTTGCGGGAGTCCTTCAGTGTAATCGACTAAAATAGATTAACGGCCAGGTTGGACGTAACATGGGACAATAGATACTGAAGATGACCTTCAAATTAATACAGCTTTGGCGGAGAAAAAAATAGATCGGGTACGTTTTTAGATACAAGCTTCTCCCAAGAAGATCAAGAATTTACAAGATTTCGCGAGGCATCCAAACACAGCCAAGTAAATTGGCACGAGTTTACTATCGTAGCTACCTATTAAGAAACAGAAATACAATACGCCATAAAAGTATTTTAATAATAATCAAACTTATTTCTGTTTATTATGGTTTAGTTTCGACTAATGCGTAGTTGACATAGGACTTACTGCTCCGCGATACTGACAAGAGCTCGTAAACTTTTATCACCCTACCTTTTATTAAATACTAGCAACGCACCCCGGCTTCGCACGGGTGTAAGTCTTATTTTTTTACACTTTTGGCTACATTATTGGAGCTTTAGTAAGGATCCCTAATTTTTTTTATTGAAAATATAATATAGCCTGTCACCCGGGTATAGAGTAGCTTTCCAACAGTGAAATTTTTTTTCAAATCGGTTCCGTAGTTTCGGAGCCTATTCAATGCAAACAAACAATCAAATCTTTCCTCTTTATAATATTAGTATAGAAAACCACACATTTATTTGTGCTCTTAAATCTCTGGCAGTTTTTAGGGCCGGTACCGTTGATCTTGTACATTCTACTACATCGATGGATTTACCATAAAATTGAAGTTTTACTTGAAAGACAATTTATTAAACTTAACTTAAACTTAATTTAAACTTTAGAAGCAATGTTTGTTCCATGTACAGAGTTGTAGGAAGTTAACTAGTCCATGAGTCATATCAGTTACCCTTGGTCATAATTACGCGGTTAAATTGGATTTTTATATTGAAATGATATGCAATTACTGTGAATGGAAGTTTTTGTAAAATTCAAGCGGAGCAGTTTCTAGATGCAATTTATACATATTTGACGCTGAACCAAGCGATGATGTCGGAACAGTCACACCGTCTGAAATTTGGCAGGATGATAGTGTACATTATAAGGCGGACATATAGCACGTCCCCCCCCCCCCCCCCCCCCCCCAGAAAAACGCGAGTAACACCGCGGGATTTAGCTAGTATTACTATAATTTGTAGGTAGTACAAGTTATAAATTTCGATGTATTTCAGAAGACGTTATGCGAAGTACAAAAAATAAAAACTAATGTTTTATTTATAACTAGTTTTGGAATTTTGTTAACAAATACTGAGGTTATTCGATAGATTATCCTGCAGTTTGAGTAAACACATGATATTTCAGTCTCATAGGTCACTATCTACACTCCTAAAGGCCAGAAGCGTGCTATATAAATATAGCTATCTATAGATTCTGAAGGCAGCACTCTAGCACTTTGAACAGGCTTCATTAGTGATGCAAAAAGCGAATGGATATGATTAAATGCATCGGCATAAAGTGAGCTTCGTACGGTCCGTTTGACGCAGAAAGGCAATCCAACAGTAGCAGATAATATGTGACATTTTAATTTATATATTACTAGCTGCGCCCCGCGGTTTCACCCGCATTATATACCTCCTTGGTAAGGATGGGAACCTCTTACTCTAACGACTTAGATGACAATAAACTGTAAAAATAATAATTATCTACTACCGATACCGCACAGGTTAAGAATGGTTGAAAAATTACCAAAACTGATGGGACAGAAATTATATAATAAACTCCCAACAAATACAACAAATAAAAGCAGAGGGAAAGTTTCGTGCCAATGTGAAGAATTTGCTTCTATCTAAGTCTGTATACACAGTATCTGAGTTTCTGACCAATGACTATAAGGATTATCAATTATTGTTAGAGATTCAAGTTTAGTTATTTATTGATTATATAGTATTTTATTTTTGTGTCTTGACTGATTTTTTTTTTTTCACTTTCAATAGTTTAATTTTAATGTTGTCTGACAAAGCCCCTATACAGCTTAATTAGTTTTAGTATTTTCAATTTATTTATTTTAATGACATTTTTACTTATGCTTAAGTGTACCAGTCTGACGAGGCCCTTATACAGCCGACTTATTTATCGCTATGACGCGCATAGATCTACCCTCATTATGGTTAAAATTTTCGTTTGCTGAGCGAGGCTCAATGGTTATTACTTACGACAAAAAAATAAAATAAAATTGTGCACTAAATTGACGAGTCCATAATAGGAGCATTTGTAGTATATATTTTTTATAAAAATTATTATGAATGTGACTTTATGATAATAAATGATATTCTATATTCTTCTATTCTATTCTAATGTCTTTTTTCTATTATGTAATAAGGCTGTTTTCTCTCCTATATACTTTTCTTGCATTTTTCTGGGATAAAAGGTATCCTAGATTCATCTTCATGATATAAAATAAGTACTTAATTTTTTGCAAAATTTCATCAATTCAGTGCAGACTTTTAATCGTGAAAAAGTAACAGTTACGACACGTAGTTTGACATAGATATTTTCGCATATTATATCATTGACTAATTTCTGTTAAGCATCAAGCAACGTCGAGCGAGGTCGGTACTCGGATGGGTTGGTCGGATGGACCGCCGGGGCGTGATGTTGTCTTTTTGTATTTTATGATGGTACGGAACCCTCAAAACCCGACTCGCACTTAACCGATTTTTATTTATTTGATTTATAATATTCGTGTGAAGTATGATTAGTAAACAACATTCACACTGAATAAAATAGGCCGTAGTGTAACTATTTCTGTACCTACGTACGTCAAATGTCACGCCGTTCTTGCGCAAACGCATTACCGTTACCGCTATAAATAAGCTAATAAACAGCTAACTACGCGGTAAAAGTGGTTAACATCTTAGTAAAATTTGATTGCCACAGTCATTTGAAGCGATTAATGGAAAGGAATTTTGATTACAGCTTATGGGAGATCGTAATGTCGTAACATTACATATAAATATGTGAATATTTCAACTGGCATCTATTACGGGTCGAAGGTAGGACCGATAGACGGACAGACGAACAGACAGCGTGGGCTTAGTAATAGTCCCATTTACACCCTTTGGATACGGAACCCTAGAAAAAATTACCAAGTGTAAGTACATTTGCACATAGTTTTCCCCGTCCGCTTTCATAGGAGAATTATGCTTGTGACGGTGAAAACTATCAAGTTACTAACTAGCTTTGTCTAGACAAAGCTATACCATCTTTGGCCTACTGGCGCCTGCCTTACGGAATAAAATTGTAGTGCGAGTTGCTAGGCGAAATGCTAATCAGACTGTTTATATTCTAAACTAATACTTATTTATACATACGTCTCACGTTCGCAATGTTGATTGGTGTAGGTGTTTACTGTTTACCTGGAAATAAAATATAGATGTGTTAAAATACTGCAAAACTATTGGTCATCTAGATACAATACAGTGACTCTTTTAAGTCACAATCGTGCAAAAAAAAATCCGTCCCAAAACTCGGTGCACGCTACGAATTGCGCTTTTGGTTACTTTCTGGTTAGTTACAAAGTAACCGCGATCCGACTACAATGCCGCGCGATGCCAGAGCTACGATGGCATAGCGGACAACTAACGTTGAACTTATGCAAGCGACATAACGTCTAAATTGGAGTATATGTGGCATTGTGAAGTATATAATTGATACAATGTATGTACAATGACGCTCATACATTAAACGTATCTGTTATATAACTACATACATTTATAGATACGTTAAACTTATAACACCCTTCTTTTTGCGTATGGGGTTACACACAAAGTGAAGGAGCGGCATAATAAAAAAGACTTTTTGATTATTAAGCCATATTTACTATATACTATTATGTTAATATTAACACACGCTCGTGTAAATATGTTCAACAAATTAATGCTCTTCAAAGAGATTTCGGATATGGCAAGTGGCAAATATATACTTATAGGTACGTTTAAAATGTGCCATCAGTTCAATGCCAAGCCAATGCAAAACAAATATTTGAGACAATCGCTGAAATCGGGTTAAAAATTTTGTGGGTGGACTTGCTTCAGATCTCTACCAACCTACGCGGCCAAGAACCATGTCATGAAACACTTTTGAATTAAAGACTACTCAATCTATAATTTTTTTTTGACAATTATTGTGACAGAGTACTAGTGTGTAATTTTTGTAGGTTAAAGAAAACCCGAGCAGCCATTAACCTAGAGAGATAATAAAACGACTTTGCCAATAAATAACTATGTTTAGGCGCACTACTTCTATCTCGAGAGGATCTTAATTACGATGGAGACGTTGGCGTGAAGTCTTTTAATTTAATGATTATAAGGTTACATGGTCGACATTTCGCTATGATTATAGAGTAGCTAGATAGCTACACACACAGCATCAGTATATTATGTTCCCACTGCTAGGACACAGTCCTTCTCTCAGAGAGAGAGAGAGAGAGGGTGGGTTCTAATCATCGAGATACAATAAATATAGTCACAATCGTGCCGAAAAAACCGAACCAAAACTCAGCGCAGGTTACGAATTGTGCAGACTTTTTGGTTAGTTAGTAAATTAGTGGTTAGCAAGGTAACCGCGATCCGACTACAACGCCGCGCGATGCCAGAGCTACGATGACATAGCGGACAACTAACGTTGGATACTATGCAAGCGACATAATGCCTAAATTGGAGTAAATGTGGCATTGTGAACTATGTAATTCATACTATATGTATATTATGTATATACAATGTCGCTCGGAATTTTTGACTATAGGAATAGTATCTCGTTTCTATGTTTTTCACGCCAAGAAACTGGCAGCTACACCAATCAACTAACCAATAGACCACATGCAAAAAAAGGGTGACAAGGTCGTCTTCTGTGCGAGTTCGGCTATAGGCATCAAAATTGATTTAGGCTGCTTACGATGCGTTCAGAGGCAAAGTACCCGGTAGCCTAGTACTGAGCTATCAATCAATCAAATCATTTATTTGCTAGAATACATAGAATTACATTGAGGTCTTAAAATTATTTTCGGTACACAGTATTCAGTCTGCATGCAGACGTGCAAATGTTCTTATGCTAGATATATATTTATTTTATTGTTAGGTAGGTATGTATTTATATTTTACGAAGTATTATTATATATTATTATCTTATTAAATTATATTATATTGAAAATTCCACAAATTCCTTAACACTATAAAAACAATTCTTAAGTAGCCAATCAGTTAATGCTTTTTTAAATTTATTACCGTCCAAAATGTTCAATTCATTTGGTAGTTTATTATAAACTAGCGGTCCGCCCCAGCTTCGCAAGGGTATAGATTATAGCCTATGTCACCCGGGGATAGTATAGCTTCCCGTCAGTGAAAGAATTTTTCAAATCGGTTCAGTAGTTTCGGAGCCTATTCAATGCAAACAAACAAACAATCAAATCTTTTCTCTTTATAATATTAGTTTAGATGTATATGCACATATTATAGAAATTTTTTTGGTACAAGGCTTTTCTGATAGGAGGTTGATATCATCCAAATTATTCCAATCACATGAAATAATTTTCATGCGAACTGCTAGTCTGTGGAATGCGCTGCCTGAATGGGTGTTCCCGATAGTTACAATCTGGGTGTATTCTCTTCGAGTGAATCGGTTTATTCTAGGCTAGCGTGCTCCATCGTAGACCGCATCATCGCTAAACATCAGGCGAAATTGAGTTGGCGAACAAAAACAACCTCATTGAATAAAAAAAAACACACATACCTAACCTTCTAGTGGTATAAGGTCAGACAGTGATGAGCAGAAGGCGGACAAGCATAGCAGACCAACCTACTGCCACAATTTTTTTGTTCGTGACATCATCAGTAATTATTCGAAAGTTCGCCTATCGGGGACCAGTAAATCGTGATGTTTTAGATTTATCGACCGTTCTCAAAGTGACTGTGCGATTTTATAAGTATGTGAAATTTTTTAATCCAGACCGGAGCGTGAATCTAACTTTCGCACGGTCAGGGGAAAGTGCTATCTGAACTGTTGAGTGAACAGCTATGTTCAATATGCTTCCGTTTCTAATGTTTCCATTGTTGAATTAGATGTTCAGTCTTTTTTTATACGTTTTTATTTAACTTGCAATGTGTGTTTCAAATCTTGCAAGCTTATTAAAGTTTAGCTTCGTGTCGATATTTTATAGGATAGCCGAGATAGTAAAAGGTCAAAAATCTTTCAGAGCGCCTGGGTAATACGACGCGTGACCAAAATGCTGGCGTGTTTCTGGCACAACGCATAAGCATTGCAATTCAACGTGGTAATGCCGCCAGCATGCTGGGTACGCTGCCAACTGGTAGTGGGCTTGAGCATTTGGATTGTCTTTAGACCTTCAACGGTCTATGGGCAGTCTAACTGTATTTGTAGTTTTAGTTTTAGCTTGTATTTTGTTTAGTTAATAAGGACACTTGCCCGTTAAAAGAAAATTGTTTGCTTCTTTCTCCTCAGCCCTGAAAACGTATGCGAAACAGATAGCACAGGCCGTTAAGCGCCGCAAGCAATTAAAATAACTTTACGTTCTGTTCCTTCTGATGAACCCTACATTTTTTTTTAAATTATAAATAGGCTTGCGCTTGGCCGCCAACTCGTCTGATGTTAAGCGATGATGCGGCCTACGATGGAGCACGCTTGCCTAGAAGAAACCTATTCACTCTCGACTTGAAGACACCCAGATTGTAACTATCGGGGAACACCCACTCAGGCAGCGAATTCCACAGACTAGCAGTTCGCATAATAAATGTGGAATCAAAGCGCTTCGTACGGGTTCTCGGAATATCAACCATAAAGCGGTGTCGATTCTTCGTACCTACTCTGGCAGTCCGATAGAAAAATGGGCAGGAGGGAATCAAATCATGCAGATCTGTAGCACACTCTCCGAAATGTATCCGATAAAAAACCGAGACCAGCAACCTTGCACCGATGCTCATGACTAAGCAGCTTAGTCTGAACCAGGGATTCGTTGCTGATGAGCCTCTTGGCACGTTTCTCAATAGACTCCAACGCCCCAAGCTGGTACTTAGCTGATCCATCCCAAAGGTGAGAGCAGTACTCCATGCACGACCGAACTTGTGCTTGGTAGAGTGAAAGCAACTGTTCCGACGTGAAGTACCGTCGGAGCTAAAGTTGAGGGTAGGAGACAGAGCAACGCCCAAAAGCTCAAGCTGGTCAGTTATCGGAATGGATACATCCCGGAAAGTAGGAGCCATTTGAAACGGCGTCCTTTTGGGGAAAACAGATACGCCTGGGACAGACAGACACACTTAATGCTCACATTCTCAAGTTACTTGCAAGTCCACGGCTCAGTGTCGTTCGTAAGTGTTTGGTTAGTTAGCTGGACAGTCAGCCGCCGTCGGTTGCAGAGTGCGTTATGCAGCGAGCTCGTTCCGCTCTGCCTGCTAACAAGGCCTGGGATACGTAACTGCTATTTTAGGCGTCAATTCCTTTACAATTTTGCATTGGATAGTACAATATACGTCAGTATATTGTACTATCCAATCAGTACCTCAGCAGGTCTAGCATGGGCCGTGGACAATTTGTCTTATCAACGTTTTTATCCGCTCGTAGACGCGAGAAAGCTATGCAATTATGTTACTAGAAACTACTCCAAAAATACTATCGACCGACTATCAGAGTCTAATTTTTATTTGTTATCATGTAACAATAGACTCGTGTCGCGCTTCCTACGGCTAGAGACCGACTGAAACGAAATGAGCGCCGATTTCGAAAGCTTCAAAAATGCGCTTCTTCTGGGCCCGTCCAATCCAGACCTTATTTTGGTCTTTTAGTTATCTGTTGTGTTTTTAATGAGTGCGCCTCTCCTGCGGTCCCTTCTTAACATCAGGCGAGAAATTTTGACTGTTGTGTGGAAAGAGTGCGAGGACGGCTGTGATGTGAACGACGCGAAGGATTAAGCTAAGTTTGTCTTCTCAAACATTTCCGTTTTTCATCATCTCATTTCCCTAGTTTTGTGTCAGGTTTCCGTGACAGATTCGAACTGGATCGTTAATCTTCCAGAGGAAAGCCTTCGTGACGCAAGTCGTCGCCCGGTAACAATTTTCAGTGAATTTGACCTAAAAACGAAAGTCAACGAACGCGTTTCACGGTTTTATATTCGGTCAACGTACAGAGGCATTGACTTCTAATATTTAATTAGCGGCGGTACTGAGTTGTTTATTTTATTATCATGGGTTCATTGCGATACGAGTAGCTACGTGTTGGCAATAAAGGCGAAGTTGGCGACTCCGACCTATATACATCCTACTATGAAAGATTAAATTTTGATACTTTCATCAGCGTTGACCTGTTTCCATATATATCCATGTTTTATTTATTAAACCCTTCATTCTATTGTTTTCGTCGTATTGTTTAGGGGGACACTAACTAAAAATAGCTATTTTGACATATGTTTATAAATTTTGAATTGATTAAAGTTTTACCACGGTAAATATCCCGTTAATAATCATATAACTTTAGTGAACAACCGTGATAGTTTAAAACAGTGTTTTGAATTGATTGTTCTTACGAGTCCATGTAGAACCTTTAATAAGTTATATGGGTAGGTATATATATAATATTATAAAGAGGAAAGATTTGATTGTTTGTTTGCATTGAATAGGCTCCGAAAGTACTGAACCGATTTGAAAAATTCTTTCACTGTTGGGAAGCTACACTATCCCCGGGTGACATAGGCTATATATTTATACCCGTGCGAAGCCGGGGCAACCCGCTAGTAGGTATATAAATGTATATTAATATATTTAAAACAAAGTTGGGGTTAGTTACACCATTTATAAATCAAGAGAAGCTAGACCGATTTTCATGATCTTTAATTTCTTGGATTTCTCTCCGCCACGAGTAACAGAATACTAAAGTACCTAATAAAATATCGGAAAAATGGACGAAAAAAATATGAAGAAAATTCATTTTCACGATCATTTTGTACGAAACGGCAAGAATTAAAGACATTGACATATATTACATCATAGTTTTTTTTAAATCTAAGTTAAAGGTTGCTGTCGCTACCAATGAGGTGTATAACGCGGGTGAAACCGCGGGGCGCAACTAGTTGTATATTAAAGATCAATTTTATGGCGCAATTTTTTATTTATTGATTTTACGTGAATAAATGTTTGATCTCATCTCTCAGAGATAATATTAGGTATCTCAAAGTCGGAACTTCATTCCATTTGCTTCCAAACAGAGACCTACTTAATCAAAATTCCAATTACGAGTACGCCATAAAACGCTGTGGTCACATTCACAAATTGAAGACATCAATTAATTTCAACACAAACCGCGCTATGTTTGATTGTACTATTCGAAGCAATCAGTACACTTGTATTAGTTAACATGACCTAAAATAACTAATCGTGGCATGTATTAGCAGTACGATAACGTACTCGATGTTTACTTCCTTAAAAACACGCGCCATGTTTGGGTACTTCATTAAATAAAACGTGGTCTTAAGACCTGGTTTACATAAGTAATGGACGGTTAATTACTATATTATTAAACAGAGTGTGGTAGAACAAAATTTAAATTATACTAGTTGTTGCCCGCTACTTCTTACGCGTAGACTTTCTTATAAACTTTCAACCTCTTTTTGCTCCCACTTAATTCGGTCATTTCGCAAAATCTTTACATGGCGGACTTCTACACCCCATCAGGAATTTACTTTCTAAATTTCAGCTTCATCAGTGACCTTTCATCATCAGCCAAAATACGTCCACTGCTGAACATAGGCTGCCCCCTTAGTACGACTCACTGAACGGCAGCCTGCCATCTGCATCCACTGGATGCGCGCGACTTGTGAGTACGCTTAGGTCATATAGTTTTCGAGTTTTCGTGGTAAGAGTTGTCAGTCTGAAACAGTGCACGCAACCGCAAGGTTTGGACAAGGAGGAAAAGCAAAATTCTCAACCTGAACGAGGGCCATTAGGTTTATTATGTCTTGTCAACTGAAGTGGTCAATCTATCGTTTACAGCGAAATAAAATAAGCTTTAGAAACATGCAAACTTTAATGTCTATCCATCAACGTCCGAAGACGTCAGGAAAACCACCATATCCGTTTCCTTTCGCAGCTTGTTAACGCAAACATCACAATGACCTCTATAATCAGACACCATTATTAGCATGCAGTCAATCAACGATACTGACAGAAGGTATCTTGAGAAATAAATGTCAATACCGAAATAATGGGCTTTTATTTACTAAACAAAATACAAGCTAACACTAACACTACAAAAACAGTTAGACTGCCCATAGACCATTGAAGGTCTAAACACAATCCAAATGCTCAAGCCCACTGCATCAGTTGGCAGCGTACCCGGCATGCTGGCGGCATTACCACGCTGAATGGCAATGCTTATGCGTTGAGCCAGAAACACGCCAGCATTTTGGTTACGTGTCGCATTAACCAGGCGTTCTGAAAGATTTTTGAAAATGATGTGGGCTCCCGGTCCCCAAGGGCCCAATGTCTCGACCCCAAGCGGCTCAAATATGTAAATAAACATTTTTAAACATACTGAACGATTAAAGAGAGAAATGTCTTCAGTGATGATACGAAAGTCTGGGTGTCTTCAAATCACCAGTGAATCGGTTCCTTCTAGGCAAGCGTGCTCCAACGTAGACCGCATCATCGCTTAACATCAAGCGTGATGGTGGTCAAACGCAGGCCTATTATTTATATATAAAAAAGTCACTTCCTTCGAAACATGCAAAGATGATCCCTATATGAATTCACACGGTTGATCCTTGAGGGTAGAATACCTGGAACGAGAAGTTGACGACAGTGACTTTGATGGCTGGATAATATTAAGTGACCTGGATTGAGTCATCACCATCAGAAAATCTTTGGATCGCAAAAACTTTTGCCAACTGGCCTCCAAACTTCCAATATGAAGATGGCTATTGATGACGATGTACGAGTAAGTTCCAGTCACTTGACAGAAACTATTGAAGAATAGCCTAAATTTGTCACTAGAGATTAGATTTGACAATTAAAGTACTCATCTACAAAGCTGAGGACGAATTAAAAACAGGATATCTGAACAATAGTAAACAATTAAGTGATGCAGATCCGGTCATTGTCAGAGTCCAGGGAAGCGACCCGGAACAATCGCCGGAAGAACGCTTCGATCAAACGGCGTTTGTCAAGCGGCCCAGACGTGTATAAACATATTTTTTTCCAGGAACTATCTGCGCCCCGCGGTTTCACCCGCGTGGATTACTCCTTTTATCATCAGCTATCTGCCAGTGAAAGTCCCGTCAAAATCAGTCTAACCGTTTTGGAGTCCATTGGGAACATACCTACACACATAGATTTTTATATACTAGGAACTATCTCCGCCCTGCGGTTTCACCCGCGTTTTCACCCGCGCGGATACTCTTGATAAAAGTAGCCTAAGTTATTTCTTATAACATCAGCTATCTGCCAGTGAAAGTCCCGTCAAAATCGGTTCAGCCATTCTAGTCTTCCAGAATAAGAAAACGACAATACTTTTGAATTCGAAACTTAAACTACAAGCTAAATAAATTAAAACAGAGATATTAAATAGATCTCTAAGAGCTCTTATAAAAGCCTACTTAACAGACAAAAGTCTACTCTTTTGTTATCTTAAAACTAGATAGGTCAATATTGAACCGGCCTTTAAGCTATTATTCTCTTTAGCAATCGAAAATCATTTGCATTGTTGTCTGTATATTGATAGACAGCACAAGAACATCTAAACAGCACTTTTCGTAATCGATTCGACGCGATTGAATTAGAATGACTCTTTTACCCTTAGACGGTACCGAGCGGCCATAATTGCGGAGCATTTCTACACGTATTCGTTTTATAACGAATTTATTAATGCTTTGAAGAATAATAAGGTTGAAAAACACTGTTTTAAACTATCGCGGTTGTTCACTAAAGTTATATGATTATTTACGTCATATTTACTGTGGTAAGGTTATGGAATGAGCTCCCGATATTTCGGCGCAGTTACATGCACCACGTTTACGGGAAGACTGAAGTATGCGGGTGGTTGGTCGAACAGTTAAAAAGTTCGGTGCATACAAAACGATCTACCCTCTTTCTTAGTCTTTTGCTACGGTTATCAACTTTCCCCGTAAACGCTCAAGATGACGTATTACCACCACGGTAAATATCCCGTAAATAATTATATAACTTTAATAAGGTTGAAAGTTGGATAGAGAAATTACCTCAACTTTAACTTAAATTCTTCCGGCCAGAGTTATTATTTTATTAGCACATTTTCAACTACTAAATTCAAAAAGTTATCACTGAGCCGGATAAAAAAAACGCATTTTCTTCCAAATAACATTGGCAATTTTTTCTTTGGATTCGCTCTTTCATCATAAAACATTTATTTGCAGTGTTATTATAAAGATAATGCCTTTTCATTTCGATTCCCGCTCAGTGAATTTTTATCTTCATCAATGTTGAAAACGCGCAAACGTAGTAGGAGGAAAGTATTCGTCAGTTTCGCTTTAAAGATTTTTGAAGTTTTAAAGGCGTCTCAGTTTTCAAGTTCCAGACTTTCTAATCTGCAATGAAAAAGTTAAGATCAACACCATAATTTTTATTAAAAGTTGAATTTAACAAGCGTTGACCCTATCTTTACCAAGTGAATGCTCTCTGATTCGTGTGCGGTCAATTGAGACGTGAATGACGCTATTGTAGAACACAAAATACATAAAGTATCGTTTGGAGAGCACTGAGTTATTGCTCTTGCTAGTCTGAACGTTGGACTCGACAGATTGATGGTTGGTTCAATTGAAAGATGCATATTATTTAGAATTAAAACAATGCCAGTCGCGATCGAACATTTGCTTAGAGCAACTGTTTTAATGTTAATTGTAATCATTGATTTACGCAAGAACCGTGATCATTTACAATAATTACCTATTAGGTCTAGCTGCAAGAACAATAATACTTTTCTGAAAATTTAATTTCGCGTCATCGGTAAAACGTGCCACGTGAAGATTTCTAGTGATGAATTCACTACATACTGGCGAATCTATAAGCTTATATTTAACACTAGCCGGCACCGGCTCCGCACGGGTATATATGTAGTTTTAGTAAAGATCCCTAATTTTTTTGAAAATATAATATAGCCTATGTTCCGGGGATAGTGTAGCTTCCCAACAGTGTAAGGTTTTTTTTCAACTCTGGTCAGTAGTTTCGGATCATATTCAATGCAAACAAAAAAACAATCAAATCTTTCCTGTTTATAATATTAGTATAGACGATGTTTCAGTCAGAAAATAAACTTAGCAAGCATGAGATGTCATGTCATGGTCGTTGAAATTATGTTCAGTCAATTATCGGAGATGTAATCTCCCGATCTCGTCAAATGAATCTAGAGAACCACAATCATCATCATCATCATCATCATTTCAGCCATGGGACGTCCACTGCTGGACATAGGCCTCCCCCATCGATCTCCAAAAGGGCCGGTTGGAAGCGGCCTGCATCCAGCGTTTCCCTGCTGTCTCTTTTAGGTCGTCTGTCTATCTTGTGGGTAGACGTCCTACGCTGCGCTTACCGGTCCGTAGTCTCCAACCACAATCATCGAGATACAATACATTATGTCACAATCGTGTAAAAAAATGTCCGAACCAAAACTCGGCGCACGCTACGAATTGAGGCGACTTTTTAGTTAGTTACTAGGTAACCGCGATCCGACTATACAACGCCGCGCGATGCCAAATTTACGATGACATAGCGAACAACTAACGTCGAACACTATGCAAGCGACATAACGTCTAAAGAAAGAGAGTCTTGAGTAAATGGCACTGTGAACTATATAATTGATACAATGTATGTACAATTTGAGTTTTTTGATTGTTTTCACTGAAAGATTGTGACTCTATAGGAATTGTATCTCGATGGCCACAATATAAGATATTGACAATAAGCCTTAGTCATACCAGCTTTTGCAGTAGGACAATGAAGATCAAAATATGGAACCTTTTAAATATGACCCTTTTATTTTTAGTTTACAGGTCATAGAGTTTTTATCGTCGGCTTAGCTTGGTTTTATTTATCTCGTTATAATTTTTTTACGTATAATAATTAGGCTTGCTTTTGACCGCCACCTCGCATGTTTTTAAGCGATAATGCGGTCTACGATGAACACGCTTTCCTAGAAAAAAAAAACAATTCACTCGAGACTATCACATATATACACAAAGACACATTACAATGAAAAAACCCAGAACAAGCAGACCCAAAATTAAGAACCCTTCATTAGCAATATTGCTAGTAAAACCTTCAATTTCCTGACGGGTTAATGAGGTATAGAAGAAAATAAATTGTTTGGTAAGCTAACGTAACGTTAACGTAGTAATATTCTAGAAGGATTATTTTTGGCAAGCTAACTAAAGTATTAAACGTAAAATACGTTAACATTACTATTCTTGACTGGTCATAAACCGTCAAGAATAGTAACGTTAACGTTACAAACATATTTGTCAAGGTAACATATTTAACGTTAATTAAATACTTTACTGTTTATGGCTATGTTGTTTTTGGGTTGTGTTTGGCAAGCTAACGTATTTAACATTAAATACCTTGCCAAATATAATCAGATTACTTTCTTTCTCTAAAGTATTAGACGTAAAATACGGTAACATTACTATTCTTGACACCTCATTAACCCGTCAAGATTTCTAAGTCTTTACTTACTATTTTGATAATGAAGGGATCTGAAATTAACTTGTTCTGTTTCATCACATTTTCGTTCTAGACTGTACCAAACTATAATTACATTTCTGGTTTATTTAGCTAGGACCTTGAGTTGGTTGAACCGATCGTGACTGAGCAGATAGGTATTAATAAATAAGCACGGTTGGTATTGAAATGGTGTCCAATTATTGAAGCTTCGTCCAATTTGGGACCCGAAAATAGGCTGGCAGCCGGTTTTGGACATGTGCTGTGCGTGCGAACCAGCTTAGATGTTAAGGAGATTCGATATTTCCGATGACTTCTATACGTAGTAGGAATAGATACAAAACAAGGAAGTCCTTGAAGATATGAAGACAAAGAAAAAATTTTAAACGTATGGGTACTGTGTATAAATATACATTAGAATTAAAATTATTTATTACAAATTTACTGCTGATTTATGTAGTTTTTGGAAATAGCAAATGCGTAAGAACATCGCAGGCCGGTTTTTGTAAATAAGTCATAATGATTCTTTAACCTATTGTAGTTCAAAATAGCATTTAGCTAGCTAACACAAGACCATCTGTAAGAAAAGCAAGATAAGACGAAAACAGCGTTTCGACAGATTAAATTCCTATCAAGTTTAAGCTGCTACTTGGCTTTGTAATTAACTACGAGAATATTCATTTGTTGCTGTCGCAACAACATTTGCTGATATCAAACTTTCCACTCTGACATGTTTTGTCTGTCTGACAGATCGAAAGCCTAGACTTGCTGACATCTCGTCATTGGCCCCAATCCCCGTGCTAAAAGTTACATCATCGCGTCTTTCACTCGCTTTGCAAAATGTTTTGAGAGCAAAAAGGCAACAATAGGGCCACGCTGTCACAAGGAGTTGGGTGTCAGTCAACTGCGGGGCACAGGTCGTGTGGGCTTGGCATTAACCCACTTTCCGCCCGTGGGAGGCCGAGCTAAAATTAAAACGAGAAAAAAAAGCGCGAACGCGTTGTTTTTTATACGCAACCAATGTTACTGCAACAGTTCAAGAATAAACCGCGAGCGCGGCATTGAACCAACGTTTGAAATGTTGGTAGCTGGCTCCCGAGCGGTAATTGGGTGTTTGATTGGGCTTGGTGAAAGATAATGTTTGAGATAGTACTGATAAGTCATATTCAGAGATTTCAGGATGAGTTATAATCGAAAACAGCTGATGATTTCTAATTTTTAGTTCATCATTATTCCACTGCTGGAAACACGCCTTCTTTCAGAGAGACGATGGGCCCTAATCCACCATGCTGGCCCAGTGCTTGTTTGTGAATGTCATTTTACTAAGGTTCTTAGACGTACCGGTTTCTTCATGTTTTCTTCGCCGTTGTTGAGCGATGGCATCGAAACTGTACATAGTTTATTTAAATACTAAATAAGTAATAGTTGCAGGGCCGAGGATCGAACCGGGTGCCTTCAGATTGTAAGGTGCACATGCTACCGTCCCGCCACCATCGCTTGTAGCAGATATAAATATTTTGCTAAACGTGTTGCAATGAAACATTTAAGCAAGGAGATACAGTTACAACGAAAGGTTACGTGAATTTTATCAGCTTTTATATTATCTGCGCTTGTTCACCCGGTGTTATTACAGCACAGCTAACTTTTACCTCTTCTGTTTGTCCTCTCCATACTAACGTTGTCTGGAAGAAATCGGTTATAGCGATAAGGCCGCCAATTGTTTCACCAATTTTAAGTTGTTTTTGTCTTACGTATGTAGTTTCTAACATGAACAATAAAGATTTATCTATCTATCACTTGTAACTATTTAACTAGAAGTGGATTTTAACCTAATTTTAATTTTGTCGTATCGATTTCATCACAATCATAATCATCATCATCAGCCAGAAGACGTCCACTGCTGAACGTAGGCCTCCTCCTTTAACCTGCACACTGAACGACAGCCTGTCTTTTGCATCCACTGGATGCCAACGACTCAGCGAGCGTATTGATTTGAATTTTTGCAATTATAAATGTTCTTCGGATGACAATATAATCTGGTATCATCGAGCTGATCTGATGGAGCCAAGAGGTGGATAGTGGATCTCTTCAATGGCTACTAATAAATCCCTCAAGTTTGATTTAATTCGATGTGAGTTAATGCGTTATTTTTTTATACATATTAGTAAAAAATAGGCTTGCGTTTGACCGCCAACTCTTTAAGCGATGATGCGGTGTACGATGGAGCACGCTACCCTAGAAGAAACCGATTCACTCGTGATTTGAAGACACCCAAATTGTTACTTTCGGGGAACACCCATTCATGCAGCGCATTCCATAGACTAGCAGTTCGCACAATAAAAGTGGAGTTTG
This sequence comes from Agriopis marginaria, assembly GCA_932305915.1. Classification (NCBI taxonomy): domain Eukaryota; kingdom Metazoa; phylum Arthropoda; class Insecta; order Lepidoptera; family Geometridae; genus Agriopis; species Agriopis marginaria. Next base: position 17,073,715 of record OW029914.1, on the reverse strand, counting down.
TTTGAGTTAATTCGGGTTGTTTGAGTTAATTAGTTTAGGCGACGTCGTCGAAGATGAAGCACACAGAAGATACCATTTCACTCTGGGTTGGAAAAGGGCCAGATTATATATCTCAGGAAACAAGGGCGCCGGCAGGTTGTTCTAGCCCTTGGCCGTACGGATTAGAAACGTACGACTAATATAATGAAATTATTGATCCAAACAAATGTTGATACATTTTTGTAAAATTCTTGCAAAGAAACATTTATACAAGGAGTTCCAGTTGCAGCGAAAAGTTACGTAATTTTTACAGCAAGGTTTCGTAAACGAAATCGAAAGTGCTGTTTAACTACAATAACATTGAAAAAGAAAGTGGCGATGTGACAGCCTGAATTACCTGGCGACCTGGCATGCTTTGACCGGAATCCACGTAGGTGGAGTTTAATGAGTTTCACCATTCCAATAGAAAACCTTACCAAGTGGGTATTTTTTTATCAATAAAACAAAAGTACTTGGCGATATTAATCAAACCCCGATAATGAAGTAAGAAATTTTATATGTTTAGGGTTCCGTACCTCAACAGGAAAAAGAAAGAAGAAAGAAAAAAAAATCGGTATTGGTACGGAACCCTAAGTGCGCGAGCCCGGCTCGCACTTGGCCAGTTTATTTACTGTTCCTGTGGAAAGACCAAGCGGATGAAACCGCGACGCGTAGCCACTACGTATAAAATCTCAAAGTAACGCCGGATCAAATACTTGTATCGTAATTTCTCCAGCAAAATGCCAGCAGAAAAGAAACAGCTCTAGTCTGTTCCGTGAGACAAAAGCTAATTTTTAATAAAGATTCTTTTCTAGGCTTGCACGCTCGGTGTGGAAAGAGCTGGACTTGGCGGAACTCCAAGCTTCGCCCTACAGTGCAATTGCATGACAATATTGTGCCAACGCTTCCAGTTCCGGAATCCTTCGCCGAGATAATTAAAAAGAAGATCTGGAGTTAAATTTAAGTTTGAGCCTTTGAGCTGGCGCTGCAGTATTGCAGTTACGTCTAACTTTATGACAGTCAACATTCATTATTTAAATAGTTCAATTCAATTAAATTCAATTCATTTAATCTCTTTCAAGTAGGCATACAAAGATACACTTTTGAAACGTCACAAAAAAACACAAAGCTAAAACCTAAAACACCAAGAAATTTACAAAAACAATACATTTGATAGAAATCCCAATACATCCTCACAACAAGGTGTTCCCAAGTGTCAGTGGTAGAAAGCTACCAAACTTGTTTGGTAGGTTTACACCACTCAATTATATAACATTAATAATTAAAATAATAAAATAAAATCTTCTTTAACACAGTTAAAGAGTAGTAAAAATGTAAAATTATGTTAAATTGTATAAAATGTCAAATCTATGTAAAATAGTAAAATGTCAAATTCAAATAGTAATAATTAAATTAGATTAAAAGGTTATAATTATTATTTCATTTTTTACAGTTACTTTAAGTTACTTGCAGCCGTGTCAATATTTATTTTTTGCCATGCCTTTTTGTCTTTCACAAATTCGTTTACTTCGTAATACGCTTTCTGTAACAATAGCTTTTTTAGTGTTATTTTAAAGGCTACTACTAACTACTACTAACCAGTACATAGCGTTTTTTTAAACCTTTTTTACGACGAATCAAATTTCACTACAATCCACTATAACGTTTACCGATAAGAAACAGCTGGAAAACTTGTTTTTTCTATTTCGGGGGACAATTTTTTTTTTAAATTACTTACTACTAACGATATACCGAAATCTTTCGAATCACAAAAAAAAAAGTTGTTCATAATGATGAGTACAATTTCCTTCTTTTGGCTTCGAGTGTTCCCTTTACACCCCTATAGCTGAATTTAAATAATTAGGATAAGAACTCCAAAAAAATTGCATTAAATATAAATGGTCTGTGGTAAAGAAGCAGAGATCAATGAATTTAATATACCATTTTTAATACCGAACATAAAATAGAAATATGGTATTGTTTTGTAGCGATGATTGCTCAGACATCATCATCAGCCCGAAGACATCCACAGCAAACCTTAGGAACCTAGTTACCATAGTCTCCACGCTTAGCAACAAATAGCTTGCGCTACCGGTGAAGGATTACATCATGAGAAAACCATAATATGGTAGAGCAATTCCTAATAACTGACTGTTCCATAGAAAACGGTTATTCACACTTGACAAAATGTATGGAACAGCCGATATTTATTTCGCGATTTCAGGGTTTGTCCTGAAGTAAAAGTTGTTGATACTTGGGTACCACGAACCACTTTCAGCTTAGAACACCCTTTTCGCGTAACCCTGTATTATCTAGTCTACGAGTTCTAGCACCTTTGCATTGTTAGAGCTAACAAGTCGACAGTTACCGGACCACTTACCACGATTGGGTCTCCGCTGCCTAAATATTTGTAGGCAACCTCGATATTCGGGCCCGCAAAGTGGGTTATCAATTTGTACCGGGTACAGAGATAATATTACTGTTTGTTCAGGTAAAGGGTATGGTATAACAAGAATTTGGAAAACATACGTAGATGTTAACAGCCTTCACATATTTTTTGACGAAAAAGTAACGAAAACTGGATTTTGGCCCTCTGATTGTATGAAATAGAAAGATTTGTAAAAAGTTCAATTTCTGTAATCTTAAATAGAAAAAAAAAACGGCTTCAAATTTTGAATAAATTCATCGTATCACATTGTTGATACAAGTTTTAATTTACAAAATAAGTTTTTTGTAATACTCTAGGAGGGAATAGTTTGAATTGATTTCGTTAAATTATTGATATAAAATAAACAATTTTAATGTTATGGTTTACTCGTTTAATATTAACCTTGACAATTACACGGCTTTGTGCCCTAAAATCTAGATCCCACAAAAATTTTACGATTGCATTTTTAGATCGGCTCTTAAGGTCGCGCTCATCTTTCAGCTTTCTGTTTCGCGCCTTTCATGTGTGTTTGTATTTATTTATTTATGTATGTATGTGTGAGGGTCAATGAAATGTACCTTAGTGCATGTTGTGCATAACAAGCAATGATATATACCGTAGTAGCGCTGGTTGTTTACAACCAGCATTCGCTGAGTTGGCACCGGCTTGTGACAGAAACTATTATTTTATTTTATTGTTTTTAATTCGTATTAATGGATATGTAGTATGTACCTATCTTTTGTTTCTGTAATATTTTTTAATTATTTTTTTCGTTTTTTCTACTGCATATTGTGCATAAATTATGCACACATTTACGTACACGTTAGTGCCAGAATAGAAAATCTATGAAAATTTCACATTTGTTATTTACTTACCTCTTTATGAATTTGCACCCAATAATATTTCGCAAAGAAATTTTTCAATCTCTAGTCAGTACTGGCGCATTCAATAGAGATTAATATGCCGTGCCACTAATTTGTACTTGTTTCATACAACTCAAAGATCCAGGAAAGGAGCCTATTAACTAATAAGGACAGTCCAAAATTAAGGATGGCGATTTGTCACACGGGGGCATTTACCCTGTCACATTCAGATCACTGAACTGAACGAGTTTAGCCAGAGTTCAGTAACTAATCGATCTTAATTCGAGTCATTCGAGACACGCAAACGTACAACTCGATTCGACAGTCTGATTCACAATCAGCGACAGCGACAGAAGATCGCGACAGGCGCCTGAATAACTAAAACGGTATGAAATGTAGAGCAAGCAACAACAGAGGTGTTGATAGGGAAGGCAGATAAAATAATAGTTTCTGCGGTATAGTAAGCTAATTAGACAAACAAGGGAAATATCTTCATCAGCCAGAAGACGTTCACTGCTGAACATAGGCCTCCCCTTTAGAACTCCACACTGAACGACAGTCTGCCATCTGCATCCACTGGATGCCCACGACTCTAGGGGAGATACACTTAGTTGAATTATCATCATCATCATCATTTCAGCCATAGGACGTCCACTGCTGAACATATGCCTCCCCCATCGATCTCCAACAGGGAATTCAATTATCGTTCGTGCTTAAATGTCTCTATTATTCAAAACAAATTTCACGATACTACAATGCAAAAACTGTAAGTACGGCTCTTAATTTTTACGCACACTAAGAAACTTGTAGCGACACCGTTGAACTAACTAATAGTCCACATGCGAAAAAGGGCGATAAGGTTGTTTGCTGCATGAGTTCGGCTAAAGGCATCGAGCCTGATTTGGGCCAGATGCGTTCGCATCCGCCACGCCGTTACCATATTTCCCTTGTTTGTCTGATCTGAGACGTACCCTATGCAAAGAAGTTCGATAAGCCGATGCTAACAGCTACGGCCGAAAGGTTCTGGAATGGAGACCACGGACCGGAAAGCGCAGCGTAGGACGTCCACCCACAAGATGGGCAGATGACTCTCTCTTTTTTGTTTTTAATTTAAATTTTAAATCGCGAGTAAGTCCGCGCTTGATCAACTCACCGGTTGGTAAGCGATGTGGAAGAGAAACTCTCAGAGAAGGTTTGTGTCCCAGCAGTGGGAACATGAAAGGCTGATTATGATCGTGGTCGAAAACCGAATCGCCGTTTGTAAGTGAAACTGCGAGTAACGCAACTACTGTTACGTAATCTGTGATGCTGGTTTAAACCTCTTGTCAAAGTGCGTAAGCATTACACCGACACATTCAGAGGAACTGGGTCAGAGACACAGGGGAGCGATCGATCGCCACGCAACGAGATATTTACCGTACTGTGTCTAATTTTTAGGGTTCCGTACCTAAAGAGTGTAAAAGGGACCCCCTACTACTAAGCCTACGCTGTCTGTCTGACCTACCTTTGACGGCCTCTTATACCAAATCTGACGGTTTTAAATCAATTTTATTCATTAAATTACAACATTTGAGCTGGAAAAAAATACTTGTCACAGATACATCTGTGTTTGAGTTTATGATTTGGTTCAAAACACGATAGAATCTCGATCAAATCTGAAACAAAGTCGATTTAGTTAATTTTTTTCGTTTTATGCTCTAATGAAAGCTCGTAACAACCTGGAAATTGCATGTACTGAAAGGCAATTTTATTCATTTTATTTTTATTTGGATAGATTTTTGATAGTGAATAGTTTCGTTTTTTAGTAAAATAAAAAGCGTAAAAAGGTCGCGAGAATTTGCGCGCGCCGCGTTCAGTGCCGCTCCAGGCGTCATCGAGGTCGGTCTTATGTTCGTTTTTGTCGTTGCACTCCCCCCGGGGGCGTCCTAACTCTTGCGTGGCAAAATACATCGTCGCTATAACTTTGCGGGGGCTGAGGTAGCGTTTTGTTGCCTACGCGACTCGGATAATAGGCCGTTAAGCGGCTGTATCTTAACAGATAGCCAGTAAAAAAATTCACAGAATATGTAATGTTACAGCGGATTAACTAATACAATAATATTCTCTGTTTATTTTTAATTTATGCGCAGTGATGTTTTTATCTTAATAAATGTGTGATCGAGATAACTGTGCAGGGAGGTTAGACAAGACCCATTTTCTGTTAGCGTTAACGCCTGCGGAAAGATGAAATCGTATGAAAATGACATTAGCTTGAGATAACATCTCTCAAGCTAATGTCATTGTCAATGTAATTTTCATACAATTTCATCTTTCCGCAGGCGTTAACGCTCACAGAAAGTGGGTCTTGTCTAGCCCCCCAGGGAAGAAGGCTCTTAAGCAGACGCTACGATCAGAGTCACAATACAGTAACAAGTTTATTTTTTAATCTGCTCTGTCCAAGACGACATCAACTCGCCAGAGGGCAAAGTGCCAGACACTAGAGAACTAGAGATCTTCAGAGCCTTTGAAACTTTCGAGGCAGCCAGTTGCGCCAAACTCTCGGTTAAACAGTAAGCTGGCTCTCAGGCTTCCAGTAGTTTCGCGAAACAGCTTTGCACGGAAGTTTATTAGCAACTTTTTTTAAAGTGTCTTTCGAACTGAAGTCGGCGAAATGATACCATTTTCCCATCGAAATACCTATAGAGTCACAAACGTGCAAAAAAAAGTATAAACCAAAACTCGGCGCACGCTACGCATTGTGTGGCCAACGCCCACTATTTGGTTAGTAGTAAGGCAAGAAGTCATCGAGACTCAATAGCCTTGAGAGATCCAGCCAAAGAACTTTGGGAGACAGTGTTTTCTTTTAGCTCTCCGGGAATACGAGAAAAATATATTTAAGCCACTACATGAACATGAAAGCTATTATTAGGGAGTGTTATCTATGTTCATTCCGAAAACAAATGCCAAAGTTAACAATTTCACCATCAGCGTCGTAATGAAAAGTGTCCCATTACGCATATTAACCGCTTAGCAGTGTGGGTATTAATAGGTATCGGTCAACTGACCCAATTGGTGCGGCATACCGGGCACAGCCGAGTGCATGTGGCGAGCTGCTGGTTGATAGGTATGGTACTACGGGAATATAGAGCTTTTTTTAATTTGTAGTGCACCTCTACAGACTCCGGAGGCCGTGTCCTTATCATCTTGTAATTTTTTGTCAACTATCTATCTATACAGGGTTACGCGGAAAAGGTTTCCTAAGCCGAAATGGGTAAATTCTCCAGTGTGGACCAACACTTCGACATCATCCACAGCCTTCCTTATCCCACTGTTGGGTTATAAATCACTTTCTTACTATGCCATCTGCCTCGGTCTTGTGCTAATCGAGTCCAGGTTCGACCCGCGTTAGTGATAATATCGTTGACTTATCTTGCAGCTGGACGACCAACGCTCCGCTTACCTTGCCTCGTCCACCACTCTGTCAAAACATTACTCAAGACAGTAATCACTGCACCTACCAATTAAAAAAAAATACTTTCTAGTTTCTTCAGCCTTTTAAAGTCGTAACGAAACGCTACAGCAAAAACGCTATTCTACTGTTCAGTACACGTTTCAAATCTCCATTCATGATGTAGGCCTGTAGGCGGTCAAATAATAGAAGAATTTTTTTCACGGGTGACTGTCACCTTTCTTCAGAGAATAAGTTGGTGGCGCCCTCATTTAGCTCTACACATAAGTCGGTCGCACTGTACCCAGTACGTGCTTGGCGACTGAAAGCAGCACGCGCATCGACAGGGGATCGGATTTTAAACTAATTGTTTTCCGATATCTGCTTCTTCAATATCAGTACTGAAACCAGGTCGTGTTTTATTAACTTGTATTTTCAACCGACTTCAACAAAAGAAGGTCTCACTTGAACGGTTGGTTTTGCTAAAGTGTATTCGTTGGTTTGTCCGTTTGTTTGTACTTCTTTCAGACAGCATCACAGCGATGGATCGACGTGATTTTTGCATGGATGTTCGAGGGTTGAAAGTGACATTATAGGGAAAATCGACTCCTGTGGAACTATTAACGTAGGTGAAATTGCAAACCGTAGCTAGTAAAACATAAAGCTGAAATGACACCTTAGCATTGAATTTTTTTATGGAATTGGTCACCAACTCGCCTGATTGTTCTGACAGGCAAACAAATACCGACGTTGATTTGGTATGATCGCAGCTTTAAAAGTCGATTCTGAAATTGCGAGGCGCAGCTTATCTATACTAATATTATAAAGAGGAAAGATTTGATTGTTTGTTTGTTTGCATTGAATAGGCTCCGGAACTACTGAACCGATTTGAAAAATTCTTTCACTGACTAAGCCGACCGACGACGAGCCGACGGGGACCGCTAGTAAAACATAAAGCTGAAATTACACCTGAACATTGTTATGGCAGACAAATCAAATACCGACGTTGATTTGGTATGGTTGCAGCTTTATAAGACGATTCAGGTTATTTCCGCACTCTAGGCGCCATGGTCACTGGTGTCAAATTCTTGTACCAACCAACTTATCTGTAAAGTTGGTCAAATTATGGATCTAAAAATGTTCAAGGAATGGCTGTTGGGATAGTTAAGAAAACACGATCGTGGCGCCCTCACACAACTCATCAGATAAGACTGTCTATGTGCGATCCCTTCGTCTATCAAATTATCGCTAAAAATACACCATTCCTACGCCACTACTATTTCGAACCTACTATTCTAGGGGAACAGTTTCGCATCGCGTTTTGCGTCACACTAACCTTGAAATTCAATGAAAAATTATGTGAGTGAAAATGAATGTGAGGCATTCGTTTGTTTCTAAGTTTCCTATCGCTCAATCTCAAGACCATGAAATTACTGTGATAGTAACTGCTTGGGAGATGTGAATTATCTTGGGATTTCTAACAGACGATGTTTTTGATGTGAAACATCTATTGGCGCGCCTTGGCAGCAAGACACGTATGCCATGACGACAAAGGACATGATTCTCTCTTTTGCCGTTTAAAATTTGCCGTGCGTCCCGTGACGGCCAACTTTTTTTAATGTATGTACACCGATTACTGCGTTATTTGTGCGTATTTTTAAAATGTTATAATTTTTTTAATTATAAGCGAAATACCACTGGCTTATCACGAAATCTGGAAAACTACTTGACCTACGAAGCCGAAATTTTGCAGGTAGGTTCTTTAGGAGATATAGAGTTCAGCTAGGAAAAGATTTTGCGAAAGGGCGGAATTAGCGAAGGGGCAAATGGGGGTCAAAAGTTTATAAGAAAAAGTCTACGCCTACGCCTACGAAGTCTCGGGCAACAGTTATGTATACAGAATGAAATTTTCAAGTTGGCGTGGATGGCCAAATCGGAAACTATGAGTAGAAGCGAAAAGTACTCAAAGGAGGTACGGGCCTTATTTTGATGAAAACTAAATCTACATCATCTGGTTCTGTTTCACTTGAAAAATTCACCCTGTACGTATACGTGTATTAATAAAAGTAAATAGGATAAACCCCGGTTAATAAAATCCATTGTTCAACCTCAGACAGTATAAATAGATTTCCAGTATATTTAGCAAGTAGCCTCAAACAACAATGATAAGATCTTGAACAAGGTTACTTTACTTTCTAAAGTTGAAATATCAAGTTACATCAAGTTCTTCAACATTAAATTCAGCATTTACCAACTGCTTAATGCCACCACGAATTATACTGTATTTCGAATATTTTTTTGTATTTTTTCATCTCCTGTACTACGCAACGTACTTCCTAGTTTTCTCTAAGCTTGACTTTCTTCACAGATGTCTACAGTTTTGTAAGTTAACATATTACAACTTGCCCTGTTAGTATCATCATCATCACAAGTTATCCCCAACCGATTGAGCTGACATTTTGCATAAACGTTTAGTTTGGATGACAATGCATGGTTAACTAAGTGACATCATTCTCAATCCAATATAGCGGACTCCCAAAGATAGCTGACCAATTATTTTTAAGCACTCCCATAATACCTATGGGTATCAAATGAAAGGGTTTACTGAGAAAAATACGAAAAATAAGTCACCTAAATATGGCCGATGCCTAAAAGCTTCTTTTTTTAAAAGTTATTTTTTTGGTACATCTATTATATTCCGATATGTGTGGACCAATTTACGTGATTTTTTTTATTATGTAGTGGAAGTTCTTTAGCTGGTTCCACAAAAATGACATAAATTTTAACTCAGTTGTTTTTAACCTCCAATAATACGAATAACTTTGTTCGAACGAAATGCTCTATTCGTACAAATCGTGTTTATTTAGCCTGTTGATTTGACAATATTAGCAGTAATTTTGTTCGAGTGCTTAGCCTTTCTAATTTTGAAGTCGTTATTAAATATTGATAACTAGCTGCGCCCCACGGTTTCACCCGCGTAGTGATGAAAAATAGTGATGATGATGATGAAAAGTAGTGGGCCTTAAATACTCTGAGAAATGATCATATCCCAGCGATGGCACAGAATGGTTGAGCCGATCAAACTTGATCATCCAACTTTCGCAGAGATACCTACTTATGGTTTCACAAGATCATAACCCATAATGGATGCACATTTACGGGTTATGCTTTCAGAAGAGCAGTAAAATGAAATTAACGCTAAAAGCTCATTGCTCACTCATCGCACGTACTATTGCATAATCTGTGGCAACACGAGGCGTAACTCGAGAGTAATTCATCTGCAGAAGAGCTATCTTTGATTCTGTGACTATCACGGAGTAAATACGAAGAGGAGATGGCTTATAACCAACTGTGCACCGTGACATTCAAGTGAGGTCTGACTTCAACGTAGCATCTGGTAGACTTTGACTTCAGAACTCTCTTTCCGACGTTGAGGCATCCATCCACCAAGAAAGCGCCCAGTTTGAGAACTTAAATGGGTGGCAATACAATGTATGCGTTAAATCATAGATACCCGTGCGCCCGCCATATATATAGAGTAGAGTACCCCTGTCTTGGAACGGGTCTGCGGTTTTGCCACAGCTTTTCAAGTTTAAATAGACAAAGCTATACCATCTTTGGCCCACTGGCGCCTATTTACGGAATAAAACCAGAGTGCCAGTCGCTAGACGAAATGCTAATCAGACGGTTTATATCTTAACTTATACATACGTCTCACGTTGTCGGTGTTGGTTAGTGAAGGTTACCTGGAAAGAAAGTATAGATTTGTTAAAACAGCAAAATTGTTGAGACATACATTTATAATAAGTAACAAAAACTTGTTCTAATTATTTTGAAACATTAACTTCGCAAAATGAACAAAGCACATAAAAAAGAACTAATAATAAAAAGAAATAAAAAAATTACCTATCAAGACAATTTCAAAGAGCCCAAACACGATGGGGTTACCTTGTTGCGATCATTAATTAGATCCTAGTACCACCTTCGGACTCTTCGGAGTTACAAGAAGGTACCATATTAATGCATTGTCATCCAAGTCAAATAGGTGTACCAAATTTCAACTCAATTGAAACGCCGGGAAGTGGGTCAAATTAGGCTTGCAAGATTTGTAATTAACATACAAACAAATATACCAAATAAGTTTATACAAACATGTGAGGTTAAATAAAAGTTTGAAAAACATCAAATGTGCGAGTAGTTGTAGTGCGATAGCAGCGCGCCATTTTCTGGGCCTTAAATATCTTTATTATACCATCTCCTTTTTGTATCTGTTCCGTGGTGCCTGCACATCAATGGTTTGCGTAAGATGGCAAAATCGATACGGCTCGTCTCGACCGTATGACCCAATTTTATCTCTGACTCAGACCCGGGACTTTATCGCGTTACTCGATTGTTATGGGGTTACTGCGTAGGAGATAAGCAATCTGCGGTAATGCGAGGCTCTGATTCGATGCGTATTGATATCAATATCATATGATATCGAATACAATAGCGTAGTTATACTGGGGCCTTACGGACAACTGCTATTGCGGCACTAAACTAACGTTAAATCCGCTCAGTTGGAAAATCACGCGAGCGTAAATCTTAACCACAAACCGTATCCTGTACCCTTAGTACAAGTTTTGATCGTTTTCGAAAACTTTTCGTTTTCGTATTGTTAAAACATTTTAATTTAAATCGGTAGTAATCGGCAGTATAGATTGCTTCATTCAAATACGGAAAAGTTTTCGAATAGCTTTCAGGCCAGCAATGTATAGAACAATACGAAAACGAAAAAAGTTTTCGAAAGCTATGAAAACTTGTACTAAGGGTACAGGATACGGTTTGCGGTCGCGTGATTTTCCAACTGAGTGGATTTAGCGTTAGTCTGGTGCCGCAATAGCAGTTGTCCGTAAGGCCCCTGGTGACCAAAGTGCTGGGGTTTTTCTGTCTGAACAGAAATTTGTCACCGACTCTTACTTGGCCATTATTCATTATTTATTGTTATACTTTAGACTGCGTACTATAATGGTGACACGTTTGACGCTTGTACGTATTACCGTTTTTACATTAGAGCTAATACAAAATAAGTAAAAAAATACGTTTGCTGAATGGGGACCCCCTTTTCGTTTTCACTTTTACGACTTTTTTTTGTTATTTCTTAGTTAATCCGCCGTAACATTACATATTCTGTGGAAATTTCAACTGGCTATCTATTACGGTTCGAAAGATACGGCCGTTTAAAGGTACGACAGACGGACAGACATACATACATTGTAGGCTTAGTAATAGGGTCCCGTTTTGACCTTTTGGATACGGAACCCTTAAAACTGACTAGAGCCTTAGACAAAAGATCAAGAAACACGTAGGACTTGACAACAAGCAACTTCGTAAACAACCTGTTTCTTGAACAGGTTAGGCAAGGTGCAGACATTGGCAGAATGATGTCGATAATCTGGCAGCAGAAGACAATGTATTTACTATAGCAACAAGATAAACCGCAATCAGATAAGATTCAGCGCTACGACGGACGCCCACAAAGCGACAAACTTATCTGTAGAAGTAAAAAAAACTTTTAAAAAAAACCGGCCCAGTGCGAGTCGGGCTCGCGCACTGAGGGTTCCGTACCAACACAAAATACAATAAAGTCGTCCAAGTAACCTAACTACCAGTTAACGCCTTCCAAAATTGTCGAAGTAATTTCCACGCAGTCACATAGTAATTTTTCTACAGTACAGTAACGGTCGAGTATAACACAATTGTAACAGAAATGTCCCGACTCACACTTGGCCATTATTTATTAGTGTGTACTATAATCATACTAAGTTTGACGCTTGTACGTATTACAGTTACTAAATTAGAGCTAATACAAAAATAAATTTGTTTTATGGGGACCCTTTTTTATTTTATGAAGATATGTTTATTAAAGAGACAGAGAACAATGAAAAAAATCTGTATCAAAATCATTACAGAAGAATTTGCCTTTAGAATTAGAATAATAGCCCGACATAGTTTTCAATTTCAATTATTATTGCTTAATGTATTTTTTTTTTTAATTATTATTAATCTTACAATTAGCTTCTTTACAGCTGCAAAATTATTGACAAGGCCATTTTACAGCCGATAATGTGTACCTATATAGTATAATTGTGTAATTTTATTTAAATTGTGATTTTTATCCTGTAAATGACGTCGTCAAGTGAATAATTGTATATTAGTTATACATAAGACCCGAAATAAATGAATTGAATTGAATCATTTCTTAGTGAATCCGCCGTAACTTTACGTATTCTGTAAAAAATTCAACCGGCTATCTATTACGGTTCGTAAGATACAGCCGTTTAAAGGTAGGACAGACGGACAGACGTTGTAGGCTTAGTAATAGGGTCCCGTTTTTACCCTTTGGGTACGAAACCCTAAAAATTATGTATCAAACCATACTTCCATATAAAAATACCTATCCAATGATACGTCACAAGAGGATATGACGAGTATACGAGCATAATGCAATAAACTTTTAATTCATGCCCATTTTACATGTCACCCTTTTTGTATTTATGATGACGTCACAGCTGACACGTTATTTATCAAAATCGGTAGTACTCCTGAGTACTTAAGTGGACGTTTAAGTGGTTTTAAAATTTTCTACAATATAAACTTTACCGACAAACATAAAACTATTTTTACGACTGTGAACAGGATTTGTATACCTGTCTCTGATTGAAATATGCCGTGAGAAAAAGAAAGTGGACTCCTGTCAATAAATTTCTGAAGCGGATGTCCTCCAATGATCACCTCCTTTGAAACTGGTCGAATAATTTCAATTAAGTCTTTAATTGCTAACTCAGATATAGGAACGATAACGTTAGCTATCAAAATAAATCAATCAATAGAACTCTATGATCAGATAAATCTAATAGGACCTTGTGTAGCCGTAATTAGGTGTGAAATCATAATGTTGTTTATACATAAACGTCTAACAAATATACCTGAGAGTGAGCAGCTGGCACGCGCACGACTTATCTCCCATATACATACTTGTACACCTTAAGCACTTCCGGAAATACATAGAGCAGAATCGTTACAGGCTTGAAGGACCATAAATTAATGCAACATGTTTATTCTTGGCTGCTATTGTCATATCATTAACATAACTTGGCGATTTGCATTAAGTTCATCATTCCAAGCAATAGTATCTGTAAAAGGTGGTAATTATGCACTTGTTTGTGTGTAATAGTTTCCTCATTGTTGAGGAATACGTACTGTTTCTACGTTAGCATCAATGCAATGGGCAGCCTTGAATTGCCCATTGCAGGCCACATATGACTATTTTTATTATACCACTGTTAGGTCCCTTACCAGAAGCATTTGTTCATATCTTGGAAGCTTTTGATGCCATTGTACCACCTCTTTCTTGTTTGACCTTGACTCTGCTGAGCTGTTAAGATATTCCTTAATATTATCTTATAAACTAATATTATAAGTGCAAAACTAAGTTTGTTTGAGTGTCCCTCTTTCACACAGGAACAGAGCAACGGATCGATGTTTTTTTTAGCATGGAGATGGAGAGCCAGATATAATTTTTTGTATCCCGGTAAAATTTACAGTTCCTGAGAAAAAGTCCACGCAGGTGAAACCGCAAAGCGCAGATAGTGAAGATTTATATTTAACTAGACATCAGAAAGAAAGTAAGAATACAGAGTACACCAATAGTCAAGATATAAGACAAAAAAAGTTTAAGGCAACGCAAGCCTTTTTATCTTTTATCTTGCCTTGTGTGGATTTTACGTTATTTTCGTTATTGCTCTGAGCCACTACCGCCAATTTCCTAAGGTTGTCCCACTAAGAAGATAATCTTATCTATGCGTTTCCCACCGTCCAAAAGGGACCAATAAGCCTAAATAGGGTGTATCCTCTGAACGAGATCTTTCAGACCCGAAAGAAGCAGTAGGGGTATTTGAAAAATTTACTGGTATGATTGTGAAAGACGTAGAAATTGACCAATACAGCACATACAGATATCTTCACGATGTTTACCTTCACTGTTATTGAGCGATAGCATAGAAACTGCATATAATTTAAGTACTAAATAAGTCATAGGTGGAGGGCCGATGATCAAAACCAGGTGCCGTCAGATTATAAAGCGCATAAGCTACCGATTAGCCACCATCGCTCACAACCACAACTCATCTGGTGTTAAGTGACGGTGTGATCTTAGATGGTTAACACAAATCACCTGGAATGGAAACTGATTCTCACGTAAGGTTGCCAGAACGTGCTGCTTGGTGCTTGGAGATAGATTTTCAACTTGAGGACGGTACTAGGCAGTCAAGCGCCGCAAGTATCCTATTCCTATCATAATGCTTTGGTTTCTTAACAGGCAGCTCAAGATTTTTGTTGAGCTTTGAATCCACGACTGCAGCGTGAACTCGCGTCAACCACTGCGCTGTCGTCGCTGGGTACCATACTGGTTACACTTTCTGGCTCTCGTCCAGACCCTTTGAAGATGAATGTAAATGAATACAGCGCACAAAGCTTGACAAAGGTTCTGTAAACAAACGCCACATTTGCTTATTTATTTATTTACAGATTTGAAATGAGGAGTCAGGTTTGTTTATGCAAACACGTGATGTACCAGCCCTTGGAATGACAATCAGATGTAAAGTCATTAGTTTATTGCTTCTGCTTAGTGGTTTAATTGATATGCGCAATGAATGCTAAGCTGAAACCGGCTATTATGAAATGTTTGTAAGGGCTGGAATGGCGTGACAGCCAGGCTGAAGACGCCCTAAGGCATTGCTCTCAAGTTCCCAGCATAATCAGGTTGCTAATTGTTTGTTGAGTTGGATGTGCTTCGTGGCAGTTTTGTGAATACTTCAACGGTTAATTCCCATTGCGTTTTCAAGACAGTATTACTGTTAAACTAGATATCAGTAGTTAAACTAGATATCAGTAGTTAAACTAGATATCAGTAGTTAGTTTAAAATGTCACTGTACCAAAAATAGCATTAAGTAATTTTTTTTTTTCTTGTCCAAACCTCACAAATACAATTTAGAATAGACTAACGAGTTTTTTCCAGTGCTATCTCTTTCGCACGTGTTCAGTTCACGTGTTTTTTCATTATGATATTTATTTGGCGATACCAAGCAATTTTTTTTTTAATTTTGATACGAGGTAAGTTGCTGTTAGCGTGAATCTAGGATCAAATAATAAGCAATAATGGACCATAAACAGTGCAACGAGATTATCAGAAATATCATGAACTAAATTAAGTTATCTTCCCAATCTATACTAACTAAAAATCTTAAATTAATGATGTAATTCATTCATTGACAGACAACGCACAGCCTAAGCCACCGAGTTTAGAAGCATGTAATATTGCATAAGTGCTCCTTATATAAAGAAGATGAGGACTAAGGATTTTTTAAAATTAATCCCCTAAAGGGGCTAAATAGGTGATAAAATATTGTATGGAAGTTCGCCATTTTTGAAGTTAGAAACGTGGAAATTGGTACTTAGAGTTCTGGTTTATAATTAAAAGTTAGGTGTATCATCGTTTCTGGGAAACTCGCCTCTGGGGGGGTTTAATAGAGGATGTAAGTTTGTATTAAATAGCGGTATTTATTAGGAAAGTAGATACTAAGAAAGGATTTGAAAATATATGGCGAGGCTGAAAGCCAAGCCCTAGCGTACAAAGTCGCGACTCGCGAGCAGTTATATAGTCAAAGTGGAATATGGATGGTGAAAAAGATGAAACCAAGACTTTTTGCATACGGAATATTTAATTGCAAGGACGCATATGCGAGCTAATAAAACAAACACACCTTGCACCGGATGCTTTATTCTGGAACACCTGTCTTTACAATTAGGTAGGTAAACTGTCGCCAACCGGTCTTTTGACGCAGCGAATCGAACATTGCAAATTATTGTTGCAATTTTCGTGTTGATATTTTTTATTGCCGAAGGAGATTACTTAAAATTGATTTTCGATATTTTTTTCGACCGTCTGCTTATAAAAACAATATGAACATGAAAAATTGCTTTATACTTTTCCCTCCACCTATTAGTGGCTTTTAGATTAGTATATTTCGTATAAATAAAAATTTCCATAACTTTATATCATTTGCAATGTTATTCTAAAGATAATGCCCAATAGGTTTTTTAATTCCAACTCAGCGATTTTTTATCATAATATGTTGAAAATGTACGAACGGGATAGCTCTGAGCTCTGGGTGCGGAGCGAGATCTGAAGAAAGCATTTTGTTGAAATGTCAAGAGAAGTTTGTTACTACCAAACTAGAGGCTAAACAAATGTACCTACTTCGCGTGCTAGTGAACTAAGCACCGCACGCAAACTTTGTCAAAGGAGTCCAACCACCTGGCAACCGAACGTATACAGTCGAGACATTTTGTTGAGAATTAATAAAATAAAAGAGGGTTTCGTGGAAGGACACGCGATATTAGAAAAGTTTCGACTTCGGAGTTTCAGAGAGAACCACTTGAATATTCATTAGTTGCGTATCTAGCGGACGGCGCTAATTTAAACAGGAAGTAGTAAGGCGCGAAATTAATTGAAAACTTAGCACTGCCGTCAAATGTTCATGAAAACTAATTTTTATGACTACTGTTTTTTTATCAACAGAAAGACGCTTGTCTTGGCTCTCCTTTAATAATTTTTTGCTCGGTATATTTAATATATATATATATTTTTATTACTCACATAAATGAGTTAAATTTCTCTCTATCTTTCAATCATAAAGTATTTTTTAAGAGCAGATAACAGACTTATGATTGGCCATTGCCTTATGGTTGGTTAATGTTATTAGTTAACCGATCCCTCGCTTAGTTTACAAATTGGTAACGAAAAGCAAATAAGTGATTTTTTAAAATGTGTGCTAATAAATTCAGCTTACGTGGACATTCAAACGACTAAGCTACTTTAGAATGTCTTTATAAAAACTATCAGTTACGGTATTGTTCTAAAACGGCAGAATTAATTTACTGGTGGCTGATTAGCTCAGTGGACCGTGAATAGGAATATTATACGCCGTGTTCACATTGCTACCGGATTGATAATCAATTGAATCTTTGCTGGTATTCCTTTAAATTGAGACAAATACTAGTTTGTTGGTGTCCAACTAAAGAAAATAGGTCCTGGTAGACTACCCTAGTGTAACCCAAGATAAACACTGACCATGTACGATTTATCCTCGTCGCATGAAAAAATTCGAGAGCTATAAGAAGCAAATTCGCCGAATCGATCTGAAGAACATTGCAAAACGTTTATGGGAAGATTGGAAGTACAAAGTAAGCTCGTGGGCGATAACCAGTCAATCAGGCTTGCGAACATCAATGCTATTTTGTTAATAGTTAAATCTGATAAGGCAGTTCTACTTCTGTTAGAATACAACATTATGACGATTTCCAAAAAGTTATATTTTGTATAACATAGCTTGGTAACTATCAAAACAATACCTAACATGACATACTTACTATTTCCATATTTAAAAACCTCCAAAACCAAACAATTTCCAACCACATTTCAGTTTTACATCACTGAAACGAAAACAAATATAAATGGTGTTTTCCCCGACCGCAGACGGCGGGCGGTTACGCTACGATTCGGGAAATCTGACCGTATTCAATGCCAGATATTTCTTACATGCCAGGCGTTTTCCTGCACCGCAACACCCTAAATATAGGTAGAATAGGAGACGAAATCTTACTTACCACTATTTTATTTCAGACTAGCTACCGGAGTCTTTTTCCATGAAATGCAGATGCCTTTTTATGGATGATTCGGATCGTGATCGCGATCGCGTGCCATCTCACTTACTCACGTGGTGCGAGTAAATAGATGCGAACGGGACGGCATGCAATCTCGATCACGATCAAACTTCTATAATAAGGCTGCGTGCTATATTTTCAAATCACGAGTAAATCAGTTTCTATCGCTTCAATCAGACGAGATAGCGGTCAGACCCAAGCCAATTAGGAACAAAAAAAAAACACTTAACTTTTTTTTTACACCAAAACTGCATTTGGCCGACACAATAAACAATGGATCTTCAAACTTCATCCTAAATAAACTTTAATCCGTACAAATTAAAAGCAAGACCAACAAAGAGCCAGCCATACCCAATAGGAACCTGTCAAATAAAAAACACATGTTCATTTCAACGACGGCCTCGGGAACACCTGTGCGCCAGGTAGATTTAAAAATAAAAACTCGTTTAACTGGATCGGGTTTGTCCCAGAGCTGGGATATTTATCCCCTCTTGAAGAATGATCTCACTGCATAAATAAATACGCTATTTGACATGCACAGCCTAAATAGGCCTTCTGTTACATAAAAATACATATTTAAACCTTTGGATGTAATTTGATCTATTGAACTTATTAAAGGTTTTTCATAAGCTTTTATATAAATAGCAATGTTTTCATGTTAGTTCAGCTAAGTAAGCTAAGTAGTAATCTTGGAAGCTGAATTAGAAGCAGTTCTCCTAACCGATTTAGCAGAAATTTTGCATGTATACACCTTTATTTCTGGTAAAAATACAATTTGCAATACCTACTCAATATTGTAATATTTTCAAAATGGCCGCTGCCACAAGATGGCGGATGGTGTATATTGTTAATATGGGTATCAAACCAAAGAGTTTGAAGAGGAAACAATAAAGTGACGAAACACTAAATTCAAAATGGCCGCCGCTCCAAAATGGCAGTTTACATTTCCGTTGCTAAGGCTAAAAAGCTTTTTTTTTTTTTTTTTTTTTTTTTTTTTTTAACTATTAAGTTTATTTTTCCTTTATATTATGATTACGGCGAAGATCTAGTTCCTTTGACTAAGCGTATAATTTCCTACGCAGAGATATTAAAAAAAAATGTACACAAATCGAAACTTGCAGCAATCCAAAACGAAAACAAACATAACCGATCTAAGTTCGCAAAAGGCGAACTTCGATTATAACTATGGGAAAGATTAGTTTACAGAAAAAAATAAAAGCTTAAAAAGTTTCCTTGATATCATTATAAACAAAATATATGTGGAAACTAAGTTGTCTTGTAAGAAACTAATCTTGTCTCCTAAATAGTACATGAAGTACTGCAAAAAAATGAAGAGACACCAAAGTCATTACCGCGCCATTTCGTAACACTAGCTAGGAAAATTAAGGCCTACATTGTGCCGCCGCCTTCCTGCCAATTAAGGCAGGCAAGAGTTGCCAGTTCTCGGATTTGAAGGCTTCGCGCATCATCAAGCTGTCAACGAACTCGTCAAGCCATGTCAAGCATTAGTTTCGGCGCAGGGAGTTTAAAAAGACTCGTGCAGCATGAAACATCATACGTTCTATTTTCGGCGGAATCAAAGCCGGAAGCAGATTGTCGGTCGACCGCTCTTTAGTTCCTTCTGGTTAGGTTAGGCGAAAAGTGGGTCAAATAAAAATGTGTTATTTTATCTATGGTTTTATCTATGTAAGTCACATTATACATGAAGCCACGGAGAGTGCCATTGGGATGGCAAAATTTTGGTCTAGAAAATTAATTTGAAAATAAAATAATAATTTACGTAACATCGACTCGAAAGAAGAAGGCACATACATATACATATATGTTTGTCGATGCATGGAAAATTGTTTCTAAATTGTAGCAGCGAATCTGTAGTCTAATTTGTAGTATGCAGCTAATGCGCATTCTTTCTGGACAAGCAAAAAATTAGATACGCCTCGTCTATAGCATAAATAATAGTTACTACGGTTCATAAAACAGCAGTTTTGCACAAATATAACATGTATGTATTTTGTGGCGAAAACAAACCGTTACCAAAAATAAAAACATAAATTAATTATTCTGTGCCAAAACCATCAACAGTACATACAAACGTAAAGGAAGATCTTTAATTATTACTTTTACGGCTCCGTCTGCCAAATAAGCAGTAAACAAACCGGTTTTGGACTTAAAACCGCTATGCCGCGCCGGAAAGCAAAACAGTTGGTACTGCCAGATGTTCCCGTGATGATCTCCCTAAAATTAAAAGATCATTTTATCAATCGACTTCAAAAGGAGGTTCTCATACGATTTTTTGCATATTTTAGGCGATATCTTTGCTATAGGCTACCGAACAGGTGTTCTATTTGGTAAATATTATATGAGGCATATAATTAAATATATAGAATTCCTTAAAAAATTATATAAATCGGCTAATAAAGTTCCGATATATCAGCGTTTAAAGTTTTTGCACGCATTAGGAAGGGATGCTCTGTCCATTTCCCGCAAAGTGAATGTCGGTATGGAGTTTGTATGATGTACTCACCAGTGACGTCATTAATAAGTAAAACTGTTTGTGCGCTCTCTATTTAGCAAGACTTTACAATGCTTATAGGTATCTTTCTTAATTTTGAACACTATTTGATTTAATTTTCAGTGATTGGTTCAATTTTTGATTAGCTTTTTCATGAGATAAATTATAATCAGTCCAGTATTTTTTTTTATTGAACAGGCTATATCGCAAGAGTGATTTTAAATATAGCTCAATCCCACGTCTATGGGTAGAAAATTAGAGGATTATCTTTTAGTAATAATGAACTCTACATAATGAAGACGATTTCATTCATATGACGAATTACCGGTAAAAACTTTTTACAGACTATCTTTTTATTAGTTTTTTATTTATTTGGATAATGACGATTATTCTGTCATACCACTCACTAAAGTAAATCAACATGACAAAACTAAAATTATCTGCCTCTCTGTTCATTTTAATACGTGAGAGAAGGATGGCAACAAGTTTAGAGCTGTCAAATTTAGTTTAGTTTAGAGTGCATCAGAATCGATGATTGACCTACTTAATTAATAAATTCCCATAACAGAAGGCACTATACCGACTTATCCTCAAAACTTTCCAGGGTACACGGTGGCAATTATTTTACACTTGGCAACACCGAGCCGGCCGCTAGCCAGCCATATATCAACGTATTTTAACGAGCATTATGAATTCTGTAACACGTTAACAATGCCAGAAACTGTTCTAAGGTAGCGTGGTGAAAAGTAACCGTTAGACGCACGCGTGGTAAATGCATTACCGATGAAGCGTTTATCTTATTCGATAGGGAGGAGTTAGTCGATAGTAACGTTATCGATATCGATATTTATGTTCGTTTATTTGGGTCGGCTGAATAATACAGAAGATATTCTGATATTCCAAAGATATTATTGTGCGAATACTTTTATCAGATTTTTTCTTTCATGCGGATTTCGTGCGTTTGTTATAACTTCTGATATTTGTACACCACGCACACAATTACTATGATAAATGTGAAAGTTTGTGTTTAAGTGTGTCCGCACACAACTCCGTAACATATGAACGGATTGCTAGAAAAAAACTTGTAAAAAACAGTGGAACTTAGAATCTCCTTTTTGGAAGTTGGTTGAAAACTGAAGCTTAATCACAGCATTTCAATTTAGATCGATAGTTGAGGTTTAAAAAAAACCCGACTTCACACTAAGTGAGTGAGTCAATAAACGGGAAACCTCCACAAAAAAAAATTATTACAAGTTTATCCAGCATACGAATAGGTAGCCTAAAAATCTAGATAAATTAATCTGACAGCTAGTTCGGGCAATCTTTCTTCATAGTTTGCGTAGGCACCTGACGCTGACGCCTTATCGAATTGATATTTTTGTCAAAGATCAAGATCAAGCTTGCCTAGTACCTATCGACAGCACTTTCTGAATTGTTTTTCTTTTATTTTCCTTTCGTTAACCAGGTTTTAAAATACTTTCTGATAGTTTTTTGCATTATTCTGTTCTCAACTTAGGAGATTTCAAACCAACTAGTCTAGAGAATATTCGCTAGATTTTGGACAGTAAAAAAACATCCAAAGTTAACAAAAACCGCTAAAGAAACAGTAAGTAAATGATTTTAAATAAGTAACGACCTTTGAGAAGCATTTACTGGCACGAAACAAGTGTATTATCCTCTAATATCACAATATATTTTAAATTCGATAGTTTGTGTAAGTGTGTATGTTTGTCCGTGCTCAACTCCGTAACGGCTAAACAGATTTAAATGAAATTTGGTAAGGAGGTAGCTTAGACCGTAGATCAACAAGTTATCTGTTTACAACCTTACCACGGTAAATATCCCGTAAATGATCATATAACTTTAATCTGTTTATCCCAGAAAAAAATACGGTTCCGCAACTAGTGAGATATAAATGTAAATCTGCTTGCCTGTCTGTCCCACTATCTATTATTTATTTCCGCTTTCACGCACGACTAATAGCTGAACCGATATTCATGATAGTATAAAAAAGAGTATAGTGCGTCATGAGGACGAACATTGGATACTTTTCATCGCGGAAAAAAATGCGGCTAAAACCGCGAAGCGCAGCTAGTCTGACCATAAAATAAATATATATAACCTTTAGGTACGCCAAGTGATACCCGGAAAAAGACGCGCATAATTGAAAATTATGATTGGTTATAAGGTAAACTTTAGCTTAATCATCATCGTTCTAGGCCAAGCTTTTTGCGCGAGTGAGCGGTCGAAGGTTCGCGTTTTTGTGGTAAAACGTTTTTTGCTGATGCAACGGCATTGACTTGCTGCTGGGTGAAGTAACTTTATTAAGCCGAGCTAGGATTTGAAATTTCTGATGTACAGTTAAATTATTGCGTCGTCGGCAACCAGGCTTGCTAATGCAGTTTGTGTATCTAACCGCAGTTATGTTTAGATACGCGAATGACGTTGCTATAAAAAGCGATACATCGCCAGGGCCAAGGGCGTTGCCAAGCAAAACATCATCATCAGCCAGAAGAAGTTCACTGCTGAACATAGGCCTCCCCCTTTAATCTCCACACTGATCGACAGCCTGCCTTTTACATCCACTGGATGCCAGCGACTCTCACTATGTCGTCAGTCCATCTAGTGGGAGGCCTACCTACCCTGCGTCTTCCGGTTCGTGGTCTCCACTCAAGAACCTTTCTTCCCCATCGGTTATCGGTTCTTCGAGCGATGTGGCCTGCCCATTGGCGGATATCCACGTTCAAGCAAGACATGTTTATTGAGATTACGTTGAAGGAAAACATTGTGAGGAAACCTTACCGTCCAACAGGATTTGATCCTGGATCTGTCTACCAGAAACATCCCAAGTGTCATAGCACGATAGTAGAGTACTTTCTTTAGTCAAAGCTCTAGTGAAGTCGAAAGTCTGTCATCACGCCTGATGGTGGTAACCCGATAGCTTAAGTTGTTTATCAGTTCCTCATCCAAGCTACCTAGTTTGTATTGGGAACTAACACCTCATTGCGCTGATAGCGATATGGTGAACGCGTATCATTCCGCTCGGAAGATTAAGTTGGCTTCGTCCAGTTCCAGGCTAGGGTCAGGTGTGCAATAACATCTTGGACAACACTGTCACTTAAAAAACATAAAGCTATTTTACCATTTCAAAAATATACAACAGTGTCTCTGCGGAGCAAGCTCGTAGTGGAAATAAAGATGGACAGACAAAGATTGGAAAGAAAGAAATGGAATAGGAAAATGTTCCAGCAAAAAGAGCGACGCTTTTACTCGTACATATTATTATTGGAAGAATAACCGCCTTCGGACAGTTTCAAATGTTCCACAAAACGTTTTCGATGTTATGAAGCTATAACGCGGACGTACTGACGTAAATAACCGTAAGCAGCGCATGGCGGGAGGCAGAGTTACTGAACGTATCGACGGCAACAAACAGTAGCTCAACGTCAGACGGCTTGTTATTCAAGTACTTGTATTGAATCGAACACATATATGAAACGGCAAACGAAGCATCAGAAATGTAGCACCACAAATGAGGAGATCCGTAGACAAACGAAAGTTAACGACATAGCCCACCAGATTAGCAAATTGAAGTGGCAGTGGGCGAGACACAGCACGCAGAACAGAAGGCCGATGGGGCCGAAAGGTTCTCGAATGAAGACCACGGATCGGTAGCGCAGCGTAGAATGTCCACCCACAAGATGAATACACGACGTAAAATTGACCGCAGGGAAACGCCGGATGCAGGCCGCTTCCAACCAGCCCTTTTGGAGATCGAAGGGGAAGGCCTATGTCCAGCAGTGGACGTCCTATGGCTGAAATGATGATGATAGAACGTAGCACTCTCAGCGACGCGATGATACGATATACGGTAGGCAATTGGCAGTGACTGGAAAAGAATTAGCCCTGATTGCCGGGGCAATGGAATACGCCATCGGTATTTCCGGTAAAGAGGCTACTAAAATAATTGAAAGAAGCGGATACTCGTTGCGAGTGCAATCGCCGCGAGCAAACTCACTTGGTGTGACAAACTACTCGCTGCGACTAAGATTCATTCGCCGTGAGTGAAATTGAGAATGTATCGTCGCGAGCGCGTTTCTCGCAGCGATTGCAACGTTTGCGCGAGTTGTGTGACACTCGCTGCGAATTCCCATGGCATTTATTTGCTTCTGCACCAACTGACTTGTAAGTAGAATTTCACGTGAATTGCAGTCGCTACATACGTGACAAATAGGCAGTGCGGGGCATCGATCTATTCGCATAGAATAGACTCGCTTCGTGTAACCGATAACACACAGAATAGCAAGAAGAACGCTATCTATTATCTCCTCTCTGTGTATGACTGTCTCTCTCTCGAGAACTCTCTACTAGTCTCTGTGATACCGGCGCTTAATTCTACGATGTATCCCTACTGCTACAGTAACACCGGGATGTATTCTAAAATAGCCATCGAACGCTCGCGCGGTCTCGAAAAGTAAAGATAACGTATATCGAGGCGTAATACCTACTCGTTGATAAAATTCTATCGCATTTTATCCGTATTATTATGACGTATTATTTTGTTTCCGCAATTCTACATGCATTCTGATGAAATGTATACAAAATCACTGGATAAAACACTACATACCCAGATATAAGAAGTACCAAGAAGAAATTCGTGTTTTAAGGTGGTTCGTTTCACAAATCGCGGGAAATTCAAATTTCAAACAGTTTTCTTGTCTTTGTAGCTAAGGCGGGTAATTATTGTAAACAACCATAATGTTTGCGCAAATTGATTATAATTCTTTACAAAATCATGTAAAGTTATTTATCTCTGATGCTCATTATTACCTACTTACATTTGTGAATAAACGAATTTTTGCTGTTTCAAACGCCTTATTCACAAATGTAAGTAATATGGTGCGTCACTGTTAAATAATTGTACATTATAAGAACAGCCAATATTTTGCTCAAACACTGTGTTATTTAAAAATAATTACCTGGCCTGGCTACTAGGACCAAAAAACTGTTTAAAATTTGAATTTCCCGCCATAGGTGAATCGAACCACCTTAATGCAACTGAGTGACGTAACGAGCTAGTCGCTTGCGTGGTGGTAAGCGTCGAGATTGCCCATAACAGTTCGGTGTCACCCAGAATTTAAAACTTCAATAGTTCATTAAAATAATATAATTATAATAATAATAAACATACAGAACAAGTCACACAGTTCACTTTCTTCTGACTGGTAAATACAATGGCGTCGATACTGTCATAACACTCACTAAACTAATCAACATAATAAAACAATCTGACAGGACTAAAATGATCTGCCTCTCTTTTCATTTTAATATGTGAGAGAAGGATGGCAGCAATTTTAGAGCTGTCACATTTAGTTTAGTTCAGAGTACATCAGAATCGATGCCAATGTTTGGCAAAAATACAAACAGGCCCATGAAAACAGCGAGCAATATTCACAGACCTGATCGCAGTCAATAGAGAAACAACCAAAATCACACCTTTCCCTCGCATGTTTGCAGAAAAAATTTCGGCCTACCCTCCGAAAATACCCGTGGACGGTTATATAACTGTTATTTATACTGTGCCGAGGGCGATTGGTGACCGCTCTATGTGAGATCACCCTTCATGTAGCGTCCAAAAAGGTAAGCCTAAATAAGGGTGTGACTCAGCTGATCGGCACTAAAGGCGCTTGTAGACGATGCGTAGTACAAGTAACAAGTAGAAGTAGCAAGTGCCTACTACGCATCGTCTACAACGGTGTGCACAGTGACGTGGCCGTGATACTTGGCGCCAAGTGAAGCTTAGTTTCTCCACGCTACTCACGCGACGCCCACTGCGCATAGTTCATCTCGTTCGAACACTGCGTGGACTCGCACGCGAGTTGTGGCAGCACCGCGCTAGTAACTAGTTATCATTTGAACACCTACTTCTGCTTGCTACTTGTACTACGCATCGTCTGCAAGCGCCTTAACGCACACACACATTGTATCAACAGAATTATTGATTATACCATTGTGTGTGTGAACAGGTGTACCGAGATTGTTTATGAGTTTACAACGTCAGTGTTACAAGTTTTGATACACAGCTGTTTCTATCATAGATTCTGGCTAGTGAAAGTATTAGAGGATGAAAAAGCGCGCCAACTTTAAAAAAATCCGCATAACAACCCCAAAATTAATATGAAATGCAAACATTACTGTGTTCTGACAGTGTTACAATAAAAATTCATAATTTACAAGTATCAAGTGAGATTATTCCAGGTCATCATCATCGTCATAATCAGCCTCTTAGCAGTCCACTGCTGCACTTTTAGCCTACCCCCGAAAGGGTGATTGGGCCATATCCACCACGCTGGCCCAGTTGCGGGTTGGTGGATTCACATACGCCGTTGAATTTTTTTCTCCATACGTATGCAGGTTTTCTCACGATGTTTTCCTTCACCGAAAAGCCAGTTGTATGAAAATCCGTACATAAACTCCAAAGAGCTCATTGGTACGGGCCCAGGGTTTGAACCCACGACCTCACGCTTTCAAGTCTAGCGGTCTCTCAAATAGGCTACCACGCAATTTTATTTTTATTCCAGGTAGTTTATTCTAATTTTTGGGGTTCCAATGCTGATATTTTTAAATTGGCCGCTTTTTCAGTCTCTACTTTCAATAACCATACACTAAACTCGGACTCTTGCTCTGACAGGTGCGACAACGTTGTAAAAGGCTGAATGAAAAACAACGAATTTTGATCACTTGCACTTGGTACCCGATTACTTCAGTGAAATATTGATAGAAAATGTTTTGATTCAGCATTTTACGATGTTACTGCAGCTGTCACAGCAAATAAACGAATGGAAATTGTGTAATATTATAAATGCAAAAGTGTCTGTTTATTTCTTTTTCACGATGCAACAGAGCAATCGACGTGAATTTTTGC
Organism: Agriopis marginaria; assembly: GCA_932305915.1. Classification (NCBI taxonomy): domain Eukaryota; kingdom Metazoa; phylum Arthropoda; class Insecta; order Lepidoptera; family Geometridae; genus Agriopis; species Agriopis marginaria. The sequence continues at coordinate 17,045,775 of OW029914.1, read as the reverse complement.
TTGGAGATAGTAGGATGACCTGAGAGTGACATTTAAATAAGATTCTTTTCGTTATTTAATTTTGTGGTGGTACGGCACCCTCATTGCGCGAGCCCAACTCCTACTTGCCCGGTTTATTTGTGAAATTTCTGCTAGACCCCAAATATTTGTAAATATATGCTTGTAAAACAATGAGCCATATTATACTACCATTACTGAATATAGACCTACTAATAGTTACAAGTACTTCAAGTCTGTATCGGTAGATATAAAGTAAGCAGACCCAGTATCAGGTAAAGATAGCACTTTTAGGTCAGATAAAACTACAACACGGTTAAAATCATACCAATGTTACTCAGTAATATATATTTAGCTGATTTCATTGATTCACAAAAGCATGGAACAAGTTGTTAGGTCTAGTAAATTATTCAGAAACAATGTATCCTGAGAAATAAATAGACAAAATTTAGATAAATACTTAAATATAAATATTCGGGACGTTTTTGCACACACGGTCATCTGACCCCAAACTAAGCAAAGCTTAATATGGCTGCCAGAGCCGGACATACATACATAATTATATATTACTAGCTGACCTGACAGACGTTGTTCTGTCTTAGAACTGTCAAACACGCAAAGTTAAAATTGTAAATCTTATTTTTTTACATCTTGGGTTACATTATTGGAGTTTTAGTAAAGATCCCTATTTTTTGAAAATATAATTATAGCCTATGTTACCCGGGGGATAGTGTAGCTTTCCAACAGTGAAAGAATTTTCCAAATCGGTTCAGTAGTATTGGAGCCTATTCAATGCAAACAAACAAACAAACAATCAAATCTTTCCTCTTTATAATATTAGTATAGATAAGTATAGATTAAATACATACTTAAATAGATATTAACACCCAGATCAATTATGTCTTCTGTGCCCAGATATAGAACAGACACAAATGTTCAACACAAAATGTTTGTCCTAGGTGGGAATCGAACCCACGCCCCCAAGCTCAGAAGGCAGGTTCACTGCCAACTGGACCAACGGGCTATCTACTGGACCAACGGGCTTTCTGTGTTTAGATACATTGTAAGTTGTTGTAGACGTTAAAATAATTCCTCATTATATTACATTTAATACAAGGTTAGAACTCACCTTAATTCCGGAGCGTCCTTGCTGTTTGAGCAGCACATTCTCTGGCTTCATGTCGCAATGTATGATCCTGCTTTTGTTGAGCGCGTGCAGGCACTGCAGCAGACTGTGCGAAAACTTACGCACCAGCTGCAGGGAAAACCCTTGAAACTTGTTCTTCTTAATCAACTCATATAAGTTGATCGACAACAGTTCAAAAGTTATGCAAGTGTGATTCCTGAATGTGAACGAGTCAAACATGTGGATCACGTTCATCGTATTATCCTTGTCCTGCTCTCGCAAGTGCTCCAGTATACGGATCTCTTCTTGAGCTTGACGGTGGAAGCGTTTCTCATTCCTCACCATCTTCAAAGCCACGTTCTCGCGCTTCTTGTGATCGTACGCTTTCACGACCTGACCGAAGCTACCCTTCCCTATCACTTTCAAGACCTCATATCTATACGCGATGTGATCGTGAGGGATGTGGATATAGGAGCCCTGTTCGTTGTCGTACTCGCAGTTGTTCGGGAAGCCGACCAGACCGGGCCGCTTCTTGGCGTTCGCGCCTATGAAATACACCTGCGGATAGTCGAATATCTCGCGGTGCTCGTAAGGGGTGAGTTTGTTCATGTAGAGCTTCATGACCTGCTCGGGGCTTGCGGCGGCAGCCGGTGGCCGCTTGTCGGGCGGTTGCGCGTTGTTGGGCGGCGGCGCGGGCGGCCCGGGCTCCAGCGGCGGCAGCGCGCCGTCCCGTAGCAGCGCCCGCCCGAACGCGTGCGCGCTCCCCAGAGGCATATCGCCGGTCATGGCCGTGCGCCCGCCGCCACCGACGCGCACTTCGCTCGCCGTGGCCGTGCTGCCGACCCACGCGCGATCACGCTCGCACACACCACTGCACCTCACTGCACTTGCACTTGTTGACGGCGCCACCCTGTCACACTGCACCACATTTCACAACGACCGGGAGGAGCGAGACCCACGTTTCCACTTATGAGGGCACATTCCGTCTCGGCGAGGATACGATGGAGCCGTGGCCGCGGGTGATACCGTGCGACGCGAACGTGAAACGCAAACAAAGACCTCTTCCTTGCAGGCCGACCCGACGACAGAACCAGAGAGAAAATAGAAACGGTCGCCAAAGTCATTGAACCGTTCGACCGCGCGGAATGAACGAGTGCGAGTGAGAGAGAATGGCCTTGCTTGTTTTGATGGCGATCGCTAGATGGCGTTACTGGTATCTAAACAATGATTGATGTATTATTATAGACCTGTTTCAGAAATATTCTTTAAGTTGGTAGCCATGAATAGTTTGAGCCTACAAGAGAGAGACTTGTCCTCATCGGAGACGTCAATCAGCTACTTTTCATCGACAAAGAAAATCTTTTTGAAATGAGATACCATCCATCGCCCAAACCTGATCACAAATATCAGTCAGGAGTTGCTTTGCACGCACAGGAACAGTCATCGTCATGGTCAAATCACAAAAAGTTATAATTTAATTTTTATATTAATAAGTGGTCCACCTAGGTCCTGGACCCAGCTCATGGCCCCCTGGATTCGCCCTTGAGCGCAAATACCAAGCATCTTCCCCAACATCATATTCTGCACATGCAGGAAGAAAAGGAAACCCTCAACAGCCAGGGTTATGGGGGAGGCACGGGATCGCGCTCTCTTACCATACATGAAGCTCCGGGGATAATAAAAATCATGGTGTCCGCAGAGTTGCAGTTTAAATAAAAAAATCGAAAAAAAGAGTTTGTATTGGGACTTGTATGAGGCTTAAACAAGACGAAGAGACACGCATAGCCAAATTACACTTGTCCACGCGTTCTTGAACATTGACGAATATTTAAAAATAATAATCCTAAAATATTCCATATCGACGATAAGCGCTTTTTTAAACGCGCAAGTTTAGAAAAGTTTATTCTACACCGTAAGTAATTCTACCATAATATATTATGTTGCCTCAGCGACATGGTTTATTCACGTTGTCTCCCAAACTCTGCGGCACGCTCTGCGGGGTCGAATTCCTGTCAGACGAGACGAGAATACTGTATGGGGAAAAGCTCTGACGAAAAAGGGTCCGGGTCTTTCATAATTCCCCTATCTTCCTTTACTTTTGTCTATGGCAGTACGGTTGCTACAGCAGCGCCATCTATTGAACAATCGTTCAAGAATAGTTCTGTCATCCTACCGCACCGCACGTCTTTTTCTTCCCTCTTGCTTGTTTTCTGTCATTTTTCAGAATCGTAATCTAAAATAATTTATTTCGGTGGTGTTTTGTCTTACTAAACAACGTCGGGAAAACGATTGTGTAATAGTAAACCAAAGTGAAATCTTGAAAAACTCGCTAGTGCTTTTGCAGTCGGTGAGTACCTAATTTATTGTCTTTTTGTGAACAATCTATTGCTGCGATTTCATTATAATTTTTGCGAGTGGTTTAGCTCTCTGAGTGGGTTGCAAAATATGCAAACCGTTCTTTTTTTGCCCATCTATGTTGCGAGGCAGAACTACAAAGCTGCTTGTTAAAATTATACCTGCTTCAATACATTTAACAAAACTGAATTTTGTGTCCCCGGTTTGTATCTATGATATTAAATTTATTATCATAAATAGATTCATGAACGAGATAGCACGCGATACATTAACATTAACGTAGTGATAGGTACGTCTTGTTGTACTTATATGAACCTTTCAAGGTAATGTTAGGGCACCCAGTTTGGTTGCGGTATTGTATACCCACTTCCTTAATCACGTTTGGTCAAGGCCTACGTACGTTTACAACGCGTTGGCTGGCCGTCTGCCAGTGCATTAAACAACATCTAAGTAGGTACTTGCATTATCGCAGCAAAATGTGATAAAAACTACTTAAGCCTTTGTTTATTTTTTTTACTGGAAATGACTCATTCAATTCCTTTGACAAGGTTCTATGGTTAATCTCATGGAGATCTGAGTCATAGTGAAACAATTGCATTAAACCTTTCTTGTTAACTTTGTTACAAAGATTATTTATGTAGGTATTTACATAGGCTACAATAAATTTTTCTATGGACCAACTTTTTTCAGCTCTCTGAAGGCTGCATAAATATTGTTAAAACTTAAATTAAAACATTTTCATTTAATATTTCACTGTAGTACTTACTTATATCAGCTTCTAGCTACAATCTTATATTAAAAAAATCTAGTAAATTTAAGGTTTTCATTCATCATTTAAAATTTACTGCAGCTTAAAATTCTAGGTCGGAGTTTGGTCAGCTATGAGTTGTTTAATTTTAATAATAACTAGTTGAATCTTGCTTTGTTACCCACGTTTTTCCAGTTCTTCTGCATTTCTGGGGGTAAAAGTAGTGCCCTATGTCTGTCCTCATGGTGCACACTATCTTCTAGCCAAAGTTCTTTAAGCAAACAGACGAAGACTGCAACAAGCGAGCAAACAGACTTGCTGAAATTAGAATATATGTTAGGATAGGCTTGCCACTTCGCTTGATGTTAAGCGAAGATATGGTCTATGGTGGAACATGCTTGCCTAGAAGAAACCGATTCACTCGTGAAACACAGCTCTCTATTAAGAGCAGCATCTTAACTAGAGATGAAATGGATATTCGGTAACTATTCAGTATCTAGCCTATCTGACCTGAATAGATGATGAATATTAGTTTGCGGCCCTAGTACACGAAAAATATTGATTATAAAAAAAAAATAGGAAATGTTCTCTAGTTAATTTTGTAATAAATTTTTTTTTAATCGTAAAATGACTTTGAAAGGACATAGTATTGTCAAAAAACTGCTATTAGGTGCTATTTTTCCAATATGGCGGCGAGACTGGTAAAGATACGAGGTGGCTAAGTTGAAATTCGGAAAGGGTACATCTATAAAATTACCTATTTTCAAAACTCCCTGAATACCTTCTTTGTAACCTCTTTTTATTGAACTAAATGGCTGTACTATTAAGATTAAAGCTTATCCAATTGTCTTAGATCTGTGGTATTTGTAAACAGTATAACCTTTTTTAGTATCTTTTTTGCCTCACACCGGCAATGGAATGAGCTCCCAGCCTGCGGCATTTCTGAGCAACCACAACATGGGGTTCTTCAAAAGGGTTGCTAATAGAGTCTTTTAAAGCTGGCAATGTATCTGTGATGGCTCTGGTGTTACAAGTATCCATAGGCGACGGTGATCACTTATCATCTTGGCTTATTACCTTGTTTGCCACTTATAGCATAAAACACAAAAAATGCAAATACTATACAATTAACCCATTGTCCTTGTAGGTAAAGTTACGTTCAGATCTGACAAGTTTTTACTGTTAAAATGTTATTGAGTAATAATTATTGTATTATTCAGTGAGAAAAACTACATAATGTAATCATTAATATGTACCAAAAACATTTGATTTACGAGTGATTGGTTTCTTTTAGACTAGGGTGCTCTATCATAGACCGCATCTTCACTCATCATCAAGCAAGATGGCGATCAAGCCCTAGGCTACCTTTAAATAAATAAAAACACCTACAAACACAATTTCGCATAATTATAATTGACCGAGCGAAAAGACAAGGGCTGAGATTCTAATGGGAGATGACAACTTGTGTATCGTTGATCCGGTCTTCATAAAACTTTGTAGGCAAGTTGTTTATTGCAATACAATTTTTAAATCGAATGGGGGCAAAATGAGGCTTTCTGAAGATTAATGGGTCGCGAGGTCACCGTTTGAGGCAAACTACTAGTATTACCAAGCCTGGCGCACTCCGCACTTTAGGTATGAAGCTATACGTAGCCGATTTGTCAGACCTGCCGCGCGATAGACAGAAAACGCGACAAGAGCTGCGCGATAGACAGAGGCAACTTGTAGGTTAATATAGTGCTGTAGGTAGCGCTCGGACGTCCTGAATTGCACTTAATTGTGTAGTAGCAAGAGTCGATACTTATTCAAATGATTTTGCGGAATGAGTCTTCTGTACTTGTACTTATATTACAGAAGAATAATAGCATAATATTAGTTAGATTGAATGGAAAGCATGACAACCCTAGCTCGCATCATTATAGATTTAAGTAAGCGCCCACATGGTCCATTTTTACTGCCTGGAATTTAAATCTGGCACTCGGCCATCCATAATAAACGAATCCCTCTTATTATTTACTCTTTTCTACTGTTAATCTTCGCTATATAAATTTAATAACTTTAAACGAGCAATTTTTGTATACTGGGTTATGCGGAAAGACTGTACTAAGCTGAAAAGGGTCTGTTATTATCCTTATGAACAACTTTTACTATGGGACCTACCCTGAAATCGCATTTTTTCGATTTGTGAATTTCTATGATGGAACAGATGATATTTTTTTAGCGAGATCAGGGTTGTTCCCATTGTAAACGTTGTTCATAATGATTAATATAACGGCCCCTTTCGGCTTAGTACAGTCTTTTCGCGTAACCTTGTATATATACATTTATATCGCGTATCTCGGAAACGGCTCCAAAGATTTGGATAACATTTTGTATTTAGATATAATTATGGTAAATATGGTAATGCTTATTAAGGCGCTCTTTTCCGACTTTTGTAATTTTGGTCATTCTAGTTGAAGTGTGTCTACTTCCATGGTTAGCTTAAAAATATAAAAACGGTGTCTTACCAAAATTGAATGTTTTATCTAGAAACCCACAAAGAATGAAACACGATTAAGGAAATTTTGCTTGATAGAAAAAAATATGAAAGTAACACTTATTTGCGCTTTTGTGCAATTTTTTGGATTCATTCAAATACCCATTTATCAAATTATATCTGTGAGATTTTAATTTACAGGTTTCATAATTATGAAGAAAACTGCAAAGGTACATTTTACAAAAAAGCTATACTTTTCAAAAAATATGAGAAAAACTCAAAAATAAGACTAAGGAAACGCATGACTGTGTGTAAGCGCCATGGTTTTGCTCTGCTAAATGCTACTTTAATACAATAAACCAAGCCTGATCAATAAAATATGGTCATCTGTAGTAAAAAGCGTTGCATAAAAGTGGTAAAACCTCGCCTTAAGATTAAATATCTATATAGGTGTTTTTAATCAAAAAACGTACACATGCTACCGCTCAACCACCATCGCTCATCTTGATCTTGCCTTTGGCACATTTCATTCAAGTCAGTTCAGAAGTATGGTCACCTTTGTTTTACAACTATTGGTTTTCTTTTAAAAGGAAATGTAACTTTTTCTTCGAAGAAACCTTCAATACACCGCCTAGGTGTAATTAATAGGTACATAGCACAAAAAGCGAAGTTCCTTTGCCATTCTCACGCTAGATTTAGACTTTAATACTGGCTGTTTAACTTTTTATAGCGCACAAAAACACTTCTGTTACCTGTTCAGGCCATGACTCAGTTGCTATTGCTATCAAGGACCTTCTAGGAATTAAAACCTACATATATATTATAGGCATTTATACAGTTGTAATATTTAGGCGCTGGCTGTAAGTAGCTTTTGCCCGCGGCTTCGCATACATTGTGAACGACACTAGACCAATCGATCGACTGCCAAGCGATGCCATCGATCGACGTCGATCTTTGAGTGATCGATGAACATCGATCGATCAAGGTAGGTCAATCATCATTCGACTGGCGATCGATGTATTCATATTTAATTACTTGGTAAAGCCAATTTACAAATCAATAGTATAATAATAAATTACCTCAAGTATAAAAACAAATTACAATTATTAGCCGATATTTTTTTTATTATTTCAATTGAATTAATTATGTAGTATCAAAAATAATAACAATATAAATAATCATTATTACAGATCTAACTGTAAGACTCTCACTATGGGCCTCATAAGCAAGCTCAAAGTCGCACAACGAGCTATAGAGAGGGCTATGCTCGGGGTTTCTCTACGAGATCGAATCAGAAATGAGGATATCCATAGACGAACGAAAGTTACCGACATAGCCCACCGGATTAGCAAGTTGAAGTGGCAGTGGTCAGGGCACATATTACGCAGAACAGATGGCCGATGGGGCCGAAAGGTTCTCGAATGGATACCACGGAAAGGTAAGCGCAGCGTAGGACGTCCACCCACAAGATGGACAGACAACCTAAAACAGACCGCTGGGAAACGCTGGATGCAGACAGCTTCCAACCGGCCCTTTTGGAGATCGATAGGGGAGGTCTATGTCCAGCAGTGGAGCAGTGAAATGATGATGATGATGATGATGAACTGTAAGAATTAATTCCCGGGTATGTCCTAAAACTGCGACCAGAATCACCGTAGGATGAGCAGCAGCGTCCTATTAGTACACGGTGAATGTACTGCGATCCCCAAGCCACATGCCAAGCGTGGGGATTATGGCAACACCCCTCTCTACGAGGGAGGCCTTTGTTCAGCAGTGGACGTTTACAGGCTGATGATGTGTACAAGAAGTGCTCAATAAGCCAGTGCTGTAGCCAGAAAACTTGACGCTATGGCACTATTGCGTCTCTCTTTAACTCTAACTTTAAGAAAAATTAAAGATTAGCTTTTGACCAAGTTTTTATATAAACAGAACATATGACACGTATAAGCAACACAGAGAGATTTGTTTTGAATGTATTTTATTTAGGTAAAAATAGCCACCTCTTGCTCGACGTGTCGATCATGTTACAATGGCCGTGGTCACGGGCTGACTGAAACCTGCGGCTGAATCGGGCGAGAACGGGTGATTTGTTCTTCTACACCAAAAACTTTCTATTTACCTAGTCTGTGTTCTACCCTCACTTGATTTCATAGGGAGATTGTTTACACCTTTAGTTAAACATATTTTGTTGTAATGACTGGTTAATGATAAAAGAAAGAGGCGAAAGTAGGTTCAATAAGGACAATTACCCTCAAAAACTAGGCTCAGATAAACCACCCGATAATACACTTTTGGTTAAACGAAATCAATGATAATGATAACGTTATTCGTGTTATCTCTTATCGGAATTTATATACTAATAAGTAGGTACAGTAACTTTTCTATAGAACGGTTATTTGTTATCGTGTTTTCTGTAGGTATTGGTTCTTTAGTAAAAATGGTTTATATTGCACAAAGCCTAGCTAGTATTGACCGATAACGACTAGAAAAATCTAGTATTTCCTTCTCAAGGATGCATCATAATTATTACATTTCTACAATAAAAAATAACAACCTGCACATACCTACACTACACAATTTCAATGAACGGTAATCATCCTCTATTTCCCACCCTTCTATTTCTAATTCAAAGTGGGGGTGATAAGACCTGCACTGACATCCCGCTTGGGGTGTATTGTGCATTTGCCCCTGCCAGCCTACCCAAACCAGCCGAGCTTCCTAAAATAACGAAGCACGGCTTTGGCTGACTAACCTGCTTTGGGTCCCATCCTTATAGGTGGTATATTTTCCTAAAATTTAAGATGTATTTACCTTGAGATATAATAGCCTTTTCAATGAAAAAACCAACTCGAAAAGTCTCTTGCTCAAAAAGCGTTAGTCGAATTGGCCGACGCGCCAGCCTGAACCACATCATACGCAGGGCTTTTTGCACAGTCGATGTTGCTGCTGTGCTCGAACCGAGTGGTCATGCGCGTGACGATGGAAGGAGGCCTGATGGTATGGCACTTGTTCCCTGGAAGTTGGGACGGCCTCTTATATGGGACGCGACTTGTGTCGATAATTTGGCGCCGTATCATCTTCCCGAGACACAAGGTAGGGCTGGTGCGGCTGCCAATACGGCGGAGCAGCACAAGCGGCGCAAATATGCTAACCTCGGCAGTGGTTACATATTTAAACCGTTTGGGGTCTATACATTGGGGACTTAGCACACCATATTTTCAAAAATCTTTCAGACCTTCTACGGTCTATGGGCAATCTGTTTTTTTTTATAGTGTTAGTTAATTGCATATTGTTTAGTTAATAAAAGTACTACCCAGTTTAAAAATAAATAAAAACGAATAATTAAAATCAGCATTAGCTTAGTTCGGACTAAGCTTCTTAGTCTTGAGCATCGACGTAAAGTTGCTAGTCCATCGGTTTTAAATCGGATACATTTGGGAGAGTGAGTGTGTATTGGATCAGCATGATCTAATTCCCTCCTGCCAATTTTTCTATAGGACTGCTATCGGTTCATATTCCGAAAACCCGTACGAAGCGCTTTGATTCTACATTTATTGTGCGAACTGCTAGTCTGTCGAATGCGCTGCCTGAATGGGCGTTCCCCGATGGTTACAATCTGGTGTCTTCAAACCACGAGTGAATCGGTTTCTTCTAGGCAAGCGTGCTCCAACGTAGACCGCATCATCGCTTAACATCAGGCGAGATGGTGGTCATACGCATACCTATTATTTATAAAAAAAAGGTTACTTGGTAAAGATATCGCGTAACATAAACAAAAAAAATAGAACCACCTATTTAGATGTCGGTTAAAAATGAGGAGTCATTAGAGTTGCGTGGCTGACTGTGCCGGTGTCCCTCCCTAGGGAGCTAAGTTGAAGATCAATTTACCAAAGTGGGTTCATTGGAAGAGGGGGAGCCCTTCTGGTTGGGTAACTATCCAGTTTGTTTTGCTTGATGTTGTGGTCCAAACAGGCTGCTAATTATGTTTATACTTTTTAAATAGTAAATAGTAGGTATACATATAAATATAATATATCAAATAGTATTTTTATGTCAAGATTTTTATAGAAAAAAAAAACACGTTTATGAGACTCTAAGGAGGGCGAAGGCTCATTACACTGTGTGACGAGGTTCTGATGATGGAGCCGGGAAATAGATTAAATGTCGATACTCAATCGATAGCCTGGCAATAATGTGAATATCTATAGTATGTCGATTCGATACTATCCATATTCACACTTTTCGAGGTCAACCATCGATAGTAGGACTGTCGATAGTTTGGCAACACTCGTCTATAACTCTGCTGCCGATGTTCGGTCTCAAGGTAGACTTCGATCGCGGCCGATCGCAGCCGCACACGGCTGATGTGACAAGTTTTCGCACTAAGAAAATCTTTAAGTATTTGATGAAAATATATCGCGCCGCTTCCGAGGTCTGTTTAACACTGCGATCGGCCGCGATGCGCGGAAGTCAACCTATAAGAATCGAGCACATTATGCCGGGCAGCAACGGCCCGGGTCGCATCGCAATAATCACTTTGATACATTTTATATGGAAATCCGCCCTGCTACGCCCCGGCATAATGTGCGATACTTCATATTAAATGTTTAAAAGCTATTTTTGCGATGTGACCCGGCCCGTTGCGTCCCGGCACAATGTGCGCGTACCTTTACGACCCGAATGGCGCGACTCGGTTCGACCTAGCGCGATTTTATTCCTAATCAACTGACAATACGGGCCAGTATAGTGCTGGGAACGTACATACGAACTTCGCCTTTAGGACGGAAAGAAGAACCATCAGTTTTGGTTTACAATTTCATAAACATCGCAAAACAAAATCAACTCTGCCAATTTCCCACCTAGTCCATCCACAAGTAGGGTTGCCAACGTTTTGTCCAAGAAATAAAGTATATACCTAAAGGTGAGAGGAGGAAAATTAACAAAAAAATTTGACATTTTGAAATGAAAAGAATAATGTTTTTTTCCCGGTTATTTTTATTTTTTGTTACTTTAGAACTCCGTCATATATGAAAAGATTTTTATTTTTTATTCAAACGATATACTTTTAGATTGGTCCCATAGAAATGTCATCAAAATCGGTTCAGTAGTTTGGCTTTTAAATCAAAATAACTGGGAAATTTGTTTTAAATAGTTACTTTGATGACGATATTATGTCATCCCAGTAACCGAAATTGCATATTTTACAAATTTTATGAAGTTGGTTTTATAAATTAATAATTATTTAAGTTTTAAACTTATATTTATGAGAGCGCTCAGCTTACATTGCGTTCTCTAGAGCGGGCCGTACTCACTCAATATAATTCTATGAAAGAAAGTTTTATTGGAAGGTTTAAGCGATGATGAAAACAAATAGTAAAGTAAAGTAAATATTTTATTTCTGAAACGCTTTTAAATTATCACATCGTAGTTATACATAGTTATTAATTGTGTCTAACATAGGTTGTAATTGACTTAACATCGGGCCCCAAAAGAAATAGTATTTTGTCTATTTTATTTTCGTTCGACAGTAAACAGTATTCATCATCATCAGCCCAGAGTAACCCACCGCTGAATATAGACCTCCGCTTGTTTGCGGGAGTTCCTTTGTTGCCAGTCGCATCCACTCGTTTCCAAGTTTTTTTTGATGTCATCGAAACATTATTATTGAAAGAAAAACAGTGCAATACTTTTTTACAATATAGTTGTCAATGGCAACCCTATGCACAAGACACAATTTCGCAATAACTTGCACAAGTTCAATATCGGAACAATTCGCACAACATTACCAAAACGGGCGAATTCTAACTGGGAAGTAAAACTTTCATGTCCAATCTAAAACTAACCATAAACTATGTAGAATTCACGCTGGGCATAGATAAAACTGGATTGGAAACTCGCAGCTGCACGACCATTGTAATAAACTCAGGAGTTGACAGGAAAGGATAATTAGAAGTGGCAGTGCATTTAAATTTAACTGGGTTTATTCACCGGCTGTTTGGGTAAATTACCACTACTTTTATCGAGCATTTGGTTTGAGATCAGCGGTGCCAGGACGGATATTATCAATCGACAGATTCACATAAAAACAGCTTTCATCATCATCATCAGCCAGAAGACGTCCACTACTGTATATTGTACTCGCTGGTCTATTTTGAAGATATCCTGAAAATTTCAAAAATCAAAATGGATTCAGCCTTTTTGGAGTCCATAGGGAACATACATACATACACACATCGCCTTTTCTAGATATAGATAGATAACAGAAACTAACTAACAACTAAAAATAAATAGACAGAAATATGAGTATATAATGGACCTGGTAGAATTACATATTATGTATAATGCACTTCTTTGACAGAACCTGTTGAGATGAAATTGCGTTGAAATTTGACTCTACATTTAGTGCCTCCACATTTAGCGGACTTTTAAGGCAATTTATCTCAGCATATTAAGCAAGTATGAACGAACAAAGAGAACAGAGTTTTAAGATTTTTTTTGAATAATGCGCAAAGGACCAGAGCGAGTATAATTGTTATATAAGCAACTTCCACTGGCACTAAGCAAAAAAATATTGTTGTAGATAGTTGTAGACGATGCACAGTAACCTGGCGAGAGTAATTCTCACAGAAAAAAGAAGTAAATAGAATGGAAATGTGAAGGAAAATGCATTGTTGAAATTATGTTACCAGGCATTATGAGTGCACCTTGATTGAACATTATTATTTAGATCAACACGTCGAACTCCGCATCACAGTTTCTAACTGATTTCGAATGACTGACGTTTCGTTTATATGGGTGCAACTGTCTACAACAAATTTATTACAAAAATGCATTGACAGCCGTCCTAATATAAACAAAAAAAAATATTTTCTGTGGTAATTCTTGAGCAAGCATTGCGCATCGTCTGCAACAGGCGTAATGCAGCGTAAATTCTACTCATATGAGACTTTCTTTTTATTAATTCAACGACCATTAAAACTTTGGCTTTGCGAATAATTTATTAAGCATGCCCAAGCGGCATTCCACAAATCTATACAAATATTATAACGAGAAAAGATTTGATTGTTTGTTTGTTTGCATTGAATAGGCTCCGAAACTACTGAACCGATTTGAAAAATTCTTTCACTGTTGGAAAGCAACACTATCCCCGGGTAACATAGGCTATATTAGATTAAAAAAAAATATAGGGATCCTTACTATACCTCCAATAATCTAACCCAAGGTGTAAAACAAAAGACTTACACCCGTGCTAAGCCGGGGTGCGTTGCTAGACGTTTATAAGGTTTAAAAGCCACGACCCAAACTAAATTGGATGTCAAAATTCATTCATTCATTATCAGCCTATCATGTTCCCACTATTGGGACACAGGCCTTCTCTCAGAGAGAGAGGATTGGCCCTAATCCACCATGCTGGCCCAGTCTATGTTGGTAAATGTCATAATATATGTCTGATCTTGTGAGGTTATTGGACTGGTTTCCTCAGGATTTTTCCTTCACCGTTGTTGAGCGATGGCATCATAACTGCACATAATTTATTGAGGTAAGTACTAAATAGGTCTATGGTGCAGTGTCGAGGATTGAACCGGGTGCCGTTATATTGTGAAGCGCACATGCTACCGCTCGGCTACCATCGCCATCCATTGCCATCGCTCCTACTATTACATAGCCCTATTTTTGTGGTAGCTATTTTAGCTTCATGCATTCATAGAAAATAGAAATAACAAACCTTTGCCCGTGGGAATGAACCGGTAAAAAGATAGTAAATAAGTTAGTGCCTAGTCTAGGTAAAGGTAGTTGACCCAAACTTTTCTATATAAAGTTCTTGGAGCAGAAACTATGGACTCAAATCTCTGCGGGGAACGGCATGGTTGCTTTAAAATGGATTTCGTTCTTATTTCTAGTTTTTTATTATTATAAAACTTATAGTTCATACTGATCTTGAATTGGTTTCGAAGTTTTATATTAAGCGTCTATACCTTATCTATATATGTATATAAAATTAATACCTATTTATCTTAGTCACGCCATAACTTGAGAACGACTTTACCAATTTTTTTTTTAAATTTCTAATAATTTGTTGGACGTTCTAACGGAAAGAAAAATTAGGAAAATTGCGCAGAAAATTGGTAAATGTCACACAACTAAGATTTTAACTTCGCGCGTTTGACAATTCTAAGGCAGGACGTCTGTCGGGTCAGCTAGTAGGTTATATTATACCGACCTCTCTGATTAGTTTGTGGTTTTGGTATCGTTGGATGCTTTAGGGCTTAGTTATGGAAAACGACGCTTTACGGTAGGCATTCAGCCACGCCATGTAGCATGTATGTATATGTCGTATGGCCATGCATGAGAACATTGACACGAAACAGTTTTCCGCAGGTAACCAATTTTTTTAGGAAAGAACCTATATAAATTTTACTTGAATGGGTGAAATTTATAGCTTTGCCACTTTTTTAGACTTATGTCTTCTTATTGAAATATCTTATGCATGATATTCTGAAAAAGTACGCTTAGCCGAAAAGAGCTCTTCCTACTCATCATTATGAAAATTTTTTTACTAACCCTATGAAAGTTATTCATATTGATGAGTAAAATTATACTCCTGTCTCGCCTTATCTGCTCTATTCCCCCATAATTATGTCACGGTCATGTTCCTCCCCGATCCCACATTGTTAGATTGTGTCCCATAAGCCCGTGGCAGACCATGCGAATTAGCTTGCAAGTACAAGTAGCAAGCACAAGTAGCACACTTTTTGCTAATTGCAAGTGGGAGTGGAAGTGCTTACTAGCACTCGCGCAGGCCCTTGCTCATGTGAAGCTTCGTTTCCCCGTGCTACTCACAAGCCTGCGCATCGTGCGTCTCGTTCAAACACACGCGCGAGTGCGTACTCGCCCGCGAGCTGTGCGTTGTGCGCGTCGCTACGCGAGTGGCTGTTTACGTTTGAACATCGGCGCGAGTATTTATTACTTGTCTTGTACTTGCAACGGGCTATAGTAATGTTCCGTCTTGGTCAAATCGCGTTATAGAGTTGCTTAGTACAAAACCATTTTTTTAGTTTGTTGTGACTTTATAGAATACCTACTCTTGCAATACGATAATTGATAACAATTGTCCGAAATGTTGGTAATTATTATGGCAATATTGCTTCATTTAATTAAAGATGTTAGCCAATATAATCAGTATTAAACATGAATTGAAATTAAGATCAAGTATTACTTTATACTTGGGTGACAAAATTCAATATTTGGTGTTTTTTGCACATGCAAATACATAGCAATTTAACTCTACTCCGTCCAGCAATAAAGTCTTGATTGGCCTGTCATCTTTCGACGGGAATTCAGAACAGCGACTCAGCCCGAAAGAGAAATGCCTTGCGAATTTCTACCTTAACACTTTATTTGATAAGGTGGATATTTGCATCAGTTTAAATCAAGTCCTGATGAATAAGGTTGGTTTTGGCATGAGTTTTGAAGCGGTCAGCATGAAATTGGCCGCCACATGACGGGTCCATTATAGAAGGTAACAGTCCGTGAATGTTTCAGTGGGTCTGCTTTATAGGCGATTACTATGTGATTTTATCAGGTCTGTTCGTTTGAGTTGTTATCAAAATAATTATAGGTATTGCGACGATTGTAGTTTTCCATGTAACTGTTTCTAAAATGTAAATCAAACATAATATGTGAAATATTGTGTTCATTGCCAATGTTGGAAAATTAATTGTTCACTTGTATTTAAAAGTACTTTTTCATTCAAGTTTCAAAACTGTATAATATACTAAAAATATTTTTATAAAATAAAATACAATGAACTGAGCAAATGGGGTACTAAAGATATTTTAACCCACTAAATATTCAATTAATTATAGCGTAGTTTCAAATTTCATGACAGTAGAATCGATAAACTGAATTTCAATCATCATCATCATAATCATCATGATTATGATAATGAATTTCAATAAATAATAGCTTTGGAATTATTCAAGAAGGACACAGGGGAATACGTTTCTATGGACTAAACACTCCCCCTTTACCCTATTAACCAGGGAAAGCTTTTTGAAAATGAGGTGACGGGCCCCAAGGTGCCCAATGTCTAGACACCAAACGGCTTAAATATGTAACCACTGCAGAGTAATACTTAAGTGTACAGTTCCATTAAGTTAATAACTTATTAAAAGATTACTGAGCAGATGCAGTTATAATTGATAATTGGCTATCTCCACAGGAAATTAGGATCAGACTCTGTTACCGTTGACTCATCCGTTATCTGTCTGCTCTGAATACTCTGATGCACATGGACTTGTTATTAAAACTTTGATTGTCGTTGGTTAGACGTTTCCGTCCTGTTTATTTATACTCGATCCAAGTTTTAGTACACTAGATATTATGCACACCCGAAATAAAAAATGCATACAGATAAAGAACGTTACGAGCTAGTCACAATTTGCGGTCTTGTCTTCTATGCAGCTGTTCGATGGAAATAATTTACGTACCAGTACAGATAGGCAATGTTGTAAAAATTTCTAATATACTTTAATAAATTACTACTTACTTACTACCGGTACGCGCAGCGTAGGACGTCCACCCACAAGATGGGCAGACGATCTAAAAGAGACCGCTGGGAAACGCTGTATGCAGGCCGCTTCCAACCGGCCATTTTGGGGATCGTTTGGGGAGGCCTATGTCCAGCAATGGGCGTCCTATGGCTGAGATGATGATGATGATGAATAAATTACTACCATAAAAGCCACATAAATATTTTTTATACTCAGTCTACATTTTTTGCTCTGACAGCTGCAATAACATTATGAAAAAGCTGAATTTAAAACACGTTTTTCTTAAACAAATGTATTGAATAATCGATTACTAAAGATATTTTGTTCTAACTATTAGGTCTATGTACTTGTATTTAGTTTATGAACCTTAGCTAAAATAGGACAGTAATGACGGATGTGACATAATATTAGACGTGGAGAGGCTATCTATCGCGCCCTATCGACCTCATGCTGATTATGGGGTCACCACAATTTGTGAGACAGTTGGCAACGGAAAAAATCTTATATATATGTACAAATTAAGCATTTGCACGAATGCTAACAAACAAAGCTTTGTACAAACTGCAAAAAAAAAACACAAGCCGTACGAATCGCTAAATTATACCAATTGCAGAATTATACCAATCGCAGAAATGTACGAACTGATAATTTGTGTAAATGGTTACTTGTACCGTACAAACAACGGATGACGATGCTTTCAAAATAATAAACAGATGTATTTTTACTACTAATTAATGTTAATACCATACCTCTACCACGGTTGTCCGTGATAGTCCGTTTGTCTTAGACATTGTAAATCTCATTAGCAACGTTCAGTTTTGATAAATACATTAATAGATGAAATGAAACAGAAAACACAACTGTCATGAAGCACTTTCAAAGAAAAACATCGTGAGGACTCCGGATGCAAGAACCTTAAAAGTTCAAATACATTATGTCATTCACCAACATGCACTGGGCCAGCAATGTGGATTAGGGCCCACCCTCTCTCTGAGAGGCCTGTGTACCAGCTTGGTCCCAGCTGTGGGAATATGATAGGCTGATGATGAATGATGACTGTCAAAGGATTAATAAAGGGAAGCTGCTCAAAGCTTCTCCATTGGCAAGAACTGAAAAGCATTACCATCATATTTATGGGGATAACCTCAGAAAAAATAAATGAAAGTGTTATACGCAGTTTCCTCTTTAGCCCTTACACCCTGCTTAGTCCTCCGGTTGATCATCTCGTTAGCAGTTGTGTGCCCTTCAATATTAAAGTGTGCCTTTGTAGAATTAGTAACAACCAGCGACCCGCCCAACCGGCTTCACATGGGTGTGATTTACGTGCGAAGCTGGAGCGGGTCGCTAGTTATACATATAAACCATCCGTGAAAATGTATCTAACCGATGGTGAAAACCGCATCAAAATCCGTTGCGTGGTTTAGGAGGAGTTAGCGGCCATACAGACAGACAGACGCGGAAAGCGACTTTAATTTATACTATGTAGAGATAGAGAAGATATATCAGTGTGTGTAACACGTGCTTACCTTGGCCCCTTCAGTCCATAGCCAAGTTTTTTCGGTACTAGCTTGAGTTTAAAGCAAATCCAAGCTATATACGATCAATGCCTGCAACTAAAGTTCATATTTATATTCTCTTTGCTCAAGTTATTTGACAATCGTTCACCTTAAGATATAACTCCCAATAAACAATCTTATTTCGTATGACAAGTTTAATTTGAAAAGTGGTCTTCGAAGTTATGATATCCGGTTCAATTAATCTTGATTTTGATCATTGGGGGATAGTGTGACGTTAATGTCCCTGGGTGTCTTACCCGGGCGAATTTGACATTAAAACGTGAACCTTGTGTCATGTTATGACAGCACACATTTCGATGGCATTAGCCTGGTTTTCATTTGGTTCACGCAATAGATTTGCTTTCTCTCTCTACGGTTCACGCGGACGCCCAATGAGGAGTGTTTCGTGGCCCGATGTCATATGCCGTTTGAAGTTCTACTGTAACTCAATAATGAAACGATGTTTTTTTAATTTTTCAACCTTCAAGCATTGTTGCCTCCACTTTAAGGCTGGCTCGTCGCCAGGAAATCGGAACCTGGTGACCACTTCGGCCCATTTATTGTGATTTATGCAAGAGTTCATATATTGGCATGTCCGGTTCAATATTTACTTGGCTTTGACGCTCGTGTGGGTAAATCTGTTACGAAAATTTGAGCATTCAATTAGGCTCGGGGCGTAGTTCTTGTTATGTAGTGTTTGTTTCAATACGCGTTTCTATGACACGGCATATAGAAAATATGGCTAAAATAAAGTATTATTTAGGTGACGTGCACCGGCCTTTTAATTGTACTTCAAAACTGGGTGATACTGGAACTGGGCCCTGATTCTATAACTTCAAACACGCTCGTACCGCAGCGCGTTAAGTTTAAGTTGGCCTTTATTTCCTAGGAAATAGAGGTTACATTTTTAGAGGTTAACGCGCCGCGTTACGTGCCTGTTAAAGTTTCGGAATCAGGGCACTGTTATGGGCAAACAAGATGACGTGCGACACATCATCAGGCGGACGACGTGCTCTAATCGTTACTTGAGCAAATGGACCTGTACAAGACACCTTTCGATCATAACTAGTTACGAAATTATGGTTACGTAGGCAGCTGAAGCGACTGATTTTCATGTTTAGACAAAATAACTCACAGTCTCAATGCATATGCATACATTAACCAAGTATCGATTAGTGATTCAAGGATTCAGTTAACTATTTATATTAACCTTGGCTTGGCACGGAGCTTAAAGTCCTATAAACTAATAATACAGAATGCAATTCTATAAAAAAATTGAACGTATACGCATCAGCAACACCGTTGGTATTGCATTGCAGTTGACCATAGACGGATACGAAGGATATTGTGAGAATCGCGGGCATTCAGTGGATGCAGATGGCAGACTGTCGTTCAGTGTGGAGGTTAAAGGGGGAGGCCTATGTTCAGCAGTGGACGTTTTCTGGCTGATGATGATGAGAAAAATGGCAATAGTAAATTTTCTTCTAACTAGGTTGTGTTCTAAATGACGATAGTTTTTCTAAGCTCATTGGCTCCAAGGCGGACAAAGAAGGCGAACTCCTTCTTTGTTTGCATTATTCATATAGTTTCCTCTCGTAAGTGTGTCAAAATTGCTTTTTTGAAGTATTTTTTGACCGTTGTCATGCAGTACTATTCTTGTTTGTCTTGAAAAAAGCGTGAAAAGAAATATAATATCTTCTAAATTTAGCCTTCTCTCCTTCTTTCCAGGGACCTGCAATGGGGACAGCGAGCTGTATACTCTACACTACAATGAACTCCTAAGTTATTTGCGAGCATGGACACGCTCCAAGTAACCGCGCAAAGCAAGGGCTCCAGCAGGAGCCAGTCGCCGTCTACTGCGGACCTGGCGCGAGACCCGGCGGTGGTGACCGACGATGCTGTCATCAGATCCCGCGTGCAGTCGCCGTCTACGGTGCACCATGTTGTTAGTGTAAGTTGATAATGGAAACATATTAAGGGCTTCTGCAGGAGCCAGTCGCCGTTTACTGCAGAACTGTTTGTCATCAGATCCCGCAAGCAGTCGCCGGCAACGGTGCACCTTGTTGTCAGTGTAAGTTGATGATGTGAACATATAAAGTCCTTCTGCGTGAGCCAATCGCCGTCTACTGAGCAATATGTCTTCAGTAAGTAACACCATACTGACCATACTAAGGTGGTAGGATATTTTCTTTCTCGGCTGGCTAGCTACCACTCCCAAGTTAACAATCTGTCGCCAATCACCTGACGGTGTGTTCCGGCAACCTCGTTTGAGCTTTTTTCCCAAGTGATTGACACCTATGAGATAAAAATTCTGTCGTCTGCGCAGGGTATTTTAGAGCCAATTTCAAAAATATTGTATGGCCGCCGATATTCACGCCGAGGCATTAAATAATTCTAACCATTGATATATATTATATACTAGCAACGCACCCCGGCTTCGCAAAGGTGTAAATCTATTTTTTTTTTACACCTTGGGTTACATTATTGGAGTTTTAGTAAGGATCCCGTAGAAGGATCAAGGATCGTAGTTATATATATTTAAAAAAAATATATAATATAGCCTATGTCATCCGGGGATAGTGTAGATTCCCAACAGTAGAAGAATTTTTCAAATCGGTGTAGTAGTTTCGGAGACTATTCAATGTAAACAAACAAACAATCAAATCTTTCCTCTTTATAATATTATTATTAGTATATATAAATATTTATTTATTTATTTCCAAGGAAGACCTAAGAAAAGCTAATTAAATATATAATTGTACGTAGACTACGTACAATTAATTGATTCTAGCCATAGATTCTAGCATAGTTCCATGTGTATTCTTTCCGCAAATTGACAGCTGTCATTTTGGCGAGGTCATGTTTTTTCTTCATGCGAGAATATAGACGACGCACGTCTTGTGCACTAGCCAATGCCAAGTATTTTTATATAGATAGATAGACAGAAACTCTTTATTGTGTACACCAGAAATAAAAATTACAACACGATAGAAAACACTTACGAGCTAGTGCCACAAGTGGCGGCCTTATCGCTAAAATCGATCTCTTCCAGGCAACCATTGGATGGAAAGAATTTACGTAACAGAATCGACGGGGGATGCTAAAACACTTTTAATGATACCATTAAATAAATACTACTAAATGATACATAGTATAATAAATATTAACCAAATATAAATATTAATAAATAAATAAATATATATTCAAGTTAGAGTCCATAGATCAGGTATGACAGGATTGTTAAGCTAAGCTCTTAGATCTTCTTGATTGAGAGTGATAATTTCATGGTTTTTAGTATTCACTAAACACGATTTTCGCATTGATGCGTGTCAGAACTCAGAATCGTGTACTTGATTGACTTGTCGGATTTTATTACCAATTTCGCATGATGAAGAACCATTATAACCTAGACATTCATCAGCTAAGAATTTATATTTCCTACCAATGTTTATGAATCTCAAAATCAAAGTTATCAGACTTTTGCAACGCGCCAGTACTTCTGAAATGCTAAATAGCAATGCGGTATTTCAACTTATTTATACCTAAAGATGGTCAAATGAGAGAACTAAAAATGTATAAGCGGTGACTGCCAGTTTTCTTCAGAATTGCAACGGTGGCGTCGCTGCGGCTCTGAAGATAAGTGGGTCGCAGTGTACGCGCGAAACTCATCGCAATCGAACGTTTAAACGTTTTGTTTGATTCCAATTGGCAGTATGGATGCAGTAAGGATACAAGGTCATACATCATCAAAGCAACTGTGAACGTGACGTGCATCTTCAGTGCATTTGATATCAAATTACCACCTGCGTATTTCAATATAACTATAGACTTTCCGTAGTTAGTTGATCAATATAAGTTGTCCCACGGACGCACAGCTGCGGTTGCGTATTTTAATAAATGATTACCATGAAAAGTGATAAATTCGTACAAGCTTCAGATGGGCACAGGTGGGTACGAGTTACGAAGCTAGCGCCTGTCATGAAAAAGCGTCAGGCCCACCGACCACTCTACATTAAAATAGGCACGGGCGAGTACGGCCCACCAATCTAGAACCTTTCGTGAAAAAGCCCACCCACAAGAAAATGCTAGCACTTATGCCAATAGTGGTCAATTAGGTCTTGGTGGTTATTATCATCATTTATCCTATCATGTTCCCACTGCTGGGACACAGGCCTTCTCTCAAAGAGAGTAATGGCCATAATTGACCATGCTGGCCCAGTGCAACGTAGTTGTGAAATCTGGTGTCGTTAAAAGTATCCATAGCCGACGCTGACAGCTTACCACCAGGTAGCCCGTCTCCTTGTTTGCCACATATGGCATAAAAAAATTGCATGTTTGTGAATGTCATTACGTCTTTGATCTTTTCGAGGTTCTTGGACATGCCGGTATCCTAACGATGTTTTCCTTCACCGTTTTTTGAGTGATGGCATCACCAAATCATCGAAACTGCACATAATTGATTTATGTACTAAATAACCCATCGGTGCAGAGCCGAGGATAGAACCTGGTGCCGGCAGATTGTAAAGCGCACATGCTACCGCTCGCCCACCATCGCTCTTGGCGGTTATCGAACTAGCGTTATTATATTCTGTTCTCTACGTTAAAGTGTCCATACTGCTACCATAGTGAGCAGTTTGTTTGCTTTGATGCCAATTTACGAATCCTTGGTGTACGTAATGTTTGATTGACTCACGCTGTTGTAAAAGTAGTAAAACTATTTTTTCCGTGCTAATGTATGGTGTGGTTAGCAGCTGAGTAAATTAGCAGACGTTTGATCATTAGGAACTTCTCAGCGCCTTAACGAACGCCAGTATTTAGTCGCAGTTGCGGGTCCCGTAATCCGGGTCAGTTACAATCTGGGTGTCTTCAAGTCGAGAGTGAATCGGTTTCTTCTAGGCAAGCGTGCTCCATCGTAGACCGCATCGTCGCTTAACATCAGGCAAAATGGCGGCCAAGCGCAAGCCACAAAGTACTACAAAAACAAAAGGGCAATGACGATTTATATTGTCTTTGCGTATATCGTTGTATCTTCAATCACTAACGCAAGTGTTACTCGAGCTCCTGACGTTGCATTTTTCGTGATCCGTAGTACAAGGGAGTCCTGTAAGTTCATTCTCTCTAATTTCTAATTTTTAAAAACTTTTAAACTTCTATAGATATAGATTTATTATATAGATAAGCGCATGAAACTTTGCACAATTTAATTTTTAGTATAGATCTCAATTTTAAAAATATATAAAAATATAATTTTGCATTCAAGAAGTTATAATTTTTTTACACAAGAACGATAAAAAGCATATCTCCATTGTTTGTCTGATCTGAGGATTCAAGATTATGCATTTACTAGATATTTTCTTTGAATTTGTATAAAGATACATTCCGATAGGTACGGCGACAGACTCATACCTTGAGAAGGTAGAATCGAAGCGCTTTGTTCTGGTTTTCGGAATATAAACCATGAAACGGTGTCGCTCTAAAAAATATATAAAGACAGCGAAATATTCCTATTTCGCTGGATAAAGATGAAAAAGCTTATCTAATGTTAGAATTGGTTGACTCACGCTGTTTTAAAAGTAGTAAAACTCATTATTTCCGTGCTAATGTATGGTTTGTTTAGCAACATAGCAACTGAGTAAACAAGCAGACGTACGATCATTAGAGAACTGTTAAATTTGTAGAGAGTACTTGAATGAGCTATATTTGGAAGAAAAACCTTGAACTATTAGATTCAGTGGCTTTCAAAGTTTTGAAACAAAATATTTTACTGAACCCTAAAATAACCAAAACCTGCGGGGTTATTACATAAGTCGTTTTATTTTAATTTTATATAAGGTGCGGTTCTATGTATTGTGAATTAAGCCTAAGCAAGAGCATAAGGGAGCATTATTAAGCTTGATTTTTACACTGACTCTCTCGTAAGGTAAGCATGGTTGATATGAAATGTGAAAGCTAAACCAAAATTTTTGAATATGTTTTTCTGTTATCCTTTTGGATGTCGATGTCAAAGTGACACGTCAAAACTAGCTGAATCCCGCTACTTCGTACGCGTAGAGCTCGGCCTTCGGCCTCGCTACTACAACCCGTTATAGCTTATGTGTTATTCTAATGTATAAGGTATATTATTGTAAACTTTCATTAAAATCCATTCGGTAGTTTTTGCGTGAAAGAGGAACAAACATCCATACATAAAAACTTTCGCGCTTATAATATTAGTAGGATATATAACAGTTTAGTTATTACTACAACTTTCAAATAGACATTAACTTACGTAACTTTATTTGAGTCTTTAGTCTTTTGTTGCATTTAGCATAAGTCTATGTCGTATCTAAAATTATCAATAACAAAAAAATAATGCAAAAAACGCATATCATCCGTTACTACAATCGTCTTCATACGCTGTCTACACTCTCACCTTTTAACCTTTTACAGAAACAGTAATCTATAATCATCAAGATTCGATGATGAATATTTCTTATTCATTTAGAAAGAGATAAAACATCTAATAAAGACCTATACCAGCCACAATAGCTGTAATAATCCACAAACATATCGTTATAGAAAGTAACTGTTTCTCTGACCTTTTCATGACAAAACTACCTACTGGCTACCCGATTGTGATGAAATTTGGAAAGGAAATAGTGTGGGGGTCATATTTTTATCCAGCAAAATGTGGGAAAACTAGAGTGTCGCGAGTAAAACCGCGAGGCGTACATAGTTATACAGAGTTGCTCGTGAGATGTATGTTAGTTGTTATTTCCACAGAAAAGAAAATAAACTGAGTATATTTTATTTATAGAACACAATTAAATGATCTTATATTTTTTATAGCGAACTAGCGACCCGCCCGCCCGGCTTCGCTCGGGTGTAATTTACGTGCGAAGCCGGGGCGGGTTGCTAGTTATATTATATGAACCTTCCGTGAAAATGTATCTAACTGATGGTGAAAACTGGATCAAAATCCGTTGCGTGGTTTAGGAGGAGTTAGCGGCCATACATACGGCCATACATACATACAAACAGACAGACGCGGAAAGCGACTTTAATTTATACTATGTAGAGAAGAGATAAGTCTGCGTTTGACCACTAACTCGCCTGTTGGTAGCGATCTAATATAAAGACATTGATTATCTAACTTAATTCACTCGGAACAGTGGTCAATGGTGGTAAAGCAAAAAGGAGGCTACAATGACCTCCTTTGGGCATTTTTTGTTCCATCATCATTAACAACTTTTACTATCAGACCCATACACATTTCGCTGAGTTTGAATGATTATTTTTTTATGGAACAGCTGACTTTTTTCGTGACCTTAGAGTTGGTACCATAGTAAAAGAAGTTCATAATGATGAGACCTCCTTTCGGCTTAGTACCACCGTTCTGTGTAAACCTGCATTACGGCTAAACAGATCTTGATTAAATTTGTCTAGGAAATCATGATAAGGACATGCTTTTTATCCTACAAAAATGTGGGTTAAAACACGGGACGTAGCTAGTTTGACATATTACAAAATTTCACTTCGCCATAGTTTTCGGGGTCGGCACTCGAATCGGCGGAACGGCTGCGCGGGCGCAGTCAATGCGACTTTCGCTCATACAGCTATATGGTTAGTTAGTAGTAAGCAATGTTACCTATGGCAGTGTTTTTGTGGAGCGGTCGTTTTGTTTAGTTCGTTTTTTGTGATACAATGAGTGTGGTGATCTCTACGCAGGAATATCGAAAGGTAATTCTAAAATATCTAAGGACTAGTTGAATTACCCGGGCTATTTTCCTAATTTTCTTTCACTAAAAACATTGCTCCGACTATTACGAAAAATAAAACAACAAATAATAAATAATAGGCAAGTGCGAGTCGACATTTGGATGGGGGACCGCCTGGCTGTGATGTTGTCTTTTTGCACAACTTTTTTTATTTTGTGTGGTGCGGTACTCTCAGTGCGCGAGCCCGACTTGCACTTGGCTGGTTTATCTCTACATAGTCCTACTTATAATATTATAAAGGTGAAAAGTTTGTTGGTTTGTTTGTTACTCTTTTACGCAGCAACAGAAAAACAGATCGACCTGATTTTTTGCATTGATATAGTTCAATGGCCGGAGAGTGACATAGGCTACTTTTCATCATCACCATCATCACCATTTTTCATCACTACACCGCGGGGCGCAGTTAGTATAAACTAAAATCGCTTTCCACGTCTGTTTGTATATCTGCTAACTCTTACACCACGCAACGGATTTGGATGCGGTTTTCACCATCAGTTTTATAATTTGTCACGGAAGTTTTATATGTATAAAAAAACACCCGTGTGAAGCTGAGGCGGGTAGCTAGTTGCTTATAGAAATTAATCCAGTTGTAAATATATTTGCCTAAATTCGATTATTTTTTCCAGGATCCATCATCGAGTGCCTCCTCAAGACACGGCGAGAGACCACATCACGTGAAGTCCCACTCCAGGGACTTGGGGAACAGTCCCCTCTCTGCCAACACGACCGGGAATAGTTCTAGAGAGTGAGTTGCTTTCACAGATTATAAACTGTAAGTTGGATCTAGATTGAATCTGTTTTCAATTAGTATATACAAGTTTGTTCGAAATGGAGTGTTGATTAGAAAGTCTGAAAGCCACAGTGCCTGAAAACTCGTCTCTATAATCGATGTGACTCACGGAGAAAACTGTGCACAAGATAGCCGTCGCACAGAGAGCCATGGAGCAAGCCATGCTCGGCATCAAATTACAAAACCGTATCCGAAACACAGATATGACGCCGCACCAAGGCTGCAGACATAATAAGGGTGACGGAAATGTATCTACGAGTACATACATATGTACATTATGTACATATGTATATATAATAATAATAAATAATAATAATAAAAATTTATTTGCATAAAAATTTTTTTTTACATTCTATAGTCTATACCGACCCCATATAACAGGATTGCTTGAAAAAAAAACATAAATAAAAGGTATGACGGACGACAGGAACGATTGTGTGTTGCGTGTTTGTATGTGTGAATGTAAAAAAAATCTATTTTGTCTATCTGTTGAAATTTCATTGCAGTGTTTTTTTAGCTATGTTTGGTCAAAATCTGTTCAGCCGTTTAAAAGTTATGAGCTGTTCCGAGTCGGTCGTAGGTTGTCTAAAATAATTTTTCGCCCTTTTAGA
This sequence comes from Agriopis marginaria, assembly GCA_932305915.1. Lineage (NCBI taxonomy): Eukaryota > Metazoa > Arthropoda > Insecta > Lepidoptera > Geometridae > Agriopis > Agriopis marginaria. The sequence goes on along the minus strand of OW029914.1, from coordinate 17,017,806 downwards.
AACTTACCCAGTATTTGATCAATCAAAATAGTCGATTTCCATTACAAAATGTAGCGGTGCAACGCAAGGCTATCCTCTTCTTATATATAAAAATCGATGTGTGTATGTATGTTCTCTATGGACTCCAAAACGGCTGGACTGATTTTGACGGGAACGATAGCAGATAGCCGATGTTATAAGTAAGGAGTAACGTTAGCGGGTGAAACCGCGGAGCGCAGCTAGTTTAGAATATAATTAAACTGGCCAAGTGTGAGTCGGGCTCTAATTTACACAAAAAAAAAAACGTTTGTTGTGGACCCTTTAGTTTTTACTTTTTGACTGTCCGCTGTAACATTACATATTTTGTGAAAATTTCAACTGGATAACCACTTGATCCCGCATGTAGTTAAGATTCCCTTTTGCAAAATGATGCCACGGCGGTCGCGGGGGGCAGCTTGTGGTTGGAGACGCGACTCGACTCGACGCTTGTGATTGGAGAATCAAAAGTCATTCATTCAATTCGCGCCGATTGGCCCCGCTCGAAATAGCTTAGGTTGACATGTTAGAACCTTTGCCTCATGCGGTGTAAATGATAAGCAGTCAAGTGGTTATATTGTCATTGAATGTATGTATGTATATCCATTTCCAGCTTAGAAGACTCACCACAGAAGAAGATCCTGTCAGGTCTGATAGCACCGGGTGACTACACTGGAGCGGTCTACAGTCCTAACGTTTCCTACGGGCTGTCGTCGGACGAATATGGGTCACCGGCATATAGAGGTAAAACCACAGAATACGTATAAGTACAGAAGATTCACTCCGCAAAATCATTTAAACAAGAAGCGACTGTTGCTACTACACAATAAAGTGCAATTCAGGACGCGCGAGCGCTAACTGCCTACAGCTATATTAACCTAGAATTTGCCTCTCTGTCTATCGCGTAACTTTTGTCGTAACTCTGTATATCGGGCGGCCACGGGCGCGGCAGGGCCGACTAGTCTGTTACTTCCACAGAAAATTATATTTTTTTAAAGTTAGAACTGCTGTCAAGGCATTTAGTAAGAAATGTGTTGTAGCCACTTGCATCCATATAAAACAACCCCACCCACCCACATAAAGAACAACCGTGCAAAGTTAAAAACAGTGTTTTCGCTCAGTTATTTTTTGTGACGAAACTTGAATTCTTCATCTTTTGTCAGTAAAGAAAAGTCATGTATATTTTTTCTGGCGAAAGCAAAGTCTAACCAGTTTGACCCTAATCTATCAGTGTTGATCCCATAGTTAAAGTAGTTCCTAATAATTAGTAAAATGACGGGGGTTAGTTTAGAGAATAGCAGTTCCGTCTAACCCTGCACTTTGAGAATGTACTTTGTTTTCAGTTGATATATCTGTGATTTTTACCAATAAAACCTTGTTTGCAATAATTCCTGAAGACAGTCTTCGATAAAATTTCAATGATCATTAAAGTCAATAATTTTGGATTTATTACCGAGCAATACAAGTTTAGTGTCTAATTATTTATTTCATTATTTTTTCAGGTCAAGATGGCGATTACTCATTGCAAGGTTTGTATATATTTTTAGTACCTCCAAAATCTTAGCTGTTTTATTTTTCGCGATTTCAGAGTTGATCCCATAGTAAAAGTTGTTAATAAATACAAGTATAACGGGCCCCTCTCGGTTTGTACACCCTTTCCGCGTAACCTTGTTTTGGTGTACAGCGCCGGCCCTAGCCTTTGATCAGGGTAAAGCGAGATTTTCTTTCGGCGAGTTTCATTTATAAAAACTATCGTACAGGAATTTATTCCGGGATAAAAAGTATTCCATATAGCCCAGGAAAGTTAGGGTCTGACCCGGAATTAAATTTAAACGGCAATTTTTTTTCGGATTATTATTCTAGAGCCAACCTCTCGTATAAAAACACAAAAATTAAAAAAAAAGTGTTTCGGAAACATCCCCAAATTTAACATTTTGCATTTAATTGAAATTATCCCGATCTAAAAATGCTAATGGGATAAAACGTTTTACACATTTGATAAAATCACAGTAATTAATTATTTATTTAAAAATTAAAAACTTTTATTAATGGCAAACGTTGTTAGGTCACAATTTTAGTGTCAAAATTAAAAACTTAAAATGATGCTTAAGCCATAATAGCTAATGGAAATATTTTTTGTGATTTACATGTCGCCTAACATCTAGAACATAAAAATTTCATAATTAAAATGTCTACCCCAAAGGAAATAGGTATTTTACCTCAATTTTGTATTTCCACGTTTTATGCCTCGACCAAAAATGCTAATGGGAAAATTTCTTTTTAATTATTTAATTTTATACATTTTACAACATAAAAAAGTAAAATTAAAAAAAAAAACTATACGGAAATGACGAAACATAGATATTCCTAACGTCCACATTGCGATATCGTCTCTACGGCGCGGAAATAATGTCTATTTCAGCTTGCGCGGCAACGCGAGGTCAATGGGCGCCGATATGTATACCTATACCTGGAGCGTAATGCGTAGTGCAATCGCGTATGGGACAGAACAAATAGGTAGGGCTTATCTAGAACCAAAAAATAACAAACGACGATATTGTACATTTATTAGGTTTATACCTACCTAATGTAGTTAATCAATTTTTCAACTAATAGTGTTAAGTCATTTCAGTTATGAAATGATAGTTTGAAAATAAATAGGTACCTACCTGACGTATTTTTTGTAACCCTCGACCATATTATTGTACTATTATTTATTCTGTGCCTTGACGCAAAAAGGGGTGTTATTATTTTGACCACTATGTGTTTGTGTGTCTGTATATTTGGTCGGGGGTTTTTAAACTCAATAAATACCTAGTTTGTTTCAGTGAGTATTGTACCTACGTAAATAACATAAAAACATTTTAGGTACCTACCTAGGTAGGTATTTACCTATTACTATTGATACTAAAAAAAAATTACTACAAAAATACGAAGAGTTTATCGATCGGCTACTTTATTACGTAACTCACGACCGGTTATTTTACCGTAAATTTTGCAATCGCTGTTGTCAAACGTCCAATTTTCAAAAATATGCAGAGCTTTTGAAAATCTAATGTCTGGGAGCACGTGTGGGAGGTTTTTTTTTATAGCTGCTACGACACTTTGATCGTTGATATAGGGTAGTTTCGCCGGTTTCGCGACCACGTCCTAATTCCGACCATTTCGCATACCTGTGGTATACAGGGACAAAAAATAGGATACTTGACAGTAACACATCTAAAAATATACTTTAGTGGCTACGTAAATATGAACCCTACGCACATGCACACTCCGCTGGCTAACTCAAGCGTTTGATGAATAATAAAAATGTAAGTTTGTGGCTCGCATCAAACAAGCAAAAACACGCCATTTTGTGCAAAAAAATAGTGCAGTGCTGATAATTTCACGGTAAGTTTTAGCTACTTTATTGTACTTACCAGTTTGTCATTGTTTGTGAATGTCTAGTTATTGAATTGCTAAACCCGTTTACATGTTATTTCACCGAGATTTATGCTAATAAACAAGTAAAAAGCGGTGGTCACATAATAGACAAGCTCTTTCTTAGAAAAAGCTAGATTTAATCTAGGGGGTCGGAAACAAGCGTATTCCTGTCAATAAAGTCGTGTCTTGTTTACAAGTAAGGTTTGAAAAATACCTTTTTCTGTTTTTAAATTTAGAACCTTGTAAGCACATTATTCATATATTTTTTTACATCGGACTAGGCTAACGTTTGACCGCGATCTCGCCTGATGGAAAGCGATGTTGTGGTCGAAGATGGAGCACGTTTGCCCAGTAGTAACCTATTAACCTTAGACTTGAACACTCCAAGATTGTAATGCTTTTGAAACACAGACAGAGTTCAGTGTGGAGGTTAAAGGGGGAGTCCTATGTTTACCAGTGGACGTCTTCTGGCTGATGATGATGATGATCCCTTAAGAATAAAACATACTGACACCAAAAATTATTCGTGGTAGAAAACCATGCCAGCCTTAAAAAGCACGCTAGTATTCGACTATTTTTGTTTTTAATAAACAAAAATGGTGTATTCAATGTTTTTTTCTAAGTGATGGTTAATTATGTAAAAATAAGTAAAAAAGTTAATTTCAATATTCTGTAAAAAATATCATTATAATGAACACAATTTCTTTTAACAATGCTGTTATGGTCGAAAACCGAATAACCTCGATTGCGTTTTCGACCAGTAAAAACTGACTTTTATTCAAAAAAGTAAAAAAAAAAAAAACTCCTGTTTTCCGACGTTTTAGTGGTGCTTTTTTCTCCTAAGATCAAAAGATAACAGGCCAGGTAACTTCAGGGGGTGCGAAAATTCACCGGCAGTTGGGCCGCTACCATCCCTAACGAAATTTGGCCTGGCAACGCACAATATTCGCACGCTGAGGACCGACGAGAAGATTGCCAAGCTGGAGAAAGAATTGAGCAAAATACGATGGACTATCTGAAGTCCAACGAGAGGGAGAGGATACTATAGTTCTGGATTCCAGAAACATACTCTTCTTCTGGGAAGAAGAGCGAAAGTTCCAGGATGGTTTAAGTTTTCTCATCCACAGATCACTCATCAACAACGTGATTAAGGTCGACAGTATGTCGAGCAGGGTAGCATACCTCATACTCAGAATAACCGATCGTTATTCACCGAAGGTCATACAGGTATATGAGCTGACCTTGACATACCCTGGTGATGAAGTAGAGACGTTTTATGAAGAGATATCCAAGGCCATAATATATACCTCCGAAACATACTTCATCGTTGTTATGGGTAACTTTAACGGAATATAGATGTGATAAGATTGGGGTCATAATAGTATTGGTCTAGACAGCGGAATCTGAGGGGGCATCGGCTGGTCGACTTCATGGAGAAGGAGGAACTCTATTTGATGAACTCCTTGTGACCATACAAGAAGTGGACGTAGATGAGCCTGGATGGTTCGACCTAAAATGAGATCAACTTCATCATGAAAAGACCAAGAAGCGAATATTCTATAATGTCTCCGTGATCAGCAAGGTGAAAACTGATAGCAATCACCGTATTGTCAGAAGCCCATTGCATATCAACGTCAATCTCGAGAGGTCGCGTCTGGTGAAGTCCACGCTCCGTCCTGGTCATTCTTCTTTATTCTTTATTCTTTATTTCAAATTAAGCATATAATTAACAGATAATCCAAAACATTACATGCTGCAGCTTAAATGGGCAAGGACGACAGAACTGAATTTGCCCATCTTATCAAAAAAAATATCCAGATCAGGTTGTTGAGAAAGTATGCTATTCATAAGTTGTATGAATCTCGGTGTGGGCGCGTTATAAGCGCGAACAGTGTGCAGCCCCGGAGGCGGGTCCAGCAGGCGGCGCATGCGGCGCGGCCCGCGCTCGGCGTCACAGCCTCGCATGTAGTCGCTTGGCGCCAGCAGACGCAGCTCGCTCACCACACTCGGGTTGTTAATTTTGTTGTGAAGTAGAAGATAATAGTGTAGAATGAGTTGCATCTTCCGCCTTAATTCTAATGTATAAAGCCCTACCATTCCATATACAAAGAGGGATGGATACATATATGGGTAGAACCCATATGATTTCTTGTACAAGTATCGTGCGAATTTGCGCTGGATTCTTTCCACCATGAGAGAATACTTCTTTTCATACGGATCCCAAACAGCGGCGTTAAATTCAAGTTTACTACGCACATATGCTGTGTAAAGTGCCATCGGGGCACGAGCGTCCCTAAAATTATAGGCCAAATCCAAAACCCCAGACTTCCAACTAGAACTGAGAGCTGGGTGTCCTATCGAAGGTGCGACGGTATTTCACGTCGGAACAGTTGCTTTCACTGTATCAAGCACAAGTTCGGTCGTGCATGGTGTACTGCTCTCACCTTTGGGATGGATCAGCTAAGTATCAGCTTGGGGCGTTAGAGTCTATCGAGAAGCGTGCCAAGAGGCTCGTCGACAACGAATCCCTGGTTCAGACTTCAGACTAAGCTCCTTAGTCTTGAGCATCGGCGCAAAGTTGCTAGTCTATCGGTCTTTTATCGAGTACATTTCAAAGAGTGTGCATCGGACCTTCATGATCCCTCCCTCCTGCCCATTTTTCTATCGGACTGCCAGAGCGGGCACAAAAATCGACACCGATTTATGGTTGGTATTCCGAAAACCCGTACGAAGCGCTTTGATTCCACTTTTATTGTGCGAACTGCTAGTCTGTGGAATGCACTGCCTGAATGGGTGTTCCCCGATGGGTACAATCTGGGTGTCTTCAAATCACGAGTGAATCGGTTTCTTTTAGGCAAGCGTGCTCCACCGTAGACCGCATCATCGCTTAACATCAGGCGAGTTGGCGGTCAAGCGCAAGCCTATTTTTAATATAAAAATAGAACTGCATAATCGCTTCCAGGGCCTTGCCGTTAGTGGAGCTATGGTCAAATTAAATGATGGGCTGGTAAAAACTATCCAAGCATTGGGGTCCAAGTTCATTAAATCCCACGTCGGAAAATACCTCAGAAGCTCTCAGACTAAACCATTAAGCTAATGGGAGACCTGACTGAGATCAGACTGCAGTCTTCAGCTGATATGTCGGAATATGGCAAACTCAATGGATGAATCTCGAAATGGGTGCGCCACGATTTGCGTTCCTATAATACAAGATGTATTAGGGGTGTATTTGTGAAGAACTCGTCTATTGGGCTTATATAAAAGCCAAATAATGGAGCTGAAGATCGAGGATGGCAGTATCATGTCGTCAAAGCCAGAGATTCTGAGAGAGCACGAGAGGTTTTACGTACACCTCGACACGACAGCTTATTGCCAGTACAGCTCAGGACAAGAGAGCTACACTGACCCGACACTACACTGAGGAAATCCCAGACATCAGCTTTTACGAGATTACAATAGCTCTGAAACAACAACGCGCCAGGTGATGACGGAATCACGACAAAACTACTGCTGCGAGCGGGTGGAAAACCGGTACTTTTATTCCTCCAGAAGTTGTTTAATTTCGTCATACTCGAACATACTCGAAGTTACTACGCCTGAACCATGGCTATGGGTGGTTGTGCTCTTCTTCAAAAAAGGGTTATAACACCTTATTGATGAAATATAGATCCATCTTACTCTGGAGCCATGTGTACAAGTTATTCTCCAGAGTCATTACGAACCGTCTTGGAAGCAGGTTTGCTGACTTCCACTCTCTCGAACAAGCCGGTTTCCGTAAAGGGTGGAGCACCATAGACCACATACACACAGAAGAATCCAACTCTAATGGGCAGCGTTCGAGAAATTGCGTGATATCTCGTCCAAGATACCACAGTGCCTAAAAAAGGTATTTTGACCTAATGACATATGGTACCGAGACGTGGTCCTAAACTGTATTAGCCATTAGGGAATACTCTAAGAGTCACAAAACGGGCAATGGAGAGGCTATGCTCGGAGTATCTTTGCCCGAAAGAATCCGGAACGTGGATATTCGCCAAAGAACCAGAGTTACCGACATAGCTGTTAAAATTTGTTGAAGTAGCAATGGGCAGCCCACATCGCTCGAAGAACCGATAACCGATGGGAAGAAAGGATTTTGAGAGAAGACCACGAACAGGAAGGAAGAATCAGCGTAGGTGAACCGACGATATTGTGAGATTCGCGGGCAGATGTCAGGCAGTCGTTTAGTGTAGAGGTTAAAAAGGTGGAGGCCTATGCTCAGCAGTGGACGTCTTCTGGCAGATAATGATGATCATAGGCCTCCCCCTTTAACCTCCACACTGAACGGCAGATGATGATGATGTTTCTCAATAAATAAATAAATACGTACATAAAAACATTTGTTGACTTGTTTTTTCATTGTCGACAGTTCAATTTAGAGAGTGGTCGAAAACTGGTAATTAGGTGGTCGAAAATAAAATTTTGTGGTCGAAAACTAGAAAAATCAATACTTATGGCTATTGATCAAAATATATAAAAAATGGCAGGGCGCAACTAATATTTTTTCACATTTTAATAAACTAGAGGATGTAAGAATGTTACTTCAGTAGGTTAATGTCTAAAAACGACACTGTACCTAACATTTTATTTAAGCTTTCCAAATTAGACAACTTCACTCGGTCGGAAACCGGCGAAATCACCTTATGTACCACGACACTTTAGGTATATGTAACGAACGACAAGCTTTTTGTGGTGTCGATGTCGCTAAAACGCCCATCATCACGTATTTCACTCACTTATATTATTTTTATCAAGCCTTGTGTACCAATATTTGCCGTACCTGAACTTAACGCGCATTTGCATATACGACATATTTGAAATTCCATTTTTCCAAAATTTAAAACGCATCTTGTTCTTTGGCCATCTTGAAACAAAATGTACACGCGGCTGCACAAAACAAACGGAGCGAGCGAACGAGTATACCTACGCATCGACAGTGCGACGGCCGCACGCCTCGCACGACCCGCCTTCACCCCGCGATCGTCCTGCGCTTCATACCTACCACAAATATCATTCATTTTATATTACTTCCAATCATTGTATTTTTTTAATTATTATATACGTAATTCCGTTTAATTATGCTTTGTATAGTTAAAATAAAAACCATCCATTAGTATTTATGGCTAAGCGGTGATTTCAGTTTTTATGAATGCGGCTAAATCCCTTAGTAAATTATTTTAATTATGATAAAGAATAAAAATACTATTATTTCTAAGGCTACACACACTTATAATATGGAGTTAATATTTTTGGCTACTTAGAAAACAATTAAAAACACGTTATTATTTTTTAATGATTAATCCAATAATATTTTTTTTTAATTTCGGTGTAAATTTATATTATTAAATAATAGCTAATAGGTAAAATTAAAATCAGCCCATTAGTATTTTTAGCTAGTGAGTTTCAAGCCTTCCGGGAGTTTTAATTTTTTTTTCTATGTTCCATACAAAATTTTGGGATCAGACTATTTTATACTATTTTTTGGTCAGTAAATGGTACCAACTGTAATTTAAAAGTTCCATAATTAATTATGTCCGACCTCTCCATACTAAGTCTCCCCCGTTTACTGGGCTAATATGCTAATCCAGGATGTAAACTATTCCCACATCCATCCACACAATATAGATGCGTGGAAGTCTGGCACTGTTCGATTTGATCGATTGTTCCTGCCATGCACCTGTAAGTTGTGGAATGGCTCACCACCTTCAGTTTTTCCTCCAAAATATTACCTCAATTGCTTCAAACTAAGAGTGAATAGAGTCCTCAAAGGTAGGCAACGCACCGCCGATGCCCCGGGTATTGTAGGTGTCCATAGGCGACAGTGACAATTTTTTTTATTAATTTAGTAATAGGCTTGCGTTTGACCGCTAACTCGCCTGATGTTAAGCGATGATGCGGTCTACGGTGGATCACGCTTGCCTAGAAGAAACCGTACTTAATGGGGTACTACTACTTACTACTTATCTTACTGCCCGTATCTGTACTTACTATCAGATGGCTTATGGCTTGTAGCTTGTTTATTAATGCTTTTTACAAAAAAACACATGTTTGTCGCTTGCCCCGCCGCCCCCACCACGAGGCACAAGGTGCCATCAAAATGTATTTTTTCGATGTTATCTGGCGCCTAGAGCCACCGCTCCACTCGCTCTCCCCCAGGCCCGGCGCTGTTGGTGTGATTACTGTGATAAACATTGAGATATCAATGTTTACAATTAATTTTATCATCCTAATTAACACATATAATATTTTTAGCCAATGACAACACAATAGAAAATATACATTTATAGAGTATACCATTAACTGTGATGTATGAAAACAACACTTTCCTGTTATGTTATTTTCCGTGATTTAATGTTTAGTTGAGATCTTAAATTAGTGCGGTGATGTTTTGTTATGTTATGTTTTGTATATTATGCAAGAATAACGTTATATTGGTTTAGTTGAATATGCTGTGTACCATAGGTAAGTGGTTCTTTTATCCACGACCCGCCCGCCCCGGCTTCGCACTGGTGTAATATATGTGCGAAGCCGGGGCGGGTCGCTAGTTATATGTGTATATATAACTAGCGACCCGCCCCGGCTATATATATATATATATATATATATATATACCCCTTCCGTGAAAAATATCTAACTGATGGTGAAAACCGCATCAAAATCCGTTGCGTGGTTTAGGAGGAGTTAGCGGTTAGATAGACAGACAGACGCGGAAGGCGACTTTATTTTATATAATTGTAGAGACTATGTAGACATGGAACAAAGTATGGATCGTTTGGAGTAAGAGATTGTGGATTATTTGTCTGTTAAATATTATTTTAACAGACTTCGATTCTCAATTTGGTCCATTTTTTAACCTCCGACGCAAAAAGAGATGTGAGTTTGTAAAGAATATCAAAAGTTTAAAGACATGACATTTACCAACATGCAGTGGACCAGCATGGTGGATAAGGGCCCATCCTCTCACTGGTTGAAGGCCTGGTTCCCAGCAGTGGGAGTACTTTAAAGGCTGATAATGATAATGACCTCTCAATAAGTATGTTATTTGTTATAGATGAAAGCGACGGTGGCGCCAACGTGTCTTCAAAAGCACAGAGCGCCATAGCACATCTCAACAGCAAAATTGAACGCACTAAAGACTTGATACGACTGGAGCAGACCATTCGAGATGGTAAATCTTGCTTTTGATTTATTTTAACTTCTACGTACTCTACTAGTGTTATTTAAATAAAAATAAATTTCTGGAGGATGATAGACATTGCAATATCTATTAGCCTATTCTCAATACTTTCAACTTTGTTTTAAACCTAAAAGCTAGTGTCTATCTACTGAACCGTTATAGCCAGTTGAAATTTTCACAGCGTATGTAATGTTACGGCTGATTAACTAAGAATTAATAATCTTCTATACATATATATATATATATAAATGAATCCCTATTTACCTTGGTCACGTCATAACTTCGGAACAACTTTACCGATTTCATTCATATTTTTTTTTACTTTGTAATACTTTGTAGGAAATTAAGAAAATTGCATATAATTGGAGAATTTCAGAAAACTTAAAGACGATTTTAACTCGCGGGTGAAACCTCGGGGCGCAGCTAGTTAATAATAAAATAAAAAAGTAGAAATAAAGGACCGTCCCCATACAACAAACATTTTTGTCTTTACTTTAGTGTAAAAACGGTAATAATTAAGTACGAGCGTCTTATGTGCATGATTATAGTACACACTCTAAAGTAAAACAATATAATAATCAATGGACAAGTGCGAGTCGGGCGCGTGCTAAATTCAAAAGTAAAGTACTCTCGCTAATCCGCCGCTCGACTATCCGACAACTACTATTGGTATTATCAGACTCTGTAATCCGCCGTCATTGAAAATCTTCAGCTCGATACTCCGCCGTCTATGCGTATTACAAACACATCTCTCTACTTCGCCGCATAAACAACCTACGGGATGCCTACATACGATTTAGCCTATCAGTTTTTATGCCAACCCAAACGCTTACCTCGATGAGATTAAACCAGAATTTGAAAATACTGATATTAATTGGACCCGGGTATGTCCTAAAACTGCGACCAGAACCACCGAAGGATGGGCAGCAGCGTCTTCATCGTTCACGGTGAACGTACTGCGATCCCCAAGCCGCCTATCAAGCGTGGGGATTATGGCAACACCCCTCTCCAAGAGGGAGGCCTTTGTTCAGCAGTGGACGTTTAATGGCTGATGATGTGATATTTTTTATTTTATTTTTAGACAATGTAAACGAGTACCTGAAGTTAGCAGCCAACGCAGATAAGCAACAACTGCAACGCATCAAAGCGGTCTTCGAGAAGAAAAACCAGAAGAGTGCCCTTTGCATCGCACAGTTACAGAAGAAACTGGAGGGATACAACAAACGCATCAAGAACTGGGAGGTAGTGTCTGTTAGTCCCAAATCTTTACTATTTGAGCTTTGCATGGTTGTAAAACTGATTTTTTGTAATAAGGGAGTCTGTAACCCTCGTCATCAAACTGAAGACGTCCACCGCTGAACATAGGCCTCCTCCTTAGAACTCCACACTGAACGACAGCCTGCCATCTGCATCCACTGGGTGCCCACGACTCACGATGTCGGTCTGTCATGAGGAGGCTATAATCTCCACGCTTGGTAGGCTGCTTGGAGATCGCAGAGCGTTCACCGTGCGGTAGGAGGATAACGCTGCCCATCCTCTGGTGGTTCAGGTCGCAGTTTTAGGAGATGCTCGGGTCCACGGGTGACGTTAGGGTCTGTAACCCTAACGTCAGTATTTAAGCCGTTCAAAGGCAACTGACATAGCTAAACAGTAGGCTTGCGCTTGACTTCCACCACGCCTGATATTAGCGTTGATGCACATCCTAACCCAGAAGAAACCGATTCACTTGTGACTTCATGACACCCAGATTTGAACCAACAAGGAACACCTTAAGGCAGCATATTCCACAGTGGCGGTCCGCACAATATAAGTGGAATCAAAATGCTTAGTATGGGTTTTTGGAATAGCAACCATGAAATGTTGTTGCCTTTTTTTGTGCCCGCCCTGGCCGACCGATGGAAAAATGGGCAGAAAAGAACTAGTTCATGCAGATCTGATGCACACTCTCCGAAATGTGTCTGATAAAAAATCGATAGAAAGGGAGATATAATCTTGTGTAGTCTTTACGTAACTGTACCTACTTTAATAAGAGTGTATAAGAATGAATTTAAATAATGCAATTGTTTTTTGCAGCAGTATGGCACAAGTGGACAAGCGCACAGACAACCGAGGGAAGTGCTACGGGACATGGGACAGGGTCTGAAGTAAGTTAGTCGCACTGACAATGCTCTCCGAAATAACGCTATTGAGAATCAACATGGTATGATGAAACATTCGTTGTGCTATGTTGGCCCTGATTAGCGCTTTTGTCGTGATTTGGAACGCGCTCTTATTTATCATGAATACAAGGTATATGACATAATCGTTGCGCAGGTTCGAATCAATTAATTTTGAAATTGTCTAAGATGAAGAATGTGTTCATAAATGATGGAAAAAAGTTAACTAGTTGTCTCTGTCTTGTTATCTTTTTGCGAAAATACGGCTGGTCCGATGTTGACGAAATTTCTATGGGATGGGAATGGGAAGAATTTTTTTCCAAATAGGTTTATAAATGACAGAGATAGTTGGTAGTTGGTAGTTTAAAATGTCCCGAATATTTATTTATTTTATTTTATTTAGTTTGGTTTTTAAATCAAAATAACTAGGAAAAATAAGTCGTCCAAATAAACGAAATTACGTATTTACTCGTTTTGAAGTAGGTTTTTTTAATTTATAATTATTTTTAAATTCAACTTTGCATTTGTTCTCATTTTACTTTGTCCTCAGAAATGTAGGCGGCAATATTCGGGACGGCATCACAGGCCTCGGCGGCAGTGTAATGGCGGCACCGAGAGAGTTCGCGCATCTCTTCTCTCGCTCCAACCGGTTCGGGTCGGCGGACAACATCGCGCAGCTGGCCGGTCTGTTTCTATATCTCTTTCTTGTCTACACTTGGGGTGCCATCGAAATGGAGCAGTGAAATGTTAACCTATGATTCCATCAGATTAAAAGCCATATTGTTAGGTTATAACCAAGGATCTTATACCCAATTGGATTGCGTAGAGTACAAAACAGTATATAGAAAAATTGGAGAGAGCCGATTTAAATTAGATAGCACATATGGGAGTACTGTGACTCCAGGGCCGAAATTAAGGGTCTGGAGGCCCTGGGGCAACAAAGGAATCGAGTCCCCTATTTTTTTTGAAGGGTAAAAATTTTTTTTCATTCAAGTGATTCAATAATTTATTACTATTTAATTCAATATTCATTATGTAAATTCGTGTAATATATTTTATTATATTTACTATATGAAATCACGTTCTCTTAGCAGAACTTGGATGTTTTTTTTCGTTTACAGTTTTGCATAATATTCGGTTACAAAATTTTACCTAGAAATGTCTATTGTGGGCCTCTCTCTTGTGGAGGTTACCGGGGCTGTAGCCCCGGTTGCCCTCCCCTTAATCTGGCCCTGTATGTCCCTTTCTGGCAGACATTGCCATTATACGATATTGCCATATTGACAAATATGGCCGATGGCCGTATACGACGTCAAGCGACGTTAGATTTTGTTGTTTTTTTTTTTTCTGCGATTTTATTACAGAAAAGATACAGTGACTGATCGTCGGATCGTAATTATATTTATCATGCTCATTCTTAGGCTATTATGCTTAGGTATAAGTATTTTGGTGTCTACTGTTAACATTTCACCGCTTCGTCTTGGAGTGTGCTTCCCTCCCTCACTTGATGACATTGATTGACTTGAGTATGTACAAAAATATTCTTCAAACATTTCCTGATAAAAACAGGGTTATTGGTAATGCTAACAACCTCTCGCTGGCTGCCACATCATACCTAAAAACTTTAGTTCCATGACTTAAAAATTCGTCCTGTTAATTAATTTCAAAACCCTAGCGAAAGTGATCTGAATTCGTGGTTTTCGTTTGGCTTTTTAATGCAGCTGTCAGAGCAAATAATTGCATGGGCCGAGTATTAGTGAGATGTTGGGAAGCTGCCTGCGAAAGGTTGTTATCAAACAGATTTTTTACATGTTTCAGTTGTTGATTATTGACGAGCATCTTGAGCGTTCCCGAGAACTATCGACATGCTCAGTATTCAGCTCAAGTTTATCTGTGCCATTCCGCTATTTCAACACGAATCTTTTCTCCCTCCAATGCTTAGTTCGACGAATAGGAGTCGTTCAGAACTAAAGCTCGCGTAGCCGATGTGCTTTGCTACCAGAGTCAAGTAGTTATCAATGTTATAAGAGATATAGCTTACAATGCATCGAGATAAAATACCTAGAGTCACAATCTCTAAGTGAAAACGGTCAAAAATCGTACGAGTGGCGTTGTACATACCTATACATCAATTTAATAGTTCGCAATGCCACATTTACTCCAATTTAGACATTTTGTCGCTTGCATAGTGTTCAACGTCGCTTATCAGCTATGTCATCGTAGCGCTGGCATCGCGCGGCGTTGACTTAACAACTAACTAAAAAGTCGTTTTGGTTCGGATTTTTTTTTGGAACTTTTGTGACTAGGTATTGTATCTCTATGTTACAATGTGAGATTTTGGGAAAAATCCTAATTTGTTTTTTTTTTATATTTATTTTGGGGAGAATTTCCTAGATTCTGGATTTCAAGGAATTTTTACTTGCAATGGTTGTTTATTTATAAGACATATTGATTACACGGTATATTGATTTATGTTTATCTCTCAATGGTTGTGTTGTCATTTCAAAACATAATATTAAAAGTTAGGGCTTTTATTGTATATGCTTTGTACATAATACATGTATTACATATTATTATAACATATATGTATTTTGTCTCACAGAGAACACGGGTCCTTGTGAGTATTCAGTACCTTAGATACCCTGTGATTAACCCCCATATATAGATATCATTATCCCGTACATAAGCTAGAAAGCAACTGACATAATCCAATGTCAATTGACCCATGTTTGTTTTATGCACTAAGGCATAAAACTAATATATGGTTTAATGTAAGTTGACCCTCGACTAGCTTAGCCATAAAGCAGTCAATCGACATAGTCTAATGTAAGTTGACTCACGTCTACTGTACACTCTAAGTCAGAAAGCAGTCAATTGTCATTTTCTAATTCAATTGACTCACATCTAGTGTACACTCTAAGTCAGAAAGCAGTCAATTGTCATTTTCTAATTCAATTGACTCACATCTAGTGTACACTCTAAGTCAGAAAGCAGTCAATTGACATTGTCTAATGTGAGTGGACTCCCGTCTAGTGTACATTCTAAGTCAGAAAGCATTTAGTTACACTGGAAGATATGTCGGACGATTGCTTTTTAGTCTATGCACGGCATCATTAAAATCCTCGACTTGCATTACTATAACCTTGTAGAAGGTGCTGTCTTGGTTTGGTTTGGCTCATTCATCGATTCATCTTCAGTGCAAATAACTATTGCATATTAGCTCGGATTGTGTTTTTGAAAACCTATATGTACTTGAAAATACTATTATTTCAAATTATCAATACCTACTATCTATCTATATGCACTTATTATTCATACTCATAGTATAGACTATTCAACCCTACAAAAAAAACTTCAACCAATTCGGATAGTTATAATAACTCTTGAACTGGCGTATGTTATTCCAGAGGCCTAACGGCTATCTGTTTTAAGCGATAGTCGCTTTCCGCGTCTGTCTGCCTGTCTGTGTAACCGCTAATTTCTCCTAAACCACGCAATGGATTTTGATGCCGTTTTCACCATCAGTTTTGTCACGGAAGGTTTATATACAGGTGTCGCGTAAAGAGTAATCAACCCGTTACCTATCGTTGGGGGACATCATGACTGATTAGAAAATCAAAATTTGTGTTTGGTTAAAGTGTCATGGTTTTCGAGTATTTGGCTCTTTTTAAATTTCATGATAATTACACTGTTGGTCAGTCTTTTCGATGGCATGATCACAAATAAAGGTATTTTCTCAGTCTGTTTTTTGAGAAGTACTCTTTGATAGATGTGCAATGTAACCTTTTGTTTTTATACGGCTAGCTAAAATTTTTATTTCGCCACGCCACCCTACCTATAATTCCCTTCTTTGTCTGAGCTGAGATAGTTCACCATCCAAGGTTTTCCGAATCATGGCCTCAGTACTTGAGATAACAACTACCTATGGCTCCGCTCGTAGATAATGCCAAAGTCATGGTCACGAGTGATTACTTGCCCATCACGCTTTATGATCCCTACATACCAAAGTATAACATCAAATAATAAATAATGGCCAAATGCCAATCAAAA
Organism: Agriopis marginaria; assembly: GCA_932305915.1. Lineage (NCBI taxonomy): Eukaryota > Metazoa > Arthropoda > Insecta > Lepidoptera > Geometridae > Agriopis > Agriopis marginaria. The sequence continues at coordinate 17,000,946 of OW029914.1, read as the reverse complement.
CCAAAAGATCCAATCGATATGATGCCGCTATAATATTTTCCTTAATACTTTGCATATTTTTTTACTGGCAGCACTCGTATCCTACGGTCAATGTTTATCTAAAATCGTATGCACCTTTAGACCTGACTCACTGTTTTCATACACATTATGTAAGCGTCACTATGGTTTTTCATTTTCGTTACGCTAGTTCCTCTCTGTCACTGTAAAGTGAAACTCGTTTCGTTTTGTAGTGTTTATGAACATAGATTTGTGTATTAGAATTTAGTCGCTCATCTTTCTATCGATAGTGACTAATCGTAATTTGTTTTGGTGTGACTCGGTGCCGCGAAACTTGCATAGCTTGTAAAAACTGGGTATATAATTTGAAATAATGACTCTTACTAGTGTCTCAATGGAGTGTTAACTATCTCGGGCTACACGAAACGGTGATACTGAGTTGACAGGAGGTCATTGTACTCGTCATTATAAACAACTTTTTAATAAGGGACCAACCAAGAGCTTTAATTATTTTTTTAATTAAACAGCTGATATTTTAATTAAAAAACTAAACTTATGAGCTTTTACTATGGATGGTAAAAGTTGTTTATGACCTGCTTTCGGTTTAGTACCCCCATACCGTGTAACCCTGATTGTGTAGGTACTTAGTTCTCGTGACTAGTGAAGTTTTTTGTGACATACAAGGACGATGCTATTCAAGAAGTGCAAGAAATGTCGGAAAAATTGTAAATAGTACATATTTTCTTATTTACCAATTATATTTATTTTTACGGTTGTTTCACGAATGAATTCTTTTATCGAGATAAGTTTTACCAATATTTCTTTATTATTGAACTTATTTATATCTTCATATATTATATAACGATAAAGATAAATTTATTCACACAAAAAGGAAACTTACATAGAAAGAGCAACTAATTATTAGACAAATCTCTTACAATTAAAAGTAGTTTAGTAAGACATCGTATGTGTTTGGTCGGTGAGCTCCAAACTAAGCACGCGGCTTGTGTCTTGGAGCTCGAGTGCGAAGTTATATATATATATATATATATATACATACATATTATATACTAGCGGTCCGCCCCGGCTCCGCACGGGTATAGATTATAGCCTATGTTACCCGGGGATAGAGTAGCTTCCCATCAGTGAAAGAATTTTTCAAAACGGTTCAGTAGTTTCGGAGCCTATTCAATGCAAACAAACAAACAATCAAATCTTTCCTCTTTATAATATTAGTATAGATATATATATTTATATACATATACATTATTATATATATACATATTTATAACCAACAATAATTTGGTACTAATTGCCATAACCACGCAAATTGATGCAACGCAACCCTGTAGCTGATGACATGCCAACTCTTAAATCCTATATCTAATTTAGCTTGCAATAAATTCTCACTACAGCACAGATTACTATAGATTAAAGTTTTCGATTTCTCGGCATATTATAATTCTCGACAGCAATTTCTCGTGTGTCTCAAATAGTACAAGATTTTTTTTCACTCATAAAAACCTGCTAAAATAATTTCGCATTGAGTACAGGCAGAGATAGTAAACTGCGCGCTTCTGTACTAAGGAGTCCAAGTTTTGATAGTATTCGAAAACATCGTTTTCGTATTGTTCCATCTCAAAAAAGAGAAACTCGAGCAAAATCCCTACAATAGGTAGTAAGAAGGTACTCTCTTGGTTTTGTAATTTTTGAGCACTGAACCGGATATAAATGGTTTTAAATGTCTCTTGGTTACGTTATTTTTGTGGTGTATTTTTTTTAATAAGCTTATTCCTGTAATTCGCCAGCAGTAATGTAAATTGTAAACAGAGTGAGATCATTTATGCTATTTTGCGATGACCTTCACTATGTATGCATAGAATATGTATAGCGATGACATTGTTTCCCCAAGTCAATAGCAGACGTATAGAAACGTTGCATTTTTTATGTATTTACAAATTCACTAGCAGACAGCTGTATAGAAACGTTGCATATTTAGGTACATGAAGTATGTATTTATTCACATCGTTGATAATTTTTATACTGAATCCGACTTACCAACCGCTTATCGCCTCCGACAACTAAAATAAAAATTTCGAAATAAAAATAGTTTTTGCGTTGACTGCGCTCCATTTTTAACCGACTTCAAAAAAGTAGGTCTCCAATTCGACTGTTTTTCTTTGAGTGCATGCTATGCGCTACCGCTGTTGTCACTGATTTTAATGATTCTTTGTTTATCGAATAAAAAAGAATCAGTATACAATTATACATAATATATATCCCGCGAGAGTCCCTGTTAAAATTTTAAGAAAATATTTCACCTATAAGGGTAAAAATTAGGGGATAATTGCGGGCATTACAATGTACATCTCATTGAGTTTAAACGACAACATTTTTCTTCGCGATTTTGCTGTTAGTCTCTCAGGAAAAGATGTTCATAAAATACCACAATGACCTCACACGAAACGGAAGCATATTATAAATAAAAAATGGAACGGTCGCTGGTACTAAACCTAAAAGTTTAGTACAACCGTTCCATGTAAACCCGGTAAATAAAACATAGCCTGTCACATCCAAATTCTTCCATTTGAATTTTTTTAAAATCACCCGGTGTCCATGTAGTTATTGTTAGTACAAGAATGTTTTTGCAAGGTTGGCCATTCAGACGATAGGAATTTTAATGTACGGCGGCTCTTCAAGTATTTCAAACATGAAAATTCTACTGAAACATTTCTATTTGGAACTTTTCTTTAAATTGTTATAATTTATTATTTATATGTGACGCGTCTAACTCTTTACCCCGTTCATTTTCATTTGTTCTCTCCAACAATAGCCGTTTGTTCATTGTCTACCATATTTTTGTCGATATCTACCATTTTAGATTTAAAAAATATTGCTTTACTGCCTGTGCCACATTGTGTCAAACTGCAAACGTGTGGAATTGTGTTGCTTATCATGCTCTCTCCTTCTTGCACGCTAGCCCCACCACACGCGGAACTGAGAGGTAAATATTTTAGACAAGCCGTACAATAGGCATGGTGACTAATAAAAAAAAACTACTATGTCCTTAGGCATCTAATTTAAAAAAAAAATGCTAAAATTAACTAATTTATGCAGCTAATAGCAATTTATTAAAAATAATTTTTTGATTTTGGACCAAAACTTTCCCATTCCGAGGCGATGGCGTCTAAAACAATGCAATCTTGTGTTTTTATGATCATGACGTAATATAAAAAAACGCAGCATCTTTTTATCCATTAAACCAAAGAAGAACAGTCAGTATGTCTGTAAGACGCACAATAATACTTTGCAATAAGAATAAATGTCAATAAAAATATATAAAATAGCTGATTGGCTGTAAAAGTTTATTAATATTTTAATTATAACTGATTGGCTGTAAAAGTTTAATGTAATTATAATAATAACTCATTGGCTGTAATAGTTTAATGAAATTATGTAAATAAAACTGATTGGGTATGGAAGTTAATGAAATTATAATTATAACGTGTTGGCCGTAGAAATTTTATGAAATTATAATGATAACTGATTGTCTCTAATTTTTTAATGAAATAATAACAATAACTAATTGGCTGTAGAAGTTAAATAAAATTATAATAATAACTGATTGGCTGCAGAAGTTTAATGAAATTTATAATTTATATAGGTTAATTTATAATTGATTAGCAGTATAAGTTTAATCGGCTTTGCTTTTGTCCTATAGCCTCATGCCAGGTATCATCTGCTCTTTTGGTTTTGGTTTCAAGATTGGGAGTGGTGATCGGTTTTGTTTCGTTATATAAAGTAACTAAATCACTAATGCCACTTGACTTAAAGGGGATTCTTACATTTGTTACTAAATATCTTGTAAATAAATTTGCTGCTGGAATAGAATGCCTGTGTTTTGGATCATATTGAGGAATACTCCTGATTTTACGTGCTACAAAATGTAATATATATTTGCATCTTTTGCCTACTTCAATTACAAACAAAGCATAGAATCAAAGTAATCAATGCCTTAGATCGGTATTAAAAAAATAACAATGTGACGTCCATTCCGTTGTACCTTTTCTGAAGTAAATTAGACAGCTCAATAATTATCTGCGTCTTACGGATCATGGTAGGTAGGGAGACTATGAAGTGACTGTATCTATAAAAAAAAATCTTTGTACCATTTTCACGCTAAACATGGGGCTTAATTTCTGAGCGACCACTACCCGCGCATAACCTCTAATACAACTGCGAAATAAATGACGAAATGGCCACCCTTGACAATTGCCAAATCGATACAAATTCTCCGATAACAGCCGCTCCATAGTCTTCCTACCTACCATGTACCAAGAGACAGAACACTCATTTAACTTTCAACAATGTTACACTACTACTCCTTTTTAAAATGTCATTTTATTTTCAATTATTTTATTCGGGCATAATGTAAAGTAAGCTACAAGTATAGCCAAAACCTAAATTAAAAATGAGGTAAACATGAATTTCTAATTATGTTTATTATGCCAATAAATTGCCAAAAGAAAAAAATATAAATAAAATATAATTTGTATCATAAACTCTTTCATATATAGAAATCAATTTGGGAGATGTCAAATTCTTTAGAAAACGGTACAACAGAACTGACACTGTCTCAACCTTTACAGTAGGCACAGCGGATCTTTGTGTCTCTGAAGTTAGGCTCTGCGAACCATTGCGCAAGTAGCACATCCCTTGCGATACAAAAATAGCTACTGCGCAGGTCTGCAGCCAACTTCAGAGACACAAAGATCACCTACAGTTCTATTCTGTAATTATAAATGTGTATTGAGTTTTGCTACAACGTGGCAGCGAACGCGTCATCTGAAGGCTCGCGAGCGTCGGAAGCGGGCGAAGGCACACAACGCGGGTCGACGTTACCACGCGCTGCAACTAGTCCTGCGCCAAAATACTCTCCAGAGGCGTCACCGAGCTCGTCCGTCACCAGCGAGGGAGCTGTGTGAGTATCACCAAGGAAAATAGACTAAGAGGAAACACAATAGCGGAACATTAGAGCGTAGCTCGGAAATTTGCCTAAAAACGGTAAAAACTGAGATGGCACCGTAATTTGAGCGTGCTATAGGTTGTCTTGAACTTCCGTAAGCGCTGCAGTCAGATAGCATACGAAAGGGTTCTACAAATTACCGTAGCGCTAGTATCGCAGTCAAGTTTCGCAACATTTCAAGGGAAGCGCAACCCATACCAGTAGATGGCTCTTTTCTTTATTCGTCTTATAGTAAAACAAGGAAATAGCACATTTAGTAAAACTTTATTTTTTCATAGATATCCGACACAAGCTGGATCAAACAACATCTCGGAGACGGCGTTTACCATCAAACCCATTCTCAACGAACTGAGGGAAAGGAGAGAGGAGTACGAAAGGCTATCGGAAAAGATTGATGCGTTAAAGGTAACCTTATGACCTCAATTGGAACGCTTTAATTTGTATAGCAAATCGGTATATTTTTAATAAGAACAATTTCTAGAACAGCTTGCCTTCCACAGGTACTGAAGAAGGCATTTAAGGTATCTACTCAGGATAGAAAAGAAACCTTATTCTGATCCCGTTTAAAAAAATAGCGTGTAATATTTCCAAAAAGTATTTAGAAAGCATGACCTTGCTCTAACTTACTTTTTTTATCCTTATTTTTGTGGTGAGTTTACCATCTTCAACCACACCTTCACTTATTTTATCTCATATAGTTATCACATGAGCTATGGTGAAACACCTAACTTGCTAACGATTAACAAGTAAAAAAAAAATAGGCTTCCGTTTGGCTACTTCCTCACCTGATGTTAAGCGTTGATGCGGTCGACGATGGAGCACGCATGCCTAGAAGAAACAAGCTTTTATTACCGCCATTACACTATTGTATTGTCACCAAAAGAGTACTTTTCCTACAAATTTTGTACTAGACTGTAATACAAAGTTGTATCTAGTAATAAACCCTTATAAACCATCTGTGTAGTTGAATTGGAAGATTCCTAATGATCCAATGAGTGAGGGGTCACGAGAAAAGGGACCTGGGGCCTTACGAAAACTTCGTAAGAAAGCGCCTAATGCCAGAAAAAAAAACTATTAAAAAGTAGATTGTTTTACAAAATTATACACGATTATTGGTCTTCTACAGGTTTTTTCACTACCTATACCATTGCCTACCTTTGAGGACTCTATTCACCCTTCGTTTGAAGCAGTCAAAATTATACTTCGGAGGAAAAACCGAGGGTGGTAAGCCATTCCACAATTTACAGCTACGTGGCAGAAACAATCGGTTATATCGAACAGTGCGAGACTTCCACGTATCTATTATGTGCGGATGGCATTTCTAGCGATGGCGGTCGGTTCGGTTTTGTCTTATTAATCAATTATTTTCCCGTCAGGTCCCTTTTCGCGTGACCGCTCACATATTATGTTGTTTCTTGTTGTTACTTTATGTGATTTGTATGTTATTACAGAACCTATCACAAGAAGTGACGTTCCTGTCTGCGGCGTTACAAGAGGAACGGTTTAAGACTGAGCGACTGGAGGAGCAAATCAATGATCTCACAGAACTGCACCAAAACGAGGTAAATAGTACTGTGGTGACCACTTGGCCGCCAGACCTTACTGACTCTAGCATCGTAATAGCCAAAGGTAGGGCGTTTTTATGTAGAATAGGTTTAAGTTTGGCCACCAACTCACCTGGTGGAAAGCGATGTTGTGGCAGAAAATGGAGCACGCAGACCTGAAAGTACTTATTCACTTTAGCCTTAAAGGTTATAGTTATCAGGAAACAAAGCAAACAGCGGTTCGCATTAAGAAGGTGGAGGCAAACCGGCTAGTCGAGCCGGTGGCGTGTCGGCTATGTAGGGATGATATTTGTGAGTTAGGGCTAAGTAGAGTTGACGCTGGAGATTTGGTAATAATATTACATGCAGAGGATACCGAAGCCATAATATGGCTTCGGTTCAAAAGACATATTATATTCACTAACATGCACTGGGCCAGCATGGTGGGTAAGGGCCCATTCTCTCTCTTTGAGAGAAGGCCTGTGTTCCAGTGGAAACATGATAGGCTGATAAAGAATCTTCTGCGTGTCGTAAAATTCGATTATTATAAAGGGGCCTATGGGATTGTGGATGATCAGATTTGTGGTTCGTCAGATCCACAAATTTGATCCAATCTCCCATTCAAGAGAGCCCAGGAAATAACGATGATCATTTCCCGGGGAAGTCGCGTCAGGCAATATGCTAGAAGGGGGTTCTGGTGTGTGTGTAGATTCCGGTGGAGGGCACCAGGCACAGAGGCAGGCCACCGAGAGGGTGTTAGTAGGTACAATGTAACATAAAATGGCTGTAACCTATAAATCCGGGTATCTATAGAAAATGTATCTGTTACAAAAAAGGGGTACTGGCATACAAGCGGCTGAGAAAAAATCAACTCTTTCCAGTATACAGCAATCAATATCAAAATAGTGCAACTGCGTCTCCGATGTGCCTCGACTGTTTTAAACTCTGAATGAGGCACAATACAATGGTAAACAGAAGAGGGCTGACTTTTCATGGCAACTTGTACGCCACCTTAACTTTCCAGTTGGCGTTGGGTTTTAAGGTGGTCTGAAAATTGGCCGCTGACGCTGGAATTCTTATTATGGTAAAAGTGGACATGGTAAAGCAGGAACTGGAAAACGAGACCGTGGAGCATGTACTATTTGCACTGCAAGGCCACAGAAGACTTAAGATTAAAGTCGGAACTCCTTGAAAAAACTAGCGAAATAGGGGTAGAACGGTTTAGTAAGCGACCTATAAGCCTTGCTCTGTAATTTTAAGGAGCTCGGCTGGTTTGTGTAGGCTGGCAGGGGATAATGCACAATACACCCTAAGTGGGATCAGTGCAAGTTTTATCACCCCCACGGTACATTAGAATGGTAAAAGTAACGTAAGAACACTATTTAACTGTATTCTTATTTTTCTAATTGCCTTATTATTTTTCAGGTAGAAAATTTAAAACAGGCGCTAACAGACGTAGAAGAAAAAGTACAATACCAGAGTGAAGAGCGAATACGAGATATTCACGAAGCTTTGGATCTCTGTCAAACTAAAGTGAGTAAAGTTTCGCAGAGGTTCTTGATGGATGAGGCAGGCAAATTGTATGTTTGACGACTGGTTTAGCTCATTGGTAGCACGTCTGCCTTATGAGAAGGTCCCGGGTTCAATTCCCGGCCCATAAGCAGCGTTTGATGTGCCTAATGGTCTTATCGGTGCTATAGGCCACCATTCTGACCAATTTTTATAGACCTCACACTCTTCGCTGGCGCAGCCCGAAATTGCCGAAGTGGTTCTTGACCTCCGAGACAAGAGAACGCCATGGGTCCCGTTCTCTAGGCGGGTTATTATAGACCTACTTTTTATATTCGTCTTGTGTATGTAATGTATTTGACTTCCCCGGTGGCCCAGTTGGTAGTGAACCTACCTTCTGCGCTTTGGGGCGTGGGTTCGATTCCCACCTTCGACAAACATTCATGTGATGAACATTAGTGTTTGTTCTATATCTAGGTGTTAATATCTATTTAAGTATGTATTTAAAAATATATAAATCTATTTATCAATCTCTGGCAGCCATATTACAAGCTTTGCTTAGTTTGGGGTCAGATGACCGTGTATGTAAAAATGTCCCGTATAATAAAAAAATATTTTCAGATCAGTAAACTAGAACAATGGATGGCGGGTGGCGGTGGGGCGGGCGGTGGTCTCGGCGGGGCGGGGGAAGCGGGTGGCGCGGGGACTCTGCCTCCTCGGCTGCTATTGGTGAAACTGCTCAACGTTGCCATCACGCTACTGCAGCTAGCTCTGCTATTGGTCGCCACTATAGCGGGGATCGCGATGCCGTTCCTTAGAACTAGGTAATGTATCAAAATAAATATTATTATCTTCATCATCTTTAAAATCAGCCTATAATTAGTCCAATGCTGGACATAGGCGTCTCCCAACGCCAGCCCAATCTTTTTTTAAATATAATAAATGGCATACAAGCTACGGGCCGCCTGATGGTAAGTGGTTACCGCTGCTTATAGAGACCTACAACACCCGGGGCATCGTCAGTGCGTTGCCTGCCTTAGAGGACTCTATTCACCCTTCGTTTGAAGCAATCCAAATTATACTTCGGCTCTTTGCTTCCAGCCAATACTAGCTGTCTTACGTGTATCGTCACTCCCTTACGATACATTTGCCGATTCGTGGTCCCTTATCTAGAACAGATATAGCAAAGGTAAGCAATGCACCGCCAATGCCCCGGGTATTGTAGGTCCATAGTTGACGGTGACTACTTACCATCAGATGGCCCGTCGCTTGTTTGTCTACTATTGCATAAAAAATATGGCCAGCCCACTGTGACAGCGCGCTGATACGATGCTATGAGAGCTGTCTGTGACTGAGTCTCTGGCGAATAACTTTGTACTGGATACAATCCCGCAGAGGAACTGAACATAGTTCGCTGAGCGACCTTGAACTTCACCGCTCCAACTGTAAGTGTCCACGTTTCAGCACCGCAAGTTAATCGCACTATAGACTTTCGTCATAAGAGAGCGGGATATGTGACGAGACTAGAGACTCGACGGAGTTTCCCGAACGCTGTCCTGTCCAATTGTATTCTTGTCCGCACTCTCAAAATAGTTTTTGCCTAGTTTGAACGTCTGTTTTAGGTAAAAATACTTTCGATCCAATATTGGGTTGAGCGGAAAGAGCCGAAAGGTGTCCAGTCAGTACCCATAATTATGAATAAAAAATGCTATAGCCCCTTGTAGACCTTGCGCAGTAACTTGCGAAAGTACATGTATTAAATGTATTCAATTTTAATTTCAGAGTACGAGTCCTAACAACAAGCTTTGCGCTAATGCTCGGCGTGATGGTGTTAAAACAGTGGCCGGAAGTCACTCAGTTGTCTGAACACCTCGTCCGGAGACTTAAAGAGTATCTCCTGGATAAACATCACGACAGGTAATGGAGTCACTTGGGTGCCCCGGGTAGTAGCCGGGGGGGAACCCGGGTGGTTACTGGGGCAATCCGGGTGGTAACCAAACGAGTCCGGGTGGTTATTGGTGCGATCCGGGTGTAAACCGGGCGAAACCGGATGGTTACTGGGGCCACCTGGGTAGTATCCGGGGTAGCTTGGGTGGTATCCGGGGTGGCTCGAGTAGTATCTGGGATGGCTCGGGTGGTATTAGGGGTAACCTGGGTAGTAAATGGGATAGCCCGGGTGGTATGTGGGACTGCATGGGCGCTTTTCATTTATGTTTATTCAGGGTTGGTTGCGGCCAAAGTAGAATGGGGTTTGGCTGTTTTAATTGGCGTGTTGAAATAGTATGCAAGAAATGTCAGTTTAGCTAAAAGATATACGCGAAAAATTCGATTTGAAAGGGGTGACAGATATTAATTAACCGACTTCAAAAAAGGAGGGGTTCTCAATTTGGATGTATATATTTTAAAATGTTTGTTACCTCAGAACTCCGTCATTTGTGAACCAAATTGGAAAATTATTTTTTTATTTGAAAGTATATACTTTTCGATTGGTCCCATAGAAATTTCACTAGAATCGGTTTAGTAGTTTCGCTTCAAATTAACTGGAAAATTCGGTTTTTGGACGACATTATTATAAAGTTATATGATTATTAAAGTTACATACACCATGTTCACAGGAAGACATGTCTTCCCATGAACATGGTGCATGTAATTGCGCCGAAATATCGGGAGCTCATTCCATAACCTTACCACGGTAAATATCCCGTAAATAATCATCAACTTTAGTGAACAACCGTGATAGTTTAAAACAGTGATATTGTTATAGTCATCCAAGTAACCGAAATTGCGAATTTTACTAATTTTGAAGTCGTTTTTTTAATTTGATAATTATTAACTGAAAGTGTTTCTGTCTTCGTCTAATACGTTACAAAGAAAAGGACAGCTATATTTTTGCAAGTTCTGTCGCCAAAAATAGACGTCGGTTATTATTGAAACGGATCTAAGGATACCAGTGGCAGTGGAAATTCAACTCTTGCCTGTGTACCTCAGGTTTAAAATCTTTCGCCGCACCTATGTTTCAAACTCCAGTAAGAAGAGTGGAGGTAGAATTTAAACCTAACGTAAACGATACACAGTTGACTTTTCCACGATCGCTTGTAATCCGCTGAAACAGCCAAACCACAAAGATTTGCCATGTTAAAATATGCGTTATATATTGGTGATTTGTATGTAATTATTTTGTGTGGAAAAGCAATAATGCATGTGTAAAGGAATAAGCAGCGAGAATAAATAATAATAAAAAAAAAACTTTTTACTAACTTGTAAATCGGTCTTCATTTTGTATTGTCTTACAAACTACTGGGTTACACAGAATAGTTAACCCGGAAGGAAGACATTGTTCATCATTATGAACTACTTTTACCTGTGGCCCCATGACCCTGACTTCACGGAAAAACAACTGTTCATACTGTGTACAATTACCTCCTATCGGGTTAGTACCAGCATTACGTGTAACCCCGTATCTTACTCATTTATTTTGCTTGATACTAACTGTTAACATTGTATAGTTCACTGTACTCAGTCCAAGTTTTTTTTAGCTCTAACAGCTACAATCACATTGGAAAGCGCTCAATCAAAACATTTTATTAAAATATTTCTCCGTAGTATATCGACCACCAGCAATTTTACATTCAATAATTAATACATTGAAAAAAAAACTTCTTACTTAAAAACTTACAACTGACGTCACGAAAGTTCAATAAAATTTTCTAACCTTCCACCCTTAGAGACGGAATATTTCGCACCATCCTTAAGATAAAGCATATTCAATAAAAAATAAATCGTGTAACATACACACAAACAAAAAAACAGTTGACTTGTGACCAAAAGGGGTCAGATTTTGCTGTTTCATTCGGCCTTTTACAATGTATTTGGACCGAGTAATCGATCAACTTCTGAATATTTAATTACTTGATATCTTTGGTCCATTTTGATCATCTTGTATATGAAATGAATCTAATAGCATGCATAGGTGTGACGCGTTTAAAATAAGATCGGCAACTATCAAAATGGTGTTATATGCTAGTAAAAGGCTGCTTGTTAAAAACCTACTCTCTGGGTGTCCAGAATGAGGACAAGGAGAGTGTTACTGGGGTGGGGTGGGGTGGTATTCTGGTCAAAAAACTGTATAATAGTTTTTTCTCTAAACATCGACCAAATAGAAGAACATTGAGATTTTAATGCCAATTTTTCTGTGCTGGTAGAATGAAACCAACCTTGATTGCGCAAATAACTTAATTCGAAACTCCATTTCAAATGCATCACAATAAATGCCGAGAACGCTTTAGAAATCCACAAAAGTTAAGTTGGTAAAGTTATATGAATGCTTTTATTTTGGTAAATCTATGAAGCGATAGTTAACATTTCAAAAAACAATCTACACATATAGGATATCACTAACCACTGACTATCATCGTAGTGTCATTCCGTCCAGCCATTTTCATTCTAAATACAGTTGTTTATAAAAATAATGCTGCTTGACCTTTTAGGGCATTTCCTAAAAAAAACTGTACATTTTATACATTGATTTTCAAGCCATGATGCGGTTTTGGTTAGTATATTTCCCCCCACATAATCATTCATATTGCGGACTCTGTCAAAACATGCCAATACAATTGTTTTGGAATGATTAATTAGATTTACAGTTGAAAATTTACATTATCTACCTAAGATTAATGAGGATATGGGCAAAAGCGAAAACTCTGAATAATTTTCGTCCGCCCACTAACCACGCGTACTCAGTCAAATAAAATGACCACGCTTACAGCTGTCCACTCCATACAAAATTCAAAGGGCTCAGCCGCTCCATAGTGTTCCTACCTTCGTGAACGTGGACATTTCTCTAATATATCATTAACAAAATAGATGGCGCTATTAAAACACACTGACACGCGTTTAAGTAAAAACCTACCCGAGCCTTATTCAGAAACGGCCAAAGGCCTGTTTTTAGCCGAAATGTGCAGTCCCAGTTCTGCGCGTGACATTTCTCGTCAGCGAAAAGTTGACGGGGCAGATTGTAGCATAGGTTAGGTTATAGAACATTTGTGATTAGGGGGATAGTATAATTTGCAATATGTTTGTTTAGGCCCGACGCCCACTGAATAGTCGCGGCATGCAAGCGCCTGTGCAAATGTCAACTCTTCCTAGTTTACCGTAGGTTCAAAATTCCGCACCTATACTGTTCCAAACTCAATGATCGACACGTATAATGCCCGTTTAGTCGCACAATGTCAAAAGAGAAAAACGACAAACGGTTTAAATTGTCAAAACAGCAAAATGTCCAAAGAGTGTTAAGTCCAAGACGTATGACCAAGGAGCAAAATATCAGCTCACAAAGACCAAAGAGCGAAACGCCCATAGTGCAAAATGTCCAAAATTCCAATACAACTGGTAAATTTATTGCTATAATATACAGAGTTTATATTGGTATACTAAACGCCCCGGTTATTGTCTATAGGCGGCGGTGACCACTTACCATCAGGTGGCCCGTCGCTTGTTTGCCACTAACTCCATGTTTAAAAAAAGATTGACTTTTCCACGGTCCTTTCCGGTCTCGCCTTTCCGCCTGGACTGTCCAGTCGGCGTTATGCCTTAGTGAGCCTCCCGTTAACGCTTTGTTGTGTATATTGTATATTTATGTATTATAGCGTTGACTCATATCAAGTTATTGTATTTTTGCATGTAGACATGTATTTGGGCGTAAGAGGTATTAATGTAGTGGTGTGCGGAAGTTTACGTATATATTGTTTTTTTTAGTGTCTATTTATTATTGTGTTTATAATTAATTTTTGATGTTTAGTTTGTCTCAATCACTTTCTTTATAGTTAATGCTCAATTTTACAATACGCCTTACAAAATACTAAAATCGCCAAACTTATCTATACTAATATTATAAAGAGGAAAGATTTGATTGTTTGTTTGTTTGTTTGCATTGAATAGGCTCTGAAACTACTGAACCGATTTGAAAACTTCTTTCACTGTTGGGATGCTGCACTATCCCCGGTTGACATAGGCTATATATCCCGCCTTCGCCCGTGCGAAGCCGTGCGGGGCGGCCTACTAGTTACATATATGTAGATTTTGTTAAACTATTTAAACGATGCTAATTTAACCATACTAAAATTATAAGCTTCTCTTTCCATTTTATTATGAAAGAACAGGATAGCACCAACACATTTTTTTAACTTCGTTCAGTTAAAGGCTGTACAATAGATCCCAATGTTTTAATTGCTTCTCGTTTTAAATTGACCAACTAGTACAACAATTAAATGTATAGTACAATTTACTCGTCTTACTGTAAATAACAAAGCTACGGATTACGACCTTAATTTGAAATTTCAACGTAAAACTGAGCATTGTAAACAAGGTATATATAGAATTATAACTCAGTTAAAAAATTACACAGAAAAGTACCTTCACCCATTCTACATCGACTTCTGACAGACTTACCAGCACATCTATCTAAGGCACCTTTTTCCACCACAAATTTGCGAGCTAGCTAAGCTGTTTGCGAAAAACTCAATTAATAAAGCTGGAAACAAACTATCGGACGCCACTGATAAGTGTGCACAGTCTTTCAAAAGACACCAACGGCTGACAAAACATCCGGCGCGCCACATTTCTGTCGGACGTCCAAATGCTCAAGGTCAGCCCAAGGTTACGTCCACGACTTAATCCGATAGTTTGCACAGCTCAGTACATTCATTATCTAGATACCTTTATGTCGCATCCGATAATTTGTTTCCAGCTTAAGAACGGAAGGAAGCGATCCTATTGGTCGATTTCCTCGCGCACCGCTCATTTTTATCGCACTTCTCTGAATATACAGCCTTAAAAGGTGGCCAAATGATAGAACTAACAATTTTCTAAAGATGCCGTCAGTATTTTTCAGGAGGACTTTTGTTGTTTGATTTTTAGATAAGTTGGTTGGAGAGAGAGATAAGACGATATGTTACTGACAACCTATCATAACAAGCAGTATATTAGTTATTATTCCATAAATACCTTGTTCGTAGATATTGAGTATATTTTTATTTATATGTTCTTTCAATATACTTTGCATGTTTTAATTTATTTTTGTTTTCACTGCAGGTATGAGTGCAAGTCGATGTGTGGTTGATATTGTGATTGGCAGTCTAGTGGAAAATAGGTGATATTTTTTTATTTCGCCTGCGGATGAACTGCTGATAGTTGGTACCTTGGGGATCTTAGTCAACTTGCTTACTTTTTTCTATACATGGATATATCGTGATCAATGACAGTATAACCACTTGACTGCTCATCCTGTACACCCCCCCCCCCCCCCATAAGCCAAAGGTTCTACCATGTCAACCTAAACTACTTCGAGCGGGGCCAATCCTAGGCGCG
This sequence comes from Agriopis marginaria, assembly GCA_932305915.1. Classification (NCBI taxonomy): domain Eukaryota; kingdom Metazoa; phylum Arthropoda; class Insecta; order Lepidoptera; family Geometridae; genus Agriopis; species Agriopis marginaria. Next base: position 16,985,505 of record OW029914.1, on the reverse strand, counting down.
AATTGAATGAATGACTTTTGATTCTCCAATCACAAGCGTCGAATCGCGTCGAGTCTCCAATCACAAGCTGCCCCCCGCGACTGACGTGGCATCATTTTGCAAAAGGGAAATTTGACTACATGCACGATCAAGTGGATCGGCACCATTACATCATGATGTAATGGTGCCTCATTGAAACTGCCAGCGTCACACGTTTCAAGACTCTAAGAAACTGTGTTAGCTCATGTTGAAACAAGCAAAGAAAAAAACGCACAATACATCCCAAGCGGGACATCAGTGCAGGGCTCATTGGCCACTATAGAAATTAAAATAAGGAGTGCGTAGGTATTGGAGGTAGGTACCTAAATAAATTATGTACAGTTTCGATGCCATCGCCAAAACAGTGAAGGAAAACACCGCGAGGAAACTGGTATGTCCAAGAACCTCAAAAGTTCAAAGACATACGACATTCACCAACATGCACTGGGCCAGCGTGGTGAATTAGGGCCCATCCTCTCTCACTCTGACAGAAGGCCTAAGACAGGCAGTGGGAACATGATAGGCTGAAATGATGCTAAGGTATCGGAAAGGCTTTTTAGCGTAAGATACAGTAAAGCAAGCAGTGAGTGTGAAGTGACAGACTACTGACAGTTGGTTCAACATGAATGAACGAAAAACATGAGAATCATGTCACGTCAGCGCCTTCTATCGGTGGTTGCAGAACTATGTTCCTTCAGCTGTCAGAAAACCATTGGCGTCGATTTTGTCATACCACTCACTAAACTAAACCAATCTGACGAGAATAAAATTATCTTCGTCCCCTTTCATTCATTTTCAATATGTGAGAAAAGGATGTCGACAATTTTAGGGCTGTTAAATTTAGTTTAGTTTAGATAATGGTACATCAGAATAGACACCAATATGTTACTATTTTGGTCTGATCACGTGGAGTTTCAATAAAGTACCAGGAGAGCAGAACTTCGTAAAAGCTATGAATGTAGAAAACGTCTTTTTGACTAAGGTCCCAAATGTCCCAAACCTACAACATTTTACGTAGGTATCCTAAGAAATTATACAAAACGCTTATTGTTTAAGAAGTGTAAATGCCGTCGAAACGTAAGGCCAATCTATTTATTTGTCATTGTGATATTTGTCATTAAAACTAGTAAAATTTTCAAGTACATTATAAAGAAATTGCGTTAAATACGCGATGTGAGAAATGGTTTTATTTTTGTATAATTTTATGTGCATTGTGACTGCCCGAACGTCTTTCAATCTTTTTGTTAATGGCTACACAAATCAGTAGTCTATGTACACTAGAATGATCAGAATCAATACAGTGCGAACTACATATCTTTAGAAGTGGTCAAATGAGAGAATTAAAACAAAAAAAGTTACTTTATGTACCGAAAAGCATTTTTTTCTCTGTTTTTTTGGGTTTGACAGGTATACACGGAGTAGAAACTTATGTACATAGCATAGTTAAATTAGCTATGTTATTAGATTTTTTTATTTAAAAAACAGATTTAGAGATTAATATATGAATGTTTCTTCCTCATGTTTGTCTTACCCAAATTTAACCGTTTCAGCAAGTCACTTGGATAGTATAGAAAATAGGATAGTGACTCTCTCAACTTTCTCTTTCTTTCTCTCTCTTCGGATAAGTTTGTCGCACAGTAATTTTTTTGTTAGCACTAATTGTCAATCAAAATAAAGGAGCGTTCCTATAGCAAAAACAATACTTTTGAGATAGCACACAATAGAAAAAGGTGATTGTATAAGAGTTGCGAAACGACCAAAAAAAAGTGGAGGAGGCGAGACGCTGTTACTAAGTTTGTCTCTATTTGACACTAATAAGAACATAACACAACAGCTCTAGCCACACTTTTGACTGCATTCTTTAAAAGCAGTGTCGCAACGTAACGGCGCTTGCAGACGATGCGTAGTACAAGTAGTAAGTACAAGTTGCAAGTGCCTACGACGCATCGTCTGCAACGGTGTGCTTAGTGGCAGTGAAATTGCTACTAACGCGCCGCCCACTGCGCATCGTTCATCTCGTTCAAACACTCGTGCGATTACGTATTCGCACGCGAGTTGTGCTCGTCACCTCTCGAGTGGCTACTTTACGTTTGAACGCCTACTTGTACTTGCTACTTCTACATGTTACCTGCACTTGCAAGATACTTCGCATCGTCTGCAATCGCCTTAAAGCCCAACGCCACTTTAACGGTAAAGTGGCGTTGTTGTACAAGCGGCCGTTGAAGAGTGAAATCTTCCCGGTTTACCGTATTTAGTTGCTTGCGCTTGCGACGATGCCTTGATTCTCCAATCAGTGGCCTTGAAACTTGGTTCTGGAAAAATACCTAAAACCGACAATAACAATGTATTTGTTGCATAAAACTCGAATTAACTGTTTTATTTAAGGTGATGGAACTGTTGTTTTTAAAGTTGATAACGGTGCAGGTTGAGTGTTTTTGGTTTTAGATATACTTTTTACTAGAATAAACTGTGATCCCGATAACTTCATAGCATTTGTTAGAATTTAGAAATGCTCATAAAGGCTACCATACACTGAGAGGTCCAACTGGTGTGCATACATACATAATCAGTTCATTTCTTTGTGTGCTTATTCTCTAAAGATGTCTAAAACTCAATAGTTTTAAAGATCTTTAGACATTAAGAACTAATAAATAAACGAATAAATTTTTTACCGACGAAAAGACAGAGGTTCTCAACTTGTATATAACACGGGTCGGCTTATATCATTATCAGCCTGTCACGTTCCCACTGCTGGGACACAGGCCTTCTCTCAGAGAGATATATATTTCAAATAAACGCGCTTTATAAAAATCAACCATATTCCTATACTGTTACGACTCTATTCTCATATGCACGACTATGTAATGCTATGCTTCCCGCCTATGTAAGCACTGCATTTTGTTGCCGTATTTTGTGCATCAAAGCTCAGAATACATTAGTACAAGTACAGAAGATTCGCTCCGCAACATCATTTAAATAAGTAGCGACTCTTGCTACTACACAATAAAGTGCAATTCAGGACGCGCGAACGCTAACTACGTACAGCTATATTAACCTCTGTCTGTCGTCGCGCTATCTCTGTATAGCGCGGCAGTGTTGTCTAGATGGTTCCCGCTACCTGCGGCCTTATTATAGAAGTTTGATTGTGATCGAGATTGCATGCCGTCCCGTTTGCATCTACTTACTCGCACCACGTGCGTAAGTGAGATGGCACGCGATCACGATCACAATCCGAATCATGATAAGACATCTATAATAAGGCATCTGCTTGTAGTTTCATACTTAAAGGTACCTAAGGTCATACCAGGCGCCAGGCCTGGTCGAAGTTAAATTAATAGTTTTAAACTTCTTTCTTGGTTTTAAAATGAACCAGAAACTTCGTCCTCCGTATGTGCGTACGCCTTTATGCTGTAACACACAGTTGTATAAAATCAACTGAAACTAAAATAAAAGTAAAACTGATCTTGTATGGAGACCTTAGATTGTGCCCGTGTAAAATCAATAAACACTGTATCTACTACGATAATAATTAAATAGTTTTGTTATTTGTATAAATTATCAATTTATAATATAATATGGCTTGTTTCAAGCTAAGATTTTATATCGTGATATCTGTATAATTTCTTATTTATTGTGTAATATTTTAGTCGATTTGTATAAATTTATGTTGAAATGAACGTGTACATATTTTACTTTTTGTATAATTATTTGTTATTGTACTGGAAATGATGGTTTGTTAACTCTTACAATTTAATACTCAAAGTATATTCTAAATATTTCTCCTCGAAAATTTTATACATAAAATAGATGTCGCCATAAGCGATACATAGTTTTGTCTACTACATAGATATCATAGATTTTGCTAGCGTTCTATTTCTAACTAAACAAAACCTCGTGTAGATGTCATTACAGCTGGTTAAATATCATACATACATTCCAAATTACTGATAATAGTAATAGTCCGTTTCACTATTTAGACATCTCTAACTAAACAATGTAGAGCTTTGTAATTAATTTTTACTTTTATATTGGAATAACTGTTGATGAATGCAAGACAGGAAAATCGGCTGTTTAAATAAATAATTAACTTTATAACCTTGATTTGGGCGTATTTTAACATAAGTTTCTTCATAAAAAGTAACAGCCAAAGTAACGTCATAAAAGTTACGGTTAAAATGGTTCTTCACAATTTTTATTATGAAGGAAGAACCGTCACTTTGACACTTGGCAGTGCATTGCGGTGCTGCCATGTGTAAAAAAGCTCCCCAAGGTTTTATGGGGAAATAATAACGTTTGTGTTATGGCATCTCATTTGACTTTAGCTGTTACTTGAACGAAGAAATACATTTACCATAGTATAACACAACACAACACTTTAACCGATTACTTTGCTTGTTGATGAATAAACTGGCCGTTAATAAACCAAATGTATCAAAAGTAATATTTAAAACGGTCGTTACGACCAATCGGAATATCTGAAACCCTGTCTTGCGTTTGACTAAAACAGTATCAATTCTCCATTCAGTATCATTTACCTACAAATTACAATAATGTACAAAAACTGTTAATCATTTAGACGATTTATTTCAATTATGTATATTGTGTAAATATTTTTTACTAAGCTGGGAACTAAGTAAAGTTTATATAGTTTCGGATACATGCAATGGACGTGTTATCAGTTATGTTATGTTTTGTGACATTTATTTTGATAATAAGATTTATACCACAATGCAAAAACATTAAGTTATTATTAATTCAAAATAAATAAATGTCTGAACGATCGCATTGTTCACGATTTTTTTGCTTGTCTACAGAGATGTAAGTAATTCTTATGTTGCCGGCTATGGATTGTAATAAATCATCACAATTTTATTCAAACCTGTGTTTTATTTCTATACTGCAACCTAAGATATTTTTACCTGTAGATAGGTTGTGCCCGCCACTATATTGACTAGACGAATGCAAGGCTGGCTACCTGACTTCTTTCAGCTGTCTCTCAGTCACGCACTCCGAGTGTCCACAACAAATTGTATTTTTGTCTCTTTCTAGCAACAAAAATAGCGTAAAAAGTATTTCATATTATTTCCCTTATTTCACAAAATGCACATATACATGCGTAGGTAAGCTATGCTATGTTATGGTATTACAAACTACACACTGCGTTTAGTCAGTTTTTAAAGCCGTGTTGTTCGCCTATACCGTCTCTATTATTACACCTCACTGAATGCAACCGGATTCGTAGCTAAGGAAATTTAGTAACTATTCTAGTATCTAGTATAATTTATTTATAACTGTGATATAACCTACCAAAAGACAAAATAATCAAGTAACAACAGGAGGGAAAACATGACAATATGTAATTGCAACATGAGGCTTACGCATTCTCTTATGATCTACCAAAAGTTTTGTAAGGAGATAGGCCAATAAACACGCAGTTTATGTTAAAACGTGGTTTAATTTAATATAAAAATATAAGAATTTATTAGCTACGACACATGATTATGTTATGAACATACGTTATACAAAAATAATGTCACAACAGTTTACATGAAAATGATTTAGGTAAGTAAGTTATTTTCTTTGATTATATTTATAGTTATTTTGTAATTTTTACAAGTTTTTGTAGTATGTATGTGTGGGACAAATCTTGCAACTGATATTTAGACCAGTTACCCTCAACCGTTTGAGCTGAAATTTTGCATACACGTTTAGTTTGGATGACAATGCATGGTTAGCTAAGTGACGTCACTCTAAATCCAATATGGCAAACCATTATTTTTTTATGAACTCGTAATATGGGTATCAAAGGAAAGTGTTTACTGAGAATACGAATAATGACGTCACCCAAATTCAATATGGCCGACGCCTAAAAGCTTGTTTATATTAATAATATTTATTCTATATTATAATCATTGGTCACATTTACAATAATATAATTATAATGTTTATAAAAATAAATAGGTAAGTTCTCATAAGGGTCAAATAGTAAAATTGCAATAAAAAATAAATCTGGTCCTAAAACTAAAACATGATTACACACATTCTTTTGAATGCAATTGAGTGATGAGGTGAGCAAGTTACGTCTGATGGTAAGCGTCATGCTTACCACACACAAACCTACACAAATATTATAGACTAGCAAAATCTATGTGGAATCTGCGACTAATTTATGGACTTTATAAAATGTAGAGTTAGCAGAAGAAAAACCTCAATCACTTTTATCCCTCATTATTAGACCCCACAGATACACTCCTGCCCATAGCTGCCAAGTCAGGCTTTGGTAATAAAGCTGGCTTCTCAGTCTGAGCAAAATCATCGTCCAAATCAACCAGATTGTCTTCCGCCACTTCCACCGGTAGTTCTTGGCTATCTTCAGGCTGTTCCACTACTTCAACGGAGTTGGGGACCTGGACGTCTGCTGGGATGCTTTCCGGCCTAAAATAAAGTAGCACTAAGATAAGATAGCAATTTAAAGAAAATAATATTTTATGGAGCCCTAAAACCTAGTTACCGGCTAATATCTTGAAAATTTACATTGACTTGCTGTCGATTTTTAGTGGACCGAAAGAGGTGCGATAGGATTTCAACCGTGCGTTTTTTATTTCCATGACCATGGATACGGAGTCCTTCAGTCGTAATATCAAACAAGTTTTCATAGTATCAATAGTATTAAATAACGTCAAACAGTCAAGTAAAGCAAATTAAGTCACGGTCAAGTCAAACTCATGCCCAGTAAAGTTGTGGAGGCTTTAATGGAGTTTTGAAAACAACACGAAAAGACAATGTTTCACTTCGTTATATCATATAGCGCTACGGTAATTTGTAGAACCCTCTCGTACGCTATCTGACTGTAGCGCTTACGGAAGTTCGAGACAACCTCAGCACGCTCAAATTACGGTGCCATCTAAGTTTATACCGTTTTTAGGCAAATTTCCGAGCTACGCTCTAATGTTCCGCTATTGTCTTTCCTCTTAGTCTATCATCCTTGGTAATACTTACATTACCTAGTGAAGTTTGAAAAACACAGTTATTTTAAAACGTAAAATTATTTGAAAACTGAATAGAATCAAGAATTGCATACATAGTTATGAACGAATTATCTTACCCATTCACCAATATTATTCACAAAAGCGTCCGGATTTCAATTTTTAAGCGGTGTCAAAAGTGTCCTGTAAAAAGTTTCTGTGAACCGCAGTTCACAGAAACTTTTTACAGGCGCTGGCATAGTTTGTATTTTTCACCCCCGACGCATAAAGCGTGTTATAAGCCTGTGTGTATCTGTGGCATCGTAGCTCCCAAACGGCTGAACCGATTTCTATATAGTTTTTGTAAAGATGACTCGAATAAAAGTGATCTAAGCTATGATTCATGAAAATCGGTTGAGCTTTTTGAAGATTACCAGCTCTTTTACCAGTTTTTTTTTTCAATTTATACTTGTTTATAAGGATTTTTTTTGTAGTTGTATTATGACAAATTCCTATAATAATAAAGAAATATGCTGGCTCCACTTTGACAGTTGGCGTGTGAGAGAGTTGTTCCCACTCATGCCATCTCGATTGCTCGCACCATGCGCGCGAGCGGGACGGCACGCTATCACCGCCACCAAACTTACGTCACAAATATAATTTTATTATACCCAATATTTATTTCTTTAAATTCCAGCGAGATACAACACCTATATATAGTCACAAACTCTAAATGGAACAGTAAAAAATCATCTGAGCGTCGTTGTATATACCTAGATCAATAATATAGTTCGCAATGCCACATGTAAATGCAAGCGACATAACATAAGATAACGTCTATATTGGATTACTCACGGATTACTCCAATGTAGACGTTATGTTATGTCGCTTGTCGCTTGCATAGTGTTCGCTTTTACGCTGTCATCACGGTTGCCTTACAACTAAACAAAAAGTCGGCGCAATGCGTAGCGTGCAAAAAGTTTTGGTTCCGACATATTTTTTTTGCACGTTTGTGACTCTATAGATATTGTATCTCGATGTAAACTTCACACAAAAATTAACGACAAAAATATATCCCCAATATAATTAAATAAAAATACCGTCGAAAGGGATGAAATAAAATAAATAAATACATATTTTACCAATTCCTTTTATTTACGCTTACACAGTATTATCTTTACATATAAGTAAGCTAACACTAAGTATTAATAATATCTTAGTTTCCATTATTTACGTAGTAATATGATTAGCATTTTCCATTGATTTTTTAGGTCTTGATTATAATCAAAATAAAAATTTAATATAAGCTTAAAATGTCTAACAAAATAAAAATTTACATTATAAGGTGTAAATAATCGTTGTATCCCTTAGGAATGTTGTATTCTAGTTTAAAAAAATATCTAAAAACATAATTCACATTTAGTTTTAAGTTCACTTAAAATAACATAAGAAATATACAGTTTAAAACCTAAAGGGGAAATTTTGTCATATTATATCTTTAATAAATGCCGATATAGGGAATGCGGAATACAAAGGAATGTATATACTGAGAGTATACATTATAATACGTATATAGTATAATTAGGGAATAAGTATATTGTATTATATATATTTTTATATTAATTATAGCAGTATAAAATGATTATCACATAGACAATTCCACATAAAATTATTGCTGTCTCCCACACAAGCAAACCACTTATTATACTAATACAAACACTAAATAATATGCATAAGAACATACAGAATAAAGCGCTTAACAAAAATTGGAAGCCAAATTTCGTTGATTTTTTTTTATAATAAAAAAAACTTTCATAAGAATAAAACAATACTACATTTCCTATATCAAATTGATTTTCAATATTTTACGAATTGACAGAATTTAAGTACCGTAAATGTTTAAAATGACTAATAAAAAGCCTACATGCTTGGTACTTTTTATTCTTATCCTATTATAATCGCGGTAATGCTATTTAGTAGCAAGATTTCTAAATAGCAAGCTGAAATAGCATTTTAGAAGAACTATGCGCTTTTTAAAATGCTAATAAAATTAATGCTACTAAATGGCAACTGCGGTGCAAGTAACGTTCTTTATCGATCGTCAAATACGATAAAATGCCATAGAATCTATCATAGCAAGTATTGATCAAATGGCATTTTACGGAATTTGACGATCTCAACTGTCAAATTTGACGATCGATAAAGAACGGTACTTGCACTGTTGGTTTGCTAATTTTCGTAAATCAATACGTTTTTCGTTGTATAAATGTATAAAAACATGCGACGCTTTAGTAATACTAACTCTCATAAGTACTATTCGGACTATGTTATGTCTTTTTGAATATTTAAAACTATCTATTGACCAATTAGTGGCAACATTTTAATTAATATAGAAATGATGATTTTTAAATGTCTCCACTATAACTATTAAATAAGTTATCACTTAATTATACAAGATTGCTTATGATTTATGATTATAATATTAACGTTAGCAAAATATTTTTTACGTTGGATTTACGTATTATAAAAGCTTGCAAAGTCTTTTCTACTCCATTTGAAGTTAACTACGAGGTCAGTTTGTATTTTTTAATGCTATATATTTTAACATCTGAAAGTTCTATTAGTTCTAGGACATCACCGCGCCACACGCTAGTGTTGCCGACCGATAGACAACTAACGATATATTATCGTTCTGAGGTTTACTATCGATAGCTGGACTATTGATAGTCAGCAACACTAAGATGTATGGATGCGTGCGCCTTCTTAAAATGGCCGATGTACAGTGCACAGCTGGGTTCAGATACTTGGATATACCAGTAGTTTCGATATTTTAATACAAGTAGAGTGTAAAAGGCGTGTATATGTCGGTATGCATATGCATGAATATGTTTGCATATTTATGTAGTAGGGACACGATAATATTTAACACATTTAAACCTTTAGCTGTTAATAGCTGTACTTATTCCCATTTTTATTTTTTGTCCTTATGGGCCAAAGTTAGCAAAGTCCTTACCCTCTTTCTATGCTTACGTAATTATTGGTTCGTCTGTTTAGATATCTTTATAGTTATTCATGAGTATAGAAATTAGACATTTATACTAACTATACAGGAATTTGATGCCCATTTAATATGTATTCAAGCAAATTTTGCTGAAAAATCAGAATGACCACAAAACAAAAATAAGCAAAGCAAAAACACCCAATCTGGGGCTTACGGAATTCTTGAATGGAGAAATCGAGACTTTACAACACATATAAGCTTAAACCTCACCGACAGAAATAAACGCGGAATGTAGTTCAGTCTGAATGAATATAAAACCGTGACGCCGAAGAGTATGTCGCCATCGGCATACTCTTGAAAGTTGTTAAAAGATTTTGCATGTCATTTTTAGAGCCAAGTACTGCACGGTGCACATCTCAAGCTGAAGCGAATATAATATTTAAACTTTATAACAATTTGATTGTTTCTTGTACCGGTAGGTGGGTTTTCGTTATGGAATCGAGACTTAACGTATTACTTAAGTTTTAGGCTTTGTTTCAGAATGTCCGGTTAACGTTCCGGTTAAGCTAATAATAACTAATCGAATAAATAGACACAGCTTGCTTTTCTCAATCATTAAAAAGGACTAATCATCACAAAGCTTCTATAAATTTATATGTCAGATGGAATCTATCTATATATATAAAAATGAATTGCTGTTCATTAGTCTCACTAAGACTCGAGAACGGCTGAACGGATTTAGCTGATTTTGGTTTTGAAATGTTTGTCGTAGTCCAGGGAAGGTTTAAACGATGAGTATACGCCTGGACCGATTTGGATGAAATTTTGTGTTCCTGGAGCGGGTCGTAGTAGCGAGGCCGAAGGCCGAGCTCTACGCGTACGAAGTAGCGGGTATCAGCTAGTAGCAAATAAAAATTGATTAGATAGCTAGGGAGTTTTTTTTTAAATCCTTTCCCCTTTGAATATTTTGGCGTCGCACTTCTTGTGCATTTGCCAGTGTTAAGTGTAAGTTAGGGAGTTTGACAGTAAAAATAAAAATTACGTAAAAATGCGCTGTTGTCTTCGCTGCCCGAGTAATCTCAGAAGAAGAAATAAAGCATAAGTAGTGCTAATTTAGCATAAACGAAAGAAAATTGCAAGGTTTTACACTGTTTTAATGTACCAGGGACCTGTAAAAGGCTCCAATGGCTAAATAATATTAGACAGACGGTCTTGTACGCTTTGTAAAACACGTGACGGATTCTATGCTCTTTATTATTCTGAGCAAGTATTATAGACTTATATTCGGATGATAAAAAGGATTGTGAAACGCGATGTGAGATAACAGAAAGTTTTATCTTCCACATAGTTTATGTGATGGTTAGCAACTATACTTTAATAGCACATTCTGAAACAAACCCTTAAAGTATTTTATCCCAAAACACGTCACAAACATTTATTTTAATCATAGGCCCGATACAACTTATGGTCACTTTCTCTCAATCACATTCAAAACTTTTTACTTAAAGGTCCTATCACATTTTTTGACGAAAAAAGCATCGAAAACTGGATTTTTTGTATAATTTTTCTTACAACTAATAAGATCTGCAGAAAATTCAGTTGCTGTATTAAATAATCTGTATTTTTTATTGAATGCGGCTTCAGATTTTGGTAAAAGTCAACATATCCATTGTTACCTCCAATTTACAAAAGTAGTTTTTCGTAAAACTTTAGTAGGGAAAGTTTGAGAATGGATTTCGTTAAATTACTGTCATAAAATAAATATATTTATGTTATGGTTTACTTATTTTATATTTATCTTGAAATTGCGGCTTTATTTATTCGTTTTATGCCCGAAAATACAAATATTAAAATTGATCGATCGTTTTGTAATAGGCCTCTTAAAAGAAGAAATTTTATTTGTTATTTACTGTGACAGTTTCAATCGATAGTAATTGATAGAAATTGACCAATTTGTTAAGACAAAGTACAAAATGTTTTATTTTGATGCCTTAAGATTATAATATTAGAATACAATAAAACATTTATGCTTGTGGCTTTACCCAAAACCTAAGAAGTGTTGTGTTGTCATGATACTAAAAGATTCTTATAAATTCTTCATACATACAGGCAGAAAAATTGTTTTCTTTCAACATCGTAGTAATGTTATCATTAATCACTACAAAACCGATCACAAATGACGTATTTTTTGCTTAGAACCAAAACAGTGCAGAAATGTTATATGAAATCTCGTTGTTGCACTGTTTTTACTATTATTTAGATATAAATTTACCACAGAGGTTTAATATCTCCCATTAAGTTAAATATAAAATGTATGCATTAGATCAAAAAGATACTGGCTGAAAATAAAAACCAGCGGAATAAAACCGAATTGGTGAAAATAATTGTAAGTTTTAAATGTTAATGTTTTCATTAACTTGAGTTTTTATTTTGCGTAGGTAATATTTTATCACGGTAGGTAGATTTGTAGTTGAAAGACAGGTAGATTACGCACCTTGCCAAAGTGAGTAATTAATGTACTCGTGTTAATTTAGTGTTAATTTACCAACATAACACTCATAAAACTCACTTTGAGCTCGATGCAACAATCTACTATAATATTTTATCTTTCTGTTTTTAAATAAGACTTCTGCATTGTGCCAATGATTTGTTTCTATACTACCCTTAACCATCACCCGTTCTTCTCGCCGCACTCACCCACAGTTTTCAGTCAGCTCTTGACCACGGTCATTGTAACATGGTCGAAACGTCGAGCGAAAGGTACATATTTTTACCTAAATTAAATAATACGTGATAAGTCCCGATAAACATTTAAAAGATCTATCATCTTAATCATGACAACACAACCCCGTCTTCTAATCAGCTCTGTAAGCCACTTACGCCTTAACCGGTGCGTCCATGGTCGGTATGTAGTCGAGCGCCATGAGGCAAGCGAACACAGTCATGATCATCTTGGGCTTGCGTTCCGTGATGTCCTCAGGGAGTGCGTATACGCGGGCGCCGTAACGACGCGCCATCGAGATCGCGTACTTGGCGTTAGCTAGGTTCTCCTGGAATGGAAAAAAAACTTTGTTTCACAAATTCAAATTCAAAATATTTTATTTTATTTATTTAACAAAATCCACAGCCCATTTAAAACTAAACAATAAACTACGAACTTATATACGGAGTGTAAGGGGAACACTCTCGAAGCCAAAAGAAGGTAATTGTACTCATCATTATGAACAACTTTTACTATGGGATCAGCACTGAAATCGCGAAAAAAATATCAATTGTTCTATAGAAAACGGTCATTGACACTCGACAAAATGTATGGCACAGCTGTTTTTTTTTTTTGCGATATCAGGGTTGGTCTAAAAGTGGTTCACAATGATGAGTACAATTACAATTACCTTTTTTTGGCTTTGAGAGTGTTCCTCTTACACCTTATGCATATTTATTTGTCAGAACATGGTAGGTACACATACATATAAAGTAGCATACATGGTCGTAAGAATGGAGACGTATCTCATGTCCTTGTCTGTTACAGCGCACAAATGTTAATTTTTTTATATATATATTTTTATTCGTTTTTGTTAAAGTTAAAAAAAAAACAATTATGTCTATGTTAGAATATTGTTAAAATTATATCTTGGTTTAGTTGTATTTCACACCTTAATTAACAAAAGAAACATGTTAATTACTACCTATATAACTTTTACGAATTTTAGTATATATTATAGGAGCCATACAGAATACACTTTTTAGAATGAGTGCAGTTCACAAAACACTCAACATTTGGTTAATCTAAAATAAACAGGCGAAGAGCGAGTCGGGCTCGCGCACCAAGGGTTCCTCTACTACTGAAGTACAAAAAGACATCACGCCCAGGCGGGTTTCCTAGTACCTACCGCGGCCGACATTTGTCACCGACTCGCACTGCTATATAATAATATCTTGCCCAATACTGGGCAGTATTTATTTGTTGTTTTATGTGAGTGATTCCGTACCCAAAGGGTGTAAAAGGGACCCTATTACTAAACCTACGCTGTCAGTCCTACTTTTTTACGGCTGTGTCTTTCGACCCGTAATAGATAGCCAGTTGAAATTTTCACGGAATATGTATTGTTACAGGGGATAAACTAAGAAATAATAATACAATCAAAAAGTAAAAACTAAAGGGCCCAGGTTAATTTTTCTCTTTTATGTAATTAATATTTTATGTCAGGCTAGGTTTAAATTAGCATCACAAATATTTATAGAGAAAAATAGTTTATCCCAAAATTCTTATTGTACTCGAAACGACGTAGAAGCGGAATTACACTAGAAATTCGTCAATTACAAATTAAAAATGGACCGAAAAGTAACGCCTGATTCAATCAACAATTTTTTGTTGTACTGTATTTAGTTGTGAGATTCCCAAAAATATCAAACAAAATAAATCCATTACTGACCTCTTGCGTGCCACCGTTGAGCACTAGATCATAGTTGATGGATCCGGGCTTGATGGAGTCGATCAGGTCGATGACGACCTTCCCGTCGGCTAGCACTTCGTCCTGAAATTAAAAAAATTCAAATAAGACTTGGTCAGGAGTTTGTCACTCGTGTGAAAAAAACTTGTCGCGTCATTGTATCATCATCATTTCAGCTATAGGACGTCCACTGCTGGGGGTCTAGACAAGAGCCACTTTCTGTTAGCGTTCACGCCTGCGGAAAGATGAAATTGTATTAAAATGACATTAGCTTGAGATAATTTATCCCAAGATAATGTCATTGTCAATGTCATTTTCATACAATTTCACCTTTCCGCAGGCGCTAACGCTAACATAAAATGGGTCTTGTCTAACCCCCTGGACATGAGCCTCCCCCGCCGATCTCCAAAAGGGCCGGTTGGAAGCGACCTGCATACAGCGTTTCCCTGCGGTCTCTTTTAGGTCGTCTGTCCATCTTGTGGGTGGACGTCCTACGCTTCACTTACCGGTCCGTGGTCTCCATTCGAGAACCTTTCGACCCCATCGGCCATCTGCGATTCTGCGTGCTATGTGCCCTGCCTACTGCCATCCCCAAACATATTAGTACAAGTACAGAATTCACTCCGCAACATCATTTAAATAAGTAGGCACTCTTGCTACTACACAATAAAGTGTAATTCAGGACGTGCGAGCGCTAACTACCTACAGCTATATTAACCTAGAAGTTGCCTCTCTGTCTATCGCCACAGCTATCGCGCGGCAGATCCGACAAGTCGGCTACTTGTAGCTTTACATCTAAAGTGCGGAGTGCGCCAGGCCTGATAGTGTCGAATAATAGTTATTTGTCATACAAGAGTGCAAAGTTGCTTATTAACCGCGTGCTCAATTTTGAATCCAAAATTTATACGATAAAAAAAAAAAATCCTGAGCGTTAGCGAGGGAATCAAAAGAGCACGAGGACTTTGCACTCGAGTGCAACACGTAACTTTTCATCCCACCACAGCGAGGAAATGACTAAATGCATAAAAAAACATTATTAACAGTTTCAGCCAATTCTGTTGGCGTCAAATAAACTTACTGGTCGCTAGAATCACTCATTTTAGGGTTTTCACTTGTTTTCAAGTTTCTTGTTTTTAACCTAAGGTTTTAAAACAATATGACGTGAAAAGTAAAGGGCGCGCGCAAAGCAAGTAAAAAAAAAAGTACACCAAGAAGGTTGAGTTTTTAACAAATTAAAAAAGGTTGTAAGATAAATTCGGCACCATGGAGTTAGAAGTAAATAGATTAAATGATGTTTTGAATTCACAAACTTAGTGCACACAATGTTCTAAATTCAATTTACTTTATCCTCTAACGGATAAAAACAGATTTTGCACTCAGATATCGAAGAGCAAAAATACTCTTTCCGAGACGGGGGGACGAAAATGTATTTTTTTCTCTTTACCTGGAAGCTCCTAATGGAGGAGGTCTTGCCGGCGGAGTGCAGTTTGTTGTTGACCCACTGGACGATCTCCTTCTCGATGATCGGGTTCCCGGTGTTGGCCAGCCTGGTCAGCACGGACAGCGTGTATGCTCGCATCAACTGCCAGATCAGAGCTGTCCAAGAACAACGTCACAAAACAAATCAATATATAATAAGTAGCTGCGCCCCGCGGTTTCACCCGCGTAGTGATTTAAAATGGTGATGATGATGAAAAGTAGCCTGTCACTCTCCAGCCCTTGAACTATACCCATGCAAAAAATCAGGTCGATGCGTTGCTCTGTTGCTGCGTGAAAGAGTAACAAACAAACACACTTTCGCATTTATAATATTCCTCGCTGAATCCCGCGGTGCTACCCGCGTTGGTCCAGTTGGTGGTGAACCTGCCTTCTGAGCTTGGGGGCTTGGGTTCGATTCCCACCTAGGACAAACATTCATGTGATGAACATTTGTGTTTGTTCTATATCTGGGTATTATTATCTATTTAAGTATATATTTAAAAATATATATATGTATATCAGTATCTGGCAGCCATATCACATGCTTTGCTTAGTTTGGGGTCAGATGACCGGGTGTGCAAAAATGGGTTACTTTTGCACACTTACTATCTTTGGTAACACCAATATTTTCTGCATGACTGATAGGTGTCAGTGGACGTACCGAGGGTGAGGGTGGCATTGCCCTCGTTGATGTCAGCGCCGGCAATGCCGACGAGCGAGAAGCCCAGCTGCCGGCCGAGCTCCACGGCGTAGTTGCAGTTCTCTAACCGCTCCATGAACTTGCGCAGCTTCGAGAACTGCCTGTGGACCTGGGAGGCAACAAACAATGATTAATTATGTGTATAGAGGTAGAGACTAGTGTCATCGAATCCCGTATAACTAAACTCTACAGTACGGCCGTTATAACTTGGCACAGTCAAGGTAGCCGTTGAGTCTGCCAAAATAACGGCCGTACTGTAGTAGCGTTACGATAATTAATTATGTGCAAAAATCATACAAATCAATTCATAATTGGTGGAGTAATCGCGTAACAAACATTTAAAAAAACATTCAGTCGAATTGTAAACCTCCTCCTTTTTAGAAGCTAGAGGGGTTACCTTCTTCCAGTTGACGATCCCCGGCTTGATGATGTCATAGAGCTGGAAGATGACGAGCCCGTCCGTCAGGTCGGCGTACAGCCAGTTCACGTGCGGAGCCACGCCCATCGAATTCATCCAGTTGCGGTACGCTGAGGGTACAAATAATTATATTAAATTAAATCTAAGTTGAAAGTTTAAGTTGTATTTTGTTTTATATATTTGAAAATTTGTTTATTTACTTATTTTTTTCATTCTGGTTACTAATTTATTATCTCTTATGTAAAGACTTCGAATATTTGTTTTCCAATTACTATAAATATCTATCCAGGCCCTAGTTGGTGTTGCAACGGGGCATTTGGCAACGGGGATGATAGCCCGTTGGTCCAGTTGGTAGTGAACCTGCCTTCTGAGCTTGGGGGCGTGGGTTCGATTCCCACCTAGGACAAACATTTATGCGATGAACATTTGTGTTTGTTCTATATTTGGGTATTAATATCTATTTAAGTATGTATTTAAAACTATATATGTATGTATATCAGTCTCTGGCAGCCATATCACAAGCTTTGCTTAGTTTGGGGTCAGATGACCGTGTGTGCAAAAATGTCCCGAATATTTATTTATTATTATTTATTTATTTACGCTTTTTCTAGTTTGTATTAGTGAAAACATGTTTTTGGCTTTTATGTAACTGTTTATCTCATATCTACTGTATTAATTAGCAGCTGTATGTTTTCCTTGTAAAATAAAATAAATAAAATATTAATCACTAGCAACGCACCCCCAGCTTCTTACGGGTGTAAGTCTTATTTTTTTACACTTTGGGTTACATTTTTTACACCTTGGGTTACATTATTGGAGTTTTAGTATAGATCGCTATTTAGAAGAAAAAAAATATAGCCTATGTCACCCGGGGATAGTGTAGCTTTCCAACGGTGAAAGAATTTTTCAAATCGGTTCAGTAGTTTCGGAGCCTCATCATCATCATCATCATCATCAGCCAGAAGACGTCCATTGCTGAACATAGGCCTCCCCCTTTAAACTCCACACTAAACGAAAGCCTGCCATCTGCATCCACTGGATGCCAGCGGCACTCACAATGTC
This sequence comes from Agriopis marginaria, assembly GCA_932305915.1. Lineage (NCBI taxonomy): Eukaryota > Metazoa > Arthropoda > Insecta > Lepidoptera > Geometridae > Agriopis > Agriopis marginaria. The sequence continues at coordinate 16,967,411 of OW029914.1, read as the reverse complement.
GTCGGTCCATCTAGTGGGAGGCCTACCTACGCTGCGTCTTCTGGTTCGTTGTCTCCACTCAAGAACCTTCCTTCCCTATCGGTTATCGGTTCTTCGAGCGATGTGGCCTGCCCATTGCCACTTCAACTTGCAAATTTTAACAGATATGTCGCGAACTCTGGTTTTTTGGCGAATATCCACGTTTTGGATTCTATCGCGCAAAGAAACTCCGAGCATAGCTCTCTCCATTTCCCGCTGTGTGATTCTGAGTTTTTCCAAAAGACCAACAGTTAAGGACCACGTCCCAGTACCATATGCCATAATTGGCAACACACACTGGTCAAAGACCCTTGTCTTTAGGCACTGTGGTATCTTGGACGAGAAGATGTCACGCAATTTCCCGAACGCTGCCCATCCGAGTTGGATTCTTCGGGCGACCTCTTTGCCTAAGTAAATCTAAATACATATCTAAACTAATATTATAAAAGCGAAAGTAACTCTGTCTCTCTGTCTGGATGTTTGTTCGCTTTTCACGACTAAATGGCTAGGTCGCTTCTAACGAAATTTGGCAGGATAATATCCCTCCTGAAAATGCGGAAGAACTGGAAAATCGCGAGTAACACTGCGGGAGTCAGCTAGTATATAATATATTTACGATACAGGGAATATGATTATACAGGGTTACGCGGAAAGGGTGTACTAAGCCGAAGGGGTCCGTTATATCCATCATTATGAACAACTTTTACTGCAGGACCAAACCCGAAATTGCGAATAAAATATCAGCTGTTCCATACATTTTGTCGAGTGTCAATGATCGTTTTCTATAGAACAGGTGATATTATTTTTCGCTTTCGGAGTTGTTCCCATAGTGAAAGTTATTCATTATGATGAGTATATGGACCCCTTTCGGCTTAGTTACCGAAGTAAACCGCTTAAGTAAACGGCTTAGTAAACCTTTTCCGTGTAACCCAGTATATTTAAAAAACGGTGACCGTGTGTTCCTCCCAAATGGATTGACCGTTTTTGAAGATTTTTTTGTACTTATCCCCGAGCCAAATTAGCTCCTTCTAATAATGGAGCGAGGCGCCGGCACAAAGTATCCGGGAGCAGTTCGTGGCCAGTTAATTCACTGTTTGGTGAGTGAGACGGCCATGAAGTCCAAGATTGGCCACTTGCTAGGCTAACACTATATTGCCAAACATTGTTTCTCCTTATGTTTTTAATAGTATATGTCCATTGTTTTTGTTTGTTTATGGTAATAAATATATCTTATCTTATATTGGTTACTCACTTTTCTCCTCCCTAGTTTCATCCAACTGGTGATACTCTTCAGTATCGTTAGTTCGCTGAAGCGCTGGGTGTTGGTTGAACAAGTTGGCCACAAACGCCAAGTTGAGCTTGTATACGCCTCCTACGACGTCAGCGGGGGAGACGAACGCTCGGCAACGGAGCTTGGCCGCTTGTTGGAGCATGACCTCTGCGCGGCGGAGTAGGTCAGTTTCCTGGAGGGGAAAAATAAGTTTAGTTTCACAAGCATTTTCTTGTTTTTGTTTGCATGAAGTTTACTAAGACCAGGGGCCTTAGCCGTGAGGCCCCTGGTCTTAACAGAACATGGGTCTTGTCTAACACCCCAGCTAGCCGTAGCTGGGGGGTTAGACAAGACTCATTTTCTGTTAGCGTTAACGCCTGCGGAAAGATGAAATTGTATGAAAATGACATTAGCTTAAGATAACATCTCTCAAGCTAATGTCATTGTCAATGTCATTTTCATACAATACAATTTGATCTTTCCACAGGCGTTAACGCTAACAGAAATTGGATCTTGTCTAACCCCCCTGAGCGGTTATAACGTTAGTTTGAGACCGCGTAAGGAGTTGACCATAACGCTCCTGGTCTTTTTTAGACAGTTTCATCATCATTATCAGACAGAAGACATCCACTGCTGAACATAGGCTTCCCCCTTAGACACGGAACGAAAGTCTGTCATCTGCATTCACTGGATGCCCGTGACTCTCACGATGTCGTCGGTCCATCTAATGGTAGGCCTAAGACAGTTTACTCATTCAGATTTTGGTATGATTAGGTGGGATTTCCGAAACAGCTGCAAATCCAGGTGGAAATCTAAAGCAATTGACTCACCCTAAGCGCATCAAGGGTGACTCCGGCATCGTCAGGCGCGATCTGTTTCAGCAGATACGAGTATATCTCTGAATCAGCAACGTCTTGCTGGAAGTTGGTGCAGCGCCGCGTCACGCCGGCTGACTGCAGCTGATGGTTCACCCAGCGGAGGAGAATAGCTTCGGGAGACAACGCCAGCAGGTCTTCGATACGTTCCTGGAATATTTATAATAAACATGTTAGATATAACTTCATTCCAGGTTAGGTTTATATTGGTGCTTCTTATACCTATGTATATTTTATGTATGTGGGCTGGTTAGTGACCAGCCACAACATAAATCATTGCGGCACCCTTTATGCAGGGTATAATGACATAAAAAATAGTAATAAAAAATATATGATTTTTATTTTTTAATGAATGGTTTTTAGAAAAATAAAATGTACATATTCGCAATTAACAAATTTTTCGAAATGCGAACTTTTTGTTTGCGATTCATGTCCGGATAAAAATGTGGTTATTGAAAAATTCAATGATTTAGCTCCCAATATAAAATCATTAGACAGGTGTTCGCTCCGACTCCTGGGTTCACCGATATTAGATGAGTCCTTTTTACCTTTTGTTGAGGAAAAAATTCAAAATTTTATGGGTTCTTCCGACAGGTTACTAAAAATTAACGCCCATATGGCGTTTACAATTATCAGATACTGTTTGTTTGTTCCTAAATTTATGTACACTTTACGATGTAGTCCACTGTGGAAACACGGTGAGCTCCTTTCGAGCTTAGACAATGTCGTAAAGGAAACTCTAATATCGGTTTTGAATGTTGATTTGAGTGACAGGACATGGTCACAAGCCTCACTACCTGTAAGGTTAGGAGGCTTAGGGGTCCGCCAAATTTCAAGTGTTGCGTTACCGGCATTCTTGTCCTCATTTCATAGTACTCATAAATTAATAGAAAAAATCCTTGCACCCTCTTTAGGCCCTTCCGAAGTAGTTGTATCTCATTCGAAAGAGGCAATGAATGCTTGGAGGCTTGCTTGTCCAAATACCGATTTTCCCAGGAAGTTGTCTTCCCAGAGACTGTGGGATCGGCCGATCTGCGAACTAGCACGGAAATCGCTACTAGATACGTGTCCTAGTGTTGCAGATCGCGCTCGTATTCTTGCTGTCTCTGTTTGGGAATCGGGACTTTGGTTGCAAGCTATGCCCTCTTTTAACACGGGTAGCCTTTTAGATCCAACCGCATTTCGTCTAGCTGTCAGCTTACGCTTGGGTGCAAGGTGCTGTGAGGCCCATCGCTGTCAGTGTGGTACTGCTGTTGACCAGCTCGGTCACCATGGTCTCTCTTGCTCGAGAAGCGCTGGTCGTATTGGCCGACACGCTAGCCTGAACGACATCATACGCAGGGCTCTTTCCACCGCCAATGTCGCAGCTGTGCTCGAACCGAGTGGTCTTGCGCGCGACGATGGAAGGAGGCCTGACGGTATGACACTTGTGCCCTGGAGGTTGGGGCGGCCCCTTGTATGGGACGCAACTTGTGTCGATACTTTGGCGCCGTCACATCTTCCTGAGACACGGGGTAGGGCTGGCGCGGCTGCCAATTCGGCAGAGCAGCACAAGCGACGCAAATATGCTAACCTCGGCAGTGGTTATATATTTGAGGCGTTTGGGGTCGAGACATTGGGCCCTTGGGGACCGGGAGCTCACCTCATTTTCAAAAATCTTTCAGAGCGCCTGGTTAATGCGACGCGTGACCAAAATGCTGGCGTGTTTCTGGCTCAACGCATAAGCATTGCCATTCAACGTGGTAATGCCGCCAGCATGCTGGGTACGCTGCCAACTGGTAGTGGGCTTGAGCATTTAGATTGTCTTTAGACCTTCAACGGTCTATGGGCAGTCTAACTGTATTTGTAGTTTTAGTTTTAGCTTGTATTTTGTTTAGTTAATAAAGGCACTTGCCCAGAAAAAAACAAAGAATAGATATACCAATATCGTCATCGTTCGTTACCAGCCTATCGTGTTCCCACTGTTCGGACACAGGCCTTCTCTCAGAGAGAGAGAGAGAGAGAGAGAGAGAGAGAGAGAGAGCGAGAGGATGTGCCTTAATCCCCCATGCTGGCCCAGTGCATGTTGGTGAATGTCATGTGTCTTTGAACTTATGATGTTCTTGGACATACATAGTTTCCTCACGATATTTTCTTTGACCGGTTTTGAGCAATGGCGTTGAAACTGCACATAATTTATTTAAGTCCTATATAAGTCATTGGGCTTAGGATCGAACCGGGATCGTGATCCTTAACATCTATTAATGAACGTTGCTTTCGATTCTGTGTTCTTATTTGCTTTAGTTATCCCGAATATAACTCGCAAAACGAAATAAATAATGAGCTGTTTGTCGTAAGACTCTACGGCTTCCAAGTTAGTTCTTAGCTAATCTTGGACATACAACCAAGATAAGCAAAACCACTAGAACTGAATACAAAGGTTATACAATAGTGTTTGAAAACTGCAACTGTAGATCAAGAGTGGGTATGCACTTATTCACGACATACACACGCATCGGACGGATGACGATGCTACAACACTACTTTACATAAAAACTTACTAATAATACATGAAGCAATGAACAAAAATACCTGGTCATTCAGCAGCTCAGTGAGTCCCGGACAGTGTTCCAATGTGATCTGGTTGAACAGACCAATCCTGATGATCTGCCAGAGTAGCCCAAGCACCAAATGTGGCTTGCCTTTAGCCAAGTCATGTGCGTCAATGTTCACGATGTTGCATCCGATAGCTTGGGATGACACCAGGGCTAGGGTGAGGTTCTCATGTTTCGTGTAGAGGGTTAGATTCTTTTTGTTGATGGCTCGCTCGTCTATCGTGTCCGGGCATGAATGGTTTATCACTTTGCTGTGAAAAAAAAAAAACTTATTCTTCTTATTCGAGAGGGCGATAAGTCCTGTATTGACGTCCCGCTTGGGGTGTATTGTGCATTTCCCCCTACCAACACCTACCCGAGCCAACCTAACTCCTTGAAATATCGGAGTGAGGCTCTGGGTGGAAGAAAAAAATATGATTTAAAGAGGATTTTTCGGAAGGGCAAAATTAAGGAGGGAAGGGCAAATGAGGAGTTGAAAGTTTATATGAAAGTCTAAGCTTTAAAAGCTAGTAATTCTATATATATTTCAGAGTTTTAGGTAAAGGATATAAAGGTTTTCCAGCATAGCGATTTCCTGATAAACCTACCATACATATTTTATTAAAGATACTTATAGTTTTGTGGCTTTTTTGGGAAGTTTCCTGTACGTCTGGTCATACACAAACTAATCGACCAGTTTATTTATACGTACTTTGTACCTACGTGTCTCATTATGAAGCAACAATCAATGTTATTATGCCAATGTTATCATGAATTGGAAGGGCACTGGTTTTCGTGAGTTGCATGCACAATCGAGTTAAGTTTATTCATATTGCTTATTATTTGTTGTTTTCTATTTGCTGGGGTGGAGACCGTTTGTGACAAAAAAAAAACATTTATTGTTCTCTAACTGGTTTAATTTTTTAGTGTTGTCTGTTGTGTTTTTTATCACCAATAAACGATGTATATGTCTATTGTGGGGACAATGGGAATTTGTTTTTGATTTAAAACGCATTTGTTGATTTCCATGCGATGTGATCGCATCTAAATTAATAACCTAGGCAACCTGTAATCTGTTGCATAGGTTATGTGCAGTGTTGGTCTGTGATGGTGTACGTCACACCATAGTGGCGTTAAATTTTTATAATAATACTAATAGTATATAGGCGTGTAATAATTTAGTAAGTTGATGTTGTGAATGCCAGATCATCGCACCAATGTCTTTTGCTAGATTTTTTTATGCAAGATTTGTAGGCATCTGATATATTAGACTGTAACATAATCAAGACAGTAATTTCATGCTTTTTCCAATGTATATTACACTGGTGAGCTAAAAATTATTGAATCGACCGGTCGAAATGGCTGTGGAGTATCATCATTATCAGCCAGAAGAAGTCCACTGCTGAACACAGAATTCATCCTTAGAACTCTGCACTGAACGACAGCCTGCCACATGCATCCACTGGATACCCGCGACTCTCACGATGTCGTCGGTCCATCTAGTGGGAGGCCTACGTACGCTACGTCTTCCGATTTGTGGTCTCCATTCAAGCACCTTTGTTCTCCATCGGTTATCGGTGCGGCGTGGCCTGGTCTTTGCCACTTGAACTTGCAAACTTAATAGCTATGGCGGTGAATCTGGTGCTTCGGCTCTGGAGTTTTTAAAAAAGGCCAGCAGTTACGTACCACATTTCAGTACCATATGTCATCACTGGCAACACACATTACGCTGTGGAGAATACATTTAATAAATGCCTACGCCCAAAGATTGCTTTCACGCAGATTAAGCCATGACATTTGAAAGGAAAACCAGTTTCAAACGCATGGATTGAGTGGAGAGTGGAGAGTTGGAGACCCTAAGTAAAATTGTGATTTTGTTATGCTTCAATTCAATTTTGATTGACTTTGGCATGTCTTTAGGTTCAAAGTTCCGTACCATAGTATGAGTCCGTCTTTGAGTTTCTCGTAGAGCTGTTTGCCCTCATGGTCGATGGGCAACAGGTGATGCAGATCGGGGTCGTGCTCCAAATTGCTGTTGATCCAACCAGAGAACGCCATCTGTTCTTCAAGACGGACGGAGTGAGTTGTGCCTGAAAAGTTGAGGGAAATGTTATTAATAGATGATATAACCTATGCCTATTCATATAACTAGCTGCACCCCGCGGATTCACCCGCGTTATATACCTCCTTCAAGTAACCTCCTTGGTAGCGACAGCAACCTCCCTTGACTTAGATGTTGATGAACAGTTGATATTTTTGGTCGTATCTTGGGGTTACTTATGGCTGGAATGTTGCTGTAGAGTCGGACTTTCGGTCATGACTAGCGAAAGACCGGTACCAATGGGGAACCCCATCGGTACCAGTCAGTATCTTTTGATTGCATTGACTTAGAAGTTATAGTTTCAGCTCCAACGGATTACAGACCTGAGTATTTGATATTAATTTCAGCTTAATAGCTCCACGCGTTCTTGATAAAAAGGGTCTTGACAGACAGACATACGGACAACGAAGTGATCCTATAAACCTTTTTCCTTTTGAAGTACGGAACCCTAAAAAGATGAATTATTAAAAATAATACATTCGAATACATTTCGGAGAGTGTGCATTGGATCTTTATGACCTAATTCCCTCCTGCCCATTTTTCTATCGGACTGCCAGAGCGGGCATAAAAAACCGACACCGCTTTGGGGTTGGTATTTCGAAAACCCGAACGCAGCGCTTTGATTCCACATTTATTGTGCGACCTGCTAGTCTGTGGAATTCGCTGCCTGAATGGGTATTTCCCGATAGTTACACTCTGGGTGTCTTCAAGTCGAGAGTGAATAGGTTTCTTCTATGCAAGCGTGCTCCATCGTAGGCCGCACTATCGCTTAACATGAGGCGAGTTGGCGACCAAGCGCAAGCCTACATATAATAATTTAAAAAAAAAAATACGGTCAAAGAAGTGATCCCATAAACCTTTTTCCTCTTGAAGTATGGAACCCTAAAAAGATGAATTATTAAAGTAATGCTACGAAAGTTGTTTGATAATGATGTTCTCACCTGCCTGTGAAAAGATATTAGCTAACTATTAAAAACCCTCAACTAAAACTTCTTCTACTTCTTTAGGATATTTACCATCACTGGACGCTTCACTCATGCCGCCTAAGTGTTCTAGGTTTTCTTTCTTACTGACGGCCTGTTTGAATGTGCTGGACACCTGGAAATATACATAAACATATTTTTATTATTATAACAATTTTCTACATACAGAGACACTAGATCGCAGGTTCTCAAACTTATTTAGGCCATGACACATTTAGACATTTCTCTCTTGCGTTTCAACCGCCTAGCATTTACGTGAGGGAGTAATCATCTACTCTAAGAAAGGCATAAGTTGATTAAAGATGTTTTGTTTTCCTTTTTCATCATTATTATCAGCTTTTTATGTTCGCACAGCTAAATAGAGAGCGATCAGCAGATAGAGAGAGGATGGGCCCTAATCCATTTTGCTGGGCCAGTGCATGTTGGTGTATTGAACTTTGTCTTTGAACTTTGTTTTCTTTTTTAACTACGCCGAAATTTACGGATTATTCACGGCCCGTGCTAGGCCTGCTAGAGCAATACCGGTGCGTTCCTATGGAGATCCCGGTACCCTCCGTCTGGCACAGAGGTCAGCCACCGAGGGGGTGGTTTTAGTGGGTACAATCTCACATAACCCGGCTTCACCCCAATGCAGCTGGGTATCTTTTGAAGATTTCCCTCCCGTAACAAAAAAAAAAGGCCTGCTAGAGCAGTTGCAGGTGGGCATTACACAGAAACATGTGCAAACATTTTTCAAAACGGCTAGACCATTTGAATGCTGGTTTTATTACAGTTTGCGAAAACTGTCTAACGGTTTAAAAGTTGGAAGCTTTTTTCCGAATTGTTTTTTATTTTATTTTAATTGATTGAGTCATCATCATCAGCCAGAAGACGTCCACTGCTGAACATAGGCCTCCCCCTTTAACCTCCACACTGAACGACAGCCTGCCTGTTGCATCCACTGGATGCCAGCGACTCTCACAATGTCGTCGGTCCATCTAGTAGGAGTCCTGTAGTAGATGACGAAAAATCAGTTCCCTATGTCTACCCTTACGATGTACACTGTCATCCTGCAACCTAGTCGTGAAAAGCGAAAAAACAAAGACAAGACAGACAGAGTTACTTTCGCTTTTATAATATTGGCAAGAATGATAGTACTTATTATGGAAACTGACGAGGTTTTCACACAATAAATGAATACAATAAGTAAGCATTTAAAAAAAAAAACACTAAGCTATCAGTTTAACGCTTATAAAAACTATAACTGTAAAGTTATATAATTATTTACGGGATATTTACCGTGGTAAGGTTGTGGAATGAGCTCCCGATAATAATAAAAATTATGTGAATAACACGTAAATAATCATATAACTTTAGTGAACAACCGTGATAGTTTAACACAGTGTTTAACTATAACTGTTTTAATAAACCATTATTACAACTTATGAGTCAGTCATGTAAATACAGTGGCATCATTTATTGACCTCCACGATCATAATTTATTGCTTTATTGACTGGGACAAGAGTAATCTATTCACATAAACAAACTTAATGGGCCTAGGAGTTTGTATATTGGGTTCAATAGGGTACTTGAGCTTATCAAGTGGTCGTATAAATCATGTGGGAGATTTCTTACTGTACTTACCTTTTTAATAAGTAGTAGAAACGGGGTGAATAGGTTTAGATAAAACTTTTTATTGATGTGAAACATCTACTAGCGCATTTTCATATTTGACTGCTAGGGCAAGTGCCTTTATTAACTAAACAAAATACAAGCCAACACTAACACTACAAACAATTAGACTGCCCAAAGACCGTTGAAGGTCTAAAGACAACCCAATTGCTCAAGCCCACTATCAGTTGGCAGCGTCATTACCACGCTGAATGGCAATGCTTATGCGTTGAGCCAGAAACACGCCAGTATGAAAGATTTTTGAAAATGAGATGAGCTCCAGGTCCCCAAAGACTATGTAACCACTGTATATTTAACTACATTAGTACGGCCAACTGCTTTCTAAGAGTTTTTACAGTTGCTCCCATCGATCACTAAAACTCCAATGAAGCCTCTAGTGGCCTTGACTTACTTTGCTTGACTCTGAATGTGGAATGACTTGAAAATATTCAATACTTGACACTTTTTTTAATGCAATAGGTGAAAAAAAAAACACTAACTCGCCTTTGAAGAACCCCATATTGTAGCTTCTCGGAAACACCGCGGAAGGTAGCTCATTCCATATTATGCAGGTGTGAGGCAAGAAAGACCGTGTGAATCGCACAGTGTGCGATTTCCACTGGTCTATGATATGTGAAGCTTTTAGGCTAGGTGATGGCAGCTAGTGCGAAGATTAAACCACGACGCTGGCATCAGATCAACACAAGATGTGCGACGCCAAAATATTCACATGAACAAAGAAGAAAAAAAAAAGCCTGGACGGTCTTATCTTACCTGTTGCGCCTTTAAGTTAGCACACAACTCCTCAAATTCGTTGAGGCTGATGCCGTTCTTGCGCGCGTCTCCATTCATACTGCCGTTGACTCCTCGCGCGTGCTTGTTTCCGTTGTCGTGGTACTCTTCGATCATGCATCGGACCTGGAAAGAAGTTTGGTCATTGGTTATTTCACTAGCGTTTTGGTATCGACGATGGGTATAGCTCAGTGGTAATCTGCCTTTTCTTTGTTTCTTTGCGCGATAGGTTTCTTCTAGGCAAGCGTGCTCCATCGTAGGCCGCATCATCGCTTAACATCAGGCGAGTTGGCGGCCATGCGCAAGCCTATTTATAATTTAAAAAAACAAACAAAAACGAAACGTGGATATTCGCAAAAGAACCAGAGTCACCGACATAGCTGTTAAAATATTTGCAAGTTGAAGTGGCAATAGGCAGGCCACATCGCTCGAAGAACCGATAACCGATGGGGAAGAAAGGTTCTTGAGTGGAGACCACGAACCGGAAGACGCAGCATAGGTAGGCCTCCAACTAGATGGACCGACGACAAAGTGAAAGTCTCTGGCATCCAGTGGATGCAAAAGGGGAGGCTTATGTTCAGCAGTGGACGTCTTCTGGCTGATGATGAATCTACCTTATGAGCATGAGGCAATGACTTTCATATTATCTTTGACAGGAGGTCTTGGGTTCGGTTCCCAGCCGGGCAGATGTTTGAATCTTGGATTATATAGTTTTTATGACGTTTCATCATCATCATTATTATCAGCCTATCGTGTCCCCACAGCTCGGACATAGGCCTTCTGGCCCTAATCCAAATCAGTTCAGTTGGCCATAAATTATTCTCCACCGGTTCTCGTACGATCACCGAAGTGAAGTAACGTCGGGCGCGGTCGGTACTTAGATGGGTGACCGCCTGGGCGTTGATGGATGTTATCTTTTTGCATTTTTTTTTTACTTTAGCTACTAACAAGTTTATTTATTTATAGACAAACACTCGTCACACTTAAAGCTACGCCAAGGCGTGTAACGAGTCATTCAATAAAAAAATCAATAAACATTGTGTGGAACCCTCAGTGTGCGAGCCCGACTCGCACTTGACCGGTTTTATTTGTTTGGGTATAAGTACTGAATGCGAAACGGGATCTGTCAAAAATAATATGCCAAGGACTGTTTTTTTTTACAGAAATAAACTTGTACTTCCAATTATGTTTCATCATACTCTTCTATTTAATCATGCTTCATGAATATTGATTAGTTCAGTTGCCTAAATGTGAACGGCCTGAGAGCAATAAACAATACTTCCGAGACCACATTCAATTAACATATTGCCCAAATCCACTCGCCTCATAAAACATAACCTTGAGTCTAGCAGTTAGTGATAACGAAAGTTATTTATAAGGATCATTTCGGATATAGCAAGAATTCGGCGCGAATTCAAATAGATGGTTCGATATAGAATCTTATCGGAAGATTTCAAATTAAATTCGAATATCCACGTGTTGATTGTTAAAAACAATAAAGGTAATTGGGGTTCCGTACGTAAAGGGTAAAAACAGGACCCTATTACTAAGCCTACGATGTCTGTCTGTCCGTCTGACCGTCCGTCCTACGGCTGTATCTTTCGAACCGTAATAGCTAACCAGTTAAAATTTTAACAGAATATGTGATGTTACGGCAGATTAACTAAGAAATAATAAAAAAGTCAAAAAATGTTAGATCGAACGGTCCACATACAACAAACAGTTTTTTAGTAATTTTGTATTAGCTCTAATGTAAAAACGGTAATACGTACAAGCGTCAAACTTGGCATGATAGTAAACAAAAAATTATAAAAAATGCCCAAGTGCGAGTCGGTGACAAATTTCTGTTCATTACCAAGTTATAACTGGTAATTTCGTTATTAAGACGACCTTATAGGAACGTCGACCTTATCATTTCACCGAATCGAAATGCCACTATATTTTATTAACTTTGAAGTCGGTTTTTTATATTGATAATTATTGTATTTTGTGGTGGTTCAGAACCGTCAGTGCGCGAGCCCGACGCGTTCTTGGCCAGTTTTTTTATTGCCGCTACTGAAAACTACATTTTCTTAAAATCGAATCGTCAAATCATCGAAATCATTATTCATCATCATCATCATCATCAGCCAGAAGACGTCCACTGTTGAACATAGGCCTCCCCCTTCAACCTCCACACTGAACGACAGCCTGCCTTTTGCATCCACTGAATGCCAGCGACTCTCACTATGTCGTCGGTCCATCTAGTGGGAGGCCTACCTACGCTGCGTCTTCCGGTTCGTGGTCTCCACTCAAGAACCTTTCTTCCCCATCGGTTACCGGTTCTTCGAGCGATGTGGCCTGCCCATTGCCACTTCAACTTGCAAATTTTAACAGCTATGTCGTTTAATCATTATTCAAACAAGTTTAATTCCGAAAATTTTATTTTTGGCGGGTCATATTTTGCAAACAGCTGAACAAAACTGATGTACCAAACCTCACTTTCATTTTATAAGACACGAGACTCGTAGCTTGCTTATAGGTAATATTAAAAACCATAAACATAATTATAGAGAATGTATGGGGTAGTGCCAGTAGTGCTGCGGCAGCATTGTTGAGTGCTGCCGAGTTTGGAATCATACCTTAATTTCAAAATTATTTTAAACTTTTGTGATTACAAACTTTTGAGTTATAGCATAGATAAATATACTAGGTTATAGTGATAAAACTGTAATAAATTCAAGACGTTTTAGCCCGTAGATAGGCTTTTTCATAAAATGATTTTGACAAACAATGTTTCCCAATTATTTTTCTTTTTGGCTAAGCCATAAAAAAGTGTACGATATGTCGGGACCATCACTGATTTGGTAAGCCCACTGAGCTTCGTATAGAAAAATTCTTTTTTTTTCTATAACCGTCAATTTCTGAACTATGTATTTTCACGTATTTTACCATAATGCTTTGGTAACGGAACCCTACCAAATATTATGCGTCTCGACATTGCCCTTGGTCATTTTATTTTTTTAATTAATTGCTACACTCTTACCTTCCATTGTGGGATTTTGTATCCAACACTGTCGAGGGCATCCTTCAGTTCCTTCAAGTCTATGTAGCCATTTCCGCTCGTATCGATCTAGAACAAAAGAAATACCGTAAGATTTACCATAATATTTTACTTTTTACTTACACATTCGTCTTTGATTTAATCATCAGTATTTAAATATTGATGAGCCTATTTCTAGAATGGTTGTGTTTGAATGAATTGGTTGACATTTGGCATCGATTCTACTAATGAACGATGTAAACTAAACTAAATTTCACATGCTCTAAAATTGTTGCCATCCATCTCTCACATAAAATAAAAAGAGAGGCAGATAATTTTAGTCCTGTCAGATTGGTTTAGTTTAGTGAGTGGTATGACAGAATCGACGCCTTAAGCCCTAATTGTGGGTCTTCTTATTTGGTTTAATTTGTGGCTTGATAATTTTTTTTTTTAATGTATAGAAGGCAGTCTGAGCGGATGCGTTCCGGATACACTACAACAAAAAAAACGCATTTTTAATGAGCTATGTTCCATCTCCTAACTGTCCCGACTGTGGAGTCGTAGAGGACACTTACCACGTCTTGATGGAGTGTGTGCGGAACGAGGCTTTTCGGGAAACCCTTCACATCGATCCTTGGAAGGTTGGAGAAAGTAACAGTATCCTGGCTTATCCATTATCGAATAGAGCCAAGTTACTGCATAAGCTAAGTATACTTTAATGTATGTTCTCTTATAATATTAGTTTAATTTCTTATTTAAATTTAGTCATTATTGTATAGTTTATTTATTAGAATGCCATTGTCGGCAACGACAAATTTCTGTAATATTTTTTTTTAAAGCATGCGTCTGTTGGGTACCATATGATGGTGCACGCATATGAGGACAGCATAGAAGATATTGTTGTTCACGTTAAAAACAGAAATTCCTTTCCTTTTCATAAAACAACCGTATCACGTTTATATTAGTGACCATAACGTACAATTATAATAGCTGCAAGTAATTAAATAACATAATAATTCGAGATCCACCGAGAGTGAAACCAGAACCAAACTTTTGATCTTTACACTGCCGGCCGTAAAGATGTATGTACATTTTATTCAGATGGCCACGACCATCGGAGCATTGCACTGTAAAAAGAGTACCAATATGCATTTTGGTAGGGTTCAGTAGAGTTTAGACAAAAAATATCTAAGTACTTATATAGCGAAATACCACTGACTTTTTCACAGTCGGATACATTTCAGAGAATGTGCATCAGATCTGCATGATTTAATTCCCTTCTGCCCATTTTTCTATCGGACTGCCAGAGAGGGCAAGAAAAAATCGACATCGTTTTATGGTTGATATTCAGAAAGCCCGTTTGAAGCGCTTTGATTCCACATTTATTGTGTGAACTGCTAGTCTGTGGAATTCGTTGCCTGAATGGGTGTTCCCCGTCAGTTACAATGTGGGTGTCTTCAAGTCGAGAGTGAATCGGTTTCTTTTAGGCAAGCGTAAATCATTTCATTTCTTGGCAGAGCGGTCGTGTTTGTCATGTAGTAGTTTTTTATTTTTATTATTAATAGACTTGCGCTTGTCCGCTAACTCGCCTGATGTTAAGCGATGATGCGGTCTACGATGGTGCACGCTTGCCTAGAAGAAACCGATTCAGTCGTAGTATTGGGCAGATAAGAATGCACTTTACGATGTCTCGCAATTTCTCTCTGCTGGAGGTACGACCAATGACTATGAAGCTAAAATTTGGCAGGTAGACTTCTTCATGGGGGCCGCTAAGAAAGGATTTTGCGACGGGCCGAACTAAGGGGGGCAAAAGGGGATTGGAAAATATATGAAAATCTACGCGAACGAAGTCGCGGGCAACAGCTATTTCATCACACTCACACTAATATTATAAATGCGAAAGTTTGTGTGTACTCCTTCATGCAGAAACGGCTGGACGGATTTGAATGAATATGGATAGCTTATGTCCAGGACTGAACAAAGGGTACTTTTCATCGTGTTGTTTGTAACCATATTATGGTTACAGTGTTATAACTTGTTTACGATGTGTTATGTGGTTTATGATTGTGTTATATTATACAGAATTAGGGTTCTACATTTTAGGAGCTTTTCTAAGCTCTTAATAAATTATTTAAATATTTTATTTGAGCGTACAAAGTTTACCAAAATATAACTACCGAATTCGATTTCCATAGCAGCGGAACCCTAAATCTTAAGAATTGCGTAGGTGAGTGTGAATTTATTCATTTGCTATCGACCTTGCATATCCTTTTTTGCACCGCGCAGTGTTTTTAAACTTTACAAGCATTTTGTATGGTAATCGAGAGTATACCGTGAATTATGTTTATCAAAGGAAACAATCTAAAAAAAAAGTGAAAAGATATAATCACAATTATTTTGTTCAGAAACTGACTTTTTGGTAAAACACGTACAAGTCGACATTCTCATGCTTAGAAAGTTCATAGTTCGTAATTTTAACTAAGTATACGTATATTTTTTTATTCCAAATGTGAAAGACTTTTTACATCTTAAGGATAAATTCCTGGTAAATCATTAAATCGACCAAATCAAAAACCGCGAAGAATATCAACAGGTACAAATATTTCGTTGAGTGTTTTAGGGTTCCGTACCAAAAGGGTAAAAACGGGACCCTATTACTAAGCCTACGATGTCTGTCTGTCTGTCCTACCTACTAACGGCTGTATCTTTCGAACCGTAATAGATAACGAGTTGAAATTTTCAAAGAATATGTAATGTTACGGCGGATTATTTAACAAATAATAAAAAGTCAAAAAGCAAAAAAGAAAGGGGGTGTCCCCATACAACAAACGTGTTTTTTACGTATTTTTGTATTAGCTCTAATGTAAAAACGGTAATACGTACAAGCGTCAAACTTGGCATGATTATAGTACCTACATACTCTAAAAGTATAACAACAAATAAAAAATAATGGCCAAGTGCTAGTCGATGACAAATTTCTGTTCATTGAAAGTTATACCGAGCGTCACTTGCAAAATATTAACTGTGACGGCGTAGCAATTGCTTGCTATTTTGGTAGGCGTTAAGTCGGACCAAATATATAGTTTTTTTTTTATTGATAATTTTTGTATTTTGAGGTGATACGGAACCCTCAGTCCGCGAGCCCGACCAGCACTTGGCCGGTTTGTTTAAACACATCGATGAATGATCCCTAGTATAACGTAATGTAGTTATACCAAATACGAAATATTGAATAGTAAACTACGAGGAACAATCGGCCCGTTGCGGTGTTTACTTAGCGTTCCGCATAACATCTTACTCATCGATGATTTAATCATATTATCGAATTAATTTTATGTGATAACTGTTCTAATACGATAATAATTCAATATGAAATTATTTTTCGAGTGATACGAATAATGTTTATTACATTATATATTTTATTATGAATCATGAAGTCTATGACGGCTGATCGGGTAGACGAATTACCGTTATAGCAATTGATGAAATTGTATGAAAATGACATTAGCTTGAGATAACATCTCTCAAGCTAATGTCATTGTCAATGTCATTTTCATACAATTTCATCTTTCCGCAGGCGGTAACGCTAACAGAAAGTGGGTCTTGTCTAACCCCCCTGTATTTTTTCCGTATGCTAGTAAATTACGCTGATTCTAGTAAATAGCGTTAAAATAAACAATAGTTTAATTAAACTGTGATATATTTTGAGGTGATTTGTATTTATGCATTTATAGACTGTACTAAGCCGAAAGGAGGTCATCATTATAAACAACTTTTACTAAAAGTGAATTTCATAATGTCTTTGAAATTTTGAGGTTCTTAGACATACCAGTTTCTTCACGATATTTTCCTTCACCGATTTTGAACGATTGCATCGAAACTGCACATAATTTATTTGAGTACTAAAAAAGTCATTGGTGCAGGGCCGAGGATCGAACCAGATGCCGTCAGATTGTAAAGCGCACATGCAACCTTTCAGCCACCATCGCTTTGTACGATAATTGTACTTTGGCATATCTCCCTTGTTTGTATCTTGTTCGGTACCCAGCGTTACATGACTAATTGCAGGCTAATTGTTATGAATTCATCTAAAAATAATAATGTCGCGGTCTGGTTACCTCCAAAATGTAGAACCAAGGTCGTATACCGTGGCCATGTATGGGTGTAAATGTGGAACACTTGCTGTGTAGAACCAAAAACTCAACGACAGGGCCCCGATTCTACTAAAGAAATTGTTTTTAAATTGTAATTGTTTCAATTTAATTTTTTAAATAATTGCCTCAAAACTGACAGTTTTAAATATATTTTTTATACTAGAAAATTACCATCACCTAATATTATAACTTCCGGAGCCGGTCTGCTCTAGGCTCGGCGCCTTTGTCTTGCTCAAACTATATTTTATTCTATTATGATAATTGTGAAGTGCAGTAAAAGAGAAAGGGAGAGAGAAAGAGAGAAAAAAAAAAGAAAAAAAATATTTAATTATAAATAGTCAATTAAGATGGACTCATTAGTATTTAAGTTTAATTTAAGTCTTGTTATTACGCCTAAGAGAAAAAAAAATATATATTTTTAAAATTGAGCAAATAAAGGTATGGACGATTTTGTCCATGGTAAAAATGTATCTATAAAAAAAAATTATAACTTAGTATAAAAAAACTGTCAATTTTAAGGTAATTATTTTTAAAAAAAATTATCAATACAATTACAATTTAAAAACAATTTTTTTTAGTAGAATCAGGGGCCTGTATGTTTGGTGTATTTGTAATTGTTGCAGGTGAGATAAAGGTAGCATTCCGATTTTGGCGACCACGCCCGGCGGCAGCGGCCGACAAAAAAATTGAATTACAGTAAACAGATGTTGTCTTTTTGCACTACTTTCTTTTGTGGTGGTACGGAACCGTCATTGCGCGAGCCCGACTCGCAGTTGGTCGGTTTATTAAAACGTTGTTTGTCACAAATAAACTTTATTCTTTCATATTAAATGTTTTTTTTGATAATACAAAATGCGTTCCTTACCACCAGGGCTAAAAAATCATCATAAATAAGTATGTTTGTACCTATGTGGTGTATATACGTAAGTACATAGGACATTATCATAGTGAGTCATTTACAGAGTGAATCATAAGCGGACAACAGCGTGTTTAATGTTTATATAACATCCTTTGTTATATACTCGTGTTTTCAACGCGGACGGTAATTTAGTCATTGCTGGTTTATAAATGTATGGTGTAAAATACTAGAATAATTCACAGAGACCTAATTAATGTTCCCACCTCAGATCAGACATACAAGGGAGATATGCCTTAGTACAATAAACACTATTACATAACACTATTATGTAATAGTGTTCCTGTAATCATAGCGCAGTAATTTGGATGTAATATAATATACTGGCTGACCCGACAAACGTTGTTCTGTCTTAGAACTGTCAAAGGCACTGAGTTAGAATCGTCGTTAAGTTTTCTAAAATTTACCAATTTTCTGCGCAGTTTTCTTAATTTATCTTTCCGTGAGAACCTTCTACAAAAGTTAAATGATTATTAACGGGATATTTACCGTGGTAAGGTTGTGGAATGAGCTCCCGATATTTCGGCGCAGTTACATGCACCATGTTCACGGGAAGACTGAAGAATGCGGGTAGTTGGTCGAACAGTTAAAAAGTTAGGTGCAGACATAACGATCTACCCTCTTTCTTAGTCTTCAAAGTACCTTACCTTCTACAAAGTATTAGAAAACTTTAAAAAATAAGAATAAATTCGGTAAAGTCGTTTTCAAGTTATGGCGTGACCAAGGTAAATAGGGATTAATTTTTATATATACGACACTTTTGACACTTGTCCCGATAACCTATATTAGAGACTCGCAGCACGATGCCATTCATCACGTAAGGAGGCCTCATACGTTTCTTTCAGGACTATAATTAAATGTAAAGGATTAAATAAATTATTTCACCCACCCCCATTCATTTCACAACACGGATGAGTGATAACTAATCTCATGCTAATTGTGAAAATACGACGATAAAGATTAAATACCAATCAATTTATCAAAGTCTTAGACTTGGCAACATGCATTGCCAGTGCCTTGAATGACGCGCAAAAAGGCTGTTAAATATTACACTCCATGTTTATAATGCTAACTACGGTCGTAACTATTGTTCAGTATGACCAGGGAGGTCGCCCAGTTCATGCTTGGGGTCTTAGCTTATTTACTTACGATACGCGTAGCATATTTTACAAATAAAATTAAGCACGATAAATTGAGATATATTATATTTTTTCGTAAGGTGCCCTGGCTATGTGTTTATGATACATTTAAGCGTGTATGTGCGCTTTGGGCAGGTATTATTTCGTCATTGGCTTTGGGGCATTTTGGAACATGCCTTTAACTGGCAGTGTCGAAATAGTTGGATTTGCACAATTTAGTCATCTATTGTGTCTATTCTCAAAGGATTTGTATTGTTTTTGTTTTTCTTTAACTTTTGGCTCCCATGTTTATTTCTATAAAACCAATATTATAATTTTTTTTAAATTCAGGCCCTCTTTTTCATAATTTTTGAGAATTGTAGCGATTTGAAGTAACGAAAAAGTTGCAATTTTTTTATTTCTTTTCTGGCATGTTTTTTTTTTGTATTTCCCACGATTCTTTATATCTATTTCACATCCATAGTTGTAAAGCATGTAAGATGTAATAAGGTTTAGAGCTTTAAATCTCTATTTTTTTAAATAGCTGAAACCCCCTCTCAGTCTAAGCTAGACCCGTTAGTACTCCTTAAAAAGCTCTATCGTAAAAGTCAAGCTAAAAGTACCAGACTCATGAGTAAGTTCAAGGACCTATGCACCGATGGCGAAGCGATTAGGGGACCAATGACCTCGGACGTCGTATTTGATCGAATACCACTTTTGGAGGTACGACTCGATTGCATTGTTGTGTGGTGACTTAGTAAGTATGTGGATTAAGATGGTCAGCAGGGATAAGCTAAGGCCTTCTTGTAGCTTGGATGTTTTTTGTTCAGGTAAGATGTAAAATATAGTGAGCGGTAGTGAAAGCTGGCTCCAAAGAAGAGCTGTGATAGGTTAGGTCTAATAAGGCTGTGATCAAAGGTCTAGCCTAGGCTGCCAACCATATTTAAAAAAAATATATATTAAGTGACAATCAGGCTTATTGCAGCTGGAAATCAGTGGACGAGACTGGCACAGAACCGGAAAAGGAGGCGCGCTGAAGAGGAGACCTATATCCAGCAGTGGGTGGAAAATGGTTGATGATGATCTGGTTCATTAATAAATTCATAAATATAACAATAAATTAGTTTATTTGACAGTAATATAAATTAAAATAAATGCTTCGTTTGCACATCACTAGCTGGACCATTTTTTTTAATTTTATGTTCCTAATAGTCCGAAAAAGGGAAAGAAAAATTAGATTGGATTTGTTACATCAGAACTCCGTCACTAATGAACCGATTTGGAAAATATTAATTCTTCATTCTTTCATCAAAATCAGTAGTATTAGTAGTAGTATGGCTTTTCGATCAAAATAACTGGAAAATTCGGTTACACCAAGTAACATTTATAAATTGCATATTTTACTAATGTTGTGAAGTCGATTTTTTTATTGATAACTAGCGGCCCGCCCCGGCTTCGCACTGGTATAGATATAATTATAGCCTATGTCACCCGGGGATGGTGTAGCTTTCCCACAGTGAAATAATTTTTCAAATCGGTTCAGTAGTTTCGGAGCCTATTCAATGCAAACAAACAAAGAATCAAATCTTTCCTCTTTATAATATTAGTATAGATTAGTTAAGACGAAATACTCTGGTTTGATAGTAGGTGAATGGACACGACGGACGACTGCATTGCCTCCTATGGTAATGGGCCAGTTTCTCCATATAAAAGCTAACAACAAAGACTGTCTGCTATGACAGAGCTACATTCCTGCATTCGATTCATGTGTTTTTTCCCATTAGATGGTTGCATTATAGCGTGCCAGCGGGTAATTACAAGTCGCTAATTAGAAACGAAGGTGCAGATGGGGCTTGCATCGTCTTCAGACAGATGTTTTTGATGATAATCGAGGTCGAAAGTATTGAATGTAATTATTTGTATACTATACAAGAAGTGAGCATTCATTCATTTAAAATTCTGCTCTGAGTTTGTTCTTTTCTCAACCATATCGTTTTTTCAATAAAGTTATCGCAGAAGCAAACACAAGATTGCCGAAGTATCCACAATAACTCAGATTAATAACTAATCAGCTATAATCTATAACCATGATGGCCCAGTGCATGTTGGTAAATATCGTATATATTTGAGAACTTTAGAGGTTCTTGGACATACCGGTTTTCTCACGATGTTTTCCCAAACCTTTTTTGAGCGATAGCATCGAAACTGCACATATATTATTTAGGCACTAAATAAGTGATAAACATATAAGATGCAACTTAATTCCAGGTCAAGTTAATATTGTATAGGTGATCGTTTTTTTTATTTTGTAAGTACCTATGTAAATTTTATATCTGATCTATGTATCTTTATGAACTCTGTGGCAGAGGTTCGAACCGGGTGCCGTCATAGTGTAAAGCGCACATGCTAACGCTCGGCCACCCTCGCTCTAGAACAAACAGAACTAGATTACTAGGTTTAATATTCATCCCTTTTCGATTAGGGGATGTGGATTATACAATTATTTTATTTTAATTATTAATTATTTACGAAGAGCAATTTTCGTTTACATCTCAATATTTTCATATACTAGTGTAACTTGAAAGGTAACTCGATAACTACGTGATGTGTTGAAGATATTAGCATTCAAGGCAAATGTGGCAATGATAAGCAATCAACATCACATCGTAGTAGACGTTTTAAACAGCGTGTTTGTACCATGTCATGAATTAACTTTATCTTCAAGATCAGTAAACATCTGCACATATATAGCTAGTATCAATAACGTAATATTTATTGTAATCTATGTCGTCGTTTCAGCTGTTTCCTCCTGTCAAATATTTATCAGCCTGAGATGTCTCTCACTTATCATTTGAACAGTCCGTAATGTCGTGTACAGACCTAGCGAACGATCGAGTTGGTGCGGACGTCTAGGTATCAGCGAAAGCGAGCGCACGCGAACGAAAGATTCGCTCAAGTATGCTAGTGCTCGAGAAAGTCTGTACGTTGCGAGTATACAGGGTTACGCGGAAAGGGTGTACTAAGCCGAAAAGGGTCTATAGTACCCATCATTGTGATCAACTTTTACTATTATAGCACCAACCATGAAAAAATATATTAACTGTTCCATACATTTTGTCGAGTGTGAATTACCGTTTACTCTGGAACAGCTGATATTTTTTTCGTGATTTCAGAGTTACTCTTATAGTAAAAGTTGTTCATAATGATGGGTACTATGGAACTCTTTCGACTTATTACACTCTTTCCGCGTAACCCAGTGTACTTGCCAGTGGCGATAACTGCGATTCCGCACGAGCATCTCATGTCTAGTGGCACGCGCGATTTCGTCCGTTCGCGTTCAATTCGCTAGGTCTGGGAACGGCATAACGGTTCTAAAATATCTGAAGAAGCCAGTGAGACGCAAACTGTCTCATAAAAAACGGTCATTTACACTGTTCGATAAAATGTATGGAACATTTGATTTTTTCGCGATTTCAGGGTTGGTCCCATAGTAAAAGTTGTTCATAAAGATGAGTACAATGACCTCTTTTCGTTTTTTTATTTATGTAATATGCAATTCCAGGGACTTTGACCAGTGTGTGTTGGCAGTGATGACATATGGTACTGAGACGTGGTCCTTAACTGTTGGCCTTTTGGAAAAACTCAGAGTCACACAGCAGGCAATGGAGAGACCTATGCTAGGAGTTTCTGTTCGCGATAGAATCCGGAACGTGGATATTCGCAAAAAAACCAGAGTCACCGACATAGCTGTTAAAATTTGCAAGTTAAAGTGGCAATGAGCAGGCCATATCGCTTGAAGAACCGATAACCGATGGGGAAGAAAGGTTCTTGAGTGGAGACCACGAACCAGACGGACCGACGACGTTGTGAGAGTCGTGGGCATCCACTGGATGCAGATGGCAGACTGTCGTTTAGTGCGGAGGTTAAAGGGGGAGGCCTATGTGCAGCGGTGTTCTTTTGGCTGATGATGATGACTCCAGGGACACCAGGATTCGTGACTTTTAAATTGTTATATTTAAATATAATTTTGTTAACTTTAAATGAATTTACTTTTTTAAGCTATACACTATACTGGGAGAGGAAAGTTGAGGATTAAAGCAATTTAGCACTGTTATTACTAGTTTGTGTGTTTACCGCGAGCAGACCAGCCACCGATCACGAGTATTCCTCCTTTCGGCTTAGTACAGTCTATATTCGTAACCCTGTAGACCAATGTTTTTAACGAAGGACCGGTGTTTGTTATGTCTAAAGGATTAATATATTATGTCAGTCGGTCATAACAGGTATGGCAGTTTCATAAACATGCCACCAGACATAACATAGTAAGATAAAAGTCATGAGTCAGCGACTCCACGTAACACCGTTTCTCCCCTTTACAGCCTGATTAGGAAACCCTATAGATATAGAGGGTTCGAAGTTCAAGCTGGTAAAGTACATGCTTTATACCCTGACATAACATATGTGCCCTACGGAAGGGCTGATATTTGTTCACCTTTATAGCTTAGAGGCAGGCGAGGCATATAAAAAGTGTTTCGCGGTAAGCGGGAATGTCACGAAGAAAGCGTAAATGGCAAATATTTTATAGGTTTAGTTTGGTTTCGTACCTAAAACGGGTTGTTCAACTGTTCATGATAGAAAAGTATCTAAGCTTAGGTGGTGGGCAATCGATAGTTTAAATTCAAGGAAAGTAAAAAAAATATGTTCAGAATGATCCCTTCAGTTATCAAGATATTTACCGTGACAAGGTTGTGGATTGAGCTCCCAATATTTCGGCGCAGTCTTCCCGTGAACATTGTCATGTACTTCCTTACTTTTTTACTAAAAAAAAATGATCCCTACAGTTATATGATTATTAACGCGATATTTACCGTGACAAGGTTGTGGATTCAGCTCCCGATATTTCGGCGCAGTCTTCCCGTGAATATTATCATATACTTCCTTACATTTTTATATGCAGTTCTATGTTCTACCTTGTCTATTGAAGTTAGTAAGTTGCCTATACAATCTCATTGAAGAAACACGTTTGTTTATCATTTAAAATAACAGTTGTAGAAAAAGCGACTTTATAACCTCAACATAATGGTCCTTCGAGCCAACATGAGATCATCATCATCATAATCAGCCTTTTAACAGTCCACTGCTGGACTTTTAGCCTACCCCCGAAAGGGTGATTGGGCCATATCCACCACGCTGGCCCAGTGCTGGTTTGTGGATTCACATACGCCATTGAATTCCTTCTCCGTACGTATGCAGATTTCCTCACGTTTTCCTTCACCGAAAAGTCAGTGGTATGAAAATATGAAATTTTTCCGCTCGAATTCTAGACTAATAATTCACAAAGGAGAGTGTCTCAAAACAGTGCCATTTGAATATCAATTTTCTTGCTATAGAAGTCAAGAAGTGTGGGTGATATCAGGTTCCATACATGTCGCCAACATGTAATTGCGCCGTAATATCGGGAGCTCCATCTACACGGTACCGGACCTTATCACGGTAAATAAGATAATAAGAAACACGCCAGCATTTTGATCACGCGTCGAATGAACCAGGCGCTCTAAAATATTTTTGAAAATGAGGTGAACTCTCGGTCCACAATGTCTCGACCCCAAACGCTTCAAATATGTAACCACTGCCGAGGTTAGCATATATGCGCCGCTTGTGCTTCTCTGCCGAATTGGCAGCCGCGCCACCCCTTCATGCGTTTGTCTTGATACGCACTTTTCAAACTATTTTGATCGTCCATCTATGTCGCATAGATAGAATACCGGACGTACGTAAGTGGACTGCCGTACGAGGACTCAACCTCCGGCTCCGTGACTATTACCTCTTTATTATAGTAGAGCAGTATAACTAGTCCGGCATGGTAATGGCAATTTAATGGATGCCTAAGGGACTGACGTCTCGTAGCCACGTTTATTGGAGCGCTATTGAAACTACTGCGACAAAGAGTAAGTAGATATACTACATATTTATAGTTGCATTAAAAAAACCATTAGGATGTCTGTTGTTTATAATTGTCCATTATTAATAACATTCAAAGTCCGGACTGACATATCAACTTATCAACAGACAGTGGCCGCTGGTCCTAGAGACATGACATTTGGAGGATGTGTTCCTTGCCAGACAATCCAGACATAGACTTTTTTACACTAGTTGATTGAATCAGGCGTTACTTTGCGGAAGTTTACTTACTGGTTACTTTTTAAACTATCATAAAACGGTTTGCACTCACGTTATGTTTATCAGTCGAGACAAGCGCTCGACCAATTTATAGCCAGAGACGGTCACCCGCGCACAGTGTCACGTCGGGTACGTGAGTGTGAGCCGTTTTGCCATGGATTATAATAGATCCATTAGAGCTTCTTTACTAGGGAATACGCGCGCTTCCGAAGACGATCGCCTGCGCACACGTGTTCGTGTACGTGAAAGTAAGCCGTTTTGTCATAGTTTATAATGGATGCATTAGAGCTTCTTCGTCAGGGTAAACGCGCGCTCCCAGAAACGGTCATCCGGGTGCACGTGAGTGTGCCATTTTGTCTTATTACATCATATTGTGTATAATGGATCCTCACGCGAGTTTTGATGAAGTGATAAACCTTTTTTACGCAAGCCACGTAACTCGGTTCACAGCTTTACTAGTTAACTACTAGTTTATAAGTTAAGTTGAGAAGAAAGAAATATATGCCAATCAAGGTCTAGGTAGCCTCCTACTTTCCACCATCGCGGTCTGTCACGCGTCAAAGGTCAGGTGGCTGACATTAGAACAATGGCAATGGGAAGCAGAGCATGGGAAGGCAGCGGTCGCCGCCTATGAATGGGGTCTGGAAAGTTCGCATGAACAGGTGTGGTAACCGGGTGGCGACAAGTGATGAGGTTCATGGGAATCTTGCTATACCCCTGAAGATGACGTTGAAATGCCAAAATTGTTGATAGTAAAAATTTATAGGAAGTATTCATAGAGAAAATAAGGGTGAAAGCAGACCATGGGCGGGACGGGATCGGAAAGACAGGACAGGAGGGACACGGAATCAGGACGGCAAATAGGCGAGAGATAGGAATGGGATGAGACCGAAACTGAGGCGTGAAGGGAAAGAGACGGGGGACGAGATTTAAGATGAACAGGGACAAGGGGACATGACGGTATTAAGTACTTAGTTTGCTTATTTGTTTGTTTGTTTGTTTCTTTGCATTGAATAGGCTCCGAAACTACTGAACCGATTTAAAAAAATCTTTCATTGTTGGGAAGCTACACTATCCTCGGTTGACATCTAGGCTACCATTGACTTGCACCATTAATGGTGCAAACGCAACTAACGTTTTCACCTTGTATCCTATGCACCATTGAATCGCCATCGAAATGGTGGTCGAGATATTGAGTAAAAATAGCAAGTTAGCAAGAACAGATGCAATATATCGGCAAAGAACAGAAACAATTCAAAATAGTGGATGCAGTCAGAAGGAAACACAGTCCAAAGTCTAGTGCGAATAACAACGCTGATAAACAAATGCCACATACAGTTTAAAGCATTCAAGCTCCGATAATATCAGACCTAGAAGACACGGTTATGGTATAACCATAACCGTGTCTTCATTGTTGTAAATAATGTCCAAGAGCGTGTCAAGACACCCATTTCATAGGGTTCCGTTATAATAGATAGGTAAAGTAAGTTTCCATACTGAAGACTAGATTTGCATTTCCATATGTCTTTTTAACGACACAGCCCACGAGAAAGAGCAGCGGAAAAAACGATTCTCCTTTTAAATGTATCAGAGCCACCCCTAAATTACAAAATTATATTTATTTTATACTTTTTAAATCGACATAGGTACCAAAACTGTAATTGTGCAAATATATATGTGCCTTAATAACTATAGAAGATTATTGAAGATTCTAAAGAATTAGGGAAGAAAGGTTCAGGAGGGGAGACCACGAACCGGAAGACGCAGCGTAGGTAGGCCTCCCACTAGATGGACCGATGACATTGTAAGAGTCGCGGGCATCCAGAGGATGCAAAAGGCAGGCTGTTGTTCAGTGTGGAGGTTAAAGGGGGAAGCCTATGTTCAACAGTGGACGTCTTCTGAATGACGACGATGATGATGATGTTATTTTGTTTAATTAGGACGGACGGAACGAACTTATAAGGGTTCCTTGTAGACGGAACCCCAAAAAGGCGTCAGCACCGAAACTGCAATTCAAGGATATTAGAAAACAATGCTAGCATTGCAAAACAGGTAAATTCGATATACATTAAAATTGCGGATACTTAAAATTTTGCAACATTTTTCCGTCAGCCAATGCAGTATAACTTAAGTAAGCATAATTTAGTAATGTTTTGAAGAAATTAGCACGTAAAGCCCGTTACTACGTGATCTTACGTGGTTGGTACTCAGAAGACAAGAATAAGCCATGTGTGAGTCGGGCTCGCGCACTGAGGGTTCCGTACCATCACAAAATTCAATAACGAAATTACCAGGTAATGAACAGAAACTTGTCACCGACTTGCATTGCAGCCTTTGATAACATATAGTTTGGATCTTCCTTAAACTCTAGCTATTACTGAAAAAAAATCTGCCAAAAACTGAAGGGCGAGGTAAACACGTATTATGATCAAAGAGATAATAAGTAGAAAATGCGCGTAATTTAGAAAAAAAAAAGGCAATACATAGGTACGACTTTCGGTTGAGTTCATGATTATTTTTGACCAAATAATACAAGACCTTTCTATTTCAAGCCTCCAAATTAAATAAAGTAATTTTGATAATGATAACATTTCAACTAAGCATTAAATCTGCAATAAAAGTATTTATATTATGCAAGCGATATGCTCAAAATGTAATCAAATTGACGACCAAGGAAGGGTGTAAGTGCTAAAGGGAAAACTTTAGGTATAACGCTTCCATTTATTATTATTAGTTTCTGACCCAGGAGCCCATAGTACAAAGCGTAACTTTTGAGGCCTGTTCTATCTATCAATCAAATTTGGGGACAAAAAATTGAGAAAAGCTTCAGCAAGGTTGATTTTACAAATACAAAGTGTGGATGGACTGGTTTAATGAGGCTATGTGTGAAAGGAGAGTGAATGCAAAAATGGCGACTGAAAGTAGAGAAAGGAATCTTGCTGTGCCTTACAAAAGCAAGATGAAAATCCTGTAAATTCATAAATAATGCATTATAGTCATTTTCTGATTTAGATTGCAACACAGTTATTTTTAGGGTTTCGTGCGGGTACGACAATCTATTAGTCTACGCTGTTTGTCTGACAGCTTTTGAACCGTAATAGATAGCCAGTTCAAATGTTCATCGAATATGTAATGTTATGGCGGATTAATTAAGAAATAATATAGTCAAAAAGTAAAAACTAAAAGGGGATCTGGGGTCTCCATACAACAAACTTATTTTTGTATTTGATCTAGTGTAAAAACTTTATTGCGTACACGAGTCATTCATGGCTTGAATATAGTACACATTCTAAAGTAAAACAACAATTATAATAAATACTGGCCAAGTGCGAGTCGGCGACAAATGGCTGTTCACCAAAGTTAAGGCTGGGTATAAGGCCAGAAAAATTTCTGATTTCACCCGCGCGTCTCGCATCACCCGCATTAGTGTGAAACACAACCACGGCAGCGCGGCAGTCGCGCGCAGCTAAAGTGTACACAACTCGCGCACTCGACCTTGTAAAGCGGCAAGGAGCAATAACACACAGGATAAGCATAGTGTTGGTGTACTTGGTGTTTTGGCGATTAGCTGAGTTCGGTCGCGGCGCGCAGAACCGTAAATTGTTTATTTCACTTTTCAAAATTGTATTTGTAATTTATTTTTAGGTTTTCTACAATATAAAAATAATAAAGTATATAAATTAAATTGAAATAACCTAAATAAAACTAAACTGAACTATGCTATGCTATGCTTTGCTAGGTTGAACTTGCCGGGATAAGACCAAAAAACCCAAAAACCTCGTGGCACGGGGTACCCGATCCCGGGTCATATCTCCTAAACCAGACCTTTATCCCAAAAAAAATTACAAAAAAATATTTAGATTTTTACTTTTGAAATCAGTGAGAAATACATTTAAATAGAAATAAAGAAGGGTGAAAACCACCCCCTACCACGCCCAAATTTTGGCTCGAGGTAGTAAAGCTCATTTTAAATTTTAGTAATTTTTTTTCAGATTTTTTTACGGCTGTGGTTTAGGAAATATAACTAGTTCTAGTTTTTAGTTTATATTATAGTCTAAGTTAGGTCTTAAGATTTTGACGACCTGAAATACCCGGCTCCTCAAACATTTTGTCCCAGGTCAATCCAGGCAAGAATAGTTAGCTTCACTGGCTATCCAACGATAGGTCATTTAGTATTTTAAGACTCGTAGGTACATAGTAACTTGAGTTACTAAGTAGCGAGGCGGACCCTAAATACCCGATTTTTTGAAGGTCCATAACTTTGGACACAAAGGTCCAATCAAAAATCTGACGTCATAGGCATAATTTTTTCTGGCAGACGAAGACGTTAAACTCAAAAACTCGGCTTTAGGACCTAACCCTAAAAACCCCAAATTGGGTTTGAAATTACGTAACCGGAATTTCATGTTAAAAATAACAAAAAAATTCAACACATAAAATTCAGTGGTGTAATAAATAGACTATATTTATTTTTTTGGCTTTCTACTCTCACAATTTCAGGAAATAAATAATAATAAAAAAAAAAATGTGTTTATTTAGTTGGTAGGCATAAATAATAATAAAATAGAAACACAGTAAACACACGTGTGTAGAAAATAAAAAGACGCGTCTGATAAGCCCAAATTCGGCTATTTTTGTGCAAAGAATGCCTTTCAAAATATTACAGCGCAAAATCCGGAAAATTTTCGTAATTTTTTTCAAAAACCATCGATTATCTCAGAAACAGTACGTATGAGGTCATTTTTGTAAAAATGCTATGTATCTATATAATATATCTATGCTATGCTATGCTATGCTATGCTATGCTATGCTATGCTATGCTATGCTATACTATACTATACTTTGCTATACTATACTATACTATACTTTGCTATACTATACTTTGCTATACTATACTATGCTATGCTATGCTATGCTATACTATACTATGCTAAGCTATGCTATGCTATGCTATGCTATGCTATGCTATGCTATGCTATGCTATGCTATGCTATACTATGCTATACTATACTATACTTTGCTATACTTTGCTATACTATACTATACTATACTATGCTATACTTTGCTATACTATACTATACTATACTTTGCTATACTATACTATACTATACTATACTATACTATACTATACTATACTATACTATACTATACTATACTATACTATACTATACTATACTATACTATACTATACTATACTATACTATACTATACTATACTATACTATACTATACTTTGCTATACTATACTATGCTATGCTATGCTATGCTATGCTATGATATGCTATGCTATGCTATGCTATGCTATGCTATGCTATGCTATGCTATGCTATGCTATGCTATACTATACTATACTATACTATACTATACTATACTATACTATGCTATGCTATGCTATACTATACTATACTATACTATGCTATACTATACTATACTATACTATACTATGCTATGCTATACTTTGCTATACTATACTATACTATGCTATACTATACTATACTATACTATGCTATACTATACTTTGCTATACTATACTATACTATACTATGCTATACTATACTATACTATGCTATGCTATGCTATGCTATGCTATGCTATGCTATGCTATGCTATGCTATGCTATGCTATGCTATGCTATGCTATGCTATGCTATGCTATGCTATGCTATACTATACTATACTATGCTATGCTATGCTATGCTATACTATACTATACTATGCTATACTATACTATACTATACTATGCTATGCTATACTTTGCTATACTATACTATACTATACTATGCTATACTATACTATACTATACTATGCTATGCTATACTTTGCTATACTATACTATACTATACTATACTATACTATACTATACTATACTATACTATACTATACTATACTATACTATGCTATGCTATGCTATACTATACTATACTATGCTATACTATACTTTGCTATACTATACTATACTATACTATACTATACTATACTATACTATACTATACTATACTATACTATACTATACTATACTATACTATACTATGCTATGCTATACTTTGCTATACTATGCTATACTATACTATACTATGCTATGCTATACTTTGCTATACTATACTATACTATACTATACTATACTATACTATACTATACTATACTATACTATACTATACTATACTATACTATACTATACTATACTATACTATACTATACTATACTATACTATACTATACTATACTATACTATGCTATGCTATGCTATACTATACTATGCTATACTATACTTTGCTATACTATACTATACTATACTATACTATACTATACTATACTATACTATACTATACTATACTATACTATACTATACTATACTATACTATACTATACTATACTATACTATACTATACTATACTATACTATACTATACTATACTATACTATACTATACTATACTATACAATACTATCCTTTACTATACTTTGCTATACTATACTATACTATACTATGCTATACTATACTTTGCTATACTATACTATACTATACTATACTATACTATACTATACTATACTATACTATACTATACTATGCTATGCTATGCTATACTATACTATACTATGCTATACTATACTTTGCTATACTATACTATACTATACTATACTATACTATACTATACTATACTATACTATACTATACTATACTATACTATACTATACTATACTATACTATACTATACTATACTATACTATACTATACTATACTATACTATACTATGCTATGCTATACTTTGCTATACTATACTATACTATGCTATACTATACTATACTATACTATGCTATGCTATACTTTGCTATACTATACTATACTATACTATACTATACTATACTATACTATACTATACTATACTATACTATACTATACTATACTATACTATACTATACTATACTATACTATGCTATGCTATGCTATACTATACTATACTATGCTATACTATACTTTGCTATACTATACTATACTATACTATACTATACTATACTATACTATACTATACTATACTATACTATACTATACTATACTATACTATACTATACTATGCTATGCTATACTTTGCTATACTATACTATACTATGCTATACTATACTATGCTATGCTATACTTTGCTATACTATACTATACTATACTATACTATACTATACTATACTATACTATACTATACTATACTATACTATACTATACTATACTATACTATACTATACTATACTATACTATACTATACTATACTATGCTATGCTATGCTATACTAT
The DNA here is from genome assembly GCA_932305915.1 of Agriopis marginaria. Classification (NCBI taxonomy): domain Eukaryota; kingdom Metazoa; phylum Arthropoda; class Insecta; order Lepidoptera; family Geometridae; genus Agriopis; species Agriopis marginaria. The sequence continues at coordinate 16,934,479 of OW029914.1, read as the reverse complement.
ACTATACTATACTATACTATGCTATACTATACTATACTATACTATGCTATGCTATACTTTGCTATACTATACTATACTATACTATACTATACTATACTATACTATACTATACTATACTATACTATACTATACTATACTATACTATACTATACTATACTATACTATACTATACTATACTATACTATACTATACAATACTATCCTTTACTATACTTTGCTATACTATACTGTACTATACTATACTATACTATACTATACTATACTATACTATACTATACTTTGCTATACTTTGCTATACTATACTATACTATACTATACTATACTATACTATACTATACTATACTATACTTTGCTATACTATACTATACTATACTATACTATACTATACTATACTTTGCTATACTAAGCTATGCTATGCTATACTTTGCTATACTAAGCTATGCTATGCTATGCTATGCTATGCTATACTATACTATACTATACCATACTAAAATAAACGAAACACGCGAAAGCCCGTTGGTCCAGTTGGTAGTGAACCTACCTTCTGAGCTTGGAGGCGTGGGTTCGATTCCCACCTAGGACAAACAGTTATGTGATGAACGTTTGTGTTTGTTCTATACCTGGTTGTTAATAACTATAATCTATTTAAGTATATATGAATTATTTAATTAAATTTCATTTAATTTATGAAATTATTAATAATAAAAAAAAAAAAGTTAATTATTATTATTATTTTTTATTCAACGAAAATTATATTTTACTTAATAATTTTGATTTTTAGTAGTCTTTCTGACTGTCACTCTCTCTCTTTCTCTCTCCACACGAAACACTTAGACTCTTGTAACTATATTACCGAGCGTACATAATAATAGATGCCCTAATGATAGATGGCCTAGTCGTATCCATAATTATTAATACCTGTAATTTTTTCATAGTAGCTTTACCTAGTCTGTGCTCTAGGTCATTGGCAACACTTGGTTGCCGCATCAAATGGTCGCTTTCAAGCCATAGATTTTATATGTTATCCATTGTTTGAAAATACAGTAGGTGTTGATATAATCGCACTCGGAAGATAAATCTAGGCGAATAGCAAGCGCGTGCGTCCTTCCCCGTTGGAGCATAGTGCGGTACTGAGGTTGAACGGAGCATGTTTCGCCATTTAGATGCAAAGCGCAACAGAATAAGGTTGAATATCGGACTTGCCGTTTGACCGAATAGTTGCTTAGAACTAAAGGACGTAAGTCTCAAATCGAATATAATTTATTATGAGAGTACTAATTAATCTAGGTAAATTTTGTCTTAGCACTGGAAAACAAACTATATTTTCCTTCGATGAGTATTTATTTTAGATATGTGACTGAAGTTCTATCCAAGAAAAAATCAAAAAAATCAGCAAAAAGGCACCTTTTTGAAAACAATAAAGTATCGAGTAAATATCTCGCTATTATGTTTCTGTCTTAGTGCCGGAAAGAAAATGAATTGAAAAATCACATATATCAATTATTACGTTGATAGGATATTTGGTTTAGTTAGAATATCATGGCAAATTAGCATAAAATTTCGGAGGCCCCCTCTTAAGCAACGTCGGGCGCTGTCGGTAGTTGGATGTGTGACCGTCTGGGCGTGATGTTGTCTTTTTTCACTATTTTTGTACTTAACAATTTATATGGTGGTAAGGAAACTACGGAACTCTCAGTGCGCGAGTCCGACACTTGGCCGGTTTATTTAGAAAATGTTCTATTGGCATGGGCCTTCATATGGCTACCTTTACCTCTTTACATTATGGTTTGCGGTCGCGCAACTCCCAATAACAGAATCGCTTAAAGTAGGTAGCCGTAAGGCCCCAGGGCCCTGATTCTGTTATTTTAACACGCACGTAACGCGGCGCATTAAGTTAACCTCTAAAAAATTTACCTCTATTTCCTAGGGAATAAAGGCCAACTTATAGAGGTTAACGCGCCGCGATACGCGCGTGTTTGAAGTTATGGAATCAGGGGCCTTACGACAACTGCTATTGTGGCACCAAGCTAACGACGTGAACGTGAACCTTAACGCGCCCAGATACGGTTTGCGGTCGCGTGATTTTCCAACTGAGCGGATTTAACGTTAGTTTGGTGCCGCAATAGCAGTTGTCCGTAAGGCCCTAGGGCCCAAGTGTCAAATAAATTTTGATCATGCGCGTAGTGATCTGCGTGATACTTTTATGCAATCCGAGTCAGCAAGTTGCTACGATTGTGGAATTTAGAATCTTTTGTCACCGCTTTTGCAAAACCTTGACTCATGTCTTTTTAACCGACTTTTAGCCGTAAAACCCCAGGACCACAGTCACTCACAGCCCTACATGCTACATGTGAGCTAAAGTTCACCAGCGCACGCGCACTGTTTCCGGAATGACGCCACTCTAAACTTAGACATTCTGAGAAACTTTATCGAAGCTAATATTGCATTAGGAGTTACTACCTACAAGGAACCCCTATAAGTTAGTTCTTGCAGTCCGTCTGTCTGTCTGTCTGTCCAAATTTTTCAGAACCTTCTAGCTTCTGTACTAATTAAGATAAGTGCATGAAACTTTGCATAATTACAGTTGTAGTACAGATCTCAATTTAAAAAGATAAACATAATATAATTTTGCATTTTAGGGGTGGCTCTGGTACATGTTAAATGGGGACGATTTTTCATCGTGTGTCTTTCGTGTGCTGTATGTTTTCAAATAAAGGTAGGGTTTGATACATCACTTTTTTGTTAAGTCATCCTTTACGATTTTTTTGAAAGGGAACTTCCAAAGGGGCATATAGTCCCCCCCCCCCCGCATCTATACACTAAACTATAAAACATAGAAACTTGTAACTTACAATACTGATAGGTCATCTTTAAAACCTTCATTCAAAATTTAAACTCTTTTTGAGTTATAGCGACTGTTTAGCTCAAAGGTCATTGACCGTTTCGTAAAATAATCCTAACAAAGAATGTTTCCCTAGCCTAGTGGTTTTCTTATTGAATAAACCATATAAATCTTTGTAAAACAGTCGTTGATATAAAGTAAATGTTATGTCGGGATGATACATCTCTGAAATTTTGCAAGTCCGAGCTTCGGTCGTTCGAATTTTTCTATAACCACCCTTGTTTGTTAACCCAACCTTGTTTGTTTGAGGTCGAACGTATTTTAACAATAGACTTTTATTTTAATTAGTATGCTTTATTAGGTACATACAGTATCAATGTGAATTCCCAGCAATTGTTATTTCCTATGCACAAATCCCGTATTTTCATGGCGCTCAAGTGTAATCCAATTCTAACTTCCTTATATTTTATACCTATTTTCTTCAAAAATATCCCGATCAACTATACGAACTAACATAACCAACTAGGTATATTTTATTGTTTATTCAAAGGTTTACAAAACTATGGATTATCGGGGCAGCGCTCAGTGCACAAAACTGTCCATATCAAAAGTTGTATATTACGAATTATTAAGGTATGTGCAGATTGTGCAGTCTGCATTTGTTGCAAGGTTTATTAGACATTGGTGTCAATTTTGTTGTAACATTATCTAGACAGTTCTAAAATTGATGATATCCTAAATTCACATTTTGAAAAAGAAAAGAGACAGATAATTTTAGTCCTGTTAGATTGGTTTAGTTTAGTCAGTGGTAAGACATAATCGACGCTAATGGTATATCAAAACTTAAGTAGCATATAAAATGTCTAAAACATATACATTTTACAAAAAAAATAAGGTGGATCGTTTTCTTCAAATTTAAATGGGACCAACTTTGAGATTGTCTATTCAATAAAAAACTAATTATTAAAATCGTTTTATAATTGGCGAAGATAAGCGTAGCCTACACCAAAATACAGTCAAATTGACAACCTTTTTTTTGGTTATCGGCTGTAAATATATCTAAAGTCATATATATATAAGTAAACTCAGCACACCTTTATCGTGAATTTTGTATCAAACCCAACATCTGTGTATTTGTAAATCGATGGGCTTAGTGCCTAAAGTAGGTAATGAATCTAATCATGTATAGTAGCTGGGTTTAAAGGATATTATGGTTTGTAGGTCGTCGCTTCGGACGTCACATTCTGTGGTCAAGCAATTACTCTGATTCAGGCAAACACGGCTAATAATTGCAGATATTGCAGATATGGCATATCTGCATATTTGTCATAATTTGTTTTTATTAACCGACTTCAAAAAGGAGGAGGTTATCAATTCGACTGTATGTTTTTTTTTTAATGTATGTTACGCGATTACTCCACCAATTTAGCATTGTTTTGGTAGATTCTTTTTTTGGTTGGTAAGTCATATCTCATAGATTGTCCCATATAAATTTTATCGACATTGATTCAGACAAAATATCAGCTTTTAAAATAAGTTGGTGGGCTTTTTGTTCGCTGAAATATCTACTTTCTGATGGTGTAAAAAAAAATAAACATTACTAGGTAAATGTTCCGTGTACACCAGAAACAAAAATTACAAACAGATAGAAAACACTTACGAGCTAGTGCCTCAAGTAGCGGCCTTATCGCTAAAAGCGATCTCTTCCAGGCATCACAGTATTGTTACGTTTTGTGCTTCACATTTATTCTAAAAGGTTGTTTCCAATACCAGTAAAAAACCTTTCACTTATGTGGACACTTTCTGTTTTTAAATTGAAAGTGCTATAGTGACCTCGGTAGAGTTTGCCGATATACCCTTTCATCGGGTAAAAAAATATTTCTTTGTATGTATTTAATTTAGCATAATTTCTGTATTAATTGTAAGCATGTATGAAGGTAATGTAGTTTGATCGATTGTTTCTGCCACGCACCTGTAAGTTGTGGAATGGCTTACCACCTTCGGTTTTTCCTCCGAAGTATAATTTGGACTGCTTCAAACGAAGGGTGAATAGAGTCCTCAAAGGTAGGCAACGCACTGACAATGCCCCGGGTATTGTAGGTGTCTATAGGCAGCGGTGACCACTTACCATCAGGTGGCCCGTAGCTTGTTTGCCACTTATTCTATAAAAAAAAAAAAAAAAAAATAATATACATTTAATGTGAACCACCGATCGTTTACAAAATCTTTTAGTCATGTCCATCCAAAAATTGCCTGGAAGAAATCGCTTTAGACGATAAGGCCCCTCTTACACTGCCATATGTTTCATTGATGTTAGTTTAATATAAATTAAGTACTATTTTCGGTACTAATAATGAGGTATTGTATAGTTAACAACAGGAGGATAGGCAGCAGCGTCCTATTAGTACACGGTTAACGTACTGCGATCTCCAAGCCGCCTGCCAAGCGTGGGGATTATGGCAAAAACCCTCTTTAAGAGGGAGGCCTTTGTCCGGCAGTGGACGTTTAATGGCTGCTGTTGTGTTTTTGTGTGTGATGTGTGTGTATCGTTATACTCAATTTAATGGGCAGGTAAAAAAGTCGTCATGATTCTTCAAAATAGTGACGTCCATAGTTTGCTAAAGTTATATGATTATTTACTGGATATTTACCGTGGTATGGTTGTGGAATATGCTCCCGATATTTCGGCGCAGTTACACGCATCATGTTCACGGGAATATGGTGCATAGTCATTTTTGGTCCATAGTTTAATATATTTTTTATTGAAAAGGTGCGAAAGAAATTAACTTTATTGTAAGTATATCGCAGATGAGTTTACCTGCAGACTATAAATTAACTTTAATAGGATCTTGAAGTAGATTTTAATGTTTAGAAGTACTAGATTGCGGTGCCAATAACGCAGAATTAAAGTTGCCTAAACCGTTTATAAGTTTTTTTCCGTGAACTTTTTTATGAAAAGCCAGAAAATAAACAAAACCGTATTACTACCAACAAAATATTACGCACTATACGCGTAAACTTTTATGTTACTTTTCAATAGGTTGTAAATCGTGAAATTCTCATCGGTTATTTCCCCCTCACCTTTGTTGCCTCTGGTACGGTGACTCACAGAGTGTTGACCCACCGAAGTATTTCATACGAACTGACATACTATCTGTATGTTTATGAAGGTAACAGTAAGACGCATCTGTGTGAGTGCGATGTGAGAAATGAAAGCACCTCTTGGACGATCATGCGACCCTGGTACCTCGAAGTTTTAAGAGCTTTCGTTTTAATACATAAAATGGCTTTTGCAGGACTTTTTTGGCTAATGATCTAACTTTTAAGTTAGAAACTTTAAGTCAAGTTAATACTTAATGAGTGAGAGCAGAATTTCTTCGATGCATGTATACGAGAAGGTTACCAAAATGATAGTAAGTTAGACCTTCTAATTGCAAGATACTGGATCACATAAGAAATTCTACCATGATCAGCGACTTAGCTAAAATAGTGAATTTGGATCCCTTCCACATCTGCGTATCGATTTTGCAACCCTTTTCTATCGCCCTATCCACAACTGCAGATTAACTGGGCCCCAATTGTGAAATGACCAGTTACAAAACCGGTACCAATGACGTGGCAATTGCTATACCTATAGAATCTATGACAACATGAGTCATTGTTGGTACTGGTATATCTCGCTTAATTTGTTAGGCAAATATTTTCAGCCTCACATTGAAAGAGTAAGAAGATTAGAACGCAAGACAACGCGCACTTGGCTATATGCGTGGCTTACACATTAAACTGGAATTCATTCTACCGTACTACAGTCGAGCCAGTATATTTTGTCACAGCGCATTTCTTCATAATGAACACATCTGTCTGCACTGGGCCAGCATGGTGGTAGGGCATATCCTTTCACTCTGAGAGAAGGCCTGCGTCCCAGCAGAGGGAATATAATAGGCTGATAATGATGATAATTCAATGATACGACACAAAAGGGGATGCGATCAAATTATTTATTACCATTGCCACTCGAAAAAGAGCATCTGATTCATCAATAACAGTGAATAAAACGCTCTTTTAATCACTGAGTGAATATAAATAATTTTAATGTCGAACAAGCACAAAATACGAATTAAAACATAAAAAATATAAAACGGAACGTACCTACTGAACGTAATAGCTGGCTGAATGTAGCTGTTCCATTGAACTATCCAATTTAAATAAAGAAAAATAACCGCCAATTTTTTTAAATTATTTTTTCTATTAGGTATTTTGGTTAGGTTTTTTTTTTATTTATACTTCTTTTTATTGGGGACATTTAGTCATAAATGACCATGTCAGTCGCATAGGAATCACAAAGTTTATATCCTAGGGTCTATCCTTAAATAGCCATGTAAAATGTAAAATGTATAGGCAGACTGATAGAGCGTCCTAGCTGCGCTAGATGTTGGCGCCGCTAAGACGCTCAGCCTTTAGGTCGTTGGCAAATCTATTATCATTATATGAGTAAGATCTGTGATTATCATATAATAAAATATGTTCTTCCAGTGACGAAAATGAGACATTGACTCCGGAATATAAAGCAGCAATTATCGTAAATAATTTGTTGACGCCAAAATCTAATAGGTACGACCGTTTCAAAACTAAACAAATATCTTAACACTGAATAAAATTCGAAAAATATTCTAATTTCACTCTATAAAATTTCTATTGTTTATTTTGAATCCTTTGTTCTCTTATTACTTACCGATTATAATAAAAAGCCTACTATTCATTTTCAGGCAGTCAATGGTAAAAAGTAGAGAATATAACTCTTGAAAAAAAACAGCTCGGTCCTTGTATCCCTCGCTCCGCTAAATTGGATCTGCCCTCGAGATCCAAAAAAATTTGATCCCGAGAGCAGCGAAGGATTCTATAGTCGAATCCTTCGCTGCTCTCGGGATACACTTTTTTTTTTTAGTTGTGTAATCTAAAATTTTTCATCTCCCACCACTTTACCATATCCATATCTTATATTTTTTGACTGCCCTGGTGGCTCAGTTGGTAGTGAACCTATCTTCTGTGCTTGAGGGCGTGGGTTCGATTCCCATCTAGGACAAACATTTGTGTGATGAACATTTGTGTTTGTTCTATGTCTGGGTGTTAATATCTATTTAAGTATGTATTTAAAAATATATATGTACGTATATCAGTTTCTGGCAGCCATATTACAAGCTTTGCTTAGTTTGGGGTCAGATGACCGTGTGTGAAAAAATGTCCCAGATATTTATTATTATTTATAATAACATCAGATGTCAGCGTCATCTACCCAGGGACTATCCTTCATTTATTATCTCAAATAATTGACCTATATATCTATCCTTTGCGTTGGTCCGACGATAGTATTTCCGTATCACTTCATTTACTATTGTTTATCTTTGATAGTAGTTATTATTTCATGCCGCGATGTGTTGTCTTCCTGGGAATATATTTATAGTACGTTACACGTGTTACTGGAACTATGAATGGACATTGAAATGGTATGTTAGACATTATCAACATTTTTGAAGCTTAAATGTTATAATATTTTTTAAACAAGCTTTTAGGTGTCGCCCATATTGAATTTAGGTATAATTTATGCATTGTTTTTTATCTGCATCGGTAGTTTATTATATATTTTGATGGCCATTGGATTTCACCAATCAAGCGATGTGTACATACCTATTAGGTACAAGTTTTACCACAGAATCACGAAATCATGATTTCGAACTCTCTTCATTATTTCCCGTCCACAGCTTAGGAAACTGCGGTTAGAAAAGCAATGATTCATTCGATTATATTGACAAACATTCCTGCTCTGTGTTATAATGTTCGCGAATCGTGGATATTTTGTGCTATACAAACATACTTTATGCAAAGTAATAATATTCAAACTATGAGTCAGATGTAAGCGACGTAGATTTCCGTGAATGGACTGAATGTGTTAAAAAGTCGATGTAGTTCGTAATAGTATTTTTCTGTTAATGTATAGTCATAGAAAGAAATAGTCATTATTTTACCTGCTTTACTTGTAAGTCTAGGGTTACCAGATGAAAAAAAACTCCTGGGAAAAACTCGGACGCTTAATAGAAATTTCTGGACTTTTCCAAATTCAAACACATTTTCAATGTTCATACTTTGCGGCATAATGAACTCGTGTGGCGGTCTTTTTAATTTAATTTCTAGAATTCCGGAGGTTTTTGAATTCTCGCGCATGCCATAATATAACTTCAGCTTCTAATTTGTTATGAAATAATACCGAAATACATATACCGACATAGTGAGAGTCGCTGGCATCCAGTGGATGCAAAAGGCAGGCTGTCGTTCAGTGTGGAGGTTAAAGGGGGAGGCCTATGTGCAGCAGTGGACGTCTTCTGGCTGATGATGATGAATACCGAAATAATTGTCACGGACACTTTCTAGTGATCTATAGGGCTCATTTTGTATAATATTTGTACCTATGTTTCGCACTTAAGAGAGAAATATAAATTAAAAACAGTTAAAAACAAATTTCACGCGCATTCTCTTAACCATAACCGCCGCTTTCAAGTACGGACTAAATTAGTCTTTCAGTCTACGAAGTTACGATCGATGTTTCTTTCTACACGTATCGATCGACCCGCTTATTTTGGGAGTCATGTCGCGTTTTTGTTGACTTGTGCAATTTTGTTTCTTTATTCCTTAAAGCTCGAACGCCGATTGTGGAGCGACGTGACTAAACGCGGCGTTGGTATAATGGTTGATTTACACGTTATTAGTAGATAGTGATTTAGTGCTTAACTAAATCTGACCGTATAAATCCCTCAGTTTTGTCAGTCAGTTTTGCCCCTCCCGCTACCCGCACGTACCCCTGCCGCCGACGCGCGTTTCGTGCAGCGATGCGGCAAGATGTAAGAGGTTTCGCGTACGCGTGTGAACACCACTATCCTACTGTCCGACCAACTAAATGGCTACTAAAGCACTAAATAACTTATCTACTACGTGTAAATCAAGCATTAGAATTCTACTTCAATCTGGTGCACACGCCAACACTTATCCGAAGATAAATCGATCGTTGCTCATTAAATGGCAGCTGATTTCGCATGCTAACTTGCTTTCGAGCCAATTAAAACAGCGAGTGAAGTGAACAGTGAAATTACAGTAATGATAAGGACTCGATAAAACGGTAGCTGATAACCGTTCGGGGAATTTGAGACTGGGAGCTCGGACTTTGTTGACGGTGATAATGCTGCTGTCCTTGATGGCTTTCCGGTCACAGTGCCTAATTAAGTTGGTACGTCATCATCAACCTAACTTCGTCCACTGCTGGACCAAGACTTAGCTCTCTGTGTGAGCCGCAAAGCTCAGTTTTCATCTCTCTGCGTCCATTTTCTGCCCGCCGCGTTTCCCGCCCGCGTCGTCATGCCAACCTGGCTGCAAGGTCCTACACTACGTTTTCCCAACCGTGGTCTCCAATCTAAAACTCGTTACATTGACAATAGACTACTTAATTTGTAGAAAAAAACATTACAACTAGACGTAACAAAAAGTATATCATACATGACACATTGTTTTACGCCACAAACCGGCTCCAAGTCAGCATAAGAATAGACTCTTCATTATCAGCCCACTTCAGTTCACAGCTGGACATAGCCAATGGCCGGAGCAAGTCTCAGGGCGTCCTCAGAGTGGTAGGTTGGCTTGGCTAAGACGTTTCGAGGGGGGGTTATTCATAGCATTTTAATCATAATGAAAGCTAACCGCAGTCTCCTTAACCTCGGTATTTATGCATTAATCATCGTAACTGCTAGTAATAAAGCATTTAAACCCACGGGGATTCCTATATATTGCTAATAATTTGATTTGTTAGTTACGGTGGAAGTTTTTGACAACGTAGGATTGTCTACTTACGGCAGTGTTGCCACATGGAGAGAGCAAAGCGGTATGTGCTTCAAAAACGTATTGTAAATAATCAATCGTATATTGAAAGAGTTCTAGAGGTCTAATGTAAAATTATAATATATCCTTTTTACAAGCTTTTATTTAACTTTCAATGTTTGTATGTTTGTTTAGGTCAAATCTTGCAAGCTGACTTAGAACCACTTCCTCTTATTTTACGGAGTTGAACTTTTACATCATGTTGGTTCAGTTCCGATGACAATGCATTTTTATGGTAAGCATGACCTGAATCGACATCCGGGATTAGCTGCAGATAAAGGTACTCTTCAAAGATCGACAGCACGGATACAAAACTTTGTAGACGCATTTTATTATAATAACCGGTTTTAAGTTTTACCAGGACATGGTTGCTGCACTCAGAGTTGGGTTCTGACCAGGGAACTCCTCAATGGTTAGCAGACAAGACAGACATGAAATGTTGTATACGCATTAATTATGATTATGATGACCCCATTCTTAGTGTCACCATGCCATGACAGATTACATTTTCTATCCTAAAACTAAAACCTAGTTTTTTTTTTTTATATTAAGTAACTTATTTACCCTTAAGCTACTCATAGGTGTCCGTAAATATTAATATTAGATGTTTATCTTGCACTCTACCCAGGGTAGATAAAGCGAGACAAAAGTAAAGATTAAAAGAAGAGTACTAAAATGACGTTGTTGTAGTCCCAAGGGCGAAAAGTATTGATTCTTTAACAACTTCAAGTCATATTACCGTTCAATTACCCCACTTTACAGAGGGCAATGATATCGCTTTTTCAATGCAATGAAAACTAAAAGAGATAAATGCTGTGAATGTATGTATTAGCGTATTCCTATTGATAGAACACGTCTTTTGTAATCCAAGAGAAAGGTAGACGTCTTAAATACTAAACAGACTGACAAACGTGAGGTAACGTTACTTAGCGTCTCGAATTGACCATTTATCTGCAAGTTCTCGGTCATTGCCATTTCGTATCTGTACCGACCATTATATCCAGAACTCTAAGAGGTTATTCTCTCAAGTAGCTGTCATTTGAAGATGAAAAGGTGATGAGAGCAAGAGAGGTCTTCGGAAGCTGGTGGGTAGGGTTTCTGCGAAACTTCTATAGGTGTCAACTAAGTTCAGGGTAAGCATGAGGAAGTACTTATAAGCGGTTTTGGAGGCAGAAAAAAGGCATAACCGGTTCTTAGAAAAGTCAATGCGACAAAACTGAAGTCACAATAGCTTCGTGACCGTTAGCATCGAAATCTGTAAGATCTAGGTGTCTACAGCACGACCAAATTATGTGTGCAGTTGGATGGGGGGACCTACCGGGTATTTATTTAGAAAAACGAACAGCTTTCTATTGAAAAGTATTAGTTTCAACGTTTGGTTAACTCCACAAATAAGTTGGTCGGTCTGTAAGTCGCTAGCCAGGCGGGTATAGCCTGGGTGAGTTAAGCTTTTATGGACCTAATAGCTTATGTCATAAGGCTGAAACGTGGAGAATACCAACCGCATTCCAAGCCAAGGTCGGTGCCCAGTGCCCAGCAGAATGCGCCGTGTTTAACTTAGTAAATATATTTAGGTATGTACAATTTGTACATTGTACACATATTGAGAAGTTTATTACTAAACAGCCAATTTTAAGTAGTGTAGGTAGCTACTTAATAAATTTTAAAATAAATTTATATGGTTTATAAACTTTAAAAACAACACGCTTATGAGACTCAATAAAAACAATCAAAATTCGAGGGGTTTACCATGGAAGAGTTCCACTATCTTCTGAACTCATCATAAGTTCGTTGATACCCAATTGTATTTTTATTATGTCATCTGTGGCTTGCACATAACAGTTCAGTTTAGTCGTGTTCTTGTTCACACTAGCCAACTATTATAAGGATTACGTCAAAACTAACACCCACTCGCTGGCACCTTGGCTAGACAAATACGGGCGCCTCAGCCAGTTGTTTGCACAAATGGCCGGATTCAGTTGCGAAAGATCATTAAAACATTTCATATTGTACATATACCTGCCTATTTCTTTCAGTTTGAATATGCAAATCAACCTACAACCTATTCTGACCGTTAGAATTACAATTTCATACCAAGTCTCAGAGCAATTAGTAACTATTTGCTCTGAGTACCAAGTATGCATCAAAGAGAAGCATCCACCAGGAAGAAGATTCTTAAACATATAGTGCTGGTCGTAGTGGGACCGTCGATTAAATAAACGGAGGGTATCGCACGCGAAAATAGTGGCATAATTATTTAAACATACTTTGTTAAGGGCGCGTCATGTTTACGCATCGCTAGGTGACGAATAACTGAATGCAAACTGCTGCACCGGCGCGGCGCGGCGGAGTTTTAGGTAAGACGCGGTTGGGCGGTTGGTGCAATACCCTCTGTTTATTTGATCGAAGAGTGAGACACATACAGATATAGAGATTGACTTTCGCATTTTTATTACTAGGAGCATCCCCGGTTTAACCCGCTATTTTTGGCTGTTACGGAGTTGAGTACAGACTAACACACATACTCACAAACTTTTGCATTTATAATATTAGTGTAAGAGCGATGGTGGCCGGGCGGTATATGCTTTTTACAATCTGACGGCACCTGGTTCGATTCTTGGCCCTGCACCAATAACTTATTTAGTTTTTTTTTTTTTACATAGAATAGATCTATGTCTGGCCACCAATAAAAATTATGTGCAGTTTCGACGCCATCGCTCAACATCGGTCGCCAACATCTGTTTGTCTAAGAACCTCAAAGTAAGACCTGTGACATTTACCAGCATGCACTGGGCCATTTGCTTTTAATTGCAATAATGATGACGACGATGAATATTAATGTGAAATATAACTCTACGACGACTACAACAAAGTCAAAGTTGTATATGACAATTTTAGACTTGCCAGTTGCCACCATAAGACAAACCCAAATCAGGAAAGTCGACACTGCATTTTTTTAGTTTTCGGTGTCCGTGAGTGCATTAATCTCAAAATATTTAAAGTAACGGTGAGACTGGTTCAAAACTGGCTGGCCTCGTCTGCAATTAGTAATTTTTGGAGTCAACCGGAAACTCAACGACCTCTGAAGGTCAGATAACAACCATTTATTCACAGCCTAAAAATTACGTATCATTTTAAATCAGTACTTGTGTACAGAAAGTGGGAATCTTCCAAAAAGATCGAGTGATTCGGAAAGGCTAAGTACTGTAAAGTATAGACAACAATGCTCGATTAATTTCGTTGTGTTTTTTTTTTCTGACAAGCACTGTAGAGTTTTTTAGCGGTGCCACCAAGAGATGGCATCACAAAATAGTATAGAAAGACAGTATGTAGTAAGGATACACTACCTTCCTTCAAACTCATGGCCCCTTCGGAAATGAGTTTGAAGGGAGTAAGTTTACAGACAGATACGACGAAGGATAGAGATGTGCAGAAAGAGTGCGCGCTGTACCCCAAATTAAAGGCTAAAATAATAATGCATAGTTAAGATTATCAATATTAGGCATGATTTTGAGAGCCCTGGTTCCGGAAGCAACCGATTACGGCACCGGTATCCCCTGCCTATAGTAAGAGACAACTAAAAGGGGACCTCTAGGATGGTCCAAAGTGGCTTTGACCATTCACCCAAGCGAGCCCCGGGAGGTGACGACAACATTTGTGTGACCGACGTTTTCGTAGGCGGATAAGTCAAGACAACACGCAGTTGTTTTGGAAAAGCTGTAGCGCAGTGCTGAGGACCCCGCAGTAGTGCAGAGGTGGAGACCCCGGAGCCCATTTTACTAAGGTCGTATAACGGGGGTGCTGTGTTTTAGTGGGTATAATCGCACATAACCTGGCTGCACCCCAATGCATGATTTTGAAAGCTTCTCTTCATCATCATCATCATCATCAGCATTTCAACCGTAGGACGTCCACTGCTGGACATCCTCCCCCATTAATCTCCAAAAGGGCCGGTTGGAAGCGGCAGTTGCATGCAGCATTTCCCTATTCGGTCTCTTTAAGGACGGTTTTTTAGCGTCTCTTCGCTTTATTTTATACAAGCACACTTAGGTACACTAGGATTATTTGCTGTTATGTAAGAAAAACCAAGCAAGGACTATGATATCTTATCACCTCATTAGACAGCACGACTCGGCGTCGTAAATTTCTAAGTAGGCACTCGGCATTCGAGCTACTACCTCGCCTAGTATTGTGCAACTTTATACACAGGACTTGTAAGCTTAGGTGTTGGTAATATTTTTATCAATGTGCATCGGTATAGCATAAATACATGGTATTCAAGTAAAAATTGGTTTTTAGGGTTCCATACCCAAAGGGTAAAAACGGGACCCTATTACTAAGCCTACGATGTCTGTCTGTCCTACTTTCGAACCGTAATAGATAGCCAGTTGAGATTTTCACAGAATATGAATGAACATACAATACATACTCGTACTTTGAACTTTTGAGGTCTTGGACATATCGGTTTCCTCACGATGTTTTCATTCACTGTTTTTAGACGATGGAATCATTAATGTATTATTTTTTCTAAGGATGACATCGAAACTGCACATACGTAGTATACGTACTAAAGAATTCATTGGTGCAGGGCCGAGGATCGAACCGGGTGCTGTCAGATTGTAAAGCGCACATGCTACCACCGGGTGCTGTCAGATTGTAAAACGCACATGCTACAGCTCGGCCCCCATCGTTCAAGATTTGCAAGATGGCTAGGTTATCCATTATTCCTAAATGGTTTCCACCCAAATATTAGTTAAATAGTTTGCGGCTAGACAACCGCCAGCCGATATAAATTGGATAATGGTCGTGTTCACTTGTTAGTGTGTCATACATTTTAATCCAGTTATCGAATTAAGGTGTTGATGACTTGACAGTTTGGTTTAAATTCAGTGTTTGCAAAAGCTGATAGCTAGGTCATGCAATCATGCTAAAGGAAAGTCAGCAAAAAAGGTGGAAACTGAAGTATAGTTTACTTGAATTATCACGTATGTACATTGCTCTGGAATTTATACACGTCGAAATATTTCAAACAACATCTGGGGCCTTGCAGCTTACTCTTAACGCGGGCCCGGTCGAATTAGCGCTGAAACGGCGCAGTTCGGAAAATCACACGAACGCGCGCCGAGATACGGTTTTCAGTTGCGCAAGTTTTCTCATCACCTAAAACAGGTAGCCTTAAGGCCCCAGGGCCCTCATTCTGTATGAATCACAAATCACATAACGCCGTTAACGTATTATAAATATATCACACAGTAACCATGGTTACAAAATTCAAACGCGTCAAAGGAATGAAACGCGTTTTCCGATTGGCTACTACAATCTCTTGCTTGACAAACGCGCAGGAAACGCGCTGGCTTGCTCCACGTTATTTTGACCGTAAAAACGAGCGCGTTACGAACCTCATCGCATTAGCAAACTTGACATTGCACATGCGACTCAGATAAAGTAACGCGGCCGCGTGCATTTTTCTATTACATAATATTTTCATGTTACAACGTTACGCGTATCGGCGTATATAACAAAGAAACTCATGTGCGATCAGCGAACTAATAACTATGTGTGCTATAGAATAAGGGCCCAGCTGAAGCAAGTGTTTAGGGTTCCGTACCCAAAGGGTAAAAATGGGACCCTATTACTAAGCCTACATTGTCTGTCTGTCCGTCCTACCTTTAAATAGCTGTATCTTTCGAACCGTAATAGATAGCTAGTTGAAATTTTCACAGAATATGTAAATAATGTTACGGCGGAATAACTAAGATATATGTATAATAAAAAAAGTCAAAACGTAAAAACGAAAGGGTACCCCACACAACAAACGTTTTTTTAAACGTATTTTTGTATTAACTCTAATGTAAAAACGGTATTTCGTACAGGCGTCAAACTTGACATGATTATAGTACACCCCCTAACAAATAATAAATAATGGCCAAGTGCATGTCGGTTACCAGTTTCTGTTCATTACTAAGTTATTATGGTACTTTCGTTATTGAATTTTGTGGTGGTACAGAACCATCAGTGCGCGAGCCCGACCCGCACTTGGCCAGTTTATTGGGGTTAAGTGACGCCAAGTTATTTGTAGAGGTAGCCAGATGAGAGCTAAAATTTTCCATCAGAAGCTACGAATTTTGTTTTTAAATTACGATGGTGGCTCTATTTTTAAGTCACTGGTGGATCAATCCATCCAAGCACTGACAGGCACTTAACATAAAGCTGAATGCGTTTTCTTATCATACCAGGCAATGCACAATGTAAGTTAAAAATAACAAATACCTAGGTACTTAGTCGTCGTGCATTTATTATGATGAACAAAGGACTTTTGTGCACGGGAGTATACATAAATGTTTATGCTCTCGTAGTGACCATTCATCCTCTGTCAGCATAAGAAAAATTCTTGCCACACTGTTCAAAGGCTTTCTCCCAAATATCTTTCTTTAAAAAAGTAAAATCAGTCAAATACCCTATTATTTGAAGTCCGTTGGAAACAGCTGAAGGGACGCTCTTGAACTTATCATCAAAAGATCAGAAAATCGCCATTACACGGACAATCTGTTTGGTAATTCAATGACCGCCCGTCTGTGGTCTAAACATGTCAAGGCGACGGAACACACACCAGTTTTGAATACGTAAACGAGTGGCGTACGAAATCGCCTCATGGGTATTGGAAAATGACGCACGGCGCTGGTACTCGACTCTACCCAGTCGTGACTAACTTTACCTATGGGAAATTAAATGTAAGCGAGGAACGTTGTTTTGACATTTGTGACACAGTTTTTAGGGTTCCAAAGAGGGCAACGGCGCCCAGCTTGTTACTAAGCCTATGCTGACTGTCTGCCGTTCATCATTTCAGCCGTAGGACGTCCACTGCTGGACATAGGCCTCCCCCCATCGATCTCCAAAAGGGCCGGTTGGAAGCGGCCTGCATCCAGCGTTTCTCTGCGGTCTGTTTTAGGTCGTCTGTCCATCTTGTGGGTGGACGTCCTACGCTGCGCTTACCAGTCCGTGGTCTCCATTCCAGAACCTTTCGGCCCCATCGGCCATCTGTTCTGCGTGATATGTGCCCTGCCCACTGCCACTTCAACTTGGTAATCCGGTGGGCTATGTCGGTATACTTTCGTTCGTCTACGGATCTCCTCATTTCGGATTCGATTTCGTAGAGAAACCCCGAGCATAGCCCTCTCCATAGCTCGTTGTGCGTATTTGAGCTTGCTTATGAGCCTTGCTTGTCTGCCGTTAATGGGTAGTTAATCCGCCGTAACATTACATATTATGTAAAAATTTCAACTGGCTATCTATTGCGGTTAGAAAGATACAGCCGTTAAAAAGTAGGACGGACAGATGGACAGACAGACAGACTGACAGCATAGGCTGTTTTTTTTAAATTATCACTGAGCTTGCGTTTGACCATTAACTCGCTGATGACGCGGTCTCGATGGAGCACGCTTGCCTAGATGAAACCGACTTACTCGTGATTTCAAGACGCCCAGTGATAGGGCCCCGTTTGTTTACACCCTTTGGGTATGGAACCCTACAAATTTTAATTTTTTCCTCTCCAGCCGAAAATACAACCCTCTCAGGCAGACACCCTACTACTGAGCCATGTCATCCTGTCTTAAGTTGCTTTACATTTTATTCAGGTCAGCTCATATGTTGCAAGAGAGAAGCCTATACCCAGCAGTGGGATAAGGAAGGCTGTGGATGATGATGGAGATCATATGGACCGAGTGGCTAGCCCTGATGTTTGAGTTTGTAGGCCACCTGAAGGCCTCTCAGATAGCCTAACGGTAGTTGTTATAGATCAAACTACTAGGACTCGATGGTAGCGTTCAGTTGTAAATTTCACTGTCGGCACAGATTATACCAGAAAACAGAAAATGTACTCTGCAAATATTTTTTTATAAATAAACCGGCCTAGTTCGAGTGAACCGGTTTATTTTTATGCCATAATTATGTGACAAGCTAACGGGCCGCCTGATGGTAAGTAATCGCCGTCGCCTATGGATACCTGTAACACCAAGGGCATCACAGATATGTTGCGGACCTTCAAAGACTATTAAAAGCTGATTTGAAGCTGAATGTTATAGTTACTCGAAACCGCAGGATGCAGAATGCAGCTCATTCCACACATTGCAGGTGTGAGGCAAATAAGATTTTGTAAAGCTCACAGTGTGTAATTTCCACTGATCTATGATAATATGTGGATGAGCTTTCAGGCAGTGGCGGTTAGTGTGATAATAAAACCGCGACGCCGGTATCAGATCGAATAGTTCTAAAGACAATAGTCACACATTCTTCTATTTTATAAATAGTCCTCTTTATTTCATAGATCTCACGGACCAAGGCCAGACATTTAAGAGGCTTTGGTGAGCCCAAAGCCAACACCAAGAGGCCCTTTTAAGTATAAAATAAAATAAAATTATGGGATGTGTGAATAAGAATTATGAAACTATTATACATTACACGATTTTATTGTTATTATTTGGGTTATTGTGTTGAATTCTTGATGGTATGTTCCTGGTCTATGGGTATGAGGTACGGCGCCCGCCAATTATGCCCCATTTCAAGATATTTTGGCTGGTGATGACTTGCCCCCATCATCATCATCATCATCATCATTGTCAGCCTGTATCAACCCACTGCTGGGTATAGGCCTCCTCTACCTTGCGCCCATAAAGGCTGCCAAATATTGGCACTGGAGGGGCAACATTGCCGTGGGTGGCTTATATTATTATCATCTTCAGAACATTCTTCATTTTAAATATACGAGACAGTACTTAACTAGTGCTAGCATTTTCATCATCAACATCAGCAGCAGCCAGAAGACATCCACTGCTGAACATAGGCCTCCCCCGTTAACCTCCACACTGAACGGCAGCCTGCCATCTGCATCCACTGGATGCCCGCAACTCTCACAATGTAGAAACCGCTAGCATGTTATTCAAGTGAAAAGATTTCATTCCAACTAAAAATTATATCTTCAAGTCTGTTATTTTTTTTATGGTGAACAGTCTTAGAGATTAGCATATCTACCAACCCACTTTATGGTCTAAATTAGTATGCACACTTGCACAGGTATTGCATCGTAAATGAGACAGCGGTATTGGATGATAATTTCATGTTGTTGAATACCTAATGCATTTGATAATATACAGGGTGTTTGGTATAGATCGACGCCAAAGTGTATGGAAATGATAACTTGTATTTTTTTTACAATCTACAAGTAAAGGTCTTGTCCGATGGAGCGATGGTGACTGGGCATCATCATCATCAGCCAGAAGACGTCCACTGCTGAACATAGGCCTCCCCCTTTAACCTCCACACTGAACGACAACCTGCCTTTTGCAACCACTGGATGCCAGCGACTCTCACTATGTCGTCGGTCCATCTAGTGGGAGGCCTACCTACGCTGCGTCTTCCGGTTTGTGGTCTCCACTCAAGAACCTTTCTTCCCCATCGGTTATCGGTTCTTCGAGCGATGTGGCCTGCCCATTGCCACTTCAACTTGCAAATTTTAACAGCTATGTCGGTGACTCTGGTTCTTTGGCGAATATCCATGTTTCGGATTTTATCGCGCAAAGAAACTCCGAGCATAGCTCTCTCCATTGCCCGCTGACTCTGAGTTTTTCCAAAAAGCCAACAGTCAAGGACCACGTCTCAGTACCATATGTCATCACTGACACCACACACTGTTCAAAGACCCTTGTCTTTAGGCACTGTGGTATGACTGGGCATGTGCGCTTTAAAATCTGATGGCACTTGGTTCAATCCTCGGCCGTATAACTTATTTAGTACTTAAATAAATTATTGCAGTTTCAATGCCATCATCAACAGCAGTGAAGGAACACAGTGTGTGGAAACTGGTATGGCCAAGAACCTCAAAAGTTTGAAGACTTGGATTAGGGCCCATCCTCTCTCTCTAAGACGCTGCGCAAACTTAGACACTTTTTGTAGCTGACACGGCACACCCAGTACCAATCAAGTGGAAGCAACTGGACACAAAGTCTGCCTAGGGAGTGGCTGATTTCATACTGGTTCTATAGAAATCAAATATTCTTTGGTAGCTTGTATCTGACACAAGACACAAAAGTGTCCACGTTTGCGCCCCGCCTAAGAGGCCTGTTATCCCAACAGTGAGAACATGATAATAAAGATAAAATCCATTCATTAATTTACTGACAGCAATAACACTCACTCTAAACCGCTGGGTCTAGAAGCATGAAATAATTAAGTACAAATGTTCCTTATACAACGAAAATTAGCACTAAGGAAGGTTTATTGAAAAATACACCTATTGGCAATGCTGATGCCCAAACCCTAGCGTACAAAGTCACGATAATTTAGATATGTAGGTACCTACTGATAAGTTTTTATTAATATGTATCTTATGCTAGAATTAATGAAGAAAAACCTTTAGTTTATATGAGCCCTCGCAAACCTCTGTCTACATCTTCACAACCCCTGGACCGATTCTGCTTATATTATTCATTTGTATTAGAATGAACATTTAACAAACATAAAGATCAGATAAACAATTTTTTTTTTAAATACAAATCTAACTAATATTATAGATGCGAAAGTGTGTTGGTTTGTTAGTTTGTTCCTCTTTCACGCAGCAACAGAGCAATGGGTCAACCTGATTTTTTGCAGGGATATAGTTGAAGGGCCGGAGAGTTACATAGGCTAATTTTCATCACTACGCGAGTGGAACCGCGGAGCGCATCTAGTATTATATATTTATAAAAATGCATAAGTGCAGTAATATTGATTTTGTTCAATGTCGATAAGATTATTAATTGACAAAGCGCTGACAGCAACATTATGCTAGCGCAGCATTTTGAACTTTTTCTAAACAATTTGAGCTTTTGGTTGCTGCAAAACCGATTATTATTTTGATATTTAAGTATTGGCCTCATTGATCATGATAAATAGGTACAAGGTACAAGGCAGTCATCATAATTATAATCAACGAACAAGGATGATCATAATTATGAGTGGGACTTAGTAAGTTTACAGCATTTACTGAATTATTATCATGAATAATATTTAGTAAAATTTATATTGTGTTCCCACTCACTGAAGTACCCAAGTTATCATGAACTTGCTATCAAGATAATGGTATCAGTTTGAATTGATGCAGGTATGTAGGCCCATTAAATGATAGGTGATTATAAAATGATGTATAGGTAGATATCAAGCTATATTATAACTTTATAATGAGAATCAAGATCTTTACAGCCTTAAAAGTTGTCCTTGAACGCATTAGATGACTGGTCAACCATAGGTCTAACTTTCAGTTTATTAGCTTAAATTGTCGTAATTACACATAATATTTATAAACAAGTAAGTACACATTCATTAATGAAGCTTTGGTGGCACATAAGAGGACAATTGCTGATTTTTAACTAGACCCTCCGGAATCAATCATTCCTAAACCAATTTACAACACTCATTATGAATTCTTTAACAGTCTTAACACGCCGAAGTCGGCATACTACTAGATTTTGAGAGGCTTTGCATGGGTATCCGCACAACTTAGCGACGGCGCAATACTGTCATTTAAAATCACTGCCGGCTGCTTAAATGGTATCAAAAACTTAGTAAATACCTGTGCAAACTGCTCCCTGATTTCCACAATCTCTTCCTCCGTCAATTTACTATTATCTGCCATGATCACTCTGATAAATTCACAAAAACAATGATCACATCAACAACACTGATTATGATAAAAACTTTAATCACTGTACTCTTACTCAAATAAGAAATGCGAAGTATAAAATCACAGTATGTACACAAATAAATTCACAATAAATTGCAGTAAATACGCACTAAAAACAACAGGTTTGTGGGCACAACACAACACGACAAAACCAAGACAAAACGTCAATGTTGCGTCAATGAATCAGTATTCAGTTTCAAACCGGCCACGCACGGCGGCATGGAAATAGAATCATGGAATGAAAAGTGAAACGAAACGGAACGTGGATTTGGCGTTCAGTTGTTATTTTCTTTTTCATGAGCATGGATACAAAGTCCTTCAGTCGTAATATTAAACAAGATTACGTAGTAAAAATTAATAGCGCTCAACAAGTCATAATCACAATCAGAGTCAAGCAAAGTAAGTCACGGTCAAGTCAAACTCATACTCAAGTAAAGTGGTGGAAACTTTACAAGAGGCTTCTATGGAGTTTTGGAAACACCATAAAAATACATGTTTCACCTCGTTTCTTTTTTTTTCATTGTTGTAACACTCGAGCACGTACACAATCACTTAATAAATAATAATCCACTATTATTACAAATTAACAAAATACGCTAGCTTAGGAAAATAATACAATGAGCTAAGCCAACGTGTTTTTTTTCACATTGGCGCCAAAACCTTTTTATGGCGTTGCGTAGTCTTATGTTGCCAGCACAGAACACTATTTGTTTACATTGCGTTGTTTTTTATTTAATAAGGCGTCGCAGCAGCACTCTTCGAAGTGTAAAATGCCGCACTTGTCACCACTGGACAGCGCCCCTCTCCCTACTGGAAATGCTGGTGTTTTTTAACCACAGAGTGTTTTAACAGTCCCAAAACTCGGCCCTTGTGGGAAAAAAGATCACGCAGAAAGTAGAATGAATGTAAGTATTGGCGTCGTCAATTGCGCTTTTGACGTGATTCGGAACGCGATAAGCTGGATCTTAGTCTTAGAATTAACCAGTAGCGCCATCTAGTAAGATAATTGAAATCAAATGAAATACATAGTTTTAGCGCCATCTGTGCATTTATCCTGAATTCTATCGTAACGGTTTCATTCCATTTAATGCGTGATTAGTTCGCTGGAGCGGCTAGCGATATTTATGTTATTTCGTTACTAAAGTAGGTACAAAAAATTTGCAAAAAAACAAAACGGCGGTCACCCATCCAAGTAGCGGCCGCTCCCGACGTAGCTTCACTTCGGTGATCGCATGTGGTGAACAGAAATTTGTAAAAATTATCGGTAATTGGATAAGATACCTAAAGATAAGATTACCTAAAGAAACCAATTGTCTAGGTCTTTTAATTTCTCCGCAAATCAGTTTTTTGACGCTCCTGAAAAGTTGGTGTTTTCAACTTACGCCAGTCTTCCATAGGTAGTACGATTTGCTTATGTTTTTAAGTGAGTTCAACCTTTTTATATGCATTTATTTTTGTATGTACATAGGTAGATATAACAAACAAAGAAAATAAAAAAAAGCCTTATCTATTACTAATTAACACTAATATAATCAAAAATCAAAAACAAGATGTTGCCCGTGTGGTAAAGTGCCAAGAACGCTGGCTGCATTCCCGCGTTGAATTGCTAAAGAAATTCTCTGCGCGAGGAATGAGCTAGCTCTCTTGTCACCAGCGGCGTCAATTAATTGTGGCGAAATTTTTTTTATAAACTTTTTCGTACATGGACCCCATGGACCAAAAGTTTCGACGCCAAGCGGCACAAATATATATTCACTTGAAAGTGATGCATACTTGCGCCGCTTGGCGTCTTCTGCTGCCTCCGCCGCGGCTCCAGCTTTTTGAATTGTCCCCCTGAGGTGAGAAGGGGCTAACGTATCGACGCATGTAGCGTCCCAAACGAGAGCCCTTCCCCGCTCCCAGGGGATCAAAGTTAAGCCATCAGGGCGAAGAATTGACCTATATGTAGATACTATTCTTTGGGGCGAAGGAATAAAATAACCTTTTTGAATAAAATCGGATTGAGACATGATTTTTGACACATGATTTTCAAACACAAAAAAAAAAAAATATAAAATTTTCAAAATAAAATTTTATTGAAATCAAAAGCACTAAGGAGTATTGATATCAACTTCGAAGCAAATCACCGCCAAAATAACTTTCTCCCCCTTTTTAACCCCGTCAGGGGATGAATTTCAATAAAATACGAAAAACTTCTTCCATCAATTCTGTTGAAAAAAGGTTTATGCAAAATTTGAAGTAGATTGGACCAAGGAAATTCTACCCCTTAGGGGTAGAATTTCGGAAAACCCTTTCTTATCGGATGCCTACGTCATGCAAAGAACACACCCTCCAAGTTTCAGGTCTCTACGATCAGCGGTTTAGCCTGTGCGTTGATAGTCATTCAGGACAAAGCCTTTTATATGTATAGATGTGGTATAGATAGTTAGATGATAAACTCAGAGCAAATAAAAATAGCATTGGTAGATACAATACCTACACAAAAAATATTACTCTTTTTCTGTGCAGTTTAGCTAATCAGAGTTTTGTAGGACGATTTCAAGTACCTACTACCTATATACCTAACTATTATCTAAGTAGATAAGTATCTAAAAACCTTACCATTCCCCTCCGTTTTCAGACCGGTTTAGTAAATGCGGACACAGAGCCGACACCAGAGAGACAACTCATGAATTTCACAACAGACAGAATGAGAATTATGTCATAATGAATGCGCAATAATGAACGCACCATAATGAGCGCGTCATAATGAACGCGCCATAACTAATGCGCTATAATGAACGCGCCATGGTGAACGCGCCGTGGTGAACGCGCCATGGTGAACGCGCCGTGGTGAACGCGCCGTGGTGAACGCGCCGTGGTGAACGCGCCGTGGTGAACGCGCCGTGATGAACGCGCCGTGGTGAACGCGCCATGGTGAACGCGCCATGGGGTGAACGCGCCACGGTGAACGCGCCACGGTGAACGCGCCACGGTGAACGCGCCACAGTGATCGCGCCACAGTGATCGCGCCATAATGAACGCGCTTTGAAGACGCCCAGACCAATCGGGGCACACCCATTCAGGCAGCGAATTCCACAGACTAGCAGTTCGCATAATAAATGTGGAATCAAAGCGCTTCGTACGGGTTTTCGGAATATCAACCATAAAGCGGTGATAATTTTTCGTGCCCGCTCTGGCAGTCCGATAGAAAAATGGGCAGGAGGGAATAGGGAATATGCATGTGTTTTTTTAATATTTTTAATCAACTGTTAACATCGTTATATCATAGTAAAAAATATAATTACAGTTGGAAATGCTCAAATTATTTTTTTAAAAAATATTAAAAACGTCGAATAAATTTGAGCTGTATGAACGCCGCAATTTTTCGCGGGCTTTGGATGACGTCATAAGCCACGCTCTGTGTTTGTTTACTATAGAAAATACAGTTATTTCACACAGATTTTCAGTTTTATAGATATTCAGACCATGGAAGAAGCTAAAAAAACCGGAAAAGTACGATTAGGACTCGTGCTCTGAGGGTTCCGTTGGACGGAAACGTCTAGAGAGCACGAGTCCAAAAAAAAAAAACTAACTGAAGTTGAAATATTGAAAGACAAACTTAACTTTGTAGTTGAAATTAAGGTTCTTCCATACATAACAACTACAAAATGTAAGTTTGTAATTCTAAACCAATATTATTTTTAGGATATAACTTCAAATTAACAACTTTCAGATTTATTACTTTATATGTGCTGTAAGATCTTGCCTCTTGCCAAAATTAATGATTCTAGGTCAACGGGAAGTACCCTATAGGTTTTGATTCCCCTGTGAAATCGCAAAATATGCGAAATAAACGTTCATATCTTTTGATTGCGTTGACTTACAACTTTAATTTTTTTACAGCCGAATGAAACCGTAGACCCAAGTATTTAGTATAAATTTTAACTTGATACCTTTACGCGTTCTTGAGAAAAAGGGTCTTGGCAGACGGACAGACACACAGACGGACAGACAGACGGACAACGAAGTGATCCTATAAGGGTTCCGTTATTTTCCTTTTGAGGTACGGATCCCTAAAAACAATTTTATTGGTATTGTCTTGTGCCAAAGTGTACAAACACTACTAGAAATACACCCGATAAGTGTTTTTTTCCCCATTCCAAGAGATGCGAAAATACGTAAGCAATGGTGTAAGGTTATGAGAAGAGATATCTCCAACATCATGTTTGCATTGTTGTGTAATTAATTTTAATGTAAATATGTTATATTTTGATAGCATGGTGTGTTTTAGTCAGAAGTGTGTTTTGTTCCTATTTAATATTATGCACTCTGTACCAGTGCCGGTTTTAGCACTACCAGCGCCATAGGCGAGACTTCTACGGTGCCTACTTTGACAAAACCAGTCTCAGTCATCGTCCTAAAGATTCCTAGTTTCACGAGAATGCTAAAATTACACTATCTAATGGAAAACAATTACAGAAACTCAACATAAAACTATTTTTCTATCAAACACTACTAAAATTGTATGAATATCGACGCCGATAAAGATGTTGTGGCTTTTGACGTCACGTTTCGTTTCGACCAATGGTGAAGCGTTTCGCAAATTTGAATTTCCCTCTTATATTTTGCACTTTTTATTTAATATTTTAAGCAATTATAATGCAACTAAATAAAAAAATATTTTGTAGAATATAAAGTCAGAACAATAAAGATTCGGAAAAAAATTGTTTTAACGATATTTAAACCACATGCATATTCCCTGATAAAAAACCAATAGACTAGCAACTTTACGTCGATGCTCAAGACTAAGAAGCTTAGGCCGAACTAAGGATTCATTGCAGATGAGCTTCTTGGCCCGTTCGTGCTATGGTGGCTGGCTGGCATTGGTGGGCTTGAAGACGAGACGGGACGTATCGCTCTGGCAGGTGAACGCGGCCATAAGGCTGCGTATCCACCAGAGGTAGATTACCGGTGCGCGAGGAAAAAGTCGACCAAAAGGATCGCTTCATTCCATCTCGACTCGCCTCTTATTAGTTGAGTTTTCCTCACATCCTGCCTAGCTACCTCCTCAGCTACCTCGCAAAAATATCGTATTTTTTTTTTTGAGGGGAAAATCTTCCAATGATGCCCGGCTGCATTGGGGACAGCCAGGTTATGTGGGATTATACTCACTAAAACCCCCCCGGTGACTAGCCTTAGTGCTTGACAAGAGGGCTCCGGGATCTCCAGAATAACGCACCGGAGCCCTCGGCACTGCGCTACGGCTCCTCCAGAGACAACCATGTTGTCTTAGCGTCTCCACCCACGACAACGTTGGTCACACAACCTTGTCGTTCTCTCCCTGGGCAACCGAAAATTTTACCCTAAACTCGGCCCTCTGCCTTGTTACTTCATGATGAGGATAAGTGGAACCTGTGCAGTGTGCAATATGTTTACCAGTTAGACACTGTCTGCCGGCTCAACCTGATAACAAATAAAACAAGTTTTGTTCATAAATTTTTAGTAAATAAATTGATAATTAAGTTGCCAGTTTTAAATTAATTCATAAATTGATATTCAAGATGCCAGTTTTGAATTATTCTTGAATTAGATTCAAGTATCTAAGCTAAGTTGGAATACGTTATTTTCCAGTGTTTTGAGCATTGGTTGTTGTAGATCAGTGGTTCCCAATTAATGGTACGCGTAGGTACCCCTACCCTTTGTTGCTATAGACCTTCGACGAAAGTAAATTACTTTGGTCGAAGCTACAGGCCACAGAACACATGTACCAGAGGCAGAGGCTACAGGCGCGTGCTTTTATTTAGGTGGGTAGAAGTTTTTAGTTCTTGAATCTAATTTGGATAAATGTGGAATTAGCTATTTTTCCAGTGTGCCCCTGAGAAATTATTATTACCTATTGTCTCAGGTATATATATAATATATATATATATTATATTATATATTGTATATATTTTTAAAACGATGTTTATTTTTAATTGCAGCGCGGAAGTGTGCTCATTATTAACAAACTTCAAGCGAACCAACACGTCTTGAATAAGTACTAAGTATTTAATTAATCAGTGTGATACCTAACAAGTTACGGTCGGTAGCAAAGACTAGTGCCTGAGTTTTGAAGAGTACGATGACCATCAGTATTTTGAACTTGTTTTCTTGGACCTCAATTATAAACTTGCATCTTTTTAAACAGGTATGTACCTACATGTTTTGCTTCTTCAGATCAGTCATACAAGGGAGATATGGTAGGGTGGCGTGGCGAGTGCGCACGCATCTGGACTCACCCTGCAGACGACCTTGCCGCCTTTATTTTTTGCATGTGGGTTATGTCGCTGCATGCTTAGACCAAAATAAAATGAATGGACGGGTCATAACTATTGAACTTGCTCATTATAAACGAGTCAAAACCGTCGGTCATATCCTTCAACACCTACGATATATAAACCTTTGTTACAAAAAATAAGTAGATAGCGGTTTTTAGTCGTGTTTTTACACTTCAGGAAAGCACACGAAGGAATAATTTTGTCAGATGTTTCGTAATCATGTAACAATCTCGTGTCGCACTTCCGACGGCTAGAGACCGACTGAAACGAAGAGACCGCCGGCGTTTGTAATCTTCAAAATGCTCTTCTTCTGGGCCTGTCCATTCATTTTATTTTAGTCGAAGATATTACAGGGTGTAGAAATACGCTACAAAAGGAATTTGCGAAAAGGCCGAATTGAAAGAGGCAAAAGAGAGTTGAAAATTAATTATGAAAGTATGAAGTCGAGGGCGATTGCTAGTCACTTCACTACATAGTATCATAGATAAAGTAGTATCATCATCATCACTACATAGTATAAAACAAAGTCGCTGTCGCTGTCTGTCCGTCCCTATGTATGCTTAAATCTTTAAAACTACACAACGGATTTTGAAGCGGTTTTTTTTAAATAGATAGTGATTCAAGAGGAAGGTTTATATGTATAACTAGCGATCCGCCCCGGCTTCGCATGTAAATTACACCCGTGCGAAGCCGGGCGGGCGGGTCGCTGGTTATGTATACCTACCTATTCGAAAACTACCACAAACGGTAATCTGATTAGAAATGTTAATCACCCACATTTTTTTCTTCGACAGTGTACCTATACGTTGTAGTAATTAGTAAGGTAAAATAGGATGCACATCCACATGCACAATTGTACATAAGTACCTAAGTGGGCCAAGGCGTTGTTGTGGCCCAGAATATGTCACGCCGCTATCTCACTCGCACGCTCGATGTTGTTTTTTTATATAAACACTGCGCCCCGCGGTTTCACCCACGTAACCCACGTTATTAGGTATACCTCCTTGAAGCAACCACCTTGGTAGTGACAGCAACCTCCTTTGACTTAGATGACAATTACTTTTTTTAGTGTTCCGTACCCAAGAGATGTAAACGGAACTCTATTACTAAGCCTACGCTGCCTGTCTGTCTGTCCGTCCGTCTGTCCTATCTTTTAACGGCTGTATCTTTCAAACAGTTTCGCTCTGTTGTGGAAAATCTCGCGAACGTGAATTTGCGGTCGCTTGATTTTCCAAGTTTGATACCGCGTTAGCAGTTCGCCGTAAGGTCTCTGGGCTGTTTTGGAAGCAGCCGTAAAGCCCCTGATGAAAGAATAATAAATCGTACAATTCGGTATGCTAAAAAAAATTAACCTATGCCAATTCCGAAACCATTCCGAGATTTTATGTTACAAACCCTTATTATTCTACTCTGACCTTCTAAAACGATAAGATGCCATTTATTTTAACAAAAAACTAAGAAATCATGCGACTTTCATTGGCCTCTAAATGACATCACGTTTTAACATTTTATTATCTGTGCTTTTTAAGAATAAAAAAATATACATTTGACACACTGTTCGTCACACAGAAAATATTTTTCTTTCATATCTGTGGTTTTACAGTCTACTTCTTTTCAGAGTTGCCAACATGGGGTGTTTTTCCCTAAGCATGGGGAAAAATCATGTGAAATGTTTTTTTCGGAGAAATAAATATCTGATTTAGAACGTTTTTACTGGAAGCACCTACTTATTAGAATTAATTTTCACCACGTCAGATTAATTTGTTTTTAATATGGGTGTTACTCACAACGATATATAATGTTAAACATATTTTAATATGTCATTTGATGTATGATTAATAATTTATATTCAAACATGATGTCTCAACCTAAGAATAAAAAACACAGAATCTTAATAATCGAACAAATAAAATACTAACATCAATAAAATATTGTTGTTTGCAAATCAGTGAGCTAGTAACCCTAGGGTTTCCATGAACAAACAAGCAGACATGAGATGTCCTTGTCACTGTCAAAGTATGTTCTAATGTCTTTTTATTTTTACTCGCGTGCTTTTTTTGGCTTCTCAACGCAACTACATATTTGTGCAAAAAAGTGACGTCATAGGTTTCAAATTTTCAAAAAAATATTATATAATAACTACTGAATATAAAACAAAAATATTGAAAATAGTTTCTTATAATGACCTAATCTACGAAATAAAAATATAAAAAAAATACCAAAAAAAAACTTTACATACCGAATAGAATCGATGTCATTAGCGAGTAAATCTATCTTTAAATGGTTACCTTTCTACTATACCATTTTAGGCTGCAGCCACCTTCGCATCATGCCTGCTGTCCATGACTGGTGGCATGACCTTCGGCCACACAGCTGTTCTGCTGCCGCAACTAGAGGCTGATGCTGGATTCCCTTATGATAAGGCATACGACTCTTGGATAGGTGAGACACTAAACTTTAAACACAGAAGACATAACTTTAGGTACATAAAGGTCAAGGATCTATAAAACTATGGACTCAACATTACCTAAATAAAAATCTATTCATTCACTGACAGACAACATAGCCTAAACCAAAGTCATTTTTTTTGTGTTTAAATTAGAACGGTTGTCATGGCATTTTTGTAAGAAATTTGTTGTAGAACGAAACGTCAGTCATTCGAAATCAGTTAGCAACTGTGATACGGACAAGGAACTTTGAGACCTAACCCAAAAAGATAAGGTCCAAAGTCTTTGGATGCGGAGTTCGACGCGTTGTCATAAATAAGAATGTTCAATCAACTAGGTTCTGTCCTGTCATAATGCCTGGCGACAGATTGGCCTTCTCATTTCCGTTCTATTTACTTCTCTTTTCTGTGGCCTAAACAGCTGGATCTACATGAAATATAGCACAAGAACGTGCCATCGAAATAGCCCCAGATCAGATAAACAAGGGAGATATGCCTTGTACAATTACCGTTAGTTTTTTTTTTTCATATACCTCTGAACTGTTTTACGCAAAAACGGTAAGTACGGCACACAAACTAATTTTTCACGCAAACTAAGAAACTTGCAGCGGCACTATGAACACAATGAACTGTCTAACAATAATATACCTAAGCCTAATAAGTATGAGTCCACATGCAAAAAAATCCCGACTTCAAAATTGGATGACATATTTTTCCAGTTATTTTGATTTAAAAACGAAACTTCTGAACTGATTCTGATGGAAAATTTTATATGGAAAAAATCTGAAATTATGTCCTTTCAAAAATAATTTTACAATTCGGTTTATAAATGAAAGAGTTCCGAGGTAACATTAAAAAAAACTAACGAATTGAGAATCACCTCATGTTTTTAAGTCGGTTAAAAAGGACGGCAGGACCATCTACAGACTCTACAGTGAGATTTTAACTAAATGTATCAAGCCTGATTTAGGCCTGATGTATTCGCACCCCGGCACGCCATCTTACCATAATCTCCCATGTTTGTCTGATCTGAGATCCCGATTTTGTCACAGATGTCAAAAGCTTTATCATTATAAGATTTATAAGGCTTTTGACATCTTTCTGAACTAATGCTGGCGTATTTCTAGCTCAACGCATAAGCATTGCCCACGGAACACTATTATCTAGGCATTGCCATTCAGCGTGGTAATGCCACCAGCTTGCTGGGTACGCTGCCAACTGGTAGTGGGCTTGAACATTTGTATTGTCTATAGACCTTCAACGGCCTATGGGCAGTCTTACTGTTTATATTGTAGTGTTATTTAGCTTGTTTGTTTAGTGAATAAAGGCACTTGCCAGACATTAGAAGTGAGTATAGATGTAATGTATTGATGGTGGTGGTGTGGTCAACAGTGGAATGGTGGAAATTAGGTCATAAACAAAAAAAGTTAATTAAAATCTGGAACTCATTTAATCCGAACAATTGTATATAAATTGTTATTATGGTAGTTCATTAATTTTGGATTTAAACAATGAACACAGTTTGTCACAAAACACTTTTCAAAACTAGTTTACAAATGTCAATTAGTCTATCCAAGGCTTTGGAAGGTAACTGCAGCTGGAATGTGGTTCCAAACTTACTTCTTGATGAAACTGGAGTACACGTAGGGGTTTGTGGCGAAGATGGGGGCATTTTCGAGAACCGTGGCACCGGAATAGCCGGTGATCAAGGGAGATCCAGGGTAGAAAGAGCCAGAGTAGGTGGACCAAGCAGGGATAGCCAGCTGGGGGTCAGCAGCGGGCGCAGGCGCAGCCTCCGCAGATCGCTTCTTGATAAGGTGAGTGGTGGCAATGGGAATACCAGCAGCAGTCGAGTAGAAGCTGTTGATCAGTGGGTTGGCAACGTAAGGAGTAGCTATGGTGTTGACGTAAGGCGAAGGAGCCAGGAAGGGAGAGGACCAGAAAGTCTGAGGCTTAGGCTCAGGGGTAGGCTCAGCAGAACGCTTCTTGATGAAGTGAGCGTTCACCAGTGGCAGCTGAGCGCCGAAGTAAGGATTCTGGAGGTACGGGGTGGTGATCAAAGGCGTCGTTAGAGCTGGGTTTCCGATGTAAGTCGTAGGAGTGATGAGGGGCGTAGCCAGCAGGTCAGCGGACCTCTTCTTGATCAGATGCGCAGCAATGGGCAGTTCAGCGCCGTACACAGTCGGACCTGAGATGACCGCAGCTGGAGTGAGGGGATAGGCGGAGGGGACGAGGTCAAGAGGCGTGGTGTATGTCGTGGCCAGGAGCTGAGGGTCAGCCGAGCGCTTCTTTATGAAGTGGGTGAAGCCGAGCGGAGACGAGTAAGTAATCGGGCTCGGGTGGATTACGCTGCTAGTTTGGCTGCTGATGCTCGTCAAGGCTGGAGACAACACGGTAGAGTACGGCTGCACAAGGGGTGATGGCCACAGCACTTGTGGCTCAGGCTTAGCCACCGCCACAGCCACGAAAGCGAGTGTAACCACAAACTTGAACATCTTGCTGATTGCTGTCTAAATCGACTGATGACTGACCACCATTCGCACCCTATTTATACAAATCCACCACTGGGCTAAGGGCGATCTCGTTTTGAAAACCGGTGCAGGGTGCAGGAAGCTGGTGTTGGTATTTGCGGCGAGGTCGTCTAGAAACCTTAGTACATCATTCTCTTTGTGATTGGTGAGAACGAGATGATAAACTTTACTTTTTGTTCGTGGCAGCCAATGTTAAGGTCATGCGGTAAGGCACCCTCATTGGTAACAAAGTTACAGACCTAGTCTAGTTTTGAACCTGAATAAAGACAGTGGACATTGTTTTTGATAAGCATTCAATAATCGATACCTACCTATTATCTGTGTTCTTTGTTTATGAAATGATACTAGTAAAATATTAGTCATACCCTACTTTATGAAGCTTTGACTCGTTTTACTGGATTTGCAAATATTTTTAAAACAATCTTTACACCTATGATTTTTTATACCTAATGTTTTTCAATGTTTAATAATCTCAAAAACCTAAGAAACCATTATACTTAAACTGTTGAAATCATAGTCCTCCTTTTCGTCATCATCATCAGCCAGAAGACGTCTACTGCTGAACATAGGTACTAGTAGTAGTCCTCCATACTGAACGACAGCCTGCATGCCACCTGCATCCACTGGATGCCCGCTCTCACGATGTCGTCGGTCCATGTAGTGGGAGGACTGGCCTACGTAGTCTAGTTTTAGTTTTTGTATATCTTGTTGCTTGCTAAGATATTTTTACCTGCAGATAGTTTGTGCCATATTGACTAGACGAATGCAAGGCTGGCTGCCCGACTTCGTTCAGCCGTCTCTCAGTCACGCACTCACCACAACAAATTGTATTTTTGCCTCTTTCTAACAACAGATATTGCGTAAAAAGTCTTTCATATTTTTTCCCTTATTTCACAAAATGCACATAGGTTGACATAGGTACACAATTATTCATGCGTAGGTAAGCTATGCTTTCTTATGGTATAATTATGCTGCGTTTAGTCAGTTTTTAAAGCCGTGTTGTTTGCCTATAACGTCTCTATTATTACACCTCACTGGTTGCTTTGTCAATACCTTGACCGCGACCTTACCCTTTAAGTAAAATAATTATCAATTTTAAAAACCGACTCCAAAACTTTATTTGTAAATACGCAATTTCGTTTACTTGCATTGGATGACATATTTTTTTCCAGTTATTTTGATTGAAAATCCAAACTAATGAACCGATTTTGATGAAATTTCTATGAGACCAATCTGAAAGATATAAAAATTAACTAAATTGCGTATTTTACTCATTTTGAAGTATGTTTTATGTATACCTAACTGCGCCTAGCGGTTTCACCCGCGTAGTTATGAAAAATGGTGATAATGATGATGATGATGACGATCCTTGAACATTCTCGAATTTTGATTGAATACTCATATTTGAATATACTTACCATGCAAAGAATCAGGTCGATCCGTTGCTCTGTTGCTGCGTGAAAGAGAAACAAACAAACCAACAAACTTACAAACAAACACACTTACGTGTATAAGATTATTAATTTTAGAATGTTAATGTTTTACTATTGTTAGATTTATTTATTATCTATCTAGATATAGATAGAATAGTCATTATAGTACCTACTTATAAGGTCAATATCTAGTCTATACTCTATACTATTATCTACTATTGAGTCTAGTAAATTTTTCAGTTATTTCTCTTTAATTTTTCTGGTTTTTTGTTTTTGTAATACATGTTTTGTATTTTATAATTATCTATTAAGTCTGTAATAAATCAAAGCGTTTTTTCATTCCAGCCTCCATTTCACCATTCGCCATGATGTTCGGGTGTGTCTGTTCTGGACCAATAAGCGATGCCATCGGAAGAAAAAAAGGCCAGATGCTCCTCATCTTTCCTTTCACTGTAGGCTGGATTATCATGGGAATAGCTAAAAACAACTCTACCCTGCTGGCAGGAAGATTCATAACCGGAGTTTGCACTGGCGCGATTAGGCCTCTAGGAATGGTGTATATTGGAGAAGTATCAGACCCTAAATACAGATCCACGACGCTCTGCTCTCCTGCTCTTGCGATCTTTGTCGGAAGCCTAATCTGTCATCTAGTCGGACACTTCTATCCTTGGCGAATAGGCTGTTTCTTTTTCGCTGTACCAAATATAATATGTTTTTTTATTCTCCTGCTATTAAAAGAAAGTCCTCTTTGGCTGATAGCAAAAGGCCATACAGAAGCGGGTAAGGAGTCTTTTAAATGGTTTAGAGGGGATGACGAATTAGCGGAGAAAGAACTAAAGACTATATTAGATAGTCAAGACAAAGGATCGGCCTCATCTTTCAAACAGTTCACAAATTTCGTCTTCACGAAAGCTTTTATCAAATCGATCACGGCGATGTTGTTTGTATTCATCGCTGTACAACTCTGTGGCGTCAACACGATACAATTTTACGCTGTAGACATATTCAAGAGTACGTTTGGTGGCGAAGTTGACGCTTTTCTGCTTATGATAGTGAGTGATGCCATTAGAGTTTTATGTACAGGAGCTATGTGTTTACTAGCGAAAAAACTACCCAGAAAACTGACTTTTGTGCTAAGTTGCTTCGGAACGAGTTTAGTTCTAGTCGTATTGGTTATATATTTATTTATAAAACCTGCTGGACTAGTATGGTTGGCAGTGACTTGTGTAATTGCGTATATTGTGATAGCTAGTGCGTTAACTACCTTATCTTGGCCATTTGTAGCAGAAATATTCCCGAGCGTAGTCCGCGGTTTTGGTTCTGGTTTGAGCTCGTTGATTTCGTTTACATTGTTATTTGTTTCTGTTAAAGTTACACCGAGTATAATGTTGGAGTTCGGTGAAGCAGCAATGTATGGCAGTTTTGCAGGAGTCACACTGATCGCGGCGGTAGTCTTGGTTTTCATCTTGCCCGAGACGAATGGGAAATGTTTACAAGATATTGAAAATGCTTTGTATTGTAAAAAAGACAATATTGAACCGAAAACTTCAAATTTGACTTTAAGTAATGAAATAAAGTTAAAACAGTTTAACAAAACAAATATTTAATAAATAAAAATTTGTAAAAATGTTTTATTATTCGAAAACTGTAATGAAATAAAGCTAAATACCATGCCATGAGATTAACAATACAAATTTTATTTGTTAAAATTATTTATATAGTAAAAATATTTTATTATGCAGCTTTGGCGCCGCTAAAGCCGAAAATACACACATTGACTGGGTGTACCTACATGTTCAGTCCGTTTAGGGAGACGATGAGTCCGTGCTGTGGGGGTATTTGGGTTGATCGGGACTTGACCAGGCGATTGATGGAGGCGTGAGGTGTCCAGAATGTTAGTTTTTATTCAGCATAGAAATTGAGCATTGCCATTCAACGAGGCATTGGCGTGGCAAAAATATATATATACATATAATTATTTTCAACTGTTTAACGATTGTTTATTTAACCAATTTAAAATATAAAATTTATCGCAAAAAATAATTAAATACCACCTAAGTAATATTACATACATGGATCAAGATAAGACCGCAGCGAAACGCTGGATGCAGGCCGCTTCCAACCGCTTCAGCAGTGGACGTCCTATGGCTGAAATTTTATTCAAATTTTGAAATGATGATGAAGATGATGAATTGTTTTGACATTTGTTTATATTACGTAATGTAATTAATTTATATTACGTAATGTAATTACTCAATAAAAAAATAGGTATAGGGGAACCTGTTGTACCTTGGTCACTTTTTTATTCATTTATTTTTTGAAAAAAAGCGGTTATAACTATTGCGATTAAACAAATTTTTGCTGTTAGACGAACTAATGTGGTTCCAATGTGGTTCATAATATAAATTATACAAAAGCATAGATCATCCTTTTTACAGGTTTTACATAAACTAAAAAAAGTTTGGAATGTTGATCAAGGTACAACAGTGGTGATGTACCTAGATCCACCTATGTTGTACCTTGGTCATAGTCAGAACTCATCAAATAAAATCCATATTTCTCGACAAATAGCAAATATTTTTATTATTTCCAGCTTCAACACGTCTATAAATATCTTTATAAGCTTATCTAATATCTATGACATATCAATTAACAGAATTTATATGAATAAAATAAGCATTTTTCGTAACACCTAACTTAGTCTTCGTCTAGTCTTTGTCCCATTGTCTAGTCTTAATCTTTGTCCCATTGAGCTGGATATTTTTTATTGTTTTTCGTCGCGAACTCATATGCCAACCTCTTAACGTCCTTTAAAGTGAGTCCATACTGTAACTTTGCTGCTTCTTGTATGTAATCCACAAGCAAGAGCTCTTCGTCACCTGTAAAAACTTTTTTCACGGCTAAATTATCATGGAGTTCGCTCGCATCTTTACCAGTCTTCAAGCAGTGTTCATAATGCCTCTTTGAAGTACATCTTGACTAGTTAAAATGTTTGGCAGCCCCTCTTAATGAGTTTTTTTTTTCTTTAACTAGTTTAATAGCACAGTGCTGTTTTAGCAATAGGAGTCCATTTGATGTTGTTTTTACTATGAGGCATTTTACCTGTATAAAAAACAACAAAATAATAAGTATGTGCGTTCCTAAACAGAATTAACAAGAATACATTTGAATGTAGGTACCTTGACCATATGACCAAGAAACAACTGTTTCACTATGGTCAAGGTACAACACCCCTACCCTTTTATGTTTATTCGCACATGTAAATATGAAGGTTATGATTAACTCAAATAAGCATACTACATTCTAAACTTGGCTGAAGTACTTGTTTAAATCAAATGGTTTTAAAAATGTATGTAGTAAATAACAGAAGTAATGAAAGAAATGAAAAATATTAAATATCTTACTTTTTTGCAGCGAAAACGTTAAAGTGATCTCCCATGCAATGGCCGCCTGCAACTAACTTCATGTTGATTAGTCTTGTCAAAGTTCACTATACCATATACCAAGAGACGGAAAAAAGGCGCGAACATTTCAAAAAACTAAGTGGCTCTAGGTACAAAGGGCGTCAAAGTACAACATATTCCCCTATATTTAATTTTTTATGTTTTTCTCGCCTGAAAATATTTACTTATCTGATGTAACAAAACGGACGTGACGTTGCCTGCGAAACTACGAATGACAGCGGCCAGCCGCCATGACACACCCCCTCACGCCATGCCACTGTCAAGCTCGCCAAGCCTTTGAGGGGAGGGTATATAAGCCAGCCTGCGAGCCAACTATCTCGCTGTTCATTTCGATTGCTGAATAAATGAAGTAGTCGCCACTCTGTGTGTTTTATATGTCATCACGTTTACACTGACGATATTTCGAAAATGTTTAAAATCATATGTTTAAATTCAAGTGAACTGGGGATCCGTTTTTTCGTAAATTAATAGTGGAACTAATTATATTTGTAAATTAATATTGTGAAGTTTTTTTTTAATGTTGTAACGGGTATAATATATCCGTATAATATACATATTATGTATAGGTGCGCTAGACTGCACTCTCTTCAACTTTTTTGTTCTTATAATTGTCTTCGATAGATTGCAATGTCTTTCCGTTTGTTTCAGGTAATGTGAAACATAAAATAAGCCCACAAAAAAGCGGTGATATGCCAAAAAACGCAAACAATGCGGCCTCGCCATACGAGCTCAAAATATCAGGAGTAGTTTTTACCATAGTAAAAAGCAATAGGTATGAAATAGCTGAATTAAACCCTGATCCAACTCCTCGAGCACTACTTGGCAATAGTTCAGGAACATAAGTCCAACCTATACTTACAATAGCACTGGAAAAAATAGTATATACAACGAAACAAAACACAGGAACCCATGTCACATCATAATTTGACAAAAAACAAGCAACTAACCCGAACACAGATACCGCATTACCAATATCACTCGTTAAAAACGCAATTTTTCGTGGAATTACATTTCCTAATACACAGAATATTAACGAAACAACAGTTCTAATACAATCCATCACAATCATCATGATGAAAGGGTCTACATTCCCTTTAAACATTTTTTTTAATATATCTAGGCAATAAAAACTTATAACACTAATGCCTGATAAATGTACGTTCAGCACCACTATCGATAAAATAGCCATTGGTTTGAGGAAGGCCCTTGTGCACACTACGTTGAACGTTTCTTTAGTAGAAAGCTTAGGCTTTTCAACTTGTCTCTCTAGAACTGATTTCAGCTCAGCTTCGGAAACGTCAGTAGTCCCACGGAACCATCGAAAATTGTCAACCCCTTCGTCTGTTCTTCCTTTCGAGAACAACCACAGCGGGCTCTCCTTCAAGAATAAGAAGGTGATCATAGAAATTATAACAGAAAAAATGCAGAGAATGGCACTGGCTTTCCAATACATATTATATCCGACTATATGGCTGCACAGAATACCTAGAAACACCGTTAGGCTTGGCATGTATAGGGCCGTTGAGCGGAGTTTCGGCTCTGTTATTTCTGCGATATAGACCATTGTCACGACTTTGTTGGCGCCCGAAGAGAGTCCAGTGATAAACCTCCCAACAATGATGATGCTGGTAGAATTTGCGCAGGCAATAACGATCCAGCCGATGATGAAGGGGAATCCCAAGATAATGTGAGCTGCCTTTCTACCGAAGATATCCATGATTTGTCCACTGCTTAGAGACCCGATTATTACGGATAAAGTAGTAATGGATGCTGGAACAAAAAACAATATCGTTGGTTTTTTTAACCGACTTCCAAAAGGAGGAGGTTATCAATTCGACTGTATGTTTTTTTTAATGTTTGTTACCCGATTACTCCGCCAATTTAGAATTGTTTTTGATGATTCTTTTCTTGGTTGGTAGGTCATATCTCAATCTCATAGGTGGTACCATAATTTTTTTATCGACATTGATTCAGCACTTTTTGCAAAATCTACAAAAATATGACGATAAGCAACGAATTCAATGTACATTGTACATTGTAGTGTTGTAGTCGTAATATTAAACAATATTTTCTACTTTTTAGTGTCAGTTTGTAAATGTAGGTATAGTCATGAAGTCGGTTCTTTTTTTTCTAAAAATTCTAATTATATGCATGAACACTCGATAAGCTAATGCTACGTAGAAGCATTGCTATATGCAGCGTGGTAATGCCGCCAACATGCTGGGTACGCAGCCAACTGGAAGTGGACTTGAGCATTGGATTGTCTCTAGACCCATAACGGTCTATCAGTCTAACTGTTTTTGTATTTAAAATAGGCTATGTAGTAATTATTTAGTGTTAGCTTGTACTTTGTTTAGGTCATATAGGCACTTGTCTTGCCTGATTAAAAACAAGCTAATCTATGGTATAAAATGGTGTGAGATTAGATAGTGTTAGGTATTGCAGTACTGCAAAATATTGATTTGGCCCGTGTTTAGGTGTTATGCGGTAATGGGTTGATTCTCGTACCTGTCCTTTGATGAACCCCCAGAGGGTGAAGATAAATTATGATGGTGAAGACCTATAATAATAGATTTCTTTGGTGACACGAATGAGTGAAGCGAATACTTCCAAAGATATCAAGGTACTGTCAGGCTATTCGTTAACTACTTTTTGGTACTATCTTACCTATCCATGACTCGTGGTGAGGATTGTACTGTATAGATTCGTCTTCCCGTAGCTGTGGCAGCATTACTGCGGATGTTCCAAAACTTACGCCACTGCATAAGGGTATCAAACAAGACGCCGCGGTTGCCAACACCTGAAAGAATAAATATTATTATTTTATTATTATCGTGGACGTGAGATCCAGACGTGTTAACAGTTTCGTGTTTATGGCATTGTTACGTGCTTATGATAAGGTAAAACTTCTTGCAATCCCAAGCTGCATTTTATTAAGCAAACATTAGTCTGGTCCAAAGAATCAGATGTGCAAACTATTCACATTTCAAAGGTGTTTATATTTCAGTTCAACCATGTTCAACGCAGTACCGGCGTTAGGTTAGGGCGTGGTTGGGGCGCCGGAGGATCCTTTGTGCGTCCATTGAAATATTTTTTAATGTATATTACATTTACATAAGCATTTACATTAATATTTATTATTATATTATATAGAATTATTCATATATATATATATAATTCTTTTGTACGTGTGTTAGTCACCTAACTCCTCCTAAAAGGCTGGACCAAATTGGAAAAAAAAGTGGGTTCAGGGTACAGGGTTCCTGGGTGGTTTGAAACACACAATTGGACAAAATTGGATTGTTATTTAAGTAGTAAGTTTGTGCATCTTATATTGGAGCTATTAATATTTAGTTAAAATTATGGTTAAAAACAACAAATAAAAAAAAGTTACTATGACAATAAGTAACTTTTTTTTATTTGTTGTTTTTTTTGTGTTACGAAATTGCATGGTATTTTTAAGATACTGAAATAAATCGATATACCTATATAATTCCTATGTACGTGTGTTAGTCACCTTACTCATCCTAAACGGCTGGACCGATTTGGAAAAAAATGTGTGTATATTTCAATGGGTTCCAGGATGGTTTGAAAACACTATTGGACAAAATTAAATTGTTATTTAAAATATCATAATTAACGTGGCGCTTCTACGGGACGCGCTGATTTTTTTCTTTCCCCAAGGACTTTCTGCAACATATTTGAAAACTTAAAAAAAAAGATGATTGTAATCGGTAAAGCCGTTCTCAAGTTATGGTGTCATCAGGGTAAATAGGGATATATATAGATAGATAGATAGATAGATAGATTATAGACATTTATATAAGTAGGGGAGATAGGGGCTACAATTAACAGGGGTAAGAATTAACAAGCGACATTATGGCTGTATATCAACAGTATTCCAACTCTATGAATGGTGCCGAACGCGAACAAACCGGTTAATTCTCTCTCAGGCGCCGCATAGAGAGGTTACCTCACTGCGGTTAATTTGACCAGGTAAACGAACTTTTTACGAACGCAATTTTTTGATTTGTCGTTTAATTATGCCGCTTAAATAATATTGATAATTTTTATTCGATTCTTAGTAAAATTGGCTGCTATATTAACTTGTTTCTTTTATCTTAAAACTTATACCTAATTGAATAAAAATACAAATGTGATAAATGGGGGCATGGGGCTAAAAGTAACAAATTGACAGGAGTAACAATTAACTTGTTACTACATGCCCCACAGCGATGGCAGCTAGGTAACTAGGTTTTAGCCTTAGAACAATAATGCATAGGATTAGTTTCATACAATGTATGATCGCAAAAATGAAGTACAAACTCGATTAATGTGCTTGGTTTTCATGCGTTATTTTTCTAAGATGTTAGCGTTTTACCGGCCAAAAATAAAGTCCACGTTGTACGATTCCACACGATTTTTTTTCCGTACGAGCATCAACAAGTTTGTAGCTGAACGAGGTACAAAACAAATTGGAGCGGTAACCTCAGCAGAAAGAGGGACGTTGGTTACTCTGGTAGGCATAGCATAAACCTCGAGCATAGCCCTCTCAATAGCTTATTGTACGACTTTGAGCTTGCTTATAAGACCCACAGTGAAAGACCATGTTTCAGTGCATTTGTCATGACTGGCAATAAACGCTGGTCGAAGACTTCCATCTTAAGGCACTGAGGTCGAGTTGGATTCGCCGATTGACCTCTTCCTTGCAGAACATCAGGCGAGTTGGCATTCAAGCGCAAGCCTTTTTTTTAAGTTGGACCCACCTAGGTCGACTGTTTGTCCTAGGTCAACAACAACAACAACATCTAGAACTGAGTTCCCAACTGATACTGGGGTGGGCACAACATGGATATTTAACATGACCTTTGTCTTGTCTATGTTCATCTTAAGGCTCACCTGTCGGGAGACTCGATTGAGGCCTGTAAGCATCATACCGAGATCTTCCATCGATTCTGCCATGACCACAATATCATCGACAAACCGAAGA
Source organism: Agriopis marginaria (assembly GCA_932305915.1). NCBI lineage: Eukaryota > Metazoa > Arthropoda > Insecta > Lepidoptera > Geometridae > Agriopis > Agriopis marginaria. The sequence continues at coordinate 16,890,842 of OW029914.1, read as the reverse complement.
TGAGTGATGTACTTGCCATTGTTGTTGATGCCGAGTCCTTCCTTGCCATTCCAGGAGCTTGAAGGCGTCTTTCAATGAGGCAGTGAACAGTTTTGGAGAGATAACATCTCCCTGTCTCACGCCTCTTCGCAATGGAATTGCCTTCAAACTCTGCTCCTGTACTCGGGCCGACATGGTGGCGTTATTGTACAAACACTTCGACATACCGATAGTCAAAACGGCATCGCAGGCGAGACTCGAGCACCGCCCATATGTCGATCGAATCAAAGGCTTTCTCATAGTCCACAAACGCAAGCAAGTATAACCGCAGTTACAGTGGCAAGTTATAACCTTCGGTCATCTGTGTAACTTGCCGCACCGTGTGGATGTGGTCTATGGTACTATAGCCTTTTTGGAAAACTAATTAAATTAAATAATATAAAAAAAAAAAAAAAAAAAAAAAAAAAACTTATTAATATTCTACCTTAGCTATATTCTGTATTCGTTGGAAGATCAAATACCTGTCTGCTCATATGTGATTTCACATTAAAATCCGGTGTAAATCCACTTAATTTCGACGTAATTTTCATTTTTGCTTCACTTCTAATCTGCTCTAAACAAAATCTTCAAACGCTTGGTCCATAAACACAACCGAGCCACTAAGCTTATGCAAAATTATTATCATGTAAAATTGGTATTGCTTTGTCAAGTCACAACACAACATGCCCCAACCACAATTTTAGTTCGTTTAAAATATATAAATGAACCACAGTAGATGTCGTCATTAACAATTTTAAAAGCAAAAACTATAAGAAACCATTGCAAATCACGATTTGTCCTAAGTTTAGTATGTTCGTAATCTATGTGAATAAATTTTTGTATTGCTAATTGGGAGTTGTTTCATACTTATATCATCATCATCATCATTTCAGGCATAGGACGTCCACTGCTGGACATAGGCATCCCGTTCGATCTCCAAAAGGGCCGGTTGGATGCGGCCTGCATCCAGCGTTTCCCTGCAGTCTCTTTTAGGTCTTATGTCCATCTTGTGGGTGGAGGTTATCCTAGCAGGTGGTCCTATATTGAAAACAAGGCTCAATTGGCTGCCAAAAACCTGGGTATCATATCGAAGTTGCGACGGTACCTACTTCACGTCGGAACAGTTGCTTTCACTCTACCATGCAAGCACAAGTTCGGTCGTGCATGGAGTACTGCTCTCACCTTTGGGACGGATCAGCTAAGTACCAGCTTGGGGCGTTGGAGTCTATTGAGAAACGTGCCAAGAGGCTCATCAGCAACGAATCCCTGGTTCAGACTAAGCTTCTTAGTCTTGAGCATCGGCGCAAGGGTGCTAGTCTATCGGTTTTTTATCGTATACATTTCGGAGAGTGTGCTACAGATCTGCATGATTTGATTCCCTCCTGCCCATTTTTCTATCGGACTGCCAGAGTGAGTACGAAGAATCGACACCGCTTTATGGTTGATATTCCGAGAACCCGTACGAAGCGCTTTGATTCCACATTTATTACGAGAACTGCTAGTCTGCGGAATTCGCTGCCTGAGTGGGTGTTCCCCGATAGTTACAATCTGGCTGTCTTCAAGTCGAGAGTGAATAGGTTTCTTCTAGGCAAGCGTGCTCCATCGTAGGCCGCATCATCGCTTAACATCTGGCGAGTTGGGGGCCAAGCGCAAGCCTACTTATAATATTTAAAAAAACTAAGCTACCTACTCTTCTTCTTCTGCTTAGCGTGTATCCCGGCACGGCCCGGGGTCCGTTTTCCCACTGCGACTCATTCACTTCGCACGGTCGTTAACGTCATTCTTGGTGAATTTATTGGCTCTCATGTCATCTCTTACGACGTCAAGCCATCGTCGCTTTGGTCGGCCACGAGGTTTCGTTCCAGGGATCACAAGGTCCAAGAGTTGATTGCCGACGTAGGTACTCTGCCGGTCTGCGGAGAACATGGCCCATCCATGCACCGCAGGCGACTTTCCTGAAGCTTATCCGCTACGTCCCATACTCCGAGGCTGCTACGGATATGCTCGTTACGAATACGATCCGTATGCGTAACGCCGCACATCCACCGCAGCATCGCATCGTCATGTCGGTGACGCGAAGCTGTTGGACATGACGCTGCAAGGTGGGCCATGTCTCGCTACCATAAATAAGTACAGGGGCCTTACGGTCAACAGCTAATTGCGGCACCTAATCCGCTCAGTTGGAAAATCACGCGACCGTAAACCGTATTTGGGCGCGATAAGGTTCACGTTCGCGTGATTTTCCAACTGAGCGGATTAGGTGCCGCAATAGCAGTTGTCCGTAAGGCCCCAGGTCATGCCATAAGCTACTGTTAACTATTAAAGTACCTACAAAAAAGTAGTGCAAAAAGACACCAAGATCAGGCTGTCACCCATCCAAGTACCGACCGCGCCTGACGTTGCATAACTTCGGTGATCGTACGAGAACGGGTGGTGAGCAGAAATTTGTCACCGACTCGCACTTGGTCAGTATTTATTATTTGTTGTTTTACTATAAAGTGCGTACTATAATCATGCCAAGTTTGACGATAGTACCTAACGTATTACCGTTTTTACATTGGAGCTAATACAAAAATACTTTTAAAAAAAAGTGTTGTAACCCCCTTTAGTTTATACTTTTTGATATTATTATTAATAGTTTCTTAGTTAATCCGCCGTAACATTAAATATTTTCGGAAAATTTCATATTGCTATCTATTACGGTTTATAAGACTACCTCTCTCCCCTACCTGTTTGTATATAAACACAGTTGGTAAAGCTTTATTTTCATTTATCTTCATCTTTTCATGTTTCAATCAAAAGATAAAAGTTCCAGAATTTCCTAGCACTTATTACACTTCACTATTTTTATATTTTCGCCGTTGAGTACCAACAAAAGTCAAAATGAGTATGTGACTATTCAAACTATTTTATTATGCATACAGAAATAGACTCGTCGAACAACGTCGTATAGTCGGCCCAGTATGGCACTATCTCACTCGCAAATTTGATGTTTTTAGGGTTCCGTACCCAAAGGGTAAACGAGACCTTATTACTAAGCAAACGCTGTCTTATAAACCGTAATAGATAGCAATATGAAATTTTCCGAAAATATTTAATGTTACGGCGGATTAACTAAGAAACTATTAATAATAATATCAAAAAGTATAAACTAAAGGGGGTTACAACACTTTTTTTTAAAAGTATTTTTGTATTAGCTCCAATGTAAAAACGGTAATACGTTAGGTACTATCGTCAAACTTGGCATGATTATAGTACGCACTTTATAGTAAAACAACAAATAATAAATACTGACCAAGTGCGAGTCGGTGACAAATTTCTGCTCACCACCCGTTCTCGTACGATCACCGAAGTTATGCAACGTCAGGCGCGGTCGGTACTTGGATGGGTGACAGCCTGATCTTGGTGTCTTTTTGCACTACTTTTTTGTAGGTACTTTAATAGTTAACAGTAGCTTATGGCATGACCTGGGGCCTTACGGACAACTGCTATTGCGGCACCTAATCCGCTCAGTTGGAAAATCACGCGAACGAGAACCTTATCGCGCCCAAATACGGTTTACGGTTGCGTGATTTTCCAACTGAGCGGATTAGGTGCCGCAATTAGCTGTTGACCGTAAGGCCCCTGTACTTATTTATGGTAGCGAGACATGGCCCACCTTGCAGCGTCATGTCCAACAGCTTCGCGTCACCGACATGACGATGCGATGCTGCGGTGGATGTGCGGCGTTACGCATACGGATCGTATTCGTAACGAGCATATCCGTAGCAGCCTCGGAGTATGGGACGTAGCGGATAAGCTTCAGGAAAGTCGCCTGCGGTGCATGGATGGGCCATGTTCTCCGCAGACCGGCAGAGTACCTACGTCGGCAATCAACTCTTGGACCTTGTGATCCCTGGAACGAAACCTCGTGGCCGACCAAAGCGACGATGGCTTGACGTCGTAAGAGATGACATGAGAGCCAATAAATTCACCAAGAATGACGTTAACGACCGTGCGAAGTGAATGAGTCGCAGTGGGAAAACGGACCCCGGGCCGTGCCGGGATACACGCTAAGCAGAAGAAGAAGAGTAGGTAGCTTAGTTTTTTTAAATATTATAAATAGGCTTGCGCTTGGCCCCCAACTCGCCAGATGTTAAGCGATGATGCGGCCTACGATGGAGCACGCTTGCCTAGAAGAAACCTATTCACTCTCGACTTGAAGACAGCCAGATTGTAACTATCGGGGAACACCCACTCAGGCAGCGAATTCCGCAGACTAGCAGTTCTCGTAATAAATGTGGAATCAAAGCGCTTCGTACGGGTTCTCGGAATATCAACCATAAGGCGGTGTCGATTCTTCGTACTCACTCTGGCAGTCCGATAGAAAAATGGGCAGGAGGGAATCAAATCATGCAGATCTGTAGCACACTCTCCGAAATGTATACGATAAAAAACCAATAGACTAGCACCCTTGCGCCGATGCTCAAGACTAAAAAGCTTAGTCTGAACCAGGGATTCGTTGCTGATGAGCCTCTTGGCACGTTTCTCAATAGACTCCAACGCCCCAAGCTGGTACTTAGCTGATCCGTCCCAAAGGTGAGAGCAGTACTCCATGCACGACCGAACTTGTGCTTGCATGGTAGAGTGAAAGCAACTGTTCCGACGTGAAGTAGGTACCGTCGCAACTTCGATATGATACCCAGGTTTTTGGCAGCCAATTGAGCCTTGTTTTCAATATAGGACCACCTACGGCCAAAGTTTGGAACAACCTGCCAGCTTCCTTGTTCCCTGAGAGATATAACCTGGGCCTTTTCAAGGCCAGAGTGAATAGGTATCTTCTAAGTCTGCGTGCTTCATCTTTGACCACATCGTCGCTTACCAACAGGCGAGTTGGTGGTCAAACGCGGACTTATCAGCGTTAAAAAAAATAATTAACCTGCTAGTATAACCTCCACCCACAAGATGGACATACGACCTAAAAGAGACCGCAGGGAAACGCTAGATGCAGGCCGCATCCAACCGGCCCTTTTGGAGATCGAACGGGATGCCTATGTCCAGCAGTGGACGTCCTATGCCTGAAATGATGATGATTATGATATAAGTATGAAACAACTCTCAATTAGCAATACAAAAATTTATTCACATAGATTACGAACATACTAAACTTAGGACAAATCGTGATTTGCAATGGATTCTTTTAGTTTTTGCTTTTAAAATTGTTAATGACGACATCTATTGTGGTTCATTTATATATTTTAAACGAACTAAAATTGTGGTTGGGGCATGTTGTGTTGTGACTTGACAAAGCTATACCAATTTTACATGATAATAATTTTGCATAAGCTTAGTGGCTTGGTTGTGTTTATGGACCAAGCGTTTGAAGATTTTGTTTGGAGCAGATTAGAAGTGAAGCAAAAATGAAAATTACGTCGAAATTAAGTGGATTTACACCGGATTTTAATGTGAAATCACATCTGAGCAGACAGGTATTTGATCTTCCAACGAATACAGAATATAGCTAAGGTAGAATATTAATAACATTTTTTTAGTTTTTTTTAAATACCTTTGATTTATTGATTTTGCTGAAATTTTGCATATAAGTAGGATATATTACCTAGGTACTGGATAATATTACTGAAAATGTTTTAGTTTATGCCATTTACGGGTTATTTTTTAGGATTCCGTACCCAAAGGGTTATTATACTAAGCCTACATTTTCTGTCTGTCTGTCGTATCTTTCGAACCGTAATAGGTACCTAGATAGCCAGTTGAAATTTTCACAGAATATGTAATGTTATGGTAAATTAACTAAGAAATAATAAAAAAACAAAAAGTAAAATACAACAAACGTATTTTTTTACGTACTTTTTTACGTATTTGTTCTTATGTAAAAACGGTAGGTAATACGTACAAGCGTCAAACTTGATATGATAATAGTAAACACTCTAAAGTATAACAAAAAAAAAATATAATGGCCTTGGCCATTTCTTTTTTTTGCTAGTCGGTGACAAACTGTTTATTACCAAGTTATAACTGGAAATTCCGGGTGCGTCCAATTTGGTCGCAATTCATTTTACATATTTTTATTTCAATACCATTCACTGAGTGTATTTTCTTTTGCCATATAGGACACTTGATCGAAATTTATTTGATATTCGTTATAGTTTGTATATCTCTACATAGTATAAATTGAAGTCGCTTTCCGCGTCTGTTTGTATGGCCGCTAACTCCTCCTAAACCACGCAACGGATTTTGATGCGGTTTTCACCAACAGTTAGATACATTTTCAAGGAAGGTTTATATATATAACTAGCGACCCGCCCCGGCTTCGCACGTAAATTACACCCGTGCGAAGCCGGGCGGGCGGGTCGCTAGTTATTTATAATCTATATCAGCATTTGATATATCGATCCTCTGAAATACTATGTTTTTGTATACTAATCTCTTCTCTATGTTCTCTACATAGTATAAATAGAAGTCGCTTCCAGCGTCTGTCTGTCTGTATGTCTGTATGGCCGCTAACTCCTCCTAAACCACGCAACGGATTTTGATGCGGTTTTCACCATCAGTTAGATACATTTTCAAGGAAGGTTTATATATGTAACTAGCGACCCACCCCGGCTTCACACGTAAATTACACCCTTGCGAAGCCGGGCGGGCGGGTCGCTAGTAATGTTACCGGGGGCACGGCAGTGCCCCCGCCAAGTCGAGCGCGAAGCAAACACTGCCGTACCATCCTTTACTGGAACCATTTCACCGCATTTTCAGGCCCCTATTTGAGAACCTATGGATAAGACCAGAACGCATAAATTTTCGTCATCCAGTAAGCTATAAAATCACACTTAAAATATTAAAAAAACAAGTCTGTAGGTCATTTAGTTCCGAAGTTAAGCGAAGGCCAAGTTTCGCATTTATGACACTCACTCACTCACTCACTCATGATAATCAGAATAGAACTAGTACCCATCTTCTCAGAGAGCTGAAATTTGGAACAGAGTTAGGGTTTAATGGCCACTTAAAGGGAAAACTATAAAAACTAGGATAATCGAAGATCTGGAGTACCTGGTGACCCTTATTTGAAAACACAAGAGCCCAACCAAACTATTAAAGATCGAACATACCGCCTTTACAAAAAAATATTCAACTTTGTTTGTCTCTTCATTTGATGTCAAAAATCGAAGGTCTGAAGTATCTGATGAAGAACCCTCAGCTTGTCTCAGCTGTATTAGAGATATGGTAATGCCCCCTTCTACTATTGGTACATAAAAAAAATCGACTGTCATTGTAAAAATCCAGCGTAGTGGGACACATCTTCTAATTTAATCTAGCCTATTGCTTCCTACTGCTAGGCGAATGCCTCCCCTTCTGCTTATAGTACGCATATAAATAAAATTAAAGGAAAACTCTGGATAAGACTAGACTGGCTTTTAAACTTACAAGTTTACAAGAAGAAATAGTCGAACGATTAACTTTATTCTAGTCGAACATTACACAAATTAAATAAACAAATTACACTAAAATATTAATTAATTTCGCTCAAAATTTGGTCAAAATATAATTCATTGGACTAAGAGCAGGCATGGCGCACTCCGGACTTTAGGTATGTTCGGCCGGTGTCCCTTGCCGAGAGGGTCATAGCAGGGCAATCAGTGGCCGCTCGGCTCGCGCCCGGCTTGCACGCTACGCTAGCGTCGCGCTTAAGGGGCCTGTATACCCTCTGCAGCTCTCTCGCTCGCACATTTTCACATTATTGAAGATATAAAATCAATGAGTGTGAATTTCCAAAAAGTAACAAAATCATGTCATAGTGTCTATCGTAACATTACAAACAAAGAAATGTTTGCTTCGATATCTTGTGATTTGACCCCAGACGGACGGTTTTGGTACTTCCATAGACAAATTGGACCCGGTATGTCCTAAAACTGCGACCAGAACCACCAGAGGATGGGCAGCAGCATCCTCCTAATTTAATGGTGAACCTTCTGCTATCCCCAAGCCGCCTGCCAAGCGTGGGGATTATGGCAACCCCCCCCCCCCCCCCCCATGACAGACAAAATAATATCGCGGCCCCCAGTCCCCGGCAGCTCCTCTATCCCTGGCCAAGGTAGCGGGCCAGGTACCGGAGGAGCAAGGGGTGCTAAGAATCTCCGGCAGTTGCCCCGCTACCACCCCCAACATAATTTGGCCCTGGTAACGCACAATGTTCGCACACTGCGGACCGACGAGAAGATTGTCGAGCTGGAGGAAGAATTGAGCAAAATACGATGGGACATCATAGGACTATCGGAAATCCGACGAGAGGGACAGGATACGATAGTTCTCGTCGTCTCGTCTGGATTCCGGGAACATGCTCTTCTTCCGGGAAGGAGAAAGAAAGTCCCAGGGTGGTGTAGGTTTTCTCGTCCGCAGGTCACTCATCAACAACGTGATCAAAGTCGATAGTGTGTCGAGCAGGGTAGCATACCTTATACTCAGAATAACTGATCGTTATTCGCTGAAGGTCATACAGGTATATGCGCCGACCTCGACATACCCTAATGATGAAGTAGAGGCGTTGTATGAGGAGATATCCGAGGCCATACATACCTCCGAAGCATACTTCACCGTTGTTATGGGTGACTTTAACGCAAAGGTGGGCACACGGAATGTCGATGAGTTAAGAGTGGGGTCATATGGGTATGGACGGCGGAATCCGAGAGGCCAACGACTGGTCGACTTCATGGAGAAGGAGGAACTCTATTTGATAAACTCCTTCTTTCAGAAGCGACCATCCAGGAAGTGGACGTGGATGAGCCCCGATGGTTCGACCAAAAATGAGATCGACTTCATCATGACGACCAAGAAGCGAATATTCAATGATGTCTCTGTGATCAGTAAGGTGAAAACCGGTAGCGATCACCGTATTGTCAGAGGCACATTGAATATCAACATTAAGCTAGAGAGGTCACGTCTGGTGAAGTCCACGCTCCGTCCTGGTCATGCCCAAATCCAAAACCCAAATGACTTCCAACTTGAACTGCATAATCGCTTCCAGGGCCTAGCCGAAAGCGGAACTGTGGACGAACTAAACAATGGGCTGGTGGAAACTGTCCAAGCAGTGGGGTCCAAGTTCTTTAAGACCCCACCCCGAAAAAAACCTCAGAAGCTCTCAGACGAAACCATTAAACTAATGAAAGACCGGACCGAGATGAGACTGCAATCTTCAGCTGATATGTCGGAATATGGCCAACTTAATAGACGAATCTCGAAATCGGTGCGACACGATCTGCGCTCCTACAATACAAGATGTATTAGGGAGGCAATTGAGCGGAACCAGGGCTCGAAAGTGTTCGCGAAGAATTCGTCTATTGGGAAAAGCCAAATGACAAAGCTGAAGATCGAGGATGGCAGTATCATTTCGGCAAAGTCGGAGATTCTGAGAGAGCTCGAGAGGTTTTATGGACAGTTGTACACCTCGTCACGACAGCCTATTGTCAGTACAGCTCAGGACAAGAGAGCTAAACTGACCCGACACTACACTGAGGACATCCCAGACATCAGCCTGTACGAGATTAGTATGGCTCTGAAACAGCTTAAGAACAACAAGGCACCGGGTGATGACGGAATCACGACAGAACTACTGCGAGCGGGTGGAAAACCGGTACTTTTAGTCCGCCAGAAGTTATTTAATTCCGTCATACTCGATGGTACAACGCCTGAAGCATGGCACAGGAGTGTGGTGGTGCTCTTCTTCAAAAAAGGTGATAACACCTTATTGAAGAATTATAGACCCATCTCACTCCTGAGCCATGTGTACAAGTTGTTCTCCAGAGTCATTACGAACCGTCTCGAAAACAGGTTTGATGACTTTCAGCCTCCCGAACAAGCCGGTTTCCGTAAAGGCTGGAGCACCATAGACCACATACACACGCTCCGCCAGATTATACAGAAGACTGAGGAGTATAATCGGCCATTATGCCTAGCGTTTGTGGACTATGAGAAAGCCTTTGATTCAATCGAGACCTGGGCAGTATTGCAGTCCCTCCAGCGTTGTCATATCGACTATAGGTATATCGAAGTGTTAAAGTGTTTGTATAGAAACGCCACCATGTCGATCCGATTACAGGACGAGAGCACGGAACCAATCCAATTGCAGAAAGGCGTGAGACAGGGAGATGTTATCTCTCCGAAACTGTTCACGAACGCATTGGAGGACGTTTTCAAGCTCTTGGACTGGAACGGATTAGGCATCAACATCAACGGCGAATACATCACTCACCTTCGTTTTGCCGATGATATAGTCATCATGGCAGAGTCGCTGGAGGACCTAAATACCATGCTCAGCGACCTCAGTAGCCTTTCCCAACAGGTGGGTCTTAAAATGAACATGGACAAGACAAAAATCATGTCGAATGTCCATGTTGAACCCGTGCCGATAGTCGTTGGGAACGATACTCTAGAAGTTGTTGACCATTACACCTATCTTGGACAGATTGTTCAGTTAGGTAAGTCCAACTTAAGAGGTTAACATTTGCCAAATCGGTATTTTTAACCAATGATATAGGACAAACTACATATCCTAGCGACTTGAAAAAAATATCGCTCATGAGGGAAATTCAACTTGATTAATTATGTTAGCACAGAAGGTTTTTTTACTTGCTACATTTTGTATAAAAAATATTATTCTAAAGTCTATTTCATCACCATAGCCCGAGTTATCGCGATAACCACAAATGCGTTCCAGTTGATTCTTTCACCTGAACATAGGAAATTCGAAAACATGAATATTTAATTTTTTAATTATTTTTTTAGGCCCCTGGTACGTATGTTTAGTAATATTAAAAATAGACGCGCAGGAGATACCTAACCCACGTGACCAAAAAACACCCGCGGCCGCACGAGACGGGGGTTCGCCAGTCTGTTTCTGCGCTTTGCGACGTGCAGACCACGCGCGCCGTTACAAAAAATATTTTTTGAAATTTTTTATTCTTTTTCTAGTGTTTTGAATGAAACTGTTTGTATTTAGTTATTAGCTTATATTTAAGCTGAAATTTGAAAGGAAGCTGGACCTCTTCAGTGAAATAAGTGTAATTTATGTGTTAGTGTTTTTGTGTTTATCATCATAGACTGTCTCTGTGTAGAAAATACTTTTGAAATGGTGAAACAACAAAAACGGCAAACTCAGAAAAAATTGAAACTCAACTGGCGGCGTGGTGAGTACATACCTATCATAATATTATATTAAAACACAATACATAATAATTAAATAACCGTACTTACTTACTCGTTTTTAGGGTTCCGTAACCAAAGTGTGTAAACGGGACCCGGACTTATTCTACGCTGTCTGTCTGTCTGTATGTCTGTCTGTCTGTCCTACCTTTTAGCTTTCGAATCGTGATAGGTAGATAGCCAGTTGAAATTTCCAAAGAATAATGTACCTACCTACCTAAATAATGGTACTAAGAAATATAATCTATACTATCTATACTTTTATTTAGTTATTTTAAGTTTTAGTTTATATTTTAAGTTTTAATTAATTTTCTGTTTTTTTAAGTAATAAAAATTTTAATATTAAAAAAAATCTTTACTATCTATATCTATACTTATATTATAAAGAGGAAAGATTTGATTGTTTGTTTGTTTGTTTGCATTGAATAGGCTCCGAAACTACTGAACCGATTTGAAAAATTCTTTCACTGACGGGAAGCTACACTATCCCCGGGTGACATAGGCTATAGTCTATACCCGTGCGAAGCTGGGGCGGACCGATAGTTAGGTATAAAGTCAAAAAATAAAAATCGGACATGTTTGAGTAGGACTCGCACTAGGCACTTGTATGGCAGGCACAACTGGGAATTTACCTACGTAATACTAATATCAACTAGGTAAGTAGGTATATACCTACCTACGTACTACGTACGTAGTACCTACTGTAAGTCATATGTACCTACTGTGTACGGTATGGTACGGTAGGTATTTTGTTACTTTCTTTACCAAATTTTATCCAAATAGCGAATTCGAGTAAACAACAACACACATAATTACATACAAACATTCGTACAACGTTGTACGTACCTAAAGTGTGAATAGACTAAAATTATTATAGAATACCAGAGCTGTCCAATCCACGGCCCGCGTCTTACATTATACGACCCACCAAGTTCTTTTGAATTCTATATGTCAAATTATGCTTTTTAGGGTTCCGTAACCACATGGTAAAACCGGGGCCCTATTACTAAGCCTACGATGTCTGTCTGTCTGTCCTACCTATTAACGGTTGTATCTTTCGAACCGTAATAGATAGCCTGTTGAAATTTTCAAAGAATATGTAATGTTACGGCGGATTTACTTACAAATAATAAAAAAGTCAAAAAGTAAAAATGAAATGGGGGTCCCCACCCCATACAACAAACGTATTTTTGTATTAGCTCTAATGTAAAAACGGTAATACGTACAAGCTTCAAACTTGACATAATTATAGTACTCACTCTAAAGTATACCAAAAATAATGTCCAAGTGCGGGTCGGTGCCAAATTTCTGTTCACCACCAGTTTTCGTACTTTCACCAAAGTGAAGCAATGTTGGGCGCGGCCGGTATTTGGATGGGTGACCGCCTGGGCGTTGATGGGATGTTGTCTTTTTGCACTATTTTTTTTTTGTACTTTAGTAGCTAACAAGTTATGTGGTGGTACGGAACTCTCAGTGCCCAACTCACACTTGGCCGGTTTTATTTCCTAATAGGACGTATTAAAGAGGTGAAGCGATAAAAATCCTGTATTTTTAAGTTACACACATTGGTTTTAAATAATTCATTTGTAATTCAAAATTTTGCGTATATTATATACTAGCGAGCTAGCGACCCGCCCGCCTGGCTTCGCACGGGTGTAATTTACGTGCGCAGTCGGGGCGGGTCGCTAGTTATATATATAAACCTTCCGTGAAAATGTATCTAACTGATGGTGAAAACCGCATCAAAATCCGTTGCGTGGTTTAGGAGGAGTTAGCAGCCATACTGACATACAGACAGACAGACAGACGCGGAAAGCCACTTTAATTTACACTATGTAGAGAAGAAGATAACGCATTGAGAAGGAGAAATGCGAGTTAGAATTGTAATGCATCATAATTTCTTATATGGAAAACTTATTTATTTCTATATTTTTTTCTACAGATACCTAGACTCCCTGGACGAACATCTAGAAACAACAGAAATAGAAACAATGTTGCCTTCGAATGAACAGGTGATCATTAACAATTTTTCAGTACCTTTTTTTGTTTCAGAATATAATTATTATTTCAAATAAGATGTTATGTAACTAAGTGCACAATTATATTTTATTTTTATATGCCTAAATGTATTTATGGGTAATATGTTAGTAAAGTAATTATTTGTTATTTCGTTCTAGGAGCAGGGACGTCTATTAAATATGCCGGATTTTACAGTTGAAGTACAAAAAGAACCAGAAGAACTGGAACGGAAGGTTATTGGCAGAAGCATAGTGGATATTTGTTACTTCTTTGAAAAAAATTAAGAAATATCAAGACACAGCGGATTTGGATGCGATATACATACAATGTTTAAATTTATTCGGAGAAAAACAAATAGGGTTTTCTTCAAAATTTACATACTTATGTGCAATACAAAGTTTTTTGTAAATTGTGATGGTGAGCATGAGCATTATTTTGACGTCACCAAAAAGGTCTACCAAATCTTAAGCTTCCAGCCGGTACTTAGCAGCTTTGTCGAATAGGTGGCAGCAGTATTTAACGGACTAGACTAACAAGATCGGACTTGTTCTTGATACACGTGAGCAACTGCCTCTGTGTGAAGTACCGCCTGCCAAGTTTTTTACTAGCCAGTTTAGCCAAACAAGTTATTATTCTACCTTGATTTTAGTAAACTCACCAAACTATTTCTACCAAGTACCAACACAATACATTTACTTTTCACCAACATCTAACATTAGGATGCAATATACATTCCTATAATATTGTCTTTCCTATAATAATGTCCAAACTTTACGGTCTAAACTAAATACTTATTTCGTTTTAGTAATAAGTTTTGTATTTTTACATGATAGACATTAAACTATTTTGTATAATTATATTGTATCATGTTGTTGTTATAACAATGGCTGAAGCTCAGCAGTTTATTTCATAAAGTGTTTAGTCTATTTCTATTTTCTGGTAGAAGTATCGAGTAGCTCCCTAGTTATTTTATTTTGTAATCTGTTTTGTGTTTTTACTTTATAGACATTAAACTGTTTCAATACTTACGAACTGTTTCTTGCTTTTTATCTATACCTTGTATCGTAATCACTGAATTAACTATCCTCTTTTTCTGGCTTGACGATAGACCAAAGCATTCAGATTAAAACCTGTAGCGCTTTTTTGCTTAGTTTTTTTTGTATAACGCCATTCCATGTACTCGCATTTTTATTAATAAATAAATATTAGGGACGTTTTGCACACACGGTCATCTGACCCTAAATTAAGCAAGGCTTGTAATATTATGCCATAATTATGAATATAATATATATATGAATGATATGAATTATCACCGCATTCCGGACAAAAGCTTATATTCCCGGACAAGCCCGAAAAATTCCGGACGTATGGCAACCCTAGTTTTAATTGGTACCTCAAATACGTTTCTCCGTCTAGCAGGCCGTGGCTTGACCAGTCCTGCTTCTATCACACTATCAACACACTAATATTATAAATGCGAAATTTTGTGTGTATGTTTGTTCCACGTTACTTAACTTCGTAGCAGCTGAATGGATTTGATGAAACTTTGTATGGAAATAGCTGTTACTCTGGAAGTCTGGATTAAAACAACTTACTTTTTGTCCCGAAAATACAGGTTCCTGGGGCCTTACGGACAACAGCTAATTGCGGCACCTAATCCGCTCACTTTGTAAATCACGCGAACGTGAACCTTATCGCGCCCAGATACGGTTTGCGGTCGCGTGATTTTCCAACTGAGCGGATTAGCTGCCGCTATTAGCAGTTGTACGTAAGGCCCCTGATATCGGATGAAATCATGAGACGCAGCTAGCATATAATATATTGCTTGTTTTCCAAAAAGAACTTGTATCTATGTTTAACAGGGGAAAAAGGGAATATGAATGATTGTTGTACGGCTAATACAGTGGCCGGCAAACAACTTGAGCCAAAGTTGACGTAGTGGGGGTAAGTTCGCGCATGTCGTTCACGCATCGGCCAATCGCGTGGACGCGTGCCGTCGGAATGCCCCCGCGCACCTCTCTTTCCACCAACGATACCTTAAAATCGTCTATTGCGCACTCGAGGTCATGGCTCAAGTTGTGTGCCGGTTACTGTAATAATGCTTTCGATAAGGAATGATTTACACCGATGGCCCCAACGCGCGCCGTTAGGTGTGAATCGTCCCTATATAAGATGGGGATATGGGTGAGTATGAATTCCTACGGAATGTACCTAGACGTCCTGAAGGCGACTTCTTTTAACTATTGATAATTAGCTAAAGCGACCCCGCTTTACTATATTAATTGTACTTAATTCATCCGAGACAAAGCCACGTAAAAATATGTGTTAATCTATCTTTCTACCAAAAATCTTGCACATAGGATCAGTTATCATAAAGTTACGAAGAGCAACCACTTTTACTCAAGGAGGGAGCAACATAGTAGGTAAAGTTATTATCTTCGTCAGAATTCTGTTCTGTATAAATAGTCTATACTTAAGTTAGCTTTGCACGCAAGAAGTACGGACGTTGGACGCTAGATGGCGCTTATAATAAGTGTGCATCGTTTGGTCAAGGTCATTGGCGCATGTTAAATCCTTAAGCAAAGAGGTCGCCCGAAGAATCCAACTCGGATGGGCAGCGTTCGGGAAATTGCGTGACATCTTCTCGTCCAAGATACCACAGTGCCTCAAGACGAGGGTTTTTGACCAGTGTGTGTTGCCAGTGATGACATATGGTACTGAGACGTGGTCCTTAACTGTTGGCCTTTTGGAAAAACTCAGAGTCACTCAGCGGGCAATGGAGAGAGCTATGCTCGGAGTTTCTTTGCGCGATAAAATCCGAAACGTGGATATTCGCCAAAGAACCAGAGTCACCGACATAGCTGTTAAAATTTGCAAGTTGAAGTGGCAATGGGCAGGCCACATCGCTCGAAGAACCGATAACCGATGGGGAAGAAAGGTTCTTGAGTGGAGACCACGAACCGGAAGACGCAGCGTAGGTAGGCCTCCCACTAGATGGACCGACGACATAGTGAGAGTCGCTGGCATCCAGTGGATGCAAAAGGCAGGCTGTCGTTCAGTGTGGAGGTTAAAGGGGGAGGCCTATGTTCAGCAGTGGACGTCTTCTGGCTGATGATGATGATGATGATGATAGACAAATTGTCTATGGACGCACACGGCTGACAGAACTTTGTTTGTAATGTTATGAATATGATAGACACCATGACATGATTTTGTAACTTTTTGGAAATTCACACTCATTGATTTAATATCTTCAATAATGTGAAAATGTGCGAGAGAGAAAGCTGCAGAACCCTCTGCAGCTTTCTCTCTCGCACTAGGTCAAATCTTGTAAGCTGAATTAGAAACCCTTACCCCTTACGCCCCTTATTCAATTTTTTCATAACCTAAACTGGATTGCTTTAAACAAAGCTGTATGTGTAGCTGTAAGTAATAAAAAAAATGCGCGACCGCAAACCGTATCGGTTCACGTTCGCGTGATTTTCCGAACTACGCGGTTTTAACGTTAGTTTGAAACCGCGTAAGGCGTTGGTCGTAAGGCCCTTCGTGACAATACATTATGCAATAAGTACCCAATATTGTAATATTTTCATGATCGCAACATAAATAAAAATATTTAAATAACAGCTTGTTATTTTCAACTAACAAAATGGTCGCTACTTAGGTAGGTATAAAGTCGCTTTACGCTGGATGACCAAGCCGCTTCCAACCAACCCTTTTGGAGATCGATGGGAGGGGCCTATGTCCAGCAGTAGACGCCCTATGGCTGAAATGATGATGATGAATGTCTAAATTTGCATGTAACAAATATAGACTAAGCGTGAAGACAATATGACAGTTTTTCTTTAAGATTATAGTTTTGCTTCGGATATTTCTGGTCACTATACATTCATAGTTTTGAATATTTTTGAGTTCACGACAATCATGTGAAACTTCTTTTCACACACTTGATGCGTCATGTCCTTGTACACAATGTAAAAACGCTCGCAGTGTAGCATATCCATATTTATTCACTTGTTTAGCCATGTATGTTTTCTAATTGGAAGAAGACCACAATGAAAATATTGGTTTATGTTACAGATGCTAGCGTCAATACCGTCATGTCTGATTTCCATCTGCTGCGGCATGACCTTCGGGATCACAGCGGTGATGCTGCCACAGCTGAGACAAGACAAAACCATTCAGTACAA
The DNA here is from genome assembly GCA_932305915.1 of Agriopis marginaria. Taxonomy (NCBI): domain Eukaryota; kingdom Metazoa; phylum Arthropoda; class Insecta; order Lepidoptera; family Geometridae; genus Agriopis; species Agriopis marginaria. The sequence goes on along the minus strand of OW029914.1, from coordinate 16,873,425 downwards.
CCCCAGTCATGAATCTTGGATTGGTGGGTAATTGAGTATAGATAAAACCAAAGATAATAATATAACCATTTGCATTTAGTCAAAATTCCCTTTTGCAAAATTATGCCACGTCGGTTGCGGGAGGCAGCTTGTGATTGGAGACTTGACGCGAATCGACGCTTGTGGTTGGAGAATCGAAAGTCATTCATTCAATTCGCGCCTAGGATTGGCCCCGCTCGAAATAGTTTAGGTTGACATCATCGAAAAATTATATTTTTGATTGAAGGTTGACATGCTAATGCGGGGTAAAGGATGAGCAGTCAAGTGGTTATCTCTGTATGTTTTCCAAATAAAATAAAATAAAATAAATTAATTAATTATATGTTCGTGAACATCATAACCAGCCTTTTAACAGTCCACTGCTGGACTTTTATACCCCCGAAAGGGTGATTGGGCCATATCCACCACGCTGGCCCAGTGCGGGTTGCTGGATTCACATACGCCATTGAACTCCTTCTCCGTACGTATGCAGGTTTCCTCACGATGTTTTCCTTCACCGAAAAGCCAGTGGTAAGTATGAAAATCCGTACATAAGCTCCAAAGAGCTCATTGGTACGGGCCCGGGGTTTGAACCCGCGACCTCAAGCTTTCAAGTCTAGCGGTCTCCCAAATGAGCTACCACGGCTTTCACGGCTATGTTCGTGAACGTTCTAGAATAAATAAATATTCGGGGCATTTTTGCACACATGGTCATCTGACCCCAAACTAAGCAAAGCTTGTGATATGGCAGCCAGAGACTGATATAGGTACGTAGGTATACATATATAGTTAAATACATACATAAATAGATATTGAAAACCAGATAAAGAACAAACACAAAATTTAAGAAAAGGGAAAAGGGAAGGGATTTTACGGGAATATAAGAAAGAGGGTAAGTAGATCGTTATGTCTGTACCTAACTTTCAACCACCCGCATTCTTCCCGTCAACATGGTAAACATGGGAACATCTAACTACGCCGAAATATCGGGAGTCCATTCCACAACCTTACCACGGCAAATATCCCGCAAATAATCATATAACTTTAGTGAACAACCGTGATAGTTTAAAAACAGTGTTTTAAAAACAAAAAATACAGGTTTTACAGCATTATTCTTATAATTTACTCATACTCGTGCTTCGTGTTTGTTATCGAACACCTTCATATGATAGTTAATGATACCTATAAACTTAAGGTTGCTTTCCAATCTTGGCGACCGCGACCGACGACCGCGACCGGCAGCAGCGGCCGCGTCGCGCGGCCCACTGCTCAATACGGAATGGAATGCTAAACAATACAAGCGACCACGTCGCGTGAGCGTGACGTTTGGGTAGCTTGTATATATAGTTATTTAATTTAACATATACTTTGATCAGTGATGACATATGATACTGAGACGTGGTCCTTAACTGTTGGCCTTTTGGAAAAACTCAGAGTCACACAGAGGGCAATGGAGAGAGCTATGCTCGGAGATTCTTTGCGCGATAAAATCCGAAACGTGGATATTCGCCAAAGAACCAGAGTCACCGACATAGCTGTTAAAATTTGCAAGTTGAAGTGGCAATGGGCAGGCCACATCGCTCGAAGAACCGATAACCGATGGGGAAGAAAGGTTCTGGAGTGGAGACCACGAACCGGAAGACGCAGCGTAGGGAGGCCTCCCACTAGATGGACCGACGACATTGTAAGAGTCGCGGGCATCCAGTGGATGCAAAAGGCAGGCTGTCGTTCAGTGTGGAGGTTAAAGGGCCTATGTTCAGCAGTGGACGTCTTCTTGCTGATGATGATGATGATACTTTGATTGTTTTTACATTATTTTATTTTATATTTTGTGTGATTATACTATTGTCAAATTGTGTAATTTTGGTATGGGTGGCGTAGTCTAAAATAAATGAATTTGAATTTGAATAGTCGCTGGTCGCGGTCGCCGAGATCGAAATGCTGCTTTTGCTCAAAGCCACACGAGAAAACAAGTTTTGAAACATTTATATGAAACAGAATATAGTACATGCTCAGTTTTGAAGCACAATATAACCTAACTTGCGAGTCGGGCTCTATAGGTCACTTCACTTTGAATATTTATAGAATATTATATTCTATATAATCAAAGATAGGTCATCCAAGTAACCGAACATCCAGTTTTAATTTGGACTAAGTACTTACTTACACTACTTATACTTTGGTTATAACAGAAATTTGTCACCGATTCGCACTTGGCCATTATTTATTGTTGGTTGTGATACTTTCGAGTGTGTTCATAATCAAGCCAAATTTGACGCTTTTGTACGTATTACCGTTAATTACATTAGTGCTAATACAAAAATACGTAAAAAAACGTTTGTTGTATGGGGGACCCCCTTTCGTTTTAACTTTTTGTCTTTATTATTTCAACTGGCTTTCTATTACGGCTCAAAATCTAACAGATAGACATACGGACAGACAGGCAGAAGTGTAGGCTCATAGGGTCCCGTTTTTACCCTCTGGGTAAAAACACGAACACCCTAAAAACACGAACATCAAATTAAACTATTCCTAAATTTTTTTTTTGTTTAGGACCTAATTTAAGTGAATGAAAAAAAGTTGATAATAATAGTATCAGCAAATAGCCTCTATCTACTGTTTTTTTTATTTATCGTGTTCCTTTAATTATGTAGGTACATTATAAGCAAAGTCGTGATCATAATTTCAAGAATCCTAACGAAAATTATTTAAAAAAATACTAAATGCTTTTAATGCTCCTAATAATAATTATTAATTTATATATTTCAGATTAATTAATCTAATCTAAATAATTAACCGCGTGGTGGCCGAGACTAGGTTGGCGGAAACCAGGCCGACCGAGGAAGAGGTGGAATGACGTTGACGACATCAAAAGTACTGTCATGTCGGGAACGAGTGGATGCGATTAGCGAGAGACCGGGGAGAGTTGCATAAACAAAAGGCCTATACCCAGCAGTGGGTCACTCAGGCATACTCAGGGCTGATGATGATGATGATGAAATAATAAACAGAAAAATTAATAACCTTTACCATATACATAATTGCATCTAAAAAATATTGAATAATTTTGTGCACATTATATACTTACGCAAATACTTTTGTCATAAAATTTCGTACTAGAACCCTAGAACTCAAATAATAAAATGGATGAAATTTTCTTATAATGAAAAATCTTATTTATTGTTTTGTGGTGCACGAAATAAAATAATAATTGTTGCAAATGGAGATTTTCCATAATACTACTTCATTACTATCTGAAAACCTCGGTCCATCTGGTTTGAATATTTTTTTTAACTACGATAATCGACTCTTCAGAAATAGGCGGATTTTAATAGACCGTCTTCGTTTGGCCACCAACTCGACTGATGGTAAGCGACGTTGCAGCCGAGGATGGAACACGTTGCTCTATTAGAAGAAATCTAATGATTTTAATTGTATACTTTATTATCTTGTAGGTGCGAACTGCGCGCAATATTACAATGTTTTTTTTTCCACAAAAAAGGCAAATACTCAAAGCTTTATTTGACTGCTCATCCTTTACCCCGCCGTAAGCCAAAGTTCTAAATTTTCAGCATAAGCTATTTCGAGCTGGCCAATCCTAGGCGCGATAGAAGAATGACTTTTGAGTCTCCAATCACAAGCGTCGAGTCGCGTCGCGTCTCCAGTCACTCCAATCACAAGCCGCCATTCGATACCGAAAGCTTGGACGAAGCCAAACGTGAGCCAAGCCATAGCTATAAAGAAATGTAATTTTATTTTAGTTCCTTGCAAGGGAACTTTTGGATGAAATGTGGAAATTACCCCAAATTATTTCCTTAGATTTTTGTGTCATAATATTTCCAACTTAGATAAGCGATTTCCAAATGTTTCAATGGCAATCACACAATGCATTTCGTTAGGCTCTGCAAAACCGATGTGAAACAGATTTCTTACAAGGCTTGCAAAGCAGTGCATGTTGGTAAAATAATGTAGTCCTTTAAACTTTTGAGGTTGTACATACCGTTTTTTTTTATATTGACTTGTAATGTTGGCCTTTTGGCCTCTACAGATAGAACGGACTAGTTAGCGAACGCAGAGTGCGTTCGGCATAACTTGATGGTTTTTGGGCGACTAGCACAAGGGCACCTCGAAGGTACAAACGTCGGCTTGGGCCGTCGCCGGGAGTCATTGTACATACCGGTTTCCTCACGATGTTTTGTTTCACCGTTTTCGACCGCTGGTATCGAAACTGCACATAATTTATTTGAGTACCCACTAAATAAGCTGATGCAGGGCCGAGAATCGAACCTGGTGCCATCAGATTGTAAAGCGCACATACTACCGCTCGGCGACCATCGCTCTTTCATGTACTTATTACCTACTTTTTAAGTTTATCTAGGCAATAGATGCGACTGTAGAAGACAAATTCCTTACCAACTCCTTAGCCCATCAACTAGAGAGAGCCCTTTTAGCACAACTCCTCAGTCACTAATAATATCTTTATTTGTTCTTACAGCATCCATCTCATCGTTATCCATGGTGGTCGGATCCTTGAGCAGTGGACAAATTCTAGATCACTACGGCAGGAAGACAGCTCATATTATTCTTGGAATACCTTATATTATTGGCTGGTTGGCGATCGCCTGCGCTCAGTCTACCAGCATCGTCATCTTAGGCAGATTCTTCACCGGATTATCATCAGGCGCCAACAAAGCTGTTATGTTAGTTTACATCGGAGAATTGGCAAGCCCCAAGATCCGAACATTGGCTTTGGTCGTGCCCGGCATATTGTTAAACGTAGGGATTTTAAGTAGCCACATATTTGGGTATTATTTGGATTGGAAAATCAGCTCCTATGTATGCATCGTTCCTGCTATTATGATTACAATTTCCTCATTATTTTTAAAAGAGAGCCCTTTGTGGCTGATCGCTAAAGGAAGAACGGAGGAAGGTATTGAAATTTTTAGATGGTTCCGTGGAACGGACGAAGCTTCAGAGGCTGAACTGAAGAACGTTCTTGAGAGACAGTTAGAAAAGCCTGAGACGTCTGCAAAAGAAACGCTCAAAGTAGTTTGCTCGAGCTCTTTTCTAAAACCGATGCTTATTCTACTAGTAGTGATGGTGAACATGCAATGTTCAGGCGTATTAGCTATAAGTTTTTATGCACAAGATATTTTTCTACAAACATTTTCTGGAGACGTGGATCCGTTTATTATGATGGTTATAATGGATTGCATCGTAGGCGTTGTATCAACGAGTATTTGTTTTCTAGGAAAATATGTGTCAAAGAAAAAATCTTATTTGGTAAGCAATTTCTGTGTTTCGGTATTTCTTGCAGCTTTATTTGCGTGCTTAATTGTGGGCTATCATAGATTTGTGTGGGTACCAGTCACATGTATGGTACTCTTCTTATGTTTTTCTACTGGCATTTTTACTATAGGATGGACATTTGTTCCTGAATTGTTGCCTAGTAGCGCTCGTGGTTTAGGAGCAGGATTTACCTCTGCATTTGCGTCGATTTCACTTTTTGCTATTGTTAAAGGCACGCCTGATTTTATAAAATATTATGGCATAGCAGCGGTTTACGCATTTTATGGTTTATCAACTCTTATTTGTGGGGTTATTTTATGTTTTATATTGCCAGATACTGATGGAAAAACATTGCAATCTATTGAAGATGGTTACAATAAAAAGAAAGTTGAATCAATCCCATTATGAGGAGTTAGAAAACTCAACACTAACTGACTGTTTTAAATTCATAGTTAAAAACTTACCTACTGATTTCAAATAATTAAGTAAAACCTACTGTTTTAAGCTTACAGTAAAATGTTAACGGTTGACAACTACATGCTAGATATCAGTAGGTAACACTTAAGTAGGTATAGATACTACGCAAGGATTTTATATATACCCTCTTCCTTGATACTACGTTAACGTCCCGTAAGTTTATTTATATTAGCAAAGTTTCTGCCCTCAGATCAGACATACAAGGGAGATATGGCTTTGTACAATAATTATCGTTTGTATTCAAGTGGTTCCATGTTTCATACATATACCTATTTAAAAACTGTAAGCTACTCACTTACTATCTGTGAACTTTGTATTGACATCAATGTACTGACTACTAGTCCACATGCATAATAAAAGGCTGGCAAGGTCGTCCGCTGGATGAGTTGAACTAAAAGCATCAAGCCTGATTTAGGCCAAATGCATTTGCACGCGCCACGTCACCTTACCATAATAGGCATGATGACTAAATTTTTTTTATTACCCCATAAAAAAGCTGATCATAAATAGAGCACATCAACGAAAACAAAATTAAAATTAGTTCAAAAATAAATAAGATTTAAGCATTTTAATTTCATGCTAGACAAAGAGCGCACTATACTGAGTCGTGACGACAAGGCTCAGGTGCGTTATATAAATACTATGCTAACACACGCTTTGCGAGAAAGGGATAGAACATCCCCTCTCTATCCCCACCTAAAACTTTAAACACTCATATCTCATAGATTTATCAGCCAAATAAAATTATTTTTTCAGTATGTGTAATGTATTTAGTTAAATTAATCGCTAAGCCGGTTATTTGCAATAAATTAAATATTAGTCATCATGCCTAATTGACAGCGGCAAAAAAGCCGGATGACTATGTTGTAAATTTTATGACATACTGATTTTATGTTACATAGATAGGTACATCGTCAAAGGTTACATAGGTACATAATTATAAATGTTTACAGCAATTTGTTGTATTTATTATCTAAGTTTTTAAAATTTATTCCTTTTTTGATTAGAAAATCGATTTTAGTTTAATAGTTTGTGAGATGAATTTTAGTGGAATTATCCGTTTTTATTCTCAACTAGCTGTTGCACGCGACTTCGTACGCGTAGAATTTCATATAATAGCCAAATTTCAGCTTCGTAGGCTAGTCAAGTAGTTTTCAAGATTTCGTGATGAGTGAGTGAATGAATTTCGCTTTTATATAATAGAAGATTAATTTCCCATAGATGTTAACCAACACTGCTCCCATTTTTAGGGTTCCGTACCTCAAAAGGAAAAAACGGAACCCTTATAGGATCACTTCGTTGTCCGTCTGTCTGTCTGTCCGTCTGTCAAGACCCCTTTCCTTAGGAACGCAAAAAGATATGAAGTTGAAATTTATATTTCAACTTCATATCTCGGATTACTACTCGGATTTACGGTTTTTTTAGCTGTGAAAAAATTAATCTTTTAAGTTTACGCGATCATAAGATATGATCGTTTATGTCTAGGTCAAGGGTCAAGGGAATCAAAACCTATAGGGTACTTCCCGTTGACCTAGAATCATGAAATTTGGCGTGAGGCAAGGTCTCACAGAACATATAAAGGAATAAATCCGAACGTTATTATTTCATACTAGCTGTACCCGCGACTTCGTCCGCGATTGCCTGCAGACTAATTATTCGCACTTGGGCACAGTTCCATTTGTCTCATATTAAGCAACACTGCAGTGAAGCACTCTTATCAAGAAAGGAGCTTTTTACTTTAGATTTAAAAACTGTCAGGTTGTATTTCTCAGAAGACAATAACTCAGGTAGGCAGTTCCTTCGCTGTTCGACCACTAAATGTTGAAGTGAAGTGCTTTGTGCGAGTCTTTGGAATTTCGACAGTAAAATGGAGTCTTGTCACCGAGGTTCTCCTTGTTTGTTGGTGAAAGAAAGATGATATCTGAAGGATATTAAATTGTACAGTTGCATTGCAGTCTCCGAAATGTATCTGGTAAAAGACAGATAGTTTAGACAAATATAGACTCAATACGGTGATGTTCTAGGTTAGCTAATTATTTACACCAAAAAACGCTTGCTTATACCTATAACCTAAACAAAATCCTAAAAATACATAAGAAACCAAGTAATATTTCTAGAAGACCAATAATAATTGAGTAAATAGTTCTGAAAAGAACTTATATCCGAATTTAATTTAAATAAACCGGCCAAGTGCGTGTCGGGCTGGCGCACTGAGGGTTCCGTACCACCACAAAATACAATAAATAGTTGTCCAAGTACAATACTATACAATACAATGACTCAAGTAACCGAATTACCAGTTATTAAAACGCCTTCGTAAAAGTAATTTGCTAAGTAATTTGCTACGCAGTTTGCTACAGGCGCTCGAGTATAATAACTTGATAATGAACAGAAATTTTCATCGACTCGCACTTGTCCATTATTTATATTTGTTGTTATACATTAGAGTGTGTACTATAATCATGTTAAATTTGATGCTTGTAAGTATTAGCGTTTTTATATTAGAGCTAATACAAAAATACGTTTGTTGTATGGGGTACCCCCCTTTTATTTTTACCTCTTTGACTTTTTTATTATTTGTTAGTCAATCCGCCGCATTACATATTCTGTGAAAATTTCAACTGGCTATCTGTTACGGTTCGAAGGATACAGCCGTTAATAGGTAGGACAGACAGACAGACAGACAGACAGACAGACAGACGGACGGACGGACAGACAGACAGACATCGTAGGCTTAGTAACAGGGTCCCGCTTTTACCCTTTGGGTACGGAACCCTAAAAATGATGGCATTGAAAACTTGTTTCTTTTACGTGATAGTCCATAGAGTAGGTATTTTCTTTCTGAGGGATGTCTTCAGGGTGGTGTTACTGACTTTGACAATAGGCTACCTAAGTACCTACTCAACATACACTACAAAGTGCGCTGCAAATATACCGCCAGCTTAAGATGAGCCATACGTTCAAAGGTTCCTGTACATTCTGGAGGTCAAGTTATTTGGACATAATACTGACGGTTGTGATGTCTCTTATTTCTAAACTACGAAATCGAAGACTTTGAAATTTTTACGGGATGTTTTTTAAAGTACCTCCTTTCTAATAACAAAAATAATATAAAAGAAATCGGACTACGCGGTAATGAATTACAACTAAGTACATATTTTGACTTTCATCTGCTCGACCAAGGGAACCATGCAAAATTTCGGGATAAAATGTACCTATCCTATAACCTACCTCGTAGTATGAACTAAAATTCATCATCATCATCATCATCATCAGCCAGAAGACGTCCACTGCTGAACATAGGCCTCCCCCTTTAACCTCCACACTGAACGACAGCCTGCCTTTTGCATCCACTGGATGCCCGCGACTCTCACAATGTCGTCGGAACTTAAATTATGATAAGTTTAATTTGAACCATTGAGTAGTTTCGGCGTGATGCACGGCCCAGATACAGACAGACAAAAATGAAACAAAAATACAGTTTTGACTTCAGTATCGATTATACAGGCGATGTAAGGGGAACACTCTCGAAGCCAAAAGAAGGTATTTGTACTCATCATTATGAACCACTTTTAGAATGGGACCAACCCTGAAATCGCGAAAAAAAAACAGATTGATCTAGATCTTTCTCGAACATTCCAAATCGATTACAATATTTTAGAATTATGTCGATCATTCCAAAATTTCTAGAACTTTCTCGAACATTATAGATAGAGTAGGTATTTCCTTTCTAAAGGATGTCTTCAGATAGGCTATCTAAGTACCTACTCAACGTACACTACAAAGTGCGCTGCAAATCAGTCGCCAGCTTAAGATGAGCCGTACGTTCAAAGGTTCCCGTACATTCCGGAGGTCAAGTTATTTGGACCTTATACTGAGGGTTGTGATGTCTGTAATTTCTGAACTACGAAATCGACGACCTTGAAATTTTTACGGGACGTTATTTAATATACCCCCTTTCTAACAAAAAAAGAAATATTGAAATCGGACTACGCGGTAATGAATTACAACTAAGTACACATTTTGACTTTCATCCCCTCTCCTAAAGGAACCATGCAAAATTTCGGGATAAAAAGTATCCTATAACCTACCTCGTAGTATGAACTCAAATTATGCTAAGTTTCATATGAATCCATTGAGTAGTTTCGGCGTGATGCGCAGCCCAGATACAGACAGACAGACAGACAGACAGACAGACAGACAGACAGACAGACAAAAATAAAATAAAATACAGTTTTGACTTCAGTATCGATTATAGAGTGCCGTCCAATTTTTTTTTTCAAAATATCTTCAATGTACAGAATTGGACCTGTTACAGTTTTATTATAAGTTATTATGCTATTATGCTGCTATTATGATTACAATTTCCTCATTATTTTTAAAAGAGAGCCCTTTGTGGCTGATCGCTAAAGGAAGAACGGAGGAAGGTATTGAAATTTTTAGATGGTTCCGTGGAACGGACGAAGCTTCAGAGGCTGAACTGAAGAACGTTCTTGAGAGACAGTTAGAAAAGCCTGAGACGTCTGCAAAAGAAACGCTCAAAGTAGTTTGCTCGAGCTCTTTTCTAAAACCGATGCTTATTCTACTAGTAGTGATGGTGAACATGCAATGTTCAGGCGTATTAGCTATAAGTTTTTATGCACAAGATATTTTTCTACAAACATTTTCTGGAGACGTGGATCCGTTTATTATGATGGTTATAATGGATTGCATCGTAGGCGTTGTATCAACGAGTATTTGTTTTCTAGGAAAATATGTGTCAAAGAAAAAATCTTATTTGGTAAGCAATTTCTGTGTTTCGGTATTTCTTGCAGCTTTATTTGCGTGCTTAATTGTGGGCTATCATAGATTTGTGTGGGTACCAGTCACATGTATGGTACTCTTCTTATGTTTTTCTACTGGCATTTTTACTATAGGATGGACATTTGTTCCTGAATTGTTGCCTAGTAGCGCTCGTGGTTTAGGAGCAGGATTTACCTCTGCATTTGCGTCGATTTCACTTTTTGCTATTGTTAAAGGCACGCCTGATTTTATAAAATATTATGGCATAGCAGCGGTTTACGCATTTTATGGTTTATCAACTCTTATTTGTGGGGTTATTTTATGTTTTATATTGCCAGATACTGATGGAAAAACATTGCAATCTATTGAAGATGGTTACAATAAAAAGAAAGTTGAATCAATCCCATTATGAGGAGTTAGAAAACTCAACACTAACTGACTGTTTTAAATTCATAGTTAAAAACTTACCTACTGATTTCAAATAATTAAGTAAAACCTACTGTTTTAAGCTTACAGTAAAATGTTAACGGTTGACAACTACATGCTAGATATCAGTAGGTAACACTTAAGTAGGTATAGATACTACGCAAGGATTTTATATATACCCTCTTCCTTGATACTACGTTAACGTCCCGTAAGTTTATTTATATTAGCAAAGTTTCTGCCCTCAGATCAGACATACAAGGGAGATATGGCTTTGTACAATAATTATCGTTTGTATTCAAGTGGTTCCATGTTTCATACATATACCTATTTAAAAACTGTAAGCTACTCACTTACTATCTGTGAACTTTGTATTGACATCAATGTACTGACTACTAGTCCACATGCATAATAAAAGGCTGGCAAGGTCGTCCGCTGGATGAGTTGAACTAAAAGCATCAAGCCTGATTTAGGCCAAATGCATTTGCACGCGCCACGTCACCTTACCATAATAGGCATGATGACTAAATTTTTTTTATTACCCCATAAAAAAGCTGATCATAAATAGAGCACATCAACGAAAACAAAATTAAAATTAGTTCAAAAATAAATAAGATTTAAGCATTTTAATTTCATGCTAGACAAAGAGCGCACTATACTGAGTCGTGACGACAAGGCTCAGGTGCGTTATATAAATACTATGCTAACACACGCTTTGCGAGAAAGGGATAGAACATCCCCTCTCTATCCCCACCTAAAACTTTAAACACTCATATCTCATAGATTTATCAGCCAAATAAAATTATTTTTTCAGTATGTGTAATGTATTTAGTTAAATTAATCGCTAAGCCGGTTATTTGCAATAAATTAAATATTAGTCATCATGCCTAATTGACAGCGGCAAAAAAGCCGGATGACTATGTTGTAAATTTTATGACATACTGATTTTATGTTACATAGATAGGTACATCGTCAAAGGTTACATAGGTACATAATTATAAATGTTTACAGCAATTTGTTGTATTTATTATCTAAGTTTTTAAAATTTATTCCTTTTTTGATTAGAAAATCGATTTTAGTTTAATAGTTTGTGAGATGAATTTTAGTGGAATTATCCGTTTTTATTCTCAACTAGCTGTTGCACGCGACTTCGTACGCGTAGAATTTCATATAATAGCCAAATTTCAGCTTCGTAGGCTAGTCAAGTAGTTTTCAAGATTTCGTGATGAGTGAGTGAATGAATTTCGCTTTTATATAATAGAAGATTAATTTCCCATAGATGTTAACCAACACTGCTCCCATTTTTAGGGTTCCGTACCTCAAAAGGAAAAAACGGAACCCTTATAGGATCACTTCGTTGTCCGTCTGTCTGTCTGTCCGTCTGTCAAGACCCCTTTCCTTAGGAACGCAAAAAGATATGAAGTTGAAATTTATATTTCAACTTCATATCTCGGATTACTACTCGGATTTACGGTTTTTTTAGCTGTGAAAAAATTAATCTTTTAAGTTTACGCGATCATAAGATATGATCGTTTATGTCTAGGTCAAGGGTCAAGGGAATCAAAACCTATAGGGTACTTCCCGTTGACCTAGAATCATGAAATTTGGCGTGAGGCAAGGTCTCACAGAACATATAAAGGAATAAATCCGAACGTTATTATTTCATACTAGCTGTACCCGCGACTTCGTCCGCGATTGCCTGCAGACTAATTATTCGCACTTGGGCACAGTTCCATTTGTCTCATATTAAGCAACACTGCAGTGAAGCACTCTTATCAAGAAAGGAGCTTTTTACTTTAGATTTAAAAACTGTCAGGTTGTATTTCTCAGAAGACAATAACTCAGGTAGGCAGTTCCTTCGCTGTTCGACCACTAAATGTTGAAGTGAAGTGCTTTGTGCGAGTCTTTGGAATTTCGACAGTAAAATGGAGTCTTGTCACCGAGGTTCTCCTTGTTTGTTGGTGAAAGAAAGATGATATCTGAAGGATATTAAATTGTACAGTTGCATTGCAGTCTCCGAAATGTATCTGGTAAAAGACAGATAGTTTAGACAAATATAGACTCAATACGGTGATGTTCTAGGTTAGCTAATTATTTACACCAAAAAACGCTTGCTTATACCTATAACCTAAACAAAATCCTAAAAATACATAAGAAACCAAGTAATATTTCTAGAAGACCAATAATAATTGAGTAAATAGTTCTGAAAAGAACTTATATCCGAATTTAATTTAAATAAACCGGCCAAGTGCGTGTCGGGCTGGCGCACTGAGGGTTCCGTACCACCACAAAATACAATAAATAGTTGTCCAAGTACAATACTATACAATACAATGACTCAAGTAACCGAATTACCAGTTATTAAAACGCCTTCGTAAAAGTAATTTGCTAAGTAATTTGCTACGCAGTTTGCTACAGGCGCTCGAGTATAATAACTTGATAATGAACAGAAATTTTCATCGACTCGCACTTGTCCATTATTTATATTTGTTGTTATACATTAGAGTGTGTACTATAATCATGTTAAATTTGATGCTTGTAAGTATTAGCGTTTTTATATTAGAGCTAATACAAAAATACGTTTGTTGTATGGGGTACCCCCCTTTTATTTTTACCTCTTTGACTTTTTTATTATTTGTTAGTCAATCCGCCGCATTACATATTCTGTGAAAATTTCAACTGGCTATCTGTTACGGTTCGAAGGATACAGCCGTTAATAGGTAGGACAGACAGACAGACAGACAGACAGACAGACAGACGGACGGACGGACAGACAGACAGACATCGTAGGCTTAGTAACAGGGTCCCGCTTTTACCCTTTGGGTACGGAACCCTAAAAATGATGGCATTGAAAACTTGTTTCTTTTACGTGATAGTCCATAGAGTAGGTATTTTCTTTCTGAGGGATGTCTTCAGGGTGGTGTTACTGACTTTGACAATAGGCTACCTAAGTACCTACTCAACATACACTACAAAGTGCGCTGCAAATATACCGCCAGCTTAAGATGAGCCATACGTTCAAAGGTTCCTGTACATTCTGGAGGTCAAGTTATTTGGACATAATACTGACGGTTGTGATGTCTCTTATTTCTAAACTACGAAATCGAAGACTTTGAAATTTTTACGGGATGTTTTTTAAAGTACCTCCTTTCTAATAACAAAAATAATATAAAAGAAATCGGACTACGCGGTAATGAATTACAACTAAGTACATATTTTGACTTTCATCTGCTCGACCAAGGGAACCATGCAAAATTTCGGGATAAAATGTACCTATCCTATAACCTACCTCGTAGTATGAACTAAAATTCATCATCATCATCATCATCATCAGCCAGAAGACGTCCACTGCTGAACATAGGCCTCCCCCTTTAACCTCCACACTGAACGACAGCCTGCCTTTTGCATCCACTGGATGCCCGCGACTCTCACAATGTCGTCGGAACTTAAATTATGATAAGTTTAATTTGAACCATTGAGTAGTTTCGGCGTGATGCACGGCCCAGATACAGACAGACAAAAATGAAACAAAAATACAGTTTTGACTTCAGTATCGATTATACAGGCGATGTAAGGGGAACACTCTCGAAGCCAAAAGAAGGTATTTGTACTCATCATTATGAACCACTTTTAGAATGGGACCAACCCTGAAATCGCGAAAAAAAAACAGATTGATCTAGATCTTTCTCGAACATTCCAAATCGATTACAATATTTTAGAATTATGTCGATCATTCCAAAATTTCTAGAACTTTCTCGAACATTATAGATAGAGTAGGTATTTCCTTTCTAAAGGATGTCTTCAGATAGGCTATCTAAGTACCTACTCAACGTACACTACAAAGTGCGCTGCAAATCAGTCGCCAGCTTAAGATGAGCCGTACGTTCAAAGGTTCCCGTACATTCCGGAGGTCAAGTTATTTGGACCTTATACTGAGGGTTGTGATGTCTGTAATTTCTGAACTACGAAATCGACGACCTTGAAATTTTTACGGGACGTTATTTAATATACCCCCTTTCTAACAAAAAAAGAAATATTGAAATCGGACTACGCGGTAATGAATTACAACTAAGTACACATTTTGACTTTCATCCCCTCTCCTAAAGGAACCATGCAAAATTTCGGGATAAAAAGTATCCTATAACCTACCTCGTAGTATGAACTCAAATTATGCTAAGTTTCATATGAATCCATTGAGTAGTTTCGGCGTGATGCGCAGCCCAGATACAGACAGACAGACAGACAGACAGACAGACAGACAGACAGACAGACAAAAATAAAATAAAATACAGTTTTGACTTCAGTATCGATTATAGAGTGCCGTCCAATTTTTTTTTTCAAAATATCTTCAATGTACAGAATTGGACCTGTTACAGTTTTATTATAAGTATAGATAAAAAAGATTGTTTTGTTATTACAAACTTATTTTTTGTAGTTGGAATGTATCGAAGAACCTTAATGTCCACTACAAAGTTAAGTTTGTCTTTCAATATTTCAATTTTTTTATTTTTTTTGTCTTTCTCTCTGAGGGTCCATTTAACGGAACCCTCGGAGCGCGAGTCCTACTCGTACTTGTCTGGTTTTTTACTAAAAATAGACACAGACAAATTTATAAAAGTAAAAAAATTGCGTAAAACAATACACTAAATAAAACTCTTAGGGTATATATAACGTCCTTGTTTAATTTAAATCAAAAGCAGTAAGGAGTATTGATATAAACTTCGAAGCAAATCACCGCCAAAATAACTTTCTACCCCTTTTTAACCCCATCAGGGGATGAATTTCAATAACATACGAATCACGTCTTCCATCAATTCTATTAAAAAAGGTTTATGCAAAATTTGAAGTATATTGGACCAAGGAATCACGTTTTCCCATACAAACTTTGCCCCCCTATTTCACCCCTTTAGGGGTAGAATTACGGAAAATCTTTTCTTATCCGATGCCTACGTCATACAAAGAACACACCCTCCAAGTTTCAGGTCTCTACAATCAGTGGTTTAGGCTGTGCGTTGATCCATCAGTCAGTTATTCAGGACAAAGCCTTTTATTTGTATAGATAGAAAAGACAAATAATTTGAATTTGTCTGATCTGAGGTTCTTCTCATTACCTTCATCCTCAAACCCCCGCTCAATAGCAGGGTTGGGCCCATTTATAAAAGTTGTTGGCAAGTGCCTTTATTAACTAAACAAAATGCAATCTAATACTAACACTAAAAATACAGTTAGACTGCCCATAGACCATTGAAGGTCTAAAGACAATCCAAATACTCAAGCCCAGAGTTTTGCTCAGTTGGCATTGTACGCAGCATGTTGGCGGCATTACCACGTTGAATGGCAATTCTTATAAATGCGTTGAGCCAGAAACACGCCACCAGGCGCTTTGAAAGATTTTTGAAAAAGAGGTGTTTTCCCGGTCCCCAAAGTTATTTATATATCGACGGACACCTTTCGGCTCAGTTCAAAATGACGATCCCAAGTTTACTAACAAGCTGGACCCATTTAGCCTCCGAAGAGATGTGGGTTCCCAGTGTATTTTCTATCGCTTGTTTTTCGGGGAATGCTCTGAAGAGCTTTTTGATCTCACTACCGCACATCCCGACTATTCCCGACACAGTCCAATTTTTCAGCTCCTTTCTTTCGCGGACCTGCAAGGTATGGAATTTCCTTCCCCCAAAGCTCTTTCCGCCGAGTTTCAACATGAAGTGTTTTAAAGAGGTTGTACTCTATAACCATATATTTACCTCTCCGGGCTGGCAAAGCACGTTACCGTCAACACCGCTAGTGTTGCAGGTGTCCATAGGCGGCGGTTTCTGCTTACCATCAGGCGGACCGCAAGCTGCTTGCCTCTCTTTATATGTATAAAAAGACAACACTTTCCGCGTAACCCTGTACCTATTTATAGATTAGCTTATCGAACGTTTATACCTACACAAGTTTATTCTGATAAATAAAAGCGATGTTACAGTAAATTAGATAAAATAACTGTTTATTTTAAAATTTATTATTAAAACTTTACAATAACATTGTCAGTCTCATGAACAGTCTTTTTCTTCTAACATTTATTCCTTCTTCTCTTCCTGTTTCGGTTCATCAGCAACATCTTTCCTGACTGGTCCAGTATGAGTGATTGGAACGGCTCTTTCACCCCTTACAGCTTCCACTTTAGTTGGAGCTACCACTGTGAGAACTCCATCAGAAGATAATCTGGATTCCACCGTATCAGGATTAGCTCCTTCAGACAGCTTGAACCTCCGAGAGAACTGCCTCGAAACAAACCCATGTTCATCCTGCTTCTCTTCATGTTTGCCTTCAACGATGATGTAGCCATCAGAAATCTTGACTGTTATTTCGTCTGGAGAGAAGTGCTGGACATCAACGTTGATCTGCCACTTATCTTTGTCAACTTTAATGGAGCTGCCATCGGTCGGCCACCAGGACTTCAAACGAGGCACGACAGGGCTGATTGGAGCTGCGAGGATTTCACTCGGTGTCAAGGCGAGGCCGAAACTTTGATCGAGAAGTCTCCTCGGCCAGCGAGGATTTTCGTAATCAAACATGTATGGAAACAGTGACATTTTTCAGTGAAATGTTGTTCTTATTGTGTCAGAAAGTATTGTGAGTATAAAAAGAGTGTCCGTGGCTTATATACGAGAATGGATACGTCATGTTTGGCACACGTAACCACAAAGCTGAGAAAATTCTAGACGCAGACGATTCCTTCGTTCTATTTCGTGCGCCAGAGATATTTAGATACAAAACAAATGTTTTCAATGAGGTGCTAATAAAATCAATATTTTTGAATTTCCTTTACAATTTACAGAGAAACGAATGACTGGTTTGTAACATCACACCTAATTAGCCAAAGGGATTCTTGACAGCGTAAGTATGATGTTCTTTAATGTATTTTTAAGGTAAGAGAACTTAGAGATAAGAATCACACCACACCCTTTATTAAAGAGTTTCATTATAATGTATACATAAATAATAAATTTTTACAAAAAAAAAAACGTTATTCATCCCCTAATTTTTGATATTATCAATATTTTCTTTAAATTTAAATGGGATCACCTTTGTTATGTCTACTCAATAATTACCCATTAAGTACGTATTTGGTAAAAATATTAATATTTTTGAAGATATCGCGTGACATACTCAAAAGTTGAATTCCCCTCTTCTACCTTTTCCTTTCTTTGACCTTCTTTTTGAAGTCGATTGAAAATTTCATCAAATAAATAATATCTATTTTTGTCATAAGACTCCTACGCGAACTCTACGCCTAAAATATATCTGACCGTTTGACTCATAAGATCTAATTCAGTATGTTTACAGTGACCGGTCTATTTACCTGTTTCCACCGTGTGCAATAAGAATTATCGTATTTCACTAGTTCAATGCCTTTTATCGAACAAGGCTCAGTAGTTCAATCAATTGAACTGGTAACTGAACTTCTGAAACTTTTGATTCTCACTAGTTCAATAAATTTTTTTCATTGAACTAGGGAGACTAAAAAATCTTAGTAGTTCAATCAATTGAACTGTTGATTGAACTACTGAGAAGTGAGAATACACGAAAAAACCCGGTCCAAGTATTTATTTGATCTGACAGCTGCATTGCAAAAAGGCTACATGAAAAAACTATGAAATCTGATCGCTTTCGATCGTTTATGAACGTAAGTCTGTAGCAGGTAGGCAGGTCCTTGATATACTTCAGAATATTCAAAAAAAAATATTGAATCATAAAAATACTTTCGATCTAGTCACCTTTCAAAAAATAAAATAAATAAACCGGCCAAGTGTGAGTTGGGCGCACGCACTGAGGGTTCCGTACCACCACAAAATTCAATAACAGTTATAACTTGGTAACTCAGAGCAAATAAAAATAGAGGGACTACCGCGAACACGAAAAGTGAAGCCACTTTTTGAAACATGTGTGCGTAGTCGAAGTTCGTGTCGTGTAATTCATCAAAATAAGTGATAATATAAATACTTAAGTGTGGAAATATTCCATCCTTCTTCTTATTTACTTTGTTGTTGTTTTTACAGTTCTTAACACTGCAAGTAGACATTGGCATCGATTCTGATGTTCCCTAAACTAAACTAAATTTGACAGCTCTAAAATTGTTGCCATCCTCTTTTCACATATTAAAATGAAAAGAGAAGCAGATAATTTTGGTCGTGACAGATTGGTTTATTTTAGTGAGTGGTATGACAGAATCGACGCTATTGTTTCTTTTTAAAACGGATGTTTCAAGTACGCAGGGACGGATCCAGGATTTCATTTTGGGGGGCATTCTGACAATGTTCGGAGCTTGACTTTTAGAGAAGTTTCGATAATTTGTAACTTTAAAAAGACGATAGGTAAGTACTTTGAAGGGCGTACTAGAAGAATACCATATACATACATAATAATGCTGCGAAATGTTTTTTTTTTACCTATCTTTCAGGATTATTTTTCCGGGATGTAGAAAGGTATCCTACAGGAATTATTAGTGTTTCAGGGATAAAAGTAGCCGTTGTGCTTATCTTATCTATAACTATAAGCAAAAAAAACGCACAAACGGAGCGATAGTGAAAAATTGTCACAGTGTTGATTTGTTTCAATGTAAATCAGATTCAAGTAGGGGAACCTGTTGTACCTTGGTCACTTTTTCATTCAACGATTTTTTGAAAAAAAGCGGTTATAACCCTTTTACCTGTTAGACGAACTAATGTGGTTCATAATATAAATTATACAAAAGCATAGATCATCCTTTTTACAGGTTTTAAATAACATAAAAAAAAGTTTGGAATGTTGATCAAGGTACAACAGTGGTGATGTACCTAGATCCGCCTATGTTGTACCTTGGTCATAGTCAGAACTCATCAAATAAAATCCATATTTCTCGACAAATAGCAAATATTTTTATTATTTCCAGCTTCAACACGTTTATAAATATCTTTATAAGGTTATCTAATATCTATGACATATCAATTAACAGAATTTATATGAATAAAATCAGTATTTTTCGTAACACCTAACTTAGTGTTCGTCTAGTCTTTGTCCCATTGTCTAGTCTTAGTCTTTGTCCCATTTGCACTAGTGTCGCCGCCGCAGCCGTCGACAAGCAGTGACTCAGATCTGTTGCATAGCTATAGTGCACATGCTACGCCTTGTAATGTTATCACTATATGTTACCAGAATGTAAGATCGAAATTAGGTAAACGCAGTAGGCTCGAAGTATTACTGTGTAACGAATTAAAATGCCATGTATTAGCTGTATCTGAACATTGGCTTACAGATGCCAAGTTAGCAATGATTGGATTTAATAATTATGTACTTGCATCAAAATTTTGTAGAAAGCATCATATACACGGAGGATCGTGTATTTATATAAAATCTGACATTAAATATGTTAATGGAATAGACTATTGTACATTATCATTAGAAATGACATGTGAAATATCCGCAATTCAATTGACTGAATGTAATTTAATAATTATTTGTATTTATCGATCGCCAGAAGCGGACGTGAATGAATTCCTCGAACGCGTAGACCGCCTGCTAGATAAGATTGTTGACGAGCCGCTGGACATAGTGATAGTAGGTGATTTTAATGTTAATATGGCTAAGGACTCGAAGGATGCGCGTAATTTCAACGACATTTTGTCGACTCACGATTTTAAAGCACACACAAACTTTGCCACCAGGGTTACTCATACGTCAAGCACTACAATAGATAACTGCTTAAGTAATGTTGATGCGAGCCGTATCAGTGTCAAACCGGTCATAGCGCCTGTGAGCAACGTATTGAAATTGAGTGCTTCTTTACTCTGATTTCCGCTAAGCCCGTCACAGTGAAGAAGAGACAGTATAAGGATAGTAATTTCGCGAGTTACATACAAAAGCTTCAAGCCACTGACTGGAGTGAGATAAGGTATAAGTACCAACACGACGCTAACAAATACGCATCGGTTTTTGTAAATATTTTGTCGAACGCGGCGGAAATTAGTTTTCCTTTGAAATCAGTCCCGATCAAGAGAAATTATAAAAGCTGGATTAGTGATGATATAATTGCTATGAAAGACTTCCTTAAAGATCTACATAATCTAGAGCGTATCTTTCCGACTAATGACGAATTAAAGGTATTTACTCAAACCTATTCAAAAATATTTGACACTGTACTAACTAAGGAATGCGCTGCTTTCTACTCGCGTCGTATTGAAAATAGCGAAAACAAAGTAAAAGAGGTTTGGCAAATAGTGCGAGAAAGAACGAAGCCGCATCTACAATATCGTACTGATTACTCAGATGATGTTAGGCAGGACGATGGCTCGCCGTTTGATTCGAGACTGAGTGTAGTGAATCATTTCAACAAACGATTTGCGAACGCTGCACAACTTGCGAACGCCCCCGAGGCAAATGTAGTGGAAGCCCTTCACTTACTTACAAATAGCCGTCCTGCGTCCCCTAGCTCCATGAGACTTAACCATTTCACCCCTCAAGAAATCAAGAAAATTATTCGACAGATTGCGCCTAAGAATACCAAAGACCTATACGGGCTCTCGTGCTACTTGATTCGGGCTGCGGCGGATGAAATAATCCTGCCGTTAAATGATGTATATAATAGTTTGCTAAACCAAAACAGTTTTGCAATAGCCCTCAAAAAGGTTAAGGTGTCTCCTATTTATAAAGGAAAGGGGAAGAAAGAAAATTGTTCTGACTACAGGCCCATATCCATCATACCTGCAGCAGCGAAAGGACCGGAGATGGGCATATGTGGTAGGCTTCAAAAGTACCTGCGTACTACTGGTGCTCTGTCCGACAAACAATATGCGTATCGTGCGGGACGCTCCACGACAAACCTGGCGCGCGAGCTAGTGTGGCAGGTGATGCAGGCCCGGGAGGCAGGGTTACAGGTCGCAGTCATCAGCTGCGATCTGTCGCGCGCCTTCGACGTTTGTAACCACCGCCTGATAGAGATGAAGCTCGAACACTATGGCGTGCGGGGTCCCGCGCTCGCATTTATGAAGGACTTCATGCAGGACAGAGAGCAGACTGTCGTAGCGGCCTCGGGTGAGGTAAAGTCTACCCCTATCAAGCTAAAGATAGGGGTAGCCCAAGGGTCGTGTATATCAAACCTGACGTTCAGCCTCCTCATGAACGACCTACCCAATTCCGTACCGGACGCTGAGGTGCTGATGTACGCAGACGACGTGGCGGCAATCGTTACAGCTCCACGGGTACCGGCGTTGGAGCAAAAACTAAACGACGTTGCCCGTCAACTGGCGCATTGGTTCAGAACAAACGGTCTTGCTCTGAACCCTAAGAAAACTAATATTCTGCACTTCAACTTGTCCGGAAGGCGGTACCCAGCACTATCCGTGTGGATGGAGGGGGAGTGTCTGCGTCAGGTCGATGCGTTTACGATGGTTGGCTTCGAAATAGATAGGGCACTCACCTGGACTGGTCACCTGAATACCTTGTGCGACAAGCTTGGTCGAGCGTGTTTTGCCTTGGATCAGATTGCGCGCATCCTTTCGCAGCAAGCGGTACGCTCTTGCTACTACGCGACTGTCCAGTCTCTGCTGGCATACGGAGTTGATTTGTGGGGATACTCTGCGGAGTGGCATCGGGCTTTCGTGCTGCAGACGCGGGCAGTTCGCGTGGTCGCACGAGTCAAACCACTAACTCCAGCGAAACAAATTTTCAAAGACCTTAAGTTAATGACTCTGCCAGCATTGTACTTTTACCATACCGGTATATACGTTTATAAAAACTTGGCGTCCTTCGTGAGACTCGGTGATGTCCACGAAAAAGTTACTAGGAATGGGGACACCTTGACTATGCCCATACAAAGGCTTACCAAGTCTCACAAATGTACTCGAATATTTGGCATAAAATTATTTAACGCCTTGCCTAAAACCATAAGGGACGCCAAGTCGTTGTATTTATTCAAAAATAAACTTAAGGTCTTTCTGACTGATATGGCGCCGTATAGCGTAGAGGAGTTCATTCCAAAACTGGAGTGAATAATTGATGCTTAATTATAATTGGCATGACATAATTATTATTATTATTTTGCTTTAATTTTATTAATTCTATGATGTATTTTTTTTATATTTTTAAGTGTAGACATGTAATTATTATTATGAATAAAATTATCATTATCATTATCATTAAGCTGGATATTTTTTATTGTTTTTCGTCGCGAACTCATATGCCAACCTCTTAACTTCCTACTGTAACTTTGCTGCTTCTTGTATGTAATCCACAAGCAAGAGCTCTTCGTCACCTGTAAAAACTTTTCTCACGGCTAAATTATCATGGAGGTCGCTCGCATCTTTACCAGTCTTCAAGCAGTGTTCATAATGCCTCTTTAAAGTACATCTTGACAAGTTAAAATGTTTGGCCCCTCTTAATGAGATTTTTTTTTCTTTAACTAGTTTAATAGCACAGTGCTGTTTTAGCAATAGGAGTCCATTTGATTTTGTTTTTGCTACGAGGCATTTTACCTGTATAAAAAACAACAAAATAATAAGTATTTGCGTTCCTAAACAGAATTAAAAAGAATACATTTGAATGTAGGTACCTTGACCATATGACCAAGAAACAACTGTTTCACTATGGTCAAGGTACAACACCCCTACCCTTTTATGTTTATTCGCACATGTAAATATGGAGGTTATGATTAACTCAAATAAGCATACTACATTCTAAACTTGGCTAAAGTACTTGTTTAAATCAAATGGTTTTAAAAATTTATGTAGTAAATAACAGAAGTAATGAAAGAAATGAAAAATATTAAATATCTTACTTTTTTGCAGCGAAAACGTTGAAGTGATCTCCCATGCAATGGCCGCCTGCAACTAACTTCATGTTTATTAGTCTTGTCAAAGTTCACTATACCATATACAAAGAGACGGAAAAAAGGCGCGAACATTTCAAAAAACTAAGTGGCTCTAGGTACAATGGGTGTCAAGGTACAACAGGTTATCCTACCTACATGACGTGTTATAAAAAAAATCGTAGTATATAGAATAGTATATAGAATGATGCGCGAGCGAAGCGAGCGCGAATAATTTTTTTTACTGTCTTACAGGATTCTTTTTCCGGGATGTAGAAAGGTGTCCTACAAGAATTAATAATGTTTCAGGGACAAACAGTAGCCGTTGTGCTTATTTTATCCATAACTATAAGCAACAAAAACGCGCGAGCGGAACGATAGTGAAAATTTCTCTCAATGTTGATTTGTTTCAATGTAAATCAAAATCAAGTACATGATGGTTTATGAAAAAACCATAGTATATAGAACTAGCGACCCGCCCGCCCGGGTGTAATTTACTTGCGAAGCCGGGACGGGTCGCTAGTTATATATATAAACCTTCCGTGAAAATGTATCTAACTGATGGTGAAATCCGCATCAAAATCCGTTGCGTGGTTTAGGAGGAGCTAGCGGCCATACAGACAGACAGACGCGGAAAGCGACTTTAAATTATACTATGTAGAAATGATGCGTGAGCAAAGCGAGCGCGAAATTTTTTTTACTGTCTTAGAGGATTATTTTTCCGGGATGTAGAGAGGTGTCCTACAAGAATTAATTTTTGATAAAATATAGGTACCTATGAGTATGCTGTGTAAAAGTGCACCTGAATCAAATCGAAAAGTTGAGTCTAATGTATGGAATTGCCCCCTGGATCCGCTAATGTCAGTACGACGTTCTGACAAGAAATGCACGTAGTTTTGAATGCGTATGTCTGCGTGTGTATTTATTGGGAATTCAAGTAGTTTTGGAAGCGATTTTGGCGTCACTTTGGCAGTGCGCCGTAGGGACTCTGTATTTTTATTTGCTCTGACCTTGGTAATGAATAGAAACTTGTCATCGAATCGCATTTGGCCATTATTTATTGTTATACTTCAGAGTGTGTGCTATAATCACGTTAAGTTTGACGCTTGTACGTTATACCATTTTTACATTATAGCTAATAAAAAAATACCTAAAAAAAGACGTTTGTTGTATGGGGGAACTTACGTTTTTACTATTTGACTTTTTTATTATTTATTAAGTTATCCGCCGTAACATTACTTATTCTGTGAAAATTTTCAACTGGCTATCTATTACGGTTCGAACAGAGCCTGCGTCCGAGTCGTTTGTTTAATGATAGGTATAATGGGTGATAAGTGCGCTAGACTGCATTTTCTTCAACTATTTTGTTCTTATAACTGTCTTTGATAGATTTCAATGTCATTCCGGTTGTTTCAGGTAATGTGAAACATAAAATAAGACCACAAAATCGGTTTAATACCATAAAACGCAAACAATGCGGCCTCACCATACGAGCTCAGAATATCAGGAATAGTTTTTACCATATCAAAAAGCAATAGGTATGAAATAGCTGAATTAAACCCTGATCCAACTCCTCGGGCACTACTTGGCAATAGTTCAGGAACATAAGTCCAATAAAGCCAGTGGCCCGGATGGTATTCCGGCCTTAGTTCTGAAGACGTGTGTGCCTGAATTGTCCCCTATGCTGACACGCCTCTTTCGTCTCTCGCTTGAGACTGGTCAAGTGCCAAAATCATGGAAGCTTGCAAACGTGCAAACTGTGCCCAAAGGGGTAGTCGTGCAAAAAAAAAAAAGTGATTCTCCCTAGGGCTGAAATGTATTACTCTCAACCCGCTCCTCAGGCAACTTCAGACCTAGGTATTTTCCGAGTATGAGTAATGAAAAAAAACTACCTAGATAGGTATTACAATATTTAATTAATAAAAAACTTAAAATATACAGTAGGTAGGTAATCAGTCTCAACATTACAGTAGTGGCACAACTGGCACAAATAGGAATAGGGAAGTCTTAGGTAACTATAGGTACTTTAGACATCGGTGCCAAACCTACCCAACAAACAAATAAAATTTTTAACTCAAAAAATATAATTATAATAAAAAATATTTAAAAAAGGTCGAATTGATAACCTCCTCCTTTTTGAAGTCGGTTAAAAATTGTACCTACCTAAATTGGTTAAGTAATAAGGTAGATAGTACCAAAGATGTTTCATACTACTATACCTACCTACCTACTAGTAGGTACATGTCAGGTAGGTATAAAATTTAACAAACAACGAATTCAAATGTAGTATTACGTACGTAGTACATATAGGTCGTTGAACAAACAGTTTTTTTTTTTTTGATTTTGATGATTCTCGAACTTATTTCTTTTCCACATTCTCATTAATTTCGCTCTGATCTTT
The DNA here is from genome assembly GCA_932305915.1 of Agriopis marginaria. Lineage (NCBI taxonomy): Eukaryota > Metazoa > Arthropoda > Insecta > Lepidoptera > Geometridae > Agriopis > Agriopis marginaria. Next base: position 16,847,209 of record OW029914.1, on the reverse strand, counting down.
GGCCTCCTTTCGTATTGGTCCGGTTTGTGCGATTTCGCTCTGATCTTTGGCCTCCTTGCGTATTGGTCCGGTTTGTGCGATTTCGCTCTGATCTTTGGTCTCCTTGCGTATTGGTCCGGTTTGTGCGATTTCGCTCTGATCTTTGGCCTCCTTGTGTATTGGTCCGGTTTGTGCGGTTTCGCTCTGATCTTTGGCCTCCTTGCGTATTGGTCCGGTTTATGCGATTTCGCTCTGATCTTTGACCTCCTTGCGTATTGGTCCGGTTTGTGCGATGGGCACCTTTCGCTCACCCTGGATGGCTTCGGGAACTTTCCTCGGTGCTGTGATGGAGAGCACGCCATCAGAAGACAGGCGCGACTTCACCGTCTCCGGCGTGCAACCCTCTGGCAGCGCGTACCGGCGCGTGAACTGCCGCGAGATGAACCCGTGCTCGTCCTTCTTCTCTTGATGCTGCCCTTCCACCACAATATACCCGTCTGCAGTCTTCACGCTGATCTCCTCCGGCGCAAAGTGGTGCACGTCCAGATTTACTTGAAACTTATCTTTGTCCGCCTTGATGTTCGTACCGAAATCTTTAACAGCAGCCGCTAGATGGCGCCACGGGCGGTAGTACTCTTGGCTTAGAAGAGGTCGAATGACTGTCAGCTGATCACGAGGTGTGAGAGCCAAGCCGAAATGCTGGTCTATGAGGCGGCAGGGGCGACGAAATCCGAAGTCGTCGAAGAAATATGGCAGGAGAGCCATTTTTGATGATGTTCTTCAGACTGCTTTGGAACGTGAACGTTTCGTCAGGGTCTGTCTGTAGCCTGTTCAAAATTAGCCTTGAAAACTAGATCGCTACTGGCCAGTGGCCTACTGTGCTAAGCTAGTAGTACTAGACGGTAAGGTAAGTAAAACCACGTAAAACGCTTGTTTGTTGTTTCTGAAATTTGTAGCGACTGGCTTTGAACAGCCAAGGACAGCTTTTACATTGCAGAAAAGCGCCATCTAGTATAGAGTAGAAAAATTGAGATAACAAATTGACGCATAACGCTACTCAACTACCAAGCTGCCAAGTGTTGTGGACCGCAAATTGTTTTCACGAAGTTCTTATCATATAATATCTACGATATTTTATGATAATGAAATTAAAACATCATAAGGACGATTCCGCTATAGACGATTCACGATACCAATTTCTAAAACCACAGTATTTGTTACTTTTTTGTTATGGGTGCAAAGAAGAAGGTCGAAATTTTATAATAAAATCTCAGAGCAAATAAAAATACAGAGTCCCTACGGCGCACTGCCAAAGTGACGCCAAAATCGCTACCAAAACTACTAGAATTCCCAATAAATACACGACTCACGCACACATACGCATTCAAAACTACGTGAATTTCTTGTCAGAACGTCGTAACTCGTACTGAAAACACCTGTTTTAACAAGAAACAATGACTTCTTGCAGTGTTAAGAACTGTAAAAACAACACAAAAGTAAATAAGAAGAAGGATGGAATATTTCCACACTAAGTATTTATATAATCACTTATTTTGATACATACATACACATGTTTCAAAAAGTGGCTTCACTTTTCGTGTTCGCGGTAGTCCCTCTGTATTTTAATTTGCTCTGAGCCTTATTTTAATATTTAAAAAAAAAAAATTTTAGTACGTGGCAAACAGCACGTAACAATATTATCCGACAAATACCGCCAATAACGCCAGTGCGTCCATATAAAGGTATTTATTATGATGATACTTCCTGAAAGTAAATACGCCCGAGTTTATACTTTTATTATTAACATAGTTAATCTGTCGAAAAATTACTCAGATTATTTGAAAATTTTAACTTTATACCAATTATAAATAAACGAGACTCTCTGTCTGTCTTTATCTCTTCTCAATCAAAGGCACTTCACGGCTGAACTAATCTTGGTCAAATTTGATTAGGTAGTGTTATGTTATGTATGCATAATGAGTACGGAAATAATATACTTTAATTTCTTCATTGATCACAAAAAAAAGGTGGTTATCCATCCTGTGCCGTGCAGTCTCATGTCATAACCGAAGCGCACCACCAACCAAATCACTTAACAAATTTCTAGGCTTTAATTATAGTATGAAACTTAAGATTATTAAGTTCATTAATAATAAATAATCAGTTCAGTTCCCTAACATTTTATAACTTGCTTGTGAGAAAACATTTTTAATTTTCTTAGTTTTTATCGTCAAACAAGTCATAGTCACAGTCAGAGTCAAACAGTTATGGTCAAGTCCAAGTAATGCCCTAGTAGAGCGGTGGAGAGTGGAGACTATACTAGCGGCTTCCACGGAGTCTTGGAAACAACACGAAAAGACATGTTACCAGTACCACAAATGTTAGACCACATTAATATCACTCGACCATGTTCACGAACAACTTCATTAAAAATAATCCACCACTGTTACACATTAACACTCGAAAATACACAAGTTTAGGAAAATCATACAATAAAGCAACATGTTTTTTTCACATAGGCGCCATAAATCCCTAAACATAATTATAATAATTCACACAAATATATAATGCGGGCCGAAGGCCGAACGTCTTTAATGCCGCTGTCAACGCACCCTTCGTGAATCGTCTAGAACGCGTCTGCTATTGCAGGTAGCGAACGAAAGGCGTAGTTTATAGTATTTTCTAGAATGTACACTCGTGTGTGTGTGTGTGTCTGCGTACTGCGTAGAGTGGTAGAACAGCTGTTTTATTGTTTTTGATGGATGTAGGTATCACAGAATAGAATAGAGTACGAATGCAGGTAAGTAACCTTTATTAGGTTCCGTACCTCAAAAAGTAAATAGGAACCCTTATAGCATACCTACAAATAGCATAGTAAAAACAAAATAGTAAGTAGGTATGGTGACTCGAGGCCCGTAGGAGATTTAAATATCTAGGTATCTGCTCATGCCCGAACACGCAGGGTTGTCCCTGTCTCTGAGTTTTATAGGTACCTACCTATGTAGGTATATTTATATTATAATGAAACAACATTACGTGGGCAGATGCGGATATAAATAAGTTATTGTTACAAGATAACGAAACATCTGACAAAATTATGCCTTCGTGTCTGCTTCGTGTGTTTTCTCGAAGTTTAAAAACACACCAAAAAAATCGCTATCTATTTTTTGTAACAAATGTACTGTACCTACATGGTTGTAGGTAATTAGGTGTTGAAGACTGAAGTATAGGTACCTATTTCCTACGGTTTTGACTCGTTTTTACTGACCAAGTTCAATGGTTATGGCTCTTCCATTCATTTTATTTTGGTCGAAGGTAATAGGTACTTTTTGATGGGTAATGCAAAATAGTTTACCACACAATAGGTAGGTAGGTATTACACAGTTACAAGTAGGTGCAATACTAGGTCTAATCCTTTAAAATTAAACAATCTGCTATAAAATCGTGTTTTGTAACTGTCCACAAAGTTAAGAATCAAACTGTCATAGACAAAAAATAACGGTCGTCTTTGTTTAAAACTGTTTCCAGACTTTCCAGTGACTATACAAATAACAAGCTAGGTAGGTACCATTTTCTCGTTAATTCGTCCCGAATACCCACATTTTATTTTGAGCCTGCCTTGTAATGAGCTGGAATCACCCGATATGTAGGTGCTTTTGCCGATATAATTTTCTAGTACCTAGTACCTACAGACAGGCACCTAGCCACCTAACCTTAGAATATATTATACAACCTTCCAACACAAAAACTAGCAAAACCTTAAATCTAATCAAAATTAACGGTACCTACAACGATAAAAAAGTTTTATTTAGATAGGTAGGTATTAACAGAGTAAAATTTTGTCACATGGGTACTTACCTACCTCTTTGATTATGTACCTACCTACTATACCTTATACCTACATCGTCAAAGGTATAAAACTGTTGGTGGTAAGTTAATTGGTAGGATAGAATAAATATTCAAATAGCAAAGTAAAATTAAATTGGGGGGTTAAATAAAAATTCAACAGTTAATTTCATTAGGTATGTTAACAGGGTTAACATAATTATACCTAATTACCTAGGTACCTTGTAGGTAATGACAATGATAGGTAATAAATTTATTTCTAAAAAATAGCACATAAAAATTTACAATAGACATACGTAAGTACACTATTATGAGAAACCCTAATAAAAAAATTCGGTGGTCCCCAAACTAGGCTAAGCTGTATCGTGGGTACCCTGTGGAAATAACGAAACAAAATCCGGCTGGTGTGTAAAACAACTAGGTACCTACCTATTATACGTATGCTATTATTAAATTATTATGTACCTACCTATTAGCACTAAGGAATTATCTGACATGGTAATAGCCAAAGAATTCAGTACGTAGTACATATAGGTCGTTGGTAATAGCATTGTTTACTAACAATCGTAGTATCAGAGTAATAATGATTCATCGATTGCCGGCCGGCGTTCCTGGCTTTTCAAGAACATTCTACAAACAGCGTATCCCCCGATTGTACACAACCAATACAACAAAACTTTTTTGATGTGTGAATCGGTGTGAATGAATCATCTTGACTGTGTGCAACATAGCCCAGGGAACACTTCGCACATTCGAGAATGTTCTACTCGACGCTAGATGGCAGGGTTACAAAAGTATAAATACGGACAGCGCGCTCCAAGCGGCATGTATTTGAACACAAGCGGTCAAAGCGGAAGCAACTCCAGAGAATCTCAAGCAAGCCTTCGATTCGTTCGAGATACCCAGCAAGTTCTATTCAATACTTCAAGTATCCAGTTTCTCAGTTTGTATTGAAGAGAGTTCTTTCTACAATCAACAATGTCTCTGCTACCTTTTGTACTCGGCTACGAAGGGCCTCGCCACCGCCACTGGCCCAGCCGTCTTATGGATCAGGACTTCGGATTGGCACTGACTCCTGATGACCTCCTACTATCTGCAAGCCCCTTTTTTTCGGACGACTACTACCGCCCGTGGAGACAGCTAGCTGCCGCTGCGAGGGACGTCGGTTCTAACATCAAGGCGGACAAAGATAAGTTCCAAGTTAACCTGGACGTGCAGCACTTTGCGCCGGAGGAAATCAGCGTGAAAACTGCAGACGGGTATATTGTGGTGGAAGGGCAGCATCAAGAGAAGAAGGACGAGCACGGATTCATCTCGCGGCAGTTCACGCGCCGGTACGCGCTGCCAGAGGGCTGCACGCCGGAGACGGTGGAGTCGCGCCTGTCTTCTGATGGCGTGCTCTCCATCACAGCACCGAGGAAAGTTCCCGAAGCCATCCAGGGTGAGCGAAAGGTACCCATCGCTCAGACTGGACCCGTCCGCAAAGAGATCAAAGACCAGAGCCAGGGAGCCAACGGAGATGCAAAGTAGGCATTTCTAACTACCTACGTATTTTGTTTAACACATTTTGTTTTTACTTTATTTCCTAATGATTAATTGAGACTGATTTGTGTTTATTAAGCCCGTGTGAAATAGCCGTAAGTTTTATTTACTACAAATAAATTCCTATGTAGGTTAATTTTTTTGTTTAAATTCCAGAAAAACCTTTTAGGTAGGCTTTGACATCGTCAAAGTAGGTAGGTTCGTAACAAGTTCTGTAGTGTAGTTACGCTCAGGGAGTTTAATAGGTGCTTAGAATTTGTACCTGATGTGTAGTTAATTTAAGATAGGTACCTACATAATTATCAATAAAAAACCTATACCTATGTCAAGAATAGGGATGTTTTTCAGTTATTAACCGACTTCAAAAAAAAGTTCTCACTCAATCCGACCCGTAAATTTTTTATTTAAAAATCAAAATACTGAACCGATTTTGAAGAAAATAATTTCTATGGGGCCTACCTACCCAAAAGTAGGTAACAAGGTACCATTATCCTTTCAAATATCTTTCTTAATATATATAAATCTCGTGTCACAATGTTTGTCCTCAATGGACTCCTAAACCACTTAACCGATTATAATAAAATTCGCACACCATGTGCAGTTCGATCCAACTTGAGATATAGGATAGTTTAAATAATTATATAACTAGCGACCCGCCCCGGCTTCGCACAAATTACACCCGTGCGAAGCCGGGCGGGCGGGTCGCTAGTATTTTTATAAATCTAAATGACGCGAGTCCGAATTGAGAACCCCCTCCTTTTTTGAAGTCGGTTAAAAACAAAATATTTAGGAAAAGATGCGCACTTTTACCACCTTTTTACGTGCTTTTACAAACGCGATAAAGCTAATACCTACCCTTTGATTATACCTACTCTACGTCAGACGAAATAGGTAGGTACCTACACTACCGTAACGTAGACTGGCGCAGATTTCCAGCCAAAACTGTGCATATAAGTAGGTAGCTACATAACTACCTAAAGGTACTTGACATGTATGTAACTTGGTACTATATAAAGCAGCAAATATAAAGTAGGTATTCCGAGTCTATGATTATAGAAAGCATTAAGTTGGTACTAAACTCTCCTCGGTCAATAAGTAATAGTAGGTACCTAAGTATAAAGTAGGTAGGTACCTACTTACCCGATATCTCAAGGAAAAGCTGCTCCGCAATTCTAAGCTAGAACCTTTTCTGAGAATAGCTACACAATTATAGGGAAGTTAGCGATTTTTACTGTATTAGTGTAGGTACATTATCATCTCCGCAGCAATGAATCAGTCCCGGCAATGTGGAGATTAGGTAGGTACATAGATAAACATATATACTAGAAGGTAGGTAGGTACTACTATTATTTTTGTAATGGAAACAATATAAATGTAGGGGTCTAATCTCTCGGGTGAGCGATCTATAGGTAACTAAAATGTTGTAACGTAGTACATTTACATCGATGGTTGTAACGATCTTTTTAGTAGTATCGACATAGGTATTTCATGTGCGTACAAGTGGGTTCCGGAGCTCAGTGTTGGAGGTTTTGGGTGGTAGTCTGGTAGCTTTCTGGTAGTGGCAGCAAGCATTTGTCATGATGTATCACCCTGCAGGCCTAGCATGGCATGGATAAATTATCTTTCCACCGTTTTTATCCACGTCTAGACGCGAGAAAGCTAGAATATGGATACGTTTGTCTTTTTCTCGCGGGATAAAAAAGGTGGAAAGACAATATGTCCACGGCCCGTGCTAGGCCTGCTGGCTTTAAGTCCGGTCAATTTAGACATTCGAAGTTACCTAAATTCCCACCAAGCTGAAAATCGGTAAGATTGTTTAAAATATCATTAAAAACAAAATTTGAAAGTTCCCCATCTTTCCCCTGTAAGGAAAAAAATTTATTCAAGGTCAAAGGTAAAAAAAATGAGTTTTTCGCGATTTTCAGCAAAACGGTAAGTTTTATCATAAAAATATTTCAAACAAAAATTGTAGATCATAAAATTATCACAAAAAATTAATTATTACTTTTTTTTCTACGAGCCACCGTTTTTGAGATATAACGATTCATTTTTTACATTTTTGAGTATTTTTTTTTATTTTTTTTTTATAATCTGTTATTGAGGGATCGCGATAGACCTATCTCGCCATCTCACTCGCACCCACCATACATATACTGTCTCGCTCTCGCTCCTACAGCGACCCTACATCATTGTCTGGCAAGGGGTTGGAACTATCAAAAATGTCTGGCTGATGAGGAAACATCATCTAATTATTACCTAAGTATTATATATAAAAATCAGCTTTTATACTATAACATAAGTAGAATTATAATTTCATGAACATTAGGGGTGTCTGGCAAGGGGCTGCCACGATGTTAAGTGTCTGGCAATCAATAACGTGATTTTTTATAATATTCTGAAGGTAATACCAAAAAATCACACTTTATTATTTGATGAATTTAGATCGGTATTTTACACACCTTTAGTACCGTTTACCTGCCAAAGCCACGGTAACCCAAACTTCATAATAGTCCATCGTTCTTACCTGTGTTGGGAGCATGCGCTGACAAACTTTCAGCTTTTATAAAATAACGAAGGTCTGGGGTTCACGGGCTCTTGCTCTATAATTATATTATGATATTTTTACTCTAAAAAAAGATTTCTTCCTTGCGTCATGTTCGTATGATAGGTATGATATGATAAATATCTATTATTAATCCGTGGTCAACTATGCTGGTATTTCAACTAGCAATTTTTCTGTATACTTATTTAGTTCTAAATTTGGTTGAATAGGTACCTACTGTTTAATTCTTTAAGTAAATTTAAAAAAAAACTAGGCTAAGAAACTGATAATAATATATTGTACGGCCGAAGAGGGTAGAACTGTGATACCTACTCAATGATGTATTTGTAACAACTCATGACAATAAAAGTTATTCTATTCTTGGGTGGAAATTAGAAGCCTTACAACCTCTTTACAACAAACATTTGATTTTGTCAATTAAGTCAAAGAGAATATAATAGAATTAAGTCAGGTAAGAGCAAGGATTTTATATATACCCTTATATGTTTATCTATGGGTAAGAGACGAGGAAAGTCAACGCGATTCCCGTCAAATTAATAAAAACCAAAACAATGAAATAAAACTTTGGAATAATCAGAAAAAAAAACATGATTATCAGTCCTTTATTGAGCATGCAGCTTCGTCCGCAGCTGTGCTGCTGGCTAAACCAGTCTAGAAATATCAGACCCAACATCAAAATCGGGAAGGAGAAATTTCAACTTCAACTAGACGTTAGGAACTACGATAAAGACGAAATTCGCGTGAAAGCGCGCCCAGAGTACGTCGTGATCGAAGGCAAGCAACAGCAACAGACTAAAAGAGGTTTGGTCATACGTCAGTTCACCAGAAAATTCAAGCTTCCTACTGGATGCGTCATGGAATGCATGGAGTCCAAGTTATCTCCTGATGGGATGTTGACGATCACTGCTCCTAGAAAGATTTGCGACCCAAACATTCCATGTGAGACGCTTATTCCTATAACGCCTGAATTTACTCAAAAAGATCAGGATGTATCCTTTGTGCCTGTCCAGGAAAGCGCCCCAAAACCAACAGAAGCCAAACAAGATCCTTGCGCACCGTTTCACAATAAACCAGCCTTATCTCCACCCAGCAACAAGAAGATATGAATGTTTGCGATTGGTTTGCGAAGGATTGTTGCTTTTGGAAGATTTTAATTTTGATGTCTTATTATATTAACTAGGTATATGTTTTATTTCATACTTCATTCTTATCATATAGAGAAAACCAAAAATACTTAATCAGAGGCATCCGAGGCATGTCAACAAATTTTCCCGCCCCTCCTACCAATTGGAGGACAGGGAATAATAACCTCGGTGTAAACGGTACGAGGTGAAAACGTTAGTTGCGTTTGCACCATCCCGCCGCTACTTTGACACGGCGCCTCACCATGCAAATCCTCTCGTAGTAAAAGCCTCGAACTACTCGACAGATCCTCCTCCTCTTCGTAGACGCCCTAGAAACATCTTAGGCGACCCGGACGACCCCATAGCCGTCGTCACAGTGGCGGCGCTGGGCTCGCCAGCTCCTTGCAATTGGAAATATTCAGTTTTTGGTACAGGCGTCGGTTACCAGAGGCACATACACACACACACACAGCAATCCCACCGGCGGGATCGTAGACCCCCAGGATCTGTTAGATTATATCCAAATAATCAATCAGTTCAACAAACCGCTAGGGCTCCAGGGCACACCCTCTCTGGGGTGCATGGGCAAGTCTGATTCCCACTCCCGGCGACGACCCAAGCCGAGGTTCATACCTTCGAGGTGCCCTTGAGCTAGTCGCACCACCAAGTTACGCCGAGCGCACTCAGCGTTCGCAAACTAGTCCGGTCAAGCTGTAGAGGCAGTAAGGCCAACAGCTTAAGTAAATGTAAAAAAAAGTCATTGGTGCAAACGGTACATCGGGTCTCTGAGAGCTGCAATGATAAAACGTAAACGTACGACGTTACGTATGACGTTGTAAAAAGTGGAATGAAAACCACGAATTCTGATCACCTTCGGTAGGTTTTTGAACGTACGACTGCAGGGATTCGTTCTTAACGGACCACCAAAACCATCCACCGGGGTGGTCGGTTAGGAAAACTTGTTCCTAACAGACCACCAGCTACTGTCCAACCGGGTGGATATACTTCAGTGAAATATTAGAAGAAAACGTTTTCATTCATCTTTTTACAATGTTATTGAGATATAATAAAAATAATAATATATATAATTTATTTTCTTTCTTTCTTTCTTATATCAGAGGAAATAAACGAATCGAAATAGGAACGTACTTACGTAGGACCACAAAATAACCGCTTCGGACCCTAGGCTCAACTAGTTGAGCCGTTCGGACTTTTTTTTTAAAATTAAAAAAAAATTACCCAAGGCTCAACTCGGTCCCTAGGCTCTACTGCGAAGCTCAACTAGTAGAGCCGTTTGGACTTTTCTTTTCCCTTAGGCACAACTAGTAAGTGTCGATTAGAAAAAAAAAACTAATCCTCAATTCAAAAAAGAAATATCAACGGCACCACTAGTTTTATGCCCGATGTACCGTTTTCACCATTGGCTTGCAACATCAATGGTGCAAACGCAACTGCTTTGTATCGTTTGCACCATTGCTAAGAAAATATTGTACGCCCGAAGAGGGTAGAACTGTGATACTCAATTATGTAATTGTAACAACTCATGTACCAGTTTGAAGCAATAAAAGTTATTCTATTCTATTCTATTCTATTCCATTAATGGTGCAAACTAACGTTTTCACCTCGTACCGTATGCACCATTGACCAATGGTGCAGATGCAACTGGCATTTGCAGGAGTACGACCCGTCCACCTGCCGGCTTCAACCCACTAGTGGGAAGCATGGGTAATTCGCATTTACCTTTGAAACCACTGCATTAGAGTTGGAAACTAATAATAAAAAAAAACGACATTAATGAAGATCAAAAATAGTTTTTACACCAAATCCAAGTACCAGGAATGCATAAACCATGAAGAGCTTTCCCCTTCGCGATCCATAATAACACTTTGTGAATCTAGAGTGAAATACCTCTGCATCGTTTCTGTTATCCTGGTACCTGGTACCGACAAAATGGGCTGTTTCACTTGTCCCTACCAACGTAAACCATCATCATCATATTACCCTACTCTTATCAGACGGACTTGGGCCACTCTCTCCGGGTAGATGTGGGCGTTGACAGCTGTCAGTGTGACAGCTGTCAAGCTTGGTATGACGATATCTCAGAAACTGTCAATCCTGGACTAGCAGTTTCTTTACAAAAGTGGTAGATCTCGTCGAGTTCTTGTGATATCATCCAACTACGTTTGACAGCTGTCATCCGAAACGAAGATCTCTACCCCGAGAGAGTGGCCCAAGTCCGTCTGATAAGAGTAGGGTAATATGATGATGATGGTTTACGTTGGTAGGGACAAGTGGAACAGCCCATTTTGTCGGTACCAGGATAACAGAAACGATGCTGAGGTATTTCACTCTAGATTCACAAAAAGTGTTATTATGGATCGCGAAGGGGAAAGCTCTTCATGGTTTATGCATTCCTGGTACTTGGATTTGGTGTAAAAACTATTCTTGATCTTCATAAATGTCGATTATTTTTTTATTATTAGTTTCCAACTCTAATGCAGTGGTTTCAAAGGTAAATGCGAATTACCCATGCTTCCCACTAGTGGGTTGAAGCCGGCAGGTGGACGGGTCGTACTCCTGCAATTGCCAGTTGCATCTGCACCATTGGTCAATAGTGCATACGGTACGAGGTGAAAACGTTAGTTTGCACCATTAATGGTGCAAACGATACAAAGCAGTGGCGTTTGCACCATTGATGTTGCAAGCCAATGGTGCAAACGGTACATCGGGCATAAAACTAGTGGTGCTGATGATATTTCTTTTTTGAATTGAGGATTCGTTTTTTTTTCTATTTACACTTACTAGTTGTGCCTAAGGGAAAATAAAAGTCCAAACGGCTCTACTAGTTGAGCCTCGCAGTTGAGCCTAGGGTCCAAAACGCAAAATAACAACAACACTTTTTTACGAACCGTCTTTAATTAGCTACAACAAAATTACAACACCCCTTCAGCAGAAGTAGGCACAAATAATAGTTACTTCAAGTAGTGTATAAAACAATATATTTAAACTTTAGAAGCTCCGTTACGCATATCACTACGGTGCCGTGTATTCACATATTATTAATCTAACTTCAATATCGGTCTGGAAGCGTCGAATTTACTGGAAGGGCTTAGAACTACGATAAAACATTATTGATAATAACTAAATAACTATAAGTAGGTAGGTAAAATAGCTTCCAATCGGAAATCTTTAGCTGTCTGCTTGAATCACACAACTACATAAAACCCGATCAAAAGAAGGGCAGATTTTTTTAGGATAGAGGCGCGGTGTGACGCGTGCCGTTGTAAAGGGCAGGAGGGGAAATGATCTTAATATTTCCCGGGAGTGTTGCGTCAGGTAGCGTGCTAGGGTAGGTCCTATGGACCTACCCTAGCTTCGGAGTGCTCCGTCAGACACATAAAAAGCCCACCGAGGGGCTTGGTAGGTATAATCGCACATAACCTGTCTGTACACCTATACTACCGGATATCTGAAGCCAAAGAAGGTGTTATAGCTTTTGTATTTTCAAAGTATTTAAAAAAGAGTTTGTCAAATTACGAAAATATCTAATGTCTTTCACGTTAGTAACAAAGGACACTGGGTCATCAGTTTTATAATCCAGTGTGCCGATGATAATCCTAGGTCTTAAAAAGCATTGGACTAAATGGGTTGCCTTGGGAGACGCCTGACCTACCTACAGTGGGCTGCTATATGCATAGCATAAAGCAGTTGTATTAAGCATAATTTATGGTAACTTCCAAACCGATATCAAGTTCTACAGTAATTTAATATTGCTATACATTGAGACTACGTTTATTAGTCGCTGCAAATATCTTTCTAACACACAACTTTAAGCGACATAAAAATTACACGAAAACAATGAAAATAATGCGTCTTGCACACCGTGCATCCAAGTTGCCCTTGTTCTAAGTTGAGCAGGTTGCACCGTGTGCAAGTCTCGTAACAGTTTTAAAACATTTATCTACATGCATTTTTTAAACTAAGGAAGGTAATATAAACTTGAACAACAAATACATATAAAAACATACAGCAATACTAAAAGAATTTCGTCTACTTATGTAATGACAATGAATTAAATGTAGGTACCTCCATAGTTTGTAAAAAAAAAACCTTATGCTTGGATAGACAAATAGAATATTCCTTGCACTTTTAACATTATTACTTTTTGTGATTCTTTATAATATAATATTGGTACATAAGGTGAATAACCGTGTAAAAGATATTCATTTATTGAATAATTTGACATATAATTATAGTGATAAACAATTTAACAGATTAGCTATTTTCGTCCGCATTAGTTTATATAATATATTGTTATAAATCACCGAGATACAATTTCTATTGTCACAACCCTCAGTGAAAACAGTCAGAAACCGTACGAGCGTCATTGTACAATTATATACTTCACAATGCCACATTTACTCCAATTTAGACATTATGTCGCTTGCATAGTGTTCAACGTTAGCTGTCCGCTATGTCATCGTAGCTCTGGCATCGCGCGGCGTTGTAATCAGATCGCGGTTACCTTGTAATCGACCAAAAAGTCTGCGCAATTCGTAGCGTGCGCCGAGTTTCGGTCATTTTTTTGACACGATTGTGACTCTATATGTATTGTATCTCGATGTTATAAATATATTGAATTGAAACTTTGTAAACGTTTACGAATGTAATGTGCAGCTATCAGAAGTTTATATATTTTTATAATCTGTTTCAATCCAGTAATGTAGATTAATAATCTTCTAAAATATTTATATTTACATGGAAGGCATGAGGCGTGTGCATATAATTATAATTTTCAGAATAGTAATGTAAATAGGACGTTTATCAATTTTAATATATGTATATAGTCTATTCGCTAGATGATTATGGTTGACATCTGCAGTAAATTGCAGAAAGCTGAATTATTTCAATTTCATTTTTAGTTTAGAGTAAAAGTACATAAAAAAGTACTTGATAAAAATACCGGAGGACTGCTAAAAAAAAAAAATGAACTTTCGTAACGCGGCTGTTCGGAATAAGGATCTTGTGTCCAGGTTGACCAACGTCCACATTTTTGACCATGAGGTATGCCTTTTTCCCGTGGATTGGGCACGGTTCTTTTCCTTTTTACAAGCTTTTATTTAAACTGCCCTGTTAGTACGTGTGGGACAAATCTTGCAACTGAATTTTGGACCAGTTATCCCCAACCGATTGAGCTGAAATTTTGCATACACGTTTAGTTTGGATGACAAGGCATGGATAGCTAATTAATGACGTCATTCAAAGTCCAATATGGCCGACCAGTTATTTTCTATGCAATCCATGATATGGGTATCAAATGAAAGGGTTTGCTGACAAAACGAAAAAAAACAAAATAACGTCACCCTCAATTCAATATGGCGGACACCCTATGATGGCAATTTTCTTATCTACCACCATGATATGGGTATTAATTGAAAGGGTTTGCTAAGAATACCAAAGCTTGTTTTAAAAAGGTTTTTTATTATTATTAATTTATTTGAATGGCATTGCTGTCCCAAGACCGCTGGCTGCATTCCCGCGTGGAATGTCTCATAGGTGTCGACTAATCGTGGTGACTTTAGGGACATTTTTTAGTAATATTGGCTGCAGCTTAAGAAGAACTTACAAACTAAATTAAGATGGGATTCAAACTCAGCTATTTGCAAATTATTGCAGATGTCAGCAATCACCGAACATGCCGAAAGGACTATAGATACCTACTTAATGAAAATTCAAAAATGCATTCGAAAAAGTAAAAACTAATAACATTTTTACCAAATATAAAGACTACACATTTTTCACATCTAACAGAATGTTAACATTTAATTTAGAAATATTTTCTCTATTTCTTGTATAATTATACCTACGTAGTCTAGTATCTAAGCTACATAAAGATGTACGCCATTTTGCTTCGCAACACACTAACGCTAGAAATACGTTAAGTATAAAATTGAGCTTTATTGATATGTTTCGTTTCATATTTCACAAGCTTTCACATAATACAGATAAGATGTGACCTGGCACTAAATATTTCTGATGGTACTACCGCACAGATAATATTATATTTCATATTATAAGTAATTTAAATTGTATTAAGCGTCTTGCAAGACCATTATTGTAGCGATTCTTCAGGGTCCTTCTTCCGGCAAGCTTCACTATACAGAGTCAAAGGCAATGACGATATACCCACTTGAATGCTAATCCCAAAGATAATATATAACCACTAGATCGCACATGTGGTCAAAATTCCCTTTAGAAAAATGATGCCACGTCGGTCGCGGGGGGCAGCTTGTGATGGAGACACGTCGCTAATCGACGCTTGTGATTGGAGAATCAAATCATTGATTCAATTCGCGCCTAGGATTGGCCCGCTCGAAATAGTTTAGGTTGACGTGTTAGATCCTTTGGCTTAGGATAAAGGATTTGGCGTAAAGGATGAGCAGCCAAGTGGTTATATTGTCATTGGCTAATCCTTGAATTTCGAAAAGTCTTTTATATAGGTCGCCAGTCTTGTCCTGATGAACATAAGTCGGCGTTAAGAGGTTTTGCTTTAGTTACCTTTGACCCTGTAGATGGCGCTAAATGTATACAATCAATATTAAGACATGCGCCACAGATAGTATAGGGTTACCATCCATCCATCCGGATGTGTCCGGACTTTTAGACCTTTGTCCAAGTTTTTTTAAGCTTGGGTGATGTTACATGTTACCACTGCTCTGTTACCACTGTAACGACGTGCACAGTGTTTGAATTTTGTGTTAATAATGTCCGGTTTTTTATTGAAAGACCGTTGACTACAAAGTCCTTAAGCCAAATATCCGGCTTTAGGTCATAACTTTTAAAATTTTGATATGGTAACCCTAACCACAGAGTGTACTTATTCAGACACAAAGACACCGCTAACTCTAACGTATCAACAGTTCTAAATTTAAATCAATGCGGTGGCGCCACTTTCTTAACAATTTCAAAGAGGTTTCGTAGTTTCCCCGGTCATCTATCAAATAAGGTCGAACTATTTTTTAAATCACTAAAAGATGTCATTATCATTTTATACAGAAATCGGTTTGCAAGATAACTTTTTTCTCATAAAATCATGTTCGATCGTACGCAAAAGAAGGAATCGTCATCACTGGTAAAACTTTAATTATTTGTAACCATAATTAAAATAATTTACAAAACGTCACTTTTTTTTAACGTTCCTTTCCTTGCTTTTTACGATTTATTTTTCTTTTGCGCTACTCATTAATTTTTTAGTGTATTTCTACTCGTTTATGTACTTTGATATGTATATTTTTCACTTCATAGGAGTTTTTCCTAACTTTATAGATCTCACACAACATATTTACATAAAGGTATTTTATACCGAACAGTCAATAACGTAAGTAAAATCGTAATAAATGGATAGTTATAATTTTGTAAACTCAACGCAAATTTATACTTTGAATAAGCACAGTTATTCTTTTACATTTATCATCTGTGTTACATTGAATATATTTAAGTCATGAAATAATTTTTATCATGTGTTTTATCAACATACTTATTAATTACTTCACTAACTTGTTTGTTACATTTAGTGTAGTAGATAATTGACTTCTAATAAAATAGTGATAATTTACATGTTGTAAAGTTTACATAGATACAGAAGTGATATTTGAGTGCTACGTTTATTTGGTTTGGAAAAAATTGCCATTGTCCAGATCCGCCATTTTGTTTTATTGACAAAATCACGTCGCACAATGAAACTTGTATATTTGGATTGGGGACATATAGATGAAAAAAAAAACAATAACAGCTAACATCATAATGTCCTGAAGGGTCACGTTATGGAAATAATTAAACATAGATATTGCAAAGTGACAATTAATATTTTTTTATATTTGGGTACGAAAACCTCTGCGAAGCGTTTCTATGTTCCCAAATCGCACAGTGAAACTTGTGTATTTTAATAAGTTTCGATATGATAAGCGCTTTCGAAAAAAAAAGCAATGGCGTGTCGGGTCAATGCCAGCCTCCATACAAAAAAACTCAAACCCCTTTGTCACAAGGCATATCTACCTATGTGTGGCGTCATTTTTGTCTATGGCTAATGTCAAACTTACAAATCAAGTGTCAAAACTTTTTTTCATGAGCATGCATACAGAGTTCCTCATTCGTAATATTAAACAAGTTTACATAGTATTAAATAACGTCAAACAAGTCACAGTTAGAGTCAGGCAAAGTAAGTCACGGCCAAGTCAAACTCATGCCCCAGTAAAGTGGTATAGGCTTCTATGGAGTTTTGGAAACAACACGAAAATACATGTTTCACCGCGTTATATCACTTGGCAACACTCGAGCACGTCCACGAACACAAAATAAATAATGATCCATCATTGTTAAACATTAACACTCGAAAATACACAAGTTTAGGAAAATAATACAACGAGCCGACTTGTTTTTTTTTCCTGGCGCCAAACACCGTCAAAACTTTTTGACTTTCAGTGTTGTCACCTAACAATTTTTAATTTCCCGCCGTTACCTTGTGACAAAATACTGGTTTGACTTTTAATAAAAAAGCAAGTTATTCAGTTATCGAATTTCAAGATTTTTTTAAATTCTTGTGTATGCTTTTTATTACTTAATATATTGCTCTTCTCCATCAGTGGAAATCGGGCTTAAATGATCTTGAAAAATTATTAATAAAGCCGACAGTAAAATAACATCAATATTAGTGTAGAACCAAGCAATCGATTAACATAAAAGGATAGATCATAAATATCATAATAGGCATGAAAACTGTATTTATTTTAGTTTCAAAAGTTAGTTTAAATTAAATAGAAAAATAAATATTAAATACCTACAGCAAGACGCCATGAAACGCCAATCAGAGCCACTGACGACACGTTTATGAAAACAAACAACATCTTGTTTGTTGAGTGTATAAGATAGTAACGTAATTGACAGACGCCATTGCCAGCGAGTGTTTTTGGCGTGAATTCAACATTAGCTAAAAGAAAGATACATTTTTGGTATTGCAACAAATTTCTGCAGAAATATATTATTTTTGGGAATAGTCGATGCCTAAGAGAATCGTAGAACAGTTTTTAAATATAAGTTATCATGCCTATTAGAATAAATAGACATTAGTCTAGACGGTTATAGTTCCTAACACATTTTGAAGTCTAATTATTTTAAAACTTCTCAGAACACGTCTATTTTCTACTTCAAATTAAAGCTTCATTCTTTACCATTTCAAACACTTATAAACTTATGTATCGTTTCTGAAGTACATTTATCTAAGTGTCACATAACTTTTAATGTGAAAGGACTATACTTAAAAATTTATAAGAATCTGCAACCAAAGTATTGTATAAGTAAGTAGTCTAAGTAGATTTGGTGAGTGCACAATTTAATTGTTTTTTGTCGAACTTTTTTTTCTTTCAGTAGGGTTAAAATATATAGGTCTCGCTCACTCTTACTGCTAATGTGTGTGTCCTCCTCTCATTATTATTATTTATATTAACCCTTTGATAATACATTTTATGGACTTGAGGTAGTACCGAAGTCTGCCAAAATCTGAAAGGGGCGAGGTAAGCACGCATTGCACACACTGACATATTCTTTCTGGTACTCCAAACGCACACAAAAAAAAAAAAAAAAAAATTGAGCGGCACACAATAAATAGGGGAAACTGTAGGTATAACATATCGCTTCCATTATTTTTTTGAGATATTACTTGTCTATTGCTGATACTCTGTTAACACCACAAATCGATTGTCAAACGAAATTGTCAAGTATATAGAAAAAAAAATGGAGAATGACGAAAAGAATGACGCAATTAAATGCAAGCTGAAACAAAGATTTTCAAAACTACCCACAATTTTTTAGTATTGTCCTTTTACATTATATGCCCTAATCGTGCGTTTACATTGATCTTTAGAATTGCTATTTATACATACAGCCATCTAACAGAAAAGGCGCTGATTTCTACAGAACTTCTACTTCTACCCTTTAAGACCTTAACTCAAGATTCCAATTTTCACACAACTGACCTAGCAAAACTTGAAAGTATACCTTATTTTTGTTATACTAAGTATCACATAAGATATCCCGTTGACTGAAAAAAAGAAAATAGTTACATACGATGTACATACATGCTACGATGATTTACATTGTTTAAAAAAAAGGGTTGTCTGTAAAGTCGGTTTACGGACGATAATTTTACGTGAAAACGCTTAGGCGGATCGTGTCTCTATATCGCTTGTTCCGCGCTCTCGCTTGCACGCGCGGCTCAGGCGGAACGTGACAATTTTTCGTGAGTGCAGCCGGTGTTCATCGATTTATAAGACGTTATCACGTCAAAAATATTTTTCAATTAACGCCGTGTTACATCTTATTTATGAACAGTCGGAACGTGGATATTCGTCAAAAAACCAGAACACCGATATAGCTATTAAAATTTGCAAATTTAAGTGGCAATGGGCAGACCACATCGCTCGAGAACCGATGGGGAAGAAAGATTCTTGAGTGGAGACCACGAACCGGAAGACGCAGGCCGCAGCGTAGGTAGGCTTCCCACTAGGTGGACCGACGACATCATGAGTCGCGGGCATCCAGTGGACGCAGATGGCAGGCTGTCGATCAGTGGAGGTCAAAGGGGAGCTATGTTCAGCAGTGGACGTATTCTGGCTGATTATGTCAAACTGGTAGGATAGCAAAATATAATACAAATTCATAGCAAAATAGGTACACTTGTAAAGTTTTGGTCAGTTGTGTGGAAATTAAGATTTGAATTGCCACATTAAATAAACGTTTTAATTGTTTATCGCAGACATAGTTTACAAAACTGTTTTTTTTCCCAGGGAATATGGTAATAAAGAAAGATAATAGTGAATACAAGCTTTTTGTTTGAATTTTGACTGTTTTACGTACTTTTAAATGTATGGACATAAATGAAATAAGTTTTTTGTTTTTAACTATAGTCGGAGTAACCGGCTTAATCTTATGTGAGTAATTCCCGTGTAATATAAATAAAAAAGGTTTTTAACAGCTAAACGTAAACCGTAAATTCTAAACACTTACGGTTTTTGCACCGCTTTTACAAATAGCGCTAAAAAGGTTACGGTTTAGCGCTATTTCTAAAAACTATTTATCTCAAGTAATGCACTTACCTACGAACAGCATTTAATTTTTATTTATATAGAGACTGTAGGCTATCGGCTACTAGCTACAACAATCATGCCAAAAGTGATTTAAGTGTTCGGTTTTGATTTAAGTTTTCATAATATGCTGTTAGAGAAAAAATCACTTAAACCGGGTTCTAAAATTTATGATATTATCTCCAAGCTGAATAAAATAAAATTTAGGTACCCACGTAAAAAACATATTACATGTGATAATTGACATAGCAGTTTTGTTGCTATTTTTATAAAAAATTTGCAAATATAGTTATTTATATCACCAACATAAAATATTAATCTATATCGATATACATAAAAATGAATCCCTAATTACCTTGGTCACGCCATAACTTGAGAACAACTTTACCGCTTTCATTCATCTTTTTAAGTTTTCTAATACTTTGTAGAAGGTTCTTACGGAATGAAAAATTAAGAAAATTGGGCAAAAAATTGGAAAATTTCAGATAACTTGATGACGATTTAACCTTCGTTCTGTTCAGAGTTCTAAGACAGGACAACGTCTGTCGGCTCAGCTAGTAAAATATAAAATAGTAACTACTCTCAATAACTTGATTACCAATTCAAAACTCAACGAAAAGCTTGTAATCAAAGTATTAAAATTTTGTGATAATTTCATTAATTCCATAACATTATGTATGGTAACAATTTTAGAACATTATATAAGCAGTGTGATATCTGCGACGTCTACTGAAGAAACGAAACCAAAGACCAACAGTGTAAAGGCGAATTACACTTACCTATTTACAAAACCCAGCCTTAAAGATCGACCTACAAGCACCAGTTCTAAGTCGGAAATGAAACGAAATACATTTATCTAGAGCTGATAATTATTTATTATACAAAGACTTCTTATAGATGAGGGCAAGTCCTGCACTGATGTCCCGCTTGGGGTGTATTGCGCATTCCTCTAACAACAATCTACCCCCCCTTTATGTCAAACGTACCATTTATGGTAGTCAGTAGAACTCTACGTCGCAAGTTTCATCCGTAACCCATACGAAGCGCTTTGATTCCACATTTATTGTGCGAACTGCTAGTCTGTGGAATTCGCTGCCTGAATGGGTGTTCCCCGTCAGTTACAATCTGGGTGTCTTCAAGTCGAGATTGAATCGGTTTCTTCTAGGCAAGCGTGCTTCATTCGTAGACCGCATCGTCGCTCAACATCAGGCTAGACGGCGGCCAAGCGCAAGCCGTATAAAAAAAAAAAAGTTTATATCAGTTGAATCAAAATCCAATCAACTTGTAATCGTTAAAGGTCTCATTATCGACTTTTTTAAATCAGGAATTTGGTAAACTTATTTGAACACGGTCTAGAATATTTTATTTAAAGGTAGGTACTTGTGACGCAAATATGTGTCAGTAGTACCATCAATGGTACTGACCAATTGTACTTTTTAAAATGTAATAGTAGACAAGCAAGCAAAGGCCCTCCTGATGGTAAGTAGTTACCGTCACCTATGGACACCTACAATACCCGAGGCATTCGCGTTGCGTTACATACCTTTGAGGACTCTATTCAATCTACGTTTGAAGCAATTGAGGTTATATTTCGGAGGATAAGCCGAAGGTAAGCTACTTTGATATAAGGATTCATATAGATATAATCATGTCTGGGTGTGAAGTGAAGCAAGGAAGATCGTGTGATTTCCACTGATCTAACTAGCGGTTAACCGGGCATTTGAAAGTTTTTTATTGCCATAGGTGGCAAACAAGCACACGGACTGCCTGATGGTAAGCAGTCAGCGTCGCCTATAGATACTTGTAACACCAGAGGCATCACAACTATGTTGCCGACCCAAAATTAGAAAGTACCCTACTTCCATTCAATGGTTGAGACCACAGAAAAGAGAAGTAAATAGAACGGAAATGAGAAGGAAAATCTGTCGCCAGGCATTATCACAGAAACTTGAAAACTTTTTTCTTATTTATGTCAACGCGTCGAACTCCGCATCCAAAAAACTTGGACCTTACCTTTTTGGGTTAGGTCTCAAAGTTCTTTGTCCGCATCACAGTTGCTAACTGATTTCGAATGACTGACGTTTCGTTTATATGGGTGCAACTGGCTACAACAAATTGCCAAAAATGCCTTGACAGCCGTTCTAATTTAAACAAATTTCTATTTTCTTTTCTGTGGTTGAGACGTTTTGGCCTCAGGTAAAGTTGTGTTTGTATAATAAATGATAATCAAGCTTGTATATACTATGATATGTTAGTTGATCTCAGTCTTCAATCTACATCTAGAGTCAGTCCTAAGCTAGCGGATTTTACAATCCCATAAGAAGAGGACGCGATTATTCCAAAACAGAAATCATCGAAAAGCTTCGAATCGTAATTAATAATTCCAATCTCATCATATACATCTCTAGAAAAATATTTAGGTATATTAGCAACAAGTACATTAAAATTATCAAATATTGTAATATTCACAGCATTCTTGATATGTTTCGTTTTCTTACAATTATTTACATATATTTCACTTAATTCTACGTTCATTTGATCGGTGATATGTTGTGCTTTATCTAAAGCGTGTGCATCGTGCATTTTATAATTAACAGCTACCGTATCAATAAAATCGTAATACATCAAAACAGATGCAATATTGATATTTAAAAAATATCTCTCTTCAACGGATGGATCAAATGAAGATACTTCTAATTTGATCTTAGTTTTATCAAAGCAAGTCAATATGCAATCGACGAGATTAATGAAAAATGTGATAGCAAGGAAGTTTATGCTCAAGACATTCTTATAGTTACATATTACGGTGAAGATGGTGATAAGAATGTAGAGGTTCTTGGTGGGGCCGTGGGTGGTGATGGCTGAGCTCGGAGGAGTAGGGTACACTACGTCCACTTCAGCGATCTTGAAGATGGAGAGTAGAAGATGAGAGGAGATGTCCTCATCTTGGTGGTTGATGCGATCCTTCACAATTTTCAAGACGTCTATACACTCCTCCTGGAATGAAAATATACTTTTCACTTCTCATGCTCGGATAGTGTATAAGCAGTGTAAAAGTCTGCTTTTTGTTCACTAGTACATAATAACGGAACCTTTTTCAAATTGTATAAAGAAGTTCGAGTACTTATAAAGAATTTTGTTGTTTCAGATAATAATTAATTTTTGTTTTAGGTTAGGTTAAATAATTGCATTATTGACAAATTTCGGTAGAGTAAATACATCACTAATTGGTCCCTAATTCCTTATTGTACTAAATATGACGTTAAAGCGGAAATACACTAAAGATTCGTGAAAGAAACAGCTTTGATTTGTACAAAGACCGCATGAGATTTAGCGTTTTTATGTTTTTCTGGCTGCGTTCCGCGGTTTCATCCGTGTTTGAAGCAACCTCCTTTGATAATTTCTTTTTTATCTATGATGTAATACAAATGTAGACAATTTTTGTTTTTTTGTAACGCTAATAAACACTGTTGATCGCTTCTTAACTTCACAGGATTACTTGCTGGGCTAATCTGAAGACTGCCAGAAAATTTAATCAACATCGACCCAGCCGTTTCGTAGTCCATATAGGAACACAGATATTTACATACATACATCGCCTTTTATTTACATAGATTATTCAGTTTGTTTTATGTGTAACAAAAGCAAACCTTACTAGATCTTTGTAAGTCAGTTGCTATTTTTATAGAAAAGATTCTGTAGATACCTTTTCTCTATCGAGGAGAGCCTCCCCCGCTTCTCTCATCATCTCTTGCTCCTTCGGCGTCACGCTGGCGGATATGATGACGTTCTCATTGCTGATATTGAACAGAGTCAGCGTGCAGTTCGTCTGAAATCATACGGTTTTAAGAACTATCTCACCAAAGATTTCATAATATATCTAAGCATCTCAAATTTTATGACGAAAACAAGAAAACTGGATTTTTGGCGTTCTGATTCTATCAAATAGAAACATCTATAGAAAATTAAATTATTGTAAAAATAGATCTGTATTTTATAAAAAATTTCTTTTAATACTGGTAGTTTGTTTGCCACCTATGGCATATAAAAAAAGATTTACTCACTCCTTCACGGTAGACAGAATACATGTATTGCTGCAGGAGCCTGACTGCATCCTCAGCCCCGAGCCCTGTGTGGGGCCGGAGCAGCGCTTCGTCTACTGCACTGAAGCCGAGGAGTAGGTATACGCCTTCAGGGAGCTTGTATTCACCTACAATCAAAAAGTTTTTATTTCCGGACAATATGATCCTTAACTTAAAACTATAAAACTTAACCTTATAAGAGCAAAATTTATTTATTTATTTGATGATAGGCGAGCAGCTTAGGCTGATGTGCCTATATCACACGTAAAAATGTATTCATCTGTTAAATTTATCTTCTTCATTCTCATCCATCTGTCCAGTTTGTTTTTAAATGCATCTATTGATTTCGATGCGACCACATCCTCAGGCAACTTGTTCCATTTGGAAACAACTCTGTTGCTGAGGATATGGTGTGCAGTGATTGTCTGTGATGAGAACTACAACTGTGGTGAGAAAAACTATAGTAATAGTAATAAGATTATTTATTTAAACTTTTTGTGCAGATAACTTCAAACTCATTCATCGTGTTTTTGTTGTCCATTGTCTGCACCAAATAACAAAATACATATAGACAAAAATATGTCTGCTACAATGAGCATTTGAAGAAACTTTCAGTGGATTTGACGTTGTTTAATAGGCATAAAGACAGTATCTAAGAATCACTAAAACAATCTATACAATATAGAAGTTAAATACCACTGACTGACTTATTCATCACAAATCTAAAAACGATCATTGCCACTCGAAAAAATGTATGGAACTGCTGATATTATTTGCGCGATTTCAGGGTTGGTCCCATGGTAAAAGTTGTTCTTAATGATGATATTAGTGAGCCCTTTCGGCTTAGGACACCCTTTCCGCGCAACCCTGTATAAAGATTTTAGTGTCGAGCTTTAAGCTAGTTCAAAGAACATGAAACAAATGATTCCACTGTACCTGGGTTTGGCCTCATACAGATGAAAGACCCAGAGTAGCAGTAACAGCGTCCCCTGTAGGCCTGGTAAGCTGGCGCGGCGTGCGAGTAATGGGCCAGCCTGGACGAGCACGGTGCTCGAGGGACGCAGGCCACCTTGCATGAAACCTGTAGTGAGGCTTCGCAGACACACAAGTCGGTACATTCAGCTAGCTCGGCAGACCGGTACAGCTGAAATTCAAAATTTCTTGGGTGAGGTTAAGTAGCAGGAATGACGTCGTGGCAAGCTGGCGGGGTAGCCTTTCGTGAATGCCTAGTTCACTACTTGGGTCCCCATAATAACTGCGATCGGCCAGCGGTGCACCATTTTTGGGATCCGGTACCCTCAGCGACTAGTTACCCGATGCAGCGTAACAGCTTATGGTAGGACAGCAGCAGCAGCAGCAGTGAAGTAACTGTTCCGTTTTCTATAACCTCAACATCAACTGGCATTTTTTTAGAGAGTGACTCAAACCCCTCGCTTACTTCCTACATCTCGCTGTATGACTGAGATGGCGCACAGACAGCACAGACTGGCCACTTGTTCGTGCCTTTGCTATCACCGGCATGTGTGACATTGCCCTGCCATAGCCGCTAAGACACTTCAGAGATGCTGAGCCACTCCAGTTATGAACCAGCATACAGTTGGCAGACGGCAAGGCGAAGCAGATCCAGCGTCAAGTTTATAATTGAGTGCTGTGACCTTAATCGCGGAAAAATTTTGCACAGCTTGTTATATATTAAAAGAGAATACCTGTCCTCACCTGCCCATAAAATAAACAAAGAGTACTGCAAAAAATTGTCTTGCTTAATTTTTACTGCCTCAAATGGTAGATATTTTGGAGTCCTAGGTAATCACAGCACATGCTCTTCCTGAAATGTGTTTTCCAAGCCGAATTCCAGCTTCTAACAAGACTGCATCACCAACCAAAGAGTTTTCTTCTTTACACAAATCTTGTTGGCTATAGTTTGATATTCAGGAGATTAGAGCCCGGAAGAAAGCTCTGTAGATCCACAAGATGAAGACGAGGACATCGCTGCCAGT
This sequence comes from Agriopis marginaria, assembly GCA_932305915.1. Lineage (NCBI taxonomy): Eukaryota > Metazoa > Arthropoda > Insecta > Lepidoptera > Geometridae > Agriopis > Agriopis marginaria. The sequence goes on along the minus strand of OW029914.1, from coordinate 16,820,938 downwards.
GCAGTAAAGGTAATGTTTCAGTAATTGAAGTTAGCAGAGTTGATTGCCTCCGATATTAATCAGTGCCATGGTAGTGACAGATCTAGGCTGATACTGCTTAAAGTGTGTGACATAAATGTCTCTCCGTCAAAAGCAGTGGTTGGCTAAAACGACCCTCAAGAGAGAGAGAGCTGTTATCAAAGTGCCCGGGCTCTTGACAAAAGCAGGGCGGGCATACCGCCTTCATGGCAGCCCGCCAACGTTTTGGCGTGACTATGTTTTGTACGTGGGATGGTAGGCAAGGCCATCGCATCAGTAGCGTTGTAGAGCTGGATAGTAGAGAGCCCAGGCTCTTTGAACATTCAAATGCTCGAAGTAGCCTTCCAAGACACAAAGACTTGACTCTTGAGAGCTTCGCGTAGTTTTGTCGAAACAGTAAGCAAAGAAAGTTCGCTGTGAACATCGACCTAGGTATATGTACTGTGAACTTTAAATTTTGGTTTCCTAATATATTATTATTATATACTTACATCGATTTATTATGCACTTATAAGTAGTTTCTCTCTTGTGTTTTAATGAATACCTTAAAACTTGTTCTGATTATAACTCGGTGTTATTTAACAAAATGTTATAGCACTTGTCTTTTTATTTAATATAATCTACCCCAGTCGACTACAAACACAAAAAAACAAAACAAACAAACAAACAAGATTACAAAACAATTTGACTTGATTTGATGAGTTGTTGTTTTGGTTTGTTTACTTTGTTCTTTGTTTATTTATATTTTGATTTGTGTACAGCAGTTGACAGCCAGCGCAAAGTATTTTTTTTTGTTTTTCGGCTTTCCCTGAGCAGGCTAAACCTTTTAAGCCCATACCGCGTCGTCTTCTTACTTTTTTACTCTGTAGTGAAGTATGTCCCCGTAAAGTAGTGGATTCTTTACTAGAGGCTCCAATAGAGTTTTGGAATCGACATGAAAATACACATTTTACTCCATTACACGTCTGGCTGATGAAGTGATGTGACGTAATGTGATGTGATGTGCTGTATGTAAAATTATCTTAGGTAGGTTTGTGCATTCGACTTACCCTTCTAGTTTCACCCATCTTGATATACTGCGCCTGGTCATCACTCTCCGGCTTCTTAACAATGCAATATTTCGCCGGCTCCAGGGTTGTAGTCGGCCTCGGCGTGGTTGTGGTCGTGGTTGTGGTGGTAGTAGTGGTGGTTGTAGTCGTGGTTGTGGTTGCGGCCGTGGTGGTGTCGGTAGTAGTTTCGATGACGGGCTCGGATATCTGGGCGACTTCGTTCGGGACGACCGTTTGCTCGGACATGGTGGTTATTGGGCTGAGATCTTCATGATTCTCCTGTAATTTAATAAATTGGTGTCTTGTACTATAATATTGTACGAACCGGAAGACGCAGCTTAGCATCCAGTGGATGCAGATGGCAAGCTGTCGTTCAGCAGTGGACGTCTTCAGGCTGATGAATATGACTATAATATTGTACAGACATAACACTGTTTTAAACTATCACGGTTGTTCACTGAAGACTAGAGGTTGTTTGTTGTACAAACATGACTGAAACCAGAAAAACGTATCTGCATAAGGGCTTTTAACACATCAAAGCTGTAATACCAAAAAGGTTTTACCAATAGAGACGACATACTGATAAAAAACCACTAAAAACATGGCGATATAAATTTTACTATGGCTACTTACATAGAACATATAGAACTATACAACCTTACAACCTTTTACAGCCGTCCCAGTATAGATAAGTATTTCACTTTCTAAACGCACAATACATGGCATTTTTGATTATTTTTCGCACTCCAAAATCGCTTAGCCGTACGTTTGCGTCGTCAAGTTAATTAACTCGTGTTTGTATTGCCTCGCAAACCTCGGTAAAACGTAACTACCTCAGTTTATAATTATTATAAACTGAGGTAATATAATAACATAATCATTGTGTAATACAGGATGTACGTATTACGGCTGGGTCTAGCATTCACCGGTTAGGTACCTCGTATTTTAATAATTTAATAATAATATAGACAGAACACGTTGCTAGGCGCAGTGAAGACAGGTGGACTAAGGTTTTAACAGAGTGGTGGCCGAGGCAAGGTTAGCGGAGCGTTGGTCGTCCAGCTGCAAGATGGGTCGACGATATTAGTACTATCCTGGGTCCTTACGGACAACTGCTATTGCGGCACCTAATTCGCTCAGTTGTAAAATCACGCGACCGCAAACCGTATCTGGGCGCGATAAGGTTCACATTCGCGTGATTTTCCAAGTGAGCGGAATAGGTGCCGCAATAGCAGCTGTCCGTAATGCCCCCGGAATCGATTAGCACAGGACCGAGGCAGATGGCATAGCAAGAGAGAGGCTTATACCCAGCAGTGGTATAAGGAAGGCTGTGGATGATGATAATGAATAATAATAATTTAAAGTTAATTTGACTTAGTTTGCAACGTGTTTTAAATGTTTATCGGGATTTTATCGCTCGACGTTTCGACCATGTTACAGTGGCCGTGGTCACGAGCTGACTGAAAACTGCGGGTGAGTCTGGCGAGAAGGGCGGGTGTTTTGTTCTCATACCCTCACTTGATCTTGAAAAATCGCAGGGTTGTCACTACGACACACAACACTGACTGTAACGGTAAATGTCCTAGTACTTACACCGCGGTTTGTACACTTGCTTACTATGGGATTCCACGACGCCGCTTACTTAAATCCATCTTCCCGGTTGAAATTGCGATGTTTTCTAATTTTAACCGCTTCACGAACCATTGCAACGCCAACGGTAGTAGTTCTTACCAGCTGTCCGCTCACGTGCACTGGGTAGTGCGAGCTGCCATGCTGGGTGGTATGCTTGTGGTGGGTGGTGGTCCGGTGGTACAGCGGAGTCTCGGGCGCCACGGTGATGTACCGGATGCCGTTGTCGAAGGGAGTCGTCGTGAGGAGAGAGCCGTACGTCTTCACGTGGTAGTCGCTTTGGGACTCCACTGGAAACAGAGAAATTGGCGGGTTTTTATCAAATACGGGGTGTAAGGGGAACACTCTCTAAGCCAAAAGAAGGTAATTGTAATAATCATTATGAACAACTTTTACTATGGGACCAGCCCTGAAATCGCGAAAAAAATATCAGCTGATCTATAGAAAACGGTCATTGACACTCGACAAAATATATGGAAAAGCAGATTTTTTTTTCGCGATTTCAGGGTTCGTCCCGTACTAAAAGTGGTTCATTATAATGAGTACAATTACCTTCTTTTGGCTTCGAGAGTGTTCTCCTTACATCCTGTATATATTATCAACTAATAGGTACCTATGAATAAGTTCGTTCTAACATTTTCGTCCTAGAATATCAATATCTTTTATAAAAAAAAAATATGCGCAATCTTTCGAAATAATTATGATCTAACCATCATCATCATCAGCCAGAAGATTTCCACTGCTTAACATAGGGTCTCCCCCTTAGACTTCCACATTGAATGACAGCCCGCCACCTGCATCCACTGGATGCCCGCGGTTCTTACGATGTCGATCTCTCTCTTCTAATCATCACATTGCTCTAAATTAATACGGCGACAGTTATAGTTAATAACAAAGTCGGCATGCGGCGGCGTGCGGCTGCTAAATTTACAATAGCGAGTAGGTAATATGTAATATATAACCACCCTACTGGCAGCACTAATTTAGTAGTCTACATGAAAAAAAATGGCGGCTAGGTCGTCTGCAGGCTGAGTTCGACTAAATGTATTCAGATTAGTCCAGTTTTATATAGACTGGATGCGTTCGCACCCGCCACGCCATCTTACCATAATCTTCTTTGTTTGAATGATGTCAATTCTTCTATCAAAATTTTCAAACTGCGACACATGCCTATGAAAGATCTTAAGCCTGTAGATCGAGGTCGACTGGCGCTCCAAATAGAATCACGCGAGGAAGTCTCACGGCAACGTCGATAGGGAAAGTTTTAGCTTCATGCACTCACCAACGCAAGGGTTCAGCCACAGCAACCTCTGCCAGCCCAGACAGTCATACAGCTGGGCGAAGTCAGTGCCGCGGCAAGCGCAAGCAGCCCTGAGCTGGGTGCCCAGGACTGCGACGACAGCAGCACGGCAAGCGGCTGGCGAGCCAGCACACCCTTGGGTCACGGCGTCTACGGCACACCATTGCTCGTAGTTCTCCAGCCGAATCCTGAAGAATACAAGACATTATGTTTACAATAAAAACTAAATTTTTTGCGTAATAAAACTTTATTTCAATGCCAGTCTTAAAATACGGACCGCATACCTACCTCCTTTTTTGAAATTTGTTAAAAAAAGAAAGTAAGTTACCTTTACTAGGAAACAAAGCCAGTTTCTTGGGTGCCCGTGGATCCAGTTAAACATATCGAGTAGATCCTACTTTAGTAGTTTACAATACAACATGAGTTTCTGTGGCATGTTAACGTTTGCCTGAAGCTATATGGGGGGGGGGGGGGGGAGGGGACTATGTTGACGCGCAATTTGAGTCCTGTTCGTCAAAGATGTAAAGAGGGAAGGGAGGCCTTTGCCATGCAGTGGGACAGTGCGGCGGTGCCAATATTAATAAAAGCAGGAGCGTTTTTGTGTGGCGAGCCGTCGGTTAGTGGTAACACTGCTTACACTGTTTCCATGAGGCTAAATGAAACTTAACTCGACCCTTGGCTCGCTGAACCGGCCGCATGGGGGTGGAAGCAGCAATCTTAACTATAATTAACCAATCTAAGCTCCGGAGTGGAAGTGTTGAAGGCATAAAGCAACGAGTAGCATTTAGTGAAAGTGCAGCACACCTCTCAACACCCTAAGCCACTCACGTATGAGAACCTACCTCAGAGAAATGCCAAGAGTTCTCATTTAAAATAGGTTATTTCCGTGATCATACTACTCCTGAAAATCAGGTCTTTACGCATAAGTATGATTTCCCAACTTCACCAAAATGTCACAGCTTAACTTCTACATCGATCTCAACCTCACAGAGTTTAGGGTCGAAAGGACTTATTGAACTTTGCCGTCTGCTCCCGACAGGGGTGCCTTTTATTTTTAGGCCCGCTATTCAATCTTAATCAATAAATCCAATCTCTACCCTTTTCAATTGAAGTCCGCCCTTTGTAAGCCTTTATTACTGCTTAACAATCTGCTTATCCTTGCTAAGTAATATAATAAATTAGCTTCTACCCCCTTCGTAGTTTTTCAAATTTTTCACATTCTAGATATTTCTGAGACTAACATACCATGAGATATATTATTTTGGTACTGAGACGTGGTCCTTAACTGTTGGTCTTTTGGAAAAACTCACGAGTCACACAGCGGGCAATGAAGAAAGCTATGCTCGGAGTTTCTTTGCGCGATAGAATCCGAAACGTGGATATTCGCCAAAGAACCAGAGTCACCGACATAGCTCTTTAAATTTGCAAGTTGAAGTGGCAATGGGCAGGCCAAATTACTCGAAGAACCGATAACCGATGGGGAAGAAAGGCTCTGGAGTGGAGACCACGAACCGGAAGACGCAGCGTAGGGAGGCCTCCCACTAGATGTACCGACGACATTGTGAGAGTCGCGGGCATCCAGTGGATGCAAAATGCAGGCTGTCGTTTAGTGTGGAGGTTAAAGGGGGAGGCCTATGTTCAGAAGTGGACGTCTTCTGGATGATGATGATGATGATGGGATATTTCAGACGAAAAATTGTTAGTGATTCTGCTGAATTTATTTAGGGTTCCGTAGTATAATAAATAACCCTTATTTGATCGATGTGTCCGTCCGTCAGTCCCAATCTGTAACCGCAATAAAACTTTTAAATTATGAACCAACAAAGGAATAAAAAATATCATCAGCCAGAAGACGCCTACTGCTGAACATAGGCCTCCCCTTTAGAACTCCACACTGAACGACGAGTTGGGTCTATAATTTTTCAATAAGGTGTTATCACCTTTTTTGAAGAAGAGCACCACCGCACTCCTTTGCCTTGCTTAAAGCGTAGACCCTTAGATTATGACGAAATTAAATGACTTCTGGAGCATTAAAAATAACCCTTTTCCACCTGCTCTCAGTAGAACTACTAAGAACAGGTGGAAAACTGGTCAGAGCTATCGTGATTCCGTCATCACGCACCCGCCTTGTTGTTATTAACCCGTTCCAGAGCCATCCTAATCTCAAATAATTAAAAAGCTTTAGCTTTTTAAGAATAGCACGTGATAAGTCAAGGGGGGATTTTCTTTTTCTTATTGTATTGCATAGGCATAGAATAAGATTATAAAAATCCATCAATCATGGATCTACCTAATTTAATATCTACCAACTTCTGATAAAGTGCAAATTTTGTCTTGTTTCGGAATCTATTTAAAGACGTCCATTCCTGAACACATACACACACATTCCATACATTCACATTCCAGTACACTTCTGAATACTTTCAGTTCCAAACTCCGAAGTTCTGAGGAGAACAGAGCTATGTAGCATAGAGTCCTTGCTCATAAAATGTCAACTGAGAGGTTGCCTATATATAAAGCTGTATTTTATTCACAGTTGAAGGAGTGAAAGCGCACTCCTGGAGGCTATTATACTTACGTTACAGGGATGTCTTGAAGCGCCATCTCACCGCATGTGACATCCCGTGCGATGGTTGGGAAGAGCTCGCGCAACAGAAACGAGAGTGGCGCAGCTCTGTTCATAAGGCTGTCAATAACGTCGAAGAGAAACGAATACAAGACCTAAATGCAAAACGCCTCATTATTAAGACCCGTCCGAAGCCTTCCTACACCTACACATACAATTCTGATGGTCAGTTGCACTGTGCACTTTGCAACAGGACCTTTAAAACTAAGTTTGGTTTTGCCAGCCATATACGCGCACATAACCGGCGCTAGTCAGGTTCGCCGTTGACGGATACGTCAAGGAGGCCGATACTTTAAGTGTAGTATTTTTGATCTAGGTATCTCGGTTTTGAATCAAACGAATCTGAGCATTTGTCCAAGTTTGCCGTGGTTAAATCTATTTTAGCTCGCTGCCGCGTCGGCTCGATCGATAGGTCATAATGCGGATTGTTTTGCAACCTGCAATCTGAAATCAGACGAGCACGTGTGCTATACCAGGCATATGCAATCATAGTTTTGTCACCGTCATTCCCATTCGGATTGACATAGGCGCGACGGGGACAGAAACAATATCGTATTTACAAGAATAGCCGGCCGTCGTTTGTTTGCTACTAAGTACGACTAAGGAAGTAGAAGATACTAAGTATGACTAATGACTAATGCCAAATAATGACTGGTAAGTAATTCGGTTACTTGGATAACCTTATTGTATTTTGTGGTGGTACGGAACGCTCAGTGCGCGCACTTGGCCGGTTTATTTTATAATGCGTACAAGTAACCCTCTTATAATCGTTTAGAGATACACCCTGTAGATTTAGCACTGGCCCTAGAATAGAGAGAGGACGATCTAGGCGCCAAAAAACAAGGCCACCAAAATGTCAGAAGCGAAAAAATCAAGCGATAATTAAAATTCTGACGCCTCGGTACAATGGCGCCCTGGTGCCTTACGCCTAGCTTTTTAAGCAATCCAGTTTAGGTGATGAAAAAAGTAGCGCGACCGCAAACTGTATCTGGACGCGTTAAGGTTCACGTTCGCGTGATTCTCCGAATTGCGCTGTTTTAACCTTAGTTTGAGACCGCGTTAGGAGTTGGGCGTAAAACCTACGTAAGGCACCGCCCTGGTAGGCGGCGGGGCACACTTCATCATCATCATCCTTTCAGCCATAGGACGTCCACTGCTGGACATAGGCCTCCCCCATCCCCAGGGGTACACTTGTGTTGTTTGTAAACAGCATAACATTTTGAGTTGAAAATAGTAATCCTGGATGAGCACATGGAATATTTTTTATCCCGGAATCGGTTCCTGTACTATATAGTTTTCGGAAATGAAACGCGCTGAAAGAAAATCTCGCTTTACCCTGATCAAAGGCTACGGTCGGCGCTGCGCTGCCTTTGGGCTTGTGGGTGGTCAGGTTTGAGGATCTGACCTCCCATTCAGCAAGCCTAGGGAAGACAACGGCGCGGTCTGGCCCACGCCGTAGTAAAGGAATGGAACGGAAATTCCCTGAGCATTTCCCGGGAGCATTGCTTCAGGCAGTGTGCTCGGAGGATACCGGTGCGTTCCTATGGAGATCCTGGTACCCTCCGTCTGGCACAGAGGTCGGCCACCGAGGGGGTTTTAGTGGGTGCAATCTCACATAACCCGGCTTCACTCCAGTGCAGCTGGGTATCTTTTGAAGATTTCCCGCATATAAAAAAGTACTCTTTGGATTTCCCCCGGTAAATAAAAGGCCGGCGGTGGTAGATTATTTAATTATGGATATTTTGTATCGTACTGTTGTCATACAATATTGATAGGTGTTTAATTATAAAGTTCAGAGCTCCGTTTCTTTATTGTCGATTTACAATTAAATATCCGACCCTGTAATTACGGCAATTGTGATACGAAAATAGTTCGGGGCTTTTGAACTAATAATGATTAAAGAGTGATACAAACATTGAGCCCCTGAATTACCTACCTCACCTGATTAGCGACGAAAATGTTCCGATCCTAGTAATCGGTAGAACAATGACATGTTACGTGTCCAAACTCTGTCTACCCACTATCAACCTTATGTCTATTACCCACAAGTTCTATTATTCCAGTTTTTGTTTTCCACATTATGCAGCTAGGTATACCTATCATTTAACCAATCGACTTTGAACCATAAGCTTTTAACTTTAAGGTTAAATGTAGTCTAGAGATGGTGAGTAGAATTAAGCCTAGTGTACATTTGTGAACAGGAAATTAGCAGTGTCCAAGTCATTTCATTTGTGGCGGTAACCTGATTGGAAACCCTTGTTCCAGATACTGTAGGGTTGTTAGAGCCAGTGTGTGTACGGCTTAATGGAAATGTTGATTTTGTCAAACAGGGTAGGAACAACCCAATCGATGTGTCAGGAGATACCTACGTTCTAATCACAATGTTGTTTCCAAAACTACACAGAAGCCTGACTACCGCCATACATATAGGACCGCCAGAATACCGCCTAACCTTACTCAGAACGCCCAGCCTTTTGCCAGCTACTTTAAAAGTATGACTTCACTTTGACAGTAATTATACAGTAGTGATACGTCGGAATAGTTGCTTTCACTGTACTAACCACAAGTTCGGTCGTGCATGGAGTACTGCTCTTACCTTTGGGGTGAATCTGCTAAGTACTAGCTTGGGGCGTTTGAGTCTATTGAGAAACGTGCCAAGAGGCTCATCAGCAACGAATCCCTGGTTCAGACTAAGCTCCTTAGTCTTCAGCATCGGAGTAAACTTGCTAGTCTATTGGTTTATTATCGGATATGGACATTTCGGAGAGTGTGCATCAGATCTGCATGATTTGATTCCCTCATGCCCATTTTTCTATCGGAGTTCGGACTGCCACGAAGAATCGACACTACTTTATGGTTGATATTCCAAGAACCCGTACGAAGCGCTTTGATTCCACATTTATTGTGCGAACTGCTAGTCTGTGGAATTCGCTGTCTGAATGGGTGTTCTCCATCAGTTACAATCTGGGTGTCTTCAAGTCGAGATTGAATCGGTTTCTTCTAGGCAAGCGTGCTTCATTCGTAGACCGCATCGTCGCTCAACATCAGGCGAGACGGCGCAAGCCGTATAAAAAAAAAAGTTTATATGTCAGTTGAATCAAAATCTAATCAACTTGTAATCAAAAAAAATAACAAAAAAAAATACCACCCCTAAAACCCTATAAAACCGATACCGGGATCCGTGGATACAAACCCCTTTAATCTACATACCTGCATTCGGGTTCTTCACGGCAGGCGTGGGCAAGGATGTGGCAGGCGGGGAGGGGGGAACCCACGGCTGGTCGCTGGGCACATGAAGGATGGAGACGCTCCTGAGCGTTCATGCACGAGTCCTCGCGGTTGTCCGTTTTCCTGGGTAGAAAGAAAACTGTTCATACAAAATTCAAAGGAGATTTTTTTGGTACAAATAAATGCAAAAAAATATATATATGGAGACAACATTAAAAAATTGGGATTAGTTCTTTTTCCTCCAATAACTGCTGTACTTTTTTACTAGTTGTAGAAAAATTGTCCGACATAATTGAACAACACAACCAAAACCCTTAATAAGTCCTTAATAATATTTTTTTTTTAAATAAAAAAAAACGAAAACCTACTTCAAGACTAAACCTACATTTGACCTACATAGTTAAAACAGAGATTGAAAGTCCTCATCAAAACTTTTGTACCACAAACCAAAACGTCGTTTGTGTACATATTTTTGGTAGTTGTAAATTTTTTCAAAAAGCGCTAAATCAATTTCGGTAAAATTTATATGGGACCACCTCTGAGATATGATCTACCAAACAAAAAAAGAATCATCAAAATCAATAAATAATTAGCGGAGTAATCGCGTCCTCCTCCTGAATTCAGTTAAAAAAACTACGCGAAGAATGGCGGCCGGTCGTTGTCGCTTGAAGCCCGTCGCCAACATCATATAACTACTGGTTGCCAGGCGACCAGGATCGCGGTCCGCCTGTCACCATCGCGCGTTGTCGTGGTTGTCTAAATCGGAATCATGATTATCGTCATTAGCCAGAAGACGTCCACTGCTGAACTTAGGTCCCCCTGAAATTTCCAAACTGAACGACAGTCTGCCATCTGCATCCACTGGATGCCTGCGACTCTCACAAGTTACCGGTCCATCTAATGGAAGGCCCACCTACGCTGCGTATTCCGGTTTGTGGTTTCCACTCAAGAACCTTTCTTCCCCATGGGTTTTCGGTTCTTCGAGCGATGTGGCCTACCCATTGCCACTTTTACTTGCAAATTTTAATTCAATATTATGTCGGTGACTCTGGTTCTTTGGCGAATATCCTCGTTCCAGATTCTATCGCGGAAAGAAACTCCGAGCATAGCTCTCTCCATTGCTGTGCGACTGTGAGTTTTCCACAAGCCCAGCAATTAAGGATCTCTTCTCAGTACCATATGCCATCACAAAAATCGAGGTTAAAATCGACTTCAAAGACTTGGTTAGTCAGTTACATGGGAAGCTAATATAAAATTTGCAAGTTGAAGTGGCAATAGGCAGGCCACATCGCTCCAAGAACCGATAACCCATGGTAAAGAACGGTTCTTGAGTAGAGACCACGAACCGGAAGATGCAGCGTAGGTAGGTTTCCCATGATGGACTGTCGACTCCCATTAAGGATGCAGATGGCAGGCTGTCGTTCAGAATTTAAGTTCTATGGTGGAGCCTATATGCAGCAGTGGACCTCTTCTGACTGATGATGATGATGCTAATATAAAGCGTGTATAAAGCAAATTAAAGAAGATTCGCGAAAAATCTCCGACAGAACAACATCAAGAGAATATTAACAAAACATTACAAGTAATTCACATGACAACAAACATTTCTTGTCTTACGAGAATTTCGAGAACTTGTTGTGTTGAGGAAATATTATTTCCTAACTTTTTTCCCTTTGAAGTACTGTTGCGACAAACAATTATAGAAGTTTCAACAGCAGCTGCTATGATGTGTAATGGTTTTTATAATGAAATCTCTATATAATGAATGAATTAAACTCCCGTTTATAAGTTTTTTTTAATGTTTAAATCGTAGTTTATAAGTCCGGTTTTCCGGTCATGTTAGGTTATCAGTCTCGTCCAAAATACCTCAGTGCTTTAAGATAACAGTCTTCGACCAGTGTGTGTTGCCAGTGATGACATACGGTAGTGAAACGTGGTCTCTCACTATGGGCCTCATAAGCAAGCTCAAAGTCGCACAACGAGCTATGCTCGGGGATTCTCTACGAGATCGAATCAGAAATGAGGATATCCGTAGACGAACGAAAGTTACCGACATAGCCCACTGGATTAGCATGTTGAAGTGCACTGGGCAGGGCACATAGCACGCAGAACAGATGGCCGATGGGGCCGAAAGGTTCTCGAATGGAGACCATAGACCGATAAGTACAGCGTAGGACGTCCACACAGATGAACAGACAACCTAAAAGAGACCGCAGGGAAACGCTGGATGCAGGCCGCTTCCAACCGGCCCTTTTGGAGATAGATGGGGCAGGCCTATGTCCAGCAGTAGACGTCCTCCGGCTGAAATGATGACGATGATGATGATGATAATGAAGTCTGATTTTGGAAAGCGATGACGCTTAATCTTCCGGGTTATTTTCTGATTCCTCCGCCATTCTTTAAAATAATATCACAAAAATTGCAATGTTATTCTAATGAGTCTTTTTGTGGCAGACAAGTTCAAACTCTTTCGTCGACTCTTTGTTAACCATCGTCTGCACAAAATGTCTCAATATAGGCAAGAAAGGTTTCTCTGCTACAAGTTTTAGGTACATACCTGGGGCCGTACCGTCAGCGATTCTGTTTAGGTGGCTGCGGAAAGTTGGGCGACCGCAAACCGTATCTTGGCGCGTTACGTTCGAGTGATTTTCAGTAATCACCTCAACTGAATCGCTTAAAACAATCGACAATACGGCCCCAGTAGTTCATTAGTTACAGCTAGGGTTACCAGATGGAAAAAAAAAACGAAATCCGCTCGTTTCCTTCAAAGTTCATATTTCGCAGCAGAATGTACTCGTGTGGCGGTCTTTTTCATATGATTCCTGGAATTCCGGACGATTTGGTATTCCTCCCGCATTGCGGACAAAAGAGTGAATTCCCGGAAAATTCAGATCGTGGCAATCCTAGTTACAAGTGAATCGAAAAAATCAATTTAAAAAACCGACTTCAAAAGCAGTTTCGATTACTTGGATGGATGACAATAATTATGTCCTCCAAATAAACGAAATTTCCAGTTATTTTGATTTAGAAGAGTAACTACTGAACAAACTGATGAAATTTATATGGAAGCAATCTAAAAGTATATCCTTTCAAATAAAAATAAACGGTTCATACCTAAACGCCGGAGTTCTCTGGTAACAAATATAAAAAAAAAAAATGAACTTACTTGCACAGGCAGAAGGCGATCTCCGTATTCCAATGCACCCCAGACTTCCTATAGAATCCCCTCAATGCCGCCATGCAGCCTTCTCTATCGCAGTCAGTGACGTGGCACTTCTGGAGTACTGGAGTCAGTGACGTCACGCACTCGGAATCCTTGATGCAAGCGTCTAGGGCTACGTGGCAGGTCGACTGCAGTGCCACCTTGTCCTGATCGGATCTACCGTTCTCTTTGCCAATGCGCTCTGTTGGTACGTGGCAAGTGTTAGTTGTGTGAGTGAGGTTGGTGCGTGTGTGGGTGTGGACAACGGCTATTCTTTGAGAGGTTGCAACGCTTGTTACTACAGACCCTTAAGGTCAACTGCATTAATACAATATATTAAGCCTCAAGCTTAATATATTGTATTATAGTCGTATTTAGTGGAGCAAAATATAAAATCTGTATATTAAGATAATTATCGTAGACATCATTTAGTAAATAGGTATTTGAATGAATCCACCAATCATCCAGATTTTTGTTTTTTGTTTTTAAGAGTCATATAAAAATGTAATTGATGACCAGGTCCATTGTACTTGAGTGGTGGCCTCTAGCACCTTTTTATAAGGTTTTTTTTAAATTTGGAAAATGTCATATGGCATAACGACAAACTGCCATAACAAAGGCAGGAGATATGCTAGCGCTAGCCCCATAAAAATAACCGTTGCCCATTCGCATCAACCATGAAATAATACATTTTGTTACTCTCGTATCTGGGTGTTAAAAAGCGTGTGTATATTTACACAATAAAAACTCTTAAGACTTAATTTTTGAAAAAAATCGTCCGTTTTACATTTTCCATACGTAAAAACTAACCTATCATTGGCATTAAAATTTTACCCTAAAATATAACTTCTCCTAATTAATATAAAAAAATATATTCAAAGCATAAAATATTTCCTGAATATGTTTCAAAAACTAACAGTAAAAATAAACAAGAAACAAAATACATAATACTTAATATTATGAATACTGAATTTAAACAAAACAGTAAAAATATTGTGTAATTTTTTATTACAATAAATGCTCATGCCAAGACAAAATATAATATACAAAATACAAAAACTGTGAATCTCAATAATTAAATATGACAACGTGTAAGTGTGTATAAAAATATGTGTCGTGAAAAATACCATGAGTTTGCCAATGATATTCATTTTAAGACCAAAACTTTTATTTTAAATACAAGCTTCAGTTTTAATCAACATGCTATCAACAATTTTAACGTCGGTGTTAAAAATATTTAAAAGAATGATACTGTAGATGGGGTCATGCAGAATGACTTTAAACAAAATTCCGCAGAACATTTCCTCAGTGCCGTTGTTCCGTTAGATCAATAAGAACAGATTAATGTCTCGGAAGATGGATCTTTAACGTAAATGGGAAGCTTCCCGGAGATTTCCGAGTCTAAGCGCCTTTGCTAAATCGCTTCTTTTAAAACTAACCTATGATTTTACTGTGGAGGGAAAAGGAAGCAAACCTGGGGGTACTACGCTTCACTACTTCCTCTCTAGATAGTCTAGATACATTATTCTACGCCAAGCTATTCTGTGTCGATGTTCGTTACAATCGATGTTTGGGGTTAGGAGTGTTCTAAACTATAGTGCTCGGTTTAGAGGGTCAAATAATAGGGATGGAAAGAGCACTCGGATTCTGTATGACGGTGCGGAAGAATGGATCCCGTGAATATGGTCCCTTCTGACTATTTTGTACAGACTCGAAGCTCCAAGTGGGTGTGACTTACGATATCTATGGTTAATTGTAACCTAATGTTAGGTTTATAGTGTTTACTTTATATATGTCAACTAATCTTTCTACTTAAAAAAATGTAAGCCTGAACAATACAACAGCTATCTTTTTAATGGTCAGTGGTAGCGTTGTCTCGTGCAGGGTGGGATTAGAGTTATTTGTATATGCTTTGCTTACCGTTTGTTTAATTCCGAAAGATTAATTGACTGATATTACCAACCATACGTACGGTTCTCATCAATGTATCCGAGTCCATAGACGGTCTTGGTCGCGTATAGAGGGTCTTCGCTCCCCCCCGGTTCGTGGTTCCAGCGGTGGTAATGGTGTCCGTGGGGGTTGAAGTGAGGACTTGCGTATCGGTGCACGTGCGTCATTATTTTGTCCGGAGCGATCAGGTTCCCGTCCTGAGTTATGGACATACCGCCGATCCATGACGTCACCCCGGTTCCGTTCCGGTTTGCCATCCTTCCGTCCGACATCAGCTTTACTGGAATTTCATCCATCGAATCGCTTAGCTGGGGAAGCTCCACGACCGAGCCGTAGCGCGACCGGACTCCGAACCTCGTATCGCCAGAGGCAATCGCGCTGGCCGATCGATCACACAACGATTATAGTGAAAAAATCTGACCCTACATTAATAAAAGACAAAACAACAATAGGTATCGGCAGACGTTACGACATTTATCGGGCAATTAAACCAATTCGAGAAGAGAGCAAAGCTCTCAGACGGCAGTCCCGGTTGAATTATCAAAGCCAAGTCTATGCCGCGCAGTAACCATAGAGATCGTAGAAAAGTAGAAAATGCAAGATCACATGCAGTCATGCACAATACAAGAGATCCCGGTGTAGACTTTCGTGGCGTTAGTGAATGCGATAGCTTAATGAAAGTCTAAGTGGAGTAATAGGAATAGGGAAACGGCAGATATCTAACATGCAGGCATAAAGTAGGAGCGAATACTCATTATAAATTAAACGGGTAACATTATGAAAACTGAAAACCTCCTTAGCTAAAATCCTTAACTATTAAAATATGTAAGTAAAATTTGAGTCAGTATTATTGTAAATTTTAATCGAGTTCGCCTTTTGCTTTTAAATATTAAAATTTGCTATTAAATCTCTAAGGGCCTAGAGCCGTTACTCAACATTTTAGATCATTTTTAAATCTAGATGTTAGATTTAGGTGATGTAAAATGGTCTACGGAAAATTTCAAAAATATAAAAAAGTATTCGATAAATGACGTCTGAAAGAAAGCCGCGCTCCTACCTTACGAAGCCGAGTGCGAAGCGTGCAGTGCTAGAGGCGTCAGATTCCAGAGACACACAGAGAAGAGAGAAGAGAAGTGGGTGGTGCGGCGGCTCACCGTGCCGGGGCTGAGGGGGGCGCGGGGAGAGGAGTGCGGCGCGCAGGAGGCTGGCGGCGGCGGCGCGCGTCATCAGGCGGGTTCCGTTCTCCGTGAGCAGCAGCAGGGTGCCGTCGGGCGCCGCGTAGCGCGTCAACGCTTCCGTGGGCGGCCGAGAGCCCTGCCGCCGCGGTGCCTCGAACAGAGCGCGCACTGCCGGCGGGCACTCGCCCCACGCCGCCGCTGCCCCACAACACGTTACCAACAAGCCCCCCCACGCCGCAAGGAATACCCTCAATGGCAAACCGTCCCTTGAGAGTACTCACACAGACAAGGTTAGGGTAGTGTATGCGGTATGCCGCCTCGATCACCGAAGGCCGAAGGTGTGAAGCCAAGAGTTGAGGTAACTGCGGGCATCTGTATGGTGTGTAGGTCAGGAGTACACTAAAAACAAGCTTTGTGTCCGGTGAAACATAAACGACAGCCTTGTGTGGTAAAGTGGTGATCTAAGTCAATCCTAAGGCCTAGGCATCTAATCTGTGTTTAAATAAAATAGGCACGTATAAGAAAGTAACATAAAAACAGAAACGAAAGTAAAACAACTAAGTTAACACGTTGACGGCTAGTTAGAAGTGAGTCTAGTACTCCTTAGAAGCATTTAATAGTGTGAGTGTTGCTGTTTTGTTCGTTTGTTTGTTAAAATATAACTTATTAACACCTAAAAGTTCACTTTGTCTTCATTAGTATTTTATACACGTCAGTTATAATGTTAAAAATATTAATATTTCATGAATCAATTAGAATTGGTGTCGCACAAGGCAATGTTTTGGGTCACATTTTGTACACATAACATTTTAATAACCTCGTGTTTACCAAATTGCTCTTGCTTATACTTTTTAATTTAAACACTTAAAGCTATTAGGTATCTATCTATAACTATAACTAATAATTCACGGGTTTTGAGTGAAAATTAAGTATACACAAAAAGAAAGTACATTAATACTCTACATTAATAAAAGACATGTACTACATTATATACAATATCGAAATTTAACGGGCAAATAAATCAATTCGAGAAAGAGCAAAGCTCTCAGACGGCAATCTCGGTCGAACTATTAAAGTCTATGGAAAAAAAATTGTATTTGTCATCATTCTGTATTTTGTTCTGTTTGATTATTCATCCAAATCTGTATTTTTTAAAGATATTTTTTTTCATGTAATCGACGAGCCTTCTATATTTTTCTCCTGAATTCCTTCAGTAATGAATGGCGCTAAAAGGCAGGAAAACAGAGTGATCGACATGTCATTTTCAGGTTTCCCTCAGGAACATAACAAGGGTTTTAGAAAGGTATTTTTCAACGAATACCCCCTCTGTGCTATATACAGAAAGAATCAGTAAGAGTAATCCAATACATACTCTAACTATGCTGTGATTTTGTACCGTTTCACTAACATGTTTTGCTTGACGAAAAAGGTGACTTTTTTCATTCAAGATATCCTTCATGAGTCGCTTGTCTTCATCAGCAAAGATTTGGATTAGAATAGAGCAAGCTTGCGTACATAGGTATAGATTGCACGTCAAGATAGATTGGTTTTACCATAATTATGAACATTGATTAACTTAAACGGAATTTTATATACTTGTACCTTTCGTTTCCCAGTCCCTGAGAAGCCTTTGACTAACTCACAATATTAAAAATTGTTATTTGGCTGCAAAGATGTTATTTGCTACGAATGCCTGCTACGAGACGCAAATAGGTCTACTTGCTCCATCTTCGGCCCCAACATCGCTTTCCATCAGGTGAGTTGGTGGTCAAACGTAAACTTATTCTATATATTAAAAAAATTGCATTCGAGCACACAACTTTTCACCTCGCTTTAGCGAGAGAAACCTTGTATTTCTTTTAAGTTAAGTTAGGTCCCCCCTTGAATCAAGCTATTTGAGGTGGCTATTTAAAGATGTTGGAATGTTTCAATACCGAAAAATTTGAAGATTTAGATAGTATTTCGTCACATTTGAAATTCAAATTTACTTTTCGCGCAGATTTTAAACGAAAAAGAACGTGCTTCCAATATGGTAAGGTAAACAATTATTGTACATAACGAAAGACAAGCATTAACACATCAATATTTTTTTAGTCGATTTAAATTGTGTCAAGCTTCCTTATATTGGGTTTATTGTCCTAGGTAGGCGTTTTTTAGATGCATACATGTGCCCCTAATAAGCTATGCTAACGCACAAGGGACTTCAGCAATAACTCATAGACAAATAAGTATAAAACATCATACTAATTTTATAAATGCGATAAGTTTGTTGGTTTGTTTGTTCCTCTTTCACGCAACAACAGCAACTGATCGACCTGATTTGGAGTTCAATGCTTGGAGAGTGACATAGGCTACTTATCATCATCATCATCATTTTTCATCACTACGTGGGCGAAACCGCGGGGCGCAGCTAGAAGTATATAAATATAGTGGTACACACACCACACCATCAGCCATTAAATGTCCACTGCTGAACAAAGCCTCCCTCTTAGAGAGGGGTGTTGCCATAATCCCCACGCTTGGAAGGCGGCTTGGAGATCGCAGTACGTTCACCGTGTACTAACAGGACGCTGCTGCCCATCCTCCGGTGGTTCTGGTCGCAGTTTTAGGACATACCCGGGTCCAATTGGAAATAAATAATAATTTTTATATGCTACCAACTGAGGCATACTTAATAAACTAATCTTCAATTTCTTAGTTTTCAGCGTCAGAATTTTTAAAGGTCTTATCCATACTGTTATTCACTCAATGGCCCTAGCTCGGGGTTATTTTCCCCGAGCCAGCCAACTTGGGGAAGTAATTTGAACAGTTGTGTGTTTCCCACGTACTGAAAGCGAGCCACGACATCGCCATATTGGATTTTAAACTGCGGACCAGTAACGTCCTTTACATTGTTATTCTATTTTCGAAGTGTTGTTATTAGAGGCCTTATTATTTAATGCGTGTGTTAATTTGATGGATGTTCCCATAAAAAATTGAAGACACGTGATGAGCGGTTTGGTAGAAACCCGTAGGACTAATAGAGCCGTCCAATTACTATTAACATAATCAGAATTCTGAGACTAGCTAAATAAAGAAGTCTGGAGCTAAAACTTAATACAAAAATAATTATTAATTTTAATTTGTAAAAAAAATTAAAAAAAAAGCTCACGACACACAAATTTAAATTAAAAAGTAGAAAATATCAGTTAAAATTGAAAATTCTTCATCAAAACCTTTGCTGAAGGGAACCACAAACCAAAACGTCATCTGCGTGATTTTCGGTTTTTTGTTGATTTTTTCAAACGAAAAAATGTATATGGGACCACCTTTGAAGCATGAACAAAACTAAAAAAAAAACAATCATCTAAATAATTTCATAATTATTGCCGGACTAGCGTAACAAACATAAAAAAAAATACATAGGTACAGTCGAATTCATAACCTTCTCATTTCAGCGGTTAATAAGGAAACTGCCGTGAAACTGTTTTGATTCTCACTAAGGCTTTCATCGAAAAAATTATAATATATATATTTGTTAGAGCTATCCAATCACTATTAACATAATCAGAATCGTACAAGGAAACGAAACGTTCGTGTCAAAGGCTGAGTGGCAGAAATTCTTCAAAACGTTGGTTTCGGGAACCTCAAAGTACCCTTACAAAGGGCGGTTGTGAATGGAGCTTACCTTTTTGTTTCTTTATTGTGAGAGAGGCTTCTGTGAATTAATATTCGATTGAAGGCTTCGACTTTACGCAATGGCCGTCGTTTTTTAGGTTTTTATGTAATATGTATTATTTATTATTTGTCAGATATATTTTTACAAGTTTTTATTTAACTTGCCGTGTTCGTTTAAGTCAAATCTTGCAACTGTATTTTAAAACAGTTGTCCCCAACCGATTGAGCTGAAATTTTGCATGAACGTTTAGATGACAATGCGTGGTTAGGTTAGTTAAATGACATCATTCTAAATCTAATATGGCTGACTCCCAAAGATAGCGGACCAGTTATTTTTATGTATCTTCATGATATGAGTATCAAATAAAAGGGTTTGCTGAAAACGTCAGATGTCAGACTTAATTCAATATGGCAGACGCCCCAAGATGGCTCACAAAATTTTCTTATCTACCACATGGTATGGGTATCAAATGAAAGGGTTTGCTGAGAATAATACGAAAAATAAAATAAGACAATATTTGTTGCGAAAAAATAAAAACAATGGACATATACTATTAGAAACACAAGAAGAAATCGTGTTTGGTAATAACGTTATAACTGGCGCAAATGACGTCACTCTAAAAGCTTGTTTTAAATTAAAAAAAAATTAAAAAAATGAGTAACTTTTTTAAAGCTTTGTAATAGATTTGCGTTTGACCGCCAACTCGCCTAATGTTAATCGATGATGCGGTCTATGGAGGAGCACGCTTGCCTAGAAGAAACCGATTCACCCGTGATTTGAAGACACCCAGATTGTAACTATCGGGGAACACCCATTCAGGCAACGCATTCCACATACTACCAGTTGACACAATAAACAAAAGAGTACGAATGGGATTTATTTTCAGTGATGGCACAAAGATAATGTAGTTGAAGTTTTGGCGCCAAAATGAAAAAAACATGTTGTCTCATTGCATTATTTTCTTAAACTTGTGTATTTTCGAATGGTAATGCGTAATAATGGTGGATTATTATTTATTAAGTGTTCGTGGACGTGCTCTAGTGTGGCTAGGTGATATAACGCGGTAAAACATTTTCGTGTTGTTACCATAACTCCCAGTAGCCTCTTGTAAAGTCTCCACTGCTTTACTAGGGTACGACTCATGATACCTACTACCCAAAGGGACGGAACGCTTCAAACAGAAAAAACGAGCAGAGCGAGAGGTACCACGTTTAGCCATTTGTCCCTTTCACACTACATGTCTTATATACAATGACATTCATGAACTAATATTAGTCTGTGGTGTTGCCACTTTTGGAAAAATATTGTAACCGTAAATTTGGTATTAATTTGGGTAGTCCGTACATGATTCTATCGGCATCATTTTTAATTATTTATATTTTTATTTGTGAAACATAATAACTAAAAGAAAACTCTCATGGTTATTTAGGGTGCATCCGTTTATTATTGTAGTGATATAAATAAGGAATAAATTAGTATGTACGTGTGTTGAGTACTGCTTCCACCTATCCGGCGTGCTATGAGGCTGATTGGTGACAGCAAGCTAGTCGCCAATAAATTACAAAGCCTTGAGCACTGCCGTAAAGTAGCTTGTCTGTCTATTTTCTACCGGATATATTTTGGTGAGTGTGAGCAAAAGCTTCATGACCTTATTCCACCCTCCCCCTTTTACTACAGGACAAGTAGAAGGACTGCACACTATCACCCCTTCCTCGTGGAAATTCCAAAAATTCGTACACAACGATTTGGGTTGTCTTTTATGATACGTATTGTCCAAGAATGGAAGTCCCTGCTGTCCTCCTTGTTTCCTGAGAACTACAATCTAGGCATCTTCAAGGCTAGAATGAATAGATTTCTTCTAGATCAACGTGTTCCATCCTCGGCCACACCGTTGCTTACCATCAGGCAAGTTAGTGGCCAAACGTAGATCTATTCTGTATAAAAATATAAAAAAGTATGAAAAGTAATGAGGAATTAGTATCAGTGATTATGTCAACACTAGAAAGAGACAAATGGCTAAACGTGGTACCTCTCGCTCTGCTCGTTTTTTCTGTTTGAAGCGTTCCGTCCCTTTGGGTAGTAGGTATCATGGTACGACTGAATTGACCGTGACTTACTTTGCTTGACTCTGACTGTCACTAACTTGTTTGACAATATTGCGTAAAATTTGATAATCATTTAGTTTTTCAGTGTCAAGTAATTGACACTGGCAAATGCACAAGAGCGGGACGCCAAAATCCACACAGAGAAAATAATTATAAAAAAATATACTATATATATTAGTCATTAGTCGCACAGATTAGGTAATAGATTTGTGATAAACTCGTCAAAACTGATGAAAAGGCGGTATGGCCTTAAAGGTTTTAGCTTGCCCGATGGGAGAATAAAATAAAAATAAACTATAAACTTGTTTCAACTTTGGATTCAAACTTAGAGATTCAACTTAATATGTTACACAAAATAATCATGTACAGCAGAGAAACTCCATTGTTATTTCAATTCCTACAATTTAAAATGTTTTATTCAAATCCTAAATAAGGACAAACAAACATTTATTATAATTTACCAGAATCGGAATTAAAACACAAACATCGAGAAGCGTAAATTAATTCGAATTAAATTTATTCCAGAGTGTTTACACGCAATTTTGTATTCTCTCATCTTTATTATTGCCTTTATTTACCGTAAATAATATTAATATTAAATTTCTACCTCTCGTTGTTTTTGTGTAATTTACATGAATTAAATGGTACGTTGCGGGAGTATATTTGTAGTTCGCGAATCATTTTTACTAAAATTTGCCTGAATTTCTGTTGCGGGAAAATTGCTTTCTTTCTCTGGGCGATTGGTTTTTAGGATTGACGATACGATTCTGTATTTGATCTATATTCAAGCTAAATACACACGCACGATTATTTTGATCGTGAGAATCTTGTTTACATAAATATGTAATACTAGCGACCCGCCCGCCCGGCTTCGCACGGGTGTAATTTACGTGCGAAGTCGGAGCGGGTCGCTAGTTATATAAACCTTCCGTGAAAATGTATCTAACTGATGGTGATAACCGCATCACAATCCGTTGCGTGGTTTAGGAGGAGTTAGCGGCCATACAGACAGACGCCGAAAGCAACTTTAATTTTATACCATGTAGAGATAGAGAAGAAGAGATAATGTCAACTAATTTCTAAAAGACTTTTCACCGCTCTTAGCTAAGTTTTTTTAGTAAATAAAAGAAATATATGTACTGGCCTAAATAAATTGTAGCTATATTAACATAAAGGTAGAAATTTAGGCCCCAACGCGGTGAAAACCTAAACGCGACATTGTATTATTTGAAGAAAAAAAAAACGAGTTGATAGGTAATGCGCAGTGTAGGCAGTGAAACGTATTTTCGTGTTGATTCTAATTCACAGAAACCTCTAGTAAAGTTTCCGCCACTTTACTTGGGCGTGACTTGGACTTGATCGTAACGTACTTTGCTTGACTTTGACTATGATTTCCTTGAACATAATTATCTTCTAAAACTTAATATTATGATTATACTTAGTACTAGATTATGTCTATCTCAGACAGATCCATTCTGTCCTTTTTGAACGTATTAAAACATAATGGAATATACCAAAAATCAATCGTTGTGGGACACGATTATTCTAGAACCTTAGAGTAAGTCTAAAGCCCTACTGGACTAGACTAGGACTGGAGAATCGAGGCGTCTCGCGGTACACAAGCAGCCCTAAGAAGTCAACTCTTTTCCGATAACGCTAGGTTCAAATTTGATCATCATTGACTAGAGTTTAAAGCAGTCGAGACGCAACGCGGGCCGCGGAAGATAGTTTTGAAACTACGGTAAACCAGGAAAAGTTGGTTCCATAGCTGCTTGTACGCCGCGAAACGCCTCGACTATACAGTGAGCGTTGTCAACCGACAAAAAAACCGTGTCGTCACTGTAAAAAACGCAAAGAGTTCCTTGTACACCAATTACCGTGCCAAATATTTGGCGAGTCAATGCCGGGAATTGACTATCCGGCCGGGAAGAGAACTGGCAATGCTTGAATAAATATAAAGCTAGAAAGAATACCTGTAATAAGCAAAATTATCAGCTGGAGGGGATGGTGGCCGAGCGGTAGCATATGCGCTTTACAATCTGACGGCACCCGGTTCAATCTTTGGCCAAGACTTATGAAGCACTCAATAAAATTAAGTGCAGTTTCGATGTCATCGCTCAGCAATAGCGAAGGAAAACTTTGTGAGGAAACCGGTATTATCTGTGCCGGTATGTCCAAGAACCTCAAAAAAGTTCAAAGACATTTATGATATTTGCCAACATGCACTAGGCTAGCATGGTCGATTAGGAGTCCATCCTCTCTATCTGAGAGAAGACCGGAGTCCCAGCAGTGGGAACATATATGGTTTTATAAATCTGTCCTAATTATTGGTTTTGGTACCTAACGCATAATGCAGGAACACATTAATTTGCCCTTGTTTTACTTTACCGAACTCGGTGTCGCGCGGCGTTGGTATTAGTTTGTACCTACACTGCAGAATGAGACCTGCCCATCAAGCTGCACATAGTAATAGTTGTTCGTGATGAACAGTAAAATTACCTCCTTTCTGCTTAGCACCACCATTCCGTATAACCCTGTATAGTCTTTCATGAGATTCAGTATCAAAAGGTAGCTCCAAAAATTCACCAACCCCAAACTAGGTATCTAATCTTGGCTGCGATTCCACCGCTGAAATGTCCAATAAAAGATAAGCGGAATCGAATCCGACCTTTCGATTATACCTTCGGAACTAAAAGTAAATATCGAGTCTCGAGTAGATATGGATGTTTGTCTTATCCGCGAGACTCGAGCAGTCAAGAGTGAAATCAGAAGTCGCCATTATCAGTAAAGACTTTAATTTATAGTAAAATAAAATAGTTGTCTCAGTAGTTCAAAATCGGTTTCAGAACTAAAAATTATTTGGCGTTGCACGTGTACATTTGCCAGTGTCAAGTAAATATAAGATATGGTCAAATTTTCCGAAATATCGTCATAAAATTCATAGTCACAGTCAGAGTAAAGCAAAGTTAGTCACGGCCATGCTCTAGTAAAGTGGTGGAGTTTTTACTATTAAGACTTGGTCAAGTTTTAGGCAATACCGTCAAACAAGTCATAGTCAAAGTCAAGCAAAGTTAGTCACGGATAAAGTCATGCTATAGTAAAGTGCTGGAGTAACTGACAAGCTAGGTAGGCTAGGTAATAAGGAGGTGCTCGAGGCTTGGCAGTTTTTTGGTGACTAGTTTGTGAGTGTGAGCGGGTCTATGGAATCTAAAATTTCCAGCTGGTTCTTGGTAGAGCCGTCTAAAATATGACACCAGTAATGCGTATCACACACGACTGGACTTGTGCTTGATACAAGTGAAGCAACTACCCAAAAATCAATCAAAAAAGTGTTAAATGTGTGGTGTGAACAATAAAGAGTTTATCTATCTATCTATCTACCCTGGTGAGAAGTACCGCTTCAATTTATGCATTTAAGTATGCCAAGTTTTAGTCACTTTTGCCTTAGATTCGAGTAAGGCTACAAAGTTCAGCGTAGGCGTTAGGTTAAGTCCTATAGCTCTAGATAGTTTGCTAGTATGGATATATCCAACTAAGTAAGAGGCTAATGAAAACTGACACTTTTTGGTCGAGAAAAAGCAAGTTTGTGTCTTGTTGGTGTTGAATTTGACGAGAGTTTCGTCACCCGTATCAGAAACACCTTTAAGAGCTTGATTCATTCGCTTAACCATATTCTCTCTCAGTCCTCTAAACACATGGCCCTTGGATCAGATGTACTTTTCCACAACTGTGCTGTCATCTGCGTACTTAATGACAAGCAGGTAGAAGGCTTAACCAGGTCATACATTTTCAGCAAGAATAGAGTTGCGGAGAGCATGGACCCTTGGGGAATGCCGGCTTTAATCGCTAATTGATCGGACAAGCAGCCGTCGATGACCACGCGAATCGATCGCCTCCTCAAAAAGTCTAAATCCAGTAGCAAAAGGGAGCAAGCTCAAGGCTGTCCAACCTGTCCGTGAGATGGAAGCTTGTTAATGATGCTATCGCACCAGACCCTATCGAAGGCTTTTGAGATGTCAAGAGACACAGCCACGGCTATGCCGTGTTTCTCGATTGCATCGCTCAGAATGTGGATGGCATACACGAGACGATTCCCAGTCGACCGATTTCGGCGAAATCCGTATTGTCAGTCACTCAGGAGATTGATCTACAAGGTCTGCCATGAGTTTCCTATTCAGCACACGCTCCAATGTTTTGCATTTGTATTATCCGTAAGAAAAACTATCCGTAGCTATAATTGAATAGAGTTATCCGTACTCATGATCCATCCGTACACAGTGGACATTTCCCACATATGTACTTACAAAATGTTTCATTATAAAGAGATTTATATTTTTTAAACTCGTAGCTTTCATTTTCAATCATTTGATGGAGGTGCGAATTACCCAATCGAAAATAGTTGTTCGGAACACAACACGGTCTGAATGGGCCCAATATGAAAAAATCGTGGGCTATTCACACCGCTGTGCAAAAGGCTCAATTATTTGGATTGGAAACCTGCCGGCTTCCTTGTTTCCTGAGAAATTTATAATCTGGGCCTTTTCGAGGCCAGAATAGATGTTTTCTAAGTCTGCGCGCTCCATCTTTGACTACATCGTCTAACAGGCGAGTTGGCGGACAAAGGCGTACTTATACGCGATAAAAAAAAAATACTTAAAATGAGTTATTCACATCGTGGTCCGAACCACATGTGGTGTGAAACATGTGGTCTAGTAGGTAGAGTAGGTACCCAGAGAAAGACTGCCTATCTTGAATAAAAAAAGCAATGACAGTCAAAACAAAAGACGAAACATCTTAAAAACTCCTCAAAGTCGATGCTTTATAATCTCTGGATTCCCTCAGTGGAAGTTTTCATGATTCGATCGATTCTGATTCGTTTACTTTTGTCCGTAGTTATCCGAAGCCTCTAGGGATGATTGTTTGAGCGCGCTATTGACTATGAACTGGGTCAATACATTTTCCATTGTTATGTACTTATATGATCATTTTATCTGTGAAACTATTCATACGAATTAATTGGCGGTTTTGATTGTGTAGAAAAATATCCAAGAATTCTCCTTACATTTTCAAGTAAAAAGAAGAGCTATACTGTGTGTAGATGTGGCTGTAGACACCTACCTACTGTGACTTCGCAACCTCGATTTTGTTTATATTTGTAATTAAATTCTTATTTTTTTTTTTATTGAAATGAACCAACTTTTTATTGGTAAATTGGCTTGCGCTTGACCGCCAAGCGATTGCTTGATGGCTTGATGTAAAGGGATTATGCGGTCTACGATAGAGAACGCTTGCCTAAAAGACATCTAGATTACTTAACTGGGGACTAAAACACATATATGACAACAATAAATATTATATATGTATGTATATCAACATTTGGCAGCCATAGTAGGTAGAAGCTTTGCTTAGTTTGGGGTCAGATGACCGTCTGTGCAAAAATGTCCCGATTTTTTTATTTACTTAATTTTTAACTATCAGATCAACAGCACTCAAGTTCACGTCAATCAAATAAATATAGTATTTAAGAAAGAAAACATTTAAATAAATATATTAGTATTGTAGGAAGCCCGCGAGAGGTTAGATAAATATAATTTATTCGCATAAAACACGAGTAAATAATACACACAATATATTTAAAAATGCACTCACAATTTTATTAATATGAATACAATATTAATAGTAATTTTCTACATCGAGATAAATTATGTATTTCGATGCTATTAACCCATTATGGGCTAGCGGTGCCGTACGGCATCGCCTTTACGTAGTTTTAAAATTTGAGCTCATTTTGAAATTGGAGCAATGCAGGTAGCCAACCAATCGCTGTGCCGAAACTAGATAGACATATTATTAGGATTCAAGTGAATTTAGCAACATGTCATCGAGTAATTATTAGTTTGAACGATTAAAAATTGACTGTGGAAAAAATCGTGCATGGCAAATTGGATGTGCGCTTCAAGTAAGTAAATCATATTTATTTTTATTATTGTGTTATATGCTAGTTATTTGTGTAATATTTATCTCGAAAGACATGATAATGGTTTAATAATTCAAAACGCGTTCTTTTTTTTTTCGTTTTCTGTGTAATTCAGGGTAAAACTATGAGAGTGCCAAATGGCATCGCTAGCCCGATATCGTGTCTTTTCGAAATGTATGAAATCGTTCCATAATGTGTTTAGGTAATACGTAAACCTCGATTGTAATAATTATTTAGTTATTTTATTTCGATTCAGGGTTTGTACGCTTCATGAAGCATTGGAAATTCTCGAAGATGATGAAAGTTTAGAACCATTTTCAGTGTTTATTGAACCTCCGGAACCAATAATTCTTACTGACGAAGACTCCGCAGATGAAAGCGAGGGAGTTCTCGTCAACAACCTCACTGGTCGACAGCTCAATGCTGACTGTGGAGTGGTATTGTCTCCAAGCACTTCACAGAAATACTTCTCATCAGCACCATCGGACACCGAACATCCAACAATGTCATTAGCCTTAACAAGTGACATAGCTAAATGTGGTTGTGGTCAAACTCGTGGACGTACTCGTGGTAGTCGCCGTGGTGGTCGCAGTCATGGCAGTTTTCGCAGTCAGGGCAGAGAAGCAAAGCGAACCACTCAAGTAATGAAATTTAACTTTCTAGTGGACAATAAGGTTCTTCCATACATTTCAACTCCAAAATGTAAGTTTGTAACATCATAACAATTATTTTTAAATGATGTAACTTCAAATTTACTACTTATATGCTGTGAGTGTAGTATTATAGGTCTATGGAAAGTACCATAGAGGTTTTGATTCCCTTGTGAAATCGCAAAATATGCGAAAATATGCGACATAAACGGTCATATCTTTTGATCACATAAACTTACGTTTGATTTTTTCACAGCTGAAAGAAACAGTAGAATTGAGTATTTGCTATAAATTTCAACTTGATATCATTACGCGTTCTTGAGAAAAGGGGTCTTGACAGACGGACAGACGGACAACAAAGTGATCCTATAAGGGTTCCATTTTTTTCCTTTTGAGGTACGGAACCCTAAAAACTTGTCGACGCCAAAGTAACACAATTCATTCTCATTTGCTCATAATATCACTTCAGTATAAAACATTTTTTTTAATTCCCTTTATCTGGCATTAAAAATCCCGCACATTTACCAGCTGCCGCGTAAAATCTCGTATTTCCGCGAATTCCCGGGAGAACGGTAGATTTGAATTACGTGTTTTCTATTTGTGTTTGTTTGTTAAATCCTGCTAATCCTTAATCTGCCGCTTCGTGTTACAATCCGAACTCCGCGGTGTTTGGGACAAAATATGAACATCAGGCGGTTTATCAATATCGAGGGAATACACGGAAAATAAAACCGGCCAAGTGTGAGTCGGGCTCGCGCACTGTGGGTTCCGTACCACTACAAAATACAATAATAATAAATTAAAAAAACTGACTTTAAAATTAGTAAAATCAAGGAAGATTATGATGGATCCTTGGTATATATAGAATTTCGATTCGGTGAAAGAAATGATAAGGTCGTCCAAGTACCCGAATTGCCAGTAATAAAAACGAAAGGGGGCCATACAACAAACGTATTTTTGTATTAGATCTAATGTAAAAACGGTAAAACGTACAAACAAACGTCAAACTTGGCATGATTATAGTACACACCACATACTCTAAAATATATTAACAAATAATAAATAATGGCCAAGTGCGAGTCGGTGACAAATTTCTGCTTATTACCAAGTTAAGCAACGTATTTTACCCAAATTTTAACACTTAGATGACCTCATAATTCGTCGCTCCGAATCGAAATGCCACCATATATTATTAATTTTGAAGTCGGTTTTTAAAATTGATAATTGAGTATTGTATTTTGTTGTGGCACGGAACTCTTAGTGTGCGAGCCCGAGTCGCGCTTGACTGGTTTTATTTATAATGATAATTGCTTTTTATTTGATAGTTTGGAGAAAGTTCTGTAGAGTACACAGGAGTGGTTAATGATTGATTCGTTAGCCGGTACCTCTAGTATAGTATATTTATCTATGCCGGTACCTACAAATAGGTATAGCAGGTATCTACAAAATAAGAAAAGTTAGGTACCTACATACTAATTAATCGCCAAAAGCGTATACCCCGCACCGCGCGTTAACGAAGCCAGTGAAATTCAAAGATTTCAGTTTTTCTTCCAAATCAGAGTTCGTTGGATTTACAGCGTGATGAGATTACGTTATAATACGACGTTATATTTATTCCGTCGTGTGTAGGCGCCATTAACTCCAGGCGCGTAATGTTGTATGGTTACCCTGATTTTATGATGCTTATTGGTTGTTATGACGATGCGATTTCAAGTTAAGCTTGTGGATTTTGTGTTTACAGGAGTTGTATCATTATTTTGATGTGAAACTTTTTTAGAGTTCCGTACCCAAAGGTTAAAAACGGGACCCTATTATTATTACTAAGCCTACGATGTCTGTCTGTCTGTCCATCGGTCCGTCTGTCCTAACTATTAACTGTATCTTTCGAACCGTAATATATAGCCTGTTTCACATCAAAAACACTCGTTGTATGTGTGGAGATATAAAACAAATTTAATTATGTTTCCTTAGAGATTGAAACTTGATGGGTAGCTCTTCCCTGGATTACAGGATTCGCATCCTGGAACTCTGAACTTCGAACGCAATAAGAACCGTGGGATTAGAAGAAATGAATCAAACGTTGGGATATCGGAGCCACAGAATGAGACGGATAGAAGTGAGAGTTATTTGGAAGATTGCGTATGCTTACCTACAGGTTTTTAAAACTGAAATAGGTAAGTTTTTTTTTTTTTTTTTAATTTATTTATTTCATATATATACACATAATTAGTCTAAGTTAGTATCGAAAAACTAAGCTGTTTGTATCGATACTAAGATTCACTATACGCAACTATATATAATAGCGCAACCTTAAATAAATTTAAATATTGAATATTAAAAAAAAAATACAAAATACACCTAACGTTTACAAATAAGTACTTAGGTACCTGTATTACAATTTCACAAGCAAGCACCTGTTCATCCCGGTAACATTATTTATTTAAATCTGTGATAAGCATAATAAGTTACCAACCTATAACCTACCCCATTTCACGAAAAATAAAATACACACAAAGTGAAGTTAAGTTACGTACAAATCGCTCGGAAACGGCCGCAGCGCAGGCTTGGAACCGGTTTCAGTAGATAAGCCACAACAACGCATATACAGGACGCTGTTTATTATTTGAACAACTGTGACTCAATGATATCGAGTCACAATCGATAAGTTATTCATTTATGTTTAATTAATTATCTATCAGTAATAAATATTATAATTATGTTATTGTTTTTGTTTGTTTGCTTGTTTTAGTTACATTTAGTTAATTAAATTAGTTACATATAAGTTTATATTATTATTATTATTTTATTTTTTTAAGCTTCAGGTTAGTGTAAAAGTATTTTTTGTATAATCTTTTGCAGTTTTTATTACTCATATTATTTCTAATTTCTTTCGGTATTCTATTCATGAGAGTGGGAACTAAAAAAGCGGTCATTCTTTTCCCGTAAAAATTACTAACCCTAGGTATCTTTAGCATGTTTTGAGAAACTTTTCTAGTGATGACATTATGTGAAATAGGTTTTTGAATATCTTTGTTGTTAAATTGTTCTATTAATATGGACATATGCACTTTAGTATGTATGGGTATATGTTACAAAATTCAAAAATATCAATCAAGTTATCTTTATATTGTTTTTTATATGTGTGGAACTATGAGTTTTAGAATTCTCACTTGTAAGTTATAAATTTTATCTAAATATGTTTTAAACGTCCGACCATAACTTGTTAAACCGTACGAAATAATTGATTCCGCCATAGCTACATACATATTTAACAAGATCTTAAATGGAACTTTTCGTTTTATAATATAAAATTTTGCTAATACAGCTCGTAATTTGTCGCAAACTGAGTCTACATGGAGACTCCAATTAAATCTGTTTTCCACTATTAGACCTAGGTATGTATGATGAGAAACTTGTTCAATTTCCTCACAACTACATCTACATTTTTATTTCTGGTGTACACAATAAAGAGTTTCTATCTATCTATCTATCTATCTAATGACATCGTGATGAAGGGTTTTATGAAGACATTCGTGGCCGTGTGCAATAATTCTGAAGGAGCCTTTGTGTCGTGTGTAGCTCGATTGAACGTGTATTATCTTTGTTTTTGCTGCATTTATTACTAGACCAGCATCGTGCGACCACATAGCAACTTGAGTAAAGTCGTTTTGTAAATATTTGACAGCATCGCCAAGATTGTCAGCATAGGCTACTAGACATGTGTCATCGGCGTACTGGTAAATAGAGCAGTGATTTACAATATGTTCCAAGTCGTTAACATACGCTAAATAGTGCGTAGGACCTAGCACAGAGCCTTGGGCCGTGCCTTCAGTAACATCGATAGCTTCACTATATTCGTCTCCTATTTTTACACGAAATTTACGACCTTTTAGATAGTCTCCACACCAGTCTAGGATTGGACCTCGCACACCAGTATTATTGAGTTTTTGTAATAGAGTATCATGCCTAAGCGTATCAAAGGCCTTGCTAAAATCAATGAAGAGTAGGATTACATGTTGCTTACTATCGAGGCATTGGTTAACTTCATCTGTAAACTTTGAAAGTAAATGTGCCGTGGATTTATTTTGCTGAAACCCGTATTGCACGTTACAATACGTCGTTTTTAATATAGAAGTCTTGAATCTGTTGGCATACAAATTTCTCAACTATCTTGTCTATGACTGGTAGGATAGTGATTGGCCTGTAATTTCCGTATTCTTTGTGGCTACCTTTTTTGTATATCGGTCTGACGATTCCAGTTTTTAATTCTTGAGAGTATTGTCCTTTAGCTATACTTGTGTTGATGAACTTGACCAAGGCTCCCAATATGTTCTCGCAAATTAACTTTATGTCAACACATCTAATTTGGTCCATTCCAGGTGCTTTGTTTGTATTTAAGTTTTTTATAATTTTATGCAAATTTTGACATGTTGCCTTCCTAAATAACATTGACTTGTCTTGAGGATACGTGTATTTTGATTCATCTAGAAGGCGTTTGCTACACTTGGGCATAATTTTTCGTACACATTCACTAAACTCTCTGGCAAAATTATCAGAAATAGATTTTATATCGGTGTTGTTTTTACTAAAAGCTTTGATAATAGCCCCATCTACCGGAAATCTATTTCTGTCTGTGAGAGAATTTAATATTTGCCACAGTTTGCGAAGATTTGTTTTATTTTCGCGTATTAGATTTTGGTAATACGTATTTCTCGTTGTTTCTATGAATTTATGAGTTTTATTTCTTAGTTCATTATATTCAAGTCGTAGGATTTTATTAGTAGAATTGTTCTTCCATTTTGTGAATAGTTTATCTTTTTTCTTACACATATTGTTTATTTTGTTGTCAATCCACGGATCTTTATTTCTCTTGCTATTTATATTTACTTTCTTATAATACTTAGCTTTATTATAACAGGTGTTAAACTTATCTTTAATGCATTCATATATTTTGATAGGACACTCTATATTATCGATATCACTCCAGTCTAATTCAGCCATAAAAGATTTCATTTTACTATTGTTGATTAGCTCAATAATTTTTGTATCAACCTGTATCTGTGTTCCAATGCTTCCTATGCACGAAACTATAACCATGCGGTGATCGGCCATTACAGTGCCTAGCGCGGCCGAGTGTACGTCTGACAGGTGTGTTCTAACAAATATGTGATCTATGCAAGTTCGCGTTGTTAGTGTGCCTAATTTTTCAACTCTAGTGTAATCTGATATCACACCTGTCAGGCCACACTCGGACATGCCGCTAATGTAATGTTCTCGGATGCCGTTACTTGTTTTTAAGTCAATGTTTATATCGCCTAATAGATAAATATCGTGTTGTTGGAATGAGGTGTTCATAAGTAGGTTTTTAACTTCTGCGATAAACAGGTGCTTACTCTCACTCGGCGGCCTATATATTGCACAGACAAATGCGGAATAGTTTTCTGGTGTAGTTACTTGGCCAAGAAGGGCTTCACAGTGTTTTAATTTGATGCTTACTGTAGTGAATTTAAGAGTACTTCTTACATAAACAATAATACCTCCACCTTTTCGGTTATTCCTCAGTTGGCTGTGCAATGTGTAGCCATTTATATGATACATAGTAGCAATTTTATGAGAAATATTTACTTCTGTGAGTATTATAACATCAATATTTAGGTTAGCATAGTTAATAAAATGGGTTAAGTAGGAAAAGTTTTTCTTCAATGATCTGATATTAATATGGACAATGTTAAATCTAAATTGTTGCTTAGAAATGGTTGGTATACGCTTACTAAAGTCATGAATGTCAGCACAATCGAAGAGTTCTTCATGATCTGGAGATAGATCGTGGGTGCCCAGTTATGATGGGGACATCTATTACCGCCTCGTCTCTGCCTGAGTGGCGAGATCATCGATATCTTCTTCCGCTCGAACAACGAGGGGCTTTGCATTGTCCTCTTTACGTACAAGTATCTTTCCGTCCTGGAACCATACGTATTTATATGATGGCCTTAGTTTTTGCTGCGCCTTCCAGAGTAACGCCTTGTTTGCCTTAGTTAGGGCTCTTCGCAACGACACTTTTGACTGGGCTTCTGACGGAGGTGGGCTACTGATAATATTTCCAACAAGCATTGTTTGTTTTCTGGCAGCGCGTGTCCAAACTTCGGCCTGTTGAATCTGTTGTAGCCCAATCAAGATAATACCGTCTGTTCCATTACGACCATCAACTCGCTTTGTGTACGATATTTCCGTTTTGTCCATATCCAAAATCGACGCCAGCTTATAGGAAACATCTTGTAGGTTTTCCTGTTCCAACTTAGGTACTCCAACCACCTCAATCACGCTATCCAACCGCTGCTGGTCGAAGGTACGAACGTGCTTTTTTAAATGCACCCACTTCCAGCTGTAGATGCGCCTGCTCGTTCTTGAGATGGTTGTATTTTTTACCGAGGTCCTTGATCTCTTTACCTTGTAACTCGACCGTCTTTGCGATATCATCAATCTTGCTGACACAGGCTGCTAAAGAAATTTCTATTGGTCCCAGCTGCTTCTTCAGTATTTTATTCATTTGGCTCGTGACGTCTCTTAGAAACTTCTCGGTGTCAATATTGCAGCTTCCTGAATTTTTGCCAAATGGTACCTCCTCATCGTCCTCTTCGTCATCAACGTCAGGTGTGATGAATGATGACTTCCGATGGGGCGAATCGCGTTGGCAATCACTGCATGTCCAGTCGAGAGAATCGGCATTGCGCAACGCCGAGAGCTGCTTGGCTGTGAGGCCTGTACACGCTTGACTGGCGTGCACGACCTTTTCACAACACCTGCATTCTAATCCTGGCGACTTCTTCGTGATTCCCTTGCCGCAGTTATCACATTTAGGTGCATTAGGCATTTTTTATTTTTCACAAATATGTAGAGGGTAGATGCGTGGGTAGCTCGCGCACTTAGTTACACTAGACCGGCACGCTTGACAGCGCGTGAGCGAATCTAAAAAGATGATGCTAAGACATTAAAGTATTGGTACCTAGTACTTAGGTATTCATCATCATCACCATTTCAGGCATAGGACGTCCACTGCTGGACATAGGCCTCCCCCATCGATCTCCAAAAGGGCCGGTTGCAAGCGGAGAGTGACTTATGATACTTTTATCCCGGAATAAATGATCACGCACGCGCGCACAGGGAGGTGAAGAGAGACGGGAGAGGGAATTGCCATCGCTTTGTGCATGCGGTATGATACTTAGCGTCTTTCCCTTTAGATGGCGCTGTCAGTATGATTCACACCATTGAAGAGTTGACGCAGCAACGGAGCCACAACTCACCGTGACTTTCTTGCATTGAAGTAGGGACAGCCGGGTGACATGGGATACTTTTAGCCCGGAAAAAAAACGCGCGCGCACTCAGGGAGGTGAGGAGAGACGGGAGAGGGGGAATAGACACCGCTTTGTGCATGCGGCATGATACTTGTGTCTTTCCCGCTAAATGGCACTGTCAGTATGATTCACACCATTGAAGAGTTGATGCAGCAATAGAGCAGCGAATCAACGTGATTTTTTGCATAGACAGTTGAATAGCCGGAGTGATATAGGATACTTTTGTCTCGAAAAAAGTCCACGCGTGCGCGCTCTGTTTGGTGAGAAGAGACAAGAGAGGGGGAATCGACACCGTGTTGTGCATGCGACATAATAGTTTGCATATTTTCCGCTAGATGACGCTGTCAGTATGATTAGCACGATTGAAGAGTTTCACTTTCCTGATGCTCATATGATCAGTTTGACGGTATCAATGGGGAAAATCGTCTTTAAAGATTTGAGTAGGTACATTGTTAGTTAGTTACAAGTAAAGCTTATTTATATAAGACGTGTAAAAAGACATGTTCAGTATGCACTGGGTGCGGGTGAACGAGCAGGCGAACATACCTAGAAGCTCGCTTTGAACCTTGAACTTAACTTATGTCTAACTTCAAAACACTTCACATGTTACCTACAGAAAGTTTTAATCAGTGGGTTTAAAGTTTAAACATACCTCGTTAGCAGTCAAATTAAGCGGGAATGTGAGGCGTGGTTTGTCTGTTTTCTATTACATACGTGAATAAAATAAAAATAATGATTTTTAGAGATATTTTGTCATAAGAAAACGGCTGGAAAGGTAATTAATTAATGACAAGACTGGGATCAATTTTGAAGCTTTAGTTGACAGTATTAAAGTCAATAAAAGTGTTGCTGTCTTTATTTCGCAGCCTAAAATAAAAAAGATAGCAATATTTTTAGTCAGTTTAAAATTGTCAATAAAACCTTCAAAATCGACCCTACTGAACACAGATTACAATAATGCCAAAAGAAGTCACTCTTGACATGAGCACGCCTATGAAGTTCCATAATTTATTGACAAGCAAAACCATAGCCAAAAGAAAGCCATATTTCATGCACCCTGTTTTTTCTTTACAATAGTGACGCGACGTTCTCTAGCTCCGATATTTTTATCGAGTCCACATATTTTGTCTTGACGTTCCTACCGAAACTAGGTACTACACGCTCTTATACATATAACTACTAGCTGTTGCCCGCGACTTCGTATGCGTAGTCTTTCATATAAACTTTCAACCCCCTTTAGTCCTCCTTAATTCGGCCCTTTCGCAAAATCATTTCTTAGCGGACCTCTACACCCTATAAGAAATCTGCCTGCCAAATTTCAGCTTCGTAGGTCAAGTAGTTTTCGAGATTTCGTGATGAGTGATTGAGTGAGTGAGTGAATTTCGCTTTTATAATACCTATTATAGATTAAGATGACTTCATCGATATGACAGTTATATTATGTCGAATCCCATCAATTTCAGCAAACGTAAGTGACATGGTAACTTGGTAGGTCCCTATTTGTTTTTTCTTCTTTTTGTTTTGGCTCCAGACATTTAGTCAGTGTCAAGAAAAGATAATTTAAATTGTCATTGGTGTTAAGCACACTTAAGTATATTTTTTCTTTTCTATGGTGTCAAGTATAATCTAATCTGCTGGTTAAGTTGCTAACAAAGTAAGTATAACTGATGGTTTCTTTCATTATCGCGTAAAAAGCTCGATTATCCTCGGCCCACATTGATTAAAGCTTTTCAAAATTAGAATTTCTTATTAGTAGGTCAATTCTAGGCGTGAATCGGGCACGAAATTGTAGGTACATTAACCACAGCCCTTGCGTGTCCCTTCCAATCTCCCAATCTTTGACCGCGAGTCAATCAAAGGCTTTATATAAGTGAGAAGCGAGTCCATTATGTTATACCTATAGTTCGTGAGAGCTTAACCACTGATCCTTCGAGTGGTTTTGTAGGGCGAAAGGGAGTCGGCGTGATTTTAGTTTTATGCATAGGTACTTGAATCGAATTGAGTTCATTGCTAAGTTTCTAGTTTAGGTGCTATCAACACAGACAGAATCATGACCTACTGGTTTTGGCGCCAACGTAGAAAAAAACATGTCGGCTCGTTGGATAATTTTCCTAAACTTGTGTATTTTCGAGTGTTAATGTGTACTAAATGGTGAATTAATATTCATTAAGTGCTCGTAAACGTGCTCGAGTGTGGGTGAAGTGATATAACGTGGTGAAACGTGTCTTTTCGTGTTGTTTCCAAAACTCCATTGGAACCTCTTGTAAAGTCTCCACCACTTTACAGGGGCATGAGTTTGACTTGACCGTGACTTACTTAGCTTGACTCTGACTGTGACTATGACTGGTTTGACCCTATTAAGACTAAGTAAACATGTTTAATATTACGCCGGTACAAGATGACCGCCGGTGCAGCGGGACCCGCAAACAATCGCACAGGCCACGGGCTTAAAACGCGTCGTGAAATGTGCTTTAATTTTTTACATAATTATCTGTATTCTTATATAAAATATGTACAAGATTCCCAGTAGCGTATCATAAAATGATACCAATCATAAGGTGCTAGTACTAGCATCTTATTTCGATCATCCCGCCACACGTCAAGTAGCCTCCGAAGTCAAAACGCGTGAAATTTAATTAAAAAAAAAAAAAAAACACAAGTTGTGTCTTGAATTCATGTAAGAATTACACCCACAAAAAAGATAAGTCTACGAACATCACATCACAATAGTCAGTATTCAATTTACTTGCTGTATTTCTTCGCAAAATTATAAGAAAATGAAAATATAACAACGCCATTTCAAAACTGTTTGGTGTTGCCAAGGGCATGAAATTTATATACCCATGTTTTTAACACTTATGTTTCATCACTATCAACGACGCCCAATTCCAGTATTAATATTTTAGATCTGTAATTTGTAAGTTCATATACTCCGTTTTTTTTTTTCTTCCATTTTGTGCGGTAATATCTATGCACTGGTATTACTGGTATTCCAGCGCGCATGCGCAGAAACGTATCGATAATGTCAATCGAACAAAGATTGGCTTCGCAAATGAACGCTGTGCTTTCATTGAACACTCAATCTTTACGTAGTATATAAAAAATCTTTGTCTGTATTCTACAAAGGCTGCGGGCCCGCAACCGCGGCGGGCGCGGGTGAAAACCGCTTCGTGAGTCCTTAGCCTTAATATGCGACCAATGACATGGAGTCCCTGATTTCCAGACATTTTCAGCGAACAGAGTATAGACGGCTTCGGTGGACGACTGTATGGATTTATAGTTGTATGTATGGAGTTATACTGTTGTAATATCGTATCGGATCTTACCGTGAAGTGGCTGGTATTGATTTCTCGAAATACTCTGTTTTTGGAAGGGTTATCCAATTCCATTGAGTGTGTGGTTATTTGGAAGTTATTAGTTTTGGGTCCGCTACGTAACAAACATGCTTGACGTAGGTTGTATCGATATTTGATTGACACATTTTATTCGATTGAAGGTTTGCAATTACTTTTTCTAACAATTACATCCCTAAAAGGGTTTGTTACTAATTAATTTCATACATTATAAATAGGCTTGATTATGGCACTGTAATTTTTTACACAACTTTTATTAATAAATAATTAAAAATAAAAAGTCAAAACTTAAAATATACAAGTAGCCAATATTTGAGTAACAATTCCCACTGGTTATGTTTTAATATGTTTTTGTACATTATAATATACTTCTTTTGTTTATTAAATAATGTAAAATAATAAATATCAGTAAAAAAGTAGTCTGACTTAAAAAAGTACTTACCTGTACCTTTTTAGTTTATTTTGTTATACTTTTAGTATAAAAAAAATCAAGTATATTCAACTGAAAATAAATACAAAGATGTAAAATTAAATAGCTCAAAAAAGTTTACCTATCTTGCAGGTTTTGGCTGTTCAACATTAGGGTTTCTTTGAAGAAAATATTACCCCACTAATAATATAATTATATATGAGGTTTGCTTTATATAGATTAAGGTTTGTTTTAGTAGAATAAGATTTGCAGTAGATTAGAGCATGTTGAGTTGTACCGGTAGCCTTTAAACTCGAAACTGTCACTGATTGCCGCTTATTTGCGGAGTAATTAGCTCAACTTGTCAGAGATTCTTTATAATAATGTACCCTACTTCACATTAATAAGGTTTACTTTGCTATACAAGTTTTCACTCAGAACCCGTTAGTCAGCGAGCGAGGCAACACTTATGTGCGTACTCACCGACACACGGGTTGTGGTTGACCACGGAGAAGATGCGGTCGCAGCGCTTCTTCATGTGCGTGTTGGGGCAGATGCAGCCGAAGAGTGGCGAGAGACGGAGTCCGGCCCAGGCTTCACGGCACGCTTCCCTGTGAGGAAACAAGATTGTAAACTGGCCTGGATTGAGAACTTTCTCAAAACAAATGACTCATTTGAGCTGTTGATGGAACATAATAAGTAGTTAATGCGTTTTACAATGCGATGTATAACGTATTGCAGAATTACAAATTTAGAAGGACATATCATAAAGACCACGAATCGGAAGACGCAGCGTAGGTAGGCCTCCCACTATGCGTATAAGCCGTTTTGTAATAGTTTATAATAAATCCTCACTCGAATTCTGATGAAGTCACAAAGTTGTTTATTTTTTAGAACATAACAACTAGACTTAGATAAATATAAAAAAGGGGTTGTCTGTAAAGTCGGTTTACGGACAATAATTTTACGTGATAACGCTTAGGCCGATCGTGCCTCTCTATCGATTGTTCCGTGCTCTCGCTTGCACGCGCGGCTCAGGTGGAACGTGACTGTGACAATTTTTTGTGCGTGCATCCGGCGTTCATCGATTTATAAGACGTTATCACGACAGAAGCGTGTCACTTGCCTGTCTTCCATACGACACTCTCCATCACGAGCCTTGCAAGCGTTCTTGAACCGGTCGAAAAGAACAGAGCAGGCTTTCTCGTTGTGGCATACGCTCAGGGCATAGGTACAGGTCGGCAGGGTCTCGACGGGGTACGGGTCCTTCTCTGTAATGGGTAAACTTTTGTTAGTTTGGATAACAAAGCAAAGATGACGTTGAAAATGGCGCGTTCACTTCAGTGTGAGATACATAACTAAGAAAACAGACAGTAAAGAAGGGAAAATAGTAATCGTCATCATCGTTATCATTCTATTATGGTCCCCATTGCCGGGACTCAGGACTTCTCTCAGAGAGAGGTTGGGCATCATGCCGACCCGTGCATGTTGGTGAATGTAATTTCTTTGAACTGTTGAGGTTTTTGGACATACTGGTTTCTTCACGTCGTTTTCATTAATATGTTTCATTGTCATGTCATGTCTTCATTTATTCGTCTTTTGAGCGATGGCATCGAAAACTGCACTTAGTTTATTTATATTTTATATTTTCCGCCCCAGCTTCGCACGGGTATATATTATAGCCTATGTCACCCGGGGATAGTGTAGCTTCCCGCCAGTGAAAGAATTTTTCAAATCGGTTCAGTAGTTTCTGAGCCTATTCAATGCAAACAAACAAACAAACAAACAATCAAATCTTTTCTCTTTATAATATTAGTATAGAAGATACTAAATAACATTGAATTAACGAATTGAGTATAAGAGTAAAATTAATTATACGAACTGAGCAATTAATTTTACTATCCGGTGATCGAATCGGGTATTTAGACCAGGGTCGATAATTTTTAAAACCAAAAAAAATAATAGTAGGATGAAACCCATTAGAAAAGGAGAGGAATATTATAAAAATGAAAGAAAACATACCAACTTTTCGAAAAAAGCTGATATTTTGACGGGTGAATTTTCGATTGAAAATTAGGGTGCTTTTTCGATATTAATTCAAAATAAGTTGAATAAATAATTATTTTTAATCAAATAAATTACAGCGTATTTGGGACATAAAAAGGTAAGTTTTCACCAAATTTTGTTAAAAAAACTTTTTTTTTGTAAAAGATAAAAATAAAAAACCAACAACTTGGTTTTTTGAATTTTTCACATAAATTTTGAGGTTATGTGAAAAAAGTGTATATACAAAAGTTTTAGATTTTTTTTTCTTACCTACAACTTTGCAATTTGACTTTTTTCGATAGGACTTTTAGTTTTTTTAAACCGTTTTTACCCTTAAAAACTCACCCCCATCCCCTTCCCGACCCCAGATCGCCCTTAAATTATTTTTCCTTTCATTTTTATAATATTCCCCTCCTTTTCTAATGGGTTTCATCCTACTATTTTTTTTTACTTTTTATTATTTTTAAAGGCTTCTACCCTGGTCTAATTGTACGAATTGGGAATAAACCAAATAATAAATCATCATCATCATAATCAGCCTTTTAACAGTCCACTGCTGGACTTTTAGCCTACCCCCGAAAGGGTGATTGGGCCATATCCACCACGCTGGCCCATTGCGGGTTTGTGGATTCACATACGCCATTGAGTTCCTTCTCCGTATGTATGCAGGTTTCCTCACTATGTTTTCCTTCACCGAAATACCAGTGGTATGAAAATCCGTACATAAGCTCCAAAGAGCTCATTGGTACGGGCCCGGGGTTTGAACCTGCAACCTCACGCTTTCAAATCTAGCGGTCTCCCAAATAGGCTACCACGCCTTTTTAATAAATAAATAATATAGGTCTATTTTAACCTCACATCCGCTTACGCGAGAACTGCAATACTTTTGCGTGAGGTGATATGAAGGCAAAAACTCTAACCGTCTTATTACAAAACACGGTTTAACTTTGGTACTGGGATTAGTACCAGGTTTAAACCACGGACTAAAATAAACGTTATTATAAAACGAAGTTTTTCACTAAACCACGGATT
This sequence comes from Agriopis marginaria, assembly GCA_932305915.1. Classification (NCBI taxonomy): domain Eukaryota; kingdom Metazoa; phylum Arthropoda; class Insecta; order Lepidoptera; family Geometridae; genus Agriopis; species Agriopis marginaria. The sequence continues at coordinate 16,778,176 of OW029914.1, read as the reverse complement.
GTCTATGGTACTAAAGTTAGACCGCCGAGACCCCTAGTTTAACTATGGTACTAACTTCGGTACTAATAGAATTTGAGGTTATAATTATTTTATTTAGTGTTTTTATTATTTACAAATCGTTTAAAATGGATTTAAACACGATTGACATGATGGATATAGAACATTTGGACATGCTGGAGGCATCGCGGCGATCTGATAGACCTCGTCATCGTGTGAATCCTTTCGAATTGAGTGATGAAGAATTCAGATATAAATATGGTTCACAAAACGCTTTGGCGCAAAAATAGTGGATGTTTTACGTGAGGATCTGGCCCACGATCCTAGAGGAAGCCCATTAAGCCCTGAAGTTCAAGTGGCTTGCGCTTTATGCAACTGGGCTCGCCATGAATTAAGAGCTTGTTAATAACCTTGGTAGATTACAATATAGCTATAGGTAGGTACTTACGCAAAAAGTAAAAAATATACACTGATGCATTAAATTATTGTTTTCTTCGTATATTCAAGACATTACAGCCGATTTGCATAGTGTATCTCAACCAGTCAGTAAAACTTGCAAAAATGTAGCGGGTATTATGGCAAGGGATGTTCCATTTCATAGATAATTATAAAATTGCGAGCTACATTAAATGAACAGGAGGAAGCTATGAGAAAATTTAAGAACATTGCTAATTTTCCCACCGTAATTACAAAGATTTCATTAAACTAATTAATGTCTTTGGATAATTACAATTATTTATCTGAACGCCTCGAATTACGCGGCATAGGCGCATAGCTTTTTTCTACGTTAGGATTTTGGCGTCGCACGTGATAGTATTATGCCATGATTTTGAAAAGTGCTCAAAATAATACGTTATGCTTGTTTAATAGATTGAAACCTAAACAAACAGCAATTTAAGATAGCTATATATCTTAAATTGCATTAATAAATAATTATTTAAGCTTTTGAAGTGTGTTTTAAACCTGCAGGAACGAATGAATGATTTCAATTTTTGTTTCTTATCTGTAGCTAATATTGAAACCATGGACTATCTTTGGTATCAGCTGGTCCTCGATTAGTCGAAGATTTGTAATAAGGTCAAGTTTTAATCCCTTAGTACCGTAACAAACTCGGACTTTTTAGTCCTGGTTTAAACCTGGATTGATGGACTTTTTTGTAATAAGGCGGTAAGAGTGAAACCCAGCGATAAAAAAGTGCTGGTCACTTGTGAGGTCTTTTAAATCTCATGCGAAAGGATCGTATACTAACCCTTCTTCATGACAAACACGCAGGGATGATCAAACAGGAAGTCGCGGAAGGAGTTGCATTCAGGATCAACGTTAGGCTCGCGGCATAGGCAGGTCGGTTTGAAGAACGGGAAGGCTTGCAAGGTCCTCAGGGCAGCTTGGCACTTCGTCACGGTCACCGTGGAGCAGGCCACTGGAAACACAAACAATACATAAATTCAGGTAAATAAATCATGATGACATATGGTACTGAGACGTGATTCTTAACTGTTGGCCTTTTGGAAAAACTCAGAGTCACACAGTGGGCAATGGAGAGAGCTATGCTTGGAGTTTCTTTGCGCGATAAAATCCGAAACGTGGATATTTGCCAAAGAACTAGAGTCACCGACATAGCTGTTAAAATTTGCAAGTTGAAGTGGCAATGGGCAGGCCACATCGCTCGAAGAACCGATAACCGATGGGGAAGAAAGGTTCTGGAGTGGAGACCACGAACCGGAAGACGGAGGCCTCCCACTAGATGGACCGACGATATTGTGAGAGTCGCGGGCATCCAGTGGCTGCAAAAGGCAGGCTGTCGTTCAGTGTGGAGGTTAAAGGGGGAGGCCTATGTTCAGCAGTGGACGTCTTCTGGCTGATGATGATGATGATGATTTGAGATAAATTCGTATCAAGTACACACACATTTTATATGGTTTGATTGTTTATACTAACACTGCTGGCAAACATCATAAAAAATGCAAAATTGTCTATTTTTGTCTCTTTATCGGATCGAAGGGGGACGAGTGGATTTTGAGTAATTTCGACCGCCCGAACAGTTAAAGACCACGTCTCAGTACCATATGTCATCACTCAAATATTTGTAGCTAAATAGATGCTGTTAAAAAACCAAAGGTTGAAGAGAGATGATCGTATTCTTCCCAAAGAAATAAACTTTCCTCATAGCAACAGAACTACCCTACGATAAAACTAAGTCGAACTCTTCCGTCAACCCATTAGTACTTTGACAAGGGATGCCTCTCGCATTTTACTTCCCGAGAACTTTATAAACTTCTAACTAAAACACCTTTAACAAAAACCTTCCATTAAGTGAAAGGGCCAAGGGCGCTACCTCGTCTTCGACTGGCAACCCCGCCCTAACAAGATAGCAGAAAAACTATTCAACAAAAAAACCTCATATGGGATTATCTCAGAAATTAGATACGTTTTTATGTCGGGCTGACATTAGGGAGTGACCGGCCAGTGAATTGGATTTTTTTGGTTAATGTCTGGCAACCCTATGAGTGTCTGATTGGTACGGAGAATTGACGGTAGGTTGGGATTTTCTAAACCTATTGTATTGATTAAGATTGAATTACTTGATTAAGTAACTTTTGCGTATGTATTTTTTAATTGTTGAAAGACTAGGAGTTTGATCAGAACTCATTAAACTCGAAGATGGTAATAATGGAAGGTAGCTTCATCACAGCGGCCGTCCAACTCTTTTTGTTTTATGTTACGTTCAAAATTGATCTAAAGAACAAACTAGAAAACACAAGAGAGAACACACTAGAGTTTAAAACAGTCAAAGCGAGATGGGACGATTTTGAACACACGGTTAACGTAGTCATGTGCTGCTGCATTGCAAGGCCACAGAAGACATACGATTAATTTCGGGACTCCTTGAAGAAACTCAACAACAAGTCTCCAATACTACAACACCTGGCGAAATAGGGGTAGAACAGTTTAGTCAGCGCCCAAAGCCGTGCTTCGGTATTTTAAGGAGCTCGGCTGGTTTGGGTAGGCTGATCCGGGCCAATACTCCTAGAGCGGGATGTCAGTGCAGGTCTTATCACCCCCACTTTGAATTAGAATTAGACACGGTCTACCAAAAAGTGTTTACTTTTCCACTGCCGCTAATACACTGCGACGCCATCGCCTCGACTCTTCAATTGGCGGAGTTTCTAGGAAGAAGCAGAAAGGTGAAGTGCATTTGACCCAACAACTAAACGTCTTCGAGCTTCTGAATAACCAAAGAGATGTCAGAAGTGTCACAAGCGCTAAGCGCGGAGCACATTCGCGTCAAAAGTGACAAGGGTCGCTTATCGATGCTAATGCCTGAAAATTCTCTCAGACATTCCTTATAATTTCCCGCTTGCCCTTTTGAGCTACTGAAATATTGTCGGTCATTTGTCATCTTTAAATCTTTTTTCCTCTTCCAGCTTCAATTTTGTTTTAGAATGGCGCAGAATTAAACCTGCTTAGTTTTATAGATATCATATTATGAGAATGAATTAAATATTAAACATTACGAAACTTCTAATAAAGTCTTCCCACTTTGTCACTTGGACCTGGCTATGACTTACTTTGCTTGACTTTGACTTAACGATATATATTACTTTATTAAATGTTCGGGTAATGTAAGCCTTTTCGTGTTGTTTCCAAAACTCCATAGAAGCCTCTAGATTAGGTTTCACCACTTTACTACATGACTTTGACTTGTGACTATGACTTGTTTGAGGATATCTAATAAAAAAAATAAGATGAAAGTATTTTGGCCTGTATTTTGGTCAGAAAGTTAGCCTCGCAATCCAGCGAGGCAACGCGGCTAGCATTTTAGGCACTCTGCCTGAAATTAAAGATCGTTTGTACTATCTATAAGCCTTCGTTGCTTATAGATAGTATAAACGATCTTCAATTAGTTTAGTTTTTATTGTTGTTGTTAAGTATTATGGCCTCAAATTAAATCCTATATATAATTAAAAAAAAAAAAGATGAAAGAAGACAATATTATTTACATAACAGAATTGGTTAAATCTAAGTTGTAGTGAGCTGTAAGAATTTAATATCAATAAAAAAATCTCCCAAAGTGGTGGAGCTTCAAAATTGCGACACGATGCAGAATCAAATATCATTATAAATAAGAATAATTGTGAAATCCAAAGCCGACTGAGATTGAAAATGGATTTAGGTTAATTGTTTTAATGTTCTCCTTATTCTGCAATTTACAATTATTGATTCATTCAAAACGGAATGAAGGAGACCGCTCTTTATTTCTGGGGCTCGATTTCTGAATCGCTCGTATGGCATTTCGCACGAAAATATCAATAGAAAATCTTTCAAGTAGCATGATATTTTCGAAATATCCATTCGAGCCATTTACAAAACCAGCTAAGTGCGAGTCAGGCTCGCGCATTAAGGGTTTTGCACTACCACAAAATATAATAAGGTCGTCCAAGTAACCGAATCACCAGTTCAGGCTTAACGCCTTCCAAAATAGTCTAAGCAATAACACGCTGACGCATGGTTTTTTGCTGCAGTGGCGCTATTGTATAACACAATTATAATTTGGTAATGAACATAAATTTGTCACCAACTCGCATTTGGCCATTATTTATTATTTGCTGTTATACTTTAGAGTGTGTACTATAATCATGCTAATATTGACGCTTGTAAGTATTACCGTTTTTACGTTAGAGCTAATATAAAAATACGTGTTACGGTCGTTGTTGCACGACCATATTGTATTTTACGGTGGTACGGAACCCTCAGTGCGCGAACCCGACTCGCACTTGGCCGGTTTTATTTTAAAATGGTGGAAACTTTACTAGAGGATTCTATGGAGTGTTGGAAACAACATGAAATGTTTCACTTTGTTATCGTCACTCGAGCACGTTCATAAATAATCCACCATTATTGTACAAACACTCAAAATTACACAAGAGTAAGAAAATAGGTACTACAATGAGTCGACCATGTTTTCTTCACATTGGCGAAAAAACTCTTTATAAGAATACTAAAAAAAAAAAAAAAAAAACAATCACACTCATACACACACGTTTCTATTTATGTAAGAAAGAACATGATTATTTACAGGATATTTACCGTGGTAATGTTGTGGAACGAGCTCCCGATATTTCGGCGCAGTAACATGCACCATGGGTCACGGGAAGACTGAAGAATGCGCGTTGGTCGAACAGTTAAAAAGTTAGGTGCAGACATAACGATCTACCCTCTTTCTTAGTCTTAGTCTGTCTTTTCTTAGTCTACGGTTATCACTGAAACTCGAACCTAAGTCCCGACAAAACACACTCACTGTATCACTGCGTGTAGTATTCTGAACACATTTTGACCGCGAACTTTTATTTTTAACTTTAGTGAACAACCGTGACAGTTTAAAACAGTGGTAAGAAAGCATGTCCCAAATACTTTTCAATAGCTTCAAAAAGGTAATAAATAATCCCCCAGAAAAGGTCTCCCGTCATCCCGTAAAGAACTAGCAAACCATAAATACCGATCACATTATAAAGACGGGGGATCCACTCGCGACAAAATGACGTGCCAATAAACCCTCGGCGTGACACGGACCGCGTGACGGAGCTGACCCCGGCACGACGTCATTTTGTCACGGTAATGGCTGAAAAATTCCCCACATGTGTCACGTAGTAACTGCTACGCAGTCTTTGGGAATGTCTTCACCAATTCATTCTTTGGTTCACATTTTTCAATGGTCGCTTTTAGCGTGGTGATAACCGTGGATATAACCTTTTATAACCAACTTTAATAAGAAATCAGAAATATTTGTTGTCCATAAAATTTATGAGCAAGTCACTTTATAAAGTAAAAAAAAAAAAAATTGCTTGTAATTGGGGAAAATAACAAAAATGATTGATATAAAATTTAGAATGACGGATTATAGTGGTTAAGTGGTAGAAAAGAAACTTGAGTAAATATTAGAATCATCATCCGCCAGAAAACGGCCACTGCTGAACATAGGCCTCCCCTTTAACCTCCATTTTGCATCCACTGGATGCCAGCGACTCTCACAATGTCGATATTTAAGAATATTAGAATGCAGTATGTAAAATACTGGATTCTAACATTCCAAAATTCATATGTTTCGAACTTTTTATTTATTTTTGTACTAGCTGACCCGACAGACGTTGTCCTGTCTTAGAACTGTCGAACGCGCGAAGTTAAAATCTTTGATAAGTTTTCTGAAATTTTCCAATTTTCTGCGCAATTTTCTTTCCATAAGATCCTTCTACAATGTATTAGAAAACCTAAAAAAAAAAGATGAATGAAATCAGTAAAGTCGTTCTCGAGTTATGGCGTGACCAAGGTAAATAGGGATTGATTTTTATATATATAGATTCCAGATTCGAAATAATTTCAGAGTTCCAACCACAGAAGAAAAAAAACTTCTCTTTTCTGTGGTTCCAACCACGTAGCATCCGACACGTTCTTTTCCACCAATTAAATGATCCTAAATGCAGCTTCCAAAGCTCCCATTGGCAACAAAGCATCCGTGAAAAAGGCTCTTTCTTTCAAGGAAACAATACAGCTTGACTGCCTTCGAAGCATTCATCTTAATTAGCCACGTTTCAAACGGCTGCGAACGACTTATCATTGTCAACCGTAAATTGGTATGGTACGCCGATATTGGGTAATTTTGGTGGGTTGTTATTTAATCGAGCCCCAGATAGAAATAAAAATGCTACAAAAGAGGTTGCGAGAACACAATTTCAAAGTTTGGTACACTTGTAAAAGGCACACCCTTTAATGATATTAATATCATTAAAGGGTGTGCATAATAGTGTGTACATAATATTATTATATTATTATAAAGCTAATATTATGTAATTAAAGTCTAACTGAACTTCTAGCTATATAATATTATTTATATAGTATTAATATTAACTAATAATGTGTCCTGACACGTTTTTTATTGTTTCTATTGTTCACGTGTTTTTAGAGGTTATACCACAGAATACACAAATTTAGTACTTTCTTTGTTGTGTTAATAATGCAATGAAAGTACAATACATAGTTCATTGCACTATTAAAACTTATTTATTATTTTATTGCTAGCTCGAACGTGTCTTAGAAATGTTTTTGTTATACCAATTTAGCTTCTTCTGCTTAGCTCTGCTTTATACGCTCGCGCCATAGCCTTCAAAGTTAATCCGATTTTGATCTATCTTCGTTGTGAACCTTTTGATGCGCAGTAAGTATTTCTGACGTGGAAGTAAATATTTCCTACTTCGGTGGTTTACGTGAATTAATAGAGTGGTTAGTTTCGCCGAGTGACTGAAAATCTTGTTTGTGGAGTGCGACTTCAGGAAGGAGATTCTCAATTCAGTTCATTTATATGTCATCATCATCACCGAAGGGAAAGAAACGTTCTTGAGTGGATACCACGAACCGGAAGACGCTGCGTAAGTAGGCCTTCCACTAGATGGACCGACAACATTGTGAGAGTCGCTGGCATCCACTGTAACTCCTCAAGCTGAAGCGACGTGAAATACCGTCGCACCTTCGATAGGACACCCAGCTTTTTGGCAGCTAATTGAGCCTTGTCCTCAATATAGGAGCCAAAGTTGAGGGTAGAAGATAGAGTAACGCCCAAAAGCTCAAGCCGGTCAGTTATCGGAATGGGTACATCACGGAAAGTAGGAGCCAGTTGGAACGGCGTCCTTTTTGCGGAACACAGACAACTCTAACTACATCTCTAAATGTTAGTATAGTAGGCTGAATATGAATGTATCTAGATTTTAATTTTAATTTTGTTTTATTCATGAATTGTGCGTAATATTTATAAAACACTGTTGAACTAACAACGCAACAGAAATTGAAACTCGTTCGTTTTGTAAATAACAAGACCCGCAAATTGCTAGCCCTAAATTTATATTGACACACCGAAATTTGGAACAAAGTGAGAATTTCTTTCCCCTGGTGTACACTCTCGCCGACATAATTCCACCAAAAAATAAATTTACAGAAAAAAATCTAAACTCTTAATACATATAAATACTTTGATTTGAAATTGAATTGATTTGAACTATACGTATACATAATGCAGCTTAGACCAGCAAGATCCACTTCCCTTGTCAAAAAAATCGAGATAGTATTGCTAAACCACCGCATTTACCACACCAAACACAAATAATTATTTAGTTTCAAGTGAAGTTATTTTGTCATTTTTGTTCCAAAAAGGATGAAACAAAAGAATACGGGCCTTTTTATTTACAAAGGAAATAAAGTTTTCATTTTGCTTGAAATAAGCATAATTCATGCACTCCAAAAAAAAGTAACCCGGTATAGTGGCACGTGATTTCGTAAATGGGGATTATAGACTCGAAGTGTTTCGGTGAGCGTGTACAGTCGGGGTTAACAAGAAAGGGCTCGGTTCAGAACAAAACGTATTTAAATACCCTTACTTTAGGGAGTTCGACCTTGGGGTAACAATGAGTTTAAAACAAAAGACCATTTTTCATATGAATGTAAAGTCTGGGGCAATTTTCTTACATTTTGCTTAGTAATCTGACGTGCTTTAGCTTGTCATGAAATAGGCTATAACGCTAAATACAAGACAGTTTAGAAATTAAAAGTACACTAGGAGCATTTTTTAGGGTTCCGTACACAAAGGATGTAAACGGGACTCTATTACTAAGCCTGGCGTCTGTCTGTCTGTCCGTCCTGACCTTTTAAGGGTATGGTTTCCTTGTTTTATATTCGTCTTTGCAATTACGGCTTTATTTTTTCGTGTTATGCCCGAAAATCCAGGTACCAAAATTTATCATTTAATCAGCCTTTTAATAGTCCACTGCTGAACTTTGGCCTCCCCCCGAAAGGGTGATTGGGCCATATCTACCACGGTGGCCCAGTTGCGGGTTGGTGGATTCACATACGCCATTGAATTTCTCCTCTGTAGGTACGTATGCAGGTTCCCTCACGATGTTTTTATTCACCGAAAAGCCAGTGATATGAAAAGCCGTACATAAACTCCAAAGAGCTCGTATTGGTACGGGCCCGGGATTTGAATCCGCGACCTCATGCTTTCAAGTCTAGCGGTCTCCCAAATAGGCTACCACTGCTTATTTTGTAATACGGCCCTTAATCTTCGACCAAAATAAAATTAACGGACGGGCCATAACCAATGAACTTGTTCAGTAAAAACGAGCAAACCGTCGGAGATATACTTCACCTAATTATAACCATGTACAGTACATTTGTTACAAAAAAAAAATAGCGTGTTTTTTTGTGTACCTATTTACACTTCGGAAAAGCACACGAAGGCAGAATTTTGTCACGTTTCGTTATTTTGTAACAATAGTCACGTGTTGCACTTCCTACGGCTAGAGACCGACTGAAACGAAGTGAGCGCCGGCGCTCATTTTGTAATCTTTAAAAATGCTCTTCTTCTGGGCCCGTCAATTCATTTTATTTTGGCCGAAGCCCTTAATAGAAAACAAAACATTATTATAACATGCAAGCTTCGAGCTCTTGAATAAAATCGAAACGTCTTGTAACGTTACGTAAAACGTAACGGGGTTGACATCGGAAATTTGTGGGCACCTATTTCGTTATCAGGTCAAGGTCCAAATTTTATGGATAAATTTGAAGCGAAGGACCCTTGAAATTTTGAGGACCCTTCAACTTTGCTTGAGAAGTCTTGTAATGTTATTTCGAACAAGATCGTACAGAAATCTGATTAAATATATGCAGAAAACGCAAGTATAGATTAGATTTTGAAAGAGGCTAATTTTTAGCCCTTCTGACGTACCTAGTGCATATTATATATGTTCCGAACAAAATTTATCAAATTGAGAGCTTACCAGAGTGACGATTTAAACAACATACAGCTTACTCGATTGTTTTTTTTACCTACGTTTGTCCGCCATCTCGCTGTCTACGATGGAGCACGCTTGCCTAGAAGAAACAAATTCACTCGCGACGTGAAGACACCCAGATTGTATCTATTGGGGAACACCCATTCAGGCAGCGCATTCCACAAGAAGTTTGCATAATAAAAGTGGAATCAAAGCGTTTCATTGCGATCGTTTTATAATTAAAAAAGTGGGTAATTTATATTCATTGTTTTAGTAAATGTCCGCATTTTAATATTTAGTTCAAAGTAGTTTTTTTTTATTAGTTCCGTCATGCCATCGCTCAAAAATCTTGACAACCTAGCGTTGGACCATCCACTTAGTAAAACGGACCAAATAAAAAAAACAACAATTTAAATATCACTGAACATCATTTTCAATACAAATACAATGATGAAATTTCAATCGGACCAATCTGAACGAATAATTATACTGAGATCAAATATAATAATTAATTTAAAAAAACGACTTCACAATTTTTGTCCAATACGCAATTTCGGTTACTTGGATGACCATAATAATAATATTGTCGTAACGCATTTTTCAGTTATTTGGAATTCAAATTCAAACTACTTAACCAATTTTTATTACATTTCTATGGGGCCAATATGAAAGTAGGTAATATGCTTTCAAATAAAATAATATTTTTTCAAATCGGTTCTGAAATGACGAAGATCTGAGGTAACAAACATAAAAAAACTATAATTGACAATCTCGATGAAATTCAGTTCATAATAAAAATCAAAATTGTACAAACAAAAATTAAAAATTATTGAATCCTCCTATTTTGAAGTCAGTTAACAAATCAAAACAAAAAAAGTTTATCAAAAAGAAGTAACGTAAAAAATTAAGTATTAATTATTATTAAATATAAATAAATAAATTATCCATCCTCGTCTGAAACCTTTAATTCGTCACAAGCATAAAATCGATACTCACTGAAGTAAGTTAGCATACTTCTGTGACCTGCTTCCATTGTTAAGGTGCCCGCCCGCACACGACATAAGGCGCGCCGCACACAGAATATCGGGCATCTTTTGTTACCGATCTTTTGTTAGCCTCTCTAGGGTTATTAATTTTTTCCATGATATATACGAGTAGGTAGGAAATCCCACGTGTGAAAGGGTGCTTTTTGGAGGTTGTAAATCATTGTTATAGCGTTGGAGAGGACACTTAATTTTAGTAAGCTTAAGGTGGGTATTATGTACATCATAAACAACGTAGGCCCTAAAACGCTTCCTTGTAGGGCCTGAAAAAAATATCTGTTCTATAGAACTTAAAATCAAGATATTTCTAAATATTAGAAAATCTACCTATACTGTCTATTATGTCTTCTGTGCTTATACTTAAAATCTTTTCCTGCGGTCACATTAAGGTGACCGCTACCGTAGCCAGGAATAATGGGGCTGCCGGGGCCTGGTCCTTTTTGACCTAATAATATAGAGGGGATTTCCAATATAATAATATGATCTGATGATGCCATCCACAACCTTATCACGGTAAATTTCCCGTTAATAATCACACAAATGTTATGTACATGTATGTATGAAAAAACTATTTTCGTCATCCGTCGTTTCTTTCCCCTCTAGTTAAAGTATAAAATATATTTTAATTTTAATAGGGCTTTAACACGAAACATTCCTTTATTGTTTAAGCAAAATGATTATAGGTCGAGTTCACATGAAAACTTGAAGAGAGATATTCAAAACTATGTAAGTAGGTAGGAGACAGATGACAGCCAGCGGTAGCATGTGCGTTTTACAATCTGACGGCACCAATGACTTATTTAGTAGCAAAGAAATTACTGTACTTACTATATATAAGCCAATGTTTAGTAGGTATTTAAATAAATTATCTGCAGTTTCGATGCCATCGCTCAAAAACTGTAAAGGAAAACATCGTGAGGAAACTGGTATGTCCAAGAAACTCAAAAAAATTCAAAGACGAACTTTCACCAATACGCACTGGGCCAGCATGGTGTACTTCAGCCCATCCTCTCTCTGAAAGCCTGAGTCCCAGCAGTGGGAACATGATAGGCTAAAATGATGATGATGATGAAGTAGGCATGACTTGCATGTACAATAGGTAAGCCTGTGTCCTAATGATATGGACCCATGCATACTTCATGGCGTAGCAGTCACGACAACCTCTGAGCTATCATCATTGGGTAGAATACATTTTCAATCGACTTCCAAAAAGGAGCATCTCACTATATTGACAAACAGTTAAAAAGTATTTTGTTTTATCTGCTTACATTTCTTTTCTTTGTATTGTTTTGTTTTCCTCACTAAAAAACTACTTTTATTCGACTCTACTATGTATTTTTGTGTACGTTATGCGACCTCTCCGCTGATTGTAACATTCTTTTTTTAGGCGATTTCTCAAGAGTGATCGCACAAATTTTCTCAGCACCTAAACATAATCGCTTAAAGCAGGTAGCCGTAAGACCACTATACTGTATCCTTTTCGTGATGAGGTCTAACCTCCAATATGGCGTATATTGGAAGTTGCCCCCAAATGAATGTCTCTACTCAGCCTTGGATAAATCTTGTTTTATACATTACCACGATTTCACGCCGTAAGATAAGGCTAAGGTACGCTCACACGTGAACCGCAAGACCGTTTGAGGACCCCAAATTGGCTTCAAGTTTCGGCTAAGTTCTCTTCGTGACAACGCATGGAAGTCCAGCACTTCTCAACACAGCCGATAAGTCAGAATTCTTAGAACTTCACACGAAAAAAAAATACAGTTATACGCGCGTACACTATTTTCCCAATAATTAAAACTCCAAAATGTGCACCGCATTTTTAAGCAAATTTTACATATTTTTCATTCCTTTACTTATCGTATCGTACTACGCATGGTATATTAATATACTTCGCTTGGATCCTGGATCATATGACACAGTATTACAGTCCCACCATCTTAACTTTTCAATCGACAGCGTCGCTAGTAGAGAATTCGACCCGAGAAATTTACCAAGAAAAAGCTGTAGTTCCAATTTTGCCCACCTGAGCAGCTAAGTTGGTGACACTGTACATTACGCTGCGCATAACCAACTAAAAACTGTCAGTTGTCAGTCAAACGTTATGGTAGTTTGCCTCAAAGAGCCGATATTCAAAATTGACGATTGATTGCGAATACTCAGACAGACAGTGGCCTCGATTCTGGCATACTACTCACTAAACTAATCCAATCTGACAGGACTAAAATTATGTGCCTCTCTTTTCATTTTAATATGTGAGAGAAAGAGGCAACAATTTTAGAGTTGTCAAATTTAGTTTAGTTTAGAGTACATTAGAATCGATGCCATTAACACAGAAAATATAGTCGAATAATCCTTTTTAAGTCGTTTAAGAATTCAAAGACTAGAATCTAAGTAGATAATACAAAAGACTTTTCAACATTTTGTCACGCTTATTCAACACTTTTTAAGCTCAAGCGACCCTTAACTTTTCCCCTTTATCATATTGTGTGAAACTTACCTTATTAAGGTTAAAAGAAAGTCAAAGCTATTAACCGAATATATTAGAAACTTTTGAAAGCATGTGAGAGCTCTTTACACGTATTACAAATTTAAATCATGTGGAGTTTGAAAGTTAAAAAGACTTATTTTGAAATAAAAATTGGAGACTAACGGGCCAACTAGTTGGTCTGTAGGTCAGGAGTCGTTTCGACTATGGATTTATAATTATACTAGTTTTGATTTCCAAATAGTACCTACATAACTAATTATTTTTAATAAATAATATAACACCACAACAACAACCACCCATCCACAAGATGAACAGACGACCTAAAAGAAACCGCAGGGAAACGCTGAATGCAGGCCGCTTCCAAACGGCGCTTTTGGAGATCGATGGGCAGGCCTGTGTACAGCAGTGGACGTCCTATGGCTGAAATGACGATTAGGGACATTTTTCCACACACGGTCATTTGACCCCAAACTAAGCTAAGATACTCAAATAGATGTTAACACCCAGATATGGAACAAACACAAATGTTCATCACATGAATGTTTGCCCTAGGTGGGAATCGAACCCGTGCTCCCAAGCGCAGAAACTGAGGTTCACTACCAACTGGGTCAACGGGGCAGTTTTTCAACTTTACACGGGACAAAAACAGATTTCATCATGTAAACGTCGAGGGTGTAATGAGGCGGGCAACGGCATACAAGCGTTGTACTGAAGAAGTTTTTGGGCAGACTAATTGAATAGTTAAACTATAAAATATGCTTCTTGTTCTTTAACATAACAGACACCCTGTGTTGGGACATATATAGACATATAGGGGATGTTCTCTGTTGACACGTTGCTAAGATTCCTAACCTTTCTTTGAGTGAACTGATAGAAAGATGTCTAGGAGAACAAATCAAATCATGCAGTCCTTTGGTCGCAGCATTACCACGCTGAATGGTAATGCTTATGCGTTGTGCCAGAAACATGTCAGCATTTTTGCCACGCGTCGCATGAACCAGGTGCTCTGAAAGATTTTTGAAGGTGAGTATAGGTCCTCAAGGCCCCAATATCTCGATCCAAACGGCTCAAATGTAACCGCTATCGAGGCTAGCATATTTGCGCTGTTTCTGCTGCTCCGCCGTATTTGCCGCCGCACCAGCCCTACCTTGTGTCTCAGGAAAATGTGACGGCGCCAAAGCATCAACACAAGTCGCGTCTCATATAACTTCGTCCCAACTTCCAGGGAACAAGTTTCATACCGTTGTGCCTCTTTCCATTGTCACGCGCAAGGCCGCTCGGTTTGCGGTGGAAAAAGCCCTGCGTATGATATCGTTCAGGTAGGCACGGTGTGACGGCCAATTCGACCAGTGCTTCTCGAGCAAGATACATCATGGTGACCGAGCTGGTCAACTATAGTACCAAACTGACAGCGATGAGCCTCACAGCACTTGGCACCCAAGCATAAGCTGACAGCTAGAATTTAATTGTATTGGAATAAACTACTTGCCTACATTTCATAAAGATCGGATTAACGGTACGCAACTTATAGTCCAATAAATATATAAGCTTACTATCATACATACAAATGTCGATCTATTCCTGTAGTTTGTGCGTCCTTCGCTTCGCTCGGTTAAGTAGTGCATAATTCAATATTACCAGTTCGTTAGGACCTCGACACACGAGGCCATCTGTCTGAGAAGTGATTATTTGATGATGTTTCACTTAAGCAAAGCCTGTGATGTTTTATTCTAGGCTCCCAAGAGCTCTTGCGGTGAGAGGTCAAAATACTTGGGTTTCATTTACACCGTGGCTCTAGAATCGAGCGTAGAGCTTCACTATGCAGAGTTTACTGAGCAGCGCTCGTACCCGTAGCACTGCGAGTAGTAGTGCTACCGATAGTAGAACTACTGCCCGGGTTCTATTGCTACGGGTAGTCATATTACAGGTAGGGGTAGTAGTGCTTCGGGTTATTATACTACGGGTAGTAGTGCTACAGTTAGTAATACACGTATGTAGCATTACGGGTATGGTATATTCTAATGGCATAGCAAAAAACGGCCATAAATCATACCTATGTCAATGGACGTTTTTCGCTGTTCTTTTGGAATAGACTATAGTAGTGCTAGGGATAGTAGTGCCTCAGGTAGTAGAGTTATGGCCCATAACTCTACTACCTGAGGCACTACTACCCATAATTTATACGTGTACCCATAGTAGTGCGACGGGTACTTTCTTAAAAGATCGTGAATATAAAACAACTGACAACCCTGATAGAGAATTTCGAATATGTGAGCATTAGTGGTATTTACAATTAAGCACTAATTGCATTTCGATTTCGGGCTGCTTATACACTAGACCATAATCAATAAACCATCGATCGATTCACGTGGTCTCAAACTTGCAATACGGCTGACTGCTTAGAAGAAAAAAAGAAACATTGCAAGAAAGAAAGGAACCAAAAAAAAAAAACAGAAAGAAAGAAAGAAAGAAAATACATTTATTACTTTAAATTCTAATCGAATACTTACTCTATCTATCTGTGAACTTACTACCCATAGATGTCTTATAGGTTCACAAAGATAAACAATGCTCAAATTACACTACGGTGTAACAGTGACCCCTGCATCTCGCAAGGGATGCCGTGGTTTCATTCTCATATAATATATAATATGTATGTGAAATAACCTGTGAGTGTACAAAAGAACCGTGTTCGCGTCGGTAAAGTCCACACGAAACGTGGAAACTTTGCATATCGTGAGCTGCGCTTGTTCTATTCAGAAGGATACAGAAGTACTACGGTTATAATATGAAATAAACAAATAATGACGTATTATAAAAGCTGACGTGGTTTTCACACATAAAAAAAGACCACATTTGAAAAAGACCGCCTAATGACATATAAGATCATTGGCCTAATGAGGTTGAAACTATTATATAGTCGGAGTGACCAGCTTAATCTTACCTACGTGAGTAATTCCCGTGTAATATAAATAAAATAATGTATTGAAGTGATCCATACTTTAAGACTTAATATTTAAATAGTTACATGATTATTAAAGCTCTATCCACAACCTTATCTCGGTAATTATCCCGTTAATAATCATATAATTGTAGTGAACAACCGTGATGGTTTAAAACAGTATTTTACGTAACAGCGAAAATACGGAGTAATTACATGCATGTTTTTTTTAAATTAAAAATAGGCTTGCTTTTGGCAGCCAGCTCACCAGATGGTAAGCGTTGATGCAGTCTACTACGATAAAGCACGCTTGCCTAGAAGAAACTGATTCACTCTCGACTTGAAGACACCCAGATTGTAACTATCAGGGAACGCCCATTCAGGCAGCAAATTTTACAAACTAGCAGTTCGCACAAAAAATGTGGAATCAAAAAGCTTCCTACCGGTTCTCGGAATATCAACTATAAAGCGGTGTACATTTTTCGTGCCCGCTCTGGCAATCCGATGTAGCATGTAGCAAGAATAATTTTACCATAGATGGCACCACCAACGCTTAGATTGTTCTTAGTTTTGATTCAAGATAATATGTTTTCCTATTTGAAGATTATCAGCTGTTTAATCGGGGGCTTAAAATAAAATTTTATTTATACTTGTAGCTGATAAAATCCCAAAAGAGAAAAAAAAAACTGATAAAATAATGAAATTATTTAATCTTATTCAAGCCTCATTTATTTGTCTTTTAGCCACAAACCTTTAACTTTAGATAAACTAACCTCTATTCGACCGTCTCATTTTCCAGGTAAATTCTTAGCCGATACTTTAATACCACCGTGGCTGAATGAAATCCAAAAACGAAAGGTTAAAAACGGTTACAAGGGTGCGACCTTCAGATCTAAAGTCCTTGATATCAACTCGAATCACTTAGGGAACCTCGATTGTTCGCTGTCGCCGGAACTAAGATAACTTTTTTTGTTTGAAAGTCGTTTTTTTATGAAACATATGGACACATGGTGGACACATGGTTCAGTTGAAAGGGTCGTAATGGGTATGGACAGTGGAATCAGAGGGGCCAGCGGCTGATCGACTTCATGGAGAAAGAGACAATCCATGGAATGACGATATATGTAGGGCATCGACTGGAAGCAAAAAGTCGAAGCTCGGACTAAGTGACCTTGGGAGGGGATAGCGATGAAAAGAGCCAAAGACCAAGTTCTAGCGTAGATTGGGAGAGCTCTACTTGGAGCTGTGAATAAAACTAGAGTAATGATGGGGTACTTACCAAGTTCGGAGCCGCAGACGCGAGGGATGATCTCGAGGATGGCAGAGCAGGAGGCGTCTTCGAAGCACAGCTGGCGAGCCAGGAGACAGTTCAGGATCGCCATCGTGCCCTTTATACCGGGCCCTGCGGACAACGGAGAGAAGTTAAAAACCAAGCATGGCTTTATTTTAGATGTCCTGAACAAATAACTGGAATCTAAGTTTGCAATACGCCAAAACTTGAGAGTGGATGGAACTTATACTTGGTGAGAAAAAGGTCCACAGAACCCATTATTATAAACAACTTTAACTATGGGAGCAACTCTCAAATTTAATCACAAAAAAACAGCTGTTCCTCAGAAACATTCAGTGACACTCGACAAAATGTACGGAGTAGCTGATATTTTTTTCGCGGTTTTAGGGTGTCAAGTCGATGTCAGTAAAAGGTGTTCATAATAATGTGTAATATGGACCCCTTTCGGCTTAGAACACACTTTTCGCGTAGCCCTGTATAGTATACTTATTTTCACTGATGAGAACATGACGTAAGCTAATAATAAAAAAGAAATTGCAATATTTTTCTTTGAAATCTTTTTACTAAGGGTTACGCATATAGATTGTACTATAATATATTGTAAACCGAAAGGAAGTCATTGTACTCTTCATTATGAACAACTTTTACTATTGGACCAACCTTGAAATCGCGAAAAATATATCTGCTGTTCCATACAAATTTTGTCGAGTGTCAATGACCGTTTTCTATGGAACAGCAACTTTTTCGCGATTTCAGGATTGGTTTCATAGTAAAAGTTGTTCACACTGAAGAGTACATTTACCTACCTTTCGGCTTAGTACAGTAACCCTGTATTTATTTGTCAGTTGTGTGAAAATTAGTCGCTTTTCAAATTTAAGTTTTCTCGGCAACTCACACACGGTTTATTTTTATCAGGGTGGCAAGAATATTCTCAAACGATTATTAGAATGAACAAACAACGGAGGTAGAATGAGCGGTGAGTATTTTTGTCACCTATTCTAGGGAGTGACCGGGATAGATACTTATCGATTCTTCTAAAACCAGCCCGAAAATGTAGCTGTTAGCAGATTTAGTAGGTCCAAATTTGCTTCAGATTTTAAAGCTAAACTGAAAATTTCCGCAGAGAGGTCAGTTCAATCAATGCATATCTATTCTGGAATGCAAAATTTAGACTAGGACAAGAAAATAGACGCAACATGAAGCTTTTTGGGCCGTCAGCGAAGGACAAAGCTGTCCTCCTCTAGCAGCTTATTTCTGCGTGATAGAATCCGGAACGTGGATATTCTCCGAAGAACCACAGTTATCGACATAGCTCCCAACATTTGCAACAAAGATAAAGTTGTCATTGATTTGCAAAGATGACAATTTTTTCTAGGCCCACCGAATTTACCGTATATTGATGGGTATAACACTATAAAATTCATCGTTTTTTTTTTGTACCATTCGGACGAAAGATAAGGTAAAAATGAAACCGGAATAATAATATAAATAATAATATGTGTTGTTTTGATTTTTGCCACAATTCATTCATTTCCCTTATAAAGTCACTTGACCGGAACGTTTTTAATACTAAAAAGGATGCATGCTTAGGAATTTTTATACAAAAATAAATAGACCATATTTTTCAACAGTGGCCATAGTAATCGGCTTTTGTCAATATTCCGGTTTGATCGGATATAGCTAATATTACCACTAAATTTAGAGATTATGAGGAACAAATCGACATGAGTTTCATTACTATATGGTATTAGTTTGTGGTGGGCCTATTTTTCAAACAAAAGAAATTGTCTCATTTAAGTGGCAATGGGCAGGCCATATCGCTCAAAGAACCGATAACCCATGGGGAAGAAAGGTTCTGAAACAGGAAGACGTAGCGTAGGTAGGTCCCCATTAGATGATCCAACCACATCATGAGAGTCGCGGGCATCAAGTGGATGCAGATGGCAGGCTGTCGTTCAGTGTGGAGTTCTAAGGGAGAGGCCCGTTTTCAACACTGAACATCTCTGCTATTGATGATATCCACTTCTGTCATCAGTGGGATTTCACAAAATTACTGAGGTTTCTAATTGCTAACAGTAGGTCAACTAATCGAGTACTAGGAATTTGGCCTACATTGCAACATATCTATCTGACATTGGCTCTCTGCTTTTGAGAGTCATTTTAACTTCATTTCAACTCGGTCTAAAGCTGAATCGGAACTCAATTATTGAGCTTTGAACAATTTGTGTTCAGGTGTATAACTCAACACTCGAACTTTTGATCAAGTTCCGTTTGATGTGGAATTGGAGTAAAACTGGTATAAACAGCCACAAATTTTACAAAAGTTGAAAGCACCTCACTTCTCTTAAATAAAAAAACGTGAGACCGATTTTACTACACACATTTAAATACAGTTATATGATTATTAAAGGGATATTTACAGTGATAAGGTTGTGGATAGAGCTCCCAAAATCATATAACTGTAGTGAACAACTGAGATGCTTTAAAACAGTGCTTTACATTATTTTAAAGTTTTTAAACTATCACGGATGATGTTCTTTGTTATATGATTATTTACGTGATATTTCAGAAAAATTTCTGATTTATTCAGTCTTCCTGTAAACGTGGTGCATGTAACTGCGCTGAAATATCGGGAGCTCATTCCACAACCTTACCACGGTAAATATCCCATGAATAATCTTATAACTTTAATCTGCATCTTTCGAACCATAATAGATAGCCAGTTGAAACTTTCACAGAGTGTGGTAGGTAATGTTACGGCGGATTAACTAAGAAATAATAAAAAGTCAAAAAAATTAAGCTAAAGACAAACAACAATTCAAAAACTTTTTTATAAACTACTAGCAACGCACCCCAGCTTCGCACGGGTGTAAGTCTTATTTTTTTACACCTTGGGTTACATTATTGGAGTTTTAGTAAGGATCCCTATAAAAATATATAATATAGCCTATGTCACCCAGGGATAATAACTCGTGGTAGCCCATTTGGGAGACCGCTAGACTTGAAAGAGTGAGGTCGCGGGTTCAAACCCCGGACCCGTACAAATGAGCTCTTTGGAGCTTATTTACGGATTTTCATACCACTGGCTTTTCGCGGAAGGAAAACATCGTGAGGAAACCTGCATACGTACGGAGAAGGAATTCAATGGCGTATGTGAACCCACCAATCCGCACTGGGCCAGTGTGGTTGATGTGGCCCAATCACATTAAAAAGGCTGATTATGATGATGATGATGATCCGGGGATAGTGTAGCTTTCCAACAGTGAAAGAATTTTTGAAATCCGTTCACTAGTTTCGGATCCAATTCAATTCAAACAAACAAACAAGTCTTTCCTCTTTATAATATTAGTATAGAAGTATAGATTATGTAAAAACGTTAATACGTGCAAGCATCAAGATTGGCATGATTATAGTACAAACTCTAAAGTAAAACAACAAATAATATTTAATAGCCAAGTGCGAGTCGGTGACAAATTTCTGTTCACTGCACGTCGGTCGCGGTCGGTATTTGGATGGTTGACCGTGCTAGCCCAGTGCATGTTGGCGAATGTAATCTTTTGGGGTTCCTTCTTGAATATACCGGTTTTTCTCACGATGTTTTCCTACACCGTTTTTGAGCGATGGTATCAAACACAAACATTATTTAGGTCCTCATTAAAAGTTGTTGGTACAGCGAGGATCGAACCGGGTACCGTCACATTGTAGAGCGCACATGCTACCGCTCGGCCACCATCTCTCACCAAAATAAACTTCGAACCATAAAAACATTCTTCATTGGTCTGAGCGAACACCAAAATAAACAACTTTACGTACAATTAAACTTACGAACAACTAACAGTTACTGTTTCGGTCTGCGGTGAACAGTGACTCCCGTCACGACCAGATAACCTTCTGCAGTTTCGTTGTTAAATAAAATTAAACGGCTTTATTGTCCAGCTTTATAGAAATTGAGGTTTTATTTTTATTGCTTGTGAAATGTAACCAAAGAGAATACAATAATGTAACGACCAGTCTGACTTTGCATGACATTACACAGTGACATTTGCTTTAGATTTGGTGGAATAACCTAAGAAAATGGACTAGCGTAGAATCCGTCACGTGATTTACAAAGCGTACAAGGCCGTCTGTCAAATAGTATGTAGCCTTTGGAGTCTTTTGCAGGTCCCTACTACGTACATTAAACCGCTCGAAGAACCGATAACCGATGGGGAAGAAAGGTTCTGGAGTGGAGATCACGAACCGGAAGACGCAGCGTAGGGAGGCCTCCCACTTGATGGACCGACGACATTGTCAGAGTCGCGGGCATCCAGTGGATGCAAAAGGCAGGCTGTCGTTCAGTGTGGAGGTTAAAGGGGGAGGCCTATGTTCAGCAGTGGACGTCTTCTGGCTGATGATAATGAGTACATTAAAAACAGTGTAAAACCTTGCAATTTGCCGTTCTGTCAAAAAAATATCTGTTTCGTTCTGGTAACATCAATTTTGGCATATTATGAGTAAAGAATGTAACATGTTTAATTCGTTTATGCTATATTAGCACTATTCAAATTCGAATTAATTTATTTCAGGCTTATAACACCCATACCATAATTACATAATTTGATAATAATAATATTACTTTTTTTTATAATGTGACAAACAATTAAGTGTATGTCAAATGAAATGAAATAACATACATATTTTAACACTAGCACTATTTATATGCTACTAGTCCTTATTCTGTGGGAACAAACACAAATACAGTGGCCGGTAGACATCTTGAAAAATGTGAAAAATGCGCAATTGATTTGTAGGTCTACTTGGTGGATCGATACGGGACGACGGAATTTTGAGTAATTACAACAGCGCAATTTTACTGTGTACATAATATGTACGTACAATGCGGTTAAAACAAAAATAGGAACGGTCTAGCGCCATTGAACGATGTGACGTCAAGACGGTATCTTCAGTAATATTGGTACAATGTTCTATAAAATAAATATTTAAAAATATCTTTTAGTTTAAATGTAATGATATTTTGAATGTTATTACATTTCTTTCTTTGCAAATTGGCGTCTTGATGACACAAAATGGCGCTAGACCGTCTATTTTTTATTCTAATCGCATTGTACGTGTACAATTCTTGGCTGGGAAAGAACGATTTTGACAATAAGACCACTTTTTATACCTATTTCTAAAGTATTGTACTTGCAATGTCCTTTTTGTGTGTCGTTATATGTGTATTGTATTTCATGACATGTCAGTCCGTTGACCAGGATTTAAAATAGTTTTGCGTTTTAAATAAATCATAATATCGTTTCAACGCGTTTTATGATTATAGCCGTTGGGAATAAGTGTAAGACTGATTATTTGTCTGATTTGGATCAAGTCAGCTGTCCAGTGTACAAAGTATTTTTTACTTCCTTTTTCGTCCCTAACTCACCCCCGCTGCCAGAGGAAAGTACCGTAAACATTCTTATATTTATCACTCTTATAAATGTCTAAAAAGAAATACTTTATTGGCAATCAACTGAATTATTAACAGACCGTCTCTCACGCACGCCTCGTTATAAAGTAATGAACTAAAGTGGATTTTTCTTATATTCGCCTTTTCTTAGTTGCTCAAAAGTTCGACAGTTGGACACTTGAGGCGTTTGAATGAAAATTAAGGATAAATACATTTTGAGAGGTTGTGAAACTTTAGGCTGATTTGATTATGATATTGCGAAAGTATTATTTGACTTATCTTATAATGAGCATCGATCAAACATAATTATTACAATATTTTATTTGTGCTTTTATTTAACTTACCTTGTAAATTTTGCGACTGAATTTTAAAACTGTTATTCCCATCCGATTGAGCTGAAATTTTGCATACACGTTTAATTTGGATGACAATGCATGGTTAGCTGAATGAAGTCATTCTAAATCTAATATGGCGGACTCCCAAAGATGGGTACAAAGTTTTTTTATTCACCCTCATAATATGGATTTCATATGAAAAGGTTTGTTGAAATAAGTAAGAAAAAATTACGTCACACTAAAGTCAATATGGCGGAAGCCTAAATGCTTGTTTTTTTCCGAATTAATAATTTTATTTAAGCCCCGTTTACATTACAGTTACTGGCGCAAGTGGATGCGTTATACTCATTGAGATTATTTAATTCTTTCTTTGCTCCTATCTTCCTGATCCCATTTCAATTATACCTTTAAAATTGTTTGACGACGTCTACTAAAACTTGAAATTATCGATCGAAATTATTGAATTATCTTGAATATTTTTCATCATCATAATCATCAGCCAGAAGACGTCCACTGCTGAATATAGGCCTCCCCCTTTAACCTCCACACTGAAAGACAGCCTGCTTTTTGCTTCCACTGGATGACCGCGACTCTCACGATGTTGTCGGTCCATCTAGTGGGAGGCCTAACTACGCTACGTCTACCGGTTCGTGGTCTCCACTCAAGAAACTTTCTTCCCCATCGGTTACCGGTTCTTCAAGCGATGTGGCCTGCTCATTGCCACTCCAAATTGCAAATCATAATAGCTATATCGGTGACTGTGGTTCTTTGGCGAATATCCACGTTCCGGATTATATCGCGCGGAGAAACTCCGAGCATAGCTCTCTCCATTGCCCGTTGTGTGACTCTGAGTTTTTCCAAAAGGCCAACAGTTAAGGACTACGTTTCAGTACCATGAATATTCTTGACACTGGCTAAATAGACAAGATATTTTGAACCAAAACATAAAAAAGCCTTTAAACTCGGTCCAAGTACTTATTGCATCTGTTAGAGCAGATAAGTAATTAGAATGAGAAAAGACAATAATTATCGTTAGGGACAATTACAACAATATTACCTTACCACTTAATACCAAATAAAAAAATCCAGAAACTTCTTGGTAATCTAGAAAAAATAAGCAGTTTTTCATTGTCAGCTCAAACACATTGTCTCTTCAACAATAGTGACCTAACATTGTAAAGCCCATGAATATATTACAGCATTTTAAACGGGTATAATTCAATTCAAGCGAATGAAGTGGTATTTCCTAGAAGCTCTAAAAATAAAGTGGCGAACTGCCGGGTCGATTTAATGAGTTGACGATGGCTAGGCACGGGTTAGACTCACCTCAACACCCACGGTTATCGTGACCTATAAAAATAATATACTTATTAAGTTTTTTTTAAACTGCGCTAGTGACAAAATACAAGCTAACTAACACTATAATAGTGTTAGTTAGCTTGTAATGTGCAAATAACAATTAGATTGCCCATTGACCGTTGAAAGTCTAAAGACAACACTACACCGGTTGGCAGCGTACCCAGCATGCTGGTGGCATCACCACGCTGAATGGCAAAGCGTGAGCCAGAAACGCGCAGCATTTTGGTGACGCGTCGCATTAACCAGGCGCCTTGAAAGAGTTTTTAAAATGAAGGGAGGGTCTCCAATGCCCAATATCTCGACCCCAAGCGGCTCAAATATGTTACCACTATATTAGTGGCTACTATATAATAATTATTATTTACGCCTTTTGAGGTTTTTACGGATTCAGTGTTTGTTGGTTTATTGGTTTGTTTGTCCTTTCACGCAGTGGTCTATTCCACTTTAATCGCCTGGGTGCTAAAAGTCGACTCGTTAGTCGACTTTGATCTCCTGGGAAAATAATCACCTGGGTGATAATAGGTGACTCCAGTTAAATTATTATTTGAGTATTCTTTGATCACCTGCACCTAGGTGACCACAGGCGACTCGATTAAAATTATTTAATGGTATCTTTTGATCACCCATGAATTAAAAATGGTTCGAATTATAAATTTCATCATCATCATCATTTCATCCTATCATGTTCCCACTTGTGGACACAGGGCTTCTCTCAGAGAGTGAGAAGATGGGCCCTAGCCCACCATCATCATCATCATCAGCTACATAACAACGGGTCGTCGTGATTTTTTGCATGGAAATAACTGAAGGGCCAGAAATTTTTGTCCAAATAGTTAGATCATTGATCATAATGAAATGGTAATATGTATTCCATTGTGTATTCCTCCTAATACATAATGGAATAAACGAATACTTTCTATCCCGGAAAATTGTACGGTTCCCGAGGTACGGTTCACGCGGGTGAAATTACAGGGCTGTGCAATGCATAATATTCTTAATAATATTGCACATTCTAATAGAAGTTCGCCAACACTCAAAGTAAAAGTGGTAGAATAATCAAAAATAAATGATTTATGTTGGTCATGCCACTCCAACCAATTAAACTGACCAACTGAAACGGAATAACAAATTTAATTTACTATACTTAACTATTTGGTTGGTTTGTTAGGTATAACCAAAGACTTCATAATATACTACGTATGTCGGTATAATTTTTTTGTTTTCACTGTATTTACTACCAGTAGTACTATCATCGAGAATGATCGTAAAAAAGAGGGCAAAGATCCACAATTTCTGTGGACGGCTAGAAATAATAGACGAAATCAGGAACCCGCAAGCGGCGAACACACCAAAATTTGCGTTTCCAAATTGTTCGACTAGCCAGTCTAACAAATGAAATATTTATTTCCAAACGATCATCGAACTACTAGTCGGACAAAATGGAACATGATCAATATTATTATACCATGGAATGGAATAAACGAAAAATAAAATCACTAAAAGGTTAAGCTTCCGTATATAAAAAGATTTAATGTACAAATTTTAGTCTTTCCAAAAATAGAAACACTTCACTGTTCATCGGAATGGCAAAGATAAATTATTCAATCTGCCGTGAACTGGCGCATACCTATAAATAGGAAACTAGAAATAGCTGTTTGTCTACAATGTCTACTTATCTACCACGTAGCAAGGATTTGACCTAAAACGAATTTGACGTATGTCGTGGCTACCCAGGAAATAGCCCCGATCCGTTTCACTTGGTCAGTAGTGGGTTGGAGTGGCATGACCAAATAAAATTGCCAACGTATTTATGCGAACCATGTAATAAAACTCTAAAATAAAAATACAATATAATGCAAATCTTAAAACGCAATAGTCTAGTCTCCCTCGTCACCACCTTCTTCTTCCTCGTCAAATTCACCCTCCTCCTCGGCCGTGGCATCCTGGTACTGCTGGTATTCAGACACCAGGTCGTTCATGTTACTTTCAGCTTCCGTAAACTCCATCTCATCCATACCCTCACCAGTATACCAGTGGAGGAAAGCCTTGCGCCGGAACATAGCCGTAAACTGCTCAGAAATTCGCTTGAACAACTCCTGGATAGCAGTCGAGTTCCCAATAAAAGTAGCAGACATCTTCAAACCTCGAGGAGGAATATCGCACACGGCAGTCTTTACGTTGTTGGGGATCCATTCTACGAAATAGGAAGAGTTCTTGTTCTGAATGTTCATCATTTGCTCGTCCACCTCCTTCATAGACATACGTCCTCTGAACACCGCTGCTACCGTCAAGTATCTGCCGTGGCGAGGGTCGCAGGCTGCCATCATGTTCTTTGCATCAAACATTTGTTGTGTTAGCTCAGGGACAGTCAACGCGCGGTACTGCTGGCTTCCTCGGGATGTCAATGGCGCAAACCCAGGTATGAAGAAATGCAGACGAGGGAAAGGCACCATGTTCACAGCGAGTTTCCTCAAGTCTGCGTTCAGCTGACCCGGAAAGCGGAGGCAGGTGGTCACTCCTGACATCGTGGCTGAGACTAGATGGTTCAAATCTCCGTAGGTCGGTGTCGTCAGCTTTAGTGTTCGGAAACAAATATCATACAAGGCCTCATTATCAATACAGTATGATTCATCAGTGTTTTCTACCAGCTGGTGCACAGATAGTGTTGCGTTGTATGGCTCGACGACTGTGTCGGATACTTTGGGTGATGGCACGACGCTGAATGTGTTCATGATACGATCGGGGTATTCTTCTCGAATCTTAGAGATTAACAAAGTTCCTAGTCCCGCTCCAGTGCCTCCTCCAAGCGAGTGCGTTAGCTGGAACCCTTGAAGGCAGTCGCAGCCTTCAGCTTCTTTCCTTACAACGTCTAATACAGAATCTACTAGCTCTGCGCCTTCGGTGTAATGCCCCTTGGCCCAGTTGTTTCCAGCTCCTGATTGGCCAAAGACAAAGTTGTCTGGACGGAAGATTTGTCCGAAGGGCCCGGATCGTACCGAATCCATAGTCCCTGGCTCAAGGTCCACCAGGATGGCTCGTGGCACGTACTTTCCGCCTGTGGCCTCATTGTAGTAGACGTTGATACGCTCCAGTTGGAGGTCGGAGTCACCGTGGTAGGTGCCCGTCGGATCGATACCGTGCTCGTCAGAAATCACCTCCCAGAACTGAAAAAGAATACCAGTTATGACATGGCCTACGATGACAGGACGGTGGTTGTTGATGTCAACTGGACGATGATGATCTTTATATTATTATGCCTTTTTAGACCACTCTTCTTTTAGACTGATTTCACTGGTCTCATTGGAAATGAGAATAATGATAAACTATTGGCGGCATTAAAGCTCACCCGCGCTGACTCCGGGAAGAGCAGAAAAAGCATGTGGTGAGCTTTTATTATTTACATACGGTGGTGAGCTGAATTTTGACAGCTCCAGGAACCATAATGTTTACAGGCAGGTGAGTTCCCTTCTACTCACTGAGCTTTTAAAATTCTTGCCTTTTCGATTGCCCATAAGATCTCATTTGTATAATCGTAACCCGTTTTGCCTCTCCATCGTTGTGTATTTTAAAAGTGCTATGCATACTTTGCCAATTTTGCGTTTGCTTTTATGAAAAATTTAATACTATTAAGATAAATACGAAAATGAAACTAGCGGGTTTCCTTTGAAACCTTTACGGTTGCATCGCAGATATGAAAAAGTTTTACGTATGTGATTCTTACCTTTGCACCAATTTGGTTTCCGCACTGTCCAGCTTGAATATGCGTTATTTCCCTCATTTTACTTACTTTACTTTTAAAACTCTATATTGACTAGTCTTAGATAAGACACCGAACAAAAGCGCGACCTACTTGATAGACTGACGCAAAACAAATGAGCCGATTCCAATTTTTGAAAATAATGCATTCAAATTTGATATATCAAATTGTTTTTCGTTTTATAATTTTTGACCGTATTTATATGACATGTATGTATACTTTTCATAGGTAACAAAAAAGTTTTGAATATAACAAGAAAACACGATAGCGAGAGGATTATGCTTATAAAAAATATTTTACACCCTGAGATTCGGAAATGCAATCTTGGCGTACCGAGGATCTTGCACTAATTTTGCAAGATTATAATCTAGCATATAAAATCACGCGCGATCTAGAAAAGATTTGCGAGACGTCAGACGTTTTCTGGCTAATGATGATGATGATGAAAAATATTTTTAACTTGCTGATATACATATTTCTTCTTAACTATTATTACCTCTGTAAACGTAAGCGCTAAAATAATGGCCATAGCAGACTTTAATAAAAATGCCAGAGTTGAGTGTAAATTTTCATGTAGACTATTCACCTGGGGACAAAGCTTGCTAGGTTTTATAGCTGAGTCTAGACTCAAGATATCATTTACATAATCTACTCCCACCGCTGGCACTAGTTTTTTCAAATACTACGATTTTTTATTTATTTGTAAAAAGAGCGCCAAATAAGCATGCGGCCCGCCTGATGATAAGCAGAAACCGCCGCATATGGGCCTGCAACACTAGCGGTGTTGACGGTGCTTCGCAAGCCTGGAGAGGTAGTTGTAGACACCCTTTAACGGGCGGTTATCCGAGTCGCGTAGGCAACAAAACGCTCCCTCAACCCCCGCCAAGTTATATCGACGCCATGCTAGAGTCAGGACGTCCTGACCCTAGCATGACGCAAAAACGAGCATAGGTCTCGATGACGCCTGGCGCGGCACTGAACACGGCGGCGCGCCAAAATAGGGTATTTGACACTGGTGGAAATAAAATATGAAACCTAGCTATATTGAAAGGTTTTATATTAAGAGATTTTTTCAATATTTTTTCAATAATAATAATAACTCCTAAATTTAATTATTTAGATTTAAAAATCACGATTTTTAATCTATGTGTCACGTGACTCGAAAATCCAATCACAGTGCGTGACGTCAATCTGGTTATGACAGCACGACCATAACAAAACAAAGCAAACAGAAACAGTATATTATACTACTTTTTGCAGTTTACTATAGTTGAAATACTTCATAATCTTGAAATTATTTGAACGATCTATTTCTTTCTATCTACTAAGTACAGTATAATCTCACTAATCCGGCACTTCGATAGATCGGCACGTCCAATAATCCGGCACACTCCGCCCGCGCCTCCCTTACCCCTCTATACGTGTGCGCTTTGGTCGCTGCGTCATCGACTAGCAGTCTAACCTCAAAACTTATCATATTTTAACTTATCATTAATTACATATACAACATGTTAATTCAATTGTTCCATAATACATTACATACATTTATTCTCTCTATGAAATGCTTTATTTTATTTATTACCTATGACTTTTTCAGTATAACCCAGTAATCCGAACATTCCAATAATCCCGCACCCTCCGGTTTTTAATAGTGCCGGATTAGTGAGATTACACTGTATTTACTTCATTTGCAACCATGGAAGCAGGGTACGCGAAAGCAGATAGTGCAAATTTGCCCAATATCGATGCCGTAATGGTAGCAAGCTTTTTCGCATCAAACTCAGATTTTAATGCAGCTGAATTTCGAAATATCAAGACAACTGCGTAAGTATTTGTTTAGAAAATAATTAAATTGTTATTAACTACTGAATGTGACTTCAATAATAAAAATTCTCGTAATCTTCGGATCTTTCTTTTCTTCACACTGATGATGACGTTATACGTGTGACTACATCATTCATAATATTATTATGAATGATGTAGTCACACCCAGACGTGTCTCTGGAACGCGGGAGTTTTGACGCCAAGGTGGGAAAAAACAATACATGTCGGCTCGTTAGATTATTTTCCTAAACATGTGTATTTTCGAGTGTTAATGTGTACTAAATGGTGAATTATTATTCATTAAGTACTCGTAAACGTGCTCGAATGTAGGAAAGTGATATAACGAGGTGAAACGTGTTGTTTCCAAAACTCCATAGGAGCCTCTTGTAAAGTCTTCACCACTTTACAGGGGCATGAGTTTGACTTGACCGTGACTTACTTAGCTTGACTCTGACTGTGACTATGACTACTTGTTTGACGCTATTAATACAATGTAAACTGTTTAATATCACGACTAAAGGACATTGTATCCACGGTCATGAAAATTTTAACATAAAAAATATCTGGAACGCAAGTCAGTACTCACCCAGTACTTGACTTTTGTTCTGTCATAGTACTAATAATTGACGTCACAAAATGGCGATCGTCGTTTTGGCGCCTTTTGGTGCATCATATAAAATTAGAAATAAAAACAGCTTATAATTATTTACTACGTACACTAATGAAGATAAAAAAATATGTTCTAGTAAATATGGACCATATTCTTTAATTTTAAGGCCTTTGTAAAATTTCGTCAATATCCCTATTCTCGCGTCCTTTTTACGCTTTTAATTTAACTAAAAAACGACACTATTCACTATCAAAAATCTATCCAAATAAAATAATGTTGAATAAAATTGCCTTTCAGTACATGCAATTTCCAGGTTGTTACGAGCTTTCATTAGAGCAAAAAATTAAAAAAATAAACTAAGTCGACTTTGTTTCAGATTTTTTTTATCGAGGAAAGTTTATTCCATCGTGTTTTGAACCAAATCGTAAACTCAAACACAGATGTGTGTATCTGTGACATGTATTTCTTTCCAGCTCAAATATTGTAATTTAACTGAAAAAAAATGATTTAAAACCGTCAAATTTGGTATAAGAGGCTCTTAAGAAACACTTCATGTTGAAGCTCAGCGGGAAGACCTTTGGGGAAAGGACGTTCCACACCTTGCAGTTCCGCGGAATATAGGGTAAAATAGGGAAGAGGAGCAGAAAAATCGGACGGTGTGGGATTACCAGCTTTGCAAGATGTGGGGGTGAGCTTTTTGACGGTGACAGGATATGCGCTAGTGGAAGTCTGACGCAGGAATGAGATCAAAAAGCTCTGCATTCCCCGAAAAACAAGCGATAAAAATGCAGAGGGCCAACATCTCTTCGGAGGCTAAGTGGATCCAGCTTGTTTTGACGGTAGACTATGTTTTGACGGTCTCACCTAAGAGAAAGGCTTACGAGTAACCAACGTCAAGTCGGCAATGCGTAGCGTGTGCCGAGTTTTGGTTCGGACATTTTTTTGCACGTTTATGGCTCTATAGGTATTGTATCTCGATGACGAAACCCTAAAAACAGGCTCTACATGTCATGTGGTCTAGTTCAGCGATTTGAGAGTGAGGCATAATTTAAATCACAATATCGAATAACGTGCATGTAGTTCTGCTCAATTGCTCCCAAATTAATGATTTCATTGGACGAGCCTGCGATAAAGCTTTGAGGTTTGTTCGGTAATGAACAGAATGAATATATGTTGGTTTATCGCGATATTTCAGATACGTATTACGTTGATAAAATTTAAATATGGATGCAAGATGGACATGAATGATAATCACAATAACTGGTAGGTATTTAGAGTGGAAAACACTTAAAACTTCCACCCTGGAGCTTAGGGTCTTAACTCTTGCAGTTTCCACCATTAGACGGCCGGTTAAGGCAAATCAGAGTTCTGAGTTATTTAGCCCCATAGAAACGAGGTAAGCTGTATCGCCACTCACCAACCACCCCTCATCATCATCATCAGCCATTAAACGTCAACTGCTGAACGAAGGCCTCCCTCTTAGAGAGGGGTGTTGCTATAATCCCTACGCTTGGCTGATGATTTGGGGATCGCAGTACGTTCACCGTGTACTAATAGGACGCTGCTGCCCATCCTCCAGTGGTTCTGGTCGCCTTTTGAGGGACATACCCGGGTCCAACCACCCTGTCTTTCTTTAATTATTATTATTTACTCCATTTGTGTTAAAAACCTGAAATGCCACAAACAGGTTTAACACCATAGACCATAATGGCTATATCGTTATTGTTTAAAACCGTATACAACCATCGATCGACGATTCGCCTTCAGACTGATTTGAGAACAACAACCCCTGACCGTGTTTCTATTTCTATAGAAATATGACGGCATTTTAATGTTTCTATCAATCAAAATTAACCCCCTTTGTAACTTTGTAGACCAAACACCCATGGAAATGATTTCTTGGTTCTTTTGATAACGAATTGATACAAATTAAACGGGGTTTTGTGATACCGAGTATTTGGTATGGCGATATAGTATAAGGGCTATAAGCCTATGATATAAAAAAAGTATAATTATAATAAGTATAAAATAATATATGTATATTCATATACATAAAATATTATCTGAGATCGTAGTCACCTTGTAATTATATACTTACGTAAGATTATAAATGAAAGTATAAAATCTGATGTCATTTTCTTAACTCAAACTTTTCTGTTTAATAATGGGTCTATGAAATATAAAATGAAATACGGCAATATTAAGAGTTAACAAACTCAATTAGGCAGAAGTAAGTTTGTATCTTAATAATAACTGTTTAAATATTGATTTTGTTAAAATCCTTAAACTTTTAGGGGTCCAAGACCACTGCCTTTTTTTACAAACTTTTATTTAACTCAACTCAACCGGCGTCGCGGTTTTACCATCGCACTAGCCGCCACCACCTGAAGGCTCATATATACATAATAGATCAGTGGAAATCGCACACTGTGCGTTTCACACGATCCTTCTTGCCTCATACCTGCAAAATGTGGAATGAGCTACCTTCTACGGTGTTTCCGAGAAGCTACAACATGGGGTTCTTCAAAAGGCGAGTTAATCGAGTTCGTAAGGGTCGGCAACGTATTTGTGATGCCTCGGGTGTTACAAATATCCATAGGCGACGGTGACTGCTTTCCATCAGGCAGCCCGTCTGCTTGTTTGCCACCTATGGCATAAAAAAAATAAAAACAACTTGTTCGTTTGGATCAAATTTTGCAACTGAATATTAAAACAGTTTTATCTAACCGATTGAGCTGAAATTTTGAATACACGTTTAGTTTGGATGACAATGCTAGCTTAGCTAAATTACGTCATTCTAAACGTTTTGTTGCCTACGTGACTCGTATAACAGGCCATGCTACTATGTTCTTAGTAAACTATTGGATTGATTTGCGCGCAAAACCAAACATACAAATTCACTTCGATGAGGTGAATATATAAAATAAAAAATACCGTTTGTATAAACCGTTACTGTATTTCCTGTAAATAAGAGTCAAAAGTGGTGTCCCCTAAAGGCGTCGTTGGCGGTCTGGACACAAAATATTTTCACGCCTGTAAGCGACGTTGGCGGTCAAAGGGTTAATTAATTAAGTAATAAGTAATTATTAGTATGAAAATAAGATTCATACAGTTTCTTTATAGTAGCGAGTAAAATCTCGGGGTGCAGTTAGTTAAGCCAGCAACCCACGACAATATTCCTGGAGGGATCCAAGAATATCAATCTAAACCTAGTGGATTTCGACCTCGGTTGAAACTCCTCCAAACTTTCAAAGGGGTTATGAAAACAAGTGATGGAGGTCTAAGATTTGCATAGATTTGTTAATTTCAATTTCAGTTGCTTCAGGAATCATAATATTGATTTAATTGTTAGATTTTAGCCAGGCAAGAAGCTGTCTGTTCAATTCTTTGAGGAATAACTTAAAACTTGGAAGTAACTCCACTGAGTTTTAATTTAAGTTAATTTTCTTGGCAAAATCACTCCAAAAAGTTATATATGAGGAAATAAGGCTATTATTTTGTTGTTTATCTGTTTGTTACATTTTATTAAATGAATACACAATGTTACATTAAACGGTCATCATCATCATCAGCCAGAATACGTTCACTGCTGAACATAGGCCTCCCCCTTTAATCTCCATACTGAACGAAAGCCTGCCATCTGCATACACTGGATGCTCGCGACTCTGACAATGTTGTCGGTCCATCTAGTGGGAGGCCTACCCATGCTGCGTCTTCCGCTTGGTATCTACTCAAGAACCTTATTGAATGGTAGTAGGTACTTATTCGAAAGGATGTCATTGTAGCTGTTGTTTTCCCGCAATTTCAGGGTTAGTTCCACAGAACCAACATGGGGTCTTTAGAAGGCGAGTAGATTATTAAAGTGTCGGATTCTTAAGGTATTTGTGATGGTGTTACAAGTATCCATAGGCGACGGTGACTGCTTAACATCAGGAGGCCCGTCTGCTTGTTTGCTACCCAATGCATAAAAGAAAAGTTTA
The DNA here is from genome assembly GCA_932305915.1 of Agriopis marginaria. Taxonomy (NCBI): domain Eukaryota; kingdom Metazoa; phylum Arthropoda; class Insecta; order Lepidoptera; family Geometridae; genus Agriopis; species Agriopis marginaria. Next base: position 16,743,290 of record OW029914.1, on the reverse strand, counting down.
AAAAATTGCCGGTCATTGTCGAAATGTCGAGCGAAAGGGACCTGTTTTTACCTAAATAAAATAATATGTGATAATTATGTCCCGATAAATATTTAAACCATAATATCAGTGTAAGACGTATTATCATAGTTTAATGCAAGTATTTTAAAACAATATTTAATGAGACTTAAGAGACGAAGAGACAAGATCTTTTTCAAAAGTCAACCTCGCAATCTTAGCTTTCTACTATTCGGCAAACGCATTACAGAAATTGATCAGATAGGCGCGCCACAATCGTACGATCTTGCTCTGTACCTCAATAATTTGAGTGCAGTCATCATTTTAATGGTAGCTTTTAATAAGTAAACAAAATACAAGCCTACTAAAACTAAATACTTATACTACTTAGGCTATTATACAGGGTTACGCATATAGCCTGTACTAAGCCGATACGAGGTAATTGTACTCATCATTGTGAACAACTTTTGCTATATGGGTCCCTGAAATCGCGAACAAATTATCAGCTGTTCCATAGAAACGGTCATTGACACTCGACAATATGGAGGATCATTTGAACCCTCAAATTGTAATTTAGTATAAAACTGTTTTATACTATCACAGTTATTCAATGTTCACCTCTTTAAATCTTCCCGTGAAAATGGTGCATGTTACTGCGCCGAAATATCGGGAGCTCTTTCCACAAAAATAAAAATAATACGGACGGGAAAAAAAAAGTTTTTATGTACATTTTTATTTGGATAACATATAGTGATAAACAACTAGATTACTGATACATTGAATAAACTACACTATTTAGAAACTACACTACACTATTTAACTTCACTATTTAGCAATTTTACCACATTTTATTGACAAATTTTTTATATAATCATACTAGCTGAAACTCGCTGAGGCGACGTTGTGCTATCACGAGGTCAGCAGTAGAACGACTGGGAAAGATTTGGAAGGACAGGCGTATAACCAAGAAAACAAAGGTTCGTCTAATGAAGTGTCTCGTCTTTCCAATCTTTCTCTACGGAGCCGAAACATGGTCTCTGAAACTGCAAGATCGCCGGAAAATCGATGCGCTGGAGATGTGGTGTTGGAGGCGGCTGTTGAAAATACCGTGGACAGCGTTCCGCACCAATAACTCTATCCTCAAAGAGCTTCATATACGAGATAGACTATCGTCGATTGTGCAGTTGCGAATACTGAAGTTCTTTGGGCATATCTCCAGAAACATGAACTCGATAGAGAGGCTTGTGGTACAGGGCCCAGTAAAAGGCAAGCGTAGCCCTGGTCGGTCACCAACTCGCTGGACTGACTCCATCAAAAATGCCACGCAGTCTACCATGGTGCAGTGTACTCGCAATGCAACCAGCCGCCAGAAATGGAGAAACATTGCGAGACGAGCGGCAGCCCTGGGAAGAGACGAAGACGACAGCGAGGAGCCTTGATGTGCCATCACCGCAATCACGACCACTCTGCCAAGAGTGCACGACTAAGAAGGAGAAGAAGAGCTGAAACTCGCTACTTCGTACGCGTAGAGCTCGGCCTACGGCCTCGCTACTACAACCCGTCATGTGTAATTCTAATGTATAAGCTATATTATTGTGAACTTTCATTAAAATCCATTCGGTAGTTTTTGCGTGAAAGAGGAACAAACATCCATACATACAAACTTTTCTGTTTATAATATTAATATATAGTAGGATAGGATAACTGTTATGATTTAGTATATAATATACATATAAAAAACTCCCCTCAAGGCCTTTTAAAGTACTACAAACTTCTAATAGTAATTTTATTGTTCATAACACCTAATTCCACGTCATTAAAAACTTTTCCGAGATTGAACTTAACGATACCCTCAGCTTCTATTATACTCATTACGAACCTCACCCTTGTTAAAAGGTCATGTGGCAAGTATTAGAGAGAGATAAACATACACAAGACATCATGAGGCTGAAAGAGACGACCCACTTAGCACATCATTTACACATCAGATGACTGGCTTTGCACGAGCCCTGACTTTCAGCCGGGCTAAAATTGCCCACTTGAATAATTGCTGAATTATATAGAGCTCGTTACGCCTTTACGGGTCAATTGTTTTTCACAGATCATTATCTCATTATGAGGTTGACTGTATTTAATATCAAGTAGGATGGTTATAATTCTCAGTTAAAATCTACCTCATCATCATCATCATCATCAGCCAGAAAACATCCACTGCTGAACATAGGCCTCTCCCTTTAACCTCAACACTAAACGACAGCCTGACTTTTGCATCCACTGGATGCCCGCGACTCTCACAATGTCATCGGGTACAAATTATCAGGTACAAAACGCTAAAAGCGATATTTTCCAGAATATTCTAGATACGAAGTGACTCTGTTTTTATGATCCTAATGTCAAAATTTTCAGCCTCTGAAAGCTTCCAACACCAGTTAACGACGTTTCCTAATTAGATACCTCATTAAATTCAAACGTGTCATCACCTCTGTATAATTCTAAAAAGGGCGGCAAGCTCAAAAAGCTTTCTCATAGTGGACGGACCACGGAGAAATTACAATGAGGAGATGGCATAATCTACTGTGCACTATGATGCTATGTCAGGAAGATATGACGTCATCGTCAATGTTGTAGACATTTTGATCTTAAAATAAACTGGCCAAGTGCGACTCGGGCTCCCGCACTGAGGGTTCCGTACCACCACAAAATACAATAATTATCAATTAAAAATACGGTTTGTTCCGACTTAACGCCTACCAAAATAACGGCGTCACATAATTAATATTTTGCAAGTGACGCTCGGTATAACTTTTAAGGAACAGAAATTTGTCACTGACTAGTACTTGGCTATTATTTAATATTTGTTGTTATACTTTAAAATGTGTTCTATAATCATGCCAAGTTTCACGCTTGTACGTATTACCGTTTTTATATTAGCCTGCAAAATGTGGAATAAGCTACCTTCCGCGGTGTTTACGTGAAGCTACAACATAGGGTTCTTCAAAAGGCGAGTTAATACGAGTCCATAACGCTCGGCAACGTATTTCTGATGCCTCTGGTGTTACAGGTATCCATAGGTGACGGTGATTGCTTACCATTAAGCGGCACGTCTGCTTGTTTGCCACCTATGGCATTAAAAATAAAAAAATAAAAAATAAGACAGATCGCGGACGCAAACGCTTCCCTTCATTAAACTGCTGGATAGATTTTATTCAAACATAGCTAAACACCAAAGAAATGTTATCTTTTTTGAAATATAAACACATGCAAACAAATTCGTTAAGCTATTTTGGAGTTTTTTTTATCAGGCTTACAAAATTGGGTTTTTCTAAAGGTGATTTAATAGAGTCCTTAAGGATCGGCAAACTCGGCAATGTGTTTGTGATGCCTCTGGTGTTACAAGTATCCATAGGCGACGGTGACTTGTTACCATCAGGCGGCCCGTCTGCTTGTTTGCCACCTATGGCATTAAAAAAAGCCTTTTTCGTTCTCTCGCGGGTAAAAAAAGCATCGTTATGCCATCTCTTCTTTGTGTCTGCTCCTTGGGACGGACGGTCATACCACTCATACACTATTCACAGCTTCGCTGTAGACGACACATTTACAGAAAAACGCCTGATTGGGTGTGTTTGAAATTATGCTAATTATACTGAAAATGTCACATGAAAACGTAATCATACCTACTATATTTATCCTAACTAATGAGGATTGTTTTTATTTTTTATAGATTGTAATTACAAAACCATTTTGAGCAATAGAGTTACTGATCACTATACATAATTTTTTTATAAGAAATAAGCGTTGATGACGAATAAAGTGAAAATAAAAATGAAATTAGAGTGGAGCTGGGCAGGACACGTTGCTAGGCGCAGTGATGACAGGTGGAGTAAGATCTTAAGAGAGTGGTGGCCTAGGCAAGGTAAGCGGAGCGTTGGTCGTCCAGCTGCAAGATGGGTCGACGATATTATTAATATCGCGGGTCGAACCTCGACTAGATTAGCATAGGACCGAGGCAGATGGCATAGCAAGAGAGAGGCCTATACCCAGCAGTGGGATAAGGAAGGGTGTGGATGATGATGATGATGACGAATATTTGTGATTGAATATGATTGACCTTCATTTACCTTTGAATGACGTCAGCTCAGGCGTTATGTTGAAATTTATCTTTGCCGTTTACACAAACAAAACAAAAATTACAAATCCTTACAAACCATCTAATCCTGATGACACTGACGGAAAATATGTCACAAGTAAGTTTTTTTATATGGACATCTACACAAATCTATCGTTAGGAAAACAAATAATATATTGAAAGTAGTATTTTAATGAAATTATTAGTAGAAAAAAATAGTGCGTGGAGTCCCTCCGTGCGAAAGAAGTGAAACTCTCGCTCTTTCTCTTGCTATTGCCCCTCCATGGTAGCGTTAAACGTTTAACGCAACCGTGTTGGAAGTCGCATAAGAAGTTTCACTTCAAAGAAAGTTTTCGTATTCTTCTCAGAAAACTCTTTCATTTGAGACCCATATCATGTGGGGTGTGCATAAAAAATAACTGGTTGGCCATCTTTAGGAGTCCGCCATATTGGATTTAGAATGAAGTCATTTAGGTAACAATGCATTGTCATCCAAACTAAACATGTTTCTAAAGTTTCAGCACAATCAGTTGCGGATAACTGGTCTAAAATTCAGTTGCAAGATTTATCCGACACATATTAACAGGGCAAATTAATATCAATAAAAGCATGGAATTAAGTTACGTGAAGTTTAAGTTGTGATAAACCATATCTCAAATCATGCACATATCGTGTTTATTACAAAAGCAATAATGATACTATAATATTGAAATTGGCTTAATAAACATAGATTTTACTTTCAGTTAGCTACATTTACGACAAAATGTTTTGTATTTTGGCCTTTTCATTTTTAATTTATTTTATTTTTTTACTAGCTGCACCCCGCGTTTTTACCTGCGTAGTGATGAAAAATGATGATGAAAAGTATAATTATGTCTCTCTCCGGCTCTTGAACTATACCCATGCAAAAAATCAGGTCGATCAGTTGCTCTGTTGCTGCGTGAAAGAGGAACAAACAAACAAACAAACCAACAAACAAACACACTTTCGCATTTATAATATTAGTATGATTACGATGAGCCGTGAATGCAATGCTATTTATTTATTGTATTTGATTCCGTGGTAGTAAGTAAAATACATCACCAAAACAAGCTTTGACTAACAAAACCAATAAAAATAGAAAGCTATAAAATTACATATTCCACTTACAAAAAAGTACCTTATTACTGCCCTCATAGCAACTAACAACCCTAATCAACCCAAACTACTTACTTTGGGACCACTCAAGTCTATAATAATAATAATAATAATAATAAACTTAAATTTAAGAAAGAAAATAAATGTATGAATAATAATAATAGCCTTTATTTACAATCTTAAATAACTTATTAAACTTAAAATAATTAATTAGACACCGGTATTCAGATTGTATTGCGATCCCGCAAAGGCCTCCCCTAGAGCTTTCCACACCTTTCTATTATGGGTCATCCTCTTCCAAGTAACCCCCGCTATCTTCCGAATATCGTCCTCCCATCTAAGACGCTGTCTCCCTTTCTTTCTTTTATTTTGTCTAGGACACCATTCAGTTACATCTCTAGCCCATTTTTCTTTGTGATTCCGCACCATATGACCTGCCCACCTCCATTTTAGTTTTCTTATGCAATATTTTACATCAGTAATTTTAGTTTGCTTTCGTAATACTTCTAGTTTTATTTTGTCTTTTAATTTAACGTTGAGCATGCTTCGCTCCATGCTGTGTTGACAGGTCTCAATTTCGTGCATATTTTGTTTCGTTAGGCTCCATGTTTGACATCCATATGTCATGATGGGTAAGATACATGCATTAAATATTTTTTGTTTAGATTTGAGTGGTACCTGTGGATTTTTGACTATTTCTTTAAGGGACCAATATCTTTTCCATGCTAGCTGTACTCTGTTTTTTATTTCTTTTGTTGTAAGGTCCTTTGGTGATATTATCTGTCCGAGGTATGTATATTCTTCAACATATTCTATTTTAGTGCCGTTGACTGTGATGGGAATTTTGTTATGGTTTGTCATTACTTTAGTTTTTGTAGCGTTCATTGAGAGTCCAACTCCATCACTTTCATACACAAGCTGTTCAAGCATCTCTTGCAGGCTTCTTGGGTCTTCAGAAATTATAATTAGATCGTCTGCAAATCTTAGATGGTTTAGTTGCATTCCGTTGATATTTAGTCCGTATTTGCTCCATTCGAGGCGTCTAAATACGTATTCCAGCACTGCCGAGAAAAGTTTGGGTGACAGTGGATCACCTTGTCTAACTCCTCTTTTTATAGGGAAGTGTTTTCCGACTCTTTCTGTTCGTATTTTAGCTTTCATGTTTTTGTATATGTTGTTAATCAGTCGGATGTATTTATTTTGAACTCCTTGTGTTGCAAGCGCTTCCCATATTTTTGAGTGTTTTAAAGAGTCAAACGCTTTATTATAGTCCACGAATGCCAAGTAATAAGTAATGCCGTATTCATTACATTTCTGGACAACTTGTTTTATGGTATGTATGTGATCTATTGTTGAAAAATCACTACGAAAACCTGCTTGCTCTCTGGGTTGGTTTTCGTCAAGAGTCTTCGTTAAACGGTTTAGTAATACTTTAGAAAATACTTTGTACACGTTAGACATTAGGCTAATCGGTCTGTAGTTAGCTATGTTATCTTTCTGTCCTTTTTTATGAAGTAGTATTATAGATGAAGTGGTCCATTGACAAGGTATATATTCTGTGTCTAAAATTTCATTAAATAGGTATGTGATAGTGTCCAATGTTACACCGGATGATCCTATTAGAAGTTCGTTAGATATGCAGTCTTCCCCCGGTGCTTTACCTCTTTTTTGTGATTTAATAGCCTTCTCCACTTCTTCTTTCAGTATACTTGGGATGTCTTCATTACTATATATATCGTTTTCAATTAGTTTATTATATTCGTCTGGTTTTTGGTCATCACTATATAGCTCACGGTAATAGTCTGTGGCAACTTCTAATATTTCAATTCTGTTGGTCTTGTTTTTCTTGTTTTTATGGTGTAGCAAATTGTCTATCCAGTTTCTACTTTCTCTTAACTCATTCCATGCTTTCTTGACTCCTCCTGATTTTTCTATGTAATAATTTATTATATTGTTCCTCTTTTCTTGTCTATGCTTCCTGATTTGCAGATTTATCTCTTTACTTAGGTTTCCAATCTTCTTTCTGTTGTTTTTTCTATCTTTGTATAAAGATTTTCTCTGGATGATCAACATTCTTGCTTCTGGACCTATTTTGTCTTTTGTTACGTTATTTATTCTAGTTTGGTTTTCAGCTTTCTTTAGTTCTTTTTCAAGAATGTCGTATTTTTCTTGGACATCTTTGGTTATCTTTGTTGTTGTTAAATTTCTCTGCAGTGATTCTAAAATATTTCCTGAAATTGGTAAGGGTATTGGTTTTTTACTAGTTTGAATGTTTTTCCTAGGTATTTTTGGTTCTAATGTGTGCGTTTGTCCTCGAAGCATTCTGTGATCTGTGCTGTAGTTGAGTTGATTAACAACATCAATATTCAAAAACACTCTTGGTTTGTTTGTGAGAATATAATCTATTTCATTCCTTGTCTTCCCATCAGGTGACACCCATGTCCATTTTCTATTGTGTTTTCTATTGTAGTAGCTATTCATGATGTGTAGATTATTTTCTAATGCAAAATTGATCAATCTTTGTCCATTGTCATTCCTTTTTCCAGTTGAGTATGGTCCAAGTACAGTATCTTCATTCTTATTCCTCTTCCCAATTTGACTATTAAAATCTCCCATTACAATAACTTTTTTGTATAAATTTGGCATAATTTGGTTGAGTTTGATATAAAATTCATCTTTTATGTCTTTCTGGGTAACCTCCGTTGGAGCATATATTTGAACAATTGAAGTTGGTTGTTTATAACCAGGAAGTTTTACATTCAAAATGGCAATCCTGTCTGATATTCCTCTAAATTCTATTATTTCGTTTTTCAAGTATTTTTTTACCATAAACCCTACTCCGTATATCCCAGCCCTTTCATTAATGTGGTATAATATGTATTTGTCGTGTTCTTCCGTTTTCTCATCCGCTCTTCTCACGTCACTCAAGCCTATAATATCCCAGTTAACAGTTTCCAATGCATGTTCTAGTTCTAGTAAAAAATCATGTGACTTTAACGACCTTGTGTTGAGTGTAGCTATATTGAATTTATTCCTAGATTTTTGTTTTATATTTTCAGAGTATTGTTCACTGGGTAGTGTGTCGTTGGATTTCCCTGTCTCAAGATGGAGGTCCCGATAGGAAGTTCTTAATGTTACTATGGCGTGTAAGTTGACGCAAACTTGAACCTTCGTAACTGGATTGTGTGTAACAATTAGAAGAAGAAAAAACAATAATAAACATTAAAAATAACAACTGAATTGGGAACACCATCCTTTTTTGAAGTCGGTTAAAAATAACTTAGTATATCCCGGGTATGTCCTAAAACTGTGATCAGAACCACCGGAAGATGGTCAGCAGCATCCTATTAGTACACGGTGAACGTATTGCGATCCCCAAGCCGCCTGCTAAGCGTGGGGATTTAATGGCGTGAACAATAAAGAGTTAATCAATCAATCAATCATGGCAATACCCCTCTTTAAGAGGGAGGCATGAAAAATCGTCACCGCTTTATGGTTGATATTCCAAAACCCGTACGAAGCGCTTTGATTCCACATTTAGTATGCGAACTGCTAGTCTGTGGAATGTTCTGCCTGAATGGGTGTTCCCCAATAGTTGCAATCTGGGTGTCTTCAAATCACGAGTGAATCGGTTTCTTCTAGGCAAGCGTGCTCCAACGTACACCGCATCATCGTTTAACATCAAGCGTGATGGTGTTCAAACGCAAGCCTATTATTTATTTAAAAAAAGGCCTATATTCAGCAGTGGATGTCTTCTGGCTGATGATGATGAAGACTAGACCTTGAATTAAGTTGCTTGTCTCTGTCTGTAGTTATGAACTATATGACGATTTTTAATAAAACTTGAAAATATTTCAATACTTGTCACAGGTAAATGCACAAGATGGACGACGCCAAACTCTAACATTAAACAAGAAAATACAAACAAAAACACAAAAAGGTATACAACTCACAAAAAGGTATATAAACGATGCTAAAGCCATCTAAAAAGACTGATGCTTATTCTTCCTAACCTAAATAAAAATTTACTAAATCGAAAAAAATTACTCAGAATTACCAACGTACACATTGCTTTTCAGACTAGCCATAACATGAGAAGAATAAATGTAACGGTAAAGAAAACAAAGTCGTTCCAGCCCTTTGCGTAGCTTCGTAGCGCTTTTCGTAGCACTCGTGGCGTAGTAAAATTAATTCTAAAACTGCAAACAAACTATCGTACGCATCTATTAATCACGGCTGACGATACGACTGATACTGTCAGTTGTTCGGATGCGTCTTCAACAAGCAAAAATATTTAGAGCACCGCTTAGGACGACCGATGTAGCTTCGTAGCACTTTTCGTAGCGCTCGTGGCGTAGTAAAATGAATTCTAAAACTGCAAGCAAACTATCGTACGCATCTGTAAGTCATGTATAATGGACACGACTGTTACTTTGTAAATACATCTGTATATTTTATTGAAAACTAGCTGCGCCCCGCGGTGTCACCCGCGAGCTAAAATCGTAGTTAAGTTTCCTGAAATTTTCTGATAAATTTTCTTAATCTTTCTTTCCATAAATAACGTTTAAAAAGTATTAGAAAGCTTTAAAAAAAAAGATGATTTAATGTTTAGTCGTTTTGAAGTTATGACATGAACAAGGTAAATATCCCATTTTTTCATTATATTCAAAAAAATTTATAATAGGGATAATATATACATATAATATAATATTATAAATAGCTGTCTAAATATAATATAAAATTATAAATAATAATGTCAAAAACAACAAATGATTTGCACCAACACAGTGTATTTTACAATAATTACCCCGGCCTAGCTACAAGGACAAGAAACCTGTTTAAAGTTTGAATTTCCCGCCATAGGTAAAACGTACCACTTTAAAGTAATAAATTTAATTATATTCAACATAATTTTTTTAACAAATCATATATTATTTTATTTGATAGCTTAATTTGAGAAAACCACAAAATCCTGGGCAGCATTGCACTCTCAGCAAGACTCAGTAACAAATATCGTGCACATCTGTTCAACCGCAATGTCGACCAACAATAAATTTGATACGGCGGGACTGCACAGTTTATGGCATAATAAACTTGTAATTTTATTGAGGTTCGCATAAAATGGTTCCCAGTTTTACAGTGCGACTATTTAAAGGCCAAACATTCGTAATGTCAGCCATGTTTGGCATTTGATTTAAGTAACATATAATATTATAGTAAGTTTTCTTACAAGCTTTAAAAAAAACGGGGCATATTTGCAGATACAGTCACCTGACCCCAAACAAAGCAAAGCTTGTTATATGGCTGCCAAAGACAGATATGCATACATTATATATTTTTAAATAGATATTAACATCCAGATATTGAACAAACACAAATGTTCATCACATGAATGTTTGCCCTAGGTGGGAATCGAACCACACTCCCAGCGCAGAAGGCAAGTTCACTACCAACTGGACCAACGGGCTATCCAAAACTTGAACTTTTTAAACTTGAACTATGCTCATACGCTGATGCAAAAAAGAGGTGTTATAAGTTTAACATGTCATCGTGTATCTGTCTGTGGCATCGTAATACAATACAAGTTATGTGGTGGTACGGAACCCTCAATGCGCGAGCCCGACTCGCACTTGGCTGGTTTTATTTTTTATTGCACAACTGAATAAAAAGTTTGGATGGATGGAAATGAATGTACGTCAATTATTTTATCGTACTATCTCACGGGAACCATCGATTCTTCCGGGAAAGTCTATGTCACTCTCCGGCTCATGAACTAATGCAAAAAATCAGGTTAAACCGTTGCTCTGTTGCTGCGTGAAAGAGGAACAAAAAACGAACAAACCAACGAACAAACACACTTTCTTATTTATAATGTTAGTATGATTATGTTAATAAGTGTTTGTATTTAGTGGTGGTACGGAACCCTTAGTGGGCGAGCCCGACTCGAACTTGGCCTTATTTGACATTTATTTATAAAAATTTAAGGCATTTTGCAGATGGCAGGCTGTCATTCAGTGTGGAGTTCTAAGAGGGAGGCCTGGTTTCAAGATGATGGCATTTTGAAGAAAAATGTTTATAGGACTAATATAATACATCAAGTTCAGTTCACGACTGTTGAGATCCTGGCACACTTGCACTGTCAGCATTGATGAGAAAGGAGAGGTTCTCGTGTATTTGAACATATTTAAACGACTTCATAAATAGAGGGGGTTCTCAATTCAGTTGTTTTTTTTTTTCGATGTTTGTTTCCTCAGTACTCCGTTAATTATGAACTGATTAGGAAATTTATTTTATAAACTTTCAGATTGGTCCCATAGAAGTTTTAGCAAAATCGGTTTAGTAGTTTGGCTTTTAAATAAAAATAACGGGAAAATTTGCTAAATTATGTTAAAGTTATATGATTATTTACGGGATATTTACCGTGGTAAGGTTGTGGAATAAGCTCCCGATATTTCGGCGCAGTTACATGCACTATGTTCACGGGAAGACTGAAGAATGCGGCTGGTTGGTCGAACGGTTAATAAGTTAAGTGCAGACAAAACAATCTACCCTCTTTCTTAGTCTTTTGCTACGGTTATCACTGGAACTCGAACCTAAGTCCCAACAAAACACACTCACTGTTTCATTGCGTATAGTATTTTGAATACGTTTTGAACACGGATTTTTATTTTATCGTCTTACCACCCAACTGAAATTGCATATTTTACTATGTTTGTTAGGTCGGTTTTTTAAATTGATAAATTATAAATACCCCCATGTGATTCACCAGGAAAAATATCTTATCAATATTCCTATCGCGTAGGTATTCCTTCTGAACAATTTACTTATTTTATTCTCTCATTTTTATTGAGCAATACCCACAATATGTCAGGATAATATCGTATTTATTCAAACAGCCGTATTTCTGAATCATAACATGAAGAAAAATATTAAATACAGCGCTCTCTGGCGAGTTAACGCCATAACACCTTTCTAAGAAATATCGCCGTGGAATCACAAATATTTTACAGAAAACCTTATCCAATTCGGTCAAACTTATTTGGAGATTATGATGATATGAGTACAATAGTTTTTAGGGTTTCGTACCCAAAGGGTCTTAACTGGACCCTATTAATAAGCCTCACTGTCTGTCTGACTGTCCGTTCGTCTGTCCTGCCTTTTTACGGCTGTATTTTTCGAACCGTAATAAGCCAGCTGAAATTTTCACTGAATATGGAATATTACGGCGGATTAACTAAGAATTAATAATAAAGTCAAAAAGTAATAAAAACTAAAAGAAGGTCCCTATACAATAAATGTTTTTTTTTTAAATTTTGTATTTGCTTTAATGGAAACCCGTAATATGTACAAGTGTTAAGCTTGGCATGATTATAGTACATACTCTAATGTAAAAAAAAACGAATAATAGCTTCTATAGAGTTTTGGAAACAACTCTAAATTTGTTTCACCTCATTAAGTTATAACACTTGCCCACATTTAGTCACGTTTATGAACATGTGAAAAACCCACAGACCAAAAATTTTTTTGATAGGCATCCTAGATCTATGGAATAACCATCAATTAACACTCAAAAAATTTAAGGCAAATAACACAATGAGGCGATATGATTTTTCACGTTTGCGCCAAAACCTCATTTGACACTTTGTCATGTCGCCTAGTTTTGGTTAAAAAAATATTAGCTTTATTTTATCGATTTGATTTAATCGACTAATAAACAACTTTTACCGATTCCATTAACAATTCAGAGATCTGGACTGTTTCCCGACATTCGTGATCAAATACCAGCCTCGGCCCTTGAAACATTTGGCAATAAAGCGGCTTATATTGTATCGACCCTTAGGCTGATACGCTGAAATGCTACTTACATTAATTTGTTTTACTTAGTTTGTTTTTGAATTCGTCTTTATGACGAAAACTTGAGTTTGAATAAGACAAAGTTGATGCTTGACAAGTGTGGTAAATTAATTTTTTAATATTTTTTGGCACTTATTTTCCTGCAACTTTGTATGCGTAGACTTTCATATAAACTTTCAGTCCCCATTTGCCCCCTTTAGCAAAATCCTTTCTTAGCGTACCTCTACATCTCTTAAGGAATCTACCTGCCAAATTTCTGCATCGTAGATCTAGTAGTTTTCGAGATTTCATGATGAGTCAGTGAGTGAATGAATGAGTAGATAAATTTCGCTTTTATTTATATAGCGTGGAATAAGGAACGGATCCAGTAAAAAAAAAACAGGTCTAGCCGCGCGCAGTAGGTAGTAGGTAATAAACTGTAACGCATCTTCCATTTTGTTATATACTATATCAACGTCCAAACCGATATCGATAAATAGTCTTTTGTACAAAACATTGTGCGCCGGTGGATGTATTTATTGAAAGCTTTTATAAACTTTTAATAAACCTCTCTCTTCGCTTTTGTCTATTTCAATGTGAGAGCATATGAAAAAAAGAATGGATGAAAATGATGGATGCAAGGGAACATTGGAAAACTATACCCAGATTGTCTATCTATAGATTGATTGTGCACTGTCTTGCCAATTAGGTTTTGTGAATGTTGATTGTAACCGGGAATTCCGTTTCCTCAATACAGGTTTTCCAAATAGACAAATGTTGTAAAATAATAATTGTTTCATGAAAAATACTTTTAGAATTATAGAATATACTTATTTTATTTTATTGTTGTTTTTTGCACTGATATTTTTTTTTTGGTTTTTTCCTACCACCGTTTCTATTATACTTGACACTGGCTAAATAAACAAAATGTCTGGAGCCAATAGACAAAAAAAACCTATCTGTTTATTTATTGGTTCAACATAATTATGCATTGTATCTCGATTCTCAGTACCCACACTTGAGCACGTTCACGAGCACTTAATAAATAGTCATCATCATTATCATCACCCAGAAGACGTCCACTGCTGAACAGCTGCTAATAAATAAGTAATCCACTATAATTACACAATAACACTCAAAAATACGTACACAAGCTTAGGAAAATATTCCAATGTTTTTTTTTCACGTTGGCGCCAAAACTACTCTCTGGTTCACCGAACTACATTCAGTTTTTTTTTTTTATTATTCGCTTATTGGACAGGCTAAACTCTTTACGGCCATTACATACACTCAGATCAGTGTTCATCAAAATGTATATATATATTTTATTTTTCTTGTGATACGCTGGTATGACTTCAGTCACTAGAAATCTACCAACAACTGCTATACTAACTATTATCCTTTAGTTGAAAAACTGCTCGTACTAAATTTTTCATAAAATCCAGCCCTTTTCTAGGCCGGATGAAATAATTTTATTATTTTATGCCCTGGTTTTCGATACGCGTGGCTTCACAAGATACTCTGGGGCGTAGTTACGACATTTTTTGAATGGTAAATCAGCTTCATATCTTAGCGGTGCCTTCTGGTTGGAAGGAATATTTGATTTAGTTATTAAGTGGTAGGATATCTACGAGAGGTGCTCGCAAATATGAGTCGGTATAATTATGTGCACCTAGTTATATAACCTAGCAAGAAAGATCTAAGCCTTCCTATAAATATACCTGTTATTATTTTGGCTAACTTTACTGCCCATTTTGCGTTTTTGAAGTTATACTTCTTATGCGACTTGCAAACAAGGTTGCGTTAAACGTTTAACGCTACCATGGAGAGGGAATTTTTCTCGCTCGTATGGTTGCGAAATGCGTATCCTTTTTTCGCGCTGCGACTAGCAGATCCGGTAGTGTAATGGTGTCGCTAATGGATTGAGAAGCCTAAGGAGCTAGGTTCGAATCTCGAGAAAAGCATGTTTTTAAATTGTTGATATTTTTGCCCTAGTTATAATTTTAGGATTCCTTGTTGAAGTATAACTTCTTCCGCGCGGAGGGACTCCACGCACAATTTTTTTTTACAAAGCACCTACTTGTTTCAAACTTCCAAGTCACCTCCAAGCTCCACCGAGCCTCGCGTGTCCGCGCGACCTCACTAGCGCCTCTGCCGGACGGTATGCCAACTTGCTAAACTCTGATTGGTTGTCAACGACACAACTTCACAACGTAAAGAATTTCAGCAGATTAAGTTACTGCAGCGTTACACCAGTGATGGCACCACCTCCATCACTAGTCCACCAAAACTAAGCTATGTGGCGCCTGCCTACATAATCTAAGCCTTAAAAACTATCCGATGGTAGTTGCGCCCGGGTGCTGAAACGTCAACGCGCCGACATATCATCATCATCATCAGCCAGAAGACGTCCACTGCTGAACATAGGCCTCCCCCTTTAACTTCCACACTGAACGACAGCCTGCCTTTTGCATCCACTGGATGCCCGCGACTCTCACAATGTCGTCGGTCCATCTAGTGGGAGGCCTACCTACGCTGCGTCTTCCGGTTCGTGGTCTCCACTCAAGAACCTTTCTTCCCCATCGGTTATCGGTTCTTCGAGCGATGTGGCCTGCCCATTGCCACTTCAACTTGCAAATTTTAACAGCTATGTCAGTGACTCTGGTTCTTTGGCGAATATCCACGTTTCGGATTTTATCGCGCAAAGAAACTCCGAGCATAGCTCTCTCCATTGCCCGCTGTGTGACTCTGAGTTTTTCCAAAAGGCCAACAGTTAAGGACCACGTCTCAGTACCATATGTCATCACTGGCAACACACACTGGTCAAAGACCTTCGTCTTGAGGCACTGTGGTATCTTGGACGAGAAGATGTCACGCAATTTCCCGAACGCCGACATATAGATATACTAAATAGGCTCCTAGTTTAATTGACCGAGCGAAGAGAGGTCTCAGATTCTATAATTAGACATGTCAGCGTGTCTATGTACATTTGTTCAACGATAACTTGCGTATTGTTAAATCGATCTTAATAAAGTATTTTAAGCGAGTAGTTCATTTTAATATTTTTTTAAGGTCGAATCGGTTGATAGGTTGCGAAGATATACGGGTCACCAGGCGAGGTTACGTTAATTTAGTTAGGGCTCAGACCGGCCTTTTTTATGCAACTGCGTGACGAGATGAAAAAGTAATTCGTCTAATACGTCTTTCTTTTGCTTTTGACCAATTCTATTTTCTTGAAATGTGATTTTTTGTTTCGTCCTTTCTTATTGTTATGCATTTTGGTCTCAGAAATAAATAAATAGAAGCGCTATACCTACAGTTTCTCCTTTAGCACTTATTCCCCCGTTGGTCGTCCATTTGATACATCCATTTTGAGCACATCGTTTACAGTTGTGTGCCGCTCAATATTGAAGTGTGCGTTTGTAGAACTAGTAAGAATAATGTTAGTGTGTGCAATGCGTGTTTACCTCGCCCCCTTCAGTTTTTGGAAGACTTTTTCGGTACTAGCTCGAGTTTAAAACATATCCAAACTATATATTATCAAAGGTTTTAGTATTATTAAAATTAAGATGTCATTACAAACTGTAATTGATTATTTATTGTTTGTCATCATAAATTTTCTATTTGTGTCGTGCCCGCTATGATTAACGGTGCCGAAACATGGACACGAACCGAAGAAGCTGTGCACAAAATTAGAGTCGCGCAAAGGGTAATAGAGCTTGCAATGGTAAGTACCACTTTGAGAGACCGAGTCCGAAATACTGAAATCCGATGAAACGGAAAAGGCCAATAGTCACGGATGTCCGAAACCGTAACAAAGGTTGTAAATATATTTTTCATTTCTCTTATTTGGAAAGTACGCTTGAAGTTACCTGATCAGAGGGATGAAAACAGTACTTTTCGTCACAGGGAAACGATTTTCCCTGCTGCAATTTTTTTTAAACAATGCAAGCCATGGCGCAACTTTTTATACAGCCACTCTATTAAAAGGCAGCGTAAAATTTAATATAAAAATATTTGTCAAAATTTATAAAAATATTATAAAAAATAATTAAGATTAAAATTACTTAATTATATTTTAAATAGTCTTACCAATATTGTTAATTTATGTTTTAATAAAATATAGTTTGGTTAATAAAAAGCAGAGTGTTTACCTCGGGTGAAAGACCAATTTAGGCACTCGAACTATTGGCGCCAAACCATCTCGTGCATAAATGGGTTCCTTTCATCCCTTGTATAACAATATACTAAAACATTTTATTTAAAAAATACTTCAGTTCTAAATCATATTTTTGAACTACATTGACTACCGATTTAGAATGCCAAGTTACCGGTCTGGGCTTTAGATAAATTTAGCTGAATTTTATAGCTCCTGGAAATAGTCTAGAATAGATAGGATTTCTGCTGTGAGTAGCTCTTCTTTTGTAGTCCAAGTAAAAAAAGGAAGATGTTTTAAGTTACTTTAGGGGCAGTGGTACAAATCTTCTGTCAACGACTTGGACGAGGCCTCCAGTAGTCTAAATGTTACTAGGGCAGTACTAACATTACTAGGGCAACTACTGCCCTACTAGCACTACTCATTACATTACATTACTAGGGCAGTAGTTTTTTGCATGAGTATAGTAGGACCAACTTTAATAATTTTTATTCGCAATTTTTATTTATTTAACACAAATGGATTATCATCTAACAAATAGAACCATAGAAAAAAAAACGCAATGGAATGCAATAAAAACAAACAAATGTCACGAATCAATAAATTATGTAAAAACAAATGAATATCGAAAAAATGCAGTATGGTGGCCACATCGTCGTATTTCATCAGGAGATTGCGGTAAAAACAAATATTTATTAGAAAAAAATATGAATCAGTTCTCAACTCAAACATGTTAGAGATAAAGCGACGATAATTACGGCGACCCTGGTATCCTGGACCCTATCTTTTGGTATGTACCAAGACAATATGACACGAAAATCAAAGGCCTGGTGAGATATTTCAGGAGCTGCCTTATTAGTTATGGCACCGTCACCCACATTCAGGTTCACATAAGTGCGATGGAGACGGTAACAATATCTATAATCAATCTATCAAAATCAATTGCTGTTCGTTTGTCTCGCTAAAACTCGAGAACGGCTGGGCCGAATTAGCTGATTTTGATCATTGAATATTTGTGGAAGTTCAGGGAAGGTTTAAACGGTAAGTAAACGGCTGGACCGATATGGATGAAATTTTGTGTTCCTGAAGCGGGTCGTAGTAGCGAGGCCGAAGGCCGAGCTCTACGCGTAAGAAGTAGCGGATATCAGCTAGTCTCATGAATAAAAGAATGTCTAGTCCGCTTATCCCTTAGCCCACAATACACGTACCGTCCACTTTCCTATTCGAGTTCCGCACCAAATTGCATCTACCTAGATACCTAGATCTGGCATACTTAGGTCTAGATATACCTAGAATGCTTGGGCTTAGTTTATACCTAGGTCTAGGATACAGAGGCAGAGACTTGAGAGGGTGACCTACATGCCGATACCCGAGATCTGAATAAAGCTAAGATTACACCCATACAACATCTTGTAGCGTTGTGGCATGCTATACAGGGGGGGGGGAGGGAGGGGGGTTTTTCAAGAAAATATTATGTACTGTTTTATTTATTTATTTACAATTTATCAAAAAATTACAGCTAAAAAACCATATACTAAACATAACAATCCTTACTAATATTATAAAAGCGAAAGTAACTCTGTCTCTCTGTCTGGATGTTTGTTCGCTTTTCACGACTAAACCGCTAAGCCGATCTTAACGAATTTTGGCAGGATGATAGTGTACATCATATTATGGACGGACATAAGGTACTTATTCTCCCAGAAAATGTGGGAAAATTGGAAAATCACGGGTACCGCAGGATTCAGCTAGCATTTTATATATTGTTCAGCCTATGTGTTTTATCAACAAATTAAAATTTGTCTATTGTTATTGATGATTAGCTAACAACCTCTTGCAGTCAGATTTCGTACATTATACTAAAGAATTTTAGTTTAATGTCTTCTTCTAGTATATATTTATCTATGTCATAATTTACCTTATTTTTCTTACATACAAAAACAAAAGTATCAAAATTAGCGCGCTTAGTGGCGATAAGTTTACGCCCGGAAATCATTGTGCATGTGGTATGTCTGCCGTGCCTCACCTGCCATGGAGTGAACGGCACCACTTCTATAGCCACTTGTCCTGCCCAGCGCGATTGATGCGCATAATACTGTTTCCGTGACTTTTGTCCTTCGTCGGATGTCTATATTGTCTATATTTTGGACTCAGTCTATTTTAATGGTAATGCCTCATTTGATTACATCTAACCATGAAGCATGCCACGTGACATGTTGTCTTGATGTAATTTCAGCTTTAACGCAGGCCTAGTTGGTAATCTCATACAAAGTTACAATGTAACGTCAGGAAATATGATGCTGATTTTGCTAAATCAATACTGTTCTTTGGATGTTTGTAGTTAAAGTACATATTCGCTTAAACTTTGGATTAATTACCATTCAGTGAAATTGAAGGGTTTTCAAGGCAGTCTGTAAAAGCTTTCAGTGATGGAAATAGACAAAGTTCTATACGTTACCAATATAAAATGGTTTACTCATACTATGGAGATGCATGCCAACCAGCCCTTTTGGAGATCGAAGGGGGAGGCCTATGTCCAACAGTGGACGTCCTATGGCTGAAATGATGATGATACTCATACTAATATTAATAATATTATGTTTTATGTTTAGGTTTGAATATTTGTAAAATTACTTTATCGTTTGTGTTTTTATATGTATTATAATTATTGTGTATTAAGTTTTTATATGTATTACATTGGTAATAGGTATGGCATTTGCAACGCACACCTGCTGATTGACGTGCGTGACGTCACCTATCGGTTCCAACGGAAGACCAGCGCTGGTTGTTTAGAACCAGCATTACGCTGAGTTGGCACCGGCTTTGTGACAGAAACTATTTTCTTTTTATTGTTTAACTCATAATGTCCTTGTATCTTTGTTTCTGTCATAAATAAATATTTTTCTTTCTTTCTTTTTTCTTTAATATTATAAATGCAAAAGTATGTTTATTTGTAGGTTTGTTTATTTGTTTCTCTTTCACGCAACAACAAAACTAGGGGATCGGCGAGAAATTTTGCGTAAAGATTGTTTGGTGGGCTGGAAATTGGAATATACCTAAGTATTGTAAAGTGATGTGATGATTTATTTAAGATCTATGATATAATTATGACCCCTAACCCTTCGTAACATTTCTTGTCATTTTAAATTAGTCGTATAATAATTTTCATTTATTTCTATGCTTAGGGACCAGTCTGAATGTTTGTTGATTTCACTGCAGAAAACTACAAAACTGGGTTACGCGGAAAAAATGTACTAAGCCGGAAGAAGTCCATAGTACCCCTCAATATGAATCGCGCAAAAAATATCAGCTGTTCCATAGAAAACGGTCATTAACATTAAGTTAACTGATAGTTATGGGTGACCGCCTGTGGCATTTACAACTGAGTGGTACCGTGACTCGAATGACATGTTAAATTTAGGTCCCAGCTATATATACGTTAGAGGCCTTCGGGCGGCCAAATTAAACTGACATTAGGGCTGACCACTTAGCCTAAACAAACTTAATTTTAATCCTCAACAAGTTTGTAAAGTCTTATCAATTTGAGCCCGTTTTTTTTCTTTAAGAGAAGACCTGTGTCCCAGCTGTGGGATGATAGGCTGATAATGATGATGATGAAGTATATTTACAGAAATGCAGGCTGTTCACGAATCTAATTATAGTACAGAAATCAATACACGGTTTAGTTAAACCAAAGTTAGTTAGGCAAATACTCGTGTCGAGCTGCCGAGGTCGCCGGAAGCGGTTTGGAACAAACCCCAACGGGAGCTGGTTACCAACTAGTAGTATCTATAGTACCTAGTTAACTGGTAGTAGTTAGCATGGAACATAGCTGGTACGGTTCACAGTTTTTTAAATATATAATCTGTTTTTCATCGGATACATTTCGGAGAGTGTGCATTGGATCTGCACGATCTAATTCCCTTCTGTCCATTTTTCTATCGGACCGCCAAAGCGGGCACGAAAAATTGTCGCCGCATTATGGTTGATATTCCGAAAAGCCGTACAAAGCGCTTTGATTCCACATTTATTGTGCAAACTGCTAGTCTGTGGAATGCGCTGCCTGAATGGGTGTTTCCCGATGGTTACAATCTGGGTGTCTTCAAATCACGAGTGAATCGGTTTCTTCTAGGCAAGCGTGCTCCAACGCAACATGGCGAGGTGGTGGTCAAACACAAGCTTATTTATAAATATATAAAAAATGGCTGTAAGTTAAGTTCGTAGTTACTTGTTCTGTTTTTAAGGGATGCGGATTTTGTTAAGTAAATAAAATAAATAACAGCTTGTTTAACAATAAAAATAATAAGTCCAGTAGCTTATTACCATATAGTCCATTGAAAAAAATACTCAATAAATTCAGATGGATAAGCAAAGTGAGCGTGTTGTGACTCAATTGGCATCCAATCCCACGTCCATGCATACGTAAATAGTTTCATTTAAGGGCCGGTGATCGGATATTAGTTATTTTAATTAAAATATCCTGGTGAACAACATTGACATTTGTGTAGTAGAGCAATGGGAAATGGGTAACAGAAATGCAGCGATTCGCACCGCAATGTGTTCGCACCACGATGTGAATCGCTCAAGTGCTCTAAATTAATGGAGTCTTTCGCACCGCGGTGTAAATCAACCACTTCTTTTTTGTTGTGGATTCATTCGCACCACCGTGTAAATTGCCTGGTATACCAGAATACCTGAAATACTGAAGAGGTAAGAAAAATGCGAAGTAGGTATGTTATAAATTAATAAAAAATATATCTATTTGACATAATATAAGAATGTTGTATTAGTTTATACAAAGTAAATTCAAACTTATTGGTTCCGAACTAGTTTTCACTATGTTTCAGAAACTTCAACACTAGACAATTAAACTAAAAGATGATTATTATCAAATATACAAACATAGCTCAGGGCAGGGTTGGCTCAGGGTTCAATATGCCGCCCGCGACGTAAGACAATGCTTTATTCTCTTAGTGCATAATCTACTATTATGCCCAGAAATTACTGGAAATATTGCCTTTCAATCCATAACATAGTACGCTATCCAGCTATCTTTCGGTGACCAAACGGCAACAAATCGACCAAGATGTCTTCTCTTCGCCTTAACACAGTTAAATCGAATGCGTGAAAGAGGCAAACGAGTCGTATACCTACACGTACAAAATTAATGGTGCTTTAAATGGTGCTTGTGGCAGGTTACGTTTGTCGTCTGTACTGGAATTTAAAGTCACAAAGTACACTAATATAGGCAGATTTCGACCTCCGACTCCGACGTTAAAAAAGAAATGCTACAAATTTGATTAAAAATGTTTTATTTTTATTTTTACGATTAACTTAATATTATAATTTATTTATATTTTTTTTATTATACGTAAATTGGCTTTACGAATTAAATGCTTTCTAAATACCACCTACACAAAGCAGCCAATATACTTCATCGAAACATGAAATCAAGTTTAAATCGACGATAGCTTGCAAAGTTTTAACGAGCCTAACATTGGAAAGGCAATCGACCAATTTGTGTTTCTATGCATTTTTAACTAGCTCAGAATCGAATTGGGGCGTGCCTTGTGTACTGTATTATCCACAGACCTATGTCCAAGTAGACGCTACAAGTCGACTTTCCATTGCATGATTGCTTGCATGCCAATATTTCCAATATAATTATGATTAATTGATAATTATGATAATTGAGTCCGGCTAAAATCAGTCTGCTCAATCGGTGCCACGACAACGAGTGTCAATTTGAAACGAAAATAGGTAGGCACTTGTGCAATACTGAGTTGTAAGAATACCGCAAATAGAGTTGGCCGACAGAATAGAGATATTTCTTTTCGCTTTTAGGTACGAAAAATTTTACACGCTTAGTTTTCATACAGTTTGGACTGCTTGTGAAGTCTTAGATATAGGTCTGTGGTATTATCTTTTATTCACACTGATATTATAATGTGAAAGTTTAATTGTTTTCAGTGAATACTGTTAACTTTTTCTGTGTGTAACAGAACCAAGTTCATCGTTCATAAATAAATAATTAAATAAATAGATGTTTCGTTTAAAATTCTAACACATTATTAATTTGTACATGGTGCATGGCAAATACCTAAATCACGCGAATCTAAAAGCCAAGGAAAAATAGAAACAAAGTTTTGCAATGAAAAGAGGGTCAGGAATTAAAATAAAGATTGAGTATCAAATGCGGTCTCATATTATAAAGGATTTTGGTAACTACATGATAATAAAATAAGATTAATAGTATCCTTACTTCATCATGCCTAGCTAAATGGGGAACAGGCATTCTTTAGTTAACCTTCAGTACAGCAAGTTACGTACATTGTCCGATGTTTGCATTGAGTCAGGCGTTAAGAAAGAATGCTTTAAAACAACTTAGCTGCTATAAATTAGTTCTGAATATTATAGTGATAATAAAGCCCGGAATTTTCTACATCTAAGGTAATACTTTTGTATCAAACTAATCGGAAATATCAGCGAAATTCATCTCATAAACAAAATCACTAAAGACAAATGGTTCAACTCTTAATAAATATAAGATGATTGCTTGGCTGGGGTTTTCTAGATTTAGTTTGTTAGACTGCAAATAAGTACCTACATCAACCGGTAATTTTATTGGTTATCTAAAACAATACGCGTGCGAAAACTAATAAGTTGGAGGTAGGTAGAAAATTAAAACATACGATAATTTCTCGGAAAATTGATGTTGGAGAGGGAAGGCTCTGTGCGCGAACAAAAGGGCGGCGTAGAGTAGCGTAGGGGCATTCGTTCTCGGGGATCGGTCGAGAGCGGACGAGTACTTTGGATAGGTAAATTCAGTGACTTGTGTTCATATATTTGCTCAATCGTTTTAAAATTAAAATTGATTTTATTTTATAAAATTTTAGTGCCTGGACTAGCCTAGATTTGTAGATGGTTACGCGTCTACGAATTTCGGTGTCGTTCGAGTACCTTTGTATGTCCGCGATTTAAATTCACGCGTGTTTTAATTTTATAAGGAGTTATTCGACAGTCAAATTGTACTACCAAATAACTCTGAAATAATTTAACGTTTTAGGATCTTTTTGTGGGTAAATAGTGATTTAGTGTGAATTTATGTGAGTCTCGGTTCCTTTCTTATGTTGCATGTCTGGGAACGGAACCGTATTTGATTATAGAGTCATTTAACCCGTTTCGGATTATAGTGTTGGTTTGGATCCTTTTTTCCGTTAAAAGTTTGGGTATGCGCTTGGACGTATTCACCCATTGGGATGGTGGTCATACCCCTAGTGGTAGACTAGTGCCACCGTCCCGGCTTTTGCGGGGGAATGGATTTGAAACAATACCTTTATCGCGAGGGGAAAGCTTGGAGGAGAGGGCTTAGAGAACACAACGAATTAAATACGTTTTAGGATCTTTTTGTGGGTAAATAGTGATTTAGTGTGAATTTATGTGAGCATCGGTTCGATTCTCATGTTGCATGTCTGGGAACGGAACCGTATTTGATTATAGAGTCATTTAACTCGTTTTGGATTATAGTGTTGATTCGGATCCTTTTTCCGTTAAAAGTTTGGGTATGCGCTTGGACGTATTCACCCATTGGGATGGTGGTCATACCCCTAGTGGTAGACTAGTGCCACCGTCCCGGCTTTTGCGGGGGAATGGATTTGAAACAATACCTTTATCGCGAAGGGAGGGCTTAGGGAACACAACATCTGCAGTTTAAGGAATGGTGGTTCCAAAGCAACCAAATTCCGGCGTAAAGTCACTCTCCGAGTGGTGTTGCGTTTTTTCCCGTGGGTTTTAAATGTGCCGGTGGATTGTGACGCCACCGGGGTCGATGTGCTCACTCCGTTGTGGGTTTTTGGCCTTCGTCACCTTCGGGGGTATACTCCTTTTCCTATGGCGATGGGACGATCTTCCTGGAGCTGCGGGAAGGTACATCATGCATTGTGTCACCATCGTATCTGGATTCAAAGTTGCTTCAGTTGTCCCGGGCGGAGTGGGGCGATGTCTGTGGAAGCCGGCGCGAGGACCAATTGTAAGCTTTATAATTATTTTGATATTTGATATTATTTACTTACATAAAGTAATTGTTAACCGACTTCTAAAAAAGGAGGAGGTTATAGTTCGAATGGATAAATGTTCCTAATCGAATTGCAGACAATGTAGCCATTTTATTATTTGATATTATTTACTTGCATAGAGTAATTGTTAACCGACTTCTAAAAAAGAGGAGGTTATAGTTCGAATGGATAAATGTTCCTAATCGAATTGCAGACAATGTAGCCATTTTATTATTTGATATTATTTACTTACATAAAGTAATTGTTAACCGACTTCTAAAAAAGAGGAGGTTATGGTTCGAATGGATAAATGTTCCTAATCGAATTACAGACGATAGTCATTGCTATTTTCTTATATTAACATAAAGTAAATTCAGTTGCAAAGGTCAACTTGTTTTATAAATAAAGGTTCGAATGGACAAAGAGGTTCCGTAACTAATTATTAAAGTCATTTAACTGCTTTGAGCTGATTGTGCTGGGCTGCCAGGTCATACAGGTTCTATC
The DNA here is from genome assembly GCA_932305915.1 of Agriopis marginaria. Lineage (NCBI taxonomy): Eukaryota > Metazoa > Arthropoda > Insecta > Lepidoptera > Geometridae > Agriopis > Agriopis marginaria. The sequence goes on along the minus strand of OW029914.1, from coordinate 16,717,483 downwards.
AAGAGAAAATATAGTTCTCAGAACCGAGACGATGACGAAAGAAGTTGATTTGTCTCTTCGAGTTGAAAGTCAATATAATGGGCTTACTTCAATATCACACTTTATTATGGCTTCCATAGAAGGAACCTTAGGCTAAGTATAGCTGAAATATACATGGAGCGATTGTCTCTGGGTTACCCCTTTAGTTATAAAAGACAACAAAGGGCGCCTTTTACTAATGTCACTGAATTTAGTGATACTGGCCTAATTAATATAATCTCACTTGAAGGAAGGTCCTGTTTGAGATGGCCAATTTGAAGAGATAACGGGAAAAGTTATTAACTTCATTACACTAAGAATGTGTATGACTTGATTGTCTAGTTCATCAGTATTCGGTAAATTATTCCGAAAGTCTGCATCATCAAATTATGATAAAGTTATGCAGTCACATAAGAATAAGATAACATTATTCAGGATGATCTTCTGTTTCAGGTTTAGGTAGGGTTGGGCGTGTGCCTAAAGAGTACCTTGATTTCCTAATCTTGGGAACTCATTATTTGACCCTTTTGCTGGGGTTCGCTGGGGTTGCTAAAAGATTATGCCCTCTTGTCCCACCTTTTGTTAGACACACAGACTGACTCCGAATTTTGACTATTAGAGTTCTTTATTTAAACGAGTATTTATACTCGTATGGGGGAGGTGATGACCAGTAAGGATGACGAAATCAATCGATCGACGCGGAGGAGGGGCGCCGATCCTTAGCCCCATACGAGTTTGTTTCAATTAATATATACGATACATAAAATACTAACCAAAGTTCACTTAACAAATATCTTAGTGATATGCTTAGTATCCGCATTTAATATACACATCATCTATTTTACTTCTATTTCTAATATTATCTACTTACCTTCGTTTTAGGTCATTTTCCACAACATTCTTACATCTTCATTAATTTATTCAGTAGTACGGATATTGTAAACCTAATAACATTTTAATCATAATATTAGATTAGGACCTCGTCACACAGCTCATACCTATTCGTATACTTGGGTTCTATGATCACAATGTAAGGTTCTTCCACTAGACAATCACCTGGCCAAAACGAAACTTGTAGGTAAATATTAAAGACGCGAGTAGGTAGGCATACATTAGATAAAGTAACTTGTTCTGTGTTAGTAGGACTTTTACGATTCTAGATTTCTCGATCGGAAGTAGCAGTTATACTGTAATACTTTAAAGATACGAATAACATAATAGTCATACTCCAATATAGGTTTAATATACGCAGCTAATGTTTAGGCAACCAAATATAAAACAATTAATAAATCAGTTAAATAATAAAAAAGTTAAATAATAAAGTAAGGTAAAATAAAAATAAAAGATATAAAATAAAAACAGAGAAGGGTTTTTTACAATTTGGTGCCGTGACCAGGATCATTATCATCATCATCATCATCATCATCAGCCAAGATTTTAACTTTGTAGTGACTTTATAATTAAAAACGCGTACAACGTTGGTAATTTCTAATAGGATGTTTATGTAGATAACAGTTAGGATTAACTACATTAGTACATATAGGTCAATGCAGGATCGATGTTTCTTAATACTCTCACTAGAATTTATGTATAGTATTTGTTTTGCTTAAACGCGTAGACCGTCATAAGAAATGGGGTCGTTTAGAATTAAATTAGTTATTAGAAAGGGATTATATTTAAGAGTGTTCAAGTTCGCTTGAACACAATTTGTTGTTCGTGCAAAGGAGACGAGAATTGGTATGAGCTGTGCAAAAATATTCATCACCATCATCGAAAATATCAAGGTTAAATCATTAGAATTTCTTACATTCGGTACTAACGTAGTAGGTTAATAGGTTGGGTAACGCATGTGGTAAGGTAAATGGGTTCAAAAATAATAGAAAATGTGAATTTAATCTTATATATTACATCCTTTATCATAGATTCCAAATTTGTTCTAAAAATTGCTAACGCTGGCTTGAAAATATTTGTAAAAATGGGAAAACCTAATGTATATAATCCGTGTGTTTCCATTGTTGTGTAATATTGTTTTATATTATGGGTTTCCACTGGGGTTGAAAAATACTCATAAGAAACGGGGTCGTAAGAAACGGGGTCGTAAGAAACGGGGTCGTAAGTAACTTTAGAAAATTTTGCTCCAAATAAATGTCAAATATTATTACGAAAATATAAATGGGCTGACTAGGGAACTAAAATGTTAACTTGGATAGTAATATGCATATTTAAAAGTAATCGGTAAATTAAAAATTGAACACACAGTGTGAAATACTTTAATATAATGATTAGTAGGAATAATTATGAACAAATAAGTTAAATTAAAGGGAATGTAAAATCTTAAACTATTTTATAACTAGGACATAATTTTGACCCTGATAATGCAATATTTAGTCTAATCAAAAGTCATAATGGTTTTAGGAACTGCAATATTTAAAGTTACAATCGGATTGATCTAAATTATAGTAAATTTCTTAAATGCTCTTAAATTAACAGGTAGCTATTTATCTTTGTACACATCTTTCTAGTAGGGTATTGTAATGATGTTAAATGACGTTGTAAAATTAAACATCGTGAATTTCGTACAAGTAAGGTCTAAAAACCTATCACTATAGCCAACTGAAAATATTGTGTGTTAGCATGTCACAAATCAGGGTTAAGTAGGTTCTCAATAGGTTTTAAAATAGGGATTGTGGCACGTGGTATCTCGTTGATGTCTTTACGATAGAACAAGCATTTTTTAGAAGAAAAGAAATCTTCATTGGAATGCTACTGCTACAAATATTAAGTTTATGCCAAGTCTTATCTATGGATTTTCAAAGATAATTTATTTGCACAATAGGTCGGTTGATATATTGGTCACTTTGTGTCTTGTTAGCCCGGTTAGTAAGTGTACTAAAAAATAGTAATGATATAATAGAGGTGACATAGAAATACCGTTGGTATTATTTATGTAAATATTTTTGAATTAAACTAAATACTCGAAACAATTTCAATAATTAATGAATCGATGAACACGTCTATAGTTGCAAAGTAAACAGTTTGACCTACTATCGTTATAACTATGATGTGTCATTTATAAAATCATTAACTTTGATGTGACATTTCGCGAGTAGAAGTGTGGTTTTATCTTAAATAGGCTTGAATTTTGGATTTATCAAATTTGGTAGTATTATTGATGAAAAGGTTGCATATACATTTTACTAAGGTTCATTGGGGTAGTTTTAGGTGGGCGATTGTGACGTTTGTTTTGGTCTTACCGCCAGGACAGATGTTACCGAAATTATAATTCTGTAATAATACGTGATAAGTCCCGATAAGCATTTAAAACATGTGTTCAAATCGCGAAAGTTTAAAAATTACGATTATAATTCTGGTTTGGTTTTCACGAATAAGGCCGGTTTAAAAATATAGGGACGGTAGCTTTAAATTTAGTGTTCTGTGAAGTAAGACGCGCAACTATTAATGTTTCTAATTCAAACATAGACATGGTACAGATATAATCTTTTGTTGGTTGAGTTAATTCACATAGTAAGCGGGAAGTAAGGCACCTGTGTATAAGACGGAGACAGTTGATGAAGTGCATAGACGTAGCTAGTGAAATACTATCTATGTTTATGATTCTCACAATTTAGTATTTGTTATATTTATGTAAATTTTTGTCGTTGTTATTGGGGCGTGAAAATTGTGGCTGCTAATGTATTTGGGTAACAATTAAATCTACAAAATGCCACCTACGATCATTTTGTGTATTATATTTTAGGTGCTATAATTCTTTGGGGGAAAACGACGCGCATGTCAAATCTTAAAACAATTAATTTATAATTATTATTATTTCTTAAGCTTTGTTACTATCAGTATCAACTATACTTACTTTCACTTTGTTACTATTGTTAAGGTGTTTATTTAATTGGAAAAAGGGTTATGATTGCTTACTAAAACGGGTTCGGGTTGTTTAAGGTAGAATTGAAAGAACACATAATAAACTCTCTATTTCCAGGTATTTTAAAAACTAAACTAGTAAAAAATAAAACACTGTTTCAAGCTGTCGCGGTTGTTTACTAAAGAAATATTTGTGTGTAGGGTTATATTATTATGACGTAGTAGTATAATTTTGCACACATATAATTTTGTTATGTTGTTTAATAATTATATAATGTGTTGAGTTTTTCATATTAATTTGAATATGAAACAATTTTTAATATGAATTTGAGTGAATTGTATTTTGTTTTTGACGAGACATAGCGTGCACCACATGGGTATTATTGCTTTTAGGCAATGGTATTGTGGGAGTGTTCGTTATCTGAATAAATTATCTTATCTTATCTTATCTTATCTTATCCCGTAAATAATTATATTGCTCATATAGTAAAAATAAACTTATTTAATTTGTTAAATGATACGGCAATTAATTTGACTAGTAGAAGGATGTAGTAAATTAATAGAACGTTTTTGGATGAAAAAAAAATGTAGTGCGTTTTAGAAGAAGGTATTCTAATGATATTACTTCATCTAATTAAGTATTTGACTTTCTTGTTTCTAAATATTTGATAGCGAAGTAACTGTAAATTAAAACTTAGGGGTCGATTCACAGTTCTAAATAATCCATAACAGCTAGCTAACTACGGTACTTATTATTAGTTGGTAAAATAGCAGGATTTAGAATGGCTAAATAGATCTAACCATAGGCGCGATAAATAGATGTTGATGGATAAAAAGCAATCGGAATAAATTCATGCAGGGTAGTTAAAAGTTTAGGTTATTTATAGTTTAACTATTCGGAAAATGTAATTTGTATTTAATAATCACTTCGAAAAATGAATAACAATAAAATTTTACTAAATTAAAAAATTATTTAACAGTTTTAATTTGGAAAATTATATATTTGATGGAACTTCATAAAAATGAACGTGAACGAAGTAATTATATATCAATGTGAACGTGAACGGGTTTTGATACTGTTTTCTAGATATTTAGTACTTTGGTGGGTTGTAGTTCATTAGTAGCTGGGGGGTTTTAGTGTTTCCTAAGTTAGTAGTATCTGATCTTGATAGATGTTACTGCTTTTATTTGAGATTATGAACCTAGGGATAGGCGTGCAGAAACTTGGTCGCCAATAGTTCTTAAAGGTGTCGATACTTCCTTGGGATGGATTGAACAGCAATGAAAGATATGCTCTGTATCTGAATAATAAGAATAAACGAATGAGGAATGAATTGTGGAAGGATGTGGGAAATTTTGAGTTATAAGTATGTTTAGAGGTTTCAGGGTTGTAGCGACACCAAGGCTAGAGGCGAGTTGTCGATTTCAAGGTTTAGCAAAACACTACACAACCGGCTCAATATAAAAGGGGAACTTGGAGCTAGGTTAAGTCAGGAGGACATTTATCCCTGTCAATATTAAACATTGAGTTTATATTGAGCTCATACTCACACGCATCCTTCATGCGAAGGGTAAACCGCAATATTTCCTACACTCACATTCACCGATCGGAGGTAGTCAGATTTTTAATTCGGTTTCGAGAGCTTATAGGACCCTGAGAGGTCATAGGTGGATTTTTGTAGTTCACAGGACGTTGAGAGCGGACCGAGGAGATATGAATGCAAACCCCCTCGATTGAAAGGTTGAATTTGGCGGGGAAAGCAATCTTTCTGTTCTTCTAACGACTCGACTCACAACCGGGTTCCTCGTAGAAGTCAATATACTATGTGGACGAAAAAAGTTCTTTTATGATACACGGGTTTGCTGTCGGATTGAGTTTCTAAGATGATTATTTCATGACCGGTTTAAACAAACTACACATATAATAATTAGGGCACATACACAAACAGTTCTATTACACGTTTAATTTTATTGTTGAAACTTGAATATGGACAACAAAGATCTTGCACATTAGACATATCATTGGGGTTGTTAAATTTCAATTCTTAATTTCTTTATTGAATTATTTATTTGGGAACTCATTTAATATTATTAAATTTACTCCGATTTAGGTCATCTTCTTAAATTTAATGGGGTCGAATGTAACAGAACCAAGTTCATCGTTCATAAATAAATAATTAAATAAATAGATGTTTCGTTTAAAATTCTAACACATTATTAATTTGTACATGGTGCATGGCAAATACCTAAATCACGCGAATCTAAAAGCCAAGGAAAAATAGAAACAAAGTTTTGCAATGAAAAGAGGGTCAGGAATTAAAATAAAGATTGAGTATCAAATGCGGTCTCATATTATAAAGGATTTTGGTAACTACATGATAATAAAATAAGATTAATAGTATCCTTACTTCATCATGCCTAGCTAAATGGGGAACAGGCATTCTTTAGTTAACCTTCAGTACAGCAAGTTACGTACATTGTCCGATGTTTGCATTGAGTCAGGCGTTAAGAAAGAATGCTTTAAAACAACTTAGCTGCTATAAATTAGTTCTGAATATTATAGTGATAATAAAGCCCGGAATTTTCTACATCTAAGGTAATACTTTTGTATCAAACTAATCGGAAATATCAGCGAAATTCATCTCATAAACAAAATCACTAAAGACAAATGGTTCAACTCTTAATAAATATAAGATGATTGCTTGGCTGGGGTTTTCTAGATTTAGTTTGTTAGACTGCAAATAAGTACCTACATCAACCGGTAATTTTATTGGTTATCTAAAACAATACGCGTGCGAAAACTAATAAGTTGGAGGTAGGTAGAAAATTAAAACATACGATAATTTCTCGGAAAATTGATGTTGGAGAGGGAAGGCTCTGTGCGCGAACAAAAGGGCGGCGTAGAGTAGCGTAGGGGCATTCGTTCTCGGGGATCGGTCGAGAGCGGACGAGTACTTTGGATAGGTAAATTCAGTGACTTGTGTTCATATATTTGCTCAATCGTTTTAAAATTAAAATTGATTTTATTTTATAAAATTTTAGTGCCTGGACTAGCCTAGATTTGTAGATGGTTACGCGTCTACGAATTTCGGTGTCGTTCGAGTACCTTTGTATGTCCGCGATTTAAATTCACGCGTGTTTTAATTTTATAAGGAGTTATTCGACAGTCAAATTGTACTACCAAATAACTCTGAAATAATTTAACGTTTTAGGATCTTTTTGTGGGTAAATAGTGATTTAGTGTGAATTTATGTGAGTCTCGGTTCCTTTCTTATGTTGCATGTCTGGGAACGGAACCGTATTTGATTATAGAGTCATTTAACCCGTTTCGGATTATAGTGTTGGTTTGGATCCTTTTTTCCGTTAAAAGTTTGGGTATGCGCTTGGACGTATTCACCCATTGGGATGGTGGTCATACCCCTAGTGGTAGACTAGTGCCACCGTCCCGGCTTTTGCGGGGGAATGGATTTGAAACAATACCTTTATCGCGAGGGGAAAGCTTGGAGGAGAGGGCTTAGAGAACACAACGAATTAAATACGTTTTAGGATCTTTTTGTGGGTAAATAGTGATTTAGTGTGAATTTATGTGAGCATCGGTTCGATTCTCATGTTGCATGTCTGGGAACGGAACCGTATTTGATTATAGAGTCATTTAACTCGTTTTGGATTATAGTGTTGATTCGGATCCTTTTTCCGTTAAAAGTTTGGGTATGCGCTTGGACGTATTCACCCATTGGGATGGTGGTCATACCCCTAGTGGTAGACTAGTGCCACCGTCCCGGCTTTTGCGGGGGAATGGATTTGAAACAATACCTTTATCGCGAAGGGAGGGCTTAGGGAACACAACATCTGCAGTTTAAGGAATGGTGGTTCCAAAGCAACCAAATTCCGGCGTAAAGTCACTCTCCGAGTGGTGTTGCGTTTTTTCCCGTGGGTTTTAAATGTGCCGGTGGATTGTGACGCCACCGGGGTCGATGTGCTCACTCCGTTGTGGGTTTTTGGCCTTCGTCACCTTCGGGGGTATACTCCTTTTCCTATGGCGATGGGACGATCTTCCTGGAGCTGCGGGAAGGTACATCATGCATTGTGTCACCATCGTATCTGGATTCAAAGTTGCTTCAGTTGTCCCGGGCGGAGTGGGGCGATGTCTGTGGAAGCCGGCGCGAGGACCAATTGTAAGCTTTATAATTATTTTGATATTTGATATTATTTACTTACATAAAGTAATTGTTAACCGACTTCTAAAAAAGGAGGAGGTTATAGTTCGAATGGATAAATGTTCCTAATCGAATTGCAGACAATGTAGCCATTTTATTATTTGATATTATTTACTTGCATAGAGTAATTGTTAACCGACTTCTAAAAAAGAGGAGGTTATAGTTCGAATGGATAAATGTTCCTAATCGAATTGCAGACAATGTAGCCATTTTATTATTTGATATTATTTACTTACATAAAGTAATTGTTAACCGACTTCTAAAAAAGAGGAGGTTATGGTTCGAATGGATAAATGTTCCTAATCGAATTACAGACGATAGTCATTGCTATTTTCTTATATTAACATAAAGTAAATTCAGTTGCAAAGGTCAACTTGTTTTATAAATAAAGGTTCGAATGGACAAAGAGGTTCCGTAACTAATTATTAAAGTCATTTAACTGCTTTGAGCTGATTGTGCTGGGCTGCCAGGTCATACAGGTTCTATCAAGAGAAAATATAGTTCTCAGAACCGAGACGATGACGAAAGAAGTTGATTTGTCTCTTCGAGTTGAAAGTCAATATAATGGGCTTACTTCAATATCACACTTTATTATGGCTTCCATAGAAGGAACCTTAGGCTAAGTATAGCTGAAATATACATGGAGCGATTGTCTCTGGGTTACCCCTTTAGTTATAAAAGACAACAAAGGGCGCCTTTTACTAATGTCACTGAATTTAGTGATACTGGCCTAATTAATATAATCTCACTTGAAGGAAGGTCCTGTTTGAGATGGCCAATTTGAAGAGATAACGGGAAAAGTTATTAACTTCATTACACTAAGAATGTGTATGACTTGATTGTCTAGTTCATCAGTATTCGGTAAATTATTCCGAAAGTCTGCATCATCAAATTATGATAAAGTTATGCAGTCACATAAGAATAAGATAACATTATTCAGGATGATCTTCTGTTTCAGGTTTAGGTAGGGTTGGGCGTGTGCCTAAAGAGTACCTTGATTTCCTAATCTTGGGAACTCATTATTTGACCCTTTTGCTGGGGTTCGCTGGGGTTGCTAAAAGATTATGCCCTCTTGTCCCACCTTTTGTTAGACACACAGACTGACTCCGAATTTTGACTATTAGAGTTCTTTATTTAAACGAGTATTTATACTCGTATGGGGGAGGTGATGACCAGTAAGGATGACGAAATCAATCGATCGACGCGGAGGAGGGGCGCCGATCCTTAGCCCCATACGAGTTTGTTTCAATTAATATATACGATACATAAAATACTAACCAAAGTTCACTTAACAAATATCTTAGTGATATGCTTAGTATCCGCATTTAATATACACATCATCTATTTTACTTCTATTTCTAATATTATCTACTTACCTTCGTTTTAGGTCATTTTCCACAACATTCTTACATCTTCATTAATTTATTCAGTAGTACGGATATTGTAAACCTAATAACATTTTAATCATAATATTAGATTAGGACCTCGTCACACAGCTCATACCTATTCGTATACTTGGGTTCTATGATCACAATGTAAGGTTCTTCCACTAGACAATCACCTGGCCAAAACGAAACTTGTAGGTAAATATTAAAGACGCGAGTAGGTAGGCATACATTAGATAAAGTAACTTGTTCTGTGTTAGTAGGACTTTTACGATTCTAGATTTCTCGATCGGAAGTAGCAGTTATACTGTAATACTTTAAAGATACGAATAACATAATAGTCATACTCCAATATAGGTTTAATATACGCAGCTAATGTTTAGGCAACCAAATATAAAACAATTAATAAATCAGTTAAATAATAAAAAAGTTAAATAATAAAGTAAGGTAAAATAAAAATAAAAGATATAAAATAAAAACAGAGAAGGGTTTTTTACATGTGGGAGGCTATTTAAACTAACTTCAAGTAATAAGCTCGTGATAATTCGAAGAATCAAAACCAAATAAATAATTTTATTAAAACGTGAGATACGGAAACGCAAAAGTATTATTAAAATATGTAGTCCGTTTATCGCTTGAGTAAAAGTCACTGTTGGTCGTTTGATTTTTCAGTCTCATTTTTATTGTGATTTTTTTATATTATTAAAATGTTGAAAATATGTGAAAAAGATAGGTGTGGCACGTGAGCATAGCCAAGAGTGATATGACAGTTAGTGATTTCAACAAACGGAATTAACTTTCTTTTTCATTCCAGAGCGCATATTCAAAAATACACTAGTGTAGGAAAATCATAAACAGATAAACAATTTTGTTGATAACCGTGTGAATAATTATAATACAGTCAAGAATTTCATGTTAAATGATAATAATAATCATTATTATCAATAATTTCCAATTAAATTCATAAATATTTAAAGATCATATTAGGTATGTTGCGTCCGTGGTTATTTAAATAACATTTATTAGTAGTATTTACAACGTAAAAAGTCGTCAATCTTGTAAAAAGTTCTTTCAAAGAGCCAGTTTTTTAATTTGGTTTTAAATATAATGGCATCGATTCTGATATACCTACTCTAAAACAAACTAAACTAAATTTGACAGCTCTAAAATTGTTGCCATCCTTCTCTCACATATCAAAATGAAAAGAGAGACAGATAATTTTAGTCCTGTCAGATTGGTTTAGTTTAGTAAGTGGTATGACAGAATCAATGCCATTGTCACTGGCGGTACTTGTGATAATTATTATTATTATCCTTTGGCAAACAGTTATATATTTCCGGCACTAATGAGCCGATGATGAGTCTAAAAAAAAATTTTGTCACTTGTTTTTTTTACATTGGCACCCAAACTCCTCTAATTTTCTTAAGTAATTCCAAGAAACCAGGCAATAGCCAATCTATTAATTCATCAATGCCTGTACAAACTTACTTTCGGCTACGTAGGCCCGATTACAGCAATTCTTGGCAACAATTGTAGCTCTTCTCTCCCCCAGCTCATAAATCTTCCATAAACACCGTTGGCGGGGCAAGCTCGTTCTGTCTTATTTAATCTATGGCATTGCAATGGAATTGAGCAAATAAATTGGGTATAACTTCTATGTAGGGTATGAATGAAGGATTATTTTAGCACAGAATACTTGTTAGTAAGTGGCAATCCACATGGACATCTTTTTATAGAGGAATCAGGGTTGAAAAAAATCGGGGTGTCATCGCTACATTACCGTATTTTTTAATGAAAACATCTCACACAGAAAAGAGAAGTTTTTTTTTTCTTTTCTGTGACATCTCTAGTGGAATTGGGATTGTACGACTTTTTTCACTAGATTTTTTTTTCTTCTGTTTAGCTAACCTTTTAGAACATCTCAATAGACACGACGATGCACAAAAATTTCGTTTTCATTGCGGAGTTATGACTAATTCCTTGGTCGCACTTTATAGTTATCGCTTGTAAAGACAGCTCCAAAATTTATAGGATGACAGGAAGGCAACCGTAACTTTGCGGTTAGTGCGCTCAGGCCTAAACTCCTCATCATCATTTCAGCCATAGGACGTCCACTGCTGGACTTAGGCCTCCCCATCGATCTCCAAAATGGCCGGTTGGTAGCGGCCTGCATCCTGCGTTTCCCTGTTCTGTTCTGTCCATCTTGTGGATGGACGTCCTACGCTGCGCTTACCGGTCCGTGGTCTCCATTCGAGAACCTTTCGGCCCCATCGGTCATCTGTTCTGCGTGATAGTGATCTGCTCACTGCCACTTTAACTTGCTAATCCAGTGGGCTATGTCGGTAATTTTCGTTGGTCTACTGATCTCTTCATTTCTGATTGGATCTCGTAGAGGAACCACGAGCATAGCCCTCTCCATATATCAATCAATCGATGTTTTCCTTCACCGAAAAGCCATAGTGGTATGTCATCCATACATAAACTCCAAAGAGCTCATTTGTACAGGCCCAGGATTTGAACCCGCGACCTCGCGCTTTTAAGTCTAGCGGTCTCCCAAATAAGCTACTACGGCACATCCAATTCCAATAATGACCCTCAATAGAATTTGCAACATTCTGTTATATAATATAGATATTTTGTTCAAACGACATCTTATCGAAATTATACTGCAAAATGCTATTATCGGGATAATCTGTAAAATTGCCCGTAACGCAGATGGACCTCGACGAATCATTATGCGTCGATCACAGCTACGAGAATTATGGAAGAGATTAAATTGACCGTCCAAATGCAATGCAGTAATTCACTCATCAGATTCTTCTAAGAGAGGGAATGGCTTCAAATCACGAGTGAATCGGTTTCTTCTAAGCAAGCGTGCTCCAACGTAGACCGGATCATCGCTTAACATCAGGCGAGAAAGTCGTCAAACGCAAGCCTATTATTTATAAAAAAAGGAAAGGATTTTTGTGTGATGTGTTTTTGCACAGAAAAGAGATGGATTTATTTACTATGTGTTTATGGCATGGACGTAATAATTATATGCATTTAGGTAGGTATATTACGTCCATGGTTTTTGGTTTGTTTCGAACGACAGTTATACAAGGTGGGTAGGAAGATTAATGGAGTGGCTCTTGTCATTGAAATTGTATAGATTTGACAACTTCATTGCTGATCGTTTCGTAAATTTATTCCCTGCGAGTTTGCTGTGGACGGTGCGGTAGCGGAGAGAGCAATCGCTATTTTTTAAATTGTCAATAAACTTTAAATAACAAATCCTGAAACAACACTTCAATTTTAAAATTATCCTTTTTCAGCTGTGGGCTGACGAAAATGTTACGTAACGAATCGTAGTCTCTTCCAGTCATTTAAATTCGTGTCCAAATGTATCCGAAATCAATTTAAGTAACCATCTGTTGGGTTCCGGTAATGTAATTAATTTCCCGTTTTTCTTTCCGCTTCGTTTCCGGGTTTAATCTTATATCTATTGGGCTATAGAATTAAACATTACTGTTATGTTTCTTGTGTACTTTTTGGGTCACGATCTAAGTAAGTACCTAATAGAGTAATAAAAAATTGAGCCTTCATGCCTTTACAATAAGATTAAATATAAAATTAAGAAATTATAATGCCTAGCGTATTTTTACCTGAAAACTATCGAGATACAATTCCTATAGAGTCACAATCTCTCAGTGAAAACATTCAAAAAACGTCCGAGCGTCATTGTACATAATAATTATATTGTATCAATTATTCATATTCATATTTATTCATAAATTATATACTTCACAATGTTACATTTACTCCAATTTAGACGTTATGTCGCTTGCATAGTGTTCAACGTTAGTTGTTCGCTAAGTCATCGTAGCTATGTCATCGCGCGGCGTTGTAAGCGGTTACCTTGTAACTAACCAAAAAGTCTGCGCAATTCGTAGCGTGCGCCGAGTTTTAGTTCGTTTTTTTTTGACACGATTGTGACTCTGTATGTATTGCATCTCGATGCTGAAAACGCAATGCAAAAAATAGCGATAAGTAGATATAAACTTTATTGTGAACACCAGAAATCAAAATTACAGACAGAAAATATAAACGAGCTAGTGCCGCATGTGACGGACTTATCGCTAGATCGATCTCCCAGGCAGCCATTAGGTGGGAATCAATTACTCAAGTAACGGAATAGACGGATGAGCTCCCATCTATGTGGTATTTTTTTATAACAACGAAAAGTCCTCCTTCCAGTCCCCTCTATCAGGGCGGATCTGAATTCTTCGCATCACTTCGCTCCCAGCTTTAGCCTTCTAAGTTCTAACCTAACTGACAGAATTCGGATCTGCCCTACTACTTACTCCACTGGCGCAGCGACCCAAAGTGGGTCTTGGTCTCCGACCTAAAAAAAATCATAGCATCAACTTGGAGCTCTCGCAAGTCCGTTCACTCACTTCACTTCCCTTTTGGTTCACATATTAAAAGTTGTTTATAATAATTATGAGTAGGTACAATGTCTTCCTTTCACCTTAGTACCAACGTTCCGTGCAGTGTATGGAGTACTGCTCTCACCTTTGGGATGGATCAGTTAAGTACCAGCTTGAGGCATTGGAATCTATAGAGAAACGGGCCAAGATGCTCATCAGCAATGAATCCTTAGTTCGGGCTAAGCTTCTTAGTCTTGAGCATCGACGTAAAGTTGCTAGTCTATCGGTTTTTTATCGGATACATTTCGGAGAGTGTGCATCGGATCTGCACGATCTATTTCCCTACTGCCCATTTTTTCTATCGGACTGCCAGAGCGGGCACGAAAAATCGTCACCGCTTTATGGTTGATATTCCGAAAACCCGTACGAAGCGCTTTGATTCCACATTTATTATGCAAACTGCTAGTCTGTGGAATTTGCTGCCTGAATGGGTGTTCCCCGATAGTTACAATCTGGGTGTCTTCAAATCACGAGTGAATCGGTTCCTTCTAGGCAAGCGTGCTCCAACGTAGACCGCATCATTGCTTAACATCAGGCGTGATGGTGGTCAAAAGCAAGCCTATTATTTATTTTAAAAAAACAACCCTATTTTACTAGAAAAATCTAAGTTTACATGATAAATTAGATATTTATGATACTGAGCTGATATCATTGGCAACATAAAACAATATTCCCACCGTTGATGTTCTCGGTTGAAGATGTTTTTTTATTCAAATTTTGTCGAATACATAATGAAACTTTCTCCGAACAAGCAATCAGTGCTTTGTGATGAATTTCTCTAGTGAAAAAGTGGAAAGCTAAGATGAAATAATAATATTTTGGGAATAAATTTTACGGTTAGTAACTGAAATACAAGAAAATTAACACTGAAAAAGTATATTTTGGCCTAAAATAATAATGTTTGTTGACTAGAGTTTCAATCTTAGTTCTACTGTTTTCTTACAAACTCGACATTTTCTTCCTCGACATGTTTCTTTCGATAATATGTCTTTATAAAGTTTATGTATTTAACAAAATTGTGAATGAACGTTTTTAATACTTATGACCTATCAGCATTGTAAGAAGTTTCTACATCCAACAGTTTAAATAGAGGGGCAACTTACAGTAGCAAGGTAGGTATTATCATAGAGAAATATACTATACTAGAAGTATTATTAAAGACCCGGATTTAAGTTTTGTGGAAAAAAAGAGGTTTTGGCGCCAACTTTGGTCTTTATGGCGTGAGCCTGCCCAGTAATGAGCGATGAAATTTTTTGTTAAAATAGAACATTGTAAAATTTCGGAGTTTTGATTTTGGCGCCCCCTGGCCACCTCTTAAAATGCAATTTTTTATACTTTTAAAGTTGAGATCTATTATATACTAAAACGTAACTGTGCAAAGTTTCAATCTTAATAACTATAGAAATTAGTAGGTTCTAAAAAATTTGGACAGACGGACAGACGGTCGTACAGAATGAACTTATAAAGAGTTTCTTGTAGTACTACGGAACCCTTAAAAACAGTTGGGTATACCGTTTTTTGCTAATATGCTTACTTTTGCAATTTTTCAGTGATCAACCGTTATCGAACGAACTATTACCAAGGACGTTATATATACCCTCTATTACTTAGTACTTACCCATTAAAGTTTCTGTCAAAACACTAATAGTAACCGCAATGCGGTTAAGGAAAAGTAGACGAAAATAAACTTTATGACTAGGAAATAAAGGGGTCGGAACGGGCGTAAATTTCTCCTTAAGTTTAAGAACAAAAAGGTTGAGTCACGCACGATTACGTGTAGCCTTTGCTTTTAAGGGTGTCAATAACGGTGTCACGTTATTATAAAAAACCACGGTAATTGAATTTTTACATAATAATTATCAATTTAAAAAACCGAATTCAAAACTAGTTGAGCAATTTAGTTTACTTGGATATCATATTTTTCCAGTTATCTTGATTCAAAAAATAAACTACTGTACCGATTTTGATGAAATGTCTATGAGACTAATCTGTAATACTTTTGAATAAAAAAATAAATAATTGAAGTTGGCTAAAAAAAGTGGCCGTCGTGGGACGCCCAGCAGGTGTCAAGCATGACGGCATAAGAGAGCAACATGCCGTTTGCCGTCACGGTAGTACAAAATAATTGATATTACCAAATCAACAGGCGCTCGAACAAAATTATTCATACTATTGGAGCTGGTTCAAAAAAAACTAAGCCAAAGTTTATGTAAATTTTGTGAAACTACCTCGAGAGCTTCTTCTATATAATAAAAAATAATCTTGGAAATTGGTTCATAAATGACGGACTAATCGGTGTACAAACAAAAAAGACGATAAAACCGAATTGAGATAAAATCCGAAAAAAGAGTCAGTAAAAAAGTACGTTTCTTTTTTTCGTGAAGTCCGCGTTTGGCCACCTACTCGCCTGTTGGCAAACAACGATGTGGTCGAAGATGAAACACGCAGGCATACAAGATTCACTCAGGCCTTGAAAAGGCCCAGATTATATCTCCCAGGAAACAAGGAGTTTTTCTAATCCTTGACCACACGGATTAGAAATTGTTATATAATAATAATTTTTAGAAAAAAAAGCACCGACTTCATGACAATAGCTACATTTAAAAACTGAAACTAACAAGTAGAAAATATTGTTTAATATTACGACTGAAATACTTTGTATCAATGGTCATGAAAAATTAACGAAAAATCGGGCCCGGTCGCCATAAACACACTTCTTTGTTTTTTTGAAGTTCGGTTCCTCTATGTTTGCTGTTCAGTGGACAGCGTCGCTAGTGGAGAATAAAGTTTGATATTCACCAAGAAATAACAGTAGCTCCAATTTTAGTAAACGAAATTTAAAAAAAAATATTATGTAACCAAACGAAATTTGTGTTAATTTTTCTAGAACGTAGATTTCCTGAAATTTATCTTTGGAAACGCTGCCTTTGCAGTGTTTTCACTAAAGTAAAAGAACCACATTTTTTGTACTTATTTTAAGTACTTTAAGTACTTAATTTAAAATTAATTATTAAAAATTAATAATTAATTAATTTTAAATTAATTAATTAATGTTTATGGTTAATTCAATCATATCAAATAACCAAAGTCATCATCATCATCATCAGCCAGAAGACGTCCACTGCTGAACATAGGCCTCCCCCTTTAACCTCCACACTGAACGACAGGCTGCCTTTTGCATCCACTGGATGCCAGCGACTCTCACAATGTCGTCAGTCCATCTAGTGGGAGGCCTACCTACGCTGCGTCTTCCGGATCGTGGTCTCCCTCCCCTCAAGAACCTGCCTGACATCTTCTCGTCCAAGATACCATAGTGAAAGATAAGGTTCTTTGACCAGTGTGTGTGTTGCCAGTGATGACATAATATGGTACTGAGATGTGGTCCTTAACTGTTGGCCTTTTGGAAAAAACTCAGAGACAGCGGGCAATGGACAGAGCTATGTTCGTAGTTTCTTTGCACGATAGAATCCGAAACGTGGATATTCGCCAAAATACCAAAGTCACCGTACATAGCTGTTAAAATTTGCAAGTTGAAGTGGCAATGGGCTGACCGCATCGCTCGAAGCGATAAAACCAAGGTCAAGAGCTTCAAAATGTTGAAATCCATGATAATTGGTATTCCGGAAGTCGATAGTTCTGAAAAAGTTCTGACATAACCAAGTTATTTTCCCTTATAAAATCTTTGCAGACAAAACTTCTGAAACTACTCACTCAGACCTCACTTGAGTTCATTATTCGATCCGGAGAACTTTTTACATCTATTCCGCAGTAACGCAGGTATGCTCAGCACCTCAGATCAGAAAAACAAGTGATATATGTTAAGATGACATGCATGGTCTAAAGGGGCGTGGTGGGTGCGAACTCATCTCACCTATCAGGGTTGATGTCTTTAGTTAAAATCACCCTAATGCAGTAAACATGCAGTGTTGCAGTGCCTTTTCGCTCTTTTTTTACTATTATTTTCTTAGTGTGTGTGGAAAATTTGTAATCGTGCATGAAAAAAGTATATGAAATATGGAGACATTTAAACACTAACGATAATTACATATCTCCCTTGTTCTCCTCTCTGCTCTGAGCCCAGGGGCCTTACGGCTATCTCTTAACGCGGGCTCGAAACAGCGCAGTGCGGAAAATCACGCGACCGAGAACCATATATATATAGATACAGCCGTACATGTATATAGATACAGTCGGACGGACGGACGGACAGACAGACATCGTAGGCTTAATAGATTCCCGTATTTTCTCTTTGGACCTTAAAAATGTAGAAACGACCGAAGAGATAGCTGAGGCCGTTGACCACAGCATTTTGTGTATTTATACTCAAATTTTGAGCAGTTTTCGGCTCATTCTCAAGATTGAGTTCTAACTATTTTGTTTTGTGTGCCAATAAACTAAATAAATAAATAAACTCAAGGACGCACTACAAATATTTACGAGCTTGGAACATTTGTGGGTTCTCATTACAGAGTTATGATTGTGGAGGCACATGAGACCGCAACAATTGTACAAAGTTTGCGCTGGAGTGCTAAACTTTGTATTAAGATAAGAACGCACAAAGATGCAGTGCAAGGTACAAGTTTCTTTGTTTAAGGCCCTCTTTTCCTACTTTTAGAAATTTAAGTCATTATAGTTTTAGTTTGTAGTTAGCTTAAAATTATAAAAATGGTGTCACATTAAAAATGTATATTTTATCTAGAAAATGGTAAAGAACGAAACGCGATTAAAACATTTCGGTACACACATCAGCAGCCATCAAACGTCCACTGCTGGACAAAGGCCTCCCTCTTAAAGAGGGGTGTTGCCATAATCCCCACGCTTGGCAGGCGGCTTGGGGATCGCAGTAAGTTCACCGTGTACTAATAGGATGCTGCTGCCCATCCATTTCGGTACATTTGATAGTTGTTTTTTTTTAAATTAAAGTAACAATGATTTGAGCTTATTGACATGATTTTTTTTTTGGATTTGTTCAAATACCTGTTATACTAAATGATGTCTGACATATCATAATATACATCTCTTCTTCTCTACATAGTATAAATTGAAGTCGCTTTCCGCGTCTGTCTGTCTGTATGTCTGTTTGGCCGCTAACTCCTCCTAAGCCACGCAGCGGATTTTGATGCGGTTTTCACCATCAGTTAGATACATTTTCAAGAAAGGTTTAAATATATAACTAGCTACCCGCCCCAGCTTTCCACGTAAATTACACCCGTGCGAAGCCGGGCGGGCGGGTCGCTAATATTTCATATTATGGAGAGAACCGTGAAGGTACATAATTATTACATTACACTTCAACCAGTATACGAACTTTATTTTAAATGATGTTGGGTGGTGTAACAGTGTGCTGGCTGATCCCTTATCAGAGGAGTGCAGAATACTGTGCAAGATCGCGACATTATGTATTAAACGAAGGATATAGTTTTAAGAATGTGCCAATGAGGGTGGCATGGTCATGTCTGACCAAACCCTCTTTAAAAATAAAGATTAAAAAAAAAATATATACTTCTCGTAAAATATGAGAAAAAACTCATAATTAGAAGTAGCGAAACGCACGTCTATTTTATATGTTAGCGCCATGGTTTTGCTCCACTAAATGCGATATTAATTCAATGTATTAAGCCTTATGGTCATATATTGGTTAAAAGTGTTTACAAGCGTTGGTTAAAAGTTGGAAAACCTCGCCTTAAGGTGGAACATTTCACGTATGGCGGGAAATTCTATTTTCATACAGTTTTTTTGTCCTTGTAGCTAGGCCGGGTAAATATAGTAAATGATAACGGTTTAGCGATCGATGACTAATTTTTTACATTATCAAGTAAAGCTATAAACCACTTGAATAAGTAAAAATAATAATAATGGAGAAATGTAAGTAAATTTAGTTTAATTCTAATGCGTATCAACTTTTACTTTGCTTTGTGTTAACTGAAGATGACATATTATTAAGTTATGCTGTTGATGTTACACCAGAAAGAGTTATTATCATTAGTTCGTTGCTATAAAAGCCGAAGAAATATTTTGCGGCAAACTATATGTTGCATAAAATTACCAAGTAATTTTTTCAATTTTCAATTCCAAACGGTAGATCCAATTTTACTTATTTTGTTGGCCTTCGTTAACTTTCATAGAAATTTAAGTTATGTTCTTAATATTACACCAGAAGGAATTATTATCATTAATTAGTTCATTGCTAAAAAAACCGAAGAAATATTTAGCGACAAACTATGTCGCTTAAAATTTCCAAGTAAATTATTTCAATTTTAAATTCCAAACGGTAGATCCAATTTTACTTATTTTATAAAATCTTTTCGCATTCTAACGGAGAGCGTATTCGAAAAATCAGGTTCCATTTTCTCGTTTCTCAAACGGCGTTCTCAAATTGTCGTTTCGCAAAATTTCTTGAACCTGCGAAAACGTTTTGGCGACTTGGAGAGAATACTATACTTTTATTGTATCTAGATTTTAAATTTATTGTTTCAATATTTATAACTAGGACTTTTTTTCAATGATTTAAATTTCGGCCAAATAGACAATGATATTTTATATATATAAAATATCATTAATGAATAGTTATTTTTATATTGAAAATAACAATTAAATTTCACTTGCTAATCCAACAGATAGTAGTAATCCTAATTGGTAACCAATTCCCCAAATTCACCAAAACTATCCAACCCTTTCAATACCGCACCGTCGTCAAGCCTTAACCAATAAAACAGTGGTCACGTCCCACCGTTAAATAAACAAAATAGTAGACACAAACATAAAAATACTAAAAACATTTCCGCCCATGTCGTCCGAAATCGCAGACACTTCGGCACGTAGTGTGGAGGGCGCTTTCCCTAATGCCCTAATTCAAGGGGATGAGCGGCTTTCGAGGCTCAAAAGGGCTAAAAGGCTGCTGTTGTATTTAGTTAGGGCTCACACCCCATTTGGATTCATCGAAAATACTGCATTATGTATGAACGTATCGTTTTCGTTAACTTCGTGACTCTTTTCGGAGATTTCACGATTTCCAATTTGCTCATTCAATAACTCTATATATAACACACACTGTAATGTAATTATATTTTACATTACATTCTGTAAAACATAAAAATCGCGGTAACACTACATAATTTAACGTATGTTTGTACAAGAAATAATAATAGTGCACCAAGTAAACGACCTTGTGATAACCCTTACTATAAATAAACACTCAAGCCAAACTAAAACTAAATTAAACTAACACAAAACGTTAATTTGCTTCCGTAACGCAACAGAAACAACAACAACAACAACATCTGAAGATGAATTCCGAACTCATATAAAGGAAAGCGAATATACAACAGTGTGAAAGGCCTTTCCTAACTCGAAAGATCAAAAAGCTCGAGTTTTCGAACAGCCACTCGCAGAAGTGCGATGGAGATAGTAACATGTGTTAGAAACTGGGCTTCGCAAGCAATTAAGAAAACTAAGTTGTTGCTTAGTTCGAGCGTGCTCAACTTAAGTAGTTTCCATTTGACATAGTTACAAGTTTTCTGTATGTTTTTCTTGAAGATTCAGGGCCCAGACTTATTTATGAGCCTGCTTCTCAAATTTTAAGAGAACAAAAGCACTCAATAACTATTTAAATAACTGTACCTTGACCAATTAACTGAATTAACTGCATCTTTCCTGTTAGTGTTTTATATTTTGGCGAAGGAGATCGAGTAATTCTTGAAAACAATAATTTTAATTCGATAAATAACAATCACTTAGCTATTCTAAGCCTAAAATTTTGAAATTAGATTTGTTCATAGTCTAAACGAAACTATTTTGATTTAAAAATGCCTGTAAAAACAAATAGGTAACAATATAAAGTCTTTAAAAGGTAACCTGATGATATTTGTTAAATTCTAGGTTATTGGATGCTCGATTGCTCACGTATCGGCAATTTTGTGAAATTGTTAAGAATGTTATTTATTTGGAAATAAAGTAAAAGTTTCCGAGAAAACCTAGATTATAATATTATTCGTTATAAATTGAATAAAACTGATATTCGACGAAATATTGTTTTTTTTCTTATTATTATTTATTATTCCATGATTGTAAAGAGCTATGTTCGGCGTTTCTCTATAGTATCGTATCCGGAACAAAGTTATTCGCCAGAGAGCAAAGTCACCGTCATAGTTCAGTGTATTAGAATGCTCAAGTAGCATGGAGCCCGTCATATCTGTCGCTGTTACCGCTGCCGAAACATGTTGTAGAGTAGAGACCACAAATCTGGAAACGTATCGTATGATGGCCTGAGACTCGTTGGAGTGACTATTTACAGTGGCTAGAAAAAAAAACCGAAGGTCGGGCTGAGTGGAGTGCCTTGGGAGATGCCTATGTCGAGCCTATAGTATTAAAATAGGCGGATGGCGATGATGACGATGATGATGATGATAATGATAATTGGCATGATTGAGCATCATACCAATAATATTAATGCAAAAATTTGTGAGTGTGTGTAAGTCTGTTTGTAAACTTAACTCTATAACAGCATGAAACAGATTTGGATGACATATTGTGGTATTATAGATGGAGGAGCCTTTGGATTAACAGGCTACACAAAATTCCAATAATAACGATTTCTGCAGGGTAGCAGGAAAAATCGCGGGCGCAGCTAGTGTTAAATACACAGAGCGGAAATTTAATATTAAGAATCCGTTCCCCGGTCAGTCAGTTTGCAGTTCGACTATAGACATCAAGCCTGATTTTGGCTTGATTCGTTTGCACCTAGCACGTCTCCTTACCATATCTCCCTTGTTCGTCTGAGGGCTGGATCTATGTAAGTATTTCAAGCATTTATTGCTGTGAAACGATGAAACGATGTTTGTTTTATACCGTCCTCGATTCACCATTAGCTCCATTTTCCACCTTCCAGCAATCAAAGATGGATATCTAAGTTGGAATAATTCCAAGGCAGACACCGACCCACATAGCTCTTGACCGAGGGTTCTGGTTTGGGCTGCGTGCCAATCCTGATCATAACCGGCCAATTAGAACAAATGAACCGAGAAAGATGAAAAATGTGCTAGGGTACTACGATTTTAGCCAGGGTCATAAACTATTGCAAGATACAAGAAATTGTGTTTGCAACGTGGCCAATTTTTGAAACAGTTTTCAAATACAATAAATATTTTCTAATTTTAATTAGAGATTTACCATACAAGTTTCTTTCTTTCTGTTCCCGTCCGCAATTCATCCGGTTATTTTCTAGTTATTTTGACTTTCAAGCCAAACTACTAAACCGATTTTGATGAAATTTCTAGTGGACCAATCTGAAAGTATATTTTTTCAATTAAAAAGTATCAAACAATAAAAGCATTGAGATGGTCAAAAAAGGAGGGCGCTTTTTTGAAGTCGGTAAAAAAACTGACAATTGGACGTACTAATGTAAGCTTTGGGGTAGCAACAACCGCAAAACACTTTCTTCCCTCGTATTTTTTTATATGATGAAATAGGTTCGCTTTTAACCGTAACTCACCTGAAGGTAAAAGACGATGCAGTCTAAGATTGGGCACGCTTGCCCATGAGGTGCCTATTCACTCTTGTCTTGAAGAGACCCAGGTTGTACTTTATAGAAACACCGAGGTAGTGAGCGCATTCCACTCCTGTGCAGTTCGTTGAATGCCTCGATGACCTATGGCGGAAATTGGTTGACCTGGGCTGAGCTCATGGCCTCTTCTCATGTCTAAGAGTCGTGACCCCAACTTCCCATCATTATCTCCCTAATGATCTTACACCATCCTCCTCTATCCTCGTTGATCTGCAGCGCATCATACGCTGATATCACTGAGGTGTTACAAATCTGGTCGGACCAGCGCATCGGGCTGAAGCCTGAGATCGTTCGCCATCGACTTTGCCTGTGACTATAAGCTTTTATATATTATCGCTATCTCACATAACATCATCATCATGTTTCCACTGCTGGGACATAGACCTTCTCTCAGAGAGAGAGAGAGAGAGAGAGGATGGGCCCTAATCTGCCAAGCTGGCCCAGTTGGTAAATGGTATATGTCTTTGAACTATTTCGTTTCTTGGACATACCGGTTTCCTCACGATGCTTTCCTTCACCGTTGTTGGGCGATGACATCGAAACTGCAACAACACTCTAACGTCATCAACGCAACAAATTCAGCAAATTTATATCATTAGTCAATAGTGACTTATCTTTGGAGACTCAAGTGGACATGGCCAAGTCCGTGCATTCAGTTGATCATTAACCACAGAACAGAGCCTAACTCCGCTATCATGTCCATTTGGCTCCCAGCTTTAACCACGACGCCTTTGCTTTGGCCTGCACCCAGCTATGACGTCACCGCGACCTAGGTCACAGTATGGAAATTCTAACAGTATGTATGCTTTGAAGATGTGACATTACTAGGAACTGACACACCGATGCGCTGGAATTCGTTATTGGTTGGAATATTGTTAATATCTGTTTTTACCCGCCAAAAAGAGGTTTTAACGTCTATGTATGTTCCCACCTGAAGCCTAAACACCGCAACTAATTTCGATATATGGGATGTTTCGACACTTTATTTATCAAAATCAAACAGATTCCTTAAAAAAACCTTTACTGTCCCACTCCTGGTCAAAGGTCTCCCCCATATCTTTCCAGACAGTGCGATCACCCGCCAGATTTGACCACTGTATCTATAACGTGTCGAGGTCATCGCTCCAGCGTTTTCTCGGCTTGCTTGGCTCCTTCATCCGTTTTCAGGCATCCACTGTGTGACCCTCTGGGCCCATCTGTCAAGGTGCATCTTGGCAACGTGTCCCGTCCAATCCCACTTTAATTTGGCAGATTTGGTGTCGAAATCAGCGATTTCAGTAATTCAACGCAGCGTCGTGTTTCGGACTCGGTCCGTCCTTTTGATTCTTAGGACGTCTCCGTCGCTCTTTGGCTATATTAGGCGAGGTGTCGCACAAACGCAAGTCTATTATTATTCTTTTTAAAATGATCATGATGCTTTTTTGAACTAGATACAAAAGCAACTCAGTTCTAGAACTCACCCCCACATTTTGCAAAAATAAAAGAAAAGACAATCCGCTTTATCTGCTCCTTTCTTCTGCGGACCTACAAGGTGTGGAATGTCCTTCCACAGAGGTCTTCCCGTCGAAATTCAACTTCATGTGTTTTCAAAGGATGTCTACAACCACCTCTCCTGGCTGGCTAAGCACTGATAAATGCTAGTGCTGCAGATATTCTTAGTCGGCGGTTTCTGCTTATCAAGCTACTTCCTTTTTTGTATTTGTTTTTATTATTTATTGTAATTTTTTATATGACATTAAAATTTTATAATTTAGCGGTGACATAATTATTTAATTTATTCTTATTAATTATTAATTTATATGAATGAAATTCCTATCATTAGTGTAATTCGTGTTCGTACGGTACTAATTGCAATATATATAAATGAATATAAATCATGAGGCGGCCCGCATTTATTTGCCGCTCTTTTTAACCGTCTTCCAAAAGGAGGAGGTTATCAATTCGACTGTATGTTTTTTTGTATGTATGTTACGCGATTACTCCGCCAATTTAGGATTGTTTTTGATGATTCTTTTTTTGGTTGGTAGGTCTTATCTCATAGATGGTCCCATATTTTTTTTATCAACATTGATTCAGCGCTTTTTGAAAAATCTACAAAAAAAATGACGATAAGCAACGAATTCAATGTACATTGCACAGTGCCACCAACTTAGCTGTTAAGGTGGGCAAAATTGGAACTACTGTTATTTCTTGGTGAATTTCATACTTTGTTCTCCACTAGCGACGCTGTCAACTGATCAGCAAATATAGAGGAACTGTTCCTACTACAGAACTTCAAAAAAACAAAGTGTCTCCATGGCGACCGGGCCCTGTTGTTTTTCGTTAAATTTTTCAAGACCATGGATACAAAGTATTTAAGTCGTAATATTCAGTTTGTAAATGTAGGTATGTATAGTCATGAAGTTGGTTCTTTTTTTTTCTAAAAATTATAATTATTATTATAGAAAAAGCTTTTAAATCTTGAGCCATTTTTGCCTCAGCTTCAAAGCTATTCATTTCGTAGAACCAATTTAAAACTATTCAACCTTGGTCACTGATTCTCACTGCATTTTTGTCAGCGCTCACAATCAAGCCCCCATCAAATATTCACACGGTTCTGCTTCGTCTTGAGAAATCGCGAGTGTGTGCGGGGTCTTAGGTCATTAGGTGAAGGCCGGAGTGACAGTATTAAGGCACCGTTGATTTATGGTTCTGGTTATGAAGGAGGGGCGGCTTTGTTTTGATAGTTACGGGAATTGGTGTTAGTTTTGTTGGACTTTAATTGATCTGGGAAGGCAATCATTGTTTCTAGGGTTCCGTACCCAAAGGGTGTAAACGGGACCTTATTACTAAGCCTACGCTGTCTCTCCGTCTGTTCGTCCTAGCTTTTAATGGCTGTATCTTTCAAACTGGAATACCTGTTGAAATTTGCACAGAATATGTAATATTATAGTGGATTAATTAAGAAATAATAATAAATTAAAACAGCAATAACTAAACGGATACAACAAAAGTATTTTTGTATTAGCTCTAAAGTTAAAACGGTAAACGCACAAGCGTCAAACTTGGTACGATTATAGTACACACTCTAAAGTAAAACAACAAACATTAAATAATAGCCAAGTGAGAGTCGGTGACAATTTTTTGTTCACCACTAAGTTAAGTAACGCAGGGCGCGGTCGTCACTTGGATAGGTGACCACCTGACCGTGATGTTGTCTTTTTCCAACCAATCAATTGAACCATCAGTGCGCGAGTTCAACTCGCACTTGGCCGATTTACTAGATAGCGTTTTTGTAACGATGATAGCTCAGTGGTTGACGCATTCGATATCTAAACTCAGGGTATGCGTTTAAATGAAAAATGAAAATTGTTTATTCCAGATTTACATCCATAAACCAAACAAAAACAATTGAAAAAAAAATGGCTTTAGGCGCCAGTGAAGGAAAATATCGTGAAGAAACCATTACATACCAAGCACTTTCTAATGCTCGGCTGACTTGCACTTGAATACATTTCAGTTGAAAATCTGTCACCAAACACTTTTTTGTTTACACTCTTTATTAAATCAACTTTCAAACAAAAAAAACTTAATCAAAATCGGTTCAGCCGTTTAGGAGCTACGATGCCACAGACAGACACACAGATGGCCACGTTAATTTTATAACCAAGAAAGAAAGAAAGAAAAAGGGTTTCTGGTCGTTCTTCTCAGACCGTCTAGTGCACGCTATTCGATATCAAATTCAAAATAGCTACCACATTAAATTCTTCTTCGTAAACTTCAAAGGAAACTATTCACATTACCGGGATCTCATCCCTACTAGAGACAAATTCGAGTTTCTGCCCTCCTTCTATCTCCAACCTGAAGGCGCTACTATGAAAGAGTAACTAAAACTGCATCGTTACAATATTCCTGTTTAATTTATTAAACAACAGGCTTAGCCAAGGATATAATTAAATACACATACTGTACATGCATTGCTTTCCACTTACTATGGTTTAGTTGAGTCCGTCCTCAGATACGGTATTATATTTTGGGGTAACTCAACCGACAAGGAGATTAATATTTAAAAGGCAAAAACGCTGTATAGATCGAAGTTTAGATTAGAAAATACTGTTAGTTGCATGCAAATAGGTTTTTAAATAAAAGAGTTTCGAGGTAACAAACATAAAAAAAATATATGAGAACCTCCTTTTCAGAAGTTGGTTAAAAACATTAAAATCAGTGAATACAGCTTAGATATCGCGCAACAAACAAAAAAACAGACAACTTGAGTACTTCCTTTTTTAAAGTCAATTGAAAATAAAAAACCATTTTTAAAAGAAAATTAGGTTCTGAACTCACTAAATACTTTTCTATGTACCAAGAAATTCAATACGTAACAACTGTAAGGAGTTAACTTTCTAGAAAACATTGTCGTGTTCCTATAAACAATGTAAGTAGAAGCAAACTTTCATGGCACAACCTTAGTATACACCAGGAGCCAAGAACCAAAAAACTACATCAGCATTCGAGTACAGCAAATAAATAATTATATAATGTTTACAGTAAAAAGACTGCTAAAATTTTGGAGCCAAACGTGAAAAAAATAATTTTAGGGAGGTTATTTTTTTATACGTTTTAAGTAGGCTAACAAGATGAAGAAAAAAAACAACAATAAATTAAAACCTAAACACTACACTAATCGATTCATCCGCTACCAGAGGGAATCGTTCCCAAAATGCAGGCCCAAAATATAATTGTGTTATATTTGAGCCTCTTATACCAAATTTGACGGTTTTAAAAAAAATATTCAATTGCTATATTTGAGCTGGAAATAAATACATGTCACAGATACATCTGTGTTTGAGTTTATGATTTGGTTCAAAACACGATGGAATAAACTTTGCTTGATAAAAAAAAACTGAAACAAAGTCGACTTAGTTTATTTTTGTTAATTTTTTGCTCTAATGAAAGCTCGTAACAACCTGGAAATTGCATGTACTGAAAGGCAATTTTATTCAACATTCTTTTATTTGAATAGATTTTGATAGTGAATAGTGTCGTTTTTTAGTGAAATTAAAAGCGTAAAAAGGACGCGAGAATTTTGGCGCGCCGCGTTCAGTGCCGCGCCAGGCGTCATCGAGGTCGGACCTATGCTCGTTTTTGTCGTTGCACTCCCCCTGCGGGCGTCCTGACTCTAGCATGGCGTCGCTATAACTTGGCGGGGGCTGAGGGAGCGTTTTGTTGCCTACGCGACTCGGATAACCGCCCGTTTTGCCAATCTTTATCGATCGTCAAAGTCGA
The DNA here is from genome assembly GCA_932305915.1 of Agriopis marginaria. Classification (NCBI taxonomy): domain Eukaryota; kingdom Metazoa; phylum Arthropoda; class Insecta; order Lepidoptera; family Geometridae; genus Agriopis; species Agriopis marginaria. Next base: position 16,688,691 of record OW029914.1, on the reverse strand, counting down.
TAAAATGCCATAGAATTGATCATAGCGAGTATTGATCAAATGGCATTTTATCGAATTTGACGATCACATCTGTCAAATTTGACGATTGATAAAGAACGGTACTTGCACTGCTGATCGGATAAACATATTAATAGAAAGCAACGCTATTGCTGAGTGCCATAGACTTGTTTTGTTCACAAGGCCATGGACAGAACTTAGTACCAAATTAAATAGTGTAAAATTGACCTTGTCTCTTTGCCTACAAACTTGTGCACGCTTTATATAGTAGGTACTAAAACTTGTTCTTGTAAAAGTTGTGCGGAAATCGCACAAGTTTGCCGCCAATGATACCGATACCTTGCGATACGATGTTATTTATCTTCTATTACTTGATTGTAAAGTTTTCTACAAGAGTTATATTATATTACTTCGATTTATGGTCACACAGTTACGTAAATACTTACAGTCCGTTCGCGGAGAGAGACTAATAAATATTATTATTATTATTGATTTGTCTGCGTGGTTGCAGAATTCAAAACGACGGTGTTATTTGAAGTGTGTTATGGGTGTAAACATATTTTAATGTTTAATGTGGAATTAATTTAATGCTGGCGTGTTTCTGGCTCAACACATAAGCATTGCCATTCAGCGTGGTAATGCCGCCAGCATGCTGGGTACGCTGCCAACTGGTAGTGGGCTACAGTATTTGGATTGTCTTTAGAGCTTCAACGGTCTATATGGGCAGTCTAACTGTATTTGTAGTGTTAGTATTAGCTTGTATTTTGTTTAGTTAATAAAAGCACTACAAATGCTTTGAGAGTCGCGGGCATCCAGTGGATGCAAAAGGCAGGCTGTCGTTCAGTGTGGAGGTTAAAGGGGGAGGCCTATGTTCAGCAGTGGACGTCTTCTGGCTGATGATGATGATGATGATGAATAAAAGCACTTGCCCTTAAAAAATATTTTTATGTGTTATATTGTGAGTAAACGTCCTACGCTGCGCTTACCGGTCCGTGGTCTCCATTCGAGAAACTTTAGTTCCTTTAGTTTCCGATCGATGACCGTAATGATGATGATGATGCTGATGATGATGATGAATGTGTTATAAGCTAGGTTTATATTATTATGTTGACATACACTATTGAATTAGGACATTCCTGTAACGATAGTGGTAAATTAGATTAATAAAACATAAAGATATCCCTACTGACTCTTTTGTATTGGTCAATACCTATTTCTAAAACCTGTTTGTGCTTTGATTCTACTTTTATTGAGCAAACCGCCTGCCTTTGAAATGCGTTGCCTAAACGAGTGTTTCCCGATAGTTAAAATCTGGATGGCTTCAAGTCGCGCTTGCGAGTAAATCGGTTTCTTCTCGGCAAGCGTGCTCCATCCCAGGTGCGACTTACTTATCTAGAGAGGCCAGATAATTTTTTGTAGCAAACAGTTTATGACAAAATTATGGCTTAATTATTTGGACTACATTTTTCAGTGCGTCTTTTATTTATCTGCAAAAACTCTAAAACTGCCGTTAAAATTGCAGGATATAATTTTATTTGCCAACAATTTCCCGAAATTACTCTACAGGGTGTAATAAAACAAAATGATTCCTGCCAAAAATACGCATCGGCATCGTAAAATCAAAAGTGGAGTGCTGTGGAGTGTTAATCACTTTCACTTCGAAATATGAAAGTGTAGTATAGTTAAGTGTTCATAAAGTTCACAGCTATGAATTGCAAAGTATGAGTAGCAGTGTTTTGAGTGTTCACTTTTATAGACGGATTTATATTTTTATATATTTTTTAACTTTTTTACATTTTCCAAGATACTAAGTATCATTATGTCAGTCCCTGGCTCTCCAACTATCTATATGCAAAAAATCACGTCGACCGGTTCCTTTGCTGCTGCGTGAAAGAGGAACAAATAATCACACTTCCGCATTAATCATATTAGTGTAATTCACCGTGACCATCACTTCCGCATTTATAATCTTAGTTTTATTTACCGTCACCATCACTTATGCATTTATAATTATTAGTGTGATTTACCGTGACCATCACTTCCGCCTTTATAATGTTAGTGTGATTCACCGTGACCGTCACTTCCGTATTTATTATATTAGTGTGATTCACCGAAACCATTTTTTGGAGACATGACCACAACTGTGGGGGCCACTGGGAAGAAACAAATCCCAACTTCATACATACCTAGTACCTACTTCGATCGCCCAGCACGTTGAAGAAGCACAATAAAGGAAGCAGATGAGAATAAAATCTATTGCACGTACACGTACACAACTCAAGTTGAAAACCAGTTTTATAAGCATCTTTTGTGGATGTTTTCAGGGGAAGATCTTACGAAAGAAAATCGCCCGTGAAAATACTGACTAACAAGAATTTAAACTAGATCCTCAGCAAAAAGCTTTTCGTATGCTCTATTTAAAACCGAGAGCGTTGAATCTGAAAAGGGGAAATCTTTTTCACAACTACTTATTTCATAATGCAGTCGTTCTTTGCCTTTATTGTATTCGCTTCTTTACTCGTATAATAACAAAATCTTCAAGAAAAGTAGCTTTGAATGTTGCAGTTTTTTTAAACTATTATAAAGTTTTCTCGTTTACTTATTTGAAAGGAATCCAGCATAATTTGCATTTAAAAGATTTAACGTGTACCCAGCATGCTGGTGGCTTTACCACTTTGCACAATGGAGTGGAAGTAGCGTTATAATGAATTCATTTTAATAAACTACTTTTTATCTCGAAAAGTTTATGGTTTTTATAAAGTAGAAGGTAAAAATCTTAGTCATGTATGAGAATAAAAATAGTTACACTCTTAAAAAACACCAGCATGCTGGGGTTGCTGGTGGCTTTACTACATTGCACAGTGGAGTGAAAGTAGCGTTATAATGGATTCGTTTTAATAAACTACTTTTTATCTCGAAAATTTTACGGTTTTTATAAAGTAGAAGGTAAAAATCTTAGTCATGTATGAGAATAAAAATCGTCACACACGTAAAAACACCTGCATGCTGGGGTTGCTGGTGGCTTTACCACTTTGCACAATGGAGTGGAAGTAGCGTTATAATGAATTCATTTTAATAAACTACTTTTTATCTCGAAAACTTTACGGTTTTTATAAAGTAGAAGGTAAAAATTTTAGTCATGTATGAGAATAAAAATCGTCCAAAATATGCCATACGCAGTGATACAGTGAGCGCGTTTTAGGTTTGAGTGAAAGTTCCAGAGATAACCGTAGTAATATACTTTAGAAATAGAATAAAGCGGGTAGATCGTTTTGTCTGCAACTAACTTTGAACTTTTCTGCCAACTACCCACATTATTCAGTCTTACCGTGAACATGGTGCATGTAACTGCGCCGAAATATCGGGGACTCCATTCACTCCATCCACAACCTTATCACGGTAATAAATAATAAGAAACTTATATCTCAATATAAATATTGATTAAAGTCTTTTGTCATCATCATCATCATTATTAACAACCTATCATGTTCCCACTGCTTGGATAAAAGCCTTCTTTTAGAAAGAGAGAGAGATAGAGAGCCCTAATCCACTATTCAGGCCCTTGAAGTCCTTCCTCCTGTACATGATGGCGTCAGATACCGTCAGCACTTAAGGTAGTATTCCAATCTTGACGACCGTGACTGGCAACCGCGACCGGCAACCGCGACCGGTGACAGCGACCGGTGACCACCGACAGTGGCCGAGTTGTGCGACCCACTGCTCAGTATGCATTCATATGGAGTGCTAAACAATGCAAGCGACCACGATGCAAGCGACCTACACGTCGCTCGACGTGGTCGCTTGCATTGTTTAGCACTCCATAACAACGACGGGGCCGCTGTCGCTGGTCGCGGTCGAGTTCGAGGTCGCCGGTCGCGGTCTTCAAGATCGGAATGCTACCTTAAGGATGTTTCTTTTTGTCTCGTCACTTCATCTTAAGAGAAAGTTAACAGAATAAACCCAGTAATACGCCCATAATCCGTGTATCAAAACGCTTCGAAATTATTATTCAAACGCAAAACGTACACGCCATATCTCATCTCGTCCCATGGCTTCCTGGATTTGCGAGTCGAAGCACGCGATGCCTGAGGGAAACAGGAGGCAGCAATTTTTCAAGTCATGCCTCATTTCCATACACTCGTGGTAAATGTAGCTTTCCTAATAGATCAAAGTGAAGCGTTAGGTTCGGTTAGTCTGTGGATGGGTGACCGCTAGTACAGTTTAGGCCCGGTGCTCACAGACGGCGAGCCACGGTACGGCATGGCATTGATAAATGATTTTCAACTTTATTTCAATGAATCAAGCACTGACATTCCCCTATTTCAACATAAATAGACCGAAATGCCGCATGTGATACCGCGGATTGCGCACGCGGTATGAAAATTTCCATACACATTTTCAAAGCAAATTAATAAAGATGGCGTAAAGTAGGGATAAAAAATTATTTTGACTGCCCTCCATGTAAAGCATCATTGGTTAGGTCTTTTAAAATGATAGTGACATTTGGTATATCATTTTTAGGGTTCTCAAATGGTAAAAACGGGACCCTATTACTAAGGCTACGCTGTCTGTCCGTCCTACCTTTAAACGACTGAATCTTTCGAACCGTAATAGATAGTCAGTAAAAAAAAAACACAGAATATGTAATGTTACGGCGGATTAATAAAGTGGCTATTGAATATTTAAAAAAAAAACTCCCTATAAATCAATTCTGGGTACACAGAAAATATTGCATTTATTTGTCCTGCAATTTTAAACATGATATTAAAAATTTTCTATTTTTTTTGGATGCAAAGTATTCTTGATTCGTCCTCTGAATGCACACGATTTTCTTGATAATTTTGATTAAGATCAGTTCAATGGAAATATACCAAAGAGAAACACAAACAGTGATAGAGAAACAAAGAGACAAAAAACAATCAACTCTTTATTGATGACACAGCGGACATTGTAAGAAGAATGTATTAAACATAGGCACAAAAGGTGGTCTTATTGCTAAGATTGATCTCTTCCATGAGTAGGTAGAAATTCTTTGTGGATCATAGACGGTGGTGAGGAATTATTAGTTTGATATTCAATTCTAATCAAATGTCACATTAAAAACAAACTTTTTTCGTAGAAGTAATAGCCAAGAGTCTCGCTTTCTGGCTGGAGAGTTCTGGCTCCAGCTTTAGTGGTCATCATCAGACCAGTTAGAGAACCATAGGCCATGCCAAATTACATCTCGATCGGATCAGTGAAAGTCGTCCTAAAATAAATTTCAATGTGTTTACGCCATAAAAAAAAAAAAAAAACTGTAAATATGTTTTCTGTAATATAAATAAGATGTAATAATATAAAATTTCTAAATTAAAACGCATTTATCTTAATTGTAACTGAAGGTGACAGAACCTCTTCTAAAGGTCCTTTTCAAAGCCTGAATTGGACAGAATTCAAAAGCATTCTATCTTTTACACGTAAATATTTTACCACAATAGTTAATGCTAGGGATGGACACGCTTGTTTATGCAGAATTTTTTCTCAATTTTGAAACACTATTGGTCTTATTTAGAAAACTGAAGACGTCAAGTTACTTTGTTCATTAATGCTCAAAACGTTACGTACGTACCAGTATATGTTATCTAGTGTTCGCGTGTTGTGAAATATGACTCCATCAGAAATTTCATAACTTTTCTTCAAAAGTAGAATAAAGAGGAAGAAAGAAGAAGATAAGAGTTTGGAGCATTTTTTTATAATTATAAATTTTGTTTGACATGTAACCCATTGTTATGGATGAATTCGTCATAATTTTTAATTTGTACATGTTACGGAAAATGTATAATCCTAGATAATGCTATGGTTTAGCAGTAGGTACCTATGCCACAATATAAGATGCCGAATTCTGTTTATCCGAATTATGACCGGACAGTTACAGCTACATCCCTCGTTGAAACCTTTTACTCTAACCTTTTACTTGGGCGACACGCGTCTTTTCGAATAAAATTTGTACTTCATAAAAAGGGTTTGGAATGCTATAAAAGATTACTTTATGTGTTAAGGACATTTTGTGGTTGTATTGGTACGGTTGTTGTTGCAATATTTGCCCTTCTAAATCTAATGTAGTGATTTTTATTTTTCAAAGAAGCTAATAAAAAAAATGAAGGTCTCTAACGTCAGAGTTCTCCAGCGCATCGGCAAAAACCGTGTACTACTGCAGACCATCAAGAAAAGGAAAGTTAGGAATCTTGGCCACGTATTGCGACACGAAAAATACCAGCTTTTCCGCTTAATAATGATGGGCCAAGTTGAAGGCAAACGACGCGCTGGAAGAGGGAAAAAGTTGTTGTTACGCAACATCTGGGAGTGGACCAGCATAGCCAGCGTCGAACAACTATTCCACTTGGCATAAGATAGAGAGAAGTTCGCTGAGCTGCCGGCCAACCCCCAGTAGTGGAGAGGCGCTTGAAGAAGAAGAAGAATAAAAAAAAACGTTAATTTTGTTAACACTCGTTATACCTATTTTCACAATCACCTTATATCAGTTCATTAATAGACATAAAATGCGCTTAATTACTTTATAAAATGCGCTTGCAGTAGTCTTCGGGTTTTTACTTTACAAGTGCGCTTGTGTGCGTTCTTCATGAAAACTACGTTTAACTTTTAATTTTTAGCGATTTGACCACATGTTTTAAATGTTTATCGGGACTTATCGTGCTTTATTTTATTTTGGTAAAAATAGGTACCTTTCGCTCGCCGTTTTGACAATGTTATAATGGCCGTGGTCACGAGCTGATTGAAAACTGCTGGTGACTCCGGCGGGTTTTGTGTTTTTTACCTAAATAAAACTACTACAACATTATAATAAAAACATAAAATAAGACGCCCAAAACAAAATATTAACTAACTTAAAAATAAAAATAACCAAATTAAATTATAAATTAAAAACAAACCGCCAGTCGCGGTTGCCGGTCACGGTCGCCGAGATGGGAACGAAAAAACTTTAAATACTTTTTACATGCACTAAAAAACTTAGCTGTGCCCGACGGGGTCCACAATTGTAACTCAAATACTTTTCTACCACCAAAGAAACATCGTGGAAGGTTAAAATAAATTAATATGAATATGAACTTGCAACGACATCAATGAACTAAATAATAGTCCACATGCAAAAAAGGCCGGCAAGGTCGTCTACAGGTTGTGTTCAACATCAAGCCAAGTTTAAACCTGATGCGCCACCCGCCACGCCACTACTATATCTCCCATGTTTGTCTAATCTGAGCTTACCACTAACCCAACTGTCTTCTAAATTGGCTAGTTTTCTTTAACGTGTGTAGAATTGTAGATTATGTAGATTAACATCATTACAATCGTATAATTAAGTAGTAGTTTTCCGTCGTTTCATCTCCACGTGACCGCAGATCGTTCACGGTGGTTGGATCCACGTAATTATCTGGAGTGAGTTGTGCACCATCTTAAAGCTTCGCTCACCGGCCACGGATATCTCTTTTGCACTTTTTAGGGTTCCGTACCCAAAAGGACCCTATTACTGAGCCTACGCTGTCTGTCTATTTGTCCGTCTGGCTGTCCGTCTGTCCGTCTGTCCGTCCGTCCGTCCATCCTACCTTTAAACGGCTGTATCTTTCGAACCGTAATAGATAGCTAGTTGATAGACATCTCTGTCTCTGTCTGTGTGTCGCATGTCGTGTGTCGCGTTAGAGATACCGCGACGAGAGTTACGCGATACTTAGAGAGGAAACTTCTAGATCAATATAGCTGTAGGTAGTTAGCGCTCGCGCGTCCTGAGTTGCACTTTATTGTGTAGTAGCAAGAGTCGCTACTTATTTAAATGATTATGCGGAGTGAAGCCTCTGTACTTTTACTAATATGTCTTGTGTCTGCAAAAAAAAGTGTTAAGACCCCCACCCAGGAAGGAACTCTAATCTACAAGCAGTCCATACAAAACGAGATAGGTACCTATTACAAATCGCTCAGTTTGATAGCAGTCCTTTGAACCTCAAATCCATCTTGACGATAAGACCTTTTATTCCTCGCCCCCTTTGATTCCTTTAAAAAATAACTTAATCCTCTACCCAGGTAGTTTCAGATAAAACGAGGATCGGTCGTGGAAAACGGTACATAGGCTTTCGATTGTCCTTCCTTACCTTACCTTCCTTATAGAATAGATCTACGTTTGGCCACCATCTCGCCTGATGATGATAAGCGATGGTGTGGTCGAGGATGGAACACGTTGATCTAGAAGAAATCTATTCACTTTAGCCTTAAAGATGCCTAGATTGTAGTTTTAAGGAAACAAGGAGGACGGTAGGGAGTTCCATTCTTAGGCAGTACGTATCATAAATGACGACCGAAATCATTGAGTGCGAATCTTTGGAATTTGCACGAGGAAAGGGGTGGTATTGTGCAGTACTTCTACTTGTCTTGTAATAAAAGGGGAAGGGTGGAATAAGGTCATGAAGCTCTTGCACACAATGTATGTACGACGAAATGTACACGAAATGTATCTCTTAGAAAATAGACAGAAAAGCTACTTTACGGCGGTGCTTGAGGATTTGCAATGTTATAGTACTAACTAATGGGCAGGCCACATCGCTCGAAGAACCGATAACCGATGGGGAAGAAAGGTTCTGGAGTGGAGACCACGAACCGGAAGACGCAGCGTAGGGAGTCCTCCCACTAGATGGACCGACGACATTGTGAGAGTCGCGGGCATCCAGTGGATGCAAAAGGCAGGCTGTCGTTCAGTGTGGAGGTTAAAAGGGGAGGCCTATGTTCAGCAGTGGACGTCTTCTGGCTGATAATGATGATGATATAAGTTTTAATTTTAATTGCTTATCGATTAGAAACTGCAAGCATATCTAATCCGGATGGCAGTAGAAGAATTTGGTAAAATCTAACTAATATGATAATGGATCCAGAAGGAGGATTATGGAAATCTTCAAAAACGAAGCGTGTGGTTTTATTGTGTTTTCTAACTATAATAATATTTTTTTACTTGTAGCTAGCGGTTATACCGTCACACTGAAGTCATGTATGAATTCTTTCCCACATCGTCCGAGAATGACGTTTGTTGACCAGCTATTATGTGGCAGCTAAGGTACTGTTCACTTTATTTCTTTAAAGCGAGTGTTCATTGGCTCAGAACTAGGCCAAGGTAGAATGTTCTTACTAGCGAGTTTGAAATGTAACGAGCGCAGACTTTTATTGGTGTAGACACTGTGAGTTTACCTTTTGCTTGTCTGTGACCTATTTTTAGTTGAATCAATGCACCAACTAGCTCGCTGCATAATAGGCATGACATGTGTCCTAATGTTTAATTCATTACAAATAACAGGCTTAAGGATAATTATAATTATTTAATACATTACACACACTGAAAAAAATTTATTTAATTGCCTAATAATTTTCTGAGATCTGAGATATCCGTTAAAAAAATTGGTGATAGAGAGCGGATGTTCTGTCCCTCTCCCGCAAAGCATGTGCTAGTATAGCATTTGTATGGCGTGCGCACGGATTGACGTCATAACGTGCTATCCGCAATCTGTCTAGAACGAAATTTTATTTAAAGATCAACAAACTGTGCACAACAAAATATTAAATTACAGAAGCATACAGAAAAATAAACTAGTGAAAATACCAGCATCGTTGACAACGGATTAAAAATACTTATAAATAAATGATAATTTTATTTTCTTTGATGTTCTATAGGACACAGGCCTGTTCGATTAATTTTATAGTCTTAGGCAGTAAAATCAAAGTGCGCACTTTGATAAACAGTAAAAACTCTTCGAAAGTAGTTGGCCATGCAAATGGAGTTATAAACTACCACATAATTGTACCACATGACGCCATAGTAGGTATAAACAAAAAATGCGGTAAGCTGTGTTTTTATACACCTTACAACCCATTTCTTTTCTTTTTTTTCGGGCAAGTGCCTTTCCTAAACAAAGCACAACGTAATAGTAACTCTTCAAATACTGTAAGTTAGACTGCCTGTACACAGTTGAAGGTCTAAAGACAATCGAAATGCTTCAGCCCACTATCAGTTGGCAGCGTACCACGCTGAATGGCATTGCTTATGCGTTGAGCTTAAACACGCCAGCAATTTTGTCAGGCGTCGCATTAACCAGGCGCTCTGAAAGATTTTTGAAAATGAGGTGAGTTCTCCCTGCCCCAAGGCCCCAATGTCTCGACCCCAAACGCCTCAAATATGTAACCACTGCTGAGGCAGCATATCTGGATAGCATATTTGCGTCGCTTGTGCTGCTCTGCCGAATTGGCAGCCGCACCAGCCCTACTTTGCGTCTCAGGAAGATGTGACGGCGCCAAAGTATCGACACAAGTTGCGTCACATTGTTTTTGCATGTTGGCTATTAGTTAGTTCATTGAGGTGTCGCTGCAAGTTTCTTAGTGTGCATGAAAAATGAGGAAGTGTGCCATACTTACGGTTATTTTGCGGTATAGTGGGTGAAACACGAAATTTTCTTATTATATCTCCCGTGTTTCTCTACAGCGAGCTAGTTATTTGACACAGTGCGGCGCTGTGCAGTTGCTGGTTCTGTCTTTATAAACATCTGGGGAAATGAGCCAGTTTTGAAGTTCCGCAGTTCGATATGAGCTAGATTACTTTGCCCATTATTTAGTTCGGATAGTTGTGCTGTTGAAGTTTAATCAAAACGTAACATTGATACTTTAGGATACGTTCGAAGTTTTGTAAAGCGAAATGTTTATCAATGTTGACCCCTCAGATCAAATTAACAAGGGAGATATACATTAGTATATACGATTATCGTTCGTTTTCAAATGTCTCCATTTCCCATTTTTCTCTATACCGCTAAAGCACTTAACGAAAAAACTGTAAGTACGGCACACTTACCTATCTACTCATTTTCAATTCCAAGGGTAAAAACGGGACCCTATTACTGAGCCTATGCTGTCTGTCTGTCCGTCTGTCCTGTCTTTTAACGGCTGTATCTTACGAACTGTAATTAAATGTTACGGCGGATTAACTAAGAAATAAACTAAATTAACTAAGAAAATGATCTTCAATTAGTTTGACTTTATTATTATTTCTTAGTTAATCCGCCGTAGCATTACATTTCTGTGAAAATATACACTGGCTATCTACTACGGTTCGAAAGATACCGCCGTTAAAATTAGGATGGACAGACAGACACACAGACAACGTAGGCTTAGTAATAGGGTCCCGTTTACACTCTTTGGGTATGGAACCCTAAAAACCAAGTTTCATTTCTTATAGAACGCAATATCTCCTTTTCCAGCATTCTCCCTAAAAGTAACAGGACTGTTTATTGGAACCAATAAGGTGGGAGAAAATAAATCAGCAGCCAATGGGCAGGCGTCTCAGGATAACGTACACCGTTTGAGGAGATTCTTTTTACTGGGAAGGAAACAAATTAAATTTAAAGTGGAAGTTAGAGATTCCAGATTCTACATTTATTTCAACCGCTTTTGTGACCGTAATACGATATTAACAGTTTTTACGAAGTTCTAAATTTTACGAACATGACTGTACAATCTTCAGCCTTTGTAACGTGCGCAAGCAAATCTGAAAATATAAAATTACTGAATAGAGTTACGAAAAAAATTATTAACGTGGACCTTGAGAATGACAATACAAAACGTTCAACAAAAATGTCACATTGGTCCATCAGGCGAATAGGCAAGAGGGAAAAAAAAATACATAATTATATAAAAGTTTTCAGTATTATATTAATTATAAACGGAATTAATTAAGGCTTTTTTATTTTCGTTTGACATACCATTGTACAAAAAAAAAATATGGAAAAAATAATAAATATTTATGTAAACATATTTGGAGATATATTGTGCGTACATAATATTGTGCAAAGCTTGTTTGAATTCGTATGCAAGAAAAAATCGATACGAAAGTCAAGCTGTAATTCTCAAAACTCTCAAGCTAAAAGCTCAAGACACCAAATACCTAGATATACGTAAACAAACAATAAACATTGAAAAAGAAAAGAGAAAAAATACAAGTCAAGTCTATTTTGTATTCATGACTCTCAATAAATAACGGTAGGTGAGCGGTGAGAGCGAACTACTGTTGGAAGTCGAAAGCATCTCGCTTGTGAAATTATGACATTATTATGAACTATGTCTACAACTTGCAAATTTAACGGCTTTTTTAATGCCATATGTGGCAAAGAAGCAGTCGGACCGCCTGATGGTAAGCTGTCACCGTCACCTATGGATACTCGTAACACCAGGGTAATAGCTATATTGGTGTCGGTCGTGAATATTTGCCAAAGAACCAGAGTCACGTCTGATTCTTTGGCGAATATATGTTCCAGATTCTATTACGTAAATAAACTCCTAGCATAGTTCTCTCTATTGCCCGTTGTGTAACTCTGAGTTAAAATATATAAAAAGGATAACAGTTAAGAACCACGTCTCAGTATCATTATGTCATCACTGGCAACACACACAGCAATTATTATTGTGTAAATGGAGTTACATGCAACTGTTCTAGAATAATTAGTTTATCGCGAAGTGTGACGCTATATTATATTATACGCTATAGTATTACCCAACTGCAAAAAAAACCGCTGTTGCTGAAATAAATAAAATGGGTAACCAACTCTACTATATTTTCACGAATTTTCTTTCATTAGAAAACACATTATTTTAGCTATTATTTAACCCAATTAAGTTCGAGTTAAATGCAAGCACGTATCGTGTTCGGGAACAAGTAGTACCTACCACAAAACGGTAGAGAACGCTTTCTCTCGATTCGTACATATGTATTTTTTAGAGGCATTGCATTTTATTTTCCTTTAATTACTCGATGAGAGGTTATTCAATTTAAATGTGATATTGTGGAGAGAGAGTATTTCAATTCAAATATGATATGGTGAATCATTATTTTATTTTCCCCGAAAATTTTACATAAATTTTGTTACTTGGTTTTGTATCTCTTCAATCTATTTCTAATTAAATAAAATATGCTATTAAAGAATAATGCTACCATAAATTAAACGTTTTTTGCTTTTTGTTTACTTTCGTATACTAGAAATAATAATAATAATAAAAAACACTAAAACGGCCAAGTGCGAGTCAGGTTCGCGCACTGGGGGTTCCGTACTACCACAAAATACAATGATTATCCATTTCAAAATGAGTAAAATATGGCATTTCGATTAGGTGGGACGAATGACGAGGTCGTCTAAGCAAGTCCGATTACGTTGCTTAACTTGGTAATGAACAGAAATTTGTCAGCGACTCGCACTTGGCCATTATTTATTATTTGTTGTTAAACTTTAGAGTCTGTACCATAATCGTGCCAAGTTTTACGCTTCCTTTAATTTTTTGAGTATTATTATTTACTAGCGACCCGCCCGCCCGGCTTCGCACGGGTGTAATTTACGTGCGAAGCCGGGGCGGGTCGCTAGTTATATATATAAACCTTCCTTGAAAAAGTATCTAACTGATGGTGAAAACCGCATCAAAATCCGTTGCGTGGTTTAAGAGGAGTTAGTGGCCATACAGACATACAGACAGACAGACAGACGCGGGAAGCGACTTCAATTTATACTATGTAGAGATAGAGATTAGTTAATCTGCCGTGACATTAAATAATCTAGTAATTATAAAACTTTCGCGATTTGAATACATGTTTTAAATGTTTATCGGGACTTATCGCGTATTATTTAATTTAGGTAAAAAATATGTACCTTTCGCTCGACGTTTGTCGACCATGTAACAATGGCCGTGGTCACGAGCTGACTAAAAACTGCGGATGAGTCCAGCGAGAAGAACGGGTGTTTTGTATTCCTACCCACACTTGGTCTTGAAAAATCGCAGGGTTGTCACTATGACACACAACACTGACTGTATCGGTAAATGTCCTAGTAACTATACCGCGGTTTGTACACTTGCTTACTATTATATGGGATTCCACGACGCCGCTAACTTAAATCCATGTTCCCGTTTGAAATTGCGATGTTTTCTAATTCCAACCGCTTCCAGACCATTCTTGAAAAATAATGTCGTTCAGTGGAGAGGACCTTCGGATCGTGGAGCACGATCCAGTGATTTTTTACCTAAATTAAATAATACGTTATAAGTCCCGATAAACAGTTAACACATTAAATAATCTGTAAAAAAATTACTTGCTAGCTATTACGGCTCGAATGTAGGACAGACAGACAGACAGCGTTAATAGACTTAGTAAAAGGGTCCCGTTTTCACTCTTTGGGTACGGAACCCTAAAAAATCGTTTAATTTATGGTAATATTATTCTTCAATAACATATCATTTAATTAGAACTCCTACGTATGAGGTAAAGACTTTATATCACGAGTAGCTTTAGGTACGTCTGTGGTATGAGGCCTATACTGACTTTACATTGTCTTGCGGGATGCAAAGTCCCATTTAGTCTATATTACCAAAGTACAGGTACATCTTTGACTTACCCTGTAAGGAACGTGATCAAAGCGATCGCCTCTTCAAAGAAACTGCAGTAAACCTTGAAATGGGATAAAATAGCATCTGGCCATTAGTCAGCTAGTCTTTGTAAAAGGATAAATCTCCGTACAAGTGGCACGCTTTTTCGTCGTCCTTTCTCATTAAAATGCTGATGGTATTTACCGCGGCCGATATTTTGTAGGATCCTGATTTATGAGCAGTGATTACCTCTTTCCGGAACAAAGCAGTACCTAATTTTCACGTAACTTTGAATTATAAATCAAATAATGATTTCTTAGGTTATCGCGCTTATTACACTTTTTTTAGGGCTGAAACTGGCATAAAATATGGACCAAAAACAAAATTGTTTAATGCTCTTTAACAAACGTTATAATTCAACTTTATTTAATTTTATTTAATATTAGGTTTGCGTTTGCCCGCCCAACTTGCCTGATGTTAAGCGATGATGTGGTCTACGATGGAGCTCGCTTGGCTAGAAGAAACTGATTCACTCTTTATTTGAGGACACCAATTATTATTCTTTGCAAAATCATGTAAAGCTATTTATCTCTAATGCACATTTTTACTTACATTTGTCAATATACAAATTTTTGCTGTTTCAAACGGTTTATTGACAAATAAATGTAAGTAATATGGTGCGTTACTGTTAAATCTGTACATGATAATGTAAACAACAATCAACGATTTATGCCAACACTGTATCATTTCAAAATAATTACCTGGCCTAGCTACAAGGACAAAAGAACTGTTTGAAATTTGAATTTCCCACCATGGGTACAACGTATCACCTTAATGGACAATCACTGAAAATACACTGACCGTGCATTTACAGATGTTTTGGGCCAGTTCGGACAAATACAATCAAATGGGCTATTAAGTTGTTTTCTTCTAAACATGCTGTTTCTTCATAATCATTCCTGACTATTTCACTGTTGGATATAAGCAAAAGCCTCTTTTAACTTGCTTACAGAGCCTATAATGGATAATGCTCTGTCAATGTCACATAATTTATTCCGCAATTACACAAAAATAAACAGTCATCCATATTTTCGTAGATAGTAAATAAAATCGATTCCCCTCGGAATGGGTTAAATCGAACCATATTTCATTTTGATTAATTGATCAGTGACGATGACTGTACAGATGGTAACATTAATCAATACTTACATACCGTGGTAAGTAAAAATACATCATAGTTGGAAAAGTTCAGAATATTAGTGTCATTTAAATATTTTCTTTAAACATCAAATGCAATGGGATTGACAAGTGTCAAAGTTACGCTAGGAACAAAAGAATTATATTTTTTTACAAAATACATCTGTTACTTTTTTCCTTTGGTCATCATCATCAGCCTATTTGATGTTCGTCCACTGCTGGACGTAGGCCTCTCGGGTCTCTCTTAAAGAACGCCACAAGAGACGATCTTCTGCTTTTCGCATCCACTTGCCAGCCGCCTTTTGCAGGTCGTCACTCCACCTACTCTACGTTTGCTGATACGCGGTCTCCACTGTAGAACCCGTCTACCCCAACGGTTGTCAGTTCTTGTACAGATATGGCTATCCCATTCCATATTTTCCTTTCGTAATTAGTTTTTTTTCACTTACCTTTTAAAATAGATTTGACCTGACCATTTCTAATGTAGTCCAAAATAATCCGGCCTGATTATTTTTTCCGGCAACTTACCTGTAACAAATTAAAAAACATTATTAAAAATAGAACTTTATATTTGACGGTTCTCCAAAGCTTGGTTTTCCATAGATGGCGCTAAAGTTGTCATATGCATTGTGGATAGTAATCCGTCCACAGACTGTTGAGTGAACGAAACAGCTGATATATTTTTGGCGATTTCAGACGTAGATGGACGTGCCGATGTATTGAAGTGCCGGATTAGTGAGACTACTGTATATTGCAATTTTGGTATTCCGAAGTCCAGTTAACCCTTCAGTCCATCATCCTTGATGCCCCACCCACACCACCCTCATAAAAAATCGTTCAGTTTTGTTTCTCAACAAGATTACTTACTGGCAATTTTCTTTTCGCCCAAAATATGTGAAGTACATTTGCAGTTGTTTTTACTACTTTCTTTTCCAGAGCAGCCCCTTGTACCCAGGGCCCGCCTTTCCCCTAGATTTGATAGCACGATATATGGCTGGCCGGCTGTAAAACAAAACTCATATACCGAGGCGAGGGTCGCTGTTAACCAATTTGTAATAAAGTTCGTATTGATTCGTGGACTTGTTTACCTTTTGACTGAGTTCAAAAGATCTATTTTTAGGGTTCCGTACCCAAAAGGGTGAAAACGGGACCCTATTACTAAGCCTACGCAGTCTGTCCGTTCTACCTTATAATGGCTGTTTTTTTCGAACCGTAATAGACAGCCAGTTGAAATTTTCACAAAATATGTAATGTTATGGCGGATTCACTAAGAAAGAATAATAAAATAAAATAAATACAGGGATGGGTGACCTTTTCTGCTACCTGAACTTGACCTCACAAACAAGTTTACATAGTATTAAATAACGTCAAACAAGTAATAGTCATAGTCAGAGTCAAGCAAAGTAAGTCAAACTCATGCCCCAGTTAAGTGGTAGAAGCTCTACAAGAGGCTTCTATGGAGTTATGGAAACCACATGAAAATACATGTTTCAGCTCGTTATTTCACTTGTCCACATTCGATCACTTAATAAATAATAATCCACCATTACACTTTAACACTCATAAATACATAAGTATAGGAAGATATTACAACAAGCCGACATGTTTTTCGATCGAAAACTCAATCGACAAAACCGCTAGTGTTGCCATCAGGCGGACCGCAGGCCTGTATGTAGCAATTTTTTAGAACTAGATACCTGAACAAATATTCAAATTGCATTCTCGATTCATGAACCGAAATCAACAACAATGTGTAATGTGTATATTTCTCACGGAATCACGCCAAGTGAGAACAACATAACTTACATACTTTATGCCTAGGTGAAGACAGTAGGGTGAATCTTATTGCTTGTGAAAGCTACAGATTCTGAATAATAAACCTGAACATTTTAACAATACATTAATCATCAAGGGGATAATATATGTAAATTACATAAAAATATTTAATATATACAGGGCTACTGGTAATCAGTTATTAGTACAACAAAACAAACAACTTTAACAAACGACTTTAAAAATGTATGAATCAACTGATTTTTGTTTCGCGAATTTGATAAGTCGTAGTACAAAAGTTTTGTTTTGACGTATTGAAGCCGACCTTAAGAGTATGCTAACTGATAACCGGTAACCCTGTATAAATATATAAAAATTTAAAAGAGAGATATGCCTCAATACGATTAAAGTTCGTATGTAAAATTTAAAAAAAACTTGAAAAGTGAAAAACATGTTTCATATTTTTAATGGTAAGAATAAATCCATGAAACGACATCAAGGCAGATAATTATACACTAGATATGTCTAAAAAAATTACATCAAAGCGTATACACACTAGACTAAAAATCAGTTTTCATAATATACAAGACAAGTATTTTAATCAGTAGTAATAGGAATCTTCTTTATCTCTCAGTCTAACATTATCAAAATTTGAAAACGCGTTCCCAAAACTAATAGACCACTTAAGCTTCTATCCTAAAGGAATCGTGCAGTAATTCAATGATCCCTCTACTTCCGACCTAGCCGCTTCACACGAGTGCTCCCGAGAGACCGCTGCCTTTTTTCTATTCTCAGAAATAATGCCCTGAATTTAAGGTTAGGTTTGTTTGCTTGAGCTGACTCGGTGATTGTTTCGGATGTCTAGCTAAATCTTGCTGGTTGAACCAGACAACCAACATGCACTGGGCCAGCATGGTGGATTAGAGCCAATCCTCTCTGAGAGAAGGGTTGTATCCCAGCCGTGGTAGTAGGAAAGACTGATAATTATGATGATTGATTGAACAGGAAACCTTTTTCCCCGACGCAAGAACGAGGTGTTATAAGTTTAGCTTGTGTCTGTGGCAATAGAAGCGGCGTAGCGAAGCGGTTGTGGCGTAGCTTCCGCATGGCTGAACTAATTTAGTTTCTTGTTTAAATGGTGACTTGATATAATAGTGTTCTTCGTTATGTTCAAGAAAATCTGTTTAGCCGTTTGAAGTTTATCAGCTTTTATTATCAGAGGTATAGGAAGAGTAAAAAAAAACAATTTAATAAATGTTCATAATAATCCAAAGAAGGATTTTAGTGAAAGAAAAACCGGAAATGTTGCAAATGAAATGTTGGAAAATTCGGAAAGAATTGCAAGTGCTTATTTCAATGGGATTTTTGTCATCATCATCATCATATCAGCCGTAAGACATCCACTGCTGGACATAGGTCTCCCCCATCGACCTCCAAAAGGGCCGGTTGGAAGCGGCCTGAATCCAGCGTTTCCCTGCGGTCTCTTTTTAGGTCGTCTGTCCATCCTGTGGGTAGGCGTCCTACGCTGCGCTTACCGGTGCGTGGCCTCCATTCGATTGAGATTTTTGTATGAACCAATACCTCTATTGGATAAATTTAGTCAGGACAAGTTAGTCGGGTGAGCTAGTCTTTACTAATCTATACTAATATTATAAAGATTTGATTGTTTGTTTGTTTGTTTGCATTGAATAGGCTCCGAAACTAATGAACCGATTTGAAAAATTCTTTCACTGATGGGAAGCTACACTATCCCCGGGTGACATAGGCTATAATCTATACCAGTGCGAAGCAGGGGCGGACCGCTAGTTATAAATAAAAATTCTTTTTACGACTTTTTGTACAAGAACAGTCGAAGAAAACATCGAAAATCACTTTAGAATAGCACAAAAATACCCACCGTCTTTTCAAATACAAAATGCAGAAGATTGTCAACTTTGCAATTAGGTTGATGTAATGTATTAATACTGTCCCCGTGCCCAAGTTCCCCTCCGTATTTCCCCCTATAAGAGGAGAGGGTGGCAGCATCCCCTGTAAGGCTAGGTCCACACTTTTTAAGGATTATCTATATATTATAATGTTTAAAGCAGATCTATAATTATTAAGAACCACTTTTACAGAAATTATATTTTATTTTATATTCACTGTAATTAAAATAGGCTTATTCGTTCCAATTCTGAATGTCAAGTAAAATCAGTCGCCGGCTTAGCACCATCCCTTGACCAACCATCCCTTAACCAACCATCCCCTCCAAGTCATCTTTAAGGTCGTGAGTAAGCGGTCTTTGATTGGTCGATGGTTATATGCCAGCGCCTCCTATGTTAAACTTGATTCAAATAACGTGCTAAAGTCAAATCAATATAAATAATACAAATCAACAATTATGCTACAGGTGGCGCTAATGTAGTTCCGACTTAAATAATTATGATTATATAGGTAAAAAGCGCAAGCAATAACAAGCCGACCTTAAGGTCGGCTGTGTGTCAGGCTTTTTATTTATGCAACTGAGTGTCAAGACGAACAGATTGCTTGGACGCAAGGGTGATAGTACCTATCATTATGAACAACTTTTACTATAGGAGCAACTCTGAAATTGGACCGGATGGAATAGCTGATATTTTTGGGTCAATGGTAGTTTTTCTTTTTGCCTTTAGAATTAACTATAGTACTTGTTAATATTATACTTTCCAGGATAAGACATCTAAACGATACCTATCTCCACTGAGCTTGCCACCTGCGGTGTGGCCCAGTCTTTAGAGGCCTGCACCCCAGATCTACTTTGCCATAGATTAGTTGATAAGTATAGGTAACTCGGCAACTTTTTGCCTATACCTCGGAACGTTGTGGAAAGATTATCTTGATTTTAGAAATGTCAAGCTGAAAATGATGGGGAAAGTTTTGGAATTTAGAAAGAAGTTAAGCTAGTAATGTTTTGAGTTTTGAGATGGAATACTCATGATATCGACTATGTCTGTTTCATCTAGGCGCTGTAAAATGATTCAGTCTACGATGCAGGACACTTGCCTAGAGGAAACCAATTCACTCACAACTTGAAGACACCCAGATTGTAACTATCGGGGAACACACATTCAGGCAGCGTATCTTAAGCATTTGTAAAGTGTAAAGGGTGATAAATGTTTTCTAGAGATGAGTTCCGAATATGATTTTAATTAGTTATTTATAGATACAAATAGATATGACCTCAAACCCTAATATTTAAACTTAAGGCTACGTTCACCGATACCATTGACCATGGCTAAGCGGTAGCACTTGCACTTTACAATCAGATTGCACCCGGTTCAACAAGACAACGTTTAAATTTGAGTAAATGTGCCATTGTAAAGTATATAATTGATACAATGTATGTACAATGACGCTCAGACGGTTTTGACTGTATTCACTGAGAGATTGTGACTCTATAGGAATTGTATCTCGATGTATAATATGTATTAAACTTAATTTGGCTGCGATGGCGCCCTCTTTGATTATTTAATACCCCGGCTCGGGTGACTCACTTAATCTTAATAAACCTGATTCGACTGAAATTAATTCAGCTGATCGCTTGGAAATATCTAAACTCGTATTTGATTACTACATTTTCACACGTAGGCTTGTGGATTCATGTATCATAAGTTTATGATAAAATTTTCAATCAAAAACCTAGGCACATTTTTTAAAATTAGGCTTGTGTTTGACCGCTATCTCGCCTGATGTTAAGCGATGATGCGGTCTACGATAGAACACGTTTGCCTAGAAGAAACTGTTTTTTGCGACCCATACTGATGAGTTAAATAAAAGCTTGTAAAAATAATAAATAATGCTAGATGAAAAATTTGAGGGGCAATATTTACTAGTTCTATGCCAACAAGAAAGAAACCGAGCTCCCCATAACCTTTCCATTTTACGTCCTGACTGCACAAATAAAAATGTACAACTTGGGAAACTTGCCTCGACAACAAGAAATCGAAACGTATTATCTTGTAGTTTCACTACATTCTGTAAAACCAGAGATCTTTACTATGATAGACCCCGGAAGCAGAACACGCCTGGTTGAATGAAAACCCAGCGTGCCGCATTTTATGTACCTTCTATGACGTCACTAACGCACTTTAGTTATAGTTTTACTTGTTATATCAGAAGCATACGTACACCAATGAGGAAAACGTTTTTCCACCAATGGAGTCGCTATAATTAATTTTTAGAAAAAAAAACTAAAACTGACTTCAAGGCTGGTACCTCCATGTACAAACTTTAACTAAAAAAGTAAAATACAGTTTAAACAGGGATTGAAAGTCCTCATTATAATTTTTTTCAAAAATTATTAATTATTTTCGATATCATTTATATGGGACCACCTCTTAATGATGACTAACCAAACAATAAATATACTAAATAACTTTAAATTAACAACTTTAAGTTTTTTCTTTTATATGTGCTGTCCTTGCTGACCTTGTCACTTGCCAAATTTCATGATTCTAGGTCAACAGGAAGTAGGTGCCCTATAGGTTTTGATTCCTTTGAAAAATCGCAAAATATGCGACATAAACGGTCATATCTTTTGATCGCGTTGACTTACAAGTATGATTTATTCACGGTTAAGAGACCGTAGACACGAGTATTTGATAAATTTCAACTTGGTACCTTTACGCGTTTCTGAGAAAAGGGACTCGACATACAGACAAACAGACAGACAGACAGACAGACAAAAAAGTGATCCTATAACGGTTCCGCTTTTTCCGTTTGCGGTACGGAATCCTAAAAACGGAGTGAGATAGCGGCGCGAGGTTTTCCCACTTTTAAGCAACGCTTATTACTACAGATGACCGTAATCCTTGGCTTATTGTATTAAAGTCGCATTTAGCGGAGCAAAATCATGGCGGTTACACACAGTCGTGCGTTTCGCTACTTCTATTTTTGGGGTTTTTCTCATATTTTTCGATCAGTATAGCTGTAATGAAAATATACTTCACCAGTTTCCTTCATAATTATAAAATCTATATATCAAGATATCGCAGATATAATTTAATAAAAAGTTAATTGAATGAATCCAAAAAAACAGGGATATAAGCGCAAATCAGTGCTACTTTGATATATGTTTTCTATCGAGCGAAATGTGCTTAATCGTGTTTCGGTCTCATGGGTTTCCTAGATAAAACATAAAATTTTGTTATGACACCATTTTTTAAAATTTTAAGCTAACCATGGAGGTATGCACACTCAAACTAGAATGACCATAATTGTTAAAAGTCGAAAAGGAGCGTCGTAAGATAGGCCACATACTTGCAAAATTAACTGAAGGGCTCTATCTTGATAGAAGGCTGTGGTATTGTAGTTTCACTACATTCTGTGAAACATACTGTGGCTTACTTGTGCTACTTAGTTGTACAATATACAGCTGTCTGGTCCAATATAACTTTTCTTTACGTATCCACCGGTGAGCGCACGGTTTCAAAAGTCCATCAAAACACGGTGAATTTGTGCTCGGTTACGACTGCGGCCAAGTTGGGTTTTGTTGTTTTAATTTCTCCGTCTATGCATGACAATCGGTTTTTATGAGAATTTGCCTACTTATGTTTAAAAAAATATTTATCTTGTTTAAATTTCATTGTGACAAAATAAACGTTTTTGTATGATGAAATGAGCTAGACCACAACTCACCTGATGGTAAGTGACGATGCGGTCTAAGCTGAGGCACGCGTGCCCATGAGATGCCTATTCGCTCTTGACTTGAAAAAACTTAGGTTGTAATTTATAGGGAACACTGAGGCAGGGAGCTCATTCCATTCCTGTGCAGTTCGTAATTTACAAAAGGCATTTTAGGTTAGGCGTATTTCAATGTAATTAATGTAACGTTAATTTTACTAGATTAGCACAGGACCGAGGCAGATGGCATAGCAAGAGAAAGGCCTATGGATATACCCAGCAGTGGGATAAGGAAGGCTGTGGATGATGATGATGAATGTTACTTTGTCCATCTCGATGGACAGACGACCTAAAAGAGACCGCATGGAAACGCTGGATGCAGGCCGCTTCCAACTGGCTCTTTTGGAGATCGGTGGGGGAGGTCTATGTCCAGCAGTGGACGTCCTATGGCTGAAATTATGATTATGTTATTTTTATTAGTTAGTTTTTGTTAAAATAACTCAATAAAAAATTACATTTTGTAGACTTTTTAGCGAAACATGTGAAATTTATAATTATGTAGGGCTTTTTGAATAATTGTTAACTGAATAACATCTACGCAAGATTTGGCCGAAAGCGAAACATGACGCGCAACTCTCCGCCCTTTATTAACCCCTTTCCGGAATGCTCCTAACTTCCACATAGGATACGTTTGGATTAATATTGAATGAGAATGTGGTGTACGGTCATTTTGTTACCGTAAAAGGAAGGTAGTGTAATACTGCGGTTATTCGTGGTCAAAATTACTCAGTAAAAAAAAAATGTGCATGTACAATTTTTTTTGTGTATATTAATCCATTAAAAGTACAGTAATAAAAATTTGTATATTATAGTAAATTTGAGAAAAAAGTAGTATACATTAATCCATTAAAAGTACACCTATAGTTACAATCTCGGCATGGGCTAGGCAATCTGGCTTCACCTAGACCAATGAAAAATAATGCATCTTTCATTGCACCATATGCCATTTATTTGCACCAAGCGTTTTGACAATGGACCGGCTTGCCCCTGTCTGTGTTTCCGCAGCATTACAATCTTGGAGTGTTCATGTCGAGGGTTAATAGTTTATTACTGGAAAAACGTGCTCCATCTTCGACCGCATCAACGCTTTCCATCAGGCGAGATCGCGGTCAAACGTAAGCCTAGTCCGATGTAAAATAAATAAAAAAATATTACGAAAGCGGACCAAACCGGCAGCGCATTCCACAGTCTAGCAGTTCGCACAATAAAGGTTAAAGTATCAAAGCGCTTCGTACGTGTTCTAGGAGTATCAACCATGAAACGCTGTCGATAAGTAAAACATAACTAAACTTGGCAACAAAACAACGCGCAAGAATTACAGCGTACATATTTATCCAGTACACAAAATCAAAACAAATCACGTCAATATTTCAGACACGGACAAACAGACACTTGAATTTATTTACTCGTGAAGTGGTACATGCATTGTTGTTTACGTTACAAGCGTTGGAAGCCAAGAGTTAGGACCTATTGTGGAGGTACAGACAGTATCTGAGATCTTGGATATTGCTTTTTAGGGTCCCGTATCCAAAGTGCAAAAACGGGACGGACTTATTATTCATGAAAATGTTTAAGGAAATTGCATGTTATCGTTAATTTTTAATAATTTACCTACTGAAATAAAGGTCGAGAATGATATCAACGTATTTAACACAGCTCTAACCAATTTATTAATCGAGAAAGCTTTTTTTAGTATCAACGATTTTTTTAAGGACATTGATCTAAATTCACAAATATTAAATGCAAACAATAAATAACATAAAAATCATTCATTATTTATTGTGCGATATATGAATCCAAGAATCTAAAAATATATCAAACATTGACATAATAATATTATATATGTCGGCGCGAGAGCCCCGAATGCGTGATAGGGGGCGCCGGCGCCGGTCGTCGATGGATGGCCGATTTTCATAAGATTATTCTTTGTTTCTATGGCGCGAGTATAATGGCCGAGGAGAATGAGACATCGCACGTACATTGACACAGTTTTTATTTCGAAGCGCTGTGATTACTAATTACAATATGAAATTTCTTGAAAATTACTTGGGGACAAGGTGTTCCGCCTTGTAACGAACGCTACCACTCTCCAACCAACAATCCAAATTCACAACCCCAAGCAAAGTTAGCTCCACCGAGCATCCAAAAGTCCCCCTTCGAAACACAAAGTAAAGTGCTAGCTCCTCCGAGCCCACGTCACCGACGCGTGTCCGCGCGCTCACTAGCGCCTCTGCCGGACGGTACCCAAACTAGCTAAACTCTGATTGATTGTCATTGTCAATGTCATTAACAATCAAGATTGTCAACGAAACAACTTCACAACGAACTTCAGGCAGAGTAAGTTACTGCAGCGTTACACCAGCGATGGCGCCACCTCCATCACTAGTCCACCAAAACAAAGCTAGGTGACGTCTACCTACATAATCTAAACCTTAAAAACTATCCGACGGTAGTTGCGTCCGAATGCTAAATCTTCAACGCGCCGACATATATTTTTAATTTTTCCGTATACTTCAATTTATATTATTATCTGATATGACATAATTTTATTTTGGTGGTTTGGTGGTTTTATAAAGTGTAAATATTTTTAAGACAAAAACTGATTGCATGCTTTATCAGCCAAAATAGAGTGCTTAACTATAATTATTTGAGATCACAATTTATTGTTTTTACCTTTTTGCAATGAATAAATTAATTAAGAGTTATAAAAAAAAAGTATGCAAGCCATGGCGGTAACTTCATCACTGGTGCTGCGAAGCGCAAGCTAAAAGCCCTTCTGCCCATTTTTCTATCGGACTGCCAGAGCGGGCACGACGAAAAATCGTCGCCGCTTTATGGTTGATATTCCGAAAACCCGTACGAAGCGCTTTGATTCCACATTTATTGTGCGAACTGCTAGTCTGTGTAATGCGCTGCCTGAATGGGTGTTCCCCGATGGTTACAATCTGGGTGTCTTCAAATCACGAGTAAATCGGTTTCTTGTAGGCAAGCGTGCTGCAACGTAGACCGCATCATGTCTTAACTTCAGGCAAGATGGTGGTCAAACGCAAGCCTATTATTAATAAAAATATTTAAAAAACACTATTTATTTGAGGTCCAATGTAAGTGATTGCTTACCTACTTTAGTGCGTAAACTAGACAACTTACATTGGATCTTATGTTGGTTAACTGCTTTCTAGCTTGCGTACGGCAGTGCTGGTCTCCGCTCGCATTTTTGCGTTCATCCATTATGTACTAAGGAAGAAACTTGTTTAGTTTTGATACTGACTAAGTAAATAGTGGAAGAGCTCACAGTAACTTGAGTACGTGGAGCGAATGCCTTATATTTCAGAGTTGTGTTTGTCACCGTTAAGCTGGAATACATGTTTTATAATGGGGTGGTCGGTTACCTCGGTACTCTCGTACAAGGGCGTCTCGTCCATAATGTAGTACTGCATTCGAGATTTTGGTGTATAATCTATCTATACCAAAGATAATATAACCACTTGATCGCGCATGAAGTTGACATTTGCTTTTCCACGAGGCAGCCACGACGGAGGGGGGAGGAGGTGTCGAATTGCGTATTATGCTGAAAATTTGTAGGATTTTTGCAATAAAGCAGATCTATCGAGATAAAAATGCCTGTAATTGCGAGATATCAAAAAAATCACACAGGGTTTTAAGCAGATGAATACGTTAAGATAGTTTAAAGTTTAAGATAGTAAAAATTGTCTGTCTATCTGTTTGTTTGTTTGAACAGACACATCTCCCGAACCACCTCCGGACGGATTTAAATGTTTAATTTCACGAATATGCTTAGTTTTATGTTATTACTTTTATTTTAATTCTTTTTCTTTTTATAAAATAATACAACGATTATTTACATCGTGACACGAAGCGTATAATGGGGATCGTCACACCCCAAACCAAAGAGATCTAAAGCAAAGAGAATTTAATTGACTTTGAAAGACGCGTACTCGCGTAGCAAGCTCCTACGGCGTAGACAGATGCGTAGACTTGCGTAGACTCCAGTCTATGCATCTGTCTACGCCGTAGGCGCTTGCGTAGGCATAGCGCTACTATTGTCTACGGATTCTACGGTGTAGAACACAGAAAAGAAAAAAAAAATGTTTAAATTAGAACGGCTGTCAAGGCATCTTTGTAAGATTTTTTTTTAGCCAGTTGCACCCATATTAACGAAACGTCAGTTATTTGAAATCAGTTAGCAGCTGTGATGCGGACAAAGAACTTTGAGACGTAACCCAAAAAGGTAAGGTCTAAGTTCTTTGGATGCGGAGTTCGATGCGTTGACATACATGAGAATGTTCAAGCAAGATTCTGTCATAATACCTGGCGACAGATTTTCCTTCTCATTTCCGTTCTATTTACTTCTCTTTTCTGTGGTGTAGAACACGAGTGGTTCAAAAAAAATGTGAACCTTATTTTAATCTCTTTAGTTAAGTAATAATGAAAGAATACTTTATCAATAAAAGTATTTTCTCAAACATGATAGTTAATTTGTCCATTATCTATAATATTATCGTATAAAGAGGAAAGATTTGATTGTTTGTTGGTTGTTTGTTTGCATTGAATAGGCTCCGAAACTACTGAACTGATTTGAAAAATTCTTCCATTGTTGGGAAGCTACACTATCCCCGCGTGACATAGGTAATTTTTTTTAAATAGGGATCATTACTAAACCTTCAATAATGTAACCCAAGGTGTAAAAAAAATAAGTAAGTCTTATTTTTTGCAACCCGTGCGAAGCCGGGGTGCGTTGCTAGTTAGAAATTAATTGATTTGATTGATTAATTTTGTCCATTAATTAAAATAGGACACCAATCACTTATTAGTGGCCCATTTTATTCTCGTCTAAATCTTATGCAAATGTATTTCAATTTAACGAATTTTTACCCTTACAATGTAGATAAAGTTTGAGTGGCACTTAGTTATCCATAAACCCATGCAATCTTTCATCATCTTTGTATGTCTATTTATAAGGTAATTTTTAGCGACTAAACAGCTAAACCAATAGTAATTTTCAAACTTTCGCGATTTGAACACATGTTTTAAATGTTTATCGGGACTTATCACGTATTATTTAATATGGGTAAAATATTTACCTTTCGCTCGACGTTTCGACCATGTTACAATGGCCGTGGTCACGAGCTGACTGAAAACTGCGGGTGAGTCCGGCGAGAAGAACGGGTGTTTTGTTCTCCTACCCTCACTTGGTCTTGAAAAAACAATACGTGATAAGTCCTGATAAACATTTAAAACAGCTAAACCAATGTTAGTGAAAATTTTAAAAGAGGTAGTGCTCATTTTAAGGAATAATGTAGGGTACAAAATCGAAGTGAAAATACACTAGAGATCCGTATGATGGTTATGTATGTTGAACATAGGCCTCCTCTTAGCACGCCACATTGAGCAACAACCTGCCTTTTGCATCTACTGGATGCCCGCGATTCTCACGATCTCGTCGGTCCTACCTCGGGAGGCCTACCTACGCTGCACCTTCCGGTTCGTGGTCTCCACTCAAGAACCTTTCTTTCCCATCGGTTATAGGTTTCTAGAGAGATATGGCCTGCCCATTGCCACTTCAACATGCAATTCCTGGCAGCTAAGTCGGTGACTAGTTCTTCGGTGAATATCCTTTTGTATTTGTGTATTCCTCGGATACGTACCAAACGTTTCAAATCCACGTTTCTAATCCGTACGGCCAAGGATTGCAACAACCTGCCAACTTCCTTGTTTCCTGAGAGATATAATCTGGGTCTTTTCAAGGCCAGAGTGAATAGGTATCTTCTAAGTCTGCGTGCTTCATCTTCGACCACACCGTCGCTTACCAACGGGCGAGTCGGTGGTCAAACGCGGACTTACGCGTTTAAAAAAAAACTCGTTCCGGATTTAATCGCGCAAAGAAACTCCGAGCATAGTCATCTCTCCAATAGCCGCTAACTTATAGTACGGCGCACATACTGATTTTTCACGCACACTAAGAATCTATGAACTAAGTCATGCAAAATGGCGGCAAGATGATGGTGAGGTCGAATAAATACATCAAGCCTAATTCAGGCCTGATGAGTTCACTCCCGCCAGGCCACCATCTCTGTGGTAACACCTCTCTTGTTTGTCTGATCTTGAGTCCATAACCCTAACCACAGCATAAACAGTTACCTCAGAACATTACTAATTCTCAACATGAGTCGCGAATTGGACCCTCTCAAGACGTAAACGTTTTTTACGACGTTACGTATTGCGGTTCCGTACGTAACGACGAGAGACGTTCGCGGGTACGTGTGGCGCCTTCTATGATTAACGGGTGTTGGATGACGGGTAAAGGAGACAGGGATAAACAAAAGGAAATAAACACCTTTCTTTTTAAACATACACGAAATACTGTATATGACGGTCGTGGTGATTATGTGAATATCTTCGCTGTATTTGCGAAAAATAAAATCTACATATAAATAAATCGATGTGTGTATGTTCCCCATGGACTCCAAAACGGCTGGACCCATTTTGACATGACCTCTCGAAGACGACCTCTTTGCCCAGAGCTATCTTGCATGCATATTTAAACAAAATTTGAGATAAACACATGAGAAATTTCAAAAACCTACTACATTATATCCGCGATCATCCGCTTAAGTACTAAGTGGATCGCAACCTAACTTCGGCGATCTGTTAGGAGCAGCCAGCCAGTCCAGGGTCCTAATCAAGTTACACACATCGAGCCCAAGTGTCCGGGTACAAACCCACCTTTATAGGTCAACAACCTTCGTGAAAATAGGTCGCTTCAGGATATCTGCATTACCAGAAGGCTTTAAACTTTTGCCTTTTGAAAAACTTGTATTTTTCACCTTATAGCTTGAGGGATACGGTTGAAAATGGTAATTAATATATGTTGAAATTGAAGGCTTGCTTAGTTAGCACCAAAGTTGGATAAACTAATAATAGAGAGTAGTGTGTAAATAATTTTCATTTCTGTTATACTAGGTACTTTTTTCTCTATATCTTCATATATTTTTTTTAATGTTTAACAGGCCTGCGCTTGACCACCATATCGGCTGATGTTAAGCGATTATGCGGCCTACACCTCATAAGAACACTGCTGCCTTATATTTTAGATTTGTAAGTAAATTAATTTTCGCGATTTCTGGAATAGTGAGTGAGTGAAGTGGTTAGTTTTTAGGGTTCCGTGCCAAAGGGTAAAACTGGGACCCTATTACTAAGCCTAAGATGTCCGTCTGTCTGTCCGTCTGTCCATCTGTCCTACCTATTAACGGCTATATCTTTCGAACCGTAATAGATAGCCAGTTGAATTTTTTACAGAATATGTGATGTTACGGTGGATTAACTAACAAATAACAATAAATATATTAGAGTAATATAATAATTATACGACAAATAATAATAATATGAATAATAACCCGTCCATTAATTTAAGAAATGTAGAGACCATAACAGTCCTATTTTCGTAGGACAATTTTCGTCGAAGTAAGTCGTCACAAACACGTTGCCGACCCTTAAGGACTATATTAACTCGCCTGTTGAAGAACCTCATGATGTAGCTTCTCGGTAACACCGTGGAAGGTAGATCATTCCACATTTTGCAGATGAGACAAGAAAGATCGAGTGAATCGCACACTGTGCGATTTCCACTGATCTATGATGTGTGGATGAACTTTCAGGCGGTGGCGGCTAGTGCGATGGTAAAACCGTGACGCCGGTATCAGATCAAACAGTTCTTCATCTAAAAGATAAAGTGATGCTTTATGAACAAGACACCTCAAAAGGCGCCCCAAGCTATCTAAAATTAATGACCTCTCTCTCCTTCTAAATAAAGAACTATCGCTATCCCTGTCACCACCTGAAAAGTGACAAATGAACGCCATTAAGACAACAAAGACAACACTTCGCCTGACGTAACTAATTCTACTAAATTCTACCAAAAACAATAATAACGACCACAACATCATTTACGAATCTACGGAACACGTTCCGCACACGCAAACATTCATTTAGGGTTCCAAATACGCATAAATCTACAAATTACAACTGCAAAACTCAACCTTATCCATCAATATATAGGGTTGAAATAATTTGCAAATATGAAGGTAGTTGTTACAGCAATTTCGCTCTAACGTGTTCGGGATAAGGCTAATTTTTGATTGTGGAGATATTTCCGCATAGTCCAGGGATTGCACCCAATTAGGATAAATGCAGATGTTATTTTATGGTAACACTCACCGTCCGTCGATGTTATATTCATTTTGAAAACTTCGTTCGAGAATTCAAAATTCGAATGCAAAATCACGCAGACCGCGTGTGATAGTCAAAAGTTCACGCGAAACTGGTCTTTATTTCTATTGGGAACGCGCCGAATCTCGGTGGGACCACACGGATCACTGCGGTCTACTGCCGTATTGCAGATAGCTCAAGTGACAAGTTCACACAAAATAGGCAAAATTCACAGCAATACTGGCCAGTAACACAGAAAAGAAAACACGTTCGGAATTCGAAGCATCCGAGCGAGTGGACAAACGTCAAAACTATTGGCGCGAACTCTTGACAGATGATTGATCCCGCACTAGAATTTCACTTGAAACCACTAGTTTATGAGTCACAACATCAGTAAACACCAGTTAAAGCACTAGAGAGCCGATAGATAGCGAAAGAGATCCTACTTTCAACGCAATCCGATGCTTTTTGATAGTGTAACGACAAAACAAATAGTCCGGAATGAGTGAGCTGGCACATGCGCAGAGAGCAATGCCGTATGCGTATATTGTTGAGACGCGGTTACTGAACTTCGTAGGCTCGATGAAAATAAATAAATATTTAAATTGGATTTAAAAAAAAAATTAAGACTGTAAACAATTTGCGGAATGGTAGAAACGTATAGTAGTTTAGTAGATGTGGTAGTAAAATTATTTTAGTAGGTGCTTTAATTTTTACGATTATTTTTTATCGTCGTTTTGGAGATTGAACTTTAATGAAAACATTGTAAATTATCGTTTACGTAAAAGTACGTAACAATTGTTGTAGTGGCAAATTTGAGCAGTTCTGTCTTATTATTACTTTCAGGATTGATCTTGATAA
Source organism: Agriopis marginaria (assembly GCA_932305915.1). Lineage (NCBI taxonomy): Eukaryota > Metazoa > Arthropoda > Insecta > Lepidoptera > Geometridae > Agriopis > Agriopis marginaria. Next base: position 16,656,513 of record OW029914.1, on the reverse strand, counting down.
AATTTCGCAAGGAGGCCGCGTGTATTACGAAGATGGATTTATAATTTATTTTTCCTAAAAAGTACGGGATCACTGGAAATCGCGTGTAAATCGTGGGACGCAGAGTTCCACAATAATTTCTTTAGATTAGATGCGTGTGGTACCCATATATTTACTAGCAGATCGATGTTGTTTCAGATTAGTCCCATAAAAACTGCATGAAAATTGGTTAGGAGTTTGGCTTCTAAATAAAAATAACTGGAAAATTTGTTATTTTGATAACAATATCCATGGTCATCTAAGTAACCACCGTAACCGAAATTGCGTATTATATATACTCATTTTGTGAAGTAATTTTTTAAATTTATAATTGTTATTTATAAGAACGCCAAATCTTCCCTGCCAACCCATCTATCATTACACATCCGAATTCTGTCCGGTTACCTAGCATGATAAGGATTTAACACAGCATTCTCAAAATAAAATAATATATGCATAATTTTGAATATAATGTGAGCCATTTTCTATATAGCCTCAAAGCACGCGCGCTTTTTTAGTAACGCGCGCTACTTTCTATTTTTTTTTGTTTTTTAGTTTTGAGTCAGATGATCATATGTGCAGAAATGTCCCGATTTTTAATTTTTATATTTGTATTCGCCCACAGTCTTTCGCTCACTTAGTATTTCATTACATTATATTTAGTTTTTTTTTTACCCTTAAATTGAGTTTATACTCGCTTTTCTAAACCCTTGTATTAAAACTCATTTATATTGATTTATACTATTTATTGTTTAATTGTTTTTATATTTTTTTTCTCTGTACATTTTTTTTTTAACGCTGATAAGTCCGCGTTTGACCACCAACTCGCCTGTTGGTAAGCGACGATGTGGTCGAAGATGAAGCACGCAGACTTAGAAGATACCTATAAAAACACAATGATACATAATGTGTATATTTAATTCATTAGTAATAATAATACATTATTTTCAAAATTACAAGCATTAAGGTGTAAGCGCGCGATATTTCATGTACTATATCCTGTTTGGACCTCAAGATAGAGGCTTAGCCTAGTTTGAGGCCCTCAGGCAATTTCTTTATTGTATCTTTGCCATTATGTGAAATAAATAATTTTGTTTTGTAATTTTTTGTAAAAGTATAAAAGCTAGAAAATTGTAGAGTCTCCATTATGAGTAAGCCCCTACATCTGCAGCAGTAGGCTGGGGGACACGAACCCCTGAGATATTTATCCCGCGTCACAGACACCTGACATACATTAATACTCTAAGTATGCCTACGGGTTGGCCCGTTTTTTTTTTTTTTTTTTTTTTTTTTTTGTGTTTGTAGTGCCCTGTGTTTCACCCGTGGGGATTACGCCTTATAACATCAGCTAACTCCCAGTGAAAGTCCCATCAATATCAGTCGTTTCGGAGTTCATAGAGAACACATACATACATATAATACATACATACATACGTACGCACGCACTCACAAACAAACACATACACACACACACACACACACACACACACACAGAGAGACACACACACGCGCGCGCAATAAGTTATAAGTATTTAAATATCATGCTAGACAGAGAACGCACTATAGCACGTGATGAGTCTTCACTGATGACGTCAAGCCGTGCGCGCGCCATACAAATGCTATACTAACACGCTTTGCGAGAAAGGGACACAGCATCTGCTCTCTATCCCCACCAATAACTTCAAATGCTCATATCTCAGTGATTTATCAACCAATTTAATTATTTTTTTCAGTGTAATTATGTAATGTATTTAGTTATCTGTAATAAATAAAACATTAGGACACATGCATATTGTCACATAATTTTACAACGGAAGGATCGATGTGCTTTTTTGCTTGTTCGCGTGGCGAGGAGTGACATAAGATAGTCTATCCTCTATTGCACACCCAGTCTTTTCTAAGGTTGCCTCGAAGAGATCACTTTTAGCTTTAAGGCCGCCAGTTGTTACACTAGTTTTTAAGAGTTTTTCTCCTCTGTATCAAATTTAATGGTGTGAAAAAAAAAGAGTTAAACAATCAATTAATCTATCAAGATATTTACTTTTTATCGCCGAAAAATGTACCGCACTTGAAGAAGTGTCTACACGGGTGAAACCGCAGGGTGCAGCTAATAAAAACATACGTACTACATGTTAGATATATAGCATACTTTTTTGTTGGGCAAGTGCCTTTATTAACTAAAAAAATACAAACTAACACTACAAATACAGTTAGACTGCCCATAGACCGGTTAAGGTTAGTCAATCCAAATGCTCAAGCCCACTTCTTTTGGCTTTCCGTAGTTGAGTAAAAAATATCAGACATTTCAACGCAGCGGTTTTCACACTGAAGTGTATAGTAGTAACTGCGACCATGTTATCACCAACTTTTATCATCCAACATTTTTTATGTCCTTAGCCGTCGTATTTGTCCAAAGATACTATTCTCGGGTACTAAAGATTATAAGATAAGATGAGATGAGGTAAGGTAAGGTGAGGTGAGGTGAGGTGAGGTGAGATGAGATGAGATGAGGTGAGATGAGATGAGGTTAGATGAGATGAGATGAGGTGCGGTGAGGTGAGGTGAGGTGAGATTAGGTGAGATAGATGAGATGAGATAAGATATATCTAGATTATCTTATCTCTGTCACTGTTTCTCTAGTTAAAATATCGGAGCAAGAGCGACAGGGATAATCTCTAGCGAGCGAGAATAGAGGCCTTGGTTTTTTGTTAGCCCACAATGGGACTGTGACTTGTTAATTACTTTTCACGGAAACTCGTTTTCGGTTATTTTTGCTTCTTTTTTCAGATAAACAATAGTTCTGTGACGTTTTTGTAATTGGAAGTTTGGGCATAGAAAAATACCAATAAAATACTGTATCAGTACTACAAGTTGGACAGTTCGTCCATAAAAGCTTCGATTGCAGACCGCCGCTTTATCTCGTAAACTACTAAATATTTTAAAGAAGTTTAGTGTAATGTGTTTTTGAAATTTGCTGAGTGAGAATGATGATAATGATACATAATTATGGCAATATTGACCTATTTAGCAAAGTTTAGGTACTTAAAAATTTCCCCTAGTAACTTTTTTTGCGGACTCCATTTTGAATTCTTGTACCCTTTAGGGTATATATAACGTCCTTGGCCCTATGTCACTTCAACTATTAAACAATTCAAATGAAACCTCGCATAACTAAATTATTAAGGTGCTTAGGCTGCAGAGCGTGCAAAAGAAACCTCATACATACATATACCTACAACTACATACATACACTCAAAAAACATAACCCCTCTTTCTTGCGCAGTCGGGTAATATAATCACTCAATGCATAGAACCATATGGAACGCATCCACCTGCAAACAAAATGTACAGCGCGTGGTGAAGATTCAACTGTTGAACGACTAAGATTTTATTTCACTTTTCAATTCTCGATTGCGTGCGACGGTCCCAATAATGAGCTCTCTGACGCAGACGTTATCGACGACGGCTATAGGCAGGGAGCCCACGTCTAATTTGATTACAATTCGAACTGACGTAAATAACCTTTGATAATTATATAGTTTGGATCTGCCTTAAACTTGAGCTAGTAACGAAAAAAGTCTGCCAAAAACTGATAGGGGCGAGGTAAACACAACACGTATTGCACACACTGACATAATATTCTTACTAGTTCTACAAACGCATCCTGCAATATTGAGCGGCACACAACTGCATTTATGTGCTCAAAATGTAATCAAATGGACGACGAAGGTGGGTGTAGGTAAGAGCTAAAGAGGAAACTGTAGGTATAACGCTTCCTTTTATTATTATTTTCTGAGAGTGTGATTTGATTCTTAGGCACTTCGACCAGTCAAACCATGAAACTGGGAAAAGGTGTAAAAGGGAAAAAAAACACTATTCTATTCCATTCATAAACACTATCTTATTCGTTCGGTTTATGATAATGATTTTTTATTGACCACAAATTAAATTTTTAGTTGCCAATTTTTTAAGTACAATATTTAGTTAAAAATATAATAAAATTAGGGTTACAAAACTTATTGCAACATGGTTAAAATTAACATGTCTTATTGACATTAATACAATTTGCAGTCGTTAGTTATCACTATAGGATTCCCCAGTAGACCAACGGAATAGTTGTTCTTTCTCGGTAACCATTCCTTTCTTACTCGTGATTAAAAATAGCAACATCTACACACCTAGGCTTTTTTAACTTGTATCGAAATAAATAATTAACTGGCGTCGCTTTGACGTGAACCTCGGAGCTAATAATGGTTTGGCACTTCAATAAATCGACTCTTAATAGAAACACGCAACCAACGCACAATCCGTTCAAGATTGGAAATTAAGAGGGGGAAAAGGGAAAAACGACTAAAATATAAAAAATTTGTAGGCAAGAAATCCTATGCTTAGTTTGATGAGCTATGTGAAAGAATCGTCATCATCATTTCAGCCATAGGACGTCCACTGCTGGACATAGGCCTCCCCCATAGATCTCCAAAAGGGCCGTTTGGAAATTTGGAAGCGGCCTGATCTCTTAGGACAGATGATCTAAAAGATCATCCGTCCATCTCTGGTCTTCATGCAAGAACCTTCCAGCTCCATCGGCCTATAGTGAAAGAAAAGAACCAATCCAGCCATGGCAATCGCGGTCGCTGAGATCGGAATGCTACCTTTAGAGCATCCTACGCTAAGTTTGCTGATTCGTGATCTCCACTCTAGGACTCTAGGACGTCTACTCCACCGGTTTTATCGGTCCTACGACAGAAATGGCCGATTCGGCAACAATCTTTTACCAGCGTATGCTATCTGTCATAACTTACGGTGCTGAAACATGGACACTGACTGATGGCGTCCACAAGTTCCAAGTTGCAGCGAGCTATGGAGAGAGCTATACTCGGCATTTCTCTCGAATGCCGAAATTATTTGACAGAGAACAAAAGTTACCGACCATAGCTCAGCGTACATAAATATTTAAATATAATAATGATTACTTAAATGTTATAGATAATTTAAAATTTTATTCAAACCAACAGGATTTGAACCTGCGTCATCCTGGTTTACGCCTTGAGCGCTCTTTCCGGTAAGCTACGGTCGCTTTTTTTGTTGGCCTCCAAATTCTTAAGCTGTCTTTAGATGCAATATAATTATATTATAAACTAGCGACCCGCCCGCCCGGCTTCGCACGGGTGTAATTTACGTGCGAAGCCGGGGCGGGTCGCTAGTTATATATATAAACCTTCCTTGAAAATGTATCTAACTGATGGTGAAAACCACATCAAAATCCGTTGCGTGGTTTAAGAGGAGTTAGCGGCCATACAGACATACAGACAGACAGACAGACGCGGAAAGCGTAGAGATAGAGATGAATATTGAATACCTATTTACCTTGGTTACGCCATAACTTGAGAACGACTTTACCGATTTCATTCTTCTTTTTTTTAATTTTCTGATACTTTGCAGAAGGTTCTTATGGAAAGAAAAATTAAGAAAATTGCGCAGTTTTTTTTTTCTTTTTTTTCAGAAAACCTAAAAATGATTTTAACTTCGCGCGTTTGACAGTTCTATGACAGGACAATTTCTGTCGAGTCAGCTGGTGTGTAATAAATAATTAACTGGGTTTACACTGATACGCTGTAAGCTTGGATACTATGTCGAACCATTTAAAAAGTTCACTTGGGCCGGACCTTATAATATATGTCAATGCTCACAGTCACTGAACTATTGCTTCTATCCTAGAATTTCCCCAAGTTGTCAGCGGCGACCCAGATAGCCGAATTAGTATGTAACGCGAGGCGACTGGACAATCAGTCTGTTGGCGTGACTAATCATTAGCGCGAGTGCGGCCATGTTTACTGATCAGGGCCAACTTCTCGATATCTACGTTCTTTGACGTGTTCTGTCATGATTTTTAGAACGATGCAGCTAGAAGCAGACAGGGGTGAAGACCAATGGAACTTTTTAACTGACGACGCAAGGCAAAGCTTATACAGGGCTAGTTAAGGGTTCCGTACCCAACGTGTGTAAACGGGACCCTATTACTAAGCCTACGCTGTCCGTCTTTCCGTCTGTCTGTCCGTTTATCCGTCTGTACGTGTGTCAGTCTGTACGGCTGTCCGTCTGTCCGTCTGTCCGTCCTACCTTTTAACGGCTGTATCTTTCGAACCGTAATAGATAGCCAGTTGAAATTTTCACAGAATAGGTATATTATGTTTCGGCGATTAACTAAGATATAATAATAACGTAAAAAGTAAAAACTAAAGAAGGTCCCCATACAAATATCTTTTTTTTAAACGTGTTTTTATATTTTCTCTACTGTAAAAACGGTAATACGTACAAGCATCAAATTTGGCATGATTATTAGTACACACTTTAAAATAAAACAAATAAAAATGCGATTCGGTGATAAATTTCTGCTTAACGCCAAGTTAAGCACCGTCGGGCGCGGTCGGTACTTGGATGGACAGAGCAAAAAGACAACATCACACCCAGATTGGGTGTGATGTTGTCTTTTTGCTCTGCTTTTTTGTACTTAGTAGTTAACGGCCGGTTATCCGAGTCGCGTAGTTAACAAAACGCTCCCTCAGCCCCCGCCAAGTTATAGCGACGATGTATTTTGCCACGCTAGAGTCAAGACGCCCGCGGGGGAGTGCAACGACAAAAACGAACATAGGTCCGACCTCGATGACGCCTAGCGCGGTACTAACGTGGCGCGCGCAAATTCTTGTGACATTGTTACGGTTTTAATTTCACTAAAAAACTAAACTATTCACCATCAAAATTCTATCCAAATAAAAAAAAATTGAATAAAATTGCCTTTCAGTACATGCAATTTCCAGGTTGTTACAAACTTTCATTAGAGCATAAAACGAAAAAAATAAACTAAATCGACTTTGTTTCAGATTTTTTTTTTTGATCGAAGAAAGTTTATTCCATCGTGTTTTGAACCAAATGATAAACTCAAACACAGATGTATCTGTGACATGTCTTTTTTTACAGCTCAAATATTGTAATCTGAATAAAATTGATTTGAAACCGTCAAATTTGGTATAAGAGGCTCTTAACAATATATGTGTTGGTACGGAACCCTCAGTGCGCGAGTCCGACTCGCACTTGGCCGGCTTATTCAATAACCTTTTTTTCCAAGCGTCTTTATTAACTAAACAAAATACAATCTAATACTAACACTACAAAAACAGTTATACTGCCCATGGACTTTTGAAGGTCTAAAGACAATCCAAATGCTCGAGCCCACTATCAGTTATTACTTTTTTCATGTTATGACGTCACGCGTTTACGGCAAGGAATTTCATGTGCGATAGAGAATACCAACCACAGTTTTAAGGCCGCAAAATGTGGTGCCATCTATCTAATAGAAGAACACTACCGGCTTATTCCGTAAGGTGCCTTAAGTTCTAATCTGAACTTAAGCAAAACAGGCTAATTTTAGACCTTAATTTGTAGACCTGTAGACTTTAATTCGGAAAGACATATTTTTTTGCTATACAAGGGCTCCGATTGCTGGCGCAACACGGGTTAAATGCTGTCCGCAAAGACACTGTCATTGATCAGTACAAACACCCTTACATCAGAAACAACAACAGAATTATGCAAATTTCGACCCTAACACCCGTAATTAGGGTCGGAGTTGAGTTGGAGAACACGAGTCGTACGTCAATCCAATCAGAGAAATTGGGTCTGAAATAAATAGAGTACAAAACGTGCTTCAGTAGCGCCTTTTTATTTGGTTTGCTAAAGATTTTCCTTGCAGAGTTGTAGAAGAGCTTTTGGTTGGGACATGGGTTAATTTTTAACCGACTTCAATAAAGGAGGGAGGAATTCTCAATTCAATCTAAACTTAATTTTTTTTTCAAGCAAACTTACATGTTTTTGTTTCGGAAACTACTCGACTGATTTAGACGAAACTTGGTAATTATATTTAAATTGGCATGAATCATCATCTTCATCATTTCAGCTTATCATGTTTGTTCTCACTGCTGGGACTCAGGTCTTCTCTCAGGGAGAGAGGATGGGCCCTAGTCTACCATGCTGGCGTAATGCATGTTGGTGAATGTAAATTGGCATGAATGCAATGCAATCATCATCATCAGCCAGAAGACGTCAACTGCTGAAAATAGGCCTCCCCCTTTAACCTCCACACTGAACGACAGCCTGCCTTTTGCATCCACTGGATGTCTGCAACTCTCACAATGTCGTCGGTCCATCTAGTGGGTGGTATATGCAATGCAATAGCAAACTTTATTTGATGCATTCGCACCTGCCACGCTTAACCCATCTCCCTTGTATATCTATCTTCAAATTATACATTGAGAATAATGATAAACGAGCTATGGAGAGCGCTATGCTCGGGGTTTCAGAAATGTGTAGATCCGTAGACGAACGAAAGTTACCGACATAGCCCAACGGATTAGCAAGTTGAAGTGACAGTGGGCAGGGCAGAACAGATGGCCGATGGCGCCGAAAGGTTCTCGAATGGAGACCACGGACCGAACATTGTCATCATATTCATCGGCTTTTTTGCCCCTGTCCCATTGGTCAGTTAAGTTTTCACAATATGTATTTCAATAACACAAAATTGTCTTATCTGTGATCTTACACTAAGTTATAGTAACGTACCTACCTATATACTAAAAGTTGTAATAACGTAAGTGTTATTGTACCCTAAAATTCTGATTACATCACTCAAACCGCAAGCATACAAATCCAAATGTTTATCGTCAACTACCGTCATCGATTAATAAAACTTGTAAACGGGCGAACGAGGTCAACCCAAGTCCAAATATGGCGGCAATACGACGGTGTTTTGCATACATTACGGGCAATGAGTTTATTATATAAACTAAGGTAGATACGTTTTACCGAGGTCTACGTGGCAATACAAACACAAGTTAATTACCTTGAGTGAACTCAGTCCGTCATGTGTCTGGCAACGACGCAAACGTACGACGCGCGATTATGGAGTATGAAAAATATTCAAAAATACCATGTTGTGTGTTTAGAAAGTGAAATACTTATACTGGGACTGTAAAAGGCTGTAAGGCTGTAAAGTTCTATGTATTCTGTGTAGGTAGCTGTATTTTTTTTTTTTTTGTTAATATTTTCTTGACCGGGGATCAATGTCCTTTAGTCATAATATTAAACATGTTTACATAGTATTAAAAGCGTCAAACAAGTCATAGTCACAGTCAGAGTCAAGCAAAGTAAGTCACGGTCAAGTCAAAATCATGCCCCTACAAAGTGGTGGAGATTTACAAGAAGCTCCTATGGAGTTTCGGAAACAACACGAAAAGACATGTTTCACCTCGCCCACACTCAAACACGTTTACGAGCACTTAATGAATAATAATTCACCATTTACTACACTCGAAAATACACAAATTTAGGAAAATAATCCAACGAGCCGTCATATTTTTCCACTTTGGCGCAAAAACTCCTGTGTAGGCATGGTATAATAATATACTCCGCCAGGTCTATAATACTCCGAGAAATAATGTGACGTGGGCGTCCCCCAATGATGTCATGATGTCAATTTACAACAGGTTCGAGAGAGACGACGATACACCACGTAACAGCTGATTGGGTAAAGTGGGAACTGGACAGGGACGTAATTCTGGGACAACTGCCAGAGTAGAAGACCTTGTTTTCTTTGATCATGTGTAGCTTTTTTAATAAGTATGACGTCTATATTGGTAAAACCTAATTGATTACGGAGTACGGAGTTAAAAGTAACAAGTTTATCGTTGACTCTGTTGTATATGACACACTTATAAAACGGAGTCTAGCCGTAGACGTTAACCATGAGAGGTCACTTGCCGTCACAGTTGTCTCGCTCGGACATTTTAAATATTTAAAGACAAAAAATCACAAACTACAAATAAAAATATATATAATAAGCTGGTAGCTCGTACGATATGAAAAACTGATGAAAACCGTCATAGAGGGAAAGCCAGAAGGGAAAAAAGGACCGGGAAGACCAAGAAGAGTATTCTAAGATCAAATAAAAGAGAAGAAAAACGTCAGTTCGTACAGGGAGCTGAAAACCGACCGTCAAGCCTGGAAGTTTCTCCACCGACAAGAGGTACGTTCCTAAATGTCGTATGAATATGCACAATTTTTTAAATAACATTGAAAACGTTGACACAAAATTTGAAAAGTATGTTTAAGCACAAATTCAGAACATTGTGAGATGTGTCGGAAAAAAATCATATTGCTAAGGTGAGGCATGATACGTTGAATTGGTCTTTTTCACTCTAAATGGTAAAACATCCAATCAAATTCCACAGTTTTAAACAAATTTAATGTTCATCTATCATCATCTCTACATAATATAAATTGAAGTCGCTTTCCGCGTCTGTCTGTCTGTATGTCTGTATGGACGCTAACTCCTAAACCACGCAACGAATTTTGATGCGGTTTTCACTATCAGTTAGATACATTTTCAAGGAAGGTTTATATAAATATAACTAATCCCGGCTTCGCACGTAAATTACACCCGTGTGAATACGGGGCGGGTCGCTAGTATTATATAAAAATGAATCCTTAATTACCTTGGTCACGTCATAATTTGATTTCATTCAACTTTTTGTGAGTTTTCTTATACTTTGTAGAAGGTTCTTACCGCAGAAAATTTGAAAATTTCAGAAAATTTAACGACGGCTTTAACTCGTGGATGAAACCGCGGGGCGCAGCTAGTAATAAATAAATAAGAGCGATGGTGGCCGGGAGGTACCTCAAAAGTTTAAAGACATGACATTCATGATCTGGGCCAGCATGGTGTATAAGTATCCATCCTCTCTCTCTGAGAGAAGACCTGTGTCGCAGTATTGGGAACATGATAGGCTGATGATGATGATGTTCAAACGAGTCCGGCCGGGAATCGAACCGGAGGTCACCATGCAGCTAATAAGGCACACGCGCTATCACTGAGCTACTTTTCATCGCTCGTTGGGCCAGCAATGTATGTTAACTTGTCCTATTATTCCGTCACATAGAGGAAGGGTTTACGTTGCGTGATTTGTCCCAAATAATATCGCGATAACACGTTAAAAACGTACGTTATTAAGGGAAAATATAAAAAAATCTTGTATTTTCCAGTGTTATTTTTAGTTTTGGCTGTTTTATACCCATTATGGAACGGAGAAGGCCAGTATATGTATTTAAGGTAAGCGCTTAGTGTGTTAGTGTGCCAGTTTGCGGTGTGAAAAGTTAGGTGTGAGATCTATTCTTTATTGATGTGATAGTTTTATTTGTAGGGTTTTTAAAAATCTTTTTTTGTATTTGGTTTTACCTTAATAACCCGTTCCCCGGACAGAGATGTCTCAATTGCCCATTTTTAACGTTTTTGAAGAAAAAAATTACTGGAGTAGATTTTTTTTATAATTTTGTACGCTGTAACAGGCAGGAACATGACTTTTCCATTCTTACGACCATGTATGCTACTTTATATGTATGTGTACCTACCAACGACCTATATGTACTACGTACTAGACGTCATGTACTGAATCCTCACTTCGGCAAACGTTGCTGAGCCGTAGAAACCACACCCCAGTCTGACAGTCTTCAGTTGTCTTTTTGGCGTGCATAGGTGTAGAGCGCTAGTTATTTAGTGGAAACCCGGTAAAATATGTACCTCAGCAAGAATTAAAAATCCACGTCGCAAGTAACACAATATTATTAGTTGATTTATTTAATAATTAGATAAGACTTTTGTATTATAAGTGAATAACAAATATTATTTTCCGATTGAAACCCAACTTGACATAAACATCAACTTTGACATCAATTATCACAGAATAAGTAATATGCAGAGTATTTAGTCTAAGCCCCGAGTAAAGACCGACCTTCACCCATCTGTTTATTGGATGAAAAGTATTTTATATCAAATTTAATATGTTAAATTACATATCGCGAAGATGTTGACTGAAAAAATTCAGTCCAGACTATGATTTTTGTTATTACCAACTTAAACTTTGTAGTTGGTATGGGAACAGCTGTTTTCCAACTACACAGTTAAGTTTGTTAAATAAAAGAAATTAAAACATTTAATGACAAACATGTATACGTGATTTTTTCCCACTTATCTCTACCAGTAGGGATACCTTGGTAGATATAAGTGTACCATGTGAAATAATGTTCCTTATATAATATGCACAATTCGTAGTATCATAGGAAGTGAAGTATCTCTGCTTAGTTTCCGAATCTGTGAGAGCTCGCGGCAAGCCAGTGTGACCAGGGATAAAATTTTAGAAACTTTTAGTAAAATTTTATGACATTTTGGAAATTAGTATTTTTATTGGTTTAATAACGAAAGTTGATTAATGGTTGGTATATTTTGGGTGAAATAACATTTTTATGGTAAGAACGTTGGCTACAATCCCTACGAATACCGATCTTCTGTTAATTGACCGATTATTTTCTATTATTACAAACCCATTGTATCCACGGATCCCGGCAAGTTGCATCCACTGATACCGGGATCGGTTTCCTTAAAAAAACAATTTTCTTTTTACTCGCTGATACCGGTATCCGTGGATACAAGAAAAAAACTATTTTCATATTACCCGTTGATTTCGGTATCCGTGGATACAAGAACTAAAATAAAATCGTTTTCGAAAAGTATCCCGGCGTACAGAGTACTTTTTTAAATGTTATTTCCAAAAAAGAAAGAAGACGGACTTGGGCCTCTCTCTTAGGGTAAATGTGGGCGGTGGCACATTTCAGTGGAACAGATGTCAAATTGGTTGGGCAATATCTCGGAAACTGTCAATCCTGGATCAGCAGTTCTTTTACAAAAGTGATAGATTTCGTAGAGGTCTTCATTTCAGATGACAGCTGTCAATCTTGGTTAGGCGATATCTCGGAAACCGTCCATTCTGGACCACCAGTTCCTTGACAAAAGTGATAGATCTCGTCGAGAACATCATTTCGGATGAAGTTAGTTAAAGGGCCCTTTCATCCGGTCGCCAACCAGCACGATGTTGCATCCCGGGATTTTTCGCGAGTTGGCGTGTCAGTCTTCCATGAGTGGGTTGTTCACTACTTAGGCCGTAGTAACTGCGGTCGGCCAGCGGTAAGCCGTGCCTCCAATCTCGCTACCCTCCATGATTACTCAATGCAGCCCAACAGTGCATGGCAGAATGGTATTGCAGCAGTGAAGTAACTATTCCGACTCGTTATCCCTAACAGCGTCACCGAAAAACATGTCGAAACACGGCTAGGCCATTTGGCGACATAGCTTTATCCGGCTATATTGCTTCCATTTTTGAAGTCGGTTAAAAGGTTTTGGTGTTTAGGTAATTTTTTTGATGATAATTTTGTATTATTCTTAGGTGCCTAGTTGACTATGGTAGTTTCGTAAAATGTATGACCTGGTCACCCTGCGAATGACAGCGCCGGTCGTCTTGTACACACTTCTTGTTATTGAAGTTCGGTTCTATTCATTTGAGTTCGTTGGTACCTACCAATTTCTGATAAATAAATACATAATTTGAATTTGGGAATGTTTTGAAGTAATTTTCTATTTGTGTTGTTATGTTTTTTTACATCGGACTAGGCTAACTTTTGACCGCGATCTCGTCTGATGGAAAACGATGATGCGGTCGAAGATGGAGCTCGTTTGCCCAGTAATAACCTATTAACCCTAGACGTGAACACTCCAAGATTATCGTTTCCTACTCTTCAAGCTCTTTCATTTGATACCCATATTAACAGGGTTGACAAAAAATATACACCATCCGCCATCTTGTGGTGGCGGCCATTATGAAAATATTACAACAATGGATGTTGTATATATTGTCGCCAGAACTAAAGGTGTATGAAATATTTCAGCACAATCAGTTAGAAGCTAAACTAACACACAAACATTGCAAGTTATATAAAAGCTTGTAAAAACTAGTAATATAGCAGAGTACCTACCTACTAGTTTACTCGTTATCCAAAGCCTCATAGAAAATTTCAGAATGAATAAAAAAAAACTTCAAATCTTGATAATTAACACGTTTCACCGAAGACATATGAACTTCGGGTTCCTAACTTACACTTAAGTTAGCGCTAGCTTGTTATCCAAGTAATAAGTTTCACCTTAATCATGCCATGGTAGCGAGGCATCAATAATGGTTGCTCCACACCATCAGTTTCATATAAAAATATTGAAGGACCACCACGACTCTATTGATACTTTTAATCACACAACCACCATTCATCTTCGACCACATCGCCGCAGGTGAGTTGGTGGTCAAACGAGAACTCATCTGCGATAAAAAAAAAGATGTACGTAATTATTGTTTTTACGGTCCGATCCCTCACTACCGGTGACGGCCGGAGGTTCGTACCTTCGAGGTGCCCTAGTGCTAGTCGCGTCAAAAACAAGTTAGGCCCAACGCCCTCTGCGTTTGCCAACCGCGGTCAACCTGTCGAGGCCGTCTAAGGCCAACAGCATAGTCATGCATAAAAAAAACTGGACAAGTGTGAGTATAGAGCATTTTTTTATTTCAAATTAACAACTTGCGAACTTTTTCCTTTATATGTGCTATAAGGCCCTGCTTTTTGCCAAATTTTATGATTATTGGTCAACGGGAAGTACCCTATTGGTTTTGATTCCCTTGTGAAATCGCAAAATATGCGATATTAACGTTCATATCTTTTGATCACGTTGACTTACACGTTTGATTTTTTCAAAGCTAAAAGAAACCGTAGACTCGATTATTTGATATAAATTTCACTTTGATACCTTTATGCGTTCTTGAGAAAAGGCGTCTTGACAGACGGACAAACGGACAACAAAGTGATCCTATAAGGGTTCCGTTTTTTCCTTTTGAGGTACGGAACCCTAAATGTACAGAAACACCCATTCACGTAGTGAAACTATATTTGGATGGTTTAAGAGTGCGTCAAGCTCACCATTTCAGAATAACCTGAATAAGCTTGTTCGTGCATAAGCAACTGTATACCTTTGAAACTTAAAGTTACGTGTACCTTAACCATCTGATAACAAATGTAGGTTAAACACGGTATGTATGGGTGTTATTATCGATAGTTTAAATCGCTCGCGTTAATGCGAAACGAATTATATTTCATTAATTTCTGTTTTATTGTTATTTAATATTTTCTTGTAAGCTAACTTACAAAATGTGTGGTAAATTTTAGGTATCAAAATTTTCGGACATCAAACTAAATATCTACCAATTTAAGTAAACGATTTCAAAATTAGTAAATACGCAATTTCGGTTATTTGGATGACATATTTTTTCCAATTGTATTTTGATTAAAAAAACTAAACTACTGAACCGATTTTGATATCCTACTAATATTATAAACGCGAAAGTTTGTATGTATGGGTGTATAGATGTATGGATGTTTGTTCCTCTTTCACGCTGCAACGGAACACCGAACGAACTGAGTTTTTTAATGAATAGTTCACGATATAGAGAGTGACATTGGCTACTTTTCATCATCATCGTCACCCTTTTTCATCACTTCGCGGGTGAAACCGCGGGGTGCAGCTAGTACATAATTATATAAAATTATAGAGTTCCAAGGTAACAAACGTAAAAAAAATATGGTACAACTGTAAAGTAACCACCTGCTTAATATTGATTGATACTGAATATTGATTGTTTGTAACATGTTGATCTCTAAATTACCATACTCTATAATGATAGGTAATATAAACCCCTTTTGGCTTAATACACCCTTTCCGCGTAACCATGTATGTCGACATGTTTGTCTTTCTTGTATTGCAACAGTCTGTAGAATAGTTTTCAAAGTACCGCCAACAATTTACGCGACAAACTTGTTGAACAACAACAAATCCGGGAACTTTGTTGTTGGAGTCAACAATACAGCAAACTAGCCTCTACTAATCCCGCCCTTAGGGGAAAACTTGAGTTTTGTTTTAGATAAAAATAAGAAAGTTCTACTCATTGGGAATTATAGTGTTTTGGCCAATGTTTTAATACAGGGCTACGCGGAAAGGGTGTATACTTAGCCAAATGAGTTCCATAATGCCCATAATTATGAATAACTTTTGCTATGGGTCTAACTTGGATATCGCGAATAAAATTACGGATCTTGGGCACTCTGCAAGTAATCTGTTCGAATGCTGCCCATCCGAGTTGGATTCTTAGGGCGACCTATTTGCCTAAGTTGGACCTACAGTACCCGGTGGTAAGTAATGCACATCGTGCTAAAAAGGGAGATATAGACTAGTGTCGCAGCGTCGGTAGTTCGTATAGCGTCGTCTCTGTCACTCAGTACGTTATGTGACGTTTTTGATCGTGCGACAGAGACGACGCTCTACAAAGCCGACACCCAGCCTATTATCTCACTCTTTAGCTCGATGTGCATTACTTATTGCCGGGTACTGTACCTAACTGAACAATCTGTCAAGATAGGTGTAATGGCAACAACTTCGAGAATATCGTTCCCAACGACAACCGACACGGGTACGACATGGACATTGGACTTTGCTCTATCTCAATGTATCTCAAACAAATCATCGCGTTTTCATATAGGTAAACATAATTGCAAAACATAAAAATTATACGCCGACCCGTGTTAACCCTTAAATGAGTGAGGCACTTAAGTGTAAAAAGTAAAGGCAATGTACATCTAATAAGGCCCAGACAGCGGCGACTAGCATAGAAATGTGAGAACCCACGAGGCTTTATTCCAAAGATATATAGAAATAACTAGATTGGAAATGATGTTACATCTTGAAAACAATGAGGGCTGGTTCCAAACGACTATGTAGTTTAGCAGAATTATGTTTAATTGCAGTACATGTTTCGTTTTATTTTAGTTTTTAGGGTTCCGTACAGAAAGGGTAAAAACGGGACCCTATTACTGAGTCTACGCTGTCTGTCAGTTCGTTCGTCCTACCTTCGAACCGTAATAGATAGCCAGTTGAAATTTTCACAGAATTTATAATATTACGGCTGATTAACTAAGAAAGAGGTACATAATAATAAATTCAAAAAATAAAAACCCCATACAACGAACGAATTTTTTAACGTATTTTTGCGTTTTCTCTAATAAAGAGTCTTTAAAGGTCGGCAACGTACTTATCTGTGATGACTCTGGTATTACAGGTATCCATCGGCTACGGTTATCGCTTACCATCATGTGGCCCGTTAGCTAGTTTGCCACCTATGGCATATTGTTTTTATAGACATGCAACATTGTTTAATTTTAACCCTTTCGCGAAACCTTTAAGTTCGCTTCCAGTAACGTCCAGTATCTTTGGTACTACATACGTGGAATGGCGTCTTTAAATTACCCTCAACTCAATGTATACGTGTTTTTATTGCAACTCTTTAGCAAGAATATTTGGTTTTGTAAAGTTCTATGCAAATGGACGTCGTGGTCTTACCATGATTATTATCATCATTATCAGTCTACATGTACCCACTGCTAGGACAGAGGACTTTTCTCAGAGAGACTTCGATTTTTTGATCGAAGAAGAGAGAGGATGGGCCATAATCATTATAATTACCTACTTAGAAAATAACTGCGTATACGTATTGCCCAAGAATGGAACTCCGTGCCATCCTCCTTGTTTCCTGAGAACTAAAATCTAGGCATCTTCAAGGCTAGAATGAATAGATTTCTTCTAGATCAACGTGTTCCATCCTCGGCCGCACCGTCGCTTATCATCAGGCGAGTTGGTGGCTAAACGTAGATAATTATATTCATTATTAAAAAAAACTACTACATAATATACCTACGACTATATTTTTTTTTTACCTTCTATAAAATACCTAAACCAATTTAATTTAAGTCGAATAAATAGATATACACACAATTATGTAAACAAACACATGGAAACGCCATTAGAATTTGAGACCCCTCTTCGCTCGGGCAATAAAAAGTAAAAACTCATCAAGGTTTGAACAAAATAGACAATACTTTTTTCTTACGCCTCTCCCAGACTGTTCTATATTTTTTAATTCCGTGCACGTCGACACCGGCATAAGACGTCGATTTTACTAGGGATTTGTCCTCCAGATTACACCCCACCTCCTTTATAGGGGATGATCACCCTACACTTTATAGAGGATCTAAATCGAATCGGTTACGCAGAATACGCAGGGGCAGTCCGTTATGGAGACAGTAGGAGATCTACACTTTTACAGTATCGCAGGGTTACAGGTTAAACGGATCGGTTTTAATTAATTTGTATGATATTATATATTATACATTAACAAAACTGGTTTCACGGGTAGTTTATTAAACGGGATTCATACCCAAAATTTAAAATTTTAGGTAAAATCATATAACTCGCTAACGCAACGCGCTAACTTTATAATACTATTAGCGAGTTTTAATGGAAGATAGGTTCTAGCAAACAAAAATACGAGTCTAAACACAAACGATAAAAATGATCTCAGCTATTTATAGGAATTTCGACACTGCAGTCAGCACTTACTCCAGTAAATTCAAGTTAGATTAGGTTTGAATTTACTTAGACGTTACAAAAAAAGGGAAAATCGACTTTTGTGTTGCTTACGATGTTCTTGCTGAAAAGACAAGAAACACAGACAGAAGAAAACAGAAACAGAAAAAACTACTTTTAGATTTCGTTCGAAAGTTAGTCATTGTGCATCATATTTTTGTGCGAAACATATAAGTAGGTACGAGTGATTCAAAAATCGAGTCTCTGATACCTTTGCTCGCGTGAGTTTCGTTTAAGCAATAGACATAATAGCACATCAAAAATGCTGGTTTGAGGCTTTATGAACAAGTTTTTATTTCGTAAAGAAAACTTTATAGCTGGCCGCTTACGCATATAAACATTTTGAAACTAATAATGTTACATCCAAATTCTTTAATATAGTAATTTCGTAGTTTCGTACTATAAGTAATATTTTTTGGGATTGTATTGTTCAGACCCCTAATATAGTAGGATATTATACAGGATTATGCTAAAAGGATGTGGATGCGAATAGCGAGAGACCGGGGAGAGTGGCATAAACAAAGGGAGGCCTATACCCAGCAGTGGGTCACTCAAGGCTGATGATGATGATGATGATGATGATGCTAAAAGGGTATATTATACTCATCATTATGAAGCATTTTTATTATGGGACCAACCCTGAAATCTCGAAATATATCCAGTTATATCTCAGCTGTTCCATACATTTTGACCAGTGTTAATGACTGCTTTAAAATAGAACAGTTCATATTCATGATGCTGATGGATACTATGGACCCCTTTCGGCTTAGTACCCCCTTTCTACGTAACCCAGTATACTAGGGTTGACAACCCTACCTAATGTGTGGTCTATACCAACTCGTTCGCTAGCGTTCAGTAGTGTTCGTCCGATAGTTCGCTAGGTCTGTACACGGCATTAAATAGCTTCATAAATGTTTGACATTCTTTACTGTCACAAGGTTGTCCTATTACATGAATAGGCTCTTTTCTTAATTAAGAGACTCAGAAAATGACATAGTCATTTGCATAGATAGATAACCCTTTAACCGTTCTCTAGAATTGTCCAAACTAATTCAGGCCTTATTTTGATGTGGTAAGGGCATTAATTCTTTGCTGAAGTTTTTTTACGGTTGACATTCAATGTTATTGTTTGACCCTGATTTTGTCTTACAAAGTAATTATTAAGTAAAAAATTAACATTTTTCTAATTGTTACTGCAAAT
The DNA here is from genome assembly GCA_932305915.1 of Agriopis marginaria. Lineage (NCBI taxonomy): Eukaryota > Metazoa > Arthropoda > Insecta > Lepidoptera > Geometridae > Agriopis > Agriopis marginaria. The sequence continues at coordinate 16,636,843 of OW029914.1, read as the reverse complement.
TGCAATGACGTCATCATCTTCATCATCATTTCAGCCGTAGGACGTCCACTACTGGACATATAGGCCTCCCCCATCGATCTCCAAAAGGGCCAGTTGGAAGCGGCCTGCATCCAGCGTTTCCCTGCGGTCTCTTTTAGGCCGTCTGTTCATTTCGTGGGTGGACGTCCTACGCTGCGCTTACCAGTAGTTGTCCGTGGTCTCCATTCGAGAACCATCTGCCATCTGTTCTGCGTGCTATGTGCCCTGCCCACTTCTACTTGCAATAACGTGTAATGTCTAATTATGAAATGATTTTCTCGATGATCAGACGGATTCATAAAGCCCAGTCAGAAAGTAAAAGCAATTTCCAGAAAAATTACCTAATATGGCCTTAGGAACATATAATTAACAAACATATTTAAATTCCGGGAATCGTACTCTCAGGCACAGAAAGAAAACACGCTGACATCAAAGCCATATTAGTCGTCAAGGTCAATTCACGGTAAATATTCTAACTTTTGTAAGGCGGCCACACATACCTATTGATTGGCCTTATCAATATGCACAAAAATCACCCAGCGTTTTAATTTTCTGTCTTCAGTTTATTATTTTTTGCATAAATACTTTATTACTTTAATACTTGCATAAGTAAATTTTTAGTTAGACCTTGGAATTTTAATCCAGAATTTTATAAGTAAGACTATTCTCTACTTGTCGCTGCAGCATCGTTATAAATAAGGCAATTCCGTCGTTTCTTGGTGTAGTATCGATTTAAATAAGGTAATTTCCTAGCATCTTGGTGCGGTATCATTTTGAGTAAGGTAATTATTTGCTTCTTGGTAAGGTATCGTTTTAAGTAAGGCTATTTCATCACTTCTTGGTGCAGTATCGTTTTAAGTAAGCCATTCCCTCGCTTCTTGGTGCATTATCGTTTCAAGTAAAGCCATTCCATCACTTCTTGGTGCGGTATCGTTTTAAGTAAGGTCATTTCTTGGCTTCTTGGTACGGTATCGTTTTAAGTTAGGTCATTCTCTCGCTTTTTTGTGCGGTATCGTTTTAAATAAGGTCATTCCTTCACTTCTTGATGCAGTATCGTTTAAAGTAAGGTCATTTCCTCGCTTCTTGGTGCGGTGTCGTTTAAGGTCAGGCCATTCTCTTGCTTGTTGGACAGGATCACAAATCGGAAAACTTTTTTTAAAATTAAATGTGTAATATAGGTCTGCTCTTGACCGCTAGCGCTACCTCCCCTGACTTTAATCGACGATGTGGATATTTTGGCAAAGAAGGGCAATGTGTGGCGACGGCATTACTTTAGGTAATTATAGCTAAAGCAAAGGCTATTATAGCACTTTCGGTGAAGCAACAAATTATTTTTGACACTAATGTGCTGTGTATCCGCTGCGGCATACTTTTGACCACCTACTCGCCACTTCCACGCCACGCTCGCCGATACTTGAGTAACTTTATACACCGAAACTGGTATAGTTTAGACGTTTTTTTCGGCTTCTCTTCCTTGTGTAGTATATCATTAAATAGATATTTTAAAATGCATGTAAGGTTTCATACATCACTTTTTAAGCAAGTTGTATTCTTTGCAAAACATGGCCCGCCAAAGTGGCAAAAAGCTGGTGGCATTTCAAAACTATTAGGTATAGAAACATGTAATTTAAATGGATAGGTTATTTTTAAAACTTTCAATCGAATTTATTTCGAATAATTTTTAATCATAACTTTTTTAGTTATAACGATAATACTGTAATAAATTCAAATAAAAAGTATACAAAATGTTATGTCGGGATAATACATCCCTGAAATTTGGCAAGTCCATTGTGCTTTTTTTTCTATAACCACCAATTTCTGAAATATGAATATGACTACAATTATTGGTTTTGGTTTCGGAACCCACCCATATGCGTGTCTCGAGACGCTCTTGGCTAGTTACAGTTTAACGCAAATTCAATAGTAACTGTACTATTGCTTAGCTTTAAAAGAGAATGAATAAAAAGTTAAACACTAGTAAAATTTTCTACAATCCACAAAGGCAAATAAGATTAGAATTCCTCACCTATGTGCGAGCTTCACGGCTCATTGTGTCACGAACTGCATTTGTGTTAGCTCTGGCTATGCAGTTTTGTATTTCATGTACGGATGGGAATTTTGGCATCCGAGTTTATCGATATAAAATATTATAGTTTTATTATAGTTTATACTGGCCAGTGGCCATGAATCTGTCGAAACACGCATAAATGGTAGGATTCCGTAGCGAAAGCCACACAATTGTGGTCATATGCATAGTACCAAAATTTGTGGTTATAGAAAAAAGCAAATGAAAGTAGCTCTGCAGACAAGCCAAATTTCAGAGATGTGGATGAATAGTTTTTATAGTTTAGGTAAAGAGAAAATTACTATGTTTTTTTTTAAGATGATTTTAAGAAAAGGTCAATGAGCTTTGAGCTAAAGCTTCATGAATTTATTACAGTTTTATTGCAATAACTCAAATACTTATCTCACAAAATGTTTGAAATAATGTTGAATAAAGGATATTTAAATAATCTATCAGAATAATAAGTTTATGTCTTATAGTTTAGAAATGCAGGGGCCATTAACTTTTTGCCACTTAAGCGGGTAATTTTTCGCAAAGAATACACTTGATAAAAAGGTGATATAGTATGAAATTTTACCGTCATTTAAGAAAACCTATTCAATGATACCATACACGAAAAAGTACAGCGAATTTTTGTGTGCCCATTTTACATGAATAGAGCCACCGCTAAATTGCAAAAAAATATTATGCTTGTGAAATCGAGATCTATATTTAACTGTAATTGTGTAAAGTTATATAAGTTAGAAGGTTCTAATGAATTACAGACGGACGGACAGAACGAATTTATAAGGGTTCTTTGTAGTACTATGAAACCCTAAAAAGATGTTTGAAAATTACTATTGCGGAGATATTTTTATCTACAAAAATGTTAATAATTTGCGAGCTAGATGGTTGTGGCGGAAACCTGGCTCTTATTGCTCCAAAATGAGAAAGCGCAGTAGTAAATGGCTGTCACGGTTATCCTTCTCAAAACAGGTCGAGTTTTAACTTCACTGATCTATTGAAAACGCCAATAGTGCTTTTCGTACCATCGACATAGTTTATCGATATCGACAATATTTTACCGGTACCAGTCACATCCCTAGCCCTCCTGAAGTGCGCTCGAGTGCGACTCGCGGCCTACGTCGTTTCATTTGTCTCTGCTGAATTGTCTCGTCCTGCCCGTGCCAAGCTAAGGTTATCTAGGCTTTGTGCTAGCTCTAGAATTATATCTACTAGTGCGCTTTGAGGCTCTGTAATTTTTGTGGAAAAGTAGACCAAGCAAGATTGGTCCAGATAATCTATCCTTTCGGAAACAGAAAACGAATTAAGAGGCCTATTACAAAATGAATCGTTCAATTTTAAGTATTTTTGGGCATAAAACGAATAAAATAAAGCCGTAATTTTATTATACAAACTGACGTGGTTTTTACACATTTTATTTATATTACACGGGAATTATTAATCTTACGTGAGTAATTCCCGCGTAATATAAATAAAATAAAGTCGTAATTTTCAAGATATATATAAAATAAGTAAACCATAACAACAATGTTTATTTTGTGACAGTAATTTAACGAAATCCATTCTCAAACTTTCCCTTCTAAAGTTTTACGAAAAACTACTTTTGTAAATTGGAGGTGACAAATGGATATGTTGAGTTTTACCAAAATCTGAAGCCGCTAGCAATAAAAAATACAGATAGGTCTGTCTTTAGATTTTCAACGGTCTATGGGCAATCCAACTGTTTTTGAAGTAAAACTTTTTTAGGCACGTTGGGAACTTTTTGTGATGGGGACAAAGCACTGAGCTCGCGTGACCATCACGCTAGTTACAACAAACACAAATGTTCATCACATGAATGTTTGTCCTAGGTGGGGATCGAACCCACGCCCCCAAGTGCAGAAGGCAAGATCACTACCAACTAGACCCGACAGGCTATCTAAATTAGTACTTGAATAAATTTCTACGCGGGTGAAACCACAGAAAAGAGGTAAAAAGAACGGAAATGAGAAGGAACATCTGTTACCAGGCATATTAGCGAACCTTGATTGAACATTCTTATTTAGATCCACGCAATGATCCACGCGTCAAACTCCACATCACAGTTGCTAACTGATTTCAAATGACTGACGGTTCGTTTATATGGGTGTAACTGGCTCCAACAAATTTCTTACAAAAATACCTTGACAGCCGTTCTAATTTAAACAAAAAAAAAAGCTGTTGGTGAAACCGCAAGGCACAGCTAGATATTTTACAGATGCAGAAAATATACGAATAAAGTAAAAAAAAATAGCGGGTATGTCCACGCTTCGCTGCTATAGATACAACTCTCAAAGAAAAACCTTGTGTCTATCACCTGTCTATAATCCTCTACGTTCAACCCACTGAACTAAGAAATTGCCAGAAAAATACGCAACATTCTCTACGAGTACAGAATAAACAATAGTACCACTCGTAGAACAGGAAAACCCCTTGGCTTTGATACGTAACATCAAAGAAGGAACAAATATTTAAATCCGGTAGATATGCAAAGTGAATGTCGCCCTTGGAAGTTTGTTGAAGCACTTTAATTTCATGAATGGAGGGTGAATTATTATTTTAGTGTTTTGAAACTATGCCGTACGTACCTACGGAATCAGAAATGAGGAGATCCGTATACGAATGAAAGTCACCACATAGTTCACTGCATTAGCAAGTTGAAGTGGCAGGGCAGATAGCACAAAATGGCCGACGGGGCCGAATTGTTCTCGAATATAGACAACGGACCAATAAGCGCAGCGTAGGACCTCCACGCACAAGATAGACCTAGATGACTTAAAAGAGACTGCAAGAAAACGCTAGATGCAGGCCGCATCCAACCGGCCCTTTTAGAGATTAATAAGGGAGGCCCATGTCCAGTAGTGGACGTCCTTTGGCTGAAATTATGATGATAATGATTACCTACAGTCCACGATATAGTAGAAACACCTAAACTTACCTTTAATCTTACGGGAACAGTACATTTTCATCCAACGACACAAACCACATGTTTAAAAAACCGACAACGATACTTTTGACGGTTCAGCCTACAGGGATCGCTTATTCGTTCGTGTTATATAAAATAACTGCCTATTTTGAAAAATGTGCTTCGGTAATTTTACTAAGTTATTACTTCAAAATTTACGATCAAAAAATTTGTAATTTTTTTTTAAGACCAAAATAAATAGTAAGGTTGGTTTATTATTTATCTATTTATTGGTAACAATAAAAAATATAAAACAAAACAAAATTTGTCCTAAATATTTTGAAATATTTACTTCGCAAAAGGACCAAAGCACATTTTTGGAATGTAGACTAATTTTATATTAAAAAAAATAATCATCAAATGGGTGATAACGGGCGCAAAATGCATGGCTAGGCAGTTATATTTTGTGAAACCAACGGGACCTACAATTTACGTAAAATTCTATACAAAATAATGTTTAAAGAAAAATATTTAGGAAAATTACGTATTGACTTCCCAAAATAAGCAAAACAAGATACATCTGCAGAACTCTGGTAATTTGAATCAGAGAACGATTATCGCGAAATCGAAACCGCTAATATAGTATCGTATGAAAGAAACCCACAAAGATTCAGCCTTCGTTGTTTGTACCTATACGGGAAATAGCTTTGTTTGTGTGTGTTAAGGCAAAAGCAGAATATAGATTTTTTACAAGCTTTTATTTAATATACCCTGTTAGTATATTTTGTATATAGGTAGGTATGTGTGGAACAAATCTTAAAGCGCAGGTAGGTAGCGGATTTGGTTCGCTGTCGGACAGCCATCTGACCAACGGGAGAGAAAATATTCTCTTTCTCTCTCGTCGGTCCGTCAACCAAATCCATCACGTCTGTTAGCTACCTAATAACAACATTTTAAAACAGTTATCTCCAACCGATTGAGCTGAGATTTTTCATACACGTGTAGTTTGGATGACAATGGCGTCGATTCTGGCATACCACTCACTAAACTAAACCAATCTGACAGGACTAAAATGATATGCCTCTCTTTTCATTTTAATATGAGAGAGAAGGATGGTAACAATTGTAGAGATGTCAAATTTAGTTTAGTTTGCAGATTATTTTAGTGCTGTCAGATTGGTTTAGTTTAGTGAGTGGTATGACAGAATCGACGCCAATGCATGGAATGACATAATTTAGCTAGCTAAATGAAGTCTATTACTTACAAGTTGTGAAGCGCGGTAAACGAGAAAGGAAAAAATGGGATGTTTAATTATATAAGTACATAAATAATAAAAATAACAAAAAAAAACATTTTAAATATAAAATTACGTAATTTTTTTATGATGACTTAATGTCGTTAATATTACGACAAAGAGAAAAAATATATATTTTAAATGAGCAACAATATAAATTTTTTAACAGGGTGAACAGGGTGGGAGTTTTTGGAGTCGAGACCTTAGAGGGCCGTTGGCCGGCCGCCCATGATCTATACAGGGACTTGGCCAAACGCTTGATGGAGGCGACATGTGACCGGAATGCTGGCGCCTACTTTGGCAAAACAATTATCAATGCCACCCAGCATGGCAAGGCAACGCTGCCAGGGCTTTTATATTAGTAATTTTTATATTTTTTATATTTTTATTTGTAAATAGGTAGGTTCCTAATATAATAATTGTTTTCAATAGTTCCGTGTAAATAAATATAATTTAAAATGCAAACAAAGGCATAGACGACTTGTAAATAGTGTAAATGTTTCAAAAAAAAAAAAAAAAAAAAGTCTATCACTTACACCATCTACCATCTATTAGACCAGCCGTGAATTTCCCTCGGGCCCTGTGGCAGCGAAAAACGGACTCCGGTCGCCTCACCTTCGCATCACGGGCTGCTTAATTTGCTGTGACGGTGACAGGCTAATCATTGACGATTTGGGATCAATTCTATTCTGTACGACTGTTCTGTTTTCCACCTCAGTTCATTCCCTCACTGCTGAGTGTCGTGATGCTTCCAATCCTGTGGTCATCATCATCAGCCAGAAGACGTCCACTGCTGAACATATGCCTCCCCCTTTAACCTCCACACTGAACGACCGCCTGCCTTTTGTATCCACTGGATGTCCGCGACTCTTACAATGTCGTCGGTCCATCTAGTAGGAGTCCTGTAGTAGGTGACGAACAATCAGTTCCCTATGTCTACCCTTACGATGTACATTGTCATCCTGCAACCTAGTCGTGAAAAGCGAAAAAACAAACAGACAGAGTTACTTTCGCTTTTATAATATTGGCAAGAATGATAGTACTTATTATGGAAACTGACGAGGTTTTCACACAAACCGGCTTACACAACCGGCACAACCGGCTTAATCTTACGTGAGTAATTCCCGTGTAATATAAACAAAATTATAGTACTTTTGTCTATGATATTAGTAAGGATGTTATGTTGCTGTCACAGCAACTAAACAAATGGAAACTTAACCTTGTTTAACTTTTACTTTCTACGCAAACTTATAAAGCTTTTCTTACACAAACCTTAACAAAACAGCATACCTTTACCTCCATTTACGTCCAGCCAATAATTTCTATAAATTACCGGTCACAGAAAATAATAACTCTTGAGCGATAAGATTTACCACGAAAGCCACCCGGGGTAGCCTTTCGGAACATACAATTAGTTCAATGAACCCACGTGACCTATTTGTGGACACGCATGAGTTTTTTCTTTTATAGCTTATACTTGACTCGCGACGTAATCCAACTCCTAATCAATAAAAAAAGTTAAGCAACGTTCGACGCGGTCAATTTTTAGATGGGTGACATGGTCACGACGCCAGTAACAGCTGGGTAGTTATTCTAGGAATCAATTTTTATCAGGGATTCATATATCTTATGACAAAAATCTCAATGCATATTTTTAGGGTTCCGTGCCCAAGGGGTGTAAACGGGTTCCTATTACTAAGCCTACGCTGTCTGTCTATCTGTCCGTCCGTCCTACCCGCAGACCTATATCAAAGTAGACGCCACAATTAGACCTACCTTGCATGTCAATGTTCAAAGTTCAAAGTTCAAAATGTCAAAGTTCCAATACAATTATGATTAATCGTCATAATTGAGTCCACCTAAAATCTGTTTGCTCAATCGGTGCCGCGACAACACGTGTCAGATTGAAACGAAAATGGGTAATTGTGCAATACTGAGTTGTAAGAATACCGCAAAAAGAGTTAGCCGACGGAATACAGATATTTTCTTTTAAATTTTAGGTACGATAAAATTTTACACGCTTAGTTTTCATACAGTTTGGACCGCTTGTGAAGTCTACTTAGATCTATGGTCTCGACCGATATACATAATCGTGTGTATAAGCCGTTGTTACAGTAATTTATAATGAATCCTCACGCGAGTTTTGATGAAATAAACAAAATACAAGCTAACAAAACAGTTAAACTGCCCAATGCCCATAGACCGTTAAAGGTCAGAAGACAATCCAAATGCTCAAACCCACTACCATTTGGCAGCGTAACACTGATCTGTTACCGTATTTGAAATATTCGCTTAGCTCGGTCAACTACGAAGCGCTTTGATTCCATGGGTGTTCCCTGATGGTTACAGATTGTAACCATCGGAGAACACTTCGGGGACAACACTTCGGGGTGTCTTCAAATCACGAGTAAATCAGTTTCTTCTAGGCAAGCGTGCTCCAACGTAGACCACATCATCGCTTAACATCAGACGAGATTGTGGTCAAACGCAAGCCTATTATTTATTTTAAAAAAAAACTACTTAAACTTTTTACTACAATTTAAATCGCAAAGATTTTCCCTCATAACTTTCAACTCACAAGTCGTAAGTTTTAAACCCGAGAACAATTCAGAATATTGCTCATTTGGCTACAAAAGGGTCCAAAGTAAAGGGCTGACCCTTTTCGTCGGTAATACGAATGAAATGTTTGCATTTTAGTTGTTTTAAAGTCAAATAATGGTTGAAATTATGTAGTGATTTTGTTACAATCAAGTACCAAGGATTTGTATTGTCTATTATATGGCTAGAAAATCTTTATTGTATAGAAATATAGAAAACAACCACTGGCACATTAAGAAAATGAAAAAAAATATGAAACAGCCACCAATGGATATATTTTTCGCGATATCACGGTTGGTCCCGTAGTAAAAGTTGTTCATGATTATGGATATATCGGACCCCTTACGGCTTAGCACACTCTTTCCGTGTAGCCCTGTATAAATACTTCTATATTTAGCATACTCTATACTATATAATATTAATATAATTTTATATCGCCGGGTAACATAGGCTATATTATATTTAAAAAAAAAATAGGGATCCTTTCTAAAACTTCAATAATGTAACCCAAGGTGTAAAAAATAAGATTTACAATGTTAACTGCGTGTTTGACAATTCTAACAGACAGACAGGACAACGTCTGTCAGGTCAGCTAGTTAATTTATAAAATTCATCATAATCCGATCTGACCTATTGATCTAATGAGAGATCTATAAGTGTTATTAGCAATTTATTATCGGATTAGCAAGTTGAAGTGGCAGTGGGCAGTGGGCAGGGCACATATTATCACGCAGAACAGAGGGCCAATGGGACTGAAAGGTTCTGGAATGGAGACCACGGACCGGTAAGCGCAGCGTAGGACATCTACCCACAAGATGGACAGACGACCTAAAAGAGACCGCAGTAAAATGCTGGATGCAGGGCGCTTCCAACCGGCCCTTTTGAAGATCGATGGGGAGGCCTATGTTCAGCAGCGGATGTCCTATGGCTGAAATGATGAAGTGTTATTATATTTATTTTAAAACTAGCTGCGCCACGCGGTTTTACCCGCGTAGTGATGAAAAATAGTGATTATATTGGAAAGTCAGGCATGTGTCACTCTCCGGCCCTTGACTATACCCATGCAAAAAATCAGGTCGATCCGTGGCTCTGTTGCTGCGTGAAAGAGGAACAAACAAACCAACAAAATTTTCGGATTTGTAATATCAGTATGATACTGGTAATCTGTTAACATACACAAAAAACAAAAAAAAAAAACATTCGCTACCGTCAAAATATGAAACAACTATTTCCACGAATTTTGATAAGACCAAAACTTGTTTGTTTTGACGTAATTAAAGCCTGTAACCCTGTATAAATATGTAGTTGAAAGTTGGGCTTAATTCCTTCAAAGTAATAAAAAATATAATCCTCACGAAAGCAGCACCAAAACGGGCAATCAGTTAATTAAGCTACTTAAAATTTGTGTTGCGGTGAAACTAAAAACACGTGTATCTATAAATTAATTTTGCCGCAAATTTGTCCTACTCCACGAGTTTGTAATGGGCAGAGGTCACCCCTCGTAAAATCTGCACGGGGTTACGAATATAAGCTGAGGTCTAGACATCGAGATACAATTCCTATAGAGTCATATATTTTTTAAACATCTCGAGTTAAAGTTCTGGTGACAATGCAATATGCAATACCCAATATTGTAATACATATTTTCAAAATAGCCGCCAAATTAAAAAGAAATAAAATTGTGTTTAATATCGTTTATACATAAAAGCCTGTTTAATTCAATTCTTGCATTAAAAGCATCAAAATACAATTCCTATAGAGTCACAATCTCTCAGTGAAAACATTCAAAAAAAGTCCGAGCGTCATTGTACATACATAGACAATAGACAATTTTTTATTGACATTGTATCAATTATATACTTCATAATGCCACATTTACTCCAATTTAGACGTTATGTCGCTTGCATAGTGTTCAACGTTAATTGTCCGCTATGTCATCGTAGCTCTGGCATTGCGTGGCGTTGTAGTCGGATCGCGGTTACCTTGTAACTAACCTGAAGTTCTGCGCAATTCGTAGCGTGCGCCGAGTTTTGGTTAGGATGTTTTTTTTGGCACGATTGTGACTCTTTATGTATTGTATCTCGACGACTAGATAGCACTAATTCATAGAGCTAAATATCAAGATTGTGGTCTATTTTTGTAATATATACGATATGTAACACTTGGCAATACATCGCCAAGAAATTGAATTTGAATCGCTTAAGGCGAGGTTTTCCCACTTTTAAGCAACGATTGTTACTACAGATAACCATAAGGTTTAATATATTGTATTAAAGTCGCATTTGGTGGAGCAAAACCATGGCACTTATACACAGTCTTGCGTTTTGCTCTATGTTTGAGTTTTTTTATGATATTTTTCATAAAATTATACCTATAATAAGTGTATAATAATCTACTATTACTGTTCCCTCCATAATTATGAAATATGTTTAGTTTGTATTAAGATATCGTAGACATAATTTTATAAATAGATATTATAATTATTCCCAAAAAACACGAAGAAAAGTGCTAATCAAAGTGTCGAGTGTGTACTTTCATATTTTTTTTCTTTCAAGCAGAATGTCCTAAATTGTATTCGGTCTTTACGGTTTTCAATATAAAATATTAAATGTTGATATGTCACCATATTTATATTTGAAGCTGACCGCCATGGAACTAAAACTGAAATGATCAAAATTGCTAAAAGTGGGAAAAGAGGGCCTTAAGCTACGAGATAATTATATCAAATTTTTAAGCGTCAACTAAAGAGTTTCGTGTCTAACTTTGACGGGATTCCTTTTTAAAAACGGTAAGTCGATACTTTGTTTAGTTAGTGTACGAAAGAATCACACAAACAAACTAACTCACAAGACCATCATCATCAGCCAGAAGACGTCCACTGCTGAACATAGGCCTCCCCCTTTAACCTCCACACTGAACGACAGCCTGCCATCTGCATCCACTGGATGCCAGCGACTCACACAATGTCGTCGGTCCATCTAGTGGGAGGCCTACCTACGCTGCGTCTTCTGGTTCGTGGTCTCCACTCAAGAACCTTTCTTCCCCATTGGTTATCGATCCTTCGAGCGATGTGGCCTGCCCATTGCCACTTCAACTTGCAAATTTTATCAGCTATGTCGGTGACTCTAGTTCAATCATAAGATCACTTTCGTATATAAAATTGTAAATAATAAATTATTATTCAATTTCGTACACCTTCCTTATCAAATCACTTCCCATTTCCATACGTAGACGGCGTGAAGAGAACGGACTGAGGTCGCCTCATATTTTAACAACTTATGGCATACCCCTTTTATGGCTACATAAATTTTGCAAACTTTGACGAGTAGGTAGGCAAGAATATGCCGGTGGCGAGTGTATGCCGTATGTATGTCACTTTTAGGCCGCGAATTTGGGCGATTAGGGAATTGGCTGGGTTTATGAGTCTTTGTTTAGTTTGATGATCTTGAGCTTGAGTATTTAGCACATTTATGTATAATTTTATTCAATTAGCAGGGTTAAACACCAATTTTATTTTATTATCTTTATTTGTAGTAAAGGAGCTTTGTCATGCAGTGACTACCACACGAGTAAGAAAAATACACATTTGTTTAAATATAAAAAAATATGCTTATAATGTCACACGATAATACAATGATGTTAACAGAATTTTGGCTTCCTCAGAAGCTGGTGAAACCAAAGCACTGTTACATAGAACTACGTCTTACATTTTGATAGAAAACAAATCCAAGCGGTTGTTAAGTTTTCTGAAATTTTAAAATTTTCTGCGCTATTTTCTTAATTTTTATTTCCTTAAGAACTTTCTACAAAGTATTAGAAAACTTTAAAAAGTTTTCGTTAAAAAAGTTTCTGAAAAAATTTAGAAGAGTTAGTTCTCAAGTTATGGCGTGACCAAGGTAAATAGGGATTAATTTTTATATAGATGATGAAGTAAAATGAAGTCTCAAGTCGTTTTCTTTTGACTAAACCACAAAAAGTATATGTTATGTTGATAATATGATGCACCTCAGAAATTTGGACAGGACCACAGAGCTTCTTTCAAATGTTTCCATGACCACCAACTTCTGAAATATGATAGTTGTGACCACAATTATATAACTTTGCAATTTAAATAAAGTAAATACATAATAAAATTCTACTTAAATTACTGTCAAAATTAAATATTTTAATATATTTTTAGGTCTGATCTCAATAAAATAATTCGTAACAAGTCTAATATCAAATACGACGCGTGACCAAAATGCTGGCATGTTTCTGGTTCAACGCTTACCAACTAAATGGCAATTGCCATTGAGCCGAAAATATTTCCATCCTGCATAATACACTTATAGTATTATTGGCTAGTTTTGTAGCCTGTACTGGGCTGAATGTTCTAGTTTGTTTCTAACACAACTGAGTGTCGAGGCGAGCTAATCTTTCACCTGATAGTAAGCATCACGCTTGATCATACCAGTTTAGTGCCACCTAGAATCTTGAACTACCCTGCACCGCAGTACACTGCGTTCGTCATCCTAACATCATGATCAACATCATTTCAATTTATCACGTTCCCACTGCTAAGACAAGGCCTTCTCTCAAAGAGACCTTGAGATATTAGATGTTAAATCTCTTTATGCCCAGTAATTTCACTGGAAATATTGCCCTTCAATAGCAATCTTTGCACACTGCTGGTTCCATAACTAGCAAATCCACAGGCAGGTCTCTACAAAAGAGAGTGTAAAAATTGTCCAGCTATTCACCCGAAAACAAAAACAGTTTTTCTCCCAGCCAATTCCCCAAATGGCCGTTCCTCGTTAAACACCTACAGCATACATAAATGAGCGAAGGTTCTTGGGCATATTAAACGTGAGGGTAGTTAAACAATAACGACACCTTTCCTACCCGCTTTACAAGGCATGTAAATGGTACATTATTATATAATTTTTAATCATATATTGTGTCTAAAATAATTATTGAGATATATTTTTAAGTACTGAGATTACTTTATGGTTGTGTGATGTAGGTAAAACGATTTTATTCATTAACATACAATTAACTTTAACCTCCACACTTAAACGACAGCCTGCTTTTTGCATCCACTGCAAGCGACTTTCACAATGTCGTCGGTCCATCTATTGTGAGGCCGGTGTGTCTTCCGTATCGTGGTCTCCACTCAAGAACCTTTCTTCCCCATCGGATATCGGTTCTTCGAGCGATGTGGTCTGCCCATTGCCACTTCAACTTGGAAATTTTAACAGCTATGTCGGTGACTCTAGTTCTTTGGCGAATATCCACGTTTCGGATTCTATTGCGCAAAGAAACTCCGAGCTTAGCTCTCTCCATTGCCCGCTGTGTGACTCTGACTTTTTTCCAAAAGGCCAACAGTTAAGGACCACCAGGAAACTTGCAATAATCTTATAATATTAGTTAAAGCGTGTCCTACCCCATTACAATGTACCTATAGTAACTCAATAGTCAATAGGTATAATAAGAAAAAAACTGACAAGTGTAAGTAGGACTCGCACCCTGAAGGTTCCATACAAACTTAATAAATAATAATATGTATATAGATAGTTCATCTATCCCTGGTAGCGATTATCGACGAAAAACGGTTAAAAAGGTTGTAGTTTAAACGGTTTGTAGTTGGAAAACAGGTGCTCCCATACATACGAACTATACATAATGTAAGTTTGTGTTAACATTTTTTTTTTATGTTATGTAACTTGAAATTAACAAATTTCGGATTTTTTCCTTATGTGCTGTGAGACATTGCTTCATGCCAAATTTCATTATTCTAGGTCTTAACAGAAAGTACCCTATAAGTTTTGATTCCCTTAGTTTTGAACAAAGATAATGTCTTAACAAACAGACCGACAAACGGACAAGTATATAACACGTATAGGGTTCTTTAAAAGGCGTGTTAATAGTCTTAAATAAAGGGTCAGCAATGGTCGGCAGCGTATTTGCTATGCATCTGGTGTTACAAGTATCCATAGACGACGGTGACTTATTACCATCAGGGTACGCGTCTGCTTGTTTGCAACCTATGGTATAAAAAATATATAAATATATTTACTAACTATGCTAATAATTGGAACGCTTTTCGCTTGCAACATCCTATTAGTAAACATCGACCAAAATAAAATTAATGGACGTACCATAACCATTGAAATTGCTCAGTAAAAACGAGTCAAAACCGTCGGACATATACTTCAACTCTTAATTATAACCATGACATGTATAGTACATTTGTTATTAATAATAGATAGCGGTTTTTCGTTGTGTATTTACACTTCGGGAAAGCACACGAAGGCATAATTTAGTCAGATGTTTCGTTATCATGTAACAATAGTCTCGTGTTGCATTTCCTACGGCTAGAGACCGACCGAAACGAAGTGAACGGTGCTCATTTTGTAATCTTCAAAAATGCGCTTCTTCTGGGCACGTTTATTAATGTTATTTTGGTTGAAGTAAGTAAACGTATGTTATATACTCAATTCGATTCCAGTCATAAAGTTTTTCATTTCAATAGCTCGAATGTAAAAAATACCAATAAAAAAAATCTATAGCACCGAAACAACATTTTCAATAAAAGCCCGTTTAAAATAAAAGCCGTGGCTGGTTTTAACTGAATTAGTCATAACCAGCTTGCTAAACGATGTTTCACTTTAAAATTGAGAAGATAAAGCGTATTTTTGTTTGTGCACAGTTATTAATTTTGGAGTTACCCCAGAGAGTTAAGTTTTACATTCACAGGTTGATGATGAAGTCTTTTGGATAAAAAAAATATTGGACGATTCAATTATTTTTGTCTCTTAATTTTTTTGTAACTATATTTGTTTGAACCTACGCCCGCTGTAACTGCTATAGTCTGTGGAATGCATTGCCTAAATGGGTGTTTCCCGATAGTTACAATTTGCGGGTGACTTCAAATCAAGAGTGAATCGGTTTCTTTTAGGCAAGCGTGCTACACCGTAGACCGCATCATCGCTTTACATCAACCGAGTTGGCGGCTTTGGAGTCAAGCTTATTATTTTATAACTCGGTTGATGTAAAGCGAAGTGCAAGTCAGTGACCAATTTCTGCTCTTCGCCGGTTCTCGTACGATCACCAAAGTTAAGCAACGTAGGGCGCGGTCGGTACTTGGATGGGTGAACGCCTGGGCGTTGATGGGATGTTGTCTTTTTACAAAAAAAAAATCTTTAGTAGCTTACAAGTTATGCAATGGTACGGAAACGGAACCCTCAATGCGCGAGGCCGACTCGCACTTGGCCTGTTTTATTAATCAAAACGTTCCCCCCTATGTATGCAGTATTCGCTCACGGTGCCAAAGATCTTGCATTTCTGCGCCGGGCTTGAGATTTTATTAATTTGATGACTGCATCCCAATCAGGTGGTACTTGGTGGTACCTTCCTAGGGAGGTAAGTATGATAATTACCGCCCACATTTTGAGTATAATAACCCCCTTACCCAGCCAGTGATGAAAAATAATGCACGATAACATCCTTCCTACTTCCTACTAATATTATAAACGCGAATGTTTCTATGTATGCGGATATATGGGTGTTTGTTCCTCTTTCACGCTGCAACGGAAAAACGGATCGACCTGATTTTTTGCATGGGTATATATATTTCAAGAGCCAGACAGTGACATAGGCTACTTTTTATCATCATCATCACCATTTTTCATCACTACGCGGGTGAAACCGCGAGGCGCAGCTAGTCATTGCATAATTTTACCATACGACCTATTAGGATATCAAGTCTACTTCTATTCTTGAGTATTCCTAATGATAATAACATTTAGCATTAGGCACACTACGCGCATTGCCGGCCATGGCCGACCATAATATAACGTGACAAAAGTGACACACGGCAGAATGACGTGCAGGGCGTGTCACGGGCTTAATGTTTGTTAGCGGGACACGGTAGGAGAGACAAGCGATTTTATTATGAACCTTGATAATCCAGACCAGCTTTTTAGGGTTCCGTACCCAAAGGGTAAAAACGGGACCCTATTACTAAGTCTACGATATCTGTCTCTCTTTGCTGTCTGTCCGTCTGTCCTACCGTTAAACGGCTGTATCTTTCGAACCGTAAATACATAGCCAGTTAAAATTTTCACAGAATATGAAATGTTACAGCGGATTCACTGAAAAATAATAAAAAAGTCAAGAAGTAAAAACTAAAGGGGGAGGGGGTCCCCATACAACAAACATACTTTTAACGTATTTTTGTATTAGCTCTAATGTAAAAACGGCAATACGTACACGCGTCAAACTTAGCATGATTATAGTACGTACTCTAAAGTATAATAATAAATATTAGCCAAGTGTGAGTCGAAGTTTCTGTTTATTACCAAGTTAAAACTGGTAATTTCGTTATTGAATTTTGTGGTGGTATGGAACCCTCAGTGCGCGAGCCCGACTCGCACTTGGCAGGTTTATTTAATTGATCTTCTTGAGAGGCGTCACGTGTCTTATGTATTTGCCAGAGTTAAGTATCTAATTTTTTTCAAGTTTTGTAATTATTGTTAAACTAGTCATAGTCACAGTCAAGCAAGTAAGTTACGGTCAAGTCCAAGTCATGCCGCAGTAAAAAGGTGGTGACATTTAAGGCTGATATGAAGTTTTGTGACGTTTTAGTTTGCTTGCCCGTGTAAGAATGGGCTGAGATCAATAAGGTTTTACCAATAGAGACGTCATACTCATTGAAAACCGTGATAGCCCATTTGGGAGACCGCTAGACTTAAAAGCGTTAGATCTCGGGTTCAAACCCCGGGCCCGTACCAATGCTTATGTACGGATTTTCATACCACTAGCTTTTCGGTGAAGGAAAACATCGTGAGGAAACCTGCATACGTACGGAGAAGGAATTCAATGACGTTTGTGAATCCACCAACCCGCAACAGGGCCAGCGTGGTCGATATGGCCCAATAACCCTTTCGGGGGTAGGCTAAAAGTCCAGAAATGGACTGGTAACAGGCTGATTACGATGACTCATTAAAAAAGCACTAAAACTATGGCGATATTTTCCTACAGCTACATAACGCTGTATACCTATTTAGTAACAAAGTTTATTGATTTAAAAAAATACTTTAAGAAAAAGCGTTGTCTTCTTTCTATTATATCTTTATATTCTTATCAGCAAATGCTTCCATTTGATACCCATACCATGATGGTAGATAAGAACATTTTGTCCGCCATTTTGGAGCATCCACCATATTGAATTTATCATTTAGGATCATAGTGCTTGGTATGGCCACCTTCTGTTTCCATCATCAGACCAGCTCGATGGTACCACAATATTGCAATGTCACTAAACTTTCATAAGTATGGCAAATTTCAGCTCAATCGGTTGAGGATAACTGGTCTAAAATTCAGTTGCAACATTTTTCCCAAACATACATACATACACACTCACACATGCATACATACATACTAACAGGACAAGTTGAATAAAAGCTTGTAAAATAGTGGTTTCGCGGACTGTTTGCATTTGTTTCAATTGCTCTTGACCCCGCTTCATCTCCCACTGTGCACCAAGCCGCGGCCCGCTCGTTTGTCTGTAGCTATCAAATTAGCCAGCAGATTGCCCCTTTGGCCCGCTAACTGAACCTAATGTGTTGCGGACCTGCGTTCAATGACCTATTTCACTTTAGTTCCTAGCGAATCCAACTTTTCGAAGGGGAAAGTCTCAAAACCTACTAACGTGCCATGCCTAAGTAAATAAGAATAGTAGGTACACGAGGGTAAAATAACAGTTTATCAACGAGGGTGGTTTTTGCGGCACGAACGTAGCGAGGATCATAATCAACTTAAGGTAAAAAATTATTTCCCCAAGTGATGTAAAGAAATCTAAACCATTTTACTAGGGCATGACTTTGCCTTGCCGTGACTTACTTTACTTGACTCTGACTTGTTTGATGAAAAAATATCAGCTGTTCCATACATTTTATCGAGTATCATAGATATTTATTTATTCGCGATTTCAGAGTTACTCCCATAGTAAGAGTTGTTCTTAATTATTAATGGTATTATAGGTATGGACCCCTTTCGGCTTAGTACACCCTTTTCTCGTAACCTAGTTTAAACACCCCAAGCTAGCTAAACGAAATGTAGGTAGTAGTATTGTAATAAAAGGCTTAGGCGTCAATTACGAACAAGAAATACCTAAACTCCCTAAAACGTCTCGACAAAACCAACATTTAACAAACAAACAAACTTCGTTTTTAAACAACGAACCTTGGCTTTTACAGAACAGTAAAGAGTACATTAAACAGCGGTGGGGTCGCGTGGGTAATATTAGTTAAGAACTTAAGAAGCTCACGTCTCGACTAATGACATCTTGACTCACGCTTTTGGTTAAACTGCTGTGTCCTAGAAACAGGAAAGTGCTCAAAAATAGTAGGAAAAGATGAAACATTTGGAGCAAGAAATGCTTTGACTTGTAATATAGGAGGCGTACCATACAATCCACTTCTCAGGAAACCTTTGTAACAATGTATGCTCGTTTTCTTGGGTATACCCGTGTGTCCTTGCTCCTTAGGATGGGTACCGAAAATGCGAGTGCCGCTGTCTACGCCGTAGTTATGCGTTAGAACCGAACCCTTTACCCTCGCAAAAAAAAAAAAAAGTCAATGAGTCATACGAAACTTAAGGTCAAGTTATTACCAAAACCAGAGTACTTGTCAAGACAAATCAAACTAGTCCAAATTCAGCGTGGTTTCGTCGTTTTTGTTACAGAGTTCCCATGGCCATCTTCCGGCTCCATCATCAGATCAGCTCCATGCCATAATAATATTATATTGTCATCAGATACATATATAAACTAAATAAAATCTTGTAATTAAAAGCTATTATGATGACATTGAAACACAGCAGAAAATTCAAAACAAAAAATTTGTACTTGCTGGCTTAATTTGTTACAGAGTGTAAAATATACCGTCTTTTGATGGGTATGGTACCCATGTGCACAGAACGGGCAGAATAGGGGCCGGCGCCCCTATGTTCACATAATAATATTATTATCATATACTGTTTATATAAGTTTATATACATCGATGTAGAAAGTGTACTGGAGAAGTTTGACTTGTAACTATGGAGTTATTAATAAAGAATTGTATTGTAATTGTACTGTATTGTATTACGCTCACAGATGGCGAGGCACGGGATGGCGCAGCACTGGACGCTTCGGCATGCCAAGAATCCTGTGGCAACTCGAAGCATGCCAAAGGATCCTGTGGAATCCCACGTCGTGACGAAAGCAACCGCGTTCTGATTCTGACACTCATTTAGTTTAGCACTGTGTTGCCCTAAATTTGGTTGTGTTTTCTTTCGGTGTATTTTGTTAAAATGATTGGCTGGGACTTGGTGTTTACAGCAAATATCGCTGAAGACGAAGAAGATATTCGCGCCACTCGCTGAGATCGTTGCCGGAACGGGCTATATTCAACCTTGTATCAAGTCCTTAGCACTCACGTTCCTTTAACGACATGAAGTTACCTATAGGTCTAGCGTGATGCCACGACGTGCCGCGGCATCCCATGGAATGTTGTGACGTGCCGCAGGATTCCGGGGAATGACGCGACGTGCCGCAGAATTCCATGGCATCACGTGAGACGTTTCGGTCTTTTCGTGTTGAAATAAAGAAAGGTCAATTCATTCATCATTATCATCCACAGCCTTCCTTATCCCACTGCTGGGTAAAGGCTGTCTCTTGCTATGCCATCTGCCTCGGTCCTGTCCTAATCGAGTCCAGGATTGACCCGCGATAGTAGTAATATTGTTGACCCATCTTGCAGTTGGACGACCAACGCTCCGCTTACCTTGCCTAAAAAATAATTCATTAAAATGAATTAACTGCTTAATTCATTGAAATAAGGTTGAAAATCATTTGTCCACGAAAAAATACTTTGCCGCGCCGGCCGTGAGTATCGGCCCTACTACGTAGTATACAACATATTTGAACTGCAGTGCAAGTACCGTTCTTTATCGATCGTCACATTTGACAGCAAAGATCGTCAAATTCGATATAATGCCTTTCAGTACTTGCTATGATCGATTCTATGGCATATTATCGAATTATTTGGCATATTATTTTGACTATCGATAAAGAACATCGGTAGTGGTAACAAACGCTGGTTCGACACCAGTTTTTTTTTTCTTTAGTTAGGAAAACTAAAGTGAATGAGTAGAAATATCTTGTTATGTGTAGGTATAAAAACGAGCTTTTGTACGATTCAGTTCAAAGCAATGCTGAACAAAAATAAAGGTTTTTCGATCAACCCGCGTTTCCATTGGCATTTTTGTTCATACTCGTGTCAAGATAACACAGTGGATAAGAGCCGGTGTGAACGTTCTTTTTTTGGGAACAAAAAATTGTGACATAAAATAAATGTAGTGAATATGGTGTATTTTTTTACTGATAGATATATCTCATTATATCATAGCAAGCTGTGCGTAGCAAGCATAGCAAGAATTGGCAGTGGGCAGGGCACATAGCACCTAGAACATAGATCGATGAGTTTTTGTCCTCTGTATCAAATTTAATGGTGTGAACAATAAAGAGTTAATGGTAATGTGTGTTTTTTTTTCTGGGAAGTGCCTAAACAAAATACAAGCTAAAACTAAAACTACAAATACAGTTAGACTGCCCATAGACCGTTGAAGGTCTAAAGACAATCCAAATGCTCTAGCCCACTACCAGTTGGCAATAATACTAAGAGTTAATCAATCAATCAATCAATCATACCTAAGTCATAAGGAGACAACTGTTGTATGCTACAAAGCAATGACAATTTATATTATCTTTGCTACAAGGACTGGATCTACGGACGGTTTAAGAAGCATCTATTGCGCATAAGAGTTATTATTTTATTGGTTTATTTTATTTATCAGATTTCTTACAAGACCCTTCCAGTTCAAATAGCAGTCAATATTTAAGTTTAAGAATTTAATACCTAAATTAGACGTTGCTTTTCTACATTTTGTTAAGTGTGATTTTGTTACGGTACCTACCCCGTTATACTGTGCAAATAAGTAAAAATAACTTAATAAGGCCTGAGTAGCATAACTACATTTGTTGTGTGTGAAGTCAGCGGAAAAATCCAGGTAATGTCACGGCAAACTTAGCGCAAGTAGGTAATTACCACGGTATGATCGATAACCATACCGGCGCCGTCTGGTCTGTCTCAGGTCGGTACCCACTGGGATCAGAATGATATCAGGATGATATTATAACGTGGTCTAACCACGTTATCTATATCTATACTAATATATATAATAAGAGGAAAGATTTGATTGTTTGTTTGTTTGTTTGTTTGCATTGAATAGGCTCCGAAACTACTGAACCAATTTGAAAAATTCTTTCACTGTTGGGATGCTGCACTATCCCCGGTTGACATAGGCTATATATCCCGGCTTCGCCCGTACGAAGCAGGGGCGGCCTACTAGTAATATACATTTTTATTAATAGGCTTGCGTTAGACCACCATCACGCCTGATGTTAAGCGATGATGCGGTTTACGTTGGAGCACGCTTGCCTAGAAGAAACCGATTCACTCGTGATTTGAGGACACCCAGATTGTAACCATCGGGGAACACCCATTCAGGCAGCGCATTCCACAGACTAGCAGTTCGCACAATAAATGTGGAATCGAAGTGCTTCGTACAGGTTTTCAGAAAATGAAGGAGGGAGGCAGGAGGGAATTATAATAATATTGTGGGGAAGCGATAATTAATGTCTTCGACCAGTGTGTGTTGCCAGTGATGACACACGGCACTGAAACGTGGTGTCTCACTATGGGCCTCATAAACAAGCTCAAAGTCGCACAACGAGCTATAGAGAAGGATATGCACGAGGTTTCTCTGCCAGATTGAATCAGAACTGAGGAGATCCGTAAACGAACGAAAGTCACCGACATAGCCCACCGGATTAGCAAGTCGAAGTGGCAGTGGGCAGGGCATATATCACGCAGAACAGATGGTCGATGGGCCGAAAGGTTCTTGAATGGAGACCCCGGACTGGTAAGCGAAGCGTAGGACGCCTACTCACAAGATGGACAGACGACCTAAAAGAGACCGCAGGGAAACGCTGAATACTGGCAGCTTCCAACCGGCCCTTTCGGAGATCGATGGGGAGGCCTATGTCCAGCGGTGGACGTCCTATGGATGAAATAATGATTATGATGAACCATTGTTAATTGTTGGTTACCAATAGGCTAGTGGCCCAATCACCCATTCGGGGGTAGGGTAAAATTCCAGCAGTGGACTGTTAAAAGTCTGATTATGATGATGATGATGAATAGGCTAGTATGCACATTAAAAAAATGGGATAAACTGTTTTATAAAAAACTGTCATTATAAAACTATTAGAACATTTAAAGTCACTCATTTTACGTCTAAAATAAACCGGTCAATTGCGAGTCGGGCTCGCGCACTGAGGGTTCCGTACCACCACAAAATTCAATAACGAAATTACCAGTTTTAACTTGGTAATGAACAGAAACTTCGACTCGCACTTGGCTATTATTTATTATTATACTTAAGAGTACGTACTATAATCATGCTAAGTGTGACGCTTGTACGTATTGCCGTTTTTACATTAGAGCTAATACAAAAATACGTTAAAAACATTTGTTGTATGGGGACCTTTCGTTTTTACTTTTCTACTTTTTTATTTATTAGTTTATCCGTCGAACATTACATACTCTGTGTAAATTTCAACTGGCTATCTATTACGGTTCGAAAGATACAGCCGTTTAAAGGTAGGCCAGACGGACGGACAGACAGACAGGCATTGTAGGCTTAGTAATAGGATCCAGTTTTTAGCCTTTGTGTCAGGAACCCTAATAACATAAAATGCGCGAGTGAGATCGCTGCACCCGGTATTATAGCTGTTGACGCGCATGCAAATATGCGCGAGTACCTACCTACTCCTGCGCCGCCTTTCAGCCGCGCCCCCGGCTTCGCTACACGCCGCAGCAGGCTACAAAGGCTCCTGCGCGGCTGGAGCTTTCTCTTTCTTCTTTATGCGCGACATTCATAGCACCGTATACTTAGTTATCACACCGTACACCTATTTGTCAAACGCTGAATTTCATTTCCACCACCACGCACCTGCCTTCAGCATAGGAGCAGTAGACGTTTTTTATAGACGTTTCGATGATTTTAAAACCTATCTCAGCCAAAACGACTCACCACTGGTCTAATAACAATTCCATTATTAAAATAAAAGTGCCATAATAATAAAATTCTTTATATAGCTCTGACGTCAGAGCCGCTAATGCGAATATTGCATGCTATGTTAAACGAAAACTCCATGCATGCACAATGATTTGCGAAATTAAACTTTGCTTCACACAAATTAAAGTTGAAATTTAACTGTTTTTTGTAAGGTCGTTTATGCATCGCTGGAATTCTATTCTATTCACTCTGGACACAATCAGTTGTGTGACGTCGTTTCGTAGAAACTTTCAGTCCCTCACTTATGTCGTAGATTGCTGGAAGATAGTATAAATTTACACTATATGTACCATCACAGAACAGTATAGCTAAATTGACACATCGTTCGCATCGCTTGTACTTATTACCGTTTTTAACATAAGAGCAAATACAAAAATACATTTGTTATATGGGGACTCCCAGACTTTTTAGTTAATCCGCCGTAACGTTACATATTCTGTGATAATTTCAACTGTCTATCTATTACGGCTTAAAAGATACAGCCATTAAAAGTTGTCCTGACAGACAGACATACAGCGTAGGCTTAGTATTAGGGTCCCATTTTCTCCCTTTGGGTACGGAACCCTAAAAAGAATTCCAATGTCTTTCTGAAGAACGCACGCTAAAATTAAAATTAGTAACGCTTTTAAAATTAGTAGTTAGCCCTGAAGTTTCACTAAAGCACTTTCGGATTAATAAATCAAGCACTCCATTTAATACCAAGAATTTCCAAACTACTTCTATAACAAATATTTACCACCTAAAACTAAGTAGCTTATTCTGTACTAATTATATAGCAAATTGTACATGAAACCCGTTATTAAGTATTAATTCGACCTAGAAATTGTATTTCATTCAGTCTACCACCAAAAGTTTCTTCAATTTATTTCGAACATTGTACTGTCTACGTTTAGGTAGAACGCTACTTGACAAAGGGTCGTTCGTGGTGCCGTTAAAAAATATTATAGAGATTCCTTGACCGACAATAATATAAAAAAATTACCCGACAACGCAAAGCCGAAAGGAGGATATTGTATTTGTCGTGTATGTATAAATATTCGGGACATTCGGGACATTTTTGCACACACGGTCATCTAACCCCAAACTAAGCAAAGCTTGTGATATGGCTGCCAGAGACTGATATACATACATATATAGTAATTTTTAAACTTTCGCGATTTGAACACATGTTTTAAATGTTACGTAATACGTGATAAGTCCCGATAAACATTTAAAACATACATATATAGTTTTAAATACATACTTAAATAGATATTAACACCCAGATATAGAACAAACACAAATGTTCATCACACAAATGTTTGTCCTAGGTGGGAATCGAACCCACGCCCCCAAGCTCAGAAGGCAGGTTCACTACCAACTGGACCAACGGGCTATCAAATATATTTTTATATTCCACAGCCCAAACGCCTCAACCGATATTGATCGAAGAGTTGCTGATTTGTGTAGATTTAGAGATGATAGCTGACATTATCATAAGTGCGGATGAAAATATAATATGAATACAACCTTGAATACTTACAAGGTCCGTCACTTAGGTTAGTTTATGTAGGTGGTGCGAATATATACATATATACCAGAGCATAATAATAAAAGATGCAGCCTCCAACAACATATTATTTAAATCCAGGCTAAAGCTATTATTGTACAGTAAAGCATATTACTCGGTTAGGGAGTCTGTTGATGACAGAGTATAAAAATTATATTTTAGTACCTAGCCTTATTAGCCCATATGACTAGTAAATTTTAAAATTTATTATTAAATAATCTGTATCTGTAGTTAACTGTAATAGATCTCTTAAAAATTATGTGTGATTTTGGTACATAATTTTTTGTTTGAGTGTACCTTTTGCGAAATATTATTATTTTAGCCTGTTTTGGCCAACTGAAGAGCAAAGGCCTCCCTACCCTCTTTCTTTTTTCCCTCATCCCCTTTTTCTTTCTTTTGCGAAATATTATCAGCCAATTCTTTTAAGAAAGACACTCGTTTATCTCTGGAACTTCAGTGGTATATGGATAATCTATCTGAATTTACGTAGTAGATATTTAGACTGTGTAAACCGTTACTTCGTCAATTAGCGTCGCCCTTTACGGTAATTCTACGTTCTAGACCCTTCGTAGTCGATTTATTTTATTTTCAAACAAAAGCTTTTATCTTGGTTACATGACTAAATCAGTAGATTTAAAGCTTTAATAACTTTTGGAAAGTAAATTTTGAAATAAAACCTTGTGACATATTAATAATCGGGCAATAACGTGGGGGGTCGGACCCGTGCTTCACCTAGGTTCTTCACCTGGGTGCAGCACGGGGGCACTTACATTACAAGTCCCTGTGCTCCGACTGCCAGTAATTACAGTCTTGTGCAAAAGTCTTCTTAATATTTCTGATCTCCTGGTACTTTGTTGTAGAAATAGCAGTCTGCAACAAAGTACCAGGAGATCAGAAATATTAAGAAGATAGTATAACCCTTTACTTCTTAATATTTCTGAAACGTTTGGAAACAAGCTCTATAGCATCCATATTAAAACTCACATAATATAATAGTTATTACTATGTAAATCCATTTGACAACATACGGCAAATAGAAATGACACAAGCAAATAAAATTATTCCAAAATGTTTACCAAAATTTACTAGGAAACAGTTAATCACATTTTAGCTAAGTAGTGTGAAGTGTCTGCTTAAAGTGACATATAATCGAATTCAAATTCAAATTCAAATTCAAATTTATTTATTTCACAAAATGGTACATCAATAAATATTGTCGACCCTAGCCACCAAACTGAGCGCTAGCCCGTATCTTGGTGGATAGTTCCTTCCGAGTTGACTTAGGTCAGAACTTTGTACAATGTATTGTTTTTTAGTGCAGATTTAACTAAATAAATATTCAAAATTAAATATAAATTACGATGGATTGTCACTATTATTTGATTTAACTTAATTTAATTTAACTTAATTGCTTTTTTTATTAATTATTAAGTAGCATGCAACACATAGAAATAAACAAAAATCAGTAATAATAATAGTAATTCTAAAATGATATAAACAACACACACGATCCAAAAACAATAAGATTGATTTAGAATAATAAGAATAATAAGTCCAGGTAAGTAACATAATATATATTAATATTGAATTTTAAAAAGATCTTCGGTCTCTTGGTATGTTTGATTTTGAAGCCATGATACTAACGTTCTTTTACAGTTTGCATATGTTAGTGGAAATATGGCAACTGAGCTACTTATGGTATTATACAAGTGGGAGCTGAGACTATCAAAATGACGTCTAGCAAGCTCAGTTCTGCAACGTTTTATCTCACACACACGATCTTTCCTTCGTTTGCTACCATGTATACTAGCGTCAAAGGCGAGCATTTTGTGCCTGCGCAGAACGATCTGTAAGATGAACAGTTGTCGCACCGTGAGGACAGAGCATTTTTCATATAACTCAGTTGTCGAGTACCGGTATGGTAGACCACTCATCACCTTGAGAACAGCTCTCTGAGCTCTTTCCAGTCGGAGCATATTTGTAGTGTAAGTCCCTCCCCACACTGATATGCAGTATGTTAAGACAGACTGAGCCAACGCATAATAAATCTGCTTAATGACTTCGGGCGCGGCAACCAATCTGAGTTTTTTAAAGACGTACAGAAGCTTTCTTAGACGTGGAACTAGAACTTTCAGCTGACCATTCCAGTTCAGAGTACTGTCGATGACAACTCCAAGATACTTAATCTCTGCACTACGCGTCAATCTAAAACAAGGGCAGTCCGAGGCCTCTTGACAGTTATTAGTGTGAGCCCTGATGCTAAAATCATCTGTTGGTTGGGAGTTTGTATTGGCAGAGAACGCAATGTATTTCGTTTTGTCGACATTAAGTGTGAGAATGTTATTGGTCAGCCAAGTCATGACAATGTGCAGTGCACTCTCGGCATGATGTCGTGTAACATTCCAAGTTTCACCATGAACCAGAAGAGCAGTGTCATCTGCGTACGTGAATATTTCACAGTTTGGGATCATAAGCTTGCACAGTTCATTGATGTACAATATAAATAGAGTAGGTCCCAGGACGCTTCCCTGTGGGACACCGTACGTGATGTCTTATTTTATTTTATTTTATTTTTTATTTTATGTTTATTTAAGACCAACAGCACAAAAATATATACATAGTTTCAAATAATTATTTTAAATTACAGCCATTAATAGGTCTATACTAGTGATATAAGTAACATTGTCATGGAAAATCATATATGTATTGCAAACAAGCGCTAAAAAGCTAAGCTTCATAAGTTATTACAAAAGGTAGTTAACAAACAAAATTAAGCACAATTATACCTATTTACTCTTTATCGGAGCTGATGTAGCTCTCAATTTTTACACATTGTTTCCTGCCGGTGAGGTAATCTTTAAAAATATCCAGTGCTAGACCTCGTATTCCCAGACTTTCCATCTTTCGGAGCAGAAGAGGAACAGATACAGTGTCAAACGCCTTAGATAGGTCCAAGAAGATACACACAGCATTATTTTTTAGCTCAAGATGGTTTACCACACTGGTTGTAAAATCAAGAACGGCATCCTCTGTAGATTTTCCTCTCCTGAAACCATATTGGTTTTTAGCAAGGTAATTATGTGTCTCTAGATAATTTATTAATCTTTTATTCAAAATTTTTTCGAAGATTTTAGAAAGTGTAGATAATACAGAAATAGGTCTGTAGTTGTTTGCACTGTATCTGTTCCCGTTCTTGAAAATGGGATGAACAAGAGCTTTTTTAAAGACATTTGGGAAGACCCCGGCCGAGATACACAGATTAAACAAATATGTCAACGGAGGAATCAAACTCTGCCTCGCAAATTTAATTACTTTCGTTGGGATACTATCCCAACCAGTAGCACTATCATTTCGGAGACCATTAATGATAGCCTCAACTTCTTCCAGATCGGTTGGTAACATAGCCATTGAATTTTTGGGGCAATCCTTGGACTGCTCAATTCCCCGGTCTGACAGGAAGCTAGATCCAGAGCCGGCCATTGCATGACTGTACTAAAATATTATCAGTTGGAGCACGGGGACTTGAAAGTGCCCCGTGCTTCACCCAGGTGAAGAACCTAGGTGAAGCACGGGTCCGACCCCTAACGTGGAAGTCAAAAATGATTTGCTGTAATGACTCTTTAAGTCGTTTTTTTTTTTATTGTATTTGCCACTATTTTTCAGGAAATAGTCAAAAACCGAAACTATCGAATAAGGTCAAACTATAAACATCAATTAATCTTACCAATCCCTAAATTAGCAATACATAGCTCTGGCCCAAATCCAATGGCCATCAAAATATATAATAAACTACCAGTACAGATAAAAGACATAGAAAATGAAAATAGATTTGCCAAAACCGTCGTAATATTAAACAATTGTATATCGTTTTTTCTACTTTCTAGTTTCAGTTTGTAAATGTAGGTATAGTAAAAAAGTCGGTTCTTTTTTTTTCTTAAAATTGTTATTTCTAGTCTATTTGGGTAGTATTCGCCCAAAACAATGTCAAACACACACTCAATGTCAAAGTATTGTCCTCGATGACCTCGTTACCATCTTCGGCCAAGAACCCTCGAGAAAGGGTTGAGGACGGTCCGTTGCTGTTATTTCTGATATATAATGATCGGATCATTTGATTTTGGTTTGAAGTAGAAAGCAAGCACTTAAAGAGCGTGGATTCTTTTAGAATAATTATGAGCCGTAATTCTTAAGGGGTTATTTATTACACTATTTGTTACACTACACAGATTTGTACTTAGAAGAGTTTTAAACTGTGAAATAGAAAAAGAACTAGCATTCACTAGTCAACATTATTCTTTGTTTATTTGACGTTTTTATCCTCAATATATAAGATAGATGTTAACGTACCTCCGTCACCAAAATATGTGTTAGTTTACGTACCTCCGTCACCAAATATGTGTTGGTTGACGAACCTCCGTCACTAAAATGTGTTGGTTTACGTACCTCCATAACCAAAATATGTATTAGTTGACGTACCTCCGTCACCAAAATGTGTTGGTAGACGTACCTCCGTCACTAAAATATGTGTTGGTTGGCTTCGACCAAAATAAAAATGGACGGGCCATAACCATTGAACTTGCTCAGTAAAAACGAGTCAAAACCGTCGGACATATACTTCAACACCCTATTATAACCATGGACAGTACATTTGTTCCAAATAATAGATAGCGGTTTTTTGTTGTGTATTTAGGTATTTACACTTGAAGAAAGTACACGAAGGCATTATTTTGTCAGATGTTTCGTTATCATGGAACAAAAATGCTGAGTTGCACTTCCTACGGCTAGAGACCGACTGAAACGAAGTGAGCGCCAGCGCTCATTTCGTAATCTTCAAAAATGTGCTTCTTCTGGGCCCGTCCATTCATTTTATTTTGGTCGAAGTTGGTTGGCGTAAATCCGGACCACGACGCTAAACTAAGTCAATCGATACTAATATAATATATATAAACTGATTATAATAATTGCTTGATATCACACAATATAATGAGGGCCATTTAACGACTGTAGGTGTTTGTTTCAAGCATGATCGAGTACCCAATATTACGGAAAAGGGTTCCGGCCCTGAATAATTTGTTAGGAGCGTTCAATGCTGATAATTTATTGATATCATACTTTATAGTTTAGGGTTACGTAAAGGATGTGAGAAGATTTTTATCTCCTTTGAGAGCCCGCTTTCCAAAACAGTCTTTTTCGCACATTTTCACCATTTTTGCAGATAAAAAATTACTTACTGTTTTATTTTCACCCCCGACGCTAAAAAAGGGTTGTTATAATTTTAACGTGCGTATTAATCTGAGTGTATATGTGTGTAAAATTTACTTCTACGTTTCCCTCCACAATTATGAAATCTGTATATTATGATATCTTAGACATCCGTTAATAAATAGATAATTTAGTGAATCCAACAAAAATAAAAAACAAGGAGAAAAGCGCAAGTCAGTGATACTTTTTTTTATCTATTTAGCGAAATGTCCTTAGTCGTGTTTTGGTCTTTACAGTTTCCTAGATTAGACATTCAAATATGATGTGACACCATTTTTATAATTTTAAGCTATCCAGGGAATCAGACAAATTATTATTAAAATGTTCAAAATTGCCAAAAGTGGGAATAGAGGGCTTCAATAGGCCGGCTAGTTAGAGTTATAAGGCCGTCTGAAGCTGCTGTTAAAATCACAGAAAAGAGTAGAAAAAATATATTTTCTGTGGTTATTATTGTACAAACAACCAAGAGCTATAATTAAACGTATCATACGGTACAGTAGCGCTCACTGATCAAAGTACCGCAGTTACGAAAAATTATAACTACCCTCAAATAACAGCTTAAACGGTTGTAATGAAAAATGACAACACCGAACTCAGAATACCGAATAAAGGAGTGGATCACAAAGACGTCAGGAAGGCTCAACTCGGAGGCTGTGAGATAGGCCACAACTACACGCCACTGTAACATGACCTCCCGCCGACCCCGCCACGAACTTTATGTAGGTACCTATTCACAATCACGACTATACAGGCTTACGCGGAAAGGGTGTACTATAATCCTTTTCAAATAGCATGGCACTTGACAGGTGGTTTGACAGTACAAAAGATTTGTAAATATTGAGTTTGAAGTCACAAACCTAAATTAAGGATTTACATTTTGCGCCGAAAACATATAGCTAAGCTACTATGAAAACTAGTGGTGAAAACTAGTGTGTTAAGTGGTGGTTGTGATTTGCCATGGTATTTAAAAAGGTACTATAAGCCATACTTCCTACTTACCCATCATTATGAAAAACTTTTACTATGAGACCAACCCTGAAATCGCGAAAAAAAATTGCTGTTCCATACATTTTGAGGAGTGTGAATGACCGTTTTCTATGGAACATCTGATATTTTTGCGCGATTTCAGGGTTAGTATCATAGTGCTGGCAAGCACTCTTGGGGCGTGGCTGCGGGTTATAGTCGAATTTATGTTGTAAATTGAGAGTTAGATAGCCCGTTGGTCCAGTTGGTAGTGAACCTGCCTTCTGAGCTTAGGGGCGTGGGTTCGATTCCCACCTAGGACAAACATTTGTGTGATGAACATTTGTGTTTGTTCTATATCTGGGTGTTAATATCTATTTAAGTATGTATTTAAACCTATATATGTATGTATATCAGTCTCTGGCAGCCATATCACAAGCTTTGCTTAGTTTGGGGTCAGATGACCGTGTGTGCAAAAATGTCCCGAATATTTATTTATTATATTATTTATTTATTTATTATTTAGTGATTTCCTTATAAATTTACGTGTTCATAATATACTTGAGATTTAATTAAATATCCTTCCTTAGTTAGAGTGACAATAGTAAAAGTTGTTCTATGGACCCCTTTTGGCTTATAGTCCTTTTCAAATAGCATGGCACTTGACACCCACCACTAACAGACTAGTTTCACCACTAGTTTTTATAGTAGCGATTAGTACACCCTTTCCGCTTAACCCAGTAGGTTAGTTGTATGTGAATTGTGAACACCATTTATTTCTATATTATTAGAGAAAATAAATAGAAATCATAGTGTTATTTAGCTTGCAAAAATATCAAAATATGAAGGTAGACAGCTAAAAAGTTTGCGTTACATTTCGGTTGCATCGCTTTTATTTCGCTCCTGATTCTTCTCATCAGAGGTTGAGAAAGGTCGTGATAGCTTTATATTATGTATAAAGAGTCTAATCGGTCCAAACATTTATTTGCTTCTGATAACTGCAATAACACTGTAAAAATCTTAAATGAACCACCAATATTTTTTTTATTTATTATGATCACTTTCGCTAGGGTTTTGAAAGCAAGGCCATACCTCAGTGAAATAAAAAAAACAGCTTTTAACAATGTTATTGCAGATTTCAGAGCAATTAAATGCTTGGATCGAGCATAGTGTTGCAAGCTAAAATACTAGCTAAAACAGAGTCAGGAGCGTCATCGTGATTTGAACTATAAACTTGTCGGAATGTAAAGAGTTTGTTTCCATCAAGGGTCAACTTAAACTGGCGGTGCCGAAACCCGAGTCGGTCGGAGGAGCGACGCAATTGCCGTCCACTTTTCTACGCGGGTGATTTATTTTCTCATTTAGATTTATATAGAGTTGTTCGTGCCGAACGGTTTGTTTTTCAGTTTAGTTGGGGCGCTGTGATTGGTGATAGACGAATAAATTTTTCATGACTTGATTATTTTCAGCTTTTGTGGAGATGCCACTTTGATTTTAGTAGTTAATGGCCTATTATCCGAGTCGAGTAGGCAACAAAACGCTCCCTCAGCCCCCGCCAAGTTAGATCGACGATGTATTTTGCCACGCAAGAGTCATGACGCTCGCGGGGGGAGTGCAACGACAAAAACGAACATAGGTCCGACCTCGATGGCGCCTCGCGCGGTACTGAACGCGTCGCGCGCAAATTCTCGCGACCTTTTTACGCTTTTAATTTCACTAAAGAACTAAACTATTCACTATCAAAAATCTATCCAAATATTTTTTTTTAATAATATTGGCTCTCAGTACATGCAATTTCCAGGTTGTTACGAGCTTTCATTAGAGCATAAAACGAAAAAATAAACTAACTCGACTTTGTTTCAGTTTTTTTTTTTTGATCTGGGAAAGTTTACTATCTTGTTTTGAACCAAATCATAAACTCAAACATAGATGTATCTGTGACATGTATTTTTTTCCAGCTATTGTAATATAAGTGAATAAAATTGATTTAAAACCGTCACATTTGGTATAAGAGGCCATTAATAAAGAATTTGTGCTGTGAGAAGTTTGGCCGATAGAAAATAAGTGTTTCATTGCAAAGCTTTTAATTTTCTTTCATTTACACAATTCACAATACACAACAACTATAATATATATTATATTATAATTATATTATTATTCTTCTTATTCTATTGGCTTATAATACCGTACATTACGCAAAGGTAAAAGAATCAGTGTGGCCACCTTTTAGATCAAGCACTTTCTATGGCTCCATTCGACTTTTTCCCATCACAACACAATTCTTAAGCACTGAGAAGAAAAACATTATGTTAACTCTTAGCAGATGCAGGCCGCTTCCAACCGGCCCTTTTGGAGATCGATGGGGGAGGCCTATGTCCAGCAGTGGACGTCCTATGGCTGAAATGATGATGATGTAGAACTCCTAGCAGAAAATCTGGCGCTGTTTATAAGTTTATTCTTAAACATAAAAATACCTATTACTGATGTAGTAACATAAAATTCTGGAAAAGTTCGAAAGGTACTAGAATGGAGACCACGGACCGGTAAGCCTAGCGTAGGACGTCCACCCACAAGATGGACAGACGACCTAAAAGAGACTACAGGTAAACGCTGGATGCAGGCCGCTTCCAACCGGCCATTTTGGAGATCGATGGGGGAGGCCTATGTCCAGCAGTTGGACGTCCTATGGCTGAAATCACTGGAAGCACTGCGGCCTCAAATAGTTGTTATAATTTTTGATTTCTTAATCCTGCCAATTTTTTTACTTTATCCTGATCAAATGGAGCCAAAATTAAAAGAAAAAAATATTCAATTGTTGTTCGGACTTTTACAGTTTTTCTTCTTTCCTGTTACGAAAATTTTGGCATCGCACGTCTTGTGCAAACCAGTGCTAAGCATTGTAGTATTATTACTAAGTATTCCCGAACGTGTTCTAGAGTAAGAAAGTGATATAAGTGAAACATTTATTTTTGTGTTCTTTCCAAAACTCCGTAGAAGCCTCTAGTAAAGTCTCCACCACTTTACTAAGGCATGACTTAAACTTGACCGTGAGTTTTCTTGATTCTTGACTGTGACTCTGGGTTCTCTGACGATATTTCAGAAGTATTATAAAATAAGTAGGTAGGGCTTTATCCGATTGCCTATACCTATATTTTTTTTTTTCAATAATTGGCTTGCACTTGATCGCCACCTCACCTGATGTTAAGCGATAATACGGTCTACGATGGAGCACGCTTGCCTATAGAAGAAACCGATTCACTCACGATTTGAAGACACCTTGATTGTAACTATCTACTATTGTAACTACTATTAACATCTTAGCCGCGTAACCCATTCATCACTAACAGGCTCCTCCAATACACTGCAAACAATTACTTAACCATGCAGTCTGATAATGGCAACGCAATTTGTCTGTCCTCAATGTCGTATCGGGTCGCGTGCCTCGAGGCAGTTCGGCGTGTGCCCCTGACTTTTGGTGCTCACCGCTCCATAGATATACTCTGACGTTTGGTACGCATAGCTATATATCAAGGACTGGGTAACCGAAAAATCGCAAATATCTTAAAAATACGGTATGATTCGTAAATTATTGTCAATTGAAATTTTTAATCCATTTGTCGCGATTCAACAAGTCTTATGATTTTGTCGAAGGTGTTGAAATTAGTAAAAGTTTTAATTTTTGTGTTGATACAAAAAACACTTCAAATATTAAAAAAAATATAAAATAGGTAAAAAAGTGACATCTCTCAGTCAACTTTAAGGCTTTAAAGGTTCTAGCTGAGTAGTTACTTGCAGGTAGTAAGATTCATAGATGGTGTGACCAACGCTTTAATAAGTTACAAAGATAGCTCAATAATTTGGAGTCCGATAGAAAAGCGGCCGAGCTTAGCGGAGAGAGCGCTCGGGGAGTAAACCCGGATGTCGAGGGTTCGAACTCTGCCAGTCGTCATGAACATATAAAAAGTTTTCATTAGCTAAGTTTATGACAAAATATTATCGCCTGTATTGCTTAGTTTTTGTAATATATTATGACATTCACCAACATGCACTAGTCCAGCATGGTCGATTAGAACCCTTCCTCTCTCTATGAGAGAAAGTCTGTGTCCCAGCAGTGGGAACATGATGGCTGATAATTATGATGATGTAGTTAATAAAATCGTGTGAAAATTTTAAATGTGTGAGAGAGAGGTTGTAATCCGCCCACGAGTTTTTAACCAATTTCACTCCCTGTCTATGTGTGAACTATAGTGATGGTGCTCCTATAACCTAGTATTACCTATACTGCTGTCCTGCTATCTTCCGAGGGGACGCGTGTGTCTAAGCTACCTCTTCGTTTGTTTGCGTAGGAAAGTTTCGAAAAGTTTATATTGTAGTTAACGTTGTGACAAAGGACCACTCAGAATCAAATTTATGAACTACCCTCGTTTTTGATACTTTCAGTCTTTATCGCGCTTTTTTGAAATCCGTTTGGATTTTTGCTTGTTGACTAAGGACGTTGGTGTTTATATTATTTGAGTGTTTTTTCGTTATATATATACATATATATATATACTCTTATTATCTCAGACAGATCAGACAAATACGGGTGTTATGAAAATAGTTATAACAGTTTTAGTCCACCACGATCGATGTGACTTTATAAACCCAGTTCGAGGGCCGGAGAGTGACATATTTTTTTCCCAGTAAATATACGCTTCCTGAAGGAATGTCTAAGCGGGTGAAATCCCAGGTCGCAGCTAGTATTTTTGTAAATTTTAGTAGCCCTGTGTAGAAATAACACATTCAAAATTATAAGTTAGTAATAAAAAACTTCCATCCATACATTATAAAACCTGTAACGGTGGCCCAGAGACCAATGAAGTTATTTATTTTTCGAAGTACCCAAATTTATCTGGTACCTACTTAAAATATATTCAGTGATTTCAGACTAATAAAAAGTTTCAAAATTTTTTAAAATTCCAGTAGCTCAGTGTAATTTGCCAAAATACATGAGTTTCAAAATAGCGGTAAATTTATTGGCTTTATTGCGATATTTATTATGCCCAAGAGCACCAATGAGCGTACGAACGCTCATTGGTGCTCTTGGGTTGTAAACTGTCATGTTCACCATTAATTTTTGCGTTATCATTAATTTATCGGTCAGATAATTTTTATGTAAGCAACTTTAATGCAACAATTCAGATGTTGATGACATAAAATAATTTGCTCTTTTTATCATGCGAAGCGACAGCGTGATTCCACGAATGCTATTTTAATTGTTGTTTTTCTAAAACAGTAATAAAATCTGCTATAATATAATTGCAAAAAATCTGTATTCCAACCACAAATTGTAGGTATCGAATTAAAACAAGAAAACAAAATAATAGATAGGTCTCGGTGTGAAGAATAAAATTTAAACTCGCCACCATTATCACACCCGAATCGTATATTTTTTTGTAGCGTAAAGCAATAGTAGATCCAAAAACTATTGTCAGAAGTGGGATTCGAACCCACGCCCACAGAAGTGGACTGCGACCTGAACGCAGCGCCTTAGACCGCTCGGCCATCCTGACTTGTAGACGAGCATGTAAAAATTTTCAACCTATTAAATAAAAATTATATAATTTATAATTATATTAATAAAAACAGCACGCAGAACAGATGGCCGATGGGGCCGAAAGGTTCTCGAATGGAGACCACGGACCGGTAAGCGCAGCGTAGGACGTCCACCCACGAGATAAAAGACAGACGACATAAAAGAGACCGCAGGGAAACGCTGGATGCAGGCCGATTCCAACCAGTCTTTTTGGAGATCGATGAAGGAGGCCTATGTCCAGCAGTGGACGTCTTTCGGTTGAAATGATGATGATGATGATTAGTAAAAAAGAGTAAAAAAACAATATTATAAAAAGTGTTAAGATGTTCTATCTATCAGTCTAGATCTATTTATAGGTAGTTCTATTTGATAAAATCATAACACCAAAAATCCAGTTTTCGTTGGTTTTTCCGTCAACAAATGTGAGAGAGATAAATCGCATCCAAAACAGATACGTACCCAAGTACCCTCAGAATACAGCACCTATATTTAGTCCTGCCACAGCTTATATCCAATCCAGTGGCCGCCAGATGAAGGTTGACATCCCGAGCCCTGTATCACAATAGTTTTAGTGGACCGAATTGACAATTGCCCTGCCTACATAAGGGTAAGTGCCCTTAGTGGTATTAGGAACACTTCACGGTTTTTCTTGAAGTGAAAACTTCTTTACTTTCTTTAGGCACGTTGGACACTTTTTGGGAGGGGGCAAAAGTACCGAACTCGCGTGACCGTCACGCTATGATACTCGTTCCGGTAAAGTCGGCTTGAGTCGACTAAGGGAGCAAGAGAGATTAGTCAACCTCGATGAAGTTTTCACTTCTGTCGAAATGTGTCGTATCCAAGGCGGTCCGGTTCAAATTTTTATTACCTTTGACAGCTTCAGTAGAATGTCGAATATGAAATGTGGATGTTAATGGGTTTTAAAAAGTAAGAACAGCTGGTTACCGATATACTACAGTGAAATATTAAAAATAAAATGTTTTTTTATTATATACTCCCCAGTTTCGCACGGGTGTAAATCTTATTTTTTACACCTTGGGCTACATTATTGGAGTTTTAGATTAAAGATCCCTTTTTTATATATAATATTATAGCCGGGACAGTGTCACCCGGGGATAGAGTAGCTTCCCAACAGTGAAAGAATTTTTCAAATCGGTTCAGTAGTTTCGGAGCCTATTCAATGCAAACAAACAATCAAATCTTTCCTCGTTATAATATTAAGTATTAATTATTATTTACAATCTTATTGCAGCTATAAAGACATTTGATGACACCCAAATTGTAACTATCGGGCAACGAATTGGCAGCATTGGCACTAGCAGTTGGCAGAATAAAAGTGAAATCAACGGTGTCCGCACGTACGTATCATCTTTACATATTTTTTTGTATCCTGTGTCATTTTGGCCCTAAAACTATATCTATGCAAAAAATCACGGTGATCCGTCCATTAATTGTTGCGTGAAAGAAGGACAAAGGGTAGTAAGTAATAACTTTCTCAAACGGGCAAGTGCCTTTATCACGGAAAAGAGAAGTAAATAGCACGGAAATGAGAAGGAAAATATGTTACCAGGCATTATGAGTGAACCTTGATTGAACATTCTTATTTAGATCAACGTGTCAAACTAAATTGACAGTTGCTAACTGATTTCGAATGACTGACGTTTCGTTTATATGGGTACAACTGGCTACAACAAATTTCTTACAAAAATGCCCTGACAGCCGTTTTTATTTAAACAAAAAAAAATCTTTTCTATGGCCTTTATGAACTAAACAAAACACGCTGAAGAGTTGCGACTTCCGTAAAGAGAGAGAGAGAGAAAATATTGATGCAACGGGTGTGGCCATGATACCTACTACCCAAAGGGACGGAACGCTTCAAACAGAAAAAACGAGCAGAGCGAGAGGTACCACGTTTAGCCATTTGTCCCTTTCACACTACATGTCTTATATACAATGACGTTCATGAACACGTATTTTAAAGGCAATTTTATTCAACATTCTTTTATTTGGATAGATTTTTGATAGTAAATAGTGTAGTTTTTTAGTGAAATTAAAAGCGTAATAAGGACGCGAGAATTTTGGCGAACCGCATTCAG
Organism: Agriopis marginaria; assembly: GCA_932305915.1. Taxonomy (NCBI): domain Eukaryota; kingdom Metazoa; phylum Arthropoda; class Insecta; order Lepidoptera; family Geometridae; genus Agriopis; species Agriopis marginaria. Next base: position 16,597,272 of record OW029914.1, on the reverse strand, counting down.
TGCCGCGCGCCAGAATTCTCGTCATCGAGGTCGGACCTATGCTCGTTTTTGTCGTTGCACTCCCCCCGCGGGCGTCCTGACTCTAGCATTACAAAATACATCGTTGCTATAACTTAGCGGGGGCTGAGGGAGCGTTTTGTTGCCTACGCGACTCGGATAGCCGCCCGTTAACCAGGTGCTCTGAAAGATTTTTGAAAACGAGGAAAGCTTCGGTCCTCATGGGCCCAATGTCTCGAACCCAAAATGGCTCAAATATGTAACTATTACCTTTCACATTTAAACTATTCGTAGGAAAGTAGGATTGGACGATAAATAAAGTAGGAATCACCATCTTGACCGCTATTTTACCAAACAAATAAAACATCGTCGTTTCTCCGAAAACAACTTATAGTTCACCTCCATTACCCAAAATTTTCCTACCAACTAAAACCTCTTTTTATTATCGACATAAAATATTCGTTGGCTTGTCCAGCCTCGAATGGCCCGGTAATAACTACCCCAATAAATGATTCAGGGACACAATACCACTTCAGTCCGGGGTTCGAACGACACCACTCATTTCTAACCGACTCCAAAAAAGAGGATCTGATAACAAGGCCTAATAATTCGGGAGTTTTTGTCTATACTATCTATACTAATATTATAAAGAGGAAAGAATTAATTGTTTGTTTGTTTGCATTGAATAGGCTCCGAAACTACTGAACCGAATTAAAAAATTATTTCACAGTTTAGCTACACTATCCCCGGATGACATAGGCTATACAGAGTGTAAGGGGAACATTTTCGAAGCCAAAAGAAGGTAATTGTACATTGAAGGTAATTATGAACGACTTTTACTATGAGACCAGCCCTGAAATCGCGAAAAAAATATCAGCTGTTCTATAGAAAACGGTCATTGACTCTCGAAAAAATTTATGGAACAGCTGGTTTTTTTTCGCGATTTCATGGTTGGTCTCATAGTAAAAGTTGTTCATAATGATGAGTACAATTACCTTTTTTTTTTTTTTTTTTAATATTAGATAGACTTGCGCTTTGCCGCCATCTCGCCTGATGTTAAGCGACGATGGGGTCTACGACGGTCTTCTTTTGGCTTCGAGAGTATTCCCCTTACCCGTGCGAAGCCGGGGCGTGCCGCTAGTATATAATAATGTAACCTTTAATAAAAGGTTACATTAAAAACAACAACAAACAAAAATAGTAAATCGTAAGAAAACATGGATTTACAAATATAGTATATGGATAGGGCTCTGGTACAAAATTCACAAAAAAATGTCTTTATAGTTTGAAATATTAACAAACTAATTTAAATCCTATGGTATGTCAATGGTGTCAATTCTGTTGTACCATTCTCTAAACTAATTTGACAGGACTAATATTATTGGCCTCTCTTTTTAATTTAATACGTCAGAAAAGGATGGCAATAATTTTAGAGTTGTCAAATTTAGTTTAGTTTAAAGAATGGTACAACAGAATCGACACCTATGTCTAATTTAGCATGCAAAAAATGAAACTAAACTATTTGCTATAATATACAAACTATAAATAACTAATATACTAATATACCAAGCATTTATTTGCTCGACAGCTGTAATAACATTTAAAAAAAAGCTAAAGAAAAAAAGAATCTTTCAATATTTTACTGACCGATATCGGGTACCTACTACAGTTTTCCGTCAAAAATCTAGCGAAAGTATCAGAATTCGTGATTTTCATTCGGATTTTTTTAATAAGGGTATTGCAGGTGTCAGAGCTAATAAACACTTAGACCGAGTTTAATTGCAGAGATAACTTTTTAATTATAGGCTTGCGTTTCTCCGCCACCCCGCCTGATGTTAAGTGATGATGCGGTGAATTAGTATGGTTTTATTTTGGTTTGGTCATATTTAAGCGCTAACCAGATTTGCCTAGGTTGATAATAGATAGAAACTGTTTACTGTGCACATCAGAAATAACATTTAAAAAACAGCTGCACATACATTTCGATGAGTGTGATTAAAATAGTTATTAATAAATTTTTAGTTAGTACTATGTTTGTATTTTTGGTTTATGTTGAATTTTTCAAAAAGCGCTGTATGAATTTATATAAAATTTATATTATGGGACCACTTTTGAGGTATGACCTACAAAACAAAAAAAGAATCACTTGTTTTTTGTTTTTAAAATATCTTTATTAAACACTAACGGTCCGCCCCAAACAAACAAACAAACAAACAAACAATCAAATCATTCCTCTTTATAATATTAGTATAGATAAACATTTTATACATTGGGCATCTCTAGTGTTAATTAAGTCCTAGGGGCACCAAGAAATGATTTATAATAATTCGTTTTCAAGCTCAAAACTTATATAAACTTATAGCTGGTGAGGTAAAAAAACAACTAATAAAATATACTTCAATATTATGTTTGTGAATATCAGCTAAGTTAACATTATTATGTAACCTTTAGTATAAGTGTTACATTTTTAGCGTTATAATATTGGATAATATATCAAAAACTGACCGAAAGGGGGTAGGTAAATTGAAATTGATACAGCGCTAAGCGCAGCAATAGGTAGTGAACAACAAGCACCAAACGAGCGAAGCATGTTATGAATAACGAACGCGCAAGCGCGCGCTGTCCGGGCCGGAGTCGCGCGCGCCACATCGCACCACATATCCCAGGATAATACAGGCGTGTATGGCGCGCGCGGCAGCAGGCAGCGGAGGCGCGCGCCCGCGCGGGCCACTGTCCCTATTCATCGCAGTCGAGAAACCAGTGATGGGGTAATTTGTACCGTTTATATTATTGTCGATATAAATTAAATCAGTTTTGCGGGTTTTGCAAATGTTTCTGACCAATTCATTTTTATTCGTGGGGTTTTGGTACAGGTTTGGTAAAATTGTTTGGATAACTTGAGAATGTATTCTGATATACTAGTTAAGCCTATGTCTAGGTGGATTCATGGTATAATAATATACTCCGCTAGCAAGCCTAGCACGGGCCGTGGACATATTGTCTTTCCACCTTTATTATCCCGCGAGAAAAAGACAAACGTATCCATATTCTAGCTTTGTCGTGTCTAGGCGTGGATAAAAACGATGGAAAGACAATTTATCCACAGCCCATGCTAGGCCTGCTGGTATAGCAATCCGAGAAAAAAAAACCACGTGGGCGTCCCGCAATGATGTCACGAATGTGACATCATTAAAAACTAATTACAACAGGTTCGAGAGAGATGACGATACACCACGTAACAGCTGATTGGATAAAGTGGCAACTGGACAGTGAGGTAATTCTGGGACAACTGCCAGAGTAGAAGACCTTGTTTTCTTTGATCATGGGTGGATTTTACTGAGGTTAGCATATAATGGGGTGTTATAGGAATATTTCTCAGGTTTGACTATTGATATGACTTATTTTGATATTAAAAAAAAGAATCATCAAAACCAATTCATAAATAACAGAGTAATCGTGTAACAAACATAACAAAAAAACAAACAGTTGAATTGATAACCTCCTCTTATCATCGGTTAAAAACACACCCACGTGAAATAATATGTCACCTCATTGTTTTATTTTCCTAAATTCGAGTTATTTCCAATACCATCTTACTTAAATCCAAGAACTGCCCCTCCCATCCAATCGACAGAGCTAAAATCACTTCTACAGCCCAACCAATTTATCTGTACATTCGGCGCAATTCGAGAACTAAAAAAAATCACGGGGACCATAAGTGTTGTACTGAAACTACGATAGTTGCGCCCTCACTCAACACTAGAGGTAAGTTGGTCGCACTGTAAAAGCTCTATCCCCTCAACCTCTCCGAAACTTAACTACAGGCCTGCGAACGATCTATTTCCTATCCAATTTATATCATCACCTAAATGAATTTGTTAGATTTGTAGGTAAAAGAAAAGTTTTTGTACGAGGAGTTAGCAACGCCCCGTGGATTTGGTCATGATTTTACGCATCCACACTTTTATCTCTATCGCAGGCGCGCAATTGATGTTTTTAGGGTTCCGTACCTCAAAAGGGAAAAACGGAACCCTATAGGATCACTTTGTTGTCCGTCTGCCCGTCTGTCAAGACCCTTTTTCTCAAGAACGCGTAAAGATATCAAGTTGAAATTTATATAAGATACTCAAATCTACGGTCTCTATCATCTGTTAAAAAATAAAACTTGTAAGTCTACGCAATCAAAAGATATGACCGTTTATGTCGCATATTTTTGCATATTTTGCGATTCAAATGTGAATCAAAACCTTTAGGGTACTTCCCGTTGACCTAGAAATATGAAATTTGGCAAGAGGCAAGGTCTTACAGCACATATAAAGGAATAAATCCGAAATTTTAAATTTAATTCATTTTTATAATATATATTATCAATTTTTATTTTAATTCATAAATTTTAAGTTATATAATTTAAAAATAAATGATGTTTGTTTGTTACAAACTTACATTTTGTAATTGGAATGTATGAAAGAACCTTATTGTCCACTACAAAGTTAAAGTTTGCCTTTCAATATTACAACTTTTTTTGTTGTTGTTTTTGTTTGGTCTTGCGTTCTCAGAGTGCGAGTCCTACTCGTACTTGTCCGGTTTTTAAAATCTATATCTTGTGACGATTTCATGGTTAAAAGTTGTTCAGTATTAGTTCAACGACCTTTCGGCTTAACACCTCCGATCCGTGTAACCCTGTATGTGTGAGAATACTTATAATTTCGGAAAATAAACAAACATACAGTTTTCGCTTCTATTATGATTTAAAGCATCATTTATCGAGTTCGGAAACTTTCGGCACTCGTTCGTATCTCGTATAAGTTTGACACAATTTCCTAATGATAAGGCCATCATAAATGGGTAAGAAGTTCTCTTGATATATACTTGCCCTTATCGGTTTTGGTTCAGAAGATTGGGGAGTAGAACTTTTGTGTCGATCGATGGTTTTTCGATGAACTACGAGTAATGTATATTGAAGTTCGTTTCCACTGAGACGGAGAATTGGAGTGGGGCGAAGTGGAACTGACTCAAGACTGTATTTCCAATGATACGTAGAAGTGAAGTGGGACGTAGCGAAACTGACCCAAGGCTGCGTTTTCAATGAGATTGAGAATTGGAGTAGGACGAAGTGGAACTGACTCAAGGCTGTATTTCCACTAATACGGAGAAGTAAAGTGGGACGTAGCCAAACTGACTCAAGGCTGCGTTTTCACTGAGATGACGAATTGGAGTTGGACGTAGCGGAACTGACTCATGGCTGTATTTCCACTATATATATTTTTTTTTTTTTTTTGTATTTAGACACGGAGAAGTGAAGTGGAACGTAGCGAAACTTACTCGAGGCTGCTGATACGGACAAGTGACGTGGGACGAAGCGGAAATGACTCAAGGCTGTGTTTCCACTGACACGGAGAAGTGAAGCAGGACGAAACAAAACTATAAAAGGGATGGAGTATAGAAACATCCGCATTTATAATACTAGTTATTTTACTACTATATATTCATTCATAGTGAAAGGCAAGTGCTTTTATTATCTAAAGAAAATACAATCTAACTTTAACAGTACAAAAAAGTTAGACTACCACGAGAGTGGAGTGGTCCACGTGGAGTTGTCTTTGGACCGTTACTCAAGCCTATAATCAGCTGTTAGCGTACCCAGCATGCTGGCGGCGTTACCACGCTGAATGGCAATGCTAATGTGCTGAGCCATAAACACGACAGCAACTAAATACAATTGCATTTCAGTATTTATGTTTTTTGGGTTTCCGTACCAAAAAGGGTAAGAACGGGAACCCATTACTAAGCCTACGATGTCTGCCTGTCTGTCCGTCCGTCTGTCCTACATATAAACGGTTGTATCTTTCGAACCATAATAGATAGCCAGTTGAAATTTTCATATAATGTAACGGCGGATTAACTACGAAATAATAAAAAAGTCAATAAGTAAAAACCAACAAAAAAATTAAGGGTATAGTAATATAACGTATACGTATACAACGTATTTTTGTATTATTTTGCTCTAGTGTAAAAACGGCAATAAGTTACATGTGTCAAATTTGGCATAATTATAGTAGGTACACACTCTGCTGTCGCTGACAAATTTCTGTTCACCATAGTTAAACAACGTCGGCCGCGCTTGGTACTTGGATGGGTGACCGACCGGGCGTGATGTTGTTTTTTGCACTACTTATTAGTAAAACACTGTTTTAAACTATCACGGTTGTTCACTAAAGTTATATGATTATTTACGGGATATTTACCGACCACAACCTTACCACGGTAAATATCCCGTAAATAATCATATAACTTTACTTATTAGTAATTTAAACTAATGAATGGCTTGCACTCACGGGTATTGCTGTGTGCTGTGCTTTTTTGTACTTTAGCAATTAACAAAATGTGGTGGTATGGAACCTTCAGTGCGCTAGCCCGACTCGCACTTCGCCGGTTTTTCTAAATATCTTAAGCATAATCATTGACATTGGCAGTTTGTTATCTTTACCTAATACAACCTCTAACCAGATCTGAATTCACCACCTAATGTTATTAAGCCATCTTAGAAGACAAGCGGGAAAAGGATCTACTTAATAATTTATGCCCAAGAACATAATACCGTTCAGCTTATCATGTAACCTCAAAATGAACGTCCCATGTGAGCCAAGGAAAGCGAGAAGTCGGCTCGCGACGCGATGCGATATAACGACACAACAGGCAGCATTCACCGCCAAAGCTATCTATCTCAACCCCCATCCCATATTTTCAACATATTAAAAGAAAAAAAATCTCTAAGTAGTTAAAAAAAATTGTGAATCATTTTTGGAATAACGTTTTAAAGTAATCATCATGATAATATGTTGAATGCGGAAGAAGATTTCGGAAAATAAAACTAAATTTTTAATTTAAAAAAAACTATCTTCTCTGCCTATAAAACAAGAAAAATAAATTTAAAAAAAAAATAAAAAAAAATAAAAAAAAAAATTAAAAAAAAATTTAAAAAAAAATAAAAAATTATTTTTAAATAAATTTTAAAAATTATTTTTCTCAATAAATTTTGCAATGTTATTCTTAAGATGTACACAATAGCTTTTTATCAATCTCTGTCCCATATTTTCAACATATTAAAAGAAAAAAAATCTCTAAGTAGTAAAAAAATATTGTGAATCATTTTTGGAATAACGTTTTAAAGTAATCATCATGATAATATGTTGAATGCGGAAGAAGATTTCGGAAAATAAAACTAAATTTTTAATAAAAAAAAAAACTATCTTCTCTGCCTATAAAACAAGAAAAATAAATTTAAAAATAAATAAAAAAAAATAAAAAAAATTTATTTAAAAAAAAAAATAAAAAAATTATTTTTAAATAAATTTTAAAAATAATTTTTCTCAATAAATTTTGCAATGTTATTCTTAAGATGTACACAATAGCTTTTTTTTTAACTTATAGTTTGTATTGTCAAAAATGTTGAAAATGTGCTTTAGAGATAGCCGGTGAACCCTACGCAGCGTGTAAGACGTGTATCGGAGGTCCGACTGAGAGATTCTTAGGGCCCTTCTTCCAATAAGCTGCAATAGATGGCGCTGAATAACTATTATTTATAACACATAATTATAATTATGTATACCGTGCCACATTATATATAACACACAAGAAAAAACATTGCTTCTTCTCAACAACGAACGTGTAGAAGCCACAATTTGATATCTTCTCACCGTATCGCGTACCGTCGCGTTGCTGCGTTTGTTGTTCACGTAGGATGGCGTAGGTAAGTACCACAACACAACTAAGTAATACAACCGTTGAAGTACCTCTCAAGTCTAGACTACGATTAGACGAGCTTATGCAAAATGATCTACACAGAGATATTTCTGAGGAATCAAAGTTATAATCTTTGACGTTATGGAGTATCCATGGTCACAGGTAGACTAGATGACGTATGTGTATAGAAATGATATGAAATTATTCACAAGTACCGTCAATGATTTTTAGGGTTCCGTACCCAAAAGGTAAAAACGGGACCCTATTACTAAGGAAGGTTTTTTTTTTTATTATTCTTTAAAATCCTCAAATTTAATGTGCGAGTAAGATTGCGCGCCATATTCTGTGTCATAATGACGAAAAACTCACGTGTAATAATGGCATTTCTCTCACTTGTGTGTAACAAATGTAATTATGGAGGGTAGCGTTAAATTTGTATAACTGGATTTTGCACCTCCTGCGTATAATGAGGTCATGCTTAACTCGTTGTCATATATAATGGTAGAATCAAGATAGTTGTTCTATGTATTTAATATATTTTTTATGTTATTTCATCATCGAGATACACATAGAGTAACAATCATGCCAAAAAATATCCGAAACAAAACTCGGCGCACGTTACGAATTACGCAGACTGTTTGGTTAGTTACAAGGTAACCACGATCCGACTACGACACTGCGCGATGCCAGAGCTAAGATGACATAGCGGACAACTAACGTGGAATACTATGCAAGCGACATAACGTCTAAATTGGAGTAAATGTGGCATTGTCAAGTATATAATTGATAAAATGTATGTACAGTGACGCTCGGACGTTTTTTGACTGTTTTCACTGAGAGATTGTGGCTCTATAGGAAATGTATCTCGATTTGTTTCATAAATTCATTCCGAATTATTAAACTACGAAGCGCTTTGATTTTACTTTTATTGTGTGAACTGGTAGTCTATGGAATGCGCTGCCTGAAGTGGTGTTCCTCGATAGTTACAATCTGGGTGTCTACAAATCATGGGTGAATCAATTTCGTCAGGCAAGCGTGCTCCATCGTACACCACAGTTGGCGGTCAAACGCAAGCCTATTATTATAAATAATGAAATTGATTATTCCAAAACAGCAGAAAATTTTCACTATTATCTCCATTACCAGCAGAAATTCGATATTGTAACTCAATCTGGCGAACATAACCATTGGATATTTATTCTTCAGTCTTAAAACGGTTTCCCAAAATTCTATGAAAATATTCCCTGAATTTCGTGTTTCGTTTTTGAATGGCAGTGGGCGTAGTGAAACGTTTTAATACTATCGGTGTATAGTCAGTGATAGAAGTGAAATGTATATAAATATCTATTTCAAAAAACCGACTTCGAAATCAGTAAATCCGCAATTCCCGTTACTTGGATAACATATTTGGAAAACTCGATTACAAATATATAATTTACTAGCTGTGCCCTGTGGTTTCACACACGTGGAAAATCCTACAGGAACCGTACTTTGGAATAAAATGTATTGTATCCTATATCCTATATCTTCCAGTTTTCCAACTATCTTTACGCAAAATCACGTCGTCGTCGGTCGTTCCGTTGATTTGTTAAGTTTCAACTAAACAAGCGTGAGAACAAGTAGACCGCGCCATCACTTGATGTTTTTTTATAGCGAATAAGTTCACGTTTGACCACAGACTCCGTCCAACAATTATACAAACATACAAATCTATGGCATTTTATCGAATTTGACAATCGATAAAGAATGGTACTTGCGCTGCTGTTTCGCCGCAGACTCGTAGACTCGTAGAATATAGTCACCGCGTTACTAACTGAGTCGTAGTGCGTAAACGTCATACCATAAGACCTGTAAGTGCGAGCGAGATAGACAGACAATTGATTTATGACCTGACGACTCAGATGGTAAAGCGTTTACTATAGGAGACATTCACTTCGCTATGTCACTCGTAGTTTGCCTCGTATTGTGACCGCGCGACCTCTAATATCTTCACAATTTAGCCCTTATTTTAAAAACATAAAAATTTAATTTGCATAAACTACTTGCCTAAAAAGTATCATGACGATCGTAATACGTAAGTTAACATCGAAAAAATCTACAAAGACACATAATATATGTATAACTTAGATTTATATATGATGGTATTAAGCGTTCGCACAACGCCCTGAATTACACTTTATTACGTAATTCATGAATTGCGGAGTGAATCTTCCGTACTTGTACTAATTGCCTCATACCTGCAAAATGTGGAATGAGCTACCTTCCACGGTGTTTCCGATAAGCTACAACATGGGGTTCTTCAAAAGGCGAGTTAATATAGTCCTTAAGGGTCGGCAACGTATTTGTGATGCCTCTGGTGTTACAAGTATCCATAGCAGACGGTGACTGCTTACTTATCAGGCAGCTTGTCTGCTTATTTGCCACCTATGGCATTAAAAAAAATGTCTTGTGTGGTAATATCAAACTTGTGATAGAATAACCCCCTTGTTAACACACTGTCAGCCACTTGTGTACATGACTGTACCAAGAGTATCTAGAATTGGAACTGGATCAGTGAAACCCACGTCATCTTCTGTTACACAACCCTCGATATTTCGTGTGGGAATGCCAATATGTCTATGAGCGATAATGTTATTCTATCATTAAATCGTTAAGGCAAGGTTTTCCCACTTTTAAGCAACGCTTGCTTCGAATACTTGTTACTACAAATGTTTATATATTGTCAGGCCTGGCGCACTCCGCACTTTAGGTATGAAGCTACAAGAGCCGACTTGTCGGACTTGCCGACAATAGACAGAGAAAAGGCGATAAGAGTTACCGCAAAAGACAAAGAGGCAACTTGATCTGCATGATCTAATTCCCTCCTGCCCATTTTTCTATCGGAATGAACACTATGGCACTAAAAAACCGACAACGCTTTATGGTTGATATTACGAAAACTCGTACGAAACGCTTTGTTCCACTTTTATTATGCGAACTGCTTGTCTGTGGAATGCGCTGCCTGAATGGATGTTTCCCATCTGGGTGTCTTCAAATCAAGAGTGAATCGGTTTCTTCTGGGCAAGCGTGCTCCATCGTAGACCGCATCGTCGCTTTACATCAGGCGACTTGGCGGTCGAACATTATTGAATAATAATATTTAAAAAAACTGTAGGTAGCGCTCGCACGTCCTGAATTACATTTTGTAGTATTATTTTTGTCTTTATTTATTGTATAGGTATTTAGTCACCAAGAGTCGCTACTTATTGAAATGATTTTGCGGAGTGAATCTTCTGTACATGTACTAAAATGTATTCCGTGGTATAACACCGAACATTTCAAATAAAATAATTCGATACTCACAATCTTATTATATATCTGAAATCGTTTTCCTGTTTTATGATAAATCATTTTACATTTCGCCACCAATTTCTGTAATTGAGTTTGAATGTCAATACTCTGAAGACAACTGGAATTATTCTCGATATTTTATAAATAAACAGACGGCTATTTCCTTAAATAAACGCTAAATCCGAAAGAGTCATCTCCGCGGAAAGACTTCTAGAAAATCCCTCGGCGGTTGCGGCTAAGTTAATTATTAATTAATTCTTAATAACTCTGAGAACACACATTTCTTCCGGCAAAAATATTAAAAGCAGACATTTTCTTCATAATCTGAAGCTAAAAAGAACCAACATGGCATAAACGTTGCATAGGTACAATGTTTTTATATTTCTGCTCGTTGTTATCACGATTCACACTGTTCACCTTCAAGTAGACCAATTGATAATTATTTACTGTCTGTAATTATCTACTGTCTGTAATTCTGTAAACAAAGATTTCTTGGAAATCCAACAAGAAGCAAAGTTTTGAAATTTGATTTATCAATATCGTGTGTGATACAAAAGACAAACATCATGTCTAAAGCCAGTCACAGACAACAACAAACTGTCTCCGATCGTTCGCCATCTGATTATTTTTTTTGCCATAAGGCTAAGATTGTAGGCTTATCTGGTTTGAAACGCGTCTAGCCGTGTGAAGGTACTAAGTCTTACCTGTCAGCTTCGTCTGGTGATTCAACGGTGGCGTCACAGGAGTGGCGGCAGCAGTGGTGGCAGTATTCGGTGGGTACACGGGGTCGCAGCATTCTCGCTCCGGGAATTCGCTCCCTCCGGCACAGGTCACAAGCACCAGAATCCCAAGCACGGACCATACTCTCGACCGGGCGCACTCGCGAATCATCGACGCAAATTCTCCTGAACGCACTCCCGACACGAACGAAATTAACGCGAGCGAAGTTGCATTTGGTGATCTGCAACTCGATTGTGACGCTTGTTTTGCGGGACACAAATTCAGAGATGTGGTTGAAGTCAGTTTTGCGGAGCACGCATTCAGAGCAGTTGATGGATTAAGTCTTGCTGAGCACGAACTTAGAGATGCGGTCTTTGGATTAAGTTTTGTGGGACATGAACTTAGAGATGCGGTCGATGCATTAAGTTTTGTGGGACACGATCTGGGGTCACGCACTCGTGATCGAATCAGCCCAATTCGTTTTTGCACTCGAAGCTGTCTCCTCCGTTTTTCGTCCTTTTGTTTTTTAATCTTTTCATCGCAACAGTCCTTTTCTTCTGTCATCTGATAATGAATTCACATGACACTACTCTCTCAAGTCTTTTTTTGTATTTTAAACTAGTGATATGTATTTGTTAACACTGATGATAATTGACTTTATGCCGCGGAACTTTTGTTCGCTTGTATAATTCGTAATAAATATTTGTGTTTGTTTAAATCTGTGAAAAGAAAAGTGTAAGAGAAATGTGGTGTGAAATTAATCGAGAATTAGTGATAAAATAAAATGGGTCATAAATAATTCAATAATAGCATACAGTGCGCACAAAAATTATTTACCATTTACTCAGAATCACTGTCAATAAAAACAATCGATTCATTCCTCATTGACTTTTATATACACGACAATAATACTATGACAGATATCATCATCATCCATAGCCCTTTTTATCCTTCTATTGTACTATCTGTCTCAGTCATGTACTTATCGGACTCTGGTTCAACCTGCAATTTGGACATTGTAGATGAGTACAATGATCTTTAGGCTAAGCATTACCGTTTTGGGTATGCCTCTATTCCTACCTACAATAAAACTGAGCTTATCACGGACTCGACAAACGATCTACAAATGTCCAAGACAAAACATCTCCTTGAAAAACGTCTCCCCTCGTCCAATTATCGTTTTTCTTCTTAAAGTAGTGTTACGGTAATCAATGCATTTAATTAAACCTCTCTGATAAACTATGGTGGCCAAGCGCTGGGCCAGCATGGTGGATTAGGGCCTCTCTCTCTCTTTCTCTCTCTCTCTCTCTGAGAGAAGGCCTGTGTCCCAGCAGTGGGAACATGATAGGCTGGTGATGATTATGATAAGCTAAGAAATATTTTCAAACATTCATAATAAACAAGGTCTAAGTTGTAATCGGAATATTTTTCGGCAATTTTTAGATTTTGATGCTTCGAAAAAACTGTTTATTTTCATCGAATGTCTAGAGGTAATTTCGAATAAATTGTGCCCAATTTTCACACAACTTGTGTTATTGTTTTTATTAATATGCTTGCCTTTGGCCACCAACTCACTTAAAGTTAAAAGATGTTGCGGTCTACGATGGAGCAGACTTGCTTAGAAGAAACCGAATCAATCTTGATTTGAAGACAGACAATTTGAATTTATATTCGCTCGTTTATATACTACCCATTTATTTTTAGTTTGATGTTCTGAAAACACATCCATCGTGAAGGCACGAAGCGTCCCAACGCACGTAGCTACTCAAATAGCAAGTTCGTAACCTCAATTTGAATCATCGTAACGTAATTTAAGCAAATCACTCCGACCTCAACACCAGCCCTAAACTTAAGAAGGCATTAAACAAATTGAATCCTTAATATGCTATTTAACTTTTTGCCGAAAATCCTAACGCATATTACTTTTGTTCGGAAACTTCTTCTATTTACGAGGGGTTTCATTAAAAACGTGGAAAAAATGCTCTTCTATTACATCGCCTCTGTTTCGGACAGACATAATGACTTTTAGAACGTGATAATTCATTTTAATTGCAACTTTTATGCGAAGATTTTCTTTTTGTTTGAGAGATTGTTGTGATTTATCCAACGGAGACTTTTTTCTGGTAATTTCGTGACAGAAGTAGGTAATGTTTGATTCAATGTAGAAAATTGTAAAGATAGCTAAGTGTATACTTTCTTGTATTTACGAGAAAATTGGTTGTGACTTTATTTTGTGTTATCTCGTGTTTGAGCTACGAAATTTTATTCAAGATATTTTTCTTTTTCTTATTCATATTAATCTTTAATGCTTATATAATACCTAGAAAAAACCTTACTCACTATATAATATATCTTTCATCCAAAGCACATTGAGGAACTTTGTATGGGCCTGCGATGAATTTTGTTACAAGCTTTTATTAAACTTCCAATGTTGTATATTAGTTTGTTTATTTAGGTCCAATCTTGTAAGTTAAATTAGTACCAGTTTCCCCTTTACCGATTTTGCTGAAATTTTGTATACACATTTAGTTCTGGTAACAATACAATAATTTATGCAATACAATACTGTTTTTGTAGTGTTAGTATTATCTTGTATTTTGTTTTGTTAATAAAGACACTTGTCCCTACAACAAATAATATGCAATACTCAATATTGTAATATACATATTCAAAATGGCCGCCGCCACAAGATGGCGGATGGTTGCCGCTCCATGATAGTAGTTTACATTTTCTTTGCTAAAGTTGGCTAAAGCTAAAAGCTTGTTAAAAATGTTTTTTTTACATAACTTAATTATCATACAACTTTCGTTAAGTACACGAACAAAATAACGTCTTAACCCGGGGAGATGAGCTTCACTATCATCATTTCAGCCATAGGACGTCCACTGCACATTGATCCCATCCCATCCCACCCCATCGATCTCCAAAAGAGCCGGTTGGAAGCGGTCTGCATAAAGCGTAGGAGATGAACTTAAACCTTAAACATACTGCCAAATTGTACAGGGTTACACATAACTGTGCCACTAAGCTGAAAGTAGATTATTGTAGGTACTCAACGTCATGAATATCTTTTACATCATGAAACTATAACTGAAATCACGAAAAAATACATAAGTTTTTCCATAGAAAATTGAATTTTCACTCAATAATTTGCATTTTTAGATTTGTTCCATCATTAAAAAACATAATGATAAGAACATGGCTGAGCAATGCTAAGCGCAGCGTAGGACGTCCACCCACAAGATGGACAGACGAACTAAAAGAGACCGCAGGGAAACGCTGGATGCAGGCCGCTTCCAACCGGCCCTTTTGGAGATCGATGCCTATGTCCAGCAGTGGACGTCCTTTGGCTGAAATGATGATGATAAGCAATGCTTAGTACCGCCGTTCCGCGTAACTTATTTACCTGCTTTTAATAAAACTGAACTTTATCACCGACTCCCAACAAAAAATCTATAATTGTCGAAGACAACACATCTTGAAAAACGTCTCGCCTCATCCAATTATCGTTTCTCTTCGTAAAGTAGAGCCTGAAATCTATTACTTGTCACGAAAATCTAATATTAAAAGGCAGACCTCAGACACAATAGATGTCTGTACAAGTGCACAAGCAGTAACTCAACTCAAACGAAAAACAATTACACTCTCAATGCTTTATGTATTTGTTTTATACTACTACTAGCTGCGCCCCGTGGTTTCACCCGCGTAGTGATGAAAAATGGTGACGATGCTGATGAAAATCCTATGTCCGTCTCCTGGTTCTAAGCTACCTTCCCACCAATTTTCAGCCAAATCGGTTCAGCCGTTCTTGAGTTATAAATAATGTAACTAACACGACTTTCTTTTATATAACAGTGTGAATGTAGTATGTGAAGGTATGATGGGCTGGATATGCCATTATTGGCAAAAGTATAGATACCTACCCAGTTTTTTTTTTAAATTAAAATAAACATAGAAACTTAAACAAGTAGCGCAGTCATTTTAAAAAGACCAACGAATGTGTTTTAAACTACACTATGAGTGACTATAAGTAACTCCCGTATAATATAAATAATATTTATCCAATCCCATCTCCAATATAAAAATGCTACGAAAAATAATGGCAACTTTCTACAAGTGTTTTCTTTTATTATGAAAAATTATCTGTTAGGTACGACAGTAAGGCGTCACCTTCGTACCATCCGAACTAGAAAAGTACGTATACCTTTTATCGTACCACTAGATTCACAAAATTAAGGAAATACCGTTCACTTCAGGGTCCATGCTCTTTGTCAACAATTTTTTTTTCCAACTTTCTATATCATACTAATATTATAAATGTGAAATGTTTGTTCCTCTTACACGCAGCAACAGAGCAACGGATTGACCTGATTTTTTGGATGAGTATACCCATTTCAAGTGCTGGAGGGCAGTTCAAGGGCTGGAGAGTAACATAGGTTTCATCATCATCATCTTAATCACCATTTTTCATCATTACGCGGGTGAACCCGTGGGGCGCAGCTAGTATTTATATAAAAGCGAATTACCACTCATACATTCACTGAATCATCACGAAATTTGAAAACTAATTGACCTATGAAGCTGGAATTTGGCAGGTAGATTCGTTATGCGGTGAAGAGGTTTGCTAAGAAAGAATTTTGCTAAAAGACCGAATTAATGGGGGCAAAATAAGTTGAAAGTTTACATGAAAATATACTCGTACGAAGTCGTGCGCAATAGTCACGAATATAACATAAAACAAATGACTTTTTAACAAAAAATAATTGGTTAGTAGTGACTTGAGTTACTGGGCCCTAAACTTATCGCTGAGCTATTAATTTCTTTCAGAACATCAAACAAAAGTTTTATAATTTGTTGAACTATAGCGTCTAAACGTGAACTTGGAATTTGGCTCCCTTATCAAATTATAATAACTCTCAGCAGGGATTAATAGATCAGTCAATAATTTTTCTTGCTTTGTAGAATCATTTTGATTGCTTTACGAGTTGGAAAGGAATTTTAAGTTTAATTATGATGAAAGGGTTTATGTAATGAGTTTTCTTAAACTATAATAAGATTTTATGTAGTTTAGACCAGTTTTTGAGCACAATCTTGAAAAGGTATACCTATTTGAAAGTAAAGAGTTAATTGTATCTAGGCAGATAAATAAGTCTGAATAAAATCAACATTGGAGTACAGCTAACGCAAATATAAAAGAAGGTTAAAACTATTAACAGATAATAAAATGCCATATTATTGAACATTTCAACAAAGTTTTAATGGAAAAACGTCAGCATTGACTAAAAAATCCTTTCCATACCATATTATCAGGGCACCCTACGACTATTTTCTGACCCTAAATTTTAAGAAATGCCTGTATGCAAAAATGTGCTCCAGGGAAGAGACAACTGCACTAAACCAATGCCTATTTTTTGGGTGGTATTGAAGGAATTCAAAAGTTGGAGAAACTTTAAATGAAGTGTATAGCGGGAGATTTAATAAATAAAATTTTATATAATATATTCGCAGGTTTAATTGTTAAGTCAGTTAAAGAACACGTCTCAGTACCATTTTTCGACACTGACAACACAAAAATTTATATATACATACATTAAAAAAACCTCCTAAAGTCAGGTTTTTTTTTCAAAAAGGTTATCACACCCTACCCAAACTAAATTAAACAAAAAGAAAACACATCGTCAAAACTTCAAAGAAAATTGCTTACATTCGATTCTAAACCACTCGGAAAGCTAAAGCGCTAAACAAGTAAGTATTATATATATAAAAAATAAATGTATAGAATTTATATGTGTAGAGTACATTCCTTTTATCTTTATCTTAGACCATACTTTTACTTTTCCAATACGCCTGAGCCATTGCCATAAATCTTTCACACAATAGTGCTGTCTGCCATCGAGTCGTTATCGAGACAAGGGCAAATGCAATCGATACCAGACGACTCGATATCTCGATATTTGTTAGTAAATATGGAATGTCGTGCGTTGCACTCGAATTTTGAAATGGACGAGTTTTGAATAATTTAGCCGTCTGCATTTTGGTTCACTGAAATATTTATCGAATGGACTTTTATTTGTTTGTGCAAATGTTTTGCTGAAATGAGTTTGATATTTGAGATTTCGAATGGGCGATACTTAGCGTACTAATATTTCTGAAGAATTATTAATCTGATATCTATCTGTCAGTGACAGGGCTTTTTATTATGGTGTAATTTTTTCAGTTTTATTGCATGATTTGACCCAAACTAACATGGCAAGTTAAATAAATAAAAGCTTGTAAAAATAAATTTGACATTGGTCCTCATGTATTGTCAAAATACTATAAAATAAGTCTTTCAAAATAAAAGTAAGGTTTACCCATCGAGATACAATTCCTATAGAGTCAAAATCTCTCAGTGAAATAGTAAAAAAAAAGCCCGAGCATCACTGTAGGTTTATAGACATTTATCCTCATATAAGATGTTACATCACTTCCATGAGAACACTGCTAACAATAAATTTACAGTTCGACGTCGCAAAAATAACTAAATAAATTAACATTACAAATATGTAGAACAAAATAATATAGCATACAGTACATAATATCCATCTAATTATTATTAGTCCAACACATTTGCTTTCGTTTTATGTTGTGATAACATGCTCAGCAGGTAGCTTTTTAAATGTGTTGAACGACTTAGTGTTTTTAATTTCCGAGGGTAGTTTGTTATAAAGGCACGCTCCTTCAAAAGTAATCATAGTCATTGTACATTACATTGTATCAATTATAAACTTCACAATACCACATTTATTCCAATTTAGACGGTATATCGCTTGCATAGTGTTCAACATTAGTTCTCCGCTATGTCATCGTAGCCCTGGTATCGCGCGACGTTGTAGTCTGATCGTGGTTACCTTGTTACTAACCAAAAAGTCTGCGCAATTCGTAGAATACGCCGAGTTTTGGTTTGGTAATTTTTTGGAACAACTGTGACTCTATATGTATTGTACCTCGATGGGTATATTAGAAGGTTGGATACTTCAGTCATTGTAGCATTAAGCCGTAACATCTGCTTTCCAATATTTTGAAACGAATCTTTTCGAACGGATTTTGATAAAGTATTTTTGTCCAGCTCTATGGAAACCCATAACATCTTCAACCAGCACACAAATATAAGCAAATGGCAACAAACCACCGAATAAATAATTCCTCACGAGATACAAAACCGATTTATTAAAAGAAATCGTCTCTCGCTCAGCGGAAGGGTATCTACGTGCCTTCCTGAGGGTTACCATCCCAACGTACGCTTGAAAATAAATACTCTCTTGGTCAGACTTTTTGGCACTTATAAGACTTTGAGTCCAACTTATGGATAGATAGATTTTCTATTATGGCAGTAATTTCGTACGAGCTAATAACTAAAAAAAACTATTGGGATTCTGAATGTCTTCGACCAGTGTGTGTTGCCAGTATGATATACAATACTGAAACCTGGTCTCTTATTATGGGCCTCATAAACAAGATCAAACGCGCACAATGAGCTATGGACATGCTCGGGGTTTCCCTACGGGATCGAATCAGAAATGAGGAGTTCCGTAGACGAACGAAAGTTATCGACATAGCCCACTGGATTAGCAAGTTGAAGTGGCTGTGGGCAGGACACATAGCACGCAGAACAGATGGCCGAAAGGTACTTGAATGGAGACCACGGACAGGTAAGCGCAGCATAGGAGGTCAACAAGATGGACGGACCTAAAAGAGACCGCAGGGAAAACATTGAATGCAAGCCGCTTCCGACCGGCTTTTTTTGTATGGCGATGTATGGGGAGGCCTATGTTCAGCAATGGACGTTCTATGGCTGAGATAATTGATAATGATGATGAATAGGGATTTTTCATAATTTTTATCTCCATTTTTTATGTTTAGTTCTGAAATTAAGGTATTTTTTTAATAAAGTCCGCGTTAAGCCACCAACTCTTTTTTTTACATTAGTATGCATTTGTTAATTATTTATGTAATTAAGTACTCATTTGATTCTTGAGAAAATGTATGCGGAAGTGTTTGTGGATGCCTATATTATGTTCAAACAAATGTCAAAATAATAATTAGCAATTAATTATTTTTTAGTACACATAGTCATCATGATGTCTGTATACTAATTTTAGGTAGAAGCTAGAGCACATACTACTGTTTTGACACCTATGTTACATATAATTACCTAGTTTCACAGACCAATAAAGTCATTGTATCATTGTGCCTTATTAAGTGTATGTATTTGATATTAAAATTTGCCTGTATTTATATTAATATAAATATATTTTATTTGTGTTGTATGAAAAAATTACTTTTGTAAATTTTTGGTTATAACTTTTTTTATTATTTTAGTCTGTGTTTTGGCATTTAGTTACTAAAATCTAATGGGAGGGGCCATTGGCTCCCAAAACCCAGTATTTATTACTAGTTCGGAGTCAATGGATTCATAATTATTATTTTGTCAATTTTTATAATGCTCAATAAATTAATTTGTATTTGTATTTTTATTTTCTTATGTTATCAAAGAGTAATTGAGAATAAATACTATTAAAAATCGATATTTTAATCTTATTACATGACATATTATTATCAACTACAACTTGGCAGAAAAATGCAGAAAATAATGAGGACGCCACTATCGCAAATAAATTACACACTGAAACTGCTTTTACGGTATAATTGACACTTTTTAGTAGATAATGCGATGTATTATTTACTAGCTGCGCCCCGTGGTTTCACGCGCGGATTATTTCTTATATCAGCAGCTATCTGCCAGTGAAAGTCCCGTCAAAATCGGTACAGCCTTTTTGAAGTCCATAGTGAACATACATACATACACATCTTCTTTAAAATACATATAAAAAGAAAAAAAAGAAAACAAAATATCACCGCGTTACATCTAAATTTGGATTTTACTCTGGCATTTGACAAATCAAAAGGTCAGTCCCGTTTCAAGACTTTTTTGTCAAGGTATATTTAGGTATCCGGGACCCGGGTATGTCCTAAAACTGCAATCAGAATCTCCAGAGGATGGGCAGCAGTATCATTCTATTGCACAGTGGAACGCTCTGCGATCTCCAAGCCACCTGCCCAGCATGGGGATTACGGCAACCCCCACCCTATGACAGATAAACGCATCAGGCTGTCGTTAAGTGTGGAGGTCTTAGGGGATGTTCAGGCCTCTCAGTCCGTCTTCTGGCTGATGATGATAATATAGGTACCTACCTCAATAACAATCATCTGCCTAATTATCACTGCAACAAACAATTGCAAGGTTATATTTTTTTTGTAATGGTAACCCTAGCTTTGACCGGAAGTCGGCCATATTTTATTTACGGCGATGCGTGCAAACTGGTTGTCGGCAAAAATTGCCGTGTGCCTCCTCTGCCTTTATGCTTATTGATTTTGAATGCGATCGAAGGCCAGACGGACAGTTACGAATTTGTTTGGGCTTGTGACTTGGGAGACGGATTGTGGGTATTCCGATGGATTTGTAAGGTATTTCGGAGAAAGCGTGTGTTTATAGCTATAAATATTTTGTGGTACTGTTGCGTAGCCCACCTAGGCTCTGTTAAAAATAGATCATTGGCTCTTAAGAGGATACCAACCGATTACCAGTAACGCTGTATATAAAAATCGATGTGTGTATGTTCCCTATGGATTACCCATAGACGTATTATCTGTTTGGGATTCCCAAACGGTTGACGTCCCGATTTTGACGGGACTTCCACTGGCAGAAAGCAGATTTTATAAGGGGTAAATTAGGCTACATTTATCACGGGTGAAACTTCGGGCTGCAACTATACAGTTATTTATATTTTGTATGAACCTAATTTATTGATGTACCTTTGTGATAATTAATCACAAAGTACACAACACGTAATAAAGTGACAGCGTAACAAAGTCATTTGTCTACAAAAAATAAATACAATAAATCCTTCAGTGACTCCTACCGCAGGCGGTATTTGTAAAAGGTTGCGGACTACAAAGGATGATATTCAGGAATTCTCCCATATTGGCTTCCGAGTAAGCCACTCTAATCTTTTTCGCTCCGTCCCCTTTATCAATCACTACTAAGAGATTGATTATGCTATAAGAAAGGTGTTGTGTATTTTTCCTCAAGCAAGAAAATGTAATATGTTTTGAGGTTAGGGCCTAACATCCATTGCAAACTCGAGTCAAAGCGCAATAAGCAGCGTGGAAATATAATAATAATAATGAATTTAGTCCCAAATCCAGTTATTTAAATTAACAACCATAGAATAATTACTAAAGAACAATTTACTAGCAGCAAAAAATTGTTGTGCCAATGGACCCCAAACTAGGCAAAGCCTGTATCTTAGCCGCCCTATAGCCAGTTAACAGCTTCTGTTAATGCGCTTATGTTTGTACACATTGTCCTATATTAACAGTATAAATATTTAAAAAATTTACATCGATTAACCATGGCGTCGTTTACCTAAAGCATACAATAAAACGTCGCCAAAACACACCATTGGAAAAACTTAACCGTTGCATTTCCAAATAAATACCTACGTTAAACATTTTTTCATGAGTATTTATTTGAGTAAAATAAAATATTAAACTATGAAAAATATTAAATAATTTAGTTTAATAAAACTGCGTTTTCAGATTTGCTAAAAGAAAAAGATTTAGTAAAAGTTGTTTAATACTACTACTATAGGCCCCTTTTAGCTTAGTACACCTATTCCACATAAACTAGGGTAGCGATAGTGTTTGCACAGGTAGATCCACGCGGCTAAAGCTAGTAAGTAGATAATATAGAGAAGTCTCGGCGCATTGTAATCAATTATTTAGCAGTGCTCTACCGTTACCAGGTTAGATGGTTTATGATCCAATATCGTATCATTACGACATAATGGTTTGTTTTATAACACGATTTTGTTAGCTTTAACTACCCCCCGGAGCTACTACCGGTAGCTTGGTTCCTGCCCCTAGTCGGCGGCATCCTAGATTTAAATAAAGTTTAAGTAATATCAATATTGTAAAAAAACTTTAATTTTGTGAAGAAAAACAAATATGTGAATAATAATAATATATTATTTTATTAATATTTTTTCCTTTTTTATTATATTAGTGATAATTAGTAATAAGTAATAATTAAGGCATTTTTATTTTCTTTCTTTGATATACCTGCCTTTGTACTTAAATAAATAAAATATAGTAAAAAAATAAAAAATTGCATTCAGTTAACATAACAGTACAGTCTTGCATAGGTATATGGCACATTACTACACACATATACACGCACACACATATACATACTTGAAGTAACCGTCACGTCATAAGATAAAGTTAACTTTTAGAAGAAAAAAATAACTTTAGTACTATGCCTATATGTACAAACTTAAACTAAAAAGTTAAAGCAAGAGTTATAACAGAGATTGAAAATACTCATCAAAACTTTTGCTGAAGGGAACGACAAACCAAAACGTCATCTGTGTCTATATTTATTGTTTTTGTGTTTTTTTTTTTCAAAAAGCGCTGAATTAATGTCGATAAAATTGATATGGGAACTACATCAAAATTAATTCATAATTGGCGGATTAATCGCGTAACAAATACAAAAAAATATACATACAGTCGAATTGAGATCCTCCTCCTTTTTTGAAATTGGTTATAATAATAATAAATAATAATATTCGGGACATTTTTTGCACACACGGTCACCTGACCCCAAACTAAGCAAAGCTTGTGATATGGCTGCCAGAGACTAATATACATACATATATAGTTTTAAATACATACTTAAATAGATATTAACAACCAGATATAGAACAATCACAAATGTTCATCACATAAATGTTTGTCCTAGGTGGGAATCGAACCCACGCCTAGCTCAGAAGGTAGGTATAAAGAATCCATTCGATAAGTTAAAGATACTACATTTAATACCCTTGAAATATAAATTAATGTCCTTGCTTCAAGAACCAATATGATCGATAAAGCCTATAGAAACATACTGCCTTGAAATATAAACAAAACGGACTCATTCTATCACTTGTATTCGGACCGCCGGGGCGGGCACAAAAAATCGACATCGTTTTATGGTAGATATTCCGAGAACCCGTACGAAGCTCTATGATTCCACATTTATTGTGCGAACTGCTAGTCTGTGGAATTCGCTGCCTTTTTTTAATTTATTTTTTATTCTAAATAGGCTTGCGCTTGGCCGCCAACTCGCCTGATGTTAAGCGATGATGCGGCCAACGATGGAGCACGCTTGCCTAGAAGAAACCTATTCACTTGAAGACACCCAGATTGTAACTACAAGTGATAGAATGAGTCCGTTTGATTGTCTGAATGGGTTTTCCCCGTCAGTTACAATCTGGGTGTCCTCAAGTCGAGAGTGAATCGGTTTCGTCTAGGCAAGCGTGCTCCATCGTAGACCGCATCGTCGCTTAACACCAGGCGAGATGGCGGCCCAGCGCAAGCCTATATACTATTTTTTTTTTTAAAGTTGTTAGGTCGTTCCATTCTATTTCATCCTTACTTCTTGAACTCTGGTAAAGTCTTCACGCAATATTTCAAAATTGCCAATGAATTTTATTAGTGGCAAATTTTATACGGTGGATGACTTATTTACGTAAGGTAGAGTAGGTATTTATTATTTACAATCACAGAAAAAATTTCTTTTCTGTGTTTACAATATTCCCAAATATTTTGATGTAAAACTGAGAATTTGAACTATTTATTGTCTTCTCTTCTTCTTAGCCCGTTGGTTTAGTTGGTAGTGAGCCTGGGGGCGTGGGTTCGATTCCCACCCAGGACAAACATTTATGTAATAAACATTTGTGTTTGTTCTATATCTGGTTGTTAATATCTATATAAGTATGTATTTAAAACTATATATGTATGTATATCAGTATCTGGCCGCCATATCACAACCTATGCTTAGTTTGGGGTCAGATGACCATGTGTGCAAAAATGTCCCGAATATTTATTATATTTTTTTTATCTCGTCTCTTCTCTATCTCTTCTCTTCTCTACATAGTATAAATTAAAGTCACTTTCCGCGTCTATCTGTCTGTCTGTGTGTCTGTATGGCCGCTAACTCCTCCTAAACCACGCAACGGATTTTGATGCGGTTTTCACCATCAGTTAGATAATTTTTCACGGAAGGTTTATATATATAACAAGCGACCCGCCCCAGCTTCGCATGGAAATTACACCCGTGCGAAGCCGGGCGGGCGGGTCGCTAGTATATTATAAATATGTTTATCCTAATTTGTATTAAAATTATTTTTTTGGCAATATGACAAAAATTAATAGGACTAAGTTATAGCCTTTTTGGATTATAGGAATGCCATTTTTTTCATGTTTGATCAATGTACAAACGATAATAAGAATTTATACATTGTGACATATAACTATAGTTGTTATGAATAAAAAGTACGCGTATGAAATTCACGCCTTGTTTTTTTTTATAAATAATAGGCTTGCGTTTGTCCACCATCACGCTGGATGTTAAGCGATGATGCGGTCCATGTTGGAGCACGCTTGCCTAGAAGATACCGATTCACTCGTGATTTGAAGACACCCAGATTGTAACCATCGGAGAACACCCATTCAGGCAGCGCATTCCACAGACTAGCACTTCTTAGTACTTGTTTCGATTTTCCCTATATAATACAATCTGAATGTCTTCAAGACAAGACTGAATAGGGATCTCTTGTTCATCTTAGACCACATCATCACTTTCCATCAGGTGAGTCTGTTCAAACGCTAACCCATTTCATCATACAAAGCAGGCTTAGTTGCTATTCCTGGTTTTAGAATGTTAGGTCTCTGAGGCATCATACTTTAATACTTTATACTTCTGTACTGCTCTGTACCTACATTCAAGCAAATAAATGAATTTGATTTGATTTTTTGTTGGTGAAACCAGAAATGTACATATATACCCTTTGTTTATTATAAAAACCACAAAAAAGTACTCCAAGTTGTGATATAACAAAGTTCCATATAAATTAGGCACTTACCATTAGACGGATGACTCGCTCGCCTTAACTTAATTCGAAAAGAAAACATTTGCTTTGAAGGAGTTTCGAGAAAAAAGTTATGTTATAGAGTTACATCGTAACCTAGTCGCTCGCTACGCCGTAGAACATGCTACGACGAACATGCTACGCTGTAGACGCCCGCTCTAATGGCAAGAATGTTTTACGTGCTAACCATAGTTTTTTTAAACTTATATTACCATACAGTGGTCCTTTCAAGAAGTGGTAATTATAAGATGACATTTTTAATTGTGGTTCTAAGCCGCCGAAATAACCACTGAGCTAATTTTTATGCGTTTAATTCGTATCAATTTGGATACCTACACAACTTAAAATTATTTTGACTTGCAAAGCTGAAATTGGCAGGTAGCCACCGAAACATATTTGAATATCTGTTTTAAGTCTGTGTGATAACTGTCCGTGTTTTTGTGTGTGTTTTGTTTTTGTGTGTGAGAATCTTAATGGAGCTATTAAAGTGTTATTTAATTATTTAAACTCTTATGTTAGTAGCAATAAGGACCTTTTTGTAGCAACGATATTAAAGTAGCGTTCCGATTTCGGCAACCGCGACCTACACGTCGTGCGACGCGGTCGCTTGCATTGTTTATCGTGCCATATAAACAGTGTTACCAGGTCTACCGATTTTACTGGATTCTCCCGATTTCAGCCAGTCTCCCGATTTTCTACTCCATCCTCTGGGTTTTTTGCAAGCTTTTTGGTATAGTAGATTCCATAATTATAACAAACTGCATGATAAGAAACGCAAAAGTGGACTGCCATTACTCTGTAATATGTAATAAGGTCGTAATAACATATCACACGCACCGAATGATATACTTTAAGCTACATAATAATGATGAATATTTGATAGCAAACTCGTTTACTTGTTTAGTTTCATAGAATGTAAACACAATGGTGCAGGGCGATTTATAATCCAGATTTTGCCCATTAAATGCAAATACAACGATACGATTTATGCTAAATAAAAGTCTCACGATTTTTTGAATTTTGATTTCACACATCTCTCGAATTTTCCTTTCCTCTTCCCGTTTTACGAAAATTAGACCAGGCATATAAATTCATACAGAGCTTTTTGGCGCCAACGTGGAAAAAATCATGTCGGCTCGTTGGATTATTTTCCTAAACTTGTGTATTTTCGAGTGTTAATGTGTACTAAATGGTGAATTATTATTTATTAAGTGCTCTTGAACGTGCTCGAATGTGAGAAAGTGATATAACGAGGTGAAACGTGTATTTTCGTGTTGTTTCCAAAACTCCATAGGAGCCTCTTGTAAAGTCTCCACCACTTTACAGGGGCATGAGTTTGACTTGACCGTGACTTACTTTGCTTGACTGTGACTATGACTTGTTTGACGCTTTTAATACTATGTAAACATGTTTAATATTACGACTAAAGGACATTGAATCCACGGTCATGAAAATTTTAACAAAAAAATCTGCCGCTGGTCGCCGAGATCGGAATTCTACCTCTAGAGTTCATGAAATGGTGTAGACCTGTAAAACTTTGACATTATTATATCAATACGAAGTCGTAAACGTCAGGTTCAATAAATATAAATTTGGTTACATGTTTTTATGTATCGGCAGTCTGTAGGTCACATCGCCCGACCTATTACTAACCTATAGAGCTATGTTACGTATATATACTATTAGATCTACTTCGTTTTATAATTATGCAGGATTATTCGTATATAAATAAGTAACAACTTTTCAAAGGCAACTTCCTCAAATCATCAATTTCTTTTCCATTTTTTTAACGCCATAGGTGACAAACAAGCAGGCGGGGCGCCTGGTGGTAAGCAGTCACCGTTACCTATGGATACTTGTAACACCAGAGGCATTACAAATACGTTGCAGACCCTTAAGGACTCTATTAACTCGCCTTTTGAAGAACCCCATGTTGTAGCTTCTCGGAAACACCGCGGAAGGTAGCCCATTCCACATTTTGCAGGTATGAGGCAAGAAAGATCGTGATGTGCCACTGATCTATGATGTGTATTAATTAATTACACATTAATGTTCAGGCGGATTCCTCGAACTGGAAGACGCAGCGTAAGTAGGTTCCACTAGATGGACCGACGACATTGTGAGAGTCATGGGCATCCAGTTGATGACCGGATGCAGATGGCAGGCTTTTGTTCTGTGTGGAGTTTAAAGGGGGAGCCCACGATGACGATGGCGAACATATTCAGCAGTGGACGTCTTCTGGCTGATGATGATGATGATTATTTAGGTGAAAGAGCCGGCTCATACCACATAAAGTTATTGCCGTTTCTGACAGACGAATTACTAAAAGTCTTGAACTAAAGTTATTAGTGTTTGGAATGAAGAGAAATCTCGGATTCGAATGGGACAAGTAGTACACCTAAAAAAGGCAGATTCTGTCAAAAAGTCAAATTTATTCCTCAGCTTAAATCTGACTATTAATAATTTTAATATGTATGTGTAGTGCCTAAAAATATATAACTAAAATTTTACAACTCTGTTCATCTTTCCTAGGTAATAATACTCAAACATATACTTTCAGATACAGCAAGCCAATCACAAAATTTGGTCATCATCATCATTATCAGCCTATCATGTTCCCACAGTTGGGACACAGGCTTCTTCTCCCCTAATCCACCATACTGGCCCAGTGCACGTTGGTGAATGTCATAATTATGTCTTTGAACTTTCTAGGTTCTTGATACCGGTTTCCTCACGATGTTTTCCTTCATCGTTGTTGAGAAATGACATAAAAACTGCCCAATTTGACCCAGGCAAAATCAAAGAAGTAATAAGGAAGAAGGAATAATATTGACATGTTTTGGCACAAAATTATCTTTGACATTGCTAAACTAAATAAATACCTAAGTAAATTAAATTAAATAAAACTGTCTGTAAGTAAAGTGCCCAAAAAAAGAACAACATTATCACGTTGAATGGCATAATAATGATTATCTAGTAATAATTTTAAGCTAAGCGGATATATAAGTTTAGGTAAGAATTAAAATAATCATTATGAATCACAATCCCCTAATAATCTCCGAAGACGGTACGATCGCTCATAACCTGAACAATAACAAGTCGCTTTAAATATTTTATCCGCCAATTTCCTTCAGCCTGATTCTTAGCTTGAACAATACACAATTTTCATTTTAAATTCCACTTGAAAATTTATGAAGACTCTCATGTAGTTTCTTCGCGCCATCTTAACCGTCACCTTACTCTACTTTTCCCGCGCTTTCAACTATTCTATTTTCAAACGCTACAATGTCAATTGTTTTTTTTTCTTCTTAAATGTAGCCGGTAACATCCGGCGATCTACCTATATAAGTAGGTCATACATTATAGGTTAGCGATAGCATCTATTAAGCTGACTCTCATCCACCGGGCATTCCCACAATCACTATACCACAACACGCACTCAGCTATAACATTGGGGAGCAATAAAAAAATAATCATTAGAAAAGGAGGGATGAAGTGAATTACGTTTAAAAAAAATCGAAAAGCGCACGCGCGGTTTGATTTCCGCCATCCGTGCGTAGACAACGGCGGACGCGGCGATACTAACGTACTATGCCTGGCTGGAAACTCTGGAAAGGCTTTAGCTGCCCCTACCACCCCGCACCCCTCACTACCCCTTTCAGACCTCGGTCGGGGCTACTACCACGAGCCAGAAGTGACACACAGCCTCATTTTCTTCAACAGGATTTTCGACGTTAACTTGAAAAACGTAGAGTAGAATTTTCTCTGCGCTCATTAAACATTTTCCACCGGTAAGATTGTGTGTTAGAAAACCGAATGCACGGACTTAGTACAAGTCAGTAGGTTGTACGGTTCTCTTGTTTCCAATTGATTTTCACTTCTAAAGCTGAAGCTTAAAACTCAAATTCCCTTGCGGTAGTAAAACGTGAGTAAAACCAGGTGTATGTGTGCGAGGTACACAAACATCTGAATTTGATTGTGTTGTAATTGTTATGTACGGTTACGTAATAATGGCTCTTATTTGACTAATTATAAGAAACACATTCCTTTTGGGAGAGCAATTTCTGAATACACTGTTTGCTTTCCACAGTTCATATTAGCTCGAACGTTTTATTATGCAATTAAGAGTTTTAATCTGCTAAGTTTAAGGTTGTTTTTTCAGTGCGCCACAGTCAAAAGAAAAATCGAAATTTAACACCACAAGACTGATATTAATGTCGACGTAGATTTTGTCAAATAGGTATCATGAGTGCATTTTATCTTGTAAAGAATGCATAATGTGCCGTTTTGAATTTTAAACTCTAATATTAACTTTCGTATGATAAAAAAGGGTAGGCAATTTGAGCTTTCATGAGCTTTGAGTCAATTATTATCAGATCATCATCATCATCATCATCAGCCAGAAGACGTCCACTGCTGAACATAGGCCTCCCCCTTTAACCTCCACACTGAACGACAGCCTGCCTTTTGCATCCACTGGATGCCCGCGACTCTCACTATGTCGTCGGTCCATCTAGTGGGAGGCCTCCCTACGCTGCGTCTTCCGGTTCGTGGTCTCCACTCCAGAACCTTTCTTCCCCATCGGTTATCGGTTCTTCGAGCGATGTGGCTTGCCCATTGCCAGTTCAACTTGCAAATTTTAACAGCGATGTCGGTGACTCTGGTTCTTTGGCGAATATCTACGTTTCGGATTTTATCGCGCAAAGAAACTCCGAGCATAGCTCTCTCCATTGTCCGCTGAGTGACTCTGAGTTTTTCCAAAAGTCCAACAGTTAAGGACCACGTCTCAGTAGCATATGTCATCACTGGCAACACACACTGGTCAAAGACCCTCGTCTTGAGGCACTGTGGTATCATGGTCGCGAAGATGTCATGCAATTTCCCGAACGCTGCCCATCCGAGTTGGATTCTTCGGGCGACCTCTTTGCCTAAGTTGGACTTACCTAACTGAACAATCTTTCCAAGATAGGTGTAATGGTCAACAACTTCGAGAGTATCGTTCCCAACGACTACCGGCACGGGTTCAATATGGAAATTGGACATAATTTTTGTCTTGTCCATGTTCATTTTAAGACCCACCTGTTGGGAAAGACTACTGAGGTCGCTGAGCATCGTATTGAGATCCTCCAGCGACTCTGCCATGATGACAATATCATCGGCAAAACGAAGGTGAGTGATGTATTCGCCATTGATGTTGATGCCGAATCCGTTCCAGTCCAAGAGCTTGAAAACGTCCTCCAATGCGTTCGTGAACAGTTTCGGAGAGATAACATCTTCCTGTCTCACGCCTTTCTACAGTTGGATTGGTTCCGTGCTCTCGTCCTGTAATCGGATCGCGTTTCTATATAGACACTTCATCACTTCGATATACCTATAGTCGATATGACAACGCTGGAGGGACTGTAATACTGCGATTGAATCGAAGGCTTTTTCGTAGTCCACAAACGCTAGGCATAATGGCCGATTATACTTCTCAGTCTTCTGTATAATCTGGCGAAGCGTGTGAATGTGGTCTACGGTGCTCCAGCCTTTACGGAAACCGGCTTGTTCGGGGGTCTGGAAGTCATCAAACCTGCTTTCAAGACGGTTCGTAATGACTCTGGAGAACAGCTTGTACACATGGCTCAGGAGTGAGATGGGTCTTTAATTCTCCAATAAGGTGTTATCACCTTTTTTGAAGAAGAGCACCACCACACTCCTGTGCCATGCTTCAGGCGTAGTACCTTCGAGAATGACGGAATTAAATAACTTCTGGAGGACTTAAAGTACCGGTTTTCCACCCGCTCTCAGTAGTTCTGTCGTGATTCCGTCATCACCCGGCGGCTTGTTGTTCTTAAGCTGTTTCAGAGCCATTCTAATCTCGTACAAGTTGATGTCTGGGATGTCCTCAGTGTAATGTCGGGTCAGTTTCACTCTCTTGTCCTAAGCTGTACTGACAATAGGCTGTCGTGTCGAGGTGTACAACTGTCTGTAAAACCTCTCGAGCTCTTTCAGAATCTCCGGCTTTGACGAAATGATACTGCCACCCTCGATCTTCAGCTTTGTCATTTGGCTTTTCCCAATAGACGAAAACTTCGCGAACACTTTCGAGCCCTGGTTTCGCTCAATTGCGTCCCTAATACATCTTGTGTTATAGGAACGCAAATCGTGTCGCACCGATTTCGAGATTCGTCAATTAAGATGGCCATATTCCGACATATCAGCTGAAGATTGCAGTCTCATCTCAGTCCGGTCTTTCATTAACTTAATGGTTTCGTCTGAGAGCTTCTGAGGTGTTTTCCGGCGTGAGGTCTTAAAGAACCCCACTGCTTGGACAGTTTCCACCAGCTCATTGTTTATCTCGTCCACAGTTCCGCTTTCGGCTAGGCCCTGGAAGCGATTTTGCAGTTCGAGTTGGAAGTCATTAGGGTTTTGGATTTGGGCATGACCAGGACGGAGCGTGGACTTCACCAGCCAGACGTGACCTCTCCAGCTTGATGTTGATATTCAATGTGCCTCTGACAATACGGTGATCGCTACCGGTTTTCACCTTGCTGATCACGGAGACATCATTGAATATTCGCTTCTTGGTCGTCATGATGAAGTCGATCTCATTTTTGTTCGAACCATCTGGGCTCATCAAGGTCCAATTTCTGGATGGTCGCTTCTGAAAAAAGGAGTTAATCAAATAGAGTTCCTCCTTCTCCATGAAGTCGACCAACCGCTGACCCCTCGGATTCCGCCGTGCATACCCATATGACCCCACTCTTAACGCTGGATGCCAGCGACTCTCACTATGTCGTCGGTCCATCTAGTGGGAGGCCTAGCTACGCTACGGCCTAATTATGCATTGTCGCTCAAATAAATCGTGTAAATGCAAATTGCAATTTTCAGCACAATTGGTTGGGAATAACTGATTAAAAATTCAGTTTGAAGATTTGATTACCCATACTAACAAGGCAAGTTAAATAAAAGCTTGTAAAAAAATTAATCATTAAACTCCATTCTCAATCGGCAAAGATCATAACATAAACTTCAATAAAAGCAGTTGAAGAGAAAACTTACCAAATTAAACCAAGTACAAATTAAGCTAATAAAAAATCGCAATCAAGATGAAAAGCTACCCATTTTATTTCAATTTCAAATTGGGGATAAATTTTAGGTGTCGAAAAACAAACCCTTTTCAAATTATCGAATTGAATCCACCCTCATATCAGAGATAACCACAAAATATCAACATTTTCATACATCCTGAAATACAAATGATTAATATTCCACATATTAAATAATAGCCGATTCTAAACCCTAAAGTTACAGGATTAAAGTGTAAAGTTGTCCGTGTAAAAGGTATTTATATAAACCAGACCCAGACTGGTTGACCCAATTTTGTTAACGCTGCAGGAAGACAGATTTAGAATTTTTCGATATTGAATTGTTTCAGATTTTGCATCATGATGGACTCATTTGGTGATTTATTTTAATTTGCTATGTAAGTGTGAAGACATAAATATTCGGGATATTTTTGCACACACGGTCATCTGACCCCAAACTAAGCAAAGCTTATAATATGGCTGCCAGAGAATGATATACATACATATATATTATTAAATATATACTTAAATAGATATTAACACCCAGATATAGAGCAAACACAAATGTTCATCACATTAATGTTTGCCCTAGGCGGATACATGCAGTGATTTAGTAGTATGTTTGTATAGGCCATGTGGCGACCCTGGTGTTAGAGCTTAGACCGCCTGAAATCACTTCATTTATCACAAGTATAAATTGAAATTTATAAAAACCCCCACAAACGAGCTGATAATCTTTTTCAAAATTTTATACTAATTAAATTAAATTTTATATCTTTATTTAAGACATCATATTAAATTTTTAAATACTGGGAGAAGCCACTGGCTCCCAAAATACAATTTTTTACTAGTTCGGAGCCAGTTGATTCAATTGTTTTGTTTGTATTTTTCCTTGTGCCTTGTGATTATGATTATTAATCTTCAAACGGCTGAACAGATTTTCTTGAATCATAGGTAAAAACACCTTCGATCAAGTCACTTTTGAAACAAAAACAAACCAAATCCACTTATAACACCCCACATTTGGCATCGGGGGTTAAAAATCGGTAAAGACGTTTCGACTGGTGGAAACATACAAGCACAGATATTTGCACTCTAACTATAATAACATGGTTTTGGGTTTGCTGTTGCCAAAAAAATACAATATTAAGATAAGAAGACACTGTCTTACGGTGGAAATTGCATTCAGACTAAGCGATTCCACCCCACTTTTTTAACCGAACAGCAGGGGTGTGGCGCTCCTTACCTTCGTTTGCTTTTCCTAACAGGTACATACATTTTTTTTTAAACTGTCGAACGGATATCCTCCACCTTTTTGAAGTCGAAATTTTACTATCTTCATTAGAGCAATACATATTTTACATATAATATACTTACGTACAACGATCTATTGCTATACTACGTATTTTGCTAACACTATAAAATCTACTACACTTTAACGATGATAAAGTATGCTTTAACTCGGTCGACCTTTTAGCATTACATTCTTCACTCCATAATTCCATACACAAAGGTAAGAAATAAAACCTTGGTCAACCTTTTTACTCATAAAATTATTTTCGAACATTCTTACTTGAGTTGCGTGTCCAGTATGCATTTGGTACTGAGTCACGTGACGGTCAATATAGAGTTTAATGTAGTTAGGGGCCGTTTACACGAGCGTTTCCATGAGCGGTAGTCGGAGATGGCGCGTTACCTTTGGTCGCAAATTCTAAAGTTTAGTTTTTTGCCATAACCAGACGATATTTTTTTATTATTTGGGGTGGCGTTTATAGTCTGTCCTTATGACCAAGTTGATGTAACCTTGTAAAAAGGTAATGCTAGATCAAACGTATTTATTTGTATGGGATATAATTTGCTAGAAGCTTTACAAAGTTAAGTCGTCAACTTTGTATGATCTGTCAAAAAGCGATTAACAGAATAGACAGACTTTAGCTCAAATGATAGAGTAGGACAAGGTAGGTTTTGAAGTTGTACTTACTATTGTAAAAGAGGGTAAATTAAGCGCTGGAAGAACAATGAGATATGGTAGCGCAATATCCGCGAATGGACCAGCATTGCTAGCGTGGAATACCTATTTCGCTTTGTGCAGGACAGGAAGTTCACTGAGCTGACGACTAACCTGTAGTAGCTTAGAGGGACTGGAAGAAGAAGATTTCAATGTCACATGGATAAACCAAATTTTTCCTAACCAATATTAAGTCAGCGTTTACCACCACAGCTATCTCTTCGCAAGATTTCTACGTTTTTGAGGATAAAAAATTATTGAGTAAGGATAGTAAAAAACGATTGTGCAATCTTTAGAATCACATTAGAAACAGTATTATATAAATTTTCTTCTTTTGAAAAGGCTGGCGGAGGAGATGGAAAAGAAACTCGAAAAAAAAATTGTTCTTTCTTCCGCCACACTATAAAATATTAACACGAAAATTATCATAAACTATTTGCTATCTTCATCATCATCAGCCAGAAGACATCCACTGCTGAACATAGGCTGCTCTTTGACCTCTACACTGAACCACAGATTGCCATCTGCATCCACTGGATGCCAGCGACTCTCACGATGTCGTCGGTCCATCTAGTGGGAGGCCTTCCTAAGCTGCGTCTTCCATTCGTGGTCTCCACTCAAGAACTTTTCTTCGGTTCTTCGAGCGACGAGGCCTGCCCATTACCACTTCAACTTGAAAATTTTAATAGTGACTCTGATTATTTATTTTAAGGAATATCCACGTTCCGGATTATAGCGCGCAAAGAAACTTCACGCATAGCTTTGTCCATTGCCCGCTGTATGACTCTGAGTTTGCTATCTTATTCTAAAAATATAACGAACCGTTTTTTTTTTTTTTTACTTAGAGTTTTTTTAACGTGCATATCAGATAGCCGCACGCCTTTTGGCAGGTAATATTCAAGTTTTGGCGAAGTAAAATAGCCAAATGTAAAATTATTGCTATTAAAATAATCAAGCGCGTTTTATTTGCCTGTGTGCCAAATCCAATGTAGTATGGGAACCTACTTATAGTGAAGTGTTATGAATTATTATTAAAAATGGTTACCCAACTGTTTATGTATTCTATAGTTATTGTTAGAAATCAGGATATTGTTTCCCCGGTCGCTATACTACGGCACAGGGTAAAGAAGCAGCTTGCAAAGACATATAGTTTAGAGCTGTACGAATAACAAATTCGTGTCCGTAAACTATTTGGAAAATAATCATCATACTTACTAACTTTATGAATGCGAAAGAGTGTTTGATTATTCCACTTTCACAGAGCAACAGAAAAACGGATTGACGTCACTTTTACATAGATATTGTTTGAAAGCTGCAGATTGCTACAAGCTGCTTTTTATCCAAAACCAGTAATGGGATGTTGTCTCTTTGCATTTTTTTTTACTTTAGTAGCTAACAAGCTATGTGGTGGTACGGAACCCTCAGTGCGCGAGCCCGACTCGCAATTGGCCGGTTTTATTTTTACCGCTAACCCGCTTTACGAAAAAACGGTACTTACGGCTCACTTACTAAGTGTTCACACACACTACGAAAGTTGCAGCGAGATTCTTAATGAATTCTTAATGAACTGTGTAACTAACTAGCTGACCCAACAGACGTTATCCTGTCTTAGAACTGTCAAACGCGAAGTTAAAATCGTCGTTAAGTTTTCTGAAATGTTCAAATTTTCTGCGCAAGTTTCATAATTTTTCTTTCCGTTCGAACCTTCTACAAAGTATTAGAAAACTTTATAAAAGTAATTCTCAAGTTATGGCGTGACCAAGGTAAATAGGATTTGTTCATATATATATGTCGGCGCCTGCGTCGATGCGTGAGAGGGGGCGGGCGCCGGTCGATGGATGATGGCCGATCTTCATAAACAAAATTCAACAAAACATTCTATTTTGTTTTTATGGCGTGAGTATAGTGGCCGAGGAGAATGAGACATCGCACGTACATTGACACAGTTTTTATTTCGAAGCGCTATGATTACTAATTACAATATCAAATTACTTGAAAATTACTTGGGGACAAGGTGTTCCGCTTCGCAACGAACGAATGAAAAAACGGTACTTACGGCTCACTTACTAAGTGTTCACACACACTACGAAAGTTGCAGCGAGATTCTTAATGAATTCTTAATGAACTGTGTAACTAACTAGCTGACCCAACAGACGTTATCCTGTCTTAGAACTGTCAAACGCGAAGTTAAAATCGTCGTTAAGTTTTCTGAAATGTTCAAATTTTCTGCGCAAGTTTCATAATTTTTCTTTCCGTTCGAACCTTCTACAAAGTATTAGAAAACTTTATAAAAGTAATTCTCAAGTTATGGCGTGACCAAGGTAAATAGGATTTGTTCATATATATATGTCGGCGCCTGCGTCGATGCGTGAGAGGGGGCGGGCGCCGGTCGATGGATGATGGCCGATCTTCATAAACAAAATTCAACAAAACATTCTATTTTGTTTTTATGGCGTGAGTATAGTGGCCGAGGAGAATGAGACATCGCACGTACATTGACACAGTTTTTATTTCGAAGCGCTATGATTACTAATTACAATATCAAATTACTTGAAAATTACTTGGGGACAAGGTGTTCCGCTTCGCAACGAACGCTACCACCCTCCATCCAACAGTCCATATTCACAACCCAAAGCAAAGTTAGCTCCACCGAGCCTCACGTCACCGACGCGTGTCCGCGCGCCGTCACTAGCGCCTCTGCCGGACGGTACCCAAACTTGCTAAACTCTTATTGGTTGTCAACGACACGACTTCACAACGAATTTCAGCAGAGTAAGTTACTGCAGCGTTACACCAGCGATGGCGCCACCTCCATCACTAGTCCACCAAAATAAAGCTAGGTGATGCCTACCTACATAATCTAAGCCTTAAAAACTATCCGACGGTAGTTGCGCCCGAATGCTGAAACGTCAACGCGCCGACATATATATAGATAGATATATGCAAAACAATCGTCTGTAGGGTGAATTCGACTATAGACATCAAGCCTAATACGTTCGCACTCACCACGCCACCTTATCTCCCTTGTTTGTCTGATAGCACCTGTGCACGTACTGAGAAAAGGATGGTCCAAAAAAATCACGTAGAATCGACGCCATCGAGTAAAAATCCAAAAATTAAGTAACAGAGAGTGCCAAGCGAAGGGTTTTCACAGCAGTAATAAGGGCCAGTCTGCCCTAAGCTCGAGATTTAGATAAAGAAAGCGTAGACGTATCTAGTCATGGTAGGCCAGGGGTACTAGCCCCCTATATCTCCAACCAAGAAGCTTAGCCGTTTCACCTCAATCGACAAAGCAATTATTTTTAAAACTAGTATGAATAGATTAAATTTCTTCCACCCGTATAGTCGTGAAAAGTGAACAAACAAACAGACATAGACGAGAGTAACTTTCACTATTATAATATTAGGATCCAGTCAAGAGTGCAGAAATGAATTCTTGCTTTATAATTTTTACTCAAAAACTAACCTATAGATAACAAAAATCCAGGCTTACCATAGCGTGTGTGCCCTTGCAGTCAACGGCCTAGCTCCGTCCTTGTATAAATAGTTAATTCGCTGTAGGTTAGTTTAAATTGAAGATAATTCGACCCTGAATACATGTATTCAGGATTAAAGAATAAAGGTGTGAAAGTGTGTGAACTGGGTTACGCGGAAAGAATGTAATAAGCCGAACGGGGTCCATAACCCATATTATGAACAACTTTTACAATGGGAGCAACTCAAAAAATATCAGCTGCTCCATAGCCAAACGGTAATTCAATAAAACCGGCCAATTGCGAGTGGGGCTCGCGCACTGAGGGTTCCGTACCACCACATAACTTGTTAGCTACTAAAGTACAAAAAAAATATGCAAAAAGACAATCTCCCATCAATGCCCAGGCGGTCACCCATCCAAGTACTGGCCGCGCCTGACGTTGCTTCACTTCGCTGATCGTACGAGAACCGAACGAGAGGTGTTGAACAGAAATTGGACACCGACTCGCACTTGGCCATTATTTATTACGGCTATCCATTAAAATTCGAAAGCTACAGCCGTTTAAAGGCAAGACAGACAGACTGACAGACAGACAGACATCGTAGGCTTAGTAATAGGGTCCCGTCTTTACCCTTTGGGTACGGAGCCCTAAAAACAACAATATCTATTTATAGAACAGCTGACATTTTTTTCTCGATTTCAGATAAAAATAAATTTGCTCACATAGATAAAGTTGTTCATAATAGATACTATGAACGACTGTATTGCGTTATTGCGAATACCAGACTACGAATAATGTCATTTAGATCCAAGTTAACGCGAAAAACAAAGACCACGAAAGAACAGGGTTAGACAAGACCCATTTTCTGTTAGCGTTAACGCCTGCGGAAAGATGAAATTGTATGAAAATGACATTAGCTTGAGATAACATCTCTCAAGCTAATGTCATTGTCAATGTCATTTTCATACAATTTCATCTTTCCGCAAGCGTTAACGCTAACAGAAAGTGGGTCTTGTCTAACGCCTGGGGCCTTATTACGTCTACCTCAACCGTCGTAAAGATTAAATAAAAGTTTGCGAAAAGTTGCGCGACCTCAAACCGTATCTCGGCGTGTTAAGGTTCACGTGATTTTCCGCACTGCGCTGTTTCGTGCCCGAAGAGGTAGCCGTGGACACATTAGCCTCAGAACTGCTGTTGTGATATAAATCACTAAAACCCCGTCATTACAAACTGCGACGCACTTTACTGCAAACGTTCAAAACTTCGAACATCATCAGCCATTAAACGTCCACTGCGGAACAAAGGCCTCCCCTCTTAGAGAGGGGTGCTGCCATAATCCCCACGCTTGGCAGGTGGCTTGGGGATCGCAGTACGTTCACCGTGTACTAAGAAGACGCTGCTGCCCATCGTACGGTAATTCTGGTCGCAGTTTTAGGACATGCCCGGTCCAAAACTTCAAACGTAAGTACCTACTAAATAGGAACTAAATTTGGAATTTGCGTGGGAATTTAAATTAAGTTTCAAAAACAAATTAGGAACTAATCACGAAAGTGAAAAACACCAACGCTACGTCTGTCGTGAAATCTTTTATAAACCCCTGTCAGCTTAGTACACTCTTTCCGAGTAGCCCAGTAAACCTATAAGGTTAACTAAGTTCTTAGTGAGTTATGGAGTGACCTGCATTATCAAAGGTTAAAACGGCCGTAACTTACGAATAAATAGGTAATAATGTTTGTTTAAATTGGAGAATAAAATTAAAATGGCTTATTCAGAATATATATCTTGCGACCTCCATCTTAATGTTTTTGAACTCTACAATAAGATCTGATTCGTTGGAAATTCATGCTTTTACATTAATTTTCATTAAATACAAGGTACTCAGATCAGTCAAACATGCGGATGCACTGCCTCTCTCCCGCCAAGCGTGTGTCAGAATAGCATTTTTATGACGCGCGCACGGCTTGACGTCATAACGTGCTATAATGTGCTCCCTGTCTAGTGTGAATTTAAAATACTTATAACGGTTAACGATTTAACGGGCTTTTCGATTATTTATCTTTTAGTAATTTTTAAACTTTCGCGATTTGAACACATGTTTTAAATGTTTATCGGGACTTATCACGTATTATTTAATATAGGTAAAAAATATGTACCTTTCGCTCGATGTTTCGACCATGTTACAATGGCCGTGGTCACGAGCTGACTGAAAACTGCGGGTGAGTCCAGCGAGAAGAGCGGGTGTTTTGTTCTCCTACCCTCACTTGATCTTGAAAAATCGCAAGGTTGTCACTACGACACACAACACTGACTGTATCGGTAAATGTCCTAGTACCTACACCGCGGTTTGTACACTTGCTCACTACGGGATTCCACGACGCCGCTAACTTAAATCCATCTTCCCGGTTGAAATTGCGATGTTTTCTAATTTCAACCGCTTCACGAACCATTCTTGAAAAATAATGTCGTTCAGTGGAGAGGACCTTCGGATCGTGGAGCTCGATCCAGTGACCGTGTGTATTTATCTTTTATTTTCTCACCGTGTATCGGTAATCCACTGTTTGTCTTATAATATAGCCTTATAATAGCCTGCACGTTTTAGGTATTAAGTGTCCAAAAAAAATTACATCACGAATGTTATTTGTCGTTGTAAGTTCAATTTGACTGGTCAAACTATTTTCTGTTTTTTTTTTATTTAAAGATTGTTTTTGTTTTTAAACTCTCGATACAGGTGCTAGTAATCTTCAAAAGCCTGAACCTTTTTTCTTGAATCATAGCTAAACACTTTCGATCAAGTAAAACAAAAATAAAAAAACCTAAATCAAAATCGGTTCTGCTGTTTGGAAGCTACGATCTCACGTTAAACTTATAACTTTTTGCGTCGGGGGTTGAAAATTAATACTTTATAATAAACTAGCGGTCCACCCCAGCTTCGCACGGGTCTATACCCGTATATTATATTATAGCCTATGTTACCCGGGGATACTGTAGCTTCCCGTCAGTGAAAGAATTTTTCAAATCGGTTCAGTAGTTTCGGAGCCTATTCAATGCAAACAAACAAACAAACAATCAAATCTTTCCTCTTTATAATATTAGTATAGATTTACAAATTATTTTCAAAATTACTTATACCAACATTGTTATCAGTGTCCAAAAGATGACACTCTTCAAACTCTCCTCTCTTCTCATCAGTTTTCCCAAAGTTATTCTTACACAAGAAATCACTATCACAGACAAATTCACCTCTATCCTCCATTATAGCTTCTTCAAAACCCTGTTCTCTATACCTTTTCTCATTTGCGTTATAATTCTGATATCTTTGAATCTCAAAATCAGGACTAATTGTCTGTCCTTCATTTACCGTTTCCTTTCCCATAATATCTTCAGTTTCAATGGAAACGCTATTATTAATCTCGTTGAAGTTAACTCTTGCTACAGCTTCGTGTTTGACTTCATATTTTAGTTCGCTCAGATCTATATTATCTCTGTTTTCTAATAAAGGTTTGAGGTTCATCAAATTAAAGTTTGGGATAACTCTGGTGTCCCAGTTCTGTGGAATATTTTCAGGAACCGCTTCGACATCTAGCTGAATTTCTTCGCCGATCTTCTTAAAAGTTCCCAGATTGTATTGAAGAGGGATGGAAAATGAGGGCAGATCTGCGTGGGGATTCTGTCTAGTTGGTAAAGCTGCGATGTGGATGGCTGGTGGTGGTTGTTTGGTTTTGGAGTAAGTGTTTTGGCTCGACGCTTCTGATATATTGATCAGTTGGCTCGATGACACTGGAAAGATAAATTTTATCTATCATTTTATAATGATTTTACATATTTATATTTTAAATACAGTTCTTACACATAGTTCATACACAAATTTCATGCAATTAATACGGTTCATAAACATAATTCATACAGTTCATTCGGATAGTTCATACAATTCATATAAATCATTTATATCATTCTTACACATAATTCATAGCTTTTTTTTTTTTTTTTTTTATGCCATAGGTGGCAAACAAGCAGACGGGCTGCCTGATGGAAAGCAGTCACCGTCGCCTATGAATACTTGTAACACCCGAGGCATCACAAATACGTTGCCGACCCTCATACAAATACTAAGCCGTTACAACCTATTTTTATGCCATAAGTGGCAAACAAGCAGACGGGCTGCCTGATGGTAGGCAGTCTCCGTCGCGTATGAATACCGCGACCGCGTATAATATGCGTACCTGTCATACCAGAGGCATCACAACTACGATCATTTCGCAGATAAATTCTAAGAACTTTCTGAAGAGGCTTGGTTAATTAACTATCAGCCCTGATTTTAGGTGAAATGATAACAAATTCTCTCACCTGGTATTGTGATAAAGTCTCGCATCTCCAGCGCAAGTGCAGAAGGTGACCTCTCAGGCGTTGGTGGCTGACTTTGACCAGGGTACGGCTCGCAGCCGGCCTTCTGCTGCTTCCGCCATTTAGCCCGGCGGTTCTGGAACCATACCTGAAATAATAAGTCAGAACATATAAGTACTTATGAAAAAGTAAGTGCTTATAAAATATTAGAGCACCCACAGTTTCACCCATGTGGATATTCCCACAGGAATTTTCCAGCATAAAAAGTAGCCCATGTTATTATCTCTATAGCCCTCCAATTATCTTTGTGCAAAAAATCACGTTTCTCACGTTTGTTGTTGCTTGAAAGAAAGACAATTAAACAAACAAACACGCTATCAAATTTATAATATTAAGTAGGATAGGATGGAACACTTGGTGAGAAGGGAAGACCAAAACAGGCACAGAATCGTGGCTGCGA
The DNA here is from genome assembly GCA_932305915.1 of Agriopis marginaria. Taxonomy (NCBI): domain Eukaryota; kingdom Metazoa; phylum Arthropoda; class Insecta; order Lepidoptera; family Geometridae; genus Agriopis; species Agriopis marginaria. The sequence continues at coordinate 16,554,109 of OW029914.1, read as the reverse complement.
AACGAAATGCAATCATCCAGACCTCCAGCTTGCTAGTCGGACGACATCGCTAAGACAATAAGAAAGCTGTAGACGAGACTGGCACAGAGCCCGTATTTGCGAGCCAATTGCGATGCAGTTCATTTTAGCCGCTAAAACTGTCTCGTGTCTTTTCGTACCGTGAACTCATAAAACACAATTGCATTTATATCGCCTGTCAAGCGTGGGGATTATGGCAACACCCCTCTCTAAGAGGGAGGCCTTTGTCCAGCAGTCTCGTTCATCTTCATCATCATCATCAGCCAAAAGACATCCACTGCTGAACGACAGCCTGCCTTTTGCATCCACTGGATACCCACGATTCTCACAATGTCGTCAGTCCATCTAGTGGGTCAATCTACCTACGCTTCGTCTTCCGGTTCGTGGTCTTTACTCAAGAACCTTTCTTCCCCATCGGTTATCGGTTCTTCGAGCGATGTGGCCTGCCCAGTGCCACCTCAACTTGCAAATTTTAACAACTATATCGGTGAATCTGATTCTTTGGCGATAATCCACGTTCCAGATTTTAAGGAGCAAAGAAAGAAGAAGAGGAGAGAGCTCGGAAGCATAGCTCTCTCCATTGCCCGTTGTGTGCCTCTGAGTTTTTCCAAAAAGCCAACAGTTAATGACCACGTCTCAGTACTATAGTATATTATGTCATCGTCTCGTTACTGCTTCATAAAACATCTTTAAATAGTAAAAAAAAAACATTAAAATGGCGTCGATTCTGTCATACCACTCACTAAACTACAGCAATCTGACAGGACTTAAATTATCTGCCTCTCTTTTCATATTAATATGTGATAAAAGGATGGCAACAATTTTAAAGCTGTCAAATTTAGTTTAGTTTAGAGTACATCAGAATCGATGCCAATAGTGATCATCTACCTGAACTCTGGCCTCAGTAAGGTCTATCCTCATGGCTAGCTCTTCCCTGAAGAAGACATCAGGGTAGTGGGTCTTATGAAACGCTGACTCAAGCTGTTCCAATTGAATGTTCGAGAACGTTGTCCTGAAATATTAACGATTATTTTCATTGTAATGTATGTTTTCCTTGTTTGTGTGGTATTTTAATAAAGAGTTATCTTATCTTTTTATTTTTTTTATTTAAACCTGAATTAGTTTGATTTTATTTTTAATTTGTCTGTATCAGATTAGCCAATGGCAAAAATTACCTATATCGACGTTGTTTTCGTTTTGGTATGTCACCTTTAGAATCTGAAATGAAAAGAATCGTGTTAGAATTATAATTAGCAATCAAAAAAACCGAATTTAAACTTAGTAAATACGCATTTTTTTACTTGGAACACATATTTGTTTCCAGTTATACTGATTTAAAAACCAAACAACTAAACCGATTTTGATGAAATTTCCATGGGATCAATCTGAAAGTACCTACATTATATCCTAATTCCTATCAAATAAATCGGTTTATACAAGTTAACTTAGGTACCTACATTTAACTATTTAGGCTATTGGCCATTGGCTAGACTATGATATCTAGGCTATTGGCTACACAAAAAACAGTTAGATTGCCCATAGACCCTCGAAGGTCTAGAGATAATCCAAATTCTCAATCCTCCTATCACTTGGCAGCGTATTCAGAATACTGGCGGCATTTCCGCGCTGAATGGCAAATTATCTTACGTGATTTAGGTGAATACTCGTCATCTTCCTCATAATGCTGGTGGAGTTCCGAGCCTTCCTCCACAACCTCGGCAGTAGCGTATGTATCGCTTGCATCCGTCTCTGGACGCTCGCAGAGGACCGAGGCTGGACCTAGGCTGGAACAGTATAAGATAGAAAGTAAGTTTGTGTAGGCAGAACCAGACACAATCAACCAGAACTAGGGTAGAGCTGGTGTGGCCGCAAATTCGGCAGAGCAGCACAAGCGGCGTAAATATGCTAACCTCGGCAGTGGTTACGTATTTGAGGCGTTTGGGGTCGAGACACTGGGCCCAAAAGGACCGGTCACCTCATTTTCAAAAACCTTTTAGAGCACCCGGTTAATGGGACGCGTGACCAAAATGCTGGTTTGTGTCTGGCTCAACGCATAAGCAATGCCATTCAGCGTGGTAATGCTGGGTATGCTGCCAACTGGTACTTGGCTTAATCATTTGGAATTGTCTTTAGACCTTGAGTGGTTTATGTGCAGTCTAATTGTTGTTATAGTGCTATTGTTAGCTTGTATTTTGTTCAGGTAGTAAAGACACTTGACAGTAAAAAAAAATCTTCACCATCAGCCTATTTAATTTTTCTCCATCGATGGAGGTGCAGTTGCCTCTCTTAAAGAACGACACCTTATTGGTTGTCTCGTTCATGTTAGGAGGAATTTGCCACGCAGCAGACCTAGCACTGTTAAAATTTGCAAGTTGAAGTGGCAATGGGCAGGCCACTTCGCTCGAAAAACCGATAACCGATGGGGAAGAAAGGTTCTGGAGTGGAGACCACGAACCGTAAGACGCAGCGTAGGGAGGCCTCCCACTAGATGGACCGACGACATTGTAAGAGTCGCGGGCATCCAGCGGATGCAAAAGGCAGGCTGTCGTTCAGTGTGGAGGTTAAAGGGGGAGGCCTATGTTCAGCAGTGGACGTCTTCTGGCTGATGATGATGATGAGACCTAGCACGGACCGTGAACAAAATTTTCTTCCCACCGTTTTTATCCGCGTGACAATGCCAGAATATGGATACGTTTGAAATGAAATGAGATATGTATTAAAAGCAAAACTACAGGACAGTTAGAAAATTATAATTGTAAAATTCATTTCAAATAAATCAAATGTTGGTAAATTAATTAATTGATATAAGTCGAATAATAAATAAATTCTCAAATGAGTCATAGTAAATTTTATTTTTCACATTGTAGTATCATATAATAGACTCGTATTCGTCTAACTAATGCATACGTACGGAGAAGAAATTCAATGGCGTATGGGAATTCACCAACACGGAAATGGGCCAGCGTGGTGGATATGGTCCAATCGCCCTTTCTATGTAGGTTTGTTTGTAGGCCTCAGTTCAGCAGTTGACTATTAGAAGGCTTATTATGCTATGATAAGCTAAGGCATGGCATCTTTGACCAATAAGGTATCTTTAACAATGTAACTGCGATGTGTTGGAAGTAAGTATGAAGTAAGTTCATTTGATCAGCGGAATTTTTCACAGATTTTGTTCGGTTTATTACCACACCAGTTTTATGGATGTGGACGGAGCCCGAGAAATATTTCTTCAACGTTACGGTTTATAAAATCACCAGTAAAAAGATGTTACCTACTTTATGAAGTTGACTAATAAAATTCTCGTGAAAGCAAACAAAATTATGCAATAAACTGGGAAATGTATGACCATAAAAATAACTATAGGCTTTGTTCAAACCATATTTTTAACCTCTGACGCAAAAAGAGGGGTGTTATAAGTTTATCATAATATGTACCTATCTGTGTGTCTGTCTGTGGTATCGTATCTCCCATACTGCTGAACCTATTTTGATGAGGTAATGACTCCAGAAAATCTGTTTAGCCTAGCTTGCCTAAGTGCTTGCCTAGCGGCGCTGTCCCATTTAATCAATGACAATATAACCACTTGGCTGCTCATCTTTTACCTCGCATGAGGCAAAGGTTCTATCATGTCAACCTATACTATTTCGAGCGGGGCCAATTCTGGGCGCGAATTGAATGAATGACTTGATTCTCCAATCACAAGCGTCGAGTCGCGATGAGTTTCCAATCACAAGCTGCGCCCTGCAACCGCCGTGGCATCATTTTGCAAAAGGGAATTTTGACTGCATGCTCGATCAAGTGGTTATATTATCTTTGCATTTAATCCATCTCTGATTGCTGCCAAAATAGATCCAATAGGCTTACTCACCTATTGAAGAGATTAGGTATGTTGTAGCAGAAGCTAGTGGTGGGCGAGACGTCGTCGTTCAGGATGGCTGCGGAGTCGAACCCTGACGGGCCCGCCACGCTCTCTCGACCGTCCAGTTCCTCCATCTCGAGTTACCTAGAAAATATATAAAGTTTTGATCCGTATACCTAATTATGCTGGATGAAGACCGCTTCCAACCGGCCCTTTTAGAGATCAATGGGGGAGGCCTATGTCCAGCAGTGGACGTCCTAGGGCTGAAATGATGATGATGATGATACCTAATTAACCGAGTACCTAAAAGTCTCAGTCTATTTGGTCTATTTGTTTTTTTGTGTGTTTATTGTTCAAAGATAAATTGTGTAATTACCGTAGGTGATAAAATTTTGTAAGCGCGTAGTAATAAAGACTTATTTTGTACCTAAATAAATTATTTAGTTTCGATGTCATCGGTCAACAACGGTGAAGGAAAATATCGTAAGGAAACCAAGAACCTCAAAAGTTCAAAGACATAATTATGACATTCACCAACATGCACTATGCCAGCATGGTAGATTACCGCCCATCCTCTCTCTGAGAGAAGGCCCGTGTTTCAGTGCGGGAAATAGGCTGAAATTAAGAATGTGATCCAATTTTTTTTATTATTGTAAAAACTTCTTGTCAATTATGCCTGAATTCCCAATATTAGTGTGTGTTACATATACAATTGTTTTTATTTACGCTACACCAAGTGGAAAGAAAAGATCCAACTTATTCACACTTCTTCCTTATTAAATAAACTATTTACCTACCTGAAGGTGATTGACCGAGCATCCAGGGAGCTGGCGTCGCTCAAATTGAATTAAATGCTATAATTTAGTTAAGTTTATTAAATTACCACTAAATGAGTATGGTATTTTAGTCATTTATCTTTGACTTGTGGGAGAAACAGGGTAGTGGTGTCCATTTCTGAGTGCAAACAGTTACGTCAGTGATTTTAGGTTGCAAGTTTTAAAATGTCCACATGAAGTTAAAATGCATTTTTAGAACGAATAGAAAGATTTTGCAGGTTAGACAAAGTTTCGGTAAAATAATTTATACATTTTGTAAACATTTATTCAATGTAGTTATAGAATTTGTGTTTTTGATAAAGTTTTCGACAATCTTAATTTTAATATTTTGTTAAATTATCATCAACTAGCGACCCGCCCGCCCGACTTCGCACGGGTGTAATTTACGTGCGAAGCCGGGGCGGGTCGCTAGCTATATATATAAACCTTCCTTGAAAATGTATCTAACTGATGGAGAAAACCGCATCAAAATCCGTTGCGTGGTTTAGGAGGAGTTAGCGGCCATACAGACAGACAGACGAGGAAAGCGACTTCAATTAATACTATGTAGAGATAGAGAAGAGATGAAGAGATAGAGAAGAGATGTGTTTCTTTCGAATGGTTTCTTAATGGAGTGAAGTGGATATGTTAATACATACGTTTTTGCAAATAATGTGCACGGGAGTACAAATACCTACCCACAACAAAGTTACGAAATATTAGCTCTGAAAGTTCATGAAAAGTTTGCATAAAGTTTACTGTACTTTACTGAAATTCAAAGGGAGATTACAGACCCGGCTTTTAACTGATTAGTTGGAAGCATTAGGGTTACTTACTGCAATATTTAACTCGTGTACCAATCTACTTAAAGGTAGGTAGGTATAACGCAGCATCAAAGCTTTGAAGTACCTACTTAAACTAGAAATGTATGGCTAAACCTGTTTTTTTTTAATTATTATCTTTTCCAGTTTCACATAATAATCAAGGAAATGGAACATGGTGCGAGATAAAAGTGAACTAAAATATATCTTTATAAATATTATACAAAATATCTGAAAAAATATCTATTATTATGATACAAGAATTTATTTTGAATTTCATTGAAACAATAAAAATAGACTGAGGTAAAAGCGGGTTTTGTGTAGGGTAAATAGGCCAAAAATTCTAGATTTCAGGTTTTTTTATTGGTTTGATGTGGGTCTTCCACATATTTTTTCAACATTTCGTATAGGCACATAATAATATTAAATAATAGTACAAGGTACTTAAGTAGATAATATTTCCTAACAATTTTTTTTTATATAAATAATTAGGTATCTATAGGTATAGTATATACCTTACCTAGCTATATAAATTAAAATTACCTAAGTAACTATCAGGTAATTAATTTAATATAAATAATAGGTAGGTAGTTACCTATATTAGTAAGTACAACTTTGCTCTAATTCTCACACTCTAGCTAGCCCCACGTTAATTAACAGTCAACCCACAAATTAATTTAGCATTTAATTTAATTTAATAGACTTACCTCAATCAGAGCGCTGGTTCCATGCCCGCTGTGTTTTAATTTAATAAACCTGTAGTGTAGCTATTGTCACGTGGTTGGTACTACTGAAGTGAACTAGGGATCGACTGTACTACGGGGACAGATAATTATGTGGAGACATTGTTCTATCATTAATATTTTTTTCTTTGCAGGTAGTTTATCATCAACTTAGACCACTGTTGGTTATTGACCTCTCACAAAATACGCCTCTCAGCTGAATCTTAAAAATAAGTCTGGAAAATGCAAATTATTTTTAAGAATCAACTGAGAGGCGTATTTTACGACAAATCAATTTAACACCTTGACTTCGTTTAGTTTGCCATAATATAAAAATTATGGAGGTAAAAGATGGATAAATTATTAATCGCTATTATAATTATCATTAGCCGAGTCCATAAACAAAAAGCGGCATGTCGCTTCTAGCCACTGCCAGTGCCAGCTGACATATACATATATCGTCACTTCATAGTATCTAAGAGTGGCCTACGCTAGTACTGGTTTGTGTTTTCCACTCTAGGTAGGTAAGTATATTATAGAACACGTCTACCCCACGTTTTCTGGTGAATCACTTCGTTCCAGATACGATCCCTAAAGGTCATTCCGATCTTGGCGACTGCGACCAGCGACCGATACCGGTGGCAGCGGCCGCGTCGCGCGACCCACTGCACCGTATGAATTTATATGGAATGCTGTAACAATGCATGCGACCCACACGCGGCCACTGCGCTGGAATGCTACCTTTAGAGAAGCGTCGAGCATAGCTCGCTGAGCCACTTAAAACTTGCGGACCGCTCCAACTGTGTTTTTGTTTCGGCACCGTAGATAAGACATGACATGTTTAAAGCATTGGTTAGTTAACAATTTCATCTTTAAGACTGTATGGGTTGGTAGACGAGAAAGAGTATCTCATAGGTAGACAGGTAGTTAGATGTAAATAACTCTAGAACTTGAAAATAAGAAAACTAAAGCCGAGTCTGGCTCTATATAGTCTACTATGCGCAAGCGGTGCGCGTCTTTGCTGCGGAGAGTACGGGCCAGTTCCAACATTGTTCTTAAGATGATTGCCACTCGACTGAACTGCCTTTACCTCCGGCATTGCTGCGATAGACATGTCGCGGTATCCATGCCAGAGAGAAAGCACTAGACTGATTGGGACTTACTGTATTTATGACTTTATTTTATTTTATTAATGTGACCTTATGACATTGAATGCATTTTGACTTGTTTTAATTTTATTGTGTTATGATGTATTTATGGTATTTTATTTTTTAATAATAGTTAATTTTCTGAACTGATATAGGTTAAGCCTGAAATAAATGAATTTTGAATTTGAATTTTGAATACCTAGTCGTCCATCAGTGGCCTTACGGCTAACACTTAACGCGGGCTCGAATAAGTGCTGAAACAGCTGAGTTCGGAAAATCACGCGAACTTGAACCTTAACACGCCCAGATACCTACGGTTTGCGGTCGTGCAACTTTTCTTATCACATACAGAATAGCTTAAAACTAGTAGTTGTAAGGCCCCTGGCATGTTGTTAATTTGACCTCAATTGACAAGAGCATGAGTAGCGGTTTAAAACGGCCTTCACTGGCAGATGAATTTGTCCGAAATAAAAAGAAACTAACACCCTCTCCACTCCTTTCTGACCTGCCTAGAAAACTCATGACGTTTTCACTAGATAAGTACTTACCCACACACAGAAAGCTGAGCGGTTCTGAGCACAGCTTAGTGCCGTGAAGCCTTACAAGTGAATGTATCTATTGCGGCTTTGAAACCGTAGTCAAGAATCAAGCATAGTTTTGGTGTTGGAAAAATAAAAGTGGCGGTATGTTTTGGATATTTATCCCGAGGTACCTACCTACTAGAGCGATCATGTGATCTAGGACAGATCAAGTCTAGCCCTGGCACCGGGGCAATAGAATGCAGCACCGGTACCTCCTGAGGCTACTAGAATCCAACCTCTGATGGGCTCGGGATGGTCAAAATTATGGGGCCTCTAACTATCCAATTGAACGAGCCCCGGGAGAACGACAACGTTGTGACCAACTTTGTCGCGGGCCGAGAGACTGAGACAACACGCAGTTGTCTCAGGAGGAGCTGTAGCGCAGTACTTAAGCCTCCGGTGCGTTCTTCTGGAGAGCCCGGACCTCTTTTGTCAAGCACTAAGGCTGGTCACCGAGGGGTTTTTTAGTGGGTATGATCCCACAATACATAGCCTGGCTGTACGTACCCCAATGCAGCCGGATATCTTTGTAAGATTTCTCATTCAAAAAAAAAAAGACAGACCATACCGTGATGAGGTGTGAGGTGGCAAACACGGCTCGCCCAATTGAAGCTAACATTGCAGGACAGTGATTGGGCTCCGTCAATCGCCACTGCATATATACTACCTAATGACCGCGCCGGTTTCTACAAACCATGAAGGTCTTTTCTTTAAAAGGTTGGGTATGTACCTACCTATATTGTTGGGCACATTAAATAATCACCAAGTTCTACAACCGGTTAGGGCTCCATCGATCCAGAGCGTCTGATCCCCACTCCCAGCAACGGCCCAGCCGAGATTCGTACCTACCCTTGAGGTAGTCGCCCCAAACCTAAAACAAGTTAGGCCCAAGCCTTCTGCGTTCGCCAACCACCCTCAAGTTGTTGAGGACACGCCTGAGGGCAAAGTCATTAATTTAAAAAACACTGTTGTGCATAGGCCTCTCCTCGTTTCCTTGCCAAACGCATCCATTCATTTCCTGCTGTAGGTAGGTACGGTTCTTTCTTCACGACGCGGTTTCACCCGCGGGGACATTCCTTCAGGAACTATACACGGTACATTTTTACCGGGATAATAAATATGCCATGTCACTCTCCCGCCCTTCGACTATTACCATAAAATGTACTTCATTCGTTTTTTTGTTTCTGCGTGAAAGAGGAACAAACAATTCAACAAACACACTTTCACATTAACTAATATTAGCTGATGTCATCGGATCACCCAATTCCCGTCGTCTCGGGTTCTGCGTACTCAGGTATATCAATAATGTTTGACTACCAATGAATGAATGTTTGTTCGGTTACTGCTCAATGCGGGAGGCCAATGGCTGAAATGATTATGATGTTGACCGTTTTCTGTGGAGCAGCTGATATTTTTTTCGCTATTTTATGTTTGGTCTCATAGTAAAAGTCGTTAATAATGATGGGGTACTATAGACCCCTTTCGGCTTAGTATCCCTGTAAAATATGTACACTTTCCGCGTAACCCTGTATAATATACCAAAAAAGTACGGTCTTAAGGGTCGTTGTTAAATAAAACAACAAACTATCCTCATGAATGTTAATTCATATTTAATAAATAAATACATTTCCATCGTTTTAATTATTTATTTAAATTAAACTATTGTAAGTGACTTAGTATCAACTTCAACAACATGTTTATACAACACATAAGTGACGCATTTGCGTTTATTGCTTATTAACTAATGTATATAACAATACATAACTAAAGGAATATATATTAGAAATCTTCAATATACATATAGAATAGAGATAAAGTAATAAGTTAGTAAGATATAGCTATGTTACAGAAAATCAAACCGTTACATACTTAAAAGTAATTTTTAGAACTAAAATTACACCAATATTACCTTAAATTACTGAAAACCACTTAGATATGGATTTAGGAAGAAAGAACAATTTCACATTTAAATGGAGAAATAAAATTTAATGTACTGCCATCAACGACATTCAAAGCTAAAGATTCAATATGCGACGTGTCAAAAACGGTCTCAAAATACAATGATTTTAGCTGGAAGCACGCCATTTTTTATAGACGCGCATCATCGAGATACAATACCAATAGAGTCACAATCTCTAAGTGAAAACAGTCAAAAAACGTCCGAGCGTCGTAGTACATACCTAGACATCAATTATATAGTTCACAAGGTCACATTTACTCCAATTTAGACGTTATGTTGCTTACATAGTGTTTAACGTCGCTATGTCATCGTACGAGTCTTAACGGTATATTATATTATGGTTAGTTTTGTGACTGACCGATCGGTCCATAACGGTTTTATTGGCAATATTGAATCAAACTCTTTAAATATCTTTGACTGCTATACTGTAGCTTTAGACAAAAACCTTTTGTCAGTAGGTACATAAATATCTTCAGTGAACTAAAACGTTCAAACATTTCTTGGTGTAGTTTCATCTAACTCATTTATTATGAGCCCTCACCTCCGCTGACGCCTTTCACCGTTTCAGGGGTGGTATGAAAAGGTGTTAAGCAGAACTCATCTTGACAATGGACTTAATAATTAAATTACACTCAAAATAATATGTAAAATGAGTCTAAATAATTAGGTACGCGAAAGATTCAATTTTAAAGATAGGTTTCAAATAACATTTTGAACACAAAAAATATGACATCTTTGGCTTCAAGCAAAATTTACAAAAAGCATTTTTTATCATTTCACAAAACAGGTGTTTATATTTATTTAGAGCTCTAAAATTATATTCATTTCCTTTAAAAAGTCGATAGTCAGATAATACTTTTTAGATTATCTGCAATGTTTTTTTTTATTTGGTTCTAAATAAATCAAAACACACCATGACTACCACAAACCCATACCATATACTTATTGAAATAAGGACGCATCTCGCTTGAAATACGTATAAGAAATTACATTCGAGTTTCATAGACAAACTTTAGGTTATAGTTTTTTACAATTAGAAGTTACTATATTTAATATACATAATAAGGTTCAAAATCCAACGACGAAACACATTATATCAATTCCTTACTTTTCTTTCTTTATTTTAGAGATTTTTTAGATTAGATTATATTTAAGTGTCAGTCACACAAAACATAGACAAATGTTTTTATTTAGTGACCAACGAAAATTTATAGCAAAACCAGTATATTTTGTCACAAGGCATTTCTTTACAATGGCTTCATTTTTGTTTAATGATATGACAAACAAAGAACCCAAATATATTATGACATTAATTATTTTAATACTTTGTCTATAAAATACGGATGACGAGGCGGTATGGCCTTAGAGGCTTTAGCCTGCCCGATGGGCGAAAAATACAACCCAAGTGTCAAAATGGTAGTCGTCTAAAGAATGTAAAACTTTCGTATAATTTTCTAGTGACAAAATACGCTGGTTTGACTTTAATAATTATTACAAATCAGAATTTATTATGGAGATTCTTATTTTTATTATAAAGGACAAACAACATTATTTTGGATAGTTCGTCCAAAAATCTTTATTATTATGTATATTTTTTGGAACGGAAGATTTTCCTACGTCAAGAGTAAAGTTTAACGAGTATATTAATTTTACTATCTACCGCAGTATCAAATAGTAGAAACAACAAATGTTTAGGCTAAACGATAATTCACCAAGTCGAAGATTACATTCAAACTTGAATCATATTTCATGTCCCATGCAACAGAATTTCAAATGACAAAATCGGGGCCGCTCGACGCTTCTATCGTTATATCACTCAACGCGAAATTCAGCTGTATATGACACAACTAGTGTTTTGCGTGGGTGCGCGGGCCGCAAGCGGCCCGCGGGGGGGTGTGTGTTAGTGGGGTGGGGTCGTCATTTGTGTTCGACTTTTTAAACTTGATGAAAACGGTGAATGTGTGTTGAAAATGTGTAAGGAATTGCAATACATGAGAAAATGTGCTGATGATGATGATGATTTTTGATTTCCATGACCGGCGATGAAGATTGAAGTGGAATAGGTACAAATCTCCTAAAGGTAGTGGAAACGCAGAAGAAATTTCAAGTTCAGTCGTAGAAGCCATAGAAATCCACCAATCGAGTATTTTCCGTCAAAGGGAGTACGAGCGGCTCGGCCTTCGGCCTCGCACTGAATTCAGCTGGTGACCTTAAAATTGACAGTTATTCGTCTGTGACTGGTGCAAGGGTCGTGGTTCGGCCTTGCGGCCTCACCACTACCCTTTGCACCAGTGCTCGGCCTACGGCCTCGCGCCATTAGATCTCAAGCTCGGCCTACGGCCTCGCTTGAGCTCGAGGCTTAGGCTCGGCCTGCGGCCTCGCCAACTTCCGCCTGTGACTGGTGCAAGGGTCGTGGTTCGGCCTTGCGGCCTCACCACGATCCTTTGCACCAGTGCTCGGCCTACGGCCTCGCGCCATTAGATCTCAAGCTCGGCCTACGGCCTCGCTTGAGCTCGAGGCTTAGGCTCGGCCTGCGGCCTCGCCAACTTCCGCCTGTGTCTGGTGCGATGGTCGTGGTTCGGCCTTGCGGCCTCACCACGACCCCGCACCAGTGAGCTCGGCCTACGGCCTCGCGGCCTAAAGGCGCCCAAGCTCGGCCTGCGGCCTCGCTTGAGCTTGGTGACCTCGCAAGTGCCGTGGTTCGGCCTGACGGCCTCACCACGGCACTCGCTCGGTACTTGGAAAAATCCATTGTATGGCAGCTATATAAAAAAAAAAAAAAATCCAAAAAAAAAATTCATAAATGCAATCAGGACCCCAAAATACCCTCGGAAACCAAAAATCAGCCTCCTAGGACCATTTTGAAAATTTGGGGCCCCTGAAAGTCATTTTAGGGGCCCCTACCAGTTGGGGGCCCCGATTGCCTATGACATTTGTTCAAGCACCCCCCATCGATGTCGAACCGTTTTCGAGTTACGAACGTCCAAAGTTTGTATGGGTTTTTTTTTTTTTTGTATGGGAGCCATGTTTTTTTTCATTTCTCTAAAGAGGTCCAAGGTTGAGGTTCATTTTTAGTTTAAACTGTTTCTCCCCACCTGTCATACTTTCCGAGATCCGTAGGGGGTCCAGGTCGAGGAGTTGACCTTCCGAAGATCAGGGATTTTTCCCTGGGTCACATTCTCCCCTGCTACAAGACCTCATACTCACATTTCTTCTAGACCTCACCAGTTTCGAGAACAATTATGTCAGTGAGTCAGTGAGTGAGTGAGTGAGTGAGTCAGTGGTAATTTAACTTTATATAGTATAATATAAGGTCAACATTTCAATAATCTCTATCCGATCTTGGTGAATTGGCGTCACACCATACGGTAAAAAGTCAACAGTCACTACTCATGTAAGATTAGTCAACATTATACATATCCTTATTAAGAAAATAAAACTTAAAACATCACACAAAACATTTATAGCTAAAATGTGCTATCTCGTTTTCGCACGTAAAATTTCACATAGCGAAAGCGAGTACTAAATACATTTTAACTATACATTTGTCTGACCTTTGAAGTTTTTGTCAAGGATTCTTATACCTAATTGGAAAGCGTACATAAAAAACCAACGTAGATACGTAGATGTAGGTACTATAAAAATTGGTATATATGTAGTTTTTGTACGAAAAATCGGTAGGTGAAAAAAATGCAATACAATACAAATATATCTCCGAATATTTTCGGTAAACTACCGAAAAATCTGATAAACCACCTCAAATCGGTAGATATACCAAAAAATAGGTAGATTTGGTACCGCTGGGATGCGTCGAAATCGCATAGCAATATGATTAGTTAGTATAGTATACATAATAGTTAGAAAGCAGCCTTTAGTTATTATAGAAAAAACTATGAATAAAAAGGGACGTACAATTTGTAAAATATACACTTTTTTGTTATTTATTCGGATGCCATAGCTTGTATAATGATTTTGATCAGCAAAGTTGACCAAAATGTAGATATTTTATGTATCTAATCTGCAAGTTATCACGCATAGTTAATTTACATACTACAACTATGAAAAATCCTTAACAGTATTATAAATGTGCAAACTTGTTCCCCTATCCCGTGAAAATGGAGCAACGGGGGATCTACTTGAAACTTTAAACAGGATGGTTTGAAGGCCGGATTGGCAGACTACTTGGCGACGCTTTTTTTTCTTGAAAAGGGTCTCCGAGGAATAATCAACTAACCTTTGTAACTAAGGTATTCTGTTCCTTTCTCAAAGGTATTCTGTGATATTCAAGAACAAAACACGGCCAGTGACAGATCTCAAAGTGACAAGTGACTTTGATTGAGATGCGATAAATAAAAGATGGCCGCCATGGGACGCCCGGCACATGTGAAACATGACGGCTTAAGAGAGTGTGTCGTTTGCGGTCACGGCACACGAGTCGGGTTTACTGCCAAAGCGCCAAAATAGATATTTCACATCAAAAATAGTCTACCCTTCATACAATAGAAGATTAAAAGTAAACTAACTATGCATGTACTTTTATTCTATGTATTTATTACACCTAGGTTTTTCGTGGTGGTAAAAGATCCAGATGACTTCTTAGTCACCTGTATAAATAATATAATTATTCGAAAAGTTAATACTTATACCCTATGCATAAACGCTTGATTAACTAATCTGTGCTTCAAAATTGTCTGTCAACTTCTCGCTAACGCGAATGGGTCACGCGTAAGAGCGAGACAAATATTTTGACGTGATAACGTCTTATAAATCGATGAACGCCGGCTTCACGCACGAAAAATTGTCACAGTCACGTTCCGCCTGAGCCGCGCGTGCAAGCGAGAGCGCGGAACGAGCGATATAGAGGCACGATCGGCCTAAGCGTTATCACGTAACATTATCGTCCGTAAACCGATTTTACAGACAACCTCCTTTTTTTAACGAGCAGATCGCATTTGTTTTTGTTTGAGTGTTTGTATATTTGTTCGACGATACTTTGTGCATCGTTGATCAGATCTTCATTAAATTTTGTAGGCAAGTAGTACATTTCAATACGATTTTTAAGGTCGAATATGTTCAAAATCGGACCACAATATCGGAGCAAACTACTAGTTTATCGAGCTTTTATGCACAATAAAGTATTTTGTAAGTACAGAAATATTAAACATAGACGCTTGGGAAACACTTTTGGGATAAGAAGAGAAGGAGTTAGGGACTAACCACCTATCTAATTCAAAAACTTCATCAAACGTCTAAATCTAATTTTAAATTTCAACAATAGTGAATAAATTCGTTTTTTTATAAGTATTAAATGTATACGCAGTCCGATAACAATGCAGATTATTTAAAAAAAACAATGACGTCGATTCTGATGTACTATTATCTAAACTAAACTAAATTTGACAGCTCTAAAATTGTTGCCATCCTTTTTTGACGTATTGAAATGAAAAAAGACGGTGATAATTTTAGTTCTGTCAGATTAGTTTGCCTTAGAGAATGGTACAACAGAATTGATGCCAATATAAGTGAACCGCTTATAATAAAAAAAAATCGACAGAAATGTGTAATAACTTCTTTAGACTTTAAAAATTATTCAGTTAAAACTGAACACATCTTATATTGCAGACGAATCTATTTGAAGGTTAAAACTTACAATATTGCTTGAACGTTTGTGCTTATGGAAAAAATATCGTGTCACTTCTATATTTGTGTTCTCTATACCGAAAATATTTACATTTAACTATGAAACTGTAAATATTTTATAATATTAAGAAACAATGGCAATGTTACACGATTATATTGAATTAGAGCAGCAAAAGTGCAACTAACTAGATTTATTTTTGTTAGTTACCGCGCTTCTAGTTAAAATCTGCATGGCACCAGTGTTCTGGCGCTACTTGAGATCCAGCTACCATTCCAAGCTTTACTCTCAAACACAAGTGTTCAAGTCAAAGTTATCAGTCGAAAAATATAACTTTTGTTCTTTTATCCAAATAAAGGTGAAGAGAGCACAGGGGTAGCGCCCCCATCTAAAATACATAACAGGCATACTAAACGATAAGGAAATAAGAATTTGACTCTGATAGTCGGTCGAGGAAGGTTTTCGGTGAAGGAATACATCGTGAGGAAACCTGCTGCGTACGGAGAAGAAATTCAATGGCGTATGTGAATTCAGCAATCCGCAACTGGGCCAGCGTGGTGGATCCCAATCACCCTTTCGGGGTATATAGACTAAAAGTCCAGCAGTGGACTGTTAAAAGGCTGATTATGATGAGTTGCTCGAGAATGCAATGAAGCACCTTAGGAATACTACTCCTAAAAACATAACGTTTTGCACAGGTTATAAAACGTATACGTTTTTGGTGGTAATGAGTTATATAACCATATGATTTATGTTACCAAAAATAATAGTTCAAAAAACACTTCATCACCTTCCCGAGCGAATATGACAGTCGAAATCTCATTTAGCCTTCAACCAAATTAAAATTATTGTACGGGCCCTAGAGAGCATTTTTGAAGATAACAAAATGAGCGCAGCCCTCAATTCGTTTCAGTCGGTCTCTAGCCATAGGAAGTGCGACACAAGACTGTTGTTACATGGTAACGAAACATCTGACAGAATTATGCCTTCGTGTGCTTTCCTGAAGTGTAAATACACAACAAAAAAACCGCTATCTATTTTTTGTAACAAATGTACATGGTTATAATTAGGTGTTGAAGTAATGTCCGACGGTTTTGACTCGTTTTACTGAGCAAGCTCAATGGTTATGGCCCGTCCATTCATTTTATTTTGGTCGAAGCATTTAGCCATGTTATAGTATACCTGTAATGCCTGAGGCCGCCACTCCTGCGCCCCTTTTATCTTAATCTTGTCGTGTAATATTGACATTGTTTAGGTATAATACTTTTGGTTGGTAACATGTAATGAATCTATTATAAATGCCTACTATAATGGAATATATTGTGAATGCCCTCGTTTATTTTAGCTCCCGTGTCCTGTTTCTAACTAGGTTCGAGAAATTGGTATTGCTAATTATGTTTTTATTATCTTCACTTTATACTCAGTTGATTTAGTTTTTAGCGTTGACTAGTGTAGTTTTTATAAATATATCTACGTTTGGCCACCAACTCGCCTGATGGTAAGCGACGGTGCGACCGAGGATGGAACACTAAGAACGAAAAGAAGAAATCTATTCACTCTAGCCGTGAAGATGCTTAGATTGTAGTTATCAGGAAACAAGGAGGACCCGCATGGAGTTCTATTCTTGGGCAGTGCGTATCAAAAATGATGTCCCAAATCAGTGTATACGATTTTTTTGGAATTTCCATGAGGAACGGTAGTGTGCGATTGCACACGTGTTCTTGTCCTTTAGTAAAACGAAGAGAGTGGAATAAGGTTTTGCACACACTCGCCGAAATGTATCCAATAGAAAATTGAGAATCTACTTTACGGCGGTGCTCGAGGCTTTGCAATTTTTTAAGTTCTTTGCAAAGTTTGCGGGATGCAAGGCCCTGACAAGCTCTTTTTAACTGACTTCGAAAAAGGAGGTAGTTTCACAAGGGCCCGTTTAAAAAAAATATTATTCAATTCAATTCAATTCAATTGACCTTTAACTCGCTTGTTGAGAAGCGACGATGTGGTCGAAGATGAAGCACGCAGACTTAGAAGATACCTATTCACTCTGGCCTTGAAAAGGCCCAAAAGATAGTTAGAGATACAGGTAGTCGGTGATTTCGAAAAGTTACAGATTAAAAACAAAATTACCAATACCAGACCGCTAGTCTAACAAAACCTATATCCGAAAACGTGGACCCACTTGTTATTCTCGATTCATATACGACTAACCTTTTATTCTCTTACGACTCATCATTACAAACATCGTCAAGTCAAGAGTCATAATACAATTTTGCCGAAAACAATCATTTGGCTGTAAATTCTCATTTCTCATATTTTTTTTAAAACGACTTCTTTATCTTTTAGACCAGCGGTGTCCAACATACGGCCCGCGGGCCACAATGCGGCCCGTCAAGGTTCCTAATCCGGCCCGAACGAGTCAAAAGTCGAGTAACTTTTAACTTTTTTAAGAACGTCGAGTACGTACATATGTACGTAAAATTTTAAAACGCCGTTCTTAAAAAAATACCTCGATCGACCACTATACGACACTATACGAAAACGTGGACTAGCATATAGGGAGAAGCCCAATAGAACGTATATACCATTTTAATTCTTGGAACAACACCTGCGCGTGAAAACGTTAACATTACCGCCCCTCTCACCCTCCCACTCCTTCCGCGCATGCAACGTACAGGCCTAATATACCCTTTCTACCATTTTATTTTTTTACTATTCATGATTTGCTCGGTTACGAAGCATCTTTTGGCCCGTTACAAAGTTAATAAATCCGGCCCGCCACAAAATTTAGTTGGACACCCCTGTTTTAGACATTAGATTAAATTAATTCGCAATGCAAACAAATCAAACAAATAGCTAATATGCACTGCCCGTACTGGACGCTGATTGGTCCGCTCAAAACCACGCCGTCGGTACTGACGTGTCATTGGTAGGCGGGGAGTCATATCGGCGCTATTCCGCTAATATGTTGTCTTGAAATGTTTGCCATATACGATGTCTACAAAGCAGTTGCTTGTTTATGGTCTTAAGGGTTTGGTCTATTGATCTTTTTAATTGTCATTATTTCAAAATTAGGTTATCACGATATTAATATTGCGCTCGGAAGGTACATTTTATTAATATAATTCGATTTAATTTCTTGTTAAAAGATTTCGTTAATTGCGCTCCTGATTAACTTTTGAGGTAAAGATGGCGCCACATTAAACAGTACTTTCGAGTTATTTTAGCATTTCGTATGTCAGTGTATTTAATTTAATAAATTCGAGTACCGTCAATACGTTGGCACTTTTTCAAATACATCTATCCAATACAATTTCCAAAACCTTATACCCTGATATATAACTATTAGATTGGCGAAGCGGGCGTTGTCATCTCTGTGTGAGTCGAGCCTATTTAAAAAGTTCTTCTGGATGCGAAAAATATTGTAATATGTGCCCTGTTTTGTGTTAAGTACTGTTGAATTTCAGTAACTCACAAGATTTCAGTGAATTTTCGATACAAAATTATGTAGTTAATAATTTATGTAGCTGTATTAATTTGATACTTAACACAATATGTTATGTACTCAAATCTTGACATCAGCTGTAGCTATGTTTTTAGCAATGACAATATAACCACTTGACTGCTCATCCTTTACCCCACCGTAAGCCAAAGGTTCTAAAATGTCAACCTAAACTATTTCGAACGGGCCAATCCTAGGCGCGAATTGAATGAATGACTTTTGAGTCTCCAATCACAAGCGTCGAGTCTCCAATCACATGCTGTCCCCCGCGACCGCCGTAGGATCATTTTGCAAAAGGGAATTTTTAATACATGCGCGATGAAGTGGTTATATTATCTTTGGTTTTTAGCAACATAACATGGAATGAATACAGAGAAAATAAGATGGCACTTAGAAAGTTTACCCTACTCCATTAACCATACTCGTTTAAATGCCTTCTACCCTCAAAAATAATCGCAATTCAGAAATCATCCAATCACAGCGAATGATTTCGAAATTGGAATCGATGTCATTCCGCTGTCATTCGTGACCAAATCGTTCGGAATTCGAAATATGGAAAAACCGTTACCAGACGGTAGTTTTAAGGGAGGTTTTACACTTCTGTGCTTTTTCCGACTCCGTGCTTAGCGTCCGGCACTCCAGACGCGCTTAGTTTTCGTATTCGGCTAGGGAAAATGCCGCCAATGCCGCTGAATAAACGACCTAGAAAAAGGAAAATTTTACTATTACATTAGACGTCTTTTGGTCCATTTATCCATTTCATCTGGTCATTTAAAGTGATCTCTATTAATAGATGATCTAATGATATGCACATGAAAAGGGAACGGGCAAAACAATGAATGGAAATTATGATTAAAACACTACTTACGAGATGGTCTTCCTTAGAAATCTGAAATTTGAATTTGTTTTGTGCAATGAAAAACTAATTTAACATGGAAGTTAGATGGCGGAAATACTCACAAAACTTACGAAGATTACAATGGTGCATGCAAAAAAGTTACAGTCAGCGTCAGTCAATTTTGCTCAAGTATGGGCAAGTGGTACAATTCGGTCTATCATGTTGCGTCAGTGCGTCTTGTCAGCTAATCTCGCGTCACAAATATCTCACATCAGTTTTGGCGTCAACATGAAAACCATGGAGGTCTGGACTGGCCTGTGGGCTTACTCTTGACACTCGATTTTAATCGTAATTTGGGATTGGGATCGAAAACATGCCATTTGGTACTCTTCAATCGCGTCAAGAGTAACGAAAGCGTCGAGTTTTTTTTTTTTTTAATTTATTTAAGGATCAACAAACAGTATGCAACAAAATTTAAAACTAAAGAGTTGAGTCGATTTTATTTAGTTCCATATAATTCCACCATTATCGGTTCCAATCGTGCGCTAGTTTAGAATTCAAGAGAACCAAAATGGCATGTTTTCGATCCCAATCCCAAATTACGATTGAAATCGAGTGTCAAGAGTAAGCCCACTGGACTGAAGTAAACTTGAAGGTGAAAAAAATACGTTTTTTATGCCATAGGTGGCAAACAAGTAGACGGGGGGCCACCTGATATCAAACAGTCACCGTCGCCTATGGATACCTGTAACACCAGAGGCATCACACATACGTTGCCGACCCTTTTGGGCTCTATTAGCTCGCCTTGAAGAACCCCATGTTGTAACTTCTCGGAAACATCGTGTGAATCGCACAGTATGCGGTTTTCACTGATCATAAATGTGTGGATGAACGTTTTTTTTTTTTTTGCGAATAAGTCTGCTTTAATGACAGAGTCCGAGTCAACTACTGAAGCCGCCCGCCCTGTTGCTCCTTTGCCGCTTCAGGGTCTTATCACATTGTTTGACGAAAAAGCATCGAAAACTGGATTTGTGATATAATTTTTCTAATAAACTAATAAGATCTGTAGAAAATTTTGTTGCTGTAATAAATAAAACTGTATTTTTTATTGATTTAGCGGCTTCCTATTTTGGTAAAACTCAACATATCCATTTGTTACCTCCAATTTACAAAAGTAGTTTTTCGTAAAACTTTAGGAGGAAAAGTTTGAAAATGGATTTCGCTAAATTACTGTCATAAAATAAAAAAATCGGGTTATGGTTTATTTATTTTACATTTATCTCGAAAATTAAGGCTTTATTTATTTGTTTTATGGCCGAAATTACAAATACTTAAAATTGAATGGTTAATTTTGTAATAGGCCTCATAAGTAGAGGCCTACTGACACGGCCCTATTAACCCATAAAGAAAGTCTCCCTTTGGGTCTTGAAATCTAGATGAGCCCTACGTGCTGGGCACTGGAGGCCGCAAAAAAACAGTTGTGAGTATGTCATATATGTCAATCAGTCTTTAGTCAGTAAGTTTCACGTCAGTATGTCTCTGGGGGGTTAGACAAGACCCACTTTATGTTAGCGTTAACGCCTGCGGAGAGATGAAATTGTAAGAAAATGACATTGACAATGACATTAGCTTGAGAGATGTTATCTTAAGCTAATGTAATTTTCATACAATTTCATCTCTCCGTAGGCGTTAACGCTAACAGAAAGTGGGTCTTGTCTAACCCCCTGGTCAGTGCGTCTCGTGTTACTATGCGTCAGTATATCGAGTCATGATTAGTACTTATGATAGAGAATGGTATAAAAGTGTGACCTGTCTACATGTATGGTGCATGTTTACCGGGGGAGCGCTGGTCGGGCGGGTGGCGGGGGGAAGTCGCGAGAGCAGTGCGGCTCCCGCCTTGGAACGAGATGGACATTCCGCTGTCCAGAGAGCCGACTGAGCCGCGACGTTGGAGTCGCTCGGCTGCTAGGGCCACTGTGGAGAAAAAAGAAAATATTAATAATGACGCTACATTTCCAGATTAAACATTTAGTCGGCGTTAGTTCGGATTCCGACGTAAAGAGTGTGCCTTGTTCCTTACACCATGCAATAGGGTATTTAAATGTTTTTACAAAACCATTTCTAATAGTCTATCAGTTTTCTATACCAATATAGATTTGATTGTTTGCATTGAATAGGCTCCGAAACTACTGAAAAATTTACTTTGAAAAATTCTTTCACTGTTGGGAAGCTACACTATCCCCGGGTGACATAGGCTATAATCTATACCCGTGCGAAGCTGGGGCGGACCGCTAGTGTTATAATAAAGCTATCTTGTGGTTTAATCTACATAATTCTATATCTGGGTGTTAATATCTATTTAAGTATGTATTTAAACCTATATATGAATATATATCAGTCTCTGGCAGCCATATCACAAGCTTTGCTTAGTTTGGGGTCAGATGACCGTGTGTGCAAAAATGTCCCAAATATTTATTATTTATTATTATTATTTATAATTTGCAAAATTTTATTATAATTCGACAATTAAATTCGAGTTATGTGCTTGTCTTTCCGAACAGGTACAATCCGGGTTATTCAAGAAAAAAAGTTTATTGGTATATCCTAGGCAAGCGTGCTACATCTTCGACCACATCGTTGCTTCCCATCAGGTGAGATTCTGGTCAAACGCATGCCGCACTCACGATGATTTATAATGAATACTCACGCGATATTTGATGAAGTGATTAGATACTTGTTTGTAAAATGATGATATACATCTATGAAACACTACTACATAGTAATTTTTATATGTACTTAGTACATCTAGTTACTAGATGACGAAACTTTTAGTGTGCACTACTTACCTAAGAGTTTAATGATTAAAGAGGAAAGTAACCGGTTTTATTGTAGGTACATTAGAATGTATTAATTTATAATCTATGCTGGTTTATGCGGAAAAGGGGGTTTTATACATATCACTGTTCTATACATTATGTCGGCTCCGTCGCAGAAGTCGCATGTGTAAGAAACTTATTATGCCCCTTTCTCGAAATAAGGGAGCGTGTCTTTCTTTTGCGAAAGGGACATTCTGCGACGGAGCCATTTTGTCTAGTCACAATGACTATTTTCTATAGACCAGCTGATATTCTTTTGGCGTTTTTAGAGTAGCTCCCATAGTAAAAGTTATTCACAAAAATGGATACTATGGACCCGGTATGGCTTAGTACGCCTTTTCCGCGTAACCCAGTATGTAGTATAATTTTAGACGGTCTTAGCATCATCAATGTGTCATGCAATCATGAATTATGAACACCGAAAGCGACTAAGTAACAGATCTAACAACGTTTTTCTTTTTTTAGAAATTCGTCCTTACCTCCTTTGTAACCTAAGCCGCCGAAAATACACAACAAAATTAAACACTTTCTTCAATTAATTTATGAAGGTGATACTGTGGCATTTATGATAATGAACAATTGATTGTGTGGGAATCAACATATGAAAACAAATGTATATTAATATTACAAAATTTATAAAAATTTGTGTGTCAGTGTCATCGAGATTATAATATGAGATACAGTCACAATCGTGCAAAAAAATTGTCTGTTACCAAAACTCAGCGCACGCTACGAATTGCGCCGACTTTTGGTTAGTTACAAGGTAACCGCGATCCGACTACAATGCCGCGCGATGCCAGAGCTACGATGCGATATCGGACAAGTGACGTTAAACACTATGTAAGCATAACGTCTAAATTGGCATTGTAAACTATATAATTGATACCTAGGACGTAGTACGACGCTAGGACGTTTTTTGACTGATTATACAATGGAAAAGATTTTTTTTTTTTATTTAAATTAGAACGGCTGTCAAGGCATTTTTTTAAGAAATTTGAAGCCAGTTGCACCGATATAAACGAACCGTAAGCCATTCGAAATTAGTTAGCACCTGTGATTCGGACAAAGAACTTTGAGACCTAACCCAAAAAGGTAAGGTCCAAGTTCTTTGGATGCGGAGTTCGACGCGATGATCTAAATAAGAATGTTCAATCAAGGTTCACTCATAATGCCTGGTGACAGATTTTCCTTCTCATTTCCGTTCTATTTACTTCTTTTCTGTGGTTTTCACTTAGTGATTGTGTCTCTATAGGTACTGTATCTCGTTTTTTTTTTAATGCAACTCCACTGACAGTCTAACACCAGGGTCCGTGACTTCTATTATACTTGACTACAATTTTGTTAACTTAAACGAATTTACTTAGTTATTCACCATACAGGGAGAGGTATCTCGATGGTTAAAAGTGTTTAATTTCAATGGAGATGTCAGTGTGAGATTGTATCAATAGTGGTGGTTACCAGGGTCGTTGATGTCGACGAGCGAGTTGCTGAGCACGTTCCGTTTGATGATGCTGGTGGGGGGCGGGTTCTGCGAGAGCCGGGACGGAGCCGCAGGCGCCGGACACGACGGCGGGGGCGGGACCACCACTCTGTTGGACACAATAACACAATCAGGCGAAGAAACAAATCAAATATTTGTTTATTAGCTAAAAATGTATAGTCAATAATCATCATCATCAGCCAGAAGACGTCCACTGCTGAACATAGGCCTCCCCCTTTAACCTCCACACTGAACGACAGCCTGCCTTTTGCATTCACTGGATGCCCGCGACTCTCACAATGTCGTCGGTCCATCTAGTGGGAGGCCTCCCTACGCTGCATCTTCCGGTTAGTGGTCTCCACTCAAGAAACTCTATTCCCTATCGGTTATCGGTTCTTCGAGCGATGTGGCCTGCCCATTGCCACTTCAGCTTGCAAATTTTAACAGCTATGTCGGTGACTCTGGTCACTAAAATCTGGTCTGGTTAATAATAATAATAACTTTCAATTAATAGACAGGTAGTTAGCGCTCGCACGCCCTGAAAATTACGAGCAGATAGAAAACACTAACAAACTAGTGCTACAAGTGGCGGCCTTATCGCTAAAAGCGATCTCTTCCAGGCAACCGTGCACGGAAAGGAATTATACAACAAAATTGTGGCCTTAACTAAAAAAAAAAAAAGTAAACCCAAAATGCAAATAACAACAAACAATCAATAGACTACAAATAAATATACAATAAAAAAAATATATATATAAAGGCAACCATTGGATGGAAAGAATTTACGTAGCTGAATCGACGGGGGATGCTAAAACACTTTTAATTATATATGTATACACTTATATGTAATCTGTGGCCATGGATGATGATGATAAATGGATTACATACCCATGCACGTGAATCCCGTGGTCTATACACTGTTGGTGATCGATCTCCACATCGGCTACACCGCTGTCTCGATTCTCCATCACTGTAAATAAAAAAATTACTTGCTTAGTTTAACAATGATAATTTTCTAACATTCAGGGTAGAATGGCTGGAAATGAGGCAGCTGCGGCGCATATAGCATCACTATTGACAAAGGGGGAGGCCTATGTTCAGCAGTGGACGTCTTCTGGCTGATGATGATGATAGAAACTGCACATAATTTATGTAAGTACCGACTAAATTAGTCATTGGTGCAGGGCCGAGAATGGAACCGGGTGCCGTCAGACTGTAAAAAGCACTTGTTACTCCATCGCTTATTTCAGTGTAATCTCGGGCAAATACAATACAATACAATGATTCTTTATTAAAATACCACAAAACAAGAATAACATAAACATTACATTAATTTGACTGGTACCTTATTCGAAGCTTTATTAAATGAGATAGGCACTACGTTTCCCGCCTTCATTTTAGCTTACATCCGGTCTCTTAGCCCCTCCTATCGCGTGACGTCACTTCCACCTGGCAGTGTGGCGCCATGTTAAATCAGCCACTTTGGTTCTCATTGGCGTTTTGGATTCCCGCCGAGTCGGTCGCACTCTTGTTGGTGCCGTCGACTCCAGTGTACTTTGAATTTAAATAGTATAATACCTATACTATATAGAGGTTTGAGTTCAATTTTTATTATCTACTGCTTTAATTAATGTGTTCAAGTGAAACTGATTATCAGTGGATTCAGTTTATCTAGAAATATTTAACGGTCTTTCGTTCGAATATAATGTTTATAAAATAGATTACCGGTCGGTCCATTTTTATACTTCGTGATTTTCCTTTGTTCTAAAATTAGTTTTGTTCTAAGTACCCACATTTTGGAACAAGTTCTAACGAGTTTTTTATCTTCGTGATTTTCCTTTGTTTGAAGTGGTTTATTTTTGTGCTACCCACGATTTTGGAATAACATTTATGCTCTGTTCTTTAGTATGGATAAAAATGTTGAAAATTTGCCGGGGCCTTCGGCTACGTCCAAGCAAAGACGAGAACGGAGTTCGAGTTCGAGTAGTAGCAGCGGAACCGGTTCAAGTTCTTCGAGCGCAGGAAGGCGACGACATAAGAAGAAGAATAGCAGGAAACGAAAACATCGTTCATTGCGCCAGCAGTTAGCCGACGAGGTTCGCGCACTGCGAGAACAGGTTGCCCGCCAGACCACGCACTGTCAGGTACCCAATGATGAAACAATTTCACTCGCTGCGTCCTCGTTTGCTGCGGATTTCAATCAAAGTTTTGATTTAGACGACAGATCTGAGCGATCTGATTTTATTCTTTCTTTTGAAACCAAACTGAAGGAACCGTCAGTTCCTAAAGCAGCACAATCGCATTTGCAATGGCTAGGTGACCATCAGCACTTAAACAAAAGCGATTGGGGCGACGTAAGGTACGCTGAAACTCAAAAGTTGTACAATTTTACACCGGGGTTCACTGACCTTGAAATTAATGATGAAATGAAAGCCTACGAAACTCCGCGGCATCTCACCCATGCAGAAAAGGCTTTCGCAGCTTTGACTATGTGTGTATTTAAACAAAAGGAGTCTTTGCAAACTGGACTACAAGATTTATTGACGTGGGCTAAGGACTGTGAATCCCTGGACTATGGAAGCCTGCATCAGAAGGTCGCCGCCCTGTTCTCCACGGGAGACTTCCACAAGGCATCTTCAGACCTGTTACAGATTGTCTGTGGTCATCGAGCTGAAATAATTCAAATGCGCCGAGATACCATTCTCAAACATGCAAGAGATCCTGTGACTAAGGCGAGCCTGCGCAAGATTCCGCCATCGACAGTCAATCTATTCGAAGCGGATAAGTTCACCGCGGCAGTAGAACGCGCAGGTGGCGTTAATAAAAGCTTTTGGCCAGCACATACAGCCAACATGACTTCTGCCTCGCAGGCAGCCCTGATGAAGTCACGCGGCCCCTCGCAGGGGTCCGCTTCACACTCAAAACTCTCGCAGAGTTTTGGTCATGCATGCAATCGCAGCAACTACGTGCAAGCTCACTGCTCTCACAATAACCCGCCCACGCAGGGTGGTTGTCATCATGACAATGTGCCTCATTATAATTCAGCTGCACTGAATTATCGTAATTGTCATAATGCATTTCGAGAAAATGCCGCTCGATCAAATGCGAGACACCAGTACCAATCAGGACGTGGACGGAAGCGCACTTCCTCACCTAGTCCTCAAAACAAAGACAACAAGCGTCGAAAATTCTGACTCAGAGGTGTTCAATGCACTAATTCGAACTTTTTGGGAACAACTAAGAGCTCCACATTACATATTAAAAATAATAAAAAGGTATCGCATACCATATTGCCAGAAACCTCTGCTTGTTTATACCATCAACATCGGTTCAAATCAACTTGCGCCAGTGTCAGACAAAATTACATATGTGATAAACATAAACCTTGGAGATCTGCACAGTCTGGTCAGCGTTCTAAATTATGTCAGCTTTGCGGTGCTGAGAGGCAGAATCGACTATCGAGTTCTTTTGAGCCTAATGAACCAAATCCTGAAACTACATCTTGGTATGTTTCGCCGGCGGCATGCCCTACTAACTGCACTATCGACTTCATGGGCAGAAGCAGAGAAGAATCTCTACTGCATCCAGAACGAAGCAGGAACCAAATTGACTACTCTCATGAAAACCTATCAGATAAAAGTTTTCCATGTTCCCGGAATTTCCAACAGTCATGCCGATCATTTGTCGAGACTTCGTGCACACCTTTCGTGGCACCTGACGCTGGAATGCACGGACAAAATTTTCTCCAAGTGGGGGGTTCTGATGATCAATCTGTTTGCCTCGAACCCAGCTTACTTGGGGAGCAGTTACGTGTCGCTGAACCTTCACGATCAGCAAGCGTTGATTCACGATGCCTTTCCCCAACTCTGGAAATACAAACTAGCCTGGGTATCTCCTCCACCACTCCTAATCCCCAGAGTTATAAGCCACCTCAATCAAGCTCGCGGGATTTACCTACTAGTAGTTCCACGATGGAAGCGAGTGTTCTGGCAACCGGACATCAAAGTGCGAGCCCTAGATCCCCCATTCAAGATTCACTGCCTGAACAAAGCTTGAGTAGACCTCATGACGAGACTCCCTCCTCCGAATGTGCTCACGATGACTCTAGAAGTGTAGAAATGTGGGGTTGGGCCGGGACGCTTAAAGGTTGGGACAGTAATCAGGTAAAACTCCTGCAAGAGTCTTGGCGCCCGTCAACACGTAAAGTGTATAACATTGCTTGG
Organism: Agriopis marginaria; assembly: GCA_932305915.1. Lineage (NCBI taxonomy): Eukaryota > Metazoa > Arthropoda > Insecta > Lepidoptera > Geometridae > Agriopis > Agriopis marginaria. The sequence goes on along the minus strand of OW029914.1, from coordinate 16,525,634 downwards.
AAGAGATGGTTGTCTTGGTGTGAGTCACATAAAACTAGCCATTCAAATCCTGCAGCAAGTGAATTTGCTAGATTCTTGTCAGATCTCCATTTAGTTAACAAACTATCATATAACACGATTTTGTTGCACAAATCGGTCGTATCAACTCTATGCGATCCAGAAAAGTCAGGCCATCTTAGTTCACATGTGCTAATTAAGCACATTATGAAATCAATAGCTTTACAAAAGCCAGTTGTCCATAAAAAACCTCCGATTTGGAACATAGATACGCTAGCCTCTTTTTTAGAACAATATCGTATTGACATTAATAACCCTTTTCAAGTTCAAAGGCATACTGCTGCCTTACTTCTCCTTTGTTCAGGAAGAAGAATACACGACTTGACATTACTCACTGCTGATTCTAGTAATTGCATAATAGAAGATGATTCAATAATTTTGTGGCCATCGTTTGGTTCTAAGACTGATTCTACAAACTATAGGCAGTCCGGTTGGAAACTTGTAGTCAATAAGGAAAACAGGCAGTTAGATCCAGTTTTTTGGGTTAAATGTACTTTATCTCTTCTCGAGAATCGTAGAAAAGCTGCCAAAACCAACAGCTTATTTATTAATATCAGGGGAGAACCCAGACCTGCATCTCGGACCCTCATTGCAGGCTGGATCAAAGCCTTGTTGGCAGATGCTAGTATATCAGCCACTCCGGGAAGTTTTAGATCAGCCGTGGCTTCGAAAAATTGGTTCGACAACTACCCTCTTGAAGATATACTTGCTAGGGGCAACTGGCGTTCGCAAAACACCTTTTGTAAATATTATCGGTGTCAGGTTACACCCACTAGTAGGACGTCTGTCACCCAGTTCTTTAATCCAGTTGATTAAAAATACATCTAGAATTTATTGATATTGTTAATTAGTATGATCATGTTGCGTAACGGATCTTAATAGTTTGATAAGTACCTCTTTGTAGGTAGATATCAACGTGAACAAAATTTAACATATTGAATAAAATTTCTTAATTTCTTTTAATTGTTTCCATCTAGACATTCTTCATGGTCCTCGTGGTAAAACAGTAATTTTACTCCTTTGTGCATCACAATCACATTGGCGTTTACGTCATCAATGTCACTTCCACCAGGCGATAACAAACACGTCTCATTTAATAAAGCTTCGAATAAGGTACCAGTCAAATTAATAGCAGCGTTTTACCTGAAATAAAACGCATATTAATTTACTTACCTTATTCGAAGCTTACGATGAATCGCTGCCTGGTGATCAAACAAAACGCAATGAGAACCAAAGTGGCTGATTTAACATGGCGCCACACTGCCAGGTGGAAGTGACGTCACGCGATAGGAGGGGCTAAGAGACCGGATGTAAGCTAAAATGAAGGCGGGAAACGTAGTGCCTATCTCATTTAATAAAGCTTCGAATAAGGTAAGTAAATTAATATGCGTTTTATTTCAGGTAAAACGCTGCTAATAAAAATATTATCTAGGCTTTTAACGGGCGGCCTTATCGCTTAAGGCGATCTCTTCCAGGCAACCGTGCACGGAAAGGAATTATACAACAAAATTGTGACCTTAACTAAAAAAAAAAAGTTAACCCAAAATGCAAATAACAACAAACAATCAATAGACTACAAATAAATATAACATACTTATATATACATACATCATCATCATCATACATACAATCCTCGTACAAATCTATAACAACTTTATAACTACATTCAACTCACCGTTTCTAGCCGTATTGCCCCCCGTGCCCCTCCCTTTCCCCCTATTAAGTTCCCCTTCGATCCGCATCGCCTCCATTTCGTCCATTTCCGCGATGCTCTCGCGCAAGTCCTCTGCGAACTTGCATCGGTCGTGCTCGTTGCGAGCGTTGAACGTGGCGAGGCGGCGCCCGTCCACGCGACGCGATAGCCGGATACCGAATGGGTAATCTGTTAATAGAATAATAATAAAGCTAATTTTTGTCCGTGACTTTTGTTATATTTAACTACAATTTTGACCTGAACCGATATTGATTTAGTTTTTTTGTTTGTTTAAACGGTGGCTTTATCGGCATCATATATTGCCGATGGCAGGCTGTCGTTCAGTGTGGAAATCCAAGGGGAGGCCTTTGTTCAGGAGTGGACGTCTTCTGACTGATGATGAGTGAACATAGGCCTCCCCCTTTAACCTCCACACTGAACGACAGCCTGCCTTTTGCATCCACTGGATGCCTGTGACTCTCACAATGTCGTCGGTCCATCTAGTGGGACGCCTCCCTACGCTGCGTCTTCCGGTTCGTGGTCTCCACTCCAGAACCTTTCTTCCCCATCGGTTATCGGTTCTTCGAGCGATGTGGCCTGCCCATTGCCACTTCAACTTGTAAATTTTAACAGCTATGTCGGATTCACACTAACAACTAGATTCGCATAGTTCAGTATAAATCATCCCCGAGTCATACTCACGCGGCACGGAGAACAAATTGACAAGCATCCCGCACAGGGGGAAGGACTGGCGGAACGTGTACGTCACAGAGGACTTCTTCTTGCTGAATATCTTCGTGATCACCAGCAAGTCGTTGAATAGGAACACCTGAAAACGAGAGCACGAAAGTTACGTTACGTAAAGGAGCTTTTTTTAAATAATAGTTTTGCCTTTGACCGCCAATTCGCCTGATGTGAAGCGATGATACGGTCTATGGTGGAGCACGCTTGCATAGAAGAAACCGATTCACTCGCGACTTGAAGACACCTAGATTGTAACTATCGGGGAACACCCACTCAGGCAGCGAATTCCACAGACTATAAGAGTTCGCACAATAAATGTGGAATCAAAGCGCTTCGTACTGGTTCTCGGAATATCAACCATAAAGCGGTGTCGATTCTTCGTGGCCACTCTGGCAGTCCGATAGAAAAATGGGCAGGAGGGAATCAACTCATGCAGTTCTGAACCACAGTCTCCGAAATGTATCCGAAAAAAAGATTGGATTGGATTTGGAGATTGGATTGGTTTGATTGGATTGGATCCTACATAACTATCGGGGAACACCCATTCAGGCAGCGCATTCCACAGACTAGCTGAACTAATTTCAGTTTTCAGAAACACTGCTGGGACAAAAGGCCTTGTCTCAGAGAGAGAGGATGGACTCTAATCCAAAATATTGGCCCAGTGCATCTTGTTTTGTCTATTAACATACATGGATGGCCCGTTAAGGTTTCTCCAGTACTCATAGATTAACATCGAAGAAAGAAACTAATTTAACAAGTTTTTTTTTGGGCTTACTTAGTTTATTATGTCTATTATTTACCTCTCTCTGGTGTACGCCGGGCCGCTCCTTTTTGTGTATGTCGGGTATCTCGTAGAGGCGGCAGTAGCACACGAGGCGTCGGTGCGGGAGCGCCAAATGTGGCTTCTTGCCCACTATGGTCGCTTGAACTTTCATCACCTGGGAAGAGAAATGTTATGTTTTTTGCCAAAGTTTTTATTTTAAATGTTTCCTCTAGCAAAGCTAGAGTACGCGATGCGATAAAACTTTGTCTACTTTTCTGTCGTGCGAAATGTGACAAAGCAACTAACGGGAATGTCTGTCTTATTCTTGTATGACAAATTTAATAAGAGTAAAGAGTGTGATGCTGCACCACCGCCCGAATTCACCCGCATAGCGCTGTTGTGTATCCTGGCTAGCAAGTCCCGGTCTATTTCTCCACAATCATTCCCTCCAAACTTTAACTTGACATTAAATAAGAAAAATAGTCCTTATTACCTGCGTGACATGGTCGCTTCCCGGCCTGAATTCGCTCGACTTAACCCTGTCGTAGATTCCGGATAGCATGTCCCGGTCTATATCGCCGCAGTCGTCGATTCCGCGCAGGTTTCGCACGAAGTCATCGAGACACATCCGCGCTTCGGGCTTGAGATTTGGCGTGTGTAGATCTGTGTTTAGCATTATTATGGCGAAGGCGAGAACAAAAATCTGTGAAAAAGAAAGAGAAGGATTTAGACTGAGGTAAACTGGTAGGTTGACACATAGAACAAAGTCAAGAACCGTTACATTTCTCTTTAAGAGTATGTTGATTGAGTACATTTACCCCAGTATTTCTTAGTTAGATGGGACATACTACTGTAACAAAAATATAAGACAGCAAACTGAAATCATGGTCCAACGTTCTAACGTTATGTTACTTCAGTTTGCAGAGAACTGCTTTCTACATACATACATCAGCAGCCATTAAAAATCCACTGCTGGACAAAGGCCTCCCTCTTTAAGAGGGGGTGTTGCCATAATCCCCACGCTTGGCAGGCGGCTTGGGGATCGCAGTACGTTCACCGCTGTACTAATAGGACGCTGCTGCCCATCTTTCGGTGGTTCTGGTCGCAGTTTTAGGACATACCCGGGTCAAGCTTTCTAGTTTAGTGCATATTCCAGACAGGGACCAATGTACATTAGACCTATTATTATTTATTGTTCATTTTTCCTAGGCCGTTGCTCCATCGTAGAACGCATCATCGCTTAACATAAAGCGAGTTCACGGTCAAAGGCAAGACATTATAAAAAAAAAAAGATTCCCACCGTGTCCTGAGTGCGGAGTCGCTGCACAAAGTCCGGGTTGCAGATGCAGTATCGTCGCGCGAAAGCTTCAACCAATCGCTCGATCTTCTGCGCTTCCCCCGGCAGACGGAAGTGCGCCTGATAACGACGGAGGGCCACGTCTACCGCCATGCCTGACAGGTCGAGCTCGTTTACGAAGCATCTGCAAGATTTAAAGAATCAGTAAAAAAACATGCATTTTTCAGTCTTCCCGTGAACATAGACATAGACATCATTGCAATTTGTGGCAAAAAAATATAATATATAATAGTAAAAAAGTACTTTAAATTTAAAACAAATCTTAATTAGAGCTTATTTTTTTTGTTTCCTACCGGTTCCAACTCAGCAAGATTTTATTTTATGGTTTAGTTTAGATTTAGGGTTTAAATTCACGGTAGATTTTATATTATTGTTAGTATTTATTTAAGATTTTGTCCAATGTTTTAATTAAGGTCTGTTTTTTAGTTTGAGCTGTATTTTTTATTTTTAGTTAACCTTGAATGGGTGAATTGGGAAACAGTAATGCCCATTCTAAGTAAATGTGTTTCATAAATAAAAAAATGAAATAAAGATACCAGTCGTAAACAACTGCGCCGGCGCTGGTCTTCCGTTGGGACCGGCAGGTTACGGCACGTACGAACGTACCACATGGCACTCGCATAATTTACATGGACAACAACATGGTGCAACATAGTGCATATAACTGCGACGAAATATTGGAGTTCATTCCACAACCTTACCACGGTAAATATAACTTTAGTGAACAACCGTGATAATTAAAAACAGTATTATAAAAATGTACATATATTTAAACAAGCTTATATGCTTAGCAATGAAAATGTAAACCGCCATATTAGAGCGGCGGCCATATTGAATTTAGTGTGATGTCACTTTATCGTTTTTCTACTATTTAAGTTATTTCATTTGATACCTACGATGCCACAGACAAGGATAACACGTCTCTTTTTTGCGTTTGCGTCGAGGATTTAAAAGTTTTCTGGCTCAGCCACAGACGACATATAAGTACAAGTTCAGAAGATTCACTCCGCAAACATTTAAATGAGTAACGACTCATTGCTACTACACAATAAAGTGCAATTCAGGAAACGCGAGCGCTAACTACCTGTCGGACCCCTTTCGAAACTGAGTGTAAATGGACAAAAACATGTTATACACGTTGTCTAGCCACTTGTGGCTGTGTCTAGTGGCTTGGTTTGGCCACCGAGTGTGCGGTTAGAGCACAATTTAAGTAATGAAAGCCGAAACAGTTATATCACAAAACACTCACTCCAAAACAGCCATGTTGAAAGGGTTCTGCAGGTTCCCCAAGTATTCTCCGATCATCTGTTTGCTCAGTCCTTTCCTTGTGATAAGGAAACGCGCGACGCCTCGTGGAGAATTCTCGAGGAAGCCGCGTGCGATGAGGTATGCGACGCCACGTTCCGGCTTCTTGTTGAAAAGGTTGAGGCCAACGCGGTATTGGCGCTTGCGGACTGTTTCTGACACCTGGAATGTGGAGAATGGAAGACTTAGACTACTATCAGACTGAAGAAACTTTAGAAGTGATGTTTAAGGTTCTGGCAAGAGCAGAGCGGATCCCGCGCAGACTCACACAAGCAATGTGTTGCCTTCATATTTATCCTTGTAGATAATTATAACTTTTTTTTAGTAATAGGTTTGCGTTTAACGCCGATTAGCCTGATGTTAAATAATGATGCGGTCCATGTCCATACCGCGTTGCTTCTGACCTGTTAATCTCTAGTGGAAACCTAGAAATTATTTGAAAATTTAATAGCTGCTTTGACAGCTGTCAGCCGGCGGGTACGGGGACGCCTCTTGTCGTTTCCACTCTCGATACTTCTAGAAAGTTACCTTAAGCTGTGGCTGCTGATGGTGGTGGTCATGCGGCGGCCGGCAGCAGACGGCCGGCGGTTCATAGTACGGAGGCGCCTCTTGCCGTTTCCATACAGCGTATCGATCAGCGCTCGCTGTGTTGTCGTAAAGTGGTCCAGAGGCGGAGGCTGTCCTTTGGTGTTGTTGGAAGTGTTGCTCTTGAATGTGGACATGTGGCTCCTGGAATCAAAGTGTTAGATGTACTTTTTAAATATCGACCAGTCCTAAGAAATGTTGGTTGAATTGGCATGTACGAACCGATAAAATTTTAACCAGGCAAAATGGGGTAGTGGCTATCTGGTCACTGCGTATAAAACACAGCTGATCATGATTTCTTAGGTTTTTGCGAATATACAATTTTATTAGTTTTAACTACTACATTTGTTCACTACAGTTATGTTATTTTGCTACGGTTAACCGAAGCAAAAGACAAAGAAAGAGGGTAGATCGTTTTGTCTGAACTTTTCGGTCGACCACCTGTATTCTTCAGTCTTCTCGTGAACATGGTACATATAACTGCGCAGATATATCGGAAGCTCCACCCATAACCTTATTCCGTAAATAATCATATAACTGTATTTTATTGTTTTTTTTTTTTTGCATTTTTTTTAATTTAATAAGTATCATTTCTATAGACATCCGTCATCTAGTCTACTTGTGACCCAATGACGAAATTAGTCTTCTAAGCCTTTTCTAAGCTCATTGCTGTGCCCATGGACACAGTGTTTCAAATGTCAGGAATTAAAATAATCTAAAATACATTTGTGGTCTCCACTCAAGAATCTTTCTTCCCCATCGGTTATCGGTTCTTCGAGCGAAGTGGCCTGCCCATTGCCACTACAACTTAAAAATATTAGCAGCTATGTCGGTGACTGTGGTGCTTCGGCGAATATCCACGTTCCGGATTCTATCACGCAAAGAAACTCCGAGCATAGCTTCATTGCCCACTGTGTGACTCTGAGTTTTCCAAAAGGCCAACAATTATGGACCACGAGTACCATAAATTATGTCATCACTGGCTCTTGACTATGAGGTTTAATTTATCTTACCGGTGCTCTAGGCTGGTACGGCTGGTGGTAATGGTGGCGATGCTCCTGCGACGATGATGATGAAGATGACTGCACTGAAGACATCGAACCACCGCGCACCACCGCGCCGCCGCATTCCGCACGGCGGAGCGACACTGGACTCTCGGCGCTGAGAATATAATCGAAGTTACATTAAGTTGACAGTAAGAGTGGAAAATGGAAATCTACAGAAGCTGTGTCAAACTATGTAATTTCTTCAATAAGTCACTGGGCCGAGGATCGAACCAGGTGCCATCAGACTGTATGGGTGCCTATCCACCAGATATGTGCAAGGAAGATGAGAGATGCGCAACAAAAAAAATTACCAATACGATCACTTCACTCAGTCTCACCTCACCTCCTATTGGTTGACTTTTTCCTCGCACATTTCTGCTGAAAAAGCACCGTAAAGCGCACATACTACCAATCGGTCACCATCGCTTCCATCATAAAGGTCCAACGTAATTTAAATAAAAATAATAAAAAAACTTAATCCTTTATTCGACTGTTTGTTGGTGGCAAAATAAGTTTTTTTTTTATTTTACTCATTTATTTAAGTATGTGAAGTAATCTGTGTGTATGGTATAATGACAATATAAATTATCTTTGGTATGGTACATCATCATCATCAGCTAGAAGACGTCCACTGCTGAACATAGGCCTCCCCCTTTAACCTCCACACTGAACGACAGCCTGCCTTTTGCATCCACTGGGCGCCAGCGACTCTCACTATGTCGTCGGTCCATTTAGTGGAAGGCCTTCCTACGCTGTGTCTTCCGGTTCGTGGTCTCCACTCAAGAACCTTTCTTCCCCATCGGTTATCGGTTCTTCGAGCGATGGTACATACATACATGTTAAGGTACATACTTGAGTGTAATACTGCTGGTCCGTTTGGGCACGTCCGGCGGCAGTCGGCGCGCGTTGGCGGCTTGGATCGCGGCTAACTGCTGCTGCTGCCGCGCGGTGGGCGAAGACAGCGGCTTGCCGCCTGACGATAGCAGGTTCCCGTAGATTGGACCTGGAAACATTCATATGTTATCAAGAACATGAAATTTGTCATCAATCAACAAATGGACGATATTGTCAACATTGTGTCAAGCTTGAGACTACAAAATAAATTTAAAATAATCGGCGTAGATTGGACCTGGAAACATTCATATAATATTAAAAACATGAAGTTTGTCATCCATCAACAAGGTGGGTGGACGATATCGTCAACATTGTGTCAAACTTGAGACTACAAAATAAATTTAAAATAATCGGTACATTTTTGGACATACTGCCATCTGACCCCAAACTAAGCAAAGCTTGTAATATGGCTGCCAAAGACTGATATACATACAAATTATATATATTTTAAACACATACTTAAATAGCTTTGCTTGCTTTGCTTTGCTTGGCTGTCGTTCAGTGTGGAGGTTAAAGTGGGAGGCCTATGTTCAGCAATGGGAGTTTTCTGGCTGATGATGACTTAAATAGATATCAACACCCAGGTATAGCACAAACACAAATGTTCATAACATTAATGTTTGTCTTTTTTTTATCTTTCACACAGCAACAGAATAATGGATCGATGTGATTTTGAATAGGGAGAGTCGGACAGTGGCATAGGAAACATTTTATCACAAAAAAAACATTTGATTTCTGAGGAAATATCAATGCGGGTGAAACCGCGGGGCGCAGCAAGTAGTGCTTAAATTACAAAGCAAACATCTTTGTAGGTCAGTAATTTTGTTTGACAAATAGTCGAGATTAGCGGGCCATTCACCTAAAATAGAGCAAAGAACGTCTCACAAGTCTACGCTGGCTAAAGCTTGAGTTTGTCCACATTACACAGGGTCCAAGTCCAGACGGCTCATGACGTTGAAATGTGAGTCTTATTTTGTCCATTAGTACAAATTATTATGACAAACTTTTTGTTACAGATTTAAGTAATATTTGTTTCAGGTTAGGTTAATTTTTCACTTTTATGTTACTAATATTTTATTTCAGGCTAGGTTAAAATTAGCATCACAAATATCTACAGAGAAAAATAATTTATTCCAAAATACTTATTGTACTCGAAGCGACGTAGAAGCGGAATTACACTAAAGAGTCGTCATATACAAATAAAATTGGCTTCCGCAAAGTGACGCTTGATTCAATAACTATCTTATTTTGTGTTTTATACAGAAGAAAATCCAATGACGAGAACAATAATAACGAGAATAGTACATAGATTATGTTCTATTCTCGTTATTATCTTGTTTGTTATAATAATAAGTATATTAGAATTGTGTTAATAAATTGCTTAAACATAAATATAATAGGAGCAACAAATTAGCCTCTCAAATTTGTACATCCATTGTGGTAAAAACATGTTGATTACAAATACAAAATAATGTATGTTATAATAATATCCAAATTAATTAAATTGATTTAAGTTAACTATTTTTACTTTTAACTGTGGGCCCCAAACTAGGCCGAGCCTGTATTTTGGGGTCCCTTGACTTCCCAGAAACATGTTAAAATTCGTTCGTTCGATTGTCATAAATGTTTTAAGACCTTCACCGGCACACATGTTATTACAAATAAACTTTACGTTTACGTTTACGTCTTTTTCATCATTATAAACAACTTTTACAAAATTCAAATCTAGAAGTCATTGTTTTTTTTTTTCATATTCCAATGTTAATTTATGTAGTGTAGTTTAATGTAATTTTATTTATTTATAAAGTTATAATAGTTCTTGAATAATCCGGAGTTTTGTCATTTGTCGCTTACGTTATTTAGTTCTGAGGCGGGTGCCGACTCTTGCGTATCTCTTCCTGCAAGCCTAGCACGGGCCGTGGACATAATTGTCTTTCCACCGTTTTTATCCCGCGAGAAAAAGACAAACGTATCCATATTCTAGCTTTGTCGCGTCTAGGCGTGGATAAAAACGGTGGAATGACAATTTATCCACAGCCCATGCTAGACCTGCTGCAGCCGTAGATCACATAGATTTGTCACTGTTTCGCGCAGGGGCAAAACTCTGATTTGAGCTGACAACATAAATATAGACTCTTAAGCAATGAACGGATTCACATATGTACCTGTGTTATTCAATAGCTGGTGATTGTGCAGAGATTCGTTGTGCGACGACGACGTCGAAATATTGGTAACTGAGCCGCTCACAGAACAACTGCACACCTGGAACATAATACAAACAAATATTAATGACCACAAGCGTTTTTTTAATATTTTTTTTTAAATTATAGGCTTACGTTTGACGTCCAACTCGCCTAATGTTAAGCGATGATGCGGTCTACGGTGGAGCACGCTTGTCTAGATGAAACCGATTCACTCGTGATTTGAAGATACCCAGATTGTAACTATCGGGGAACACCCATTCAGGCAGCGCATTCCACAGACTAGCAGTTCGCTCAATAAAAGTGGAATCAAAGCGCTTCGTACAGGTTTTCGGAATATCAACCATAAAGCGGTGTCGATGCAGTCAGTGCAGGGGTCTTATGGTCAACTGCTAACGCGGTATCAAACTAATGTTAAATCCGCTCAGTTGCAAAGTATGCTTATGTCGTTATACCCTAATGAAAAGGACAAATGACATTATATATTTGGTATTTCCTTTTCACTCTTATCAATGAGTAAACATATTTCTTTCATATGTGACGTATAAAGTTACACAAACAAAACATTCAAATAATCTTTTTGAATGAATGGTGACTGACTCGCCCGTAGCACTGTTCACAATACCACCGTTTTATTATTATTATTTCGCTTTATTTATTAACATTCTCGGGTCTAGCCCGGATATTTGGTAGGCGTTGGTGGGGCCAAAACCAACACCAAGAGGCCCTGTTGAGTAAAAAATACAATTATTGGATGTGTATAAAATGAAATATTAAACTATTGTACAGTATAGGATATTAAAAGTCTGGGCCATTGAGGTGAACAACTTGTTGATGGGTTAACAGTTCTATGGTATGAGGTACGGCACCTGCCAATTATGCCTCATTTCAAAATGCTAAGGCAGGTGATGACTTGCCACCCACTAAATGGGCCCCCCATAATGGCTGCCGCATATTAGCACCCGAGGGGCAACATTGGCGTGGGTGGCTTAGGGTGTCGAGAGGTGTGCTGCACTTTCACTAAGAGCTACTCGCGGCGTTATGCCCTTTAACACTTCCACTCTGGAGCTTAGGTTCTTAGCTCTTGCGGTTTCCACCCCCAGACGGCCGGTTAAGGCAAGCCAGGGGTCAGGGTCTCTGGGGTTTTAGACCCATGGAATCGGGGTACGCGGTGTCTCCACTCACCGACGGCTCGCCATAAAGCCGCCCCTGCGTTATTATTATTATTCACATTTATTTATTTTCTGTCTTAATTTTTAAGTTTTTTACATTAATTAATAACAAAAAAATTACATAAAAAAATATAAAAAACTTAAAAACTAGGGTGCCGCCGGCAGCGGGGCAGGGCCCAAGCTACCGGTGGTTAGGGCTGCAGTGAGGAACCTCCTGACAATCCGAGCCGTGTAAAATAAAAATAAAAATTACATTATTATTTCGTTTATAATTTGACTTGATTTGATTATTCGATTCTAATCATTTAACTCAATTTATTATTAAAAAAAAAAAAAAAAAATTTGGTTTTAGTGATAATGACATGTAAAAACATTTAATTAATGAAAATGAAGGATTTTTTTTTTATTTTTTTTTGTAATCTTCGTTTATAAATTTAAGAAGACTCACGTGATATTTAGAAGTACTAAACCTCCAAAGCCTGATCTTCTTTACTCTTCTCAAAACCATCACATTGTCATTTCTCATGATGCGTTCTATCACGATTTTGGCTTCATACTAAAACTTTTTGCAATTAAAAATGATTATCTCATATCGGGCCATTAAACTATTTCTACGTCATGTGATGATATATGATAATTAATAACGCTTGATAAGGAATTCTTTTACGAGTGAAAGATTTTGAGTCTTATTAAGGGGTGTTAGAGAGCAGATTAGTAAATATTTTAAGATAGTTGGCAGAATTCTTGTGTAGGGGAAATTATGTCAACACACAACTTCTTTTTTTTTTGCCATAGTTGGCAAACAAGCAGACGTCGTGCTACTTTGTCTCGGTAATGTGATTCTAGAAAGAGTTTGCCGTTTCATTGATAAAAATGGGAGTCTGTAGACATGGGAATCTGTAGAAATGGGAATCTGAAACAAAGAAGTTGGACTGGATCGAGTAGACGCTGCCAGGGTGGAATACACAATGCAGTGGACCCATCACCCGATATCACATAAGAATGCAAGGCACAAAAAAAAAAACAGACCATTATAATACCTATTTTACAATTTAAAACCCCAAAAACATGCTTATATGAAGAGAGTTCCAAAGTCGAGGGGTTTACTGAGTAGTTATTTTTTTATAGAGTATGTGCTTTTATTAACCAAACAAAATACTACCTAACACTAAATACCAAACTGAACTACATCGCCTATTATAAAAAAATAATAATTTAAAAAGCTTTTCGTATTCTACTCAGCAAACCCTTTCATTTGATACCCATATCATGGGGGTGCATAAAAAATTACTGGTCCGCCATCTTTGAGAGTCCGCCATATTGGATTTAGAATGACGTCCTTTAGCTAACCATAGGTAATGCTGTTATCTATACTAATATTATAAAGAGGAAAGATTTGATTGTTTGTTTGTTTGCATTGAATAGGCTCCGAAACTACTGAACCGATTTGAAAAATTCTTTCACTGACGGGAAGCTACACTATCCCCCGGTGACATAGGCTATATATAATCTATACCCGTGCGAAGCTGGGGCGGACCGCTTGTCCAAACTAAACGTGTATATACAAAATTTTAGCTTAATTTGTTGGGGATAACAGTTTTATAATTAAATTGATGGCAGTTTAAATAAAATCTTGTAAAAACAGTTGAAAGTACTCCATCATCAGATCATTTCGATAAATAAGTGAATCTATTAAAATTATGTTAAAAATGCTCTGAAAACTTTGATGATTCATGAGGATTCTTTTTATCGGACAAAGATAAAAATAATAATAGTAGAGTGTTACACAAGAGACATAACACTAGTGATGAAAAATATATAATTTACACAAGCTAGTAGGTGATCTTTTAAACGAACTTTTAATAAATGAGGAAGGTTCTCAATTCGTTCCGTATTTTTGTAGTGGCATATTTGATTAAAATTTTGTGTTATGTGGGTTTTTGAAGTCGGTTTTTTACACCCTCAAACTATTAGCGCCGTCTTCGCTTCGCTCCTCGGGCGCCAAAATATCTCATGTGTAAAACATCACCTACATCCCTTGTGCAACAATATACTATCAGTGTTTGATTGTGACAAAGTGGTACGTCGAAAATGTATACAATGAGATCGCATTCATGTTTCTATCAATAAGATTGTAATTATGATACTAAATCTATTTATAGTATTATCATAACGTTGAATATTATCAGGTAATTATGGAAATGTTTAAATCCAATAATGATTGATTGGCAAATTTACAGTCATAATTAGTAAATTTACATAACAAGGTTGGTATTTTAATGAAGTTTTTAGCATGAAGCGGAAGACTTAGATAAAACCAGTCAGCAAACAAGTTGGTGTCTTGTCTATCCATCTGACTATCCTAGACACAGATTACGTAAAATAAAACACAAAACACGCCAATGTCGCCAATAGCAAACGTGTTAGTGGCGTGGGAGAGACAAGTAAATTAGTAGTTGACCAGTAAATCACCAGTCGCCAAGTATATCAGTAGTTGACAAGTAAATCAGTAGTTGACAAGTAAATCAGTAGTTGCCAAGTAAATCAGTAGTCGACAAGTAAATTACCAGTCGAAAAGTAAATCAGTAGTCGACAAGTAAATCAGTAGTTGACAAGTAAATCAGTAGTTGCCAAGTAAATCAGTAGTCGACAAGTAAATTACCAGTCAAAAAGTAAATCAGTAGTTGACAAGTCAATCAGCAGTCGACATTTATATCAGTAGTTGACGAGTAAATCACCAGTCGACAAGTAAATCAAAATTTGACAAGTAAAACCCCAGTCGACAAGTAAATCAGTGAGCGAAGTATGTACTAATTTTCGTTACGTAAAATACGTATCGAATTCCATACAAATTTACGTAGCGAATATTCTTACATCGCCCACAGTAGTCGATAAGTAAATAACTACATAGTCGACAAGTAAATGAGTGGGCGAAGTAAGATTATTCAATGCGTAAAATCCTCATCGAATTCCATAGAAATATTCAATTTCTAAATTCTAAAGCTGTATGTAATTCAATACGTATTTTATGTATCGAATACTCGTACTTCGCCCACAGTAGTTGACAAGTAAATAATTAGTAGTCAGATAAATAAATAAGAATATTTCAGTGAACAGTGACAGATAGCGACAGATAGCCAGTGAGTCATTGAGACAAAGTGAATCTTACCCCGCTGTCTGCGTCAGCCCGGTGGTGAGGCATATCCGTGGCGATCATGTGGATCTGATGAGCAGAATGCTGCACTCGCGCCACCATCGCTTCCACTTCGTTTTGAGTGTCGATTTGCAGGTGATTGCTGGAATAAGAGAATGTTTCTGATGTTTGGAAAAAAAATAGATTTTGAAGGCTTATTCTAGTCTAGACAGATATCTTCATTAGATTTTTTTACTATGGAACCTACTTTTTAATTAGTTTTTTACTTTTGATTTTTATATTACTTGTTAGTTCCATATTCTGTGAAAATTTCAACTGGCTATCTATTACGGTTCGAAAGATACAGTCGTGGTAGCGCTGACAGACGGACAAAAGGACAGACAGACATCGTAGGCTTAGTAATAGGGTCCAGTTTTTACCCTTTGTTCGGAACCCTAAAAACGAAAGGAAGGTCCCCATACAGCAAACGTATTTTTGTATTAGCTCTAATGTAAAAACTATAATACGTACAAGCGTCAAACTTGGCATGATTATAGTACACATTCTAAAGTATAACACAAATAATAAATAATGGCGAAGTGAGAGTCGGTGACACCAACGGTTGCATCGACAATTTTGAAAGGCGTTATAATAACTGGTAATTCGGTTACTTCGACAACCTTATTGTATTTTGTGGTGGTACAAAACCCTCAATACGCAAGCCCGACTCGCACTTGGCCAGCTTATTCAATAAAACGAGGTCAAATAGTTTCAAGGATAAACTGGGTAAAGGGCCTCTAACACTTCCTTTACTTTTCAAGCTGTCCTACTGTGGAATGCGCTGCCTGCGTCTATCAGGCAGGCCAAATCTATTTCTAGTTTTAAGAATCAAGTTTATACACATTATTATAGTTTATGATAATTGGTACAGTTATGTATGTATTCTATTTATAATATTTAAAGTATGTATGTAGTACAAATAAAAATAAAAAAAAAGTATAAATAAAATATGTATGTAGTATTGTGTATTTATTGTATACATAAATGTAGAGATATATAAATTTATTTAGGTTTATTTTATGTACACCACCGACCGTTTTTCAATTTCTTTAGTCCTGTCCATCCAAAGGTTGCCTGGAAGAAATCGCTTAAGGCGATAAGGCCGCCCATTATACTGCCGTATATTTGTTTTTTATGTTAGTTTAAGTTTCATTTGTATTTTCGGTGTGTAATAAAGAAATATTGTATTGTATTGTATTGTAACACCCTATTACAGATATCAACTCGTGAACATTTTCACATAAAGCCAGGGGGTGTCCTTAGGGAATACATCGGCCTATGAAGTGATATACCTTGTCATTCACAGTAGATTGGAGTTTAGTACTGAAAACATCCGGTGGTGGCATGTTTATTTTGATAGAATTCAGCTGCCTGGATAAAGGTAGGCATCCCCTAGGCGTAATACGGATCAAAAGGCGACGAATCATTCATAATATATACCTACAATGCTATTAAAAAAAGAAAACCACCATTTTGTGACGTCAAGAAAGTAATTTGCAAAGAAAGAAATGCAAAAAAATACAAAAATACCATTAAATTTATCATAAAAATAAACAATATTTTTTAAATATTTAGTTTTTGGCAAATAGACGTCACAAAATGGCGCTAGACCGATCCTATTCTTATTTTAATCGCTTTGTACTCGTTTCATCCCAAGCAGGTAGACGAACGAAACGGTGTCGGCTTTTCGTGCCTGGAAGTTTTATAGAAAATGGGCAAGTTCATTCCAAACACAGGGCAGTTTTTTGTTTTTGGGTCGTATTCTGTACCAAGCACAAGTTCAGTCGTGCATGGAGGCTCTCTCTTTTCGGTGAGTGTGTATCGGATATGTATGATCTAGTTCCCTGCTGCCCATTTTTATATCCGACTGCCAGAGCGAGCTTTATTGTTGATATGCCGAAAACCCGTACGAAGCGCTTTGATTCCACTTTTATTGTGCTAACTGCTAATCTGTGGAATGCGCTGCTTGAATGGGTGTTCCCCGTTAGTTACAATCTGGGTGTCTTCAAATCACGAGTGAATCGGTTTCTTCTAGGCAAGCGTCTTTTAGGAAAAAAATGCGCTTCAACGATGATTGATGGATAAATAAACCAGTGGAAGAACTGACCTCATGTCCATATCATGTCGTTCCCTCAGTGACATGGACCTCATGGGCCTGGTCATGGCCAGGACCTTCTCAGCAGACCCCGGACTCTTCTGCAGCAGTGAGTTGGCGTACATATCTGTACCTGAAAGTTATGTATACATGAAAAAAGCAATAGCTTGTAGTTTTATTTTTAACCCCGATGCAAAAAGGGTTTGTTATAAGTTAAATATGTGTATCTGTGACTGTCTGTGGCATCGTAGCTCCCAAACGGCTGAACCGAATTTGATTTATTTATTTTTTCGTTTGAAAGGTGACTTGATCGAGTGTTCTTAGCTATTATAGGGTCCCCCCCTATACAACAGGTTTTTTCTTTAACATACTTTTGTATTGGCTCTAGTGTAAAAATGGTAATACGTACAAGCGTCAAACTTGGCATGATTATATTCCATTTTTTTATACATAGCACATATCTACACACTCTAAAATAAAACAAACAATAAATACTGGCCAAGTGCGAGTCCGTGACAAATTTCTGTATACGACCGGTTCTCGTACGAATACTTGAATGCGACCGCCTGGGTGTGATATTGTCTTTTTGCAAAATTTTCTTGTACTTTATTTTATTTTATTTATTAAGGAACAGAAAACAGCCATATTATAAAATGTACAACAATGTGGATAGATTAATAAACTTAATAATAATACAGCCAACAGCACTATTCACAGATTACTTAAAGAATTATATAAATTTACCACTAGGAGTAGCTAACTTGCCAAAAACAATATTTAAATATACATATTTTTTTTTAATAAGCCCTAAAACACAAAAATTAAAAATTAATGATCTTATTAAATTTAAACAATTATTAATTAACATAATAATAACAGTATTGTATCAAAGTATTACAGTACTGAAGTTAAGAGAAGAGATTTTTAAGTACTGCTGCTTTAAATTTACCTGCAGTGCAAGCAAAAATATCTATATTTTGAAAAGAGTCATTATACGATTCCACCATCCGACGAGTAGGAATGCGCAGTCCGGCGTTTGAGCGGCAATTGCCCAATGCGAATAAGCGCCCTGCGCGCACCTCCCGTTTGTAAATTGTTTTTTCGTTTGAAAGGTGACTTGATCGAGTGTTCTTAGCTATTATAGGGTCGCCCCTTTTACAACTTTATTAGTCAATTTATGTGGTGTTACAGATCTCACAGTGCGCAAGCCCGACTCGCACTTTGCCGGTTTTATTCTTGCCATAGCATTAATGCCGAGACGGCAAATAATTAATAACTATTTATAATTAATTCGACTCTGATTGTATCCTTTAGATATAAGTTTTTGTAAAGGTGTCGAATATTTTTTTTCTTTCTTTCTTTTCTTTCCATGGGACGGCCCTTAGTTGATAGAAGTTCTAAATTGTCAACTAGGTACTTTTCTTACCGTTGACTAGTTGATGCTCGTGACCGTCTTGTAGCCTCCTGGCGGTAGAGTCTGCCGCCTTCGCCATCGCCGTGATGGCGCTGAACTTCTTCAAGAGTTGTCGTCTCCTAAACGCCCTCTGGATGGTGACAGCGGCGCGCCTCGCTCTGGGGCCGCCGTACCGTCGCTCTAGGATCTCAACTTGCTTATCGAGCAGGTCTTGGGACATCTCATAACGGCTGGAAATCGAAACCGCCAGATTAGACCATGAATATGTTCTATTGTGAGGCAAAGGTTGTGAAGTTGGCTATCAGTGGGATCAGGTTCCAATTAGTTCAGTGGTTCCCAATTAGTTTTTCCTGCGTACCACTTCAAGAAAGACCTTAAACTTGCATACCCCTCGAGCTCGGCTCAAGCACACCAAGTCCAGTTGTAGATACCGGGCGTCTGCACCGGACCGGTTTGCAACTAGAGTTGGTGTGCTCCAGCCTTTATTGTAGGAACCCGCGCGCGTACCCTTTGATGCAACTTACCACTAATTGGGAACCACTGGATAAGGGTAACCTATTTGAAGCAATTGGTAAGGACGCTTTGAAGTCATGCGATTGGTGATTTGGCAGAAGTTTAGGTCTTAAAAACTGGTGTTCTTCATGGGGAACGTGGAATTACTAAAAGGATTTCTTTCAGAGTAAAAGGCAGATACTACCTATACACAAAACTGAACAGTATAAGACTTTTTGCTTGGTTAAACTTTTTATCATTGTTTCAGAAACAACAGGACAATGCAATTTATGATTTAGGGTACAAAAACATTTGTAAAAATCAACATTTACTGTGCGAAAAGTATCTACGTAGTAACAGTTTCTTTATAATGATATAGAATGATACTAGCAGTGGTAAAAAAGTTGTTTTTTTATCGAATAACTACATAGATTAGATCCAATACTTCTAAGAAGACTCGATAGTCGCTTTTCTACTCAAATAGACTTTAGAAACATGATGAATAAGCTATGAAATAGTTCTCTAACTAATCAATTTTTACTTCAAAACTGTGATAACTTTGATTTTGTGGTTTTAGTTACATGCCTGTTAAGTCAGCATCTTCGAAATCGAAATCTTCATTTTGCTTTATGTAAGTCGCAGTAGTTACTTTTCATAAACATTGGTCCACCTTGTGTTACATAAGGTTTGTATATCCATGCAAATACATTGTAAACTCTTTATTATAATCATTCGTTATAACGAAAAACTTTCTATAAGGTAGAAATTAGTTTAGTTTGGTCGGTTTACCTCAAAACCCTTACATTGATAGGTCTTTACAGTGCAACAGCCATTCTTTATTATAAGAAATACATTCATATTTCATCATAATCATCATCATTACAGCCGTAGGACATCTTTTGCTGGACTTAGGCCTCCCCCATCAATCCCCAAAAGGGCTGGTTGGAAGCGGCCTGCATCCACCGTTTCCCGGCGGTCTCTTTAAGGTCGTCTGTCCATCTTGTGGGTGGAAATCCTACGCTGCGCTTACCGGTCCAGCATTCATATTAAGACGTGAGCAAATATTTACAGTACGTATTATTGTTTATGTTATCCGTTTACAAAAAGTCTGACTAAATCTTTGAGGTGCCAAAATTTCTAAGAAAAAAACTCTGGGTTGTAAACAGCCGCCTTGCTTTTGGATCAACTTTACTGTATATTTAGTAGTGAAAGTGTTATTTCTTTTTCTTCACTCTACAAAATATTAACTCTATAAAAAAAAGGTCTGTCCTTTGAGTTTCGTTATAAAGAGTTTACATTGTATAGAAAACCCTTATAAAAAGGTACAGGCTATACTAGCGCCATCTGTTTGAAGTGTCTACCAGCCAACCCCATTGTATTGATAAAACATACATTTTTGAAAGTGGACCAAGGTCTTTTGAGCAGTAAAATCTGAATTTGTCATGCCTTTTAATGTAACAGGTTACAGGTAAGTGTCATTATGGTTTTTATAGTTTATGCAAGGTACAATTAAATTAAGAAATTATTAAGCAACGACTTTATTGTGCAACACTCGAAAATATCAATTTAATAACTGCTTAAGAGCCGTATCACAAAATGCCTAGTTTTTATTTTTTTGTGGATTTTCGATAAATAAAGCCGTAATTGTCAAGACGAATATAAAACAAGTGAACCATAACATTGAAAAGGTTTATTTTATGCCAATAATTTAACAAAATCTAACCTAAAACTTTCCCTCCAAGAATTTTACAAAAAACCACTTTTGTAAATTAGGTAATAACTTGATATGTTGAGTTATTCCAAAATTTGAAGCCAATTCAATAAAAAATACAGATCTATTTATTACAGAAATAAAATTTTCTATTGATCTTTCTATTTCATAGAATCGCCAAAAATCCAGCTTTCGTTGTTTTTTGTCAAAAAAAGTGAGTGGGCTCTTAATAAGCAAAACTGATAAAAATACTTTGCATCAACTATATTTGGTATTCAAATTCATTTCATTAGGTAGCGAGTAAGATATGCCAAAGGTAAGTCAAGTAAGTTCAAGTCGACAGGAAAGTTAAGTGTTATCTAAGTTATTGAAGGGGTCACGTGACAGGCATTCCCGAGGTCGTTTGACGTACCCTCTGGTCAATTTACCCCGTTTTTGGGGTAAGGTTGGGTCTTTTTTCATGATCCCTGTGGTTCCAATCAGAGATACGTCTGTGCCACGCCTATGTAGTAAGAAAAAGAAAAGGTTACACAAACAAATTTTGTTATTAATAGAAAGTAATGGAAACTATACCAGCAACCAAAACCCAAGTTTTATAAAAATCCAAATCCACAACAATATTCATAAATTTAATGATTTCTTAAGTTATAACGATTATTCTTCATTTAAAAACACTTTTTATCGGATTTTATCAAATGTATTTTACATTTTTTTAATTCCTGACATTTCAAGCACTTTGCAGTGTTAGATAGATGCTAGATGTCTATAGAAATTTTCTAAAATTATTTACAAGTGCCATTGATTTTTAATTAAAATGCTATGAAATCGGTTACAAGTGTTAATTCATACATCCAACAATCCATAAATTTATTTACCATTCTGAACTTTATACAATGTTACATGGAATGGTGGTGTTAAGCCAGAAGGTCATTGTAATCAACACGATTTTTTTTTCAATATAGAACCTCGTTTCGGCTTCATAAAATTTTCTATGCAAACCTGTATCTACACTAGCTCGCTCTCCATGACCTGTGCAAACAAAGTCTAGTAAATCCCACCATTTCCGTCTTCAGCATACAACACTTTATGGAACCTATTGTGTAGTGAACTTGGCTCACAATAATTATGTTGAATAATTATGTATATAATATGTGCTGCTTGATTCGACAGTTTTTTACCAACAAAGATTAATAAGTACTGTTAAGATAATTTATTTATATGACACGGGAATTACACGGGAATTACTCACATATGAGTGACTTCGTCTATAGTTTCCGACCATGTTTTAATGGAGTTTGTGGGGCTGCATGAGACTGGTGGCGACGTGGTGTGCTGGAGTATTCCCGATACACAGGAAGATTCTAGTGGGGAAGAGCTCCAGGGCGCACCAGCGCTACATATTTCTCTATGCGCCCCCACCCCTACACCCAATCTGTAGCCAGTGTCATCACGTGCGCGTCGCGCGGCGGCCCGCATTGTAAAGCAAGACGGAGCCGCGCGCGCACATTCACTTTGAAAAAGACCGCCGAATATGGTACAGTCGGAGTAAACGGCTTAATTATATGCGAGTAATTCCCGTGTCATATAAATAAAATGTGTGAAAACCACGTCAGTTCCCATAATAAAAGTATTGTTAAGGTTTGCATTCATACCTCTCCACAGATCTGTTGGCATGCACCGCCATGCCGAAGCCCTCCGGCGGCGCGGCGATGTAGAGCGGGGGCGCAGGCTCCGCTGCTTGACACAGGCCCGCTCCCGTCGACGCGTTCGACGCTGACGAGCATGACGAGTTCGAATGATTTAATGCTGGAAATGGGATAAGACGTCTACTTTATGGAGAAGGGTCAATTGGTGAAAGAGTTCAGACATCTGTCCGAGAGTGTGGTAGTGACTTGTGAAAGGACAAATAATGACTTAGATATCAATAAGTAATAACTAAACAGCGCCCCGGACATCGAGTCATTTTCATACTTTTTATACATTATATTATTTGTCAATCATGTACCTTTGGTCAGATTGACCCCTCAAGTCGATAGCTATAGATCAACCACTACGGTCAGTTATAGAAATAATGGACATTATGATAGAATTCGTTGATCACCAGGAAGATAACTGACCTCTTTATGCTGCATGTTGTGTAAAAGTGAATTGGTGGCAAAATGGCAAAGGAATGAGACTCCACCATGCTGAAGTAGGCATACACTACGGGACTACAACCTTAGGGAAGTAGCCTGGAGACTGCGGGGACAACCTATCTGATCGCCGACTGGCACCATTGCATCATAGAATTTTTCAAAAGTTGGTGGCTAGTTCACTACTTGGGCCCCCTAGTAACTGCGGTCGGCCATTGGTGCACTGTGCCTCGAGTCCCGTTTTCTTTAGCGACTATTTACCAGCCTTGCAGCAGTGAAGTAACTTTTCCGACCCTAACTGTGTCACCGGACAACACTTCGGAGCATGGCTAGGCGCCTTAGCAGCATGGCTTTGTCCGGTGTCAGTGTAGACACTACTGGAGATCTTTTGAATCCAGGTTTTTAGATTCCTAAGCTCACCTGGTAACGGTCGATGGACAGAAGTGACATATCGATTGCCATCCATGTACCCTCTGTCGGGCTCGGCGGTGTGAGCATGATGGCTGTGAATGCCGTGCTGATGGGTGTAGAAGCCGTCGGGAGGATGCAACGGCACCCCACCACCACCCTCCTCCTCGTCCACTTTTTGGGAAAAGCTGGGGACAAAAGAAAACAGACTATTAGATAATGGGTATTAAACTGGCTAATTTAATAATTAAGAAGGAACTGCGCAGATTGCAGGCAGTCTTGTATCAGAAGACTGCACAGAACAGGAAGAACTTAAAGTACTGTATCGGAGGATTCAACTTTGATCACTGCATTAGTGTTTTGTAACATTGCTGTTAGGATTCCTAACGAAAGCTCGTCCTGATACGTTCATGGCACCGATTTACAGTAGCAAAATTATAGATGTGTCCGAGTAAGGCGTTTTCGTGCCGAGAGCTGTTGGTAGTCAGCTACATGAGAACTGAACAAGATCGGCACACTGGGATCGATGGCTGAGCCCACGGCCCGTGGGTGTCGCTTCGGCCATGGTATAGTCGCTTCTTACATGCGAACGGTCGACTCGACACCGAAAATTTAAGTGCTTTTTCATCATTTTCTTGTCGGTTTTATCCCCTTTGTACAAAACAAACTTACTCACATGTGGCATTTGTTAACTACCTATTTCTAATAAGTAATTTTATAACTTTATTAAATGGTAAACCCGTAAAACAATTCAACTCAGGAGATAAAGTTTTTCCAAAAATCTTTTCCATTTCGATTTGATTTGTTGTTTTTTTAAATGACATTGACAATTATTTGAATTTGACATTTGTGTTAGGTTGACGTCCCTGTCGTCCCTATCGAGCGTTCCGAATCAACGCCAACCGCACTGATGAGATCCAAAAAAGCTGCGGCACGCAAAGAAAAATGTGCCGAGTCAGTTGTATTAGCGCAGTTGGTGCCGTAACGACACTGGTTGGCGTGATAAAAATCAGAACACTCGCAGAGTTGCCAAAACTTTTTTACATAATATTTTATCATGCATCGATGATATGGCTCACTGCTGTCTACAAAAATATACAGGTGTAAGGGGAACACTCTCGATGCTAAAAGAAGCTAATTGTACTCATCATTATGAACCACTTTTAGTATGGGACCGACCCTGAAATCGCGGAAAAAAAACAGCTGTTCCACACATTTTGTCGAGTGTCAATGACCGTTTTCTATAGAACAGCCAGGGCTGGGCAAAATACATGCTTTGCTTTAATTGAAATACAAATTAAAAAATACTGTATTGCCAAAGAAGTTAAATTTACATCGATGTGTATTGCCAAGTAAATAAAATACGAAATACAAAATATCTTTAAGTAAGGTATTTGAAATATAAAATACAAAATACAGTGTTATAGCTATTTTTAATTGAAATACGAAATACAAATTGTAAAATACAAAATAAGTAATATAGACCAGCACGGGCTTAAAAGTAGAGGAAAACAAGATTAATTAATTAGTAAAACCAAAGTTTCTTTTCATGAACACTAGATTTTTAAATGTACTGTCAGACAAATATTACACTCTCGCCCATGCTCTCGCCTCGCACCATAGACTCAGTATACTTGCTTAAGGTGGTACGATTCACCTATAGCGGGAAATTCAAATTTTAAGCAGTTTTTTGGTCCTAGTAGCCAGGCCAGGTAATTATTTTTAAATAACACAGTGTTTGCGCAAAATATTGGCTGTTCTTTACATTATAATGTACAATTATTTAACAGTAACGCACCATATTACTCACATTTGTGAATAAACCGTTTGAAACAGCAAAAAATAGTTTTTTCACAAATGTAAGTAATAATGTGCATTAGAGATAAATAGCTTTACATAATTTTGTAAGAATAATAATCAATTTGCGCAAACATCATGATCGTTTACAATAATTACCCGGCCTAGCTACAAGGACAAGAAGACTGTTTGAAATTTGAATTTCCCGCCATAGGTGAATCGAACCACCTTAAAGCAAGTATACTGAGTCTATGGTGAGAACTGAGTTGCTTTCTCCCTCTACGCCTCGCACTCACGATTGCTAAATGAAGGTTAAATGTATTTTAATGTTAAAATGTATTTTGAAACCTCAAGAAACCTCCTTTTTATTTAGCAAAATTAAGCAATGTGAAGTGCCATCAAAACTTAATACACACAAACTTTCGAATTTATAAGTGACTAGTAGGCCGCTCCTGCTTCGCACGGGCGAAGCCGGGATATATAGCCTATGTCAACCGGGGATAGTGCAGCATCCCAACAGTGAAAGAATTTTTCAAATCGGTTCGGTAGTTTCGGAGCCTATTCAATGCAAACAAACAAACAATCAAATCTTTCCTCTTTATAATATTAGTATAGATAGTATAGATAAAATATCAAACTAATAGACAAAATAAAATATGGTTTGTTTGTTGACTGAATCAGACGTTATTATGCGGAAGTTCATCTTCAAAACTGTTTCTTTGTTTTGTACTGTAGTAGGTACATTACATACACCTCGATGTTGTTTCCATGTTTTGTTTGTTCACGTTTGTTCTCATTATGGCTGATATTGGCTCATCCAGCAATCGATTATAACATCTAGATGATGATATTTTCATAGTTAAATTGGTTAATTTTTCGAATAAGGACAGGAAATTTATTATCTTTTAGACGTTTTATGGCAAATCTACCGAGTTTTAATCTTATCAGATAACCTACCTACTTTAATGTTAACGATGCAATTGGTTCAAATGCACTGTAAAGCTGAAAACAAGATTACAGACTGACAAAAATTGCAACCATTATACTAATACGGGTATGCTAATAGTGTGCAAGTTAAATGGTTTGTATGTTTCTCTATAACGCAGCAACAGAGCAAAAGATCGCAGCATTTGAATTTGCACAGAGATAGTTAGAGGACCGGAGAGTGACATGGTTAGTTTTTATTCCGAAAAAAGTACGGTTCCTAAGGAAATGTCCACGCGGATGAAAACGCAGGGCTAAGTGCATAAAATTAATTATTCAGTAACACCTGTATTCTTTACAGCCCGAAGTCCTTCCTAAAAGTTCCAATTCTTTCGTAAGTTGTTCAGGGCCGTTATCTCGATCAAATGTTTGCGCAGCCAAGGATAAATCTGGGACGCTTGGGTAAGATAGCAAACAGGCCCAGTTTATGGCAAGAACACATTTCGTAGAAAACCAATTGTTTTAGTGGGGTGTATTTTTTGTGGGGTCAAAAGTGAAATTATTGCCAAACTCGATATTATCTGTCTTGGATATCTGAATGTCTTTTAAAGATCACAGGGCCAATAAAGATTAAAATTCTCCGGTTACGTAATAGAGTACGAGAACAGGCTGCAAATTATTTTGGAGCTCATGAAAAAAGTATTACGAGCAAGACGGTCCATCACAATTTTTATAGTGCATAGGACCAACGGAAAAAAACTTTATGTAATGACATATAAGAATAGCCCATGTGAAAGTCGCTAAGCCGATACTAAACCACCGAAACATATCGCCGATATCAGCCCACCTTGGTTAACTTATCTGAACATAGTCCTCTAACGCACGCAACTCAGCTCTATCTTCGGTTTTTCGGTTCCAGTACCGTTACGTATATAGTTACTTCATCAAGTCTGTCTTTGATTCGCTCTCTCTTCTCCAGAAAACTTCTACTTCAACGGTTATCGGTTCTGCGACAGATATAACTAGCCTACTGCCACTACACCTTGCTGATACGCTGGCCTGAGCTATGTCAGTAACTGGTTCTCTGGCGGATTCGTTCCGGATACGATCCCTCGAGAAACGATGCACACAGCTCTTTCAATAGTTCGTTGAGCAAATTGCAACTTGTAGAGAGATGCAACTGTAAGTGTCTACATTTCGGCATCGTATTCAGTTTCTCGTATGGCCTAGCGGAAACAATAAAATAATAAGAGATGCCACTGAGCTAGCAAGCTTGATGGAATCATCTCTTGGGGGGCGTCCATTAATTACGTGAGGTTATTTTGGCGATTGTTCGACCCCCTTGGTGAGATGTCGTGAGATTTAGCTTGACCCCCTCTCCCGCCCCTTAATCTCACGTGAGGTTTTTCTAAATGCGTTTTTAGTGTAAATACGTTAATCTGTAATACGTTGTGTAAGATTTAGCTCTAATTTAGTGGAGAAACATGATTTACTTCATAACAGCTTCCCGAAATTTCACTCTATCTAGCGAAAAAATATTACGTGATATTTGTCGGGACCCCCCCCCCCCCCCCCCCTCACCTCCACATGAGATTCGGCTCTACCACTCCCAAACACCTCACGTAATTAATGGATGCCTCCTTGTGATAGCAGTTGTTGATTAGCCAAAACATATCCAAAAGAACTAAATAACTATTGACACGATGAAGAATCTGCAAATTGGCCGCATCGTCGCTTAACATCAGGCGAGCTGGCGGCCAAGCGCAAGCCTATATACTATTTTTAAAAAAAGTTACAAATCAAACCAAACAAATGAAACATTTGAAAAAATTTCAACGATTGTGACACAAAACACATGCTAACTAATTGTTAGTAAATACCGACACAAACCTACAACAGTTACAAGCAGCAACAATCCTTGACAATGACTGTCCGGACGCGCTCGAGCGTGCCGGCGCAAGCGCACGGGCAGAACGGTATGACGTCGGTAAACAGGTAGTTAGCACGTCTGCGGAAAAACTACGGCTCGTGGCTAAGGCAGTAACTGGCAATATTATTGAAGGGTGTTGTCAACTGCCGAATGTATAACTTTTCGAATTGAAAACAATCGTAGGTTTTGACCAATAGCAACCGCACAAGCACAGATATCAAGCAAGTAGTCTGTACGTACAAGGGCTATAATAGGGAGATTCTTCTATATCGAATAGAAAACTAGCGAGTTGGAAATACTAAAACTATTTCTAGAGTATTTTTATTCTGAAAAAATATAATATTGTTATTCAGACCTTAACCCTTGATCTTAGGCTCTATGGGAGTCTATACAAGATTCGTAATATTTTACACGAACGAAAACAAATATTTCTGTGATTATGTATTATTTATTTTCGGTTGTATTTTGTTTTATTACGAAAGAAAACCTAAATGATTAACACGAAAGAAGAAGGTTCTAGGAAACTATGGGGTAATTTTTTTTGTATGTTACTTGATGGTCTCAAACATAACCAATTCAATCCATAGTCTCAAACGTAACTATCCAATTATTTCTAAAGTTTCTACAATAACTTGAGCCATCAATACGGACGTGCATCGCAACTTAGCACAAAGTACACAGCGGTGTCCGTCACGAGCCGAGGACGGGGAGAAAGTTGGTGAAATACGAAATACTACTATTTTGTATAGTTAGCGATCTCTAGGCCGGATCAGATAAATTTATGATCGTTTTGAATACGTGTTTGGAAATCGAAGTGACATTTTGGTTTTAGGATTGAAATAGTTGGAGTAGACATTTTGAAAATCTGAATCTGATCATGCAAATACTATAGGTACAGGTAACCCTATAGTATCGCGGCTGCCAATTCGGCAGAGCAGCACAAGCGACGCAAATATGCTAACCTCGGCAGTGGTTACATATTTGAGGCGTTTGGGGTCGAGACATTGGGCCCTCGGGGACCGGGAGCTCACCTCATTTTCAAAAATCTTTCAGAGCGCCTGGTTAATGCGACGCGTGACCAAAATGCTGGCGTGTTTCTGGCTCAACGCATAAGCATTGCCATTCAACGTGGTAATGCCGCCAGCATGCTGGGTACGCTGTCAACTGGTAGTGGGCTTGAGCATTTGGATTGTCTTTAGACCTTCAACGGTCTATGGACAGTCTAACTGTATTTGTAGTTTTAGTTTTAGCTTGTATTTTGTTTAGTTAATAAAGGCGCTAGCCCAGGAAAAAAAGGTAACCCTATATATACGAACGTCAACTGATTTTTATATACAGGGTTACTGGTTACTGGGTGGTGGCATCCTCGGGCGGCCTCAGTACATTAAAAGAAACAACTTTTGTTCTACGACTTTGCTTACTGATACCGCAGTAACTCTGTATACATAGATTTTGGAAAATAGTTGTAACTGGTCATAAAACACATGACGATGGTGGTTTTATTCACAAAGATGGTTTTAAATTGTTCTAAAAGAGATTATTTACATAAAATAAAAAACAAAAAAATTCTACGTCTCTATTATACTAGATACTGCTAAAAATCTAGTTATAACTCGCATGAATATTTTGTAACACTTTGATTATCAATATTTTCGAATGAAATATGTAGTTATAAGATGTTATTATTATTATTATGATTAGCATAGTTTATCAACATCAAATACATCACAGAAATAAATAACAGATGATAAATTCGATAATGATGTCGTGAATAATAAGATAGTGAATGAAATTGACGATGATGTGAAAATTATTCATGAGAAGAACGAAAAAGGTGAACTGATAGATTGCTTAGAGAATCTATGCATCGAAAGTGTCTACAGTAACTTCTTAGTACAACGTACCTACTTAAAAATAATCAAGGTATCACAAATAAATAAATATTAGGGACATTTTTGCACACACGGTCATCTGACCCCAAACTAAGCAAAGCTTGTGATATGACTGCCAGAGACTGATATACATACATAGATATTAACAACCAGATATAGAACAAACACAAATGTTCATCATATAAATGTTTGTCCTAGGTGGGAATCAAACCCACGCCCCCAAGCTCAGAAGGCAGATTCACTACCAACTGGACCAACGGGCTATCATACTAAACAAATACTTATACTTCTAACACTAACTGTACACTTATAGGTAAAAAGATCGACCCAGAACGGTAAGGGAGCGAACATACCCGGGGTATGTCTTAAAACTGCGACCAGAACCACCGGAGGATGGTCAGCAGCGTATTACACGTACTGCAATCCCCAAGCCGTCTGCCAAGCGTGAGGATTATGACAACACCCCTCTAAGAGTTTAAAGTTATATGATTATTATAAGTGATTATTTACGGGATATTTACCGTGGTAAGGTTGTGGAATGAGCTCGCAATATTCCACAACCTTTCCATGGTAAATATCGCGTAAATAATCATGTAACTTTAGTGAACAACAGTCATAGTTTAAAATAATGTTTTAGGGAGGACCCCGTTGACCCCAAAGAAAAGGAAATCGACAACAAAATAACATCAATTCAGAGACCAAATATAGTGCATATTTAGTCTCTGAATTCTGCTTTTGCTTCGTTAGAAATACCAATATTCAAAATTAGTTTGCAGCAGCCAACGATAGCTGTTAAAATTTGCAAGCTGAAGTGGCTTTGGGCAGGCCACATCGCTCGAAGAACCGATAACCGATGGGGAAGAAAGGTTCTGGAGTGGAGACCACGAACCGGAAGGCGCAGCGTAGGGAGGCCTCCCACTAGATGGACCGATGACATTGTGAGTGTCACGGGCATCCAGTGGATGCAAAAGGCAGGCTGTCGTTCAGTGTAGAGGTTAAAGGGGGAGGCCTATGTTCAGCAGAGGACATCTTCTGGCTGATGATGATGATGATGATGTGCCAACGATCTATATGTCGTAGTACAGTAAGAAATCTTTGGCAGCAGCATTTCGGCACTTGAATAATGTAAACGGCACTGCATTTGCTGATGAAATGCGGTTTTCCCTAGTACGAATTTTGCTAAGTAGAGTTGATGAATTAAATTTGAAATGAAGCTTTCAGTGCTCTTCAACCGCCAACAAGTTTAAAAGAGACATTTAATAACAGCACAGAAGAACGCCTACGAGTATTGTACTAAGCCGAAAGGAGGTCATTGTACTATCATTATGAATAACTTTTACTATGGAACCAACACAGTAATCGCGAAAAATTTCTGCTGTTCCATACATTTTGTTGAGTGTGAATGACATTTTCCTATTTTTTTATTTTTTTTTAATTTTCGTGAAAAATTATCTAACGGTGAAAACCGCATCAAAATCCGTTGCGTGGTTTAGGAGGAGCTAGCGGATATACAGATAGGCATACAGACAGACGCGGAAAGCGACTAATTTATACTATGTAGAGACTATGTAGATTTCTAGTGACACATTTGATGATTGCTAGTTATTTTAGTTTGTCAATGTTCTATGAAAAATTTAATTGATGCATTATTTTGCACAAACAATATGCAAAATGAATGGCAGTATTTTTGCTTCACAAACATCTCCCTGCGGTAAACATGCGATACAAGTTAACTGCACCCACGCCGTGAAGCCAAATTGGATCAACAATTCTACCTGGACATGTACAGTCGTTTAGAAAAGTGAAAAAATGTGAGGCCGAAAAGTCACGGGACTGCTAGTGCTAGTGCCTAAATGACGCACGACCTTTTCCGTAGTCTTTTTAGGGTTCCATACCCAAAGGGGAAAACGGGACCCTATTACTAAGCCTACGATGTCTGTCTGTGCGTCTGCCCGTCTGTTCGTCTGTCCTACATATAATTAACGGCTGTATCTTTCGAACCGTAATAGGTAGCCAGTTGAAATTTTCACAGAATATGTAATGTTACGGCGGATTACAATTGTATTGAAATTAACTACTTGCATACAAAGTTTCATGAAGATCGGATCAACGATACGCAAGTTATCATCGTACAAGCTGCATAGAAATGCCGACTTGTGCCATTAGAATCTGAAACTTCTTTTCGCTCGGTCTTTAGTGTAACTTTCTGTTGTGCTTTCTAGATCAAATGCATTAATAGTAAAACACTGTTTTAAACTATCATTGTTTTCACTAGTTATACGATTATTTGCGGGATTTTCGGGAGCTCATTCCACAACTTTACCACGGTAAATATCCCGTAAATAATCATGTAACTTACGTTAAAAATGTTTAATTTCAATGTATTTAGTGTTAACTTGTATTTTGTTTAGTTACCCTACACACTAGAACCATAAAGCACTTCTCTCTCCGACTGTACACTCAAAATGTTTCGGATTGTTCGTTACTAGAACTGCATTTGATCACTGGAAACTCGGAGCGGTGCAAAGTCGGATATATATCGTATTTACAGTTCCAAATTGCATGTTCGAATATTATGTGGGTGGCTGATCATTGGGAAGGTAAATGTTTGGAATAAGTAGATAGGTACATATATCTGGTTTAGTGGTAATATCACGATATTATATTGGATTGGTCCATTGGTCCAGTTGGTAGTGAACCTGCCTTCTGCGGTTGGGAGCGTGGGTTCGATTCCCACCTAGGACAAACATTTATGTCATGAACATTTGTGTTTGTTCTATATCTGGGTGTTAATATCTATTTAAGTATGCATTAAATATATATATACAATATGTATGTATATCAGTCTCTGGCAGCCCTATCACAAGCTTTGCTTAGTTTGGGGTCAAATGACCGTGTGTGTAAAAATGTCCCGAATATTTATTTATTATATCATCATCGCTAATATAACCTTCCTTGTGACAACTGCCTAGCAACTAACCTATACGGGGTTAGGCGTAAATGGTGTAATAAGCTAAAGGGTTCCGTAATACCAGTAATACTCATCATTATAAACAACTTTTACTATTGGACCCAACCCCGAAATCGTGAAAAAAAAAACTGTTCCATACATTTTGTCAAACCGTTTTCTATGAAACAGCTGACATTTGTATCGCGATTTCCGTCAGAGTTAGTCCCATAGTAAAGTTGTTGATAATGATGGGTACAATCATCGAGATACAATACCTATAGAGTCACAATACAATGACTCTTTATTAAAATACCACAAAACAAGGATAACATAAACATTACAATAAAAATATTATCTAGGCTTTTAGCAGGCGGTCTTATCACTTAAACCGATCTCTTCCAGGCAACCGTACACGGAAAGGAATTGTATATAAAAAATTGTGGCCTTAACTAAAAAAATTCAAAAGTAAATACCTATATACAATCAATAGACTACAAATAAATATAACATACTCGTACACAATCTCTATGTGAAAATAGTCAAAAAATGGCAGAGCGTCGAGACATCAATAATATAATTCACAATGCCACATTTACTAAGTCACTCGGTGTGTTCAGCGTCGCTAGTCTGCTATGTCATCGCAGCACTGGCATTGGGCAGCGTTGTAGTCGATTCGCGGTTGCCTTACAACTAACCAAAATGTCGGCGTGCGCCGAGTTTTGGAACGTTTATGACTCTATAGGTTTTGTATCTCGATGGGTACAATGGGTTTCGAGTGTAATAAGCCAAAAGTTTTAAATTATGTTTCTTAACTCGTTAAATATTGCCATCATTAATATCATTAGTAGCAAATGAGTAGGCCTTCAAGTCGCTGCCTTTGTTCTAAATCAGCTGATGTAACCGTGAGACACAGATCTAACCACAAAAGGTTAACAAATCACTACAAAAAATTCAGACGATCTTTCACAAGCAAATTTTATGTAATTTTGAACCACTGTTATGTGCCTGGTTACCAGACTGTGCTGCTAACCATTGAGGAGTTCCCCCTAGTCTGGACCCAACCCTGAGCGCAGCAACCAAGTCATGGTAAACTTAAAACCGGTTATGATAATATAAGCCAGCTAAGTGCGAGTCGGCCTCGCGCACTGGGGTTTCCGTACCACCACAAAATTCAATAACGAAATTACCAGTTATAACTTGGTATTGAACAGAAACATGTCACCGACTCGCACTTAGACATTTTTTTTTTTTTGTTATTTATTTATTTATTTATTTAGTTTATTGGCACACAAAACAAAATATGGTCAAAACAATCTAAACTTAGAGTAGACTACAAAATTTTAAACTAAACCATATTCCTAAATATGTATACACAACATGTTTCTTTTTAATGCAGTAATCGGTAAAGTATTACAAACTAATTTAGATACAAAAATATTAAATAAACTTAACTACTTTTATTATGGACCTTAAAAACAATATTTCGTACATCTTTTTTAAATTTCAATAGTTTTTTGTTAAAGATATCAATAGAGTCATGGTGGTTTTCCAAAATTTCATTGTATTGGCGACACATTCTCACTATTGGGTTATAAAACGAAGTATTATTCCTATATACCTGTAACACAAAGGTTTTTAAAAAGCTGTATCGGGCTCTAGGCTTGATGTTTATATTAATACTTGAAAGAAGCGAAGGTGAATCAATTTGGGAGTGTAAAATTTTGAATAAGCAAACTAAATCAGTATTTAAACGCCTGGTTTCAAGGGTTTGTAATTTAAATTTGGCTAATCTTTCGGGATATGATTTAATTTTTCGTTTCATTCCCTGCCTATAACATAAAATGCTTAAGCATTTTCTTTGTACACGTTCTATACGTTTTATGTGTATGTCATAGAAAGGAGACCAAATGACAGAGTTGTATTCTAGTATGCTACGGATCATTGTGGAATAAAGTGTTAAGAAACTGTTTGGATTCTTAAAATCTTTAGTAATACGAGAAATGAAACCCAAAAAGTTATATGATTATTAACGGGATATTTACCGTGGTAAGGTTGTGGAATGAGCTCCCGATATTTCGGCGCAGTTACATGCACCATGTTCACGGGAAGACTGAAGAATGCGGGTGGTTGGTCGAAAAGAGAGGGTAGATCGTTATGTCTGCACCTAACTTTTTAACTTTTCGACCAACCACCCGCATTCTTCAGTCTTCCCGTGAACATGGTGCATGTAACTGCGCCGAAATATCGGGAGCTCATTCCACAACCTTACCACGGTAAATATCCCGTTAATAATCATATAACTTTAGTGAACAACCGTGATAGTTTAAAACAGTGTGAAACCCAAAAGTTTATTGCTTCTATTTATAACATTGTCATAATGGTCTCGAAATGTAATACCTTAGAGTGTGTACTTACTATAATCATGCCAAGTTTGACGCTTGTGGGTATTACCGTTTTTACATTAGACCTAATACAAAAATATGTTTATTGTATGGGGACGCCCCTTTCGTTTTTACTTTTGGACTTTTTTTATTATTTGTTAGTTAATATTCTGTGAAAATTTCAACTGGCTATATATTACGGTTCGAAAGATACAGCCGTTAATAAATAGGACAAACGGACAGACATCGTACGCTTAGTAGTAGGGTCCCGTTTTTACCGTTTGGGTACGGAACCCTAAAAAGAATGAACAACTGATTAGTAAAACAAATCTCTTAAAATTAGACTGTGATTCTATGTAAGCCACGTATGTATTTGGACGGTGAGCTCCAAACTAAGCATCTTGGGAGCTCGAAATATACATAATTTATAAATAAACTACATAAATTTTAATAAAAAACCGACGTACCGAAAAAGTACGAGTAT
The DNA here is from genome assembly GCA_932305915.1 of Agriopis marginaria. Lineage (NCBI taxonomy): Eukaryota > Metazoa > Arthropoda > Insecta > Lepidoptera > Geometridae > Agriopis > Agriopis marginaria. Next base: position 16,490,014 of record OW029914.1, on the reverse strand, counting down.
GACTCGTGCTATGAGGGTTCCGTTGGAAGGAACTCTCAGAGCGCGAATCCAAAAAAAACTAACTGAAGTTGAAATATTGAAAGAAAAACTTAACTTTGTAGTTGACAATAAGGTTTTTCCATACATAACAACTACAAAATGTAAGTTTTTAATTGTAAAACAATATTTTTATATGATATAACTTCAAATTAACAACTTTCATATTTATACCTTTATATGTGCTGTAAGAACTTGCCTCTTGCCAAAATTAATGATTTTAGGTCAACGGGAAGTAGGTTTTGATTCCCCTGTGAAATCGCAAAATATGCGACATAAACGTTCATATCTTTTGATTGCGTTGACTTACAACTTTTATTTTTTTACAGCCAAAAGAAACTGTAGACCCAAGTATTTCGTATAAATTTCAACTTGATACTTTTACGCGTTCTTGAGAAAAAGGGTCTTGACAGACGGACAGACGGACAACGAAGTGATCCTAAGGTTCCGTTTTTTACTTTTGAGGTACGGAACCCTAAAAAACATATTTCAATAATGTGTTATTTTATTGCAAATGTTCATACATTACCCGCAATAGCGATGGTGAAAGACACAGCAAAGCAGTCCTATTCTTCCCATAACAGCGCCCCCTCAGGCATTTGCCCAGTTAAATAACCTAAAATTTTTTGCTTCTCGCTGGTCTTCAGGAACTAGGTCGGGTGCAGCGGGCTCCATTCAAGCGTATTAATCAAGCCGTTGAATGGACTCCCGACCCCCTGCAAGCGACAGTGGGGGGATGTTGCGCTCCATTTGATAGATAAACTGCACCGAGATACTCGGGCTCTCGAGTTTTCAAGTTTTAAATTGGGCTAATGATTCGCTTTGTGACTAGACTTGGTTTTATTCAGAAACGTTTAATGGTCCGACTTGGCTAAAATGTCCCATTCGTCAGCGAACATTTGAAAAAGGATTTACATTATAGACATTTTGTGATAAAGTAGAAGTTCGCCCCAAACTGTGACCTCTCATCGTCATCATCATCCACTGCTGAACATAGGCCTCCCCCTTTAACCTCCACACTAAACGACAGCCTGCCTTTTGCATCCACTGGATGCCAGTGACTCTCACTATGTCGTCGGTCCATCTAGTGGGAGGCCTACCTACGCTGCGTCTTCCGGTTCGTGGTCTCCACTCAAGAAACTTTCTTCCTAACACATAGGCCTCCCCCTTTAACTTGAAGGTTAAAGGGCCTAAAGCCTATAAAAAATATAAGCCTATATAAGCCTATGTTCAGCAGTGGACGTCTTCTGGCTGATGATGATGATGAACTAAAAATTATGTTTGCATTAACTGCTTGCCTACAAAATGTAAGTTATCGTCGAACAAATATACAAACGCCGACATGTTCCCGTAGAAGAGAGGTCTCTCTTCGCTCGGGCAAAAACAGTAAAGTTAGGAGACAGCCCTATAAATCCTAAAAGCAACTCTTTAACAGAGATTACCTTTTTTTATTCTTCACGGTCATTGCATGCAAATTGTCTTTTTACTTTGTGAACTCAACATTTTCCTTATTGCAAACCAGATAAACAGCTCCCAAAGGGTATTAGCACACAGCTGCCGCTGGTAATTCTGATCTGGGTATCATGTTCATCTGCATGTTCCAAAATAATGACATCATGAAAACTGGGATATTTTCGGTCCTCTATTAAATCTCCACTAGCCAATTAACTAACCAGAACATATAACAAAAGTTTTGGTATTAGATCCGGAAGTTCCGGTAAAAGACTAGATTTTCTCAAACCTTATATTAGACCGGTGACTCTACGACCGAGCTTGACTTGGACGGAGATTGCGCCGCGAATTGAGGACGATCAGTTTGTAAATAATATTCGAATACCTACAACAAACTCGACTAGACCATTCGAAACTGTTTCTTTTCTATATTATTAAACTATTATCCAAATATCATATTTAATCAAATACAGCAAAGCACTCTACAACACGAACAAAACATCGCAAGCTAAGCAATCTCCATAAAACCTTTGGGTAAGCGCGCCGAACTTTCCCCAAACACCGCAGTTTCCAGTAGCTGGCGGCAGTCCAACAACAGGGCAACGAGCTAATTGGCCCGTCTCATCTCTGGAACAGTATAAGCCGAGGAATTGGATACTCTGCAATTTTTGAGTGGATTTATTTTGAGCATAGTGTCGCTCAGCGACGAGGCAATTCTTTTTCAAAATTTGGAACGGATAGCTTCGAAATGAAAAATACAATTCGATACTTTCATGTTGAAACATTTTTGACCAAAAACAAATCGTGCTTTTTATAAAACTGTTTGCACTCAATAGCACAGCATCCTTTGACTTTAGTAAGCCGCGGTGAGGCTAAGTTCTAGCTTTATTAGCCACTACGTCATTTTCCACTTCACAACATGCATGTCTGTAATTTTAAAGCATTGGCGGAAGGCCAAGTATCTAACCCCTTAAAGCAGCCTTGCCCAGAAATCTCTCGTGTATACCGGAAATGTGCAACTAATGTGGATTAGGTCGGTTGCAGATGTCTCAAATATCAACATTTTCGGAGATTCAAAATTAATTTTGGTGCATAAATCAAAACTTCTAACCTAGGAGATGGACAAGAAACAAGAAGTAGTAAGGAGGTTATATGGTGGACATGGTGGTCGAGGCAAGGTGAGCAAAGAATTGGTCGTCTAACTGCGAGAGGGGTAGATGTCATTTGTCAATTGATGATCTTACTTAGACCCTGGACCAAATAAGCACCTAAGACCGAGGCAGAATTTTCTTTTGCCAATCCATCTGCCTCTATAAGTGGGATAAAGAAGTCTGGTTGATGATGTAATAAAAACAATATTTTCTGTGCCACCATGTTTTTGTTACAAGTAACACAACTGGAAAACAACGTAAACAAACAGAGAAATTTCGCTTGCAATTCTTTAAAAATGTACAAACATCCATTGCCAACTTTTTCATTTCCTCCATGCAAGATTAAAGCAGAAAACATCCACCTACTATTTTTTTAATCCGAATTTTCTGTGTCTTTGTGTTAAACTTCTAGAGAGCACCATCACCCAGTATATTGATTGTAAGAGCATTCGAAGTTTGCCTCAGAGTTGGCTCGCAAGAGTCGGGAGCTCGAATATGGATCGAGCATGATTTGAACGGAAGACGCAGCGTAGGGAGGCCTCTCACTAGATGGACCGACGAAATTGGAGAGTCGCGAGCATCCAGTGGATGCAAAAGGCAGGCTGTCGTTCAGTGTGGAGGTTAAAGGGGGAAGCCTATGTTCAGCAGTGGACGCCTTCTGGCTGATGATGATGATGATGATGATTCGATGATTCAAGTTATAGTAAAGCGTGTGACCTGAGAAATTTGCTGGCATACATGTTAACAGAAATAGGGTTACTCAAGGGAGATAGGGAACTAGTGATACGAGATTATGGAACAAAGTCACTGATAAGTATGATAAGCTCACGTTTGAGATATGTTCGATCTGGCTGTGCAGGTCTAGCACGGACCAAATACACGGCCACGTAGCCAACTAGCCACGTAGACGCTACAAAGCTAAAATATGGATACGTCTGGGGTCTCTTCAAGATAAGAGTGAATAGGCACCTCATGGGCAAGCGTGCCCCATCTTAGACTGCATCGTCACTTTTTTTTTTTTCTAAGTTGTTTATTAAGTAATAATAATAAAATAAAAAAAGTTTATTAGGAAAAAATTACAGTGGTATTATAAACAATAGGAACGGTGTTACCTACAGTAGTTCGAGAACTGTGTCGCAGGTAACAACGCCCACCTTCGAAACTGTACAAAATTCATAGTTACCATCAGGTGAGTAGTGGTCAAACGCTAGCCCATTTCGTCATTAAAAAAATATTTTTTTTCTAGAGTGATAGAGTGAAAGGTACATTATTTTACCTAAATAAAATAATACATAATAAGTCCCGCAAACATTTAAAACAGATTGACTGCCCCGGTGGCTCAGTTGGTAGTGAACCTATCTTCTGTGCTTGGGGGCGTGGGTTCGATTCCCATCTAGGACAAACATTTGTGTGATGAACATTTGTGTTTGTTCTATGTCTGGGTGTTAATATCTATTTAAGTATGTATTTAAAAATATGTATGTACGTATATCAGTTTCTGGCAGCCATATTACAAGCTTTGCTTAGTTTGGGGTCAGATGACCGTGTGTGCAAAAATGTCCCAGATATTCAAAAATGTCCCAGATAAATATTTATCTACTTTTTTTAATGACGAAATGGGCTGGCGTTTGACCACAACTCACCTGATGGTAACTATGAATTTTGTACAGTTTCGAAGGTGGGCGTTGTTACCTGCGACACAGAAATAATACATAATAAGTCCCGCAAACATTTAAAACAGATAAATATTTATCTGTTTATATATTTAGGTAAAATATGTACCTTTCGCTCTATCACTCTAGATTTTTTTTTTTAATAATAATTACAATCTAATTGAGAGCTCCCTCCTTTTTAGAAGTCGGTTAAAAACGTGGTGATCGAAACAATGTATGATATTTTTATCATGCACAAGGGTCCCATCGGTGTCCTAGTTATTTTAAATTTACCCATTTGCAAATTTTAATGTTACCTTTAAAGATAAACAACGCCTGCTCTGTGGGAAGATAGCATACAAAGTGTATAATTTGTTATGAAAAATTTAATATTTGCCTATCCACCCATTGTTATGGAAATTAGGTTCGCACAATGTGTCACAAATCAAATCAAATCATTTTTTATTTTCTTTAAACATTATACAAAAAGTTACATCTTATTGGACTAGTATTTTGATACATAATAAAATAAGTATACTACCGCCGAACTAGGCTCGAAGCCTGTGTACCAGCATGCAGCGCCCTTTCCCCAGGGATTGAGACTACCAACAAACAGACACACTTTGGATTATTTCGTAGGTTATTCTCGTATGGAATAAGAGTTAAGTTCTTGTTATACCTATCGAGATACAATTCCTATAGTCACAATATCTCAGTGAAAACAGTCAAAAAAACTTCCGAGTGTCATTGTACAAAATTGTATCAATTATATAGTTCACAATGCCACTTTTACTCCTATCTAGACGTTATGTCGCTTGTATAGTGTTCAACGTTAGTTGTCCGCTATGACATAGTAGCTCTGGCATCGCGCGGCGTTGTAGTCGGATCGCGGTAACCTTGTAACTAGCCAAAAAGTCGGCGCAATTCGTAGCGTGCGCTATGTATTGTATCTCGATGGTTATACCTTAATTATTGTAAACTGGTTGCGCCCCGCGTTGATTACTCCTTATATTATTATGTTGTTTTTTTATACCTGTGTTTTTACTCTAAAACTGTATTTTTGTGTTTAAAGGGTATAAACGGTGTCCTACCTTTTAACGGCTGTAACTTTCGAACCGTAATAGATAGCCAGTTGTTTTTTTTTTTTCAGAATATGTAATGTTACGAGGGATTTACTAATAAATAATAATAAAGACATAAAAGTACAGTCGTATGGTTGCGTGGAAAAGATCGCTTTTAGCGATAAGGCCGCCACTTGTGGCACTAGCTCGTGTTTTCTATCTGTTCGTATTTTTTATTTCTTGTGTACACTATTAAGAATTTCTATCTATCCAGTACCAACTAACTAAATCAACAAATTCAAACAAAAATGTTGTAACGTTGATTGACAAACTTAACTTTGTATTTTTTATTTTTATCTTGTGATGTAATTTCAAAATAACACTTGTCAAATTGTATTATTCTAGGTCAACGGGATGTACCCTATAGGTTTTGATTCCCTTGAGTCTTGACAGACAGACAAACAGACGGACAACGAAGTGATCCTACTCGTATAAGGGTTCCTTTTTTCCGTTTGAGGTACGGAAACCTAAAGTAATTTTTTTTTTTATAAGCGTTTATGTAACATGTAATAGATATCAATTTACAACTCTCAGATTATCATATTTACAGAGATATTATACATTGATAAGATTTTGAATGATACAATACAAGACACTTTAAGTTACTTAATGCATTCTGGGAATTATTTAATTTTACTATAAGAATGTAAATGATCAAAACATAACCGATCGATACCATTATGATGATAAGAGTTATCAGAGAAGAAGGATCGCGACGATAGTCATCATCAATTTTAGTAAGTACGGTAGTCTCACTAACCCGGCACTATTAAAAACTAGGGGGTGCCGGAATATTGGAATGTTCGGATTACTGGATTGTATAGAAAAATCTCACTAATCTTACTAATATTAAATGCGAAAGTGTTTGTGTATGTTTGTTACTCCTTCACGCTGAAAATGCTGGACGGAATTGGATCAAATTTAGAATATAGATAGCTTATGCCCTGGATTAACACACGCAACTTTTCATCACCATCATCATTTTACATCACTACGCTTGTGAAACCGCGGGGCGCAGCTAGTTATCACAATAATTAATATCATACTACTTCATCAAAACTCGCGTGAGGATTCATTATAAATTATTATAACACCGGCTTGCACTCACGATTATTAAACCAGTACCGGAGGCAAAAATTGCAGTGCAGGCTGGTGCTAGGGCAGCAAGAGCGGCCGCACGCTCTGCGCGTGCGCGCACCGCCACCGCGGCCTTGGCATCGCCAGTACGCGGGTAACCTTCTCCAGAATCGCGCGTATTTCCTGAGGAAGGGGCTCTAATGGCTCCGAAACCGGTCGATCGTCTCGACCGATAAAAACATAATCGTGAGTGCAAGCCGGTGTTGCAACACATGGGCTACTTTACATCATCATTTTCATCACTACGCGATTTATCTGTGTTTAGAAAAAAGTCAAATCATTTATCAAAGCATGCTAAAGAGCGGTTTAAAATTATCCTACTAATTGTTATTTTTAATTTTAAATGCGAATGTGTGTTTGCTTCTTTATCTTCCTTATTTTATTAGGTCCTACTGAATATGAACATTATTAAATTTTAAATCAGTCGCAATCAGCTCTTGCAATACGCAAACGAGAAATCTGCAAAACTTTAAATATTTACATTGCACACAAAGACAGGCAAGCTAAGACAGACAACAAATTGCAGTTTCATTTCCCTTCCTTAAGCTTTGCACTACCCAGGGGCGTATCTAGAAAAATTATGGGGGGCAGACAGCTCCTACAAATAACGGTATAACAATCAACCACACGCTACGGGTTTATCTGATTAATTATTTCCAGGGGATTTTAATAGACCTCACATTTTTTATTATTAAACTAGCAACGCACCCCGGCTTTGCACGGGTGTAAGTCTTATTTTTTTACACCTTGGGTTACATTATTGGAGTTTTAGTAAGGATCCCTTTTTTTGTTGAAAATTTAATATAGCCTATTTCACCCGGGGATAGTGTAGCTTCCCAAAAGTGAAAGAATTTTTCAAATCGGTTCAGTAATTTCGGAGCCTAATCAATGCAAACAAACAATCACATCTTTCCTCTTTATAATACTATAGTATAGACAAACAGTGACGTGTGGAACAGTGGCAGGCACATAATTTCAAAGTTTTCCGTGCGCAAAGCATAACTTTTGCTGTCAATATACTTGCAATATAACAAGCCATGTGCCTACTACATAATTAATATGCGCTTTCCGTACTATAGTCACAGAAAACATAATCTATAGATCCGTTGCGCACGTGACTTATAAATGTTATGGCGTCCTTTTACCCCTTCCCTTATTACGTCAACTTGTCGAAGTTATCTAAAAGTTTAATTAAAGTGAGCAAAAGGTGCACGCTAAATGAGCTCTGGTAATATTTTCGCAGTAAATTGCGTTATGAAAAGTTTTTAATTGGTATCTGGCGAGAATTCGTTCATTTATTAGTCTGAAATTTATTACTTTATGGAAAATATTGCGAAGACGATTAACCAGCTGGGACGATGTTGCCATTGTTAATTAAACAAAATAACATTTGTACCTATCGAAATACGAATTAAACATTACTGAACACGCAAGCGTTTGTTAAAACATTTTTGTTTGAATGCCTCAATCTGTAAAGGGTAAATCTTTATTTACCTACCTTCTCTTTATCATGGAGGTCAGTACAGCGAACTCGCCCTATTCTGGTGCGTTTGAGATTATTTTCGGTCACTTGTCATGAAATTGAGATAGAACGAGATAATGTCGACTGCGTCTTTAAGATTATTTCTAACGGTATACGGTGTTATGCGGAAAGGGTGTAACTAAGCCGAAAGGAGTCCCTTGCATTCATCATTATAAACAACTATAATATAATTATAACTAGGATATACCCTGTAACTGCGAAAAAATACCAGCAATTTTTTTCGTGATTTTAAGAGTTTCCATGGTAAAAGTTGTTAATAAAGTTGGGTATTTTGGACCTCTTTCGACTTAGTACACCCCTTTCGCGTAACTCACCCAACTGAACAAATTTTCAGTACAGACCAATTCAAATTGATTTCTCAAAGACACGTTTCTCAGTCGAAACTTACCCGTAATCCGACTTCTGACAGAACCAAGACCTGGTGAGCTTGGCCGCCTCGAGCAGTGCCCCTCCAAGGTCGATCCTCATGCCAGTACAAGAGCAACACCCATCGCCTTCTCCCTCTCCCACTAACACCAGCCGAGACTCTGACTTCGCCACTTTGAACGACTCTTGCGCAATTGTCACTTCACGTTTCGACACTTGTTATGGTCAACTCACTTCCATTTATTATATCACTGTTTTGAATCACTTGAGATTTGCACAGCGTTTCTTAATCTTTCGTTTCAGTTATGTCTCTATCTAAAGAATAAAAAAGTTGACCGTCAGTTTACTCAAAACCATCTGAGAAACTCTTTGATTAAATTTATTTAAATCAAATGAGATTGAGAATCATTTGCAGATCAAATGAACAATAACACTTATTTGACCAGATAACGTATGACGAACATTTATGAAAGGCTTCTTAGTAGATAACGTAGAGTAACATCATCCACCGGTCAGCGATCCACAACAATACTGCAATAAAATCCTAATTAACTCCATCGACGACGCGACGGGGCCATAACTCGATATTGGCAACGATAAATATACGGCACTAACGAGAGTCGATACAAACGAACCAATACTCGGAACCATTAGTGGTAATGGTGGATTCACGTAAATATTCGACGCCGACGGCCGAGTGAATGGCATAGGAATGGACAACAGTCATGTAAAACTGAAGGCTACTGAAACTGCCCAGGCAATAAAATCATCGAAAGATACCACAGAGCCAAGCAAAAATAGTGAACATGGATAACAGTCAATAGTGATTCCATTAATATAGTTCAATAATAACACGACACATATTATTTAGAATACACCCCTATATTGAGAACAAGGTGTAGTCGGCTGCCAAAAAGCTGGGTAATCTGGGTATCCATCCATCACGAAGGTGCGACGGTACTTCACGCCGGAACAGTTGATTTCCTTGCACCAAACGCAAGTTTAGTTGTGCATAGAGTACAGCTCGCACCTTAGGGATGGATCAGCCAATTACCAACTTGGAGCGTTGCTCAATAGACATTGAGAAACGTGCCAAGAAGCTCATCAGCAATTAATTACTAGTTCAGACTGAGCTTCTTAGCCTTAAACATCGGCGCAAAATTGCAAGTCTGTCGGTTTTTTGTCGGAGACATTTCGGAGTCAGATCAACAGATCTTCATGATCTAATGCCCTCCTTTTTTCTATTATACGGGCTGACTATCCAATAGAATAATGATGGCAAATCTTATGAAATAACATCAATATTAAAACAGATGAAATACTTATTTTCGAACATGCAAACACTTATCTTCAATGACTCACACAATATATGATACCCATATTGAATACATTTATGACTGGAACTAATCGAACCGGATCAGACAATGAGAGCACATTAAGACTACATCATCTAGGTAAAGATACAAATCAGACGGAGCGATCGCTCATATCTATTCATATTCATGACTGGCATGAAACACTGACCAACTTTCAATAGCAATGGTCATTGTACATTATCGTTGCAAACAATAACTTTTGGATCAAAAGCTCTCTCAAGATTCGTCTTCTCGTTAGGATACATCTTGTTTTTTATTCTTAAAAAGTTTGGTACTTACCTACTATAGAATTTAGGACAAAATTTTCTCGGGTTTTCATTAACAATGCGAGACGGGCTAACAATGTTGTTTTACTCAACATTTAATATTAATATAATTCAGTATACATTGTGCCCGACCTTGGCACGATCTTGCAAAATTTATGACCAAATTTAAAATAAGTTTGTATCATGTAAGTCTCGTAAATATATTATCGATTCATGGAGATTGTTTCAATCCCCTTGGTATAATTAACTTAGCAAGGGATTTGTACATGTATGGGTGATTTTGTATCATGAATTTGTTTTTAGATAATGAACAATATATCTGAGAATTAACTTTGAGGATTACAATCCTTTCATTAATTAATATTTCCAATCCATCCTATGGATTGTGTATGGATTAAACCCATTTTATTATGATGAAAGAGTCCGTAAGATTTATCAAATTTCACTAGAGTTGTTGATTTATTCCGGGATTATAAAAGGTCAAGTTTAGTGGTATTAACGTATAGAGGATTTCGTAAATCATATTAAAACAACGTGAGATATTTTTACGTACTAACATTCTAATTGTCGTATCGACTGGAATCTTTGCAAGTATAAATGTGCTCCGGATGGATGACAATAATTAATTTGGTATCACCAAACTGATCTGAAGATGGGGCTAGAAGATGGATAGTGGAACTATTCAATGGCTACTAGTAAACCCCTTGAGTTTGAGATCATTTGGTTTGTTTTAACGAGTTACGTAAACCTATAACAATTATTTATTCAAGAGAAGTCTTGAATTAAAATTACAACACTGGAATGACAACGACAGTTTAAAAAAAAAAAAATGACGACGCGCCCAATCTATCAGAAGATATCTGTCTAGCAAAATTTTCGTAAACACAATACGTAAACAGAACACATATTTTGAAGTTAATCCATGTAATGGAAGTTTACGGGAAGGCTTAACTCTTACCCAAGTAATCGTCACTGACTGAGAGCCCAAAACTTGTTGAAACGTCAATAGCAATAATTTATTACATTGTATATGAAAACTTTCAAGATCTTGGTGAGAACAATTCACAAACTTCACGCGAAGTAGGCAAGGTTCCATTTGTGAGAAAACATTTTGAAATTAGAATTTTCTGCGCAATATAATATGTTGACATTTAAATATAAAGTAAAATTACTGATATTGTTAAATCAACAACACCAGGCGCTAGAACAAAATTAGTATTAGATATAGAGCTGGTAAAAAACTATGGAACCAAAGTTTATTAAATTTTTATGAGTCCAACTCAAGACATTCTTCTACATAATATACAAAGGATCACGTAAATTGGTTTACAAATGTACTTAATCGATACAAAAAAAAACACGGTATGGGGACCGTCTTGAAATCGGTTAGTTATCAAGAGACACTTCTAGTAAGAAACCGCAGAGAACGGCAGAAATAAAGAGAGACATTCTAAGCATTGTATTAATTAAGGCAGATGATCATGATAAGAAATATTTAAAGTATGTAAGCAAAAACAAACTAAACGAGATCACGTTTCATATAGCTGATTACCAGATTACGCACGGCCTAAACTCATATAGTGTGACTAATGGCATGATGTACATTGTTTTATTAATAACAGATATGTAGCGATTCACAATGATATGAAAATTGAGGCTTTTAATGTGCTGGAATATTGGAGAAAATTCATGACAACTTATGATCTTACTAAAATAAGCTTAAAACCATTTTGGCTAATGTTTTGTAACACTTCTCAAGGTTTGCTAAAATAATACTGTCTAATGCTATAAGAATTATACTATTAATTAATTATTAATTATTTATAATATAAAAAATTTTAGGTTCCTGAAATTTAAATTTAGAGAGGTATCGTAGAGCAGAAGGACACATTTGGACACATTTGATTTGTTTGTTTACTACTCCGATTTTATTGCTCGACATTTATTTCGTGATATAGTTATTGAAGCATAGAAATAATGGATATGACCTATTTATTTTTATGAATCTCTAGTTATATAAATTTGTCACTTTTATCGCACTATTATCTTTGTTGATCAACTTTGCAGTGAACTCAAAATCCGATAAAGGTAAATATATTCTGCAGGCACTTAAGCACATACGATTATTTTAAACGAATTAAAGGGAACATATTATATATTGTTTAAATACTTTTACTTTGCGGCAGACGTAAAAACATTTAACAATGTTAGTGTAATATAGGTCTTAACAGAGTGGTGGCCGAGGCAAGGTAAGCGGAGCGTTGGTCGTCCAGCTGTAAGATGGGTCAACGATATTATTACTATCGCAGGTCGAACCTGGACTCGATTAGCACAGGACCGAGGCAGATGGCATAACAAGAGAGGGGCTTAACCCAGCAGTGGGATAAGGAAGGCTGTGGATGATGATGATGATGAGTCTAATATAAAAAAAAACAATACCTTGAAAAACAACTCAAACCGGTAACTGGAATACACAATATACACATACATATATCAAATCAAATGCCCCATAAGCATTAGGCGTACAAGGAAACCGCTTAGGTTTAATAAAAACGATCGTATATCGGACCTGAAACTCTCATGTGTAGCAAATTGCTCGTAATGCCTATCAATACACTTTGCACTTTAACACTCAACTCGTAATAGGATTTAAATTGCTAAGGATTAATACGATACCTTTAAATGGAGCCTTTGATATCGTAATTCGTAGGCTTTCTGAGGTTACCAGTTGACATATTGTCTTTGTCACTTTAATTAAATTTACTTAAGGGTCAGATTGGGCCTGGTTTGGGGTTAAAAGGATTTTTGTAAATATTATTATGTTTATACAAATAAAAAAAACAATAACAGGTAAAATAATACAAGTACATTTGATTACATGTTTTAAATAGGTCATATCGTACACTAGCTACAAAAATATCGATATACTTAACCCTGACTTTCCCACAAGCGTTATATCGAAACCAAAACCAGTTGCGCGGGACAATAAAACAATCATGGCAGCAAAAAAGCGGTGATCGGCAATCAGCTGACGCCTACAGAGTCTACCGACTGACATAATACGTAACCGGCTGAGCTGGTGAACGACCTTGCGACACTTCCCTGTTTCTCTTGTTATTTAGACCCTTCAAAAATAGGTTCTGTTGGTGAATTGAAAGAAATTGGTTTATGTATCAAGATTTTAATTACTTAAATACTGAAGTATTTCGTTAATTGACATATTTTAAAGTATTAAAGAGGGCTTAATATAAGTCATGATGGATGTCTAATTTAAATAACGTAGAAAACTGTTAAAGACAGTAAGTATCAGATACCATCAATATTTTAAATACAAATTAAAAAACCGACTCTCTCAATACTATAACTATCAATGATGGACTATTCGTTTAAAACGAGATACATCAATTGCAGCTATAAGTGCCATAACAGATGCTAATATGGAAGAAAGTTATGGAAAAGCCCGTGCCCAGTACGAGCTAAACATCGTTGACCTTTAAAAATTTAACGACTCTAATGACCGCCACGGCGTTAGAAAGTAAATAGCTATAGCAGATGTTTATCTGGGTAGTCTTGTTAGCACATATTTTGTTTTATGTTCTATTCTAATATCTGAAATTTTAATTAATTTATTGTAGGACTCTATCGTATCGTATCTAACGAATCTCAATAATAATAAGTAAGTTCGCACATACCAAGTGATTAGCTCTGATAGCCAATTATGGTTTGACTTCGCTTAATTTTAAATCCCTTATTTTCCGTCATTTATGAACCACACATTACTTATTTATACGAAATAACACATTCTTAGTGGTAAACACAACCAACTTCAACATCTTTTGACTAATCGACCGTGAAACATTAAAACACAGTTTGACCTTTCAAAAACGGTTGCGGTGAAACTTTCTTGAGCAAATATGTGCCAAGAAGTTAACAAATATACAAATACGTTTGTCCAAGAGCAACTACACGACAAATCCTGATTTACCAAACACTAGCTAACTGAAAGGTTGTATGTAAAGGTTTGCTGACGGCCTTCGTAACCAATCAAGGTTTGGGTAATGGTTAAGTTATCAGAAGTGAGCATGAAATGAAACTAATAAGTAGAAAGCATTTCAAATAATATAGATCTTAATTTGGATGGTAATGAACTTTAATATTGCGAAGAGATCATTATAAATAAACTATTCAATAGCTTATGAAGAGAGGTTAAACATGGCAAGATGATGCTCATATTATAGAAAAAAACATTAATATAAATACATAGATGAACATTCAGAAACGTTTAATAGCAGATATTGTAGTAATACATTACATCAGATGCTTGACAAGCAGAAATTAACTACCATAGAACATCTAACGGAAGCAATGGTATCAAAATAAATACAATAATTTTAAGCCTTACACCATAATAGAGAAAGTAAAAGTCTATCGCCATAAGCTTATGACTTGTATAATTCAACACTATAGCATAATCAAACCGATGCTGGTCACATCGGAGATGTCGCCGGCTTACACAATCAGACTCAAAACTCAAAATAAACTTAATTCCTATAAGCAATAAAATCTCAAATTCACCAAGCAAGCAAACGTTCGTAATCGTGAGGCTTACGATTTTAAATCTTTAAGTAACGACCAATAAAGTTGAGATTTGAAATGCCAGGAAATCTAAACACAGAAGATATTGAAGCATGAGATTTTTAGGTAGTAGGTAGAGCTCTGAAATCTGAATGGTACGGAAACCTTCAGTAGCCATATTATGTTAACAGATTTATGGGTGTCGTATGTCTAGTTTGAAGGGTATCACTACATTAACCAACTAAAATCAAATTAAACGGGGCCTCAGTTTGTCTTGCCACCGAGACCAAACCAAAGTTAAGCGCCTAGCTTTCACACCAAACTAATGTACACAATGGTAATTTCGTTCCCGTCAACATAATAACGGACATATTAAGTACAATATATCATCGTGAGACCGAATTGAATCATATTCGTATTAACCTGATCCAATCATCTTAGACACGCTCAAACAAGTAATATCAAAATTGCTATCAAATGTCAAGTATCTAATTAATCTAGTGCAATGAAAGATGATATACAAAGGCTTGATATTGCAGGTGTATTATTACTAGTACTAGACAGTAGATGCACTAGATGGTCGCCTGAACAAGGCGACAGATTAGAAAAGAGTATATTATAAGTAGGTAAACAAGTCGCGGCTATATTTGAACAGATTGGTAGGATATTTTGTCTGGCAGTCGCAAATACGATGTTTTTGAACATTGGCTGTTGTCAAGGGAAATGTTATGAGTGAATAAATTATAATATAGTCAATATACGTCCTCTGTGACTCAGCGAAGCATATACAACTGTTAGGTTGTGAACAGGAAAACTTGCCGGTTGAATTGCTAAAATATATTAATAGTATGCGACAAAATTAAATATAATAAAAATGCAGTATTACGATTATTGCTAAGTACTAGTAAAGTTTAGTAATTATATCGTATCAGTAGATGACACAGAGACAAATTTAGTAAATTGTAAAATAAACAGATGTGGGATCCCGGATCAGTGTAGCTTGAGAACTCAAACCACCAAAACATGGCCACTGAGGCACTGACCACCTAATGCTTGCACACGCTAAATACCAATTCAGTTTACTAGTCCACATAACGGCCTAACTAGCTACACCTATCTATTAGCCTATTAGTCCATTACCATCTGAGTATAGAACGCGAGCGTCCTAAGGTCGTAAACACATGAAAGTCACAAGTAGAGCAAATCGGTCGTCCGCATGTCCGCGCACGCGATAAGGCACGCGCGATTGGGCATGATGTACACTAGGGGAGAAATTTTTTTTTATGAAAAAGTGTTGTTTACCTAATTTCAGAAATAATGATCACCTAACCTAAATTAAGCACCCAAATAAGTCATCTAGAAAGACCATATTTTCATTGTATACCACAAATGCAAACAAAGAATCAAAACCAATATATTTTTACTTCCTTCGATTTTTGTTGTTGTTGTAGCATAGCGTCATTATTTGTACGAGAATGACAAATGTAATTGTGAGAATATTACTAAAGGAATTTGTTTTAATTTCCTTATGATCATGCGATTCTAGAAAGTAATAATATTAGCTAGAAGAGTGTTTTAATTTGGATAGGCAAGCTTTGAAAGTCGATAAATGCGGTTAAAATATTTGTGACTTACACGAATGGTTTTGCATAATTTGCATCTACTACCAAATGCACTGATTTCTCTTAGCAGAGTTTACTTCACCCAGTACGAAGTATTTAACGGAGACGTAGTATAAGAAATAAACATTCCCAACCTATAGTATGATGCAATAAGAATGTCTTTGATGGCAAGAGAAAGGACGAAGCGAGACGTGATAATGCTAATAAATTCAAACTTTATAGCTCAAGCAATAAAAGTTGAAAGAGCACCAACTTGAGTAACATCCCTACAACTCTAACACCTAGCCCTTAAACAGCTCTCTTTAGTACCTTTCAGAACAGCGTAATGGTTTTTTTATTTTTTTGTTACTTGAAGAAGATAAAGAACATAAATGGAAGGATTTCAGAACTCAGTAGTCAGAATGGAAAAAGAACTGATAAATAATTGAAGAAAACGACAAAGAGTTTAATACGAATACGGATAGCTTATTCGCGATCAGATAATACATCTATAATCTTAATCTGAATCCTTTTTATAAAAGAGATTTGACAAACAAAAGAGCAGGAAGAAGTTAATTTCATAAACTGTGAGTGCTTCACTTTACGCGCACGCGTATAGAAAACGTGCCCAATAATTATTTTATGGAGTAGCGCTGGCATGGCTGACGGATATTATGGCAATTACTGTTCAAGTACCTGTTGTTATCACCGCGAATAAAAACCGCGATACAGCGACAGCTGGAGTATTCAACACATAATATATGTTCAACTGCATAGACATAGACTACACAGACATAGACATAATTTATTTGTGGCAAAAAAAATACAATAACACAATATACATGGAAAATAAAATAAAACTAAATAAGAACTTATTATATTTTAATACATACATTATTATGACTTTACTCGATTGGTTCTACAAGTTTACTTAAATGGAGTCTTAATAATTCATGTTCTAAATACCTTTATTATCTTTTATCCTTTATTTTCATCATAGGCAGCCTTTTAACAGTCCACTACTGGACTTTTAGCCTACCCCCGAAAGGGTGATTGGGCCATATCCACCACGCTGGCCTGGTGCGGGTTGGTAATACCTTTTTAATACCGTAAAAATATAAATCTATGTACAACGAAAACTAAACAAAATATGTCTTGGTCAATATTATGACAATTATTGCCATTTTTATCGAAACTTCCCATAACAATATTCATCAATCGGTAATCGATTCCATCTTCACATTAACTGATTGTACAATGGAAACCAATCAACTCATTCGATTGTTGAGTCAGCTGACCTTTGCCTAAACTGGGTATGGTGGGCTGACGTATACTACACCAACATTCAGTAAGGGAACTGTCATATATGTATTTACCTACCGTCCATGCCTTTCGTCTTCCTGTCATCAAGTATAAATTGTGTCCTATTTTTCTCTCTTCCTATTCCCGACTATGTACATTTATACATGTAGGGTAATGTCAGCGTGTATTGTCTTACTACTCACCTCGCTCTTCGATATCATCCTAAAGTGCAAGGAAACCTAGCACTACAATTGTAACTTTTTATTGTAAAGCCAAGTTTTAATAATTTCCATTGCACATTGCTTATATCACTATGTACCTTCGTTTTCCTATCATTTTTATTAGTTCGTTGCTTTAGGTTAATCGTTATCATAGACTTTTTTAAATCTAATAATCACAAAAAAAAAATAACATCAGTTGTGTTGTGACTTGTGTTACTGCTTATATGCTTTTTACTATGGCAAACTCTGAATATTAAACGTGCTATGACAATACCATACGCGTTGATGTTGACCATCGGGTATTACCAATTGATTGAGTTTGGACTCAGTTATGATGTGCCAATATTGGTCAACGGCAATGCGAGATTGGGAAATGGCAATTAGTTTGCAAGTAGATTGGGAAGCTGCATGTCTTATTTTAAATATTGTTACAAAAGAAACAGGTGCAAGAGTAGTGGAACATATATTAACGAATAACTTCCTAACACCGCATTTACACAGACACATTTTGCGACATATTTTCTAATTGGTGAGTAAATAAATACATGTAAGTAAATACAAATGTTAAACAAGAAATAATCCTCAATTAAGCTAACTTATCTAACTTCCAGATATAACAGACATTTAAATAGGCACTTAAACAAAGAAACCGAGAAGAAAGCTTAAAACGCTATTACGCTAGTTTAATAACAAACATAATTAAGAAAAGTCACAATTACCATTTATAATAACTGACACAATCACTGACATCTTATTCAAATTAGTCGTAACATATCTGCATAACTGCATATTAAAAAAGTAAATAGAGCTAGTTGCGTAAGAAAACCTTTCACACTGTACAATTGTTTTCACACTTGACACTGTTAATGCACACTCATTACAAGTAAATGCTGTAATACTCGTGGGAAGACCCAGATATCTTCAGTTTATGGCACTTATGGTGTGGTTCTTTTTTTAGGAAGATATTTTTAGGTAGTTCGATTACTTTACATACGATACTTTTATTGAGGTGCGTAATGATAAAAAAAAAACTAGTAAAATTTTGACAGAATAAAAATTTTGTCAAGTTTTTCGTCCCGATAAGAAATATTTTATTATCAATATAAAATCCCAACTTCAAAACAAGAAAGCGCTCGAACAAAATTATTCGTATTAAGTATTGGTGCTAGTTAATAACCACTGGCCAAAATCAATAAAATTTCAGTGGTACCACCTCGAGAGCTTCCTCTACGTAATAAAAATAATCACGCGTTAATGAGTTCACAAAACGGCGGTGTCATCGGTGAACGTGCATTAAAAAACCTCCCTCTAATCGGTTAAAAACAAGTGGAATTATTGGTTATTGACTAGTCACTCATCCATCAATCATACTAGGAATGGACAGATGAAAATGGTAGTTATCTACACTAATAAATGAAACAGCAGTGCAAATACAGTATTTTATCGATCGACAAGTGTTTTAGTCGATGAATATTATCAAATACGACATTTAGAATCGATTTTACTACAACATGGGGCGAGTCAAAAGGCGAGTTAATCGAGTCCTAACCTAATGGGTCTGCAACGTATTTGTGACGCCTCTGGTGTTACAAGTATCCATAAGCGACGGTGATTGCTTACCATCAGGCAGCCCATCTGCTTGTTTGCCACCTAAAGCATAAAAAAATTATTTGACGATGACAAATTTAATGTCAAATTTGACTCGAAAAAATACGGTTGTTGGCATTAATGCCTGTTAAGTTATACCTACTGAGTATTTGATGCAGTCACAACTCACGATATAGTTACTGTTTACAATTACTTCCATTCTTGAAAGAATGGAAATATACACACATATAATTAAAGTCATGTACTTATATAATTTTTGTGATCAGAATCCAAGTGGCTGGAAGACTCTCGATATGGCCCAACACCATCTCTACAATTGCGAATAATTTTAACACAAATCTATTGTTCTTACACCTGACTATTCTATTTGTAACAACAACAACAATAATACTCGTGCGAAGAGATTGAGCAATTAGAAATATGAACGTGTTACTATAAAATTTGGCAATATTGAATTGTCTATTGTTGTATGACGTAAATGTTTGTACGGGTCAGTCGGTTGGGAAAGCAAGTGTTGTTAAAGTGGAAGTAGATCACTTGAGTAATGTAGGAAACAGATCGAGATAGCAGAGAATAAAGCTCGGTTTCGGAATAAATAACAATGAGAACAAATAATCAAATGTTAGTCTTGGGCTAGTTGCTAAGTTTTACGTATAAACGTTTATTTTACTATGGTTGATTAAACAATATTTAAGTTTTTTTTTTGTTTTTTTTATATTAAATAATAGGCTAGCCTTTGACCACCAGCTCGCCTGATGTTAAGCGTTGATGCGATCTACGGTAGAGCACGCTTGCTTAGAAGAAAAAAATTCACTCGCGATTTGAAGACACCCAGATTGTAACTATCGGGAAACACCCATTCAGGCAACGCATTCCACAGACAAATAGTTTGCACAATAAAAGTAGAATCAAAGCTTGTACGGGTTTTCGGAATATCAACCATAAAGCGAAGTCGACTTTTCGTGCCTGGTTTGGCAGTTCGATAGAAAAATGGGCAGGAGGGAATTAGATCCGATGCACACTTTTAGAAATGCAAAAAACAAGCTAACATCTCAAAACAAAGGCAAGTTATTTAGAAACACAATAGATAACATTCCCGAAAACGTGAAAGTCACGCATGCCATATTTTATCACACGTTTACCATAATAATAGCACTTTCTTCAGCGTGTGCTATGGTAAAAGGTAAATAAGCCGTGAACACATTACGTCCACACTTTGCTAACGCTACGGTAGAAATAGCTGCCTATTGACCCGAATGTACCTGCAGACTACACGATCTAAAATGCAAATATAATATTAAACCTTATGGTGAACCTGACATGGTTGAAAGTAGAGCACACGATTTTAAACATGAACATTTATGTACTTTATCATGATAAATTTCCAAATAAATTCCGAGTCTTACGTTGAAGATGATACAGTTCAAAGTGAAGTTGGACGATTTGAAACACGATGAACATTAAAGAGCCCGTATGTGAAACTAGAGGTGTGATGTTGATAAGCTCAAATGTTTTGGTTCTGGATCCAACGTAAACACAGATGGTTACTATGAAGAAACACATGAAATAGAAACAGTGTATTACAGTTATATAAAGTTTGTGTCAGTTTTTGTTATAGTTGCATGAAACGTTTATATAAATAAATTTGAGATAGGATATTTTATTCATAGTAGAGATATATGCCTAAAATGTACGTAGCCACTTTATAGCGTTCAGTATTATACTAGAACATTTCAGGTGCAGAATAGTAAAAAGGCAAGCCAAAGAAAAATATGAAAAGATATTTACAAATGCCTACTTATTTTATGTTGACGTTGATGACGTTTAAAATCCACCGGGTACCACCATCATACCAACCACGACAACTTTGCCAAGACTCTCCGACTGAGAAGACTTATTTTACTGGGCTTTGGTAAAATAAAACTAAATGAACTGATACGGCAATAAGCACAAATAAACGGAAGACTTCAATATTGACTCACAAACACAAACAACTATTCAAACATTTATCTAGAACTGTTTACGTTCCCTCCAATCATTCCCGAAACCTCAGACATAACAAACACGTATATGAAATGACACCGACAACGAAATGTAGGCAGAATTTCCTCTTTCAAACTTATTTACAACTTCAGAGAGAGAAAAACTCTCACAAAAACAAGAGCAGTGGGAGAGATCAAAAGAATCGGAGTTTTGGCTTGCATAACAATAAAACCGGTGAGTCGGATAACGTCTGATCTGATTTATATGGGATTATGTTTGACGTCGAAGTTGATTTGTGGGTTACAAGGTCTGATAAACCTAGAGCGATTGAATTGCGACTTCAGACTACGATGAAACTGAAACTCATATTGATACTCTGGTATCACTATATCACTTATTAGTTTGGCTCAATTAATTTGACATGTTTTTTCCCTCAGATATTTAGTTCTGGTGGTGGTGATTTCATTTTAATTTGTTGTTTCAGCAGTGGATGTACGTTATTTTAACGATCGACAATTTTTCTACGACAGAATTGGTTTTATCGATTCTAAATTACGTATATTTTAGAATATTCTCCGACACAAAGTTGTTTATCGACGATAAATGACAAATTTGTCGTTGAGTAGATAACCGCATTTGCACTTTTGCAGTGCTGGAGTAAAAATTAGACCTTAACACTTAATTGACACGTGAAATAAAATCCGCTTGGTTAAAATATAGTGAATAGTTTACACACATAGGTGTACCTAATATCTATAGACGGCTCCAACAAAAGCCCGTTTCGGTTTTATACTTTCTCCGGGACCATTTCAGGTTTAATGCCCCGGGCCATGAGTGTTCACTTAATTCTTTTCCCGTAAGTGAAATCTTTATTTATTAGACAGAGAGGATTTTTTTATCCGTATCTCTCTTTAGTCCACATGACAGTACATCGTGTGAGTAATTTTGGTCTTTTTACACTTTCTCCTGTGGTTTTGAATGGAATGGCAGTCTAGCTTTCAAAGCAGACTAAAATTCTAGTTCAAGAGATAGTGAAACTTAACTTATTGAAGTCTAAAGTCTAGACCTATTTGAAACCAACCTGGCTAAAAAAATAATATTTAGCTTAGACATTACATCTCATATCGACGTTTTACAACAGCAAACTACAAAAAATAGGTGTTTCGTTGTAACCTCAATATCTATTTTAGCATTTATTTATATCTGCTTTGCCTTTTACAAAATTCCATTCATCATCCAATGACAATTCAATCAATGCCCTGCAAGGAAGCGGTAGCATAAACACAAAAAGTTTTTATATTAATATTTGTTCACAAGCATTGTAAAATAAATAAATAAATTCGGGACATTTTTTCACACACGGTCATCTGACCCCAAACTAAGCAAAGCTTGTGATATGGCTGCCAGAGACTGAACTGACTGTCCTTCTTTTACTGATCAATGATCATGACGTGTTTTGTTAATCTTGTGTTTAATTTTAAATTAAATTATTCAGACAGTGTTATACAACTTTGTAGCGTTACATGTGTAACAAGTTATTATTAAGATGCTGCTAAAGAGACTCCACACGGATATTCGCCGAGGTCATTGCCGGTGCGACCTTACAGACGACCTCAACCGAACTTCGGAACTGGTTCCACGCGACATTCTGGCCGATGTTGTTCCTCGTTTGCAAATCAATTGTTTCAGTGTTGCAACTAATGCAGATTGTGGAAGCTGTGATTCTTGAAAAAGTACCTAAATTAGTTTTATTTAGAAGCAGTTGGTCGTATTTATTAACTTCACATAGCAAGCAGCGAAGTGACGAAGAATAATCTTGTCTTCTAAATGTACTTACTATTTATTGCTCCATTGCTTATGTATTTCAAGTTTTAAGTTAAAAAATAAGTAAGTAACGTTTTATTGTAGGTTACGATTTGATCTGACATTTGCAGCGAATCCAGTATTGCCATAGTTAGGTCCTTGCAGCTGTCAGTTCTTTGCAAGTTGTCACTGTCAAGCTGTATGAGCGTATTTAGAAAACCCTGTCCCTGCCTCATAACTGTGTCGTATATACTCGGCATCAGTTACTCATTTTCATCATCTCAGCCGTCTTTAGCCTGTTGCTGGATGGAGAGCTACTTCTAATTACGCTGCGAGTATCCTAAGACGATATAGTGGTTATCCAGGATCGACCCGCAATGTTGAGCACATCTTTCATTAGACCTTTTTTACATAATTAGTTAGTTTAGGTATACAGTTTAAATAATGAAATTAGATCTATGGGAGTGGCATGGTCGAATACCTATCGACAAAACTCTTTTAATGAAAAATATATTTTAAAAAACATATTAGAATGTAGATTTTGATTTGTCTCTGATCCTAAAAATTTGTTTAAAGTTATAAATAGTAGACTCCTTTCTCTGTCCTCTATCTTCATTTTCATTATTTAAACTATATTTTTTTCTGGTGCGGTAAATTTGTAATGCTCGAAAGAACATCGTAATATGGTGACCTCGACGCCTTGACCTTCAGTCTTCAGAAACCCCCGATAAGGATGAGGATACACCCAACAAAAACCATTATCTCAAAAAGCCAAATAAGTACCGAAGCACGTAACACTGTCGCAGTAAACCCAGGAAAATTAAATGTCAGTTTAAATTACGACAAGCAATCAAAGTCGATGGTAATGGTTAATAAACGAGATGGCCGTTGCGACCTGTCATTTAAGATTATGGAGTCATAAAACCTATCTGCTGAGATGAAAGAAACATAAGACCTCCTATCAAGCTCTACTAATGTGTATTGTAATGTGTAATGAATAGTGATAGTGAAAGATGCAAGCAAAACCATTAAGAATGCTTCTTGCATAGAAACCAGTAGTGCATAGTAGCTAGTCGTTCAATTTTCTACAGGATTCATTTAGGATAATATACTGCATAACCTTATCCAACTATCCCCGCTCTATCAGGATAAGTAGAAAATCGGCCCATTACCACCCATACATTGTGGATTTTCCTTGGATACGTACCAAACGTTTCGATTTTACGTTTCTAATCCGTACGGTCAAGAATTAGAACAAACTGCCGGCTTCCTTGTTTCCTGAGAGATATAATCGGGGCCCTTTTAAGGCCAGAGTAAATAGGTATCTTCTAAATCTGCGTGCTTCATCTTCGACCACATCGTCGCTTACCAACAGGCGAGTTGGTGGTCAAACGTGGACTTATTAGACTTATATTAAATTTTTCTAAGATTTTCAATAATTTTACTAAGCACTGAGTTTCTACAAACATAACCATTTATCGTCGTCAGCCTTTTTTATCCCACTTCTGAGATTAAGGCTTCTCTCTCTTTCTCTCTATGTCATCTGCCGCAATCCTCTCCTAACACGATGCAAGTTTGATCCACAATGGCATCGATTCTGCTGTTAGTTTAGTCTGTAGTTATTTTTTTTACAAAATATGTAACGTTACGGCGGATTAAAAAAGTAAAAACAAAGAACCCCCTCCCGGTCCCCATACAACAAACGTATTTTTAACCGTATTTAGGTATTAGCTCTAATGTAAAAACGGTAATACGTACAAGCGTCAAACTTGGCATGATTATAGTATATCAACAAATAATAAATAATGGCCAAGTGCAAGTCGGTGACAAGTTTCTGTTCAATACCAAGTTATAACTGGTAATTTCGATATTGAATTTTGTGGTGGTACGGAACCCGACACGCACTTGGCCGGTTTATTTAACATAAAAGTGCATTAAGTGCAATTTAGGACGTAAAATTTAAATTGCGATCTGCATTCGTACTGCTTGCCATCGACCCGCTATCGGCCCAGTGAAAGTGAGACCATGCGACTTGCAGTACAGTGACGTAACGGAACAAATCGGCCATTGTCCGTTTCGTCTGTACCGCTTTACTGTGGGTTACAAAATGTGATTGACTAATGAGCAGAGCGAGTTAAATTTGTCCTCTCGGTTGTACCTTTTGTTTGTAATTGTGGGCCATGTCAAAATATGACATAACATTTGCTTGGCAATCGGAGATATTAGTGTCAAGTGTCTTTAGACGAGTGTTTAAAAAATAGGGTCAAGAACCCTGTTACCAATTACTATAAAAACAAAGCCAAGACGGCATGTCTCATCCCTGAATTTTATCTCACTACTAGCTTTTACGTAGTCAGCGAATTTTTCACCAGCTAAAAATTAAACTAACGGAGGTTCGCTGAACGGTGTCATAGCTTTATGTCAATACTAGCTGTTAAATTCGAATAAAACACTTATCTTATACTGAATCTATGAATAAAACAAAACAAACAAAAATAATGTCAACCACAGCTCAACCTGCTCAACAGCTGTCAATCTGACAGCAGACGAAAATTTTGCGACCTCAAAAGGTAGATGAAATTTAATCTAGTCAGGCGAAAACTTATACAAGCGAAAGCCCGTAAACGGGGCAGTTTAAATTTTAACCGGGTTAATTTTTCACCTCGTGGAGTCTGTGAACGGGTGTTTTGACGTTTATCTATTATAAGTGTTAGTCTGGATAAGTGCCGTAAACGCACCCCTGACCCGTCAGACGTTGTCCTGTCTTCACTGTGTATATCTGTGCCTGTCTTAGATAGAACTGTCAAACGCGCAAAATTTTTCAATTTTTTGCGCAATTATCTCAATTTTTCTTTCCGTAAAAACATTTTACAGAGTATTAGAAAACTTTAAAAAAAATCGATATAGTCGTTCTCAAGTTATGGCGTGACCAAGGTAAATAGGGATAAATTTTTATGTATATAAAATTATATATATATCGGCCTCCTTGACGTGTCCGTCAACGGCGAACCTGACTAGCGCCGGTTATGAGCGCGTATATGGCTGGCAAAACCAAACTTAGTTTTAAAGATCCTGTTGCAAGGCGCACAGTGCAACTGACCATCAGCATTGTATGTGTAGGTGTAGGAAGGCTTCGGACGGGTCTTAATAATAAGGCGTTTTGCATCTAGGTCTTGTATTCGTTTCTATAATATAAAATTACACAAGACACGTCATAATATCATTATTTCAGTCTATCATATTCCCACTGAGAGAGAGAGAGAGAGAGATAGAGGAGGATGGGCCCTAAA
Organism: Agriopis marginaria; assembly: GCA_932305915.1. Classification (NCBI taxonomy): domain Eukaryota; kingdom Metazoa; phylum Arthropoda; class Insecta; order Lepidoptera; family Geometridae; genus Agriopis; species Agriopis marginaria. The sequence continues at coordinate 16,463,531 of OW029914.1, read as the reverse complement.
CTCTAATCCACTATGCTGACCGCATGTTGGTGAATGTCATAATGTTTTTGAACTTTTGAGGTTCTTGGACATACCGGTTTCCTTACGATGTTTTCCATCACCGTTGTTTTAAGTACTAAATAAGTCATTGATGCAGGCCGAGGATCGAACTGGATGCCGTCAGATTGCAAAGCGCACATGCTACCTCCCGGCCACCATCGCTATGTCATAACTATTGGCGCGTTCATATTATACAAGAATATATAACTTACGCTTTCCAAATTAGATTGCAATTCACACACAAAAATAAGGCATTTTTCACAAGCAGCCCCATTTGGTCCGGAGCACACATCATCTCTGATATGGGAGCCTCGAATTTCCAGTAGCCTTTCTGTACTCTACTTAATTCAAAGAGCACTCAACTGTAGCCAAAAAGTACAATAAAACTGTAATATTTCCTTCATAATTGTCCGGAGCTGTCGCGGGTTCCGGGTGTTACGAAAAAGACGCCGGTCACGAAATTTGTATTCCCCCAGTATGTCAGTCGACCGTCTTTATTGTCTTCCGTCTGGACTTTAAACTGGCTGAAAATTACGCGCATTCTGAATTATAATGGCGAAAATTACGTACGTGTCACTTTGCTGTCCATGTGCAACTAATAACTTTTACAGTTTTAAAATAAGGTAGAAAAAAAATCAGCCTCTCGTTCAATGTTTACTAGAAATTTTATTCGAGTTCAATTTTTAGAGACATTTGAAAATATACGAACTTTTTCCTTTTAAAATTGTCTACTAAATTCATTTGATCGACTGATACACTTTCACGCGAGTTCTTTTCTTTATTTCTTTGTTTTTACAGGCGTAAAATTGAGACTTCAGCGGTTAGACCCACGTCTATCGCAGTTGATTAGCTTTTGTACTAAGGTTACTTACGTTTTGAATATTGTTAAAGAAGTGATAAGGAACTGGTTTCGTTCCAGTATTTTCTTTTGGCAGTTAAATTCTACAGTTACAGAATATATTAGAGTGCTAAGTACTTGTTTAACTCGTTAAGTACTACTTGTTAAACTCGCTAACGCGACGTTTGCGCAATACTGAGGCGTTTTACTTTTCATTGGTTATGTCAATGAAATGCAATACTGTGACAAGTGCGAGTGGAAAAATTAGCACTTACAATCAAGCTTTTAGAGTAAACTTTGAGTAAACGCACAAGTAATTAATTTTTTTGAAAAAAAAAACTGATTTCTAAACTATACCTACATGTATAAACTTAAACTAAAAAGTAGAAAAATTACAGTTTTAAAACAGAGATTGAAAGTCCTCGTCAAAACTTTTGCTGGAGGGAACCACAAACCAAAACGTCATCTGTGTATATTTTTTTGGTTGTTGTTGTTGTTTTTTTTAAAGCGCTGTATCATTTTTGATCAAATTTATATGGGTAGTACCTTTGAAGTATAATACCTACCAAGCAAAAAAGGAATAATCAAAACATACAGAATACAAAACAAAAACATACAGTCGAATTGTAAACCTCCTCTTTTTTTGAAGTCGGTTAAAAAGACATCGACAAATACATTTAAAATTGATAGAAAACTGATATTATCGACGACATAATTAAATTCAAATTATTTATTTTCACGGAATTATGTATATGAATAAATTAAATACCAAACTAACACTGCTGTTACACAAGGAAAGGAAGTAATTCGTTAGGATATTAATCAATGTCATTTGATTTTTGGTTAAGAAATGAAGTTTTGTAATTTTCTATAGTATACTACATAGTAGAGATAGTCTACAACTAAAATACCCGCGACCCTCCACGAGTACGCAATGGAGTATTATAGTATCAGTACGTAGTAAATACAATGGAGGCGCGCCGTAATAGTTTACACACAATCTCTTCCAACAGCGATCATAAAAGCAGTTACTATTAATAAATCCGTGACAATACTCTGCAACAAAGAGTCAAAACAAAAATCACACAAATGCATTCATTCGTCCACTACCGCTCCAAATGCTTACCTATCCGGAACATAAAAAAATTGGTATCGCATAAACCTGTCGTCCCCATTCCTGTGACAGTATGGACAGATGCGGGCACGTTCCATTTATGTCACATGCTGTATTGGATTAATTTGTTCGCAAACTGTCGAGCCCAGTCGAACCTCTGTCACTGTGTCGCGTATGATTTAAAACGCGTGTCATGTGAATCACACTGTATGAGGGATGGTCTTTTTCATTAAGGTTTGTTGAAACAGGGATACATTAGTAGTTCGCCCCGAACTCGCGACCCATAAATCTTCGGAACCCACCGATCGATTTTGCCCATATTCGAATTTTTTTTTTTTATTAAAACGAACTACTTGCCTGCAAAGTTTCATGAAGATCGGAACAGTGATACGCAAGTTATTGTCAAACAAACCATGCATGCCGCAATGCCGACTTGTCCCATTAGCCATTAGAATCTAAGACCTCTCTTTGCTTGGTCATTTTAAGATCGGACTGAGTGGCGAGCCTGAAGAGAAGCCTATATCCGATAGACATCATCATCACCAGTTCTCATCAGGCTGGTGATGATGATGTAAGGTTGTGCCTTTTGATTGTTCTACCACTGAAGAGATTCTGAGGCAGACTTAAAATCAAGCTTTTAACACTGAAAACAGAAAGCATTGTATTACCATTGTATTAACCTATTAAGTCTTCTGTGGTATTACAACCAATATGAAGTGAAAAAATTTGACAAACTTTTCGACTTCAAATATCACTAAGTACTGGGTAAAGGTCTCCCCCTTTCTGTCCAAACTGAACAACCCCCCCTGATTCGACAAGTCTGCTTGGAAAACGTCAAGTCTTCGACAGTTTTAGAATAGGCATGATGACTGATTTTCAAAATCTATTCTATGTTATTCAGAAGTATCCAATATGTCAAAAATATATCATATTTCTTTAAAAAATTAAGGTTTTTATGGAATAAAATGACAATAAAATTTTAAGTTTCAAATTCACGCCAAAACGCTTGCCGGTGTCATGGCGTCTGTCGCTACGTCACGGGTCAGTAGTCTCAGTACCTCAACGTCGTCAACAGTAAACATAAAACCTCCTTCAATCGCTTCATTATAACATTTTATTTCTGTAAATAATATTAAATTGTAATTATTTATAATAATAATAATAATAAGCCCCCTAAAGGCCAACCACACGTCCTGATCGACCATCTGATCACGTGGGGGGCGGGCAACGCAATGAGAAATTACTGGTGCGGCTAACGTGGCTCTGGAATGTAGAGTAGGAGAGGAGTAGGTATGCTAGAATAGGAATGAGTAGGTGCGTAATAATAAGTAATAATAATAGTAAGTGTAATAGTAAGTAAGCAATAAAGAACAGGAGTAAGTATGTAAGTAAGAACAGACGTAAGAAAGCATATGTGTACAATTGTAAATAGAGTTAAAAAAAAAAAAAAAAAAAAAAAAATATATAAAAAAAAACAGCTGCCTTAAGGCTCTTAGAAGTGAACTTCTTAGTGAGGTTTAGGTAGATCAACTGATATCAGTGCGGGATATCAGTTTTTGGGTGGTGGCGGAAGAGTATCGTAGATACCAACGGTGGCGCCCGCGGACTCAGTTAGGTAGTCTACTGCACACTCTCACGTTTGGACTAGCGTGATGAGTTAACGTTTGTCCAACAAAAACTATGACAATGAAACCAAGAAACAATCCCCAAGTGCCCGGCGGCTCTACGAGGGATGGCGATGATGGTAAGCAGGTACCTTGTGGGGCCAGGGGAGAGAAGAATCTCCGGGTGAGGGTCTTCCATCAAACGACTAATGCTATGCAAATGGATCTCGAGAAAGCCACTGAATTGAATAACTTAGATGTAAGCTCCACACCTAACATACTCGTACCAAACCGAAGCAGGAGATATAATTTAAGGTCAGTAACAAGAAATAATCTAACGGATACCCTTAGTAAACATAGGCAGGAACAATCTTTATCACCATCATCCACACAAAGTCTATTCACCTCTCCCTCTTCATCACCACAACCTTTCCAAATGGAACCATACAGCTACAGATCAAGCTCTGTAGCTGATTCGATAGGGTCAGTCGATGTTGTGCAGGAGGCATTCGCCCTAGACCCTGCACCCATCACTGACAACAATAATCGTGCGCGAAAGAAATGGACGAATGAAATGAATGAGTCTATCATGCGCACATACTTAATAATCACTGTTAACGACACTAAGAGGAGAGGATACTTAGACCAACTACATCAACAGTTCATTCAACAATTCCCACAAATGGACGTTTCTAAGCAAAGAGTAGGTGACCAACGAAGAGCTATAGTAAGAAATAAACTTATACCAGATGACCGGTTAAACGAAATTAAACAAGACGTAATAAAAGAACTTGAAAACAAAAACACGACAAATCAGGTTGAAAATGTATTAAGCCAGTTAAACACACAATATCAAACACAGCAAACAACAACACCGCAGATTAGGATGAAATGGACGGACGAAATAAACGAAGAAATTATGAAATCATACTACAGAATCACTCAAGTAGAGCAAAACAAAACGGCATATAGAAAACAACTACACACGAGCATAATTAACAAATTTCCCCACCTGACACATGTTTCCGAGCAGCGAATAGCTGATCAACGGAGAGTCATCATCCACAATAAGCTAATAGCGACACAGAGATTGCATGAAATTAGGCAAGAAATACAAATTGAACTACACGTAACGCAGAACCAACTTCTAACCGATGAAATAATCGTAGATACTCAAACCAGTATTGAAAATCAAAATGGGGAAGTAATAATAAGTGACAGTATAGCTAATTCACAATATGATAACAATGTAAATATAAACCAACAGCAGACTTCACAAGACTCAGATGCACAATTAGACATAAAAATCAATGACGTTTTTGATAAGACATACGAAAAATACAAACACACTAACCCAACAGCAAGACCATATATACCCAGACAAAAAACGTCTAAAAAACTAGCTTACATAGTTAAATACCTCAATAATGAAATACTACCAGCTCACTTAGACACAAATAATGAGTTCATCACAAATCAAACCATTATATACTGTGCAGCTTATGCGGCAGCAGTATGTAACGGCTGCAGAATTAGAGACGCAGCTATTCCAGCGCAGGAACGAACACAAAAAAACATACCAGCATGGCAAAAACGGTTGCACAATAAAATCGAAAATCTCAGAAAAGACATAGGACGAATAACACAATACATAGCGGGAGTTAGAAACAGAAGACTTACACAATGCATAGAAAATATTAAACACAAGTATAAGACACACTCACGATATGAAGAACCCAACTTAACTAACAGTCAATTCTTAGATAGCCTGAAACAAAGACTTAGTGCCGCATCTAGTCGTCTTCGTAGGTACACCAAATGCACACTAAGGATACAACAAAATGCACAATTTGACAGAAATGAGAAACAATTTTATAGGCACATAACAACACAGACACAAGGTAGCCCCAGAACTGATACAAATCAATCTGTCCCAACACCTGAAAACATGCACTCTTTCTGGTCTCAGATCTGGGAAAATGAAACACGCCACAACGAAAACTCTGAATGGATACATGCAGAGTCTCAGCAAGTACATTGCGATCAAATGCAGTATGAGTGTATCCCGGTGGATTTATTCATTGACGTCATCAAAAGTACACATAATTGGAAAGCACCCGGCACTGACAACATTCATAACTATTGGTATAAAAAATTCACTACTGCATACCCCATTCTGCACACTCACATAAATCAATTCATAGAATCACCAAATACAATGCCGCACTATATAACACAAGGTATAACCCATATGATACCTAAAGACAATGACCTCACAAAACCAGCAAAATACCGTCCGATAACATGCCTACAAACCATTTACAAAATCATAACATCTTGCATGTCTCGCCTCATTAACAAACATTTGACAAACAATAACATACTTGCAGAAGAACAAAAAGGCTGCCGAAAATTTAGCCAAGGTTGCAAAGAACAGTTGATTATAGACTCAGTTGCGATGAAACAGGCCCTCAAAAACAAAACAGACCTCCACACCATGTACATTGATTACCGTAAGGCATATGATTCAGTACCCCATAGCTGGCTAATTTACATACTTCACCACTACAAGATCCATCCATCAATAGTAAATTTTTTTGAAAACTCTATGCAACACTGGAAAACAAAGCTCTCCATAAGAAATATGACAGAAACCGTAGAAACCGATGAAATCTCAATAAGATGCGGAATATTTCAAGGAGATGCTTTTAGTCCACTATGGTTTTGTCTAGCCCTAAACCCTCTCTCCCGACTACTTAATGATTCTGATGCAGGACTTCACATAAATCATGACAGCAATACACATACCATCACACATCTAATGTATATGGATGACATAAAACTGTACAGTAATAATACCCAATCACTCCATCAACTAGCAGACATCACACAAACATTCTCCAATGACATTAACATGCAGTTTGGAATAGATAAATGTAAAACTTTCTCAATGCAAAATCAGGCAGTCGTATCGCAACCATATATACTTAGTACAGGTGAAACTGTGGAACCGATGGATGAAAACAGTTTCTATAAATACTTAGGACTCCAACAAGCACACCAAATATCCCATAATCACACAAAGAACGAAGTAACACGCAAATTTAGACACAGACTTAATTCTATATTGAAATCACAATTAAACGGGCGAAACATAGTAAAAGCAATTAACACATATGCTATACCGGTACTCACATATACATTTGGCGTTATTAATTGGTCCCAAACAGATCTTGTAAAGCTGCAACGTACAATAAATACAACAATGACAACTCACCGCAAACACCATCCACGATCATGTATACAAAGATTAACACTACCAAGATCTGAGGGAGGAAGAAGTATTATTGATATAACAAACCTACATAATAAACAAATATCAACACTCCGAAAATTCTTTCATGATCGTGCTGAGACATCCACCCTACATCAAGCAATAACCCGGAATGATAAAAGATTCACACCTTTAAACCTCTCAAATAATAACCCACAACGCAACGAGACAATCACTAACGCTAAAGACAAAACGGATACATGGAGGCAAAAGTCTCTACATGGAAGACATTACCAGGATCTGCAACAGCCTCATGTCGACAAAACAGCGTCGAACGCATGGCTGCAGCGAGGTGACCTCTTCCCTGAGACTGAAGCTTTTATGCTGGCCATCCAAGATCAAGTTATTGACACCCGTAACTACCAAAAACATATTATACGCACACCCAATATTACTGACACCTGTAGACGATGCTGCAGTAGCTCTGAGACCATCCAACACATTACTGGGGCATGCAAAGCAATAGTCCAAACAGACTACAAGCATCGTCATGATCAGGTGGCAGCCATCATACATCAATACTTAGCACACAAATACAAACTAATAGATGAAAAAGTTCCATATTACAAATACACACCGCAATCTGTACTAGAAAATATCTACTACAGACTTTACTGGGATCGAACCATTATAACAGACAAGACAGTACACTTCAATAGACCAGACATTACAGTATTAGACAAAAATAACAAGACTGCTTATCTGATAGACATCGCTGTCTGCAACACACACAATCTACAAACAACACACACTGAAAAAATTGCTAAATACACGGACTTATCAATAGAGATCAAAACACAATGGCAAATCAATAGCACCAGAACAATCCCAATAGTACTATCAACCACGGGTGTAATACCCACATCTTTGCACACTAGCTTAGAAACGCTTAACATCCCAGACACAGTTTACAAACTGCTTCAAAAGGCAGTCATACTGAACACATGCAGGATAGTAAGAAAATTTTTATCTTTAGAATAGCACTTGGCCTCGGCCCGTGCCAATTTCACCTCCATCGTAGGAGAGAAACGAAACAAGTTTATAAAAATTATAATAATAATTATTATAATTAATAATAATAATTTTGCAGCCCTATAATATAAGTAACATAATAATTGTAATAAGTGTTCATTTTGTTTTGTTATAACATTAATTCACCTCTGTATTATAATATAAAATATATTTTCTTTGTTTCAGCTAAAAGATTCTAAATTCCGTCTTCTATTTTCTCTCTTCAGCAATACTTGTTGCTGGCAAATGTGTTATTTAAACTTTTGCCATTAAAAAAAAAAAAGAAGTTTAGGAGCCTATAAAGTCTATAAACCAAGGAATATACTACTATAAACTAAATCAAGTTATTTTGTGCAATAAATATGACTTCGAAAATATATAAGTGGTGTGTAGTCTGTGGTCCCTCAGTGCAACAACACATCTGAACACATCTATAAAAACTCCAAATAAGTTATTTGTTTACGTCCCAAAAAACAAAACACCCATACAGAATCTTACATTTTAAATGTAAATAATTAAATAATTTTATCTTACATTTTAAACGCTTACATTGATGGATATATGATGAATTAATGTACTTACATAGAAGTTTTGACGCTTCTAAATTCCGCTGAACAGAAGTCTTTGTTTGAAGCCATGAACACTCCGACCATCAATGAATCAACTCTAGGCAAATTAGCGGAATTTGCCTTGGTAAATCCTTGTTCCATGGCTGATGTCTTTTGTGGGAATGGATAACAACGACTATTAAGTGTATTTTAGAGACAGGTAAAGCGAAATCAATATTTATTTGTAAAAAATGCAGAGATTCAGTGTATTTTTATACGAAACAAAATGATGTTTACCTACCCGTGACGTAGTTCGCTCTGATTGGTGTTTAAGCAAGTATGGCCGATTGTTGTATTTTGTAGATTTATTTTACCAAATAAATTATTAATCTCGCCATTAAAATGAGAATAAATATATTATTTTAAATCCTGGAATCCTATTTTATTAGATCAGTTAAATATTTTGGCGATACTTGATTACTGTCATCATGCCTATTCCTTGAGAAAGTAAAACAATTTTAACATTTTGTGACGGGATACACCATTGAGTCAGTTTGTTTTTTATTCCTCTGAAAAGACTTAATTCGATAAATCTACATTCATGACATTATTATGATGATAATTGAACACGTAAACTGCATCGATACGCAAATGTCCAATTTTGAACAACCGAGGATAAAGTGCTATATATATATTATACATATAATATGCCATTTATTCCGAGCTGTTCATTTGTTATTTTTTGGTGACTGTAGGTTATACAGTGGAATCTATTTCATGTCCCCCTGTCTGATGTTATCGTACCCCACCTGCGTCAACTTCCCCGAGTTTACAGTAGCCTATAGCTGTCGCCCACGACAGTTTGTGGGCGGCTAAAGGACCATCCCTGAGGGCACTTGACATTTTCTTGGCTTTCTAGAGTTAAGACGACAGAGAAATTTAATTTGGTTTATAAACATTTGGCGCATAACACCGAACTAACGTAATGTAAACTTGTTTTTTTTAATGTTCGTAATTGGACAAAGATAGATAAACTCTTTATTGTTCACACCAGAAATTACATACATGACAGAAATACTTAGCTAGTGCAACAACTGGCGGTCTTATCGCTAAAAGCAAAAAAGAGCGATCTCTTTCAGACAACCTTGCATAATAATGAACAGGTTCAGGAGATTGCTTTATTTCTTTATTGCTCCCTATCCTCGGATCATCGAGGACGCTCTGAGAAGTCTGCGCAGGCATAAGCAAGCTGCTGGCTTTCCTGGAGGAGACCGGGTGGCTGAATTAGCTGCAGCCGGGTGACGCAAAATGGGCCAATGAATGGCTTAGTTACGGAAAATACCCGCTACACAAGTCTTTACTCCCCATGATCTGCGTAAAATCTTACTCAAATTTAATAAATACTAATATGCTTTTATAGATACTTGTAATCGAATTGAGGAACTAATTGGCGATCAAGGAACTGAAGAAACTTCTGGTCGTTCGATTTCGACTAGTCGGATCTGACATGATAGCAGGCTTTGCGCTTTGGGGTTGGGCTTTGACCATTTCGCCGTCTTATTGTAGGGGTTAAGTAATCTTGAGAGAAACCTTGTTTTATTTATTCCAATACTAGCAGCCCGCCCCGGCTTCGCACGGGTATAGATATATAGCCTATGTCCCCCGGGGATAGTGTAGCTTCCCAACATTGGAAGAATTTTTCAAATCGGTTCAGTAGTTTCGGAGTCTATTCAATGCAAACAAACAAACAATCAAATCTTTCCTCTTTATAATATTAGTATAGAAAATCACCCGGTAAGTAATTTTCCAGAAAACCTCAGTGAAATTGCCAGCATTTTTCAAAGAATGCAAATGACTCAGAGCCCGTGTCGCGAAATCAGCTTAGCGTTATGACAAGCCAGAGAAAACAAACGTCAGCCGTCACAAACCTACGCATCCTTATCATTCCCGCAGCGCTTAAACAAAGGGTTCTTGTAAAAGATGTGGAAAAACAAAAAGGTAAGTGTAACTCAAATTATTCCATGATTTTACTACAGGTATTATCAAAATATCATTGGAATATTTTCATCATCAACCACTACTTTCCTACTGCTGGGGTCTACTCTTGCTTGCACCATCTATTCTGGTTTCATGCAAGCCTTATTTACTGCTAAAATCAGTTCTTACCCTATTATTATCGTCTAACGTCACAGATAAGATATTTTTTTCGTTGTCCCTTAATATTCGTTCTCTGACCACAAAAAGCGCAAACAAACGCGTTCTCGCGTGTCTAGAAGCCAAAAAACGTTTCATATTTCATTTACCATTCGAACATCGAAAATTCATCGGAAAGTCAATTCATCAGGAAAGATACATTCTAATCTAATGCTCATTCCAATCTTGTATACTATCAAATAATCAGATACCTTTTTTTTCCAACATTTGCCCCTGCCTCTAAATTCCGCCTACCTTATACCGTTTTCACTGAATTCCGAAGGGAAATATCTCGGTGCCTCTAGTCGGTAACAAAACCGTCACAGTGATGTTTGCTTTTTGTGAGACGCCCACTGAAGAGATGAGAGGCGTTTTGTTTTATCCAGTTGTCACTTTGAGCTAATTCCCAATATGGGATGTTGAACCGTTCACAGTTTGTTTGTTGAATTCAGAAACAAGCTACACGCTGCGCTGTTTTACCCGCTAAACCGCAAATCGTAAATTTTACAGGGAAGAGCTCCCGGAAAAAAAGATTTTTATTATTATTTAAGAGGTACACAAAACAGGATAATCTCAAATTATGCTAAACTTTATACATTAATTAAGGTTTGGAATTGGAAAGTATCCAAAAATATATGAACACTACACATCATTTCAGCCATAGGACGTCCACTGCTGGACATAGGCCTCCCCCATCGATCTCCAAAAGGGCCGGTTGGAAGCGGCCTGCATCCAGCGTTTCCCTGCGGTCTCTTTTAGGTCGTCTGTCCATCTTGCGGGTGGACGTCCTACGCTGCGCTTACCAGTCCGTGGTCTCCATTCCCGAAACTTTCGGCCCCATCGGCCATCTGCTCTGCGTGATATGTGCCCTGCCCACTGCCACTTCAACTTGCTAATCCGGTGGGCTATGTCGGTGACTTTCGTTCGTCTACGGATCTCCTCATTTCGGATTCGATCTCGTAGAGAAACCCCGAGCATACACAATGCACTGTAACTGAACACAACACAATGCTGTGTAATTATTAAGACATAAACCAAGTTCATGCATACCATGCTAGTCAGTGGAATGCGCTGCCTGAATGGGTGTTCCCCGATAGTTACAATCTGGGTGTCTTCAAACCACGAGTGAATCGGTTTCTTCTAGGTAACCGTGCTCTGTAGTAGCCCGCATCATCGCTTAACATCAGGCGAGTTGGCGGCCATCGCAAGCCCATTAAAAAAAATTAACTAAGAGGAGCTACAATAGACTCGCTGCAGTCAAAGTACTGCAGCGCGACAAGTTTTTTTAGTTTTATCTTAAATTGACTCGGTTTTAGATCCCTTATTGAAATCGGTATAGTGTTGTAGATTTCATGAATTGAGTTCATTAAGGTGGTTTTAGATGGGCGATTACGACTTCTGTTTTGGAACAACGCTCGATAAGTTTGTACGAATAAGGCAGTTTCCAATATATATAGAGACGGAAACGTAAGAATTTTATGTTTAATTAATAATCATATAACTGTTGTGATATGAACAATCGTGATAGTTTAAAATAGTGTTTTAAAATTGCGAAGTGTAATATCGCAAGAGCTCACTTGGCAAGTTGGTGTTTCAAGATCCTGAGTGGCTGGAGTACTCTCCGAGAGGATAAAGAACTTTTAAAAGTGGTATCAACTCCGGTTCATTCCTATCGCTTTTCAAACTGCGGTCAATAGAGGTAAATCCGTTTTCGATACCCCCTTTCAAACTCTGAATGGGCTCATTTTGATATGCATCTTTGGGTAGTGGTATATTGGTTTTCAGAATTTGCCTTATACACAATTTTGGAGGCTGTTGATAGCTTTGGCTTTTAGGAAGTACGATTCCGTTCAATAACTTGCAATGGGAATCATTATTTTAGTTTCCGAGTTATAACGTCTTTGATATTATCCTAACAAAATCTAAAGTTATGGCTTTTTACAAGCTTTTATTTAGTTTCACCTGTCCCGGTGTTTGTCTGTTCCTTAGTCAAATCTTGCAAGTAAAATTTGATCCACAACTCGGTTTCCGATTAAGCAGAAATTTTTCATACATCTCGAGTTCTGGTGACAATACAATATGCAATACCCAATATTGTATTGTACCCAGTATTTTTAAAATGACCGCCAAATTAAAAAGAAATAAATTAAAGATAAAATAAAAGATAAATACAAGATAAAAAGATAAAAGAAAGAAGCTTGATTAATTCAATTCTTGCATTAAAGCATCGAGATACAATTCCTATAGTCACAATCTCTCAGTGAAAACAGTCAAAACACGTCATGCGTCATTGTACATACATAGTATTAATTATACACTTCACAATGCCACATTTACTCCAAATTATACGTTATGTCGCTTGCATAGTGTTCAACGTTCGTTGTCCGCTTTGTTATCGTAACTCTGGAATCGCGCGGCGTTGTAGCACTAGTCGGATCGCGGTTACCTTGTAACTGACCAAAAAGACTTCGCAATTCATAGCTTGCGCCGAGTTTTGGTTCAGATTTTTTTTTGGCACGATTGTGACTCTATACATGTATTGTAAAACGATGATTAAAAGGAATTAAATTCCTACTTAGTACCTAACTTCCACTTTGGATATTGCTTCACTAATAACAATCTGTTTTTTATCATTAATCATTGCTGTTTCATAAGCTGAAGAAAGTCTCTTACTGTTTCATCTCGAACGCTCACCATTCGGGATTAGTATAACGTCTCATATCGGCATTTACATGGTTCTCAACAACTACAAGCGATATTTGGAATTTCTTCAGTAGGCAGTGTCTTTTATACAGCCAAGTGCAATTATTGAACTCGAAACGTCGCCACGTAATAATCAACCGGCCAAGTGCGAGTCGGGCTCACGCACTGATGGTTCCGTACAACCTCAAAATTCAATAACGAAATTACCAATTAATAACTTGGTAACGAACAGAAACTTGTCACCGAGTCGCACTTGGCCATTATTTGTTGTTATACTTTAGAGTGTGTACTATAATCACGCCAAATTTGACGCTTGTACATATTACCATTTTACATTAGAGCTAATATAGAAATACGTTAAAAAAATACGTTTGTTGTATGGGGACCACCTTTTCGTCAGCCAACCCTTTTAAATTTTTACCCTTTGGGTACGGAACCCTAAAAACCAAGTAGGTCAATATGTTTCCTTATTTTGACGCCAATAGTATATTCACGTCGCATTTATCATAGTGATACCAAAGGAAATATATTCTCGGATAACAATAGATTCGTTACAATATATCCTCCAGTCAACCGGTCACTGACCCCTCGGAATCCAGGAGACGAGCTCCAACGAATAACAAGAAAATATTGTATGATAACTACAGTTCTGAAAGAGAAAATACTGAACAAACACTATCAAGACGAACGACGATTTTGTACGCTGTGTTTTTGTTGTAGTTTCTACGAAATGAAACTAGTAGCACAGAATACGTGCAAGTACAGAAGATTCAGTCGGCAAAATCATTTATATAAGTAGCGATTCTTGCTACTACACAATAAAGTGTAATTCAGGAAGTGCGCGTGCTAACTGCCTACAGCTATATTAACCTAGAAGTTGCCTCTCCGTCTATCGCGTAACTCTTTTCGCGTTATCTCTGTCTATCGCGCGGCAGGTCCGACAAGTCGGCTAATTGTAGCTTCATACCTAAAGTGCGGGGTGCGCCAGGCCTGCTAGTAGTTTAATGAAGCTGTCTCAGAGAAAACGGGGTGAAGGGAGCGAGAGGGCTCTAGAAGCAATTGATGGACAAGCATGATTCAACTTAAATGAAACTCAATAAACCAAACAATAAGCCAGGAGAAGGACCTCGTTAAATGTTTTTTTTTATAATTAAGTAATTTTTAGAAAGAAAAAAAAAACCGACTCCAAAAGCACACCTTCATGTACAAACTTAAATTAAAAAGTAGAAAATGACAGTTAAAACAGATGTTGAAAGTTTTTATCAAAACTTTTGTTTGCTGAAGGGAACCACAAACAAAAACGTCATCTGTTTTTGGTTTTTGTGGATTTTTTCAAAAAGCGCTCATTAAATTTATATGGGAACACTGAAACATTACCTACCAAACAAAAAGAATCATCAAAATTTATTTATAATTGGCGAAGTAATCGCGTAACAAACATACAAAAAATACAGTCGAATTAATAACCTCCTCCTTTCGTCGGTTAAAAATACAATGAAGAGTATGTTGACAGTACAAACGACACATTAGTATGATTTAAAAATATCTTATGTTTTTAATAAATACAGTAAATACGTTATTTAGCTGCAAAGAATCATAAATTGTCGTTCATAACAATACATATATATTCATTATCGGAATAGTAGACCTTGAATTCGATGTTTTACTACCACTTCGTTTTACTATAAAATAGATGATAATGAAGAGAAACCCAATCTCTCAACTTGACACAGTGATAAACTGAAATAGCAAAACATCCGGATATAGAGCACCTCGTAAATCACACCCTCTTAATCTAGGCAGAAATTCATCAACTAAATCGAAATTTTCACTTTCAAAAACAAGTTTTATATTTTAGCTAAACGTGACGTTATGACGACAGGAATTCAAATTATATAGAGATGCGTGTGAATCCGGTCACAATTTCTAACCGACATAATGATGCAAAAGCTTCGGACTATGAGATTACCTGAAGTTTTATGAGAAATCGTCAGCCATCAATCGAGGGGCCTAGACATTGGCCTATATATATAACCGACTTCAAAAAAGGACCTCCTCCTTTTTGAAATAGGTAATAAATAGGCCTAAAACGCCCAAATACCTAATATGCACTGGGCCAGCGTGGTGGATATGGCAGAATCACCCTTTCGGGGTTAGGCTAAAAGTCCAGCTGTGGACTGTTTAAAGGCTAACTATGATGATGATGATGAGGCCTAATAAAATAGGCATGATAATATTCTCAATTAGACTGTATGTTATTTGTGTTTGTTATGCGATTGATCCGCCAATTTTGAATTGATTTTGATGATTATTTTTTGTTTGGTAGGTCGTACTTCAGGTGTGGCATCATATAAATTTTATCGAAATTTATTCTACACTTTTTGCAAAAATCTACAAAAACAAAAAAATATACACAGATGACGTTTTTGTTTCAGCAAAAGTTTTGATGAGGACTTTCAAACTATGTTTTAACTGTCATATTTCTACTTTTTAGTTTGAGTTTGTATACATATACATATTTTGAAAGCGGTTTTTGTTTTTATTTTTTTATTTTTTCAATAAAAAATGTATATGTGAGTAATAACGAATGTGAATTTCATGGAGACAACTCAAAAATATCATAATACTTCAAGTGATGTAATAATAATGTCCTCGCACCAAAATGTCCGGCCGAAAATAATGAAACCGATAAATAAAGTCAGATAATATTATAGAAACTGACGAGGTTTTCACACATTTTATTCATATTACACGAGAAATATTCACTAAAGATTTAGCCGGCAAAGCGAGACCCAGCCGCGCGCGTGCATTCACCTTGAAAAAGACCGCCTAATGCGGTTGAAACTATAGTTGGAGTAATCGGCTTAATCTTACGTGAGTAATTCCCGTGTAATATAAATAAAAAGTCTGATAAATTCCCGGTAGGTAGGCCTCCCACTAGATGGACCGATGACATTTTGATAGTCCCGTGCATCCAGTGGATGCAAATGGCAGGCTTTTGTTCAGTGGAGGGGGCTATGTTTAGCAGTGGACGTTTTCTGGTTGATGATGATGATGAAATTCACCGGCAAAGCACTATCAACAACATCTCAAAAATAAATAATAAAAACCTCGTGAAAGCGAAATTTGACCTGCCAGTTACCTCATAATTAAGGGAGCTTTCTTTGAAATAAAACGCGAATACTTGATTATCAACCCGGGATAATTTAAAAGACAATGGAAGAGAAAAAAATGGGAAAGGAATGAGAATAAAAGTTAACCCACTTAAGAAACTAGGTGAATTTTGACTAAAGATAATAATAAAATTGATGAAAACACTGAAATACTTAATTTCGAACCAATCATTTTAGACGTAGATGAATATACTCGTAAAAAATCGAAATTTTAATCATAGAAACGTCATTTAAACTTTTGTGGCAACAAAATTTTTGTTTTGTTTCGTTTATCCGCGTCATAATTTGTGTCAACTAGTCGACGGAGCATTTATTAAGTAGATTTACTTAACTAACATTTTAAGTAGCTAGTATTCTATTTTTATGCTTCTAAGGATGGCCGTATTCATATGTAGTTCTTAAGAATTAGTATTACAAAGTGTGAGAATGTTAAACAAACCGCGTCACAATGACGTCAGTACCAGACACCCACAAAAGTTATGATGGTTGATATAATAAAATCATAATACATTATCACGGCTTGCCTTGACATTAATATTATAAATGGGCCATTTCGGCTCTGTCGAAGATTTAGTTATCACTCCCAGAATGTTATTTATTCAATTACTGTACAAGTTCAAATTTTTGGGTACAACTTACTAGAAAATCTGTCATAGAGGATAACAAATTTTATAGATTTAGACCACAAAGCATAATAACATACCTATTTGACAATAATTATAATCCTAATTATTGACAAAATAAAAAGAATACGTGGTAAGTAACGACCACAATTTTAATTTGGCAAACCATGTCATTGTTTATTTATGTAGTGACATGGTTTGCCAAATTAAAATTATTGCCCTTACGTTATAATGAAATCAGAAATCTTGAATGTTAAAAACCCACAATATATTTTAAAATAAATAAGTTAAATAAAATAATCACAATAAGAGCCGTTTCTTTCTAATTCCAACAAAAACAGGTTCCTTTTAAATATTCATTCAAATTCATCTCCCACGGAGCGAGGCGGATCGTTTTGTTGAGAGCCGTCTGCAGAAACTACAAAAAAATACTTAAGTCGAGTACTAAATCGCAGTGAATTAAATAATTCTTCTGAAGCATATCGAAGAACTTAAAATCCTACTTTATTACGACATAGTAACACTTTTAAGTTTTCGGATGCCGAGCTAGATGAAAAAGTCGTTTCCGCTTTGGATGACACTGGAGTTATCTCACTTCCTGATGTCTGTGATTGCTAATTAAGTTTTGTCTCGTATATATTCGTTTGTGTGAATTAAAGATAGCTTTCTTGTGATGATTATAATGATTATAAATATTGATTTTGTGTGTCTTAATCAGCCCTCATTTTTCCACTGCTGGTTGAAATCACCCCACATATTGTCCCCACGAATGTCGACTGATTATGATCGAGACCTCGCTAAGGCATTTAGTCAGGCCGATCTTCGGCTTTTCGCTACCAGTTACGGTCGATCGTAGGGTGACCTATACTATTCATCTCAGTCATTATGAATTAGTTTTGACACAGTACTGTTATTTTTTTTATTTATGTTACAGTTAGCGGTTCGCCCCAGCTTCGCACGGGTATAGATTATAGCCTATGTCACCCGGGGATAGTGTAGCTTCCCGTCAGTGAAATAATTTTTCAAATCGGTTCAGTAGTTTCGGAGCCTATTCAATGCAAACAAACAAACAAACAATTAATCAAATCTTACCTCTTTATAATATTAGTATAGACTAGCAACGCACCCCGGCTTCGTCTTATTTTTTTTACACCTTAGGTTACATTATTGGAGTTTTAGTAAGGATTCCTATTTTTTTTTTGAAAATATAATATATCCTGTCACTCGGGGATAGTGTAGCTTCCCAATAGTGGAAGAATTTTTTAAATCGGTTCAATAGTTTCGGTGCCTATTCAATGCAAACAAACAAATAAACAAACAATCAAATTTTTTCTCTTTCTAATATTAGTATAGACAATTATTATTACTGTCATGGGACCGGTCAAAAAGTTATACCATTACGTGACATTTAAACGTATTTACCTTAGAATAATATTCATATCATGCCATTTAAATAAACTTGCGAAAACACAAGGTCTCCTTGACAGGTCCTTAACCTGTTTCCACACCAGCCTTGACTCTGTAAAGTTGATGGTTAAAGGTGATGTTGGTAACATGTAACACCAGTTAGTTAACACTATTTTAATTTACCAAATTAATTTCTAATGAGTTTAGTAGTTTGTCGTAATTTAAATGATGCTTATATTAACAAGATAGTCTCTTAAAAAAAACAATTAACAAACAAAATGCGTTTACATAAATCCGTAATAGAAACATTTGAATCAGAGACCATTTAAAAGGAAATGCCAGAAGATCGGGCTGAGTGCAGCGTGCCTTGGGAGAGACCTATGTCCAGGCAATGGACTAACATTATGCTGATGATAAAAATAAAGTACCAGTTATATACGAGTAGGTATTTCTCATCTAGGCAACGAGGAAATTAAAAGTGATTCTACCATAACAACTTTAATAAAAAAAAGTGTATCCATCACGGAAAAAGAAGTAGCTAATGTCGTTCAGGAAAAACACGAACTCGACTTGTGAATATACGGAACACGGAAAAGTTGGACAGCTTAATGCACTTGGAAAAGGGTTTACGAAACTAATTTGAGAATACATTGGCTAAATATTTATAATACGTGATGTAACTGCTAAAGGTAGAAGTTCTTGCTTATATTGCTAAGTACCTAAACAGACAACTGTAATATCAGAGCTAAGAAGGATTATCAACTGCGATATTTGATTTAACTACATCTATACTAATATTATAAAGAGGAAAGATTTGATTGTTTGTTTGTTTGCATTGAATAGGCTCCGAAACTACTGAACCGATTTGAAAAATTCTTTCACTGACGGGAAGCTACACTATCCCCGGGTGACATAGGCTATAATCTATACCCGTGCGAAGCTGGGGCGGACCGCTAGTATTACATAAAAATCAATGCAAAAACTTGCCTTCAAACTGAAAGAGAATATTTTAAAACTCTCACTACTCCTAATGACTCTGTTGCAAACAATGGTGCATTTAAAAGTGTGGCGACTGTGGTTATTCCTAACAATAAAATCTACAATAGAAATCTAGAAAATTTATGATTAATAATGACGTTATTGTTGGAATTGGGAAGCCAATGAAAGACATATTTGACGATTTAAAATACTACTCATTTATTTATCGTCATTAGCAGGAGAGGTGTGTGTGCTCTCTACTGAGGCGCGGGCCGCGGAATCAACGAGACTGAAAAATCTCATCTAAGCCTTCTAAATCTATACAAACAATAAGGGCACTGTTTAGTTTAATGTAAACAATATGTACGAAAGAGAAAGATCTAATTATCTACAGGTTGGAGTGAAACAGATTGATTTTTGTAACACTATTCCAACAGTTATAAACACAAACAATTATACAACATAATATTTACAGGAAGGGAATGTTATAAAGATGATAACGATTGATGTAGAAAACACTAAGTAGATATTTACTATTTATAATGAAGCTGAATATAAATTGGGTGCTGATGATGAAGTTAAACCTACGTGATGTGCAGCGGTTCAAGGTTCTACCAAGATCGGAGATTAGATTCTGCAAGCGATGTTCAAAGTTATTTCAAAACAGATGTTGCAATTCACTTCGTTAACGCAAAACGTAGTTATAGTGTTGTATTTTTATAGACGTTTATTTCTCGTCGTTTGTTTATAGTGTCTAGTGGATATACTGGATAGCGTCAAAATATTGTAATTTTTATGTAGGGGACTTGCATAACTAAAGACCTTTCTCTGAAATGAACTTTGACCATTGCGGATATCCTTAAATTTTTATTGTGGTTCGTTAATCTAAAATTCTGAAAAAGAAGCTTGACTTTTTATTACCTAGTAACCTCATTCATCATCTTATTGGGTGGTCAGATTAGTCAGATAGAGGTTACTAGTTAATAAAAAGCCAAATTATAGATTAACGAACAACAATAAAATTTTAAGGATGTCCGTAATGGTCAAACTTCAATTCAGAGACAGGTCTTTAGTTATGCAAGTTCGAAGATTCATCAACAAACGAAATACGTATTACTAAATACGAAATACATACGCAAATTATTTTTATCTTACTAGGGTAGCCATTGTGAATTTAAAATAGTAATTTACCGTTTGACCTATTTGAAGATTTGCTTTGTTTATTTTGATAGATCTTACTTATCTAGAACAGATAAGGGTCACTCTGATATGCTGATAAAATGCCTTTATGATAACGCCGTGAGAAAATCGATATACATTTTGTGCTATGATCTAGTTCAGTTACCGATTATTTTCTTTTTTCTTGGTTAGGCCATACATTAATGTATAAGATTCAGTATGATGACTGCCCCGTTGATCCTGTTGGTAGGCACCTGCCTTCTGCGCTTGGGGGCGTGGGTTCGATTCCCTTGTAGGACAAACATTCATGTGATGTACATTCGTGTCATTTGTGTTTGTTCTATATCTGTGTGATTATCTATCTATTTAAGTATGTATTTAAAAATATATATGTATGTCTCTGGCAGCCATATTACAAGCTTTGTTAAGTTTTGGGTCAGATGACCATGTGTGTAAAAATGACAAAAAATAAGATTCTTTAAATTTCCTGATGTTGATAAAATCTCAACCTTGGCTATTATTTGTTTCATTTGTGAATTGACCAGGCTCAGATAAGTAATGAAGTTGACAGAAAAGTTCATACTTTCCATAGGTTATTTTAAGATAGAATCGAATTTATACGAACTTGTCGTGGACAATCAAAATAGCATTACATTTATCCACTTCACGTTACAAACTCGTGACATTTCCAAAGCAATATTCGAAACCTATGAAGCAAGACATTAAAATTAATGTTTTGATTTTATGTACATTTAATATCACTTTCGAATAGGTTTTCGATTGCTTGATACCGGATCTCAAGGTGATTTACCTGCTGGTAACAGCTTCCTACACAAATCGTGTTTATCAAAACCAGGTATCTGACTCAGAATATCTGTCTGTACTTAAAACGAATAAAATAATTGAAGAGTCTAGAAGGATTTAGATCTGATAGCCTCTAAAGCCTCAAGTGTTCCAATATAGGAAGAAGACAACATTTCTAAGAAAGACGCGTCGATTGACGAACGAGCATGTAACCAGAACGACCTTACAACTATCGAGAATAATTACAATCATAATTACAGTTAATGTGAAACTATATAAAAAAGAGTCAAAGCGCGTGACGGTGGCTTGATGAAAAAACATTGGTGATCCTGAAGTTTTTACAACAACACATCACATCTAACCTTGGAAAGTCCCAGGTTTGTTTGATCACAAAATATTTGTTTTTGCACTGTGGACACTGTAACTATTGGTGACGTAAACGCACCGATGCGGACAGTTCGATTCGCGAATATGGGAGACGTACGGACGTGCGGCCAGCACGGAAGGCCGAGAACGACTGCCTGCGGCGCAAGCGCATTCAGCGCCGCGTCGCTTGAAGGAAAGCATCAACTCCAGTGCAACATGGTTATCTATTATCTATTACAAAGCGCTGTTTTTGCTTTATTGCCCTGGAAATGCTTTCTAAGAGATGGTCAGTTTCTTTATGGTAAGTTACATATTGATAGGGGAAAAGCGGCATCGTCTGACAGGTGATCAAACAGGTAGTGATTATCACTTGTACCAGTTATGTTTCATATTGACCATATGGTATTCCTGTCCACAATCTGCGAAGCCTTCTAACTTTACGAGCCATATGTCATACCGCCAGATGGTTTTCATCAATGTTTGATATCGTTGAATAGAGCTTGAAATTTTTCGACGACATAAAATCTCATGTTTAGTGTTCCAAAACAAAATAGGTCTCATACAAATGTGCACTGTTCAGTATAAGTATTCCGTCAAAGAAGACTTTATTATAGCAAGTAGCCTGGAACACCTGTGGCTCTACAATGGCTTGCCTCAAGGTGATTTACTCCTCGAAGGTCAATGGCATACGCGTAACGATAATGGCACTGATGATGCTTATGACTTACTCGAAGGCCTTAGGTGAATTAATTTGAATTATGTAGATCATGTACCAATACAATGAAGTGAATATGGACTTAAAACTAGAGGAAGTGCATTAACACACTTATGTCTCTATTACGAGTCTGGTCTGGTCTGGTCTTTGGCATATTCCTAAAATATTTGAGGACAAAAAAAAAAACAGAGTGGAAATGCAGAAAAAACTGATTGATAATTTCTTTTTACCTATCAGATTTGTCCAACATTAGAATAACTTTATAAATGTTGTAAACCAATTTTCATGTTGATGTTATTTTTGACAAAACACCAAATAACTATTTCGGAGAGATGTTATCTCTCCGAAACTGTTCACGAACGCATTGGAGGACGTTTTCAAGCTCTTGGACTGGAACGGATTCGGCATCAACGTCAATGGCGAATACATCACTCACCTTCGTTTTGCCGATGATATAGTCATCATGGCAGAGTCACTGAAGGATCTCAATACGATGCTCAGCGACCTCAGTAGCCTTTCCCAACAGGTGGGTCTTAAAATGAACATGGACAAGACAAAAATTATGTCCAATGTCCATGTTGAACCCGTGCCAGTAGTCGTTGGGAACGATACTCTCGAAGTTGTTGACCATTACACCTATCTTGGACAGATTGTTCATTTAGGTAAGTCCAACTTAGGCAAAGAGGTCGCCCGAAGAATCCAACTCGGATGGGCAGCGTTCGGGAAATTGCGTGACATCTTCTCGTCCAAGATACCACAGTGCCTCAAGACGAAGGTCTTTGACCAGTGTGTGTTGCCAGTGATGACATATGGTACTGAGACGTGGTCCTTAACTGTTGGCCTTTTGGAAAAACTCAGAGTCACACAGCGGGCAATGGAGAGAGCTATGCTCGGAGTTTCTTTGCGCTATAAAATCCGAAACGTGGATATTCGCCAAAAAACCAGAGTCACCGACATAGCTGTTAAAATTTGCAAGTTGAAGTGGCAATGGGCAGGCCACATCGCTCGAAGAACCGATAACCGATGGGGAAGAAAGGTTCTAGAGTGTAGACCACGGACCGGAAGACGCAGCGTAGGGAGGCCTCCCACTAGATGGACCGACGACATTGTGAGAGTCGCGGGCATCCAGTGGATGCAAAAGGCAGGCTGTCGTTCAGTGTGGAGGTTAAAGGGGGAGGCCTATGTTCAGCAGTGGACGTCTTCTGGCTGATGATGATGATGACCAAATAACTATTGTTCGTATTCTTTCCGATTTTCTCCGTTAAAATAAAAAAGTCATTCATTGATATTGTCTTCAAAAATGTTAAAAATTTGGCGAGCGATATAGCTATGGCAAGCACCGGGCTAGCATGGTGGATTAGGGCCCAACCTCTCTCCATCAGTGGAAACATGATAGGCTGATTATGGTGATGATGATGATAACCAAGCTCTTAAATGAGAGCTGATGGACTATTTTTATTGGCGCAAACGACTAAAACTAAACTCGACTTGCGATACAAAAAGTTGAGTTGATGAAGTAAGTCTTATATCACGAAAATGGAACATATTTATAATTATACACTCTATGTTCTAAAACAGGCCGGCTACTGCGATATTGTTTCCGTCTCCCTCGCACTATTGTCAATCTGACACTTTAAAACATGGTAAAATATGAAGTGGCTGGTATTAAGTATGCAAGTATAAATTGAAAAAATTATAATGTATAAACACCTTTTTTCTTCATGATAGTCTTGCGTTTGACCACCAACTCACTTGGGCCCCGATTCTGCTAAACCATTTTTTTTTTAATTGTAATTGTTTTAATTTTAATAGTTGATGAATTGCCTGAAAATAGACAGTTTTTTTAAACTAAGTTATAATATTAGGTATATAACAAGTATTATATAATCTATACATATAAAAGGCTTTGTCCTGAATGACTGATTGACTATCAACGCACAGGCTAAACCGCTAATCGTAGAGACCTGAAACTTGGAGGGTGTGTTTTTTGCATGACGTAGGCATCCGATAAGAAAGGATTTTTCAAAATTCTAACCCTAAGGGAGTGAAAAAGGGGGACAAAGTTTGTATGGGACAACGTGATTCCTAGGTCCAATCTACTTCAAATTTTGCATAAACTTTTTTAACAGAATTGATGGAAAACGTGTTTCGTATTTTATTGAAATTCATCCTCTGACGGGGTTAGAAAGGGGTAGAAAGTTATTTTGGCGGTGATTTGCTTCGAAGTTGATATCAATACTCCTCAGTGCTTTTGATTTAAATTACATTTTATTTTGACACATGTTTGAAAACTCAATCCGATTTTATTCAAAAAAGGTTAAACTCACTTGAAAATATAAGCAAATACTCTTTAAACCTGCACATAATAAGTAGGTAATAAATAATAAAATAACTCTTTATCGACACCATAAAAAGATATAACAAGAAGATTACATTTAATATGGGTACAAAAACACGGCCTTATCACTATGACCGACCTCTTCCAGACTACCTTCAACAATGGTGTGCTGCGGTGGAGCAGTGTCTCAGGTATTATTAACCGACTTTAAAAAAGGTTCTCAGTTACGTGGTTTTTAGGGTTCCGTACCCAAAGGGTGAAAACGGGACCCTATTACTAAACCTGCGCTGTCGGTCTGTCCTACCTTTTAACGGCTGTATTTTTCGAACCGTAGTTGATAGTTAGTTGAAATTTTTACAGAATAATATGTAATGTTACGGTTTTAGTAAAGTCAAAAAGTAAAAACGAAAAGGGGTCTCTAATCCCCGCATACAACAAACGTATTTTTTTAACGAATTTTTGTATTAGCTCTAATGTAAAAACGGTAATACGTACAGGCGTCAAACTTGGCACAATTATAATACACCCTCTAAAGAATAAAAAATAATAAATAATGATCAAGTGCGAGTCAGTGACAAATTTCTGTTCATTCATCATCATCATCATCATTGTCAGCCTTTATCAACCCACTGCTGGGTAAAGACCTCCCCTCCCTTGCGCCATTGATCCAAGTTATAATTGTGTTATACTCGAGCGTCACTGTAGCAAAAAATTAAAGATGTGACTGCGTTGCAATTGCTTCAACTATTCTGGGACGCGTATAGCCTGAACAATAACTGATGGTTATATTTTATGGTATTACGGAACCCTCAATGCGCGAGCCTGACTCGAAATGCGTATTTTACTAATTTTGAAGTCGGTCTAATCACTAATGTACTGTAATGTAATGTAATTTTACATAGATAAAAACTGGTTTTGTGCTAAGCAATACTATAAAAGTAGGCATACCATTCAGGTGGAATAGGCGGGACTAAAGTAGAGTGGATTACAGGACAGATGCGGGACTATAGCGAAAAGGGCGCGATAGGCGTAGATTGGATTACGGTATGGGAGTGGAGTGGAGCGGACAGCTGCGGGATAGATCGGAAAGGGTGAGACTGAAGTAGATTGGATTACGGAACGGATGCGGGACTGGATTGCAAAAAGGCAGAAAGGTAGTAAAGTGGATTACGGGACGGATTCCGTCTGTATTAGAGAAGATTATGGGACAAATGCAGGACTGGCGCGGTAAGGATGGGCGGAAGAAGAGTAGATTACGGGACGGATTCGGGCCTGGAGCGGAAAGAGCGGAACGGGAGTAGAGTGGATTTAGGGGGTGAATGCAGAACTGGAGCGGAAAGGCTGGTACAGGAGTAGAGTAGATTACAGGATGGATGTGAGACTGAAACTAAAAAGACAGGATGTAGTAAAGTAGATTTCAATACTACGTGAGCGAAGCCGCGGGCAACAGCTAGTATATTAAATAAGGTGGTATTTAACAAGTATAAAAAAACTGTAAATTTTGAGGCAATTATTTTAAAATTAAAACAATTACAATTAAAAAACAATTGGTTTAGTAGAATCGGGGGCCTGATATTAAGCAATGATGCGTTCTACGATGGAGCTGAGGAAAAACCGATTCACTCGTGATTAGAAGACAGCCAGATTGTAACTAAGAGCACCCATTCAGTCAGCGCATTCTACAGACTAGCAGTTCGTATAATAAAAGTGGAATCAAAACGCTAAGTACGGATTTTTGGAATATCAACTATAAAGCGGTGACGATTTTTCGTGGCCACTCTAGCAGTCCGATAGAACATATTTTATTGAATCATAGCTAAGTACAATCTCGATCAAGTCGCTTTCAAACAGAAAATAGCTAAATCCAAATCTGTTCTGCCGTTTGGGAGTTATGATGCCACAGACCGACACAGATGTCTGCCTACAAACTGATATGCAGTTTGGCAGAGTTGTGTTATAATAACATGTTAGTCAATAAGATAAATAATAATAATAAATTAAAAAAGATACCGACGTTAAATTTATGACACCCCTCTTTTTAAGTCGGTGGTTAAAAACCAATACCGCAGGTCTGCAATAACCCACCAGCTCTGTAAGTAGTAGTAGAATGAATGAGTTTTCTAGAGAATCATGTGAGACAGGAAGCTTGCGATAGATCGCCATAGAAATCGAAATATGCAGATTGCCAGGTTCATTAGCTTCGTCATTATTAACTTTCATCACATCGGAGGCATCGTAGTATGCTTGAAACGTTATTCAGATCCTTGAGAATATTCGAAATGAGACATTTGTCAATGAGGTTACAGATACACGATGAATATATCCACGTATCAGTGACAAGTACGTGCACAAGAATCGCAATAGCGTGCAAATGATTGTGCAATGTTTTTGGTGGTAGACATGCATAAACTGAGGAAAGGTTCTTTGTTTTATTAAAATCTGACAACGGTTATATTGCTGAATCATATTTCGCAAATGGTACACTTGAACAACAAAATTATGTAAGTACGTACCAAAAAAGCTCACATTTTAAAAGACCTATTGAATGATACTTCACCACGATAGTAAAGGCAGTTTTTTTTTCATCTAGTATTTAACACGATGACTTCATCTAAGCATGTGTCCATCTCTGAACTTAGTGGAATCTATCGACACTTCATGTACTATAAAATGTCTAAATTCGAGGCTGTATGTAAAAATAAATACAATTTTAACTTAACCCCTCATTTTGGGTTTGCCGTTGTTAGCTAAAATGATAAGGTACGAGAGTCATCATCATCAGAGACCTCCACACCGAACGATAGCCTGCCATCTGCATCCACCGGATGTCCGCGACTCTCAAGATATCGTCGGTCCATCTAGTGGGAGGCCTATCTACGTTGCGTCTTCCAGTTCGTGGTCTCCACTCAAGAAAATGTCTTCCCCATCGGTTATCGGTTTTTCAAGCGATGTGGCCTGCCTATTGCCACTTCTACTTGCAAATTTTAATAGCTATGTCGGTGACTCTGATTTTTTGGCGAATATCCACGTTCCGGATTTTATCGCGCAAAGAAATTCCGAGCATAGCTCTCTCCATTGCACGCTATGTGACTCTGAGTTTTTCCAGGTATGAGAGTACAGGTCAATAAATAATATTATCTTAGGGGTCAATGCAGTGTCGCTCTAATGTTAAAATGCATCAACCGACAGTCGCGGTCATGGTGTCACCTAGGGAGTTGTTTTTTTTTTTTGTCCCATGTTGCTTTTCTTCATTACTGTTTTAATAGACCTATTCTGTACGGGCTACGGGCATCTGTGCTTAGGTTAGAGAGATTGAAGACCAAATAACTGTAGCAGCTGCGGACAATATTCTGATTGAGACATTAGTCCACGAACATAATTATAGTGGTAAAGTAAATGTGCTCTTTATCGTCCGGAATAGGCAATCGAGAAACGTTACGAAGCCACCAGTCTATAGATCAGTGAGTGAACGTGCGCGGACGCAAGGTCGTTTAGAAACCGGTCCGCTGTCCACCAGACTCTATTATAGATTCTTAATAGTGTTGAAGAAACAGTTTATTGGCCAATATTAACAACTGTCAATACAATGAGCCATTCTTCATCACGTGAATCGTTTGTATGTTTTTTGCCGCATAATTCTTCTGTTCATTCAGTGGTTTGCCAAGAGAAATTAATGAAAAGTTTCTTTCTTTAAAAAAAAAAACCGACAGCGGTATTTTTGGTGGATTATATTTTTTGTGGAAACTGAAGTGATTTCTACACATTAGTTTTTATTATTCTAGAATTCCCGAAGGATAAAATCTACCTCTCAAAGGCTTCTTCTTTATCTACTTACAAGGGCCAGAGTCCGTTTGAGGCTCAGATAAGTTCAGAAGAAAAAAATTGAGTTGCTAATATAGATACATATTAGCACGCTGGACCTAATCACCATCCCAAGTGGACAGTGTGTTTTGATTATTTAATTTCCTATGGACAACTATGTATTTTATGATGTAACTAGCGACCCGCCCGCCCGGCTTCGCACGGGTGTAATTTACGTGCGAATCCGGGGCGGGTCGCTAGTTATATACCTATAAAAACCTTCCTTGAAAATGTATCTAACTGATGGTGAAAACCGCAACAAAATCCGTTGCGTGGTTTAGGAGTTAGCGGCCATACAGACATACAGACAGACGCGGAAAGCGACTTCAATTTATACTATGTAGAGATAATAGGTATGTATGGTGGTGGGTATTGGTGACCGAGCGGTAGCATGTGCGCTTTACAATCTGACGGCACCCGGTTCAAACTTCGGATCTTACCAATGACTTATTTAGTACGTAAATAAATTATGTGCAGTTTTAATGCTATCCCTCAAAAACAGTAAAGGAAAACATCGTGAAGAAACCGGCATACCCAAGAACCCTCTACAAAGTTCAAAGACATACGACATTCACCAACATGCATGGTGGATTGGTGCTTATCTTCTCTCTGAGAGAAGGCCTGATTCCCAGCAGTGGGAACATAATAGGCTGCAATGATGATGTATGCATCCACTATACATGAATTGATCTGGACAAAGAAGTGGGTAGTAATTAGATGAACACTGGCGCCAGCGCAACGCCCGCGCTTCTAGTGCCTCATTACGCTCCAATAGGTTCAATATACAAGTGCATGAAACGTGTCAAAGCGTCGTTGCAACTTGCAACCTACAGTTGACCATCGTCGAGATTAAACGTTTTTAGTATAATCTCATTATATCTTTAAACATGAGTCTAATGCAGACTATATTGCTGCTATATGTATGGCACAAGTACAATAAAGTTATATGATTATTTACGGGATATTTACCGTGGTAAGGTTGTGGAATGAGCTCCCGATATTTCGGCGCAGTCGGCCAAACAACCGTGAACCTTTAGTGAACAACCGTGATAGTTTACAACACACACACACACTACACTGTTTTACAAGTAGAATAGTATAGTGTCCTGATGTTTCATTTATTGCAAATAATGAGCTTAACAGGCGGTGAAAAGCTATGATTAAATACACTGCTTTAAACTATAACGTTTGTACACTACAGTTACGATATATGTTTATTGACGGGATATTTTCCGTGGTAAGGTGGATGGAGATCTCGATATTTCGGCGCAGTTATATACATCATGTTAACGGGAAGACTGAAGAATACGGGTGGTTGACCGAAAACACAAAATATAAAGGGCACAGATAGTCAGCTTCGGCTGTCCTTGATTTTAATTACTCGCCGTAGCGCTAGTGTACGCAAAGCAGCTATAATGTTGTGTTTATCGGGCGAATTATCACGCGAAACTATAAAATTACGCGTAGTGCCCCCGCGACTGGCGTTGCCCGATTCGATCCGAGATCGCTGTAAGTGCGCGTCTTTGTGTGTATGTGTGTGTTTGTGTGTGTGCGCCTGTTTACGCTCGATTTATGCAGCCGACCTTCTGTACTGTTCTGTGTCAAAAAGTTCAAATTTAGGTGCAGACAAACCATCTACCCTCTTTCTTAGTCATTTGATATTGTTAACCGTAGCAAAAAAAAATAACTGTAATAATATAAATTAAGTGAACAACTGTAATAGTTTAAAACTAATAAACTGTTATAATAGCAAAACCTAAGAAATCATGATCAGCTGTGTTTTATACGCAGCCCACACTGCCCCATAATAGATAGACCCATGTTGCCTGGTTTTAAATTTTATCTGTTCGTTTACAGGTTCGATAAATGCTGGTGATTACATATCTTCCCTTATTTGGCTGATCTGAGATGTTTTGCCTTAAGGCGTACAAAGACTCAAAGACAAGCTGGCTATTTGCCTCTATGGGAACAACAGAATATTTCCGTAGACCATCAAGTAGGTTGCGGTTGACCCACTGATACCCGTTGGAGTGTCTCTAACAGTAACTTTATGTCTGGCTGATTAGGTAGAGCAAGCGGACTGACAGCAGGTGGTATTGATCTGTACACCGCATAACATTCTTAATGTTGTTTTTAACTGACTTTCGGAGGAAGGTTTTCAGTTCGGCCCATATTTTTGTGTACACCAAGGGTAAAATATCCTATGCAAGTGGGCCATCAGTGCAGCGTATTATGTAACTTTACTGGTTACGCTTTTATAGCAGCCAGAATAGGCTTCACGATGCGCAACCCAATCTAGGGTCCCATATTCACATTTTTCGTAACGACGGTTTAATTTCGATATATCACGAATTTTGTCTGATTTGGTGTGGCAAAGCTGCACAAAAACCGTCGTGACGAAATTTGTGGACAAGGGCCCAGCTTTCATGAAAGCGAAAGTCGTTACCAGAAAAGTTACGTAGATAGATAAACTCTTTATTGTTCACACCACAAATGTCATACACACGATAAAACAGCTTAAAAACTAGTGCAACAATGTACGTAGTAAGTCAGCAGATCGTATCCCCCGATAATAATACTAAAATTAGGCACTCTTTAAAGCAAATCTGATATTATAGATTCAGTTCACGTCCTGAAAATGTCATGAGACCTATAACAGGTCCCCTACAAAAACTGGTCATACTGTCGTCACGGTAGAGAGATTCCACCGGTTTCTATGCATCAAAGCCATTCGAAGCTATCGTTGTCTGTAGGTAAAATATCTCATTACAATTGGGGTCTCCACGCATTGTATAGGCCGATAACGCTACTATATCTGTGCGGCCTTGTTTAGAAAGAGCATTTGAGAAGTACGTAATTGTTCGTTGAAAATAAGAATATTAAACTCGGTTCAAGGATTTATTAGGCGTAGGTAGACCGCCACCAGATAGACCGACGATATCGTGAGAGTCGCGGGCATCCAGTGGATGCAGATGGGCAGGCTGTCGTTCTAAGGGGCAGGCCTATGTTCGGCAGTGGACGTCTTATGGCTTTATTATGATGATGAAGCATTTATTTGCTCTGACAGCTGGCTATTCTAATTTCTATACTATACTAACTCATTAGGTTAAAATAGCATCACATCAAATTGTAATACTTTTGTGCCCACGGATGTATGTAACAAATCTTCCCAAAATTTTCAGACCAAATACACCGACCAACGACCAATTTTAACATGGTCTGGGCTAGACAAGTGCACACTAAAGCTTACGGTCAGCCAACGGTGCTGCTGACCGGGTGAACGTGTTGTGTGTTCTGCATAACCTATGTCGCCGTGAGATGTTCGCGCGTGACCATTAAGCTTTTGTGATGGCAAGGTCACGAGATGATTAGCGTCGTCTATAGGATTTAGCTGTAAATCTGAGGTTTAGAATAGACTGTTTGTGATTACCACGGCTCAGATTGTAATACTCGCTGATTGAAGTGATTATAATCCAGTACGAGTATCGCATTGAGGAGTCATGTCGTAAAGGGAGGTGAAAACGCTTAAACCGTTTTCTCGCTGAACTGACCGTGAATCCTGGAAGTTACTCAAAAGGCAAGAGCTACGCTCTTAAATGAAATCTCTTGAATTAATGAAGGATTACCACTTGATATTATCTTAATACTTGCTGAAGTGATTATAATTCAGTAGGCCACATGCACAACTAACTTGATGTTTAGCGATGGTGTGGTCGAAGATGCTAAACACACCTAGCTTGGAATGTGAACTGATTCTCAGATAATGCTGCTGGGACACACCGTGAGGTACTTGGTTACTGGTTTTAAACTTGAGGATGGTAGCAAGGTGGCTAGCCAGACGAGCATTAAAAAAACTCTACCACCAACGGACGTGCCAACCGCTATCATTGCTACCAAATGTTCTTTACGAACCTAAACCAACCCAGCTTCATAAATGAACGGAGTACATTTGGATTGCTGGCAAAGCTCGATTTGGATTGTGTTCCGAAGAACTGTTTGATCTCATGCCGGCTTCACGGTTTTATCATCGTACTAGCCGCCACCGCCTGAAAGTTCATCCACACATAATAGATCAGTGGAAATCGCAAACTGTGCGATTCACACGATCTTTCTTGCATAATTTGGAATGAGCTACCTAACGTGATGTTTCCGAGTAGCTAGAACATAAAGTTCTTCAAAAGGAGAGTTAAAAGAGTCCTTAAGGCTTGGCAACGTATTTGTAATGCCTCTGGTGTTACAAGTATCCATGAGCGACAGTGAGTGCTTACCATCAGACGGCTCGTCTGCTTGTTGACCTATGGCATAAAAAAAGCTGTTCAGCAGATATTCCACTGCTCATAAGACCAATATGTACACCAATCTGTTCTGTGAACAAGTCAACAAGTTGTTAAATTCAGAGAATAATAGGACGATAAAACAAAACTTGACTCAGGGACATCGGAAAATTATTGCGCATTAAGTAAAAGTAGGTTACTGTTCCAATAGGGTTTGGGTGAACCAATTACCTTAAAGGGTTATTGGTACTACCACGTGGAGCGAATTTTGTTCAATTAATCGTACACGTGAAAGGCTATTGATTGCCTTTTTGGCCTTGCCCTATTAAAGAGACGATCATGACAAAATACTGCAGAAAATTGTTACTGTGAAGCATGAGCGATGGTGGCCGAGCGGCAGCATGCGTGCGTGCTTTACAATCTGACGGTACCCGGTTCGATTATTGGCCCTGCACCAGTGACTTATGTGGTGCCTAAATAAATTATGCTTAGTTTCAATGTCATCGCTCAAAAACGGTGAAAAACATGTTGAGGAAACCGGTAAGTCCAAGAACTTCAAAGTTCAAAGACATATGACATTCACTAATATGCACTGGGCCAGCATGAAGGATTAGGATCCTCTCTCTCTCTCTCTCTCTCTCTCTCTCTCTCTCACTCTCTGAAAGAAGGCCTGAGTCCCAGCAATGGGAACATGATATAATGAATGATTCATAATGAAAAACATTCTCAGTTAAATAGCTGGTAAAATCAATACATAATTTCGAGTTATAAAACTTACGTGGCTGGGATGATGGCGGCAGTGCAGTACTTCCCGTTTAGAGACACGAAATTAAATTCACATTCTCGTCGCTACGGAATACTACGGATACGTTTCACGTCCTCGTATATCTCCTAAACTCGGATTCTGGCGTCGCGCCTGCCGCAATTCTAGACGCATTGCAACATTCTGCAGTGACAAAGGCATTTTAGCGAGGCTTGCGGCCAATTTCACAAATAAAAATATATAAGAAATGTCTTGCTTGGACTTGAAGATACTTGCGGCTTTATTAGACCAACTAAAGTTTATGTGGAAATTAAAAATACTGCGAAATATTAAGCGCTGAATTAAGCACTTAACATTGATTATGGAAGAAATGAGAACTAGAAACTGAGTAGATAAATAAATATTCATGACATTTTCGCACACACGGACCCCAAACTAAGCAAAGCTTGTAATATGGCTGCCAGAGACTGATATACATATATAGTTTTAAATACATACTTAATATTAACAACCAGATATAGATAAAACAAACACAAATGTTCTTCACATAAATGTTAGGTGGGAATTGAACCCACGCCCCCAAGCTCAGAAGGTAGGTTCACTACCAACTGGACCAACGGGCTATGATACATAGTAAAATAAGTAAGAACATAGAAGCCTGGAGTTCGTTTATAGGTCTTTTGAAAGGCGATTGTTTATCTAGGAAACAAACATTAAGTTAACATGCCATTTGAAACACGTAAGGGCTTAGTGATAATGCCACTTGTGGTCATCTATCTGCCATAATTATACTAACTGGTAGGTTGCCATCATTATTATAAGGTAAAGGCCGATCTTGTATAATCAAACTCTACTAGTAGTTCTCCCGTAACAGTGACCTCGCGACGCATAAATCTTCGGAACCCCTCAATCGACTTTTCCTAAATTCGAACTTAAAAATTGATTTGGAATGAACTACTTGCCTACAATGAGTTTCGTAAAAATCAGATCCACGATACGCAAGTTATCGTGGAACAAACCATGCATAGAAACGCCGACTTTAGCATTAGAATTGAATTTGTCATTAGAATCTGAGACCTCTCTTCGCTCTGTCAATAAGAAACTTATTTCATCGCTAAGTAGCAGTGTGTAAGGCAAGCATTACTATGTTGTGGATTGAAGGGCAATAAGGCCATAAAGATATTTACCATCTAATATCACAAGGTGACGAACGCAGTGCGTTGACCGAGTTTAAACCTCAAGAAAGTTCAAAATTCAGAGTTGAAATTCTAGATTCTAAGTGGCACTGAACAAGCAAAGACAAGAGTGACGCTTACCATCAGGTGAGCGACTAGCTCATCTCATCACAGTTGCATAAAAAGAGTAAGAAGAATGGTTTTAGCAATCAAAACAAAACTATTCATAGCAAAGTAAATGCAAAAAATAAACATGAAAGAGTGCCCAATACCGCACTAACAATAACTTTATGTGCATCAACATCAATACAAGATTGCCGTCAGAAACAAAGCTTACAAATGTGAAACCGTACACAGAACATAAACAACAAAACGGGGAATCAGCGACATTCCTTCCGTGATCGATGTTTTCGTGATTCAGAACGCATCGCGCGCTTAATCTTGCAATACGGCCGGAGTCAGGGCTAGGCTGAATGGGCCGCTTCCCCCTTCTGGGGCCGTACTACCTGTAGCTATTAATTTTAGGTGATTGCGGAATATCACGCGAAAGACCGAAATACGGTTTGCGATCGCGAAATTTTTTACAATCACCTCAACTGAATCGCTTAAAACAGGCGACGTTATGGCCCCTGTAGAACGAGGAGGTAATAAACATAATACTTATGTCTGAGTTTTGTTTATGTCATACGAGAATTAATCAAGTAAGATTGAGCCGGTTACTTTGACTATAGTTTCAACCGCATTTTGTGCCGCGCGCGGGCTGCTTTTCGCTTTGCTTTGATGTACAAGTTTCTTCCAGCGTAGCCAAACTTGTCTTATAGCGAAGTGGTACTTCAAAGCACATTAATATTTACATTGTCGCTATTGATTAGCGGAGGAAATATGTAGATAGAAAAGTAAAAAGAAAGAGAGAATGTGATACGTTTACATCAAATAAAGAAAAGAAAATGTCATTATCGTACAAATGAGCCTACTACTACGAAAATACTAGCAGATACGGCACTTGCAGACGATGCGTATTACAAGTAGTAGGTACAAGTTGAAAGTAGCTTAGCTACTACGCATCGTCTGCATCGTTTTGCTTAGTTCAAGTGGCAGTGGATACTATGCATCGTTTGCAAGCGCCTATACTCAAAGAGAAATGAAGAACAATCATTTCAAACGGATTTTTTTATTTATATTACACGGGAATTTCTCACGTAAGATTAAGCCGGTTACTCCGACTATAGTTTCAACGGGTTACGAATTTTTAAAGTTATCTTATATACCCCAAGACCAAGCCCTGACTCCGTCGTCGTCTTGCAACACAGTAGTGTGGAAATAAATTTAGTATTCCGCTATATTTTTTACACGGTTGCAAAAACGAAATCGTAGTCTGAATTGAATTTTCGATTCAGAGATGCTCTCTCGGTATTGAAAACCGAATTTAGCGAAATGGATTTTGAATTGTTTTGAAAGCTTTTTGTTTACGATATCGGTTTCAGTGGTTGCAAGTAATCTAACGGTGATAGAGTTACCAGCGGTGGCGTTTATTTGTTTACGTTTCGAGATAATCGAGCTTCAAAGGAACGATTTGTTTGTTATTTCTAAATATTTGCTTTTCAAACAGAGACGTAGTTCGAAATTTTTTAAGCATATCGGTACCTACATAAAGCAATAGTACTCAGGTATAGATTGTTATTGTTCATCACTAAAACACGTAAATTTCTGCAGTGGACCCCAAACTAGGCTAAGCCTGTATTTTGGGTATCCAGTACATACAGTAGTACTAGCTGTTTCCCGCGACTTAGTACGCGTAGCCTTTCATATAAACTTTCAACCCCCCATTTGCCCCCTTAATTAAGCTCATTCGCAAAATCCTTCTTAGCGGATGTCTACACCCCATAAGGAACCTACCTGCCAAATTTCAGCTTCGTAGATCAAGTTGTTTTTGGAGATTTCGTGATAAGTCAATGAATAGCGAGTATAGATAAATTTCGCTTTTATAAATAGAAGAAATACCATGGGCCAAGTAAATTAAGTATTTAGTGTTAGGTTGTATTTTGTTTAGTAAATAAAGGCGCTCGCTAAAAAAATAAAAGAATCTATTACTATCACCGATGCCATATCTAAGCATCTGAGAGACAAAAGCAAACACTTGCTCATGCGACGCGCTTCTTATCTAGCTACGAGTAGTCCTTGTGGCAATTAAGTTAGCTCTAATTGATTCTTGACCTACCTTCACACCCACTATCCATTCCAACATTCAACATCACCTTCGAATACCGTCGCGAATGAACAGTTGTGTACCCAACACGCTCCCTTGTGGAAAACCTTGTAAAGTACGTACAAGCTACTTGTTGATGCTTGACTTACCTTACGTATTGGCTAACAGTGAGGTGAACTACCGATCTAGTTACCGTTCACGCAACCGAGGCCTTAATCTCTTATTACATAAGGTATAAAGTAGTGTTTTACATAAGGGTACTTGTTGTCGTGCAAGCACCAACACTGAAATATTGGTGTTGATGACATTTAAAGATGATTGAGTGATTGTAAAGCTGCTGCTTTTGAAATTTTGGATTATAAGAGATATTTAGGGTTACGTAGTTAGGTACTACTAGGAACCCCTATAAGTTCATTCTGACCACAGTAGATCTGTAGTTCTGACCGTCCTTCTGTTCTTATTATTTAGAAAGAGTTATATTGCGTAAAACTTTGCATAATTACAGTTTTAGTATAGATCTCAATTTAAAAATATATAAAAATAAAATTTTGCATTTTAGGGGTGGCTCTGGTACATGTGAAATGGGAATTCATATTTTAACTGCTCCCTCGTTTAGTGTTTCGTTGAATAGGTTTTTGAATAAGTAGGTCTTTTAAATTGAAATTAAGGTTTCATAGATAACTTTTTATCCCCTTCAGTTTCAGTTTCAGTATCTTTATTTCAATTGGGTACAAATACAAATTTCGCAAGGTCGACATTTTTATATTGCCCCCCCGACTTTTTACTAAATATTTGTTATATGTATATGTCATTTTCTTTATTCCTTCTGCTAAGATTTCACGTAAATAATATTCGATATTTTTTGTCTTAAAAGTATTAAAATGCGCGAGCGAGATAGAGCACACACGAAGTATATGACTGTTAAAAACCGGTGACGCGTTTTTTTTAATGATGGATTTTCAGCAGTCATCATAGTTTTTTTTTTAGGACAAATTAAATAATTTTCTTTCGAAGTCGGTGCACCCGTTAGGTTTTTAGAATTTTTTGAAGTTTTTTTTTTAAGAAGTGGTGTCATCTATTTTTCAATGGGGTAAAAGTTTCGCTCATAATCATCATTTCAGCCATAGGACGTCCAGTGATGGACATAGGCCTCCCCCATCAATCTCCAAAAGTTTCGCTGCTGCCGGTAAAATCGCTTTGAATCCTACTATCAACTGCGCAAAGCGGCTTGTTATCATCACAAAGTGCAGCTTTTCCATCAAATATCGCCATAATCACTATGACTAGTAAGAAACTTACCTTTTATAAGCACATTCGCATCCAACACTGGTACACACAACTAATGGAAGTTTTAGCTTCTTTACACTCTGCAGAACCCCCGGCTTCGTCTTGAGACGTCTCCCTTTACGAGCAATCATACTTTAATTTATTATTTTCAACTTCTAACTCACTAACTTTTTACTAAGCTAAAAATGCTTGAAGAGTTCACTGCTAGTTTATGTTTTAAGTTATTGAGTCAATGATTTACGCTAAAAAGGTTTATATAGTCTCTAACTAAAACTCTATTTGTAGTCCCGTGCGTTTTAGAAGGTCCAGTGCTGAAAATCGGCGCTGCAGAGAAATCTGTAGCATTATCACTGAGCACTGCCCTTTTTTGTCGCATTAGACACTACAGCATGTATTAGTATCTTTTAATTAATAAATATTTTCATTGTATTTTTTTCTGTTTTGCAATGTTGATGTTGTAGTGTTTTGTGCTAAAAATAAATGTTTTTATTTCCTTCTTAGTTTTTATCATTTTAAGCTACTTTTTACCGCGTTTTTATTTACTCGGTCTCTTGTCTGTTTGTTTCTCTGTTTTAATTTTAAACTCTGTTTTTGACTAACTTCCAATTACAGACTTGAAACTTTAAAAACATTTCAGGACAAAGTGTTTTATTAAAATTAAAAGCTAAAAGTAAAAACGTGATATGAAAAAAACACAATTATTTAATTAAGAACTGCGACGATCTTGCAACCCGGATTGCTGCTTTGAATTCAGCCGTTCATATGTTATATTTATTTAGACGGTATCACTTCGGACGGTTTATAATTTGTACTATGACATAGTAAACAACGTTGCTCGTAGAAAATAGATGGTAACACTCTGGTTTAAGGTGGGTGGTTCCCGACATGACTGTGGTAAAGTGGGCGGACTCAGATGCGTTGATAACGGTTAAGGTTAGAATATATGGTTGAAACGAGTAAAATTAAATGGTTTAGATTTATATGGTTGCAAGGTGATTGGTCTAATGTGAAGTGAAGGTATCGTCGAAGATGGTAAACACACTATCCTAGATCCTTATTCGTACCAGTGGCGTACTCCGTACTTTAGGTATGTAGCTACATGTAGCCGACATGTCGGACCTGCCTCGCCCGCTGCCGCGTGATAGACAGAGATAACGTGACAAGAGTTTCGCGATAGACAGAGAGGCAACTTCTAGGTTAATATAGCTGTAGGTAGTTAGCACTCGCACGTTCTGAATTGCACTTTATTGGGTAGAGTTGCTACTTATAAAATGATTTTGCGGAGTGAATCTTCTGTACTTGTACTATTACGTCTTCTGTGTTCGTAATATTATAATCAACGTACAGCATTTAATTTTTATTTGTAAAAGATTTGAGAATAACAGTATGCGCTACGCTTATAATAATACTAGCTCAAACAGCCTCGTTACTGCAAATAATGCATGTTTAATGAACGCTTAAACAACGCTAAATGTTAGCATCCGACTTAGTTTGGAACGCTGGGTATTCAAGCGTATAAACTGCATTGAATTGCATCTCACGTACATACATCCATTCCACCCTAAAATTATCTTTTTATCCAACTGCGCAAGAAAGAGGGTTATGTTTTTCGAGAGTATGTATGTCTGATGGTTTCTTTGGCACGCCCAACAGCCTAAACGGTTTAATGGATTTCGACATGAAAGATGTCATAGTGGGAGTGACATAAGAATTCAAGAAAGCATCCACAAAAAAATAATGGGAGAAATAGTGAGTAGATTTTGCTAAATGGGTCAATATTACCAAATTACTATCATTATGTAGAGCTCACTAAGCAGATTTCAAAAATATATAACACTAGTAGGCCACCCCTGCTTCGCACGGGCGAAGCCGGGATATATGGCCTATGGCAACCGGGGATAGTGCAGCATCCCAACAGTGAAAGAATTTTTCAAATCGGTTCAGTAGTTTCGGAGCCTATTCAATGCAAACAAACAAACAAACAATCAAATCTTTCCTCTTTATAATTATAGTATAGACTACTTTAAAATACTCAGTAGTTTACGAGATAAAGCGGTACGATAGAGCTCTGTATCTACTACGAGTATATGTATAGATAGGTACGCAGCGCGCCGCTGACGTTACTTTTCAGTTATTTACCTACTACCTATACAATGCAGTCGGGTTATATTTTTTTCATAATTTATTTGTTATGTTGCCGTTTCGCTTTGTTTCGTTCTTATATTTCTTCTCACAACTTTTTTAAACTTTAATATTTTCAGAAGTGGCTTTGTGAAACTTAAACTTCACAGCACAAAAACCCAGGAAAAGGCCCTAGTATAAAGTTTGTAGTAAGTACCTGTTTTGTGTTGCCACAAGTTCGCTCCAACCTCGAGTCGTTTTAATAATTCCCTATTTAAAACCGTAAGTATGTCAACCGCATCGCGCGAATTTTCACTCGCTAGGAAATTGAAACGGCTTGTTCATTTCCTGCGATATATATCCCGGTTTACTGCTTGCATTTCAAAATGAGAGGGGAAAGAGTTAATGTGGGCTATTAGGCTAATAGATTCGGCTGTAAAATGTTTTATAACAATTTCTGTGACCTACGATTTTTTAAAATGAAAATAGGAGTTTTTACGAGTGCTATGGTGCTGAGTGCTGACGTTAGCCGTCAGGTGAAGTCAACATTAAACGCCGACCCCGTTTAGTGAAAACATCGTGAGCAAACCTTTATGTCCAAGAACCTCACAAGTTCAAAGACATAAGGACATTCACCAACATGCACTGGGCTAGCACAGTGGAATAGGGTCCATCCATCTCACTGAGAGAAGACCTGAGTCGCAGCAGTGGGAACATGATAGAGTATTGATGATCATGAAATGTGGTAAACAGTCCTTGGAAGTGAAACTTTTCCAATTGGAACCGACAAACAGTTCCTAAGGTTTATTCCCAACAACATTTCATAGTCAACATTCAACGTTTTCTGTGCAAAATTTTGGCTTATAATGAATGCTTGTATAATTTTTTTAGGTTAGTTTTTTCTTTTGTTATTCTTATGTTTT
This sequence comes from Agriopis marginaria, assembly GCA_932305915.1. Classification (NCBI taxonomy): domain Eukaryota; kingdom Metazoa; phylum Arthropoda; class Insecta; order Lepidoptera; family Geometridae; genus Agriopis; species Agriopis marginaria. The sequence goes on along the minus strand of OW029914.1, from coordinate 16,421,954 downwards.
TTCAGGGCAAGCGTGCTCCATCGCAGACCGCATCATCGCTTGGCATCGAGCGAATTGGTGGTCTAACGCAAGCCTAATACTAAATTAAAAATTAAAATTGATTACCTACTAGTGTACAATTTTGGTTCAATGAATGATTTTATCTGTTAGAATAATTAGTTAGTAATAGAAATTAATATTTTGGTAACGTTGGCTTGCTGTGCGCGTTGGCTTCGCTGTAAGCACAGCAAAAGCATTTAAATTTAAATAAATAAAAATAGCTAATAACATTTCCGATAAAGATAACACGAGACTTTAGAGTGAGCTTTCATACTGGTATCACTTACGAAAACAAACATGTCTTCGGTTACTTCACTGTCTACTCTATAGCCGAGCGACCCAGTTATAGGAGGAAACATAAACACGCTCTACATATCAGTAGGACGCTTGCTGTTTTTATAAATGAAGAAAACATTTGGGTTACAAAGTTTATTAGGGTTTTCGAAAACGCGGATTGTGATTGGGACACTACCGGTGCCGGTAGAGCCGCAATCCAATTTGGGTACAGGTTGTAAAAACGAGAGTTGATTGCTGTTAATCAGCCAAAGCTACGGCTGTATTTTAGCTAATGAAAAATAAAACCGGCTAAGTGCGAGTCGGGCTTACGCACTGAGAGTTCCGTACCACCACATAACTTGTTAGCTACTATTACTAAAAAAATGTGCAAAAAGACCCCATCTACGCCTGACGTTGTTTCACTTCGGTGATCGTACGAGAACCGGTGGTGAACAGAAATTTGACACCGCACTTGCACTTGACTCGCACTTGGCCATTGTTTATTATTTGTTTTTATACTTTAGAACGTGTGTACTATAATCATGCCAAGTATGACGCGTACGTATTAATCACCGTTTTTACATTAGAGCTAATACAAAAATACGTTTGTTGTATGCCCCATTTCTTTTTTACTTTGTCTTTTTTACTCGTATTATAAATTTATCCACCGTCACATTACATATTCTGTGAAAGTTACAGCCACCAATAGGTAGGACAGACGGACAGACATCGAAGGCTTAGTAATAGAGTTTCGTTATTACCCTTTGGGTACGGAACCCTAACAATCGGAAAAGGAGATTTTCAATGTTATTCATTACGTAATCCATTAATCCATTTAAATGTAACACCAGGGTTATTCACAATTTTCTATTTGTACATCATCATTTATGTACTTATGTACATAATCATTTATGTACTTATGTACATAAGCATAATGGCAAAAAATAGCTGTGACCAATTTTGGCTCTGGCGTTTAATGAATAAATAAATTAACGGTATATATCGTAAGCTATGGTAAAACAAATTCACCGATCTGTATTAATCTGGTATACTAACAAAATCACAGTCTTTGTACGAACCGGACCCAAAAGTAGAACAAGCAGATCAAACAATAACATAGAAGGCATTCTATGTGAGTACATCTCAAGATATTTACTGAGAACATTGAATATTCGCCCACATCACAAACCGACATTTTTGCTGCGGCCGCTTGCTAAAATGTCGCTTCTATTAACCTAAGCAATGTTTGATTTTCCAATACACATTTTGGGTGTAATATCAATATTCATTAGACTTCTTGTATATAAATGATTATATACAAGATCGGTGCAGGGCCGAGGATCGAACTGAGTGCCGTCAGATTGTAAAACGCACATGCTACCGCTCAGCCACCATCAGTTACGCTCGGCGGTGCGCGGTAAAGAACGCAAATTCACACTATAAATCAATGGCGGTTTCAAACATAAGACAAGTGACTCAGTCCAGTTTTTCTCTAGCTTTCTTATCAAATTTATCTCGTTCCGCGTTTTTTATAAATGAGCAGTAAGCAGCATTCTATCAGCCAAGTTTTAATTGCGTGGCCATCCGGCCTGTTTCATCTGTCTGGGGGCAAAGAAAACCCCTCAGGGGCTGTTTCTGAAAGACCAACAGGACATAATGTTTTATTAGCCCTCAGGAAACGTTATGTTTATGTTATTACTGGAAATTAAATTAGAAATTATTACAAAGGTACACATTTTACCGATTTCAATGGTTTTCGTTTTTGGGATATCGTCGAGGGTTTTGATGAAAAAAACATCTCTAAGTAGCCTTGGAATAGATTTTGTTAAAATTTAAAAGCTCATTTGATGAAGCTCAAAGCTCAATCTTGTAGATCTGATGCCAGCGTCACGGTTTTATCATCGTACTAACCGCCACCGCTTGAAAGTTCATCCTCACATCATAGATCAGTGGAAATCACACACTGTGCGATTCACACGATCTTTCTTGCCGCATACCTGCAAAATGTGGAATGAGCTACCTTCCGCGGTGTTTTCGAGAAGCTACAACATGGGGTTCTTCAAAAGGCGAATTAATAAAGTCAGCTACGTATTTGTGATGCCTCTGGTGTTACAAGTATCCATAGGCGACGGTGACTTACCATCAGGCCCGTCTGCTTGTTAGCCACCTATGGCATAAAAAAATGCCGAAATGACGAAGCTGAGGTGACACTATAAAATAATGTCACCAAAATTAGGTTTTTTTTTTCTTACATGTGTGCTTGTAAAAGTCGCTCCTTCGTTTAATTACAATCTAGTTAGGCTAAGTTAGGCTAATGCGTAATTTAATTCTAACCTAACTTGTACGTATGTTTATAAAAAAAAACTAACTGTCCAATAACACGTTTCTTATTGCCTCTATTCTTTGTTTACGTGTTTTTTAGAGGTATCACTACACTACTTAACACTGACACTTTGTTTTTCATTACACTAAGCACTAACTCGAATGGTTTGGTTCTCTTAAGTCTTCTAACAATATTCGTAACAAAAAATATCAAGAAAAGTTTCGAATTGAGAACCTCCTCTGACGATTGTTTACGTCAGTGTAAAATTACTTAAGTGCACGTACTTAGCAATGTATTCATCATTTCATTATTTCAGCCATAGGACGTCCACTGCTGGACATAGTCCTGCATCGATATCCAAAAGGGCCGGTTCGAAGCGACTTGCATCCAGCGTTTCCCTGCGGTTCTTTTAGATCGTCTGTCCATCTTGTGGGCGGACGTCCTACGCTGAGCTTACCGGTCCATGGGCTCCATTCCAGAACCTTTCAGCTATGCATTGCATGTATGATATTTCGGAAAGGCCGAAACACCATCAATGAAAGTCAAGTACGTTTCCAAAACAGCACACGCTAACCGAACTCCAAATTAGCAAACTGGCCATAACTTCCATCCAAACAAAAGCCTGACATGCCAATGAGTCTCATCCATGCTATGAGGTCACCGAGTAGTAATAGTGCAACCAACTTATCAAAAGAGGTGATCAAATGAAGTAACTAAATTTTGTTCTACAGTGATTGTCAGTTTTGTTCAGAATATGGGTAAGTGGCTCCCCCGCTCAATTGTAAAGATAACTTGGTCTTGTGACACAGGTGAAGGTCATCAAAGCCATATGAAGAAGCGTGCATCGCTGTGAAGCAACGAGCTATAATTAGAAATGAATTTGGAAATTAGTGGTACGAAGAATTACCGTGGTTTCGACATGGTTTGCGTGCCACTGTTTGGCTATGAGGGTCATGCTTATGGGAATCCGCTAACATTTAATGCCTGTTAAGCCAGTAATGTCTGTGCTAGGCCATTTTGAAGGCTTCTGGGCGGCCTGGTGAGGGTTGTCCCTATGCGTTTCATTACCATCACCAACTTAATTCAAACCATTGTTGGCATCGAGATAAAATACATAGTCACAATCGTGCCAAAAAAAAACGATCCAAAACTCGGCGCACACTACGAATTGAGCAGAGTTTTTGTTTAGTTACAAGGTAACCGCGATCGGACTACAACGCCGCGTGATGCCAGAGCTACGATGACATAGCGGACAAATCCCCTCGTTCACGCAATCCTATCCGGTCCTATGCAAGCATCATCCATTGCTTACCGGCAAGCTTGAAAAAGTAATCGGACCAAAGGGCCTCTCACTTTGGAACCTTTACATTGGATAACAAGTTTAAAAATATATAAAGTTTTATTATTAAAATTTTTGAAAATAAAAAAACCGAGTTCTAGTATATACCTACCAAACTTATACTAAAATTACAGATAAACAGAGATTGAGTCCTCTTCAAAACTTTTGCTGAAGGGAACCACAAACCAAAACTTCATCTGCACTGTATTTTTTTTTTTTTTGTATTTTGTTAGATTATTTTTTCAAAAAGCCATTACTCAATTTCGATTAAATTTATATGGCTACCTCTGTAATATGACCTACCAAACAAAAAAGAATCATCATAATCAATTCATAATTGGCGGATATATCGCTTAACAAACATACAGTCGAATAATTGATAACTTCCTTCAGTCAGTAAAACATTGTCATCAGAAAGTTCTAACAAGAGTCGTGTGTAAAAATACTTAAAGTACCTTGGACCTAGGTGTATAGACATTATGAACTCAAGGTTCTAGATACTACAAACATTTAGGAGGATGTCCATTAGGTCTTATTCGGCCATTACGTTGCCTAAAACGTCCCTAGGCGTTGCTGAAGCTGGTCGTATTTATGCCTTATCTTGCTATTACAGACACTCGAGTTGCGACTTTTACATCTACAGTTGAGAAATAAAACAAGCTTTTATTTATATGATGCTTTTAATTTTTATTTACTGTTTTTATTTTATTTTTTGGCGACCATTTTGAAAATATTACAACACTAGCTGCGCCCCGCGGTTTCACCGAATCACACGGTTGATGATGGAAAGTATGTGTTATTTCAGGACGTTAGCTATCTATATTCCAAGTTTCATCCAAATCCGTCCAGCCGTTTCTGCGTGACGGAGTAACAAACATACACACACACACGATAATATGATGAGTGTGATTGGGCATTGCATATTGTATTGTGACCTGAACTCATTGCAAATTTTAGCAAAATTAATTAGGAGGAACTTTCTAATTCAGCTTGCAAGATTTGACCAAAAAACTAACAAACATTAAAAATAAATAAAAGTTTCATAGTCAGAGTACGATGCACAGTACATCAAACAAATGTGACATTGAGGGCTCAAGCTGCAGACTTTTAGATAAACCTCTTGGCAAAACTTTAACCACAACGAGTTGTTTCTTTTTGCCATGCTTCTAACGAATCGGAAGTCAAAGCATCAGATTTTTTTCTATTCACCGCCATTACCACCACTTTTTCTTTCCTTTGCCCATGGAAACGGAAAGTGATTATAGCTAACAATGCTAATGGCTGATGGTAGTAACCACCTCCCACGCTAGCACAGTACTAGTCTTGTGTGTGGACTACTGCGTTACTAATGAGGACAGAACAAACTTAATCAGGACCGAACTAGGAACATACGAGTAGATAAAAAATTTTGATTCTAGGATTTATTATACCATAGAAGGAGTGGGTGTACATTTCTGTAGTAGCAACATTATAGTCTGTCTATTATGTTAATCAATCAATCAATCAATCAAATCATTTATTTGCTAGAATACATAGAATTACATTGAGGTCTTAAGATTATTTTCGGTACATAGTATTCAATCTGCATGCAGACGTGCAAATGTTCTTAAGCTAGATATATATTTATTTTATTGTTAGTTAGGTATATATTTTATGAAGTATTATTATATATTATTATCTTATTAAATTATATTATATTAAAAATTCCATAAATTCCTTAATACTATAAAAACAATTCTTAATTAGCCAATCAGTTAATACTTTTTTAAATTTATTACCGTCCAAAATTTTCAATTCATTTGGTAGTTTATTATAAATGTATATGCACATATTATAGACATTTTTTTGGTACAAGGCTTTTTTGACAGGAGGTTGATATAATAGGTTAGTGAATTTGGCTCTTTTTTGGCGGGTAATAACTTGACTTCGTTTTTGGAAATATACTGGGTGTTCCTTGATAAAAATACAAATGTCCCTAATATACATACATGGCAAAGGAAGTATGTTGCATGTTTTAAATAGAGGTCTGCAACTGTCCATAAACCAAGCTCTGTTTATCACTCTAATACATCGCTTCTGTATCTTGAATACTCTGTCTATGTCGACTGAGTTTCCCCACATTATCAGGCCGTATCTGAGAAGAGATGAGACGTGACCATGATATGCCATCAACGCAGCCTCCATAGACACAGTATGTCTAACTTTTTTCAAAGCAAATACGAAGCGATCAATCACTATTTGATAGCTCATAAAAAGTTGACGACATAAATTTGTAAAGCGTCTAACTTTATCATAATTATACAAATATATACATTTGATCTGCATTACCTCTTTACAAGGTTAAGTCAACTTAAAAGCCACGAACTGTCAAAAAGTGATTAGCATAATGGACCTATTATAGTAGGATATAATTTTTTTTATTCTTTAGATACGCTTGCGATTAACCACCACCTCGCCTGATGTTAAGCGATGTTTCGGCCTAGCCTTGCCTAGAAGAAACTGATTCACTAGCGCCTTGAATACACCCAGATTATCAAGGAAAACCCACTGCAACACATTCCACATTCTAGCGGTTCGCACATCATATCAAAGAGCTTCGTTCGAGTTTTAGGAATGTCAACCATGAAACGATGTCTATTCATCGTGCCCGTCCTGCCGTCCGATAGAAAAAGGGCATGACATAGTTAATTAGATCATGCAGATCTTAGTTTCACCTTTTGTGTTCCTCTGCTGTATAATTCTAACCGGATGACTCACCGCACCGTCCGTCTAATCTTTTTAAAGGTCGTCGAGACCTAGTTAGTCTTTGGGGAGTCATCATCATCATTTCAGCCGTACGACGTCCACTGCTGGACATAGGACTCCCCCGTCGATCTCCAAAAGGGCCGGTTGGAAGCGGCCTGCATCCAGCGTTTCCCTGCGGTCTCTTTTAGGTCGTCTGTCCATCTTGTGGGTGGACGTCCTACGCTGCGCTTACCGGTCCGTGGTCTCCATTCGAGAACTTGTCGGCCCCATCGGCCATCTGTTCTGCGTGATGTGCCTTGCCCACTGCCACTTCAACTTGCTAATCCGGTGGGCTATGTCGGTAACTTTAATTCGTCTACGGATCTCCTCTTTTCTATGGGGAGTACAAGCATAATATTATTGATATATTACTTAGCTCTAGGTTTTATCTAGAAATGAAAGAAGTAACTATGTTTGTGTGCCAAAACTCCTATCAAACACGACTGAATTCTTAACAAACTGTAGTTGTAACAACAACACAATTCTAGTGATTTACGATGTAAGAGGCACGGAGGCGGTAGATCTTCAACTGCCTAATTTAGCGTATCGATTGACTAATGGAGGCGATGTATTAATGGTTATTGCTTGCTATTAATGTTTAGGCTTTGCTTCGAGTAGGTTTAAGTGACGAAGAGAATATTAATTTGATTATAACATTAAAGCTAGTCGGACAAATGGTTTGATTTTTAGAGTAGAAACCATATCTATGAGGGTATGACCTACAAACAGATGAAAAGACGACCTTGTACGTAAAGCGGCGCAAGAACCGCATTACTGGATGCGGAAGGCTTTCATTTGACCACCACCTCTCTTGATGAAAAGCGTTAGTGAGAGCACGTTTGCCTGGAAGAAACCGATTCCCTCGCGACTTGAAGCAAACATTTAGTTATACGAAAGTAAATGTTTATTTTGTATCAAAAACTGACCCCACCTTGACATGATCAACCGGCGCTGGTCTTCCGTTGGGACCGGCAGAATAATAATTAGAATTTTTAGAAAAAAAAGAACCGACTTCATGACTATACCTACATTTACAAACTTACACTAAAAAGTAGAAAATATTGTTTAATATTACGACTGAAATACTTTGTATCCATGGTCATGAAAAATTTAACGAAAAACAACAGGGCCCGGTCGCCATGGAGACACTTGTTTGTTTTTTTGAAGTTCTGTTGTATAGGAACAGTTCCTCTATATTTGCTGTTCAGTTGACACCGTCGCTAGTGGAGAACAAATTATGAAATTCACCAAGAAATAACTGTAGTTCCAATTTTGCCCACCTTAACAGCTAAGTTGGTGGCACTGTACAATGTTTAGATTGTACATTGAATTCGTTACTTATTGTCATGTTTTAGTAGATTTTTCAAAAAGCGCCGAATCAATGTCGATAAAAAAAATATGGGACCACCTATGGGATATGACCTACCAACCAAAAAAAGAATCATCAAAAACAATTCTAAATTGGCGGAGTAATCAGGTAACAAACATACATAAAAAAAAACATACAGTCGAATTGATAACCGCCTCTTTTTGGAAATCGGTTAAAAATACCGGAAAAAGGGAAGGTGACTGTCATTTCGCAAAAAAGGCACTGGAAGAACGAATAGGTTGGAGAGTACATTACATACAGAATATTAATAATTTTAGTATAATAGTATTATACTAAAAAGGAGATTTATGTATGGAATTATCTAGACGTACTTTCGTTAACATACTACCGTAGTAAAATTACTGCGACAGTCAGTTTCACTTTCTAACCATTACTAATGGTGGTTTTTACTATGCAAACAGTTTAAAGTGCGACCAACTTACCTGCAGAGTTGGCTATATACAGAAATTAACACAAATCAACGGGTGACTGTCGGTGTTCTTAAAAATATACGGATGGTGGCTCCCTCTAATTTTTTTCAGATAACTTTGTCAGACTGTAGTAGCCGTGAAGTGTGACATGACAAAATAAAAGTACACTATGCCACAGCTTAGAAAGTAAGAGTTGTAATTAGTGCATTCTTGGGTTGTTTGTTTTCTTTTCTGGACTGTGACAGATTGCTGTAAGATTAGTCTGTTGACAAATTATTACAAACAAAACCTTACATAATCGAGGATATTTTAACTCGTTTGTTTATACCGTAGAGAGTGTGAAGAGAGTTATTATTTACCCCCGACGCATAAAGAGGAGTGTTTATAAGTTTAACGTGTGTATTCGTGTCTGTCTGTGACATCAAAGCTACGAAACGGCTAAAGTGATTTTGATTATACTTATTTTTGTTTGATAAGCGACTTGATGACTTGATCGAGTGTTCTTAGCTATTCATGAAAATCGGTTCAGCCGTTTGAAGATTGTCAGCCCTTTTATCGGGGTTTGAAAAAAAAAACATTATTACTAACGTGCTTAGTTGAAAAACGTGAGATTTTGAAACCAAATTTGAGACACGTGTTATCCCGACATAACAATTACTTTTTACCTGTCTGAGTGAAAACTACTACAGGAACATTCTTTGTGAAGATCATTTTATGAAAAGGTTAATGACATTTGAGCTAGAATATCTTGAATATAAATACAATTTTATCGCTATAACTCAAAAGCTCATAAAGCTGGGGACTTAGCCAAATTAGGTAAATGTATCATTCCGACATAACATTATACTTTTTAGGATTTAGTCAAATAAAAACTACAAATTTTGTACTATTGCTAGTTTGAACGTAAATTTAGCTGGTAGCCGATGTACTACAATTATAATACTAGGTAATTGAAATTTAGAAACTCGCTGCAGCTGTCAGAGTTACCTAATCCCAGCGTCGACCGAGTGAGATAATCTTTAGTCTCTGGAGCTAATAAACTGATTAGAAATGGCGCCGGTGGAGGCGGCGTCGGTAATTTCCGATTAGACTTGGATCACAAATATCACAACCTATCAAAGGAATTTGAACACAAAATCTACTTACTTGACTATAGAAGTAGACGTGTAACATGCTTGGGATATCAGCTATGACGGTATCAATATCAAGCAGAGTCCGACTCAACTGAGTACAAACACTTCACTTCGCCCAAAGCTGTCTTGCTCGCACGAATATTCTAGCATCTTCATCAGCATCATCCACTGCCTTCCTTATCCCACTGCTGGGTATAGGCCTCTCTCTTGCTATGCCATCTGCCTCGGCCCTGTGCTAATCTAGGCCAGGTTCGACCCGCGATATTAATAATATCGTCGACCCATCTTGCAGCTGGACGACCAACGCTCCGCTTGCCTCGGCCACCACTCGGTTAAAACCTTACTCCACCTGTCATCACTGCGCCTAGCAACGTGTCCTGCCCAGCTCCCCTTTAGTTTCATTACCGCGATTCCAATGTCTCGAACCTTTGTTCTTCGTCGGATTTCGGTATTACGAACTCGGTCTTGGAGTTTGATGCCTAGCATGGATCTCTCCATGGCTCTTTGTGCTACTCTGATTTTGTGCACAGTCTCATGTGTGAGGGTCCATGGTTCGGCACCATAAGTTATGGTGGGCAGAACACATTAGTTGAAGAGGCGAGTTTTCAGACATTGTGGCATATGGCGTGACTTGAGGACGTCGTCCAGTTTTTTTAATGCTGCCTATGCAAGCTGTATGCCTGGAGACCTCCTTCTTTTGCATCTTACTCTATGCTAATCACTCATGTGCCGTGTCGTTTCAGTCGGGATGTTTCGAAATCATGTATTGTGTTGTGATTGAAATATAACGTCACTCCCTCTGTTTAAAACTCGTCATTGAATACCAGATCTATTTCGCAGATATAGGTACTAAAAATGTCCCTACGTCAGACTTAGCAACCTTATTTGAATTTTTATAGAGTTAGGCTAAGTAATAGAAACCTGAAGAGTATATCATCACTATCATCGTCAACCTGTATTGAACCCTATGATTCTAGCATTATGGTCTGTGATGGATCCACTATTACTACTTCGGGTCCACTTACGCATAAAATATGTAAGAACAAATTTACTGAAACTTTTTCAACAGGAGCAACTCAGTGAACAAGTCTATTTGATACCAGTGGTCGCAAATTTTTCACTACTACTACTACTACTACTTTACTAGGTAGACATAGTGTGGGATGTAAGTAAGTGGATGGGCATATTCATTGGATCGCCGATCGATCTTAGATCTGAGTGCTCAGTGCGAGTTTTTTGTATGAAATTAAATCAGCGCCATCTAGCGCTTGTAGATGGAACTGCTATTTTTATACAAATCGTAGTTAACGTTAACGCTATCGAATAAGCCAACGGCACTGGTAAAACTCGCACTAGGCCCTCTGATGTTTTAAACGACCTATCAATATAACATTTGCCCCTCTCGGTAAATGTGATGATAGCAAACAAAGTTATTTAGCATGATATGTAAGTACCAATAATTGTTGACAGTAACTGTCAAGGTATATCTATGTAGCGGTATCTATAGCTGACTACAGCAGACGAGTGCGAGGGTACTTTTGAAAGAGTGCGAAGGACCTTCTGACGTCGGAAGCCGCGACGAACAATAGGCATAATAGGCATGCGTGTGATAGCGGCGCGGGTTACAAGAAGCAGCGAGTACGATATCAGCACGGGTAAATTCACTGCATGCTCACTGTTTCCGTATCCGTCCCACTTATGTAAATCCGAATTGGAGTGATGGTGACAAAACTAACATCACAGGAAGAACCTACCACACATAAAACTTGTTTGCATCAAAACCATGGTTTTACAAAATATTTGTAATTCTAATTTCTTTCTTCGTTGTGCTAAAATTTCACATAAGTGCGTTCAAAGTCATTTCAGTAAGTCATGTTCAGTATTTTTGACACATTAAATTTGAATTTCTATTCACACTTTTCAATATTACCCATTTCATTTGAGCTATAAAAGTATAAAGTAGATTTATTAAAAGCGAAATCGCACCTTATTCATTGCTTGACCCATCCACCCATCTACGGGAGACCCCGACGAACTGTCGAGCCTCTGAAAGGAAGTACAAGACGTAGGCGCGCTTTGTTACCGCGGAAGCAGCTGCTTGTGCTGATAGCCGCTTGTCAAATGATGCATATTGTCTTTGAGCTCATTTATTTTTGTGCTGATAGCCGCGTGTCAAATGATGCATATTGTCTTTGAACTTATTTATTCTTGTGCTGATAGCCGCATGTCAAATTATGCACATTGTCTTTGATCTCATTTATGCTTGTGCTGATAGCCGCATTTCAAATGATGCATATTGTCTTTGAGCTCATTTATTCTTGTGCTGATATCCGCATGTCAAATGATGCATATTGTCTTTGAGCACATTTATGCTTGTGCTGATTGCCGCATGTCAAATGATGCATAGTTTTTGAGCTCATTTATTCTTGTGCTGATATCCGCATGTCAAATGATGCATATTGTTTTTGAGCGCATTTATGCTTGTGCTGATAGCCGCATGTCAAATTATGCATATTGGCTTTGGTCTCATTTATGCTTGTGCTGATAGCCGCGTGTCAAATGATGAATATTGTCTTTGAAATCATTTATCATCTTGAGATTTTACCTAGCTGAAAGTACACTAGCCATTTATCACAATAATACGCACTAATCTACCGTACACAGGGCTAAACAAAATGATGGTACTAAGACGAAAGAAGGTCATTGGTTTACTATTTATTACGAACAACTTTTAACTTAACACAACCCAACCCTGAAACACAAGTCACAACCCTGAAATCGCGAATAAAATACCTATTAGCTGTTTTATGAATTTCGCAGAGTAAAGTACATTTTCCCATGGAACAACTGTTTTTTCGTAATTTCAGGAATAGTCCCATAATAGTAAAAGTTGTTTTCCCTTTCCAGCTTAGTGCCATTGTTCCGTGACACTTTGTAGGACTGCATATTAGTACCTAATTATGTAAAAAAAATTAATGAATAAACCATAAAAGTTTTGTCAATTTTTAATTGATTTGTTGCTACTCCATAGGCACAGAAATTGCCATTGACCTAGGAATTATCTATTATGTTAGCAGCGATAGAAAATGATAGTATCGATTTCCAATTTCTATACATTTATGCATTGTTTGCCGTTTTACGCTTCTAACCAATTTTGTAGTCCGGGGAGGAGGGAGAGTAATTTATCTAACCGTGCTACGTGCTAACCAGTATTAGGTCTGTGGTGCTAACATAATACCCAGGTTATTGGCCGTTTTCACTGTGCCTTTGGAATAAACGACCACGACGTATCTCTTCTCTTCTCTACATAGCAGTAGTATGTATAAATTAAAGTCGTCTGTCTGTATGTCTGTATGGCCGCTAAAAACCACGCAACGGATTTAGATGAGGTTTTCACTATCAGTTAGATAGATTTTCAGGGAAGGTTTATATATATGTATATAACTAGCGACCCGCCCCAGCTTCAGCACAAATCGCACATAAATTACATCCATGCGAAGCCGGGCGGGCGGGTCGCTAGTATAATATATAAAAGTATACGTTAATATTTGCTAGTAAACTACGAAGTGTATTTGACTCACCTGTCATCTTGCAAGTGCTTTAGCTCGCTCAATTCCAGCTCCCGCCTCAGGTTGGACACTTCACAAAGAAGCATATCCCGCTCATGGGACACCTTCTCGAGTTCGACCCGTAACCGGACCACCTCGTTCGTCAAATCCATCGTCGCCATCTTGACGACTAGCGATAACCACTATCGACACTGCACATCACTAATCACAACACCACCCGGCACTAGCACCAATCTCGCTCGCGCATTTTAAATTTCGAAACGCGCAGTTATTCTATTTTAGAGATGGGATTGTTTTCTCGTTAAACTTCAGCGTTGCGCCGTCGATGAGTAGATCGCAAGCACCTGAAACAATAAATCACTCTGTTACGAGTTGTGCGAAAAATGTTGGTATGAGAAAATACGCGCGTATTTTGTTAGTCTGACTGCTGAGGTATGAAGTAACTGCCTACAGCAGTCCTGAAAGTTCTACGGATAACACGGCGGAGCATGAATAACGGGGCTTGTTCCCTTTATTGGTTGTTTTATGCAAACAGAGACCTTTTTTGGTAAATAACTTACCCACTTCTATTATGCCTGAGTGAATGGCAAAGGAATATTTGTGATAATCCTGCGTCTCGCTTGACCCGAGATACGTAGTCTTTGTCTCAAGTGTTCGACCCTTAACGTGCGTCTTTATGTAGACTTGTGTAGACCGTAGACGTAAGTATTCTTGGGGAGCGTTCCGAATCGTCAACGATGCCAACAGTTCTAAAGAGAACGAACACAGCACGAACAACATTTTATGTGTGCTGTGTTGGATGTCATTAACGTTGTTGGTACCTATTAATTCGGAACGCGCCGTTGTAAATTAACCAGTCCTCGAAAAAATTGTGCAACTATAAAAACAGTTTTAAATAAGTGTATACCTAGTATACCTACCTGGTAGTAAATACAAAGAAAACAAATCCTTAATATTAATTTTCCAAAATTTCTTCTAATTTATTAGAAGTTAGAGGAAGCATACAAAATTCTTGTTTTATTTATCTTAGGAACATTAATTTCATTAACATTTGAGGATCTGGAAGTTACAAAATTTTGAAGAGTAATTAAGCGATTGCGTCCAATGGTTCAATCGTATAGCCACATATCTTTTTACAATGTTTTATTTAACTTGTTAAACTTGTTGTTGTTTTACTTGTTTGTTTAATTAGTTATGGTCATATCTTGAAACTGAATTTAAAACAGTTATCCTCGAACAATTAAACAATTTTTTTTTTCAAATACACGTTTAGTTTGGATGACAAATTGACAATGCATGGTTAGCTAACTGACGTCATTCTAAATCCAATATGGCAGACTCCGAAAGATGGTGGACCAGTTATTTTTTATGCACCCCCATGATATGGGTATAAAATGAAAGGGGTTGCTGAGAAGAATAAGAAAAAAGCTTGTTTTTATATTAAATGAAAAAAAAAAAAAACATTTTTGCGCACACGGTCATTTGACCCCAAACTAAGCAATGCTTGTGATATGGCTGCCAGAGACTGATATACATACATATATTATATATTTTTACATACATACTTAAATAGATATAGAAGAAACACAAATGTTTGTCCTAGGTGGGAATCGAACCCACGCCTCCAAGCTCAGAAGGCAGGTTAGTTAGGCACTACCAACTGGACCAACGGGCTATCTAAAAAAAATTTAAATTAATAAAAAATTTAGTAAAAAAAATATTATACAGCATTTCTATATAACAACTTTCTTCCAATTCTAACGACACCCGCGCGACTGAGACTTGCAATTTACACAAAGAGTTCTCGCACATGTTAGTAGGGTTACCAAGCTTCCCTTAATTTGATTAGCCCTGTCTCACGTCAGATTAGTTAATTTAAGCACGTAGAATCCTCTGTGGGTCTGGCAAGAGAACTTTTCTTTCATGTTGCTTAAATCTTGGTACTTGAAATTAATTATTAATCGTATTAGCTACACTGGCGCACAAAGTTTTAATTTTCGCACCGCGAGCCTTTTCGCCAGTTGCCATTCCAGTGTGCATTATGCAAACTGTGCCCGCTAAAGTAAGGGAGTCCGCCATATTGGTTGTAGAATGATGTCACTTAGCTAACAAATAACAATGCATTGTCATCCAAACTAAACCTGTCAAAATTTCAGTTTAATCGGTTGGCTCCAACTCTCAAGAACTGTTGCAAACTTTGACCAATACCAAGGAAGACAGGACTAGACATGGATCCTTGCCCAAACTAACATAAAAGCTTGTAATCATAATAATTGTGGATGCCATGCATGAATTTGTTTAGTACTTTTGCATGAACCTGATATTCGTCTTCTCATTAGGTAGGTAAATTTTGCGTATGTATGTCATAGCTGTTGTGATTCGGCTCTAAAGAAGTCAGTCTAGAATCTAGACGGTCGATGGCTAAATATATTCAACAAGCATGCTATTTTTTATTATAACTTTGGCTGTAGGTACCTCGTTAGTGCAAGAATTAGTTCTATTAAATTACAAGAGCAGAAATAAAATCTGTCAACTCCGTCAACTAGTGGAGTTTGGAAATGGGAAAAGTTTTTTATCGCACTGCAGGTAATTAACATAATTGGGTCGGTTTAATTCGCAAACTATTTTTATTTAGGTTCAGGAATTATTTTAAAATATTTTTTTAGCACAAATTAAAAAATAAATTCGTTGTATTGTTAGTTGCCTTCACAACCCTTCACGTTTTCCTCATATTTTTTGACGAAAAAAGTAACGTAATCTGTGTTTTGGCGTTCAAATCTGCAGAAAATTCGATTTCTGTAAGAAATAGATCTGTATTTTAATTGAAAATAGCGGCTTCAAGTGTTGGAGAAACTCAACATAGGTTTTTCGTAAAACTTTTCGAAGGGAAAGTTTTCATGGAGTGTATTTCGTTATTGACATTTAATTAACAATTTTAATGTTATGGTTTACTTATTTTATATTCGTCTTAACAATTACGGCTTTATTTTTTCGTTCTATGCCCGATACAATATCTACCTAACAATCCCAAATTTTAAGTAATTTAATTTTATAACACGGGAATTTCAGCTTCCGGGTTTTTTACTAATTCAAGGTATCCTAAAAAATCATCATCATCATTACAGCCATAGTACGTCCGCTGCTGGACGTAGGCCTCTCCTATTGATCTCCATAAGGGCCAGTTGTAAGCGGCCTGCATCCAGCGTTTCCCAGCGGTCTCTTTTACGTCGTCTGTCTATTTTGTGGGTGGACGTCCTACGCTGCGCTTATCAGTCCGTGGTCTCCATTCGAGTACCTTTCGTCGCCGTCGGCCATCTATACTGTGTGCTATGTGCTCTGCCCACTGCCACTTCAACTTGCTAATCCGATGGGCTACGTCGGTAGCTTTCGTTCGTTTACGGATCTCCTCATTTCTGATTTGATCTCCGAGAAACCCCGAGCATAGCCCACTCCATAGCTCCTAAAAATTTACGAAGTTTTTATCCAGATGCATTATTAGTTTAAGCGAAAGTGGTCTAATTACGAGATGCATAACACAATTAGAGTAGGATAGGGAATGCTAACTAAGAGTAGGAGAATGGTGCAATGCAGTATTAAATTTTAATATTTGCTCTGTTTATCCGTCGCAGAATGGAACAGACGCGGCCGTGTTTCAGCTAGTTAGTAGTGCTTTGTAGTAGGTATGACTATAAATTTGATGTTTTGGAATTTCTTACGAAGTTAATTTCAGATGAAAATTTGATTTTCCGATGCAGTATTTTTCCCAGAAAAAGTTATCTTTCAGTTGTTTAAAAACATTAATGTATTTCGATACTTATAATTAACTCGCGGCTTGCGAATTCGTACGCGTAGACTTTCATATAATAACAAGGATTTTCCGAAAGGGTTGCAGGGGATTTATTTAATTTAATTCAACCTAAAAATTCTTTTTTTGCGGAGCTCTGCCACATAGGGAATTTACAGCCAAAGAAGACAATTTTTTCCAGGCCCACCGAATTTACCGTATATTGATGGGTATAACACTATAAAATTCATCGTTTTTTTTTTGTACCATTCGGTCGAAAGATAAGGTAAAAATGAAACCGGAATAATAATATAAAGAATAATGTGTGTTGTTTTGATTTTTGCCACAATTCATTCATTTCTCTTATAAAGTCACTTGACCGGAACGTTTTTAATACGAAAAAGGGTGCATGGTTAGGAATTTTTATACAAAAATAAATAGACCATATTTTACAACAGTGGTCATAGTAATCGGCTTTTGTCAATACTCCGGTTTGATCGGATATAGCTAATATTACCACTAAATCTAGAGATTATGAGGAACAAATCGACATGAGTTTCATTACTATACGGTATTAGGTTGTGGTGGGCCTATTTTTCAAACAAAAGAAATTGTCTCTTTTCAGTATCGTAAGTCAATTAGTTTTCGTCATTTAGATTTTGACAGTCAGTGGTATTTTGCTCATATTTAAAGATTATTAAGAACTAATTTCAATAAATATGACAAAACATGGTCCCAAAAAAAACAAGTAGGTATATCCGACTCCGACTACTAACGCCATCTACATAAGAACGCCGCAACATGCGTGTCTACGCGTGCGCAGATCTCGAATGATAACCTGTATGTCAGCGTAATCATAACAGAGGGCGCTATTAGTATTTTATGGTTTACTTTAAAATGTGGGGAAAATGCACTTTCTTTAGCAGACCTAATTATTATGCTAAAGTGGATTTGCATACTTTTCAGTTTAATTTGGAATATCTTGTCACTACCACACCAAACATGTAAAAATATCATATATTCCAAAAGGAGACCTAGGTAAAGTTATATAATTATTTACGAGATAGGTAGGTATTTACCGTGGTAAGGTTGTGGAATGAGCTCCCGATATTTCGGCGCAGTCACATGCACCAAGTTCACAGGAAGACTGATAACTGATACCTATGTATAACTTTACTGAACAACAGTTTAAAACAGTGAGATATAGGTAATTAAATATAACTCGCCCTTTAAGTATTTTCTCTAAAAAGCTGAATAATACCTAACATTTCGTTTAATATTTCACTGAAGTATTTATAATATCGGGTACTTACCTGCTAGAGTTACGTTCAAAAACCTAGCGAAAGTTTTAAGTTAGAAATTTAAAAAAAGTTTGTTTCGATAAGTAGTAAATAAGATAGTAGTAAAACTATTTTTGTTAGTAGTAATTCCAAGCCCGAAACTGATTAGAATTTGTTGTTTTCATTCAGCTTTTTACAATGTTATTGCAGCTGTCAGTGTTTCGAACTAGTTAAAATAAGTATTGGGAGAAGTGAAGTATTGAGAGAAATGGAAAAGAAGAAGATAGACGCTTTAGAGATGTGGTGCCGGAGAAGAATGCTCGGGGTATCGTGGACTGAGTTTCGCACAAACGTCTCGATACTCCAAGAACTTGGCATCAAGCAGCGCTTATTTTCCACAGTACTGTCTCGGATACTAGCTATTCTTCGGACACGTTTCAAGACCAGATTATCACACCATAGAACGCCTCGTTGTCCAGGTAAAGGTGGAAGATACTAGACCGCGCAGGAGGTCACCCATGCGATGGACCGACCAGGTCAAGCCTGCTGTAGGTGGTAAACGAGTGCAGCAGGTTGACCTCCAGCAGATAAAGATGACGAGACATCGTGAAGCGCATCCTATCTGCCCCGTCCAATACTACTACATGACGACCACGACCGCTCTGCTAAGAGCGGAACGACTAAGAAGAATAAGAAAATAAGTATATTTCGAAGGCTCTACGTGGTATGTCGAAAGTTACCGACATAGCCCACCGGATTAGCAAGTTGAAGTGGCAATTGGCAGGGCACATAGCATGTAGAACAGATGGCCGATGGGGCCGAAAGGTTCTCGAATGGTGACCGCAGACCGGTAAGCGCAGCGTAGGACGTCCACCCACAATATGGACAGATGACCTAAAAGATAACGCTGGATGCAGGCTGCTTCCAACCGGCCCTTTTGGAGGTCGATGGGAAGGCATATGTCCAGCAGTGGACATCCTACGGCTAAAATGATGATGATGATGTGGTATGAAATGATGGATGATGTGTCAAAATCGATCACAAATTGGAAAAGCACAAAAATCATCGTGACCTCCGGTCACGTCAACCGCAATTCCCAAGACAAAACACAGTGAAAATTGAAAACGGGGGCGTTTGAACATTGTTTCGAATCTACGTAGGTAGTAAGTACACCCCGGTAGATGGTAACAACAAGAACGAAATTAATAAATCGGTAGATCGCCAGGCCTCCATCGAAATCCAATTAAAAACTTTCAGCTAGAGTGCAACGTGGAAATCATCGGTAAGCACTGGAATCAAAGGTCCATATCGATGATTTGATTGTGACTGATCCAAAGGTTGATTTTAGCAATTATTATTGTCGTACCACAGCTGGCATAAAAAACAATTAGTAAACTGTTTCAAAGTTTTGTAACAATTAGTATGTAACATAAGTGTGTTTATTGAACTAACCGACAGACGCTATATCACGCTTAGATCATGTTTCAAAGCTAGACCACGATGATATCATCTAGCTAGAAATTATTACACAACATTGAAGGATTGACGTTATAAAAAGTAAATCAAAAGTAAGTAGGGATTCTTCAAAAGGGCTGTAAATAGAATATTTTTAAAGGTCGGCAACCAATGACAATATATTATCTTTGTCGGCAACGTATCTGTGATGCTCCTGCGCCTTGGTGTTACAGGTATATCCATAGGTGACGGTGATCGCTTACCATCGTGCGGCCTGTTAGCTTGTTTGACCCTTATGTTTTTTTTTTTGTGATATTGTACACTCGTGTGCTAGCTGAAAGATTTTTTAAATCGTTTCAGGGCAGGGAAAAGCTTTTTTGCAAGTTGAGAATTTCAAATTGATCTATGAATTTATCGATTTTTTTACTGCATCCCATCTCTCATCGTTTTTTCAGGTTGGTGCAAAAGTGAAATCGGGAGCAAAAAAATCCTTTGTTCAAATTTCATTTAGAGAAAAAAAAAACGTTACGTACGTGTTGAGCCTAATTGGAGTTTGCCCTTTCGGTTTAGTCAATTAAAAAAGTATATAATAGTTCGGCTTCCGTTATGATGGAGCACGCTTGCCTAGAAGAAACCAATTAACTCGCGCCTTGATGACACGGTACCCCAGATTCAGATCAGAGATTCAGACTAGAGGGTCGTACAAATTGAAATGTTGTATCTCATGTCCTAAGCAGAGAGAGAGAGAGAGAGAGAGAGAACAGCAGAGCAGAGAGTACAATAGTGAGAAAAATAATTACCTACTTTTATTCTAAGCAAAAATAGCACAGAAGACATAATAGACTAAACTAGTATATTTTAGAATAAAAAATTCGAGAACCTTCCCGATCCTAACGTACGCTCGAAAAGTAAACATCCAACGGGCGGTAGAGCGCCGAACGTGCCAGGTGTTGTAGTTTCCATTTTCCGTTCAAATATCTCGCAGATACCTACGTAGAGAACGAATATGAAACGTGATTTTTGCATGTAAGGAGCTTAGCGAGGTTTTCTTGGATTATTTTTAAATGAGGATTCCATTTTTATTGCGAACATGGCTGTGTAAGAATTCTTCGTTTGCTATTTGTTTTATGACAACCTGGTATTTTTCTAGGAGAATGACAGAGCAAGGTTTTTACAAAGATCTTTATTGTTAACCTCTGCCGCAAATAGGGGGTGTTATAAGTTTAACGTGTGTCTGTCTGTCTGTGACATCGTAGCTCCTAACCGGTTGAACCGATTTTTATTTAGTTTTCTTTGCTCGCTAGGTAACTTGATCGACTCTCGATATTGGTGATTAAAAAAGGAATAGCCCTGGAAAGACAGTTCTAAATTTTAGTAAGTAATTACTTTTAAGGGGACTGTTCCCGTCTGCAGCTCTCTCGCTCGCACATTTTTAACATTATATCTCTACATAGTACTACTACATCTCTACATAGTATAAATTGAAGTCGCTTTCCGCGTCTGTCTGTCTGTCTGTCGGTATGTCTGTATGGCCGCTAACTCCTCCTAAACCAAGCAACGAATTTTGATGCGGTTTTCACCATCAGTTAGATACATTTTCAAGGAAGGTTTATATATAGCTTGTCCATCAATAGCTGCAATGCTGACCGCGCTGTGATGGCTTGAACCTGCGCTATGCTGCGGTTTCGTCCATCATCATCGCCGCCAGCAACGCACTCAATACAGACAGCGGCAGTAATTTACTATCATCACCATCATCATCAGCCTCTTTCTGTCCACTGCTGGACATAACCCTTACCTAATGCACGCCACTGAGCTCGGTCGGCAGTTCTTTGCATCCAGTTTTACCCGCCGTTTTACGCAGATCGTCACTCCACCTGGCCACAGGGTGTTTGCCTAAACGTGGTAATGCGTGCGTTGGCAAACATAAGTACCTAATAATTACAAACTCAGTCCGGCCATGAAAACACGCCTACTAAAAGCCCCAAAGAAATTGTCACTCTCTACGTATTTGAGAGAAGTTTTCAACAAACTCAATTATCCGTGGCTGCCGTCATTCCGAGAACAAATCAATAGTTAATTGGTTCCTTCGTCAACATTGTCGTCAAAACATCTAGATTGTTGTAACTACAACTCATGGTTTGTACAGTTTCCTAAAAACACTGTGTTTTTCAGATATATACTGTAACTTTGAATCATGTGCAATTTTTTTTAATTTTTTTTTTAATTTCATGCCCTTGGCAACAGCAAACAGTTTTGAAATGGAGTTGTTATATTTTCGGTTTCTTATAATTTTGCGAAGAAATACAGCAGGTTGATTGAATACTGACTTTTGTGATGTGATGTTCGTAGACTTATCGTTTTTGTGGGTGTAATTCTTACATGAATTCAAGACACAACTAGTGTCTTTTTTCAATTAAATTTCACGCGTTTTGACATCGGAGGCTTCTTGACGTGTGGCGGGGCGATCGAAATAGGTTGCTAGTATTAGCACCCTATTTTTGGTACCATTTTACGATACGCTACTGGGAATCTTGTACATATTTTATCAATGGATTTAATCTACTAGTTAATACTTCGAACGCTTTATTTGAGTCCATTGGGCCGATTGGACCCGATAGAATTGTCGTTATCGTATAGCTGTCGACTGTCGAGTCCTTCCGCTTTCACACTCTAATCCCGTTACAAGGTTTCCGATAGGTATTTCGTAGCTTCCTTACGCTGAACATTGAATTTTATTAGCGAGTTATGTAGTTTGTGTTTGGCCAATAAGGTACCAAATATCAATAACGTACATTTTGATAGAGCAGTTTCGATGTTATTCGAAAGAGTAATTTATATGTTACAGGATTGTGTATTTTTCTTCTCTTTAAATTAAGCTGAATGCCATTGTTTAGCTTTAACTCCTACTGTTTGTTATACAATGCTATCTATGTAATACGGATGACAATGGACATGATGATAAGCCTTGATAGCTCCGTTGGTCCAGCCGGTAGTGAACCTGCTTTCTGCACTTGGGTTCGATTCCCACCTAGGACAAACATTCATGTGATGAACATTTGTGTTTGTTCTATATCTGGGTGTTAATATCTATTTAAGTATGTATTTAAAAATATATATGTTTGTATGTATATCAGTCTCTGGCAGCCATATCACAAGCTTTGCTTAGTTTGGGGTCAGATGACCGTGTGTGCAAAGAATGTCCCGAATATTTTATTTATTTATAAGCGATGCCATCAAAAGAAGACGCCCCAACAAAGTATGGAAGGACTGTGAGAGAAAGGTGAATGTAGAGATGACGGCAAGTGGTAGGCAGGCACTAATAAATTATGAAGAAATATGCGCAGTCAGTAACCATTCCCCTTATTGTAAACAGGGTTGGAAAATAATGATAATCCGTAGGCTGAAAATGTTCAATTAATAACCATAGGACGCCACTCACGCATTGTAATGAAACGAAAGTGAAGCGAAGAGCGATATTACTAGGATTACCATGGCATCAACTATCGTTGGGATATTTCCATAAGACTCAAAATTTTCTACTAGTAAAACAGCGTACATAATAGTAATTCCTTCAAACATATCATTAGCAAAACATAACTCTTCACAATTATTAGCAAAACATAACTACATATTTTCAACTCTAATCACAATTTTCAATTTGATGAAACAAAATTTAGTTCAAGTTCACACATTTGATTTGGCTGCTCTTTCTAAGTAATTAATAGTTGTTAGAAATCATGAACAGGCGAAACACCGACGAATTAGATTTGGTTCACTTGAGCTTACACGTTTCTGAAGTTACCAAGGAAGGGGCGAATATTAAAGAAGTTTTTAATACATTTCCTGCGTATAATTATGTTTTAGGATTGTATTAAAGATCTCATAACGTGACAAAGGAAATAAGCACTCATAGAAAGTCTTAAATTCTGAACTTATGAAAATTCTGGTGCCTAGTCTATTTGGCTAAAGGCGCTTGCAGACGATGCGTAGTACAAGTTGCAAGTAGCTACTACGCATCGTCTGCATCTTTTTGCTTAGTGCAAGTGCAGTGGAAGTAGTGGCATTTCCACTGCTCACAAGTCCGTTGCAGATCATGCGAAGTATATAGTCAATGAAACACACGTAGTAAGAAACAAGTAGCAGGTACCTACCACGCATCGTTTGCAACGAGCTACACACTTCCACTACATACAAATACATGCATACATGCTACTAAGCACTTCCACTGACACATGCACTAAGAAAATTGTGTAGCTCGTTGCAAAAGATGCGTAGTAGGTACTTGTACTTCACATGGCATGCAACGGACTTATATTACCGATTAGCAGATAGTATTCGCCGTACAAAATGAGCAATAGAGTACGCAATAAAAAGGCACTTACACACCCTTTAAACGTCCGTGAATGGCATAGAAAAGGGAAAATCCGGAAGAAGGACAGAATAATGACAGCTCCTGTGTTGTGTAAATGTCTATTTACAAGCAATGCAGATCTTTAGTTCATCAACAACTTTATATATTAACCAACCCAAGGTCAAAACCGAGAACAACCATTGTCATTGTTTATCAATGGGCTGATCCTTTGTGGAGTCACTATTATGTGAAAACAATAATGATGACATTTAAGGCTTCAAAGAAGTCGTCAAGCATTCGTCAAAATGTCAATGAACCCATTGATAACCATTGAGGTGATGAAGGCTACCTAACTTTAAGTACTTTAATTCTTGTTCCGTTATTAATGATGATTCGCTCTTGCGAATAGCTGAAATTCTAAAATTTTGTTTGGCCTGTAAATTTTTACTTTTAGAATAATTGTTTGGAACTTTCTTTTACGAATTTGTTTGCCTTTCCCGTTCATTGTGTTGTCAGTGAGTGAGTGATGCGACATGTTAAGGCGTAGAACAAATTTCGCGACTGCACCAGGAAATTTAGAAAATCCGCAAAACTCAAGACTGTACGCCACCTGCAATGTCTTGATACTTTTACTAGCATTCCATAAAGAGATCGTCGCGGTTTCACTGCCCGCCAGTTGCATACCAAGCGCGTTGATTTACAATTCGGACGGGCGATGGTTATTTTCGAACAGGAAGGATTTATTGAATGGCTCCGGATAGCCAGTTTGCCTTGTGGATATGGTGATAATAAGAGACTGCTGATATACAAATCAGATATAAAAGATAACATGGATATATTTTGGCATAAGAGGAAATCGAGGTTACTTCTAGGTAAACGTGCGATTCTTAGTCCGAGTCTTTGTTTACGTCAAGTTCGATACGGACAGATGACAAGCTTGAAATGTGTAGCGAAGAAAATTGTTCAAATGCGGCGACGGCAGGTGGAGTAGGTCTCTGAAGGAAAGGAGGCCACGCGAGTGTAAACGTAGCCACGGAAGACCAGTCCTGCGGTAGAGGGATGACAATCATATTTATAGACGAGACTGCGATTAATAAGTAAAAATTGGCCAAACAGGGAGAAGGCTTAAGTCCTGCAGTGGGCTGAATGATATTGATGAGGGAAGAAAAGGGTTATAAGTCAAGTTAGTCTATAATTTCGAGTATCAAGATTTTATCAAAAGATTATGCTGAGCATTGGCGAACACGAATCGAAAAGAGAAATCATGACTATAATCAGGATTTTAAAGCATAATATATGTATATCCAAATTTATGTGTATGATAATGAATGAGAGTAATCTATGCATGAACGAACACCGTTTTTCAACGTAATGTATTTTGGATTTTGTTTATAATTAACGGGGGGGGGGGGGGGGGGGGAGACTGAGTTTACACGGGGTGTTTTTCTGGACGACGGATATATACGACTACTTTTACTATGAGACAAACTGAAATCACGTAAAATATATTTATTTATTTGGTTCATTGGCACACAAAATAAAATATGGTCAAAACAATTTCAACTTAGAGTACACTATAAAATTTTAAACTAAACCATATTCCTAAATATGTATACACAACATGTTTTTTTTAATGCAGTAATTGGTAAAGTATTACAAACAAATTTAGATACAATAATATTAAATAAACTTAACTACTTTTATTATGGACCGTAAAAACAATATTTCGTACATCTTTTTTAAATTTCAATAGTTTTTACTAAAAATTTCAATAGAGTCATGGTGGTCTTTCAAAATTGCATTGTATTGGCAACACATTCTCACTATTGGGTTATAAAACGAAGTATTATTCTTATATACCTGCAACGCAAAGGTTTTTAAAAAGCTATATCGGGCTCTAGCTATCTCACTAGGCTTGATGTTTATATTGATACTTGAAAGAAGCGAAATATTAGCTGCTCTATAAATTTCGTTGAGTGTGAATGACATTTTCCTATGGAACAGCTGATCAACAATGATATTTTCGAATATGTCCGTCGTCTAGAGATACTACGTCGTCTAGAGAGAGAGTATACGTAGTCGTAGGTGACATATTTTTTTTCGAAAAATCACCAAAAATAATTATTCGTAATTGTCGTTAATAACGTCAAATCTAGCTTACAACAAATATGTAGACTAAATGCATATATTTGGTTTCAGGCTATTTTCGGTGTGGTTTAAACATTTTTGAGCGCCGACTCAAGTTTTGAATATCTTTACTAAACATCAGTTTCAGGGCAAAATGTAACTGAAAATTTCTTCTTCCGGCATTTAGCACTGACGGAAATTATAATCCACTATCCATATTATCCCATCGCTGATAAATACTCTCGCATTACTCACCCAAGATACGTTGTCATTCATACCACGTGCCTTACGGTCTATGATTAATAGCCAGCTTATATGGCCCCGCAAGGGAGCATTTTGGGGCCACCACTATACGTTACGTTTGCGTAACCCATTGTTAAGATATAAATCGGACGCCGCTGCCGTTCAATATTTGGCAGTGGCTTTCAATGTTTTTGATTTTGATTGAATTGGGTAATCCGTAAATAATAAGTAAATAATTGGTTGGTAATTTAAATTATTAAGTCAGGCAGGTGAATCATAAGTATGTAACAACTGTTGTTTTATGACTTTTGTATCTAGTAGGTGCTTCAAAATTTTTTCTCATTGGAAACCGCATAGAGCCCTAATTTTAACACTCTTGTTATAGAATGGAAAAAAAAAACATTAAAACAAAAGGATTTAGGTATTATTTAGGGAACCTGCCTGCGAAAGATTGTTAGCTAAATATCAATAACACTTTTTTATGCCATAGGTGGCAAAGAAGCAGACGGGCCGCCTGATGGCAAGCAGTCACCGTCGCCTATGGATACTTGTAACACCAGAGGCATAACAAATACGTTAAGAACCCCGTGTTGTAGCTTCGCGGAAACACCGCGGAAGGTAGCTCATTCCACATTTTGCAGGTGTGAGGCAAGAAGAATCTCAAGATACTAGAAGACTAAGAAAGACTCTATAATGATGCAATTAACTTCGTCGTAGTTAAGAACATAATACGTGATACGAATATTGAGATGACAAAATTACAAACTCGCACAACTATATCATACATACATATTTAGTGAAAAATAAAAACCTCCTAAATATCCTTGAGTAAAAAAATAACAATTGTGGAAAATCACTAATGAAAAAATGGCGTTGCTAGTAGGTACCTACCGAAAAAGTCCAATCAGACTCGCTAAGTTAACCGACAACACTGAATTTTTAAAGATGACATAATATGAACCGAATAAACCACTTGCTAATGTAAATGTCACGGCACACCTGTTGCTTGAGGCGAAATTTCGGCCTGACTTATGCTCCATCATAAATGAGCTTATGACGGCCTTTGATAGAGGTAGTCTTAATGACGCGACGTAATATAGAACTTGATTGTGAAAGGAACAATAGTTTGATTAACATGAGTTGAAATGAATGAATAATAAATTTATTTTATTTATATTACACGGGAATTACTCACGTAATAAAATGTGTGAAAACCACGTCAGTTTCAATAGTAAAATAAATTTATTGTTAACAAACTTCTTCGTATTTTTTATAGTTTTACAATTGGGATCTTTACTAAAACCAGGCCTAGCGCACTCCGCACTTTAGGTATGAAGGAGCGAGATACAATGCATATAGAGTCACAATCGTGCCAAAAAAATATCCGAACCAAAACTCGGCGTACGCTACGAATTGCGCAGACTTTTTGTTTAGTAACAAAATAACCGCTATGCCAGAGCTACGATGGCATAGCGGACAACTAACGTTGAACACTATGCAAGTGACATAACGTCTAAATTGGAGTAAATGTGACATTGTGAAGTATTTATTGATGGCCCGTTGGTCCAGTTGGTAGTAAACCTGCCTTCTGAGCTTGGGGGCGTGGGTTCGATTTCCACCTAGGGCAAACATTTATGTGATGAACATTTGTGTTTGTTCTATATCTGGTTGTTAATGTCTATTTAAGTATGTATTTAAAACTATATATGTATGTATATCAGTCTCTGGCAGCCATATCATTTGCTTAGTTTGGGGTCAGATGACGGTGTGTGCAAAAATGTCCCGAATAATTAATATATATATAATTGATGCAATGTATGTACAATGACGCTCGGACGTTTTTTGACTGTTTTCACTGAGAGATTGTGACTCCATAGGAATTGTTTCTCGATGATATGAAGCTACAAGTACGTGGCGGGAACCGCCTAGACTACACTGCCGCGCGAGATAGAGATAACGCAACGATAGACAGAGAGATTAATATAGCTGTAAGTAAGGTTCCCGCGTCCTGAATTGCACTTTATTGTGTAGTAGCAAGAGTTGCTACTTATTAAAATGATTTTGCGTAGTGAATCTTCTGTACTTGTACTAATATGTATTCTGTGCTAAAACTGCCATTGCGTAAAGTTTCATGCACTTATATTAAAAACTATAGAAGTTAGAGAGTTCTAAAAAAATTGGTCGTTCGGACGGACGGACAGAATAAACTTATAGGGTACCTTGTACGACTACGGTACCCTAAAAATCTTGCTCATATTCCTTAATGTAGAAGAAGCAACTAACAATAAGAACCATCCAACCTCAGATTTACTATACCGTTAACAAAAACTGTTAGTAAAGCTCAGTTTTTATGTTTTCACGCCCACTAAGAAACTTGTAGCGACCCCAATGAAGTGATAGCGCCCATCCATGCAAAAAAGGGCCGTCTGCAGGGTGAGGTCCAATAAATCAAGCCTGATTTAGGCCAGATACATTCACTCTCTCCACACCACCTTACCATATCTTCCTTGTTTGTCTGATCTGAGCATCGACCACTGCAACGCAATATATCATTTCATGAACCTATCATTTGTATCTGCCTTTCAATATTCGACTTCTTTTTCTTTTCTTTCTTTCTAGACAAATCTCTTTAGTTCGTTTCGTTCTTAAAGCTCCAGTAACGTGAACTTGTCAAAAGTTCCCGCTTCCGTATCTCAGGTAAAATGTAAGTTTGTTTTATGATTCTTTGAGGAGTTGGGTATTTTAGGCCCAACGCCGGCCTTAGGTAACGTTGTCTATTATGTCTTCTGTGGTAACGTCACGTCACGGCGCAGGTACAATATTGAACCTAATGTAAGCTGAAAAGAGTTTCCACGAGACTTGCTCTGTCGCTTCCGGCGCGCCACAACTGTTTAAATGAGGAACAATATTGAACAACAGGATCGGACAAGATTGGAACAGGATGACTGTTCTAAACTCTACTAAATGAGGTACAATATTGTACCTAATTAAACTGAAAAGAGTTTCCATGAGACTTGCTTTGCCGTTTCCGGTGCGCCTCGACTCTTCTAAACTTTAGTGAATGAGATAGAATATTTAACCTAATGTAAGCAGAAAAGAGTTTCTACGAGACATGCTCTGCCGCTTCCGGCGCGCCTCAACTGTTTAATTGAGGAACCTAATATAAACTGAATAGTTTCCACGAGACTTTTGCTCTTCTGCTCCCAGCCCAGTGCAACTGTTTTAAACTCTAGTAAATGAGGTACAGTATTTACCTAATGTAAACTGATAATAGTTTCCACGAGACTTGCTCTACTGCTTCCGATGCGCCTCGACTGCTCTAAACTCTAGTGAATGAGGTACAATATTTAATCTAATGTAAACAGAAAAGAGTTTCCACGAGTCTTGCTCTGCCGCTTGCGGCACGCTTCGACTGTTCTAGACTCTATTATATGAGGTACAATATTTAACCTAATGTAAATAGAAAAGAGTTAAGTGTTAGTAAGTCATAACGTACTAACACGTTGATAACTTTTTTTAATGCCATAAGTGGCAAACAAACTAACGGTGCGCCTGATGGTAAGCGATCACCGTCGCCTATGGATACCTGTAACACCAGGGGCATCACAAATACGTGATATTATTGATATGATGATATGATGTTATTGGTAAAATCCCATTGCTCACAACATAACAACCTTTCTGGGCCCGGTTTCTACTATATAAACCAATTGTTTTTAAATTGTTCATGAATTGCATCAAAAATTTCACTAAGAGTATAAAAAAGTGTCATTAGTGACAATTTGTGTTACTAAACCAATTGTTTTTAAATTGTATATGAAGTCTCAAAATTTTCACTTTTGACTCTTCTATAACATACTAATATTATAAAGAGGAAAGATTTGATTGTTTGTTTGTTTGTTTGCATTAAATAGGCTCCGAAACTACTGAACCGATTAGAAAAATTATTTCACTGTTGGGATGCTGCACTATCCCCGGTTGACACCTAGGCTATATATACCGGCTTCGCCCGTGCGAAGCCGGGGCGGCTTACTAGTAATATAATTGAATGAAAAAAAAATATGAATCCCTATTTCCCTTGGTCACGTCATAACTTGACCAATTTCATTCATCTTTTTTTTAAACTTCACTAATTCTTTGTAGAAGGTTCTTAGAGAAAGAAAAATAAAAAATAATACGCAGAAAATTTGAAAATGTTAGAAAAAATTATGACGATTTTAACTCGGGGTTGAAACCGCGGGGCGCAGCTAGTAAAGTATAAAAATTTTGAAAAAGTGTAAATTTTTAAGCAATTCATTAGCGACTAAAATTTAAACAACTACAATTTAAAAACAATTGGTTTTTAGTAGAATCGGTGCCCTGCGCTCAGGAGTTTATGTTTCTAACGCGAGCGGCAAGTTGGCATTGCCAACATTTTGCGCATTAAGGAAAATCTTACACAACAATTTTGAGAAGAGAAAATTCGGATATTTTCAGTTATAGACAGCAATACCTGTACTGATACACAAAGGCGAAGACCGTGTTATTAGGCATCCGAATATAAATTCAAACATTTCTGTTCCAGAAAGTCTAGTTCTTTGTTCAGAAATACTAGTTTGTAGAAACTATATTTTTGTAAGAAGCAAAGGTGATGGAGATCATATATGAATAAATTATGCAAATATACAGAAAATATATAAGTTTTTTCTAACAATATACAATGATAGGTAAGGAGTAGGCAGTTAGTCATATTACACAAGTCTTAGTGGGTATTTGTAAATTCTCTAGATGCGCCCCGCGGTTTCACCCGCTATTCTCCAGGAACCGCATTTTTTTTTTTCGAGATAAAAAGTACCTTATGTACCCTTAATCTAATTCCATCAAAGGAACTTGATCTAATTCCTTCCTGCCCATTTTTCTATCGGACTGCCAGAGCGGACACAAAAACTCGACACCGCTTTATGGTTGGTATTCCGAAAACCCGAACGAAGCGCTTTGATTCCACTTTTATTGTGCGAACTGCTAGTCTGCGGAATGCGCTGCCTGAATGGGTGTTCCCCGATGGATACAATCTGGGTGTCTTCAAATCACGAGTGAATCGGTTTCTTCTAGGCAAGCGTGCTCCACCGTAGACCGCATCATCGCTTAACATCAGGCGAGTTGGCGGTCGAACGCAAACCTATTACTATATATGTAAAAAGTGAGGATTTTACAACAGGGACGAGTCGCAGGCAACAGTTAGTAACGTTGTATTAGCAAAATTCAAATAACACCTCGAGGAAGTTTCCTGAAGGAGTCTAAAATAATTTGCATACCAACAAGCTTTAGATTCTTAACCTTGAAGCTATAATATATAGCAGATGTCTTAATTGCTTTACCTCCAGCCAAGTCCACAATTAGCATCTCTATACTGACGATAAAGTATAATCTATTTTTGATGCATAAAACAGCACAACCAAAAATATTTCTAGAACAACCTAAAAATGCCTTATTAGGGCCACTTGCTGGCCCTTTTTGAGAGCAATCAAATTAAGTATTAAACAAGAGAGATGAGTTTTTTTTGGGACGAAGCCCCATGAGGGTCATCTAAAAGCGTTATCGGATGGTGCGGCGACAAAAATTAGGAACGGAATCGGGCTGACAAATGAGGGTACATTAACCGTTTCAACACGTGATTGTCCTTCAGCTAACTCTCGTAGATTTGAGAAGAAGCCAGTTTGCACTAAATCGCAAAAAATCTGGGATCTATGGAGCGTTAGAGATACATGAAACAGTTTGATCATATCTGCGGTATTTATTATGTAACTAAAAATCACAGGTATTCTTAGAAAATATTGTCATGTTTCTGAACATAAAACAGCGTCGTAATGATACAAACATAAAATAAAATCACCGAATTATCACTCTTTGTGCTTAGTAATGAAAACTTTCATTACTGATTATGATTATGAACTATTCCTTTTAAAGGTCACAAGCCACAACCCGCTCATCCGACACGAGAATATCTCACATTTCCAACTTGACAAGCATTAAAGGAATGTAAGTTATTTCAGCTCTCGGCGACAAATGTGCCGAGTTGAAACATTTTCGTAAGGGACGTTTGTGTATTTTAGAGGTGCAATTAAGGCAGGTATGGCGCGAGAGAACGCTACTACAAACAGGAAAATATAGCCACAGAAACAAACAACTACCAAGCAAAACGTATCTACCGTGTGTATATACATTTTACCGATTAATCACTCACTTTGTATATTAATAACTTATATTAATCTCTCACTTATTTACCTATCCATGCCCAAGTTGGTGTTGCAACGGTGTTTGTATTGGTGAAAACTTCTTATTGGCTTTTGTGTAACTATTTATGTAGTTTTTTTTACAGCTGATAAGCTCGCGTTTGACCTCCAACTCGCCTGTGTTTTTAGCGTTGTTGGTTTTCCATGTAAAATAAAATAAAATTAAATAAAATAATACAGCCGTGTATTGCAGCAGTGTCGAAAAAGTTAAATCACTCACTTTGTATAATAGAGCCGTGTAACAAGTTTAATAGCTCACTTTGTATAATACAGCCGTGTATCGCAACATGTGGAACAAGTTTAATTACTCACTTTGTATAATACAGCCGTGTATCGCAACGGTGTGGAACAAGTTTAATCACTCACTTTGTATAGTACAGCCGTGTATCGCAACAGTGTGGAACAAGTTTAATAGCTCACTTTGTATAATACAGCCGTGTATCGCAACATGTGGAACAAGTTTAATCACTCACTTTGTATAATACATCCGTATATCGCAACAGTGTGGCACAAGTTTAATCACTCACGTTGTATAATAGAGCCGTGTATCGCAACAAGTTTAATTGGGAGACTCGGCTTTCATATGTCATATTTGGGTAGTCCAAATTGGAGGTTATATCATATTTTCACCGCGACGTCGGATCTCGATCCATACATTTGGTAGCAGAGCGAGGAAGTGTTTCCAAAACACAAATTTGTGTATTTGATTACGCCACTGCTGGACTGGACTTCCGGGAATATTCTATCAGAGATCTACTTCACCTTGCCTTGCTTACTTTGCCGTCATCGCATATTGCTAAGTGTCCTGAACGAAGAAATTACGAAGACGAACGATAGCTAAATATTACACAACTCTTCTAAGTCTTGTTTATACTCCTACATCAGACAGAACGTGAGCATGAAAAACAAAACGTCTGTCATGGTCAATAACACAAATCGTTACGTAAAATACGTGTGTTCCGTGTTGGAGTCTTTGTCTTAGTTTCTGAAACACAATTGACGTGTATGCTAATGTTTTCAGAATCAACGGTGTAGTCTTTAGTCACGATACCAAAGACGAGGAAAGATCTATCGTCGTAGAGGCAGTGCGTAAGCAAAAAGTAAAATAAAAGCCTTGGAATCCTTTTGTAATATTTAACCTAACAGTTGGTTGAGAATAAGGACAATCAAAATGAAGAGAAGGAGAAAATATCTTATAAAGACAAATGGAAGAAAAAACGTATACACGACCGCACAACAGAATCGAAAGGCTAAAAAGAACAGACCAAACTAAAGACAAGTTAAGATTGCAGTTTCCGATATTAAAAAAACAAATGAAAGACGAGTCCTAATAACAAATACGACTTAATAACATACAACCCATTGATAAAATAATATAAAATATTTGTTACAACCTAATAACGTCCTAATAACTTAAGGGTCGACAACGTATTTGTGATGCCTCTGGTGTTACAAGTATTCATAGGCGACGGTGACTGCTTGCCATCAGGCAGCCCGTCTGCTTGTTTGCCACCTATGGCAAAAAATTATAATTAAAAAACGAACACTTAGTACTGTACTAGTACTTTTAAAATGGAAGAGAATTCCTCGTATTTATCCGGTGCTAATTGAAACAGGTTCTTATATTGTTTTTTTTTACACGACCGGTTAAAGCTTTGATAATACGAAAACAAAGTAAAGCTCTGTGATTGGATAAAGACACGCCAAATACAGAAACTATGCCAGACGAGGGTCATTTTAATCTAAACTATATTAAGTATAAGATGTGGATAAAGTTTTGAATACGAATTTGATTAGGTGGCGCAAAAGTCATAGATCTATATATTCTTATACCTCAATAGCAAAAGAGGGGAAAGGATTATACCCTGCAGTACTCCTAAATGACGATGATGATAACTTAAAACAAAATTTATAACTGAAAGTTTGAAAAGAGTTTTTTGATTATCTCTTGAGAGTTGACATTGAAAATGTAAACAGAAAACCTTGATTGAATACCAAATTGAACAACACCTATGCATATAAAGCCTAGGTCGTAAAAAGGGTAAGACGATAACACAAACGTTTACATAGGTGCACCGTACTTACATAGAGATGATAAAACAACGAAGCCAGAAAATGAATGTGAACGACTGAAATTTAAATCAATTTAATTACGAGGAAATAAACGCAAATGTCATAACAAGAGAGAATAAACCCAGCATTAGGAAGTATAAAAACGTTTGAAAAGTAATTTTATATTATTTAGGTAATATCAGCGTCGATAATGACATAATTATTTCTCTCACACTCAATGAGCAGGCGCATTATTGTTAAGTTAATCCGCCGTAACATTACATATTCTGTGAAAATTTCAACTGGCTATCTATTACGGTTCGAAAGATGCAACCTTTAAAAGGTATGACGGACATACGGACAGTCAGCGTAGGCTTAGTAATAAGGGTCCCGTATACACCATTTGGGTACGGAACCTTGGTTGTAACAGCTCTTGTGAAATCGGCCGGCGCTAGTGTAGGCGTTGGGTTGGGAGCCAAGTGGTGGGTCAGTCAACTTTAGGAAGTTCAACAAAGGACGCTAAGAGGGCTCGTAGCGAACTCTACCTGCATAGATGCTACTTTGCAACATTATTGTGAATTTATATTATGTTTTGCTTGATATTGTTTTAATATGTTTTGAAATCAATTCGTTCGTTTCATTAAATACTAGCAACGCACCCCGGCTTCGCATGGGTGTAAATCTTTTTTTTACACCTTGGTTTACATTATTGGAGTTTTAGTAAGGATCCCTATTTTTTTGATAATAAAATATAGCCTGTCACCCGGGGATAGTGTAGCTTCCCAACAGTGAAATAATTTTTCAATCGGTTCAGTAGTTTCCTATTCAATGCAAACAAACACACAAACAATCAAATCTTTCCTCTTTATAATATTAGTATAGATAGTATAGATTAAAACATTATATACAGAGCGATGGTGGTCGAACGGTAGCATGTGCGTTTTACAATCTAACGGCAATCCTCGACCCTGCTCCGATAACTTTTTTAGTACCTAAATAAATTATGTGCAGTTTCGATGCCATCGCTCAAAAAAACGGTGAAGGACATCGTGAGGAAACCGGTATGTTCAAGAACCACAAAACTTCAAAGACATTCACCAACAAGCACTAGGCGTGCAGGCGTACTAACGTGGTGGATTAGTAGGGCCTAACCATTATCTCTCTCTGAAAGAAGGCCTGTGTCCCAGCAGTGGTAACACTGGGAACATGATAGGCTGACAGTGATGATGAGTTTAATTAATTTAAGAAAATTCGATCAAGCAGTGACCGTGCGAGCTCGGCACTCAAACCAACAGCTAAATCGCTTCTTTCTACCAAAAGCTATTTACGGGGCCGCTTTAAGCTCTAATAAATCCAAGTTGGGAAAAAAAAAGTCGTATACTTATCATATTTTTAACCTAATTGACACAAAAAAGTGTGGCTGTGGCAACGTAGCTCCCTAACGGTTGAACCGATTCTGATTTAGTTTTTTTTGTCCTCTTGTCGACATGGTACCGCCGTTACGTGTAACCTAGTTTGTACGTATATAACTAAATCGGTAATCCTATCTCCTATAGCCCAGTAAGCTTGGTAAGCACAGATTAGTAAACAGTGTCACCGAATAGGCACAACAATACGCTAAACCTATCAAAGCTATACAATTACACAGAGCATTAATCGCACACGGGTGCGATGACCCGATTGTCTGGTGTAGGGTTGTCAGTTGTTACATGTGAAGTCACCCGGACAATGTCCCAGTTTTGGAGGCCTTCCACATGTGGGGTTTGTTTTTAGACTAATTTGAATAGAATATTTAGAAAATTGTACACACACGCCGCGGTCTCGTTTAACGCCAGGTGGTTTATCACAAACTCTTATAGCATTCTTATTTCTATATTCTGTACTAGCGGTCCGCCCCGGCTTCGCACGGGTATAGATATATAGCCTATGTCA
The DNA here is from genome assembly GCA_932305915.1 of Agriopis marginaria. NCBI lineage: Eukaryota > Metazoa > Arthropoda > Insecta > Lepidoptera > Geometridae > Agriopis > Agriopis marginaria. Next base: position 16,385,192 of record OW029914.1, on the reverse strand, counting down.
CCCGGGGATAGCGTAGCTTCCCAACAGTGAAATAATTTTTCAAATCGGTTCAGTATTCAATGCAAACAAACAATCAAATCTTTCCTCTTTATAATATTAGTATAGATTATCTTATCTTTCTCCTAATCTCTTGTCATTAGTAAATTCTCAGGTTAAAATAAAAATACTTAAGATGTGTTAGCTCAAGAGCAAGATCATGTTTACTGAATCAGGTGTCACTTAGTGTTTTGTCTTTTTTTTTTGTTACAGATTCAATTAATTTTATTTCAGGTTAAGTGAATTTTTCACTTTTATGTAATTAATATTTTATTTCAGGTTAGGTTAAAATTAGCATCACAAATATATATAGAGAAAAATAATGTATACATCCCAAAATCAGCTGGAATAGCTTTTATTCATAGCCAATTTTGTAAAAAAAATTACTAATTTTAAATTAAGCTAATTTGCATAGATAAAATATAGTAGACTAGCCGCCCGCCCCGGCTTCGTACGGGTATAGATTAAAGCCTATGTCACCCGGGGATAGTGTAGCTTCCCTGAGTGAAAGAACTTTTCAAATCGGTTCAGTAGTTTCGGAGCCTATTCAATGCAAACAAACAATCAAATCTTTCCTCTTTATAATATTACTAGCGGTCCGCCCCAGCTTCGCACGGTTATAGATTATAGCCTATGTCACCCGGGGATAGTGTAGCTTCCCTGAGTGAAAGAACTTTTCAAATCGGTTCAGTAGTTTCGGAGCCTATTCAATGCAAACAAACAAACAATCAAATCTTTCCTCTTTATAATATTAGTATCAAAAGATAATGCGCTATGAATCCCTATAGAATAGACAATTACAACATATACATAGTCAAATTGTGAAAGTTTAAATAATAAAATTTGCGTGAACTCAGCGAAACAAAAATGTCACAAGTTCTATCAAATGTAAGATCTTTTTATTTCAAGGGCTCGCGACTTTTTGTTGCCTCTTTGGGCACTCGGCGCTTCAGCGTGACAAGTGTCAAGATTATGTTAAAAAGAAGCGCTGTTTCATCTTTCAATTTAATAACGTTTTATGCCTTGTATACCTACTTGCCTCCGCTTCGCTTTAGAATTTAATGAAAACGCTGTTTACGGTTAGCGCACACGACTTTTAGATCGACCGACAAAAACTCTGTCAACTCGGTCCCCAGAATCTCAAGTCAAGACTTGATGTGACTTGATGTGTTCCATTTTGATTTGAACAAATTAGGTGCATTTTTTTAAATTGTGTGTTGGCCATTGTTATATCTCGCGGTTACTCGTTCTCCAGTCCCATTTCACTTCCTAGTCCCAGTTTTCGAACTAATCCCACTTGCAAGCTTAGTGGCAACCCTGTGTATAATACTAATGTAGTAGACTGGAAACATATTGGATGCGGAATATGTATCGATTTTTAATTTGCCGATATCGTTTAGGAGCGGCGTGAGTCCGCGTGAGGATTAGTTTCGTATGATTTGACTCTTTAAGTATACGTAATGCTGTGCATGATCTTCATTACAGAACTATTATGAATTTAATTACACTTCGAGTTCACCAAGTTCTTAAAGAGAGGTTTTTTCACTTTTAAGCAACGCTTATTACTACAGATGACCATCTTCATTACAGAACTATTATGAATTTAATTACACTTCGAGTGTTACACCAAGTTCTTAAAGAGAGGTTTTTTCCACTTTTAAGCAACGCTTATTACTACAGATGACCATAAGACTTAATATTATATTGTATTAAAGTCGCATTTAATGGAGCAAAACCATGGCGCTTACGGCTTCGGGTACGGCACCCTAAAAACATAATTCTTATATTAGCCCTTTTGCTCGATGTATTAGCCTCATCAGCTCTAATGTAGCCCAGATAGGTGTAACCATTTCAAAAAAACACGTGGAACTAAACGCGCTAAAACAACCCGGTTATAAAAATTACACAATGCGAAGAAGCTCTGGCATCGAACACGTGCGGCTTTTGTAAACACGCGCAGATGTGCGCGCGCACCTGGCTCCAAGAATGAAGATGCACGAGTGTACTTATAGTATAGATAGAGTATGGTTTCAATGGTTTGCGCTAGGAATAGAAAAATATTGAAATTCAAATTTTATATGAAACTTGGTTTTACATCATCATCATCAGCCAGAAGACGTCCAGTAACGAAAATAGGCTTCCCCATTTAGACCCCCACACTGAACGAAGCCGACCATCTGCATCCACTGGATGCCCGCGACACTCATGATGTCGTCGGCCCATCCAGTGGGAGACCTACCTACGCTGCGTCTACTGGTTTACGCGCGTGTTTCCCTTTGGAAACGTAATTTTTTCTGGGATAAAACGGACCCTGTCATTTTCCTCTAACCTCTATGGAAGACACGTCGATCCATTTATCTGTTGCTGCACAAAAGAGAACCTAACAAATCACACTTTCGCATTTATAATTTACTAGCTACCTGTGTCTTAGTACGCGTAGCTTTAGTAAACCTAATGACATTGTTTTTTTTAACCCCCTATAATAAAGCTGAAAATGTTCAAACGGCTGAACAGGTTTTCTTGAAACATAGCCAAGAACACTCTCGACTAAGTCACTTATCAAACAAACAAAAAAACTAAATTAAAATCGGATCACCCGTTTGGGAGATACGATGCCATTTGGCAAATAAGTTAGTAAACCCGTAGTTGATAAATCTGATAATTAAATTATCCATTCTACATACTAACATTATAAAAATTATTTAATTTATGACCAAAAATAAGCTTTTACTAAAATTTTCCATACAAATATTTAAAAATTTCATTCATTCAGCTCTTGCCGGTGGAGTAAATTCCAGGCTTGATGGTCTTCTGCCAGCGTTTTCACCTCCCTGCACGACATTTTCCTTCTCTTTTATTCTACTATTCTTGGTCTTCCCGTAAATTTTACAAAAGCTTATTCCACTGTCAGTGACCTCAGTAGAAAAACCTAAAATAACTCAAACTTCCAAAGTGCAGAGACGTCCAAATCGTTTAAAAATCCAACGCAAACGTACCAAAAACTTTTACATTCTAAAACAACAGCGACGTTTCAAACTGTTTAAAAAATTTACCGACGGCGTGGGGATTTGTGACTAGTCCTGAAATATTAGAAGGGACAACTCCAGAATTATTAATTATTTATTATTTTTTATTTTGATAGTAATTAACATAAGTTTTTAGGCCTCCTAAATCACACAAACAATATAAATGTGAAAATTTGCGTGTGTATGTTTTTACGTATGCAAATCTAAAATAGCTGAACGGATTTGAATGAAATTTGATACGAAGGTAACATTTTTTTATTTATATTATAAGCTTGCGTTTGGCCGCAAACTCACCTGATGTTAAGCGATGATGCGGTCTACGCGGAGCGCTACGATGGAACGCGCTTGCCTAGAAGAAACCGAATCCGTACGTAATCCGTACGGCCAAGGATTGGAAAACCTGCCAGCTTTCTTGTTTCCTGAGATATATAATCTAGGCCTTTCCAAGGCCAGATTTAATAAGTATCTTCTAAGTCTGCGTGCTTCATCTTCGATCACATCGTCGCTTACCAACAGGCGAGTTGGTGGTGGAGCGCGGACTTATCAGCGTAAAAATAAGATCAGATGCATTCTCCGAGATGTATTGGATAAAAGACCGACAGTCTAGAAATTTTGCGCCAACCGTTTGTAAACTTATACCCTAGATTAACACATAGGCTTTTTAATTTTTATCCCAGAAAAAAACATGCTTCTTTTAGGTTAGCGGGTGAAGCCGCAAGGCGCTGCTAGTGCCCCAAACTTGCCTTTATGCTTCCACCGAGCCGTGCTTTAAACTTGCCAGTCCCCCCTACTAAGTGAGATATAAGAGATATAACCCCATACAAACCGTGAAACCCTTTTAACAAATTAGCGGAAGTTTTCAAACAGTGCGTGCGCGACGCGATGACTCACTGGGAAAACGTGTCATAATGTGTTTTAGGTATACTTGTATAGTATAACCATTGTCTTTACTTACTATGCCGAAGATGTTTTCAACTGGACACATAGAACGTACCTAGGACTATCATAGAACGTACCTGAAACAACGAATTTTCTGTTACGATATGGATACAATTTTTTTTTATTTTTTTTACTAAAGTGTTTCTCTTAAGAATTAGAGTCTCCGACATAGATATTCAAATCTGCAAGTTGAAGTGGCAATGGGCAGACCATATCGCTCCGAGAACCGATAATCGATGGGGTAGAGAGATTCTTGAGTGAAGACTACGAACCGGAAGACGCAGCGTAGGTAAGCCTCCCATTAGATCAGTAATTCGCAAAGTTGTCTATATCGACTCCTAAGATCGATTTCAACCTTCATATAGCGGCGAAAATTGTGTGTAAATAAACCGCAAAGGCAGTGGCAGCGTTTGAGTTACTACAACTATGGCGGTGTGATATGTAATAACTCTAAAAGCGAGCGTTTGCCGACCCGCCCGGCCTGAGTCACACACCTTCAAAACAAAGCCTAGGCAAGCCAATGAAAATCAGGGGTTCTACCAAATACAAAAGATTGTCCATGCTTCAAAAAGTTTGGGGACGTCTGAACTAGGTGGACAAACTACATCGTGAGAGTCGCGGGCATCCAGTGGAAGCAGATGGCAGGCTCTCGTTTAGTGTGGAGTTCTAAGGGGCAGGCCTATGTTCAGCAGTTTTTTGGCTGATGATGACATTAAAAATATAAAAAAATTGGTATCTGCTCATCGCTTTTATTGACAAGGATAAAGCACATCTAACCAAAATAACCTCGGAACAGTACTTATAAGTGTAAAATGAGGAAAAACATAAATTTTCCGACATAAAGCGTGGTGCAACTTGTCACGAGATTCGGTAATTAACGGGCGTTTGGATTGTTCCACCACTGGATCCAATCCCCGGATTAGTGGTTGCGAGTTTCGGGGCCGGTGGTTTGACTTGCTGCGACGACTACCTCTTATGTTGAATACAATTTAAAACTATGCGTTTCTATTTGAAGTGGCAACTCGGCGATTCATTTTAACACAACACATTTTTGAATGTATAAAAAAATATTCCCTTTTTAACCGACTTCAAAAAGGAGGGGACTACCTCAGAACTCCATCATTTATTAAAACCGATTTGGAATTTTGTTTCCATAGAAATAGCATCAAAATCGGTTTAGTAGTTTGGTTTGTAAATCAAACTGGAAAAAATATTCATGCAAGTAAACAAAATTGCGTGTTTACTAATTTTAAACTCGGTTTTTAAATTGATTTTATAAACCATAAATTGAAGTTATAAACCATAAAAAATTATGTTTCCCTTCACCGAAAATCCAGTGGTATGAAAATCCGTACATAAACTCTCATTGGTACGGGCCGGGATTTGAACCCGCGACTTCACGCTTTCAAGTCTAGCGGTGTCCCAGATAGGCTACCACGGCTTCTTGAAGAAGACTTGTCCAGATCTAATTCCCCTGGTAATTGGATTCTCGGGAACCGCCGCCGGTTACCTTGTCACGCCTTAGGCCAGCCACCGTGAAACTACAAGGCCTTTGATCTCCATGTTTATTTAGCCGCAAACCTTATGAAAGGTCAGACACATCAACGCCGTTATTTTCGGCCTGTCCCGAAATTTTTCGGGTAATTATGTGCATTATTAGAGTCAGGTGTTGTGTAAAATGATGTTTATGTCGGGACAGGAAGGAATGATTTCACATCTCTACAGATTTTCGTTTCAACAGAATCCAACGATTAGGTACTGATTTTCATATCTTTGGAGTCCCATTTCTACATGTATATCATGATGGTAGATAAGAAAATTGTGTCGTGGGTCGGCCACCATATTGAAATGAAGTGTGGGGTCATTTAATTTTTTGTATTATTCTCAACAAATCCTTTCTTTGATAGCCATATCTTTGTGAGTCCGCCATATTGGTTTTAAAATTACGTCATTTAGCTAAATTTCGGCTCAATCGGTTGGGGATAACTGGTTTAAAATGATTTGAACAAGGCAAGTTAGGTAAATAAAAGCTTGTAAAAACAAACGATGTATCAGAGATTATGTTTGAGAGACGTTGCTGTATAATTTATGTTGCTGATTGTATATTTTTTCGCGAGAATTCGTTTAATAATTCATGGTCGAAATAGTTTACAAATGTTTTATAACTTTTACTAAACAATACGTGTTTGTAAGGAATACAAATTAGGAATAGACTAGATGTAGACGAATATGGAAGGACGAATTAAGAAGTGGACTAATAAGTAGACGAATAAGGAAAAGGACATGTTAGGAATGGCCCTCAACTACGGCACCTACCTAGAGTCAAAGGCTAAATTAGCTGGTAAAAAGCTGGGCGTCCTGAGTAAGGTTAGGCGGTATTTCACACCGGGGCAGTTGCTTACTCTATATCAAGCTCAAGTCCGATCGTGTTTGGAATACTGCTGTCATCTTTGGGACGGCTTAGCCAAATACCATTTCGAAGCTCTTGAATCGGTAGACCGACGTGCTGCTTGTCTTATAGGCGATGAGAAGTTAGTGGCTAAGAAACTTCGCAGTCTAGAACACTGCCGTAAAGTAGCGAGTCTGTAAATTTTCTACAGGATTCATTTCGGAGAATGTGCATCAGAGCTACATGAGCTTATCCTGCCATCCCCTTTCTACCACCGGACAAGTAAGAAAACGGCCCACTACCACCCATACATTGTGGATTTTCATTGGATACGTACCAAACGTTTCGATTCTACGTTTCTAAACTGTACGGCCAAAGATTGGAACAACCTGCCAGCTTCCTTGTTTCCTGAGAGATATAACCTGGGCCTTTTCAAGGCCAGAGTGAATAGGTATCTTCTAAGTCTGCGTGCTTCATCATCGACCACATCGTCGCTTACCAACAGGCGAGTTAGTGGTCAAACGTGGAATTATCTGCGTAAAAAAAAAGGACGAATAAGGAAGTTGATAGCTTTGGAAATGGACAAGTTAGGAAGTGGACAAACTTGACCAGAAGATACAAATTAACTTTTATCTTGAAGTGACTTACGAGTAAGTTTATAACTCCGGAAACGAGGAACCCGACAGTGTTCCATTTCTTGGCCATAAGAATTGGGAATGTAGATTCAAACATCTCTACATACGAATTCAAGGATTCTTTATGTGGTAGTAGGCTATCATAATCAAAGATATCGTCATTGTATACTATCCTGTAATAAAGGGGGATGGCAGAAACAAAGTCCTGGAAATGGAATAAAACAAGCCCTCTCTTCCATTCCTAAATAATTTTACGCTTTAAATATAACCAGAGCATTGTTATACAGAAATCCGAAATTACAGCCCAATTTGACAAATGAATTGGGACGGCGATGCTCATTACGCGGTTGCTTGTCGCCACTTGCTCTGACCGCGCTTGGGCGAAAATTAAATAAATAATTCGATTAACTTATTCAAATAACTCGTAAGCTCGACATCGTTCCATGGTTGATATTCCGAAAACCCGTACGAAGCGCTTTGATTGCACTTTTAGTGTGCGAATTGCTAGTCTGTGCAATGCGCTGCCTGAATTGGTGTTCTCCGTTAATTTCAATCTGGGTCTTCAAATCACGAGTGACTCGGTTTCTTCTAGTCTAGGCAGACGTGCTCCATCGTAAGCCGCATCATCGCTTAACATCAGGTGAGTTGGCGGTCAAACGCAAGCCAATTATTGAATTTAAAATCACATGATTTACTATTTTATTATTAATTCTGTATACTTCCATGTATTTTTACCATGAATAATAAGTATATTCTTAACTAGCTGAATCCCGCTGCCTTTGCCGAGACAGAGAGTTAATTTTAGTCTTGTCAGACATGACTAAAATTATCTGCCTCTCTTTTCATTTTAATATGTGAAAGACACTCACTTTAGAGACAGCTCTAAAATTATTGCCACCCAGGCAATAATTTTAGAGCTGTCAAATTTAGTTTAGTTTAGAGTACATCAGAATCGATGCCAGTGGGATGGGACCACAGCACAGGCACAGTATCAGATAATCAACCAAACTAATAACGTCACTGTTTGCCACCAAGCAATCATCGCCGTAAGCATCTCTCAGCGAGCACTTAATTAGCTCTCATCCTGTCTCGATTCAATCAAAGTAATCCCCGAATCGCGCTGTTTACCGTTTGTATATTGACGGTAACAGACCCGCTCCCGGCCAATCAAGGCGTCTGATAAGTTTATACAATGAACGACACTGTTGGGGCCACGGAACAGATACGAAGAGGAGGAGGCATTAACTATGCCGTAATTACAGAAACGAGAAGTAAATAGAACGGAAATGAGAAGGAAAATCTGTTACCAGGCATTATGACTGAACCTTGATTGAACATTCTTCATCACAGTTGCTGATTTCGAATGACTGACGTTTTATTTATCGCTACAACAAATTTCTTATAAAAATGCCTTGAAAGCCGTTTGGTATAGAAAAAATAATAATGGGTTTGTCTGTAAAGTCGGTATTTACGAGATAACGCTTAGGCCGACCGTGCCTCTCTATCGCTTGTTCAGCGCTCTGGCTTGCACGCGCGGCTCAACGGCGGAACGAGACAATTTTTCATGCGTGCAGCCGGCGTTCATAGATCTATAAGACGTTATCACGTCAAAAAATCTATTCTGTGGCTAATCATAGTTCATGAGGTCTGACGTCATCGCTAACGTCGTATTCTCCTCGAGTTTGGTTCATTTGGTTTGTTTTACCGAGTCCTATACATTAGACACTTGGTGACAAGCATCTGATGGTAGAACTGAAAGGGAACGAAAGTAAAGATAGTGGAACTCCTAGCTAGAGCTACCAGTAAATCAAGAATCATATTTATATACTTTTTTACGCGCCTGCGCTAACGATCTGTCGTGGAGTAGAAGTTAAGGAAGTGTAGCGACCCAGCCTGTGCAGTGTCATGCATTGTTGCAAAGAAGTCTTGTTATACCATCTCCTCTTTACATCTGATACGTGGTTACGATTCTTGTGGTAGGTAGGAGCGAAGGCAGTGTGGTAGGGATATTAAGCTTATTTAGAGTCCAACTTAGGCAAAGAGGTCGCCCGAAGAATCCAACTCGGATGGGCAGCGTTCGGGAAATTGCGTGACATCTTCTCGTCCAAGATACCACAGTGCCTCAAGACGAAGGTCTTTGACCAGTGTGTGTTGCCAGTGATGACATATGGTACTGAGACGTGGTCCTTAACTGTTGGCCTTTTGGAAAAACTCAGAGTCACACAGCGGGCAATGGAGAGAGCTATGCTCGGAGTTTCTTTGCGCGATAAAATCCGAAACGTGGATATTCGCCAAAGAACCAGAGTCACCGACATAGCTGTTAAAATTTGCAAGTTGAAGTGGCAATGGGCAGGCCACATCGCTCGAAGAACCGATAACCGATGGGGAAGAAAGGTTCTGGAGTGGAGACCACGAACCGGAAGACGCAGCGTAGGGAGGCCTCCCACTAGATGGACCGACGACATTGTGAGAGTCGCGGGCATCCAGTGGATGCAAAAGGCAGGCTGTCGTTCAGTGTGGAGGTTAAAGGGGGAGGCCTATGTTCAGCAGTGGACGTCTTCTGGCTGATGATGATGATGATGATGATGAGAGCTTGAAGACTGGTTGTAAGTTGAAAATACAACGTGATGGCAATTAGTTGAAGATGTTGAGATTACCTGTTTCAGATCAGTGATCGAATTGGACCCGGAACGCATTTCCCTTCAAGCTTTGCGAACTTTTAACCGACTGTCCAAGAAGGAGGGTAATGTTTTGTGTCGTATGTAAGTAGGTACGATTCTGTGTTCCTGTAGTACCTCCTGTAGCCTAAACGGCTTGACCGATTTTGACAAGTCACTTATCGTTGGATTCCTCTTTACGTCCAGAATGACATAGGCTACATTTTCCGAGTAATAACTAAAGGTTTTGTACCTGCCCAGGTTTTTTGCCGAACCAGAACGATATGAGAACTTTTACGAAACGGAACGGTGATTTCACGATCCGGAACGGCGTTCCGGCGCGGCGTCCGGGGTCCGATGACCGTGTGGGCAAAAATGTCCCCAATATTTATTTATTTTAGTTATTTACCTACTATTCATACAATGCAGTCGGGTTATAATTTTTTTTTTATAATTTAATTGACTTGTCACCGTTCAAACATAATGCGAGGAAACTAGAAAATCGCAAGTGAAAGCGCAACTTAGCGCATGTTTTCAATAATCCAATATTGCAATACAACATAAAAGAGCGTTCACTTCAGCTCTCTCAGAATGCTTCAGATTACCTGTCCGCTGCACTTTCAATATCTCGCCATCAAAAGACTCGGTCTGAAAGCCTCTGACCCGAATTCAATATCGAGCTATGCCCCGTGTGCATCTGATATAATAATCTTTGTGCGAAAATTGGGTGGTTTGTTTGTACGTTGGCAAAGAGCTTTGATCGCATATAGCTTGGATTTGCCTTTAACTCAAGCAATTGCCAAAAAAGTCTGCCCAAAACTGAAGGGCGCGAGTTAAACACGCCTATTATACCTACGTTGCGTCTTCCGGTTCGTGGTCTCCACTCAGGAACCTTTCTGCCCCGTCGGTTATCGGTTCTTCGAGCGATATGGCCTGCCCATTGCCACTTCAACTTGCAAATTTTAATAGCTATGTCGGTGACTCTAGTTCTATGGCAACCATCAACGTTATGGATTCTATCGCTCAAAGAAATTCCGAGCAATAGCTCTATCCATTGCTCGCTTTTCCAAAAGGCCAACAGTTAAGGACGACATTTTAGTTGACATTAAAAAAGACATTACAGCAAAGTGATTCAACATAACGTAAACCAACAGCTTATTAAGCATAATTTAGGGTAACTTGAAAAACATTTTATGTTTTCATCAAAACGTTGTCCCTGGAAAGCAATCCGACACCTTTTGAAGTAACTTTCGGAATTAGCTTTTTTCGTACGGAGCCGTGTTAAATTTAATTACTTTAGTCGCTATCGGGTTTGAGACGATGAAATTTCTTAATTTGCTGCTATACGATATTTTGAGAGAAAGTTTTTAATTAAAGGCTTTTACTACAGCTGCGGTCCTACCCACGAGTTCACATTTTTTTTTACATATTTTCCTGGAAGGACGGAATCCCAATGTTACTCAAGGCTTAACAAAAAATTAGTTTAAAACTATATAGGTAGATGGATATTGGTGGTGTAAGGTAGGATATCTTACTTTGAACCATCTAAATCCTGGTTTTAGATGGTTCAAAGTAAGATATCCTACCTTACACCACTTAACATTGGGATAACCTTTGGGCTAATAATCAGATTTGGAAATATCTTCACCAATTCAAAACATTCCTGGGAAAAAGCCGCGGTGCGGCACGCGTCGTTGTAGTGATGGAGCAGTTTCCCTGGAATGTTACCTCAAGCAACGTGTTAGGGGTAGCGGTATTTCCTATAGAGATCTAGGTGCCCTCCGTCATGCACAGAGAAAGGCCAATGAGTAAGTTTCAGTGTGTGCAATCTCTTATAAGAATCGTTTCGAAGACTTACCTCCCGTCGCAAAACAGGATGCCTAACTTTAAGGTTAATTTATTATCATGGGTGTAGATTCACAGGGCGTCTCATCATCATCAGCCAGAAGAACATAGGCCTCCCCCTCCCCTTCACAGGGCGTCTACAGTGACTCTTTTCAGCGCCCTGTGTTGGAATGTATGCCAATTCAGAAACGTCTTTCAGGATGTCTTATAACTTAAGTCATAGGTAGGTACTTATTGGAGTATTGGATCAGTAGAAATTACCTTACTTTGCAAAGGCAAGACTTTTCCACGTGTTCTTCAGAATATGTAACAGAGCAAATTATAATTCAAAGTTACTGGCTTACCTGTTGCTTGACATTTCTTGAGAGCAATATTCCTTAGAATAATTAATGCTAACCTCATTGTATATGTGGTTGCCACTCACTTAACATTCTGAGCATGAAATTGAAGCAATTCTGTCGTTTTCCAAAATTACTTTTCACGGTGGAGACCCTAGAGAGGTTTTAGGATTCACGGATTATCCGATGGAAGTTTTGTTTAACAAGATTATGTTAATATTGGATTGTGTTATTTCGTTAAAGTAATTTTCTAGAAATAACAAAATATTTTAAGTGTGTATTGTATATCATTTAGTCATTGTCTCATCTTTCAATAAAGAATTATGTGATTTTGTAATTTTCTTCGGGTTTATGCACGTATGAAAGAACGAAAAGAAAGAAAGAAAAAAGTTTATTTGTGACAAGCAAAGTTTTAAATAAAATTTTTCGGTTTATGTTGATAAATAATTTCTTTTATTAATTATACTTTTTTATTCATTTCCAATTCACTAGACCAGAAACTAAGCAAAGCTTGTGATATGGCTGCCAGAGACTGATATACATTCATATATACATATTTTTAAACACATACTTAAATAGATATTATTAACACCCAGATATAAAGCAAAGACAATTTGGAGTCACATGAATGTTTGTCCAAGGTGGGAATCAAACCCAACCCAACTGGGCCAACGGGGCTACAAATTTGATTTATTTCCTCAAGATAGCAACCAAAATTCACTACCAAAGTCACCGACATTATACTTAGCTCAGCGTATCAGCAAGCTGAAGCGGCAATCATCTGTCTGATAACCGAGAACCGCTTGTATAGACATATTATATCCTAGAGTAGAGACAACGAATCGATAAACCTAGCGTAGGACATCCTAAGACGCGTTGGAGTGACAATATACGTAATGCAACTGGACAATGGCTGGAAGCAAAAAGTCGAAGATCGGGCCGAGTGGCGTGGCTTGGGAGAGCCTATAATCCAGTAGTGGTTAGGCTGATTATAATGATGATACTTCAATTTGCATGGATAGTCAATTTGCTTGTCAACTTTCTGCCTCTAAAACTTCAGATTTCTGTAGCAATCCACAATGACACTCAAATATTTTTCTATTAAAAACCACTCTGATACCTTCAAACTTCGCGGAGAGAAATTATGTAGTGTGCCAATGTAACGCGGAGTTTCCTGGATAATTTCTCAGGAATATGGTTGAGGGGTTTTCATCATGAATAATCTAGTTACTAAACGGAGTAACGATTACTTATTCAATTTTTAGGGTTCCCTACACAAAAGGTGTAAACGGGACCCTGTTACTAAGCCTACGCTGTCTGTTCGTCCATATGCCCTACATTTTAACGGTTGTATCTTTCGAACCGTAATAGATAGCTAGTTAAAATTTTCACAGAATATTGTAATGTTACGGCGGATTAACTAAAAATAATAGATAATAAAGTTAAAATTTAAACTACAACAATATTTTTTTTAAAAGTATTTATGTATTTTCTTTTATGTAAAAACGGTAATACGTATAAGCGTCAAACTTGGCATGATCATAGTACACACTCTAAAGCGAAACAACAAATAATAAATAATGGCCAAGTGCAAGTCGATGACAAATTTCTGTTCACGACAAAGTTAAGCAACGTAGAGCCCGGTCGGTACTTGGATGGGTGACCGCCTGGGCGTGATGTTGTCTTTTTGCACTACTTTTTGTATTTTGTAGTGGTACGAAGCCCTCAGTGCGCGGGCTTGACTCGCTGTCGCCGCTTGATATTGTTTTGCGATTACAAACATAATTTTTTTAGTTGGCGTGTAAGGGGGCGTCCATAAATTACGTGAGGTGTTTTTTTTAATTTTCTGCCCCTCCCTCCCCTTCTGGTGAGATGTCGTGAGATTTCATTCAACCCCCTCCCCCATCCCCCAATCTCACGTGAGATTTTTCAAAATGTGAGTTTCTTACGTAAAACGTTACCTAAAGAGTAGCAGTACTTTTCATTGGACTCCAAAACTTACGCCATCTAGTGATAGGTGTGATAAGATTGTATCATAATAATTATGAATTCTAGATGGCGCTATTAGTATTTATATTCTTTTTAGGGTTCCATACCCAAAGGGTAAAAATGGGACCCTATTATCATAGAGAAATAGCTATTATAGCATGTACAATCTGGATTAAATGGACCAAAATAGTTTTATTTTTTTTGTTTCAATCAGAAAAAAAATTGCGTGATATTTGCCGAGACCCCCCCTCTCTCCAACGTAGATTAGATGAGATTTGACTCGACCCCCTCCCCCCCTTAAACACCTCACGTAATTTATGGACGCCCCCTAATGTGTATGCAAGAATCTTATTGTCCACTACAAAGTTTCAATATTTCAACTTTTTCGTTGTTATTTTTTTGTTTGGACTCGTGCTCTGAGGTTTCCGTCTAACGGAACGGAACCCTCAGAGCGCTAGTCCTATTCTTACTTGTCCGGTTTTTTTTTTGTAACAAACTTGCACTGTTTGTCTTTAAGCGTACAAACATCTGGCCACCTCAAACCTGCAGGGCTCAGGTGTACGAAGTAGAAAGGGAGACAAACAACTCCATTATGAACGAGCATGTACCGAGATAATCGACAAAGCAAGGGCTTGATTGGAATTGACTTGTATGCGTAAATACTTGGAAATTAGTTACTTTTGTCATGGGATTTATTTCTCACACCTACTTATGAGAATGAAGGAACATGAAGTTTAAATTCGGCAGTGTTACAGGTACAGTAGTGTTCGGCAGTTACAGTGTCTTTAATTGACCCCGAGCGAATCCCCAGCCTTGTCGTTGGGAAAAGATCGGTGTTCGTATGTTTGTTTGACGATAACAGCGTACCATTAATTCGATATGAATGAAATAGACTAATAGTTAATTCCAAAATAATTTTCAGATATTTTTTAATGCCATAGGTGGCAAACAAGCAGACGGGTTGCCTTATGGTAAACAGTCACCGTCGCCTATGGATACTTGTAACACCAGAGGCATCACAACTAAGTTGCCGACCCTTTAACAATCTATTAACTCGCCTTTTGACGAACCCAATGTTGTAGCTTATCGGAAACGAAACGAAGCGCTTTGATTCCACATTTATTATGCGAAGTGCTAGTCTGTGGAATTCGCTGCCTGAATGGGTGTTCCCCGATGGCTACAATCTGGGCGTCTTCAAATCACGAGTGAATCGGTTCCTTCTAGACAAGCGTGCTCCAACGTAGACCGCATCATCGCTTAACATCAGGCGTGATGGTGGTCAACGCAAGCCTATTATTTAAAAAAAAAAACACCGCGGAAGGTGGCTCATTCTATATTTTGCAAGTGAGGCAAGAAAGATCGCGTGAATCGCACAGTGTGCCATTTCCACTGATATATGATATGTGGATGAGCTTTCAGGCGGTGGCGGCTAGTGCGATGGTAAAAGCGCGACACCGGCATCAGATCAAACAGTCCTTCAGAACACTCCCCGTTGTAAAAGTGATAAAAGATACAGAGACCCAATGTCTCTGCGCATGTTGAGCGGTTCTAGGTGTTCGGTGAGTTTGGGATCGTCGACAATTCTGACAGCTCTTTTGCCTTTATTTGCATGTTCAAATAAAGGCAAAATCGGTTCAAAAGGTTATGGAGATATTGGGGTCGCGTTAATGGGCCTGTATGTATATTGTATACCCTCTGAAGCTCTATCGCTCGCGTATTTCCACATTATAGAAGACTAGCAACGCACCCTAGCTTCGCACGGGTGTAAGTCTTATTTTTTTACACCTTGGGTTACATTATTGGAGTTTTAGTAAGGATCCCAATATTTTTTGAAAATATAATATAGTCTATGTCACCCGGAGATAGTGTAGCTTCCCAACAGTGGTGAAAGAATTTTTCTAATTGGTTCATTAGTTTCGGAGCCTATTCAATGCAAACAAACAAACGATCAAATCTTTCCTCTCTATAATATTATAAGTATAGATAAACAATCACAGAGTATGAATTTACAAAAAGTGACAAAACCTAACCCTTTGTTAACTATCATAGCATTACAAACATATTTTTTTGTTTTAATATCTTTTAATTTGACGGATTAAATGGTAACAAGTTATTTGTTTGCCGGTCTCTGTAAGTACCTACAAGAAATAACTTTTTACCAAATATATTTTCAGTTCAAGATATCCCTAGAATATTCTCCATCTCAATAAATCAGAAAATTCTCTGTACGTCACACGAAGTCACAGCTCTTGACAGTAATCTAGCAATGAATCAAAGTACCGGGGAACATTTTCTGATACTTAAAAAGAATGAATTGAATTGAGACAGATTACCAAGCCTTCGATATAAAATATCCTGTCTTATTATTCTTTTGGGAATATCTATTTTTTTGCATGGGAATGGCTGTAATTATATATTAGTCCGAATTATAATCTAGGAGACATCCATTACACTAAGGCCTACTAATTCGTCCGGGATTCCCCTCCCTGGATTTGTCCTACTTTAGAGGGCGTCCGGAGAGGGTTTCAAAAAGTACGCATTTTGTGTCAGGGGAATCCCGATTGATTGAAAGATTTTAACTCAGATTTGTTTTAATTTATTGCTTAAATAAATTAAAACAAATCTGAGTTAAAATATCATTCGTAATCGTAAGCTGCTTACAATTTACCTATCATATCTGCAAAATCGACGACAACGGCCGTCGACGACCGAACGCCACGTTCTCAGGGGTGTCCGGGAAAACTCAATTTTACCCAAATATCCGGGGTTTTGAAATTGTTTGTATATTTAGGTGTTGGCACCCCTAATTACACTTAATATTACAAGTTCTTCGCCCCGAACTGTGACTTATATATTCACTTTTCGCAAACCCTCGACCGATATTGCCCATATTCGAACTTAAAAATGTAATTGAAATAAAGTACCTGTCTACAATATGACCAATAGTGAACTAATACAGGCTGATAATGATGATGAAATGTTATGGGAAGACGCAGTATAAGCAGTCCTAAAATGGTCGATGCACCACGAAAAAACCACCTCGTTGACGGACGAAAGAGAGGGTGGCAGGAATGATTTAAACCACCTTTATTGCAGAACTTTTCATAAAACTCTTTAATCCCGGTGTGACAGCATCCTGATAAGTTACGCAATAGGGCAGCAGATGTACCGAAGAGGATACGTGCTTCATCTTCGACCACATCGTCGCTTACCAACTGGAGAGTTGGTGGTCAAACGCGGACTTATCCGCGTTAAAAAGCCCATTTATACACATTCCATAATTGTAATTTATACACAACAGGGCCTCTTGGTGTTGGTTTTGGCCCCACTTATGCCTCTCGAATTCCCGGGCTGGACCCGTGTATGAATTGAAATAGGAATGAAAGAACTGCAAAAATAATAAAAAATCAGCATTCATCCCTGTGAAATCATGTGATAAATTAAATCCTTAAACGCAATTTCGGTGTCAGTTGCGATCTTACCACTTTCTCCTAAAGTGCTTTTATTTCGCCGGGTCGTGTAAGTCATTCGATAAATCGCAACAGTATTTTCCTCATGCAAAATATTCTGAATGCAAAACAGGTTTCCAAATGAAACGCACAAGTTTTAAGTTTTTACATTTCTCATTATGACTTTTGTGAAATCTTGCATATCGTACGAGCCTCATAAGATTTACAAGATGGGTAAATATATTTGATTGATTAATTAGGCATTATCGTTATGGATAGGATAGAATTTGGATTATTGAAAAGGTTGGTATCGAATAAGAGGACGTAGTTGGAATTATTCTTATTCTTTCTCCTCTCCACAAATACACAACACAACACACCTCACTCATACACAACACACCCTGGCACATAATTATTTAAACACAACACAATGCACCCTATAAACGTTCATCATCATCATCAGCCAGAAGACGTCCACTGCTGAACATAGGCCTCCCCTTTAACCTCCACACTGAACGACAGCCTGCCTTTTGCATCCACTGGATGCCCGCGACTGTCCTATAAACGTTAAAGCAAAGTATTTAGTTTTATTATACGATAATTATTGTTGTTTGGCTTAACTAATATTGTAATCATACTATTATCTAGATTTTGTTTCAAAATTTCTGCTCTTTATTATTCCATGAAGGTATACAGAAACCTGCAACACAAGCTCTGCTTAGTGTAGGTTCTGTGAACCAACCAATTTGTTACCAGAAGCCGATTTATTTGTACCAAATATCTTGCATTTATCAAAGCCTTATTTATATACATACTATATGCTATTATGTATTACTTATATTTTAAGATATTTCTGTTTTCTCTTTGTGATATCGGCTTTTTTATCCATGAAATAAAGATGATTATGATTATGAATTACTAAGTCCCCCGCTCACTCTCAGTATATCTGCTTGCTCACTGCTGAGCGTCGTGATTATACAAACCCGCTTCTATAGTATTTCTGACGGTCCCAGCCTGGTGGATTGTACTTATCAGACTTTCAT
The DNA here is from genome assembly GCA_932305915.1 of Agriopis marginaria. NCBI lineage: Eukaryota > Metazoa > Arthropoda > Insecta > Lepidoptera > Geometridae > Agriopis > Agriopis marginaria. The sequence goes on along the minus strand of OW029914.1, from coordinate 16,366,846 downwards.
GTCTAGCCGCTAAGAATCTTGATTGGGTCATTATTATTATTTTTTATTTCGTCGCTTACCAACAGGGAAGTTGGTAGTGAAACGCGGACTTATCCGCGCAAAAAAATAAAATAAAAAAAGTATTGAGCTACGTACTCTAGAGCTTCATGCTTTCTTTCTCATTTTGGCAGTCGTCAAAATATTTATATTAAATTCTTAAATTTTATATTATTATTGCATTTTTAACTATGATCTATTTCTAATTTTCTTTTGTAACTGTAACAAATGTGTAACAATATGGGTTCCATGCCTGAAATATTTTTTTTATTTTTTATTTTATTAAATTAAACTGAAGGGAAAATCTTGTTTATATATGCTAGGCCAGCAAGAAACATTTCAAGAAATACTTTCATTTCCCAAATAACAGTTCGTTTAAATGAAATCAAGTGATGATTTTCAAATGGCAACACTGTCACCGAGCGGGCAAGACTGCAGCACCGTACAAACATTGGGGTGCTTCCAGCACCTTTAAAATATAGTTTACTAGACAGTACGTGAACTAACGGAGGTACGACCCTAATGACAAAAAGAGTATCTGCATCCACCTTTCTGGGCTGGCAAAACGTCGACAACACCGCTAGTATCGCAGGTACGATATAGGACTGCCGCTCTTTAAAAACATTTAAAATGCGGTATTAGAGACTAGAGATTGACCAACATCATGCGAGGCGGCGGCCAAATGCAATCCCATAAAAAACTTATCTGAAGTGCTGAGAGAGAGAGAGAGAGAGGGAGAGAGAGAGAGAGGGAGAGAGAGAGAGAGGGAGAGAGAGAGAGAGAGGGAGAGAGAGGGATGGAGAGGGTCACAATCGTATATATCTATATTATCTGAATAAAACTGATAGTATCTTCAGGAATATTTTAGGAAGTAGTAGTATTTTAGTCTTTACTTGGCCACTTTTACAGGTGCATGCACTGTACATAACTCAAGTACCGAAAAGTCTAAGCACACTTGATGAAATATGGACTAAAACATAAGCCAAATAGCACTATTTTCACCACCTAGTCAGGTTTGCCCTGACTAAAACTAAGCTAGTTGGTATGCCCAAAAATATTTCCACATCTGTTCCTACCTTCAATACTGCCTCGCACTATGAAGAGAGGGAGTTTCCCTCCCCGTTTCCTTCCTCCCGCCCCGACCTTTGTCTCTTACGTTTCCGGGATGCGTCGTGTGATCTGCCTGCCTCGCTCGTATTTCAGGAAAATAATATTTTTGCGCATTGTGAATGCGAAGCAGGTCCAAAATAGCCGCATTAGTTTGCGCCACATGCAGGCTGGATATCTATTTTTCTCACCGTAAAACATAGTTGTAAAGAAATAATCTTTTGAAAGTCGTTTATGTTGTTTTCTGGAAAGCGAAGCAAAAAGCCGAAGATCGGGCTGAGTGCCTTGAGAGAGACCCTATCTATATTTCGGCTTAGTGCCCAGTTACTGTAGTATTTGATAACACCGAAACAACGTCCAAAGCTGTTGATTACAATGTAAATAGCGTTCTACATGACTAGTTAGAACTAAACTTGGTATGTAGTATATCGTGACTGCTCCGTTTGACTGATTATAACTTATTTTCACAGCCGGTTGTTACCATAAATGGTAGTTTATCACATTTAAGCATCGCCAATGACTAGTTGGAGTACTACCGTGGGAGAACGAAAGTAGTGGGTGGGATTCTACACAGAGATGTATAAACATAGTTGTAAGCTTCGACTAAAATAAAATGAATGAACGGGCCATAAACGTTGAAATTGTAAAAACGAGTCAAATTGTCGGACATATACTTCAACACCTAATTATAACCATGTACAGTACATTAGTTACAAAAATTTATAGCGGTTTTTGTTGTGTTTTTAAACTTCGGAAATCACATGAAGCGCCCGGGTCGCTTCGACGTTGCCGCTGCCGCCGGTCGCGGTCGCCAAGATCGGAATGTTACCTTTAGTATTATCATACTAGGTAACGTCGAAGCGACCCGGTCGCTTGTATTGTTTAGCACTCCATATAAATTCATACTGACAAGTGGGTCGCGCGTATAATCATATAAATTTTATCGAAATCGATTCAGCGCTTTTCAAAAAAATCTACGAAAAAAAAGAAATATACACAGGTGACGTTTTGGTTTGTGGTTCGCATTGATAAGGACTTTCAATCTCTGTGTTAACTGTAATTTTTCTATTTTTTTAGTTTAAGTTCGTACATTCAACAACAACTTGAAGTCGGTTTTTTCTTCTAAAAACAATTTTTTATTATTTATAATTTTATTGCAGCTGTTAGAATAAATAAATGCTTGGATCGAGGAAAACAAAAACAACCCCTTACCACAAACGCATAAAACTTCTCCGTACTGTCGAAGGAACGCATTAAAAAAAAACCGCCTTTCCATTGACTTCCTTCCCAGCCTTCAATGTATTTTGCAAGTCATTTGACCTTTCAATAGAAAGTGAGATGCCGAAAAATAAACAAGCCAATGTTGCAGGTTTCAAAAATTCGCCGCGTAGGTGTCGGGTCCGAAAATTACAATGACCTAATGATAGGTGTATTAATAACCACGTACAACAACTGGACAGTAAGAGAAAAAGAAGAAAACACTTACCAATATATACGGTTGAGATTTTTTATTTCATTTTGTTACTAAAATGATTTTACTTACGTCCGCGTTTTTGTTAATTTGTTAATTTATTTATTTTGTAATTAACGTATTTTTTTTTTTAGTTCAGAATGTACACAAAACAGGACAATCTTAAGTTAAGCTAAACTTATTGCAAGTATTACAGATTCTTTTCATCAGTACTTTTAAATTTCAAAACATTAAGCTATTTCGGCCATTTTAACGGCCGGTTTTATCCGAGTCGCGTAGGCAACAAAACGCTCCTTCAGTCCCCGCCAAGTTAGAGCGACGGTGTATTTTGCCGCGCAAGAGTCACGAGGCCCGCGGGGGGAGTGCAACGACAAAAACGAACATAGGTCCGACTTCGGTGATGCCTGGCGCGGTACTAAGCGCGGCGCGCGCAAATTCTCGCGACCTTTTTACGGTTTTAATTTCACTAAAAAACTAAACTATTCACTATAAAAAACTATCCAAAGATTTTTTTTAAAGGATTGCCTATCATTACTCGTAATTTCCAGATTGTTACGAGCTTTAATTAGAGCAAAAACGAAAAAAAAAAAAAAAAAACTACTGTTTCAGATTTTTTTTTGATTCAGGAAAGTTTATTCTGTCCTGTTTTGAACCAAAGTTTAAACTCAAACACAGATGTATCTGTGACATGTATTTTTTTCCAGCTCAAATATTGTAATTTAACTGAGTTAAATTGATTTAAAACCGTCTAATTTGGTATAACCGGGATGTTTGCTACTATCTGAGAAAATTATAGTCTAGAGTCCAGACAATCAGTCAAGCCTGAGTTTTATTTCAATTCTCATTGAACAGTTATCTGAGATATCGACCTTTTATTTAATTGACCAGAAAATTGATTGTCCTTACTTTTATCATAGTGTGTTTCAAGTTAATTCTACATTGAGACCCAATGTAGGCGTAGGTCACTGGCTAAGTGCCATAGTAAGCAAACTATATTCACTTTCAGCCCAAAAGTATGATATCGTACCGTGACCTTAATTATTTAAATAATTAAAATGTGAAAGTCAATAAATATAATTTTATTATTTCGATACTGCCAAAGTCGCCCGGCTTTGAGTGATATTACTTTAATCATCATTAAGATAGTTACTAAAGCAGAATAACTATATAATTAATGCTTTTATTAACTGTACTGTGGCAATGGATTACAATCTTTGTAATTCTAAATACTACTTTAATATTCTCTTGCCAAATCCAATCCAAATTAGATTCAAATTTTTGTGTGGGTATGTATTTTTTTACTCGTTATACTTAGTTCCAGAATATAAAATAATTAAAACAAATATATGTAAAAAAAGTGTATTAAAACGCAGTAAATCAACCAACACACGTCCATAAACCGCGATACGCAAACGTCTAATGATGATATCACAGGTTTACAGCACAGCGGGTCGTATCGTAACATTCATAACACACCGCACGGTCAATGACGTCACATCCGATCGGCGTGAAGCTCGCGCACGTGTTCCGTGAAGTTACGTTATCTTTATGAAAATGACATTGACAATGACATTAGCTTGAGAGATGTTATGTCAAGCTCATGCCATTTTCATACAATTTCATCTTTCCGCAGGCGTTAACGCTAACAGAAAGTGGGTCTTGTCTAACCCAGGTCCCAGGTCCACTGGCTCGATTGAAACGCCAGTTGCTTTGCTTACGTGAAAATGCGATTGATGATGGAGTTAATAAAACGTGGTGGACGTTGGTAGTACCTAATTGACAACACCATTACAGAAAAATCATCTTGAAAAACATTTATAACCAACCCTATTATTTCCCGTTACAGCGAATATGGAATATTATATTCCATATTCGATAGTATATTACATAAAAGTTAACAAGGCTCCTTGTTACTTGTACAGAAAATCGGGACCTTCGGTTCATTTCATTGGCATAATAACAGTAATATGTGTGGTTTTTTTATCATCACGCCTGTCAAAACAGCAACTGGAGGGTCGAGAACCTTCGCCCACACTTACCTCGCCGAGTAATATTGGCCAGTAGGTAAACTTGCACTTTTACTTTGTAACTTGGCGTTTGTACCTATATAATAGGGAGTATTCTGTGCCTTTTGGTTTACTTGACATGGCTCGTCTTGTGAAAATTCTGCTTCCATCAAATTTACAAGGTAATTTGATAGTGAAACATAAGAGTTGAAGTTGAAAACTGTTTTTATAAAAATAAAAAAAATAAAAAATACCGCAAAGAGTCTTGTGTGTCTTGCAATAAGCTTTTTAGATTTGATTTGAAAAGCTGCGTCTTCTGTAAGATCAGAAAGTAGCGAACTCAACTGATTGCATGCTAATCATTATAATAGTTAACTTTGAGTTTTTTGGTTAGATACTACTCTGAAAATCTTAGCTTAAACATTTAAGAATATATATTATCCTTATTGAAACTGACGTGGTTTTCACACATTTCGTGGTTTTCGGAGTAACCGGCTTAATCTTACGTGAGTAATTCCCGTGTAACATAAATAAAATATATTATCCTTGTTATAGTTATAGATACTATTTATAACTATCTATTAGATAGCCCGTTGGTCCAGTTGGTAGTGAACCTACCTCCTAAGCTTGGGGGCGTGGGTTCGATTCCCACCTAGGACAAATATTTATGTGATGAACATTTGTGTTTGTTCTATATCTGGTTGTTAATATCTATTAAAGTATGTATTTAAACCTATATATGTATGTATATCAGTCTCTGGCAGCCATATAACAAGCTTTGCTTAGTTTGGGGTCAGATGACCGTGTGTGCAAAAATGTCCCGAATGTTCAAGTCTTTAGGTACTGTTTTCCATCATGTCTTGTCGAAGGCATTACGTCACAGCCTGTTGAGGACTTTTAAAGATAAGGCGGGCCTTCTTAGATGAATGGGCAGGGTTCGCCGCGTGATATGGACATAATGGTGGTCGGAAAATGGACCAGATACAATGGAAGCTACCGTAAGTGCTCTACTGTAGCACAGTAATCTAAAGCAGTAGGTTGACTTTAAACAAACGCCCGAATCGAGTGACGTAATCAAACGAGCGCCCCTTCCCCCGCCCGCTACGATACTTCACGATTCGCTCAGAGCGATAGTCGCACGCACCGCGTCAATGAGATTTGCCATGTGTGTGTCGTCAGCGTAGCAGTAGCGTACTTATTTTTTTTATAGAATACTACGTTCGGCCACTAACTCGCCTGATGATAAGCGACGTTGCGGTCGTGGATGGAACACGTGAATCTAGAAGAAATCTATTCACTCTAGCCCTAAATAGGCAGGATTGGAGTTCCTTTATTTCTTTTAAATCCTGATAGTAGCAACCCTAGTGACCGACAGTAGGCATTGAATTCAAGGACACGTGCGAGTGAAACTACTACTTTAGTTACTTTACTTTTTTGCTTAAATATCTACTGTGACTATAGGGCCTGGGATATAGGAAATGTCGGTAGGTTTTAGGATATATATCTCTTGTGTTGCCAATCGTTGTTTTCCCGGGTAGTACTCCTTTCTTTGATTTCTCTAGGGATTTCGTTGCTGTTTGGGATGGGAGATTTTAAGGAATAAGCATCCTAAAGGTTAAGAATAAGTTTTTACAGCAGCCGCAAGGCAAAGTCCAAGATAAAGCTTTAGATAACTACAAGAAATGGAACATTTATTGATACCAGTAGTTTAATGTCAGAAAATGTAGAAAGAAGAATCAGAAAATATATGAACGTTTTTAAAAGTACATAATACTTAAAAGTATTATTAAAAGACCATTTCATAACTGCTTTGGATGTTAGTTGCTCGTATCTTCATTCAACATTTGATTCAAAATGATAGGCTAATAATGATTGATTGATCGATTAACTCTTAATTGTTCCCACCATTAAATTTGATACAGAGGACAAAAATCTTTAAAACTAGTATAACGACCGCCAGTCGTTAAAAGCTTATCTCTAAAAGCAACCTTATCGCTAAAAGCAATCTAATCATGACGATGATTAAAGATTATCCGGTCTTTCTTGAAACTGCTTCTTCAATTTTTACGACAACAATACCAATGCGCGGATCTTTGATAAAATACTATGGTAACGAGCAGGTTTACAGGATCATTTCGTCAAATTTCATGAGAAAAAATCGATGCAAGACATCAATTCGTATGACATCAAACACACGCGCAATTCTGAAGTCATCAACAACTGAATGATGAGCCAGGGTCATACTAATTGGCCAATTATGCGTTTACCCATAATGACACACGGTTGTATTGAGTGCACGATGATATCCGAATGGAGTCCTATGTAATTTTTGTAAACAGTAACAACGTGAGTCGGCTAGAGCAGTGGTTCCCAATTAGTTTTTCTTGCGTAACACTTCAAGAAAGATCTCAAACTCGCGTACCCCTCGAGCTCGGCTCAAGCACACCAAATCCATTTGCAGTCCGGTCCGGTGCAGACGCAGTTTGTGAGGTAAAGTACACAATACTCAGTCTGTATTGCAGGAATGATAAATAAAAAATTAAATACTTGTAGGATACTGATAAAATTATCTTAGTCAAGATATTGCTGCGCGTCGCGTACCTCTTGATGCAACTTCACGTTCACGTCAATTGGGAACCACTGGGCTAGAGCATTAGCGGAATAGATAACGTGTAGGAAAACAACGTACATGGTAAAGATAACATGGGTTTCTTCAAAGTCTTTGAGGGTCGGCAACGTATCTGTGATGCCCCTGGTGCTACAGGTATCTATAGGCGACGGTGATCGCTTATCATCAGGCGGTCCGTTAGCTTGTTTGCCACCTATGGCATTAATATAAAAAAAAGTTTTGATATAATTGACCCAAGTCATGGCAATGAAGCCAGGGACATTGAAGATCGATGATCACAAATTCAACATGATCTTTCTGCATTTATCCTACTAGGTAGGGTCAGCACAACCCTAGGTTACCTATCTTTTCTTGTATATAGTAGTTTTTATCTAATAACTTTACATTATTGAGCCTTTTGGGGTCAAAACTATGAGGATCGGGAGCCAATAATGTTTTTAAAGATTTGTCATCACGTTTAGTCGATGCAACTCGTGACCAAAATGCTGGCCTCTACTTTGTATAAAACGTGGTATGGGCCCAGCATTTAGGGAACAATTTCCACTGGTAGCGATTTAAACGATTAGTTTAGTAGTTGGGTTTTAATTTTTTGTAATTTTTTAAATATATTTAACGAAGATGGAATTTTGTTTAAGTTATTGGAATAAATAAGCGAATCTCTGTCGCCCAGGCACAGTGACATGGCTTGAAAAATTTCCCTATGTTTTGATTCCCGTTTTTCTTTCTAATTTCTTAGTTGGCAAAGTAGCAATACTAAATTCCCCAAAAGCGACGCTGTCAACTGAACAGCTAAAGATATACCTTAATATGGTGAGACTGTGCTTTATATTTAACTAGCATTCATTTAGTGACTGTATTAATATTAGATAATCTTTATTTCTATAATAAATATCGTGACTTGGCAATCTCAGCACCCGACTTGGCTAAATAAATCTCAGTCAATAATCAAATATTTAGAGAACTCTCATCACTGAGAGCTTACTGTATTAATAGAGTGTAAAATGTGATATTTTTGACAAACCATCCCACGAAACATTTAAAATATAGCGTCTATCGTTTTAACCCTTCCCGTAATGTCGCCAAACTTCTTTGACAACCCGACGCTAATGACCCGCCGCACCTCGGATCATCAAAGATTTAACTCGAGAAGATGGCTCGTCCCCACACCTTTTGAATTCGTGCATTGCAATTAAATTCTGTTGATTTTGAACGATATACTCAATGTGAAAACTTTGAACTAAAACATCGTCTCTGTCCGTCAGGTGAGTTATGGTCAAACGCTAGGGCTAGCCTATTTCATGATAAAATAGAATAGAACAGAATATTTATTTATTGCCAGAAGTAATATACCATAACCTTTAACCTTATGATAAAAAATATGTTTTAAACTCATGTAACATAATTATGAATAAACGCTATAGTATATCTTTTATCTATGAGCTATGGAAAGGGTTATGCTCTACGAGATCGAATCAGAAATGAGGAGATTCGTAGACGAACGAAAGTTACAGACATAGCCCACCGGATTAGCAAGTTGAAGTGGCAGTGGGCAGGACACATAGCACGCAGAAAAGATGGCCGATGGGCCGAAAGATTCTCGAATGGAGACCACGAACCGGTAAGCGCAGCGAAGGACGACCACTCACAAGATGGACAGACGACCTAAAAGAGTTTGCAGGGCAACGCTAGATGCAGGCCGATTCCAACCGGCCCTTTTGGAGATCGACGGGGGAGGCTTATGTCTAGCAATGGACGTCCTATGGCGGAAATGATAATGATGATGATGATCTTTTATCTGTATTTTTTATGCCATTGGTTGTAAACGAGCAATGCCGCCGCCTGATAGTAAGCAATCACCGTCGCTTATGGATACTTGTAACACCAGAGACATCACAAATACTTTGCCGACCCTTTAAGACTCTATTAACTCGCCTTTTGAAGAACCCAATGTTGTAGCTTCTCGGAAACACTGCGGACGGTAACTTATCCACATTTTGCAAGTGTGAGGCAAGAAAGATCGCGCAGTGTGGGATTTTCACTGATCATGATTTATGTGGATGAACTTTCAGGCTAGTAAGTGTTTTTTATTTTTTTTGTAATTTCTATTTCTGGAGTACACAATAGAGTTTCTATCTATCTATCTAATCTAACTACAAATAAATATTAATAATGGCAAATTGTTAGTCGGTGACAAAATGTCTGTTCATTACCAAGTTATAACTGGTAGGTAATTCGGTTACTTGGACGACCATTTCTTGGACGGTAATTTCTTTCACCGAATCGAAATGCCATATCCTACTAATTTTGAAGTCGGTTTTTTAAATTGATAATTTATTTTGTGGTGGTACGGACTCGCACTCGCAGTTCCCGACTCGCACTTGGACGTTATTTTTAAAATAAAAGTATATCATATACGGGATTAATCAGTTACGTAAACGGAGCAAATTGAGTGAACTGCCTTATGGCCTCAAGGGAAGGTCACTAACGATCCGCATGGTTCATTAAAAAAGGAATACACGTGCGGGGGTAGATCGATATGAAGCCTACACCGCAGAGTACAACAGAGAGACAATTTCAAAGAGATGGAGAGATCCATATAATTTAATTTGATAGACAGGAGGTTACAAATGGTATGAATGAATGTTGCCTGAATGAGTGTTCCCCGATGGTTATAATCTCATCATCATCATCATCATCATCAGCCAGAAGACGTCCACTGCTGAACATAGGCCTCCCCCTTTAACCTCCACACTGAACGACAGCCTGCCTTTTGCATCCACTGGATGCCAGCGACTCTCACTATGTCGTCGGTCCATCTAGTGGGAGGCCTACCTACGCTGCGTCTTCCGGTTCGTGGTCTCCACTCAAGAACCTTTCTTCCCCATCGGTTATCGGTTCTTCGAGCGATGTGGCCTGCCCATTGCCACTTCAACTTGCAAATTTTAACAGCTATGTCGGTGACTCTGATTCTTTGGCGAATATCCACGTTTCGGATGGGGATGGGGTTATAATCTGGATGTCTTCAAATCACGAGTGAATCGGTTTCTTCTTGGCAAGCGTGCTCTAACGTAGACCGCATTATCGCTTAACATCAGGCGAGATGGTGGTCAAACGCAAGCCTATTTTTTATTTAAAAAAAAAAACGCTTTTGGGTGATTCTCAAAAATTGGCTCCAAAAACATAATTTCTTTGGCGCATTTTTTTTTCCATATTATCTGAATATTATATAGCATACTTTGTAGAGGTCTCTAATGCCTACAATAATGTGTTATTGGCCCTGAAATCTATCGAGCCGATTAGAAGTTTAGCGAATTTGAACTATTTGGCCAAAGAAATTAGATATTTCTAAAAAAGAAAATATAAGCTAATCAAAATAAAACTTAAACATAGTTTTATTTTGATTAGCTTAACTTCTTTTTTTTTTAGTTTTGTTTGCCATATTTTAAAGCTCTGAAACAAAGGGAATTACTATGAATCCATTCCACCAATATTTTTTTGTCAGTCTGGCAGTATTATTATTTTTACAGCAGGATAGGTAAAGTATGTAGTATAATAGACATTTGAATGCATTTAAAGTTTTAATAGTGGTTTAGTTCCCTATGACAATGTTTTTTTCTAATTTCATTGTTGTTTCATTGTATTAAAAGTTAGAAAAGTTACGTTTTTTTACAAGCTTTTATTTAACTTGCCTTGCTATTATGGGTCAAATCTTGCATCTGAATTTAAAAACAACTAAGCCCAACTGAATAAGCTGAAATTTTGCATACAAGTATTAGTTTGGATGTCAATGCATGGTTAGCTAAGTGAAGTAATTAAAAATCAAATATGGCGGACTCCCGGCGAACAGTTTTTTTATGGACTCCCATGATATGGGTATCAAATGAAAGCGTTTGCTGAGAATACGACAAATAAAATGACGTCACATTTCAATTCAACATGGCGGACGCTTAAAAGCTCGTTTAAAAAGTTTATTTTATATTTATTTATTATAATAGTTGTGCATCTATATTTTTCTGTAATCTGCCTAGACTGTCTCCAGCTTATATGGGACAAGCTTGCATGGTCGGCAGAACAATGGGTAGCGACCGGGCTGAGTGAACTGTACTTTATGGGACGTTTGGTACTTATGTTCGAAACTGACCAAAATGTCACTTCGAAGTTTCTTGCAAACTATGGAGCAGACTGGAGTTAGGAGGTAAAGCAAATTACAAATTTGAACAGAATAAAAAACTTTAGATAACTGATAAAGAGAGGAGTTAAAAATAAGTTAATCGCAAAGCTTTTTTTTAACAAACTTTTAGCCTTAGCATATTTAATTTATAAAATATTCATTTAATATATTTAATGGGGTATAGTATGGCGTAGTAGTTCCATTGGCCACCTTTACATCAGTCGTCATCATTAGAGCTTGAATATCACATAAGGGATCATCAGAAAACCATCATCAACATCAATCACCATTATCAGAAAAGCTCCATGGTACCATATTAATGTATTGTCATCCAAGTTACATAGGTGTACCAAATTTTTACTCAATTGAACGCCGGGAAGTAGGCGGAAAATTAGGTTTGCAAGATTTGTACTTAACATACAAACAAATATACTATTAGATATAAACATGGGAAGTGAAATAAAAGTTTGTAATATAGGTGAAAAGAAAGCTGAGAATTACATTCGATGACTTTTTAATATAGTTTCTTTGCCTATATTATGACACTAAATCGGCCAGCCATGCTAGCCAAAATCAGCACCAAGTAGACTTCTAGCTAGGCGCGGTCACTTGATAGTCTCCGCAAGAGCTTGCCGCTCATCTTAGATAGAACCTGGCAGGATTAAAGACCACCAGCACTGGAAAAATCAGAGGGAAGGTTTTGACCGGCAGTGGCAGACCAAAAACAATTTTTTATTTTTTTGTTGAAATTAGAATGGCTGGCAAGGCAATTTTGTAAGAAATTTGTTGTAGCCAGTTGCGCCCATATATAAACGAAACGTCAGTCATTCGAAATCAGTTAGCAAGTGTGTTGGAGAGTTCGACGCGTTGATCTAAATAAGAATGTTCAATCATGGTTCACTCATATGCCTGGTAACAGATTTTCTTTCTTATTTCCGTTCTATTTACTTCTTTTTTCTGCGCTTAAAACAATAACAACAACACGCGCAGAATATCAATGTTACATGATGTTAAAAACAATGCGCGTCTTTCTGACGCAGAAATATTCCATACAAAACATAATTCAAATACGGTGTCTTGTCTTTACTATCTACCTAAATACCGCCTATTTACAACGGTCATAAAAACAATACAACCATACATTGCGTACGTTTTATGACATTGGAAATATCCAACAAGATATGCAATGATAAAACTTGACTGTCATATACTGGCACTTGAAATGATCGACTTGATATCTGAATTACAGGCAGATAACATTGTAGGAAAAACGAGCAATAGGCATGTGTCCTAATGTATAATTTACTACAAATAACAGGCTTAGCGATGAATATAACTAAATACATAACACATACTGAAAAAATAAATTAAATTGGCTGATAAATCTCTGAGATATGAGTGTTTAAAGTTTCAGGTGGGGATAGAGAGGGGATGCTCTATCGCTTTCTCGCAAAGCGTGTGTTAGTATAGCATTTGTATGGCGCACCTGAGGCGTGACGTCACGGCTCAGTATAGTGCGCTCTCTGTCTAGCATGAAATTAAAATGCTTGTATCTTATTAATTTTAGAACTAATTTTAATTTTGTTTTTGTTGATGTGCTCTTTTTATGATCAGCTTTTTTATGAGGTAATAAAAAAAATTAGTTATCATGCCTATTTGAAGATTAAAAAATCTCAAATTCAACAAGAGTAAGAAAAGAGAAAAAAGTTAAAGAAAAAATGAGAAAAAAAGAAAGGAAAAAGAAAAAGAGAGAAAAAAGAGAAAACCTAAAGAGTTTCTATTTAACGAACATGGAAAAGGCAAAAGGGGAAAAATCAAAGCAGCAAATCCCAATTCTACTGACCCTACAATTTCCAGCGCACTGAAACCACTTTGCTTACTACGATTTTTAATATTCTCTTTTAATATAATACCAGCTCATGGGCATTGAGAATTATTTAATATGCTATTTATTACACTTTCTACTTTCATAAATGACATAATGAAAAATTGTAATTATAAAGAGAGTATTGTACTGTAACATACATAATGAGGATGCTAATTTCAGAAAATGTAATATGCAAACTAGAATATGCAAAAAGAATTTTTGAATAGTCTTCGTAAAGATGTGAGATAAACTGATGAATTAGATTATAATTGAAACAGACGAAATGAAACACAAACATAAAAGATCTGTGGATAACAAAAAGAACGGTATATAGTTCTCTACCTTTCCAATTTCAAGGAAGCAATATCTTTTGATGCATTCAAATTTTTTATTAGCTTTGAGGCAAATTTGTGTTTTTTTTAGGATATTATATCTCAAAGTCGTTACTGTAGAAGAAACTTAAAAATGTACAGAGTTTATTTATCAATTTAAAAAACAGTCGGTAAACTTAAGAAAAAAGCTAAAAGCAAACTAAAAGCTAAAAGGAAAACTAAACAAAAAGTCGTGAAGCTAAAGAAAGACTACGAAATGGAAATATTTCTACGTCTGCAAAAGCAATAGAGTTGTCAATAACTACATTCTAATAATACACATTTCTGCATATGACATTCTGCTATGGCACGTTTCTGCGAATGTCTGTCAACATATCGCAAGGCGAGGAGTTCCCCAGCCTCACCATCTCGCCTTGACCCAATTATACTATCGGAGAACCCGGCCCTCCCGCAGTTACATCAAAAAGAGCTGACAAGGTAATGCCAGACAAGAATAATGGTTTTACGGTAAATATATATGGAACTGGTGCGATGGAAAATTTACGAAGGAATTGGATAGACATTTTACCCTAATAGATAGTCTGTGCTAGTAAGCTTCGCCCACAATGGCATTTATTATGGCTTTTATTCTTTTTAGGTAAGAATTCTTTTGATTTTAGGAAAATTTCTATTAAATAATTCACGTTACTAGAAAGAGAAATAAAGACTTGAAGTTGATTTAAGAAACGATTTTATATAAAGTTAAATGATTATTAACGGGATATTTACCGTGGTAAGGTTGTGGAATGAGCTCCCGATATTTCAGCGCAGTTACATGCACCATGTTCACGGGAAGACTGAAGAATGCGGGTGGTTGGTCGAACATTTAAAAAGTTAGGTGCAGACATAACGATCTACCCTCTTTCTTAGTGTTTTGCTACGGTTATCACTGGAACTCGAACTCAATCCTAAGTCCCGACAAAACATACTCACTGTATCACTGCGTATAGTATTTTGAACACAGTATTTTGAAACAACCTAATACTGGATTCCACGCAGTGGCGAGTTGAAAACCATCACCTCGATTGAAATTCTGGCAATTCGAGATCTCTATAGTTACACAACCTTACCACGGAAAATATCCTGTTAATAATCATTTAACTTTAGTGAACAACCGTGATAGTTTAAAACAGTGTTATACGATTTTATATGTATCTGATATATATATCTGAAACTAGCGTTTTTTTATGTATGGACAAATAAGGTATAATAATCTTTATTTCAGTGAATATTTTTACATTATACAGGATTACGCATATAGACTTAGCCGAAAGGAAGTTTTTATTTTATTTTTAATCTTCATTTTATTACATACCTGCAGGAATATTAATTAAAGCCACGTTAACTATGCAGATATTAGCCCGGACGTGCTCAATGAAAATATTATTAACACTTGTTTCGCGGTTTTCATAGTTGTTCTCTTTATTGTGCACATACTTTCAATTAATGTGCCGTGTGAGTAGCATGGTTTGTGAACAATTTGAAACATTTTCATTTGTCATGTTATTTTGGCATTGTATAGTTGACCGAGCGAAGTGAGGTCTAACAGTCTACTGTGGGACAAAATCATTGTTTAAACAAATTTATGTTTGTATGTTTGTTCGACGATAACTTGAGTATCGTTCATTCGATCTTCATGAATTTTTGTAGGCAAATTGTTCAATTAAAGCGTCTTTCGGTTTGTGGTCTCCACTCAAGAGCTTTTCTTCCCCGATCATCGGTCTTCGAGTGATTTGGCCTGCCCATTGCCACTACAACTTGCAAAATGTAATAGCTATGTCGGTGACTCTGGTTCTTTGGCGTATATCCACGTTCCTAAGTGACCTAATCTGACCTAAGTGAACCAAATCAAAAACCTTTAAAGACCGAATTTATATTCAGTTATACGGGATACTTGCTGTAGTAACGTTGTGGAAGGAGCTCCCAATATTTCAGCGCAGTTACATGCACCATGTTCACGGGAAGACAGAAGAATGCGGGTATTGCGGGTGGCTGGTCGAGCAGTTCAAAGTTAGGTGCGACTGCACGATCTATAGACCCCCTTTGTTAGTCTTTTGTTACGGTAGAACTCGAACTTAAGTCGCGATAAAACACACTCACTGTATCCGTGTAACCGTAATAGTTTAAAACATCCGCCACCATCGCCAGTAAAGCCATTCACATATTATAGATGCGTGGAAGTCTCGCACTGTTCGATTTGATCGATTGGTTCTGCCACGCACCCGTAAGTTGTACACCCTTCGGGTTTCCCTCCAAAATATGACCTCAATTGCTTCAAACGAAGTGTGAATAGAGTCCTCAAAGGTAAGCAACGCAACGCCAATGCTCCGGGTATTGTCCAGGTGTTCATAGGCAACGGTGACTACTTATTATCAAGTGGCCCGTCGCTTCTTTGCCTTATTACACGAAAAAAACTCGAATAACCTATTACTCATCGGCATGCCATTTGCGTACGTATCATAATATTTGAAACACTACAACTCCGCAATACAGACGTCTCATTATAAATAACATCTTCAACAAAAACCGACATTGCCTAAAGGTCGCATACCTACGTAATAGCAAGTATAATCTCCAAGATAAAGCATTCAAACACGCAGATCGGTATCTTTTCTCGAATATTTTATCATTATTTATCGTCGGTGCGGGGTTTATCTCCAAATTGGCTTTCTCTGATATTTCAGGTGTATTTAGATCTACCACAAATTGACTCACCGACATTATTTTCTAACGTTTCCATACGATTTAGCTGAAAACGATCAAAGAGACGAAGTGTGGCTGATTTGTGGAAGAGACGGGAACGGAAGGCATGCGTCTTTGTCATAATTTCATAACAAAATTTGTTCGTGAACACACCATTTATTGAAATAACTTTGGGCATGGACGTGTGTAAATTAACTCCAAAATTTGAATTCCAAAACATACCCAACGTAAATTTGGAACCTTCAAACTAAAACGGAGTTTACCCAAAACAATAAAGAAGAGCAAGTGTACAAATTCGATAAAAGCTACTCGATTATAACTTCGCTTCAGGATCAACACCGTCCCAAACGTAGGCGTATGTCACTCAATATCGCCTACGCACGCAAAAGGTATGAAATTACCGCAAACGAAATTTAAATATTTTGTTGTAACAGAATAACAGAGAATAAAGGAAACAATTCCCAAATTGTCGTTGCTCCGCAGTTAGAGCGTGAAATAAATTTGTCACGGAAATTCTAAAAGATATCTTGAGAGATGACAAATTTCGCCGGGAAAATAACACAGCTGTCTCAGATGATAAAGATGGATAAATATCGGCAAGTTGCTAAACCAAGGAAGTGTTAACAAACATTCGACGGCCATAAATTGTCCCTCGACACCTCATAACTGGCGCCCAACGCGGGGCTGCAAGCCGCACCTAAAGCAATTTTCCATTTACTCTCCCAGCAAAAGGACAAACACCCCAAACATCATTACATTAAGGATCAACCTCCTTTGTTTCGGTTTCAATGTCCGTGATTACTTTTAAGGGTTCAATGAAAAATGAACTTTAATGCCGTGTGATAAGATTGTTTGTTGACGAGGCCGAATTAGGTTTAATAGAAAAGACCCTAATGTCTAAGCTCAGGGGGAGCGAGTGAGGCCATGAAAAACGTAACTGAGGGTAGGTAGAGATGTAGGCACCGTCGCGACAGTCTGGAGTACGGAACTAGATGCTTTTGTTCCCTTGCAAACAACGTAAACACAATTTACTGCTAGCACAACTCTGATAAGAACGTATAGGCGAGAACAAAAGGTTGTGGCGACTTACAACCGTTATAAATAAGAACTTGTTTCTCCTCAATTTATTTGGAAACTTGGGAGCTTACCCGGCTTAATGTTCTCCTAATTTTGGTAACAACTTTTGGTGCTCGTACGTTTATTGTACGCCCTAATTTGGGCACGTAATTCCACGTTAACCTGTATTAACCTAATCCAGGTGACGTGAACAATACAAATAAGAGTAGTAGCGTACTTAAGATGGAGTATCTTGACCCGTTTCGTGGATTATTCAGACTTACCATATTCCGTAACAGTTCTAGGATTTGCAAAAATACCAAATAAAAAAAAAAAAAAATACGAAGACTGAATTTCTTCATTCATCCTGAATTTTGCATATTCGTCCTTCTATAGTCTATCCATTATGTTAATCGCTTTTTGACAGCTCATATCAAGTCGACGACACAACTTTGTAAAGCGTCTAGCAAATTATTATCCCATACAAATAAATACGTTTGATCTAGCATAACCTCTTTACTAGGTGCCGTTAACTTCAAAGTAATATGGGTTAATAATTTGCTAGACGCTTTACAAAGTTATGTCGTCAACTTAGTATGTGCTGTCAAAAAGTTATTAACATCATAGATGAACGTTAGTGAATACTGCATAATATTCTATTTGCACCCCGCGGTTTCACCCGCTATCCTATTTACAATACCCGTATGAGTCATACCAAATCACATCCAAATCCGTTCATCCGTTATATAGTTGAGTGCAGAGAAACATACAACATTACACAAACTTTCGCATATACGGGGTGTAAGGAGAACACTCTCGAAGCCAAAAGAAGGTAATTGTACTCATCATTATGAACAACTTTTACTATGGGACCAGCCCTGAAATCGCGAAAAAAGTATCAGCTGTTCTATAGAAAACGGTCATTGACACTCGACAAAATGTATGGAGCAGCTGATTTTTTTCCGATATATTTATAATCTTGTCACTTAAAAAGAAATTACAAGAAAAAAATCATCGAAGGTTCGACAAGGTGTCATAAAAACCTCCTCTCCAATTACAGCATACTATTTCCCTTACAACATCGTAATAAAACCGTACTGAATGCTCGGACGTGTTCAAGCGTCTACCAGAACCACCCCAGGCTATCGAAGACCCCTAAACATTACAAGTGCGGGGTACATTTCTAGTTCAGATTCTGCTTACAGTATACCAAGTTAATCGTTTTACAAACAAATATTACCTACACTGAGATAAGCGTCGTTATCATAGTTTAACTGTCCAGAATAGTAGACAGCATGAATAAATTATTTAAAAAAAGTTGAGTTAAAGAAGAGCTTTGCATATATAACTGGCACGTGTGCCAGAGAAGTACGTGTACTAATGTACTTCTCCCGGCCCAACTGTAGTTGGTGATCAATAAAAGTAGGTTTTATCTTTTTAGGGTTCTGTACCCAAAGGGTAAAAACGGGACCCTATTACTAAGCCTACGATGTCTGTCTGTCTGTCCTGTGGCGACGCGCACAATTTGCGTGCGAGTACGTATCGCACGCGAGTGTTCGAACGAGACAAACGATGTGCAGTGGGCGTCGCGCGATTACGGCTGGGAAACGAAGATTCACTTGCGCAAGGACCAGCGCGAGTGTTACTAAGCACTTCCACTGCCACTTGCAAAAGGTGTTGTAGCTCGTTGCAGACGATGCGTAGTAGGTACTTGCAAGCTACTTCGCATGGTCTAGTCGCATGCTTTATCGTCAGCTAAAACTAGCTCTGTGAACAGAACATTTTGAATGTCGCTTGCAACTGAAAAAGAAATAATTTAAACATTACTACCACTTTTTACATTTTGCCGCCACTTTTGTGAATTGATCATAAGTTTCTCTATCTTCATATATCTTTTATATTTGAGGTCTCGATCTATCTATTTTTAGGAGAGACAATTTGTAGAGAATTGAAGTACTGCTAAGTAGTTCAGCCACTGTGCCTTAATCCCCCGTCTGGCCTGGAGGCAATTTGTCAAGCCCGGACCTACCCTCACAGCCCCTGACATAAAAAGCATTTGAATAATCGAAACGGTGACGTGGGCCTCAATATTGCCAATAGTACAGGTGCAGGGGCAATTGGGGGAATGGAGTTCGTCTTTACGATCGAGCATCACGATACTGGAATGGATTAAAGTTTTAGATGTTAGGCTAGTCAAAGTTAGGTTGATATTGATTGAAAGGTTAGACGGGCGTAAAGGTATGGCCCTATTTATTAGCTTTTCCCTAAATTTGAATAAGGTTAGTTTACGGAATGTTCGAAAGCTTTGGAATATCAGCATATCAGTTCGAACGTTTATAAGGTTGCTTCTTACTTGCAGGTAACGAGCGCAGTGCCAGGGTTTATCATTTTTTAGGGTTCCGTACCCAAAGGGTAATAACGGGACCCTATTACTAAGCCTACGATGTCTGTCTGTCTGTCTGTCCGTCTGTGTGTCTGTCCGTCCTACCTATTAACGGCTGTATCTTTCGAACCGTAATAGATAGCCAGTTGAAATTTTCACAGAATATGTATTGTTATGGCGGATTGACTAACAAAAGACTCCCTCTCTAAGAGGGAGGCCTTGTTCAGCAGTGGACATTTAATGGCTGATGATGTGTGTGTGTGTGTGTGACTAACAAATAATAAAAATAATAAGCAAATAATATATACAACAAATAATAAGCAAAAACTAAAGGGGGGGGGGTCCCCATACAACGAACGTATTTTTTTTTACGTATTTTTGTTTTAGCTCTAATGTAAAAACAGTAATACTTACAAGCGTCAAACTGAACATGATTATAGTACACACTCTAAAGTATAACAACGAATAATAAAAAATGGCCAAGTGCGAGTCGGTGACAAGTTTCTGTTCATTACCAAGTTATAACTGGTAATTTCGTTATTGAATTTTGTGGTGGTACGGAACCACGTGGTGCGCGAGCCTGCCGCACTTGGCCGGTTTATTTTGAATTTATTTAAATGGTTTTATAGCTAAATGTGCACATTACTCTGTAAGCCAGAGCAACAAGTAAATACTAACAAAACAAATCATAATTTATTATTGTTTTAGGGGCCTAATTCTACCAGCTTTGCGGACAGGCTAGATTATAGTTGAAAAATCCGACATCCAGTATTTCATGTCTATTAAAGCATTGTTTGTATGTTGTGTGTAAAAGCATCGTTCCGCACACACTCCAAAATGTGTATGTGTCTAAAAAGCCACACTCATTGCAATTAGATGACGTTTGTGAGGTCACTGGTACACGGCTTTGCACATTATAGAAAAACAACCTTAAAAAGTGCCATAATAACTGAAAACCCTGACACGAACAGGTGGTATATGGCTGGCTATTGTGTTACAGCCATTACTGACGCTTTAGAAAACTTTGCAAGGCGTAACTAAAAAGCTATTGTTTCTATAAGGGAGCCACGCCACGTACTAATGTATCAGCTTGGTTGTTTCGCAATTCCGTCCAGTTGCATGATAGATTGTTTCCTTATGGCTTGTGGGTTTCGTAAGCTGTGCTCTGGTTTATCGATATTATATCTGCACGAATTATTTGTGGTAAACATACTCGGGAGGTCCTACTAAAACACTGTTAAATTATCACGGTTGTTCACTAGCGTAGCGTGATTAGGTTGTAGATGGAGCTCTCGATGCACAGGCGAGTTAGTTTGCCTGTGAACAATATCGGAAGCTCCAATCACAACCTAATCACGGTAAACAATAATCATATAACTGTAACTTCAACTAAATTTAGGATAAACTGCTCAAAATGTCTATGGGAATGAAACGAGATAAAACACAAAACTAACCAATGAATTTAAACAGCGCGTACTCCAACGCATTTTTCAAAACTCGCTAAAGAGCAAATAGAGAAAACTAGCAAAGAAATAAAGAAAATACAAATATATTTAAACGATCGATTTAAAATATTTTACTATGCATATAGATATCATAAACCAGCCCTAGGTAATAATTGTAGCCCGTAATGATTTTTGTGTAAATAACAAACCTTGAACCCAACTTGAAGGATGACTTAACACAACCTGAGCAATTACTGAAACCCCCGTAAAAACTTCACCTCAAACGATCTCCTAACACATTTTTAATGGCAGGCTCCCGTGAAACAACAAAATCAAAGAACTGTAAACAAGAAGATTTTTCCTTCGTAGATATAAAATAACGATCAGGTCTATAAATAATGGCTTATGTTGGCATGGACGGCCACCCTCGTTGAGACGGTTCTGGTGAGTCATACGGAGGGTGTAGGACTATAGGTCTTACATTAAATATAGAAGCCGTATATATAGAGACGACGTTGGTGACATTAATGGAAAGGATTTATAAAGTTTATACAGTCGGTGTATGCCAAACAGTTGTATTAGAGATACATGAGGCATAGACATGACAATGTCTTTACATTTATTTATTTATCTAGCCTGTATTAAATCAATCTTATAAGATGTAAGTAGGATGTAGGATGTGTGGTGCTATAGTAAGACTTTACGGTTTATGTATGGTTAAAAAAAAAGATTTCACTATAACCCCCACTAATTATTGTAATTTGTTGTTATGTATATTATCTTGTAAAACGTTGGTATTTCTGTTTATTTCTTTTTGTCTTTTATAAGGTGTTTTTGATGCACGCCTACGTACTATTTGTTCCAACCTGGTGTATGACTGGTAGAAAATGTTTAGCATTAAGTCCTCCAGTTGTACATGTTTACATAATTTGTAAGAGTGCAATAAAGTATTAAATATAGCACATTCTGCGGGAGCAACCAACAGAAGCATTTATGGACGTGAAAATGTAGACCAAAGCAAATCAGAGACCAGTTTACTGAGTCCGCACGAACCTACAACTTATGGTGGGCATCAAACTTGTACGTCAATTACTTTAAGGTTGAAAACTTAGTCTAATGAGATTTGAAACTCGATTTATATCAACAAATTAATCTACTCCAGTTTGGCCTTTTAAGTTAGAGTTCTCCAACAGTTCACTAAAACAATGAAATGTAAGCTGTTTGCTAATTTAATAAGCACGCTAGCTTATCTTCTACGTAATCTTAATAGTCATGTCAAAGACTGTAAATGGTAGACCAGCCACGCGTTACGGGACCAAGAACGGTTACAATATTCGTCTATTCACCAACACTTGTTTGGGTCGGTTTTTAGTTCTCATAGCTTTATACAGTCATGTATACCTACGGTAATTTATCTGTTAGACGACGACGACGCAAAGCAAAAAATACGTATAAACTCATCTACAGCTTAAAACCCTCAACCGATTTTTATAAATGAGGAATCGATATATTTAGAGATGCTCACTGGGTAGATGACGTTATCATTAATACGATTTTTATTTTTATTGCACGCTCATGTGATGTAACATTGAATAGATCATTTGATTTTGTGAAGTTTGATACATATATGTAATATGTTTGTTCAGGTATCATTATCATTGACCTCCCAAAAAAATTATTTCTCGGAACGTAAACTTTTTAGCTTGTAACAAATGTAAAATTGCAAAGGTTAACTTAATATGATTTTAATTTAGTCTAACTTTGGTCCGGAAATTTTTAGCGTTGACCTAAAATGCAATTTTAAATATGTTTAGTAGTCGTAGAAATCAGTTTTGGAAACGGTACATAGAATTGACGGAAAAACTTTTATATTAAAAAACCATAAAATTTACAAAACTATCGACAAAATAACTTCCAAGAAGAAAATTGCTCTTCTGGTATAACTATTAAAACTGTAGGACATCACATTTCAAGATCCTTTTAAAATGTCGCCTTTAACGTCCGCATACTACTGTTTGCGAGAAAAGCTCTCGAAGTTAAGAGTAACTTCTTAACTAGACTAAGACTATATTATAAGAAAGAAGAAATATTATCTCCTATGACAAATTTATGTTCAGTGTGGAGGTTAAAAGGGGAGGCCTATGTTCAGCAGTGGACGTCTTCAGGCTGATCATGATGAAAAATTTAAGATATCAAAAATAAATAATATAAAATATAGGATTAACAGCTAAGACTTCACTTTCACTTTAACCTAGTTAGTAGCTTAGGTTTTTCACTTTAACCTAAACATCAGACAATGAGCTCAATGAGGTGCCGTTGAAAGAAAACATAGTAAGAAAACCATAGCATGGTGGTAAACGATCTAGTGGTCGACTGGCCAGTGGCTACCTTCCAGTTGAAACTCTGTCGCCAAACACCCAACGCAACGGTGTGATTCCGGCAAACTCACTTAAAAGCCAGTTTGTAATTTCCCATTCCAGGCTAGGTGTGTTTTAACTATTTTCGACCTCACCGTCACTTAATATCATGTAAATAAAGTGTACCAAAAGCCTGGCACGTCAACCACCAAAATTTTTTTTGGCGTGTCTAGGAACAGGCCTGTGTCCACGTTCACTGGTGTGGGCATATGATGATGATTTGACTGCTGTGCTGTACAAACTCCCCCCCCTACCCTTGGTCCACAATTAGTCCAACCACACGATCAGATATCCAATTATAGTCCATCTTCCCCATAATCAAGTTAAATACCTATTTGTCTCTATTACAAAATCACTCCTTAGCAAGGAAGCTGTTCCCCCTTTCCCTTTAATCAATTAGACATTCATAGATGACTCGATATATTTTTATTGCTTTTACGGTTCAGTACTTTTGTAGTAATAGAGAATATCGTATTAACACATGTTTAATTGATCTATATTCTTGACGGTTTCAATTACCAGAATTGTCTTCGAAATACATTTTACTTCGTTGAAAGTTATCGATTTCATTATCATCTTCATAGCATCTATTGACTAAGTATTATTATTTGTTCAGTTCCTATGCCTTAATTTATTGTTCTCGTTATTCATCATCACAATCAGTATACCATAGTCCATCACTAGATTTAGGCCTCGTACAAGGCATCGCCTGCGCCACTAAGCCCGACCTTTGATTTTTCTCTACCAGCCATTGGCATCGTGTCTGTATCGTCTTACTTATCTATATCGTCATGGAGTGACGATAAAGATAGAAGATCTTCAATGTTTCACCATCTGTCAGTCATTAGAACGTTTGATGTAGCATAAATTATAAAAAAGTATCTTTACTTTCTTTTTTGATTTACAAAACATGTTTCCCCAACCCTCTTGATTTGGCTACCAATAAATTAGCCAAGGAACGACCAAAGCATTACTTAAGCCTACTTTTTAATTAAAGCAACACAATCTCGGCCAGCAGGTGTAATTATGTTATTTGATTTACAGAAAGGTCCGAGACCCTTTAATTAAACACTGTAAATATAAAGCCTCTAATCTTTGCAACGTTCTCAAAGGAACACTCTTAGTTGGGGAATTCTGTACAGATTTTCATAAGAATTTTATGGCGAAGAAACCTTTTGGTTTCAACTTGGAGATTCATGCTTAAGTTTGAATTGTTTTGGATTAATGTTTTTGTTCTACACTTTATCTATTGCTTTTGGCTGGGCTAACTTGATTTTGTTTTTATCTTTGAAATCTAAATAATTATTAAAAATAATTAATAATTATTTTTACTTTGTAAACACTAGAATTACTTTTAATTTTTTATGGATATTGTATTACCTATCTCTTTTACTGTTCAAATTAACTTCAATATTCGAATTAAAAAGTTGTTTTCATTCCTTTTCCTTCTCCTTTATAAAACAAAAATACATAACCGTCACAAATCCATTCGCAATTATCAGACAAGCATCAGAGCATAAAATTGCTACTCTCCTCAATAAAATCGCAAAATTCGCACGAATATCGAATCTCTACGCGATCCTGAGAATAATATTCATAATAAATATGTTAAAGTACATAGTGTTTGTTCGTTGAAATGGAATAACAGAGTGTACGGAGTTGAATTTAATAAACCACCCCGAGGCGATGCTCACAGAACGTATGATGTTCGAAATGGCGAAATCATAATATGTGTTGATCGTACGTAATTATACCTCGTTAAGTGCGTGAACTGTCTATCAATATAGCTTTTTTAAAATACTCAAGTAGCATAGATTTATGTATTTAAAGTGCGCTAATCTATGTGCGCTTTACAATCTTACGGCACTCGGTTCTATTTTCAGCCCTGCACCAATGACTTATTTAGTACTTTAATAAATTATGTGCAGATTCGATGGCATCGCTCAAAAACAGTGAAAGGACAACATCGTGAGGAAACGGGATGTCCAAAAACCTCAAAATTTCAAAGACATTAATCAACATGCACCGGGCCAGCAACAGCATAGTGGATTAGGGCCTACCCCCCTCTCTCTCTCTCTCTCTCTCTCTCTCTGAGAGAAGGCCTTTGTCCCAGCAGTGGGGGAACATGAAGGCTGATAATGATGTATTTAAAGAGGCAGTAATTGGACAATGACGTTTTAAATAAGAGTATGTGACTTAATATTAATGTTACCTACTTTTGTCTACTTTTAAAACGATGCATATCAGCAACCAATGGTTCATTTGGGGCCGATATGAAGAGGTTATTTAAAAACTAAAGTTTTTTTTAAATATTGTTTTGTGTTGTAATTACGGCATCCTTCTTGCCTCATACCTGCAAAATGTGGAATGAGCTACCTTCTACGGTGTTTCCGAGAAGCTACAACATGGGGTTCTTCAAAAGGCGAGTTAATCGAGTTCTTAAGGGTCGGCAACGTATTTGTGATGCCTCGGGTGTTACAAGTATCCATAGGCGACGGTGACTGCTTTCCATCAGGCAGCCCGTCTGCTTGTTTGCCACCTTGGCATAAAAAAATATATATATAACAATGTCTAGCAAATGGCAGGTGTAACTGTAGAAATGCAAAAGAAATAATAAAAACAACAACAATAAATCAAGATAAATTCCTGTACGATTTATATAGTTTTATTCATATTTTCCTTACCTCACGAAATCCAACAGCCCATCCTGTAACAGAAACAAACTGAATTAAAAAAACAGGAAATAATATGTAACAAATTGTCAGCGATTCAATAGATAAATTTAAACATAGCGTTTATTATATGATAATAGGTACGGACAAAGCAGCATTTGAAAGAGAACAAGTGGATAAACGAACAATACACGATACAAGAGAGTGGATCGTATTGAATTGTGTTGCGTAAACGATTAAACAGTGTGGAAAATAATGTTTGTACGAGGGGTGATTGTAAGTACGCGACAACACACAATCAATATAACATCATCTCAAAAGGGGAGAAATTAGATGAGATACTTCTAGATCATTCTGTATTTAATGAACACTAGGCGACCCGCCCCGGCTTCGCACGGGTGTTAGTTTTATTATTATACTAGCTTTTGCCCGCGACTTCGTCCGCGTAGAAGTCGAAAATGGTTTTTAGGATTTTTAATTAGTTTTTTTACACTAAATTAAACTTCGAAGACAAACTAAGAGAAAACAATAAGTATTATTATAAATAACAAACGTCCCTATGAGCCCGTGTCCTAAAAGTGCATAACCTCTTTAAACATAGAAACCTTCAAATGTGGTACTAATATAGTACTTTGACTTTCGAGACATTCCAATTTAAAGAGTATTTGCTTTTAAGTGAGTTCGTCCTTTTTTAAATAAAATCGGATTGAGTTTTCAAACATATTCAAAATAAAACGTAATTTAAATCAAAAGCACTAAGGAGTTTTGATATCAACTTCGAAGCAAATCACCGCCATAATAACTTTCTACCCCTTTTTAACCCCGTTAGGGTATGAATTTCAATAAAATACGAAACACGTCTTCCATCAATTCTGTTAAAAAAGGTTTATGCAAAATTTGAAGTAGATTGGACCAAGGAATCACGTTGTCCCATACAAACTTTTCCCCCCCTTTTCACCCCCTTAGAGGTAGAATTTCGGAAAATCCTTTCTTATCGGATGCTTACGTTATACAAAGAACACACCCTCCAAGTTTTAGGTCTCGATCAGCGGTTTAGGCTGTGCGTTGACCCATCAGTCAGTCATTCAGGACAAAGCCTTTTATATGTATAGATAAAAAATAAAATAAAATAATCTAACTGATGGTGAAAGCCGCATCAAAATCCGTTGCGTGGTTTAGGAGGAGTTAGCGGATATACAGAGAGACAGACGCAGAAAGCGACTTTATTTTATACTATGTAGAGATTACAAAAAGTCACAAACTTAATTCTAAAGTTGTTAAAATAGTTGTTTTTGACCTTGTATTTTAGCAAGATATATTGCGGAGCTTCTGCGTAGTTCATGTCTCAGTCGCACCCACTCTCGTACCCTGCTTCCTCAATTCTTATACATGACTTGTACATGGCTCCCCTTTGCAGGGTCGCTGTGGCGAAATACTGGTAGAGGATTCCATATATTTTTGGATTGTCGTACAGCTCCGATTTCGAATATTATTTCACTATCTAAGCCTATATTTTGTTCATTACGCATTAAATTAGTTAGTGTAACATAAATTATGAGAAGGTACAGACACGTATAAATAAGTGATTTTCTGTTCGAATGTCTACTAATATGAATAAAATTCAATGTAAAGCTGTTTATTTTGCTAATTATGAAGTTATATGTAAAGCGGTAATTGAATTTCATAAATCAAATTACGAAGTAAATTAGCTTTCCAACAGTTTCTCCTTGATGGAGTACCTATAATTTACTTAGTATAAACAATAACATAGATGCCAATGATAAAATAACAATGATTGTCATAATAGTCGGCAAGTTATTTGATAACACAATGAGAGAAAAGTAATTCAATTTAGTTTTAAGGTTATTATTATTCATTTGAAACTAAACAGATTGTGAACTAATTATTATTTTGATGTCATCGCATTTTATGATTTATCTAGGTTTTGTTTAAAATCACGATATAATTCTAATACAATAATAGGGCACAATAATTGGGCTCACCCTTTCGGGGGTAGGCTAAAAGTCCAGCAGTGGACTGTTAAAAGGCTGATTATGATGATGATGATGAATAGGGCACAAGATCGAGGCTGATGGCACAATAAGCTAGGCATTAGGCATATACCTAGCAGCCAGATGGCTGTGAATGATGACATGATTAACAATTTTCCTTTCTAGAATGTAGAACCGCAAGCAGCACGCCCAAAAACTTCCCAAACATCGACAAAAAACCTGAACACGCAATAATGCATGTAACACGTGGGTCGAACCCCTTGCATTCCCCTCTCTGACAATGACTTTGAACTTTACCCCACCGGAATACAGGTCATGAATAGCAAGTGCAGTGATCGCACGCCCCTCTAGTTATAAATTACTGCAAGCACTGCTCCCGGGTGCATTCGATCGATATAACTGCGAAATTTAGTATTCGGGCTCTCGAATTCGGTGCGGCACTCGGTCTGATATCGATTTTATATCGTCTGGTGCCAACGGGAATGCCGTAATGTGCTTTAATTGAAATAGTTTAACCGCTTATGTGCGTGAAAGCCGGCCATTATGAGCAACTAGGAATTAGGAAACAACCCTCTCTAGATATTAAAATTGATTACATTTAGTCTTTGAATAACAACATGCTACTAATATTATAAATGCGAAAGTATGTTTGATTGTTGGCTTGTTTGTTCCTCTTTTACGCAGTAACAGACAAACGGATAGACGTGATTTTGGCATAGATATAGTTGGAGGGCGGAGAGTGAAATAGGATAATTTATCCCAAAAAATGTACGGCTTCTAAGAGAATGTCCACGCGGTTGAAACCGCGGAGCGCAGCTAGCTCAAAATAAAAACCAATAAGAAACCGAAAAAATTGATCTAGAAAATCACTAGGGTATTCTAGAAATTCAGCTAGTCTCTTATAAAATATTTACCAAACAACGGAAGTAAGGGAACAAAGCTATCAATCAAACAAATCTATCAAAATATTTATATAACAAAGCAAGTTATAACTATCGGAATCGGGGCTACGAATGAAATGCCATATCACCGACATACGCGGGGAATAGCTAGCACTAATTTCTCTCCCTTTGTTGCGACCTTATCCACAATGAGCTTGTTATCGATTTCCCCAAAAGGTCAATGACCACGGTCCACGATACTTTTTACACAGACGAAAGAAACGTACTTATTAAGTTATCACGAACCCTCATTGGCCTATCCGGTCTTATATTTCGTGTAGAAGAGTTTAGTAGTAATTTTCCATAGTCTTCAAAGTCAAGTCTCATATGAATTGTTTCTAGGATACTGCATTGCGTTGCTTGCCATGTGAACTTTAAGCCTCATGAGCCATTTGGGCTGATTCATGTATGTTTGATGTGCAAGTCCGTTATTTGAAGCCATAAAACAATCGTCAATAAATACACTGTCACGGCTGGCCGTAAATGCCCTCGTAAAACTCCGCTTTCCAGGATATTAGACTAGGATTTGAGAGCAGCACTGTTTGGCATTGATGCTGTAATCGAGTTTAAACTTTCAACTCAGCATATAAAAGTTCAAATTGCAAGAGTCTGCATCACAATCTATTGTCTAGTAATCTAGCCCCTCGCAAGCAACACTGCCGAAATAAAACATAGGCTTAAACGATTAAGGGGAAAGTAGAAAACAAAGGTTTCACAGTCAATTTGATGTAGAACATTCGTAAAAATCGTTTGTTTTTTTCCAGAGTTAAATCTCGAGAAATGTTGGATTCCTAGCGAAATTCCAAGGGCGAAAGGCTTTTCCAGGTCATTAAAGTCTCGACTTTCCTCGAAGCTGGACTTCAATAAAATGTGGAATATTCCCAATTTTCAAGATAGTACGTCTTAGATGATTTTTTAAATTCACAAAAGAGATAAAATTTAAATGGGTTGAAGAATATTTACATTTACCCACATGACTAATTTCTAAAAGAAAACATATTCCATTCAAATGTAGATTAGCAACCACATCTAAGGAGGGTACCAAATACAATTACGTAGAGCGTCCACTAGTTGCGACTTCATGACGCAAATGGATGGCACAATTTAAAATATATGCAAATTCAACGTCAAATGCTTTTTAGGACTTTCTGAAGCTGAAATTTTGAATTGAAACAGAGTAGGTTTTTGGCTAAAACAACATTAACATTTCAATTTCCGGACAAATATTCTTTGACTTCTCTGACCCTCTATTTTACTACCAGATGTATCGTGATTTGTGAGTTTAAGGACATGAAAGCATTCAAAGAGCCCTTTATGACAATCACCATTTGATTGAATACCAACACGATCGTGATAAATTCTGACAACACTTACAATGGAAATGGCATTAACGCGCGCTCTACATGGAGCAAAGGACTAAGTAGGTTTACAGCATGTGAGAGTCGGCAATGCAGCAAAAGCTTTTTACTTTCCAACTACATTATGGCTTACTTCATTTTAACTTTCAATAAGGTTCAGAATTTGAGAAATAGGAAACGTATTAAATTCAATTGTGCATTGCTTCACATGTGAGCGTCTATGTCTAGGTCATGACTTTACGTCATGATGGGCAGGACACGGTGTTAGGGGCAGTGAATAAAGGTGGAGTACGGTTGGGTCAGAGGCATGATGAGCTGGAATGTTGGCATGCAACTTCGAGATTAGTCGACGATATTGTCACCATCGCGGGTCGAATCTGGACTTGACCAGCACAGGACCGAGGTAAATGGCAAAACAAGAGAGAGGCCTATACCCAGTAGTGATATAAGAAAGGCTGTGGATGATGAATAATTTCCATACAAACTCGATACTTTATATAGCATAAATTCTCCTGATTTCATATTCGTATATTATGGATCTGTTGCTGATATTGTCAATTTGTCATAGAGATAGACAACCGAACATCTAACAATTAAGCCACTATTTGAAGCATCGTTTTATTATGTCTAGGAGTAGCCGTGACCCTCATGTTTTCTGTCAAGTGTCCAGTCACTTCCGCTCGAAATGGGCTGGATTTATTGGAGCCTTTAACAATTTATCAGCCGAGACGAATCCCAATCAGTGTTAGTTGTGATCGTCTTTGTTCGAGATTGTGAAATAAGATTCTGCCGATTTACGATCGTGAGAAAATGGATTTATGGTGAGAATAACAACATAGAAGAAATGCTTTAACAATTACAAATTACAATTAAACACTACAACTATTTACACATATTAAATAACTATTGACAAATGAATCGAACAACCAATTAAATAATGAGTTAGTCAGATAGTAACTAGAGTAGTGTAATCTTTTGTAGCATTACACATAAGAAAGCTTCAAAAGACGTAACGCTTGCTCGTTCCAAGTTGTAAAGACCCTGGATTAAAGCGATCGGAAACAGAATTCCATTTCTATAAGCCTCGCCCTGGAGGCATGACGAGGAATGCATAATGAGGAGGCAGTATAGAATAACAAGAACAACCAAGTGGATTAGAAGAAGGCCAAGTACGTACCGAATATTAAACAGTTACCGTTAACCTGAAAGTCGATTTCCCAAAAAACAACAATAGGAGTTTGTATCTTTTAAGTGAAAGATCCACAACTTGTGTTGTTTTTAGACGGTTCGATTTGATATTTTAGGCTTCGTATTTAGAGATAAACAAGAAAAAATGAATAAAACAGACTGTGTTTCTTTCTCTAAAATAATTTGAAATGGATTTCTATGGATCGAGGAACTTGATGGTACTTAGAGACAGAATCAATAAGTTAGATTGTTTGTAAAAGGGATCAACACGGAGACTATTCGCAAGTAATTTCACCAAACACGCCAATATGCAGAACATGCTTGTAATTAAATTGTTTCGAGATGAACCGATTTACTTTAGGGTAATAAAGCATCTGCTACAAGTTAAGGTCACAAGGGTGACGAGGCCGACAACGACGGGATCAATCTTGGATTTACATACAAAGCAATTAAGGATCAGATTTGAATGGATGTAATAAATAAAGCAATATTGGTAGATATCATATATCGAATTTGATGAAAGGATTTGTCGGCTGACAAATCCTTGATAACGAATAGTTGTTTAGACGAAACTACTGAAATTTGAATGACAAAGAGGTAATCTTTAAAGTCCTTCCGCTCCGGGATCGAGTCTTTTTACAAGATTTTATTTATCTTGCAATGTTTGTTAGTTTGTTCAGATTAAATCTTGTAAGCTAAATAAGAACCAGTTCCTCCTAACCGATTTTGCCGAAATTTTGCATACACCTTTAGAGACAACTTACGACAATACAATATGCAATAAGAATTGGAATTCGTATCCCTAATTTAAATGCTCTAAGTAACCAAGTCACATTAAAATCGGACGAGTAGTTATTGCAAAATAAAGACTTTTGTAAAAATTACCGATGTCCGGAGCACCGCTAACAGCTGCTGCCTGTTCAATCAATGAACTGATTGCAGAATGTAGAAAAAGAAATTTTGTTAAGAGAATTCAGACTAATCAATCATCAAGTAAAATCAATGTATAAACTAACTTGATATGCAGAATTAACAAGATTATAGTAGATGATACACACATCAGCAACTTTAATTCAACGAACATTTACATTTTCCTGCATGCGCTATGAAATCTGGGAAGTGATCGTAAAATTCGTCAGCTCAATTGTCGCAAACTATAGTAGATACGATAATCACGACACCACCATCAGAGTTGA
This sequence comes from Agriopis marginaria, assembly GCA_932305915.1. Taxonomy (NCBI): domain Eukaryota; kingdom Metazoa; phylum Arthropoda; class Insecta; order Lepidoptera; family Geometridae; genus Agriopis; species Agriopis marginaria. The sequence goes on along the minus strand of OW029914.1, from coordinate 16,333,817 downwards.
TTGACCGTGACTCATCGTTCTCAGTCAAGTGCATGCGTGCGCACGCGCTGCGTTACGGAATTAGATCCAGATAACTAAGGACTTTATTTTTGGATCTTCTTTAAGGGAGTGTTTACTGTTTACTTCATCTAACTTGTTTAATGATTACGGCGTCTGTTCTTTCTTCAGTTTGAAGTGTAATTAGGCATTCTAAGATCTTTAATGAGAATTTTACGGGTTTAAAAAGATAAATTGACGTTTTCTTTGTTGTTCAGACAATTAAGTACTTAACAACTATCTCAGAAGCTCACAAAACTTAGTATTATTAACAAAAAGAGGTGTTATAATTTTAACGTGTGTATCTCTGTCTGTCTGTGGCATCGTAGCTCCCAAACGGCTGAACCGGTTTTGATATTTTTTGTTTGAAAGGTGATTTGATGGAGACCGTTCTACGCTATGATTCATGAAAATCTGTTCAGCCGTCTGAAGTCTATCAGCATTTTTATCGGGGGTTTAAAAATATAATTTATACTTGTAACCAATACAGTGACTAACAAGTATAAATTAAATATTTTTAACAGAGTTTTTTTGATCAATTCCCCTTTCAAACAAAAAAAAAAACAAAATCATAATCGGTTTAGCCGGAGCTTTGGGGGCTACAATGCCACAGATAGAAAATTATTAACCAAATAAACTTCCACAATATCAAGTAAATTCAAGAATCACGTTCTTCCCGTTACAGTTTCAGATTCATAGTGGGAGCGTCCGATCTAAAAAAGGAAACACCACCGCGACGATCGCTTTTGACTTTTTGCGACGAACGCGAATGGAACCTGGTTCCACGTCACATGTTACGGTTTAAGTATTTCTCGTGAATTGACGTCGTGATTCATTCAGCCAACAGGTTGTTCGTAGGAATACGATTAAATAATTTGCGGCGCGTAGAGAACAATGAGATTTGTTATGGATTGTTATCTGATGTACCGTAACATAGTTAGCCTGGTCGCGTCGTTTAAGACATGGAATTTTGCCTTAGTTTTTAAAAGCAATGACAGCCGCTCTTTTGATCATTTTGCTTTGGTTTGAAGGAACTAGGTTCATACGTAGTTAAAATAAAATATTTGTTTTCTAGAATTCGATTTACTTGGTACTTGAAAACATTCAGATTGCCCCTATCAAGGAACACCTATTCAGACAGCTTTTGTATTGTCACCATATATAAATTATATGTGAAGTTCATCTTGCAAGTTTTGAATTAAACAAACTAACAAACATTGCAAGTTAAATAAAAGCCTGTAATAATAATCATCATCATCACCATTTCAGCCGTAGGACGTCCACTGCTGGACTTAGGCCTCTTCCATCGATCTTCAAAAGGGCCCTGCATCCAGCGTTTCCCTGCGGTCTCTTTTAGGTCGTCTTTCCATCTTGTGGGTGGACGTCCTACGCTGGGCTTACCGGTCCGTGGTCTCCATTCGAGAACCTTTCTGCCCCATCATCCATCTGTACTGCGTGCTATGTGCCCTGCCCACTGCAACTTCAACTTGCTAATCCGGTGGGCTATGTCGGTAACTTTCGTTTGTCTACGGATCTCCTCATTTCTGACTCGTAGAGAAACCCCGAGAATATCCCTCTCCATAGCTGTAATAATAATGCAACAATCATAATAGTTTTTGCACTAAGTAGGAAGTTTTATAGTGACGCACTTATTGAAAGTCGAGGTTAATCCAATAAAAACAATACTGCATTGTTGTTTTAAATTGTGTTTTGTTTTGTGCCATTTTGTTAACCGACTTCAGGGGGAGGTTCCTAAATCTGACCGATTTATTTAAATGTACGTAAGCCGCTTACGTCGCTGGCAACAGCTAGTTAAGTGTACAATTAAAAAACTAAAACTATAGACCAACAATGACAAGACTCAAATCAACCCAAAAATTAATTCCAGCCGTCGACCTCAATAACTGTTCCATTAAAGACAAGTCCAACAACTTAGTAGAATCTGTCAGAATGCACGAACTAAGTCGAGCGAGGAAGCAGTCAGACATAAACTAACTCTCAGCTAATGTCCACTTTGCCACTTTGCTGTTCCTTTCTCGCAGTCTGCCAAAGCGTCATTATGCCAGGAAACTTTTCCGCTAATTTCTTCGTTGAAAACTTGGTCACGATGGAATTAGTTCCGGTGATCATTGAAACCGAATGATGTGCTTTTTGAGGATATTGGAGTAAAATTTTATTTGCTTTTATATGCTGCTAAAAGTTGAGCATTTTCAAAGTTGTGATTTTACTTATTAATTTTTTATTGAACACTTAACCTATACGAGGGTGCCCAAACTTAAATTCGAAGAAACCATCCCACCAAAAAAAAATTGAAAAATCGAAGGAAAATTACAAAATTTCCCGTTATAATATTTTTTCTTAAAATGTAATATTTAAGTGACTATTTTTGATATTGAACCAAAACATTCAATAATTAAGTTGAGATTGAAACCGATGAAAATTTAGTTTATTACGGTTTGCAATCTTGGCCAAAAGTCAGTGACAGAGCGGTCATGAAATCGGATTAAGTCGAAGACCGATTCCGGCAAGTTATAAATAAAATTAAAAGGTGTCCGTTTAATTGAAAAGGGCAACTCTGTGATTTTTTTTAATTAAAAACGAAGTAACATTTACGGTTGAGGATTTATGCGAGAAGGCTCTCATAGGTATGGTATAAGCCAACAAAAAAAAAACTGTGGTATAAACGTTGGCAAGAAACGCTCAGACGAGAAGCCTACTCGGGTACTCCCTTCAAATCAATTTCAACCTTATTGTTTTTTTAACCGACTTCCAAAAAGAGGCGGTTATCAATTCGATTGTATGTTTTTTTAAATTTTTATGTATGTTTGTTACGCGATTACTCCGCCAATTTAGAATTGTTTTTGGTGATTCTTTTTTTGGTTGGTAGGTCGTATCTCATAGGTGGTCCCATATTTTTTTATCTACATTGATTCAGCGCTTTTTGAAATATCTACAAAAACATGACGATAAGCAACGAATTAATGTACATTGTACACTGCCACCAACTGTTAAAGTGGGCAAAATTGGAACTACAGTTATTTCTTGGTAAATTTCATACTTTGTTCTCCACTAGCGACGCTGTCAACCGAACAGCAAACAGAGGAACTGTTCCTACAACAGAACTTCAAAAAAAAAAAACAAAGAAGTGTATCCATGGCGACCGGGCCCTGTTGTTTTTCGTCAAATTTTTCATGACCATGGATACAAAGTATTTCAGTCGTATTATTAACCAATATTTTCTACTTTTTATTTTCAGTTTGTAAATGTAGGTATAGTCATGAAGTCGGTTCTTTTGTTTCTAAAAATTATAATTATTTTATGTTGATACTGCGTCGTCAACTTTGGTTTAGCTGCGTCAATTTTTGTGGTTCTGACATAACCTCGAAAACCATCCTCTCTCTCTCTCTCTCTGAGAGAAGACCTGTGTCCCAGTAGTGAGAACATCATAAGCTGAAATAATGATGATAGGAATCGATTTATTCTAATGAGTTTTTTTAATGGATTATTAAGTCCCAAATATTATCAAAACCACAGGGCGCTGCAAGCCTTTTCGCTAGCGCTATTATTGCATAAAATATTACAGATTCATAGTACTGTTTATTGATCTACATTCTAATTCTAGTCATGCATTGAAACAATTTGAAATTACAATAATTATTGCAATTTTCACATCCTCAGTTAGCGGTGACCATCGGACGTGAAGATGAGATTGTTAACGTAACTGCACTCAATACAGTAGCACTGCAGTATGGGCATATTAGACATGTTTGAAGTGAAGCGATAGTCTTAGTACGTGTGTGAAAGGGAATGCTGCGTAAACAAAATAATATATTTATGATGATAAAATAAGTAATTTATAGGGGTTTTTGTGACTATTTGGATGATAAACAGTAATGTAAGTGTGTATGTATGGAGTATTTACTTACCGATCAATGATATGTTCCGCCATCTATGTTTTATTATTCTTGAAATTTTTACGGAGCACTTCGTCATTGTTACGGCGCAGATATCGCATGACTATGGGTCCAAGTTGTCCCCGAATTGAATCGGGCCAAGTTGAGCATTGCCACGTTTATATTTTTCTATTTTTTTTTCGAAGAGGTAGACCGTCTTTTGTACCTACTCGTATGTTTAACGTACGTCCTGTGGTGCCAATAAAGAGTTGTAAATAGTGATAATAATAAAACGCAGGGACGACTTTATGGCGAGTCGTCGGTGAGTGGCGACATCGTGTACCCTGATTCCATGGAGCTAAATGAGAACCCTGGCCCCTGGCTTGCCATAACCGGCCTTCTGGGGGTGGGTGGGGAAAGGGGCCTAACGCCGCAAGCAGCTCTTAGTGAAAGTGCAGCACACCTTTCGACACCCTAAGCCACCCACGCCAATGTTGCGTCCGGTGCCAATATGCGGCAGCCTTTATTGGGTTATATATGTTCCGCTTTGAATGTATATTAATTACTGTTTGTAATCTGTATGTTGGCAATGAACCTGGAAGATTTATGGAATTTCACATCATTACTAGATACTTGAAGCGCTTGTTACCGTGAAAGCTATTTTATATCGGTCGAATTTTATGATGGATTTGAAAAGATATCTAGAACTTGATTATATTGTACTTATGTTTAGATTTTACCTATCAAGCCTAATGTCATCTAGTGGGAGGCCCCCCTACGCTGCGTCTTCCGGTTCGTGGTCTCATGGTGCATGTAACTGCGCCGAAATATCGGGAGCTAATTCCACAATCTTAGCACGGAAAATATCCCGTAAATAATCATATAACTTTACTTTTTGCTCGAAGGAGTTGCTAACAAAACATCGATCTTGTAGCGAAAACCGCATAACCGCAGCGTCGCCTGCGTTCACAGGCCACCGTGCTGGTTTCCACTCCGACGGCACACTGAGGTTCAAACTGGCCAGACGTGATTTTAATTGGCATAATTGAGTTTAATAGTTTCGAATGGGAAGTAAGATGTCGACTAGAGAGCATCAAGCCATATGTTGTCACCGCGAAGTGGTCAAGTGGAAGATTCTATAAATAATGATTATGGTCTTGATCCAATCAGACTAAGGGCGCGCTCATCGGTGATAGTGATTTTTACAAGCTTTTATTTAACTAATTTTTTTTAAATACGTTTTCACCATGAATATATCGTCCATGCCTTTGTTTGCTCATTACTAAAAAATATTAATATTTTTTTCTATTTGACGTAATATTAAATTTTTTCATGACTTAAATTAAACTCAAATGCTAATGAGTCAATGAGTTTTTCTTTCTTTCTTTCTTTCTTTCCCTTTCACATAACTATGTTAACTAAGTACAAATCTTGCAAGTCTAATTTGACCCACTTCTCGACGTTCAATTGAATTGAAATTTGGTACACCTATGTAACTTGGATGATTATGCATTAAAATATAGTATCATTTATGCATTAATGCATTATCATGGACCCGGGTAGGTCCTAAAACTGCGACCAGAACCACCGGAGGATGGGCAGCAGCGTCTTGTAAGTATATGGTAAACGTACTGACATCTCCAAGCCGCCTGCCAAGCGTGGGGATTATGGCAACACCCCTCTCTAAGAGGGAGTCCTTTGTTCAGCAGTTGGCGTTTACTGGCTGATGATGTTTGATGTGATGGTACCATGAAGCTCTGGCTGGTACTTAGAATTCTAAAATATTCTAATACTCTGGTACTCATAATTTTTACAATGATAATATAAATCGTCATTGCTTTAATATGACTACACTGAAATGATCTAAGTACTTACGTCTCGTTTAGTTTGTGATCGTTTTGTTTAAAAAAAATCACATAACAAATCGTTTCAACCAAGTCTTAGATGAGTCTGCTACAGCGGTGGGAAATTTCATTAAAAATATTGAGGCAAAAACAACAGGTAAAATGTGTAGGCAATATGATCTGCCAATTGAAAAAATACGACAAATTCAAGAAGAAACAGGCGAGTCATACAAATATTTGTATTTACCCAAGCGACACTGTGAATGCCAGCTTTAGCAAACAATTTGCCGAATAGCTGTTGACATTATGTCAACTCTAAGTTCATTACGAGAAAAATTACTGTTAAACAAACATTAACGTCGAACAATCGAATGACCTACTGTGATGCAACAACTATAACCGCCTGCATTTGTTATATTGTCTGACTTAACTATTACTGCTTGAGCTCCCATGGCTATACAAATGAGAACAATGAAACTACAAGCGAAAGCTCTCAAAAGTTTGGTTATGATAATGCACCTGTAACCAGTACTAGTTGATCTGCGATGCCTCCCACATTTACGAAAAACAGCGAGTTCACGAAACGTCTCCCAGGGTTCAATGATATCTGGACTTGAGCACCGTTCATCGTCGCACTTGGCCTGTTTCTCAGTACTGCAGACATGGGGTTATAATCAAGATCGCACAGATCCTATTGTGATGATAAATAGTATACCTACTCACGTTATAATTGTTTATTTTTGATGGAAAACTGTATTTCATTTGTAAACACTGTAACTTAACCATCTTAGCTTCAGTTATACCCCTTGCTGACGATGCGCAGTAGCTTGCGCGAGTACCTACTACACATCGTCTGCAACGAGCTACAAAATTTTTTGCTTAGTGCAAGTGGCAGTCCCGCGCTACTCGCGCGCCGCCCACTGCTCATCGTTCGTCTCATTCTAACTCGCGCGAGTACGTACTTGTACGCGAGTTGTGCGCATCGCCACGCGAATGGCTATTTACGTTTGACGTCGGCCCGATTACTTGCGCAAGCTAGTGCGCATGGTCTGCAACGGGCTTGAGAATTATTATTAGGCAATGGGGTAGGTAAGTACTACACTTTACCCGAGACTGTATTCTTTACTCGTATATATACGAGCCGTATGCCACCAGCGGAGTCCAAACGAAACTATAATTTAAACTACTAATCGACCGAAGTCTGTATTCTTTAACAATGGACTAAGATTAGTCTACTGCTACTCGATTGTCGGCATTCCATTTCCCAGCTACTGTCAGCTGCTTTACGTAGGTATATCGTCAGTCTATCGTCGACAGCTATGGATGGGATAGCATATCTATCCCATCCATAGCTGTCTATCCTTCAAATTCCTGTGTAAAATGCACCATATCAATTAACATGTCGGAGCGGCAAAGGCAATCTGTTTCTGGAATCACTTTCTAACCCAAAATGGGCATGCGGTAACAAGCGACACAAACAAATCTCGTTGTCATCGCCTGAACGGTGCCATACCGTCATGGGCACGACGGTGAAGGTAAAAGTACGAGCATGACCTGAACTGAATGACAATGACCGAGATTCAGTATTAGAGTAGCTTGAGGTGAAACGTTGGACCATGTTGGACGCCAATTTTTGAGCTGGTATTTCGATAAGGTACCGAGGATTATGTTACCATATTAGGAATATTTCTTAGGCCTCAATCGTAGGATTCGTAGGACGTTCTCAAAATGGGTGAGACATTTGAGCAATCTAGCAATTACCTTCTCACCTATAATAAACCAGCCAAGTGCGAGTCGAGCTCGCGCACTGAGGGTTCCGTACCACCACAAAAAAACAGAAAGTAGTGCAGAAAGACAATATCACACACAGGCCACCGATCAGGGTACCGACCGCGCCCGACGTTGCTTAACTTGGCGGTTAACAGAAATTTGTCACCGATACAGCCGTTAAAAGTAGGACAGACAGACAGCGAACGCTTGATAATTGAGTCCCGTTTACACCCTTTTAGGTGCAGAACACTAAAAAGTACCATGATACAGTAATATCTAGGAACACGACTGCCAACAAAGGCTCTAAACTTCAAACTGAAGATGGAACCTAAAGATTATGAGTCTAGAATCTTTACATAAAAATCATGACCAAGATCAAATTAAATAATAGATACCCAAACCTACCCTACCCTTAGGGTTACCATCCGCTCAGATTTGTTCGGACTTTTAGACCTTTGTCCGGTTTTGTAATTTGTCCGGATTTTTTAGCTTGGGCAATATAAACTGTAACGACATACGCAGTGTTTGAATTATGTCAGGACTTTTATTGAAATGTCCAGTTTGTCCTTCGACCAAAATAAAATAAATGGACGGGCCCATAAGAAACGCATTTTTTAATATTACAAAATGAGCGCCTGCGATCACTTCGTTCCAGTCGGTCTCTAAGATAGCCGTAGGAAGTGCAGAACAAGACTATTGTTATATGATAACGAAATATCTGACAAAATTATACCTTCGTGTGCTTTCCCGATTTGTAAATACACAACAAGAAACCGCTATCTATTTTTTGTAACAAATGTAATGTACATGGTTAATAATAAGGTGTTGAATATGACTCGTCCATTCATTTTATTTTGGTAGAAGGGTTTGTCAGGACTTTTAAAATTTTGTTTGGTAACCCGAGTTACCCTAAACTTACAAGGATTTTAAAAACAACAGCACAGCTCACGACATCTGTCTGGCAACGCATTAATTTCTCCACTGAGATCATCCTACCGAAATATCCGATACGATTGACTGCGCAGATGGACCAACTTGACTTGGAAGAGTGGTTTCAGACATTGCGATGAGATTTAGTAATGATCTGTAGAAATTACAGCTGTGACTTTTCATTTCACGTCGTAACGGCAGTTGAAGATCTTTACAATCATCCTTGGATGGTTGATTTTATTTTACGTCGCAACGGCAGTTGGATATCTCAATAATCCTACAACTGGTAGATTTTATGCTGCGTAATGATTGCTGTACATAGTCCATCGGATTAGCAAGTTAAAGTGGCAGTGGGCAGGGCACATATCACGTAGAACAGATGGCCGATGGGGCCGAAAGGTTCTGGAATGGAGACCACGGACCGGTAAGCGCAGCGTAGGACGTCCACCCACCAGATGGACTGACGACCTAAAAGAGACCGCAGGGAAACGCTGGATGCAGGCCACTTCCTACCGACTCTTTTGGAGATCGATGGGAGAGGCCTATGTCCAGCAGTGGACGTCCTATGGCTGAAATGATGAATAATTGCTACACTCGCTGGTCATTTTATACCGAAAGGCTAAGCCGAAATCAGGTAATTGTACTCATTACTATATTCATGAACAACTTGTACTATGGGAACAAAACGTAAAATCACGGGAAAATTTAGCTTTTCCATCATCGAAATATAATACATATAAAGTAACAAACGTACCTAAAAAAAAAACAGAACCAAAACTCTGCGCACGCTACGCATTGGTACGACTTTTTGGTTAGTTGTAAGGCAACCGAAATATGACTACAATGCTGTGCAATGCAAAATGCGGACAAGCGACGTTGAACACTATGCAAGCGACATAGCTTCTATATTGGTGTAAATGTGGCATTGCGAATTATATAATTGATGTCTGTACAACGACGCTCGGACATTTTTTGACTGTTTTCATTTAGAGATTGTGACTTAGGTTTTGTATCTCGACGTTTTCCATAAAAAAAATTAGTGTATGTGGAATATGTGATTTTTTGCGATTCCAGGGTTGGTATTATCGTAAAAGCTGCTCATAATGAAAAGGATACAATTTCCCTGTCACCCTGTGTACATCTTGGCAATTTTACTTGGCATGTCAGCTCTCCTATCTTTCGTTTTTACTTCTCTCCGTCTTCGATATGAATTCTGCGTATTGTTAAGTAGTTACCTAAAATAATTCACCGACATCCTCCGTTCATGATAAAGTTGACGTGTGGCGTTACCCTTGTTTGGAATCACTAGGAATCGTGCGTCTTGTTGCTCAGTATATTTTGGAACCGAATTTAAGATATTAATGTATTTCTTTACCTTTTATACCTCTTGAATGTTAAAGGGACATGTCAGTTTTATATGAGAATTTCTATGAAGCCTTATCTATACTTTATTTTGGCGAAATCCCAAAATTTCCTTTTCTAAGCAGTAAAAGTTCCAGACAGCATTGATTGAAATTACGATATGGCAATGAAATGGGCGATCGTTTTCACAGAACAGTTCCTTTATAGCAGAAAACTTTTTCTATCTGCGCCCAATTTCCGTTCTTCCGTTTCCGCATTTCGTTTTTCGTTTAGAATTAATCAATGAAATTATTTCAGTCAGAATAGTATAGATTGAATCACGATTGAAGCTTCTCTTGTTACTTCAGGTCTTTAGGAACTCGACAACAGCTGGATTGTCAGACAACGGTCCTAATCACGACGGAAGGCAAAGAATAAACTAGCCTTAAAGATAAAGTATAAGATAAGGTAAGATAAGGAATATATACAAGTTTTTTTTTAACAGCACTGCATTTGTTAAAACAAAACAGACGAGTCCGAACTTTGAGGGGGTTTGCTACTAGTAATTTCTACCTTCTCTACATCTCTATCTCCTCTCTTCTTTACATAGTTTAAATTAAAGTCACTTTCCGCGTCTGTCTTTATGTATAACCGCTAGCTCCTCATAAACCACGCAACGAATTTTAATGCGATTTTCACCATCAGTTAGATAATTTTTAGTTAACAAACATAAAAAAACATACAACCGAATAAAGAACCTCCCCCTTTTTTGTAATCTGTAAACAATGCAGTACATAGTGGCGATTTTTTAACAGACATCTGTGAATTGTTTCGGACCATAGATTTAGGATAAAATACGAGATCTGTGGTTCGGACTGATAAAATAGATATCTATTTTATAGACATTCCAACGCAGGAAAAAGGTACTGCATTCCTTACTTCTAAAACTGCAAGCTATCACGTAATTGATATTTTTTCCGTGCACAAATCTGACGAAACTAGGTCCGGGCAGTACCAGTTTTTTCACGATAAATTACGAATGTTATGTACGCTCCAGATTTCTTTAATGGCGTGCTTGCTGCCGTTTTATGTTCTGATGATAGAAATTAGGTCTTTGGGGCTATGAGTTGGTTACGACTACCTTGATTAGATCCAAAGATAGACCGATGATTTGATCTGAATTTGTTTGGTTGATACTTCTCGGGCCAGACCAGATTTTTTGGTAGGCGTCAGTGGGGCTGAGTGTGGGGGTTTTGAACGTGACATTATAGCTAGTAGGTAATAAGGTGTACCATTATTTAGCGATTGTATAAGTACTCTTTAGATTTTGGAGATACGATGGTAGTATTCTTTCTAGCACGACCAGTGCCCTTAGTCCCAGATTTGATAGTTTAAGAATACTTTTTTCGTTTTCGTCTTGTTCCATACATTGCTGGGCTAAAAGGTATTCGAAAACTTTTTTCGTATTAGAGTGAAGCAATCTATACCGCCGATAACTGCCAAATTTAGTTCCTCCACGTTTCCGATAGAGGCGCTTTACTAAAATGTATGGAACAATACGTAAACGAAAAAAGTTTTCGTAAACTATAAAATCTGGGACTAAGGGCACAGGCTGAAACTAACGTTTTTCTCATATAGATACCATAAAATAGTTAAGAATTATGTCATTTACGAATACGAAATCTACCGTGGCACCAGGGCTGCAGAAACAGCTCGAAGGCATACTTCAGTAAAATCATAATTTCAGCCTATCATGATCCCACTGCTGGGATCCCCACCATTTTCCATGGACATTTCCATGGTTCATTCACAGTTTTTGAGCGATGGCATCGAGCTTAATAAGCAAATCTCGAAACAAAACAGTCTTCACTCTTCAAACTAATTAACTCTTTAAATCAAAGACACTTGGGCATGACGTCACGCCTTGGGTCGGCCACTCCAGATGTGGAGATAGCATTGTTTGGACGCGATTTAACGAGGCGGTCTCGCCGCATGTGCTCCGAGCCTAGGAACTGTAAGTCAGTAAGGAAGTTTATTTATTTATTTATTAATAGACCTGCGCTTCGATCTAAAAATCGAAGGGCTTGCGTTATAGCATTTCATCCACGTCACCGCAACAGCTAGACTGCTTTTCAACATCATTATTTACACTACCATCTACGCAACTGTGCCAGCGCCCCAGAGCCTCACTCCGATATTTCAAGGAGTTGGGTTGGCTCGGGTAGGTGCTGATAAGGGGAAATGCACAATACACCCCAAGCGGGACGTCAGTGCAGGACTTATCGCCCCAGTCTCGAATAAGAATAATAGGCTTGCGTTTGACTGCCAACTCGCCTGATGATATGCGATGATGCGGTCTACGATAGAGCACGGTTGCCTAGGATAAAAAGATTTACTCTTCATTTGAAAACATCCAGATTATACCTATCGGGGAACACCCATGTAGGCAGCGCATTTCACAGACTAGCAGTTAGCAAAATAAAAGTGGAATCTAAGCGCTCTTGCATTTTTTTCCGATGTTATTTTCGAGGGATGGTGGCCGAGCGGTGGTAGCCGGTGGTCGAACCGGGTGCCGTCAAATTGTAAAGTCTACATGGCTTTACAATTTGACGGCACCCGGTTCGATCCTCGGCCCTGTACCAATGACTTATTTGCTACCTATACTACTATATAATATTCACCAACATGCACTGGGCTAGCATGGTGGATTACGGCCCATCCTCTCTTTGAGAGAAGGCCTATGTCCCACCAGTGGGAACATGATAGACTGAAATGATGATGATGATGATGATGATTATATTCCCGTCTGCAGTTCTGTTGCTCGCACATTATTGCGTTATTAAAAATATAAAATGGGGTACACACCTGGACAGGTGGAAGAGGTAATGAACAGAAATTTGTCACCGACTCGTACTTGGCCATTATTTATTATTTGTTGTTATACTTTAGAGTTTAGAGTATGTACTATAATCATACCAAGCTTGACGCTTGTACGTATTACCGTTTTTACATTAGAGCTAATACAAATATACGTTTGTTGTTTGGGGACCCCTTTTCCTTTTAGTTTTATAATGTTTAGTTAATCCGCCGTAAATTTACATATTCTGTGAAAATTTCAACTGGCTATATCCTAATTACGGTTCGAAATAATTATACAGCCATTTAAAGGTACGACGGAGAGACGGACAGACATAATACAATGTAGGCTTGCTCAGCTCCCGTTTTTACCCTTTGGGTTTGGAACCCTAAAAACTTGGATTGATTATAAGCACTCGTTTTTTATGACAAGTCCCTTACTGTTCCAAGAATGTATTACAGCGGCGAACTGTAGAATAAAAAATAATGTGAAAAGTTAGGGCGTTGCCCCATGACTGGGTGGGTGTAATACTGAAGTGTCTTACATCTAAGGGAATGATAAATTAATTGTTAGATTAAAAAAACTAACTGGCCAAGAGCGTGTCGAGACACGCATATGGTAGGGTGCCGTGGCCATATAATTATTGTAGTCAAGTTTTTTTTTTTAACCTATATTGTCCCACCCCTGGGCAAAGGTCTGCCCCACTTCCTTCTAGAAATCTCAGTCCTCCGCCACCTCTTGCCAACCTCTCCGGAATGAGTCAAGATCGTCACGCCAGCGTCTCTTAGGCCTTCCTTGACTGCGTCGTCCATCAGGCACCCACTGTGTGACGATCCTGGCCCATCGGTCGGGATCCGGACCGATATATTTACATAAATTAGAAAATTTATGATTTTATTGATAAAAAAATTTTTTAATGTTCAATCCCCATTCCATTTTAGAATTTATCGTATAGAAATTATTCACCGTTTACACCCTTTGGGTACGGATCCCTAAAAGTGTTTTCAATCAGATATTTCCAAATAACTAGATAGTAAATGAGTGCAACAACTAGCGGAATGATAACAAACCTTGACTCACTGTTGCCAGTTTGCCCTTATCAATTATGGTGTCAAATGGCATTTATAGGTGTTTAACTGATATACTAGGTAGCTCATACACCTCGCTAGATACCTACTAGATACATACTTAGCTGATTCAGTAGCAAATAAGTTCACATTTAAAATAGCAATTACTAGCTGACCCGACAGACGTTGTCCTGTCTTAGTACCAATAATGTTCCGTGCTTAGAACTGTCAAACGCGCGAAGTTAAAATCGTCGTTGAGTTTTGAATTTTCCTTGACCCTGAACGAAACCCTGAATGAAATTTTCCAATTTTTTGCGCAATTTTCTTTCCGTAAGAACTTTTAACAAAGTATTAGAAAAAAAAAAGAAAAAAAAGATGATTGAAATCGGTAAAGTCGTTATCAAGTTCAGTGTTCAAGTATCAAGCGTGCTCCATCGTGGACCGCATCATCGCTTAATATCAGGAGAGGTGGCGGTCAAGCGCAAGCCTATTAGTTTATATTTTTTGTTAAGTATGTAGACTATGTAGGTAGGTACCACAAGTAGGTTCACTGTTACCTATCACATAGCCCCCCAGTAGGTATCTTTTGAGGATCCCTTTCCTTTTGAAATATTCCAAGATACTCGACTGTATAGTCCGCCCATTATACTGGCGTATATTTGTTTTTTATTTTAGTTAATTTTCATTTAAATGTAAATTTAACCGGACGAACTAAAATTATGCTATACCCCGTTAATAATAATAATATATCTTTATTTAAGATCCAAGATCTATAAACTTGTCGGTCTAAGCAATTGTTATTTTGGCATTAGAGCTGTAGGACCATTGTTCATTATTAGTAGGCATTATTTTTTCTTGGCCGGCTTCATATTTGGACCAAAACGGCCTTCGAAAATCTATAATAATACAGATTTATCAAACTTAAATAAATCCAAAGATAATGGCTCTATCTACAGCGTTGCTACCATAATAACAAAATGCTGTGACGGATAAGTTAGGTTCTAAAATAATAGCTATTGTACTGTAGTATTTTTTTTATTAACTTTCATACTTGGACCAACACGAAATAAGTTCTTTTCATTTAGCTTACCATACTCACACGCCTCCTAGTCCCTACTATTAATTATGATTTAATCAGAGGATCCTCAAACAAAATTGACTTTAATCAAATAAGGGTGATACCAATCTTGCTTAATTAGTTAACGGAGCTCTACACTATTTCTATGAACTTGACACATTACCCTGTGTAAAGGGTGTTTGAAATATTACATTATTGTCCATCAAAATTAAATTATAAAATTATTGTATGTATTATAAACGCGTAAGTGTGTTTGTTTGTTTCTTTTTCATGTAGCATCAGATCTAGGTATAATGTGATTTTTGCAAAGAGGTAGCTGAAGGGCCGGGAGAGTGGCACTACAGACACACACACACACACACTCCGCACACACACACACACTACTTATACTATCTAAATATTTTTAATTCTGGTAAAATGGCTGATTTCAGAGGGATTGTCTACGTAGGAAAAACTGCGGAGAGCAGTTAGTAAAAAAACTACAACACCATCTACATTAATAAAATAAATACACGCATTATGTGGACAAACGCAAGCCTATTGATTGATTTTATAAGATTTGCTGTTGGACAAGTTTCCGTTTAATGTGTCTCAATAGTTTAAGTACTATTTAGTTAGGGTGCATTTCCTCAGTGGAAACTGCAGACGAGCAGAGACAGTCTTCTTTAAGAAAAACCCACCTTTTTCTGCTTTAAAGCAGTGACAAGTGCATCTGTGAAGCGGAGACGAGTCGTCGACTTGTGTAGCCCAGTCGAGCAGATTTGTATAGCCGAGTCAAGCAGACTTGTGTGGCCGAAGCGAGCGGACTTGTGTAGCTAAGTCGAGTGGACTTGTATAGCAGAGTCGAGCAGACTAGTGTGGCCGAAACGAGCGGAATTGTGTAGCCGAAACAAGCAGACTTGTGTAGCCGAATCGAGCGGATTTGAGTAGCCGAAGCAAGCGGACTTGTATAACCGAAGCGAGCGGACTTGTGTAGCTAAGTCGGGTGGACTTGTATTATAGCAGAGTCGAGCGAGCTAGTGTAGCCGAAACAAGAGGTCTTGTGTAGCTGAAACAAGCAGACGTGTAGCTGAGTCGAGTAGGCTTTTGTAGCGAAGTCGAGGGAGTATGATCCGTCATACACTGAGTCAAAATTCAGACAATAAGCAGCCAGTTTTGATTTTGGACAAAGGACAATAAAAGTCTTGTTTAGACTTTGATCACAGGAAATTTTTTTTAAGTACACAAAATTAAGTTAATTAATATTTGGTCAAATATTATTTTGTTTGATAGTATAGAACTAAGTGAAAGATATTTAAATATATTAAATTTATTGCTGGTTTTAAATAAATCATGATAAGCAAGCATGTAAATGTAAAACTTGTAATTACTATCAAGTATTTATCATTCAGGTTTACCGTAAAATCAAGGGTGAAATCTAAACCTATTAGAGATAAAACTATGATCACTTTTGGTACTATCTTGATAAGGCTGCTACCTGGTGCATTGAAGTCCAACAAAGATTGGTCTAGTCTTGTACTGTTAAATATTATCATTATTTATTCTGTAATAAAAAATATAGATAAGAAAATCATGCCAATAACAAAATGTTGCATACCTACATTTAAAAGAAAAAATCTTATAGATTGTAATGAATGATGCATCAACAAAATGAATGCAAATGCAAGCAGAAAGCGTGTCTGGGATCCACAAAACACTAAACAATGTATCTATCGCATAATGATTTAATTTCAAAACTGTTAGCTTATTGGTATCCAATTGGTTAAAACTACACATTGAATCAAGATACAAGAATAGGTAGGTATTAGTATTAGAGTAGATTTCAATAAACCAAATTGAAGTCGTTGTCCTAGGGCCTAGGGCAAGTCAGACTGTTTATATCTTGAAAAAGCCAATAATATATTGGTAAGAGAAGCAACTAAGAGCCGCAATGTTTGCATTGACACGGTATACAACAGAAAAAAAGCAAAAGGGGGTAAATATCGATCATACGCTCACCATAATAATACAAAACCGGCAAACTTGAGTCGCTTCGAGATTACAACTTTACTCCACGATTTTACACTGAAACGTCCACTTATTTAAACAAACTAACACTTCACAACATTCGTTTATCTCTAAACATTCGTTTTCTAACAGACTTCAGTCACTAAACACTTAAAAACACACATCACAGCATTTTTACGACGAAACCGTTTATTCCTCAGCTGATAAACAATACAACATTACGCTGCAAAAGCGGCGACAAACTGGCAGACAAATTCACTTCATTCAACAGTACAACTTCACTCAAAATCAGTCATCTTCATTCGGTCTCCTCATTTGTCTGTATCGACTTCATTATCATTACTTTTTCTGTTATTCGATCAAATAAAAAATATAACACACACTAGCTGCTACCATACTATTCGAGTACATTTTTGACATGGTCGCATATTCATCTAAATAAGGAATCACACTGCCATCTTACGGATACAGTATGTACTATAGATTTATTTGGTTTACTGCCATCTAGTGCGGAATTAGTTAAATAGCAGTCTGATAGTCTGTAAATTGAGCGTTTTCCGAATCCAGCCAATAGCGCAATCCACGCCGCTTCTCAGCCATTTGCACCATAGATTTTCACAACTACAGGAAAATAATTTTGTGAAGTTAACTGGTAATTCCCGATTTTATAACATTAAACAGAACAGCCTATAAAGTACGTACAGAGCCATCTAGTGTTTAGCATAATATTTATGATAAAAACGAGTCTTGTGTAAAAAGTATGTACAATAGTTGTACTTTTGCATACATAGTTCTATCTACGCTCAACAGATGTCTCTAAACAAAAATGAAATAAACGACAAAATTAAAATAATACTATCAACTTTTTTTAGGTACGGACTGACCCGTGCTCCACCACGAAACGTTTTTATTTGGAAAATTTCAAATTTCTTTTTGAAATTTTCCAAATTCAATCCAATTTCAATTCCAATTTCAAAATTCTGTCTGTACCTACAGACAGATCTAGAATAACATATAAAATTTTGGCGTAGGCGTAAACTTTTCCACAATGTGCATCCTCGTAGATGTTGATAAAATAGATATTGAGGTGCTTTAACGATTATTTTTTTACGAAAAACAAAAATACGGTCTTTTTCTGTGGTATAAATAGTGCAGCGATAAACCCACTACCTAGTAGGTACCTACCTACCTACCCACCCCGTTTCTTTGCACTTAGATAATTAGTATACCTAGTGGAGCTACACAGTACCGCGGTAAAAATGAAATGCGTTAGTTAGTTGTAAAAAAATAGTACAATATTTATCTACCTACTTTTATTTATTTTTACAACTTTTTGTTTTACTAAGTCATAAACTAGCAAAGGTGAGTGAGAAAAAAAATGTGGGAGTCGTTTTAAAAGCCCCAAAATGAACGGTTTCGTAGACTTCCGCCCGATGACTGCAGCGACCGCAGCTTAGGTGTTGGATGAAAAAACTGTAGAGTCGAAATGGTAAGTCTTTTGGTTAAGTAAATCCATTTTAAATTGTTTATTTACTTATATAAGGGTTACCTATTTATGCATGCGTAAAGTAAAACCTCTTAAATTAGGTAATTTACCTATATGCACATTCTTAATTCGCCACACAATTTTATTTCATACTAGTTAAGCCCCGCGGGTACACCCTTATAACATCAGCTATCTGCACGTGAAAGTCCAGTTTCTGAGTCCACTGGGATTTGGGAGCATACATAAATACCTATCTACTACCAAGGATCCATAAAAAGCTGAAAGAAAACATTGAATTCTGATTACTTTTACCAGCTTTTTGATCGTAACTATGATTGTAGTATTTTTAATTATATTACTCGGGAATTACTCACTTAAGATTGAGCAGGTTACTCCGACTATAGTTTCAACCGCATTAGACGGTCTTTTTCAAGGTGAATGCGCGCGTGCGTCTGCGTCTCGCTTTGCACTACGGGCCGCCGCGCGGCGCGCACGTGATGACACCGGCTGCTTGTCGGGTGCGGGGGTGGGGGTGCGTAGAGAAATATGTAGCGCCGGCGCACACTAGAGCTCTTACTATCTCGCTATAGCTCACTCGAATCTTCCTGTAGTTCCTGTGTGTCGGGAATACTCCGGCACGCGGAGCTCACCACGTCGCCACCAATCTCACGGTCACTCCCACGAACTCCATGAAGGCACGGCTTCCAAGTCGGTGGCAGGTTCCATCCTCCATCACTATTGAAGGTTGGACGTCGACTGATCTCGTTGGCTTCTCTGACTTTCCGGGGCACAAAGAATTTCTCCTGTGCCAGCACTTTTTCTCTGTCGAACCTGATATAATGCTGTGCGCCGGAGCCCAGAGAATGTTCTGCCACCGTGGAACCGTTGGTGTCGAACTTCTTCATGGAACGTATATGCTCCGTGAGCCTAGTGGACACGTTCCTCTTTGTTTCGCCGACGTAACATTTACCGCAATCGCAGGGGATCATATACACACCGGGAACCCCCAAAGGGTCTCTATCTTTTGGAGAGCAGAGCAGCTGTCTCAGTTGCCCTATAGGACGGAAAATCTTCTTGATGCTGTACCTCCGGCGAAACAAGTTTCCGATACTGTCCGTCACTCCTTTAACATACGGCAAATACCCTGTTGCTCTCTCTACCGATGTCAGAAGTGTCCCGGTCGTCGCGTTTGCAATACGCCAGCTCTGCTTCCATCTAAGTATAATTCTATGATTGTAGTAACCAATAATAAAATTATACTACCAGAAAATGTTTTCATTCAGGTTTTTACAATGTTCTTCCAGCTGTCAGACGCATTCTCTTAGCAGCCGGAGAGTAGTGTAATAATATTATAATGAGATATAATGTTTTTTTTAATAATTATAAAAAGGCTTGCGCTTGTCCGCCATCTCGCCTGATGTTAAGCGATGATGCGGCCTATGATATATTATATAATTATTATATTATATTATATAATGTATTATGATTTATCATTCGTAATCAGAATCTTTTATGAACAGTCTTACGGAATTCAGTAAAAAAAAATTACGCGAATAAGTCCGCTTTTTACCACCAACTCGCCTGTTGGTAAGCAACTAAGCAACGATGTGATCGAAGATGAAGCTCGACAAAATAGTAAATAATAAATCTATTAGTACAACGTAATCCCAGCGACTCTATCCCACTTCTGTTCGCAGCGTGAAGAATGTTATTAAGTGAGTAGGCAGAAAAAACAAAAATATCTCCATTGGCCTTCCTCAAACGTGATAATTAGTAGATATAGAGTCCATTCTGATACACGGACGAACACGTTTTTCTAATCCTATTTATGAAATTGTAGAGTTAATTTTGTGAAGAATTGAGAGATTTCTAAGTACCTAGAGAAAGAGGTACTTTAGTTTGCTCCAAAGTTGCTGTTATGTAATTCTGGTAAAAAACTATAAAAAATTCTTATACCTACAATTAGCATTTTGTGTAATAAATTAAAAAAATAATTGATAGTTACCTGTGGCAAAACCGACTAGTAACCAGGAACTTTTCTCCTCAGAAGATAATCATCATTATGATCATTTCATCCGTAGGACCTGGACATAGGCCTCCCCCATCGATCTCCAAAAGGGCCAGTTGGAAGGGGCCTGCATCCAGCGTTTGCCTGCGGTCTCTTTTGAGTCGTCTGTCCATCTTGTAGGTGTCCTACGCTGCGCTTACCAGTCCGTGGTCTCCATTCGAGAACCTTTCGGCCCCATCGGCCACCTGTTCTGCGTGCTATGTGCCCTGCTCACTGCCACTTTAATTTGCTAATCCGGTGGGCTATGTCGGTAACTTTCGTTTGTCTACGGATCTCCTCATTTCTGATTCAATATAGTAGAGAAACCCCGAGCATAGCCCTCTCCGTAGCTCGTCTTCATAGCAGAATATTATAATAACGAGGAACTCTTGGAAGAAAAGGCGCCGCTGGCAATAAATACCTACTGAAGTACAGTCAGTAACTCAGATCAGGCTTATTCAATAACTAGCGGTCCGCCCCTGCTTCGCACGGGTATAGATTATAGCCTATGTCACCCGGGGATAGAATTTTTCAAATCGGTTCAGTAGTTTCGGAGTCTATTCAATGCAAACAAACAAATCTTTCCTCTTTATAATATTAGTATAGATAACAATATGAAACGCGTAGAGCCAGCTAGCGGTCTTTACAAAAATATATTTATTTGTATTTTATTATCATACCGTACCATCTATACAATAGATTTCCGTTTTTTTATCTGTTTTAAATTTAATCAATTAATTATTATTTTATTATTTGTTACTAGCTGAAACTCGCTACTTCGTACGCGTAGAGCTCGGCCTTCGGCCTCACTACTACAACCCGTTATAGCCTATGTGTTAATCTAATGTAATAAGCTAATTATTGTAAACTTTCATTAAAATCTAACTGATGGTGAAAACCGCATCAAAATCCGTTGCGTGGTTTAGGAGGAGTTAGCGGCCATACATACATACAGACAGACAGACGCGGAATGCGACTTCAATTTATACTATGTAGAGAAGATACAAGTAGGATTTTCTTACTTCTTAAGTTAAAACTGTATTGACTTGTAAATTGCCATTTTATTAATAAATTTACTTATGACACAATCAAAATAAAAGAACAGACGGACAGACAGACGGATGGACCGACAGAACGAACTTATATTATGAAGGTTCCTTAATGTAGTACTTACTACGGAAACCTAAAACCGAAATGACATACCTACATACCTGAATTACATGTACGTACTACCTACGTGATCCCCAAGCCGCCTGCCAAGCGTGGGGATTATGGTAACACCTCTTTCTGAGGGAGGCCTTTGTCCAGCAGTGAACGTTTAATGGCTACTGATGTTGACTACCTACGTACGCGAAATCCTAAAACGCGAAAGTTTGTATGTATTATGGATGTATGGATGTTTGTTCCTGTTTCACGCTGCAACCTATCCAAGGATCGACCAAATTTTTTGCATGGGTATAGTTCAAGAGCCAGATAGTGACTTATGCTACTTTTCTTCATCGTCATGGTTAACTAGAACCTATTTTGCAATGAATAAATGAACTATGAATTATTATTCTCGATAGGGTGGGTAGATGGAAATAAATAAAACATAGATTTGACTTCTGTACCTACAGATGTCAATATGAAAGAAAAAATTACAGATGTCAATGTGATAGTTTTGCATAATTATACAATAACGTTTTATAATTTAAATGTACTTGTAATTAACATAATTCGATAGGCATTCTGCGTAGTTTTCTTTATGCGCAGTTGTCATTTCGCGGGTGTGTAATTTCACGTAGTTGTCATTCCGTGTGGATTAAACCTTTCTGTTGCGTCCATGGAATGTAACGTGTCATTACACTGAAGGTCTCCTCCTCCTCGCGTCGTGCTCCTCATGTCTGAGGGTCGTGACCCCCACCTCCCATCAGTCTCTCCTTTATGATTTTACTCCATCTTCCCCTATCCTCGGCGACATGCAGCGCATCGTATACTGATGTGTCTAGGGTGGTGCGAATCTGGTCAGACCAACGCATCGGGCTGCGGCCTCGAGATCGTTTTCCATCGACTTTGCCTGTTACTATTAACTTTTCTAGATTGTCGTTGTCTTTCCTCGCAATATGGCCGAAGTACTCCAAGATTCGCTTGAGACAAATGGTAGACAATCTAGTTGAGATCTTGAGTTGTTTTAATATCGATGCGTTGGTCCGATGAGCTGTCCATGGTATTCTCAGCATTCTCCTCCAGCACGACATTTCGAATGCATCAATGCGCCCTCGATCTGCTGCTTTTTTTTTTTGACACTGAAGGTCTAGAGACAATCCAAATGCTCAACCCCACTACCAGTTGGCAGCATACCCAGGATGCTGTCGGCATTAACAACGTTTATACGTTGTATAAACAATCTTGTATTTCATAATTTGCCGTGTTCAGTTTGATTCTAATCTCATTCCCAGAGCAAATTCTAGCAATTGTAATCTTCTAGTACCAACATTATTAGATGCATATTCTTAGTATTTAGTTAACTGATACGTACACCAGGTGCACCTGCATAATGTTTTGAACTTCAATTTCTTTAATCCGCGGCATCCGTGTTACGAGAAATAGCTTATGAATTTTAAATTAATCAATATGTTGTTTACTTACTTACAATTAGCTTTTCTGTGGTCGGCATTTCGTAGAGGTCAGAGCGTTTGTAAGTCTGAAGGTTTCTTTTCAACCTCCGACGCAAACAGAGGGGTGTTATAAGTTTAACGTGTGGATCTGTCTGTCTTCTGTTTTTTGTGCAATAGAATCAGGTATGTGGATATTCGCCAAAGAACTAGAGTCCCCGACTTAGCTATTAACATTTGTAAGTTGAACTGTTAATAGGCAGGCCACATCGCTCAAAGAACCGATAACCGATGGGGAAGAAAGGTTCTTGAGAGGAGACCACGAACCGGAAGACGCAGCGTAGGTAGAGGCCTCCAACTAGATCGACCGATGACATTGTGAGTGCTGCGGGCATCCAGTGAATGCAGATGGCAGGCTGTCGTTCAGTGTGGAGGTCATAGGGAGGTGCCTATGTTCAGCAGTGGACGTCTTCTGGCTGATGATGATGATCTGTCTGTCTGCATATCTGTGTATCGCGTGACTTGATCGTGTTTCTTAGCTGTGATCCATGAAAATTAGTCCAGCCGTTTAAAGATTATCTGGATGTATTGTTCCGTGCGTCTCAGAAGGTCAGAGCTGCAGAGAAATCCGCAGCATTATCGCGGAGCCTGGCCTTTTGTATTGGCGTTCTAAGGAAGAGGCCTATGTTCAGCAGTGGACGTTTTATGGCTGATGATGATGACTGTCCTCTTTGTCGCAGTGCTGGACACTACAGCGACAACAGAACATGCATATATTAACTTTTATTCCTTTGTATTTTTCTGTTTTGTGTTATTTATGTTGTAGTAAATGGTTTCCTGGAAGAGATCGCTTTTGGCGATAAGGCCGCCACTAGCTCGTAAGTGTTTTCTATCTGTTTGTAATTTTTATTTCTGGTGTGCACTATTGTGTATTGTGCTAAGAGTTTCTATCTATCTCTATTCTGTATTTTGAGCAACATTTTTTTTCTATATCGTTTCCAAATAAGGCCAAAACATCTTTTGTGGTGTTGAATGTTCAGCCTAGGTAGGTAGAGCTTGGTTACTGCAGTCGCCGAAAACTTTCGTATCTAATCAGAAAACTACAATCAGCTTTGTCAGTTTGATTATCACATTCCCCAGTAAAAGGTGGGTACAGTTAGAAGCAAGGGCGGATCCAGGGGTGGTCATGGGGATCATGACCCCCCCCCCCTGGGCTGGGTCTAGGACTTAGGTGGACCACTAATTAATATAAAAATTAATTATAAATTTAAATTATAACTTCTTGTGACTTGATCACGACTATGTAACCCCCCCTGGCAACAAAGCTGGATCCGCCCTTGGTTAGAAGACAGGACAGGTGTCTCCAAATACCACTTTACCCACCGTCCATTAACAAACTTTATTGAAACATCTCTAAATTCGAAATATTCATGAACAATTTAAGAACAACTTCGACCGAACGCAATAGAAAACGCTAGAGACCAGGCTTCAAGAACGAGGACAAACGCATTTGAAACCAACAAGTGTGAAAGGGATAACAAATATGAAGTCATAAATATGGCACAGCTGGACTCTCTGGGTACTTTTTTCTCGAAAAACGAATATCTGTACGTCGTTTACGGGTACAATCGGCGTCACAAGTGCAATTCTCCGAAGCCACCTTTTATTTTTGAGAAAGTCATTGGCACCGTTGGATATCCTTTTGTGACATGTGTGAGACAAAAAATTGGACAATTGATAAGTGAGGACTTGAGAAGAAAGCTGGGCTTGATGAGGATGGAATGGAATCCTGGTGCAGGCGGAATAAAACAAAAACTAAATAATGGCGAAGAGACTGTCAGCTTTTTAATTAGAAGTGCGATTACAATCTTGTAGAAGGTAACAGTTAAACAAAAAATATAAAAGGACTTTTTTATTAATAGATTGGCTTACGCTTATTCGCCATCTCGCCTGATGTTAAGCGACGATGCGGTCTACGATGGATCACGCTTGCCTAGGAGAAACCGATTCACTCTCGACTTCGATTCGTGTAAGAATCACCCCTTGAGTACCTGGGGCCTTACGGACAACAGCTAATTGCGGCACCTAATCCGCTCAGTTGGAAAATCACGCGACCGCAAACCGTATCTGGACCCGATAAGGTTCACGTTCGCGTGATTTTCCAACTGAACAGATTAGGTGCCGCAATTAGATGTTGTCCATAAGGCCCCTGGTAATGTTTTAGCACAAAAAGATAATGATTTGTTAAAAATGTTTTGACAAAAAAAGAAATAACGATAATAATATTTATGTAAAATTAATTACAATTAAAACCTAAAACCACTTAAAATCAATATACTGACAGAAGTCTATCCTAAAATTAATCTCAAAGCAGAAGGAAAAGTTTCTAATATATTGGCAGCATTGTCACGTTATATGGCAATGGTCATTTGTAAAAAATTATGCCTAAGATGACAAATAAATAACTAATGAAGAAATAATATATTTCTTCATTAGAACGTCAAAACAATGCTTTGTCTCTGTATGTTTCAGCATTGGAGTATTCTTATTTTATAGGTATAGTACCTACTAAGAAATCATTAGGTTATTACTAGGAAAACGTACTGCATCGTCGACCGCATCATCGCTTTCCGTCAGGTAAGATTCTAATATTTATTTTTATCCCAGTCCGACTTAAAAAAAAGTCTGAAGACAACGATTAAGAATTACCTAACTATTTTTATTTTAAGTTTTAGTTTTTAGTATTTTTTTAAGGTTTCGATTATTTTCTGTTTATAAGTTGTGCATGATAAAAGTATTTGTCACTGTTTTAAACTATCACGGTTGTTCACTAAAGTTATATGATTATTTACGGGATATATAGCGTGGAAAGGTTGTGATACGTGATAATTCCCGATAAACATTTAAAACATGTGTTCAAATCGCGAAAGTTTAAAAATTACTATATAACTTTAGTATTTGTAACTATTTAAATATTTTTATTTCAATTTGCTTTTTATTTTTATTGTTTTTATCATATAAATAATAACGTTTTATTAGACATACTATTAAAATAACATAAATAGTAGATAGTACGAACAATATTGCAATAGTCTTTCGTAAGCTGTTCTTATATACGACATCCTGATGGGAAGATTTGGTAGCGGTCACAGAAAAGCTTTTTTTTGTCGAAGCATTTTTGTAAAAAAATCTTGTAGCCAGTTGCACCCACATAAACGAAATGTCAATCATTCGAAATCAGTTAGCAACAGACTGTGATGCGGAGTTGGATGCGTTGATCTAAATAAGAATGTTTAATCCAGGTTCACTCATATGTCTGGTAACAGATTTTCCTTCTCATTTCCGTTATATTTACTTCTCTTTTCTGTTGTAGCGGTCCTATTCTAAGCTTGGATCAAACAAGCCCGTATTCATTCTTTCACCACCTGTACCATAAGAACAACCCAATAAATCCAAATAGGCCTCATAGGAAACCCTACAGCGCACCCGACACCGAACCTTTAACAATATAGTATGTTTTATTAATTATATACGGTGGGGCATCGATTAGTCATAGCATTATCGGGTTAAGAAGTTATTTATCATTTTTATTTTTAGCTGACCGCAGATTAAGTGATAGGTTAGGGGTTTTTGGACATTTTAACGGGTTGATGGTTTTAATAGCCCGAAATATACTAATGGGTCATGCATATTTATCTAGTGAAATTTATGTATTCCTGATAGGATTTTTTTTGTAATATGTTGGAACTGTGAGCTATAGTAGAACCCCGAAGAACCCACTATCCGAAAGGACAGGAAGCATTATTTTTTTGGAATAAAAAGCCTATGTTCTAGGCCTCTATGTAAGGTACCCTAAGGTAAGTAAGTTATTCAGGATTAATGTTAAATTGTGTGTAATTTTTATAGATTTTATTTTCTAGGATTTTTTTAAATAAATTAGGCATGCTTGACCCTAATTTACGCCCACCTTGTAGGTATAATGGGGTTTACGAATAATCTACGAGAAAGCACGCTTGCCTAGAACAAACAGATTCTTTCACGATTTGAAGACATATCCGGATTTTGTGGTTTGAATTATATTATGATTTTTTTTCCTTTATTTGTAATGTTATTTTATTTGTTCTTTCTGCTTAGATTTCACATAACTGCATTTGATCATATTATCATAATTATTTAAAAATAAAAGCACATGTGAGGTAAAGGTCACAAGAAGCATTATTAACCGACGAAACGAGGAGGTTCTCAATTAGACTGTATGTTTTTTTTAATGATTTAATAATCATCTCGCTGTTACTCCGGCAATTATAAATTTATTTTCATGATTCTCTTTTGTTTGGTAGGTCATACTTTAGAGGTGGTCCCAAATAAATTTATCGAAATAGATACAGCGCTTTTTGAAATATTAACAAATACCAAAAATATACCTACATTGACCTACACAGATGACGTTTTGATTTGTGGTTTTCAGCAAAAGTTTTGATGAGGACTTTCAATCTCTGTTTTAGGTGTATTTTTTCTACTTTTTGTTTTAGTTTAGTTTGTACATGTAGTAGGTATAACATAGAAGTTGGATTTTGTTATTTTTTTCAAAAAAATTAGTTTATTTGTGGAATGGTTCTTTTGTAGACCAAAAATCCCTTATAATTTACTTATAGCTGAGCCGTCCAATTTAAAGAAGGCAAAAGATGTAGCACAACGATCTATGGAGAGGGCTATGCTCGGGGTTTCTCTACGAGATCGAATCAGAAATGAGGAGATCCTTAGACGAACGAAAGTCACCAACAGCCCACCGGATTAGCAAGTTGAAATGACGTTGAAGATGTGGGCAGGGCACATATCACGCTGAACAGATGGCCGATGGGACCGAAAGGTTCTCGAATGGAGACCACGGACGGGTAAGTGCAGCGCAGGACGTCCACCCACAAGATGAACAGACGACCTAAAAGAGACCGCATCAGGGAAACGCTAGATGCAGGCCGCTTCCAACCGGCCCTTTTGGAGATCGATAGCACGCCTATGTCCAGCATTGGACGTCCTATGGCTGAAATGATGATGATGGTGAATAGATGAGGTCTAATATCCAAGCTAAGCTCTAAATCCAAGAAATTACAAACCAAAATGTCTTTCCCGGTCATCGCTATCACATCCTTAAAGATTCCTCTAATCCAAAAAGCTAGTATACTTCAACCAATTTATCTGGAGAGTTGAATGAGGGAGCCACCACAGCTTTTGCATAAAACTGGCTGCCTCCCGTGACACATCATAGTTCTTCCATTTGTTCGACGGTACAGATAAGTTTGTCGAGGTAATTCCTTCTTTTTGTAACTTCTCCTATGCGATACGATTAACATAAATTCCATTGCCCGTGACACTTTACTGTAATCAAAATGTTTATTTTTTCTCGAAACTTTGTTATCTTTCTAAATAAAAGTGATCGCTTATTCTTATAGACCGGTCTTGGTGAGAAAGTACGGCCTAAGTGGGTATGTGTTTAAGTTAATAAATTATTTTATCGGGTCTGCCCACGTTGATTGGGTTTTGTGAGTTAATTTTGTAATGGGTTAATGTACCTTGTTTCAGTCTTTTATCTATATTTGGTAGAACTTAAAGTGGGATTTCGAAAAATGCGGAAGACTATTTTGCGCAGCAAATGTCGATGCTAGGTACCACAACATGCACAAACTTTTATTTTAATAACACTTAAAAATATGCTTTTAGTGAAATGATGCTCAAATTTTTTATTTATACCTTATTTTAATTTTTTCGGCTTTTTTGAAAACATTGCTAGGTACTTATACTGTCTGCGCCCCGCGGTTTCACCAGCGTTATATACCTTGAAGCAGCCTCCTTGGTATCAACAGCAACCTCCTTTGATTTGATGACAATTTCTTTTTTTTCTACGATGTTGTATGTCAATGTATATAATTATAGACTTAAATTCTTGCCTTTCCCGTTCCATACATAATGTATGAGAAAAATAATTTTCTTCGTAATTTTTTTTTCCGTGCTATTCGAGGCAGAGAGAAATCCAACAAATCAAAGATCCTGAGGTCAAGCCATTCTTGAGTTAAAAATGGTGTAACTAACCCGACTTTTTTTTATTTGGATTGGGTATGGCATAGGTTGGCTACCAGGGCCTCACGCCTAGCTGTCTAAAGCAATCCAGTTTAGGTGACGTAATGTAATGTAGCGGGGCCCCAAACTTTATGTGGGCGCGTTAAGGTTCACGTTCGCGTGATATTCCGAACTGCGCGGTTTTAACGCTAGTTTGATACCGCGTAAGCAGTTGGCTACAAGGCCCCAAAACTAAAAAGTGTATGCGAACCTTCAGCAAAGTCGGTGGACCTGGTACTTAATTGAGCTTGCAAGTGTAAAAAATTATCTTAACGCGATTATTTCCACCTTTAAGCTTTAGCTACATTGTTCTTTAAACCTATCTCCTAGGTATTTTTCCAGGATATAAAATTATGTTTTTCACTCAGTCGTCAGCGATTAAAAAAGTCTGAAAGAAGATATTCTTTTACACCTGCGAATGTGCTGACCATGACCAGTAAAGTGCTGGAGAAATGAGAATCGTGGGATTGTTTACGCTCACTTAAGTTGATAGGTACCTACGTAGGTTTTATGTGAACATCGCCTCACCTAGGTTTTGAAATGTTCTTATTCTGACGTCATAGAAGCGTGACACAGTGAAAATTGGCTTGATCACAATCGTAGTGGTCAAGTCACAAGTAGTTATAATGTAATTTTTATAATTAACTTTTATATTCAAGTGGGAGACCTTCCAGCCCAGGGTTAACCCCCCCCCCACTGAACCCTTGATCACAGACTAGGTAAAGCTACTACGTGCAATATTTTCATAATGGCCGCCGCCACAAGAAAAAGCTTGTGTAAAAATAACACTTATTATGAATAATCATAAATCTTATTATAATTATCTTTAATCTATTGTAGTAAAGCATCAGAGCTAAAAACTTTTGTGTACAATGTTTTGTTAGAAAAATAATTATTTCATGTTTATTGCTCGTTTGAAACCAACTAAATACTGGCGTGTTACTGGCTCAACGCATAAGCATTGTCATTCAGCGTGGTAATGCCGCCAGCATGCTGGGTACGCTGCCAACTGGTAGTGTGTTTGAGCATTTGGATTGTCTTTAGACCTTTAACGGTCTATGGGCAGTCCAACTGTATTTGTAGGGAAATAGTTAGCTTGTATTTTGTTTAGTTAATAAAGGCACTAAATACAATATTTTTCATGACGAAGACATTTTTTTATTATTTTGTGACTATACCATGACTTGTTTACAGTCTCCATAAAAGTAGAAAAGATAGTATGGGGTTCCATTTAAAATGCGCATACGCATTCTACAAAAATAATTCAAAACTGTGACAGTGCAATAATAATATATCATAAGTCGACCGCAAACATCGATTTGAACAGAAACACTTCGTTCTTCACTCAGAGTTAGGGTTACCATCTGTCCGGATTTGTCCGGACATGTCCGGACTTATAGATCTCTGCCGGACTTAGTCTGGCTTTGTAATTTGACCGGCTTTGTAATTTGTCCGGCTTTTTAGCTCGGGCGATGTAATACAAGCAAATCTTGATTAACATCTCCCTAAACAAAAACAAAAAAAAAACAAAAAACGTATTAACCAACATACTAAAATGTCCGGTTTTTTATTGAAATGTCCAGCCTTATGTCAGGACTTTTCAAATGTTGATATGGTCACCCTACTAAGAGTAAACTTAAAAAGACGCAAAAGCACTTGACCACTTAAATTATTCAGCTTGGGTCAAATACTTCACGCAGCAATTTTAAAGGCGTTCGTTACGTTGACTCATATTGTTATTTCATTATAAATGCACAAAATGTCTTAATTAAATGATCGAAACCGGCATAATAACTCAGAAAAAATACACAGCCTCCTACTCCGGTTCTTGTATCGAACCTCTCTCTCTATCGCACAAAAATCCATGCTCCGTCTCATTTTGCTCCAGACGAACTTGTAAATTGTTCTTTTTACGAAATGCCTAGTACGAGAAGGGTCTAAATGCATCGTACTGCATCAGCTTGAGTTTAATTACGAACGAATAAAGTCGTAAGTGCATTTGGACTGATTTATTAAGCCGTTTGGTGTATTGAGAAGATGATCAAGTTATCTCGCTCAGACAAAACAAAATACAGCTCAAGTCCTTTGAGCTTTCGAGTATAGTTGCGCCGCGATTGCTTTTTGTAGCCTGTCCCTTTTCTCGGACCATTTCATTCGTAAAACGGGTTTGATCTTCGAATCGTTTTAATAATGTTTTTTTTGAATAAAAATAGACTTTATTTTTGTTTGTTTTAAGGGATTGTTTTGTGAAATGACAATGTTTTATGTCACCGTGAAGATGTTACTGTCACGTTGCACTGATGAGATGTTTTCCTTTTTAGCAATATTAAGAAGTCATGCATGCACTGGGATGTCTTGCGTCTGGGTTCAAGCAACTAATAAATGATTCATAGGGTACCTATTACCAATGACGCGATTTCACGCGTTCTGTCGACAACTTGGACATTCTTTTGTAAGTGATAGTATGTCGGTGGATCTTACGAGAGCCTGTTTCTTATCGTCCCTTAGAAGTACTTGTTGCAGTCTTGAGTCGAGTGTTAAGTGGGCAAACATTGTTGGTGTTTCTCGAGAATCTATTTTTGTAATGCAGTTTCTTTTAAAAGAGAATGCATTTTACTTTGAAAATAAACATAGGTATAGGTCATAGGTAATTTATTAATAAACTGTCAACTTACACGTCACTATTCACTAGTGAGAAAAAATATAAATCTATACTATAATATTATGAAGAGGATAGATTTGATTGTTTGTTTGTTTGCATTGAATAGGCTCCGAAACTACTGAAGCGATTTGAAAAATTCTTTCACTGACGGGAAGCTACACTATCCCCGGGTGACATAGGCTATAATTTATACCCGTGCAAAGCTGGGGCGGACCGCTAGTTAATAATAAATTGGTTAAAAAGTCCAACAAAATACAATTAACTACCTAGTGAGTACCTACATTACAAAATGAAGTACATTTATATTTATTTACATGAAAAATATTTAAAACAGATATTATAAACCTAAAACTATTACTAATTATTATGACCTACCTACCTACATGCAAATTCAAATAAAAAAATCTTAATCTTATCTTTTCTCATTACCTACCAAAATTAAAAAGTACGCTAATTATGTACCTAGTACCTAGACATACCTATATAAGTTAGAGAATTCATTCCAACTTTTTTTTAAATATTTTTTTTTCATATTCAGGTGTATGAAGTTTTAAGAAAGAACAAAGGTACCTACCATGTTTTGAACTTGACATCATTGTCAATTATCTTGTTAAACATTTGATAAGGGTAGGGTATTGAATTTTTTTGATTGATCATTCTCATATTGAAACTTTGGGGAATAACTTGATGTTTCGAGAAATAATATCATACTTCCCGTAAAGGGCATCTAAGTTGTCCTTATAGTCCATGAACTAAACTAAAAGAAACAGTAAGTGTAACTTAAATCACTTGTTGCTTTGTTTGCAAGTTTGCAACAATTTAAGCTTCCCGTTTTAGCTTTCTCCTAACAGTCACGCACATGGCAATATAATATATATTTGCATTAGATCAAATCAGACTTAGTAAACCCTTTTCGTGATTATGATGTGTATATTTTTATGATTTCATCATGTTTTCTGTGATATTTATAACTAATCATATCACAATCACAAGTTATATCACCATAATAAATAATATAAGTACATGCTCAAAATGCTCATCGTTCTATACATAATGTGTACAATTTTTTCATCGATGAATGCACTAATAAAGTCATAAACTTTTCTAAAATGCAATTTTGAAATTCAAATATGTGCCTAACTAGCCCCTAAAAACGGCGAGAAATGTTGATGCAGGTAATTTTTATGCGTAAGTGGCACCAAGCAAACGGGCCGCCTGATGCAGTCACCGTCGCCTATGGATACTTGTAACACCAGAGGCATCACAAATACGTTGCTGAACTTTTAGAACTCTATTAATATTATTTGATATTGTTATAATTATGTAGTTGATGCATATTATTATAATATGTATAGATTAGTCCTATATGTTTTTTATAGACAATATTATAATCAATAATTTTAATCTTAATCGTGATTTTATTGGTAAACGAAAAGTTGTCTGCGTCGTTAGAGACCCATTTATTTTACTTGTTCCCAAACTTTAGTATCCAAGCTTCTGTATGCCCAAGGAATTTTTGTAGTTTCCCAGAAGGAACGCTGGTTGAGTCGTCAGCTCTGTCATCCCACCACAAACATTTGCCCAGAGGTCGCCGGACAAACAGCCAGTCGAAGTGTTTGCTGACCACTTCACAAATAGATAATTATTTAGTCCGTTTCGTTACGTTTACGTTATTATATTGATGGAGCATTTACAGGAAGTTGGAGGATGGGAAAGCTTATTTTTCTTTGAAATCTTTTGTGATAACTGCAGCATAGTATCGAAAGATTCATGGTTTAGCCTTTGTCATTCTAATATTGGTGTACAAGTGTTTCTTCAAGATTCTACATAATTTTGACATTATTTTTAAAGTGTTGTACACCAGTGCTGAAAATTGTTCTTCCATGTCTGCAAGCTCTTTGAAACATTTTCAAATGACCCTGGTTCTGTGGTCAATGTCGAAGTCTTCGATTTTGATTCTGATTAATAAGACTGAAATAAATTATAATATACGTCTTATGAACTTGCCTTTGAACCATTGCCCCTTGTACCACTATCCTACCGAAGGTACTGCTTTTTTTGAGTTCTTGTTAGTTTTTTATAACCGTCTTTGTTAGGACTTACGCTTACACGTGATTTATCAACAAAGCTTAAAATACTTAGCATGAAAGATTGGCCGACAACATGAAATTAAACACTTTTATTTTATAGCGCGTATGTTTTTCTTCTTTTTATGATAAACTGGGCTAGAGTTTGACTACAAATCCCCTGATGGAAAGTGACGATGTGATCTGAGAATATGCTTGACCCAGGAAGTGCCTATTTACTCTCGCCTTGAAAATACCATGTACCTTATAAATTTTATTAATACAAATAATAACTTCTCAAATTGCTGATACTTTACCAAAAATTATAAATATGGCTTCATCTCTGGGTGCCCTTAATTAAGCCATTGTTTTAAAATATATCTTTGAAAATTTGTGTCGTTATTTTAGTTTACATTTCGTTTTTATATAAATGATTTTCGTAATAAGATGGCATAGTTAAGCTGCATATTGTGGTAACCGAATAAAAATTAATAATCCATATTTTTGTAAACAAATTTTTGACAAACTAACATTTATTGCCTTCTTAAATTTAAATTGAACATTTGATATTAATGTTATTTATCACTATTAATTTACCTAACATCAAATGAATCTAACAGAAAATTAATACCTACCTACTATTAATTTTTTGTTAGAAAGCTCAGTAAAAATTGCAGTCTAAAATTAATCAAATAACCAAGCTCTAAAATATGCATTGACGAAGTTTAGTTTAATTCTCCAATGATTATTTTTCTTTCTGTACTAGATTTTACTAAAAGATCCTGTTTACCAGTGTGTGACTGCACCTCTGTTTATCATTTATCTATCTACTGTTTATTGTTTTGCTAAAGATAAGAATGTTTTATACCTGAAGAAGGATTTCACTTAACAGTTGGGTGACAATAGATGTAAGATAAAAGACGATAAAGCTATGGTGCCAGTAACTTTAATTATTACTAAATGTTGTTGAGCTGGGGATGATACTACAATAATGTTATTTGTAAGTTACTTTGATTTTATTGTTTGGTTAAAATTATAAATATAAGTTTGATCCATTTGAACTATCATTGTTATATTTGATATTTGCTAATAATAATTGTAGACCTCCCACTTATTCATGTTGACTTATTCCACTCAATAAAAATACTTAATCGTCCATGATGCAAATCCATGAATTATCATTGTTTATGTAGTGCATCAGTCAGCATAGCACTAAGAAAATGCGATTAAGACATTATCTGGTTAGCACTATCCGCGTCAGAGCGGGACGGAACACAAATACGCCCGCATATAATTTGTACGGAAATAACTTTCTGTGTGAGTGGGACGGCGAGATTGAAATGTCAGCCTCAACGCGTGCATAATGAGAAATCTGTTGTCTCTTTCGCTCTAGACGTTTTACAATCGTATATTGTCATGTTACTGTCTCGTTTCGACGGGCGAGATTAAGATGAGAATGCCGACGGTACGTTCCGGAGTCCTCCCGCTTCGGTTGCGTATAGTTATATCAGTTTGCGCCGCGCGCGTTGAGGACGTCCGTACCCAACGATCGCGCACACTCAAAAACAATCGCCGCCCGTTTATTTTAAATTAAAACATTGACATTTCAATTGAACATTGACAGTGCAAGTGCAGTGACTCGATTTAATTTACCTCAGTGAATATTTATAACGATTGAGAAGTGAACATGTGTTGTGTGTCGTATTTATAATTATAAGAGTGGATTGCTTATGCTTCGTCGATATATTTTGACACGAGATGACCTGACTAATCAAGATATCAATTGTAAGTTACTTTACATTACTGTGCAATAACTTTCAAATTTAACATTATGTCATATCAGTATTATGCATGTATGGACAAAGTTTGAATAGGCGATTTTCGCGGCATGCACTGCAACATTTTCAAAAATCACGCACCTATTTTTGCATGTTATTTTTGTCATTGTGTCGATTTGGAAGATTATTTTTACTTGTAGAATACTGTAACATGTGGTCTCGAGCGTTTTGTACCTGCTCCGGTCAGAACGAGAAGGGGCTGACTTTTTGTATGTTTAAAAACAAAGAAATGTCCCGGAACGGCGGGGAGCCGGTGCTGCAGTGCAGTCACGTTTTTAGTATTTCCAGGGAATGTCTGGATTCTATATACCGATGTGTGATGCGACTTTGTTTTGTACTTATCTTTTAGTGTGTTCTCTCCAAACTAAGGTCACAAGCTAAATCATTGGAACTTCTGTAACCGCATCTTATCAATATGTTCTAATCTACATGTAAGGAAGGGGCTTGCTATTGAATGTAAAAAAATAATCTAAATATTTATAGGAAAACAAGATAAATTAGTAGCCTAAATACAATCCTTAGAAATGTGAAGATTCCCTGAAGACCTTTCTGGAGGCTTAATTTTTTGGTTTTGATCCTTGTTACAAATGACAGCATTAAAATCATCTGCATTCATGCAATCATATGAGTTTCTTTAACTTTTTTTTTGACAACAAAAGATAACAATATCTAAAAAGCTCTCAACCACGTACGATTAAATAATTTTGATTTTTTTCAATACAATCAATTATTTAATTACGTTTCGTTTAAGGCAAAATTTAAGTGATGTTACATCTCTATCTCTATCTCTTTTCTTCTCTACATAGTATTCTCTATCTCTACATAGTATAAATTAAAGTCGCTTTCCGCGTCTGTCTGTCTGTATGTCTGTATGGCCGCTAACTCCTCCAATAGATAAATATACTATACTAGAGAAGATGTATGATAGCAGTATTTTGGACCGTACCCCGGAAATTTGCCAAAATACCTGTTGCTCCTCCTAAACCACGCAACAGGTTTTGATGCGTTTTTTCACCATCAGTTAGATACATTTTCACAGGTTTATATATAAATAACTAGCGACCCGCCCTGGCTTCGCACGTAAATTACACCCGTGGGAAGCCGGGCGGGCGGGTCGCTAGTGATATTAGGTATTAAACGAAAAAATCCAAAAAGTCATGATTAATTAGGATTTATTTGAATAATCAAGTTATATTGTATTTTTTGTTCAATCATATTTTTTACCACTATTATTACATTGCTTTTTTAACATAATAGGTATACGCCGGATTGTAAATCATAAAACAAAAATCTTCTACAATATACCTATAGGTATATTGGTTTTTAATACATATTATAATGACAGCAAAATAATTTTTTATTTGAATGTTGCGTTGCGTTTGATAGCCACCTGCGATGATGCGGTCTATTCTAAATTTGATCGAAGATTCTAAAACAACTATAGATTGTATATCACACTAAATATGGCATTAAGTAATAAAGTTTACAGAGGTCCTAAACAGCAAAACCTTAGGATACGTAATCATAAAAGCTCGAATAATCTCCCATAAAAATGTTTGCAACCACAAACAAATCGAGTAAAACTTCTGTTTTAAACCTTTATAAAGTTAGATTTTATCAATAATTAGCTACTCGCCGCGGGTTTCTTTGGAACCGTATACCTAATTCCCTAGGGATAATAGGGATAAAATTCCCTAGTTGAGCTAGGATGTAAAGTACCCTTATACTACCAATGAAGTAAAAATATTACCATTATTACTATAACAAATTTACATTTTTTCCGTGGTTTATTGAATTTAAATCCACATCAAATTTGGTCCAAATTTTTAGTCGTTACGCAGTGAACTTGTAGCAAATAAGCATACGTACACATTTTACCCATAAATCAAAATATTTATTTCAGGACAACTAAATAAGCAAAACTTAAACTATTGGTCTATCTATTGTTAGACAAGAAATAAAAATATTACTTATAGTGACTTAATATTACTTATTACAAAAACATTACGCACCTCCGGAACTTCTGGACTAATAATGACTGATAATGTTTTCGCATGTAATTTTATTATGATCTTCAAAATCAGCAATTCGTAGTGCACTGCTGGACACATGCCTATCCCACTTAGCCCGATCTCTTTAACATTGGTATATTAGACCGGGGAGAGTGACATAAACAAAGGGAGGCCTATACCCAGCAGTGAGTCACTTAGGGCTGATGATGATGATATTAGCCAGGTGCGATACAAAAAAATAAACGGGAATTTTTGGACACACTGTCATCATCATCATCATCATCAGCCAGAAGCCATCCCCTGCTAAACATAATGATATCTCTTTAGCATATATATACTTCTGCTCCGAACCCTGACTATATAATCAGTGTTGCCAACTCTCTTTAAAGAAAGTGCGCTGGGTCAGCTGCTGAAAAGAGCTAAATTTGAAGGCTTTCCGAAAAAAAAAAGCGCAAAATTATAGAAAATTTGAAAAAATAAATAAATACGGCTCTGGGTGCCTATTGCCTGTTCTCTAGCAATGACTTTCCGTTACATAAAATCGCTAGATTGCACTAAGCGCTGGATATATTTTGTTGGGCGCTGACAGAGATGAAAAAGCGTTAGATCAAGCGCTGAGTTGGCAACAGTGAATATAATCCATGTATGTTATGTAGTTTAATATGGTATTAAAACGAAACTCTGTGAGCATTATGGGTACGCGCCTGAGTGGGTAATTTGCAAGTTTCACGGCGATTCCACTGCAGTCCATGCCTGGGAGCCACCGCATCGTGATTTTCCATGGTCATGTACAGTTCTCTCCAAAGTTTATGGCACGATTACTGCTACGCAAGGACAAAACTGTAGAGCCGAACTGTTTTGTAAAACAACTTCATTCTTAGGTATTACAGAGTTAGACAGTAAACGCGCACGCGTGGATGTGGAGGGGGCATGACAACGGCATACGATTCGGTTTTACTACCAAGGCGCGCTAATAGATGTTTCACATCAATAATCTGAGTTTTCTTCACTCCATTTTCATTTACTGGAGCAATAAAAAATAAAGAACAATAAAAAGTTGTCTATCTATCTATGATGGTAAATAAGTAATTTAATAGAATCTTGGATATTGTATACAACTTATTGATAAAACTACTACTAATAAAAATATAATATATACAGAAAAAAAAACCTAGGTGAACAAATCGCCACCATGCGGCAGAATCCAGAATGCTGGCAGTTTTGCCCCGCTGGATTGCGAGGCTTAATTTTTGAGCGAAATATGCCGGGATCCCCGATGCGAGAACCAATCTGGTCGAAATGTCTTTACAAAACTTTTTTGTATCGCACGACCACGAGCCTACGGTCTCTACAGCTAGTGCGAGAAACTCATAATGCGCGTTATCATATAAAATAATTTATCTATGTATCATAATGTGGATAATTTCTGCTGCGACGAAAATGAATCGACCCCGAGCCATACTCTCATGAAGTCTAATGCTTCAATTAACTTATTATCTCTCATGTTAAAAGCATTGAATGTTTGTTTTCCGAACACTATTTATCTATGCCCCGTTGCAACACAAACTTGGGCCTGAACCCAAGTTAGTGTAGCAACGGGGCATTTACACTATTTTAGTTTGTATTAGTGAAAACTTCTTTTTGGCTTTTGTAACTATTTATCTCATATCTACTGTGTTGGTTAGCAGTTTGTTTGTTTTCCATGTAAAATTAAATATCTTGATCTGGTTTTGGGCTTTGGTAGCCTGGGTGGCAGGGGAAATGAATATTACCTACACTACACCCTTATTCGTGCAAGTAACCTGCTCAACTTAGAACAAGGGCAAGACGCATCGAGCCTTCAGCGCGGGACTTATTATACGAGCATCAAAAACGGCGTCGTAGTTGCGTAATAGCAAGATCTCAGTAGTTCAGAGCGGCTAAAAACATTGGCGCGCACTTTACTCGACAACGTCTGTACTACAGATTAAATGCTAGTTAGTACACAGCCTGGGCTACGATGGGTTTATGATTCTGGAATCTACGGGGTTTAAAGGGGGTCAGCTTTTTTTGCTTAGTTTGTTAATAACGCAACTTTTACCTATACATTTTTATCGCTATATATTTTTTTAATATTTTCACTGATTCAAAATTAATTATCTAAGTACTAGCTGATCCTACAGAGTACGTTGTCCTGTCTTAGAACTGTCAAACGTGCAAAGTTAAAAACGTCGTTAAGTTTTCTGAAATTTTCCAATTTTCTGCGCAATTTTCTTAATTTTTCTTTCCGTAAGAACTATCTACAAAGTATTAGAAAACTTAAAAAAAGAAGAATGAAATCGGTAGAGTCGTTCTGAAGTTATGGCGTGAACAAGGTTAATAGGGTTCATTTTTATAGATTTAGTTATTATATCGTCTTTAGGTTACCAAACCTATCTTACCCTTGGTTGTCACCTTATAATTTCTGGTCACTTTTGCAACGTTTTTGCACATAACATGTAGCTGGTAACCGATTTAAATTACAGTTAATTATCTTTCAGTTTTTTATGTTTATAATTAAAAAAAACGTTGTCCATTACGAGCAACAAATACTTCACAAGGACAGCCATTCTTTCTATCATTAAAAAAGTTTAAAATTGTCATCAAAATATTTTTTTAATGTTTACATTTGTTTCAGCATTTTTCGAAGTAATGAAAACTACAGTTTTTCATCAGAAAAAAATATTTCTGTTTCTCACTTTGTCTGTTAAAAGTAGCACAAGTTGAAGGAAATAGATTGTGACTTCTCAAATGAATAAATAAGTAATTAATCTCGCCTACAGCTATTATTTTCGACTTAATTGAGGTGTTTTGCAAAATAACACCGATTTAATGAAGATCTCTTTTTCACTGGCCATTATGGTTGAATCTCACAGTGTCTAAATAACGTATCGTATTTTACTATATTATTATAGTAGCTATACCCAGCGGTTTTACCCGCGTAGTGATGAAAAATTGTGATGAAAAGTAGCCTATGTCACTCTCCAGCCCTTGAACTATAACCATGCAAATCAGGTCGATCCGTTGCTCTGTTGCTGCGTGAAAGAGGAACAAACAACACTTTCGCATTTATAATATTAGAATGATACTATTTTACCATCACCATTCACAGCTCCACCATTTTTTGGCTCTTACAGTTTATTTTTTTTTATTTTTTTTTAAATCTATATCTATACTAATATTATGAAGAGGAAAGATTTGATTGTTTGTTTGTTTGCATTGAATAGGCTCCGAAACTACTGAAACGATTTGAAAAATTCTTTCACTGTTGGGAAGCTGCACTATCCCCGGTTGACATAGGCTATATATCCTGGCTTCGCCCGTGCGAAGCCGGGGCGGCCTACTAGTGTAAAATATATTAAGTAAACAAGCTTTTAGACGTCATTGAATTTAGTGTGACGTCATTTTATATATTTTTCTCAGCAAACCCTTTCATTTGATACACATACCTATTATGGGTGCATAGAAAGTTACTGGTCCGCCATTTTTAAGAGTCCACCATATTAGATTTGGAATGGCGTCACTTAGCTAACCATGCGTTGTCATTCAAACTTAACGTGTATGCAAAATTTCAGCTCAATCGGTTGGGGATTACTATTTTAAAATTCAGTTGCAAGATTTGACCCAAACTAACAAGGCAAGTTAAATAAAGCTTATAAAAAGATGATTGTCAACTACTTTTCATTCAGTTTTTTGAAAGCTGCTGCAACTGTTACAGATAATTAAAACATAGACCGAGTATAAATAAAACTTTCTTCCGTAATAGGGAATATGCATGTGGTTTAAATATCGTTGAAACAATTTTTTTCCGAATCTTTATTGTTCTGACTTTATATTTAATAAAAAAAAAAAATTATTTAGTTGCATTATAATTGCTTAAAATATTAAATAAAAAGTGCAAAATATAAGAGGGAAATTCAAATTTGCGAAACGCTTCACCATTGGTCGAAACGAAACGTGACGTCAAAAGCCACAACATCTTCTTTATCGGCGTCGATATTCATACAATTTTAGTAGTGTTTGATAGAAAAATAGTTTTATGTTGAGTTTCTGTAATTGTTTTCCATTAGATAGTGTAATTTTAGCATTCTCGTGAAACTAGGAATCTTTAGGACGATGACTGAGACTGGTTTTGTCAAAGTAGGCACCGTAGAAGTCTCGCCTAGGGCGCTGGTAGTGCTAAAACCGGCACTGGTACAGAGTGCATAATATTAAATAGGAACAAAACACACTTCTGACTAAATCACACCATGCTATCAAAATATAACATATTTACATTAAAATGAATTACACAACAATGCAAACATGATGTTGGAGATATCTCTTCTCATAACCTTACAC
Organism: Agriopis marginaria; assembly: GCA_932305915.1. Classification (NCBI taxonomy): domain Eukaryota; kingdom Metazoa; phylum Arthropoda; class Insecta; order Lepidoptera; family Geometridae; genus Agriopis; species Agriopis marginaria. The sequence continues at coordinate 16,291,816 of OW029914.1, read as the reverse complement.
CATTGTTTACGTGTTTTCGCATCTCTTGGAATGGGGAAAAAAACACTTATCGGGTGTATTAATTCTAGTAGTGTTTGTACACCTTGGCACAAGACAATACCAATAAAATTGTTTTTAGGGTTCCGTACCTCAAAAGGAAAAAAACGGAACCCTTATAGGATCACTTCGTTGTCCGTCTGTCCGTCTGTCTGTCCGTCTGTGTGTCTGTCCGTGTGCCAAGACCCTTTTTCTCAAGAACGCGTAAAGATATCAAGTTGAAATTTATACTAAATACTTAGGTCTACGGTTTCTTTCGGCAGTAAAAAAATTAAAGTTGTAAGTCAACGCAATCAAAAGATATGAACGTATATGTTGCATATTTTGCGATTTTACAGGGGAATCAAAACCTATAGGGTACTTCCCGTTGACCTAGAATCATTAATTTTGGCAAGAGGCAAGATCTTACAGCACATATAAAGTAATAAATCTGAAATTTTCTAATTTGAAGTTATATCCTAAAAAAAATATTGGTTTAGAATTACAAACTTACATTTTGTAGTTGTTATGTATGGAAGAACCTTATTGTCAACTACAAAGTTAAGTTTGTCTTTCAATATTTCAACTTCAGTTAGTTAGTTTTTTTGGACTCGTGCTCTCTAAACGTTTCCGTCCAACGGAACCCTCAGAGCACGAGTCCTACTCGTACTTGTCCGGTTTTTTAGCTTCTTCCATGGTCTGAATATCTATAAAACTGAAAATCTGTGTGAAATAACTGTATTGTCTATAGTAAATAAACACAGAGCGTGGCTTATGACGTCATCCAAAGCCCGCGAAAAATTGCGGCGTTCATACAGCTCATATTAATTCGACATTTTTAATATTTTTTTAAAAAATTATTTGATCATTTCCATCTGTAATTATATTTTTTACTATGATATAACGATGTTAACAGTTGATTAAAAATAAAAAAAAAACACATGCATATTCCCTATTCCCGTCTACCTAAGTACATTTATAAATACATTTTTATTCTATGCTACAAAAAAAGTTTTATGAAAACCACGAACTTTGAATACTATCGCTAGGTTTTTAAAGGAAGAATGTAACAGTTACCTAATATACTTGAAATATTAAAATAAATTGTTTTTATTCAGCGTTTTATAATCTCATTGCAGCTGTCAGAGCAAATAAAGACTGAGTTTAAGTGATTACATGGTTACAGTTATAGATACTTAGTTCCTACCTAGCTTTTCCTTCTTCAGACATGGACATGGTCCATTTTGAGCCTTACTTCTTGTACCATACAAGTTATGCATTAAATGCCATAAAGAGCAATTCAGAAACAATAAAGAAATGATTCTGCACATGACTCAAATTCAAATTTAGAAAAGCAACGTTCACATTTCACGAACCGTCGCAAGCGCACGATTGTACCCGAACCGCCCTCGGGTAGGGTTGTCACTCTCTACTAGTCTCTACCTACAAGATAATAAAAACTCGAATCGAAATACTTAGATAAATACATTTAGGTGATATTTGTTTTGTCAGGGTTTGGCATGACGGCCTTATTAGCAAGCTTTCCTCATTTGGCTTCTCCAAAGGTTTCGTTGCGTGTATATCGGACTTCCTGAGGGATAGATCGATTCGAGATGTCATTGATGGCTGCTCGTCCGATCGATTGACAATTAATGCCGATGTCCCCCAGGGATCAGTGCTCTCTGCAACGCTCTTCCTGCTGCACATCAACGATCTGCTAAAACCCGGTACCTTTGGGCACGCAGACGACAACACAGTAGTAGAGAGCTATATATCTAATGCAAGAACCAGCCGTTCACAAATCCAGTCTCTTCGTGAGGCCATGGTCGAGCGTATGAATTTGTCCCCCGATTCGGGCGATGCCAACCTGGTCAAGTTCAATGCCGCTAAGACCCAGGCGTGTCTGTTTTCCGCTAAAAGGACGCCGTTCCAACTGGCTTCTACTTTCCGTGATGTACCCATACCGATAACTGACCGGCTTGAGCTTTTGGGCGTTACTTTATCTTCTACCCTCAACTTTGGCTCCTATATTGAGGACAAGGCTCAATTGGCTGCCAAGATGCTGGGTGTCCTATCGAAGGTGCGACGGTATTTCACGTCGGAACAGTTACTTTCACTGTATCAAGCACAAGTTCGGTCGTGCATGGAGTACTGCTCTCACCTTTGGGATGGATCAGCTAAGTATCAGCTTGGGGCTTTAGAGTCTATCGAAAAGCGTGCCAAGAGGCTCATCGACAATAAATCCCTGGTTAAGACTAAGCTCCTTAGTCTTGAGCATAGGCGTAAAGTTGCTAGTCTATCGGTCTTTTATCGAATACATTTCGGAGAGTGCGTGCATCAGATCTTCATGATCTAATTCCTTCCTGCCCATTTTTCTATCGGACTGCCAGAGCGGGCACAAAAAATCGACACCGCTTTATGGTTGGTATTCCGAAAACCCGAACGAAGCGCTTTGATTCCACTTTTATTGTGCGAACTGCTAATATGTGGAATGCGCTGCCTGAATGGGTGTTCCCCGATAGATACAATCTGGGTGTCTTCAAATCACGAGTAAATCGGTTTCTTCTAGGCAAGCGTGCTCCACCGTAGACCGCATCATCGCTTAACATCAGGCGAGTTGGCGGTCAAGCGCAAGCCTAATATTTATAAAAAAAAGAAAAAGAAAAAAGATAATTCTTTCGAACAAACATTCTGCAACACAACTTTTATTTATTTATTAATATTTACATTTAACATTCACAAACCTCATATAATTATAGCACCCACGGAAAACATAAGGAAAAAAACATTGAGACATGTCACTTCGTTGGTCCCAAACGGATGGACCAATTTCAATATAGTTTTAATATAATTATAGTGTCTTCTCGTGAACATGGTGCATGTAAGTGCGCTTAAATATCGGGATCTCCTTCCAAAACCTTACCACGGTAAATATCCCGTAAATAATCATATAACTTTAGTGAACAACCGTGATAGTTTAAAACAGAGTTTTAATTAAAAAAAAAATATATACAAGTGGATCCTTAGATGTATTTGATGAAAATCTGTCCAATGTTTAAAAGTTTTGAGCTCTTTTTCAATTAATCCTTACTAATATTATAAAAGCGAAAGTATTGTGTCTCTGTGTCTGAATATTAGTACGCCTTTCACGATTAAACAGCTAGGCCGATCTAAACAAAATTTGGCAGAATGTTAGTGTACATTATAAGGGCGGAAATTAGGTACTTTTCCTTCCAGAAAATGCGGATAAACTGGAAAATTGTGGGTAGCAGCGCGAGATTAAGTCTTCCGGTTCGTGGTCTCCACTCCAGAACCTTTATTCCCCATCGGTTAACGGTTCTTCGAGCGATGTGGCCTGCCCATTGCCACTTCAACTTGCAAATTTTAACAGCTATGTCGGTGACTCTGGTTCTTTGGCGAATATCCACTAATACACTACTACTATAATCTATATTTACTATAGATTCAGCTAGTAATTTATACTTGTTATCATAAACAACGAACAGAGAGCGCTTATATTAGGTCAAGTGTCAACCCTAACTTGGAATGAGCTAGGAATAAAGTCATGACCCGAGCGACTCTGATCACGAAGACGATCCGAGGTAATGACTTGTTCACATCGATAAATCGATATTTTATATAATCGATTAGGCTCTCTTTGAACTTGTAATGTGATAATAGTTCCGTAATAAACCATGACAGAAAAATGCGTTGGTATAGTATATTTTACCCCTTTCTTAAGGGCCCCTTTGCATAATGCGTAGGTACTAAAGTCGTACTACTACACGCGCACGGCCCAGACGCACACAGCGACGGGACGACGGAGAACAAACACGAGTCAATAAAACCATTTTGATAGTTTTAATTATTTATTAAAATATATTTTTAAACTTTTATCGTATGTTTCTATATTTTATGTTTCTTTGTTTGTTTGTTTGCATTGAATAGGCACCAAAGCTACTGAACCGATTTGAAAAATTCTTTCACTGACGGGAAGCTACACTATCCCCGGGTGACATAGGCTATAATCTATACCCGTGTGAAAATGTGTCGTGTTTGGGCTCGTTTCCTTAGTCATGATGAGATCTGCCTCCAGAAATATTTTGACTGACCTGATCGAGGACTTTGGAGACTGCTACTGGAACTACTAGACGGATAGAGCTAGAAGTGTCGAGTTTGGGCTCGTTTCATTTGTCGTGATGAGATCTTCTTACAGGAATATTTTGACTGACCTGATCGAGGACTTCGGAGACTGCTACTGGAACTGCTAGACGGATAGAGCTAGAAGTGTCGAGTTTGGGCTCGTTTCATTTGTCGTGATGAGATCTTCTTACAGGAATATTTTGACTGACCTGATCGAGGACTTCAAAGACTGCTACTGGAACTGCTAGACGGATAGAGCTAGAAGTGTCGAGTTTGGGCTTGTTTCATTTGTCGTGATAAGATCTTCTCACAGGAATATTTTGACTGACCTGATCGAGGACTTTGGAGACTGCTACTGGAACTGCTAGACGGATAGAGCTAGAAGTGTCGAGTTTGGGCTCGTTTCATTTGTCGTGATGAGATCTTCTTACAGGAATATTTTGACTGACCTGATCGAGGACTTCAAAGACTGCTACTGGAACTGCTAGACGGATAGAGCTAGAAGTGTCGAGTTTGGGCTCGTTTCATTTGTCGTGATGAGATCTTCTTACAGGAATATTTTGACTGACCTGATCGAGGACTTCGGAGACTGCTACTGGAACTGCTAGACGGATAGAGCTAGAAGTGTCGAGTTTGGGCTCGTTTCATTTGTCGTGATGAGATCTTCTTAGAGGAATATTTTGACTGACCTGATCGAGGACTTCAAAGACTGCTACTGGAACTGCTAGATGGATAGAACTAGTACGGTGCGGTGCGCAGTCTTAGTGGTCAGTCATGGTGCGCAGTCTTGGTGCGCAGTTGGTGCGCAGTTTTGGTGCACAATCGATGTGCAGTTGGTGCGCAAGTTGGTGCGCAGTTTTGGTGCGCAATCGGTGCGCAGTTGGTGCGCACTTGATGCGCAGGTTGGTGCGCACTTGATGCGCAGTTGATGCGCACTTGATGCGCAGATTGGTGCGCAGGTTGGTGCACACTTGATGCGCACTTGATGCGCAGATTGGTGCGCAGGTTGGTGCACACTTGATGCGCACTTGATGCGCAGGTTGGTGCGCACTTGATGTGCAAATTGGTGTGCACTTGATGCGCAGATGATGCGCAGGTTGGTGCGCACTTGATGCGTAGTTGATGCGCAGATTGGTGCGCACTTGATGCGCAGATGATGCGCGGTTGGTGCGCACTTGATGCGCAGATGATGCGCAGGTTGGTGCGCACATGATGCGCAGTTGATGCGCAGGTTGGTGCGCACTTGATGCGCAGATGATACACAGGTTGGTGCGCACTCGGTGTGCACTTGTTGCGCAGGTTGGTGCGCACTTGATGCGCAGTTAATGCGCAGGTTGGTGCGTAATTGATGCGCAGGTTGGTGCGCACTTGATGCGCAGATGATGTGCAGATTGGTGCGCACTTGATGCGCAGATTGGTGCGCAGTTGATGCGCAGGTTGGTGCGCACTTGATGCGCAGATGATACGCAGGTTGATGCGCACTCGATGTGCACTTGATGCGCACTTGATGCGCAGTTGATGCGCAGATGATGCGCAGGTTGGTGCGCACTTGATGCGCAGGTTGGTGCGCACTTGATGCGCAGGTTGGTGCGCACTTGATGTGCAGGTTGGTGCGCACTTGATGTGCACTAGATGCGCAGATGATGCGCAGGTTGGTGCGCACTTGATGCGCAGGTTGGTGCGCAGATTGGTGCGCAGTCAAAATTTTCCTGGAAAAAGATCTCATCACGACAAATGAAACGAGCCCAAACTCGACACTTCTAGCTCTATCCGTCTAGCAGTTCCAGTAGCAGTCTCCGAAGTCCTCGATCAGGTCAGTCAAAATATTCCTGTAAGAAGATCTCATCACGACAAATGAAACGAGCCCAAACTCGACACTTCTAGCTCTATCCGTCTAGCAGTTCCAGTAGCAGTCTCCGAAGTCCTCGATCAGGTCAGTCAAAATATTCCTGTAAGAAGATCTCATCACGACAAATGAAACTAGCCCAAACTCGACACTTCTAACTCTATCCGTCTAGCAGTTCCAGTAGCAGTCTCCAAAGTCCTCGATCAGGTCAGTCAAAATATTCCTGTAAAAAGATCTCATCACGACAAACGAAACGAGCCCAAACTCGACACTTCTAGCTCTATCCGTCTAGCAGTTCCAGTAGCAGTCTCCGAAGTCCTCGATCAGGTCAGTCAAAATATTCCTGTAAGAAGATCTCATCACGACAAATGAAACGAGCCCAAACTCGACACTTCTAGCTATATCCGTCTAGCACTTCCAGTAGCAGTCTCCGAAGTCCTCGATCAGGTCAGTCAAAATATTCCTGTAAGAAGATCTCATCACGACAAATGAAACGAGCCCAAACTCGACACTTCTAGCTCTATCCGTCTAGCAGTTCCAGTAGCAGTCTCCGAAGTCCTCGATCAGGTCAGTCAAAATATTCCTGTAAGAAGATCTCATCACGACAAATGAAACGAGCCCAAACTCGACACTTCTAGCTCTATCCGTCTAGCAGTTCCAGTAGCAGTCTCCGAAGTCCTCGATCAGGTCAGTCAAAATATTCCTCTAAGAAGATCTCATCACGACAAATGAAACGAGCCCAAACTCGACACTTCTAGCTCTATCCGTCTAGCAGTTCCAGTAGCAGTCTCCGAAGTCCTCGATCAGGTCAGTCAAAATATTCCTGTAAGAAGATCTCATCACGACAAATGAAACTAGCCCAAACTCGACACTTCTAACTCTATCCGTCTAGCAGTTCCAGTAGCAGTCTCCAAAGTCCTCGATCAGGTCAGTCAAAATATTCCTGTAAAAAGATCTCATCACGACAAACGAAACGAGCCCAAACTCGACACTTCTAGCTCTATCCGTCTAGCAGTTCCAGTAGCAGTCTCCGAAGTCCTCGATCAGGTCAGTCAAAATATTCCTGTAAGAAGATCTCATCACGACAAATGAAACGAGCCCAAACTCGACACTTCTAGCTATATCCGTCTAGCACTTCCAGTAGCAGTCTCCGAAGTCCTCGATCAGGTCAGTCAAAATATTCCTGTAAGAAGATCTCATCACGACAAATGAAACGAGCCCAAACTCGACACTTCTAGCTCTATCCGTCTAGCAGTTCCAGTAGCAGTCTCCGAAGTCCTCGATCAGGTCAGTCAAAATATTCCTGTAAGAAGATCTCATCACGACAAATGAAACGAGCCCAAACTCGACACTTCTAGCTCTATCCGTCTAGCAGTTCCAGTAGCAGTCTCCGAAGTCCTCGATCAGGTCAGTCAAAATATTCCTGTAAGAAGATCTCATCACGACAAATGAAACGAGCCCAAACTCGACACTTCTAGCTCTATCCGTCTAGCAGTTCCAGTAGCAGTCTCCGAAGTCCTCGATCAGGTCAGTCAAAATATTCCTGTAAGAAGATCTCATCACGACAGATGAAACGAGCCCAAACTCGACACTTCTAGCTATATCCGTCTAGCAGTTCCAGTAGCAGTCTCCGAAGTCCTCGATCAGGTCAGTCAAAATATTCCTGTAAGAAGATCTCATCACGACAAATGAAACGAGCCCAAACTCGACACTTCTAGCTCTATCCGTCTAGCAGTTCCAGTAGCAGTCTCCGAAGTCCTCGATCAGGTCAGTCAAAATATTCCTGTAAGAAGATCTCATCACGACAAATGAAACGAGCCCAAACTCGACACTTCTAGCTCTATCCGTCTAGCAGTTCCAGTAGCAGTCTCCGAAGTCCTCGATCAGGTCAGTCAAAATATTCTTGTAAGAAGATCTCATCACGACAAATGAAACGAGCCCAAACTCGACACTTCTAGCTCTATCCGTCTAGCAGTTCCAGTAGCAGTCTCCGAAGTCCTCGATCAGGTCAGTCAAAATATTCATGTAAGAAGATCTCATCACGACAAATGAAACGAGCCCAAACTCGACACTTCTAGCTCTATCCGTCTAGCAGTTCCAGTAGCAGTCTCCGAAGTCCTCGATCAGGTCAGTCAAAATATTCCTGTAAGAAGATCTCATCACGACAAATGAAACGAGCCCAAACTCGACACTTCTAGCTCTATCCGTCTAGCAGTTCCAGTAGCAGTCTCCGAAGTCCTCGATCAGGTCAGTCAAAATATTCTTGTAAGAAGATCTCATCACGACAAATGAAACGAGCCCAAACTCGACACTTCTAGCTATATCCGTCTAGCAGTTCCAGTAGCAGTCTCCGAAGTCCTCGATCAGGTCAGTCAAAATATTCCTGTAAGAAGATCTCATCACGACAAATGAAACGAGCCCAAACTCGACACTTCTAGCTCTATCCGTCTAGCAGTTCCAGTAGCAGTCTCCGAAGTCCTCGATCAAGTCAGTCAAAATATTCCTGTAAGAAGATCTCATCACGACAAATGAAATGAGCCTAAACTCGACACTTCTAGCTCTATCCGTCTAGCAGTTCCAGTAGCAGTCTCCGAAATCTAATCACATCAGTTCAGTCACTCGGAGTGTAAGATCTCATCACAAAATCCAAGCTCTAGCTGCAGACGTGTGCAACTAGAGAATCCGTCGCTTCAGCATCCAAAGTCTACTCCAAAATCCACCAATAGTCAGTCCAGTCAAGTCAAAAATAATAGTAATACCTACTTATTACCTACAATACAATTAATTGCTCTTACCCTATTCTTACGCAGTGATCAGGGATCGAGATCGTTTTTTAAAATTTTCCGTGTCTATACAGCGATGTTTTTTACTTTGAGGTGCTGGTGTCAAGCGGCGTAGGTCTGCTTTCGACGGCGCCCGAGCGCTGACTGAGACGCCGTTTCAAATCGTAGACAAAATCAGACAAAAATAATCAAAGGAAAACAAACCTTATTGCGCATAGTTTAAGCCTTGTCGGTTCTAGCAAAATATTAGAAAACATTAGTAAAACTATTTTATTTTTCCTATGCCTATTTGAAACATAATTGAACTTTTTTTTGCATACTTTTGTTTAATAATATACGTTATAATGGACTGTATTTTTTTTATTGATTAAAAACATATAGTTTTTGAGATATATGTTCCGAAACACGACTAGTTTTCGTAACTTTTGTGGTAAGAGGCTACGAAAAATATTTCTAATTAATTATTTATAATAATTTTAAGTATTTTTTTTGCGTAGATATTGTACAAAAAGAGTTTTCTATCTAAAGATAGTAATACCATATGACTAAGTATTACAGATTCGTTGGAATATGTACCGAAAGTTAGCTTATTTTTATCAGTTGACGGATAACGTCCTTAAGTTGCGCTGGTAAAGGCGTCCCTTAATTTAATTACAATCTAGCGTCATCATCGTCATCATCGTCATCATCATCATCAGCTGGAAGACGTCCTGAACATAGGCCTCCCCCTTTAACCTCCACACTGAACGACAGCCTGCCTTTTGCATCCATTGGATACCCGTGACTCTCATAATGTCGTCGGTCCATCTAGTGTGAGGCCTCCCTACGCTGCGTCTTCCGGTTCGTGGTCTCCACTCCAGAACCTTTCTTCCCCATCGGTTATCGGTTCTTCGAGCGATGTGGCCTGCCCATTGCCACTTCAACTTGCAAATTTTAACTGCTATGTCGGTGACTCTGGTTCTTTGGCGAATAGCCACTAATATACTAATACTATAATCTATATTTACTATAATCTAGCGTAATGTCAGGCTATTAGGTAATTTAAATCTAACCTAAACTTCTACAAAATGGGTTTGGAAGATGCAATATTTGACCTAAACAAACATTGCAAGTTAAAACAAATACAAAAAACTGTTTATTCAATAAAAATTACAAGTAAATAAAAACTATCTTAAATTTAAATTTATAACTAAAACTAATCTAGAACTAAAATTAATCTAAAACTAAAACTTTGGCCTTTATTTTGCCCAAAGAATAAGCATTGCCATACAACGTGGCAATGCTGCCAGCATTTTGGGAACGCTGCCCACCGATAGCGGATTGTTAGATTAGTTTTAGTTTTAAATTAATTTTAGTTTTAAACAAATATAATTATAATTTCGCATTTCCATATCGGTAAAAAACTAGTGTATTTAGTAGTCATTACTATATTATATGTTTTATATTCATTCATGCATTTCAAGCTTCCTTAATTTCACTTTGGTCGATGCAACACGTGAACAAAATGCTGGCCTCTACTTTGCTCAAAGGGTAAGCAATTCGGTATGTAAAGTTTTTTTTTTTTTGTATTTTTTTATATATTTATTTCGTAGATATGGCTATTTTAAGAAACTAATTTCAATATTTTTGTTTTCTATTCAGTAGATATTTTATATTTTTTTTTTGAAAATTGAAATTTTGTGACGTCATTAATAGCTCAAAATGTCGTTACGTTGAGAAACCAAAAAAAGCACGCGAGTAAAAAAAAAATACATTAGAACATACTTTGACAGTGACGATGACATCTAATGTCTGCTTGTTTGTTTATGGAAACCCTAGGGTTACTAGCTCACTGATTTGCAAACAACAATTTTATTGATGTTAGTATTTTATTTGTTCGATTATTAAGGTTCTGTGTTTTTTATTCTTAGGTTGAGACATCATGTTTGAATATAAATTATTAATCATACATCAAATGACATATTAAAATATGTTTAGCATTATATATTATATTGTGAGTACCACCCATAATAAAAACAAATTAATCTGACGTGGTGAAAATTAATTCTATTAAGTAAGTACTTCCAGTAAAAACGTTCTAAATCAGATATTTATTTCCCCGAAAAAAACATTTCACATGATTTTTCCCTACGCTTAGGGAAAAACACTCCATGTTGGCAACTCTGAAAAGAACTAGACTGTAAAACCACAGATATGAAAGAAAAATATTTTCTGTGTGACGAACAGTGTGTCAAATGTATTACATTTTTTATTCTAAAAAGCACAGATCATAAAATGTTAAAACGTGACGTCATTTAGAAGTCAATGAAAGTCGAATGATTTCTTAGTTTTATGTTAAAATAAATGGCATCTTATCGTTTTAAAAGGCCAGAGTAGAAAAATAAGGGTTTGTAACATAAAATCTCGAAATGGTTTCGGAATTGGCATAGGTTAATTTTTTTTTGCATACCGAATTCGGTATGCTAAAAAAAAATCTTCTATCTATCTTATTTTTCTACTCTGACCTTTTAAAACGATAAGATGCCATTTATTTTAACAAAAAATAAGAAATCATTCGTCTTTCATTGGCCTCTAAATGACGTCACGTTTTAACATTTTATTATCTGTGCTTTTTAAAGAATAAAAAAATATAATACATTTGACACACTGTTCGTCACACAGAAAATATTTTTCTTTCATATCTGTGGTTTTACAGTCTAGTTCTTTTCAGAGTTGCCAACATGGGGTATTTTTCCCTAAGCGTAGGGGAAAAATCATGTGAAATGGTTTTTTCGGGGAAATCAATATCTGATTTAGAACGTTTTTACTGGAAGCACCTACTTAATAGAATTAATTTTTCACCTCGTCAAATTAATTTGTTTTTATTATGGGTGGTACTCACAACGATATATAATGTTAAACATATTTTAATATGCCATTTGATGTATGATTGATAATTTATATTCAAACATGATGTCTCAACCTAAGAATAAAAAACACAGAACCTTAATAATCGAACAAATAAAATACTAACATCAATAAAATATTGTTGTTTGCAAATCAGTGAGCTAGTAACCCTAGGGTTTCCATAAACAAACAAGCAGACATTAGATGTCATTGTCACTGTCAAAGTATGTTCTAATGTCTTTTTATTTTTACTCGCGTGCTTTTTTTGGCTTCTCAACGCAACTACATATTTGTGCAAAAAAGTGACGTCATAGATTTCAAATTTAAAAAAAATAATTATAAAATAACTACTGAATATAAAACAAAAATATTGAAATTAGTTTCTTATAATGACCTAATTTACGAAATAAAAATATTAAAAAAATACCAAAAAAAAAACTTTACATACCGAATTAGCATTGCTATGCAACGGTGGTGATGCAGCCAGCCATGGATGGTGATGGAAGGAGGAACAATTCCCATCGGTAGCATAGCAGCTTAGTAGATTAGTTACATATTTTAGTATTTAAGATTCAATTTGGTATTGTCTGTACTGGGGCCTTACGGACAACAGCTAATTGCGGCACCTAATCCGCTCAGTTGGAAAATCACGCGAACGTGAACCTTATCGCGCCCAGATACGGTTTGCGGTCGCGTGATTTTCCAACCGAGCGGATTAGGTGCCGCAATATGCTGTTGTCCGTAAGGCCCCAGTATATAATAGATGCTTTTTTTCTGTCAAGTATTGTATATAAAACTTTGTTGTCTCAAATGCACAGTTATTTTTATCATTCGTCATAAAATTACCTACATCTCGCATAGCACCACACCTCCAACCTCAAGAGCACCTAACAGCCAATCATAGCAAAATTACCAAAAATACAACCGCATCCAAAAAATCATCTCGCACGTATCTCGATTCCGATCGAATCACGCGCGGTCGTCGACACAACTCGCAATCGACGTACGATCGAGTTGATTAAGTAATTATCGAAACTACACGTCTCTAGTGTGGATTAGAAATACAGATGGTTAACTTCGAGAAAAGGTCAAAAGTAACACACTCATTTTGTTATGGAAACTGCTGGAGCTTCTCACACAGTTTGTTTTTGATATACAGTGAGAGTTATACCTATAATGACGTAAGATTGAGCTGGTTGCTCCGACTATATTTACTTACGTGAGACTTTCTGTATAATAAAAACAAAACACACGTATTGTTTGGCACTATTTATCGAACGCAAAACTAACCTTTTTAACGAAACCTTTCAAACGTGAGGGGCTATAGTGTACGTGTATAGTACTAACTGTTCGACCAACCACCCGCATTCTTCCCGTGAACATGGTGCATGTAACTGCGCCAAAATATCGGGAGCTCATTCCACAACCTTACCACGGTAAATATCCCGTAAATAATCATATAACTTTAGTGAACAACCGTGATAGTTTAAAACAGTGTATCATATAATGTACCACGTTTGATACAATAGATCATTTAAAATTTTCGTAAAAAGTAATTATTTCTTATGTTTTCGCGATTATTATGCATTGAAATATCACATGTATTTTATATTATTTTAATTCCTGGCTTTTCTAACACTTTGCAGTGTCCGCGGGCACAGGTAGACTAAATGACTGATGCTAGAAATATTATGAAATTACAAAAAATATTGGTCCAAAAAAGATATTGGTATGTACTCATAATGTATGAAATAATGGAATTTTTGGATGTGTATATCTGCATTGTTTAGTCTGTGCCAGTCCAGCCTATAGTTGTACGCCCCGCGGCGCCGCTCGCAGTTCTTTATCCTAAATCATCTTCCTCATAAAAGACGATCGTTGAAAACTTATAACCAATTATTACGAATAGATGTTTTTTTCAAAGATTTATAGATGTATTTTTGACGTGAGTAAAGCTAATGCCGCACTTGGAGCGGAAATGAAGTCGTTGAACTCTAGAGTAAATCACGAACTCGAATTTCTGTACAATGACTTGCAGAGCACCTGTAAAATGAGATTTATCAAGAACTTAGGCTGTGACGTCTTTGTAGGTACATCTTTAAAGACTTCTAGATAGCGTTGTCTACCTATATTATAAAAAAGCGGCCAAGTGCGAGTCAGGCTCGCGCACTGAGGGTTCCGTACCACCACATAACTTGTTAGCTACTAAAGTACAAAAAAATATATGCAAAAAGACAAAATTCCATCAACGCCCAGGCAGTCACCAATTCAAGTATCGGCTGCGCCCGACGTTGCTTCCCTTCGGTGGTCGTACGAGAACCGGTGGTGAACAGAAATTTGTCACCGACTCGCACTTGGCCATTATTTATTGTTATACTATAGAGTGTGTACTATAATCATGTTAAGTTTGACGCTTGTATGTATTACCGTTTTTACACTAGAGCTAATACAAAAATACGTTTGTTACCCCATTTCGTTTTGACTTTTTATTTTTTTATTAATTGTTCGTTAATCCCCGTTAACGAACAATTAACATACATTTACATTAACATTACATATTCTGTGAAAATTTCAACTGTAATTATAATTTACATCTATTATGGTTCGAATGATGACAGACAGATGGACAGACAGACATAGTAGGCTTAGTAATATGGCCCCGTTTATACCCTTTGGGTACGGAACCCTAAACACCACAGACACTCTCCACAAATTAAAATTACAATTAGTCTACAGTCAAACACGTCTACTCTATCCTTTGAACCTCCATCACAATCCCAACTTACAACTAAGAAAACCACAGAAAAAAGAAATGATTTACTTCTCTTTTCTGTGAACAAAACGAATACAAAAAATTTACACGGCACAGAGTCAACTACCTCGTAGTACTCAGTACGTGATATTTACGTACTAGTCCCTATAAAATATGAATATTGCATCCAATACTCGAACACTCAATTTATTTACGCTGTAGATAATAAAATTATTCGACTGGTAGGACTCCCGGACGGCAAACGCGTTTTATCTGAATTAACTACTTGAATCTTCTTCTATTTATAAATATCTACTTCGAAAGTATTTCGTTTTCTCATAATGTTGCACTGCGATTTTTTTTATTGAAAAGTTTGACCGCCAACTAGTGTGATGATGCGGTCTACGATGGAACACGCTTGCCTAGAAGAAACCGATTCACTCGTGAATTAAAGACCAGTAAAAATCATAAATTATTAGCAAAGATGTAAACATAGGTTACCAACTTACCATAGCAATAAAATCGGCCAATTGCGAGTCTGGCTGACGCACTGAGGGTTCCGTACCACCAATACAATAATAATCAATTAAAAAAAACCGACTTCAAAAGTAGTAAAATAATAATATGAACTTTCGATTTGGTGAAAGAAATTATATCATCATCACCATTTCAGCCATAGGACGTCCACTGCTGGACATAGGTAGGCCTCCCCCATCGATCTCCAAAAAGACCGGTTGGGAGCGGCCTGCATCCAGCGATTCCCTGCGGTCTCTTTTAGGTCGTCTGTCCATCTAGTCCTAGTGGGTGGACGTCCTATACACTGCGCTTACCGGTCCGTGGTCTCCATTCGTGAACCTCTCGGCCCCATCGGCCATCTGTCTTAGTCACTTAGTCAAAAATTTATTGAATTTTTAATATATATTGTACTAACTTCCAAAAACTAACTCTCGTTTTTTAATAGCATGTAGTCTGCACCTATAATTGTGGTGGCGTTTAGTTTAAGTCTTGCGCCTTGTCTCCGTCATGTTAAGCAAGGGCATACATCATGTTGGTGTTCATTAATAAAATAAAAATCTATATATCCCCCGCCATAGTACGAATTATCGTGGAAACTCTTTCTTTTTGCGTACATTTAATAACTTTAACTCTAACTTTTCTCAGCTTGTTGACTTATTTACATCGAGGCACAATATTTTTAAAATGTTAATTAATAACCAGTTTTTTTCAACAAACTCTTAATATAAGACTAATTCGTACGTTCTGTCATCTTTCTATTAGTACTATCTTTAATACTATTAATACTATGTTTTCTTCTCAATTTCTCTGTTTAATGTTGGTTCTTTGTCTCGTATTTATATATTTCCAGTTTTTATTCCAGTTGTTTAATTTGTAATATTTAGTTTTATACTTTTGTGTACTAGCACCATGACATGTGTTGCTATAAGTGATAACCTATGTTGGCCTACGTGTTTTTATTTTTTCTATATTTTTGTGTTAGAAGGGTGTTGGCTATCCAAATATAAATAAAATAAAATAAATAAAAAATCTGTTCTGCGTGATATGTGCCCTGCACACTACCACTGTCCATCTTGTGGGTACACGTCCTATACGCTGCGCTTACCGGTCCGTGGTCTCCATTCGAGAACCTTTCGGCCCCATCAGCCATATTCTGTTATTCGTGTTCTGCCCACTGCCACTTCTACTTGCCACGTTTGTTGTATGAGGACCCCCTTCAAATTTAGTTAATCCGCCGTAACATGTATGCAGTGCTTAACGTTGTACAAAATAGCACAATTAGGTTAAAATACTCACCTCTAAACGTAAAAATTTTACACTCAAAAAGGAAGAATGCTCCAGCCGCACTTCCAACCTAATAAAACCATATCGAGAGCCAATAAACTCTTCGCAAAGGAAAATAAATAAAAAACCCGCTGTAATTTCGCCGATATCGTTAAGTCGTTTAGTTATTTGGCCGGGAACTGGTCTGGAAGAGGCATGGGAGGTCAAGTGCGGTCACGCCCTTAGATGAAGACATTCGACCGGGATATGAGATGCTTGGAGTAGACTTTTTGTGTGTTACCCTTCCATTGGAGGGTTTAACTTTTTCAATACATCGTAGTAGTGAATAGAGTCCTCAAATTCAGGCAACGCACTGACAATGCCCCGGGTATTGTAGGTGTCTAGAGGCAGCGGTGACCACTTACCATGAGGTGGCCCGTAGCTTGTTTGCCACATATTCTATAAAAAAAAGTTGCGGTTGTAGCGTCACTCTACTATATCTAACCGATCAGCTAAAAGCGCGCAACTCTCGCGCATTTTAACGTATTTGAAGATAAAAAATCACCTAGGAGTAAAAATCAATTGATAAATAAACCGGCCAAATGTGAGTCGGGCTCACGCTCTGAGGGTTTCATACCACCAAAAAATACAATAATAATTATCAATTAAAAAACCGACTTCAAAATTAGTAAAATATTAGGTAATATTCGATTTGGTGAAAGAAATAATAAGGTCGTCCAAGCAAGCTAATTACCAGTTATAACTTGGTAATGAACAGAAATTTGTCATCGAATCGCATTTGGCCATTATTAATTATTTGTTGTTCTACTTTAGAGTGTGTACTATAATCATACCAAGTTTGACGCTTGTATTTATTACCGTTTTTATATTAGAGCTATTACAAAAATACGCAAAATAAAGCAGCCAAGTGCGAGTCGGGCTCGCGTACTGAGGGTACCTTCCCACCACTAAATTCTATAACGAAAAAAATTTAAATTCGCGTGGAAAACCAGCCATTCTTTAAAAAAAAATCTCTCCCGAAAAAATATATGAAACAGCGGAACGAGAATTTTGATTAGTCGTAGAACAAACGCTGTTTGTTTCGATTGACGACCCGGTTAAAAACAACCAAATTTATTCAGATATTCTTAAATAATCAAGCTATATATTATATTGGTATGTGTACTTATACATACATGGTTACTGGTAATCTTAGTTAGCATCGTCTTCATCGGGTCGTAAATCGAAACAAACAGCGTTTGTTCTACGACTAATCAAAATTCTCGATCCGCTGTTCCATATATTTTTTCGGGAGAGATTTTTTTTAAAGAATGGCCGTTTTTCCACCCGAATTTCCAATTTTTTTCCACACACCACATTTGTGCCACATTTATGTCCTTAATTTTGTGCTTAAACAGCAATTTTCTCTTACCTCAAAACATTTATCAGCAGGAAGTGAAAACTCCATAAAAATCTTTAAAAAAACAGTTTTAATCGTACAGCGTGTTTTAATTTATTAAATTAACGTTATAGTGAGAAAATGTCTTTTGTTCAATATTTCTACTAATTGCACGTTCTGAGAAAGTGCAATTAACTAAATGTCTGAAGAAGTGTGAATTGGAAAATGATTTTTAACAATTTATCAAATTATATACATACTTTAATATAATAAAATTAAGTTTGTGTGTAAATATGTATGTTTGTCCGTATCTCACTCAGATGAGACAAACTAGATAGATTCTTTTTTTTTTCATACATAGAATAGTTCCAGGTTTTTTTAGTAGTAGGCTTGCGTTTGACCGCCAACTCGCCTGATGGTAAGCGACGGTGTGGCCGAGGAAGGAACACGTTGATCCAGAAGAAATCTATTCACTCTTGCCTTGAAGATGCCTATTAGATTATAGTTCTTAGGAAACAAAGAGGTAGGAGTTCCAATCTTAGGCAGTACGTATCATAAATGGCGACCCAAATCGTTGCGTACGAATCTTTGTATTTTCCACGAGGAATGGGTGGTAGTATGCAATGCTTTATAGAAGATATCTAAAGGATTTTGCGACAGGGATGAATTAAGGGAGTCAAAATAGGGATGACAGTTTACATGTCTATACGCGTACGAAATCGCAGGAATCATCTAGTAAATAATATAAGAAAAACCAATAACTGTTCAATAAGCAATCAATACTCTCTGAAAGGCTAGCCATCTTCAAACAATCTCACACCGTGACACGACCAGAAAATACGAACACAAAATATTTGTACAGTCAGCGTCGTAATAAACACACAGAAGCGCATCGAATCTCGGCCTTCACTAAATAAAATTTCCGAACGAACAAAAAAACTAACTAAAATAAGCGACGAAAGAGCCATCTTTTCGGGGTAGAACTAATTGGTGCTACAATTCCTTTTCCAGTCACATTTTAAACTCTACCGTCTTAGATATAAGTTTTAAACTTGTTTCAAGTGTCGATGAGGCTTCGTTGGTATAGTTAAAAAAGTTATTTGTTAAACTAGCACCACTATTTTTATGTCCGGTTTGAGAGCGTGAGGCTCCGGACAAAAAATCGTTAGTTGGCCGCGTTGGTAATCTGTAATCTTCAGATTGAATAAGCTTGTAGAGCTTTCTCGAGAGGGACAACTTAATGCTTCGAACTTCTTTGGTTTTAGGTAGTAGATGAGTTCAATTTGTTTGGGAGAAGTTCAATTACTTTGTAGGCGCGGCCCAAAATGTGTTAGTTAATGAGCAAATAGTAGATAGTTATAATGTTAACTTAATTTTAATTAAATCTTTTTAAAATTCAATGTTTTTGTTTGATAGTAACGCGATTACTCTGTGTTTGGTAGGTCATACCTCAGAAGTGGTATGAATTACCATATGAATTATATCAAAATTTATCGAGCGCTTTTTGAGAAATTTTACAATGACCAAAAATACGACGACGATGACGACGACGACGACGATTACTAATGACGTTTTGGTTTGTGGTTCAAAAGTTTTGATGTGAACTTTCAATCTCTGTTTTAACTAGTTTAGGTATATGTAGGTATGGTTTTAAAGTCGGCTTATTTCCAAAAAAAAAAAAAAAACAATTTATTTAGTAGAGACTAATTGGATTAACATAATATGTTAATCCAATTTTTAGTGTGGGTATAGTAATTATTACTATACCCACCATGTTTTCTGTCCTCCCAATGACTTTCAACTGAACCCAAAGACCTTAACTCTGTCAAATAAAGCTATCAGTTACCGTTCGAGCGATGCCACGCCGATACCAAAGACCATTTTAGACAAAACACCTGTATCTTACCCACCCACTTATAAATATGTAACCCACCATTGTCCTCCCAAGATCTATTCGAAGACTTGCTAACAAGAAGGATCAGGAAAAAAAGGAACGGAGGGATTCGTTGCGAACAATAGCCTTCAGGCTCGTCAGGTAGAATAAATTCCCTATTGTTGAATGCCATTAGGATGTAGTTCGGCGTAATAAAATTCGGTGAACGCAACTTTTTTTTTTAGATTTGGCTCCAGATTTCTTTCCTATTTATCCAGTAGTATCAAATGTAACGCACCGCCAATGCCACGGGTATTGTAGATGTCCATAGGCGGCGGTGACTACTTACCATCAGGTGTCCCGTCGCTTGTCGGTATACTATTACATAAACAAAAGTAAAATATAATTTTCAAGTAGTCTATGATTTCACGTTAAAACTATTTTTGGGTGCGCAATCATCATGACTTTTTGTATCTGTGATAGATGTTGAAGTTTCTGTACGGCCAGTTACATAATTTTAATTTAAGAATACGAGAAAGAAGAAACCTCGTTTCGTAAAAAAAAGTTTCTAATCTAAAAGACTGTATCGTCAAAAACAACAAATCATCGCACAAAAAGCCTCTCCATACACATCTTGATCAAATTCCGAATCGGCTATCGAATTATTAAAAAAAGTTTTTTTTTTCATCCCGTACAAATCACCGGACGGACGGTCGACCGTTAAAATTAATGACAATTCTTTCACCGAGGACTGTGTTACATACCAATTTATATGTACAGTTGAGTGAGGGAGCTACCATCGAATTTTCTGAACTAAATTAACAGCCATCCGTTGAAAACTTTAAGTTCCTTCATTTGATCAATCCTACAGGTAAGTTAGTCGCACCATTCTACACCTTGCCATCTACCTGAACACTGACGTGTCTATTTAGACATCAAAATACACTTTTTGTGCTTGTATATCTGTGAAACTAGTTCCTTTAGCACAAAACAGTCTTTTGTGTGCTGTATTTAATGATTTTCGACACATTAAACGGTTCGCAGAAATTTTACACGTGTCACAGATTTGGTAGAGAGATATAACTTCTAAAGCAAGAATTGCTGCTTAGTAAATAATAGACACAGGATTATTTACACGAATATTATTAAGAGGTTAGATTTGTATTTATGATTGAGATTGGCGGTCAAATAAAAGCCTCATCATCATCATCCACATCCTTCTTTATCCCACTGATGGCCTCCTCTTGCTATGCTATCTGCCTCGGTGCTGTGCTAATCGAGTCCAGGTTCGACCCGCGATAGTGACATTATCGTCAACCCATCTTGCAGCTGGACGACAAACTTTCCGCTTACCTTGTCTCGGCTACCACTCTGTCAAAACCTTACTCCACCTGTCATCACTGCGCCTAGCAACGTGTCTTGCCCAGCTCCATTTTATTTCATTACCGTGATTCCAACGTCTCGAACTTTTGTTCTTCGTCAGATTTCGGTATTACGAACTCGGTCTTGAATTTTGATGCCTAGTATGGGTCTCTGATTTTGTGCATGTGGGAGCGTCCATGTTTCGGCACCGTAAGTCATTGTTGTCATGACTCAGGACACATTGGTTGAAGAGGCGAGTTTTCAAACATTGTGGCATATGCAAGCCTTTTCAATAACAATGAAAAAGCAGAATAAGTAAGTAATTTTGGTTCCAAATGGCACACGATAATAATTTTGTAGGTATACTTTTGGCAAATTTCAAATGGTGTTCCAGTTCACCATCTGCTCCTTTTCAATCTGTGCACGTGGCCATTCTTTACTACATATTTAAGTATTATTAGTAATGGAAACGCAAGGTGTGTTGTCAAACGTAATGTTGTTATTTACGACATTTACCAGTTTGGTGCGATACGTGACATATCGGGTGTTACCAATACTTTGCAGGTTACTTACTAGGGTATCGGATTTGTTAGATTTATGATATCACGTTTATAAGTTTTTGTACTCTCTTGAGTTGGGATTAACTAGATTGGCAACTTTAAATTGTTCATGCAATTCGGTTTATGAAGTTTTGATTTGTGCATTACGTTTTTATCTAAACAAAAAAAAAAACAACATACAGTCGAATTGTTAACCTCATCCTGAAGTCGGTTAAAAATAGCTAACACTAACACTACAAAAACAGTTTGACTGCCCATAGACAATCCAAAACTGATAGTGGGTTCAAGTCCACTACCAGTTGGCAGCGTACCCAGCAGTAGAAATAAACTGTTGCATTAACAATTCATAAATATATGTACATACAACAATAATTAAACGTGTTGTGAATTAATTGTTTTTTTTTTCGTGAGAGCAGTTTGTCTTCGCACGTTTTGTGCATTATGCCATTGTCAAGAATTCAAATATTATCAATATCAATCCTTAGAAGTTATTCTAAGGATCAATCTAATAATCCTTTATTGTTTTTAACCGACATCAGAAAAGGAGGGAGTTTTTTTTAAATGTTACCTCAGCCGTCATTAGGAACCGATTTGTTTTTATTTCAGATTTAATCCATAAAAATTTCATCAAAATCAGATGAGCAGTTTGCTTTTAAATCAAAATAACTGGAAAATTCGATTACTTGAATGACAATTAATTTTATTAGGTGATGCGCCCTCTCACCTCCAGGGCACATCAAGAGCGGCTGGTGCAGCATCGGAACTGGCGGAAAGCCTCAAACGGAGGAAATATGAATCTCTTGGCGAGGGATACATATTTCTTCCGTTTGGAGTTGAAACCATGGGACCGTGAGGTCCGGCCGCTCGGGGTTTGGTTAAAGAGTTGTCCAGACGCTTCGTGGATGTGACAGGTGACCAAAGAGCTGGTGGCTTAATACCTTGGCCAAAGAATAAGTTTCGCCATCCAACGTGGTAATGACGCCAGCTTTTTGGGCACCGCTATATATACCAGCTATTCGGGAAAACAGCGACCTCAATGCAGTTTTTTATTTATAGTTTGGGTAGACAGTTTAATTTAGTTCTAATTTCTGATATATACAGTTAGGTATTTTTATTTAATAAGTAACTCTAATATGTAATATAGTAGGTACATTAGGTGATGAAGTAACCGAAATTGCGCAATTTACTAATTTTAAAGGCGGTTTTTTAAATTGATAATTAGTCTAAAAACAACTTCCATCATTTGCCTACTTATAAATTTTCTAACCGATTTATTTGATCTCGCTCAAGTGATGTTCAAAGCTTCCACTTATCTCAAGCTACAAGCACCGGAAATCACATAACCCAAGCATTAAACAATCAAGCAAAGCATTATCTTATCAACTTATCATAGAGACAGACATACAGGATGCCCGTTAGCTCCTTAATGTGAGTGACAGACGAATCCTGGGGTAAACACACTAGTTAAGCAAATGTGTCTCAGGTTGCAGAGGTCAAATATTGGAGTTGATACCTTAATGAATTAGTGTTATCTGATTTTTAGGGTTATGTACCTCAAAAAAAAAAACTGAACCCTTATAAGAACACAAGATAGCCCGTTGGTCTAGTTGGTAGTGAACCTGCCTTCTGAGCTGGGGGGCGTGGAATCGATTCCCACCCAGGACAAACATTTATGTGATGAACATTTGTGTTTGTTTTATATCTGGTTGTTAATATCTATTTAAGTATGTATTTAAAACATGTATATGTATGTATATCAGTCTCTGGCCACCATATCACAAGCTATGCTTAGTTTGGGGTCAGATGACTGTGTGTGCAAAAATATCCCGAATATTTATTTGTCGTCCGGATGTTCGTCTGTTTGTCTGTCTGGCAAGACCTTTTTTAGGGTTTCGTACCCAAAGGGTAAAAACCTTTTTACTGAGCCTACGATGTCTGTCCTACCTTTAAAAGGCTGTATCTTTTAAACCGTAATAGATAGCCAGTTGAAATTTTCATGGAATATGTAATGTTACGGCGGATTAACTGAAATAATAAAAAAGTCAAAACAAAAGGGACCCCCCTTTTGTTTTTGTACAAAAGGGACCTTTTGTTTTTGTACGTATTACCGTTTTTAAACTAAAGCAAATACAAAAATACTTTAAACAAATTCGTTTATTGTACGGGCCCCTTTCGTTTTTACCTTTTGACTTTTTTTATTATATCTTAGTTAATCCGCCGTAACATTACAAATATTCTGTAAAAAATTCAACTGGCTATCTATTACGGTTCGAAAATTGCAGCCGTTTAAAGGTAGGACGCATAGACGGACGGACGGACGGACAGACAGACAGACAGATAGGATCAGTAATAGGGTCGTGTTTTTACCCTTTGGGTACGGCACCCTAAAAATTTCAATAACAGCTCTTAAATCTAAGCAACACAATCTCTTATCATTTATCTTTGTCTCGCGCCCTATCTCATTTCCTAAGCCCCAAGCCATCGTATTTTCCACCAATCTAGGCACCCATAAGTTTCCCTCACTCTAATAACTACAGAACCAGTTCCATAGGAATTCGTGTGGGCGACTCGACCACGTTTCCGAAACCATTGTTACAGTAGATTATAGTACTTGAACTCTGTACAAACAGTTTTAGTTGGATTATGTAGTTTTGTAGCACTGTAGTTATAGCTGAATCTCAGATTAGACAAAGAAGGGAGATATGCCTTAGTATAATTATCATTTGCGTTCAAATGTTTCAGTGTTTAATGCAAACCGCTTAATGCAAAAATTGTAAGTACGGCAAACATTAAAAAAAACACGTACAAAACGTAAAACTTGCAGCTAAACCAATGACCTAACTAATAGTCCACATGCACGAAAAGGGCAACACAATCGTCTGCAGGGTAATTTTGACTAAAGCATCAAGACTGATTTAAGTCAGATGCGTTCGCACCCACCACGGCCACCTTACCATAACTCCCTGACTCCGTTTGTCTGATCTGAGACCGAGTATATTAATTATTTATTTTATGTAATATATTGTAACGATTTTTTTTGTAAATATGAATTATTATTTTTAGGATAAAAAATATTTGTATTCTTTCATCCTTTAGTTCATAGAAACTGTAACTAAATCTCCTTTTAAAACTACGTTCTTAGAAAGCATTGGTATGAATTTAGAAAGTTCGATAGTAAATTTATTTTTGCTATCAGAACCGAAATTTATAGTGTTGAAAAATCACTGAATACTTCCATTGTAACAGTAATAACAATGTTTCTAAAGTAAATAAAATCTGAGACGAGTTTACGTACTGTCAACATCAATACGCTACGACCATTGTGATGCAACAGAATGTGGATTAGCGTAAAAATGGATAAAATATCTTCATTTTAGGGAAATCTGAAGGGTACAGGTGCTTGTATGTTTGTTGGTGTTATCTACATGACATGATATCTCCATGACATGACGTTTTTGACATGTACGGCATGGGTTGATAGCTATTCTAATTTATTTATGCCGTCATACATAAATGAATTTAAATTGTCTCTTACGCTATGATTATGTAGCACTTACGTTTTGGAAATATTAAAATATGTTGGAAAAACTAGCCATGAGAGAAACTTAGTTCTTGGAACATTTATATAGTTTGTACTGCCTAGTGCCGAAAAAAGTCTGCCATAAACTGAAGGGGGCGAGGTAAACATGTATTGCACCACAGAAAAAGTAAACAGAACGGAAATGAGAAGGAAAATCTTTTACCAGGCATTATGACAGAACCTTGCTTGAACATTCTTATTTAGATCAACGCGTCGAACTCCGCATCTAAAGAACTTGGTCCTTACTTTTTTGGGTTAAGTCTCAAAGTTCTTAGTCTGCATCACAGTTGCTAACTGATTTCTAATGACTGACGTTTTGTTTATATGAGTGCAACTGGCTACAACAAATTTCTTACAAAATTGCCTTAACAGCCGTTCTAATTCAAACAAAAAAAAACCTGTGTACTGCACACACTGACATATTCTTACTAGTTCTACAAACGCACACTTCAATATTGAACCGCACACAACTGCAAACGAGATGATCAAACGGACGACCAAGAGGGGTTGTAAGTGCTAACGAGGAAACTTTAGTATAACAGTGGCATTAATTTTTTCTGAGGCTTAGTCTTATTCCGTGTGCAATGCAGAGTCAAAGGGAAGAGACGTCTTCGACCTTAAGTGAAGACAGTCACAGCTTAAAATAAAACGAAAATCTAAAACATTTTTGGATTTGGAAAAGATGAATAAAACTTCAGTAAATCTGTAATATACAAATGGCCGCCAAAAATGTTTTTTTTTTCAAGCTTGTTTATTAGTAGTACACATTTAATGAACGTCGCAAGATAGTCCAAACTCTGACACCTTCAGATACCGATCCAAACGTGGCTGAAACAATATTGCAGCGCGCGCGCCGGTAGCTCGCGCCCTATCGCTAACTGGCTCGGCAAACTGACATTATCACCCCGGGACTAGTGCTACTAATGTGTTTGTTCTTAGAACTTGTTCTACGAACTCGAAGAAAGGTTTGGATAACTCTCTGTACGTATCAGTTCAATTTGGATTAAGAGTTACTGTGAGAGTCACTCACTCTCAGTGAGAGTGTGCCGAGTGCATCTTCTATCTCACTCTCGAGTAAGTAGTAGTAAATAGAGTTAAAAATTGCTGTGACAGGTCTGCCACACAAAATGTGGTGGCAGTATAGTTTATAATTTATTACTAACTATTGGTCCGCCCCGGCTTTGCACGGGTATTATTGGAGTTACAGTAAGGATCCCCAGTTTTTTTGAAAATTTAATATAGCCTATGTCACCCGGGGATAGTGTAGCTTCCAACAACAACAGTGAAATAATTTTTCAAATCGTTTTAGTAGTTTTGGAGCCTATTCAATGCAAACAAACAAACAATCAAATCTTTCCTCTTTATAATATTAGTATACAAGTATAGATATAATTTGGCCTAAGAGCAAAAGTAGATGGGCCTAAAGCAATCATTACATTAAAAGCTATAGGGCTAAGCTGACTTCAATAAATCTACAAATCGGCATATCAATGCAATCGCAATCAAAACATCAAATCACGTGCAATCACCGTAACATAACATAATACACATTGTGTAGTATAATTCACATTCAAAACGTATTTTACGATATTATTTATATAAGCTATAAATACGATTCTTGTACCTAATTAATGTTTCGCCGAGGGCCGGTATAACGAGCTGACGGTTACGGCCTGTTATTTGGATTGTTTCAAGCAACCCTTGGGTTTTTTAATCTATGGTGTTATAAAGTGTTTGGTCTGTTTAGTCTGTGGTTTATAGAACCTTTGTTATGTTTATATACTGCAGCTTTAGAACTTTTCAATGATACAATGACTTTATTGGCGTGTGAAACTAGGTAATTATTTGGTACATAGGCATAGGTGACCAAACAGTTCTATGTGCTCTAGGTTTTACCTAGAAATGGTATACAGACATCAAGATGATTACAGAAAAATATGTTCCTAACTTTATAATATTGTTATTTATTTTAACGTAATAAGTAAGGCATCAACAAACATCTCACCTTTTTTATCATTACATGCAAACAAATGTAAAATATGATTATGACATTTTTAAATCTAGATTTAAAAATATTGCTAAAAAAACTGTATACACAGAAAAACAAATATGTAGTGGGTAAATTTTTGAGCCTTTTTGGGCCGAAACCATGGCCTATGGGGATCGAGAGTCTTATTTTTTTATAGATTTGTCATCACGTCTGGCCGATGCAATTTCTGACCAAAATGCTGGCCTCTTTAGATTGCTTAGTTAGAGGGTGAACATTGCTATACAACGTGGTAATGGGGCCAGCATTTTGGGTACAAGTCCCAGTGGTAACTTTTTTTTAAGTGAATGCAAAAGATGATTTCGGTAACATCAAAACAAAGTACGTATTTTCTCATTATACAATAAATAAACACTCATATTTAACAATAATTCGCAGTATTGAAAAGCACATAATAGAACAGATTAAACATATTTAATCCCAAATAGACGGATTATTTGAACAAGTGGCTGGTGACCACATTTCGGGTACGACAGTCTTTTGTCCTTTATAAGGGACGAATGAAAGCTATGACAGGTTTAATATTCCCAACAATAGGAAGTGAGGATTTGTGAAAATTATAAGTTTTGAGAGGCATGTTTGAATGGCACGTACTTTAGAATTGACGTGGGACTATTGATCTCATTTTTTGTTTGTCTCTTTTGAAATACATTATGATTTTGAGTAACGAATATATATTTTATTTACACGAAAAATTGTTTAAAACAAAGATATTTAAAACCTAAAACTATTACTACAAGGGCTAATGTAAAAGCCCTTCGGTGGAGAGAAAAGTGGCCAGAATGCCACGCTGGATGGCAATGCAAATTTTTCAGCCAACGTAGGCGCCAGTATTCCTGTCATCTGTCCCCTCCACTAGCGTTTTACCGAGTCCCTGTATAAATCATGTATAATCATTTTGGGTTAGCATTAAAATGTTTGATATTAATGAATTTCTGTGTAAGAAAGAAAATACCCCATTGTCTTCTTGCTTCCTATGACTTACTAAGAAAGACCACTATTTCTAATCCTTAATTTTGTAAAGAACTAAAATCATATCCGGGCCTACACTCCAATAAGTAGACTGCTAGTGTCTCTATCATTTTATTTTTACCCTCTTTTAACCCTTGTTACCACGCATGAAAGTCCAAAATTACGTTAGACAGTTAAGCTTTGGGTGGATAAATTTTAAATAGCCAAGTTTGCCCACAATATCTCACAGTTACACTAAAACTGATTCTCGGAAAATGTTTTAAGTTTGGCCAATATTGACGGAGCGAAGCCGTGGGGTGAACAGTAGCTTATTGGTATTTCGGATTCTGGTCTTAGTCAATATTGATTTTGACCAGCTTTGGTCAATATGGTTATGCTTATGGTGCATGTGCAATACAATGTATATTGAGGTGAGATATAGCCAGATCAGTTTTGGATTCATTATCAGAGATAAACATTGAGCTATAAAAGCGATGACTTGCTTTCATTTTTTTTTTCTAGATGGAAAATATTCCAGATCTATTACAGGGTTAAAGGTAGCAGTGATAGTATCCACAAAGTAGTCTGTGTGTCTATTTTCTATCGCATACATTTCGGCAAGTGTGCGCAAGAGCTTCATGACCTTATTCCGTCAACCCCCTTTTACTACAGAACAAGTAGAAGGACTGCAGACTACCACCGCTTGCTGATTTGGGTCGTCATTTATGATACTAACTGCCCAAGAATGGTACTCCCTGCCGTCCTCCTTGTTTCCTGAGAACTACGATCTATATAAGCATCTTCACAGCTAGAGTGAAAAGATTCCTTCTAGGTCAACGTGTTCCATCCTTGGCCACACCGTCACTTACCATCAGGCGAGTTGGTGACAAAATGTAGATCTATTGTATATAAAAAAGAGTTATTTTTTTTAATTATAAATAAACTTGCGCTTGGCCGCCAACTCGCCTGATGTTAAGCGATGATGCGGCCTACGATGGAGCACGCTTGCCTAGAAGAAACCTATTCACTCTCGACTTGAAGACACCCAGATTGTAACTATCGGGGAACACCCATTCAGGCAGCGAATTCCATAGACTAGCAGTTCGCATAATAAATGTGGAATCAAAGCGCTTCGTACGGGTTCTCGGAATATCAACCATAAAGCGGTGACGATTCTTCGTACCCACTCTGGCAGTCCGATGTCAGATCAGTGGTTATTTTACTTGATCATTTTGAACAAACTAAAGTTGGACCGTACTACCCGTTTGTTTGCGGTGTTTAAAAAGCTTAAATAAAATTATAAGTTTTGAGGTCAAAGTTTCAGTTACAACAACAAAGCTAAGCATAAAATAATCTGTTCTAATTTTTATACAACGTTTATTTGACATAAAGATAATCAACAAACACACACCAAGGAAAAACAAATATTAATTCCCAACGTAAACTTGCACCTACGCAAATAGAGTGATACAGCTCCCAAATTAATGTAAATATGTACACTAAATGTCATATAAATATGACATTGTGTCCACAATGAGCATGTCTGTGCACACAGTGTGCTACAATTTTTTCGTTGTGACTTAAATATGGACGGACAATTTTGGTCTGAAACTAATTGATTTAAACTGCCAAAGAGGTGACAGTAATAAAGATATCTCTCTCTTCTTGTCCTAAGTCCTACAGAGTTATGGCATTCTACTCTAGCTTGCGTTTTCCGCGTCACTTTATTCCTAGATACGCTGAAAAACATTCCTATATTTACTGAGGATCTGTCGTACAATGTATTTTTTTACATGTGTACTATAGAAACGGAAAATGTTTTAAGTTTGGCCAATATTGACGGAGCGAAGCCGTGGGGTGAACAGTAGCTTATTGGTATTTCGGATTCTGGTCTTAGTCAATATTGATTTTGACCAGCTTTGGTCAATATGGTTATGCTTATGGTGCATGTGCAATACAATGTATATTGAGGTGAGATATAGCCAGATCAGTTTTGGATTCATTATCAGAGATAAACATTGAGCTATAAAAGCGATGACTTGCTTTCATTTTTTTTTTCTAGATGGAAAATATTCCAGATCTATTACAGGGTTAAAGGTAGCAGTGATAGTATCCACAAAGTAGTCTGTGTGTCTATTTTCTATCGCATACATTTCGGCAAGTGTGCGCAAGAGCTTCATGACCTTATTCCGTCAACCCCCTTTTACTACAGAACAAGTAGAAGGACTGCAGACTACCACCGCTTGCTGATTTGGGTCGTCATTTATGATACTAACTGCCCAAGAATGGTACTCCCTGCCGTCCTCCTTGTTTCCTGAGAACTACGATCTATATAAGCATCTTCACAGCTAGAGTGAAAAGATTCCTTCTAGGTCAACGTGTTCCATCCTTGGCCACACCGTCACTTACCATCAGGCGAGTTGGTGACAAAATGTAGATCTATTGTATATAAAAAAGAGTTATTTTTTTTAATTATAAATAAACTTGCGCTTGGCCGCCAACTCGCCTGATGTTAAGCGATGATGCGGCCTACGATGGAGCACGCTTGCCTAGAAGAAACCTATTCACTCTCGACTTGAAGACACCCAGATTGTAACTATCGGGGAACACCCATTCAGGCAGCGAATTCCATAGACTAGCAGTTCGCATAATAAATGTGGAATCAAAGCGCTTCGTACGGGTTCTCGGAATATCAACCATAAAGCGGTGACGATTCTTCGTACCCACTCTGGCAGTCCGATGTCAGATCAGTGGTTATTTTACTTGATCATTTTGAACAAACTAAAGTTGGACCGTACTACCCGTTTGTTTGCGGTGTTTAAAAAGCTTAAATAAAATTATAAGTTTTGAGGTCAAAGTTTCAGTTACAACAACAAAGCTAAGCATAAAATAATCTGTTCTAATTTTTATACAACGTTTATTTGACATAAAGATAATCAACAAACACACACCAAGGAAAAACAAATATTAATTCCCAACGTAAACTTGCACCTACGCAAATAGAGTGATACAGCTCCCAAATTAATGTAAATATGTACACTAAATGTCATATAAATATGACATTGTGTCCACAATGAGCATGTCTGTGCACACAGTGTGCTACAATTTTTTCGTTGTGACTTAAATATGGACGGACAATTTTGGTCTGAAACTAATTGATTTAAACTGCCAAAGAGGTGACAGTAATAAAGATATCTCTCTCTTCTTGTCCTAAGTCCTACAGAGTTATGGCATTCTACTCTAGCTTGCGTTTTCCGCGTCACTTTATTCCTAGATACGCTGAAAAACATTCCTATATTTACTGAGGATCTGTCGTACAATGTATTTTTTTACATGTGTACTATAGAAACGGAAGACTTTCTTACTTACTTACTTCATCGTCATCATCAGCCAGAAGACGTCCACTACTGAACATAGGCTTTCTCCTTAGACCTCCACACTGAACGACAGCCCGTCATTTGCATCCTCTGGATGCCCGCGACTCTCACGATGTCGTGGGAGAAAAATGTTTATGCCGTAATTTTTTTGTGATGTTCTTGAGTTGATTGATAAGCAACGATTTTGTGATTTTACTAGTTTTAAATTATTACGGAGATCATTTATAACTAGTGAAATCACATAATAAATCTAAATATATCTATGTAGTTAGGTACGTATAGTTTACAAGTTTTTGCGTGTCAAAGGTATGTCAGAAGCTGCAGAGTGAATCAGAATATATTATATTTATTGCAAAAACAGTATTTGGTGCTGGTGCTCACTATCAAGTAAACGATTTGCTTGCCTCGTACTAAATGAAAAAAAGGATAGTCATGAATCCTAAACATTACGTGTTTTAATGTGCATTACATTAACGATACAGTTATTTTGTGTCGTAGTGACAACCCTGCAATTTTTCAAGATCAAGTGAGGGTAGAATAACAAAACACCCACTCTTCTCGCCAGGCTCACCCGTAGTTTTCAGTCAGCTCTTGACCACAGCCATTGTAACATGGGCGAAACTTAGAGCGAAAGGTACCTATTTTTACCTAAATACATAAACATTTAAAACATGTGTACAAATCACGAAATCTAAAAAGTTACTATTATTTAACGTTTTATAAAGCTTAGCATAACTTTACATGCTCATATAACAATGATAAATAAATTGATTATTGTTATAATTGTAAAAGTTTAATGGAACTTGGGAAAGGAATGTGAAATCCTGAACGAGGTAGTTATTATACATTTTAAGATATTTCTCCCTCATCATGGAGTTTGCTCTAGAAATGCCCCTAGTCACACAACCGGTTAGGGCTGTCACAAATTAAGAAAGACAAAATGTTATGCTACTATAACAATAGTAATAGTAGTTACCTATTTGGCTTTCAACTGTTTCTTAACTCACTGTACTTTGGTCGAGTTGACTAGAAAAGCAGATTAAAAAAATAGGATCGACTCGGCCGCGTGGACGAGTTTATTGCCGCCGAGTCGACTCCTAACTCGATATGGTTAGGTGGCGTCGTGGGGGAGAACGTTCGACTAACGCAGATTAGTCGAACTTACCCTGCAGACGACCTTGCCACTATTCTATTGCATGAGGACTATTGGTTATTTCTCTAGTGGTGGTGCAAGTTTATTAGTTTGCGTGAAACTGAAATAAGTGTGCTGTACATATACAGTAAAAAGCCGTGGTAGCCTATTCGGGAGACCACTAGACTTGAAAGCGTAAGGTTGCGGGTTCAAACCCCGGGCTCATACCAATGAGCTCTTTGGAGTTTATGTACGAATTTTCATACCACTGGCTTTTCGGTGAAGGAAAACATCGTGAGGAAACCTGCATACGTACGGAGAAGGAATTCAATAGCGTATGTGAATCCACCAACCCGCAACTGGGCCAGCGTGGTGGATATGGCCTAATCACCCTTTTGGGGGTAGACTAAAAGACCAGCAGTGGACTGTTAAAAGGCTGATTATGATGATGATGACATAAAATTTTTGCGTTAAGTGATTTAGAGGTAATAAGTGGGTAAAAAGGGCAGGAAAAAATGGGTGGAACTAAATTTTAACACAAACGATAATAAAATTGATAATTATTTAACAACCTCTGGCAGGCAGCATCGTCACCCAACAACTTTAATTCCGTGGCTTTTAATAATTAGTTTTTTGTTGTTGTATAAAAAAATACATAATATGATGTAACAAAATTCCCGTAACAAAGATACATGATAAGCTAACACTTTGATAGTTGCCTTTCCAATGCCCGTCATCTGGCTAAGTCAAATAAATGGTATATAAAAGCTTCACCGTGGCAGCCCTATCGCCGCATGCGCACGACCGCGTCAATATTGACACAAGCAGTAAGCTGCACCGAAGCGTCGCGGCAAACCCTGGCATCGTCAATATTTGCCTATTTGCGTGCGCGCATCCAACCAATAATGCACTTCTATCATTATTATTTGGACTTGAACGATGGCGTATTGAGTGGTCGTGGGTTTCTTTACATGAAGTGTATCTTGGGAACAGTGATTTGAAATAACCAGCCAAGTGCAAGTCGGGCTCGCGCACTGAGTGTTCCGTACTACCACAAAAATTGTTAACTAATAAAGTACAAAAAAGTAGTGCAAAAAGACAACATAATAAGTCATTGGTGCAGGGTCGAGGATCAAACCGGGTGCCGTCAGATTGTAAAGCGCACATGTTACCGCTCGGTCACCAACACTATAGCAAGTGGATACAGTAGCATTCTAAAATATTGGTACTCTATTTACAAGGGCCCCATTTTAATCCCTAGAACAATGCAGGCGAAGCTGCCGTTAAAACCTACATTATCGTATTATTTACTGTAGCTATACCTAGTATGTGACTGTGAAGTTAGTACTGCATAAGTTCTTACAAACATACGTTTAAAATGTATAAATACGCTACATTACATGTTCTCTCAATGCCAATGATAAAGACGCTGCATGGGTCCGAGCCGGTCTTCGGTTCGCTAGTGCTGGGCTTGCAAAAGTATCGACATCGGCAAAACTAAATTAATCGATGAGAATATTTTTTACTTTAGATTCTTTCGCTAGTGCTGGACTTGCAAAAGTATCGACATCAGTAAAACTAAATTAATCGATAAGTATTTTTTTACAAAGAATGACGTTTAATTCGTTAGTAACATTGCTTTGTGATATATGATAAACTACTAGTTTGATTGTTTTAAGTTATGATGTAGGTAAACATTTCCTAATTACCACCAATTTTAAGCTTTTTTCGGCCAACACTCACAGGGTTTTTTTAAACACACTGAAATTCCTATGGTCATCAGAACAATGAATGTTTTAGATATTTGGGAACTTACACACTTTTAGCTATACACACAGTATAGACATACAGCATAGCCTTTTTTTATCAATATCATCGTTTCATATAATAAAAGCTTGTTCGTTAGTAGGTGCTTGCTACGCTTATAATTAAGTCATTTTACTCTACATATTTTCTATAAATAAATAAACACTAAATTGATACATCTAACCAATTAAAACAATACACTACACTAGTGCAGGCATCGACATTATCGACCATCTTACAATAATGGTCAGGGCGTGTCGTACAAAACGAACAGCGGGCACAAACAGGTATATTGTTCCACGTGATGAACATTTTACTAGATTTTGCTTATGGCTGGCTTTTTATCGATGTTTGATAAATTTCAATAAAAAAAACATAGGCGTTATTTCTTTTATGAATATCTTTTCGTTTAATTTATTGAAGTGTGCGTTTGTTTTATTAACCTCATATAAAATAATTTATTAGAATCTTGGATATTATAATATACAACTTATCGATAAAACTATTACTAATAAAAATAAAATATATACAGAAAAAAGAAGCTAGGTGAACAAATCGCCACCATGCGGCAGGGTCCCCAGAATGATAGCATTGCCCCGCTGGATTGCAAAGCTTAATTTTTGAGCGAAATATATATGTAACATAATAAATATCATTTTAATATTTGTTAACTAAAAAAATATTTTTGTAAAAATTGTCACAATAAAGTTTTCAATGTTTTTAAACACTGCTAGTAATTACTAACCCAAAATTATTTTCTATCGATAATGATTATGTCTAGTCTATAATATTTTAGCAATCAATTTTATCGATAAGTTATGCTTTATCGTAGACAGATTAGGCATCCACAACACATTTGAAGAATAAGAATAACATCTTACTTAATGAAAAAAAAGGTAAAAAGGTTTTTAAGGAAAAATTCAAAGTTGAAGGCAAATAAGTGCACATAGAATTTTTATTAAAGCATACTCGTTCATTCATAATAACCTCACGCACGCAGTGAACACAAATTGATAGGTATGCAAACGTATGGCGAGACGTAAGTGGAAGCTTCTCGCGTTGATTGAAAACGGCGGTGGTCCCTGGGGAAACTAGGGCCTCTTAAAGTTGTTTAGTCTTTGTTTTTTTTGAGTAATTGAGGCCCATTAATAGACAGAAGAGTTTTTTGTTTTTTTGACCTATAGGTATAAGAAAAAAGAGCTTGTCACCAAAACATGATAGATAGGTATTTCTTCTAAGTAAAAAAACAAGGTTCCCCTCAGAACTTATATATGTCAAGTCAACAAACACACTTAACGTTACTTATGACGGCGTGGGGCCCCAAATCCACGCATACATTCCAAATACATATACGTGTTACATCGCAACATTGAAGAATCATTGCAATGACATTATGCTTATTGAATCATTTCAATAGTTGGCAGGCAAAGACATCAAGTTACTCAACAATTTAATCAACAGGGGCCTCAAACATTACACCAGTCAATATTTTGTACCTAAGTCAGCGCGTGGGGCCCCCATCTGTAACTCCATTAATTGTCAAATCTTACACACATCAAATAAATGATGTAACATTGAAAAACTATTGTAATTAATTTACGCTCATTGTGCTTTTTTATGCCATGCGTGGCAATCAAGCAGACGGGGTGCCTAATATAGTATTCACCATCACCTATGGATACTTGTAACACCAAAGGCATCACAATTACGTTGCCGACCCTTTAAGACTCTATTAAGTCACCGTTTGAAGAATCCCATGTTATAGCTTCTCGGAAACACCGCTGTCATTGCAATATAAAACAAAAACAATGAGTACAAAAAGAGCCTCGGAATTACACCAGTCAAACTCAACAAGTTGCAGTAGTTGGGGGCCCTTGTATTTATATATCACCAGCGAGTGCGGGCCCTATTTAATGTGTTTAACTTTCTGAGTCCATTTACTGTAAAAGCTCGCAGACGTCAAAAAAAAACTTAACATCGTAACATTGGAGAGTTATTGCAATGGCTTTATGCTAATTCAGTAATCTCAATACGGTAGCATTTCCTGGTAATTACTTAATGATTAGACTTATAAAGATTTCTATATATTTTATCTCTACTATTAATCTTGAACATAATATAAATGGCATTAAAAAGTTATAATTTATAAATATTCCTGTTTTATCCATTAAATCTTTATATTTTATACAAAAAAAATATCTTGGCTTTGGAAAGGATCCGTGACTTTACACATCGCACAGTTCCAAATCGAATACGCTGTAATAATAGTGATGTGCGTCGGTAATTTACGAAGGATTGAGTTATTAGTAGTACTCGAGATACTGGGAACTACAGGTTTGGTAGGGTTGCCAAGTTCGGGCTTGTTTTTCCAGGAGTTCCGAAAGAAAGACGCATAAGACATATTTATGTACAATTGTAAGTAAAGCAGGACATTTGTTCGCTTCATGGTTGATATTCCAAAAACCCGTACAAAGCACTTTGTTTCCACTTTCATTGTACAAACTGCTAGTCTGTAGAATGCCCTGCCTGAATGGATGCTGTTTACCTGCCGCTGTGCCACTCCTGGGCAAAGGTCTCCCCCATCTCCTTCCAGACAGTGCGATCACCCGTCAGATTTGACCACTGAACGCGTCAGCGTTTCCGGCCTGAGTCCGTTTCCAGGCACCCACTGTGTGATCCTCTGGGCCCATCTATAAAGGTACATCCTGGCTACGTGTCCCGCCCAACTCCATTTTAATTTGGCAGCTTTGATGTGATCATCAGAATAATGAATAAATACGGATATTTGGACAAAAATGCCAATGAAAAACTTTGCTACTCGCAAGCATTGCTTAAATTTGCACATTATTGTGATGATAATCACTAGCATATAACTTTATTTTTTACGCGGATAAGTCCGCGTTTGACCACCAACTCGCCTATTGGTTAGCGACGATGTGGTCGAAGATGAAGCACGCAGACTTAGAAGATCTCACTCACTCTGGCCTTGAAAAGGCCCAGGTTATATCTCTCAGGAAACAAGTAAGCGGGCAGGTTGTTCCAATTTTTGGCCGTACGGATTAGAAACGTAGAATCGAAACGTTTGGTAAGTATCCGAGGAAAATCCACAATCCACAATGTATGGGTGGTAGTAAGTTTGTGAGTGTATTATGTATGTATTATACAGTATGCTTGTTCCCACTCAACAACAAAAAATAGCACGAAGAGAAATATTTACCTGCAGATAAATTTATTAAAGTTCACTCCCAAAATGTCCGTTAGTTTTTAATGTGGCAACCATAGTTTACCTCGCGCCGGACGCGGTTTTCGACGTCTAATGTGATTTTGATAATGCTGAGCAGTGGGAACAGCATTAGACGAGATTGGGTTCCCTCGATTAAGATGTTCGTTACGGAGATGAAACTTACATCTAGTTACGTTCTTTTAAAAACCATAAAATAGATATTCGTAGTAGGATCGGGACATAAACTTGACTATTGATTGGGGTTCTTTGATTTCAACATCTCATTAACACTTTTTAGTATTTCTTTTATACGACACGCAAGGTTGTTTAATCATATTTTTAAAAAATTGAATTGCTTGTTCGATTTTTGGCTTGCCCTTTACCGCCATCTTGTCTGATATTAAGCGATGATGCGGTCTACTAGTGCTAACAGACGAGACGCACACACCCGTTGGTTGGACGGTGGTCCGTCAACCAAATCCATACGTCTGTTAGCATTATACGATGGAGCAGCTTGTCGTGATTTCAAGACACCTAGGTTGTAACTATCGGATAACACCCATTCTGGCAGCAACTTCCAAAGACTGTCCACCCACAAGATGGGGGAGATCGATGGGGGAGGCCTAAGTCCATCAGTGGACGTCCTATGGCTGAAATAACGATGATGATTCCAAAGGCTAGCAGTTCATACAAAAAAGGTGAAAGTTTGATTCCGCGCTTTGTACGGGTTTTTGAAAATATCAACCACAAAGCGGTGTCAATTTTTCGTGCCCGCTCTGGCAGTCCGATAGAAAAATGGGCAGGAGGGATTAGAACATGCAGTTCCTGTAACAGCGGGTGAAGCCGCGGGGCAACGGTAGTAAAGTTAAATCTTCAAAATGACTGAAGAATGGAGCTTGAACGAATAATACCTACCTACAATAAGTTAAAGTAGCCCAAATTGTTAACCATACAAATTCAATTTCAAAAGTAAGCTGTGTTTTCCATACTTTAAGCGTTGCGACAAATAAAATGTCGGTTGTATCACAGTTGAAACGTGGACTTCTGGAATAATAAACCGATACAAATCTAATTTACAACCTTTTCAACGACATCTCAAAAACATAACATACCGATAATCTTTATCAAAGTGAAAGTTTTATCAAGAAAACTACATCAAAACTATATTTATCTCGGTTCGTGCGCTATGAGTCTCGTAAACTTCTTTGACAAGCGATAATCAAATTAAGCGACATGCAGTCGTGCTACATTTAAAAAAAAATACAAATTACCTTATTATTCCTTCGGGGTCTGTAGGAGGACGTATTCAGGCCGTTGAAAAGGGCCAAGTAAAAGCACACAAAGGGCAAGTATTGTGAAAGTATTTAAACGTCCAGCAATAAAAGTTATATAAGTGGTCATTCATAAAAATAAATAAACGCGTCAACTATTAGAACCTTCTCCTTTTTTGTCGAAAAAAAGGTTATGGAAGCTGTTTTGAGCTTATCCCAAAAATCATAGAT
The DNA here is from genome assembly GCA_932305915.1 of Agriopis marginaria. Lineage (NCBI taxonomy): Eukaryota > Metazoa > Arthropoda > Insecta > Lepidoptera > Geometridae > Agriopis > Agriopis marginaria. The sequence goes on along the minus strand of OW029914.1, from coordinate 16,252,800 downwards.
AAATTAATGATTTTTGAAGAAATCTTGGGGTTACTTTTTGTGTGTATGAGTCCAGTTATTTATTTTGGGGGTTACATAAAGTACTAGTAGAAGTTACTGATGGTAGTAGTGGGGTTGTTTATTTTCATTGGATACATCGATATAGGTGTTAAAAAACATGGATGATTGGATGCGCTATAAGAACCGTTCATATTTGGTATAAAAAATATTTATCGAAATCCATTCAGCCATTATGGGGTTGAGTGGGGGTACAAACATACTTAGACACAACTTACATACATACTTACACAGAAACTTTTAGTGTGATACCTAAATATGACCCAACAAAGCTCATTGGCGACTAAGCGATGGTTAAAATGAGGCTTCAGTACTTGAACCACCGGCTTAAATTCGCAAGCTTATCGGTATTTCGCATAATTCCCACGGAGAGTGTGCAATCAGTGCAATGGAACTACACAAACTTGCTCCACCATCACCATTCCATTACCGGACGTCCAGACAAAAACGGCGTCACCCTTACATGGTCGAAATACCATTCATTCGCACCAAGCGTTTTGTTTTGCCTCTTCTTTCTTAATTAGAATCATCATCATCATCATCATCATCAGCCAGAAGACGTCCACTGCTGAACATAGGCCTCCCCCTTTAACCTCCACACTGAACGAAAGCCTGCCTTTTGCATCCATTGGATGCCAGCGACTCTGACTATGTCGTCGGTCCATCTAGTGGGAGGCCTAACTACGCTGCGTCTTCCGGTTCGTGGTCTCCACTCAAGAACCTTTCTTCCCCATCGGTTATCGGTTCTTCGAGCGATGTGGCCTGCCCATTCCCACTTCAACTTGCAAATTTTAACAGCTATGTCGGTGACTCTGGTTCTTTGGCGAATATCCACGTTTCGGATTTTATCCCGCAAAGAAACTCCGAGCATAACTCTTTCCATTGCCCGCTGAGTGACTCTGAGTTTTTCCAAAAAGTAATTAGAATAGTAAAACATATTACGCCTTACCTTTGTGATTCCTCTGCAGCATTACTATCTTGGAGTGTTCATGTTCAAGGTAGGTTTAATAAGTTATTAAAACATTGTTTTAAATCACGGTTGCTCACTAAAGTTATATGATTATTTACGGGACGGCTTTATTATTTACAAGGTGCATGTAACTGCGCCGGAATATCGGGAGCTAATTCCACAACCTTACCACGGTAAATATCCCGTAAATAATCATATAACTTTAATAAGTTATTACTAAGCAAACGTGGTCCATATTCGTCCGCATCATCGCTTTCCATCATGTAATTGTCGTTAGCTTACTCTGATGTATAAAAAACCCCAATCCACCTTAGTACACCCCTGAAGACGTGGGTGTAAGTTTGTCGCTCTCAGTTTTTTTGGTCGTTTTGAATTGATGAAGGTATTTTTTGTCCCATATTGTAGGGTAATCACTGCATGTCTTTATCACGGTTAATGATCTCAGATTAACATGTCGGGCCTTGTGATGATGATGATGAGGCCGAGGCATTGTCTGTCGCTTGAACGCGTTGATGAGAGTTTTTGTCGCTTTAATATGGTTTTCTGTGGACTTTAAAGTCTAATGGTGATATGGTGCTCTGGGTGATATGACTTTCTTTTTGTTTTTGCTTTGGAATGGAAAAGAAACGTTTTTTTAAATTTCGGACTTTATCCATGCTGTTACTTAACCAACTTAGCCTATTATACAAAAACAGTTGGTTGCTCATAAACCGTTGAAGGTTTAGAAACAGTCCAAATGCTCAACCCAACTTACAGTTGGCAGCGTACCCAGCGTGCAGGCGGTATTATCTCACTGACAATACTTATATGTTATGCAAAAAAACACCAGCATTGTGGTCAGTTTTACAAGTAGATTTATCTTAAATATTGTAAGTACATATTTAATTTAATCTAATATAACCAAGAAGGTATATTTTGTTCTTGTATGTATGTGGGACGTTAAAACCCTCGAACGTTAACTTTTTTTGTACTTTTTACCTTCAGCTTCTTGTTTAATTTGCAACTAAATTTCGGTATTTTTATTTTATTTTCCTTTACGGTATTTATATGTCAATTACTTTAAAGTAAAACTTCACAATACTTATACTCAAGCCGCTCAGTTTTTGCCTATAAAAAAAAAGATGTCGGTTGTATTTATGGTATAATAACATTATCTCCTTACCATATTGAAATAAGAAGCGGTATCTGCATACAATTACTATGTTATGTTTAATATTATAAAGACCTCTTACATCCGAGCACTAACCTCTCTAAAGGTAAACGCACACTTGCGCTGCATGCCCTACACGCGTCGCATTCAACAGGTTTTATATTCATCTATCGTTTCGAGCGAAAGAGCAATGACCGGAAGAGCATTGTCCATTATAGGCCTTGCAAACAGCTAGTTCAGAAGAAAACAATAATTGATTATCGAACTGATAGTATCTGCCCGCACTCCAAAACATCCACACAAGTAGATAGCGTCTTCACAGCTTAGAAACAAGTACCAATTGAATGCGTCGCGCACGCATGTCGCATATGGTGAGGAAAAGTGTGCGTTCGCCTTTACCGGGCTTCAAGAAATAGTTTGTATAAATAAACAGAAGTGCCACGTCATCCTTATTTATTTCTTACCACTAATGACGTATTTCTCTGTTAATTTATATTTACTTACATCTAAAACGTCAATTAAAGTATCATTAAAATTCCACCATGAGATCTCACTCCGACCTCTAGTTAAAGCTAACATTTGACAAGCTGGTTCAAAAATAAAAGTAACTAAACATTTTGGATTCGAAAGCGAGACCGCGAAACGAGTCCTAACGAACTTAGCCCTTTTTGGTTCTTTTTCTACGCTGGCAAGACAGCATGTCGACGCTCGAGAGTTCCTTCGGGCGATTTGGGTGGAGGTTGCTTTTTTTTTTTAGCTCGCCGGAGCTTGTTCTTGCGGGTAATGGCTTCATTATACAGCTCGGAATCTCGGCAGAGCTCGAGGGCCGACGCAAAAACTGGCTGCGCTTGCGCACAGCTGTGTAGACAGTAAGGCTTGATTACTAGCAGGCTATTGCCTAGAAAAGGCGACGTAACAGTGTGTTTAGTCAGAGAGGTTGGAAGGAATGGAAGCTTCTCCATTGACAACAGTTACAGTTAACTTTTAAATGCAGTGGGCGAAGTAGGTACAAATATTTACGTGCGTCGTATAAGCATCAAATTATGTCTAGAAAAAACTAAATTCTACATATATATGGAATTCCGTATATATTTTATGCAAATACCTATTTGTATTTTGTCCACAGTACGCATGTGTGAAAATATAAATAGTTTCCATTGTTAAAACACTATAAATAACTTGTATTTTTTTGATTGTTACCTCGGAACTCGGTCATTTATAACTCGAATTGCAAAAAAATATGTAAATTTATTTACTAATTTTGGAGTTGTTTTTTACTAGACTGCGCAAGAAGGAGAGTTATTTTTTTCGAGTGTTAATTATACTAAATTGTTTCTGGCCTCTTTTTGCACACATACAGAGCTTGAGTGTGTGATCTCAGAATAAATCTTTGCAGATATCCTTCTGTTATCAATATATACTGCTCCTCCTCTGAACCGCACACAAATTCACGTGTTTTCAAACCTGTGGAATAATAATACTCAATCGAGAATGTTACAGTAATCGTTTCTGAGTTATTAGTGTTATTATACAATTATGTGCTCAGTTTCGGAGTTTTTTACATGTTCTTATGTTTCCGTTGCAATTTTGTGGCTCCCGTGATCATTTTGAATTCCGGTGGCTTTTTAATGTAACTGATGGCTTGAATGATTAAGTTTCAATCTGTACAGTGAAAGTACGTGATATCACGGGTATCTTTCTGCGTCTACAAGAATACAATTTCTTATTTAACATTTTAATTGGGTTACGTGGAAAGGGTGTACTAAGCCAAAAGGGGTCATAGTACCCATAATTATTAACAACTTTTACTATGGGAGTAACTCTGAAATCGCAAAAAAATATCAGCTATTTCAATAAATACTATATTTTAGTACCATCAAACTGATACCAAAGATGATGATGAAAAATGGGCTGGAAGGAATTAAATCATGCAGATCTGATACACACTCTCCGAAATTTATCCGATAAAAAACCGATAGGCTAGCAACTTCGCTCATGTTCAAGACTAAGAAGCTTAGTCTGAACCAGGGATTCATTGCTGATGAGCCGCTTGGCTCGTTTCTCAATAGATTCCAACGCCCCAAGTTGCATTAACTGATCCATCCCAATAGTGAGAGCAGTACCTACTCCATGCACGACCGAACTTGTACTCGGTACAGTGAAAGCAACTGTTCCGAAGTGAAGTACTGTCGCACCTTCGATTGGATAACCAGCTTTTTGATAGAAAATTGAGCCTCGTTTTCATTATAGCAGCCAAAGTTGGGGGTAGGAGACAGAGCAACGACCAAAAGCTCAAGCTGGTCAGGTATGGTATTTACAGGTATGTAAGTTGTTAATTGTGGAATGGCTTACCACCTTCGATTTTACCTCCGAAGTATAATTTGGACTGCTTCAAACGAAGGGTGAATAGAGTCTTCAAAGGTAGGCAACGCACTGACAATGCCCCGGGTATTGTAGGTGTCTATAGGCAGCGGTGACCACTTATCATTAGGTGGCCCGTAGCTTGTTTGCAACTTATTCTATAGACGATTTTTTTAGCTTTATTAGAAAAATTTCAAAGAAGATTGCATTTACGGCTCATTGAATGTATTACTTAATAAATATTACATCTATAATTTTAATATTATATTATCCTGTTTGATATGTTTTAGTTCAGAATCGACAATTACAAACGGCAAATTTCATGACAAAAAAAACTACAAGGTACTTACTTATACCGCATCGGTTTCGTAACCGAGGAATGTAATACAGGATTCCGGTAAAATAAAAGGATGTTCCGATAATAATAAAACCGGTTTTGTAATTAATCGATATCAGTGTCCCCTCACTACTTAAGTGCCAATTTTCCGTTGTGCGTCTTGCATATTGGTTCTTCGTAATGACAGCTTCTCTCGTAAATTCGTTGAAGAATTACAGTGTCGTAAACTTATCTGTAAAACTGAGTGGTGGAGCCACCACAGTATTTTCTAACAGAACTGATAGTCTTCCATGGAATTTTTTAGTTCCAGCATTTACTCAACTCTACAGTTAAGTGTGTCGGACATTCCGAATTGTTCGTTTTCAGTATTAAGTGATGCGTTTTGTTTGCGCCCTGTAATTAACAAAGCCGTTTGCGTTTCGATAATATTCGAGTGTTTTCGAGAAATCGATGAGTTTGTGGGCAATATTGGCGATTACTTTATTAGGGATGCGGCATAATGACATGGCGATGGCATTTTTCTCTTAATGTTGGGTGAAATGACATACTTACTAAAGGCGTTCTTTGTTATTATTACTTTTTCTTTTTAATTGCCCATGCTTTATGCCTACTCCTTCTTGTGAGCTTTTAACGTACTTAAAGATATTAAATGACTGATCATCTATTAAATTTAAACTGTATATCGAAAAAAAACATCACTAATTTTCAGTAAAAATTTGAATTAAACAAGTTTTCTTCCATAAAAAACTGAATATTTTTTTTTACTAGAATTGATGCATATCTACTTGTTTGAGTCATGAAGAAGTGATTAAAAAGCTTTTTATAATGTTATTCACCACATATAGATTTTATCTATCTAGTTTCAGTCATTTTATATCTTCGAAAAAAATGGTCATAGAAATAAAGAGAAAGAAAGAAAAACATTTATTTTGTGCACAAAACACTACAACATCAACATTACTAAAAAGAAAAAAAAAATATGAAAAAATTAATAACTTACGCTCATTCTTTTAAGCTGGTCAGAAATACATGAAATATGATATAAATAGACCTATATCTTCATCCTACTCTCCAAATAATCAATCAGTTCAACAACTGGCTAGGGCTTCAGAGCACACCCTCTGGGGTGCCTGGGCAAGTCCCCCCACTCCCGGCGACGGCCTAAGCCGAGGTTCGTACCTTCGAGGTGCCCTTGAGTTAGTCACCCAAAACTTAAACCACCATGTTACACCGAACGCACTCTGCGTGCGCTAACTAGTCCGGTCAAGCTGTAGAGGCCGTAAGCCAGGAGTGTAACTCAATATAAAAAAAAAAAAAAAAAAAAAAAAAAAAAAAACCTGCTGTGCGTTGTGGATTTAGACTCCATCTATATGAAATGAACCATAATTAATTATATTTTCAGAAATAAAAAGCGTATAATATGCATTTGTGGGGGAAAAAACTACTTGTATAAAGTTGAAACAATAATAATTTGTGAAAAAAACTATGCTGTAAATGACGAGAAAAAAAGCTTTTTAATAATTTTTAAAAGTATATAAGAATAAATGTAATGACCAGATCGTACCATGAAACAGAATCCACATACCAAAATGAAATATTGCAACGCATTAAGTACTTCTTTTATAAGCCGATTTCTGTAACAGATAACAAATAAGCCCAACAATAAAGTACTCTCCCTGAACAAAAACAACATTAATCTGAACACAGTGTTTTTTTATGCAATGGGCTCGCGTTTATCTCTATTCAGCCATTGAAGAGGTGCAATAAATATAGTGAGCACACGTCCGCAATTGAAACGAAGGTACACTACTTAATAATCGCTCGCGTGCGCACATATCGTATATAAGCAGTATAGCAGTGCAGAAACAAGTTTAGCGCAGTGACGCAGGCTAGACCAAAGGTAGCCACTGAACTCGGCCCAAGTATTTAATTGCTTTGACAGCTGCAAACAATTGTAAAATACTGTTTTTTTTTTTTTTAATATTTCATTATAGTTCCTGCGGAAGTGATGAATGTTATTGCAGCTGTCAGAGCTAATAAATGCTTGGTCAGAGTTCAGTAATATTTATTATATAATTTAGTTATGAATAGGGCAATAACTAAACACCTTATTTCCACACATTTTCGTCTTGGCAAAACTAGAATAGTACCTTTTATGTGTTTATGACGAATCTCTAGTATAGTTCCGCTTCTACGTCGCTTCTAGTACAATAAGGATTTTGTAATTTGTATTTTTAGCTGTCTTAAAAAAAAAGAGGCACTTAATTCTACTGTTTTCTTGTATCTTCATCGATTGTGAACCAATTAACACGATAAAAAAATTAAAATAAACTATATCTTCCATTTAAATTTGAAGAAAATATTCCACCTCTAATAGTGACAAGTTCGGGATGAATCCGGTTTATTAAGCTTCCCATGAAGTCAATAGTTATTTTTTGACATATTACATGCAAAGAAGGACGCATAGCACTCTCTTAAAAGTATAGTCTTAAGAACCACACTTACTCATACATAAGTAAATACAGTGAAATTATAATAATAGTTATTTGACTGGTTTAGGGCTAGCTAGTATAGCTTTTTCCAATATAATAGATTGAAATGATAGGACCCTTCATTGAAAGTGAACTGACCCTTATGATGCTCAAAAGTCATAACTCTATCACCAATATACCTTTGTTACACTCATGTATAAAATTGAGTTACTGATATAGGAGTGATATAACGACTATATATTGAAGCAATACAAAGGCGATAGCCCTACGTGTGGCCAGCGCTTTACTTTTATCGATAATCTTACCTTTATATTGGAGTGCATCCAAAGGCTTGAGGCAAGCGGATGAGTTTAGAGTTTAAACTGTCTCAAATATCGACTTATTTAGTACATTTAGTTGGGAACTGAACTTAATGGAATTTGGCAGAAAGCAGTAGGTACGTGTGCTTCAGAAAAATTGACAATGGATGCTTTCATCCCGAAAAAAAAATACAGAAAAACTCGATAATGATGGGTAAACCTAAGCCCACAAAATATACTTTGTCCAAAATTGTTTGTCATAAAGCGGTTTTATATTTTGACTAGCGATGTCGATATTTTTTATTCTTTCCCATCACTATTATTATTGACAGGTGCGGTTTTGAAATCGAATAGGTTGATTAAGCATTGATTGTTAGTCTTTCTTTTAATCATGTCACTATTATATGATGAATTGGTTATAATTGATAGTTATACATTTTTAGTTACATAGATGTGGCAGTAAAACCTGATTTATATCGTCGAATGTGCGTTAAAATATTTTTTGGCGGCGCAGTAAGTAAGTAGTTTAGAGCAGTATTATTTTTACTTTTAAGTATATTTATATTAATTTGATTATTAGTGTACATCACACATCACGTTTATACTATAGTTTATATGATTTACAAACGTAGGTACATTAAATTTGTTTAATTATAATTATTTAATTTAAATTGATTTTATAATATATTATAAATTCACGTGAAACTGCGAAAGTACCTATCTCTTTGTATGATTATAATGTTTTGATTGACGAACTAACAGCTGAACCAACTACATAAGTTTTTGCACAAAAATACTATGAAGAGGGATTGATAGTAGGTACTATAACCATAAAAACTTGAATACTAAAAAATATATGTACAAGTTTAAATTAATTGATTGATTACTGATGCCACAAACAGACATAAATACACACTTATTCTACATGCAATATGTTTATATGTGGAATGAGCTCCACCCTGCGGCATTTTCGAGTAACTATAACATAAGGTTCTTCTAAAGGGCTGTTAATAGAGTCTTTAAAGGTTGACAACATATCTGTGTTGCCCCTGGTGTTACAGGTATCCATAGGCGACGAGGATGGTCGCTTACCATAATGCGGCCTGTTAGCTTGTTTGCCACCTATGGCATAAAAATTATTCAATACCCCTCTTTTTGCAACGATGGTTAAAAATAGAGGGACACAGCCAAACGAAATTTTATATTAAATTAAAAATTCTTGAACAAAAAGTTGAAACTTTTACACCACTTATTTATGGCCATTGTCACTTAAAACAAAGTTTAAAAGTGTATTTTCTTATTGATCAATAAATTGTGGTATTAAGACATTAACTGCCCCTGCTTTATTACATACGTGCTATTAATCCATCAATCTGTAAAAAGACTTTTAAAGAAATAAAATGAGAATCAAAATGTTCGTCTTTAATAACATCAATATATCAAACTTTAACGAAACAATCTGCAATTAGTGCAAAAATAATAATTTATGTGTATATATATAAAAATTTAGATATACATATTAGTTCTTTACGAAAAAAATATACAGAAGCAGAAAGATCACGTTCGATCTAGGGTTAAGCCGTTTAGTTGTGAAATAGTAAGAAACAGACAGACTGGAGACAAGTCTGTCTTTCACATCTTTTTTAGTGTTATTATAACGCTCAAAGTTGTATATAGGCAACTGTAAATGCAAAATTGCAGATTCGGGCCGCACCATCATTCCGTATTCAGTCCTGGCTCGATTTCGCAGCGGTGTCAACACAGAGTCGATTCACTCGATCACACTATCGATAATCGAATAGCGTCACGTGTGGTCTAGATCGTATCGATACGCGTGAACGAGCTAGTTTACAACTAGTGTTGCGAGAGTTGTTAGTTGCAATGTTGTAAATGCATAAATGTCATCATCATCATCATAATCATTAAAAAAAAACTTTTTAGACTGATTTTCAGCCATAGGACATCCACTGCTAGACATAGGCGTCCCCATCGATCTCCAAAAGGCCCGGTTGGGAGCGGCCTGCATCCAGCGTTTTCTTGCGGTCTCTTTTAGGTGCTCTGTCCATCGACGTGGTTCCGTGGTCTCCATTCGAGAACCTTTCGGCCCCATCGGCCATCTGATCTTCGTTCTATGTGCCCTACCCACGACAACTTGCTAATCTGGTGGGCTATGTCGGTAACTTGCGTTCGTCTGCGGTTTTTTTTATTCGATCTCGCAGAGAAACCCTGAGCATAGTAGTAAAGCGTACTGTATTAATGATCTACATAAAATTATTAATCAAAAATAAACTTTTAAAACAAGTTTATTCGTTTTTTGTTTGTTTTTCCTTTCATTTGACACCCATATCATGATGGTAGATTTAAAAAAATCGTCTACTATCTTAGGGTGTCCGCCATATTGAATTTAGCGTGATACATTATATTTTTCGTATTCTTCTCAGCAAACCCTTTCATTTGATGCCCATAACATAACTGGTCCCCCATATTTGGAAGTCCACCATATTGGATTTAGAATGACGTCATTTAGCTAATCATGCATTGTCATCCAAACTAAACGTGTACATGCAAGATTTCAGGTCAATCGGTTCAGGATAACTGTTTTAAAATTCAGTTGCAAGATTTGACCCATACTAACAAGGCATATTAAATAAAAGCTTGTAAAATTACTTGCGGGTGTACTTATTCGTCAACGGGGTGATTCCAAAGCATTGAGCATAATTTTTGTCGCCATTTCTCCTACCCATCTAGAGAGTCACAGGTAACATACATGGTGTGTAGTGCGAATTGAAAACGCCTTCACAGATCTTTAGAATCTTTGACATGATTTTCCCAAACGTTTCCCAACACTATGGACGTGTCACATCACTACTCCACTGGATAATAATCAACAGCACACGTGAACTGAAACGTGAATATTGACGGCGCCGTCTCCATAGTATTTCTCGTCTTATCTCTAATACCTTGTGTCGCTGCATTACCCATACAGATTTATAGAACGTCCCGCGGTTTCACCCACAATTTGCCAGTTTACTCGCACATTTTTATCCGACTTCAAAAAAGGAGGGGGTCGTCAATTCGTTTCTATCTATACTAATATTATAAAGACTCTTCCACTGTTCGGAAGCTACACTATCTCCAGGTGACAGGCTATATTATATTTGAAAAAAAAATTGGGATCCTTACTAAAACTCCAATAATACCCGTGCGAAGCCGGGGCGGGCCGCTAGTATTATATATTTTTAATATTTGTTACCTCGGATTTCTGTCATTTTTCAAACGATTCGGAAAATTATTTTTTATTTGTAAGGAGATCATAACAGATTAGTCCCATAGAAATTTCATTATTTCAAATACAAATGACGGAATTCTGAGGTAACAACCAATAAAAAAAAATACAACCGAATTGAGACACTCCTCCTTTTTTGAACTCGGTTAAATACTAAATAGAGTCTCACAAGTGATGCAATATTGGTGGGGTAAAGTGAAATAAACCTGTTCTCAGTGTTGTGTTGTGTATTTTCCCAGGAATAAAGTCCTCTATTCCCGTATTTCAACACGTTTACGTTGTCCCGTCGCCCGAGGCGTCGTAGGCATCGCGATGGCTAGATAGCGATAGCGAGCACTCGCTAGATCTTAATCTGTAGATGTATTAGCACAGAGTCGGGTCCAGTGCAAGTTATAAGAGAGACGAGATAACAAGAGGACAAAATTCACAAACAAACTTATATTATAAAAACTGTTAAAAAAAGTCGCAGGCTTTTAGGTAGTATAATTATAAATCTGTGTTTTCGGCTGTAACGATATTCGGGAAATTTTGCAAGGAAAACTTTTTAAAGTATAACTTTTAACCGACGAAAGGAGGAGGTTATCAATATGTATTTTTTGTACTATTTATGATTTTTTTTTGTATGTTTGGTACGCGATTTTTTCCGCCAATTATGAATTAATTTTGATGATTCTTTTTTTGTTTGGTAGGTCATACTTCAAAAGTGACCGCATATAAATTTTATCATGTGCACACGTAAATAAAGTAGCATACCGGGTCGTACAACTTGAAATGTTGTATCTCATTGGGAAATAACAAAAAAAGTACTCTGTACGCCGGGATCCGTTTCGAAAACGTTTTTTTTTTCCACGGATACCAGTATCAGCGGGTGATATGTTATTTTAAGGAAACGGATCCCGGTATTGGTGGATATTTCTCACCGGGATCCTAATTCAAACCGATAACGGGATCCGTGGATACAAACCCGGTGCGGCGTACATACGTGAGGAGTTTTTTTTCTTTGAAATTAACTAAATATGTCAAAGTTAGAATACTGTCAAAATAGCTGTTTTTATACCTAACTTAATTATGGAAAAAAAAACATGTCAATGACTATTCGTTTTTTATTTCGTGTTCCTAGTCACCAAGTTTTATTTAGTCTACATTACAGAGAATTTTTGTTATTTCATAGTAGCATTTTAGTAAACATTTATGTTTTTTTAAACATTTCAAAACGTATATGTTATTTTAGTTTTAATAATTTTTAAACTTAATTTTAGTATATTTCATATGTGCCATACGAAATATGTACACTTTTTTTGCACAAGTGCGGTTTTAGCCACAGTTAGCTAATCATATGCATGAATGTGACACATCTTTTATATGACGAATGCGTTTGCTCCTAATCATTTGATTCTCTTACGCCAAGCCCTTAGCACAGGGTTCTTTACTCACTTATAAAGCTTTCTGGTGGCATTTAATTAACCCTTACAAGATTTATCGCGTCTACTTGCGCATGCGTCATACGTAGGGCTGCCACTCACTGATTTGTATTACTCGATTATTATAACAAGGCTGGAGGTGGCTCAATTTGGAGAGATGGTGGCCGATCGGTAGCATGTGAGCTTTATAATTTGACAGCACCTGGTTCGATCCTCGGCCCTGCACCAATTACAGATTTAATACTCTAAAAAATTGCATTACATTGTTTCGATGCTATCGCTCAACAACGGTGAAGGAAAACGTCGCAAGGAACGGTACGTCCAAGAACCTCAAAAAAGTTTAAGGACAATGAATTAACGACAATCATCAATATGCACTGGTCCAGCATGGTGGATTAGAGTCCACCCTCTCTCAGAGAGTAGGCCTATGTCCTATCAGTGGGAACATGATAGGGTAATAATGATGATCAAAAAAATTACCAAACTGCGACCCACTTGAGAATTTCCATACCAGGCTATAATAACGGTCAAACGCCTAGCCTGTCAACTGTAAAAATCTCACAATTACAACTTCATCTATGTAAGACGTCAGTGGAGTTGAGGTTTTGACAACTTTTGGTATCATTAAAACAACCATGTACTATTTGGTCGTTGTTCATAAGTCCAAAAGATATTTTTTATAGAAAGAAAAATCTATGAACTATTTTTCTTACAGGCATAAGAAACAATAGAATTGTGAAGATTTATTATTCTGGATTTTACAATAGGAAAATATATTTCTAAATGTTTACTTCTTTTTATGTACAAATAATATGTCTTATTTGTCTTGCCAATTTTATTTTTCATTTTTGTATGAAAGTGTCTTGCCAACCCTATTCAGTTTTGATATAGTGCGAGCGTATGACCCGAAACGGCGGTTTCTTAAAATCGATTCTGTATTTAGGTTAATCGAAATATAGAGATTAAAAACATTTTAATTGCAATATTTCAATAGTGACGGGAATCGATATCGATATTTTATTTGTTCACTAACGCATCGATATGTCAAATGTGGATGAGTAATCGATCTATAATAATAATTAATTACCTATATCCATCGAACTTTTATCGTATTTTTGTCCGTAGAACTTTTATCGTCTCTTTTGAATAGTTATTCATTAAAGATTAACGTCAAATAAGTAAGATGCATAAAGACTTCTAAATAATGTGTTTTAATACGAACTAGATAAGTATTGTATTGTACTGTATTGTACTTATATAGGGCTCTGTTAACCGAACTTAACTTTGATATTTAAATGATGATTACTTACTATTTACTTTAAATAAAAATCGGTCACGTTTATCTTACGAAAAATTGGGCATAACAGGCAGTTAAAATAATCGCTCATTTAAAGTTAAACATTTAATAGTTTTGTTATATTTTCACCAACTTTCTGTTTTACTAATATGTATTATAAAACTAGCGGTCCGCCCCAGCTTCGCACGGGTATTATTGGAGTTTTAGTAAGGATCCCAATTTTTTTTTTTTTAATATTGTATAGTCTATGTCACCCGGGGATTGTGTAGCTTCCCAACAGTGAAAGATTTTTTCAAATCAGTTCAGTAGTTTCGGAGCCCATTCAATGCAAACAAACAAACAATCAATTAAATCTTTCCTCTTTATAATATTAGTATAGATTAAGAATGCATATTGCTCAGTAGTATTGGCCCACAAAGAGTTCTTATTTGAAAATCATATCCCTAAAAACACCTCAAAAAATTGTATCCGTCAAAAATCACCCCTCATATAGGCGATACGGCTTTATGAAGGTGGTTCTTCACCCGCGTTAAGGCGGTCCCACACGGCTGATAATTAAAGAGGCCACTGGATGATAAATAACCGACTGTCCGTGTTTTTACCGCAGATGTCATTATCTTGGTCGACTCTATCAGCCGTCACTCGATTGAGCCATCTATCTAGAGATGTTAAAACCACCGGTTGGAAAGGTTATTTTGATAAAGTAGTGCTATCTGGGATGAGTAGGGCTTGTCAGTAATTGACGTTACTAAGCAAATGTGCATTTGCAGAAGATAATACACTTTATTTATGATGCTCTTCTTTAGCATTGATCAATATAAAAGAGTGCGTTTGGGTTAAATATATGTTTTTTAAATCATAAAGTTGAGTGTAGTTATTACCAACATAATGTATTTAATATGCTGAAACGTAAAACATAAATATTTTTTGCCTATTTTACAAGTTCTTATAGTAAAACTATCAGCCACGGAGAAGTTTGTATTTTTTTTTCCAAAATCTTTATATGTAGTACCTTTTCTTTTAATATGGTTTAACGATTTTGTTAAGTAACATTTAATATATTGTTGTCGTTATATTTTAACATATCATACAAGATAAAAATTCAAAACGGTTTCAACATCTCAAAGTACAATCGATCCGAGTGACAGCGTAGCGCATGAATAATCGAAAGGTCCGAGTTGATGAGTGCGTGTGAGAGCTTTTTTGTCGTGACCACGACTGGTGTACAACTCTAGAACCGTGGTCAACTAGGTAGGGGACCATTATCGAATATCGAAAGTCGATAGTTGTGATGTCAATCATTTAGTGAAAAATATATTATGTTATGAGCATTTATTTTCAAGGTTCAGGAAGGGACACAAAGAAAGAGAGTACCACCTTATACGTGTATATGTAAGTGAGTAACCTTTTTTGTAGTAAGGTTTTGGGGATAATTAAATGTGTGTGGGTATCTGTACTTTTTATAATTTAACTAGCGACCCGCCCGCCCTCCTTTGCACGGGTGTAATTTACGTGCGAAGCTGGGGCGGGTCGCTAGTTATATATATAAACCTTTCTTGAAAATGTATCTAGCTGATGGTGATAACCGCATCACAATCCGTTGCGTGGTTTAGGAGGAGTTAGCGGCCATACAGACAGACAGACAAACGCGAAAAGCGACTTCAATTTATACTATGTAGAGAAGAGAGGTAATTTCGAAAGTTAAATTCCTTGTCAAGCAAAACCATAACAACATTGTGTTTCATTGGGTCACAACCCCAGTATTATAAATATATCATAGTTGAAATAAGTAAAATGAAACAAAATAAGATATTTTTGCGTTTTATCGATATCGATATACGATTTAATGTAACCCCTTCCTAAATATTACGCCCCAAAAAGAAGGTCAGGAAAAAATATTCCAGAAACAAATAATTTTATTATAATTGGGCGTAAAAAATTACTTAATTTTGTGCTGCCGTTCCCTTGTTAATTTAAACTTGGTATGGTTTGAGAATATTATGAGGGAAGAAGGTGCGAATATTTAACTTACTTCTTGGGTTTGAGTTTAAATAGTTGGAACTATTGAAGCTTGTTAGGTGTATTTCTCAACGACATTTATTAGGGATATATTGCAAGCCTTTGGGAGATGGGGAATGCTTTTTAGGGTTTTGTACCCAAAGGTTGTAAACGGGACCCTATTACTAAGCCTACGCTATCTGTCTGTATGTCCGCCCGTTTAATAAGTTTATTGAATCTGTAATGTTACGGCGAATTAACTAAGAAATAATAATGAAGTAAAATTTTCAAAAATTACAAAAAAAACTATTATTGTATTGTTGTTGATGTACGCTGCATACGTTCTTCCAACGAACATTTTTTATACGTATTTTTGTTATTGATCTAATGTAAAAACAATAATACATATAAGCGTCAAACTTGGCATGATTATAGTACACCCTAAAGTAAAATAATAAATAATGGTTAAGTGGGAATCGGTGACAAATATCTGTTCACCACCAAGTTAAGCAACGTTGTCACCATTTTCGTAAAATATCTTGTATAATGTTCTGATAAATACAGTCTTCGGTATTTCGGCGTAAAAACACTAATTTACAGACCAAAAATGAATTTATCGTACACCAAAATTGAGTCAAAATCACCTTAAAATAAATTAAAAATTCTTTATTTGGCACCAATTTCATTTTCTTAACAAAGACAACCAAAACGCTACGTGAGTAATTCTCGTGTAATATAAATAAAAAGACAACCAATGCAAATAAATGTAATTTTTTGTTATGAATATCCATTAAATTTAAAATATCTTAGTAGGTTTAATAAAATGTTAAAGTACTACATAGGATAAATGTTTACATTATTGTCTTTAAAAACATCATAATGCAAACAAGTCAATTTCAGTGTCTGACGCTTGTTATAAAAGTTGCAGTATTAAAAGAGGTATTGTTTTGTTCACAGGTAAAGATGCAATACCAAGACTTCGTTCTTCTTAACACATGATAAGTAAGTCTTACGATTTGATAGGTTAGCTTTTTATAATTTACTGCAGGTGTTAGCGCTAAATAAAACGTGGAAGGAGTACAGTAAGTAGAGTTAAAGTTTACAATCAAAAATAATTTTCTAGTTTACCTATTTGTTTGAACTAATCAGAACAAAACCCAAAATGGGATAAAAATTCTTCAAGAACAAAATGTTTTTTTTTTTTTATTAAAGTAGGTATAGGTGAATAAAACTGCCAGGGAACAGCAAGACAACAATAAAGCAACCATGTTTTCAATAGACTATCGAGACTTATCAAGCCTTTAAATTGTAAAAATAAAAAAATATAAATAAAACAAATTAAAAAGTCCATTCAATTCGCGAAAGGATTTATTACCTTGTGTTTTTTTTAGTTAGAATGATTTTTTTCTATTATTATGTTATTTTTATTGTAAATTTGCTGTACCGACGCACGTTGTTCTGTCGAAATTTAAATTGAGTTTTTTTCCTGAGTCGTTTTTCATACAAGCATCCTATAAAAAGGGCGTTCAGTTATTCCTAAATTTGAAAATATTCAGGGAAACTTTTCAAATTTTTCTTTCCATAGAAACCTAATTTGGACTATTACGACTTTGGATGCTTGCTTTTGACCGCCACCTCGCCTTGTGGTAAGCAATTTCCCTGGCCTTACAGTCCTTTAATTTTAGGTATTTGCTTGTAAATTGACGCCATTATAACCTTTAATAGCGAGACTATAAAAACGTGTTTCATAAAACACGACTCCAATTTTAAAACTAATAATTTTCACTCTTTTACAACCATCTGCCACTTCAGAACAGAATCATCACCATTAATTTAGTAAATAGCTTAGCACCGTAGGTTATTTTTTAACGGGCGGTAAAAAATGCGCGGCTGGGTCTTGGTCTCAGATCAAACAAAAAAGGGAGATATGTCTATACAATTATCCTTCTTATTCAAATGTCTCGGTGTTTCTCCCACGTTCTTCACTATACCGTTAACGCAAAAACTGTTAGTACGCCACACTCATTTTTCACTCACACTAAGATACTTGCAGCGATGCCTATGAAATAACTATTCTACACGTTAAAAAGTTAATTATAATTATTATAAAATTATATAACCCGACTGCATTGTATAAATAGTTGGTAACTAAAAAGTACATCGGTGCAATGCGTATCTATTTATACCTACTCGTAGCAGAGCTCTTTCATACCGCCGTATCTCGTAATCTACTGATTATTTCATATAGTTGTGTTATATATTTTTGAAATTTGCTGAGTGCACTCTGCATATAATGATGGTAATTTTGGCCTATTTAACAAAGTTTACTTACTATTATTTACCATAGTTCACAAAAAAAAAACGCGGTCGCCATCTTGGATTATTGTATCCTATAGCACTCCCACTATTGAACCAATTAAAAATTACACCGCACATGTTGATATCCATTAAGCCGTTTAGGCTGTAGGGTAGGGCGTGCTAAAGATACCTAATACATACATACACTCGAAAAACATAATCCATCTTGTGCAGTCGGGTAAAAGGGCGGCGAGACCGTCTGCTAGGTGAGTTCGACTAAATCAAGCCTGATTTATGCGACGCGTTCGCACCTGTCACGCGACCTTACCATATCTCTCGTGTTTGTTTCATCTGAGGTATTTGGTCTGAACGACGCGACGGTTCGTTATTACGTCGTTAGCCGTTACGCTAAATAGTGACACCTGCCGATGTGCCTATTTTTGATATGGAATTTAAGTTATATCTATTGATGCGAGTAAAGTTTCACCCACAGACATGGTTTTTTTCTGTGGTATTAACCATTTTTAGGACATTTCTTTTTGTGGAAAACTAACCTGGCAATGATGTTGAATATTTTTTAACTGAGCAAATGCCTTTATTAACTAAACCAAATACTAGCAACACTACAAGAACAGCCCTTAGACCGTTGAAGGTCTAAAACAATCCAAATTATCAAGCCTACTTTCAGTTGGCAGCGTACCCAGTATACTGGTCGCATGACTACGCTAAATGGCAATGCCTATGCGTTGAGCCAGAAACACGCCAGCATTTTGTTGGATTATTATAGATTTTAGTACGAAGCTAGTACAAAATCATGCATGTTTTACGTATCATGATATGTAAACCTACTATGGTCCACCAACTATTGTGGCTTAAAAAAAACACAATTAAATAAATAAATAATATTCGGGACATTTTTGCACACACGGTCATCTGACCCCAAACTAAGCAAAGCTTATAATATGGCTGCCAGAGACTGATAATACATAAACACATATATTATACATATATATATTTAAATAAATACTTAAATATATATTAACACCCAGATATAGAACAAACACAAATATTCATCACATGAATGTTTGTCCTAGGTGGAAATCGAACCCACGCCCCCAAGCGCAGAAGGCAGGTTTACTACCAACTAGTAGACCAACGGGCTACGGGCTACTTTGCTCATACGGTGAGCATTGCTTTACAACGTGGTAATATGGCCAGAATTTTGGTAACAATTCCCACTGGTAACCGTTTAATAGATTAGTTTTTTAGTAGTTAGGATTTCATTTTGATATGACACCATTTTTATAATTTTAAGCTAACCATGGCAGCAGACAAACTAAAACTAGAATTACCAAAGTTGATAACAGTGGGAACAGAGGGCTTTAAAGTGTCCCAAAGATTTCTTCAATAATCCGATGAAATATCTCCAACTCTCCAGGCCCCAAAAGTCCTTAGAAGTGATAAAAAGAGGTGAATTATTGTAAAAGCACAAAGGGCTGCGTCGCCGGCGCGGCTTCATTCCGATTCTTGGAAACGATACTAGGGGCTGCACATACCAGACCGGAGACGGCTACCTGATTCAGGCGCGTTCTTAATGTTGGCTGTTTTGGAAGCTGAGCGGATTGCCCTGGTGTTACCTTTTAGGTTGATTGAAGGTCTCCAATATGGCTAGAGTTTTTTTTAATTCGTAACTAGCTGACCTAACAGATTTTTTTCTGTCTTAGCTGTATGAATGAATGTCCAAAAGTCATAATAAAGCTGCTGTCTGGTAAATTCACATTCATCAAATGCGCAAACTGTCAAACGCGTAATTAAAATCGTCGTTAAGTTTTGTGAAATTTTCTGCCCAATTTTCTTTTTTTTTTTTTGTAAGAACCTTCTACAAAGTATTAGGCAACTTAAAAAGAAGAAGAATGAAATCGGTAAAGTCGTTCTCAAGATATGGCGTGACCAAGGTAAATAGAGATAAATTTTTATATATTTAGGTAGATAGGCTTGCAATTAACCGCCAACTCGCCTGATGTTAAGCGATGATGCGGTCTACGATGGAGCATGTTTGCATTGAATAGGCTCCAAACCTACTGAACCAATTTGAAAAATTCTTTTACTGTTGGGAATGTACACTATCCCCAGGTAACATAGGCTATATTATATTTTCTAAAAAAATAGGGACTTACTAAAACTCCAATAATGTAACCCAAGGTGTAAAAAAATAAGAATTACAATTTTAACTTTAAGTGTTTGACAGTTCTAAGACAGGACAACGTCTGTCAGGTCAGCTAGTATACAATAAGTAATTAGTCATATCAGTATAAAAAATATAGGAATCTCAAAACAAAAGTGTAATGCACTTACAATATTTTTTGTTGTTGTGGCAAGTGCCTTTATTAACTAAACAAAGTTCAAGCTAATACTAACACTACAAATACAGTTTGACTGCCCATAGACCGCTGAAGCCCAAAAATGCCAAATGCTCAAGCCCACTACCAGTTGGCAGCGTATCCAGCATGCTGGCGGCATTACCACGCTGAATGACAATGCTTAATTGCTTATGCGATGAACCAGAAACACACCAGGATTTTGGTAAATTATTTTCATGAATGTTGATATGTCTACTTAAGATTAAAACCTCTTTTCTAGTTATTATAATTTGCATTTTCGTAGTCAGATTCATACTTCTGTACACCGATAAATTACTTATGTAGCATTATTTGATATCACTCTGATTGAGTTTGATGCCCATCTGAGTACTTGAAGACTACATTTATACCCTTTTATTTGGCATTTATGTTTTATCTTTGGCGGCTTTTGGACCAAATTCGCCCACTGTATTTTGTACTCTTTGTAAACATACTACCTACTTTGCAATGCTTTATTATATTTCCAGTAATCCAATTATTCCAATAATCCGGCACCTCCTAGTATTTAATAGTGCTGGATTAGTAAGACTACTGTAGTTAATTTTCTGTTAACTGGCGCTTGCTTGCAAGTCGGCTGCAATAAATTGCGGGAATTTCTTGCCAGTCTTGGCTCCACTTAAGGTCAAAACCACACTCGACATGAACAATAGTAACCCACATAATTCGTTAAGGTCCACTGCCCCACGTGACAAATCGATCTCAATTTCCAGATCATTGCTACCAAACAATTGCTGAACTATTGCGATTCTATAACATGCTCTATTGCTTTGGGATAAAAGTTAAGAAGTTGTGGCAAATACAAAGATTTTTATAGATTTGTACGGATGAATGTTTGTTTACACTTTGCCGTTTTACTTTGGTATTTCTTGTTGTAATACTTGTGGCAATAAGATATTCTACTGGTAAATATGTCATAAAAAAATAGTCACTACTTTCTATAGCCATTAGTGGTCACCCATCCAAATAAGAAAATACAACTGCGAGATGTAACTGCGCCGAAATATCGGGAGCTCATTCCACAACCTTACCACGGTAAATATCCCGTAAATAATCATATAACTTTTACATTATATGATGTTACAAACTAAAACCCCTCACGTGTTTTAAGAAAATAGAATATAAAAACCCGTGGTAGCCTATTTGGGAGACTGCTAGATTTGGAAGCCTGAGGCGGCGGGTTCAAATCCCGGGCCCGTACCAAGCTCTTTAGAGTTAATGTACGGATTTTCATACCATACTGTATTTTGGCTGTGAAGGAAAACGTCGTGAGGAACGAAAATGTTCTTGACTGACAGACAGATAGACGGACAGACGGACAACAGAGTAATCCTATAAGGGTTCCGTTTTTTCCTTTTGACGTACGGAACCCCAAAAACGGCACTTAGTACAATCGATGCCCATCAGACTCTAGAATAACAAACATTGTTTTGGCTCCCAGCGTTTTTATCAATGAAAGTACCTAAGTACCTCATAATAAGCTCACAGGTTCTTTTTAACCAAAAATGTAAGCTCTGTTTTAAGAAATGCAACCTTAGCCCTGTTTAACCAAAAAAAAGCATTTAAACCCCCGTTTAATTTAGTAAACAAACCAATAAAGAGCCACGCGCGTGACTTACCGCAGTTAAATGCCTCCATACAATGTAAAGGCAACTTAAATAAACTTAAGTGAAACTGTACTCAGAAACAATGAAATAATGTGTTTATTTTTGATTTGTTGCGGATTCAGAAATATCAAGTTTTGTTTCTTGGAAAGTGTAAGTTAGGCCAGAATTTAAAAGCCGTATTACAAAATGCATTGTTAAATTTTAGGTACCTAGTTTTTTTTTTACATTGGACTAGGCTAACGTTTGACCGCGATGTCGCCTGATGGAAAGCGACGATGCGGTCGAAGATGGAGCACGTTTGCCCAGTAATAACATATTAACCCTAGACTTGAATACTCCAAGATTGTAATGCTGCGGAAACACAGACAGGCGCAAGGCGTTCCATTATTTTGTTGTTCTAATTAAAAAGAGGAGTCAAAACGCTTGGTGCGAATAAATGGCATTTTGACCAAGTAAGGGTGACGCCTTGCCGTTCGTCTGGACGTCCGGTAATGAATATTCAGACATAAAACGAAATAATAAAGCCATAATGGCCAAGACGAATATAAAACAAATAAACCATAACATTAAAATTGTTTGTTTTATGTCTCTAATTTAACAAAATCCTTACTTTTGCCTTAGTACCGCCGTTTTGTGTAACCCATAAAGGGTTACAACCACTTTTCCGATTAAAAAACATTACTGACCCCTCTATTTTCAAGTCAAGATCTATGATAATGAGTCATGTTTCACAAACCGCGAATTACACTAACACTTGCGCGTGCGCATGCTTAGTTTGCGGTGAGCGCTCTCCAGTTTTTTGTTCAGATTTAAACTAGGCGTGTAAAGTCGACCACAATCCAGTTGTATACATGTTTTTCTAAACACAATGAACATTACAAATCTATACTAATATTATAAAGAGGAAAGATTTGTTTTATATATATTACACGGGAATTACTCACGTAAGATTAAGCCGGTGAAAGATTTGA
This sequence comes from Agriopis marginaria, assembly GCA_932305915.1. NCBI lineage: Eukaryota > Metazoa > Arthropoda > Insecta > Lepidoptera > Geometridae > Agriopis > Agriopis marginaria. Next base: position 16,229,839 of record OW029914.1, on the reverse strand, counting down.
TTGTTTGTTTGTTTGCATTGAATAGGCTCCTAAACTACTGAACCGATTTGAAAAATTCTTTCACTGTTGGGAAGCTACACTATCCCCGGGTGACATAGGGTATAATCTATACCCGTGCGAAGCTGGGGCGGACCGCTAGTTTCCAATAAATTAAATAAGTTGTGTTGTTAGAATTACCGTAATTTACGGGTAAATTACACTTAAATTACCACACACTACGGTTGTATGAAAAGTCGCTATATTGTGTTTGGTATTTCCAACTTATTTTCTATTAAACAAAATACTTGTCATTAAATATCTACTTTAAAAGTTTAATTATTTTACAAAACCTTTTAAAGGCCGGGGCATCATACCATCTAAAAATTAACTTTAACGTTAACATTAAAGTTTAAAGTCAATATAAAAATCTTATGTGACCTATCGTTAGAGCGGTTTCGCACTACGTCCGATCCGAATCCGTGAAAATATGTTCCGAAGTTGTCGTACAACTATTTGTATGGTAGGTTACGCACTAGATCTGATTTTCGTCATCCGAATTCTCTCCGTCATCCGTAAATTTCCATTTCGGAATAGATTCGGAAGTTGACGTCGATTGAAAAGACTCATGATCAACGACGTGAACACTCTGCTGTGGCTCCGCCTAAAATGATTGCTTGGATCTGTATTAGAGATCGGACTAGTGCGTACGCAATATCCGAATTCGGTCCGAGTTTTCTAGATCCACATTTCTAGATTCGGATCGGACGTAGTGCGAAACCGCTCTTACCGTACGTTTTGTCGAATTTTGGCACTGTTCTTAAAATTACCGCATGTTTTTCATACCACGATTACCGTTCAAGTGAGGGTAGAAGAACAAAACACCCGCTCTTCTCGCCGGACTCACCAGCAGTTTTCAGTCAGCTCGTGACCACGGCCATTGTAATATGGTCGATACGTAGAGCGAAAGGTACCTATTTTTACCTAAATAAATTATTCGTGATAAGTCCGGATAAACATTTAAAGCATGTGTTCAAATCGCGAAAATTTAAAAATTACTACCGTACGAGTACAAGGCCTTTTGTAAAGACTCCCATTGACTTTTGTAGGTCTCGCGATTTTGTATTCCGTCTGTGGACGGCGATACCTACAGAGCTGCATAGCTGCATAGGTGATACAAACCCACCCATTTCAGACACCTAAATATACGTCAATATAATATTAATCGCATATACATTAGCATTCAACTAATGACACGACGATTTATACGACTGTTCCCAAAAAGCATCAGACTTGAATCCTAATCAATTCAAATACTGAATGTGATAGTAAAAACGACTAAGTGACGGCTGGTGAAATAAATTTCGGCATGTCTGGGTGGTAGAGATGGGAATAAGGTAGTGTAGGTAAGTAGGTAAGGTAGTAATAAGAATTAAAAGATTTTACCAAGAAAAAAATGCTCTACTGTCACTTAAGTATATTTTTTTGGCAGTTGCCTTTATTCATCATCATCATTCCAGCCATAGGACGTCCACTGCTGGACATAGGCCTCACCATCGATTTCTTAAAAGGCCGTTTCGAAGCGACCTGCATCCAGCGTTTCCCTGCGGTCTCTTTTAGGTCGTCTGTCCATCTTGTGGATGGGTGCCTTTATTAACTAATCAGATTTATTACTTACAATAGGTATCAATAATAAAATACACTGACAAAAAATCACATGATCATCAAATGCTAAACAGGTTTTTTTTTGTATCATAACTAAGAACACGCTCGGTAAAGGCGAACTAAATTAAAATCGGCTTGGAGCCGTTTGGGAGCAACGTTGCCACAGACAGATACACACTTTAAACTTGTAACACCTCTCTTTTTGCTTCGGGGGTTAAAAAAAGTTAACTAACACTAAACTACTTAGCCTAGTAAACAAACAATTTGATTGCGCTACTACGCTGAATAGCAATGCTTATTGGTAAATGGGCAGTCCAATTGTTTTTGTATTGTTAGTTAGCTTGTATTTTGTTTAGATAAAAAAGGCATTTGCCATAAAAAAGGCCACAAACCATACATTTTCTGTCAGTGTATTTGCCCAACTCAATTTTTTTTACTATATTCACCTCCCTACGAACCGTCCGTGCATAAAAGTGCATCAGCAAGTAGTCCCACGTCGCGACAAAGTCACTACTGATTCATATTCAACATACACTTAGGTAATTCAATTTAGGCTTTGGATGTCGGCCATTATCATTTTAGTTTATACTTTACTTCCTTCGACGCAGACGAAAATTTCAAGGAGTTTTATGATGAACAACTTCCTTTTCACTTATGCCGCATTGTTGTCGCTTTTTAGAGACTTCTGTATTGCTGTAGGTACTTTTAATTTTTTGCAATTATCTAAGTTCATATTTTACACAGAGAAAATACTTTTTTTATCAGATAAGTGGTGGCGTGTTGAAGATGGTAACGCGTAGCCTAGAATGAGAACTGGCTCTCAAGTGATTCTGCCGGAACACATTTAAAAGGCTCCGTTATGTGCGATAGTCAACTTTAAGTTAATATTTTAAATATTTAAAACATTTTTTTATTTTGTGTTGTTGTTTGTGTTGTCAGACGGACAGACATCGCAGGCTTAGTAATAGGGTCCCGTTTTTACCCTTTGGGTATGGAATCCTAAAAATATTAAAACAAAAATTTGTTCTAACATATGATGCGTTAAAGAGGAGACAACTCAGCAGTGCATGAAAAATAATAACTTATTCACCAAGTTAAAAATCTTTTTGTTTCATAACATACACGTGGTTTTTTTGTCAAAAATGGGGCTACATTTTACTCCAAATATTTGCCTTTTAGCTCGGATGGACATTCGGAACTAACTAAGCGTCACTAAACACCGAACCACAAAAGAACGCAGACTGTTCACTCCGTGGCATACATACAAATATTACGCTACACATTGACAAGAGGTAATTGAACATATCTGTGACAAATTTTAGGGCCCGTTGCACGTGTCACTTAAATATTTGACGCATTGTCTCGACGCAAAGTTGCAACACTTTATCCACAAAGGTGGTACAAACAACGACATAGGAAAAGATACATGCATTGCAAGCATCGAGATACAATTCCTATAGAGTCACAATCTCTCAGAGAAAACAATCAAAAAACGTCCAAGCGGCATTGTACATACATATATACTTCACAATGCCACATTTACTTCAATTTAGACGTTATGTCGCTTGCATAGTGCTCAACGTTAGTTGTCTGCTATGTGATCGTAGATGTGGCATCGCGCGGCGTTGTAGTATACTTCACAATGCCACATTTACTTCAATTTAGACGTTATGTCGCTTGCATAGTGCTCAACGTTAGTTGTCTGCTATGTCATCGTAGATGTGGCATCGCGCGGCGTTGTAGTTGGATCGCGGTAAACTAACCAAAAAGTCTGCGCAATTCATAGCGTGCGCCGAGTTTTGGTTCAGTTTTTTTTTGGCACGATTGTGACTCTATATGTATTGTGTCTCGATGATTGCAAGGTATGTTTGTGACTATGATTGTAAAGATAAAGAAATAACTGTAAAGCGACCAACTCCACTCACCGGCCTTTCAACTATCTCTTTGCAAAAATTCACGTCGTTTTCATTCGTTGCGTAAAAGAAGGATAAACAAACCAGCAAACACATTTTAATATTGAATCACTTTCTTCTAGGCAAGTGAGCTCTATCGTATACCGCATCATCGCGAAGTGGCGGTCAAACGCAAGCCTATTAAATAATTAGAAAAATATATTATTATGTAATTTAAACTCTACAAGAACTTCTATGTATGTCCGTTTTGAGCTTGTTTAGATATGGATGCTAGTTAATTTAATCAGGCGTTACTTTGTGGAAATACCTCTTCAAAACTGTTTCTTAGAATCTCTAGTGTATTTCAGCCAGGCCGAACAGATTTTGATAAAAAAATTGTTTGAAAGTTCTGAAATTTGACTTCATCGAGAGTGTTTCTAGAAATGTACCTTATCGAAGGTAGCTATGATTTTATACAAGAAAAAATGTTCAGCCGTTTGAAGATTATCAGCTCAAATTATGCTTGTTGTGCTTTTTAAATTAGATTCAAGTATAATTTTTTTCCGGGATTTTTTGAAAGCTTTTTTTGTCAGATTTTATAAATTTTTGTTTCAGTAAAGTAAAACATAAATAATTGATCCCTTATGCCTTATCGTACTTAATACGACGTTGAAGTGGAAATATACTAGAGATTCGTCTGAAAAACAGTTTTTTAGATATGGATGCTGTAAGATCTCCGTAAAAAATCAAATTCAAATTCATTTTTTTCAAATTCATTTATTGAGCAAAAAAAATAAAATTAGTACTGCTGAGAATTGTCTGTGGGCCCCAAACTCGGCTCAGCCTGTGTCTTGGGGTCGGATGAGCAAGCAATTCCTGTTGTGACATACAAGTGCACGCGCTTACAAGTGGGATTTATTTACAATATAGAATATTAATTAAAAGTAAATTAAAGGTACAGAGTAATTAAAATAAAGTACATGCATATAGTTAAAGTAAAATAATAATAATAAGAAATCCATTACATACAAACAAACAAAATTAAATACCTAACATTGATTTTATATAATTATATTTATTTACGACCGCCTGGTATGAGTGATTGTAGGTGAGTGGTGTGTGTGTGTGTGTGTGTATTTTTTTGTGTGTTTGTGTGTGTGGTGGGGGGGTGAGTAGGTGACTGTGCGTGCTGAATTAGAATAGTAATATGTTTATGCAAACTTGACCTATCAGCTAAGATCATAGACTCTTACTAGGGCTTCAGTTTCCTCGTAACTGAGGTTTAGTAGCCAATCTTTCACCTTGGATCTGGCTTTTCTGTGGCTGACTTCTCTTAGGTTTTGAAATTTAAGCACTGAGTTGTATGTAAACCCATGTATGAACGGAGGAAGGCGGCGCGCGAACACTGTTCTGGCTGCCGGAAGAGGACCCAGCTTGAGGCGAGTGCTTCTTTTAGAAGGTGTTGCGCCAAAAGTATGTGCTTTATCAATTGCACGTATGATAAAAAGTTGCCTGACTGTATGTAGTTTTGCCTCCTGGTATAGTAGCTCAGTAGGGTATAAACGAGGTTTTCCTAGCATGACTTTTATAACTGCCCGTTGGGCCCTCTCCACACCAATCATGTAGGTCTTAGCAGCTCCGCCCCACACGCTGATACAGTATTGCAGCAGAGATTGGCACAATGCAGTGTACACCAGAATCATTACCTCTGCGCTAGCAGCAGGTCTCAGTTTCTTCATAATATGGATTATTTTCCGAACACGTTTAGAGAGAAATGAGATGTGCTGCTCGAAGGATAATTTCTGGTCCACTTGGACGCCCAGATATTTCGTACACGGCACTCTGTCAATATTACCACAAAGGCACACGTCAATGCTGATAGAGGAGGTATTGTGCGCACCGCAGGAAAAAATCATGATTTATAAAACGCGTGCAGGTCATAAAATTTCCGGCCTGCAATAGACATCAACGCGATATTAATGACGTAAATTATAAGAAGCAACTATAATTTTCAAAATTCAAATTTTTAAATGCCTATTGCAAATATAAATTGTATTCCTCTCTCTGTCTCTCTCGATTCTCTTCTTATAGGATAGGCTTAGATTAGGTACCGGTCAAACGTCATTGAGGATTGGTAAAAAAGTCCTTGGTATGGTTTTTAATGGGTTTTTAGCACAGAAAAGAGAAGTAAATAGAACGGAAATGAGAAGGAAAATCTGTCGCCAGGTATTATGACAGAATCTTGCTTGAACATTCTCATGTATGTCAACGCATCGAACTCCGCATCCAAAGAACTTGGACCTTACCTTTTTGGGTTACGTCTCAAAGTTCTTGGTCCGCATCACAGCTGCTAACTGATTTCAAATAACTGACGTTTCGTTAATATGGGTGCAACTGGCTACAAAAAAGTCTTACAAAAATGCCTTGACAGCCGTTCTAATTTAAACAATTTTTTTTTTCTTTTCTGTGGTTTTTAGGTTACTATGCTTTGTTTCCTATGCACTCCGAAACGTCTGGACCGCGAGTTTGATAAAATATTAAGGCAATCATCAGATTAGCCCAGCGAGTAATCTTGTGAAGTTTAGTAGCGATCGGATTAACGGTTTTTTTGGTATTTTAATATTTTTCCTACCAAAGAGAATATAAATACTACGTGATTCCCTACAAGAACAAGAATTTCAAGTTGGCCATCATAGAAAAAAGAGCTGTCATCTAAGTCAAAGGAGGTTGCTGTCTATACCAAGGAGGTTGCATTGTTTTCATGTTTCACTGGCAGATAGCTGACGTTATAAGGAGTCATCATCATCATCATAATCAGCCTTTTAACAGTCCACTGCTGGACTTTTAGCCTACCCCCGAAAGGGTGATTGGGCCATATCCACCACGCTGGCCCAGTGCGGGTTGGTGCATTCACATACGCCAATGAATTTCTTCTCCGTGCGGTTTCCTCACGATGTTTTCCTTCACCGTAAAGCCAGTGGTATGAAAATCCGTACATAAACTCTAAAGATCTCATTGGTACGGGCCTGGGGTTTGAACCCGCGACTTCACGCTTGCAAGTCTAGCGATCTCCCAAATAGGCTACCAAGGATATAAGGATTATAAGGAGTAACTTAGGCTAATCTTATCCCGGATATAACACGGGTGAAACCGCGGGGTCCAGCTAGTTGCATATATCGTAAAAAATAAATGAATATTATTTCAGTTAACCTTCAGGCCGACAAAGCATAAAATATAATGGACGATTCCCGGACCGAATAAATAAAGGGTGCACAAATATTTCATCGCTCGGCTATATTGAGTCGAGTAATAAACGCAATAAGAGTTGGCACTTGGCCATATTTTTTTTAAACAAACAGCTAGGTAGTTAGTTACTTTTGGTATGTCAATTCACACTTCGATTTGTTGAGTGCTCTGAAAATAATTTATTTTCGTCATAAAATTATGTAAAATGGTTTACAAATTTTCTAGGCTGAAGCCGGTTTTAGGATACGGTTTCGGTATCTTCTGGCTATCATCATCATCATCATCCACAGCCTTCGGTGGTGGTGGTGATGGTGGATGGTGGTGGTGTGGTGTCGATTTTGTGAGGTTTGGTTTGTGGTTGGATTTGGTTGTTAGTTAAACCAAATCATCAAGATTCAAATCAATAACTGTATTTTGTTTCGGTAATAAAATAAAAACATCCACACTAACTTAACATTCACCAAACGCAAAAATGTTGTCGACCGCCGAACTCGGCGAGCTAGCTTCCTTGTCATACCAAAGCATCGAATAAATTACGGCAAAACAATGCTTACTATTGAAGGAGCGCGATTTTTTAACCAACTACCCTCACATATAAAAAATGTAAACTCATTTCACGCATTTAAAAAACAATTGGCTCAACACATTATCTCAGATAATTCACTATAATAACAAATGCGTGAAGTGGGTACTTAACAAATTATTATGTATTGTGTAGTTGTTACTATTTATTTAGCGTTTAAGTATTTATGGTTTCTTTTTTCAATTTCTTAGTGCATGCGACGACGGACACTATTATTTAAGTTAAACATGTTATCACTTAAGTGACAAATAATTGTCTTTGTGGTAATAAATTTCTTTAAACCTAAACCTAATAAAAGTACATGCTAGTAAATAAAATACATAATAACATCTGTCACGGGACCCTATTACTGAGCCTACTATGCTATCTGTCCGTCCATCTGTCCGTCCTACCTTTAAACGGCTGTATCTTTCGAACCGTAATAGATAGCCAGTTGAAATTTTCACAGAATAATTTTATAATGTCACGGCGGATTAATTAAGAAATAAAGTCAAAAAGTAAAAAGAGAAGTGGGGTCCCAATACAACAAACGTATTTTTTTACGTATTTTTGTATTTGCTCTAGTGTAAAAACGGTAATACATACAAGCGTCAAACTTGGTGTGGTTACAGTACGTACTATAAAGTATAACAATAAACAATAAATAATGGCTAATTGCGAGTCGGTGACAAATTTCTGTTAATTACCAACCTAAGCCGGGACCCGGGTATGTCCTAAAACTGCGACCAGAACCACTAGAGGATGGGCAGCAGCATCCTCCAACTTGAATGGTGGAACCTCCTGGGATCCCCAAGCCGCCTGCCAAGCGTGGGGATTATGGCAACCCCCCCTTAGGGGGAGGCCTATGTTCAGTAGTTGACGTCTTTTGTTTTTTGGCTGATGATGATGACCAAGTTAAGCAACGTATTCGGTTACTTGGACGAGCTTATCATTTCTTTCATCGAATCAAAATTGCATATTTGACAAATTTTGAAAATGATTTTTTTTTTTAAATTGATTATTATTGTATTTTATGATGGTACGGAACCCTCAGTGCGCGAGCCCGACACACGCTTTGCCGGTTTTATTGTCATTCAACACATTCAAATACGCAGAACACCAATTCACAGTTATTGGTAGTTCCAAAAAAAGAAACCCATAAAACAAACTCGTAAAATAGCCAGTCGCTCAAAATCGTAAATCCAGAAAATGATCACCAATCAACGCATAAAATACATATACATGCATCGTTATGTAAATAAATAAGTTTCACCTGCAACTTTATTGTTCTATGTTTATATTCACGCTAGTTTTATATTTTACTTCCTCCGGCCGTGTTAGGAATACTGAAACTAATCGACAAACTTAATCCAACTTTAACAAACCAAAACAAATAAAAATCAACCTCTATTCTAAAGATAATTAAACCTAAATATTTGTTACAAGGGAATGTGTGAACGCATAGATAAGTTTGTAAAACAGAGGCGTCAAGTCATTAAGAAGTCGACGCCGAAAAAGTAATAAAAAGAAGAAAACATAAATAAAGTCCTAACCATGACAGTACCTGCCTCTAATAGTCAAATAGGGATTGTCTGGTCGCATGTCGCAACTTAATTTACAATGCTTAGAGTACACTCGCGAAATACGTTACTGGACTTTGAAATAGTCGGTCGCATGAAATGTGTTTTCGGATAGTGCGTACAAGGTTTTGACTGTGCTCTGAATTAGTTTACTTGTTAATTGTTTATCTATGACGGAGCTATGCAAAAGCGACACGAAAAATTGACACCGCTACATATTTCGAAAACTTGTACGAAACGCTTTTATTACACTTGTGCGAACAGCTAGTTTGTAGAATGCACTGTCTGAATAGGTGTTCCCGGATAGTTAAAATCTGGGTGTCTTGAAATCGCGAGTGAATTGGTTTCTTCTAGGCAAGCATGCTCCATCTTAGACCGCATCATAACTTAACATCAGGCGAGATGGCGGTCAAACGCAAGCCATTATTATATATTAGAAAAAATAGTAAACAATTATTACTTTTTTTAATTGAATTAAATTTCGTCTAGCTTTTACCTATCCAGATTTTAGCACATATAGGTAGTTTTGACATTCCTTTTTTTCGATTTGTGAACTGGCCTTATCATTTTACAAAAATGGAGGTCTAAATAATATGTTTATCAATCTAGATGCAGCTGTACTTACTATGTCCATAACAGAGACGTTTGTTCTCATATTTAAAATATTAGTAAAAGCTTGGTATCAAAAGAATGGACAGAGTCCGCAACAGCGCACTGCGCTCCATAACAGGTGTGGTCGACGTTGGCCAAAAAGCCACCAGAAAAACGGGCGGTTATCCGAGTCGCGTAGGCAACAAAACGCTCCCTCTGCCCCCGCCAAGTTATAGCGAGTCAGGACTAGAGTTAGGGCGCCCACGGGGGGAGTGCAACGACAAAAACGAGCATAGGTCCGACCTCGATGACGCCTGGCGCGGTAATGACCGCGGCGCGCAAAAATTCTAGCGTCCTTTTTACGCTTTTAATTTCACTAAAAAACGACACTATTCACTATGAAAAATCTATCCAATTAAAAAAGTGTTGAATAAAATTGCCTTTCAGTACATGCAATTTCCAGGTTGTTACGAGCTTTCATTAGAGCATAAAATGAAAAAAATAAATTAAGTCGACTTTGTTTCAGATTTTTTTTTGATCGAGGAAAGTTTATTCTATCGTGTTTTGAACCAAATCATAAACTCTAACACAGATGTATCTGTGACATGTATTTTTTTCCAGCTCAAATATTGTAATTTAACTGAATAAAATTGATTTAAAACCGTCAAATTTGGTATAAGAGGTTAGGCGGGACATGTGGCGCGTATGCACCCCGACCGATGGGCCAGGATCGTCACACAGTGGATGCCTGATGGACGACGCAGCTAAGGAAGGCCTAAGAAACGCTGGCGTGACGATCTTGACTCATTCCGGAGGGGTTGGCAAGTGGTGGCGGAAGACCGAGATTTGTGGAACGAAGGCCTTTGCTCAGCAGTGGGACAGTATAGGTAAAAAAAAAACATTTTATCATTTCATCTGGAGTGTTATCCAATTGAAGATTACATAATTGATCAATTTAAAAGGAAGCATTAATAGCTACTGCACTTCATAATACGTAAGGGATTTTGCTTACAATGGACCATAAAGTTATTCAATTAATAAATTAACCATCTCCGGAAGTTGCATATATAGTTGGGGGATAAGGAAGATTTTCCATTGTTAGCTTTATTTATTACACATTGTATTCATATTTCAATTAAAATTACTCAATCTTCTTAACCAAACTATGAAGTACTTTTATTTGTATTTCTTAAATATAAAAAGAGCGGCAAACAAGCGTGCGGTCCGCCTGATGGTAAGCAGAAACCGCTACTTATGGACACCTGCAACACTAGCAGATGATGTTCCCTGTTCACCTGGGTGATTTTATTCCAAGGTGAAATAAAGAAACCATAATTTCCACGTTGTTCACCCAGGTGAACATAGTGAAATAAGCCGACACTAGTGGTATAATCTCTACATAGTATAAAGTCCCTTTCCGCGTCTGTCTGACTCCTCCTAAACAACGCAACGGATTTTGATGCGGCTTTCACCATCAGCTAGATACATTGTCACAGAAGGTTTATATATATAACTAGCGACCCGCCCCGGCTTCGCACGTAAATTACACCCGTGTGAAGCCGGGCGGGCGGGTCGCTAGTATATATATAATTACATATATGTTATATAAAAATGAATCCCTATTTACCTTGGCACGCCGGTTCTTGAGAACGACTTTACCGATTTCATACATCTTTTTTTAAGTTTTCTAATACTTTGAAGAAGGTTCTTACGAAAAGAAATATTAAGAAAATTGCACAGTAAATTGGAAAATTTCAGAAAACTTAACGACGATATAACTCGCGTGAGAAACCGCGGGGCGCAGCTAGTTATATATAAATTGTAGAAACAGCTTAAGGTGGCAACTTACCGGTTACAATAACAACCATTGATCTACATACACATATAGACATGCTCTTAGAATCGCCATACGGTAAATTTCCCAGAACACGTTTAAAACTAAAATAGTTTACTGAAAGTCAATAGAACTTATTGACGGTTAAGTTAGCTCTCTTGCTTAGAGTAATACACACTTGCCGTAGTACGACAGCGGTACGACACAAGCTTTATTCTGCCGGACGCACGTCCATTCCCCTTTAGACTGACCGCGCAAAGCCACCTTCCAAAACAACATAGTTTACCCCCATGTCGCTATAAGATAGCATCTAAATCTCTGTAAATTTGATGTAAGTTGCCAGTATTTGTTATGACAAGGTGGTAAACCGTGGACATGTAAGGTGTTGAGTCTAGGACGAGCTCATTGTAAATTATGGATGTACTGTGTGTCCGTACGGAGAATGCTAAGTCCGATGAAAGAAGCCGAGGGCGCGATGGTGTACAGTTATAAAGTGGACGGATAGGACGGTGCGATTGATTATTGATAAGATTTAATGGTTTATAAAGATGGGAAATCGAATGATGAGTCCATCGCATCATATACGTGTAAATATATCTTTCTATATATATAAAAATGAATCCCTATTAACCTTGTTCACGCCATAACTCGAGAACGACTTTACCAATTTCATTTGTCTTTTTTTTTTAGTTTTCTAATACTCTGTATACAGAAGGTTTTTACGGTAAGAAAAATTAAGAAAAATGCGCAGAAAATTCAGAAAACTTTTGACGATTTTAACTTGCGGGTGAAACCGCAGGGCGCAGCAAGTATATATAAAAATGCTAACTAATATACTAAGCTAAAAGGGAATCCTAAATAGATTTAGGGTCCCTTTCAGCTTAGCTTAGCTTTTCCCTTTCTGCCTGACCCTGTATAAATGTTCTAATTCGTGGGTTATATTTTTTTTTACTGTTGATTAATCCACGTTTTGTTTGATTATCTAATAACCTCTTGTAAGCCGCTTTACTACCTCATATCTAACGACTACTTTGGCTTCCGTGCAAAATAAATAGCAACGAAGTTATTACAATAATGGAACTTTAAAATAATTTCAATTATTCTGTGTACTTTATTTAACATTTACAATCAAACAAAAAACGTGCCTTATTTCCCTTGTACTACTATAATTATGGCACGGGCTAATTTGTTCCACGTCTGTATTAAAAAGTCATAAATTCGAAATACGAAATGCTTGACAATCTTGTGCTGACATAATGAGGGTTTTTTTTTTACTGAATCGCTCAAATGAAGGTAAGTAAGTGATTACAAACAGGTGGGGAAAAGGTTAATCAACAGGTGGCAACATTTTTTGTTATTAGAGGAAGCATTTACAATAATGACTTCTAAATTGTGCGCCTATGTTCATTGTTCAGGTATAATTGAAGTAATATCGAAATGTACTTCTGGGGCCGTACGGTCAGCTGTTTTAAGCGATTCTGTTTAGGTGATTGCGTAAAGTTGCGCAACTGCAAACCGTATCTCGGAGTTGTCTGTCCGTCATATGCGTGTCTCGACACGCTCTAGGTCAGTTAATTAGTTATCATTTTGGATTTTCTCTTCATCGTATTACTATATCTAGTTGTCTACATCATCAGATTCGTCCTTGGTAGCGATTGTTGGAAACAATTTGTATTCTAACATTTCTCTTTCATTCCCTATCACTGAGATGGTTATCAATTGTACCAGGAATACAGCATCGTCAACAACACATGTGTCAAATACTAACCTAAGAATAATGTGCAAATCTATTGGATTGGAAAGCACATTCAGTTGCATTTGTAGTGTCAGAATGTAGCGTCGTGCAATCGTGGCATGTTTTAAACTTATCTGCATGCCAAGAAGGCTACACTTTTTCTCGGAAAAAAATCTTTAAGAATATTTCTGAGGAGAAGCTGCTTTGCTTTTTCTTATGCCCTGGTAATGGGTCTTGATAACTACTTAGTAGAGCACGCTTTAGTGCTTATTTGTCTGTCTAACGACTGATTGATTAACTAACTTATTTCAAGATGTGACCAAAATAAGGTTTTATTTGACGGGTCAGTTTTGTTCAAAAAACAAGATACCTTTCTCACCTAACTCTACAGGTTGGTCACCAACTTACTTTGTTTTACATACTCGCCTCTCTGACAACTTCTAGAGTCTCTATCTGAGTGCCACCGATCTAGTACCCAATAATTCATTCAAGGTGTAATTAAATTATAACTAAAATTATTACATACCTACCTGATGGAAGGCCTAAGAAACACGTGACGTGACGGTCTTGACTCATTCCGGAGAGGTTGGCAAGAGGTGGCGGTGGACTGAGATTTATGGAAGGAAATGGGGAAGTTCTTTCCCTAGCAGAAGGACAGTATAGGGTAAACAATATCATCATCATCAGCCAGAAGACGTTCACTCCTGAACATAGGCCTCCCCCTTTAACCTCCACACTGAACGACAGCCTGCCTTTTACATCCACTGGATGCCAGCGACTCTCACAATGTCGTCGGACCTAGTGGGAGGCCTACCTACGCTGCGTCTTCCGGTTCGTGGTCTCCATAAAGTATATACATAACTATTCGGAGATAGTATTTAATTTTATTTATAGTATCTTTAAGCAACGAAATCAAATTTAAACATATATTTAACATATATCAGAACATGGTAGGTCATACATACAAAGTACAGGGCATACAGGGTCGAAGGCCTTTGGATATTTCAAACGATCTCCAATTTCAGGCAACGTGCCCAAAACTGGTCATGCCCCACTTTATTGTGAAGCTAACTTATTGCCCAAAATACAGTCAGACACTTTGGTGAATAATAAAGAATTAGATTATAATCAGTAGCGAAAAAAATCAAAAGTTACAAAACAATCCTCAAATATTTGGGTGTTCCCCGATAGTTACAATCTGGGTGTCTTGAAATCACGAGTGAATCAGTTTCTTCTAGGCAAGCGTGCTCCATCGTAGACCGCATCATCGCTTAACATCAGGCGAATTGGCGGTGAAACGCAAGCCTATTAATATTATTTTTTAAATCGAAGACAATGTCAATGATATCTTCTCAACGTTTCCAATCGGGCACATCGTACGTCTATTCACACATTCCTACAATGAATCACATAATAAATAATAAAGTCGTATATTCGCTGTTCGCTACGCAGTACGTCTACTCCGTCAAGTTATTAGTTGCAGGAGTATGCGAAGACGACTTAAACGCTCTCTAATTAGACAATTCGTGTTCAAACCGCACAAACCGAGCTGTGGCCATATAATGATGGAGTCTATTGTCTCACCTGACATATAGGCGTGCAGAATAACTTATTGCAGTAGGTAAAGTCGGTTTAATGTAAACTATGTCACGTGCCGAATTGTGTCTGTAGGTAGTAAATCATCAGGATGTGAATTATTTTATGCCTAACTAGCTGCGGCGCAGTTTCACTTGCGTAGAAATTTTCTTAGAAAACATACAATCAAAAAAAAACCCTTGTCAAAAAAAACCTCCGGCCCTCCAACTATGATGTATACAAAAAAATCACGTCGATCCGTTGCTCTGTTGCTGCAGAAATTAGGAAAAAACAAACCTACAAACAATTATTTTTTGTATGATTATTGCATAGTTGTTCTATCTCAGAATTGCCTAGTTCAACAAGAACAGAAGGTTCATTCCCATATCTTGTAGGTATGTCGAAGACTCATACGCTTCATTCCTGCCCTAAATTTTGGCTACGAATCTGTGGGCCCCACCGGATGCCTTCCCATACAGCTATAACATAGGGCGCTTCAAAAAAAATTACTGAACAAAATAATTACCTTCCCTGAAAAGCAGGCTACGCACCATCAATCGGTGTTGTAGTGACCATCAGGTGTTCCACCTGCTTATTTGATTCTCTATTGACGAATAAGAGTTGTTGTTAAAGTTAAGGTCAAGCTAGGCGTTTGATCAAAGCCCAAATAGTATGGTCGAGAAATGTAAATTCATCGTCTCGATGGGAATCAACTAAAGTTAGGTGGGCGTAACACATCGTTAGGAAATTGGCGACAGATTTTCAACTAGATGGTGGTGACCAGGCGAGTACTACAAAGTAGTACTACCCTGATATGATTTCTTGGCAATGTTTTC
Source organism: Agriopis marginaria (assembly GCA_932305915.1). Lineage (NCBI taxonomy): Eukaryota > Metazoa > Arthropoda > Insecta > Lepidoptera > Geometridae > Agriopis > Agriopis marginaria. The sequence goes on along the minus strand of OW029914.1, from coordinate 16,214,347 downwards.
CTTTACCGGCAGCTCAATTTTTTTTAACCCACATCATTATAGGCATCATCATTCATATTCATCATCCTAACTTGCTAACCACCAGCCATCATTGCTTCGAGCTCCCGCAATTTTCTATATTTTTCTATTATTTCAGGAATATGGCACTCCACTTAGTTAATTTTAGTGACAGTAATAAAAACATTTGTTTGCGATGACGCAAAATAAATTAGTCATGAATTACATCCTCAAAAATTCTAACGACATCGTAAAAAACGTAGAATACAACGTTTTACAAGTTTTGTTATCTTGCGACACTAAAATTAAAATCACTCCGTTTTGCAAAAAAAAAAACAAGAACTTGTATATCAAAATAATAAAATGAAATTATATATCAAAATAATGTTTTAAACTATCACGGTTGTTCACTAAAGTTATACTCCCGATATTTCGGCGCAGTTACATGCACCATGTCCACGGGAAGACACAAACAGCATTCCACAACCTTACCACGGTAAATATCCCGTAAATAATCATATAACTTTATATATCAAAATGTTAATCAAATCTGTGTATTGAATCTAAAACATTTCTATATAACGGGCAATTTTTTTTTCAATGGGTAATGTTTAACAATCAACCCCAGTGTCAAAATTGTGCTGCACTCAGTGTAATCATCGAAATAAATTGCATTGAATTTTCGCGTATAAATATCGTAGTTGGAGCACTGGAAGGTGACATAGGATACATTTTATCCCGTAAAAATGTACGGTTCCTAAAGATTCTCTCTGGGTCTTCAGGTCCACGCGGCTGAAATCGCGGCAGCCAGTAGGTACAAAATACGGCTGGTTCCAATATAAGTTGTTTTTGAAATGAATGCTTTTTTAATGTCTTTTCAATGCTACGGTGTTGAAACGTTTTTTTAAGATATTGTATTTTAAAAATCCTAACGAATTTGTCCCAGCGTCGCTACCGATCAAAGTGTCACCTTACCTTTCTGGCAACACTATGGCTCACCTATACTAACTTATAATAGTTAGCCAATGAGTTCGTGAGCGAGCGTCCAAACGATTCTATTTAACAAAGTTTTGGCGCTGTGACTCCAACTTGTGCATAATTGGCAATGTTAGCTTGATGCATATTGATTAACTGCGTTTACTGTGACATTGGTGAAATCTCAAGGACTTGCTAAGTAGGAACTGGTCGGGTTGGATGAAAGGTAAATAATGTATGGATGGATGTACATTTTAGTAAGTACCAGAGGACAGTGTCTTTTGCCCCAGTGACATAATATTCAAAATAAAACAAACTTAAGTACTAGTTATCTTTCCGCGCTGGACCCAGACATCCATACAAAGTAGGCAATGTCCTTTATGTTTTTTTGTGATTTCTGAGGTTCCAGTAACTACAACAGTTTAAGGTAGATGCACTTAAAATGTCCACCTGTGTACTATGCAACAGTCTTTTGTACATCGAAGGTTAAAATGACTAAAGAATTGTATATACATAAGGTTCTTTACCAACAGCAAACTATTAGCATTATTATTTTGACTTTGGTCTTTTTATTTCTACGAAATAATTGACTGCGCTCAAGGTTTCGAACTCTACCGCAATAAGTTGGCGTTTGTATATTTGTAAGTTTGTATTTTTGTTCGTAGTTAACTAGATCTGATCTTCATGAAAAATTATAAGCAAGCAGTTTAAGCAAATACAATTTTCAAGTTTAAATATAAGCAAAAGTAGTCAAATGGTTGTAAATATTTGAGGGTTGCGAGTTAATAGTTTTCAACAACTAGTAAAAAAATATATGCAAAACTTTAAAGCCAAGAATGGTATGCATTCAAAAACTGCAACAGGGCGCTTTATCTATATAGTAAAAGTAAAATGAAACAAGTTATAATGAGTACAACTTCATTTCTTATCTCTGTGTGGCAAAAAAGTAAGTCATTATTTTCATTAAAATTATGTTTACTTCGCCCAGGTATGGCAGTGGGATTAATTAGCTCACCGTTCCTTTATTTTGTTTTCATAGTACAAACAAGGTCTATGAATATTATAGGTACTTATATTTTATAAAACCCTAGGGCAGGGTTTCTTAAAGTAGGATCCATAGACCCCAAAGGGGTCCATGATGCGAGTGTCAGGGGTCCATAGTCCCGGAGTTTATTTATATGAATTCGTTTGAAGTAAGCAGTTACTTATATTAAAAAAAAAAAAAACCTAATATATAGTAATTTTCAAAAAGTGCTGTTGTTTTATTCGAAAATTAAAGACGCCAGAGGTCCGAGTTATTTTTGAAATTTTTAAAGTGGTCCGTGACTTCAAAAAGTTTAATACTCATTGTCCGAGAGATTAATAATTATCAAGCGTGGTGCTATAAGTTAGAGCGGTAATTTAATTATCGATAAATTTTATTTCTTACTTTTGTATGGCAAAAAGTAAGTCGTTATTTTCATTAAAATTATGTTCACTGGTATGGAAATAGTAATTAAGTCACCGTTTTGTTTGTATATACATAAGTATAAGCAAGGGATGTCTGTGAATAATAGGTACATACATATTAGTTACAACCTGGTCAAGTAAGGTGGATAGTTACAATCTGTCTTTAAATCAAGAGTGACTTATTTTTAGGCAAGTATGCTCCTTTGTCGACCACATCAGGCGAGGTGGTTGTCAAGCGCAAAACTATCTATAGCATATTGTAAAAAACAAAACGACTTAACGAAAGTTAGGGTGGATAATTTCATAATCGATAATTTTAGAAAGACGGTAATAAATAGGTAGAGATAGAAAGACGTAAAGAGTGGGAAAGATAAAGCGAGACAAAGGAATAAAGAGTTATATTAGCATTTATATAATTGTCAATCTATGTATTTCTAATAAACATTTATATAACTATAAGTGTGACTTAGTGTGATTTATTTTTAATTACAAACAAGTTTGGTTATCAAAATTATATGAATATGATAGAAAGTCAACGTCATCCCAATGTAAAACTAAAAATGCAAGCCCCAGTCTCGAGTCCTCGTTTCCGAGAAGACTCGAAACAATTCGTGGACTAAAAACAATTAAATTGTAATTAAGGACCGTATTAAGAAAGAAGGCATGCGCGGGCGCATTACGGCACCCATTTTAGGGATAGTGATGCGACGATATCGACGGTAAATGTATCGATATAATTAAAAGTCACATTGCAAAACTGAGAACGTAAGTAACAGGCATATATGATAAGTCCGTTTATATAATTTCCAAATATCTAGAATACTCAAAGAACTTTAGGAAAACAGAAACTTTTGAATATTTAAAAACTCAAGTTAAAGGTACACATGCTTTGCTCTATAAAAAAGCAAAACACCCCATTAATCCATTTCATTCAAAATTCACGATTCGATATTTGAATGGCCGATAAAACCCGATACTTGCAACGCCCGCCAATTTCGCATGCATAAACATCGTAAATCTCATTCAATGAAAATGAGTATCGATAATCGATATCGAGTTTAACGATTGTTTCATTACAGGACTATATCCAAACTTATTCAGTTAAAAAGGTCGTAAGTACCAAACCTTTAATAAGACTGAAGTCTTTTTTCCACTAGTGTTGTGTCGAGGCCACGTCGGACAATGTCGAACCGCGTCCAAAACAATCACATCTTCATTAATTACGGAAGGAATTTTTGTGATGGCAACTCTAAATATGGTGTGGTTCACGTGATAATCAGACGCGAATCGCAGTTATGATTTAATGAGTCTTTCCTTTGAATAGAAATAAAAAATTAAACGAGTGCTTTCATTTTGTGATATTTGTTATGTAATGTAACTGAATTGTGGGGTAGCAAATAAAATTACCTCAAACATGCTCGGATATTCGTTCATTGCTGTCTTTGTATATTTATGAGTATTCTTTCTATGCTCGAGAAAAGTATTGTAGAACCTATTCACGTAAACGCCTAAAAGATTTGATAGATTTACGTTATTTGCGTCGGCGATTCTAGCAAAAGCTCTTGTATGTGTAAGTAGGTAAAATTTAATTTGCGTCATATAAACTGTTGTGAAAAACAGGATGGTAATAATTATGTAGTACCTACCTAATAAAGTTTTCTTCTATTAAATAATATGAAAAGTATATTATATTTCTTGTTCGCGTTTATTTTTTTCAAGAAGTTATGCGAATTATAAAAACTAATTAAAAAAAAAATCTAATAAAATTGGCTAAATAATAAAGTTCCTTAACCTACGTCCAAATGCCTCCTAATGTCGGTGGCACTCGCACCACGCCCAATTTCTCCGTACGTGCTAATGACAGTGCAACCGCACCTCAATTTGTCGCTCCGTTTTTGCTGGTCACCCGTCGGCATTCCGGCGTAATCAAAACTCTTTCCCATCCCTATTACGTGCGTAATTAGTTGTGGACTTTATTACCATGTATTTGCAAACAATGCGTGGCCATTAATTCAGTAAAACTCAAGAAAAATATTTTCGTGAGAAGGCGAAAAATGGCTTCGGTCCATTTCATTTGACTCATTAGCATAGTGACTTTTCTTTGAGAACTATATTGATAACTAGCTATTGCCCGCGACTTTGTACGCGTAGACTTTCATATAATATTTCAACCCCCTTTTTCCCCCTTCAGCCCTTTCGCAAAATCCTTTCTTAGCGGAACTCTACACCCCATAAGTAATCTACCTGCCAAATTTCAGCTTCGTAAGTCAAGTAGTTTGCGAGATTTCGTGATGACTGAGTAGATGAATTTCGCTTTTATGTATAAATAGATTGAACATTCTGTTATTGTATTCTGTTATTATTATCATCGCATAACCTGCTCTTTAAAATTTTTTCACACCATTATACCTATTGCCTTCTGCACCACTGCACCCTAATATTTCAAGAAGCTTGTGATAGTTCAGGTCTGGCAGAAGGAATACACCTCAAGCCAAGCTCATTGCCAAAAAACAAATGCTTACGTTATATCACAGAAGACATAAGTTTTTTATAATATACCTATAACAAACAGCCATTATTTCAGGTCTGAGATCTGTTTAATCTGATGCTGGCGTCGTAGTTTCATCATCACACTACTGTGCGGTTCAAGCAATCTTTTTTGCCTCATGAGCTCCACCCCCATCCCTCCTGCAGAATTTCCGTAACTATAACATGGGTTTCCATAAAAGGGCTGTAAATAGTGTCTATAAAGGTTGACAACATATCTGTGATGCTCCTGGTGTTCCAGGTATCCATAGGCACTGACCACTTACCATCAGGTAGTCCATTAGTTTGTTTGCCACCTTTTGGTGTAAAAAAAAGGTTATATAGAGTAATATTGTCATACTAAAACAAAGACTCAAATGCCTCAATATGTGAGTGTTAGTAATCCTAGCCATAAATACATACCTAACTATATTCAACTAGCATAAGTACTCGTAAAAATATCTTAATTATATTCCTCCAACACTAAACATAAATAAAGGCCTAACTAATGACAACCTCATTGTTTCAGATGCAACCAGCGGAAAATGACACGCCAGCGGAACAAAGATGATATCAAATAACAACACAATGATTAACAAAATGTTAGTGATAACACTGGAATTGACTTGATAAATAACGTGAATGGTGTTAAAACTGTTAGCGATGATAACAATATATTTAAAAAACTTTTTATACAGACGTTGATATATGACCAGTTTTTGATTTTTGTGGAAGTTGTAGTTAACCCAAAAATGCAATTGTTATTTTAAATATATTGGTAAATCAAAACTAAATGTCATATCAAAAACCAATGGCCATTCTAAAATAAAATAACAAGCTAGTGACTAAAGAAACAAGTATGATGTGCTTCCGGACGTAAAATAATACAGTAACAAAAACTATATGTTGGGAGTGACGTAGTGATACTGCCAAAATCTCATTGAAATAGATCAAAAAAACTGTGGATAACGCAGAAGATGACTCAAGCATGCCAGAATTTGGTCTAAATAGAGTGATATAAACTGTCAGTGAGGTAGATGGTGAAGTGAATATGCCAGACCGAGAGTCGGTCGGCGCTGGGAGTGGGTTTCTACCTCTGCAGTTTCCCTCTGCATTTGCTGCCTTTCATGCTGCTACCCCGCCTGGAGGCCAGGCGTCGGCGATGCATCACGCTACGCATTATCATCATCATGCGCAGTAAGTACCTCTTTTATTACATTTGCACTTGAATTTATGCCCTTTTTTGTCACACTGAACACCATGGCGACAACTGAACGTACATGTATTATCTTTTCTCTAATTGTATTTTTCTGTGTTTTGTAGCGTTATACTGTCTTATGCACAATTTTCGTTGTTATTTTTATGTTTATTAGGGTAAATTTTGAACTTCTTTGTGTTTTTTGGTGATTCTGTTAGTTTGAAGCCCTTAAATTATAGTCAAATATGAATTTTCTGCATTATTTTTAAACACTATTTTTAATAGTTTGAAAGCGTTTGTTATTTGTTACGAGAAAGTGCAACTATACTAACCACTGTCTTTTTTTAATAATGTCATGCGTAGTGGTTTTAAACATATAAAATGTGCATTTTGTGCCCTTTTAATATTTTTTTTTAGTGGTAACGTTTTTAACAGTGTGTCTACTGAAAAAAACATAATAAGTATTGTTTTGTAAATATTTTTTGACTTATATGTTTGAACAAATTGCAACAAAATGTATTTTGAAACTAGTACAACATATTATAACAAGTTTTTTTATGTATTAAAATTACTAAAAGCATTTGATAAGGGGACGTTCATACTCATAATTTGCCAATATTTTACTTCAATTTTACTTATTAACGTAATACAGTATTATTTTAATGACTCACTACCGTAACTACTCTGTATTTTATTCATTAAATTACTCTTAGGGAGTTTTAATTATGCTGCATTTAGTATTATGCAGTCTTAGTTTTTACGTCTATCGGATGTATTGAACGCTTTCATGTCGTCTACATATGTAATTTTTATTATGATTCGCTTGCAGTGCAAGTGTCCTTTAATATTGCGGGCATTCACGTCCCTTCGCTCCGAAACACCAGACCACGTTTATTGGACTACTTCATAAAACAGAGTGGTTCATTTAGCATCGAACACGAAAATACCACCAGTCTTTTATTACATAATTGCGCATGCCATTTTCCGTTTGACTTCATGTGATACGCTAACATTGTCGTATTCATTTGCAATTAATATTTCTGTGTTATCTATAAAATTCGTATTGGATTCTTGTATGTACGCCTTTATGCGTGCGCGGTTCCATTAGTTTAACCGTTTTTATTTTAACATCAGTAAGGGCTTTTTTATTTTCCTTAGGATAGTTTATATCGGGAGCAGGTAGAAATTTTTAGATTAGATTAGAGTCGGCGTATTAGCCCGTGGTTTACGGTCGACTATAAAACCCCGCACGGTCGAGACAAGGTGTTACTTAATGATAATTTATTGCGAAACATCGGACACGAAAGCGGCCCGATTTGACGACAGCATTAATCTTCCGTAACTGGACACAATAAAACGCTATCGTAAAATTCGGAAGAGGTTCGATCGACGAGTGCATAAACCGGCAAGTGACAAATGATAGACAGGAAGTCGTCAAAGGGATTGAGACGTTTACAATGTTAGGACCGACGTTAATAAAAGCAGGATGGTTTGGTTCAACAAATGAGTTGGTCGCTGAACTCAAAGGAAGGGTGATGCATGCCCAGCGGCCTCCAGAGATGATTAATGTTCTGATGCCTCGCGGCCGCTCTTCCTTCTATATAAACATTCAAAATCTTAAATACGTACTCAAATACACTTTCAAATCACCTGATTGGCGCAATCGGTTCCACGTCCCTTTTCCCAAAAACGCATCCCGTGTGATCATTGATATAAATTCGCAATTGATGGTTAATTTCAAGCAGATTTGACATCATAAACTACCTTGACTAGAGTGCTAATGCAATAACTTTTAGCTTGAAATATATGAGCTAAAGTCTCATCATAATTTATAGTGATTACGTAATCTGAAGAAAGTATACAATCTATATTTTCTCGGAACCCTTAAGATTCTTTGTGATACTATGAATTTAGTCGCTTCGCCGGATGGGTGTACCATTAACGACAGTTTCTCGGTGGCTCATTTAACCCGCTGCTGCGATAATTGCCACCACGTGTTTATTTCCAACCGTTCTAATTATACCACGCACAATGGGTTGGACACGATCGGTTATTTTGGCTTCGTCGCTCCGTCAAAGTCGATTTTGTCCGGCCACAAAAGAGGTGTTGCGAGTCAGCTGTCGTTTGATTCATTAAGTGGAACCCTTTGAACTGATGAATAGGCATTGCGTGCCATTGCACCTATTTATTCTGCTTCAGCATTTTTAGCCGCATGTTTTTTTTAAGACAACTCAATTTCGTTCTTTTACATATTTTGGATTGTTGGTAGTTATTGGTTCTTTTGCCGGTACATTTGTCTTTTCTCCATTCTCTATTTTTGTTTCAATGATAGGCTCACACTCACATGTCTCTAAAGTTATACCTTTGCATGCACCTGATCTAAGAGTTATACATGTATGCAAATTATCTGTATTGTTGTTTGTTCTAGTACTTTTTATCTGTAGGTATAACAAGACATACATAATATACATTTTAATCTATTTATACAACTTATCGATAAAACTACTATGTACAACTAAAAATATAATATATACAAAAAATAAAAATCTAGGCGAACAAATCGCCACCATGCGGCAGGGTTCCCAGAATGCTGGCAGCATTGCCCCGCTGGATTGCGAGGCTTAATTTTTGTGCGAAATATGCTCCAGCTCTGGGATCCCCCGAGGCGAGAACCAATCTTGTCGAAATATCTTTACAAAACTTTTTTGTATCGGACGACCACGGGCCTAGAGTCTCTACAGCTAATGCGGAAAACTCATAATGCGCGCTCAATTGTGCATATTTGCGGTGTTTTAATAATTGAGCGTTGTCAGCCGCGGCCCCGACGTCTCGAGCCAAACCGGAGAGATGTGATGGCGCCAGGGTGTCCACGCACGTAGCGTCCCAGACAAGTGCACGTCCGAGACACCACGGAACTAGGGTGGCACCATCTGGTCTCTTGCCGTCATCTCTCACCATTCCAGTGGGCTCCAGCGTCGAGGGCACGGAAGCTGAAGAGAGTGCCCGCCTGACTAAGTCATTGATGGCCCAATGACGAAATAGGCGGCCAGCACTCTTCACGCACGACAGCCCGTGTCGTCCGAGTTGGTCCACGCCTCGGCCGCACTGGCAGCGGTGAGGCTCGCACAGTTTTACGCCCAAACGCAATCCCACCACTACTCGTAGGCTGCTGGGGTCAAGGATGGTTGCTAGGTTGTCGGAAGGGAGGGCACGGAGCCAGTGACCTGATTCCACTTCCGACACAACCAGGAGCCGCGCTCGGTCCGCGATGTCTGTAGCTTGTTCCAGTAAAGCCGAATGTGTGATTTTGATGAGTGGAATGTCCCACGCGCTCTGTGTTCCCATTTCAGCTGGAACACTGATACTCGGGCATGAAGCACACCAGGCCGTCAAGGCCTCAGTCTGGCCTGCCACCCGAACATCGGCAATAGGTATATTCAGGATCATGCCGATGAGGGCTTGTGAACCATGACTGGACGCCAAGAAAGCCGGGAGTGCCACGCTAGCGGAACGACGAATGCCCAAGCCACCGAAAGAAATGGGGAGGGTTGCCTGTGCCCAAGAGCGAATATCAAACTGAAGATTTAGAATTTTGGTGACTGTTTCCTTTAATGTGTTATCAACTATGTCTATAATTGATTGAAAATACCACACAGGGCAACTTCGTAACAAATACATGAATTTAGGGGTAAAAAGACAAAGCCGAAGGATATAAATAGCCATGTGTGGTTTAATTTGGAACAGGCGAGCAGAATTGTCAGTAAATTTTTTAATCTTTGACGTCACTAAAGATGGTATCGCATCCAAGAATATTGGGGCACCTAGAAGAGTTAGTGATGATTTTGACTGTATTGAAATATCGGGGCACAATAAATTGAATTGGCCAATAATGGATGAACGAATTTGGTCTGTAATGTGATCTGGGACGTAAATTTCACATTTATCAAAATTCAATTTCAGGCCTATGGTGTTGAAACGATGGATGATCAATTTAAGGTCCTCCAATACCAAGGATGCACTGCCCCCCAAAGAACCGTCATCGAGGTACCAAACATTTAATTTTGAATTTAGATCTGCAACAATAGGGTGGATTCCTAAGCTGAACAGAGCTGGTCCGAGCGGGTCTCCTTGCTGGCAACCGACAGAAGAATTAATTTCGTTTAGGCCATAAAGCAGTTTTGTAGGGGCGCCGTAACATTGCCACATATAATTGTAAATCTCCGGTATTTCTTCATGGATTTCAGACAACAAGACGCCCCTGTCTAGACTGTTGAAAGCGTTTTTCACGTCAATTTTTATATAAACTTCATAATCGGTCGACCCAAGAAACGTACGCGTAGCGTGCACAGCCGCCTCGCAGCCAGATTTTACACCAAAACCTAGCTGATTTGGCATGAATTTTTTGGAGAGACGCTGTTGAAAAGCTCTGCAACATATTTTGGATGTGAGACGTCTCAGAGTACTGCCGACAGCGATGGGGCGAACCCCGCCATCTTTTTTTGTTAGCGCTACTAGATTGGCACCGTATAAAATGGGTACTATCTCTTCCGGGACTCGACCATCCAGCATAAGATTTGCCAAGGCGGTCAAGTCACGGAGAAGAGATCTTCCTGCTTCACCGACAAAAGGATCGGTGAGATCTTTCAGATGCTGTGGAGTTATGGCGTCCAGACCACCCGCAGACCCATTGGGAAAGGACCTGATAGCCAAAAGAATAGCTTCCTCATCAGTTTGCAGGGTTGGTTCGGAAGCAGGAGGTGACGGGAGCTGAGTGGTAGGCGACTGCGCAGGGTGTTTATCGCATAATGCTGCATAAGTCTCAGCGGAATCCGTGGCAAGAGAGTCACTGCAAAAAAGGAGTTTTGCAGCGCCTTTTATGTTTCCATCTGAAACTTTGTTTTCTATTAATTTAGTGTGATTTGTGAAAGGGATGACCGGATCGATATCGAGTGAAGGAATGAAGCGGCGAGACGTATTGTGTTTGATAGCAGATGTTAATGAATGCTTATTTGAGTCTGGTCCTACATGAAAAGTGTTATATGAGAATGTCAACAAGTTTTCCCAGGAAGAAAGTGTGTTCTCACTAACACTATTTATATGACAAGTATCAACTATCACCACAACAAATAAGGATTTCAGTTTTATTCATATTGTTTTATAGCGTGTCAGTTTTGTAGAGAAGTTGTGTGGCTGAGTTGTAGAAAAGGGTGATTACTCTGGGATAAGTTTGTTTATCAACATTTTTGCAGATAACTTTTGACATTAGATTGAATTATACAACCCCAAAGTAACGCCATTACTTTGTAAAACTTCAAAACTAAGCATCAACACCTGGTTCTCAACAAGCAGCCATAGAAAGCTATTCCTAGCCGTGTCACCACAAAAGCTGAGTAATAAAGCGCTATTCATATGCCCGCATCCCACTGGCCTCATTGTGAACGCGTCCTGTCTTCACAAATCATCGACAAGAAAAAAAATTATGTTAAGAGCAAAGACAAAAGCTTTATCGGCCATCGATTGGCCTACGTGCCACACACGTAGGCCATTGTCTCTTCAGCTGTTAACTGTCCATGGCAATTATAGAATACATCTTTATAATCATTTGAATCGTTTGTATTATTCCTTTTATCATTTATATCAATGTTGTTATTATAAAACCTGATCGTATCATGTGATATCGAATCGTTTCTGTCCGATAGTTTTCTGGAGACGTAAACACAGACATTACTGCTTTGAGAGAATTCGATACTTTTTTAGATTTCAATTAGGATGGAGTTCGGTGGTCGTATTTTGTGTTACTTATGGGTTTCTTTTGGAAAGTTTTGTTTATTGATAGAAATGTTTGTTCACGCCTTGTGTAAATTAAAATATTTTCAAAAGGAATCGTGTTTCATTATTTGATATCTTATTCAAAAATACTATACTGTATAATAAAATTAACCCTTAGTAAATATTGGGTTTATTTTTTGATTTCTAAGACGTTCTATTCAGTCATCGTTATGTTAAAAATAAGATGAACACTGATGAAGTCATCAACATCTGGTACCTCTGCTGGCGTCAGCTTAAATGACTTTTCGACTGTTCAACCCTGGTACTGCTTCCCCACTCCCGGAAATCAGAGTGTTTATTGGTCTGTTTGTCCTTCTTCCACGCAGCAACTGAGCAACAGATCGATTTGACGACTTAAACATAATTTTTATCACGAAAAAATTACGGTTTCTGAGGTACTGTGAGTATGGATCGTATAAATAAATGTGACGGTTAACACTAGAACTTTGCCGTTGGTAAAGGCTGGAAGCAAAAAGCTGTGTGATGTGTCTTAGAGAGCACATATGTCTAGCAGTGGACTAAGAAAAGCTGATGATGATATTGTATAATATTTAGATAAAAACAATATTTACCCATTACTCAATATAAACAAAATGCGAAAGCTCTCGGATTTCAGCCTCACCATACTACGAGTACTTACTGATTTATTATCTGACCGTCACTCCAGGTTTTGTGTGGAAACCAAAACTGGAATAAATATAAACAAAACAAACAAACAAACAAAATATTCGGGACATTTTTTCACACACGGTCATCTGACCCCAAACTAAGCAAAGCTTGTGATATGGCTGCCAGCGACTGATATACATACATACATAGTTTTAAATGCATACTTAAATAGATATTAACAACCAGATATAGAACAAACACAAATGTTCATTACATAAATGTTTGTCCTAGGTGGGAATCGAACCCACGCCCCTCAAGCGCAGATGGCAGGTTCACTACCAACTGGACCAACGGGCTATCAAGCTATCAATCAATAAACGTCAGTTCAAATAATTAACTAGTCTTTAAGAATGAAGTCGAAAATGGAAAAGTGATTTATATTACAGTACTAACAATGGTACAATGAATCAAAGAACTGAGAAAGAGCGTGAAAAAAACAACAAATTTAGTTGTTTTTGCTGTAGATTTTTTTTTGAAATTGTAACCTGCCATAACTAGTTGTTTTGTGGATTTGTATGCTGCAAGCATTTGACATCTTGTGGCGTTTAGAATATGCTGTAACACATTGCAAATGTGCCTTTCAATTATAACACTAAATAAATTACAAGCTTACTTAAAACCAATTACCTTCCTAAACTACAAAACACAGTTGAAGATATAAAGGCAATGCATATGTTCAAACCCACTGCCAGTTGGCAGCGTACATGTGTGTAGCTGGCGGCATTACCACGCTAGAAAAAAATAGCTTCATAATATTACTTCCCTGTATCACCTGCTAAATATAACCCATATAATAAACTAAGCTATATGAAGAGACATAGGGGTTGGTATTCAATAATATTTTATATGCGCCTTTTATTTCAAAGGTCTTATTTCAGAAACATCCTTGGCCTTGGATTTGGCTAAAATGTGCTTCGACTTGTTTTGGCGCTCGTGAAGCAAAAAGTTGACAGATCCCATATGAAAACTTTGACTTGCTTAGAACATAAAACTTGCTATTATTATAAAATTTGAGATATTACAAAAATCCATTCACTAAGGCCAAAAGGAAGACATTAACTTTTTTCCGAAATCGCCACCAATTCGTCCAAGCCACGCCACATGTGCCGACAAAGTCCCATTTATTATCCCCTTCCGATCTGGCTAATATTTATCTATTGCCCTTTTCGTAACAACCTTCTAATGGTGTTGACAAAAAAAAAACAGACAATAAAATAAAGCCATGTGTCGATTTTGGTCAAACTTCGAAATTGACCGTGTTGCCATGGAACACCAGAAGAATAGAAAGAACTTGTTGGGTCAACATTTAAAATTGTTTTCGTCGTAGTTTCAATACTATTCTGCCACACCATGATGTTATAAGATCCTCATTTTCATATTTCACAGGAATACTATTGAGTAGAAAGTAGTAAAATTGTTCAAATTCAAATCACAATCAAGCATTGTTTTATCACATTCACGACATAAGCGAGTATGAATATATTTAGTTAGGAACATATTTACCAAATACAGCTAAATTACGCTGGTCAAATAGAAGAAAAATAAATTAAAAATATTCATAGTCATACCATAATTATAATTATATACACATACACACTGCCCTATTAACAACGAATGATCACCGTGTTTTGGGTAGATTATGAGCATGTATCTATCATAAAACCTTGACCATACTTGTGGCGACAATTTCTGTCACATATTGCCATTCCATCAACTAATATCCACGAGCGGTCAATCGTGGTCGTGTAGGGTGTTCCGGTCGTAAATTGTCCGATCCCGGCATCCTGTTTGACAGTCATTACTGTGACCACGCCTCGGGCGTAAATAGAACGGTATTATCCTGGGAAACGTCGGTACAGTCAGTGAGGATCTTGTGGTACCACAGTACAGCCAGACTAATCTCTGGTACAGCGTTTCGTTTTTGACTGCACTGGTGAGACAATTCTCGGGGAATTTGTATTATTTTTATCCTCATTTACAAAGAGACGGGTACAGAAACAATGCCCCTAGAATAATGTCCCAATGTCCCTAAGATAATGCCAATGTCCCTTAGATATTTCTGTTATACTACGCTAGAATTAACGTAGGTAATTTAAAAAGTTCAGAAAGATTTCTTCAGTTTATTTTACTTAGAGCACCAAGACATGACTTCACATGATCAGCCAGTAAACTTCCACTGCTGAACAAAGGCCTCCCTCTTAGAGGGAGGTGTCGGCATAATCCCCAAGTTCACCGTGTACTAATAGGACGCTGCTGCCCATCCTCCGGTGGTTCTGGGAGACTTCCACAACTTCAGAAAAAGTCTTATAAAAATATAACGTTGAGCTTTGTCTCGCTCTCTCGACTAATGAGACAACAAGACAAAATTCAAAGTAAGATTATCATAAGAATATATAAGAATTATACAAGATTATCATATGTTTTGGGGTTGTGCTACCTGGTCGCTGTTTTAGGAAATAACTGGGTCCATGACTTGATTTAAAAATAAAACAGATCGTATTGAACACCTCTTGAAGTTGGTTAAAAAGATAGTAAAAACTCTATGTTGAAGTTTTCGATTTACTTTTATGGTGGTGAATGCGCGTCTTAAATATAATTTGATAGCTGCTGGGTATGCTAGCGATGTTGTGTTCTAAATACAGATGCATATGAGCACTGACATCTACATTTCATTAATAATCTGTTGTAGTTTGCAATAAGAAGGACAATATTAGTAAAAGACAGAGAGAGAAGGATACAGATGGAGTGAGAGAGGAATAGCTATTCGAAATTACAGTGCAATCAATCTTTAGAGGCGATGAAATGAAGAAACTGTTTGTTCCTTGAAACCTGTAACATGGCTCTACATATCAGTTGGTGGCACTATAGTCCTAATGAAGTAAAATAAATTATTGTAATTAAAATAAATAAAAAATTTAAGCTTACAAATATGCTATCTATGTTTACAAAATTTGGTATAGATATACTCGTATTTGTCTCTAAGTGAGATTTAGCTGGTATCTGATTCTAACATCTCAGTTAACATGATTGAGTCATTAAACCGCCTACAACATAACCAAATGATGTTTAAAAAAATTTAAGCTCCGTAATTAAATTAGCATTTTTTAGTTCCAATAATCGAACAGGCGGTCCATAAAAACGTTTTAATAACCTAAAAAAGCATAAAAAGTGTTTCGGTCATGCAACGTCGCGTGCGCGGGCGCACGGTAGCCGAAACAATCGCGAGTGTGCGCGGGATATGCGTGTAAAGCGGTCTCATTAAAATCTTATTGTGTGCGCAGCTTTAGGACAGATTTATTGGGCTGATTGATTATGGGATACCGTGTATGTTGTTGAATCGTAAATGTTTGGCAATTTTCTTTAAAATTTAAATTATATTTTGCGATTACTTGAAGGACCGTAACCTTGATATCTCATATTACTATTTAGATAATAGAGTCGAGTTTTAGAGCTTGTGAAGAGTTACTTACTAAATCTAAATTATCACTAGAATGAAATTATAACGAAGAGGAAATCTTTATTCGAAAAAAATTACAATTTTCCTTAGTGACCAGTGCCACTAGCGCAGACTGTATACTGGTACCAAAAAAATAACGAATGTTGAAATTTTGAGTCAAATCGGCTGGCTGTTCTATTCTATCTAGGATGAGGACTCGTGTCTCCTTCGCACTCATTTCAATTCGAATAAGATTGACCATAGCAAACCTAATATCATAGCTCCTGGAAAAACCCACCTGGACTCGATTAGCACCGACCTAGGTAAATTATATAGACATCTATTAATATAAAGAGAGTCGCCTTTGCCGAACAGTGGTATATATGTGGCTGTGGATGATGATGTTGATTTTTTATAAACAAAAAAAATCTAATGCATATTAAAAAAAAAAACTTGAAACTCGATCAAATCATCAAACAATTAGAAAAATAGAAAAAAAAAAAACTGAACGCGTTTCCCCATCAGATTTCCACAGCCTAAAAAAGTAAAATCTAAAATCTCCACAAACGGCCAACTTGAACCAATAAAGGTCCATTTGATACGTCATATAATTCATCAAGCCAACACCCGACACGGCTTGACAGAAAACAATCGCGCGTTAATCGGTCGCGCGATTTTATGCTGCGAGAGTGCACGGGCCTTTGTAATGAATTAACGATGCAAGTGTACACGGGTCTTGATTTTGTGAAAGGAATTAAGGGTTTAATGAAATGTGGGTTTTTGAAGTTTATTTTTCTCTGATCACAATGAAAAAAGAGTTTTAAAAATCGTAAATATTAATTACAGCTGTAGTAAGTGATAGTGTTTTTGCTCTTAGCTCTTTTGCTAGCAATAAATTTATACTCGTCGTCGCAAAAATAAAAATAAAATAATACATGAATGTACCACACACACACACCTACCTCCCTCTTAGACAGCAGGGATGTTGCCATAACCCCCACGCTTGGCAGGTGGCTTGGGGATCGCCGTACGTTCACCGTGTACTAATAGGACGCTCCTGCCCATCCTACGGTGGTTCTGGTCGCAGTTTTAGGAGATGACCGGGTCCATCACATACCACGGGTAAATGTAAATATGTAAATGTACCACATATACATCTAATTAGGTACTTGTCCAACAACATTTGCTTGCTTTTTTATACGCTGTGATAACATGTCCAGGCAAGTCATTTTTCAAATGTGTTAAACGAGAGTCCGTTTTTTTTATTTCCGAGGGTATTTTGTTGTAAAGGCGCGCTCCTTCCAAAGTAATCATTGTTTTGCCGTAGCTTGGATCTTCAGCATAAAAATGAAGCTATCGTGACGATGCAGGGGTAGGAAACATTTAGTTTCCATTTAGCAAACAGTTACATTCACTAAATGTAATATAATAACTATTGAAATAATACTATGAGTAACTTTACACTACCGCCCGCCCTCGTAGGCGGACAAAGAAACTTTGCTTACTCACCTTACACAAAAGTACCTACAATTAACGAAGACATTACCATGTCCCGCTTACATAATTAATGTTATATCCCTTTAACATAAGGATTCATTTATAAATATTTATGATTTATGACAAAACCGCGTGACAAACAAATTTGCTTACAATAAACTAGGTGTAAGAACTATTTTTAGATTCTATGTGGGAGAGGCAGAGGAGAGCTGATGAGTAATTGACCTAAATCATATATTTACACTGTCTTTTGGAGAATATCTTTGTTTTAAAGGGTACTGGACGTGTCCCTGCTTTGCATAGGTTATAAGTTATATTTACAAGCTGTTATTTAACTTGCCCTGTAGTTTCGCAGTATAATTATGTGGGACAAATCTTACAACTGAATTTTAGACCAGTTATCTTCAACCGATTGAGCTGAAAATACTTATAATTATGTAAGTTCGGTGACAATGCAATGTTATGGTAACATCGAAACGACGTAGCCTCGTCGACTTTGGGTTCGTTGGATTTATCTTCTCAAGCACTTTGGTCCTAGATGATAAATTCAATATGGCGAACGCCCCAAGATGGCAGACAAAATGTTCTTACATACCATCATGATATGGGTATTGAAAGGGTTTGCTGAGAAGAATACAAAAAAGCTCGTTTTTGAAAAGTATTTTTTTAATTAATCAAGTTTATTACTGTTATGGGTTCATTAATTTGATATTGAAAGGTCTATTTGTCATAATAATTTGCAATTTTGTAGATGTCAGCATTGTGACAGTAAGTAAAAATTTATCTTAATAAATATAAAAAATATTATAGGCTAGGATTGCCTTTCAAAACTTATATCTATATATTATCATCACTCTGTTCACACAGCTGGGACACAGGCCGTCCATCAGAGAGAGAGGATGGGACCTAAACCTAATCCACGATGCTAGCCCAATGCGTGTTGGTGAATGTCATTTATGTCTAAGAACTTTTGAGGTTTTTGCACTGTCTCAATGGCTATAACCTGAACATTACCAAGCCTGGCGCACTCCGCACTTTAGGTATAAATCTTCAAATAGGCGACTTGTCGGACTTGCCGCGCGATAGACAGAGATAGCTTGACCAGAGTTATGCAATGGGCAGAGAGGCAACTTCTAAGTTAATATAGCTGTAGGTAGTTAGCGCTCGCACGTCCTGAATTGCACTTTATTGTGTGAGTGATTTTGCAGAGTAAAGTTCTTGACTTGTTCCTACTTATATGTATTCTGTGACATTACTGGCAGTTTCTAGTCGTAACACAATACGGTATCAAAGAGCGTTAGTTTGGAAACGAGCCACCTGCTGTTTGCTCAGACAACATGTCGTAGCGCAGCGGTCTTTACTATGAGCTGAAGCGGGACCAAAAATCAGAATTATTTAGGTAATCTGAATTAGTATAGATTAAAATTAAACACGTTGCATCGCATGTATTATACATTATTTTAATTACTGACATTTTGAACACTGCAGTATTCGTAGTCACAGGTCACACACAGCTTAAAGCGTTTGAAAAGTCAGAAATACAAATAATGTAAAATACACGCGATAAACTTAATTTCAATGGGTAGAAAGATAGGCTAGTGTAGAAGAGCATTTGTATTGTCATTAGACCTTCAACGGTCTATGGGCAGTCCAACTGATTTTGTAGCGTAAGTTGGCTTAGCATGTATTTTGTTTAGTTAATAACAACTCTTGCTAGAAAAAATACTATGTGTAATAATCGCGAGAAACTTAAATAATTAAGTATCGATTGTTAATACGGAATCACACAAAAAAATATTATAAGAATAACAGCTTTCCTCGGCTTTACCCGTGTAGACTATCCCTTAAAAACCGTACACTTTTCCTGGATAACAAGTATTTTTGTCACTGTCCGGTCTTCGCTAATCGCTAACGCTTCATTTCTTGTACCACAAACATTCTAAAATAAAGTAAATATAGACGCGTGAAGGGTTTAATTTGTTAAAATTTTGGTGTCTAATGAGATTCCGGAAGCGATCAAGGGTTGATTTAAACAAAACAGAGTTTAAAAATAACATGAAGTATTTGAAATTAATTAAAGTGAAGTCATCTGCTTACTCTGTGTAAATTAAACTTTAGGTTAAACTGTTTTATGATGTATTGGTAAATCAGTTTTATTTAGTACGTTTTACTACCAATTTAAAGTACCCGGCCATATCAATATCAAACTATCAGGCAGTACACTCTTTATTAATGCTAATAAAAGTTAATATTCATTTATTATCTAAGTATGGTAACAGAAGGAAAGCTGCAAACAGCTTTTACAATAAAACGGTCAAGTTATGAAGTTACTTTATTAAGTGACATTCATGTCTATATTTTTATCGAAAATATAAAAAAGTTACTGTTACAATTTTGTGAAGAAGAATCGTAAAACGTTATCGCTTGCATACGGTACTAAAATATAAGAAGGCACGGTAGCGTTTTCAAGCTTTTAATTAATTCGCATTGTTAGTTTGGGTCAAATCATGCAACTGAATTTTAAAACAGTTATTCCAAACTGATTGAGCTGAAATTTTACATTCACGTTTAGTTTGGATGACAATGCATGGTTAGCGAAATGACGTTATTCTAAATCTAATATAGTGGACTCCCAAAGATGGCGGACCAGTTATTTTAATGTACCGTCATAATATGGGTCATACTAAGAAAAATACAAAAAATAAAACGATTCAATATTCACTAAATTCAATATGGCGGACGCCCCAAGATGGCGGATAAAGATTTTCTTATCTACCATTATGATAATGAGTATCAAATGAAAGGATTTACTAAGAAAAATACGAAAAAATATTATTTTAAACGTTTTTTAAGGAATAATTTTGTTGCTTGTTCGCTTTCAAAATATATATATACATAGATTAATTGATGATGATGAATTTAATTGTTTGATATCCAAATTTGTTACAACATATTATCTCTAGGAAAATGGAAACATTCAAAGTAAAGTTTCTTGTTTGTTATACCTACCTATGTACATACAAAAATAAGATTAATAAAGTCATCTTGTAATTTTTATTGAATAAATGTGCTTTCTTTCAAAGTAAATAAATTTTGAATTTTGGTATTGATCTGATTTTTTTTTGTTTAATTTTGACTTTGTTAAACTTTCTCATCTTTTACAATTTGTGCCAAACACCAACCCTATCTTACATATGATCTTTTTCACAAACTGCTGCTTTTTTGGAAATCCATTACCATAAAGTTCCGTTTTACGTTTTTATTATTTCATTACGACGTTGCAAACAAAACTTGACAAATATTTTTGGTTATAGGTACGTGGGTTTTGATAACGATTTAGTTAGCTTACTTAATTTTCCTTCTTTGGGTTATGGTACCCTGGTACCTTTCTACAGGACTGCCGTTTTAATTTTTTGTGGAGTTGTTTCATATTTTATTGATCACAAAATAAATTCAAAAGTCTTTGTTTCTTTCTAAAATTCTTTCACGACTAAACGATTGACAGGATTTTGATGAAATTTTACATGCATGCCATTATATGAAATGAAAAAATTTGGGAAGCTAAAAAAACACAAGAAACCCCACAGCTCTTGTATTTATAAAACAATTTATAGACTTACTAGACTTCGGATTTTCACATTATTTTTCTTCTGAGAGGATTTTTGGCGCCACACGTATTGTAAATTTGCCGATAAATATTTTCATGTTTTTGATGTCATTTCAACACAAAAGGATTTTTACAAGCTATTCGAAGAGGTGCAAAAGAAAGAAAATAAATAGGCAATCATGA
This sequence comes from Agriopis marginaria, assembly GCA_932305915.1. Taxonomy (NCBI): domain Eukaryota; kingdom Metazoa; phylum Arthropoda; class Insecta; order Lepidoptera; family Geometridae; genus Agriopis; species Agriopis marginaria. The sequence goes on along the minus strand of OW029914.1, from coordinate 16,192,981 downwards.
GGACTGTCGAAAGAAGGAAATTTTCATGTTTTTGATATCATTTCAACACAAAAGGATTATTACAAGCTATTCGAAGAGGTGCAAAAGAAAGAAAAAAATAGGCAGTCATGAGGACTGTCAAAAGAAGGGAAATCTTAAAACTCAGTCTGTCGCAACTCGTCACATTAGCATGTTGGTGACGCGAGCCAAAAAGTTTTGCCTCTGCCAAAAATCGCTCAACGGCTAAAAAAGTTTTCACTTCCGTCAAATTCTGTATTCTGCGCGAACAATAATCGTTGGTATCATCAACTTATTATAGGAATTCCAATTTTGGATAGGTATTTCAGAATCTTTATCCTAGAAATCTTAAAACCATTACTTCTCCATTTGTTATTACCAAAGGTCAAAACCCTATCTCGTAACTAACTGCCACCTAATCTGTAACTAGCCTCGTAAACTCGCCTGAGCCGTACTACCTACGTGATATTCTGTGGGCCGTAAAAGTCGTAAAGTCAGCGTCTCAATAAAAATGCCCAAGAGCAGCTTGGGAAGGAGTTTACGAGTCGTTCCAAGTTTTATAACGCGTGTAGTGCTTGTAGGTTCTTGGTAGGACCTAGACCTACTCTGGGAACAACTATATACAGGGCTATTGTAAAGAGTATGCTAAGGGGAAAAGAGCTCATTGTCCTCAACATTATGTTTTTTTTTTGACTATAGGACTACTCTAAAATCACTAAAAATACCTAGACCTTAGATAAAATATGTACAAGATTCCTAATAGCGCAACGTAAAATGATACCAAAAAGAAGGTGCTAGTACTAGCACCTTCTTTCGATCGCCCCGCCACACGTCAAAAGCCTCCGATGTCAGAAAGACCATGTATAATTTTTTTTACAAAATGACTGGCTGTGTTGTGAAATCTTGCAAAAATTACACCACAAATAAAAATACGTCCACCAAGATCACATACCACAAGTAAGTATTAAATTATCTTGCTGTATTTCTTCGCAAAATTAGTAGAAAACTAAAAAATTACAATGCCATTTCAAAACTGTTTAGTGTTGCCAAGGGCATGAAATTTGCTTACCCATGTTTTTAACACTAATATGTTTCAAATAAATTGTCTATTAAATCAAACATATTATAATTGTGCTAAGCAGCATAATATCCATTAATTACCAACTGAAAATGGCGGCAAAATTCCTCGGCCACGGATTAAATAACAAAAGAGGTTACATCTAAACTTATGTTAAAACTATTTACACGGAACTACATACAGATACAACAAACACCTATAATATTTCCACTTTTAGGGTTCCGTAGTACTACAAGGAACCCTTATAAGTTAGTTAATATTATGTCCGACCGTCTGTTCGTCTTAATTCTTAAATAATTAACTACTATAGTTATTAAACTAATTCCATATTTTTTATTATGATTTTATTTTGTGAACTGATACCTAAAATACTTATCATTTTACGTTATTCATTTTCGGTCTTACTTATAAACGTTACTTAAGTTAAATCGTATATAAGTAAGGCCGTTGATGTTTATTAACTTATTATGAGAATGTCTATTCTAGATTACCTAGTACTTATTTAGTAAGATATAAATTATGGGGATGTTTTTTTCTTCTTCTTCAATAAATGATTATTATTTCCGTAGATTTCCAACCAATCCCGTAGTTTCTAATCGTTGGACTGAAATAATAAGACGGTCTAGAAATGAAACTTGGTGGAAACCTAAACCAAAAACGTCAGTCGTATGTTCAGCCCACTTCCATGTCAAGGACACTGACACATCAAAAAAGGGTCGAAGAAGAATTCGATCTGGGGCTGTGCCTACAAAGGTATATCATATTTACATAAATTACTTTTGTCCAAGTCTGAAAATTAGTTTTATAATTTTAAAACTAATTTTGTATTCGGAAACTTCATTACCTCCCTAGAAAAGTAAGTATTTTTTTTTAAATTGTTGAAATATACGGTCAATATTATGCTTCTCTATACTTCTATACTAATATTATAAAGAGGAAAGATTTGTATGTAAGTATGTTTGTAACAAATTACTATCTTATTTATAGCCCCTTTCCTAATCATTCTTGACTAAGTAGGAACTTCTTAAGAAAAACAAGTTATTATCATGAATTTTAGCAAAGTGACGCCCAATTCCAGTATTAATATTTTAGATCTGTATTTTGTAAGTTCATTTACTTCGTTTATTTTTTTCATCCAATTTATGCGGTATTTAATATCTATGCACTGGTATTACTGGTATTCCAGCGCACATGCGCAGAAACGTATCGCTAATGTCACTCGAACAAAGATTGGCTTCTCAAATGAACGCTGTGCTTTCATTGAACACTCAATCTTTAGTAGTATATAAAAAATCATTGACCTAGACACAAACGTGGCAAAAAATACAGGGTTATTTTCAAATGCAAGTATCGTGTCGTATAAGTACGTAGTTGGGCTTTAGTTTTTAAACGATTGTTATGACTGATAGACACATACCGAATTTCATTAGCGTACCGTGAATATAACTCTGAAATCACTAAATATACCTAGACACAAAAGTGGCAAAATAATACAGGGTTATTTTAAAATTCAAGTATCGTGTCGTATAAGTCATCATCATCATCATCATAATCAGCCAGAAGACGTCCACTGCTGAACATAGGCCTCCCCCTTTAACCTCCACACTGAACGACAGCCTGCCTTTTGCATCCACTGGATGCCCGCGACTCTCACAATATCGTCGGTCCATCTAGTGGGAGGCCTCCCTACGCTGCGTCTTTCGGTTCCGGTTCCGGTTCGGTCGTATAAGTACTACGTACGTAATATTAATTCACAGACCATTTCTTTAGCGTACCGAGTTTTTTTTACAATTTCTTTTAGGAGTCCATTTTACACTGTTATCGACCAAAATAAAATGAATGGACGGGCCCAGACGAAGCTCATATTTGAAGATTACAAAATGAGCGCCGGCGCTCACTTCATTTCAGTCGGTCTCTAGCCGTAGGAAGTGCGACACGAGTCTATTGTTACATGATAACGAAACATCTGACAAAATTATGCCTTAGTGTGCTTTCCCGAAGTGTAAAAACACATCAAAAACAGCTATCTATTTTTGTAACATATTTACTGTACATGGTTATAATTAGGTGTTGAAATATAAAACATGTCCAACGGTTTTGCCTCGTTTTTACTAAGCAAGGTCAATAGTTATGGCCCGTCCATTCATTTTATTTTGGTCGAAGCTGAGAGATTGAATTTTGCAAAAAAATTACATTATTTTTGTACAACTAGACTATTTGAGGATTATTGGGTTCAAATTTAACTTCTATTATCATTAGCGGTTTAATTTGTGATTTGATTCCTAGTAAAAGATTTTCTACATTTATCTGTAGATTTACTTCGCAGGAAAAAGCAAAGAATCCAGTCAATTTTATAACTATTTTTACGATCATAAGTGCCGTTAGACGGCCATTAATTAATTATTATATTATTTATTTATTAATTATTACGTAATGTGAGTGAATGAATGAATAATTACTCGATAAGACTTCAATGGACTTTTGATGTAGGGTTTGTCCTTTTTATGGTCCAATAGCTTGGAGGAAATAATTAAATTAATTTCTTGCCTGAAGCTAAACTTAAGAACGCGTGGACGGATTATACTCGTTCGCAGTCAACAAATATTGGAAAGTTAAATTACTGAGGGTTGATATAGAATTTTATTTTTAACCCATAAAAAAAAGAAGGCGATTATCTAGTCGACGCGTATATTAAAAAAACATACAAATACTACTTTACATTACAAACACACACAATGTTTCCCACTGTTTCTACAATGTAAAAACAGTGTAAAAATATCCAAATGATGATGATGAAATGAATATCTGTGATGCTGCTGGTGTTACAGGTATTTATAAGCGACGAAGGTCTTTTACCATCAGGCGGCCCATTAGCTTCTTTGCTACCCATGGAAGTTATTTTTGTTAGTGAATGTATAAAGTTTTGTAAAAAGTAGTTAAAGAAGTAGTTAAGTTTGATTCAGGGGAGCTGTTTGCAGGAGATTGTTAGCTTATTATTAATTGCCCTGTAAAATTAAAAATATTGATTGTGCGATCGAAAAAGCGTGTAATCTGTCAAAGCGCCCTTAACCAATACGATCTTACTATATTATTACAATCGACTGTTTATTTGTTTGACATTTATTCAACTTGAAACTTCAAATGACTCAACTTAGCTGGGCTTTAAGTAGTACATATCGCCATCTTTGACTCAAATTCTCAATTGCTTCCTGTAATTTCAGCCAAGTCTCAAAGTACTTCAAAATGTCATTGACCTTACTCAACCAGAACGACCAACGCATTCCATATCCAGTCAACTAGTTGACGTCATGAAGAAAATACTTAAATTACACACAGGGCTTCGTTGTGAGAGGTCAATCAATAGGTGCATTCAGCTCTATAATAGTTACTTATACGACCATGTCGCAGTAAGTAATGTGACAGATGCCCTATCGTTCTTGGGGTTTCCTGATTGGGAATAGTTGACATTACTTTACACGGGGGTAAACGAACAGATTTTTTTACGGTGGTGGCATTTGTATACGTATTTATACGTAGGTATGTAATGAATGAAAAAACGTAGTGACTTTCCAAATGATCTGTTAAAATCACAGATTACTAAGAACGTTTTTTTATGCCATAGGTTGCAAACAAGATGTTATGCGCAGACTACTTAGTGCGAATTTTTCCAGTACGCTGTCGGATTGATATTTTTTTATTGTCTTGTTAATTAATTTTCTCTATTTATCAACTGTCAAACGTGCAAAGCAAAAATCGTCGTTAGGTTTTTTGAAATTTTCAAATTTTCTGCGCTATTTTCTTATTTTTTCTTTCCGTAAGTACCTTCTACAGATTATTAGAAAACAAAAATAAAGATTAATTAAATCGGCAAAGTCGTTCTCAAGTTATGGCGTGACCAAGGAAAATAGGGATTCATTTTTAAATAATTATATATTATAGATTATGTTTTATAATCATCGTAAAATTCCACTGGAACATTAAATATTACTAAACAGCTGTTAAGTTATCTATCAGGTCAGTCCAGGTCGAGTCGATACCGCAATCGTGTTCATTCCTAAATAACGCATCGTGATAAAGCTTTTGTACTTTACACTATCATCATCATTTGCAGCGATGATAGCGCGTTCGAATTTCAAACCTCAGTATGTGGGATCATGTCCAAACTAGGGAATGTAGTCCCGCAAGATAATTTCTAGGTATTTGCGGGACCTTGCAGGACAGACTTAGATATCTAAAATCAATCGTAATAAAGACCATCTTAGTCCCGCTGGATCCAGGTATTTGCGGGATCTTGCAGGACAGACTTAGAGATCTAAAATCAATCGTAATAAAGACCTAATAGACCTCGTTTTCATGGTTTTAATTTTAACCCAAATTAAACAAGTTTTTGGTTCATTTTTTTATTAATACTTTATAGACATAAAGTAAAAAAAATTGTTTTTTTTAAGTAAACACATTATGATCCACGCTTCTCTGTAGTCCCGCCAGTCCAGCTTGATCCTGCAAAATTTTCAACCCATATTAGCCCCGCAAAATGTATGCGGGATCCCAGGATTGCATTCCCTAGTCCCAACAATGAGCTTGTAAGCTTGAAGGTTACAGTGAAGGAAAATATCATAATGATGTTATGGTATTAGGGCACTTTCTAGTGCTCTACTGGATATACCAATGTTGGGATAGCCACTCCAAAGTTCACAAGAAAAAAATACCCGTTATAAATAACCGTTTAAACTCCAATCACAACTATTAATTTCCCATTGTTTATTAATACCCATCAAGATGAAAGCTCCCGGAGCCAAGGTCCTGGCCAGTAGGAAGTCTTCCGTCGTCGGCATCCGTGCCCAGAATACTCGTACATCATAATTCATCGAGTCCGATGACCTGTAGAGGAAATGACCGTTCTAGGCACCTAGTGATGGGACATCTACGGCGATTTGAATACGGCTAACTACAATTTACCAAACCATTGAGCAGGCTGAAATGTATTTTGGTTGATATACAAAGATAATAATTGAACAAGAGGCGAACAGTTTATCCCATATTACTAAAATCCCATGGTAGGAGGGTACTTTCCATTAAGTACTTGGTTGGCTATCTACCACCCTCAAGTCAAAAATATATCGCCATAGTCGCCAATCACCTAACGATGTGTGTCGTCCACAACGTCACTTAACTTCAGGTGAGTTATAATCAAACGTCTTGTCTAGTTTTCTTAATTTTTGAAAAGTGGTGAGAAAACTTGTGTGATTTAAACATCGCATACTCATCATAACGTGTCAGACAAAAATGTGTTTGATCGATACACAAAACCTTAGTCCGTTAATTTTAACTGACTGCTGACTAAATTGCTGCCAAGGTTTGTATGGTGCACTTCTAGATATCTAGACCCTTGATTGGCACCGCCATTTTCCCGTTGACACTGACAAGTGGTGGGGTGATAGGCAGGCAGGGAGCCGGAAACAAAACTAGAGTAATCACAGAATTACTTACGTAGACCGCATCATCGCTTAACATCAGCGAGGTGGTGGCCAAACGCAAGCCTATCTATACTAATATTATAAAGAGGAAAGATTTGATTGTTTGTTTGTTCGTTTGTTTGTTTGCATTGAATAGGCTCCGAAACTACTAAACCGATTGAAAAATTCTTTCACTGACGGGAAGCTACACTATCCCCGGGTGACATAGGCTATAATCTATACCCGTGCGAAGCTGGGGCGGACCGCTAGTTGTTAAATAAATTATTAAACGTTCCACAACAATAATGAACGAATAAGCAAGAATCTATGTATGACAAAATCAAATTATCGACATTTACGCCTACGATTATCGATATTGTACGGTACTTCGTCCCATCCCTACTCCCCGCAGGCAATACTGACGCGAGCCTATAAAATAACGCCAGATGATTTATTTGTAAACAGACGGCTGCGTACGCGCATATAACGCGTCAGTCAGCGCTCGCCCGTAATATTGGAGACCAGTACAGGCGCTGGGAACGCTGAGATTTTCTTATTGGATCAAATTAGGAATTTTGTGACTTTATAGATAGAATAGATGAGAGTTTCTTCAGTAACTTAATTTGTGGCCTCTTTGAGGCACACACCACACCACACACCATCAGACATTAAATGTCCACTGCTGAACAAGGCCTCCCATTTAGAGAGGGGTGTTGCCATAATCCCCACGCTTGGCAGGCGGCTTGGAGATCGCAGTACGTTCACCGTGTACTAACAGGATGCTGCTGCCCATCCTCCGGTGGTTCTGGTCGCAGTTTTAGGACATACCCGGGTCCTAAAAGTCTTTGAGGCACGTTGGTTGGTAAACTAATAGTTTGTTCCGAACTGAGACCTCGCGACCGACCGATTATGCCCACATTCAAAATTGAAAATTGTATTGGTATATTTACTATACCCACATAATTGAGCGCAGTCTTACACGGTAATATCTTTCTTATATATAAAAGCCGATGGGTGTGTGTGTGTGTGTGTGTGAATGTATGTATGTATGGATGTATGTATTTATATACATGTTCCCTACGGACTCAAAAATTACTTTCACTGGCTGCTATATATAACTAGCTGATGATATAAGGAGTAATAAAGGCGGGCGAAACTGCGGGCGAAAATATGAGAGAAGTATTTCCCAATCGTATTTTTTTTAATGCGTTTTAATAAACTATTCACCTTTTTTCTCAGCGGCTGTACACGCAGTGCGCACGCATCCGACGTTTGTTTACAATAGCGGATTTGTTTATTTTCACTGCATATGGATTAAAAAGCTCCCAAACACCATTTCGGGAGTTTATTACCTTCCTTATTTAGACGTTGAACATAATACGTTTTTTATTTTGTTTAAACTAACATAAAGCAAACAAAAAAAATTGTTCTAAATCTTGTTATTTTCCAGAATTTAGAATTAAACAAAAATGGTTTCCGATTGCTTTAATTTCTTCTAAAAAACATCTCAACGTTCTAATTTTTTCCCGAATAACAAATTTGTTGGGCGTTTTTTTAATAATAAAGGGTTTTAAAGTTTACCTTGAATTAGATGACATATTTTTATTTTTGAAGTGATAACTTCTTTAGCTTATCGCTATAACCTATCTCTTTCAGGCAACCTAGTATCGAGAGGACATACAGAAGAGGTAAAAGACAGGGTGTGGTGTAATAATCGAATACGGATACGAATACGTATATAAGGCACATAATTTTGTAAAGAGAGTAGATATCTGTCTACAAACTGCTATGCAGTTTGGCAGAGGTTATATTATCATAATTATATGTTATTCAATAAGATAAATAATAAAAAAACAAAAAAAAACATACATTATAACAATACATTAATACTGATCATACTCTTTCTTGCTAACACTTGTATAATTAAAGCCTTGCTGTACCTCGCTAAATATCATACAGTTTAAATTTCTATTCCGACCATAAATAATGTCACAGTTAAACACAAGCCAGTAAATCAAGTCCAAATTAATGAGAGCGATGTTTCGACACATGTCCAAATAGATGCAATAAAACTATTATTTTTACTGGTTTCTAACGAGGCTACGTTTTATGGACGTCTCAATCGTACCAGAGTTCTCGTAAAATAAAAGAGAATAATAAAATTGTGCAACTTCGTCTGATTCTAAACTGTGGTCATAATTCATTTGGTCATAAAACCGCTTGAATTATGATTACGTTTTTTGAGGATTCTCAATAAAGAATAATCAAAAGACAAAATTTTGTTATCAATCTTTTACGCAACATTGACAATGAATTTTATTTTGTTTGAAAATGAAATTTTGAAAGATAATCACTAAGATAACTCTATAATGTTTCTGATTTGGTACAATGATTTTGTACTATGATGCGTTAAGTAAATAAAACTCCGTTGGATAGACACGATCTTACTTAAAATCGTCAACTAAGCGTAGGTTTAGTTTTGCTTTGTCTCCTTTTCGCGTGTGGCGATCCTTGTTAGCGAGAAGTTGCTAACGTTGTTATTTTAAGCTTAAATTAACTTAACTAGAGATTCTAAATAAGGCTTCCAATATATCAAAAAAATTCTGTGCAGCTAGTAAATTTTAAAATAATGCTTTAAATTTTGCTATTCAGTGCTTACAAAACATGGTTCACGACTGTAATGATCCTCATAATTTGCTCACAAAAATTCTAAATGAACCACAATTGAGCTAAAGTAACTCATATTTTGATGATCTACGATTTGGTTTATGGTTTCACCCATGAGGGCTTAATTATTGGGTCAGAGGTTTATTGTTCTGGTCAATTGTTTGTTTATTAGACAATCTGTGGGGAACAAGAGTAATAGCTTTTCAGGTCATAGTTGTTTTCTATAATTTATGTGATATCTGTTTGTTGCGTTATTGTTATTTGTTAGATCTTATTTAGCTTTACTCAAAAATTATTTAGGACAAATAATTAATACTGAGAGGCTTGGAGGATCACTGAAGGTTTTTACTAACTTAGCTTACTTAGCAAAGTAAGCAATCAAGGTAAAAATCCGATGAACTTTTATTGTGTTTATATATAGAGTTAGAGCTTTTCTTTCTGTATATTAATTTTTTTCTGAAATATGCCTAGATTGTACTTTTCAGGGAACGGGATAATGGACATCGTTTCTCAATTTCTGGCAGCACAATTTTATATCCTATTTAGGTACGTTACTTTGTTTCAGAATGGCAGTTATCAATGTTCTTATTCAGATTACGTTTGTAATACACTTTGTGAAATGTACTATCTGGTAGAATATATTGCTTAACATCAGTTACAGACAAGTTTATTATTTTGTAAACAGATACTGAGATCACTTGCCTGACCTCTTCTACTATGACTACAAGTATAACTAACTACTATAACACCTAATATAGGGCAATTAAATAACATCTAATAGATATCCCAATCGTAAAACAAGGAGGAAGCGTCCATAACTTAAGATATTTCCAAATAATTTTAGCAATAAATTATTGCCTGACCTTATTTTATGATAAGTTTTGTTTTGGAGTAAAGCGACGATATTATGTAACTTTGATTTGACTCTGGCGTTTAAGGCGCCGTGACTAGCTGACTTTTATGTTTTTGAGGGGGTGAAGCAGAGGAAGTGGCTGCCGACTAGTCCCACCTACAGCGGGGCGCACCGCGTGAATCACGCCAAAACGCGACGTCCTTCACCTATAGACAGCTATAGACATGTAATTTCGTCGGTCCACAGCATAGCTCCGTTGGCGCAGTGGTCTGGCCCGCGCTCGTAAACCACGAATGCCCGGTTCAAATCTGTAGTATGTAGATATTTTTGGACTCAATTTTTTATCATAACACTAAATCAAAGGATACGGCTGTTTCTGCCACATATTTTGAGACTCGTAGGAGTGCTCTTTTTATGTTTTGATGGGCAGCAAAACATAAAAAAAGCACTCCCATTGATCTAAAATCATGAAATTTAGCAAGAAACAATCTCTTATCACAAGTAAAGGGAAAAATGCAAAAGCCAGATATGGTTAGTTCCATTAAAAAAAAAAAACAGCCAAGTGCGAGACGGGCTCGCGCACTGAGGGTTCCGTACCACAACGTAACTTGTTAGGTACTAAAGTAAAAAAAAGTGCATAAAGCCCAGGCGGTCACCCATCCAAGTACCAGCCGCACCCGACGTTGATTCACTTCGGTGATCGTACGAGAGCTGGTGGTGAACAGAAGTTGACACCGACTCGAACTTGGCCATTATTTATTATTTGTATTTGTAGTTATTGTTTTTTTAGTGTGTACTATTATCATGGAAAATGCCATGTGAAAGATACAGCCGTTAGTAGGTGTGTGTACGTTCCCGATGAAAAAAAAACGTTTTAGCGCAAAACAAACTTAACTTTGTTATTTAAAAACTGTTGTCTCCATACATCGACCTAGGTTGCGATCAGTTTATCAAATGCAAAAATGTTTACAATCTCGAATATTAGGGTTCCGTACCCAAAGGATAAAACGGGACCCTATTACTAAGCGTACGATGTATGCCTGTCTGTCCGTCCCAAGTTATTTAGAACTTTTTTAGTTTTATTGTAGACTAGCTGCGCCCCGCGGTTTTACCTGCGTAGTGATGAAAATTGGTGATCATGATGATGAAAACAGTATTTTTTTTTCTCTTTCAACATAAGCTATCTGACAGGGAAAATCCCGTCAAAATCGGTTCAGCCATTTTGGAGTCTATATGGAACATCATCATCATCAGCCTTCATAGGAAACATACATACATACATATACATACATACACACATCGCCTTTTACATGTGTAGAGAAGATAGATAATTATTATGTTCAAAGAAGACTGTAACACCTTGTTAGGGTTCCGTAGAACTACAAGGAACCCATATAAGTTCGTTCTGTCCACCCGTCTGTCTGTCTGTCCATCCCAAGTTGTTTAGAACTTTCTAACTTTTATAGTAGACTAGCTGCGCCCCACGGTTTCACCCGCGTAGTGATGCAAAATAGTGATGATGATGATGATGAAAAGTTACATTTTTTCTTTCCTTATAACATCAGCTATCTGAGAGTGAAAATTCCGTCAAAATTTGTTCAGCCATTTTGAAGTCTATACGGAATATTATCATCATCATCATCAGCCTTCGTAGGGAACATACATACATACATCGCTTTTTACGTATATAGAAGAAAGATATACTCAAAGAAGACTGTAACACCTTTTTAGGGTTCCGTAGAACTACAAAGAACCCATAATTATAAGTTCGTTCTGTCCACCCGTCTGTCTGTCTGTCCAGCCCAAGTTATTTAGAACTTTCTAACTTTTATAGTAAACTAGCTGCGCCCCACGGTTTCACCCACGTAGTGATGAAAAATCATGATGATGATGAAAAGTTTCATTTTTCTCTCCTTATAACATCAGCTATCTGCCAGTGAAAATCCCGTCAAAATCGGTTTGGCCAATTTTGAGTTTATACGGAATATCATCATCATCATCATCAGCCTTCATAGGGAACATACATACATACATACATCGCTTTTACGTATATAGAAGAAAGATATACTCAAAGAAGACTGTAACACCTTTTAAGGGTTCCGTAGAACTACAAGGAACCCATATAAGTTCGTTCTGTCCACCCGTCTGTCTGTCTGTCCAGCCCAAGTTGTTTAGAACTTTCTAACCTTTATAGTAGACTAGCTGCGCCCCGCGGTTTCACCGTGTACTGATTAAAAATGGTGATGATGATGATGATGATGAAAAGTTCAATTTTTTTTCTCTCCTTATAACATCAGCTATCTGACAGTGAAAATCCCGTCAAAATCAATTCAGCCATTTTAGTCTATACGAAATATCATCATCATCAGCCTTCATAGGGGACACATACATACATACATACATCGCTTTTACGTATATAGAAGAAAGATATACTCAAAGAAGACTGTAACACCTTTTTAGGGTTCCGTAGAACTACAAGGAACCCATATAAGTTCGTTCTGCCCATCCGTCTGTCTGTCTATCCATCCCAAGTTGTTAAGAACTTTCTAACCTTTATAGTAGACTAGCTGCGCCCCACGGTTTCACCGTGTAGCGATGAAAAATGGTAATGATGATGATGATGAAAAAAGTAATTTTTTTTTCTCTCCTTATAACATCAGCTATCTGAAAGTGAAAATCCCGTCAAAATCGATTCGGCCATTTTGGAGTCTATACGAAATATCATCATCATCAGCCTTCAAAGGGAACACACATACATACATACATCGCTTTTTATATGTATATAGATGAAAGATATACTCAAAGAAGACTGTAACACCTTTTTAGGGTTCCGTAGAATTACAAGGAACCTATATAAGTTCGTTCGTCCATCCGTCTGTTTGTCTGTCTGTCTGTCTATCCGTCCAAAATTGTTTCGAACTTTCTAACTTAGCTAGCTGTGCCCTGCGGTTTCACCTATGTAGTGATGAAAAAAAGTGATGATGATGATGATGATGAAATGCTGATTAATTTTTCTCTCCTTATAACATCAGCTATCTGAGAGTGAAAATCCCGTCAAAATCAGTTCAGCTATTTTGGATTTTATATGGAATATCATCATCATCAGCCTTCATAGGAAACATACATACATATACATGCATACACACATCGCCTTATATATGTGTATAGAAGAAATATATATTATTCAAAGAAGACTGTAACACCTTTTTAGGGTTCCGTAGAATTACAAGGAACCCATATACGTTCGTTCTGCCCATCCGTCTGTCTGTCTGTCTATCCGTCCTAAGTTGTTTCGAACTTTCTAACTAAGCTATCTGTGCCCTGCGGTTTCACTCATGAAGTGATGAAAAAAAGGTGATGATGATGATGATGATGAAACGTAGAATTTTTTTCTCTCCTTATAACATCAGCTATCTGAGAGTGAAAATCCCGTCAAAAATCAGTTCAGCCATTTTGGACTCTATACGGAATATCATCATCATCATCATCAGCCTTCATAGGAAACATACATACATATACATATATACACATCGCCTTTTATATGTGTAGAGAAGATAGATAATTATTATGTTCAAAGAAGACTGTAACACTTTTTTTAGGGTTCCGTAGAATTACAAAGAACCCATATACTTATGTTCATTCTGTCCATCTGTCTGTCTGTCTGTCCATTCCAAGTTGTTTAGAAATGTTAACCTTTATAGTAGACTAGCTGCGCCCCGCGGTTTCACCCGCGTAGTGATGAAAATTTATGATGATGATGAAGATGATGATGAAAAGCAGCATTATTTCCTCTCGTTATAACATCAGCTATCTGAGAGTGAAAATCCCGTCAAAATCAGTTCAGCCATTTTGGAGTCTTTACGGAATATCATCATCATCATCAGCCTTCATAGGGAACATACATACATACATACATACATCGCTTTTAATATGTATAGAAGAAAGATATACTCAAAGAAGACTGTAACACCTTTTTAGGGTTCCGTAGAATTACAAGGAACCCATATACGTTCGTTCTGCCCATCCGTCTGTTTGTCTGTCTGTCTATCCATACAAAATTGTTTCGAACTTTCTAACTTAGCTAGCTGCGCCCTGCGGTTTCACCCATGTAGTGATGAAAAAAAAGTGATGATGATGATGATGATGAAAAATTGTTTTTTTTTTCTCTCCTTATAACATCAGCTATCTGAGAGTGAAAACCCCGTCAAAATCAGTTCAGCCATTTTAGATTCTATGCGGAATATCATCATCATCATCAGCCTTCATAGGAAACATACAAACATATACATACATACACACATCGCCTTATATATGTGTATAGAAGAAATATATATTCAAAGAATACTGTAATACCTTTTTAGGGTTCCGTAGAACTACAAGGAACCCATATAAGTTTGTTCTGTCCATCCGTCTGTCTGTCTGTCCATCCCAAGTTGTTTAGAACTTTCTCACTTTTATGGTAGACTAGCTGCGCCCCGCGGTTTCACCCGCGTAGTGATGCAAAATAGTAATGATGATGATGATGATGATTAAAAATAGCATTTTTGCTCTCCTTATTACATGTGTTATCTGACAGTGAAAATCCCATCAAAATCGGTTTGGCCATTTTTGAGTCCATACGGAATATCATCATCATCATCAGCCTTCATAGGGAACATACATACATCGCTTTTTATATGTATATAGAAGAAAGATATACTCAAAGAAGACTGTAACACCTTTTTAGGGTTCCGTTGAACTACAAGGAACCCATATAAGTTCGTTCGTCCATCCGTCTGTCTCTGTCCATCCCAAGTTGTTTAGAACTTCCTAACCATTATAGTAGACTAACTGCGCGCCACGCATTCACCTGCGTAGTAATGAAAAAAATTGTGATGATGATGATGAAAAGTTGCAAATTTTTTTCTCGTCATAACATCAGCTATCTGATAGTGAAAATACCATCAAAATCGGTCCTGCAGTTTTCGAGTCTATAAAGAACGTTACAGACACACACATACGCACACGACGAATTATTTCAAAAACATTAGAAAAATAACAAAAAGAAAATGGAAAATGTGAGAATTGAACCCGAAGCCTACTCACAGTCGCAGGAACTTATCCATTTCGTCAACCACTCGTCCAATTGAAATATGATGCTAGTGGTGAAATTATGCTTCTAATATATAAAATAATATAAATGTACAAACAAATCGTCACAAAATGTAAGGTAGCATCAGGTAGCCCGTCTGCTTGTTTGCCACCTGTGGCACATAAAAAAAAAGTAGACTAACTGTGCTCTGCAGGTTCACCTGCGAAGTAATGAAAATATGATGATGATGATGATGAAAAGTTGCCAATTTTTTTCTCCTCATAACATCAGCCATCTGACAGTGGAAGTCCCATCAAAATCGCTCCTACCGTTTTCGTGTAAAGAACATTACACACAAGCATACAAACACAAACACACACACACACACACACGCATGCACGCACATGACGAATTATTTTAAAAACATAAAAAAAAATACAAAAAGAAAATTGGTAAATATGAGATTTGAACCCTGAACCTTACTCACAGTCGCAGAGAACTTATCCAATACGTCGAACCGTTCGGCCAACTGGACTATGACAATTGTGGTGAAATTATGCTTCATAAAATAATATATACAAACAAATCGTTACAAAATTTAATTTTCATTCGCCTGCCTTTTTAGTACTTATAATCCAAGAAAACATTGCGGATAAGGTAGGTACTTACTTTACAACTTCCGTCAAGGTGTTTTTGTGTCATAAAGTTGAGATTATATTTTGGAGAGGTTAGCGGAACAAAGCGACACACGTCCGTCTAGCAGCGCGCCTCAGCGGTCTCTGTCACATCGCGTAAAAATAAAAGAGAAGTGAAAAGACGCCGCGGCGGCACGACGTTTCGTTCGACGCGTTCGAGCTAAGTTCTGATTAAATTAAATAATAGTTAAAAAAATCGAATTTTTATCGATAAACAAAAACGATGATGCTATTTGTCACAATATTTACCATCATTCTTGTAAATTTTGTCAAGATTTGTTTATAAATTATCGAGATAAAATTGTATGCGTTTAGGCAAATTTCAAGCTTAGAGGTTATTTCATGTTTTTTTTCTATCGAGAAAATTTATCGGAATCGTGTTTTGGATCCAATGGTCCTCTCAGAAATATGATCAAGATTAACACATATTTTTTTTACTGCTTCAAAATGAATACATTATCTTAAAAAAATGTTCTGTGAAGCCTTTTTGACTGTAAGACCGCCTTAATAAGGTAGATTGTTACAAAATATGTAAATAAATATCTACTTATGGTACTTATATTTTATTGTTTATTTAGAGTACCTTTTTTTTCTTCTCAGTTTTATATAAATCCTATATACTATATATAAAGTGAAA
Source organism: Agriopis marginaria (assembly GCA_932305915.1). Taxonomy (NCBI): domain Eukaryota; kingdom Metazoa; phylum Arthropoda; class Insecta; order Lepidoptera; family Geometridae; genus Agriopis; species Agriopis marginaria. The sequence goes on along the minus strand of OW029914.1, from coordinate 16,176,527 downwards.
CTTTATATCTGAACTAGTGTTTTGCGTGGGTGCGCGGGCCGCAAGCGGCCCGCGGGGGGGTGTGTGTTAGTGGGGTGGGGTCGTCATTTGTGTTCGACTTGAAAAAACTTTAACAAAACGGTGAATGTGTATTGAAAATGGGTAAGAAGAGGTAATACATTAGAAAATGTGCTGATGATGATGATGATTTTTGTTTTCCATGACCGGCGATGAAGATTGAAGTGGAATAGGTACAAATCTCCTAATGGTGGTGGAAACGTAGAAGAAATTTCAAGTTCAGTCGTAGAAGGCATAGAAATCCACCAATCCAGTATTTTCCGTCAAAGGGAGTACGAGCGGCTCGGCCTTCGGCCTCGCACTGAATTCGGCTGGTGACCTTAAAATTGACAGTTGTTCGTCTGTGACTGGTGCAAGGGTCATGGTTCGGCCTTGCGGCCTCACCACGATCCTTTGCACCAGTGCTCGGCCTACGGCCTCGCGCCATTGGATCTCAAGCTCGGCCTACGGCCTCGCTTGAGCTCGAGGCTTAGGCTCGGCCTGCGGCCTCGCCAACTTCCGCCTGTGACTGGTGCAAGGGTCGTGGTTCGGCCTTGCGGCCTCACCACGACCCTTTGCACCAGTGCTCGGCCTACGGCCTCGCGCCATTGGATCTCAAGCTCGGCCTACGGCCTCACTTGAGCTCGAGGCTCAGGCTCGGCCTGCGGCCTCGCCAACTTCCGCCTGTGACTGGTGCGATGGTCGTGGTTCGGCCTTGCGGCCTCACCACGACCCCGCACCAGTGAGCTCGGCCTACGGCCTCGCGGCCTAAAGGCGCCCAAGCTCGGCCTGCGGCCTCGCTTGAGCTTGGTGACCTCGCAAGTGCCGTGGTTCGGCCTGACGGCCTCACCACGGCACTCGCTCGGTTCTTGGAAAAATCCATTGTATGGCAGCTATATTAAAAAAAAAAAAATTCCAAAAAAAAAAATTATAATCGCAATCTGGACCCGAAAATACCCTCGGAAACCAAAAATCAGCCTCCTGGGACCATTTTGAAAATTTGGGGCCCCTGAAAGTCATTTTGGGGGCCCCTACCAGTTGGGGCCCCCGATTCCCTATGACATTTGTTCAAGCACCCCCCATCGATGTCGAACCGTTTTCGAGTTACGAACGTCCAAAGTTTGTATGGGTTTTTTTTTTTTTTGTATGGGAGCCATGTTTTTTTTCATTTCTCTAAAGAGGTCCGAGGTTGAGGTTCATTTTTAGTTAAAACTGTTACCCCCCACCTGTCATACTTTCCGAGATCCATAGGGGGTTCAGGTCGAAGAGTTGACCTTCCGAAGATCAGGTATTTTTCCTGATCTTAAGTTTTCCCCCTCTACACGACCCCATACTCACATTTTCCCCCCCACCCCCCCAAGTCTCCAAACAACTATCTAAGTGAGTGAGTCAGTCAGTGAGTGAGTGAGTCAGTGGTAATTTAACTTTATATAGTATAACTAGTGTTTTGCGTGGGTGCGCGGGCCGCAAGCGGCCCGCGGGGGGGTGTGTGTTAGTGGGGTGGGGTCGAGTTTTTAGGTGCGACTTAAAAACTTTAAGAAAACGGTGAATGTGTGTTGAAAATGGGTAAGTAATATGGGTACATTAGAAAATGTGCTGATGATGATGATGATTATTGATTTCCATGACCGAAATTGAAGATTGAAGTGGAATAAGTACAAATCTCCTAATGGTGGTGGAAACGTAGAAGAAATTTCAAGTTCAGTCGTAGAAACCATAGAAATCCACCAATCCAGTATTTTCCGTCAAAGGGAGTACGAGCGGCTCGGCCTTCGGCCTCGCACTGAATTCGGCTGGTGACCTCATGATTGTCAGTAATTAATCTGTGACTGGTGCGAGGGTCATGGTTCGGCCTTGCGGCCTCACCACGACCCTTTGCACCAGTGCTCGGCCTACGGCCTCGCGCCATTGGATCTCAAGCTCGGCCTACGGCCTCGCTTGAGCTCGAGGCTTAGGCTCGGCCTGCGGCCTCGCCAACTTCCGCCTGTGACTGGTGCGATGGTCGTGGTTCGGCCTTGCGGCCTCACCACGACCCCGCACCAGTGAGCTCGGCCTACGGCCTCGCGGCCTAAAGGCGCCCAAGCTCGGCCTGCGGCCTCGCTTGAGCTTGGTGACCTCGCAAGTGCCGTGGTTCGGCCTGACGGCCTCACCACGGCACTCGCTCGGTACTTGGAAAAATCCATTGTATGGCAGCTATATTAAAAAAAAAAAAAATCCAAAAAAAAAATTCATAAATGCAATCAGGACCCGAAAATACCCTCGGAAACCAAAAATCAGCCTCCTAGGACCATTTTGAAAATTTGGGGCCCCTGAAAGTCATTTTGGGGGCCCCTACCAGTTGGGGGCCCCGATTGCCTATGACATTTGTTCAAGCACCCCCCATTGATGTCTAACCGTTTTCGAGTTACGAACGTCCAAAGTTTGTATGGGTTTTTTTTTTTTTTGTATGGGAGCCATGTTTTTTTTCATTTCTCTAAAGAGGTCCAAGGTTGAGGTTCATTTTTAGTTTAAACTGTTTCTCCCCACCTGTCATACTTTCCGAGATCCGTAGGGGGTCCAGGTCGAGGAGTTGACCTTCCGAAGATCAGGGATTTTTCCCTGGGTCACATTCTCCCCTGCTACAAGACCTCATACTCACATTTCTTCTAGACCTCACCAGTTTCGAGAACAACTATCTAAGTGAGTGAGTGAGTCAGTCAGTGGTAATTCAGCTTTATATAGTATAACTAGTGTTTTGCGTGGGTGCGCGGGCCGCAAGCGGCCCGCGGGGGGGTGTGTGTTAGTGGGGTGGGGTCGAGTTTTTAGGTGCGACTTAAAAACTTTAAGAAAACGGTGAATGTGTGTTGAAAATGGGTAAGGAATCGCAATACATGAGAAAATGTGCTGATGATGATGATGATTTTTGATTTCCATGACCGAAATTGAAGATCGAAGTGGAATAGGTACAAATCTCCAAATGGTGGTGGAAACGTAGAAGAAATTTCAAGTTCAGTCGTAGAAACCATATAAATATTCCAATCGAGTATTTTCCGTCAAAGGGAGTACGAGCGGCTCGGCCTTCGGCCTCGCACTGAATTCGGCTGGTGACCTCAAAATTGACAGTAATTTGTCTGTGACTGGTGCAAGGGTCATGGTTCGGCCTTGCGGCCTCACCACGACCCTTTGCACCAGTGCTCGGCCTACGGCCTCGCGCCATTGGATCTCAAGCTCGGCCTACGGCCTCGCTTGAGCTCGAGGCTTAGGCTCGGCCTGCGGCCTCGCCAACTTCCGCCTGTGACTGGTGCAAGGGTCGTGGTTCGGCCTTGCGGCCTCACCACGACCCTTTGCACCAGTGCTCGGCCTACGGCCTCGCGCCATTGGATCTCAAGCTCGGCCTACGGCCTCGCTTGAGCTCGAGGCTTAGGCTCGGCCTGCGGCCTCGCCAACTTCCGCCTGTGACTGGTGCGATGGTCGTGGTTCGGCCTGCGGCCTCACCACGACCCCGCACCAGTGAGCTCGGCCTACGGCCTCGCGGCCTAAAGGCGCCCAAGCTCGGCCTGCGGCCTCGCTTGAGCTTGGTGACCTCGCAAGTGCCGTGGTTCGGCCTGACGGCCTCACCACGGCACTTGCTCGGTATGTTACAAAATCCATTGTATGGCAGCTATATTAAAAAAAAAAAAAACCAAAAAAAAATTTCATAAATGCAATCAGGATCCGAAAATACCCTCGGAAACCAAAAATCAGCCTCCTAGGACCATTTTGAAAATTTGGGGCCCCTGAAAGTCATTTTGGGGGCCCCTACCAGTTGGGGCCCCCGATTCCCTATGACATTTGTTCAAGCACCCCCCATCGATGTCGAACCGTTTTCGAGTTACGAACGTCCAAAGTTTGTATGGGTTTTTTTTTTTTTTTGTATGGGAGCCATGTTTTTTTTCATTTCTCTAAAGAGGTCCGAAGATTTCATTCATTTTTAGTTAAAACTGTTTCTCCCCACCTGTCATACTTTCCGAGATCCGTAGGGGGTTCAGGTCGAGGAGTTGACCTTCCGAAGATCAGGGATTTTTCCCTGGGTCACATTCTCCCCCTCTACAAGACCTCATACTCACATTTCTTCTAGACCTCACCAGTTTCGAGAACAATTATGTCAGTGAGTGAGTGAGTGAGTGAGTGAGTCAGTCAGTGGTAATTTAACTTTATATAGTATAACTAGTGTTTTGCGTGGGTGCGCGGGCCGCAAGCGGCCCGCGGGGGGGTGTGTGTTAGTGGGGTGGGGTCGGCTCTTTTAATTCGACTTTAAAAACTTTAAGAAAACGGTGAATGTGTGTTTAAAATGTGTAAGGAATTGCAATACATGAGAAAATGTGCTGATGATGATGATGATTTTTGATTTCCATGACCGGCGATGAAGATTGAAGTGGAATAGGTACAAATCTCCTAATGGTGGTGGAAACGTAGAAGAAATTTCAAGTTCAGTCGTAGAAGGCATAGAAATCCACCAATCCAGTATATTCCGTCAAAGGGAGTACGAGCGGCTCGGCCTTCGGCCTCGCACTGAATTCGGCTGGTGACCTCAACATTGACAGTAATTTGTCTGTGACTGGTGCGAGGGTCATGGTTCGGCCTTGCGGCCTCACCACGACCCTTTGCACCAGTGCTCGGCCTACGGCCTCGCGCCATTGGATCTCAAGCTCGGCCTACGGCCTCGCTTGAGCTCGAGGCTTAGGCTCGGCCTGCGGCCTCGCCAACTTCCGCCTGTGACTGGTGCAAGGGTCGTGGTTCGGCCTTGCGGCCTCACCACGATCCTTTGCACCAGTGCTCGGCCTACGGCCTCGCGCCATTGGATCTCAAGCTCGGCCTACGGCCTCGCTTGAGCTCGAGGCTTAGGCTCGGCCTGCGGCCTCGCCAACTTCCACCTGTGACTGGTGCGATGGTCGTGGTTCGGCCTTGCGGCCTCACCACGACCCCGCACCAGTGAGCTCGGCCTACGGCCTCGCGGCCTAAAGGCGCCCAAGCTCGGCCTGCGGCCTCGCTTGAGCTTGGTGACCTCGCAAGTGCCGTGGTTCGGCCTGACGGCCTCACCACGGCACTTGCTCGGTATGTTACAAAATCCATTGTATGGCAGCTATATTAAAAAAAAAAAAATTCCAAAAAAAAATTTCAAAAATGCAATCAGGACACGAAAATACCCTTGGAAACCAAAAATCAGCCTCCTAGGACCATTTTGAAAATTTGGGGCCCCTGAAAGTCATTTTGGGGGCCCCTACCAGTTGGGGCCCCCGATTCTCTATGACATTTGTTCAAGCACCCCCCATCGATGTCGAACCGTTTTCGAGTTACGAACGTCCAAAGTTTGTATGGGTTTTTTTTTTTTTTGTATGGGAGGCATATTTTTTTTCGCATCCCTAAAGAGGTCCTAAGATTTCATCCATTTTTAGTTAAAACAGTTACCCCCCACCTGTCATACTTTCCGAGATCCGTAGGGGGTCCAGGTCGAAGAGTTGACCTTCCGAAGATCAGGTATTTTTCCTGATCTTACGATTTCCCCCTCTACACGACCCTATACTCACTTTTTCCCCCCCACCCCCCCAAGTCTCCAAACAACCATCTAAGTGAGTGAGTGAGTGAGTGAGTGAGTGGTAATTCAGCTTTATATAGTATAATAAGTCCTTTAATGATGAGTTAGTAAATTATAGTGTTCCACAGGGTATAACTCTAGATCTTTACTTCTATAACGGTTGTACGCTACATACTAATAAGATTGTTATGTATTTAATGTTGTTTTGAACTCGACAATGGAAGACATTCAAAGTCAATTATACGATTTGCATTCATTCTTGTCTGTAATAAAAGGTTTTATTTATAGACCTGACTGTATGAAGATTGATATATAACGAATGTTGGTAATTAAATACGTTTCAATTATCACTTAGGACTGTTCAGTAGCTGGAGGCGTTTGTGTAAATACTGTATTGCTAAGGAAGTAAGAGAATCGATGTCTGCATTGCGCATAATAAGTAGTTTCCTTTTCTAGCTCCACTTGTATTAATTATTGAGATAAAAGTTACTTGGACATTAGTATTTATCAACTTATTCCCGCTCACTGTAAGGCATCTGCTTCTTCATTCTTATAAAGAATTATGTACTTAGGCTCAAAATAGGTAATTTTTTACGTTTTTTTTTTTTTACTATCGGTATGTTCAGAAATAACCATGAGCAAAGCCTAGTTTACACTAGTTAGCTGGGCAGCAAAACTAATTGCTCTTGTTATAATTCCGCGCATGCAATCGGTCATGTCAAGATGCGCGGACGCACAACACTTCATCATTATACTTTACGCAGCGACTATTATTGTATCTGTGATGATACTTAACTTGAAACCGTATTTGAACTTCGTCTTATGCTTATCTAGTGTTGAAGCACGATTGATTTATTGCATGTTAAAAAGTTGTAATTTATCGTAATTTTGGCGCCAACATGTACTTTTTGGACTTTTAAAACATTCCTTACATGATCATTCACAGCTTTCTTTATACCACTGCCGGTAACCTCTCGCTAACTATGACATCAACCTTATACCTGTTTTTTTCGTGCCTCATCTAGTCCCGGTTCGACCCGCGAAGGTGTTATTTTTATATAGACTACGTGGCAAACAAGCTACGGGCCACCTGATGGTAAGTGGTCACCGCTACCTATAGACACCTACAATACCCGGGGCATTGTCAGTGCGTTGCCTCTTCCACCTAGTTTGATTTTATTGACATATCTAGGCTTATTTGGTTTAGTTAGATTCTTATCTTGCTTACCTACTCATAAACATAGGCAAACAGTATTTTTTGTCACAAAGTATTCCTTTTTATTGACCACATTTTTTTATGTGGTTATTTAATGTCAAATAATCAAACCTACATCTTAAAACTGTTTCACCGACTAATGTTGTTATCTGTTTTTTTTTTTTTTGGTTTTCTTGTCTCAAATTCATAGATATGACTAAGTATGACAATTTAACTGTTGTCTCTCTTACATGTACATACTTTTTAAGCCTTTCCTACCGTTTTATGTTATGTAGCTGAACAAGTCAATATCCTGATGCATGATCGCTTCCTAGATTGAAGTATTATCTCAGAATTTTAACTCTTAAATATCCTATGTTTTACAATATTCTAGAAAATTATTTTTGTTTCGATTTTTATTTTTAAATAATGGATTCAAACTGCGAGTTTACACCATCAGTTAGATACATTTTCACGGAAGGTATATGTATATAACTAACGACCCGCCCCGGCTTCGCACGTAAATTACACCCGTGCCAAGCAGGGCAGGCGGGTCGTTAGTATAATATGATTATCTTTATGATGTAGAGCTTCTTCTAATATTTTATAAAATGTAACAGTAACTAAATCAACACTACAGTTGTTGCGTAATGCAGCAGGATTGACATGTCAGTGTGTAGATATGGGCGCGATTAGACCTGCGCCCGCGCGCTTCATTGTTCTATTATCTGCAAAATCGATACAAATAATGCTGTATTGTTCTAGGATGTACTTACTTACTATTGTTAGTTTACTTTAAATCACTCATATATTATAAATGCTAAAGTTTGTGTGTATGTTTGTCTGCACTAGTTGCGTGTGACGGTAGTTTATACCCTGTATACCATTATACCTTGTATTGCTACCCTGGAATAAGGTGCCCTTTGCCCCCCTCCACCCCAAAACAGGGACAAGAATAAATATTAGCCGATCATTGCGTTGTCATTTTTCGTGTTTAAATGCTTATTACCTATATAAATCTTATTCTGAAAAAATTTTTACTTACTATCAAAAAAAATATTATTACATTTAATTCTTAAAATTCTATGTACAATCAAAAATATTATGTCTACTATAAGTCAGGATCATGGCCATCAAAAATTTTAACACTATAATATAATATCCGACGGATCACATAATTATTAAGGTGTCGATACATGGTCACTGCCTTGTCTCTACTTTAAAATATTGGCACTAAACGACCTCCTTGTAGTATCCCGCAGACAACGGACCTTCTCGGAAGGAGACCCATTCACACCAGTATACAGCATGACTCATTTTGTTATTTTTTCTTTGTTAAAATATAACCGGGTATGGTTTTTTTGCTCATCTATAGTTAGGTACGGATTGTGCATTTAGCCAATTTTAACTATTGTTTATGATCTTTACGAGATCGAATCAGAATTAAGGAGATCCCGGAGATCCGTAGACGAACGAAAGTCACCGACGTAGGCCACCGGATTAGTAAGTTGAAGTGGCAGTGGGCAGGGCACATATCACGCAGAACAGATGACCGATGAGGCTGAAAGGTTCTGGAATGGAAGCCACGGACCGGTAAGCGCAGCGTAGGACTTCCACCTACAAGATGAACGGACGATCTAAAGGAGACCGCAGGGAAACGCTGGATGCAGGCCGCTTCCAACCGGCCCTTTTGGAGATCGATGGGGGAGGCCTGTGTCCAGCAGTGGACGTCCTATGGCTGAAATGATGATGAAATTATTGTTTATTAAGTGTTCGTGAACGTGATCGAGTGTAGGTAAGTAATATGCTGAGTAAAAAAATGTATTTTCGGGATGTTTCCAGAACTCCACAGACGCCTCCTAGTAAAGTTTCCACCAATTTACTAAGGCATGACGGACTTAATCGTGACTTACTTTGCTTGACTCTGACTGTGACTTGTTTACGACGATCTCTGTTTTGTAACGAACTGAATTTCTTTAGATAATATCCGACACATCCGCAAGACATGAACCGGAAAAGAAAAACAATCGTACATAGGTATGTGCTAAAATCTTAAGATTCAAAAATTTATGAGCCTCCGAATTGAATTTATGCTTCAAAAATAAATCTTTCTGTACACAAAGGCAGGCATTCAAAGATTCGTCGAGTTAATTCTCACAGAAGGTACTAAATGTGTTTTTTTATTCACTGATCCCAATTCCCCATCTGCAACTGTGGACCCTTATAAATCTGTCAACTGGACACTTCAGCTAAAGGCACTCGCATATGAAGAGTTTTCAAGGAACTACCAAAGCGTTTTACGAACGCGAAAAAAAAAAACAATATTTTAGATTTGGGATAAATACACAACTAGAAATGACGGGGTGAGTGGAGACGAACCTTAGAAAAAAAATCATGGTATAATTTCATGACTAACGAATTGCTAAACGTACTTACCAAATTCTTTGATATTTTTTGTAATTCTACATTCACGCGTGTTTCATAATCATCATCATTTCAGCCATAGGACGTCCACTGCTGGACATAGGCCCCCCAACACGTGTGTTTATTTCTCCTAAACTTGCGAGAGCTGTGTTAAAAATCCAGGGTGCATACGCCTTTAAGATTAAAGCCCTCAAGATTTTCACGGCATTGGCGCGCTAAATCCTAAATAATGGCTCACTCCTGTTGAAACCTGCACAAAAGAACTTAAAAAAATACTTGGTGAAAATTCACTAAAGTGAGATCATAATCAGCGTATGAATATTTTATGGATTATAAACTTTTTTTAGTGTTACAGTATTTTAATACAATTCGGAGTTAAGTTGGGTTGTAAAGATAACCGATTGTATGTGGGTAGGAAACAATGATGAGAATAGAAATACATACTATACAACTTGTACCTAAAAAGTTATAGTAATATTCAAGGGTGTTGATCACTTCAATGCCTATTATTATTATTTTTAAACCGGACATGTATGAGTAAGACTCGCGCTCTGAACTCACGAGTCCAAGCAAAAGATCAACAAAATAAATTAAGATATTGAAAGACAAACTTAACTTTGTAGTGGACAATAAGGGTCTTCCTTACATACCAACTACAAAATGTTAGTTTGTAATCGCAAAACTAGTTTTTAATTTATATTTTGTACCTTCATAATACCTAGATAAAAGAGAAATTCACTCACTCATCACGAAATCTAAACTTCACCGTCAAAATTTTTCATTACCACGCGGGTGAAACCGCGGGGCATTGCTAGCAATACAATAAGGCGATTTTTTTCTCGTTGGCGTCAAAAATATTCATACCACTAGACAACCTCATGCATTTATAATGATATTACTTTGTTTACATCAGGAAATAACGCTATTTCGCTGGCAATACCGACTAATTGGCCATTTTGTGAAAAAAACAGAGCACCCGTAAAAAGAGCTCTCTGTCCATCGTAATTGAAAACTGGTTGTATGAAACATTCATGATACAATAATTGAGTCGTACAGACGTATCAACCTACCCTATTAGACTTTCAAAATGGCTGCCTTACCTGTCAATTGGCAGTGATTTACACGAAAAACAAGCAAAATGATTGACGCGGTTAAGTCAATATTGACTTTATTTCAGTTTTGATAGGATTTGATACTGGTAATTAAGAAACTTGCAAGGCAATTGTAATTATAAGCTATTTGCTATTTAATTTGCGCCATTATTTTAGCTGTAAATGTTCATTACGGAAATTGTTAATTCATCTGCATTAGATTTATTAATAGTTATTATACAAATTCGTTTTAATTGCGTCTGATTCTGATTTTAAACTATAAAGTAGCAATTGAATAGAAACTTAAAACTTTTTATTATATTTTAGTAATTCTAAACTGAAAACTAATGTAAACAAACACTCACGCGCAAGAGCAAACGTCTGCGCGAAATCTGTGAAACTTGTTTCACAAGTTTCAAAACTTTCTTCACGAAACGTTGTTTTATACCCGTCCTTGTCACGCATATAGATCACTTACGAGAGCTTTTCGTGCGCGAAAAAGACAGCGAACATGAAGACGTCACGCAGGGCAAAGGCGCGCGTTTTTGCACTTGTTTTATTTGTAACCGCCATGTTTTTTTTGTTTTTTGCAAAAGCAACGTCTTTGTTCCGCGGAGGGCGCAATCCGTGGCTGGTGAGGATAATTTCTTTATTCCACTGGCCCACCCGACAATTTTCTTCTGCATTATTATGAGCTTGATTTGTTTAATAATTTTATTACTGGCCGCATTGCGATTGTGCTTTTGTTTTATTGAATTTGCGCGTTTAGCGTTGAGGTTAGGATTAATTTTTGCGGTGAACGTGGGAATTTCTAGTGCTTTTCACAATTTTAAAAGTAAATTCTTTATTGTATTTCAGTAACATAAATAACAACAAATTAAAACCTATTAATCTATTAAACCGTTACCAGTGGGAATTGTTCCCAAAAAGCTGGCCCCATTACTACGTTGTATGGCGATGCTCACCCTTTGAGCAAAGTAGAGGCCGGCATTTTGGTCACGAGTTGCATCGACCAGACGTGAAGACAAACCTTAGAATTTCTATAAAGTAATAAAAATCTTTAAAAGTTGGAGCAATATAACTTTAAAGCCTTAAAACACCGTTTTAAACTATCGTTACAAATGATTATTTACGGGATATTTTCACAACCTTACCACGGTAAATATCCCGTTAATTAATCATATAACCTTACAGCCTTAGTGTACATACATAATAATTACTTGATAAGAAATAGTTGTCTTAAAATTGTAATTTACAAATTTTTTGGCTTGTAAATTGCATAAACGCGACGTCCTTACTTCCAGCTGTTTCTTAATCGTTTTTTATTCGAAAGTATCCAGACATATTACGTCACGGTTGCCTCTGTTGTTCGAATCAGGGTTAAGATTAGAGATGAACGATTGTAAGAAATCGAGACTACGTGCAAATATCTTATTCGATACCTACCTAATCAAAAACTTTACAGCTATAGTTTACATATACATAAAAGTTATATTAAATTTACTTGATTTAAAATAATTGTCTTAAATTGTAATTTACAACCTTTTTGGCTCGTAAATTGCATAAACGCGACGTCCTTACTTCCAGCTGTTTATTAACCGTTTTTTATTCGAAAGCATCCAGACATAATATTACGTTATGGTTGCCTCTGCTGTTCATATCAGGGCTAAGATTAGAGATGAACGATTGTAAGAAATCGAATAGTGACTGCGTGCAAAAATCTTATTTGATATTCGTAGGCAAATTAGACATCAGCAATTATATCAGTGCTAGTGAAGAACCGATAACCGATGGGGAAGAAAGGTTCTTGAGTGGAGACCACGAACCGGAAGACGCAGCGTAGGTAGGCCTCCCACTAGATGGACCGACGACATAGTGAGAGTCGCTGGCATCCAGTGGATGCAAAAGGCAGGCTTACGTTCAGTGTGGAGGTTAAAGGGGGAGGCCTATGTTCAGCAGTGGACGTCTTCTGGCTGATGATAATGATGATGAATTATATCAGTAATCTACTAATTTACTTGTGTTGTTTAATTTTTAACTATCTATCAGTAGTTTGTTGTGTTGTTCAATATTTACTTTTTAAATATCATGGACAATTCAAAATTTGTCAATTTGACAGGATTCAAACCTGCTCCATCCAGGTTTACGTCCCGAACTCTCTATCCACTAAGCTACAGTGGCTTTCCTGTCGGCCTCAAAATTCTTGACTCTGTTTAAAAAAAAAAAAAAACATTTTTAGGGAAGCAGCTGAATCTATATATTATAAAAATGAATCCTTACTTACCTAGGTCACGCAATAACATATTTCATTCACCTTTTTCTTTCAAAGTTTTCTAATACTTGGTAGAAAGTTTTTACGGAAAGAAAATTTCGTAGAAAATTGGAAAATTCCACAAAACTTAACGACGATTTTAACTGGCGGGTGAACCCGCGGAGCGCAGCTCGTAGTATATAAGTAAAACAATTGATTATGTATCTGGGCCAGTTACAAGTTCCCGCCTATAGACAACTCCGTCAACGGGCTCTAAAGTGCTCTACCGATATTTTTTTAATCGATTGTAGTCGAACAATCGAATAATCTTATTATTTTGATTCGCATCTCATCCCTAACTTTCAACCTCTTTTTACCACGGAACCCTACTGTTAGACCTTGAGCGACGCACCGGGATGCCGGCAATACTTGGAAATCCTTAAATAATTTAAAATACTTTTCGGATGGAAAAAGTTATTGTGTCCAAGATATTTCGATTAGCTAATTACTGATCATCTCCGCTTTGTAATCGGTTAATTATCTAGATGTTTTTGTTATTTAAGTATATTAGTGGCATATTTTAGGAAATGTCGATGAGAAAATTAATCTGTCGGTTTATCGCGCAAAACCTGCTGATAAACTAAAAAAGGGTTAGTATTAGATTGAATAGATCGGAAAACTACCACATCGCGTGGCGACTAGACACTACATCGTAGGTTTTCTTCATCGACGAAATCTGAAAATGACTATATACATGACTAGTTAAAATAATTAAAATATCATTATCATAGGCATGAAAAAACCTTTTCTTTATTTTACACATAAAAATATATATGATATAATTAAAAAATTTACACCTATGTCAAAATTTGAATTATTAGAAATTTGTGTAAAAAACGGTTTTCTTCGTGCAAGTGGCAGTGAAAGTGCTTAAGAAAGTGCACTTCACGCTGGCCCTTGCGCAAGTGAAGCTTCGTTTCCCTGCCCTACTCGCGCGACACCCACTGCGCATCGTTCGTCACGTTCGAACACTCTGTCTATGCACCTACTTGTAGATTCTCACAGTAGATTCTACTTCTACTTGTACTTGCAAGCTACTTCGCATGGTCTGCAACGGGCTTTAGATTGGGTAAAGAATCGTTTTTTCTTAGCCTTGTCTTACGTACTCAAATTTTGGAGCTTTTTTTTTGTATCTACCCTCATTTTTTTTCTTTTATCCAGGCTAGCAGCGGCGGCGGCGGCGGCAGCAGGCGCGACTAGTGAGCTGAGCTACCTCGCCGCTCTCCACCCCGCGTACCGCCCCGTGCCTTATGACCATCCCCTGTATAACGCTAACACGCTTAGAGGTATGTAGTAGAACAAAATATAAACTCTAAGTAACATTTTTACCTATTGACCACACACAGAATGAAACAAAAAATACGGACCATTTTCAAAATTTTGTGCACTCCAAAAAAGTATTTTAAGTATTGTGTGTATACCCTAGAGCACTCGGCTCCTTCTTCCTTCGTGTGGCGGGTCGCCCTCTTCTCTCAAACATGGTGAGGAGAGCGATGGCTGGCACACGCGTCAACTCGTGAACGGGTGCTGCTTGCGGGAGCTGGACTGCTCGGTGTATACACGCAACATAGTATGTAATCATCATCATCATCATTATCATCATCAGCCAGAAGACGTCCACTGCTGAACATAGGCCTCCCCCTTTAACCTCCACACTGAACGACAGCCTGCCTTTTGCATCCACTGGATGCCAGCGACTCTCACTATGTCGTCGGTCCATCTAGTGGGAGGCCTACCTACGCTGCGTCTTCCGGTTCGTGGTCTCCACTCAAGAACCTTTCTTCCCCATCGGTTATCGGTTCTTCGAGCGATGTGGCCTGCCCATTGCCACTTCAACTTGCAAATTTTGACAGCTATATCGGTGACTCTGGTTCTTTGGCGAATATCCAGTGTATCAATATTTGGCGAATAGTATGTAATAAGGTTTTATAATTTGTATATTCCTCTTGTATAGTCATTAGTTTTATGTTATAACCTGGGCCTTTTCAAGGCCAGAGTGAATAGGTATCTTCTAAGTCTGCGTGCTTCATCTTCGACCACGTCGTCGCTTACCAACAGGCGAGTTGGAGGTCAAACGCGGACGTATCCGCCTAATTTTTTTTATTAGATATACTTTTTAAAATAAATTTGCCAAAAAAAGTTGACATATTTTTTAAAGTAAACAAGATGTTCATACATAATAATTAGATTAATATATTTAAATAATAATGTTTGTAACTGTCCAGACCAGACTTCTAACGGCGTAGTAATTTTACGACTTAGCAAATCTGATACTTGTCCTTTTTGTGATGTTGACTAGCAACGATGTGGTCATTTTGCGAATTGGACATTATGAGATGTGGAATAGATGAGATTAAGTCAAATTGCGACTCGGATATTTTGAGACATGGTATATTTTTTGTCAAACCTGCTAATATGCGTAAATTAGCGGGTTTGATAAAAAATATACACCATCTGCCATCTTGTGATGGCGGCATTTTGAAAATATTACTATACGTACTGGATATTGCATATCGTATTGCCACCAGAACTAAAAATGCAAAATTAAAAAATATAAAAAAAATATGCAAAATTTCAGCAAAATCGGTTAGAAGGAACAGCGGCCCTATTATAGAAGTTTGATTGTGATCGAGATTGCATGCTGTCCCAGTCGCATTTACTTACTCGCACCACGTGCGTAAGTGAGATGGCACGCGATCACGATTACAATCCGAATCACGATAAGATATCTATACTAATATTATAAAGAGAAAAGATTTTATTGTTTGTTTGTTTGCATTGAATAGGCTCCGAAACTACTGAACCGATTTGAAAAATTCTTTCACTGACGGGAAGGTACACTATCCCCGGGTGACATGGCTATAATCTATACCCGTGCGAAGCTGGGGCGGACCGCTAGTCTATAATAAAACATCTGGTTCTAACTCAGCTAGCAAGATTTGACCTATACAAACATTGCGTTAAATAAAAGCTAAAGATCGAAGTATCCAAAGCACTGAAATACTAAAAGTGGAGTATAAAAATACCAGCATCAGACTAGACGCTATAAAATGCTAAAACAATGAAAACAATCCGATAAGCTGCGATTGAACTTGAGAGTTATTGGCTGCACTTCATAAATTATAGGGTTGCTGCGTGCGGGAGGCGGAATGTTGAGTAAAGTGTGCAGTGTGCACTTGTGTAATGCAATTTCTATAAAAGCTCTACTTACTGTACTTAAATTAGCCTCTACACATAGTAGCGCCCGCGTTTTTTTTTTTCAAGATTCCGTACCCCAATGGGGAAAAACGGGACCTTATTACTAAGCCTACATTGTCTGTCAAGTTTTTTTGTATTTGCTCTAGTGCAGAGGTTCCCAATTAGTGGTAAGCATACCCCTAGGTTGCAAGAGATACGCGTGGCAATCTCCTGATTAAGAGAAATTCTATGAAAGACGTCACAGTGTAACTATCGTATACCTATTCAGTCCATTTGTAGTCCGTCTGCAGTCCAACCGACTGCATACAGCGTTTCATACTTTACTGGACCTCACAAACTGAGTCTGCACCGGACCGGACTGCATTTGGTGTGCTTGAGCCGAGCTCGAGGGGTACGCAAGTTTGAGGCCTTTTCCTGCGTACCACTTCGTACGCAGGAAAAACTAATTAGGAACCACTGCTCTAGTGTAAAAACGGTAATACGTACAAGCGTCAAACTTAGCATGACTATAGTACAGATTCTTTTATTTTATTTTATGCCATATGTGGCAAACAAACAGACGGACCGCCTGATGGTAAGCAGTCACCGTCGCCTATGGAGGATACTTGTAATACCAGAGGCATCACAAATACGTTGCCGACCCTTAAGGACTCTATTAACTCGCCTTTTGAAGAACCCCATGTTGTAGCTTCTCGGAAACACCGCGGAAGGTAGCTCATTCCACATATTGCAGGTGTGAGGCAAGAAAGATCGTGTGAATTGCACAGTCTGCGATTTCCACTGATCTATGATGTGTGGATGAAATTTCAGCGGTGGCGGCTAGTACGATGATAAAACCTTTACACCGGCATCAGATCAAACATTTCTTCAGAACACTGCCCGTTGTAAATGCGATGGTGAAGTTTAAAAACAAATAAAGAATGGCCAAGTGCGAGTTCGTGATTAATTTATGTTCATTACCAATTTAAGAAACGTATTCGGCCATACTTAGACGATCTTATCATTCGTCCCACCGAAATACCATATTATACTAATTTTGAAGTTGTTTTTTTTAATAATTCTTTTATTTTGTGGTGGTGTGGAACCTTCAGCAAACATAGTGACCCAAGTACATTGCGATAGACCATGGTGGATTAGGGCCCATCCTCTTTCTCTGAGAGAAGGTCCCAGCAGTTGGAACATAATAAGCTGAAATGATGGTGATGATGATAAGTTACCTTGTTAGTAAGTTACAAAATAAAGCTGATATAAAGCGTGTAATGACTCCCGGCAACCCTGTCCTGTGTGAACGATGTAATGCTACACCGCACCAGCAAGATAAACCTGTAACTCAAAACTGTTATTGCAAATAATGTGCATGTTCAGGCACTGTTTGTGCAATTATTTCACGTTCTTAATGTAACAAGAAGCCGAAGGTAACATTACTGGGAAATAATAGATATCTGTAATTTATTAAATGCTTGGTGCGTTATTGTCTATGGTCTGGATTGATAAAGTACGCGGTTCATTGCAGCGCTTTATTCTATGGGAAAGCTTTTAGGATTCCTTACCCAAAGGGTGTAAATTACTAGCCTACGCTGTCTGTCCGTCTGTCCTACCTTTTAACGGCTGTATCTTTGAACCGCAATAATTGATAGCCAGCCACATCTTGCATAGCTGGAAATTTCACACCATACGATTTTCCGCTCCTTTATTCCGCGGACCTGCAAGGTGTGGAATATCATCTCCGCCAAAGATCTTCCCGCCGAGCTTCAACATGAAACGTTTCAAAAAGGGTGTCTTCAACTACCTCTCTGGGCTGGCAAATCACCGTCAACACCGCTAGTGTCTCTCTAGTGTGTCTCAAGAACCTTTCGCCCCATCGGTTATCGGTTCTTCGAGCGATGTGGCCTGCCCATTGCCACTACAACTTGCAAATTTTAACAGCTATGTCGGTGACTCTAGTTTTTTGGCGAATATCAACGTTTCAGATTCTATCGCGCAAAGAAACATCCCTAATGCATAAATTACTGCACCCTATGCAAGCTTTAAAGGTTTTTTTTCCACACGCATTTACTAATTTACTCAAATTTATTAATAAATTTTTCTTACCGAGAACCATAACAGAATTCAAACAATTACACTCTCCAATTGAAATGAACCCGCTCTGGAATCGAGCACATCCATACAAACACAACTCACTCGTCAAAAACAAAGTAAGTGCCGTACAAAGCGAAGCACTTACGACGTTTTCTTATTAAAGTATTGTGGTATCTCACGAAGAGAACAGCTCGAACCTTACACTATCCTTTCAATTTATCTATACACAGAGGTGTTAATTAGGATTTAAACTCACGACTGCTACCATTCCTAACTTACTCCACACAAAGAAAAACTAACCTTATTTCTGTAAGTTAGAGTTGATACACTGTTGAGGTGATAGAGATGACAGATACGTTAAAGTGGCCATTAAAAGACGGGCGTAAGTCACGGGTGGAATCGGCATGCGGTAACGAAGGGATGATTTTTTGTAATGGCAATTAAGACGTCCCAGTACGCCTTGCTTGTTGAACTTGTGGTGATAATGACAATAGATGTTATGCAGAATAAAGAAGTGAAGAACTTGCTCATTTATTTATATAAGGTCTATGTCGGTTTCTATATCTCGCTCGCATTTAGATACGCAAAAATGTATGTGTGTAGCTTATTAAAAAATTACCCGACGATACTGATTTCAATATTTTTGAAGATACAAAACGATTCATTCGATTTTATCATATTAACCTAAAAAGGCTAAAAAATATATTTATATTACACGGGAATTACTCACGTAAGAAAACCACGTCAGTTTCAATTTAAAAGGCTAAAAATTATTGAAATAAATGTGACGTGTGTATCTATGTATCTGTCTGTGGTATCTTAACTCCCAAACGGCTGAATCATTTTTGTTTTAGTTTTTTTTTTGTTTGTAAGGCGACTTGATTGAGAGTATTCTAACTATGATTCAAGAAAATCTGTTGGAACATTATCAGCTCTTTTATCGGGGGTTTACAAAAACTATATTTACATTTGTATTTCTCCTATCCTTCCTATTCTTTTTACTTTGCATCGTCGAGTAAAAAGTTTTAAAGACTGCTTCAAATCCAGTAATATTTTAAGTGTTGACGAAACAAAACGTATTGGTACATACGGTATTCGTTTGAGAATCATCGTAATGGAAGAACCTAACGATTTAATTAGCACCGTATTCAAGTTTACTTCGGGTATAAGTGCTTAACAACGTATTATTCTGCATTTAACATGACCGTACTAATGTCGCCTATTGTTGTATGTGACTGTACGTGGTAGTGGTGGTATAAAGTATGAATTCTAAGCGTGTTGACCATGTCGTGTTAATTTTTAGAAGAAAAAAAAAACTGATTTCAAGACTATACCTTACCTACATGTACAAACTTAAACTAAAAATAAAATAAAAAAGTAGAGACAGTTAAAGCAGAGATTGAAAGTCCTCATCAAAACTTTTGCAGAAGAGAACGTCGAGAACGAAGAAAGAGAGTCTGTGTATAAATAGGGGATGTTTTTTTTTGATGACCACAAAATATTTTTTAAGCAAAATTTCAATATGGCTTCTTTGAAACAGCTGAACAGATTCCGATGACATTCTTAACCAACATAAAATAATTCTGAAACGTGTGAGAGACGAACGAATGAATCAATATTAGTTGCTCTACAATAGTTCTACTTTTATTGCGAAAAAAATACGTTTTTTTTCGATCAAAGGTGAAACCATGACACGCGGCTTGTCAAGTCATACAATTATCGACAAGCAACAGTAACTTAACCCTTCCGTGCCAACAGATTAAATAATAGTATGTACAACCAGGCTGTATTCCCGAAACGAGAGTGTTTATGGCAAAAAGTGTGCGCCCGCGCCGGTGTCAGTTGACAGTACGGCAGCCGGCTCGGGTTGCGCTTGTCACATCTCTGTATAACGCTCAATTAGACATTATTTTTTCATGGCAATTTTTTGGGATAGCTTTTGCGAGATGTAACCAGTATTTTATTTTGAACTTTCAATAATATAATTGCAAAATTCCCCTCATTCACTGAATGACACCGGGCAATGGAGAGAGCTATGCTCGGAGTTTCTTTGCACGATAGAATCCGGAACATAGATATTCGCCAAAGTACCAGAGTCACCGACATAGCTGTTAAAATTTGCAAGTTGAAGTGGCAATGGACAGGCCACATCGCTCGAAACACCGATAACCGATGGGGAAGAAAGGTTCTGGAGTGGAGACCACGAACCGGAAGACGCAGCGTAGGTAGGCCTCCCACTAGATGGACCGATGACATTGTGAGAGTCGCGGGCATCCAGTGGATGCAAAAGACAGGCTGTCGTTCAGTGTGGAGGTTAAAAGTTTTTTTAAATTAAAAACGTTATTTTATTTATACAGAGAATTCATAATTGGGGGCAAAGCTTTCAGGAGATTTAGCCCATTAAACTTACTTTACACATCAATAAATAATATGTGTAACATCAGGGACATCACAGATATGTAATAATTTATTTTTTTAATTTATATTTTTCATACATTTTTCATTTATATTTTCAAACTTATATTTTTAAACGTCTCACTTAAAAATTATAACACATTAAATATTCCTAATAAATACATTATTAAAAATCAAAAACAAGGTGTTGTCCGTGTGGTAAAGTACCAAGAACGCTGGCTGCATTCCCGCGTCGAATTGCCACAGAAATTCTCTGCGCGAGGAATGAGCCAGCTTTCTTATCACCAGCGGCGTCGACTAATTGTGGCGAAATTTTCTTAAATAACTTATATTCATTATGTTACTTGATACTACATCTGCGCTGAAAAAATATAAAGCCTATTTATTAATTAACTAACAGTGTCTAGTTATCTCTAAAAGCTTAAATTAGATTTATGTTACTTAAATCTAATTTTACATTTTTAAGAACCGACAGGAAAAAAATTGGAACGCAAAAAGCGTTAATGTTAAATGAGTTTTAATTATATAAACCAAAAAAAATTTGTACATTAATGTAGGTATCTTTTTACCTACTATACCTAGTTGCTTGCATATTAATTATTCATGGAATAGATTTGCATCGTTAATTTTATTCGAAAAGAATCGAATAACTCGACTTAATGACTTCATTATTAGCGAGCATCGATATTTTTTTAAAATTCTAGATTTAGACGATTTAGTGTTTTTACAATTTGATCACATTATATCTACTGCCATTACATAATTATTAAACTATCAAAATAACGTCAACTTTTAATAAAAATTGACATAATAAAACTAAGTGATTAAAATAATATTGAAATACAAATCTCTGATAATATTTATAGAATTTGTAATGGCTGTCTGAAAGTGATTAATAATTTTATTGAAAAATTAGCAAAGTTCTAAATTATTGTAAATACATTAAAATTGCATTCTGCTTTAATCGATAATTCGATACTCAACAGGTCGTAAACATTCGTCGTAAGGAACCACTTAAGTAACCTATTAACTTTATTTTTCTTAGATAAGAAGTAAAGTTAAACGACTAAATTATACAGATTACAACTCAATAAGACATTTAAAAATATTAATTATGATTTTATTTTAGGCAGAGTAATTTGTTTTTTTGTGTAATAATGCTTTCTTTTTAGGTTCACAAATATTATAATTCCTACCATATTAAACGATAATATCCTTTTCACTTGGTTATTATCTTTGCCTGTATATTTTTTTACACGCAGTGGCGTGTCTCATTTTGCACATCATTCTTATGTGATTAATTGAGATAAGTGTCTAAAGCAAACGCCTGCAGAACACTGATGATGATGTTGTAAACAATGAAATTAGAATTTAAACAAAAAACATAATTATATTTTTGGCTGGCTTCATCTCGTGCACATGCATCCAGACGGGCTAACTGGAACGTCCGAGCGTCGGGTTACTACCAGACCCAGTTTTATGGTACACAGACCCACTTGACCTTGGGTGACCTTCGCTTTTCGGTAGACTCGTCTGGATAATCAGCCGATCTTGAATACTAACCTTTATTAATTAGCGGATTTTTTTTCATTGATCGAAGACGACGCGTTATAAAGATGCAAAAACCCATAATTGGGTGATAATGATATTTGATTATGACCTTCTATCAGTATTAGCAAAATAAATCATTTGTCAAAAAGAAGAGCATCGTTTAATAAACCAGTTTCTACTAAAACAGCGCAGTAGGTATAATGACTGGCAATTCATATGCAAAAACAATGTCTTGGAATAGATTAAATCAAAGGAAGTCATAAACTAAAACCAATGTCAAACTATTATGATAAAAACTAGACGATACGAATGCAAAAAAATTATACGAAAGTTATGCAAACATTATTGTAGCCAAAGACATGTTTAAAGAATATAATAATAAATTAATCATAGCTAATGAAACATGTTATAACATCAATCAAACTGACGCTCAAAACGCCTAAAAAAGCTAGTTACGTCCAAGCAAGCGTTATTAATTTAAAATCGTTAAGACCGGCGTCATCCGACTGCAAAATTTCGCAACACAAGTGACAAGCCGAAACTTAATAACTTACTCAGAAATGCACCAGCAAATTGGGAGCTTGAGACTGGACCGGCTCCGTAACCCTACACCGTTTTACCGAACCCCCGACACATATAAATCGTATTTTTATTCAAATCGAGCGTGCGTGCCGCGATAAAGCCTTTTTAAAACAAATAACCAAACATTCAGTCGAAAATTCATCACGCAAAACTATACCTTAAGAAAACTTAATAAAGTTGAAAATGTTAGTGTTGCAATCGATGTACAAGACTCAGGGGACATGAAGCTTTACAGTTGCGGTAACAGAGTTGTAGATTCAGATATAAATTGTCCTGTTACGATGCTCGATCCTGACCGCGACAATGCTAAAAGAAACTACGTGCATTATGTAAACGAAGTAAATTATAATCTGATCAGAGGAGCGGTAGAAAGAGAATTGGATGTTATAAATGCATCAGATAAGACTCACGATTATGATGTAAAGCAAAAGCGTCTTGAGAATTTTATTCTAGAAGATAACTTAGGGCTTAATTGGATACTCTTTTCACTCAATTTAGACTCCGTTAGTTTAATATTAACGAAGTCATTCCAATGTAAACATAAAAAAGCACGTGGAAAATAGATTTGATTCGCACGATAATGCATAAGATTTTACTTAAAAGGGAATTTCAAGGGTAATACGTTAAGTGTTCAACTACTCGTGTTTGCCTTTTTAATAAAGTTGTTCACACCGATACCTTTATTATTCAGTTTTTTCCGACCGAAATGTTAATCACCACGTTTTGCTGCGAGGTTTTTGCTTCTCAGAACTTTATGAAACATTTTAATCAAGTCGCTAATGGTACAGGTGCCAATCACGATCACCTTAAATGTACTTGATTTCCTTTATTTAAGCAATATTAACGCAAAAAATAATGACCATAATGAAACGAACACTTGTGCAATTCGTGGAAGGGAAGGCAAATGTTCAAATGCAATAAAAGTTTTATCCCGGCGGGATGAAATCGTAAAATTGGAGCAAAACAAGAGGCTACACGAAGTAATGAAAATCGATATTTGTGTATGTCTTTATTTCGATAATCGTAAATTCAGATACAGTTTCTGTTAAAGTGAGCGTAAAACCTGTCGAAAGGAAAGAGTTCATGTTACTCCCAAAAATAATACAGAATACATTATTATAATAAAAAAATCAAGTCATCCAAGTTTATCAGAAGCTTAAAATATTAGAAAGCTAAAAGTCATAAAGAAATTCACTCTTAGAATTCATGGAGGAATTTAAAAGTAAAGTACAGAAATTAAAGGTACAGAGGCTTGTCGATGATATTGCTAAAATAACGATTCATCGGGACCTGATTAGCACGTGAATGATTCAGATGACATAGCAAAAGATCCATTTACTCAGTAGTGAAATAAAGAAGGCTGTCGATCATGATAAAGAATTCATATTATGAAGCGTTAGCCTAGTTAGACATTTAGGGATATCATGCAAAATTGTACTAAGGCTATAAGGTACGAAATTTGAAAAGAATATTTTACATAGACAGCAGAAATTTAAGTTCTGATTTTTTCTTCGTGTTTAGAGTGGGGTCAAAATGCTGGAGAATTAAAAAATAAACAAAACGAATGTAGACCAAAATGTCATTGAACTCGTTATGGGATTAATCAATATGCCAGAAGATTGATTATGTTTTTTATACCTCGATAAATCGCCGCAAATTCCAATTTGCAAAGTGTCACGGGCAAAGTTGACACGTTCAATCTGTGTTCGAGAAAACCAAAGTTTTTTTCCTTTGTTACATATTTGGCCGGTGATTATTAAAGGACGACACGCTGTGTTTTGGATAATTGTCGGATGACTTTATTCGCTTCAGGAATTCGTGTCGATAACGTAAAAGACGTAAATTTGGCTCGTCGCTTACCAAAATAGTATTTTTAAAGCAAATATTTATGTTTTTTTTTGTGATGATATGTGCTAGCGTTTAACAATAACTCGCCCGATGGTAAGTGACGATGCGGTCTAAGATCGGGCACGCTTGCCCATGAGGTGCCTATGCACTCTTGAGGTTGTACTTTTTAGGGAACACCGGGGCAAGGCGCGCATTTCCCTTGCGCATTTGATGTAAAACAGTCCTTTACTATGAGACTAAACCTGGTACTGCTAAAAAAAACAGCTATTCCATTTTGTCGAGTGACATTTTTCCATGTCTCGTGATTTTAGGGTTGGTGACATAGTAAAAGATGTACCATAAAAATACCTCATCTTGGCTTAGTACCTATAACTGCTCCCTGTAAATCTGTAATAGTACGTTCTAATTAGCTGAAAACACTACTCTGCATTTTTATAGAAAGCCAATGAATCTATATGAATGCCGCACAACTTTTTATCACAGCTTTGCCTTATCTCTGTCAAAGAGAAAAAGAGAAATGATGTCTAAACAGGTTTCAGAAAGAGACAACGACAATGCGCCCGAGCATGACAAGTGACCGGATAAATGCATTTTAAATTAAGAAGGCTTAATTTTAAACTCGGGTTCCTTAATTGAATGACTTTTCGTTCTGTGAAATACAATTATAGCGGAGTTGGTTTTAACGGTTAATAAATATTTGCGATTTTATAACTTTTTTTTAAGTTTCTTTTCATATCTGTGGTACTAAAAAGAACGTACTAACAGATATGATCATTTGAAGATTAAATTTAAAGTGTGCTAATAAAAGGTGCTCCTTAATTTAATTACAATCTAGCCTTATTTTATTACAGAAACTGGCCTGATTTTTACACATTTTATTACGACACATTCACATTCTCATCACACACACACAGTCACATACCCACACACACATCCACACATACAAGCACACACACGCATACAACACATCATAGATCCACATTTAAAAAAAATCTTTCGAGAGTAATTTCCGTGTAACGTAAATAAAATCTAGCTTACCTAATATTAGACTTATAAGTATAGTTTACATAAAATTCTACGTATGTAATTATAATTAATATTAATAATACTGTTATCAGTTAAACCCTCTGATCAGACAAACAAGACAGATAATTATGCCTTTCAAATGTCTCTATGTTTTGTTTTTTACTATACTGCTAATCCACCGACTCATTTTCTCCCACTTATTTTCGCAGGAACTTCTAGCGACACCAATGAACGAACTAATAGCCCGCATGCAAAAAAGTTCGTCTAGTAGGTGAATTCGACTAAAGGCATCAAGCCTGATTAAGGCCAGATGCGTTTGCACCCACCATGCCACCTTTTCATATCTACCTTGTTTGCCTGATCTGAGTCGTTTTTTTTGTCCGGTCAAGCGAAGCAATTCAAGTTAAACACGAATTTAATATATTAAGTGAAAAAATCAACAAATTAAAATCTAAATACTAAACTAATCGATTAATCCGCTACCAGTGAGAATTGTTCCCAAAATGCTGGCCCCGTTACCACGTTGTATGGCAATGCTCACCCCTTTGAGCCAAATTAGAGGCCGGCATTTTGGTCCCGAGTAGATTGACAAAGTGACGAAGTTTTAATTGAATATCAACATTAACAATATAAATAACAAGTTACAAATCTATTTATCACTCTAGTTTTTGTTATGGAGAACCAGTCCTGTTCTCCAGTTTTGATTGATACAATCTCATGTTTGCGGCTGATTTAAAAAGATTTTGATTATAATCTTTGTTCGTCATATCGAGCATGTAAGTGTATCTGAAAAATCTATAATTCCAGCTCACTTAAATTAATATAGAGATTTATTCTAACTTCTTTCGTGGAAGGGTTTATTACGAGTAGCCACTAAGAGAGTTCCACTATTCAACTCCTGGCTTCATCATCAGATCAGTTCGATGGTAACAAATTGTTATATTGTCATCCGGATAAAATACAAATACAAAAAAAAAACATATATAATGTATTTTTTTGTGTACATTTTCACCATATACAAAATCGACCATGCCTTTGCTTATTATTAAAAATATTAGTATATTTTATTTATTTTTTCTCTTAGACGTAATATTAAACTTAAATACTAATCTGTCCGTCTTATTTTTCTTTCATCTCTCCGGATCCGGATTATATTATATACCTAATGATGTCTACAACTACTTCTCCGGGCTCGCAAAGCACCGTCAACACCGCTAGTGTTGTAGGTGTCCATAGGCGGCGGTTTCTGCTTACCATCAGGGGGACGGTAAGCTTGTTTGCCGCAGCCACAGACTAGATAAAAGTCTTTGGGTGCAGCCTTAACTGAAGTACTTCCTACCAAAGTATTTTATCTTTCCTCCCTACTAACATTGCTCTAAATGATTGATACAGTCAATTCCACAGCCGTCTCCCCGCTGTGTCGCTACATTTCAATAACTCGAGCCATGTACCGCTAATGGTGATAATTTCTTCACTTCAACCCTATAGCCGTTTATTTTACGATATTTTATTTATACTTATCGTTTTGTCTTTATTTTTATGACTAGGCGTCGCGTCGTACTCATTCTTGATTTTGGTGAAGCGATGAAAATGCTTTAATAAACCGATATTTTATTGATGGATGTAAAACTTAGGTATCGAAAATTATATTATATTAAATTTGATATAGAAAGTAAATTGAAATAGATATCAACTTAATATGGCTACAGAAGTCATAATAGACAAGTGTTTATAATAAACCTTAGTGGCTTACAATCATCATCAGCCAGAAGACGTCCACTGCTGAACATAGGCATTTAACCTCCACACTGAACGACAGCCTGCCTTCTGCATCCACTTGATGCCAGTGATTCTCACGATGTCGTCTGTAAATGATAAATTTAAAAAAGATGATAAATGTCATTTAATAGATGAGCATGTTTTCATCATGGGGACTGCCGACAGAAGTGAAAACTATATGACTTGTAACTATGGAGTTATAAATAAAGAATGGTATTGTATATACACACACACATCTGTATATACGTATGTATCTGAGAGTGACGGTCACGCGAGTTCAGTAGTTTTCCCCACCCCAAAAGTGTCAAACATGCCTAAAGAAGTTTTCACTTTAAAAATACCTCCATGTTTAATTTTTTTGTCCATATATTTATCTACACATTCTGACCTCTTTCTGATTTCACCCTTTGCGCTTACCAATCAGTGAACTTTCGCCTATAACCCGTCGATATAACTTTTCAAGTTACTTAGTAATATTTCAATCAAACACCTCCCGAACCCAATCACCACGAAACCGCATTTCTAAAGGTTTTCATTAGAAAACCCGAAGGTTTTTTTCGAACCGAGAACCAGTCCAATCATGATCGATTTAAAAACTCGACCCGGTATCGATTGATCCACTCTCTATCGGAATTGAGACATCTGAAACTGGTTCTTGAGATGGGACCGGGTGGGGCATGGGTTAAAAGATGTAGCGGAAGACGTGCTTTAATGCAGTGCACCTGCAAAATTTGTAATGAACTACCTTTCAAGGTGTTTCCGAGAAGCTAAAATATGGGGTTCTTCAAAAGGCGAGTTACTATATTCTTAAAGAGTAGGCAACGTAGTTGTGATGCCTCTGGTGTTACAAGTATCCTATTTTGTGAAGTCGGTTTTTTATGATTCGGATAATTATTGTTGATAGAATAGAAGAATGAATAGTTTTTTTTTTTTTAATGTTTAAGAGAGCAAAACTGAAGGCATTACCAGCATTACGACTAAACGCTCGTATTTTTACAAACTGTATATTATTTTCATAAATTTTAAGAAAAAGTAGCAAAAATCAGCAAAATATATATGAATCTGGTCACGATACCGGTAAATTTTGAACATTTCAGTTTGTGGACCGAGGTCTTCAACTTACGAACCTTGGGCGTAAAAATATAAGCACGCCCATTTGTGGGCTGTGTCATGTAGGTATAATTACGGTCATATATTTGTGCGACAGTGCCAATTTTGAGTCAGTAAATTAAGTATACTAATAACTGTACTATATAACTTGAATCGATTTTTTTTACTTATACTGTAAATTGTTTCAATTACTTCTCAAAATCATGTACGGTTATCAGAATATGAAACATTTCTGTTTTAATTTTTATGTTTTTAATTTTCGTTCGGTTAAGTTACACTTTTACCCCTTGCTTTCTATTGAATCAACTACAAATAAGTTTTTACCATTGCCACTCCAAAAACGGCATTGGGCATTGGATTCATCGATCACTATGACTAAAACTATCTTTTTGAATTCGGAACAAGCACATCATCATCATTTCAGCCGTAGGACGTCCACTGCTGGACAGGCCTTCCCCATCGATCTCCAAAAGAGCCGGTTGGAAGAGGCCTGCATCCAGCGTTTCTCTGCGGTCTCTTGTAGGTCGTCCGTCCAACAAATGTCGTGCTGTGCAACAAGCACGAATTATACGAATTATGTACAAAAAATTAATAAAACGTGCTGAATCATCTACTGGCTGAATAGAGCTATTCCATCCATCTATCCAAGTAAAATTAATAAAAAATATCCCGGCAATTTTAGTTAGTTTTTTTTTTCTGTTATTGTGGTTGTGTTATGTCTTTGGAAATATAAATATCATACTGCTATTTATTTTCTCGCAGTCAGTGGTAAAAAGCAGAGTACATAACTCGTGAAAAACAATCATCTTGGTCTTTGTAACCCTCGCTCCGCTCAGGGGTATTAGACAAGAGCCACTTCCACATCGCCTTTGCAACATTAGCTTAAAAGTTCTCTCAAGCTAATGTCATTTTCTTACAATTTCATCTTACCGTAGGCGTTAACCTAACAGAAAGTGGTTCTTGTCTAATACCCCAGGATTCTACTTGTAGAATCTGCTCTCAGGATGAAACTCAGCCCCTCGAAATAAATTCCCTTTTAAAAAAAATACATATAATCTACTATTACATATCGGTTTAAGTGGCATTGCAGTTTACAGTTTTTAATGTGGCGGTTTTGTTTTTAATGTTTGGGTGAGTCCGATTGGTTGAACAATCAGACGAGGTGGCGGTTAAACGCAAGCCTATAAAAAAATACGATGTTTGCTCCACGTATCATTTATCTATCCGCTAGGTTCTCTACCTTGCACCAACATGCATCACCCACGCCACGAATTATGCCTGCCCAGGAACTTTGATGGCAGTTCTTTAATCGCGCCGTGATAAGGTTAAATTAGTTTACGTGTTCCTCTAGTGTTTTATGTTTCGGTAATTGGCGTGATCATAGCTATCTGTTTTGTTTATAAGTGGAGAAAAGTGATGGGAAAGAAGTTTGTAAGGTAAAAGCAGTTTGTCACAGAATGTCAATATAACTAAACTTTGGAGGTTTTTGAATGCAGAGTTGCGATGACAAAAAGGAAAAGTGACCTTCAAATTACACATGAAAAGAAGTAACGTATTCGACTCTTATAGAAGATCAAAAAATACCGACTAGACCGTTACTAGATGGGCCGACGACATCGTGAGAGTCGCGGGCATCCAGTAGATGCAGATGTTCAGTGTGGAGGTTAATGAGGGGATATGTTCAGCAGTGGACGTCTTCTGGCTGACAATAATGATGATAAGAAGATCAAATAGGCTATCTTATTCTTAGGAAATTATCACTACAGAAATAGATACAGAGAGAGAGAGAGAGTGATAAATATAGGTTGACCAGAACATAATTATTGCATCGAATAAAAAAATTGGCTTGAGTTTCACCGTTTTGATCAATTTTTTAATAATTTTTCGAAGTTTGACCACCACCTCGCTATTTTGTGCGATGGAGCACGCTTGCCTTAGGTTTAGATTAAATTAAATCAATATCCCCTTTGAAATAATAGAAAGGAATAGGCAGTAAAAAAACATATTTCGAGGAAACACGAGCAAGCAATCATAAATAAGTAATTTTGTTTATATCACAAATCGCTTTTCCAAGGCAAAAAATGCTTCTGATAAAAGTTGAGTAAGTTAACGGTATCCCGAGCAAAACCACGTGTAAAGCTAAACTTACCAAACTTAGTAAATCAATAAACGTCATCAAAAAAACTTTGATTTTATTGTTCAATTGGATCTTAGGTTGTAAATTTATCAATCAGTCACACGTAGTTCGTCTGTATAGAGCCTTTGTTTCCGATTTTACGGCGTGTTACATGGTTTTTGTATCCTTTTATTTTAAACCCCTACGTGACTACACATACTGACTGCTTCAAAACGGTTTTATCTTTGACTAGCCGCGTCTACGGTTATATTTGCAATTAGTATTTTCAGTGTCAGTATCAGTCTATCGTTTTCCCATCGATGGATGGGCCCTAATCCACCATGTTAGACCATGTTTTTGAATGTTATAATTATGTCTTCGAACTTTTAGGGTTCGAACCGGGTGCCGTCAGATTGTAAAGCGCCCCGCCACAATCGCTCTAAAAGACTTGAATCAGCTAAATCCGTGTCATCCAATAATAAACTAAATTCCTAAATTGTTGCAAAAATGAGTCACAAAACTATTCCAACGTCAACATCTCCAAATTATAAATAGACGAAACAAAAGTGACGGCATGTGTTGCCACTAATTAAAATTAATAGATTTAATCCCGCATTGCCATGTCAACATAAATGTGTGTCGCGGAAAACATAAATCAAAGGACATGCTCTGGGGTTGTTATAGTTTATGCTCTTCCGAGAAAGCGTATTATCGAGTTGACACGTGTTTTTGTGTCGCGAATTTCTCACATGCGGCGACATCTCGCGGTGTCGGGTGGTTTGAAATTTGAAACTGTTGTGCCACAAGTTTTGAACATCTGGTAGGATGCTGACACATCTCAATTTTGACGAAAATTTCATATTCTTACAAGCTTTTATTTAACTTGCAATGTACCTATGTAATATAACTATGTTTGTTCGGGTGGAATCTTGCAATTCAATTTTCAAGTAGGATATCTTCAACCGATTGAGTTGAAATTTAGCATAACTTTGTAAGTTCGGTGACAACGCAATGTTATAGTGTACCATCGAACTGGTCTGACGATGAAGAGAGAAGGTGGCCATAGGAACTCCTAAACAAAACGACGTAATTCCGACGAGGTTAGATTTGTCTTCTCAAGCACTTTGGTCGGACCAAAGTGCTGGTGCTAAATGCCATATTGATTTTGTCATCTAGGTCCTAGATGATAAATTAAATATGCCCCAAGATGGCGGACACAATGTTCTTACTTCAATTTATACTATGGTGAGATAGAGAAGATAGAGATAGAGATTAGGTTGTCCGCGACTTCGTACGTATCGATTTTTATAAAAACGATATATACACGTTATATATATATATATAATCGTATCGTATCGTTATATATATATATTTTGACTATATATAGTCAAAACCGTTTATGGCGACATCGTTTAGAACAACATACCGGTTAAATTGTCCTGGCTGAATGTTATATGACCGCCTTATCGGTTGTTACAACTATCGGTTTTTACGACTCAATATGAGTAGTCCCTTCGATGTCGTTATAACAGATTTTGACGTATATATATACATATATATATATATTGATGGAGGAACTTATATCACATCTTCGCTTAAAGGTATTAAACGAAGTGGCAGTCAAGAGCAAACCTAAAACCAAATTTGAAAAAATTTAACACGGATCTTAAATCTGATAGTCATATTTAATCTAATTATTATAAGAAAATAATAGTTTTTACTATGAATAAAATAAAAACCAAAGCTAAATGTTGTGTAATGTTGTATAATGTTTACATAATATGTAAATATTATACAACATTACATAACATATTATATAAATCAGTGAAAATCACACATTATGCGATTCACACGATCTGCCTTGCCTCACACCTGCAAAATGTGGAATGAGTTACCTTCCACGGTGTTTCTGAGAAGCTACAACATGGGGTTTATCAAAAGGCGATAAACGATCGGCATCATTTGTGATGCCATTGGTGTTACAAGTATGTAACTACCTATCCATAGACGACGGTGACTGCTTACCATCCGGCAGCCGGTCTGCTTGTTTATCACCTATGGTTTATAGCCTATTGACTAGCAAATCTTCTATAAAAAGTTTGCTTTTGAAAGTTGTCTATTATACGTACTGAACTGTACAACACATAAATATACACTAGTATATGTCAACTACATAAATATACACTAGTATATGTATACTACATAAATATACTTTAGTAGGTAATAGATATAAACTGATAATAGATATTTATTGTGTACACCAGAAATAAAAATTACAACCAAATAAAAAACACTTACGAGCCACAAGTGGAAGCGCGCGCATTTGTAAGATAACATTTTAACTGTAGCATTAAATTAAAGTACCTACATAACAAAAAAATATTAAATGTTACATCCCTTAAGAGTTAGTAACAATGATCAAAATGTTTACGTTTTAACTTACACCGACTAGAATTACGAACGTGCTTCCTATTACAATTAAGCTATTCTTGTCAACAGAAAACCACAATAATTAAAACTACCCTAAACAAGCCATTAGACCCCGGAAACACGTGCGTGCAGCTTGTTGGAGTTGGATTTCTTTCGAGGTCACCCCAACTAGTATTAATAGACCCCTGAAGATACAATGTCATGATCTTTTTCTTAGCATCGACAATTTTTGTACACTCATTTCCACTAATTATTTTATCGTTATTTTATGCTTCATTTTGAATCTGTGGATGGTGAGTAAACTCACACAGATTACGATCTAGAATAATTATAAATTAAAAAAAACTACTTCAAAATTTGTAAAATACACAATTTCGTTTACTTGCTAACAATAATAAAATTCGGAACTCGACAATTTTAGGTGATTTTCGACTATCTTTGGCAATTTTAGGCCGAGTAAATCACCAAGGTGTCAACTTACAGTAGTTTTTCCACGTGTGTCAAATTTAATGAGGCACCAATTATATCTGTGAACTTTATAACCGAGGTCGTTAATTGGTCTAAATATACGCCTCTCATTAACACTGTGTTTGGTTAATTTATGACCAGGAAATAAGTTGCATTATTTTAAACTGTTTTTCTGACGAATCTTTAGTGTATTTCTGCTTATGCGACCCTGTAGAAATAAATAATTTTACTCTATAGGAATTTGTTAATGATGCGAATTTAGCCTCATCTCAGCCTTCGAGCCTTACTTTACCTCGAGTTAAAGTATACATTCGCACTAAAAAAGAAGAAACCATGGTAGCACTTTCTATTGCTAAACTGGCTAGCTAGGTACCACACTCATGTTGAAAATCTGTCACATTGTATATTCCAATAGCCTCACTTGAGAGCCAGTTATCGATCCTGAAAACGAATTTGACAAAATCAATGAGCTTACTATAAGATCATTGACCAAAACTGTTAAACTGCCGTTGTTAAAACGTTGGTCCGAAATAGCTAAAAAGAGCTTCAGGTTAGTATATCTACCATCTTCGACTTTCACGTAACACCAGGTGAATTGTGATAAAATTATAAACAAAGATTTCATCCTATACTACGTATGCTCTTTTGGTTAGATTATAAGCAAAATTATGAGCTTACATTTTTTTATAATCATCAAACGTAAATACACAGTGGAGTAAATTTCTTAAATGACTATCACAAAAAATTATTCTACAATCGAAAATAACAAAACGCTATCAATATATTTTGGCATAACAGTATTTAAGCAAGATAAAAACACATCTTTCACAAACCCAAAACTCATCTTCTAACTACATAATTTACTGTTAATCTAAATACAGTAGTGGCCCAAAGCCACTTCGAAATATGAAACACTTAATAAGAAAAAAGATACATCTTTATGAATAAATCATAAACGATGATCGCGGAATAAAGCTAAAACGATTTGCGAGAAAGGGATGAAAACATTAAAAGTTTATGAGACAGACAGAGACAGTGATAACTAGATCCATCAAGGTGCAATTATGCTGTTAAGAATATAATTTTGTGCTGTTAAAGCGATGGATGCGTCACATCAGAGATTCTATTTTTTATACTTTAGATTGAGACATAATAACTGAGTGAGCGTCGTTTTTAACAAGATTTTTCTAGCAAGGTGGTAAAGACTTGAACTGAAAACTGGAATATGAATATTTTTGCATTGGTCCTTTAAATTGAGAAAGTAAATGATCTGTACATTTCATGTTTTAAATGTTTATCGGGACTTATCACGCATTATTTAATTTAGGTAAAAATATGTACCTATGTAAAAATATGTAAATATGTACGTGATAAGTCCCGATAAACATTTAAAACATGTGTTCAAATCGCGAAAGTTTAAAAGTTACTGTACATTTGAGTTTTTCAATTATTTAAAAAGACATTATATCGGACAACCGGTATGGCTCAGTGAAACGTGGATGTTTAAGCGATGAATGTGAAACTGCTCTAAGTCTATACCTACCCAAACTTATTTACCAAACAACAAATTCGTTTAAGCCGTTTAGTCGTGAAAAGGTATCAAACAAACCGCCAACATCCGGAGAATTTGTTTATATTTATGTGATTGTCTAATTGACGGAGCGAGAAGAAGTCTCATAATCTAATGGGACAAGTTGGCGTTTGTATATTTGTTAGACGATAATTTTTGTATCGGTAATCTGACCTTCATAAAATATTGTGGCCTAGTTGTAAATTTTTAAGTTCGAATGTGAGCCAAATCTGTCCAGGGATTGCGAAGATATAGGGGTCGAAAATCCGGTTCATCAACTAGTTGTAACCAAACATACATTGAACGAAAACCTAGTAATGATAAAGAAGAAAAAGATTTTAATGAGTTTGCCTTTTCATAAGAGGTTAACAAAATTTTAATAAAGGTGATATCTACCTGCTCCAGAGGAGAGGTCAATTACAGACCTTTCAATCAACTCAAATCTTCGTCAAAACTAAATGCCGGTTATTCATAAAGGTTTCTTAGAATCACCTGCGATATATACATTATACTTAGCACTGGGCTACCTGAACAAACCACACCCATGTTTTTATTTCCTTTTGATTAAAGTATAAAAACTTCGTTAGCGCACAGTTTTTTTACTGTTTCAAACTAATCGTTTTATGACATTTGATTGTCTTTAAATAGAGTTTTTAGTCCGGTGATTTTTGAGGTGCGAACCACTGTGCGATTTGTTTGCGTGATGACATTTTAATTGACACTTAACACTTCTTAGGGTTGTCTATTGTTATACTTGCTGGTATGAATGTTTATGAATAACAAATTCTGTCCACGACGTGCCTATGAATGTAAGTATGGGAGATTTGTAATAAGGCGTCGATTCTGTCATACCACTCACTAAACTAAACCAATCTGCAGGACTTAATTTTAATATGTGAGACAACAATTTTAGAGCTGTCAAATTTAGTTTAGTTTAGTTTAGAGTACATCAGAATCGATGCCATTTTCAATCAGAATAATTAATTGTCAAACTGTGTACGTATAGATCTAGCTTTGTTCTTAACGGTCATACAGTATTATGGTACCTACATAATATGTCTAACTTTATACAGTAATAGCCAAAGAAATTCCCATTAGATATAATAAAATTTCAACTACATACTTTATATTTACATTATATATTTTATAAATATAATGCTATCTTTAGCGCCATCTCGCCTGATGTTAAGTAATGATGCGGTCTACAATGGAGCACTATAGCCTAAAAAAACCGATTCACTAGCAATCGCGACTTACGCAGACAGCCACTTCCAAGCAACTTTTAAAATTTTTCTTTCCCTAAAAACCTTGTTCGGACTATGACAAACGTAAGAATTTTTGTTCCCAAATTGGGCCAGCCGTTCTCAAGTGATGCATGTGACTTACCAACGAAAAGCATTTTTTTTTCTACATTTATTCTTTCGCTTTACCGCTATCTCAACGATGCGGTCTACGATGGAGCACGGTAATAATACAGGCAATACATTCCAGTCTAGCGTTTAAAAAAAACAATGTTCAAATTCATGTCATAATACATGATGAGGGGGGCGTACCTACTACAAGTTACAACTTCAAAAACATTTTTATATTAACCTTACATTGAGATTGTTTGACTCTCTCAGCTAATGAAAGAGCAAGACAAAATTCAAAGCAAGATAAAAAGTTTTTAAACTAGTAGTAGCCTCCCTCAGCCCTAGTATTTTTCAGGGCGCTTCAACGCCTTCTTTACCAGTCAAGCGTGAGATTGTATCTCCCTATACGAACCTATAATTAGTGGGCACGGACATCTCATTCATTTTTTACCTAGTGAATATTGAAGATCATAAAACCACGTACCTACCTATATATCCGACATTACGAATTCACCTCGTCGCGCCTTCATCTCGCCGCGCACTCGAATAACAACCAAACTTCAGTCATAACTTACTAAGTCTCATTAGTAACCCCGTTACAAAGTCACCGCGTCCAAAGACGCCGCCCAACAAAGCCATTGACATTCATATTTAACGCTTAACGTGACCACGAAACCACTAAAATCTACGAGACTAATTTTACGCCCAATCGGATTGGATAAAAATTAATACATCAAATCGACTCATATCGATAACCCGTTCGTACAAAAAACGACTCAATAGTAACGCTGTCCGCTTAGATATTTATTCATTCGGAAAAAGAAGTTAGAGTTACATTTCGAATGAGGTTTTTGCGAGCGGTTACACCAATGTCGTTAGGGTGACCATGGTAAGGTAATGGAATTCGGGTCTCGATTTCGTACAAATCAGATGGATGATAAGGATTCCTTTTTTGTTTGGAGAACACGTAGAATACGTCGGTTCTCACAAAAGATGAAGACATAAAAGTTTTCGCGGTGTCCGCGGCGCGTCAAAAGCAGACCACATACGTTATTTTCGTGGGATGTTTCGGAGCTCGTTTTGTTGGGTTTGCCAAATTGGTGGTCGATGACGCCTTCGCCTCCCAAACCTATTATTTCTGACTAAAACGACCGGTCGCACACCGGCAAAGGAGCGTGATCAACAAATCAAAATCGTTTGAACCGTTTTTTTTGTGACGGCCCTCGGCGTGTTTGTTTTCTTAGGTATAAATGATGTGATTATAAAGACAAATTCGCGGCTGAAACGACGCCTCTTCATAAATGATTTTGTATTCTTGATGATTAATTATTAAGATCGTAAAATAAACCGCAGGGAAACGCTGGATGCAGGCCGCTTCCAACCGGCCCTATTGGTGATCGATGGGGGAGGCCTATGTCCAGCAGTGGACTTCTTATGGCTGAAATGATGATGATGAATTTAGACCACAAGCAAATATTTCTGAAAGAGTTTGCCTCAAGTTAGGCTTTGCAGAATATTTTTTCTTCTGTTATCACTTTGTCCGCGTTATGATTAAAACTTAGCGTATGCTCAAGAATAGTGCAGCTTTTTATCAGTGAAATATTTATCAGAATCGTTCAGGAGTTGGAATCACTCCAAAATAGTGCAGCTTTTTATCAGTGAAATACCTATTTATCAGAATCGTTCAGGAGTTGGAATCACTCCAGGATAGTGCAGCTTTTTATCAGTGAAATACCTATTTATCAGAATCGTTCAGAAGTTGGAATCACTCCAGTATAGTGCAGCTTTTTATCAGTGAAATATAATTTATCAGAATCGTTCAGGAGTTGGAATCACTCCAGGATAGTGCAGCTTTTTATCAGTAAAATATTTATCAGAATCGGTTCAGTAGTTTCAGAGATTACATATTTAGGTAAGAGACATGACAAAGTAACGTTTTAATTTTTTATATTTGTAGGAGAAACATACTAAATCTTAACGTTACCTTTTTATTAATATAAGTGAAGAAGTGTAGACAAACAATCGTGCATGAAGATGTAGATTGTAGAGTAACCTGCATGTCGCATTCAAATTATCATCATCATCATCGTCAGCCAGAAGACGTCCACTGCTAGACATAGGCCTCCCCCTTTAACTTCCATACTTAACGACAGCCTGCCTTTTGCATCCACTGGATGCCAGCGACTCTCACAATGTCGTCGGTCCATCTAGTGGGAGGCCTACCTACACTGCAATTCTAATTAATTGAAATTATACCAATACATAATATTATGTATAAACTTTTCTTCATAATGCATAAATGCTCGATAAACTAATCTGACCTTATAAAAAGAAAAAAATATATATATATACGCGTCGAATAGAAAACCTAATCCTTTTTAACTAACCTACAGCATAGATTCTATTATCGAGCATAATAAATAATGCATAAGAGGATTAAGAGGTTGAGTATATCATTTGATTATTCGGTACCTAGAGTTCTAATGTTATTTTAATTTCAATAGTTTTTTTAATTATGAATAGGCTTGCGCTTGGTCGCCAACTCGCCTGATATTAAGCGATGATGCGGCCTACGACGGAGCATGCTTGCCTAGAAGAAACCTATTCACTCTCGACTTGAAGACACCCAGATTGTAACTCGGAATATTAACCATAAAACGGTGTCGATTCTTCGTGCCCACTCTGGCAGTCCAACAGAAAAATGGGCAGGAGAAATCAAATCATGCAGATCTGATTAAAAAAATATGATTAGTTTCTAATTTAAATTTTAAATTTTAGATTCCATTTAGCACGAGTTATATTCCAAACCTAGTTTGTTTTTATGCTTCTTGAATTTCTGAGAAAGTCGTAAAATCATTCGGCTTGTTAACAATTAACAATGAGATATTAAATTCAAATTAGGAAGCTATTTTTACGATCCACATAAAAATTCGTTACTGATAATGAATTCAGAAGCAACCTCCTTGAAAACAAAATGGTGTCGGTAACAAAAATGGCGGCGACATTGTCAACTGTGAAATAGGGTGTCCAATTAGCGCTTCGTATCGGGGACAGGACTTATACAGTGCTGAATTATTTTCCGTGAAATAGCTCGTAAAGGAACTCGACGTGTATTAATCACGATTCGCGTTAAGCAGGTCGTTTATATTCAGAGGCTCAACATGTTGACAACTCAATCTTCTGATAATATGGCTTGGGTGAATAATTATCATATAGCCAGTACTAGAGCTTCTTCAGATTATATCCCTAGAAAGTCTAGTATTCTTTTTTACTTCGTTATAGGCTTGCTTTTGGCCGCCAACTCGACCTAATGTTAAGCGATGATGCGTTCTAAGATGGAGCACGCTTGCCTACAAAAAACCGCTTCACTCTTGATTTAAAGACAACCGATTGCAACTATCGGATTGTAACTATCTAACAACTAACTAACTAACACCCATTCAGACAGCGCATTAAATTCGCGGGTTTTCAGAATAAAGTATCAACCATAAAGCGTTGTCGATTTCGAGTCCGATAGAAAAATGGGCAGGAGGTAATTAGGTCATGCAGATCCAATGCACATTCTCCGAAATCCGATAAAAACCGGTTTTGAAGTCTGTTCAAAAAACTAAAATGTCACAATGACCTATCAGACAAGCTCTGAAGCTGAAATTTGGCAGGTAGATTCTTTATGAAGTGTTGAGGTTCGCTAAGGAACAATAAATTTTCCGAAAGAGGGAATGAATTTAGGGGAGGAGCAAATGGGAGGTTAAAAGTTTACTTGAAAGTCTAGGCGTACGATTCTAGGTAATAGGTTGTTGTATTTATATGACTGACTGTGCTGTGATAAAATACCCTTGGTACTTCCAGTAGAACTACGCAGTACCACGTGCAAAGAATGCAACAGATAAGGTGACTAGTCCTTCAAAATATTCTAGGGAAAGCTACTACTTAGTATGATTTTCCGCAACGCCTTGTACTTAAAATTTCGCTGTTGATCCGGCCTTAGTTTTTACTACCACCATATTAGCAATGCAAGCATGTATTGCATGCCAATATAATATGACCACCCGCGGCGAATCTAGGTGAGTCAATCTTCATCTTGTATGGAGGTTGGATACTGCATAGTGGTACTATACAGGGTTACTAAGAAGTTGATTTGTGAGCTATAAACCGGACAGCCGGACAAGCTGCTTCTGTGAAGAAGGCGTTATTATAGCTGATTTCCATATAAATGTAATTTTTTGAATTTATTAGCATAGAGTTTTGGTATCGACCATTGATGTAAAGCAAATTGAGTGAATTATTGCGAGTTGAGATAAAACGTGATGGCTCAATTAGCTTAATCTATACTAATATTATAAAGAGTAAAGATTTGATTGTTTGTTTGTTTGCATTGAATAGGCTCCGAAACTACTGAACTGATTTAAAAAATTCTTTGACTGTTGGGATGCTACACTATCCCCGGTTGACATAGGCTATATATATATCCCGGCTTCGCCCGTGCGAAGCTGGGGCGGACCGCTAGTACTAAATAAGAGCGATTGCAAGGAAAAAGTATTTACATGACTTATATTTTTTTGTATACGATAAAATGTGAAAATAAATAAATCTACACTAGATCATTGCACTTCTGCTTTGATATAAGCAAAATAAATAAATCATAATTAGCTTTTCCCTTTCCCTTTTTTACTGCTTGTTTTTCGGGAGCTTTTTGAGGTTATTCCTACGTCGGATTTCTAAATACCACACCGTCCGATTTTTCCGCTCCTTTCTTCCGCGGACCTGCAAGGTATGGAATGTCTTTCCCCCAAAGTCTTCACGTCGAGCTTCAACATGGAGCGTTGCAAAAGGGTGTCTACTGTCTACGACTACCTCTCCGAGCTTGCGAGCTCGGCACCGTCAACAGCGCTAGTGTTTTGCAGATGTTCATAAGCGGGGGGTATCTGCTTACCATCAGGCGGGCCTTATTCACTTGCTTCATCACGAAAACGATTTTGCTAAAAGGCTGAATTATGTGAGGCAAAAGAGGTTGCAACTTTATATGAAAGTTTACGCGTACGAAATTACGGACAAGACGGACGGATGCGGTTGGTTTATATATGGTCACCAAAGAAAGTACCCTTCGCATCCCACAGGCACTGTTTGAATCGTCTGTCACAGACAATGACGCTATAACTATTTGTTATATCTTTGGTCTCAAACATGTATAGGGCCATGTACAATGTGAAAATGTCTATGTATAAATTAGTCTTTGAAACTGAATAAAATTCCAAATTATAAGTATGATTTTTTGGTTGTTTCAGGGCTAGAATACTTAAGTGCAGCGAGGAGCTTACACCCAGAGCTGCACGCTGGCAGCACCCTCGCAAGTCAAGACTTCCAACTTAGTTTAGACGGTAAGATTCTTTGCTATATATTTTTCGCAAATAGCATTTTAGCAAATAGCAATCGACCCATTATAGATTACAGGTTCGATCGCAAACGTTGGCGGTGATGATAACTCAGTGGTTGGCGAGTTTTAATTT
This sequence comes from Agriopis marginaria, assembly GCA_932305915.1. Taxonomy (NCBI): domain Eukaryota; kingdom Metazoa; phylum Arthropoda; class Insecta; order Lepidoptera; family Geometridae; genus Agriopis; species Agriopis marginaria. The sequence goes on along the minus strand of OW029914.1, from coordinate 16,134,885 downwards.
GAAATCGCAATGCAAATCCCAACCATCAGCTTGAGCTGTCGATGAAGGAAAACGTTATCAGTAGCTAATACATGGTTGTTAGCATGATGGTTGGCAAAGATAATATAACCACTTGATTGCGCGTGTAGTCAAAATGCCCTTTTGCAAAATGATGCAACGGCGGTCGCGGGGGGCAGCTTGTGATTGGAGAATGAAGTCATTAATTAAATTCGCAACTAGGATTGGCCCCGTACGAGATAGTTTAGGTTGACATGTTAGAACCTTTGCCTCATGCGGGGTAAAGGACGAGCAGTCAAGTGGTTATAATTATTGTCATTCATGGTTGGGCATATTTTTAACGCGCATCTTGCTAGGCCCTTAAGTTGAAAATCTCTATCCAAGCACCTCCTTTATAGGTGAGTTCCATTCCAGCAGCCCCGCTTGAGAACCAATTCAGTTGAGAAAAGATGTCGGAATATACTATTAATAAAAAGTGGTCTAAAATTCGTGAAACACGTTGTTGGTACAAACAACAAGCACCTCCTTTATCGGTGGGTTCCAGCAGCCTTACTTGGGAACCAGTTCAGTTAAGCGAATATGTTAAAAGCTGTGGATAAAAACATACTCTGAAATTCGTGAAATATATTACTTGATGATAGATTTTCATGATCACCAAACCAGGCAAACATTGTACAATAGCTTACTACCACCACTACCACTACTACCACTATACGCTTATTTTAATACGTTGCCATTCTTAATCAACAGTTCAAGATTATAAATTAATTCAAAATCATGTTGACCTGATCATCGATTCAACGGTTATTTTAAACTTCCAGGTTCTAGAATAGCCTCTCCCACCCGCCTCAGGCTATCAGGCGGCGCTATAGCAGCATCAGTCAACCGGAAGCGAGCAGTATCCTGGAGTCCATACTCAGCGGAGTCGTTAGACCTGGCGGCTGTGATCAGAGCATCACCTGCTAGCCTGGCGGTGAGGGCGCCGTCTGCTGCATCTACTGGCAGCTATGGACATCTTAGTGCTGGTAAGTTTATACTAGTTACCTATTTTTGAGTAAATTTCACGTATACCATAAAAATAAGCAAACTGACAACGGGATTTCACTGAATACGAGAAGATCTTAATTATCTGACTGGCGAAGTAGAGGAAAACTCAGATGTGGTTTTTCGTCGATGAATGTAGCTTAGAGGCTACGACATCTCTCTTCTTTCATTATGTAATATTTTTTTACGTATGCCACATTATCAGAACACACAGGATAGCAAACGAAAAACTAACATTATCTTTCCCTATGACAATCGACTTCTCCAGGATGCTACAGTCTTTTCTGGCATTTAGATCAGAGTACTCAAGAAAACATTTATGACAAATGGTAGAGTCCTATCGTGACTTTAAGTTGTATGAGGCAATAATGCGTGGCAATCACACAGATCACACTTAAGTAAACGGCAAGCTATGATATCTTTAAAACCATTATCTCCCCTCAAACCTTCATTTCTTCAAGTCTTTATCTTTTTCACTTCAGGTGCAATATCACCAGCATTATCTCTCTCGCACGCGTCGCTAGCGCAACAGCTGCTTGCCAGAGGCGGCGTGATGAGTAGTAACGGAGTACTTGCGGGCGGGGTGCTGTTGGACCCCGCGCACCAACAGGCGGCAGCCGCGGCGGCACACCACGCGGCGCACGCGCACTTAGTCGCCGGCATCCATCGGTGAGTTCTCTTGCACGCGTCGCTATAGAGGCAGGAAAACGAGATGGCATAGACGTAGCACAAGCGGGCAGAGTACGTAATTCCACGCACCAGTAATCGGTGGACGCGAACCTCCATTAGTACTCTCGTTTCAAGTACTCCATTTTTATTCAGTTTTTCCGCATTTTCCATTGCATAAATATGTCTGTCTTCATGGTGAATACTACTTTATTCCCATGTTTCATTAAAAAGGGTTTCACATCACATCAGCAGCTATTAAACGTCCACTGCTGGACACAGGTCTCTCTCTTAAAGAGGGGTGTTGCCATAACCTCTACGCTTGGCAGGCGGCTTGGGCTACGTTCACCGTGTATTAATAGGACTCTGCTGCCCATCCGCCGGTGGTTCTGGTCGCAGTTTTAGGACATATCCGGGTCCAAAGGCACCGGGTCCCGGGTAAAAATGGTTTATCACCGTTAAAAGATAATAAACACAAACAGACATCTCTCTGTAACTGGCCTGATGTGATTTTGTGAATTTCACCCCTTCAGATCTCACATATCCTCACCAACACAACTACTCATGGGCTCGGTGGACGTCAGATCAGGGCTGACGCCGCCGCAACACCTGCAGCAGCCTCCACAGCAGCCTGAGATCACCAGCATCATGGAGGCAGATAGGTAAGTAATATACTAGGTCTAGTGGCATCGTCGCGCTGATAGTGTTGTATATAGTTAGTAGATAAGAGAATATGTAATGCTAATCATCGCCAAAATAACTAGCGTTCCGAACGAGCCTTGTCTCGTTGTATCATCAGCATCAGCTCACAGTTAACTGGCTATGTCTGAACTGAACTTTCTTAAAGATCGTCGCTATTGTCATTCTTACCATACTTATACTTATCCTACTAATATTATAAGCGCGAAAGTTTGTATGTATAGATGTATGGATGTTTGTTCCTCTTTCACGCTGCAACGGAACAACGGATCAACCTGATTTTATGCATGGGTATAGTTCAAGAGCCAGAGAGTGACATAGACTTTTCATCATCATCATCGCCATTTTACATCACTACGCGGGTGAAACCGCGGGGCGCAGCTAGTAATATTATAAATGCGAAAGTGTGTTTGCTTGTTACTCTTTCACACAGCAACGGAGCAACGGATCGACCTCAATTTTTGCATTGGTATAGTTCAAGGGCTGAAAAGTTACATAGGCTACTTTTAATCATCATTATCATCACCATTTTTCATCATTACGCGTGTAAAACCGCGGGGTGCAGCTAGTAAATTATAAAAGACACATTTTAATTTTGAATTTGTAAAACTCTTGTGTTATTTGGTGTACCAGGTCTATCTAGAGGATATCTAGAGGATATCTCTTTGTTATGTGGACGTTTTTAACATTATTCGTCTTATGGCCTTCTATTGAATCACTAGAAATTTCAACATTGGATCATCAGCATCCAGCAAGTCCAGCAGCTTCCAGGGGTCCAAGATCTACAATGCCAATAATTATACTGGTTTTGAAAATCACATTAAAGGCTTGGTTTTAGTCATCATCATCATCTGCCGGGAGACGTCCACTGCTGAACATAAGCCTCCACGTTTAACCTCCACAAGGAACGAGGTAGCACTGACGAACTGATTTTAGTGTACCAAACTTTTTATCTCGCTTTAAACCACCCTTTGTAAACCCCACAGTGCATCAGGCATGACCCAGCGCAAGTCACCACCTGGCCACATGTCTCGAGACCACAACAAGCCTCTCTCAGCAGCCGCCGAGAGCACTGTCCATGATGGACTGGATTCCAAGGACGAGCCGGGAGACTTCATTGAGACTAATTGTCATTGGGTATGCCATATCTCAATACTCTATACATGTTAATTTTTTTAGGGTTCCGTACCTACCCAAAGGGTGTAAACGGGATCCTATTACTAAGCCACTCTCACTATGCTGTCTATCTGTCTATCCGTCCTACCTTTTATCGCCTGTATCTTTCGAACCGTAATAGATAGCCAGTTGAAAGGTTCACATAATATGTAATGTTACGGCGGATTAACTAAGATAAATAGTAATAATATTTGTATTTGCTCTAATGTAAAAACGGTAATACGTACAAGCGTCAAACTTGGCATGATTATAGTACACACCCTGGTCAAAAAATAATGACCAAGTGCGAGTCGGTAACAAATTTCTGTTCACCACCAAGTTACGCAACATCGGGCGAAGTCGGCCCTTGGATGGTTGACCGCCTGGAAGTAATGTTGTTTTAAAAAAAAATATTGTGGTGGTACGGAACCCTCAGTGCACGGGCCCAACTCGCAGTTGGCTGGTTTATTTTATTCACCAATATTGTACAGCACCATTTTGTGGATAAATGTATTAAAATACGACTTCTATTAAATCATAGTAAAAAAAATCCTTTGAACATTCCAGGTGGACTGTAAGCTAGAGTTCCCCACTCAGGACGACTTGGTGAAGCATATCAACACCGACCATATCCACGCGAGCAAGAAAGCATTCGTGTGCCGCTGGGTCGGCTGTTCCCGGGACGAGAAACCATTCAAGGCTCAGTACATGCTGGTGGTTCATATGAGAAGGCACACTGGGGAGAAACCTCACAAATGCACTGTAAGTAAAATAATTAATAAAAAGATTTTTTTTTATAATAAAGAAAGTATGTTATTTAAAAAAAAATCTTCTTTAATAATAAAAAAGTATATATTTTTTAAAGTAGAAAAAAAGTATCTCTTTTTTATGTCATAGATGGCAAACATGCAGACGGACCGCCTGATGGTAAGCAGTCACCGTCGCCTATGGATACTTGTAACCCCAGAGTCATTACATATACGTTGCTGACCCTTAAGGACTCTATTAACTCTTCCTTCTTTTGGAAAAAAGCATAGAAGCAAGGGATTAGCTTTTATGTTGCACTAGCTGTTGCCTATATAGTACCTATATATTTATCTATGCTGTTGCCCAAGACTTCTTACGCGTAGATTTTCATAATATAAACTTTTAACCCCATTTGGCCCCCTTAAGACGTTAGCCCCTTCCTTTGACGGATCTCTACACCCCAAAATCTACGAGCCAAATTTCAGCTTCGTAGATCAAGTAGTTTTTGAGATTTCATAATAAGTCACTCAGTGAATGAATTAGTGGTATTTTGCTTTTACATATAGGTACCATAGTTAGAAGATAGATCGCTAATTAAGTAAGGTGACCAACTACAGCTTAATTTAGTCCATCTTCTCGAGTCCAGCTCAATCTTTTGTGTAATGATTCTGCTCGATAATTTTCCAAAGACGTTTTGATTTTAGGAAATCGCATTATACTACAAACGTCTTCTTCCTTGAGTCGTATTCCTTGTCCGAGGGTCGTGACCACTGCCTCCCTTTTAAGCTCTGATGATTTTTTGCTATCGTCTTCTTTATTCGGCGGCAGGGCAGGCTGAGATGTCGAGAATAGTGCAAATCTGATCCAACCAACCCATCGGGCTGCAACATCGTAATCTTTTTGCTGTCGACATTCCCCGACACCATCAACTTCACAGGGTTGTCACCAAAGCAATGTGGCCAAAGTAATCGAGGACACGTTTGATATGATAGTATTGTCGTATCGTATAAAGGTACCAGGGTAATATTGTTTTCTCGCTTATTTCAGTTCGAAGGCTGCTGCAAAGCATACTCCAGACTAGAAAACCTAAAGACCCACCTAAGGAGTCATACGGGGGAAAAACCATACACTTGCGAGTACCCTGGCTGTGCGAAGGCCTTCTCCAACGCCAGCGATCGAGCCAAGCATCAGAACAGGACGCACAGTAATGAGGTAAGATAACTTTTAGCTGGTTGAAATTAGGTCTGTAGGTATTTACTGAATCTAGTAAAGATGGCGGGACTCCTAAGTCGCTGAGTCAGCGCCTCAGGGCTCTCTCAGACAAGAGGTCAGTAGTCAATGGTAGCTTTACCTAGTCTGTGTCAGTCATGCCACTATAGAATTTGCCACACAGAATTCTTCATTGCGTAATAAATCCGAATCAATCGTACGAAATTGATATGACGAAGTGAAATACGTCTTTTTAACTTGTTTCAAACACTGCACATAATTCTATATTGGTCTCCACCACTTTACTAGGGCTTGACTTTGACTTGACCGTGACTTGTTTGACGATATTTAATAAAATTCGATTATATATAATACTTGACACTGGCATATGCACACTAAGTGCGACGCCAAAACGTCTAATGTTTTTTTTTTTTTTTTTTTGTAATAGATTGAAATAAAACGGTTTGTATCCAAATCAACATTCGGACAACAATGCAGCGTCTACTACGCTGTTAACATAATTTTATCTTTTTAGCTGAAAAATCCAGTGCTACAATAGTAACTCTTGCTAATTCTTATCTTCTTATCTTACATGGTAACTGTTATCCCCCCCCCCCTATCATTGACCATTAACAATGACTGACCGATTGTCCTAACTTTTTTTTCAAAAAAGTGGCAACTTCGCTTCAAATCAAAATGTTATAATTTCAGAAACCGTATGTCTGCAAAGCACCCGGTTGCACGAAACGGTACACCGACCCCTCGTCACTTCGGAAGCATGTGAAGACTGTGCACGGAGCGGAGTTCTACGCCAGCAAGAAACATAAAGGTGAGATCTTCTTGGTTCCTACTCGTTGTTTGTAGAGACTTTTAGGAGATTTCGAAAGCATTGCAACTAAGCATTATTAACATCATCCATAGACTTCTTTATCATTATTAAGTATAGGCCTCTCTTTTTCTGCAGCCATCTGCCATGACTCGTTGCTAATTGGTCCAGGTTCAATTCGTGGTGATAAAAGATCATGGACTTATTTGGTAGCTGAACAACCAACGGTCTTTTCCGGGGCTCAAAATATCCCTATCTCATCAAATAGGGCTTATATTTTAATACACGGTGTAATCCATCTTATGTCTCCTCGGGACTTTTAAAATATCTTCTTTATCTGCCTTCCAGGGTGCAGTCGAGGCGATGACTCCGCTGAGTCTGGCGGTGGTGGAGCAGGTTCCTCGCCGCGGTCGGAGGAGGGTGGAGTCCCTGTCGGGATCAGAGGACATACATCATCTGCTTCCGTCAAAAGCGAGAGCCCCGCCTCGCCTCTGCCGATTGGAATGCACACTTCTGCTCATCAGGTAACTAATGTATTATTGGAAAGCATATTAGAGTGAATTTTTCTCCGTGGCTTAGGAGGTTGCCTGTGGCCTCAATTTCTGATGCCCACCAGGTTTACAAGTATAAATTGTTTTTTTTTTATATAAACCCCCTATAAAATAGCTGATAATCTTCAAAAGGCTGAACAGATTTTCATGGATCATAACTAAGAACACTCTCAATCAAGTCACCTTTAAAATAAAATAAAAAATCAAAATCAAAATCGGTTCACCCGTTTGGGACCTACGATGCCATAGACAGACAGATGATTAAAAAAAATAAAAAATAAAAATGCTGTAGTTTAATTTTTGTAACATTAAACTTATAACACCCATCTTTTTAGGGGGTTAAAATGTACTAACTTACGTTATATTAATATACTCAAAATAACAACGGGACTTCTTGAAACTCGGCATTTAGAAACTCGAGGGTTGTGTCTAGAAATTCTCCTTAAAGGGTTTACTCTACAGTAACTTTGAAGATTAATTGTATGAAAATAAAAAAGTACACAAAGTGTTGCTTGTTTCAGGTTTTAACAATGTCAACCATAAAATTTTTTAGTTTTTTGTGTCCCGTTTAAGAACTCACAATACTGCAGAAAGCAGCTCCAACGCATTGCCATGCTTTGCTGATGCGTGCTTCGACGGAACAACAGACCACTCTAGATACATTTCATACAACTCAATGTCCAATCCAGCATGACGCTTACCGCAGCGTTTTTATCAAAAGACCCCCTAGCTTTGGACATCTGACAGTTCACTAATTTGTGCATTGATTATGTAGTAGCTTTTATACAACAGTGCTGTTGTCTGCGTACCCAAAAGTACCAATCCAATTTGTTCTTTTGTTACAGTTGTCTGCCCAATGTGGAGAGATCGACTTCGGAGGGTCAGGTCTTGGTGGGTTTGGGGATGATAATGGTGCTCACGGATACTTCAGGCTTGATGGAGAGGTGAGTATTACAGCGATTCGGATGGTTAAGCCATTCTCCTTCAAGAATAACAGTAGTTGGGTAATTTTAGGGTCTTCAAGTGGTCTAAAATTTGTGACTAGAATTTATGGTTCTTAAGACATATGGCACTGAGACGTGGCCCTTAACTGCTGGCCTTTTGGAAAATCTCAGAGTAGAACAGCGGGTAATGGAGAGAGCTAAGCTTGGAGTTTCTTTGCGCAACGGAATCCGGTGCCAGGATTTTCGTCGAAGAACTAGAGTCACTGAAACTCCCACGAGAAGAACCGATGACATCGTGAGAGTTGCGGGCATACAGTTGATGCATATGGCAGACTGTTAATCAATGTGAAGTTCTAAGGGCCTCCCCCTTGTTCAACGGTGGACGTCTTCTAGCTGATGTTGATGATCACTGGCTCCTATAACGTGACCAATGTAAATAATTTAATGCACCAGATGATGTGGTCAGTCTTTTTTTATGATAGCCAGATGACCTATAACACCGGACTAATGGAAAAAGTGTCATTAGTCTGATTATTTATAACACGGGAATACTGAGATGAAAATGTCTAATTAGTCCAATCATCGGACTACTGATACTAGCTGAATAAAAAGATTTGATAGGGCTGGACATTCAGCCCATACGAACTTACGTACTGCGATCCCCAAGCCGCCCGCCAAGCGTGGGGATTATGCCAACACCCCTCTTTAAGAGGGAGGCCTTTGTCCAGTAGTGGACGTTTGATGGCTGCTGATGTGTGTGTGTGTGAACTTACTTAATTTAACTTTTTTCCAGGTGGAACAGGAAGTAGTAGGAGAAGTGGGACAGTTGCCTCTGATGCTGCGAGCGATGGTAGCGATTGGCGAACCTCGAGCGCATCACCACATGCCACGATTTGGGAACAAGATGGGCGTGGGACGACTTATGCCACCTCCGCATGCACCTGACATTGGTGGGGGTGAGTCATGTTCAAATGCTCTCATTTTTAACACAGATATCACATAAGTGAATCGAAATCGTAATGGCGACAGACGTGTACAACCGTCTCCCACACGATATAAAAGATGCACCTTCCCGCAACTCGTTTAAGTTTAGAGCGAAGAAATGGCTTGTTGAGCAAACATTTTATGGGGTGGGTGAATTTTTGCATACTGTAGCGAGATGCAGCAATTAATTATTAATACTTTTATTTTTATGTTATTATTTGATTATTTTTGACTTTTTTATTGACCATAATTGGTAATTATTAATAACTTAATGTTTTGTATTATTTATTTAGATAGTATGATGTTATAATTATTACTATTGAGAAATTGTTATTGCAATTAGCTAACTACACCATGACATGTAACTTGTGTTACAAATAAAGAGTATGAGTATGAGTATGAATGTAGATATAAAGTAGAAAGTTGCTGGATTTGAACCGGCGTGCGAGCAGAAACTTTGCTTTCCATCAAATGAGATGGTGCCCAAACGTGGACCAATTCTAACAAAAAAACGAGCTGGGTTTATACCCTCACAGCTTTGCCAATTGAGCTTCAGTCAACCAGTGAGTCATGCTATACCTAATTTGAACTGCCAATGTCAACCAACTTGGTGTTGAAATGCTCTCCTTTTCTCAAACCTGCTACCAATGCTAATTTTGGTTGACACAAGTCGTCTTATCGAATTCCATTCAAATTTTAAATTTCGCACTGTTTTAAACTATCACGGTTGTTCACTAAAGTTACATGATTATTTACGGGATATTTACCATGGTAAGGTTATGGAATGAGCTCCCGATATTTCGGCGCAGTTACATGCACCATGTTTACGGGAAGCTGCTTGGGACGGGAGCTCATTCCACAACCTTACCACGGTAAATATCCCGTAAATAATCATATAATTTTTAATTTCGCAATTGATATTTTTATGAAATATGATACATATCCTTATCGAATATTCGTATTTCGCCCACTAGGAATGAGTGCATTCCAAGATTAACAATAAATCCTAGTACCTGATATAATAATATAATCTTCATTGCTGTTTCAGGTGGAGTACCAGGCCGAACAGAACTGGGCAATACTAACGTGACCGTCGAGTTGAAGACTGGAGCTCCTAACATGAGGCGGGACTCGGGAATATCGTCCGGTAGCAGTCTTTATAGTGCGAGGTAAGTTGTGGTGATTTTGCTAAGCAAATTCTCAGTGATGCTGATGCTGTTGTATTTTTTTATAAATCTTTTTATTTATATTATATTAGGGTTGCATTTGATCACCACCTCTCCTGATGTTAAGCAATGATGTAATTTGTGGTCAACGATGGAGCACGCTTGCCCAGAAGAAACCGATTTACACGCGACTTGAAGACACCCAGATTGTAATGGAAAACACCCATTCAGGCAGCGCATTCCACAGTCTAGCGCTCCGGCTGGGTCTTCGGGATATCAACCATGAAACGATGTTGCCTTTTCAGGCACGCTCTGGCCAGCTGATAAAAATGCATCAAGTATTTTATATACCTAATAATAACTTCCACCAGAATTAATAGCCCAAGTAAGCCCAATTGGAAACTTTCGTGTCAGGGTCTTCCATGTCGAATATGGATTGACTTTCGAAGGAGCTTTATAGATAAACGCACACTTCTGCGCGGAAGGTACTGTTGTCATTGGATTATTTGTATGAAATTATAAACAATTACCGCACTACACGAACCGCATTTTAGTAAAGAATCACAGGAAGACTTCCAATGCATGCTGGGCGACCTATCTGTTTCTTCTCAGTGCATCATTCTCAAAGTCAAAGTCAACCTTTTTATTTATATTACACGGGAATTACTCACGGCACGCAGCGGCGGCGGTTTTTTCTGGCATAGGAAAAATTCTTTGAGCCCTATAAAGTCAGAGAAGCCATTGAGATCGGTCGACAACCGACCTTCTGGAAGATGAAACCTACCACCTACTTAGAGACCTTGTCTTCATGGAGTTCGTGGGAGTGACCGTGAGACAGGTGGCGACATGGTGAGCAACGTATGCTGTAGTTATTCCTGACACAAAAATATTCTACTGAGGAAAAGCTCCAGTGCGCAGCTCCAGGAATATGTTGCCAGCGCAACAATTTAAGAGCTCATTTAAGTTGTTTTGGCTACAGTAGGTTATAGGTAGGTAGTTAGGTTCATCATCATCATCATCATCAACCGGAAGACGTCCACTGCTGAACATAGGCCTCCCCCTTTAATCTCCACACTGAACGACAGCATGCCTTTTGCATCCACTGGATGCCAGCGACTCTCACAAAGTCGTCGGTCCATCTAGGGGGAGGCCTACCAATGCTGCATCTTCCGGTTCGTGGTCCACTCAAGAACTTTTCTTCCCATCGGATAGTTATGTTGTGCATGGGTAAATATCCCATAAATATACACACGTATAACTGTAGTTAACAACTGAGATAGTTTATAATTTATCATCTATTTTCACCAGATCATCGGATATATCCCGGAAGAGCAGCCAAGCTTCTGTGGTGTCGGGTGCGGTGACGGCGGGAGTCGTTGGGCCGCCAAGGCTAGCGTCACAGCAAGCTGCCGCGTATGACCAACTGTCACCTGACAACAGCAGAAGGTGAGTTCAGCTCTTTTTGGATGATCCCAAGTACTCTCCAAGATGTTTTCTGTTAATTTTAATACATTCTTTGGAGATTTGGCGGTAACGTGAAAAAACATGTCTCATTGTATTATTTTCCCAAACTTGTATATTTCCGAGTGTTAATGCGTAATAATGGTGGACTAACTAAATGGTGGATATAACGAGATGAAACATGTATTTTCGTGTTGTTTCCAAAGCTCCATAAAAACCTCTTGTAAAGTCTCCACCTCTTTATTAGGGCATGAGTTTCACTTGACCATGACTTAATTTGCTTGTCTCTGACTGTGACTATAACTTGTTTGAAATATACAATGTAATATTTAATACGAGACACTGGCAAATGCACAAGAAGGGCAACGCCAAAATACTCAGAAAATTTAAAAATACATTCCTTTTGTGCTGTTTTGTTTGAGAGATCAATTTATGGAGAATGCTGTGAGTCAGTGATACAAGAAAATCTGTTCAGTCGTTTTAATATCAACAGCTTTTTTGTTACAATACAATACAATATTTCTTTATTACACACCGAAAATACAAATGAAACTTAAACTAACATAAAAAATCAATATACGGCAGTATCGCCAAAAGCGATTTCTTTCAGGCAACCTTTTTTTTACAATAAGGTAGTATACTTATTACAGTATCCAATGGTTTTGTTTCAGATCTAGTCAAGTATCATGCGTGGGGTATGCTCCGGCTCCATCATCAGCTCTGGCAGCTGTCCAGGCCGTCAGAACATCGCAAGGCAATCAGGTAAGAAACCCACTCTCTGGAATACTGACAGACATGCTTATAGTTTCCTTGCTATAAGCATGATCCAAGAAAACAAGGTCTAGCGCTCCGGGAGTTGTCCCGCAATGGCATCACTGTCCAGTTGCCATTTATTGCAACACACACAGATATTAGGAAACAAATTTTTTAATAATCTATTAAATAAAATACAAAAAGCATTTCAATTGTCATTTGGTTTGTCCGCTTAAGCAAAGCAATTCGAGTTAAGCACGAATTACACATTATTTATATCAAAACCACATTGATTTATTGGCTTTCCACGGGTAATATACGGAGATTGGGGAGTTATAATTTCACGTTACTGGTAGCACATAAAATCAGCTGTCTTATAGAGATTCCGCCATTGTTTCGTGTATCGTCATCTCTCTCGAACTTGTTATAAATTACTTATTTTGCTCTTGCTTATGCACGTGTATGTGTATCCATGACGTAGATGACGTAGCTGCGGGACACCCACGTGACAGTTTTTCTCGGAGCGCTATACCTTGCGGAGTATATTATTATATCATGGCTATAAACATGCTCCTAGCCTATGACACTCTTCGGCCATTGAACTATACTTGTGCAAAAAATCAGGTCGATCCGTTGCTCTGTTGCTGCGTGAAAGAAACCAACAAACTAACATTCGCAAACTTTTCGCATTTATAATTTATAATTATTTAATTTTATTCACGGGTCTAGCCCGGACCTTTGATAGGCATTGGTGGGGCCGAAACCAACACCAAGAGGCCCTGTTGAGTACAAAATACAATTACTATAGAATGTGTATAAAATGGAATGTAAAACTATTGTACAGTATAGTATAAAAATAAAAAACAGGGCTATTGAGGTGAACTATTTGTGGGTAGTTAAACTGATCTATGGGATGAGAAACGGCACCTGCCTTATCCTGTCTCATCTCAAAATATATTTAGGCAGGTGATGACTTGCCACCCACTAAATGGGCCCCCCATAGAGGCTGCCGCATCTTGGCACCGGAGGGGCAACATTGGCGTGGGTGGCTTAGGGTGTCGAGAGGTGTGCTGCACTTTCACTAAGAGCTACTCGCGGCGTTATGCCCTTTAACACTTCCACCCTGGAGCTTAGGTTCTTAGCTCTTGCGGTTTCCACCCCCAGACGGCCGGTTAAGGCAAGCCAGGGGTCAGGGTCTCTGGGGTTTTAGACCCATGGAATCGGGGTACGCGGTAATTTATAATATTATTAAGAGAATCAAAAACCAACTTTACAGGAAGTGGGTGAAATTTAATAAAATGTATTCATCCCCTAATATTCTAGTTGTAGAGGTGCATTCAATTTTCATTAAATATTAATGAGACCAGCCTAATAATTTTTTCACAATTGGTTTACAAACTGTGACAATAAAAAATATACAGTCAAATTGGGGTCTTAATTTTTTTAAGTCGGTTGATAATATATATCTATGTAAGTACCTATATATAAGCAAAACTCACCTACCGACTCATTCACTCACTCATCACGAAATCTCGAAAGCTACTTGACTTACGAAGGTGAAATTTGGCAGGTAGATTCCTTATTGGATAAAGAGGTCCGCTAAGAAAGGATTTTGCCAAAAGGCCGAATTAAGGAGGACAAAAGGGGGTTAAAAGTTTATATAAAAGTCTACGCGTACTTAGTCGCATGCAACAGCTAGTAGCTTATAATACTGTATATTTCCTCAGGCTGTGCTTCTCCGAGGCGTGACTTGTTCCGAAGTCCGAGCAGAGGAACTAGCGTTGGAGCTAGACCCCAACGTGCAGGTCAAGGAGGAAGCTCGAAGACTCTCGGAGCAGTCAAACTTGAGCGATCAGACGCAGGGGTATCAACCATACCCTTGTGGAGGAGACGATGTAGTGAGTTCGACTTCTTTTTCTTGTTTTTTTGTCATTAATAAGTATGCGTTTGACCACCAACTCGCCTGTTGGGAAGCGAAGATGTGGTCGAAGCTGGAGCACGCAGACTTAGAAGATACATAATCACACCGGCCTTGAAAAGGCACAGCTGATATTTCTCAGGAAACAAGGAAAGCCGGCAGGTTGTTCCAATTCTTGGCCGTATGGATTAGAAACGGTATAATGTTTGTTAGTTGTTAGTTTTGTCTTTGATTGCTTTTGTTGTATTTTGATGAGTAGATAATAGCTTCAGATCAAATTCTGTTGACAAGATTTCGACTTGTTAATAATTTAACTGGCCAAGATTTCGACCTATTAATATCTTAATTGACCAAAATTTCGGCTTGTTAATATCTGAACTGGCCAAGATTTCGACTTGTTAAAATCTCAATTGACCAAGATTTCAACTTGTTAATATCTCAACTGACCAATATTTTAATTTGTTAATATCTCAACTGGCTACGATTTCAACTGGTCGAGATATCAACTCCTTAAGACCTCAACTATTATAGCTTACTATTACTCTTTGATGTTGTCGTTGTTAGTACTGCATGAAAAGTCTCCTATAACACAATACTGACGATTATTACCGCTTGACAGCTAGTCTTTCCTCCCCGCGACAATTTGATTCTAAATTTTCAGCATAATCTTTTTCAAGCGGGCCAATCCTAGGCGCAAATTTTATGAATGACTTTTGAGTCTCCAATCACACGCGCCATTCGATAAACGAACGACGTGGCTTACTCGTGCAATAGCAAATTTTGACTTTACGCGCGATCAAGTGGTTACTTATACCTATTATCTTCGACCTGGTAAAATCAGATCCAAATCTGTACTCTCTTATTTATCATGCTTATCTGGCACCGACAAATGCGCTATACACCTTAAGTGGTACATGTCATATAGCAGTGCAGATCTTAATCACCCGACTTAGAATTAGATGTCAAATCAGTGTTATTAAAATAACTTTTGTTATAGAGTCCATAACATTATTTGATTTTCTCAGGGTGATGCTCCATTCCCATTCAAGACGGAGACCGACCAGGAAAGCATAACGTACAAGGATTCAAGATCCAACTCTACCAACACCGTGGTGGTGACTGCTCAGGTGCACCACCCCAACCAAGAGGTCAATCTGGAACAGGTGGGTGTTTTAAGTATTTTTTGAATTGGTAAAAAAAATACCAAATAGCGATGACAAAACAGGGTTTTTAGAATAATTTCACGCCTCTGTAGTGCTTGGATTCACTGCTTTTCACGGTTGTTCACTAAAGCTGTATGATTATTTACGGGATATTTACCGTGGTAAGGTTGTCTTCCCGTAATCATGTTGCATGTAACTGCGCCGAAATATCGGGAGTTTATTCCACAACCGTACCACTGTAAATATCCCGTAAATAATCATATAACTTTACCCGTGGACTCTATTCACCCGTCGCGTCGATTCGATTCACCCCATTTTCACTGATATTTCAACATCTTTTTTTCTGGTACTCTATCTGGTTGCCTCTGACTGGTAGCTGACATCAAAAATCGACAAATTCAACTTGACAATCCAAAAAGTATTCATATATTTGCATATAAATTCCGAGGTAGGCATACGCCTACCTTGGTCATGAAAGAAAAAAATATAAGTAAATGCATTTTTCATATTTTACACAAGATTACTTTTTACTCTTCATATCACTACTCTGTATCTATTTACTCTGTATAAGGTTAGATGTCACGAGTTCACTTTCAAAGACATATGACAGTCACCAATAATATACACCATTCACTAAAAACACTAGAAATAAGTACTCGTCTAAACTGACTTGCCTTATATGACGAACATGTTATATCGGTTAATAAAGAATCTGAATCCAACATTCACTGGGCCAGCAATCAGCATGGTAGATTAGGGCCCATCCTATCTCTCTCTGAGAAAATAGAATAGGCTGATAATGACGATGATGAACACGTAAAAACTCTTCGAAAGCAATTGGCCTTGCGAATGGAGTTCTGAGTAGTAGTTTACTACTACAAAATTATTCTCGCGACTCTTTGGGTTTTCAAGAAATTTGACTTGCTTGTATCAGCATATCAGTGGCAGACGCACAGGAGTAAATTTATCATATTGCTTGTTTCAGGTCGCTGAAGGTGAAATGGTGGAGAACAAACTGGTAATACCAGACGAAATGATGCAATATCTTAACCAATCCATATTGGGAACCGACACGGTAACACCAGCTAAAACTGACTCCACGCCAGAACCAGAGAAGACCGACAAAGACGCCAAAGACAATGAAAACAACAGTGACAGAATCAGTGACGTAGGGACCAGTGACGATTCTCTACTCAAAAACCTAGGTGCCATAGGAAGTGATCTCAATATAAGTGATATTCCAGTCGATTTAAGGTCCTTAGATGTTAGTATGTCAGGGAACAGCGGTTCCTTGTTAGGTACTAAATCTCTTGACGATAGTAAAAACACTCCTTTACAAGAACAGGTTATTCCTGAAGTCACGAATGAAAAAGAGAAAGATTGTACAAAACCAGCAGTCAGTGTCCCTACGAGTATCTCAAATCCGCTTCAATCTTTACAAACGATGGCTGCAAATCAAACGGAACAATCAAATAGAATGAGAGCAAATCAAATACCTCAGAAACAAAATCCCAGTCCAAAAACAGTGGTCATGAGTCAAAATGTTTTAAGTCCGCGAAGTATAGCGCATACAATGCTGAGTCCTCAAAGCCTGCCTCACAGTGCAATGAGCCCTCAAAGTGTGATGAGTCAAAACATACCTCAGAACGTCATGAGTCCACCGAGCGTTTATAACGTCATGAGTCCGCAAAGTGTCATGAGTGTGATGTCACCCCAGCACAATGTAATGAGTCCCCAAAGCATGCAAAGTTTAATGAGCCCTCAAATACCAAACCAAATGATGAGTCCACGTCACAACAATATTGGGAGCCCTATGTCACAGAATATGGCTAGTCCAATGGTGAACATGACAAGCCCCATGAATCAGAACATGGCAAGCCCCATGACTCAGAACATAGCTAGCCCGCTGAGCCACGGTATGCCGAGCCCGATGCATCCAGGTCTTCAAAGCCCAATGGCGCAAGGAATGACGAGTCCTATGATTCAGAACATGAGCAATATGACAATGAACGGGCCTCAAGTGAACCATAACCAGATGATGAACATGAATCAAAATCAAATGATGAACTCTCCTCAAATGCCTGCACCTCCCAACTACATAAACACCTGCAATCAGAAAATGCCTAACAGAAACATGCCAAATCAATATCACAACCAAAATTACAACCAAGCTCCTCCGTACCCTGTTCAGAACCAACAAAATGTTATGAGGCCAAATATACAGCAGCAGTATCAAATGATGCAGCAGTACAACCAAACACAAATGCCCATACATCCAATGAACAACCAACAGAACATGGTGTACAACAACCAAATAATGTACACTCAGCCTGTCAACTATCAAAACAATCAAATGAACCAAATGCATCAAATGCAGATGTCCAGGTCTTCTGTAATGAGTGTGGACAACAGCGGGAATATGAGTCGGGGGGTTATGAACAACTACTGTGAACAGCAGAACCAACAATGTCCACCGATGCCACCTCCTCAATACAACCAAAACCTGCAATACCCTCAACCACCACCTTACAACTCCGTTGTCAACGCTGCCAATGTCATGGGACCACCTCCTCCTAAAAACAACCATCAGTACAACCAAGGCATGATGAACAACAACCAATATTACAACCATCAACGACCATACAATCAATGGGACTACCCTGGCAATCAGTTCAACAAGCACAACATGCAGAAGTCTGTTCAGAACTCCGTGAACATGTCAACAGGAAGTCAGAAGCCAAATGGAGCGAGGGTTTTGATGAACTGCCAAATAAAAGGTGACCAAACTGACTGCAGCATGAACAGTTTGAGAAGTCAGAACAATCAAGCAAATCAAGCGGACGTACAAGTATGGGACATTTCTCAGTCTCAGATCGAAGCTTCGAACGGAAGAAAGAAGAACCAAAATAGCAGCAGCAACACTAGCACAATGCGCCAGGATACGTATCAGAGGACTTTGGAGTATGTTGAGAATTGTGAGAACTGGAAAAGTTCTGAAATGGTGTCGAGTAGTACCCACCCGCTGCAAGGGGGTGACAACATGGTTGTGAACGACCTTCAGACCTCGCTCTCTTCGTTTTATGAAGAGAACCAATACCTGCAAATGATACAGTAGTGTGTACGACCCCGCGAGTTCACTTACTTTTGCATATCTGTGCCTGTCTTAAGTTGGATCAGTTCTCCAACTAGCACGCCGCATAATTCAGTTCGATCTACGTCTACGCAGTAGTACAAGTTGACGTGCAAGTTGTGGTGTCTTTCTTTATTTAAAGTCTGTAGTTTAATGTTAAAAATAATGTTTAGTACTTCGCATGATAGGTAGGTGGTGCACCGAGACAAAATGTTGTTTAGCCCTTTTTAACCGACTTAAAAAATTAGTATTTTTTATTTGAAAGGTTATACTTTCAGATTGGTCCCATAGAAATTTCATCAAAATCGGTTTAGTGGTTTGGTTTTTAAATAAAAATAAGTGGAAATAATATGTCATTCAAGTAAACGAAATTGCGTATTTACTACTAATAAGTCGGTTTTTAATTTTTTTAATTATTATATTACACTAGCTGACCCACAGGCGTATTCCTGTCCAGATTTGTCCGGTTATGGTTCATACAAAAATCCCATAGAAATAAGCCCTCTCAGTTTTTCCGGTTTTTTAATTTTGTATTTTCTGGCAACTTTTCAAGTTTTTCATTCCCTAAAAACCTTATTCGGACTATTACGACAATTTAAAAACTTTTTTGATCAATGTTGCTGATGTTACAAAAAATATATATTTTTCTTTAAAATAAAAATAGCCATGTTTGTCCAGTCTTCCTCAAGTTCGCTTACCAATGCATTAATTTCATTTTTGTTTACATAAGATAAATGTGACAAAACTAGAATATACACATATCTGTGAGAATATAGATACGTCGGTCTTTGTCACGCGTTACAAATTTTTATTACGGCCAGACCAGGGTTGCGCTACTTCAATACTAATTTCGAATGTATGAAACACACAGATCTACTAAAAAGGGTGCGAAGTCAAACTTCTATGTTTTCTATCTCACTTCATTGTAGGCGTCGCACCTGTTTCATAAACATTTTTCTCTATGGAAGTCCCACCTCTTCAGCGTTAGTATATTCTCTTTGGAAACTCACAAAAACTTTAAATTTAATGTCCTAGACATAAATTTTTTGTGAGTTTTGCACATCGAATGTTTGGCCTACGACCTTACTTAAACATTGTAAGAGGTATACTTGTTTATGTGTTTTCAATTCTCTTTAACACTAGCTTTTTTTAAATTCAGTTCGAAAAAATTAAATCCACTCATAGAAGACAGTAAAAGAGAGTTTAGGGTCTCGAATCTTGTCTATTATTAGATATTTAAGGGCCAGAATACCGGGTTTAGAGGCTCGCGCATTTGATCATTTACCACGGTAATATTTTCAAAATATCGAACAAATTTTTGTTTTTATATTTTTCATAATGACCAGTAAAAATTGAAAAACTGTTTATCCTATTTTTATGGTCACCATAAAAATTAATATTATAACTTTTTTTATATTTTGAAAGTTAACTCCGCATAATGACCGAAGCACATTTCTTAAAAGCAGTCCCAGTACTTTTAACTGAAAAGATATCATATACGCAAGTGACGCGCCATATTCTGGGCCTTAATAAGATATTTTTATATTTAAGATTGTAATATTAAACATGTAACTAAAACTAGTAATTTTAACATAGATCTGACTCATGGTGCATAGAAACAAAGGTTGTTAAGAAATCTCTTTTGGAGACTGATTATTATTAAATATTTTTTTTTAAATGTTAGATAAACGAAATTTTTGAAGTACACTAATGGTAACAGTTTTTTAAAAGACACAATGGTCGTGAAAACTTTGTATATACATTAGTTAAAGTCTTCCATATTGTTAAGTAGGTACAATATTTTTAACGCATTTACATTGATAAAGTGTAGATTTTTTACGTACAGAAATGTACATAAGTGAATGAAAAGTGTACATAAAAAAGGTCGCTTTATTTACATTGATAAAGTGTAGATTTTTTACGTACTGAAATGTACATAAGTAAATGAAAAGTGTACATAATAAATGTCGCTTGAAAACAAGGTTGTAATACGTGCCTTCTAAACATAACAACGATTCCTCCTAAATATTGTTAATATTATTTTAATTAATTATTAAAAGTGCATATTATATACTTTAAGATTTATAGTGGTAAAGTAGATGTAAAATCTTAGTATAAGTTATATTTTCGAGATTATTAGGTAAAATTATCACGTAACGAAATGGTTGTACAAAAGTTTTTTCTCTATTTTTATTTTGCAGAGTTGTTAAAGTTTTACTTAACTTTTTAGTTCATGTCAAAACAGCAATAGTTATTCTAATACATCGAATCTCTTAGTTGTATTTTTTAATTGAGATTACTAGCTTTTAAGTAATTGTTAATGTTTTATTTAACTAAATGTAGGAAAGTGGACGCACAAAAGAGAACAAAATTGATGTTTTTGTCAGTAAATTATTGTTTTAAATGTTTTAGTAGAGGCATCTCGATTATCTGTGACGTTATTTAACGCAACTATTAATTAAATTTTCTTATTATAAATATGGACTTTATTATTTCGTTTTCCTGTATGGAATAAGCTGTAGAGTTTAAGCGCCAAAGTAAAAAAAATATACCGGCCAAGTGCGAGTCAGGCTCGCGTACTGAGGGTTCCGTACCACCACAAAATACTATAATTATCGATTTAAAAAACCGACTTCGAAGTTAGTAAAATATTGTATTACCCTTCGGTAAAAGAAAATGAGGTCATCCAAATAAACCAATAACCAGTTATAACTTGGTAATGAACAGAAATTTGTCACTGACTCGCACTTGGCCATATACTTTAGAGTAGGTACTATAAACATGCCTAGTTTGATGCTTTTACATACTATCGTTATTACATTAGAACTAATACAAAATATGTTAAAAATACGTTTGTTGTATGGGGAACCCCCTTTAGTTTTTACTTTTTTAATTTTCGTTAGTTAATCCGCTGTAACGTTACATATTCTGACAAAATTTCAACTGGCCATCTATTTCGGTTCGATAGATACAGCCGTTAATAGGTAGGACAGACAGACGGACAGACAGCCATCGTAGGCTTAGTAATAGGGTCCCGTTTTTACCCTTTGGGTACGGATCCCTAAAAAGTATTCTATTAGTAGATATGGATAGAAGATTAGGACGGACGGATAGATTCCCAAACGGAAATTAATTTCGCCAATAGGTAAGCACTTCTACGATACGTTGAACGCTGATCATCTACGGATTCTACGGTACGAAACACTTCTATTAGGTATAAGTTTAGACAGCATTGGACTTGCGTAGCGGAGAAGACTGAACTTATGTAGTGTAGACGAGCGGACTTTTTTAGCGGAATCAAATGGAGCCATGACCTGATACATTTTTACGCAAAGTCGCAGCGTGCACACCATCACGCACCCTGGTGTGCCATACTATTTATTATCTACTCGCCCTGCTCTGCACCCCTATATTCACCCTCGCTCCGCACCGTTATAGTCCGCGCGCCTCCACTTGAATAGCATGATTTTACCCTAGAATCTATACTCCTTACCTCCACTTTGGATTCAAAATAGCTCTATTGCCGCAAAAGTGAGTATTTCAAACCCTTGTAAATATAATTAAAACAATGATCTATTTCAACCTTATTAGTAGTATAAGAAGAATAAAAAACTACCATTTAAGAAATCAAGTCGAATAAAATGACAATGAATTCACGAAGATTCAAGAAAACAGCCGTTCTGGCCGTCCAGAATAGAGATACCGAAATAACCAACTCGCTAGTTTACATTCCACGCGGTTACGTCATCGCCTGCCATCAAAATAGACGATTTATTTTGAACATCGTTGCCAGCAGACGGCATTAAATAAAATGGTGTATGAAAAAAGTTTTCTAACATCGACAGATTTCAGCGCGAGCACGGTGAAAGCAAGGTATGATCACGTGTTGAATCCCTTCTATATCTGTTATCCTTCAGGAAGACCTAGGATAGTTGATTGTTGTTGTTGTTGATACGGAAGTCCATCTTCAAAACTTTTTCTGACGAATCTCTAATGTATTTCTCCTTCCACCTTTAGGACCTGGGATAGGCCTATCACCTTGGAGTACTCATTTGAAACGTATGATTGCTGGTGGAATATTGGGCTTCCTTAACAGTCAATTTTTGACCACCAACTGCCCGTTGGTAAGTGACGATATTATGGTCGAAGATGAAGCACGCAGGCTTAGAATATCTATTCACTCTGGCCTTAAAAAGGTCTAGATTATATCTCTGAGTAAACAAGGAAGCCGGCAGGTTGTTCTAATCTTTGGCCGTACGATTTAATAACGTAGAAAAAAAAATGTTATTGAAAATCTTTCAGAGCACCATGCGACGCGTGACCAAATTGCTGGCGTTTTTCTGGCTCAACGTATAGTATTGCCCTTCAGTGTGGTGAAGCTGCCAGCATACTCGGTACGCTGCTAACTGGTCGTGGGCATTTGGATTATATCTAAACCTCCCACGGTATATGGACAATCTGACTGTTATTTGTATAATAGGCTAGGTGGATTAACCTCCAGGCAGACCTAGAATAGGTTTGTTAACTGGAATATAGCTTGTAAAGAATGGAACTAATGATTGCTTGCAGAATATTGGGTTTCCATAACTGTCCTTAAAAATCTTTCAGAGCGCCTGGATAATGAGACGTGTGACCAAAAAGCTGGCGTTTTTCTGGCCTAACGTATAGCATTGCTATTCAGCGTGGTAATGTCGCCTGCTGGGTATGCTGATATTTGGTACTGGGCTTGAGCATTATGTTCTCTCTAGACCTTCAACAGTTTATGGGCTATCCAACTATGTTCTTTGTGTAATAGGCTAGGTGGTTTTGTTTAGTTAATAAAGGCACTTGCCTGCTACTCGACTGGAATTAACTTGTTTTTTGTATCTTCTTTTAACTAAGACTTTTTAATTAAGCCCCGCTGTTGAGTATATTATATTATCGACCCAAACCAAAGAAATATTTATACATTTTTGCATTTTTCTTTTAAGAATTCCAAATTAATTTAGGACAGGTCACCTACTCAAATTTAACTTTACTTGACGTCTAGGTGACTAATGAAATAAATTAGGCCTTTATTCTCAATAAATAATTACAGGTACGTACATATTTTGAATCAAATTAAACTAAACTAAATAAAAATATATAAAACTACACCAATCTAATAAACCGCCGCCCGTAGGCATCGTTTTCAAAATGCTAGCCACATTGCCTCGTTGTAATGAAATTGATTGAATATTTGAATTGGATTATAAGTTTTTAGTTTTTGCAATTCCGGACTCTACTTACTAGCTTCATCAGGTCTGTTTTTATGCCCTGGGGCCTTACGGACAACTGCTATTGCGGCACCTAATCCGCTCAGTTAAAAAATCACGCGAACGTGAACCTTATCTGGGCGCGATAAGGTTCACGTTCGCGTGATTTTCCAACTGAGCGAATTAGGTGCCGCAATAGCAGTTGTCCGTAGGGCCCCTGGTGGCAAAGAGTCTATCGGGCTGCCTGATGGTAAGAGGCATCAAAGATACGTTGCCGATTTCTAGGCTAACTCACTCTAGCTACCGAACATCAAATGGAATCGATCGACCGATGGTTCGAATGGAGCGATGTTTCTTCTAACTTTTGAAGAATATACTTATACATAGTGCTACCTTGATTACTCGGAAATGGATCATTCCAAATTTTGCAGGTGTGAGGCAAAAAAACTTTGCCTTTATTTATCGCTTCGCGCAGCGTATCAGCCATCCCTCGATCTCGCGTTTTGAGGATGTAATAACACCTAAATTTAAAATAGGTAGGTACAATCATTACAAAACATTATCGCAAAAGAAAAAACAAGAAAGCTAATTGTACGCACCGTTTCAAAACAACTCACAAAAATTTCATCAGATGTCTAATGAGTGAGCAGCACCTGTCTAAGTGTCTAACCTCTGTTTAAATTTAGCCGTACCAAAATACATTAGCCAATTAATAGTAAGAATAACAAAGATATGTATTTGGCACTGGTTGCGCCGCTTGGAAAGATAAGTTCGCTAATTGAATTTTTCTACTGGAGGTTACCTAGCAAAACGAGTTATTAAGGGAGCATACCGCAACGCAGCTGGCCTTTTTTGAATTTAAGTATATGTCAAACTAAAGAAGAGAAAGAGAAGAGTTGACTTTTATACAACTGCTTGTGGGTATCTACGCCGCGACGCCACTTTGACTCTCAGTCAGCGTTAGGACAGTTGTGGTGAGACTGGTTAGATTTCGAGCTGATCGAGAATGTAGTATTGAGACGATAACAAAAAGGTAGCCACACAAGGAGTGCTAAGTCCTCAGAAAATACAGAATCAAAGAGCGGCTTATGCCCAGTACCTATAGAGTTATCCAGGGGCCCATTATTCCTCTTCTTCATAAGGTGCCGTATCCTACCCACCCATCTCAAAATATTTCACATACCACACAGAAACAACCACCAATCAACACCAACAACTAACCAACCAACCACAAACACCACCAAACAACCAACTTTTTTTTAATCTCTAATAATTCCGCATTTTACCACTAACTCTCCTGTTGGTAAGCGACTATGTGGTCGAAGATGAAGCACGCAGACTTAGAAGATATCTTTTTACTCTGGCCTTGAAAAGGCCCAGATTATATCTCTCAGGAAACAAGGAATGTGGCAGGTTATTCCAATCTTTGGTCGTACTGATTAGAAACGTAGTATCGAAACGTTTGGTACGTATCCAAGGAAAATCCACAATGTACGGGTGATAGTGGGCCAATTTTGTACTTGTTCTGTAGGAAAATAATAATGAAATGATCATCATCAACAGCTCTGAATTACCCACTGCCTCCTTTTGCTTATGCTACTTTCCCGGTCTCTCGCTAGTCGCGTCCACTCGTTCCAAACAGTAACGTTCTGGCGTTAAAAAACGCCAGGGTCAGGGTCGTTGTATTATGGCAGCCGGATCTCTAGCAGCGATTCTTACCACCCTCTGCCTCGCCGTTACCTGAATCCGGCCGCTGTCGGAGCGGGGTGCTGAGGACTAAGGACGACGGGTTTTTGGCATTACTCATTTTGAAAGGGAGGGTTTAGCCTTAAAACTCCACGCTGGCCAGTGCGTCTTGGCAAGTCTTCCTGACCACGTTGGCCTGTGGCAAGTAGTGCTGCAGTAATGGAATGATATTGCAGCTTTCGACCAAAATAAAATTAATGGACGGGCAATAACCATTGAACTTACTCAGTAAAAAGAAGTCAAAACAGTCAGAAATATACTTCAACACCTAGTTATAACCATGTACATTGTACAGTACATTTGTTACAAAAATAGATAGGTAGCGGTTTTTTGTTGTGTATTTACACTTCACACGAAAGCATAATTTTGACAGATGTTTTGTTATCATGTAACAATAGACTCGTGTCGCATTTCCTACGGCTAGAGACCGACTGAAACGAAGTGATCGCCGGCGTTCATTTCGTAATCTTCAAAAATACGCTTCTTCTGGGCCCGTCCATTCATTTTATTTTGGTCGAAGATTGCAGCACTAGTTGATTTATCTAAATAACATTATTATCTGGACAGCAACTGGACTAGATACTCCGTTTCCTTCATGATTCTAGGAATCTGCATCTACACTTACGTAACACCACAAGCGCGGCCATTCATAAATATGATCACATGTTTTTATGTAGCAAATTCATAAACTCTTACGCATCATTAAATTTAATGATACACGGAAATAAGACGTACCAAACATTAAAATCTTGTTTTGAGACGTTCCTGTGATTAAACCCATGATGTGTATCTGTAGTTTTTTAATCCAAGAATTTTTCAAATGATTTTAGGAAGTAGGGATTGATGAAATAGAAGCTTTGTATAATCCAAAAATAAAAATTTAATGCTTTTCGTTGGTAAGCTTATTAATTGAGAATTTGGCTAATATATTTTTTGTTTAGTCAGGACAGTGATTTAAAGAAAAGAAATATACAATACAATATTTCTATAATACACGCACCGAAAATACAAATGAAACTTAAACTAACATAGAAAACAAATATACGGCAGTATACTGGGCGGCCTTTACGCCTGAAGCGATTTCTTCCAGGCAACCTTTGGATGGACAGGACTAAAGAAGTTGAAAAATTTTAATTGTGAATATTGGGAATATTACCCGGAAAATTTTAAAATTCGGAAAATAATGGATGTATTCTTTTCTAAAGGCCTCTTGCTTCTGCGGTTTAGGGCTCCCCCTAGCCTCCTCAATTCCTCTCTCTCTTCTGCGATAGATTAAAATGTTAATCCATTTATGCTACCCTTTTTTACCAAATTTCATCAAAATTGAATCCGTTCAGAATTGAATGCGGAAAAACAAACCTATACCCACAATGACTTTACGCATTTAAAATAGATGATTTTAAGTTTCAGTTAAAATAGGTGATTTTAAGTTTCTGTTAAAAAAAAAAAAAAACAGCTGCATGGATTAGAATTAAGTTTGGTATGGAGGTAGGTTAACCTTGGATTAACACATTGTTGAAAGTGAGCACTAAAATACACAATGGGTGGGCTGAAATAATTATGATTTCCGGTATGACACCTGCGTGCCTTGGCAAAACTCTCGTAGAAATACATAAAACTGACGGACACGCTCCAGCGGGAATCAAATAAGATATTTTGATTAAATGGTGATCTAAAATCGACGAATTGAATATATAGAATGCAGACACGTTGGCTAATTTTGGATTAATTTACCTTTTAATACCTGCCTATTATTTATACAATCTTTTTTTTGTTTTAGCTTACAAAGCAATTAAATTTATCTTTTCTCAATAGCATTATCCCTATTGGAGCTAAACATTATAATATATACTATTTAGAAGCGTGCTCCATCGTAGACCGCATCATCTGTTAGCATCAGGCGTGTTCGCGGTAAAACTAAAGCCTATCTACACTGATACTAGGTACCACAATTTCAAAAGTATTCTTATATTAGGTAATCTCACATTAAGGTTTGTTTCGCTTGCTGGGCTAGTGAGAGAGCAAGAAAAAAAATTAAGATTAAAATATGTTTTCCAGGTTGTGGTAGCCGTTCTGATAATAATTATTTGATTAATCCAATAGTATAAACGTAACATAAAAAAAGCGTCATAAAATAAACCATAAAGGTGAAATATTTATAGGTACTTTTTACAAACGAAAATTACACGATACAAAATGTTTTTTTTTTTTGTTAAGAATATGCAATAACTAAGCGCTGTCTGCCAAGAAGTTGTACTGAGCAAAACGATGATCGCAATAAACAGTTGGCAATTTCATAAACAAATTAATTTTATTAATTTCATTGTGTAGTTTTATGATAGTACTTTTCGGTACCTTTCTTCTTTTTTTATGCATCTTCGGAGTTACACGGATAGGTGGTATCTAAGCCGGTGGACTAATACTGAACCGGAAAAAAGTTAGTTGTTCCATAAAAAAACACTCTCATATCTAAATACATTGAACAGGTGATTTTTTTCACGATTTCAGTGTTGGTTCTTTAGTAAAAGTTGTCCATAATGGAATACAATTACGGCTTCGACTTAGTGCCACCGTCCCAAATAATTTGTGTAAGTAGGTATGTAAAAGCGAAATACTCACTGACTACTCTGACTAGTACATGTTATCTTTTTGCACTACTTTGTGTGGTAGTACGGAACCCTCAGTTTGCGAGCCCGACTCGCACTATCTTCTTCTATACATATAAAAATGAATCTCTCTTTACCTTGGTCACGCCATAACTTGAGAAGGACTTTACCGATTTCGTTCATCTTTTTTTATTAAGATTTTTTTTTATAGAATGTTCTTACGGATAGAAAAATTCAGAAAATTTGAAAATTGCAGTAAACTTAACGATGATTTTAACTCGCGGGTGAAACCGCGGGGAGTTTCACATAAAACATGCCATGTGAATATAAGACGCTGACTTAAACCGTTAAATCAAAACAATGAATTATAAAACAGCAACATTTATTTCACAATCATATCTAGCCTCAAACAAGAAACACGGCAAATGGTATCATGATCCCAAATAGAACCATCACTGCGGACACAACCTTATATTTATTTTCACCAGCATTCACTTTCATGTACGCCTCGATTCTGTTAATATGACTTACATAATAATCATCTTTTTCATACGTTTTCAATTGCGCCACAAAACCTGGGTTGGGGTTGATGAACGGTCGTCTACTCCGGACGTATCTGTACGCCTGCTCATACGTCAACTTGTACCTCTGCATTAAGTAAGCTATGACAATCGTAGCTGACCGGGAAACTCCCAACCGACAGTGAACGAGAACCCTTCCCCGTTTCCTTCCTTCTTCTATAAACGCATTGGCTACTGGAAAATAGGGTAGCAGGTTGGTGTGGTAGTTGTCAAACGCCATGATGAAGAGGGTGCTTATGTTGGTCTTTTCGAAGGTGGAAGCCGGCAGTCGAAGAGCTTCCACGGTGAGGACATGGGTGATACGTAGGTGGTGAAGCACGGACCGGTCGCCGGCTGCCTTGGCATTGCTCAAGTAGAGATCTGAATGAAGAAAGAAATCAGATTTACTCTTCAATACAGGGTTAAGTGGGAAGTTTGTACTAAAACGAAAGGGGCCCAAATTCATGAACAACTTTTGCTATAGCACCAACCCTGAATCAGCTGTTCCATACATTTTGTAGAGAGCCAATGACCGTTTTCTATGGTGATATTATCTTTCACGATTTTAGAGTTTCTCCCACAGTTGTTCATAATTTATGGGTACTATCGGACCCCTTTCGGCTTAATACACCATTTTCGCATAATTTTGTATATAGTACAAATAAGTGCCATCTTGTACAATATTATGTCGAAATTTTCGTCGATGCTACGAAATACATTCACAAGGTTACACGAAACGGTGATACTAAACCGAAAGGAGCTCGTGATGAATAACTATTACTAGTGCACAATACACCCCAAGATGGATGTCAGTGCAGGTCTTATCACCCCCACTTTGAATTAGGAGAAGAACCCCGAAATCACGAAAAAAAAAACCATATTGTACAGCAAGTAATGCGTGGTCATCGATTTAAAAAAAAACGTGTCAACAAGAGAGCTCTTTCCTCATTATGGTTTTTAAAGTTAAAGAATTTGCTAGTTACAATGAACTCACATTTAATAGGGTAGTATATATTTATTTCCACAACTTTCACTTGATTTGATAAATTGTTGATTAACACTCGTCAGATGAGCGCCATAGCTGGTACTAAAACTCCAAAAAGGACGGCCGCGACTGACGCTATTTTGTATTTATGCCTTCTCGCATGAACGTTCATGTAAGCTTCAAACCTTTGCATCCCATTAACGTCATAGTTGAGGCGTTGATACTCTCTGAGTTGAGCCACGAAGCCCGAGTTGGGGTTGATAAATTTCCTTCTCTGTCTCACATAGACGAAAGCCTGTTCAAATGTCATTTTGTACTTAGCCATCAAATATGCGATGACTATCGAGGCGGAACGAGATACGCCGAAGTGACAGTGCACCAGGACGTTGCCCTTCCGAAGTCCTTCGTCGATAAACGCGTTGGCCATTGGGAAGTAAGGCAGAATGTGTGCTTGGGGGAGGTCATAGGCTCGGATGAAGAGAGTGCTGATGTTGGTGTCCTCGAAGGTAGACTTCGGTAGCTTGTGCGCTTCGATGGTGAGGACATGAGTGATGCCGAGGCTGGTAAGCACATTTCGGTCCGCCGCTGCCCTCGCATTGCTAAGGTAGAGCCCTGGGAGAAAGAAAAATATCGTCAAAGTACTGAATGCCTTGGAATTGCTTGGTATTTTTAGAGAATAGCTGAATGGATACATCTGTCCAAACTGAAATGGGTGCTGGATTTATTCTGGAGGGCAGCGACGGTTCTATTTATTACCTATACCAGTTGACCAGTTGTCATGATAGATATTTAATATCACAATATATTTGATATTTATAAATAACGAAAAACTTAGGAAAAAGGTATGACAGTGTTGCAATTAGTAGCTTTACCTAGTCAGTGGTTGCAATAAAAATGCGCATAAACTAAACTGTCAGACGTTAAAACTTTATTAATGATTTTGTTCACTTAAACGATCAGTATAACAGGAGTCAAGAACCCGATGATGATTGCCAAGGCGATTAACATTACTTTACACTTCTTGTGTTTGGAATACACGGTTATATAAGCTTCAAGTTTTTGGAAATTGTTCACATCATAGTTGAGCCGTTCAAACTCTTTCAGCTGAGCGATGTATTGTGGGCTGGGACTGATGAAATGCCGCCTTTCTTTGACATAGTGGAACGCGTCGTTGAAGCTCAGTCTGTAGGTTTGCATGAGATAGGCGATGACCATGGCTGCCGATCGGGAGACTCCGTAACGACAGTGGACGAGGACGTTTCCTGAGTGCAGTCCATCATTAATGAACGCATTGGATATAGGGAAGTAGGGCAGGAGATCGGTGCCAATATCGTCAGGGGCCCTAACGAACATGTTCTTGATATTGGTACCCATGAAAATATGCTTCGGTAGCCCGTGCGCTTCAACGGTGAGCACATGGGTGATGCCAAGATGGCTGAGCACATCTGGGTCTTCTGCGGCTCTAACATTGCTTAAGTAAAGGCCTGGGTAACAGAGAGAAAATGCTTTATCCTCAAACGGCGAAGCACGATCAATTTGAACGGTTTTAATTTCTTAGAGCAGCATTCACAGACGTAAAACTTTTAATGGTGTATTCGATTATCACAAAATTTGTTGTTTTCGCTGCAGAAGTTGAGGTGTCGGTATATGAAGGATGTAACACTTTAATCATACCAAAACACAAAACCGCAGAAGACAATTCCAGTTATAAATATGTAATCTGATTGCGTATGTAGTCTACATACGCAATCAGATTACATTCGTGAATGAAATTCTGTGAAATTTGACTGCTTGTTCAGTATGTTGTTTGTATAAAATATTTTAGGTAGGTACACTATTTACTTACATCAATGGGTAGGTACAACTTTTAGCACCACTACATTTCTACCAGACTAGTGAAACTTTTAGCAGTTTTATTCCACAATGCGTGTTAACTCCAGGTGATATATTTAAAAAATATGACTTTTCGCTAACACAATGCTATCCGGAGAACTAACCTGGTATTATCTGACTGTAGCAAGATTGTGTGCAGAGATCGACTTTAGTATAAAGCGCCTTTCTGGACCAGTTCTTCAGACCAGCGAAACCAACCACAGGGTTCGGTATATTCAGGAAGGCTACTATGAAGGCGCTTTTCAACATCACCAATAGAAAACCTTTCAGACCTAGCATAATAGTAAGTTAGAGTTCACATTATGAGGTTTTTTTTGGGATTTTTGTAACATTTTTGTTGAACAATTTTGTGATGACGTTTGTGAAGACTAGGTGAAGACGTGTGTGACTTTTGATTTATTTCTTTTTGAGTTTCTGTCAATCAGGATATAATTCTTTTTGCTTAGAAATATCATCTTAGTAGCTTGTGAAAGTTACAATTTAGGGTTCCGGACTTTGGACAAAGGGTGAAACGGGACCCTATTACCAAGTATGATATTACTAAGCCTACGCTGTCTGTCTGTTCATTCATCTGTCCTACCTTTTAACGCCTGTATGTTTCGAACCTTAATAGATGGCCAGTTGAAATTTTCACAGAATATTTAATATTACGCCGGATTAACTAACAAATAAAGTCGAAAACGAAAAACTAAAGGTGAGCCCCCATACAACAAAGTTATTTTTGTCTTTGCTCTAATGTAAAAATGGTAATACGTACAAGCGTTACACTTGGCATGATTAAAGATCATGCCAAGATGTTTTTTTTATTCTAAAGTAAAACAAACATATAAATGGCCAACGAGTCGGTGACAACCTTTTGTTCACAACCAAGTTTAGCAACGTCGGGCGCGGTCGGTACTTCGTAGGTGATCGCCTGGGCGTGAGGTTGTCTTTTTGCACTACTTTTTTGTATTTTGTGGTAGTACGGATACGAAACCCTCAGAGCGTCTGCGCGGCAATACAAACACAAGTTAATTAGCTTGAGTGACCTCAGTCTTTCCTGTGTCTGGCAACGAGGCAAACGTACTATGCGCGATTTTGGAGTATGGAAAAAAATAATCAAAAATGGCATGTTGTATTTAGAAACTGAAATACTTATACTGGGACGGCTGTAAAATGCCATAAGGCTGTAGAGTTCTATGGGTCCTATGTAGATAGCTAGAGTAAAATATCGCCGTATTTTAGTGCTTTTTAATGAATATGACGTCTCTATTGGTAAAACCTCATTGTGTAAACACGTCTAGCCTGGAAGTGGCTCTTAAGTGCTAGATGCTTGACGACAGATTTTAACTTGATGGTAGCTAGCCAGACGAGCATTAGAAAGGGCCACGACCATGCTATGGTTTCCTTACGATGTTTTACTAAACCTGCAGCACAAGTTCATTGCAGATTATAATG
The DNA here is from genome assembly GCA_932305915.1 of Agriopis marginaria. NCBI lineage: Eukaryota > Metazoa > Arthropoda > Insecta > Lepidoptera > Geometridae > Agriopis > Agriopis marginaria. The sequence continues at coordinate 16,102,011 of OW029914.1, read as the reverse complement.
TTGTGAACACAGTTGTGCACAGGAACCCTACAGATTGGAAATCAAACGCCGCTACCAATTAGAACAGAACAGATGGCCGATGGGGCCGAAAGGTTTTCGAATGGAGACCAGAGACCGGTAAGCGCATCGCGATGTAGAACGTATACCCACAAGATGGAAAGACGACCTAAAAGAGACCACAGGGAAACGCTGGATGCAGCCCACTTCCAACGGGCCCTTTTGGAGATCGATGGGGGAAGCCTATGTCCAGCAGTGGACGTCCTATGACTGAAATGATGATGATTATTACCCATATTTTCATAGACTATAGTTTGCTTGCGAAGTAAAATGACTTTTGTCATCATATGAGTCACCCAACACAAATAAATGTACCTCTAATAATAGCCGTCTCTATTTCTGAGAATGCCAGCAAGTTTCACTTTCGAATTCGATATAATTTGAAGGGAATTTTATTGAAGTGTGTAGGTACGTTGAGCACTCCGGAACCCAACCGAAATTTAGGTTAAGGTAATTTAATTGTAATATAACTTTTTTATATTTTTCTAATTGAACAAAATTATTTATTATATTATTACAACCTTATAGTAAGCTAAACAAGCACAAAAAAACAACAAATTAAAACCTAACGAGTCCTCAAGTAGGAGTCCAGTTCGTCCCTCCATTTCCGTCCGGGGCATCCGGGAGGTCGTTTGCCATCCTGTGGAAACCACTGTGCCGTGGTTTTGGCCCAACGATCCTCCGAAATTGGTCATAAGACCGGCCCAGCCCCACTTTAGGCAAGCGTAACAGTAACTGCTAAAATGTTTCACCCAGTTGTTCCAAGTCTGACCAAGGTTTATCTCTGAATCACTAAGTGCCACAGTTAATCTGGTATACCTGTAAACTGTTCTCAATTTTTATATTTTTGCGTTGGCAGTGAATGAACTCGACAACCTACTGAATTATCATTATTTGACGTCTTGTTGAAATAAACATTTGTAACGGAACGGAAGTGACGTCCGCCTGCAAATCCACCATCAATGCCGGCCAGCCGTTATGACGTCTCTCACGTCCTGCCGCCTTATAGCTTAGCCAATCCTTTGTAGGGGGAAGTGTATATAAGCCAGTCAGTCATTTAGCCATGTCCTTGTTTATTTCGATTGTTAAATATATTATAAAGTAGACGCTACTCCGAGTGTTTCATATTTCATAGAATAGAGAAAATTATTTTAAAAAAATATGTTTTTTTATTAGCGCGCCTTAGCAGTAAAATTGACTCCGTATGTCGTGACGGACGTGACGTCATATGTTCTCTTATACCGTCATGTTTTACAACTGCCAGGCGTCCCATGACGGCCAACTTTGCTTAAATAATATCTGCCGCCATGGCATACGAATCGGCTTTGCTGCGCGCTAAGTTTCACATTAAAAATAATATTATGATACAAACTAAGTACTGAAAAAGATAAGCTTCATTAAATTTGACGGATAAATGTTACCGTCACGGGACGCCCGGCAGACGTAAAAAATTACTGCATAAGAGAGCGTTATGTCGTTTGCCGTCCCAGCATATGAGTAGATTTTACTGCCAAGACGCGCCAATAGATGCTAATCAATATAATTAAAGACATTACCTAAGCGCAAAGAATTCGTCTTATAGTAAAAACAAAAAAAAATACAATAGATACAATCCAAGTACGCGGAATAAGTCGCGTAAAATTACTGCATGATATCAAGTACTGTTAAATCATACAGCGAATCCAGAACGAGTGACCTATATTCCTAAGTAGGCCGCGTAGCACTGACATGAGGACGTGAGAAATCAACAGACACAAAATATATACTTACATTGTTATTTTAATTTATTTTAAGGTAGTCATCATCGCTGTCTGACAGAAAATGAAGTACAACAATGCCGTCTCTGTCACTCCCGTGTTCATCTCAATTGGAGGGAAAGGATTTTCAGGATTTTTAAACGTGCAAGTGACATATTAATTAATCAAAATACAAGTAAACTACCACCAATTATGTTAATTGTGTCTATGTATTTTACTGTGACCCTTACCTTTGATTACCCTGATATATATAATAATTTATAAATAATACTCTCTCATGCAACTCTAATGACCTTTCTTAATGTACCAAACACACAACTTGTATAAAATATTACGTTAATTTGGAGTTGCACCAAAATTATAATGTATGGACGTGACACCCGTCTCAAGTAATACGTGACTATGTAATTAGAAGAAGTAATTTATAAACCCATAAATTCTGACGCATGGACGAGTTAATTAAACCTTACACATACACACACACAGCCTATAATGTTCCCACTGCTGGGGCTTATTCCACAAATCTCTTTAGACAATTCCCATGAATTAGAAAATGCCAAGGGAATTTTTGGATTTTTTGTCCGGACATCCCTATTTCATCCCATTTGATTGCCGGAATTATTGCTGAGAGTTGAACATTGCTTTTATTATTAATTAACTGCGGTTTCACCCGCGTAGTGATGAAAAGTGATGATAATGATAAGTAGCCTATGTCACTCTCCGGTCCTTGAAATATACATGGGTAAAAATCAGGTCGATCCGTTGCTTTGTTGCTGCGTGAAAGAAGAACAAACAAACCAACAAACTTTTCGCATTTATAATATTAAGTAATGTAATGAGTGCTGGGGATTATTGGACGAAAAGTCCAGAAATCACCCTTTTGACACAGGCCTTTTCTCAGGGAGAGAGGATGAGCCCTAACCCACTATGCTGGCCCAGTGTATGTTGGTGAATGTCATATTCTTTGAACTTTTGAGGTTTTTGGACATTATGGTATCGTCACTATGTTTACTTTTAGCGATTACATCGAAACTATACATTATTTATTTAATATACTTAGAATTTACCGTCACTTCTGAAAATCCAATAAAGAACAAAGGTTCAGAATCCCGGCAATGGAATTAAACGTTGCCAGCTTTTTACAATCTACAGATGTCAGATTTAACAAGTGGTGCTAATATAGTAACAAAAAAAAAGGAAGGAAAAAAAAAGGGAAAATAAAGGAACGTAATCATTTTATTGTAATCTGATGCGTCCAAGACAGCAAAGGAAAAGCTTGGGTACAAAATTGTGAACTCAATCTCAAATGGAGTCAACTTGGCAGAATTGCGCAACATTTCGCAAATCTGTGACAAATCTAATTCCGTGATAACGCCGCCCGCCCGCGTTACCGCTCTACTTCGCTCGCCTTGGGGTAATCCCGCCTAATTCACTGCATCCATTGTTTTTGTTGACTTGACACTTATTGTTGAGATGCAATTGTTTTCTTGTGTATTGTCTTATTGAGTAACTTTTTAAACCTAACGTACGTCGACTGGAGAATGGCGAATAAGCGACCGTATTTTGTATTTTAATAAAGTTACTTTTTAGAAGAAGAAAAAACCAACTTCAAGAATACCTACATATTGTACAAACTTTAATCTAAAAAGTAGAAAATGACAGTTAAAGCAGAGATTGAAAGTCCTCATCAAAACTTTAGCTGAAGGGATCCTCAAAGGATATGTATATATTTTGTTGTTTATTTTTTCAAAAAGTTCTCGCCAGTTTAAAAAGTCTGTAGGTATTAGCCTTTCATGTTCTCACTGCTGGAACACAGGTCTTCCCTCAAAATGAGAGAGAGAGAGAGGATGGGCCCTAATCCAACAAGCTGGCCCAGTGCATTTTGCTTTAAATTTTCGTATGAAATTTAAGCTCCGGGAAGCCTGCACCGGCGTCAGCGAGCTGCTGGCCTTCCTGGAGGAGACCGGGTAGTTGAACTAGCTGCAGCCGGTTCACAGATAGATGGCCTAGTTGCCGAAAACACCCGCACTACAATGTAACAATGTATGCGTATCCGTATTTAACAATTTAATAATTATTTCTTTAATATATACCCAACATATGAAACGTAACCAACAGGTGTTTTTATGAATACTAGCTTCTATTTCTGCTGCGCAGTCAGCCGCGCCCTCATACTGCACCCTCACCAGCCCGACCTTCCATCTGGGTTAACAGCACTGCAGTTAACATCTCCAAAACTAACTATTTATAAAGTTTACCGAGATTTATACGAAAGCCTAGGTATTATAAGTGTTGTGTACACAATGAGGCGTATTTTTGTCCGGTCGGAGAGCCAGTAGTGAACGGAGCAGTAGTGTGGTGGCCATCGCACGCGCAGCCCGTCCACTGTCGCGATCGTGTCGGTCTAGTGTCCTAGTGCATCTAGTGTAAGTGGAGTGCTTGCTAAGCTTCCGGCTCAGTGCTGCAGTGAGGATAACAGAGCTAACAACGCAAGCTGTGCTAACATACTAACGCATGGTATAAGTGTTGCGTGGGACCGGGTGTGGGCAGGGAAATTTGATAAGCCTATGGTTTGCCACTTTTGTATGCAGCCGGTGCGAGCGCGCGGACTATTTTTGAACCGGCGTCCGCAGTCGGCGGCTTGGGCGGGCGGGCGGCGCTCGTTCGTGTGTGGATGACGAGAAATGCGCAGAGGTTATAATATAAATAGAACGGGATGGCTTAGAAACACGATCACTGTCGTGGTCTCAAAACGAATTTTAGGGATAAAAAGTTGTTTTTACACCAACGAAACACCAAAGAAATTGGTGTTATATTACGATGACAGATGGATTGGATGACATTCACTAACATGCACTGGGCCGGCATGGTGGATTAAGGCCCATTATCTCACTCTCTCTGAGAGAAGGCCTGTGTCCCAGCAGCGGGAACATTATAGGCTGATACTGATGATGATGATGATGAAATGGATTGGTAGGCTTACCTACCGCTTTGTGCATTTGTAAACGATACGTTGAAGACACGTATGCCAAAAATGATTTATGTATCCAAAATTATTAGGCAAAGGTGCTTCGTAGACCGCACCATCGCTACTGTCAAGCGAGATGGCGGTCAAGCGCAAGCCTGTTTTAATTACAATATACGATAAGTACCTATGTATAAATACTTAGCCTCAACAAAACGCAAAAAAAAAAACGTTCTGTATACAATGTTTCACGCGTGATCGTTCTCGTCAGTTAAAAATTAACAGATCAATTTAAAATCATTGGTTAAGCTATCAAGCATTTTGTGTATAAGGATAGAAAATAATAGTTAGGGTATAATTCCATCATAAACAAAAAAAATACGTTGATCCCATTTAACGGGATTATCATTTCAAATGTTTACATTACACAGATTAGTTATTACTATCAATATAACCTATAAATCTGTCACATGGGATCACAAACAATAAACAAAAACTTTTTCTCTTTCTGTTTGAAAATTTTGGCGTTGCACATTTTGTGCATTTGCCAGTGTATACTTTAATTTGAACAATAATTAATCAGTAAATGTGTAAATATCAAACTTAAGTAAAGCATGTCAAGATCAAGTCCGAGTAATGTCTTAGTGAAATGATGGAGTTTTTGAAACAACACGTTTCACCTCAACAGATCATATGCCTCTCGAGAGCTCTGGTTATTAATCCATTTATATTTCACATTATAATAAATAAATAATAAATAATTAACACTCGAAAACATACAAGTTTTGGAAAACACAACGCCGCGTAAATATTTTTTCACGATGGCGCTAAAATGAAATACTAGATATTATACATTGAAAATTTACTCTTTTAATGGGCTTTATCGCGTGTAATTTACATTATTTTAATCCTGACGTTACAAACGTTGCTGTGCCCTTGGCCACAGGTAGACTAGATGACGGAAGTGAAATTATTAAATTTTACAAGTACCGCCAATGATTTTTTATCAAAACGTTCCCTACGTACGCAGTGGACACTAGAGGTCTAGAGGTCTTGCAGTTTTGCGCCGGGCTTGAGATTTTATTAATTTGATGACTGGACCCCAAGCAGATGGTTCTTGCCAAAGAGTACAATATACATACGAACTTGCCAACCATCCTCTTTATTCAAATTTGGGTGTTTTATAGAATTCAATAGTCTGGTGTAGCATACCAGTTCTACATGGTGTAGATTTGAAGATTATAAAAACCATAGATTATAAAACGTCCTTGATAAAAATGAATGTAGTTGATGGAGTTGTCAAGCCATAAACTAATAATCATCATCATCATTTCAGCCACAGGCGGTCCCCTGCTGGACATAGCCCTCCCCCATCGATCTCCAAAAGAGTTGTAAGCCGCCTGCATCCAGTGTTTCCCTGCGGCCTCTTTTATAAACATATACGCGATAAAATCCGAAAAAGAGTTCAATTTCAAAACAAAACAACAACTCCAAGTCCCTGCTGTATGATTTTGACTGTTCTCTCTTAATTATGATTGACGGTATATGTCAAAGCGACCCTATATTAAATGGCATAAGCCTTGAAGTGTCTTAAACAGAAAATAGACACGTTAACCTAATTGCATTTATGTACGGTACATTAGGTACATACTCTGGATCGCTGGAATAGGAATGTGTCGTTAAACTATTATAATATGTCGGTTTATTCTTGATACTTTGGCATTTACGACATATTTTGACGTTTTGTTTGCGTTAAAAACTAAAATCATTGCCTACATCATCAGATACATACATAAAACTTTTAAAATATTAAAAGAACATTGAAATTTTGGGAATCATGTCGCTTCTAAACGCTTCTAAACGCTTCTAATAGGATAGCATTTTGTCCCATTTACATTTGCTTTAACTAAATTAAGATTTATTGGTACCCACCGTCCACCCAACCACCGTATTTTTTATTGTATTGCTTGCGTTTGACCGGCACCTCGCCTTATGTTAGGTGATAATGCGTTCTGACGGAACACGCTTGCCTAGGAGAAACCGATTCACTCACGACGTGAAGGCACTCAGATTGAAAGAAATAAAAGAAAAAAAGTTTATTTGTGAACAAATTAAGTTTTTTTTTTAAATCACTAAATGATTGGACACCCAGGGAACACCTATTCAGGCAGCACATTCCACAAACTAGCAGTTCACCCATTAAAAGTCACCATGAAGCGGAATGACCTTTTCGCGCCCGCTCTGGCAATCCGATAGAAAATGGGCACAAAAAAAAATTGGAAAAAAAAAATGGAAATGGGTTTTCGCTGATGCACAATCAGCGAAATGTACCCGGTAAAATCCAATAGGCTAACTTTGCGTCGATGTTCAAGACTAAGAAGCTTAGTCTGAACTAGGGATACGTTACTTATGAGCTTCTTAGCACGTTTTTCAATAAGGCTCCAACGCCCCAAGCCGGTTCTTGTCCGAATCATCCCAAAGATGCAAGCAGTACTCTATATCAAGCTCAAGTCCGATCGTGTTTGGAATACTGCTGTCATCTCTGGGACGGTTCAGCCAAATACCAGCTCGAAGCTCTTGAATCGGTAGATCGGCGAGATGCTCGACTTATAGGCGATGAGAAGTTAGTGGCTAAGAAACTTCTCAGTCTATTAGAACACCGCCGCAAAGTAGCGAGTCTGTCAATTTTCTACAGGATTCATTTCGGAGAATGTGCATCAGAGCTACACGACCTTATCCTGCCATCCTCTTTCTACTACAGGACAAGTAAAAAAACAGCCCACTACCACCCATACATTGTGGATTTTCCTTGGATACGTACCAAACGTTTCAAATCCACGTTTCTAATCCGTACAGCCAAAATTGGAACAACCTGCCTTCCTTGTTTCCTGAGAGATATAACCTGGGCCTTCTCAAGGCCAGAGTGAATAAGTATCTTCTAAGTCTGCGTGCTTCAACTTCCATCACATCGTCGCTTACAACAGGCGAGTTGGAGGACAAACTCGGACTTACACGCGTTAAAAAAAAGTACTCCATGCACGAACTTGTGCTTAGTAGAAAAAGTATGTCAAAGCCACCTAATTTCAGGGGTAGGTATGATAGTGTTGTCATTTTAAGAAGAACAAAATTAATAGTTTTTAACCCCGTTTAAACATCTTTAAACGGCTTAACAGAATATCTTAAGTCATAGCTAAGAACACTCTCGATCACGTCACCTTTCAAAAGAAAAAAAAAACTAAATCAAAATCGGTTCAGCCTTTGGGAGCTACGATACCTCAGACAGATACACATATACACACGCTAAACTTGTAACACCTCTGTTTGCATCAGGGGTTAACAATATGACGTTTAGACATTGATAATAGCTATGAATATCATCAACATAGTGGAATCCTTTTAATGGCTAAAAAAACTCTGACTTTAGGGCTAATAACTCGGCTTATATGATAAAAAAAAAATACTTTAAACCACAAACTTTAAAATGTTTGCTACGGATTTCGTAGCTCGTAGCAGAAGCATAGCTCGGTCCAGCTACGGTTCTACGGAGCTACGCCAAGCTACGCAGTATATCACTGTGACAACAAGTACGAGTCGGGCTCGCGCACTGAGGGTTCTGTACCCACCACAAAATATAATAACTATCAATTAAAAAACCGACTTCAAAATAAGTAAAACATGGCATTTCGATTAGATAGATTGATAACTTTTTTTTGTTTACACCAGAAATGACATAGATAAGACAAAAACAACATATATACCTACTAGTGCAACAATTGGCGGCCTTATCACTTGCGATCTCTTCCAGAACCAAAGACAGATACACCAAACCAAAGATTACACTTCACTTACTCTCATCTGTCGACATTTCCACATTCACTCCTCTTCACACAATACATCCACACCCTTTTTTTTATTATTATAAATAGGCTTGCGTTTGGTCGCCAACTCGCCTGATGTTAAGCGATGATACGGCCTACGATGGAGCACGCTTGCCTAGAAGAAACCTATTCACTCTCGACTTAAAGACGCCCAGATTGTAACTATCGGGGAACACCCACTCTGGCAGCGAATTCCAGAGACTAGCAGTTCGCACAATAAATGATTACCCTTTTTGTTCACCCCACGGAATCAAGATGAGCAACCGCTTACAATGTTCCCCAGGTCTCACAAAATAAATCATGTATTCATAATCAAAAGTGTATCTATTATTAGAGCGTAGAATATCCCGATATCATCGGGTCAGCCAACTCGCCTTTGGCCATCTGACGCAAACGGCGTCACGTGGATGGAATTTTCTTTCACGAGTGCTGTACAACGACATAAGAAACTCACTATGAATTAATTTTAAGACAAAAAACCAAAACCGACTTCAAATCACGAGTGAATCGGTTTCTTCTAGGCAAGCATGCTCCAACGTAGACCGCATCATCGCTTAACATCAGGCATGATGTTGGTCAAACGCAAGCCTATTAATTATATATACAGGGTGTAAGGTGAACACTCTCGAAGCCAAAAGAAGGTAATCGTACTCATCATTATGAACCACTTTTAGTAAGGGACCAACCATGAAATCGCGAAAAAAAAAATCTGCCTTTCCATACATTTTATCGAGTGTCAATGACCGTTTTCTATAGAACAGCTGATAATTTTTTCGCGATTTCAGGGCTGGTCCCATAGTAAAAGTTGTTCTTAATGATACAATTAATTACCTTCTTTTGGCTTCGAGAGTGTTCCCCTTACACCCCGTATAAAAATAAAATAAAATACAAATAATTTACTTTTATTATAGTACTTTCCAGAAATAATAACTGCGCTTTCCATCAAACTGGGTTTGATCACTGGGTTGTGCCATTACTTAAATACTCCGATTTTGTGTGGTTTTATCAGAAGTCACAGGTGTAAATGTTCGTGAAATATGTTTTAAATAGCAACGTAGTGAACATAAACGTAGCTTCAGACATAGATGTACTCTACATACAGTTCATACAGTTTATTTCCTGCTGAAAGTAGAGCGACGTCCGCGTGTATCGGCCTATTTCTAGAAGTATTATTACCTCCAATTTACAAAAGTTGTTTTTCAGCCGATAACAGCCCGAAAGAAAAATGGGCAGGAGGGAATTAAATCCTGCAGATCTGAATAACACTCCGAAATGCATCCCATAAAAACATATAGATTAGCAACTTTGCGACGATGCTACTTAGTATAACCATTTTAGATTTTTTCACGGCAAAATACATAATTTTTTAACTGTTGTTGAGTTATAGCTACGAGTGGGTACATAAAATAAAATAAACAACTCTTCCACCCCCTTCACGCGCCTTCCCCCTCTCCTCTTTGAAAAGGGCGCCTTTTTATATTTGCTTAGTGTTCATGAACGGTACAAGCTAGGCCAAAATAAGTTAGAAGTAATTTGTTTCCTGTTAAATTACCTACAAATATGTATAAAAATAATTTTTATGCGAGTTACTGTTTATAACATATGGTGCGTCAAAGTTAATAATAATCTATTCATTATCGTCATCATTTCAGCTATAGGACGTCCACTGCTGCACAAGGCCTCCCCCATTTGATCTCCAAAGGGCCGGCTTTCAGGCCGCATCCAAATCCTCCCCAAGGCCTCCCCGTCTGTCCATCTTGTGGGTGGACGTCATAAGCTGCGCTTACCGGTCCGTGATCTCCATTCCAGAACCTTTCGGCTCCATCGGCCATCTGTTCTGCATGCTATATGCCCTGCCCCCTGCCACTTCAACTTGATAATCCGGTGGGCTATGTCGGTAACTTTCGTTCGTCTACGGATCTCCTCATTTCTGATTATTAAAATCTAAGCAGAGCAGAAAAAAAATTGTGCGTGGAGTCCCTCCGCGCGGAAGAAGTTATACTTCAACAAGGAACCCTACAATTATAACTAGTGCAAAAATATCAAAAATTTAATAACATGCTTTTCTCGAGGTTCGAACCTAGCTCCTTAGGCTTCTCAATCCATTAGCGACACCATTACGCTACCGGATCTGCTAGTGGCAGTGCGAAAAAAGGATACGCGTTGCGCAACCATACTAGAAAGAAAAATTCCCCCTCCATGGTAGCGTTAAACGTTTAACGCAACCTTGTTGCAAGTCGCATAAGAAGTATAACTTCAAAAATAATAAGTTAGAAAATTAAACATTTAATACACAGCACACAGTGACGTTTATAATTTGTACAAAAAATATGTTTTATTAATAATTTAACATTCTATTTTAAACACAATTAATTTCCTAATCTAGAATAAATCTACTAAGTAAGAAATACTATCAAACAACAAACATCAAAAATAAATTGTTTGTTTTACCGAAGAATTCTGTAAGCCTGAATACCTTTCAGTGTGCGAAGTAACCTTCATTTTCTGAACGCAAACATAAACTGCTGAACCAATTCTATTCTCGTCTACGTAGACCTTAGCATAAATATTTTTCACACAAGATTATCACCTGTCCTTATCCCACTCAAGCGGAAACATATCGCTGTCCCACTCATAATGGCCGGCAGCCAACTCGTCGTTACGAAATATGAAATTGTAAAAGTTGCAGTTCTCGCGGTTAGTTATGATTTATTAGTTTCAGAATTAAACGGAGAATGGAAGTTTTATATCAGAGTTAATTCATGGAACTCGTAAAACTGATTCATAATTACCTATGTGGAATTTTTAAATATTTAGTTGGTTATTTATAGTTTTTCTTAATGTCACGCTTTTAGTTTTTGTAATGTCATAGTTGTGTCTGTTGAAGACACAACTATCTCTTTCTAACGTTTTCAACATATTTGAACGTTTTAAAAAACTAATTGAGAGAATCAAAAAAAAAAATATTTCTAGCTCTTCATGCTGATAATTTATAGAATGGCAGAAGAGATATTAAAGTAAAAAAAAATATATATATATATATTTTTCCTATCTTCTATGGTTTTCTTCGGTCGACGATAGAGCACGCAAACTTAGAAGTTACCTAAAATAAAACACATAAGTACAACTACATAAAGCATCAAAACAGGTATAAAACTTTAAACGGTTTTTTATCGGACACATTTCGGAGAGTGTGTTACAGATCTGCATGATTTGATTCCCTCCTGCCCATTTTTCTAATGGACTGCCAGAGTGAGCACGAAGAATTGTCACCGCTTTATGGTTGATATTCCGAGAACCCGTAAGAAGCGCTTTGATTCCACATTTATTGTGCGAACTGCTAGCCTGTGGAATTCGCTTCCTGAGTGGGTGTTCCCCGATAGTTACAATATATCTGGGTATTTATCTGGGTGTCTTCAAATCACGAGTGAATCGGTTTCTTCTAGGCAAGCGTGCTCCACCGTAGACCGCATCATCGCTTAACATCAGGCGAGTTGGCGGTCAAGCGCAAGCCTATTATTTATAAAAAAAAAAAAAAAAAAAAAAAAACTGGGTATCTTCAAGTCGATAGTAAATAGGTTTGTTCTAGGCAAGCGTGCTCCATCGTAGGCCGCATCATCGCTTAACATCAGGCGCGTTGGCGGCCAAGCGCAAGCCTATCTATAATAAAAATAAAAGACTAAATCATGCTGTAAGTACATTTTTCACTTATGCCCAGATTTGCTTATTTATTCAAGCAAAAGAGATAAATATGTTATAATAAACTAGTGGGTGAAATATATTATGTACCTACTAATCGCGCTAACGACCTCGAACCGGAATCGTTAGCGCGAGTCCAACACGCGCTTGGTCGGTTTTTAATATTTGTCGGGAAATTAAAGGATATGACACATAATAAACAGATTTTCAAGTTCATAGCTAGTTTAGTTTTTGAGATAGACGCCATAACAAAAATGGTCTAACAATTACAACATTAGCGGACCCTTTTCTTTTTTTTAAATAAAAATAAATAAAACTTATATTTTACTATTGAAACTGACGTGGTTTCCACACATTTTATTTATATTATACGGCATTTTTGGTCTAATGCGTTTGAAACTATAGTCGGAGTAACCTACTTAATCTTACGTGAGTAATTCCCGTGTAATATAAATAAAAACTTATATTTGTACTCTACTTGACAAGCTATAGACAATGACTCACAACATGCCAGGGTCGGAAAAAAACTGTGCCATTTCATTGTGTATGCTTTTATAGGAAAAAATATATTTAGTATTCGGTGTTAAGCCAACATTTTAAACATCAGATCAAATTTTTAGCTTCTTAACATCATTTTGTTCAGGAACTAGAGACCTGTGACAGACTGACAGACGACAGAGCGATAGCAAAAAGCCTATGTTTACCCAAAAAACAGCATTCGGATCGTAAAATTTGTAAGTAAATATATCGTACATAACAATGCGTGCTAATAAACTAGGAAAGTGTACTCCACATTGCAAACAAACAACCAAGCTATTGTTGTAAAATCAAAACAAATACTCTACAAACTGCGGATTTATGCACTATCCGAAGAAAAAATATCGAATTCGTGCCAAACCATTTACCGAAACACAATAAGCCACTTTCCAAGTTTTTTCCAAGCATTCAGTATCGGTGACGAACGCACCCAATACCTACGTACTACGTAGTGTTAGAACATTTTCAATAATAGAAGTACGTTGGAGACGTTTCAATGTGAATTCGGTGACTGTAAAGCTCCGCCGAAGTCGTTTAGGTGACATTTAGTGGATTTATAACAGAGATTAGGTCAAATATTCCAGTACAATCAGCAGTCATCGTTTTCGGGAGGGTTTTCCTTACAACCTGTATGTACCAGGTGTTATTTTAATTACTACTAGTTTTTAACCCCAGATGAAATTTCGTCACACCAAAATATTTTCGCAACTCCTTGACCGGCTTTGCAACGTTATTCGAACATAAAAATTGTATTGGAATGAAGCACTTGCTTACAAAATTCGTGAAGTACGATATATACGATACATCAACGATACGCAAGATATCTTTAAACTAATATAATCTTACTAATATTATAAATGCGAAAAGTTTGTTGGTTCGTTTGTTCCTCTTTCACGCAGCAAGAGAGCAACGGATCGACCTGATTTTTTGCATGGGTATAGTTGAAGGGAAGGATACTTTTCATCATCACCATCATCACCATTTTTCATCACTAAGCGGGTGAAAACGCGGGGCGCAGCTAGTATACAAATATAAAAACACGTATAAACGCTGGCTTGTCCCGAGTCTGAGATTTCTCTTTGCTCGGTCATTTAAAATTAACTTGCACTGCCAACGCATCCGATAATCATCTTTTAATAGGCTGTCAAACTAAGCTCTTTGGCCATCAAAAGCAAATTAATTCGTAGAGTTAGACCTGTCAGATAAAATAATAATAGATAGACTAACAAATTCGAACAAGCGTTTTAATTACACGTGTTATTGTAACTAATTAGTCATAAGTCTTTTGTTGGAAAAAGTTCAAGAGCTTGGCAACAATAGACAACGGAGTAGAGGTCATCTTGACAAGAGATCTTTGAAGTGGAACGACAGATGGCGAAGTCTGATAAATTGCAAGGATGCTGGCAACGACCTATATGTACTACGTGATGCTGGTAATTAATTACGGTTTTAGAAAACAAAAAAGCGGGCATTTTTATCTATTTGCTAAAAAAAAATGTTGATGACAAAACGGCGTTTCTATGTATGTTTGTATAATTTTGCAAGAATTCTGGTAATTAATGACGGTTTTAGAAAACAAAAAATGCGGGCACTTTTTTCTATTTGCTAAAAAAAATTAATTGAATTGTTGATGGGACAAGTTGGCGTTTCTATGTATGTATGTTTGTATAATTGTTCGACAATAACTTGCGTTTCGTTGATCCTCATCATCATCAGCCAGAAGACGTCCACTGCTGAATATAGGCATCCCCCTCTAACCTCCACACTGAACGACAGCCTGCTATCTGCATTCACTGGATATTTCCCGCGATTCTCACAATGTCGTCGGTCCATCTAGTTAAGTAGGAGGCCTAACTACGCTGCATCTGACACCAATGCATTCCGACCTACGCAGCAATGCCGCGGCAGCTAAGCAGCCGCAGTCTCAAAATGTAATCTATACTAATATTATAAAGAGGAAAGATTTGATTGTTTGTTTGTTTGTTTGCATTGAATAGGCTCCGAAACTACTGAACCGATTTGAAAAATTCTTTCACTGTTGATATGCTGCACTATCCCCGGTTGACATAGGCTATATATCCCGGCTTCGCCCGTGCGAAGCAGGGGCGGCCTATTAGTCTCATATAAACCTATAGATAATGTACGGGGACCAGTAGTGCTGCGGCAGCACTACTGCGTGCTGCCGAGTTCGGAATCATACCTTTAGGCTCAACAATACAATAGAACAACACTTAAATAATCCTCATTATCCTCGATCGGTCGCTGGCATCCAGTGGATGCAAAAGGCAGGCTGTCGTTCAGTATGGAGGTTAAAGGGGGAGGCCTATGTTCAGCAGTGGACGTCTTCTGGCTGATGATGATGATGATCCTCGGTTTGAGTCGTCACTTAATTACAATTTCTTAATGAAAGAAACAAAAGTTATAGCGTATGATTAAGGGATACTTAAGGTAGTTCGCTTATTTTTACAAATAACCCTGAATTAAATGACGTTTTATTTCGTATTTGTTACGCCAAAGCAAGTTTTTATTGGCTAATTTAATGCTCTCACATTCGAGTTCGCTACTAAACTAACTGTTTACAGTCCACTAAAATTTATTAGAGCCACGTGGAACATTGTTAAATGTAGTCCCGGATGTAAAACCAGCACTTGTGGTGAAATTACATTTTGTAAAACATTTAACCTACTAATGAAAATGGCTTTACAATTTGGTACCTAATAAACAATGTCATTATTGCACCTACAAGTTTCAAAGTAGGCTGTAAATATTTATCGGGACTTTTCACGCAATATTTTATTTAGGTAAAAATAAGTAACTTGTGCTCGACTTTTCGACCATAATACAATGGCCGTGGTCACGAGCTGAAGCATGTGTTAAAATCGCGAAAGGTAAAAAATTACTACCTAGGTACCTACTTATTACGTTTTATAATAAACCAAACCTTATGGTCATCTGTAGTAATAAGCGTTGCTTAAAAGTGGGAAAACCTCGCCTTAACTAAGGAAATATTAGGTATACCTACTCTAGATTTTTATTTTTTGCACCATACTAATTTTAAACCTGGCTACACCCATGCTTGTGTGCCATGTCTTTGGTGCACTAATTTGGTCTCTCTTGTGACCGCAAGTAGTAAATCACCCAATACCAAGATACATTACGGATCCAAACTCGAAAGTGTGACGCATTCGTTGTTACATCAAATACTATTTCGAGAATTGCTGCTTGCCATAAATATCCATTGAAAAGCGTAGGTGTTTTTTGGACATAATTCAAATAGAATCCGAGCTTACTTTATTGTTTTTAATTCGGAAAAACACTCAATATTTTTTATTTGCTTCTCTCTGTTATTAATAAAAATTCAGCGCTATAAAACAGTACAAAATCGAATTACTCACTAAAAATTATGAGTGAACTTGGTAATAAAAAAACGGGCAAGTGCGTGTCGAGCTTCGTACTGAGGATTCCGAACCACCATAAAAAGTTAACTACAAAAGTACAAAAAATGTAGTGCAGAAAGACAACACACCCATCCAAGTACCGGCCGCGCGCGACGATGCTTTTCTTTGACTTTGGTGAACATAAATTTGTCAGCGACTCTCACTTGGTTAGTACCTATTTATTATTTAACTTTAGAGTACGTACCAAGTCAAGTCATGCCAAGTTTGGCGCTTGTGCGTATTACGTTTTTACACTAGCGCAAATACAAAAATACCTTTAAAAAAAAGACTTTGTCTAGTCAAGTAAAAACAACTTTAGTATTTACTTTTAAACTTTTTTCTCGCTGTAACATTACATATTCAAAGTGATAGTGAATATTCAAGTGAAAATTTCAACTGGCAATTTATTACAGTTCGAAAAATACACCCGTTTAAAGGTCGGACAGACAGTCAGCATATAGGCTTAATAATTGGTTGCCTTACACCCTTTGGGTACGGAACCCTATAAAATATATATACACGTCGACTAAAGAAGTCTTTTTTACGTCGGTTAAAAATGCACTTTTAATACGCATCATAAAATGAGTCCAATCTCTTTAAAGGCACCTGCATTTGTCTATAAAACTTCAACTATACATCACTGCGCTATATTTATAGCGTTTAATGGCGATCGCGTCCGATCTCTAAATAGATCGCGATGTAACAACAATGCGTCACTATGTGCAAGAGTTGGAACTACCTACTGAAACTGTGGAGATAGGAGAAGTGATGGGCGGTCACTTAGATGACTTCAAAAAAGGAGGGAGTTCTTAATTCGGTTGTATTTTTTTTTAACTGTTTGCTAACTCAGTGGTACCAGTGTTACCTCAGAACTCTGTCGCTTATAAGTCTGTCCGATTTGTTATTGTTTATTTTTATTATTTTTGCATTGAATAGGCTCCAAAACTACTGAAACCGATTTGAAAAATTATTTCACTGTTGAGAATCTACACCATCCCCGGGTGACAGGCTACAATCTATACCCGTGCGAAGCTGGGGCGGACCGCTAGTTTTCCTATAAAAATACAGTAATCCGAATATTCCAATAATGCGTTACGTCCTTATATTTAATAGTGCCGGATTAGTGAGACTCTACTGTACCTACTTTCAGATTGGTCCAATAGAAAGTTCATCAAAAACGGTTCAGTAGTTTGGTTTGTAAATCAAAATGACTGGAAAATTCGTTTATTTGTATGACAGTGTATTGCTATCCAAGTAAACGAAATTGCGTATTTACAAATTTTTAAGTCGGTTTTTAAAGTGATATTAAAATTATTACCTATGTGGTTTAGACGCAACATTTTCTATTGGAAGTCAGAAAGAATAATTTTAAGAATATTGTCCGAGAGTGTTCCTATATTTTAAAAAAACTGTTCAGGCGCTTGTAGATTATCCGGGGATATTATTTATCGCGGGGTTAAAAAAAATCAATTTATACAACGCAACAACACAACGCGGTTTTCTTGTTAACGCTATCGATTGATTGACGGAGAACCTTTTCTATATTCATTCCGTTGACCTTACGGCCAACTGCTTACGCGGTATCAAACTAATGTTAAAGCCGCGCAGTTAAGAAGATCACTCGAACCTGAACCTTAAAGCACCCAGATAAGGTTTGCGGGCGCGCAACATTTTTTCATCAACCAAATTGGATTGTTTTAAACAGTTAGCCGTAAGGCCCCTGCTCTTCTAGAATTGCTAGACTAACTGGCGAGAAAGCTTCCATCAAGTAATTTTAAAAACGTCTTACCATTTGAAAATAGACGAGTGCTCCGGTTTCTGAGATGTCACACGAGTTGATTTCCTCTAACGTGGTCGCGTGGAGAAAATAGACCGCAGGGTTTTTGACCTCTATTTTATGAATACACTGGTAAGTACTGAAGAAAATGTTTTTTGTTTCACTACTCCGAACTGGAATAGTGATCTTACTTTGAAAGGAAAACGTCGACACAATTCCTTCAAATTCAACCCACGCTGACATAGTTGATAGCCCTAATTAAAAACAACACAGTTTCTAATTAGACGAGTGTCAGCTTGGAATATGATGTACATTCTAATTATGCTTCTCCAGAGATATATTTTCGTAGGATTAATGAAAAGACGCTTTACACTCAAAGGATTCTCCGTATCGTAAACGTAAAGAATAATAAATATATTATCTCGCTTGCTTGTTTTCGCAAAGCAAAGCAAGCTCAAAGTCGCACAACGAGCTATGGAGAGGGCTATGCTCGGGGTTTTTCTACGAGATCGAATCAGAAATGAGGAGATCCGGAGACGAACGAAAGGTACCGACATAGTCTACCGGATTAGCAAGTTGAGTGGCAGTGGGCAAGGCACATAGCACGCAGAACAAATGGCCGATGGGGCCGAAAGGATCTCGAATGGAGACCACGCAGCGGTAAGCGTATTGTAGGACGTCCCTACAAGATGGACAGACGACCTAAAAGAGACCGCAGGGAAACGCTGCGTGCCGGCCGCTTCCAACCGGCACTTTTAGAGATCGATGGGAGAGGCCTATGTCCAGCAATGGACGTCCTATGAATGAAATGATGACGATGATGATAACTGGCAAAAGACGATACTTCCCCATTAAGGGCTACCTCTTAACGCAGGCTCGAAACGTGAGCCTTAACGCGCCGAGATAAGGTTTGCATTTTGCGCAACTTATCGCAATCACAGAATCGCTTAACTGGCCTCAAGACTCTGAAATGTTTATTTTGTTTGTTTATTTCTCTTTCGCACAATTACAGAGCAACAAACCAATGCGATTATTTCATAGACATACTTGGAGGGCCGGAGAATGACATGTTTTTTTTATCGCGGAAAAATGAACAGTTAAGGGAATGTCCACGCGTAAAAGCGCGGGGCGTACCTTGTAGTAAAATATTAGTGACAAGACAAGATAAAAGAAAGAAAATAAGATTTTTTTTACCTACAAGCAGCTAGCAAACCCACATAATTCATATCAATATCCCGCATTTTTGCTTTCAAACATCTGTCCAGTTTTCATCACAGCTATTACACTTCCGGGCATCGCGCTGGTCGTTAATACTTGGAACTGAATATTTCTACTCGTTACTAGGTGCTGACGGGAGCAAGGACATTTGCATCTACTTATACAATTTTAGGCTATGCTTGGCGTTTCTTTGAGAGATAGAATCAGAAATGAGAATATCCGACAAAGAACTGACTAACTGAAGTAACTGACATAGCTCAAATAATTAGAAAGCTGAAGTGGCAATGGGCTGGCCATATCTGTAGAAGAACTGACAACCGCTGGCGTAGCTGGTAGACGGGTTTTAGAGTGGAGACCGCGTATCGGAAAACGTAGAGTAGGACGTCCTGCAGCCAGGTGGATCGACGACCTGCGAAAGGCGGCTGGTGGCAAGTGGATGCGAAAAGCTAAAGATTATGCCTCGTGGCGTTCTTTAGGAGAGGCGTACGTCCAGCACTGGACGAACATTAAATAGGCTGATGATGATGATGATACAATTTTATATGTAGAATGCAAATGTCCAACCAACATGTACTGGGCCAGCATGGTGGATAGCCCTTCCTCTCCCTCTGAGAGTAGGCGTGCGTCCCAACAGTGGGAACATTATAGGCTGATAATGATGATGATACAATTTTATAACGATTTTTATAATGAAGCCGATGCACATGGTGATAATGGTGGAGTGGAACAATGAAATCAAAATGCAGACGATTTTCTGGCTCAAATCGATCGAATTAAAAAAAATTGATCATTTTTGCACACACGATCATCTGACCCAAAACTAAGCAAAGCTTGTAATAAATGGCTGCCAGAGACTGATATACATGCATGCATATACATAAACATAAATCATATTAAATACGTACTTAAATATATATTAACACCCAGAAATAGAACAATCACAAATGTTCATCAACTGAATATTTGTCCTATGTGGGAATCGAACCCAAGGGGCTATCAAACATTAGCATTGCAATTCAGCGTGGTAACGCCGGCAGCATGCTGAGTACGTTATGTCTTTAACAGTATTTTCCGTTCCGGAAGACTTACTTGAGAGTGAGCCTTATCCACGCTAAGCCACCTTCACTATCTTTGACAACATAGCCACTTAACATTTGGATTATTTGCGATCAAACCCCTAGCCAGTCAATAATAAAAATATCATCATCATTATCATCAGCCAGAAGACGATTTATGTGATATGGGAATACATTTTTGTTTTCGCTGTACTTCCCTCGTGTATGGTACCTATCGTTGAATATGTTTTCTAAAATGACGGTAAAGTTTCATACAGTATTACCTTTTTTAACAAGTGTATTCTTTGTGAAATATGACCCGCTTAAGTGGCAAAAAGTTAATCATCATCATCATCATCATCAGCCATAAGACGTCCACTGCTGAAAATAGGCCCCCCTTTTTAACCTCCACACTGAACGACAGCTTTCCTTTTGCATCCACTGTATGCCAGCGGCTCTCACAATTTCGTCGGTGCATCTAGTGGGAGGCCTACCTACGCTGCGTTTTTCGGTTCGTTGTCTCCACTCAAGAACCTTTCTTCCCCATCGTTTATCGCGTTCTTCGAGCGATGTGGAATAAAAATATATTTACCTTCAATATGTAGGTAAGTCTAGGTATTAGTAAGTACTGAAACCAATTACAGCTAGGTGAGTGGTGAGTCATCGATCTCGTATAAATCTCACTAACACCTTGCCTGCCAAATCACACGTCTGAGTAACCAATCCGATGTTTACACTCGTCTATCTAGAGTTGAAGCTTGAATAAACATCGAGTGAAACCAATTTATTTGGAAAAACAGATTCGTTACTGAAACTGTGTTTTTCAAATAAGATGATATGTATTTTGAGCACTAATACTTTTGGGTGGTTAAAAATGAAAAATAAAGATGAATATGAAGAATGGCAGAGAGCAATAAATGAGGCTTACATGGACTGGAAATAATGACGTATACGAGCCAGCAGTGGAAGTGCCGTTCTTTATCGATTGTCAAATTCGATAATATGCCATAGAATCGATCATAGCGAGCAAAAAATTCGATCAAATAGCATTTTATCGAATTTGCCAATCACAACTGTAAAATTTGACGGTCGATAAAGAACGGTACTTGCACTGCAGTGAAGACAGGCTGATTAGATAGAAATATCTGTACATGGAAAAGCTTATTTATAACTACAACTTTAATAAAAAAATAACCTGACAATATTAAATGAAAATAAAGAGATTCAACTGTTAAAAGTAGGTCATACATAGATGGGCACTCTTGAGAATATAAAGATGAATTAAACGGCACCTCGTATTGCAAAATCTGTCAAACCATTTAGGCTACAGCATATAATATAGAGACAGACAATTAAACATGTAAATATGCATACATACTAACACACGTCCGAAAACAGGCAGGCATTCTTTCTCGGGCCTTCAGGTAAAAAATCAAATGAAGATAAAAGTTATCAATTTGTATATGTTGTATATAACTCTATACAGTAGAACGGATATAATAATAATACTAACTGTAGCTGAATAATTAAACTATCTGTTGAAAATCGCAGAACAAGAATTCACAAACAGGATGTTTAGTCCACTGAAAATGCCAGCGTAGGCGCCGATATTTGTTTAACCCACACGACTCCTGAAATAGATTTCTTGTTACTGTCAATCCATTCATGCATAGACGTGATTTTAATGTAATCAATTGCAATACGAAGAACTTGTTGCAGAAACAATGACTACTTCGATATGGCTCAAAGTGTTCGCCATTTTGTTTATAAGAATCTTGATCGGAAACAGTTTATATTTCTGTTCTGTGTATTCGTAAATTTAGTTCTCGGTGTTTCTACGTGCTTTGGTTTGTGATCTTTAATCCTTGTGTGATCTGTAAGCCTTGGATACAAAAAGCTTGTTTTAGCTATCTTTTGTCTTATTTATATTGGCGTATTGGAAAACATTACATTTTAACTTAAATTTGGTTTCAAAAAGCTTGTTTTCACAATTTTTTGTTCTATTTATATCTGCGGTTCATAAAACATGCTCTGTATTTTACTTATTATCAAAACTTACAGTTTTAACAGTAACAAAACGTACTGTGACTATAACATTAACAAAAGCTTACAAGCATTCTTGAACCCCGTATCAATCTCACGCACCGTTTCAACCACATAATTAAATCTTGTCGTTGATATATTCGCACTAATTTTTATTACATCGTACTTGACACTAAAGCTCTCAGCCCTGATAACTACAACACCAGTTACATCAAAGTCTGCACGTGCATCAATCATAACTCCAAAGCTAAAATACGCGACGACAATTCCGCTGATTTATTGGTCACCTGACTCCAGTTGCCAACGGGTTATATTAAGAGTTGAAGAAAAATTTACAGCATTTGATTTACGATTCCACATAAACTAGAGGCACTTGTTTGTCAGAATCGCGAATGAAGTCCGTAACGTATAAGCTGATGTGATTTGTGAAGTTGTTAAATGTACAGTACTAGATTTAAGTATAGGCGAATATGTAAAACGTGAGAGATACGAATACATCAACTTAGCTGAACAAGTAGTAAAATAAAGTATAGTGAACATCAATAATAAAGAGGCAGTCGATCAATTACTCTTAACAAGTAGTTTATTTAGAGGATAGGAAATATTCAGACTTCTCTAATACCGCACGCATAAAACACTTCACATTTTACCGTTTCACAATCAACCATGTCATCTAGCGTAACAGTAAAACCAAGCCGGTCTGATATATCATGAATTACGATTACGATTCTAAAAAGATCTGGCCCGAGCCCTATCCCAACAGCTGCAGCAAAAGTTCGGATCCTCAAAGGCGTTAGATCAGCGTCTATGTTGGGCGGAAAACACCTCTGCAGCGCTACGTCACCGCATGACGAGTCCGTTATCCAACCGTGGCTGCAGCCTCCCACGCGCGTTCCGCCGCGCCGTCCTCGGCCGCCAGCCAACATTTTCATAGTTTAGTTACGATTTCGAAAACGACCCGACGCCTCCCGCCGCCGGCGACAACCGATTTCTCACGAAATTCACTTGCTTTCGTCAAGTTCTCGATCGTCTCTATAATATTCGTGTGCTAGTGTTTTATTGACTTCAGTGAATAGTGACACTTTTGGATTTTTAACCGTTTTTGGGTATGTGTATCGTTTTATGTGTTGAGCTTTCAAGTTTCAAATTATATGTCGAGTTCATTCAGAAAAATAATATAGATAAATTGGAAATGAAATAGCTCAGAGGTCCAAGTTTAGACCTTTGCGGAACTCCAAACATTAATAAGCTTTTACTCACACGCAATTTAGACAATTTGCTTACTGAAACTTGAAATGCTTTGTTTTAACATAGGAAGCTAAGCTGACATTTATTTTTGTAGGAAAAATTAGGAATTGTTTTAGAAAAATTATTAGGTAATCGGAGGAAGTCCATCAAATGCATGTTATAAAATTTCTCGTTTCGTTCGCGTCGGACTAAGATTTCGGGGGCCTTCGGCCGTTACAGAAATAGAACGAGACGTTTCGTTCACTCTCGTGAAACTTTTTACTCAGGACACCTACAAGCTTACACTTCACCTTGCTAATGTAGATGGCGCTGACCGACATTTAAGTGAAAGATGCATGAGTCATTTTCTTGAATCACCGACCACTTTGATCGCCAAGAGTCGAGAGAGCTTTGAGATTTCAGCCACCAATGCTGTGGATGATGTATGGCTTTTAGCTCGACCGATCGATGATTGATTACGATTGTGCAGTTGTGCTGCATACATCATGAAATTATGTGACTTAGTATTTTGGGTCACATTGGATGTTGAATTTTACTAATTTATTTGAAAGATCGAATAATATTCGTACTGCGATCTCCAAGCCGCCTGCCAAGCGTGGGGATTATGGCAACACCCCTCTCTAAGAGGGAGGCCTTGTTCAGCAGTGGACATTTAATGGCTGATGATGTATGTATGTATGATGTATTTGAAAGATTAAGCGGAACTAGCTGATACATATAAGACATTTTTCATTGTCTATCTACAACGATCTTCAAACTAAGAATGTTGCCTATCCAACATAATTAATATTAATCTGTTTTTACAAGCATAATATAGTTTTATAAATTCGCGAATGCCTCGGTTTTTATATAACGTTTAGCATTTTGATTTGCTATAATCAAACATGTGTTTAAGCTATACCCGAGCCATCCATAAACAATTGAAATCATAACAACTGTCAGCAAATAATTTTATACTTTTAAGATTAGAGAACTGGGTTAATAATGAGCCATACCTAACTTGAATCTACCAAACCTAGCTACCTACCTACCAAAGTTGTGTGAAATATAGGCGGTTGAACGGTTAATGTTTATTTCCTACTATATTTAATGTATAAAACTTACACAAGTATACATTTCTGTAAATAGAACCTGTTATTTAGCTTTTGAAAATACAATTTCAGAACCGATAAAACGATTAAATATGAATATATTAATATTTCAAATATTTAATGACCGGTAGAATTTGAACCTGCGCCATCAGGTTTTTTACAAAGCGGCCGTAGATAGAGCACTCGGTGCGTAAACCCGATGTTGTA
Source organism: Agriopis marginaria (assembly GCA_932305915.1). Classification (NCBI taxonomy): domain Eukaryota; kingdom Metazoa; phylum Arthropoda; class Insecta; order Lepidoptera; family Geometridae; genus Agriopis; species Agriopis marginaria. The sequence goes on along the minus strand of OW029914.1, from coordinate 16,077,042 downwards.
GCTTCGATTCTTGGCAATAGTTAAATTTTTGAATTTTCTATGACATTCCTAGATTGTGGAACAATACTTAAAATATATAAAATTACTTTGTTACTATCTATACTTATAATAAAACTGTAACAGGTCCAATTCTGTACATTGAAGATATTTTGAAAAAAAAAATTGGACGGCACTCTATAATCGATACTGAAGTAAAAACTGTATTTTTTTTAATTTTTGTCTGTCTGTCTGTCTGTCTGTCTGTCTGTCTGTCTGTATCTGGGCTGCGCATCACGCCGAAACTACTCAATGGATTCATATGAAACTTAGCATAATTTGAGTTCATACTACGAGGTAGGTTATAGAATACTTTTTATCCCGAAATTTTGCATGGTTCCCTTGGGAGAGGGGATGAAAGTCAAAATGTGTACTTAGTTGTAATTCATTACCGCGTAGTCCGATTTCATTAATTCTTTTTTTGTTAGAAAGGGGGTATATTAAATAACGTCCCGTAAAAATTTCAAGGTCGTCGATTTCGTAGTTCAGAAATTACAGACATCACAACCCTCAGTATAAGGTCCAAATAACTTGACCTCCGGAATATACGGGAACCTTTGAACGTACGGCTCATCTTAAGCTGGCGATTGATTCGCAGCGCACTTTGTAGTGTACGTTGAGTAGGTACTTAGATAGCCTATCTGAAGACACCCTTTAGAAAGGAAATACCTACTCTATCTATAATGTTCGAGAAAGTTCTAGAAATTTTGGAATGATCGATATAATTCTAAAATGAGTACAAACTATTGTAATCGATTTGGAATGTTCGAGAAAGACCTAGATCAATCTGTTTTTTTTTTCTCGCGATTTCAGGGTTAGTCCCATACTAAAAGTGGTTCTTAATGATGAGTACAATTACCTTCTTTTGGCTTCGAGAGTGTTCCCCTTACATCGCCTGTATAATCGATACTGAAGTCAAAACTGTATTTTATTTCATTTTTGTCTATCTGTATCTGGGCCGTGCATTACGCCGAAACTACTCAATGGTTCAAATTAAACTTTAATTTTAGTTCATACTACGAGGTAGGTTATAGGATAAGTACTTTTTATCCCGAAATTTTGCATGGTTCCCTTGATCGAGCAGATGAAAGTCAAAATGTGTACTTAGTTGTAATTCATTACCGCGTAGTCCGATTTCATTAATTATTTTTGTTATTAGAAAGGAGGTACATTAAAAAACATCCCGTAAAAATTTCAAAGTCTTCGATTTCGTAGTTCAGAAATTACAGACATCACAACAGTAATGTCCAAATAACTTGACCTCCGGAATGTACAGGAACCTTTGAACTTATGGCTCATCTTAAGCTGGCGGTAGATTTGCAGCGCACTTTGTAGTGTATGTTGAGTAGGTACTTAGATAGCCCTATTGTCAAAGTCAGTAACACCACCCTGAAGACATCCATAAGAAAGAAAATACCTACTCTATGGACTATCACGTAAAAGAAACAAGTTTTCAATGCCATAATTTTTAGGGTTCCGTACCCAAAGGGTAAAAGCGGGACCCTGTTACTAAGCCTACTCTGTCCGTCTGTCCGTTTGTCCGTCCGTCCGTCTGTATGTCTGTCTGCCTGTCTGTCTGTACTACCTATTAACGGCTGTATCCTTCGAATCGTAACAGATAGCCAGTTGAAATTTTCACAGAATATGTAATGTTACAGCGGATTGACTAACAAATAATAAAAAAGTCAAAGGGGTAAAAATGAAAGGGGGATACAACAAACGTATTTTTGTATTAGCTCTAATATAACAACGCTAATACTTACAAGCATCAAACTTGACATGGTTATAGTACACACTCTAAAGTATAATAACAAATATAAATAATGGACAAGTGTGAGTCGATGAAAATTTCTGTTCATTATCAAGTTATTATACTCGAGCGCCTGTAGCAAACTGCGTAGCAAATTTCTTACCACAATTTTGGAAGGCGTTTTAATAACTGGTAATTCGGTTACTCGGACAAGTATTTATTGTATTTTGTGGTGGTACGGAACCCTCAGTGCGCGAGCCCGACACGCACTTGGCCGGTTTATTTAAAATAAATTCGGATTTAATTTAATTTAAATTAAGTTCTTTTCAGAACTATTTACTCAATTATTATTGGCCTTCTAGAAATATTACTTGGTTTCTTATGTATTTTTAGGATTTTGTTTAGGTTATAGGTATAAGCAGGCGTTTTTTGGTGTAAATAATTAGCTAACCTAGAACATCACCGCATTGAGTCTATATTTGTCTAAACTATCTGTCTTTTACCGGATACATTTCGGAGACTGTGCAATGCAACTGTACAATTTAATATCCTTCTGATATCATCTTTCTTTCACCAACAAACAAGGAGAACCTCGGTGACAAGACTCCATTTTACTGTCGAAATTCCAAAGACTCGCACAAAGCACTTCACTTCAACATTTAGTGGTCGAACAGCGAAGGAACTGCCTACCTGAGTTATTGTCTTCTGAGAAATACCACCTGAAAGTTTTCAAATCCAAAGTAAAAAGCTCCTTTCTTGATAAGAGTGCTTCACCGCAGACCACAGTGTTGCTTAATATAAGAGAAACGGAACTGTGCCCAAGTGCGAATAATTAGTCTGCAGGCAATCGCTGACGAAGTCGCGGGTACAGCTAGTTAATAATAATACTGAATACTTTGTTAATTACTTTACTTTGTTTTGTTGTCTTTTGTCTTTGTATTACAAATATGTTTTTCTAGGGATACAATACCGCAGCATTGAAGCAGTTAGTTAGTTATAGCAGTTGAGTATTGCTATACAATACAGGGTGACGCACCAATCCGCACAGGGCCAGGATGGTGGATATGGCCCAATCACCTTTTCGGGGTAGGCTAAAAGTCCAGCAGTGGAATATTAAAAGGCTGATTATGATGATAATGACAGGGTTACGCCGAAAACCCTTTCGCTTAGTTAGGTCCATTGTACCCATCATTACGAACAACTTTTACTATGGGACCAACTCTGAAACCGCAAAAAATATATCAGCTGTTCCATAAATTTGTCGAGCACATGACAGAGTTTTCTATGGAACAGCTTATTTTTTTTCGATTTCGAGAGTTGTTTCCATAGTAAAAGTTGTTCATAATGATGGGTACAATGGACCCTTTTCGGCTTCATAACCTTCATTATCAGCCTACCTTGTTCCCATTGCTTGGACACTCGCCTTCTTTCGGATAGATTTGGACGGGCCCTAATCCAACATGCTGGCCCAGTGCAGTAATGTCATAAGTCTTTGATCTCTGGGGTTCTTGGACAAACCGGTTTCCTCTCGATATTTTCCTTAATCGTTGTTGAGAGGCATCGAAACTGCATATAATTTATTTTAACGGCTAAGGAGAAAAGTCATTGGTGCAGCCCGAGGATCGAACCAGGTGTCGTCAGATTGTAAAGCGCACATGCTACCGCCCTGCCGCCATCTCCCTTTCGGTTAACACCAATTATGACGTGTTTTAGGCTTTATTAATTTACAACATTGTTTTTGTACCTACATATTCCTATGGTATTATTAAACTTCCGGTTTAATAATTGATTTGTTTTCAAAACAAAATGAGTTTAAGTACATAACATAGTGTGCAAACATATACACTGTAATTAAATTTAATCTGTTATGTATTTTAATCTCTTATGTTATGTTATATTGAACTAACAAACGAATCCAAATACTAACTTTTAACTCGCTTTAGCTTTTAAACTAAAGTAGGATTATAGTTACAAAACTAAACTGTTTTTCCCGTGTTTTTTTTATTAACTTTACGAGGTAACCTAATTTCTCTGAAGAGCCAATATTTTGTCTAGTTTGTCTTAATCTAGTTTGTTTGTCTGTCTGTTTGTTAGTTTGTTAGGAGGTCCATCGTAGCTCTCACCGCAATGATTTCACAACTTAATAATCTTTTAAGTTAAAGCGCTACGGTCTTACAGCGGCAGAAGTTTTTGACATGGCCTGAAGTTTGTTATTTTTTATATATATAAATAATAGGCTTGCGTTTGACCACCATCTCGCCTGATGCGGTCTACGTTGGAGCACGCTTGCCTAGAAGAAACCGATTCACTCGTGATTTGGAGACACCCAGATTATAACTATCGGGGAACACCCATTCAGTAAGCGCATTCCAGTAGCAGGTCACACAATACAAGTGAAATCAATGCGCTTCGTACGGGTTTTCCGAATAACAACCATAAAGTGGTGTCGATTTGTCGTGCTTGCTCTGGCAATCCGATAGAAAAATGGAAAAATCGGTTTCTTCTAGGCAAGCGTGCTCCACCGTAGAGCGCATCATCGCTTAACATCAGGCGAGTAGGCGGTCAAACGCAAGCCTATTATGAAATTTAAAAAAAAATGGGCAGTATGAAATTAGATCATGCTGATGCACACTCCTAATTGTAGGTATCTGATAAAATACCGATAGACTAGCAACTTTGCGCCGATGCTAAGACTAACCCACATATTCATAGACGTAAATAAAGGTACTTCGAATCCTCAAGTCACCCTCAAGTGGTGTTTTGGCATATAAACTAGTAGTTCGCCCCGAATTAAGACCTCACGATGTTCAAGCTTTTACTTCATCTACACTAAGGTACACCCGCTCCATAGATTTCCTACCCACCATGATCTTGATTGAAAAATATGTCAGTTAACGGCTACGATAATCAACTGACAATCTGAGTCTTCAGTCATACTGAGATTATTGGTACAAAAAAGTTCATTTCGGATTCATAAGGAACTCCTTCCTTTTATCATTTCAGCTGTAGGACGTCCACTGCTGGACATAGGCCTCCCAAAAGCATCGATCTCCAAAAGGGCTGGTTTGAAGTGGTCTGCATCCAGCGTTTCCCAGCGGTCTCTTTTAGGTCGTCTGTCTATCTCGTGGGTGGACGTCCTATGCTGCGCTTACCGATCCATGGTCTCCATTCGAGAAACTTTTTTTATTTTTTATTTAAATTATAAATAGGCTTGCGCTTGGCCGCCAACTCGCCTGATGTTAAGCGATGATGCGGCCTACGATGGAGCACGCTTGCCTAGAAGAAACCTATTCACTCTCGACTTGAAGACACTCATATTGTAACTATCGGGGAACACCCACTCAGGCAGCGAATTCCACAGACTAGCAGTTCGCATAATAAATGTGGAATCAAAGCGCTTGGTACGGGTTTTCGGAATATCAACCATAAAGCGGTGTCGATTCTACGTACCCACTCTGGCAGTCCGATAGAAAAATGGGCAGGAGGGAATCAAATCATGCAGATCTGTAGCACACTCTCCGAAATGTATCCGATAAAAACCGATAGACTAGCAACCTTGCGCCGATGCTAAGAAGCTTAGTCTGAACCAGAGATTCGTTGCTGATGAGCCTCTTGGCACGTTTCTCAATAGACCTCGCTTCGTTCGGTCAGAAACATCACTTAAGGGTGAAGTGAGGATTGGAGTTACGTCTATGAAGGGTGGGGGAGTTTGTAGCTTCTTACTTTCATATTTATAGACGTAATAAAGGTCACTTAAATCCTCACGTCACTCTCAAGTGATATTTTTTATATGCCAAAACACCACTTGAGGGTGACGTGAGGATTCGATGTATCTTTATTTACGTTAATGAATATGAGGGTTAGTCGTAACCAATGTCCTCGACCTTTGTAGAGTTTGTATGTAAATGTTGTCCCTAAAGTTAAACTTTTCTGTCAACAGAGAACCTCCAAGCGGGCATACGTACACAGTTCTACCGTAATGATCTGTAGCTAGTATCATGGGGGTTTCCGACGACTTAGCCCCAAGTTTCACGCAGAAGCCAGCGCTCAGGCAGGAGGATGACGGCAACAAGCTCGTCTTCGAGTGCCAGCTGCTGGCATCGCCCAAGCCAGAGATATCCTGGTACAGGAGCGATGAACTTCTCAAAGAAGACGGCAGGACTCAGTTTAAGTGAGTATATATTTACCTATGCTTAATCAAAACTTGCATGAGTATTCTACACAATCTGTGACAAAAATCGACCGTTTCTGGGAGCGCGCGTATTCCCTGATAAAGGAGCTCTAATAGCTCTGAACCGCATAATACGCAAATGTTAACAGTTTGCTTTAGTTTAGTATACATTTTACTGTAATCGTGGTTTGTAAAATAATGACATCATGCATAACACAGCTCATTAATAAACACATTACAAACAACAGCATCTTAGCAGAAGAACAGAAAGGATGCCGAAAAAATAGTCAAGGTTGCAAAGAACAGCTGATAATAGATGCAATAGCAATGAAACAGATCCTTAAAAACAAAAAAGATCTCATGACAATGTACATAGACTATCGCAAAGCATTTGATTCAGTCCCTCATAGTTGGCTCATTTACATCCTGCATCACTACAAAATTCACCCACTCTTATGAAATTTTTAAAGTACAATGAAACAATGGACTACAAAACTTACAAATAAGAGCGGTAGCGATTCATTAGTTACAGATGAAATTAATATCAGACGGGGAATATTCCAAGGAGATGCCATCAGCCCTCTTTGGTTTTGTTTGGCATTAAACCCCCTATCTAGAATGCTCAACCAATCAGGTTCTGCACTTAACTTATCCAAGAACACCAATAGTCACATTCTAAGCCATCTCATGTACATGGATGACATTAAACTTTACAGCAACACTACACAATCATTACACAACTTAGCAAACATTACACAGACTTTTTCAGATGACATAAAAATGCATTTCGGAATTGATAAATGCAAAACTTACTCCGTAGAACAAGACTCAGTTACGTCTCACACATACAACCTTAACACAGGCGACAAGATTGATCTAGTGGAACCAAATACCTTCTATAAATATTTAGGATTCCACCAAAATCATCAAATTCCTCAAAACAAAACGAAATGTGACATTAAACGTAAATTTCAACATAGAATAAACACAGTTCTTAAAACTCAATTGAACGGACGCAATCTTGTTAAGGCCATTAACACATTTGCCATTCCTGTTTTAACATACACTTTCGGTATTATAAACTGGTCTCAAACAGATCTCATGAAACTGCAACGAACTATCAACACAACTATGACTATACACCGCAAACATTACCCGCGGTCTTGCGTCCAAAGACTCACGCTACCGAGGGAACATGGAGGCCACGGTATAATAGACATCACCAACTTACATAACAAACAAATAACAACACTCAGAAAATTCTTCTTAGAACGTGCTCAGCACTTGCCGTTACACGAAGCAATAGCTCAATCTGATAAAAGATACACCCCTTTAAACTTATCAAAAAGTAGTGTTCAAAATAACGAGCTACATACTGGCCACAAAGAAAAGATTGCTGCATGGGAGCGGAAGTCTCTACACGGCAGACACTACCACGATCTGCAACAACCACATGTCGACAAGGAACCGTGAACGCGTGGTTGCGGAGTGGTGAATTCTTCCCCGAGACTAAAGCTTTCATGTTAGCTATTCAGGACCAAGTCATCGACACTAAGAACTATCAAAAATGTATAATCCGGCGCCCTAACACAAATGACATCTGTAGAAGATGTAGCAGTTCTGAAACTATTCAGCATATAACTGGAGCATGCAAGGCCATAGTCCAGACTGATTATAAACACCGATATGATCAGGTAGCTGCAACTATTCATCAACTTCTTGCGCTTAAATACAAACTTATAACAGACTAAATACCTTATTACAAATACAAACCAGAATCTGTGCTCGAAAACAAAAAGTACAAATTGTACTGGGACCGAACAATAATTACTGACAAAACCATACATTACAACAGACCCGATATAACAGTTTTGGACAAAAGTAAAAAAGTAGTTTTCCTTATAGACATCGCAATCTGTAATACGCATAACCTACAGACGACACATACCGAAAAAATAGCCAAATACACAGACTTATCTATAGAAATTAAAACGCAATGGCAAATTAGTAGCACAAAAATCATCCCTATCATACTATCAACAACAGGTGTCATACCCAAAAGCCTTACCACAAGCCTTGAGACACTCGACATACACACATCTGCTTTTAAGAAACTTCAAAAAGCGGTGATTCTAAATACATGCAGAATAGTGAGATTTTTTTTAACATTATCATAGCACTTGGCTCTGGCCCGTGCCAAAATCACTTCCAAGTCTGGGGAGAACACAGAAGTGTAAACAAAAATAATTATAAAAAAACAACAATAAGACCATTCACTTCTTGTGCAACTTTGGACGTGGATTCTCGGATTGAAAAGCAAATTTATCTGCTAAAGAAAATCTCATATGAATGATACAAAATCGAAATATATCAATCGTGAAAGTAAACAATAAATAATAATAATAATAATAGATGGGGGGCCCATTTAGTGGGTGGCAAGTCATCACCTGCCTAAATTTATTTTGAGATGAGACAGGATAAGGCAGGTGCCGTATCTCATCCTATAGATCTGTTTTCCTATCCACAAGTTGTTCACCTCAATAGCCCAGATTTTTTATCCCATATTGTACAATAGTTTTATATTCCATTTTATACAAACCCCGTAATTGTATTTTTTATTCAACAGGGCCTCTTGGTGTTGGCTTCGGCCCCCCCAATGCCTCTCAAAGGTCCGGGCTAGACCCGTGAAAGTATCGAAATAAAGATCATAATAATAGAATTTAGTGGGTGGCAAGTCATCACCTGCCTAAATGTATTTTGATATGAGTCAGGATAAAGCAGGTGCCGTTTCTCATCCCTTATATCTGTTTTCTTATCCACTAGTTGCTCACATTAATAGCCCAGTTAATGTATAACCTCATAGCATCAATAGTCCATTTACCAACATCTTCCCAATCCGCATAGCTTAATTTATTTTTCACACATAAAGGCTTCTTAGTATTTTCTGATGCCAAGGACCTAGCGTTAGTATAAATAAATTAAGTGACATAATAATAATAATTTGAGAAGTACACGTGGCGAATGTGGCGATGTGGGATGTGGGCAGTTGTAAATACTGGAAAAAATTAAGGCGTGCTTAGTAACGTTAGTAGTGGCATATTTCCAGCTAATCTAACAGTCAAATGTTTTAAACTTTTTTTTTATCGCGTATACAATCAATTTTGCTCATCTATTTGAATGTAAAAGACGATGTAGTCGAAAATGAACCATGCAGACTTAGAAGATACCTAACCTATTCACTCTGAATTGAAAAGACTTAGATTAGGTATATTTAATCATTGGTTATTAAATCATTCGATGATAAGTGATGGTAAAATAAAGATGTTTACAAGAGTCATATCTGCAATGAGGTCAGATACACAGGATTTAAAGTATTTAAAATACTAAACTCTGTATAAAATTTACAGAACAACGCACAGAAAAAACCCCATTGAAAATCTATCCCATTTTCGAAATCATTTCTGATTTGAGGATCACACGTGACCTAATTTTATGTGCAAAAAAATCTGCAACAGCCTCTGAGGTGTCATAATAATCTTTTGACACCATCTCGAACACGGCCAAAAATAAATTATTTTTCAAGGTGTCTGTGTCGTCAAAGTATTGGAAAGCAGCTGAGTTTCACACCTGAAACATTTATATCCGTCGACACTTCATTTTCACTCTCCACTGCAATAATAAGATCAACAGTGAAGGTTTCCTCAACCATTTTAAGAACATCGTTAAATTTGACTTCTATATTTCCAGTTGCATCGAAATCGTTTTTTGTATCAACGTTTAATGGGTCAATGTCCGTTATCACCTCGCTTTTCCTTACTATTTGTTGATCCAGTACTTCCTTTGAAGCCAAGACATTTGCTATTGGATGACACACTTGGCACAGACATCTATATATTGGTGCTCTGGCATTCAATGAAAAGAAATTCGGTGTCGATTCTATATTAAGAGTGACTTCATTAATTGTATTGACAATGTCCGTAACGTTTTCGTCTCCATATCTTTAGCTTGATTCATTAACTATATTTAGAATCTGAATCAATTGTGATTCTAAATGCACACATCGATCACGTTTCATACTAGTTTGTTACACAAGGTTAAAATTTGCCTGTGCCAATGAACGCTTTTTCGACTAAACTATTCTAGCCGAGAATGGGTATGTCAGATGGGAAAGTTATATCTAAAAACCTAAAAAATCATCACTTAACGTCGTAGTGCCTCCTAACATTATTATTCCAATCAAAATACCTGATACAATACAATTCACTGAAACCATATATTTCTGAAACTGAAAATACATCTGAATTTAATTATGCTACATTTTGCCTCAAAACGAAACAGGAAGCTTGAGCTTGTTTCATATTATTATCTCCAGATCAAAGATTTTCACGTGAACGATGCTCATAATTTTAGTTTGTTTATTTCTCTTAATTGGTATCTCTTCTTTTAATTGGTTAATAGTGTTCGTAGTTGAGCCGTTTCTAAGCGCAGGAAAATTATAGTTGTGTAATAGTAAAGGAAATTCGCATCAAATGAGCTTATATTTAAATGCTTCAGTAACATTAGCAAGAAGAAAGAAAGAAAGAAAAAGTTTATTTGTGACCAAATTAGGTTTTAAAAAAATAGATTATTGATAAGTTATAATATAACGTCACAAATTGGCCCCAACTCAGCATAATGCCGGCTGCATTAAGAACCTCTTGAAAAGCAACAAAAATAGGTAGGTAAGTGAAGCACTTACCTGTACTATTTATTTTGTCACATCAAGGGTATACTAAAGAACTTGTACACATTGTAGTTCTTTGGTATATCCTTGATGTAACAAATTTGAGCACAAATTATAATGAGAACTCTACGTTAATTTGAGTTATTTTACATAGAAACAAAAATTATCACGTTGAAACTGCCGCTTTTTCAGAAAATTGAGTTTTCCAATTTCCTACGCGGTTCATTGACCTCGAGTGTGTAGTATAAATATTGATATACGTAGTAGTGTTGACAATGGAGACTGTTAAAATAACATTAAACTACTAAAATACAATTTATCGGCAACTGTTCTTTAATTTTATTTATGTGACAGAATTCTTTCAGAATGCCTCAGAATATTTGAAAAAAGAAATTAAGATCATACATCTAAAAACCCGTTGTAAAAACCATTTATTGTTTAAGTGTTTAACATGCTAGTCATATTCCGAATGACTACAGTGACTTGAAGTGACCCACTTAGATTTAGTTATTATTATTATATCTTTTTTTTAGTTTGGTTCCCTGAGTTGAATATAAACATATTATGATAAACCATGCAGTTTACTGAAGGAATAAACTACACTAGAAATAATTCACAATGGACCCAACTAAGGACTTTATACTAGCAAAACTGGCTCCAAATATTGATCTACCACAAATAATTTTAGCTTGTTCTGAATACCTGTCACAAACTTAAAACGATCTACCTTGAAGTTTTGTTACCTTTATTGATAGTCTATATTGAAAATATGCTAAGATATTAATAATGGAGCTAGCTAAAGATGGGTCAGACTTAAAACAAGGTAGATAAATGTAGTGCACGAGAAAAAAACCCAGAGATAATACAAAATGAAATATGTTTATTCGACACAGCTAAAACATGTAACTAAAAACAGATAACAAATAATAATAAATACATTTAAAACCCCAAATGGAAGAGATAGATAAGAAGACAGACCTGACCACGATACGATGGGAAAAAGAATAGACAAAGAAGAATAACATTTTCTTAATACACTGTTTGTTATTTCCCAGGATCCAGAGCATCGCCAACAATAAGTTCTTGGTGGTGCTCGAACTGGACGACGTGATCGAGACGGACGCGGGGCTTTACAAGGTTAAGGCTAAGAACAAGATGGGCGAGGTGGCCGCTTCCATCAACCTTAACTTTAGCCGTAAGTATTCACCATCTTTTCACATATAGATAATCTGTAAAACTTATTTAGCCAATAAGATTAGATATAATTCAAAATTAAGATATTTCTTTCGACTAAAGAAGATAAATAAATATTGAACCGACAAGAACAATATTTTGAAATTTGTTCCCATATTAAGAACTCGGAAATCGTTTGAGTTTTATCGTGAACAATATACCTGATAAGATCATTATAACTTTAACGATGGTTGGTAACAACAATTGTGAAATTAGTTATGAATAAATTACATTTATTGGTAGTTGATTCTTTAGGAGTAGACCACTTTTAAATGAACAATAATTATAAGAGTTAAAAACAATGGTGCAATGAATGCAAATGCCTTGGCCACTGTAGGCAAAAATACAAAATTCGACATAGAAAAACCTCGATAATTTAAACAATCACCAGGAATTTTCTGGAAGTAACCACCTCAGACAATAATTAGCTAATAGCGTCAAGGCGTCAACTAACTAAACACGTCAAATTTGTCCAAACATTGTCACAACACAACAACAGTAATTCAACACTCTGCCAATAAAAATGCCTTCGCAAATAACGGCATTAGTCATAGACATAAATACAAATGTCTGAGAAAAAGTTTAGTATTTAACCCACGCTTAGAGTGAGCCAAGACGTGCCTTTAGTCACGAACATGCTGGCACGAAAATGGTTTGCTTTAAATCTTTTTGGATAGACTCATTATGCGAAAATGTACTGAAAATTTTAGGACAGTAACTTAAGTACATAAAAATTTGATGACAAAAAAGTTTCTAAATTTTATAAATACTGCTACTTGACCTGTTAAAAAAGTTAAGAAAAACTATTTAACGTAAAGTAAAATTCTTGTAGATTGTTCTGGAAATACTTGTTTGTTACTTTTAGCAGTGGTTTATGAAAATATCATGGTGCAGAACCGCGTACTGGCAAAATACTGAAACACAAAACCACGAAACTAGCTTACGAGTTCCGAAAACCTCGTGTTTATTTCTAGAGTTATCATTGGTCTTACCCAAATGTTTATGTCTGGTAGGTGTTGGCATAAAACAAGGTAGATGTAGGAATGATCTGTTAGGTATCTGTTTTTCTTGTAAAATATCTATTTAATTTCACAAGACTCTTGCTAGTGATGCGCTGCCTACTTTAATTCAGTAGATAATTGTACTTAGTAGTTAGTATGAATAGGTAGGTAGTAAATTAATTTGAGATGAAGGAAAATATGTTATTGTATAATATCTCTGAATTTGTTCAGAAAAACTGATATGTCATCTTTATGTTTTCAGCCGCTGATGAAGAAAAACAGAAGTAAGTATCTATTCATGTTTCTATGCTTAATTTATTTACCTAGTTTGCCTTGAAGAAACCCATTTTTTACATTGATTTATAGAACAAAATAACAGACTAAACAGACACAATCAAGGACGAGTATTCTAGGAACCCATTTATTGACAAATTGCCTATTATTCATTTGAACCTTTACAAACACTCGTTTCGGCTCTGTAATACAGCATGGAAGTGGAACTCTACTCTTCCGATGTTGGTTCTCATTGAAACCCTACAGCTTACAAAAAGTTGTAAATAGGTTTTTTCTGGGCATAAAGTTTTCCATCTTAAGCATAATCTTAGCTTACTAACAGGCAAGGAGAATTCAAATGCAAACCCATAAAAACATAGGTAAAGTTTTCTATTGTTAAAATATCGCCGAAAAACTCTGATAGCCTTTTAAGGCTATCAGAGTTTACCACCAGAGTCAGAGTGGTTTACCATCGCCGCAGTCGTCGCTTTGATTCCACTTTTATTAATTATTTTAGACTAGCAGTTCACACAATAAAATTTGATTAAAGCACCATTAAAACACCCATTCCATAGAATGCGTTATCTGAACCGTTCCTTGATAGGTACAATCTGGGTGTCTTCAAATATTTGGTGAATATGTTTCTTCTAGGCAAGCGTGCTCCATCGTAGTCCTCATTATCGCTCAGCAGGCAAGGTGGCAGCGAACGCAAGCCTATTACTAAATTTTAAGAAACGACCTATACTTTCCTTCAGAAAGTTCCATCATAACTCTTAATAGTGAAGTTTAATGACATATGTTATTCATTAAATTTTCAGACAAGTGGACGGTAAAGCGCCAACGTTCGCGCGCAAGCCGGCCATCAGACAAGAAGATGATGGCAAACGGCTCATATTCGAGTGCCGTATCGAAGCCGAGCCGGTACCTAGCGTCTCCTGGTTCCACAACAATGTGGATGTCAAGATGGATGCGAGGCATAAGGTAAGCAATACTTGAATTGCTAATATTAGAGATGAAACCAAGTCTTAACGAAAAAAATATGGAAATATGTTACTAATAAAAGGCTACCGAAAAACCGACAGAAAGGGTTTATAGGGCTTACTGGCGTGCCTTGGGAGAGGCCTATGTGCAGCAGTGGACTAAGACTGAGTGATGATGAAGATAATGATGAAAATTAATGAAGTAAATAGCAATAAAAAAACTTTAGGATTCTATAAATCTAGGAAAACAAGGATTCATAGGACTGTCAATATCAATAATCAAAATATGTAATATCAAACTTGCAAGCACTTATGACCAACTCTGCTTTAGAGCCTGATTCTAAAATAAGTCACGATTCTTCGAATAACAGCTGATAAAGATGACTAAATCCAAGCTCATAACGACAGAACTCACCTTGAAGGTGTGAAAGCTAAAACAACAGTCGCTAATGCACCTGCCCGATTTTTAAAAGTACTCCAAGATGGCCTTGACCCCAATATACTTGGCTGGTGTGAATGCCAGGTGAGAACCAGCCCGCACGATGACCTTCTGCCCTATATCTGTGATATAATTTTATATCACTGTTATACTTTTATGTGAATACTTTGACATTTTGTCAGTTGATTTTTTATTTTTTTATGAATAATGTTACTACAGTAAGAGCTTTTAATTTTTTTTATCACATGAATACCAATAATTTTGCTGAACCTTGATAATATTTAAACAAAATAATTTATAAATTGCTAGCTATTTTAAAATACTTTACTGAATTGTCTAATTTGTAATACGTTTATATAATATAAAATTGAGACACGAGTGTAGGTATTGAATAAAGAATTTACACATATACTTTGGCCATTTTCATTTCAATACATTGGCTGGATTGATGCTTGAAGAAGGACTAATCAACAACTTTTGTTTTTCAGACGACAGTAAGCAAGGACGGCAAATCATACTATGCCTCGCTGGAAATCAGCAATGTAACAGTGGAAGACGCTGGCAAGTACCGAGTTACGGCTAAGAACGAGCTCGGCGAAAGTAACGCCACGATCAGCTTAAACTTCGACAGTAAGTAATTTTAAAATAAATAACTAGTAACTAGAATAATCAAAAAAAGGTATACATCAATACTGCCTTCAGTCATGAATACAATTTGAAATTTACAACTCTTTATGAAAATAACGAAGTATGTTTTAAGCATATTAAATGTAAACTATTATAAAACAAGAATCAAAGAATTACTGATTTAGGTATTAAATATTACGCTTAAACTTGTTTTAACCTTAGCTGTTTTAACGTGTGGTCCTAATACAGTAGTAAGTAGTAATCGTTACGTTTATACGTAGATATTGCAGCAAAGCTTGTGTTCATCAACTAATTCAGTTACTCTACATAATACACTTGTTTTAATAAATTTAAGATGTTTTCTTTTTTTATAATCAATTATGATAGAGACACACCAACACACACACATTTCTATACACAACACTTGCCACACATCACACTATATAAACACAATCATTCATTTTTTGTTAACTCTGCAGAACTATCTCAAAATAATTTGATGCATGTTTTAGTACTCTTATATTTTTATTTCACACGTATCTAGATTTTCATCACCATTATCTGTATTAACCCTAACTGCTACTAGGCTTTTGTTAACTCTCACCCTCGCATAATTTTTGTATTTAGACATAATAAAGCAATTTCTGTGCTTTAGCAAATGCACAATTAACTCACTAACGGAGCAACTGTCATGCGTACCGTTTGTTAGACTGGGCGTAGAGAAAGGAAAATTATACAAGAATAATCCAAAACTGTATATTTTATGTATTTATTCGATATCATATCTATTTTTTTCTTTTGCATTTCTAAATTAACTCTATTTGAATCTGGCTGGCTATTTCAAATTTATACACAAAACTAAAAGAAAACATCTTAAAATTGGTGAACGGCATTTTAACACGAACGCTGCAAATCTTCGTGTGATAGATTGCGTAAATGAAGATAATAATGTTTGAATGATTGGAATAGGCGACGAAGCGCCCGTACCTGAAGACTTTATCAAACCGACATTTACGGAGAGACCCGTCATCAGGCAATCGGATGATGGTACCAAAATCACCTTCGAATGTCGATGCGTTGGCAAACCGAAACCAACCATCACATGGTAAGAAGCACACACATAGAACCTCTTTAACTGCACCCAAAAAAATGTAACAGCATTAACATTTACACTCAATGACACAGGTACCATGGAAAAAAACTAATAAAAGAAAGTAGTAGATACAAAATCACGTTAGAAGAAGATCAGACGTTATATCATATGGCGCGACTAGAAATCATAGGCGTAGAGAATTCGGACAGAGGAGAGTACAGGGCTTTAGCAAAAAACAAACATGGTGAAGGCGTGGCAAAAATTAATCTGAACTTCGAAGGTGGAGGCAAACCAAAGTAAGAATTCAAAAAATGTTATTGTAATACGAATGCTAGAAGTAGTGTTTGTCATTAAATCTTTTGTCTTTTGAACAGAATACCCGATGGTAAAGCACCGAGGTTCCCTAAAAAGCCAACTATTAGGCAGGAAGGGGATGTATTGATTATGGAATGTCAGCTTGAAGCGTATCCTGTTCCGGACATCACGTGGTTCCACGGTGAAAAGGAGATAAAGGATGGAGCAAAAATGAAAATGTCTAGAAAAGCAATTGCTAAAGATACATTTAATTTGGCTTTAGAAATTATAAGTCCGTCTAGAGAAGACGGTGGAAATTATAGATGTAACGCCTTCAACTTGTTTGGTGAGAGCAATGCCAATATTGCTCTCAATTTCCAAGGTAAAATTAGGATTCTATTTCAACTTAACCCAAATTAGCAAAATAAAGTATTGTACGCATACAGTAGCAGTAAGCATGCAAAGCTTTCGGCTTTTAAGGCTGCATGAGGCTTCTAAAAAGAAAGGTTTAATTTTTGTATTTAAACGTGATCCAATCTTTAGGTGGGGATGACGACAATGGTTTCGCTCCGTCGTTCATCGAGAAACCTCGAATCATTCCCAATGAGGACGGCACACTCATTACGATGCGTTGTGTCTGCAAAGCGAAGCCGGCGGCTGAAGTCACGTGGTACCGAGGGACAACGGCTATCAAGGCTAGCAGTAGATTTGAAATAAAATCGAATATGATTGAAGAGGATGTATACGAGTTGGTGTTGCTTCTCAGTAACCCGTCAGCAGCGGATGGTGGTGCTTACCGCTGTCATGTCAAGAATGAATTCGGAGAGAGCAATGCTAACCTGAACCTCAACATTGAGGCTGAACCAGAACCGGAAGGTGAAGGCCCGACTTTCGTCGAGAAGCCTACGATTCAGTCTAAAGACAACGGAAAATTAGTTACTATGGGATGTAAAGTTAAAGCTAGCCCAAGGCCGACGATCATTTGGTACCACGAGGGTACAGAAATCAGAGAATCGACCAAAATTAAGACCAGGATCGAAGTAAAAGAAGATATCTACACAATTATCTTGGAATTAATTGACCCTGGTATTGAAGACTCCGGATTGTATAAATGCAACATTAAAAATGAACTTGGAGAGCTCAATGCAAATCTTACGCTCAATATTGAAAGTGAGTTTGACAGCAAAAAAAGCAAGATAAATTCAACGAAAAAATAATATAAATATATAACACTTTTTTCTGTTTACAGTCATTCCAGTTATCAAAGAGAAACCGAAGGTCATTAAGATAGTTAAAAAGAAGACTGTTATTGTTGAATGTAAAGTATTAAGTAAATTCGCACCATCTTGCACATGGTTCAAAGAAGCCAGTGCTGTCAATGAGGACTCTAGGCACACTGTGCTTATCGAGCCCGTCAGAGAAGTAAGTAACTAGCTAGCAACATTTATCACAATTTTGTTATATTTAAAATACTAATGGGGTCTAACAAAACAATGGCCATAAATTATTAAAGAGGTCATTCAGCGTGAATGAGTATTTTTTAAGTATACGCGCTTCATCTAAGACCATATCATCGTTTACCAACGGGCGAGTAGGTGGTCAAACGCGGACTTATTCGCGTTAAAAAACAACAAAAAGTAGTGTAATTAATTATTATTTTCAGGGTGAATTCACAGTCAAATTGGAAATTTCAAACGTGTCACAAACAGACAAGGGATCATACAAGCTCGTCGCAAAGAACGAGAAGGGTGAGGCGACGTCACAACAGATCGAGATCACTGACATTCCTGAAGAAAAGGGACCACCACCACAGATCATCAAACACTTCAGGAGTTTGGTAAGTTAGATAAATTACTAAAGTAATAGGGTCCCGTTTACATCCTTAGTGTACGGAACCCTAAAAAGGAATCTAGCATAGAAATAATTCCGTTTTCGTCAGAAAAATAACAGCCTAATATTTATTCTGACGACTTATTTAACCTTAACTTATCATAAATCGATCCGCTCCACACTTTATTGCCATACCCAATCAGGGCCATTATGTATACCTACCTTTAACATGTTACCTAAGATCTTGTTTTATTTTTAAATCTACAATTAAGTCCTCTCTACTTGCTTAATAATAAAACTAATATGACTTTTTCCAAAATACTCTAGGCAAGGAAAGAAAACGAGGAAGCCGAATTTGTAGCTGTCCTCAAGTCATCTGACCAGTCATGCAGATGCACCTGGTACAAAAACTCGACCGTTATCCGAGAATCTTCAGAAGTAAACACGTCATTTGATGGTACAAATGCGAGACTTATCATTAGAAAAGTGTCTTCGAAATACATTGCCAACTACAGAGTGGTGATCAAGAACGAGTTTGGAGAAGATGAGTCGAGTGCAGATTTAACGCTGGTAGAAGAAAAGGTATGGGTTTGATAATATTATCACAATTTTAACCTTTCAGAACAAGGCTTTTTATGAGTGTAACATTTACAAGGTCCTTATATGAGCATAATTTTCTATTAATGTGTTACCTTACCTCTACAGAAAAAGAAAAAGGAGGAGGAAGAAGAAGAGACTACTGTCATTGAGGAGTCTGAAGAAGAAATGTCGATTGTAGAAGAAAAATCTGTAATCGAAGAAAATCACGTCCAAGAAAGAAAGAAGGTGAATAACCACTATTTCATATTAATGTCATTATTGTGTACTGTGTCAAAAGCATATGAGCAACCAACCCAGATACATAGGGATTATAATAACTATTATTGATTGCAAAATCTGTATAATTTTATAAATAAAATTACAGGAAGAAGAAGAAAAGAGAACAACCGAAGAAAAGAAGTCTGGCGTTAAGAAAGTAACAAAAAAAGAAGAAGTCAAGATTGATCAGACGAATGAAGTATCTATGGAAGCTCAGAAAACTGAATCTAAAGTAGAGTCTAAGAAAACTGAAACTAAAGTGGAAGCCAAGAAGGTAATCTGGCGATTTGTTGTACTAATTATTATTAATATGTTGTAAAATGTACAATTTCGAATTACCAGCTAGAAGGTTATTATTTTATGGGGTTTAGGGGTATTATAGAATTTTTCTTTATTTATTAATTTTAGTTTAAAATATTTTAATTTTCAAGGTTGACTCTAAGATTGAAGAGGTCAAAAATGCTGAGATGGAAATTGAGGAAACTAAGAAAATCATGCAAAGGAAAGCTTCGAAAACAGAAGAAGAGAAGAAGGCTCTTCTCGAACAACTTGAAAAGAAAAAACCTGAACCAGAACCAGAGAATAAAATTGATGGCATTCCAAAGCTTAAGTCAGTTAAGCCCAAAGAGGAACCTGTGGAAGAAAAGAAAGAAACAACAACCGCGAAAAAGACTGTCAAGAAGGTTGTAAAGAAGAAAGTTGAAAAGAAAGCCGAGGTGAGTAGATGTGTGATAGGTACTTACAAATTTGTGTTCATTATTGTGTATAACTACTTAGGTGTATATTGTATAAAATCTGCTTTAGATGATGAAAACTCAGTAGATAGTTTATTTCGTATTTGTAGGTGTTGTAAAATTTTAGTCTGTATTAGCAAATTTCTCTATCTTGTTTAAATACGAAACTATATTATTTCAATATGTGATAACCTTTTTTGTTGTGTGTTTTGTGTTAACATCTTGTGGCTTATTTAGGACGAAATCGAGTTCGTCGACGATTACGAGCGACCAGTTTTGGAGAAATACGAAAGAATTACACCAACACCACTCGCCAAAAAACCAAAAGAGGAAGAGACTCTTAAGGTAACCACACTTAATTTTATTACACTTTACACATTTATATTTTTTTTACTAAAAGTAAAGTAAAATATTGGTTCTGTTAAACAAAAAAATAAAATGTTTAGGGTAAGCGCGCTTCTATTGCGGAGAGCATAAGAAGTGAACAAGATAGTGAAGAAGAAGTTTCTATTGCATCATCGATTTCAGAGAAAAAGTCTAAGCCTGCGCCTAAGGAAAAGGTATGCAACATAATTAAGATGAATTAAATTATACACAATTACACAAAATTACATGACAATTTTTACAAAATTACATTTAATTAAATTAAATTAGGTTGAGGAAGAAAAGCCTGAACCTAGACGGCTAAGCATCAAAAAGGGCATTCCAAAGGCTGAAGAGCCTGTTGATGAATTAACAAAGATGAAATTAAATAAGACTGCAACAAAACCAACTGAAGATAAACTTGAAGAACCGCAGGTTGCCAAAACTAAAAAACCTGTAAAGAAACCAGAAGAACAAAAAGAATTCATTGATGACTATGAAAGACCTGAATTAGAAAAATACGATAAAATTACTCCAACTCCTTCTGAGAGGGCCAAAAAACAAAACGGAGTTGATCAGGTAGAGGAATTGTCTTATTTTACACTTACCTAAATCTAAAATAATAGCCATATTAAAAAAAATAACATTTTTTCTTTTCTTTTTTTACATCTATTTTTTTCTTCATAAATTATGATATAATCATCGATGTAATGAATTAAAATAAACAATAGTATCTATTCAATTTAGGACGGACCAGAGTTCATCGATGATTATGAAAGACCGGAACTGGAAAAATATGAGAAATATGAACGTGCTCTTAAAGAAAAACGTCCTAGTAACGCAGAGGTAATTAAATAAACAGTACATAAGAAGTTAAAAGTAAAAGTACTAGTAAATTTAAATAAACAATTATACGAGTCAATTAAAATCTAATATATATATATTTTTAAATAGGAGGATGTTGATATGATGAAGGGTAAAATCAAACCAAAAGACAAAGAACCAGAACCTGAAATTCCTACACTACGTAAGCGGCCTGTCACTAAAGACCAGGTATTATAAATAATGGTTAAATCGAAATTTAAAAAAAAAAATTACAATAATTGAATTAAAACAACATTCTGTAATTTAGGAGGACGAGAAAAAACCAGAGGACAAGCCAAAGGCAAAAACGACAAAGAAAGACGAACCCACCAAAAAGCGGGCTTCTCTTAAAAAGAAAGAGGTACACTTTACATTCACACTTATACCTTCTATATTTTAACTCGTTTGAAAGCAACAAGGTAACAAGGTTTGATCTATCGTCACAAATCTATTTATGCACACACTTCTTAAACAAACTTACACAATCTCAGATTTCTAAGAACAGTTAAAAAGGTAAGAGATAAGAATTACGAAATAACTTTCAGCAATTGATATTTTTCAAAGCTTGGGCTGTTAGCATGGCGAGAAAGCGCTTTGCTTATCTATGTTTATATGTAAGGATTTCAGGGTTGCAGCAACATTGGTAACTATGAAAAAATATTGGCATCAATTGGTTCAGTACACAGATTCAAAGTTACAAGACACTAATCTAATAATTGTTTAATCAAGGTCTCTTACAGAAAAGTTGAATGGTCACAACTAAACTTTCTTCTTTACTTTTCAACCACCTAATAAGAAGACAGAACTTCTTAAGGTTCTCACTCTCTTTTTTCTTTACTTACAAATATTTAACATTCAGGTGGAAGTGGAAGAGTTCGTCGACGACTACGAGAGACCAGTTCTCGAGAAGTATGAAAAAATTACACCAACACCTCTTGAGAAAAAGAAAAAGGTATACACTCACACATTTGACACTCAAAACTTTACATAAAGAGCTTCACGCTTAAATTTTAGTAGTAACTTGGTTAAAACATACATTAAATTACTTATTAGGAGGACAAAAAGCCAGAAGAAGACGAACCTTCTTCAGCTACGGCAACTAGACGTCGCTCTGTTAAAGATAAAGATAAGCCAGAGGTAGGACACAAACATATTTCTAATAAAACATTATAATATTTGGTAAAAGTGAAAAGGTTAACAGTTAGTTTATTTTCATAGCCAATGGAGGTTGACGAAAGTGTCAGTCTGTCCAAGCCCAAAACACCGGTCAAACCTGGACAAGAGCCAGAAGAAGTTTCACTTACACATAAAACACCTGCCGAAATTACACCTACGGTTAGTACACAGAGTAATGTTGTGATAACATTTATAGTAATGGCTAACATCATTTCCTAATAAAGTTAAATTAATCGAAAAATATATCATACATAGGAAGGTGAAGAAGAAGCGAAACTTAAAATTAAGAAGCCTGAAATTGTTGAGGAAAAAACACTTAAGAGACCTACACCTAAAGGCAAGGAAGAACCAAAGGTATTGTACAAAATTACTGTTTCACAAACAAACACGCAAAATTAAACAGTTCATAGAAAGATCACGTAATAATTGTAAATAAGTTTATCGATGAAAAACATTTTATCTAAATCACATATTCACAGGCAGCATTAATACAAACTGATGCCGCAACTAAACGGAAGTCGTCAACACAAGTGTTGAAACGATTAAATGTTTTAGTTAAGGTAACCTGAAAAACCAGGTAGATGTAAACTATTACAATAATATTGTACCAATCTACGCACAGCTCTTAGCACAATATTTGCTAATCACAATCCCACAAGCTGTACACATACGTTTGACAACCTTTCTAATGTATCCATACACACCCTTGTTGTACACACTCATTTATATAAAGTTCCTTCTTTGAGTATCCTTCTTTCATAACAATAAAAGCATTCTGAAAATGTAATTAAAATACCTTGAAACCACAGATCTAGTTGTGTATATCTGTGCCTTGAAACACTGTATAGACTGATTGCAACACAAACCCACACACGATATAATCCACACACACGTTTTAGTGAATCTGTCTCTGTTTCTTGATGTATATAAAATTTCTATTTCCTTGTGGGGTCAGGGAGAAGACACTGAAGAGTCTGTCAATATCTCGAAACCTCGTACAAAGACAAGCACGACAGCTCCCGAAGAGGCTTCACTCACGCAAAAGACTCCAGCAAAGAAAAAGCCAACGGTACAGCACTTTTTTTTTTCAACTATCTCAGTAAATATTATCTTTAAACGTATTCAAATTTTAAGTTATATAATTTATATTTACTAGGAAGGACAGGAATCTGCTAAGCTTAAGGTCAAAAAACCAGCTGTCGTCAAGAAAAAAGATGATGACGATGAGGTAACAATTAAACTACGTTAGAATATTTTGGCATTTATTTTTATAAAAATAAATCAAAAGCTGAGATAGTTGGAAAAATTAACTCTAACATTGTTCACACGTAGACTAGAACTCGGAAGCATGGTCTTTCTAAGCACATTTTGACGCACATCCACGCTAACTAAATACACCAGCACTTACAACGTAAGCTTCAGTAGAACTCCATGTTAAAGCTTTTATTGATTCTTTAGGAACCACTGACAGTACACGGTGGCAAGTTCGAGAAACCGGAACTCAAGAAAATTGTAAGGAAGCCCGCAGAAAAGCCTAAGACGGCTGATGCTAGTAACATGGATTATGACGACGGGGTAAACATTGTTTACACATTAGCTGAACGGTGTCGTCCCACTATCACACACACTTCCAAATCACTGTTTTTTTTATATACACCACACAATCGAGCCTTTTGCACAACCTTCTTGAATCTATAAAATTACATACACAACACAAACACTTTTTGCACACAGCTACACTTTCTTCTGCGCACTCAAGTCCTGGAGTCAACATAGCTTCGTCGTATATATGGTGATCGAAGTCGCATGTTGCCTGTTTTGTGCTCTTGTTTCTATTTCAGGGCTTTATTCATCGCAAATAAGCTGATATTACGTACAACAACATTTTGCTCGAAATTTCTAGCAATAATGTAGCTTGTCAAACAGAAACCAATAGTTGAAGTCATTATGTTTTTGATTGCATTGAAAGACAATTGCAAATAGTCCCGTATAGTTCTGAAACTATTTTTAACCGAGATAAAAAAACTCAATTCAATATATTTATATTACACGATAATTACTCACTTTATATTGATGTGATATTATGTGAGTGTGAAAACCACGTCAGTTTAATAAAACTCAATACGATCAGTATTTTTACTTGTATAATATTGCCTTTTATCATTATTTCCCTACCCTGTTATTATGAGTATTCAATGTGTATTTGTACAAGTATACCTACCCCTGGTTTCCATTCCATCTTATCGCGAAATGAATTCATATTATAATCACAGATCTATTTTGATACTTTGAAAAGAATCAAACACATTAATTGAACTTTTAAGACGTCTACTGTAAAAAATATGCAATTTACCTGTTTTGAAGAAGTCAACATTTGGTTTCTATAAAAACTTTGTCTGGTATATGAAGTAACGATGTTTTAAAATTTTCAGGTGGAACTAGATTTCGTTGATGACTATGAAAGACCAGTACTTGAAAAATACGAAAAGATGACACCTACTCCATTGGTTAAGGAAAAGAAGCAGAAAGAAGATATTAAGGTTAGGCACCACATCGTGTCAATATAAATAAATACGTAGTGATCATAAAATTTAGGTGGCGTGATGATATCCAGACTATTGAGGTAACACCTGGGCAAGATTGGTGCAACACAGACAGAATTGGCATAAGAGAGAAAGGAAGCTTATGCCCTCTAGTGGATAGATTTAGCTGTTAGTTACAACTACTGTAATTCGACATACGAATACATACAAATTTAAAATAAAATATGCATTATTTAAACATGCAATGAATTCAAAAGTTATTATAGTTATAAAATACAATATCAATAAAATTACTATATTTAAACAAACAGGGAGCAGCAATAGCTGTCGATAGAAGAGCGCAACATATACAAATAACGGTAAAAACAATACGGGTAACAAAGCATGAACCCCTGACTGTGTAAATATCAATACACATTACACAAACAGTCTCTTAATAATTCGGGAACCATTAACCATTTTAAACATTGGGTATATTTCACTCAAACAGTATTTTTAAATTGTTATTTATTATTTTGGGTTTAGCTAAATACTCTTTTTTATACACATTTTGGGAAACGTAACTAATGCACAATAGTTAATATACTATCCTTTTTAATTACTCGTACACATAATTTCATTATTTGACAAATTTTGCCCTGATTTGTTAACTTCCAACTTAAAACAGAATTATTAATAAAACAAATCATAAAAACACAAGCAATATTATAGAAGATATACTTATCATGATAGTGTGTTCACGAAAATGTTTATAACTTTTGTTACCCTGTTGGTCTTTGATTTTCCACGTATCTTTTCCTTTTATTCCATTTGTATAAAACTATCACTCGCATTTTCTCTTGACTGTACTATTAATACCAACAATATATTTTTAATTTGTGCTAAAATACCCAATTATATGTTTCCATAGACCGGGAGCCGCAGGACATCCGTCCAGAGTGAGGTTTGTAAAAAAAATATGTTTTTAGGGAATTGCTTCGTTAATTAGCGTTTGTATATTTACACAGCCCGTTACACCCTGGCTGTGTAAATAAACACACACAGTTTCTAAATAATTCGGGAAGCATTGTAAACATTGAATATATTTCACCCAAACATAATTTTTAAATGATTATTTATTATTTTGGTCTTAATACTTTTTTTAAATATATGTTTTAGGAAACTTAACTAATTCACAATAGTTAATATATTTGTTTAAGTTTTTAAGTACAAGTTAGTTCATTATTAGACCAATTTTACCCGTATTTGTTAATTTCAAACATAAAACAATAATATAATAAAACAAATCATACATACACAAGTAATAACAGAGATACTTATCATGACGGTGTTCACGATAATGTACATAACATAACTTTTTTCCTTATTTGTCCTTGATTTTGCCACGTGTCTTTTCACCATGTTCTCTTCACTGTACTATTAATACCAACAATATATTTTTTATATGTGCTAAAATTCCCAATTATATGTTTCTATAGACCGAGAGCCGCAGGACATCTATTCAGAGCGAGGTTTGTACGAATTGTATTAGCGAATTGCTTTTAATTAAAAGTAAAGAACATTTGACCATGTTTTTGTAAAAGATGTGAAAATAGCTTTAATGGCATTTTGGTTAGATTTTTGGGTCTACGCCTTAATTTTCCCGTTTTTGATCAGGTAAAAGAGGAAGCCCAGACTCAAAGTCGAAAGAGCTCTATCATTGAGAACAAAGCGGTTAAGGTAAATTTTATCATGATTTTTACAGTTTTATTATGTTTCTTTTTATTGCCTAATTTTTTCCTGCTTAGTATTGATAATTTATAATGTTTACATTAACATTAATTTAATTTGTAATCAGAAAATTTGTAAATAAGACATAGTAAGCTTAGTACTGCGTGCTGTTAATCTCAATAGATCCATAAACTGAAATAAACATGGCAAGGTTGTACTTAAGGCAAAAATCCATTCCATTTCACCCTTCCATGTAATTATATTAAAATCTGCCAACATTTAATAATAATAATAGTTTCTACCGCAACTAAATGAATTAATAGAACTAAAGAACAACTTTTAGAATTAACGATACAATTTTATATTCATAGGTCACAAAAGAGACTGCTGAGAGCAGAAAATCTTCGATAGCCTCTGTGGCTGAGACACAAGAGATAGCAGCAGTGAAAAAGACCGGTCTTAAGGTACGTAATAAGATAAGTTAAAAAAAACAACAGAGAGAGAGAGAGAGAGAGAGTTGTTAAGAGACTTATGAAAAATAGTACAGAAAATATTTTTTGAAGTATATAAACTTTTGTTACAAGTTAAGGTTGATAAGTAACTGTAGTAAAAGTAAAACGCATTTTGCTTCAGGAAATTTATTAAAGGTTGAAATGGTATTCTCCTGTCTTTTAACATCTCTCAAAATACATTAATACAAAACATTTTCCCATGCCACATGCAAAGCAAACCTGGATTATAGCAATTTTATTAGTGTTGCAGAGGTTGTCCCCGTTTCAGTTAGTACTGAGCTTCATACAAAAGCAAGTGTTTACAAGGCTTTTAGAGTTTTTGGACACATGTCATAGTGTATAGATACATCAACACATATAGTAAACTACACGAGTTACACTGTAGTTAAACGAATTTTATTCGTTTTGTTTGTTTTGTTTTTAAAAGTAGTTAGAAATACAATTTTGATTAAATTGAACAATCATTATCGAAGCTATTATTCTATTGATTGTTGGTAATTAAAATCAAATTTACATAAATATTTATCAAAATTGTGTTTCTCCTTTAGTTGTACTGATAGAGTACAAACAAGATTTATGCACCCTACACATGACGCTTATTTTTATCCCTATTAACTTGATTTTAAGGGTACCATTGAAAAAGCAGAAGTAAAAGAAATGGAGAAAGTTAAACTGAGGGTAAGTACTATATCACTTCCAGATGCATGTTTAATGTTAAATTTATCCGTTTCAATATAAATAAAAATTACTTTCTTGTACCCTCTTATATAAATCTTTTGTATATATAACTTTAAAAAAATCAAACAATTAGTACATGTTTGAAAATTGTGTGAAACAGTAATTAACTGTGTTATTAAAAAATCTTCTAAATATAAACGTTCTAGTTAAGACAAGACGGTGTAAATATGGAATTAAACTAAGTATACATTATTTTTGTAAATAGGGTGAGCCGGAAGATGAGGTAACGACAGAATCAGATAAGCCTACACATAAAACTTTACCTAGGCGACCTACGAAAAATGACACGCAGGTATATACACATCACACTCATTCACATTTACATTGCACATTCATTATTATAATTTCTAATTATGATAGACAATAATATAAATGACTTTATTAGGAATCTACTCAAATTGTTGAACCGAAACGCCGGGAGAGCCTTGACATTAAGCCCAAAACTAAAACCGAACCAAAACGTCGCCAGAGCAACGTCGAGGTAATACATTTTATAAAATTCTAGTAAGGTATGGTCATTTATACTATTGATTATAATTATGGTCTATACTATACAGACTTCAGAACAAACAGAAGAAACTGAAGTTACTGAAAAGAGCAAAAAGTCTGTTGATAAGCCAAAAGAACTTCTTAAGCGAAAACCCAGCAAGACTAACGAGGTATTTTTTTCTTTAAACCGTTCAATCATTTCCAGTAAAAAACAATTACTCATGATAGTCGTTTTGTTTAGGAAAATATTATGGAAACCGAGACTAAAGAAATAACGGAAGTAAAGAGGAAGGTTTCAATTGATAAACGAACTGAACCTACAGTATCTTTGCGTAAATCAAGCACGACGGATGAGGTAATAGATCACGATTATTTTAGGTTTTACTAGAATTATTGTTACCTTGTAAGAGATGATAACGCTATTTTACTTAGATCAGTGTATTAAAAGTACCTTATGTTATAACATTTTAACAGGATAACGAAAATGTCATGGAAGTTGACGAGATAGACGAATCTGGGGTCTTAGATAAACCATCAGAACCCTATAAGCGCAAGCCAAGCCAGGTTGAAGAGGTATATTAAATTTTTGTAGGTTCAACAATAAAAATGAATTATTATTACAAAATTCTAAATTTAAACGGGGTTATAAAAAGGTTAAATCACGTAAAGAATCAGAAGTTAAAGAAACACCCAAAATCTTGGAAACTCTTCCAATGGAAAACACAGAGTCTAAATTTCCAAGGGGTAACGAATCAGACGAGGTAGACAGAAATCATTTAAACTTTGTTTTATCTAAGTTACTAATTAAGATATTGATGCGGTTCTCGATAAACAAGTTAAGAAAGAAAAGGAACCTGAGGTTAAAGACACACCTACAGAGCCAGAAACAGTTTCGATTAAAAACTCAGCAGAGCCTAAATTTCCTTGGCGAAAATCTAGTAAATCTGATGAGGTAGTTGACTGAAATCTCATGTAAAATTATTTTCTTTTTTTATCTTTATTGGCTTAGAAGTCTTTTTAACACCATGAATTGTGAACAGGCAAAGAAAAATAATGAACCAGAGATTAAGCAAGTTCCAAAAATTAACGAAATACCTGTAGACCAACCGGCAGATTCCAAAAACCCTTGGCGTCGTCCAAGTAAAATTGAGGTATAATAAAAAAACATATATATATTATTTACCATTAATATACAGGGCTATGATTGGCAATATTAATTGGCATAAAATTATTGTTTTGTAGGAAACTGCAATAGCCAAGGTTGACACTTTGAAACCTGAAATCATTGAACCAAGTAAAAACGACAATTCAAAGGTAGTGTCTTTAGCTGATTTGCCTAACTTTAGACTTATTTTGATTTTAATATGAGTACATTTAACGTTTATTCAAATTCATTTTATTTCCTTGCTATTTTTACTAGGAGGAAGATAAGTCAGACGCGGAAGATACATTTAAACCACTTGTTGTACAAACGCCATTCTACTTGAGGCGAAAGTCATACGAGGTAATCCAAATTGATATATTCGTTAAACGTAATAAGATATCTTAATAGGTAGAACTAACATAAATAAACAACATTTTGTAGGAACCAGAAGAAAGAGCTTGGCTGGAAGAGCTTGAAAGAGAATTTGGACAAAAAGAGGTAGTTACAAATATCGTATTTTCACAACTAAGAATAATATGCGGAATATTACTTTAATATTCATTTACATTTTACTAGGAGCCTGCTGATAAATCTAAAACACTTGACACACCTACACAAGCACACCCGTGGAGAAAACCACGCACAGAGGTACACTATACATACACATATTCAATACTCAATACTCATAATTATACACTTAAAAAACACTCAATCATTTTGAGTATTTTCAAAAGCATGAATAGACAAAAAAAAATGATATGTAATAGATACTAAATCTTTAATTAACATACACAAATTATCAGGTACCAACATTAAAAACACCAGAACCAGACATAAAGCAGGCAGAAGTGCCATTTTCTTGGCAAGCTATCCCTGAAATACCTCAGGTATATAATAATACTATTATATTATTATTTCTTAATTATGGAAGACCTATGTGAATATAAATAATTATATTTTTATATTAGGCTGAACAAACGCCAGAACTAGAGGACAGTTTTAAACCGACACTGCTTGAGGCATCTGACCCAGCACCCTGGAGAAGAGCACGGTCTCCCCAGGTATACACAAAATTACGCATCAAATAATTATGTTCTTATCTCTCTCTAAATTAATGCAAGGCAAGCACGTAAGTGCTACAACTACATGCATTCACACTATCATTCGCACTACTATTCACTTTTGCACACACAAAACCAAACACAGACATGAAACAAGCACTCGTTCGCATCCAAGCACTACACATACACAAGCTATGAATATTGGCTTTGAAAGGCTTTCAATCATACACGCACACATTCGTATGGTCGCCATTAAGTTTGAATTTGCTCTTTAGGCTGAACCGGCTGAAACAAATAAACCTACTACGTTAGAAATACCACAGCCAGCTTATTTGAAGCTACGAGATGAGGTACACTGTACAATTCAGCACTGGTTCTCAATTGCACTGCACTTTTTTTCAGGAGTTCTAGCACCAGCTATCACACATGCACAAAGCTATTTATTCGTAGTTAAGCATTGTTAAATCGACTAAGACTTGCAGTAGTTAGAAGCAATATGGATTTGTGTTTTATATTCCAAGGCTATTGTTGTACAAAATGTATATAATTATTATTGTATATTACACTTTATACTTGTAGCAGTGTATGCCTAATGAATAATAATGTGCGTTTTATCTTTTTCCTTTTGGTTTTCTTAGTTTCTTGCTTTTGCTTTTGCTTCAATAACTTCCTTTCTTTCCTCTCATGTGAAAAATATTATTCTACTTTTTGTTTATTTATATTGTACCATTTTCATGTTTCTAGCGACTGGTAAGTATTGTGTCAATAATTATATATTATTACACGTAAGACATTAGGTTTCCTTAAAATAGGAATATGTATCTAATTTATCGACGATCAGTAAATGTTGTACATTGGGAGAGGCCTACGAGTATGTCTAGAAGTTGATATATATAGGCTGATTATGATGGTGGTGATGATTTAACTGATCCAGAAAAATCTTAATTAATTAACCATAAAATTTACTAAAAGAAAAGCAAACATCCATTTGAAATTATAAAACAGTCCTATCTATAGACCTACAAGTCTATTTTTAAACGACTATTTTAACGTTATCTGCAATTCGACGTCTACATAAAATAAAATAAAAAGACTAATATTATTAACACGTAATAAATATTCCAGAAAGTGGCAGTTAAAGAAGAGAAAGTCGCAGAAGAGGTCAAGAAAGCTAAAGTTAGCACTGTCAGAAAGAAGGCTGAAGAATTGCCAGAAATTCCTGATTATGAAAGGCCTGAACTTGAAGTATATGAGGCTTCAGACTTTACACCTAGCACGAGAGATAAACCTGACAAGGTGAGCTTTACAAGTGTTTTCAAAATCATATTACAGAAAGGATATTATTAGTTCTAATAGTTAGGTATCCACTTCCGTTCAGCCATTACGGATCTAAGTGATTATAGTTATCCCATATAAATCGTAATTTTTTCCGGGTATTCTATTTATATAACGAGCAAAAGTTTAATTAATACAATCTTAAATATTTACAAACAAAATAGCTACTAATTAAAATTAAAATTACAAACTAAATATATAAAAATTATAATTTAGGGTATTAATTATCTCCACACCAAATTTTATTGTAATATAGTAAGCAATTAGTCCCTGGCCGATGGCCTGATTATAGATAAACTTCTGTAAATTTGCAGAAGTCTGTTAAAAGCCTAAAAGATACCGTTTATAGCTATTAACTGAAGAATATCACAATTTACCTTATTTCTGATGACCGTCCCATCGGGTCGACAAAAAATCATAATGTATATTAACAAATGTTTATTTTGAACTCTAGAAGTTGAATGTAAACACATTCAACATTTCCACTTTCTAGCTCGAATGAACTGGCGTGACTGGCAAAGTAGAGGTTTTCTTTAAAACTTGGATCTATATTTTGAACTCTTATTATCATAAATGTTCCAAAGCTTTGCGTTGTCACCTCTTTATAAACACACCCTCCAAATATCAAGTTTCTAGGTCTAAATGGTTTTGGCTGTGCGTTGTTTGTCAGTCAGTCACTCAGGAGAAGGCCTTTTATATTATTGATGGTGATGATGATTAAGTTTTCGATGACTGATGAAACAATATTTGTATAATGTTTGTTTAGGTCCAACCAGTACCTAAGGTACCTGAAATCAATGCACCAGAAGAGAGGCTTGCAGCGCCTAAAATTGAAGTCAGTCGCGAAAAGTCGCCCAAACCCGAGTTACCAAGGAAACCTTCCTTGGTACCCGGAGTTCCAGCAAGACGTGGTTCCCTTATTCCTCCACCAGAGGAAATGGGAAGACGTCCTTCGCTTATCATCAGCGACGAGGTATGTATCTTTCAGATTTCTATTTATTATAAATACAAATTATATTTTATTTTTGAAAGAATATTTTACATCGATAACATAAATGTCGTCCATATCGGTAAAGGTATGAATATATTTTTAGATTGTATGTTCAGTTGTGCCGTCTAAATGTAGAGAATAGACACATTATTTTGTTTTACATGAAACGTCAACATTTTGATAACATATGACTAAAATTATTTTAAAAACATTATGATTTTAATGCAGCTGTTACAAGATGATGGTAATTTAATAAATGTTGACGTTTTACCTGATTATAATTTTGTACCTGTTAGCATAGTAGACACCCCACTCTCTTAAGCCGAACCCATAACAGAACATCCTAGATTATTTCCCATGCGACAAATTGCAAATGATCATCTACACAAAGATGATAAAACGCTTCACACATTCCGCCACTGAGTGCTTATTAGTGACAAATAAAGTTTGTTTACAATGGATTGAAGCTTGAACCCCTCAAATCCCCGCTTTTTAGATCTAGAATCTAGCCACCACACTGCGGATACTATACAAACACCGTTTTAAATTATGTAGCGTTATTAAGATCGTGCAAAACGTAATCCACAGGATAATAGAAAACTAAGACCCGGTGAGGTGATCGAAGAGAAGAAGGTAAAAGCAAAAAATGCTAAGAATCACTTTCTGAATGCTAAACATTACGTTGCCATGATACAAATTCTTAACTTTTATCTGTAAACGGAACTATTAATGCATTTGCATCGGATGAGGTTTAAAACATTGTCGTAATCGTACTGGATAATCACATAATCACATATTTTTTTGGATATGTAATTATCCAGAATCTAAAAAACGTTTTGTCGTCGAAAGCACAAAGCTACATTGCACACACTTGTGAAGTAAACGCACACAGATAAACTGCACAGCTTGTAAGCACGTACGCACACAAAATAACGGTAACGAGGATTGATAGTATCGAAAAAAAGTTGCAAGAATGGTGTGTCGGGAAAGCTTGTATTACACACATAGTAAATCGGACACTAATGGGCTGATGCAAGTAGCTGCACACATTCACAAACTTGCATCTGTAGGTTTAAAAAAGTGCGCTTGACAACAATGAATAAAATGATGTACATTATGATCAAGCACGCTTATGCAAATCTTCAAATGATGCAAGGCAGTGGAAGTATGCAGTTAGGTGTATGGCTGACATAACATTCAAGATTAACACGAAGATGCGGCAGTAATGTAATAACTTTTGCACACGCCTGGTTAGGTCTGCACCAAAATAATGAGCACGAATCAGGTTAGGGCACCGAGGTTCGGCAGCGGAGATGTAGGTAGGAAGTAAGAAAACATAAACAAAGGGGTTATTATCAATATTTTTTAACAACAGGTCACCAAATTACGTCCTGGAGAAGTTTTAGACGAGAGAAAGGTGAGATCGAATGGGTCTGGTCAGTTTTAGGTGGAAGCTGCTCGCTTTTGCAAAGCATTTTGTCTTAGTTTTTATTTTTTTCTTCTTTTACTCACGACTACACGGACGACTATTGTTACGATTGGTCATAACTATTACTCAATTTTTTAATTTGTAAACTTATTTTATAATGTTTTGTTGCAATTATAAATATTACATATTACACTTCCCACAAGAAATACTTTAAATACATTACAGAATTCACACTCTGTTACATATTGAGCACAGTTCTTGTCTCTACTGCAATTATTCTAAAACACATCAGTGGAGATGTCTGTCCTGAAATACTTTTACTTCTCTATACCCATAGATTCCTTTTAGTCGCTCCAAACATACAATCAATTACTATTCTTTTTAGATTTTTTAGTTTTCTTTAGACTTTTTTATAGGGATTAGATTCTAGCTGCCGCTTAGCCGACCAGTGGTGGAAATTTGACAATATCGCTGGAGTTTGGTTCTTTTTTTGGTAAGAGAACCAGTATTTTCTAAAATGTTTTAAATCATATGGGAAATTTTATTAACTTGATCAAAACTGGTTCTCGTATCAAAAATGCTTTATAGTTGTCTATTAGTGAGCTTATCCAATTTTCTAGTTTCAAATAACATTTTAGTATTTTCGCTTTATAAATCCTTAAATGGCACTTTTTAGTTTATACTTTACTAAATTACCAAATATATTATTGGCACAATAATTTTAGTGAGAAATTTGCTTCTTATTTTAAAATAACCCTTTCGAAAACCGCCAGCTTCAATCATAAAATTACATACTTACCACACAAAAAACACAATCAAAGCACATATAAGCACCACATAATACAGACCTCACACAAACACACTTAATATACACATTGTACAGAGTTGACTTCTAATTTATGCGCACACATTAACAGAGAATGTTTTTACTAAAACTTTTATTTTTTCCAAAAAAAGAAACGAGGTAGCAGGCCGGGTGAAGTCACGGATGAGGTATATAAGATGTGTGGAAAATATATGTTTAGAAACTGTATGTTATATAGAAAAAAATATGTTTTAGATAAGTGGCTAACATAGAATCTTTCCAAGTGATTAATTCGAAAGTGAATAATTTCATTCTGAAAAAACCATTTCTGGGAATAAAAGACTTCAATCATATAACTACTTGACAGCATCATACGGGTTTTCGTAATATATGATTGAATTAAATACTTAAAGGGTATATAAACACAGCTATAATTTGATGTCATTCAAATTTTTATAGTAGAAGCTAATATTGATAATCCTAGTGCAACTAATCTCTTGTCATTTTAACATTCTATTAAAAATATAATTATAATTTTAAACAAAATGTTGCATGTTTCCTAATAATAAATGGGAAATAAATAACTAATACCTCCTGGCATAAATGTTACCAATAAGTTGATTTCAAATGTTCAATTGAATATTTTTGAATTAGGAAAAAAGTTGTTGGTAAAGTTTATTATTATAAACATGATTCAAGGCAATAACATCAACAGCTTCAGCACCAGTTACTAACTTTTATGTTTGTATAATATCTATGATAATTTATTTTGCGGTCATAGATATTACGGCACCCAATAAAGATGTCACAAAATAAACTGATTAACAATACAGAATTGCGTAAGTTACAGTCTTAAATCATGCAGTTTCAAAATGCGTAGACAATAAGCATATAATATTATCAGAGTGTATTGAATATATTAACAGAAGCTATATAAAGATAATCTATAATAATTAACAACCAATGAATACAAGTCCATCGCTAAAATTTCAGAATCTATGACACAAATAGCGAAATCGCTAATAATTGTCACGAGAATGAGTCATCAGCGCACTTCAGATAAGACAAATTATTCAAATCATAAAACTAAAAATAACTAAAATAAAATAGTGAAAGAAAATGTAGAGGAAGCTCCGCAAAAGAATACGTGTCGTAAAAACAATAAAATGTATATAAAACGGATGTATAAAAGTTTAAAAATAGATGTATGAAATGTAATAACCGTGTAGCTAATTATAGTAACACCTGTCTCACTAAATGACGCTATAGCTGACGCTAGCGATTTTAATCAAATAAATGGGCCGAAGAGAGTCATGAGCCAGGATTTCATTTTCTAGTAATGCATTGTATGATTTAGTATGAGTAACTAACTCTTATAAATATGAATGGGAAAATTAGACCAAGGGCGTGAGAGTCACATATTCTCACCCTTATACGGTGGCGCTGCCTAGTAGAGGGAGTTATATTCGATCCACTATATGAATAAGATGCACGTAGAACGTCATACAATGAAGAAACACGTGGTTCTGTCATACAATAATTATGTATCAAAAGCTATTACGAGTGAACTTGTTTATCATACTGAAACATATAAAAGTAAACCATAGTTTAGTAAATAAAATTATGATATTTAAATTATGATAAAAAAATATTAATTAAATTAATTTCCTTTAATAACAATTTGCCACAACTTCGTAAAATATAACTGAACACAACATTAATACCGCCACCTAATAAAATATCAATAAAATACTCTAAAGGACGCTCCGTGAACAGAATTAAAATATTAACTGATTGACACTGTGGACATATCTTATAGCAGTAGCGAAATATCTTAGGTGCGCGTAGGCAGACGGTCGCTCTTCTTGTGGACTGGGCAATCGCATGCACATTCGATTTTTTTGGCAAAGGCACAGATGCCACTTTATCGACAGTTAATTTATCACTGTATAGACAGCTGCACATCTCAAATCACATCCGGAAGATTGATATTGATTAAAAGATACATCTCAAGGGTCACGCAACCCAAATTCAGGTCAGACTTTTTACGAGTCGACTAAATTACTTAAACTTTCATCTGGCTTGCTTTAATTTTTGTTGCAAGAAAAATTTAAAGAGACTATTCAGTCTATTGACCCTAAAGCTTATCATTCATAAATAAAATATAACCAAAAAAAACTTTAAGTAAACTTTTTTAGTAGTACTTTTAATTAATAACATTCGTCAGATTTTATTTTGTAACATTAAACTGGTATTTACCGGAGTACAAACACCAAGGGATAAGTTTAGTTGAATGCAGGGATGAATCAAGACGAAAAGAGCGTGAAATTTTAAATTACATGATGATTGCCCACAAATAATGATTTAAACACTTGCCAGTGTTTACATTATTAATTGGAGTTGACGACACAGCAACGACAACAAGAAGTTTAATTGCACTTGTATCCTCTATTGACCGCTTCATGACAGAACTGTCAACAGAATTTTATCGACTCGTTAACAATGTAATTATTGGCAACGGCTGAGTCAACGATTAACTGAACGGTGGATATAAATAACTAGGTGCCAATCAATCTTTCAATCACCTTGCTCAGACCCTCAATCTAATATAATTTATGAATGCAAAACAGGCGTCACTTTGTCTTTTGGGACACCTCATCATTGAAAGCGACGTTTAAATGATTGTTTTTGATGTCAATGACGACAAACATAGTGGCGCACGATGCAACAGAATTGAAACTCCTATTATCGTCAAGGCAAGCTCTGTAGAAATAGAGAACCTGAGGGCGACAAACGTGTACAGCGAAACGGTTATAAAATGTCCAGTGTCAGAAATTGATAATATCGACAAGTTATAGGAAGAGCTTCCTCGATCCGAAGCCAATAACATCGACACTAATGCAGAAAATCAGTGTCGGCACTCCATACAGATCCGCAGAGACACATATAAGAACCTGCTGCATGGATGGCTCACCTTAATCTGATGATTAATTGAATTTGTCTGCTGATATGTGCTGTGCACAAATAGACACCCGCGTCCCCCTCTCGTCCCCCTTCCTCTAGTAGAGACGTCCACGCTCGCGACCCCTTGGTTCAGTCTTTTGACATTCGCGCTCATTTTTAGATGGAACGAAACTACGAATTTCCTTAAATCGAAAATCCAAATCGGCATAAAAAATTTAATAAAAAAAAATATATATTGCATAACAGGTGTAACACTTAAATTTAATGTTAAAGCATTTACTTATTAAACTTTAAATTGATTATGAAAACTGACTGTATTAAGGAACTGTGACTATTAATTATTAATTATTATTATGAGAAGAGTGCGAAAATTTACGTGAATAGGGTGTAGAGTGGATCTGTGATATTATTTATTTAGGTTTAAGATAAACTTAAATGTTAATTTATTGTTAAAACTTAGTTTGTAATGTGACATCTTTGTGGTTAAACGTAATTAACAAGAATGGCAGCGGTGGCTAAAAAGCTGTCCATTCCTAAACTAACTCTAGTACCGGTAAGTAACTTTTTTGTAATTTATGTACTTTTTGTGTCCTTTGAAACCGACGCGATTTGTCATTAGTCATAAAAATATATTAAATGTCCATGCAGTTTAGTAAAAAAATATTAATAATAATCTTAATATCATTTAGTTTTTGTTTATTTTTTTTTAATATATTGCGAATTTTTAATTATATAATAACTGTCTTTTTTATTACTAAATGGTACACTTAATTCTTAACGTTAGAATTTTCGCCATTTCTTAACTCTGTAAGTTAATCCGTAACCTAGCGAAATTTTTACAAGAGGCGCTGTATAGATTTTTTTCTTTATTGAGTAAATTAATGAAACCTACCGGAGGTTTCATTTATTATCCACCGAATGGGTATTATTAATTATTATTATGACAGTCGTGTAGCATTCATCAGTAAGACCATATTCATTGTCAGCCATTTGGCTAGACTTATTATACAACTTTACTTTTGTCATAACCATTTCTGTTACCTGTCATATTTTCTTGATCTATAATTATTTTATTGGTGCCTGCGGCAAATTCTAATGTAACATCTCTCAACAAGAGTTATTTTAGGGATATCAAATTAACCAGTTTTATTACTGTCTCTTTTATTTCTTTCTTAGAGTTTACGTATTCGTTCTTTGATCTATTTCTCACCTGACTATGAAAAAAATATTTTTATGACCTTTGACAATTTTTTAAATCTATTTTTTTTTTGATGTGGAAGTTTTATCGTATAAATTAAACTACATGTTTTATTGAGTAAATAAGCAGCGCTCCCATTCTTTCACATAATTGTCAATAATTTTTTTCCCAAATTTATTATACTTGTTTTTATTGTGATTAACATATCTGTGTTCCTAAGGTATAAAAAAACTTACATTCACTCTATTGATAATATAGCGACGAAAATCGGGAGATGCCAGGAGGCCTTCTATTCAAGATTTAGAAGATCTTATTAACAAGCCTTCAGTGCCCCTCCAACCTATTGGAAATGAGGGACCTCCAGTCATCGTCGATGTGCAGGAGAGCTACTCTGCTGTTGAAGGTAGTCAAATCGAAAGTATTATGATTAATTATAA
The DNA here is from genome assembly GCA_932305915.1 of Agriopis marginaria. Classification (NCBI taxonomy): domain Eukaryota; kingdom Metazoa; phylum Arthropoda; class Insecta; order Lepidoptera; family Geometridae; genus Agriopis; species Agriopis marginaria. The sequence goes on along the minus strand of OW029914.1, from coordinate 16,037,241 downwards.
CATGTTATATAAGTTCAATATTTTAACGTGACATCATATATTTAGATCAAACCGGATATCTCACTGTACAAGTGGAAGGTAACCCAGCACCCACATTCAAGTTCTACAAGGGTGTTGGTGAAATTATTGAGGGAGGTCGCTTCAAGTTTATCACTGATGGCGAAAATGGACTTATTACTCTGTGTATGAGGAAAGTGAAGCCATTAGATGAAGGAAAATACAAGGTTGTTGTCAGCAACATTCATGGCGAAGACTCAGCTGAGATGCAACTTTATGTATCTGGTAAGTTCTATAACAACATTTAAATAAAATTATAAATAAATATGTAAACTCTGAAGGTTAGAACATAACTAACATACTTCAATATATGCAGACTCTAGTGGCATGGACTTCCGTGCTATGCTAAAGAAGAGGAAATACGCCAAATGGCAGGAAAAGAAAGAAGATCCTGAATACAATCTGAAAGAAACCGAAAAACCTATTCCACCTCTCAAGAAAGTTGAAAAGGTAAAGTTTGGAGACTCTATTAAGATATTTCCATATCTCTAAAATGTCTAGATGAAAAGAAGATGGTGATATAAACGCTAATCTAAAAATTTAATCTAAAAATAATGGCACAAGATGATGTAGACGTTATCTATTACACCTACATATAGAATAAAGGATATAATTGGAATTGAAAAGGATATAGATGCAGTAACTTCTACATTGTCATGTAGTCTATTAAAAGAAATAATAAATGCTATGATTAAAATTATACGGACAGCTCCATCGGGCAAATGTGTACACGAATACTATTGCAGTAACTTTTTTCACTGAACTCACATTAAAAACATGTTTATTCTTCTCATTTATTATTTAGCATAAATTAATTTCTGTCATTTTGCTAAAGCTTCATGCTGATACAATATAATATTTATGCCATATTTAGCATGTACCATAATGCTTTAGAGCATTTTTATAGTACTCCTCTATAATACCGCTCTAATAGAGTTTATTCTTATAAGTTTATGAGAGTTTATGCTACTAGTTAATTCAGTAAGATTTCGTATGCATCATGACGTTTGGTTCTTAGGGCTTAGAGACTGGATATTACGAGGAAGACGGCTTCATTGTGGTCGTCTCCGAGGGTGTCGAGATGGGTAGATTCCCAGCTGACAGGCGCAGGAACTCTTCAAACTGGGACTGGATTAAGGTCATCGATATTTCAAACAGTATCATCGTTCATTCCATCTTACACGTCCACTTTGTCTTCAATCTGTGATCGTCCTTTGTTATTGTTAAACTTTCAATATGCCAAGGACAAGCATATACAAACTTTTCTCCCACTATCGATTAAAATATTTTTTGTCAAAACAATGTCAACGTCAACATTGTTTACACTGTCGATGTGTTAAAAAGTGTTGGAGAATTTTCTGTTTAATCCTATTTTAAATCGGATTAATAATTATTTACGAGCATGGCTGGATGGTTGTCTAAACAATTGTTTAATTGGTTTCAAGTTAGTACAATTTAATCATCCATTTTCATCAATAAAATAATTTCGAAACAAAACTTACCGGACCGGTATGCATTTAGCCACACATTCGGCTTTCTTTGGTTGCTTTTCACACAGTGCTTTTGAAGAAGTTACTTCGCAAGTAACGAGCTTGTTATAAAATTTTAGGGTGTTTACGAAATAAGGAGACGTATGTCTCTTCCTGAAATAGTACCCGATTGGCCCAAATTGATGGAGGCTGTCAAAATAAAGGTTCGATAAAAAGGAGGCGCTAAAAGTAAAACATAAATCAAAGAAATTTTTTGTTCTTTTGAAATTGTTACCAAGAAAGACAACAAGAATACAATAAAATAAGTGCAAGTGTACTGTGGAATGTTTTGAAAGGACAGAAATTATCTTCTAAATAATGACTGAGTTAAAAATCACGAATGATAAACTAAAACTAAAATATGCCTCTGAAATTACCGTCGTCACCTATACACAGAAATTAAGATTGTTGTATCTAAAATAATAACGCGTTACATGCTACAAAAAACTTAAGATATAAAAAATGTGATGACGTTATTTTCAGTGTTCTAAATAAAAAATGCATTAAATTTGATTTTTAAAATAACTCACAGAGGTTTTTGTATCACCACTTCACGTTTCTTTAACTAGAACATGACTTTCAGGGAATGTAAGTGGAATGAATTTGATGACTAAGTGACTTTTTTCCTTTGGATTTTTGTCTGTATTATCAATTGCAGGTATATCTTTGACGACAGGTTGAGGAGCTTCTGTCACGTCATTATAATTAAAAAATGTTTTTTTCCCTCTCATTTAATTCATTAATTTCAGCTGATGCATCCGATGTTTTGCAGATGTTGGAATTTTTGCCAAATAAATTGTTAGTTACCCTTTTCCCCTTTTCGAATTCACTGAGAAAGTATCAGTGTGAAATTTGGTGTAGCTTGAAGCTTTTATAAATTAGAGAGCTAAGGCAGAGTATGCTTTGGTCTTCACGATTTCTAAGCGAAGAGTACCTACTAAGAATAAACGGATATTTTGTAGAGAAACCAAATTAGAAGACCGTCACTAGCGGAACTGATTCCAGATTGGCCGGTCCTTCACTCGTTCAAAAGAGACGAGGTTTGACAATAAAGACAATGTCAATAGACGGCACAGTGCATCTTGCAAGTGTATCACCAAAAGCAAAACTCGCACAAAATGTTTCACGTATGCTGGATATTTCAAACGGTTCAATGAATATGGAAGCTCTTGCACTGGTGTCTCTTTTGATTTCTTTTTGGCATCCGTAGCTTCTATCTTAATAGTAAACGGTTTTGTAGATATTTAGCTATTTTTATCTTTACCATAATATGACACAGTTGTAAATATTGAGGGAAGTATTTGATTTTCGGAATCTTTCAGATTTTCTTCAACTTCAATTTTTATACTTGTAATAAAATTAAGTACATACTTAGCCATCTTTTACTTTCCACTTCCTTGTAGTTCAAGTCCTTGTCGACAGGCATTAGAGCAATAGTTTCATTGAATTGAACTTTTTGAATTTCAGCATTGAGGACACCCACTGGAAAATCTATAGTTAGCACATCTTTAGTTCTATTTATTCTTCTCTTCACTTCTACAGCAATATTTATGTGCACTACTTCGTCGGTAATAGCAGCACAAAGCACAGGCACAAATCGATGTTTAGGATGTTTTTGATGTTAATCCCTATCAAAAATGATGAATACATCATATTTCCTATCTAATGAACCAATTGCGTGTACTGTCAATAATTTAATAAATTCATCATTTTTGGACGGAATTTTTTATTGTACATTAATTACACTTGATTATTTTATTATCTTCTTTATTACTCGTTACTGTTGCACATTCTGTTCTTCGAAATTTATAGAAATTCCAATTTCTGTACAATAAGCATGGATTTCACCTTGACGATGAGAAAATGGCTGATGACCCTAACGCCTCGGTTCATTTCATTTGATCGTGTTGATTTGCACTCCGTGACCGTTGAATTTAAGTAGATAAGAGAGGGAGTCCTTTACGGTCAGCACTTTCAGCTTTTTGTATGGAGAGCACTTGTTTTTGTATGCACTTGATCATTATTTCGATGAACAGGTATATTAATTGTTACTGGCCAACGATTTCAGAAACAAGAGTCATTCTTGAAGCCCCTCGTAGATCAATTCGCAAAGGAAGGCAAGGATAAGAAGGTCACGTTCGAAGCCATCTTTACCAAGCCTAATTCCAAGCCGAAATGGTTCTTCCGTAAAGATGTAAGTACTTAATACAACAGAAAACAAGACTGATAAGGTAATATAAGTAAAAATGTTTTTTTTTTTATTGCTTACAGGAACTATTCCCTGGAAGCAAATATAAGATGACTAACGAGCAAGACTCATACAAGCTGATTATCTTCACCCCTAAAGTGGAAGATACCGGCAAGATTACCATCGAGATCGGTGGCACCACTTGCACCGCTTTCTTGCAAGTAGATGAGCCTGACCCGACATACACTTTCACCAAGCCATTGAAGAAGACTACCAGTGGTTATACCAAACACGAGACTGTTTTAGAATGCGTTGTATCCAACAGTCTCGCTATTGTTTCTTGGTGGAAGGAAGAAACGAAGTTGGAGGATGGCGATGTATTCTCCATCTCCAAAGACTTGTCCGGCGTTTGCAGATTGGCCATCAAGAGTGCCACTTTAGAAGATGCTGGCAATTACTCTTGTAGGATAGAGAAGCAGTCTGACAAGACTGAGACTGTCGTAAAAATTGTAGGTGAGTAACATTGCTTTACCATCCCATCGGTTATTGAAGAACCGATAATCGATGGGGAAGAAAGGTTCTTGAGTTGAAAGGTTGGTTGAGGTTGACCACGAACCGGAAGACGCAGCGTAGGTAGGCCTCCCACTAGATGAACCGATGACATTGTGAGAGTCGTTGGCATCCAGTGGATGCAAAAGGGAGGCTGTCGTTAAGTGTGGAGGTTAAAGCGGGAGGCCTATGTTCAGCAGTGGACGTCTTCTGGCTGATGATGATGATGATGGTGACTATAACATATTTATTCTTGTTATCTTCTGTAGTGGTGTTACAACAATATGGTTACATGTTGAAAGTTAACATTATTTTCGTTATTCATTTTACTTCCAGAATATCCCTACAAGTTCACGAAGGTGCTCAAATCGCAGCAGGCGATTGAGAAGGATACCATCGTGTTACTTTGTGAGCTCGACGATGCTACCGGCGACGTGAAATGGTAAGGCCCTTTACCATCTTTTTACAAGATTTTATTTAGCTTGAAATGTTTGTTAGTTTTGGTTAAATCTTCCAAGCTGAATTAGAACCAGATGCCTTATTATAGATGTCTTATCGTGATTCGGATTGTGATCGCGTGCCATCTCACTTACGCACGTGGTGCGAGTAAGTAGATACGAACGGGATGGCATGCAATCTCGATCACAATCAAACTTCTATAATAAAGCCGCAGTTCCCTCAACTGATTTTGCTGAAATTTTGCATACCTCTTTAGTTTTGGTGACAATACAAACGCAATACCCGATATTGTAATAATTTCAAAATTGCTGCCGCCACGAGAATGGGGATAGTGTATATTTTTTGTCAACCCTGTTAATATGGGTACCAAATCAAATGAAAGAGCTTGAAGAGTGGGAACAAGGACTGGCTAAGTAGTAGCTTAAATAAAATAAATAAATAATAAATATTTGAGACATATTATGAAAAATGTATATGAGTATCAAATGAAAGTGCTTGAAGAGTAGAAAAAGATAAAGTGAGTCACACTAAATTCAATATGGCCGCCGCTCCAAGATATACTTCGCATATACTTTGGTAAAACTAAATTCTTTTTCAAAAAAAAATATGTTGTTTCATAAACCTATTAATATGGTCAATTCTACCGGTACCGTTGTTCATGGTTGAGTTTCTCAAATTTGATGGATTTGTGTTTTTTTCGGTTTCATATTAGCATTTTATCGATGTCATTGGATAAATTCATTTACGCAGGTTCAAGGACGACCAGCCATTGAAGACTGATAAGCGCATCGTAATATCGAAGGAAGGACGCAAGCGCAAGGTCACTATCAAAGACGCTAAAGTCACTGATGCAGGCATGTTCAAGTGCGTCAGCAACGCCGATGAAACAGCATGCGAATTGATTGTCAATTGTGAGTATTTTGATGTTTTATTTGCCCGCGATTTTGTTCGCGTAGATTCCAACTAACAAACAAACAAAACAAAATAGAAACTTTCTTTTCAATTTTTCTCTCCTAATTCAGCCCCTACACAAAAACTGACGAACTTTTATACAAACCTTCATTGTCATTTGTGGATCAAGGCATTTATTCCTGGCGTACATCACTGTCATAGATATATAAATTAAAACAGGATAGGCAACATAATATCCCATTGTTTGAGCTCATCAGAGGTAGACCAGATTTGCAATGTTGCATTTACTTTGTATCTTCGCAGTCATTAGTTCCACTGTCTGATATCTAAGAGTCATCCATAAATATCAAAAATACTTTAAACAATTTTATTCCATATACAATATACATAAGGCTGTCAGTATTTCGCAGGAGTGATGTTTTCTTACCAAGTCTCTAACAAAACTTGTGATCAACCTGTTCCCACATCTTCAGTGATTCTTGTGTTATTCCAGACTGCAATCGCTTCAACAAAAAGTTGAAGGATACTGAAGCAATTGAGAGGGACAAGGTGGTTCTTGAGGTGGAACTGCAGGATCAAACCGCTGAGGCGGTGTGGTCGTTCAATGGACAGCCAATTGTACCTAATGAGAGGTAAGGGTTATCAGCATCACCAAAAAAACTGGCCGCGAGAATGATCTAGACTTCTAGAGTTTAAACTAAAGAAAAACAACAACAAAACGTTGACAACAACGAAGAAATATTACAAAAGTTCGCTCTATAATAGCGACTCCCTGTGTTATAAAAATTATTATTAAAATTTTATTCATATTTATTAAAATCTATTTGTTAGGATTGAAATTAAGAATCTGGGTGGCGGCAAGCACCAGCTGATTTTCAACAAGTTGGAGATGGAAGACGATGGAGAGATCCTTTGCGAGAGTGGAAAGCTCAGCTCTTCTTGCAAGCTTACAGTCAAGAAGGGAGAATCGAAGCCCACTATCGACTGCCCTGATGAGTTCAACGGCCCAGCTGACAGACCCTTCGTTATTGAGGTGCCTTACAAAAGTAAGTAGCCCTTATTAACAGCTAATAAAGTTTTCGAAATACCTATGCAGTGAAGTTAGAAAACACTCGCTTATTTTTTTATTGCAGTTTCCGGCACCAGACAGACGCCGATAGAGGCAAAGTTATGGAAGGACGGAAAAGCTCTACCCGCCAAAGAAGTCGAGGTGATCGTTGAACAAGAGAAGATTCTATTCAAGATGAAGAAGCCTAGCCGAGAGGGATCAGGTCAATACCAGATCAAACTATCCAACGGCCAGGGAGATGACAGCAAGGATGTCAACGTCATTATGCAGAGTGTACCTTCCGCTCCTCAGAATGTTGAGGTAGCTGAAGTGTTCCAGACGTCTTGTATTGTCACATGGAAGGCACCACAGGATGAAGGTGGTTCGCCACTCATCAAATATGTCATTGAAAGACAGGTTAGTAATTTTTATCCGTACGGTACCTAATTTGAGTTTTCAATCAAGATATTGTAACAATAACACGCTGACGAAATTTTTTTTGCAGGACTTATCTCTTAAGGCTGGTTGGGACAACGTGGCTGAAGTAGCGCAAGGTCAGCCTCTGAAATACAAGGTTGAAGACCTTGTGCCCAAGAAGACTTACAAGTTCAGGATCCGTGCTGTCAACAAGATTGGCTCCAGCGAGCCTGGACTCTTTGCCAAGCCTGTACTGGCTAAGGATCCTTGGGGTGAGTACAGAGTAAACGCTCTCCGTTGAAGCAAAGATATAGTCATCTGAATTGACATAAAAGATTAAAACTATCTTGAGCATCTGAAAAAATTAATCCTCTTCTTTTAGATGAACCATCGAAGCCCAAGAAATTGGAGCTCGTCGATTGGGACAAGGATCACGCAGATCTCAAATGGGAGAAGCCAGACAGTGACGGTGGAGCAGAGATTACTGGCTACGTCATCGAATACAAAGAGAAGTTTGGCAAGGACTGGGTTACTGGCAAAGAAGTTCCTGGGGACTGCCTGAAAGCAACTCAGGATGGTTTGAAAGAAGGATGCACCTATGAGTTCAGGGTTCGCGCTATTAACAAGGGTGGGCCTGGTGAACCTAGTGACAGCACTAAGCCTATTGTCGCTAAGTGCAGATTTGGTAAGGAAATACTTTGTTGATTTATAAATTTACATTCACCGCCTTTATTCTGGTTTGATATTGATATAACTTTCTTCTTTGTCCCTTTCAATTCTCCTGGTATTGAATGTAATATTATTCTTCCTTAGTTAAACCCTACATTGTTGGTGAGGGTCTTCAAAACATGATAATTAAGAAGGGCCAGGTCATCACTTTCGACATCAAGTACGGAGGTGAACCTGAACCGGAAGTCAAATGGATGCATGGAGAGGAGGTATGTAATATTAGTTTTATTTTTGTTTTTAATCTTGAAGATTTTTTACAGCTCTGTTAAAATCAGTTGTTCATATTTAATGTTCGGTAGGCAGTAACAACAGAAAAGAAAAAAAAATATGTTTCTTTTCTGTGGCAGTAACGTATCCTCCATAAAACATTGACACGACACATGTCATGACAAACATGTACATTCTAAAATGTAAACATTTGATAAAACTACACGAGGATATAAGAAACAGGATTAAACAGAAAAATCTATGAAAATAGCATATCATTCTATCATAAAAAATATAATATGAAACTTATTGACATTGTTTGATCATTATTTTTCTAACCAAATTGTTTTTATTTTTTCCAAAAAAAGAAACGTGGAAAGGCGTATACGGAGAAGGTCAGACGGTTGAAACTAGATGTTATCTTACACTTTATGTTCTAAAACATTTAATTTATTACTATACATTCTTCGTTATTCTACATTCACAACAATGTGCTAACAAATATTTACACTTTACAGATTTCTCACTTCTGTTTGAAATTGAATCATAATTAGTTTTTTGACGGTAGATGAATATTTTTTTCATAAGTCATTATGTTCTCTATTTGAATCGAGTTTTATTTTTGTGCAATGGTTCAATTTTAACAGAATGTTTACAAAGAAATTTCGCTTTGGACGCGATCTGAAAACGATCTATCTTAGATATTCAATGTTAAATTTTGGTTCATTTTTTTGCTGTTGTAAAATTGATCATTGTTTTTCTGTCACGGTTTTCATGCTTTCTATGTTGTAACTACCAAATACTTAATTGGCATAATTTGAAATAAATTTATCAAGGTTAAAAGTCGTTATAATGACTACATTTTTTATTTCTGTGTTACATTTCGTTGCTTGTTTACTTCGTACCTTGATTTATTTCTTCTACTTTATTGACTCAACAATTTATATTCTTCACTCTTCTCTACCGTAGCAGAATGTCACAGAATTCATTAGGTGCACTCTACCACATTTAGAAATGTAGAAAAGATAGAGTTGCACCATCTAGCTACACTCTGATCCTCCACTTACGGAAGGAATCTTCGCTTACTTGTGGATAACACAGACAGAATGACCGTCGAAAACTACCAATCACGACATTCTAACACTCTGCGGAGTACTTTTTGGAGGTGTGTCTGTATATTTTCCTGAGGATCACCATGACTTATTAGACCTTATCAAAAGCCTTATTCTGGCGCGTTCGAAAATATCGCGGTCACTCTCAGGTCACTCTCATCCTTATCACGTTTTTGTTGAGAAAGACTGAAATTTCGTGTGCTAGAATAGGGTCTTAAGCAAAGATATTTAAAACAATCAACATCGGGTCAGTTTTATAATTTTTCGAAGGGGGTCAGTGTTCAAAAATAACTAACCAAAAAGGACACTATAATAACTAACTATTGAGCTATCTGTGTCATTTTGTATAGAAATGACTGCACAGAAGGCTATACTAAAGTTCTGATGATCCTCAAAAAAAGACACATCTCCCTCTCCTGCCGTCTCACACTATCTTACCCAATAGGAAATCAAGGACGATGGTGACCGCATCACCATCGACAAGTACGAGCGCAACACTGTCTTGACTGTGAGGAAGACCACCAGGCCCGACAGTGGGAAGTACAAGTTGGTGCTGACCAACTCGTCTGGCACCTGTGAGAGCATCGCTGATGTAGTTGTGCTAGGTAAGTTTTTGAATTCGTGATGACGTTTCGTCACAAGACAATGTTTTGGTTAGATTCTAGCAGCTAAATTGTTTTCTTCTGAATTTGTTTGCTGGGCCTTAAATGGACGGCGTCGATTCTGATGTTCTCTAAAATAAACTAAATTTGACAGCTCTAAATTTGTTGCCATCCTTTTCTGACGTATTAAATTAAAAAGAGACGCCGATAATTTTAGTCCTGTCAAATTAGTTTAGTTTAGAGAATGGTACAAGATGATTGACACCATTGGCATTGATTCTATCATACCACTCACTAAACTAAACCAATCTGACAGGACTAAAATTATCTGCCTCTCTTTTCATATAAATATGTGAGGGAAGGATGGCAGCAATTTTAGAGCTGTCAAATTTAGTTTAGTTTAGAGTGCATCAGAATCGATGCCATGTCTTGGTGGTGTAGTTTTATCGTCCTGATAAAGTCATTCATTGTTTTCCATTTTAAAAAATTATCTCGTTGCGATACATAAATCATGTCCATAATCCTCTGCTTGTGCAGGTAAGCAGCAGTCAAACGCACCCCCTTTTAATGTGAAAAAGATAACCATGTATTAGGCAAAGGCTGCTTTATGTGTTGGTTAGACTAGTTAGTCACAGAAACAGCGAGCGCAATGCTCACAATGTGTACAAGTTTTCGGACACAGTGCCTATGAGCAGACTTCCTTGGCACCTCAGTCACGTCCATCGGAAGATCAGCTAAGCCCAACGAGATACAATACATATAAAGTCACAATCGTGCCAAAAAAAAAAAACGAAACAAAACTCGGCGCACGCTACGAATTGCGCAGAATTTTTGGATAGTTACAAGGTAATCGCGATCCGACCACAACGCCGCGATGCCAGAGCTACGAAGACATAGCGGACAACTGACGTTAAACACTTTGCAAGCGACATAACGTCTTAACTGGAGTAAATGTGGCATTCTGAAGTTTATAATTGATACAATGTATGTACAATGACGCTCGGACGTTTTATGACTATTTTCACTTAGAGATTGTGACTCTATAGGAATTGTATCTCGATGGCTAAGCCCCAAACATTACAAGCATGACGTAACAAGTTCGTTACAGACTGGGTGCAGATAAACCATGGCAATAAACTATCTAGGGTAGACGGTGATGGAAAAAAGATCGCACAGCACTACCTATTGATCCAACTGTTATTTCCCAGACAAACCGAACCGGCCCAACGGTCCCATCGAAGTCACGGACATCCGCGCCGAGAAGGCGACCGTCAAATGGCAGAAGCCCGACGACTGGAAGGGCTCCGACATCACTGGTTACACTCTCGAAAAGATGGACATGGTAAGTGAACAGTAGAACCTGGTTCACATCACCATTCATGTATGGTTACAATCTGGGTGTCTCACTTAACATCATCGCTTAACATCAAGCGTGATTGTGTTAAAAGGCAAGGCAATTTTTTATATAAAAAAAAAAATCCATTCGCTCTGAATTACCTAAATATCATCGTCTTCCTGTCCTAGACGGGGTCGGACAGCACGTTTCCTTTCTTCACTTTACTCCATCAGTCATTATCTCTACACCTTTTCACACACGGTACTCATCTCGTCACCGAGACGAGCAAGTCGCTCGCCTGGTGGTAGGCGTCACGCTTACTCATAACCATTCAGTGCCACAGAATTTAGAACTTCAACAGTTCAAATACTTCAAATCCCTACGCGGCAATACATTGCGCTGATCATCATGAGATATTATATTAGATGTTATATCCCAATGCCCAGAAACCGCACATTGCCCTTCAATAAGAATCACAATAATGCTAATTGTATTCTGCTTAGAAAAAATATTATAAAAACATATTTAAGTAATCAAATAAACTTACCGAACCAGTTTTTGTAAATTGCGCTTGTACCTAGACTTAAGAATATCTATAGTTTCTCATGTAAAGTGAATGTATAAAATTCTTTTTGAGAAATTAACATCTTAAACCATATTATAATGTTTGCACACTGGTGCTTGACAGTTGAATAACTGGCAAAAATGTGGTAAGTACTACCCCAGGTGGACTCAGCAAAAGAGCCCTAGCACTACAAAGAGCCCTAGCAATATAAAGAGCCCTACCTCTACAAAATTTACTCCCCTCTCACACATATCATTTATCATCTATTGTTGACGCAATGGATGTCACAGAAAGTATAACGAGACGAAAAAAAATATACAATACATTTTTGGACCTTAAAATAAAAATTGTTTAATATAATTTATTTAAGTTGTTATAGTATCGCTTTAGTTTATCTGTAATGGTGTTGTTATAAGTGTTTTTAATCCTACTAATATAATAATTATAAACGCGAAAGTTTGTATGTATGAATGTATGGATGTTTGTTCCTCTTTCACGCTGCAACGGAATAACGGATCGATCTGATTTTTTTGCACGGAGCCAGAGTGACGTAGGCTACTTTTCATCATCATCGTCATCATCACCATTTTTCATAACTACGCGGGTGAAACCGCGGGGCGCAGCTAGTAATAAATAAATAATAAATATCAAAGAAACACTTTTTAGGTCGGCCTACTTCCAGTGTTACCCCTTACCATCATCCAGGGTCCTCTAAGTAACATGGCAATCATTTCTTTTTATGGCATGTCCATGAGTAAATATCTGTAACATTAACAAGCTACGCCAGTGACTTATTCTATATTGTCCAGGACTAAGCCATGTCAGTGACTTATTCTATATTGTCCAGTACCAAGCCATGTCAGTAACTTATTCTATATTGTCCAGGACTAAGCCATGTCAGTAACTTATTCTATATTGTCCAGGACTAAGCCGCGTCAGTAACTTATTCTATATTGTTCAGGACACCGGCAACTGGGTGCCATGCGGCGAGACTGGACCTGAACCCACGGAGTTCACCGTCAAGGGGCTGACTCCGAACCACAAGTACAAGTTCAGGGTACGCGCCGTCAACAAGGAGGGCGAATCTGAACCCCTCGAGACAGACGGGTTCATCCTCGCTAAGAATCCTTACGGTGAGTTATATTCGTCATCATAAGCCTTTCACTCTTCACTCTCTCCAGTCTCCTTTGCTGGCCATAGGCCTCTCCTATTGCATATAATTTACGCCACTGAACCCTGTTAATATAGTAGGCTTTGTTTATGGAATAACTGAGTATGGAAACTTCGCGCGTAAAGTTTTTGACCCCCTACCCCCTACGCAAAAAGAGGGGTGTTATATGTTTAACGTGTGTATCTGTACATACCTATAGGTATGTGTAGAAGAAAAAAAAAACAGTCGGGTAAAAAAACGCACTTACCTACCAAGGTTTTCTCTGTGACCTGCAGCACTAACTTCGTTTATTGGTTCACATATTACGTCGTCTGTCGCTGGTTTGGTACTCCAATTCGGATCGCACTTGTCTCACTCCCGGAAATCCCGGAATTCCCGAAATATCAGATCTCTAATAAAATAGTATCGTGTGGTATTCTGTGAATAGGACAGCGCCATCTAGCCTAGAATTTTTACACCAAATACCAAAACAAAGGTGTTACGAATCATGATGTTTGTCAGTGTGGCAGTTTTTGGTAGAAGACAATTTTTTTTAAAATACATTTCTCTGGTATTGCTTCCGGGTTTTTGCCCGGAGATTTTTTTTCATCTGGCAACCCTACCTTAGATAATTATATATGTAACACGCTGTTTAAAGTGCTAACAGACGCTCCAACGCGGCTGACCTCAACCGCTGTCTGACCAATGGGAGAGAAAGAGAAGGAAGTATGAAATTCTCACTCTTTCTCTACCGTTGGTTGGACAGCGGTCCGTCAGCCGCGTTCGAGCGTCTGTTAGCACTATTACACTCTGAGTTTGATTATTATGTATATTAATTGCGAATTTCCGATCGAGCTGTGGAAGAAGTATTTTCTTGATACCATTGATCAAGCATTGATCAGTAAATACATAAAGTAGGTACCAATAAGTATATTGAAAAGTTCAATTTGCACGTATAGTGCAAGTTAAGCCAGGTTTGCTGCACCTAAAATCTATCAATACAAATTAGCAAAACAAGCATAGTTATCGTCGGGCGGGATGTCCGTTCGTGATTCGGCTAGTGATCACGTTGCGTGCCATCTCAATCACACTCATGGTGCGATTAACTAGATGGAACAGGATGACACATGCTCGTAATCACAATCTGAATCCGAAAGTCACGAGTCACTCACACCCATGATACCTACTACCCAAAGGGACGGAACGCTTCAAACAGAAAAAACGAGCAGAGCGAGAGGTACCACGTTTAGCCATTTGTCCCTTTCACACTACATGTCTTATATACAATGACATTCATGACCACATATTAGTGTGTGGTGTTGCCACATTTGGAAAAATATTGTAACCGTAAATTTGGTATTAATTTGGGTAGTCCGTACATGATTTTATCAGCATCATTTTTAATTATTTATATTTTTATTTGTGAAACATAATATCTAAAAGAAAACTCTCATGGTTATTTAGGGTGCATCCGTTTATTATTGTAGTGATATAAATAAGGAATAAATTAGTATGTACGTGTGTTGAGTACTGCTTCCACCTATTCGACGGAGCAGCCAAGTACCAACTGGAAGCTTTAGATTCCGTAGACCGGCGTGCTATGAGGCTGATTGGTGACAGCAAGCTAGTCGCCAATAAATTACAAAGCCTTGAGCACTGCCGTAAAGTAGCTTGTCTGTCTATTTTCTACCGGATATATTTTGGTGAGTGTGAGCAAAAGCTTCATGACCTTATTCCACCCTCCCCCTTTTACTACAGGACAAGTAGAAGGACAGCACACTATCACCCCTTCCTCGTGGAAATTTTCAAAAATTCGTACACAACGATTTGGGTTGTCTTTTATGATACGTATTGTCCAAGAATGGAACTCCCTGCTGACCTCCTTGTTTCCTGAGAACTACAATCTAGGCATCTTCAAGAATGAATAGATTTCTTCTGAATCAACGTGTTCCATCCTCGGCCACACCGTTGCTTACCATCAGGCAAGTTAGTGGCCAAATGTAGATCTATTCTGTATAAAAATATAAAAAAGTATGAAAAGTAATGAGGAATTAGTATCAGTGATTATGTCAACACTAGAAAGGGACAAATGGCTAAACGTGGTACCTCTCACTCTGCTCGTTTTTTCTGTTTGAAGCGTTCCGTCCCTTTGGGTAGTAGGTATCATGCTCACACCACGTCATGCATCAAGCGAGCTTCGCATTTGGTAGAAATTAGTAGAAATTGAGTTTACAGATACGGTAGCCCAGATTTTTCGCGCGCCGGCCAAGCCAACATTTTGAGAGTTTTGGCGCCAACGTGGAAAAAAACATGTCGGCTCGTTGGATTATTTTCCTAAACTTGTGTATTTTCGAGTGTTAATGTGTAGTAATTAATGGTGAATGATTATTTATTAAGTGCTCGTAAACGTGCTGGAGTGTGGGAAAGTGATATAACGAGGTGAAACATGTTCAGCTGCACAAACAGCTGCTTCCTCGATCTATAAATATTTTAGTAAATTATTATGTATGCAAAGTTTTATATGTACCTTCTATTTTATTTTTTATTTTATGAGTGCGCGGTGAATGTGAGCACCATGTCAAACCAACTGTGTTTTTTTGGTGCAACAATTTGCAACAAACTGTATTATTTGTGTAAAGTAATTATATAAAAATAAAAAAAAGTCTTTTCGTGTTGTTACCAAAACTCCATAGGAGCCTCTTGTAAATCTCCACCACATTACAGGGGCATGAGTTTGACTTGACTGTGACTTACTTTGCTTGACTCTGACTGTGACTATGACTTGTTTGACGCTATTAATAATAAGTAAACTGTATAATATTACGAGTAAAGGACATTGAATCCACGGTCATGAAAATTTTTACACACGTGCACCGGCCGATCGATTCAGCTGTTTTTTGTCAACAAACAAACGATACAAAACAAACTGACGTACGACCGGACGAGAGAGCTTTTCTATTAACTTTTACAGTTTGAAAATCAAAACTATATTTGTCTACAGATCCGCCAAAGGCGCCAAGCAAGCCTGTTATCATCGATTACGACAACTTATCTGCCACGCTTCAATGGGAGCCTCCGACAGACAACGGCGGCCGGCCCGTGCTCGGCTATGTTATCGAGATGAAGGATAAATTCTCGCCTGATTGGATCGAGGTAAGAATTTCAAGATTAAAAGCAGTTTATCTTATAAACCCTGCGAATGCGAAGAAAACATGGGCATCGTGAGGATATTAAAGCAAAGGGCTTTTGTCACTTAGGGTGCCTAGCTACTACCTTCATCTTCAAAATCTGCTGCCAAGCCCATAAAGAGAGTGTGAAAGTTGTGCATTAGCAACAAAACTGACCAAGTATAGCTCCAACAGATGCAATAATATATATAGATGTAAAAATTTGACTCGGATTTTCATAATCTACAGCTAAAAAAACTTTGAGCTAATGTAGGTTGCGATTAGTAAAAAATAAATAACATGGCTGTTTCTAGAAATGGCCACTGACTAGCAGGCTTATTAGGGATGTCGGTTCGTGCATATGAAAACCGTTATCTAGATCACATGCTGTTTCACTCACCTATGTTCCTAATAATATAATAATGTTCCCCGATAGTTTCAATGTGGGTATCTACAAGTCACAAGTGAATCAGTTTCTTGTAAGCAAACTGCATCATCGCTAAACAAAAATTAAAAATTTGCTTCCAGGTTATTAAGACAAATGACACGAAGACAGAGTACAAAGTGGAAGGTCTGAAAGAGAAGATGGTGTACCAGTTCCGAGTGAAGGCACATAACAAGGCTGGTGTTGGAGATGCTTCAGAGCCTACCGACAACCATCTCTGCAAGCATAAGAACTGTAAGTGTTACCGAGGGACCTGAGGTTATTTTTATACTTTTCAGTCATATACTACAGCAGGGCCTTGTAAATCCAGACCTCCACTTATATGACTTTCGATAACACTTCTATAATCTGAACGCCCCAACCACAGGCAGGGTAAAGCTACTACGTAGCCCAGACTTGTAGTTACAATTATTTTCAATGGAAACAATTCAGTCAAATGTCTGACTAGCGGGGCGAGGGATTGGCAATTTTTGCCGCAATATTTTACGCTACAACAAGACGTAGCGCGGCTTAAAATAATTTTAATAGACAATTATAAGACAAGCGCAGAAACGTTGATGGTTCGTAGGCTTGGTCGGTACTTACGTGACACTCAGTGCCTTCAGTGGGCGTGTCTTTACATAAGACATTTTCATCAGATGTAGTGACTGAACACGTTCGCCCTACATTAAATGTCTAGTTATGGAAAGTCTTTAGTCCGAACCCTAGCAAACCGCTTAAAATAAATATAAATAAATATTATATAATTTTTGCACACACGGTCATCTGACCCCAAACTAAGCAAAACTTGTGATATGGCTGCCAGAGACTGATATACATACATATATAGTTTTAAATACATACTTAAGTAGATTTTAACAACCAGATATAGAACAAACACAAATGTTCATCACATAAATGTTTGTCCTAGGTGGGAATCGAACCCAAATGATTGAATTGTGGGACAAGGTCACACATTTCAATGTCAAGGTCTCACATTTCAATGTGAAAATTTCTATGTCAAGGTTTATTCTTGCCTGGAGATAGTCCGGTATAGTGGGAAATATTAGACTTTTTGAATATAATAATAATTTACTCTCTTCTTTAATATCCTTATGGTAGCAAAGCAGCCACTAATTTTCACACAACTTAAGAATATTGGTTCTCCATTCTATTGGATAGAGATTGGGGCGTATACACAATGGCTCAGGTTCTGGTTGTCCATTTTTGAATTGTAAACATTCGAATAGTAAATACTCAAATAGAGTGAAAAATGAGTGTGTGAAAAATTACCTGAAATATTTATTTATATTTATTTATTTAGAGTGGAAAAAAACACTTCAAATATTGAAAAAAAAAACTATCATTTACATTACTAAATTATTTTTGCAACTCCTGACCTAAATGCCGATCTCTACTTTGCTCAAAAAGTGAGTATTGCCATACAACGTGGTAATAGGGTCAGCATTTTGGGAATAATTCCCACTGGTAGCGGATTAATCGATTAGTTTAGTAGTTAGGTTTTAATTTCTTTTTTTTTCTTGTTACTATCATCATCATTATCAACAGCCTCTAACTATCAACTGCTGGACATAGACCTCTCCTAATGCACGCCACTGAGCTCGGTCGGCAGTTTTTGCCCGCCGTTTTATGCAGCCTTGTTACAACTTTGTCGTTTAGCTTATAATTATTTTTCTTTGTTCTCGCCAACAGTGAGACCACGCATCGAGCGCAGTACATTCAAGTCCATCATCATCAAGGCAGGACGCACACACAAGTGGTCTGTCGACGTCTTTGGTGAACCTCCGCCGGAGACTACCTGGTGAGTTTAAGCTCTGATGCTCATATAAGTAACTAGCGCCCCTCCCGCCCGGCATCGCACGGGTGTAATTTACGTGCGAAGCCGGGGCGGGTCGCTAGTTATACATATAAACCTTCCTCTTGAACCACTCTATCTATAAAAAAAAACCGCTTCAAAATCCGTTGCGTAGTTTTAAAGATTTAACCATACATAAGGACGGACAGACAGCGATAGCGACTTTGTTTTATAATATGTAGTGATGGTCAAACCAAGTATCTAAACATCTTAAGATGGTATGTTTCACATATGGCGGGAAATTCTAATTTCAAACAGTTTTCTTGACCTTGTAGCTAAGCCGGGTAACTATAGAAAAAGAGCATGATATTTGCGCAAATTAATTATTATTCTTAACAAAATCGTGTAAAGCTTTTTTTTGTAAAGCATTTCTCAATAAACTAATTTTTGCTGTTTAACGGTTAATTGACAAATGTAAGTAATAGGTGCATTACTGAAAAATAGCTGTACATGATAATGTAAAAAACAACCAACAATTTGCGCATACACTGTGTCATTTTAAAATAACTACCCAGCCTAGCAACAAGGACAAAAAAACTGTTTGAAATTTGAATTTCCTGAAATAGGTGAAACGTACCACCTTAACACCAAAATCAGTGACGTCATACACGAGGCCTCTAACAGGCACAGCTACAAATTGTCCAAAAACTTCATAACTAATGTCCAAAACTAATAGAGTATTATAATTGAAGAAAAAAACTGACTGTTCTGGCTGTTTAGGAGGTTAAAAAAGTTTTTTTTATGCCATTGGTGGCAAACAAGCTAACGGGCAGCCTGATGGTAAGCGATCACCGTCGCCTATGAATACCTTGTACACCAGGGTAGCATCTACGTTGCTGACCCTTAAAGACTATAATATTAACAGCCCTTTTGAAGAACCCCATGTTATATTTACTTGGAAATGCCGCAATAATAATATTCGCTCAAACGAAAAAAGTCTTGAACGCAAATAATTAAATCTCCGAATTTAATTATTTTTTGAATGTGTTGAGTATTCGTATCGTACTTGCCCAACCTGTATTTTCTGGAATTTTCCTGTCCTGGAAACTTTAAGTTCACTAATATGGCGCCACGGCGCTTCGCTTCCAGTTTTACGCCATCTATTCAATTACATGGTAAAAATTATGTTAGCATCTCGCTTTCGCCCGCATTTAGTTCGACACATTTCCGTTAGGCGTCGCTTTGCCACGAGCGGTAGTTTTCTGAATCGCAGTGACGAGATTCTCCGGAGAAACGTATGGGGCTTTGAGCTCGGTAGATAAATCATACTTACCTGGCGTAGGGGACACCGTGATCACAAAGGCGGTTCCCCCAGAGCGAGGCCCTTCCATTGCACTGCGGCTGGGTTGACCTCTGCGATTATCCCTAATGTGGATAACTCGGACGCGTAATTTTTGGTAGTGGGGACTGCGTACGCGCTGTCCCCTTCATAAACAACAAATGAAAAAAAGAGATGGGCTGGGCTCAGTGGGCTCTCGCTTTTAATGTTGATCTAAATAACCATGATCGAAGCCAACCAAGCTGTTGTAGTATAGGATCCCGTTAACAACGACCTTCACCGAGCTGGTTAATGGATCAAACATATTTTTTATGTAATTTAATATATAAAAAAATATATTGCATATGGGTTGCCTATAGGGTTCCCAGATCCTGGTTTATCAATTCCTGGATATTTCTGTGGTTAGAAACAGCGTTAGTACCTGGATTCCAAGTTCATTTGGGGGGGAGGGGGTATTCTGACCTGATGCCTTATTATAGATGACTTATCGTGATTCGGATTGTGATTCTGATCGCGCGCCATCTCACTCAAGCACGTGGTGCGAGTAAGTAGATGCGAACGGGACGGCATGCAATCTCGATCACAATCAAACTTCTATAATAAGGCCGATGGTTCGGAGCTTGACTTTTAGGGAACTTTCGATAAATTATAAACTTAAAAAATACGATAGGTAAGTACTTTTGAAGGGAGAACTAGAAGAATACCATATATATAATAGTGTAGCGCGAGCGAAGCGAGCGCGAATTTTATGTTTTACCAATCTTACAGGAATATGATACGTAGATAATTATAATTACTGAACGTTGATTTGTTTTAATGTAAATTATATACAAGTATATAATAGACGGGTGATGAAAAAACCGGTAGCAAGAACAAAGAATAAGTCGCACATCGGAGTAATATTTAATCTTTTAAAATTAGGCAACCGGTATTCAGGACTGATTTTTCGCAGGCAACCCTATATCATCGTGTTCGTAATGAAATAAACTTTATTTTTATTTAAGTTTCATTCATTAACCAGACCGGTGCAAATTACTAGTATCGATTTACCTGTTCATACCTGGCAACCCAAGAGTTGTGACAGGAAAAAAATTGACAACCTAACTTTTGCATATACTATGGGCTCCATACTTTCGATTGGTATAGAATTTATCTATTAACCAAACCTGAGTTTTTTTTATTTTTTTTTTATAATTTATTAAAAATATCCTGGACTGAAATTTGCTAGGCAACCCATATGCAATATATTTTTTGATATATTAAATTACATAAAAAATCTGTTTGATCCATTAACCAGCTCGGTGAAGGTAGTTGTTAAAGGAATCTTAGACTATTACTTTGATTTGTTTACATTTTACTTCCATAAGAAAATTATGCTAAATAATACTGTCTATGATAATACGAAAACAACTTGAAAAAAAAATACTATACTAGTTATAATAACTGGTAATTCGGTTACTTGGACGGACAACCTTGTTGTATATTGTTGTGGTATGGGACCCTCAGTGCGCGAGCCTGACTCGCACTTGGCTGGTTTATTAAATTGTATTTTGTATTGATACTCATTGAACTTTTCTTGCAGGTCATGGAGAGAAGGCATCAAGCTCGTCAACACAGAACGTATCAAGATAGAAAACAAAGAGTACCACACAGACTTCTCGATCGTAAACGCTGTGAGACGTGATACGGGCAAATACACGCTCCGGGCTGAGAACTGCAATGGATTTGATGAGGAGACTGTCGAGCTGACTGTACTTAGCAAGCCTAGCGCGCCTAAAGGTGGGATAATACTTTTTCGATGAAGGGGCCACACTGCCCGGTTCAGCCTCCAATCACAAGCTTCCCCCCGCGACCGACGTGGCAACATTGTGCAAACGGGAATTTTGACTACATGCGCGATCAAGTGGTTATATTATCTTTGGTTACTACTTTCTTTAAACAAACGCGCTATCTTGCAGCCCGTTGGTGGGTGGATTCACATAATTCAATGGTGTATTTAAATCCAGTGAAAACAGTGGACAAGACTATACCCAGCAGTGGGTCCAAAATGGTTGATGATGATGATGTAAATCCACTTCACTTCTCCGAAATTCCTCACGATGCTTTCCTTCACCGAAAAGCCAGTGGTATGAAAAGTCCGTACATAAACTCCAAAGGGCTCATTGGTACGGGCTCGGATTTGAACCCGCGACCTCACGTCAAGTCTAGCGGTTTCCCAAATAGGCTACCACTGTACCGAAAGGGCTTGAAGAGGAGTAAACTATAACGTGAGTGACATCCATCGAGATACAATACCTATAGAGTCACAAACGTGCAAAAAATATCCGAATCACGCCGACTTTTGAGTTAGTTGTAAGGCAACCGCGATCCGACTACAACGCCGCGCGATGCCAGTGATACAATGACATAGCGGACAAGTGACGTTGAACACTATGCAAGCGACATAACGGCTTCATTGGGGTAAATATGGTATTGCGAACTATATAATCAATGTCTAGGTTGTACAACGACACTGACGATTTTTGGCTGTTTTCACTTGTAGATTGTGACTAGGTATTGTGTCTCAATGGTGACATTCTACTAAATTCAATATGGCTGCCTCTCCAAGATGGCGGTATAAATTTACCTTGCTAAAGATTGTTTAAAAAGTGTTTTTTTTACCATAAATTTTTTGTATGTCCAGGTCCGTTGGAAGTGTTCGACGTGACCGCTGATAACTGCAAGGTTAAGTGGGAGAAGCCAGAAGACGATGGCGGCTCCCCAGTCAAGGAATACGAACTGGAGAAGATGGACCTCGCTACCGGCAAATGGGTCCGAGTTGGCAGGTTAGTATTATTTTTTTGTTTTTGTAAATAACTAGCAACGCACTCCGGCTTGGCACGGGTGTAAGTCTTATTTTTATACACCTTGGGTTACATTATTGGAGTTTTAGAAAGGATTCCTATTTTTTTGAAAATATAATATAGCCTATGTCACCCGGGGATAGTGTACCTTCCCAACAGTGAAAGAATTTATCAAATCGGTTCTGTAGTTTCGGAGCCTATTCAAAGCAAACAAACAAACAAACAATCAAATCTTTCCTCTTTATAATATTAGTATAGATATAGACTAGCTGACCCGACAGACGTTGTCCTGTCTTAAAACTGTCAAACGAGCGAAGTTTAAATCTTAGTTAAGTTTTCTGAAATTTCCCAATTTTCTGCGCAATTTTCTTAATTTTTCTTTCCGTAACAACCATCTACAAAGTATTAGTGAATGAAATCGGTAAAGTCGTTCTCAAGTTGTGGCGTGACCAAGGTAAATAGGGATTCATTTTTATATTTATAGATATGCTTCTAATTCAAAGTGGGGGTGATAAGACCTGCACTGACATCCCGCTTGGGGTGTATTGAGCATTTGCCCGCCAGCCTACACAATCCAGCCGAGCTCCTTAAAGTAACAGAGCACGGCTTTGGGTCGCTGACTAAACTGTTCTACCCGTATTTCACCAGATGTTGTGGTATTGGAGACTTATTGTTGAGATTCTTCAAGGAATCCCGAACTTAATCGTATATCTTCTGTGGCCTTGCAATGCAATAGTACATGCTCCACGGTCTCGTTTTCCTGTAGATAGCCTCGGCACAGAGGGCTGTCTGTGACATAAATTTTGTAACTTTTGATTGTTCAGCTCACAGTAACCTGTGATGGTACCTATCTTTAGACGGAGGCCCGACCTAGTTAACCTGAGTAGTTTGTAAGTCATTCTCTTATCTAAAGTGATTTGATTATTTACGGGGTATTTACTGTGGTAAGGTTGCGGAATGATATCCCGTAAACCGTGTTTCGGTCTTTGGGGTTCCTAGATAAAACATGCGATTTTGATATGACACCGTTTTTATTTTTTTAAGCTGACCATGGAAGTAGACAAGTGTGACATGGAAGTGTTAAACTAGAATGACCAAAATTGCTAAAAGTCGGAAAAGAGGGCCTTAACTGTTTGTTTATATTGTAGGGTGGCGGGTGACAAGAAGCCCCTGGAGATGGACGTGACAGGGCTGGAGCCAGGTCACCAGTACAAGTTCAGGGTAACGGCCGTCAACGATGAGGGCGACTCTGAGCCGCTCGAAACTGAGAAGGCTACCCTCGCTAAGAATCCATTCGGTAAGTGAATTGATAACGGTAGCCATTATTCATTTCACTAAAGTCCTATATAGTCCTAATAAAATTGACGACATAAATGGTAGGTAACTATTTACTTTAAACCGGTACTTTTAGTCCTCCAGAAGTTATTTAATTCCGTCATTCTCGAAGGTACTACGCCTGAACCATGGCACAGGAGTGTGGTAGTGTTCTTCTTCAAAAAAGGTGATAACACCGTATTGAAGAATTATAGACCCATCTCACTCCTGAGCCATGTGTACAAGCTGTTCTCCAGAGTCATTACGAACCGTGTCGAAAGCAGGTTTGATGACTTCCAGACACCCGAAGAAGCCGGTTTCCGTAAAGGCTGGAGCACCGTAGACCACATTCACACGCTCCGCCAGATTATACAGAAGACTGAGAAATATAATCGGTTATTATGCCTAGCGTTTGTGGACTACGAAAAAGCCTTCGATTCAATCGAGAGCTGGGCAGTATTGAAAGAAAGAAAGAAAGAAAGAAAAGAAAGAATATAAATTTTATTCGACACCTTTACAAAAATGTATATCTAAAGGATACAATCAGTGTCGAATGGTATTGCAGTCCCTCCAGCGTTGTTATATCGACTATAGGTATATCGAAGTGTTGAAGTGTTTGTATAGAAACGCCACCATGTCAAAGTCAAAGTCAAAGTAATTTATTAATAAACATTATGTTTACAGGTCAGGCAATTGTAATATTGTTATATAAGAATGTATACATAATACACAACATTTAAAATATAAATAAAATTATATAATGTTAATACCAATACAAAATAAGATACACATTAGATTTTTTTACCGTCAGGGTTCACCAATTCATTAAAATCATAAAACGCCTGATCGATAAGCCAGCGTCTTAATTTAAATTTAAAACAGCTCAGATTGAGCGCATCTGTCACTGTTTTTGGCAACCGATTGTACACCATCGGCCCCATAACGTGCGTCGATCCGATTACAGGACGAGAGCACGGAACCAATCCAATTGCAGAAAGGCGTGAAAGGCGCCCGCCCATGGTATAATAATATACTCCGCCAGGTATAATACTCCGAGAAATAATGTGGCGTGGGCGTCCCGCAATGATGTCATGATGTCAATTTACAACAGGTTCGAGAGAGATGACGATATACCACGTAACAGCTGATTGGATAAAGTGGTAACTGTACAGTGACGTAATTCTGGGACAACTGCCAGAATAGAAGACCTTGTTTTCTTTGATCATGCTCCCGCCTAAGTTCCGGAACCTCAAAAAGATTTGTGCGTACTGTACCTAAAGTATATTTCTTCTTCAAATATGTGTGATGTTACAAACATTCATTACCAACTTGAATAAACAATTTATACATACCAAGTTTCGTAAAAACCGTAGGAGTCATTTCAAAAAAACACTAGTGCGTATGAAAATTATGGGTGTCAAGATGCTAACTTTTCTATCTCCTTTCGCAGATGTATCGGGCAAGCCGGGCAATGTAACAGTAGCTGACCACGACAACCAAAGCGCTGAGATCAAATGGGACCCGCCTTCGGACGACGGCGGAGCGCCCGTGCTCAAATACATTATACAGAAGAAACCTAAAGGTGGTGACTGGGAGAATGCTGGTGAGGTAAGGATCCATCTTCAGTGCCTTCTTCATTGTATGGTAATTTCGCGTCATGTAAAAAGAACGCTGGAAGAAAGTAGAGGGGGTGTGTTTGCGCATGGGTACGACTGAAGAACCAATAGCGCTCCGGCAAGCATGCGGCGCGTGACCCGCCCGCACCTCATACCACCAAATAAACCGATAAATCACCTACTGCGCAGTCTAACCGCCAGCGTTCTTTTTACATGACGCGACCTGTATACGTAGGATTGGCAATGCGTTGTGAAGCTTCAGTTTTAACTAGAATAGCTACTGGTAGGTATCATCATCATCAATGTCACCACAAGAGCTTGACTGTTACCACCATCTCCAATTCCATCTACTTCACCAGAGTAAGTGTGCCTGCGCTCCGGGGCGTTTCAAGGTGCTGGGTGGGTTCTGGTAGATGCTGGAAGGGAGAAATGCACAATAGGTGTATTGTGCATTTCTCTCTGCTAGCATCTACCCCTCGAATAATAGAATTAGCATTAATTATATTTATAACAGTTATCCTAGAGTCTAAGGAGGTTGATGACATATGCAGAGTCCACTTGGGAAAATTCAATATCTTTGCTAGATATTAACATCAAACAGTCAAAATAAGTCTTTTTTCACTAATAAACATGACAATGAATTGTAACTAGAAGTCTGCAATTTGTTTTCCACATTTTAAAAGCAATGTTTTCATAATGAATTACATGGCAAAAAGATATAACCAGTTAATATCTTAGGGACGACTGCAGTGCGGTGCAAACTTTTGAACTGCTGAAGTTTATAATTTTGGGTGATACCAACATCGTTATAGGCGTGACGCTTACCATCAGGCAAAAGACGTGCTCGTCATTCTTTTGAATGGTCTGTTTCATCTATCTCCCCCAAGTATCTTGCCCTAAGGGTAAAGTTATTCTTTAGTGATTGCCGAGATCGATTTGAGAGAGGACATAAATATGTTATAAGTTCCATTGAATAACTTTTTCTAACATTTCCAATGTCTCCAGGTGCCTGGAAACCAGACATCTGGCAAGGTGGAAGGTCTGCCTGAAGGCAGCGAATTCCAGTTCCGAGTAGTGGCCGTGAACAAGGCTGGCAACTCGGAGCCTTCAGAGCCTACTGCCATGACGACCATCAGGCACAAGTCTTGTGAGTATACCCACCACTTTGTTCAGATAGACAGATGAGCCGCCCGTCCTGGTCTCCGAGCAAGACAGTAAATTTCAGCTTTGTGAGCAGACTGTCAATAACTCTGAACCTTCTAACCTCACTGCCGCGGCCAGCATCAAGCACAATGATTGGGAGTATACTTAGCACTTGGTACTGTCCAATTACTTCTAAGCTTCAGTATGAAGACATCTGGGTTAGATGCAACATTATCTTGACAATATGATTCATACTTTCATGATTCAATTCAATTCAATTCTATATTTTTTGCTATTTTATGGGTAACATTGGTCTTATATTAGGATTGTACAGCCAAAACAACCTTAAATCAGGCATGCAAATTAATAATTAAACATCTCTTCTCTACATAGTATAAATTAAAGTCGCTTTCTGCGTCTGTCTGTCTGTCTGTATAACCGCTAACTCCTCCTAAACCACGCAACAGATTTTGAATTTTGATGCGGTTTTCACCGTCAGTTCGATAATTTTTCACGGAAGGTTTATATATATAACCAGCCCCGGCTTCGCACGTAAATTACAGCCGTGCGAAGGCGGGCAGGTGGGTCGCTAGTATAATATTATAGGTACACATACTTTTCTTCTACACAACTGAAGTAGTTATGGCCAAAAATGTTTTCCTCTACACTAAGAACTTGGAATAGCTTGTGTATCTACGCACTTGTGGTACCATTTGCTGACAGAGTTAAATTCTGCACTGACGTTTTGGCTGTATCAAACAGTGTGAGGTTCTTAGGTTTTGAAAATCCATGTTCGAGAATTTTTCGCCAGAGCTATCGATCCGTCATTTCCATTACTAACTTTTAATGTCTTGTGCAGTGAAACCGCGCATCGACCGCACCAATCTGAAGGCCCTGGCCGTCCGCGCCGGCAAGCCAATATTCTTCGATGTCAACGTGAAGGGTGAACCAGCGCCGAAGGTGCAATGGTTCCGCAAATGGAAGAATGAGGAGACTGAGGTTAGTAACGCTCTCTTTACAAAACACTAGCTTATGTACACGGCTTTATCCACGTTGTGACCAAAAGCCCATGTCCCTTGGGCATAGTCACAGATGATATAATAGTACAAGTACAGAAGATTCACTCCGCAAAATCATAAATAACTAGCGGTTCTTGCTACTACACAAAAAAGTGCAATTCAGGACGTGCGAGCGCTAAAGACCTACAGCTATAAGTTGCCTCTATGTCTATCGTGCGGCAGCCCACTGAATTAGTTCGACAAGTCGGAGCCCGCTACGTACTTGTAGCTTCAACATAAAGTGCTGAGTGCGCCAGGCCTGGCATAGTGCAATTAGTGCAGATGTTTTATCTGTGTTTTTTTTAGTTCAGTAGTTACTAGCTTTTTATATTCCAGTAGCACTTGCGGTTTCACTCGCGTAGATATTTCCTCAGAAACCACATACTACACATATGTAATAGGGTAAAAATATCCTATGTCACTCTCCAGCTATCTATCTCTATGCAAAAAAAAAAACTATTTAGATCAATACGATCCGTTTCACTATTGCGTGCAAAAGGAACAAACAAACACTCTTTCGCATATATAATATTAGTATGATTCAATTTCTGTATAACTGCTAATACAATAATATTTTCCCTCCCAGGTCACAGAAAACGTAATAAACGTAGACTACAACACAAAACTGGACATCAAAGAGTCAGTCCGTGCCCAGACCGGCACGTACCGTATCGTGGCGACCAACGAGCACGGTAAAGACGAGGCAGACGTTGAAATCACCGTGCTGTCCTCGCCCAGCAAGCCCGGAGGCCCTCTTAAGGTCGCTGACGTTACTAAGAATGGCTGCAAGCTGGCTTGGAAGAAGCCTGAAGACGATGGCGGTAAGTTTATAATGCTAAAGGGTAGTTGGGTGTGCAATTAATTAAAATAACAGGCTTACCTAAGATATAATTATAAACAGAAGAAATAATTTAAATTCACTGGTAAAGTTCTGATACATAAACGTTGAAAGTTCTTAGAGGGGATACTTTGTCTCATTTCTGCAAAGCGAGTGTTACGAAAGAATTTGTATGGCGCACATAAGGCTTGACGATATATCTTATTATCTATCTATAAATCTCTCTGTCTAACAAGACGTTAAACAATAATCCCAGTAAATAAAAAACAAGTTTCCCATTAAACATAAACATACCATCCAGAATTTAGGACTGACCAAAATTCTGCGCGGCAAAGCACTGCTCTCACAACCTTAAGATCTTTTTTTTTTTTTTACATCGGACTAGGTTAACGTTTGACCGCGATCTCGCCTGATGGAAAGCGATGATGCGGTCGAAGATGGAGCACGTTTGCCCAGTAGTAACCTATTAACCCTAGACTTGAACACTCCAAGATTGTAATGCTGCGGAAACACAGACAGGGGCAAGGCGTTCCATTGTTTTGCTGTTCTAATTAAGAAAGAGGAAGAATTTAGCTTGTGATTGGAGATTCGATTCTTGTGATTGAAGAATCAAAAGTCATTCATTTAATTCGTGCCTAGGACTGGCCCCGGTCGAAATATTTTAGGTTGACATGTTAGAACATTTGCCTCATGCGGGGTAAAGGATGAGCAGTCAAGTGTCATTGTTCCAAATCTACCTTTTCCTTCCACAGGTAAACCTGTCACAGGTTACGTGGTAGAAAAGCTCAACAAAGCCACCGGCCGCTGGGTGCCGGTCGGCAAGACAGACGACACTGAAATGGAGATCAAGGGACTTCAAGAGGGAGAGGAATACGAATTCAGAGTGAAGGCGGTCAACGAGGAAGGAGAATCTGAACCGCTGAAGACTGATCACTCGATCATAGCTAAGAATCCTTACGGTAAGTTTTATGCTGCACTTGCGCTTGACCACTATCGCGCCTTATGTTGAGCGATGATGCGGTCTCGAGCTCGCTTCCCTAGAATAAACCGATTTACTTGATTGTAACTATCGGGGAACAGATTCAGGCAGTGTATTCCACAGCCTAGCGGTTCGCAGTATCAAAGTGCGGAATAAAAACAGCGCTTCTGACTTTTTGACTTTAATGGGACTGTCGCCTGGTAGCCAATAAGGTAAGAGCTAGTTTTAGTGAAAGAGATGATTGTGGCGTAGGTCGAGGTGATCCTAAATGATCACTGATGTTAAGCATGAGGTGTGGATTTCAATCAATGTGACTGGTCGATTCCAGCATGTTTTATCTTCGCTCTGCTCGTCACCGATACTGAAAACGCACCCACAGTGGCCAAAGGATTTAGAGGAAAGTATTGATTGTTGCTATGAATCCTTGAGTGAAAGAGACAAAGTGGAGATCAGCTGAGGGGAGAAGTATGAGATAGAACGAAGGTGGTAGAGAGGGCGATTCGATATTAATCTGTTTTTTTTTTTCATCATCAGATATCCCTGGCAAGCCATCAGTGCCGACCCTGGAGGACTGGGACGTGGACAGAGTAGACCTGAAGTGGGAGGCTCCAAAGAACAACGGTGGAGCGCCTATCACTGGCTACATCATTGAGAAAAAAGAAAAGTTCGGTTCCTGGTCTGAGGCGCTAGTCACTACGGTAAGGATTCAATGTTTAGGCAATACTATAGCACCACTCACTTGCTTCCATGTTCACTTACAGTCCTGCCACTGAAAGAATGACAGCTGCAATAACATTGCTTTTTTTAATGAAATTGTATATTAATTGTATTGTTTGTTATAACAAGTGCATAAAACAAGTAATTTTAGCTGAAGACGTTTATTAAAGACGGATATTTAAGTCGAGAATAAAATGGGTTTTATGCACGAGTTATACACTCTCGCTTTTGACATTAATTGGCAATGAAATGAAAGGGTTGAAGATGATGAAAAAGGGAAAATAAAAAAAACACCCAAAAACAACGTAAACACGGCTGAAAATCAAAAACCTAATAAAACATTAATGTGTATTTGTTGTTTAATACAATTACGGTTATACGGCCTTAAAATGGCTCTGTTTCGTTTTCATGTGTGACAATTTCCGTCAGCGAGAAGTTAACAGAGCTATTTTAACTATGTAAGTAAGGCGGATAATGTTAACTTTACTTTTAGAAATGGTTCATTATCCTATTAGTGGTTTTTCTAACAAGTATAGTGTGTATATTTTGAGCTTTTTGGGGTCGAAACCGTGGAGCCATGGGTCAAAACTGTTTTTTAAAGATTTCTCATCATTTTTAGTCGACTAGTGACCAAAACTTTACCCAAATGATGAGCATTGCCATACAATGTGGTAATCGGGCCAGCATTTTGGGACCAGTTCCCGCTGCTAGATTGTTTTTTGTTTACCCCCGACGCAAAAAGAGGGTGTTATAAGTTTAACTTGTATGTCTGTCTGTGGCATCGTAGGCCCTAAACGCCCGAACCCAAACCGATTTTGACTAAGTTTTTTTTGTTTATTTAATAGATGACTTGATCGAGTCTTGAGCTATGTTCAAGAAAATCTTTCAGCTGTTTTATAATTATCAGCTCTTTTATGAGTGGTTTAAAAAATCAATTTATACTTGTAATTTTAAGCAGTTAAAGGTTTTTAATTCGTTTTGTCATTACTTATTTTTTATGTTGTTACAAGTTGATTCTACTTTTCATTCCAGACCCCAGAATGCAAAGCCCGCGTGCCCGACTTAAAGGAAGGCAACACGTACCAGTTCCGCGTCCGGGCCGTGAACAAGGCCGGCCCGGGAGAGCCCGGCGACGCCACGCAGCCGCATGTCGCTAAGGCACGCTTCTGTAAGTACTTTTAAATTTCTACACACCTTCCGGTAGTTTCTTGTATTGTTTTCTTAAGCCGACAATACTCATAGGGGGTCATTTAAGTGTTTACCTAAGCAAAATTTTAGTTATTTTTAACCATTAACCGCCTTATTACAAAAAAGTCCATCAGTCCAGGTTTAAACCAGGACTAAAAAGTCCGTTTGTTACGGTACTAAGGGATTAAAACTTGACCTTATTACAAATCTTCGACTAATCGAGGACCAGCTGATACCAAAGATAGTCCATGGTTTCAATATTAGCCACAGATAAGAAACAAAAATTTAAATCATTCATTCGTTCTTGCAGGTTTAAAACACACTTCAAAAGCTTAAATAATTATTTATTAATGCAATTTAAGATATTTAGCTATCTTAAATTGCTGTTTGTTTAGGTTTCAATCTATTAAACAAGCATAACTTATTATTTTGAGCACTTTTCAAATTCATGGCATAATACGATCACGTGCGACGCCAAAATCCTAGCGTAGAAAAAAGCTATGCGCCTGTCCCGCGTAATTCGAGGCGTTCAGATAAATATTTGTAATTATCCAAAGACATTAAATAGTTCAATGAAATCTTTGTAATTACGGTGGGAAAATTAGCAATGTTCTTAAATTTTCTCATAGCTTCCTCCTGTTTATTTAATGTAGCTCGCAATTTTATAATTATCTATGAAATGGAACATCCCTTGCCATAATACCCGCTACATTTTTGCAAGTTTTACTGACTGCCTGAGATACACTGCAAATCGGCTGTAATGTCTTGAATATACAAAGAAAACAATAATTTAATGCATCAGTGTATATTTTTTACTTTTTGCGTAAGTACCTACCTATAGCTATATTGTAATCTACCAAGGTTATAAACAAGCACTTAATTCATGGCGAGCCCAGTTGCATAAAGCGCAAGCCACTTGAACTTCAGGGCTTAATGGGCTTCCTCTAGGATCGTGGACCAGATCCTCACGTAAAACATGCACTATTTTTGAGCCAAAGCGTTTTGTGAACCTATATTTAGAAAGGATTCACACGATGACGAGGTCTATCAGATCGCCGCGATGCCTCCAGCATGTCCAAATCTTCTGAATTCATCATGTCAATCGTGTTTAAATCCATTTTAAACGATATGTAAATAATAAAAATACTAAATAAAATAATTATAACCAAATTCTATTAGTACCGATGTTAGTCCATAGTTAAACTAGGGGTCTCGGCGATCTAACTTTAGTACCATAGACAATCCGTGGTTTAGAGAAAAACTTCGTTTTATAATAACGTTTATTTTAGTCCATGGTTTAACCTGGTACTAATCCCAGTACTAAAGTTAAACCGTGTTTTGTAATAAGACGGTATAGGTTTATGTTTGTCGTGATATCTCCAACAATTTCATCTTTTTCATATGGAACAGATATGGTCAATCTCGAGGATCTCTAAGATCCGATTAACTAAGAAATAATAAAAAGTCAAAAGTAAAAAGGAAAGGGAGATCCCCATACAACAAAAGTATTTTTGTATTAGCTCCGATATAAAAACGGCAATACGTAGATACAAGCGTCAAACTTAGCATGATTATAGTACACACTCTAAACTATAACAACAAAAATAAATAATGGCCAAGTGCGAGTCATTGACAAATTTCTTTTCATTACCAAGTTATGACTGCTAATTTCGTTATTGCATTTTGTGGTGGTACCCTTAGTGCGCGGGCCTGACTCGCACTTAGCTGGTTTATTGGAAAAATTTGGGTATTATTAATTGTGTTTCTTGTGTTTTACCATGTATTGTATATTCCAGTGAAACCACACATCAATCGCGACAAGATGCAAGCGATCCGCATCCGCGCCGGTACAACCATCAAGTTCGACGTCGACGTCAGGGGCGAACCTCCACCGACCAAGACTTGGAGCTTCGCTGGCAAGGTCAGTAGCAGTTTTTTTTTCATGGTATAGATCTAAGCCTTGGTAGCCCATTTGGGAGACCTCTAAACTTGAAAGTGTGAGGTCGCGAGTTTGAACCCCGGGCCTGTACCAATGAGCTCTTTGGAGCTTATGTACGGATTTTCATACCACTGGCTTTTCGGTGAAGGAAAACATCGTGAGGAAACCTGCATACGTACGGAGATGAAATTCAATGGCGTATGTGAATCTACCAATCCGCGCTGGGCCAGCGTGGTGGATATGGCCCAATCACTCTTTCGGAAGTAGGCTAAAAGTCCAGTAGTGGACTGTTAAAAGGCTGATTATGATGATGATGAGATCTATGTTTGGCCACCAACTTGCCTGATGGTAAGCGACGTGGCGCCGGGGATGGAACACGTTGATCTAGAAAAAATCTATTCAGTCTTAAGCCATGAAGATGCCTAGATTGTAGTTCTCAGGAAACAAGGACGGCAGAGAGTTCCATTCTTCATATCATAAATGACGAATCTTTGGAATTTATTTTTAAGCTAGTTGATCTCTATGCCGTTTCGGCCACGATTTGTCATGATTGGAAATATCTCAGATCAGACAAAAAAGGGAGATATAGTTACGCATCAGGCTTGATAAGATAAGATATATTTATTGCCAAAAACAAACAATTGTTCATCTTAATGCACTATAATTACTATTTTCAAATATTACCTGGCCTAGCTACAAGGACAAAAAACTGTTTGAAATTTGAATTTCCCGTCATAAGTGAAACGTACCACCTTAATGCCGTTCCAACCGTTTAGACCGGAAATGGTAACAGAGTGACAGTTACTTTCACATATATGTTATTTGTGTGATGCTGTTGCAGTTTTATGTTTATGAATCCCACTTTTGATTTTTTTTTCTAGACCATCGAAGCGGGTCCAGGTGTGAAGTTGGACAATGAAGATTACAACACCAAGCTTCAGATATACGAGACTTCCTGGAAGAACACCGGAATATACACCCTGAAGGCTGAGAACGATTCCGGAGTCGATGAGGCTACGGTCGAAGTTACCATATTGGGTATGTGTTTTTTGGAACCCACATTTTAGTGGGGTTACTGAATTTAACAGACTAATATTTTGTCTACTATTGGGTCCTATCGCAGGTAAAAAAAATTGAGTATGTTGTAGAAAAGTTGCCAGCGAGAGGTCAACACCGCTTTTGGCTCAAAACGTAGTTCGGTCAATTATCAAAAATGACCCGTCATAATTTTCCTTTTTGTCCTCATTTTCTGAAATTAAAAGTGTGTCGTCTATCGTCATGATGCTACTTGCTTGTTTAATTTTATTTCATCAATATTGGGTCAGCCATCTGTTAATCACCTCACCGGGCCATCTGACAACAGGTATAGCTCATTAGTAGCGCCTCATGACCTGGAAGTGCTGGGTTCGATTACCGACTGGGCAGTTGTATGAATGTCATATTACGTGTTGTATTTTTTCTGAACACATCCCCCCACTTTCGAGCCTCACGTGATTACTGGACGATCCCTTACCTTTGTATGCGTTCCATACCTGACACAGGGTATCCTAATAGGGAGCTATGAGTGTGCTCCATTATTTATCTTAATACATTTCACAGATAAACCTGGCAAGCCCGAAGGCCCGCTGGAAGTGTCCGACGTTCACGCAGACCACGTGAAGCTGGCGTGGAAGAAGCCCAAACACACTGGCGGGTTGCCACTCTCCGCTTACGTTGTCGAAAAAATGGACACGCTTACTGGGAAATGGGTGCCGGCTGGCACTGTGGAGCCGGATAGCACTGAGGCTACTGTCACTGGTGAGTAGACAATAGGTGGCAAAGAAGCTCACGGGCCGCCTGATGGGAAGCGATCACCGTCGCCTATGGATTCGGGAGTCGATTCTAACCGAATCTTACGGGGAAGGGATGTGGGGGTCATTGTTTTTTTATAGAGTACGGCTTTGCACGGGTATTATTGGAGTTTTAGTAAGGATCCCTAATTTTTTCCATATAAAATATAGCCTATGTCACCCGGGATAGTGTAGCTTCCCAACAGTGGAAGAATTCTGTTTTAAACTATCACGGTTGTTCACTAAAGTTAAATGGTTATTTACGGGATATTTACCGTGGTAAGGTTGTGGAATATAGGTTAGGTTATGAAACCTTACCATGGTAAATATCCCATAAATAATCATATAACTTTAGTGGAAGAATTTTTCAAATCGGTTCAGTAGTTTCGGAGCCTATTCAATGCAAACAAACAATCAAATCTTTCCTCTTTATAATATTAGTATTGATTACGAGATACTTTTTTTATTTTTGAACTGTATTGTTCAACTCGCTGTCGCAGCTGTTTCGCCGTCGTGAAAAATGATGAAAAATTTCTTAAGTTTTATTCCAAGACCTAAAGTATTTATATACCAAATTTCATAAAATCCGTTCAGCCGTTTCGGCGTGAAGAAGTAACAAACATACACACTCACTCACGGAAATGGAATGGAGGTACTTTTTACTCTGGAATTAGTAGCATTGCAAAATCAGTGACCGCCGCCGAGAAGACCGACGACGTTGAAGACCCGCCGTGTACCACCTGTCTTACCAACCACGACCACTCTGCCAAGAGTGTCCGACTACGAAAACTAAGAAGATACCCTGGAATAGCACATAGGGTAGTTTTCATCAGTTTTCATAATTGTTCACGCGGGTGAAACAGAGGGCGAAGCTAGTTAAGCCAAACACACAAATGCAGCAGCAAGCAACGCAGCAGTTATACAGTTGCAAACTAAAAAGTATCGACATCTTGAATACTCGATAAAAAGGGGTTATCTGTAAAGTCGGTTTACGGACGATAATTTTACGTGATAACGCTTAGGCCGATCGTGCCTCTCTATCGCTTGTTCCGCGCTCTCACTTGCACGCGCGGTTCAGGCGGAACGTGCGTGCAGCCGGCGTTCATCGATTTATAAGACGTTATCACGTCAAAACAATGACCCATCTTTATAATATTTCAATTGTTTTGCCATTTCGTTCCGCTTTCCTTTTATAAGTGAAGCTAGCAAAAGCGAGCTAGTAACATACTAAATTCACCGTCCTTCCCACAGGCCTAGAACCCGGCCACACCTACCAGTTCCGCGTAAAAGCCTTGAACGAGGAAGGAGAATCTGAACCGCTAGAGACCGACCACGGAATCCTAGCCAAGAACCCGTACGATGTGCCAGCGCCGCCTGGCCTCCCAGATATCGTGGACTGGGACGAAAAGTCGGCCAAGTTAAAATGGGAGCCTCCCATCAGGGACAACGGCGCTCCCATCACTGGATATATTATTGAAGTCATGGATAGAGACCGTGGGGAGTTTGTCAAGGTAAGGGTTACTATTCTTTGGTCAAAATCTGTTTAGGTCAGGGGCCTTGCGACTACCTAATGACGATTCCACTTGAATGCTCATCCTTTACGTGATGAAAATAGTACATAATTTTCAGCATACTCTTTTTTGAGCAAGCCAATCCTAGGAGCAAAATTGAATGAATGACTTGAGTCTCCAATCACAAGTCGCCATTCAATTGAGTCTCCAACCACAAGCCGCCATTATTAAGAATTTAAATTAAGAAATCTGTGCTTCTTATGTGTATTATTACTTCCTACATAATATTTGGGGGAAAAAAAACCAGGCTCACGCTCAACCTGGCATAAAATATCGACAGTCATGCCCAAGGGGCTTTCAGCTGGTTGTCTTGTAAAGGATCAAGCAAATAAGGACGGGCATCAGCGGGCCGGGTCGCATCGCAAAAATCGTTTTCAATTTTTTTTATGGAAATCCGCCCCCTGCGCCCGCCCCGGTATAATGACATATAAAAATTTTAAGACCTTGAAACAAGTTCTTGCTTCACACATCAAATCATCAGCCAGTAAACGTCCACTGCTGAACAAAGGCCTCTTAGAGAGGGGTGTTGCCATAATCCCTACGCTTGGCTGATGACTTGGGGATCGCAGTACGTTCACCGTGTAGTAATAGGACGCTGCTGCCCATCCTCCGGTGGTTCTGGTCGCAGTTTAGGACATACACGGGTCCATTGCTTCACAGCGGTCAGTAATATCGCAACCCATACCAGTAGATGGCGCTTTTCTTGTTCGATACTAGCGCTACGGTAATTTGTAGAACCCTTTCGTACGTTATCTGACTGCAACGCTTACGGAAGTTCGAGACAACCTATAGCACGCTCAAATTACGGTGCAATCTAAGTTTATACCGTTTTTAGGCAAATTTCCGAGCTACGATCTAATGTTCTGCTATTGTCTTTCCTCTTAGTCTGTCTTCCTTGGTAATATACACTTTTCACTCATCCATAGGCTGCCGAAGTCCAAGGCAACGTGTGCCAAGGCACAGTACCGAAGCTGGAAGAAGGCAACCAGTACCAGTTCCGCATCAGAGCCGTCAACAAGGCGGGACAGTCCGAGCCCTCTGAAAATACCAACTGGCATACGGCTAAGCCACGATTCTGTGAGTACTCACATTTTTATTACTACTTAAACGCATTTCCATACTAGTTAGTTGAGATATGCTTAAACACCTTTTGATACTGGTTAGTCAAGATATGCTTAAGCACATTTTGATACTGGTTAGTGAGATATGCTTAAGCACATTTTGATACTGGTTAGTGAGATATTCTTAAGCACATTTTGATACTGGTTAGTTGAGATATGCTTAAGCACATTTTGATACTGGTTAGTGAGATCTGCTTAAGCACATTTTGATACTGGTTAGTGAGATATGCTTAAGTGAATTTTGATACTGGTTAGTTGAGATATGCTTAAGCGCATTTTGATACTGGTTAGTTGAGATATGCTTAAGAACATTTTGATACTGGTTAGTTAAGATATGCTTAAGCAAATTTTGATACTGGTTAGTGAGATATGCTTAAGTGCATTTTGATACTGGTTAGTGAGATATGCTTAAGCACATTTTGATACTGGTTAGTGAGATATGCTTAAGTGCATTTTGATACTGGTTAGTGAGATATGCTTAAGTGCATTTTGATACTGGTTAGTGAGATATGCTTAAGCACATTTTGATACTGGTTAGTTGAGATATGCTTAAGCGCATTTTGATACTGGTTAGTTGAGATATGCGCCTTTTGATCACATTTAAGTGAATTTCTTAATGATTTCTCATACATTTCTTCTCCAACAGTGAAACCGCGCATCGACCGCACTAACCTCAACCCTCTGACCGTGAAGGCTGGTCTTCCAGTCTCTCTGGACATCAAGGTCTTCGGAGAGCCACCAGCTACCGTCACCTGGTACTTCAAGGACGAGGAGTTGAAGAACAGGTGAGAATAATCTCACAATTCATTTAAAAAAGTGCTATTACCTGCACTTATGGAAAAACAGAAAACCTTATTACAAGTCTTATTCAACTTGCCCTGTTATTATGCATGTGTGGGACAAATCTTACAACTGAATTTTAGACCAGTTTCTCAACCGATTGAGCTGAAATTTGCCATACTTATGTAAGTTCGGTGACAATCCAATGTTATGGTACCATCGAGCTGATGTTGGAGACAGAAGGTGGCCATAGGAACTCCCAAACCTCATACACCTATCATACCCTCAAACCCATTCCTACAATAATCTTTCAATGTAAGGTTATTATAATAATGTTTTTGAGATTATGGTAGCCCACCTGGCTGTAGAGCATTCCTATGGCTCCTGGCTCATTCCTGGCTGCAGCCAGCATCAGCCAGAAGACGTCCACTGCTGAACATAGGCCTCCCCCTTTAACCGCCACATTTAACGACAGCCTGCCATCTGCATCCACTGGGTGCCCGCGACTCTCACTATGTCGTCGGTCCATCTAGTAGTAGTGCAGTAGTGAAGTAAATTTACCGTATTACTTTTTAGTACTCTATATCATCATGTACTTATAGTATTGTGTTGGTATACCTGATGTTAATAAGTTACCCTTCTTTTCCAGGGAGAACCTCGAGATCATCAATGTGGACTACAACACCAAGTTCCTGATGATGAAGACGAAGCGCGTTAACACCGGCAAATACGTCATCAAGGCCAAGAACGAAGTAGGCGAGGATGAAGCCTATATCGAAATCACAGTGCTTGGTGAGTAATAGAATAAACGAACTGAGAGAATGAATCAATTAACTTAGTGAAAGGACGAAAAAAACGGGGGTCAAAAGGAAATAGAAAGGATGAATCATCGTTTGACCACATCAGGCGTGATGGTGGTCAAACGCAAACAAGAAGAAAAATAATTAAAAGTTTAGAAGTGAAAACTTCTTTAGGCACGTTGGGCACTTTTTGGAATGGGGAAAAAAGCACTAAACTCGCGTAACTGTCACGCTCACTTACTCGTTCGGGTAAAGTCGGCTTGTGTCGACTAAGGGAGCGAGAGAGATAGTCAACCGTGATTTTCACTTCTGTCGTGTGGTCTTAGCACGCAGTTTTCTTTTAATGTAAAGAGTTTTTCGCTCATACGAATATGCCGTTCTAATTATGATAATTTACATTGTTTTGATTTCGATCCACTAGTTTGTACAGCATTCTGGCTGAGTCTGAAAGAGGCTTTCCGTGATGTATCCATTCCGATAACTGACCGGCTTGAGCTTTTGGGCGTTGCTCTGTCTTCTACCCTCAGCTTTGGCTCCTATATTAAGGACAGGGCTCAATTGGCTGCCAAAAAGCTGGGTATCCTATCGAAGGTGCGACGGTACTTCACGTCGGAACAGTTGCTTTCACTATACCAAGCACAAGTTCGGTCGTGCATGGAGTACTGCTCTCAGTCTCTCACCTTTGGGATGGATCTGCTTAATACCAGCTTGGGGCGTTGGAGTCTATTGAGAAACGTGCCAAGAGGCTCATAAGCAACGAATCCCTGGTTCAGACTAAGCTCCTTAGTCTTGAGCATCGGCGCGAGGTTGCTAGTCTATCGGTTTTTTATCGGATACATTTCGGCGAGTATGCATCAGATCTGCATGATCTATTTCCCTCCTGCCAGAGCGGGCACGAAAAATCGGCACCGCTTTATGGTTGGTATTCCTAAAACCCGTACGATGTGCTTTGATTCTATTTTTATTGTGCGAACTGCTAGTCTGTGGAATGCGCTGTCTGAATGAGTGTTCCCCGATAGTTACAATCTGGGAGTCTTTAAATCACGAGTGAATCGGTTTCTTCTAGGGAAGTGACCATCGTAGACTCCATCATTGCTTAACATAAGGGGAGTTGGCGGTCAAACACAAGTATAAAAAAAGGCTTGGCCAGAATAGAATGCTGTTACAGTAACCTAATTTGTACCATCTCAACATGTATTGGTATGTTTGCACGTCTACCTCATAAGCCCCGGCCTTGGTCTCGATTCTCA
Source organism: Agriopis marginaria (assembly GCA_932305915.1). NCBI lineage: Eukaryota > Metazoa > Arthropoda > Insecta > Lepidoptera > Geometridae > Agriopis > Agriopis marginaria. Next base: position 15,996,649 of record OW029914.1, on the reverse strand, counting down.
CGGTCGAAGGTCCTGAGTTTGATTCCCGGACAGATGATTGAATGATGAGTGGGGAGTTATGTGTGAGCGTTGTTATTTAAGTACTTTACTGAAAGAATGAAGGCATAAAAGAGTGAATGAACTATGCAAGTATTTTTCGTTCCGAAACCTTTCACAGCCAAGTGTTAAGACTTCTTTACTTCTCTTCCAGGCAAACCGACGAAACCGCAGGGACCGCTCGAAGTGGCAGACGTCACCAAGAACGGCTGCGCACTATCGTGGAAGAAGCCAGAAGACGATGGCGGTAGTCCCGTCGAGTACTATGAAATCGAGAAACTCGATCCACTTACTGGTATGTATCTTTTTAGGGTTCCGTAATCAAAGGGTGTACCAAGACCCTATTACTAAGCCTACAATGTTTGTCCGTCTCTCCTACTTTTAAACGGCTGTATCTTTTGAATCATAATAGATATCCAGTTGAAATTTTCACAGAATATGTAACGTTTCAACGGAAATTATGTAAACATAATAATATTATTAACATATACTGTTTATATAAGTTTATATACATCGTTGTAGAAAGTATACTGGATAAGTTTGACTTGTAACTATGGAGTTATTAATAAAGAATTGTATTGTACTGTATTGTAAACCTTGTGCTTTTCTTTCCAGGTACATGGGTACCGTGCGGCACGGCCAAGGACACCAAAGCCAACATTACTGGTCTTTCAGAAGGCAAGCCTTACAAGTTCCGCGTGAAGGCAGTCAACAAGGAAGGAGAGTCGGAAGAACTTGAAACTGACAAGCCGATCATCGCTAAGAATCCTTTCGGTAAGTTACAAAACACTGAGACATATTCTTGCAATAATACCAAAGAGCGCGGCATAATATCAAGAAAACAAAATGGCGCGCAGCTGCTACGGTGGCGCCACCTGACGAGTTTCGGTTACAACTCAATAAAAAGGACGTCAACGCTGGTAAACCGACGGAAATGGTAGTGCCCTCTATAAAAAGCTTCTAGTTACGGTCAAGTTGTTTAATATTTAATGCCGTTTTCTAGACGAACCTGGCAAGCCTGGCAGGCCAGAGCTCCGCAACTGGGACAAGGACTTCGTAGAGCTGGAATGGGCTCCGCCCAAGGAAGACGGCGGTGCTCCGATCACTGGATATATCGTGCAGAAGAGAGAGAAGGGCGGAAGGTAAGCTAGTTTTATCGTTTGAATTTCAACTTAGAATTTTTTAGGTCAACTATATGAAGCTAAGGTTATAAATAGGCTACCGTGCTGTTTTTTATTACTTACTAGCAACGCTTCGGGAAAGCATACGAAGACATAATTTTGTGAGATGTTTCGTTATCATGTAGCAATAGTCTTGTGTCGCACTTCCTACGGTTAGAGACCGACTGAAACGAAGTGAGCTCTCGCGCTCATTTGTAATCTTCAAAAATGGGCTCCTTCCCGTCCATTAATTTCATTTTGGCCGAAGGCTATGATTAAAGAAAATCTGTTCAGCCGTTTGAAGACTATTAACTCTTTTATCGGGGGGTTTGAAAATATCAATTTGTACTTGCTGTTGTTTTTTTTATAGTAGATAGGCTTGCGCTTGGCCGCCATCTCGCCTGATGTTAAGCGACGATGCGGTCTACGATGGTGCACGTTTGCCTAGAAGAAACCGATTCACTCTCGAATAGGCTATAATATAGACTATTCGAGATAATTTTTTTTCAAATTTAAATGGAAACTTTGGGATATTATATCAAAGTTTCCATTAAATTTGAAAAAAATAATTTTCTATCTCTTAACTTTAGAAAACTAAGGAATGAATCTCGTTTATTGTACTTTCTGTAAAGACTTTTTTGTTGTATTTTTTTTTATTATTTAATCATTTTGCCCCCAGGTCTTGGCAAGACTGCCTCAGGACTTCAGGCGACCGCCCCACCGCCCACGTGACGGACGTGGAAGAAGGCCATGAGTACGAGTTCCGTGTGCTGGCCGTCAACAAGGCTGGCCCCGGCGAGCCCAGCGAGCCCAGCAAGTCCGTCGTCACCAAGCCAAGATTCTGTAAGTACCCTCATTTACCTCACCTGCACCACAGAAGACATATTTTATTTATTAAGGAAGGGCGTGACAGGTCCGACACGTCGGCTATTTGTAGCTTCATACCTAAAGTGCGGAGTGCGCCCGGCATGCCGCTACACAGACGAGATTACCGTTTGCAAGTTTTCTCGTGAGCGACTCACGACATAGCTCTGCACGATACGGGAAATTGCGTTGATGACACCAAACGCCATGCATTTCTATGGACCGCTTTCTCACTCAACAAATCCGCACCACATACCGCTACTTAAGAGCCCTGTCATATTTTTAGACAAAAAAGCAACGAAATCTGGATTTTCGGCGTTCTGATTCTATCAAATAAAATAATCTGTAGAAAATTTATTTTATGTAATAAATAGATTTGTATTTTTTATTCAAAATAACTTAATGTAATTTTGGAAAAACTTAACATTTCAACTTATTACTTCCAATTTACAAAAGTAGTTTTACGTATAAAGTTTGAGGTAATTTCGTTAAATTACTGACTAAGACGAATATAAAACAAGTAAAACATGATATTAAATGACTTATTTAGTACCTAAATAAATTATGTGCAGTTTCGATGCAATCGAAACATCGTGTGGAACAACAACAGTGAAGGAAAACATCGTGTGGAAACTGGTATGCCCAAGAACCTCTAAATTTCAGAGACATACGACATTCACCAACATGCACTGGGCCAGCACGGTGGATAAGGGCCTATCCTCTGAGAAAAGGCCGGAGTCCCAGCAGTGGGAAATGCTAGGCTGAAATGATGTTGATGAACGCTATTTTCCCCTCCACAGTGGCCCCGAAAATCGACCGCAAGAATCTCCAAAAGCGCAGGATCAAGATCGGTCTCGACCTTCGTTTCGAGGCTGACGTCAAAGGAGAACCTGAACCGACCATCACTTGGACTTTCAAGGAAAAGACCCTGAAACCTTCTGGCCGTCTAACTATTGAGAACAAGGAGTACCACACGTCCTTTTTACTGATCAAAGTGACGAGAGAAGATACTGGAAAGTACACCGTTACGGCGAAGAACGACTCCGGAACTGATACGGTTGATATTGAAGTGCAAGTAGTCAGCAAACCAAACAAGCCTAAAGGACCGTTAAAGGTGAGTGATCTACTGTCTTATGATTTAAAGGATAAGGTTTAAAATAATCACTCTGGGTTGTGGGTCTTTGTTTTGCTGGGTACATAAAGTTTCTGGACGTCTTTTAACTTAACCGTTACGAGCGTAAATCCGGGCCCAGGAGAAAATAAAATATAGTGAAATGTAACAAAATTCAATCCTGAAAATCTGAAAAAAGACAACTCTCTTCACTTTTTATGTAAATTTTTATACAATTTTTTTTGCTCTTACCGGCTTTAGCGGGTATTGAGGAGTCCTCAATAGCCGCGTAATACCTTAAATGGTTTTGCCTATCTCTACAAATGTTTCTCATTGTCGAAAAATACAAAAGGTGATGTAACTATCCAAAGACTACTCCTCTCTTGTTAATATGGAGGTATCTATCTCTTTCCCGCATCATTAATATACGCGCGATATAACATATGTTTTGTCTTTTTCGCTCCTCAAAATGTTGAACTCGGTCAAAAAAGAAGAGAGATATAATAGGAATCTATTATCCGCTTTTACTAATAAATTAATTCTCTTTTTCTCTCTTGTCACACCAATATGTTGTCCTCTCAGGTATCCGACGTGAAAGCCGACGGCTGCAAGCTCAAATGGGAGCCTCCGGAAGACGACGGCGGCGAACCAGTGGAAGCTTACGTCGTCGAACGAATGGACACCGAGTCCGGCCGATGGGTGCCCGTCTGCACCACGAAAACACCCGAAGCTGACGTCACAGGCCTCAACGAGGGCAAAGACTACATGTTCAGAGTGAAGGCCGTCAATCCTGAGGGAGAAAGCGAGCCTTTAGTCACAGAAACAGCTACCACTGCTAAGAATCCTTACGGTGAGTGTGATAAGGTTTATATTAGCTTGTGTTATTCTTTGAGCAGCGAGCCCAGCTGATGAGTGCCGAAGACACTCGAAGCTGACGTCATAGAAGGTTGTGAATCTATATTTTTCGCTCGCCTGATCGCATTTACTAAAAATCTTTATGATGGACATTACCAATGTTATAAATACGGAAGTCTGTTTGTTTATTGTTTCTCTTTCATGCAGCAACAATAGAGCAATGTACCAATGCTATTATTTGCAGAGATAGAGGACTGGAGAGTGACATAGGACGTAAACGAAAAGAAATGTAGCTAGTGTGAGATAAGTCTAAAAGTATGGTGCATATCCAGTATATGTAGACCTTCGATTTCAGCTACCATAGCTATATAAATGACTGATCAATTTATTCCCGGACGAAATAGTTTGAAAGTCAAAGACCTTTAAGATTCAAATTAGCTTCTGAAATTTTCTGTTCAAAAGAAATAATTATTGAGCAAAAATTTTTAGCACTGCAGAGCAGCATTCGAACTGCTAGTCTGTGGAATGCGCTGCCAGTATCCAGTATTATGTGATCTCTGTGTTTTGCTACAATAGCTGTATGTGGCAGATCAACTTATATTGGTTATTATTTTCAGGCGAGCCCGACCCGCCAAGCAAGCCCGAGTTCAAGGACTGGAGCGCTGACCACGTGGACCTCAAATGGGAGAAGCCCGCGAACGACGGTGGCGCCCCCATCACCGCATACATCGTCGAGAAGAAGGACAGAGATACCGGGAAATGGGTTAAGGCTGCTGAGGTAAGAACTTTGTGGAATATTTTGCAGACTTCCTATTTCAGTGGTGTCAGACTGGATTTTCTGAAGTGTTTACAAAAATGCCGGTGTGTTAGCGGACCAGCAGTGCAAGTACCTACCGTTTTTTATCGATCGTCAAATTTGACAGTTGAGATATTTGACGGTTGAGATATTGCGGCACCAAACTAACGTTAAATCCACTCATTTGGAAAATCACGTGAACGTGAACCTTAACGCGCCCAGAAACGGTTAGCGGTCGCGTGATTTTCCAACTGAACGGATATAACGTTAGTTAGATGCCGCAATTATAGCAGTTGTCCGTAAGGCCCCTGTACTCGCTATGATCGATTCTGTGGCATTTTTATAGAATTTGACGATCGACAAAGTACGGTACTTGCACTGCTGACTCGAAATAAATAAACATATACTGAATTAGTAAGCATCTATAGTTAGTTTAGGTAGGTACATTATGGGTCGAAGGCCGCATGCGGCCCGCGGGCCTTATGTTTGACGTGACTGTTTTGGTTGGTAGTAGTCGATGGTAAAATTAGATCTGTCTCCAATAAAAAAAGAACATAGAACCTCGCACTTAAAGTACCATAGATCTTTTATTAGGATAGATACCGCAAGCCCGTCAAGTTGTATAAAGACCTAGCGTACTGCATTTTAGGTACCTGTACTATGACGATTTCTGCTTTCGAAGAGGTTTAACCGACATCAGGAGGGAGACACTGTTTTGAACTAACACGTTTGCTCAATAAAGCTGTTTTTTTTAAATGTGGTTATTGTCCGTTATTGTCCACATCCTTATCACGGTAAATATCCCATTAAATAATCATACAACTGTTCAGGGGAAAAACAGTGGAAAGACAATTTGATCACGGCCCGTGCTAAGGTTGCAGGTTTACTAGAAACTGCTTTTTAGTTCATTGCCAACTTACTTTCAACCCTCAGGTCCCTGGAAACAAGACTGAAGCTCATGTGCCAGATCTGATCGAAGGAAAGACATACCAGTTCCGCGTGAAGGCGGTCAACAAGGCGGGTCCAGGGAAACCCTCAACCGCTTCTGAGAACTTGTTGGCTAAGGATCGTTTCGGTGAGTCTCTTTTTTTAACCCCCGGTGCCAGCTCTCAGTTGTCAACCAAGATTGTCACTAAAAAGGCGCTTACAGTCGATGCGTTGTACAAGTAACAAGTAGAAATAGCAAGTGCCTACTACGGATCGTCTGCAACGGTGTGCATAGTGAGCGTGGCAGTGAAAGTAGTATTGGCCCCAAGTGGTCTCTTTTTTATTGATAAATAGCCTTGCGCTTGATTACCATCTCGCCTGATGTTAAGTGATGATGCGGTCTATGTTGGAGCGTATTTGTCTATACTATCTATACTAATATTATAAAGAGGAAAGATTTGATTGTTTGTTTGGTTGCATTGAATAGGCTCCGAAACTACTGAACCAGTTTGAAAAATTCTTTCACTGACGGGAAGCTACACTATCCCCGGGTGACATAGGCTATAATTTATACTCGTGCGAAGCTGGGGCGGACCGCATGTAATATTATAAAGAGGAAAGATTTGATTGTTTGTTTGTTTGTTTGCATTGAATAGGTTCCGAAACTACTGAACCGATTTGAAAAATTCTTTCACTGTTGGGAAGCTACACTATATCCGGGTGACATAGGCTATATTATATTTTCGAAAGAAATACCTACCAAAACTACAACTCCTTACTAAAACTCCAATAATGTAACCCAAGGTGTAAAAAAATAAGATTTACACCCGTGCAAAGCCGGGGTGCGTTCCTAGTCTAAAATAATCCGATTCACTTGTGACTGAATGACACTCAGATTGTCCATTACCGCTTCGTCCGTTTTCTTTCATTTCGTGGTATATGGTCAAGTATTGGTAATATTTTTTTTCTAAGACTCATAGTTCAGTACAGAACAGTATTAGTGTTCATAGGTCAAGCATTCAGTGTTCTTTCCCTCTCTTTTCTTCCCGCATCTTTCTCCCTTTGTACAAGCTATGTTTGTATTTGTATTAATGTTCCTACCTGTTCGCAGCCCCGCCGAAGATCGACCGCACCAACATGCGCGACATCACTATTAAGGCTGGCAACCACATCCGGCTTGACATCAAGGTCAGCGGTGAACCCCCACCGGCCAAGACATGGTGAGTTGAACAAAAAAACTCTTTAGTAGCAGCAGTTCGTATGTAGCATTAAATTTCTTGATTGATAAAAAGGATGTCGAAGAAAAACCTAGGTTTAACATACAACATGGATGTTAGGATTCGCATAAAATCCTTTTTTTTAACGCGTATAAGTCCGCGTTTGACCACCAACTCGCCTGTTGGTAAGCGACGATGTGGTCGAATATGAAGCACCCAGACTTAGAAGATACCTATTCACTCTGGCCTTAAAAAGGCCCAGATGCCTTATTATAGATGTCTTATCGTGATTCGGATTGTGATCGTGATCGCGTGCCATCTCACTTACGCACGTGGTGTGAGTAAGTAGATGCGAACGGGACGGCATGCAATCTCGATCACAATCAAACTTCTATAATGAGGCCGCAGGTTATATCTCTCAGGAACCAAAGAAGCTGGTAGGTTCTTCCAATAAAAATAAATTTTAGAAATACGTCTACGACGATCTAATTTAAATCCAATATTATTGTGATAATGAAGTCAATTTTGAAAGCTTTAATTTACAAAACTAAAATGAGCATAGAATCTTTCACGTGATTTACAAAGTGTAGCACGCCATCTGTCAAATAGTATGTAGCCTTTGGAGCCTTTTACAACCCTGCAATTCGCCGTCCTGTCAAAAATATATGTTTCGTTCTGGTACCAACAATTCTGGCATATGAGTAAAGAATGTAACATGTTTAATTAGTTTATAATTTTTTTACGAAAAAAGCATCGAAAACTGGATTTTTAGTATAATTTTTCTTTCAACTTATAAGATCTGTAGAAAATTCAGTTGCTGTATTAAATAGATTTGTATGTTTTATTGCATTTTGCGGCTTCAGATTTTGGTAAAACTCAACATATCCATCCACCTCCAATTTACAGTAGTTTTTCGTAAAACTTTAGGAGTGAAAGTTTGAGAATGGATTTAGTTAAATTACTGTCATAAAATAAAAATTTTTATATTATGGGTTTACTTATTTTATATTTATCTTGAAAATTACGGCTTTATTTATTCGTTTTATGCCCATAAATACAAATACTTAAAACTGAACGGTTCATTTTGTAATACGCCTCTTAATTAGCACTACTTCTATGCTACTATTTCTTATTCTGCGCTTCTTACTAAAGTTCTTTTAGAATTGACTCTACCTTCTTCCCCAGGTTCCACAACAAAGAGCGTCTCTCGACCCGTGACGACCTCTCAGTTGACGTCGAAGACTACAAAACTAAGCTGTCTGTAGTCATTGCGTCGCGAAAACACAGCGGCACCTACACCCTGAAGGCTGAAAACAGCAGCGGAAAGGATGAAGCTACCATTCAAGTCATCGTACTTGACGTACCAGCCAAACCTGAGGGACCGCTCAAGGTAAAATATACCAAATGCTTTCAAACATAAGACAAAAATAGATAGATTCCATAGTAGATGATTTGCTGGAACATGGGATCTTATGCCTGGGCGTATCGGAATTCGTGGTTACATATTTGAGTCGTTTGGGGTCGAGACATTGGGCCCTTGGGGACCGGGACTTAGGCTTACCTCATTTTCAAAAATATTTCAGAGCGCCTGGTTAATGCAACGCGTGACCAAAATGTTTGCGTGTTTCTGGCTCAACGCATAAGCATTGCCATTCAGCGTGGTAATGCCGCGTAAAAAAAACCCTTGTAATATAAGGTACAATTTTGCAACTTGAAAGAATATACCATGGACGTTAAGACAAAAGGATCAATTTCGCCTGACTTCAGATTCAAACTTATTTATTTTATCCCCAGATATCGGACGTGCACAAAGAAGGCTGCACACTCAAATGGTCACCGCCTGCGGACGACGGAGGCGCACCGATTGACCACTACCTGGTTGAGAAACTGGACACAGAGACCGGCAGATGGATGCCAGCGCTCAAGACTAAAGACCCGAAGGTAAATCACTACCACTAAAACCGTTGTAATACTTATCTTGGTATAGTCAGCCATAAAAAAAGACTAAGAACGAACCATTTGATTTTCATACATACATTCCCTAAATAATATGTTTAAGAAATATTGTATTGTCATGACTTTTTTATGTTTATCTTTTGTACGCTTTGTCAAGACTTTTCCTCATTATCAGCCTATCGTTCCCACTGCTGGGACACAGGCTTTCTCTCAGAGAGAATGTGCCATAATCTACCATGTTGGCCCAGTGCATATTGGTGAATGTCATAATATGTCTTTGAACTTTTGAGGTTCTTGGACATACCGGTTTCCTCACGATGTTTTCCTTCACTGTTGTTGAGCGACGGCATCGAAACTGCACTTAATTTATTTAAGTTCCTATTTAATTTTTTGACGAAAAAAGCCTTGAAAACTGGTTTTTTGGTATAATTTTTCTTGTAACTAATAAGATCTGTAGAAAATTCAGTTGCTGTATTAAATAGATCTGTATTTTTTATTGAATGTTTTGAATGGTTCAGATTTTGGTAAAACTCAACATATCCATTTGTTACCGCCAATTTACAAAACCAGTTTTTCGTAAAACTTTAGGAGGGAAAGTTTGAGAATGGATTTCGTTAAATTACTGTCATAAAATAAAGATTTTTATGTTATGGTTTACTTATTTAATATTTATCTTGAAAATTACAGCTTTAGTTTTTCTAATTTGTAATATGCCTCGTAAGTACTAAATAAGTGATTTACTCAGGGCCGAACTGGGTGCCGTCAGATTGTAAAGCGCACATGCTAGCCGGTCACCCGCGCAAAGACTTCTCCTAATGTGTATTGATATTTTTTGTAGGCCGAGATCGAAAATCTGGTTCCTGGCCACGAATACAAGTTCCGTGTGTCGGCTGTCAACAACGAAGGTGCCTCGGAGCCGTTGGAAGGAGAACACTCCATCATCGCGAAGAATCCCTTCGGTAAGATCCAGGCACTTATCTCAAATTTCATAACGACTTAGCCCACCACATCCGGCCATGATGATGACATGAATTAAATAGAAATCATTATCATAATCAATTCAGTCATAGGACGTCCACTGCTGGACATAGGCCTCCCCCATCGATCTCCAAAAAGGCCGGTTGGAAGCGGCCTGCATCCAGCGTTTCCCTACGGACTCTTTTAGATCGTCCGTCCATCTTGTGGGTGGACGTCCTACGCTGCGCTTACCGGTCCGTGCCGGTCTCCATTCCAGAACCTTTCAGCCCCAACGGCCATCTGTTCTGCGTGATATATATGTGACCTGCCCACTGCTACTTCAACTTGCTAATCCGGTGGGCTATGTCGGTGACTTTCGTTCGTCTACGGATCTTCTCATTTCTGATTCGATCTCTTAGAGAAAATAGAAGTAGCAATCATTATTATCCATTGTTGATAAAGATATTGTTGAAAATTATATTTACCTAGCCTCTTGAAATAGGCAAAACATTTTGACAGTTAAGAGAAGAATACAGTTGGCTGGACAGCGTCCGGGAAACTATGTCGAGTCTTCTCGTCACTTATCTCGCAGTATTAAGATGAAAGTATTTAACCAGTGCGTTCTACCTGTCATGATTTACGGTGCTGTAACGTGGACACTCACAATTGGAGCGGTCCACAAGTTCAAGGTCGCTCAGCGAACTATGGGTATCACATGAAAGAGCTTGAAGATTAGAAAACGATAAAGTGATATCACACTAAATTCAATATCGCCGCCGCTCCAAGATGGCGACTCACATTTTCTTCGCTAAGACTAAAAGCTTGTTTTTTTTTAAATGTTTTTCTTACTATTAACTATTTTAATATGACATCTCCTTCCAGACGAGCCCGACAAGCCTGGCACGCCGGAGATCGTGGACTGGGACAAGGACCACGTGGACCTCAAGTGGGAGAAACCTTTCAAGGACGGCGGCGCTCCTATCACAGGATACGTCATCGAGAAGAGAGAGGTCGGCTCACCCAAGTGGGTGAAGGCTTGCGAGGTACGTATTATTATCATCTACTCCACTCCCTTTCTTCTCTTCCGCTGTTTTCGCAACCTCTCATCCGTTTTTGCCCATTTTTATTCATAAAAATTGTCATGAAATTAACTACTTGCCTACAAAACTTCATGAAAATTGAATCAACGATATAGAAACATACATAGAAACGTCGATTTGTCCCATTAGATACTGAGGGTAATAAGGGTAACTTACGCTACTTTTATCGTGGGTATCCACGCAGGTGGAACCGCAGGGTGCAGCTAGTACTTCATATAAATCGTAGTTAACGGTAACTGTACTGTTTTTAATTTATTGATTGATTGATTCATTCATTAACTCTTTATTGTTCACACCATTAAATTTGATACAGAGAACAAAAAACTCTTAAAAACTAGTGTAAAAACTGGCGGCCTTATCGCTAAATGCGATCTCTTCCAGGCAACCTTAGGATGCTGTACAAACTAGTGGATATAAATTAAAACAATATAAACTATCATAATTAGAACGGCATACTCGTATGTGCGAAAGTGCGTATCTTAAAATTAAAAGAAAAGTGCGTGCTCTTAGCACACGACAGAAGTGAAAACTTTATCAAGGTTGACTATATCTCTCTCGCTCCCTTAGTAGACTCGAGCCGACTTTACCCGTACGAGTATTTGAGCGTGACGGTCACGCGAGTTCAGTGCTTTTTCCCATCCCAAAAAGTGCCCAACGTGCCTAAAGAAGTTTTCACTTCTAAACTTTTAATTCATCCTTTCTATTAAATTTTTTCCCCCTTTCTTTCGTCCTTTTACTAAGTTAATTCATTTCAACCTTTATTTACCATAAAATTATTCATTCACTGTATTTATAGCAAAGATTTCTTACCATTCTATGATCTATCACAGGTCGGCCCCAACGACAACGAAAAAGCGACCGTACCGAACTTGGACGAGGGTGTAGAATACGAGTTCCGTGTAAAGGCCATCAACGAGGCCGGCCCCAGCGAGCCCAGCGACGCCAGCAAATCTGTCGTCTGCAAGCCTAGGAGACGTGAGTATACCGAGATAACCTCATCATCAGCCAGAATACGTCCACTGCTGAACATAGGCCTCCCCCTTAAACCTCCACACTAAACTAAAGCCATCTGCATCCACTGGATGCCAGCGACTCTCACAATGTCGTCGGTCCATCTAGTGGAAGACCTACCTACGATGCTTCTTCCGGCTCGTGGTCTCCACTTAAGAACCTTTCTTACCCATCGGTTATCGGTTCTTCGTGTGATGCGAGATCTCATCATCAGCCGGAAGACGTCCACTGCTGAATATAGGCCCGCCCCTTTAACCTCCACACTGAACGATAGCCTGCCTTTTGCATCCACTGGATGCCCGCGACTCTCACAGTGTCGTCGGTCCATCTAGTGCAATGATTATTAAACTTTTTGAAGTCAATGACCACTTACCTACTACGGACCCCTGGCGACTTGAATTTTCTAATAAAGAAACAGTGCTTTTTAAAATTACTTCAGTTTTGGTTTTGTTAATATAAACAACTGCTTACTTCAAACGAATTCATATAAATAAACCCCGGGACTGTAGACCCCTGACACTCGCATCATGGACTCCTATGGGGTCCATGGACCCCACTTTAAGAAACCCTGATTTAGTGGGAGGCCTACCTACGATGCGTGCTCCGATTCGTGGTCTTCACTCACCTTTCTTCCCCATCGGTTATCAGTTCTTCGATTGTTGCGTATTTGTCAGAACATGGTACGTACACATACATATAAAGTAGCATACATGGTCGTAAGAATGGAAACGTATCTCATGTCCTTGCCTGTTACAGCGTACAAATGCATTTTTTTCATTCGTTTTTGTTAAAGTTTAAAACGAAATTATGTCTATGTTAGAATACTTATCAGGGAATAGGTGTAACATGATGACAGTAAAGATTCTGTATTTTTTAATATAAATAAAAATCTCAAGATATTATGGTCTTGGTTGAATGTCGCCTAAAAATAATGTTAATTGCATTTGAAATTTAATTTTAAGTTTTCCAGCCCTAAACAAAATTTTACGATATTAAGCTCTAACATTTGTCCGGTGTATGTTCTGAAACTGCGACCAGAACCACCGGAGGATGGGCAGTAGCGTGCTATTAGTACACGGTGAACGTACTGCGATCCCCAAGCTGCCTGCCAAGCGTGGGGTTTATGGTAACAGCCCTCAAAGAGGGACGCCCTTGTTTAACAGTGGACGTTTACTGGCTGATGATGTGAAGATGATCCAAGTTCTAAAATAGAATCTAACAAGTTTTTTTTTAATACCTATAAGTTTAGTTAATCTTTAGCTCTAGAACCACTTGACTGCTCATCCTTTACCCCGCATACGCCAAAGGTTCTAACATGTCAACCTAAACTATTTCGAGTGAGGCCAATCCTAGGCGCGAATTGAATGAATGACTTTTGATGCTCCGACATCGTCCAGTCTCCAATCACAAGCTGCCCCTCGCGACCGACATGGCATCATTTTGCAAAAGTGAATTTTGACTACCAAGCGCGATCAAGTAGTTATATTATCTGTATTTACCTAACAAAACTATTTTTCCTACAGTGGCACCAAAGATCGACCGCCGCAACCTGCGCACGATCAAGGTCCACGAAGGCGAACCGATCTCCCTCGACGTCAAGGTCACCGGAGAACCCGCGCCGGAAATCACGTGGTCTCTGAACGGAAAGATCGTTACCAGCGGAAATGGATTGAAATGTGAGTACCAGGGTACCTTCTCTAATTAAAAAAGTGGCTGTCACGGGACGCCCGGCAGATTTGATACATGACGGCATTAGAGAGCATATGACGTCACGTCCGTCACGGCATAAGTCGGTTTTACTGTCAAGGCGCGCCAATTGATGTTTCAAATCAAAAGCCCGTGATAGAAATTTAGGTTTTGGCGTTCAGTTCTTAAGAATCAACTTGGAAGCTTCGAAACTTATGTTCAAATGAAAAATTCAATTATAGATGTAAAGGTTTGTATGTAAGTCCTGGTTTACACGGGTAGAGAAAACGGTAGAGTGAACTAGCATAACTACTCTACCAGTATTTAACTAGACGTATTATAATACACTTAAATATCGCACGTACGTGAGGATAAACTGTTGGGACTTAATTTACTCCACCATTGTACACAGTATTATGCGGTTTTTACTTTTAGGTCCGAGTACTATACCAATTTTCGTACAAATTTAGTACTCTACCAATGCTGTCTAAATTGGTATAGTTAGTAATCTACTACTATACCGTTTACTCACGCGTAGAGCAGACATTTGTGTGCATAATTTTATTTGTGTGAACTTGAGCGTATATCCTGGATGAGCACATAAAACAAACCGATTCCGTAGGATAGCGGGTGAAAAAGCGGGGAGTTGTATATTAATAATGCCTGTATTTTCCAGTGGTGGAACTACCAAACCTGAGCAAATACCAGCATGCCAGTCCCCGCAGGAAGGACTCTGGCACCTACAAGATCCAAGCCACCAACAAGTACGGACAGGACACCGCCGAGCTCGAGATTATTGTCACCTGTGAGTATACCCACCATACGTCACCAGTTATACCTTCAGTACCAAATATTTTGCACCATACAGCACCAGTTATACCTTCAGTACCAAATATTGTCCACCATACAGCACAAATTATACCTTCAGTACCAAATATTGTCCACCATACAGCACCAGTTATACCTTCAGTACCAAATATTGTCCACCATACAGCACCAGTTATACCTTCAGTACCAAATATTGTCCACCATACAGCACCAGTTATACCTTCAGTACCAAATATTGTCCACCATACATCACCAGTATACTTTCAGTGCCAAATATTGCCCACCATACAGCACCAGTTATACCTTCAGTACCATTTGTTATATTTTTTTTTCCTTATTTTGACCGCCACCTCGCCTGCTGGCTGCGGTTATGCGGTTTTCGATGGAGCACGCTCGCCAATACTATTTGAAGACACCCAGATTGTATAACTATCGGGGAGCACCCTTTCAGACAGCATCCACAGACTAGCAGTTTACACAATAAAAGTGGAATCAAAGCGCTTCATACGGGTTATCAGAATATCAATCATAAAGCGGTGTCTATTTTTCGTGCCCACTCTGGCGGCTCAAACACTGGCATCTTTTTAATGGTTGTAAAATTTAATTACTAACGTAAAACAATAAAGAAAACAAATAGCATACGAATATATCACGATATCCAAGTCTTGCAAGTCATACAAGGTCAACATAATCATCAATGACTGTTATTCCTTCTCAGCCAAACCCGAGAAACCCGAGGGTCCGCTGGAAGTGTCAGACATCCACAAAGACGGCTGCAAGTTGAACTGGAAGCGGCCCAAGGACGACGGCGGCGAGCCCATCGAAGCTTACCTGGTCGAGAAATTCGACCCCGAGACTGGTACTTGGATGCCTGTCGGAAAGACGCTCGGAAACGTGCCCGAGATGGAGGTACGTAATGTTACTCGTAATCCAATAAAAAAAATGGTATTGCCAAGAACCTCTATGAATATGTAATATTACGGCGAATTAACTAAGAAATACTAATAAAGTAAAAACTAATGGGGATCCCCATACAAAAAACGCAGTTTTTGTATCTTTGTATTTGCTCTAGTATAAAAACGGTAATATTCACAAGCGTCAAACTTGGCATGATTATAGTACACACTCTAAAGTAAAACAACAAATAATAAATAATGGCCATGTGCGAGCGAGCCGGGACAAATTTCTGTTCATTACCAAGTTATAACCGGATTACTCGGTTACTTGGACGACGTTATTATGTCTTTCACGGTTATCATTTTAAAATCATAATTATTGTATTTTGTGGTAGCACGGAACCCTCAGTGCGCAAATCCGACTCACACTTGGCTGATTTATTTCATTGTCTTATAGCAGAAGAACTTGTGCTAAATATACCATTTCTCCTCAGGTGGATGGCTTGATCCCTGGCCATGAGTACAAGTTCCGTGTAAAGGCGCTCAACAAGGAGGGCGAATCTGAGCCACTAGAGACATTCGGCAGCATTGTTGCTAAGGATCCATTCAGTAAGTGTAGTTTTTACTCTGTTCTATGAGTTTACTATGGCTGGTCTTATCTCAAAATCAGACATAGAGAGATATGGTAAGGTGGCGTGGTGGCGAACGCATCAGGCCTAAATCGGGCTTGATACCTTCAGTCGAATCCCCCTGCAGATGTCCTTGCTGACTTTTTTTTTTGCCTATGAGGTGTGTGTATTTTGGGCTCTCACTACGGGCCTCATAAGCAAGCTCAAAGTCGCACAACAATAAAGGGAGAGGGTTATGCTCGGAATGTCTTTTCGAGATCGAATCAGAAAAGAGGAGATCCGTAGGCGAACGAAAGCTACCGACATAGTCCACCGGATTAGCAAGTTGAAGAGGCAGTGGGCAGGGCAAATACCACGCAGAACATGTGGCCTATGGAGATCCGTAGACGAACGAAAGCTACCGACATAGTCCACCGGATTAGCAAGTTGAAGAGGCAGTGGGCAGGGCAAATACCACACAGAACATGTGGCCTATGGGGCTGAAAGGTTCTCGAATGGAGACCACGGTAAACGCAGCGTAGGACGTCCACCCACAAGATGGAGAGACGACCTAAAAGAGAACGCAGGGAAACGCTGGATGCAGACCGCTTCTAACCGGCCCTTTTGGAGATCGATGGGGAGGTCTATGTCCAGCAGTGATGAAACGTTACTCTGTGGTACCCTACAGATTACAGTTAGAATATAGTAGACTAGTTGGTCTGAACACTGAATCGCTATGATATATATGGCTTATAAAAAAAACTGTATTACAAGCTGCTATGAGTATCTACAACTCTTGCGCAAACGGCAGGAATATCTGACACCTAATTTGATCCATGGAGATTATTCCCTTCACTGCCGAAGATTTTACGCTGTCTATCATGGTTTGGTTTAACATAGAGTCTAGATTAAATTGGAACTGCCGTCCTCCTTGTTTCCCGAGAACTAGAATCTGGGCAACTTCAAGGCTAGAGTGATTAGATTTCTTCTAGATCAACGTGTTCCATCCTCGGCTACACTGTCGCTTACCATCAGACGATTGGCGAGCAAACGCAAGGTTTTTATTGTTTATATAAAAACTAATTTCTTATTTCTTCCCCTAGCTGTGCCCGATGCGCCATCCGCACCAGTCCCCGACGACTGGTCGGCCAGTCACGTAGACCTCAAGTGGGAGGCGCCTCTCACAGACGGCGGGTCTCCTATCATTGGCTACATCATCGAAAAGAAGGATAAATACAGCCCATTGTGGGAGAAGGCTGTGGAAACTCACACGCCGACGCCTACCGCCACTGTCAATGGGTAAGTTACTAGAATATATATATAAAATCGAAATTCACTCCCTCACTCACTCATTCACTCACTCATCACGAAATCTAGAAAACTACTTGACCTACGGAGCTAAAATTTGGTAGGTAGATTCCTTGTGGGGTGTAGAGGTCCGCTAAGAAAGGAGGAAAGGGCAAATGGAGGTTGAAATTTGTATGAAACTCCTTTGTTTGATGTTAGGGACATGAAATTTTATATTCAAGTTAATGGTTTAAAATGAATGAATTCTGTATTATTATTTTTTCCAAAAAAAAAAATAAGATGAGGAAAGTGCTGAGGAAATTTAAGGGGGATTAAATGGGGATTCTAATTTTTTGTTGACAGTTTTGTAATTATGAAGCTGAAATTTGGCAAGTAGATTACTTATGGGGTGTGGAGGTCCGCTAAGAAAAGTTTTTGCGAAAGGTCTGAATTAATGACATCCATTTATTTATTTATTCCGAGTATAATAAATAGGCTACCGGACTGATATCTTTTTATTATGCACCATCTTCTAAGATTAGTTACGACTTGCTACTACATAAAAGCCAATATCGTAAATATATTAGCAATATTTTCAATATCCCTTCTTTCGCAGCCTTATCGAAGGCAACGAGTACCAGTTCCGCGTGATAGCAATCAACAAAGCCGGCCAGAGCAAACCCTCGGAATCCAGCAAGAACTTCCTGGCCAAGCCTCGTTTCCTGGCTCCCAAGATCGACAGGAGACACTTGAGGGACATCACCTTGAGCGCCGGATCCACCTTGAAACTGGAGGCGGCAATCACTGGCGAGCCAGCACCTGCTGTCGAATGGAGGTATGTAGCAACAACTGAGAAATTACTAAATTATTATGAAATATAACCGGCCAAGTGCGAGTTGGGTTCGCGCATTGAGGGTTCCGTACCACCACAAAATACAATAATTATTAATTTAAAAAAAAAATACTTCAAAATAAGGAAAATATGGTGGCATTTCGATTCGAGACAAATGAACGAATAATGAGTTCATCTAAGTAGCAAAATACGTTGCTTAACTTGGTAATGAACAGAATTTGTCATCGACTCGCACTTGGCCATTATGAACTTTAAATCAATAAATAAATTATTTATTCTGTGAAAATTTCAACTGGCTATCTATTATGGTTCGATAGATACAGCCAAAAGGTAAGACGGACGGACAGGCAGATAGACAGACATCGGGTCCCGTTTGTGCCCTTGTGATACGGAACCCCAAAAAGTAAAGTAATTTGAGTGGTCAGTCAGTTGTCAGTTTATAGGCCGTCCGAAGGCCTTTTGTCAAAAGCCAAAGCGGTAATGGTATTAAATACAATACATACATTGACATACTATGATAATGATCCCATAAAACTGTCAGAACAATAATGTAGATCAATGATTATTAACCACTTGACTGCTTCATCCTTTACCCCGCCGTAACACTAAAATTTTCAGCATATTCTTTTTCGATTTAATTATTTCGATGATTTTTGAATTTCCAAATCACAAGCACCATACGATACCCCCCCCCGCGCGAGCTACGTGGCTAATTTAATATAATATTTATCTGAGCCTATATGGAGTTATGACACCCATATAGGGTTACATACGTATTAAGACCCATCAAAGTGAACTATAGTGAATTGAGTTATAACCATCATTATAAAGCCTATTTTATATTCCCACTGCTGGAACACAGGCTTCCTCTCATAGAGAGAAGATAGGCCATAATCCACCATGCTGACCCTGTGCATGTTGGTGAATGTAATATGTCTTTAAACTTTTAAGTTTCTTGAATATACCGGTTTCCTCACGATGCTTTCCTTCACCGTATTGAGTGATAGCATTGAAACTGCACATAATTTATTTAACACTAAATAAGTCATTGGTACAGAGCCGAGAATTGAACCTGGTGCCCGTCAGAAAGTAAGGCTACCGCTCGGCCACCATCGCTTAGTACAAAAACATCATTTAATATTCCACAGATACCAAAACATGCCTCTGCGTCCATCCAAGGCCGTCACCATCGACAACCCAGATTACTTCACGAAGTTAGTCATCCGCCCGGTGAGGCGCGACGATTCTGGCGAGTACACCGTCACTGCCATTAACTCGAGTGGAAAAGACACTGTTACCATCAACGTGGTGGTCACTGACAAGCCCAGCAAGCCCGAGGGACCGCTGCAGGTAAGACACTGCCAAATCACACTTAATATTATAAATACGAAAAGTTTGTTGGTTTGTTTGTTTCTCTTTCACGTTGCAACAGAGCAACGGATCGACCTGATTTTTCGCATGGGTATAGTTCAAGAGCCAGAGAGTGACATAGGCTACTTTTCATCATCATCATCATCATCATCACCATTTTTCATCACTACGCGGGTGAAACCGCGGGGCGCAGCTACTGTATCATAGAAAAGAAAAAGAAACACATTCCAGTCAAGGAGGTTGCTGTCGCTACCAAGGAGGTTGCTTCAAGGAGGTATATCACGCTGGTAAAACCGCGGGACGAACCTAGTTATATATAAACTTGTTCTTCATCTTTTGAGACGAGCTTCCAAACGGTCTAATCAACAAACTTACTTCCCTCATTTCTCCCAGATCTCCGATGTGCACAAAGAGGGCGCTACTCTCAAGTGGAAGCGTCCCAAGGACGACGGTGGCACCCCCATCGAGTACTACCAAGTTGACAAACTGGACACGGAGACTGGATGCTGGGTGCCGTGCGCTAGATCTGATGAACCGAGTAAGTACTACATGCTGGGTGTGTTAGTAAATGGTGCCACTGGTGCCAACTGGGCTTGAGCATTTGAATTGTAGAATGTCATAAGTGGCAAACAAGCTAACGGTATAGGCAATCCATCTGTTTTTACAAGCTTTTATTTAACTTGCCCTGTTAGTAAAGTACATACAAAGTAGCATAGAGGGTCATACAAATTGATAGTTTCAAATATATTTGGTAAAAGTAATACATAACGGCAGGACCACAACAGCTAGTTGTTTACAATTTAAACAAAATACAATAATTATAAATTAAATATTATAACTTTTTAAAAACAAGCTTTTAACATTCTTCTCTGCAAACCCTTTCATTAGATACCCATATGGTGGGGGTGCATAAAAAATAATCAAGTCGGCCATATTGGATATAGAATGACGTCATTTAGTTACCCCATGCATTGTCATCCAAACTAAACGTGTATGCTAATTTCAGCTCAATCGGTTGGGGGTAACTGGTCTAAAATTCAGTTACAAGATTTGTTCCACACATAGTAACAGGGCAAGTTAAATAAATAAAAGCTTGTAAAAAACTCAAATATCCATGTGTACGTGAATATTTATATGGAGTATTCAAGTTTTTACACAATTTCCTAACTATTTCCCCCTTTTTGCAGAGTGCGATGTGACCGGTCTGACTCCGGGCAAGGAGTACAGATTCCGTGTATCAGCCGTCAACTCCGAGGGCGAATCTGAGCCACTTACGTCGGAACAGTCGATCGTCGCCAAGAATCCGTTCGACGAGCCTGGTAAGTTATAAGTATGCCATACATCTTGTTAGAGGATATCGGAAAAGCAAGTCAGGGAATGCATAAATAAATACCATCCCTACATAATCGATATGCCAAAGGCTCTAACTAGCCGGTTTGACACCACCGTCTTATTGCAAAACGAAATACTAAGGACTGGAATCATCATCATCAGCCAGAAGACGTCCAATGCTGAACATAGGCCTCCCCCTTTAACCTCCACATTGAACGACAGCCTGCCTTTTGCATCCACTGGATGCCAGCGACTCTCACTATGTCGTCGGTCCATCTAATGGGAGGCCTACCTACGCTGCGTCTTCCGGTTCGTGGTCTCCACTCAAGAACCTTTCTTCCCCATCGGTTATCGGTTCTTCGAGCGATGTGGCCTGCCCATTGCCACTTCAACTTGCAAATTTTAACAGCTATGTCGGTGACTCTGGTTCTTTGGCGAAGGACTGGAATGCCTTGCCACTATCCTTGTTTCTTGAAAACTATAACCTGTGTGTCTTCAAGGCCAGATTGAAGTTCCTTCTAGGTCTTCCTGCTCCATCTTCGGCCACAATGTCGTCCATCAAGCAAGTTGATGACCAAATGTAGACATGTTTCCTATAAAAATCTATTCTACAGCAAAAAATGTCACGAAAGGAGGCAGGCAATTGACATTGAACCTAGGTAAATAGCAAAAGCAAAGGAAAACCTACGCCCAGTAGCCACAGTTCCTAAAATTCACAACTTTCTATCACGCTTCTGGTGTCTTCAAATCACGAGTGAATCGGTTTCTTCTAGGCAAGCGTGCTCCAACGTAGAACGCATCATCGCTTAACACCAGGCTTGATGGTGGTCAAACACAAGCCTATTTTTTTATGCTGCTCTTGGACGCTCGCAGATCAAAAACTCAGTACTCTAGCTGCCAGGAAGATTATATAAAAATCTGACTTGATATCCTATCCACTTTTTTTTTTTTTTTCCTTGTATTTTACCGTTGGACTCTTTCCCAGGTGCGCCAGGTACGCCTTCAGTGACGGACTGGGACAAGGATCACGTGGACCTGAAATGGACTAAGCCCACTTCCGACGGTGGCGCCCCCATCACTGGGTACGTCGTGGAGAAGAAGGACAAATTCGGCAACTGGGAGAAGGCATTAGAGGTTCCTGCTGATAAGACCACAGCTACCGTGCCGGATCTCGTCGAAGGACAAACTTATGAGTTCAGGTATGTGATTAGGGAAACTAAAGAGATTATTTGTGGCAATAATTAATCGTTATCATCATCAACGGAGAATTTTGGCGCCAACGTAGAAAAAAACCCGAAAATGTCGGCCCGTTGAATTATTTTCCTAAACTTGTGTATTTTCGAGTGTTTATGTGTACCTAATGGTGAATTATTATTCATTAAATGCTCGTCAACGTGCTCGAGTGTGGGCAAGTGATATGACGAGGTTAAGCATGTCTTTTCGTATTTTTTACAACACTCTATAGGAGCCTCTTGTAAAGTCTCCATCACTTTAAATGGGGCATGAGTTTGACTTTACCGTGAGTTACTTTGCTTGACTCTGACTGTGACTATGGCTTTTTTGACGCTATTAATACTAGTTAATTGTTTAATATTACGACTAAAGGACATTGAATAAAATGTCGTGAAAATTTTAACAAAAAAAAAAAAAAAACACCAACTACAAGACGTTCACTGCTGAACATAGGGCCTCCCCGTAGAACTCCACACTGGTCGACAGCCTGACGTCTGCATCCACTGAATGCCGCGACTCTCGTGATGTCGGTATATCGTGGTTTCCACTCAAGAACCGTTCTTCCCCATCGGTTATCAGTTCTACGAGCGATGTGGCCTGCCCATTGCCACTTCAACTTGCAAATCCTAGCAGTTGTTGGCGACTGTTCTTCGGCGAACATCCTTGCGTTGAAATCTGTGCTTATGAATGACAATAAAATGTAGCTAATTTATTTTCTGTTTATTATAGGGTCCGCGCCGTAAACAAGGCTGGCCCTGGCGATGCTTCAGACAGCACTCACCCTATCGTAGCCAAGCCAAGGAACTTAGCTCCGAAGATCGACCGCACCAACCTCATAGATATCAAGATCAAGGTCGGACAGAAGTTCGGATTCGACGTCAAGGTCAGTACAACCGTTAAGAACAGAACTGCAAAGTAATTTTAAACTAGATGTAAAAAGTAAATACCTATACTCCCTTTTTTAATCTTAGATATTTAATGTAAACAAAGAAATGTCACGAAAAGTCACTTTCAAAGTGAGATGCTAGTTGCTCTAAGCATTTTTCACTTATGATCAATATTTTACTCTCTATTTTCCTCGGCTTTGCTCTCGCGCGGTACAATGGGGTATATTCTGATAGCTCAAAAAATTAATAAAAAACTATATTAAAAGATTGTAATAGATGGCGTTATTATAGAGGCGTTGATTAATAAGATAGAGGAAATAGAGGGCAAATCAAACGTTGGCCAGAAATATTTAGAATCCCTATTGTCCTACCAGTCTAATAAAATATTTTCTATCAAAATATGTTTTTTTTTATCATAACATTGTATAGAACAGATATTACGTTAAAATAAATAGTACAACACTATTTTTACTTTATAATTGTTCATATTACAACTAGAAAAACGTAATAAAATATTTTTTGGTCAAATATTGTAAACTACCATTATGAAAGAAATTTTTTGCACTGGTAATCCCTTTGTTTACATAAAATATCTAAGATTAAAAAACGGAGTATAGCTTAGGGGTGTCACTGGTTTTATTTACCCACACCCACTAATGGCACTATGCAATGGGACCATGAGCATAACTAATTCTTAGTGGTCTTATTGAATGGATCACAAAGAAATCCAATTCTTAATGATCCCATTGTTTAATTTTGCAATTTCCATCGTCCAAATATCAACTGGCACACAATGGACAATTCGGACACTGAAAAAATACATATAGAGTCACACTCGTGCTAAAAAAACCGAACCAAAACTCGGCGCACGCCACGAATTGCGCAGACTTTTTGGTTAGTTACAAGGTAATCGCGATCCGACTATAATGCCCCGCGAAGCTTGAGCTACGATGACATAGCGGACAACTAACGTTGAACACTGTGCAAGCGACATAACGTCTAAATTGCAGTAAATGTTGCATTGTGAAGTATATAATTGATACAATGTATGTACAATGACGCTCGGACGTTTTTTGACTGTTTTCACTGAGAGATTGTGACTCTATAGGAACTGTGTCTCGATGCCCATTGGTCAAATTTCAATTGTTCCATAGAGCATCGATGGTTATCGGTGTCTTGTCTCTGTTCCATGGCATCTTCGACACAGGGATAATTATTATTATAGCTATGAGTGTTAAGTGCTATTTATTTATTCTTCCACAGGTGACCGGTGAACCGATGCCCGAGACCAAATGGTTCCTAGTCAAGAAGGAGATCAAATCCTCCGGCGATATGAAGGTGCAGCACAGCGATTACAACACCAAGCTGAACTGCAAGGCCGCTACGAGGGCGGACAGTGGCAGATACACGATCACAGCTGAGAACGTTAATGGCAAAGATGTTGCTGAAGTGGAAGTTATTGTGCTCAGTGTGCCGAGCCCGCCTGGAGGTCCGCTCAAGGTTAGTAAGAATTCCCCAGAAGAGGGCAAACCGCAGACTTATATGAGGACTAGCTGACCTGACAGACGTTGTCCTGTCTTAGAACTGTCAAAAACGCAAAGTTAAAATTGTAAATCTTATTTTTTTACACCTTGGGTTACATTATTGGAGTTTTAGTAAGGATCCCCTATTAAAAAAAAAATATAGCCTATGTTAGGGATAGTGTAGCTTCCCAACAGTGAAAGAATTATTCAATTCGGTTCAGTAGTTTCGGAGCCTATTCAATGTAAACAAACAAAGGCCTATGTCCATGTTTTCATAGTAGCTTAGCTATATGTTTTCGCCGCAAAATGTAAACCTTTAGTTTAGTTCTGTGACATCACGTTCAATATTTACGAATCACGTTACTTTTACGTTTTAGTCACGTTACATTCTATCGTACTGTCAAACCACATGTCAAGTGCCATGCTGTTTGAAAAGGACTATAAGTGTTCTTGAACATGCTTCAAGTGTAGGCAAGTGATATGTTGAGGTGAAACTTGCATTTTCGTGATGTTTCCAAAACTTCTTAGCTTCGTAGCTTATATCTATGATTATCACATAAGCTACATTTTAACTCAAAAAAATTATGGGGCCTGGAGGATAGCGGTCGAAATCGCGATTTTTTCCAGTTGTTTCATAAACCCTTTAATCCCCAGGTGTCTGACGTCCACGCTAACGGCGCCAAGCTATCCTGGAACCCTCCTGCCGACGATGGTGGCCAGCCCATCGAGAAATACGTTGTTGAACGTATGGATGAAGCAACTGGTCGCTGGGTGACGGCCGGAGAGACCGACGGACCTCAAACCAGCTTAGCTGTCGACGGGTTAACTCCCGGACACAAGTACAAGTTCCGCGTCCGGGCTGTTAACAGGTTAGCATAATGGAAAAAAAAACCAACCGAAATGATTTAGTATTTTTTGATTGAAAGGTGAAAGGCGCTTTTTTTCGTTGGCGATGTTGACTCATGGTGTGGTCGAGGATGGCTGAGCACAAAAAAAGTCCTACCACCATACTATGCGGTTTCTTCACGATGTTTTCTTTCAACTGCAGCTGAAGCTCATTGTTGGTATTTCCCACACCCTACAACGTGAGATCCGAAAACGCCAACCACTGAGCTACCAGCGCTACAAAAGATCCATTTGATCCAAATGTGATCATGTTCGAGACAGACTATCTACAACACTTTTCTCATCACCAGACAAGGCAAATCCGAGCCCCTCACCACCCCACACTCCACCGAAGCTAAGAATCCGTTCGACGTGGCCGGCAAACCCGGCACTCCCAAGATCAAGGACTTCGACCGAGACTTCGTGGAGTTGGAATGGACCAGGCCAGAGAAAGACGGTGGAGCGCCCATCACGGGATACGTTGTCGAGAAGAAGGATCGGTTCTCACCTGATTGGGAAGAGTGTGCTCAGGTATGTGATGAAATAAAATCAAGGGCTTACCATCACCTCTTATCGAGATTTAATGCAGGCTCACAACAAAATGTTGCTGCAATTTTGGTTGTCGCTTTGTGTTGTGAGTCTTGCAAGTGAATTGTTTAAGAGCTTACTTTGAATCGGGTTAAGAGGTGGCAAGCATTTTAGCATTTAAAACTTGTTCTGGTTAAAATTTACAAGGTATTGATCAGTTTTAGGATTACATCGCTTTAGCCAGAATTTTCTAGTTCAGGTTATGGGGTCTTCCCGTTAGTTACAATCTGTTCAAGTCGCGAGTGAGTCAGTTTCTTCTAGGCAAGCGTGCTTCATCGTATACTGCATCATCGCTTAACATGATGCTGTCGGCCGATCAATAAATGATATTCTATTCTATTCTATTCTATTCATCAGTGAGATGGCGGTCAAGTGCACGCTTATAAACCAATAAAAAAATTGTTCTTAAAAATATGCGTTTGCTACCAAAATAGAGACACCAGTTATGTCACCGAAAAAGGCCATCAAAAATTAAGGACTGGAATTCAATAAATATTGAGTACAAATCTTCTCCAAAACACTCGGTAGTCAAGCAGTTGGCCTCCTTTTTCCATCAATATAATACAGTTCCCTTATAGTTTTCTTACATCTTTTCGTTTTGTTCCTCAGATCGAAGGTGATGTCACCAGCGGTAAAGTGCCCGACCTTATCGAAGGAAACACGTACGAATTCCGTATTCGCGCAGTCAACAAGGCCGGCAAAGGCGAACCTTCAGACGGAACCGCCCCCCACCTCGCCAGACCCAAGAACTTGGCTCCCAAAATCGACAAGAACTTCATGTTCAACATTAAAATCAAGGTTGGACAGAACTTTGAACTCGACGTGCCAGTCGCCGGTGAACCAACACCGACCAAGGAATGGATGAACGGAGACAATCTCGTCCTTAACACTGATAGGATTAAGGTCGTCAATCACGATCACAGCACCAATCTCCGTGTCATTGATGCCAAACGCGCTGACTCCGGCACTTACACTCTTAAAGCTAGGAACATCAATG
The DNA here is from genome assembly GCA_932305915.1 of Agriopis marginaria. Lineage (NCBI taxonomy): Eukaryota > Metazoa > Arthropoda > Insecta > Lepidoptera > Geometridae > Agriopis > Agriopis marginaria. The sequence continues at coordinate 15,969,685 of OW029914.1, read as the reverse complement.
GAACTGATACCGCTACAGTTAAGATTACTGTTATGGATGTACCGACAGCTCCTGAAGGTCCACTCCGAGCTGATGATGTCACCAAATCTGGCTGTACTTTACGCTGGAGACCACCTAAAGACGACGGCGGTGCCGAAATCACGCACTACGTTGTTGAAAAAATGGACCAAGAGAACCTCAGATGGATCCCGGCTGGCGAAGTCCAAGCCTGCAGCATCAGAATCGACCATCTTATCGAAGGTCACGACTACAACTTCCGTGTCCGCGCGGTTAACAAACTCGGCGAATCGCAGCCCCTTACTGGTCATGAGCCAATCACGGCTAAAGACCCATACGGAACACCTGATAAACCTGGAACTCCGGTTGTCAAAGACTGGGATAAGGATCATATGGATATTGAATGGGTTCCACCAAAGAAAGACGGTGGATCTCCCATCACTGGCTATGTTATCGAAGTTAAGAAGAAGTATGGACCTTGGGAAGTCGCTGCAACTGTACCTGGAAACAAGACCACGGCCACTATTCCAGGTCTTACAGAAGGAGAGGAATATGAATTCCGTGTTATTGCGGTCAATAAGGCTGGTAATGGAGAGCCGAGCGATGCGTCGACACCTCAAGTGGCTAAAGCCAGATTCTGTGCCCCGACGTTTGACAAAATGCTTCTCGCTGACAAGACAGTCAAAGCAGGACAGAGGATTCAATACGAAATCCCAATTGAAGCGTCACCGAAGCCGACAGTCGAATGGCAGATCAACGGCAAAGAAGTCAAACCTTCCGATAGGATCGATATCCAGATTCTGCACAACAGGGTCATTTTAGACATTCCATTCTCCGTACGTTCCGACGGAGGCGTTTACAAGCTAACCTTGAAAAACGACCTCGGCATTTGCTCCGCTTCAGCTCAAGTCACTGTCCTTGACAAACCATCCAGACCAGAGAAACCGTTACTAGTGTCTGACGTCACTAAGGACTCTTGCTCTCTATCATGGAAAGTACCCCTCGACGATGGTGGATCACCAATTCTTCACTACGTCATCGAAAAAATGGACCTCACACGCGGTACTTGGTCCGACGCTGGTATGTCCACTTACTTGTCTCACCAAGTGACAAGGCTGATTCACATGAAGGAATATCTATTCAGAGTGAGTGCGGTTAACGCTATAGGACAGTCTGAGCCTTTAGAACTGGGCAAAGCAATTGTTGCTAAGAATGAATTTGATGAGCCGTCTGCTCCTGGCAAGCCTAAAGCCACAGACTGGAGCAAAGACCATGTGGACCTGGAATGGACTGCACCGAAATCTGACGGAGGCGCTCCTATTACTGGATACATCATCCAGAAGAAAGAAAAGGGAAGCCCATACTGGGTGAATGCGGTTCACGTGCCTCCGAGCAAGACAAAAGCAACTGTACCAGATCTAACTGAAGGACAGGACTATGAGTTCCGCGTCATTGCTGTGAATCAAGCTGGCCAATCGGAGCCCAGCGAGCCGTCTGACGTCATCACGGCCAAGGACAGATTCGTCGCACCGAAGATTCTCACACAACTCAAGGAGATCCGCATCAAGGCCGGTCTCATCTTCCACATGGATGTGGACTTCATTGGTGAACCAACTCCTGAAGTCACGTGGACTTGTGACGGAAAACCGGTGGCCACTAACGAGAGGTCAACGGTCACTTCTGTGGGACACCATACTATTATCCATACGGTCAACTGCAAGCGCTCCGACGCTGGCAAATATCATCTCAAATTGAAGAACGATTCTGGAACCGATGAAGGCAGCTTCGAAGTGATCGTTTTGGACGTGCCCGCGCCGCCTGAACCACCGTTCGTGTACGAAGAAATTACCGCCCAATCTGTCACTCTCTCATGGAAACCACCTAAAGACAACGGTGGCAGTGAATTGACAGCTTACGTCATTGAAAAACGAGATTTGACGCACGGCGGTGGCTGGGTGCCAGCTGTTACTTACATCAACCCGAAACTTAACCACGCGACTGTACCGCGCCTCGCCGAAGGCACCAAATACGAGTTCAGAGTGTTCGCTGAGAACTTGCAAGGACGCTCGGAGCCTTTAGTCACAGACAAGGCAATAGTCGCAAAGAACCAGTATACCGTACCTGGAAAACCAGGCAAGCCAGACCTTGTATCGGCCGATAAGGACCACATCAAGATCAGATGGTCGCAGCCCATTTCGAATGGCGGATCCAACATTATTGGTTACGATGTTGAGAGACGAGACAAGGCTACCGGCCGCTGGATAAAATTAAACAAGGATCCAATCAAAAATAACGATTATGAAGATGATAGGGTACAGGAAGGTCATCAATATGAGTACAGAGTGTCTGCAGTCAACGCTGCAGGACCTGGCCAGCCTTCTGACCCATCTAACGTCTTTGTCGCAAAACCGATGAAGGAGAAACCCAAGTTGCATTTGGATCATCTTATCGGCAAGAAGATCAAGGTCCGTGCTGGAGAACCCATCAATATCAACATTCCTATCTCTGGAGCTCCAACTCCAACTATATCCTGGACCAAGGGAACCGTACCGCTCTTGCCTTCGTATAGACTAACTTCCGAAACTAAGAACGACGAGCACAAGCTGTCTATTGAAAAGTCTACTCGTGATGATGCCGGCAAATATATTATTACAGCTTCTAACGAGCATGGCAAGGACTCCGCTGATATAGAAGTGATTGTGGTAGACAAACCAGGAGTACCTAAGGGACCTTTGACCGCTATTCCAGTGACTCACGACTCCATTAGCTTGACATGGCATCCGCCTACAGACGACGGCGGCAGCGAGATTACTGGCTACGTTGTCGAAGTGGCTGAATTCGGAGTCAACGATTGGCGCACAGTCGCTGGCTTCTGCCCGAAATGTTCGTTCACAGTTAAGAATTTGACCGAAGGCAAGAAGTATGTCTTCAGAGTTCGTGCAGAGAACTTGTACGGCGTCTCAGACCCGTTGGAAAGCAAGCCGACGATTGCGAAGAGTCCGTTCGACGCACCAGATGCGCCAGAAACGCCTAAGATTACTGGCTACAGCGCAAATAGCTGCTCTCTTGAATGGCTGCCACCGACGAACTCTGGAGGAAAGCCTGTTACGGGATACTACATTGAAAAGAGGGAACGCGGAGGAGACTGGGTCAAGGTCAACAACTATCCAACTCCCAACCTCTGCTACACTGTGCCTGATTTACGCGAAGGAAACCGCTACGAATTCCGTGTTATTGCAGTCAATGAGGCTGGTCCCGGAAAACCGAGCAAACCGACCGAGCCGATCACGGCTGAGACTCAACGAGTCAAGCCGAGCGCGCCCGAGGCACCTAAACCAGACCGCGTTACCAAGGACTCTGTCACGCTATCCTGGAGGCCGCCAAAGAGCGACGGAGGCGCGAAGATCAAGGGATACATCGTGCAACAGAAGGGCAAGGGTGATAAAGACTGGAAGGATGTCAACGACAAACCTATCCCAAGCTTGGTACACACCGTTCCAAACCTCAAAGAAGGCGACGAGTACCAATTCAGGGTTATCGCCGTCAACGATGTCGGCCGTTCAGACCCAAGCAAGCCTACCGCAGACATCACTATTGCAGAACAGCCAAACAAACCTTGCATGGACTTGGGAGGTGTTAGAGACATCACAGTCAGAGCTGGAGAAGACTTCTCCATTCACGTGCCGTACACTGGCTTCCCACAACCAACCGCGCAATGGTTTGCGGATGATAACTTGCTTGACGTTGAAGGAGATTCGAGAATCTTCCAGAAGATTACTCCCGACAGCGCGTCATTGGTCGTCAAGAATGCCAAGAGATCCGACGGCGGACAATACCGCTTACAACTACGCAATCCTTCGGGATACGACACAGCAACAATCAATGTTCGCGTTCTCGACCGCCCTGGGAAACCCGAAAACCTTCGCGCCGAAGAATTCGAAGGCGAAGCGCTCACGTTATACTGGAACCCGCCCAAAGACAACGGAGGCGGTGAAATCACCAACTATGTCATCGAGAAACGCGAAGCTCGTACTCCCACCTGGACCAAGGTCTCCGGTTATGTCACCACTCCGTTCCTACGCGTGAAGAATTTAAGCGTTGGAAAGAGTTACGACTTCCGTGTGATGGCTGAGAACCAATACGGACAATCGGACCCAGCTCAAACAACAGAACCTATCCTGGCCAGACATCCATTCGATCCACCCGGAGCACCCGGGGCACCTCGTTCAGTCGAAACAAGCGAATCATCCATCACTGTTACATGGTCCAAACCCCGTCACGATGGCGGGTCACCTATCACTGGTTACATACTCGAAAAGCGACTGATAACAGAAGATAAATGGACTAAAGCGTCCCATGCACACATTCCAGACACGACCTACAAAGTAATGGGTTTGATAGAGAACCATGAATACGAATTCCGTGTATCGGCTGTAAACGCGGCGGGTCAAGGGCCGTATTCACAGAGCTCTGATGCAATTAGGGCGTGTGCTCCACCCAACTCACCCAAGATTACCAGTGACCTCAGCCTGCGAGACATCACAGTCATCGCTGGAGAGGAGATCAAGATCACAGTGCCGTTCACTGGCAACCCGAGACCTAAGGTGAGAACTAATTATCTTCATGAAAATTCGTTTTCCAAGTTAGTTACACTCAATACTAAGTCTAATTTGTGAAGAATAGAGTAGCATTTGCCTAAAACAAGATAAGGTCTTCGGTCATTAAACCCAAACAATACGTATCCACCATCAGTCGTCACTTGAATACTGCTGTACGTGACACGATTTCGAGCTGTTGTGAAGTGAGTCTAATTGCTGAAAGGATAAGGTCCAATTTTATCTGCAAAGTTCCAATGTAACTAAGACCATTTTTGCTCAGTAGGTTTCTGAAAGAATCTTTTAGCAAGAGTACACGCATAGCAATAGCAAATTCAAAATATTTATTTGTCAGAACATGGTAGGTACACATACATATAAAGTAGCATACATGGTCGTAATAATGGAGACGTATCTCATGTCCTTGCCTGTTACAGCGTACAAATGTTAGTTTTTTATATATATTATTATTAGTTTTTGTTAAAGTTAAAAAAATAACGAAATTATGTCTAAGTTAGAATATTTTTAGAATCATATTTTGGTTTGGTTGTATTTTATACCTTAATTAGATGTTTATTACTACCTATATAAGCTATTATTATCATTTTATCTTTTCCTAGTACCTAGTCTCGATTTTATGTCAATTATTTAGTCTACAAATATCAAAACATTTTTATCATTAAGGAATTCTGAAATTTCATAGTATTTTTTTTGTGCTAATAAAATTTTAAGTTTATTTTTAAACATTCCAATATTTAATTCTCTGATAATTTTAGGAATTTTGGTATATATTAAAGGAGCCATACAGAATACACTTTTTTGCATGAGTGCAGTTTTGGCCGTACGTGGGCAGAGTTTCATCTCGGCCTGTGTGCGAGTTCGAATACCAGCATCAGTCCAACTACCAAAGAGATGTTGATTTGATTTTACAAAATATTCATAAACATTTTATACCTCTTTTTCCCCAGGTGTCATGGATAGTGAACAACGACGAGATATACCCGGACAACCGTATCCGTTTCGTCACGAGTGACGTTAATACCGTGTTCTACAACACAAGCGCTAAGAGATCCGACACTGGCTCTTACACCATTCAGTTGGTCAACAGCGAAGGCAGTGACAGCGCAACTTGCAGGGTAAGTTATGTTTTTCTGATTTGATTTACCATTCCAAACTGGCCATTTACCTAAATAACCACAGCACCAAATTCTTGCAGCTTTTCTAAAATTAAACTATCTGCTTTCCCAAAATAGCAGTTATCTCAAAACTGTAAAATTTTCAAAATGCCTGCTTTCTTGAGAGAACCACGTTCTTGAAATGCCTATTTTTCCCAAATGAGCAGGAACATGCTCAGTTTGGGAAAGTATTAGCAAAAATAAAAATAGTGGCATACTTGCAGGAACATTCTCAGTTTGGGAGAGTGGTAGAAAAAGTAAAAATAGTGGCATACTTTGACAACTAAGCACTATCGGTCCCGGAAATACATCCATAACAGATTTAAATTCAAAGAACTAAAGAGATTGCTACTAGCTTTGGACGATTTTTGGTGCTAAACTTATCACATTATCAGCCAGTAAACCTCCACTGCTGAACTTATGAATCTAAATTATACATTTTTTATGTTTTTTTTTCCTTAATCAGGTGCTAGTGGTAGACAAGCCATCAGCGCCACTGGCGCCGTTCGAGGCGTACGACATCACGCCAGACGGCTGCACGCTGTCATGGAAACCACCGCTAGACGACGGTGGTTCCCCCATCACCAACTATGTGGTCGAGAAGATGGATAACAATGGAGTAAGTAGCCCTTAACAGTATAAGAGTGACGACCTGCGTAAAATGGTGCAGAAACATTCTCTACAGTAAAAATTAAAGTCACTCTCCGCGTCTGTCTGTCTGTCTGTCTGTCTGTCTGTCTGTATGGCCGCTAATTTCTCATAAACCTCGCAACTGATTTTGATGCGGTTTTCACCATCATTTAGATACATTTTCACGGAAGATTTATATATATAACTAGCAACCAGCCCTGGCTTCGTAAATTACACCCGAGTGAAGCCTGGCGGGCGGGTCGCTAGTGAAGCATATATTCAATACAGATTACCTCCAACAGTGAATAAACATAGGGTGGTGATGGAGTAGCTCTAACATATCGTAATAAGTAATGCGTGATGCAGTTATCGCATACTTTTGAAGAAAAAAAATAGATCATAGATGGTTTTTTTTTTATTTTTTTTACATAACTTTGTTAAATTCTATAACCACGGTCTTTTAACACATTTGACACTTTTTTTAAACCTTTGTAATGTTTGTTTGTTTAGATCAAATCTTTTAAGCTAAGTTAGAACCAGTCCCTCCTAACCGATTTTGCTGAAATTTTGCATACACCTTTAGTTCTGGTGACAATACAATATGCAATACCAAATATTGTAATATTTTCAAAATGGCCGCCAAAATAAAAATAATAACATTTAAATACAAAATTAAAATCAAATAAAAGCTGGGTTAAATACACTCAAAATTTTCACAAAATTTGCCCTAGGCCGAAAACGCCAATGAGCTAAATTGCATTAATGTATACCCTTCAGCCATTTACATCAACAGCAATCGCCAATATTAGATACCTTGATTTTTCTCCTCATTGCGTGGATACATGCATTTTTGTACGCTTACTTGTTATCAAATAGTAACCAATATAACATTTTCCAGATCTGGGTGAAGATATCGTCGTTCGTACGCAACTGCCATTACAACGTTATGGGACTTGAACCGAATCACAAGTACACCTTCAGAGTGCGCGCTGAGAACCAGTATGGAGTCTCGGAACCACTCACCATGGACGATTCAGTCACTGCCAAGGTATGACTTCACTTGCCAAGACATCACTTAAAAATATACATTCCCTTGACTTGATCAAAAGTGTTCTTACCTATGATAACCACTTGATCGCGCATGTAGTCAAAATTCCCTTTTGCTAAATGATGCCACGTCAGTCGCGGGGGCAGCTTGTGATTGGAGAATCAAGTCATTCATTTAATTCGCGCCTAGGATTGGCTCCCCTCGAAATAGTTTAAGTTGATATGTAGAACCTTTGGCTTATGCAGGGTAAAGGATGAGCAGTCAAGTGGATACAAGAAAATATTTTCAGTTTTTTAAGGTCATCAACTTTTATGTCGGGGCCTTTTAAAACTTTGTTATTTAGACTTCATCTTTGTCAGTCTATTAAGCTCCCACTGCTGAACACAAGCCTTCTCTTGGAGAGAGATAATGGGCCCTTATCCGCCATGCTGGCCCTGTGCTCGTTGGTGAAAATCATTATTCTTTATCTTTTTGAGGTTCTTGAACATACCGGTTTCCTCACGATGCGATGTTTTCCTTCACCGTTGTTGAGCGATGGCATCGAAATCGCATAAACTTGTTAAAGTACTAAATAAGTCTGGTGCAGTGCCGAGGATCGAAACGGGTGCCGTCAAATTGTACAGCGCTCATGCTACCGCCCGACCGCCATCGCTCTGCACACAATTTATGCTTGTGACATACCATTTGAGCACAAATCTCTTTCGTCCCCAGTTTCCATTCACGGTACCGGAGGCGCCTGGCACGCCTCGTGTCATCGAATGGGACGGATCCACCGCCACCGTGGTATGGGACCGGCCGCGCTCCGACGGCGGCGCGCGTATCCAGGGCTACAAGATCGAGTTGCGCGATGTGCAAGATGGAGTCTGGGCAGGCGCTGACTATCTCGTCAAGGACTGCACGTACCAGGTACATAAATTTTACTCATAATTATACTCATAGGTCAGGTACAGCTCAGGACAAGAGAGCTAAACTGACCCGACACTACACTGAGGACATCCCAGACATCAGCCTGTACGAGATTAGTATGGCTCTGAAACAGCTTAAGAACAACAATGCACTGGGTGTTAAAGGAATCACGACAGAAAATTCGGATTTCTAAAAAATTACATGAAACTTTGCATAATTAATCTAAAACTAGTATGGATCTCAATAATATTATAAAAATATAATTTTGCAGTTTAGGGGTGGCTCGTACATGTCAAATAGAGATAAAAATATGGGGACTAATATCGTTGAATAGGTCTTTTAAAATGTAGGTTAGGTTTTATACATCACCCCCAGGCAGACCCTGGAAACATTGGCTAGATGATCTTAATTCTGCTAAGATTAGCAGGACATCGCACAGGAAAAGGATAGCAGAAAGGAGATGGGGAGTTCTTTGCCCAGCAGAGGGACAAAATAAGCTAGCATTTTTTTTTATTATTAAATTATTAAATATTCGGGACATTTTTGCACACACGGTCATCTGACCCCAACCTAATCAAAGCTTGTGATATGGCTGCCAGAGACTGATATACATACATATATAGTTTTAAATACATACATACATAAATAGATATTAACAACCAAATATAGAACAAACACAAATGTTCATCACATAAATGTTTGTCCTAGGTGGGAATCGAACCCACACCCCCTAGCTCAGAAGGTAGGTTCACTACCAACTGGACCAACAGGGCTATCTATATTATTCATGCAGTTTCGGCTTGTGTTGCATATAATCGATAATCTTTTCCCTAGGCTTACAACCTCGAGCCAGGCCACGAGTACGAATTCCGTGTTCGAGCCAAGAACGCTGCCGGATTCAGCAAGTACTCGGGAAGCTCGCAGCGGTTCAGAGTCCGCGCCAAGCACGGGCCCCCCGGGCCTCCGCAGTCGCCTCGCGTCGTGCGCGTTGGAAGGAACTACGTCGACCTCTCTTGGGACCCGCCTGCTTCTGACGGCGGTAAGTACTATGTCTTGTAGGCCTTTATTCTTCGAGATGGGGGCTATATCTTCTGTGATATAGGCGTACCCCTAAAAAAAAATCTAATTTTAATGTTACATTCTACTTGGTCTCGCTCTCTCAACAGCAGAGAGAGCATTAAAATATATATTTTTTAGATTGTGGTACGCCCCTTGCATTGCCTCTAACGATACCTACCAAGCCAACCCAGCTTCTTTAAATACAATACAATACAAATACTCTTTATTAAAATACCACAAAACAAGGACAAATACAAACTCAAAACAAACAAATAAATAAAACAAAATATTAAAAAACAACAAAACAAATAAATATTGCAATTAAAATATTATCTAGGCTTTTAACAGGCGGCCTTATCGCTTAAAGCGATCTCTTCCTGGCAACCGTGCAAATACTGGAGCGAGGCTGTGGGGCGCTGGCATGGTGCCTCATGCAACCCAGTAGCTATTCTAGTTTCTTCTGTGGCTTCACAATGCCACAGCATAAATATACTAGGCTACCTTTCGAGTGGTTTTAGCGTAAGATAAAATCTAGCTTTACTGTTTCGGTTAGGTTTTGACCAAGGTCTCAACAAACATTTCGAGTGGTGTCAGCGTAAAATTAAATCTGCTAAATTAAATTAGCCTTACTGGTTCGGCTAGGGTTTGACCAAGTTCATAACGAACTTTTCGATCAGTTTTAGAGTAAGATAAAGCCTTACTGCTTCGGCTAGGTTTTCACCAAGTTCTTACAGAATCTTTCGAGTGGTGTCAGCGTAAGATAAATTGGAGCCTTACAGCGTCAGCTAGGTTTTGTTCTTACAGATTTTTAAAGTGATTTACAAGGCCTTTCCTAAATATATTTTTCACAATAATATCTAATATTCCCCAGGTGCCCGCGTAAGCGGCTACATTATCGAGCGACGCGATGTCGGCGGCTCGGTCTGGGTGAAGTGCAACGATTACAACGTGCAAGACACGACTTTCACCGCCATGAACCTCAACGAGAAGGCAGACTACGAATTCAGGATCATCGCTGTCAATGCTGGCGGTAAGATATCTGTGAAAACACACTGATGATTTGAAAGTAGAAACTATCATCCTCAGTTTAAGTGCTTCACTGTACTGTAGTGCACCATTTTACAACGACAACGTGTAAAACGTGAAAGGTCAGCATGCAGTTTGGCAGAGTTGTGTAACAATAAAATGCATGTTAATCATTAAAATAAATAATAATAAAAAATTAAATAAAAACCGCTTACCATCAGGTGATTTGGAGGTCAAACGCAAGTCTATTATTAAATAATAATAAAAAGGACCCGACATCTATCTTCACAAGCGGTCCAAATTGTATGAAAACTAATCGTGTCACATTTTTCGTGCTTAAAAGTGAAAATAAATATCATGATTCTGTCAGCCAACTCTATTTGCGGTATTTTTACAACTCAGTATTGCACAATTACCCATTTTCGTTTCAAAATGACACGTGTTGTCGCGGCACCGATTGAACAGACTGATTTTACCCGGACTTAATTATGACGATTAATCATAATTGTATTGGAAATATGTCATGCAAGATAGGTCTACTTGGGTATAGGTCTGTGATGTACTCTCTAGTAATTTATATATCCTACTATGACGTGTGCTATTGTATATAGTTCACAAATAAACAATATGTATCTGTAAAAAAATATAAGCACGCAATTTTAAACCTACTCGTAATTAATGTAATAAAGATGATTTTTGTTTCTTCCATCCAGGCAAATCCGAGCCATCATCTTGTACCACACCGGTCCGCACCGGCGAAGATATTGGCGGCACGAAGCCAGAGTGGCTGAAGAAGCTGCCTCCACACATGGCAGCACCGCTAGGCAGGCCATTCACGCTGGAGTGCGTCGCTACTGGCAACCCCGTGCCGACTGGTCGCTGGCTGAGGAACGGCAGGGAACTTGTGCTTGGCACCAGGTTGGTTTTCTATATAAGTTTCCGTCACATAAACAATCAACCAACGATATAATCAAGGCCAAAAGTCTGATTTTTCAGCCCATCTGAGTGAAAAATCGAATAAAAAACATGATTCATTTGTCTATTTTCTGTCGGATAAATATCGGCGAGCGTGCGCAAGCGCTCCATGACCTTATTCCGCCCTCCCCCTTTTACCACAGGACAAGTAGGACTGCACACTACCACCCGTTCCTCGTAGAAATTCCAAAGAGTCTTACTCAACGATTTGGGTCGACATTTATGATACATACTGCCCACGAATTGAACTCCCTGCCGTCCTCCTTGGTTCCTGAGAACTATAATCTAGGCATCTTCAATGCTGGAGAGAATAACCTGGAATAATATTTATAACCTGGGCCTTTTCAAGGCCAGAGTAAGAGTAATAGGTATCTTCTAAGTCTGCGTGCTTCATCTTCGGCCACATCGTCGCTTACCAACAGGCGAGTTGGTGGTCAAACGCGAACTTATACGCGTAAAAAATATATAAAAAAACTATTATATGTATAAAAATAGCAATTTCAAAAAACCTGAATACAAAATAAGTTAAAAGATTGTTTAATAAAATGATAACTATTCTTATTCCCCCTCTTGTATCTTTTCCCCCCTCAGGTTCATAGCAGAGTCCCGCGAGGGTACCCTCAGGCTGAACATCCTAGAAGCCACGGACGCCGACGAGGGTGACTACACTTGCGAGGCGGTCAACAGTATCGGACACGTGCACTGCACTGGACATCTTAAGATCGGAAGTGAGTGTGGTTACCATAATTTTATACTATTATTCCAAACTAGCTACGCCCCGCGGTTGCACCCACGTTATATAGTAGCGACAGCAACCCCCTTTGATTTAGATGTTTTTTTTTTGTCTATGATGTAATTATGTCCTTATAAAATGTATGGGAAAATCATTTTCTTCATAATTAATTTTTTCGTGAATTTTCCGAATTTTAATACTTATTATGCTATTCGGGGCGGACACGAATTCAACAAATCAAAGATCATGAAAATCGATGCAGCCATTCTTGAGTTATAAATGGTGTAACTTACACGATATATATATTATAGATTCCAAACTAGCTGCGCCCCACGGTTTCACCCGCGTGGATACCGTCTATAAAAGTAACCTATCTTACTCATAAGCTATCGGCCATTGAACGTCCCTTCAAAATTAGGGTTTAGTTAGGGACCTCAATCTGAGTATATTGAACAACTAAAAATGTTTATGGTCTTTGAGAAATTTTAGCAGAAGTAAAAACTTTCAAAATGTATTAGATCTTCGCGCGTTGAACTAAATAAAAATATTCAATCAAGGTTCACTCATAATGCCTGGTAACAGATTTTCCTTCTCATTTCCGTTCTATTTACTTCTCTTTTCTGTGATTTAGACGGTAGTTAAGTTACAACCGAGTTGTACTCTCAAATGTTCGCAACGGCCAAGTGGTGTCACGGTTGTTTTTCACAGTGATATAAACAGCGAAGTTGCACTCTGGGGCGCTTGAACGTATCTCCTGAACGCAACCCTGTTTTCAAACAACACATTTCTTACAGACCCACCGCGCATAACCCGAATGCCAGGCGACTTACACCTGCCAGAGCATGACAACACCAAGATCAAGATCCTGTACTCTGGAGACCAGCCCGCTGACGTCACGCTTACCAAGGACGGTCACAAGGTCACCGATTCAGCGCACCTCAAATACACCGTGTTCGATGACTACATCCTTATATTTATCAAGGATATCACGAAGGATGATATGGGTAAGTTCAAATTTAGCAATATTTAGCCTATTTAATTATAATTTTGCCTATGTGCATGTTACATGATGTTTTTAAAATTACGAGTCAGTACAAAGACCTTGTTAGCGTTCAGTAATTAATAGAAAGGAGAAACTTCATCAAAACTCCGTTCATCATCAAAACATTCGTTTTATCTATATAAAATTGTACATGTACATCTAAAGCAGGGTATCGTGCGTTAAAAAACTCTCATAACAAACCACTTTTTTTAAAAATAACTTTTAACCTCCCGATGTTGCTACGCACAGCATGTCTGCCTAATGCATAAAGGCCCGACACGCGATAAGCAGTAATGGGGTGCGAATAGCTGCTATTCGTTATATTTTTTTATAGTAGATAGGTTTGCGCTTGGCCGCCATCTCGCCTGATGTTAAGCGACGATGCGGTCTACGATGGAGCACGCTTGCCTAGAAGAAACCGATTCACTCTCGACTTGAAGACACCCAGATTGTAACTGACGGGAAAACCCATTCAGGCAGCGAATTCGACAGACTAGCAGTTTGTACAATAAATGTGGAATCAAAGCGCTTCGTACGGGTTTTCGGAATATCATTCCCGCGGAATTTAATCCCGCTCGAACGATTGGTCTAACGACAATTTAAGTTCACTCGCCTGTAGCTAATTTCAACCAGTATCAATGAATGCATTTTAAACGTATATGAGACTCAAAAGAGGTGTAAAAAAATATTGAAGACTGGCTGACAAAAAGTATGAATAGCTAGTGCGTTCGCCGTACTGTGGTTTGAGGTTAGGTACAAAATTTTGCGCAAAACATGAACGCAACCGTCTCCTACAAACTTTTAAACAAAAAGTTGGTATGTTAGTTTTTTTTGCTTGCTGCTAAAATAAATTCGGATGAGCAAGACGTCCTCATGTTACATGAAGTTATTTAAAATACAATTCAAAATATAGCATGTTTTCTTTATTCTTATAATGCATGTTCAAATAGGGACTCGAACAAAGTATTTCAGTATTTTCGAGTGTTAATGTGTAACGAGGTGAAACATGTCTTTTCGTGATGTATCCAAAACTCCATAAAAGCCCCACCACTTTATTAGGCCATGACTTAGACATGAACATGACCTACTTGCTTGATTGCATGAACTTGACCTACTCTGACTGTGACTAGTTTGAAGACATCTGATAAAACTTGAAAAGTGGTACACCAAAATTCTCTTAAAAGGAAACAATTTAAAAAAACTTACGTAAATACGTCTCCAACGGAACACATTTCACAGCATTTTTCTCCCCCCAGGTACATACAAGATCGCTATCAAGAACAACTCGGGCGAGACCTCAGACTCGTTCAGTGTCACCGTCACTGGGCTGCCAGGGCCGCCTCAAGGACCGCTCGAGACCACTGACGTGTCGCGGCACTCTTGCACTCTCGCGTGGAAACCGCCCGCGTACGACGGCGGCATGCCGGTCACACACTATGTTATCGAAAGGATCGATATATCAGGTAAAGAAAAAAAAAATGTTTTACATATTATATATTATATTTAAAGAGTCTTATACCAATGATAATGATCAGAGATGAATCAGAAAAGAGGAGATCCGTAGAGGAACGAAAGTTACCGACATAGCCCACCGGATTAGCAAGTTGAAGTGGCAGTGGGCAGGGCACATAGCAGGCAGAACAGATGGTCGATGGGGCCGAAAGGTTCTCGAATGGAGACCACGGACCGGTAAGCGCAGCGGAGGACGTCCATCCACAAGATGGACTGACGACCTAAAAGAGACCGCAGGGAAACGCTGGACGCAGTGGGCTTACTTTTGACACTCGATTTCAATCGTAATTTGGGATTGGGATCGAAAACATGCCATTTGGTACTTCTTCAATCGCGTCAAGAGTACCGAAAGCGTCGAGTTGAGTCGATTTTATTTATTTCCATATAATTCCACCATTATCGGTTCCAATCGTGCGATAGTTTAGAATTCAAGAGTACCAAAATGGCATGTTTTCGATCCCAATCCCAAATTGGATTGAAATCGAGTGTCAAGATTAAGCCCACAGGTCGCTTCCAACCGGCCCTTTTGGAGGTCAATGGGGTCTATGTCCAGCAGTGGACGTCCTACGGCTAAAATGATGATAATGATCGCCAACCTTCAAAAATAAATGGAAGTGTTATACTCCCCTTTAGCACTGTTTGATAGCCCCGTTGGTCCAGTTGGTAGTTAACCTGCCTCCTGCGCTTGGGGGCGTGGGTTCGATTCCCACCTAGGGCGGGTGATTAATATCTATCTAAGTATGTATAAAAAAATGTATGTATGTCGTTCTCTCCCTGGGCACGCTTAAGTTGATGGTCAGAGCACCAACTTTGACCATCCTGAGCCAAGAGGTCCCCTTTTAGTAGCCTCTCACTACAGGCAGGGGGCACCGGTGCCGTCAATGACAATTTTGACCACTTGACTGCTCATCCTTAACTCCTCCGTAAGCCAACAGTTCTAAATTCTCAACCTAAACTATTTCGAGGTGCGAATTGAATGTATGACTTTCGTGTCTCCAATCACAAGCGTCGAGTCGCGTCGAGTCTCCAATCACAAGCTGCCTCCCGAGACCGACGTGGCTTCATTTGGCAAAAGGGAATTTTGACTACATGCGCAATCAAGTGTATTATCTTTGGGTGCCGTATTCTATTGCCGCGGCGCTAGACGAGGCAAATTGACTCGCATTTGCTTGGCGAGTTATGGCCAACGTGTATTGGCAAAAAAATATTTTTCAAAAACTTTTGCCAGTCCTAGTAAAAACATAAAACTAACTCGAATAATATTGTTACAGGAACTGTCTGGATCACAATCGCGTCATCAGTCCGCGACACACGGTTCACAGTGCAGGGACTCGTGGAAGGTCAAGAGTACAACTTTAGGATACACGCAGCCAACGAGAACGGCGTCGGGCCCGCTTTGGAGGGAGTCAATCCTATCAAGGTACTGTTTTTCTTTTCTGTGACCAATCAAGTTAGGATGGTGCAATATACAGGGGTGTTGATAATTTATTAACATCTCGCATGCGGCTTCGTTACACCATACTTCACAATTTTAGTTTCGTTTCACATTTTAAAAAAATTGTTTGAAAAAAAAATTGCTTTGTATTTTTTATTTTAGCTGTTCCATAGAAAAAAATCATTTATACTCAATGTATGGAAAAAGTTACTTATGTAGTTTTTTGCTATTTCTGTATTATTCCCGTAAAAATATTTATAATGATGAGTACAGTGATCTCCTTTCGGTTTACACCCTAAGCTCCCTGTATAATTAAAGAAAATACCTTATATTTTCAATACTACCCTTACTTTCTACTATAGTACAACTCTTAGTGGGTTTTGGGGTGTTCTGCAATTTTTCTAATCTAGCCTTACTAACCCTTCAGTCATCACCTATGGAAAAGATACCAACTAATTGGTGTAATTCTTTCAGGCGAAGGCGCCGTTCGACCCACCATCTCCGCCCGGCGTTCCCAAGATCCTCGAAGTCGGAGGTGACTTTGTGCACCTCGAATGGGACAAACCCGAGAACGACGGAGGATCTAGGGTACAGGGTAAGTACATCATACTAATTATAAACCCGAAAGTGTGTTTGTTTGTTTCTCTTTCACTCGGCAGTAGAGTAACGAATGGACGATTCGTGATTTTTTACATAGAGGTAGTTGGAAGGCTTGAAAGTTTAGTGACTGAGGACACTTTTTATCCCGGAAAATGTACTCTGTTCTTGATGGAATGTCTACTCTGGTGAAACTGCAAGGCCTCCTTTTAATGCGAAATGTAAACTAGCTATTGATCTGACAAAACGTAATTCGGCAGATTTTTTTCTAAAGACGTTTTCTAAACGCATCATCTCTGTCATCTATAATCATCTCTGTCAGTTAATTTGAATCTATTAGTACAAATCTGTGTTTCGTAACAGATTAATGCACCTTTTGTGCACTTTGCATTCAAGGTTTTCTTAACCCTTCA
This sequence comes from Agriopis marginaria, assembly GCA_932305915.1. Lineage (NCBI taxonomy): Eukaryota > Metazoa > Arthropoda > Insecta > Lepidoptera > Geometridae > Agriopis > Agriopis marginaria. The sequence goes on along the minus strand of OW029914.1, from coordinate 15,952,542 downwards.
TTTTAACCGTTCACATGTCCATTGAAAGCCAAATCTACGATGATTCTAATTGTAAGTGGGTGTGATAAAGCCTGCACTGTGCCACGTTTGGGTTGTATTGTGCAATTGCCCCTACCATCCTACCCAAGCCACTCAAGCTCCCTAAAATAAAAGAGCACGGCTTTTGGGTCACTGGCATAATTACCGTTCCACATATATTAAGGTGATTATAATTACAGAGAAGTTTTTTGTCACCAACAGTTGATTTTCTTTCGGCATATTCTCATCTGTTTCTCCGATTCCAGGCTACTGGGTAGACAAGCGTGAAGTGGGCGCTTCGACATGGCAACGTGTCAACATTGCCCTCTGCCTTCCGAACCAACTGAACTGCTCACACCTGGTTGAAGGAAGGCAATACGAATTCAGGGTCTTCGCCGTCAATGAGGCCGGTCTATCCGAGCCTTCTTCTGCCAGCCAGCAAGTTAAAGTGCAAGATCCTAAGGGTAAGTTTCTGTCTAACTAGCCTGTTAATTAGCAGAACTGTTCCAATCTGATAAAAGAATGACAGTGCCAGTTCAGGGTCTTCTGTGAACGAGGTCGGTCTTTCCGAGCTGCCTTATATCGACCAGCGAGTTAAAATGCAGGATCCAATGAATAAGTTACCTGTAAACATATTATTAGGTAATAGGGTTTACCGGGGCGACTGATTAAGTGGCACCCATTCCATTGAGATCTTTGCCCACTTGTTGGAGGGTTTCACGGACAAAAATTTGACGAATTTATATTTAAATATTGTTTGTATGTTGCAGCGGCCACGCCTCCAGAGATCGTGAAGCCTCTGAAGAACGCCAACTGCATCCAGTACCACAACGCCAAGTTCCAGTGCACCATCACTGGATCGCCCAAGCCTGCCATCACTTGGTACAAGGGTGAGTTACCAGGCATTTGTCTTATTCTTATTGGAGATGGAGGCGACGAGGCCTACACTGACATCCCGCTTGTGGTGTATTGTGCATATCCACTGCCAGCACCCGAGCCAACCCAACTCCTTGAAATACCGGAGCGAAGCTCTAAGGCTGGCACAAATGCTTCAATGCCGAGAAGTGTAGATGATGATGAAAAGCAGTCAAGCTATTGTGTTGACATGGATGATGTCGTTCTGCCTCATGCAACCCGGTAGCGTTTCTAGTTTTTTCTGTGACTTCACAATGCCAATGCATTTGTGTTTTTTATCTGTTACAAATTCTAACATTGAACTCGAGCTCATAGCATTGATGTAATTTCACTTTTGAACTCTCTCACAAAAGCTGTGTATATATCGATGTTTCGTTCGTCTCTTTATTTTAACTGAATAATTCGTTCCTCAGGTGCTCGCGAGATCACAAACGGGCCACGCCACCGCATTTGGAGCGAAGGAGATAACCACTTCCTCACAGTCAACGACGTTTTCGGTGAAGATGCTGATGAATATGTGTGCCGCGCCGTCAACAAGGCTGGCGTTAAGAGCACCAGGGCTGAACTACTTATCATGAGTGAGTATGAGTGCCTATCAAACCGGGGAGCATGTTTGTATCAAATGTTGTGTAGACACTTAGACCGGGAAAGATGGTTGCGTCAAAAATGTACGTAGCTATTAAACTGGGGAAGATGTTCGCGTCAAAAACTTGTATTATTAAAAAAAAGTTACTTTTAATATTGTTCCGTAAGTGAATTTCGAGATAGTGACTCACCCGTTGTAATTTGATCGAATAGATATTTGTTTTTTTTTTCACAGCCGCACCGAAACTGAACGTCCCGCCACGATTCCGCGTGACAGCGTACTTCGATAAGGGCGAGAACGTAGTGATCAAGATTCCGTTCACTGGACACCCTGTGCCAAAGATCACGTGGGTGAGAGAGGGAGAGACTATCGAGTCTGGCAGCCACTACCATGTGGAGAGGAAAGGTACGATAATCGAATCAGACAATATGTAATTCTTACCAAGTTTTATACACAGCTTTCGAAACGTCACAACAGCAATGAAAAAAGAATTGAACATTTCGGGGCTATTTTGTTGATTTATTTATAATGGATTTTATGACTGGTTTATAGAATGAGAAAGCAGCATCTGCCAATTTTGTATCATTACGTCAAAATGTTGGGAAATTATGACTTGCCACTCACTAAATTAACCTTTTATATTGGCGCTGGAGCAACATTGGGGTATGGCTTAGGGTGTCGAGAGGTGTGCTACACTTTCACTGAACACTTTTTAAAATTTTATAATTGATTTAATAATAGGCTTGCGCTTGACCACCAACTCGCCTGATGTAAAGCGACGATGCGGTCTACGATGGAGCACGCTTGCCTAGAAGAAACCGATTCACTCGTGATTTGAAGACACCCAGATTGTAACTACCCCGAACAACCATTCGGGCAGTGCATTCCACAGACTAGCAGAACGCATAGTAAAAGTGGAATCAAAGCGCTTCGTACGGGTTTTCGAAATATCAACCATAAAGCGGTGTCGATTTTTTGTACCCGTTCTGGCATTCCGATAGAAAAATGCATGAAAAATGGGCAGGAGGGAATTAGATCATGCAGATCCGATGCACACTCCGAAATGTATTCGATGAAAAAACCTATAGACTAGCAACGCAGATGCTCAAGACTAAGAAGCTTATCAACACTTATCGCGGTTTTATGCCTTTACCCCCTGGATATTAAGTTCTTGTACTATTTATTATTACTATGCCCCTAATAAGGTATATTTATCTCGATAATTGTTTTATTCAGATTGGTCCTGTATGTAATCAAAGTTTCCAATTGTCTAACGTAAGTTGTATTTTGCAGAACGTCACGCGATCCTGACGATTCGCGACGCGAGCAAACTGGACTCTGGCCCGTACAGGATCACGGCTGAGAATGAACTGGGACAGGACAATGCTATCATCAACATTGAGATTAGCGGTAAGTGGAGCAAAATCAAAAATAAGTTTAATTCAATCATTTCTAAGGGATTACATCATAATAATATATTGCATAACCGATGGGGAAGAAAGGTTCTTGAGTGGAGACCACGAACCGGAAGACGCAGCGTAGGTAGGCCTCCCACTAGACGGACCGACGACATAGTGAGAGTCGCTGGCATCCAGTCGATGCAAAAGGCAGGCTGTCGTTCAGTGTAGAGGTTAAAGGGGGAGGCCTATGTTCAGCAGTGGACGTCTTCTGGCTGATGATGATGAACGTATTGCATTGAAAAATTAAAGCCGTGGTAGTCTATTTGGGAGACCGCTAGATTTGAAAACGTGAGTTAATTTGCGGGTTCAAATCCCGGGCCCGTTCCAATGAGCTCTTTGGAGTTTATGTGTAGATTTTCATACAACTGGCTTTTCGGTGAAGGAAAACATCCTGAAGAAACCTGTATACGTACGGAAAAGACTTTCAATGGCGTATACGAATCCCTCAAACCACAAATGGGCCAGCGTACAAAAAATTTTTTGAGTCAAAATCATTGGCGGTACTTGTATATAATAATCATAACATTTCTTAAGACATCCGTCATCATCTAGTGAACTTGTGATCACAAACACTGCTAAGTGTTAAAATCGTTAAAAAAATATTGTAAAATTATACTCATATGTAATAATGATTTCTGATTAAACTATCTCAAAGTTGATTTTACCGTGATTTTCCACAGACCGTCCGGACCCGCCACGGTTCCCAGCTGTGGACAACATCGGCGTTGATTCATTAGCGCTTTGCTGGAAGGCACCAGTATGGGACGGAGGATCAGACATCACCAACTATCTCGTTGAGAAGCGGGAGCATCCGATGTCCAGCTGGATCAGAGTTGGTAACACCAGGTACGGCGCTACATAGTACAAGTGATATACCATACCTGATACAACTATATGGCCATACCTGACACAATTCTAAGAACATAATTGACACAATTATATGGCCATAACTGACACACTTTTATGACCATAACTGACAAAAATTTATGGCCATATCTGACACAATTGTATGGCCATACCTGACACAATTCTATGACCATAATTTACACAATTGTATGGCCACATCTGACACAATTCTATGACCACAATTGACACAATTAAGTGACCATAATTGATACAATTGTCTGGCCATACCTGACCCACTTGTATGGCTATAACTGACAATTGTATAACCATAACTGACACAATTTTATGGGCATAACTGACACTTGTATGGCCATAACTGACACACTTGTATGGCCATAACTGAGACAATTGTATGGCCGCCATGCCTGACAATTGTATGACCATATCTGACACAATTGTAACACTTATGCTTGATTTGAATAGTAGACTACTAGACAAAGTGACGACTAGATTTTGTAGCGGTGCGCATATTAGCCCTGCAGGACGTTATTTCGATGATTATAGAAGTTAATTTTAAATTTTAAATTTTAAATTTCTAGAATTACACCAGCATGAATCTTTTAATACAGTTGAATGCACTATTATTTATATATTGTCTTTTTCATCCAGATTCACAACAATGGCCATCACAGGGCTGGTACCGGGCAAACAATACGAATTCCGAGTATACGCTGAGAATATCTACGGACGATCCGAGCCAAGTGAACCCACGTCTCTGGTGCAGACCAAGGCCATCATCAAGAAGGAGTTCAAGAAGAAGGAATATCCAGGTACATTTTTTAAGCGGGCTGGTGTCTTAGAAAATTACCCCCGACGCAAACAGATGGGTGTTGATAGTTTAACGTGTGCATCTGCGTATATGTCTGTGGAACCGTAGCTCCAAAACGACCGAACTGATTTTGATTTAATTTTTGTTTGAAGGGCGACTTGATCGGTAGTGGTCTTAGATATGATAAAAAAAAAACAGCCGTTTAAAGATTTTTAACTTTTTTAATGGGGGGTTTAAAAAATATACTGTATTCGCCCTTTTTACAAGCTTCTAATTTGCCCTGATAAGAACTATGTGTGGTACAAATCTTGCAACTGGATTTTAGACCAGTTATCCCCAACCGAATATACTGACCGAATTTTGCACACGTCTAGTTTGGATAACAATGCATGTTTAGCTAAATGACGTCATTCTAAATCCAACATGGCGGACTACCAAAGATCCCCCATCTTTGGTAGTCCGCCATGTTTTTTTATGAACCACCATAATATGGGTATCACATGAAACTTTGCTGTAAAGAATACGAAAAATAATATGACGTCACACTAAATTCAATATGGTGGGCATGATGTTCTTATCTACCATCATGACATAGATATCAAATGAAAGAGTTCGCATTTAAGTAAATCTTGTTTAAAAAGGTTTTATTTATTTATTTATTGATAATTATATTTTGCAGTGGACGAATCAGGCAAACGCATCCGTACAAATGCGGACCACGGCCCGGTGAAGGATTACGACAGCTACGTGTTTGACATTTACTCTAAATACGTGCCTCAGCCCGTGGACATCAGCACTTGTTCCGTCTACGACAAGTATGACATACTCGAGGAGATTGGTGAGTTTTATTACAAGCTTCAGTTTCACCGGTGTCTCTCTCATCATCATCATCGTTTCAGCCATAGGACGTCCACTGCTGGACATAGGCCTCCCCCATCGATCTCCAAAAGGGCCGCTATAACAGTGTCAGCTTTTTTTCACTCGTGTTGGCTTCACACGATTTATGCATTTAGACAGTGTTATATTTACTAAGTATAAATAATAGGTACAAACATGCTGAATTTTTGATGATGAAAATGTTTGTGAAAACTATTTCCAATATAATTTTTTTGTTATAAAGAGTTCTAGACTCTAAAAAGGTCTTAAACATTTTTCGCATGGTAACAAAACATAGACTAAAAACACTCACGAAGTTGCTTGTGAGATAAGCATTGCATTAACATAGACTACTAACATGATGATTTTTAGATCGATTCTGAACCGTATATTGGTACAAATAAGAGTGAATTTCGCAGGTGACTTCGTGAGAGCGTCTTCTAGAAGGAAGCCGACAGGTCTGTGTGTGAATAGATCGATGTAGTACCTCTCTTTCTGCATCTCTCTGTCTCACACGCATACTATTTTTTAAATTTAGAATATAATTTAAGCATGCGTTTTCCATTATCAATAAAATTTATTTTATTTATCAGGGTAATTGGAAAAAAATCGCAAACTCTTTTACTAGTTTAAAAAAATTATTGCATTGATTAACACAACACATATTTTTGGTAAATAAATAAACAGTACAGTACAACAGTACACAAACAACTATTCTTAGTAAAAAAACACATGTTTACTTTAAAACACACAGAATAAGTTCACGATAACATTTCCAACGACCCATATTTTAGATAATTATAATAAGTAAAAGAATTTATATTAATATAGATTTTTGTACCATTTTAGTATAAATATAATTTACACACTTCTATACACAATTTTACACTTTCAGTAGTACAATTACAGCACGGTTTTGCGCTTCATAATTTTAAATCGAAAGTATATTTTTATTTATTTTAATGCATTTATTTATATCGGAATGCGCAAGTAGATCACGATTGGCACATATAATGAGGTATAAAAAATACCGTTTAATGATAAATAAATCTTAGATAATTCAATCAAATATAATCCAATAGTAAACAACATCTTTATAATTTAGACAAGACAAAAAAAGCTCGCTCATTATACAGTGTAAACTCTAATAACGACTCTCTATTTAACGGCAAATTTCCTAAAACGTCGAAATTACTTGACTTTGGTTGGTTTACCTTGTTGTCCATATAATACACTCTGTGTAGCATAACACACTCTCTAAATAACGACAACAATACGTCATTATTAAGCAATAAACAGTACTTTTTTGTACCTCGTATTTAAAGTTAAATGAAATACTGAAGCAGCAAAAAAACATCAAAGATAACAGACTACGCAATAAGCGTTGTTATTTGTATCCGTAATAATGTTAGTTGTTTGCAAATTTTGTACTTTACCAATTAATACATATTAGGTATAATAGTAAAATAATATTTAATTTTTTCTCCCCATTTAACGACAACTCTCAATAACGCCATAAAATGCGCAGTCCCTTAAGTGTCGCTATATAAAGTTTACACTGCATATAAAATAAGTGATACATTTTCTTAAAATAGCCCACTATCGTGCCGCATAGCTTAGGATTCATCAGCGATAAACAGGGCTGCAATTCCTGAGTTTTGCGCCCGGCCTACTGACGTAGGCCAAATAATTTTCTGATGAAAATTATCACTCCTATACCTAGGCTTTTACAATATCTATCGTGTTAATAAAGCTCACGGTACGACCCAAGGACAATATTCCCTGCCATAAAAACTGCGTCTTGAAACATGACCAAAAGGACTCCTTACTAACTGTTGTAGGCACAGGCGCGTTCGGCGTAGTCCATCGATGCCGCGAGAGAGCCACTGGCAACATCTTCGCCGCCAAGTTCATACCCGTCACAGGAGCGATGGAGAAAGAACTGATCAAGAAGGAAATAGATATCATGAACCAGTTGCACCATAGGAAACTGATCAATTTGCATGACGCCTTCGAAGATGACGACGAAATGGTGCTGATATTTGAATTGTAAGTCTTATTTTTACTCCAACAGTTCTGAAAATGTTTTGCAAGATTTTCGTTTGCACTGACGTCTCGCTTAAGGCGCGGTACAATCGCAAAATTAACCAAAAGAAGTATTTTAAAATGCTAAGTGAAATTAATTGATCATATCAAAAAAATACTACAACATGAATTCTTAATAAAAATACAAATTGAACAACAAAAAAAGCTTTTGAATTAAAAACCACTGAATTTTCAAAGACAACAACATATTTTTTACGAAATGTATAGCCAGACTAGTTTTTTTAAAACTTTAACCAGTTAATTGTTAAAACTAATTTTTATATTACAAAAAATTTAATAAAAACCCTCGAAATAATATAACCACAATCACAAAGTCATCATTATCATCAAATACGATGATATACTATTTTCGACTTTAAACAAAGCCGTTTTAGATAGCCAATAAATCATGGCGTGAGCGGGTGAAAAACGAATTTGAAATCGTGATCAGACCGCGCCTTAAGTTCTATTGTGCATTTGCCCCTACCAGCAAATCTGAGCTCCTTAAAGTAACGTAGCATGGGTTTATGTTTCAGACATAATAACTTTTTCATCCATACTTCGACAGATTTTGTGATTTGAAAGTAAATTAGACAATTCCAAAATAATTACAATCCTCGTCTCGTGAAAATATTTTAAAGAGACGATGATGAAACAAATTCATATTTATGTTCCCGTGGACTATCACTGTACCGAACCCGTCCGGCGTACTATCAACACTAAGAAAAAAGGAGACTGAATTTTGGAAAAACAAACCTGCATTTTGTAATAAACGGCACTAATCAGTATGAACTCGTATAGTAGAAAAGAAAATCAAGCTGTTGCTCGGAATTTAACAAAATTCTCATTGCAGCTTGTCCGGAGGCGAGCTATTCGAGCGTATCACGGAACCAGGCTACAACATGAGCGAAGCCGAGGCAGCCCACTACATGCGGCAGATCTGCGAGGGAGTGAGACATATGCACGAGCAAAACATCATCCATCTCGACCTCAAGCCTGAGAACGTCATGTGCCAGACAAGGAAAAGCACTGACGTCAAGGTTAGTAGTCAAACATTAGGGGGCCGTCCATTAATCACGTGATGTTTTTTTTTTTCATTTTTTAACTCTATCCAAAGTATGGCGAATTGGATGGAACACGATGAAAACCATAAACTTTTTGTACTCAAATAACATTATTTTTCAGATCATCGACTTCGGTCTTGCTACGAAACTGGACCCGAACGAAGTGGTCAAGATTTCAACCGGCACGGCCGAGTTTGCTGCGCCGGAGATAGTCGAACGCGAGCCAGTTGGTTTCTACACTGATATGTGGGCCATTGGTGTGCTGTCTTATGTACTGTGAGTATACATCAAAAGTCCTGTTTCATGCAAGTATACCGGTCTAATTATGATTGTTTATTTTTTTTGTGGTAAATTCTATCCACTAGTTTTCAAGCATTCTGTCTAAGTCTGAAATGAATGAATGAATGCTGTGACAGTAACCAAATTTGTAGCCTACTGGTTGATGGCTTAGAACAGCAACGGAGCAACAACCAAGACAAATGACTCCATTTCTATAAAGATAATTTGTTGCACAAAACATGGTTAAATCATAGTCATCATCACTATTATATAAACACACATTAGGTGGTAAAACAATATTAGTCACTTTGTATCAAATTTAGGGAGATGGCATTATACGGAACTGAACGAAATGCGACAGACGGTTACTTTTTATATAAAAAAAAACTAGACTTAAATTTTTGATATTAAACAATGACAGTAACTAAAATATCATGTTAATAATCTAATTGATGAACAGTAAGACATTTCTAGCGAACTTAAAAAATAAGATAAATGATGGATCGCCCTGGTGCAGACCCAAACCCTTGATAGACTGCACTGGTATTTTACTATCTTATCAACTCTTCTAACTCTTTACTCTCCCACAGCCTCTCCGGCCTGTCACCGTTCGCGGGTAACAACGACATTGAGACTCTCAAGAACGTGAAGGCTTGTGACTGGGAGTTCGACGAAGAAGCGTTCACGCACGTCTCGACGGACGCCAAGGACTTCATTAGAAGACTGCTTGTTAAGAATAAGGAGTAAGTTACTGATGCACTTCATTAGAAGACTGCTTGTTAAGAATAAGGAGTAAGTTACTGATGCACTTCATTAGAAGACTGCTTGTTAAGAATAAGGAGTAAGTTACTGATGCACTTCATTAGAAGACTGCTTGTTAAGAATAAGGAGTAAGTTACTGATGCACTTCATTAGAAGACTGCTTGTTAAGAATAAGGAGTAAGTTACTGATGCACTTCATTAGAAGACTGCTTGTTAAGAATAAGGAGTAAGTTACTGATGCACTTCATTAGAAGACTGCTTGTTAAGAATAAGGAGTAAGTTACTGATGCACTTCATTAGAAGACTGGTTGTAACGAATAAAGAGTATGTTATTGACAGGGATTGACTTAAAATTATATTTTATTCGACTTGACGTGAGGTAACTGGTATATCCAAGAACCTCCAAAGTTCAAAGACATGACATTAAACAACATGTACTGCACCAGTATGGTGGATTTATAGCCCATCCTCTGAGAGAAGGCTGTGTCCCAGCAAGGGGAACATGATAGGCTGAAATTGATCTCATGATTTCATAGTGTCATAGTGTGCTTTCATTTCCTTGTGGGATCTACACAATATCTATGCATGGCTATAAGGCTATGAGTAGGGCGGATATTGTAACGGCCATTAGACTTCGGTCCGGTCACATTCCACTCAACAGATTTCTGCATCTGATAGGCAAATCCAACTCGCCAAACTGCATGGAGTATGGGGTAGTCGGAGAAGTGTGTCCCGAAAAAGGCTGAAAAGAAGGTTTCTACTAGTATACCAACCTTCATTTAAGAGGTGTTAGTTGGTGTAACAGTATACTGGCTGATCCCTAATCGGAGAAGTCCAGAATACTGTTCAAGTTTGTTGCCCTATGTTTTAAAAAAGTTTTAAGAAAATATAGCTCTAAGAACGGGTCACCCGGCATAGTCATGTCTCTTTAATAAACCGGCCAAGTGCTCGCGCACTGAGGTTTCCGTACCACTACAAAATTCAATAACGAAATTACCAGTTATAACTTGGTAATGAACAGAATTATTTGTTGTTATACTTTAGAGTGTGTACTATAATCATGCCAAGTTTGATGCTTGTACATATTACCATTATTACATTAGAGCCAATACAAAAATACATTTGTTGTATAGGAGACCCCTCCCCCCTTTCCTTTTAACTTTTTGACTTTTATTTATTATTTCTTAGGTAATCCGCCGTAACATTACATATTCTGTTAAAATTTCAACTGGCTATCTATTACGGTACGAAAGTTACAATTTAGGTAGGATGGACAGACAGACAGACGGACAGAAAATTTAGGCATAGTAATAGGGTCCCGTTTTTACGCTTTGGGTACGGAAACCTAAAAAAATTATATTTAAAAAGAAAGATATCTGGCTGAAAGTGTATCGTCAGTACTTCAACGTTGTCCGTTCTTCCGTTATAGAAAACGCATGACTGCGCACGAGTGTCTGATGCACCCGTGGCTGCACGGCGACGCCGCCGCGTCTCGCACCACCGCCGTCAGCGCCAAGAAACTGGAGGCGATGAGGAACAGACTCCGACTCAAATACGAGGTATGTACCACTCACTTGGTTACTTAAACGTATTACTAAATGCATCATAGCGAGAATACTATGGTCTGTCAAATATGGGATGATAATTTTGACAGGTCACGCCCAAGTAGTTTTGTATTTTTTCCAGTAAAATTTACTACAAATAATGTCGTACTTCATTGTTGGGTACCGCCCACTTACTGAAGTGCTACGCATAATGAACAACCACAGACAATCGAAAATCGGTTTCGAAATATAATAAATCAAACAACAACAAAAAAATATGAGTAACTTTATTATTGTGGTCCACTCTAGACGGGTAAAGACCCGTCTAGAGTGGACCACACTTAAGCCCGTTGCAATGAGCTTCAACACTTTTTGCTTAGTACCAGTGACAGTGGAAGTTGCTTATGCTTTCAATTAGGATGATAATTTTGACAGCTCTCAGTAAGGATGAGGTAGTGTATAATCGTTAATGAACCTATTCTATCATAGATATTATTCTCATAGAACTTGGAATCGGTAGTTGCATGGTTATACTGAAAAAGTTTAATCAGTCATTATTTAAGTATCAGTATTTTTTTGCAAATAAGAGTAATTGTGCGATAGCTTTAATATTTACAAAAAATAATAAAGTTCATAAAGATGAAGAGTCGAGAAATTGATGGCGGCTGTGAATTTCTAGAGAACAATAGCTCCGTTGGTCCAGTTGGTAGCAAAGATAATATAACCACTTGATCGCGCATGTAGTCAAAATTCCCTTTTGCAAAATAATGCCAAGTCAGTCGCGGGGGCAGCTTGTAATTGGAGACTCGACGCGACTCAACGCTTGTGATTGGATAATCAAAAGTCATTAATTCAATTCGCGTCTGGGATTGGCCCCGCTCGAAATAGTTTAGGTTGGCATGTTAGAACCTTGGCTTATGCGGGGTAAAGGATGAGCAGTCAAGTGGTTACATTATCATTGGTTGTTAGTGAACCTGCCTTCTGCGCTTGGGGGCATGGGTTCGATTTCCACCTAGTCAAACATTCATGTGATGAACATTTGTGTTTGTTCTATATCTGGGTGTTAATATATATTTAAGTAGGTATGTATTGAAAAATATATATGCATGTATATCAGTCTCTGGCAGCCATATAACAACCTTAGCTTAATATGGTCAAATTGCCGTGTGTGCAAAAATGTCCCCAATAATTATTATAATAACGAAAACCATGAGAGAATTGTGCCAAAAATTAATGGTTCTGACTGATAGAAGTTTATTAGATGTTTCTAACATAGCTTGTGCCTTTTTTAGAAGGGTGTTTAAACTGTGTTGTTATTTTACAGAACTGGTCGTCATTCAGGCTGCCGATTGGCAGGCTCAGCGAATACAGCTCGCTGCGGAAGCTGCTCATCGAGAAGTGGAAGATATACGACGGACAGTTCGGTAAGTACAAAGGAAATAACTCCATGGAATCGGTTTCTAGGCAAGCAAGCTCCATCGTCAAAGATAATAAAAACCGGACAAGTACGAGTAGGACTCGTGCTCTGAGGGTTCCGTTGGACGAAACGGACGAATCAGAGCGCGAGTCCAAAAAAAAAGAAATAATTAACTGAAGTTGAAATATTGAAATACAAACTTAACTTTGTAGTTGACACAGTTAATAAAATTGTGCCCCCCACAGATCGTCGGCAAGCGGCGCCTCGGTTCGTGATCAAGCCGCAGTCCGCATTCTGCTACGAAGGCCAGTCCGTCAAGCTGTATTGCCGTATCATTGCCTGCGCTACACCAACCGTCACGTGGACGCATAACAACCACGAGCTGAGACAGTCTGTCAAATTCATGAAGCGGTGAGTATTTAAACGCTAGATGCATTCCGCTTCCAACCGGCCCTTTTGGAGATCGATGGGGGAGGCCTATGTCTAGCAGTGGACGTCCTATGGCTGAAATGATGATGATGTAGACCCATAACTTTCAAACGAATAATAAAATAAAATGATACCGCGCTGTATAGGGGCGCTCGTCTACATATATACCTAAACTAAGTGTAAATATAAAATCTAAATAAATCTAAGAAGTACAATAGTGCTGGGTAATTTTTTGTTGGCATCTATGTGAACCGAGACCCAATGCTTAAACTCCTTAAATCGTCAGAAACAGCCTCGAGTATCTTGTTAGTGGAAAGACGCAGGCGGTACCAGAATAAAGCCACCCAGCCACTAGTTCTGATCATAGCGAAGAATTCGGGAACCCCTGCCTCAGCAAACATGCTCGACGCACTGCAATAACGCGGTAGCTTCATAAGAGTAAATGCTATGAGAGTATGACAGAGAGGCTATGACAGTAATGGTTATTTGTTTATACTAAAACCTATACATATTCCCCACAGTTATGCTGGTGATGATTACTACTTCATCATCAACCGAGCCAAGCTGGAAGACAGAGGAGAGTACATCATCAGGGCAGAGAACCACTACGGATTCAGAGAGGAGGTTGTCTTCTTGAACGTACAACGTAAGTGCCTTTTTATATAATAATATACTCCTTTGAGATTTTATATTTCTATTTCTGACTAGCTTTTACTCTCGGTTTCATCCGTGCAGTAAATAAAACATGGCCTCACTCAGTGTCACTAAAAACAGGATCGGTTCAAAAGGTCAAGAAATTACAAACATAAAAGGTCAGAAAGAACTACATTTAATTACAAAAATTTGTATCAGATTAGACCACTTTTGAAATCATTAGTTAGTGGGAGTTCTTTTGATTTATGATTGAAATTGTTAGTCAATAAACATTCTTTCGTTACATTGATTAAAATCATTAGTCTGTATAGTCTTTTTTATTTTAATGGATTAAACACTTAGTAGGCATTCTTTAGTTTTCTGGATTATAATCATTACTCAATAGGCATTATTTCATTCTATGGATTAAAAACATTAGTCAGTAACAGTCAGTCAGTCAGTATTAGTCAGTCAGTCATTAGTTAGTAGTAGTTTGTCCCTGGCGCGCAGGGTCCGGGCCAGCCCCAACACCATCCTGAACGTATTTGCGAATAGGTTTGACTGTCAGTACATGAACCACTGCTCAATGGTACATGTACTAACAAGCAAATGGTGAAAGGTGTGTGTTAGTTTAGCCCTATTTTATTAATTTTAAATATGTACCAAATTTTATGTTTTTATTTTAATAATTGTATGATCAAATTGGCGATCGAAATAAATGAATTTGAATTGAATTGAGTAAGCATTTAGTCAGTAGGCATTTGTTCGTTTTATGGATTAAAAACATTAGTCAGTAGGCATTATTTCGTTTTATAGATTACAAACATTAGTCAGTTGGCATTCTTTAGTTTTATGGATTAAAATCGTGAGTCAGTAGGCATTTTATGGATTAAGAAACCTTTTTTTAGTGTTGACCTTTTTATCAATATTGTGGAATATCAACCCAATATATAATTAAAATATTTTATTAGAAGCTTTACTCAAAATAAAATACAGTGTGAACCAGTAAGGCTGTAGATAATGCAACACAAATTCTACCGGTTAAAATCTTGTTAACTAAATTTTCTAAAGAATTTTAAGAGTTTATATTAAAATAGAATGCAAATGACTGGCTAATTCTATAAACTTGAAATGGCATCCAAATGGTTAAATTCAATCAACTTCATTTATTCTAACAATCAAACTTACTATTAATCTAGGTATCACTTACTAAGAGTACATCACATCATTAACTAAGAATTAGGTTACGAATGCACTGAATTCTATTCCCGGAACAAAGCTAAGACCTAGGTGAAGTAGATGTATTGAGAGATCAGTTGTCTCTTCCGCGTTGTCGGTATACCAGTCTAATCTCGTTGATTAAAGTGTACAGTGAATATTTATTGGACTGCTGATTTCAATCTTGGGATAAAGTTTGAAGCTATTTTAGCTCGGTAAAGGTGAGGCTATGTGGTATTTCATACCTATGATTTTATTAACAGCAAGGACGATAATACCTATCCTCCTAGTAATCATATCCTCCTTATTGGTGAAAGCAAGAATTGCATGTATTAAGGTTGCAATGGCTTCCATAACATGATTTGCCCCAAAGTGTAATACTAGAGTTCATCCTCCTTGGTAAAAAAAGCAAGGACGACTAGTCTATCAATCCTTGGTAAAAGTAATATTTTTGCTGAAGGATTGCATGTATGTACTCGTAAGGTTGCAATGGTTTCCTTAAATATGTTCTGCCCCAAAGTGTTGTTTTGTCAGTGACACCAGCAATTATTGAAAGCAGCGTCCATTGGGGTGGTTTAGATAGTAGGAATCGATATCATTTCGACGCATTGTACCAGTTCGCACTAGACCAGTTACACGAATGACCATATTTTCAACTGGTAAATGACCGTAATATTCCATATTCACAAATGACCAGGTACGCAATTAACCATATTCTCAATTCGTAAATGACCATAAACAAAATTGAAAAGAAAAAATGCCCCTATAGGATATTGAGAAACTAGGTAAATATGTTTTTTAAGTAGCTGTTAGTTTTCCTAATATAATAAAACACGCAAATTACCAAATATTTGGATTATGACCTTTTTCGAAAGCGCTACTCTGCTGATTTGATAATTCGCCTAAAAAAAACATTGAAATACATGAATGACCAAAAATGTGTGCTTTGGACTTTTGCGTTTTAGGCACTTTGCGACGAAACCTCTTATACCGATTCCGTATTTTGACCCTTTAGGAAACACGCACACTTTCGAATATGTCGGAACGGCAAAGCCGACCTGCTTCAGATATCATGCTTATATGACGTGGGTATAGCGGCCGAAGAGAAGAAGACATCGCACGTACAATGAGACAGCTTTTATTCCGTAACACATTTAGAATTTATCTTTAAATGAATATTGTTATTTTGTCCGACAGCGGTGCCGAAGGTCCAACGTACGCACCTGTCGGAAGCCCCGCGTCGCCGCGAGGCTCTGCCCTACACATTCTGGCAGGAGTCTTCCGAGACGGCGCCAGTATTCACCTTCCAGCTGCGGCCGCGAGTGATGCAGTCTCGCGACACCTGCAAGCTGCTCTGCTGTCTCAGCGGAAAACCTGCACCTACCGTCAAATGGTCAGTGAAGCTCCAGACAAGTAGATGAGGAATAAAATTGATAGTGGTTTGGGGGTATTTGTGATGGCAAGCGAGCTTTCTACCACTGAACTACTGAAAAGCTGTTAAAATTTAGAAGTTGAAGTGGCAATGGGCAGGCCACATAGCTCAAAGAACCGATAACCGATGAGGAAGAAAGGTTCTTGAGTGGAGACCTCGAACCGGAAGACGCAGCGTAGTTAGGCCTCCCACTAGATGGACCGACGACATTGTGAGAGTCGCTGGCATCCAGCGGATGCAAAAACCTCCACACTGAACGACAGTCTGTTCAGTGTGGTGGTTAAAGGGGCAGGCCTATGTTCAGCAGTGGACGTCTTCTGGCTGATGATGATGATGATGATGATTTGTGATGTCTCAGGTAGAAATAGCTATAAAATGGAAAGGCTCTTGCAATTTTTCTTCTTTTTTTGGGTTCCGTACCCAAAGGGTGAAAACGGGACCCTATTACTAAGCCTACGCTGTCTGTCTGACCGTCTGTCCGTCCTACCTATTAACGGCTTATCTTTCGTACCGTAATATACCGTATGCCATCCTTCAACAAGGGTGAAGCAAACATCGTGAGAAAACCGGTATGTCCAAGAACCTCAAAAGTTCACTGACATACTACTTTCACCATCATGCACTGGGCGTGGTGTTGATTAGGGTCCATTATCTTTCTCTCAAAGAAGGCTTGTGACCCATCAGTGGGAACACGATAGGCTGATAACGACGCGTGCTCTACCATCGCTTAACATCACGCGAGGTTCAAACGCAAGCCCATTCATCATTTAAGCCATAGAACTTCCACTGCTGGATATATCGATACCATCGATTTCCAAAAAGACCGGTTGAAAGCGGCCTGCATCCAGCGTTTCCCTGCAGTCTATTTTAGATCGTCTGTCCATTTTGGGACGTACTACGCTGCGCTTACCGGTCCGTGGTCTCCATTCGAGAACCTTTCGGCCCATCGCTCATCAAGCCTAATAAAAAAAGCTTGTATTATTGGGTAGAAAGAGTGCGTTGGTTATAATTTAGCTTCATCATCATCATCATCAGCCCTGAGTGAACCACTGCTGGGTATAGGCCTCCCTTTGTTTATGCCACTCTCCTCGGTCTCTCGCTATTGGCATCCACTCGTTCCCGACAGTATTACTGATGTCGTCAGACCACCTCATCCTCGGTCGGCCTGGGTCCCGCCAAACCTTAAAGCCAAATTTAGCTTAGATCTGGTATAATTTAGATGTTCTCGCCCCCCAGGTACAAGGACAAACGCGAGCTGTCCAAGTATGACTACGCGATGACCAACTCTGACGGCGTAGTGACGATGGAGATCATAGACTGCCAGCCCGGCGACAGCGGGAAGTACACCTGCATCGCTACCAACTGTCACGGGACGGACGAAACCTCCTGTGTCGTTATTGTTGAAGGTAAGATTAAAGCACTTCTTACTTCTGCCTAGGGGTCATTTAGGTTTTTTTATGCTGTAAGTGGCTAACAAGCAGACGAACTATCTGATGGTAAGCAGTCACCGTCGCCTATGGATACTTGTAACACCAAAGGCATCACAAATACGTTTCCGACCCTTTAAGACTTTATTAACTCGCCTTTTGAAGAACCCAATGTTGTAGCTTCGGCAAGATAGATCGTGTGAATCGCACAATGTGCGATTACGGACATATTACGGATATTCCCTAACCAGAATCCCCCCCCCCCCTGTCAGCATTTGTTTATTTATAATCTGTTCAAGTTTCTTTAAAATAAAGTATTTATAGACTATAAAGGAATTTGTTGGTAATTTTTATATTGATTCCAGCAAATTTTGCAAAAAATTCAATAAATGTAAATAAATTAATATTGCTGACGTAATCACCATCCAGAAGCACGCCCGCCCATGTCATCAAATATCGAAAGAAATATCAGCTGTTCCATACATTTATTTTGTCGAGTGTGAATGACCGTTGATCCGATATGTCCGAGCAACTGATATTTTTTTCGCGATTTCTGGGTTAGTCCCATAGTAAAAGTTGTTCATAATTATTGATACTATGGACCACTTTCGGCTTTGTAAACCCTTTCTGCGTAACCCTGTATTGCAGTAGTCTTACCGCTGGCACCAGTCCCCGTAGTTCACCATGACTTGTAAAAGTAGTTAACTAAAATATAAACTCTAATCCAATTCCGTAATGTCCCAGGCGAGGTGACTTCACCGGAGCAGCAACAAATGGTGCACAACTTCCTCCTGTCGGGCGACAGGAGGTACATCGAGAAACCGCTCAAACCTGCGCCGCCGCCAATCATCACCAAGACCAAGGTTAGTGTAACGTCGCTTGCACCTATATCGGAAATAGCTCGGTGGCTTTCGGTTACATTCTGGGAACATACGTATTTTGTCAATTTTACGAGTGTTCAGGATCTGAGGCAGAGCAAGTACACATGCACTCACGTACCTGGGACTGCTCCGGACCTCCGTTGATGCTTTCATCTATAATCTTCGCGACACGGGATATCACGTACACAAAATGTATGTCCTTGGTTAAATAAGTTTCTTTCACAGCCGCGAGGCACCAGTTTACACCCGAGATATGTATTTATTTGCTTTTATATGATGCGGTGTTAAATCAGCGCACGCGTTCGATTCAACATGGATGGTTCTTCATAATTGGTAAGCCTTACGCTCCCATTGGACGAGTGCGCGGTGCATGACAGTTGGTGTCACTGCGTTTCGCTACTGCCCAAGATCCGGTCACTCGAATTTAATTGATTAATACGTTGTAAAGAAAGTAGTTCCCAGAAATAGAAGCGTTTCGCTTTTCCGGGAACGGTACAGTTAGTTACATATATTATAACAAGTCGATTGTTAAAAGAATAACAAAATATCAGACGGCAAAACGTAGGCTATGACACTGAAGATAAAGATGAATTTAACGACACCCACACATCCAAATCCGTCTACCCGTTTAGGCTTCACGAGGTAATATAAAATCATTAAAAAAAACATACATACGTCAGTAAAACATTACCCTCCTTTTTGGGCAGTCGGATAAAAATATCATGGTAACAAAATATCACAAATAAACAAATCATATTGTGGCAAACAACATGTCATGAGAAATGACAAGTTTAAATTAATCTGGCTAGGCTGCAGCATCAGCTCGTTCTTTAGAGCGGCAGCCTCCAAGATAAGAATTGCCATAAAGCTGTCCAACCTCCGATAGGAGCGGAACTTAAAGGAGTTTTTTTTTTTTTTTGTATGCCATAGGTGGCAAACTATCAGACGGGCCGCCTGATGGTAAGCAGTCACCGTCGCCTGTGGATACTTGTAACACAAGAGGCATCACAAATACGTTGCCGACCCTTAAGGACTCTATTAACTCGCCTTTTGAAGAATCCCAATGTTGTAGTTTCTCGGAAACACCATACAACACCATGTAGTGTAAAACCACCTATATATAGTGGCAAATTGGGATTATAATATAAATCAAATCAAATTATTTGTCAGAACAAAGTGCCCCGATACCTAGCCTCTGTGTTGTAAGTCCACAAACATTGATCGAGTGTGCAGCGTGAAAATACTGCTCCAAAAACTTTTTCGAGCACGTTTGCCTAGAAGAAACCGATTCACTCGTGATTTGAAGGCACCCAGATTGTAAACTGAATGAAAACCACGAATTCAGATCACTTTCGCTAGGTTTTTAAAAGAATGACTGTAGCAGGTACCCAATACACTTCAGTGAAATATTGAAATAAATTATTTCTAATATGGTTTTATTTACAATGTTATTGCAGCTGTCGGAGCAAATAAAAGCTTCGATCGAGTTTAATCCTTAACTTTGTTCTCAGGTGACTATTGACCCTCCGGCCAAAGGCCTACGACCAAAGTACTCCCCGCAGACCTCCGTAGAAGCGAGCAAGAAGAAATACGGCGCAAGACTGGACTCTGATACATCCTCCCGCTCCAGGAGCGCTACTAAGGAATTAGTTTGTGAGTATACTTCAAATTATAATACTAAAGGTTGCATAGGCTGGAATGGGCCCAAACACCCGCAGGCACCACTTGAAATCAGTACGAAAACTGCCGCTAGGGTTTACCCAATACAAGTTGTATTGGGTAAAGTTTTATTCATCCTATCTATTCGAAAATTTACGTTTTGTTCGTCAATAAATATTCGGGACATTTTTGCACACACGGTCATCTGACCCCAAACTAAGCAAAGCTTGTGATATGGCTGCCAGAGACTGATATACATACATATATAGGTTTAAATACATACATAAATAGATATTAAACAGATTTAGATTTTTATTTATTGAGATATAGAACAAACACAAATGTTCATCCCACAAATGTTTGTCCTAGGTGGGAATCGAACCCACGCCCCTAAGCTCAGAAGGCAGGTTCACTACCAACTGGACCAACGGGCTATCTATCAATAAGTGCGATCAAAGTAGTTCGTTTTCGATAGGGTTTTAAAAAGTGCAAATAAAAGAGTTTTGAAATTGTAATATACATAATATCTTAACAAGTTGAAGTGGCAGTGGGCAGGGCACATAGCACACAGAATAGATGGCCGATGGGGCCGAATGGAATGGATACATTTTATGCGAATGTGCCATGTGTTTTATGATACCATTTTTGTATGATGCAGAAAGATACCAAGGTACTTGTGTAGAAAGATTCCAAGTATTGTCACTATATAAAGGTTTTAACTTTTGCACGCAACTTTAACTCGGCAAACTCGAGTATTATCCCTTCTTTGTTTTATTTTTTTTAGTTCCTATACCAACTAGTTTATCATAATTAAAGACATGGCTTAAAAATTTACGGGCCGAATTGGGAACCTTCATTCTTTTTCGTTCAGTTCACGGTATATCCTTAATTATTTGAAGCTAGTAGAAGGGCAAAAAAGATACACTTTCCGAGTTTACCAGGTCAAAGTGGTGTGAAATCGGTAACAAAGTTGCCACCTTAATATCGAACATAGCTACTGGCCTTAAACCTGACACCAGGACCAGCCACTCGGCCAACACAAGCAAGCCCACTAAATCCTTCTTCTCCACAGTACCAGCATCAGACTCCACTATGTGCAAGCCATCGTTCGCTCGCGCATTACCCGATGTGTTCGCGGCCAAGGACGGCGCACCGTTGCTGCTGTCCTGTGCAGTGCGCGGTGACCCCGACCCGAGGGTCGAGTGGTTTAAGAACGGCAAGCCGCTGCATTCTTCAGAGGTAAGATACAATCAGAAGCTGAATTGCGAGGAAAACTAGTAAAAAAGTATGAACGTCATGCTTTTCCTTAAATTTCTGCACAGAACGGGTAGTCAAAATTAGCCTTATTCCTCTGAGGTGAGATGTAGTCGAAAATAAAACAACAGCTTAACATCAGGCATCTAACTATTTTTCTGAGGAAAGTTTAGTGAGATTCTTTTGTATAAATTGCCATAACTAAAGTCAAATGATTTGATCCTATATCTTATTCTCATGTCGGAGTCAGAGACAGTAACTGAAAGACGACTCCTTGATAATTTTTTTAACCCTAACTAATCCAAATGTCCTCCCCAGGTCGTAGACCTGAAGTACAAGAACGGCGTGGCGTCGCTGGCCATCCAGGAGGTGTTCCCAGAAGACGAGGCAGAGTATTCCCTGAAGGCCATCAACAGCCAGGGAGAGGTTGAAACCAAATGCAAGGTCGCCGTTAAACGTAAGTATCTACTTTCAACCAGTGCGATCTGTCACAGCGTGCGGTGCCGAAACGTAGAAGTTTAGGCCTTGTTTATGGCGACGCAAGCAACGCCAAATGATTCTTCGTAAACGTTCATATACATGACCGTATTTTTTAACTAACCGCACGACGAGCCGCTCTACCGTGTGAGACATTAACGTTGAAAGTCGCTCAGCAACGTATGGAAAGAACTATACTTAGTTTTTCCTTGAAGCATTGTATCCGAAACTAAGTACCAAAGTCGCTGACATAGCTCAGCTTATCAGCAAGCTGAAGTGGCAGTGGCTGGTCATATCTGTCGCATAACTGATAGCCAAAGGGGTAGAGTGTTTTATTATGGAGACCACGAATCTGCAAACGTAGCATATTACCTGTGACTCGATGGGGTTACATGTAATAAAGAAAATGGGGGTTAAATTTTCATTAAGTTCATTAAAATTATTTAGATGTAAATCGATTACCTCCTCTTGAATATCCAATTACAATATAATCATATCGCAAATAAGTGCTGTAGAAACCAACAAATTCTTATTTGAGATGGGGGTGATAATGCTGACGTCCCGCTTGGGGTGTAATGAGCATTTCTCTACCAGCACCTACCCGAGCCAACACAGCCCCTTAACTGCAGTGAGGTTTTGGGTGTCTGGTACAGTTGCTTTAGCAGCATAGATGGTACATGATGATAAGTAATGAAGCTGTTGTGGTGACATAGATGATGGTGCTCGGTAGCAATTCTCCATTTGTTATTGTATTCTCTCACCTCTATTTTAATTTTGATTCCAGCGATGGAAAGCAGCGCTGTGTTAGAGAAGGCGAAGACTGGCGACAAACCGCCCAGAATAGTTGACCATGCGCTGTCCCAAGTAGTCAACGACGGAGACGCAGTTACGCTCTCGTGCAGGTACGTAACCTTATGGACTTAGTAGCTTGTCCTAATGTCAGATTATAAACAATTTTGATAAGAACCGGGACCTATACTGACGGATTATAGAACATTCATCAAATGAGGCTTTCATGAATGAACGAAACAATGCTTTACTACATTGTTTTAAATTTTCGTTATCATGTTGCTAAATACAACTACAGAAATATTGGTTGGCAAGAGCTTAGGACCTGAAAAAAGAATTAGCATTGATTCTGATTTACTATACCACAACCTGAATTTTACGCCTCTAAACTAATTGCCATAGTTTAAATACATGATAAACAACTAACAAGTATTTAATTGTTTAAAATGAAATTGTATTATTAATGTAAATGTAAATAGTGAATGCCCGATGAGGGTAGATTGATGAATACAATTGTTGCACTAACATCTAGCATAATAATAATAATATATCAGTTGATCAATGTTTTCTGATTCTGAAGTTGCCAGATTAGTTTAGAGAGAGCTATAACTAAGCCAACGCCATAATTTGTGACCCTAACAGAACACAAAGGTAGTTTGAAAAATCGACATAAGGTAAAATAAAACAGCGTTTTACTAAACTTGTAACTTTATTTCAGAATCGTGGGAGCGGAGCGATTCGACGTTGTATGGCTGCACAACAACAAGGAAATAAAGCCGAGCAAGGACTTCCAGTACTCCAGCGAGGCCAACATTCACAAACTGAACATCGCTGAAATATTCCCAGAGGATGCCGGTAAGCACACATTTCAATCTATCAATACTTCTGTAATGTTTGCCTTGCTCGAGTACCTAATATTGGCCAATTGAGATCTAAGATGTACATAAAAACAACATGTCTAAGAATAAAAATAAATGTTTAAGCTAGCTTTTTAGATTTTAGTCACGCATTTGACCTGGTTGACTATGTTCTTATATGATTCTTTGGGTCAAATTGCTATTGTTATTATAAATTATCGTGTAGTATCAGTCCACTCTATCTTTGGTATGGAAACCAGGCAGATAATTTTAAATGAGGTAACACAACGTTCATTAGTTGCAGACTACAATATGGCGTTAGTCAGGGGGGCGTTACTTCTCCGTACCTATTAAATTCTTGTATCTAATAAAATCCAGTCGTCTCAAACCCTACATTTCTTTCCAGGAGTGTATACATGCGAGGCGTTCAACGACGCCGGTGAATCGTTCTCGTCGTGCTCGCTCGTGGTCCGAGTCCCGGGCGAGGCTCCCGCTACGCCCCATTACAGCGGCTTCCCTTCGTCCGCCACGCTCGCCGCCGCTGAGCCGGCTGTCTTCACCGCGCAACTAGATAGGGTATACCCCTTACCTACTCTTAGAAAAGCGATTTAGTCTCATCTTCTGATACAATGATCCAGGGTATAATAATATAAGCATCAATATTACAAGGGGAAGGAGGCCTAAAACGTAAAAAATATAGTTTTACAATAATTACGATAATAACAACAGGTATTTTGTCCACAGCCACCACTCCAGTTGCAATGGCTGAAGGACGGCAAACCCATCGACGAGACGTCATCTAGATATAGGTTCACAATGGAAGGCACATCCACATATAGGCTAGAAATAGTCAAATCTACCGCTGACGACGCCGGCCAGTACCAAGCCAGAGCAGTCGGCTCCAAAGGAGACTCCCTAGCGGCCTTCTATCTCAACGTCGTCGACTAAACAAGACTTAACACAAAGGGACTCAATACGCCTCCCTGTGGAACTCCTCTATGTATCTCTTTGAAAACTGGACTTTAAAAACGACTTTTTATACAATCCGGAATCGTAATGCGTGTAAAATGATGAAAACGTTTTTTTTATTTATAAATTAATTATTTATTATCTAGGATAAGTGTTACACCCTGTCGAATGCCTATGAGAAGTCTGGACGTCGATTCGCTCTCTAGTCAGTTTTTTTTTAATTTATTGACGAATTATATCCGTTGTTATTTTTTTTATTTATCGTCCTAACAGATATGCAGCTTCTTAAAACATAAGCTTGAGTTAATCAATGTTGCGAATGGTTTTGTGTCGGTGTTGCCAGGGTCACCTATCCGGAGATATACCGACGCCACCACGGTATTTCCCCGGAATGGTCGCCACCATCGCCGACCGAAATCCCTAATATTATTTTTATATAAATTTAACTGTATTATTTAATTGTACATAATTTAATTTATATCTGTGACCGCGTAATTTATAAATAAATATGTATACCTAAAAATATATGATTATGTTTTATTTAAATAGGAACCTGCCAGTTATACGAAGAGATTCAAATTAAATATAACTCAACTCTAGGAATTAAGACCCTTCAAGCTGCCAAAACCTAACCTCCGCTGACTTAAATGATATGCAAGAAAGATAAAAAGCCTGACGGTATGACACTTATGTATCCTGGAAGTTGTCGGCCCCTTATATGAGACGTGACTTGTGTCGATACTGTTGCCGCCTTGTGTTATCTATCGCCCGCAATGCGTAATAGTGTTTTATCTATCATACCTTCTTTTTTGATGAGCAACCGCCAGACTTTTTTCCCGCCAATATCTACCCCCATCCTTGCAATCGGGCGCATCTACGTCACGCACTTGTCATCGAACACCGCTCCGCATCGGTCGCGCGCATACCGATTGTTCGCTTTTTAACCGCGCTTTCGCACAACTATCCCTTCTGAAGACACTTGATCTCCACGGCCGTGGAGAAGAAGAAGGCAGGCAGCAGGACACCAGCACCAGCTCCGCAGGTGCACAACAACCAGGATATCAGGTGCGCCCATTTACCCCATTTTCCGCTTACCTTTCCGTACAAAAGCTCGCGTCTCATTTCATAGAATATCTATCCCGCAGGTCCTTCGAATCGCAGAACTTATTTTATAGGGTATATTCGCATTTAGCGAAATCCGTAACGCACCCCCAAATGTGGATGCAGTGACAGCAAAAATTCACATCGATAAGCTGTCGCCGCGCCATATTTTCTGGCCCATTTCGAGCCGGATCTATACCGGCATTCCTTGTGAATCACAATTATAATTCCACATTTATCGAGTTGAATCCCTTGTACTTACTTATTATTAGTATATTTTACGGAAAGTGCGAAGGATGTGCAAAGGTGTCATATAGTCGTAATCTATATATCGCGTCCAATAACGTTATTGGTCACATATATTTACCGTTAGATACATAATGTGCAATAGTGTAATTGCGTTGGCATATTGCGTTATATAATTTTTTATTCGCCGTTCGTATTGAAATAATTCTCGTGCCACCCACATTTTTACAGCAAATCGAAAAAATTAATTCCATAATGTTCCGTTTGATTGCATAACAGTGTGTTGAATAGTGATTTAGCAGTGCCGTGACGTTAATAGAGTTATTTGTGCATATTTCACCTGGAATTGCACCTATTTACTTAACACAATTGTCATATTGAGCACATTCCGTAAGTGTCGTAAGCCGAAGGCGCTTTCACACTTGTGCGAAATCCACGCGTAACGTTTTTAGTTTGGACTTTAGTTTTTATTTTGTATATTTAGTTGTGCTTTCACACTGGTGTATTAACTATCACACCTATACATTATATCGCGTAACATTTTGATTTTGGATTTTAGTTTTTATTTTGTACATTCAGGTGTGCTTTCACACTGGTGTATCCCACTTATAGATTATTCCCGCGTAACATTTTTGGTTTGCCATTTTCGTCATTTTAGGTGAGCTTTCGCACTTAAATAAACTATTCCCGCGTTACATTTTTGGTTTGCCAATTTTGTCATTTTAGGTGTGATTTCGCACTTATACATTATTCCCGCGAAACCTTTTTGGTTTGTAATTTTTGCCATTTTGGGTGCGCTTTCACACTTATACATTATTCCCGCGTGACGTTTTCAGTTTGGAATTTAGTATTTTGGACATTTTAGGTGTGCTTTCACACTGGTGCAACGATTGTTATTTACGTGCAAACACACGCGTTAAATTATTGCACAGTAAACTAAGATTAATTCACACTGGTCATTGGGCATTTATAAATCGTAAACCATGACTACTACCGCTAAATCGCCACCCTCATCTGAGGAAATGAAGTTGCAATTAGCCTTAGCTAAAAGAAACAGCTTGTTTTCGCGATTCCAGACTATCTTCGACTATAGTAAGGTGGCCGAAACTGATGAGCAGGCTCGAGAACAATTTCTTTGCTCATGTGTCAGTATCGACAATCTACGAAAAGAATTTAATGAAGCTTCTAACCGCTACAGTGAATTAAATTTATCAGCCAACCCTCATTCTGACATAGAAAACCAGGCGATAAATCTATTCAACTCATTCGAAGAATTGTACTGTCGTATTAAGTATATGTATAGCAAACTATCAGCTGGCACCAAAGCTCATTCCGATAGTGACGTTTCTAAAGCCAGGCCGCGACTACCAGCTCTCGAGATACTATCCTTTGATGGAGACATTCGGTCGTGGCCCCTATTTTATTCAAACTTCAAAACCGTTATACATGAGAACCACTCGCTCACGGACTCTGAAAAGATGTACTACCTACTGGCGAAGCTTTCTCCAAAGGCTCAGTCCGTTTTTTCGGGACTTACCCCGAGTGGGGAGAATTACCGTGTAATATTGGATTCTCTTAAAAAACGATTCGAAGACAAACGCGCGCTTACATCCGCATATTTGAACAACATCTTCGATCACAAGTCTTCAAGTACCGCATCTATTACTAGCTTTGAATCATTCTTTGACAAGTTTGTTGCATCAGTCAACGCTATAAAGAATCTGCACTTAAAAGACGTCGCGGACGTCATGTTTTTGAATATCGCACTCAAGAAATTAGACAACGAGACAGTGCGCTCGTTTGAAATGGCGTATAGAGAGACTGAGATACCTACCTTTGAGAACTTGGCCACTTTCATGAAGGATCAAATGCGAATTTTGCAGAACAGGGATTATGGCGCTGTTCTCCCTAAAAATCCACCCCGCGCGCCTATTAATATTAATAAGGCTTGGAAGGCACCTCAACCTCAGTCGTATGTCACTCTATCCAACCCGCACAAATGCTTGTGTTCCGACATAACACATGATCATTTGTTTAAGTGTCCCGCATTCGCCAATCTAGTGCCTAATGAACGCTACAAGCGTGTTAAAGACAGAAACGCTTGTGTCAACTGTCTTAGCATCAAGCACAGAGCCGGTGACTGCCAGTCAAACACAGTTTGTAAAAAATGTGCTTTGAGACATCACACGCTATTACATTTTGAAAAGACTACCGCAGACAAAGATAGTTCCGTGGACCACACCGCGAAATGCTTAGTCACGTACAATACGGTCGCGCATACCAGTATTGTACGGGGCGGCTCGCCTGATGTGGTACCCGCACTCGAATACCGTCGCAGCTCGCCTTCCACGATACTGCTTGCAACTGCAGTAGTTTTGGCTTCCGACAACCATGGAAATCCCAAGGCTCTTCGATGCCTCTTAGATAGCGCCTCGGAATCTAATTTTATAACCTCCAATGGGTGCAAACAACTGGGTATAAAACCAGATGGTGTTGTCGCACGGAGTGTCAAGGGCATTGGTGGAACGGAACAACCAATAAAAGGCTCAGCCGCCTTTTCGTTCATGTCGAGGCACGATCCTCGCATGAAATTCAAAATAACCGCACTAGTGCTGGATCGCATAACGGGATATTTACCTAGCTGTCCAGTGAAACTGTCCGCTTTACCGCACATTAAGAATCTACCGCTCGCTGACGATTCTTTCGCTTTTCCGGGACGCATTGATGTGCTCATCGGTGCTGCTCTCTTCCCGCATCTGCTTCTCCCACATACGGTCGAACATGCAGGTCTGCCGCCCGCTATCAATACCGTGCTGGGTTACGTACTCATGGGATCAGTTCCCACTCCGCATTCACACTTAGAATCACCGCGCGTCAATTGTTGTGTTGTACCACAGAGCGATGTGGATGAGCGCAGCGTTGATGATCTCTTGAAGAGGTTCTGGCATATTGAAGAACCCCCTTTAACTAACCCGCCACCTCAACCTATTGAGGACATCGAGTGTGAACATTTTTACCGCTCAACCACTGAAAGAGATAAGGATAGCGGCCGCTTCTCTGTGGCTCTTCCCTTTAGCGCCGACGTATTCTCATTAGGGGATTCGTTCGAGACCGCGCGGAGGCGTTTCTTCTCCTTGGAAAGAAAACTAGAATCTTCACACGATCTGCGCGCTGCCTACGACAATTCTATCCGGGAGTACCTGGAAAAGGGTTACATATCACCCGCTCCGCTCTCTAGTGGGAAAGATCATTACCCATCTTACGTAATACCGCATCACGCCGTAGTACGGGACAACGGGAAATTCCGTTCCGTTCTCGACGCCAGCTGCAAGACCAGCACAGGCGTTGCCTTGAACGATATCCTGCATGGTGGTCCCAATCTACAAGGTGATTTGTTCACCATCATTCTTAATTATCGCTTATTCCCAGTTGCACTCTCCGCTGACTGTAAGCAGATGTTCTTACAAATCGGCGTGCGCAAATCGGATCGTCGGTTTCAGCGCATATTGTACAGATTCAAACCTAAAGAACCTTTGACTGCTTACGAGTTCAATAGGGTCTGTTTTGGCCTGAAATCCAGCCCCTATCACGCACTGAGGACGGTCAAGAGCCTCATCGAAGAGGAAGGAGACACGCTTCCAAAAGCCGCTGAGGTCGCATCGGCCTCACTGTACATGGATGATGTAGTTTTCAGCGAGAGAGATGTAAATACTGCCATTACCGCATCGCAACAGCTGATTCAGCTCTTCAAGCGAGGTCAGTTTGATTTAATAAAATGGACTAGTAACTCGAAGGCAGTGCTAGAAACCATTCCCGCATCGCATCGATCGCCCGAGTCACTTGAATTCGATAACCCTGCAGAACATAAAATTCTAGGGCTTCGTTGGTCGCAGACAAGTGATTACTTCGAGTTCTACATCGCCCACCAAGTGAGTGACATAACTTGGACAAAGCGTTCGATTTTGTCAGAGGTTGCCAAGCTCTGGGACGTTATGGGCTTCGTGGCGCCCGTAATATTGTACGCGAAGTTGCTGATTAAAGAACTGTGGTTGTTGAAACTAGGTTGGGACGTTTCGCCACCTGAAAGCATTCTCAATATTTGGCGTACGTTTTACGCTGATTTGCCTAAGCTCAACGAACTAAAAATTCCACGCCACCTCGGTGTATTTGACGAATCCGTTGTGAGGCTGGTTGGATTCGCTGACGCTAGCGAGGCTGCTTACGGAGGTGTCATTTATGCGCACGTCACTCGCGGTAGCGATGTAACGGTTAATATAATCTGCGCTAAATCGAAGGTCGCTCCCGTGAAACCGCAGTCGATTGCGAGGCTCGAGCTTTGCGCTGCCGAGTTGCTCTCAAAGCTTTTGCGCCATGTACACGACACATACAACGCACGCCATGGAATTAACGAAATTTACGCATTCTCCGATTCTAAAGTAACTCTGTGTTGGCTCAACGCCTCTCCGCACCGCTGGCAAACCTTTGTTGCTAACCGCGTCGTTAAGACAACCGATAATATACCCGCTCGACATTTTTACCATGTCGCAGGAATAGAAAACCCGGCTGACTGTCTATCACGTGGGATCGTCCCCAATGACATAATTGATCACCCTCTTTGGTTCCATGGACCGCCATGGCTTAAACTGAGCCCAGAAAACTGGCCCATCAACAGGGTCGATGAATTCGAACTGAATGGCGTCCCGGAAGAAAAAGTACGCGCTCACGCTGTCGTGTCGGGTGAAACTAGTGAGTCCTGGCTCCAGTCTTTGTCAGAGCGAACGTCGTCCTGGGCAAAACTAGTCAGGGCTGTAGTTTTCGTACTCAGATTTGCTCGAAAGCTCCCGCGTCGGGAATCCCTCACCGTGACCGCAAGTGACATGGACTTTTCCGAACAAATCGTACTGAAAGACGTTCAGGAAAGGCACTTTGCTAAAGATCTGAATCTTCTCAGGAATGGCAAAGACTGTTCGCCATTACTGATCAAACTCAGTCCGTTCATGAGGGACGGCTTGATTTTGGTCGGAGGGCGCCTGAATCGGTCCTCAGAGAATTTTAATAGAAAGCACCCTATTGTGCTACCACGCCGCGATCGAGTGGTTGATCTTCTGATAGATCACCATCATCGCATATACCTACACGCAGGACCAGAACTATTAATGTCCAAGTTGAGGGAAAACTACTGGATCCTTTCGGCAAGAGGCGTAATCCGCCATCGCATACATTTGTGTAATGCGTGTCATAAATTGAAACCGCGACCGGGATTTACTCCCATTATGAGTGACTTGCCCGAGTTACGCGTCAACACGGCTGTAAAAGCGTTCTGGCATACGGGTTGCGACTATGCTGGGCCTCTGGAATGTACACCAATACGCGCAAGAGGTGTTAAGGCTCGGAAGGTATATCTTTCGATTTTCACATGCATGGTCACTCGCGCCTTGCACATTGAGGCGGTCTTTGACCTTAGCTCAGCTAGCTTCATAGCCGCACTTAAACGCTTCCTTTCCCGCAGAGGTCCGGTGCAGTGCTTGTACAGCGACAATGCCACTAACTATCATGGAGCCAATTCATATTTGCGTGACCTGTATAACTTCCTAAACAAGGAGTATCGACCCCGCTTCGAAGAAGTGCTTGCAGAGAGCAGAATAGACTGGAAATTCATACCACCATTAGCCCCCCATTTTGGAGGCTGCTGGGAATCTATGGTCAAGGCCGTAAAGACACACCTTTTTAGGGTCATAGGTCAGCAGACTCTTTCTTATGAAGAGCTCACAACGACATTAGCTCAGATCGAGTGTATAGTAAATTCTCGACCTCTCACAGTTCTCAGCGCGGATCCATCAGAACCCGCTGCTTTAACGCCTGCACATTTTCTACACACCGCACCACTTCTCTCTTTTCCCGCAGCCGAAGTATCACAAACTGTCAATCAGATTGTACAGAGATATACTCTGCTAGACAAATTGGTCCAATCATTTTGGAAACGTTGGAGAGACGAGTATTTGCATACACTACAGACCCGGGAAAAATGGAATACCTCGTCGGTTCCAATTAAAAAAGGAGTAGTAGTTATAATAAGGAACGATAATTCTCCGCCTCTTTCATGGCCTCTAGGGGTTGTGAACGAAGTATTTACTGCTAAGGACGGTCAGGTCAGGGTTGTTTCAATACGAACTGCCCGTGGGACATATGTCCGTCCGGTGGCAAAGCTAAGCCCATTGCCAACGCAATGACATTATTTACTAACGCAACATTTTCTATCATTGTAATTCTTAGCATTTAAGTATACTAGACTGTATGTACCTTTCGCACAATCCGCACAATCCAGACGCTTATTACGCGCTTCTATTGGTAATTTATTTAAAGGTGACCCTTTAAGGCCGGGGGAATGTTGCCGCCTTGTGTTATCTATCGCCCGCAATGCGTAATAGTGTTTTATCTATCATACCTTCTTTTTTGATGAGCAACCGCCAGACTTTTTTCCCGCCAATATCTACCCCCATCCTTGCAATCGGGCGCATCTACGTCACGCACTTGTCATCGAACACCGCTCCGCATCGGTCGCGCGCATACCGATTGTTCGCTTTTTAACCGCGCTTTCGCACAACTATCCCTTCTGAAGACACTTGATCTCCACGGCCGTGGAGAAGAAGAAGGCAGGCAGCAGGACACCAGCACCAGCTCCGCAGGTGCACAACAACCAGGATATCAGGTGCGCCCATTTACCCCATTTTCCGCTTACCTTTCCGTACAAAAGCTCGCGTCTCATTTCATAGAATATCTATCCCGCAGGTCCTTCGAATCGCAGAACTTATTTTATAGGGTATATTCGCATTTAGCGAAATCCGTAACGCACCCCCAAATGTGGATGCAGTGACAGCAAAAATTCACATCGATAAGCTGTCGCCGCGCCAGATACTTTGGCGCCGTCACATCTTCCTGAGACACAAGGTAGGGCTAGGGCGGCTGCCAATTCGGCAGAGCAACACAAGCGGCGCAAATATGCTAACCTAGGCAGTGGTAACATATTTGTGCCGTTTGTGGTCGAGACATTGGGGACTGGGAGCTCACCTCATTTTCAAAAATATTTTAGAGCGCCTGGTTAATTCGATGCTTTACTAAAATGCTGGCGTGTTTTTGGCTCGACGCATAAGCATTGCCATTCAGCGTGGTAATGCCGCCAGCATGCTGGGTACGCTGCTATCTGATAGTGGGCTTGAAGATTAGGATTATCTTTAGACCTTCAACGGTCAATGGGCAGTCTTAACTGCTTTCTAGCGTGAGTAACCTTGTATTTTGTTTAGTTAATAGATTATGTCTAGGTATTAATAAAAAAGATTGTATTGCATGAAAGATTGCATGAAAGGGTAAAGTCTACTAATTTATGAAAAAGTCATAGTCGCGCCATCTCTGTTGTGGCATTCAAACTATCACAGAACATTATTCCGACAATACTGACGCCGCCGGCTGCAGACGTCAGGGTGCTCGTCCATATCCATAGATGGCAGTTATCTAATTTATTAACAGTTTAAACTTGCTGTTAGTACGTTTGCAGCATTACTAATTGATACAGCCGCGATGTATAAGAATTATTTTTATAGAACAGCCCGATCGATACAAACGCATGTGTGCATCAATTCAAAGCCGCGATGCAAACGCACGTTTTACAAACGTCAATTTGACTTACCGCTCCTAGCGCATCGTTCACATTACAGATGCATCCGCACGCGTTCTAAGCGAAAACCGCATCGTGGTTATTTTATTCTCAACCAATTGCCAAAGAATTTACTATGTCAAAATACGCAAAGTAGACGGTTTACGACTAAATAAATCTCTTCTCTATCTCTATCTCTTCGCTTCTCTATCTTCTCTACATGGTATAAATTAAAGTCACTTTCTGCGTCTGTCTGTCTGACTGTCTGTCTGTCTGTCTGTATGTATGTCTGTCTGTCTGTATGTCTGTAGGTATGGCCGCTAAATCCTCCTATACCACGCAACGGATTTTGATGCGGTTTTCACCATCAGTTAGATACATTTTCACGGAAGGTTTATAGATATAACTAGCGACCCGCCCCGGCTTCTCACGTAAATTACACCCGTGCGAAGCCGGGCGGGCGGGTCGCTAGTCTTAGTATAAAATTGAAGTCGCTTTCCGCGTCTGTCTGTCTGGATGTCCGCTAACTCCACCTAAACCACGCAACGGATTTTGATGCGGTTTTCACCATCAGTTAGATAAATTTTCAAGGAAGGTTTATGTATACCTATAACTAGCGACCCGCCCCGGCTTCGCACGTAAATTACACCCGTGCGAAGCCGGGCGGGCGGGTTGCTAGTGAGATTATAAGTGCCATAATTATGAATTATAGGCGAGAATAAAATAAACTCTGTGCGGTACGGTTTGCGGTTGCGTGATTTTCCAACTCAGCTGATTAAACGTTAGTTTGATACCGAGTTAGCCGTTGCCCGTAAGACCCCTGAATGCATCTAGCTGCGTCCGGGTCCTAAATAGGCTGTTTGGACAAAATGTACCTACTTATACTAGAAATAGATCCTAGATCTTAGAAACATAGTCATTGTTAGAAACCTTCCCAAAACATTATTGACATTTAAAACATTATGACTTGTAACTATGGAGTTATTATTAAAGAATTGTATTGTATTGTATTTTTACGAATAATTAATTTACGAAGAATAATAATTTTAGTGCATAACTATAGTCATAGCGTAATCCTATTATTCAGCAAAATACCCACAAATTTTATTCATAATTGAAAGCATCGTGTGTGGAGTACCAACAGTTACTGTGAGATGAGTCAGCATTAACATTAACTTTACTCATACATTCAAAACATAAATTCTTATTTCGAAATATGAAATCCTCGGAACGAGTTACAACTTTAATTTTTTAATATTTTTTTTCAAATCGTACCGGCAAAGGCGCGATGAGTGAAATGACTCTGCGTTTTGTTGCTGCTCTTTATTATGTAAAGCTACAAAAAGCTTAGCGTTTTGTTTTATTTATTTTTATTTCCGTTCTTTTTGTACTCGCATGTCGAATAATGGGAATGATAGTAGGATTATAAATTAATAGAAACTTGAATGTGATGGAGAAACGATTGGAAGGCTTTGAATGGGGCCTTTGTTTGATTGCAAGTTGTTTATAGGTAGATATTAGGTACGTACAGTGTTGACTAATTAATTTAAAATTTATTTGACATTTTATTATTTTACAGATATTATTACTATACAATTTTGACATTTCAATTTATTTTATACAATTTTTTAAGGAAATAGATTTTATTTTATTTTATTGTGTAAAGTGTAATTGGTGTAAATCTACCAAATTGAAGTCTGGTAGCTTTCCAACACGAGAACTTGACAACACCAATTCTAGTAAATAATTGATTTTATAATTATTAAGTGGTATACAAGTTTTTTTTTTTCTTTCGTTTATATTGACTATGTACTTTTAATGTATAATTTTGACCTTTCGAAAGTGTACTTGTATTTGTACCCAATTGAAATAAAGATACTGATACTGATACTGATACTGATGAGAAACACAACATCATAATAATAAACCGGCCAAGAGCGAGTCAGGCTCGCGCACTGAGGGTTCCGTACCACCACAAAATACAATAAGGTTGTCCAAGTAACCGAATTACCAATTATTATAACTCTTTCCAAAATCTTCGAAGCAACAGCCACTGTTAACAATTTTGCTACAGGCGCTCGAGTATAACACAATTATAACTTGGTAATGAACAGAAATTTGTCACCGACTCGCACTTGGCCATTATTTATTATTTTTTTGATATACTTTAGAGTGTGTGCTATAATAATGTCAAGTTTGACGCTTGTACGTATTATCGCTTTTACATTAGAGCTAATACAAAAATACGTTTAAAATATACGTTTGTTGTATACATACTTTTCCGTTTGAGTTTTTGACTTTTTTTGTAGGGGGGGGGGGCTTCCGTTTTGACTTTTTGACTTTTTTATTATTTGTTAGTAAATCCGCTGTTCTGTGAAAATTTGAACTGGCTGTCTATTACGGTTCGAAAGATACAGCCGTTAATAGGTAGGACAGACGGACAAACAGACAGACATCGTAGGCTTCGTGTACGAAACCCTAGTAAAAACTGATGTTACACCGAGGTATGTACGTGTAGGTACCTCATCTATGTAAATAATTGTTATTATTAATTTAAAAAAACCAATTTCAAAACTAGTTACCAGATAAATATGAAATTTCGTTTACTTGGATGACAATATTTATGCAAGTATTTTTTTAGTAATAGGTTTGCGTTTGACCGCCAACTCGCCTGATTTGATTAAATTTTTCAGTTATTTGGATTTAAAACCCAAACTACTGAACCGATTTTGATGAAAATATCATTCCGAAAGTATATTATCCTTTCAAATAAAAAAATTATCTGATCTGAATGAATCTTCTCCTTTTAATTTTTTAATATACCTAATATGTTATAGTTCTACGTTTGGTCACCAACTCGCCTGATGGTAAGCGACGGTAGTATATAGTAGGTACCTATATTGTTTTTAACTGGTACTTTAGTATGTTGGCTGCCAGTTATAATATTACTAACATAAAGCTAGTAAAAGTGGTCAGAATTTACCGTTTTTGTTAAGCTTTGTATAGTATTAAGCTACTTTCAGACGCATTTTTTAGCCGCTGTACTATAGGATACCTATATATAGTACCTATATACTATTAAAACCAAGTAACTTCTTATACAAATCATTTTTATCCAATCTGCATTATACCTCCACGTATATATAACGCTCCAATTAAAGATTACTCCGCCGCGACCCAACCAAGGAGCCCATTAAATTTGTATATCACACCCGATTCACATTTTACACCATAACAGTCCAACTGAACGCCACTAAAATTAATAGTCAATAAAACGGTAGCATACGCTGTGGGATTCAGCCATTAACCCCTCTTCAAAACGCCATTACCAGAAAAAAAAAAACAAGCGGTCAAATGAGAACAAAAATGGAACAAAACGTATCGTATCTCCATTCCATATTTCAATATTTATCACGAGATCGTTCGTTTTCGAATTTCGAACAAAATTCAAAATCGTTTTTTATTTCTCTGCGCGTCTTTTATTATAAATGAGGTTGGCTGGAAGAATATATTTTTTAAATCATTCCGTTTTTGAATTTGTTGCGAGAGAAAGGGTTTGTTGAGTTAGGATTATGTGGATGTGACGGATGTGAAGAAAGATCATATCGGGTACTAATGAGCTGAAACAGGCACAGAATGAGACAGCGTAGACGACAGACTTTTAGTCAGCGAGCGCTTAGAAGCACTGCAAGAGTGAGGTAAAATTTTTCGAATCTACTCTACGTTTGCTGATTCGTGATCTCTACTCTAGTAGAGTAGAACCATCATCAGATAAAAGCCATCCACACATTATACATGCGTAGAAGTCTCGCACTGTTCGATTTGATCGATTGTTTCTGCCAATACCAATTACCCGTAAGTTGTGAAATGGCTTACCACCTTCAGTTTTTCCTCCAAAATAGAACCAAGAGTGAATAGAGTCCTCAAAGGTTGGCAACGCACTGCCAATGCCCCGGGAATTGTAGGTGTCCATAGGCGACGGTGACTACTTACCATCAAGTGGCCCGTCGCTTGTTTGTCTACTATAAAAAAAAAACAGAGTCCAGTAGAGTCTAGTACGTATATAATATAATATGTTTTTAATACAATAATATTTTTTTTACTTCGTTTTAAACACTGGTGTTGGTAACATTATTAGCAAACAAATACTTGCTTAGGTGTATAGTGGGTACCTTTAGGATCACTATACCCTGCACTAGGTCTCGTCATAGCCTGTATTGTAGTGTACAGTTCCAATGGGTAAAGTAGGTACGAGTATTTGATACGTAAAATAAGCATTGACTTCTACAGAAGCTTCAATTTAGACATTTAAAATTTTTATACATTTCTATACGGTATACCCGTCGAATGCGAGCGAAGGAGTTTTTTTTATGCCTAAAATGGGGGATATCACCTAAATTTCAGATAATAAAAATAAAAAAAGTATAAAATATGTGCATAATATACCATTGGTACGATTAATTGGTATTGTGTCTAGATCTTCTTACACACATTACGCGCGTCGAGCACTTTTCGCTTACGCCGACATGCGGTGCGTAACGCACTTCGTCCACTGAACACCTACCCCAGAAGATATCGGTTCTGAGAACGATATAGCCAGCCGCCTGCTATTTCAGCTTGCTGATACGCTGAACTATGCTGGCTATCCAATTGCAATATATTTAAATTTATGTAAGAAATTAAAGTAATAATTATTAACAAAATTCTTTACATTATTCCGAGTTGAACGCGTTAGTTAATTTTCCATAATTTTATTTGATGTTCAAACTCGGAACAGAGACTTCGGTGGAGTCGAATATGACAAATAAAGTCTTTTGTTAGGCAACCGGCATAGGGCATGGCGCAGTTGGCTGTATAATTCTACGATAGAGGTAAGTATAGGGATCGAGTTCATGCTGCGAAAATATCTGAAATATATGTTTTGGTTCTGCGTTTAATTTTCCGCGCGTGTTCCATTCAATGATGATATAACCACTATAATAATATAAAATAATAATAAAAGTTTTATTTTGTTTAAACACTGGTGTTGGTAACATTATTGGCATACAAATATTTGCTTAGGTGTATAGTGGTGTACCTTTAGGATCATTATACCCTGCACTAGGTCTCGTTAGAGCCTGTATTGCAGCGTACAGTTCCTTCTGGCCCTCTGGCCACTTTAAATCATAATATTTGTGCACACTAATCAAAACTATGCACATAAAAATACAAACAAACAAAAAAAAACTTGACTGCTTATTTTTCCCCCACGCGATGAAAAGGTACAAAATTTTCAGCATTCCTTTTTTTAAGCGGCCCTAAACGCGAATCGTATGTACGACTTTTGAGTCTCCAATCACAAGCGCAATTCAATACCCCCTGCGACCGATTTGGCTTACTTTTTAATAAGGGAATGTTTACTGCATGCGCGATCAAGTGTTATAATTATTATATATGGTTTCATTCCATAGCGTCTCCCTGACACAGAAATTCCTAGTTACTCAGTGTGATAGGAAGCGACAGGTATTTACCTTAGCATCAAAGGAAGGCGAGGGGGATACAAACCAAACCATGTAAAAAAGTTTTTACTATTTTATAAGACCACAAGGGTAGAATTAATATAATATAGGGTAATAAAAATGTGCAAATTTACTATAAACTTCTATTACATGTACTTTGTCACATCTTTTTTCCGTTTCTATAAAAAAAACTTATATTTTATACTGTTTTTATTAATTCTCTTTCTTATCTGTTCAGTAAGCCAAATAAACAAACACACATTTGCATTCATAATATTAGTATATGGAGTAAAATATGAGAGCAATAAAAATTAAATGACTACATAATAATGTTCTCTGCGACTCCACGCCACTTTTGTTCCTACACTTACAATACTTTATTACGTCGTTGGTTCGTTTATTTGCGCGATCTGATGGTACTGATTTAAAACGCATGTGTCTTCGGATCGGTCGTGCGCTTTGTGAACTATAGTGATGCACCGTGAGACTTGCAAGACTGAGACTGTCCAGAAACTGAGATATATTTGTTCTTGAAAATAAAGTCTAAAATTGTTTTTTTTTGAAAAATTTGTTGTAATGTTTTGATGAAATAATGTCCTTGATATATATTAAAGCGATGATAGCTCAGTTCGACCGCAACGTATGGGTTCAAAGCCCGACTATAAGCTTGAGCTACCTATGAAAGAAAAATTTCGTGAGGAAACCATAGCATGGTGGTAAAAACACTTTTCTTTAGGGTGGTAGGGACCCGGGTATATCCTAAAACTGCAAACCGAATCAGTGGAGGGTGGGCAGCAACGGCTTATTAGTGTGTGTGTGTTCATGTATGGTGAACGTACTACGATCCCCTAGCCACCTGCCAAGCGTGGGGATTATGGCAACACCTCTCTCTAAGAGGGAAGCCTTTGTTCAGCAGTGGACGTTTACTGGCTGTAGATGTGATGTGAGTGCACTTTCTGGTACTATCTTCAAGTTGAGAATATGTCACCACAACAAATTTCAACAAAATCGGGTCAGTAGTTTGGTTTTTAAATTAAAGTAACTGGAAAAAATATGTCATCCAAATAAACATAATTGCGTATTTACAAATTTTAAAGTAAATTTTTCAAATTGATAATTATTTTGATATCCATATTTCAAGGATTGAAATTCAAGACTCTATCCAGTCTTGTTTTACCGCATCACTAAATCGACGTATCAACGACATCGATCATTTTCACGTTTGCACTCACTATATACTTTAAACCAAACCAATACAGCCTATATTTCAACGTAAAATAAAATTATAACTTTGCATTTCTCTGCAATCATTTCAAGCAAACCTTGGTAGTTTTAGCACTTTATTGTAGAAGAAACAAGGGTTGGTTTTCAATGTTTTTTTTCGAGTTTTAGTAACTACAGGAATCGGAGTGGATAAAGATTATTTTATGTATTCGGAATTGTAAATTGCTGTAAACTATTTCAGTGAATGCAGAATTGTAATTTTGACTATTTTATTTTTTCGAATCAGAGTATACATTTGAGTACGATTTCGTGAACACCTGAACACAGCTATTTTTATCCAAGACTAGCGGTCCGCCCCGGCTTCGCATGGGTATAGATATATAGCCTATGTCACCCGGGGATAGTGTAGCTTCCCAACAGTTAAATAATTTTTCAAATCGGTTTAGTAGTTTCGGAGCTTATTCAATGCAAACAAACAAACAAACAATCAAATCTTTCCTCTTTATAATATTAGTATAGACAAGACTAGCTGACCCGACAGACGTTGTCCTGTCTTAGAACAGTCAAACGCACGAAGTTAAAGTCCTTGATAAGTTTTCTGAAATTTTCCAATTTTCTGCTCAATTTCTTTAATTTTTCTCTCCGTAAGAACCATCTACAAAGTATTAGAAAACTTAAGTCGTTCTCAAGCTATGGCGTGACCAAGGTAAATAGGGATTCTTTTTTTTCGGTATTACGATTGCAAATTTCAAGAAAAAACCTCAGATCAGATATATAAGGGAGATATACATCACACATCATCAGCCATTAAATGTCCACTGCTGAACAAGGCCTCCCTCTTAGAGAGGGGTGTTGCCATAATCCCCACGCTTGGCAGGCGGCTTGGAGATCGCAGTACGTTCACCGTGTTCTAACAGGACGCTGCTGCCCATCCTCCGGTGGTTCTGGTCGCAGTTTTAGGACATACCCGGGTCCATAAGGGAGATATGCCTTAACACAAATATCGTTCGTGTTGGAACGTTACCGTGTTTTATCTACTTTTTAGGGTTCCGAAACCAAAGGGTAAAAATGGGATAGAGAGTTAGTAATAGAGATTACTAAGCCCACGATGTCTGTCTGTACGTCCGTCCGTTCGTCCGTTCGTCTGTCCTACCTAGCTGTATCTTTCGAACCGTAATAAGATATCAACGTTATAATTATGTAACGTTACGGCGGAAAACAAATAATAAAAAAGTCTAAAAGTAAAAACGAAAAGGATACAACAAACGGATTTTTTTACGTATTTTTGTATTAGCTCTAATGTAAAAACGGTAATACGTGCAAGCATCAAGCTTGGCATGATTATAGTAGGTACACACTCTAAAATTAACAACAAATAATAAATAATGGCCAAGTGCGAGTCGGTGACATATTTATGTTCATTACCAAGTTAATTATAATTATTGTGTTATACTAGAGCGCCTGTAGCAAACTGTGTAGCAATTACTCCGACAATTTTGGAAGGCGTTATAATAACTGGTAATTCGGTTACTTGGACAACCTTATTGTATTTTGTGGTGGTATGGAACCCTAAGTGCGCAAGCCCGACTAGCACTTAGACGGTTTATTGTTAAAGTTAAAAAAAGGAAATGATGTCTATGTTAGAATATTGTCAAAACCATATTTTAGTTTATTTATATTTTATACCAAGGAAATGATGAGTATAGGTACATTCCGTATCTAACGTCATAGCTAGCTACCGTAGTAAACGTATAAATATCTAAACAAATGTAATTCTAAATTTTACTCAAAGATCCTAATCCCTCATTTCCTCTCGAATTCTAAAGCTTCCAACCAAAAAACCCAATTCTTTATAACATAAAATATCCCTTTTCATCAAACTGGCTCGGAAGGCGAGACGAGATTTTGTGGGTTTTTTGAAAAATGATCAACGACAGCTCTACAATGACGGGATATTTGACCTTTTTTATTTTCCCCCGGGATTTTAATACGTGCTTTGTGTTGCCAGAAACAATAGGGGTCAACGGACGCGATGGAATATTAGTAACATGGTATTGGTTCAAATTAAAGATCTTAGAAGATTGGAAATAAAAAAACAAAAGCGAAGCTAAAAGAAATATCCATAAAAATATATATAATGGTGTTCGTCGGTAAGCGCATCATTTGAGAACGGCTGGAACGATTTGGCATTTTTTTATGATCCACGAACAAGGTTTTTAAAGAAACATTTTGACAAAGAAAAATATGATGTCGCGTGGAAAATTTGAAAATTCGGGAACAACTAAAAATTCTCTTGTATGGGATTTTTGTATGAACCATAACTCAAACAAATTTATTGAAATTTGGACAGGGGCCTTACGCCTAACTGTGGTACTAATGGGATAAAATACATGAAATTTTTACTTCTACCAAACGAAACTTCTTGTATGGAAAGGAGAATGTTTTACCAAACGCAACTTTTTAGTAGGTTTTCTCAAGTGGTTTTCCAAATGGGATACTTACTAAAAGGGACGTACCCGTTAGTTAATTGTTTCTAAGTGTGCCTGAAAATATGAGTTTTTGCGTTAAGCGATTTTGCAGTAACATTTGAACACCAGCGATATTATTGTACCAAGGCGCGATGGTGGCCGAGCGGTAACATGTGCGCTTCACAATCTGACGGCACCCGGTTCAATCCTCGACCCTGCACCAATGACTTATTTAGTACCCAAATAAATTATGTGCAGTTTCGATGTCATCGCTCAACAACGGTTAAGGAAAACATCGTGAGGAAACCGGTATTTCGAAGAATCTCATCAAAGACATATGACATTCACCAACATGCACTGGACCAGCATGGTGGAATAGGATCTTCTCTCTCTCTCTGAGAGTATGCCTGAGTCCCAGCAGTATTGTCAGCAGTGTTCAGCAATGTTTGTCTGATCTGGAGGAACTAGTCGTCAGCTGGCTATAGTGCTCTAGTGGCTCTAGACAGTACCGCATCATGCTATGGTTTCCTCAGGACCTGACTGTGCCATTAAAGTCGCTTTCCGCGTCTGTCTGTCTGTATGGCCGCTAACTCCTCCTAAACCACGCCACGGATTTTGATGCGGTTTTGACCATCAGTTAGATACATTTTCACGGAAGGTTTATATATATAACTAGCAACCTGCCCCGGCTTCGCACGTAAATTACACCCGTGCGAAGCCGGGCGGGCGGGTCGCTAGTGAAGAATAAAATAGTTTACGAAACGCAACTTTTTAGTAGTTATCTCAAGTGGTTTAACAAATGGGATTCTTACCAAACGGGATAACTTTCCTTCCTCGGCCTATGACTATTGAAAACTAAATAAACAAATAACTAGAAACTGACGCACGGAATCTTCAATCTATTCTAGTGCATAAATTAGTGCATCTAGATTTAAAATAGCTATAAATACCTACGCGGGCAATGACAAAGCAGCGCCACAGAACACGTAGCAGTTAATACGGCGAAGATGTGCTGCAAAGTATAAGTAGTAAATCAAGTCAAAAAGTAAAAAGTCGAAAAAAAAGTTATTGGAGATGCTGGGATTTGAACCCAGGACTTTCAGCATGCGAAGCAGACACTCTACCACTGAGTTACATCCCCGGTGAACAAACTTATCCAAATTAAGCTTAAGCTGTCGGTGAAGGAAAAAGATCGTAACGAAAGGTTAGCATTAGAGAAGTTTTATGTTATAATGTGGAATGAGCTACCTTCCGCGGTGTATCGAGAAGCTATAGCATAGGGTTCTTCAAAAGGCGAGTTAAATAGAGTCAACGTATTTGTGAAGCGCCACCGTAGGTGGATATGCGATAGCCCGTTGGTAGTGAATCTGCCTTTTGCGCTTGGGGGCGTGGGTTCGATTCCCACCTAGGACAAACATTCTGGGTGTTAATATATATTTAAGTATGTATGTATTAAAAAAATTATATGTGTATGTATATCAGTTTCTGGCAGCCATATTACAAGCTTTGCTTAGTTTGGGGTCAGATGGCCGTGTGTGCAAATGTGTCCCGAATATTTGTTTATTATATTTATTTTATTACCTATGGCATTAAAAAAACTACTCAACTTAAATCATGAAATATGATACTTTTCCGCTAGACTCGCACACTTTTAAAGACACGATTTTTACCCTAATCCTAATGCGTCATTTCTTCACGTTACATAATTTAGTAGAGATTGTCCTTACTGGCAGAGCGGTAGTATGCAGTACAGGCGGACAGACATACACAACAATGTTCGTGTATTTATAAGTGAAATATATTGTACGCAGCCGCGATTGTGCTGCCTTCATCCATACATATGAATTTTATGAATCGCGGTTACAGAAAACTGTGGAGTAGGTATTTTTGTAATCTTGCCCCCTTAAAAGCTTCACTAAATAAAATAAAAAAGCTGTCCATTCCTGCTTGGTATTCTCATGATAACTCTTTGTTACCACATATATTTATTATATAATCCAATATTATAATTATAAT
This sequence comes from Agriopis marginaria, assembly GCA_932305915.1. NCBI lineage: Eukaryota > Metazoa > Arthropoda > Insecta > Lepidoptera > Geometridae > Agriopis > Agriopis marginaria. The sequence goes on along the minus strand of OW029914.1, from coordinate 15,907,632 downwards.
ATACTAGCTGTGCCCCACGGTTTCTCCCGCGTAGTGATGAAAAATGGTGATGATGATGAAGAAAACTAGCCTCCACTTTCCAGCCCTTGAACTATACCCATTCAAAAAACCAGGTCGATCCGTTGCTCTGTTTCTGCGTGAAAGAGGAACAAACAAACCAACAAACTTTTCGCACGACTCCGCACGGGTATAGTTATATAGCCTATTAAAATAGCCTATATTAATTAGTAATAATGTTGCATTCAAATGGTGAAAGAATTTTTTAAATCGGTTCCGTACTTTTTGAGCCAATTTGTTACAAACATACTTACATACAAATCTTTCCTCTTTATAATATTAGTATAGATAAGTTTATAAAATTAGTTTGTCCAAAATGTTGTGTTCCTACTCGTTGATGATGAAATTTTGTAAAGAGAGTAGATATCTGCCTACAAACTGCTATGCAGTTTGGCAGAGTTTAACAATAAAATGTATGTTATTTACTAGGATAAATGATTAGTAAAAATAAATGAAAAAAAGAGCCTCCAAATCAAACGTTAGTAACCTTTTTTTGAAGTAAAACAATTACAGTGAGAATTGAGTAAACCAATTGTGAATTTCCCACAAAAAACACGAACAAAAACGAAACGATTTTTTTAAAATAATTATCACCTAAAAATAACCACTTGAGTTAGAGCAGGGCCCTGATTCTGTAACTACAAACACGCACGTAACGCGCCGTGTTAAGTTAATCTCTAAAAGTTGATCTTTATTCCTAGGGAATAGTTAAAATTTTTAGAGAAATTTTTATTTCTAGGAATCAGGGCTTAGAAAGTTTGTTCAGGTTTGTTCGGCCCGTGGTCCGATGGAGTGAGAGTGAGAGTGATTAGACGGAAAGAAAAACATAAGGGATATTAAATTATGTAAATCAAAAAATACTGATCGATAAATACGATAATAGAAACTAAAAATGTTAAAAGTAAAACGCAATTTAAATCTTTTTTTTGTATTTTTTTTTCTAATGTTTTATCATTATTTCGTTGGTCAGATTTTTTAAGTATTAGTCGACTGCATGCATGCGCGCGCGCACTCGGCGGGCCCTCGGCGACGGCCATCGATTTATGCCGATACTCGATAATTAAAAACAATCCGCCATATTGCTTTTTGTTATGCCTTTTATTCCCGTTTTTGTTCATCCCTCATTTGATTGTGATACTTTTGTTTTGTTTTTAAATTTTTTAAATGCTTTTTTTAAGTTTCATACTCGTTTTCACTGTTGTTTCTTAAAGGCTATCTCTTTCGTCTGAGTTTTGTACCGAGACGTTTTAATTTATATTTTTATCGTAACAGAAAGGAGCTTTGTTCTTTGCGATTCGATTGGATGGGATTTTGTTGGGATTTGCATGCGATTGTTGCTAATTGCTTTTTTAACCGACTGGCATGTTTAGTAGAGTAAGTGTAGAAAGTATATACAACTTATAAGGACGCGAAAGAAAGGGGTAGGAAAATAGAGGGAGTATTATGATATGAGAGAACCTGAGTCATGAGGAAGGATATAGGGTTCTTTTCCCCCCCAGAAATGCGGGAATACTAGAAAGTCGCGGGTAACACCGCATGATTCAGCTCACAGAAAAGATAAGTGAATAGAACGGAAATGAGAAGGAAAATCTGTCGCCAGGCATTATGACAGAACCTTGATTGAACATTCTTATTTATGTCAACGCGACGAGCTCCGCATCCAAAGAACTTGGACCTTACCCTTTTTGGGTTAGGTCTCAAAGTTCTTTGTTCGCATCACAGTTGCTAACTGATTTTGAATGACTGACGTTTCGGTTAACTGGCTACAACTTTCTTACAAAAATGCCTTGACAGGCGTTCTAATTTAAACATATTTTTTTCCTTTTCTGTGATTCAGCTAGTAGAAAATAAATTAAAGTTATTGCCTATCGGTAATAATAGCAACTGACATTTAGCCATTACGAGGTCAAAGACTAATGACGTCATTTAACCGTGTCAGATAACGAACTCTATTGTCAAAACCGACCTATTTCTAAAGAAAAAATCAATATTGACCCCAAACAAAAAGAATTTTTGCACTTTTTTAAATTTAGTACACAAAAAAACGGAGTAACAAAAAGTCCAGGTGCAGCGAAAGGGTTTAATAATAACGCTGTCTCTTTCCAACTCTATACGAAACACGTCCGTCTCTGTTAACCCTTTGATGAAGGGTGAATTTTTTGGGGCAAATCTCGTATTTTCTTATTGATAATTTTTTTCGACGTAATGAGATATTGTGTTTCGTGCTTTTGTTGAACTTTAAAGTTCAGATTTGGCTTTAAAATGTGTTGTGCGTGTCACAGATGTGGTAGTCGACAGTTTATGTGCCTATTAGGGGATTTTATGGCATTATTTAGTTAAGGCCCTCTTCTCTGACTTTTAGCAACTTTGGTCATTTTAGTTCAAGTGTGTCTACTTCCATGGTTAGCTTAAAATCATAAAAATGTTTCATATAAAATTTTTATGTTTTATATAGGAATCCCCAAAGACCGAAACACGATTAAAAACATTTGGCTCTATAAAAAAAAAATGAAAGTAACACTGATTTGAACTTTTATCACTGTTTTTTTAATCAATTTAAATACCTTTTCCTTAAATTATGTCTACAATAATATCTTAACATACAGATTTCATAACTATGGAGGAAACCGTAAACGTACATATTTTTACATTACATCTATACATACTTTTCGAAAAATATGAGAAAAAACCTCAAAAATAGAAATAGAGAAACACAAGATTGTGTGTAAGCGCCTGGGTTGTGCTCCACTAAATGCGACTTTAATACAATACATTAAGCCTTATAGTCATTATGTAGTAATAGGTTGCTATATAAGTGTTGCTTAAAAGCAGTAAAAGTAAAGTGAGTAAGGAGTATAACACAAACACGTCCATGTCGGTACAAAAGCTCGTAACTTTTATATCACCATATTTTGATAAAATATAGCTGAGAACCACCACAATGCTACAGATTTCAAAACAAACATACTTAAAATACTCATTTGAATCAGTCCAGACGTTTTGAGACAAAATGGCAATAGGCAATAGACATTAAAAACAAGGCAATAGATTAGTCGTGGGTAAATAAAAAGTATGTATACTTATCCATGTAAATTCGCATAGACTAAGGGGCCAGCCCATATGTACTGTACCCAAGGGCGTCGTCAAGGGGGGCAGAGAGGGGCAGCTGCCCCCCTCCCCTAGAGATTAAAATAATTTAGCCAACTAAGTATAAGTATGATACAACTTCCAAGTACAACCAGTTCCGCCATAATATTAACTTGCCGCCGCAACCCCCCCCCCCCCCCCCCCCCCCGGGGTTTTAGGCGATTCAGTTTAGGCGACTACGGAAAATCACGCGAACGGGAATACGATTTGCGGTAGCGCAAATTTTAGCGTGACGGTAGAAGGCTTACGACCTTTTACCCCACGAAGCGACACAAACAGAGGGGTGTTATAAGTTTAACGTATGTATTTGTTTGTCTGTGGAATCGTAGCTCCCAGACTACTGTTTTGTTGTTTTAAGGGTTTTTTTATGGTTAGGACGCCTGGTGGTAAGCAGAAACCGCCGCGTTGACGGTGCTTTGCCAGTTTGGATAGGTAGTTATAGACACCCTTTTTAAAACGCTTGGCGGAAAGACCTTTGGGGGAATGACATTCCACACTTTGCAGGTCCGCGGAAGAAAAGAGGGGAAAAATCAGACGGTGTGGGATTTCCAGCTTTGCAAGAAGTGGGGGTGAGCTTTTTGACGGTATCGTGATGTGCGGTAGTGGAAGTCTAACGCAGGAATGAGATCAAAATTTTCTTCAGAGCATTTTCCGAAAAACAAGCGATAGAAAATACACTGGGAACCCACATCTCTTCGGACTTGACTTCTGAAAGTGACTTGACCGAGAGTGCTTAAGCTATGGTTCAAGAAAATCTGTTCAGCTGTTTGAAGATAATCAGCTCTTTTAACGGTTTTTTTATTTAACTTGTTACATTTGTCATACAAACGTAATAGTCAAATTTTGTAAAACTACTCGTTAGGTTTTGATGAAATTTGGTAAGTAGGTACCTAAGTATCTTTTTGATGGGACATATTTTACTAAAAACTTCTTTTTCGTGTGTAAAGTTTGAAGTTGTAAAGAATGGTGTGGTAGTCAGGTTAAAAAACTATTCCAAATAAACGGAAAAACTTTATGAATTTTTTTCTCGGTTTTTCAAATTAATATAAATCTACTTCTTACTTCGTATCGGAAATATCATCATCATCAGCCAGAACTACTGCTGAACACTCACACTGAACGACAGCCTGCTTTTTGCATCCACTGGATGCCCGCGACTCTCACAATGTCGTCGGTCCATCTAGCCTCCCTACGCTGCGTCTTCCCGTTCGTGGTCTCCACTCCAGAACCTTTCTTCCCCATCGGTTATCGGTACTTCGAGCGAAGTAGCCTGCCCACTGCCACCAAATTATAACAGCTATGTCGGTGACTCTGGTTCTTTGGCGAATATCCACTTTCCGGATTTTATCGCACAAAGAAACTCCGAGCATAGCTCTCTCCATTGCCCGCTATGTGACTTTGTAGGACCACGCTGTGGGACCACGTCGTTCTATCGGAAATATGCATTTTCCTAACAGAGCCCTTATTTAACCTTTTTTGTATGGAAGGAAAAATAGACGAGTTATCAGAAACAATGGAACATAAATTGTTAAGTAAATAAGTTGATGAATGTTGCAAAACCAATGATCTTAGCAAAACTGCCGCCTGCGAGAGATTTTTGGTAAATTGAAAATAGCCCTGTATTAATGGGTACTGCTGTGACGTTCTGATCTGGCCGCTGAAAAAGTTCGCCTGACAGTTGCCAAAACATTATAAAGCTGAGCGAAACTTGGTTACTCTGCATGATCTAATTCCCTCCTGCCCATTTTTCTATTGGACTGCCAGAGCGGGCACGAAAAATCGTCACCACTTTATGGTTGATAATCAGGTACGAAGCGCTTTGACTCCACATTTATTGTGCGAACTGCTAGTCTGTGGAATGCGCTGCCTGGGTGTTCCCCGATGGTTACAATCTGGGTGTTATCAAATCACGAGTGAATCGGTTTCTTCTAGGCAAGCGTGCTGCATCGTATATAGACCGCATCATTACTTATCATCAGTCGAAATGGCGGTCCAACGCTAGGGATTACATTCAATTTCTAATAAAAGAAGGAATAAAGGAAGGAGGTAAGGTAGAGATGTTTTAAGAATTTAAAATACATACATAGATTTTTAAAACTATGGATATTTCAACAATCAAAAATTTCTAAACCAAAACCAGACAACCGCTGCAATTATTTAGTAATCTATGTGACAAGCTAAATCAGGCGTCAGGCGAGATGGTGGTCAAACGCAAACCTAATATTTATAAAAAAAGCTTTTACGAGCTTTCTGAACGTAAGATTGTAGCTGGTAGCTAAATGCTATACAGTAAAATGTTTTCATTTAAATTTGTTATTGCAGCTGTCAGACGCATTCTATCAGCAGCCAGACTGTAATCTGTGTGTCTGTCTAACTTTGTGCTTAATTGCTACAATAGCAACTTTACTAAAGCTTTCTATTTTCGCCTCCTACAGCCAAAATTAACAAGTCAAATCCTATTTCGACGTAATGGCACCAAAGCATGACATTTCGAAAAACTTCAATTGTCTTCCGCAGACAACTTGGCTGAGTAACTTCGCCGCCCACAGCCAAAAATCCTAAATAATAACCGAGTAAAAAATAATTAAATAGGATTGTAATTGTGTAATATGCGTCAGTCGCGCCATGTTCTGAACATCTGTGTGTCAACACACCTGAGAATTGTGCTCTGTCTCACTCACTCGTGTCGATAATGTAGGTGTTAGAAGGAGATGGAAGTCTGACGTCGGTACACGCGAGAGGTGGAAGTGACAAAAAACTGGTGCTTCCTGTGTCTTTCGTATCATATGAAAAAGGAATAATGCTAGTACGGACAGTATATGGAAAATGCCAGGAGTAAACATTAGTCTACTTAATATTATAAGGAGGTAAAGTTTGTAGCTTTGTTATGTATGTTTTGTTATGGGTACTACAAACTGAACGTATGACGTGCTACTGCCAAGATGACGGAGATCGAACTGAATTAAGTTGGAGCATTGATCCAACTTAACGGCTGGCTTTCCGAGTCGCGTAGGCAACAAAACGCTCCCTCAGCCCCCGCCAACTTATAGCGACGATATATATTGCCACGCTAGAGTCAGGACGCCCGCGGGGGGAGTGCAACGACAAAAACGAACATAGGTCCGACCTCGATGACGCCTGGCGTGGCACTGAACGCAGCGCGCGCAAATTCTCGCGACCTTTTTACGGTTTTAATTTCACTAAAAACGAAACTATTCACTGTCAAAATTCTATCCAAATAAATAATTTTTGAATAAAATTGCCTTTCATTACATGCAATTTCCAGGTTGTTACGAGCTTTCATTAGAGCATACAACGAAAAAAATAAACTTTTTTTTTTTTTTTTTTCGAGGAAAGTTTATTCTATCGTGTTTTGAACCAAATCACAGACTCTAACACAGATGTATCTGTGACATGTATTTTTTTCCAGCTCAAATATTGTAATTTAACTGATTTTTTTTATTTAAAACCGTCAAATTTGGTATAAGAGGCTCTTAAGACATGCACAGTAGGTGAATTCGCGGCGTCTATCTTGACAAAGATCTGTGGCAACTACCAAAATTTATAAACTCAAGACCGTGGTCCTACACCATCCAAATACAAAACAAACACTTTTTTTTCTGCATCTACACAAATATTTGTCTCATCTCAGTAATCAAACCTCTGTGACTGTGACCTTTCTCATTTCAGTCATGCTACACAAAAATATTGCCTATGATTTTGCCAGTGAAACGCCTAAAGAAATGTTGTTTTAACTTTAGTTTTTGCGTATACTATCCACCTTCACTGTGTATGAAGTTTTGACGTATTCCATACAATGTGGACTTTTTAACAATTCGAAAATAGAATGTTTTTAACTTAACCCTTCCATATTTGACAAAAAAGATTTTTTATATTTAGAACACGACGCGGACGGAATTTGAATTTGGTTCTTTTGAAATTTGAATTTAGAAACAGTTCAAATATGGAAGACGAGCGTTCGAAAAATCGAGATATGGAATAATATGGATTAGGCTTTGTTCACAATGGCGGGAAAAAATATGAATTCTTTGGCTAACGTGGGCTCGAGATATGTCTAAAGAGGTTTTTGTTGAATGCATGATGAATGAAGGAAAGGTTTATCGGTGGTTAATAACATAGACGAATAATCCTCCATAGTAATATAACTTGATAATATAGAACTTAAGTACATAATTCTATTATGCTTGATAAATATTTAGTTTATTCGCGTTTCTTAGTTTCGATTTTAAAACGAAGAGTCCATAGGTACAGTTCTACATTTTCGTAATTTATATCATCATCATCAGCCAGAAGACGTCCACTGCTGAACATAGGCCTCCCCCTTTAACCTCCACACTGAACGACAGTCTGCCCTTTGCATATCCTTATCCATATCCTTTTCCCTATCGGTTATCGGTACAAGCCTATTATAATATTTAAAAAAATCGCAATTTTTATATCAACATCATTGGTTACAGATAGGTAATTAAACTGGTTTATCTAGAGAACGCATCTGGTCCCGTAAGAAATCCATCTTTTCAAAGTTTTTTTATTTGATTTTTTATCCCGCACCCGGCCTGTAACGTGACTCCGCAGTTTTGTCAAAATATTACACTGTATTAAAAAGTATGAAGTTTTTTTTTTTTGTAAATACCCCTTTCTGACGTTTCTGTGCAAAGGGTTGCGAGAGTCAGCTGTTTATTTTTTGCGATCGAAGATAACGGCTGTAATGACAACTTTGAATCGAAATTCTTTAACAGTTCCTTTTTAGAATTGAGAAACAGTTGCCAATAACTAATAGCCGGTTTTAGAGTTTTTGTTTGGGATGTGATTTTTTTAACCTAATACCTACATACTTTTTGAAGTTATACTTCTTATGCGACTTGCAAACAAGGTTGCGTTAAACGTTTAACGCTACCATGGAGGGGGAATAGAAAGAGACAGAGCGAGAGTTTCACTTCTTCCGCGCGGAGGGACTGTCACTCGACTCGAAACACGAATAAAATGAATTGAAATGAGAAACTGATTATTTAAGAAATATGTCACTCTAACAATGACAGCTGCATTGATTTTCTCCACAGACAGTATTACACAACGAGTCTGCAGCCTGAAGTTTAACTTTTTCCGCGCGGAGGGACTCGACGCACTATTTTTTTCTTTATATTACACGGGAATTACTCACGTAAGATTGAGCCGGTTACTCCGACTATAGTTTCAACCGCATTAGACGGTCTTTTTCAAGGTGAATACACGCGCGTGGCTGCGTCTCGCTTTGCAGCACGGGCCGCCGCGCGGCGCGCACGTGATGACACCGGCTGCTTACCTATACATACTTATTTGATATTTAAGAGCATATTTCACTTATTTCTTACGACGGTTCAATTTTTAACAGATTTGGAGAAGCCATTTTGACGAAAAACGTGAATAAGTCCTGGGGCCTTACGGTTTTAAGCGATTCTGTTTAGGTGATGAAAAAAGTTGCGCGACCGCAAATCGTATCTCGGCGCGTTAAGGTTCACGTTTGCGTGATTTTCCGAACTGCGCTGTTTCAGCGCTTATTCGAGCCTGCGTTAAGAGTTAGCCGTAAGGTTTCATGAAGATGGGATGAACAATACGCAAGTTATTGTCAAACAAACCCTGCATGCCGCAATGCCGACTTGTCCCATTTAGCCATTAGAATCTGAGACCTCTCTTCGCTTAGTCAATTATTTTAATATTAATCACTTTAAAAACTTATGGTTTGGGGGGGAGACACCTTGTAAGCTATTTCAACTGCGTATATTCACAAACAGTAAAACCCTTTTTTTTATGCAACCGTACAAGAGCAGTAAAAAACATTCCCATAGGTATGTGTTGGATGTCTTTCCCTCTTCATAATTGAGATTTAAAGTCCACAATATCTTGCTATCAAATTTCATGTGATTCAGTTTATATAGAAATTACTTATGGTGCTGTGACAGACTACGACGGATAGATGGACAAACACAACAATCTTATACAAGGAACCCTAAAAATCCACGAAACTCGCCCGAAACAACGAAAACTCGCGGCATTTCAGCTTTGTTACCAAACATATTTTTATTTCGTTCGTCATTTTGATAAAAAATGGCTAAATCTCCAAATATTTCTAATTAAAAGACCGAGGGACAACCAAAAATTCAAAGGCCGCGGGCGGTTATTAATTTTCGAAATTTAAACAAAAGTGACATATCTCAGTTCGACAACAATGTCGGACATTTTGCGCGGGAAACGTTTTTGTGTTCCATTTTGAAATGTTTTAGAATTAAGACTATTGTTTTTCTTTGTTTTGTTTATGAGGTGCTTACTTACCTGCCAGTACTTTCGGTGGATCCAAATATTGGCGCTAATCCTTATGTTTAATTTTTTCAACTTACGCAACGGAGGCTGATATGAAGATAGAGCAATGTTTTTAACGACATAAGGTTTAAATTAGTTTGTCAGTATATAAGTTGATGAAAGTAAACTCCGGAGTGTTCTTCGTGAATTTAGTGACCATCCAAGAACCATTTATGTTTGTAACATATCAATGTAGCGTTCTATATAAACGTTCAGAAACGTCCGAAAATGTAATGTGTTATGTTGTTTTTGCGTTTGACTCCTAAAAGAGAAGTTATAATAAAGCATAGGTTAACATATTGATCTTTTAAAAGCGTCTCGCCTGTCTTATTATCAATCTTTCAACATTTTAAATTAACCAGCTCCAAGTATTTTGAATTAGGAATGTGTTTTTGCCGCGTCGAGCGGACGCGTCGCGTTTCCGAAAATGTCGCCTTTTTGCCGCGCGCGCCAATTTTCGGAAAATTCAGGCGCGCGCGGCGTCTTACCGTAATTACACTTATTTCGATCGAAAACTTTTTACAAAACGACCAATTCCTCTGTTCTGCTGAGTGAGGGAGCTACTATCGTATTTTGTGAACAAAATTTACAGCCACATGTGGAAAATTTTAGTAGAATTATTTGTCCAACTAAACGGATGAGATGGTCGCACCGAATCATGTTTGTTGGCAGTGTTATTATCGTGTTTTGGAAATATCGAGGCGGTTGCTATGCAATCATTGTATTTTATTGTCTTTTGTTTGTTTTTTATATTTTGTATTCAGACAGTGTCATTTTCTTAGGATATTTTTTTGGCTTCAAACGATTGGTTTGTAAAGTGAATGGGATTTTAATGCAAGAATGCAAGATTTCGTCCTAATATTAGACAAAAAAATTATATCGTCTCAGACTACGCCACAAGTCAGACAGTAAGGAAATAGCTATAATGCTTTTTATTACAGTGCATCTAGCGAAAAGGCTTTCATTGCATATATTTTTTCTGGCTTAAAAGGAATCAATTTATACCTCTGACGGCTGTAATAGCTATCTACTTATTGTAAAATCAGAATGTTTTTTTAAATACTTTATTGTAGTCTATCTCCTATCAGCTTTCTTGCGCACAAAAACCTAGTGAATGATCAGAATTTACGGTGTTAATTTAGATTCTTTTAAACTACAGCAACTGTCATAGCTAAAAAACGAGTATACATAATTATATATATAGGTTTATCGAGAATACCTGAGATTAGATAAATAATATTCTAAGATCTATATAAGTAATATTTGTGTATAGAGACTAGGAATTTTATAATTTTTTTATTTGGTATTTCAAAATGTAGAATTTATTCATTTGGTATTGTTTTCTTAAAAAACACCAATATTTTAAAATAGAATCTCTGCCTCGTCTCTCCGTCTGACCCACCTGCTTTATCTCAACGCTTGCACAATGAAAGGGCAAGCACAAAGACCGACCCTCGCCCTCAAATCATGGGCCTTATAAAAAAAACAACAAAAAAACGGAAAGATGGCAAAGGTGTCTCAATTTTTGACAAAAAAGTTCGCCAAGGTTAAGACCCATGGGAAAGAGTTAGAATTTACAATCTTTTTCGCGAGACGATCTTCCGCGTTTACTTTTTTAATCTTTTTTTTTTTTTGGTTAACTGTTTGGCAAGGGTACCGTACGCTATTGTGCCCGTTTTAAAAAAATCACCGAATTCACCCCTTTTAGGAAGCACAGATGATACGAGACGCGTGAGATAGTTTTTTTTTTTTAATTTTTCGTAGTGATTTATAACTGTTTGCAGTAATTTGAGAGTTTTATAGATTTCGCGCCGTTGTGGGCGAGTTTTGTGGATTTTATAACGGTTTTGCTACAAAGGTGCTATGTCATTGTCAAACAACAATGCTATCTAAAGGTAAACTTAGTACTTTTACAAAGTAAGAGTAGATTTATAGTCAAAAGTAATAAAATTACATGACATTTTTAATTGACATAGTCGTACTTACTCTACATTCTTATAGAATTTAAACGAGATTTCACCATGAATAGATAAGTGGACACTGCAGAACTATATATAAAAAACCAACAAAAACATATGTTCACAACCGCGATATTTGAAACAATGCAAGTTAAAACTAGGTATACCTATAGTTTTAGGAATTATATATTATGATTAATTTTTATTTTATTTTTATACTTTTTTGACATTGATTTATAGACAGGTTTAGGTTTAAATAACTTTATTAAAACAAAGAAAAAAATTTCACATGCACAATTTTTTTAAGAAATCCATAAAAAATTATTCTTGGTACATACTTATAAGTTGGAAGCGGCCTGCATTTAGCATTTCCCTGCGGTATCTTTTAGGTCATCTGCCCCCTTTTGCCGGCTCTTTTGCAATGGAGATCGATGGGGGAGGCCCATGTCCAGCAGTGGACGTCTGATGATGCTGAAATGATAATAATGATGATGACTTATAAGTATTAAGTTTGTACGAAACCTTCAGGGTACGATTCCTTCGCACACTTGTCCGCTAACACTATTTTCTATGATTTAAAATATTTTTGACAAGTACCTGCAACTTATTTTTAGATCCGCAAACCAAGACTCAATTTGTACCATAACAAAAACCAAACTATTTGTATATTTTCTAACTTCACGTCTTTTTTTGCGTCACCCAATCAGTAAGGCATTGTCCACACGAACACAATCGAAGATGCCCCTCTTTGACCACAGACAAAAAATATAAAAAGGTCACTCGGGTCACGAGTCACACGCACCAAGCTTTATAAGAAAGGGTCACTATTTCTTCTATTTTACCAAAAAGAGGTCAGTTATAGAATTGCGAATTTATTCCTTTAGAATTGCGAATTTCTTCGTATCGGATTCCAGAATTGTGTTCTTTTTTTGAATGGTAACTCTATACGTGTGTGACCTCGGGTCAATTGATCGTAAGACTGTATTGTCAAGAAAGTTTGGTATGCGATAGGGTTAAATTGTGGTCAAATCAATAAGGATCCATTAAGGGCCTTTTCTTGGAATTCTTTATCGATAAAAAATATTGGTAGAAAAACTTCACACTTATCTCAAAATTGTTTTTACTGATAGGGAGGAGCGTGGTAAATTATTTTTTTTTTGTTTAAAAACAAGAAAACCTGCTTATAATATTCTTACATAGATACAATTAGCCAGAGCTTCCACTGCTGAACATAGGCCTCCCCTTAGTTACTCCACACTAAAAGACAGCCTGCCACTGAATCCACTGGATGCCAGCGATTCTCACGATATCGTCGGTCCATATAGTGGGAGGCCTACCCACGCTGCGTTCCTTCCGGTTCGTGGTCTCCACTCAAGAAACTTTCTTCTCCATCATCGGTTCTTCGAGCGATGTGGCCGTCCCATTGCCACTTCAACTTGCAAATTTTAATAGCTATGTCGGTGACTCTGGTTCTTTGGCGAATAATATTTTTATGCAGTCTAATTCGGTATACACATATTATGTATGTTTTGTTAACTCTCCTTGTATTTTCTTTACCGTCCATTATCCGCATTAAATCTTTAAGTTCTTACCGGGAGGTTGTCTGGAAGATATCGCTCTTAGCGGTAAGACCACCTTTTGTCTTTTCTGTGGTGTCAATAAAATTTTGTTGTACAGTCTGTAGTTGTTGTTTTCAAAATATGTGCTTTGTCCATAAACAAAAATATGACTATTGTCTATTGTTTTACGGTATTTTTATTAATAGTAATTTAAGACTATTTTATGCCAAAGAACTTTACAATTATTCATATATATGCACTTTACAAGTGGCATCATTAGGTGCCGGTATCATTTAAAAAATTTGCATAATTATGAAAAGTATAAAAAACACTAAATCAAACACAATTAAATAAGAGATAGTAAATCTCCGTACAAAATAAAATTTAATGCAGATTAACCTCTGAATCTTTTGATATTAGCGAACCCCTGATTTAAAAAAAATCTATAACAAGTATCTTTTCCCACGATTCACCCCAACTTTAGGGTTATCTCTTGCGCCGAGTGAACTTCAAAAAAGTAGATATAAAATAGTTTATAATTTTTTCACAAAAAGATTTGAGTCGCAAAAAATCTCTCGAAAATAGGAAAATGTGACCCCATTTCTTGATGAGGTCTCGTGAACTAGGTTTAACCTTGTGTATTTTGAAATTCGATCCGGTTGGGTTTTTTATCTGTACTATTGTATTTTTTATTACAGAAATTAGAAAAGTCTTGTGAGAAATCTGTGATCTTGACTGCTTTTATATTTTTGATATTAACAATGCAATTAATGTATTACCGCAGGGAAACGCTGGATGCAGGCCGCTGCCAACCGGCCCTTTTGGAGATCGATGCAGGCCTATGTCCAGCAGTAGACGTCCTATGGCTGAAATGATGATGATTATGAATGCAATTTATGTACCTATGACTAAGAACGTTATAGCCCAGGTTATAGATACTTTAAATGTGGGACGAGTCATATCTACTACTGAGGTCAACATATATATCCATAGGTAAGTATATTATGCTTGTTAAAGCCAAAGCTTGTATAGTACTTTTTTCAAATATTGGGTGGATTTTCACGTAATAATAGACATAAATGTATTAGGTTATTATCACATTAAATTAGTACATTGCCTAGCAACAAAACTTAAAATAAAAAAAACCTTTTGGAAAATTACAGTTATTTAAAGTTATAATATTATTTACGGGATATTCACCGTGATTGCGGAATGATCTTCCGATATTTCGACGCAGTTACATGCACCATGTTCACAAGAAGAACCACGGTGAACATCTCTGATAGTTTAAAACAGTGTTTTAAAGTTATTTGTTATCTGTAAATTCTAACATAGCCTCTGTGCATTTGCTTATTTTCGTGGAAAACGTTAATCAAACCTTTTTGCACATCAAAATATCGATGCACAAAGCCAGAAGAAAGTAGAGAAGACAATAATTTTCCGCCAATTTCTTTGAGGTCGACACCACAAAGGATCCATATCCGATTTTCATTCTTCGAATCATTAAATACCATGTTTAATAAAAATAACAATGAAACTTTACTAGTTAGGTATAGTTAATTAATAACGTTTGATACAATAAAAATATTTTGTAATTATTCTATTTGTATTTTTGTATCTGTATTTTGTAACGTACGTATATATTACATTACGTAAGTATCTAATTTAATACACATATTGAATTTGTACAAACGAAGGCATTTTGCTTCCAGATTTTAGTCCAGTACTTACTTCTTCAAGCAGGTGGTGTCACATGCAACGACATCTTAAAGGTGTTAAGCAATCTTATTTGCAATGGAAATAAATAACGAGAAAATTCAACAAGAAAAACTACTACGACGTAAAAAGCATTTGTTTTCCTAAGTCATAATTACAACATTAATTTTACTGACGTTAAACGAAATTCTAGCAAATCGATTATTTTTTCCCAAGAATCGAATAATAAGACATGACATTTCAAAATCTATGTAAAAACGCTCAAACTGCTTATAAAAATTCATAAACGTATCATGATGAATATAATGAGGGTGACACTAATCGTATTGACCAGAGACAAACTGGTCCAAGGCAGTTGGCTCGTGTAAAAGAGACCTTATGAAATCAGGAGTGTTTTTTGTCGATATCAAAACGAGTAGGTTTTCTATTTAGTTAGAGATGTTTTTCATGAAGAAATCTTAAGCGAAATCTTCATCTTCTCTCTCTACATAGTATAAATTGAAATCGCTTTCCGCGTCTGTCTGTATGTCTGTATGGCCGCTAACTCCACCTAAACTACGCAACGGAATTTGATGCGGTTTTCACCATCAGTTAGATACATTTTCAAGGAAGGTTTATATTAATAACTAGCGATAGCGACCCGCCCTGGCTTCGCACGTAAATTACACCCGTGCGAAGCCGGGCGGGCGCGTCGCTAGTGATATTTATATAAACCGAGTTTTGTGATTACTTTAATGGATAAGGACTTTAGGATCTCATTAAAATCCAACTGCAGGTCATGACAAATGCCTCTAAAGGCTTGTCAACCAATACGACTTTGCTTGACCATAATATTTTACTTTGTTGTATGCTACACGTTGAAGACGTTTACTATACTTTTTTGTTAAATAATAAATATGTAGTTTTTTTTTTATCTGGCTTTTACTGTCTGTTGGCCACGCAGCGATAAAGCCAATGTCCAACCAGTGTCCTACACCAGCCTCCTTGGTAGAGTGCAGCCTTCATGGGCGAGCAGGAGGCTGGCGAAGGACGACTGACACGGCACGTCAATAATAATAATTTTAAAATAAGATCAATCGAACACATGAATAATTGGAACATAGTTTTCTCTGAATAAACGCTTTTTTGTGTTAATAAACAGCCTTTTTCACTCGCTCTGCACCCGCCGGTCACTAACACTGTCACTAATAATATTAAAATACAAATACTGTAATATAATGTAGTATAAAATAAATATAAAGCCTTTTTATTATTTTATTTTCTGTGAAATAATTGAAAAGCGTGTACCTACAAACCCCTAGCATAGCAGTCACTTACCTAACTATCGATATATATATTTTCCTATTTTCCGTCCCTAATTTGAAATCCGATTAATTATAATAAGGAAAGTTACTTTACATTATAAAGTACATTTCTCTTTTACACAGTAAAAAAATCACACAGAAATTAAAAAAAGTGATCATCGCATAATATTATATTTTAAACAAATAAATGTAATTTTTAATGTTACTTCACTCGCATGCGTATAGAATCACAAGTACTCCATCATTATATTAATATACATCACTATTTATCGATACATTCTCGATTCTCGGTAAAAAAGGCGATACGAATACAGCGTCTGCAATACTAAAAATAATTTCCAACGTTTAATACAAAAATCGTAATAATTAACTTCGTTACAGACCAATAAATTACAATACGAGAAAGAAATGCAACACGATTCGTGTGATGGTAGTGTGCGGTCGTGCGTACGGCACACATGCACGGGGTTAGGGCTGGGCTCGGAGTGATCGATGAATGATTAATTTGAGCATTGTTTGTGCGTATTGTGATAATGATAAATATTCTTAGTACAATTAGTGCTCACAACAGAACTATCGATATTTACCATTATTTAAATAGATATAATATATTACAAACCTTATTGCAATAAAATATTTGAAACATACGAGACTGTGAGAACGTGGTGTTTAATTTTGAAATTACATATTATAATACATACCTAGAAACCATTTCGATAGAATAATCAAAACACATGCTATGTGATGACTGTGAACGCTTGGTGTTGTTAAACGCAACATATTGAATTGTTTCATACTTATATTATTATGGTTATTTTGACTTTAAAAATAAAGAAGAAACAATTTCATAAAAACACCCAAACACATTACTGATTAGAATAATTATAGATAACAATGCAATATGACAACTTTTTATTGATACTACATTAAGGACATTACAAAAATAATATATTAGACATAGATATATACATAAAGGTGGTTTTATTGCTAAGAGCGATCTCTTCCACAACTTTCAAATGAAAAGGAATTCAATTATTACGTACCTATGAGGCTCAAAGTAAATCGAACGAGTCTTTAGTCGCATTCAAGGTTGTTATTATCGTTTCATGAAATGTAGAGCATACATTAATATTATCAGATAAAGCTAGTTTTCAATTAATTTTGACAAGCTCGATATCGATGATTCCTTGGTCCCATCACTAAACCCGGCCCGATCACAAATACATTCATATGATTTATTGTTAACACGAGTAACAACTCATGTGTGGAAAATATCATTCCCTCACGCACACAATTGACTCTACGCACACATGCAGAGGTCGCAGATTATTATGCGGACGGGTGTGTAAGACGTGAAACCTCGGAAAATGTTCGTTTTATGTTTAAAAAGGAATTATTACTCGTTTCTTGTAAAGTTTAATTTTGTCAATCAGTTTTTACTTTTTATTTTTAATTACGGTATGGAATGTGGTTTTGTTTTGGCGGGAGATCGTTGGCGGGTATTAGAGTACTTAATTAGTTGTCATAAAGTTGGGTAAGACAGACTTTGAAGGGCGTAAGCTTTCGGCAAGTTAATGTTCCGACCCAAAATTGGCAAAATGATACTTTGGAATCAATGTTACGTTGACTCTACACTTTTTAAAGGTTTCGCAATCTAAAAACTTTTTTAATGAATACTGTTATGCGAAAATACAAAATAGGTTTTAATTCTTTTTTTATGCCACAGGTGGCAAGCGAGCTGACGGCCCGCCTGATGGTAAGCAGTCACCGTCGCCTATGGATACTTGTAACACCAGAGGCATCACAAATACATTGCCGACCCTTAAAGACTCTATTAATTCGCCTTTTGAAGAACCCCTTCTTTTCATGTTTTTTTTTAAACCACTTGTTTAGTTATATTTTCAGGCAATATTTATGCAAGAATTGCAATATATGCTCGTTCTATTTTGATTGCGAAACAAAGTTTGACAGACAACCCTTTTTTCTTCAATGGTAAGAGCAGAAACCTGACTTTTTTAATGCTTCTAAATACCCTGACGGTAAGTAAGCACTACATATGCCCTCATAACACCAAACATAATTTCCCCAAATTTCAGGAAAAGCTTTTAAGCTTTTACGCTTCTTTTCAGCCAGTGATTTGCCTACATTATGACAGATCAGAGCTCTCAATTCACAATCTGAACAGAAAAGAGTTTGCTATTTGAATTAAACTAAAACTTAAATTCTTAATTCGATTTATAAAACAAAAGCATCAGTTTGTTGTCGGCCAGCTTTGACTGACGCGACAGTTCGCGCGCGAAAATAACCGCTGACATTTGCGCGGGAATCGAATCCGTTTACTTGTTGTGCGAGTCGCGATTTATTGCTTTGGGGAATCGTAGGTGATCTCTACTGTGATCTACTAGCTGGCGCAGATTAGAACATAGTAACTCTATACTTAAACTCTATAGTGTTGGTATAGTTACTACCTATCTTAACTAGTGATTGCTCTACAATCTACATAATTATGATGCACGTTATGCACTTATTAGCCACTATTTCACAGTTAGAAGGGATAAAAAACACATAAATATGTCGATATCGATAATTTCAATTGAAAAAAAGATAATACAAGTCATAGTCACAAAGTCACGGCCACGGCCAGTCATGCTCTAGTGAAGTGTGAGGCTTTTATGGAGTGATGATGGGCTGACCATATGGATTGTCTTTAGACTTTCAACGGTCTATGGCCAGTCCAACTGTTTATGTAGTATTATTTAGTTTTTTTTGTTGACTTTATAGAATCACTTGCCAAATTAACAAAAGCCATTATAAAACTCGTTCAAAACATTTACTTGGTACAGCTGCAATAACATGGTAAAGAGCTAATTAAACACATATTCTTTCATTACTTCACTGAAGTAAATCGGGTGTTTTAAAGACCTTGAAAGTGATCAGAATCCGTGGTTTTCATTCAGCTTTTTACATTGTTGCAACTGTCATTGCAAATAAATGCTTGGAGCGAGTTTAATCAATATATATATATATTGATTTATCTATACTAATATCATAAAGAGGAAAGATTTCATTGTTTGTTTGTTTGCATTTAATAGGCTTCGAAACTAATGACCCGATTTGAAAAATTCTTTAAATGTTGGGAAGCTACACTATCCCCGGGTAACATAAGCTATATTATATATACAAAAAAAAATAGGGATCATTACTAATACTCCAATAATGTAACCCAAGGTGTAAAAAAATAATATTTACAATTTTAACTTTGCGTGTTTGACAGTTATATACATATACATATAATACTAGCTGACCTGACAGAAGTTGTCCTGTCTAAGAACTGTCAAACACGCAAAGTTAAAATTGTAAATATTATTTTTTTACACCTTGGGTTACATTATTGGAGTTTTAGTAACGATCCCTATTTTTTTTTGTAAATATAATATAGCCTATGTTACCCGGGGATAGTGTAGCTTCCCAACATTTAAAGAATTTTTGAAATCGGTTCATTAGTTTCGGAGCCTATTAAATGCAAACAAACAATGAAATATTTCCTCTTTATAATATTAGTATAGATAAAAGAAAGTGTTAGTTACACCAATTATAACTCAAGAACGGCTGGAGATTTTCATGTTCTTGATTTGTTGGATTCCTCTCCACCTCTTATAGCAGAATAAGTATTGAAAATATTGAAATATCGGAAAATTCAGGCCAAAAAAGTTACGACGCAAATTAATTTTTCCATACGTTTCGTATCCATAATAGAAAAAAATAAATCATCTAAGTCCACTGAGGTAGTATATCGTAGTACATACTACCTCAGTGTCTAAGTCAAAGGAGGTTGCTGTCGCTAGGAGGTTGCTTCAAGGAGGTAGGTATATAGCGCGGGTCAAACCGCGGGGCACAGTAATAATATAAAGAATTACCTAATGGCTTTACGAGAGGATTATGGTTCAATGTAGAACATCAGCTCCTTTCTGGTTTGTCGGGTAAAGTATGCGACGTACGCGCCGGCGCCAGCAATCATTTTCTTATTAGCTTATTCCGGAGTTCTGGAGTAATTAATTACAACACGGTCCATTGAGTTTACGAGTGAAATGTTATAAATATTAATTAGTAAGGATGAATTTCATAAAAACGATGTTACTAACGTGGAAGACGGTAATTTTAAAAACTGTTTTGCTTTAAGTTATATTGAAACGATTGACTATACGTGGATATTCGCCAAAGAACCAGAGTCACCGACATAGCTATTAAACTTTGCAAGTAGAAGTGGCAATGGGCAGGCCATGTAGCTCGAGGAACGATAACCGATGGGGAAGAAAGGTTCTTGAGAAGAAAGGAGATCACGAACCGGAAGACGCAGCGTATGCGTAGCGTCGCGGAACCCCGCGACTCTCACGATGTCGTCGGTCCATCTAGTGGGAAGCCGCTGCGTCTTCCGGTTCGTGGTCTCCACTCAAGAACCATTCTTCCCCATAGGTTATCGGTTCTTCGAGCTGTGTGCCCTGCTCATTGCCACTTCAACTTGAAAACCTTGGCAGCTATGTCGTTTACTGTGGTTCTTTGGCGAATGGCCTCATTTCGGATTTTATCGCACAAAGAAACTCCGGGGTGTTGTGAAGAACTGTTTAATTTTATGCCGGTGTCGCGGTTTTATCATCGCACTAGCTGCCACCGTCTGAAGGCCCATCCACATAACATAGATCAGTGGAAATCGCACACTGTACGATTCTCATGATCTTTCTTGCCTCACACCTGCAAAACGTGGAATGAGCTACGTCCCGCTCTGTTTCCGAGAAGATATAACATGGGGTTCTTCTGAGGTGAGTTAATAGAGTCTTAAAGGGTCGGCAACGTATTTGTGCTACCTCTGGTGTTACAAGTATCCATAGGCAACGGGACTTCTTAGGTTCTATCAGGCATCCCTCTGCTTGTTTGCCAATTATGGCATAAATAGGAAGAAAAACGCTGGATACAGGCCGCTTCCAACCGGCCCAACCTTTCGGAGATCGATGGGGGAGGTCTAGGTATGTCTAGCAGTGGACGTCCTATGGCTGAAATGATGATGATGATCACTTAGGTAAATGAAATATTTATATGTATCTATCCAAACCCCAGTATCAACTTAGGAGGAATATTATATTTTTACCTAGTGCTTATTATACGAGTCAGAAGCGGTACTTAATAAGTATGATATCTTACCATAATGATTTATTAACCTTTTTACGCAATTTGATTGTGTTCCGTTCGAAAACTTATTAAATGAACAGAAGAAAAAATGTTATAATATATTTTATTTTGCCTTTATTTATTGTCAAAACATTTACTTTAGTAAAACATCAAGTTTAACCCTGTCATTCAACCCTCGTGCCGAAAACCAATCTTTCTTTCAATGTGGAGACAAAAATTAAGAAACAAATTACTGTAAATTAATAAGAAGTCAAACTCCGTGAGTAATTTTCTTAAACGCTCCGAAGAGTTCGAGGAAGCGTGGCACCTCGTTGCTACCCGTCAGTCATCAAAACGATACCAACCACCGGTGTATCAACTTAAATCAACCCGCAAAAAATACCGACAAAAACGAACTCGCGAGCTTAAAGTAGCTTTAAGCTTTAACTCGGCCCGAGTGAAGGTCAATCCACGTATATCTAAATACGCTCCAATTCAATGGATCATAAAAACCCTAAAAAATCATAAAAAGTCCCCGTTAACCCTAAAGTGAAGGACCAAAGGACCCTTTCTTAAGTTTTTTGGCAGAAAAAACCCGCGGCTGAGATCGCGTCGAGCGCGCTCGGTATTTGTGACCGGGCGGTTGCAGCGCACGGTCGCACCGACCTCACGTAAACACTCCAAATTCGAAATTCCAGGAGCGCGGGAAAACTCGATTCCAAATCTGAAAACGTGATTTCAAACATCGAAGTTAGAGATTCGTCTGACCGTGTAGCTATTCGACGATTCGATTTTTTGATATCGATAACACTGTAACGCAGCCCGTGTTTATTATTATGATTCTTACAAATTAAACCCGCGTATTGTTTTAAATATTTCGACATTGTCGGAATTCTATTGTGTGATTCTTAATTGTTTAATGTTTCGCTTAAAATAGGGCTTTGTCGAGATGTATCCGAATACATTTTAGTGATATAAACAATTGTTAATTTCGCGTGGAGGAGTCGACGCGTGGTTTTTACGTTAGTTTTTGCGCGCGAGTGGAGGGGGAAGGGTGGGGCCTCGGTTGACTCGTCCCTCTAGCGAGTATTTTGATTTAGTTTCTGAGTCTTACGCAGATGTGGCAATTTTTTCAGTCGCGTAGTGGCGCGCGCGGCTGTCGGCATTTTCCGCGTTTGCGGTTCTTTTTCGTTGCGACTTTTTTCGCGCTCTGACAAACTTTTTCGAGTGCAACTTTTTTTTCAGGTCACTGGTTGTGCCAAACTTTTTGGTTTTAGAACTGTGCTTTGTAAACTGTGACCTTTGTTTGTGGAAGTGACAATAAGATAAGGATACTGTGAATCATAGTGGCTTGGTGTTGCAGACTTTTTCACTTTTGGATGCTATAATTAAGGTAAGATAATATAATGCTTTGTAAATTGATGTTTTAAAAATTGCACCGAAATTATGTTTCATCAAACTAAGATTAAGACAACCTATGCGTTTGTAATTGCATACATAAACAGATTAAATAAAATAAAAACTCCTTGTTTACTCCGATAAAATATTGTTTTGTGTGCTTATTATTTTAAGGCCCGCTTTTCCGACTTTTCGAAATTTTGGTCATTCTAGTTTAAGTGTGGCAAAATTGAAGCGTTGCTTAAAAGTGAGTAAACCTCGCCTTAAGAAAACATGTACCTATATTTGGTAGAGTTCTTCAATAAATTTTTTTTCAAGCAATTAACAAACTTTTGCATGAGTACTCAGTTGCGAACTCATGCGAACATGAAATAGTCTAGAAATATTTATAAATACTAACCTGCAATTTAAATTTATTATTTTTAGTGTAGATAACCCCTTTTAAAGTAAAAAAACATAGTCGGTCGGACCCGCGAGCACAGAATCTTATTTTCTTAGGTATATAGGTAGTTTACAGCGTTGTATGGTTAAAATACTTAAGTTAGCTACTTATTTACACAAAACATTAAAAAGAGTTTTTTTTTTTTTTATATCACAAAATAACATATATCTGAATTAACTACGATTGAACACACTATCAGTGTAGAGCCAAAAAAGATACACATGCAGCCGCACTCAGAGACGTTACATAAGTTAAGGAATACTTAAAATTCTCGTTGACGGAAATTGTCACACATGAAAACGAGACACAGCAATTTTAAGTATTCCTTAACTTAAGTAACGTCTCTAAGTGCGGTTGTTAGATTAATTTTAAAAACTAAACTTCAAAAAGAGAATTCTCCTAACGTCACATCGGTTTAAGATCGACGGATTTTATCGGTTGTAACATCGGAGACAGCCTGACTCCAGACCCAAGGTCCAGGGTCAAAGGCTAGAAGCATCACGATCAGCCGTACCAAGCTGTAGCGTCATTTTAATACCTACATACTTACTACTTTCTTAGATAAAAATATACTTGAATGACATTGCTTTAGCCTCTCACATATTGACGAAAAAAGCATCGAAAACTGGATTTTTGACGTTCTGATTTTATCAAACAGACAAATCTGATGAAAATCCAGTTTCTGTATTAAATGTGTCTGTATTTTTATTCAAAACTAGCTTACCCGACAGACGGTATCCTGTCTTAGAGCTGTCAAACGCGCGAATTTAAAATCGTCGTTAAGGTTTCTGAAATTTTCAAATTTTCTGCGCAATTTTCCTAATTTTTCTTTCCGTAACAATCATCTGCAGAGTATAAGAAAACTTTTACTTAAAAAAAAAAAAAAAAAAGATGAGTGAATTCGGTAAAGTCGTTCTCATGCTATGGCGTGACCAAGGAAAATAGGGATTCATTTTTATTTAATTATACAGATAACCGCTTCCGATTTTGATATAACTCAACTTATTACCTTCCAATTTGCAAAAGTAGTATTTCGTAAAAGTCTAGGAAGGAAAGTTTAAGAGTGGATTTAGTTAAATTACTGACAAAAAATATATAATTTAATTGTTATGGTTGATTTTTATATTCGTCCTTACAATTAGGGCTTTATTTTTTCGTTTCATGCCCGAAAGTCCAAATGCCTAAAATTGAATGATGATAAAATTTAACAGCACTGAATTTAACCACTTTTTCATTTTTTTTTTTTTTTTTTTTTTTTTTTAATTTATTTACTTTACACAAATAATACAGTTTGTTGCATATTGTTGCACCAAAAAACCACAGTTGGTTTGACATGGTGCTCACATTCACCGCGCGCTCACAAAATAAAAATAAAATAGAAGGTACATATGATAGGTCATAAAATACTAATATCCAGATCAGGTTGCTGAGTAGGTATGCTGTTCATAATTTGTTTTATATATTGTCTAATATAAATTTATATAGACTTGGTCACTTCTTTCGTGATTTTGGTACTAGACCAATATCCACGAGTCTGTAAATCAATATTTGAAATTAATAAATTATTTCAGATTATCGATGTTTCTGTTTTACTTTCCTTTCACATATAATTTTAATATTTCAGTTGATTTCTTAAATAAAAATAAATTAAATTGATATTACAATGAAGTTAATTAAGTAAATAATTCCGATAACCGCACGCGTGACTTATTAACGTAAATGTAGTAAATTAAATAATTATAAATGGTATTGTAAGTTGTTTTTATAATCCATAAAAGATTTTATATTTTTCTCGGTAGAGGCTTTTGGCTTCGCGCGATAGGTGTATTTGCCATCTTCAATCATTAATAAAATAATTTTAGGATTTAAATGAAGGAAATGATACGCGCATATTTGATAAAACTTGTACAAAAAAATAGGCAGTCATGGGGTCAGCCGACAGAAGTGAAAATAAATACCTCACATTAACATGTCGGTGACGTGAAGCCATAAGTTTTAACCCTACCAAAAAATTTCGCGGCTAAAGAAGTTTTCACTTCTAAAAGTTTTACTAATTATTTTCAAACAAGTCAGTCACAAAGTCTGTCTGAAACGGCTCTGGTCAAGTTTGTCCACTTCCCAACTTGTCCATTTCCAAAGTTTTCAACTTCCTAATTCGTCAATTTCTAACACGTAAACTTACTGGCAGCATGCACCGAGAGCTACGCAGAAAATATTTTTTTCTTCTTAAGAGTGCTTTATGACAAGCCTTGTTATTTATTAAATCTGTTGTCCAAAATATTGCTCACCATAACCTTTATAAAACAAAAACTGCAAATACTTAATAAGGCAAACAATTATTTTAACTTGAACCGTTGAAAAAAACCTGACGTTTTTTGGCGATTCGCAGAAAAATCCATTTGGAGTGTTTTAGGAAAACCCACTTTGAGTGGGTACTTGGTTTGTTTTTATTAAATTTATACTTACATAATTATATACTCGGGGTTTGTTTGTATTTCTTGCATCGGAGTTTTTGCGCGTCCAACATGCGTCTAAACAAAGCAACAAATCTACTGCGCTTTTAGCACAGAGAGAGTTAGAAAAGTATATAATGACATTATATAAACTTTGTCTACGTATACTATACAAAAGGTATTAAAGTTAAGTATATATATACAGTAGAAAGAAAGAGAGAGAGAGAGAGAGAGAGCCACGTAGAGTAGATTAGAGTAGAGTAGAATAGTCATTCTTTTACGTCAAAGCAAAGCCAACGACCTCAAAAGTAAGGATATGCTCATCTTAACATTTTGCGTACCAACCAGTATGTCTAGTAATCTACTGATAACTACGTCGCACCGCTCTCAAGTACGACGATCACTCAAAAATACTGCGTGTCTGAGTTAGCACTTGTGATCACCAATGAATCAGTTCCATTGGCCAGATCCTAACGAATTAATATACTTATGAAGCCAATGGTCAGAGCAGAGAAATTGTTAGCCGTGATTTTTCGCACAGCGAGTGATAGAAAGACAAAGAGTGCGATATTTATATCCTGGAAAAAATCCGTAATGGTAACAAAAAAGAATTTTATCCCAGAGAAATACGGTTTCTATTATAGAAGAAACCGCGAGATACAATGTATATAGAGTCACAAACGTGCCAAAAAAATGCAAGGTATCCGAGATCCGACTACAATGCCGCGCGATGCCAGATCTACTATGACAAGCGGACAACTAACGTTGAACACTATGCAAGAGACATAACGTCTAAATTGGAGTAAATGTGGCATTGTGAAGTATATAATTGATATAATGTATGTACAATGACGCTCGGACCTTTTTTGTCTGTTTTCACTGAAGGATTGTGACTCTATAGGAATTGTATCTCGATGCATAATATAATAAATTTTCCGAATTCCGAAAAAATATATATTATATAATAACTAAACTAAACCACAGGGCGTCGCTAGTTGTGTATAAATTATTGAAATCGTGTATTGACTGTCGATTTTATCTTGATTTCTGAGAAAATGAGTTTTTTGAGTTACGTTAGTTTTTTTGTTAGATTCCCAATATAGAGTTCTGGTAAATTAGTTGTTTGAAATGTCGGCGAAATCAAATGGTTGGTGATTTATATCGTATTGTTTATTAGTAAAAAAACTGAATTGTGTAATGCCGACGCTGTATTTTAACTCAAGTATATACTTTTGTTTCCTTATGATCTTAAAATTCGTTGGTAAACTTTGTTTTGGTTTCATAAACGTTTGCATGAATGCATTGATAAATTTTACGACCACATTAAAATAAAAAGTATTAAGATGCGGACAGCATCTTGGGTACGATGCCTGCTGGCAGCGGTTTATTAGATTAGTTTTATATTATAGTACTGTTTGTTTATATTTAATTTTCTTATAATTCGTTTTTCAGTAGTATTTATACGTTAAGTATTAAAATCTATAAATATAAAAGCGAAATTCACATTTCAATTCACAATTGCATTGAATAGGCTCCGAAACTACTGAACCGATTCTTTCACTGTTGGGATGCTGCACTATGCCCGGTTGACATAGGCTATATATCCCGGCTTCGCCCGTGCGAAGCAGGGGCGGCCTACTAGTATAATATAAAAATATAAAACATCATGGAAATGCTAATTGAATCAGAGAGACAGAATTCCTCTTAGTACTTACTTTTATAGTAGTGACGACATATAATTATTATATTTATCAGCTAAATGATGTTTCGTCTCAGTAGGCAGGCAATTGTGAGTTGGCAGCGTCCAAAATCCCGATTGCAACGGTTGTTGAGTGAGACATCTTTCCACATCTAATTGAGTCATTGGACTTGCTCTACTTGCTGTAATAAACCTTAAATATTAATTAACACATCAGAAAATTATCCTATTAGTAAATCTATAGGTAGTGGCGGCTTTCCATATAGGCCGTTTAGGCCCGGGCCTAGGGCGGCAAATTTTAGGAGACGGCAAATCTGGGTGATGTTAAAGGCCAGGGAAAACCCAATTTGAGAATAACAATTCTCTGTTACTCACAAATAAAATGGTAAGCATCAGTACCCATCTAAAGACACTGGCATCGCTTCTGATGTACTCTAAACTAAACTAAATTTGACCGCTCCAAAATTGTTGCCATCCTTCTCCCACATATTAAAATGAAATGAGAGGCAGACAATTTTAGTCCTGTCAGATTGGTTTAGTTTAGTCAGTGGTATGACAGAATCGACGGTAATGATTGAGATAGTTAAATCATTTACAGACTTTCGTTGCTTTTTACTTTAGTTCTATTCTTATAGATCATTTAATTGTTCGTGCTTTACAGGGAGTAGGAAGGCGGTAATATTCCATAGGCCTAAGACAGCTAAGGTATCAAATTCGTCCTGTCGATAGGGTACTGGCTACCCGCGCAGTTTCACCCGCGTTATATGTATACACCTCCTTGAAGCAACCTCCTTGATAGCGACAGCAGCCTCCTTTGACTCAGATGTCTTTTTTTCCTATGATATATTGTAGATATAGACTTCAATTCTTGTTCTTGTTTTTTGTAAGGAAAATAATAAAACCACAAAAAATATGTTACTCCGATCGCAGCCAAACTTCACAGGAACATTTGCTGAGATAATCTGACGACTGCCTGAAAATTTCATCAACATCGGTTCAGTCGTTTCGGATTCCATAAGAAACATGCATGCACGGTAAATATCGCCTTTTATATCTTTAGAATAATATGCTACCACCCAATGATCTTTTACTTATACTACGTATATACCACCATACCAAATTACATCCAAATTAGTTTAGCCTTTATAGAGTTGCGTGGTAACAAACTTACTGACACATTTACACACACACTCACACAAACATCGTATAATATGAATGTAAAGTGGTGTGTGACGTTTTTACCACTCTAACATCCATTTCCAATATTTAAAGCTTCTGTCTAATCCTAATAATTTGGAAACATAAATTTTTATGACAGCTTTTTACTATACCAATTTCAAAGTTCTCACGCAAAATTAATTACTGAGCAATTAAAGAGGCGAAAAACAACTCTCCGTTTACGGGCAAAACGCGAAATCAAATTTAAATTTTACATCCATTATGATTTTTTAAATTTAGGTTTATGATTAAGTAGGTGTTTAAAATGTGGTTGTCAATTCATAATTACTGATTGGATTAACACATTAATAATAAAAATGCAAGTTTGTTTGTGCCTTTGTAACTTAATCCCGTCAAAAATACTAACATAATTTAATCAAACTTTATGCAGTGATAGATCACAACACAAGCTTTTATAATTAGATTGTCTTTAGACCTTCAACGATCTATGGGCAGTCTAACTGTATTTATATTTTTACTTTTAGCTTGTATTTTATTTAGTTAATAAAGGCACTTGCCCAGAATGTAAAAAAAGTATTTTCTAAACTTGTGTAGCCAAAGCTTTTATAATTAGCTTTAATTACCAATTTTTTTTAAACTGCGGTGTCTTTTATTAACAAAATAAAATACAATCTACAAATAAATGGGAAAAACTTTTTGTCCCATTTTTGTGGTCATAAAGTAAAAACTAAAGTGTCCCAAACGTATTTTTAGCGTATTTTGTATTTGCTCTAATGTAAAAACGGTACGTAATAGGTACAAGTGTCAAACTTGGCATAATTATAGTACACACTCTAAATTATAACAACAAATAATAAATACTGGCCAAGTACGAGTCGGTGACAAATTTCTTTTCACCACCGGCTCTCGAACGTTGATACACCGAAGTTAAGCAATGTTGGGTGCGGTTGGTGCTTGGATGGGTGACCGCCTAGCCATGATGTCTTTTTGCACTTTAGTAATAACAAGTTATATGGTGGTACGGAACCCTCAATGAGCGAGCCTGACTCGCACTTAGCCGGTTTTATTTTAAGTTAGTTTGGCCACTTCCATTACAATCATGGCGTACTGCGTCCAAAAGCGTATCTTTGTCCTCAATAAAGTCGTCCGTACCATTCATTCGGTCACCGATTCGTTCATTCACTCATTCAGTTGGATTTCGACCGGAAGCGTCCCTTATCAGGCGGCCGGAGGTGACGCGGCCCTCGAACAATCAACAGAACGTGATTGTTTTAAAAATATAAATTTTCTTACTTAATTGTAGAACAATGCCGAGGAAATGTTTGAGTTCGAGTAAAATAAACATAAATGATAATAAGGAAGTTTTTGCTTGAGGTGTTCATTCTTATCTAACCTCTTTGAATTGGGTTATTCTATAAACCTAACTACAGATTATAAATGGAATTGGCTGAAATAAACTTTCTATAAATGACGTTAGATAATAGGTATACCTTTCTTAAAGTTTTTTTAAATATTATGCTGGAATTAACAATTATTTATTAATTAGTAAATTTTTACAAAACAACACTTTTCCACCGTTAGAAGTAAACATTTTTTTTTAAATGGAACCGCCCGAGAAATGTCAAGCATTTACTTTAGCACGATTTGCTTTGCTTGACTTCTTATATATTATCTTATATATATTCTTGACTTTCGTAACTATCGGGGAACACCCATTCAAGCAGCACATTCCACAGACTAGCAGTTCGCACAATAAATGTTGAATCAAAGCGTTTCGTACGGGTTTTCGGAATATCAACTATAGAGCGGTGACGGTGGCTGAAAACCACAGACTAGGTAAAGCTACTACGTAGCCCAGACTTGTAGTTACGATTTATTCAACGGAAATAATTCAGTCAAATGTCTGAGGAGCGGGGTGAGGGATTGGTAATTTTTGCCGCAATATTTTTTGCTACAACAAGATGTTACGTAGTTTTAAATATTATTTTTTAAGACGAGCGCAGAAACGTTGACGGATCCCGGGCTTGGTCGGTACTGACGTGACAGTGCCTTCAGGGGGCGTGTTTTTACTTAAGACGTTTTCATCAGATGTAGTGACTGAACTCGGTCACCTTACATTAACACGTTAGCTGCGGCACCAATTTTTGCATACTTTCCGTTCCTGCGGCACGAGGTATAATCGGCCCGTACCGTGACCAGACGTTAGGGCGACACGCGGTCTATTAGACCCCACCTCCTTTTACAGACTAAAATCCATTTTCTGGCGCGAAATCAAAGATAAATGAGAATTTTGGTCCTTATTGATATAGACAGTGAATTGATGAACCCTAATCCACCGTCGCCCCGGGATCTGATGGCTAGTTTAGGAATTATTAGCAAAACAAAATATGGGATCTTATACACCTCGTAACGCACTGAAATAGGGCAAATTTTCGCTGCGATTAGTGATGGGAAAAATAATATCGACGTTTTTAATAATATCGACGTTTCGCTTTGCGTTTCTTGTGGAGTTTTTCACTACCTACAAAAATATCAATTAAGTGTTAAGTCCTAATAATAATAACATTATTATCACGATATAGAATAATAGGTAATTCTAGATATGTTGCAAAGTATTAGGTACGTCAATAATCGTTATTACCAATAATATCTTTAGGTATAATATACTTAAGTAATAATATCTTACACTTACTTTAGGTACATAGCTACCAAGATAAGAAAAAACTAGGTACTTACTGAAGATTTTTTCATTAAAAACTTACCTGTTTTGGCTCTGTTTCTGGGTTTTTTAAAATTAACTTCTTCAGACATCGTTTAGACATGTTCGGCGCTGTAAAAGGACGTGCTCTCCAATCGACGTGATGCACAACACTGGTCGCGGGAAGCTCGCGTTGAGTGCGGTACGAGGTCAGGGGGGATATGGGACGTTTTAGCCTCGTTCCGCACTGCATTAAAATTATATTAATTCAGTGCGGCACGAGGCCTAAGACATCCGGTACCAAGGTAGGTACACCACCGAGTCCGGAACCATTAGTGATCTCAAATATATATTTATCTCTTTCCTACACTGGACCAAACCAAAGCTATGCCATTCGCACGACAGAGAAATTCACTTTTTTGCTTGCCGCACCACAGGGAAGTTGCATCAGGGGTGATTTAGGCCTCGCTTCGCACTTAACGTGTTAAATGTCTAGTTATAGAAAGTCTTTGCTGAAAACGAATTCAGTAAAAAATTAAGATTACTTGATGATTCCATAAATTCCAAATTCAAACTTACTATAAGTGTCACCACAATAGCTGGAATCTTGTAGGTACGTGTGTCATGTCCCTTTGCCACCAATTGTGATTTAAATTCCGAATGCCTTTCCAATAAAAAACACATTTCCTAATTTACTTCGGCGACGACGTAAGTATTGTGTCCGAACAATAGTCCTGACTCATGACGTGATTCATATATCGAACTTTAACGGGATTGGGTTAAACCGTTTTCCATTTTCAAATGCGGCATTTTTTATGCATTGCTGAAAGTCCTATACTTACTTACATAGAAATTAATTTAATTATGCGCTTTTTTTTTTTAGTTTTTTTTTTCTGGGTCTTGTTGGATACATACTATACTCTGCTCTACATTCAAAACGTTGGGTGGCACAAAGAATTTGCAAAAAACTGATGAATATTTTTTTATAAAAGATGCGTGTAATTTTTCAGCATAACGTTTCTTATTGGAAGTCAAGTATCGTTATTGTATATTATGGTGCTTATTTTCTTATCTCTATGTCCCTAAATCTATATAAAAATGAATCCTTATTTACCTTGGTCACGCCATAACTTGAGAACGACTTTACCGATTTCATTCTTCTTTTTTTTAGTTTCCTAATATGTACTTAGTAGAAGGTTCTTGCGGAAAATTGCGCAGAAATTGGAAAATTTCAGAAAACTTAACGACAATTTTAACTTCTCTCGTTTGACAGTTCTAAGACAGGACGACGTCTGTCGGGTCAGCCAGTCTTTTATAAAGTAAAACTTTTGTACTTTTCAAAAATGTTACCAAATTAAAAACTACACCTTGAAATCGTCCATAATAACTTTTTTAAGGAAACTATTTGTGATTTTTTTATTTTAGCTCTCTGTATTTAGCAGTCAAACTTGCTTGTCGTTAAAATGAAAAAAATAATCATAAACAAAAAAAGGTAAAATACGAAATTTCCAGTTATTTGATTTAAAAGCCAAACTACTAAACCGATTTGGATGAAATTTCAATATTACCAATTTGAACGTAAAAAAAACGAAATCTGTTAATAAATATTGGAGTTCTGTGGTACCAATGTGCCAAACATCAAAAATACAACAAAATTGTGAACCGGTTCCTTTTTTTAAAGTCGGTTACAAAGTTAGTCAACACTCTATAAATTAACACAGTATTTTATAGAGTTTACAAGAAAATTTATGTTGGTATCTCTGTCTCCACATATACATTTTATTATGTCGAAATATTTTCTCACACTAGTCCTAACAAAAAAAAAATGCCATGTATACCTTTTAACTGGCATATTAGCAATGAACCCATCTTAAAAAGTACATAACTACTGCAGTTTTAGACCATAACAGGCAAACTATAAGACAACTGCTGTCTGCCTGTCCGTCAGACAACTCGACCCTTCTACGGGCAGTATTAACCATTTTAAAATTTTAAATAAGCAATTTATTTATTACTTGATTTTAAACTCGTCCTGTATATGGCAATAATTATTTCTGACATCACGCGGTAACAGATCAATGTGTGCGAAATTCGACATATTTCATATTGAATTTTGATTTCTTATCCTGGTTCGAATTTAGAATTATGTTTTTAAGTTTTTGGTTAATTAATTACTGATCTAAATTTTAAATTATAATCGAAATTGGTACGTTAATAAGTAATGCTTGAGATTGTCAACACGCTGATGTAAATTTTCACAAGCAAAAACGAGGTAGCAATTTTAAGCGTTAACGTACAAATAACCTTTTTAGGACTATAAACTTTTGATTCATTATACTGCCGTATATTTTGTTTTTTATTTTAGTTAAGTTTCATTTGTATTTTCGGTGTGTAATAAAGAGTTGTTGTATTGTATTCATTACTTACCTACATAACGAAATAAAGTAAGTATTTCTTAATAATGATACTTCTGATTATTTCTCAGAGTCAGAGACTCACTCAGTTTTTGCAGTTTTTAGAATTTGATACGTATTTTAAAACCTGATTCTTGTACTAGTTAGTGAATGGACTATTAAGCCTTAATAAGTATTTAATCGAGCATACATTCAATAAAAACGCTAATATTGTCGAAGCATGTGAGAATTATTATTGGAATAATTCGATTTTGTCTTCGCATAATTATCATAATAAACGAACACATTGCGAAATCGTGCATTAGTGCTTGCTCTTTCTTTCAGATTAAACCTCTCTTTCCACACAAGCAATTCCCGTAAACCAATTAGTGAACAGTTTTCACTCTTTGTGCCTTGAGATACGATCCCGTTTAGATTAGCAAACAAACTGAAGAATACAGCTGCTTGCCGCCCATTTAGTCTAATTACAGCTTTATCTTATCCGGACACGGACGAGAATCGTTTGTCGTCGTGTAATCAATGAGGCATTCGCGATGAAATGCGAAATGGATTATTTTTTCAAAAATGGAATTAAGAAGAGACAATAACGTTCATTGTTTTTAAAGATGGCGGCCGGGGCTGGCTCAAATATGAGATTATTACTTGTGCGTCTGGCTTATGATAATTTTATAGCTCGGAATGGCACAATAGCGAGTTCATTTTAATGCAAAATCGTAGTACTGAATAAGAAAACGGAAACATAATCTCGTCTGTCCGGTTATTAGCAAAAAGTATTGAAACGACTCTTTTGATCGCAGGAAATGATGTATTAAGATTCTTACTCCATTAAAATTAAAACATTGGGTATATTATGAGAAGTTTGAAGTTAACTTTTACTTCGGTGTTTTTATTGCCTATTAATTTGACATTTACAATCTACTTGATCTTTCCAATAATTAACAAAGATACAAACGAGTTAATTGATATAGTCTTTCAAAGAGCTGTTATAATAATGTATGACGGTGAACGGTCAATAAATAAACTCTTAAAATTAATATTCTTTTTTTTAAAGAAGTTTCTGCTTA
Organism: Agriopis marginaria; assembly: GCA_932305915.1. NCBI lineage: Eukaryota > Metazoa > Arthropoda > Insecta > Lepidoptera > Geometridae > Agriopis > Agriopis marginaria. The sequence continues at coordinate 15,873,024 of OW029914.1, read as the reverse complement.
GTTATTATAATATATTATTCAATATTATTAAATATTCAAGAAAATTAAATTATTCATATAAAAAAAGGTTATTTGGTTAATTTTTATAATTTACAGGCGTTAGGCCTCTCCTGTTAAGTTTTGACATCCTGTTATAGGAGAGACCGCTCTTTCGTTGATACATCGTAATTTCATATCATCTAGAAATAAAATCTTCGAAAGAAAAATACATACCTACCTACTCTTATGTCGCGTTCCAATTCAACGCCAATAGAGAACCTATATGGCACGAATAAAATTTAAGTAAGCCGTGTTGATTCTAATTAGTACTGTTGGCGTGATTAGGAACGCTTTACTCTACAATTTTCAATTTTTTTACCCAGTTATTAACAAGGTTTTCTACCTTTTTTGAATTACCAAAAAAAAAAAAAAAAAACAGAATGCTGCCGTCAGATTGTAAAGCGCATATTATGCTACCGCTCAGCCACAGAAAAGGGAAGTAAATAGAACGGAAATGAGAAGGAAAATCTGTTACCAGGCATTATGAGAGATCTTTGATTGAACATTCTTATTTAGATTACTGACGTTTCGTTTATATGGGTGCAATTGGCTACAACAAATTTCTTACAAAAATGCCTTGACAGCCGTTCAAATTTATACAAAAAAACTCTCCCCACTTCTATCTACCTATACCCATTACCAATGAGAGTAACATATAAGATCATTACCCATTACACCAAAAATCATTATAAAACACACTGTCTAGACACAAAAAAAGAAAAAAACTATATCGGAATAAATCCATTTCGAAAATCGAACGCTAAATATCAAAAATTCCTATATTTTCATTATGTCTTGATTGTCAAAAAGATCGAACGGCATTGTTTTAAAATATTCCTCTTATTTTGAAACGGCCAGCTGCGAGATAGATTAGTGATGTGCCGCGTCAGTTCCAGAAAGCTGAATAACTAGCACGTAACGAGTAATTTAAATAGATCGCTCCCTCAATTGGGGTTAATTCTCGCGTTTAAGGAATATCGTGGATGTTTAATTATGAGAACTTGAGGACGCGTTGTGGCGTTTGTGGAGTAATTGATGACTTTTTATGTTGTTGTTTTGTCTTAGTTTGTAGGAAGTTTTTTTACATTATTTTGTTACGACAATTGAGAGATTTAGATACTTGGGAAGCTTAAAAGCTTCAACACTAGAGTATTAGTAAAACTGCTTTGTATATATTTTTTCGTTACCAATTTTTTTTTACATTCCTAATTCAATTGATTTAAGAAAAAGTATTTTATTTAAAGTTTCATACAAATTAAGAACAGTGCTGTTGACAATTATATATGTAATGTTTTATACAGTGTAAACTCTATATAGCGATACTCGATTTAACGACAAACTCCCTTAAACGTCGAAATTACTTGACTTTGGTTGATTTACCTTGTTGTCCATACAATCATACACTCTATGTAGCATCACACTCCCTCTAAATAACGACAACAATACATCATTATTAAGGAATATAACACCTCGTATTTACCTTGTATTTACCTCGACTGTCGGCATTATACGTAGACGAAGATAACAGACAGTGTTTTTATTTGTATAAATATTAATGGTTGTTGTTTATACTTTACAAGAAAATACATATTATAATAGTAGGTAAAGGTATATTTATTTATCTTCTCTCCGTTCAACGATTATTCTCAATAACGTCATAAAATGTGCAGTCCCTAAAGTGTCGCTATATGAAGTTTACACTGTATTTAAATTCTATTTTTGTGTTCTGAAAGTTTTTACTTACGTTTTGATAATGATATTCTTAAGGGCTGTGTGCAATTCGTTAGGTGTCAATAAATTTAAGGTTACGTCTAATACTCTACGTGTCTAATCATATGTGCGATTGCCCACGATAGGAAAAATATCATCGACAATGATATCTGACACATTCAAGCAAAAGTCCTGTTTACTACCTTGAAAGCCAATCTAATAAGATTACGTTGTCATATTTTTTTTACTGAGATACATTATACTTATACCATCGTAAATTAAATACTTTATTCATAACAGATAATTAGAATCTACTAGAGACCACCTCGGTTTAAAAATTGGCAACACTTAACCCATTCGCTGCCACTTCAACTTGTGTGACATCACATATGTGCCGGCTGTTTGTATTTGATTTTTTGGCTTAAAATAGGTTATTATTTAATGTTCTATAAATAAAAGTAATAATTTCATATAAAACCTCTAAAAATAGAGGTAACGCAAACTATGTGTTGGTGGCACACTAAAAAAAAATGTAGTGAGCAGTGCCACCAACGCTAGGTTTGCGTTCAGAAATGAATGATGTTATGCAGCATTTTTTCTGTCAGTTAGGAAATAAAAACAGTGAAGTCCAATTAGCTTGCATGTTCTCTCGACAAAATGTATGAAACAGCTGTTTATTTTTTTTTGCGATTTCGAGGTTGGTCCCTTTGTAAAAGTTGCTTACAATGATGAGTACAATGACATCCTAGAATATCGCTAGTCCGTTGTTTTCATGTTGCTTAAGTGCATCCAAAAATGTTTGATCAGTCTGTGCCACTGAACGCATGGTTAGAGTTGACCATTAATTACTCTGTTATTAATAATATTATATCAAAACTATTCAATTTATACCAAGATTAACATACCTTCATCACATTACAACAATAATTCAATCAAAAAGTTCGATGCAATCGTAGATATGCTAAAAACAAAAATCGCACAAAACACCGCCAGATTGTTTAGTTCGTAAATCGTAACAGATGAACTGAAGCTCAGATGTCGGGGCTGGTGGAGTTTCTACACGTAAAAAATATAAAATAGTGTTACCAATGTTAAATAAAATCAGTTTAAGCTATGGAAAAATTATAAAAAAATAAAAATCATCGCTCCACCTTGAACTCAAATGGTGCGTTGAGAGCACGAGATTGAAGTTCCACAAAACTCAAACGGTGAGCTGCTAGCAGCGAATGGGCAAATATTTGTATTTAGAATCAAAACGCACCATTCAAATCAGCTGCAAAATGAAAGTATTTTTTTACAACTGAAGCGGAATGCGTCCGTCACGATGATTCGCGGAGTTGCCCGAACGGCAATCAAGATAATAAACTAGAACTTTTTTATATTTTTATGTTCCGTAATTGCCGAGTTCCTTTGAGAAATTTCAATAAAAACCAATTTACTGGGAGCCAATAGTTATCAGATACTTGAAAACTTTCAAATGAGAACGGAAACTACGAATTCTAATAGCATAAAGAGGCACGTCTGCTATCTACTTACATCACTCTTCGACTTTTTACTGAATCGTGATCCGCTTTTTTTCTTCCAAAGAACACATATTCAGATGTGTAATGACCAATCTCCGGGCGTTGAACAAAAAAAAAAGAAAAAGAGTATTAATGCATCAGTTACTAAACCGTCAGACGCATGCTCTTGCGCATCCTTAACGCATTCATAATAAGAACAAGACGTTCCATTTTCAAACGGACGAATTACAAACACTGGGAGCATTCCATTTTCGAATGTTGCATTCAGTTCATATTTAAATTTTGAAAATAGAATGGGATTTATTGAATGGATATCATTGAGAGTTCTTTGAATTGATACGGGATTTTCTGATTGGAGAGTAGCAATTAGTAAACCAATACTCGCGGCTACATTTCAAAATATGTTGTCAATCGTTATTAGTTCTATCTCATTTTTATATACAAAGGTATATAAAAATGAATCCCTATTTACCTTGGAAACGCCATAACTTGAGAACAACTTTGCCGATTATATTCATCTTTTTTTTTAAGTTTTTTTTTTTTTTTGTAGAAGATTCTTGCGGTACGAAAAATTAAGAATATTGCGCAGTAAATTGGAAAATTTCAGAAAACTTAACGGCTATTTTAACTCCGCGCGTTTGACATTTCTAAGACAGGACAACGTCTGTCGGGTCAGCTAGTTTAGTCAATATAGTTATATTACCACAATTTTTCAAACTTATAAAATACAAGATAGATTATGAATATTGTTTTTTTTTTCGTAGCTCGTCTTTGATATATTTAATTAGAATCTTGTTAGTTTAGTCTATTATATTCTTGTTTCCAGAAACTGAGTCAGTGCAACTTTTTAAGGCGTTACATCACTACCTACTTGACACGAACAGGAAATTAGTTAAATACCGCGAACGCACATTCAAATTTCGAACAACAATTTAAATTCAGAACAAGAAAATTGTCCCCTATTAAATCCAATTGATTATAATTAAAAAATTCTGCTCGACAAATACGCGGGCGTTCTACACGATAAAAATTCTTTATACATTTTTAATTAACATCAAAACATTGAACGTTCTATACTTCATACTTCGAACCGGGGTCAATACTCTTAGAAAAAGTTACCAGCTTAACTTGAACTTTAGACCCGTGAAGGATGTTTTGAATTGAAACTCACAGTTACACTGGGCGGAAAGAATACACGCGGCGTGGTCACCCATCAATCAATGGGATCAGATCGAAACGAGCTTACATTATGATTTTATAAGTTTGAGTAATATTTTATTCAAATTTTACTTGATTGAATGTCTCGAATGTAGGTTTTAACTCAAATATCTGTGATTAATAATACCATTTGCAATTCAAATAACGAAACTCGATTCAAAATAGAAGAAATAGTATCAGTTTGAGTCGATAGAAAAAGAAAAATATGATTTGTGGCCAGCATCTTGATATTCCAGCATTCCGCCGTCACCCCACACGCCCGTCATAATCCATCTCGAGCTTCGATATTTGAATACATTCGAATTTGGAACGCGCCAGTAATACGAACTTGCACCGTTTCGTTTTTCAATTGCTTCACTAATATTTTGAATTTAGAACGTCGGTTTCGAGATAAGTGTTTTTGTTGCTTTTTTTTAATTCTACGTCTAGACAACTGACGTATGAGAGTATCTAGCTTCAATTTTAGTGGGCAATAAATTGTGTTGCCATTGTATTGTCATGGTTTTAGTATGAAAGGTGATAGAGAAATCGCGATGTCGTTTATTCTGTTCACGTGTGTGTTACGTAATTGGGTGAGTGAGTGTGAGTGGCCGGCACGCGCCATCGTGCCACGTAGAGCCGATAAAGCGCGGGGTGGCCGACGGTGGCCGTCGCATTCTTTTACGCGCGTCCCATAGACAAAAAGTCCATTCATGGCTCTGTGACGTCAACGGCTGAATAATTTGGCACTGTTGCTAAAGATACTGACGGATTTTTTGCAATGTAAGCTATTGTATCTTACGTAACTGACGAAATTGAATATATTCCTTTTGTTAGAACGATATATATTGCATCCGGTTGTATAGCTTCTAGACCGCATCATCGTTTAACATAAGGCAATGTGACAGTCAAAGACAAGTGTGTATAAAAAAGCTCGATTTTTAAAAGTCAGTTAGAGCTGTCAAATCCGCTAACGCCTTAGCAGAAGGGTAAAAGAGAAAAATCGTGCTTTAAGGTGGTTCGATTTACCTATGGCGGGAAATTTAAATTTTAAACAGTTTTTTGGTCCTAGTAGCCAGGCCAAGTAATTATTTTTCAATAACACAGTGTTTGCGCAAAATGTTGGCTGTTCTTTACATTATAATGTACAATTATTTAACAGTAACGCACTATATTACTTACATTTGTGAATAAACCGTTTGAAACAGCAAAAATTTGTTTATTCACAAATGTAAGTAATAATGGGCATTAGAGATAAATAGCTTTACATGATTTTGTAAAGAATAATAATCAATCTGCGCAAACATCATGGTTGTTTACAATAATTACCCGGCCTAGCTACAAGGACAAGAAAACTGTTTGAAATTTGAATTTTCCGCCATTTGTGCAACGAACCACCTTAAAGGTTTTTAACAAGCAGACGGGCTGCCTGATGGTAAGCAGTCATCGTCGCCTATTGTAACACCAGAGGCATTACAAATACGTTGCCGACCCTTAAGGACTCTATTAGCTCTATTATCTTTTAGCTCGCCTTGAGTAGAACCCCATGTTGTAGCTTCTCGGAAACACCATGTTAGGTAGCTCATTCCACATTTTGCAGGTGTGAGGTGAGAAAGATGTTAAAGAAAAAGTTGCAAACGCGTGAACAAAACCACATTATGGTTTTTGTTTACATTCAAGCGTATTAAGCACAAGAAAACGTCGGGAAATCTTAAAATATTGACGCAATTTTTTTCCGCACATTACGACAGGCTAAAACCATTAAGGCCACACCATCCTCATCTTACGTATTTTACTGACATAAATTTTCCCCAGTAAAGAGGCTTCTGTGGAGTTTTAGAATTAACTTGGAAATATTATGTATCACCACATTATATCACATCACACTCGACATTTTCGAAAACTTAATAAAATAACAATCTACAATTATTACAAATTAAAACTCGAAATTACATAAGTTTAGGAAAACAATGTGGTTACATGTTTTATTCACGTTCGCGCCAAAACTTTCGCTTTGTTTTGTTTTATTTTATTTTATTATATACACAACACAAATTACAATCCTACAAAACATTATATCTATTATCGGTCCAGATCTGGATTGTAACTTAAAAATATGTGTAAACATAAAAACAAGATGAGCAGACATGAATGAGGTGTGGTGTGATGTGGTGTTTGACATTATCATCATCATTTCAGCAACAGGACGTCCACTGCTGGACATAAGCCTCCCATCGATCTCCAAAAGTGCCGGTTGGAAGCGGCCTGCATTCAGCGTTTCCCTGCGGTCTCTCTTAGGTCGTTTGTCCATCTTGTGGGTGGAAGTCCTACGCTGCGCTTACCGTTCCATGGTCTCCATTCCAGAACCTTTCAGTCCCATGGGCCATCTGTTCTGCGTTATATGTGCTCTGCCCACTGCCACTTCAACTTGCTATTAATCCGAACTGCTAGTCTGTGGCTGCGTGCGTGAATGCGCTGCCTGAATGGGTCTGCCCCGATAGTTACAATCTGGGTGTCTTCAAATCACGAGTGAATCGGTTTCTTCTAGGCAAGCGTGCTCCACCGTAGACCGCATCATCGCTTAACATCAGGCGAGTTGGCGGTCAAACGCAAGCCTATTATTGAATTTAAAAAAATACATAGACAAAATGTGGCAATTTTAAAGAAATGCCTTACGACAAAATATACTAGTTACTATAATTACCACTTCCTTTAGCACCTTTTTACCCTTTAGACTATCCTGATCTCCAACACGTATGCATCACAATTATCGTCAGCCCTCGTCACAAAAGACAATGCCGTATGAAGACATGAGTTCCAGAGGGGCAATTATAGTATGGATTGCTGGCACGCCTTCTATTGTGCCTACGAAGCGGGCTTGAAAGTTTAACGTGATAGGCTGAATGCATGGATTTTAAGAGTAAACTATTCAATTTTTAAATGACATCGCCAGCCATGTTGGAAAAAAGAAAGAATACAAATTTGAAAATGGAATTGCCTATATAGTGCAACCATGTTGGAATAAAGAAAGAACACAAAATTGAAAATGGAATTGCCTATAATATATATATTGCGGACTTTCTAGGCAGGCATGGTATTTAACCTGCTAGGCTGGAGAAAAAAGTTTGAAGGTTTAAAAAAAAAAAGTTTTTTTAAAATGTTATTGTCACTAAACTGGATTTAGGTAAAAACATTATAAATGCTGCTTTTGCGATTTTTCCTTAATTTAATGTACCTAATTAGTGTAGTTACGGTATACCTACGCATTAGAAAGCTTCCCGTTAACCTTTTACCCCCTTACCTTAAAACACTCGACTTCTATAAATACACAAGGATTACAATCACGGCTATGAAATATGAAGAACCCCAAAGTATTAAAACATTCGTCTGTCCGTTCAAAAACATTAATATAACTTATCTCTGTTCGGAGCACTCAAAATATCTATTTTTAAGCTAAAACCAGCCTATATAGCCAGTCGTTATTCACCCAAAACGCAATAACAAAAAGACGTATGTTTCATACAAAAAGCACGCAGTTACGACGTTTTATATCAATGCTAAATGTAAAAATTGTATCCCGACGTTATGGAGGAAATGATTGATTTTATTGCCAGACTTTACAGATTCGACGTTTTAAAACACTTGTTCGTGAAATTTAGAAAATTCCATTTGTAATATCGATTCGATTCGATTTCGGCATGACGCAGACTGTGTTTTGTTTTGGCGGGAGTATGATTTGAAATGATAGTGTTCGGAATTTATTTTAGGGATGGTCTTTTGTTTCTAATTTCAAATTTGAAACTATCGATACTTTCTGACAGTTGACATTATATTATTGTTGCAAAAAAGGTAACAAGGTAACAACTAATATGAGTTGGCTTTAAGGTAGTTTTAGAGCTTTTTTTACTGTTTATATTTCCATATCACTTAGTTTAATTTATTAACGGCCTATGCACATTAATCTAACTACCGATACTAATAAAATGTTCTGACAACGCATCCTCATAAAATGTTAACATAACAAACACTGAATTAGTCATGTTATTGGAACTTGGATCTGGTTCGTCTCAGTTTGGGAAGACATCTGGTTTTCGTGTATGAGCTTTCATGGGAATGATGGAATGACGGACTTTATTGATTTCTGTTATAATATGTATGACTCGTCTGGAAATGCCTGTATGTTTAATGCGTTTTTGTTTTTCCTTACAATTTGATGTACTTACTCTTACTTTTTTATTATTTCACCTGTGAGGAATTTGGCGTCGCACTTCTTGTCGTTTGCCAGTGTTAAGTATTACAATATTATTAAGTTTACTTATGTGTCGTCAAACAAGTCACAGTCAGAGTCAAGCAAGCAAGTCAAAGTCATGCCCTAGTAAAGTGGCGGAGACTTCACAAGAGTCTTCTATGGAGGTTTGAAAACAACACGAAAATACGATGTTTCACCGCGTTATATCACTTGCCCATACTCGAGCACGTCCACAAACATTTAAATGAATTATCCATCATTCGAAAATACACTAGTTTAAAAAAATAATACAATGAGACATGTTTTTTTTCCACGTAGGCACCAAAACCTTACTCTTACATATTATGGTGGTAATGTAATTATTAGACAGATAGAACAGGTATTCTGTTAGATTTGAAATTTGAACATTTGCTAAGACTATATCTATTCTGATGTATTTTATCATCATCAGCTATTAAACGTCCACTGCCGAACAAAGGCATCCCTCTTACAGAGGGGTGTTGCCATAATCCCCACGCTTGGCAGGCGGCTTGAGGATCACAGTACGTTCACCGTGTACTAATAGGACGCTGCTGCTCATCCTTCGGTGGTTCTGGTCGCAATTTTAGGATATATCCGGGACCATTGTATTTTATGCTTGGAAGCAATGATAGCTTTTTTTTATCTTGTGAATCTATATCTACATAGATTATATAAAAATAAATCCCTATTTACCTTGGTCACGCCATAACTTAAGAACGAATTTACTGACTTCATTCATCTTTTTTTATAAGTTTCCTAATACTTTGTGGATGGTTCTTACGGAGAGAAAATTTAAGAAAACTGCGCAGAAAATTGAAAAATGTCAGAAAACTTAACGACGATTTAATATCGCGCTTTTGACAGGACAACCTCTGTCGGGTCAGCTAGTTTGTGATAAAATTAAGCAATAGGAAAGCGCTTTCGAGAATTAGCTAGGCTAGCTATTCAATCCGGTGAAATCAATAATGATGGCAGACCAAAAAAATAATTCAGTTTAAAATCAACCGAACCCGTTGGGTTATTTCTGGATCGACAGTTCAATAACTCATAAATCAGAAAAAAGTAATTAACAATTCATAAAATTCCATGCCAAGCCGCGTCGATCTGATATTCGACTAAATACTGCAATCCTAAATTTCTAACTTTCCTCGATTTAGGATCAGGAATATTATTTGACATAATTATTAAACTAATACTAAAATTAAGCACAATACTATTAATTGTACAATTATCAATTTTGTGTTTCGTCATTACAAAAAATGCTGTATTGTATTTGTATCAGTAAAAATAAGTAACAAACGTAAAGTTTTGAAGTTCAATAAAAATAAATTTCAAAATCATGACATTTGCGCTCTTTTTCTGCTATAAATCGAATCGAAATCCGAGTGAATTTTGACCGTTTCAATTCTGGAATCTGTCCGTTTTTAGCCCCATTCCGTGGTACCAAATTAAAAATGGAAGAATTCTCGCTTGCAAAGGAATTTATATTTTATTTCATTTGAATCCACCATCTTTTGTTTCCCGCTTGCGATCGGAATTCATATTTTTCTGTGTTTTGTTTCGGCGGGAGTATTGTTTTATTGTTGGCCCTAAATGTTTCGTTCGGGAACGGGTATTAATTATTTTCTTACCGGTCTTTGTGGCCGGCACTTCGACAAGTTTCGATTATTCTTTTGAGATTGTCAAATTTTTATTTTGGTACATCACTATTTTTTTTTTTGTATTCTGCATTAAAAAAAAGGTCTAATCACAGAGTTTTTAATTTATGTTTTTTCGCTTATCTACTCATATTTGACATCATTATTATCCTCAGCCTTCCTGAATCAATGCAGATAGATATACCTAAGTCTATCGTGTTATGTCTACAAATATTTCCTGGAGGGCCAATGACATGTAATTTTGTTATAGCTGCCTTTTTCGCAATTTTAGTGTTGCTCCCATAATAAAAGTTATTCGTTATGATGAATACAATGACCTCTTTTCGGCTTAATACAATCGTTTCGAGTAACCTTGAATGAAAAAAAAAACCGCCTGTAATAATAATTACAGTACGGTTACTTGCGCTTAAACTATTAGAAATTAATTAATAAAAATAATACTACCGATCTGACATTCTCTCGTGCGTGTTGAGACGGGGTGTATCCGGCTACATTCGATTCGGGCAGATTTCCGGCATATCTGGCTACTATCCGGCTACTTTAAAAGTGTTAATCGCCTTCCTCTGTTTGAATCCACAATTTAGTTGTGTTATATGAATACTAATATACCACAACTAATACTAATTTTTTTACTAATTTATTACATAATTAGATAAAAAAAAACGAAATTTGATTTCGAAATTATTAAGCCTTCGAAAAAAAAACGTATCCTTGGAGTTCGATATAAATGACTACGTTTTGAATATAAAAAAAAACTGTGGAGCTACTTAGAAAACTTCAATTATATAATAAAAAAGGAACACGACGAAGAAAATCGGTCCACAAATGGAGGAGTAATCGAAGTACAAACAATAAAAAAGAGGTTTGTAAAGTCAGTTTACGGACGATAATTTTACGTGATAACGCTTAGGCTGATCGTGCCTCTATATCGCTTGTTTCGCGCTCTCGCTTGCACGCGCGGCTCAGGCGGAATGTCAGCCGGCGTTCATCGACTTATAAGACATTATCACGTCAAAAAAACCGAACCGAATTGAGAACCGACTCCTGAAATCCTGAAGGTGAATCTTCAGGATTTAATAAGTAATATAAATAATAAGTAGGTATTAGTATTAGCTATGTTATATTAGTATTTTTTTTATAATTTATGTAATCTTGAGCTTTTTTAATTTAACCGCCAAAAAACTTTTATTCGACATCTCTCCAGATTTAAACTTACGTTACGTAACGTTCTCCGTCCGACAACGACCAAAGATTATTCGTTGCTCATCAATCTTAAATAGACGCACAATCTATTGTTTCGTGACATTTAGACCAATTTATAAATACCTACGCTCATATTCTAAAAATAACACGCATAATTCAAATTTTAAAATTGGAACGCGGTAGCTTGAATTATCACATCCATTGTCACAATTATTTATTCCGAATTCAAATTCGTGTATTGCTATTTGAATGTGGAATAGTCACATTCCTAATTGCCGCGCGTTGGTATTTTGGCAGCTCTAGTGCTATAGGCGAATGCGTTTTCCAACGTCTCGCTTTGTATTCGAATTTAGAAAAGGCTATGTATTTTGCTTTCTTTCGTGGCCGTTGAACGGTTATTGTGTGCAAATGTAATTGTTCCAGCGGCTGGTTAGTGGTTATTGCTGGAAATATGAGGAGGGAAGTTTCGTCTCAGTTCATGTCATAATGCCTGTCCGGAATATCAACTGACGTGAAGGGCGGCATAAGCTTAGAAAAACAAAGCAACTTAAACGGCAAACAATCCTGCTAATGATCATCATCATCATCATCATCATTAGCCAGAAGACATCAACTTGAACATAGGCCTCCCCTTTTAATCTTCACACTGAACGAAAGCCTGCCATCTGCACCCACTGGATGCCCGCGACTCTCATAATGTCGTCGGTCCATCTAGTGGGAGGCCTCCCTACGCTGCATTTTCCGGTTCGTGGTCTCCACTCCAGAACCTTTCTTCCCCATCGGTTATCTGTTCTTCGAGCGATGTGGCCTGCCCATTGCCACTTCGTCTTGCAAATTTTAACAGCTATGTCGGTGACTCTGGTTCTTTGGCGAATATCCACGTTTCGGATTTTATCGCGCAAAGAAACTCCGAGCATAGCTCTCTCCATTGCACGCTGATGGACTATGAGTTTTTCCAACAAAAAAAAACACTGCCCATTGATACAAAGTGAAATATATTTTAACCCACCTAATGGGCATGCGTTTTTTAATGTGTGTATGATTTACTCGTGTTTTATGCGAATAAATTATATTTATACCTATACTATACCTTTACCTATACCTTTTTTTGTCTTTGATAATACAACGAGCCGAGATGTTTTTTCATGTTGGCGCCAAAGCTCCATGTCTGCAGTTTCTCTGTACAGATCTCACTCACTGGGTGTCCATAAATTGCGACTTCTCAAGTTACGATGACGAGTGTATCGTCGACAGTATTAGACCTTACGGCGACATTTTTAACATTATAACAGCTGACATTAACTTTTTAAACTGTTTATCGTAATCTAGACATTCTTATAGCAGGCTTTTAATGTCAGGCTACTTTTTAACTACTCAATTAGAAGAGAAACTGTTAGTTTGTTTCGTATTCTCGCCACCGTTGACGCCCTTGGGGTGACAAGGGTAATTTGCCAGTAGACGGCCCCCCAGGAGTATTCATCTTCTGTTTTGTGCAGGCTGAGTCAAGTTCTGTATCCCAAACCTTCGACCAAAATAAAATGAATCGATGGGCCCAGAAGAAGCGCATTTTGGAAGATTACTAAATGAGCGCCGGCGCTCACTTCGTTTCGTGTCTCTAGCCGTACGAAGTGGAACACGAGCCTATTGTTACATGATAACGAAACATCTGACAAAATTATGCCTTCGTGTGCTTTCCTGAAGTGACATAACAAAAATATCTATACGCTATAAATTTTTTGTAACAATTTTACTCTACATGGTTATAATTAGGTGTTGAAGTATATTTCCGAAGGCTTTGACTCGTTTTTACTGAGCAAGTTCAATGGTTATGGCCCGTCAATTAATTTTATTTTAATCAAGGTCCCAAAGGCCTCTGATTTGACCTAACGATTGATGTTCTGGGGCCATACGTTTATCTGTTTTAAGCGTTTCTATTTAGGTGATTGCGAAAAGTTACGCGACCGCAAACCGTATCTCAGCGCGTTAAGGTTGACGTTCGCGTGATTTTTTGCTATTAGGTGTTTCAGCGTTAGTTTGAGCTTAGCCGTAAGGCTCCAGGGGGGTTAGACAAGACCCATTTTCTGTTAGCGTTAACGCCTGCGGAAAGATGAAATTGTATGAAAATGACATTAGCTTTAGATAACATCTCTCAAGCTAATGTCATTGTCAATGTCGTTTTCATACAATTTTATCTTTCCGTAGGCGTTAACGCTAACAGAAAGTGGGTCTTGTCTAACCCTCCTGAGCTATGTTACCGCTTCAAATATTGTCCAATAATTTATTGGAAATTCACAAAATACTTACTTACTTGAACATAATGACTGCCGATGACAATCGCAGTTTACTTAGTTTAAAAGTCTCATGCAATTGACGAGTCAAACAAAAAATTATGTCACGCTACAATGGCGCGTTGGTACAAATGCAAGTAAACAGCAAAATAGAAACAAAATACGATATTTATATCGTGCCAATTTGGCAACATCTTCAATAATATGTAGGTATTGGTTGATTATTACAGATTGCCAATAAAATGGATAGGTATTATTGTATGTAAGATAGATTTACCAATACAAAATGGTGGGGTCAGAATTTTGGGAACAATTCCCACTTAGGTATATTTTATTAGTAGACTTAATTTGTTCGTTTTTTCTGTAAGTATTAAGGTAAATTGGTAGATTCGTTATGTTTGGTATACTAAAACCTGTATTATGTCTTCAATGTGATGTCTTATATGAAATTAAACGTGTTTTTAATTATAAAGTTATTTCTTCTCATAAATATAAATTATTTTCATTAAACCAATTAGACGAGCCAGACTCTAACAATATTACTTTCAGAAACCTAGTAAAAGTGATCAGCTCACATCGAAAAAAAAACAGCTTTCGTTTAGCTTTTTACAATGTTATGGCAATTGTCAGACGCATTCTCTCAGCCGCCACACTATGAATACATGTATACTCTAAATACTTTTTTTATGGGCAAGGGCAAGTGCAAGACCCTTTATTAACTAAACAATATACAAGCTAAAACTAACACTAAATATATATGTAATTCTGCACTCTGTATATTTATCATATCATCATCATCAGCCAGAAGACGTCCACTACTGAACATAGGCCTCCCCCATTAACCTCCACAGTGAACGACAGTCACGACAGATTTATCATATACCTACACGAAACTATTGTCAATATCGGTTGAATGGTATATCCTTGCCGATTTTCGCATAAAAAATACATAATACTTAATAGTACCTACTACTTGTGCACAATATTCGATCCGACCTGATATGAAAATAAATAGGGACTCTTAAACATTCAAATGTCACATATCAGAACGCACCATAATTTTGCAAGCCCCGCCCTGATACCCCAGAATGCAAGTAAACAATAAACGCGTTTCGCACCGCCATTCAGCATGGCTGCCAAAATCACGGATTGCCAAAATATTCCTCCTGCGTTTGATGTCGATGAGACAATAATTCGTGTTTTGAGTGCGCACTATCCAGGGAACGGACTAAGGAAGATTTATCGTGAAGTGGGTTTACTATTATCAGGGGCCGACGAACGAACGACGAATTTTGACTGATTTTTAATATTAAAGATGCTACACAAAAAAGTGAGTTTTAATGCTAATACCTATATTATCTAAATTGTCACGACGCACTTTTTTCACAAATTTCACCGAACTTCGTTAAGACACCTTCCCAAATGCATCAATCTCCTTAATCCACCCTTGTAAGGTTTAAACCAGTGCCGTTAGACTGGCATTTTCAGTGTAAACGGTAATATGTTATCAAAAGAGTTACGATAGAGTGCTAACCTAAAACATCTTATCTTTCCTGCTTAAGTGTTGCCTTCCCTAACCGATTTCTTCCAACGTAAGACCTATTTCTTTCTAAACTGAAGAAGGAAAATACATATTTTGGAAGGAATATGTTTTTAGAGGCAAGAATAAGCAGGAATGATAGGAATTTTAAAACTGAGGAAGGAAAAGGTCATAATTTGGAATGAATAGGTTTTGGAAGGCAAGACTCAGCAGAAAGTCCAGGGCATTCTCTCCCCGTACTCCAACCTCCTTAATCCGTCCCTGTAAGGTTATAAGCAGCGTCGTTAGACAGGCATTTCAGTGTAAACGCTATTATAATTATCTAAGGTGTCACGACGAGCCGTAACAGACAAATGTTCATTAAAATCATCTGGGAATAAATAAACATTTAGTTCTCGGGATTATTGTAATTATTTCTGGTTACCGGAGACGCGCTGAACTTTAAGTGCGAATTAACATGGCTATATAGCAGGCTTAATTAATGGATATTTGATATTAACTATCACTTAGCCATGGTACACAATCCTGACTCGAATGTTAAGCGCTAAGTATAGCATTTAAAAAAATAAAAAAAGTGTCAATCTTTTAATTATGTTAACAGATCTTGGAGGTCGGTTTTCCTATTTCTTCATCATAATCAGCCTTTTAACAGTCCACTGCTGGACTTTTAGCCTACCCCCGAAAGGGTGATATATTTATTTTTATAGGTTTCCTATTTCTTATATATTTAATAAATGATTAATCCATTTTGGGGGATCTAAGTAAATAGGGTCGTCTGCTCTACACTTCAAAAATATCACGCTTAACATCAGGCATGAGAGTGGTCGAACGCAAGTCTATTAGTATTTATCTATACTAATATTATAAAGAGGAAAGATTTGATTGTTTGTTTGTTTGTTTGCATTGAATAGGCTCCGAAACTACTGAACCGATTTGAAAAATTCTTTAACTGACGGGAAGCTACACTATCCCCGGATGACATAGGCACGGGTATAGATTATAGACATATATAATCTATACCCGTGCGAAGCTGGGGCAGACCGCTAGTAAAAAATAAAAATAAAGTGTTATTAAAGTGGGTAACCCCTTCTTTCGTCCATTTGATGACATTTTATCATCTCGTTTGCAGTTGTGTGCCGCTCAATATTGAAGTGTGCGTTTGTAGAACTAGTAAGAATATGTCAGTGTGTGCAATACGTGCTTACACCGCCCCCTTCAGTTTTTGGCAGACTTTTTCGTTATTAGCGCAAATCCAAACTATATACTTATTATCGATGGCCTTACATGAAATATGTAGGTAAGATAAATTATTGTATGCAACGAAAACGCCCCACAAAATTCCATCGGCTATACAAACAAACACAAATCGAAACAATCCAAGATAATAACGCACTAGAATTAAATCTAAACTGTAGTCCGTCTCGAAATAGGGCACGTTTGCTGCAATTATTTTAGATCGCGTCTTTCTGAAAATTGGCATGCGCTTGAGATCTTCTGAGACGGTATTCGGTTGGGAAACCGTTGTAACACTGACCAGTATAAACTGAGCTGTCTATTGTTCTGTCTTCCGAACGTTTACTAGAAAGGTGATGGGTCAAGTTAAACTGGTTCTAATGTATAAATAAAGTGCTCTGATATGCGAATAATAGGTAACTCTCCGTCACAGCGTTCGATGTCCCTTCTCTCGGCCGTTTTATTTCAGTCTTAACTTGCATGTTTTAATCTACTGTTTTATTGATTGACTGTTACGTAATATGCAATTTTATGAATCATCGTCATCAGCCGTCCACTGCTGAACATAGGCCTCCCCCTTTAACCTCCACACTAAACAACAGCCTCCCTTTTTGCATTCAGGATGCCAGCGAATCTCAAAATGTCGTCGGTCCATCTAGTGGGATACTTACGCTGCATCTTCCGGTTCGTGGTCTCCACTCAAGAACCTTTCTTCCCCATCGGTTATCGATTTTTTGAGAGTGTCTTATGAATAGGACCTTTAAATTGCAGCAGTTAATTTATCAATAAGTAACGTAGTTGCGAAAACTATTTGATATATAATATTTGATTGCCCATAAAAATATAAAACTTATGAGAAAATATTTTTATCGTCTTTTTTTCCCTTGTAAGCTTACTTTCTTAGAACTTGAAATAAACTTTATCTAGGTATATACTTAAAAAAAGTTGTATTAAAATTTAAATTTTTTTATTCGCCAGAGTTTCAATTTTAGAGCCTGTAATTAATAAAATTGTTACAGACGACGTTTAGTTATTAATATCTGTTATAGTTTAATGCCTTAAGCGAGAAAAAGAAAAACAACAGCCAACGCCGCGTTGAAAATTTACATTTGTAATCGAAACCATTAACGTCTACAATAAAATGCATTGACATGCTGGAGAATGAGACAGCGGTACGTCGCGTGAAAGAGACGCAACACATCGGAGATTCGCGCCAGACACAATAGCGACGCGTGCGCGGATAGAGCGAGACGCTCGTATTCGGATAGACAAGGATAGTTATAATTTGGATAGTGTCGCACAGATTCAATAATAGTTTTACAAATTTTATGCGTTTGCGAAAAATGCACTTAGATTTATGCTTTCTGAGTAGTCTTTCAACCTACGTGATTTTTGTTTTCACTTGGATTTAAATTATGCAAATAACTTTCGTGCAAGGTTTGTGGTTGTAATAACGTTTTTATTTGTTGCATTGTCTATTTTAATGTCTTTATGATTAAAATTCAATTTCAGAGCTTCATTTTCTATTGTTCTTTCTTGAGATATGAAAACTCAAATGTTTTATGACAACTGATATGATTATTATGAGATTTGTAATCTTCATCGAGTACATAAGAAAGTTGTCATTAACCTTACTTAGAAGTTAAAGGATGCCTAAAATACAAGGCCTTTTAACCGAGTTCAAAAAAGGAACAGCGGGCTTATTATAGAAGTTTGATTGTGATCGAGATTGCATGCCATCCCATTCGCATCTACTTACTCGCACCACGTGCGTAAGTAAGATGGCACGCGATCACGATCACAATCCGAATCACGATAGGACCTCTATAATAAGGCATCTGGTTCTCAATTCAACTGTGTTCTTTTTGTATGTTTGTTAAGTGATTACTCCGCCAATAATGAATTAAATAAATAAAAAATAAAAATTTCAGAATATTCAGGAATTAATTTTGATGTTTTTTTTTTTGTTTCGTAGGTCATACTTTAGACGTGATTCCATATAAATATTACCGAAGTTGATAAAAATTATGTATACACAGATGACATTCTGGTTTGTGGTTTTCTTCAGCAAAAGTTTTGATGAGGACTTCCAATCTGTGTTTTAACTGTCATTTTTCTACTTTTTAGTTTATGTTTGTACATGTAAGTAAAGTGGCGAAGTTGGTTTTTTGCCTAAAAATTAACTTTGTTATAACTTCTTTCTGGCGAAATTATTAAGGTAGGTAGATAGGTACTTATTTATTTACCAGGTATATTGTCAATTTCAAGACTGCAAAAAAATCAAAAACAGGACACAGATAATCTATAAGTCATAACCTATCACCGGAAACTAAAACAAAGGATGCCATAAAGTCATAAACCAACACCGAAAAATAAAAGAGGTCCTAGCACAACTACGAAAAACAAAAAGTAAGATTCACATCCAGCGAACATTGCACAAAACGCATAATAGAGTACGCGACAGGTGCGTACATTCTCGTGCGTTGTGCGAATACAAGAGCACTAGGGATGGGTGTTATGAAATAATCGAACACGAATGATTTGTCTTTATTCGAATTTTTTGGCATACTTGCCGATGCCCTTATTTACCAAATAACCAAAACTTAATTAATTATTTGTTATAGACTTTTGTTACTCAAATATTATTTTGACTTAAAAATTGAGTTATTTAGTTATTTTAAGTTTTACTTTAAACGACACGGTTTATTTTAGTTTAAAGAACAGAAAATTTACGAAGTTTTCGTTAATTTTCTGTTTTTTAAGTTGTGCATAATGAAGAACTCTCCGTAGAAATTTCTTTGGTATACAATAATAACTGAGTAATTGATTTTAGTAACTAAATGTTCGGTCTATCCTATAATTTAAAAATGTATACAAATCCTTAACTTATTATATTAGATACATTTTAGAAACACCAACGAACTTATTACATCTTATTATTCAAAAGTATTGTTATTTCCTTGTTTATAAAAAAATTGAGTATAACTTAAAAAATAGAAAATAATGTCTAATTTAAATTGCAACAAATGCACAGATTACCTAGCATGGTTATTAGTCTACTTTTAGTTGCACGAACATTTTTGAGCGCTTATCCATAGTTTTGAATATCTTTGGAATTGGCAAATATGGTCTGCCTGGTAGTGGTAACAGCCCCCGTGTTATGCTGCGATTCATCATCATCAGCCAGAAGACGTCCACTGCTGAACATAGGCATCCCCCGAACGATAGCCTGCCATCTGCATCCACTGTATGCCTGCGACTCTCACGATGTTGTCGGTCCATCTAGTAGGAGGCTTATCTACGCTGCGTCTTCCGGTTCGTGGTCTCCGCTCAAGAACCTTTCTTCCCCATCGGTTATCGGTTCTTTGAGAGATGTAGCCTGCCCATTGCCACTACAACTTACTGCGATTATTATTCGGCAATTAGATAATTTAAACAAATGTCATTAGACATCCCTAGTAGAAAACGCGATTAAAATGAAATACGTGCACTTAGATAATTAATTATTGTAAACTATTCCTGGTGGTGCGAAATATTGTCGTTATTTATGCGTCTGGATCGAGTATTCGAATTATTGTCGACGACAGTTCAGTTTCTTGATGGATTTGTAATTTGATTAAAGTTTATTCGATTATATTTGAACGAGTTGATAACTCATTTAGATTCCAAACAATTAAACATAATGCACCCGGCAAGATGGGCAAAGATTGTCACTCAATGTGAGCCTATAGACAGTAGTCTTCTTAGTCTTGAGCATCGACGTAAAGTTGCTAGTCTATCGGTTTTTATCGGATACATTTCGGAGAGTGTGCATTGCATCGGATCTGCAGGTTCTAATTTCCTTCTGCCCTTTCTATCGGACTGCCAGAACGATTGCGATTATTATGGCATCAGTTCCAATGCAATCCACAAGTAGCAAGTAATTGTGTTACGTATGGAATAACAAAACGCAAACCTATCTACGGAAATAGACCGTCTGCTTCGAGTACTTCGATAGCAGAAACCAAACGCTACAGGATTATTAGATTAGCCGTAAAGTTGTTAGTTTCACTATTTGAATGTGGAACAATACTGAAACTGTTAAACTATTGAATATGAAAATCGATTAGAGTAATGGAATTCCATTTTGAATAATTGGATATGAAATTTAGCGACTTTTTATTATTATTTTGTAGACTTACGAATTGTTAGTGTCGCACAGTGGATTTGGCAACAGTAAAAATGCACTAGTATCTTTTACACTGACTGATCTCATGAAATCTTGAAAAAAAAGTATTGCGAAATATTCGAAAGAGTTTTGGCGCCAATGTCGCCTTATTGTATTATTTACCTAAATTTGTGAATTTTCGATTGTTAATGTTTAATAATGGTGGTTTATTGTTTACTAAATGTCCGTTAACGTACTCGAGTGTGGGTGAGTGATATAATGAGGCTAGTAATACATGTCAATTTAATTTAATGTCTTTTCAAAATTCAGAACCACAAGTATTAGTACAAGAGTACACCACAAGAGTAAATGGTAAGGGTAAAGTAATGGAGGTTAAAATTTTATATGAAAGCCTACGTCTAAAGATGCAGGCAATGGATAATCTATACTAATATTATAAAGAGGAAAGATTTGATTGTTTGTTTGTTTGTTTGCATTGAATAGGCTCTGAAACTACTGAACCGATTTGAAAAATTCTTTCACTGTTGGGATGCTGCACTATCCCCGGTTGACATAGGCTATATATCCCGGCTTCGCCCGTGCGAAGCAGGAGTGGCCTACTAGTGATTTATAAGTTGTTTTAATGCTATTATTACAAACGTTTAGTTTTCTAAATCTTAAACGCTCATTTCAGTTAATTTATATTTGTTGTCAAAGTCAACGATTTGCCGAAAACTAAAGTAATTTATTAACACGTGTTGTTACAATCACACAAAATGAACTCTATTTCTTTGAAACAAAGTTTAAAATAACCGTTTGTTTGAAAATTTGTTGAAACACGTGTCTATTCCAAACTTTAAATCTACAGTCATTTTTGACTTATAAACCTTTGCATTAGAGTTCAAATCGGTAGAGAAAGTAAATTCGTTTGAAAATTTAAGACACGTCTAGTCTTTAAATTAAAATCACAGGCAATTTTGAACTTTTGCCTACAGCTATAGAGTTTAAGTTAGCAGAAAAGCGGAAAAGTTGTGTTTAGGAAAACGACAATGCGTTTTCTACCTTAAGCTTTTGTTATAGAGTTTAAATTGATATAAATTTAGAAAAGTAGTAGAAAATAAGCGAAATTCTTGTAAGTGCTAAGAGCAGTGTTTATTGTTGATGCGATCATAAAGGCGCGTTTACAACTGTTTTATTAACTGGTAGAGTGTGGATAATCCTTTATGACTTAATACAGTATAATGTGTTTTGTAGGTTTCACACGGTACTTACATTATAGCTACTTAATTGTTGTTTATGTAAAATGTATATATTATACTAGCCGAGTTTATAAATCACTAAAATCTGTAAAAAAACACGGCCAAATACTACTCGGACTCGCTCACTGAGGGTTCCGTACATAACTTGTTAGCAACTAACGTTAAAAAAAATGAGCAAAAAGACAACATACCATCAACACCAACATTAGAGCAAACCAAAAAAAAAATACGTGTTGCATGAGAAAATTTGAATATTTCAACTATTAGTACTACATAATCAATAAATAAAAAACGCAACAATAAATTAACGTTATTTTTTGCATGGCCATGCAAAAATTACATTGTTTATTGTTTCGTGAAGGACAAACAAACCGACAAACACTCTTTCGCATTTATTACTTTACACTTATTATAGTTTACAAGATTTATCCGGCATAGCCATTGAGGAATTTATTCTTCAATGGATATAGCTGTTAAAATTTGCAAGCTGAAGTGGCAATGGGCAGGCCACACGCTCGAAAAACCGATAACCGATGGGGAAGAAAGGTTCTTGAGTGGAGACCACGAACCAGAAGACGCAGCGTAGGTAGGCCTCCCACTAGATGGACCGAGAACATTGTGAGACTCGCGGTCATCCAGTGGATGCAGAAGGCAGGCTGTCGTTCAGTGTGGAGTTCTAAGGGGGCGGCCTATGTTCAGCAGTGGACGTCTTCCGGCTGATGATGATGACGACATATTATAATTTTCACACAAATACTAAATTAATTTTACTTTGCGAGATATCTGGAAAGATTGAAACAATATAGATGGCCACATGTCCCACCCAATCCCGTATTTTAATTTAATTTTTCCAAATGTCTCACAAAATAAATCAATGAAGTATTTAATAATACAAAACTCGCAGACACGATCCCGCGTAAACTTGTTCCTAATACAAAGTATCGTAATACATCATCTCTTCGAGTGTACTTCCTGTGACGTTGCGTCGATCGACATTACGCGCTGCTTGCTTTACATTGCTTGTCGGGTATAAAATAAAACTACATTGAGGAGCTTTCCATCGGGTTTCTCAAAGCGTCAAAAGATGGCGGTAAAAACAACAATTTTTTATTTTATTTCTGTAGGCTTTGAACAGGCCGTGGACAAGTTGTCCACCGTTGCCGTCTGAGGCAACAAACATAATGTATGTATGTTTGTTTGTTACTTCTTCACCATAGATAAACATATATACGCTATAGCTATATAGCTATAGTCTTCAAGAACTGGTTTGGTGCGAATTTTGAACTGTCTCGTTTATAGGATATGTTATGACATTACTTATCTAGCACTTATACTACAATATTTTTATACTTTTTATATTTTATACTTATATACTTACCTTAACCTATAGTAAATTTTTAGCGTAAACAAGCTGTTAATTAGATTTGTATGTTACATAGAATTATATTTATATTATATAGAACGTTTCTATATAGTTATATTATATAGAAACGTATTAATAGTGCTAAGTTATCATAATTATTTTTAAATTAGTCATATATCACTGTATGTTTCCTGAATAAAAATTAAAATAAAATGAAATACTTCTTCACGCAGAAACGGCTGGACGGATTTGGGTAAAATTAAGAAAATAGATAGCTTATATCTTAGATTAACACATAAGCTTTTCACCATCACAATTTTTCATCACCACGCGGGTGAAACCGCAGGTCGCAGCCAGTAGTTCTCATAATCAATACGTCATAAGTTCCAAGCAATGTACAGTAAACACGCGATAAGCTACACTCTCCTAAACCAGGCCACATGTGATTGTGTAAGGATATTCACCCGGTTTTTTCTGCCTTTTTTTACTCCAAAACCGACCCGTTTCGGATTTTTATTCGTTAATAATTGAAGGGTTAAAAAAGTTTACTCATCTCGTTTAATTGTTTTTTATATGTATGTTTGACATATAATTATAATTAACTAGCGATCCACCCCGGCTTAGTAGGGTGTACATTTTATTATATACCTATACCAAACTTCCGTGAAAAATTATCTAACTGATGGTGAAAACTGCATCATAATCCTTTGTTTGGCTTAGGAGTAAGCGGTTATACAGACAGACGCGGTAAGCGACTGTAATTTATACTATGCACAAGATCTGTGTACATAAATATACAGGGTTACGCATATTAGACTGTACTAAGCCGAAAGGAGGTCGTTGTACTCATAATTATGAACTAGTTTTACTATGGAACCAACCATAAAAGCGGTAACAAAATATCAGCTGTTCCATAGAAATCAGTCATTGACACTCGACAAAATGTATGGAGCAGCAGATTTTTTTCCTTTTTTTTGACTTCAGGGTTGGTCCCATCCCATAGTAAAAGTTGTTCATAATGATGAGTACAATGACCTCCTTTCGGCTTAGTACAGTCTATATACCTACGCCACCCCTGTATATAGCTAGCAAAAAAAAAATTGAGCGCGTTGAAGTCTTTTGAAGGACGTTTAAATGATTTTTAACAAAATGTATACTATTTATAGCCAATTTTAAACTGTTGCAATTAAACATACCCACTTAAGGGCTTAAATCAGTGCCAAATTTTCGCACATTTATTATCCGCAAATCTAGGAAAGTACAACTAAATATGTATTAAATAAATAAAATACACTTATGTGAAACTGTAGTGTAACAAAAATAACACAAAACATAAGTGTTAGGATCAAGTTTTGGCGATACAAAGGTTTGTGAAAACTACGCGATGAGTTGACACATTAAATAAATATACCTTAGTTTATTATACTGTTCTATACATTTTGTTGAATGTAAATGATTAATTTCATTGGAACAGCTGATATTTTTTTGCTATTTCATTGTTGGTCGCAAAACAAAAGTTGTTCATTATGATGGGTACTATCTATAAACTCGTTTCGGCTTAGTACTCTCTTTTCGCGTAACCCTATATTGACAGAATCAGAAATAATAATTAGACAAGCTTGCTCCATCTTAGATAGCACCATCGCTTAACATCAGGCGAGGTGGTCAAATGCAAGCCTATTTACGAAAAATAAAACTTCATATTTTGAAGCGGCATAAATAAAACTCTGAGAAACCATAATACCTACCCGATATCAATGACAAAATAGGTTCCTTAGCCCAAACAAGGGCGTTACGGCTAGTTGTTTAAAGCAATCCAGTTTAGGTAATGAAAAAAATGAAGCGCGATCGCAAACCGTATCTGGGCGCGTTAAGGTTCACTTTCGCGTGATTTTCCGAACAACGCGGTTTTAACGTTAGTTTGATACCGCGTAAGCAGTTGGCCGTAAGGCCCAGTAATTGATATTTTATTACCGGTGTTACACACTGAAAAGTTTTTCTTATCTCTTCTGTGGTGCCACATATCTATATGTTTACGATAAAATCCGTACCGTGGATATTCGCCAAAGAACCAGAGTCACCGACATAGCTGTTAAAATTTGCAAGCTGTAGTGGCAATGGGCAGGCCACATCGCTCGAAGAATCGATAACCAATGGGGAAGAAAGGTTCTTGAGTGGAGACCACAAACCGCAATACGCAGCGTAGGTAGGCGTCCCACTAGATGGACTGACGACATTGTGAGAGTCGCGAGCATCCAGCGGATGTAGATGGCAGGCTCTTTCAGCGTGGAAATTAAAGAGGGAAGCGTATGTTCAGCAGTGGACGTCTTCTGGCTGATGATGATTTCATAAATTTTTAAAAGATATATTTTGAAAAAGAAAAAAAATACATTGAAGAAGTCAGGTAAAGATATCTTAAGGATTGAGTACTTTGAAATGTTGATGGGATGTTATGTAATTTCAGCCATAGGACGTCTACTGCTGGACATAGGCCGGCCTACTTTTTGGAGATCGATGGGGGAGGGAGGGCCAGATCTCTAAAAAGGCCGGTGAGGGATGGGATGTTAATGTTAACTAATTCATAAATTAAACAACACAATTTTCCACACATGTTACTTATTAATAAAACCACATAAAATTAATCATTTCTTATAATACAATTTTGGATAACCCTTTCAAATCTCTCCACCAATTCAATTCAAAACATTAATTCGTGCACGCACCACCCGCATCAAAAAACTTAACTACAACTAAAAATAAAACTTCTAAAACCCCTTTCTAATAAAAGGGATTTTTAAATGTAAAAAACGCCCACATATAACCCTCACCCCAAAAATGATCCAAAAATATTAAAATAGTCAAAAGAGTTAAAATTAAAATGGTTAAAAATAAAATGGAGGGTATAGAAAAGTAATCCTTGGACTAACACAGCTGTACGGAAACTGTGAAGGGACAAACCTATATAATTATTATTAAAAATAAGTATCAGAGCAAAAAAGAAAAAAGAAAATAAAGTAATTTTGCTGCCAAAATGCTGGCCGGAAAGAAAAGAAAGAATGCGGAGAACCAGTTTTTCTTTTTTTAATTCTGTGTAACTAAAACGATCTTTCATGTATCTATCAATAAAAAGGTCAGTTGCAAAAATTAGAAGTTAAACAGCAAAAAAATCCAGTTCCAAATTCAAATTTCTTTGTTTAATCGAAAAATCAAAAGCTTTATTCAAGTTTCGTTCAAAAATTCCACGTTTCGTTAATGTATTGTATAATAGTGGCAAAGGGAGCGCCATGACGAAAGCAATTTAAAAATGGAAGGGTTTCACTTTTAGTTCCAATTTTAAAAAATGAACCCGCGACGAGTGATTTGACGATTCGGACGGATTGTAAAACGAATCTTGTTATGCAGGAGGGAACTATTTTTTATATCATTTTATTCCATTTTAGGTTGAAGACATCGACTGTCAAAAAGTAGTCGTTACTTTCTTATTAAATTTGCAATTTGTAAGCGCCTAATATTGGCACACTTTGGACAACTAACCAATTTTGTTTTACCATCTCACTTGTATCACATCAAAAACCATTAAACAAAAAAAAAACGTTTTTTTATTTTTTATTTCTTTCTTTTCTTTTAAACGTTCACTGCTGGACAAAGGCCTCCCTCTTAGAGAGGGGTGTTGCCACTTAGAGAACGTAACACATAATCTTAAAAAATATCAGGTACAATACGGAAAAAGGAAGAAGTCTAATCTAATCTATACTAATATTATAAAGAGGAAAGATTTGATTGTTTGTTTGTTTGTTTGCATTGAATAGACTCCGAAACTACTGAACCGATTTGAAAAATTCTTTCACTGTTGGGATGCTGCACTATCCCCGGTTGACATAGGCTATATGCCTTCGCCCGTGCGAAGCAGGGGCGGCCTACTAGTCTAAAATAATAAAAATAAAAACATTTTATTGCGAACTTTTTCTTCGTTTTAACTTTTTAGCTGACGAGATGTGAAACTTTCTTTATAAAGGCTAGGTGTTTGAGTGCAGCTCACCTGATGTTAAGTGACGGTGTGGTCGAATATGGTAAACACGCCTAGCCTGGAATGGGAACTGGCTCTCAAGTGATGCTGCCGAAACACACCACTATGGGCTTGGTGACAGATTTTGAACTTGAATGTAGTAGTTAGTCAGCCAAGGATTTGAACCTACATCCTATGGATTGAAAATAGAGCGCGTCAACCACTGAGCTATCATTGATACAACAATTAAAAAAAAAAAAAAAAAGGCATATCGCAATTATATGAAAATTAGGCGGCGCTGCTTTCTTAAATGTAATATTTTATACACGCAGTATGAAATACATTTATTAGTATTTTATATTGACTGAAATATCATTAACTTACTGTAATAAACAGACGTACATCACTATGGATGGACAGTAAAGCAGTAATATTGTAAACACATTGCTCTGCGGTCTTTGAAGATAAACTAATCGAGCTCCGTAACGAAAATACATTTAAAACTGAAACTAATTTTGATAATCCAAAAAAAGCTCTGGAAATGCTTTCAACCACTTGAACATCACTTTCAAGTATCCGAGTAATTTCTCATGTATGCATAAACCCCTCGCTGGGAATAATGCTCACGCACACAACGCCGCGGCCGCAGATGTTGATTCCATAAAATAATATTTCATGTAAAGCACTAACCGCCCGGCCGAGGGCGGAAGGATTGCGTTCTATTTTTACATTTTAAATTTCGAACCGATTTGAAGTTGGAACTGGATTTTTGTTTGATTTGCTCATTATTCAATTGTTTTTTTTTACCCGTCGATAGTGATTGGTCTCTAGCATGGTATAATAACATACTCCGCAATGTTTGCTATTCAAAGACACAAAGGTCAAGTGGGTGACACAAGCCTGCGTCATCGACGCTGTCTTACCAGTACCATGATATCATAACTCCCCAATCTTCCTACCTCTGTGATCCTGGGGAATCCGATAAAGCTACGTGGTTTTTATATCAATATTAATAATTAAGTTTAATATATAAATTCGTATTTAAATTAAATTGCTTCTCTTGAGCGGACAAACAAAATGACAACATAAGCAAGAGGACAACAAAATTTTAACAGATTTGTTTCCTAATTTTAGTTTACCTAGTGGCAACTGGTCAGTGACGTAGTCTCGTGTCACTCGTGGAATATCAGACCTTGTTTTATTGGATCATTGGATCATGGTCTCTAAGTACTATTCTTAAATTAATTTATTCATTCACAGACAACACGCAACCTAAGCCGTTGAGTCTAGAAGCATGCAATTTTGTAATTGTAATTTTATAAGTGTTCCTTAAATAACGATATGAGAAAAGAGATAAGGAAAATAGGAGATGAAAGTTTGTTTGGAAGTTCGTAATTTTTAAGTTAGAAACGTGGAAGTTTTTATTTAGACTTTTGTTTATAAGTAAATAGTAGATTGTATGACAAGGGATGAAAATAAAATTTTGAAGCGAGGGAGCTATTTTGAATTCAGAACGTAGTGAAGGACGTCTCTACTAGTTACTAATGTGTCTTTGGTTGAGGCCGTCGAAATATATTCTAATCAATATGTACATTTCAATTTTAAAACTCTTTTATTCGCACTTATTAAAACCTTATCGGAAAAGATCTACTTTGCTCGCACTTATTGACGGACAAAAGTTGTTTTCCAAATGGGATGAAATAGGTAGATTGTATGACAAGGGAGAAAAATAATATTTTGAGGCGAGGGCGCTATTCTGAATCCAGAATATAGCGAAGGATTCTAGATTAAATAGTAGAATCCTGAGTGAATTGAAGGATTCAAAGTACGTCAACTAAGGCAAAAAAATCTACTTTTCATCCCCCTCTGTTAGAAAAATAAATATAAGACAACAGGTAAAACTTATACATTAATTAAACTTCTCATCATCATCATAATCAGCCTTTTAACAGTCCACAGCAAACAAACTATTCTGAATTAAACTTTTATTAATTTATAAAAATATCTTTGGTAGAGGACGTCGGAGAATATTCTAAGTAATATGTATAACTACTGTACATATGTGTCGCACTTATTTAAACCTTATCGGAAAGATCTACTTTAGTCACACTTATTGACGAACAAAACGTAAATTTTCGAAAAGTTAGTTGCATCATTGTATTTTTTTTTTTTGATAATACGTTCCCCCTAAGTTGGTTAAATAAGGTATCAAAGTTTAAAAATATAAACAAATAAAAAGTCCAACTTTGATGCAACATTATATCTTAAAATCTATTTTAGTCAATTCTAATTTGTACATTCTAATACGTGTGCCTAGATTTCGTAATAGTAAAAGTAGGTACTAAATAACCAGTAAGTAGTATATTGACTACATGTATGTTACAAAATGAAATGTCAAGTAATTATTGACCTCTAAAGCTGTTTGAACATTTCGCTCGTGACCATTCGTCAATTAAATCGGAGGACTCGTTATTAAAGGAATAAAAAAGAAATAAATCTCGATTCGAGTTTTAAAAAGCTCCGTTCCGAAGTAAAGAATGTTGTGTACAATCTTGGTTCGGACAAAAAAGTGACAACGAATAAAAAAGAAAACGCAACACGGCCAAAGAACAGATTATCAGCGCTAAAAGGGTTGCTCCCGCTCTCTCCTTCTTTTGTTCCTTCCAAATTCAAACTCCGCATCCGTACAAGGAGCGTTCGAATGCGAATTCTATTTTTGAATATTCTACCGAGAATTTTTAATTAATGCCGCTTGGCCGCGCTCGTATTTTTAAAAATTCGTATTCTGTTTAAATCGAGTTCGATATTCAATTTTTGCGTTCGATTTCAGATGTTTTTATTTATGTTGTGCGATAATGACGTTTCGCGTTTAAGTGCTTTATTTCGATTGGAGATTTTATTCGTTTATTCGGATGTTCCTTGAAGGTTAGTGTTGTGATTAATGGAGGAGATATGTGGAGTGCTTTTTAAACGAAATATGGGATTTATAATGATGTTTTGTGGAACTCGCGCGTTCTGTTCTTGTTCGCACGTGGGATGGTTTCTATAGGTGTTCTCAATGACATATTAATGCGCCTGCATAGATACGCTGTTATCGATTACCTCTCACAATGGAAAGGTTTACTATAATCTGATATTTTAAAGGTTATGTCTACATCTAGACGTAGCGTATATTCTACATAACTAGTTAATTCCCGCAAATGCGGTCGCAATTAACTAAACTTTAGATGACCAATTCTTGATGTAGAATATTTATTCATCTCTAAACCTACTCAAAATTATGTATATCTAATTAAATCACACACAGCGTGACTGAGAGACGGCTTAACGAAGTCGGGCAGCCAGCCTTGCATTCGTCTAACTAGTCAATATGGTGGCGGGCACAACCTATCTACTGGAAAAAATATCTTAAAGTCGAATTGATAACCTCCTCCTTTCGTCAGTTAAAATCAGGGCTAAAATGATTTCAGTAGGGCACGTAAGCGAAGACTGGCGAGTGTTCAATGAGGGGCCAATAAGTCGCATTACGGGGTCATTTGACGCATCGCGCATGCCAAGTCGATGACCGCAATACGTACAACCTAATTGTACGCACAGTAACATAACTTATAGTAATTCTAAGTTTAAACTAGAGTAGCGTGCTGCCATGTTTAATGTAGCAAAAAAAGTTGAAAGTAAAAAAAAAACCCTTTTTAGAGTTGTTTTGCTAGCGTTAGAATCTGATTTTGATAAGTACGAGTATACTTAGTCCCGAAATTCAATTTTTTCAAATTGATTAGGCTAGCGTTTGAATCTATGATTTTAATAAGTATACTTTGTCCCGAAATTAAGTTTTTTTAAATTGATTAGGTTAGCGCAGACATACGTAGTACAAGTATGAAATATTTGGGCTAGCGTTTGAGTCTATGATTTTGATAAGTAGGTATAATTAGTCCCGAAATTCAGTTTTTTCAAATTAATTAGGCTAGCGTTTGAATCTATGATTTTGATAAGGTATACTTTGTCCCGAAATTCAGTTTTTTCAAATTGATTAGGCTAGCGTTTGAATCTATGACTTTGATAAGTAAACTTAGTCCCGAAATTCAGTTTTTTGAAATTGATTAGGCTAGCGTTTGAATCTATGATTTTGATAAGTATAATTAGTCCCGAAATTCAGTTGTTTTCAAATTGATTACGCTAGCGTTTGAATCTATGATTTTGATAAGTATAATTAGTCCCAAAATTCAATTTTTTCAAATTGATTACGGTAGCGTTTCAGTCTATGATTTTGAAAAGTATACTTAGTGCTGAAATTAAGTATTTCAAATTTATTAGGCTTGCGTTTGCCCGCCAACGTGCCTGGTGTTAAACGATGATGCGGTCTACGATGGAGCACTGTCTAGTAAAAACAGATTCACTCACGACTTGAAGACACTTAGATTTTTATATATGGGTTGTAACATAAAGGTGTGCTACATAGTTATGGGTGTTGATCTCGAGGTGAAAAAAACGTGTCATACGCACCGATTAAAATATCCATTTGAGGAAATTTTTCTTCCTTCGAATTTAGCAAACTTGTGTTCAAGAAAAACTTATGTACAATTTGTTCAGTTTTATGGGTAGATCGACCGCTTCGGCTGCCTACGTAACCATAGTTTCGTAACCAGTTACGATCGAAGCGAAATTATGTTTTATTTGATACTGGTTACGAGCGAAAACTTTATTGTATCAACATCGTTTAGTTTGTATCACTCTTTTATGTTACACCCCGTATTTATTACATTAAATATGTAGATATAATATTATGTACTATTATTAAAGCATGCGTAACTAAAACAAAGCACCGATGACTAACATTCTACCTCATCTGGAACAGCATTAAGTCATATAGATTTTAATAACACGTTCTACGATCGATCTTATAATGGCTTCACTTAATATTCCATTTTCGAAAATATTTGAACCGTCATGCTCTCCGTTCTTTTGTAACCGACCAGTGCGGATGCTATCTGATTTTGAAATTGGAACGTTCGATGGTTCTTATTCGAAATTTGAATTTGGAACTTAATTACGGACAGGCGCGGGTTAATTAATTTAATTGAAAGCGATAAATGGTTCCTATACCTACCTACACTTACTTTGTTCTAATTCTTTTGTTTGTTTTCAAATCGTTTTTTCACTGATTTGAGCGAACGTAACTACTGCGAATAAATTACACACAGAGAGCACAAATTGGCTGATATTTTTATTTATTTGTAATTTTTAGTCATAGTAGTAGAAAAAATTCGTAGCTTACTTACATCGTTATAAGTATTTTTAGAGTTGAGTAGTATTTTCTGCACAAACCTGAAGGCCATTAAAAAAAAATAGTTCCTTTATTTGGTCACCTCTACATATAAATTAGTCTTAATGTAAACTAATTATTAATCCTATAACTAATATTACTTATATAAGCGAAAGTAACTCTGTCTCTCTGTCTGTCTCTAAGCTGATCTTACTGAAATTTGGCAGGAAGTTAGTGTGCATCATGAAGACATAGGGTACTTTCCCCCCAGAAATGCGTAAAAACTGGAAAATCACTGGTAGCACCACAGGATTTAGTTAGTAATTTATGTATAAAAAACGGGTATTATTAGAAATTCCATAAATTAGTTAACACCATAGAAACAATGGTTAAGAAGCCAATCATTAATTGTTTTTTTCCCATCCGCCAGTTAGAAATAATTAGGTAGGTACATTATTTAACAACTAGGTCACTAAGTTGTATGATACGTACTAACTGCTTAGATATCCGTATTTTATATTTGAAATTACTAAGCAGTATTATAATGGTTATAACCATTTTATAACCACGGTTATGACAATTTGATATAATTAGGTAGTACATTATTTAACAACTAGGTCACTTGGTTGTATGATATAAATAAATAACCGCTTGGATAGTATTATTATTTAATTTTGGAATTAGTATTTGTTATAATAATGGTTATAACCATTTTATAACCATGGTTATGACAATTTGATATAATTAGGTAGTACATTATTTAACAGCTAGGTCACTTGGTTGTATGATATAAATAAATAACCGCTTGGATAGTATTATTATTTAATTTTGGAATTAGTATTTGTTATAATAATGGTTATAACCATTTTATAACCATGGTTATGACAATTTAATATAATTAGGTAGTACATTATTTAACAGCTAGGTCACTTGGTTGTATGATATAAATTAATAACCGCTTGGATAGTATAATTATTTAATTTTGGAATTTGTATTTGTTATTATAATGGTTATAACTATTTTATAACCATGGTTATGACAATTTGATATTATTAGGTAGTACATTATTTCACAGCTAATTCACTTGGTTGTATGATATAAATTAATAACCGCTTGGATAGCATAATTATTTAATTTTGGAATATGTATTTGTTATTATAATGGTTATAACTATTTTATAACCATGGTTATGATATTTTGATATCATTAGGTACTACAATATTTGGTCACTTGGTTCATCATTAACAGCCTTTTAACAGTCCACTGATGGACTTTTAGCCTACCCCCGAAAGGGTGATTGGGCCATATCCATACGCTGACCCAGTGCGGATTGGTTGATTCACATACGCCATTGAATTCCTTCTCCGTACGTATGCAGGTTTCCTCACGATGTTTCCTACAGCGAAAAGCCAGTGGTATGAAAATCCGTACATAAGCTCCAAAGAGCTCATTGGTACGGGCCCGGGGTTTGAACCGGCGACCTCACTTGGTTGGTAACTTGGTTGTATAATATAAATTAATAACAGCTTTAATAGTATTAGTATTTTACTTTGGTATTAGTATTTGTTATTTTAATGGTTATAACCAATCTTATGTTATAACCATTTTATAATCATGGGTATAACATTTTGATATCATTAGGTACATTGTTTAACAACTACATCACTTAGTTTTATGATATAAGAATGAAGTTCATTTTTAATCTATTGTATTTTGTTACCAGGTATGGGTGGCTGCGTGTTTAGAAATTGCCACGTAAAAGGATCGGAAGCCATGACCTTACGTGGAAACAGACGTCTTCTTAGAACTCGTGAGTTATCTAACAAAAACAGTGACAGATTTGACATTTCAAAGAAATTTTTCCTCAAAATGGAACGGCGGTACTTGACCGAATAGTCATCATCATCGTTTCAGCCATAGGTGGTCCACTGCTGGACATAGGCCTCCCCCATCGATCTCTATAAGGGCCGGTTGGAAGCGGCCTGCATCCAGCGTTTCCCAGCGGTCTCTTTTAGGTCGTCTGTCCATCTTGTGGGTGGATGTCCTACGCTGCTCTTATCGGTCCGTGGTCTCCATTCGAGAACCTTTCGGCCCCATCGGCCATCTGTTCTGCGTGATATGTGCCCTGCCCACCACGCTGGCCGAATAGTGATTGTACTAGAGATTGTAATTAAGTATTACAAAGTATTACTTATACGAAGGTTATCTGGAAGAGATCGCTTATAGCGATAAGACCGCCTTTTGTTTGTCTTTATTCAAAATATTCTTCTGGTAATGTAATTTCTGTGGTGTCAATAAAGTGTAGTTTTTGTTTAACTCGCCGGCATGAAATATGAAATGATTCGCACTTGGACTTCGGTGATGAGCGGTAGCGTAGACATTTCGACAAATGGCGATTTTTTAATACCCACTTACTACATATACTGGGATGCACTTGTGAGGATATCCTTACCTTTGGTTTAGATATCTTAGGTAGGTACTCAATAGTTCATACTGTATAGAACACGAAATCTAACAAGCTAAATTATACCTACCTAAAATATACTCATATAAAAGATACCATAAAAACTTCATTTCTATTAAAATCTCTGTCCCCTCAGCCACATGCAATTTTATTAATCCCTCTCCCTCCAAAGTTTATTTTAAAAATGGAAAGCTAAGCGCATTCACAAATATAATTGATGATGGTGGACGGACCCCTTTCATAATCTCATCGGTAGATGTACAATGTAGGTATAAAATGGTAGAAACGAGATAAAACAGAATATTTAACTCACTAGCAGCGCCCTGTGTAATTTCTAGTTTCCACCCTAAAGTTTTTGACTCACTAAAAAGGTTTCAACTAGGTTTCAACATCATAACAAAAGAGTTTTGGCTTCCTACTTAAAAAAAATTATAATACTGTCCAGTACGAAAAAAGTTTTTGTCTCATGGAAAAGGGTTCCAATATCATAACAGAGTTATAGCTACATTTTTGCGGGAAATGTGGAATATATTTTTTAATTTAAAATTATGGAATATAAGGAAGCAATCCGAAAGCGCCAGTGCCAAAGCTTGAAATTTTCGAACATGGAATTAAAATTATTGGCCAGCAAGAATTCGACTTAAACGCCGGTTTATGAACGAAAGTTTCACTACTTATTCAAATTTTAAATAAAAAAATAAACGATGGTGACGGTGGATGCACCCCTTTCATCATCTCATTGTATTGTTTGAGTCTGTATAGATGTGACGCTAAAAACATAGATAAGATCTATAAAACGAGGGGTCATTTTATAGATAACAATATTTTTAGAATGTTATTCAAATTTCGTAGTTAGACAAAAAGTACTCTTCTAATTATGGCATTAAAATTGGATCTTTTTAAACATTTTCCTACACGATACGACTTCAAATTAAGAATTTGTATTTTTTTTAAACATGCAGATACCGACCAGTTCCATCCCAACGTAATGATCGATTGCCACAAAAAGGTTTTCAACTTTTTAATGTTTTACGAACGTGATAAAAGCCTTTTAAATTTTGAATTCGGAATTCCTCGAAGATTTTTGTGAGCTTTAAACTTTAATTATACCGCTATATAGACTGATAATTACAACTGAATATGTATTAATTATAATTATTTGTAATTACTCGGTATCGTGAGGGTATTGATATAATATACAATGTTTTTGTCAGTTGAAACAAAGAGGCGGTAATTCGTATGAAATGACTTGCGTTTAGTTACTCCTTTGTCCGTCCATCTGCATTCACAAAACGTTGTATTAATTTTTTTCTGTTCTAAGTTTCTTGAACATAATTGTCGTTAATAATTGCGTTTGAGATTAGAACGTTGATTGTGGCATCAACAATGTGTTCTACAGTTTAATTTAAAAATGGAATCGGCTGTGATTGGTCAGCGGCGAACGTTTATTGAGCACTGGCATGTAATGATTTCCATATAGGAAGGGAATGATTATTCAACTTTTGAATCTTACCTTGTAATAGTTTTAGTCAAGTTTATTAGTGAGGTTAAAAGATATAACTTAGACAAGTCTATAATATAAAAATGAATCCCTATTTATCTTGGTCACGCCATAACTTGAGAAAGACTTAACCGATTTCATTCATCTTTTTTTTCAAAGTTTTCTCATACGCTGTAAAAGATTCTTACGGAAAGTAAAGTTAGGAAAATTGCGCAAAAATATTTGAAAAATTAATTTAAAAAATTACGATTTTAACTCGCAGGTGATAGCGTGGGCGCAGCTAGTAAAAAGAAAAAGAAAAACAAAACTTTATAAAAAGAAAAACAAAACGTGATTGCAAATATAAAGACTTTTCACTTTCCACAAATAGGAACAGACAAATATACATGCAAACAACTTACATACATATAAATTATACAAATGGTTTGCATTGGTATCGGTGCAGTCAAGTAAAAATGTCTTAAAACTGTTTTAGGGGTTGCTACTTCGACAACCTACGATACCTATAGAGTCATAAAAAAGCAAAAACAAAACTCTTTTGTTTTGACTTTTTGGTTAGTTGTATAGCAACTGCGATCCGACTACAACGCCGCGCGATGTCAGTGCTACAATGACATAGCGGACAACCGACGTTGAACACTATGCAAGCGACATAACGTCTAAATTGGAGTAAATATGACATTGCAAACTATATAATTGATATCTAGGTTATGTACAACGACGCTCGGACGATTATTGACTGTTTTCACTGAGAGATTGTGACTCTATATGTGATATATCTCGAAGGGTATCTAACAAAAAAATGTGTGCAAAGAAAATATCAAAATTTCTTTTCAAAATTTCACAGAATCCATTCGCAACAATGTGTAGCAGTAAGAGCCGATGAATTATTTATGAACAACTTCATACTTCGTGGTTTCACAAACGTCGTTTTTTGGGTATAAATACACCGAAAACGCCTTTTATAAGGCATTAACATTATTTATGCGAAACGTAAATGTTTCGGTAGAAAGTCGCGGTTCGATGCGACGACGATGTATTTTTAACACTTAGTTACTATGTCGGCTTTTAATCATAATTTTAAATAATAATAAAATATGATCTACCTAGATGTACCTAGCAAATTAGTGACTAGTGAATTTTAAAATATATGATTAAAGAATCTGTATGTGTTATCTGTTGCTAAAAAAGAAAAGATAAATAAGGTCAAATCAAATAAAAAAAACAGTACCAAACAGTGTGCTCTACATTTCATATTTCGGCGGTTTGATTTAACTCGTCATAGACACTAGTGACTCGTGACAAAAGTTTTTATAGTCTATGAAAAATACTGGCACATAAGAAAAAAGCAGGACAAGTAAGAGTAGGACTCACGCTCCGAGGGTTCCATTGGACGGAACCCACACAGAGTGCGAGTCCAAAAAAACAACAACAAAAAATATATTTATAGACAAACTTAACTTTGTAGTGGACTTTAAGATGCTTCGATACATACCAACTACAAAATTTAAGTTTGCAAATTTAAGTTTGTTATTGCAAAACATTTTTTTTTTTTATATGATTTAACTTCATATTAACAACTTACGGATTTTTTCCTTTATAATATGCTGTAAGACCTTGCCATTTGCTAAATTTCATGATTCTAGATCAACGGGAAGGACCCTATAGGCTTTGATTCCCTTATGAAATCACAAAATATGCGAAAATATGCGACAAACAGTCATATCTTTTGATT
Source organism: Agriopis marginaria (assembly GCA_932305915.1). Taxonomy (NCBI): domain Eukaryota; kingdom Metazoa; phylum Arthropoda; class Insecta; order Lepidoptera; family Geometridae; genus Agriopis; species Agriopis marginaria. The sequence goes on along the minus strand of OW029914.1, from coordinate 15,834,625 downwards.
GCGTTGACTTGCATGTTTAATTTTTTCACAGCTAATAGAAACTGTAGACCCAAGTATTTGATTTCAATTTCAATTTGAAACCTCTACGCGTTCTTGAGAAAAAGAGTCTTGACAGACGGACAGACTGACAACAATGTTCACAACTGTTCTATTTTCTATGAAGATTTTGCAAACTCGAGTCAGCTTTAACTCTTCGAGTTCGAAGAATAACCTCAACATTTTAATACCACGTTCGGTCACAAAAAGCCTCACAAAAACCGATGATTGAACCGCAAAGACTTTGTAACAAAAGCTTGTATTTTGCCTTTTTAACATAAACGATGGAATTTTTAGGGTTATGTTTTGATTCAGTTTCGTTTTGGTTTTACTGTATATTTCAGATGGAACAGGTATATTTATGATTTGGTTAACGGTCATTTTTGCTAGAGTTTATTAATGTTCATCTGCTTCACGGTTTTATCATCGTACTAGCAGCCACCGCTTAAAAGTTCATCCACGCATAATAGATCAGTGGAAATCGCACACTGCGATTCACACGATCTTTCTTGCCTCACACCTGCAAAATGTGGAATGAACTACCTAACGTGGTGTTTCCGAGAAGTTACAACATGGGGTTCTTCAAAAGGCGAGTTAATAGAGTCCTTAAGGGTCGGCAACGTATTTGTAATGCCTCTGGTGTTACAAGTATCCATAGGCGACGGTGACTGCTTACCATCAGGCGGTCCCTCTGCTAGTTTGCCATCTATGGCATAAAAAATCTTTGTTGTCATTTTGTATGGAATGAAGAAAATTTTTTTTTTTTATCTTTTGTCTGTGAAGATTTTGGCGTCGCACTCTTGTGTATTTGCCAGTGTCAAGCATTGAATTATTTCCAAATTAAATATAGTCAAACAAGTCATAGACAAGTAAAGTAAGTTGCGGTCAAGTCAAACTCATTCACCATCCAAATTTGTGCTCACCGGACAATCTCTTTCATTTGATGGTTTATCCCAAAATTGTGGTGGCTCCTCCAATCCACAAAAGAGGCCATTAAATAAGAGTTGAATTTGAAGTCAAACTCATGCTCAAGTAAAGTGGTGGAGGCTTTACAAGAGGCTTCTATGGAGTTTTGGAAACAGCACGAAAATACAAATTTCATCGCGTTTTATCACTTACCCACACTCGAGCACGTCCACTAACACTAAACTTAACAAATAATAATCCACCATTAATTAAATAAATTTTCTTGATACATTGGTTTTCATTAGTTTTGTTAGCGTCGATAATATGCAAAAAAGATGTTACGAAAAGTTCTTTAAATAATTTCATGTGATTAGTCATTTTTCCATAAATTCGCAGCTGAAATTAAAATTCAAAGCACACGTTTTTCCTTAACGACAAGTAAAGACTACTTTTGACTATTATAGCAAGTGCCCGTTATTTGTACTGGGCCGTTTTAAGTATAAACTGGCGTTTAATCTATGTCTATCGGCGACAACTGATGATTGGAAGACGGACGTTGTACGTAAGTTCCGGTTTTTTTTTGGGTTAATGTTTATTCGCAAATTACGGCAGGATTCAGTACATTTACAATAGAATCTTGGATATTATATACAACTTATCGATAAAACTATTACTAATAAAAAAATGATAAATACAGAAAATACAGAGAAAGTGAGAAAAAAAATCTAGGTGAACAAATCGCCGCCATGCGGCAAGGTGGCAAGAAGAAGAAGTCGGCAAGAATGCTGGCAGCATTGCCCCGCTGGACAGCACATTTTATTTTAATTTTAATAGAATATATTTAAACATGATATGTTTAACACCGGAAGACGCAGCCTAGGTAGGCCTCTCACTAGATGGACCGACGACATAGTGAGAGTAGCTGGCATCCAGTGGATGCAAAAGGCAGGCTGTCGTTCAGTGTAACGTGATTCGCAAATATTGAATGTGACGTCACAGAACTGAATTAAAGATTTACATTTTGCGGCGAAAACATATACCCAACTAAGCAAAAATATAAACAAAAATACTGTTTAAAATTTGAATTTCCCGCCATAGGTGAAATGTACCACCTTAAGTGTTAAATTAAATACTTAAACTACCTAAACATGGCAAACTCCAAATCACAATACCTAAGCTACCTGTCACCATTAAATAAATCAGCATACCACGGCACGCGTATGACCATATTTTATTAGTCAATAAAAAAAGAAACTCCACCATAGACACTCGTTCCGTCGCCATATTGCCTCGAACCATTGTGAAACCTCAATAACGTGCGTACCCCGCATATTAAGGACGAAGTATCAGCGAAAACGGGAAACAATACGAGTGCCATATTCGTTTGAATATGGAACTATTTAAAATTTCGAATCCGTTGCGTTATCGGTGATACGTGTTGGCGTTTTCCGATTGTTCTTTTTAGTGTTCTGTGAAGGATATAGGGCCAATGGGGTTACGGAATAGGACAGCTTACACTGTCATAGGCTATTACGATTTTGATTTTGGAATACGTGTATTATTTCGTGATCTCGATAAGTCCTTCAGTAACATCCTGCTTGGAGTGTTGGTGTTTATTTTTCCCCTAAAAAATATTGGCGTCGTACGTCTAGTATATTTGCCAGTGTCAAGTTTTTTTTTTTTTTTTAATCAATAAAAATATATAATAGCTTTGCGTTTGACCGCCAACTCGCCTGATGTTAAGCGATGATGCGGTCTACGGTGGAGCACGCTTGCCCAGAAGAAATCGATTCACTCGTGATTTGAAGACTGAAACCTTCGGGGAATACCCATTCAGACAGCGCATTCCATAGACTAGCAGTTCGCATAATAAAAGTGGAATCAAAGCGCATCGTTCGGGTTTTCATTTGATTGTTGAAATTATATGATTTTTACACATTAAATCAAAAAGCGGGAACTTTTGTTCACAAACTTTGTCGGTTTAAGACAGCTTTACCATATCAAATCTATTTAAGGTCGTAATATATCAAATTTAAACTTCGTAAATAATTCCCGATAAAAAAAAAAACATTTCATTTGTATTTTTTTTTAATTTAGTTTTAGTTTATGGAATTTGTTTTTTAACAGAGTTGAAATTTTGACTGATACCTACGGTAAACTCAACATTATTATTAGTGCCGTTTAAATTTGGTCAAAATTCAACCATAGACAATGTAGACTATAACGATATTCTATGACAAAAATTTACGATTAACCCATAAGTGTATGGTGTGTCCAGAAGATCCAGAATTTATTGATATATTTAAATATATTTTCAAGAAGAAGTAGTAAGAAAATAAATTAGAAGTAATACCGAAATAAGAACTAAAATTAGACAATGAAACGTGTGAGCACAAAATTTTCTGTCTCTTTTTCTATTAGCGAGAAATCGACAGAAAAGTTTTAAGCATAGATAAGTAAAGTTACAGCGAATTAACTAAGTAATAATAATAAAGATAAAAAGTAAATACTAATAGGGCGTCATACAACGCCAATTAGACAATTATTATATATCTACCTATAAACTTTTTTTTTTTTTATATGATATAGGATAAGATAGGTATGTAAATATTTTCACCGCATTAGTATTTTAATGTAAAACATTTGAACTGGTTATTGATAAAATCTAAAAAACTCTTTGGTAAATCTGCAATCAAAATTCTTCAACGTTTACACAATTCATTCGTGGAAACTTGACCAAAAATTGCAATAACTGAACGGCAATCAGTATGCATGTCCCAGGTTTGATTCCCGCTCACGTCCCGGTAGAAATATTCGATTGTGCCACGTAAAATGTTATTACTTACTTTCTACGCCATTTTAGGAGCCATTGAGAGTGGAAAAAGTGATTTTGGTCGTTCTAAACTGCTTCGAAATCGACACTTGATTTGGGATCGTTGCGTCAGAATAGGTGCTTCTTACGGGAGTTACGGCTTCTGAATATAAATTCATATATTGTAAGTGCTATAAAAATTAATCATTTATGGACTCTTGAAAGGTTTACTGGCAAAGGATCGACCAGCAAGAATTACTCGCAATTTATTGCATTTGTGAGCAGGAAGTGGAATTTTATTGCAATTTCAAGAAAAAAATCAAGTAAAGTTAGCTAAAGTTACCAAAAACTGCTTGCCGTAAGAGCTTAAGATAATTTGACGACCGAAATGGCTAAGTGGAAGTGGTAGCGTGCTTGCCATAAGAGAAGGAGATGGCAGGTTTGATCCCCGGCTGAGCAGATGCTTGAATATATTTGGCATTTTCGAGTAATTATGACATTGGTTTCTTCAAAAGGGCTGTTAATAGAGTCTTTGGAGGGAATCAAATCATGCAGATCTGTAGCACAGATTTTTTGTTTTATTCATAACTTTATCGTATAAAATTCTCGCCAAATCAAAGCGATGCTCATCGTTGCTTCCCTATTATTAAAAAAAACTAACAAACATAAAACAGAACACTCCCAATAAAAGGGACCCCATACAACGGAGCACTAATTTAATTGATTTTACAATCTATCATAACTGTACAAATATACGCAGTAAATTACACCCTAGACCATAAACACAAGGATCAAAATGCTCTGCATGTGTTCCATTCTGTCTTCAAATTGGTAACTTCCTCGAGGATTTTTATTTTTATTGATAAAACCGTTCCTCAATTGGTACGGATTTGGTCTCAAATTGACCGAATCTCAGTGCGGCCTCGATTTCACAGAATGGGTATTACAACGCGTAGCGGAGGGTTAACAAATAAGAAACTCAAGGATATCAATTGTTCCATTCTTATCCTTGACCTGGTGAAATAAATAAAAACACCACAGTCAAAATTCCAAGAAAGAAATATATTCGATTATCAGTGGCCGAGATTTAGGGTTAGTTTTTTTTATTCCACACTTACAAATTATGTAGAGATGCACAAATAAAGGACTTAATACTAACAAAAAAAAATATTTATTGTTGCAATTTTCAGTTATAAGAAGTTTAATTTCCAATTAGAAAACACAAACAAGTAAGTAATATGTTCCAGTGAATAATTTTGACAGTTTCAGTATACCAAAGCTGATAATAATCTACGGGTATTAAAAAAAGGTTGCGTATGTGTTTTAGGATCTTCATACTTACTTGCTATCACCTTTTTTTATTCTGAGTGTTTCCTTTACTCTTTAAAGCATGCAAAAAATATAAACCGTTCAAAACTGTACCCAACACACAAAATTCTAACAAATATCGACCCCAACCCCAGTTTCGGACATTGATCTCAAAACTACTCTCCGATCAAAAAGATGCAAAATTCACCCCATTTTTAAAACAGTGTTAGTGTCAAATTTTCATCCGCGCGTCCACTTACAACCCTTCCAAAAATAATAAAAAACAGAAATAATGGACATGTGCCTGTTGATATGATTGTTTTGTGGGTTCCGCACATGAAGCGATAGATAGTTTAGTGCTGTGATTTTAAAATTTTGGAATACATCTCTTTGATTAAGTCTTTAAAATATTACTTTTTATTGCTTCAACGTAAGATGTACGATTTTGGCTTTTAAATTTGATAGTATTGCCTATTATGGCTTCAGTAGAGTTAGCCAACTTTCTAACCGGTTTGCATTCTGCAAATCACCAAAGTCTGTAATGCCTTGATACTTGTTTCCTGAAAATTATTAAATAAGGTCAGAATTAATAATTTCTAGGTCTACGTGCTTCATCTTCGACTATAACGTCGCTTTCAATCAACCGAGTAGGGTGGCAAATGTAGAACTAATCAATAAAATAATAAAATAGAAAGGAACAGAGTATAGAAATTGCTGGCTTACAAAATGGAGAACTACTAAATTTATTACTGAACCTCAGTGCGATACATCGCGTTTTCCTTAGCACACAGAAATAGCCGCGTTCCGTTTTCCTTTTTTTCTGAAATCAAAACCCTAAAAACTAAAATAAAAGCCGGAGGGGAGTTTAAAATCGTTATTATAATCTTGGACGCCATTTTTGCGTACTATTGGAACATTTGGGGACATTGGGGCGATTGGGGACGCGCCCTCCTATTTAAAATCTTTTTTTAGTAAAAACCCCTTTGATGTATGCATTCGGCAATATCTCTCGGCTCAACGACATTTGGCTATTTTAGGGATTTAGATGATATTTAAGATTAAAAAAAATAATACCATTTTAGTATGGAGTACTTAGTTGCTTTAGAGTATGGGGTTGAAATAAAAGTTTTTTTAATGGTCATAACAGAACAGAAAAGGAAACATGAGAAAAAATAGTTTTTTTGTCGTCTCATTGCAATGACAATTATAACCACTTGACTGCTCAGCCTTTACCCCGCATAAGCCAAAGGTTCTAACATGTCAACCTAAACTATTTCGAGCGGGGCCAATCCTAGGCGCGAATTGAATGAATGACTGTTGATTCTCCAATCACAAGCGTCGAGTCTCTAATTACAAGCTGCTCCACGCGACTGACGTGGCATCATTTTGCAAAAGAGAATTTTGACTACATGCGCGATCAAGTGATTATAAGTAATTATTATCCACTGTCAGGCAAGGACCTCCATTTCCTTCCACGTAACCATATCATTCGCCAAATTGGACCAATCAGGGTAGAAGAAAGACCATAACGCCTTCTTGGTCAAGATATGTAGGCTCTCATTGAAAGACGACCGTCGCCACCTTGCCAACCGGGTGCGTACTGATAAAGTGGCCTACTTGTAATTTTAAAAAAATATTTTTGAGGTTAGTAATGATCCTCCTGCTCCTTGCGTAGCTTGACGAAGTGTTCCTAAAAGATTATCGTTAAGCAACGGACGATCCAGTCATTTTTATACGCATGGGTGACCGTGACTGACATTTATACCTAAGCGCTACCGTTTATCGGATGGCACGGCAAATTTTAGGTCCTGGTTGTTTGTTTACAACAGTAGCTATGTCAGAGGCCTCCGGGTGGTTTGAAAATGTAGAATTGGAGTTGACCATTTATAGATTTATTATAGATCATAGTGTCAAGTCTCTTTACTTAAAGACCAAAGATTATGGTAGTTACAATCTATTCATACTGATGAGTACTTGAAAATTGGAGGCCAATAGAAATGGACTCTACGAATTGGAAACTATGTGAGCTCTATGTAGAGTAAAGGAACAATCGCAGCTAACACTGGCAACACAACATCCTATTAATCAAACTCATTTAGAAAAAGAAAAAAGTCGTGTGGGAAAAACAGTACCAACCGACGCATTCCAAATTCAAACGAATCTGAAAGCGGGCCGAGATTTGAAAAGAGAATGAGATTTGAAAATAGAACACGCCATTAGGAGTGAATACAATAGTCTCATTGGTCGATTTGAAAAAGGAACAATTTGTTAAACGTCAAATATGAACTTTTTATTTGAGATGTAATGAAACACTCGCTGGTACAATCTTAAGCTTTTTGTCGGATCCGAGCGGTCGTTTTTCATTTTGTTTTATTTATGTATGAGTCTACATACATTATTACATACATACACTCTTACATTACACAGTTAAAGTAGAAATTTAGATTTGAGAGCGATGCCGCGGGCGACAGCGTTATTACGTTATCTAAAAGATCGATTCTGGTATTAATTACATATAAGTCAATTAAGTTAGATCTAATGAAGATATAAATAATACTTAGGTAAGTAAGTGCTTTAACAAGAGTCAGCGCGATCGTGACATTCTAAGAAATATTGCTCTTTAAATTGCAACACTCAAATTCAAATGCCAGAAGTTCGTTGACAACAGAAATTACAATTCGATCAAACGAATTTTTGGATTGTAATAAAAACTTCACTTTGCTGTCACATTAAAAAAAGAAATGTCTGGAACAGATCACTTTGAGCGATAAGACCACTTCTTGCAACTATTTCCAACGTTTTCTTATTGATATTTCCTTTTTGTGGTGTCAATAAAGTATTATTTTATTGCATTAATATTATAAATAAAAACCTACTTCAAAAACACTGTTTTAAACTATCATGCTTATTCACTAAAGTTATATGATTATCGTAAATAATTACGGGATATTTACCGGGGTAAGGTTGTGGAATGAGCTCCCAATATTTCAGCTTAGTTACATGCACTATGTTCATGGAAAAACTGAAGAAGGAAGAAGGGTCTTCCCGTGAACATGGTGCATATAGTGCGCCGAAATATCGGGAGCTCATTCCACAAACATACCAAGGTAAATATCCCGTAAATTATCATATAACTCTACTTCAAAAACTAAAGCAATTGAAGTTTGTTCTATCAAAATCTGATATCAGTAAACTAATATAATTATAATTCGAAGATTGGTCGTTTAATTGACCAATTGTCGGTATATCCAAGGTATATAATACTAAAACATATGTTTCACACTGGCAAATGCAAAAAACTTGCGAGGCCAAAATCCTCTATGGAGAAAAGAAAAATTAAATGTTGACTTTTGTAGTAAAAAAAATAACAAAAGAATATGCATAAAATAATGAGTACAAAGATTAATTCACAGATGGTGAACTCTAACATGTTTTTGCGGCCTCTACCTACGCGCATCGTGCATTCAATTTTGTACTGTCATACTTTCTATCTTCAAACCGTTTATCGGCGATCACAGACAAGCCCAATGACATGAAACTATCAATATTTCTAATAACGTTCAAAAACAAAGTATATTACTTTCTGGTCGGTCATATTAATCATTGGAACGAATTTCCGTGCGCCTTGTCATACACTGTTCGTTTATTAAAAATGTGACGTATCAAGATCAACATCTCATAGACCGAGATAGTGATACACAGAGTTCAAACGAGCGAAAGAGATGGATACGTGCTGACATTTCAACGGGTCATCAACCCTACGGGCGTCCTGCTCTAACGAGAATTCGAAGATTTGATTTGAATTGTTCCTAATTTGAAATATTGGCGTTCGATCCGGCCAGTATTTTTTACTTTTTTTATAGAGTTTCACATGGTTTATTAAAATTTATTTCTAATAGATATGCTGTTATGGAGCTTCCGTTTGATGTTTTTAATGGTAGAGGTTAGTCATAAAAGTAGAATAAATGGTGGAGCGTTCAATTTTGTTATTTTAGAGATTAATGAAGAGTAATAAATACCGTTCGAAGCAAAGCGGCTATCTTGTTATGTGTTTTTATTAGATGCTAAGTTGTGTTTTTGGGTAATGCGTGTTTTAGTAAATTATTTCCTGCTTAAGCTGTTTTATTTTGTTGGAATCGTAATTACTTAAATTCGTAAATCTCCATTTCTACTTAAATTTTAACTTTCTAACTAAATTTATTGTTAAATAAATCTTTTTAATATTAATAAATTGAAAAGACCATTTTTTTCTTTCAACTTTGCACAGACTAAATATTGTGACATCTATACTAATATTATAAAGAGGAAAGATTTGATTGTTTGTTTGTTTGCATTGAATAGGCTCCGAAACTACTGAACCGATTTGAAAAATTCTTTCACTGACGGGAAGCTACACTATCCCCGGGTGACATAGGCTATAATCTATACCCGTGCGAAGCTGGGGCGGACCGCTAGTAATATTATATACAAATGTCAAATGGAGGAGATTTGGCACCAATGTGAAAAAAAGTCAAATATCCCAAAACATGATAATAATGATAATTAATAATAACGCAGGGGCGGCTTTATGGCGAGCCGTCGGTGAGTGGCGACACCGCGTACCCCGATTCCATGGGTCTAAAACCCCAGAGACCCTGACCCCTGGCTTGCCTTAACCGGCCATCTGGGGGTGGAAACCGCAAGAGCTAAGAACCTAAGCTCCAGAGTGGAAGTGTTAAAGGGCATAACGCCGCGAGTAGCTCTTAGTGAAAGTGCAGCACACCTCTCGACCACGCCAATGTTGCCCCTCCGGTGCTAATATGCGGCAGCCATTATGGGGGGCCCATTTAGTGGGTGGCAAGTCATCACCTGATGCCTTAGCATTTTGAAATGAGGCATAATTGGCAGGTGCCGTACCTCATACCATAGATCTGTTAACCCATCCACAAGTTGTTCACCTCAATAGCTCAGACTTTTAATATCCTATACTGTACAATAGTTTAATATTTCATTTAATACACATCCAATAATTGTATTTTTTACTTAACAGGGCCTCTTGGTGTTGGTTTTGGCCCCACCAACGCCTACCAAATGTCCGGGCTAGACCCGAGAATGTTAATAAATAAAGAGAAATATGTACTAATAATAAATTTATTTCCAAAAAAGAGCACATAACATTTACAATAGTTATACACAATATGAGAAGCCCAAATAAAAAAATCGGTGGACCCCAAACTAGGCTAAGCCTGTATCTTGGGTACCCTGAGAACAGAGCATACCTACGTTTTTTTTATCAGCGCTGACAAAATGGAACTTTATGGAACACAACTAATTAATTACTTATTTTTTTTCTTTATATTTAGTTTAATTATATTAAATGCCAAATAAGGTAGATACGGGTCTAGTTGTACCTCCTACTAATATTTCATCTGTGACTCTAGTTAGCATCAAACTTCTACCCAACGGTCACAAGTCTATATAAGACGCATTATAAAGTTTAAAATCAACTTTACAGCTTCAATTAATCTTACTCTAGCCCTTTTTACCTCACACAAGTTAACTCCGAATTAAAATGCACGAACACAAACGAACAAACAAAAGCTACAAAAATGTAAAGCTTCATACCATAACCTAGTCATAACTGGTTACCCCGAACCATTTAAGGCGTTGTAATCCTATTGTAAACGCACACATACATACCTAACTGTGTGTGTCATGAATACACACATTAAAAATGTGTTCAATCATTAATTTCCCCGGTAATTGAACGAGTTGCGATCTGGGCTTGCGAGATGTCTATTCTGGCGCGGTCGAGATTCTATCTATCACCCGTACTCTCATGATGTTTGTAAGAAGGCAGGCAATGACTGGTTTAATTTCGACTGTGGCAGAATAGAGGTCCTGCGCGCACGCAAAAAGTCAATGTTTCTCCGAATAAGGCCGAAGTGTACCGATCGGAGCCGACATCTCGAATTTATACGTTCGTAAAATTCTTTTGTCAAATTTACGTCGGAGTTCCGGATAAAGTGGCTTGGATTCTTTACCGAAATCATCGTGCGTTTTTCTCCCAGTTATTACGGCGGTGTGCTAAAGACTAGTTGATTTGGACTTGACTTGTCCGCGACTTTGCCTGCATCTGGCATCTATGCCTTCCTACTCAGCTTTGTTTTCATTTTTAGGTATTTTTTGTCTTCAATGGTTTAAGGTTCATTTTCGTTCAAAGATAAAATAATTTCGTCTGATCATAAAACATTTCATGATTATCTTTATTTCTCTTATCAGTCAACATCTTCGAACAGAAAAATCTAAATATAAATTATTATATTATATAAAAAATATATAGTGTTCGACAAACATTAAACTTCGCAGCTTTTTTTTTGTTGTGTTATTGTATTTTTTACCACAAATAAATTATGTCTATGTCAATGTTATAGTAGTGTGCATTATCAGAAGGTCAGAGCTAAAAATCAGCGCAACAGAGAAATCCGTGGCATTATTGTTCGACCCAAAAAAACGTGTTGCTCAAAATAGTGTTTTTTTTGAGCAGGACTTTTTTTTTTACAAACAAACAATTAATAGTGTCAACAATATCCCTTTTTAGCTCCATTACACGAATGTTCGTCGCACGCATTCCCACAACCCGCTACCAAATCGAAACGAAAGTACCCGTAAAAATGCCGTCGATAATGACAGATAACAAAAACTACCGAAAACGCATTCATCATTTATCGGAGAGTTACATCGGCTACTTGGACAGTCCAGTTTTCTATTCATTAGCTGATTGTACAGTCAGCGACGTAATTTATTGTTAGTAACATCTTCGACCAAAATAAAATTAATTCATTATATTTTGGTCGAAGGGTAACATTAACACCGATGGCGGTCGAGCGGAATGTCCGGTTTTTTATTTTAAATAATTGGTTTATGTTTTACCGCCAACTTGCCTGATGTAAAGCGATGATGCGGTCAACGGTGGAGCACGCTAGTCTAGAAGAAACCGATTCATTCGTGATTTGAAGACACCCCATTGCAGTCTAACGGCACCCGGTTCGAACCTCGGCCCTGTACCAATTATCTATTTAGTACCTAAATAATTTTTGTGCAGTTTCGATGTAAACGCCAGCAAAATTCAAAAACAGTAAAGGAAAACATCGTGAGGAAACCGGTATGCCCAAGAACGTATGTTCAAAGACATAAGACATTCACCTACATGCAATGGGCCATCCTCTCTGAAAGAAGGCTTGAGCCTTCTCGAAGCGAACGAAGAGAACATGATAGGCTGAAATGATGATGAATGATGAACATTACCACACATAAGTGGACTGCTGTTGGTGGGCGATGAAGAATATTTAGTCATAGCACAGAATACATATAAATTAAGTTCGGCCGCTGGGAGAAGGCCTCTGACAGCTGCAATACATTGTAAAAAAAATTTATGAAAAATATTTTCTTGCTACCAGTTACAATCGTATATTCAAAAAGCTAGTAAAAGTGATCAAAAATTACTGTTTTCATTCATCTCTTTACAATGTTATGGCAACTGTAAGACACATTCTTTCAGCGACCACACTGGAGCTGTAAGGAGAATTTTCATTGTTTTAAAGAACTTTTTTTTTAATCTACTAATAAAAATAAAAAGCAATGTGTCCGTGATATCAGTACCAAAAATACCAGTACTAAGAATTGTTCAGCTATTGTTGTCCCTGACTGTACCGCCGACTGTACTGCAATGACCTGAAATTCGGTAACCGCCTTTACATTAATAATTACTTCTCAAAATAATGCTAAGCCTGATCCACGACTTCGATAAGGCGTCACAGATTAAATAAGAATTGCTTGTACGGTCGGCAACTATATAGTTCAGTAACTATTGTTGGATCTATGGTACTCGTTTAGGGCCGAGCGAGGAATCACTTTTGGGGACACACATCACATCAGCAGCCATTAAAAATCCACTGCTGGACAAAGACCTCCCTCTTTAAGAAGAGTGTTGCCATAATCCCCACGCTTGGCAGGCGGCTTGGGGATCACAGTACGTTCACCGTGTACTAACTAATAGGACGCTGCTGCCCATCCTCCGGTGGTTCTGGTCGCAGTTTTAGGACATACCCGGGTCCAACATATGGGGGACAACATCGCCTTAAATAAAGGGGCACGAGATATTTGGGTCAAAATAATATAATTTTTTTTTTGCTTTTTGCAGGTACAGAATATGCTGAATGCTGTTAAAACCAAGGCTTTGGGTAAATTGTGATAAATTCTATATGGCATCAATCAAACTCCAGAGCACCGCTGTATAGTTTTTACCCGACGACTAAGAAAATGGTATCTAAAAATTTGAATAACCTGACTACGCCCATACAAAGTCACAGCTGCGCAACTTTTAAAATCTGCCCTTTCAATCAATGGGTTGGTTTTTAAAACGAGTTCTGCTTCTGTTTTCTATGAATATTGCGTCAGATAATACAGGGTGTCCAGTTATGGACTAGCGACATTTGAAAGCTTTTACTGTTCTTTGTAATTGATCGAAAAGTAACATTTTCTAAACATATTAATTATTTATTGTCATATTTTCCAAATACATATTTTCAAACAACAATAATTTCTAAAGCATAAAACACAGTATCGATTAGTACTCGTAAACAATAATATTTAATTCTCATCAACTTGATAACCATTTCAGGCCACTACTGGATACAGGCCTTTTTCCAAGGCACGCACTTTACCCGAAATTTACTTTTCTTTTCCAGTCACTGCCAAATCTGCCAATAGCCAATCCGCAGGTACTCCAAAAATTTAACCAACATTGCCAGTCTTAACCGTACACCTTGTATAAAGTGATATAGATAATTAATTTCATGCGGTGTCAGGATCGATCATAGAGGATTTAGGTAGCGGTAGATCGGAGATTGGTTTTGTTGACGGGACGAGACATCTGTACTTGCGTATGCCGTTAGGAGGTACTTTTATTTCTTGTATTGCTTAATTATTATGTACTTTGACAGCTATTGTCATGCGTCACGAGTTGGCTTACAACACGGATGTGACAAGTTTGATTCTAGCGTATGAATCAAGAACTACTAACTGTTCTTAACTCTTACTGACCCCCTCTTAACAACTGCTCGGTAAAGGTTTCATCCAAGGCAACCCATTTAGTACAATCTTATTAAGTTTTTAGTCACTAAAAAATACGTTCTAATCAGAATCGAAATTTTTACTCATTGGCATTAAATATCGTCAAAAGTTATAGAATAAACGTCGACGCGGAAAAACGGCAACAAAATGGAGTGCTTACATAGGTGAGAAGCACGCTATTTAATTTGAATACCTTTTTTTGACACTGATATTGTCTATTTTCTTTTTATAGGCTTTATTTATTCAGTCAGGCATTGGTCATGCATCATCATTTTCAATCAGTCCCAAAAGCTAACAGTAAATAAGTACATTCCAATATAAGTCTCGATTTAAAACAAATATGAAAATGATTGATTGTCTATAGTTAACTGATTGTTTACCTTATTGGTTTTTGTAACTGACCACAGAGGTCATAGTACATTCTTCATGGTTGGAAAAAAATCAACGTTGGCGGTATTTGTAGTTATTTATCAATGTTATGTTCGGGACATCAACTTATTGTCTGCAATTAGAACTTAAAATTGTAATTATCTTCTATGGAAACATTTCGATGGGCTTGTTTTAGCTACAAGCTTTTATTTAACTTGGTTTGTTAGTTTGCGTCAAATATATTTACAATCTGGGTGTCTTCAAGTCGAGAGTGAATAGGTTTCTCCTAGGCAAGCGTGCTCCATCGTAGGCCGCACCATCGCTTAACATCAGGCGAGTTAGAGGCCAAGCGAAAGCCTATTAATCAATAAAAAAAATGCAACTGAATTTTAAAACAGTTATCCCCAACCGATTGAGCTGAAATTTTGCATTAACGTTTAGTTTGAATGATAATTAATGGTTACTTAAGCGACATCTTTCTAAACTGAATATGGCGGACTCCCAAAGATGGCGGATCAGTTGTTTTTAGGCACCCCCATAATATGTATCAAATGAAATGGTTTGCTGAAAAAAAAGATAAAAAAAGATGTCACACTAAATTCAATATGGCGGATACCCCAAAATGGTGGACAAAATTTAGCTGAAATTTCGCATACACGTTTAGTTTAAATGATAATTCATGGTTACTTAAGTGACCTCCCAAAGATGGCGGACCAGTTGTTTTTTATGCACTTTAATGATATGTATCAAATGGAATAGTCTGCTGAAAAAAATTACGTCACACTAAATAAAATATGGCGGACACCCCAAGATGGCGGACAAAATTTTCTTATCTATCAACATGGGTATCAAATGAAAGAGTTTGCTGAGAAGAATACGAAAAAAGCTTGTTTTAAACATACAAATATACGTATAAATGTTTTGGTCCATTTGTTTTGCTAACCGTCTCTAATGCAGAAATTATTAACAAACCAATGCAAACAAATATTTTTGTCGAATCGCTATCAGGCAGCAAACATTATCGCGCCAATTACATAAATATCAAAGCACACGATTCGAGACCGATTTACATAACACTAGAGCAATTAAATCGATTCTTGTTATATAAACATGGTCTATAGTGGTAAAAAATACGTAATGGAGTAGGTAGATTAGGTCTTTAAGATATGTGCAATAAACAAATTTAGATTTTAAAGAAGAACGTTTCACTTAAGGCTGGAAATTCAATTTTCAAACAGTTTCTTTTCCCTTGTAGCTAGACCATCTAGGCCGGTTAATTATTGTAAATGTTCAAAATATATGAAGAATTTGTTATTTAAAAATAATAATCCATAGAATAATTTAATCAACTTATTAGATAACTTATAAAACGAAAACTTAAATTAATAACTAAAAACTAAAACTTAAATCTAAACAAACTACCCTAAAATACCGTATACAAATAGTTCTCTTAGATTTAGGTTACCTAAGTAAATAAAACTTAATTTTACAAAGATCATACCATCAAGTTAAAGAACAAAAAGTTAAACAGAGTTTAACTAGGTATAATTAAACTAATAGCACATTGTTATACGCTGTTTTAACAAAACTACTAATTACATGGTTAATTTACAATTACAAAATTAAGTAGATAAGTTTACTTGACTGCTTTAGCGAGGCAACAAACGTTTATGCAATAAGTAGGTACGCGTTTTTCTTTGCATTGCTGTATTTATAAATCTTTGGTCATATTACACACATACCTACTTTTTAATTTTCAAGGTATAAAATGTGAAAGAGCGCGTGGCGAAGGTGCGTTTGTTTGTGATACTCGTTCCAAGTTTTTTGTAACTATGACAGCTACTTTCGTAAAAATCTGAAAGACATCCGCAAATTGTGATATCATTGTAGTGGTAGCCAAAAATATAGGAAGCGTTTTCATTATTCTTTTTCAAATGTTATTGCTGCTGTCGAAGCTAAAAAAACTTGGACAGAGTACAAAGTTCTGGATACTTTTTTACCATTGTGTAGTATATCACCAAAACATAATTTATAGTGGAAAGAAAATACGTAAAATTGCAAATCAGTCAAGTCAAGTGATAGGTTTCTTCTAGGCAAGCGTGCCGCATCGTAGGCCGCATCATCGCTTAACATCAGGCGAGTTGGCAGCCAAGCGCAAGCCTATTTATTATTTTAAAAAAAACAACAGAAATCGACTAATTGCCTCAATAGGCAACACTCGTTTAGGCAAAACGAAATACAGTAATTTTTCTTTTTTACCATTTCATCATTGCTCTTATTACTTACACATACAAACATACAAAATTAAATGTATAATTATGCTAACTTGGTATACCCCCAGGCGATTACGGTATTAGTTGAACCAACGTTTCCTGTACAGATGAGTGGAGGCGACACCATCGTATTTTCTGAACAAAAGTGACAGACATCAGTTGTTTTTTTTTAGTTAAGTCATTTGGCCACTTCTTCAGATGAGTTGGTTCAATGTACTAGTGATCTAAATGTCCATTCTGTCAGGTTCTTATTAGAAACTTTTAGATGGAAAACAGTTATTATGCGTCAATTATTGAGTTTTTATGCTTTTATTTTAACTTTTTAGCTGGCAAGTTGTATTTGAGTTAATTTTGCCTATCAGTTTTTATTATCTACGTCTGGTTTAACTTTTTTAAATTTGAGTTTTATTTTTATAATTTGCATGGATACAATTTAAATGTTATTACAAACTAAACTCAGTCAAAGCATTTATTTGTTCTGACAGCTGCAATGACATTGTAAAAAGCTTAAAAAATACCACGAATTCTGATTACTTTCGCTAGGTTTTTGAACGTAAGACTGTAGCTTACCCGATATACTTCAGTGAAATATTAGAAGATTTTAAATCCAGGTTTTACATTATTATTCCAGGTGTCAGAGCAAATAAATGTTTGGACCGGGAATGGAATGATTCAGTAGTTGCGTGTTTGCATACTTTAGCACATAGCTACTGTTATTTTTTTATTTTATTATAGATATTTTGATCGCACAAAAATTATCCGACTAAGCATGAGTATCATTTTTAAATCTTTAAGTAAACACGGTTATACGTAATTCTTAACTTTTTAAGTGTTTGCTGTGGTCTTAAGTTTGAGAGTAAAATATACGCACTCTTAATAAGAACAACATTGTGAGTGCGCTTCAGTTGTTTGTTTTCTCGATGCTTTTGTGAAAATTCTTTTGATATTAATGTTTTTTCAACGAATATGACTTGGCTACTGCTGGGATTTGGGCACAAATGTTTTGAATACAAATGCAAAATAACATACAACATGCAACATAAAAAACGAAAAAAAAAAAAACATCGGTTGGGTAAAGACCGGACTAATTTTTAACTGGACCATAAATAGAGCCGATCACCGAAATCAAATTTAAAATATGTTCAAAGAAGATATGAAGCATTTAATATATTGCTAGACAGAGAGCGCACTATACTTACAAATGACGTCACTTGTACACACGTCACGCCATACACATTCCAAACTGCTACTGTTAAAAAAAGGAATCACAAAATCAATTCATACTTGGCGGTGTAATCGCGTAAAAAAATAAAAATAAAACGTATTGACAACCACCTCCTTTTTGAAGTCGGTTAAAAATATAATACATAAAGTAAAAAAAAAAACATTTATTTGAGGTCAAAATTCATATACATCGACACTGTAGGTAATAAAATAAATAAATTCGGGAAATTTTTTCACACAGTCATGTGACCCCAAACTAAGTCAAGCTTGTGATATGGCTGCCAGAGACTGATATAAATACATATATTTTTAAATACATACTTAAATAGATATTAACAACCAGATATAGAACAAAAACAAATGTTCATCACATAAATGTTTGTCCTAGGTGGGAATCGAACCCACGCCCCCAAGTTCAGAAGGCAGGTTCACTACCAACTGAACCAATGGGGCTGTAAATAATAATAATCAGGTCACATATAAACAATAAGGCGCAAATCTAAAAAAGTATGTCATCAGAAACGGGAAAGTGACAGAGCATTCGTTCCTAATGTGAACAAAAGCTTTAAACGCTTATAAGAACTTTTAAGGCGACGTCATTTTGGATCTTTTGTTTTAATTTTTTAATTGGTTACTCAAAAGGATATTCAACTGACTTCCGGTATAGCCGGACTCTACATCTAATAGAGTCTATTATAAACGTATCGTTATCAACAAAACAAAAGTGACGATCTATTTTATACCGAATCTTACACAATTACGTTTTTTCTGAACACTTAACCGTTTTTTACGAAACCAAAATGGCGTAATACACCTAACCGGCAATCAAGATTACATAAAAATAGAAAACGTAACCGAAACAGGATTTCAAATATCGAACGTCAAAAAAAAACAATACTCTACCATGTTATTATCAGATGTAAGAACTGGCCACTCTCCGATCAAATCGAACTTCACGTGAGGAATTCGAATTTCAAAAAGTAATGATTGATTGTCAACCAATGACAATCGTGGCTATTCAAATTCTATTTTTTCGATTTGAATTTGGAACGGGTTTTTTCCTGTTGAGTGTGTCGCCTGCCAGTACTTATTTCTATTGATATACAATGAGCAATTATTATTATGGATATTATAAGTTTTGGTTTACGATTTTTTTGTACCACTAACATTTTTAGTGATTGTACATCATGAATCCTAAGAGAATGAACTTTTGTGTCACAGTTTTTAGGCCCCTGAAAGCTTTTCATCTAACGATTTTGGTCACTAACAACCGGGACATACAACGTTTTATATTCAGGGCTACATCGAGCGGTGGTACTACGCTGAAGAAGGCCATTTTGTCCATCATTATATTTAAAAATATATGTTTTTTTTTTAAATAAATAATAGGCTTGCCTTTGACTCTATCTCGCTCACTAGTTCTCTGTATTAGGCTTCCGTGATTGATGTTAAGCGGACTACGATGGAACACACATTCTTATTTTTTTTAAATTAATATTATGGATCCAACCCAGATATCGCAGAAAAAAACAGCGAATGAGAATGACACGTACTGCCCAAGAATATAACTTCCTGTCGTCATCCTTGTTTCTTGAGAACTGCAATAATCTTCAAGACTAGGGTGAATAGATTTGGTTTAGATCAACGTTTTCCATCCTCGGCCACACCATCGCTTACCATCAGGCGAGTTGGTGGCCAAACGTAGATCTAATATAATTATATTTACTTTTAAATGGCTCCTTTGTCTCTAGCTGATTATTAACTCTGTTAATTATTAAGACCGTTTGTTTCTCAATGATAATGAAAATAAATAAATAAATAATTATATATTAAAAAAACTATGGAACATCTGATTTTTATCGTGAATTCACGATTGGTCACATTGTAAAAATTGCTAAATTTTATTGTTCATAATTATAAGTAAAATAACCTCCTTTCGGTATAGTATCACTGTTTTGTGTAACCCTGTTTATTCAGAGCTTCCTTTCAAATTAATTTTATTACAAAGAATCACTGCACGTTGCAGGAAAGTAACCCAATATTACTTACAAGCCATTCAACTCTACCAAAACGCTTAAAAAGCCATATGTTTATCTTATAAACGCGCGTGTGTGTGTACGCTTCCATGTGGGTGTACGTACGTAGTTATAAGTACGTAATTAAAGTATGGAAATAGTCATATACGTTTTGAAGTGTTTTCTCTATAAAATACTCAAGTGTCTGGGAACTTGTGTCAATGACCCCATAGGTTTTTTCCCCCTTCTGTTATAATAACAGCTCTGTTTACCGGCCAGTGTCTGTTCCTTTTTCGAAATTTCAAATCTACAAAGAAACGTTTCTAGGAATTTAGTGATGTGGTAATGTTTTGAACTTGATAGGTGAATTAGGATCTGAAACAGTTCTATTTCGACACGATTTAGTCTAAGGAGTTTTTGCTGGACTATTTTAATGATCGGCTTGTTATTGCCAAAATGGAAACTGGATCTAAACTTATAAGACAGTGGTTTGGTTAAGTTGTAAAATAATAAATACATTTTGAGAAACGTTGTTTTACAAATTAACAATGCAACATTTTTGGAAAGAACAAAATGATTGACTAACAATTTTACAACAACGTTTATTTATACAACTTAATAATTGCTGACTGCGCCTGCTATCATATAAAAAAATAAATTTTCAGTTCTAGCTATGCAGATAACCCAGAACATAGCTTTCTATACCAAATATTATCCAAATGCCTTCAGCTGACCACCTTTCATATGTTTTATGATTATAGTCCGTTCGCTATCTGATGCCATAATATTCATTTGCCGTGTTAGTTTTTGTATCGTAAATTTTTGTAGCTGCAGCCGATAAACAAAATTTTTTTTAGCATATCGGTTTACATTTTTATTTGATAAAAATAAATAAAATCTGGTTTTTGCAATTTACTGCAGTTGTCATCGATCGTCAAAATTAGTGAACAGAAAAATCACATCCCATCTTTAGGTTAAACGCATTTCCCAGGAAAAACGCATGTTTCTGTGTTAGTTCCCATCTCATACTTTCTTGAAAGTTTCGTCGCAATCGTTTCAGCTATTTAATCACTAGTTAGTTACTATAGGCTGATTGGCCAGCCCTAATGTCAGAGTTTTTAGCCACTCGGAGGCGTCTGATATGGATGAACAGTTATTGTTTTAGGACAACAACCAGGACCTACGTTTTATCGTGTTATTCGACGCACGGTAGCGCTGACTTGGAAATATAGTACCCCTGGTCATCCATCTGAAATACATCGAATTAAGCTACGCCACGTAGTGAAAAGTTGTCGACCACAGTAACAGACAGACAGAGTTATTTTTGCATTCATAATTTTAGTGTGATGGTAAATGAACTATTCATTTGAGCTATCGATTCGGACTAATTTTGTCTATATAAATTATACAGCACATTTATTATTTTACAACTTAAAAGGTCAAAAGCCGAGTCTTGTTAGACCACATTGTGTTGTGTGGTACCAATTTATCATTGTGATTAGATTATGATATAGAAAAACAAGCAAAATGGTGGCTATTGGATATGTCTTTTGTTCTCTAATTATGTAGGTAGTAAGTTTTTTACCGGAAAATTGCAGAAAAACTGGTCAATCGCGAATAAGATAAAATTGCGCTATAATTTTGTAAGCGTTATGTTTAGCTAAATAAGCAAGTACCTATATATTATTTTTCTAATTTACCAAACAAATTACTAAACCCAGTTTGCGGTCAAAAACGCAGCCGTTGCGAAATCAGACGCGAGCTGTTAGCGAGACCATTAATCATGCGCCTGCGCTCCGAAACTGTCCGTTTGTTTGAAAAATGTTGGTGTTCGAAAGTCAACCGTGACGTCATGCCTCTAGGTGGTAATTAACTTAAGTTTCTATTATGTGCAAAATGTTAAATATTAAGATACAAAAGTCTAAACTACATGTTTCTATATTTTATTAACTACATGTCGTGTTTCTACTTAACTATACGTTTCAATCTATTAGTAAGTTCAAATTTAATGTACCTACCTATGGGGTATTCCTTTATTGGTAAGGGTTGTGTAGGCTTCTGGGATGAGTTAATTATTATAACCAAGCAATGAGTTAATTGTATAACTAAGTAAAAAAAACTCATCTGACGGTCTTATCTGTATGTATAACAAAAACATTTTATCTAAGTTACAGTGATGACAGAATTAAACAAGTGTTTCAAAGAAATTTGATACAAGACGAGGGAAAACGCGGATTTGTATTAAAATTGACCATGTTGCATTAATATACTCGTAAAACATTAAATTTAAAAAAGTTTTTTTTTTCAAATTTACGGTGATATTTTTAACAGCATATCCAAACAATTATAAAACCTCCTCAAATTAAAAAAAACTTAAATAACCTCATACACAGAATTCTAATTAAAAAAACAACATTTACAGGTAGAGTAAATTTTTTAACAACCTCATCAATAAACATTCTTTCAATTCTCAGCAATGCATCAAAACTAGAAACAGATATAATACTCAATTCAACTTTGACCTTCTCGCAAGTCACATCAAAACGAAATAATGCATTTTTAAGTGAATAAAATCAGTTAAGTGTTTCTTCATTCAACACCCAACACTATTCATAAAAAACTAACACAACAGCGACCCGCGGTAATTGGAAATAATAATCGAATTGAAATAAGAATAATGAAATTGTAATAACTCGTTCCATATTTGAATTTCGCGCTTTTTACTTTTTTGAATTCGGAATCGTGTGTTCTATTGTAAAGTAAAATGGAATTGCAAACATTGCGTATGTAATTACGTCCAATATAACATGACCTGCTTTAGCTGATGTTTGTTTTGTAATGCGAACCAATTTTATATTGGTCACGTGCTGTGCAAAATTCTACAATTTTATTGATCGAATTAAATAAAAATCGACCTGTTTGAATTACACAATTTAAATAACTAACTATTGGATGTTACACAATTATTGGCCTCAATTTGACGTGATTTTAGTAAACAAGAATTTTATTAGCGAATTAAGGTAATAAAAAAACCGTATTACTTTTTAAAAACGTCCGTTCGATATTTTATGTAAATTTCGATTAATTGGTGCTATAATTTAGTGGCTCCTTGTAAATCGTAAAAGTTGATTTTTACATACATTTGCGAAGTCTCTAAATTAAATCAGTGGGTAAGTAGGTTTGTTTCAAATTATATTCGTATAGGTACTTAAACGCAGTTTCTTGTAATATATTTTTTGTTCTTTATTGAACTCTTTCCATTATGCTAACATAAAAAAATAACCAAATTGCGCAAACATCATGACCGTTTACCTTAGACCAAAATAAAATTAATGGACGGGCCAGAAGAAGTGCATTTTTGAAGATTACAAAATGAGCGCTAGCGTTCACTTCGTTTCAGACGGTCTCTAGCCATAGGAAGTGCGACACATGACTTTTGTTACATGATAACGAAACATCTGACAAAATTATGCCTTCGTGTGCTTTCCCGAAGTGTAAATACACAACAAAAAACATTTAACTATGTTTTGTAACAAATTACTGTACATGGTAATTAGGTGTTGAAGTATATCTCCGACTGTTTTAACTCGTTTTTACTGAGCAAGTTCAATGGCCCGTTATGGCCCGTCCATTAATTTTCAAAAGATACCCAGCTGCATTGGGGTGGGCCATGTGAGATTGCACCCACTAAAACCTCCTCGTTGGCCGACCTCTGTGCCAGACGGAGGGTACCGGAATCTCCATAGGAACGCACCGGTATCCTCCTAGCACACTGCCTGAGGCAACGGCTCCTGGGAAATACTCAGGGCATTTCCGTTCATTACTTTTACAACAGCGTGGGCCAGACCGCGCCGTTGTCTTTCCTGGGCTTGCTGAATGGGAGGTCAGATCTCCAAATCTGACCACCCACAAGCCTAAAGGCCCCCTTTAGGTGGCTTTTACGATACTGAAGCAGTATTCTAAGACCCCGGCTTGAGGGATACCATTATCATACATGCCTACATCAAATCTAAGGTACATTTCTAAGTTGAATAAAAAGCAATTGTAAATCAAATCACGCTTTCACACAGATTCAATAATAATGAATTCACAGTTATTGTTATAACCAGTAGCGAATGTGTGTCTGTAGGAATGTGTGTGTGTTTGTCTGCACGCCGTACGTGCACCGAGTCACAATACCCTGGCATGTAGACCACCTGCCAGTACCTATGGTCTGATGATTTTAAAACGCCCCTCTTTTGGAGCGTTTGACTAGCGATCGGTGCGTTTATTTTTCAGTTTTCGGCTGGCGTTGCATAAGAATTAAGTCCTTAAGGTTGTATTGTAGGGGTTAATTTTTAAGGGTTAAGGGTTTTTTATTCTAAGGGATTTAGGCATCGCACGTCTTGTGCATTTGCCAGTGTCAAGCATTTAAATAATTTCACGTTTTAAAATATATCGTGAAATAAGTCATAGACACGATCAAGCAAATTCATGGCTCGAGTGAAGACGTAAAGACTTTACAAGAGGTTTCTATAGAGTTTTGGAAACAACACGTTTTACCTCACCACCACTTGATGTGTTCACGAACAATATATAAATCAAATAAAAAAACACACAAGTGCATAAAAAAAGTTAATAAATTCATAAAAAGAAAACACACAAGTCTAGGAAAATAGTATATTATAATGTATCATGATTTTTTTCACGTTGGCATCACCACTCCAATAACTTTACTCGCTGGTGCCTCTCCTGGTGGCAGAATTCAGTAGAATGTCAGACAGATTGACAGATTACATTTTAACAGCGCCGACTTATTTACTGACGAAAATAATATGGAAGCTATCAAGCCTTAGCACATTTTTTTTGAAGAATTCGATTTGTTGAGTATCTTAGGTACCTATATTAAAAATGCATAAGTGTAGAACCTTAATACCTACAGTAGACCTTAATAACTGTTTTCCATTGCTCCAATAGAACACACCGGAAATTTATGAATTTAAATTAGAAAGTGTTAGGAATTTAATGGCTACATTTCTAAGTAAAAACGAAGCGACGTCTTCCTGGTGATCTGCTATTGTATAAATATTGAATAGTTTATTGTCTATCGTTGACCATAGACATTAATAGAAAAGGTTTGTTTTTAATCGGCTACGTTTCCTTTTCCTATTTTTATAATGTCATATGGCGGGAAAAATAATAGCCTTAACCATCGAGATACAATACATAATATAGAGTCACAATCGTGCCAAAAAATGTCCGAACCAAAACTCGGCGCACGCTACGAATTACGCAGACTTTTTGATTAGTTACAAGTTAACCGCGATCCGACTACAACACCGCGCGATGCCAGAGCTACGATGACGTAGCGGACAACTAACGTTGAACAACATACAAGCGACTTAACGTCTAAATTGGAGTAAATGTGGCATTGTGAAGTATATAATTGATACAATGTCTGTACAATGACGCTCGGTTGTTTTTTGACTGTTCACTGAGAGATTGTGACTCTATAGGAGTTGTATCTCGATGCCCTTAATGGATAAAACGCCGACATATTAGCTCATTAAAAAGAAAACGTTCTAAAAATTCAAATAAAGTATAGGTCTATTTCAAAATTAGTAAACAAATGCCTCCATCCGTCAGCTAACAGAGATTATTGTGCAGAGCTGACAGGAATCACTCCGGTTCATCCAATTTCACCACACACGAATAATAAATCTGCTTAGAAAGAATTAAGCTGTCGCAAATAAGAACCGACTCGTGTCAGATAAATAGTGCAACATGGTAGTCATTAGACGTGAACACACTAATAATATAAGCTCATAAGGTTACGTAATTCCTGTGATACGTTTATGGTGACACTCAAAGTTAGTAGCAATTTGGTTGGAAACTGTCAGTGCCACTAAAATAGGTTTCATCATTTCATGGCAATACATTTTTTTTTCGTCGGTTAAAACCTTTATTATAAAATGCACAAGCTATACTGGCGCCATAATATGTATAAAACAGTTTTACCAGCAAATTTCAATAAGCAATGATTATTCTAAATTTTCAAGCTGTAGTTAAGTATACAAATTTATGTCGGATCACATTTGCGCCATCTCACATTTAGGCAATAGTTAAAGTAACCGGTATCCGTACAATCGGCATTAGCGACAATGCTCATTTCTAATTGTTCTGATTCTGACGGACAGAATAAAAGAAAGTAGGTATCTATTGCAGTACCAACATAACAAAATGAAAGGTTGAATTATGATTAATATTTCGTAGACATGTTTTATCTGGAACAAGATTGTGAACGGTTATTAGTTAGCGTGTAGGTAATTTTATGGTTACACTGGACGCGGTGGTGCCTCTGTTGTTTTAGTCTTTAATTTAGAATTAATAGGGTACCTAGGTAAGATAATTAGTCCAAGTTTTTGACTCTGACCGCTGCTGTTGATTGTAAAATGAATTAAAACCATAAATGTTGATCAATTATGCTAGGTTTTTGAACGTGAGATAGCTGGTAGCCAATTGACTACAGTGTTTATTTAGTTTATTTAGGCAGTTAAGAGTAAAAAAATAAGAACGAATAACTGAAAGATTTCAATAAAATTTATTGTGAAAAAAAATGGATAATTAAGTCTGAGTGACGTGAATCACGAGTGAATCGGATTTTTTAAGGCAAGCGTACTCTATCGTATACAACATAATTCGAGATGGCGGTATAACGCAAGCCTATTTTATTTAAAAAATATACATTTTATCGTCTTCAATCGAATGTCTCATTCAATGAGACTCTATCAATGAGTTTAGATAAGACTTTTTGGCCTCTACTAATTTTGTCATAACGGTTTTTGACAGTTTTGCGATACCAATTTCAAAATACGTTACTAAGGCCGTCGTTAGGCAAAATGTGAATAAGCAACCCTAGATTCTGATAATATAAACAGAAAAAGATGACTCTGATATCCTTTATTCATTCAACATTTAAGATGAGCGGTAGCTCTTGTTTGTAACTTCCAGGCTTCACGATCTTCTGCCAGTGTTTTCACCACCCTGTACGACATGAGATCTGCCTTCTCTTTTATTTGGTCTAAGAATACTCTGCTTGGTCTTCCCGGTCCTCTCTTTCCTTCTACCTTTCCCTCTATGATTGTTTTCATTAATTTGTCATGTCGTACAAGGTGGCCAAACAACTTTCCCCTTCTCGTCTCTACACTCGCTAGTATATTTCTTTCCTCATTGACAATATGTAATACTTCCTGGTTTTTTTTAGTCCAGCTTATTCTTTCCATACGTTTCCAACACCACATTTCAAATGCTACCAGCCTTTCTCGATCTTTCTTAGTCAATGTCCACGTCTCACTTCCATACAGTGCAAAGTACTAAAACATGAAAATTCGAACTCTTCCAAATTCAAATCTGACAGCTCACGGAACACTGGCCGCACTATAAACAAGAGATGAAGAAATTCCAAGCGGGTTTCGAGATTACAATTTCGAGCCTAGATAATTCACTGTTTTGCATACAAAGGGGAATTACCGTCTGTGCGTCCGTATGTCACTATTTTATGCTATAGTTATGTTTATATGTATATAACCACGCCTTGTAGCTGTCATGTGGAGCCTAATTAGGCATAAGTTGCTAACGGTTAGGTTACGTTATGTAAGTGCAATGTTAGTGCGATAATGTTGGCTACACTGCCTGGGTCTGTGGTACACTCCGCTATATGCATTTTAATAACTAGGTATGTCTTGAATATGTGACATTATGTGAGCACTGGGTAGCATAGACAGGCAAGCTCGAAATATTTTTTAAAGTTTTTTTTTCTTCTTTTGTTTAGGTTTGTTTGTTTTGTTACCCGTAATTTGGGCGTTGAAGAGGCGACCGACGCATGCAAAAACGCGGACGCATCGTAAATTTTCAATTGTAATGTATTTTTTTTTTAAACATTCAGTTTGCGAATAGCTAGTTTCATGACAGAATGTGCTTGCGTAACAAACACTCGCGCTATAAATGCTCGCGCTATAAATGCTCGCAAACCTACTGGGATCACTCGCAAAAGCGAATGCTATCAAGTAGATATCCTCATTTAATTTGCTTTAGAAAATAAACAGTTTATTCGTTACAATACGTCTTTATGAAAAGTGTCAAAATGCAAGAACTTACTGGAAACAAGTATGTGTCATATTTCAGCGGACTTCGTTTCTTTAAATGGCCCCCGACAAAATGAAGTGGCCGGTCCAAATACTGATATTCTAAACAAATTGGTTAGTTTTATAAATATTTATCAAAAGAATAATGAGTATGAATGAGTGCTTTATTTAGTTTATTAATTCACTTGAGTCTGGGACCGTGATGAAACGAAACAAAACAATTTGAGTGCGGTCACATCAAACACTGTTTTGATTTCAATGAAATACTGTACCTAACACCTTACGACTGCTAAAACAATGCGTCTGATAGTTGCCATGACATTGTAAAAAATTATAACTTCCATTTGGCTCTTTGACTTTTGAAACCTCAGAAAAAGTAAATAAAAGTGTTTTATATACAGTTTGCCCTTTAGCAATTACCAATGTTGTAGCTTCTCGGAAACGCCGTGGAAGGTAGCTCATTCCACATTTTGCAGGTATATGAGGCAAGAAAGATCGTGTAATGTGTGTGTATATTATACTTGTTCATTCTCCTAGATTTATCGTCATCATCATCAGCCAGAAGAGGTCCACTGCTGAACATAAGCCTCCCCCTTTAACCCCCACACTGAACGAGAGCCTGCTTTTTGTATCCACTGGATGCCAGCGATTCTCACAATGTCGTCGGTCCATCTAGTGGGCATCCTCCTAGATTAACTTGATATAACTTGTAGTACCGCGCGTAGTATTAAGTCAATCCGAACTATAGTTGAGCGTATTTTTTTTATTCATACAACAGAGCCCAACCAGTACTAATCTATGACTATTATTCAGTGGTCTCTGTATGCAAATCAAGCACGACTTTTTACAAAATAATTTTCAAAATGGCGTCACAAAAAACGGCGTAGGCCACATCCGTTACAGCAATCGTATTCAACGCGTTTAGGTAAGTGGGTGCCACAATATGTATTAAAATTGAATACGTAATGCAAAACTATTTATTCGTTATTGTTACATTTTTATACTAGCTGCGCCTGTGGTTTCCAATGATGAATATTAACTGAGGTAGATAAGTTTTACTGAGGTCTGTGCGGAAATACAAACGCAAGTTAATTAGCTTGAGTGAACTCAGTCCGTCCTGTGTCTAGCCACGACGTCAACGTACGATGCGCGATTTTGGAGTATGAAAAATAATCAGAAATTCCATGTGTGTTTAGAAAGAGAAATTTTTATACTGGCACGGCAGTAAAAGGCTGTAAGGCTATTATATGGGTCCTATGTAGGTAGCTATAGTAAAATATTGCCACGTTTTTAGTGCTTTTTAATGAGTATGACGTGTCCATTGGTAAAACCTCATTGATGGTTTCACTAGATACAATTTTGTTCACTCTTTTTGTCCCGCGAGAAAGACAGACGTATTCTAGATTTGTCACGTCTACTTCGATAAAAAAGGTGAGCAAAATATAATCGTAGCGCGCGTGTTAGGCCTGCTGGAACCGTATTTTTTCTGAAAGTTTGGAGAGCGGTTTAGGTTAGGAGAAAGTTTAGGCTTCAAAAAGGGCTCTTAAAAGAGTTTTTAAAGGTCAGCAATGTATCTTTAATGCCTCTGATGTTACAGATATCCATAGGTGACGGTGTTCGTTTACCATCAGGCAGCCTGCTTGTTCACCAACTATGGCAAAAAAATAGCTCAGCTCATAAAAATGTAACAGACAATCAGTTAGAGCCAGCAATTTCGCATTTATTATAATATTAGCGCGAATGCAATTGTTATATTATAATGTTTCATTACGATTCCACGCACATTGGCACAGTCAAACGCATGACAACATGTCCCTCTGTCAGTCCGGCCTTCATTGACAGGAAAATGGCGATGCAGTAGGTGGAAAACTGAGGTTTTCAATATTAAAACCATGTCTCTGACCTGGCAACTCCGCACGTAGGTTTTGCGTGCTTATCTACCTCCGATGACATCTAATGCCTTGGGCTTAACTGGAGTGACACATATTAGTGAATCACAGTAATATTAAATTCGATTGTATGTCTATTTGGCACCTTTTTTAACCCCCGGCGTTAAAGCCCGGCGTGTGTAGGTATCTGTGTGTCTGTCTTTAAATCGTAGCTCCCAAACGAATGGAGATTAGTTTTGATGTGAAATATGTATTGGCGTTTCGGGCAGTAAAACTGACTCGTATGCCGTGACGGCAAATGATATGACGCTATCTGATGCCATCATGTTTTACATCTGCCGGGCGTCACGTGACGGCCAACTTTTTTTGAAACCACATGTGCAACTAGGACATTCTTAATTACTTATAATTATACTATACCTATTACCTATACCTCAATAAGATTACATTCAAAGAAAGGCAATATCATTTCTGATTACTCTATAGTCTTAGTATAAAAAAAATATAGCCCAACAAAAAGGTTACATACGCAATCCAAAAATAATTATAGCTGGCAATATTTGAAGAAACGATTAAAAAACGCACGCGTTCCAATTTCAAACTCCATCTTCATTGTCACAGTTTAACTGTATACTTAAAAAACGTAATCTTTATTGAATATCACTCTTAGAGCACAGCTTCAAAGCTGCTTTTTGTTTGATTATGAAAGTAATTAGGACTTAATTTGAAGTCCATAATTTTCGAAGAATGTTTAATTTAGCTCTTAATTTCTTAAGTTTACAGTTGGTATTTGCTCGGTATCAAAGTTCGTAGGATATAGAGCGCTGAGATATGGAGTGGGCTTCTCGGAAAGTAAAGGTCTGTTAGGTGTTACAATAACAATTTTTGTTGTTTACATTAAAGTGTTGAGTTACCGAGATTAATTTATGTGTTCGAAGATTTGTGCGTAGGACACTTTAGGAATGCAGCGACGGGTATATTTTGTCACTAGGTGGTCTCGTTATGAAGCAAACACTTCTTTATGCCACCAGGGGGGTTAGACAAGATCCATTTTCTGTTAGCGTTAACGCCTGCGGAAAGATGAAATTGTATGAAAATGACATTAGCTTGAGATAACATCTCTGAAGCTAATGTCACTGTCAATGTCATTTTCATGCAATTTCATCTTTCCGCAGTCGTTAAGGCTAACAGAAAGTGCGTCTTGTCTAACTCCCCAGGGGCCTTACGGCTAACTTTTCAAAGCAATCCAGTTTAGGTAATGAAAAAATGTTGCGCGACCGCAAATCGTATCTGGGCGCGTTAAGGTTCACGTTTGCGAGATTTTCCAAACTTAACTTAACTTAAACACGGGTTTAACGTTAGTTAGATACCGCGTAAGCAGATGGCCGTAAGGCTTAGAACTGATTTTAAATCTCTACATAGTATAAATTAAAGTCATTTTCCGCGTCTGTCTGTTTGTATGGCCGCTAACTCCTCCTAAACCACGCAACGGATTTTGATGCGGGTTTCACCAAAAGTTAGATACATTTTCACGGAAGGTTTATATAACTAACAACCCGCCCCGGCTTCGCACGTAAATTACATCCGTGCGAAGCCGGGCGGGTCGCTAGTGTTTTATAAAACAACAATTACACCATTTCTTCTTAAATCATAATTTTAAACGTTTAAATACGTCGTTTTGTTTATGTAATTCAATATTATATTATTGTTATTAAAGGAATTCGCGCTATGTGTCGCGTGTTATTGTAAGATAACGCCGCTGGAGAAATGCAAGATTTGCGTCTGGCGGCCCACGTGTTACTGCGATACTGTTTACTGAATTCCGAGAAAAAAACAAGAAATGACTCATTATTTTGTAGAATTTTTTAATGTCATAGACTAGTGGTTCTCAATCAGTTGTACGTGTACCCCCAGGGGTACGCGAAGTTGCATCAAGAGGTACCTACGCGTGGCATTGACTAAGATAATTTAATCAGTATCCCGGTACCAGTATTTAATTTTTTATTTATCATTCCAACAATAAAGGCTGGAGCACACCAAATGCATTTGGCCGGTCTGGTGCAGACGCAGTTTGTGGGGACCAGTAAGGTACAAAATACTATGAAAGACGGCACACCGTATGCACTATGCAGTCCGTTTGTAGTCCGTCTGCAACCAACGGACTGCATGACGTCTTTCCGTCTTTCATAGAATTTCATAATTTACTGGACCTCACAAACTGAGTCTGTACCGGACCGGACTGCATTTGATGTGCTTGAGCCGAGCTCGAGGGGTACGCGAATTTGAGGTCTTTTTTAAGTGGTACGCAGGAAAAACTAATGGGGAACCACTGTCATAGACGATTCAAAAATTTGACAACTGCAATGTCTAGACACGAACTTGCATAACGAACCGGATAAACGCACCCATTGCTCTAGCCACTAACTTCTACTTTTTTTTATAATTAATAGGCTTGCGCTTGCTCCCCATCTTGTCTGATGTTAAGAGGGCATACCCCGGCCAAGAAATTAGATGAATAGGTATTTAGCAAATCTATTGCTGTCCCCTGAGCTCAAGCCTCTCCCCGTAGAGCGCAATAGCCAACTACGGTTTTCGGAATATGAACCATAAAACGATGTCGATTTTTCGTGCCCGCTCTGGCAGTCCGATAGAAAAGGGGCAGGAGGGAATTAAATCAAGCAGATCTGATGCGCACTCACCGAAATGTATCCGATAAAAAACCGATTTTTAACTGACTTCAAAAAAGAAGGAGTATCTCAATTCGGTTGTTTTTATTATTAAAAAAATATGTTTGCTACCTCAGAAGTACGTCATCAAAAAAACGATTTGTAAAACATTTTTTTTTTTTTAATTTAAAGTATATACTTTCAGATTGGTCCCATAGAAATTTCATCAAAATCGGTTCATTAGTTTGGTTTTTAAATCAAAATAACTGGAAAAAATATGTCATCCAAGCAAACAAAATTGCGTTTTTTTATTTATTATTCATTTATTCATAATCTACTGAAACAATATGATAGCAAAACACATTTAAATAATCACAAAAATCCAATTTACCCGAACGCCAAAAATATTAATAATCACTGGAACATAAAACACTTCCCGAACAATAAAAAGGCCAACGTCAATTTGGGAAACGAATAAAAAACGACCTCAGAACACATTTACATCTCCTAATAAATCTTAAAGCATTCGAAATACGAAATACATAACAAAAAGAAAAAAAAAACACAAAGGCAGTAGTCGAACCGAAAAAAGGAATTAAAAATTCAAATAAAGGAAGGTATTCCTTAAGATAATGCTTATTCATTCCACATTTAAAATCAAATTTTCAAATAAAGAACTCGCGGCGGTCGATCGAGCGTAGTATGATAGAGATGGGTATATCTAATTTTGGTACAGTAGAGAGAGATGAAGAGCTTATTATGATTGACAGCTGAGAACGGTTAGCCTTGAAATATTTGAAACATTATATTATTATAAAGTACACTATCTTTGGAGAGCATGCGAGCAAAGCGGACATTCCTAAAATGCCATAGTATGTCTTAACTAGCTAATGCACTACTAATATTACTCTTGAACTTTGTTGATTGATTTAAACATGAAGCTTACTAGCTGGTTACATCGTGGTTTTGCCATGAATGGAAATCTTAAAAGGAACCGTACAGTTTATCAGGATAAAAGATTCTCCTACATCACTTTGAAGATCTCTAATTACCATTGGCTCCTTTGCAAAATTATTTCTAAGGACCTCTACAAGTCTACATGCCAAATCTGAGCGTCGTAAGTCAATTAGTTTTCGAGAATTTGTGATAATACAATTGTGAAAGTCACAATTCAGTAGAAAGCCAATTCAGTAGCCAAAGCCAGTTCAGTAGATTTTACTAATTTATTATGGTAATAGTTGGAAATTATAATTATAAACTATTACCAGATTTTATTAGTAAAATATAGAAATAAATAAATAAAATTAGATTAATAGTGACTTCATAATAATTACGAAAAAAAACGTGACAAAAAATAAAAACCGAATCAAAAATCGAATTATACGATGTTGTTTTTTACTTAATCAAGTTCTATGTAGACAAGTGTCCACTTAGCTCGTAAGCAACGCTCATTACCGCATGTATAATGACGGGCGGGCGACGCCGCTAGATATACGTTTTTAGGAACGTCGAGTTTCTCCGGAACACGTTTTAAATCATAATTCGAACGCCGTTTTTGAATTTAGAACGTTGACTTTTTATTTTTTTAGATAAAGCTGCCAGTGTGTTTAGAACGTTGACTTTTTATTTTTTAATGCTGCCTGTGTGACGTAAGAGAGATTCTGATGGGGTTAGTCGAGCGTACAGAGACGAATGAAGCTTTTGCTTGTATCGCATTACTTTAATGTTTTTAACATGATAAACAGTTTGATGGCTAAATACGGCTTTTGAAGGTGTTAAAATGTATGAAACATATTTATTTATAATTAGCTGTACCCCACGGTTTCGTCTGCGTGGACAATCTCTTAGGAACCGTAAATTTTCCAGGATAAAAAGTATTCTTAAGCTATCTCTATACAAAAAAACACGTATATCCGTTGCGCTGTTGCTACGTGAAAGAGGAATAAACAATTAAACAAACAATCAAACTTTCACATTTATAAAAAAGGAACCATGGTACTAAGCTGAAATGAATGGTTGTACGTTAAATACTCTGGAGAAAAATGGCATTCTCACGCAAATAAATGTAAGGATCTGTGTTTTCGGCCCCTTTCGGTTTAGTACCGCCGTTGCGTGTAAGCCAAAAAACTCGAAGGAAAACAAAATAAAAGTGGTGTAGCAAGTTTTACTAGTGCATTGGTTGTTTAAATATTTATTATTTATATTCATTATTTAATATAACAGCTATTTTCAATTTCGATATCATAACGCTTAAAAATGGTGAAGGAAATACATCGTGAGGAAACCGGTATGTCCAAGAACCTCAAAGTTCAAAGACATATGTACAATTTACTTGGTGTTCTCAGATTGCTGAAGTCTATGGTTGTCGAAAAATCTATGGTTCTGCAGCATCACTCAGAAGGTTGCATAATTTTCTGCCTATTTCTACTAAAACTACGCTCGTGAAATCACTCTTATTCCCAATATTAGACTACGCAGACGCCTGCTATCTGGATTTAACCGAAGAGCAACTCGGCAAGCTCGAGCATTTACAAAATTTCTGCATTCGGTTCATAACTGGTTTACGCAAATATGACCACATTTCTGAATTCTGCCAAAAGCACAAATGTTTACCTATCCGCCTTCGCCGTAATTCTCGTGTCCTCTCCTTTGTCTATAAAATTCTGTTTAATCCCAATATCCCTTTATACTTAAAGGAGCGCTTTGAATTTATTCAAGCTCACTCCAGTACTTTGCGATCCTGTCGTGCTCTCCACCTAAAAATTCCTCCTTCTTCTCACGTCAATCTTACCAGCAGTGATAACATGATAAGCTGAAATGATGATGATGAGGGGTCACGAAGTCACAGTTTGGGGTGAACAATTAGTCGACTAATTTGTAGGTAAGTTCTTAACCACTAAAATATTCTTGGTTACTACTTAGTAGTTTTAAAACGGTTTGAATGACAGCTATTTAATAAATGATCAACTCTACATCGTCCAATTATAATTACGTTGGAAATAATATAATTGGTTAAGAAATTAATTATTTGTATGTCCGCCATTTAATGATAAAAGATAATTTTTTGTTTAAATTAGAACGGCTGTCAAGACATTTTTGTAAGAAATTTGTTGTAGCCAGTTGCACCCATATAAACGAAACGTCAGTCATTCGAAATCAGTTAGCAACTGTGATGCGGAGTTCGACGCGATGATCTAAATAAGAGTGTTCAATCAAGGTTCACTCATAATGCCTGAATTTCCTTCTCATTTCCGTTCTATTTACTTCTCTTTTCTGTAAAAAAACGTAGACACCCATCATAGAGTTGGTTTGAAATAAAGATATAACTATAGTATATTATATAATTGTATGCATATCTATGGCATTTTTAAAAAATAAAATAGCGTAATGCAAGATTATGCTACCATCTTCGACCATCAAAGACAAAACGCATAACCGTTGTGGAATTGATCCGGCACCACCGCATTGAGCTGAGCCACATTCATACTACACCATGGAAGTAAAAACAAATGCAACATAACTACTTTTACATATTTTGATATACTATATTTTTTATATTATTAGCAAAATCTTAGCCTTAACTTCCTCAATAAACGTTCAGTGTTTTTTGTATCCACCAATCCGCACTAGGCCAGCGTGGTGGATATGGCCCAACCACCCTTCCGGGGGTAGGCTAAAAGTCCAGCAGTGGACTGTTAAAAGGCTGGTTATGATGATGATGATGATTTTTTGTACTATGCAAATTAATTAAGTGCGGAACTTGCTCAACAAAATTCCTTCAAAATCTTTAACGGTCAAAGCTCTAGATTTCTATTAAAAAAGTTGCAATTATGAGTAATAGTTGAGAAAGTTTGCTTCCGCGTACAGAGCTACGCATTTCGTAGACGCTCTACGAAACTCGTAGCAACTACTGTACATTAAAATGCACTAAAAATATCTTAGAAGTAATAAAAAAAACTGTTATTGAAACGTAATAGAGACACTGACATTACGAAACAACATAAAAGAGGTTATAAGACATCGTTTAAGAATTCAAAAAGCCGACTCCACAAAAGATGGCTTCTAAAATTTCATTCACATTTTGGAAGCGGCGTTCGATATTTGAATATTCAAATCTGACGTTAATAGTTTTTATTGGTGAGTTTACGGCCTATAATGATCACTTGTGGAATACGCGCCTTTGAGTTATTAACTGGCTTCCGTGACTTCGATTTTCAAATTCTCATGATTCTAATTTCGAACAATTAGTGTTTGATTTTGTTTCTATTTTCTGATGACTGTTTTTATCGATTCGATTGATGGCGATTGGTGATTTTTATTTCGTTTTAATGTCATGTATTTTAAGGTTTTTAAGTTACCTAACCGTTTATAATGTCATTGTCCAAAGTAGATAGATTGTATAAATTAAAAGAACGAATTTATTTTTATTGCATAGACGACATTCATTGGGAGATATTCTTTTGCTTTTATTAAGTTCTTATAACCTAAATATATATTAAATATATATAATTAAAATATATATTAATACCTAAGTAAACAAAATACAAGCTAACTAACACTAGAAACATTAACTAAGTACTTGGCCTTTTATAAAAAAAAAATGTTTGACCATAGACCATTGAAGGTATAAATACAATCTAAACGCTCAAGCCCACTACCATTGTACCCAGCATACTGGCCGGCATTACTGAATGCCAGAAAAACGCCAACATTTTCGTAGAATTATACGTCAAAAGGGAGCTGACCAATGTCCGTTATAATAGAAGCCGCGAGCCAAACTCACTCGATATAATAAATCGATATCATAATTAAATTAGTCCGACGCTAGTGCGTGGGCGCAACTCTATTATTTCTTATCTGTTTCCCAAACATAAGTGATTCCGAAATCGGCAAGTTTTGTTTTTTAATTTATTACTGGCTTGAGGCAATTTTTTTACTTCACATAGTAATAATTATGTATTTTAATTCAAAACAAGTGTGTAGGCTGTGAAGTTATCGTTGTTTTGTCGTAATATTTTTATTAATACGCGTATGACGTCAATATTGAAGAATTCTCCTATTTAATATCATGAGTCTATTCACCTAAAAATATATTTTAAACCTCAATGCAGCTACTAAAATAATGTTATCAATAGGGGCATACGAATAAATGCGATTAGAAAAGAGAATGCTTAGAACTCTCTGAAATATCTGAAAGAAAAGAAGAAAAAAAAGGTTAAAAAATTACTATATCTGAAAGATACACAAAATGTCTTCTTAAAACTCTATTTATGTTCAAATATTAGAAAGAATAAAACCGCGTCATGTCACAAGTATTGCAAGTAACATTTAAACACATTAAATACATGATTTCTAAGGCCTTGAAATTGAGAATGCAGTAACAAAACGCTATTGTATGAGTCGCAAACTAAAGCTAAAATTCATTGTCTAATAATTAAAAATGTGATTGAACTTATTTTCGTGGCAAAGGTCATGGCTAAACGCAATTAAGAATATACATTTTAAAAGTAAAGTTGTGAAACCTCTTTCGTGCGGTAATCGATTTAGTGGCTTTTAAAAAGTTAAGTTTGTTCTATTGTCTATGATCTGATTTTGTTTTAATTATTGCGTAAATGCAGTGCTTTAAGGTTTAGTTACATAAGTTTTTAGCTTTAAATTAAGGTTGAAATACAACTATTTAAGTTCTTATTTCAAAAGGCAATGTTTATGGTAGTATTATTAAAATTCACGCTTCTTTTTGAAGATAGGTTACTATCTTACATTTAAACATTGCTTTTTAAAATAAGAACTTATATAGTTGTATTTCAACCTTACTTTAAAGCTAAGCTAAGTTATGTAACTAAGTTTAAAAGCACTGCATTTACGCAATGATTAAAACAAATTTTTCTATTTTTTTTTCTTTACATTAGTCTCTCTCTCTTTGTCTCTTAATTTTTTTTTATGTTTTGTGCATAAGGTTGACTGGAATTATAATTTCTGTTAACTTTTTAGTAAGTTAACACCGTGTTAGTACACGGTGAACGTACTGCTATCCCCAAGCCGCCTGCCAAGCGTGGGGATTATGGCAACACCCCTCTAAGAGGGAGGCCTTGTTCAGCATTGGACATATAATGGCTGATGATGTGATGTATGTGTATGTAAAATAGAAATTTTCTTTATTTTAGTTTACAGTCTGATCTGTATTTTTATCACAATTATGTATTAATATTATACACATTTAAATTTGAGTTCTCAGTTTTTTCCAAATAAAATCTGTTTGTACATATTATCATCTAGTATTTATTTTCCAAAGCAAGTATTGGGAGGTTACGTTAGAAGCTTTTGACCGGCCTTTTGAGTTTTTTTTAGAGTATCTAGAACTAGCCATGTTAAAAAGAACCCCTTCAGCGTCTGCCTCTTATTTGTATTACACCCAATTTTCACGTAAACAAAATGACGATTGTATGGTGACCTTGTTGGTGATTGTATGTATAGACTGAATAAAAAATATAGTTTCGAAAATTTAAGTCACTATTTTTGTTAGTTCCCCTGAATGTATAAAAATACAGCCTTTAAATCACTATAAAATCTATTTTATTCAAGTCCTTGGCATACGTGACATGCGCAGTACGCCAATAAATATCTGATTTACCGTACATTAGTCAATCCACCGCCATATTGGATCATTCCATTATTAACCGTCCTTACGTGCAATTGTCACGCTTTTATTATTATTGGACATTGTTCCGGCCAAGGCTGCACCGAATTTGGTGAGGTTCGCGCTTATGGAGGTTCTTAACTCCCTTAAGGAATTAGTTGGACGTGTTGAGGATAATCGGACCTTTAATGTGATATCATTGATTAAACATCATCATGGTTTGAAGTAATTATTTAGTCATCATTTCATAATATAAATAATTTCATTTTTATCTAATCGCATGCGCAGTGAAAATACGAACCCCAAAAAAAACAATGAAGAATTACAAGTCAAACAAAACAAGGGACACTTCATCATCATCATCATCATCAGCCAGAAGACGTCCACTGCTGAACATAGGCCTCTCCCTTTAACCTCCACACTGAACGACAGCCTGCCTTTTCCTTCCACTGGATGCCCGCGACTCTCACAATGTCGTCGGTCCATCTAGTGGGAGGCCTCCTTACGCTGCGTCTTCCGGTTCGTGGTCTCCACTCCAGAACCTTTCTTCCCTTCCTTCTTCCTTCCTTCGGTTATCAGAACGAAGG
This sequence comes from Agriopis marginaria, assembly GCA_932305915.1. Lineage (NCBI taxonomy): Eukaryota > Metazoa > Arthropoda > Insecta > Lepidoptera > Geometridae > Agriopis > Agriopis marginaria. Next base: position 15,794,666 of record OW029914.1, on the reverse strand, counting down.
GACACTTAAATGCCTTAAATACACATTAAAAAAACAAGTAAATTGGTCAACAAATTTCGGAGTAATCAGTGTACAAACATAATTAATATTAAATTTATATTTATTTCTTATTTTGTATTATCCAAATTCATTTTTGAGAGTTCAAAGCATCAAAATCAAAATAAGAATCGGTTTAAAAAACACACTCTCTCTCTCTCTCTCTCTATTTTTTAATAAAGCCAAAATCAATTTCAGACCCTTTCACAATAAAATTACTAAACTAGTCCAAGAATATTATAACAAACGATAATTCGGATTGTAACATCAATAATACCCATCACTAGTTATCACGTGAGTTGTCACATCACTAGCATCGACATGGACGGGTGACAACTGTCACATGCCTAGTGTAGGGTGAAAGCGACTGTTTTCTGATCTGATAACCTTTTTATGATTTAAAATATTTTAACTGCTTGCCTTTGAACCACCACTTTAACTCTCATAAGATCTAAAGTACGTGATGTGGCCAATCTTTGTTTATTTATTTTATCTTTATTTAAAACCAAGAGCAAAAAATTTTACAATGATATTAATTTATGTATTTAAAAGTACAGCCATTAATAGGTCTATATTAGTGGTAGTAACAATATCGTAGTAAATCATCATCATCAGCCTTTTAACAGTCCCCTGCTGGACTTTTAGCCTACCCACGAAAGGGTGATTGCACCATATCCACCACGCTGGCCCAGTGCGGATTGGTGGATTCACATACGCCATTGAATTCCTTCTCCGTACGTATGCAAGTTCCCTCACGATGTTTTCCTTCACCGAAAAGCCAGTGGTATGAAAATGCGTACATAAGCTCCAAAGAGCTCATTGGTACGGGCTCGGGATTTGAACCCGCGACCTCACGCTTCTCGTAGTAAATAACTAACTATAAATCGAAGCGACCAATTTTCGTATAGTTGACCGCGAATGGTTTTTACAACTCGAGCGCACACAGCAATTTTTAAACTGTAGTTCTTTTACTGTTTTAAGTCTATTTATTTTCGTTAATAATTAAAACTCGCGTGATAATCGTTTTAAACCATGAAATAATTATCAATTTAAAAAACCGTCTTCAAAATTAGTAGTAGTAGTCCGCAATTTCGTTTAATTGAATGACATGTTTTTTCTAGTAATTTTGATTTAAAAACAACTAAACCGATTATGATGAAATTTTTATGTGACCAATCTATGTGAAAGTATATCATGTCAAATAAAAAAAGAATTTGCCAAATCGATCCACACACCACACACACACACATACACACACACACACACACCATTTATCTGATTCTTAAATTATTGTGTATACCAAATATTATATTCCAAATTATTTAATTTTTTAATCACATTTAATATTCACATATTCCATTAGTTTTTGTCTTATGATATTTAATCGTGACTATATGTATATTGTCCGGCGGAGGGTGTTGTTACGCCATAACACAGGTTAATTCCTAGCTTGGGTAACAAGGCTCCTCATCATGGAGTATTTATTTAAGGAACAAACTATTTTAAAAAAAATATGATCGACAACGTTTGTAGACGCCAAATAAATAAATATTTTCATATTTTCATATGTAAATGACGGAGATTATGAAGTAAAAAACATTAAAAAAATATAACCGAAATAGTTCCGTAAAATTAGTACATATATAATTAATTTTAGTTTCGCAAAATGAGTACTTAATTTTAGTTCCATATATGGTCGAAATCTGTTTTTTTTCACCCTAAAAAAACAGCGGCAAAAGTTCCTTCCTCAAATCTTAAAAATTCCATTCTCTTCTATTTCAGAATTAAAATTAATATGATCAGCCACAGACTATAATCATGATAATTAATTGAACAAGCTTGTACCATTTACATCATAATACCGAAACAACTGTACAATCCATCAGCTATAACGTTTTATATGTTTATGTTTAACTAGCTATGCTCTACGACTTTATCTGTTGACTTACATTATTTAGGGATTAAAAATCTCTCTCAATAACTCCATCGTATTTTGGCACCATTAGGGGAGTTTTTTTTTTTTAATCTCAATAACGCAACCTGCCCCATTTGGCCCCATTATCAAAAAAAAACAACTGATGTCACTTCACTGCATCCGCATCTTGTGAAAAGTTACTTCCGTATTTAACTCTTTTTTGTCATAAGCATAACGTACAAGCTAACAAACACATTTTAGAAATAAAATATTAGTAAGTATTTACAAGATATTAACCTATACTTAATGATATAACCAGACATTGACGAAACAGTTTTTTATCAAAAGTTTAACTCGAACATGTGGTGTTATTAGATCATTCACTTATTAATATAAAAACCGGAGGCAAAACCGGATGGAAACTGAAAAACATTTGTCACACCCTATTTATGCAGCAACTGTGCACAGCCAGTGATATTTAAAAACAAAAATTGAAAGATCAATTAATTAGTTATTGAACAAAATTGTTGACGTTCGAATTTCAAAAGTAGAGTAAACGTAGCAATTTTGAGACGTTCCAATTCACGTTAACTAGTTAGTGATAGTTATTTGTGACCCGCGAGCGGCGAAGGCCGTATCGTTGTATTAGTTTTTAATAAGTAATTGTACACCCAAACCACGTTACCAATTTCGACATGAATACACGTTTTTTTTCTCGCCTCGCTTCGAGCAATCTCGTTTTCTCGAAAATAGATCTAATATGTTGAATATAATTAATTTCATACCGAGACGGTTGATCGATGCGTGTTACTTGAGTTTTTTGGTATCATTATTTTTAAATTACGGCGCATTACGTCACTTCGAATAGAAACGGAACGGTTTTTTAAATGAATTAGTTTTACGCAAAAATTTCGAGTTTATTCGGTTTTTTACGTTCCGTGTCACGAGAATTGGCTTCCATTTCATTATAAAAGTAATTTTGTTGTAATAATATAGAATTAATGAGACTAGACTATATTACCCAACGTATATTTTATTTTCGTAATATGTAATTTTACTCAATTCTGACAAACCAGTTTGGTGTTTAACTTCGTGAGGTGTATTTACTTACATTCGTCTTTTTTGTTACAGAATTATGCGTAACCATCGGCTGATATTGAAGACTGATTAAAATATTTATAAGCTGATTAAGAAATGACAGATCCATGAAGAATCACTCCAGGTGAGAATATACTAACTTACTTACTAAGTACTTAATTCTTACCTTTAGCTATACAGTCCATAATTCACCACACTTATTCAGTCTAGCAGTTTTTTTTATATTCTTTCCTCTGTAAAGATTTTGGCGTCGCACTCCTATGCATTTGCCAGTGTCAAGTATTAAATTACTGTCAAGTTCGATGAAATACAAGTCCGTCACAGTCAGAGTCAAGCAAAGTAAATCACGGTCAAGTCAAAAGTCATACCCTAGTAAAATGGTGGAGATTTTACAAATTAAGGCTTCTATGGAGATTTGGCAATGACACGAAAAACCGTTTGTTTCCCGTGGTCCAACCGCGTGGTTCTATTAGTAGGTAGTATTATATTCTAGTACATATAATATATATAAAAAACGGCAATTCTGCAGTGCAATATTGCTTACTATAGGTAGCCGTAAAACTCCAGAACTACTTTTTATATCTATTATGTACACATTACAATGAATTCCGAATGTCTCAATAGAAAAATAAAACAGCGGATGCTGTTTTACTTTGCTTAATCGCTTACAATGTATTTTCGATGCCCAATTACACAAATACTTGTATTATTCCCAAACAATGAAGAGAATATTTAAATTCAAAACATTCCACAGTATTCAGCTAATCTTACTGTCAACAAAAGACTATTGTTTCTTCTCAACACATTGTTTCAATTTAAATCGAAAATGAATCACTGTTATGATTGGAAACTAAACTGTGTTTTAATTTCGATTGTTTATATTTTACGATTAAACTAAACGTTGTTTTAGGACGGACTCGTTTAAGGCGGCCCTCGGAGCCCCGAAACTGGTGGCCCACGGAAGAGTCCAGATACTGCAATGACTACTGCGATGGCAGCTCATCAGGACTCCTTACACGAGAGACTACAACCAGCTACGGAAGAACCCTTGTATCTCCATCATGGAGGAACATCCTGGCCTGAGCCTGACCATCAAGAAGAACACACCGACCTATCCCCTTATTACAACATGCCTAAGAGGAATAAAAGAAAGAACTTCAAACCAAGATGTGCTCCTAATACTACCGCCTTTTCGGACGAATCAAACGGCGAGAACTGCGACGAATCTGGAAGCCCTCTTAACGGAAACGATAGAACTACTCCTGACCAAGTCGATGACGAGAAAGATGAAAGCTACGCGAAAATTGGAGTCAAAAACTTCAGTCTACTTAAAAGTGGAGCTGTCGACCTAAGCAGAAGATTAAGCACTGATTCAAACGAAAACATAGATTCAAATTACCAAAATAGGTTACCTGAAGACAAAAAAGCGGACTCCTTTCAACGCTCTTACATCCACAGCATACAAGACGGGGAAAGAGACCGCACAGTCTTGAACTTTAGTTTACAAAATAAAACATTTTGTGCCAAAAACCCTTTCGCCATATCGCAGTTAATTAAAACAAATTCACCCCCACGAAGAAGGGATTCTGAATCCAACGAAGAAACTAAAGGTCAGGATATCAATGCTAATGAGCGAATAGGTGAAGTTCAAGAACAAATGGAAGTGACAGCGGCTCCACAAAATGGCGACGCGTCAAATGCTACCAATAGGATACTTAGAGACTATGCTATGAATACCATGAAGGAACTCCTTGGTATTTATGGTCTATCATCAAATGAAGTAGCAGATGCCATAACCGGACAGATTAGAGCTTTGGAAGCACTGCAAGGTGAGTTCATTACATATTAATAAATTCAAAGACATAAAGTTAGGTGATAATTTTATAAGCATATCAAACAGCAATAACTTACTTTAATAGTGTTTGGACAAGTAAGCTAATTTTATGTTGGTCTTATCTGAACGTGATTTATGTTTCTATAATATATATCGAGTGACAAGCAAAGTGCAGTGCGGGCTTTTTTTTTAATAATCAGTTTTGGCTCCATACACAGTAGTGTATTTAGCCAGTGTTAATAATATTTTTTTTTAGTTTTTTTTTTCGAGTCTAATGTAACTATTTACAATTAAATAACGTCTCAGTCATAGTCCAAGTCTTCAGTTTCAGTTACAGTCACTGTTATAGATTGGCAAGAGCATTCTGCAATTTGTACGCGCGATTTAAAAGCTTTGCAAAACTGAGCCTTGTGCAATGTTTTTCCTTCACCTGCTCAAGATTATTGTTGGGATATGAACCCTCAGCCTGCGGATTGGAATTCGAACGTGCTAACCACTGAGCTATCATGGCCAAAACTTTAATCCAAGGTCAATCGTAGTTATATAATGTTTTTAGATTTAATATCCTTTGATATCTTTAAATTAAGAGAGCTATGCTCGGAGATTCTTTACGCGATAAAATCCGAAACAAGGATATTCACCGAAATACTGCAGTCACCGAGATAGCTATTAAGATTTGCAAGGCAATGGGCAGGCCACGTCCCTCGAAGAACCGATAACCAATGGGGAAGAGAGGTTCTTGGGAGGAGACCACAAACCGGAAGATGCAGCGTAGGTAGGCCTCCCACTAGATGGACCGACGACATCGTGAGAGTCGCGGGCATCCAGTGGATGGAGATGGTAGGCTGTTGATCAGTGTTAAGTTCTATGAGTCTAAGGGGGAGCCCGATGTTCAGCAATGGATGTCTTCTGGCTGATCATGATGAACCTTTAATATCGACACGAATATTTATACATTGTAGGTAAACCATACACGCAGTTGCCTCTAAGCTTGAAGAGACGGCATGACTCGGGAATGGAAGATGGAAATGACAGAAGCCGTCGGAGGTCATCATCAGCAACCGAGGATGAAGGTTCCACGAATATCACACCACCAAAGACGCCTGATAATGACATGGAAGCTCAAAGGTACGTACTTATTTTATCTTTTCTTACTACAAAGTTAAAACATAGAATTGAGGGTACCTTTTTTGTAGACGAAAGATAAATCTTCCAGATATCCGGCTGCTTTTTAATGCACCTGGATTAAGGTAGGAATGGAAGGTACCTACAAGTATTTTTCTCTACAAGGGAGAAAAGTACAGATTTCAGAATATTGTCGATTTCGGCCTGATTCTATCTTTTTGCTTACAATAGTTTCGGAAAGTTTACAATATGTTTTATTTTTATAAATAGTCTTGCGCTTGGCCGCCAACTCACCTGCTGTTAAGCGATGATGCGGCCTACGATGGAGCACGCTTGCCTAGAAGAAATATATTCACTCTCGACTTAAAGACACCCAGATTGTTTTATGTTTTAAAATAGTTTGACAATGCCAGTTTATTGTTCTACATGGGGAGAAAGTGAAGATTTCAAACTCTTGTGCATTACGGCTCTTGGTTAAATCTATATGTTTGCTTAAAATATTTCTGAAGAGTTAACATTACCGTGGTTTAAAAGTTTTAATGTAAGCTTAAAAGATCAGCATATTATCGGAATTACGCAAAACAAATTATGAAAGCTTTTTTTCATAGTTACAAAATTAAACTTAGTTACAATTTTTTTTTGTAGGCAAAGAGCATTGCAGATAATCAACCAACAGTCCATGAGGCTGTTCAACAGATCTCAAGGTCAAGAGGAAGATGGAAGTGGTTCTGATGATGGAGAACAGACCCTCGATTTAAGCGTGTCACGAGATACTGATGGACAGGTAAGAAATATTATTGAAACTGACGTGGTTTTCACAAATTTTATGACCAGGATGGTGGTCCTAATAGGAAACATTTAGGCACTTTGTAACATTTCTACAAAATTCACTACCTCAGCCCATATCGCCGCTCCCTCGATTCAAAGTAGGCTCTCAAAAAATTACATTTAATAACTTCAGGAATTTCTTGACTTCCATTATGCAAGTTTGATTGTATGTTTTTCAACACGGAGCGTTTCAAAAAGAGGGGGTCTATAATCAGTTCTCTAGCTGGTTAGGCATCGGTAGTGTTGAAAGCGTCCATACCAGCGATTACCGCTTACTATCAGGCGGAACGGCGGCTTATTAACCGCATTTTGAAAATCTAATAACCTTTTTTTACGATTTCATACCATTTATGACATGCAGGTCTACGAATGTATATATTTTTGTCGAGTGTTTTTTTTTTTTTTGCTGTGATTAGATTTTGGCAAACCTTGCTTGAGTCATAAGTTTACTAACTTTTTATCTTTGTTTTAAATAGTCATTCAAGTATTTCCCAAAAACGTAGTTTTTAAATAACAGAATTTGTCAGTTTGATTACTGTTTTACTTTATTTGGTGACGCGTCATTTGTCAAGTTAATTTGTATACACGAGGAGCAGTACTTAAGGGGTTAACTCAAGTCCTATTTTCACAACTTGAACTCGGCAAAGCTCGAAAAAGTGAACCTATTTGTTTTTTTAGTTATTTGTCATATAAAAATAATTAGTTATTGTTACTATTCTTAATTAATATTTGATTGATTTCTAGCTAAATATTATTTAATTAAATCAAAAAAGCAGAATAGTAGGTTAAATAATATTATTTTAAGAAATTTAAAGGTGCATACATCGTTATAATCGCATTCTGACTCGCCGGAGAGAAGTTTTGCTGATTATTAATTAATTATTGATCACTTATCACGTTATCAAAAAAACAATCCCAAACATAACAATAATCTAAATTTCGGATAATTAAAAAATTGTTCGATTAATTGAAACGTCGATAACATAAAGTATGTGCGACATGCGTCTGTCCTAACTACAGGAAGATGCTAAGAACGTCACTATTCAATCCATCAATAAAGTATGATATTGGCGTCGATTTTGTTGTACACAACTTCTAAACCAATTTGACAGAACTTAAATTATGCCATTATTTATGAAAAGGATGCCGACAATTTTAAAGCTGTCAAATTTAATTTAATTTACAAAATCATATGTTAAAAACGACGTCATTGTCTCGCGTGTATTTATACTGCCATGAATATCGTACTTGATAGGCGTGCTTTCGTTGACAGCTGTCTTATACTTGAGCTATATTTTAGAAACTAAGTAGGATAATAACAAAAGTATACGTTTCGATTTTTACCGGGTCAAAATGCTTAAAAAAATGTCGCTGCGTTACCACCTTAACACTAAACTTAAGACAGTGGGTGGATAATACACGCTGACAGTGACAAAGATGACAGACTATAGTCACTAAAGAACCGTGTCACTAACCATCAAGTATGATATAACGACTAAATAAATTAAAGACATGATTTCTTAAGGTAGCATTCCGAACTTAGCGACCGCGACAGGCGATCGCGACCGGCGGCAGCAGCCGTGCTGGGCGACCCACGGCTCAGTATGAATTTATATGGAGTGCTAAACAATACAAGCGACCCACACGTCGCGCGACGTGGTCGCTTGCATTTTTTTGCATTCCATATCACGAAATAGGGAATTCCCTTTTCCATATAAATTCATACTAAGCCGTGGGTCGCGCGACGGGCCGCTACTGCCGGTCGCGGTTGCCAAGATTGGAATGCTACCTTTAGGTCTTTACGATTAACTTTTAATGGATTTCATCATCATCATCATCAGCCTATCATATTCCCACTGCTAAGACACAGGCCTTCTCGCAGAGAGCGAGAGAGAGAGAGAGAGAGAGAAAGAGAAGATGGGCCCTAATCCACCATGCTGGCCCAGTACATGTTAGTGAATGTTATATGTTTTTGCACTTTTGATGTTCACAACAAATTTACTTTGCGACGCGTGACCAAAATGTTGACGTGTTTCTGGCTTTACGCATAAGCATTGCCAATGAATCCGAAATGAGGAGATTCGTAGACGAACGAAAGTCACCAACATAGCCCACCGGATTAGCAAGTTGAAATGGCAGTAGGCAGGGCACATATCACGCAGAACAGATGGCCGATGGGGCTGAAAGGTTCTGGAATGGAGACCACGGACAGGTAAGCGCAGCGTAAGACGTCCACCCACAATATGGACAGACGACCTAAAAGAGACCGCAGGGAAACGCTGGATGCTGGCCGCTTCCAACCGGCCCTTTTGGAGATCGATGGGGGAGACCTCACAATGTTGTCGGTCCATCTAGTGGGATTCCGGTTCGTGGTCTCCACTCAAGAACTTTTCTTCCCCATCGGTTATTGGTTCTTCGAGCGATGTGGCCTGCCCATTGCCACTTCAACTTGCAAATTTTAACAGCTATGGCCGTGACTCTGGTTCTTTGGCGAATATCCACCTTCCGGATTCTATCACGCAAAGAAACTCCGAGCATAGCTAGCATACTGTGCTATATTGGTCCTGAAACAATAACGGCACTGTTCGTGATCTATAGATAACAGTTAGCCATTCTAGTTTCATATAAGCTTATTTAAATTTAAGACGGTGACACAATCAATTATAAGACTTTCAATAAAGTGAAACCAGTCATACAAATCTAAGATCTGTTTCGGGTTGAAAAAAATCATCAATCAAGACACAATCAGTAATCACGAACTTCAAGTTTCAACTCACGAAATTTTTGAAGTAACCACGCGTGTTACGTTACTGCTAAGCTAACATAAGCTGGGTGCACACCGGAGCCATACGCTGTATCTACATGAACATTTATTCACTCGACGTAAATGTGTCATTTACAAGTACAGGGGCTTTACGGCTAACTCTTAATGTGGGCTTGAATTAGCGCTGAAACAGCAAGTCACGCGAACGTGAACCTTAATGCTCCGAGATACAGTTTGCGGTCGTGCAACTTTTGTCAACACCTAAATAGAATCGCTTAAAAAGGGTAGCAGTAAGACCCAGTAAGTAATTCCGCATAGTTTGTGGCCAATCCTTAATGTTTGGCAACCTTTTTTAGAATAAAACACGAATTTAAAATCAAACTACCATTTTGGCAGTCTAACTGTATTTGTAGTGTTAGTAATTAGCTTGTATTTTTGCTTAGTTAATAAAGGCACTTGCCCAGTAAAAAAAATATAATGTCATTTTCCTGAAAGCAGCTCATATAATTATTATTTGTCCTAATTTTAAATTACCTGAGCACTTACAATATTTTATTTTATTATTAAGGACAAGAGAATCAAAACCATGGTACTTACGGTCGTGCGTTTCGCTACTTAAAATTTTAATGTTTTTCTCATATTTTTCGAAAAGTATAGCTGTAATGTAAAATGTACCTTTACGGTTCCCTCTATAATTATGAAATCGGTATATTAAGATATCATGGACATCATTTAGTTAATGTATTTAAATTGACCCAAAAAAACAGAGAAAATTGCAAATCAGTGTTACTTTCATTTATTTTTTCTATCAAGCGACACGAGGCCTTAAATGTGTCGCCACAAACGTATTTTCGGTGTGCAGCCGGCCTTATACTGCCTCAGGCACATGCTAGCAGTCACAACATTTACAAACACGTATCTGTTATTCTATTTCATTCCAATTAAAACTAAGATTCTTATCATTCAAAAGGAACAATCGACAACCTCGAGCGCGGGGAACAGTGTCTCGGAATTTGATCAGCAGAGCATTCTGATGCGGAAGAATTTGGAGGACTTGGCCAATTTGCAGATGCAGGTCAGTGTGATCAAAAATTGAAAAAACCGGCCAAGTGCGTGTCGGGCTTGCGTTCTGAGGATTCGTACCACCACAAAATACAATAATTATAAATTTAAAATTTGCAAGTTGAAGTGGCAATGAGCAGGCCACATCGCTCGAAGAACCGGTAACAGATGGGGAAGAAAGGTTCTTGAGTGGAGACCACGAACCGGAAGACGCAGCGTAGGCAGGCCTCCCACTAGATGGACCGACGACATTGTGAGAGTGGCTGGCATCCAGTGGATGCAAAAGGCAGGCTGTCGTTCAGTGTGGAGGTTAAAGGGGGAGGCCTATGTTCAGCAATGGACGTCTTCTGGCTGATGATGACGATAAATTAAAAAAACTGACTTCATAATTAGTAATATATGGTATTTCGATTCAGTGAAATGATAAGGTCAAAGTTCGAATGGTAATCCAAGTAATAAAATTACCAGTAACTTAAATTTGCCACTGACTCGCACTTGGCAATTATTTATAATTATTATATTTTGTGGTGGTACGGAACCCTCAGTGCACGACTCTGACTCACACTTGGCTACTTTATCAACAATCAACAATCAACCATCAACTTCATCTTGAATCTTAGAAATGTGTAGGACAGTAACTTGAAATTAATAAAACAATGCAAAAAAAATCCCCAAACAATTCCACCATTCACCACGTCCTCTATAGTTAGAGGAGGTTTGGACCTTACCATTTATATACTCTCTCTGAATATATAGGTAAAAAGGAAATTTTATTTTCAGGGATTTTTCCAAAAACAATCACCAATGGACGGCGAAGACTCACAAGAAAGAAAACTGCAGGCGAGCGGTAAGTCTAATATTTATAGTACATATTTAAATACAACAAATCCAGTAAACAATAAATGCATCTAGTATAAATAATATAAAATAAACTATGTAACAATAACCAACCCCAAAAATGAAGATTTACCTACACCGGAAGTGGCTAGTAACTCCATGAGTGGTCAATGTAGGCCGACTGTTAGCCTTCCTTTTACCACACTTTTACCACACTTTCACAACATCACGAGGACATAGGTTTACGTCTCTGGACAAAGCCTATAAATAGATTCTAGACATATTTTTCACTTAACGTCAAAACCGATATGCATCATTCATCAAAAAGTGGTGTCAACAAATATAAATTGAAAATTCTTAAAAAACCTCCCATAAATGAGCTTAAACGAAACTTACGAATCTTATGAATCTTAAACGGCTGAATATTTATTTTTATCATAGCTAAGAACACTCGTGATCAAATCATGTTTAAAAACAACAAAAACAAAATCAAAATCGGTTCAGCTGTTTGGGAGCTACGATGCCACATACAGACATACCGATACACACACAGACACGATACACATGCAGACACACAAATAGGGGTGTTAAAAGTTTAACTTGTGTATCCGTGTGTCAGTCTGTGGCTACGATGTCACAGACACAGCGCCCGAACGGCTAAACCAAATTTAATAAAAAAAAAGGTGACGAGATAGATAATGTTTTTAGCTAAGATTCAAGAAAATCTGTTCAGCCGTTTGAAGATTATCGACTTTTATCGGATATTTAAAAAACAATGTATAGTTGTTTGCATAGAGATATTTAGAAGGCCAGAGTGTGACACGTTATATAAACTTTTACTTCGAAAAAAAAATTGGGATTGGGATCTGCTAAAAAATACGAGGCACACATAGTTACAAAAAAACTTTAATAAAAAGTTCAAACTGCTTTATCTGATGATACCCTCAAATTGCGCTACTCAACGTTACTACCCACATAATGACAGAGTTACGGAATAGAAACTAGAAACCTATAAACCCAGTTCAGCTATGACATGTTTTCAGCTAACCGTTGTTTCTCAGTAAGTAACTAATTATTGCTATAATTAGCGATGGTTAGAATCCTGACAGTGGTTAGTTTTGTTGAGCAGTTTATACAACATAACGTACTTCGTACAGTCACTTACAACGTGATTATACTTAAGGTAGCATTTCGATCTAAGCGACCGCGACCGGCGACTGCGACTGGCGACTGCGACTGGCGACTGCGACTGGCGACTGCGACCCACTGCTCAGTATGAATTGCGACCGCGTCACGCGACGCTTGCATTGTTTAGCACTGCATAATATAAATTCATATTGAGCAGTGAGTCGCACAACGCTGCCACTACCCCGGTCGCGGTCGCCAAGATAGTAATGCTACCTTTAGCTTTAGAGTTACGTAAATACTAAAACATTTATTGCAAAATTATATAGATCCGTTTTTTTTGGCCTTTAGTTAAGTTCGCATTTTATTATTCTTTTTAAGGGCTGTGGATTTAATTAAATAAATAAAATATAAAATTAAATTGTTGTGTTGATGTCTTAATTTGTTCGACTGAGATTTTACCAATGTCAGAGTTTACATGTATAGATTTAGATACCTAGAAAAAGGTATACTTGTACAGTCGAAGTTGGTATCATCTGTGGCACAAAAATGTCCATTAAAACAGGGTAAACGCCCCACAAATGACATGCCAAACCAAACAAGATTTAAATGAGCTACTAAACGGAAAGCCTCAGAAATACTTGTAAAATAGCGTCTCCACAAAACAGTGCATTCTTTGCACGTATCTGTGAAAAGTAGCGCCTTACTAATTTATACAGAGATCGGTTATTTCGAATCTTTTACTTAATTATCGATTCTGGATAAATATTGGGCTTGGTGTGCGATGAACTTTAGTATTTGAATGGTTTGTTAAGTGGCCTTCTTCTTGGTTTTGCCATAAACGTTATACTTCGGTAATAATATTATATGTGATCAAAGACGTTAAGGAAAACTATCTGGGTGTCTTCGAATCGCGAGGGATTCTGTTTCTTGTACGCAAGCGTACTCCTTCGAAGACAACATCATCACTCATCATCAGGTGAGGGGGCAGTAGAACGCAAGCTTATTATAGATATATACCTATAATATATAAACTATTTACAGTACACAAAGTTTTATATAAAACAAAAAAAAAGTACCACATCTAAAAATCTATTTAAAATAACGTAGATCTATTCCATAAAAAACACATGAATGTAATGTTATCTACAAGCTTAATGCCCGTGACTTCTTGGCCTTCTGCTTTGCCAATAGATGTCATCATCATCATCAACCAATTTCCATTTTTCAAAACATCAGAGAATGGTCACTAAAAATGTAACATCAGATATGGTCATAAAAAATGTAACATCAGAGAATGATTATTCAAAATATAACATCAGAGAATGGTTTTTCCTGACCATTCTCTAATGTTACATTTTTACTATTTTCCCCCAGACATTCCCCATTGCCAATTCTAGGCACTAAAAATAGCCCGTGCGAGTGAATTCTGACCAATTCCCGTGAATCAGATCCCTTCCTGCGGTCCCCTAGTAATTGTAGAAACCTCGGCAATCTGCATCAATAGAGGACAATTGCTTGAGAGCGGACGGACGCGTGTTTACAACATGCTGCTCGTAAAACGTGTGCCGAAGACGGCGGCTGTCGTCAGCTCAAAATGTGGATATAATTTAACCAAAAATAAAAAAACTTTTCTGTGATCCCAGTAGTGGTAACTACTGGTAACTACTGGGATCACAGAAAAGTTTTTTTTTTTTGTATAAATTAGAACGGCTGTTTAGGCATTTTTGTAAGATATGTGTTGTAGCCAGTTGCCCCCATATAAACGAAACGTCAGTCATTTGAAATCAGCTAACAACTGTGAAGCGGAGTTCGACGCGTTGATCTAAATAAGGATTTTCAATCAAGGTTCACTCACAATGCCTGGTAACAGATTTTTCTTCTCATTTCCGTTCTATTTACTTCTCTTTTCTGTGATTGGGATACACAATTAAATACATTAAAATTTATTTTTAGGGCTCATTCATGTACGTAAGCACTAAAGGAGTTGAGGGGGTATCTACTTTGCTTATTTTTGATGACGGGAGGGGGGTCTAGATGGTGATTACGAAAGCAATATTTAATTATTTACTTTTTCAGATTGTTCTACTTCTTTTTTTATTAATATTAAATGGACATTAAATTCCCTTATGGTCTATAAATTACTTATTTCTAGACTCATGAATAATAAAATAAAGAAGCCTGAAAATAAATACAAAACGTGATGTTGCATACAATAATAAGTCAAAAAATGTGTTGTTTCTACAAATAAATACAAAATGGGTAAATTTGAATAAAACGTAACGTTAAAAAATTAGAACTGAATTTTATTAGAGAGTAGTAGGTACGCATTTTTTTCGTTGCGTTTTTTGACCACCATCTCGCCTGATCTTAAGCGATTAAAGCGATAGGAATTGAGCTTCAGCTGTTGCTTCACTAGAACCAGTGGGATAGTGGGAAAAGAAGAAAGGGATAAAGCATTTCCCTTTCTTTATTTCTTTCTTTTTTATTGCTTTTTTTAAATTTATTTTATTATGTTAGAGATGCTGGCTGCTCTTGCTTAAATTCTCAATCAGTGTTTTTTATTTTATTTATTTATAAAAAAGGCGAAACGCACAAATTATGCCTAGACTGATAGCCTTTACGGGGCTTTTAAATAGAGTTCAGTTAATCATACAATATATCTGTTAGTCGTTTTAATCATAAACGTATAAACCTATTAAGTACCCTATAAACTATCACAACATCAAATCGAAATTTATAACTAATTCCAAACTACCAGCTTACAAACCATACCGACACGATTTTTATTACATTTTAACCAACTACAAATCGAGATGTTAGAATAGAGTCATTCGAATAGAAACCTAATTAACTACACAACAACATAATCGATTAATTTATCGAATCGATCCGACCCGATAGCGTCTACCAAATTAGAACATACATAACTAAGAACATAATTACACATTTTTATTAAAATCGTTTTAATTTGAGAGAGATATTTTTAAACCATAATATGGTTCCATACAATATTACGATTGTATTATAACAAATTGAAATAATTATGATGTGCTTCGATGACCTTTGGCAATGATTTTGAAGTGGATTAAAAAACCAGCGATTGCAACTATTCTTTTATGACAAAATTTAATATGAAGCTACCAGCAACTGTAGGTACCATAATTATTACTGAATTAATACTGGACTAGTGTACACTTCAAAGTGTATTTATTTGCTAAATTCGAGAAAAAAACCCTCATGCAAAATGACCGATTATGGTGTCAATTTTGTATGTGGACTCAATTTTTTTCCTCTAATTAGCAAACATGTTGTGTTCTACAAGTCACTTTGATTGGTAGATCAACACCCTTAAGTATTACTACATTTTTTTTACCTACTTCAAAGGAGGGAGTTCTCAATTAGTTTATTGTTACCTCAGAACTACGTCATTTAAAACACAATTTTTTTTTTTTTTTTTTGAAAGGAAATATTTCAGCTTGGTTCCGTAGAAATTTCATCAAAATCGCTTCAGTTATGTTTTTATATCAAAATAACTGGAAAAAATATGTCATCCAAGTAAACGTTACTAATATTGAAGTCGGTTTTTTAAATTGATTATTATGTTACACGTTGCTATCGAATAGTCCGTAAATTCCGTAACTATAAAAGAAACAAAGTAAATTATAGTAACATAAAAAAGTAACTTACCGTTTCTTTAACACACTACCAGATCCCTAAAACCGAACTATCAAAGCCAACTAGCATTCGTAATCGATGTAATGTCGATAAATATCCAGAATCACACCGTAAAGTACCAAAACATCGAAGGAGCTCCGTTAAATTATAGCAATTAACGGATTCCACGTGAATTATCACTTTATAGCCTCGGGAGCATCACGCTCTAATAAAACCTCTTAGACAGAGACGTAAACATTCTAATCGATAAAGTAAAAACGAGAGACACAAAATCGTATAATCGAAATAATCGATGATTTCTATCGCACAATCGGCGTGTCATTTCGAATAATTTATGCGCTCCGGTCGTGTGCTTTTTAAATGGTTATCGCCAAAATGTGGAGTTGGGATGCCAAAATTGTTTTATTACCAAAATTGAGGTTTTAAATTTTATTGGTGAATATTTAATCCTAAAATTGTGGTTGTAAAACTACTGTTTAGATTTTAGACGCAATTTATGTTTGCTTCGCGGATTTTTACGATAAAAAAATACGGCAGTGAGCCTTTGGGCATTTTTATCAACTTTCTAAAGCGCCAAATAGCGATAACAAAATTTTGAATGAATCTAATTTTACTTTGTATACAGTGGTCGAATTGGACTTACTCACGAACCGGAACGAATTTCCCTTCAAACCTTCCGACTGTCCAAGAAGGAGGGTAATGTTTTTGGGTTGTTTGTAAGCATGTATGTTTCTGGGTTCCTGTAGTACCTCCTGTAGCCCAAACGGCTTGACCGATTTTGACGAGTGAGGTGTCGTTGGATTCCTTTACGAAACGGAACGGTGATTTCGCGAACGGGAACGGCGTTCCAGTGCGCTCCATTACGAGAACTGTTTTATTTATTTATTTAATAATAGGCTTGCGTTTGACCGCCAACTCGCCTGATGTAAAGCGACGATGCGGTCTACGATGGAGCACGCTTACCTAGAAGAAACCGATTCACTCGTGACTCGTGAAGACACCCAGATTGTAACTACCGGGGAACACCCATTCAGGCAGCGCATTCCACAGACTAGCAGTACGCATAATAAAAGTGGTATCAAAGCGCTTCGTACGGGTTTTCGGAATATCAACCATAAAGTGGTGTCGAATGTTTGTATGTATTGCAAGTGCACCTGAAGATGGCTTTGGCATTTCCTGATGTTCTTGCGAAATATTTTTTTATCGACCTTTGCTAGTTATTCAACCGCCATTCAGTAGTTTGCAAACATTACACAGTTCCGTATTAAAGAGCAATATTTCCAGAGAAATTACAAGGCATTGTAACATGAAATATTGCACAATAACGAGCATGCATTGCCGCGCAGTGAAAATGGTTGATTCGGGTTGGATGGTCATGGCTCCTTGGCAAGCGTGGCTTACCATCAAACCAGCGACTTGCTCATATCGTTGCATATAAATCTAACCGGAAGTATGTAAGATCGACTTTAAATGACACCAGCTTTTATATAGCATCAAAATTAAGTGCATTTTGGCGTACAATAGAATTAGCATTAAAGACCTTTCTGTAATTATGCTAACTCACACTTTGAAAGTTCATGATAATGCGTAGATAATAAATAGGTAGTGTCGCAAATGAGAAGCAATTTGAAATTGTCTTGAAGCTTGTGCACTTTACAATCTGACGGCACCGGTTCGATCCTCGGCCCTACATCAATGACTTATTTAGTACCTAAATAAGTTATGTGCAGTTTCGATGCCATCGCTGAAGTAAACATCATGAGGAAACCGGTATGTCCAAGAACCTCAAAAGTTCATCATCATCATCATCAGCCAGAAGACGTCCACTGCTGAACATAGGCCTCCCCCTTTAACCTCCACACTGAACGACAGCCTGCCTTTTGCATCCACTGGATGCCCGCGACTCTCACAATGTCGTCGGTCCATCTAGTGGGAGGCCTCCCTACGCTGCGTCTTCCGGTACCTCAAAAGTTCAAAGACAATTTATTATTATTATAAAATTCACCAACATGCACTGGGCCAGCATGGTGGATTAGGGCCCATCCCTTCTTTCGGAGAGAAGCCTTGTGTCCCAGAAGTCGAAACATGATTAGGCAAAATGATGATGATGTTGAACACGCGATAAAACGGCTAAAAAGTGTTTACTTTCAATACCTAGTACCTACAAAGATTTTATATGTAAAAAATAATAATTATAATCTAACTGTGTTTGTGCTCACCACTGAGCCTGCACTTTCGATGGGTTCCATTGGCCCGATCTTTATTATATAAGTCAATGCTAAATACCCTAGAAAAGTAAATCCCTCCTATCCAGTCCCCCGGAGGACGCGGGACCCGTTTCCCACTTTACTGTAACGAACGAGCTGCGTACGCGCATCCGGCGCGGTGCGGTGATTTGTGCTTTATTGTCGTGAGAGTTGCCTATTGCGACACTATGTGGATACATGGCCTATATTTTATGAAGATAGCTCAATTTGTGACGAGTGGAAGATTTTCAAGTCTAACAAGTTTTTTTCAGCTTAAGCTCACCTAAATTATTTTATTTTTATAACTCACACACACATCATTTTTAAATCTTTTAGAGTACTTGGTTAATGTGGCGAAATCCATACGAAGCGCTTTGATTCCACTTTTATTGTGTAAACTACTAGACAGTGGACAGCATTGCCTGAATGTTTCACTTTGGTTATAATCTGGATGTCTTCAAGCTGCGAGTGAATCGATTTCTTTTACGGGTTTGGTTTATTATCAGCCTATCATGTTCCCACAGGCCTTCTCTCTGAGAGAGATAGAGAGAGAGAGAGAGAGGGAGGTCCTAATCCACCATGCTGGCCCAGTGCATGGTGCATGGTGATCGTAAAATGTCTTTGAACTTTTGTAGTTCTTGGACATACCGGTTTCTTCACGATGATTTCCTTCACCGTTATTGTGCGATGGCGTACTAAATAAGTGATTGATTTGAGGATTGAACCGGGTGCCACCAGATTGTAAAGCACACATGCTACCGCCTGGCCACCATCGGTTTTTTATATTGATTATTATTTAACCATGGCGTAGCACAACTGGTCTTTACAGATAAGCGATATCAGTTTTTCTATGAGTGACCGTGTGTGGCTAGAATAAGTAGGAGTTAGTACGAATGACGAATTAAATTATTGCAAGTCATCGAGTACAATAGATATAGAGACACAATCGTACCAAAAAAAATCCTAACCAAAACTCGGCGCACGCTATGAATTGAGCCGACTTTTTGGTTAGTTACAAGGTAACCGCGATCCGACTATAACGCCGCGCGATGCCAGAGCTACGATGACATAGTGGACAACTAACGTTGAACACTATGCAAGTGACATAACGTCTAAATTGGAGTAAATGTGGCATTGCGAACTATATAATTGATACAACGTATGAACAATGACGCTCGGACGTTTTTTAACTGTTTTCACTAAGAGATTGTGACTCTAAATTTTCTCTCAAAGTAGTGTTTTTTTTTTTTGCAAAGTCAACATTTTGCTAAGCCATGTTGGAAATCGGAGGCCTTATAATTTCGACACTAAGGATACATACACAGGCTCTTCAATGTGCTGGATGACCGATTGTGTAGTTCAGTGCACAAACAGTGTCCATTGAGCTTCACATGTGCACTTCGAATCACCAACGTCTTTTGTTAATTAACTTTGACTGCGACTGCATATCCTTTCTGTTATTGCGCAGAGAAACTATGGAGATGCTATAATGCTACAAATATTTATACGACAGTTTTTTATGCTGACCGTAAAGTTGTTTTAGGATGAGTGTTTTTTTTTTTTTTGCTAGTTGCGCCCCTATTATTTCATCCGCGTTATATACCTCCTTGAAGCAACCTCCTTGGTAGCGATGGCAACCGCCTTTGACTTAGATGATATAATTTGTTTCTATGATGTAATAATGCCAATGAATAGACTTCAATTCTTGTTCCTGCTTTTTTGTAGGGAAAATATATAAAATTAAAAAATATAATTAATTTCATCCGATCACTACCAACTCACAGGAACACTCGCTCGGCTAATCTGAAAATTGCCTGAAAATTTCATCAAAATCAGTCCAGCCGTTTCAGAGCCTATAGGGACCACACATACTCATATCGTCTTTTATAAACACTTTTTTCACAAACGTTTTATTTTATTTTTGCAATGAATTTTTTTCTAAAATCTAAAGAAAGGACATTAATAGGAAAGATACCGTAAGTTAACCTACTTTGCATGTTTGTGGGTTGTCTTAGGTTGGCTAAATGCTCCTTCATCTGCATCGTGACAGTTG
Organism: Agriopis marginaria; assembly: GCA_932305915.1. Classification (NCBI taxonomy): domain Eukaryota; kingdom Metazoa; phylum Arthropoda; class Insecta; order Lepidoptera; family Geometridae; genus Agriopis; species Agriopis marginaria. The sequence goes on along the minus strand of OW029914.1, from coordinate 15,774,065 downwards.
CACGTCAGACGTCAATACAAATAAGCATGACGGATTGCCGTCTTTTCTGTAAATGTATAAAATACTACAACATTATATTTTCTTTCTATAAGAATCGTTCGTATCCAATATTAATTTATTCACAGCCACTATAAAGCACTCTTCTCTCCAGGGTCACAAGAACCAAAAACCAAAAAAAAAAAACTCACACCTCTACGGATTTAATGTGCGTATAATTTCTTTGTGGCACCGCGCTGAATATGAGCAGACGTCATAAAACATGCATTTCTTCGATGCGTGTGCGCAACACACACACACGAATCTGAGGATGTGTTTGTAGGTGTGCTTTTATACGGTGATAGTTAGGATTGTAATCCAGGGGCCTTACGCCTAGCTGTTTAAAGCAATCCAGTTTCATCACCATCATCATCATAATCAGACAGAATACGTCCACTGCTGAAATTAGGCCATCTTGAACCTCCATATTGAACGACAGCCTGCTTTTTGTAGCGACTCAATCCAGTTTAGGTGATGAAAAAATTTTGCGCGACCGCAATCCGTATCTGGGCGCGTTAAGGTTCACGTTCGTGTGATTTTCAGAAATACGCGGATATAACTTTAGTTTTATTCCGCGTAAGCAGTTGGGCGTAAGGCCCCAGGATAAATAACTTTGAAAGAGGCAGCTGCCTTTTTTTACCAAATAAACGGCTTGCGCTTGAACTCCTCGTCTCATGTAAAGCGATGATGCGGACTTCGATGGAACTTGCCTAGAAGAAACCGATTCACTCGCGAAGTGAAGTCAATTAAATAATAATTATGAATTTAAATGCCAACTTCGTAATTAGTAAATACGCAATTTCGTTTACTTTAATGACATATTTTTCCAGTTATTTTGATTTAAAGCCAAACGATAGATTTCTTAAAAAAAAATATGGGACCTTTCTTATACATATCCTTCCAAATAAAAAATAAAAAATCCAAATTTAATCGGATTATAAACCACGGCGTTCTGAGGTAACAAACAATTAAAAAAAGTATTTAGTACCCCTCCTTTTTATTAAGTCAGTTAAAAATGCCTATGGTTGACGAAAGCGCACTCAAACCACACAAAGGTTTTTTTTTTTAAATTTGAACGGCTGTCAAGGCATTTTTGTAAGAAATTTGTTGAAGCCAGTTGCATCCATATAAACGAAACATCAGTCATTCGAAATCAGTTACAACTGTGATGCGGACAAAGTACTTTGAGAACTAGCCCAAAAAGGTAAGATCCAACTTCTTTGGATGCGGAGTTCGACGCGTTGACATATACAAGAATGTTCAATCAAGGTTCTGTATTAATGCCTTGCGACAGATTCCTTCTCATTTCCGTTCTATTTACTTCTCTCTTCTGTGATTCAAACCATATTCAATTTCTCAGAGCTTTTAAAGGCAAAACTATCTTTCGAGTTTTTATCTCCTCGCTTTCAGTACTCCACCGTCCAGCCACACACACACAGATAAGCACAATAACTCAATCTGAACACACGCATCGGGTTTGCATATTCATTCGCATTTTGTATCTTTGTATAAAATTATAATGCATAATGTGACCTCGCCGCGCCATATTGGACGTTTTTGTTATAAAAGGGAATACTTACAAATACTTATAAGTATGCATAGATATTATGAAACTTAGAAAAGTTGGCGAGCACTGTGTGGAGCATGATTAGGATCAAGACTAACTAGGTTTCATATTCGAGATGGGAGCGATGAGCTGTCTCTGACGTACCTCTTAGGGTGTATTGTGAATAAGGGGTATGCAGTTCACAGACACAAAATCACAGCGGCCGGATTGTAACTTAAAAAAAAATTACAAACATCAAACCTTTTGTGAAAATTGCAAATAAATACGTTTGGTTATACGTGGTGGATATGGCCCAAATCACCCTTTCGGGGGTAGGCTAAAAGTCCAGCAGTGGACTGTTAAAAGGCTGATAATGATGATGACGTTCGGTATCTGAGAAAATTTTGTACTAATACAGATACTAAACTTGATACTACTTTTTTAAATTGAATGGCTACCTTTTCGCTTTTTTATGTTTCCGTCCGAAATAAGTGTTTTTGTTTTTATGGCATACTCTGTTAGATTGTGACAGTGACAGCTCTCTTTTTTCTCTGTGGTTCTCGGGTTAGAACCACAGGGTTAGAACAGTACGACTGTTCTAACCGTTACTTTATAACTAAAGAAATACATAATCTATATATTATATACTAGCGGTCCGCCCCAGCATCGCACGGGCGAAGCCGGGATATATAGCGTATGTCAACCGGGGATAGTGCAGCATCCCAACAGTGAAAGAATTTTTCAAATCAGCTGAGTAGTTTCGGAGCCTATTCAATACAAACAAACAAACAATCAAATCTTTCCTCTTTATAATATTAGTAAAGAAAAGCGAAATTCATCTACTCATTCACTCACTCATTCACTCATTAACACGAAATCTCGAAAACTACTTGACCTACGAAGCTGAAATTTGGCAGGTAGATTCCTTATAGGGTGTAGAGGTCCGTTAAGAAAAGAATTTTGCGATAGGGCCGTATTAAGGGGGGCAAACGGAGATTGAAAGTTTGTTTGAAAGTCCTTTGTTTTTGATGTTAGGGACATGAAATGTAGTATTCAGACTATTGGTTTAAAATAAATAAATTCTGTACAATTGTTTTTCCTGAAAAGACGGACTAAGGAGGGGAAAAGGGGGTTGAAATATTTTATGAAAGTCTACGCGTACGAAGTCGCGGGCAACAGCTAGTTAATTATAATAATAACTAAAATAAGTAACGGTGATGGTCAAGGAAAATTATAAGAATAAATCTAATTGACATACGTTTAATTCACAACATATAATATACAACAGTTTTTAGCATACCATAAGCATAGAAAATGAAAACCTCTAGACAAAATTATGTGTAATTTCGTTTCGAACTATTTTTATTTTTGCTCTGGCTCGTTGAGCTTAGACCCTATTGGACTTATTTGGTTTGGATAGTTTACTTACTAGGAATCCACATTTCCAAGAACGCTTATGGCCACCAACTGTCACGTATGTTTTTACATAATGGCATAATTAGAAGCTATAGTAGAAGCTTAGCTTTGAATTAGGAATCCTAACATTGTTACATTGGAACTCTCTGTGATTTATTCAGTTCTGACCAGCGTCGTTATCAGCCCTTTATATTCCCACTGCTGGGACACAGGCCCTCTATCAGAGAGCGAGAATGCATGTGTCCCAGAGGGAGAGGGAGAGATGATGAGACCTAACTTTGATAATATATAGTTTGGATCTTTTTGAACAATTTTTCGTGCGTGCAGCCGGCATTCATCGATTTACGGCATTATTGGGGATTTATTTTGTACGGCATTGATCGTTATCACGTTAAAAAGTCAATACACATTGCACTCACTGACATATTCTTACTAGTTCTACAAACACACACTTCAATATTGAGCGGCACACAACTGCAAACGATATGCTAAAAATGTCATCAGATGGATGACCAAGAGGTGTAAGTGATTTGTGTTTAGGGAAACTTCCATTTATTTATTTATTCTGAAAACCCTAATTCTACCATACGGACCCAGTCCATGTTGTCATGGTGTAAAGAAAAATGATTCAACATGCTAACACACAAAAAGCTACAAAATCAATTTGAACTGTGGCCTTACTCTTGACACTCGATTTCAATCGTAATTTGGGATTGGGATCGAAAACATGCCATTTAGTACTCTTCAATCGCGTCAAGAGTACCGAAAGCGTCGAGTTGAGTCGATTTTATGTAGTTCCATATAATTCCACCATTATCGGTTCCAATCGTGCGCTAGTTTAGAATTCAAGAGTACCAAAATGGCATGTTTTCGATCCCAATCCCAAATTACGATTGAAATCGAGTGTCAAGAGTAAGCCCACTGGTTCTTGAAAAAACAATTTAAATTTACCATATGGCGTTTCAAACAAACAATTGGCAACAGCCCATGTAGACACAAAACGAGAAATATAAAACGCGTGGCAGACAGAAACAGTCACCACCTCTTCTATGTTATCCATTCTATTATTCAGATTGTACATTTACAACATCACTTTGAAATTCGATCCACGTCTATTATTCTTACTATATCCATGTTTACTAATTTCTCAAAAACTTCCATTTACCTATTCTTATTTTTATACTAGGTGACTGGTGAGACATTCGGGGATATCATCGTAATCATCATTATGAACAACTTTTACTATTGGACCAACCCTGAAATTGCAGTAAAAAACAGCTTTTCTATACAAAAAGTTGATTGACACTTGACGAAATGTAATGATTTTTTTTCCGTGATTTCAGGGTTGATCCCACAGTAAAAGATGTTCACAATGATGTGTACAATGCTCCCCCTAAATATTTCCACTGTCTCACCAGTCACCCAGTATTTATGGTGATTTGAGCATAATTAAGTCAGTGAAGATAAGGTTAAACGTTGGTTAAACGTGGACTGACTATCGTCTAAAATGAGATAATTATAAAATCATCACACTATAATATTAGCTTACAATCAAGGCAATTAAATAAAAATATAGAGCACATTTTCCGGTCGGTATCTAAACCACAGAATACATTTTATTACAAGTTCTAAAGTAGAAACGACTTCAACGCAAATACTCTTAGTTAATCAATTATAGCAAATCCCCAAAATTCGATAGTATAAGTAACCAATCGAAATCATTATCAAAAGCTCATCAGCATAAATTAGTGTTGTATCACAAATTTAAATCGCGATAACCATCAAATATCGATAAAGAGCAATAAACTAGCGACAACATAATCGAGTTACCGATATCACCTGCTACCACGGAGAAGGTACAGAGAGGAGATGGCATGAAGCAAACTGAGCTTCTGAGTCGGGTGAAATGTCTACTATGGAGTAGACATTTCAGTAGACGTTTCAAAACTAAAGAACTTTTGTTCTACGACTTAACAATATTCGCGGGACAAAAATCAGCTGTTTCATATATTTTTTGTATGGAACAGCAGTTTTTTTTCTTCTTCGAAATTTAAAAGTCTAAACAAAAGTTATTTGTTTTGATGTATTGAGGCCGCACTTAGGATACTAACTGATTACCTTTAACCCTGTATAGTAAATTGTTGTCATGCAATCTCCTCTTTGTATATGTTCCCTGCCTGCTATACCAACAATCGATTCCGAGCAAAAACATATCGATTCAAAATCGAGAATCGGAGTCTATAACCGATGGATAGGCCTTCACGTCTATCCATCATTGCAGTCTCTTTTTACTCGATCCGTAATTAGTGTCCTTCTCCCTTAGATGGGCCACCTAGTTTGTCCATGGACCATGGTTCATGGACAAACTAGCTGGAATGAAACATGGACATAAAAACATGGATATGGATTGAACTAACGAATGAGTTTGCCTTTATATCCTTACGAGTGTGAATCATAGCCTTATAGATATTAACAATGTGATGATCAATCGTCCCTACCTAGTAATTTAACATAAAAAATTAAACTACTATGATATTTACTATGATATGTATTTTTTTTTATATTCAAATAAAAAAATACTCGTTTTACGAAAAAATATGGCTATAGTAAAAAACTTCCTGGGAAATGCAGAAAAAGCAACCTAAATCGTAAATTTATAAATATATTATCGAAACACCACTTCCAGAATAATTCATTACGAAATTTCAAAAATTACTTTGCTTACGAAGTTGAAATTTGGCAGCTAGATTCCTTATTGGTGTAAAGTTCTGCTAAGAAAGAATTTTGCAAAAGGTGACAATTAAGGAGAGAAGGGGGAGGGGGGTAAAAATTGGGTTAAAAGTTTATATGAAAAACTACGCGTACATGAAAAAGAAGTTTAAAACTAAAAAAAATACTTAATAAATACAGCCATTAACAATCAGATCAAGTCAAAACAAACCTTGGAAACTAAAATACTTACAAAACTTTCCATACTTAATTACAATCGTATAGAAGCAAAGAGCTTTCGTACTAATTGACTCAAGAGTCGCAAAACAACGAACGAAACGCAAACCATCAAGTGAGACAACGTAAACAGAGCAAAAACTAAACAAGATCATGCGGAATCATTTACTCCAATCAGAGATACAGAGGCTGAGGTATTTTGGAATGTGATAAAAAAAAACATAAGTATAATTTAGTTTCATTGTGTTTACAAGATTATATATTAAAATAAGTTGAAGTTTCTGTACGATTTATCAAAACTAGTTACCAAGTAAGACAAAATAAGGTAGGTACAGCAGCATAAATATACAAACATAACTATAGTGAATTTATTGTTTGACGAAATTTCTGATGAACTGACAATCGTTTTAAGTACTTACTCTGAGTACAAATAAAGCACTTGGTACATTCCAACAAAAAGCAATATCAAGGTTTTTCCTTTGTTATGTCTGGTGTATTCGACACAGCAGACGAAGGTGGAGTTTTTTTAGAGGATATTAATATTTATATATATAGATTCCAAGCTGTAACCCTTTTTACCCAAGCAACCTTTGTTTTTGATGCTCTAGATATTGATAGGGTTCAAGACGCAAAGCAATTAAAAACATTTCAAAAAAACTATCAGTCCACTTTTTACTTCAAAATCAGTAATAAGTTTGTATAATTACAGTTTAAATCAGTCGACGTCGATCACTGTAAAATTGACAAGCCAATCAAGTAACAAAGAAACAATTGAGGTCCATAATGAATTGCCATCGTACACGTAATGCCTGCGCCGATCGGAGCTACATCTAGATCCCTTATCGATGGATGGACCGATTTGATCTACGCATGCGTTTGCTCATAATTATCTCCCTCTTTCATCCGCCGACGACGGAGTTTACGACCGCCTCTGCCGTGTAAAACGTCTTCAAATCATATCTACAGTAATTAATGGAGAACATACCTTATTACGGACGATTAACTACACTGTACACAAAGAGAGTAATTATAACCGTCTAATAAGTAATAAGTCTATTTGGATATATGAATACCGATTTCACCGTTACAGTCTTACGGATATGCAAAATTAAACCACAAACGCCACCCCGGGGAGCTCCAAATTTGTATTTAAAGTTATGAAGATCGTTTGAAATGTTTCAAAAGTATTTTTAACAATTATCTCTTCAAATGATCAAGGAAAATATGAGATTTGAAATAAACTCGCGTACGTGAATATACTGAATCGGAATAAGAAGCGTCACCTTAACAAACGCTTGGCCAAGATCCGAAGATAAACATGCAAAACCATGAAAAAACGTTTTGTGTTCGTACAGGAAAACGTTAAAAACATAATTTTAGATCGCAGGAACAATACATCGAAAAAATAAAACTAGACTCGTCGCTCCTTATCGGTACATCTCGAAACGAAATATTGTAACAAAAAGTACGTACAGATTCGACAAAATTATTTTAGGACCCACATGAATGGTTAATAGTCAATTCACAGTCCTAATTCCCGGACATAGAGGTCACAGTTTGTAATAAATGATCGTTTCAACAGCAATAACAGCATGTACTTACATTGACGTAACGCTACACGGAATGATATGATTCATCTTGCTACAAATTGGGATATGAGATTCAAATTTTTATTCAATTAGATATGCAGGAACATCTATTTAAACTTGAGTTGAATAACACGTTTCGTTGATCCGTGGAGGAATTCATTTTGTCAGCTGAACTTTTTGTTTGCTATATCTGAATATACACGTCATTTAGTTGATAATAAGCCCAAGAATTGTAAGTAGATTATGGTACATAAGTATGAACTTGGTGTGTGTCAATAGCCAAGATCTTTGTTCGTACATACACCCATCGGCCCCGCCTCATTACCTCCTCAATACGATACAGCCTCACTTTAATATACTATTACCTCCACCAGCTTAATCTGATCTCTAGTTTCAATAAAAACATTAATAAAGTAATCAACATCACATATCAGACTACATTGGTCGCTTACGTTTGCCCCAACTACAATTTTGCAGTTGAATAGTTGGAAACTTTCCTTAATGAGACGAAATAGAGGTCGTTATTCAATGACAATAGCTTTCAGAGCTGCAATGTAGTGCGTCCTACACGAATTGGTATGTGTAGTAACCGCATTTACATTTTAGACATACTTGCGAGAGTAAATGTCAATTTAGATGGAAGACGAGTGCTCATGCAAGAAATTGATGCAGTTATTGAACTCGCTCGATGACGGACCAATTGTTGATGAAACAATGGGATTATTAATGAAACGACTCTAACAAAAATTGGTACAACTTTCCAATTGTTAAAATACAGATGATATAGAGAACTCTACAGCTTAAAGTTAAGTTGCAAGTTTCAAAGCAACGTTAGTAAATTATGAACTGTCTGTGTTAAAATGTATCAAAAGTATATTTTTTATGAAGTTAACAAACAAAACAACATCGAGGAAGTTATACCAAATTGAACTCCACTTTCTAAACTCAAGATCCGTTTATCTAAATCTTAAGTGACATTCAATTTCAATTAGTCATAGATTTTGTAAATGGATCTAAAAAGTGATTTCGGGCTGACATTTACTCGTTTTCCGCTTAACATAAATGCCACGCAGGATTATATGAATTCCCAAAGAATATTGCTGGTCACAGCTGTCTCACAAGAGAATTTTAAATCGTGTGAAATAAATCGTATATCATGTCGTTTTTTATCTCGCACATTTATGCCTTTTTGCCATCTCCTTACGCCTTTTTCAGTTTCTTTGGGTTTGTCCATCTCTTATTTCTGTTATAGATATGGATTTATGATTGCAGGGTATAATTTAAGATTGTTTTTCGAAATATCTTTTAGTCTGATATATTATGGAATTCTTAGTCAGTGCATGCAATTTAAATAGAGTGGGTTTGTTCTGCTTTTTGAATACGAATGAGACAGTTTGAGATATTCCAAACGAGCTATTACCGCGGTGCGAGAATACAATATTTACATTTAGTTTCATTACTTTTTAAACCTATACTGTCCCACTAATGAGAAAAGGTTTCATTACTTATTTATCAAAAAATAAAATTGGATGTTTATAGTTTATCTAGAAGTTTTTCTTCACATCAGACAGCTATCGCAATTTTACCCACTATCCTACAGGAAACGTGCATTTTTTGGAAATAAAAAGTTGTCTCCATACCAAATTTCATTCAAACCCGTTCAGTCATTACACAGCTTGAGTGTGGGCACAAATATACTAACACGCATCCACACATAGGAGACACTTACAAACTTTCACATTTATAATATTAGTGTGAAGTGATTATTTTGAATTAACACTAATGTCATGTTTTTACTACTGCTTCACATAAGTTGTTTAAAGATGACCTTACCAAAATTTTAAACATTGAATATTACACTTTCGTTATTGCTTAATTCGTGACCTGGAAGGTATTCTTCGCAATTACTCATTGCATCGTCACCATCAGCTGTTTCAATACAATCGAATACCTAAACATTAACAAATTGAATTATCTCCATCAGTCGGATGTCCAAGATTTATTGCTGATCAAGATCTGTTGAGGAACAAGTATTGTTCACGATAATGCAACGAAGGAAGTTACACCCAAATGTTTGAATCATAAATCCCGATACTGAGAACTTTCGTCGGTCACAGCGCGTGGTTCCATTGACTGCGCCCGAAAACCCATTATGTAGGATATTATCATATTATATGAAACAATAACAGTAACATATGTTAGGACAAGACACAAACATGAACATGGTCGAATGCACCAATAGGTTCAGGGTGTTTGATTTGTTGTTGTGTGAGTTGAAAAATAACAGGTTAAGTGAAAAATACAGGGTTATGGTGGGTATGTTAATCAAAAGGAGGTCATTACCCACTAATTATGAACATATTTTACAAATTTTATGGGACCAATCCCGAAAGTCAAAAAAAAAATCAGCAGGTCCATAAAAAACGGTCATTCATTATTGACACTCGGCAAAATGTATGGAACAACCGTTTTTAAGCGATTCCAGGTTTGGTCCCAAAGTAAAAATTGTATGTGTGCGCTCTGTCTAGCTAGGAATTAAAATGCTTCTATCTTCCTTAACTTTGAACACATTTTGATGTTGTTTTCGGTAATCGGTTCTATTTATAATCAGCTTTTTTCTTAGATAATAAAATATAATCAGTCCGGTAGTCTATTGGCAACGGAACGTCTGTTTGTGTTAAATAGATTATTAGTAGGTAAATATGCACTTTCATCTTGGGTAGCAATCATCAGACATCAGATGAAAAGCTATGATGTTTTCAAAAGTATAGTACGCTTATCTGGTGCGTATTCAGTTTTTCTTCAATAACCATGGTTTGTTGACCTTGCTTTGTAAATCTCATATTATAGCTTTGATTTTCTTTCAAATTTTATATTCATTGCCTTTCTCTCTTTCACCATCCAGAGTAGCCATACTGCTTACACATCTCTGCAGACATTACTTGAGCCCCATTGTCTCGGCTGAATGGGCCAGCACAATATCTTACGAAATTTCCTAAAAAACACCACGTTAGTATTATACTTAAACGTTCATTATGCCGATATCAGATCCCTTCAATCCATTGTCTTTTTATTCGTAAGATTTTATTTTATTTTCAATCATATCGATGGATTTTATAATGACTGTATAATCTCTAATTTGAATAACATTTTTGGCGGCTCGAGCTGGACGTCGCTTAATGATATGTGTTTGCTCATAGAGGCGTTGCCATCTTTGTGTTAAAGATTGCCATTGGCTGGTGCGGCTACATATTTGAGCCGTTCGGGGTCGATTAGTCACCTCATTTAAAGAAATCTTCCAGAGCGCCTAGTTAATTTGACGCTTGACTAAAATGCTGCCGTGTTTCTGGCTCTACGCACTGGCTCTACGCTTATGCGTAGAGCCAGAGACGAGCCAGAAACACGACAGCATTTTGGTCAAGCGTCAAATTAACTAGGCGCTCTGGAAGATTATACAATAATTATGATTATGATTTGAGGTTATGGCATTTTGGTTATGGCAATGCTTATGCATTGCCATATAATGCTTATGCATTGCCATATAGCGTGGTGATACAACCAGCATGCTAGATACGCTGTCAACTGATAGCTTGAGCATTTGGGTTATCTTTAGACCTTCACCTTCAATGGATCTTTAGATCACACAATATATTTTACGGACTCACCTGGCATTAGAACGTTACCATGTTTTTTCTTACTGCTGGTATCATTGTTCCAATCTCCGTCTTTCCCTCGTTTTGTTCAAATAGTTTCGGCCTCACAATTGCTGTAGTTATTATAATAACAATCTCATTTCTAACGTACATTAGAAGCAATAAACACGATTTCCCCAACGTTTCGAGATGTACAACAACACGTATTTTTAACAATACATTCGCACTTGTTATTTGTTAAGTCGTGAGCTATTAAATTTGGTATGTGTTGCCAGAATGTTATATTAGAATTTGACAAGCGAAATCATCATCTTTTATTTGAAAATCAGGTACGTGCCCAAAGAGATTGTATACGCATAGCGATATTCCACTTTCGCCCCCATTTCCGAAATCAAAATGTTTCGTCTTGATGTACTGTTTCTTTGTACATTTTCGTCAACATTGGTTCAGCGATTCGGTCGTGTAAATATTATAAACAGACAGCGGAAAGGCAGAGAGACATACTATTATAAAATACCTTTCCATTTTATGATAATAAGTTTTTTCTTATATAAAATCGATAGTGGACCTCTATGGCAGTCCACACTGAACGACGCCTGCCTTTTGCATCCACTAAATGCCCGCGACTCTCACAATGTCGTCGGGTCATCTAGTGGGAGGCCTACCTACGCTGCGTCTTCCGGTCTAGTTCCGGTCGGTTCCTGCATTCTTTGGTTCGTGGTCTTCACTCAAGAACCTTTCTTCCCCATCGGTTATCGGTTCTTCGAGCGATGTGGCCTGCCCATCGCCACTTCAACTTGCTAATTTTACAGAAAAACCACACTTTTTTTATAATTATTATAATTTGGCAAAAGGTATTTCTTTATTTTTTTGTTAGCTGTATTGGCTTTTCTAAACCTGGCCACACCAAACGACTCGATCTCTCTGCTTCATTAATAACAAGTTCTAAGCTAAAGCTCCATTAAAGAATAAGGCGTACAACTAAGCACGACTTACATAACATAGGAAATTATCAAACGTATGCTAACCTCCATTGTTAGAGCGCTAATCTACATAAGTATAGGTATTAATACGTCTTTCAAAAACGATTTTGTAAAAAGCTGCGGTGTTTCGACATGACAAGACGTAGTGATGCGACGCTGATGAGAAGCGACATGGAATCTAACTAATAAGACTTAGAACTATTGTTACATAGCTGCGTCATTAGTTAGTTTTTAGCTTTTTTATCCGACTTTCCAAGAAAAGGGTTTCATCACATTTTTCGGGTGTATGTAACTACATAAACGTATGTTCTACGTATGCCTACTTCTGTATAACCTCCTGGGCATTTATTCTCTATGTCTCACATGAGATTCTCTGCCATAAACGCGTGACGTCAGAACATGAAAATGTAATTTTTAATGAAAAAATCGTTCGTTATATACCTTAACTCCATGAAGCTGTCGCTACCAAGGAAACCTCCTTGGTAGCTTTGAGCTCGAGATAGACTAAAATAAATAAATAAACTTTTTTGTTGTCAAAGGTAAATAACACATAACCCGTTAAGGGCGACTTTGGTGCATCAAGACTAACAACTTTTGTACTACAAGTTTTCGAAAATAATAAACAGCCGTTTCATACATTTTGTAGAGAGTGAATGAATGGTTTTTTGTATATTTTTTTCCCGCGAATTTTGAAAACTAGTAGAACAATAGTTGTTAGTCTTGATGCATAAAAGTCGCCCTTAAGAGGTTTTGCGTTAGTTACTTTTGACTTTGTATAGATAGATGGACTCTTTGCCATTAATCTCGATGACTACATAAACAAGTAACGCGGCTGCGTTACGTTATATGCGTGAAATTGGCATAACTATCACAAAATTAGTAAGGTAGTAGATTACAGTTAACGTCTATTCAAGTAGGTTCACATTTAAGACAACAAAAGTTTTTAATCTCTATCAAACGCTCACATAAATCCGCTTTTTTCAATACAATAGACTCGAGTCTGATTCGTATGAAGATCGGAGAGATAAGTGGAAAAGTGGATCACTAGACGCGAAGTTTTTTTTAATTTATTTCAATCAACGTCAATTTAAACTGGCATATTCTATGAATAATATTTTTTATCTTCTACGTATACTAGATTAAACAAAAACTCTCTTTCATGGATTTTTGATGTACTTGCTGCACTTTGGTTTTACCCGAAATTTTCGAGTGTCACCAGTTTTTTTCTCCCTCATTCAAATTCAAATTAATTATAGAGAATAAAAACGGACAAATTCCACTAACATTTATTTCACATACTGTTAAACTAAAATAGATTTCCTAGTAAAAACAGGAAAAATATTATAAAAAATAACAGCAAATTGATGGGAAAATATGTCATGTCAACTTAATGTTAGTATGTCATACAAATTGTCATCATAGTCATCGGCTTTTTTGCCCCTGTTTGTTTATTGATCAGTTAAGTTTTCACAATAAGTTAAAAACACATTAGTTACAGTTTTCCAATTGTCACAAATAATATCACAATCATAGTTGGTGGAAAGGAGTGCATTCAAGTGGCGGCGGGCGCGAATCAGCGGAAACTTCTCATGATGTACGCTAACTCTTAAACAAATTGAAGATTGGCTTAGCATTTTACAGTCATTAACTAGTATCAGACTGTCATACATAAAAAGGCACATAATTATAGCATAATTATCTACATAATCTACACTCTATACGCCTGTCTACATACGGTACACAAATAATTAGAGTGATATCTAACTTCTTTCAGTGACAAAAAATTTAACAAAATTTAATGAAAATTTTCCATACAAGCTGTTATTTAAAACCTTTTATTATATTTTTTCAAAAATCTTTCATTTGTGCTCATTTTTGTTATTAGAAATATTTATGCAAAATTTCCTGCTTCTAGGCCTAATGATAAATCCGTGAGTTGTCTGGCAGAGAATGCACTGCCTAAATGGGTATTCCCCGATAGTTACAATCTCATCATCATCATAATTTCAGCCGTAGGGCATCCGCTGCTGGACATAGGCCTCCCCCATCGATTTCCAAAAGGGCCGGTTGGAAGCGGCCTGCATCTAGCGTTTCCCTACGGTCTCTTTTAGGTCTTCTATCCATCTTGTGGGTGAGTTACAATCTGGGTGTTTTCAAATCACGATGTCTTCTAGACAAGCGTGCTCCAGGCGAGTTAGCGGTCAAAGGCAAGCCTATTATTAAAATATACATTTAAGACAAATAATTAGCTAAAGTTGAATTTGTTCAACCTTAAATTGAGCTCTGATTTAGGTATAATACTTATTATAGCTCGACTTAACTCTTACTTAAATCACAATTAATAAAAGCTCTTGACCGTATTTACTCAACCGTACTCTCAACTCTGCGTTCCATCAAAATAAATTATACTTCGAACAAAACCTTGAAAAGCATCAAACAGCATTTCACACACGATCAAAACTCAAAACCGATCCAACTTTCCATCAAACCATCTCATTTAAGATACAATCTCAGTAACATACGAGAAAAAAGTACCACAAAAACACTTTCGTAGAGCAATGTACTACATACAAACTATTTTCAATCTGTGGTACGGTCGAAATCGACGAGCACTTACAACCAACTTCTTTGTACTGTTCGGGGAGCCACGATCGTATTTTTCTAAAAAAACTAACAGCCTTGTATAGAAATCTATTAGTTCTATCATTTGACCACGTCTACAGATAAGTTGGTTGCCCCGTACAATAGCTCTGGAGTGACTAGGAGAAAACATTGATTAATTATCATAATCATTTATTTGATACTCCAAAACTTGATATGGGGCGTTACATAATATGACTTGAACGGGTTTGGATGCACGAGCGTTTAAAACGTATCCTTGTACTATTAAATTACTTTTAAAACAAAATAAAAACCGGCCAAATGCGAGTCGGGTTTGCGCACTGAGGGTTCCGTTATCCGTACCACCACAAAATTCAAGAACGAAATTACCTGTTATAACTTGGTAATGAACAGAAACTTGTCACCGAGACTCACTTGGCCATTATTTATTATTTTTTGTTATATTTTGTATGTACTATAATTATGCCAAGTTTGACGCTTGTATGTATTACCATTTTTACATTAGAGCTAATATAAAAAAAGAGATTAAAAAATCGTTCGTTGTATGGGGTCCACCCCCCTTTTGTTTTGACTTTTTGACTTTTTTATTATTTATTAGTTATTTCGCCGTACACCGTGTTACATATTCTGTGAAAATTTCAACTAGCTATCTATTACGGTTCGAAAGATACAGCCGTTTAAAGGAAGGACGGACAGACAGACAGACAGACATACAGACAGACGGACAGACAGACAATGTAGGCTTAGTAATGGGGTCCCGTTTTTACCCCTTAGGTACGGAACCCTAAAAAGGGTGCGAGTCCGCCGCATTTTTTTAAAAATAAATAATAGGTTTGCGTTTGATCACCATCACGCCTGATGTTAAGCGATGATGCGGTCTACGTTGGAGCACGCTTGCCTAGAAGGAACCGATTCACTCGTGATTTGACACCCAGATTGTAACCATCGGGGAACACCCATTCAGGCAGCAAATTCCACAGACTAGCAGTTCGCATAATAAATGTGGAATCAAAGCGCTTCGTACGGGTTTTCGGACTATCAACCATAAAGTGGTGACGATTTTTCATGCCCGCTCTGGCAGTCCGATAGAAAAATGGGCAGGAGGGAATTAGATCGTTCAGATCCGATGCACACTCTCCGAAATGTATCCAATGAAAAACCGATAGACTAGCAACTTTACGTCGATGCTCAAGACTAAGAAGCTTAGTCCGAACTAAGGATTCATTGCTGATGAGCTTCTTGGCCCGTTTCTCTATAGATTCCAATGCCTCAAGCTGGTATTATTGTTTCATTGAAGAGTATCATAGAGCACATCTTTGTAATTCATCATCTCAGCATGCATGATGAGGACCAACACTGTATGTATTCTTTTCTTTCTTAGAAAATGGAAAACGTTAAATAATCGCGAAGCTCAAACCACAAGCAAAACCTTTATATAATGAAATCAGGTAACAAGAAAAACTGGGAAAAGTGCGAGCCGGGCTCGCGCATTGAGGGTTCCGTACCACCACATAATTTGTTTCCTACTAAAGTACAAACAAATAGTGCAAAAAAGACAACATTCCTCAGCGCCCAGGCGGTCACCTATCCAAGTAGCGACCGCGCCCGACGTTGCTTAACTTCGGTTATCGTACCAAAACTGGTGGTGAACAGAAATTTGTCACCCACTTGCACTTGGCCATTTATTATTATTTGTTGTTAAACTTTAGAGTGTATACTATAATCATGCCAAGTTTGACGCCTGTACATATTATCGTTTTTACATTAGAGCTAATACAAAAATACATTAAATAAATACGTTTGTTGTATGGGGATCCCCGTTTCGTTTTTCCATTTTGACTATTTCTTAGTAAATCTGCCTTAACATTATATAATCTACAAAAAAAAAGGGTATATGTTACGGTTCGAAAGATGCAGCTGTTAAAATGTAGGACGAATTGACTGACAGCATAGGCTTAGTAATAGGGTCTCGTTTACACCCTTTGCATACGGAACCCTAAAAACCAACTCATCTACTCATACTACAATCAAGCCGTCGTAATCCCAGATTCTCACCGAACCAAAACAAAACGTATCATAACGTAAACGCGGACGTAACTTGAAACAGAGAGAAGTTTTAAAATAATTCCAAAGTCGATGAAAACAGTTACATTGTTCAAGAGTGATGCATGGCGGTGATTTGACTGTTCCAAACAAAAGAATCGAGTTTTGACGGAAAAGGAATGTTGTTTCGTTAGCTATGATTGTTTCATATATTAGCATAAGGCTTTAAACCCGTGGGGAATAACAATTAACTTACTAAAGATGTTTTAGAATTAGTAGATGAGATCTACCATCCTATTTAACACGTTTTTATGTCTGTCTGTTTGGTATAGATAATGCCATACTTACCATGCCCATAGCTTAGCGAATAGAGTGCTCGGGACGTACCTATACCCGATGACGCAGGTTCCAATCCTGCCAGGCAATTTTTTTTAAGCAAAAAATAATCCTATAGAAACACTTCAAATATATAAATTATTTTAGAAGTTCACAACTGGATAACAATGAAAAATTATTTTTAAATTAAGTAAATAGAATCGTACTGAATCTGATATTAATTACAATTGTTTTATGCAGGTCTGCTCTCAGCGTTGAACCACTTAGATCAGGCAAGAAAGAACTCTCTGCAGACGACTGTCGACTACTCCAGATATGTCAAAAGGTAAGCTTGAAATAAAGTAGTTTTTTTTAAACTAGTTTATATTTTATTTTATCGATGGTGAGGAATCTTCACCGCCGCTCAGCGTTTGGGTGTTATGTAGAATGGTACTCACCTAAAAGCCACTAAAAGGTAGGCTGGCTCGATTCCTAACAGAAGTCATCGTGACCACCAGAGGAATCAACCAGGGCGACCCTATCGTTCCGCTTATGTTCCTTTTGGGTTGGCTGTGGCGTGAAGGTGGCGTAGCTTGATGCGTTTGCACTCACCACGCCACCATACTATAATAATGATCTGCCTTGTTAGCCCGATCAGAGGTTAGCAATAATATATTTCATCTACTGTTTAGTATCCAACTTCGATTGTATATATAATAAACACATTTCGTGATACAGTTTCTTTCATTACCATTTAAAAGTATGTTTTGTTCTTTAAAACTTAAAACATACTCAGTTTTTTTGTCCAAACTAGTTTGTGTAGTTTTTATAAGTCCATTTAATATTTTCCTCGTATGAAAGCTACTGATTAAAATTAGCCTTGTAACAGGATCTGGATAAAAGCAATGACCGCACTCTGTTATAATTATTAAAGTTCATTTACATTAGTTCCTGTTACTATTAAGCTTTTTATAGATATATAACTACAGCAGTGGGTTCTAGTCCTTGTTTTTAACTGACTTTAATATAGGAGGTTCTCTATTAGACTCTGGTTTAATCGACTACAAAAAAGAGGGGTTCTCAATTCGGTTTTAATTTTTTTCTTGTCTTTGTTACCTCAGACCTCCGTCAGTTATAAACCGATTTGGAAAATTATTTTTATTTGAAAGGATATATTTTCAAATTGGTCCCAAAAAAAATTCATCAAATCTGTTCAGTAGTTTGGTGTTTAAATAAAAATAACTGGAAAAATATGTCATCCAAGAAAATGAAATTGCGTATTTAACAATTTTGAAGTCGGTTTTTTAATGTGATAATTATTGTATGTATGTTACACAATATCTTTACCAATTGTGACTGTTTTAACACCGTGACAAAAAAATATGCATTCTGTACACTATACACAGGTTTCACAAACAAAAATCATGGTATTTTCAGGTATAGCTCGACCCTGGAATGCGGTTCTTCATACTGCAAGGACCTGGGCTACCGGGAACACTTTCACTGCATGGACTGCACTGCGAGAGTCTTCTGCAAAAAAGAAGAAATGATCAGGCATTTCAAGGTAAGTTACAGTCTCTTAATTAACAACTAGCAACGCACCCCAGCTTCGCACGGATGTAAGTCTTATTTTTTTACACCTTGGGTTACATTATTAGAGTATTAGTAAAGATCCCTAATTAAAAAAAAAAAATACCCTATGTCACCTGGGGATAGTGTAGATTCCCAACAGTGTTTTTTTTTTTCAAATCGGTTTTGTAGTTTCGAATCCTATTCAATGCAAACAATCAAATCCTTCCTTTTATAATATTAGTATAGATATAGATATTGAAATTTAATTTCATAGAATTTATTTTCATTTTTTAAATAAAACTTCGAATTTGTACATGGATATTAACATAATTATAACAATTCCATAAATCAAGTATTTTTATCACAAGCTCAAATTTTATCAACAAATCTTATATCTTCATAATATTTGCGCTAATACAAAACGAAGGAACGAAACGAACGAAACCTTCATCAGACAAACGTTTGCTTTTTATTCAATGGAAGTGTACATCATTATTTTAATTAGGCACAAGCCCAGATGTGTCCAAACGTTGTTAACCCAAAAGATTTGGAGCATAATTAATACATTCAATCATGCTTGTCTAGATGTCTTAAAAAAACTTATTCCAATTTTGCTCACTATATTTTTTTGTTATTCTTCATCCAACAGTGGCACAAGAAACGCGACGAGTCGTTAGCTCACGGCTTTATGAGATACTCACCTCTCGACGACTGTTCTGAACGGTTCTCAGAGTGCCCTCATAACAGAAGTCAGACCCACTACCACTGCATTCAAGATGGATGTGATAAGGTGAGAATAATTAATTCAAATATGTCACAAAAGTATTGTGCCTGAAATATAACAGAAGTCAGACCTGCTACAAGTACATCTAAGATAAAGTAAGAATTAATTGTAGTCATTTCAAGTTAGTCACAAAATTACGGTCCCTGAAATATAACAGAAGTCAGACCTACTACAAGTACATCTAAGATAAAGTAAGAATTAATTGTAGTCATTTCAAGTTAGTCACAAAATTACGGTCCCTGAAATATAACAGAAGTCAGACCTACTACAAGTACATCTAAGATAAAGTAAGAATTAATTGTAGTCATTTCAAGTTAGTCACAAAATTACGGTCCCTGAAATATAACAGAAGTCAGTTCTTACTAATAAATGCATCTAAAATAAGGTGAGAATTAAGGTAGTCATTTCAAGTATGTCACAAAATTACGTTGCCTGAAATATAACAGAAGTCAGATCTACTACAACTGCATCTAAGATTATCTTAGGTTATAATTAATTTTAGTCCTTCAAGTAGGTATGTTACAAAAGAAACCAAACCAGAAAACCAAAAAGCTGACTGCAAAATATAACCTATTAACAAGTAGGCTAGTCAGCTTTTGGTTTTTCTTTTAACAATATTTGATTCAGTCTTTGCAAAAAAATCTGACATCTTGCTCTGAAACAATGTTTGCTTGCTCTAAAACATTGTTAAGACAATGAGCTCGAGCTACCGGTGAAAGAAAATATCAACCAAAGCGTAAGGTGTTTTTAGTATTTTGGCTGGCCAGCTAACCCTTAAGTTGTAAATATGCCGTCAAGCACCTAGCGGTATGTTCCGGCAGCCTCACTTAAGAGCTAGTTGCCATTCCAGACTAGGTGTTTGCAATCTTTGACCACACCATCATTTGACATCAGCAGTGCAAGTACCGTTCTTTATCAATCGTCAAATTTGATCAAATGCCATTTGATCAGTACTCGCTACGATATATTCTATGGCATTTTATCGAATTTGAAGATCGATAAAGAATGTTGCTTGCACAGCAGAATCGAGTTCTGATAAAACGCATAGCTTGTCAACCATTAAAAAGAGCTCATCTAACCTTCTTCCATCCTCATTTCCAGGTCTACATCTCCACATCAGACGTGCAAATGCACGCGAACTACCATCGCAAGGACTCGGCCATCCTCCAGGAAGGTTTCCAGAGGTTCAGAGCCACTGAGAGCTGCGCTGCGCCTCATTGTGTGTTCGCTGGGCAGAGGACCACTCACTTCCACTGTAGGCGGCTTGGCTGCACTTACACGTTCAAGAATAAAGCTGACATGGGTAAGACTTTCGATTAACCAATTTATTGACTGTATTTTGCAAATTGCTATAGAAAAGTCTGGAAATTGTAATCGTTTAAAAAAAAAATATAAAAAAAATTAAATAAAAGGCGTACATATTTCTTTTTAATTTAGTAAATTTAACTTTTAATAAGTTCATATTGAAAGTCAATGTTTTGAGGTACCAAAGTTTTTACAAAACGCTCGATAGCACTAAGATTTTGTTCATGTATTTACAATTCACTTATGTAATAATTCCAATAAACCTAAAAGTAGATACTGTATAATGAATATCTAGAACTATCTGGATAAAATAGTTACACTAATCTCTAAACCCTTTACAGAAAAACACAAAACCTACCACATAAAAGATGAGGCTTTATCCAAGGATGGTTTTAAGAAGTACATGAAGAATGAAGCTTGTCCGTACCGCGACTGTCGGTTCAGCCGCACTTGCAACCATATTCACTGCATCAGGCCGCATTGCAACTACGTGCTGCACTCTAGCAGCCAGATCTTCACTCATAAGAGGAAGCATGAGAGAAAGGAGCAGGAGATGACTTTTGGGTAAGTGTTTTTTATATGAATCACTTCAAAGTCAAAGGCCAAATAACGCGCTTAAAATGAAAGAAGTCTTGATTGCATCATTTCATGACCAAGCATTGCACTCCTGTTTTGGTGTTAAGTAAAAAGTTTGTATTGCCTTAATGATACTAAAGAAATTTCTACAAGAGTTTCCTAACTTGTTCCTATTTTCTTTACCAGGCTTCCAACGTCGGTGATCCAAAGCGCTCTGATGCAGCAAGGCGCTGACTTGAGCATGTACTCTCCTGGTGGGAACCTCCTTGATGATGACATGTCCAATCCCATGATGGACTCTGATTATTCTTTTGTAAGTATCTACAATGTTAGAGCTATTAAGAATTCTTGGAAAAGTTGTTTATATTATTCAAAACTTGATAAAACCAAACTACTTTTCTTTGAATGTCACATGGATATTGTTTATGCTAAGGCACAAACAAGATTTATGCTTAGAAACTTGCTTTGATGTGATAATTCTAGATTTTTTGTTATATTTTTTGAATACTTCTTTCCTAGAAAAACTTCGCTTAACATCAGGCGAGATGGTGGTCAAACGCAAGCCTATTAATTATTAAAAAAATAAAACCCAAGCCACATAAATTACGTTTATACTGACCAAGTTTAATAATGTTTTCTTTTCCATTTCAGAACCCGTCAATGATTGAGGAGTTATCCAGAAAGTACATAGATACTTTCAACGGAGGCAAAGAGGCTGAAGAAAAGTGCATAAAATGCAGCGCTTTAAACAAACATTACCATTGCTTAGTTGATGGCTGCAAAATGGCTCATAGGTAGATAACCGAAAAATCATTTGTAGTTAGAGTTCATAGAGATATAATGTAGAAAAATATATGCTATTGAGGTTTACATAGATCTGCGGTTTCCAAAAGTATAATGCTTCGACCAGTTTCATTTTGTGTACCTGAAAGAGTTATTTAAAATGTGTACCATTTTGTAAAATTAATTTTTTTCTTGTTCCTTCCATGCCAATGATTTGATTTATCTGTATTTACCTTTCGGCTCCATATTATTTCTTTCATTATTTTAATAAATTAGGTACTAAATAATATCATTGCACATCATCATCAGCCAGAAGACGTCCACTGCTGAACATAGGCCTCCCCTTTTAACCTCCACACTGAATCATTGCACAAGGTCTCAAAAATGTCATAAGCAGTCTGGATTATGGGTAAAAATACAGGACGCCAACAAAAGCTATCGACACGAAAAAACTCTTTTTAGCAAAAAACTACGAGTTCTTCAAAGCCAAATTCTAATTGTAATATTATAATGTACCGCATTCCTTGCAGCTGCCACACCACCATGGTAAAGCACGTGATGGAGCACGAGCAACAGAACCAAGTGACGGAAGCTTACTTCCTGACGTACACCCGACACAACCCATGCGGCAACTCAGCCTGCCAACACATACGAGACATCACGCATTATCATTGCACTTGGGTACGATTTCATATACTTTGCTATAGTTCTCATCTATTTCTCTCAGTTTTTTTTTTCTCTCTCTTTTAATTACAAAATACCACTATATACTATTATTACTTTCCCATGACGACGTGGTAATGGGGTCAGCATTTTGGGAACAATTCCCGCTAGTAACGGTTTAATAGATTAGATTATTAGTTAGGTTTTTTTATGTTAAGTAGATAAAGATAATCATAATATTTTATTATAATAGACCAAAAATAAAAAAAATCTAGTCATTAATGAAGGTGTAACTTAAAAAACTATCAGTAATAAAATTATAACAGCATAAAAATAACATCCTAAACAATGATCCAGGAAGGTAGCTTGAACATCATTAAATTCGATTAAGAAAAACAAAATATGAATTAATAAAGTTAATATTACCAAGGGATTTTTTATATCCTTCTTTTTCTTCTTAAATATTGGGTCAATTTTGAGTAAAAGCTAACACCAACATGTTCTGATGACTATTTTATCTCATTACAGGAAAATTGTGGAGCAGTGATCCTCTCATCAGAAGATCATCCATTTAGACGCTTGGAGCATCATCGCCAGCATGCACTCCTGAGCCCCATGTCTCCCAATTTGGCGGCCAGATTCGCTCCCAACTTTACTCCTCAACTATCAGCTCAATTGCATCCTAACATGGCTGCTCAACTTGGTCAAGTGCCAAATCTGCCTAATCTACCTCCAAATTTAGCACAATTGGCTCAAATGACACCAAGCTTGACTTCTCAACTGACGCCTAATCTCCAGGCTCAGTTGAATCTTGGACCTAATCCTAATGTGGTACCACAACAACACGTGCACCCCTCTACTTCTTTGGATGAAATGTTTAGTAGAAAAAGAGGAAGGCCACCCAAAAATAGGGTGGTTGAAGTCTGGACTGACAACGTAAGTATTTCATTACGCTTGTTTCCAGTGTGTGTATATTTTTATCTTTGAGATTATAGCTACAAAGAAACATGTTTTCAGGTGACTCCTCAAGCAATCTTCACGTCATTCAAACTTCCAAAATGCAACCAGTTGCCACCAGTGATTCAATCTCCGGTCATCACCACAGTTGAAGAATTCCCAGTAAGTGTAGTATTTATTTTGTTGCGAAATTTAAAAAATTAATGTAAAATTTGTTTTTTTATGTATGTCGTTTTTTTCAGCGAATCAAATTCCAGCATTTCGAAGTCTTCACCAGTCCTGATACCTGCTCATCGCCGTACCCTACCTGCCAACTGCGACTAAACAGACTACACTTACACTGTTTCAACTGCAGCTTCGCTTCAGAAACCCACAACGTCATGGAAACGCATATGAGAGAATCTCACGCTATCAGGTCTCTCTTGGACGGCTTTGACTATTTCAATTCTTTCGACCAATGTGGAGGAAAAAGCTGCTTCAAGAATCAGCTGAGATCACATTTCCACTGTGCTCAAGATAACAATTGTCCAGCTATTCTGACTCAATACTCAGCTGTGGCGACACATAAACATGGTCGTGGAACTCCAGTGATTAAATCGGAGGAGATTGAGAAGAATTATGAGGAAGCCAAAGATTATTCTTTAAAGGAAAGAGCGTCAGCTGATAGCATTGGTTCTATGAAGGAAGTTAATGATTTCCCAACGAACTTCTCCATTAAGAGCGAGTTCGATAGAGAACAGGATAATGTTTCAGGTGAGTGTTGTTCTGTAATTACGTTTCGTTCTGAAAAGATTTTTTGATTGATTTTTCTGGTTTTGAAAATCAACAGATAAAAAATAATAAGCCCATCCCAATAACTTAGGTACTTTTTGTAATTAGTTACATAATTCTAACTCTCTATCTTAATTCCAGTAGTAAAAGCTACGGGAACCTTCTATCCGTCATCACACCTCCGAAGCAATACTTCATCACCTCGAAGCATCTACGACGCCTCTCCATCCAAGGACATGAAGCTTCGAATGGAACTTGATAAAAGACCTTACGAAGCTCCGAAGATGTCAAGTCCTACCATACCTCCATCGTGTCACGACCAAAGTTGTCCTTTGAACAAAAATGCTGGAGGAATGAACTTGCATTACCACTGTCCTCATTGTAGTCAGGCGTATGTGGATCTAAAATTACTGTTCAGTCATATGATGAAGAAGCACAGTAATAATATGGATCCTGGGCCAGTAGGCTTGGCTGCTACTAAGGTAAGAAAACTATAATTTTGCTACTCTTAACACATTTGAAATACCTTAAAACTCTTGAGAAATTGCTTGTTAGAGATGTTCCTATAGAAATGTATGTCTTTCAGGAGACTTTGGAAAGAGAGTACCCAGAAATATCAATACTCCCGTCCACTGCTTCATCATCTTCGACTAGTCAAGCACTTTCGCCTGGTCAAAGACCACCCAACCCTGCAGATCAGGTAACTAGGATCACAAAATATCAAAAATAATTATTGAATTAAAATCCTTTGCATAAAATCATTTTCCTATCATAATTTTTTCACGATCATTTACAAGTAGATGAGCTGTGGTCTTAGATCAATTTGTCATTCAAAAACAATTGCTAAGTAATTAAAGTAAGTAAGCCGAAAATCTCTCAAATCCTATTAATGGATTTCTTAATCTAGTTTGAGCGTGATATCGTCTTCTAATAATCAAAGTTTGCAAAAAAAGTGATATAAAAACTGGTCTTATTTTAGTAACACAAAATTATTTATCTTCAGGTACAAGCAGTTCAAAGCCTATTGCTTCAGCAGTACCTAGCGGGAGGTCGGAAGGGCAGCTTACAGGAACAACTTAAGATACAGCAACAGTACACCGCTTCACTAGCAGGATTGCCGGGGCTGGCGCAAGTCGCACTGTTTTCACAAGGGTAAGTAATAAATATAAGTCCGTCCGCCTGCTTATAATAAAAATTAGTCAACTGCTAAAAGCTGCACATTACAGTTATTGCGAGATAATGTGTATCTATCCAACTCATCAATAATTATGAAATTCAAATCTGTTTAACCGCTTCGGATCTGTATAAATGTCGAAATAAACATTCTGACACAAAACACAGACACTACTCAAAAAAATTGCTGAAATAATAAATCTGTGTAATAAATCAATAATCATGACAAATGCAATAAATCTTTCACTATCCTATTTCATATCTAAAAGTTGTAATATTCTCTCCACAGTGGTTCTCCCTTCCCCCTTTACCCACCGATGCTGTATCCTCCAGAACTGCTCCTGGAACAGAGTCTGCTTCAGGGTCACATGCCCCCGGGGATGGATAAGGAAGCTGAGATGATGGCGAAAACGTAAGTATAATTTACTAAATTTAGCGGGATGGCGTCTATCACTTTCATTAGACATGTAATATTTTTTAAGCATCTGTTAATTACATCATCATCATCAGCCTTGTGTGACCCACTGCTGGGTATAGGCCTCCCTTTGTTTATGCCACTATCCCCGGTCTCTCGCTATTCGCATCCACTCGTTCCCGACAGTATTTCTGATGTCGTCAGACCACCTCATCCTCGGTCGGCCTGGGCTCCGCCAACCTAGTCTCGGCCACCACGCAGTTACTGCTGTACACCACCTGCCATCATTACGTCTGGCCACGTTAATTACAAAAATAATAATAATTAATTGCTGTTCGCAGCTAAGCGCATTACTTGAAAACGGCTAGACCGATTTGGCAAACTTTATTTTAGTGTTCGTAATAGTTCAAACAAGTTATAGGGGAAAGAAAAATTGGAAAAGTTACCCGGAAATTGGAAAATTTTATTAAAACTAAAGGTGATTTTTAAATGGGATTTTTGATGAATCTGAACTCAAACAAATTCATTTAAAAATTGCCAAAACAAAGTCTGGGGTCAGCTAGTTTAGAATAAACATTCGATGCTTTCTCAGTCTGAGAGTAACAAATACAATTATCTAATGAATCAAAATCCACGCCTCGGTGTCTGTTATTCATGTTATTTAAACACCTCCCAACTTCGTACTATAAAATATTTCGTAAATTGCTTAACGATGCTCATCCCGCGTATTAAATTTGTTTAAATCACGAAAGTTTGAAAGTCGCAAATGTATTGGAATCAAGTTATGCAAGACACGAGTACATAATGACTGGACGCACATTATAAACTAATTAATTCACACACTCTCTCTCACACACACACACACACACACACACACATACACACACACACACACACACACACACACTGCACCCTCAGCATCTCTGGGACAACTATCTTACTACGGAGATTTATAACTTCGCTCAAGGATGTACTCTGCCAACCTTGTATATACGTAAATTGTTTGCATAACGTTTTCTCTTTGTTTTGTGCTTTTGTTAAACATTAAGAAATCTATCTTCTATTAAGACAAAAACCTCTAAGGTAACTTCGCACTCGAGCTCCAAGACACAAGCCGCGTGCTTAGTTTGGAGCTCACCGACCAAACACATACGATGTCTTACTACTCGGTCGTAGTCTACTTTTAAGAGATTTGTTTACTAATTAGTTGCTCATTCTATGTAAGTTTCTTTTTTGAGTGAATAAAAATTATCTTAATCTTAATTAGAAAGAAAGAAAGTATACTTTTATTTTGTGCACAAAACACTACAACATCAACATTACAGAACAAAAAAAAACGTGTTCAATTGTCACTGTTGTGTCTAGTGTGACAAAATGGGCAGTGCTCGGTGATAATGCTACAGATTAGAAATAATATCTTGTAGGTAATAATCTTTTTGATATATCAGCAGACGGACGCACACCACCAGAGGGCCCCACATGCGAGTGTTGAAGGACGAACCCATTCCTGAAGGGTACCTGCGGTTCCGATTCAATGAGGACTGCGCCTACCCTCATTGTGGTTACAGGTAATATAAAATGCAAATGATTCACTTCGACATAATACTAAATTAAGGAAAGTTGTGGAAATCACAGAATTACACCTATTTCAAGTTTTCCACTTAAAATAATTCGCACCCTCTTTGGCATAATGCATTAACATAATTTAAAAGTATTATAATCTTAAGACAAATATAATTATTTATTGAGAATAAAACAGATAATTCCGCTAACATTTATTTCACACAAAGTTAAACTAAAATCAATTTTCTAACTTGAAAAAACTAAAATAATGAATACAATAAATTGCTGTAAAAAATGACAATTTAAAATTGGCATCACAGTCATCGGATTTTTTGCCCCTGTCCTGAATAAGTCAAAAACATTTCGTTATAGTTTTCCAATTGACACAAATAATATCAAAATTAGTGTTGACGACAATTTTTTTTAATTAATTTTAGGTGTGTCATGAACACATGTTATACATGTTTACATGTTCTACGCACTCGTACTTCTTAGATTGAAGCGTGAAAATACATATGCTATAAAATGTTATTTTTGTTTCAGGGAGCACCAAACTCACTTCCACTGCACCAGAAAAGACTGCGGCTATTCGTTTTGTGACAAAACTAGATTTGTTCAACACACAGCCCGGCATGAAAGGTAAGAACATCTAATAACTAATAGTCTTAACTACTACTGATAACCCGATGTCTGATGACGAACGAAGTGCAAAACCAAGGACCACTTTGAAAAGTAATGCCCTGGCTGGCGCTGCATTGTCTTATGTATGGTGCTTACCATCAGATACACTTATTGCATGCTTAAATTGCACGATTGTTGGAATTGTTGAGCAAGATTATTCTGAATAATAATGGAATCATGACAATGTTTGAAATGTTAAAGATTATCTTTTTTTATACTGGGTGTTTTTTTTTTGTTACTAGCTGTTTTTAGCGATAGCAGGGTTAGTCTTATAGTAAAAATTGGTCATAAAGATGAATACAATGATATCCCCAAATATTTCCACTGTCTCACCAGTCACCCAGTATATAGTATTTAAATTCTACGTTTGGCCACCAACTATCTACTACAATTTAAGGATTGTTGTCGAATTATTGCAAATGTAATTTGACCGCGATTAACAAAAAAAAATAACTTTATTCCCCAGGTTGGACACGTTGATGGGTGGTGACTTCCAGCAGTACCGCGCTAACGTCTACTGCCAGCGACCTGACTGCCCCCACGCTAGCACATTTAGTAAGTATTGTACGTTGTATCTACACATTTTCATTACATTTATATTTAATTTATGTATATAATTATTTACGGTTGACCGGCTAGGCTCACTTGATGTTAAATGATGGTGTGGTCGAAGCTTGACAGGTTGACGCTTAGCCTAGATTGCTTAGAATTAACAGGTTCTCAAGTAAGATTTCCGGAACACACCATTAGTGGTTGTCTACTGATTTTCAACATGAGGATGATAGCTAGCCAGCCGAGTACTTGAAAGTGCCACCACCATGATCTGGTTAATTCACAGCTTCGTGTTTGTGATAGTCTAGGAATTCATTCATTTTCCATGACAAATTTCGTTGAAATTGCTTCTGCAAATTTTGTATGGTTATCAAAAAACCCACACATTTTCTAACATCAGATGAGTTGTGGTGTCAGTGCTATTGAGATTGTTGTTCTAAAACTGTAACAAGCAACTGGAGCCTACAGTTTACGTGGCTTTCAAATCACGGTAATTATCAGTAGTCAATTCCACAAGACTGGCTGTTTATGTTTTTTTTTGTTGTTGTTTTTTAATGTTAACGTATATTGTCCTAGTGCTGGGCCAAAGTCTCCACCAATTCCTTCCAAATGGTCCCTGTATTGGGCCAGTACAGACCAATATTTTTAAAACTCTTGAGCTCATCGCGTCTTCGAGTCCGGGGTCGACCTGGGAGTCGACTGAGTTCGCCCACCTGTCCGGGTGCATTCGGCTTACGTAACCCGCCCACTCCCATTTGAGCTTGTTTATAGGTCAAGTCTCTAAATATAATTCGTAGTACATTATACGCCTTATCTAGTTATGATGAAAATTTTAGAAGATTGAAATAATAAACCTTATTTTTCTTATTCAGATACAGGGCAGAACAAAGCGTCTCACTTCCACTGCCTCAAGTGCGAGTTTGTGTGCACTGACACAAACAAGGTCGTGGCTCATCGCCGGCAGCATCAGAAACTGGACTCCATTCAGGCTGCTGGGTTTGACAAGTTCCCTCCTAGCAAAGGTAAGGAAATGATAATGATGCATAGAACATAAATATTTCACACTGAGTCTAGTGGCCGCGTGCCTTATCTAGCATTAAAAATTGTATCGTTGTGACATGATAAAATACCAAAGCTAAACAGTATTTTTTAGTTGTGACTTAAAATTATACTAATCAGCAGTGCAAGTACCGTTCTTTATCGATCATCAAATTTGACAGTTGAGATTGTCAAATTCGATAAAATGCCATTTGGTCAGCACTGTCTATGATCGATTCTATGGCATTTTATCGAATTTGACGTACGATAAAGAACGGTACTTGCACTGCAGAAGTGATAAATCAACGCAAAATTACTGGAGCGTCCGCAATAAACTTTATGAGCACTATGTATTCTGCTTACTAGTGAATGAGTTAGCTTTTAAGGAGTATAGTTAAATTCATTTTTTGTCTCTTTGAATATCTCTACATAGTATTCTCTATCTTCTCTTCTCTATCTCTACATAGTATAAATTGAAGTAGCTTTCCGCGTCTGTCTGTCTGTCTGTATGTCTGTATGGCCGCTAACTCCTCCTAAACCACGCAACGGATTTTGATGCGGTTTTCACCATCAGTTAGATAAATTTGCAAGGAATGTTTATATATATAACTAGCTACCCGCCCCGGTTTCGTACTTAAATTACACCCGTGCGAAGCTGGGCGCGCAGGTCGCTAGTTTTGTATAAATTCGATAAGACTATTCCAAGGATACTGCACTTTTTTTTATATTTATGGGGTGGGTATAAGTAATATAATCACAAAATCTTTGTAACGTCAAAATAGAAAAATGTTGGTGTTAGTGGAACAAATTGCAAGTGTAAGATAACTTGATTAAGTTAAAAAAATGCGCTTAAACATAGAATTAAGATATTTTGATCACATTGGTACCTGCATTTTTGATTGTATTCATTGCCACTATTTTATATATTTTTTCAGCATAATTATTACAAATTTTGTTTCACAGGTTGTGGTTACGAGCCCCAATGCATCCACAGCAAGAAGCAAACCCACTACCACTGCCTTCAATGTGGGTTTGCAGTCCTAGGCCTCTCGCAGATGACCTCACACAAGTACAAACACCAAGACAACATGGGTCCTTCTACTAGTGGCACTAACTGACTTTACTAGATGAAAACATTTCTGAGGGTAGATTCAAAAAATATGTAATCCTCCTTCCCTAATAAAAGTATTTGTGAGGGTAGATAAAATATTTTGAAGTGACGAAAATATTTGCATAGGTAAATTGAAAATTATATTAACTAACCTTGATTCAATAAAGATATTACTGAGGTTAGTTTTTACTTTGAAATAGAAAGTGTGGTTTTGTACTTTTTGTTGAATCCTAACGTAGTGATGGACAACAATAAATCTAAATACGTATTTTTTTAGATTGCAATTGTATATTTTTAATGAAAAGAAAATGACTACTTTTTAGATTACAATCAATTTATTTTCAAATAAAGGGTTGAAATTGTAGAAACGTAACTAAAATGTGACATAAAACCTGGATATGACTCCAAATATTACCTAGATGATAGAATTTCACATCATATTACTAAAGATAGTAAAATTCTGGCTAAGCATTGTATGAAGTTAAAAAAAAAAAACAAGTTTTTCAATGTCTCAAGAGTGTTATCGCAATTTAGAAAATAATGTAATGCTCTACTAAGAAATTTAAAAAAATACAACTGTCCTTCAAAATTGTGCCTTAGATGCAAGTAGTTTTGGACCTGATTGAAATTTCGTGGCAAAATTAGTGCCAAATGAATTTAGATTTAGATGTTATAATTGTTGACGATTGAACAATATTTATGATTCTTATGACAATGCATAGTTTTGTAGCGTATGATATAAACGTGTTCCAGAAAGTGTGAACGACTTCATTAAGGTGTTCAATTGAGATTGTATCGTAGAAAGCATGCTCGGTTTAAATGTGTGTACTTCCTAATTCCTGACCAACTTAGATCGTAGTGTATACATTAAAAATATATTTATTATCTTTCCCCATATAAAAGACATTTTTACGAATAGTATTATTAATATAGATTTCGTGAAAAATACAAAATAAGGCAATAATTGGGTTAAGAACACCATTTTGTGCCTGGGATTTAAATGTTGAGACAATATAACAATGTTTTGTCATAATTTCTGTTATTCTAAAACTAGTTTTGGTACAGTCATTTTGTGAGAATAAAATAAATTACATACAAATTCATTTCAGGACCAAACAAACGTTAACAAAAATTATGACGAAGCAACGTAGATTTACAATTGAAATTATATTTAATTATAATAAAATCATATTTAAAGTGTCAATTCTATAACACAAACAAATTGTAAATAAGAATAGATTATATAACATTATTATGTTAAAAAATTGTAATTGTTATAAAAATTTAGGATGTATCTGTAACCAAGAGATTTATAAATAAACCAAACATACATAAATAGCGTATTCAATATGCCGCTTTTAGATTGAACTTTATTTAAACGTTGAATTGAGTAAAATATTGCTTCTAAATAAATAGAGACATACCTCTATTTTTATTGTCATATATATAACAACAGTCAAAGAAGCAAACATTTTTTCTCCTAAGTAAATAAAAAAAAGCTCTAGAAATCAAAAGGTTAAATTCAAAATATAATTTCATAGTTACAGATACATTTTGTATTATTGGTATAAAAAATATGTAAGTGTATAAAAATTATTAGGTTAAAATCAAGTGCTAATTTTGTGATTCATGAGGTAGCCATATAAATCGCCATAACTCCACTGGTAAATATTCTCGAAAATCAGTATTAGTAACCTAAATAATCCTTCAAAAATGAACCTTTTGCATTCCTGATATTTGATTCCTGGCGTCCGATAGCCATTTTAGTTGTTAGAAAATGGTCGATATTTACCTATAGATTTTGTATCTTCCATTTTTATGACCAAACGACTTTACCTTGTCCTAGAGTGTATCAGTATTTTGTAGCTTAAGATCTGTCCAATTGTTCCTATTACATCATTTTCAACATTAATTGTAGTTTTATGCAATAGAGCAATGTCGAATTAAAATGTTTTAGATCATAGAAACTAACTTGCTATGAGTGTTATTTTGCTCGCTTCAAATACCTACAATGAACAACAGCTATTTAGCTAGTTTTCTATCATCTAAAACTTTATAATTGACATTAGTTTTTATTTGATTCATTTCCATTTCTATTACTATCCGTATAGTGTGTAACAGTTCATTGTTTATTGTTACTTAAATACAAAATAAAACTTAGTAAAATTGATTTTATTTGTAATGTATTTGTCAAGATTTAACTATGTAGTTACTAACGAATTTATTGGAATCAAATATTAAAATTTGTGTCATATTTAAGTATTCGCGTATGTTTAATTTTTAATGCACCAAATCTTTACCTTCCACTATATCTTTGATGTATTCCTTGTTTTTATTAACAAATGCAGAAAAGTTTAGATACTTTCTCTGTTTTCGTATTTTCTATTTATTTTATTGAAACATAGTTCCGTGCCATAAACTCATTAGTCACACTATTATTAGTTTTGAATACAATTTAGAAATCCTCTTACTTTTCTTTTCGTTACTTTCATCAATTTTAAGTTCATCGAAAGTTTCAGTCGAATTTGCAATAAAAAGAACTATTATTTATTATCTCTTTATTGGTTGTTACAATTCTTTGTTTTTGTTGTCTAATTTTACGTTCAACGTTTTTATTTTGTACTCAGTCTCTTCACAATCCTTATTATGAAAATGTAATTAAATTAATCACATATTTATGTATTAGCATACTTAGCTTTAATTTTAGTATTTATAAATTATTTCCCTGTCGTACCCAGTATTTGTCAGCGCAGTTATTATAAAACATGGAGAGTTAAACATTTTTATGTAAAAAATTAAGCGTCTCGTACAAAATTCGACTCCTTAGCATTATTTTTGTAAGTACTGACGTCTCGTTTCTTTGTGTTGAGATTATGTCATTGGTATTCAATTGAATAGTTTAGTGTTGTTTACCTCATGAGTTCTAGAAATAAAACAAGAATATCCTTACTGTTGTCATTTTATTTAAGCAATTTACAATATTTTATTACCGAGATGTAGTCATAAGGCTTCTAAACTTATAGATTATATAGAAACTAGTTAATACACTCGCGTTATTTAGCGAAACATAGCTTCGATTTTCCCCGAATAATATATACAGTCGTTCGGGCATCTTTTCGTCGAAAAATACCACAGTGCCTAAAGTAGCCACAGTGCCTTTAGTTATTAGTTTTTTAGTTAATTTAGTATATTAACCAATGAACCAGAGTTATTAAAATTTGTAAGTTGAAGTGGCAATGGGCAGGTGATATTGCTCGAAGAACCGATAACCGATGCAGAAGAAAGGTTCTTGAGTGGAGACCACGGACCGGAAGACGTAGGTAGACCTCGCACTCGATGGACCGACGACATAATGAGAGTCGCAAACATCCATTGGATGCAGATGACAGGCTGTTGTTCAGGGTGGAGTTCTAAGGGATAACCTATAATCAGCAAAGTATGTTTTCAGGATGATGAAGGTGAAGACGAAATGTCCTAAAACTAAGAATGAGGGACAGACAGAGATTTACTTATTATGAACTTGTGAAGTGTCATTTGACTTTTAAAATCGTCCTCTTGAATGATTCTGTGGGCAGAAACAGCAACGACAATCTTTCTTGTCCATTCATTACTAGCCTATCTACAAGATAACTATGATTTTTGTAGCGTCCGAAAAACATCTTCCCGCATGACTAAATAAGCCGATTCGAGATGCAATGCACAGATGCGTTCACATTATGCGCCAGGGGCGCTACATCACCTGGGACTAAAGATAACTCCCAAAAGACGAAAAGCAAATTCGGTAGACGTGCTCTTTAATATCGATACATTTCTAACTTTGCGTACGCAAACTCTGTATTGTGGATAAGAATACAATTAAACTTTAAATGAACTGCAGATTTTTCGGTAGCCTAACGAATAATAAGTTGCATCAGACCTCAAATTGGTAGAAATACCGAAAAATATGTAGATTCAAGACCTCTGCCTGGGCCGCAATTTAGGCATTGCAGCACGCCTGTATTTCAGAACGTAGTTGTAACATTTTCCTGCACTAGAGGCACTTTCCAATCCGGTGACTTTGTTTCAAATGATGAGTAAGTACCTACGACTACTACTAGTAATTCACAGGACACTAGTTGTCCTAGTAATGAAAACTACATCAGTTTTTCGTTCCGAAAACAGGTTAGAAAATTATTATTAAAAAATTCGAGAACACGATAGCATAATAATAAATATATACAAATATTCATTCAATAGTACTTATACGTATTTGAGAGCTCTACATAAAAAATAAGATAACATGAAATTTTAAATTATCTCTTTTGCAGCAATTCTTTCACCCCATACTCACTCACTGTATCTAGCTTAGACCAAAATAAAATTAATGGACGGGGGCCCAGAAGGAGCGCATTTTTGAAGATTACAAAATGAGCGCCGGCGCTCACTTCGTTTCAGTTAGTCTCTAGCCGTAGGAAGTGTGACACAAGACTATTGTTACATGATAACGAAACATCTGACAAAATTATGCCTTCGTGTGCTTTCCCGAAGTGTAAAAACATAACAAAAAGCAACTATATTTTTTTACAACAAATGTACTGTATCTACATGATTATAATGTGTTGAATTATGTGTTCGACGGTGTTGACTCGTTTTTACTGATCAATGGTTATGGCCCATCCATTCATTTCATTTTGGTCGAAGGTATCTAGTAGTTTCACCTGCATAAAAGCCACGCAAAACCCGAAAGACAACACATACATTCTATTGACTCTTCACTGTGTTCACCGGCATCTAAGAGGCATTGGTTTGGTGGGGCTCAAGGCAAGCCAGTGTGAAGATTAAATATAAGGGTATGGAATGGGATAGGAGTACTGTTGTTAGAAAGAAAGGCTGACCCCATCACCACGTGGAATGGGAATGGGACATCACGCCGCACTTGGCAAGGACACGAGATACGTTTTTCATTTGTGCGAACCTGTATGCTGCTTTGTATGTATGTGTAGTTGTGTACCTACAATGTTCTGACAAATAATTTGATTTGATAGTAGGGAAAAGAGAGAAGAGTCAACTAGAGAATCTGCCACATTTTTCAAGTACCTACCAACAAATTTTTTCCTCATCTCATTTCCTTACCTATCCAAAATCAACGTTCCAAAAATAAGTGAGTACCTATTAATGTCTATGTAAGTAATATGATAATAAATATGTAGGGTATCTTTACAAGTGTGCGTGACTGAGATATAGACACTATTTGCCTTCAACGTAACATTCCGGACGGGGGCGGTTTTTCCACAAACTTAGTCTTCTATATTTATATTACGTACATAAAAGCAAAATACTACACTACTGATTCGATGACTATAA
This sequence comes from Agriopis marginaria, assembly GCA_932305915.1. Taxonomy (NCBI): domain Eukaryota; kingdom Metazoa; phylum Arthropoda; class Insecta; order Lepidoptera; family Geometridae; genus Agriopis; species Agriopis marginaria. Next base: position 15,737,629 of record OW029914.1, on the reverse strand, counting down.
CTGTCGCCACGAAACCTCGAAAAGCACTACAAAGCTGAAATTTTGCAGGTAAATTTTTAAAGGGGTCATACCTATCCTAATTTTATGATTGTTTTGACGATTTATGACATCAATTCACGACATTTTATCAATTCACTGTTTAACATTGATTTTATTTTATATTTGAGATTATTGTTCTTGTAGTTTAAATATATGACACTATATTGATCTAATTTTGATTATGGCAATGAACAAATGTAATTGTGTAATTCGTTTTTGTCTCAATAAATAAATTTAACTTTTTTTTCTTTTTTTTTACTTTTTCACTCTTAAAGGCTTAAAGCTTCATCAGTCGATGCAAGAGGGGTCCAGTACATCCCGCCCGCAAGTAAAAATGACAAAACAGGGATAATTAAGACCAATTTATTGATTAAAAAATATAGTTATTCGTAATTAATTATAGAGGAGTTTTTCGTCAACGTGAAAAAAAAACGTGAACACATTAAATTCTTAAACTCTTAAATTCTTAAACTTTGAGTATTTTCGAGTGTTAATTTGTAATAATGGTGTATTATTTGTGGATTGTAGGATTGCTCTTAGCGATAAGGCCGCTGATTGTTGCACGATGTTTTTAAGCTTTTTTATCGTGTGTATATAATTTGTGATGTGTACAATAAAGAATTTATCTATCTATGTAGCTATCTCTTCCAAAACGCATCTCCGATGATGCCCTTCAATGAATGGATCGTAATTTACAAAACTGTTAATTCCCAATGACGACTTCTTGTAACAAACTCCTTACAACCTTTGGAAAACAGGCCTGCCCCCGCCCTTTCCTCCATTTCCCCCCTCGATCGATCACGCGCACGCGCGCTACCTCCTAAAGTATTGAATGGAACCATTCATGGCGCAACTGGTGACTTCAGAATGAAGCGTTTCATACTATAGTTACACAGATATATACATAGATACTACAGACCATAGAATAAATCTACGTTACTATTGTATCGAGTTCCAAATTTAATTTCTCCAATGCAATTTTCAGACACATTCGTGATTGGGAGTTCGAACCAGAAGTTTTAATCGGTATTTACGTTTTTGAATTTGGAACTGTATTTTGATTGAAAACTCCTTTCAATGTAAATCCATTTTAATTAATATTGAGCAAACTCTAAGGTTACATTGTTTAATTTGTGTATTTATTATGTTGCGTTCCGAATTTAAATTGTTTCTACGTTTGGTCGTCCTGATTCGAAGTTTGAATGATGAATAGTGATTTGCAAATTTTGAATTTGGAACATTTATTCTATTGTGTGAAATCTATTTCACAGTTGAGTACATTTGATTGGATACTAAAGTTTGTGTGTTTAGGTTAAAGATAAATTGTATTTATTTGGGATACAAATAAGAGCCCTTCGTTTTTTTATGTATTTTAGTTTATTTTTTATGTTGGCTGTAAACTTCATCATCAAAAATATCTAGAATATCGTAAAGGGACTTAAGCGCCAACGTGAAAGAAAACATGTTTTCTCATTGTATTACTTTCCTAAACTTGTGTATTTTCGAGTGTTATTGCTTAATAATGGTGGATTATTATTTATTAAGTGTTCGTGGACGTGCTCGAGTGTGGGTTAGTGAAATAACGTGGACATGGAATTTTCGTGTTGTTTCCGAAGCTCCACAGAAGCATCATGTCAAGTCTCGACCGCTTTACATGGGCATGACTTTGACTTGACCATGACTTACTTTGCTTGACTTTGACTGTTATTTATTTGACGAAATTTCATTAAATTTTATTATATTATAATACTTAACACCGGCAAATGCACAAGAAGTGCGACGTCAAAATCCTTTCACTCAGGAGCAAAGAATTAAAAAAAAATCGTTATCAGCACATTAAAAAATCGAACACAATAGGACGGCCCGCAGCGGGCCGGATTTCCATATAAAATGGAAATGCGATGCGGCCCGTCCTAATATGTCCGAACCTTAAAAGCTCTATTGCTGGACATAGGCATCTCTCAAGGCACGGCATTCAGCTCGATATATTCAAGTTTTAGCTTCCAGCTACTCCGTAACTACATTATAACTAAACTTCAGTCTCAGTCTGTTCTACGTTACATTTGCCAAGACGTGGTCTGGACTCCACACAAAAAAAAACACCCCGTCGAGTTTGGGTTCTTTAGCTTTGTACAAACAAAGACAAAACGACTCAGGTCTAGGTCATGGTCAGGTATGTATTGTATTGTAATATTTCGTCCTAGATGATGAACGAATGTCTAAAAGCTTTTTATTTATATTACACTGGAATTACTCACGTAAGATTAAGCCGGTTACTCCGATTATAGTTTCAACCGCATTAGGCGGTCTTTTCCAAGTCGCCACAAGTCGACCTACTTTTCATGTCATGTTTCCAATACAATTATGACAAATAGTCGTAATTGAGTTCGGCTAAAATCAGTCTGTTCAATCTATGCAGCGACAACACGTGGCAGTTTGAAACGAAAATGGGTAGTTATGCATTACTGAGGTATAAGAATACCACAAATAGAGTTGGCCAACAGTATAAAGTCATTTCTTTTCACAGGGAAGTACGAAAAATTTGACACGCTTAGATTTCATAGATTTTGGACCGCTTGTGAAGTCTACTTAGATATAGGTCTGTGGTCACAACCATCTTTCTTTATCATTAAGCACTACTTTGCGAAACCACCTACAAAAAACTCACCCAGAAGCCAGGTACAGGGTACTTCTTCGAAATTTCATTCTTCGACTGATTCATCTGGCCAAAATTTTGTTTCACTTTCAGCTCTGTCACACATGTTCATATGTAAAAAAGTTAACTAAAGAACATATATTTCAATGAGGGACTTGTTTTTATAAAGTAGTTTTCAAGATATCTACGTTCAAATATTTTGTGCTCAGATGAATCAGAATCTGAACTAAAAATCTTTTTTTCTCCTTCTTTTTATCGTGACTTTCTGGCATTTTTGAGAACTGCAATATTAAAATAACAGAAATTAGAGGTTTTAACTTTTACAGATTGAAGTTGTAAAACAATAAATTAATTTTATAAAGTGGACATTGTAATCAAAATGCCCCCTCAACAAAGCACAGATGAATCAGATATTTATCTTTGTAACTCCGGGATCCAAGCGAACCAGCCGCACGTCCACCTTCTGGCTTGTCCGTTACACGACTGGCTTCCCCCCGCGCGGGAAGTCAGACTCTCATTGTTATTACCCGACCAAGCACGGTCAAGCGCAGCTTACGCCACATTAATCAGTATTATATGCCGGACACTTCTTATTTGCCTATTTATAAACAAACTAAGGTAGGTATAACTAATAGATTTTTTTTTATAAGAGGGCAATTCATTTCCTTTTGATATAATTATAATTCGTAATGATTTATCAATACGATTATTATTATTATGATTATTTAGATTTTTTTTTTTTTAAAGGGAAAATGCGTTATCGACCATTTTGTTCCGCAAAATGGCAAGCGGACGCGTTATATGAATCAGAAGAACACACTTCAAAGATTTTTAATTTATACTTATACTGCAATTATTTGAAAAATATCACTTGCACCAGATAGAGATAAAGCTAAAATGTATAAAAAAAAATTACACGCCGTTTTGTTAGTTAGCTTCAGAAATAAACCCATAGACGTCCAAAATTTTGTCTTTGAAGAACACACAACAATGTAAAATTACCCATATTTTACGTTTTTATCGTGAAAATAAATTAAAAATATATATTTTACCGTTGAAGCGTCCCGGAATGAAACTTATCAGAGCGGAAATAATCCTTCTTCTTGTATTTTAAAACTCGAACGCTGCGTGGGCGTGATGTCGTTCAAAATACGAATTTCCAGGGGGGGTTAGACAAGACCCACTTTCTGTTAGCGTTCACGCTGGCGGAAAGATGAAATTGTATGTAAATGACATTGAGAATGACATTAGCGTGAGAGATGTTGGCATCGATTCTGATGTACTTGAAACTAAACTAAATTTGACAGCTCTAAAATTATTGCCATCCTTCCCTCACATATTAAAATGAAAAGAGAGGTACATAATTTTAGTCCTGTCAGATTGGTTTAGTTTAGTGAGTGCTATGGCAGAATCAGAATAAAGAAAGATGGTTGTGACCACATGGAGTACTGCTCCCATCTTTGGAACGGAGCACCCAAGTATCAGCTTGACCCACTTGATGCATTACAGCGTAGAGCTGTCAGAATTGTCGACGATCCTAAGCTCACTGAACACCTACCGTCTTATTACAAAACACGGTTTAACTTTGGTACTGGGATTAGTACCAGGTTTAAACCATGGACTAAAATAAACGTTATTATAAAACGAAGTTTTTCACTAAACCACGGATTGTCTATGGTACTAAAGTTAGACCGCCAAGACCCCTAGTTTAACTATGGTACTAACTTCGGTACTAATAGAATTTGAGGTTATAATTATTTTATTTAGTGTTTTTATTATTTACAAATCGTTTAAAATGGATTTAAACACGATTGACATGATGGATATAGAACATTTGGACATGCTGGAGGCATCGCGGCGATCTGATAGACCTCGTCATCGTGTGAATCCTTTCGAATTGAGTGACGAAGAATTCAGATATACATGTGGTTCACAAAACGCTTTGGCGCAAAAATTGTGGATGTTTTACGTGAGGATCTGGCCCACGATCCTAGAGGAAGCCCATTAAGCCCTGAAGTTCAAGTGGCTTGCGCTTTATGCAACTGGGCTCGCCATGAATTAAGAGCTTGTTAATAACCTAGGTAGATTACAATATAGCTATAGGTAGGTACTTACGCAAAAAGTAAAAAATATGCACTGATGCATTAAATTATTGTTTTCTACGTATATTCAAGACATTACAGCCGATTTGCATAGTGTATCTCAACCAGTCAGTAAAACTTGCAAAAATGTAGCGGGTATTATGGCAAGGGATGTTCCATTTCATAGATAATTATAAAATTGCGAGCTACATTAAATGAACAGGAGGAAGCTATGAGAAAATTTTAGAACATTGCTAATTTTCCCACCGTAATTACAAAGATTTCATTAAACTACTTAATGTCTTTGGATAATTACAATTATTTATCTGAACGCCTCGAATTACGCGGCACAGGCGCATAGCTTTTTTCTACGTTAGGATTTTGGCGTCGCACGTGATAGTATTATGCCATGATTTTGAAAAGTGCTCAAAATAATAAGTTATGCTTGTTTAATAGATTGAAACCTAAACAAACAGCAATTTAAGATAGCTAAATATCTTAAATTGCATTAATAAATAATTATTTAAGCTTTTGAAGTGTGTTTTAAACCTGCAGGAACGAATGAATGATTTCAATTTTTGGTTCTTATCTGTGGCTAATATTGAAACCATGGACTATCTTTGGTATCAGCTGGTCCTCGATTAGTCGAAGATTTGTAATAAGGTCAGGTTTTAATCCCTTGGTACCGTAACAAACTCGGACTTTTTAGTCCTGGTTTAAACCTGGACTGATGGACTTTTTTGTAATAAGGCGGCTAGAGTCGCTCACTCAGCATGCGCAGAGACGTTGGGTCTCTTTGTATCTTTTATCGCATTTACAACGGGGAGTATTCTGAAGAACTGTTTGATCTGATGCCGGCGTCACGGTTTTACCATCGCACTAGCCGCCACCGCCTGAAGGCTCATCCACACATCATAGATCAGTGGAAATCGCACACTGTGCGATTCACACGATCCTTCTTGCCTCATACCTGCGAAATGTGGAATGAGCTACCTTCTACGGTGTTTCCGAGTAGCTACAACATGGGGTTCTTCAAAAGGCGAGTTAATCGAATTCTAAAGGGTCGGCAACGTATTTGTGATGCATCTGGTGTTACAAGTATCCGTATATAGGCGACGGTGGCTGCTTACTATCAGGCAGCCCGTCAGCTTGTTTGCCACCTATGGCATTAAAAAAAACAGTGCCGGCGTTAGGGTAGGGCCTGGTTGGGCGACCGCCCAGGGCGCCAGATAAAAAGGGGCGCCATAGGCGCCCATAAAGGGGCGCCGCAGGTACCTATATCAAAATATATAGATCTATTCTATATAATCTACTAGTTGAATACCACGGTGTTAACCGTGATTTTCCAGTTTTTCCGCATTTTCTGTAAGAAAAAGTAGCCTATGTTCGCACTTATGATGTTTACTATCATCCTGCCAAATTTCGTTAAGATCGGCTTAGCGGTTTAGTCGTGAAAAGCGAACAAACATCCAGACAGAGAGACAGAGTTACTTTCGCTTAATATTAGTAAGGATTCTATGCCTTTTTTCGGGGGGGTGCGCCGTAGAAGTCTCGCCCAGGGCGCTGGTAGTGCTAAAACCGGCACTGAATATTATATGACGCAATCTTCAGCCTTTGAGAGTAGACTTTAGTGGACTTTTTTGAACTGTTCTATTTTAAGCATATTCTGGGATCTAGGTTTTCAATTCAGCCGTATTTTTAAAAATATTTTTTGATTTATATACAAAAACGAAATTCACTCACTCACTGAATCATCACGAAATCTCGAAAACTACTTGACTTACGAACATCGAGATACAATACATATAGAGTCACAATCGTGCCAAAAAAAATCCGAACCAAAACTCGGCGCACGCTACGAATTGCGCAGACTTTTTGGCTAGGTATATATAAGGTAACCGCGATCCGACTTCAACGCCGCGCGATGCCAAAGCTACGATGACATAGCGGACAACTAACGTTGAACACTATGCAAGCGACATAACGTCTAAATTGGAGTAAATGTGGCATTGTGAATTATAATATAATTGATATGATGTCTGTACAATGATGCTCGTACGTTTTTTGAATGTTTTCACAGATAAATTGTGACTCTATAGAAATTGTATCTCGATGCTTATGAAGCTGAAATTTGGCAAGTAGATATAAGGGGTGTAGAGGTTCGCTAAGAAAGAATTTTGTGAAAGGGCCGAATAAAGGGGAGCTAACGGGGCTTACAATTTTACATGAAAGTCTACGCGTACAAAGTCACGGGCAACAGCTAGTATAATGTAATTTTGTGAAACGATTTACGAGTTTCTTTTTGGGGTGCCGTACCCAAAGGGTGAAAATGGGACCCTATTACTAAACCTACGTTGTCTGTGTTTTTTTTTCTGTCGTACCTATTAACGGCTGTGTCTTTCGAACCGTAATAGATAGCCAGTTGAAATTTTCATATAATAGGTATGTAATTTTACGGCGGATTAACTAAGAAATAATAATAAAGTTAAAAAGTAAAAACTAAAACTAAACCATATAACAAACGTATTTTTGTTTTTTGTATTAGCCTTAATGTAAAAACGGTAATACGTACAAGCATCCAAATTGGCATGATTATAATACACACTCTAAGGTAGAACAACAAATAATGGCCAAGTGCGAGTTGGTGACAAATTTCTGTTCACAAACATGTTAAGCAACGTTGGGCGCGGTCGGTATTTGGATGGGTGACCGCCTGGACGTAATGTTGTCTTTGTGTACAACTTTTTGTATTTTATGGTGGTATGGAACCCCCAGTGCGCGATCCCGACTCGCCCTTGGCTGGTTTATTTTATTATGTGGAAGAAGCTCTCGATAGGGTTCCACAAAAATTTCATTAACTTTTGTAAGTGGTTCTTAACCAGCTCCAGTAATACGAATAATATTGTTCGAACGCCTGTTGATTTGGCAATATCGATAATTTTGTTCAAGTGCTAACTAATTTTGAAAACGGGTTTTAAGGTTCCGTACAAGGAATCCTTATAAATTATCAATCCACAAGGAACCCTATAAGTGCATGAAACTTTGCACATTACAGTTTTAGTATAGGTATGTATAACCAATTGACTGCTCATCCTTTACCTTGCCGTAAGCCAAAGGTATCTTATTTTTTCTTAGTTTAAAAAAAAAAGCATTATATGCTTTTTATTTATCTATAAATAAAAAAATGAATCACTATTTACCTTGGTCACTCTATAACTTGAGAACGACTTTACCGATTTCATTCATCTTTTTTTAAAGTTTTCTATTACTCTGTAGATGGTTCTTATGCTATGTCAGGATGTTACATCTCTGATATTTAGCTAAGTCCACCAAGCTTAATTTGTCCGGAATTTTCTATACCTAACCACCAATCCCTGAACTATGAATGTGACCACTATTATAAGCTTTGGCTATAGAACCCTACAATTATGCATGAATCGAAACGCTCTTGGCCAGTTATTTATATTTATTAAAACCTTCTGTCGAGTGGGCACTTATTAAAATTTTAAACGTAGGCGTTCGAAATATGAATTTATCGCCGTTCGCCGTTATTTCAACAATGTACGAAACTCTTGCGAAGCGTTCGATATAATACTGCCCAGGAAAATTGAAAATGTAAACTTTTGATTATGTAACTTCATGGAAGTTTAAATGGAGTTCCATTAAATAAACCAGAAACATTAATTTCGCTTCTTTTGCATCTGCTATGTTCAATTACGTATTCGTCTTCTCAAATGTAGAAATCCGTGCAAATACTGTGAAATTGTATCTTCATCATCTTTTCAGCCATAGGATGCCCACTGCTGGACATAGGCCTCTCCCATCGATCTCCAAAAGGGCCGGTTGGAAGCGGCCTGCGTCCAGCGTTTCCCTGCGGTCTCTTTTAGGTCGTCTGTCCATCTTGTGGTGGTGCTTACCGGTACGTGTTCTCCATTCGATAACCTTTTGGCTCTATCGGCCATCTGTTCTGCGTGCTATGTGCCCCGCCCACTGCCTCGAATCTCCTCATTTCTGATTCGATGCAAACCCCGAGCATATAGCCCTCTCTATAGCTCGTTGTGCTACTTTGAAAATGTATAATATCTATAGATTGATCAAGGTCTCTTTTTAAGGGGTTCCGTACCCAAAGAGTGTAAACGGGACTCTATTACGTAGAGTAAGAAGTTTGTCCCTATGTCCGTCCCACCTTTTAACGTCTGTATCTTTGGAACCGCAATATATAGCCAGTTAAAATGATCACGTAATATAATTATAATGTTACAGCAAATTAACTAAGAAATAATAATGAAGTCAAAAAGTAAAAATGAAGAGGTATACAACAAACGTATATTTTTACGTATTTTTGTATTTGCTCTAGTGTAAAAACGGTAATACGTAAAGACGTCAAACTTGACATGATTATAGTACACACTCTAAAGTAAAACAAAAAATAATAATTACTGGCCAAGTGCGAGTCGGCGACAAAATTCTGTTCAGCAACGTAGTACTTGGATAGGTGACCGCCTGGGCGTGATGTTGTCTCTTTGCACTAGGTACTTTTTGTAAATTGTGGTGGTACGGAACCTTCAGTGCGCGATCCCAACTCGCACTTGGCCGGTTATTTCTGAGCTTGACGACCTACTTTTGAACCAACCACTTAAAGTATATTTTGTTTCCTATTAAAATTAAACCGGATTCCGTTGTTAAAGTATTTAGGTACTTCAATTTCATTTAATTCCACCTCCCAGACCTGTGTCTCCAATAAAGGTATGTCGTCGTACATCACTCTCGTCTCATACTTCACTCACGCTAATAACATTCCCGAGCCGAGCGTACGAATCCTAATGTGACGAACAAATAGCAGGTAGGTGGGATTTACTTGGAAAGGAATAAGGTTGGGGTTTACGGGGGTGAAAAATATAAAGTCCAGTAAAAAACCACTTGTTTAACTAGCAACTTTGTGCTGATATTAAAGGCTTAGAAGTTAGTCTGAACTAGGCATTTGTTGCTGATGAGCTTCTTAGCACGTTTTTCAATGAACTCCAACGCCCAAAGCTGGCACTTGGCTGATGCATCCCAAAGGTGCGAGCAGTTCTCCATGTACAACTGCTGAGTATCTACAACTGCGTGCTGACGTCTGAGTACACAAAGGTACCGGGCTTTAGCATAATTATTGTAAATGTGCAACAGGAAGACCGTCGCAGAAAACACCTGTTTGTCAAACATTCAAAATTAATTGGAACTCCTTGAATTAATTTTAGCGCGAATAAGAATGTGTGTTACCAACCGTAGCACAAAGCCACAATTGCAAATCACTAGATTTTCAGTAGTTTGAACCTGTTATGTTTAATCCGTGACATGCGAGGGCAGGAGTTTTTTTTTTTTTAATGGCTAAAATTAGTAACTTCACCTACCCTACAGGTAATTAAAGAAAAAGTATCAAATACGTGCTTAGGTATTATATACCATAGTAATCGTGTTAAAACCTTCTTCCGTATTTTGTGTTAAATATTTTAGATTTCAAGTTGGTAACTCTATGCAGTTAGTATATTTTAGGACTTTTTTATATGAAATACATTGTGCAATTGTTATCCCTTATCTCGTTATTTCACGAACTTCAGACGCATATACCTAAACTCATGCTAATTCCATTGAAAAATGGTATTCACACGCGATGAAATTTAAGTAATGCCCCTTCATAATATTCTTGATTACGACCGCCCACGTTTTATTTGGTTTTAGAATATTGAAGAAACCTCATAAAACTTTAATATTAGCGTCTGGTAAATAATGGTACCTATTCGATTTTCGTGTAATAATGCCTAATTTGTATTCTCCGAGATTTTCATTATTCTCAAAAATTCTGGTTTGGAGATTAGCGTTCCTTTTATGGTTTCATTAATTTCTATTCAGCCCGTGTAACGTGTAATTTAAGACACCCTAAGATAATTTTAATTTACATATTGGATACCTTTAAATAGGCTACTGAAATGTTTTTCAACTATCTTATTAAAAATCTGACAATAAATAGAGCTGATCGCCGAAAACATAATTAAAATGTGATAAAAATTGAGGAAGATAATATAAGAACTTGAATGTCTTGCTAGACAGAGAGCGAACTATACTTTCACTTGAGTCTTTTATTAACATTTGTGTTTGGATTATACAGCAATGCTCTGTCCCTTTCCCGCAAAATGATTTCAGTATGATATTTGTAATTCCATACTGACATTCACTTTGTGGGAAAGGGACAGAGCATCCCTTCCTAATCCAAACACAAACGTTAAACGCTTATATCACAAAACTTTAAATGAAAGTTGAATATACAGAAATATGTCTGGAAATATGTGATGAATATATGTGAATATATGATGAATATATGCGATGAAAGTTTTAGATGATAACATAGATAAATGACGAGCGGGGCAGGTGTTTTTCTTAATTAAATATTATACAAGCAAACTACCACGAAATAACTAAGCTGCTCACAGAATACAGAAACAAAACATTTATTATATGACGATGAAATTTAAAACAAAACATAAAACTTAGCCTAGTATACTAAAAACATTTTGATTGCTTTTAGACCATTGTAAGTGTAGATACAATCCAAATGCTCAAGCCCAGCTGGCGGCGTACCTAGCATGCTGGTGGTTTTGCTTATGCGTTGAGCCAGAAACACGCCAGAATTTTGGTCACGCGTCGCAATAACCAGACGTTAGCAAAGGTTTTTATAAATAAGATGAACTAGGGCCCCAATGCATGTAGTTACATCGTAGCTTGATGATATTTAATCTTGCCCCAATAATTTATATCAGAGACGCAATACAAAAGCATGGTATTCCCGTGAGATGTGAAATTACCGAGAGATACGGAATTCCACGAAAACCGATAGGCATTCGTGGTAGGAATGCCATTGACAACATTCTACCGGTAACTTGTGGAATAATAATTATGACATGGCCAAAGATCTCAAAAATAAGGATATGCTCAACCGAACATTTGCATTCAGTATATTTTTAGTTTTAGTAGCTAATATTAGTTCTCTATTGACTAAGTACGTTGCGTTCTCTTAACATAAACGACCGTTCATTAGGCCTGTTGAGCAATATACTTGTGCTCACCAAGTCATCGGTACCTTTAAAAAAGTATCATTGACCCTGTCCTTGCAAAGTAAAATATGAGTCATTGGATACGACAATGAGCTTGAGTTAGCTCGAGCTACATTGACGGTGAATTCACGTGGCAAATAGCAAGCTTCGTTCGTAGATCATACTACGGCACTATTCTTTTTACAAGCTTGTATTTAACACACATCAAAATTCATGTTGTTCTTCACATGTTTGTTTGTATGTATGTATGTTAAGTACAAATCAAAGATAGCTGTAATAAAACATAAATGCTTTGCAGCTATTTTTGCCTTGCTGACTATCTACGCCTTACAGCAATCTATGCCTCACAGCTATCTATTCTATTATAGCTCATCATCATCATCAGCTCATCAATCAATCCGATGGGGAAGAAAGGTTCTTGAGTGGAGACCACGAACCGGAAGACGCAGCGTAGGTAGGCCTCCCACTACATGGACCGACGACATTGTGAGAGTCGCGGGCATCCAGTGGATGCAAAAGTCAGGCTGTCGTTCAGTGAGGAGGTTAAAGGGGGAGTCCTATGTTCAGCAGTGGACGTCTTCTGGCTGATGATGAAGAAAAAAGATTATATAAAAGAGATACGTATGCTACCAGTTATCACTAAAGCCTGAACCAACTAAGTAGTTAAGCCAGTTCTAGTCATAAATCCGCTCGCAAACTGAATTGAAGCGTAATTTCATTCACATTTACAGCTAGTATCATGAATGGAGCCTTAACTTATGCAACAGTACAGTTACGAGGAAAAGCGCTTTTATTTCATATACTTGCTTTTCACGTGCTTTTTACCGAGTTTTATTTTATTTTTTACTCATATAAGTCCGCGTTTGACCACCAACTCGCCTGTTGGTAAGAAACAATGTGGTCGAAGATGAAGCACGCAGACTTAGAAGATACCTATTCAAGTATTCACTCTGGCCTTGAAAAGACCCAGATTATATCTCTTAGGAATCAAGGAGGCCGGCAGGTTGTTCCAATCCTTGGCCGTACATATTTGAAACGTAGAATCGAAACGTTTGGTACGTATCCAAGGAAAATCCACGACGTAGTGGACCGATCGGTATCCTGCTACTTGTCCACTTGACATTTCGAAAGATAAAGCCGTTAATAGCTGATAATAATAGGTGGGACAGATAGACGGACAGACAGACACCCTTTGGGTACGGAAGCTTAAAAATTAACATAACATAAAATGACAAAAAATACCCTAAACCAGAATAATTATTATAAAATGAAACATTTAATGCGTATACGTAAATTTAAAAAAGTTAGCAGTAACAAACACATAATCAAATGTAGAATAGTCTATTCTATAATCTATACTTCTATACTAATATTATAAAGAGGAAAGATTTGATTGTTTGTTTGTTTGTTTGTTTGCATTGAATAGGCTCCGAAACTACTGAACCGATTTGAAAAATTCTTTCACTGACGGGGAGCTACACTATCCCCGGGTGACACAGGCCATATATCTATACCCGTGGGAAGCCGGGGCGGACCGCTAGTTACTTCATAAAAATACATTTAAAGTACCATTTTTATCGGCATTGGAACGGCAACATCGCTTAGGAACCCGCCTACTCCGTAAGTTTTTTTTTGGCCTACTGGCCATGCTACAATGCCACCGTTGAGATAATACTCGTAGAATCCGTAGCAGTCTGCTACGACGCATCTTACGCGAGTGTGGGCGCCGTAGTTTTGGGGTTGGCCAGTATGGGAGTTTTTACAGGTGACACTAGAATAACTAGAATAAACTAGTACCACTACTCATCACCATCACCACACGTTATCGGAGACTACATCGGAACTTAACCCCTTATTATATTAGACCACCGTGTATTCGAGCTTTTTCCGGGCTTATGTCCAAGGCTTGATCGCAGAGATTCTTTTTGGGCGATAGAAAGATAGATAAGATAACAAAATTAAGGTTAAAAAGAAATTCTTAAAAAAATAGTGCAACAATCGGTGGCCTCATAGCAACCATACGATGGAGAGGATGGGTGGTGTTAATCTTTGGAGGGTTGGACCTTGCACGATAGTTGCCTGTACTCGACTTTAGCCCCGCATCTTTAACCTTAACCTTAATAATAAAAGTAAACTTTAAAGACTACGTCATACCACGGAGTGGTAGATCACTAAAATGTAACTTAGAAAAACGTTAATTACTCTCGAGTGCGAGATATACGTCAGAGTTGAATTACTAACGAGAAAGCACCAGTGTTAAATCCCAAGTCCAGTAAAAATAAAGCCAAGAACTCCTGAAGAACTTCAATATTATATTCAAACTTCGTCTCCGGAAAAATATTTTATGAATACCGACCCTTTAATTCATAAAAACGGAGGAAGCTTTATAATTGATGGAAATCTCTACGACGGGACGTACCCGGATTATGAAAAATGTTAAGGGGTTTTTTAGACCCTTCATTGCTTTTTTGCTTTTGGTCTCGTTCCTTTTATTTTGTTTTTTATCCGTTACTTTTATTCAAAAGCAGTTCGCGGTTATCAGCATTGTTATTATCAGCCTATCACATTCCCACTGCTGGGACATAGGCCTTCTCTCAGAGGGAGAGGATGGGTTTTAATCCACCATGCTGCATGCATGTTGGTGAATGTCATATGTCTTTGAACTTTTGAGGTTCTTGGATAGGATATACCGGTTACCTCAAGATGTTAACCTTCACCGTTTTTGAGCGATGAATTGAAACATAATTTTCTTCAGTATAACCCTTTCAGTAGGATCCTCAGACCAACACCAATATATCTATATTTATACTAATATTATAAAGACAAAAGATTTGATTGTTTGTTTGTTTGTTTGCATTGAATAGGCTCCGAAACTACTGATCTGATTTGAAAAATTCTTTCACTGACGGGAAGCTACACTATCCCCGGGTGACATAGGCTATAATCTATACCCGTGCGAAGCTGGGGCGGACCGCTAGTAATTATATAAAAGCGAAATTCACTTACTCACTTACTCACTCATAACGAAATTTCAAAAACAATTTGACTTACGAAGCTGAAATTTGGCAGGTAGATTCCTTATGGGGTGTAGATGTCCGCTAAGAAAGGATTTTGCGAAAGGGCCGAATTAAGGAGAACAAAAGGGGGTTGAAGTGTATATGAAAGTTTACGCGTACGAAGACGCAAGCAACAGTGTAAAGAACCCCCTTATTTAAGTTTTTTATATCTTTTAACTTTATTTGTTTTTAACCTTGATTAATTTATTTTTAACTTTTATTATTTTAATTGTTTTATTAATTGTTTTATATTTGGGTGCCTAAACATTAGTTTCGTATATTAAACCTGTATTGGAGTATGACTATTATGTTATTCGTATCTTTAAAATATTACAGTATAACTGCTACTCCCGTTCGTGAAATCTAGAATCGTAAAAGACCTACTAACACCGAATAAGTTACTTTACCTAATGTATGCCTACCTACTCGCGGATTTAATATTTACCTACATGTTTCGTTTTGGCCAGGTGATTGTCTAGTGGAAGAACCCTACTTTGTGATCATAGAACCCAAGTATACGAATAGGTAAGAGCTGTGTGACGAGGTCCTAATCTAATATTATGATTAAAATGTTATTAGGTTTACAATATCCGTACTACTGAATAAATTAATGAAGATGTAAGAATGTTGTGGAAAATGACCTAAAACGAAGGTAAGTAGATAATATTAGAAATAGAAGTAAAATAGATTATGTGTATATTAAATGCGGATACTAAGCATATCACTAAGATATTTGTTAAGTGAACTTTGGTTAGTATTTCATGTATCGTATATATTAATTGAAACAAACTCGTATGGGGCTAAGGATCGGCGCCCCTCCTCCGCGTCGATCGATTGATTTCGTCATCCTTACTGGTCATCACCTCCCCCATACGAGTATAAATACTCGTTTAAATAAAGAACTCTAATAGTCAAAATTCGGAGTCAGTCTGTGTGTCTAACAAAAGGTGGGACAAGAGGGCATAATCTTTTAGCAACCCCAGCGAACCCCAGCAAAAGGGTCAAATAATGAGTTCCCAAGATTAGGAAATCAAGGTACTCTTTAGGCACACGCCCAACCCTACCTAAACCTGAAACAGAAGATCATCCTGAATGATGTTATCTTATTCTTATGTGACTGCATAACTTTTATCATAATTTTGATGATGCAGATTTCGGAATAATTTACCGAATGCTGATGAACTAGATAATCAAGTCATACACATTCTTAGTGTAATGAAGTTAATAACTTTTCCCGTTATCTCTTCAAATTGGCCATCTCAAACAGGACCTTCCTTCAAGTGAGATTATATTAATTAGGCCAGTATCACTAAATTCAGTGACATTAGTAAAAGGCGCCCTTTGTTGTTTTTTATAACTAAAGGGGTAACCCAGAGACAATCGCTCCATGTATATTTCAGCTATACTTAGCCTAAGGTTCCTTCTATGGAAGCCATAATAAAGTGTGATGTTGAAGTAAGCCCATTATATTGACTTTCAACTCGAAGAGACAAATCAACTTCTTTCGTCATCGTCTCGGTTCTGAGAACTATATTTTCTCTTGATAGAACCTGTATGACCTGGCAGCCCAGCACAATCAGCTCAAAGCAGTTAAATGACTTTAATAATTAGTTACGGAACCTCTTTGTCCATTCAAACCTTTATTTATAAAACAAGTTGACCTTTGCAACTGAATTTACTTTATGTTAATATAAGAAAATAGCAATGACTATCGTCTGTAATTCGATTAGGAACATTTATCCATTCGAACCATAACCTCCTCTTTTTTAGAAGTCGGTTAACAATTACTTTATGTAAGTAAATAATATCAAATAATAAAATGGCTACATTGTCTGCAATTCGATTAGGAACATTTATCCATTCGAACTATAACCTCCTCTTTTTTTAGAAGTCGGTTAACAATTACTTTATGTAAGTAAATAATATCAAATATCAAAATAATTATAAAGCTTACAATTGGTCCTCGCGCCGGCTTCCACAGACATCGCCCCACTCCGCCCGGGACAACTGAAGCAACTTTGAATCCAGATACGATGGTGACACAATGCATGATGTACCTTCCCGCAGCTCCAGGAAGATCGTCCCATCGCCATAAGAAAAGGAGTATACCCCCGAAGGTGACGAAGGCCAAAAAACCCACAACGGAGTGAGCACATCGACCCCGGTGGCGTCACAATCCACCGGCACATTTAAAACCCACGGGAAAAAACGCAACACCACTCGGAGAGTGACTTTACGCCGGAATTTGGTTGCTTTGGGAACCACCATTCCTTAAACTGCAGATGTTGTGTTCCCTAAGCCCTCCCTTCGCGATAAAAGTATCGTTTCAAATCCATTCCCCCGCAAAAGCCGGGACGGTGGCACTAGTCTACCACTAGGGGTATGACCACCATCCCAATGGGTGAATACGTCCAAGCGCATACCCAAACTTTTAACGGAAAAAGGATCCGAATCAACACTATAATCCAAAACGAGTTAAATGACTCTATAATCAAATACGGTTCCGTTCCCAGACATGCAACATGAGAATGGAACCGATGCTCACATAAATTCACACTAAATCACTATTTACCCACAAAAAGATCCTAAAACGTATTTAATTCGTTGTGTTCTCTAAGCCCTCTCCTCCTTCTAGCCTTCCCCTCGCGATAAAGGTATCGTTTCAAATCCATTCTCCCGCAAAAGCCGGGACGGTGGCACTAGTCTACCACTAGGGGTATGACCACCATCCCAATGGGTGAATACGTCCAAGCGCATACCCAAACTTTTAACGGAAAAAGGATCCGAATCAACACTATAATCCAAAACGAGTTAAATGACTCTATAATCAAATACGGTTCCGTTCCCAGACATGCAACATGAGAATGGAACCGATGCTCACATAAATTCACACTAAATCACTATTTACCCACAAAAAGATCCTAAAACGTTAAATTATTTCAGAGTTATTTGGTAGTACAAATTGACTGTCGAATAACTCCTTATAAAATTAGAACACGCGTGAATTTAAATCGCGGACATACAAAGGTACTCGAACGACACCGAAATTCGTAGACGCGTAACCATCTACAAATCTAGGCTAGTCCAGGCACTAAAATTTTATAAAATAAAATCAATTTTAATTTTAAAACGATTGAGCAAATATATGAACACAAGTCACTGAATTTACCTATCCAAAGTACTCGTCCGCTCTCGACCGATCCCTGAGAACGAATCCCCTCCTTTTCTCTACGCCGCTCGTTTTACATGCGAACAGAGCCTTCCCACTCCAACATCAATTTTCCGAGAAATTTGTCGTATGATCTCAATCTATTTTTCTACCTACCTCCAACTTATTATTCGCGCGCGTATTGTTTTAGATAACCAATAAAATTACCGGTTGATGTAGGTACTTATTTGCAGTCTAACAAACTAAATCTAGAAAACCCCAGCCAAGCAATGATCTTATATTTATTAAGAGTTGAAACATTTGTCTTTAGTGATTTTGTTTATGAGATGAATTTCGCTGATATTTCCGATTAGTTCGATACAAAAGTATTACCTTAGATGTAGAAAATTCCGGGTTTTATTACTATTATAATATTTAGAACTAATTTATAGTAGTTAAGTTGTTTTAAAGCATTCTTTCTTAACGCCTGACTCAATGCAAACATCGGACAATGTGCATAACTTGCTGTACTGAAGGTTAACTAAAAGAATCCCTGTTCTCCATTTAGCTAGGCATGATGGAGTAAGGATACTATTAATCCTATTTTATTATCATGTAGTTACCAAAATCCTTTATAATATGAGACAGCATTTGATACTCAATCTTTATTTTAATTCCTGACCCTCTTTTCATTGCAAAACTTTGTTTTTATTTTTCCTTGGTTTTTTAGATTCGCGTGATTTAGGTATTTGCCATGCACCATGTACAAATTAATAATGTGTTAGAATTTTAAACGAAACATCTATTTATTTAATTATTTATTTATGAACGATGAACTTGGTTCTGTTACAACAGCTAGTGACTTATATAGTACCTTAAATAAGTCATTGGTGTGGGATTGGGGATCGAAACGAGCGCCACCAGATTATAAAGTGCACTTGGTACCGCTTGGTTACCACCGTTTCCTTCGTTTCTATATCTAGTATTTTATTTATTAGGTTTTTTTAAATGTAATAGTAGACACGCTGCCGTCCGATTACTAAAAGACCGTTAAGTGACACTGTGGCAATATCACTTAACGGTCTTTTAGTAATCGGACGGCAGCACGGGCCACCTGACTTTGTTTGTAGTTCCGTGCGTCTCAGAAGGTCAAATTCAATATCAATATCAAATTTAAAATATTTATTTTGCGGAAACATGGGTAACATGCAGATGTTAATGTATTTACATAAGTTAAAGAACACCATGCTCTAGCATCATGGCATGCAAAATTTATAAAACACTATTATATAAAATCTAACATCAGAACAATAATAATTTTTATTTTAATAATTTGTTATTTAAAAACTCGGTAATAGAATAGTCAGTGCTGAAAATCAGCGCTGCAGAGTAATCTGTAGCATTATCGCAGAGCACTGCCCTTGTTGTCGCACTGGACACTAAAGTGACAACTTAACATGTATTATTGTTATTATACTCATTTCTTTATTTTCTTACTTAATTTTTAAGTTTTTTACATCAATTAATAATAATAAAAATACATAAAAAACAAAAAACTTAAAAACTAGGGTGCCGCCGGCAGCCTGGCAGGGCCCAAGCTACCGGTGGTTAGGGCTGCAGAGTGAGGAACCTTCTGACAATGCGAGCCGTGTCAAGGATTACCGCCCTCTGCATCTGACCCTTGACCCAACTGTCTAGCGAGAGCCTCTTAAGGTGTTGGTCGAGGCTCTTCGCTATAAGATCGTTCACCGTAACGACTATCGGGACAATGATCGTCGAGTCAACATCCCACATGGCGGTAACCTCGTGAGCCAAGTCAAGGTACTTGCTGAGTTTGTCCTTCTCGGCCTTCACGAGGTTCTCGTCATGTGGGATGGCGATGTCGACGAGCACTGCCCGGCGCTGGGACCGGTCGACCAACACGATGTCAGGCTTATTGGCGACAGTAGTCCTGTCCTTGATGATAGAACGATCCCAGTAGAGCAAAGCACGACCATTCTCGAGAACAGGCGCTGGTGCGTACTTATAGTACGGCACCTCAGACTCGACAAGGCCGTATCGAAGGGCAAGTTGCTGGTGGATGATCCTGGCCACCTGGTTGTGCCTTTGCAAGTACTCGCCGTTAGCAAGATGCGAACAACCGGAAATGATATATCGGAGAGACTCCAGGACGGTGGCATGCCCGACAGATGTCGACAGTACCGTCCTTCATGATATATTTCCGATAGTTGTTGGTCTTGATAACTTCGTCCGCAATCGCACAGGCAAAACCCTCGGTTTCCCCAAAGAGGTCACCGAAACGTAACCAGTTCACCGACGCTAGCAGGTCCACATCGGGCCCTGTTAGGGCCCGATAGAACCGCCCGTGCAGCGTTATTGTTATTATTATTTTGTAGTGTCTGTTTTGTAATGTTGGTGTTGTAGTGTTTTGTGCGCAAAATAAGTGTGTTCTTTCTTTCTTTTGATGGTAAGTCACCGTCGCCGTCGCTTATGGACATCTACAATACCCGGGACATTGGCGGTGCATTGCCTACCTTTGAGGTACGTAGGTATTTAGCTTGTGCCTAGAAATCTTTTTATATTGTATTAGTAGACAAACAAGCGACGGGCCACCTGATGGTAAGTAGTCACCGTCGCCTATGGACACCTACAATACCCGGGGCATTGTCAGTGCATTGCCTTTGAGGTCCTTTGAGGTAGGTAGGTATTTGGCATGTGCCTAGAAATATTTTTATGCTGCTATTCGTCCGTTTCTATCTATTTTTCTTCCTACTCGATGCTATTTACGTAAAGAGCATTCTCCAAAGACCCTCAACTGGATAGACCCCACGAGTTTAGCTAGTTTGCATGTCTGTGGCGGGACTTTAGTTGGATCAGTGCTCCAACTAGCAGTAGCACATCAGACGTTAATACAAAAAATGACATAGTAAACTGTAAAAAGAGATCGATAGTGGCAGAGCGGTAGCATGTGCGCTTTACAATCTGACGGCACCCAGTTCGATCCTCGGCCCTACGCCAATGACTTATTTAGTACTAGTTAGTAAATTTTTTTTATAACTGGCTTGCGTTTAGCCTCCTACTCTCCTGATATTAAGCGATGATGTGGTCTACGATGGAGCACGCTTGCTTAGAAGAAACCAATTCACTCGTGATTTAAAGGCACCCAAATTGTGCTGCTAAAGAAATGTGCTGTTCCGACGCCTTTGCTCAAAAACGCTCATGAAAAACATTGTGAGGAAACCGGTATGTCCAAGAATCTTAAAAGCTTAACTCTGTTTCAAACTATCACGGTTGTTCACTAAAGTTATATAATTATTTACGGGATATTTACCGTGGTAAGGTTGTGGAATGAGCTCAAAGAATATTTCGGCGCAGTCACATGCACCATGTTCACGGGACATTCCACAACCTTACCACAATAAATATCCCGTAAATAACCATATAACTTTACTCAAAAGTTTAGTTACGACATTCAGTAACAAGCACTGGGCCAGCATGGAGGATTTGTGACCATCCTCTCTCTCTTTGTGAGAAGCCTTGTACCCCAGCGGTGGGAACATGATAGCCGATTACTATTACCGGCCATTACTATCATCATCATCATCATCAGCCAGAAGACGTCCACTGCTGAACATAGGCCTCCCCCTTTAACCTCCACACTGAACGACAGCCTGCCTTTTGCATCCACTAGATGCCAGCGACTCTCACTATGTCGTCGGTCCATCTAGTGGGAGGCCTACCTACGCTGCGTCTTCCGGTTCGTGGTCTCCACTCAAGAACCTTTCTTCCCCATCGGTTATCGGTTCTTCGAGCGATGTGGCCTGCCCATTGCCACTTCAACTTGCAGATTTTAACAGTTATGTCGGTGACTTTGGTTCTTTGGCGTATATCCACGTTTCGGATTCTATCGCGCAAAGAAACTCCGAGCATAGCTCTCTCCATTGCCCGCTGTGTGACTCTAAGTTTTTCCAAAAGGCCAACAGTTAAGGACCACGTCTCAGACCATTACTATGTTCCCAATAAATGATTAATTGATTAAAGAGGATGAAAAATAACTATAAAAACTCTTCAAAAGTAGTTGGCCGTTCAAATAGTGGAATTGCCCGGTACGTCAGAATAGGTAAAAAAATGCGAGATGTTAAGTTTTCATACAATTTGAGATGGTCGCGGTATCTATGATAAAAGTTTGTAGCACATTTCTATAAAATATATTTTCCTTTCAACATAAATGCTTAAGATTGATCTCTACCTACCTTATTTGTCTATTGTTAACCTATTTAAAATAATATTATTTCTTCAAGATTCTTAGGACCAAGGTCAGTATTCTTATTATTCTGGGCACGTACCCCAGTCCTTGGAGTTGCACTAAAAATAAAATTAATTTAAAAATCTTTATAAAACAAACTTTTCTTATTCTTATCCGCAAACGTTTTCATTTGTTATCCAAAGCATAATAGTAAAGTCTGGTCGCCGGCTGATGAGCTGAAATTTTGCATAGACCTTTAGTTTGCATAACAATTTATGGTTGACTACGAGATAATGACATTATTCTAAATCCAATATTGCTGACTCTCAAAGATGGCGGTCTAATAATTTTTATTCACCCCCATGATATGGGTATCAAATGAAAGGGTTTGCTGAAAAGAATAAAATGGCGTCACACTAAAATGCCATTTGATGCGTACTCCCTATGATCGATTCCAGGGATGTTACGGAGCTTCGACTCCGGTTCCGTTAAGTCGGAACTTCCGATTTTTTTTCACTTTATTGTTTTTTTTTTTAATTTTTTTTTTTTTTTTTCATTATTTATTCACTTGCTGTTAATTCCCACTTCTGATCATGCCTCCGACTCCGATTCCGACTCCGATAAAGCAAATTTACAAACTCCCACTCTGCCTTCGGTTCCGATAAAACTACCCCCGTTACATCCCTGATCGATTCTATGGCATTTTATTTTATGGGAGGCAGTATATTGTATGCCCCCATACAACAAACGTATTTTTTTAACGTAATTTTGCATAGTGACATATTTCTGGTCTTTACCAATTATAACTGATTATTTAGACGACCCCATTCTAACGTCGACCTTATCATTTCACCGAATCGAAATGCTATATTTTTAAGTCTGTTTTTTTATTGATAATTATTCTATTTTGTGGTGGTACGGAACACTCAGTGCGGGAACCCGACTCGCACTTGGTTTATTAATCTAAATAACTGAAAAAATATGTCATTCAAATGAACGAAATTGCGTTTTAGTAATTCTGAAGGTAGTTTTGATAATTATTTGAGTAGTCGTATATAAGTCAGACTGCAATAATTTTATGTAACTGCAACCTCATGTGGATAAGGCCGTTTCAATTTTAGGTCATCCAGGTCATTGCATAATGGCAACCCAAGCCCGATCAAATATGGCTGACCATTAATCCACCTTAATGAAATACTTAATACAAACACCCGTCAGAGCCAGCCACTTATTAAATTCAGAATACCTCAATCAAAGGTACAATTATGACCGCCTACAAACTCTTCCTGGCTACGCGAGCCCAGCTTAATCACCTATCTCTCTCACTCACACTAACAGACATATTCGTTTGTCTCGTTTCTTAAGACACCCACTCATACAGCACGTAGCTACATCCCTTGTTTTCCAGCCTACATTTCAGTCGCACCCCTGACGGCTCCCTGTACGCGCGTTCTACAGAATCTTCAATAAAAAAAACGACAATAATTTGAATTCGGAACGCGACCCGTTCGATTTTTAAAAGGGAGCTGTTAGGGCGGGAAAATTAAGACAATAATAAGTTAAGCTTGAGTAATATTTTGAAGAGGGTTTTTTTGCCCCAATAATAAATTGTAGTTTTTTTTTCGTCAAGGCCAGTTGTTTGTGGCTTCGGGCGCGCGGTGCATTCCTGAACAACAGGTGAGTGGAACATAAAAATGTATTCTCTTGAACATGAATACACCTTGGTGGCGTTAAAATAACATTTAGACAATTGACATCAAAAAAGGGGTTTAAAAAAAATCCGTCATTTACAAACCGATTAGTTTTTTATTTTATTTGATCGGGTATATCATTAAAATCAGTTCAGTAGTTTGGTTAAATCAAATTAACTGGAAAATTTGTTTACTTCGATGGCATAATATTGTCAACCAAGTAAACGAAACTGCGTATTTTATTTGAAATCAGTTTTTTTTTTTATTGTTAATCGTGTAAACATTTTGTTTTATACAGAAATTACTAACTTAAAATTAAGCCAATTGTTCCGACTATAGTTTCAACCGCATTCGACGGTCTTAGTCGGGTTGTCGGATGGTTGTTTTATCAACGTTTATTAAATTGGAATCGTAATATAAAAAGTATGTTTAGGTATAGATATTTTATTTATTTGACATACACAGATGGATTTTTGCAAATTATCTACGTGAAAAAAAATTTAGGTTTTTTAGTATGGCTTTTGAATTACATGTACCTATCATATATATTTTTTTATTAAATAACTATTTGACACGAGATAAGTTGTTCTAATTGTGTAAATCGAATCAGAAATGGGGAGATCCATAGAGGAACGAAAGCTACCGACATAGCCCACCGGATTAGCAAGTTGAAGTGGCAGTCCGCCCACAAGATGGACAAACGACCTAAAGGAGACCGCAGGGAAACGCTGGATCCAGGCCGCTTTCGACCGGCCCTTCTGGAGATCGATGGGGGAGGCCTATGTCTAGCAGTGGACGTCTTACAGCTGAAATGATAACGTTGTCCTGTCCAAATAATAATCATAGAATATTATCATAGAAAAAGTTCCCGAATTTTCCAACTTTCCAGACAACTTCTTCAATTTAATTTTTCTCTTTAAGCCACCCCTGTGTTGAGGCGTACAAAAAACATAATTCAAATTGATCAAGCTGTTTT
The DNA here is from genome assembly GCA_932305915.1 of Agriopis marginaria. Taxonomy (NCBI): domain Eukaryota; kingdom Metazoa; phylum Arthropoda; class Insecta; order Lepidoptera; family Geometridae; genus Agriopis; species Agriopis marginaria. The sequence continues at coordinate 15,712,645 of OW029914.1, read as the reverse complement.
TGAGTGGTAGCGATACTCACGAACAACATTTGATTTCTATAATATTATATTGATTAATTATTAGCTAGAACGATATACCGAATATTGTTAGTGTTTATTTATTTTAGAATATATTTTTTATATAAAAGTGTTGTTATAAATAAATGATGATTGTCTCAATAATCATAACTAAGTATCACAGTCCTCTTCGGGCGTAAAATATGTTAAGTTTGTTAGCCTAGACTATACCTAGACCTATATATTTTCCTTAGTAAAAAAAGTATTAAGTGTTCTAAGAGAAGGTAAGATGCGTAAAAGTTTTTTATTGATTTTTTTTCAAACCTAGCTTTTATTAAATTAGTGATCAGAACGGTGCGCTAATCAAAATGAGCCCAAATACTGCCAATCCACTTTTATCCATCGAGCCGTTGTCCACCGTCACCATCATCAGATCAGCTCGCTGTCACCATAATATTGTATTGTCATCGGAACTTGACAAGTATGCCAAATTTCAGCTCAATCGAACACCGGGAAGTGGGTCAAATTTAACTTGCAAGATTTGATTACAGACAAACAGACACCGGGACAGGTGAAACTAACTAAAAGCTTGTATAAATAAGCAACATATAGTGTATATATATACATATACACTATAAATCTTACGTTATGACTATAAATTACAAATTAAATACTTACTAAGGCTTGGTTGCATCATAGTAGTAGTTAAAGTTAAGGTTTAAGACAAAGACATTAACAATAACGCTGACTTTAACAGTTACTGCGAAATGAATGCCAAATAAATACTACGTAAGTTGCAGAACCACAGAAGAATAACTGCAAATGTTTTAAACGAATTTGTATGACATGTGTTTTAAATAACTTATCATATAATATTTATTTTATTTTTAGAATCGAATTGTTTATACTTATAATCAGTAATTTTAAGGTCGATTCTAAATATTTGTGATATTTTTTATTATATTAGCATATAAATCTATTTATAAATCAGTCAGTTTCAGTTTAGATACATGTCAGCATTATGCTCTTGGCATTTAGTACACGATACGTTAGCTTTTCGACGTTTCTTAGGTCAAAACGCAAAATATCTATCTTATTTAGCCGCTGGCTGTTCTGTGCTGTCTTGTGGTACATAAAGCATTTCTTTTGGTAAGATGCTGGAAATATTATCCCGTAAATATCTCTTTATAGTGGGTGCTTCCAATCGCTTGCTCATTTAGGAGACGGCAGAGTCAGGCTAAGGTTTTTCATGAAATTTTTGCAACTCACAGCCTTTTTACCATTGCTGACAACATTGTAGCTATAAATAACACAATTAATTTATGCTGGCAATATTTATAATTCCATATAATAAAGCTATAAGCCATCGGTTAAAAGTCTTAAAAGTCACGTAAAAGATAATCATGCGTTATTTTTACTCCGCTATCGTTATATTTCAAAAATGGTGGCACTTGCCTCAGCGACATAAACGCCTCACGCAAGCTCCATGCGAGGAAGGAGATTACCCATGAGCTCGGCGCCAGATTCACACAAATAAAAAGGAGAGAGCTAGATTTCAATTCCGCATGCGTATTTTTTACGCAGATTATCTCTGCGACGAGTGCCCAAAATACTGGCGTGTTTCTGGCTCAACGCATAAGCATTGCCATTCAACGTGGTACTGCCGCCAACATGATAGTGATAGGCAACTGATAGTGGGCTTGAGCATTTGGATTGTCTTTAGACCTTCAACGGTCTATGGGCAGTCTAACTGTATTTGTAGTGTTAATGTTAGCTTGTATTTTGTTTAGTTAATATAGGCACTCGCCTTTAAAAAAAAGTTATACCTAGCTATCTTGAAAATCATTTTAAAAACAAACTATAACCTAAAGTTATATGATTATTTACGGGATATTTACCGTGGTAAGGTTGTGGAATGAGCTCCCGATATTTCGGCGCAGTTACATGCACCATGTTCACGGGAGAAACTATAACCTACCTAAATAAAATCTTAGTTATCTACTTAATTATTGACTATCTCTTTTGTTTTTTTAATTATAGGCTTGCGCTTGGCCGCCAACTCGCCTGATAAAATTATAAATTAGAAACTGCATTAAGGGCCACGCGCGTTTTGTAATATGATAAAATTTATGAACTGCTACAGTCCAATTACGCCAGCAGCACGTGAGCAGCGCAGCCGCGGAATAGCTTCTGTTTGACCAGTTGTTTTTTTGTAAAATACCCTAAGTAGTGTTAGCTTGTATTATGTTTTTGTTTGCATAAAACGGCGGGTAAATACTGGATGCAAAGAAATGCCGACTAGCGAGCATTAGGGGATTTGTGGAGGTTAAAGGGGGAGGCCTATGTTCAGCAGTGGACGTCTTCTGGCTGATGATGATGATGATGATGAGCATAAGGAGAGGCCTATGTCCAGCAGTGGACAGTTAGAGGCTGATGATGATAAATTTTGTTTAGTAAATAAATAATTGTAAGAATAACTATAGTAGTCGTTCATAGAAGTATTTTTTAAACAAGAAACTTCATGTCGTGACAGAATTTTTAGGGTTCCGTACACAAAGGGTAAAAACGTGACTAGTACGATAGGCCTACGATGTCTGTCTGTTTGTCTGTTCTTTCGTCTGTCCTACCTATTAACGGATGTATCTTTCGAAATACAAATATGTAATATTACGGCAGATTAACTGATATAAGGAGGTCCCCATACAACAAACGTATTTTAACGTATTTTTGTCTCATGAAAAAACGGTAATAGGTACAAGTGTTAAAGTGGGCAATGTGGGCATGATTAAAGTACATACTCTAAAGTATAACAACAAATAATAAATAATGCCAAGTGCGAATCGGTAACAAATTTCTGTTTATTACCAAGCTAAGCAACGTATTTTGCTATTTAGAAGACCACATCATCTCACCGAATCGAAATGCCACCATATTTTACTAATTTTGAAGTCGGTTTTTAAAATTGATAACTATTGTATTTTGGTGCTGGTACAGAACCTTCTGTGCACGAGCCTGACTCGCACTTGGCCAGTTTATTTATTTTCTTTGTATCTTTTATCGCATTAACAACGGGGAACTTTTTTTTAAAATAACTGTTCATTCTGATGTTGGCGGCGCGCGGCGTCGCGGTGTTACCATCGCACTAGCCGCCACCGCCTGAAAGCTCATCCACATATCATAGATCTATAGAAATCGCATACTGTGCATTTTAACCGATCTTTTTTGCCTCACATCTGTAATTATGTGGAATGAGCTCCCCCTGCAGCATTTCCGATTAACTATGACATAGGGTTCTTCAGAAGTGCTGTTAATAGAGTTAATAAACGTCGGAAGCGTATCTATGATGCTTCAGTGTTACAAGTATCCATAGATGACGGTGATTGCTTACTTTCAAGTGAGCTGTTAGCTTGTTTGCCAACTACGGAATAAAAAACTGTTTGATAAATTGCAGTAGTTGACTTTAAGAATAGGACACTGTATGAAAAACTACAGTAGTGGTTCATGTAAGAAACTTTATGAGCAGGAAACTGTATGAAAAACTACAGTAGTGGTTAATACAATAAGCTTTATGAATAGGGAACTGTATGATAAACTACAGTAGTGGTCTATGCAAGAAACTTTATGATCAGAGAATTGTATGAAAAACTACAGTAGTGGTTCATGCAAGAAACGTTATGATCAGGGAAATGTATGATAAACTACAATAGTGGTTCAAACAGTTCCTTGTATTACAGAACACTACCACGCGTTTGGCCTTTCGAAGCCGTTAGTTTTAATTTCAACTGATCTGAAATTCTTTTAACCTGTCATTAGTCAGTTCCACGAACAGCTGCGGCTTATTAAAAAGCTTGTAGAGTTCGCTAATTAATCTCGAAGTTAAAGAACTTTACCAAAGCCAAACTTTTTTTTAATTCTAATTAAATCCAAACTCTATTTACAAAAGTCGACGACTAAGGGTAATTAATTAAAAAGTATTTCATTGGCTCTATTAAGCGAGATTTTCTGAAATACATTAAATTATAAATTTGTTAGTTTCTTTACTTGTTCGCTAGTCTTTGATTTTGTTAGTTAGGGCTTATTTTTTATTGACCTGAACGCTCTCGCATACTGATTCATATCCTCTATCATACTTATCATACAATATCATCCTATATCATACCATAGATAGATACTTAACAAATTTTGTTCCATTTCGTGTTTTATTTTTTTCATAACTTTATACTTATAGGTGTGCAAATATTAAAATTTTAAAACATTATTTTGCATAATGATTGAAGTTTGTTTGTTTTATAGTAACTATTGTATTTTGTAGGTGGAAAGTACGATATTCTGGCTCCTAATACAAAACCCCACCATCCTTTTCATTTAAGGTCAGGTTTAGCACCTCAGTCTCAACAATGAGACTAAAATTACGAAGTGCGATGAGAATACGAACAGAAATAAATCAATAGTTCAAAAATTGTTTTTTTTAACAAGCTTTTGTGTCTGTTCTGTTAACCGTTGAGTTCTCTCGTTAGGAGCCAACCTTGAGTAGACATTTCATTATGACTTTATCATAATTTAATGCGTATACAATATGTCATGTCTCTGCTGCTAAAGTTTGAGGAGTTCTCATGTCAGGAGCCAACCCTGAGTGCAGCAACCATGTCATGGTAACTTAAAACCTGCTATCATAATAAAATGCGTACACAAAATTTCGTAACTCCGCCGCAAAGTAGCGAGTCTGTAAATGTTCTACAGGATTCATTTCGGAGAATGTGCATCAGGTCTACATGACCTTATCCAACCATCGCCTTTCTACTACAGGACAAGTAGAAAAACGACCCACTACCACCCATACATTGTGAATTTTCCTAGGATACGTACCAAACGTTTCGAATCCACGTTTCTAATCCGTATAGCCAAGGATTGGAACTACCTGCCAGCTTCCTTGTGTCCTGAGATATACAATCTGGGCCTTTCAAGGCCAGAGTGAATAGGTATCTTCTAAGTCTGCGTGCTTCATCTTCGATCACATCGTCGCTTACCAACAGGCGAGTTGGTGGTCAAACGCGGACTTATCCGCTATAAAAAAAAACTATGCTCATGACCCTTGAAGCGTTCCTTTTTCTGAACCTAATCCTGGACAAAAATGCATTATCATCGAAACTGAACAAACATGTAAAAATTCAACTTCGTAAGTTAAGAAAAAGTTGTTCTAATTCAGCTTGCAAAAGTTGACTTAAACAAAGAAACTAACGTTCAAACATAGCAAGTTAAATAAAAGCTTGTAAAAAGGTTTTTATTTTTTCATCAACTCGTTCTCATAAGAGAATTTTGTTGTTCTGAATCAGTTCAAGAATCTGAATCAGTCCATAAAGTGACCTGTGAAGTATAGAGCCGAATTTTGTTTTTTTTTTTTTGTTTGGTAGAAAAAATCTACATGATACTAAAATCAAGAAACTAAACTATTTAGCTAGAGGTATAATGTAGAAGTGTCGTGTAAAAGGATTTTGGTTAAAAAATATTAAGGATTCTTCATCTTTTGACCCTTTGAGTCAACATCTGCCGCAAATGAACCTCGTAGCGGCATATTTCGTTGCCGCTACGTCGACTGGATCGATGTTGATAAACGAGGTGTCGACAACCTTCTGTTAAAATGTCACGGAGATCGATCATGTCATGATCAATGATGAACTACCCGCTTTACACATAAAATGGGCAGGCGATTAGCTTGACTATCCGGTTTTATGAGATTCGCAAAGATAAACAACATATGATCCGGTCTGTCTTTGTATATGGCCGTAAATAGCGTGTTTCTAAGTAAATAAAATAAAATAAATAAATAACTGCTACTACTAATAAGTGCTACTGTATTCCAGACGGTGTATTCTAGAATGTTTTTTGTTCCTTCTTGACACGACAGCACGCACGACATGGCATATTGCGGTGACGACATCCAGCGCTACACCCTTTTGTGGTCCGTTTTCTCACTCAACGACACCGCACCGTATGACCCACGACTTTTCGGCTATGTCATCCAACCCCTAAATCGTAACGCGTTTTTGCTATGACAATATAACGGCTGTAGTAAGTATAAACTTGTCAACGACGCAACAAGAGGTCACCATACGACACATAAAGGTCCTATCACATTTTTTGCCGAAAAAAGCATCGAAAACTGGATTTTTGGTATAATTTTTCTATCAACTTATAAGATCTGTAGAAATTCAGTTGCTGTATTAAAAAGATCTGTTTTTTTTTTAATTGAATGTAGTGATTTCAAATTTTGGTAAAACTAAACATATTCATTTGTTACCTCCAATTTACAAAAGTAGTTTTTCGTAAAACTTTAGGAGGGAAAGATTGAGAATGGATTTCGTTAAATTTCTGTCATTTAAGCATTATTATGTTATGGTTTACTTATTTTATATTTACCTTGAAAATTACGGCTTTATTTTTCGTTTTATGCCCGAAAATACAAATACCTACTTAAAATTGAACGGTTCATTTTTGTAATACAGCCTGTTGCAGACCATGCGCAGTATGCAGTATAAGCAGCAAGTGCCTACTACGCTTCGCCTGCAATGGTTTGCTTAGTGCAAGTGACAGTGAAAGTGCTTAGTAACACTTCGCGCTGGTTTTTGCGCAAGTGAAGCTTCGTTTTACCGCGCTACTCACGTTATGGCCACTGCGAATCGTTCGTCTCATTCGAACACTCGTGGGGTACGCACTCGTATGCGAGTTGTGCGCGTCGCCGCAGGAGTGGCCATTCACGTTTGAACGCCTACTTGTACTTGCTACTTCTACTTGTACTTGCAAGCTACTTCGCATAGTCTGCAACGGGCTACTACAAGCAGAGGCGGCCGATGCGATGTCGTCACCCGTGGAAAAACCTGTCGTGACCAGAAATCGTGTCGTGCCGTAAAAAATGTAAATTTTGTTCATTTTTGCTTTAATATTTCATAGTAATAGAAAGTTCGATGAAAACAAATCCAAGTTTTAGGTACAGGATTTTGCAGCTTCTGAGTTAAAAAAAACTTGGTCCAAGTACAGACAAAAACCCTTCACGCTCATAGCTAGGATTCATCCCGGAATTATGGGCTCTTAAGCCTCAAACGAACACATCCTATCAACAAATAGTTGGCACTGAAACAGAAAATCAAATTGACATTCTTTCACTTTGTCTGGAACAGAAATACCTAATAGTAGGTAAGAAACTGTTCAATCCGTGTTCGACCTTTTAGATGGGTTTGGGTAGATTCTGTCCGTAGCAACTTTGATTGGTAGGTATAAAGGCCACCACAGACAATGAATTTTTAAAGCAGCGGGCACAAAAAGCACTGTGAAGTGGAAAGGCAAGAAAAATATTACGTGTGTTAGAACGCGACAAAGTCTGCCGACTAAAAGTGCGTCGTCTATGGTGAATCTTATTAGCTGCTCGTAAGTACACCCTGATTGAACTACCTACATTTCCTTGATTGAATTACCTACTGTAGTTGTTCATTCAGTTAGTTGTTCACATAGTTCCATGTTTATGCAGTTCAAAAGAAATCCAATAAATCGGTAGCTTTAGCAGGCCGTGCCGCAATAAAACACTTGTAGTCTAAGTATAGAAGACACACGCAAACATGACATTTAAGTAAATACTATTGTCCCGTCGCAATAAAGTTGATTTTAACGCGGAGTAACATCTTCGATCATCAATATGTAACAAGCAAAAAGATTTTCATTTTACTTCATCAAATTAAATGTTGATGAAAGACCGGGAAACATGGCTTTGTCACTTTTAGGAAATTCAATCTCAGTAATTTCTTGTGATTTCATATATTGAATAATGAGAAAATGTGCGAGCGAGAGAGCTGCAGATGGGAACATCCCTTTTTAATTACAAAACAACTTTATATCAAGATTATATTCAAAGTTAATTCTTAAATCACATACTAGAGCACGCTTTGTACGAGGTTTATGTACATTCAGCAAGATTAGAGAATTTGTAATATATTTCCTCGTGCTAATTATGATTATAAGAGATTAAAACATTAATTAATTATTCAGAAGTAGAGCTTTTATAATCTGCTTACACGCTTTGATTATGTATTTATTTATAATCAAAGCAAACAGGGTAAATGCCTTGACATTTAATTAAAAGTTTACGCATGTCTTTGTTTAAAGACGTATGTATACGCTAACTTTTTTTTTAATGAAGCCATATTACTTAGTCCAATGGTGTTAAAAGTTTTGAAAAAATATAGAAAATTATAATATTTTATGCACTAGTTTTATATGAAACATTAATTAAAAGACGAGCTTTGCTTTAAAACAAAATTCTGTATTCCTTGCCTTTCCTCTGCAAATCGATTCCGATATAATTGGGTGCGAGAACTTGAAAACTAACTACGTGTCTTATCTTATATTCGTACTTATCTCCACAGTAACTACCACGACCAAAACAGATACGCCTCTCTTTGCTAGGAACGACCCATATTAATTTATGAAATGCAAATATTTACCTAAGAAATCCTCACTAAACACGCCAAAACCCTTTTAACCAATTCTCGCGTAAAAGATTAAAATCTACAACGAAACTCCCCACTTGAGGCCCTTTGCGCTTAAATTTTTACCAATATTGAGTTTTATATAAGGATTCGATCTATTTATACGTGAAATGGCATATTCTGACTTATGTTAATAGTAGAGTTGAGCTTTCCGGCCTGTTTGTGTTCCGGCCTAACCGGCAAAATTAGCTTTTATTCACTTCAATGGTCAAGCTTGTGAGTGTTTTTTCTAAAATGTAATATTTATTATTAATTTGACTGTTGTAGTCATTAACTTAAACTATGATGAAAATAATCTATTTACAGTGTACTTTTTTATTTATTTCCTTGAAAGCATTTACAAATACATTTATTCAGAAAACACAGTAAAAGTAGGTAAGTATTATAGCGCCATTGAGCGTAGGTTACAGAAAAATGCCAACAATAAATTAGTTAACAAAACAATCAAATCTGCGTTAACACTACAGTAAAAAGTCAAACTTAGAGGGGAGGTTAATAAAATTTTGACAGTGTACGATATGTTATATGCATGCAACCGGCCCGTGCTTAAACTATATAATTATGTATTGTTGTAATTTGTATCCATATAGAGCAACTTTATTTTAATTTACACCTGGTCTATCCTGTACCTATATTATATCAAATAATATAAAATAATTTTAATTTTATTTGGTTATTTATGCCATTGGCCAACTAGTAAACTGGCCGACTGGTGGTAAGCGATCACAGTCGTCTATGAATTACCTGTAACACCAAAAGCATCACAGATACGTTGCTGAGCTCAAAGATTAAAGCTAACCAAGCCTTACGATTTTCCTGCATTCGCTTGGGATTAAAAGTACCCTATGTTCATTGCTTTATTGCCAAACGTCACCAAAATTAGATCGGTTAGTTTTCCATATAATTGTGAAGGAAACAGTGTATCTCCTACTTTAAATTTGTTGCCTCAAAATAAAGTAGGAGAAACACAGCATTTTTACTTTTTCAGTTATAATATACTAGCTGTTGCCCGCGGCTTCGTATAAATTAATTTTTAACACTTATTAACCCCCATAATTAGACATTTTCGCAAAAAAAATCTCAGCATATCTCTATACTCTATAAGGAGTATATCTGACAAACTTCAGCTTTATAGGTCCAGTATTTTTCGAGACATCGTGATGTGTCAGTCAGTCAATCAGTATTATTTCACTTTTATGCATATAGATCTTTAGTGTGAAGGCATATATAAGAAAACAATACGTCCTGTAATAGGCAGGTCCAAACTCAGCTGAGCGAGAGTCAACATGGTTTTATAGCCGGCAAGTCTACGACCACCAATCAGATAAACTTTGTTGACTACGCAGTCACAGAGTTGGATCGAAAAAAGCAAGTAGATGCAGCCTATTTCGACTTTAAAAAGGCCTTTGACCGCGTCGACAACAATGTCCTTTTGAAGAAGTTTTCTGCTATTGGATTCACACCTAAGCTGCTAGAGTTATTTGCGAACTACTTCTCTGATCGTATGCAGTATGTTCAGCTCTCTGGACTTCGATCTACTCCATGTCCGACCTGTTCTGGGGTAAGTCAAGGTAGCACGCTGGGTCCTACCCAGTTTGTTATTATGATAAACGACCTGCCGGGGGTAGTCAGAGCTGCTGAATGTCTTATGTTTGCCGATGATCTGAAACTGTACTTAGGTATTAATAGTATAGATGATTGTGAGGCGCTGCAGAGGGACATCGATAGCGTGGTGAAGTGGGGAGAGACCAATCACTTGGAATTTAACAGCTCCAAATGCAAAACCATCTCATTTACCCGATCGCGGAGTCCCATCTACCACGATTATCACATGTCTGGTGTCAGTCTGGAGCGCGTCACAGAAATTAGAGACCTGGGAGTGACCTTAGATGTAGAACTAACATTTAATCAGCATATTGTGGACATTTGTAAAAGAGCGTTCAAATCTCTCGGTTTTGTCATGCGGCAAACCGCTAGATTTCAGGACAGGAGTGCTATAATTACTCTATTTTATTCGTTTGTTCGTAGTAAGCTCGAATACAATGCTATAGTTTGGGACCCGCATGAAAAGAACTATACGCTAATGTTGGAGAGGGTACAAAGGAAATTTGCTCGCTACCTGTACAAAAAACTATACGGATATTATCCTTTTTTGTATCCGTCTCTGTTCGTCGTTGGTATGGTGGGCATCAATACGCTAGAACTGAGACGTAAGTGCTCGTTATTGATGCACTACTATCAGCTGCTCAATGGGCATATCGATAACTCTCGAGCACTGGCTCGCTGCTCGCTGGCTGTGCCAGACCGCGTGCGGCACTCGCGCGCGTGTTGCGTTCGGAAACTGTTCCAGACCCCGCGCGTGCGCACCGACACTGCTCTGTATGCTCCTACGACTCGTGCCATCAATCTGCTCAACGATCTGATTGATAATAATCCAGATGTAGATGTTTTCTGTGCAAAATTTAGGCTAATAATGAATGCTTGTATAAATTTTTTAAGTTAGTTTTTTCTTTTTTGTTATCTGTTTCTTCTGGGCAAGCGTGCTCCATCGTAGACCACATCATCGCTTGGCATCGGGCGAGTTGGTGGTCTAACGCAAGCCTATTACTAAATTAGTTACTAAGTTATTAGTAGTATTATCTTATAATAATTTGTTTGTCCTTAATAGAAATCAATTGTTTGTACCTAATTAATTAACTCTTTGTTTTGATAATGTTGGCTTGCTGTGCGCGTTGGCTTCGCTGTAAGCACAGCAAGCAGTTGAACTTAAATAAAATAAAATAAAATACAAGAACAAAGGCGATGTGGTCCCCGAGCGACAAAACTATTCCACTGAATAAATAAAAAATATAAATAATATAATACTGTGATATATATCCTCTGTTGTACTCTATTATTGAGGATTTACCTAATTACGCCAGAAGGGGCCTTTTCAAGGCTAGTGTGAATATATTCTTCTAAGTCTACGGGCTTCATCTTCGACCACATCGTCACTTACCAACAGGCGAGTTGGTGGTCAAACGCGTACTTATCCGCGTTAAAAAAATAGAAGTAGGGTTATGATTTTTGACAGTCTACGTAGGTACATAATATGTATTCATTCTAACCTCATAGGCTACTTATTACATTTTATCGACGCACCTTTATACTCCACATGTCATAGGACATATTTATGATGTCACGCTATGTCCAATATGGACAATTCTATAACCTAATTTCACCCTTCCAAGTATCCAAGATTTCCCAAAAAAGGTTTGCAACCATACTTTCAAACGTAAGCTATACGTTTAACTTCTACATTAGACGGATAGTCTGAGATTTTATCCGGCCAAATATTACCCCTCATCTCTATTGAAGAGTGATTTCAAATTCTATCCTATGGCGACCCGAAATACCGGATTCTAAGGGATCTTTCCTTAACCGGGTTTATAATAATATGCGACGCAGATGGAATACTCGGTCCTCTTCACATATCTTTTGCTATATATATATAGGTACGTACCTAATAGTGCTTCTATGCTCAATATTTCCTTATTGATATGTACTGAACCTAATTTATTGGGATGTGTTACTTTGTCATTCGTTCTTTCTATAGACTTTTTAATCCTTTGACCGCCAGCTTCGCATACAGGCGTCAAAAATATTTTGTGTCCAGCCAGACCGTCAACGACGCCTTTACGCGACACCTCTTTTGACCCTTATTTACAGGAAATATAGTAAAGGATTATTTAAACAGTATTTTTTTATTCATATATGTATGAATAAATCTGTGTGTGTTTATTTGTTCATCTAATCGAAGTTATTAAAATAAAAAGCTTGTTCTTTCGAAATTTAAATTTGTTTAATAAAAACGGGGTGAGTTGGCTGTCAAAATATTATTAACTAGCTGACCTGACAGATGTTGTCCTGTCTTAGAACTGTCAAACACGCAAAGTTAACAGTTGGAGTTTTAATAAGGATTCCTATTTTTTTTTAAATATAATATAGCCTATGTTACCCGGGGATAGTGTAGCTTCCCAACAGTGAAAGAATTTTTCAAATCGGTTCAGTAGTTTCGGAGCCTATTCAAACCAAAGAAACAAACAAACAAACAAACAAACAATCAAATCTTTCCTCTTTATAATATTAGTATAGAATTAAAAAAATGCATGACGTATAGGGCGCACTTTTGATGTGCGACCCGTGGCGGCAAACGGTTAAAAGTATTTTGCAAATGCCATTTACCGTTAGAATTCAAAAGTAGTAATATCGCAATTTTTTTCTCCATCGCAACTTACTACTGCTGTAGTAGCCACGGTAATCGAATTACCCGTATTACTAACTGGTAGTAAACATGATTGTAGCACGACGGGCTACAAACGATATGAAAGTCGCGGGCACCAGATAGTTATTGATAATCGCACTAGATTTCACACTCAACTTTCAAATATCAAGTATTAAGCCGCGCTAGCTAAAATACACAATACCGCTTTCTCAGTGCTCAGCAATATTCACTTTAGTGTACAGTTAAACCGTCTTAATTCGAAACGCTGAGCAAAGCTTTATGTGCAGCGTTAAATTAAATGTAGCAGTAGTTTTCGAGATTAAAATGAGTGGGGCTTTAGACATTTTGCTTTTGAACTAGACTTTTTTAAACAGGCAAGTGTCTTTATTACTGTTCGCGAACATTCGCTAAATTTGAATATTAGCGCTTTGGGGCGTTAGCTTGCCCGGGACATAATTTTTTTGATTACTGAGCAAGACAGATTTTGGATTGTCATTGTTACTGCGTTTTAGAAACGTCAGTTTTTGGATGGTAATTATGTACCATGATACCTACTACTCATGTTATGTACAGATCTACTATGGATCTACTCAAGATCTACTATTATGACTACGTTTTAAAAACGATTTCTTCGAATGAAGTAATTTTGACTAAACAAAATATAAGCTACCGAGGGAGTTTTATACACTATGGCTACTAAATGCTTACATATAGATAGTTCAAGGGCCATATGGGCCTTCGAACTATCTATATACAAATATCATCATTTAATTATATATAGCATAATTTTGTACAACATGTGAACCTACAACAACCAAACATCATGATGGCAAGGCTACCCAGTACCCACCTCCGCTAGGAGTAATAGTGTTCCGTGGTACCCACAAAATACTCGTGTTGCCACACCTAGTGTGGAGGCTACGGCCGCAAATAATTATAATGTATTGTACTTTATTGCAATAAATGTTTTTTTTTATTTAACTGTTTGCTTAAAGATAGTTGGAGGACCGGAGGGTGACATAAGATACTTTATATCTCGGCAAAATGTACGAATATATTTAGAAATAACTAGCTGCGCTCCACGATTTCACCCGCTATCCTACAAGAAAGATGTATTTTATAGAATAAAATTTTTTAATCCAGAGATTCTAGAGTGTTGGGTGTCTTCAAATCACGAGTGAATATGTTTCTTTTAGGTAAGCGTGTTCCATTGTAGACCGTATCATCGCTTAACATCAGGTGACTTGACGGTCAAACGCAATCCTATTACTAAATATGCTTTTTGATTGTGTCGGGATATACGGTTAGTGGAAGTCTGATGCAGAAATGAGAAGTGTGACTATTAGGGATAACTTACACAATTTTTATTAACTCCGAACTCATGTCTTTTGTTGTCGGGTATATCACGTGATTAAGTTGTCTCTTGACCCAATATAAGCAAACTCATCATCTTGCCTTCTCGTACGGCCCTCGATATATTTATGGATGTGATCGGATGACGTCAGCCGAGCTGATTATCTGGATAATCCGCCGCCCGCGGCTAATGCCATTGCAAGGTGTAGGGCTGACAGAAACGCTGAGATGCCAATCAAACAATTATTATAGTTAAATAAACATACGAACCGATAACCGATGAGGAAGAAAGGTTCTTGAATGGCGACTGGACGACGCAGCATTGATAGGCCTCCTCCACTGGATGGACCGACGACATCGTGAGAGTCGCGGGCATCGGGATGCAGATGGAAGGCAGTCGTTCAATGTGGAGGTCTAATGGGGAGGCCTATGTTCAGCATAGGATTTCTTCTGACTGATGATGATGAAATTAACTATATAAGCATGATTTAATTCCCTCCTGCCCATTTTTCTGGTGGGAAATCGTGCGAAATGAGTAAACTACGAATTTACGAATTACGAAGTTCCTGGATATCACTTTACAGTCGTCGGGTAGTGAATGCCCAACACCGAGTCGAGGGATAAAACTATGGCTCTGTCGGAAGTGCACCGAAGTGAAGTTGTCGCTAGTTTCTAACTGACGCGACGTTGGCGCGCTTCTCGTGTCGTTTTTTAAAGCCGTGGTGGTGTCCGGATGCGAGATATATAATTATTACACCCAATTCCATCATTAGACCAGTTCGATGGTACCTAATTGTTGTATGGTTATCCAAATTAGGTATATATATATGAACGAAAAGATTATCGAGTGGAGACTACGGGCCGGTAGGACCGGCGCAGCGCAGCGTAGGACCATGGACGTCTACCCACAAGATAGACAGACCTAAAACCACCAAAACCTAAAAGACCAAAAAAAAGAGACAGCAGAAAAACTCTGGATGCAGGCCGCTTCTGACTGGCAATTTTGGAGATTGATGGGGATGACCTATGTCCAGCACTGGACGTCCTTAGCTAGAATGATGATGATGAAATCCAATACGACAATTCAAAATAAGTTAAAATTGAGTTCCAATATTTGTTAACTTAATTCGATAGTTAATAAAACGCTATAACAACAACGTGTTCCCTATTAATATTCTAACGTATTAACCGTACCAACCCTAATAATTCCTCTGAAACCCCATTCAAGTGCAAACTGTTTCAATACAAGCTGTCTTTGAATGAAAATTGTACTTACACAGAGTAGCTACAATACTTTACTATATTAAATTTACATTTTAATTATAAATGTACTTAGGTACTTTTCTATACTAAGTGAATATTCTACCTACAGAAGAAAAAAATAAATGAAAAAAAAAACGAAATCTATTAAAAAACATAAATTTGAATGGTAAAACCAAAGAGTTTGATATATACTAAAACAAACTACAATTTATTTTAATCGAATATTGATTACGACCTGAAGTAAGGTTGTGTACGTTCGCACAGGGCCCTGATTCACTAAGTAAAACACGCACGAGACGCGACGCGTTAAGTTAACCTCTATAAACTTGGCCTCTATTCCCCAGGAATAAAGGCTTTAGATAAAGGCCAACTATTTGACGCACGTTAAGAGCGTGTTTGCAGTTAGTGAATAAGGGCCCGCTAAGCGGGTGTTCAGCGTATTTTTTTCGAGTTGACTAAGGAAGCGAGAGAGATGTATAGATATAAGTTAACCTTGATGAAGTTTTCACTTCTGTAATTGTTTTTTGTTTGACATCACAGTAATCCGTCATTGATAGACCGATAAAAAAAAATTTATTTGAAAAGATTTACTTTCAAATTAGTTACATGGAAATTTCATCAAAATCGGTTCAGTACTTTGTTTACATATTTTGAAGTTGGTTTTCTAAATTGATAATTTTTTACTAAATATTTTTGACCGTAGGGCGTAGATGGGTACTTCTTCAAAGACAAAATTTTGGACGTCTATGGGTTTATTTCTGAAACTAACTAACAAAACGGCGTGTAATTTTTTTTTATACAGTTTAGCTTTAACTCTATCTGGTACAAGTGATATTTTTCAAATAATTGCAGTCTAAGTATAAATTAAAAATCTTTGAAGTGTGTTCTTCTGATTCATATAACGCGTCCGCTTGCCATTTTGCGGATCAAAATGGTCGATATCGCATTTTCCCTTTGATAAATCATTACGAATTATAATTATATCAAAAGGAAATGAATTGCCTTCTTATAAAAAAAAACTATTAGTTATACCTACCTTAGTTTGTTTATAAATAGGCAAATAAGAAGTGTCCGGCATATAATACTGATTAATGTGGCGTAAGCTGCGCTTGACCGTGCTTGGTCGGGTAATAACAATGAGAGTCTACTTTTAAAAACAAGTCCCTCATTGAAATATATGTTCTTTAGTTAACTTTTTTACATATGAACATGTGTGACAGAGCTGAAAGTGAAACAAAATTTTGGCCAGATGAATCAGTCGAAGAATGAAATTTCGAAGAAGTACCCAGATAATGTACTTATCTAACAAGCAAATCACTTTTCCCATTTCATAAGATAGCACGAAACAAAACATAAATAGAAAATCTTAAAAATTTAAGGAGAATTTTTTTTTTTTAGTTCAGATTCTGATTCATCTGAGCACAAAATATTTGAACGTAGATATCTTGAAAACTACTTTTAAAAAACAAGTCCCTCATTGAAATATATGTTCTTTAGTTAACTTTTTTACATATGAACATGTGTGACAGAGCTGAAAGTGAAACAAAATTTTGGCCAGATGAATCAGTCAAAGAATGAAATTTCGAAGAAGTACCCAGATAATGTACTTATCTAACAAACAAATCACTTTTCCCATTTCATAAGATAGCACGAAACAAAACATAAATAGAAAATCTTAAAAATTAATTTCCTTTATCTGTAAGCCCTTCCTACAAACAATCAAGTTTCCATTAAAAAGAACTAATATTTACAGCATTTTTCAAGTGGATCTCCGCCTACGGCCCTATTTTGTTTACGAAAATAAAATCCTGACTGATTAACCCGTCTGGACACTTTATTTTTAACCGACTTCAAAAAAGGAGAAGGTTCTCAATTTGACTGTATGTATTTTTTTGTATATGTTTGTAACGCGATTACTCCGCTAATTATAAATTGTTTTTTTATTGTTTGTTTTGATTTGGTCGTTCATACTTAAGTGGTAGTCTCATCTAAATTTCATGGAAATCTGTTCAGTAGTTTGGTTTTTTAATCAAAATTACCGGAAAAGTTCTGTAGTAAATCGTCCCGGCTTCGCACGGGTGTAATGTACGTGCGAAGCCGGGGTGGGTCGCTAGTTATATATATAAACCTTCCGTGAAAATTATCTAACTGATGGCTGTGCTGTTGGTGAAAACCGCATTTGAATCCGTTCCGTGTTTTAGGAGGAGTTAGCGGTCATACATAAAGACGCGGAAAGCGATTTTAATTTATACTATGTAGAGAAGATAGAGATAGAGAAGAAAGAACGACTTCAAAATATGGATATGGAGGAATAATATAAAAATTACGGGAGCCAGAAGCTCAAGAGGCCCCGAGTGGAGCTAGCCAAACAACTGGCGAAGCGAACTCCGAGGGCCGACAGGAAGAGTTTCTAGCGAAGTCCGACACACGGAGCACGGTCGGACTTGAGTAGGTAAAGGTTCGTAATGCTCGCAAACATTACCTATCTCTCGCTATCCTAAAGGTTCGCACTCATTACCTATCTCTCTATCCAGATTCGACAGAGAAAAGTTCACGTGAGGCCGTCAAAAGCCAGAATCCTTGAACAATATGAACCTTTCGTATGCATGTTTTCGACATATTCTTGACCAGTTTTATTTAGTTCTCTTTTCCAATCACTTTCTGCTGTGTGAACAAAAAATCTATCCAGCACTTCCTAATTTGCCGTAGGTTTAAAATTGATCCCCCGCACTATCGCCGCGTCGTCGCTACCGCCGCGCGTGTCTTAAAGGCTTAGCCACATCACCGGCACCGTGAAACGGAACGTCGGTCGTCGTAATGCTCTAGGCCCTGACTCACTAACTAAAAAACTCACGTAACGCGCTGCGTTAAGTTAACCTCTAAAAATTTGGGCTCTATTCCCTAGGAAAGATACAGTAGCTGGGGGGTTAGACAATACCCACCTGTGATACCCAATTTCGGTTAACGTTGGAAAGATGAAATTGTATGAAAATTACATTGACAATGACATTAGCTTGAGAGATGTTATCTGAAGCTAATGCCATTTTCATACATGAACATTTTTGATACTTAGTTTATGTTTTCAGACAATTCATTCAAACCCCCTTGATATCTAGTAACTAAGTGCCGTTGATACCCATTGCTACGGCAGCCTAAAGAGGAGTTTAGTTACTACGACATTAATTAAACAAATTTTGTAACAAATTGTGATTCATTCAAGAAATATTAACCATACAAAACGGTATTTCATAAGAATACTCTGAAAATTTACGTAATCTTTCAAACAAACTCCCAACTTTGCTATACTTAGGAAATTCGTAGGAAGTTCGGATAACGAATAAAACATTTTGCAGAAGTCTTAAAAATTAAGCATTTTACTTGCAAATTAGGAGTTGAGTCGGCCGTTTGGAATTAAGAAGCGATTAGTTAAGCGGTTTTATTAAAATAACGGGGAATGACTTTTCTGGTCCCTAGGTCGTTTCAAAATGGAGATGGGTACTTACTTAAGCAATTACCGGACCTCTGACAAAATTAATTTGGATTTTTAGCCATTTGTGGTGTAAAGATTTGTGCCGTACAGTACGTACAGTTAGCTAATCACAATTATAATAAACTGGCCCAGTGCGAGTCAGGCTCTTGCGCTGAGGGTTCCGTACCACCACAAAACACAAAAAGTTGAGCAAAAAGACAACATCACGCCCAGGCGATCACCCATCCATGTACCGACCGCGCCCGACGTTGCTGAACTTTGGTAAACAGAAATTTGTCACCGACTCGCACTTTGCCATTATTTATTATTTGTTGTTATACTTTAGAGTGTGTACTATAGTCATGGCAAGTTTTACTACCGATTTTACATAAGAGCAAATACAAAACTACGTTTAAAAAAATACGATTGTTGTATGGGGACGATATTAACTTAGTTTACGTAAATTGCCTAGCGAGTTATTATAGCAAGGAAAGTTTCAGAACAGGCAATAATATGCTGCTTATTTAACCCATCTCAATATTAAAATAAACATATTCTTTGAGTGATCATAATAATCAGTTTTTGTTGCGTATTTTTTCGTCACAAAGGTCCACCGCCCACGCTCTGACATTTTGTTCCAATAATCTCTCATTTTGTTTTCCCATTGTTAGAATGAAATACAGGAACGTGTCACAGGAGGTCTTTATTGCTTTGAAAAACGCTGAAAATAGATAAGGATTATAAAAATAACGGTATTTTTAGACTGAAATCAAAGACCTTTAAAACGATTCCCGTCCGCAATTCTCTCACTACCGAATTAATAACATTATTGGAGATATTAAATCTCTGAGTGATATAATAACAAATATATTCGGATAAAGGTATCTGGTATAGAACCTTGCAGCCCAAACTTCCTCGAATACCATGTTTCATAAACAGCAACTTGAGAAGATGCCTTATTGTTATAGCACATATACTTCGCTCCGGCCACATGCCACTTAATAACTTTGAGCTTCTGATGGACAGGGCCGAAGATCCCACCTGCTCACTCTGCGATACGCTAGAAGATGGGTCACACCTTCTGGTCGACTGTGGACGGAGGGAGTCTATGAGAGAATATATGTTGCATGAGTACGGCGTAAACACTCGAGATGTTAGCATGTTTCAAGGTATCCTGGCCGCACCCACGTGTGATGCGGCGAGGGCGTTGTATGCCATGTTCTCGGTTGTATTAGATCAGCGTAAGGACTCTGGTCCCTTCTGATTGTGTAAGTTGCTTTGATAAACGGGGCTGGCATAATTGCAAACCGACTAAAGCCCCAAACAAATATTAGATAAAAAAAACTCTGAGTGTGAATTTGCAAAAAGTGCCACAACCAAGTTTGCTGACTATCGTAACATTACAAACAAATACACTTTAGGTAGGTCTGCTGCGGCTGCCAATTCGGTAGAGCAGCACAAGCAGCGCAAATAATATGCTCGCGGCAGTGGTTACATATTTGAAACGTTTGGGGTCGAGACATTGGACCTTTGGGGACCGGGAGCTTAACTCATTTTCAAAAATCTTTCAGAGCGCCAGGTTATTAATGCGACGCGTGACCAAATTGCTGGCGTGTTTCTGGCTCAACGCATCAGTATTGCCATTCAGCGTGGTAATGCCACCAGCATGCAAGGTACGCTGCCAACTGATAGTGGTCTTGATTATACCAATGATGATGCCAATTGATAGTGGCATTCGGATTGTCTTTAAACCTTCAACGGTCTGTGGGCAACTGAATTTGTAGTGTTAGTTTAGCTTGTATTTTTTTAAACTACTGAAATCTACTTTCTCATGCGCACATTAATACTTTCGCTTTTTAAATTAGTAGAATACCTAAGTAAGAAAATAAATATATTTAAAAGGCAATTAAGTTACTAATGACCAAGCTCAGCTGTTCATTTTAATAGCCGCTATTTCTTTCACTTGTCCTTATTCAAATTAGTGTAGAAGCTAACCCAGTCTTGGTCTTGAAATGTCAATACCAACCAGAAAAGACAACAAATCATCAGTTATATGATTCACATCAGCAGCCATTAAACGTCCACTGCTGGACAAAGGCCTCCCTCTTAGAGAGGGGTGTTGCCATAATTCCCACGCTTGGCAGGTGGCTTGGGGTTCGTAGTATATTCACCGTGTACTAATAGGACGCTGCTGCCCATCCTCCGGTGGTTCTGGTCGCAGTTTTAGGACATACCCGGGTCCGGGGCAGTTATATGATTATTACCGTGGTTGTGAATGGAGCTCCCGATATTTCGGCGCAGTTAGATGCACCATGCATGTTGCAAGAGACCGCAGGGAAACGCTGGATGCAGGCCGCTTTCAACCGGCCCTTTTGGAGATCGATGGGAGGAGGAGGCCTATGTCCAACAGTGGACTGCTGAACATAGGTCTCCCCTTAGATATCCACACAGAACGACAGCCTGCCATCTGCATCCACTGGATGCCAGCGACTCTCACAATGTCGTCGGTCCATCTAGTTAGGTCTACCTACGCTGCGTCTGCACTCAAGAACCGTAGAGTATTGAGAAAATTATTATAGTTATACTGTGATTTCAATATTAGATATTTTGTTATGTGACATTATTAGAAATTTCGTTGTAGAATTTTCGCTCTGCTAATCTGGAGGGTTCTGTTAATAAATATTTAGTTTCGGCGGCTTACCCAAAATTCCTGGGGTTTGGTACGTGTCGCGCCTTGCTTGAAATATTTAAGAAAAGGGCCATGCAGTGTAGGGAATAATTTTGTGTAGGGGTAGGACTCTAACATTCACCTGGGGAAGTACCACTGAATCAGTTATTCAACAACCAAGTAGTGTGCAAATAGTTGATTGAATTAGGCGTTAATTAATTCTGAGTGGCACTGTAATGTTAGGGCACAGAATACGTATTTGTACAAGTACAGAAGATTCACTTACTCACTTAGATTATAGCGACTCTTGCTACTATACAATAAAGTGCAATTCAGAACGAGCGCTAACTACCTACAGCTATATTAACCTAGAAGTTGCCTCTCTGTCTATCGCGTACCAGCGGGCGCGGCAGGTCCGACAAATCGGCTGCCTGTAGCTTCATACCTAAAATGCGGAGTGTGTCTGGCCTGGTTAGGGCAAGCGTGACGCTTACCATCGCACGGCTTGCTCGTCGCCATTACTAGGTTGCATAAAAAATCGTTGTTCGTAGCAGTTCGTAGCATAATCATTCGTAGCATCGTAGCATTTCGTAGTAGTACAAATTGAATACTCGTAGACGTTTTGTTAAGACGCAGCGTAGGGAGGCCTCCCACTAGATGTACCGACGACATTGTAAGAGTCGCGGGCATCCAGTGGATGCAAAAGGCAGGCTATCGTTCAGTGTGGAGGTTAAAGGGGGAGGCCTATGTTCAGCAGTGGACGTCTTCTGGCTGATGATGATGATGACGAGACGTTTTGTTACTATTTTTTGAAGGGACTACTTCTACAAGTTATTGTTAAACCTCACAACAAACTACAAAAAAAAAAAAAAAAATACGAATGTCCAAATATATACTTACTCCTTAATTTTCTATCGCACCGCATTTTCACTATAATGGCTGTTTCTAGTAAACAACTGCATATTTTAGTATTACTAGATACTATTTATTAGAATATGCTCAAACAGTATTTAAAACAATAAAAATGAATTTCGGATTTTTTGACTTATGTTATGTGAAACATCTATTGGGGCGCCTTGGCTATAAAGCCGCTTCGTATGCCTTGACGGCGAACATTATTACGCTCTCTCATGTCGTCATATTTCTCATCTGCCGGGCGTCCCGTGAAGGCCAACTTTTTTTTATTGGAATATTTGAACACACGAGAGATAATACAAAGATTCTTAAGATACCACCCACATCAAAATTGGTCCAGGTGTTTTAGAGTTATAGTAGAATTAAGAAAGAAATGCGTAGAGATGCGTTGGGTCTCTCTGTATCTTTTATCGCATTTTCAACGGAGCGTGTTTTGAAAAACTGTCGATCTGTCGGCGTCACGGTTTTACCATCGCACTAACCGCCACCGCCTGAAAGCTCATCCACATATTATAGATCAATGGAAATCGCACACTGTGCGATTCACGCGATCTTTCTTACCTCACACCTGCAAAACGTGGCGTGAGCTACCTTCCGCGGTGTTTCCAAGAAGCTAGAACATCGGGTTCTTCAAAAGGCAAGTTAATAAACTCTTAAAGGGTCGGCAATGTAGTTATGAACCTTCTGGTGCTACAAATTTCCATAGGAGATAGTGACTGCTTACCATCAGGCAGCCCGCCTGCTTATTTGCTACCTATGGTATAAAAACGCCACTTTAATAAACCCAAAAACATAACACTCTTTTATTTGGCCATCGTGTAAGCACTCCTTTTTCTGTCGTGTAAAAGTAGGTTGCATAACGTATCCAAAATCTGGAGGCGTGATGAAGCTATAAGCGTTGCGGTTTACACGGCGCCCGCGCCATCTGCAAACATTATTATGCAAACCGCGCGTGACGTGTCCACACGCCCGTTGAGGCTCATCTGACCTTTAATGATCCTTAAAGGTTGGTTTGTGGATATTTGTTTACTTTTTTGGAAATCAGGACATTTAGACAGGTGATTTAGGTTTAGTGTTTCTGGTATGAATCCACCTTTACTTACTTTTAAGTATCATCATTATCGTCATCATCATTTCAGCCATAGGACGTTTACTGCTGGTCCATCGATCTCCAAAAGGGTCAGTTGGAAGCGGCCTGCATCCAGCGTTTCCCCGCGGTCTCTTTTAGGTCGTCTGTCCATCTTGTGGGTCATCCTACGCTGCGCTTACCGGTCCTTGGTCTCCATTCAAGAACCTTTCGGCCCCATCGGCCATCTGCCATACCCACCGCCACTTCAACTTGGTAATTCGGGGGGCTATGTCAGTAACTTTCGTTCGTCTACGGATCTCCACATATCTGATTAGAATCTTAAGTATACGTAAATGCATTACTTAAGAATCGCTTTGATTCCTGATGTATCAACAAAAAGAAAATGATGATCAGTAAACAAAATAAGGAAGTTATAAACATTTTCATTTCATGCCAGACCAAATCATTAGTAAGAAAGGACCTCAAACTTAACATGCGCCCAAAGACTTTAGTAGCGTTACCTAGTCTATGCATGCACCATACAAATTCTACACACTTGCGTGGGATAAGGACAGAGCGTCGTCTCAACGTAGTATATTTTTTTGTATTTAAAAAATACGAATAGTACGAATAAGCGTCTAATTTGAAATATAAACTCTATGAAAATTTTAATATAAACGTATGAATTGCGATTATGTAAGTTCTGGTAAATTAAAGAGACGACATTATAAGGACATACCTACCTTTTATAACTTTAAATTAAATTTTTGAACAATAATTAGTTTGTCCTGCAACTGACAAGGTAGAATTTATATGATTAACGGACTGTCCCTGCGACTTCTAAAGCTCTCCAATGTCACCCCTTCTTAGGGCTGCACTCCTACTGAGTTTACCTAGATTTTTCACAAATTGGGAGAACATCCTAGGGTTTACAAGAAGTTTCACGCCCATTGCGTTGACAGTATAATTTTTCCCCTCCTGAGATTATTTAGCCGTCACGAAATATTAGAATATTTTTAAGTTTTATGTTTGGGTATACTCAAATTGTTCACACCAGAAAAAACATAAGGACAAAAAGACAAAACTCGTAAAATTGAATAAAACACCTGACGGCCTCATCACTATGAGCGATCTTACAGGGAACCTCAAAAACAAATATTATTTTAGTATAATATAGCAAGTCAGCTGATGCTGGTCAAGACGCTGGAAGCAGGCCGCTTCCAACCGACCCTTTTGGAGATCGATGGGGTGGCCTATATCCAGCAGCGGACGTCCTATGGCTAAAATTACGATGAAAGCAAGGCATAGTCAAAGTAAGTCACGGTCAAGCAAGACCAAGTCATGACTTCGTAAAGTGCTGCGCTGGATATTATGAACCAAGGCCCGTATTGCGATTCAATTTGGGTGACAGGAACAAGTTACGCGACCGCAAACCGTATCTTGGCGCGTTAAGGTTCACGTTCATGTAATTTCCCGCGATCGCCAAAATTTAATCGCGTTAAAGAGGTCTAGGTACGGACCCTGGAAATATTTTAAACTTTTTCGTTCGTGGTATGAAGGTACTGCCTCACTATAATACGTTTTTTTTTTTAATAAAAAGACGGATATACATGCATGTGGTCCACCATTATCACTAGCTGTGTTGACGGTGCTTTGTCAGCCCGGAGGGGTAGTTGTAGGCAAGTGTACAAACTGTGGAGGTACTGGGACAGTTACCTATACAGTCAGTGTTGTGTGTCGTAGGGACAACCCTGTGACTTTTCAAGATCAAGTGAGGGTAGAAGAACACAATACCGGCTCTTCTCGCCTCATTCACTCGCAGTTTTCAGTCAGCTCGTAACTACGGCCATTGTAACATGGTCGAAATGTCGAGCGAAAGTTTTTATCTAAAAAAATATGCGCAATAAGTCCCGATAAACACAAAAAATTGTTGTAGACACAGTTCTTTTTTCTTTTTCTTTTGGTAGTTGTTTCCAATGATACTATTTTAATAATATGATTGTCAGCAATTTAGGTGTTGGCAGCCCTACATCTACTTGAGACAACTTAATATTATCTGTCGCTTTTCATATTCGAGCGTGTAATAAACATAAATTACGACAGGTCGACATTATATTAATGTACAGAATACCGTTTTATTGAAACTCTATCTGGCTTGATATGGGACTGTATATAAAAATTTTAAGTTTTTAACTTAGAATAACTACTCAGAGAAGGTAGGTTTCCAAACAACGCCTTCTTAAAACATAAGCTACAAATTCGCTTTGTAGCTTACGTTTCGATTGGTATTTTAAACGATTTAAGCAAGAAAATTAATGGATTACCTGTGGAATGTCACACCATAACTCTTATGCTGCTTTTCTGATTTGTTGTTGTACGATTTCACTGCGCAAATTGTTATAGTATTTATATATTTTTTGGAGCCATATATGACTTCATTTGAATGGCTTAAATTTTGCGAATGTACTTGATTTCTATTGTGTAGTTATTCTAAGGTAAAAATTTAAAATTAATTAAGAAAAATATAATTTTGCATTCTAAGGGTGGCTCTGTTGTGAAATAGTGAATGTGAAATAAGGATGTTTTTTTTTACTACACATCGTATCTTGTATGGAGTATCGTTGAATAGATCTTTTAAATGAGTTTTCATACATCACTGTTTCATCAAGTATATACTTTACAAAATATGGTCCGCCAAAGTGTTTTTTTTTTCTATTAGACAGAAAGTTGTTACTTGCCATGCTGACAGGTCATAATAAAATTTAATTCAAAATTATTTTGAGCAATTTCTGAATTTAACTTTTTGAGTTATAGTGATATAACTGTTGTTTTATTTTTTTATAATATTATAACCTCAAAAACTAGTTTTTTTTATTTGCTGCGGCATTTTTTAAACGGCGTTTGAATAGTTGTTTGCCTTTCATGGATTTTTATAAAATGACAAGACATTTCACAATTTAAAATTTTCCAAATCAGCGTGCGTTTTTAAACAGACGACACCGTTTGTGAAACGATTAATATACAATCTACCTACGACATAAATACGCCTTTAGCTTAGAGTAGTCAGGTAAAACCTCCGAAGAAATAAATACCTATAGCTTAGTTAGCCTATAGTTTTATACCTACAGATTCCCCTTAAGCATTTACCTTCCCCCCCCCCCCTCCTAGTCGTCATTTGATTACATTTTGAGCATATCGGTTACAGATGTGTGCCGCTCAATATTGAAGTGTGCGTCATATTATAAAAAGGTAAAACACTCGGTGCTTCATAAATAAATAGGCAAAGTAGCTATCAGTTCTGTGAAAATCCATTTCGGCGTAAAAATATAAACATACATTTGGTGTAACAAAAATTGTCGGAAAAACGAATAACATACCAAAAAGACGCACTGCGATGTATTTATCAACGTCCAATCTTGTTCCAGATAAAATATATTAACCCTTTGTGCGGAGCCGGACTATTTGATAGATAGTTTCGTTCCTACTTACTGACTCGTAGAAAGAAATAAGAAGCTATTTTGCAATGTCATATGTCACGCTTCGATACTCTTTTACATAATATGCCTATTATGACTGAAAACTACAAGCTGATTTATCGGTTTTGTTAGAAGTGATGAAATTTTTGCTGAATTTTTTTGTACGGTAAATACTGTGCCACGGAATAGTCCACCCATCTTCGATTTTTTAGACCTAGAACTATATAAATTAGACGGTAAAATACACTGAGCGATGGTGGCCGGGCGGTAGCATGTGCGCTTTACAGTCTGACGGCACCCGGTTCGATCTCGGCTCTGCACTAATGACTTATACACACAGAAAAGAAAAGACTGTCAAGGCATTTTTGTAAGAAATTTGTTGTAGCCAGTTGCACCCATATAAACGAAACGTCAGTCATTCGAAATCAGTTAGCAACTGTGATGCGGAGTTCGACGCGTTGATCTAAATAAGAATGGTCAATCAAGGTTCACTCATAATGCCATATACTCATCCATCCATCATACCAATCGCTCAACAACGGTGATGGAAAACATCGTGAGGAAAACGGTATGTCCAAGAAACTAGAAAGTTCAGACATATGACATTCACCAGCATGCACTGGGCCAGTATGGTGGATTAGGGCCCATCCACTCTCTGAGAGACTGTCCCAGGAGTTGGGAATATGATAGGCTGATAATAATGATTATAGAACAGACTGTGCTGGCCCAGGACAGTGAGGGGGGATGGGATGGGGAGGATGGGGGGACAAGCAGGGAGACAACGCAGGTTAATATAAGAAAACGATAATTCATAGCCTTATTTTCACACAACTTGTAATATAAATAATAATAATAAATAAATACTTTATTTGTTTTATTTTGTTAACCACAATCTCAAGTGCAAAAGTTTTTTTCCTCTGGGAGGATTTTGGCGTCGCACTCTTGTGCATTAGCCAGTGTCAAGTATTAAATTATTATCGAGTTTGATGACATGTAGACAAACAAGTCAGAGTCAAGCAAAGTTAGTCACGGTCAAGTCAAAGTCATGCCCTAGTAAAGTGGTGGAGACTTTACAAGAAGCTTTTTAAGGAGATCTGATACAAGTGTCTTGTACGTGCGTGTCTTTGATTACGTTTTTCCTCTAAAAAGTGGCAAATGCACAAAGTTTGTCTTAGAATTTACAGACAAAAAATAATTGGCCCGCTAACACTGAGAAATGCGCGACTGTAAGTATTGGATTACTTTCCGCCCACAACAACAAAAAATCGCTACTTTGTTATCGTTTTTGGCGCGTCGGTGTATAATTTATTTGAAATATTTGTGTTCCATTTTCGAAATATTTTTCTCTAAAGTCGTAACATAGGTACTCGTTGAATTCTAAAGCTCCAAAAATAACTTTTTGTTACAGCTAAATGAGCAAAGATCAGAGACAAGAAAATATTGACGTTTTCCATTGCTTTCAGCCCATTCAGTGGAAATGAAGCAAACAGTAAATCATAAAAGGTAACATTATTACTTGACCCGCGCGTGGGCGCGTAAAATTGTATATGAAAGGGGCTACTAATGAAACTCGAAATTGGATGTTTTTTTTTTTATTAAATAATAGGCCTGCGGTTGATCGCCCCCCTGATGTTAAGTGATGATGCGGTCTACGATGTAGCACGCTTGTCCAGAAGGGATTTGCACTTTATTTGAAAGAATATACGTTCAGATTGGTCCCATAGAAATTTCATCAATATCGGTACAGTAGTTTGTTTTTGAAATCGAAATAACTGGAAAATATGTCATCAAAGTAAAAGAAATTGCGTAATTACTAATTTTGAAATCATAATTATAATACTTGACACTGGCAAATTCACAAGAAGTGCGACGCCAAAATCTTCTCGGAAGAAGTAATAGAAATGAAAATTGACTAGAAAATGAACTTTTACGGGAATAACGCATAATTATTCATGGAGATTTAAGATTATTACTAAAGTGTCAAGAGAAAATCTAATTCATGGTTCGAAAAGTTTATTTCGTTGAGATAATTTATTTCTGCTTTATAAAATAAAACTTTACCACAGTTCCTTTAACTTCCTCAGAAGCAAAAGGGTTTTGAATTTGAACAATGAAGTTAAACACAGAAAACATAGATTAAATAAGTACTTAGTTGCAAACTTTCCGGGCTGTAGCGAGCTGAGTACAAACCGACCAATTTATTTGTACAGTTGGCTAAAATTAAGGCTAAACATTTTTGCTATTAGATTATAAATTCTGTTTGAAAAATACTATGGTGGCTCCGATGCTCAAGTCTGAAGATAAATTGGTCGGACTGTACAACCGCGAACCAATGCTGACTGGTCAATGAAATAAAAGTTTCAATTAAGGCTGAGGTGGCGTTGATCTGCTTTCCTTTATTTATGCAAAGCTACACAATTTTCTTGGCTTCCCGTTTCGCATAAAAAGTAATACGGGATATACGGCATTATCTCCGCTTCATTCTCATTGGTGTTACAGGTACTTATCGGACTAATTAAACATATATTTATTATTTTAAAATTGTGTACGCAACTTTTATCTTAATACACGAAACACATGTTTTTTTTTTGTTGACGACCTCTGTGTGGTATCTTCAAAAGATACCCAGCTGCATTGGAGTGAATCCGGATTATGTGAGATTAATCCCACTAAAACCCTCTGACAGACGGACAGACAGACATCGTAGGCTTAGTAATATGGTCCCGTTTTTACCCTTTGGGAACGGAACCCTAAAAATATGTCATCCAAGTAATCGAAATTGAGTATTTACTAATTTTGTAGTTGGTTTTTAAACATTTTTACGCTATACAATAAAATCACTTGCTCACTTGAAAACTTGGTAATTTATGAATTTTAATTATCGGTTTATTTCAGTAATAAATTAAATTCCATCTTTGTAATCTATATATATAAAAGAAAGTCGTGTTAGTTACACTATTTATAACTCAAGAACGGCTGAACCGATTTGGCTTAAAATTGGTGGGAGGTAGCTTAGAACCAGGAGACGGACATAGGCACACTTTTCATCAGCATCATCACTACCAATAAAATAAAATAAAAACGAATGAATTTTAATGGACTTCCTGTATTTTAAAGCAATACTACAAAAATAGCCTAGCGTAGTGTAAAGTTACTAGACACAAAGTAAATTACGTAGTAGGCCCCCAAAAAGATTCTGATCCCTCGCGAAATGAAATAATTTTCTTGGTGTTATTGTTTGAACTAATTCATACAGATACCTACCAATCAACAAATTTCACAAAATACTCGTAGAAAGGACAAGAGGTTTGTACAGCGTGATACAATTAATTCAATATCAGTCGTTTTTGTGGTCATATGTTTTTTATATGAAGAAATCTGAATATTTTTTTTATCGAATTTACAACGGCGAAGTGTTCTGAAGAAATGTTTGATCTGATGCCGGCGTCGCGGTTTTGTATTTTTTATATGAAGAAATATGAATATAAATTTTATCGCATTTACAACGGGGAAGTGTTCTGAAGAACTTTTTGATCTGATGCCGGTGTCGCGGTTTTACCATCGCAGTAGCCACCACCGTCTGATAACTCATCTACAATATCATAGTTCAGTGGAAATTGCACACTGTGGTGCTATTCACACGATCTTTCTTGCCTCATACCTGCACAATTTGGAATGAGCTACCTTCCGCGGTGTTTCCGAAAAGCACAATATGGCTTTTTTCAAAAGGCGAGTTTAATAGATTCTTAATTTAGTAGTTGTGATACCTCTGGTGTTACAAGTATCCATAGGCGACAGTGACTGCTATAT
Organism: Agriopis marginaria; assembly: GCA_932305915.1. Classification (NCBI taxonomy): domain Eukaryota; kingdom Metazoa; phylum Arthropoda; class Insecta; order Lepidoptera; family Geometridae; genus Agriopis; species Agriopis marginaria. The sequence goes on along the minus strand of OW029914.1, from coordinate 15,681,824 downwards.
CATCAGGCAGTCCGTCTGCTTGTTTGCAACCCATGACAATTTTTTTTTACTAGTTAGCCATGCACCATGTGTTTATCAAGTCAACTTAAAAATGTATTATTTTTACGCGACGACGCGAAGCCAAAAAAAAAGGTGTTTGCGTAAGACCACACGACACGACAGAAGTAAAAACTCCATTAAGGTTGACTATTATCTCTCTCGTTCCCTTAGTTACCTTAAGTACTTAGAGCTGACTTTACCCGAAAGAGTATCTGAGCGTGATGGTCACGCGAGTTTAGTGCTTTTTCATCACCCCAAAAAGTGTCCGTGTCTAGAGAAGTTTTCCCTTCAAGAAAATGATTTATTCCCATCTGTTGTTCTCATATAATCTTCAAATGTTAGCGCCGTCTACCAAAATCTCTAATAGCTCGCACCATTCTCTTCTCATTACGTCACATTATATCTACTTCTTCACGTCGTTATCTATCCACTACGTCTGAACCGATAACCGACGGGGAAGAAAGGAATATGTGGAGACCACAAACCGGAAGACGCAGCGTAGGTAGGCCTCCCACTAGATGGACCGACGACATCGTGTCGAGTCGCGAGTACCCAGTGGATGCAGGCTGTCGTTCAGTGTGGAGTTCTAAGGATGAGGCATAAGTTCAGCAGTGGACGTCTTCTCGATGATGATGATGATGATTATGATATACGTGATTATGTGAGCGCACTTAACTTAACTTTAGTGATCTGTTAGGAACATTTAGACAAGGTACGCTACGAGCGCTATGTTCGTCAATGCTAATTATACTTAACAATGTACAATGCACATTTTGCTCTACTCTAGCTAAAATGAACTGTATTTAAATTGAAACTTGCTTAAGATTGTGACAACCCTGTTCTTTAGTTCTATACCGCGGCATTCCTGTTGACTAAGTTGACCTAAACTTAAATTGGATTTACAACTTGGCTTGCGCGCACCCTCTAGCTCTTAACTTAACTTAAGCTTGGTCAGTAAAAATAGTATAATAACCATTAAGAACGGCTTGCATAACGATCTCTAAGCGCCACAGAAAAGAGAAGTAAATAGAATGGAAATGAAAAGGAAAATCTGTTATCAGGCATTATGACAGAACCTTGATTGAACATTATTATTTAAATCAACGCGTCGAACTCCGCATCACAGTTGCTAGCTGATTTCGTATGACTTACGTTTCATTTATATGTTACTGGCTACATCAAATTTCTTACAAAAATGCCTTGACAGGCGTTCTAACAACAACAACAACAAAAACTTTTCTGTGGTATTAGCATCTTGATCATCATCATTATAAGACATCCAGTGCTGAATATAGGCCTCCTCCTTTAGAACGCAACAATCTCTATAGGTATATAGCAATTTTCAGAAGCGTTAAAATTGATCGGAAAGCGTGTCATTTTTCAATAGTTCAAGGCAATATTACATGTGTTAAGGTAGTTAAAATAATTATCTTAGTAAATTTTAAGATGGAACGTTGTGCAAGCGGCCCTAAATTTAATAGCAAGTTGATTTAATAAGTAGGACCCACGCATATACTTAGCTCCGTGTCATCGTGGTTACAACTGAAATTTTACAGGTAAAACCACCGGAAATTTACTATAGCACTCAATGAGTGAATGACACTCGACAAACGAAACTTTATTTAAATCGCGAATTGCGGAATTAACCCCGACGAGGTTCGTTTACACGCTTTACATAGTATGTGTTCGTTTATCAAGCTTCATTTAAAGTAGGATGTGGGGAATCATTCCGGCTGGTTCCGGCTGCCATTAAGACTAATGACAGACTCATTCATTGGTAGAGAATAGAAAAGTGTAGAGGTAAAACTGCAGTGTATGTACTTATCAAACTTTATTTTCTTGTATGCATAGTTTGTATATTTGCAGTAAATAAATAAAAATCATTTCCATTCATTTCATTTGTGTTTGTTCTTTAATATAATATAATAAGCCTTTATTACTGTTTTTATCACATTTACAATACATTACAATGCATTTACAATGCATTTTGTATTACATTTATTGCTGACGGTCGGTTTTTATGGCAACAGCTTGTCCTTCGACAAAGGCCTCCTCCAAAGACTTCCACCTATCTCTGTCTCTTGCACTTCAAGTGCAAGTTTTCTCTATATGTGGGTGTTAATATCAATTTAATTATGTATTTAAAAATATATATGTATGTAAATCAGTCTCTGGCAGCCATATCACAAGCTTTGCTTAGTTTGGGGTCAGATGACCGTGATGTCGTTTTTTTTTTCATTTTATAACTATTTTTTTGTAGAAGGCTCTTTGGCAGTTCTGCTTGGGGGAGTACCATTCCTTTGCCGGTTATATAGGAGTTTAAACTGTTGAACCTCTAAAATCTGGGTCACACTTCTAATAAATAAACCGGCCAAGTTTGAGTCAGGCTCGCGCACTGAGGGTTGCGTACCACCACAAAATACAAAGAGTGCAAAAAGCGCCCAACGTTGCTTAACTTGTTGGCGAACAGAAATTTGTCACCGACTCACACTCGGTCATTATTTATTATTTGTTGTTTTACTTTTATTATGTCTCTGTACGTTTCTTCCTCTATCACGTAGTTTGTATGCGGTTTTAGCAGTTGTGAATTATTCTAAATCAACATTTCGTTGAAGTTAATGAACGTTTGACCACCATCACGCCTGATTTTAAGCGATGGTGCGGTTTACGTTGGAGCACGCTTGCCTAGAAGAAACCAATTCACTCGTTCAGCTTTTATTTTGGTACCCATAATATCATGGGGGTGGATAAAAAATAACTGGTCGCCATCTTTGTGAGTCCGCCATAATGGATTTAGAATGACGTCACTTAGCCATCCATGCATAGCAAAATTTCAGCTCAATCGGTTAATTGAGCTGAAATTTTGCGGTTGGGGATAACTGTTTTAAAATTCAGTTGCAGGATTTGTCCCAAACATATGTAGGTACATACTAACAGGGTAAGTTAATATAAAAGCTTCTAAATAAGTAAAACAGTACTATGTTCATTGTTCATGCACTTTACGACGGAACAGCGTTCGAGCAAATGCAGAGAAATATTTTATTAACAACAAAACTAAGCGTGGGCCCATAAAGTTTTTCATTCCACTCCGATTCAACAAAACTCTGGCTACGATACTCCAAAAAGAAAAGTTCCAAAAGTTTTTCATTTTTCACTAATAATAAGCTCCCACAAACTATTTCCCTAACAGCCGTAAAGTATCGGCTTTGGAGAAGTTACAAGTGCGAAAGTCGATAAAATAAGTGATTTGCAATGTACTTCCTATTTTCAACCTTACTGCTTGGTATTAAAGTTGTGGAGTTAGTTAATAGTATTCTGAGATTCTGCCCACGAGACTAGTGGCGGTGGTGCTTGAAATTGTGGTGTATTTTTAGCTTTTAGCTTTTTATGGTTGATTGAAAAAAGTGATGTTATTATTCAACAAAACAAAATTGACGGCACAAAAATAAAGGGATTGGTTGTGCTCGTGTTTTGTATACAACTTGCGACCCGCCCCGGATTTGCACAGGTGTAATTTACGTACGAATCTGGGGCAGGTTGCTAGTTATATTTATATAAACCTTCTGTGAAAAATTATCTAACTGAAGGTGAAAACTGCATCAAAATCCGTTGCGTGGTTTAGGATGAGTTAGCGGTTGTACAGAAAGACACGGAAAGCGATTTTAATGTATACTATGTAGAGATAGAGAAGAGAAGATATAGAGAAGAAGAGATAAATATTGACCTCTTAAATACAAACAGCACCCCAAAAAAGTGAGCTTTTATCCTAAATGTCCTAACAAAATTACCGCCTTCAAAAAATGTACACTAAAAGAAATTTCAAATGGCAAAAAAACATTACAAGATAAAATTAAAAACAATTAAGTACCATACACACAAGGAAATAGGAGTTGTTATATAAATAGACACTTGTTGCGTATTTCCTATTTGCAGTTATATATTTCTGAACAAACTAATAAGCATCATCATCATCAGCCAGCAGACGCCCACTGGTGAACGTAGACCTCTTAGATTTCTACACAGAATGACAGCCTGTCATCTCAACAGCATCCTCTGGATTTCCACGATTCTCACAATTTCGTCGCTCCATCTAGTGGGAGACCTACGCTGCGTCGTCCGGTTCGTGGTCTCCACTCAAGAACCTTTGTTCGAGCAATGTGGCTTGTCCATTGCCACTTCTACGTGCAAATTTATTAGCTATGTTGGTGACTGGGTTTTTCGACGAATATAGCCACGTTCCGAATTCTATCGCGCAAAGAAATTTCGAGCATAGCCCTTTCCATTGCCTGTGCGACGCTGAATTTTTCCAAAAGGCTAGCAGTGAAGGACTATATCTCAGTACTATGTCATCACTGTGCACACACTGATTAAAGACCCTTTAGACACTGTCGTATTTTTATCGAAAAGACAATAGACAATAGACAAAAGATGTCACCAAACTTCCCGAACGCTGCCCTATATTAAAAGATAAAAGTGGATCAAAGAAAAAATTCGCTGATCTGACAAACGTTATCCTGTCCAAACTCCATAGTAAAAAGCAATTTCAGTTTTTCCAATTTTATTTTCAAAATTTCCGGGCAATCTTTACGGTTTTATTATTCTTCTTAACCACTTCTCAACCTTGTATTGAGGCAAACAAAACATAAAAATATATATTCAAATAGGTCAAGATGTTTTTGAGTTTTAGCGAGACAAACGAACAGCAATTGGTTTTTATAAAGACGCTTTATCTACTTCCAAGCTCCCCACACATACTCAGCTGCCTATTCTCACGATATCGCACAAAGCAACATAAACGCTTGAATCCCGTACTGAGATACAATTCCCTAACCTATACGCTACCACCTAATATACAAACAGTAAGGATATAACAGACGGGCAACACAACCGTGACAGCAACCACCCACTCATTTTCACGGTCTGTAGTCAGTCGCTGAAGCGCGAAAAAGCTCGTAAGCAGTAACGTGACTGCAATATTTTAAAGAAACTGAAAAAGTACTCTTTTAAATTTAACCTTTGCTAGCTTCTCGCGCAGTTTGAAGTAATTGTTTTATTTTATTGAGATAGGTTCAGTTACAGGCATATGTAGGCGTAGTCGGAAAAACTACATGAGAATATGTCTCTCGGATCACTCAATTCATCATAAATGTATGTTTGTTGTCGAAGTAAGTTATTCAAATAATGGACATATTATTATATTGATGATTATTATACTGGGTTTGTGTGTGTTTATGTTTTTATTTAATTGATTTCTGTGACATAGTTTTATCATCATCATCATCAGCCAGAAGACATTCACTGCTGAACATAGGCCTCCCACTTTAACCTCCACACTGAACGACAGCCTGCCTTTTGCATCCACTGGATGCCAGCGACGCTCACTATTTCGTTGGTCCATCTAGACTCTGGTCTCTACTCAATATAATAGTTTTATATTTTATTTGTTTTAATTTTTATTTTTGTGTAATTATTGTGAAATTATGGGTGTTATAGCCTGAATTAATTACCATCTGTGAAAATATATGTTTTACTTGCCCAATTAGAAAAATTTATAGGTGCCTTGGTCAGTATGGGCAACCGTGTTTCATTTTCGATATAACTAAGGTATTTTATAAAATTTAAGACACGTGACTTTGCGTTACTCTTATAATTTTGCTCCACTAAATGCAATCTTATTACGATACAGTTTAAGCCCATACTGGACTGCAGTAATACGCATTCTCACATCCCATACTGCATGCCCACCAATGCACAATGATCACTAGCACATTTTTGCCACTCCATTAAAATGTATGATGTTCACGTTAATAAGTCCTAGAATCCCTGAATCTAGGGCCCCAAAACAATGACATTCTTACCCCGTCGTAATTAAAATATGTCAAGAACTCTGATTTTAATTAAAAGTTATAATGACGTGTTACCCACATTTACTAGAAGGGACGTGGCAAGTGAAATGTTTGGCGAATTCGAAGAGACAACCGTTTATTACGCCAGCTGCGCATGTGTAGACGTTTCCTCGGGAACCTTATTTTTTTTAATATCCTATACCAATCTCCGGCCCTACCCTGTATATTACTTTACTCTTTGGGCCCTCCTGAGTTGGAGTTTATGCAAAAAGTCACATCGATCCGTAACTCTGTTGCTGTGAGGTACGTTAGCGGCAACCGGAGGGTCGAAAAATTGCGTTCGGGAAATTACGTGAAATTTCGTCCAAAATACCACGCTGCTTAAAGACGGGTCCTTAACCTGTGTGTGTTGCCAATGATGACATATGGTACAAATACGTGTTCCCTGCTTCCCTTTTGAAAAACTCAGAGTAGCTCAACGGGCAATGGAGAGAGATATGCTCGGAGTTTCTTTGCATGATAGAATCCGGAATTTTCGTAGATATTCACCGAAGTACCACAGTCACCGACATAGCTTAGATTTGCAAGTTGAAGTGACAATGGACAGGCCACATCGCTCGAAGAACCAAGGCCACTCAAAGTTGTGTCCTTTTTAGTTTTTTTTTAGTTAATGACTTTAGTGAACAACCGTGATAGTTTAAAACAGTAAGTGACCTACTTTGAATTGCCACCTTTGTGATATAGATACCTATTTACAAAGGTTAAGAAACTACTCCCTATAATTGTATCACGATTTTGAACTGTAAGTACCAACTAAATTGTGGTTTTCAAATATCTGGTATAAGTAAAGTGCTTCGTGACGAAGTTACAGAAGAAGTAAGTGCCTGAACGAGAGTTGAATTCTCAAACAAAACTAACTTTGAGTTAATGGCAGTTTTATTTTAGTTAGAGCTTTTGATGAATTCATTTTGCATTACAATATAGTAGGTACACTGCAGCGGCCAGCAATAGAAGCATTTATGGACGTACGTGAAAATTTTGATCAAGCCAAGGCTGAGGCCAGCATGCGTAGTCCATAAAATGCACAGTTACCGTCAGGGCTTCTTCTATACATCCAGATACAATATCTCGATGCTTCTTATAGTACTTTATTGAAGCGTTGCTTTTAAATTTACGTAAAAATTTGCATTATTAATGTAGGGCAAGCTAGCTGTAGACATAGTTGTCTAAGCCTGCCATACATTTTCTAACATTTACCTATGCTTTTTCAATTTTTATTTTATAGAATAGAAACTAGTTTTTTGCGTACCTATGTAAATTTTCCTCCTATATTACATATAAGTATTGCGAACCGTATTCTTAGTATCTAGAAACTTAGTGTGTGGTAATTATAAATAAATTTATATATATTACCTGGCGTGTTTCTGGCTCTACGTATAAGTGTTGCCATACAGCTTGGTAATGCCGCCAGCATACTGAGTACGCTGCCAATTGATAGTGGACATTAGCATTTGGATTACTTTTAGACCTTCAACGGTCTATGGGTAGTCTGTTTTTGTAGTGTTAGAACTTAGCTTGTATATCGTTTAGTTAATAAAGGCTATTTATTAAAGACTAAATATCTATTACACATTTTAAACTTTATCATCATCATCATCAGCCAGAAGACGTTGACTGCTGAACATAGGCATCTTCCTTTAACGTCCACACTGAACGACAGCCTGCCATCTGCATCCACTGGACGCCAGCGACTCTCACAATGTCGTCGGTCCATCTAGTGAGAGGCCTACTTACGTTGTGTCTTCCGGTTCGTGGTCTCCACTCAAAAACCTTTCTTCCTCATCGGTTATCGATTCTTCGAGCGTGTAGCCTGCCCATTGCCACTTCAACTTGCAAACTTAACTTAAGATAAAGTTATTTCTCAGAAAGATTTTCCCACAAATTTCATTTGAGGGGAAACAAATATTCTCCGCCAATTACAACTATACGAGGCCTTAAATTAAAATTTTTGTAGTGGAGGTTTCTTATCAACATGAACTAACATTAAATACCATAAGACAGAAATTCGTTTATTGACATTTACGACACAAAAACATCGCCTTATTTTGTATCACAAATGCCACTAACTGCTATATAGTACTATGTTTACTATTATTGACATACAAACGGGCGGCAGATAATGTGTGTTTAATAGAGTTGGATAAACTTTGAACTTTTGATCCGTATATAGCATTACCTAGTTTTCATAGATAAAACACTGTTTTAAACTATCACGGTTGTTCATTACATGATTTTTAACGAGAGATGTACCGTTCTATCACCTACTAACTCCTCGGCTCTATCATCAAATCAGGTCAATGCTACCAAATCATTGTATTGTCATCAATTTTTTTTAATGATGAAATTGGCTAGCCTTTGACTACTCTTCTGATGGTAAGTTACGATGCGGTCTAAGATGGGGCACGCTTGCCAATGAGGTGTCTATTCACTCTTGTCTTGAAGAGATCCAGGTTGTAACTACTTTAAAGGGAACACCGAGGCATTCCATTCCTGTGCAGTTCATTTTAAGAAGAAATTTGGGAATCGCTGCGTTTTACCAAAGTTCACGACGTAAGTATGGAATGACTGCCTTGATGACCTATGGCGGAATTGGTTGACGGGATCAGCTTAAACAGCTCTACTGCTCCAAAATGTATTTAATGACAAGTAGGTTAAAATCGACTTCCTAGATTTGTTTAGTTACAATGGAGCTAAAAAAAACGTGATAACAAGAAGTGCCTCGTTATAAAAAAAATTATACAGTAGTCATTTCTATATCCGCTTATCCACTTAGAAAATATATTAAATCACGTTTATTGGGATTCTTGGACGATAACACACTTTAACAACACGGGCGGTTTTATTTCTATCATATTCTACATTATATCGTTCTTCACCTAGTATTATCAGTATTATAGTTATTACTACTTTTATATATTTATAGCTGCGTCCGCGTGGTTTTACCCGTGTGGATTACTCCTCATATCATCAGCTATCTGCCAGTGAAGGTCCAGTCAAAATCGGTCGAGCCGTTTTGGATTCCATAGGGAACATACATACACACATCGCCTATTATAGATAGAAACACTTTATTGTGTACACCAGAAATAAAAATTATAGGCAGATAGAAAAGACAAGCTAGTGTCACAATTGGCAGCCTTAGCGATCACTATGGGGTTTTTGGCGCCACGTGGAAAAAAATGTCGGCTCGTTGAATTATTTTCCTAAACTTGTGGGGAAGTGATTTATAACGAGGTGAATAATGTATTTTCGTTTTGTTTCCAAAACTCCATAGAAGCCTCTTGTAAAGTCTCCACCACTTTACAGGGGCATGAGTTTGACTTGACCGTGACTTACTTTGCTTGACTCTGACTGTGACTATGACTTGTTTGACGCTATTAATACTATGTAAACATGTTTAATATTACGACTAAAGGACATTGAATCCACGGTCAAGAATATTTTAACCAAAAAAAAAGCGATCACTTTTATATATAATTATAAGAAGAAGAAGTGTGATGTAATCGATATAAAACAGCGGTTCGAGTATCAACCCTAGCTCTACCCCAAATTCAGAGACAATGAAACCATAATCGATATCCATATAGCTTGTTCTATTTGCGGCACAAAGCCACTTTTGAGCGGTGAACTAAAGCGTAAAGCGTGGATTATGGTATTCATTCGGATTTAAATTTAGCTATAGGTATCGAAACCGCAACCTTGTATAATAGCTAATAGCTTAGTTGAATGCCATTCATTGAAACGAGAAAATCAAAGTTCATTGCTGTTGTTTGTACCTATTTATAGAATCAGTTTTAATTTTGTACTCTGTAAACTATTCACCCGTTTAATAATTTAGTGCTAAGTATATACTAAGTACGAGAAAGCATCTATTTCTATTCAATGTTCGATGTCCATAATATAATAATAATAAATTAAAATTCGAATAGACCATTATGTTGTTTTAGACAAAAGAAGACCGATACGAATCCGATTCTTTTGTTGGATATGCCGTCCGATGCCGTTTCGGAACTCGAATAAACGAGATCGGAATCAGCCGGATATTGTGTGAGAAAGCGTCCTTATATTCCTTCAGCGTATCGCTCCATTCTACACTCAATGTATTAGCTTATTTTCCCGTTATTCAATAGTATTCCATTTTTAAATTTAGGTTTTTATATTTTTTTCTTTAAAGCCAGTAACTTTTTAGATAGCATTCCAATTTTGCATTTGCATTAGAATGGGTCAACCAACTGAATCGTAAAAACATAATATACATAGTCATCTCCAACCGATAAACTTAAATTTTGCATACACGTTTTATTTAGTTATGATGACAATGCATGGTTAGCTAAATGACGTCATTCTAAATCCAACATGGCGGACTTCCGAAGATGGCGGACCAATTATTTTTATACACTATTTAGATATAATTATGGAAAAGTGCATGCAGATCATGTTCAAGTTCGTTGATCAAAGTATGTGTGATTTTGTTTCAATAGAAAATACGAGTAAGCGACAGGCAATAAAGAACGGATTAGGAAGTTGGAGTGGCAGTGGGCAGGGCACATAGCATGCAGAACAGATGGCCAAAGGGGCTGAAATGTTCTCGAATGGAGACCATCCTAAGCGCAGCGTAGGACGTCCACTCACAAGATGGACAGACGATCTAAAAGAGACCGCAGGAAAACGATGGATGCAGGCCGCTTCCAACTGGCCCTTTTGGAGATCGATGCGGGAGGCCTATGTCCAGCAGTGGACGTCCTATGGATGAAATGATGATAATGATGAATAGAGGAAGAACAAACTGAGGTGTAGCAAAGGCCAGTACATTAATGCCCAGCTGACGCTATGGCATGTTGAGTACTTTTCTTAAACTTCGCGTGGTTTATTTAACGTAGAAATATTTTGAAATATATGTTGGAGTAAAGTTCACAATTTCGAATTAAATACTTGTACCTACTTTATGAGCCTTTGACTAATCACAAGAGTACAGATATGATATAGTCAGTTAAATTTTAATATAACCTCTGTGAATTCGCTTGTTTTTAGTGAAAAACGTAATCAACTTAGGTAAATTGACTACGTTTTTACAAAATAATAATTTAATTGTGTTCTTCAAATAATGTAATTCACATATTAAATACCATGTATAAGAAAAATTTAATGTAAAATACTTGTGTAGTTTTTTTTGTAGGTAGTTAGAATTCAATTTGTTGTTCTCTATACATACTTTTACCGTTATTGTAGAATAAATACGTCGAGAAGAAGATAAAAGTTTATATCAACCTAGTCTTACATATCATTTCGAGTAATATAATACATCTGAAATAATCCTAAAGCGTTAATTTCACAACACAAAATTAATTTATGAATCCACTTTACAAACTCCATGGAGGTATATATCCTTGACCAGTATAACTTGGTCTTGTTTGCTTGTACTTCGGTTTCATGGTATTTATAGAGCTGAGGTCAGGCTGGTGTGGTCTCGAGGTTTTATGCAGATTTAGCAATTTAGCAACAAGTGGCCAGCGAAGTTAATCAGCTAAATGGAAAAGATAAACAAGATTTGAATTTTAGAATGAAAAAAAAACATGTTTTTATAGAACCTAGACCAGATTGATTCTAAGTTATTTATTGTTAAGATAGAGAGATAGAATATTAGAAGCAATAATTTTAAATTTGCGGATACCAAAAATTGAGATTATACATATTGTTTGATTTATTTTGTAATCGTAGTAAGAAAATATGTTTTTATATTCAATTAATTTCGTTTTTTCCTTGATTTTTATTTATTTTCGTATGTAATTTTAACACATATTTTTTAAAGTATTCTATTTATATTTTGTCATAAGAAAAGTTACTAGTTTTTATATTAATTTTTAATTTAGCATTTTTTTCTATTTTAATGGAGATTTGTGTGAGAGTACAAAATATACTGAATTAATAACCGAATTTTGTAAGGAACTACCTAGTGCCCCGCGGTTTTATCTGTTATCCAATAAGAACCATTATTTTTTCGGCATAAAAAGTACCTAACCTAAGTTTTAATCCAGGATATAAGCTACTTGTACACCAAATTTCATCCAAATCCGTTAAGTATTACCATAGATAAATATACTATACTAGAGGAATTACGGAGTTGAGTGCTTGCAGACAAACATACGCACACTTTTGCATATATAATTTTGAGTAATATGAAACGTAATTTCTTACATAACGTACGTAAAAATTCTTACTTTGCCCTATTTTGCTACGTCTCTAACTATTCTTCTCTATAGGTATAGCCAGCTCTGTCTCACTGTAATTTCTTAATCTATGACATGAAGCCTGCTCTACAAGGAACTTTTACATCTAACCTAACGAGTGCGAAAGAGACAAAAAGCAATTCTGTCACAGTCAGAATAAAAGAAACTCTCAGGCGCAGAAATACGATAGATAAAAGCCTGCATGCGCGCTTCGAGCGCCTATAGGTACTTATAAAGTTTGATACAATTCGCTGTTGGTGCTAAAATTAACTCTATTGCGACGTGGCAAAAGTTTCTCTTCATTTACATGTCATGCCATAGTATGTCTTCTGTACTTGCAGAACTGTTATTTATTTTGTGCCCAATAAGGTATAGTTTCTTTTACTCACGTGCTCTATTGGGAAGATAAAGTGGTGCCTCAATTTGTTGGCGCTAAGTCCATTAAGCTCCGGCCCGATAGGAGCGCGCTAATGGAGTTAGCTGCATATTGGAGGGTATAATTGAATTCATGTGAGAATTCACATATACCTACATTACTATATAAATAAATTATGAAGGTTCGAGCCATGATGCATGTAGGCATTCCACCTACATCAATCGCGTCTGCCAATAATGTTATTACTAGAATATGAAATGGCGCCCAACATGGAACAATTTTTTTTTCTACCATATTATCACATCACTTGAGTGATAATGTACCTACGCGTATGGTTATTAATTTAAAATATACTATACGTTGGTTACAATACCTACTTAAATAATATTTAAAGGATCGAGCACATTATGCCGGGCCGCAGCGGGCCGGGTCGCATCGCAAAAATCGCTTTCATACATTTTACATGAAGTATCGCACATTATGCCGGGCCGCAGGGGGGTGTGGATTTCCATATAAAATATATGAAAGTGATTATTGCGATGCTCCAGCCCGCTGCGGCCCGTCTTAGTATGTTCGATCCTTAAATGTTGGCGCCCAACATGTGGTTCTCTTTTGAAACAATTAAATTGTATACTTTGAATAGATACACACTTGGACATCCATGATTTTTGAAACTACATAATATAATATACAGCCGGAAACTCTACACATGGTAAAACAGTACGGTGGTACTAAGGCGAAAGGAGGCCAATAAGAAACTCATCATTATAAAAAAACTTTTGCTATAGAACCAACACTTAAATTGCGAAAAAAGAGTTGTTCACAGGAAATTGGCATTCACATACAAGACAATGGAACAGTAAATTTTTTTACGATGTGCCTTAATAAAAGTTATTTATACCTCAATATTAATGACATCATTTCAGATTAGTACAAAAACCGCAATACCTGTGTAATTTAAAATGGCTCTATTTCAAAAAATATTAAGCTATTTTATTACCAGAAGCTATGGGGTAGCTACATTAGTACATTGCTATAGGTTCCAATAAAACTTTTGTTCTGAATCAAATAATTTGCGTAGCTGGCAGCCAAAAAACTGTCCCATAAATAAATCGTAAAACAAACTTTTATTTCCCGAAGGGTGGGAATCTCGATACCTACCGCCTCCTCCCTGCACAAACCAACCACGGGACATGAACCTCGTCAGTTTATGCCATATTTTTTTAAAATAAATGTGCATGACAGTAAAATAAGCATGATTAATTATAAAAAAAAACTTTTAAAACACAAGCTTTTCCGTATTCTTCACAGCAAACCCATATTTGATGCCCATATCATTTTGTCCACCATATTGAATTTATCATCTAGGACAGCCTTTCCCAAAGTGGGCGATAACGCCCCCTTGTGGGCGCTGCAGGCCTAAGGGGGGCGGTAAGAGACCCAGAAAAAAAATGGGGGCGTTGTGTAGAGGCTTGGGGGGTGATTTGTAATTTCATTTAGTAAGGAGGCCTCTTAGACACCGACTGCATGAGCTCTTGACTCTCAACTACAACTTGTGAACATCACCGCTAATATAGCTCACATTAATTGATTAATTTAAGTTGAAGTTATAGTGGTTATTAAGTAGGTGAAAAAATGGGGGCGCTAAAAAATAATTTATTCTCAAAGTGGGCAGTAGACAAAATAAGTTTGGGAACCCCTGATCTAGGACCTTAAATGGTAGGACCTAAGTGCTTCGAAAGACAAATCCAATGAACCCAAACTCGACGGAGTTACGTTGTTTCGTTTCGAAGTTCCTATCCTCTCCATCATCAGATGAGCTCGAAGGTACCATAACATTGCATTGTCACCAAACTTACATAAGTATGCCAAACAGCTCAATCGGTTGAAGATATCTGCTATAAAATTGAGTTGCAAGTTTGTCCAACGGAACAAACATAGTTACATATATACATACATATGCATACATTGCAAGTTAAATAAAAGCTTGTAATTAAGTGCAGCTACGGCTAATTGTCTATTTCTAACACACACTTGTAACTAACGAACTGTAATTAGATGGTCATTTACACGATATATCATTACTTAAAAACAGGTGATGTTCATTTATTATTTGTATCAAATATATAAACATAATACGTAATCATTCACTACCAATCACTTCCTCACTTTTTTTTGCTAAATGTACTTTATCAGGTTTAGGAATGTGGGCCGAAAGAAGGAAACTATAGCGTAAGGACTGAAACAAATATTTTTAGGTTGAGGACCGAAACTTGAATTGAATGTGTCAAAAGTTAGTTTCCGTTATATATAAACCTCTGCCTCAGTTTTCTCTGCAGGCAGCCAAAAACGATATCTTAAATTCTTCCCAAACGTTTTATGTCCTCTGGCTTATTTGTCCAAACCAACCAGAGTTTGGACCACGAGAGCAATTTTCATCGGTCAGGAAAAAAGCAATTTATGTTTGTCCGGAAAAGTTTATTAATTAACTGTCAGAATCAACAATGTACATAGATATCAATGGTATATTGATTTTTCAATTTTCCAGATTTATTGAATTAACGTCCAATTGGAATGATGAATTTCATATTAAACTTGTAGATTGTAGATGTAGATAATGTTTTATTTTCACATCACACATACGCCAGTATACTTCTACTGCTGAACAAAGGCCTCCCTCTTAGACAGGGGTGTTGCCATAATCCCCAAGCTTTGCAGGTGACTTGGATATCGCAGTACGTTCACCGTGTACTAATAGGACGCTGCTGCCCATCCTCCGGTGGTTCTGGTCGCAGTTTTAGGACATACCCGTGTCCATAATGTTTTTGATTTGCTTATACAATAATTGGGGTTTTAAAAGTGGATCTAATCATGAAAATATTACAGGACATTTTCAGTGGCCCATCTAGCCAGGTCTCATCTCGGGGAAGTAATACACTAGATACTTCACCCAGAGGTAAAGAAACAGTATTTTAACGAAGGTGGCATTTTGCAGCTATTATTAACTGCATTTTTAAGAAAACTATCTAAAGCACAATAAGAACTTCGTTTAATAAAAGTTTCTAAAGTATCTAAGGAGATGCAAAAACAATATTTTTCGATTTTTTATCTTTCTAATCCGCCATCTCTTAAAACATCAACACGAAAATTGCTTTATACTAATGTTATTTTAAAGAAAACGCTCCATCTGATTTCTGTAAATTCTCACACAAGTGATTTTTTTTTCTTCAAAACGTGCAGAAGACCGTAGCCGTTGAGCGGGGTATACAGACAGACAAACAGACAGACAGACAGACAGACAAACGGGCGAATATACAGCGTAGGCTCAGTAATAGGGCCCCGTTTACACACTTTGGGTACGGCCCCAAAACAGTGTGTGTAACATGTAGACATTTGGAAACGAACGCTAATGATTGTACCAAGACATATCTCCCTTGTTTGTCAGATCTGAGAGAATACCTTATACCTACTTAGAAAAGCATTAATTCAGTAATTATTTCAAATCCGATAAAATTACAATTAAAATACCCGTCCAACTCTGTCAAAGTAAGTAAATCTCAAAAGAGCAGCGTAAACGGATTTGTTCCCGATATCGAGCCGGTGACATGTTATAATTAGACTTTGATCGAGTTGGGACTACGTTACTTGATGATTGATCGATTCCCGATTCGCGAATATATACGAACCTAATCGATTCCATGATGGGTAAACTATGGACTGAATACATCACCTGACTATTCCCAGTTTCCTTTCTCTTAACGGCCTCTTATACCAAAATTGACGGTTTTAAATCAATTTTATTTAGTTAAATTACAATATATATTTGAGCTGGAAAAAAATACATGTCACAGATACATCTGTGTTTGAGTTTATGATTTGGTTCAAAACACGATCAAAAAAAAATCTGAGCCAAAGTCGATTTAGTATATTTTTTTCGTTTTATACTCTAATGAAAGCTCGTAACAACCTGGAAATTGCATGTACTGAAAGGCAAGCCTATTCAATATTTTTTGATTTGGATAGATTTTTGATAGTGAATAGTTTCGTTTTTTAGTGAAATTAAAAGCGTAAAAAGATCGCGAGAATTTGCGCGCGGTGCGTTCAGTACCGCGCCAGGCGTCATCGAGGACGGACCTATGTTCGTTTTTGTCGTTGCACTGGGGACTTGCCACGCAAGAGTTAGGACGCCTGCGGCCCCCCGCGGTCGTCCTGACTCTTGCGTGACAAAATACATCGTCGATATAACTTGGCGGGGGCTGAGGGACCGTTTTGTTGCCTACGCGACTCGGATAATAGGCCGTTAAATGAAACACAAAGAAACAGAAAGTTGAAGTGGCAATGGGCAGGCTACATCGTTCGAAGAACCAACAACCGACGGGGAAGAAGAATGGGAAGAAGTTCTTGAGCGGAGACCACGAACCGGAAGACGCAGATGCAAATGCTGGCTGCCGTCCGTCAGGATGTGCGGTAGTGGAATTCCGACGCTAGAATGAGATCAAAAAAGCTCTTCAGAGCATTGGGCTATCTTGTTTGAATATATTGTATATTGATAGCCCGTTGGTCCAGTTGGTAGAAACCTACCTTCTGAGCCTGAGGGCGTGGGTTCGATTCCCGATGGATAAACATTTGTGTTTGTTCTATATCTGGGTGTTAATATCTATTTAAGTATGTATTTAAAAACGATATTATGTATGTATATCAGTATCTGGTAGCCATATCACAAGCTTTGCTTAGTTTGGGGTCAGATGACCGTGTGTGCAAAAATGTCCCAAATATTTATTATATTATTTATTTATTTATTATATATTAGGATACTGACGAGGTTTTTTTTTATAAATATTAGGCTTGCGTTCTACGGTGGAGCACGCTTGCCTAGAAGAAACCGATTCACTCGTGATTTGAAGACACCCAGATTGTATCTATCGGGGAACACCCATTCAGGCAGCGCATTCCACAGACTAGCAGTTCGCACAATCAAAGCGCTTCGTTCGGGTTTTCGGAATACCAACCATAAAGCGGTGTCGATTTTTTGTGCCCGCTCTGGCAGTCCGATAGAAAAATGGGCAGGACTTCAAAGTGATCCTGACGAGGTTTTCACACATTTTATTTATATGACACGGGAACTACCGTACGTATGATTAAGCCGGACCGGCTTATATTTTAACATATATAGCAATAGTTTGCCAAAAAATTGTTTTTTTCGATAAAGACTAACTTTTATCTGACTGCCCAAGGAGTATTTTTTTTTGTTGGAGCAATGTTTGTTTTTATGTTCATAATATTGCTTCATACAATAATATTACTTGTTCACAGACTATTTTGACCGTATACGCAGTATCCAACTATATCAATTTAGATCTATTTGTAGCCCAATATTCCCCCGATTGCCTTCCCTCGGCCGAGTGCGCTCTGCAATCTAAACAGAAAAGGGTCTACACACTTTTCGGCCTACTTAATACGTAAACATCCAATATACGACGTATACTTTATACGCACAGTCGATTTCGATACGTAACTTAGATACATTATATAGACAGTAAGGGCACTTAGTTGTTACAATTCAATGTTATAGTTGTTGTCGATTTGGTCATATAAAATTTTGTTGATAATTCGCTAACATCCTCTCGCAGGCAGCTTCCTTGCATCATACCTACCTAACAAATATAGTTTCATATTTTTTTTACATATATTCAAAATATTCACCAAAACAATTATCAATAACCCTGTATAGGTCATTGTCAAAGTGATCGTGTCTGACAAAATGTATTGATACAAGTATACGTTACAAAACGTCAGAAATTTAAATTATTTAAGTTCAATATATTATATTCTGAATGGTTTTTTGCTGGTTATTTGCAGATTTATTCAAATACCTAGCAACAGCTACATACGGTCCTTACTGTTTAGATGTGGACGTTGTCGATAGGAAATACGTTTTGCGTTTACCCGCAGTATCGCGCCCATAAAAATGATCTATTTTTATCATACTGACACCAAATATGAAGAATATTTTATACTTGGCCCACAAAGTTAAGGGAAATGAAAAGCTTGGCGCCCACGTTTCTTCTTGCGTAAACATTTTAACGGTTTAAAAAAAAAGGAATGCAAAGAAATATTTGGAAAGGTCAGAAGGTGGAGATACTTTTTGTTACAAGTATTTGTGTAATTTTTAAGCAATAGATACATAATTCATTGTCAACATAATATTATAAATGTCTCTATCTGCCTGTTTGTAATTTTTTAAACACGTATATTCGTTTTTCTTGTATTTTACGACTATTTTATCGTTTTGGTTTTTGTTATATTTGTTTTTTATGTTAGTTAAAGTTTCATTTGTATTTTCGGTGTGTAATAAAGAAATATTGTATTGTATTGTATTTAAACCAATTTAGAAGTCTATTTTAACTTACTTCCAATTATTGTATCGACTTGAAACTTTGCAAGTATGTATATGTCAAATTCAGCATAGCGGGCAATGGAGAGAGCTATGCTCGGAGTTTCTTCGCATGATGGAATCCGGAACGTGGATATTTACCAAAGAACCAGAGTCACCGAATTTGAAGTTGCAGGCCACGTCGCAGAACAACCTATAACCGATGGGGAAGAAAGGTTCTTGAGTGGAGACCACGAACCGGAAGACGCAGCGTAGGTAGACTTCCCACTAGATAGACCGACGACAAAACTATCATGGTTGTCCACTACAGTTACATGATTATTAACGGAATATTTTATAATAATATTTGTATAATAATAATATTCGCGAAATTGTTGCACACACGATCATCTGACCCCAAACTAAACAAAGCAGCAAAGCTTGTGATATGGCTGCCAGAGACTGATATACATACATATATAATTTTAAATACATACTTCAATAACATTAACAACCTGATATACACCAAACACAAATGTTCATCACATAAATGTATGTCCTAGGTGGGAATCGGACCCACGCCCCAAGCTCAGAAGTAAGGTTCACTACCAACTGGACCAACGGGCTTAATGTGTCATATATTATTCTATAGTGGAGGTGGATAATAAGGTTTATTTTCCTATATCTTACTACAACTTATAGCTAGGATTTTTCCGGGCATAAACAACAATAGCAGAGATAAACAAGTTACCTCGCCCGGGAGAACTTACGAGCCATACAATACGCGAGCTTATGAGCCTCCTACAAGTTATGAGGGACATATCCGATCCGGATCATCCGCCGTATTGTGAAACTTTAGGTACTGGTTTAAAGTCCATAGAATCTCTTTTCTATTTTCCTTCGACGTCATTATTCTTGTACATCAAAGATCTAGGCATCGAGATACAACACCTATAGAGTTGCAATACCTAAGTAAAATAAGTCAAAAATCGTCCGAGTGTCATTGTCTATGCCTAGACATCAATTATAATACTTCGCAATGCCACATTTACGCCAATTTAGATGTTATGTCGCGTGCATAGTGTTCAACGTCGCTTGTCCGTTATGTAATCGCGCAGCGTTGTAGTCGGATCGCGGCTGCCTTACAACTAATCAAAAAGTAACGCAATGTGTAGCATGCGCAAGTTTTGGTTTAGATTTTTTTTTTTGCACGTTTGTGACTCTATAATTGGATATAGTGACTATATCTCGATGATTATAGGACTAGATGAAGCGCGCAAACTTATTGAAATTCGGCCACGGTACATAATATTAAGCTTCTACAGGTTTATGGTGTATGCTTATTCTTTATGTCAATAGATGATAATATGGGCTATACTTTATTGGTTATCCAGATATTTCACATTTTATGGAAATTTCCCAGCTCCAGTGTTTTTTAAAAATGCATGTGTAACTTACTGAATTTAAGCTTTTATGAGAACAAATGGGGAAAATGTTTATCCCATTTAAAATTGTTTTAAATAATTTGAAAGATTAACTTCGCAAAATGATCAAAGAACATATATTTTTTTTCAAAAAAAGACTACTTTTGTATTTAAAAAAAATCTAATGAGCGAGTGTAATAGCATAGGTATTGTCCACGCGGGTGAAACCGCGGGGAAACAACTTATAAACAAATAAATCTGGGATAAATTCCATCAATTTTATTTTTTATAAACCGAATTCATCATTTTTCTGAATATCGGATGGATTCATGAAAAGATATGACCAAGAAAATATTTTTTCAGCAACTTGTTGAAATTCTTTGAAATTTTCACAAAAAAAGGTTCAAAAGGAGGGGTCGGAATATTCTGAATATTTCGATTAATTCCAGAATTAAATTTTACCTTATACTGTTGGAATAAAATATGTGGAAAATTATTGTACAAGCCACGAAAACAATATTTGACCAAAAATGTGACAAAGTATCAAACAACGAAACGAAAAGTACCTACGACACAAAGTAAAAAATGTCTTTAAGGCTCCACTTTGGGTCAGAATTTTTTGTCCCGTCTATTTTGCCTTGGGTAAGTATTTCTCTTACTCTAAGTATTTTAGGGTTCCCTGCCCAAAGGGTGTAAACGGGACCCTATTACTAAGCCTACACTGTCTGTGTGTCCGTCTGTCCTACTTTTTAACGGCTATATCTTTCAAATCGTAATAGATAGCCAATTGAAATTTTCACAGAACATATAATGTTAGGGCAAATTAACCGATAAATAATAATAAAGTCAAAAAGCAAAAACTAAAGGGTGATGATGAAGACTGATACAACAAACATATTTTTTAGCGTATTTATTTTGCTCTAATATAAAAACAGTAATACGTACAAGCGTCAAACGTGGCATGATTATAGTACACACTTTGTAATAATGCATATTCTTTCAACCGTACAGCCCTTTGAAGGTAGGACTGACAGACGGACGAACGGACGGAGTGGGTTTAGTAATAGGGTTGACATCTTTTATCCCTTGACACCATTTGGGCACTGAACCCTAAAAATTACCGTGTGGGTTTCGAAGCGATTACGACACGGAAAAAGAAAATACAGTTTCGAAACAACTAACATGAGTTTTTGAATTCGACAAACGTTTCGTAAGCACCAATGTGAATAATGTTTTTTTTTTTTTTGGGCAATTGGCTTTATTTACTAAACAAAATACAAGCTAATAATAACAATACAAATGCAGTTAAACTGCCCAAAGACCGTTGAAGGTCTAAAGATAATCCAAAGTGGTTAGGTTAGGTAGGTAGGGTTTAAAAAAAAGTTTTAATGGGGTTGTTCACGTTTCACGCTGGCCTTTGTCTGTAATGAAACAGAAAATATTTTTATAAAAAACCGTTTAAATAAAAGTATTTAATACAAAAATTTAAAAAGATTTAGTATAAGTGTTTAATGGCAGTATTTTACTTTTAAAACTGAAACAAAACAACAGCGAAATCTTTTTAACGGCCGGTTATCAGAGTCGCGTAGGCTACAAAACGCTCCCTCAGCCCCCTTCAAGGCGACGCTTTTAATTTCACTAAAAAACGAAACTATTCACTATCAAAAATCTATCCAAACCAATTTTTTTTTAATAGGATTGCCTTTCAATACATGCAATTTCCAGGTTGTTACGAGCTTTCATTAGGACATAAAAAGGAAAAATAAACTAAATCGACTTTGTTTTAGTTTTTTTTTAATCATCATCATCAGCCAGAAGACGTCCGCTGCTGAACATAGGCCTCCCCCTTTAACCTCCACACTGAACGACAGCCTGCCTTTTGCATCCACTGGATGCCCGCGACTCTCACAATGTCCTCGATCCATCTAGTGGGAGGACTCCCTACGCTGCGTCTTCCAGTTCGTGGTCTCCACTCCAGAACCTTTCTTCCCTATCGGTTATCGGTTCTTCGAGCGATGTGGCCTGCCCATTGCCACTTCAACTTGCAAATTTCGGTGACTCTGGTTCTTTGGCGAATATCCACGTTTCGGATTTTATCGCGCAAAGAAACTCCGAGCATAGCTCTCTCCATTGCCCGCTGAGTGACTGAGTTTTTCCAAAAGGCCAACAGTTAAGGACCACGTCTCAGTACCATATGTCATCACTGGCACCACACACTGGTCAAAGACCCTCGTCTTGAGGCACTGTGGTATCTTGGACGATAAGATATCACGCAATTTCCCGAACGCTGCCCATCCGAGTTGGATTCTTCGGGCGACCTCTTTGCCTAAGTTGGACTTACCTAACTGAACTCTGTCCAAGATAGGTGTAATGGTCAACAACTTCGAGAGTATCGTTCCTAACGACTACTGGCACGGGTTCAACATGGACATTGGACATAATTTTTGTCTTGTCCATGTTCATTTTAAGACCCACATGTTGGGAAAGGCTACTGAGGTCGCTGAGCATCGTATTGAGATCCTCCAGCGACTCTGCCATGATGACTATATCATCGGCAAAACGAAGGTGAGTGTTGTATTCGCCATTGATGTTGATGCCGAATCCGTTCCAGTCCAAGAGCTTGAAAACGTCCTCCAATGCGTTCGTGAACAGTTTCGGAGAGATAATAAAAAATATGGTTTTTTTTGTTAAAATTTTCATGAGCGTGAATTCAATGTCCTTTACTCGTAATATTAAACATTTTTACATTGTCTTAATAGCGTCAAACAAGTCATAGTCACAGTAGATTCAAGCTAAGTAAGTCACGGTCAAGTCAAACTCATGCCCCTGTAAAGTGGTGGAGACTTTACAAGAGGCTCTAATGGAGTTTTAGAAACAACACGAAAAGACACGTTTCACCTCGTTATATCACTTGCCCACACTCGAGCAGGTTCATGAGCACTTAATTCACCATTAATAAAAGTTGTTCGTCATCAGGGTTGCCACCTGTCCCGATTCTGCCGAAACAGTCCCAATTTTGATGATATTCCGCGTCCCGATAACCTATAATTTTGTTCCTATGTTTTATAACATGCTACTATCGCTCAATTCGTTCAGAATCAAAGCACAATAATGACACGTCGCAAAAAAAAACGCTTCGACTAAAGGGACATTCATTGGTATCCCTATAGTTACTATAGGGACTATATTGTATACCTATGTACCGTATATACTTTTTTTATTATTATTTTATTTTATATAATATAGTATACCCTATAGTATAGTATACGTTGTGGACGATTTTTTTTCAATAGTACTTCGTACAATTTTTTGGAATATCAACAACGAAGCGGTGTCATCTTTTCGTATATACTCACTCTGGCAGTCTGATAAAAAAATGGGCAAGAAGGAATTAGACCATGCAGATCCTATGTACACTCTCCGAAATATACTAAATTAATAAACTAGACACACGTCTACTACGTGACTAGACGTTTTCTGGCTGATGATGATGATGATGATGAATAAACTAGTACATTTATGAACTAGATTAATACTTTATATTTATATTACACGGGAATTACTCACGTAAGATTAAGCCGGTTACTCCGACTATAGTTTCAACCGCATTAGGCGGTCTTTTTCAAGGTCTTTGTCCGAGAGGCAGAACCACCGGAGGATGGGAAGCAGCGTCCTGTTTGTACACGGTGAACGTACTGCGATCCCCAAGCCGCCTGCCAATTGTGAGGATTATGGCAACACCCCTCTCTAAGAGGGAGGCCTTGTTCAGCAGTGGACGTTTGCTGGCTGATGATGTGTGATGTGTGTGAAAACCACGTCAGTTTCAATAATAAACTAGATTAATACTCCTTCCTTCCTTTGTTCCAGGATGTGGTCTATGTGGGCAGCATGCAGCGTGCTTCTCTGCATCAGCTCCGTTCTAACGCAGCGCATGGACCAGGAAACTATGATGTCTCCAAGGACAGCTAGAGTCCGTGACCGGGACATGAAAGCCGACGAGCCCAGCTGTGATCAGCTCAAGGCTATGTGGAGGTAAGCACTAAGAGATTTCTCAATAAATATGATAGGTTACATGGCATCAAACCAAATAAACTGAACAAACAAGTAGATTATAAAAAGAAAAACAAAATACACGACTATAAAGTGACTTTGGACATGAATACCTGTGAGCCGTTTAGGCTATAGGAGATAATAAACACAACACATAAAAAAACATAGATACATACATACACACGCCCGAAAACATTATCTTCTGTTTTCATCATTATTAGCCTTTAATTTTCCCACTGCTAAGACACAGCTCTTCTCTCAGAGAGAGAGGAAGGGCCTCGACAGTTTCATTCGCTGTACCAAGCACAAGTTCGGTCATGCATGGAGTGCTACTTGCAATTATGGGATGGATCAGTCAAATATCAGCTTGAGGCGTTGGAGTTGATTAAGAAATGTGTCAAGAGGATCATCAGCAACGAATCCCTAATTCAGACTAATCTTTTTAGTCTTGAGCATCGACGCAAAATTGCTAGTCTGTCGGTTTTTATCGTATACATTTCGGAGATTGTGCATCGAATCCGCATGATCTAATTCCTTACTGCTCATTTTTCTATCAAATTGCCAGAGTGGTCACGAAAAGGTGACACCGCTTTATGGTTGATATTCAGAAAACCCATATGAAGCACTTTGATTCCACTTTTATCGTGCAAACTGCAAGTCTGTGGATGCACTACCTGAATGGGTGTTCCCCGATAGTTATAATCTGGGTGTCTTCAAAGCGCGAGTGAATCGGTTTCTTCTAGGCAAGCGGAGCACGCTTGCCTCATGTGTGCCTCGTCGCCGTCGTAGACCGCATCTTCGGATAACAAAAGAACATATACCCTTAGCAGCCACTTAGCATCACGCTAAGAAGCGGTCAAACGCAAGTGTATGACAATATAGACAATATAAAAGTTTTTTTATGGGCAAATGTACGGTTCCTGAGGGAATTTTCACGCGGAAAAAACCACAAACGCAGCTTATTCACTACAAAACAAAACCTGCCTAGGCTAGGCTTACAGAAAGTCTGTTACTTTATCCCAAATACAATGCCTGGTCCTGGCACTCGATATTAAATCATAACATCTGTTCCAAACTATCAAAGGCTGGCAATTTCGCAAATTAACTGAATTTAATTGTGTAACGGGCTGCTGGAATATCAGCTGCGATCTGGCGTTTACATAATGACGACCGACCGAGGGTTGTCAGTTACGGGTTTGGAATCGCCTACGCACTTAACTTCTTAATGTTACCAAGAGGGTACGTTAAAGAGGGTCTGTTGTGTCAATGTAAGTAGATACGTAATAGCTGTTAGTTAATTATACCATTAAAATATATATTCAGTCACTTAAGTAAAATAATTAATGTCTAACCGCCACTCCGCATGCTAAAGTGGCAATGGGCAGGCCACATCGCTCGAAGTACCGATAACCGATGAAAGAAAGTGGAGACCACGAACCGGAAGACGCAGCGTATAGGTATGCCTCCCATTAGGTGGACCGACGACATTGTGAGAGACGCGAGCATACAGCGGATGCAGATGGCAGGCTGTCGTTCAGTGTGGAGGTCAAATGGGGAGGCCTATGTTCAGCAGTAGACGTCTTCGGGCTGATGATGAACCACCACTCACCACTTACAGAGATTCTCACCGAATTAGACCGATGAGCGATTTTCAAGACCAGGTGCCGTCAATATTCACTGCTTATCTTGTATTTTACTAACTCAGGGGCCTTACTGCTACTTGTGTTATGCGATTCTGTACAGGTGATTGCGAAAAGTAGCGCAACCGCAAATCGTATCTTGGCGCGTTAAGGTTCACATTCGCGTGATTTTTCGCAATGCACTGTTCCAGCGCTGTTTCAATCCCACTTTAAGAGGTAGCCGTAAGGCTACAGGTGTTGTTTTCTTAATAATTGGTCAGCATAATCACACTGTTTTTACCATCGTCATCAAAATGAGTGCCTGTACTAAACAAAATACAAGCTAACATTAAATAGGTACCTGAAATGCCTATTTGGCCGATTATACATCAGTTGGATTGCCCATAGACCGTTGAAGGTCTATAGAGATAATCCAAAACACTAATCATTCAATATGGACGCCAATATCTCGTTTTTCTGAGAACTGGTAACCCTAGGTCCGGGAATCGGACGTCGATAAAAGCTTGAAGGCAGCGGGGACGGCCGATACCGTATACAATTCAAATCAATTGATATTTAGCCCCGATTTGATTGCTTATTCAGTTTGAAGAGGCCTTTTAGATAGCTACCGACGGCGATCGTAATCGGCCTCTTGTAGAATACATTGCATTTCTGATTCTGGCAATATATAAGTAAGTTCGTTAGGCCTTTGACAACAAAGGGAGACATGTTACTTTCTGTCAAGGTGCTTGCAGACGATGCATAGCATAAGTAGCAAGCCACTTCCACTGCCGCACCTGCACTAAGCAATACGATGCAGACGATGCGTAGTAGCTACTTGCTACTTGAATCTAATACGCATTGTCTGCAAGCGCCTTCAAAGCTGGTCCGGCTATACAAGTCGTACAAGTGATTTTGGCATATTGCATTCCATTCAGTTTCGCTTGGAACGTTGACCGATGAAATAATCTGTATTTTTCAATGAAAAATATTATTACGTATACCTCATCATCATCATCATAATCAGCCTTTTAACGGTCCACTGCTGGACTTTTAGCCTACCCTCGAAAGGGTGATTGGGCCATATCCACCACGCTGGCCCAGTGCAGTGCAGTGTATGTGTTACGTATACCTACTTATTAGAAAATATAACAAAACTTTTAGATACCGAAAATACATAGGTATGAACAAGAAAAATAATAAACACCTAAAACTACTTCAGTTTATTTACACTTCTCTTCGATTCTCTTCTCTTCTCTATCTCTATCTCTTCTCTACATAGTCTGTCTGTCTGTCTGTCTGTTTGACCGCTAACTCCTCCTAAACCACGCAACGGATTTTGATGCGGTTTTCACCATCAGTTAGATAATTTTTCACGGAAGGATTATATATATATATATATAACTAGCAACCTGCCCCGGCTTCGCACTAGTTATACATAAAACTTAAGAAAACTGCTGCCAGCAACCAACGTTCCCATAATTCTAGCCGTATTGCCGCGTATTTGGCCGCGTTCGATGCAGTAACTCATACAGCGTTTTGGTCACGAAATGCTTTGAATAAAAGCGTTGTTATAAATATGATCAGCACCATATTAAAAAAATATGATCAGACCCCACAGTCTTAAAGTTTTGACCCCAAAAAACTCAAATATGTAACCATTGTGTCGGCGCCTAAATTAAAATTTGTGTCTTTTGACGTTCTCTATAGATTTACCCGCCAAACCAGCTACTTATAATTGACGTTTTCGTATATAAATCGAGAGTATTTTCAATAAAGAAGTTTCGATTAGTATAAGTTGTAAGGAAAAGATTTCAGCAAGATGCTTCTAGCGCAGGTTTTTCGTCGAATTTTCTCCCATTTTCTATTTACATACGCTCAAGTTTGAGACGTGGGCACGATTGGCACTTTGTCGTTTACGGTATGCGAATATGACGCTGTCTTCACGAGCGTTTTTGTTGCAACCCTTGATAAAATTAAAATTAACTGATAATTATAATCACCTAGATACCTGGCAACTTCCAACTAGGTCCAAAAAGAGGAGAATTTGGCTGTATTTTTCTTGTTTATTTTTAGTTTAATATGCAAAGTCTTCTTTTTCTTTCTTACGATATTAATTTCTTCTTTTTTTTTGCTCAGACCCTTAACGACGCATTTTAGACAGCGATGTCTCGCTCGTACGAATATTCTAGCGTATCAATCTATTCTTGCCATCCTCGAGCATTTCCGTTTTAGGTATGAAGCTACAAGTAACCGACTTGTCGGACCTGCTGCGCCCGCTGCCGCGGGATAGACAGAGATAACGCGGCAAGAGTTACGCGATATACAGAGAGGCAACTTATAGGTCAATATAGCTGTAGTGTCTATTATGTCTTCTGTGGCTGTAGCTAGTTATAGCGCTCGCGCGTCCTGACTTCCACTTTATTGTGTAGTAGCAAGAATTGCTATTTATTTAAATGATTTTGCGGAGTGAATCTTCTGTACTTGTACTAATATGTACCTACTTATTCTGTGAATCAGGGAGTTTCGGAACCAATTCGGAACCATGTATTGTGATTAAAATGTCACTCAACAAAACCATTTCACTATCCGCGATCTTTCGCGAAGTGAAGAATATCTACGACCTTTGTATAGACAACAAAATGTCATTGTTACTAAATATCACTCGTGAAAATAGCACCTTAGTGGCTGTTTTATGTAGATAGGCTCCTATACCAAGCTCTCTCGTTCCCGATTCCTGCACTTTGCATGTATTTGTTGTCTTGATTTGCAAAATGGAGTTCGAATAAGTAGTATGGAATACGAAACCAGAACAGATTTAGGCTACCTATACTTCGTCCAAATCTTTTTTGCTCTGACATGTGCAATAACATTGTAAACATTTTCTATAGAATATCGGCTAGGTACAATTTACGTTCAAAAACGTTGCTAAAGTGATTAGAAATTACGGTTTTCAGCTTTTTACAATCAATTACAGTTGTTAGTTTTAAAAAAAACTATGACCGAGTAATACCTACAGGGCTAAAATGTCACCCAGTAACAGTAATCATAAGCATTGTGTTGTAAATCTCAGTGAACCACAACAGTATAAAATACCACAAGAACGGCACAAAGTCATAAATCTCCAGTTTACTCCCTCGGGACAATCTAAGCTTACCCAACCTATTTGAACAAGTCCCGTCGAATTGTCGAAGATTAGAGAAGACAGTAGACACCTTGATCCGCGATCACGGATTATTCGAGCAGACAGACCTGCAGAAATGTATTATGTTGGTAACCAATCAACAACCGACGCTTTAGCTTCATTGACCTTACTTAACAACGTTACTTAAGTTAAACAATGTTTAAAATTCTACTAACTACTATAAAGGCAACATTTCGCTGAAGGAAATTTTCACACGAGAAAATAAGACAGAGCAATTTTAAGCATTGCTTAACTTTTAAGTAACGTTTATAAGTAAGGCCGTAAGTTTGTATCTAAATAGGTATCTGTATAAAAAAAGAAAACAAAAAAACCGAAAGATTTTTGAAAATGAGGTGAGCTTCCGGTCCCCAAAGACCCAATGTCTCAAGTAACCAATGCAAGGTTTGCAAATTTGCGCCGCTTGTGCTGCTCTGCCGAATTAGTCGCCGCGCCAGCCCAACCTTGTCTTCAAGTCGCGTCCAAGGGGCCGCCCCAACCTCCAGCGAACAAAATGTCATACCGTCAGGCCTCTTTCCATCGTCACGCGCAAGACCGCGCGGTATGAGCACAGCTGCTACATTTATTGGTCGATTTTATTAATTCTATTATTGAATAGACGACATTTTGCTGTCCTGTGTTTGTATAAAAATGTGTCCTCTATCGACCAGATTGGTTCTCGCCTCGGGGGATCCCAGAGCTGGGGCATATTTCACTCAAAAATTAAGCCTCGCAATCCAGCGAGGCAATGCTGCCAGCATTCTAGGCCGCATGGTGGCGATTTGTTCACCTAGGTTATTTTTTGTATTTTTTTCTTACGTTCTCTGTATATATTTTAGTAGTAATAGTTTTATCGATAAGTTGTATATAATATCCTGATGCTTTGTAATTATCCAAAAATATAAATTTCATTCTGCAGCACCATTTCGAGAAAATGGCGGCCAATGTTACCACCCTCCATACAAAAATCATCAAGGCTTTTTTCCGTTATCAGGTTCTCAAAACGGCAAGCACGTGCGCCCGAGATAATGAACGAGGTGAACACCTTCCGCGACCCACTGATGTACAACGAGTGGCCCGTCTACTCTGCAGTTCCTCGAGCCGCTCCGAGGTATGGTTTCATATCTTCCCTTTCGTAAACAATCGTCAGAACAAGTAATCTGCGGCAACCCCATTAGAAGGATGGGAAGAAGGTGAAGGTCATCAAAAATTTAGCTACAGTTTTTTTTATATACCATAGGTGGCAAACAAACAGACGGTCCGTCTGATAGTAAGCAGTCATCGTCGCCTAAAGAAACATGTAACACCAGAGGCATCACAAATACGTTGCCAACCCTTAAGGACTCTATTAACTCGCCTTTTGAAGAACCCCATGTTGTAGCTCTGCTGAAATGTTAATTACAATACTTCAGTCCAGTGATCTAGTGAAATAATCCATAGCTGGACTGGACTGGATACTGGATAGTGTCATATTTTTCACAACGTACTAGTTATGCGTTTGCCCTCAATCTCACCTGATAGGAAGCGATGATGTGGTCGAAGATTTAGCACACTTGCCTTGGAAATACCTATTAACTTTTTTCTTGTACAACCCCGGATTTCACCTGTTCGGAAAGACAGACGCAAGTAAGGGGTTAGTAAGTTATTCCAGTAATTTCAAAACTGATGAATTGTAAACACTATTATGTGGACAACGATCTAAAGAAGAAAGCAGTTTTAAACGTTACGCCAGCACTGGAAATCACTGGATCGGCCCAGTAGTAGGTACCTACGTTCCAGTGCTGGCAGTAAAAATCAAACCGCGCCCAGTGATAGGACTAGATATCTCACTGGATCCCGTGCATTCCAGTGCCTGTGTAGATTATTCCAGTTACTATCCAGCTCTTGATTCGATCAATGAGCATTTTAAATACTGTAGCACTTTTCAAGCACAGGCAAATAAACGAAAAATTTGCGCAGTTTGCCCATACGAGAAGCATAGGATGACCAAAGTGTCATGCCACTCCCGTAAGAAGGCATTGCAAGTTAAATCATCATAATCAGCTTTTTAACAGTCCACTTCTGGACTTTTAGCCTACCCCCGAAAGGGTAATTGGGCCATATCCACCACGCTGGCCCAGTTGCGGGTTGGTGGATTCACATACGCCTTTGAATTTCTTCTCCGTACGTATGCAGATTTCCTCACGATGTTTTCCTTTACCGAAAAGCCGGTGGTATGAAAATCCGTACATAAATTTAAAAAGACCTCATTGGTACGGGTCCGGGATTTGAATCCGCGACCTCACGCTTTCGATTCTAGCGGTCTCCCAAATAAGCTACCACGGCTTTTTTGCAAGCTCGTTATAATGAAATAACATTCTATGTTTTGGTTCTTAGGTTCCGCTATCAATATCCTTCTGTGGCTCGCGAGGCATACGGGAGGGTGCTGACCAAAGCACCTCCTAACGTGGTGCGCACGCCTGACTACGATGAGGTAAGATTAAAAGGTTTGGTCGGTTCTAAACTAGTGGACAGACCAAATCGGATGACCCGATTTTTTTTTTTCTTTTTTTTGAAAGATGACTAAGTTTTCTTAATTATGATTCAAGAAAATCTGGTAATATAAGCTTGTATTATGTTTAGTTAATAAAGATACCTAAGATTTAAAAAAGCTTTTCAAACTTTTTAAGATTATCAGCTCTTTTATCGTGGGTTTACATTTTCAATGTATATACGTATACTTCTTGTTCTTATAATATATCACTGAAGTATATCGGGTACCTAGTACCTATTACGTTCAGAAACCTAGCGAAAGTGTACGGAATTCGTGGTTTTAATTCAACTTTTCACATTGTTATTGTAGCTGTGCAAATAAACTCTTGGACCGAGTTAAATGACGAAAACCTTGAAACATTCCAGCAAGTTAAAAACCTTGGAAGACTTATGTAAGCATAAACACAGAAAGTAAATCAAAGTTTACAAGTTCGGCAAAAAATATTTTTCTTACATAAGAATTACGTCGTAATTTGTTAACGAAGAAACCCCACATTTTTAACCGATTTCAGGGGAGAGGTTCACAGTTCGGTCCGTGTTTTTAATTCCATAGGTAGCAAACAAGCTGATGGGTTGCTTGATGGTAAGCGATCACCGTCGTCTATGGATACCCGCAACACCAGAGGCATCACAGATACGTTGCCATCCTTAAAGACTATTATAAGCAAATAAAGAGTTCATTCCACTAATTGCAGGTGTGAGGCAAAAAAGATCGCATAAAATCATCGAGATACAATTTCTATAGAGTCAAAATCTCTCAGTGAAAACCATCAAAAAACGTCCGAGCGTCATTGTACATACATTGTATCAATTATATTTTTCTCAATGCCACTGGCATCGCGCGGCGTCGTAGTCGGATCGCGGTTACCTTGTAAGCTTTTAGCTAACTAAAAAGTCTGCGCAATTCGTAGCGTGCGCCGAGCTTTGGTTCGGTTTTTTTTTTGAAATTTTTTTCTGTTCGCGAGTGACACTATGTCGATTCGTCTAAAAAACGTTACAGAAATTTTCTTTTATTATCTTTTACATCTTCTCTTTCCTGAAGCTACCACTCCGTAGCCAACCAAATAGCTAGGTACCATAGACAAGTACACAGATTCTTTTTTTCATTTCCCGCCATTTACTTACAAAAGGTTGGCAGCTCCGTAATGGCGGCGATGACCTTTGCCATAGAGTAAGCAACGCGAAGGAGCGGTCATTAGGCGCAGGCAGGACGAACTCCCACACCCCGCACTATTTGTCTTGTAATAGTCGGCGTGGGCGTATAGAGATGCTAGTGTCTGTAAGATATTGTGGCCACGACCTACATTTTGTACCTATTTTTAGAAGTAAGAATAGTAGGATCAAGATTATACCAATATTACAGAAAAAATATACTGATTTAACTTCGGCAATCTTCGGTTCTTTGACACTTGACACTGGCAAATGCACAAGAAAAGCAACGCCAAGATCATGACATAGGAAAGGTTTTTTTTAATTGTGTATAATTTAAGGCCTTCTCTCAGAGAGAGAAAGAAAGAGAGAGAAGATGGGCCCTTATCCATTCATGCTGGCCCAGAACATGTTGTTAAATGCTTCGACCAAAATAAAATTAATTTATTTTATTATTATTTTAATTAATTTTCATTTTATTTAATAGTCGAAGGTTGAATGTCATATAAATAAATCTTTGATCTTTGGAGGTTCTTGGTAATACCGGTTTCATCACAATGTTTTCCTTCGCCGTTGTTGAGCGATGGCATCCAAACTGCACATAATTTATTTAAGGAAAAAGGAAAAAAGGAGATAATTGTTGCAGGGCTGAGGATCGAACTGGGTGCCTTCAGATTGTAAAGCTCACATTCTAACTCTCGGCCACCATCTTTCCCCTCGTTTCATACACAGCTTTATGTAAAAACCTATTCATCCTAAATCAAGTGCTAAAAATACCAAAGCTCTTATAAGCTAAGTAGGTACGATAAATTTCCTAACTGAAGGAGAAAATCTAATTTTACATTAATTTTCTTAGAGCCCGTAATTAAAGCAGGAAGCCCTAAATGACTTGCGACATTTTATTAAAGGCCCTTCTAAGGAATGGTACTTACCAAAATAAATTTTTAGGGCCTACAGAATGTAATATTGTATTTTTTTTTAACCTCCGGCGCAAAAAGAAAAATGTTATAAATTTTACGTAGTGTGTATCTGTGTGACTGTGTGTGACTGTAGCATTGTATATATACATATAGCTCCCAAACGTTGTAGCCGTGTGTGTTTTATAATATTTCTTAAAATATCAGTTTTTGAGTAAAAGTCAAAAATTAAACATATTCGAAGTGGAACGAAAGATAGGTCGAGGCAGATCTCCTACATGCTGGACGGACCTCATTAAGACAGCAACTAAGTCTACCATAACAGAGTGTTCACGTAATGCGATGAACCGAGTAAAATGGAGAAGCATTGCAAAATCAGTGATCGCCGCCGAGAAGACCGACGACGTTGAAGACCCGCCGTGTACCACCGTCTTACCAACCACGACCACTCTGCCAAGAGTATCCGACTAAGAAGAAGAAGAGAGATATTCATAAATAAAGTCGTACAACATAATATATTTTAGAAGATAAAAACGATTGAAACCCATGAAAGTTTTTACATTCAATTCCTATTGTAAGCATATTTTTGTTAACTAATTTTTAACAAAATCCAATTAAATCAATTTTTCTGTTTTATTATAGAAACTGACGTGATATTACACACGTATTATATACACACGAATTACTCACGTAAGATTAAGCCGGTCACTCCGACTATAGTTTCAACCGCATTAGGCAGTCTTTTTCAAGGTGAATGTCTTACGTGAGTAATTCCCGTGTAATATAAAATAAATAAATCTGTTTTCTGTTTTAGTCCATAAATGAAAATCTGTCTTTCGATTTTAATTTCGTTTATTTTAAGGATTCCGTACCTCAAAAGGAAAAATGGAAACTGCTAACTACTGATCCGATGTAGAAAAAAAAATATATGGAACTAAGTTATTTGAAAGTATGTCCATTCAAATAAAATATAATAAATTTCAAATAATAGCATTTTCAAAACCGGTTGTCACAAAAATCCGAATAAGTACGAGTAGGACTCGCGCTTTGGTTTAAACGATAAATAATGGCCAAGTGCGAGTCGGTGACAAATTTTTGTTCATTACCAAGTTATAACTGGTAATTTCGTTACTTCATCATCATCGATGACGACCTTATCATTTCTTTCACCAAATCGAAATTCCAAATCATACTAATTTTAATGTCGTTTTTTTTATTGATAATTATTGTATTTTGTGTTGGTACGGAGCCCTCAGTGCGCGAGTATGACTCGCACTTGGCTGGTTTATTTACGCACACAACGAAACTTACAGCGACACCAATGATAACTACATAGTCCACATGCAAAAAGCACAGAACTATATCTAAGACATAGATAAGATATATTATCTTAGATATAGGTCTGTGCAACAAAGTCAACAAAGGGTGAGTTCGACTAGAGAGGTATCATGCCTGATTTAGACCAGATGCGTTCGTACCCAACACACCAACCATACCATATTTTGATACCATAACCATACCACCTTGATTGTCTGATCTGAGCATAATAATTAGGTACAAACTTTACCTCATTAAGGCTGCGTATAAGGCAAGAAAAATTTCTGATTTCACCCGCGCGTCTCGCATCACCCGCATTAGTGTGAAACACAACCACGGCAGCGCGGCAGTCGCGCGCAGCTAAAGTGTACACAACTCGCGCACTCGACCTTGTAAAGCGGCAAGGAGCAATAACACACAGGATAAGCATAGTGTTGGTGCACTTGGTGTTTTGGCGATTAGCTGAGTTCGGTCGCGGCGCGCAAAACCGTAAATTGTTTATTTCACTTTTCAAAATTGTATTTGTTATTTATTTTTAGGTTTTCTACAATATAAAAATAATAAAGTATATAAATTAAATTGATATAACGTAAATAAATTCTCTAATTAAAATATTACGCTGGAGACAGTTTCAGAAAGCTAAACATTAAACTAAACTTTCTTTGAAAATCGTCCAAAAACAGTCAACGCGGCAACACCTTTGCAATTTTTCTCCTCATATTATTTAGTCAAAAAGTGGTCATATATGACTGTTTGCTAGCGTAATTCTGATCCGTGCAAAGTTTATAAAGTGATACATCTATTGGTTGCTGTAACATGAAAATCTGTTGAGAAACAACGAAGTTTCCTGCAAGTATATCTTTAAATTATTCGTCAGCGGTCGTTATTTGATAGCAGTGCGTCGTGAGCCGTAACGTCGGCGCTGCGTGTGAGTCACCTCTGTCACCTCACTCGCTGTGCGGTATAGCAGCATTTTGCCGTTCACAGTGTAGTGCCGCAGCTTTTACCACTAACCAGTACATCCAACTAGCTCAGCGAGTTAAAATAACAAAATGTCTCTGCGTCGCACTCCTCCAAGCACGCCGGTAACGATACGGCCGGCAAATTCTGCTTCAAATTTAGTTCAACTCAACATCGAATCGATGTTAACGTCAAAAAATACGGCTGAGCGGTCAAGTTACAAACGAAAATTTGACGGAGAAGATGACAGCGCCACAAACTCAGTCATTTCAGAAATTCGCATTCAATTTAATAAGTTTGCAGAAGGCCAAGATATAAAATTTAAAAACCTTAAATCTTCATTCGAATCATTGGCATCGGAATTCAGCAAAACTATGGAGCATATGAATCTTCGCTACGA
Organism: Agriopis marginaria; assembly: GCA_932305915.1. Classification (NCBI taxonomy): domain Eukaryota; kingdom Metazoa; phylum Arthropoda; class Insecta; order Lepidoptera; family Geometridae; genus Agriopis; species Agriopis marginaria. Next base: position 15,645,354 of record OW029914.1, on the reverse strand, counting down.
GGAACTTGCTGGAGAGCTCTCTAAGGTGCGGAAAGAGAGATCTGAGGACAAAGCTTGCATAAAAAAGCTTGAAGAAAGGCTTGAAACAGCAGACCGCAGAGGTCGCAATGCATGTATTGAGATAAGAAATATATCTAAAATTCAAGCAACTGAGGGTAAGCTAGATTTAATTGAAGTTGCAAAAAACTTAGGAGTAGTCATTGGTACTGAGATCAAAAGCTGTGATATTAAAGACATCTATAGAATTCCTTCTAAAAAAGACACTTGCCAGCCAATTATAGTCGAATTTACAACCGTCATTAGGAAGGAGGGTGTCATAAGTTCGTGTAAGCAGTTTAACAGAGGAAAGAAACGCGACGATAAACTCAACAGCAGACATCTCAAGCTGAAAGCTCCGGAAAAACCAGTCTACGTCTCTGAATGTCTCACATCAAAATCGAGAAACATTTTTTATCTTGCCCGAGAATATCACATTAAAGACATCTATAGAATTCCTTCTAAAAAAGACACTTGCCAGCCAATTATAGTCGAATTTACAACCGTCATTAGGAAGGAGGGTGTCATAAGTTCGTGTAAGCAGTTTAACAGAGGAAAGAAACGCGACGATAAACTCAACAGCAGACATCTCAAGCTGAAAGCTCCGGAAAAACCAGTCTACGTCTCTGAATGTCTCACATCAAAATCGAGAAACATTTTTTATCTTGCCCGAGACTTTGCGAAAACGCAAGGATACAAATACTGCTGGACCTCAAACGGAGTAGTTTACCTGCGCAAAGACGAAAATATGCCTTTTACTCGAATCTCCGAAGAACAAGATCTTAAGAAGCTTACAACTTCAAAGTGACTATGCGAAGTATTCAATTCTATTTTTATCCTCCTTATAACACAAATACCTTATCAAATTACTTTTTATGCATGCACATGGCTATTAAATGTTCTCCAAACCTGCTCTACCTCCATTATCCCATACATACCACATACCTCACCTTATAACCAGACCTGTTACAAAAACCTACACTGTTTCAAAACTCAACACCTGCAACCCCTATTCATTATTTTTATATCATATGTTGTCTACATTACCTACATCCGCATCGAATCGAAAATAGTATGCCTTACAGGTAATTACTCAGTTGTTAGAGCGCTGTTGAAACAACTACTGCAACTAAATATAGGTATTAATCCTGTTGTTACTTGCAATTTGTGTAAGATTGTCTCTGCGAGCTGGACCTTTGCTGTCTTTATAACAAACAATGGATAATTTTACACATGATATTGGAACTCAACTGGATAGTATTAGCGTATCCTCTTCTTATCTCTGCGATCCAGAAGATTGTTCTAAGTACATACAGAACCATAACTCTCGCCTCAATATTTTGTCACAAAATATAAGGAGCGTAGGTCGAAACATTGATGGTCTATTTGCTCTTTTATCGAGAATAGCCGTAGAGTCAGATATCATTGTTTTATCAGAATGCTGGCTATCGCAAAATCCTCTTTTACCTCCTTTGCAGAATTATCATACCGTTTCAACAACAAGGCACTTTAACCAAAATGATGGCCTTGTTTTGTACATTAAAGCAGATAATAGCACTAGTTATGAACCAGATTTCAATGAGGGAAATTGTTTAGTGACTACGATTAATAATACTACCGCCATTATAGCTCTATACAGACCGCCAATGTTCAAAAAAGTGGACCATTTCGTTGCATCATTGGATAAAGTATTGACTTCCTTAGCATCATTTTCAAATGTGGTTGTGATCGGTGATACTAATATTAATATTAATCCAGTGCTAGAAGATAGCAATATAGCTAGCTACCTTAACTTAATGGCATATCACGGATTACTACCAGCCCATAGTATACCAACTAGATTGAGCAGTTGTCTGGATCATGCTTTCATTAGATCTAAAGCTGAAGCAACGACCCTAGTCATTAAAAACAGCCTAACAGACCACTATACAATCCTGGCATCGCTAAATTTGAAAAATATGTCAACTACATCTACAAAAACATATATTACTAAAATAGACTATAAAGGTATTAGTGCTGAGGTTGGTAATTTTGATTTTCAGCCAATCTATGCCTTTGAGGACTGTAACTTGGCAACTAGTTTTCTTATTACTGCGATCACCAACATAATAGACAAGTATTCTAAAAAGGTATCTCTTCCTCGTCGTAAAACACCAATTAAGCCCTGGATAACACCGGGTCTCATTAGATGTATGAGAAACAGGGATTATTTGCACAGAAAATTAAAATTATCTCCTGATAATGAAACATTAAAATGCACCTATCGAAGATACAGAAATTTTCTTAACGGCCTCCTAAAGAAACTCAAGCAACAATTTGAACGTGTTCAATTAGAAAAGGCTAAGAATCCAAAAGATTTATGGAATGTTATTAATTCTATTATTGGATCTAAGCCAAAGACTACTGTACCTCAAGAACTTCTCTCTTTCGATATAACACCTTTAGATTCTGTCAATAAAATAAACGATTACTTTGCCAGTGTAGGAGAATCTCTAGCTGAAAACATTTTATCAACTTCATCTCTATCTCCTACTAATTCCTCGGTAACTTCCACGCAGCCACACTCTTTTTATTTGTCACCAACAGATTTAACTGAAATTGTATCCATAATTAATTCCTTCAAGGACAAATTAACGATTGGTCATGATAACATCTCGATGAAAATAATTAAGGATAATAAGTTTAGTTTGGCAGGACCTATAACACACTTATGCAATTTATCGATCAATACGGGCTCTTTTCCAACTGCTTTTAAAAAATCTCTTGTGATTCCAATACATAAAAGTGGTTCTAAGAACATTATAAGTAATTACCGACCTATTTCTATCTTGCCATCCATTTCAAAAATTTTGGAACGTGTTATCAATAAGCGACTTGTTACCTACCTTGAAAAATATAACCTCTTATCAAATAACCAATATGGGTTCCGTAAGAATCGTTCAACTGCAGATGCAGTCGCTGACCTGACTAACCATATTGCAGAGAGATTAGATGCTGGTGACAAATGCCTCGTAATATTTCTGGACCTAGCAAAGGCATTTGATACCGTGTCAGTGCCACTGCTTCTTCGCAAGCTTGAGGCCCTGGGCGTACGTGACCTTCAACTTCACCTGTTCGAAGATTATCTGAGCAACAGATCTCAATGTGTCAAAGTAGGGTCTGAGATCAGTAGCGCAAAGCCCGTCACTTATGGCGTGCCACAGGGCAGCATAGTTGGCCCTACTCTCTTCTTAGGTTACATAAACGAACTATGCAATATCCAATTATGCAACGGTAAGGTTGTCTCATTTGCGGATGATACTGCTCTCGTTTTCCAGGGAGACAGTTGGAAGAGTGTGTTTTGCGATGCTCAGGCCGGGTTAGACAAGGTTTCTAAATTGCTGCAAAACAACTTGCTAAGTCTAAATGCTTCAAAAACAAAATATATTTCCTTTTCGATGTTAAAAAGAACACAACCAGACTCCCAGTTTAAAATAAGGTATCACCAATTTCATTCAAATTCTTCCTCAAACCTTTGCTCAACCAATACTTGCAGCTGTCCTAGGCTTGAAAGAGTTGAGACGATTAAATACCTTGGTGTAACGCTCGACAGTGCCCTAACTTTTCAGCCTCACATCATAGCCCTGACAAGTAGAATCCGTAAGCTGATGGCTATCTTCAAAAACATTCGATATACTGCAAATAGTGATGTATTGAAAACAGTCTATTATGCCCTTTGTCAGTCGCTTTTAGGGTATTGCATTGAAAGTTGGGGAGGCTGCGCGCAGACCCATATTAAACCTCTAGAAATTGCTCAGCGTGGAGTTTTAAAGGTTATGAAATCGTTACCTTTCAGGTTTCCTACCAAAACGCTATACAATATATGTGACGTCCTGACAGTACGTCAACTTTTTGTTTTGAGGCTTATATTGAGACAACATAAACTCCGCCCACTACCAAATCAGGACCGTTCGCTACCCAAACATCGTCGGGTTGACAAAGTCTTTCGCATCCGGTCACTGAGAACCCAATTCAGCCATAGGTTTCCATGTTTCCTCGGCAATTATCTGTACAACAAAATATCTTCTAAGATTAACTTAAAGGACTTAAACTCTTATGGCTTAAAAAAGTCGCTGACAGCTCTATTAAAGTCGTATGACTACAATGAAACAGAAGACCTTTTGACTGTAACTATCTAGGGTTATCCTTCTTCTCTCATCCTCTCCATCCCGTCCCATTCCTCTCCTCTATCCTTTAAGCCACAGATAAACATCACAAAAACGTGAGCATATGCATACAAATGACTATTGTATAGCCAATCCGATTTATTAAACTTTTACGTAATTTTACAATTCACATTTACTAATTCTTTATCTAATTTTATTTAACTGACAACTTAATACTTATTAGCATACTACTATAATTTTAATCCAATCTAAATCAGTTAATTAATCGATTATCAAATTTGTTAAATACTGTTATATTAATTCTAGACGACACCTATTTTGCGTTATAATTGTGACTGTTTTAGCTGGTACACACTTAAAACAGGTATTATAAGAGCGCAGATGCCTATATCACAGGTATTTAACCTAGCATAGGCATCTGAGAGACATTGTGAGTGTAGATATAATTATTGTTTGTACACACATTGATAGATGTAAAATTTCTTCGATACATGTTAATAATTATTGTACTAATGTCAATAAACAAATTTGATTTGATTTGATTTGAAACTTAACTAAACTAAACTGAACTATGCTATGCTATGCTTTGCTAGGTTGAACTTGCCGGGATAAGACCAAAAAACCCAAAAACCTCGTGGCACGGGGTACCCGATCCCGGGTCATATCTCCTAAACCAGACCTTTAACCCAAAAAAAAATACAAAAAATATTTAGATTTTTGCTTTTGAAATCAGCGAGAAATACATTTAAATAGAAATAAAGAAGGGTGAAAACCACCCCCTACCACGCCCAAATTTTGGCTCGAGGTAGTAAAGCTCATTTTAAATTTTAGTAATTTTTTGCAGATTTTTTAAGGCTGTGGTTTAGGAAATATAACTAGTTCTAGTTTTTAGTTTATATTATAGTCTAAGTTAGGTCTTAAGATTTTGACGACCTGAAATACCCGGCTCCTCAAACATTTTGTCCCAGGTCAATCCAGGCAAGAATAGTTAGCTTCACTGGCTATCCAACGATAGGTCATTTAGTATTTTAAGACTCGTAGGTACATAGTAACTTGAGTTACTAAGTAGCGAGGCGGTCCCTAAATACCCGACTTTTTGAAGGTCCATAACTTTGGACACAAAGGTCCAATCAAAAATCTGACGCAATAGGCATAATTTTTTCTGGCAGACAAAGACGTTAAACTCAAAAACTCGGCTTTAGGACCTAACCCTAAAGACCCCAAATTGGGTTTGAAATTACGTAACCGGAATTTCATGTTAAAAATAACAAAATTTTTCAACACAAAAAATTCAGTGGTGTAATAAATAGACTATAAATATTTTTTTGGTTTTCTACTCTCACAATTTCAGGAAATAAATAATATAAAAAAAAAAATTGTGTTTATTTAGTTGGTAGGCATAAATAATAATAAAATAGAAACACTGTAAACACACGTGTGTAGAAAATAAAAAGACGCGTCTGATAAGCACAAATTCGGCTATTTTTGTGCAAAGGATGCCTTTCAAAATATTAAAGCGCAAAAATCCGGAAAATTTTCGTAATTTTTTTCAAAAAACATCGATTATCTCAGAAACAGTACGTATGAGGTCATTTTTGTAAAAAAAACTGGAAATCGGATGTCAATCCGGACTTTAGTTTATAACATTTCCTGAAACTTTCCCCACCCCCCCCCCACCTCCCAATTTTTTCAAAATTTCGGTGCGTCGGAGACAAATTCTGACCGGATTTTGTGTATAGATCAAGACTTGGTCTTCTTACCCGGACCCCCCCTCACCAAAATCCCACACATTACCCCAAAATTTTAAAAATTGTAGAAAACTTTACCGGATCGTTCCACATGCCATCAGTAGCCCACGGACATACCCCCACCCGCCTTCAAACAACTTCCGTAAATGCATGCTATGCTATTCTATGCTATGCTATGTTATGCTAAGCCATGCTATGCCATGTTATGCCATGTTATACCATGCTATGCCACGCTAAGCCATGCTGTGCCATGCTGTGCTATGCTGTGCTATGCTGTGCCATGCTGTGCTATGCTGTGCCATACCGTACCATACTATACCATGCCATGCCATGCCATGCCATGCCATGCTATGCTATACTGTACTGTACTATACTATACTATACTTTGCTATACTATACTATACTATACTTTGCTGTACTAAGCTATGCTATGCTATGCTATGCTATGCTATGCTATGCTATGCTATGCTATGCTATGCTATGCTATGCTTTGCTATGCTATGCTTTGCTATGCTATGCTATGCTATGCTATGCTATGCTATGCTATGCTATGCTATGCTATGCTATGCTATGCTATGCTATGCTATGCTATGCTATACTATACTATACTTTGCTATACTATACTATACTTTGCTATACTAAGCTATGCTATGCTATGCTATGCTATGCTATGCTTTACTATGCTTTGCTTTGCTATGCTATGCTATGCTATGCTATGCTATGCTATGCTATGCTATGCTATGCTATGCTATACTATACTATACTTTGCTATACTATACTATACTTTGCTATACTAAGCTATGCTATGCTATGCTATGCTATGCTATGCTTTGCTATGCTTTGCTTTTCTATGCTATGCTATGCTATGCTATGCTATGCTATGCTATGCTATGCTATACTATACTTTGCTATACTAAGCTATGCTATGCTATGCTATGCTATGCTATACTATGCTATACTATACTGTACTATACTATACTATACTTTGCTATACTATACTATACTTTGCTATACTAAGCTATGCTACGCTATGCTATGCTATGCTATGCTATGCTATACTATGCTATACTATACTATACTATACTTTGCTATACCATACCATACCATACCATACCATACCATACCATACCATACCATACCATACCATACCATACCATACCATACTATACTATACTATACTTTGCTATACTAAGCTATGCTATGCTATGCTAGGCTATGCTATGCTATGCTATGCTAAGCTAAGCTAAGCTAAGCTAAGCTAAGCTATGCTATGCTATGCTATGCTATTCTATGCTATGCTATGCTATGCTATGCTAAGCTAAGCTAAGCTATGCTATGCTATGCTATGCTATTCTATGCTATGCTATGCTTTGCTATGCTATGCTATACTATACTATACTTTGCTATACTATACTTTGCTATACTAAGCTATGCTATGCTATGCTATGCTATGCTATACTATACTATACTAAAATAAACGAAACACGCGAAAGCCCGTTGGTCCAGTTGGTAGTGAACCTACCTTCTGAGCTTGGAGGCGTGGGTTCGATTTCCACCTAGGACAAACAGTTATGTGATGAACGTTTGTGTTTGTCCTATACCTGGTTGTTAATAACTATAATCTATTTAAGTATGTATGAATTATTTAATTAAATTTAATTTAATTTATGAAATTATTAATTAAAAAAAAAAAATTTTTGTTAATTATTATTATATTTTTTTATTCAACTAAAATTATGTTTTACTTAATAATTTTGATTTTTAGTAGTCTTTCTGACTGTCTCTCTCTCTATCTCTCTCTCAGCTTTCTCCGTCTGTCTCTCTCTCTCTTTCTCTCTCCACACGAAACACTTAGACTCTTATAACTATATTACCAAGCGTACATAATAATAGATGCGTTAGGTAGGGCCTACTCGTATCCATAATTATTAATACCTGTAATTTTTTCATAGTAGCTTTACCTAGTCTGTGCTCTAGGTCATTGGCAACACATGGTTGCCGCATCAAATGGTCGCGTTCGAGCCATAGATTTTTTATGTTATCCATTGTTTGAAAATACAGTAGGTGTTGATATAATCGCACTCGGAAGATAAATCTAGGCGAATAGCAAGCGCGTGCGTCCTTCCCCGTTGGAGCATAGTGCGGTACTGAGGTTGAACGGAGCGTGTTTCGCCATTTAGATACAAAGCGCAACAGAATAAGGTTGAATATCGGACTTGCCGATTGACCGAATAGTTGCTTAGAACTAAAGGACGTAAGTCTCAAATCGAATATAATTTATTATGAGAGTACTAATTAATCTAGGTAAATTTTGTCTTAGCACTGGAAAACAAACTATATTTTCCTTCGATGAGTATTTATTTTAGATATGTGACTGAAGTTCTATCCAAGAAAAAATCAAAAAAATCAACAAAGAGGCACCGTTTTGAAAACAATAAAGTATCGAGTAAATATCTTGCTATTATGTTTCTGTCTTAGTGCCGGAAAGAAAATGAATTGAAAAATCTCATATATCAATTATTACGTTGATAGGATATTTGGTTTAGTTAGAATATCATGGCAAATTAGCATAAAATTTCGGAGGCCCCCTCTTAAAACATTCGTGTACAAATGATTGGTCGTTTAAATTAGTCAATTGAAATTGTGTTGGTCACAAAGTTGCCTCGCAATACAGCGAGGCAACGCGGCCATTATTTTGGGCACTCTGCCTGAAATTAGAGATCGTTTGTACCTAATATATATAGCAGTGGTTCCCAATTAGTGGTAGCGCGAAGTTGCATCAAGGGGTACGCGACGCGCGGCAATATCTTCGCCAATATACTTAGTTTTATCAGTATCCTAGTACCAGTATTTCATTTTTTATTTATCATTCCTGCAATAAAGGCTGGAGTGGACCAAATCCAATTGCAGTCCGGTCCGGTGCAGACGCAGTTTGTGAGGACCAGTAAAATACCTACACAATTCTATGAAAGACGTCACACCGTATGCTGTCCGTTTGTAGTCCATCTGCATCCAACGGACTGGATACAGCGTGTGGTCTTTCCCTCTTTCATACAATTTCATACTACTTTACTGGTCCTCACAAACTGAGTCTGCACCGGACCGGACTGGAAATGGATTTGGTGTGCTTGAGCCGAGCTCGAGGGGTACCCGAGTTTGAGGTCTTTCTTGTGGTACGCAAGAAAAACCAATTGGGAACCACTAATTTATAGGCCTTCGTTGCTTATAGATAGTATAAACGATCTTTAAATAGTTGATTCTATAAAAATAAAGTATATTTTTTGTCAATTGAAACAACTGAGACTGAAAATAAGTTTATTTTAATTTATTTGTCAAAAAATAAACACAAAACGAGATTTTTGCGACCCTGCCAGGATTCGAACCTGGAATCTTCTGATCCGTAGTCAGACGCGTTATCCGTTGCGCCACAGGGCCTGTTAGTCATAGCACCGAAAATAACCGTCTAATCCCGATTTACATTTCAAATTCCTATAAATAACTATTTTGAGAGCTACGTTCCATATTGTACATAATTGTACAATATAGAACGTTCTACTTTTAGTAAGTGTATTAATCTTCATTTAAAAAGCCAAAGATCGGGTAGATTGGCGTACCTTGGAAGAGGCATATGTCCAGCAGTGGAGGCTGATTATGATGATGATAGAAAGTGTATCAGGAAGGAAATTCCCAGTCTTACTATACAGTAAAGCTACAAAAAGATGATTTTATAATGTGTTTTCTTTGTACTGCGTATCCCACTGATGGGTATAATAAAAACCTAAATTTTCTAAATGCCACTCTCCCCAGTCTCTCACCAATCGCATCCAACTCGTTTCCAACAGTTCTGTTGATGTACAAATTTAATGTATTAATCATGATCACCGTCATCGTCATTTCAGCCATAGGACGTCCACTGTTTTTTTTTAAAATAAATAATTGGCATGCATTTGACCACCATCTCGCCTGATGTTAAGCGATGATGCGGTCTACGTTGGAGCACGCTTGCCTAGAAGAAAACGATTCACTCGTGATTTGAAGACACTCAGATTGTAACCATCGGGGAACACCCATTCAGGCAGCGCATTCCACAGACTAGCAGTTCGCACAATAAATGTAGAATCAAAGTGCTTCGTACAGGTTTTCGGAATATCAACCATAAAGCGGTGACGATTTTTTCGTGCCCCCTCTGGATATAAGCCTCCCCCATCGATCTCCAAAAGGGCCGCTTCCAACCGGCCCTTTTGGAGCATCCAGGCGTTTAAATAATGTAAAATAATTGTTTTTTAGCAGATGTATGGCATGCTGAATGTGCCGCACACTACCGGGAAGATCCTGCGCTACTCGGGCCCGTCCCGGTCTCGGGGACCCTCCTTCATGGTGCCTCCACAGCGAGACAGGTCTGAATTACTAATAGCATTCTTAATTCACATGATGTCTGAGGGCATCATGACTTAAAACATCAACCAAATACAGACAAAACTTCCATGCACGACTTCGCGGATAAATGGAATCGAAGTAAAAATAAAACAGGCTAAATCAACGTCGGGCTCGTGCACTGAGGGTTCCGTCATCATCATCAGCCAGAAGACGTCTACTGCTGAACATTTGCCTCCCCCTTTAAACTCCACACTGAACGACAGCCTACCATCTGCATCCACTCACATATTCTGTGAACATTTCAACTGGCTATCTATGACGGTACGAAAGATACAGCCGTTAAAAGGTAGGACAGACGGACAGACAGTCAGACCTGTCTGACGGTCTGTCTGTCCATCCGTCTGTCTGACTGTTTGTCCGTCTGTCCTACCTTTTAACGGCTATAATTCTTGGGCAGTCATCATCATCATCAGCCAGAAGACGTCCACTGCTGAACATAGGCTTCCCCCTTTAACCTCCACACTGAACGACAGCCTGCCTTTTGCATCCACTGGATGCCTGCATCGACGATCGATCGATCGATGGATGCGGATGGACGCGGATGTTCTTGGGCAGTACAAATCGTGAATGTGTATCAAATGATGACAGTTTGTTATTGTTCAGGTTCGAAACCCTGAAGAAGCTGGTCCGCCAGGAGCATGTGCGAGAGCTGCAGAGGAAGTACGATATGGAACAGAAGCAAGAGCTGAAAGACATCACCGCGGGACACGGGTCAGTATCATCCACGGATAAGGCTGCGTATCCACTAAATAATTTATTTTATTTATTTACACAATAAAAATAATAATAATAGAATTGTATTTTGCGGAACATCGACTCGAAAGAAGAAGAATAATAAATAACAATAACAGGGTATATTTTTTTTTATATGAATAAAATGTGTGAAACCACGTCATTTACCATAATATTTTTTTTAGTTTAAATTAGAACGGCTGTCAAGGCATTTTTGTAAGAAATTTATTGTTGCCAGTTGCACCCATATAAACGAAACGTCAGTCATTCGACATCAGTTAGCAACTGTGATGCGGAGTTCGACGCGTTGATCTAAATAAGAATGTTCAATCAAGGTTCACTCATATCATAGATTTTCCTTCTCATTTCCGTTCTATTTTCTTCTCTTTTCTGTGTGCTTATCCACCAGAGAAGTACCTACGAGGAAAAAACCGACCAATAGGATTGCTTCAATCCGTCTCGCCTAGCCTCCTATTGGTAATTTTTTTCCTCGCGCACCGCTCATCTTTCTTACCATCTCTGGATGAGTAAGGCTGCGTATCCAACGCAGCCTTACTCCTATACAGGGTTCTGCGTAAAAAGTGTACTGAGCCGAAAAGAATCTATGGATCCTTTTCACTACTCACGAACAGGAATAACAACTCTTCCATAGAAAACGGTCAATCACGCTCTCAGAAAAAATAAATGGGAGTATTGATATAGTGATATTCCGAAAATCGGTACAAAACGCTTAGATTCCACCTTTATTGTGTTAACCGCTAAACCATAGTAGAAATGGCTATATTATGGAATGCAGTACTTGAATCGGTGTTTCCCAAGTTGGAACTAAGTGGCTTCAAGAGTGAATCTGTTTCTTCTAGGCAAACATGTTCCTCCATCTTATAGCTTAACACAAGTAGGTGAGGTGGGCAAAAAAAAAACAAGTATAAGATTAAGGCATATAATAACTACATACCTATGTGTAGTGCCATATATGGCTCCATTTGAACGGCTTAATTTTCGCGTATGAACTAGGTTTCTATAGGTAGTAAGGTGGAAGCGTTATACCTACAGTTTTCCATCTAGCAGTTAAACCCTCCCCCTCCGCCCCCCCCCTGGTCGTCCATTGACATTTGATCATCTCGTTTGCAGTTGTGTGCCCATACATGAGACAAAATGTTGGGAGCAATATTTAATGCACGAATGATGGAGCAACTGCTATTTTCTGTTCACCAAAAGAGACTGAAATTAAGGGCAATAATTAAAAAATATCTCTTTCACATAAATGAATACCTAAAGAGGATAAATTTCATCATTATTTCTTTTCAATCTTTCTGTCAATCACTTTATCAAATATTCATGATGACTGAAATTTTTTACATTTACATTCAGAAAAACATTCTTCAGAGAAAATTATCGGGTAGGCACATTTTTACACAGGATACTCCAAAATTAATTTACCCAACCTTTCACTGCTGACAAATCGCTGCAAAGTTGTGTTGCTAGAAAACGTTTTCCGAATTCTCCCGATTCAGCGAGAAATATTGGAAAAACAATTTCCTCAAACAAACGAGATTAGCGAGCCTTTTTTTAAATAAACCACATTATACGACACGTCAAGAAAAATGTTTTAGCCTTCAGAAATTCCTCTAAAAACGTTTCTTTCAATGTTAATCTGACGTTAAATTGTTACTCTTGTTTCGTCGGTTTTTCCTTCTTTTTTGAATTAAATCCAGAGATAGCCTTTTACAAATATTCTCTCGCTATCTTCGTGGCCGCAAATGTTTTTGATTTACTTACCTAAATGTATAGAAATCATCGTTTGAAGCTTAGATACTTTGTAAAGTAATATACAAATGGAATTGAGAATAAAGCTTTGTAAATTATTATCTCACTCGAACGAAATATTTCTATACATAATACCGAATTCTATTTATGTTTATATGAATGAATACTAAATTGGCTCAAGAATATCTATATTCCAACGAAATATAATTTCTCCTTTCTATGAATTGAAATTATGTAGAAACTGAATTAGTATATATGTTTTAAATTTGAAGTTACTAACTGTGCCCCGCGGTTTTACACGCGTAGTGATAAAAAATGGTGATAATGATGATGAAAAGAAGCCTATGCCACTCTACGGCCATTAAACTATACCCATGCAAAAAATCAGGTCAATCCGATGCTAAGTTGCGGCGTGAAAGAGGAACAAACAAACTAACAAACAAATACACTTTCGCATGTATGATTTGAGAGTTTTAGAGTATAGGTTACGTAGCTATGATTAATATAAATTAGACATTTCAGTTTTTATCTGTTTACTAAATAAAATATCTTTAAAAAACTTCTTTAATAATATAATCATATATTGGTTGACTCTAAATATCTGTCGATAGTGAATCGGTTTCTTCTAGGCAAGCGTGCTCCATCGTAGACCGCATCATCGCTAAACATCAGACGATATGGCAGCCAAGCGCAAGCCTATAACTATTATGAAAAAAGAAAACAAAAAAACTTTTTTTTTTAATTTTTACACCAGATAAGATTCACAAGTAATTTCATCAATACACTAAGTTGGTACAAGAGTTCTAATCACATCAGACACTCTTAAGCACGACACAGCGGCTTTGTTCCTTTAATTATGTCACTTGTTCGCCCCTGAACGTAGGGCTCCATGCATCGCAAACACAACGAACGAAATGAACAATGGAGGGGCTGTAATAAGGGTCTACCAAAATGTATTTTTTTTAATTAATCTTAACAACGTGTCTTCCGACAACCGACTTCCAAAAAGAGGGGGTTATCAATTCGACTGTATGTATTTTTTTTTGTATGTTTGTTACGCGATTACTCCGCTAATTTAGAATTGTTTTTGATGATTATTTGTTTGGTTGGTAGGTCATATCTCATAGGTGTGGTCCCATAATTTTTTTATCGACATTGATTCAGCGCTTTTTGCAAAATCTACAAAAACATGACGATACGCAACGAATTCAATGTATATTGTACAGTGCCACCAACTTAGCTGTTAAATTGGAACTACAGTTATTTCTTGGTGAATTTCATACTTTGTTCTCCACTAGCGACGCTGTCAACTGAAAAGCAAACATAGAGGAACTGTTCCTATATTATCTCGTTTTTAGACAATCTCACTATCTACTCCCTCACTGTTAAAGGCAAAATTGCCCCAATAACCAATGGGGCCGTAGCCAAAACAAAACAAAAAACGATAGATCTTCAAAAAAATAAAGAAGTGTCTCCATGCCGACCGGGCCCTGTTGTTTACAAAGTACAAAGTATTTCAGTTGTAATATTAAACAATATTTTCTACTTTTTAGTTTCAGTTTGTAAATGTAGGTATAGTCATGAAGTCGGTTCTTTTTTTTTCAAAAACTATTATGTTAACTTCTATTTATTAGAACATTTATTTGTAAGTAACAAACAAACATGGCATCGAATCTGATGTACTCTAAACTAAACTAAACTAAATTTGACAGCTCTAAAATTGTTGTCATCGTTCACATATTGAAATTAAAAGAGATGCAGATAATTTTAGTCCTGTCAGATTGGTTTGGTGTATGACAGAATCAATGCCAATAATGTATGCCCAAAATGGGTTAACTGTAATACTAAATCACGAAAGTACCTATAAAACCTTATATATGTACCAGTTTTTACAATAAAAGCTATTCTGATCTGATTTATCTATATCTATCTATACTATAATCTATACTAATATTATAAAGAGGAAATATTTGATTGTTCGTTTGTTTGTTTGCATTGAATATGCTCCGAAACTACTGAACCGATTCGAAAAATTCTTTCACTGTTGGGAAGCTACACTATCCCCGGGTGACATAGGCTATAATCTATACCCGTGCGAAGCTGGGGCGGACCGCTAGTAATATTATAAAGAGGCAAGATTTGATTGTTTGTTTGTTTGTTTGCATTGAATAGGCTCCGAAACTACTGAACCGATTTGAAAAATTCTTTCACTGTTGGGAAGCTACGCTATCCCCGGGTGACATAGGCTATAATCTATACCCGTGCGAAGCAGGGGCGGACCGCTAGTAATAGATAAACAAAAGAGCATTTTTAGGTTATTATCTCAACTATGCATATCGGCTCGCTCGAACCGATCCCGCGAGATCAGTTGACATAATGCATATTTTGAATTTGTCTACTGGACCCGTTGACGAATTTTGTAATTTGTGTACACGGGGAAAGGTGTTTCTTTTTTATTTATTTATTAATATATAATAGGCTTGCATTTGACCACCAACTCGCCTGATGTTAAGACCGACGTGGCATCATTTTGCAAAAAGGAATTTTGACTACATGCGCGATCAAGGGGTTATATTATTTGTTGTCGTGCTTAGGGATCCGAAAAACTGTGCTGCACTTTCACTAAATGCTACTCGCGTCTTTATGCTTTAAACACTTCCCACCTTAGAGCTTAGGTTCTATTAGCTCTTTCAATTTCCACCCCAGACGGCTGGTAAAGGCAATCTAAGGCTTGGTCTCATTTAGCCCAATGGAATCGGTGTATGCTTAATTACCTAGTCTATACTAATACTAATATAATATTATAAAGAGGAAAGATTTGATTGTTTGTTTGTTGTTGATTGAATAGGCTCCGAAACTACTGAACCGATTTGAAAAATTCTTTCACTGACGGGAAGCTACACTATCCCCGGGTGTCATAGGCTATAATCTATACCCGTGCGAAGCTGGGGCGGACCGCTAGTATTATTATATTAATAGGGCGAGATGTAACTTTCAAACATTATCATGAAAAATAAATAATAGAGTTGTTTTCATAAGTGATAATACCTTATTTTACGCATAGAACTTGTACTGGGTACTTGTTCACCAAATCTTTTTTTTTTAAATATTTTTTAAAAATAATTATAATGAAAAACGTTAGTTAGGTCTGCTAAAGAATATAATTATGTTATCAATAAAAAAGATTAAGAGTTAAAAGAGGTACTTTTTGCCCATTTTATCTACCCTCGTTCCATCCCCAAACAGTAATCTCGACGAAAGCCCCGCACTCTCTCATGTAGAACAAAAGTGACTCATTAGACCCCTCGTCACTTCGCCTGTTTTCCTGTTTTCGTGGTGTTCCACGTGTCCCAGTTATCTTTACTTACGTATAGCCGTATAGCTATTATAACAGTACTTTATGGTTTCAAAGAGGAAATTACTTAAAAATATATTATTGTGGCGCCCAACCAGTGACTTCAGTTTGCACACCACGTTGGGCGACAATTTTCCTAAAAACAGTTAACTATTTATATCCTTATCAGTGATTAAGCTTTCAAATCATCGCAAAGTGAATAAGATGTAGAAGAAATAAAAAACTATTAGACGCGTGGTCTTATAGTTTTTTACAGACAGTAAAAACTTTATCAAGATAAAGATAAAGATTATTTATTTGCACAAAACACGAGTAAATCATACACACATTTAAAAACGCATGCACAATAGGTGGGTTAAAATATTAGTCACTTTGTATCATGTTTTGTCTAGTTTGTAGGCGTACAAATCTAGAGAGATAGTATAAAAATACCGTAAGAATTATTTATATAAAAAGTATTAATTAAATTAACTGTCGAAACAACTTCAAAAGTTCAGATATGATGTTATTAATTTAAATAGTTAACAGATAGACATTACTATAATCTATCATATATTATTATCTCTTCTCTATCTCTATCTCTACATAGTATAAATTGAAGTCGCTTTGCGCGTCTGTCTGTCTGTATGGCCGCTAACTCCTCCTAAACCACGCAACGGATTTTGATGCGGTTTTTACCATCAGTTAGATACATTTTCAAGGAAGATTTATATATATAACTAGGGACCCGTCCGGCTTCGCACGTAAATTACACCCGTGTGAAGCCGGGCGGGCGGGTCGCTAGTATATCTATATATATAAAAGCGAAATTCATCTACTCACTCATTCACTCATTAAACACGAAATCTCGAAAACTACTTGACCTAAGAAGCTGAAATTTGGCAGGTAGATTCCTTATGAGGTGTACAGGTCCGTTAAGAAAGGATTTTGCGAAAGGGCCGAATTAAGGATGACAAAAGGGGGTTGAAAGTTTATATGAAAGTCTACGCGTACGAAGTCGCGGGCAACAGCTAGTTATATATATAATTATAATATACTCGCTCCCTTAGTCGACTCGAGCCGAATATCCCCTAACGAGCGATACATAGCCGAGCGTGATGACTCAGTCTCATTCAATACCCACAAAATAAAGACCTCAGCGCACCTAAAGAAGTTTTTTCTTCAATTATAGTTTTTTTTTAATTATTAACGTAAATATTCTGTTACACAGTGACGACTATGTGTACGGGAGCTACAGTGAACAAGAGCCTCGAGGATTGCAGCCTCTGCCAGTCGAATACCCCGCTGACGAGCCCCAGTCCAGGCAGCAGCACAAGTAAGACAAGCGGTTTATATAATTTAATATCCACCTACCCGCACAATTTAAATTTTATCTATTTTATTTGTATATGACAAATGTCTAGTGTAATTCCGCTTCTACGTCACTTCGAGTACAATATGGATTTTGGGACTAATTATTTTTCTCTATAGATATTTGTGATGCTAATTTTAACCTAAACTGAAATAAAATATGAATTACCTAAAAGAGAAAAATTAACCTAACCTAAAACATTATTAAATCTGTACCAAAAACTTCGTAATAAAAAATATTGTACTAATGATTTAAGAGAAAAAACTTTACCTAACTTTTTCTCCTCCTTTTTTTGACCTGTTACACTAAATGTCATAATACTGTTAAATTTTCTACAATAAAAGGCATTGAGCAGTTATATTGAAATTTGAAAGCGAAATTCATTTCCTACGCAAATTCTTTGTCTAACTTTACAAATTTTAACGTACAATTGGTATTGATTTTGCTTTCGTAACTGAACATAATGGTTTGAAAGTGTAATACCTATTGTAAATTAAGATCGCGTTACACAATTCGTATCGTTTTTTTTTATAATTGAAATAATAGGCATTTGTCCAGAAGAACTTTTGAATATTGTTTTAGTTTTATGTCTATAAAAGTAACTTTACCGAAGAACCGATAACCGATGGGGAAGAAAGGTTCTTGAGTGGAGACCACGAACCGGAAGACGCAGCGTAGGTAGGCCTCCCACTAGATGGACCGACGACATTGTGAGAGTCGCAGGCATATAGTGGATGCAAAAGGCAGGCTAAGTCGTTGTCGTTAAGTGTGGAGGTTAAAGAGCATGTTATGTTATGTTGTTAGGTTATGTTCAGCAGTGGACGTCTTCTGGCTGCTGATGATGATGAAATGTAACTTTTAATATTTTTTTCGTAGCAGGAAGCCTCAGTCTGGAAGTCGCCAGGTGTCCCAGTTCTCCCGCTACTCTGACGTGATGTTGCCACCTGTCCGCCGCACATTCTACCACCCTTACTTCGACTACACCGCTCCTGAGCTCCTCCCCTTCTACTGAACCCTCAGGAACAAGAGGACGACCTTCTTCCACGTGATCCCGGGAACTCTTCCCTCAATGTACAAACTCTTTGCAAGCTTTAATTCCAAATATCAATATTAAACGGTCATATCGAAAGCATATCTTCCGCTTTCGCTTCGAAATCTCTAGTCATTTTGCGAGCTTTCTCATGTTGCGGTTTATATTATATTTACGAGAAAAACATTTTACTATGTAGATACTCAATTTAATATACCCCTTTTTAATAATCGATTGTATTTTTCGATAGGTTTAAGATATGAATGCGAATCTCTTACATAAATTCGAATTCTTAGGCTGATAAAATTGAAATGATAGTACTTCCTTAGTGACAATAATTCACTATTTGTATACAATTCGATCAATTATAAATAATTATGACATTGCAGTCAATTCCGTACAAGTTAAAAATGACAATAAAAATGTAATCGGACAATAATATTTTCGATTTATTATTGTATAATTCGGTGTTTAGGATTAGAGAATATTCACATAAACATAAGGATTTAATAATGTTAATTCACTTCAAATGTGGTGGGAAGCTGGCTGGGAATAATTGTGAAACTTTTCGCTTCGATTCCTTTTTAAAATTTCCAAGAAAATTAAAAATTTCTAATCTTGCCGAGCATACCATTGCTTCGCCGTTTGTTGGAAACTTTTTTATTAACATTCAAGAGGCAGGTCTGAGCCCGACAGCTTCGGAGAATCGAAGCGAAAAAAATTAATTAAATATTTACATAATTGTACGCTCTCCTGGACTTTTACGTAGATCTCATTTTCGACCTCTTTATAAGAATTATTTACCTACTTATACGTATATTTTTCGTATTTGATTTTTGTAGTTAAGTATAAAAATATGTTACACCTAGTTTAATTAAAATACCATTATACTTTCAATACAACATTCATTTCATTCCGTTGTCGTTTTCATTTCGTTGTTTGCATTTTTATTTTTTTTTACTTATTGAACAGTATTAATTTTCTTCGTGCATTAGCTATGACCTACTCATAGTAATAATAATTTCACACTTATTATTATCTAATGGTATTAGCCAATTACAAGATTGTCTTGCCACATTTCATTAAATATTTTTTATACATATACATTTAGTAAGTCGTAAATATTACAAAATTAAATATCTGGTTGTTGTAGAATCATCAATTATAACGGTTATATATAATTGTTAAAATTATAGTGACTAAGTATAGCATCGTCTACGTCAAAAGCCTTCAAGACGGCTAGTCAGATCGGCTGTGTTTGGACGAAAATGAATCTAATCGTAGTAGAAATATGAACGCGATTCGGTTGAGCGACCGAATTCCGACAAATAAGGCTTTAACTACATTTAAATGTTTCATGTTTATTATAATACCTACATAGATAAATGTATTCTAGTGGCGCGTCCAGCGCTTATTTATTATTCTTGTACTATGTAACATTAGAATTAGATGTAAGACAGTCTGATTTGATGGAAACTGTCGATAATTTCATAAGTTTCTTTAAAGCTTTCCGTCGTGCACAGAAGCGTCAGTGTTTAACATTATTATTTTTATCTAGCTAATAAATTCAATCCAAATGCGGCAACATTAATGCCACCACTCACGCACATAGTGCGTGCGAGAGCGGAATGGAGAGCACCCCGAATCGCAATGATACGATCCTGCGCTGGGTAGTCACTCCAGTGTTGTCAGGTCTCCCGATTTTACAGGATTCTACTGACTTCAGCCGAAGTCACCCAATCTCCCAATGTTCTACTCCATTCTTCCATTTTTTTTTGCAAACTTTTTAGTGTTTTAGATTCCATAATTATAGAAAACTGCATTATAGGAAATGCAGAAGTGGACTGCCATTACTGTGTAATATGTACCTACTAAGGACGTAATAACATACCACACGCAACGTAAAATATACTCATACTCATATTTAATAGCAAACTCGTTTACCTACTTGTTTAGTTGCATAGAATGTAAACACAACGGTGCAGGGCGATGTATAAACCGGATTTTGCGCATTAAATGCAAACTTTACGATATTATTTATGCTAAATAATAGTTATTTTGTTTTTTTTTTAATTTTGTCTTCATACATCTCCCGTTTTTTCCTTGGTACACCATTTTGCGAAAATTAGACCTGGCAACACTGAGGCAGTTAGCCATTCGCTTCTGCTCGAAAAGAACGCGATACCGTCGTACCTTTTACCTCAATCTCTCGCTTGTATCACACCTACGGTACGTACCCATACTACGTGACCCGTTCAGCAGGGGGGGAAGGGTGTCTTCAAAATACCACGCTCGGTCTCAAGGGTGGGGGAGGAGGCTTAGGTTTTCGTCACGTAGTCAATATAATCTTAAGGAAATCTCGCTCTTTTTTAAGCTATGTTCAAGCATAAGTGGCAAGCGCCGTATTAATAAAGACAAATATGAGCAAAATAATCTATTTATTAACTCTAAATTTAAAACCATCTACGTGAAATCTAGAGGAGGGGGTTGGGGGCCTTGGGATATAGATACCTACTACGGGTGGTCACCGAAGAGGGGGTAAAAAACAATAAAAAAATAGGTCTCGTAGTATGGGTATGTTCACTTATCCTTCCGCAATTCAAGTGAAATATAATACATATTATAGTCCAATCGAAACAGGACTTTCATTTTAGCTCCGGTCACCCCCGTAGAAGCCGTATCCCGTCCGCACAACACATAGACCTCACAATGTTATACTTGGCTAAATGCAGAGTACGGAAATAGAATGTAAACATCGCAAATTTGGAATGTTGGCCCATGAGCCATGAGTTTGTCCTTTTTGTAAGTAATAATACACCGTGACGGTGCGGTATTTGCTTAGCTTTCATAGCTCATACCCTTCATCTTCTGACCCTTGTCCACGTCCGCCCCAGACTCGCTACATTCCATTCAACAATATATAATTGGCAACGCACTGAAAGTTGAAGGCTGTATTTCTAAGAATGTTGTTATCTATTTGTGTACTATACGATAATATCTAATATCGACGTAAATTTGTCGACATAACCACACAGACTAAAAAATTTGGCTTTAAAATTATATTACACCATGTATGTATTATGGCTTTAAGCAAGTCAATGGACTCATTAAACTTGTATTTATTAACGGAGACAATCGTCCCATCTGACGTGTTACGATTAGCAACATATCTATACGTACATATTTTTATTTATAATATAATTTTCTAACGATATTCTGTAGTTTTACAAGTTATTTTACTATCTTAGACATTGTTAGGACGCGTTCTGAATTTACTGCAACGACGCTGACAGCGCTTATAAGAACTGACACGACATGCGACAAAAATTATGTTTTTTGTGCCGTGTTAATTCGTATTCACGCTGTTGGCGTCGTATACACTATTGGCGTCATTCGGAACGCGCTTGTAGTTAATTAGTAAACGACAATAACTTTTTATAGTTATTTGAGCGCATTGCAACAAAAAAGGTGTTCTAATTATGAAACTTATGAATATTTCATTAAATTTAGAAGTTTGCCGTAACATATCCTTGTTATTAAGATACAGAAAATATCTACTACAGTAATTCTATAATTATAAACCATATCAAACATTTACTATTCAGTACCTAACTGATAATGAATGATTAAAAATTAAATTTATGTAGATTCTCCCCAAAAACAAGCAAATTTAATAAACTGGCAACACCTTTTAGCGCGTCCAAAATACCACAAAGTAATTCGTAAACTTTCATTAAACATGTAATTACCAGGAAAACGCTGTTTATTAATAAAATAATGTGGTAAAACAGTGACTATTTAAAAAAATTGACAATAATAATGTTTCGCTTACGATGCGAGTAAAATAAATTCAGTAAACTTAATGTTTGAACAATGTGTAAGTATTGGTGTTTTATTTTTTAATTGAGAAATAAAGTTAGTTACATACTCCTGAGCACAATCTTCTTTTATTTACCTACATATCAAACAACCTTTTTTTGTTGACGGGGGGAAATCTTCAAAAGATACCCAGCTGCATTGGGGTGAAGCCGGGTTATGTGAGATTGCACCCACTAAAATCCCCTCGGTGGCCGACCTCTGTGCCAGACGGAGCGCACCGGTATCTCCATAGGAACACACCGGTATCCTCCTAGCACACTGCCTTAAGCAACGCTCCCGGGAAATGTTTAGGGCATTTCCGTTCCTTTCCTTTACAACGGCGTGGGCCACATCGCGCCGTTGCTTCCCTGGGCTTGCTGAATGGGAGGTCAGATCCCCAAATCTGACCACCGACCCGATAACCAGGGGCTACGAGTAAGATGAAAAAGTAAGATAAGAACGGACGTACCTTCCCACTCTATCTCTCTATCAAAATAAACCGGCTCAGTGCGAGTCGGGCAAATCGTATTTCGTATCTTATGATTATGATAACTTTGTGCTTGTGTTTGTATAATTTTGAGGGTTTAATATAACAATGAATTTTAACAAATAACTGGTTAAAGTTCACTAGTTAAGTCTGGCTACACAATTCGTACAAAAAAATATGTTGTCGCAGAAAATTAAGAGTAGGTGCTTCAATTCTAAGGCTATTTTTGTTGGACTTTTTTTTAAAGAATATAGATAATTTATCTAATTTTATTCGGTTAAGATTATTAACTGGTGTTTTTTCTACTTGTAGTATTTTTTTAAAATCTGATCAGTTAATTTCGTTACATCACACATTGGTTAATTTCGCGATTGTCCCGCGCCTTAACAATCCATCGGTCACAAAGGCCTGGCTCGTGCGATCTTCAAACTTTCAAACAATGATTAGAACCTTGCAAGTAGTCACAAATAAAAACTGTGCCAAACAATGACGAAAGGGTCCTTTGAAAGTTGGCGAAAAATACGTGAGGAGAGTCACAATTCTGCGGGCTCAAAACGCCAAATAAGTTGCTTTTAAAGCTTTCGTAAAATCAGATGGAAAGATGTCTGCTATTGTAAGCTTTTTATTTATATAGGTATGAGGCGCTGCAAACATGTAGATACGAGGTTAAAATTGCACCGAGCGTATATAAGAATACGCTTGCATTTTACCACCATCTCGCTTGATGTTAAGCGATGATGCGATCTACGTTGGAGCAAGCTTGCCTAGAAGAAACCGATTCGCTCGTGATTTGAAGATACCCAGATTGTAACCATCGGGGAACACCCATTCAGGCATCGCATTACACAGACTAGCAGTTCGCACAATAAATGTAGAATCTAAGCGCTTCGTACGGGTTTTCGGAATATGAACCATAAAGTGGTGACGATTTTTCGTGCCCACTCTGGCAGTCCGATATAAAAACGGGCAGGAGGGAATTAGATCGCGCAGATCCGATGCACTCTCCGATACCGGTCATAAATATTGTTGCATGAATAGGTAGGCATGTGTTGCTCAGATAAGACAAACAAGAGAGATAATTATGGTAAGGTAGCGTTGCGGGGGTGAAAATGCATCAGGCCAAAATCAGGCTTGATGTCTTTATTCGAACACCCCCTGCAGACGACCTTGACGTTGCTTTAGGTGTCACTGCAAGTTATACCTACCTATGTGCGTGAAAAGTTACTACTGAGCCAGGAGCACGTCTGCCACTGGGTAGTTGAGTACGAGGAAAGAAGCTGTCTAGGACCGTTTCGGACCCTAGGCTCAACTGCGAGGCTCAACTAGTTGAGCCGTTCGGACTTTTTTTCCCTTAGGCACAACTAGTTGTGTCTAAAGGAAAAAAAATTACCCAAGGCTCAACTCGGTCCCTAGGCTCTACTGCGAGGCACAACTAGTAGAGCCGTTTGGACTTTTCTTTTCCCTTAGGCACAACTAGTAAGTGTCGATTAGAAAAAAAAAACGAATCCTCAATTCAAAAAAGAAATATCAACGGCACCACTAGTTTTATGCCCGATGTACCGTTTGCACCATTGGCTTGCAACATCAATGGTGCAAACGCAACTGCTTTGTATCGTTTGCACCATTAATGGTGCAAACTAACGTTTTCACCTCGTACCGTATGCACCATTGACCAATGGTGCAGATGCAACTGGCAATTGCAGGAGTACGACCCGTCCACCTGCCGGCTTCAACCCACTAGTGGAAAGCATGGGTAATTCGCATTTACCTTTGAAACCACTGCATTAGAGTTGGAAACTAATAATAAAAAAATAATCGACATTTATGAAGATCAAGAATAGTTTTTACACCAAATCCAAGTACCAGGAATGCATAAACCATGAAGAGCTTTCCCCTTCGTGATCCATAATAACACTTTTTGTGAATCTAGAGTGAAATACTTCAGCATCATTTCTGTTATCCTGGTACCTGGTATCGACAAATTGGGCTGTTCCACTTGTCCCTACCAACGTAAACCATCATCATCATTATTACCCTACTCTTATCAGACGGACTTGGGCCACTCTCTCGGGGTAGATGTGGGCGTTGACAGCTGTCAGTGTGACAGCTGTCAAACTTGGTATGACGTGTTACGTTGGTTGGTAGGGTTGGACAAGTGGAACAGCCCAATTTGTCGATACCAGGTACCAGGATAACATAAACGATGCAGAGGTATTTCACTCTAGATTTACAAAAAGTGTTATTATGGATCGGGAAGGGGAAAGCTCTTCATGGTTTATGCATTCCTGGTACTTGGATTTGGTGTGAAAACTATTCTTGATCTTCATAAATGTCGATTTTTTTTCCCAACTCTAATGCAGTGGTTTCAACGGTAAATGCGAACTACCCATGCTTCCCACTAGTGGGTTGAAGCCGGCAGGTGGACGGGTCGTACTCCTGCAAATGCCAGTTGCATCTGCACCATTGGTCAATGTTGCATACGGTACGAGGTGAAAACGTTAGTTTGCACCATTAATGGTGCAAACGATACAAAGCAGTTGGGTTTGCACCACTGATGTTGCAAGCCAATGGTGCAAACGGTACATCGGGCATAAAACTAGTGGTGCCGTTGATATTTTTTTTTAAATTAAGGATTCGTTTTTTTTTCTAATCGACACTTCCTAGTTGTATAGCGCGCCATTCGCCAGTTAGAGCGTCCGAGCACTCGCCCGATATTTCAAATATTCCCGCGCTGAGCGAGGAGGTGTCGGAGCCTGGACGGCGTCGACGCGTTTCTTCGCCGGGTGCGCCATCTAGGGATTGCGTGGTGACACGAGAACGCGTCTCGGCCCGGCCGCCACAGAGAGAGACAAGACTCCCGGCGCGATACCGCGACTAGCGTAATAAGATTTTCTTTGGTGTAAAAATGAATGATTATTGTTGATTTGTGATTGTATTACACCGAATTATAAATATGCTTAGTGTCTGTGACAGTTTTATTTATGCGGCGAACCCTAAGAGCCAGTCGGGCATTAAAGTTGTGCCTAAGGGAAAAGAAAAGTCCAAACGGCTCTACTAGTTGAGCCTCGCAGTAGAGCCTAGGGACCGAGTTGAGCCTAGGGTAATTTTTTTCCCTTAGATACAACTAGTTGTGCCTAAGGGAAAAAAAAGTCCGAACGGCTCAACTAGTTGAGCCTCGCAGTTGAGCCTAGGGTCCGAAACGGTCTAGAACCCTACCTTGTGATCGCCAAAAGAAAAACACCACTACACAGACCACTTTAAATTTTTAACGTTATTTAGATTGTCTCACAGTCTTAAAACAATTATAAAACACTGGTGCACTCGTGGGTAAACTGGATTAGTGGGTTTAGTTTGAAGATAGGAGTGATACCTACTTATAATGGGCCAGGTTCCTACGAGGTTTAATGCTAACAGAGTCGAAGATTCATGGTTCGAGAGTCAAGATTCAAGGAACAAGGAGCGGCCAACGAGGTTCCTCCTGGGAGAGAATCTTGCTGACTTCTTCAAGTAATCTTGCCGACTGCTTCAAATAATCAGCTCTTATCGACGGTACTTTCTGAATTTTCCATAATTAAAACGGGACCTTATTACTGAGCCTACGCTATCTATCAGTCTGTCCGTTAAACGGCTGTATCTTCCGAACCGTAATAAATAGCCAGTTGAAATTTTCACGTTTTCACGTCACGTTTCAAGTTAACATACCTAATAACACAAAGAACAAAATAATATTTTACACGGATTATAAAGTCGGGCGGGAACTATATTTTATTATCAAACTTAGATTTAAATTCATCAAAATTTATGATGTAATTGTTAGCCCGACTACAAAATCCGTGTAAAATATGGTGTTGACTTCGGTCCCACCAATGCCTATCAAAGGTCCGGGCTAGATCCGTGTATCATAATTATAATCAGCCTTTTACCAGTCCACTGTTGGACTTTTAGCCTACCCCCGATAGGGCCATATCCACCACGCTGACCCAGTGCGGATTGGTGGATTCACATACGCCATTGAATTCTTTCTCTGTACGTATGCAGGTTTCCTCACGATGTTTTCCTTCACCGAAAAGTCAGTGGTATGAAAATCCGTACATAAACTCCAAAGAGCTCATTGGTACGGGCCCGGGATTTAACCCCGCGACCTCACGCTTTCAAGTCTAGCGGTCTGCTAAATAGGCTACCACGGCTTAGACCCGTGTATAAGTTTGTATAAAAAGTTATAATAATAACAACACGCGCCGAATTGAGAACCTTCCTCCTTTTTCGATGTTGGTAAAAAAACGAATGTTCACTCCAATAAATAAAATCAAATTAAGGGTAAATTATAAATAATAATATTCGGTTTTTTTTTACAAACACGGTCATCTGACTCCAAACTAAGCAAAGCTTGTGATATGGCTGCCAGAGACTGATATATTTATAAAGTTTTAAATACATACTTAAATAGATATTAACACCCAGATATAGAAGAAACACAAATGTTCATCACATAAATGTTTGTCCTAGGTGGGAAACGAACCCACACCCCCAAGCGCAGAAGGTAGGTAAGTACTAAAGTATGAATAAAACACAAAAAATTAGATAATTTCTTAATATATTTTTACATTTGACATAATACAGGCGGTTACACAAAAAATAAATAAGTCTTATGAGATTTACAATTATTTTAATGTGATGTATCGATGAACAGAACGAGTAAATATTAACTACAGATTACAATTAAAAAAAACTGTACAAAAATCTATAAACGTGACATTCTCTTAACTGCTATTCTGGCGCGGTCGAAATTATCCATCACTATCTCATTAAAAATATCATGAGGTGACCCGTGATAAACTCGACGCCTGCAGAAAGACCCCCAGTTCAGATTGTTTCATTTGTAAAAAGGCAGTTCCATAATTCAAAACTGTAGGATTAAATGTGGTTTTGGTACAAACTAAACAGATATTAAGGTGGTTAACAGGCAAAACTCGAAAACTACCTTTTTTGTTTCATTGTGTTATTCTACTTACTGCAGATAATTCTTGCACTTTTGAAACTGCACATCGAATATGAATATTAAAAAAAATAACGTTTTTTCCCTCACAGTTAAAGGTATCTCCTTGTATATATTTAGTAGAATAATAAAATAAAACAAAGGCGTTTACAAGTTTTTCGGGGTCAAAGATGACCCGACACATTGCTTGACGAGACATTGTTGTGGGTCTTTTCAGATTTTGTGGTCAATGTAGTTTTAGTCGGTGATTTACCTTAA
The DNA here is from genome assembly GCA_932305915.1 of Agriopis marginaria. Lineage (NCBI taxonomy): Eukaryota > Metazoa > Arthropoda > Insecta > Lepidoptera > Geometridae > Agriopis > Agriopis marginaria. The sequence goes on along the minus strand of OW029914.1, from coordinate 15,617,133 downwards.
AACACAAGTCGTGATAAACATAGACAAATTAATTGTGATATAATAGTAAAGTTAGATTGTGCTTAACAATAACATAAAATTGTGCTGTGTTATAGCGCTAACAAACAAGATGGACTTGGTTGACGGACCGCCATCCAACCAACGGGAGGGAAAGAGAAAATATGTTCTCTTTCCCTCCCTCCGTCAACCAAGTCCGTCTCGTCTGTTTGCGCTATTAAAGTGTTCTAACAAACGAAAATCTATTTTCTGTCGCAAGTTTTTCTAGCTCTGACAACTGCAGTGAATTAGTAGACTGTAAATCTGAATGAAAACCATAAATACTGCTAGGTTTTTGATGTGAAATATCTATTATCCACCCAAAAGGTGGACAGGTGACCTAAAAGAGACCACAGGGAAACGCTGGAGGCAGACCGCTTCCAACCGGCCCTTTTGGAGATCGATGAGGTAGGCCTATGTCCAGCATGATGATGATTTATTGGCGCACCTTGACAGTGAAACCTACTCCGTAATGGCAAATAACATGACGCTCTGTTATGCCGTCATGTTTTACATCTGCCGGGCATCTGACGGCTAACTTTTTTTAACGTAAGATGGAGCCGGTACTCGATACACCAAAGAACATATAAGAAAATATGTTATTGGAGCTATTAGATATAAAAAAGTGTGCGGAACACGACAAAAGTGAAAACTTCATTATGGTTGACATTGGCATCGATTCTGATGTACTCAAAACTAAACTAAATTTGACAGCTCTAAAATTGTTGCCATTCTTCTCTCACATATTAAAATGAAAAGAGAGGCAGATAATTTTAGTCCTGTCAGATTGGTTTAGTTTAGTGAGTGGCATGACAAAATCGACGCCTATATCGCACTCGCTCCCTTAGTCGACTCGAGCCGACTTTACCCGAACAAGTACCTATCTGAGCGTAACGGTCGCGCGAGTTCAGTGCATTTTCCCCATTTCAAAAAGTATAGTTTTCAGTTCAAAGAACTTGGACAGATTATAAAAAGGTAAGCAATTTTCGTCTATTTCAAACAATAAAAGTAAACAAATATCTAGTGACATATTAGTGTGTGAACATTACAACAACGTTAATACAAGTTACAAAAAAACGGATAACGGCGTTGATTCCTTTATACAGTTAAATGAAGGAGCCACTAACATATTGCTATAACAAACCTGACATTCATCCAAAGAAAAATCACAGTTCCATTATTGGGTAAACGGTAAAGACAACATTTTGGTCGGTCGCTACTATTTTCTGGACAATATTTGTCAGTTCAAAACGTGCTACACTTTCCACACAAATTGGAATAATAAAATGTAAGTATTTAGATACATTTTCCGAATATAACAGAATCAACGCCAATGTAAATAATATCAAAAACTTAGGCTTGTAAACAGAAATAAATGGAATGCGAGAATAAAAACGGGAATTATCAAAAATTGGCACAATACAGTTTTCGTGAAGGCGGCATTTAACGTAATTAGGAACGGCAATAATTTGGCAATTAGCTTAAACAAAGGGATAATAACTCTGTGGAACTTAACTAAGCTTCTAGATATTTTAACCTCCACCCACGAATGGTCTAAAATCTACAAAGTCAACTGACGAGATTAAAAGGGTATAAATGAACGAATTCCCGCTAAGTACCTAAGGGAACGTACCCCTACTACGTGACACATTTTAAACAATTCCCCTCCTCGATGACCTCCCGGCGCTGCCAAGTCGACTGTCGGTACATCGAGGTGTTGAGAGGTATTTACGACGCCGCAACTATGAGTGTCCAAGTACAGAACCAGCAGTCTAAGCATATCCAATTGCGCAGGGGAGTGAGACAGGGAGATGTAGTATCCCCGAAATTGTTCACGAGTGTCCTGGAAGATATGTTTAAGACACTGGACTGGAAAGGTAAGGGCATTAATGTCAACGGCGAATACCTCTCACATTTACGATTTGCTGACGATATTGTCATAATGGCTGAGTCGCTGCAGGAACTGCAAGGGATGCTGTCTAGCCTGGCTGACGCTTCTAGACGCATCGGCCTCGGAATGAACATAGATAAGACAAAAATCATGCTCAATAGTCGCATAGACCCGGGGCCGATAGTAGTTAATGGCGTTCACCTCGAAGTAGTTCAAGAGTACGCATACCTAGGACAAACTCTGCAGTTAGGTAAGAACAACTTCGAGAAAGAAGCCAATAGAAGGATTCAGCTGGGATGGGCAGCATTCGGTAAGCTTCGTCAAGTCTTCACGTCGTCCATACCACAGTGTCTCAAGACAAAGGTCTTTAATCAGTGTGTCCTACCCGTTATGACCTACGGTGCCGAGACGTGGACACTCACGGTTAAGGTGGTCCACAAATTTAAAGTCGCTCAGCGAGCTATGGAGAGAGCTATGCTTGGAGTTTCTATACGGGACAAAATTCGGAACGAAGTTATTCGACATAGAACCAAAGTTACCGACATAGCTCAAAGGATTAGCAAGCTGAAGTGGCAGTGGGCCGGCCACATTTCCCGAAGAACCGATAACCGATGGGGTAGACGAGTTCTGGAGTGGAGACCACGTTTAGGCAAACGTAGTGTAGGACACCCTGTGGCCAGGTGGAGTGATGACCTGCGTAAAACGGCGGGTAAAAACTGGATGCAAGGAACTGCCGACCGAGCTCAGTGGCGTGCATTGGGAGAGGCCTATGTCCAGCAGTGGACAATTAGAGGCTGATGATGATGATGATGATGATGACCTCCCGTAGTATATGCCAAGACCCCCCCCTCCCCTTTTATTTTTCACGTAGTAATTAAAAAATATGTTTTTTTTTTTTTTTTATTATTAAGTAGAAAAAACTTTAATGTAAGAGATTACTACAATTAACTACGTGACATAAACCTAAGCCACGCGTGGTATTATGCCCCCCGTAGTATGGGTACGTTCCCTAAGGGGCTAACTGTAGCGGAATGGGCTTTATTATTCCAAAGTTCTCTTTACGCCGGTAGCATCTATAAAAAACATAAAAACAAAAGTACTTGCAATTGAAGAATTTAAATGTCTTGAAGTTATTAAATTTCACTGAAGTAATTTGCTCTTCGGCTTGCCACACCATTTCTCACCGGTTTATATCAAATAGTATTAAAAAACTGGCAACATTTTTACATCTTATTCCTACAGCGACACTTTCAGGTGTACATACAACATGGAACATTATTTTATGTATATCTAAGGATCATTCGTTTTATCATAGTGGATAAAGACAGTTCAATCCACGTCGAAGCGCTCCACTATTTCTCCCAACAGGATATAGTGTACCTGTGCAAATTCGTGATTGGCCAATGTATCTTAGTGTGGTCACTAATACATTGGCCAATCATGTGCACATACATAATTAGTATGTGACGGTATAAATAACACACTACCATAAAACACACTTGAACTGTAAGCGATTAAGAGAAAGATCGCGGTTTCATATATTGAACAAATTGTATTACAAAGTACAGTACAAAGCACAAAGTATAATACAAAGTGCAATCGAAGTATTAGACAAAGTAAAGTACAGTACAAACATAAAGTATAATACAAAGTGCAATCGAAGTATTAGACAAATTAAAGTACAGTACAAACATAAAGTATAATACAAAGCACAAAGTATAGTACAAAACACAAAGTATAATACAAAGTGCAATCAAAGTATTATACAAAGTACAGTACTAAGCCCAAAGTATAGTACAAAACACAAACTATAGTTATGTTACTTATTCTAGGTACTATTTGAATGGCAAAAAACTTTTCTGATACACTACCTATTTATTTAAAAAAAATGAATAAAAAATTAGATTGATTGTTACCATGAATGTATGACAATACCCTGATTGGATGTGCAATAGGCTAGTTGACAATTGTTTGCTATATCAGTGTAGCGACGTGTAGCTGATAAAATGCTTTCTACACTTTTCTCTCATTGGGGGTAAAAAACGACACAATGATAAATTTCAATTCAGTTGAAGCCGTCGAAAAAGTTGATACAGAAAATTCTCGATTTAGTAACACCCCCGAAGTGCCTTACGCACACGCAGTGCATGTCTGCGTAAGCATAACAGGACCGACGCGCCATAAGCAGTAAAGGGGTGCGTAAGCAAATTTCTCCCATTTGTAATTTGTCAAAAAATTCACTAGTATGTAGCTAGCTTTAATAGCTAGAAACTGAAAGCATCTTTACGCTGTCGCGTCACGGGTTAAAAATATGGTATCCTAAGGTGAGATCACATTGTCAGTGAATTTGTATCTTTACACATTTTGTGGTATTGCATAAAATTATGCTTTTATTGTTGTAGTTTTTTTTTTAATTATATTAATAATAATTTAAATATCTGACATCATATTAATTAACAGCAGTCAACTACCCTTTTGACAAAATGAAAATGGGACGAGCAATTTTCGAATTTACAAGTTTCTAATAATGAATTGAGCCGAAAACATCAAGCACGTTTAGTTTAAATATTTATTTACTTACTTACTAAGCACATTTGATCAGTTTCTTCGGTTGCCTCTCAATGAAGTATACGTTAAATTTTTGATTATATTTTGCTAGTCTAGATAATAGGGCCGTCGTTAAAGGACACGGGGCGGAGCGAATAGCGTAGCGTTTTAATAATGAGAATCTGCGCGTACAGGGCTACTTGGTAATCAGTTAGCAGCGTCTTAAGGACGGCCTCAGTACATAAAAGAAACAGCTTTTGTTTTACTTTTCGAATTCTTCGAAAAGTCGTAAAACAAAAGTTGTTTCGAAACGCTACGTAAAAAATACTACACCCCGCATTATCTAAACGCGCAGCCTTAGATCGAAATAACAGTCAAAACATCGACCTTACGTTAGTTTAGTTATACTTATACGTGAAGTTTGCTTACAACTAAGTTAATCTACATAGCTGCGACACTCGGGTTTGCCTACGTTGCTACTTTTCATATACATACACTATACATCATACAATCAGACGCTCATCTTTGGTTGACATGTGAGGGGTTAAGGCCGCGTTTTTTAAAATCAAATTACTAAAAGGCGGTGGCGAGAGCGACTTTGCGTTTTGATGGAGTCACACCGCCACCGCCCGCTGTCGTACAAATGAACAAAATCCAATAGGATCACTCCCCACCCGCAGATGTCAAAAACGCAGCCTAAGATGTTTGCACGAGATCTTTGTTTCTTTGCCATACTTTTTAACTTGACGTTTAAAAGCTATACAAAATCAAGAAATATATTTAAAAACGAAATGAATAAATAAAAAAATATTTATAAAACGAAAATGCAAAAGAAGTACATATACAAAGATTTAATTTATTATTTAGATTTTTTTTTACAAATAATCTTTATTATAATATAAATCCTAGCTATACCTAACTACGTCGGCAATATAATTTATATCTACATAGTATAATTAGCTATAAAAAAAACTATCTAAAATGGCACATCTAGGTAAACTCTACGTACTGTTTTTTTTTTATATATTATAATACCATAAAAGAGGCCGTACGCATCGGATGGATCTGATTCCGCCGTAGATATACTAACTGCTTAGTAAACTGTGGTAAATTCCTACAGATTACTAAGTAGCTATTATGAAATTGGCGCGATGTTGTGTTACACTAACCGGGGTTCCGTACCTAATCCTCTGCGATCCCCGATTTCACTATTGTTGCGCATGTTTTAAAAAGTATAAGCCCATCGAGATACAATACATATAGAGTCACAATCGTGTCAAAAAATGTCCAAACCAAAATTCGGTGCACGGTACGAATTGCGCAGACTTATTGGTTAGTTACAAGGTAACCGCGATTCGACTACAACGCCGCGCAATGCCAGAGCTACGATGACATAGCGGACAACTAACGTTGAACACTATGCAAGCGACGTAACGTCTAAATTGGAGTAAATGTGGCATTGTGAAGTATACAATTGATACAATGTATGTACAATAACGCTCCGACGTTTTTTGACTGTTTTCACTGAGAGATTGTGTCTCTATAGGAATTGTATCTCGATGCATAAGCCCAAAGAAACCGTTCAACGCGCAAACATCTTCCCCCCACCACCCTTCAGCAACTTTTCACTAACAATCTTCCACTATAGAGACATGAAATAAATAAATATAGTCTATTTTATTCACTAAACATCCCAAACTATCATTTTACTTGTAAGGCGATAAAATCTATTTTAATTCTGTCACTAAACTATAGTATAATTTGTGCATATTGGAGTTCATGTCTCGATAGTTAATATCTTCTTTACACAGTGGTGCGATTTGAAAACACAAAGCCAGCGGAAAAGAGAGCTACTCATATGTGTGAGCGGGAGAGAACTATTAATTTTCTATTCCAATTCATGAGTGCGAGATAGACAGAGAACGATACTATTCTACGATGGATGGCGGGCGCACTTTATTGCATACAATGTGGTACCTTTTGTTGAGTGGTAAAAGCTAGAGGTGAAACGGATAGCTGTTTAGGCGGATACAGGATATCCGGCCGAACATTGCCGATTGGCGCATCGTAACTGGCAACCTCGCGTCGATGGCGTACGAATGATCGGGCTGGCTTAGGTAAAGTCAGGTTTTCGTCCATGAGCGAAGCAACAGAAGCAAGTTCATTGATTGCAAACACGATCACTTGAGGTTATTGTAAACGTGCTATTGTAGTTTCGAGGTTACTATATAAGTAATTTTCGTTGTAAAGTGAAAATATGGTTATTATAATATTTGTTAAGTGGATGCAATAAAGTATGTCCGGTCCGGTATCCGGACGAATACTCGCTTATTATCCGGTATCCGGCCGGGTAGAAAATTTAGGCCGGATACCAGATAGTTACCGGATATCAGTTTCATCTCTGGCACGCTTACTATACTTTAACACACAATGTGGCGCCAGCTTTTGTTGAATATTTCACAACGAAAGATGGCGCTACTTGTGTGTATACTTGGAACTCTGGAAGTCACGGTGATAAGTTGCATTATTCCATCTTCATCTTACTCTATACTCTGTGGCCATTTCTTTTATCTGATTTAACATGTTAGTTTTCTAAAAGATCCATAAACCTAACGATGTCAATGCGATGTCATTTGACTTTGACAAAAAAGAAAATAATTTTCTTTTCTTATTTTCCGCAGTAAATATCAAACGAACAGGGTTTTCTCAATCGCCCCACTGAACCCAAACAAAACCAAATACATCTTAATTGACGAACCACTAATAAGCAGTCTTCACATTTACAATATAATAGTAAAAACTAGTTTATTATAATAAAAATACTGGACCATAAAATTGATTTAATAGGAATTACATGACGCTCAACCGACTATTCGATATTTATCATACCTTAATGTCCGAGTCAAAATGTACTTTATTACATAGACATAAGACCGATACAAAATCACATTGTAAAGCTTGGAAAAGAAAGCTCCTTCAAGTCTTAGAAATTCAGATCGTAAATAGATCTTAAATCTAACTGAGTAGAGTACATGGTCGTACCTAGACGACTTGTTGACCAGAATCGTGGCATAGAAACACTGGTGCACTCTGGTCTATGCGACCAAAACCTGCTGTTTTCTGGTCGATCCAAAATCTCCTTAATTTCATCGTACTTCTTGGCTATACATAACACACTTTACATAATATCTTGTTTACTTAAATAATTATTACAAAAAGTCACTATTGGTGACCATTTTTTTTTTATAATACTTGTGCTAAGGAAAATAATATTAAATAATAAAATATATAAATTACAATAAATATTTCCATTTTGTCAAACTATTGCACGGTGCCTAAATAATTGCTATAAACTAAGTTATGTTGTAATTCCGGCATTGAGAATCTACACTCGAGGCGCGCTAAGAAGAGTTTAGACAGATGTTCAATCACTGAGGTTCCCACAACACGGGCCTAGAGCCCTGCCACAGCATAATCGAAACCTGATGTAATCTTTTACATGAATAAAATGATATGTATATAAATGATAAATATGGATAAATAATTTGAATAAAGTGTTTAAAGGTGAATATTCGTATTTTGCCCACTGCAATAAAAAGTAAAAAGCTGCATGAAAACCGTAAATTCAAATAACTTTTGAACGTAAGGTCATACGTGCCAGCTGTTTACCTACTGATATACCTACTAGTTTTTTTTTACTATCCGACCTCCTTCACTGTTACCTCTGCCTTTAGCAGGGACCGTTGTTTGGTATTTTTGCATATTTGATTATTGTTTACATTATTTTACTCAATTTAGGTATATATTTTATATGCAATATCATGTATTTTGTCAAGTATATAATGTGGTCAAATGAAGAATACTTTTCTACGCATTTTTTTTTTATGTCTAAATATAAATTTAGAGTGAAATATTGAAAGAATGATTTCATAGATCTTTTTACGATTTACTGCAGGTGTCATAAATGATTCAGAGCGCGGCTCGAGCGAAGTAAGACAATTTTTTTTATCGCATGTGTAGTTAGATATTTTGTTTCTCTTTTGATAATCTACTTGTTTGTTTTATTTTGTGATAACTAATTTCACATAAAAAATAGTCAAAAAAAAATTTTTTTTTTGTTGTTTGATTATGTGAAACTAATATTATAACAAAGTAAGCCAAAGAACGTATACTCTTCAAATTCTGTTTGGGTAGGTCTAATAGTGCTAACAGACGAGACGCACTTGGTTGACGAACCGACGTCTGACCAACGGGAGATAAAGATTAAAAAAAACTCTTTCTCTCTCGTTGGTTGGACGGCGGTTCGTCAACCAAGTGCGTCTCGTCTGTTAGCACTATAAGAAAACTAAACATTATAATGCAGCGGCCGGCTAATCGAAAAAACTGTTACAAAATACGAATTTTCATATATTTTTTACCATCAAAATATCGAATACACAACCACATCTTATTTCATAAGAGACAAAGCCTTAGATAGAAATTAATTTTGTCACCCTATTTATTGTAGATTTGAGCATTTTTTTAGAAAACACGAAAAGCAACTATTATTTAGTATTAGCTAGAAAACTGAATATGCTGCGAAATCTCTACATAGTATAAATTAAAGTCGCTTTCCGCGTCTGTCTGTATGTATGTCTGTATGGCCGCTAACTCCTCCTAAACCACGCAACGGATTTTGATGCGGTTATCACCATCAGTTAGATACATTTTCACGGAAGGTTTATATATATATAACTAGCGACCCGCCCCGGCTTCCCGCATAAATTACACCCGTGCGAAGCCGGGCGGGCGGGTCGCTAGTTAATGATAAATTAACCATTTATTTTCTGTTTTTACCCACGACGGAACGGAGAAGGTATGCGTTTAGAAGAGACGTTGTAAATGCAAAAAACTAATATTCCTATTTATATCTAACACGGCTCAACCAATTTGAAAGCGGTATTTTTTATATTTAAAAGCACGTATCATTGCGATTGTTTTTAGTTACATTCAATCAAAATCTGTCCATCAGTTTTAAAGTTATGCGCTTCTTCTATTTGATCGTGGGTTTTTAAATTTCTATTTATATTGATATTTTAGTACTGGCAATTACATTTTTTTTTGTACGGTCCAAATAAAGCCAATTTAAACACTCTAAAATTGCATCTTTTTTTCACAAATAGGAATTAAAAAGAATCTCAAATCTGTTATAAGGCGAAGTCGCATTTCGAAATCTAGTGCTTTCACCAGAACACAGTAGTCATAAAAGTCAGCAATCATAATATAAATATCATAATTTCAAAACAATAACTATTATTATTGTGACACACCCTGACACTTAGATTCAAGAAAGAGTAAAATTTTGATAGTGCAAAATTAATAACTGGGTGGGATTTGAACCTGTGCCCTTTGGAGTAAATGTCTCGGATGTATAACGTTATGTTAGTTATTAAATGCTGTTGGCCTTGTAAACTATAGTACGGTAAATTCTATAAAAAATACTATAAAAGGGTTGTTCAAAATAGGGGAGCAATAATTTATAGGAAGCAAATAGCTCTGCATTCTGAAAACTAGTACAAATCATCATATACAGGGTTACTGGTATAATTAGCCAGCATCCTCTTAAAGACGGCTTCAACACGTCGAAACAAACTACTTTTATTCTACTTATCAAAATACGCGGAAAAAAATCAGCTATTTCATATTTATTTTATCGGGAGTAAATGTTTTTTTTTAATGGAACGGTTGTTTTTTCGCGAATTTCGAAGTCGTAGAAACAAAAGTTGTTGGTTTTGAAGAACTGATGCCACTCTTAAGAGGATGCTAACTGTCCAGTAGCCCTGTATATTCACAAAAGTTTAATAAGCTAATTCACGCTTTAAAGTGCTGTCAACTTCTCGCTAACTGCAATGTCATGCGCGAAAATGAGACAGCACATTTTAGCTGAAACCTTATTGGACGTTTAAAAAACCGCACATCTATGGGTAACGAATCAAATTTATAGATACGTTAAATCAAATAAAAATTTATAGATACGTTTTAATCATTTTTACGTAGTACTAGAAAAGCTAGATTTTTATACAAAAAAAGTCCTAATAAACAGAGGTCATCTTATTGGATTTGTGTATTCAGATCAAACATTAACCCTTCTATCATCGAGCCGATGCCAGAGCTACGATGACATAGCGGACAACTAACGATGAACACTATGCAAGCGACATAACGTCTAAATTGGAGTAAAGGCGGCATTGTGAAGTATATAATTGATACAATGACGCTCGGACGTTTTTTGGCTGTATTCACTGAGAGATTGTGACTCTATAGGAATTGTATCTCAATGCCTTCTATGTATAAAACCTCGATAAGCTAATTAAGTTTTAAAATTGTTTGTCTCGCTTTTACTTATGACAATCATTAGTAGAAAGTTGACAGGTTAATTTATATCACAGCTTATCTTATCGAGCCTTTATGCATATGACGGTAGATCATTATAAATAGCAGTCAATTTTACAGAAACATACAATTACGTATATAAATACATACGTATGATATATTTATATATACACGTAAACTAATATCTAACGAGTACACGGGATTATTTACTGGAGTCAGTGCTGTTTCGGTGGTATTAAAGGCTATATCGGTGTGCGGTACACAACTCACTGAGTATTTGCGGCGCACTTGACCGTTCCGGGTCGCGCGGGCTTTGGTGGTGGGGACCTGTGGAGGGAAAGAGCTTAATAAAACACTGTTTAAAATAATAATAATAAAGTGCATAACACCGCGCGTAGCTCTTAGTGAAAGTGCAGCACACCTCGCGACACCCTAAGCCACTCACGCCAATGTTGCCTCTCCGGTGCCAAGATGCGGCAGCCATTATGGGGGGCCCATTTAGTGAGTGGCAAGTCATCACCCGCCAAAATATCTTGCAATGAGGCATAATTGGCGGGTGCCGTACCTCATACCATAGACCAGGAACATACCATCAAGAATTCGCCACAATAGCCCAGATTTTTTAATTTAATACTGTACAATAGTTTTATATTCCATTTTATACCCGTTATTGTAAATTTTGTACCCAACTGGACCTCTTGGTGTTGGCTTCGGCCCCACCAATGCCTATCAAAGGTCCGGGCTAGACCCGTGAAGTAAATGAAATAAAGAGATAATAATAAAAAATAAGTGAATAATCAGATAACTTTAGATGTTAATAAGTTAAAGTGTCCATCGAACTTTTTACCACCTTATGCCGTATCAAAGTAATAAATCAACTGACTTATTTAATGCAACAAATATAATCCAACCATATCATGAATCCATATTTCATGAATCACATTCGATTCATGATATAAGAGATAGGAGTGATTTTTTTTAGGTAGATAAATACTAGATAGAACTCTTTTTTGTTCACACAATAAATTTCAAACCCACAGCTCATAAAGCTAGTATAACAATCAGTGGCCTGGTTAAGAGCAGTCTCTTGTAGGCAACCTTAAGATCTTCAACCTCATTTATTTTATCTATCTTTTACCTTAGACCGGTCTATAGTTCGCCAATGCGTAATAAGTGGCCCAAGTGCTTAATATTAAGGCGAGGTTTTCCCACTTTTAAGCAACGCTTATTACTACAGAAGACCATAATCCTTGGTTTATTGTATTAAAGTCGCATTTAGCGGAGCAAAATCGTGGCTCTTACACACAGGCGTGTGTTTCGCTATTTATATTTTTGGGGTTATTCTCATATTTTTCGAAAAGTATAGCTGTAATGTTAAATGTACCTCACCGATTTCCTTCATAATTATGAAATCTATATATCAAGATATGGCAGACATAATTTAATAAATAGGTAATTGAATTAATCTAAAAAAACAGGGATAAAAGCGCAAATCAGTGCTACTTTGATATATTATTTCTATCAAGCGAAATGTGATTAATCGTGTTTCGGTCTCATGGATTTCCTAGATAAAACATTCAATTTTGTTATGACACCATTTTTATAATATTAAGCTAACCATGGAGGTATGCACACTTAAACTAGAATGACCATAATTGCTAAAAGTTGGAAAAGAGCGTCTTAATACGCCTCGAAGCCCACCCGCACATACGGCCGCAGTGCCGGCCAAGTATATATTAAAGCGCTGTCGTCGCCTTGAGCTCGGAACTGAGCATTTAATCTGGTATGAATCATAAAAACTAATCAAATGACTCACGAATTAACCGCATGTATCACATATGACTTTCGTGAATCACATATGACTTTCGTGAATCACATATGACTTTCGTGAATCACATATGACTTTCATAAATCACATATGACTCGTGTATTTCATGAATTACATATGCCTCGTGTATTTCATGAATCATCTATGACTAATGTGTATTGCATGAAACACATATGAATCCTGTGTATTTCATGAATTACATATAACTCACGTGTATTTCATGAATCTTTTACGACTCGTGTATATCATGAATCACGTATGACTAACGTGTATTTCATGTAACACATATGACTCATGTGTAATTAATCACATGTAATGTGGTTCATAAACTACATTCCCATTCGTACACTACATTTATGTTACCTGGTTCACCTGACAGCGGGTCCATAGTTCGCAAGCGCACAATAAGCAGCCAACAGAGCCGAATGAGAGTGCGCCCCGCGCCCCACCCGCGCATGCGCCCCTAATGCCGCCCACGTGTATATTGAAGCGCTGTCGTCTCCTTGCGCTCGGAATTGGGCGTTCGGGTCAGGTATGTTCGGATCTCGGGCACCGCCGCACGCAGCCGACAGTGTGCAGAAGGTCATGGCTTTCCAGCCGCCATATCTGTGGAGAAATACATACATTATTCGATTAGTAATTGTCTTTGGTATGGGACAACTTTTAGGGAGAATTCACTTAACATCAGGCCTGACAAATGACAAAGTTCGAATTTCTCGTTTTGTATTTGATTTACGTAGACCAAGCAATGTGATTTGGCTGTTACAAGATTAATGAAGCCGAACAAACGCTATGAGGTATATCACCTCTTGCCTTTCATCTTCACTTGTCCTTCTTGCCTCACAGCTAACTTGTAAACAACTCTAATAACTAGTGTATACTTACTTGTCAACAACAACAACGGGTCCGTTCTTATACTCCATCTGGCAGCCAGCTACGAACTCTATGAGGCCGAACGAGTCCTTATAAGACGATATGAGGCCGTCTATCGCCTCGTCTTTTAACATCACTTGTCCCTTGCCTTACTGCTAACTTGTCAACCACTTGACAACTCTAATAACTAGTCAAGTATACTTACTTGTCAACAACAACAACAACGGATCCGTTCTTATACTCCATCTGGCAGCCAGCTACGAACTCTATGAGGCCGAACGAGTCCTTATAAGACGATATGAGGCCGTCTATCGCCTCGTCTTTTAACGTCACTTGTCCCTTGCCTTACTGCTAACTTGTCAACCACTTGACAACTCTAATAACTAGTCAAGTATACTTACTTGTCAACAACAACAACGGGTCCATTCTTATACTCCATCTGGCAGCCAGCTACGAACTCTATGAGGCCGAACGAGTCCTTATAAGGTGCTATGAGGCGATCTATCGCCTCATGCCTTTCAATCTCAGTTGTGGCTTGCCTCACTGCCTTAACACATTCGTTATCGTCCGGTTTGCCGGCCACATACTCTGTCGTGTGTCCTACAAGAAAAAATACACATTAAAGTAACTTTTAAAAACAAGCTTTTATCGAAAATCACGTCGGTGTCCACTACACTTACCTTCAAGCCACCGACTGCACTTGATAAACTTCACACTAAGCTGGTAATCATCTTGCAACGAATGAACACTAACATTCGTGACCTCTATCACCCGGTCCGAAGGTATAGAATCCGGTGCTCTGTCCACTTTCTCAAACATATAGACCGGTCTACGTAGTTCTGATTCTTCTTCAACTGATAAAGCGGGGGCACAGGGTGGCGGCGGTGGGGCGGTGTCGGGGGGAGACCCAGCGGTTCTATTCCCGTTACCCCATTCGGGAAATTTGAACTTCGTCGGCGAGCTTAATTTAAAATTTTTCAATGACATTTTCGAAGGACTCCTGGGCGATTTTGGACCGTTTTTCTTTTCAGATAAGGATGAAAATAAGTCACCGTTTGCTATGGATTTTCGCGCAGAAAGATCTCGATTCCCAGCGCTTAATCGTTCTAATCTAAGGTCAGTTCTATCGAAGCGGTAAGCGGGTTCAGAATCTGTGATTGGCGAGTTTTCCGGTATTAGTCTTTCGTCGTCTGCGCAGTCGCTGTTCTCTTGTCTTCTGTAGCCGTTCGTTGCGGGTTCCGCAGGGGTTTCGGCCGGCGTTTTTCGGTCTGATTTCCGGTACGCGACATAAGTTTCTTTTGATACGAAGGACGCCCGGAAATTGGCAACAAATAGCTCCTTTTCGTCTTCGGTCGGCCAGAATAATTCGCATTCCTGTGAAAAAGGATTAGAAAAGTTATCGCACTTGGCCGGTTTATTTTTATATAAGCAGTGACGTCAATGCATGTCATATCACAACACCTAGAATGGGGATAGCCCAAATTTTCTGACCTTATAGTTAAATATTATTTTCTAAAAATATAGACTATTTTAAGAAACTCATTTGAATAAATTTGTTTTCCGACGGTAGTTTTTTGAAATTATTTACCTCAGTAATTTTTTTATGACATCGGGGTTATATTAGTTCAGTGTAGTTGTGGGGAAGACTCACTACGCGGGAGAAACCGCGGGGCGCAGCTAGTCAACCATAAAGCGGTGACGATTTTTCGTGCCCGCTCTAGCAATATGAACAATCCCCATTGGAATTAGCGTATGTTTGTGCATACCTCATCGTCAGGGTCGTCTAACAGCAGCACCAGTTGTGCGGTGTGGTCCCACAGCAAGCGCCACAGCTCGGCGGGGGAAGCCCCGGCCGGCTGCTGCGCCACAGCGTACTCCCGCAGACGTCTGCGGCCGCATACCCACGACGCGTTTACGTATTCACTACCTGTATAAGAAAAAATATTATTTATACTTCGGTTTTTTTTTCTTTTTTATTATCATTTTTATTAAACTTTTTTTTATGCTAGTTGAAACACCCGCGTTATTCTTTGAAGTAACCTCCTTCGTAGCGACAGCAACCCCCTTTGACTTAGATGACAATATATTTTTTGTCTTTGATGTATTAACTTTAATTCTTGCCGTTCCATATAAAATGTATGGTAAAAGAAATTTTATTCATAACTAGCGACCCGCCCGCCCGGCTTCGCACGGGTGTAATTTACGTGCAAAACCGGGGCGGGTCGCTAGTTATATATATAAACCTTCCTTGAAAACGTATCTAACTGATGGTAAAAACCGCATCAAAATCCGTTGCGTGGTTTAGGAGGAGTTAGCGGCCATACAGACAGACAGACAGACGCGGAAAGCGACTTCAATTTATACTATGTAGAGATTTATTTATTCGTGAATTTTTTGAACAGTTTTTTTTTTGTACTAATGGTGAGCGGATATCGAGTGTTCTTATCTATGATTTAAGAAAATCTGTTCAGCCGTTTGAAGATTGTGAGGTCTTTTTTCGGAGGTTTAAAAAAATATATTTATGCTTATTGTACATGCGTTATTGTTTCGGTCCCCGTCGCATGTCCCCCCCTCTCGATAGGATTTTTCACGTCGCACGTCTTGTGCATTTGCCAGTGTCAAGTGATTTTTTCAAGTTTAAATAAAATATCGTCAAATAAGTCATAATCACATTCAGAGTCAAACAAAGTCAAGACTACCATCATGCCCTAGTAAAATGGTGAAGATTTTACAAAAGGCTTCTATGGAGTTATGGAAACAAGACAAAAATTATGTATCCCCCGCGTTATATCACTTACCCACACTCGAGCGTGTAACACACTTAAAAAAAACAACATTCTCAAGAAAAAAAAAAACTCTTAATAAATAATAATACACCATTACGTATTAAATTGAGGAAAATAATACAATGGGACAACATGTTTTTTCCCGTTTACACCAAAACTCTGTCAAACGTTTAAGGACTGTGAATATAATTTTATTAATTGACTGACCTTCGACGCCAGGTTTCGGCACCAACATTACTCTAGCTGCGTCGGACGGCAGGATGCCATTGGGTCGGTTTTTCTCTGCGTTGTGTTGTGCGCGGGCGCATACACTCGCTTCGACGCACGATCGGGTGATCAGCTGCAAATGTACAAACAAAAATAAACTTTATTGACATTGGCTTTAGAAGTCGCGAGGCGCGGTTCTTTTCAGTTCTTTCGGTTCGGTTTCTTTTAGGCAAGCGTGCTTAATCATAGACCGCATCATCGCTTAACATCGGGCAATGTGGTGGTCAAACGTAAGTAGGGTTACCAACTGTCCATATTTATCCGGATATGCCCGGACTTTTAGACATTTGTCCGTACTTTTTAATTTCTCCGGCTTTTTAGCTTGGCCGATGTAATACGAGTAAATCTTGATTAACGTCTCCCTAAAAACAAACAAAAATGTTTTAAAAATTTACCACATTACTAAAATGTCCAGACTTTTATTGAAATGTCCGGCTAATGTCAGTACTTTTTAAATTTTAATATAGTAACACAAAACACAAGCCTATAATTAAATAAATTAAACATACCATTTCCATCTACGCCACTGGAGCAACTGTGCTACCCAGAGCCTCACTCCGATATTTCAAGGAGTTGGATTGGCTTGTAGGGGGAAATGCACAATATGCCCCAAGCGGGACGTCAGTGCAGGACTTATCGCTCCCATCTCGAATAAGAATAAGACATACCAAGAATTGTTTTTCCAGCAAATTAAGAGGAGGTGGCCCCTGGTAGGAGTGATTTCGGTTTGCCAAAGTGCGCATTCGTTCTAGCAACGCGTAGTTTTCCACTCGATTCGCTCTGCAAATAACAACAAACCCATTAAATATTTACTGGCGGTATTTGGTCACTCACCTCTGGTACAGTAGACTTCACCGTCTGTGTCAAATTAGTCACAACACAAGATCTTATCATCATTTCAGCCATAGGACGTCCACTACTGGACATAGGCCTCCCCCATCGATCTCCAAAAGGGCCGGTTGGAAGTGGCCTGCATCCAGCGTTTCCCTGCGGTCTTTTTTAGGTCGTCTGTCCATCTTGTGGGTGGACGTCCTACGCTGCGCTTACCGGTCCGTGGTCTCCATTCGGCCCCATCGGCCATCTATTCTGCGTGATATGTGCCCTGCCCACTGCCATTTCAACTTGCTAATCCGGTGGGCTATGTCGGTGACTTTCGTTCGTCTACGGATCTCCTCATTTCGGATTCGATCTCGTAAAGAAACCCCGAGCATAGCCCTCTCCATAGCTCGTTGTGCGACTTTGAGCTTTGAGAATTTTGTAAACAATTGTGAAGTTATTTAACGACAAATTAATTTTCCTCGATTTCCAAGACAACAACGAGCACAGTGTGATGGAGAAACTGCGGGATGTTTATTTATCTCTTAGCTCTAACGGAGATGCCGAAATAATACAGTAAGTAATCTCAAAATTCCGATACGACAAGAACCTGGAGTATATGGAAAAAACAGGGTTACATAATGTATTTAGTTATATTAATCATTAAGTCTGTTATCTATATAGGTATATAACAATTAATCCCTATTTACCTTTGTCACGCCATAACTTGAGAACGACTACCGATTTCATTCATCTTTTTTTGTTTGTTTTCTAATACTTTGTAGAAGGTTCTTACGGAAAGAAAAATTAAGAAAATTGTGCAGAAAATTGGAAAATTTCAGAAAACTTAACGACGATTTTAACGTTTCACAGTTCTAAGACAGAAAAACGTCTGTCGGGACAGCTAGTATTTAAATAAAAATAATTGTAATATTTGGCGACATCATCCAAATGTTAAAACAATGTCAAATTAATTTAAAAAAAAAAAACAATAATCACAACATACCTTCTAATTTCTTCTTTTTCTTGTTCGCTCATGTTGTTGTACGCTTGCATCTTTTTGCTATAAGTATCAGTCGATCGAGGCGCTAAATCGTACACGCCTTCAGATTCGTCCCCATTAACCATAACCTCTTTCTGATCCTCCAAATTGGTCGTAGAATTGTTCGAATTGTTTGAATTATTCGAATTTGAATTGTTAGAATTAAAGTTGTTCGAGTTTGAATTGTTCGAATTGAAGTTATTCGAATCATTCAAATCCCTCGCCGACGATTTACTCTGCTCACTATTCAAATCGTCCGTTTTAATCGATATCTCGGATCCGTTTTCAACGATTTCCTTCTCACTATTCTGACTAGATTTGATGCTTGACGTTTCACCGTTAACTGTCACACCGTTCGTCAAATCGTTGGTGCTCTTTTGTTTATTCGAATTGAGATCTAACACGGCCAATTCGTCTTCGGATATGTCTTCGAGTAATTTGATCAAATAATCTCTGGCTTTCGGGAACTCAACTTCGGTGTTGCCAGATCTGACGTGTTCTAATAAAGCGTCATGTACGAATACGTATTGTTCTTCTGTCTGTACGAGGTGGTTTCGTTGTGTGCGTGCTCGGCAGAGGAAGCCCAGGGGGGACAAAGTTCCAGTTAGTTTGAGTTGGTTCAGTTGGGCATCTAGGACTATGTAAGTGCCGGTTCGACCAACGCCAGCGCTGTGGAAGATAAATTTTGCTTAGTTTTTAGTTTGAGGGGTGTTGCTTAGCGACTTTTGGGATCATTATCAGCCTATCATGTCCCCACTGCTAGTGCGCAGACCTCTCAGAGAGAGGTCGTGTGCCGTGAGATTGTAAAGCGCACATGCTACCGCCCGGCCACCATCGCTCTTTTGACTTTTCTTTTATTCTTTGAACTTTTGAGGTATAATTAAGTAACTTTGGGTTGTGATTTAGGTGACTATGAATAGTGTTCTTTATTCATCAGCTACCTTAAGGATATCGTCACTCCATTGAGTCATAGAGCGTCCCGATTCGTGGGTCTAGAACACGTCTACCCCAACGGTTATCGGTTCTGTGACAGATATAAAACCGGCCCACTACCACTTCAGCTTAATTTAATACACTCAGCTATGTCGGTGACTTTAGTTCTCTGGTGAGCTACTTCGTTCCGGACATGATCCCTTAAAGGAAGTGTTATTTAATGGTTTTAGGTGATGAGTGCCTTTGGGAGGTGTTCCCTATTAATTTTAGGAAATGTTCTTTAATTGAATTTAGGTTTGGGAAGTGTTTTATAATGGTTTTAGGTGATTAGTAATTTTTGGATGTGTTTCTTAATGATTTTAGGTGATTCTTGATTTTGGGAGGAGTTCTTTAATGGTTTCAGGAGAGTTTAGTTATTGTGGATGGTGTTCTTTAATGGTTTTAGGAGAGATTAGTACATTTTGGAAGCGTTTGTTTTAGTTGATAAACCATTTTGGGAGGTGTTCTTTAATGATTTTAGGAGAAAACTGATATTGATTGATGTTTTTAATGGTTTTAGGTGATTCGTGATTTTGGGAGGAATTCTTTAATGGTTTTATGAAAGTTTAGTTATTTGGTAGGTGTTCTTTAATAGTTTTAGGAGATTAGTGTCTTTGTAATATGTTCTTCATTGGTTTTGGGAAAGGCTTCTAGCTGGTCTAAACATGTTGCTAGTAAATTGATGTGTTTGCTAGTGATTTGGTTATGATAGTGACCTGCAGTGGACAAGCACAGTGGCGGGGTGCGCAGCCGCAGCGTCCACGAATGGCAGCACGGCCAGGGGGTGCCGGGGGGTCCCGTGGTCAGGCCACACGGTGTAGTGGTACTGGACGACCAGTCGCCCGAGGGGACTGTCGGAAGCTGTCTCCGTGCTCGTGGGTGAACTCGTCTGGAACAAATCATGAGCAAAATTTGTTGTAACTACAGAAATGCCATTATTCAGAGCATGGTATAGCATATTGGTCCCATAGTAAAAGTTGTTCATAATGATGGACCCCTTTCGGCTTGGTACACCCTTTCCACGTAATCTATATACATAAAAGCGAAAACAATCTACTCACTCATCACGAAATCTCGAAAACTACTTGACCTGCGAAGCTGAAATTTGGCAGGTACATTTCTTAAAAGGGTGTAGAGATTCGCTCAGAAAGGATTTTGCGAAAGGGCCGAATTAAGGGGGCAAATGGAGGTCGAAAGTTTGTATGAAAGTCCTTTGTTTTTAATCTTAGGGACATGCAATGTTGTATTCAGGTTAATGGTATGAAATAAAATAAATACTGTATTTTTATTATTGAAACTGACGTGGTTTTCACACATTTTATTTATGTTACACGGGAATTACTCACGTAAGATTAAGCCGGCAAATCACGTAAGGCAAAGCGAGACGCAGCCGCGCGCGCGCATTCACCTTGAAAAAGGCCGTCTAATGCGGTTGAAACTATAGTCGGAGTAACCGGCTTAATCTTACGTGAGTAATTCCCGTGTAACATAAATAAAATAAATACTGTATTATTATTTTTTTCGAAAAAGACGGATTTATGAGGGGAAATGGGGGTTTTAATTTTTTGTTGACAGATTTGAAATTATGAAGCTGAAATTTGGTAAGTAACAACCTACCCAACCTAAAAGTTATGGGGTGTAGAGGTTCCCTAAGAAAGGATTTTGCGAAAGGGCTGAAATTAAGGGGGGCAAAAGGGGGTTGAAATATTATATGAAAGTCTACGCGTACGAAGTCGCGGGCAACAGCTAGTCGTGTATAAACTATCACTGTAAATGTAAAATTAGTTTAAAAGTGGGTTGCTATATGGTGTTAATTACAAAAAACTGGACAAGTACGAGTAGGACGAAACCGTACACTTGAGTGTTTGATATAAAATTTAACTTGATACCTTTACACGTTCTTGTGTAAAAGGGTCTTGACAGATGGACAACGAGTGGAGGGTTCCGTTTTTTCCTTTTGAGGCACGGAACCCTAATAATTAAAACCACAGTAAATTGGTAAAGGTTGAAAGTATGTAATTTGTATATGACGAATTTCTAGTGTAATTCCGCTTCTAAAAATTGACAAAAAAAATAATTACTTCCGCAAAGTAACGCCTAATTCAATCAAATATTTTGAAAGTATGGTGTTATTATTTGTTACCCCGTTGTTGTTGTGTTGCGTGTTGCGCACGCGCATGTGTCGCACGGTGTACGCGGCGCGCACGTCTTCGTGCAGCAGCGTCACGTGCACGCCGCCGTGCGACGCCGTGCTGCCGCGCCCGCCCGCCGGCCAGTACATGTCGCACTTGCGCTGCAACAACACACTGTATTAAAACTAGAGTTGAAACGGATATCCATTCTCCGGTATCCGGCCTAAGATAGATAGATAGATAGAAACTCTTTATTGTGTACACCAGAAATAAAACTTACAACAAGATAGAAAACACTTACGAGCTAGTGCCACAAGTGGCGGCCTTATCGCTAAAAGCGATCTCTTCTAGGCAACCATCGGAACTAAGTTTACTATTCGGCCGGATACTGGATAATAAGCGAATATTTGAACCGGATACCGGATAAAAAACTAAATATAAAATTCAGGTTCTTTATTTAATGCATATAACAAATATGATCACTATATTTTCAGTTTACAACAAAAAATACTTTTATAATAACCTCGAAACTACAATAGAACGTTTACAATAACTTCAAGTGATCGTGTTTGCAATCAATTCAACAAGCCTATGAAACACTTGCTAATGTTGTTACCTTCGCTCATGAATAAAAATTCCCGCCCTATCATTTGTTGCTGTATGCCTGCTCGTATGCTTTGCGCCAATCAAGGCTTCAAGGTTGGCCGGATATTAGCTATTCGGTATCCGTTATCTGGCTTAACAGCTATCCGTATCATCTCTAATTAAAACAATCTCTATAGTAGCCGCTGCTATAGTATATTCCAAAGACACAGAGAAAAACGGCTATTGACCAAGGTATTATGTTAGAACCGATAGAAAATTATAGTATCGTTCTCCATACATTTATGGATCGCTTCCCTGTCGTATTACGCTTCTACTGCGTTTGTAGTACGCGGTGGGATAAATGACTCGCCGTCCTCCCCGTAGTCCATTTTAATTGCCCTATTGAAAATTATCTTTAGTAAAAATAAACATTTTAGGGCCCAAAATACGAACGCGTGGTTCTCGATTCCTAACTACCATTGACCTTGAATAGTATTTTTATTTATTTATCTTTATTTCATACAAGTGGTCCATCATAAGGTGGGTACAAATGAGATCGAGTTCCTTACATTATTGACAATTAACTCATTTTGACACAACATACATTTTTACAATAGAAATTATTAAAATAATAAAAATACTACATTATTATGAAAATACAACATTAATATAAAACTAAACTTAACTAAGGAGACCAATAATAAGATTATTCCAGTATCTCTGGATGGAACAATCAGGCTTATCGGTTATTGTAATAAGGATGCTGTCGTTGCTACCACGCATGCTGCTCAACTGGTAGTGGGCTTTTTGTCATAATGGCGTGAAACCCATTAGTTCGCGCCTGTATAAGCATAGCTGATGCACTACAAAATCGTGGCAGCCCCAGCAGCATCCTAAGCCCGTTGTTGTACTGGACCCTCAGTACAACAACGCATTATAAGCTTTTTTGGTAAATGTTACCCATACGAAATATTTGCATTCTATTCGCTTGCGTATATATATATATATATATGTTCAGGCTATAACACCCATAACATAATTCAACATAATTTGACAGTAATAAAATCACAATACAATGGAATCCTTAACAAAGAGAGAAAAAATAATGTTTATGTACTCACTCTACCCCGCTCGACTAAATTGGTAATCATGACGATAGTGTGGACCCTGTGTTGCCATATCATGCGCCAGAAAGCGTCTAAAGTGGCCGGAGTCGGGCCCTGAGTGGCGATGTACCGCCGACGCCACACTAACCACTCTAGCTTCACTCGGGTTTGGACGCCATCTGTGAACAAAGTACGTTATTTTTAGCCGACAAATAAAAAAATTGGGTATTGTGTTTAGCGTGTAAGTATGTACCAATGCCAATACCAATGTATGCATGCATGTACGTATAAGCTAAGTGCTGACTAAAGGGCATAGCATGGAAAGGGATCGTCACGGTATCGCCTTTCGCCTCGCCGTCAAACAAGCGTCAACCTAACGTAAGCACGTAACCAAAGCGGATCAGCAGCTCCGATACGTTGACGTTCTACGGCTAGGCAACGCCGCGCTTACGGCTCGCCGTAAGCGCGTACCAGATCAGTGGGCTTACTCTTGACACTCGATTACAATCGTAATTTGGGATTGGGATCGAAAACATGCAATTTTGGTACTCTTGAATTCTAAACTAGGGCACGATTGGAACCGATAATGGTGGAATTTTATGGAACTAAATAAAATCGACTCAACTCGACGGTTTCGGTACTCTTGATGCGATTGAAGAGTACCAAATGGCATGTTTTCGATCCCAATCCCAAATTACGATTCGTTATTTTATATTACTTTGACATTAATTATTTATATTTGTAATTGGTAAATATGATAGTTACATTATTAGTACCTTTATACCAGTTAATCATCATAGATTATTATACTTTTTTACTTTAGTACCTAGATACATGTAACAAATATGACCTCAAATTATTAGTTACCAATAAAATTATTATGATTATCGATTATATATTATACTAGTGGGCCGCCCCGGCTTCGCATGGGTATAGATAATTAGCCTATGTCACCCGGGGATAGTGTAGCTTCCCAACAGTGGAAGAATTTTTCAAATCGGTTCAGTAGTTTCAGAGCCTATTCCATGCAAACAAACAAACAATCAAATCTTTCCTCTTTATAATATTAGTATAGATGATTATATAACTTACCGATATCAACATAAACGTCGTCCAGCTCGCTGTCAGTGTCGCTGCGCTCGCTGTCGCTGTCGCCGTCCTGCTCGTCAGATTCCACGATGCCGGAGAATTCTATATTGAGGAATGCCGACTCTATGCCTTCTGCTAGGTTCGGAGGAGGTTTGCTGGGCTTCACTGACGGTTGCCTGAGAGAACAAAAGAGTGTAGAGTCGATATTGTTATCGCTAGGTTTTTTCTTTGTATAATAGGTATGTGTCCTATTGTTTACTAAACTTTAATTTATTACAAACTAGTAGGCCGCCCCTGCTTCGCACGGGCGAAGTCGGGATATATAGCCTATGTCAACCGGGGATAGTGCAGCATCCCAACAGTGAAAGAATTTTTCAAATCGGTTCAGTAGTTTCGGAGCCTATTCAATGCAAACAAACAAACAAACGAACAATCAAATCTTTCCTCTTTATAATATTAGTATAGACAACAGGCTTAGCGTTGACTATAACTAAATACATTACACATAATGAAGAAAAAAAACTCTGAGATATGAGCGTTTAAAGTTTTAGGTGGAAATAGAGAGGGATACTCTGTCTCTTACTCGCAAAGCGTGTATTAGTATTGCATTTGTATGTCGCGCCTGAGGCGTGACGTCATATCACGGTATAGTGATCTCTCTGTCAAGCAAGAAAATAAAAACTTTATAACTCATTTATTTTATAACTAATATGAATTTTGTTTTGTTGATGATCAGCTATATATGATCAGCTTTTTTATGAGGTAATAAAAAAAGTATTTGTCATCATGCCTTTAATGGGGAAAGCAACTAGGTATTAAGATGACACAAACTAGGTGAAGCAGAAGCAGCTCGGTCAAAATGTATGATTTTTACGAAGACAATTAGATAATAAAAAATTTAAAACCCCGGATAAAAGAACTGATATGTTTCAAAAGACTGAACAGATTTTCTTATACGGCACATATCACGCAGAATAGATTGCCGATGGGGCTGAAAGGTTCTCGAATAGAGACCACGGACCGGTAAGCGCAGCGAAGGACGGCCACCCACAATATGGACATACGACCTAAAAGAGACCGCAGGGAAACGCTGGATCCAGGCCGCTTCCAACCGGCCCTTTTGGAGATCGATAGGGGGGAGGCCTATGTCTAGCAGTGGACGTCCTATGGCTGAAATGATGATGAAGATGATTGTTTTCTACATTCCACCTGTAATTATGTTTGTAAACCCATAAAAAAAAGTTTGATTTGCACATAAGTAGGCGTGCAAAAGCTCGTGCCAAAGAGTACATAGGGCATCGTCACAAATAAAACATAAAACGCTCGTGTATACAACCTTCTTCAATCGTATTTGCCAGTATTTTTGTTACCTGTGCGGTCGGTTCCTCCGTTCCAGTTTCCGCCTGATCCGGGCAATGTCTTGCGGTTGTAACTCCGGCAGCATGCCGTCTATGAAGTTGGCGTTTACGTAGTCGCAGGGCTGCCCCCGGCCTGCGCCCACGCAGCCCGACGCGCCGCACCGCGCGCCCCCCGACACGCACACACGGGAGTGGTCGTCTGGTGGGGAAAAATAGGCTTTATTGCCGGATAACATAGGGGTTTCTTTCGCCTAACTCATTACGAGGGACAGTAATTTATTTTTTTTAATTTTATTTTGTGACCATTGATACAGAGTCCTGCGGTCGGAATAATAAATAGGTTTACAAGATATTAAATAACGTCAAACAAGTCACAGGCAGAGTCAATAAAAGTAAGTCAGTAGGATTTCAAGAGAATAAAGAAAAGCGCCACCTACTGTTATTGATTGCACTTCTCTTGAAATGCTGCGAAACTTGACTGCGATACTAGCGCTACGGTAATTTGTAGAACCCTTTCGTACGCTATCTGACTGCAGCGCTTACGGATGTTCGAGAAAACCTATAACACGCTCAAATTACGGTGCCATCTAAGTTTATAAATTTCCGAGCTACGCTCTAATGTTCCGCTATTGTCTTTCCTATTAGTTTTGATAGCGCTTTGTTAGCGCTAGCGTTTGAGCGCTTTGATTCCACTTTAATTGTGCGAAATGCTAGTCTGTGGAATGCGCTGTCTGAATGGGTGTTCCCCGATGGTTACAATCTGGGTATCTTCAAATCACGAGTGAATCGGCAGCGTGCTCCACCGTAGACCGCATCATCGCTTAACATCAGGCAAGTTAGCGGTCAAACGCAAGCCTATTAATAAATAAATAAAAATATTTATAAGGGTGTTCCCCGATAGTTACAAGCTCGGTAATTTTTTTATTTATTAAAATAGGCTTTCGCTTGGCCGCTAACTTGCCTGATGTTAAGCGATACGGTAGTCTATTAGTTTTAAAGTTAATAAATATGTATTTACATGCAGTGATGTTCAGGTATCGGTTCTTGAGTCTGTTCTCGGGTCGGTGGCTGTGGTGACTGGTGTGGCCAAGCGCTGCAGACTTCGCTACCACTATCTCGTACTCTTTGCTGTTGAAATAACATTTATTTTGCTGTAACATGTATATTACATACGTAATTAAGGCCCAAAATATCGCACGCTCTATCTCAATCGCACCTCTGGTGTTTTTTTTTTATATAGAATTACCAATGATGTTTTATACCCCCCTTTAAATATGAAACGTCCTTGAGAATTACTGTCTACTTTTGAAAAATGTGCTTCGATCATTTTGCAAAGTTAATATTTCAAAATATTTAGAACAGATTTTTATTTTAATATTTATCATTATGACCGCATAAAATGGAATAAACAGGTTTTTCCCATTTATTCAGGTCAATACAGTCCGGTCTGGCTTTTCGGTGAAGGAAATCATCGCGAGGAAGCCTGCATACGTATGGAGAAGAAATTCAATGGCGTATGTGCTTCAACCAACCCGCAACTGGGCCAGCATGGTGGATATGGCCCAATCACCCTTTCGGGGGTAGGCTAAAAGTCCAGCAGTGGACTGTTAAAAGGTTGATTATGATGATGATAATGATGATTCAGGCAGATAAAAAAAAAAAAAAAAAAAAAACTAAATATTTTTAAATATTAAACTATTAAAGTGACCGAAGCACATTTCTCAAAACTAGACAGTCATGTTATATCTTAAAAAACATCATGCGCGAACGAGATCGCTTCACCCAGTATCATCATCATCATCAACCAGAAGACGTCCACTGCTGAACATAGGCCTCCCCCTTTAACCTCCACACTGAACGACAGCCTGCCTTTTGAATCCACTGGATGCCAGCGACTCTCACTATGTCGTCGGTCCATCTAAAGAAGAAAGAAAGAAAGAAAGAAAATAAATTTTAAAGAAAATAAATCTAGTGGGATGCCTACCTACGCTGCGGTTCGTGTCTTCCGTTTCGTGGTCTCCACTCAAGAACCTTTCTTCCCCATCGGTCATCGGTTCTTCGAGCGATATGGCCTACCCATTGCCACTTCAACTTGCAAATTATTTAATTTAACAGCTATGTCGGTGACTCTGGTTCTTTGGGGAATATCCACGTTTTGGATTCTATCGCGCAAAGAAACTCCGAGCATAGCTCTCTCCATTGCCCGCTGTGTGACTCTGAGTTTTTCCAAAAGGCCAAGAGGACCACGTCTCACTACCATATGTCATCACACACACGTTTGCAGTCAAATCACATGACCAATGTTTTTCTTTTTAATTTCTGAAAATCATGTTATATATTTGTAGTTTAAAGTAATTGTTTTTTTAATAATAATCTTCTGTGATGTTTGAAACGTCATGTTTTTTATGACATGATGTCGTGTCATATCGAGCCACGACTCGTCGTGGTGCCGTATGCATGTTATCCGGCCCTAGTGTACCTGAAACCGATGTCTCCGTCAGCGTGCAGCGCCTGCACGTGCTTGGTGAAGCCGTCGCGCGGCACGGCGGGGTGCTGCGGCGCGGACATGCGCGGGGGCCGCGCGCGCGCCCCGCCCGGGTCGCCGGGGTCTCCGCCCCCGCCGCTCGCGTGCACCGGGGAACTGGTTACCACTGTCCACAGTATTCACATTACATCGGAGGTCTATATACGGTGTTTCCGAGAAGCTGGAACATGGGGTTCTTCAAAAGGCGAGATAATCGAGTTCTAAAGGGTCGGCAACGTATTTGTGACGCCTCTGGTGTTACAAGTATCTATAGGCGACGGTGACTGCTTACCATCATGCAGCCCGTCTGCTTGATTGCCACCTATGGCATAAAAAAAGGTCTATTCAAGCTTTTTAGTCGCGATCTTCGATTAAAAATAAATAGATGACACAATGAGCGCTAATCGCGACACTGGCGTCGATTCTGTCATACCACTCACTAAACGAAACCAATCTGACAGGACTAAAATTATATGCCTCTCTTTTCATTTCAATATGTGAGAGAAGGATGGCAACAATTTTAGAGCTGTCAAATTTAGTTTAGTTTAGAGAACATTAGAATCGATGCCAATATTCAACTAGTCCCTACTCAATGCGGGGGGGACAAGTTGGACCCACAGTCACGCGATAACAGTTGCGCAAGCTGTAACAATGATAAGTGCTTTGTGAAAAATTCCAAAAATAACAAAACAAATGTAAAAAAGGGGGTTGTCTGTAAAGTCGGTTTACGGACGATAATTTTACGCGATAACGCTTAGGCAGATCGTGCCTCTCTATCGCTTGTTCCGCGCTCTTGCTTCCGTCCGGGAAGTCGTTTGCCATTCTATGGTAGCCACTGTGCTGTGGTTTTGGCCCAACGATTTTCCGACATAACATCTTCGGACAAGCAGAAAAAGTATAAAAGGCAAAAAAAAAAAAAAAAAAAAAAAAAAAAATATCGTTTACCTGTTACAGTCTTACGTTCAAAACAATAGCGAAAGTGACCAAAATACGTTATTTTAATTCAGGTTTTTACAATGTTACTGCAACTGTCAGATCAAATAAATACTTGGACGGAGTCTAGTGTGATTACCTGGTTTCTTGTTAAGCGGTGCTCGGGCCGTCTCGCCACCTTCTTCTAGATAGTTGTACGCTGCACTGATGCATTTGGTGACGCGAGATCTGCATCTGGAGAAAGAATATACTTTGAAGAGAAAAATATCAAGGTTTAATACAGTCTTTGAAAATAAAATTGTTTGGATTTGCCTTAAACTCGAGAAAAACGGCCATTGACGACGGCTTTCATCATATATAGCTTGGACTGAAATAAGTCTGCCAAAAACGGAAGAGTGCGAGGTAAACACGTATTGCACTCACTGACATATTCTTACTAGTTCTACAAACGTACACTTCAATATTGAGCGGCACACAACTGGAAACGATATGATCAAATGGACGGCCAAGGGGGGTGGGGGGCTGTAAGTGCTAAGGGGGTAACTGTAGGTAAAACACTTTTTTTTCTGAGATTACAATATAATGCTTCGTGCATTCTCCATCTCACTCGCGCATTTTAACTTTTTTTAATACATAAACAGGACATAAATTTATTTAATGTACTTTTGTTAAATCTAAGCTAGTTGGTGTGTTTCTGGCTCAACGCATAAGCATTGCCATTAACGTGGTAATGCCGCCAGCATGCTGGGTATTCTGCCAACTAATAGTGGGCTTGAGCATTTGGATTGTCTTTACACCTTCAACGGTCTGTGCTTGTATCTTGTTTAGTTAATAAAGACACTTACCTTTAGTAAGATTAAAAGCTACATTAATAAAATAAAAATTTGAGATATCAAATTGTTTTTGAGATATTCAATTATTTTTCGGATTAGGGGTGTTACGGAGGTGATTTTATCGGAATCGAAAGACGGAGTCGGGCATTTCAAATTTGGCTTGTCAGAGTCGGAATCGGAGTCGGAACAGGAATCAGAGGCGAAGGCAGAAGAACGATGTGTTAAGGGCAAGTTAGTGAAAGAGTAATCGACATAAATCAGTTGTCTTGGAAAGGGCATCGCCGCGCGACAAGTGCACACTTGTTCCGAACAAATGTATGTTGGTCGTTTTGAACGCCGCCGTTTCGCACCTCCGATTATAACTTCCGATTTAAAAATGTCGGAGCCAAATCGGAATCGGAAGTGTAATCGGTAATATCAATCGGAAGTTCCGATTTTTCGAGATCGGAATCGAACCTCCGTAACATATCCCTATTAATTATGGATTTATAAAAGAGACCGCAGGGAAACGCTGGATGCAGGACGCTTCCAACCGGCCCTTTTGTAGATCGATGGGGGAGGCCTATGTCCAGCAGTAGACATCCTATGGCTGAAATGATGATGATAATGATGATGATGTTCATCTTACCGCCAGTAGACGAGCGCCACTATGAGTGCAGCGACGAGCGCGATGGGACAGACAGCCAGCAGCGCTTGCGTGCTGACGCCGCGCGTCGCCGCCGCGCCCGGACCCATCGCCTCGGAGTGGACGCTGCACCCTTCACTGGACACCTCCTACGGACCACAAACAACACCCTACTTAGTCTTGAGCATCGACGTAAAGTTGCTAGTCTATCGGTTTTTCATCGGATACATTTCGGAGAGTGTGCATCGGGTCTGTACGATCTAATTCCCTCCTGCCCATTTTTCTATCGGAGTGCCAGATCGGGCAAAAATCGTCACCGCTTCATGGTTTATATTCCGAAAATCCGTACGAAGCGCTTTGATTCCACATTTATTGTGCGAACTGCTAGTCTGTGGAATGCGCTGCCTGAATGGGTGTTCCTCGATGGTTACAATCTGTGAATCTTCTAATCACGAGTGAATCGGTTTCTTCTAAGCAAGCGTGCTCCACCGTAGACCGCATCATCACTTAACATCAGGCGAGATGGTGGTCAAACGCAAGCTTATTATTAAAAAAAACCATTAAACTATCAACCTAACTCTTTGATAATAATATAGTTTGGAACTGCCTTAAACTCAAGCAAGTACCGAAAAAAGGCTGCCATACGAAGTAGTGCGGGCTCCCAAATATGGCTAACCAGTTATTTTTTACGTACCCCCATGCTATGGGTATTGAAGAAAAGGGTTTGCTGAGATTAATACGAAAAATAAAATGACGTTACACTAAATTCAATATGGCGAACGCTCCAAGATGGCGGGCTAAATTTCCTTATCTATTATCATAATATGGGTTGAAATGAAAGGGTTTGCTAAGGTTAATACGAGAAGCTTATATTTAAAGTTTTTTTAAATTTCTATTCTATCTATCTATACATATAAAAAAGAATGCCTTGGTCACGCCATAACTTGAGAACGACTTTATCGATTTCATTCATGTTTTTTTTAAGTATTCTAATACTTTGTAGAGGTTTTAACGGAAAGAAAAATTACGTTGAAAATTGGGAAATTTCAGTAAACTTAATGACGATTTTAACTTCGCGCGTTTGACAGGTCTTAGACAGGACAACGTCTATCGGGTCAGTTAGTTTTATTATAAAATGCGCTCCGACGCGCAGCGATCTGTGTAATAATTGGTTAGACAGGACGGGACTTACCCTGGGATAGGACTCCGTCCCATTGATGAGAAGACCCTCACGGGACACGGACTGGGTCACCGCGTATATCTTCACTTCGTACCGAGTTACATTCCATAGCTCCACCTCCTGGAAGAAAATGGCACAGATTTTTATTTGCAACTAACTGTGCCTACTGGCCTACACACATCATGTAGATGTTCTACTAGGTTACGCGGATAGGTTGTACTAAGTCGAAAGGGGTCCATAGTACCCATTATTATGAACAACATTTACTATGGGATCAGAGTAGAAGATCAGATAGCCCGTTGGTCCAGTTGGTAGTGAACGGGCCTTCTGCGCTTGGGGGCGTGGGTTCGATTCCCACCTAGGACAAACATTTATGTGATGAACATTTGTGTTTGTTCTATATCTGGTTGTTAATATATATTTAATTATGTATAAAAAAATATATATAAAACTATATATGTATGTATATCAGTCTCTGGCAGCCATATCACAAGCTTTGCTTAGTTTGGTGTCAGATAACCGTGTGTACACAAATGTCCCGAATATTTATTTATTTTTTATGGGAGCAAACCTGAAATCGCGTAAAAATATCAACTGTTTCATAGAAAATAGTCATTGAGGTCATTGTCACGCGACAAAATGTATGGAACAGCTGATATTTTTTTCGCGATCGGGTTGGTCCCATAGTAACAGTTGTTCATAATGATGAGTTTAATGGACCCCTTTCGGCTTAGTACACCCTTTCCGCGTAAGCCTGTATATTAAGGAAGTGCAGGGACTCTTAAAAGATGCATTTTTTGCTTAAAAGAAATCCCTGGTCTTTTAAAACTGTAAATTGTACTAATGGTTACTGAATTAACCTTTTTATTGTTCATCATCATCCTAACATTTTCCCACTACTGGGACACAGGCCTTCTCGCAGAGAGAGAGGATGGGCCCTAATCTACCGTGCTGGCCCAGTGCATGTTGCTAAATGTCATATGACTTTGAACTTTTGAGGTTCTCGGACATGCGATGTTTTCCTTCGCCGTAATTGAGCAATGGCATTGAAACTGCACATAATTTATTTAGATAATAAGTGGTGCAGGGCCGAGGACAGAACCGGGTGTCAATAGATTGTGAAGCAAACATACTACCGCTCGGTCACCATTGCACGTCAATCACCACAAATTGGTCGATCAATTTATTAAGTAGACTTAATAAAATTTAATAACCCAGTTAGCCCCTAAGTTTACAAATAAATACAGGAAAATTCGATGAGTATATAATTATATAATGACACAATACCAATGAGTCAACAATCTGTTTCAATTCTATTAATTGACCAAGCTAAGCAAAAGTATAAGAATCTACACTGTAGATTCTACAGGATTAAATTGGCGTTTGTATGTATGTTTAAATTGTTCGACGATAACCATAGGCGACGGCGACTGCTTACCATCAGGCAGCCCGACTGCTTTTTTGCTACCTATGGCATAAAAAAACTTGCGTACCGCTGACACAGAAGACATAATAGACACAGAAGGTTCACTCCGCGAAGAAATTTAGATAAATAAGGACTCTATCTACGAGGCAATAAAGTAGCAATTCAACTCGTACAGCGCTGGATACCGCTCGCTATATTCACCTAGAAGGCCGCTCTCTTTCTATCACGTAGCTCTATCTTTCCTGACGTGGCACGTGTAACGTTAGGGTCGTCTTCTTCATATTTACACAGAATCATCATCATCATCAGCCAGTAAACGTCCACTGCTGAACACATGCCTCCCTCTTCGAGGAGAGGGGTGTTACACAGAATACTTATTAGTACTTAACTATTTACTTACCAGCTATGTAGCCTATGTAGTACCTACCTATTACTTATATTCTCCTTTAATTGGAATGACATTTAATCTGCCCAAAAAACTAACGCTTATTCTGAATTTGCTCCAATAACAATCATGCAAAATTATAAGTTTCAGAGGCCTATAACAAGATCATAATCCCGATGCATATTTAGGTAAAAGCTACATGAAACATGGAAACCTCATTCTGGAGCTCTAATTTGCAGATTCTGTTGAAAATTATTGGTAAAGGTCCGAGCGGCTACTGATTGCCCTGCTATGACCCTCTGATGTCCACCTGCCGAACATACCGAAAGTCCGGAGTGCGCCATGCCTGCCGCTGACTCCATCTTAATGTAAATTTTTTTTAATTGGATAAAAGTCTTGCGCTTGACCACCACTTGGTTTCTTTTAAGAGTTTTTTTTTTCTTCATGGGCATTTTGTCAATATTCTTTGGTGGAGATCGAACTTTATAATTACCAATTAGATATGTTGAAATATTGCCAATGTTTCTTTAGTGGAGTTTTTTTTTTTTGTTTTATCGATATTCTTTGTTGGAGATCTAGCTTTACACTCACCACACTGATGGTAGTCTCGATATCGTTCTTGCTAGTCGGTAAGGTGAGTCGAGTTCGTGGCTGTTGCTCCGGTATCTTCCTCAGGGTTACCACATACTGGTCTAGAGAGTTGTTGTACTGTATTGGCTGGCGCCATTGGAGGTATAACGTACCTGCAAAAGAAAATAATTTATTACATACTTAGTAAACTGTTTTTTAATAATAGAATAATCAGACAGGCAATCTCAGAGTTGGTGGTCAAACGAGGACTTTATCATCATCATCATTTCAGCCATAGGACGTCCACTACTGGACATAGGCCTCCCCCATCGAGCTCCAAAAGGGCCAGTTGGAAGAGGCTTGCATCCAGCGTTAACGAGGACTTATCCGCACAAAAAAAAACTGTAATACTGTTGGGAACGAGTGGATGCGACTTTCGAGCGACCGGGGAGAGTGGTATTAACAAAGGGAGGCCGTTATACCCAGCAGTGGGTCACTCAGGGCCGATGATGATGATGATTGTAAACTATAGCTTAGGGCCCGGGACAGCTGTCATCGAAATCACAACTACCAAGTTTTGTATTTATTATGTTAAAATGTTTCCCCACTCCCGGCGACGGCCCAAGCCGAGGCCCGTACCCTTGCGCTAGTCTCGCCAAAACCAGTTAGGCCCAACGCAATCTGCGGTGGGTACCGCCCGGTCAAGCTGTGGAGGACGTCTGAGCCTAACAGCGTATGACATTAACCAACATGCACTGGGCCCGCATGATGGATTAGGGCCCATCATCTCTCTGTGTGAGAAGGCCTGAGTCCCAACAGTGGCAACATCATCATCATTTCAGCCATAGGACGTCCACTGCTGGACATAGGCCTCCCCCATCGATCTCCAAAAGGGCCGGTCGGAAGCGGCCTGCAACCAGCATATTCCTGCGGTCTCTTTTAGGTCATCTGTCGATCTTGTGGGTGGACTTCTTACGCTGCGCTTACAGGTTTGGGGTCCCCATTCAAGAACCTTGCGGCTCCATCGGTCAACTGTTCTGCGTGATATGTGCTCTGCCCACTGCCACTTTAAGTTGCTAATCCGATGGGCTAAGTCGGTAACTTCGTTCGTCTGCGGATCTCTTCAATTCTGCTTCGTTTCGCAGAGAAACCTCTAGCATAGCCCTCTCCATAGCTCGTTGTGCGACTTTAAGCTTTCAGCGGTGGACAGTTTGAGCAGTGGCAATATGATAAACATAGATAGGTATAGACAGAGAGAGAGAGATAGGGAAGATAATTTTAACCACTTAATCGCGCATGTAGTCAAAATTTCCTTAGAGGCTTGACGCGACTCGGCGCTTGTGATTGGAGACTCGAAAAGTCATTCATTCAATTCGCGCCTAGGATTGACCCGCTCGAAATAGTTTAGGTTGAGAATTTAGAACCTTGGCTTACGGCGGGGTAAAGTATGAGCAGTCAGGTGGTTATATTGTCATTGGGCTTAACTGATGAACATAACTTACGTTTAGGTTGATCGCAAGTGAGATTGAGCACTATAGGAGCGGAAGGCGGTGTGACGTCAGTAAGCACATAGAGGATATCAGACTTGTTCCCCAGCCGCGACTTCACGTCCCAGGAGTTGAAGTAACCATTCGAGAAGTTGTAGAACGCTTGCACCCAGATCTTGTATGGTGTGAACGGCTCTGAAAATTGGAGAAAGGTATTTTTTTAGTAAGCACGTGTCGCTCGTGGCATAGCTCAACTATCCTGAATCAATAGATCAGTGATGTTAAATTAGAGTCGATCTGGTTACTGTCAGGGTAACCGAGAGTGGCGTTTACAGCAGTGCTATGGCGGTTTGAGTGACTAGGGGCCTTACGGCTAACTCTTAACGCGGGCTCGAATTAGCGCTGTAACAGCGCTGTTCGGAAAATCACGCGAACGTGAACCTTAATGCGCGGCAATACGGTTTGCGGTCGCTGCAACTTTTTTCAACACCTAAACAGAATAGCTTAAAGGGTAAGGCTGACCAACAATTGACAAGCAACATTGTCGGCTTTCGGATTATTTAGTTCATTAGTGTCGCTGCAAGGTTCTTAGTATGTAAAAGTAGTACTTGCCGTTTTTGTGTTAAGCGGTTTATTCTTTGGCACTAGCTCTCATTATAGAGAAAGCGTTTGAGATATTATTGCCCCTTTAGCTCTTACAGCCCCCTTTGGTCGACCATTTGATCATCTCGTTTGCAATTGTGTGCTGCTCAATATTGAAGTGAGTTGTGTTTTGTAGAACTAGTAAGAATATACCAGTATGTGCAATACGTGGTATATATGTTACGGGTAATGCAAGAAGATTGAGTGAACCTAGGTTTATCCGGGTTTACTTAGAAGGATTTTGGGTAATGTTCGAATAACCTAGGTTAACTCCATCTTCTTACATTACCCGTAACATATAGATATAGAAAAATGAATCCCTATTTACCTTGGTCACGCCATAACTAGAGAAAACTTCACCGATTTCATTCAATTTATTTTTTTAGTTTTCTTACGGAAAAAAATATAAGAATATAGCGCAGACAATTGGAAAATTTCAGAAAACTTAACGACGATGTTAACTTCGCGCATTTGACGGTTCTAAGACAGGACAACGTCCGTCGGGTCAGCTAGTATTTGGCACTAGCTATTATTATCGAGAAAGTCAATACCAATATTTGGCGTTCCAGTTGCAAATAATAACTGTGTAATTCTATGCGTCCGTATCTAATCCGTCAGTCAATAACGGGATGTGAGAAGCAGTTAATTATACTATTATCTTGAAACAACATAGTAATGTATCGGAATAGAGTATTTTATTGATACGAGATGAATGAGTTTATTGTGTGATTTATCAATGGCTTGTATCTGAGATCACACAGCGCAGTCGAAAACACATCGACTGTACTCACCACAGAAAAGAGAAGTAAATAGAACGGAAATGAGAAGGAAAATCTGTTACCAGGCATTATGAGTGAGCCTCGATTGAACATTCTTATTTAGATCAACGCGTCTAACTCCGCATCACAGTTGCTAACTGGTTTCGTATAACTGGCGTTTCGTTTATATGGGTGCAACTGGCTACAACTAATTTCTTACAAAAATGCCTTGACACCCGTTCTAATTTAAACATTAGCCCTGACCTTTGATCAGTCAAACGAGAGATATCATCAACGTCATCATTCAGAAGACGTCCACTGCTGAACTTAGGCCTCCCACTTAGACCACACACTGAAAGACAGCCCGCCATCTACATTGTCTGATCTGAGAGGGTCATTATGCCGAGTACTTCGACCAAAATAAAATGAATGGACGGGCCATAACCATTGAACTTGCTCAGTAAAAACGAGTCAAAACCGTCGGACATATAC
This sequence comes from Agriopis marginaria, assembly GCA_932305915.1. NCBI lineage: Eukaryota > Metazoa > Arthropoda > Insecta > Lepidoptera > Geometridae > Agriopis > Agriopis marginaria. The sequence continues at coordinate 15,579,578 of OW029914.1, read as the reverse complement.
TTCAACGCATTATAATGCTGTAGGTACAGTACATTTGTTGGAAAAAATAGATAGCGAATATAATAACTATGTGAGTAAAAGAGAACACCTGTGTTTGTCTATTGCTCTTGAACCGTTTGTTGCCGTGGATGGACGTGGTCACGTGAATAAAACAACGGGGACTACTTATCGATGTTTGATGAAATTAATTTACATTTTAGGACAAAATAAAATGATGAATATGTACTCACGAGTGAAAATTGACACCTGAACTTTTACTTTGGTTTTTTATTGTTTTTAAACTTCCGCAAAGCACACGAAGACATCATTTTTGTCAGTTATTTCGTTATCTTGTAACAATAATCTTGTGTCGCATTTCCTACGTCTAGAGACCGACTGAAACGAAGTGAGCCCCGTGCTCATTTTGTAATCTTCATAAATGCGCTCCTTCTGGACCCGTCCATTCATTTTATTTTGGTCGAAGTATGAGTATAAACTTAATTTGTATACTTACTTAGGTTTTTCAACCAGAATCCGACGACCTTAGTGACTTTTCCCGAAGTGTTGTGCAGCGTCAGATTTTTTACATTATTTCCATTTCTTAAACCATTTGTGAAGGTATTCCGCACATCGTCTGGTCTTTGCATACCGTCGATGTCGACGCCATACGTAGCTGCTCCTTCCTCATAATAAAGTACATACGCAATCTCAGGTGAATCTTTGTGATCCCTCTTCTGAATTTTCTTGTAATTTTTACCTTCGAGGTCAAACTTGTCATATTGTCCGAAGTCAAAGTCATATGTCTTCGTCTCTGTCGCGTTCTCCTGCCGTCTCTTTCTATGTCTATGCGACCGTGCGTCTCTTTTACTCCTGTACGAGTCCATGAGCATTTTGGAGGATGAGTATTCATCGTAATATTTCTGTTTCGCGTTTTGATATAAGTATGTAGTGTCTTTTAAGGATTCTGGTGTGAGGATGCTGACGTTATTGCTGGGGTCATCGCTCTGTGATTCTGTCTTCGGGTCATTGACCTTTTGCACGGAGTTTTGGTTCGAGGGTGTTGTAGAGACGACGTGGACAGTGGAGGTCAATGGAGGAGCCCAGGATAGGTGGACTTCATCGTGGGATATGTAATCTGCTGCGAGATTCTGCGGGGCGGACGGAACTGTAGACAAAAGATATTTGTTATATTTATCAATAAAAATAAACTAATTGATAATCCCCTCCATTTTTTAAGTCGGTTAAAACCGACTTCAAATTTTTTACCCAAATACGCAATTTCGGTTACTTGGATGACATATTTTTTCCAGTTAGAATTAAAAAACCTAACCACAGAACCGATTTTGATAAAATTTCTATGGGACCAATCTGAAAGTATATCCTGTTAAATAAAATAAGAATTTTCATAATCGGTTTATAAATGATTAAAAAAAATACTATAAATTATAAGTTTCGAGGTAACAAAAAATAAATTTATGTTCATTTTTTAAGTCTGCTAAATAGCTGGGAAACTAATATTGCATTACCACCATGGTGCTGTGTTTTTTCCCAGTTCTAAAGGGTCTAGGGCCCTACGAAAATTGCGTAGAATACTAAGTACTGTCGAGTATCATGAATAAATATTCAATAGTCCAGCAATTCAATATTGATGTAAGAAAGCATAATCGTCCTTTCGTCCTTCGTAAAAAAAAATGCCTTTTACATAGATAATTTCTTCCGATTTCACGATTATTACAAACAAACAAAAAACCGGCTCACACACTGAGGGTTCCGTACCACCACATAACTTGTTAGCTAAAGTATAATAAAATAGTGCAAAAAGACAAAAATAACATCAACGCCCAGGCGGTCATCCATCCAAGTACCGACCGCGCCCGACGTTGCTTCACTTCGGTGCTCGTACGAGAACTGGTGGTGAACAGAAATTTGTCTCCGACTCGCAGTTGGCCATTATTTGTTGTTATACTTTAGAGTGTTTACTATAATCATGCCAAGTTTTACGCTTATAAGTATTACCGTTTTTACATTAGAGCTAATACAAAAATACGTAAAAAAAATGCGTTTGTTGGATGTATGGGGACCCCCTTTTCTTTTTTAATATTGACTTATTTATAATTTTTTAGTTAATCCGCCATAACATTACATATTCTGTGTAAATTTCAACTGGCTATCTATTACGGCTCAAAAGATACAGCCGTTAATAGTAGGACAGGCGGACGGACGGACAGACAAACAGACAGACAGACATCGTAGGCTTAGTAATAGGGTCCCGTTTTTACCATTTGGGTACGGAACCCTAAAAAAGGTGTTTAATTTTAATGTGACTTATAAGATACGACGCCGGCGTTATCACCACGGTGGCGTTATTGACAGATATAACTATTTATAGTCAATGGAAGCTCCTATCAGTGAGATTGCTACTTCCAGTCTAGTCAGTAAAGGTACTGACAGACGTGCTCAAAAAAAGCATGCTAATAAGCTTGCTTAAAATTAGCATTTATATCATATGTCATATATCATATATCAATTAATTGCATAAAACAATCGTCCGCTGCAGATTGAGACAAAATGGATAATAGCATGCTAATAAGCAAACATGTTCAGACGTGCTCGGATCACGCCCCCCCCCCTACCCGCGCCTCAGGTAGCATGCTCGAAAATCAAACGTCGTTTGATTTTTGAGCACGCTCCAAATAAGCATGCTCATTACATTACACACGTGCTACTAATGAGCACTTGCTCAATAAAAGCATGCTTTTGTGCTAGTAATGAGCACGTCTGTCCGTACCTTATAGCTAAGCCTACTGTTGTATAGTCTGCAAAAAGAGTACCGTAGTGGCATAATGGTGAACTAAATTTTAGTCGGCATATTGTATGTGAAGGTACCTAGTCTAGTACCTACCTAGTGGCACCCGAGTACTAGTGAGAATTGAGTAGGTAACTCATCATCATCATCAGCGAGAAGACGTCCACGGCTGAACATAGGCCTCCCCATTTAACCTCCACACTGAACGACAGCCTGCCTTTTGCATCCACTGGATGCCAGCGACTCTCACTACGTCATCGGTCCATCTAGCGGGAGGCCTACCTACGCTGCGCCTTCCGGTTCGTGGTCTCCACTCAATAACCTTTCTTCCCCATCGGTTATCGGTTCTTCGAGCGAGTAGGTAACTACCAAGTGCCAAAGTCGACTAAACCAACATTTATAGTCGTGCTGGCAATGACAGAGCAGTGTTGTCAACGCAACAATAAAACCAGCCAAGTGCGAGTCGGGCTCACGGTCTGACGGTTCCGTACTACCACATAACTTGGTAGCTACTAAAGTACAAAAAAATTGTACAAAAAGACAACATCCCATTAACGCCCATCCGAGTACCGAACGCGCCTGACGTTGCATAGCTTCGGTGATCGTACGAGAACCAGTGGGAAACAGAAAGTCACCGACTCCGACTTGGCCATTATTTATTATTTGTTGTTATACTAGACACTTTAGAGTGTGTACTATAATCATGCCAAGTTTGACGCTTGTATGTATTAACGTTTTTACATTATCTATTTGCGAAAGGGCCGAATCAAGGAGGCTCAAAGTTTAAGAGTGTACGAAGTCACAAATACAACCAGTCTCGGTACAAATAAAATCTCAGTATAGTCCGATTCAAACTTAATGGCGGCTGTGAAGTGCTCCGCAAACGAGATTTTGCGTCTGTACATTCGAGTTGAAAATAGTTAAGAGTAAATTCGTGGTACCTACTCTACCCATAAACGCAACGAAATAAATGATTATGATTACTATAATTATATTTATGTAAAGGGCGCTTCTATTATATCATTACTACGCAGCGACTCGCGCCTAACTTCACAACCGCCATTAAGTTTGAACCGGTCTGTAGCTTTAGGTACAATATAATATATAATTACATTGTAGCTTTTTGGGCACCTTACCCAATGCAGTTTTTTATTTATAGTTTAATATCATTTAATTGAAATGTAAATTCATATAGTATTCGAGACTAATAATATTATATTCATAACAAAGTTATAAAAAATTATACTTATTCAATTACATTGTAGTTTATATATTATTTACGACTTATAACATTTATAAGGATAACTTTGACTATTATGAGATTGTTGACTCATTAACTTTGTAGGTACTGCTATTGTTTTCATAATAACTGTTACACAGGATTACACAGAACGGAATAAGCCGAAAGGAGGTAATTTTTTACTGTAATAGGCTTGCACTTGATCGTCACCTCGCCAGATGTTAATCGATGATGCGGATTCTATTGACTCACACACACTGTGACACCACAAAAGACATAATTAGTACAAGTAAGTAGATTCACTCCGCAAAATCATTTAAATAAGTTGCTACTACACAATAAAGTGCAATTCAGCAAGTGGGAGCGCTAACTACCTACATCTATATTAATCTAGAAGTTGCCTCTGTCTATCTTGATAAGTACTTGTACCTAACTCTTGTCGTGTTATCTCTGTCAATCGCGCGGCAGCACAGAACCGTACAGAAAGTCGGCTGCATACACAAAAGGCGTAAAAAGAGCGTAAACAGATGCTAACACTCCCCCAAACGCAGAAGGCAGGTCCACTACCAATTGGACCAATGGACTATCAAACGTTAACATACGCGATCAAGTGTTTATAAGACCAGTGCACAAACAAGGAAAACATACATTACAATGAAAATATTATATAGGTTTTTAATAGGCAGCCTTATCGCTTAAAGCGATCTGTTCCAAGCAACCATGCACAGAAAGAAAATACAATAATAATATTTAAAAATTACCTCCTTTCGGCTTAATACCACTTTTCCGTTTAACCGCTTATTGTTAAGTGCGTTTATAGGTACGCGACGGCAATCACGTTGTCATTGTCAATTTGCAACAGAAGCTAGGATATTAATATAGATTCAACAATACTAACAAAACCGTATTAAAATATAAATATGTACCTTTCGACTGGTTTAAAAAAAATTATGTTGTGTAAACTTATTGTATTTTATATTGTTATCCTCTATTGTCCCACTGCTGGGCAAAGGTCTCCCTATCACGTTTTTTTTTTTTTCCCCCTTTTATTTTATTTTTCACTTAAATCTACAAAAAATAACATATTTTCAGAAAAGTAATTTTTTTTAGGATTCCGTACCCAAAGGGTAAAAACGGGACCCTATTACTACGATGCCTAGCCTACGATGTGTCTGACTGTCTGTCCGTCCGTCCGTCCGTCCGTCAGTCCGTCTGTCTGTCTGTCCTACCTATTAACGCCTGTATCTTTCGAACTGCAATAGATAGGCAGTTGAAATTTTCACAGAATATGTAATGTTACGACGGATTGACTACCAAACAATAAAAAAGTCAAAAAGTAAAAACTAAAGGGTACAACAAACATATTGTTTTACTTATTTTTGTATTAGTTCTAATGTAAAAAGGGTAATACGTACAAGCGTCAAACTTAACATGATATATTATGATATAGTACACACTCTAAAGTATAACAACAAGACAGTAATAAAAAATGGCCAAGTGCGAGTCGGTGACAAGTTTTTGTTCATTACCAAGTTATAACTGGTAATTTCGTTAATTTTGTGGTGGTACAGAACTCCTAAGTGCGCGAGCCCGACTCGCACTTGGCCGGTTTATTTTTAAATCACTTGACTCGTCTCCAAACGCTCTATTAAGGTCGAATGTCCTTATGACGTCACAGGCAAGTAATAGAGGCATCAACTGTATGGCGAGTAAGAACTTGTTGCTTGCTTGTGACAGTTGTCACATCACTGAAGTCCGCTGGTCCCATAATTATTGTCAAAGGGAGCGCTTACGCGAATTGCACCATTTATCAAATGCTCAAATTATGACTTTCTCGTTGAAACTCTACCATAATCATGCGTGTCTCGAATAGTCTCGACACGCTCGCGCCCAGTTATTTTCTCTGTCCACAGCTTTTTCGCGATTTCAAAGTTGATCCCATCATAGTTAAAGTTATTCATGTATACACTTTCGGTTTAGTATCTGTAGACACAGATTACCCTAATAGTTTGAATATGTACAGTTAAAAATAAAACAATTCAAGACACAAGGATGCAAGGAAAGAGGATCGAGGAACTTGGTGTCAGAGGAAGGTTAAACATATTACAGAGTGAGTCATATTACGCGTCGTGGGGAGCTCTCGAGTGCGTATTATAGCTAGGTATAGCCCGGATATCTTTGAAGACTCTATTTAATACCTAGATAGCCTATACATAAGTAGTACCTATAACGAGAGCAGTGTCTATATCAAAGATAATAGGCATGTGTCCTAATGTTTAATTTATCTATACTAATATTATAAAGAGGAGAGATTTGATTGCTTGTTTGTTTGTTTGCATTGAATAGGCTCCGAAACTACTGAACCGATTTGAAAAATTCTTTCACTTTTGGGAAGCTACACTATCCTCAGGTAACATAGGCTATACTATATAAAAAAAAATATAGGGATCCTTACCAAAACTCCAATAATGTAACCCAAGGTGTAAAAATATTAGATTTTAACTTTGCGTGTTTGACAGTTCTAAGACAGGACAGAGTCTTTCAGGTCAGCTAGTTACAAATAACAAGCTTGGCGATGAATATAACTAAATACATTAAACATGTATACTGAAACAAAAAATTTAATTATCTAACAAATCTCTGAGATATGAGCGTTTAAAGTATTAGGGATACTCTGTCCCTTTCTCGCAAAGCGCATGTTAGTATACCATTTTTATGGCGCCCCTGAGGCGTGACGTCATAGCTCAGTATAGTGCACTCTCTGTCTAGCATGAAATTAAAATACTTATAACTTATTTATTTTTGAACTAATTTTTTTTTTTTTTTCGTTGATGGGCTCTATTTATAATCAGCTTTTGTACGAGGTAATAAAAAAATATTTTTCATCATGCCTATTATAACCACTTCATAATTTGCTTGTGCAAGATGTAAGCCACGTCGGTCACGGGGTGCGACGTATGGCGCTTGTGATTGGAGACTCAAGAGTCATTCATTCAATTCGCGCCTAGGATTGGTCAGCTTGAAAAGGTTAAGTTGAAAAACTTTAACAATACAATGACTCTTTATTAAAATACTACAAAACAAGGATAACATAAACATAACTTTAACATCTTTATAAACTCGCTAATGGAATTTTAGACATACTTTACCAGCTATCTCTAACAAATCCTCGAACATTGCCTAGAGTTTCGCCCTACAATCTTTTTTCTGCTCCGAGTTCTAACCTGGGATTCAATGCACTCTTGTCTAGAATGGTGCGTCAGTCTAACACTCTGTCTAAGACAACCGATATTGACATATTTGGTGACAACATTATTAGTTTTAAGAAGTCTCTGAGGTCTCTGACTAGCTGAACAGTTTTTAATTATTTGTATTTTCTTTGTGACGTTTATTGTACATTTTAATTAAATTTTTTAATCCCGACAAAAGTTTAACTTTTAACTTTATTTTATTTTCGTTTTATATCTCATTTGTGTGTATGTTTAACTAATTTAACTGCAATTATTTTATTTTATTGCTCTATATTATTGCATGCTGTCTTCACCTGTAATTATTGTGACATTTAGTTATATTTTTATTTCTGTTTAAAGTTTTGATAAATTGTATTGATGTACACAGTGTAGGTGGACTTAAATAAATAAATAAAAACATTGGTTTATGGTGGAGTAAAGGATGAGCAGTTAAGTGGAATCGTCATTGGTCTATATGCATGGGCACAGGAACGTTGGGTTAGGGTGGACCATGTGTCCTACCCTGGCTGGCCCTGGCATCACCTCTGAGATGGCTGTTTTTTTTTCTTTACAGCACTTCATACTCTTAGGAAGATTTTCCTTTCTTCCGTTCATATTCTTTGTATTCATATTAGATAGATAGAAACTCTTTATTGTGTACACCAGAAAAAAAAAATACAAACAGATAGAAAACACTTACGAGCTACGCATATACATAGAGCCTAAAGCCTAAAGTATGAATGTGACATAGAAGGCTACTTTGTTAGGAATTTCCATAAAGCAGGCTTCAAAGTGTACATTACTATAATAACACCAAAGACAGAAAGCCGGCTTGTTGGCTTGTTTATTATTTGTGTGCTAAAAACGGGGTCTAGAAACAAAAAAATTATGTAAAACTGAAATTCTGACGAGATTTAGCCAGAAACTATCATTAAAATGGTAAAAAGTTTTTTATTTTTTGTCACCATATTACTGTGTCAAATTAATAGATATCGAAATAATAAAATATGTTTGTAATGCTATGATAGTTAACATAAAGTCTGGATTTTGTCACTTTTTAAGGGTTCCATACCCAAAACGTAAATACCAGACAGATTCACAAACCATGAAAACTTTGTTTGACATCAATCAATCAATTGAATGGTAAAATAACTAGTTCATTTTGGTAACGGCTGACCTGTCGCAAAAATAAACTGGTTATTTTCATTGATGTAAGTAAATAGGGGGAAGATACGGGACGAATTTCTTGACGTGGACGGCACAAATTAGGCTCACGGGCCTAATCAACTTCAGTCACAATTGAACTGTCGTTTTGATAGCATGTGAATAACTTGTTAAAATTGTGTGAAATAAAGCAGCAAAAATTACTTCCTGCGTTTTCATAAGGTGCACCAACAGTTCGAAGACAAAAAACTAGTTTCAAGGCATTACTTTACACTCGGTAATATTAAAAAACAATTATCTTAATTTTCGTTAAATGTCACTTCTATGGTCTAGTGTAGTGTCTAATGGAGTGGTGAAGTTGACGTTTACAGTGTAGACGTCAACGTCGCCGCTGACTTGAGCCGAAACAGAGCCAATTTATTGGGTACAATGTCTGGATGTCACGCGTCTTCCCCCTTTTTAAAACAGTCATTGGTTATTTTATATAATTTAATATTAATATGTTTATTTACGAATGAACGACCAAAACATGTCTAATCAATATCCAATAAGAAACAAATTAAGAGCAATGGTTAATTAGCACAGCTAATAGATGAAAAATTACGTTTTTTACTGTCCTGTAGACTGAGCTTATCTAAAACTGCTATCCATTCTAGGTACTTACCTGGCTAAGTACAATAAAAATTTGATTACTGAAGGGTACATTTAAAAAAATGCTTATGATAAAATAATCAAAGCAACACTAATTTGGCAGCGTAATCCTCAAATTGCGACAGTACGCGACAATAGAGGATAATTTTGTTTAATTGTAGCAGAATTTTGCTCCGCAAATTTGGCAAACCGTGGGCGGTCTGTCAAATAATATTAGGCGTGTATCCCAAATTAACGGTTTCAAGCCAACAAATTAGCACAGCAACAGTTATATCATACAAAAACTCACCGTAAATCTTGTTGATTTCGTTGTCTTTAGAATCATTATCACAATGAACGCACAAAATAAATACAATAAAAATGGCTCCTATCGAGTACTGAATATACATCTTAGATACTACTATACGCACGAAAAACGTGCGTAAGATGCCTAAACTATATTTACAAAACACATTTTCACTTCTTTATTTGATTGCAACAAAAATAATATGGTTATAGAGCCATTTATTTCGTTAAAATTGTATTAATCAAGCTGCCATCGAACTGAACCCCGCCGACTGTCATTCGTAATGTCAATAAACAATTAATGCTGCCAGAAAGTAGTTACAATTTCTACCACATATTTTCCCTTGTACTGACAAAATGTTATATGCTCAAAAAAAGTTATGCCAGCAGTTTCCCCTTTAGCACTTACACCTCCCCGTTGGTCGTCATTCATTTACATTTTGAGCACATCGTTTGCAGTTGTGTGCCGCTCAACATAGAAGTGTGCGTTTGTAGAACTAGTAAAAGTTCATATGTCAGTGTGTGCAATACGTGTGTACAAACTCAAGCTAGTACCGAAAAAACACTGCCAAAAACTGAAGGGAGTGAGGTAAACACGTATTGCACACACTGACATATAAAATGTTACTAGTTCTACAAACGCACACTTCTATGTTGAGTGGCACACAACTCCAAACGATATGCTCAAAAGTCATCAGATGGACGACCAAGGGGTGGGGGGTGTAAGTTTAGTGCTAATGGGGAACTGTAGGTATAACGCTTTCATTTATTTATTTATTCCGTGGATCATAATAATATTTATCAAAAATCTACCATCTTGCTTTTTTTATACTAGCAATTTTAAGAAATAGCATCTATTTTTGTCTATACTTTTTTTCACAAACCATAGAGTTAGTGATACCAGCAATATCTCAGTACCCAACAATTCGGGTATCACTCATCCATGATATGATTTCAAAGACGACCAGAATTAATTTAGAAGTTTAGTTTATAAGTAACAATTAAACTTGTAATACCTCACTTAGTACATTACACTAAGTACGTGCATAAAAAGTTATGTGCTAAAACATAACATGGCATAGATGTAGGATAGGCTAAACAAATTTTAAAATGCATTTTGGCTTAAATATTTTGATCATTATTTTTAGACTAGTATCGAAACAAATTTTTAGACAAGGACATAAATTGAATGATTTAGTTTTTATCATAAAAAATGTAATATACCTAGATACCTACTCTGTGTACTATATTTGACCTAATTTTTTCTTACCTTCCCGAAATGTAGGGGTTTTATTTAATTTTATTAGTTTATTACATAATTTTCAACATTGTATGGTAACACTGTGAAGTAAATTTGTTTGTTCGGCTTTGGGTGTCAGCCGCTTTACAATTTACCAAATTCTAAAAATAATTGAAAAACTCGCTGTATATGTGAACAAAAATGATTTAGTGATTGTGTTGTGTGTTTATGATAGTGCAATTTCGTATACTGAATGTAAAATAGAAGTCTCCGCCATGACAATGGGTCGCACCGCTGTAAGGTGTCCCGCTTTACTTGTTCTGTATTTTGTGTGTATGGGAATATGGTATCCAATTTTAGGTAAGTTATTATACATTTTACTTCATTATCATCGTTGTGTATCGTCGAGTTGTGTTAAACTATATCTGCTAAAGTATTTTGTTAGAAATTACATGAATCTTGTTACCAACGCCGATTATACCTATACGCGCATTTTTCAATTAGTTTATATCCTCAAAGCCATATCAAGCGGTGGTGATTAATCGGCAGCAATGAGCATGTTCCTGTTGCTGGAAAATGTAAACCATAAACGGATGCATGTACAAGAAAACAATGCATTTCACATCATAACATGTACACTAACTTTATAGTATAGTAGACTTAGATGAAACTTTACCTTGTCTCTTTCTTAATAAATGTAAGAACCTACAGCCAAACTAGACATGTGTTGTTCATGCATAAAGAACCATAACAATACTGTTTTAAAGTGAACTCTTTGAGAAATAAATGATCTGCCAAAGTGTGCCAAATTTGGCCCCAACTTGGTTGGTCCCACTGCATTTCTAAACTATTACACATTAAAAACTTGTTACTGGTCAAGCTGCCATGCTGATAGGTTAATAAAGAAGCCAAGTGCGAGTCGAGCTCGCGCACTGAGGGTTCCGTACCACCACATTAATTATAAACTACTAAAGAACAAAAAAGTAGTGCAAAAGGACTTCATCACGCCCAGGTGGTCACCCATCCAAGTATATTGACCGTGCCCGACGTTGCTTAACTTTGGTGAACAGAAATTTGTTACCGACTCGCACTTGGCCAGTATTTATTATTTGTTGTATTAACTATAAAGTGTGAACTATAATTATACCAAGTTTGATGCTTGTATGTAACATTTTTACACTAGAGGAAATACAAAAATACATTAAAAAACAGTTTGTTGTAACTTTGGTTTTTACTTTTGTCTTCTATATTGTGTCTAAGTTAATCCGCTGTAACTTTGCATATTCTGTGAAAATTTCGACTGGCACGGTGACATGGTCTATTATGGTTCACAAGATACAGCCGTTAAAAGGTATGACGGACAGACAAACAGCGTAGTCTTAGTAATATGTGATGTTATTATGGATGATGCGGATCGTGATCGCGATTGCAGGCCATCTCACTTACGCACGTGGTGCGAGTAAATAGATGCGAACGGGACGGCATGCAATCTCGATCACGATCAAACTTCTATAATAAGGCCGATGGTCCCATTTACACCCTTTGGGTACGGAACCCTAATTCGGCCGAAGCCTAAATCCTTCATTTATAATTATTTTGAACATTTTGTGACCACAACTTGTTGAAAGAAATGTTGTCGTTCACAAAGAAATCAACTCTACAGTACAGCATCTTAAGGATGATTTCACAGCCACGACCAATTTTATCTGTGATGAGCAGTCTTCCATGAAGCGCGATATTGCGGAGAAGGCATTCGCTATAAAGAACTTAGAAAGCGAAGTATCGAGGCTGCGCGAAGATCATAGTACCTTAAACGCTCGACTATCTTCAATGGAGAGAGTGACTCGCAGTCAAAACCTAGAAATTCAGGCCGTACCTGAAAGTAAAAGCGAGAATCCTATTGGAATTTTTAAAAAGTTATGTGAAACCCTTGATATGGAGATAAACCAAGACCAGATACATTCTTGTCGTAGAGTTGCAAAGGCGAATGCTGCGTCAAATAGGCCGAGGAATCTCTTAATTACACTTACTAACCCCCACCTCAGAGACAGCGTCTTATCAGCCTGCTACCGCTTTAATAAAATTAACAAGGACGATACTTTAAATACAGCTCATATTGGCCTCTCGTGCGAAAAACAGAGGATATATGTTGCGGAACATCTATCCCCCGAATGCAAGACTCTCCATGCAGCAGCCAGAAAGACTGCCAGGGAGAAATCAAATAAGTACGTTTGGGTAAAGTATGGTCGTGTTTACCTGCGCAAGAACGACGCTGCGAACTGCATCTTGATAAAAAATATGGAATATGGATACACTGAATAAATTAGTTTAGTTCACGTTTATAATATTATTGTTAGGTCCCCAGGTTTTCTTAGATATTTAGGCTTTTCTTAAATAAATAATGTTAGTTTTTTACCAAAATGTTAACCGTATTAGATCTAAAACTGAAGATGTCTTTCTTAATGTAATTAATAGTGATTATGATATCATCTGCTTGACAGAAACAAATTTTAATGACGGTGTTCATAATGCTGAGGTGTTTGACGGCCGTTACAATGTGGTAAGACGCGATAGACATACTACACAAATACACAAAAAGGACGGCGGCGGCATATTGTTGGCTATTAAAAAGCAGATAAATTTCGTCCGTCAGACATCTTGGGATTCTAAATTTGAGGATATTTGGATTAGTATTATACCAAGTGATAAAAATGTAAAAGTAAATTATAGTTATTAACCAAATTTAATTTTATTTTTTTTATATCATACTGTTTTTTTAATAACCATGATGAGTACGCATGTTTTGGGATATGGTTTAGTTCACAATTGTCAACACACTTAATTTAGTTTTTATTATGACTGTATTCTGTTTTGTGTACCTCAATAAATAAATAAAAAAATAAAATAAAGTAAATGGTATATGTTATGTTGGGATGATACATTCAGGCAGACTTAAGGTGATGTTTCACTTGTGGCGGGAAATTCAAATTTCAAGCAGTTTTCTTATCTTTGTAGCTAGGCCGGGTAATTATTGTAAACAATCATGATGTTTGCGTAAATTGATTATTATTCTTTACAAAATCTTGTAAAGCTATTTATCTCCAATGCAATGCATTACTTACATTTGTCGATAAACTATTGTTTGCTGTTTCAAACGGTTTATTGACAAATGTAAGTAACACGTTGCATTACTGTTAAATAACTCTATATGATAATGTAAAGAACAACCAACAACTTGTGCAAATACTGTGTAATTTTAAAATAATTACCTGGCCTAGCTACAAGGACATAATAACTGTTTGAAATTTGAATTTTCCGCCATAGTAAAAAGGAACCACCTTAATACAATATATTACGCCTTACGGTCATCTGTAGAGTAGTGGAAAAGTTGGAACACCTCGCCTTAATTCCTTAGCCTCCATAAATTTTCTAACAGTAAATTAACTTTGTTTTAGCTCAAAATACACTAAAAATCAAGCTGACTGCGAAAGGAGAGGTGGGCGGCGTTGCAAACATCAGCTGCACTGTGTCTTCGGAGAAAGCAAGCATAGCATGGTGGTATGAAGGAAAGCCTGTTGAAGTTGATGATCGGTGAGTCACATTGTAGTTTAGGCTTTTATTGTCATTGCCTTAGCAATGAAAAAGAGAAGGCAGCTGATAATCTTTAGCTTTCTTTGATAGCCCGTTGGTCGAGTTGATAGTGAACCTACCTTCTGAGCTTGGGGGCGTGGGTTCAATTCCCACCTAGGACAAACATTTATGTGATGAACATTTGTGTTTGTTCTATATCTGGTTGTTAATATCTATTGTATTGTATGTATTTAAAATTATATTTATGTATGTATATATCAGTCTCTGGCAGCCATATCACAAGCTTTGCTTAGTTTGGGTTGAGAGGACCGTGTGTACAAAAATGTCCCAAATATTATTTATTTATTTATTCTCTTTTTTCTTTGTTATAGAGAGCTGAAGATTATCAGCTCTCTTCTCATTTTTCTTTGCTATAAAAACAAGAAGAAAAATAATTAACAAATTTTCTTGAATCTTAAAGCCCTAACAGACATGTGGTTGAGGTCAACCAATGACATCAAACGAGAGGGAAATATGTTATTCTCACTCTTTCTCTGCGTTGGTTGGACGGCGGTCCGTCAACCAAATCCACACGTCTGTTAGGCCCTTTACCTAAGAACACTCTCGATAAAGACCTTGTTAAATAAATAAATAACCAGACAAGTATGAGTAAAAAAAAAATTATACAAAAAAGTCTACTTTCAAAAACAAACTTAACTTTGCAGTGGAAAAAAAGATTCTTTTATAAATATCAACTACAAAAATAAATGTAAGTTTGTAATCGCAAAACTTTTTTTAAATTATATAAATTCAAATTAACTTCGGTCTTTTTTCCTTTATATGTGCTGTGAGACCTTGCCACTTGCCAAATTCTAAGTCAACGGGAAGTACCCTGTAGGTTTGATTCCCTTGTGAAATCGCAAAATATGCGACATAAACGGTCATATCTTTTGATCGAATTGACTTACAAGTTTTTTTCACAGCTATATAAGAGACCGTAGACCCGAGTATTTGATATAAATGTCACCTCAATCTACGCTTTTCTAAGAAAAAGTTATTGACAGACAGACGGACAGACATACAAAAAAGTGATCCCATAAAGGTTCCGTTTTTTCCTTTTGAGGTATGGAACCCTAAAAAACTAAACCAAAACAGACATACACAGATACACATTCCTTATTGTAGTTTATACGATGTTGAAGCTAAAATACACTAGATATGCATGAAAGGGTTTATTTTCAACAGAATAAAACTTAACGTGAGCAAAGGCAAATCAGAGGAAGCTGATGCAGATGGCACGTTTTTGAACACTAACATTTCAACCATCACTATTGCCAATGTTACTTCGAAGGACGCTGGAAACTACACATGTGTGGCAATGATGGAAGGAGTGCCAAATCTGAACAAAACAATTAATCTAGACCTCAGCTTTAAGGGAAAACTAATCAACATAACAAAGGACCCTGAAGGACCTTTCTATGCTAAGGATGACCCCAATGTTACGATGACTTGTATTTTTGAAGGTACATTTTCAATAATAAGAGGACCTTACGCCTGTTCAAAGCGATTCTGCAGTGCAAGTACCGTTCTTTATCGATCATCAAATTTGAAAGATGAGATCGTCACATTCGACACAATGCCATTTGATCAGTACTCGCTATGATCGTTTATATGCCATTTTATCGAATTTGACCATCGATATAGAACGGTACTTGCACTGCTGTTTAGGTGATTGCGTGAAGTTGCGCGACCGAAAACCGTGTCTCGGTGAATTAAGGTTCACATTCGCGTCATTTTCCGCACTTTGCTGTTTCGAGCCCGCGTTAAGAGCTAGCCATAAGGCAGAAGTGCGTAGAGAGACTATGGTATAAAGGAGCTGCTCAAATAATAATAGTTGTGCAAGCGAAATAAACTTATACACCGTTACCTGATAGTAAACTAGAGAAAGATAATAATATTTGTTGTCCCTGGCATATGCGATTCGTTTGTCTGACCCAAAGCTCATTCGAGGCAGACAAACCGGTCGCGAAAATTTTGTTTTCGGTGTTTTTGTACTTGTGCTTTATTAAATGTTATTTGAACGTTTTTACCTGCTGGTTTCTAGTGAATTATTGTAAATTTCACCTTTGATAATGGTGAATTGCTGTATAAGCTGTAAAAGCCGCACGGAATAAAAACATGAAAATATAACCTTTCACACGTAAGTTTAGATTTTCGAGTCCATTACTGAATAGTCTTGCATGAATTACTTGTTGTTGTTGATTATCTTTCGTGTTAGGTAAGATTTAGTCGAACTTAAACCATAATCTACTGGAAAAATTACAATTACCAAAAATTATTGCTATCTCGTAGCTATATGCTAGCAGCTTCTCTATACCATAATCTCTACGCAGAAGTGCAAACCTAAAATGCTTTTCTATGAAATAAATCCCACAGCAGACAGCGGAACTTCCATGTTGTAGTTCCGTGTTGTTATTTTTGTTTGGATGCTAGTGAGATAACTATTAATTAGCCATCGTTAAAGAGTCGTGTACGATGCTTTAAGATTGTTAAAAGTGCTGATAGTGATTGATACGATGATAGTGCCTCGTCTGGGGGACTTCTTTCATGAAGATGCATAGATGCATGATTACTATACCTATTTTAAAGTATAATAACATCATAATCAGCCTTTTTAACAATCCACTGCTGGACTTTTAGCCTACCCCCGAAAGGGTGATTGGGCCATATCCACCACGCTGGCCCATTGCGGGTTGGTGGATTCACATACGCCATTGAATTCCTTCTCCGTACGTATGCAGGTTTCCCAATGTTTTCCTTCACCGAAAAGCCAGTGGTATGAAAATCCGTACATAAACTCCAAAGAGCTCATTGGTACGGGCTCGGGGTTTGGTTTTCGGTCCCGCGGTTCGGGGGGACCCGCGACCTCACGCTTTCAAGTCTAGTGGTCTCCCAAATAGACATATTACCACGGCTTATCATACATTAATATTATAAATGCGAAAGTGTGTTTGTTTGTTCTTCTTTCCGGCAGCAACAAAGCAACGGATCGAACTGAGTTTTTGCATGGGTATAGTTCAAGTGCCGGAGAGTGACATAGGCTACTTTTCATCATCATCATCATCACCATTTTTCATCAATACGCGGGTGAAGCCGCGGGGCGCAGCTAGTATATAATAACGCTGGCATAAGTATCGTCTCATTCTTAAATAAAGTATTTTTGGAATATGACAATGGAACAATAATTGTACATAATAATTACATGTATTCAGTGGTCGAATTGGACTTACTCACGAACCGGAACGCATTTCCCTTCAACCCTTGCGAACTTTTAACCGACTGGCCAAGAAGGAGGGTAATCTTTTTGGGTTGTATGTAAGCATGTAAGTATGTTTCTGGTTTCCTGTAGCCTCAACAGCTTGACCGATTGTGACAAGTGAGGTGTTTTTGGATACCTTTACGAAACGGAACGGTGATTTCGCGAACTGCGCGTATTGCCAAAGCGCGGACGCTCGTGACATGCGTTCGACCGACTTGTTCCGAGATCGCTGTACGTACGCGTCTTTGCGTACGTGCGCCTGGTAAAGCTCTTTGTATGGAAGCTATGGAGCTGGCCTTCTGCACGTGAACCCTGCATAGGAACATGTTGTTTTAATTTGTTTTTATTCCAGTATACAAACCCACCATCGTCAAATGGCGCAAAAAAGGCGAGGAGTTCTCTGTTGATGACCCTCATCCGCAAATCACCGGGAAGCAAGTCAAGAGCAACCAAACTATACGCATACTTCGCGGAAAGGACACTGGCACACATGTGTGTGAAACGCTAGACTCAGAGTCCAATAAGATATCTGGTTCCGTAGATATCATAGTGTATGACAATCCCATAGTGGTGCTTGAAGAAGCAACAGCGATAAACACAACTGAGGTCTTTATAAAATGGACACTTATTAATTACAACTCTAACATCATAGCATACAATTTAAAAAAAAGAATGGGTAATGACACAGCTTACACATTTGACACCATAAAAGGTAATCAGACTGGGGCAAGGAATACTTCTTTCGTCATAACAAATCTAAATAAGGCTACAGAATATGAGCTATTTCTCGAAGTAAAGACTGAGTATAATACTACAATTTCTAATAAGAAATCAGTGACAACTTTAGCTGAAGAGCCTGTTTTTGTGCCGAATATTTCCATCAATGGATTTTCCGCGACCTCTGTCACTATTGGGTGGACGCCACCTAAAGAAGAAATAAAGCAGTTTATACATTACTACCTCTTGGAAGCGAAAAAGAAGGATGGGAACGGGACGAGGCAAGCATACCACCCTCGAGATGATAGAAACTTGCCTTACATGTTCGATGCATTGGAGCCACATAGCACCTATATATTTTGGGTAAGGATCATCATCATCATCATTTCAGCCGTAGGACGTCCACAGCTGGACATAGGCCTCCCCCATCGATATCCAAAAGAGCTGGTTGCAAGCGGCCTGCATCCAGCGTTTCCCTGCGGTCTTTTTTAGGTCGTCTCTCCATCTTGTGGGTGGACGTCCTACGCTGCGCTTACCGGTCCGTGGTCTCCATTCGAGAACATTTCGGCTCCATCGGCCATCTGTACTGCGTGCCATGTGCCCACTGCCACTTCAACTTATCAGGCTAATCCGGTGGGCTATGTCGGTAACTTTCGTTCGTCCACGGATCTCCTCATTTCTGATAAGGATAATTTCGCATTAATTAACGGTTACAATAGAACTCAATATACGGAAACTTTGACCACAATGGTGTTATACTTGTGTAGCATTCATTTACCGCAACTAGGCCATTCATTGACCCATTTTGCGTCACCCGGCTGCAGCTAGCCGGCTTCAGCCACCCGGTCTCCTCCAGGAAGGCCAGCAAGTCGCTGATGCCTGTCAGGCTTCCCAGAGCGTCCTCGGTGTTCCGAGGATAGTGTTTCGTTGTTCTGCCACGCTGCTGCACTCCAGCAGCAAGTGCGCGGCCGTTTCTTTAGTCTCCAGACACCCTCTACATAGGGGACTGCCTGTAACCCCAATTTTGAAAAGGTGTTTGTTTAAAAGCCGGTGACCTGTGACAACCCCAACCCCTTGCCGGAGTTTGTCACGTTTTAGATTCAACAATCAACGAGAGTATCTTGGATTAAGTTCTGGCTTCCCTTGATTGTTTCAGTTTTTGGTACTTGCCCAGTATTCTTTGTGAAGTCTACAATGATGTAATGCAATGTACTTATTTTACCACTCTACAAAATGTATGGAACAGCAGATATTTCTTTTTCGCGATTTTAGGGTAGGTTCCATAGTAAAAGTTGTTTAAAATAATGATTATAACAGACCCCTTTCGGCTTAGTACAGCCTTTCCGCGTAACCCTTTACAACTGTGTTTTGCTGAACAATGTTTCTGACCTGAATAAGCAGAATAAAAAAAATAAAAAAATTGAATTGAATTGGGAACTAAAGTTATATGATTATTTACGGGATTTTTACCGTGGTAAGGTTGTGGAACGAGCTCCCGATATTTCGGCGCAGTTACATGCACCATGTTCCCGGGAAGACTGAAGAATGCGGGTGGTTGGTCGAACAGTTAAAAAGTTAGGTGCAGACATAACGATCTACCATCTTTCTTTCATATAACTTTAGTGAACAACCGTGATAGTTTAAAACAGTGTTGAATTAAGAACATCCCCCTGTCTTGCAATCGGTAACAAATGCATTTATTTCAGGTGCGTGCGTGCTCAGATTACGGCGTTGAGCGATGTGGAGATCGGTCGGAGAAGATGGAAGCGGCCACGCTGGATGGCCAGCCCACCAAGCCGACCAACGTCAGCGCCGTATGTGGCACCACCTTTATTAATCTCACGTGGGGACCGCCAGCGAAACCCAACGCCGAAATTAAAGGATACACTGTAAGTCTTCCTATATTTCGTTTTTCATTTTCCTAAATACACCAGAACCACCAAGTTCCTGGGTGGTTCAAAAAGGTTGCTCCAAAGAGGTATATAACACTATTTCATTTTCCTAAATACATACACATATTCGAACATATGGACCCGGGTAATGTCCTAAAACTGCGACCAGAACCACCAAGGTTCTGGGTGGTTCAAGAAGGTTGCTTCAAGGAGGTATATAACGTGGGTGAAATCCCGGGGCGCAGCTAGTAATAACAATGTTCAGTGAAGTCTCAGTAACTTTTACTTCTAGACCTTCTGGTGTGCATAATAAAGAGTCTATCTATTTAATATTGCATTTCAATCGCATGTTAAAACCCCATTGTTTTTTTATAGATGGAACTTCGAGGGGAGGCATCTTTCCTTGATAGATTCGGCAATCAGAAGAACACAACATGGGGCCCGCTGTCTAAATTTACAACGAATGACTCCAAAAGTGTAAGGTATGTTAAAACTTCGATAACTACCTAACCTTCCGAGAATCCGTACGAAGCGCTATGATTCCACATTAAATTTATTGTGCGAACTGCTAGTCTGTGGAATTCGCTGCCTGAATGGGTTTTCCCTGTCAGTTACAATCTGGGTGTCTTCAAGTCGAGAGTGAATCGGTTTCTTCTAGGCAAGCGTGCTCCATCGTAGACCGCATCGTCGCTTAACATCAGGCGAGATGGCGGTCAAGCGCAAGCCTATCTACTATAAAAAAAAACTATGACTCCTTTCAGCCGTAGGACGTCCACTGCTGGACAAAAACCTCCCCCATATATCTCCAAAAGGGCCGATTGGAAGCGGCCTGCATCCAGCGTTTCCCTGCGGTCTCTTTTAGGTCGTCCATCTTGTGGGTGGACGTACTACGCTGCGCTTACCAGTCCGTGGTTTCCATTCGAGTACCTTTCGGCCCCATCGGCCATCTGTTCTGCGTGCTATGTGCCCTGCCCACTGCCACAATTAAATAATTAAATGCTGGATAATTACAGCAATATACTTATTCTGATTGCCTGCATACATAACAATTAATTTTCAATTTTATTATAGATGACGTGGTTTTCACACCTTTTATTTATATTACACGGGAATTACTCACGTAAGATTAAGCTGGTCACTCCGACTATAGTTTCAACCGCAGTCTTTAAGTTTCCCTGTGAGTTGAAAATTAATTTTCACAAGCTCGGAAAGGCGTTCTTTATCGTTTAAAATCTGCGCGCAAAAGTAGTTTTATCCACTAGCGCGGAAAGTAAATTTAAAATTCACTGTTGTGTAACCTTCACATTTTCCACCAATGCACCACAAATAGTAAGGTATATTCAAGCAAGTTCCTGTCGTAACTTAAAACGAAATACAATATTTTGCTAAGGTGAAGTGAAAAGTTGTGTTTTTTGCTTGACTGCAAAATTTATTTGGGGTATCGTGTCAATTGAATCCATCATTACACTCATGATTCTACTTTTGGACCCACTCGCTTCGGTCGTGGTGCAATCTTGGTAACTATTTCTTGCCCTGGATTCCATTGCATGGAGGCACTCGCGCCAAATAAGTTGTCAGCCTAGTAAAACTAACAGAAAGGTGAAATTGTATGTAAATTACATTGACAACGACATTAGCTTGAGAGATGTTATCTCAAGCTAATGTCATTTTCATACAATTTCATTTTCCGCAGGCGCTAACGCTAACAGGAAATGGCTCTTGTCTAACACCCAATTTTGCCGATGCGATTGTTTTGACTACCCTGAACGCTAAAATCAATTTGACGCTGACTTCCCCAGGTTCGACGATCTCCAACCAAACACGAAGTACACTGTCCACATCAGCGCGATGACGCGCACCCGGCGGCGTGGGGGGGAGAACATCACGGGCTGCGTCACGGGGCCCGCGCCGCCCGATCAGCCGCCGCGCCCGAGGTGGAGGAAAGTAAGTTTATAAAGACTTGCGCAGGCGCAACTTGTAAAGTACAATGTCGGTGCATGGGGGGGAGAGATGAAAGAAAGTAGGTTTACTCATAAACAGGCTTGCTCTTTGAAGCGATGGTGGTCGAACGGAAGCATGTGCGCTTTGCAATCTGACGGCAGGTTCATTCTCGGCCCTTATTTACTTGTTACTTGTGTAGCGGGCATTTTCCGCAACTACGCCATTCGAAATGAAAGAAAAGTAGAAGTGACGACGGTCTAAGAAGGATCATGGTTGCCCATGAAGTAATTTTTTTTTGTCTTGAAGATACCCAGGTTGTACTTTATAAGGAAAACCAAACAGGGAATATAATGTTTATTAATATTTCAGATAGTGGAACAAGACAAATATATGTTCAAAATGTACCTACCGAGAATATCAGAGAGGAACGGACCAATTTGCTGCTACAGGCAAGTATTGGAATAATTATCGGCAAGAAGGAAAACCGAGCTTCCTAATATCTATATTTATTATATGAATCATATAAGCAAAACCATCTATATACAGTTTCTCAAACTCACATTTTTCCTCTATTTTGTTAGAGTTCATAGCTTCGCTAAATCAAGTTTAAACGTCCACTGATGAACAAAGGCCTCCCTCTTAGAGAGGGGTGTTGCCATAATCTCCATGCTTAGCAAGCGGCTTGGGGATCGCAGTACGTTCACCATGTACTAATAGGATGCTGCTGCCCATCCTCCGTTGGTTTTAGGACATACCCGGGTTCTTTTAGGATATACCCGGGTCCTTTTAGGACATAACCGGGTCCAATATTATATATTGATATATATATATATGACTAGCAGCGCCCCGCGGTTTCACCCGCGTAGTGATGAAAATGGTGATGATGATAAAAAGTAGGCTATGTCGCAGATTTTTTTTTCGCGATTTCAGGTTTGGTCCCATAGTAAAAGTTGTTCATAATGATAAGTACAATTACCTTCTTTTGGCTTCGAGAGTGTTCCCCTTACATCCTGTATTAGTGTGTTCTAAATTCATAAACCAAAATAGTGATGAAAGCTTTAATAATCTTTTTAGAGTGGGACTGGTATAAATGTAATTAAAAAATATACAAGACAATGATTAACGTATAATATTCATATCAAATTTCAGAGTTTACATGGTAAGACTGCTGCCACATAAGACAATACCCCCGCCCAAAGACATCCCTGTGCTGGAGTACAAAGACGTGCACGGACACTCGCCCAAGCAAGGCGCGTATATCACGGACGTATTCTCCAAGTAAGGAACATATATACTACGACTAGTTGAATCCCGCGGTGTTACCCGCGATTTTCCAATTTTTCCGCATTTTTTGGGGGGCAAAGTATCCTATATCTGTCTTCATGATGCATACTATTCTACTGCCAAATTTCGTTAAGATCGGTTTAGCTGTTTAGTCGTGAAAAGCGAACAACATCCAGACAGAGAGACAGATTTACATTCGCTTTCATAATATTAGTAAGGATATAAGAATAAGATATATTTATTGCCAAAAAACAAAAACAATGAACATGTACTATAAGAAACATAAGGAGAAACAGCGTTTGGCAATAGGGGTAAGCTCAGCGCTGTACTGCGAGGTCCCGAAGGGTCACGCAGGGCTGGTTTTCGGCATACCCCTTATATGAATAAGTTATCTAAGGCTCAACGCATACTGAAAGTAAACAAGGCGTCGTCGCTTACAAAAGGCCGTGTAATAATCAAGTCTTTGGTTAAGGGCCATTTCACTTTTTTTTTACGAAAACAACAACGAAAACTGTATTTTTGGCGTTCTGGTTTTATAAAATGTTCATATCTTAATTTTGATGTAATGTTGCTTTCGATGATCGGCTCTATTTATGGTCAGCTTTTTTATAAGACAATAGAAATAGACCCGTACGAAGCGCTTTGATTCCATATTTATTGTGTGAACTGCTAGTGGAATTCGCTGCCTGAGTGGGTGTTC
Organism: Agriopis marginaria; assembly: GCA_932305915.1. Lineage (NCBI taxonomy): Eukaryota > Metazoa > Arthropoda > Insecta > Lepidoptera > Geometridae > Agriopis > Agriopis marginaria. Next base: position 15,555,560 of record OW029914.1, on the reverse strand, counting down.
CCTGATAGTTACAATCTGGGTGTCTTCAAGTCGAGAGTGAATAGGTTTCTTCTAGGCAAGCGTGCTCCATCGTAGGCCGCATCATCGCTTAACATCAGGCGAGTTGGCGGACTAATTACAATTGAAAAAAAAACAGTTTCATAGCTTATTATGAAACAAAACTATTATGATCGATTCGTAGACCAAAGATAGACCAAATATATCAACTACCTGCGCCCCGCGGTTTCACCCGCGTAGTACTGAAAAATGGTGATGATGATGATGATGATGAAAAGTAGCCTATGTCACTTTCTGGCACTTGAACTATACCCATGCAAAAAAATCAGGTCGATCCGTTGTTCCGTTGCAGCGTGAAAGAGGAACAAACATCCATACATCTATACCTTTCGCGTTTATAATATTAGTAGGAAGTAGGATAGTAGAATTAGTAGGATTTATTTCAGCAAACTCTATGAATTTATTCATTCTCTCCACAGCAAAGGTTTCCCATTCGATTCGGAACTAGTGATGGGCGATAACAGAACGTACATAAATTTAACCGACACGCTCAAATCTGACAACTGCCGTCGCTGTCTAATGAAACGGAGCCAAGATGACGTCTTCACTACTAGTTCTACCACTACTTCAACTACTACACCCGCTACTACTACTGCAGTTGATGGTGAGATAATGTTTATTTTTTTTATGTATATACATATATATATATATATGTTAGGATCTTCGACCAAAATAAAATGAAAGGACGGGCCCAGAAGAAACGCATTTTTGAAGATTACACAATAAGCACCTGCGCTCACTTCGTTTCAGTCGGTCTCTAGCCGTAGGAAGTGCGACACGAGTAATTGTTAATGATAACGAAACATCTGACAAAATTGTGCTTTCGTGTGCTTGTCCGAAGTGTAAATACACAACAAAAAATCGCTATCAATTTTTTGTAACAAATTTACTCTACATGGTTATAATTATGTATTGAAGTTATATGTCCGATGGTTTGACTCCTTTTTACTGAGCAAATTTAATGGTTATGGCCCTTCCATTCATTTTATTTGGTCGAATGTTAGAATAGGGTATTTGACTGATTTTACGAAACCATCTAAATTAAAATAAAACAATCTTGTGATTTAATCATCATAATTTTTAAGTATTTGTGTTTTTAAATAGCAGATCAAAATTCAAATTATTAGACTCCCGCGTAAAAGCTCCCTTTGGCATTTATGGGGCCACGTGACGTCACACATAAGCAAACAAGTTCTTTTCGCCATACAATTGTTGCCTTTTTTTACTTTTGTGTGATGTCATAAAGACATTCGACCTATATGTGAGTGTTGGCAGTCAAGTCACGTGATCAATGAAAAACATAAATTCAATTTATCTGAAAATTTGATTTAAATTTTTTAGTTTTTACTAATTAAATAATTTAAAAAAGAAAGTTTTATTTTTACATCTGCATGAATAATATTTTCAATACAGTCAAATACCCTATTTACCGGGCATAAACAAGAACTTTACGAGCATGCAAGGAGCAGATATAAAAAGGTTTTTCCTTTTTACAGACGACTTTATTACCGAAGAGCCTGATTTACCATTACTGCCATTAGAAGAAACAGATTCCCTCTCTAGGACCAAAAGGAACTATAATGAAAGGTATGTATGTCGTCAATCTATGTATGTTGTATCAAAAGTATGTATGTGTGTAGTTTTTATACTCAACAGCTTGTAATTGAGTTTTAATTTTATAAAAAAAACCTTTCTTTTTTAAAATATAAATAATAGGCTTGCGTTTGACCACCATCACGCCTGATGTTAAGTGATGATGCGGTCAACGTTAGAGCACGCTTGCCTAGAAGAAAAAAAAACTCAACGCCGCGCAATAGAAAATTTATGAGTTGTGCATTATTTATTTTCATTGCGTATTTTTTTTAGCATGTGTTTAAAGTATGGTATGATTACAGAGATTCCGGCTGGGATAGCATTATGCACAACCGCCTCGGGCAAGATGAAAGGGCGACAGAAGAGATAGAGATAAAACCTGTGGACCGCCATCTCGACCCAACCGCTAATTATACTCTTTTCGTCGAGCTTATCAGTAAGTTTATTAAGACCACAGAAAAGTTTTTTATTTTATTAGAACGGCTGTCAAGGAATTTTTGTAAAAAAATTGTTGTATCCAGTTGCACGCATATAAACGAACCGTCAGTCATTCGAAATCAGTTAGTAACTGTGATGCGGTAAGACCTAACCCAAAAAGGTAAGGTCCAAGTTCTTTGGATGCGGAGTTCGACGCGTTGACATAAATAAGAATGTTCAATCAAGGTTCTGTCATAATGCCCGCCCGGCTTCGCTCGGGTGTAATTTACGTGCGAAGCCGGGGCGGGTCACTAGTTATATGTAAACCTTCCGTGAAAATTTATCTAACTGATGGTGAAAACCATGTCAAAATCCGTTGCGTGGTTTAAGAAGAGTTAGCCGCCATACAGACACACAGACAGACAGACGCGGAATGCGACTTTAATTTATATAATTTTTTATAATATATATGCTTGCGCCGCCATCTCGGCTGATGTTAAGCGACGATGCGCTCTACTGTGGAGCACGCTTGCCTAGAAGAAACCGATTCACTCGTGAGTGAATCGGTTTCTTGACTGGCCGATGAGCCAATGTATCAAATGTGAAGTGGTTTTTCATTTGTTAACAGCGGACATCCCGAACGAGCCGCCTGTGTATAGCAACTACGTGAACGTCCTGATGCCGGCTCCGACGCCGGCCGCACCGCAACCTGCAACACCCATCGAGATCGCGTTACAGGTAACATACTTGTGTTTACTAGACAATAGGCAAAGATAATATAAATCGTCATTGACAATAGGCAATGATGATATAAATCGTGAGGAATATAAAGATAATATAATTTGGTAAAGGAAAACATCGTGAGGAAACCTACATACTTACGGAGAAGGAATTCAACGGCGTATGTGAATCCACCAATCCGTAACTGGGCCAGCGTGGTGGATATGGCCCAATCACCCTCTCGGGGGTAGGCTAAAAGTCCAGGAGTGGACTGTTAAAAGGCTGATTATGACGATATAAATCGTCATTGACAACAGGCAATGATAGTATTACTCGTCATTGACAATAGGCAAAGATAATATAAATCGTCATTGACAATAGGCAAAGATAATATAAATCGTCATTGATAATAGGCAAAGATAATATAAATCGTCATTGACAATAGGATATTTGAATGTATTAAAAATATAATTCATGCTAGTGTGAACCTAGAAGAATATTATTTTATTATTATTATTTAAATACTAAATATTGAGGGAACCCTCAGTGCGCGAGCCCGACTCGCACTGGGCCGGTTTTTTATAATTTACATTTGTGTCTAGCTTCTCCTGTTAAGTTTTGCCAACCTGTGTTAGGAGAGATCGCAGGATAAAATGAGTTGTGTGATGGAGTCGAGTATCTGTTGTTTCAGGTGACGTGCGCCGTGGCGGCGCTGGTGCTGCTACTGATGATAGTGTTCTGCATCCGTCAGACGCGGCGCACGCGCAAGATGCCGCCGCACGCGCACATGGAACTCAACCCCTTGCAACTTGCCTACAGGTCCGTCTCACTTTAACTACCCAGCACTCGGTCGACAGGCGTATGAGCTATGGTATGCCAGGCGGTAGCATGTGCGCTTTACAATCTGACGGCACACGCTTCTATCCTCGACCCTTCACCAATCACTTATTTAGTACTTAAATAGAATCAAGGAAGATAGACTAAGAGGAAAGACAATAGCGGAACATTGGAGCGTAGCTAGGAAATGTTTTAAATGTTTATCGGGACTTATCACGTATTATTTAATTTAGGTAAAAATATGTACCTTTCGCTCGACGTTTCGACCATGTTACAATGGCCGTGGTCACGAGCTGACTGAAAACTGCGGGTGAGTGCGGCGAGAAGAGCGGATGTTTTGTTCTCCTACCCTCACTTTAGCTCGGAAAGTTGCCAAAAAACGGTATAAACTTAGATGGCGCCGTAATTTGAGCGTGTTTTACGTTGTCTCGAACTTCCGTAAGCGCTGCAGTCAGATAGCGCACGAAAGGGTTCTGTTGCGAAACTTGACTGCGATACTAGCACTAAGTTTATACCGTTTTTTGGCAAATTTCCGATCTACACACCAATGTTCCGCTATTGTCTTTCCTCTTAGTCTATCTTCCTTGATAAAATATAATAGAACCATTTATTGGCCTTATAACATTCGTTAAACTGGGCAAGTCATTTCACAGCAACGTTTAAATTAAAATATTATACAAACCAATAAAATTATTATTAGCAAAAGCAATAGACAACAAGTAAACAAGAATTAAGAGGCCGTGGTAGCCTATTTGGGAGACCGATAGACTTGAAAGCCTGAGATCGCGGTTTCAAACCCCGGGCCCGTAAAAATACATACTTAAATAGATATTAACAACCAGATATAGAACAAACATAAAATTTGCAAGTTGAAGTGGCAATGGGCATTGGGCGGGCCACATCGCTCGAAGAACCGATAACCTATGGGGAAGAAAGATTCTGGAGTGGAGACCACGCAGCGTAGGTAGGCCTTCCACTAGATGGACCGACGACATTGTGAGAGTCGCGGGCATCCAGTGGATGCAAAAGGCAAGCTGTCGTTCAGTGTGGAGGTTAAAGGGGGAGGCCTATGTTCAGCAGTGGACGTCTTCTGGCTGATGATGATGATAGAACAAACACAAAATGTTCATCACATAAATGTTTGTCCTAAAACGGCTCTTAATGATGATTGTTCTGTCCAAAATGTACAAAGAAGCAATGGTTGACAGGTATATCACAGGGCTGGGTGTGCGGACGCCGATGGGCCCAACGGCGCCGCCAAACATGCCGCCCATCGCCAAGGAGGACCTTGCCGCCGCCTACACTGAGAAACAGGCCGACTCAGACTATGGCTTCCAGAAAGAATTCGAGGTTGGTATAGAAGATACATTACATTGACAGGAGTGATTTTGACCTTTACTGATCTTTATGAAGTTCAGCAAGAAAGTTATGTACAGGGGCTCTCTTTTTTAAGCGATTCAGCTGGGCAAGTACCGTTCTTTATCGATCGTCAAATTCGATAAAATTTCGAATTTTCGAGTATTTTATATCCATCCTCATAATGCACACTGTCTTCCTGCTAAATTTTGTTAAAATCGGCTTAGCTGTTTAGTCGTGAAAAGCGAACAAACAGACAGAGAGACGTTACTTTCGCTTTTTGAGATATTAATAAGAATGTCGTCATTACCCAGCCCGCTTACGCCGTGTCAACAGTATTGTATGCCTTCGACCAAAATAAAATGAATGGACGGGCCCAGAAGGAGCGCATTTTTAAGGATTACAAAATGAGCGCCGGCTCTCACTTCGTTTCAGTCGGTCTCTAGCCGTAGGAAGTGCAACACAAGACTATTGTTAAATGATAACGAAACATCTGACAAAATTATGCCTTTGGTGTGCTTCCCGAAGTGTAAATACACAACAAAAACCTCTAACTATTTTTTGTATCAAATATACTGTACATGATTATAATTAGGTGTTGTACTGTAAGTTCAATGGTTATGACCCGTCCATTCATTTTATTTTGGTCGAAGCTGTAAGCGTGATTCGGACCGCCCCCAATTTTCTAAAATAGAACGTTGTCCAATCGACGTGGTCGTCTAAAGACACCATAACCTTATCTAAGAAGTTTTCACTAATATTTTTTTCAGTGTTTACTTTACAACCAACACAATGCTGAACGCGCGAAAAAAACCAAGTTGTTACAGATCCTGCCGGATTGCTTCCCCGATCGCACCACCCACGCTTCCGAGGCGCGGGAGAACCAACCCAAGAACAGATATCCGGATATAAAGGCGTACGACCAAACGAGAGTGAAACTTTCGCAAATAGATAGCATCACCGGATCGGATTACATCAACGCTAACTATGTTATGGGATACCAGGTAAGAATGAGTAGTTATTAGTATGGGATCAGTTATTATATTATAGATGGGATTAGTCATTAGTATCCTTTTTGAGATCGATGGGGGTGGCCTATGTCCAGCAGTGGACGTCCTATGGCTGAAATTAATAGCCGCTTAGTGTACGCTTAAATAGGATACCTTTCTGGCTGTGAACCTAGCTTTGTGTGACCTATGTATAAAACTGTGTTTGTCTGTCTGTCCCTCTGCTTTCTAAGGACCTATCGGAGTCTAATGAGGTATCGCATGTTGCGAGTAGAAACTTCTGATATACTTTTTTTTTCGTTTGGTTCCCTTTTTGTAGATTTTTTTGTAATTTAAGCCAACCATATTTCTACCCTTATTTTAAGGATCTAAATATGGCGAGTATGTATCGAAAATTACTGACCACTTTAAAAAAATGTTCTTCGGTCCATTTTCGAAGTTAATATTATGACCACAAAAATTCGATATACAGTTTTTCCCATTTATTATGGTCAATTAAAAAATATTGAAACATAAATTTGTTCTAAATATTATTAACATCAAAAAGGCCCGAAGCACATTTTTTAAAAATTATTTTATATCTTGAAAAAACATCAAATGCGCGAACGAGATCGCTTTCCCCCGGGATTCTGGCCCTTATTATTCTGCGATGTCAACATTCATGAAGATATAAAATGTATAAAATTCCACATAAGTACACTCAGTACTTATGTGGAATTTTCTTTATTTATTAATTTTTTTAAATAAAGAAAATATTCAAATTAACATTACAAATATTTAGTAAAATTTTCTTTGAATTCAAGTTTTCAAACAAAAACTGAATAGAAAAATATATGCACTAGAATTGATTTTTAAGCATGTAAGTAGAAAGTAGTTTACGGGAGTAGATTTTTTTTTCGGCTGTCATATCGACCAGCTTACGTCTTGCACATGCGACTTTCTTCCTTATCAGAATGTACATAAAGTTGATTATTCCACAGGAGAGGAAACAGTTTATCTGCGCGCAAGGTCCGACCGACACTACGGTCAACGATTTCTGGCGCATGATATGGGAACACGGACTCGAGCTGATTGTGATGCTGACCAACCTTGAAGAGTACTCCAAGGTAAGCTAGGGGGGAAAATTATCTTAAATCCAATAACACTCAAAATTCGACCTTTAACTGCTTATGTTGTACCTATGATTAGGTTTTCACCTCGAAGGCTTGCTTTATCGTTTAGAATCTACACACAAAAGTATGTTTTATCCGCTAGTGCGTAATAGTAGATTATGCACTAAGGTAATAAAGCAGTGTTTTACGTCGCGGGCGGCATATAGAACCCTGCGGGTAACGAGGGACTCTAGAGTTAACAAGTCCTCAGTGAAGCGAGAGCTTCAAGCTGCCCAAGACGAACACAGGCTTTATTCCAGAGGAGCATACTCTACTTTTCACACCTTCTGCGAGACAATAAAAAGCTTTGTTTCACATTTATTTCGCACTTTTTTTTTGAGTTGTGCTTATGGTGGCCAGTTCGATTTTCGAACAAACCTCTTTAGGAGTTACCATTCCTCTCTCTCTTTGCTGCGATATACGATTTGGCAGTATCAATGTAAAAATCAGCTCTAATCGGTATGTAAATAAAGTTGCGTTTCCTTGTTCAGGTGAAATGCTCGAAGTACTGGCCGGACGAGGACCGTGGCGCGCGCGCATTTGGGAATATCAACGTACAACATGTCGCTGAACGGAGGTCTGTATACTTTGCGTAGCAGATTTTTTGTGTTCCGTACCCAAAGTATGTAGTTTAATAATTTTGTTGATATTATCTATTATGTGGGGAGTATGCTTATTATTATAGGTTAAATAGATTATGAATGGATTAGCATGTGCGCGTGCCTTGTGGTACGTTTGTACGTGACGTCACCAGCCGGTCCCAACGGAAGACCAGCGGTTGTTTACGACCGGCATCTTGCTGAGTTGGAGCCGGTTTGTGACAAAAAAATATTTTATTTATTTATTTCATTCATTACAACTATTTTTACAGGATAAACCTAAGCTAATATAATAAGCTCTAGTTAACATTTTATATAGAACAACCACAAATGTTCGTCACATGAATGTTTGTCCTAGGTGGGAATCAAACCCACGCCTCCAAGCGCAGAAGGGCAGGTTCACTACCAACTAGACCAACGGGCTATCTGAAACTATGTAGCTTGTTTCCATTGCAGATATTCTGATTACATTGTGCGAGAGCTGAGGATAACTAAGCAGGCTACCACGTCGGATGGTCAACCTATTGTGGAAAACAACGGCATCGCCAAAAGAAATGGGGGTAAGTCATAATAACTGCTTCTCATCTAATGGATTACACGGGAAGGGTTCTATAGTATCAAATAAAATAAATATTCGGGATATTTTTGCACACACGGTCACTTGACCCCAAACTAAGCAAAGTTTGTGATATGGCTGCCAGAGACTGATATACGTACATACATATTGTTAAATACATACTTAAATAATTATTACCAAAGATAATATAGCCACTTGATCGCGCATGTAGTTAAAATTCCCTTTTGCAAAATGATGCCCGTCGGTCGCGGGGGGCAGCTTGTGATTGGAGACTCGACGCGACTCGACGCTTGTGATTGGAGAATTAAAAGTCATTCATTCAATTCGCGCCTAGGATTGGCCCCGCTCAATATTGAATTGAATTGAAGTGGTTATACTGTCATTGTATAGTACCCATCTTTATGAACAACGTTTACTATGGGAATAACTCTAACTCTAATAAGTCGCGAAAAAAGTATCAGCTGTTCCCATCGAGATACAATACATATAGAGTCACAATCGTGCCAAAAAACGAACCAAAACTCGGCGCACGCTTTGAATTGCGCAGACTTTTTGGTTAGTTACAAGGTAACCGCGATCCGACTACAACGCCGCGCGATGCCAGAGCTACGATGACATAGCGGACAACTAACGTTGAACACTATACAAGCGACATAACGTCTAAATTGGAGTAAATGTGACATTGTGAAGTATATAATGTATGTACAATGACGCTCGGACGTTTTTTGACTGTTTTAACTGAGAGATTGTGTATGTATATAGGAATTGTATCCCGATGGCCGTTCCATAGGAAACGGTCATTCACACTCAACAAAATGTATGGAACATGTATGGATGTCTTATCGCGATTTTGCCCCCTAAGTATAAGTTGTTCAAAATTATAGGTACTACGGACTCCTTTCGGATTAGTACACCCTCTCCGCGTGACCCTATATTTAAAATCTACAAAATTTGTGAGCGCTTGAACAAAATTATTTATATTCCAGATTGTAAAGAAGCGGCGGACGGGAGCGTACCAACATCTCCTCGAGAACTGAAGGATGCTGACACACGCATAGTGAAACAGTACCATTTCCTGATGTGGAAAGACTTTGCTGCGCCGGAGCATGCTTACTCAATACTGAAGTTTATTAAGGTATAAACCTCATTGTCTTACCATCCATATTCATAGCTTGACTGGGCAAAATACCAGGGAATCCGTCCGCCGTACCGCACCCATACGGCGCCGGAATGTCGCGCGCGATGTCCGTAAACTGGTTGGATGTGAACACTTAATCTCTACATAGTATAAATTAAAGTCGCTTTCCGCGTCTGTCTGTATGGCAGCTAACTCCTCCTAAACTACGTAACGGATATTGATGCGGTTTTCACCATCAGTTAGATAATTTTTCACGGAAGGTTTGTATATATAACAAGCGACCCGCCCCGGCTTCGCACGTAAATTACACCCGTGCGAAGCCGGGCGGGTGGTTCGCTAGTTTAGTATAATTTTGTCATATTTCCAGAGAGTCAACGAAGCGTGGTCGAGCACAGTGGTGCGGCCGTGCGTGGTACACTGCTCGGCCGGAGTTGGCCGCACCGGGACGCTGGTGGCACTGGACTGCTTGCTGGAGCAGCTGAGGGCTGAAGGGCACGCGGCGGTCTTTAATACCGTCGCTGAACTGCGGCGGCAGAGGAACTTCCTTGTGCAGTCACTGGTGAGTGATATACTGTATTCCTAAAGTCCGGATGCAGCTAGTCCAGACACCCAATGTCCTCCAGAAAAGCCCCTCCAAAGCGATCTTGGTGACCCGTGGACTATCGTAAATTGTTGAACCACGCTGCTGCACTCTAGCAGAGCGAAGTGAAATCAAAGCGCTTCGTACGGGTTTTCGGAATAACAACCATAAAGCGGTGTCGACTTTTTGTGCCCGCTCTGGCAGTCCGATAGAAAAATTAGCAGGAGAGAATTAGATCGTGCATATCCGATGCACACTCTCCGAAATGTATCCGATAAAAAACCGATAGACTAGCAACTTTGCGCCGATGCACAAGACTAAGGGGCTTACTCTGAATCTGAACCAAGGATTCGTTGCTGATGGCACGCTTCTCGTTTCTTCCGCCTCCATGCAACCTAAGCGCACAAAAGCTTTTATCCAATATTTCTTACTAAAATGATACATATGTCCACAGAAACAATACGTATTCGTGTACCGGGCGCTAGTAGAGTACGCGCATTACGGCGACACTGAGATCCCAGCGTGCAGACTCAAGAGTACCATCGATCGTTTGAGGAACACCCCGCCCAGAGGCATCGACTGCCTCATGGAAGAACAATTCGAGGTTTGTTCAATCTCGGAAATTTATTTTTCAAAGATACATATAACCACTTGATCGCGCACGAGTCATAGTTTGCTTGTCGGTTGCGAGGGGGTATCGTATGGCGCTTGTGATTGAAGACTCGACGCTTGTGATTGCGATCTCAAAAGACATTCGAATTCAATTCGCGCCTAGGATTGGCCGCTCGAAAAAGATTATGCTGAAAATTTAGTACCTTTGACTTACGGCGGGGTGAAGAATAAGCAGTCGATCGTAATTGATTTTAACCTACTTCTGTCTCATCAACAAGGTTATGCATATAGACAGTACTAAGCCGAAAGGAGGTTAATGTACTCATCATCATAAACAATTTTTACTATGGGACCAGCACTGTAACCACGAAAGAAATATCAGTTGTTCCATAGAATACGGCCACTAACACTCGACAAAATGTATGGAAGCTAGCAAGGGCGTCGCTAAGGGGGGGCAGGGAGGGGCAGCTGCCCGCCCTTAGAGATTAAAAAAATGTAGCCAACTGCAAAGAAACCAAAGTCTTGCTTTGCCGATAATTCCCGCACGTCAAAACTCGAATAAATTCACTATCACGAGGTATTAGTAGGTATAGTACAATTCAACTTCCAAGTATAACCAGTTCCTCCATAATATCAAGGAAGAAAGACAATAGCGGAACATTAGAACGTAGCTCGAAAATTTGCCTAAAAACGGTATAAACTTAGAGGGCACCGTAATTTGAGCGTGCTATAGGTTGTCTCGAACTTCCGTAAGCAGTTCCGCTGCAGTCAGATAGCGTACGAAAGGGTTCTACAAATTACCGTAGCGCTAGTATCGCAGTCAAGAAAAGCACCATCTACTGGTATGGGTTGCGCTTCTTTCCCTCTTAGTATATCTTCCTTTATAATATTAACTTGCCCCCCCCCCCCCCCTGGGCCATTGGCTGGCGACGCCCTTGTGCCCGGTAATTTAAAAAAAAAAATTGTACTTGTTTAATGTGCAATAAGTATTTCAGCGAATCACCACTTTAATCTTCCACAGAAAATCTTAAACTGTCCGATTCCGGAGCCACTGAAGTCGTGCGCGGCTGGCGGCGCAGAAGAGCTCCGTGCCAAGAACCGCAGTCAGGAGATCCTTCCCTACGACAGGAATAGAGTCATACTCGCGCCCATACCCACGAGGGATTACTCTACCTACATCAACGCGTCTTTCATAGAAGGTAAGAAATTAAAAGTAAAAAGGTTAAGAAAGGGACAGGTCGTCCAAGCCCGGAACCTCGTCTTAGGCCTCACTTTCACCTTTTAAAATGAGACATTGACGTCGATTCTGATGTACCATTCTCTAAACTAAACTAACTTTATTGTGCGAACTGCTAGTCTGTGGAATGCGCTGCCTGAATGGGTGTTCCCCGATGGTTACAATCTGAGTGTCTTCAAATCACGAGTTAATCGGTTTCTTCTAGGCAAGCGTGCTCCAACGTAGACTGCATCATCGCTTAACATCAGGTGAGATGGTGGTCAAACGCATGCCAATTATTTATTTAAAAAAAAATGTTATGTCGTTGACTCTGGTTCTTTGGCTAACATCCACGTTCCGGATTCTATCCTGCTTTATATAGAGCTTACATTGCAACTTATGGAGCCGTACATGCCTCGTCTAAATCCATCATAATGTCATCCCTAATTCTTGATTTTTTTCTTTGCAGCGTACGACAACTCTGAAAGTTTCATCATAACGCAAGACCCTCTGCCCAACACTATCATGGATTTCTGGAGAATGGTCTCGGAACATAATGTTTCCACCATTGTGATGCTCAGTGAGGTACGTTAAAAACAATAATATCTTACAAAGTATTAGAAAACTTAAAAAAAAAATAAAGAAACTGGGAAAGTTGTTATCAAGTTATGGCGTGACCAAGGTAAATAGGGATTAATTTTTTATATACAGGGTGTAAGGGTGTAACTTTTACTATGAGACCAACCCTGAAATCCCAAAAAAAACTCAGCTGTTCCATACATTTTATCGAGTGTCAATGACCGTTTTCGTATATTGTGAACAGCTGATATTTTTTTCGCGATATCAGGGCTGGTCCCATAGTAAAAGTTGTTCATAATGATGAGTACAATTACCTTCTTTTGGCTTCTAGTGTTCCCCCTTACACCCCGTATAGATGTATATCAGTCTCTGGCAGCCATATTACAAGCTTTGCTTAGTTTGGAGTTAGATTACCGTGTGTGCAAAAATGTCCCGAATATTTATTAATATTTGAATAGAATAGAATCATTTATTTATTTTATTTACATTCGTTCATTGGGCAAGTAATTTTACAGCAACGGTTAAATTAAAATATTACACAAACCAATAAAATAATTAACAGTAAAAGCAATACAACAAGTAAACAAGAATTTGCACAGGATAATAAGATTGGAATTGATTGTTGAAAGATTTGATCGTTGCGTCCAGGATGACAGATAATAGAAGTAATTAATTAATACTTATTAATGAGAAGCCACAGGCAAAACTTATCTCAGATGGCGCCACCTTCGCTGATGATCTCATTTGTGGTTTAATTGGGTTATAAACATTGCTCTTGAATGAAACAATAAAAATAAACTTTGCTTTTAAACAGTAAAATGTGTCTGTAATGACAGTGGCGAATCTTAAAAAAGAGTTAAATGCTTCCTTAGCTGGTAAAAAAGCGAATCTTTTGGCAAGGTATGCAATAAAATTATCAATATTATTTTTTCTCATCGGAAGTAAAACGGTGTGTACCTCTATTTTTTACACTGAAATGCACTACACAGAAGCATTTTTTAATACCAGACGATATTTATTGTGTAATTAATAAAATTATCTATTGATATTTGACACTTTTGACAGTGAAACAACACCAGCGATAATGCGCCACCTGGCGTGATAAATAAGCAGTGCGTCTCCCCATTGATTATCAATGTATTTTGTAGTGGTACGCAACCCTCAGAGCGCGAGCCCGACTCGCACTTGGCTGGTTTTATGCCATATAACTGTATAGTACGTAGTAGTTTGAAACAGTGTTGTATTTGATCGTCCAGGTCGGCGAGGGCAAGTGTCCGCGGTACTGGGACGACGGCACGGCCACGTACGAGCACATCTCCGTGCAGTACGAGGAGAGCGAGTCCTGCCCCTACTACACGCGCAGGCAGTTCCGGCTGGTCAACAACAAGGTGGACGTGAGTATACCGAAATATACATAATGGCGTCGATTCTGTCATACCACTTACTAAACTAAACCAAGGAAGTTAGACTAAGAGGAAAGACAAATGCGGATTATTAGAGCGTAGCTCGGAAGTTTGCCTAAAAACGGTATAAACTTAGATGGCACGGTAATTTGACCATGCTATAGGTTGTCTCGAACTTCCGTAAGCGCTGCAGTCAGATAGCGTACGAAAGGGTTCTACAAATTACCGTAGCGCTGGTATCGCAGTCAAGTTTCGCTACATTTCAAGAGATGCTCAAGCCATACCAGTAGATGGCACTTTTCTTTATTCGAATTTATCGATTTCAACTGTCAAATTTGACGATCGATAAAGAGCAGTACTTGCGTCGCTGAATCGCTTAAAACAAGTAGCTGTAAGGCCGCTGTATTTATTTATAGATAGTTCAGCATGAGTAATTCCTCCACAGAGCGGCACGTCGCAGTCGGTGCGAGCGCTGCAGTACCAGGGATGGCCGACGGCGGTAGGCGCGGTGCCGGAGGTGACGCGAGGCTTGGCGGAACTCGCCGACGCGGCCGCCTCGCCGCCCGGCACTATGCTAGTACATTGCCAGTAAGTATCATAATCATAATACAGTGTAAACTTATTATAACAACACCCAAGGGACAGAGCATTTTTTTTTTTAGTTTTAAAGAGCTTTCGTTATACAACACAATATCACTTTAATTCAACAAACAAAATACCAAGTACCTTAATAGTTATTAATATTATGTATTCTACTTAATTACCTACTAAGAAATAACCCTAAATATGAGGAAATTATATTAATATTGTCATTAAAAATGTCAACATGCTGGAATTCACGCGCAAATGCGTTGAGTAGCGCCACAGCCCGCCGCGTGGGCGCGTTGTTGGCGTGGTGCGTCCGCGGCACGGAGCACGCGAGCATCTGATGCCGGCGGCGGGTTCCGCAGCGCAGATAGTTGTCAGGCACAAACAACCCAATACTGCTCAAAGTTTGTGGACTGTTCACTTTACTGCGCAGTATTAGTATGTAGTGAGTGACCAGCTGCTGCTTCCGCCTAAGCTCCAATGTATCGAGCCCTATCATCGCAGATACAAATAACGATGGATACAGATATGGATAATAACCGTATCTCCGCTTGTATACGTATCGAGCGAATTATGTGGAATGAAGAAACAAGTTATGTGGAATGAAGAAACAAAAATAACAAAATTTCACTAATACACAAAAAAGTTTGTTTACAACTAATAATACGATAGGTGCCTAGTGTGTTTAGTAACTGATAATGAACAGTTGTATTTCTCTTTCTTAGAAATGTCTCACGAGATTTGGTAAGAGGCTTTTGTAAACTGATATAAACAATAATACTGATAATACTTACTGTAAATATTTACCGACCGACATCTAAATATGAACGTCTTTTATCTTAATAGAGAATGACTGTTACGCTATAAAGGGTGTATCAATGAATGTGTTTTGAGGCATCATAATATCATCATCATAATCAGCCTTTTAACAGTCCAATGCTGGACTTTTAGCCTACCCCCTAAAGAGTGATTGGGCCATATTCACCAGTCCGCACCCAGTGCGGATTCCTTCTCCGTACGTATGCAGGTTTCCTCACGATGTTTTCCTTCACCGAAAAGCCAGTGGTATGAAAATCTATACATAAGCTCCGAAGAGCTCATTGGTACGGGCCAATGAGCTCTTCGCTCACTTGTTTGAACCCGCGACCTTTACGCTTTCAAGTCTAGCGGTCTCCCAAATGGGCTACCACGGCTTCCTCAGGGGTTTTGAGGCAAACCAACCAAATTGAACTAATTTCTACGTTACAGGAGTTTTTCATTATACCGAACGTCACTATAAAGAGTTTACACTGTACTTATTTCTAACCCCCGACGCAAAAAGGATGTTATTAGTTTGCCATTTGTGAACCAAATGTATCTATTCTTATTTAAGACTGGGAACGGAGAGGTCGTCTCTGTTCGTCGCGCTCTGCATCCTTATCTGCCAACTGCGCACCGAGCGACGCGTCGACGTGTGCTGCGTCGCGAGGAAAGTGCGCTCGCAACGCGCACGAACCATCGACACATTCGTGAGTATCACTACCGAGGCGCACAGGTCTTCAACATCACCCATCATTACCACTTGATTGCAAGTAGTTGAGTTGTTATTTACACCCTCAATGCGCCCACTAACACTCTGTTGCTCGTTTTTTATTGAATCCAAAGCCTCAAGGTGGTATTTAGCCGAGCCGTCCTAAATGTGACAACAGTACTCCAAACATGATCGGACCTGAGCTTGGTAGAGATTACAGAAAAGTTTTTTTTTTTTTTTGTTAAATTAGAACAGCTGTCAAGGCATTTTTGTAAGAAATTTGTTATGGCCAGTTGCACCCATATGGAAGTATTTTTTTTTTAAATGGGCAAAAAATTGGAAAATTTCAGATAACTTAACGACGATTATGCCTATTTTAACCTTATTTATAATAATAAAATTATCTCTTTCACAGTTACACTACGAATTCCTACACCGTGCCATCTTAAACTACGCTGAGCTCCACAATCTACTGGAAGACAGTTAAATACACGCTCACTATATATAACAATGGGTAAATACACAGTGTATATACTATACACTACGCAACTTGGTTTGCGCTGTGATTGGTTACTGAAACATGGTCTGCTGGCAAATAAATATCTAGGATGTTAGATATGGCGAGTTTACACAAGCAATCGAACATTATTTCTATCTCTATCACAGTCACAAAATAAATAGGTACAGAAGGCCGGCTCCATACAACAAGCGTTACCAGGCGCACGCACACAAAGATGCGAACGTATAATGATCTTAGATCAAATCGGTCGAACGCATTTCGAGAGTTCCCGCACTTTAACAATACACGTAATTATCGTTTCGTGTAGCAATTGTCATAATTTACAATGAGTAAATCTTGTCAGAGTTGTCTATTGTCATATTGCAAGGAACTTTATTAAAAAAATATACTTTATTATGCCTTAAAATAACCCTTTCGTGCGTGCCGCTATCGACGAAACTACTTTTCGGTAACCAATATATAGACTTTTATTTGGTTACCCTTTTCTATTAGAAATAAATGTGTTTTAAAGTAACGTAAACCTAGCAAATTGTCTTTAATTGGTCTACCGAAGCCGGCCTTCTGCGCCTAGCTATTTTGTGATAACGGTTAACATTTATATGTTATAGAAAGAGATCGAAAACTCGAATCGACGACGTCGCTTCTGTCGCTCATTTGCTAAATAACAACAATTTGAATGCTCGAAAATTAAACCATCTCTTTTCTTACGTATTGAAATAAAAGAGACGCAGGAAATTTTAGTCATTATAATTTTTTTAGTTCAGTTACAGAATCTACTCCAATATAAAAAAATACGGGTCGAATTGTAAACATTCCTCCCTTTTTGAAGTCGGTTAAAAATGAGTATCTTTTGGACCCAACATTTGTTCAAAGTAACATATGATTGGCATAAAGCCTCCGGTAATTGATTACCCAGTTGACCGAATCAGTGCTTGATTGGTACAGTTTCCTCGCTAAGAAATCTAGATGAGCAGCTGTCCAACTAAAATAGATGGACAGACAGACAGAACGAATTTATGAATTTCCTTGAAATAATGTGTTTCAGTAATCAACATCATAAAGTCTTTAAGGCCTATTCATGCAAGTTGTTAATTAATGTAATTAACAACTTACAACATTACGACAAACAACATTAATTTATGATTACGTTAACATTAATTTATGAAAACGTTAACATTAATTTGTGATAATGTTAACATTAATTTATAGAAGCGTTTACATAAATTGATGGAAATGTTAACATTAATTTATGGAAACATTAACATAAATTGATGGAAATATTGACATTAATTTATAGAAACGTTTACATAAATTGATGGAAATGTTAACATTAATTTATAGAAGCGTTAACATAAATTGATGGGAATGTTAACATTAATTTATGAAAGCTGTAGTGCTGCCCCATACAATTTGTTATGAACTTTATATCGTAGTTGTTAAGGATACCTTTTGTATATTTGGTACTTTTCCCTCTCCACTACTCTCTTAATATTATCTGTAGATAATTTCTATTTTTTTTTACGAATTCGTCTTGTAACTATGTTCTGGATGTGGTGTTTGCATTGTTATGTCTGGTTCACACTATTCCAGTTGCTAGATCCAATAAGTTCGATCTAGTACTGGGGTGTAAGTCGTCATCTACACTATTAATGGACACAAAGAATTAAATAGTAACTATCAAACGACGGGGTTAACCTTTGACAAAGTGCCGCTGGCATAGCCAGTAACTTCTGTTATGTTTTTTTTTTGAGATAGTTCTAGGTATGGCCACTCACCTAATGGAAAGCGACGGTGTAGCCCAGGATGGAGCATGTCGATTTATGTCTTATTGTTCTATACACTGCTGGGCTGAAAGCTATTCGAAAACATTTTCCGTATTTGAGTGAAGCAACCTATACCACCGATTTTAGTTCCTCAGCGTTTCCGCTGGAGGCGCTATACTAAAATGTATGGGACAATAAACGAAACAAGTTTTCGAAAACTATCAAATCTCGTACTGAGGGCTCTGAAATCGAAGTTCATCACCTTTTTCCACTACTCAATTGATGAAAAGTGACGATTTCTAAGATGGAGCATGCTTGTCCATGAGGTGCCTATACAGTTGTCTTGAAGAGACCCTAGGTTGTAATTTATAGGGAACACCGAGGCAGGAAGTTCACTACTACGTTATTAAAAAATATTGTTCAAGCTACAAGCACTGGCTTTAATCTGGATTATGCTACTGGAGTAATGTGAACCAGCCTTAAACCAGGAGCAGACTTTTAGACAGAAAAGACACCACGAGTTCGTCTATTTTGTACATGTTTTTTTAAATTCAATAATAGGTTTGCTTTTGGCCGCCAACCCGCCTTATGTTAAGCGATGATTCGGTCTACACCATCGTAGACGCTTGCCTAGAAGAAACCGGTACACTCTTCATTTGAAGACACCCAGATTGTAAATATCGGGGAACACCTATTCACGCAGCGCATTCCACAGACTAGCAGTTCGCACAATAAAAGTGGAATCAAAGCGCTTCGCACGGGTTTTCGGAATATCAACTATAAAGCGCTGTCGATTTATGATTGTTACCTATTAACGGCCTCTTATAGCAAATTTGATGGTTTTAAATCAATTTTATTCAGTTAAATTACAATATTTGAGCTGGAAAAAAATACAAGTCATACATCTGTGTGAGTTTATGATTTGGTTCAAAACAAGATAGAATAAACTTTCCTCGATCAAAAAAAATCTGAAACAAAGTCGATTCAGTTTATTTTTTTCGTTTTATGCTCTAATGAAAGCTCGTAACAACCTGGAAATTGCATGTACTGAAAGGCAATTTTATTTAACATTTTTTGTTTGGTAAG
The DNA here is from genome assembly GCA_932305915.1 of Agriopis marginaria. Taxonomy (NCBI): domain Eukaryota; kingdom Metazoa; phylum Arthropoda; class Insecta; order Lepidoptera; family Geometridae; genus Agriopis; species Agriopis marginaria. Next base: position 15,536,251 of record OW029914.1, on the reverse strand, counting down.
AATTTTGATAGTGAATAGTTTCGGTTTTAGTGAATTTAAAACCGTAAAAAAGTCGCGAGAATTTGACCGCACCGCGTTCGGTACCGCGCCAGGCGTCATCGAGGTCGGACCTATGTTCGTTTTTGTCGTTGCACTCCCCCCGCAGGCGTCCTGACTCTTGGGTAGCAAAATACATCGTCGCTATAACTTGGCGGGGGCTGAGGGAGCGTTTTGTTGCCTACGCGACTCTGATAATAGGCCGTTAAGTTGGTTGTATGCTCCAACCAGCACGCCGCATAATTCAGTTAGACCATCGTTTTATGCACGGCAGACGTCAATGCTAAAAATGTATGTCATCTTTATAAAAATGTGCTTCGGTCATTTTGCGAAGTTAATATTCAAATAAGTTTAGAACAAATTTTTGTTTTAATATTTTTATAATAACCAGAACAAATAAGAAGAAGTGTTTATCCTATTTTTTGTAGTGATAATAAATTTGAAACCAAAATTTGTTCTAAATCTTTCGAAATATTGACTTCGCAAAATGACCTAAGCACATTTTTTCAAAGAAGACAGTAATTTCATATTTTAAAAAACAAATGCAAGTGAGAGCGCGTTATATTCAGGGCCTTTTACTACTAAATTGCTCTCGTGACCTAAAAGTAAGTACAAAAATGTGGCACGCTGGATTTTCATAATAATAAAACTTATAGACGTGTTTGCGGTGTCTATTATAAAAGTCTGTTTACTAGCATTTCGTATACAGTTCCACCATCTTAGCTTCTTTTTCACCCGATCGGGGGTAGGCTAAAAGTCCAGCAGTGGACTGTTAAAAGGCTGACTATGATGATGATGATCTTAGCTGTTCAGTTGACAGCGTCGCTATTGGAGAGTTTGGTATTGCTACTTAAGAAATTCACCAAGGCAAAGCTGTAGTTCCAATTTTGCCCACCTGAACAGCTAAGTTGGTGGAACTGTAACTAGATCAAGCCAATTTAAATTAACAATATCTGTACAAAAAAGTTTTTGTAACTCTTATGATTAGTTTTGTAGACTAAATAGGTAGGATTTTTATACTACAAAAAAAACCGCTTCCGCTTTCTATTACTTTTAGCTATACAAATATTTTTCGTAAATGATTAAGTATGTACATGTAATTTTGTATACAAATTGCGGTGGATTTAAAATTTCTGACCATAAAAGATGACAACTGGACAATGACAAGTGTCGTTATCTTTGTTTAATATACTGCAATGAAACTAAACGATATTTTGTCTCATAGTCCTGTTACATAATAATCTTACCCTCTTTTTCGTAAATAATAAGCTAATTAATCTATGCTTTATGATAATTGATTTAGACACTGCATGGATATTTTGTCTAGTACAAAATTCATAAAACCCATATCAATTTAGATACAAACAAATTTAAATCCTATATCGTTACAACAATGACTAATTTAACTTGCAACAAATGTAGATGAAATTGTTTCGTATTTTTTTTGAGCGCTGACCCAATATCTATAGTACTAAGGGCCAGAATACCGGGTGCAGCGATCTCGCTCGCGCATTTGGTGTTTTTTTAAGATACAAAATTAGTGTCTACTTTTGAAAAATGTGCTTCGGTCATTTTGCGAAGTTACTATTTCAAAATATTGAGAACAAGTATTTGTTTTAATATTTTTTATAATGACAAGAATAAATGGGAAAACTGTGTATCCCATCATTTGGGGTAATAATAAAAAATATTATTACAAAAAGATGTTTTAAATATTTTGAAATTTGTATATGTCGAATTTCTAAAATTTCTTGTTTTTTTTTTGTTGAAATGGTAACTTTGCGAAATGACCGAAGCACATTTTTATAAAGTAGACAGCTATTTTATATTTTAGCTAAATATCAAATATGCTAGTAAGATAGTTGCGTAACATATTTTAGGCCTTAAAATGATCAGTCATCTACTCGTTGACGTGAAAGTGAGACAAATACAAAACTGATGTCTTATTATGGATGTCCTATCGTGATTCGGATTGTGATCGCGATGGCGTGCTATCTCACTTACGCACGTGGTGCGAGTAAGTAGATGTGAACGGGACGGCATGCAATCTCGATCACAATCAAACTTCTGTGATAAGCAGATTAGTTTATTCAGCGTTTATGAATGAGAGGGCGACAATCAAAATATCAGAAATTTTAAATTGACCTTTTTATACCCACGTAGTATAGATCTGTATCTAAGTTTAATTAGTTTTTTTTTTTAAATAATTTTTGGTATAAAATAAATACCAAACGGTAATCATGTCCAAAGAGAAGAGTGCTAGGAGTAAAAAATAATATCAAGAACTTTAAAAAAAAGGTAAAGATAAATTCTACGTATTTATTTTGATAAACGGAAGAGGCCATATTTTATTGCATTTTAAAAACATTTTTTATGTTATTCTATAATATATCAAGAGACTATTTGGTGTATCTTAAAAGGTTTTGTGAAAACCGGTTAAAAATAAGGCCAAAAAAATATACCCCAAGGTTAGCACAAATTGTTGAAAGTGTGCATACATGCAATAAACTTTGTAAATACATACATAGGTTCACTTTACCGCCTCGCTTATAAGCCCTGGCTTTCAAGTATAATAAATAACTACAGCCATTAAAAAGTTCCTTATATAAGAACAGCAATGTTGTCATTTCAGTTGTATAATTTTCTAAACTAAGCTAAAGTACAGTGTCCATTTCTGGCTGAAGAACAACAAGAAAAAACCCTACTGGTAATATATTCTGTCTGCACTGAGCGAAAACATTTATACAAAAAACTTGTTCCGAATCAACACCAAGGACAACAGTACTAATAAGAAACAACACGCTAGCCAAAAAACGTGTCGTATTGTTTCTCATTAGCACTGTTGGTGTGATTCGGATCAAAAAGAGATACTTTTAATGCCGTCAGTTTGGTTTAGAGAATGGTACAACAAAGCCAAAGGCAATGATGCCGAATTAAAAACAAAAATTCACCCTATTCCTATTGAATAAATAAAGCTGAAACAAATTATCGGACGCGTCCATAAGTTGCGAACGAACCGAAAGGACGCAATATAGCGTCAACCTGCGGGATTGTCAACGCATATGAAACCGCGCAAGTAAGCAGATATAAAGTTAATAGTAAAAAAAAAAAAAGTTTTTTTTTTTATTCTTGATTGATTTCTTTACTAGCGACCGTCATTTCTGGCTTACGGTTTGTGCGATAGTTTGTTTGCAGAATCAATTTTCCAGTAAAATTAAAGACAGTATAATATGTCCCAGTGTGCACAACTTTTCAATAAAAGTTTTCGATGTATTTACTATGTATGATTTCAATATTTTTTTTGTACGATAAAAATGTGTGAGACCAAATATTATGGTCTTTACTTACGACTGTTTATACTTATTTAGGTATACTGTAAGCTATGTAATTAGATTTTATATGGGCTAAATGAAATATACACTGTTTTGACTACGCGTGAATGTTGTGCAATTTTGATGTTTTATGTTGATATTTTACCATGCAGAAATAAATCGAGTCCTTTTACCTTTTTATGAAAAACTACTTTACTATTATATACTGCAAGACTTGAAATTGGGCAAATTTATAAGATAAAAATGATAAAACTGTAACGCACAAAAATATATCACTACAATACAATAACTCAATATAAAATATCAAAATTGTTTAAATTATGGATATGCAAGTCTTTCCTTCAAATATCGTCCAACTGAAAAAATACTTGTAGGGCTGAGTAAGAATAAATTTTATGGATATCGTAAAACCATTGTTCTTGCAAAATATCGATAAAATTATATTCTTTTTGGCACCATAAACGTAGCGTAGATAGAGCAATCTGTCGAGACAAGCGGTATCATTGAATGTTACGCTTTGAGTCCAACACTTAGAGCTCACTATTCAATGGCACGACAGAATAATTGTTAAAAAATTAAAGGGACTTGCATCCAAAGTATTATTAAGCCCTCTGAGAACTGACTATAATTATTATTGAAAAAAGTTTTCCTCCAAACTCACCGTAAAATGATCTCTTTATAAAGTGTTCATTTTATTTCTTTAAAAAATATCGATGCAAGTTCCGCGAGCGACTGAAAGAGAGTGTTTTTAGCTTTTTTATATGATAAACCTCATAGGGAATTTCGTTTAATATATAAACTGAATCAGAAATAGATAGTAAGGGTTAGGTTACGAAGATCAGAGATAAATAAAAAACAAGATGGCGGCGAGTGGAGTGACTCCGATAAATAGATAACCACGAAAATACTCTTAAATAGAACAAAGTAAAATAATTAGCGAATGATCTGATTTTAGTTTGAATTATATACTTAGCAATAGATATATTTTAAAGGGTTCGCTCCACTTGCGGACATTAGACAACCTCCATTATGGAGTGCAAAATTTATTACTTCATAAACAAGCTCAGATCGCTTCTAGAAATATAACAGTGCGCTTTCTTACATTTGAATGACTATAACTAGAAACAAAATCGTCTAAGTTAAGTACCATTTTTATGTGTTTAGTTTTCCTTTTCTCAATATATTTAATGTGCTGCCGCTAACAGAATGCGCCTGACCGTTAACATTGTAAAAAGTTAAACGAAAACAGTGAATTCTGTTCACTTTTACTAGCTTTTTAAACGTGAAATTGTAGCTGGTATCCAATAATACTACAGTAAAATATTAAAAGAAAATGTTTACATAAAAAAACCAATGTTAATGTAACTGTAATATGCATGCTCACAGCGGCCAGACTGCAATTTAGACAACTATACATCAATGTTTTAAGTTTTTATTTTATTTTTTGACTATGTAATATCTGGTTATTCAATCCAGCGATTCTATTCATTATTTTATTTGGTTTAATTTCTAAATCTTTGCTCTGATAAAATCTCATTAGGGATAATTTATACTGAGCTGCGTGTCAGGGGGGGGGGCTATGTTCAGCAGTGGACGTCTTCTGGCTGATGATGATGCGTATCAGCGCGAATTTTGGAATGAAGTAAAGGAAATTAAAGGGAACAAACATAACCTTTTAACTACTGTATAGACACGTTAACTTCCTTTGCCGCATTAAACACGCTCTCCATCGACGCGAGCCGTTCAGTGTGCATTGTTCTTAAGCATACGTTTAGTAACTGCATACAGTGCCTTGCAAGAAAATAGCAAAATAAATATGCAAATTGAACACGTTGATGGCTTGAAAATAGCTATTTTCTTGCCAGCGATTATAAGCAAATTAAACACGTTAATATCCTGAAACTTGCTATTTTCTTGCTAGCAATTATGTTTAAATGTTTTGTTGCTTTAATTACCATCAGTATTGTCAATGCAATAAAGATTCAGGCCTCTGATTTTGTGCTCACAATTGTATATGTGTCACAATGTCACAATGTGTAAATATTAGCTATATCGTAGTACCAGCAGCAGCAAATTTCACCACAAAATATCTGTAGGTAATGAAGAAATTACAAGAGATTTTTAAGCGGCGTCGATGCAAAACAAATTGCGGTTAATTGCACATTCAAGTCTGGAAACAACTTTGTATAAGTAAGACCGAATTAATTATATTAGATGTGCTTTTCTGTAATGCCGATTATGCTTGAAAATATCTTGTTTCAAACCAATGTTGATGTTGACTAAACATCGATATTTTGAAAGGTGGTGACAAATTCCAACAAAAAAATAAATTACATTGATTATTTTATTTCATGACAGCGATACTGAGAATCATTATAATTTTATTATGTTTATTATAGTTTCTTGTAAATAGATAATGCAGGTCATGTAATTTGATATTTTTGAAAATATACCATTATTTAGAATTTGAAGCTTTAATTTCACGTTTCCTTTCACAAGTTATTTATAGGTGCTAAACTTTTGACCCACTGTATGGCAGATTTTTTTAACAATGCACTTGAACGTCAAAATGCTACGCTTTAAGCTACCTCCCCAGCAATTTTCAGCCAAATCGGTTCAGCCGTTCTTGAGTTATATATAGTGTAACTAACACGACTTTCTTTTATATAGGTATATAAACTTCGACGATATATAGATTTAGATCATTAGCATAAAAGTTAGACATTTTTGCGCACTACTGTATTCTTTCCTCTGTGAGGATTTTGGCGCCGCGCTCATGTGCATTTGCCAGTGTTAAGTTTTAAATTATTATAAATTTTGATGAAATATTTCATCTTCGTAAATTGGGATCCACCAATAAACCGGACAATCTCCAGAATATTTGCCTACTCGACTCTAAACAAGACATTGGCAAGTTGTGGCAATACCGCACGAAGCCACGAAGAAGAAATTGACTTGAATTAGTCAAACAAGTCAGTCAAGAGTCAAGCATACTCTCCTTGTGAGTAATATTGTTCCTTGCAAGCATATTAGGCCACGGTCAAGTCAAAGTCATGCCCTAAAAAAGTGGTGGAAACTTTACAAGAGGCATTTCTAATTTTAAAAAAAGGCTTCTGTGGAGCTTTGAAAATAAGACGAACATACATATTTCACCACTTTATATCACTTCACACACTCAAGCACGTCCATGAAACACATAATCCACCATTATTATGCATTACATTAACACTCGAAGACACACAACTTTAGGAAAATAATACAATGAGACGTTTTTTGCACGTTGGCGCTAAAACTCCTTTAGCACTATACCAACTATACAAATATCAAAACACAACTCCATATCGCCATTAACACGTAATCGCCAAAACACGTAATTACATACAAGCATGAATGTGGGTTGAGCTGTCACTGTACTCACGTCTCACTGTCAACTGTCACATTTGTGTTGCTACTTGGCTACTTGCTGTTGTGTATTGTAATATATAACGTCGGACGTCCTTCGTATTGTAAAAAGAGAATACAAATAATTGCATTGCATTGTGTGTCAATTGTGCGTTTGCATGGAAAAATAATTATTGCATTGCAATTTGCAAAGCAAACACAGAACTAGCTACCCATTTTCGCTAAGAACTGATCAAATGGTGAATTACTGCTGTGTTTTCGGCTGTGGCCGGAATAGTAGAAATAGTAAACATCTTTATTTCTACAGCGCTCCAAAAGAACTCCATCGGTGAGTTCATATTGCATATTTTGATCCTCAATAAGTTATTGAGGTGCCATGTTATTGACAATATCATGGCTCCACAGGCGGATTCTGGGTTGACCATCATGTTTCATTGTGTCCTTACAGTCAAGAGCAATGGCTAGAAGCTGCTGGCAGAGCTGATATTCTAAATAAACCGCCAGAAAAGCGTATCGCGTACCGATTTTGTTCGCGGCATTTTTCGCCCGCCAGCCTGAAAAACAAGCATTTGTGCGCTGATGCCGTCCCCACATTGTATCTTCCAGGAAGTGAGATTGATGGTATAGTACAGATCTAATTTTCTTTAAACCTTTCTACATTTTAATAGCTCTTTTAGACATGTAATATGGCAAAAAAATATTTAAAACTGAATGTTTCAGATCCCATAGAAGACACCGATGATGAAAAGCAAGTCCATCCTAATATTTCTTGCAACAACTGTGGGAACTCTGTCATGGGCTTCCGCTACAAATGCGTCACATGCACTGATTATGATCTGTGCTCTCGGTGTGAGTTGATGGAAACGCACTCACACCATTTCATGCTTCGAATACCGGCGCCTGCTAAATATGTAAGTGACACGGTGAACAGCAGAATGCTCTGCTTGAATGGGTCTTCCCCAATGCAGCAGCGCTTCATTAATCTGAACCAAATTCACCTCAATTGCTTCAAACGAAGGGTGAATAGAGTCCTCAAAGGTAGGCAATGCGCTGACAATGCCCCGAGTATTGTAGGTGTCTATAGGCAGCGGTGACCACTTACCATCAGGTGGACGTAGCTTGTTTGTCAATAGCGGACTTTTTGAAAATTGGCGTTCTTTGTTTTATACTATGTAGAAATACTTTAACACGAAAAAACAAGTTCCTTGAAATCCATTATTTTTATTCCAGAAAAAAATTGACAACATGATCAAAAAATGGCAGGAATACTACAAAGAAACAAATGAAGATGATGACGATTCCAGTGATGATGAACCGATCACAAAGTATGTTAAAAACTATGACAGTGGCGTTGATTTATCAGAAGATGTGAAAGAATCCATCAGAAAAGAAGTAACCAGAGTTTTGGCACAGAAAACAATTGATACGAAAAAGAATAAGAAAGTAACACGGAAAAGGCCATCAGAGACTGAAAAATCAAGTAAAATGCAAAAGATTGAAACAGTTGACTTGACGGCCCTATTTTCAAATGCAGTGTTTGCAGATGTTGATGACATCCATGGTGTTGGAAGCAGTCAACAGATGGACGTCAAAAGCGAGTTACCGATATCTTTTCAGGCTAATCTAGGTTTGTTAAAATTTTCTGTCCTGTACGACTTACAGAAAAACAGTAGTTATACTAACCAGACACCATTTAAACTGTATAACTTTTCATAAAGCCCGTTGGTCCAGTTGGTAGTGAACCTGCATTCTGCACTTTGGGGCATGGGTTCAATTCCCACCTAGGACAAACATTCATGTGATGAACATTTGAGTTTGTTCTGTATCTGGGTGTTAACATCTATTTAAGTCAATCATCATTAGCCAGAAGACTTCCATTGCTGAACATAGGCCTCCCCCTTTAACTCCCACACTGAACGACAGCCTGCCTTTTGCATCCACTGGATGCCCGCGACTCTCACAATGTCGTCGGTCCACCTAGTGGGAGGCCTACCTACGCTGCGTCTTCCTATCTATTTAAGTATGCATTAAAAAATATATGTATGTATATCAGTCTCTGGCAGCCCTATCACAAGCTTTGCTTAGTATGGGGTCAGATGACCGTGTGTAAAAAAACAAAAAAAAACACCCTTCAACTAAGTTGAGGGTAATTTTACATTGAAGTGACTACAACAACGTCTACGTCGTATCTACATCTATGTTTTACTATTATTAACTTACTTCAAAAAAGGAGGGGGTTCTCAATTCAGTTGTATATACAGGGAGGGTTATAAGGAAAGGGTATGCTAAGCTGAAAAGAGTTTGTTATACTCATCATTAAGAACTTTTATTATGGGAACCCTGGCAACCCTGAAATCGCGAAATAAATGTCATCCGTTTCATAGATAACAGTAACACACTTGACAAAAATTTCGCTGGGAAAAGCTGACCTTTTTTTCGCGATTTTAGGGATAGTCCCTCAATAAAAGTTGTTCATAGGCTACGTAGACCTCGATAAACACAGGCTCCATATGCCTGGATTAACACAGGCTACATAGGCCTGGATTAACATAGGTTACATAGACTTGGATTAACACATATGCTTAGACCTAAATTAACACATAGGCTACATAGACCTGGATTAACACATATGCTTAGGCCTGAATTAACACATAGGCTACATATGCCTGGATTAACACATAGGCTACATAAACCTGGATTAACACATATGCTTAGGCCTGGATTAACACATAGGCTACATATGCCTGGATTAACACATAGGCTACATAGACCTGGATTAACACAGGCTACATAGACCTGGATTAACACAGGTTACATAGGCCTGGATTAACACATAGGCTACATAGACATGGATTAACACATAGGCTACATAGACCTGGATTAACACATATGCTTAGACCTAAATTAACACAGGCTACATAGACCTGGATAAACATTTATGCTTAGGCCTGAATTAACACATAGGCTATTTAGGCCTGGATTAACACATATAGGCTACATAGGCCTGGATTAACAAATAGGCCACTAGTTATCCTGAAAAAAATGTAATTTCTGTGGGATAGTGGAAAAAAACAAAATTGCTGCTAATAGATTGACTTTTTACAGAACCAGCGCTGCCTATGATGGAAATTAAACTCAGCGAGGACCTATCAGAACTCATGATGGAAGTCACTGATCAGAAATCTATGTTTTAAATTATGGAACACAGTATTGTACTTTATAATTTTATGTTAAATAATCACTGGAGTCAATTTTGTTGAACTATTCTTTAATTTAATCTGAAGACTTTAATATTTCTGTATCTCATTAATGAGTAGTTTTCCAGCAGATGTTGTCTCTAAGTGTCGAGAGGTGGCGGTCAATGATAGAAAAATATTATTTTTAAAAATCATAATTATCATCAGCCAGGAGACTCCCACTGCAGAACATAGGCCTCACCTTTTAACCTCCACACTGAACGAAAGCCTGCCATCTGCATCCACTGGATGCCAGCGACTCTTACAATGTCGTCGGTCCATCTAGTGGGAGGCCTACGTATGCTGCGTCTTCTGGTTCGTAGTCTCCGCTCAAGAACCTTTCTTCCGCATCGGTTATTGGTTCTTCGAGCGATGTAGCCTGCCCATTGCCACTTCAATACATTTTTAAATATGCTTTCTAGTATTTCGTACCCAAAGGGTGTTAATGGGACCTATTACGTATTACCAAGTCTATGCTGTCCATCTGTCTGTCTTACCTTTAGGATGAGTATCTACAGAGGAGATAAGAGAAGACTTGCAGGAAACTACCACATTGGTTGAAATCCACTTAAAAAATATATATATAGTAGGCTTTCGTTTGACCACCATCTCGCCTGATGTTAAGCTCTACGTTGCTTGCCTAGAAGAAACCGATTCGCTCGTGATTTGAAGACACCCAGATTGTATCCATCGGGGAACACCCATTCAGGCAGCGCATTCCACAGACTAGCAGTTCGCACAATAAATGTTTATCTTGGGTATAAATGTGGAAGTCTTTTTTTTTTTTTTTTTTTTTTTAATTATAAATAGGCTTGCGCTTGGCCGCCAACTCGCCTGATGTTAAGCGATGATGCGGCCTACGATGGACAACGCTTGCCCAGAAGAAACCTATTCACTCTCGACTTGAAGACACCCAGATTGTAACTATCGGGGAACACCCACTCGGGCAGCGAATTCCACAGACTAGCAGTTCGCATAATAAATGTGGAATCAAAGCACTTCGTACGGGTTCTCGGAATATCAACCATAAAGCGGTGTCGATTCTTCGTACCCACTCTGGCAGTCCGATAGAAAAATGGGCAGGAAAAGATCTTGTCTGCAAAAGACACATTGTGTCATGTGTGGACACATTGTCTGTGAAATGCACAGGGCATTTCAATGGAAACTGCAAATTTCTTAGAATGTGTGAAAAATGTTGTAATTAGTTTTTACGTTAAAGGTATGGGGTTATAGTGAAAAAAGTGGGTGAAATGAGGGGGATACATTTGAACACGAACGATAATTGTACTAAGGCATATCTTTTATTTATATTACACGAGAATTGCTCATGTATGTTTAAGCCGGTTACTCTGGCTATAGTTTCAATCGCATTCAGCGGTCTTAACAAAATAATAATATGGAAAATGTGTGAAAACCACGTCAGTTTCCATAATAAGGCATATCTTCCTTGTTTGTATGATCTGAGCGCCAACTAGAGATGTACTGTTTCCCAAAAAAAAGTCACACCAATGAGTTAAATTATATGCAGTTTTCTATGCGCCATCGCTCAAAAACGGTCAAGGAAAACATCTGGAGGAAACCGGTATATCCAAGAAACGCAAAAGTTCAAAGACATGGTTCCGTCACCAACATGCACTGGGCCTGCTTGGTGGATTAGGGCCCCATCCTTTCTCTCTCTGTGAGAAGGCCTGTGTCCCAGCAGTGGGAATAGGATAGGCTGATAATGATAACAAATTATAATTTTTTTGTAAAAAATTTACAGACCTTAACTTGTACCTAAAGTTTTTAGTTTTTACTTTCACAAAATGGACAAGCTTCAATGCATTGCTTCCAAAATTGTTTATGCCATCTAGTAAGCATTAGGGAAACTACTGGAAAACTGCTCATTAAAATGATAACTTTCTAGCTGTCTTTAATTGATTAAAAGTACAGCAGAATTGTTTTGCTATTATAGAATTCAATAAACATATTTATTTTTCTCAAAAATTGTATTTAATGTGTCCATAATTTGAAAAACCCACTTCCACAAAACTTATTTTAAGGCAACCTTAAAGTAATTGGCGGTGGATTTTGTCTCCTCTCATCATCATCATTTCAGCGTAGGACGCCCACTGCTGGACATAGGCCTCCCCCATCGATCTCTAGAAGGGCCGGTTGGAAGCAGCCTGCATACAGCGTTTCCCTGCGGTCTCTTTTAGGTCGTCGGTCCATCGCGTGGGTGAAAGTCCTACGCTGCGCTTACCAGTCCGTGGTCTCCATTCGAGAACCTTTCGGCCCCATCGGCCATCTGTTCTGCGTGCTATGTGCCCTGCCCACGGCCACTTCAATTTGCTAATCCAGATTGTCTCCTCTAATATCTTGTAAATATAAAGAGGTTTGATTAAGATTTCCATAAAAAAAGCAGAAAGATTTAAGTAGAATTTCCAGACATAAAATATTTACAATTTCTAGGTATCCTGTGATTGGCTCATAGTAGAAGCCATTGCCGTTTTTTTTCTAATCAAAGTTTAGGTATGTGTTTTACCCAATTGTGTATTTACACGTCAATATCTGTGCAATATTTGAGAAAAGTAATATACAAGCCTTTACAACAACTGAGCATCTATGGACTCTGTCTACTGGCCTTGGCTCACATTTTTGTGTTTATCCATAAATGTTTGTAGATGTTGCCTGCCGCTCTAGTAATATCATCAGCCCTGAGTGACCCACTGCTGGGTATTGGTCTCCCTTTGTTTATGCCACTCTCCCTGGTCTCTCGCTAGCTGCATCCACTCGTTCCTGGCAGTACTCTTGATGTCGACAGTCCACCTCATCCTCGGTCGGCCTTATTTCCTCCAACCTAGTCTCTGCCACCATGCCGTTACTGCTGAACACCACTTCCCGTTACGTCTTGTTACGTCTGGCCATGTGTCGTACCCAGTTCCACTTAAGTACCTTCACCCTTTTTACGTCTGCAGCCTTGGTATGTACTATATTTTTATTATCAAATATTAATCCACCAGAGATGGTTCATTACTATTCTGATAAGCAGCTTGCAAATACAGTGGCATGCGTCCTTTAACCATTTTATTTCTCTTATGGACCCTTAACTCATGTCTCATCAATGCTTTTTTCGTGCCATATTTATTCCCACAAACTCTACAGCTAAAATCCTTCATTCCAGCATGGTCAGCTCTTAAATGGACGTCCAAATCCCTCTGCGTGTAAAATCCTCTACTGCATTGAACACATTTAAACGGCTTCTCTTTTTCATGCGTTAGCAAATGCCTATTGAGGTTACTTCTAGTAATAAACCGGAGCTCACATTTGTCACAAGAGAATGGTTTGTCACCGGAATGAGTTCTCATGTGTATCTTTAGAGACTCCATAAATCTACCTCTGTATGGGCAGACGGTGCATTGGAATGGTAATTCGTTACTATGCAGCTGTATATGCCTCAGCAAATTATCTTTCCTGTAAAGTTTGCCACAGACTTCACACACTAGATGCGATGCTGACTGATGTCTTGCTAAATGCTTCTCATAAAGATGCTTAGTTAACAATTTCTTGCATATTCTACACTGTATACGCACATTCTCATGTTTCTTGGTGTTTTTATGCCTTGTATATGCCTCCAATGTTTTAAACTTTACCTGGCAACTTTTGCAGTTGTGTTCATTTATTGCATCAAGTTTTTTGGGTGTTTCTAAATCGTTCCCGACGTCATCATCACTCAATGCAGGGGTATCTGAGTTAGTAGATGTTTGACGCAAGATTTCATCACTTTCTCTCGCTGACTTTCTGAATAACACTGCACCTTTTAGAAGGGCATGGCAGTCTTCACACAAATGTTTCGGGTATACGTCACTTTCGTTTATATCTACTCCACCGATAGTTCGTATAGCATCAGGTAGATCAAAAGTTAGCTTCGTGCCGTAGATGGATATGAATCCCTGATTTAAGCAAATTCTACAACGACTTCTTTGGCCCTTACTGGAAGATTTACTGACTCTCAGTACTCTTACGGGATTAAGGTCACTTTTGGTATGATGCACAACCTGCTGTATCTTTTTGTTTCGCTTCTTTTTTAACATATTCAACATAAAGTAAGAAGCTGACATAGTGATCACTATTTCTGTTGACATTGCATTCACTTGGGTTATAGATATCTACATAATTGATTGATTTTATGTTTCACTCATTTCTACGATTCCATTGTATTCCAAGATATAAAAAACAGGCCGAATTGAGAACCTTCCTCCTTTTTCGAAGTCGGTTAAAAAGACTGTGCTGACTGCTGTGATCACAAGGGAGTTTAAACCGTTGTTGCTCAAAGAGATTACAAAAAATTGTTTGGAAGACACTAAAAAAAAAATTGAGAAAAGAAAAATAATTTTTTTTTTTTTATATAATTCGCCCATCGGGCAGGCTAAAGCCTTTAAGGCCATACCGCCTATTCTTCTGTTTTATATAGTCTTAATAACGTCAAACAAGTCAGAGTCAAGGTAAGTAAGTCACGGTCAAGTCAAACTCATGCCTCTGTAAAGTGGTGGGAACTTTACAAGAGGCTCCTATGGAGTTTTGGAAACAACACGAAAAGACACGTTTCACCTCGTTATATCACTTGCCCACACTCGAGCACGTTTACGAGCACTTAATGAATAATAATTCACCACCTAGAACACATTAACACTCGAAAATACACTAGTTTAGGAAAATAATCCAACGAGCCGACATGTTCTTTTCCACGTTGGCGCCAAAACTCCCAGAAAAATCAAGAAAAATGGGGAGGCAATAATGCACGACACAGATAATGTACGGCATGATATTGTACGACATAATAATGCACAGCATGATATGAATTGGTGTACATGTGCATGGAATATCATGTTGTACTATATCGTGCTGTACATTATCAGATCGACCCAATAATGCACTAGCGCACATGCATAATGCTGTGCCATTATAGTGTGCTGTGTGTGTTATTATGTCGGGTGTCTATAATGTACAACATGATATTTGCCGACACGATATTGTACGGCATGACAATGTACAGCATGATAATTGGTGTACATGTACATCGAATATCATGTTGTACAATACATGTCGTACAATACTGGCCGTCAATTATCGGCCCGTGTCTTTAAAGTACGGCAAGGATTGCACAGCCAATAATCCATGTACAAGAAAAAAGTCCACGTTTTATCGGGCTGTACATTATTACGCCGTACATTATCATGTCGTGCAATACAGGCCGTGTTTTGTCGAAACAGGCCCAAAATGTACGACCGATAATGTACAACATGATAAAAGGTGGCATCTCCCTATTGGCTAATTTTGCTGAAATGTCTCTGCTCATATTGGCTGTTGAGTCATGACGTCTGTCAATTCCATGCTTCGTTTGAACAAGATAGTGTAAGATAGTCACAGATTAAAAATATGAGAACCATCAAAACTTTTTGGTGGTGAGGCGGAGAGAGGAGTAAAACTGTGTTTGGTCTGTCACTCATTTCGAACCTAACCAACGCAAGTCTGACTCCAGGTGGGCTCCCGCGCTTTTTATATACACTCTAGGGGTAGGGACCACAAGACTAGGTGGAGTCGGGGTGCTCTGTATCGGTTCTGTGACCCATTTCGAACCTAACATACTCAAGTCCGGATGCTCTGTGTCGGATCTGTCACTCATTTCATTTGTACCTAATACACTCGACGTGGAATGTCCACGTCTAAACGAAGCATCAGTTTGAATTTTATGGTCACCAATTATCATGCTGTACAAAATCGGGGTGTACATTATTAAACAGAGTCAATAATGCACGGCATGATATTGTACGACATAATAATGCACAGCATGATAATTGGTGTACATGTTCATGGAATATCATGCTGTACATTATCGCTTGTGCATTATTGGACCGATCTGATAATGTACGGCATGATATTGCACGGCACGATATTGTACAACATGATATTCCATGTACATGTACACCAATTATCATGCTGTGCATTATTATGCCGTACAATATCATGCCGTACATTATCTGTGTCGTACATTATTGCCTCCCATTATGTCGTACAATATCATGCCGTACACTATTAACCAAGAACGTTGTATACACGGACGTAGCCATGAGGCGTTGCCGCTCCGACGTTCATTATGTCAACACACTGTCATGTTTCCTTTTTTATCACACGGATCGTTACGTAGAGTACACGAGAGAGCTATTGTAAGATTGGCAACCTCGCACTCGGTGTCCACTTTTGACCGACTAGTAGGCCATAACATTGCGACGCGTCATAGTTAAAAGTTAAATTAAACAGAAATAACGCTGTTAAGACCTAATACTCTTTTACGTAGTGACATTATGTCGTGTTGTGCTGTGTTTTGTCCATCAAGAACAATTAAAGGAGGAGGAAAAGATCCAGGATGTTCATTTCACGCGTAAGTCTTTTGTGGCATTTATTACGTAAAATAACCAGTTTCAAAGCAAAATATGCATTTCACCTAAAAAATATACATCTTAGTCGTCATATAACTATCACGTAGTAAACAATAGTTATAAACTAAAGCTTTAATTTAAGATAATTAGATGCATTGTTTTACGTAATCCTGCTAGTGATGTACCACTGCACATTTCAAACTTCGTCGATATTATGGTCGACATTTAGCTGTATGATTACTTAAATGTCGACCAACCAATGTCTTGCGTATATCCTTCATATTAAATTTATTTATAATAAGTGAAACATTTACCGTTATTTCTTATTGTGCATTATAACGGCTGAACGGATATTGATGAAATTTCGTAACGATAGACCACTTGGCTGGGTTTAAGCTAAGTGTTCCATCAAATATTTTTTTTTAGGGTTTCTTACCCAAAGGGTAAAATTAAGACCCTATAATTTACAAAGCCTACGATGTCTGTCTGTCTGTCTGTACGTCCGCCCAACCTGTCAACGGTTGTATCTTTCGAACCGTAATAGACACCCAGTTGAAATTTTCACAGGATAGGATACAACCAACCTCATTGTATTTTTGTTTTTTCTCTGGTGTAGAAACGGTACAATCGTCAGGCTTGGCATGATTATAGTACACACTCTAAAGTATAACAACAAATAAAATATAATGGCCAAGTGTGAGTCGGTGGCAAATTTCTGTCCATTACCAAGTTAAGTAACGTATTTGGTTACTGGGACGACCAGAAAAATTTAATTTGTAATAAATCTGTGGTAAATTGTATTATGTAATTTGTATAGAAACATTTTAAAACACTTTATTTGTGTACCTTTTTATCGATAGATCTGCACTAGCAGTCACTTCCCTACTCACGCACACTCAAGCACTTCTAGATACACACAACAACATAAAATGACCACGCTGCCTAACCATTCGCGCTATCCATTGGCATACTAGATTCATGCTATTGACTCTGTTTAATAATGTACACCGCGATTTTGTACAGCATGATAATTGGTGACCATAAAAATTCAAAACTGAAGCTTCGTTTAGATGTGGACATTCCACGTCGAATGTTTTAGGTATGTTTAGGTATGTGTGACAGATGCGACACAGAGCACCCCGACTTGAGTATGTTAGGTTCGAAATGGGTCACAGAGCCGAAACAGAGCACCCCGACTCCACCTAGTCTTGTGGTCCCTACCCCTAGAGTGTATATAAAAACCGCAAGAGCTTCTGGCGGGAGCCCACCTGAAGTCAGACTTGAGTTGGTTACGGTTAGGTTCGAAATGAGTGACTAATCTAACATAGTTTTAATGGTTCTCATAATTTAATCTGTGACCATCTTACACTATCTCGTTCAAACGAAGCATGGAATCGACAGATTCACAGACAGATCGTATTGCACGACATGATAAATTACGACAATAATATAAAGCCCGATAAAACGCGAACTTTTCTCACGTACATGGATTATTGGCTGTACAATCCTGACTGTGCTTTCCTTGCCGTACTTTATAGACACGAGCCGATAATTGACGGTCTACGTATTGTACGACATGGATTGTACAGCATGATAATTGGAATTACTGTACATGAATTATCTGTCGTGCTTTCCTTCCCGTACATTATCGTGTCGGCAAATATCATGTTGTACATTATACTATAGTATAGA
Organism: Agriopis marginaria; assembly: GCA_932305915.1. Classification (NCBI taxonomy): domain Eukaryota; kingdom Metazoa; phylum Arthropoda; class Insecta; order Lepidoptera; family Geometridae; genus Agriopis; species Agriopis marginaria. The sequence continues at coordinate 15,518,134 of OW029914.1, read as the reverse complement.
GCAGGGGTCGGCAACGTTGTGACCGCGGGCGCACGTGCGCACACGGTGGCCGTTTGATGTACCCTCCAAGATTATATCAGGTCGTTTCTTTGAATAAGCAATCTTTTGGCTTTCTGTACAAGTCAGCAAGTCTTTCGTGATGGCACCTCGTAATATAGCGTGCAAACTACCTAAACCTCCCTCTGCCGCGCAAGAGGAGTCAGCGCGTTGCGATACTCTGAGTTAAGTAGCCGCATTATTGTGTCGTTACTTTAGTTACATAATTTGTTCAATTGTGTTTTTAAATACGTGAGTAAAAGACCAAGAATTTTATTAATTAGTAAAAGACCATGTATTTTAATACAGAGTGGGAAGAACAGCTTTTTCAGTTTTTACATCTTGTTTTGTTTTTGTGTAACATATTATTTTCGACAAACCATTCATGCGCCCTTCAGGGGAAAATTATTTTAGAATGAGCCCTTAAGCTAGATAAGGTTGCCGACCCCTGGTATAGAGTATAGACATTATAGATCTGTGGTGTTATAGTGTTAACACACGAGACGTACATGGTTGAACTCAACCACGCACCGCGTTGACAGTTTTCGTCCCAGACGATCGTACCAAACGGCACGAACCGCCGTCAGTGTTACCATAATACACGGATGTGTCCGTATCTGTAATTCTGTACGATTATTGAAAATCCAATACGGATGAATCATGGTAACGATTTATGCTAGCGACAGCTAATTTATATCCAGATTATTCAGTAGATTCAGAGCACTGTTTAATATCGATATATTTTATTTATTAAACTATTATGGCTACAATACTGGTCTAAATGAGGAGCCGGAAAAATAATATTATAAGGGATTACCATGATCCAAAGGTCGATATGCCAACGTACACAAAAAACTATTTTAAACCGCATTACGAATACATAATACAGACAAAAAATAACATATAGGGCAACATTTTATTCATAGAAGCTGGGAATTTATGAGGGATTTAGCCCTATAAAATTGAATACTTATATTAAAATCCTGGACGAAAACGATTTTAGCATAATAATATACCAGTGAACGAATCACGTTTAATTTACAATTATTATTTAAATATAATAAACTTACTTTGATTATAATCAAAGTAAACTTATTATTAAAATCGTAAACTTGTACGAAAAAAAGCACGCACGACCATCCACTTCAGCGTCTCGTTCCCGACTGACGGCTGTTTGTCCGCGCACCGCTGCCCAGACGGCCTGACATGGTTGACCTCAACCATCCTCAACCGCGTTGACAATGCAAAACGCTCAACCGCGACGGACCAGTGCTAGAGTCTGGCTAATGAAAAAAGAGAGTGAAAACGCCCGCCAAATTAAAAAAAATCCGCATTGCCACCCCAAAATTAATATGAAATGCAAAAATTACTGGGTTCTGAAAAAATACTGTTACAATAAAAATTAATAACTTACAAGTATCAAGTGAGATTATTCCAGGCATTTCATACAAATTTTTGGGGTTTCAATGCTGATATTTTTAAATTTGCCGCGTTTTTTCTGTCTCTACTTTCATTAGCCAGTAGCCAGACTCTAATAGTAATTATGTCCGTCAACTTGCCGTCAACACCCCAGATGACCGGATTTGGTACGGCCTTAGACAAATTGTCTATGGACGCACGCCGTTGACGGTTGACTTCAACCATATCCATACGTGTGTTAGCACTATTAGACATAATTTAATAATGTTTGACACATCAACTTTGTATTCTCTCTGTTTCACATTTTCTATCACATTATAATAGTGGGAGGCAATAATGTACGACACAGATAATGTACGGCATGATATTGTACGGCATAATAATGCACAGCATGATAATTGGTGTACATGTACATGGAATATCATGTTGTACAATATCGTGCCGTGCAATATCATGCCGTACATTATCAGATCGGTCCAATAATGCACAAGCGATAATGTACAGCATGATATTCCATGTACATGTACACCAATTATCATGCTGTGCATTATTGTGTCGTACAATATCATGCTGTGCATTATTGACTCTGTTTAATAATGTACACCCCGATTTTGTACAGCATGATAATTGGTGACCATAAAAATTCAAAACTGATGCTTCGTTTAGACGTGGACATTCCACGTTGAGTGTATTAGGTTCAAATGAAATTATTGACAGATCCGACACAGAGCATCCGGACTTGAGTATGTTAGGTTCGAAATGGCCTGTAATAAGAACAAAAATTCTGATTGGACAAAGAAGCTACAGTTTTCGTGGGAGCTTCATATATTCGAAATTAAATAAAAAATTGGACATAATACAAAATACTAAATTTATCTGCAAAAGTAAAATCAAAACATATTTAAATAGTCTAAACATAAATGAAACGGAGGAGTTGTTGCGGATTGTCTATTGATCCGGACATACTTGTATCCAATAAATAATTAACTTATTAACATAAAATAAATGCAATGTAATTCAATAAATCAATTCAAATTCAATATTTTTATTCCATTTTAATTCAATTTCTTTTATTATTATCTAAATTTAATTAAACTTAAATAATATATTATATAATCTTTAATTAACACCATTGAAGAGCACTAGTTATCGCGACACAGGGAATCCTATAGCGATAACTAGCGACTGTAATTCGTTTTATTATGCATGTTAATTTTAATTATAATTCATAATTTTATTGTTCACTAAATTTTAATTAATCTTAAAACTAAATATTGTACTTAATATTAATAGTGGCAAATAAATTTTTATTATTTATTATTATTTATTATTAATGGGTCACAGAACCGACACAGAGCACCCCGACTCCACCTAGTCTTGTGGTCCCTACCCCTAGAGTGTATATAAAAAGTGCGGGAGCCAGAAGCTCAAGGGAGGTCCTGAGTGAGAGCGAGCCATACGAGACCGAGCGTAACACGTAGCCGTAGCGAAGCGAAGGTCGAGTGTGGCGAAGCGACACTCAGGGGCGACCGCAAGAGCTTCTGGCGGGAGCCCACCTGGAGTCAGACTTGCGTTGGTTAGGTTCGAAATGAGTGACAGATCTAACACAGTTTTACTCCTCTCTCCGCCTCACCACCAAAAAGTTTTGATGGTTCTCATATCTCATATTTTTAATCTGTGACTATCTTACACTATCTTGTTCAAACGAAGCATGGAATCGACAGACGTCATAGACTCAACAGCCAATAAGAGCAGAGACATTTCAGCAAAATTAGCCAATAGGGAGATGCCACCTTTTATCATGTTGTACATTATCGGTCGTACATTTTCGGCCCGTTTCGACAAAACACGGCCCGTATTGCACGACATGATAATGTACAGCATAATAATGTACAGCCCGATAAAACGTGGACTTTTTTCACGTACATGGATTATTGCCTGTGCAATCCTGGCTGTGAATTCCTTGCCGTACATTATTGACACGGGCCGATAATTGACGGCCAGTATTGTACGACATGGATTGTACAACATGATATTCGATGTACATGTACACCAATTATCATGCTGTACATTATCATGCCGTACAATATCGTGTCGGCAAATATCATGTTGTACATTATAGACACCCATAATAGTCCGCGATCAAGTCCGCGGAACACTATTACTCCTAGCGGAGTTATAGTCTAAGTCTAATAGTTAAGTTAATAAGTGAACTTAGCAGTTTTAGATCCGCTTCATCTGTGCAAACCAATGGTATTATTAATTGGTGCAAACTGCAAATTGAGACCCCATCCCAAACCGGGCAATCTCCAGAACAAAATGTCTTCCTCCGACTCTGAGCTCCGACTAAGTAGTTTTATTAGTTATCTGGGATGAAAGGAGGATGTGAGGATGTCTACCTGACTCTACTCTACACAAAGACACTGGCAAGTTGCGGCAATACCGCAGAAACCCAAGAAGAAAAATTTAATTGAGATACATATGGTTTGTTTGTACCTACTTTGTAAAACATGGATGCGATGACCCTGACCACTACGACTACCTACGGATTTTTGCTCGTAGAGTAGGTAGGTACAACACCAAGGAAGGGAACCTATAACATCCTGTGTTGGTAACAATTGAGCTGAATTAAGCTGCCGCGCCGTCGCCGTGTCGTACATACTCCATCTACCTCCACAACAGCACCCTACAGTCAACAGAGAAAGAGAACCAATATCAAAGTCAAAAAACGTTCCAGTAGCTTTCAGCAGTACACAAAGAAAATACCTAGTTCAAGTATAATTATGCTTAGTTAGAGGTGTTTCTACAAACCTAAACTGAGGTTGGATGGACCTTTCTATTCTTCGATCAAAAAATATATTTTCGAAGTTTAGAAAGTTGGCCTTAGTTGATTTCTTACACTGCATGTAGGTTAGTTACTGCAACTATAAGAATAATGAAATAGTGTAAAATGATATCCTACAGAGAATGTTGAGTTATTAAACTTCAGACGCTAGCATTGCTGATAACACCTGTTGTTTAGATTTACACTAAGTAACCTACAGTGACGGTGAAATATGGAAGGATTTTCAGAGAGAGTAAAAATGAAAGCAATAAAGAAATTGCATACATGTTCAATGTGTGATTATAAAACAGCACGTACATGTGATTTAAAACGGCACATACAAATACATACTGGAGAAAAACCATTAAAATGTGACATGTGTGATTATAAAACAGCAAGGACATGTCATTTAAAACGGCACTTACAAACACACACTGGAGAAAAACAATATGAATGTGACATGTGTGATTATAAAACAACAACTCTATGTAGTAAGAAACGACATATACTAACACATACCGGAGAAAAACCATATAAATGTGACATATGTGATTATAAAACAGCAACTTCAACTCATTTGAAAACACATATAAAAACACACACTGGAGAAAAACAATATGAATGTGACATGTGTGATTATAAAACAACAACTCTATGTAGTAAGAAACGACATATACTAACACATACCGGAGAAAAACCATATAAATGTGACATATGTGATTATAAAACAGCAACTTCAACTCATTTGAAAACACATATAAAAACACACACTGGAGAAAAACCATATGAATGTGACAAGTGTGATTATAAAACAGTAACTTCAAGTCATTTGAAACGACACATACGAACACATACTGGAGAAAAACCATTTAAATGTAACTTGTGTGATTATAAAACAGCAGATTCAACTAATATGAAACAACACATACTAACACACACTGGAGAAAAACCATATGAGTGTGATATGTGTGATTATAAAACAGTATGTGTAGGTTATTTGAAAAAACATACTCTAACACACACTGGAGCTAGACCACATATATGTAACATATGTGATTTTAGAACAGCATTATCAAGTCGTTTAAAAAAACATCTAAGAACGCACACTGGGGAAAAACCATACAAATGTAACAAATGTAATTTCAAAACAGCATATGCAGCAACTTTACGAAAACACACAGAATCACATACTAGCAAAATAAAATATGTATTTAATAAGTTAGATTTCAGAACAGGTAACTTAAAACAATGCATACAATCAAACACTGCTGAAAAACAATATGAATGTTACATGTGTGATTATAAAACAGCAAGATTATGTAATTTAAAACGGCACATACAAACACACACTGGAGAAAAACAATATGAATGTAACATGTGTGATTATAAATCAGTGAGAGCAAGTTATTTGAAACAACACATACGAACACATACTGGAGAGAAGCCATATGAATGTGACGTGTGTGATTATAAATCTGCGCATGCAAGTAATTTGAAACAACACAAACAAACACATACTGAAGAGAAGCCATATGAATGTGACATGTGTGATTATAAATGTGCACAGTCGAATAGTTTGAAACAACACGTACGGACACATACTGGAGAGAAGCCACATGAATGTGACATGTGTTATTATAAAACTGCGCATGCAAAATATTTGAAACTACACAAACTAACGCATACTAGAGAGAAGCCATATGAATGTGATGTGTGTGAGTATAGAGCAGCACTAAAATCTCATTTGGAACAACACAAACAAATACATACTGGAGAGAAGCCATATGAATGTGACGTGTGTGATTATAGAGCAGCACTAAAATCTCATTTGAAACGACACAAACAAACACATACTGGAGAGAAGCCATATGAATGTGACATCTGTGATTATAGAGCAGCGCAAAAATTTAATTTGGAACGACACAAACAAACACATACTGGAGAAAAGCCATATGAATGTGGCATGTGTGATTATAGAGCAGTGCAAAAATTTCATTTGAAACTACACGAAAGAACACATACTGGTGAGAAGCCATATGAATGTGACATGTGTGATTATAAATCAACATGTGGAACTTATTTGAAACGACACAAAAAAGTGCATAATAGAGAAAAACCATAAGAATGTGACTTGTATTACAAAATAAACAGTACTATCAATTTATTAATAAAAGCGGCCAAGTGCGAGTCTGGCTTGCGTAGTGAGGGTTCCGTACCACCACATAAATTGTAGACTAATTAAATACAAAAGAGTAGTGCAAAAAGACATCATGCCCAGGCATCGATGTAAATGTACTGGTACATTATTCTTCTTTGTGCCCAGGCGGTCACCCATCCAACTGACCGCGCTCCATGTTGCTTAACTTCGATGATTGCACGAGAACCAGTGAATAGAAATTTGTTACCAACTAGCACCGGGCAGCTATTTATTATTTTATGTTTTACTTAAGTGTGTACTGTCTATAAGGCACTTGTCTCCCCGCCTCGCGCCTGCGATGAGCGAGAAGCGAGATATGAGTTGGCGAGCAAAGAAAAGCGAGTGTGGAGTGTCTAGAGTTGGCTTGCTGCGCTATAAAGCGAGTGAGCGACTGCGATGCGCGATTAATCGCGCCAATCGCTCAGCGCGGCCGAGCATACAATCGACCGCGCAAACCTGCACTGAGCGAGTTTAACTTTGATAGTTGATGTCGCGACAAAATAGTGGAGAGAGAATTCTCGCCGGCAGTGTGAACAGCCAGCGATCAACTATTAATATATGTGTCCCTTTTATTGACATGGAATCTATATCTTATGTCGTTTCTTGAGCGATAATATTACCCCATTGAACCAGATATGGCTGTTGTACCATTGGAGGATATTGTTCTTTTACTTCCTCTCATAAAGGTGACTCAAAGAAAGACAGCGTCAAGGAGATGTCTATTCTTTCTCAGACGAAAGAATAAAAAAATATAACTTAAATTATGACTTCTAAATATAAATATTAAATGTTATAACACTGTGCCCCATAGCCCGTAACACAGTACCCCAGATACGGGGCTCGTTGTGACAACAGTAAAATAAAATTAAAGTGCAGTTTGTACACTCAGAGCAAATAAAAATACAGCGGGACTAACGCGAACACGAAAAGTGAAGCCACTTTTTTAAACATGTGTGCGTAGTCGAAGTTCGTATCGTGTAATTCATCAAAATAAGTGATAATATAAATACTTAAGTGTGGAAATATTCCATCCTTCTTCTTATTTACTTTTGTGTTGTTTTTACAGTTCTTAACAATGCAAGAAGTCATTGTTTCTTTTTAAAAAGGATGTTTTCAGTAAGACGTTCTGACAAGAAATTCACGTAGTTTAGAATGCGTATGTGTGCGTGAGTCGTGTATTTATAGGGAATTCACGTAGTTTTGGAAGGACTCTGTATTTTTATTTGCTCTTAGTTTGTACGTAAATGATAATTGATGTTAATCTCAATAATGCCAAAACAAAGAAGGATACTTATAGATAACCTGCAAAGAAAAATTTTTTTGATCTAATAAAAACATTTTGTTCTCGAGACACAATTTAATGTTTTTTTTGTAACATTGACCTTATGTACCCTTAAACCTAACCTTAAATTTAACTTAACCTTACCCTACTATTTACATTTTATTTTAATCTAATTGAATTTTTACACTTTTATTAATAATATTGTATTTTATGTTCACAAGTCTACACTAATGTACCCATAGGTATTTGATGAATAAATGAACTGAACAAAAGCTAGATTCAACCTTGTTTCAATTACTTAGTACTCTCATTCCATTACCAACATTAAGTTACTATGCGTCTCAAGTGCTGCAGCGGCATGTCGCGGCATCCCATGGGATGTGGAATGAAGTGACGCGCCGATGGATCCCTGGGAATGACGCGACGTGCTGGAAGGATCCCTGGGATGTCGCGACGTGCCGATGGATCCCTGAGAACTTCGCGACGTGCCGATGAATCCCTGGGAATGACGCGACGCGCCTAGGTCATTCCGCGGCATCACGAGATGTTTCGGCCTATTCGTGTTAAAATAGGGTAATGTCAGTGCATCATCATTATCATAATCAGCCGTTTAACAGTCCTGGGGTTTCCTCGTGGACCCACTGTTATGACCCCTGGTGAGACTACGGGAATTTTTTCCACGTAGATATCATATAGGAATTAAAAATCAAACTTTATTGTATCAAAATAAAAACTTCATCATCATCATCATATCAGCCTATCATGTTCCCCCACTGCTGGGACACAGGCAGAGCAGTGGGAACTGCCCAAATCCAACAGCAGTGGTCTGATAAGCATAGGGTATTGATGGATTAGGGTCTTTCCTCTCTGTGAGAGAAGGCCTGTGTCCCAGCAGTGGGAACATGATAGTCTGAAATGATGACGATTGTTTTTATGCCAAAATTAAAATTGCTTAAATAATTACCCGGCCTAGCTTGTAGTTGTAGACAAAAAACTGTTTGAAATTTGAATTTCCCGCCATAGGTGAAACGTGCCACCTATGAACGGTAGTGTGCTATGATAAAGTTTGAATTCCATCTCTAGTGTGTGTCATTCCGTGGTCCACGGTGGAAAAATCCCCGTAGTCTCACTAGTGGCTTATAGCATTGGATCTACGGGGAAACCCACGTTTTTCCATGATCATACTGAAAAAGTATGTAAATATAACAGTAGTAAAAAATAGAAAGAGAATAGAGCAATATAAAAATATATAATTATAGAAGAGTTAAAGCACAATGCGTCACAGAAACAGCGGCAGCCACATCGACGTCCATTCTCGTTGAGCGCGCGAACAAAACTGTGAAGGCCTTGCGAAGCTTTGCGAGTGTAGTGGCAATCATTTTTCACGAAGTGAAACGCGAAACTCTTGGCGTTAATCACGCCGCGGATCGCGCGCGAGTGTAGAGCCGGTATAACAGTATTAATAAATAGGTAGGTAAACATAACATTTCGATGGGGAAGAAAGGTTCTTGAGTGGAGACCACAAACCGGAAGACGCAGCGTAGGTAGGCCTCCCACTAGATGGACCGACGACATAGTGAGAGTCGCTGGCATCCAGTGGATGCAAAAGGCAGGCTGTCGTTCAGTGTGGAGGTTAAAGGGGAGGCCTATGTTCAGCAGTGGACGTCTTCTGGCTGATGATGATGATGATGATGTAAACATAACATTTACGGAGCGCAGCAAAGGCCTGTGTCCAGTAACCATAAATTAGTATGTACCTATGATGTATGACGATAACTTGCATTCCTTTGTCCAATCTTCATGAAAATTTGTGAACAAGTGTTCATGCAAATATGATTTTGTTTGAATATAAAATGTGTAGAAGGGTCGTGAAGATATAGGACTCACATGGTCGCAATTCGGAGCGCATGAATAGTTACCAATTATTTCACAGTTCAATAGTACTGGGGTCTTACGGCTACCAGTTCAGAGCGATCGGTTTAGGTGATTGCGAAAATTTGTATAATAATAATAATAAAAAATTGCCACTATTAATATTCAGTACAATATTTAGTTTTAAGATTAATTAAAATATAATGAACAAAAAATTTATGAATGATTTATGAAAAATGTATGACCGCAAACCATATCTCGGCACGTTAAGGTTCACGTTTGTGTGATTTTCCGCACTGCGCTGTTTCGGGACCGGGTTAAGAGATAGCCGTTTACATTACTTTGCATCGTTAGTTGTTTTTTTATGTTTATGTTTTATTAATTTATGTTTTCGTAAAGTGCCAATTTTGTTCGCACTATATTCGCACATATCACATTTATGTGGTTTTCCTGTATGACTCCTTATGTTCTCATCTTCAGTTCTATTATGGTGTTTTAATTTATGTTTTCGTAAAGTGCCTATTTTATTCGCACTATATTCGCACATATCACATTTATGTGGTTTTCCTGTATGACTCCTTATGTTCTCATCTGCAGTTCTATTATGGTGTTTTAATTTATGTTTTCGTAAAGTGGCATGTTTAGACGATCCATAATCGCACATATCACATTTATATCGTTTCTCTCCAGTATGAGTTCTCATGTGTGATTTTAAACCAGTCGCTGATGTATGATTACAAATATCACATTTAAATGGTTTTTCACCAGTATGGATTCTCATATGCGATCTTAAATGACTAGCATGACCTGCTCTGTAATCACAAATTTTACATTTATACGGTTTTTCTCCAGTGTGGGTGCGTATATGTGCTTTTAAACTACTTGCTGCTGTTGTACCATAACCGCATATGTCACATTTATATGGTTTTTCTCCTGTGTGAGTACGTATGTGTCTTTTCAAAGTGCTGGATACTGCTGTCACATAGTGACATATTTCACATTCGTATGGCTTTTCGCCCGTGTGGGTGCGCATGTGATCTTTTAAATTACTTGCCCGTGCAGATTTATAATCGCACACATTGCATTCATAAGGTTTTTCACCAGTGTGCGTTCGCATGTGTACTTTTAATGAGCCCGTTTGGTTTGTCTTGTAATCACACACATCACATTCATATGGCTTTTCACCTGTATGAGTCCTGCAGTGTATTTTCAATGACCCCGCTTGATTTGTTTTAAAATCACACATATGACATTCAAATGGTTTTTCGCCCGTGTGCGATCTGATGTGTGAGTTTAACTTACCTACATAATTTGTTTTATATTCACACATAAAACATTCGTATGGTTTTACTCCAGTGTGAGATTTGATGTGTGTGTTTAAATTATGTGGTTGATTTGTTTTATAATCACACATGGGACATGTATAATGCTTTTCTTCAGCGTTTGTTTCAACTTGTATGAATATATGACTTACGTCTGTTGGGTATTCATGATCATTGTTTTGATCTATGTGTGCAGTGGCATCTTCAGAGTCATCATTCACAGAGATCAGTACCTCAGTGTTCACTGTGTTCATGGTGGTTTGGAAGAGGATTGTATTGATTTAAGCCTGTTGTTGCCAGAGCTTTGTAATAATACACTTTGGCTAGTGAGAAGTCTCCTCCTGGCTCAATTAATACTTAAAAACAAAATAGTAGCAAGTCCTTGTAGCACAGAAATTTCTTACGACCGAACGAAACCTCTATGCTATGAGTCATACGTTGGATGTGACTTCAGAAATTAACTGTTTCATTTCAATGAACTTGCCGAACTAGGGAATATACGTAAAATAAATAATCAAAGAAAATATGTAATTATATTACAATACAATAAATGAAATGAATAGCAACTAGGAACTTTTATTGATTAAGTTACTTTGACTGGACAAAGCGTAATGACAAGTGTTTTTTTTTTTTGCTCTGCATCTTGTCTATTTAGCATTTAGCCAGAGTTAAATATAGTTATTATAATTTTCAAGTATGTACTCGATTATTTTGAATTCTATAAATAAATTATTCCTCAAATAAGTCACAGTTTAGTGGACTAGGTAAGCAAGTCACAACCTAGTAAAGTAAACGGGGATTACATTTCGAGGAGATTTCAAAACATCACGATAAAACAGGTTTTCTGCATTATAATATACTAGCGGTCCGCCCCAGCTTCGCACGGGTATAGATTATAGCCTATGACACCCGGGGATAGTGTAGCTTCTCGTCAGTGAAAGAATTTTTCAAATCGGTTCAGTAGTTTCGGAGCCTATTCAATGCATACAAACAAACAATCAAATCTTTCCTCATTATAATATTAGTATAGATATATCAATACGTACACAAGTGCACCTTATCAGTCACTTATTGATTAATAATCAACAATTAGTACTCTACACATTAACGTTCGAAAGAAACACGCATTTTGGAAAATAATAAAATGCCACTAAATCAATTTTCCTCGTTGGTGCCAAACTGTTAACTATTTTAATTATTTCCTCTGTAAGGATTTTGGCTTCGCGCTTCTCGTGCATTTGCCAGATTCAAGTATTAAAATATGTATTATCAAGTTTTTATCATCAAACATAATGATAGTCATAGTCCGAGTCAAGCAAAGTAAGCTATGACTCACGATCAAGTCAAAGTCATGCCCTAGCAAAGTGGCATCTATCTAGAGGCTTCTTAGAGAGGCAATCAGCTATTCGACTATCAATATGGGTATAGTGATAGATATAATTATGTCAATTTTGCTTTTTTTTACCGACTTAAAAAAAGAGGGGTTATAAATTAGTTTTTTTTACTAAATACCTAAATATTTTGTTTGTTACCTCAAAACTCAATCATAAACTGATTTGAAAAAAAAAAGTATTTGAAAGGATATTCTTTCAGATTCATCATCTTCATCGTAAGCCTGTATCAACCCACTGCTGGGTATAGGCCTCTTCTCCCTTGCGCTATTAATCCCTGTCTCAGGCCGATCTCATCCTGGTATTCTATGACCTGAAGTCATGGGTCTGTCTGTTCAGATTAGTCCTATTCCATTAAAATCGGTTTAGTAATTTAAATCAAAATAACTGGTGGTAGCCGATATTGCTTATTTTACAAAATGTTTAGTCGGTTTTTTAATTTGATAACTATAAGTATTTATTTATGTGTAAAAAAATGCTTATGATGTAAATCTCAGAGCAAATAATATTTTATTTTCTCTGAGATGTAGTAGGTTTGAAATAAAAATTCTGAATTAATTAATACCATATCATTTATTAAACTAAAACACATGTAAATCGTTTTGTAAGATGAATTAAATAAGTACAAACTATTAAATTTTTTGGAATGCAAGTACGAAATTAACTTTCCGTACAAATTGTCCCAATCAGCTGATATTAGTAAGTACTAAAAATTTTTCGAACCTATCACTAAAAAAATGGTGAAGGAGAAACATTGTGAGGAAACCGGTATGCTGTTATGTCCAAGAACTTCAAAAGTTCAAAGACTTGACATTCACCAACATGCACTAGGCCAGCATGGTGGATTAAAGTGCGCTCCACTGCTGATGCTTGTATGACTGTTTTCACGGGTGAGGCAGACGGCGGGCACTTCTGCGATGACGACTCCGCTCACCGCAAGCCGGGCTGGTCTTCGACGGGCGCCGCGACCCGATATTAAGTTTCCACCAAACGAATTAGGCATTCAGGTCGCTCCGTGGAGGACAACCGCATGGCCCGGGGAGATACCCAGGCAACGTGGTAGTGATGGTCCATGCTCCCTCTGTGCGCGAAGGCGTGTGCACACTGCACAGGGTAAGGCATTGTGTACAGGCCCGCCATATGCCAGGTGCGAAGCTGAATGACGCCGGTACAGGAGACATGGCATGTGGTGGCCGATGCGACGTATCGCAGTCGGCGGTTGATCCAGGCGGTAGCACTGGTCGGCCGCGCATAGTAGCGGGGCGCTTACCGGTGTGGTGTTTTGTCCGGTGAGTTGAGCGATGCGAGATGTCGCAGTCGCTCTGATGGTCTATCAGGTGTGCTATCGGTCAGCTGTAGCAAACGCAGGGCGCTTGACTGGTAGGGGTGCCTGCCGCTAGCCGAGGGGTCGGTAAGGCGAGGTCACTACACTGCTGCACAGATGGTCTCGCGGTCGAGCCGAACCAATCCAAGCCGCACGGCTTGGATTACCTATTGCCGAATATAATGGCCCATGTCCACGATGGACGGCTGACAACTCGACGTATCGGCTGTGCAGTGTAAACGTGGTTCCCAATTCTCAAGAAGCTTCTATGTTCGGTCTCGTGCCCGATGGCACGTGGGCGCGGACAGGTACACAGGACAAGTCAAGTGAGGTTGCATGCACCGTTCGGCCATAAGCCATGTGCAATGCTCCGGGATGACAATTGTAATTTGCTTTACTTTACATCATCAGTTGCTTTCATGTGACTCTTTTTATGTTTCTTTAATGAGCCTATTTGAATAGATCTATAATCACACATTTCACATTTAAATGGTTTTTCCCCGGTATGAGTTTTTATATGTGTTTTTAAATCTTTTGAATGTGATGATGTATAATTGCAAATATTACATTTATGCGGTTTTTCTCCAGTGTGTGACCGTATGTGACGTTTTAAATCAGTTGCCCGAGCAGATTTATATTCACATATATTACATTCATACGGTTTTTCGCCTGTGTGTAGTCTCATATGTGATTTTAAATGACCTGTCTGTCCAGCTTTATAATCACACAAATCACACTTATATGGTTTTTCCCCAGTATGGGTGCGTATATGCCGTTTTAAAGCGCTTGAAACTGTTGTTACATAGTGACATATATCACATTCGTATGGTTTTTCACCAGTGTGTTTGCGTATATGTTGTTTTAAGTGACATGCCCGTGTAGATTTAAATTCACATAAATCACATTCATATGGTTTTTCGCCTGTGTGGATTCGTACGTGTCTTTTTAAACTACCCGCTTTTGATGATTTGTAATCACAATCATTACATTCATAAGGTTTATCTCCTGTGTGAGATCTGCTGTGTGTTTTAAAATCACCTGGTCGATTTGTTTTATAATCACATCTATCACATTTGTATGTCTTTTCTTCTGTTTCTTCATGAATTGCCTTTGTTGGGTATTTATTGTTTGGGTTTCTTGCAGTTGTATCATCCGAGTCTTCCTCATTATCAGTGTCCCTTTCCATCTTGATTGTGGTTTGGAAGAACATTATTTAAACTATTTAAATCTTTTTTGCGTTTGCAGGTATAGGTATGCTAGTTCGAACCTCCTGCCCGACATAAATTTCTCTCCTGTCTATGTAATAACATGTAAAAGTGTAATTCTTTGGTGAAATTCAACAGTAAACACAAAACCAATAGTCGGGGAAACCAATTATTTTGTTTATTGAGTGAGTGACGGGCTGACGAGGGCTGACGGGTCTATAATGTACAACTAAGGAAGTTGCAATGGAATGCGTTCTGTCAAAATATTCCCATACAAAACTAAACCTTAACGTCTAAATATAAGGTTCATAATAATGTGGCTAGGAACAAGGAGGTAAAACGAGCTCACTGAGATAGCTACCACGGAGGGAGTGTATCCCTTTCTAAAGATTGCCATTACATAAAACATATATTTTATAAAACTCTGTTTTAAACTATCTCGGCTGTTCACTAAAGTTATATGATGTTGTGGAATCTCATTCCACAACCACCACGGTAATTATCCCGTAAATAATCATAATTATATTTTAGTAGTTTTACTTATTCAATAGGACATACATACCAGGCAGTAAGATTTTCAAGAACTCGGTTGTCGAATCATTGCATTGACGTAATCGTACACTTTGTTACTTGTTAATACATAAATATATAAATCTTTGATAATTATGTAAGAAATAATCAAAGTTATTATGTAATACCTACAATATATTCAAACTTGTTTGATAAGAAGACGAGGCGGTATGGCTTTAATGGGTTTAGCCTGCTCAGTAAAAAAAAACCAAGTATATTCAAATCTCAAATAAAAAATAAACATAACCAGCGTTGCCAGATACACTGTAATTACAGCAGATCCACTGTATTTTCTCACGATCTACTGTACACTGTAATACTAAAATTACAGTGTATGGAGAACACTGTAATTTTTCTACAGGTAAAATTCTATTTAATTTAATGTAAACTGAACGCAGACTTAGTAAAAAAAAAAAATTATGAACTTGTCGGAACGCAACCTCACGCGCCACCTCTCTGCTTAGGTCACAACCCTTGTTCCTATTGCAATAAGAACGAAAATGTCTTATTTTAAACGGGTATGAATAGAGTGCGGTGGATACTATGCGGGAATTTCCCCGCATAGACTAAGAATTACTTCGTAGTATTAACCGCCCAAATTGTGTCATACGTTTTAAGTAAGTTTTCAAGCCTATTGGGACCAACTTAAATTAGTACCTATAATTGTATATTGGTTTTTAAGCAACACATTACGAATTTGTTTAAAATCGTCGTTGAAAATGTGTATTTTAGTTTAAACTTAAACAATAAAAGTTTCTCGAGATCTGCTGTAAAATACACTGTATTTTTTTTTTACTTTTACTGTAGTTTTGTCTCAAACACTGTAATTTTGAGCACCAAACACTGTAATATCAGGTTTCTCATCTGGTAACACTGAACATAACCTAACCACAACCTAACCAACCACAAAGCCACAAACTCTCAAAATCAAAAGTCAGAAAAATGAGAAATTAGAAACAACAAATTCTGATATTCACTTCACATGTATTGTATCATGTAATTAAGTTATTTGTTATTTTACTATTGCTTTCCCTCGGTTTGCTTCCCGTGAGTTTGTAATCTAAATAGAAATCCTTGAAGTGATGAAGTCGAACAATTTTAAGAGTATTTCCTTGTGATGCGAGCTTGGTGTTCTCTCATTATATCAGACATGCGAGTTTCCTGTGATATTCTGTAGGCCCAAACAGGTAAAAATATCTTAGGGCCCACAGCCATGGATACCGGATGCCCTAACAACCCTAAATTGGGGTCAGATTCCCAGGATTCTGATGATATACCACAGCCGGGGACATCTAGCTTTGAACGGGTAAGTCTAAAACGTTCCTATATTATTTGATTTAAGCACTGTCTAAATCGTAAAAGTTTGTGTGTGTGTGTTTGTTAACAAATAGGTAACTTTGTAATAAATTTAATTTTATATTTGGAGATCGTTTGTTTTAGTAAAAAAATTAACCAATTATATGACAACAATTCAAAATCAAATATGACTGATCAGATTTGAATTAAAGCGCTTATAACCTGGATTGAGACAAAAATCTTCTAATGTATGGTTCCTCTACAATAATATAAAACCAACAGGCTATACCAACCAAAAAAACCTTAGTTCTCCAAATAGTCATTAATAAACCTCTTGCATTGAATAATAATGCTTAATTTTTTTTTCTAATTGTAGTCGGTGATCAAATTCTCAACCAAGAATATAAAACTGAGTAAGAATGTGACACTTACGTCGAAAGGCGTGGAGCAGGCCAAGAAGAGGCTCCGAGCATTCTCTATTCAGAAAAAGTCTTCGCTGTCTCCTGTCTCTGTCACTAAACCCATCAGTACTGGAAGTAAGTGCATACGTAACTGATTTATTTGTAAAGAAATTGAATCTGGAAAAAAGATAACATTTGTGTTATGAAAAATGTTATCTTTTTTCCAGATTCAATTTCTTTACAAATAAATCAGTTACGTACCTGTCTACCTGTCTTTCTGTTACTGTTTCTCAACTTAGAGCCCACTCCCTCCGGCCAGAATGCTGTATCATACAAAAAATAATAATTTAGACAAAAAATCACTGTTTGTTTTTATTAACTTAGTAATTATCAACTTTTGGCTACCAACTCGCTTGATGGTAAGCGATGGTGTGGCCGAGGATGAAACACGTTGGATTGGAAGAAATCTATTCACTGTAGCCTTAAAGATGCCTAGTTATATGTAGTTCTCAGGCAACAAGGATATAAGAAAATACAAAAAGAAAGATAAAATCATAAGAACAATTAAAAAATTTATCCCTTGATCAAGGTTAGATAGGACATCCCCCAAGATGGACAGACAACCTAAAAGAGACTGCAGGGAAACGCTGGATGCAGGCCGCTTCCGACCAGCCCTTTTGGAGATCAATGGGGGGGGCGGCGGAGCCTATGTCCAGCAGTGGATGTCCTATGACTGAAATGATGATGATTAAGGTTATGTGAAAATTAAAAGCTCAGGAGCTCCTTTAAATGTGGTATTTCTAACTGTTGCAGGTGCTACTGTTATCATCGGCAAGGCTGCAGGTGTGAAGACGCAGCCTAAGCCTGAACCAGATCCTGCAACTGATCCAAAGAAGCTCCCAAAACCACCTAAACCTGGTGCTAAGCAGCCACAGGGTAATTTAAAATACTTACCTATGAAAAATATGACAAAAAAGTAGGTAACATTTTTCTCACTCAATCTTGTCTGAATCTATCATAATTAACACTAAGAAATTTCTTTAAAATCGGTGTGGTAGTTTCGATTTTAAATCAAAATAACTGGACTACTAACAAAATAATATCGGAAGACGTAGCGTAGGTAGGCCTCCCACTAGATGGACCAACGACATTGTGAGAGTCGCTGGTACCCAGTGGATGCAGATGGCAGGCTATCGTTCAGTGTGGCTTATGTTCTATGTGGCTAAGGGGAAGGCTTATGTTCAGCAGTGGACGTCTTCTGGCTGATGATGATGAACAAAATAAAGTAACTGGAATTGGTTACTTGGATGACAGTATTATGTCATCCAAGTCATCCAAAAGAGATAATGCTAGATCAAACATATTTATTTATGTGGGATATAATTTGCTAGACACTTTACAAAGTTATGTAGTCAACTTTGTATGAGCTGTCAAAAAGCAATCAACCACCATGGTTTATTATTTTTCCCTTGTACGAGTTCAGCCTTGAGTTCTCCAGCAAACTACATAAATCCTTATATCTACAGAGTCATACATAAATACCCAAAAGAAGACATTAGCCGAGATAGAAGATATGAAACGCAAGATGGAGCTGGTCGAATTGGGAATACCTCTCGGACTGATCTGCCCGGCACCCAACAGTGATAAAGCCATGCCCACTAAGGCAATGCCTCCGATTAAGACCTATTTAGGTATGACAATACTTATAAAAATGTTAGTTTTTTAATGTTATTGAATGTTATTTTGCTTTTGTCTCTCTAATTTTTCCCAGAACGTCTGGCCATTATTTTTGACCAAAATAAAATTAATGGACAGGCCCAGAAAGATGTCCGACGGTTATGACTCGTTTTTACTGTGCAAGTTTAATGGTTATGGCCCGTCCATTCATTTTATTTTGGTCGATGGCCATAATACCAAATTCCTTTTTTTTCCTAAGCTTGTGTGGTAGGTACATGGAATAGAAGTGTTAGATATAGAATGTTTAGTTGATTGAATCAGGCGTCACTTGGCGGAAATTCATCATAAAACAGTTTTTTGACGAATCTCTAGTGTATTTCCACTTTTACCTTGCTTTAAGTACAATAAGGAATTTGGGATCAATTATTTTACTCCATAGTGTTCATAATGCTAATTTAGCCTTATCTGAAACAAAAATTTATAACATAGAAGAGAAAATTAACTTGTAACCTAATATTTTTTTAACTTTCGCGATTTGAACACAGTAATAATAATAATTAATAACCCCAGAGACCCTGACCCCTGGCTTGCCTTAACTGGCCGTCTGGGGGTGGAAACCGCAAGAGCTAAGAACCTAAGCTCCAGGGTGGAAGTGTTAAAAGGGCATAACGCCGCTAGTAGCTCTCAGTGAAAGTGCAGCACACCTCTCGACACCCTAAGCCACCCACGCCAATGTTGCCTCTGCGGTGCTAAAATGCGGCAGCCATTATGGGGGCCCCATTTAGTGGGTGGCAAGTCATCACCCGCCAAAATATTTTGAAATGAGGCATAATTGGCGGGTGCCGTACCTCATACCATAGACCTGTTTTCCCATCAACAAGTTGTTCACCTCAATAGCCCAGACTTTTTATATCCTATACTGTACAATAGTTTAATCCACATCACATTATTGTATTTTTATATTCAACGGGGCCTCTTGGTGTTGGCTTCGGCCACCAATGCCTACCAAATGTCCAGGCTAGACCCGTGTTTATATTGAAATAATTAATAATTTTATTAATGATAAAATTTTAACCTGAAACAAAAATAAAATGAAATGAAAAAACAAAAACTTTGTTATACCTGATAATAATTTGTAATAATGACATTAATTTGAAAATATTTTTTTTAAATATATGCTGATGCACTATAGTGCACTCTGTTGCAAAGTACACTAAGGGAACGGGTATAATTATTGATTTCATTTACAATTAAATTAATATTTTTATAGACATTGCACATTCATTGCTGAAAGTTTCAAATATCTTTTAAAATTTATATCATAATTAATTAATAAAATCAAATTATTATCAGGTATAATGATTTTTTGTTTCAATAGTTTATTTATTTTTGTTTCAGGTTAGGTTAAAATTTTATCATTAACAAAAAAATATTAGGTTACAGGTTAATTTTATCTTCTATGTGATAAATTTTTTTCCAGGTAAGGCTAAATTAGTATTACAAACAAATTTCTATGGAGTAAAATAATTTATCCCAAATTCCTTATTGCATTGAAAGTGACGTAAATGCAGAAATAAACTAGAGTCGTCAGAAAACTGCTCATATAAATGTGTGAAAAATAAACAGTTTTCACAAAAAAAAAAAAAATACTATCCATGTTTATTCTATGTTATCTTGTTTCACAATGTATTCATAATCAGTTGATGAACTGTTTAATAACTACATCTTGCAAAGTAACTATGCCATAGACTTCTAATTCATGTTCCTTTCACACCGGGCCTGGGGGGTTAGACAAGACCCACTTTCTGTTAGCGTTAACGCCTGCGGAAAGATGCAATTGTATGAAAATGACATTGACAATGACATTAGCTTGAGAGATGTTATCTCAAACTAATGTCATTTTCATATATTTGCATCTTTCCGCAGGCGTTAACGCTAACAGAAAGTGGGTCTTGTCTAACCCACCTGTTCCAACAAACTTCTTTTTTATCCTTACCCTTCCTTAATTTTATTCTACTTGTTTGCTTCTTTTTTGTCTTGTGTAACCGTACACTGCCCACACAGATAGCCACAGCAAAGAAAACACACCGCTAGTGCAAGTTAATTGCAGGCAACGATACATTGCAATTCGTAAGTCACAGACAAATGTTGTCAAAGGCGTATCCAGGGTCCAGGACCTAGGTGGACCACTAATTAATATAAAAATTAATTATAAAAAACCGGACAAGTACGAGTAGGACTCGTGCTCTGAGGGTTTCGTTGGACAGAACCCTCAGAGCGCTAGTCCAAAAAAAAACCTAAAGTTGAATTATTGAAAGACAAACTTACCTTTGTAGTTGATTATAAGGTTCTTCTATACATTCCAACTACAAAATATAAGTTTGTAATAGCAAAATAATTATTTTTAAATGATATAACTTCAAATTTGTAACTTTCAGATTTATTCCTATATATGTGCTATGAGACCTTGCCTTTAGCCAAATTTCATGATTCTAGATCAACGGGAAGTACCCTATAGGTTTTGGTTTTCCTGGGAAATCGCAAAATATGCGACATAAACGTTCATATCTTTTGATTGCGTTAACTTACAACTTTGATTTTTTTACAGCCGGAAGAAACCGTAGACCTAAGTATTTAGTATAAATTTCAACTTGATACTTTACGCGTTCTTGAGAAAAAGGGTCTTGACAGACGGACAGACGGACAGACAGACGGACAACGAAGTGATCCTATAAGGGTTCCGTTTTTTCCTTTTGAGGTACGGAACCCTAAAAGTGCCCCCCCCCCCCCCCCCCCCCCGGCACCAAAGCTGGATCCGCCCTTGACTGTTGTATGTAGTTTTTGAGTATTATTTGCTGGACTATTTTGAAGATCTAGGTACCTGTAATATAATTTAGTTATTTAGATAGTATAAACTGTTAATACGCTAGTTGACTGGTGTTTTATTTATTACAAATATCAGCCTTAGCGAAGGATATCTTAATATATATAAATCTCGTGTCACAATGTTTGTCCTCAATGGACTCCTAAACCACTTAACCGATTATAATAAAATTCGCACACCATGTTCTGTTCGATCCAACTTGAGATATAGGATAGTTTAAATAATTATATAACTAGCGACCCGCCCCGGCTTCGCACGTAAATTACACCCGTGCGAAGCCGGGCGGGCGGGTCGCTAGTAGGAATATATAAAACACATTACACATACAGAAAAAAAAAATTGGCTAATACATTTTTGAGATATAAGCGTTTAAAGTTTTTGGTGGGGATTGAGAAGGGATGCTCTTTGCCTTTCCCGAAAAGTGTGGGTTAGTATAGTGTTTGTATGGCGCGTGTGGTATGACGTCTTATCTAGCTATAGAGCGCTCTCTGTCTAGCATGAAATTAAAATACATATAACTTATTTAATTTTGAACAAATTTTAATTTTGTTTTTGTCGTTGGCCTCTTTTTATGATCGGCTTTTTTATGAGATAATAAAAATAATCAGTCAAAATTCCTGTTCTGAAGCCATTATAATTATGATACAACTACTTAAACCCAAAAAGAGTTGAGTCGAAACATACTTACACACCCCTCACTCAAAATCTTTTGTATTTACAATGTTAGTGTAATTTTAATAAAATAAGTAAATTATGTAGTAGTTGTTAGTACCAATATTTATTTATATATTCCTCTTATTTGATTATTATTTATTTTATTCCTATTTAAAAGTTGTTCTGTCGTAGAACCGTAAAAAAGAACATAATAATAAAAATGTACCTAATTATTTACAGATTCAGACAAAGTAGATGAACTAATCCGAGAAGCGAAGAAAGCTAGAGCGGATGGGAAAGAGTTCAAATTCGACTATCGCAAACTTCTCCCTGACTACGACAACCCGTTTCAAAGGAAAAAGGATGCTCCTGAAATCAAAGAATTCCCTGAAGTACCTAAACCTGATGAACAAGACTATAGGAAAAGTAGGGAGAGAGATAAAAGAAGAACTGACAAAATATACGATGCTAGAAGACATACTTCTTACAAGGAGAAAGATCGACATAGAGTGGACAAAAACAAGGATAAATCGAGTGACAGAGATGAATATAAAGAAGGAGAAAAGTGGAAAGAAATGGATTTAAAATTTAAAGATAGGGATTCTAAATACAAAGAGAAAGAGGACAAATCTAAAGACAAATATACAAAGTCTAAAGAACGTGACAATAGATCAAAAGAAAAAGACAACAAAAAGGAAGTTAAGAAGGATTCATCTAAAGATGAAAAAGAAGCCGATGTTGACTTGAAAGATTTCGTGGTTTGTGATAGTTGGTCAGACAACGAAGACAAATCAAAAGATTCTACACCTAAACTCGAAGAAACAAAAAAACGAGTTGATGAAAAAGTCAAAGAAAAAACACATATTTCATCAATTGATCCAATGGATCAGCTTAGAGAGAGTCTTGGGAAAAAAGACAAACCAGTAGTAAGCCCTAAACCTAAATTTAAGCGACTGAACCCAGTATTAGATGCATTTAAGTTTGAAATCGTGGAACCGGACGAAGAAGATGTTATAGATATGTTTAATGAACATTTAAGCACAGACAACTATGCAAAAGTAAAAAAACCCACACATTTTAATAAGAAAGAAAACAACTCACCTGACATGCAACTATATGACTATGATGATGTTAAAGAAGAAACTTTCGATGGAATGGCGGACGATACATTCTTAGAATCAGTTATAAATGAAATAAAACAGGAAGAAATGGATGAAACTAGTCAAGATAAAGGTTTGGTCGAATATGACGAATCTCCATCTAAAGATGGGGAAGCGAGAGGCTCTGTGACTCCCGAGATGGATGATAAAGTGAGACAGCTACATTCAAGCCGTAGCGACTACTCTGACGGTTACAAGTCCACAGAAAGTGGATACAAATCTACTGATAGTTTGAAAATGACGGAATACAAATCTGATAGTGAACTAGAAAGAATTGTAGAGGAGAGGAAAAGAGAGTTGGACAGAATGGTCGAAGAAAGAAAGATAGCTAAATATACGGCAGATTCGTTGGAGACTTGGAGCTTTGTGCTGAAGATCTGCCAGCCTTTGCTGTTCAGGCATGACAGGAATAAATGTTACAAGTAAGTTGTTTTTTTATTGTACTATAGGTCAGACGTATAATATGCGTAGAGCTGTCAGAATTGTCGACGATCCCAAGCTCACTGAACACCTAGAGCCGCTCAGCATGCGCAGAGACGTTGGGTTTCTTTGTCTCTTTTATCGCATTTACAACGGGGAGTGTTCTGAAGAACTGTTTGATCTGATGCCGGCGTCGCGGTTTTACCATTACTTTACTACGCACTAGCCGCCACCGCCTGAAAGCTCATCCACACATCATAGATCAGTGGAAATCACACACTGTGCGATTCACTCGATCCTTCTTGCCTCACACCTGCAAAATGTGGAATGAGCTACCTTCCACGGTGTTTCCGAGAAGCTACAACATGGGGTTTTACAAAAGGCGAGTTAATCGAGTCCTAAAGGGTCGGCAACGTATTTGTGATGACTCTGGTGTTACAAGTATCCATAGGCGACGGTGACTGCTTACCATCAGGCAGCCCGTCTGCTTGTTTGCCACCTATGGCATCAAAAAAAACAACACGAAAAGACATGTTTCACCTCGTTATATCACTTTACCACACTCGAGCGCGTTTACGAGCACTTAATAAATAATAATTCACCATTTACTAAACATTAACACTTGAAAATACACAAGTTTAGGAAAATAATCCAACGAGCCTTTTTCCACATTGGCGCCAAAAATCCCCAATGAGGGTCTCTAACTAGTGTGTGTTGCCAGTGATGACATATGGTACCGAGATATGGTCCTTAACTGCTGGCCTTTTGGAAAAACTCGGTCGCACAGCGGGCAATGGACAGGGTTATGCTTGGTTCATGACGTCACTGTTTCGGCAACGGTGATTGGGCGTCCGCTGATTGCATCACATGAATGCGCCAGTTAGCATATCGAGACGCAAGAGATCGAGTACCACGCAAAACAAAATTTAGACTGCCAGTGAATCCCCCCCAACGAATTCCGAAGGAAAATTGATTGCCCATTAATTTTGTCGTTAATTTGATTGTTGTACCTATTTTAATCATCAGATTTATTTAATTCCAGAGAGACGCGAATAGTTCCGAAGCTGTGGTACACCGAGAACCCTAAACTGTGCGACTGCGTCAAAGACCGCAGAGTGGTCTACGAAGAACTGGAGATGTGTAAAATGGAGCTTGTGGATAGCTTGTACAGCAAAAAACAGTAAGTTTACTCCATACACGGAGTGAATAGAGACGAAAGGGGTTCGCAGAGTTTAGTATGGAAGGTGGCCTATGGTTCGGCCGCCATCTTGTATTTTTACGAAAATGTTGCCGCAGTCTGAAACCTTTGTATATAGATAGAAGGTAAAAAGGCGATAAAAAATAGTAATGTGGCATTTTATCACGGTTGTTCACTAAAGTTATATGATTACATGGGCATGTAACTGCGCCGAAATATCGGAAGCTCCACAACCTTACCACGATAAATATCCCGTAAATAATCATATAACTTTAGTAAAATTACACATTACCATTTTTTGATCATCTTGTCACCGGTCGACGTACAAAGATTTCAAACTGCGATCTCATTTTCGAAAAAAACAACATGGCGGCCGGACCATAGGCCACTAATCTTAGAACCCCTTTAGAAAACATTATTATTGTACAAGGTCTAGACCTAAGATATTTGAAATGTATTAATTTTTTGTTACCTAAAATAGCAAGAGTTAGATAGATGAAGCACTTTGTAGGTCTGAAAATAATTATCCAGATGAAAATCAGACTTCAAAATTAGTTAGCGCTCGTACACAAAAATATAGCATTATTGTAGCTGGCTTACAAACTACTGAGCCAAAGTGAATTAAAACTTTCGTAGTACCATCTCGAGAGCTTCCTAGTGGCGTGAAATGGGAAAACGTGGGCCGCGCCGCATGCGCCGCCTGCTGGAGCCGCCTCCGGGGCTGCACACTGTTCGCGCTTATAACGCGCCCACATCGAGATTCATACAACTTATGAATAGCATACTTTCTCAACAACCTGATCTGGTTTTTTTTTCTAAGATGGGCAAATTCAGTTTTGTCGTCCTTGCCCATTTAAGCTGCAGCATGTAATGTTTTGGATTATCTGTTATTTATATGCTTAATTTATACTAATATTATAAAGAGGAAAGATTTGATTGTTTGTTTGTTTGCATTGAATAGGCTCCGAAACTACTGAACCGATTTGAAAAATTTTTTCACTGTTGGGATGCTGCACTATCCCCGGTTGACATAGGCTATATATCCCGGCTTCGCCCGTGCGAAGCAGGGGCGGCCTACTAGTTTGTAATAAAGAATAAAGAAATTCTAATTCTAATTTCAAGCAAGTTTTTTGGTCCTAGTTGGTAGGCCGGGTAATTATTTTATAATAACAAAGTGCTTGCGCAAATTGTTGGTTGTTCTTTACATTATCATGCTAATTAACAGTAACGCACCATATTACTTATATTTGTCAATAAACCGTTTGAAACAGCAAAAAATTTGTTTATTGACAAATGTAAATAATATTGCGCATTAGAGATAAATAGCTTTACATGATTTTGTAAAGAATATTAATCAATTTGCGCAAACACCATGATCGTTTACAATAATTACCCGGCCTAGCTACAAGGACAAGAAAACTGTTTGAAATTTGATGTTCCCGCCAGGTGAAACGTACCACCTTAATTTTATTTTATTTATACTTGTCATAATAGCCTAACAATGTGAAAGTGACAAAGCGTTAGGTAACTATCAGAGCTAAAGAAGCTCTTGCATGTAGTGATATGTTAGATAATAGTTTGCATGTGTGCTTCGATCACCTGTAGGTATTTATGGAGTTTTGGTGCGCTTTGGTTTGGTGGTTTGGTGGTAAACCTTATTACGACGTAGATAGCCTCCATTTCAATGTGAACCGCAAAGAATTTGCGCTCTTTACAGCCCTAAAATATTTACAGACTGGCAGAGTCACCCGTCCGCACTGCTCGCGGTTGGTATCCACCCCTTAAACAATGGGAGGCAGGTCGCACTCTTCAGGTGTCCAGTGAGTGGGAGACAGAAGACAGCCAGTTGGGGCAGCTCGCAGCTACTCCCGAGCGTAGCGGGGACTTGTCGCTCGATAAGGAATACCAGAGGTAAGGATGGTGGGGTATGGTAGAATAAATTGTACGGTAAAGTTCATCAATATGGGTAAACAGGTTCCCCGAGCCAAGCATACTCTTTTTTATAGTAATCGGCTTGCGTTTAACCGCGTTTTTGCTTAACACGAAACGCAGCTACGGCTGGGACCGTAATTTGGGAGTCCAAGGATTGATAGTACTCCAACAGCCGTATGTTTTTACCTTCGTTTACGTCAAGTACGGCTACTACCGCAGAAAAATTATCTGCTTATAGTAAAGACCTAATCGTCTATGCCAGTGGTTCCCAATTAGTAGTACGCAAACCCCCAGGGGTACGCGAAGTTGCATCAAGGGGTACGCGACGCGCGGCAATATCTAGACTAAGATAAGTTAGTCAGTATCCCGGTACCAGTATTTCATTTTTTATTTATCATTCCTGCAATAAAGACTGGAGCGGACCAAATCTAGTTGTAGTCCGGTCTGATGCAGACGCAGTTTTTAAGGACCAGTAAAGTATAAAATTCTATGAAATACTGCAAATAGATTTGGTGTGCTTGGGCCGAGTTTGAGGGGTACGCCAGTTTGAGGTCTTTCTTGAAGTGGTACGTAGGAAAAACTAATTGGGAACCACTGGTCTAGTTTGAAAGTATTTTGCCGTACTGTCAATTTTCCTGCGCAACGCAGAGCGCAGGCCGCGCGACACTCGACTTAACAGTTGTGCCGTTCCGTAGTAGCCAACCCGGCTACGGCCGACAGGGCCCTGATTCCGTAACTTTAACACGCACATTTCCTAGGGAATAAAGTCCAACTTTTAGAGGTTAACTTAACGTGCCGCGTTACGTGCGTGTTTGAAGTTATGGAATCAAGGCCCAGTTAGTTAAATATAGGTGATACGCGGGACATTGACATACTCCTATGGAGGGATCACGTGCATGAAGTTTCGTATTTCTTATAGTGTTAACACACGAGACGTACTTGGTTGACGAACCGCCATCTAACCAACGGGAGAGAAAGAGAAAATTTTCTCTCTCCCACCCGTTGGCTGGACGGCGGTTAGTCAACCATGTACGTCTTGTGTGTTAGCACTATTACAGTCAAAATGTACGCAATACAATGTGGTACTTAATTATTGGAGACCAATAAAAGGGATGTTCATTGCTTCATCTTAATCACAGACTAATAAATCGATTGTGAAAATGCATTTTTTAATAATTTGAGTTGATATGGGCCCAAATCAAAGGTCACTCAGCGAGAATAATACAAAACCACCATTTACTGCAAACAAAATGCTTACATTAATATGTACAATGCCTGTGAACATGTCACGCCAGACGATTGGAAGAACGAAATCGACAAGCGCCGAAAAGTCGTACGTGAACATTAGGAATGTTGAATGTTGAAGGTTAGGACGATTCGACAATTTGTCAGATCAAGAACAATTTTTTTACTTCTAGGATTGCTCAAGTGAGTCCGTATCCGACTATGATGACGATGACTTGGATTGTGCTCCACTTAAAATTATTTGTATTTGTTTATTTTCAATTATATCAAAAGTATGTCAATATAAAATCTGAAGATGGTATAATAAAAACCGTTCCCACACATAATTTTTTTGTTTTATTTCAATCGAGGCCACCGTAACTACATCGTTGCCATTAAGTAATCATTAACTCGGAAAGACAGTGAGATATACAATCTATATTTTTATAAAACAAAGTCGGGTTAGTTATACCATTTATAACTCAAGAACGGCTAAAAATATCTAAGTCAAAGGTTACTGTCGCTACCAAGGAGGTTGCTTCAAGGAGGCATATATCGCGGGTGAAACCGCGGGGCGCAGCTAGTAACAGTATAGAACATACGATGATCCATGTTTTTCTTCAATATCGATTCGATAATCGATTTTTTCCTTCACTACCCCAACCCTAGATATGCCACTCTAGTTCTAGTACGTCAATGTCAATGTTCCGCGTATCATCCTATAACTTTATTCGTATTTAACAATAACAAAGTTTGGTTGTTGTGTGATGGTGACGGTTTTAACAGTTTTGTGATTTAGTATTAACTTTTTCACCGGCTATCTCAAGCACAGCACCGCGCCGGGACGTGTCAACGTCAGATATTATGTGATTCTAATGAATTAGGCTCTATTTGAAGACACTCGTATGTTTTGGGGTACATAGACTCCGGCGCATAGCATAGTTCCAGTCCAGCGTCTCCGGCAGAGTTCCACACCTTTGTGAGTTGTGCAACAAGTTGTATCATCACATCATCAGCCATTAAATGTCCACTGCTGAACAAGGCCTCCCTCTTAGAGAGGGGTGTTGCCATAATCCCCACGCTTGGCAGGCGGCTTGGAGATCGCAGTACGTTCACCGTGTACTAACAGGACGCTGCTGCCCATCCTCCGGTGGTTCTGGTCGCAGTTTTAGGACATACCCGGGTCCAAGTTGTATAGATAGATAGAAACTCTTTATTGTGTACACCAGAAATAGAATTGGGTTTGGTTTATTAGGTTTTCTATCAGATACATTCCTTGGAAACAATTTGATTCCACCTGGCCCTTAACCACGTAACCCTGTATATGAAGTAAGTAATACCATACCATACTGAATTCTTATTATAATTACAACAACGTGTGTTTTTTCAGGTTCATGGAGGCGGTATGGCCAGAAGTGGCCGAGACTAAATCGGAGACACCTCGCTCAACACCTGTCCGACGAGATAGGAAGAAGAAGGCTGACGATGACCCGAACGCAGGAAAGAATGTGAAGAAGATGAAAATCAGCAACGAGGGGTGGAGCCAAGAGTCAGATGGGGAGGAAGAAGTTAATAAAAGGTAGTGTTTAATTTCTGAGAGTATGCTTTGAAACTGCACAAATTGATTTTGCTCAGCCCTTTTGTATACAGGGTTACGCATATAGACTACTAATCCGAAAGGAGGTCATTGTACTCATCATTATGAATGACTTTTACTAAGGGACAAACTATGAAATCGCGAAAAAAATATTAGCTGTTCCATAGAAAACGGTCATTGACATAAAATGTATGGAATAGCTTTTTTTTTTCTCCATTTTAGGGTTGGTCTCATAGTAAAAGTTGTTCATAATGATGAGTAAAACGACCTACTTTTGGCTTAGTACAGTCTATATGTGTAACCTTGTATTGTTGAAGGTGTCTCATTGACAAGCAACGTCATATTTTGAAGAAATGTATTGCGATTTTCTTAAGAAAAAAAAAGAGATGGCTTGAGTCGTCAAACCCAAAAAGATTTGAGCATATTCCAGTTAAGGTATATGGCTAAGATTCAGAGACAAGAATGTAAGTCAATCTTTAAAATTCTTATTCAGGAACATAGTTCGTCACAAACTTAGTGCGATCTTAGCTAAGACTACTTTGTTGTCTATGGCAGTATTTGTTTTTAGCGGAACTTTTACCGGTTTTTTTAAGCAGACGTGACTAACAAACAACAAAGATAGCAGTACATAAAATGATACTGGAGTGAGTGAAACAAAATATTTATGATGTAAATCTGCGAAACTTTTACTCGCTTGGTGGCGTCACTACTGCTTTAATATCGACTACTTAAAAGACGGCTTAAGTAGTCGATATTCACTACTTACGCTTAGCTTAGCCTGCGCTAATTTCAAGCAGTGTTCCATACGTTTCTGAATACAAATTTGACAATAAACACTGAATTTTGACATAAGGAAGCGTAAGTCCACGCTTAAACTCTTCTCTGAATCTTGCCTAAGTTTCATGCGTCTAGTACACTCTCGCGGCTTGTTCCAGCGAGAGTGTTCAGTCAGCATTATATCTGTTGCAGTTACAACGCCCTTCAGGACTTACTGTTAGAGGCGTTGCACTTCAACCGTAGCTCTGAAACGTAAGATCTTTATAGACGATCTTTTATGTGATAATTGAATGTCCTTATTTATTTGTTTTATTTTTGATCCTGTCCGTTGCTAATTTGTGTTTGGTTGCCAGTTTTTGAGGTTGACTCCTAAGATACACATACTGGGTGACTGATCAGAAAGTGAAAATATCCAGGATATCGTACTCATCATTTAGACAGTGGTGGATTTACCAGCAGGCTGAGTAGGCTAGGGCGGCAGATTTTAGAGGCGGCAAATTTGAGGTCAATACTTTTTGACGTGATAACGTGTTATAAATCGATGAACGCCCTCTGCACGGACGAAAAATTTTCACAGTCACGTTTCTCCTGAGCCGCGCGTGCAAGCGAGAGCGCGGAACAAGCGATAGAGAGGCACGATTGGCCTAAGCGTTATACGTAAAATTATCGTCCGTAAACCGACTTTTCAGACAACCCCTTTATTTTTTAATTTCTTACAGATATTAAAAAAAATTATATACCTAAATGCTATTAGGTCTACACAAACAATTCAACATGTAATATAATTACTAAAATTTTTTATAATTTGCGTAGTCGCGTTTCGCTTCGGCACGGGAACGCACGATAAGTGTGTAGGTCGAATTAACTGCACGAATAATCTAAGAACTGGCACATCAATGCGGTTTACAATCATACTAATAACGGGGAAAAGGTTGTGTAATTACGACGATAGAGCACAAACAACATTGTTTTTTTTTTAATTAATATGTTTGTGAACTAGGGTATCGAATTGTAGAGGGCTGTGGGGGCGGCAAAATTTGAATAGCCTACTGGCGGCAAAAATGTAAATCCGCCACTGCATTTAGACCAAAATTAACTATGAGAAAAACTCTGAAATTGCGAAAAAAGCTGTTCCATAAGAAAAGCTCATTGCCACTCGATGAAATGTAGGGAAGAGCTAATTTTTTTTCGCGAATTCTGGGCTCTTTTCTTCCATAGTAAAAGTTGTTTGTAATGATATCCCCGAATATTTTCTCTGTCTAACCACCTGCCCAGATTAGTTCTATCTATTTGTTACTTGCCGGTAATAGGGGGACTTACCGTACTTTTTTCCGTTTGTCCCCCCAAGGGGACAGAGCAGGGGACAGACAGGAATAATCCTTTATTTTACCCAAGAACGATACAAAAATCACTTTACGATCCTTTCCTCAAGGATCAGTCAGTGCCTAATTTGCGCATAGCTTTGACCTACCAAAACTTAAGAAGTGTTAAGGTTTGTTTTATTTTGTTATTATAATTACGCATATTTAATGCATCCGTGTGGTACCATAGAAATTTCATCAAAGTCTGTTCAGTAGTTTGGTTTTTAACTCAAAATAACTGTAAAAATATGTCATCTAAGTAACCGAAATAGCATTACATACTAATTTTGGAGTCGGTTTTTTTTAAATGTAGCCTTTCATGTTCCCACTGCTTGGACACAGTCCTTCTCTCAGAGAGAGAGAGAGAGAGGATTAGGTGTTGGTGAATGACGTATTTCATTGAATTATTGTGGTTCTTGGACATACCTGTTTCCTTACGATGTTTTCCTGCGCCGTTTTTGAACGATTGCATCGAAACTGCATATAGTTTATCTAGGAACTAAATAAGTCATTGGTGCAGGGCCGACGATCGAACCGGGTGACGTCAGATTTTAAACGACTCGGCCACCATCGTTTGCAAAGTATACCTTTTTACTTCGACCAAAATAAGATGAATGGACAGGCCCAGAAGAAGCGCATTTTTGAAGAGCACAAAATGAGCGCAGGCTCTCACTTCGTTTCAGTCGGTCTCTAGCCGTAGGAAGTGCGACACGCGTCTATTGTTATATGATAACGAAAAATCTGACAAAATTATGCCTTTGTGTGCTTTCCCGAAGTGTAAATACACATTAAAAAACCGCTATCTATTTTTTGTAACAAATGTAAGTGTACATGGCTGTAATTAGGTGTTGAAGTCCAACAGTTTCGCATTGTCTTTACTGAGCAAGTTCAATGGTTATGGCCGGTCGAGTCATTTTATTTTGGTCGAAGCCTTTTTATCTTATTTTTTAAGTTTTGGCGAGTCAAAGTAAGTGCCAAATGAGTCACTTGAAATACAAACAATATGATTTGACTGTTTTTAGTGAAACTGCATGAGTGTGTCACGAAACCATACCCTATCTATCTGTACTCTGAAATAAATTTTCGTTGTTCACGCTTTACATAGGCGATACTGGCGCTCGGGTCGTTTTTATACTTTCCATGCAATGCTTTTGCACTAATTATAATTTTTCTCATGAAACGCGTCCTATTTTGATGGAATTTGGTAAGTATGTATCTATAAATATTTTCATGTTTCAACTTAACAGAAAAACTTATGAAATTAAAAAAAGCTATTCCAAAATTGGATTTATGAATTTCGAATAAGATTTATTTGCACTGTTTTAAAAAAGAGGGTAGATCGTTTTGTCCTGCATCTAACTTTTGACTGTTCGACCAACCACTCACCAACACGCAACTTTGAACTGTTCAATTAACACGCATTCTTCAGTCTTCCCGTGAACATGGTGCATATAACTGCGCCGAAATATCGGGAGCTCATTCCACAACCTTATCACGGTAAATATCCCGTTAATAATCAGTAAGGTTTATTTGTGTTGGAAAACGGAATTACGATAGGTTTAAAAAAAACGTATTGGAAATATATATATTGTCAAATTAATTATACTTGCCAAGTTGCATCAAAACTGGTCGTTTAGTTTTCGAATAATTTAACTAGTATGTGACTATGGAAAAAAGATACTCGAGCTCCGGACCCGTAGGTTCATATTCCAGGCTAAGTGATTTGATAACATGTCCAAACTATAAACCATCACTTAAAATATACCAGTTAAGTGCCGAGACGAATGCCAAGCGCCTAGTCTGTAGTAAAAAAAACCCTGCAAGGTAATCTATAAAAATTACAAAACCACCATAACAAAAGTACCATGCCATTGCGATTTTCAAACGCGTGATACATTAAATGGCGGATTAAGTCTTTCGGAGGCCCGAGTCGGGCGGTCTCTGATATTGGGCCCCATCGTGGCACATAGTCGGGTAGTGCTCAAACAGCAATTGAGCCCGGTTTGAGTACTACCGGCACCTCGGGCGTTATTTCTATGGCGCCCTACACCTATACCCTGGGAGCTTAAGAAAGTTCGATTTTTTGTAGTTCACAGCTATCTTCACAAAATATCAAAAAAAGGTGAAAGAATAAGTCAGTCCAAAAATAGAGCTATTTGATCAATATAAAACTCATTGAAATAATGAGCGAGCAAACAAAGCAAAAATTTGAGCAATTTTTCATGTTATAAAAAAGTATTGGATTTTTATAGCTGAAAATGGGGGCCCCTCTTCACTCGCCTCTATCTTAGTCCGCCACTGAATAGAACATTTATCACACTCCCAGGATCCCACTTCTGAAATTTAAAAAAGGATGTACAGTTGAATCTATATAGCTACATTTATTTCACAGGGCCGTGCAAAAGTCTAAACCGGAGAAGGAGAAACGTAAACGGAAACATTCGACGTCTACGGTCACGGACAGCAGTGAAAGTGACGCTAAGAAGAGGAAGAAAACGCACAAAAAGAAGGTACTTGCACAATTTTTTATCCCTATTTCACATGTACAAGAATGACATATGCAGAATTGTTTTTCTTTTATAGTTGTAAAATTGAAATCTATACTAAAAGTCGTTGTGCAAAGTTTCATGCATTTATGTTAAAAACTATAGAAGTTACAGGATTCTAAAAATTAGGACGGTAAGACAGACAAACAAACAAACAGACAGATTTACCCGACAGACAGGACGAACTTACAAGGGTTCCTTGTAGGACTACAGAACCCTAAAAAAACTTTGTGTTGGGATATTGAGGAAAAGCTTAAAAAAAGGGTAAAATATTTTAACGAGTTTAAAATTTTCTGTTTTTTCATAGAAGCATGAACTATTAAATCACCCATTGTAAGTATTATTTCTGTTCGCAGGATAGAAAAAAGTCGAAAACGAAAGACACCAAGCGCCGCCGAGTAAGCAAGAAGAACATAAAGAAGTTGAAAGATAAACAGAAAAAGAAGAAGAAGATTGTAGAAATCGACGAGGATTCCGATTTACAGAATTTGGAAAAAGGTGAAACAACTTTGTTAAGTAGTTTATACTTCATCATCATCATTTCAGCCGTAGGACGTCCACTGCTGGACATAGGCCTCCCGCATCGATCTCCAAAAGGGATGGTTGGAAGCGGCCTGCATTCTGCGTTTCCCTGCAGTCTCTTTTAGGTCTTCTGTCCATCTCGTGGGTGGACGTCCTACGTCTACTTGGGTGGAGTTAATACTCAAGGTAAGCTTAATTTCATATTAGACTTTACTACGAAATACAGAATTCAGACGTTTAGGCAACCAAGTTCTTTTTGCAACATATTGTATGTGCAAGCCATGGGCGTAGCTATTGCTTTCACATTGGGGGTCCGTGGGTACAAAAATGTACAAAGTTCTGCACGGACTAATCATACCAGTTCCTCACAATATTTTTCCATATTTTTTAGTGATGGTCACATAATTTATCTAAGTAATAAGTGATTGGTGCAGGCTTGAGGATCAAACCGGGTGCCGTCAGATTGTAAAACGCACATGCTACCGCTTGGCCACCATCGCTCATCTCTTGCATGTTTTGTTGCTACTCTAGACTACGCTATAAACGTTATCTTCTCTTACAGAAAAGAAAATGAAAGAGAAAAAGATTAAAAAGAAGAAAGAACTTAAACAAAAGAAGAAAAACCAAAAGAAAAAGAAAGCCAAAGCCAAAAGAAGCTCGTCGTCGGATAGCTCGTCCGACTCTGAACCGGAACCGGAAAGAAAATCTAAAAAGAAAAAGAAGAGTTCTGAAAAGAAGAAGAAGCATAAGAAATCTTTTGATTCTC
Organism: Agriopis marginaria; assembly: GCA_932305915.1. Classification (NCBI taxonomy): domain Eukaryota; kingdom Metazoa; phylum Arthropoda; class Insecta; order Lepidoptera; family Geometridae; genus Agriopis; species Agriopis marginaria. Next base: position 15,482,277 of record OW029914.1, on the reverse strand, counting down.
AAGAAGAATTGTTTGATGTGAACATCTTAAAGAATATAAAAACTGAAAGGGAAACTGATGATGAAAAATCGAAACCGCTAGAATTCTCTCCAAGAAGACAGAAACCACGTGAAATCATCAATGTTAAAGAGCTACAGAATGATTTCGTAGGAAACAGCATTCAGATAAAGAAAGAAGTAGAACAAGATGAACAGAAGAACAAAGAAGAGAGTAGAGAAAGTACAGAAGTTGGGTTAGTGCAGAAACAAGAAGAAAGTCAGGAATCTCAGACAGATAATGTCGTAGAGGAAAAGGAGCTACAGTCTGTGTTCAAAGTAATGTCATAATTTTGTTAACATTTTTATACAAGCTTACGCGGAAAGGACGTACTAAGACACACACACATAACACTCATCATTATAAACAACTTTTACTAAATGACCAAACCTAAAATCGCAACAACAAAAAAAACATGTTTCATAATATATATTTGTCGAGTTTCAATGACCATTTTCGATGGAACAGCTGATATTTTTTCGCGATTTCTGTGTATTTAATAAATTACCTGACGACTTGAACGAAAATGAATAAGTGGCGAAAATGAACAAAATTTTCCAAAAAATCTTAAAAACATATTAATTAGAAAATGCTATTTTCAGTAGAATTTTTTCTGAACGGTAAAACATAAAACAGATTGGGCCGCTTCATGTTTCGGCACCATATATATATATATATATAAATTGCCATACTTTAATTGGGTCATTATGTTTATATAAGTTTCACCTATATATAATAGCATAATGTGCAATAAATTATTTGACTATGACTTTGATACCATAACAGTTGTTTTCAATGATAAGTGTAACACTCTTTCCGCGTAACCCAGTATATTAAAGTTTATAAAATAAAGTCCCGGTGAGGTATAGTCTTTCTAGAACATACTTTTTAATTTGTGTATATTTTTCTAGGAACAAGAAGAGAGCCAGTCAACACCCCAACTTCCACCAGAAGAATCCAACCAGTCCCAATGTTCCTCTCAAGAGTCCATCTACAGTCTCAAAGATCAGCCTGCTTACGAAAAAGACGAGAGCCACCTCCGACCTTCGTCGCAGAATTCAAACTACAGCTTCCATGACGTCATGGCATCTGGCATGTACTCCAAAAGCATGGAGCATGCAAAACAACAGAATATACAGCGGCTCGAAGTTGAGATGCTAAGTCAGGAATATGACATGAAAAGAAGTAAAAGTGACATGCAAAGTCAAGTACTTGACATTCAGAGTCAAGAACATAACATACAAAGATGTGAACGACAAATGCAAAGTCGTGAACTTGACATACTTGCACATGGACATGATATAAGTCGTGAACATGACGTACATAGTCGTGAACATGACGTACAAAGTCGTGAACATGACGTACAAAGTTGTGAACATGATCTACATAGTCGTGAACATGACGTACAAAGTAGTGAACATAGTCTAAGTCGTGAACATGGCATACAAAGTCGTGAACATGTGATGCAAAGTCATGAACATGATACACAGAGTCTTGAACATGACATGCAAAGCCATGACCATATGGACAGCCATGAGTATGAGCAGGGAAACTATGAAATGTATGAGCAGATGGCAATGGCTTATCAAAGCGATGTCGCTAGTCAGGTGAGTGAACATTCATAAAAAAAAATACACAGATTTATTTTTACAAGCTTCTGTTTTACTTGCACTGTTAGTTAGTATTTATGTGTAGGACAAATATTGCAACTGAATTTTAAAACAGTTATCCCCAACCGATTGAGCTGGAATTTGGTATACACGTTTAGTTTAGATGACAATGCATGACATCATTCTAAATCCATCAATGAGGATTCCGTTGGAAGGAACCCTCAGAACGTTAATCCAAAAAAAAAGCAACTAACTGAAGTTGAAATATTGAAAGACAAACTTAACTTTGTAGTTGACAATAAGGTTCTTCCATACATAACAACTACAAAATGTAAGTTTGTTATTGTAAAACAATATTTTTTTATATGATATAATTTCAAATTAACAACTTTCAGATTTATTCCTTTATATGTGCTGTAAGACCTTGCCTCTTGCCAAAATTAATGATTCGTCAACGGGAAGTATCCTATAGGTTTTGATTCCCCTGTGAAATCGCAAAATATGTGACATAAACGTTCATTAATCTTTGGATTGCGTTGACTTACAACTTTTATTTATTTACAGCCGAAAGAAACCGTAAACCAAGTATTAAGTATAAATTTCAACTTGATACCTTTACGCGTTCTTGAGAAAAGGGGTCTTGACAGACGGACAGACAGACGGATAACGAAGTGATCCTATAAGGGTTCCGTTTTTTCCTTTTGAGGTACGGAACCCTAAAAATTAATAAAAAAATATTATTATTTATAAGATGCATGTTTCCAGCACACGTCCCCGCCTGATGGCAGCGGCGAGCGGCGCATAGAGACAGTAGTGCGCGCGCGGACTTGCGGCGAGATCAAGTGCGACTGGCGCGCGGGGGACAGCGGCGCGCCAGTCGCCGCCCCCACCAGACCCTCCCGCTGGGGTACGTACCGGGGAATAGGTGATTATCCAACGCTACATTGTCAACATATGGCGTTAAAGTAGTCAATCAACGTATTTGTTTTTTTTTGTTAAAATTTTCATGACCGTGGATTCAATGTCCTTTAGTCGTAATATTAAACAGTTTACATAGTATTAAAAGCGTCAAACAAGTCATAGTCGCAGTCACAGTCAAGCAAAGTAAGTCACGGTCAAGTTAAACTCATGCCCCTGTAAAGTGGTGGAGACTTTACACGAGGCTCCTATGGAATGTTGGAAACAACACGAAAAGACATGTCACCACCACACTCAAGCACGTTTACGAGCACTTAATGAATAATAATTCACCATTTAGTACAAATTAACACTCGAAAATACACAGGTTTAGGAAAATAATTCAACGAGCCGTCATGTTTTTTTCACGTTGGCACACGTATTTATGATGCCTCTGGTGTTACAAGTATCCATAGGCGACGGTGACTGCTTACCATCAGGCGGCCCGCCCGGCCCGGCTGCTTGTTTGCCAACTATGGCATAAAAAAAGTTATTCTTAGGTGTATGTATATATTTCTTCTAAGCAAGCGTGCTCCACCGTAGACCGCATCATCGTTTAAAATCAGGCGAGTTGGCGTTCAAACGCAAGCCTATTACAAAAAAAAAAACGTGTTTACTTTTGGCATAAAATCCATATAAGTACACGTTCAAAAGATTCACTCCGCAAAATCATTTAAATAAATAGCGACTCTTGCTACTACACAATAAAGTGCAATTCAGGACGCGCGAGCGCTAACTACCTACAGCTATATTAACCTAGAAGTTGCCTCTCTGTGTATCGCGTAACTCTTGTCGCGTTATCTCTGTGTATCGCGCGGCAGGTCCGACAAGTCGGCTACTTGTAGCTTCGTACCTAAAGTACGGAGTGCGTCAGACCTGCTAAAGGTGTAGTAATACGTGCCGGTTATAGCACTACCAGTGCCCTGGGCAAGGTTTCTACCCCTCCCGTGAACACCTTTCGGCTTGGCTACACCTTACCGTGTAACCATTTTTTTAAACCTTTTTTTTTTGACGTGATAACGTCTTATAAATCGATGAACGCCGGCTGCACGCACGAAAAATTGTCTCAGTCACGTTCCACCTGAGCCGCGCGTGCAAGCGAGAGCGCGGAACAAGTGATAGAGGCACGATCGGTCTAAGCGTTATCACGTAAAATTATCGTCCGTAAAACGACTTTACAGACAATCCCCTTTTTTTGTTGTTGAATTGATCAGAGTGCTGTTTGAAGAAAATCTGTTCCGCCGTTTGAAGAGTATCAGTTTTCAGGGGTTTTTTAATGTTTTCAATTTACAATAGGCATGTGTCCTAATGTTTAATTTATTACAAATAACCGGCTTTGCGATGAATATAACTAAATACATTACACATACTGAAAAAATTACTAAAATTGGCTGATAAATCTCGCGTTTAAAGTTTTAGGTGGGGATGGAGAGGAGATGCTCTATCTCTTTCTTGCAAAGCGTGTGTTAGTATAGCATTTGTATGGCGCGCCTGAGGCGTGAAGTCACGGCTCAATATAGTGCGCACTCTGTCTAGCATGAAATTAAAATGCTTATATCTTATTCATTTTTGAACTAATTTTAATTTTGTTTTCGTTGATTTGCTCTATTTAAGATCAGCTCTTTTATGAAGTAAAAAAATAAATATTAGTCATCATGCCTATTGTTTTATATTTGTTTAGGTTTGAAGCCAGGCGACGTGAACATAGTGCTCACTGGCGGCGAGCAGTACCCCATCTCCAGCGTGGTGGAACCCGTCTACAAGATCCAGAGCATCGCCAATAGAACTGATAACTCCGCTACTGGGTAACTACACTCTATCCACGGAACAGAGTTAATATAGCGTTCTCTCATTTGCAGTTTTGTATGCAAGTGATAGGGACAGATAACTGTATTTGATCAGTGGGCTGTTGAGTTTTATTTATTTATTACTAGTGACCCGCCCGCCCGGCTTTGCACGGGTATAATTAACGTGCGAAGCCGGGCGGGTCGCTAGTTAAATATATAAACCTTCCTTGAAAATGTATCTAACTGATGGCGAAAACCGCACCAAAATCCGTTGCGTGGTTTAGGAGGAGTTAGCGGCCATAATGACATACAGACAGACAGACGCAGAAAGCGACTTCAATTTATACTATGTAGAGATTTATTTCATCATCATCATCATAATCAGCCTTTTAACAGTCCACTGCTGGTCTATAAGCCTACCCCCGAAAGGGTGATTGGATCATATCGACCACGCTGGCCCAGTGTGGGTTGGTGGATTCACATACGCCATTGAATTCCTTCTCCTTACGTATGCAGGTTTCCTCACGATGTTTTCCTTCACCGAAAAGCCAGTGGTATGAAAATCCGTACATAAACTCCAAAGTGCTCATTGGTACGGGCCCGGAGTTTGAACCCGCGACCTCACGCTTTCGAGTCTAGCGGTCTCCCAAATAGGCTACCACGGCTTCATTACGTTTTTATTAAATTTATTTATTTAATGTGGACTAATCGAGGTTGAAAATTCATATCAAAAGTCTACGCGTACTCGCGGGGAACAACATACATAAAAACATAGATAAACATACTTCATAGTTTTATATGTAAATGCAGGTATGACGAAGCTTATATGGATATGTACGGAGCGTCAGACAAGCTGCAGTACGGCGACTGCTTCTCGACGGAGGAGCGCGGGGCTGCCGGGGCGCAGACCCGCGCGCCCGGCGCTCCCGTCGTGCCGCACTCCAGCTCGCTCGACGCGCGCATCAATCTGGCGCTCAGAACAACCGGTAAACTACACACTACATACACTTCACACTTGCAAAATGTGTAATGCAATAGCTCCATTCCAGAATGCCAGACAAGTCTGAGTTGATAACACCAATTGCTTCAGGCAGGTTGTCCAGGGGTGCATGAGAGTAAATTTGTAGATCATCGGCATATAGGTGGTACGATGAAGTAAGGTTCTGAGAAATAAGAGTTGGTGAATAAAGAAAATAGAGTTGGAGATAAAACCCCACCCTGCGGGACACCTGCTGACTTAGTACACCATGGGGAAAAAGTTTCATCAAGGCGAACTCGTTGCCTTCGTCCACAGAGATAGCTATTAAACCAACCCACCGCCGAAGGAGATACTTTAGAAGACCGTAATAATGCTAGGAGAACGTCGTGATCGACTGTATTAAATGCGTTACTAAAATCCAAGAAATTTATTTTCCATAGATAAACGAATGTCATCTGTAATTTTTACTAGTGCTGTGGCCAGGGCGAAAACCGAATTGATAAGGGTTGAGTAGGCTGTTACAGGAGAGGTATCTGCTAAATTGATTGTGGACAAGACGCTCAAGAACTTTTGATAAGAAAGGGAGGAAATAGGACGATATTCTGAAAACGATTTAGGATTAGGTTTTTTAGGTAGAGATACAATTTGAGCATCTTTCCAAGCAGATGGAAATATTCCAGAGGAAATAGAATTATTGAAAATAATACAGAGCACAGGAAGGACAAAATCAAGGATAAGGACTATCATGTTGCGACTAATACCATCACTGCCTACCGCATTGGATACAATTTACAGTACACTCTTTTTATCATTACCAGCGGATAGAGGATTGAAATCAAATGGAGAAAAGTCGAATGCAGGTATGCAGGTAGGGTTGAAAGAGATAGAAGGGTATTATTTGTGGATATAATGTCAATATTAGATGAAGAAGAGAAATAACGGTTAAGTAGATCAATATTCAGATCATGGGGAATACTTTCTTGTCGTGATTTACTAATTCCAATAGATCGCAGAAATTTCCAAACTTGAGCCGGATCGTCATTATCTACAGATTGATGAACATATTGTCTACGCAAAGCGTCCCTGCAAGCCGTATTGCAGCGATTTCGGGTGTTGACGTAGGCCGCTATTTATTTGTCAGTGGGACGGCGCAATTTTTATATAATATAGATATATGTTTTTAATTCTTTGTAAGTTTCCTCTTTTTAGTAAATAAATTTATCTTATCTTATCTTACATATTAATGGCTATATTTTCAGTTCTTGGCGAGGTGGCGAAAGATGAAGCGGAAACAGATGACAATGGCGGACCTGAGAAAGGAATTCTAGTCACGTATGTATCTAATAATTTAGTTTTCTCATACGTGGCCTACAGCCTATCATGTTCTCAATGCTGGGACACAGGCCTTCTCTAGAGAGAGAGAGAGAGAGAGAGAGAGAGGAGAGAGAGAGAGAGGGGAGAGAGAGAGAGAGAGGATGGCCCCTAATCCACCATGCTGCATGCATGTTGGTGAATGTTATATGTCTAAACTTTTGAGGTTCTTGGACATATCGGTTTCTTCACGATGCTTACCTTCACCGTTGTTGAGCGATGGCATCGAAACACATAATTTATTTAAGTACTAAATACGTCATTGCCAGGGCTGAGGATCGAGGCGGGCGCACTGGCATAGCTATTGGAGGGTTAGGTGGTGCCGTGCACCGGGGCCCTCGAGCGCAGGGACCCTGACCAGTAAACCTCAAACAGAAATTTCTCCCACCTTCAGAATATGACTCATACACATACATCTACCTAATAAGTAGCTTTGCACATTGAAAGTATTCATATAATTTTATATTTATACTTGATTAGCAACGCATCCTGGCTTCGCACGGAGTAAGTCTTATTTTTACACCTTGGGTTATATTATTGGAGTTTTAGTAAGGATCCCTATTTTTTTGAAAATATAATATAGCCTATGTCACCTGGGGATAGCGTAACTTCCCAACAGTGAAAGAATTTTTCAAATCAGTTCTGTAGTTTCGGAGCCTATTCAATGCAAACAAACAAATCTTTCCTTGTTATAATATTAGTATAGAAGTACATATAGACAAAACCTAACCAGTTCAGATAGGGCCCCAAATCGTTTTTGCACCAGAGCCTTTGGTCACGTAGCTACGCCATTGGCCGGGCGCCGTATGATTGTAAAGCGCACATGCTACCGGTCGCCACGAACGCTCTTATACGGGGAGTTATTCGCGTAAAAAAAGTGATAATTATTTGATGTATTAATGTTTTGAAAGAACATACTATTGTGATGAAAATTCGACTATAAGGATTCGAATGTACCTTTGCTAAAGTAATTGGAGTCAAGTTTGTTTTTCCTCTGATAATATTTTTATTTAAATATTTTATTTCTGAAACGCTTTTACATTATCACATCGTAGTTATACATAGTTATCAATTGTGTCTAACATAGGTTATAATTGACTTAACAGTGGGCCCCTGAATCGGCTAGGCCGGTCTCTTGGAGACCCGTGAAATAGATTTTCCTATATTTGATTTAACGCGCGCGCTTAGGAGTGTGAAATTGAACAGATATAAATAAAAGTTAAAAATAGGTGTTTAAATTGAATTTGCAGCCTTGATATTTTTTTTATAAGTATGTACAATATTTCAATGTTTAAATTTATTTTAAAAATGTAAAAAAAATTAAAGATTAAAATATAGTTTTCATTATGAGCCTCTTATACCAAATTTGACGATTTTAAATATTTTTTTTTAAGTTAAATTACAATATTTGCGCTGGAAAAAAATACATGTCACAGATACATCTGTGTTAGAGTCTGTGATTTGGTTCAAAACACGATAGAATAAACTTTCCTCGATCAAAAAAAAATCTGGAACAAAGTAGATTCAGTTTATTTTTTTCGTTTTATGCTCTAATGAAAGCTCGTAACAACATGGAAATTGCATGTAATGAAAGGCAATTTTATTCAATTTTTTTTTATTTGGATAGAGTTTTGATAGTGAATAGTTTTGTTTATTAGTGAAATTAAAAGCGTAAAAAGGTCCCGAGAATTTGCGCGCGCCGCGTTCAATGCCGCGCCAGGCGTCATCGAGGTAGGACCTGTGCTCGTTTTTGTCGTTGCACTCTCCCCGCGGGCGTCCTGACTCTAGCGTGGCAATATACATCGCCGCTATAAGTTGGCGGGGGCTAAGGGAGCGTTTTGTTGCCTACGCGACTCGGACAGCCGGCCGTTAAATAATGTAAATTGTGATGGTTTCAGGAAGTCGCTGAGCTTGGCGGAGAGTCGCTCGGCCAAGCGCGTCAGTTTCGCGGACGGGTACAAACCCGGACAGGACTCCGACGTAGAAGAGCCGCCCGTTAGAAAGGTAATCTTATCAAACACGCGGGTGAAGAGCCCCGCGATTTTTTAAATAAATATAGGGTTACGTCATTATCATCATCATCAGCCAGATGACGTCCACTGCTGAACATAGGCCTCCCCCTTTAACCTCCACACTGAACGACAGCCTGCCTTTTGCATCCACTGGATGCCAGCGACTCTCACTATGTCGTCGGTCCATCTAGTGGGAGGCCTACCTACGCTGCGTCTTCCGGTTCGTGGTCTCCACTCAAGAACCTTTCTTACCCATCGGTTATCGGTTCTTCGAGCGATGTGGCCTGCTCATTGCCACTTCAACTTGCAAATTTCCGTAGGGTTCCGTACCACCACATAACTGTTACTTGTTAGCTACAAAAAAATATTATCTACGTTGAAGCACGCTTGCCGAGAAGAAATTTATTCACTCGTTAATTGAAATCAGTGGGTGTCTTCGTTACTATCGGGGAACGCCCATTCAGGCAGCGCATTCCATAGACTACCAGTTCGCACAATGCAGTGTAATCAAAGCGCTTCGTACAGGTTTTCGGAACCATAAAGATAAACCATAAAAATAACCATAAAGCGGTGTCGATTTTTAAATGGAGTTATATAGAATGTGTGAAAATGTTTCCAGAAGAAGAAGTCCCGTCGTGTCGGCTGTGCGTGGCCGTGTCCCGCCACGCACGCGGACCACGTCCCGCTGTGGGACGCGTTGCCCCCGCCGCCCCCGCCTCCCGGCTCGCCCCCGCCCCCCGCGCGTGCCGCCCCGCCCACGCACCTGCTGCGCCAGGGCCGCGCCGGCCTGCCGGGTCTACTGCCCCCGCCACACGTCACTAAGTTTGGTGAGTTGACAACACACTCACACTTCACACTGCCGGCAAAAACTCTCTCTACTTTTGTTATTTTGTCGCGACATCAACTATCACCAACCGTACGGTCCGCAACCGTAAAATGTCGAGCATATAAATTATTTATCTGTATTTTATTTTTATATTATTGTCTTGTCAATTTTTATTTGTATTACCTTGTAATTATTTAGGGTTCCGTACCTCAAAAGGAAAAAACGGAACCCTTATAGGATCACTTTTTTTGTCCGTCTGTCAAGACCCTTTTTCTCAAGACGCGTACAGCTGGGAGTTCCGTCATAATCTTCAAAAATGCGCTACTTCTGGGCCCGTTTTTTTTAAAATATAAATAATAGGCTTGCGCTTGACCGCCAACTCGCCTGATGTTAAGCGATGATGCGGTCTACCCTGGAGCACGTTTGCCTAGAAGAAACCGATTTACTCGTGATTTGAAGACACCCAGATTGTATCTATCGTTTATTTTTGTCGAAGTTTGGAACGGTCCCGGGGTATGAACCGGCGACCTCACGCTTTCAAGTCTAGCAGTCTCCCAAATAGGCTACCACGGCATGGCTTGGCATAATCTGATTGATGATGTGGAATATTTTCGTTTCAGATCCCAGTGCGTTGTCCGCGTTCATGCCGCCGGAGCCTCCGCCCGGCCTCATCTCCTTCCAGAACATGTGAACACTAGAATAGTCATATTTGTAAGTTAATTTTATGTTATGACATGTAAATAAATAATATTAAGTGATGTGTTGGTTTTCTTTGGTGTTCTGTGAGGAATATAGTAGAAGGACCCCACCAACACCCCATCCTCGTGGAAATTACAAAAATTAGTACTCAACGATTTTGGTCGTCATATTATGATACATAACTTAGGGGCCGTCTATTAATCACGTGTTTTTTTTTGCACTTTTTAACCCCCCTCTCCCTTAGTGAGGTTTAAGACACTTGTTTGTGCATTGATTGTGATATTTCGTGAGCTTAATGGACGGTCCCTTAATTGGTGACTGCCGCTTGTGGCCAACTAAGCCGATTCGCTACCGTACAAAGAAATACAAAAGAAACAAGTTAACTTACGGACTCAAAGGACCAAAATGTACAGTCTGCCGTAGTGTGGCTGATGCTGTACAGCATGATCCAAGAAAACAAGGTCTAGCGCTCCGAGAGTTGACACTCGATTAGGGGAAAGGTGTCTATAATGATCCCTCTAAGGAAAAAATCATTTTATAGCGAAAACATCACAGTTACATAATTTTTTAAATTAGAATGAGTTAATGTATTTCAGTGTTGTACTATTGGCGTACTATTTCTTTCAGAAATACGTATATTTTTGGAATTATTTATTTTTTCTCAGAAGTTTACTAAAGGATCATTTTAAACACAAACCGCCTTATTACAAAAAAGTCCATCAGTCCAGGTTTAAACCAGGACTAAAAAGTCCGTTACGGTACTAAGGGATTAAAACTTGACCTTATTACAAATCTTCGACTAATCGAGGACCAGCTGATACCAAAGATAGTCCATGGTTTCAATATTAGCCACAGATAAGAAACAAAAATTGAAATCATTCATTCGTTCCTGCAGGTTTAAAACACTTCAAAAGCTTAAATAATTATTTATTAATGCAATTTAAGATATTTAGCTATCTTAAATTGCTGTTTGTTTAGGTTTCAATCTATTAAACAAGCATAACTTATTATTTTGAGCACTTTTCAAAATCATGGCATAATACGATCACGTGCGACGCCAAAATCCTAGCGTAGAAAAAAGCTATGCGCCTGTGCCGCGTAATTCGAGGCGGTCAGATAAATAATTGTAATTATCCAAAGACATTAAGTAGTTTAATGAAATCTTTGTAATTACGGTGGGAAAATTAGCAATGTTCTTAAATTTTCTCATAGCTTCCTCCTGTTCATTTAATGTAGCTTGCAATTTTATAATTATCTATGAAATGGAACATCCCTTGCCATAATACCCGCTACATTTTTGCAAGTTTTACTGACTGGTTGAGATACACTATGCAAATCGGCTGTAATGTCTTGAATATACGAAGAAAACAATAATTTAATGCATCAGTGTATATTTTTTACTTATTGCGTAAGTACCTACCTATAGCTATATTGTAATCTACCAAGGTTATAAACAAGCACTTAACAAGTTGCTGTTGGTGGAGAGTTTTTGGACATATTTTGTTGCTCCGAATTCGTGTTGGTTGTTATTTGCTCTGTCATTGTTCGTGTTCCCTGCTGCTCTTGCATTGTGAGCTCATAATGCGAAGGTATTCCAGGGACTTAGGGTATAGCATAGATAAACATATATACTAGGGTATAGTATGTACTTACTTGTCGCGTCTGTATTATGTGTGTTTTTATATATATAGATATATATTTATTACATTATGTATCATTTAGTAGTATTTATTTAATGGTATCATTAAAAGTGTTTTAGCATCCCCCGTCGATTCTGTTACGTAAATTCTTTCCATCCATTGGTTGCCTGGAAGAGATCGCTTTTAGCGATAAGGCCGCCACTTGTGGCACTAGCTCGTAAGTGTTTTCTATCGTGTTGTAATTTTTATTTCTGGTGTACACAATAAAGAGTTTCTATCTATCTATCTATCTATCTTAATTCATGGCGAGCCCAGTTGCATAAAGCGCAAGCCACTTGAACTTCAGGGCTTAATGGGCTTCCTCTAGGATCGTGGACCAGATCCTCACGTAAAACATGCACTATTTTTGGGCCAAAGCGTTTTGTGAACCTATATTTATATCTTAATTCTTCGTCACTCAATTCGAAAGGATTCACACGATGACGAGGTCTATCAGATCGCCGCGATGCCTCCAGGTTGTCCAAATCTTCTGAATCCATCATGTCAATCGTGTTTAAATCCATTTTAAACGATGTGTAAATAATAAAAACACTAAATAAAATAATTATAACCTCGAATTCTATTAGTACCGAAGTTAGTACCATAGTTAAACTAGGGGTCTCGGCGGTCTAACTTTAGTACCATAGACAATCCGTGGTTTAGAGAAAAACTTCGTTTTATATTAACGTTTATTTTAGTCCATGGTTTACTACCTGGTACTAATCCCAGTACTAAAGTTAAACCGTGTTTTGTAATAAGACGGCTAGGGTGTAAAATGATCCCCGGGATCATTTTGAACTTTCAAAATTTTCCCATTAGTAATTTTAGGTTAAAAAAACCGGACAAGTACGAGTAGGACTTGCGCTCTGAGGGTTCCGTTGGGCGGAAAAATAAGAGCACGATACAAAAAAAAAATAAAAAAATTAAAAGACAAACTTAACTTTGCAGTGGACAATAAGGTTCTTCCATACATACCAACTACAAAATGTAAGTTTGTAATAACAACACAATATTTTTTATATAATGTAACTTCAAATTCACATTGGCTTGCAACATCAATGGTGCAAACGCAACTGCTTTGTATCGTTTGCACCATTAATGGTGCAAACTAACGTTTTCACCTCGTACCGTATGCACCATTGACCAATGGTGCAGATGCAACTGACAATGGCAGGAGTACGACCCGTCCACCTGCCGGCTTCAACCCACTAGTGGGAAGCATGGGTAATTCGCATTTACCTTTGAAACCACGGTACGAGGTGAAAACGTTAGTTTGCACCATTAATGGTGCAAACGATACAAAGCAGTTGCGTTTGCACCATTGATGTTGCAAGCCAATGGTGCAAACGGTACATCGGGCATAAAACTAGTGGTGCCGTTGATATTTTTTTTTTGAATTGAGGATTCGTTTTTTTTTTCCTAATCGACACTTACTAGTTGTGCCTAAAGGAAAAGAAAAGTCCAAACGGCTCTACTAGTTGAGCCTCGCAGTAGAGCCTAGGGACCGAGTTGAGCCTCGCAGTTGAGCCTAGGGTCCGAAACGGGCCCAATCACCCTTTCGGCTAAAAATCCAGCAGTGGACTGTTCAAAGGCTGATTATGATGACCTGATAATTATGAACCAGGGGCCTTACGACTAGATATCTATTTTAAGCGATTCTGTTTGGGTGATGAGAAAAATGGCGCGACCGCAAACCGTATCTCGGCGCGTTAAGGTTAAGGCGCGTGATTTTCCGAACTGCGGTGTTTCAGCGGTAATTCGAGCCCGCGTTAAGAGTTTGCCGTAAGGCCCCAGAACTCTCTAGATAGGTACCTAGGGTACTTTAGTTATCCTGAATTTTTCTACGCAGTTTTGCGTGGTCAACATAATTCTTGAATGGATGCTTTTCAATTTGTAGAGCGAAGTTAACAGGCATTATTAGCCAGTAAAGGGTTAAAATGAAACGACAGGGTTAAAAACAATAAAATAGATTTTCATTTATTGTGAGACGAAAAATACAACAATGGGACTTATCACCTAAAATGGTTAGTGGCATACTGTTGTGAAAACAATCTGCTAGGTTCCAGGGTCGCGGTCGCGGTGGCCCTCAACAGTACAGGATCCTAATTACTTATGTCTTTCTTTGGGAAACGCGGTAACAAATATCAACGAAACAACAGTATATAATACACAAAACCATGACCTCTCTATTCACTGAAATCATAACTAATATTAATCTCATTAAACATGTGAATTTTCAATAGTTTTCATTTTTTAACTAATTTTTTAAAAAGGCTTTATTGATTCGAAGCTAATACTTAATTACTTACAAGATTGTTTGAATAGTTTAGTCGCGCCACTCGCGTGGGTATATACAGTCCGTCGTGCGGCCGGTGCGGCCCGGTGCGGCCCTCGCGGCGCGGGCTAGTCTCAGCGGCTCAACTCAACGCCTAGCTACGAACCTCACAAATAAAACGTAACAACTCTCAAATACCGCTACTATGAAACGTTCTATACAAAATTGAACATCGCCGATTCTCTAGATCGCCTGATTCATTTATATTATTCATAATATTACTAAACAAGTGGGCGGCGACCGTGCGACTCGTCTCCTCACTAACTTCATTAAGTACATGTCTTACTTTATTAGTTGAAAATGCCACTGCTGCGATCCTACGTCGCCTATGTCCGCGCGGGCGCGGGCGCGCCACGCTCCCCCCGCGCGCCGCCCGCGCCCGCGCCCCGCTATTGCTCATAGAGAAAAAATTCCGAAATCAATTCGTTACACCGTAGAGTATATCTTGTTAAACTTGAAGTATTATCAATAATCAATAAGTACATTATAATAATTGAATAATTAGTATTTGTTTCATAAGAGACTAGCATTACAAATAAATACCTTCAGCTATACAATTTTTTATGTTTACTTTCTATTTTTTAAACATTTTGAAGATGTTCAAAGTGGACTACGTCGGTTTTTACACAAGAATACTGTTTACGGTTCTTGTATACAAACTTTTCAGTTGATGCGTCTACGCTTCGAGATATGACTTAAATGTATACTTAGACTTAGGGAAAAGGTCGTAAAAACAAAAGAAAAAGTTATTGAAATGTATAACAAACACCTTAACTAATAGTCGAATAATTTAGTCGAAGTATGTATGTATAGGTGGAGTGCGGGCGCGGGGCGGCGCGGGCGCGGGCGCGGGGCGGCGCGGGCGCGGGGCGCGCCGCTACTACCGAAACAACTTTATACACGAGGAGAGTCCGCCGCGCGCCGCTGCGACCGACCCACGGCGCCGCTGCGGCCGACCCACGGCGCCGCTCCGGCCCGACCCACGTCGCCGACAAACCAATATAAAACATTTCATTCCGTGTAAGAGATGACACGATGGTATGCGAATTTTTTGTATCTTTATTATATTTTTTCAAAAAACACACGTTCCATTCGCTCACCCTTGCGCTTAAATCTAAAATTAATAATTAGACAATATTTTTTTTTATTTGTTCAACAGACGCGCGCGTCCGCATCCGCGCGCGTATAATAATAAAAAATATTTTCAAAACAATCGAATAATTAAACACACTAGTTAACAATATAACTCACGAGTACACTACGCGAGTCCCTCAAGTGTACTGCACGCAATCGAACCAAATATTGTAACATCGTAAAAATATACACGACTCAGGTAGTATTAGAGCGATGGCAGCGTGACGTGCACACGGCGTCCACTGTAATACTGATATACGTCGGTGCGCGGGCGGGGTGCGGGGGTCGCGGCGGCCGGTTACACCGCCGTCTCCGTGTGGCTGTGGCTCGACAGCCGCTCCACGTCCAGGTCGTGCGGCGCCAGGTGGCTGCCTCCGTCTGCGTACTCCACGCTGCTGGAGTGAGAGAAGCGCTTCGAGAGCGCCGTCTGCTTGCGCAGCGCCTCCGCCAGCGCCGCGTCGGCCAGCGAGCCGCGCGAGTCCAGCCCCTGCCGGAACGCGTTCACCACGCGAATCTACCGCACCAACCACACAACGCACAAGTTAATCATCTCGTTACATATTAACGAGGCATTCGTGACGCTCTGACTAGCTGCTGGCAGTTGTACTATCAATAGTTGAGTATTAGTTATGGTTCATTCAAGTATCACGTTAGCAGAATTTTAGTTATTTAAACCCCCTTCCGCCATGTCAGCAAAACAACTAAAACTCTTCCTCCTATGCTTGCGTAAACATTGGTATAAATCTGTGTTTCTTTATTGTTATTTATGAAAGGAAGGAATTTAATGCCATTTATAAGGTATTTAAAAGCAAATCTTGCAGAAAAATCACACAAAGTAAATCATCCAGACATCCACCCGTCATGTCTTCAAAAATAAGCTAAGCAAAGACCCCCCCCCCCCCATATCTCTTCGGTGCTTACGTAATACTTGAATAACCCCTTACGTATAATAGTTTACCATCCACGGCTAGACTTATATGAGCTTCAGTACTTCCAGGTGCCTGCCGTAGCAGGACAGATCTCAAGGTCGTAAAGGGTTTTTCACACATGCGGAAGTACAAAACAGAAGAATGACACTGTATGTCAGATCATATCAGTTCTAAAATGCCAGTTTTTTCCCATTTCAACTTTTGTTTTTCTGTAATTCTGTTAGCTTTGAGATTTAGTCAGAGCAACACAAATGCCATTAGTAGTAATTTTTCTCCATCTGTTTCGTCACTGGATGCACGTGGCGAAATAGAGGGACGTCTCGCTCGGTACCTATTCAGAGTTTATATCGACACAATTCAATCGATAAAACACCGAATAGCTGTATGTTCGAATAAACAAATATAAGCACACCGAGCCATAAAAAAGTAGGCAAGAAAGCGTTAGGTAATTCGAAATTCCAGTCACAGGTAGGATTTGACGAGTTGTGTTTGCGCGACCGGGTCGGCCGCATGCCATGCAGTGAACTCAACTCCGTGGTACCTCGCTCTGAATACAGACAATACTGAATCCTGCAGACTTCGTGTGCCCTAGCTGTTACAGAATCCTGCAAACTTGGTGGCTGCATGTTACCGTGTACAGAAAGCGAACGCATAGCGTATCATTCCTTTTTTTTTTAAATATGAGGAGGCGCCGCGCTTTCGTTTTAGGGCCAGAATACCGGGTGCAGAAACTCGCTCGCGCATTTACTATTTTTTTAGGATATAAAACGACTATCTATTTTTCAAAAATGTGTTTCGGTCATTTTGCGAGGTTAATATTTTCAAAATTTATAATATTTTTTTTATAAAGACCAAAAAATTTGATAAAAGGTTTTTGCATTTATACAGGTCACAATAAAAAAAAAAAATATTAACCACGCAATATTACCGACGCACATTTTTCAAAAGTAGACAAGTGATATTTTTTTACATCAAATGCGCGAGTGACTGCGGTTGTGGCGCGCCATATTCTGGGCCTAAATTAGACCTGTACACGATATTCCAGAATCCTGCAGTATTACTGCCGTTATACTACCCGTTGCAGAATCCTGCCAACGCCGTGTGCCGCGGCTAACCGTGGTAACATGCTCAAACAAAAAACTGTGACTGTATTAAGACATTGACCTTTCTATGTGATCTACGTCGCGGTTCAAAGCGCTACAACCCCTAGTTTTACAAACTATAAGCAACATCGAACGCGTTACCCAACTGTCCTATATCCGGATTTCGAAAGCAAGCTTACAATGTTATAATAAAACCGAACCCTTCGAAACATTAAAAGAAAAAAATTGTAGCTAGTTATAAAAGCTATAATTATTTTAAAAGATGATTATTCCAAATGCTGTATTTCTATATCAAATCTTTCATCTTTCTGGAAAAACAAAATTAAATTTAGCCATTGGCCGATATTTAGATATTTTTAAACCAATAGCAAGGTTTTTTTAAATCACCCGAATTAAGTTTGTACGTTCCACCTGTGGCGAGAAATATAAATTTTAACGTTTTATGCCCTTTTTGCAAGGCCGGGTTGATTGTAAACGATCACGGTATTTGAGGCGATCGATAATTATTCTTTACATTATCATGTAAAGCTAATTATTTGTAATGTACCTTATTATTTACATTGTCATGTAAAGCTAATTATCTTTAATGTACTTTATTATTTACATTTGTCGATAAACTAATAACGGTTTATCGATAAATATAAGTAGGTAATAAGGCACATAACAGGTAAATAGCTGTTATCAAAATTCCTTTACTTGATAATGTAAATAATCATCGCTTGCCGCAAACACCGTGACCATTTACGATAATTACCAGAGAGAGCTACAAGGGGGAAAAATTGTTTAAAATTTATATTTCCCACCATTAGTGACACGTACCTACTAACTAAGATTCAAAGATTAGATGTAGTATTTGTACGATGATGATATGGCAGCGATCCCTGGCGATGTATGGAGCTACGGGTGGAATAATTTTCACCCACTGATCTGTTTTGTGCAGAATATGTGGCAACTAAATATATTTCTACTTATGCCATGGTATGCATGTATGGTTGCTAACTCAAAAATACTAAGTACTCTTCTATACTAAGATTCTTACCCTACAGATTGCTTATCTCAATCGAAAATCTTCCCTGAATCACAAAACAAAGTCCTAAAAGTTCTTTTATAAAATAGATCTAAGACATTAACCCCATAAGACATTAATAAACAATAATAATTAAAAAACACTCAGAACATCGATTCACGAAAACGAAAAGAAACGAAAACAGACAGTCAAATATTGAAATTAAATAACCAATTTCAAATTTATATACATTAAACCATAAAACTATAAAGCATATAACTTTGAAATTGGTTAAATCACAATATCAAAGATTACATAAAGAGAAAACAACGTTTAGAGAAAGATGGAAAATTGTACATCTCCATCTGTTAATTGCAGAATATACAACTAGTTTATAAAAACACCTGTTTATAGATAAATGACAAATATTTGCCCAAAGTTTGTCTTTAAGACCATAGAGCCCTCGTGGAACACACAATTTGGTTGCAGGCTGGAACTTTTTGAGACGTTAAGACCCGTGAAAAAATTTGCCCCCACTTTTTTATAAATAAAAAGGATGATAATAAACAGCGCATGCGTCAGGATTCGTGCACAATGGTGATACAAGTATAGGAAACATGCAAACTGTATTGACCTTTTAATTCAAAACTAATAAAACTGGACGATGCGTTTTAAATTAAAAAACCCGTACAGCGTCAACATACAAGAGTGGGAACAATATAGAAATGTAAGGTAGAGACAGAGTACAGAGTATTAGACATAAAAACAAACGAACATAAAAATAGTCGAACAAAAACGTAAATTAATAAAAAAAACGTGAGTGAACAGCGGAAGTCCGTTAGTATCGTTTCTTACAGCTTGATCTGTGGAGGTCTTGCTGTAGGGCACTGGGATCAATCTCTCTTGAAGCTCGCCACCTATCACCTTCCGCGTGAATGGGGTATTCATGGAAAAGAAAATAAAAACGAGAACATGAAGTAAAAGGTTCACGAGACAAGAGTGAGAGGGCGCGAGCTGCTCACTCGCTGCGGGCAACATAGATCTGCGGTGCTGGGGAATGGACGCAATTCTATCACGTCTTTATCATAGTTACTTTCTAGAGTCAAATTTTTTGTTTATATTTTCATGCCAAGGCATTATGATCGCCTATTTTTAACCGAAAACAGCTGTATATATATATTACATTTTATATTTACTTACGAACAAGGAGATATCTATGTTCATTAATAGAGCAGCAGAGTTTTCATAGTAAAAACATCTAAATAGTGATAGTTTTATATACAAATGTTAAATTTTTAGTAATGACCAAGAACCGACTCTTTCAAAATTGTAACAAAATTAAATTCGTATAGAATTATGTCCATAACAGTAGCCGTGAATATTCCAGAGTGTAGATAAATATAGTATGTAGAAGTTCTTCAGGGGGATATAACGAAGCAGTGCGCCTCTCGAAGCAATGAACAGATTATAGGAAAAGACAGATAAAGTACACAGTAAAATAAAAATCAGGGGTTCTTCTTATGTACCTTAACAAGCACATTCATGGGGGAGTGCACTTAAAAACTATATTTTTCTCTATACCACGTTTCCATCCAGGGCTCCGTTACATATTAAAAAATAATATCATCCATTTAAAAACTAAAATAAACTAAAAATAAAAACAACGAAATGTATAATGTAACATTGATTAACATCGAACATCGATTTCGCGATCCACTTTTACGGTAAAGCGTATATTATTTGTTTTTTTTTTTTCATTAAATAAATTGTTTTGTGCGTGTTTGTGTGTTGAAAATGATCAAAGTCACTCGTGTGTGTTTCTTTGTTTCATGCGGACTATAATCTAGAAGCACACACACAAAGAATTTATCGACGTAGTTGCTCACATACCAGATGTCTAATATGTTATATACTCACTATGTGTTTATATAATTATACTCTCTAATTCAAGCTACTTACTACAGAAGCAGACGATTCATGAAAGTCGTGGATTTGCGAAACAAATTTATACAATCCTACTAGAAATATCGAGCCCCAAAATTTAATTTGGAGCCCATTATAACTATATACATTTTATATGGCGTTTCTAATATAAAGCGTTAACTATTACTAAAAATCTATACAAGTGTCAAGGCATATACAATTTATAATTATATAAAGAAGGGTCAAATATAGCGTTCTTAAAGTGACAAGAAATATATATTTGTACCTAAGTATATAGTATATGCAGTGACATTCTAAATTCCATGCTGTAAATATATCGTGAAACATCATCTATGCTATTTATACGAAGAGCGTGTAAGCATTAAGCATATCTAACATCGATCTAGACCGTACGACATATATCCGACCAGCGTTGGCCGCGACAACAAACATTGGACCAACATTAAACACCAACATCCCTCTGCTGCCAGTTACCTTATGAGTCGCTCTCCAAACGGCACGGTTGGGTGAAATCAAAGTTACTTTGGAGTATAGATACTTTATTACTAAACTTTAAAGACGAGAAGCGTTAGAAGAACATACAGTTCGGTTAGGTAAATCATGCTTTTATCAATTTTTAAAGTGATCAATTTCACTATATACGGCGTGTTTTACCTACAAGCGTAACTTCTGAGACGTTAATACATCTAATTGGTGTACACCAAGACACGAATTTCATAATTTAAGTATATTTTGCACTATTCACTAAGTCTTAACATTCATGTAGCAGGCAAAGTATTAGATACTACACGAAGTGCATTTTAAAGATTTATGAATTTTTAAATATTATATATATGGAGTTTATATACCTATCACATAAACGAACGCTATTCACCACAAAAACATTTATTTAGTTAAATTTGCTTGATAGTATTTGATTTCTTGGAAATGTGTATGAAAATAAAAGAAAAACTAAAGAGAAGGATAGGAAAAGATTGGGAGACAAGGTAGTCCCTAGTCAAGAGTGAAGTGTAAGAGAAAGTACAATACAAGTTCGCAAAAATAGTTAATAGTATTTCTAAATTTAGTCTATAGAAACAGAAAACAAAAACTTTGAAAAGAAACACCGCTTCATAGATTATCATGCAAGTTCAGAAGTACTGTACCATAACAGACTTCACGACAGATTAATGCAGCACTACATCCTCTAAGAATAAACAAATAAAGGAAACATATAGACATGTTTAAGGAAATAAAGTAGCGTAGGCAATAGTGTGATTCGAGAGTAGAGTTTGAAATATATATAAATTTCACAAACTACCAGACATCGACACCACGAGCCAAACAACACTAAACACTAAGACACGTCATATCAAGAGGTCGAAACACTAAGATCTAAAATATGCATTCGTTCCCATACACAAAACAAAACACCAAATCATAACAAGCAAATTTAAATATCATCCTTATTTTAAAAACGTTTATAAAAGCACTTGAGTAGCACAAATTGTGAATTTGTATTTTTTTTTAATATATTATAAATATAAAAATGGCACATGAATTTATTCGTATTATATACTTTTTTCATTTTAGCACAACACATAACTCCATTTAAAAAATAGAAGATGAAATATTATGAAGAATAGCTTATTTACAGAAAGATTACATTTCACGTATAATCGTTAGAAATAATATATTTCCGAAAATTATTTTGTATTTTATATATCCGGTATAAAACAGATTGTATTTATTTAAAACTCTAAATTTACTCCATCTAAATAATGGTGCACCATAGTCATAAATCTATATAGTTTTGCAAATACTCTAATATATATTTTAACTTACTTCTAACATTTGTTTAACGATAAATTCTCAAATCTACTCATTTACATATTTAGAATTTGAATTAATTTAGCAAAAATGTCACCGTTTAGAATGTTTTCGTCTTAATGGCAGTTTTAACACGTCGCTGTTTATATCGAGCGTGATTATTAATTTAAAGCTTACTCGGTGATCTTGTCGTTTTTCTAGATTAACAGATGAGCGTTTGTTTTCACTCCTCGAGTTATATAATAGGGTTGTTGGGGCGAAGTTTGATTTATTCATCGCTCTGATGCGATGTGGGGCTGAGTGCGGGCAGAGAGCTGCCTCCGGATTGCACGCTGATCCTCCGGTGCTCCGCCAAATAATTATTGACAAATATCCTGCGGCCGGCCAATATGTCCGCCTTTTGCTGTAAAACAACATCACGGACGCGTCAGTCGGTCGGCCGGACATCCGCGCCGCTTCTACGCTACGGACGCTGTCGGTAACCAAACTGCTTTCAACTAGGTGACACGTGGCATTCCAAAGGGCCTAATTGACTGTGAACCTCGCAACCGCAGGCCTCATTTTCAACTCTAAATTCTGAATGGACAAGCAAAATTCTAATATCGTGCCAATCTCAGCCGCATTTTACACGAAAATCAAATATGAAGAAATCTGAACAGATTTGCCTACGTACTTGCAAATGTTAGATATTGAATGATCAAATGAACTTACCTAAAGCGATATTTGATCTCAATTATCTGGCAATTCGCCAAGTCATTTCAGACGGGTCTGTAAGTAGACAGGCTACGACATAATTTATTACAAATCTCGCAACCAAATGTCAGAACAATAAACGGTATTTTAGGCTTCGAGGTCAGAATAGAAAACTTTTTACGAAAAATTTGGAATATCAAGTTTTTTGTTTTTTGAAAATAAGGCCGTGGCATTCAATTAGAATCTTTCTAAGTATTAAAATGAAAATTGCATTGCAGATATTACTGGTCTTCTAGGCAAGTAGGCTCCTAGAGTATCAAAGCTACAAGTGAAGAGTTAGTAGCTAAAGAAAGGTTTTAAAGCAGTTTCGTTAGTAAAAAGGTGCCTAACTCGTAAACTATGATAGGGGCATTCACTCTAGCGGGGTCGGGGTCCAGGGCATCCAGTAGCAAATACTAAGTATATAAAAAACAAATCAAAAGTAGTAAAAATACCGTGTCGGAACTACATCTACGCAGTTTTTTTTTAAAATCCGGTATGTGAGCTACTCGCGATGATTATAGTTCATTTTGAAGTGAAAATGGTGGAATTGAATTTAACTTTATTGAGGTACAAAATAAAATAACAATTTTGCATCAAATAAATACTTTTATTAAAATGAGTTTTAAAATGTTAAATATTAAAGTGGTTGTGCCGGTGTTGTATTTTGTTTAATTTAACAATTATATATTACGTAATCAATATAATGTAATTAAAAAAATTATAAAGATTACGAAAAGAACTTAACAATTATAAGTACACACACAACCAAGTCAACTAATATTATAAAGAAAATTAAGTGAAAAAAATATCTAAAAGCTTTAATTTTAATTAACGATAAATACTTTTTACTTACGTTTCCTAACTTCGGTGTAGTAGTGGAGATTGAAATTATGCGCAAGTTTGTTTTCTATTTTGTAATCCTAATTAATATTTTATACAGTGTTAGTTTTGGTAGTTAAGTGGGTATATAAATTGAATAATCATTCTTTTTTAACATTACGCTTAACAAACATATGAAAAATACGGATATAAAACCCTTATGGGTAATTCTGACAATATGTACAGTTATAAAAATAGTCATATTATCAGAAGCTCTATACAAATATCTATGTACCTAGTTAAAAAATTAAAAATACAAATTGTGCATACTCACAGACATCTGTATACATGCATAATAAAACACTGTAACATAAGCATGATCACACTGTAAATGCGAAGCCAAAATTAATTAATAAAAAAATAATTAAATTAAAAAAGAACACTGAACAACATTTGTACCAATATATTCTCATCAGTACTTACAACTAAGACGGCGCCGCCATTTTGAATGTTTAACCAAACCAAGATGGCGGCCCGCGATCTCACCTCGTGGTGGTCGTGAAATGACTCATTGAATCGAGCAACTCGCTAAGTTTCGATGATAATACAAAATGGCTATTCAATAAGACATCGCGTGTTTCGGACCACGCACCAAGAGCTATAGATTGTTCCCGTATACAATGATGCAGTAGTTCCGAAGTCGAGTACTCTTGCCGAGTGTCCGAGACACGACAGACTGGGGTTACCAGCGTGCAGTACATCGATACCCATGCTCTAAGGTACATATTGTGAGTCGTACCTACACATGTTTGCGCCGCCACAGAGCATACTTACAAAGTACCTCCCCCTATGCGTCACACCTAAACTTACCGTCAACATCTGAAATAGAGCGATTCTGCTAAAATTGGCGGCCCCCACCATAAACCAAACGAGTGGCGAAAGAAAATGCTATGGAATTTGCTTGAAAATTTATTCAATGTAAATAGTCCTTCGTAACATTAGCAAAAACCAAGATTTTTTATTAACTTTATTCTATTAGCCCATTTCGATCTTGATTTAAGCGTGAAGTGTCTCATTCATACTAAACTTTAGGCGTATACTTAGTGAGATTAAAATTCATACCATAGATTAATATATAATATACAATATAGATAATTAGATTAACAAGGAAGGCAAACTCTGGATAAACTCGTCATTGTTTTAGATATTTAGATCTCTCGGGATTCTATATCCCGTCTCTAGCCGGATGCTGATATAATATAGTGGTCCCAAAATTTACTATGAAACAAAACACAAGCTGCCGGAGTTTGGTACCTTCAAGATTCTCTCATATATTAGTTTATACTCCTCGTTTTATAGTTAATAACGTATGCTACTTACAAAACGCTAATGAAATCGAAATTCGAAAGTTTAAAGTTTTCTTAGTAATGAAAGTCTAAAAAGTTTTAAAAAGTTTCAAAGTTTTTTTTTCGGTTTTCATCATATAGCTACCAAAATATCACTGCTTTCATATACATAGAGACATTAAAGTTTACAGCCGACTTATGTACA
Source organism: Agriopis marginaria (assembly GCA_932305915.1). Taxonomy (NCBI): domain Eukaryota; kingdom Metazoa; phylum Arthropoda; class Insecta; order Lepidoptera; family Geometridae; genus Agriopis; species Agriopis marginaria. Next base: position 15,456,956 of record OW029914.1, on the reverse strand, counting down.
AACATGTTCTCTCTAAAACAGCAGTGTTAATTGAATGTTCGGGTAGAAGTAGTCACACGAACGGGGCTCCCGGTACTGGATATGCGCATTACTCGACTATTCAACTCTATATAGAAACGTTAACATCGCGAAACATCAAACATTTTACATACAAATCTAATGTGAAACGGTTCGGCGCGCCGCAGCGGCGCAACAGGCACAATTCGGTCAAGGGCCTCCACGCTATCTACACGAAAACTCTCAACACTTAAGTAACTAAGAACAAAAAATAATAATGAAGGAGGCGCGAGCGTTCGATGCTTGGGTCGCGCTAAGTACGATCGTGGTCGCGAATCGGTGCGGTCGGGTGGGTGGAGTGTCGCGTTCAGAATATGGTGGTCTCGGTGCGGTGCGCGGACGGCACGTCCTCCGCGTCTATGTAGGGCACGTCGGGCGGCGCGCGCAGCCGCGAGCGCAGCCCCACCGCCGAGTGCGCCGACAGCCGCTCCTCCAAGTCCTCCAGCGTGGACTTGAACGCGCGCACCACGCGCAGCTGCCAACCAAACCACGCGTCACGCCACCGACCCGCGCCCGCCCGCCCTCCGCCGACGCGTTACCCGAGTGTGGTGTGGACCTTTCGTTTGTCTGTATTCAGAGTTGGAGGCGGATCGCTACCCTCTACGACATGCAACTACCGAGCCAGCCCTCGGACGCTACGGTGCGGTGGAGCCGGACCGAGCTCCCGCGCGGTGGAGACAGGGTGCTGAACGGGACGAGACTGTGCCAAGGACAGGACGAACGAAGGGAGCGACTCGAGCTAGTCAGACAAGTGAGAGGAGCATTCCAGACGAGAGAAACAGAACTAGAAAATGCTGCGGGAAGCCGACGACACTCCGAGTTGTGTACAAAGAAAACGACGTTGGCATTTCCATGTCACCAATACACCTCGGGAAGAGGTTAGATCTGCGCGCGAGTGTCGTCACGCTTTCCGTGGAAAGGATGCCATGTGTTGAGAGATGAAGAGACCGATGCTTCGGCGCCACTGCGCGGTTTCGGTACCTTCTAGTCACATACACGCAGTCCACTGATGCCGGTTTCAGATTCAGAGCTTTCAATTCCTTCACCAGGCCTAATTAATGAAATGTAATCCATTTTTTTTTGTTAAATATGTCTAATTATTAAAAAGTTTTACTAGCCCACAATTTTACATCAAATGCTTAGTTTTAAATGAATTTGATTTGCACTACGTCAAACATTGCAAAACAAGTTTAATGACGTCACGCAGTCCTATTCTATTTCTACTGACTGCACGTCATCTACACACTTGCATCAAAACGGCGTGCATAAGACCAGCAAAGTACGGAAACTCGGGCGAATTAAACAGCACAGTTTACACGACAGTTGCGTCAGACATGTGTGCATTGTGTGCAGGAAATCGTAGCGAATCACTCTTGCTTTGTGCATTTGTTGTATTTTATTGCACACTCGAGATCTGTTGTGTGCATATTTACAAATATATGCACACATGTCTAGAATTCAATCAAGGCCCCGAATTTGACTTGAAATGGTGACGGGGTTGATAAAAATGCCGCGACGTAAAGATGGATTTTCGCAGCATTCACTAAAGTAGAGAGAACAAAATACTTTTTTAGATTCAAGTTTTATTTTCATTAATCTGCAATTTGGCTGCGAGATCGCTTATCAGTAGCTTAGTCAACCGACGTGAAGATACTACAAAGTTAATTCAAATCGAGATCGAACTCCACGTCGTGTAAGTTCGTTCAATAATTACGCTCTCCACTTTAGTGTATGTTAGTTCTAACTACCGCTCTCTATCACATCTAACACCCAAAACAACATGTTTTATGCCGATTTTAAGGCAGCTAGTGCGGTTTCTTTAATCGACAAACTTGACATTCAACAAAGTCATTTTTATCGACTCTAAATGTCACTGTTGTCTAATAGTGTTAACACACGAGACGTACATGGTTGACGAACCGCCGTCCAACCAACGGGTGGGAGAGAGAAAATGTTCTCTTTCTCTCCCGTTGGCTGGACGGCGGTTCGTCAACCATGAACGTCTCGTGTGTTAACACTATTAGATCCATAGTTACATTAGCTTTCAGTTGCAATCACAATAGCGCCGTCCCATTTCCGCGATCACACAAATCGTTCGAGCGACCGGGATGGCACGATTAAGAATGTGAGTAAAAGCCAACGGAATCAATCGAATCGAAATGTCACATTTTACATTTTTCGTCGATAAAAACCAGTTTTATCTGAATATATCAAGTTTATCCAATAACTGCCTTACTTGAACACTTAAGTTCCAGAATACCGGGTGCAGCGATCTCGCTCGCGCATTTGATGTTTTTTTAAAGATATAAAATGACTGTCTACTTTTGAAAAATGTGCTTCGGCCCTTTTGCGAAGTTAATACTTCAAAATATTTAGAAAAAAAATTTGTTTTAATATTTTTTATTATGATCACAAAAAATGGGATAAACAAACAGTTTTTCCCATTTATTCTGGTCATTATAAAAATATCGAAATAAAATTTGATCTTAATATTTCAAAATATTAACTTCGCATGACCGAAGCATATTTATCAAAAGTAGACAGTATTTTTATATTTAAAAAATAACGTCAAATGTGCGGGTGTGTAGCGAAGCGCCATATTCTGGGCCTTAAGAATGCTAACAGCTACCAGAATCGACCGATTCGAAATGTCACATTTGTCATTTTTCGTCGATAAAAACCATTTTATCGATTCTGCAGTGTAAGTACCATTCTTTATCGATCGTCAAATTTGACAGTTGAGATGTCAAATTTGATAAAATGCCATTTGATCAGTACTATGATCGGTCCAAGGCATTTTATCGAATTTGACGATCGATAAAGAACGGTACTTGCACTGCTGAATAATCAAGTTTGGCCGATAGCTGCCACACTGTTGTACACGGTGGTATCGAACACTGTTAACGAATGAAGGTAGTCAACTGTCTGTGCAAGCCGTGCGCTGTGTCGCCGAGTCATGCGAGACACGGGGTACTACGGGGTCCTCCGGGACAGACCGGGAGTGCGAGGTGGCGAGGCGAGTACCGTTCGTGTTGGACGCAGCCCGCGGCCTGGCCGCCGCCGCCACTACACCTCGGTCTCCAGCACCGGCCGCGGCTGCCAACAACATCTCTCTAGGACGCGTGGCTCTCCGCTCCATTCGACACCGACGCCGACGCCGTCCTACACGGCACAGCCCTAGCTTTACAACTGACCACTGCCCCATCCCCAGGACGATATGGGGGACACAATACATTTGACGTCACCAATACTGCTATATAGTCGACTCTTGTTTATAAGAAGCCTTATTACAAAATGCATAGTTAAATTTTTTGTATCTTTGACACCAATACAGCTATATAATCGACTCTTGTTTATAAGAAGCCTTATTACAAAATGCATCGTTTAATTTTAAGTATCTTGACACCAATACTGCTATATAGTCGACTGTTGTTTATAAGTCTTATTACAAAATTCTTTGTAAAATTTTAAGTATCTTTGACAGCAATACTGCTATATAGTCGACTCTTGTTACACTAGTTCTTAAGAGCCGTATTACAAAATGTATCGTAAAATTTTAGGTATCTGGATTTTCATAAAACGAAAAATCAAAGCCGTGATTGTCAACACGAATATAAAACAAGTACCCAAACCATAAAATTAAAAATTTATGTCAGTAATTTAATTAAATCCACTCTCAAACTTTCTCTCCGAGAGTTTTATGAAAAAATACTTTTGTAAATTGGAGGTAATAAATTGATATGTTGAGTTTTGCCAAAATTTTAAGCTGTTATTTTCAATTAAAAATACAGAAGTATTTATTACAGAAATTGAATTTTCTATAGATCTATTTGATAGAATCAGAACGCCAAAAATCCAGTTTTCGTTGCTTTTTTCATCAAAAATGTAAGAGGGCTCTTAAATCGTTTTTTTGTATTGTACTATCTATACACGTATTTTTAAGGTGAACAATAAAGAGTTTAACTACGTATAATTTCTACTTTTTATAACAAAACCATTTAGGTACATTTACGAAAACTGTCTAGACTGTTTTACTTAGGTTTTAAAACAAAAGCTATCACTTTTGTAACATGAATGAAAAAGTAACTGTATGCTTTTTTGGAAACCGTACTATTATAGTGACAAAACTTGTTTCATGCAATGTATAAGCTAAAATGTCAAAAAAGGTATATAGTATTTAATTTGTATATGTCGAATTTCTAGTGTAATTCCGCTTCTACGTCGTTTCGAGTTCTTCTGAGATTTCTATAACTATAAACGTTTAGTTAATTATGTAATGTAATTATTCGAATAATAAGATTTGACTAGATTTTTAATACGTTTGTGTAATGAAAACTGCAGTAAAGGATTCAGAAGTACAAAATAAAAATTTAAATTTTTTAAGAGTTACTAATAATAATACAGTGTGTGAAGACACAGCTAATTTGAAAAGTGTTTTTTAATTAGAATCTATATAGATTTGTAAAGCAGTCGAGTATGTTTATTTTTATTTTTTATATAGACAATCTGTTTCTAATTACATTCTAAAATATGTATTGATGACGTCAAACGCACTACTTAGTGTATTCCGGGTAATTTAACATCTAATACATTTAATTGACATCATGTTCCATATCGGCCCCGGCATTGAGCAGGCCAACACGGAAAAAATAGACCCATATTGATAAACAAATTAAATAATAACGAACAAAAACCGAAACGTGTGTAATCGTGTTTTGTATGCTGGAGATGCGTCGCGTGAATATGACTCGGGAAGAGTGACAAACGAATCAACTAAAAACATAATGGAAATGAAAGAAATAGGATCGAACCGCCTTTAGCTGTCCTTGAAGAGCGCCTACGCAACGCAGGACCTAAGCAGGACCTAATGATGCTCGGGACCAGGTGCGCTAATTCAACCACTCGCCTACGCCGCTCGAGGCTTTACTCTGTTCTTATTTACACAAGGTTCTCTATTTAGTTGTCGCTTTATCCAAATACCATGTTCTGTGGTGGTGGGCTCGCTAGTTTAGGTATGTGACATTAAAGATTGCTTAGTCTAAAACATCTAACATGCCAAGTTTAGTTAGTTTTTTAGTTATTCGGGAGCCAAGGAGGAACAAACTCACAATGTTTTAGTAATTTATTTGACGGATAATTGTGGAAATTTAAATGTATTTTAAGATTGTAAATGAGATTGGTTCAATTAAATATTTACACAATTATATCGTCAAAAAACAAAGAGTTTAAAAAGCTGAACAGAATCACTGCTTTGTTATAATTTTTCGATTGAAAAATAAAACAGTCTGAACATTGTGTCTACATACAAGGTATACTCACCGGGTTCGCGTCCGTCGACTATACTGTTACATGACACTACATCAAGCCTAACATTTCTAACGCAAATTAACACAAAAAGGCGGTAGTTTAACAACGCAAGGCAACACTACTCTATATGATGACCTTCCAGTTTGACGCTTGCACCCACCTGACTGACAACACACCCGGACAACACACGTCTCTAAAGGGACAACATTCACAACAAAACAACCAATATAAAAATATCACAAACAAAAAATAAAACAAAAAACATAAAAACACTGACAACACAACGGCAAAGGAATGGGTTCGACCGGAACGATCTCGGGTTAGTACGAGCATACTCGGCATGCTCTACGTTTTATGTCTTTGGAAATTCAATATCTTTTTGCAAGAAAAATCCACTCCACACTCAAATTAACGTTCATATCCAACAGCAGGAACTGAACACAACTCGGTACAAAACGGAAACAATAGTCAAATTAAATGAACCAAACTCGGGTAAGATTTATGTTGGTTTGTTACTGTTGGTCATTCAAACTGTTGGTCCTGTACTGTGTTAGTTCCGCGCCGAGCCGAGCCGACAAGGCGTCAGCGGTCGGACCTACGGCGGAGGGACATAGCGGGGGTGACGGGTGGCGTTTCACAAGCAAAATACTAGTCTTCAAAATAACAAAAAAAACAAGACATTAAAATAAAAACAATAGTGAAAAAAAAAAAACAAACAGTCAGTATGACTTAGAGTAAAATAAAAGATAGATATAGACAGAGACAGTCATATTCATACCGCGATGTAGTTATGTTGAGTGGGTACTATATATACTAGTGTACCATCTATCAGGAAGTCATAGTCACTGTTTGGATTTGAGGGATAAGTAACATCGTCACAGCCTAGAAAGAGCATGCCAATAGGGTAGGGGGTGGTATAGTCAACTCAGGTAAATTAGAATATAGTATAAAAATATATATATAGTAACCGGGAAGCGTCAGACTGTATGTAACGGTACGATTCATGCAGGGCGTCGCGATGTTTCTAACTAGTGTTCTACAGGGACTCCCAGTCTCATGACAGTATATAACGTTAGACAGAGATAGAATATATACGGGACAGAGTGATAGTATATAAACAGGATTCGTGTAACTGAAAAATACACAGCTGTGTTGAAAGATCGAAATAGCATGTCATGAAACCGGGAAGCTGAGAGTATAAAAATGAAAGTCAATTTGGAAAACTAAAAAAATCTAGTGTGGCTTTGTTCGGTTGCCAATTTCGAATTATATATATATTTATAAAAGTATATATAATTGTAATATAGATATGTTTTTACAAAATTAGTGACCGAACAAATTTTAATATATACTACGTTAATTGTGGGCCAAAAAATAATTATAGCATCACTACTTTTACTATTTGTTAAGTGTTTCTCTGTGTAGGTTCGAAACAAAAAATCTTTCGGAAAACGAACAGAAGTATAGGAGAATCGAAAATAAAATACAGAAAATAAAAAAGGAAAACAAAATCTAAGAAATAAATAAAAAAGTTATTGTACGATTATTTCGTTATTTTGAAATTCATTTACTTGAGAAATTATTTTGTGTATATTTAGATTGTTTTTTTAGTGATTTTATGGACTCCGGCATTCTGTACCATGGAAATCAAAATGTGTATAATAATATAAAATTATTAGAGTAATCTATAAATTGTTTCTATGACGGTATTATTCTATGGATGCATATTGAAGGTGGTTTTATTCAGTTTTTGTATATATGCAAAAATAGTAAAAGTATATATAAATGGACACTATAATTGTAAGACTTAGCGTTAGGATGCCCAAGGTATCCGCAGTGTTGACCTGTTGACTTTGCTGTATATATAATATATCTTTTTGATATATATAATGTCTTTATAATAGCTGTAAACTTAAAACTTATCCCTCGAAAATTTATGTTTTCTGCCACTTTTATTGTTTTATATAAAAATTTAACTAACTAAAAATAGTTACTGTTATAATATCACTATTTCCATAATAGTCAAATTATACAGTAACGAAGAACTTGTTTTATATTTAGGGAAATACATCATGAATCAAAATTTCAGTTCGATTTCATGACGATATCCACGACTCGATGAAAGCTGTTGGCCAGTAAATTATAACATCCGTTTATAAACTAATATAATTATATCGACGTTAAGAAAAATATTGGCATTAAAAATTATGATTAATAAAATACAAGGCCAACAACCAACATAAAAACACTGTAAAGTTTATTTTTTGTCATCAATCATTAAAAATGACTTTATTTTAAAACTATACATAATATCTAATTTTAGTCAAAACTTTACAGTGTCACTGCAAAAATTCAAACTCAATTCCCCAGCCAGATTGAATTTTGTACCCATTGGTATATAAACCATATACTATATAGTTTATATAACATATATAATCCACAGTTATCCCACACTGTCCCTACATACTTCCATAGGCGTCATATGACGTCACATAAGCCCCGTAAAATTCTATACCTTCACACCAACGGATGAGCTGTGCCTTTTAACCACATTCCATAGTCAAATTGTTTTCTTTTATACTGCGTTGAACAAAACTTCTGCTAAGCAGTAAGGGGGCCATTATAATTTTTCATTATGTTTTGTTTTTAATTTCCCAATTTTGAAATAGAAAAATAATTCAGCTGTTCCGTACGATTCCTCAAGTGAACAGATTTTTTTTGTGATTTCAGAGTTGTAGTTTTATCGTGAAAGTGTTCTTAACGATCAGTTCTGTTTCATCATGTATATGTAGTAAAAGTATATAAAATGTTTTAGTAAAAATAAAAAATATGAATTAATAATTATTATTGTATTTTTTTATATTTTGATCAAAATCTGCAAAAATATTTGTTCAGCAGTCATTAATTATCAGTCTCAATTATTTTAATAACTATGTCTCTATAAATATAATCTGATATTACAGAGTTAATAAGAAAACGTTTGCATTACCAACCAATCTGTACAACTCATCCGCACCCGTCCCCTTTACAAAAAAAAACCCGTCCCCCACCCCCCGTTTTCCTATAATGCGTACCTGCGTCTGCAAACGCGTGAGGCCGCGTATCCATAGGATCTGTCCGGCGCGCGGCTTCTTGTCATCAGAGTCGTAGTCCGGCCCTGGTTGGATCGACTCAGGGTCGGGCTGGCCCCGGCCCCATCTGGGCACACGATTAAAATACATAATTAAATAGGTTATATTGGCCATTTTGACTGAAAAATTATTGAAGGTGACAGAAGGATCTAGGATAGAAACAATGGGACAGTGACAAAATATTACGAGCGTAAAATCTTTACCAATAAAGAGAAATAAATCTTCGATGGATAAAACGAATATAAATCTTCTAGAGCTAACTAATAATTTATCGAGAAAATTCCAAGTATCGATCTTACGACCCATTCTTGTGTACTAATATTTTTACATCGGCAGACGAAGACGCGTGTCGAATGTTGTGAGCACTGAAAAGTGTAACATAAAAACAGGAGATAGTGGATGTTACGGGGTATCTCTCTGATCCGATCCCCACGAGGACACTTGCTTTAAAGAACAACCACAGCCACTGGTCTATTTATCATCATCACCGTCATAATCAGCCTATTAGTCCACTGCTTTTTTCAAGGCACGGAACTCAGCCTGATCTTCGGCTTTTCGTTTCTAGCCACTGCCAGCTGCCTTAAGTATAATGTGACTCCATCTAGTCTTAGGGAGTTTTACGCTTCGTTTGCCAATTCTTGTACGCTGCTCTAGATCGTATAACACGTCAATGCCAACGGTTATCGGTTCTGCAACAGATATGACTAGCCCACTGGCACTTCAGCTTACTGAGACACCCATTTATGCTGAGCTATTTCGTCAATGGCCTATTGACAATGTTTAGTTAAGGGATGTACTTACGAAAGATTCTTGGGTATCTTCCTGGTGGGTACGGAGGTGACGAGCTGCCCCCAAACGAGGGTCCCAGCTCCGAAGAACAGGCACCACAGCCACTGGTCTATCGACAGCCCCGCCGTGCTGAACGCCATGCCACCGAACTGGATTATAACCACCTGGAATACGGTCGCACAAGTTTCTTAGAATTACGTTTTTACATGTTTTTTTCTTTTACATTGGCCGCGAAATACTCATAAACCCAACATTCTGAGAGCTCTAGTGAGAAAAAGTAAACGAGTTTATACGAGTCTAACCGATCCTATCAAAATAGGTAAGTGGGACAAAGTAGACTTCAAAATTGAACTAGTTAGATTTAGGGCTATCGGAGTCTCTATATTAGAAAGTAACACGCGTGGGCCCGGTGGTGGTCGTAAGCCCACCTCATATATTTTATCCAAGTTCTTTATAGAATTTCTTTTGTTGGCAACTTTTAGCCAGGAATGTATCTAATGTATATATATAATGTATCTTCAGGTTATACAAACGAAAGTGAGAAAAACTGTTGGCATAAGATTAGCACCGTGCTTGCAAATAAAATTTCCCAAAATACTTTAAAATCGTGCGAGACAATCGTATAGATTGAGGCAACCTTTAAGCCGCCCGATGGATTCTGGCATGGCTGAACGATTATTGGTTTACGACAAACAAGGACCTACAATTAGCGTGGCGCTGCTTTTAGAGGGATTCTAGTTAAATCGTTTTTGTTCCACTGGTTCCTGGGTATTTCTAGTCCGGCAATTATCTTGCACATTACTGTTCGTGTACCTGAGAGAATGCAGTGCCGATCCATATAGAGTAGAAAATGGGGTTGGTGAAAAGCCCCTGGAACACGTTCCTCTGTCCGTGGATCTTGCGCGCGTTGATCTCGTTGAACAAAGTCATCATCACGAACGTGTTGAAGATTATCGTGAAGTGCTGCGACGGTTCCGAGTTGAGCTGTTGGTCACGGCCGGAGGGGATGTTGAGGATCCGATCACCTGAGGTAACAGACAATAAATCTTGATTAAGTTGTTCAAAATACTAGCACGCGGTTCTACCTGCAACTATGCATTTTTTTTTACTTGGAATTAAATGTACTGGGGTCAGAGCTGTTAACGTTAGCGTCCATGGACAGGCTAGTAACGCCAACGTGTCCATAGCAAAGACTAGTGACGCTATAGGGGCCTTTGCCTGGGTTAGGTAACGTCAGTGTCCACAGACAAGACTAGTGACGGTAGCGTGTCCATGGCCAGGCAAGTGACGCAAACGTATCCATACCCGAGGCTAGGTAACGTCAGTGTCCATAGCCTAGTGACGCTAGCGTGTCCATAGTCGGGCCTGGGTGACGTTAGTGTCCAAGACCCAAGACTAGTGACGCTACTGACGTAAAACCAGGGCTAATGAAGACAGTGTGCCAAAAGCCAGAAACCAAAAGCTAGAGACTTCGGCGTGTACGTATGTATCTTTTAACTAACCAACAAACAGTAGCGAGAAGATGATGAATAGCTGATAGAGCGCCTGCCCGAGGATGTTCTTCATCATGGTGCGCGATATGAGCGGCTTGGTGCGTCCGTACGGCTTGCGCTGAAGGAGGTCGGGTGTCGGCATTTCCGTGGCGAGGGCTAGCGACGCTAGTGTGTCCATAATAAGGTTCACCCATAACATTTGTACGGCCTGAAACGGGAGACACTTTGTAAGTTTCAAATGATAAAGAGTATTTGACATAGAATATTCAAGCATTTCACAAACACATACAATAAACTATCGGATAGTTGTTTAATTTGTTAAAAATAACATGCTATGTAAATATATAATTAAATGCAATACGTACACTGAATAAACGATTTAAATCGGCAAATAAAGTTCCGAGATATGGACATTAAATTTTTTGATCGGATTAGGAAGGGATGCTCTTTCCCTTTCCTGCAAAGTGAGTGAAACTATGGAGTTTGTATGTCGTACTTACAGGTGATGTCATTCGTAAGTATAGTTCGCTCTCTGTATGGCAAGATATTTAAAAAATCTATTGAACCTGGCCTTAGTATTAGTCCGCCATTGTCTGGCCCACACGTACCTTGAGCGGGCTGTCCTGTATCGCACATGCGCCAATGAACGCCACGATAACCGCCACTACGTTGACGGTCAGTTGGAACTGCAGGAACTTGGCGATACTGTCGTACACGTTTCGGCCCCACATCACAGCCTTTACTATTGACGAAAAATTGTCATCTGTCAGGATGATATCGGACGCTTCTTTTGCCACGTCCGTACCCGCGATACCCTGGGAAACAAAATATATTCATTATTAGACTATTACTACACTAATATTTATTATATTTGAAAACAACATGCTCAGGTCACCGACGACGTTCCGGGAAGGCTGAGCCTGTCGAACACTTCATTAATTTAACAAGCGTGTATTTAAACTACTTACAGTCTACAACCAAATAACTTACAGCCTACAACCAACTCACTAAAACCACTTACCATAGCGAAACCAACGTCAGCCTTTATCAACGCGGGATCTTTGTCCCGTTACTGGTTACAGTGACAACTTTACGCGTGTCAAATACCATAAGACTCGATCATTCTTTTCACAAGTGCGTATTTAAATTAAAGTACTTATAACCAAATAACTTACAACCTATAATAACTCAGTAAAAACACTTACCGTAGCGAAAACGACGTCAGTTTTTTACAACGCGGGCCTTTAGACGCGTGTATTATTTTTTTTTACAGTCTACAACCAAATAACTTACAATCTATAACCAACTCACTAAAACCACTTACCATAGCGAAACCAACGTCAGCCTTTTTCAACGCGGGCCCGTCGTTTGTCCCGTCACCGGTTACAGCGACCACTTCGCGCGTGTCAAATGCCTTGGACTCGATCATTCCTTTCACAAGCGTGTATTTGTCGGTGGGAGAAGAACGCGCCAGTACGCGGAGTTTCGGCCACACTTTGTCAAGTAGATGTTGTTGGACCTGCAGGGAGAAAGGTTGGGTTTACTTCTGTGTTGATTTAATGAATCATTTTCTGAACTAAAGGGGCCAAAGTGGTAGTGTTAAATAAGCATAAATAAATTATAATCGATGAATCTTTGTAATGACACCATGTAAACTGTATGATACAAGTGTTTGGCTATTTTGTTACCGATTTACAACTCAAAGGAAACTAAGGAACTAAGTAACAGTAAGTGAGTTAGCTCTCAAAGTGAAAGGTACCTCCACCGTTCCAGAAACTTTTTACTGATGGTGCTAGAATAGCTTTTCCTTTTTTATACTTGTGAGTGGCAAACGTAATGTAGGTAAAGCCGGGTTTACATTACGAAACTACTTTCATGCATGTTGAAATTAATTTCACGACACCAGAAAGTTAAAATAGTATAAAATTTAGTGTCGTGACACCTTCAGTATCACAGCTATGTCACCATAGGCATCGAACCTTGTTTTTGCAAAACATAATGTTATGTACAAAATAAAGAAAAGACTGTCATGAAAGAAAAGAAGATAGTGGATACTTATCGAGAACCATCTATTCGTTGTTATACTGTACATTTATAACAGCATTCCAGCTTTGATTTGCCATTTTCAAGGTAAAACTATAACACATCTACAGGAAAGACATACGTCATCTTGATATAGGTAAAAGCTTTGCGCGTTCCACATTGACATCATTTCAGGCACAGGATAGCCACAGCTGGACATAGGCGTCCCACATCGATCTCCAAAAGGGCCGGTTGGAAGCGGCCAGCATCCAGCGTTTCCCTGCGGTCTCTATTAGGTCGTCTGTCCATTTTGTGGGTGGACATCCTACGCTGCGCTTACCGGTCAGTGGTCTCCATTCGAGAACCTTTCAGCCCCATCGGCCATCTGATCTACGTGATATGTGCTCTGCCCACTGCCACTTCAACTTGCTAATCCGGTGGGCTATGTCAATAACTTTCGTTCGTCTACTTACTTTGAAAGTAGACTAGTTACTTTGACTACAACTGCATTAACAACTTACCTCTCCGTTAGCGTCTCGGATTCTAGTATTGAACTCTTTGCCCTCCAGTATGAGGAAGTCATCGGTCGGCTTGAAAATGCCACATTTGATGGCGATGGAACGCGCCGTGTTTACGTTGTCTCCCGTCACCATGCGGACAGTGATACCTGCTTTCTGGCACTTGCGGATAGCTTCTGGTACCTAAGAAAGAATATATATTATTAATAAATAAATAAAGTTTAAAAACAAGCTTTTGGGCGTCGCCCATATTGAATTTAAGTGCTGTCATATTTTTTCGTATTCTTAGTAATCCCTTTCATTTGATTAACATTATGGTATAGCAAAAAAAAAAAAAACGATCCGCCATCTTTGGGAGTCCGCCATATTGGATTTAGAATGACGTCTTTTAGATAACCATGCATTGTCATTCAAACTAAACGTGTATGCACAATTTCAGCTCAATAAGTTGGGGATAACTGGTCTAAAATCAAGTTGCAAGATTTATCCCACACATAATAACAGGGCAAGTTAAATAAAAGCTTGTAAAAAAGAGTTTAGCTACTAAATATTTACGTTATCTAGATTTTATTTGATGTCTAGCCTCACCCTACAGTTTCGCCCGTTATAATGGTAGATTATTATTTATTAAGTATTCGTGAATATGCTCGAGTGTGGCTATTATAATAATGAGGTGAAACATATATTTTTATGATGTTTTCATAACTCATAGAAGCCTCTAGTAAACTCTCCAGTACTTTACTAGAACATACTTCATCATCAGCCAGATGACGTCCACTGCTGAACAAAGGCATCCCCTGTGGAGGTTCCACACTGAACGACAAACTGCCATTTGCATCCACTGGATGCCAGCGACTCTAACGGCTTTAGCATGCCTAGCAATGGGCGAAAAAACTAAAAAAGCACTGACATCTGACAGTGACATAAAACTAGCCCACCAAATGACGATTAATTTTCTTTTTTTGCCATCTTGATTGGACATAAGATGATACAAAAAGGTTACTTACTTCAGGCCTGACAGGATCCTCAATGCCGACGACACAGAGGCAGGTGAGGTTGTTCACGATGTTGTCTTCGTCGTCCCAGTTGGGCTCCTGGTCTATGTGCACCTGTGAATAAAATATATAAGTATTGTAGATTTCTAGACAAAGAATAGCTCTTTTCAAGGTCTGAGTGAATAGGTTTAAAAACCGCTATGGGTCAGTAGCTTGTCTGCCTTATGAGCTGGAGGTCCCGAGTCAAATCCTGTCCGGGAAGATGTTTGAATGACGAATTTAAGAAATAATAATAAATTAATAAAAGTCTAAAAGTAAAAACGAAAGGGGTTCCCCATACAACAAACGTATTTTTTAAATGTATCATTATATTAGCTCTAATGTAAAAAACGGTAATAAGCACAAGCGTCAAACATGGCATGATACACACATTCTAAAATATAACAACAAATAATAAATAATGGTCAAGTGCGAGTCGGTGACAAGTTTCTGTTCATTACCAAGTTATAACCGGTAATTTCGTTATTGAATTTTGTGGTGGTACGGAACCCTCAGTGCGCAAACCCGACTCGCACTTGGCCGGTTTAAATATAATGTGTGTACCTGGTTGATGTCAGCTTTGCCGGGGACAAAGTCCCTGAAGGCTACGGAGATGGTCCTGAGGCCGTCACAGGCCATGGGTTCAATGACCTGCCGCACGAGCCGCTCTTGCATGTCGCGGGTAAACTTCTCGAGCCGACCTTCGTGACCGTAGATGAACGCGCATCTGGAATGGAAATTGAGATTAAGAATTTATACTTATAAATAAATATTCGGGACATTTTCGCACACACGGTCATCTGACCCTAAACTAAGCAAAGCTTGTGATATGGCTGCCAGAGACTGATATACATACATATATAGTTTTAAATACGTACTTAAATAGATATTAACAACCAGATATAGAACAAACACAAATGTTCACCACATAAATGTTTGTCCTAGGTGGGTTTGTCGAACCCACGCCCCCAAGCTCAGAAGGCAGGTTCACTACCAACTGAAACAACGGGCTATCTGATATGGGGGAGACCTTTGCCCAGCAGTGGGATAGTATAGATGCTTTGGCCATTTTGCGAAATTAATATCCTACTATCTATCTACATATATAAAAGCGAAATTCATTCATCTACTCACTCACTCATTAAACACGAAATCTTGAAACTACTTAACCTACGAAGCTGAAATTTGGCAGGTAGATTCTTTATGGGGTGTAGAGGTCCGCTAAGAAAGGATTTTACGAAAGGGCCGAATTAAGGATGACAAAAGGGGGTTGAAAGTTTATATGAAAGTCTACGCGTACGAAGTCGCGGGCAACAGCTAGTAATATTATAAACGCGAAAGTTTGTATGTATGGATGTATAGATGTTTGTTCCTCTTTCACGCTGTAACGGAACAACGGATCGACCTGATTTTTTGCATGGGTATTGTTCAAAAGCCAGAAAGTGACATAGGCTACTTTTCATTATCATCATCACCATTTTTCATCACTACGCGGGTGGAACCGCGGGCAAGTATAAAAATATTTATTTGTTTTAATATTTTTTATTATGTATACAAAAAAATTAATAATTTTTTTTGCCATTTATTCCGGCCATTATAAAAAAATTCAAACTAAAATATATGCTAAGCTAAACAAAGTAAATTATACTCACTTCTTGAGCACAATCTCGGACGCTCCCTTAGTGTAGAGTCTGTAGCCACCTTTGTACGGTATGACGGTAGACATGCTCTTGCGCACCGAATTAAAGGTGTATACCCTGGTGAGGGACTCCTCAGGGTGTCTTTCACGAACCGCGTCGTAGCTCTGACCAAGCGCTACCACGAAACCAAGTAGGGCACATTCCGTCTTGTTGCCGACTTGCATGGGTGGTCCAGTCGGCTCTTGTGAAGGCTGGAAATGGAAACATTTTTCAAGGATAAGAAATTGTTACTTTTCGTACAAAAGTTTGGGAAATTTCGTAACCGCACTTTTTTTAATGCCGTAGATGGCAAACAAACTAACGGTCCGCCTGATGGTAAGGATACAATATAATACAATACAATGACTCCTTATTAAAATACCACAAAACAAGAATAACACAAACATTACAGTAAAAATATTATCAAGGCTTTTAATAGGCGGCCTTACTTCCAGGCAACCGTGCACGGAAAGGAATTATACAAAAAAAATGTGTTCTTAACTAAAAAAAAACAAAAGTAAATACCTATGCAAATAACAACAAACAATCAATAGACTACAAATAAATATAACATACTTATATATACATACATCATACATATACTACATAATATAGATACAAGCGATTAACAGCACTGACAGATAGATTGCTTAGCGCCTAGAGCTTAGTTAGTTAATCTTATTCGAGATGGGGGTGCACAACACACCCCAAGCGGCCACTACAGGTTTTATCACCTCCACTTTACATTAGATTTTAAAATTATGGGGGTGATGAATTTTGCTCTGATTTCCCGCTTGGGGTGTATGGTGCATTTCCCCCTGGCAACATCTACATGAGCCAACACAGCTCCTTGAAATACCGGAACAAAGCTCTCGGGTGCTGACACAGTAGCACCACTGGCATGGATAAGCTACCACCACAATATCCGTGTTATAACAGCTTCACTGCTTCTTCTTTCGAGTCGATGTTTTGTAAATGATTTATATGATTTCAAATTAAGTTTTTTGACTGAAATTTGGCCACCCCAAGGGCACTTTCCCTGGTCATTCAGGTCGTCTAGTGTGTAGGTTGTAATGCACGCTGCATTTCATCAACTGTGACATTGTCTGAGGGTTCACACGACAGTGACAATCGGTATTAGAGGCCTTTGTATAACTCCATTTTACCATGTTATCCCGACTTCGGCTTACCTGGGCAATAAATCAGTTCAGGGTTTTCCAAGTGGGCCATGGTTCTTTATGGCCACAAGGTAAGTCAAGCGTCTTTGGAGTGACAACACTGTTACTCAGCTTAGTGACTTGTTTAATTCACATCATCAGCCAGTAAACGTCCACTGCTGAACAAAGGCCTCCCTCTTAGAGAGGGGTGTTGCTATAATCACCTCGCTTGGCAAGCAACTTGGGAATCGCAGTACGTTCACCGTGTGCTAATATAGGACGCTGCTGCCCATTCTCCGGTGGTGCTGGTCGCAGTTTTATCACTATGTCATAATCAAATAATTCAGCCTAAAAAACCAGCCGCTGGTTTCCAAATTTTGGTTTACCTTTGAAAAAACTCACCATAATCCTAGAAGTAAAGGCGCTGTTGACGGATACTGCCTCGATCAAGGTCTCGCCAACGTCAGGCGGTAGATCTCGGAAGTTAGGCGTCACTTTGCACAGTTTCTCGCAGATGTAAGATTGGACGACAGTCATCCGGTTGGTGGTGAGGGTACCCGTTTTATCGGAGCAGATGGCAGTGGCATTTCCCATCGTCTCGCAAGCATCGAGATGCCGCACCAAGTTGTTGTCTTTCATCATTTTCTGGAAGATTTAAAGGTGGATTAGCGATTGTTCCCTTTGGTACATCATCGTTGAGAGAAGGAAGTGTATTACATAAAGAATAGCATTTGAATAATATATTTCTATTACCTCATAAAAAGCTTATAATAAACAGAGTCCAACAAAAAAAAAAAAAAAAAATTGTAAAAAAATAATACGTTATAAGTATGATACTTTTATGATAGACGGAGAGCGCACTAAAGCAAGTTTGGGGTCAAACCGCACGCGCGCCTTTCAAATGCTATACGAACACACGCTTTGAGAGAAAGGGACAGAGCATCCCCTCTCAATCCCCACCAAAAACTTTAAACGCTTATACCTCAAATATTTACCAGCCAATTAAAATTATTTTTTCAGTATGTGTAATGTGTTTAATTATATCCTTCGATAAGCCTGATATTTGCAATAAATGAAACACCAGTCATCTAGAACGTAATATGAAAGTATAGTGCGCACTCTTTACCAAGAGATTAAAATATATATATTTTTATTTAAACACATTTCTATTTTGTTTTTGGTGATCGGCTCTTTATATGGCCAGCATTTTATGAGACAACAAAAAAAATACATCACTAGTGTAAGGCAAGAAAAAAAAACCTTGGAAAATTGAGTTGAAATTTTTTTGCCGCCTGGAAATGAGCATAACACCAGGTTCACACCACAGGGGTTTTACATAGTTGTTAATTTCATTTCACAGAGTAATAAGTTTCTAACATGGTATGGACCTGGTCAAAGAAAAAGTAAGCTCAATGGTATATTTAGAGATGGGACTAGTTCGATCTTTAAATTACTTTACGTCGCAAGGGAGGCAAAGTGATATTTACAGCCCGCATTTTGAGTCATCAATGACAGAGAGCTAGTGATGAAAAAAAAAAAACTGTCCAGTATCCAATATATGTACAATTTTCTGTCAATGTTGGGCAATGACAGTCTTCACTCTCACCTTGACGGAGTAGGCGAGCGAGAGAGTGACGGCGAGCGGTAGACCTTCAGGCACGGCGACCACGAGCACAGTGACACCGATGATGAGATGCTTCACCAGGTTGTTGATGTAGGTCGCCTTCCACGGCTTCTGTTCGATCACGAACGTGTGCACGCAGAAGTTGATCACCAGGATGATCACGGTCAGAACGGCGATGGTCGAGCCGGCGTAACCGATCTGTAAAGGTAATTGTAGTTACAATTCTTTGATTGTTCATCATCAGTCCGAAAACGGCTACTGCTGAAAATAAGCCTCTCCTTAAATTTCCACAATGAACGACAGCCTGCCATCTGCATCCACTGGATTTTCATCTTTAAAAAATATCGCTTATAAAATGTTATGTCTTGATAAAACTATTACTACTTAAAATATAATATATACAGAGAAAGTAAGTAAATAAATAAAACTATAAAAATAAATAAATAAGTCGCTGGCATCCAGTGGATGCAAAAGGCAGGCTGTCGTTCAGTGTGGAGGTTAAAGGGGGAGGCCTATGTTCAGCAGTGGACGTCTTCTGGCTGATGATGATGATGATGAAATAAATAAGAGTTATAAAATTATTGACAAGTCCCCCTAAAGAGTTGATATGTCAACATGGGCTGTGCGTTGCATCAATTTGCGCGGTTACGGCAAACAGTAAGTTCCACATTCATATTTAGGTATTAAATAATAGTTGAGAATATAAATAAGTTACATGTTATTTTAGAAACATGATTGGTTATAGAATAATTTGGCAAAAAACAGGCGTTCTAAAGTACGTTTTTAGTTTTTTTCTCCGAATCTAGATGTTCTTGAATGTTATTTGTTGTCACTACTGTGACCTTTGAAGAACCTTTGCTATGACAACGGAGAGGCGCGTGCACAATGCATGATGCAATGATATTATATGGCACAGATTATCCACGTCATCTGTGTTCCTCGATTTCGAGTTAAGTGTCCAGGCCCTAGAGGGCCACCCTTATAATTATGAAAGAGGCATACCTGAATGGCGAGCTTGGTGAGTTTAGCTTGCAGGACTGACTTCTCCTTCTTGTGGCTCGCCTCGGGGGCGGGCTTATCGCTAGCGGGCGCTGGCACATGGTTGTCGTCGGGCCGCGCGTGGTTAGCGCCGTGGTTGTTGCCCGACGCGGCCAGGGTCACGTCGTCGTCACCTGTTTGAACGGACCCTTACATTTTTTGTTATTGAACATACAACCCTTTACATTTACTTAAATTTTTCGTTTTGGTTTGCGTTTGACCGCCACCTCGCCTGGTGTTAAGCGATTATGTTGTCTTCGATTGAGCACACATGCCTAGAAATCCGATTCACTCGCGACTTAAAGACATAAATTGGGGGTTGGAAGTGGCCAAGGCTGTAAGGACTGAGATGGGACTTGCTTTTTGATAAGATTTGATTATCTAAAGGTTAGTTTTATTGCGAAATAATACGATACATTTTTGTACTTAAATTTTTACTTAGATGCTTAAAACTTGGTTGCTTTAATCGGGACATCCATTTTAAATTCAATTCGCTACAGGGTTTTTTTGAGAAACGATAGTAGGTACAATTTTGTACTATCAATATTGGCCTTATAAATATGGTTAAAACTCAACTTTTATAATAAGTCACTTAGAATTGACAATATTTCACGCACTCACCCACCACCCTGTTACCCGCTAATACCCATGAAGGCGTCAACGGGGTGAAGGTTTGACAGTTAAAAGTGACTGATTGTATTAAAGGATAAGATTAAAATTACAGAATTAGATATAATAAAGTTCCTGCAGCCTTGGTAACTTAGATTTTATTTGGTTTAATTTTAATAAGTAAAAAAATGCCAGTTTCTAAGTTATCGGCAATAACACTCAAGGGCAAAAAAAATACAGCTTAAAAATTCCAATAACATATTACTTGGTGCAGAATAATTGCGAGTGTTACATTTCAATAAAAATAAAAAGTACACGTTTCAAGTGATTACTGATTAATACGGGCAGCTCGCGTTTAGAAGAAGTTTGCTGATCAATAGCAGGGGGAGCGGAATCTAGTGGCAAAACAGTTGAGGTGTAATAGAGATGGGGTTTTGTCGAGTATTCGAGCTATCGATACTTTTTAGTTTTGAACTGTATTGCTTAACTAGCTGCACCCACTTTTTCACCCGCGTGAACAATGATGAAAAATATTATAATTTATATTCCACGACCTATAGTTAATATACCACATTTTATTAAAACCCGTTATGCCGTTTCGGCGTGAAAAAGTAACAAACATACACACTCGCTCACGGAAATTGAACGGAGAGTGCTTATACGCTGGATTAACACATAGGGTTTCATCACCATCATCATCAATTTTCATCATTGTTCACCCGGGTGAAACAGCGGGCGCATTTAGTTAAGTCAAACACACAAACGCAGTTGTAAGCGGCGTAGCTAGTTGTTCAGTTCTAAACTAAAAAGTATCGATAGTTTGTATACTTGATAAAAATCAATGACCCATCTCTATATAACATTTTAATGGTTTTGCCATGACGTTCCGCTCTCTGATCATTCGTTAACTGCTAAAGGGTGAAAATTAATCATTAGCTAACTACGGTGATTGCTACTCTATCTCTAAAATGCTTTCAAATGAAAATGAGAGATGTAATGCAAACTGTTATTGAAAATGTAATTACATTTTTGTGCTCGTTTTTAACTTTACATCTACATCCTATTCTGGATAAATTTAAAATAAATATATTAAATAGTAAACAGTACACTAAAGGACAGGTTAACTACAATATTCCCAACTTGAAGCCGTAACGAAAGCACCAACACAACCATTACAAATATCGAGTATACAGAACACTGCAAGTATGCAATTGATTTACCGTACTTGCTGTATATTAATTGCATACTGTAAATATACCGTAGATATACTGTAAATATACATTATACTGTCATGTGTATTGTATACCATGAACCTCTAATTCACAAACGTCCGATATAAGTCTGTTTTAAGTAATGTGTTTTATAAAGTTCACGCTGATGAAAAATATCATGCATGAAAACGAGTCAAGGTAAACTTGAGCTGATATAGACCTTTTAAATGTTTCTGCAGTATACTGTAGGTTTGCAGAATTCCGTATACTGTAAGTATGCAGTATATTGTATGTTTGCAGAATTCCGTATATGTGCTATGCAATATATATGTAGGTTTGCAGAATTCCGTATATATGCAGTATACTGTAAGTATGCAGTATATTGTAGGTTTGCAGAATTCGTATATATGCAGTATACTGTAAATATGCAGTATATTGTAGGTTTGCAGAATACCGTATATAAGCAGTATACTGTAGGTTTGCAGTATATTGTAAGAATGCAGTATATTGTAAGTATGCAGTATATTTTAAGTATGCAGTATATTGTAAGTATGCAGAATACTGTAGGTATGCAGTATACTATAATTATACTTATCTCAGGCCCTTAGTGTACGGAAGGTTTAACAAGCGGGGCATAGCAAAGGAGAACTTACCGGACAGGCTCTTGCGTTGAGACGCTTCCTTTTTCTGCTGCTTTTTAGCTTCTACGTTTTTCCATTGTATTTTTCAAGCATACACATTAAATGACAACGATTCGTATTGTTTTTACATCATGCAGTCAACACGACATATACACGATGCAGAATCAATGTGTATGTTTTTTTTGTATATTTTTTTGTTCGTCGACGACATGGATGGGCGTGCAGCGGGCCGGGGTATCGAGGGGGTGGAGAAAAAAATAATTGGATGTCACTGAACAGGTCACACTAGATCTATAAGGGTAAGCCGCCGACTAAACTGTTCAGTTAGTCCCAATCTGAACTATATCTTCAATCAATAGCGATGACAACTGAACAGGTTAGTTGGTGACAATGTATGTTCCAACATTTGAGGTTAACCTTAAATGTTTGAACTATCTAATAATGCATTTACAGAATGCTTTAAGGGTATTTTTTACTTTATGAATTTAATGGAGATTATTTATTTATTGAAGATGGGGATAATTTAAACACTAAAAACAATGGAATACAATCAAGAATCGAAGTACCATGCTCCCCACAAAACAATTCAGGCTATTAGTCATACATATAACGATTATACGAACAACGTTCAACATGACTTTGAAAACACATAATAAAAAACCTGACATAAAAATAAGAAATGTGGATATCGTCAATAAATAAAATAATCTCGTTTTTTTGGACGAATTTGGCAAAGTTTTTATTTTCATGTTTGCTAGTATGTTTTAATTGAAATTAAGTTTTTTCATGTTTAATTTTGTGAAGGAAACCATCATTGACTTACATAACATAACGCGCACTGGATGCGTATCGACTCTAAAATCTAAGAAAAATAAGTTTAAGTCACTTGAGCGGAAAAATATGTTTTTAAGCTGTAGATCTTACCAATTTCATCCAATTTAATAAAAAAATCTTCCCTCAATATGTGCGGCAAATCAATAAAGAAGAGGGAAGTGGGGGTAACAGGGGACAAGGTATTTAATACGTCACTGATGGTCACACTAAGATGTATGCGACGAAGCGAAATGTCTCACTATGCTCATTTACAAATGAAAAATATGTAATAAAACCTTTTTTTGTTCTTTTTAGAAACATGCCAGTAAGACTTTTGTAGGCTATTTTAACTGCTCCATTGCGCTGTCAATGCTTACAGTACTATAACTCTGTTTTACTTACTACAAACATGGCAAATTGGCAACCAATCACAAGCATCCGTTTCGTCAGTCGTCGTTCTCATTGGTTGTTTATACGCCATATTTGTTTACACTTGTAGAAACGATCGAAAAACAGACTATGAAGTCTGATTGCGTTACAGTATAAAGGTATAATAATGATTTTTGAATGGCATAAAACATGGGTAATACTTGTACGTAGGGTTGGCACCCGTCCCGGTTTTGATGATATTGTCCCGATAACCTATAATTTTGTCTCGATGTTTTTATAACATGCGACGATCGATCAATTTGTTCAGATTCACAGCAAAATGACGCGTCGCGAAAAATGCTACGTCGTTGACTAGAGGGCCATTCATTAATTACGTATGGACGATTTTAGCAACTTAACTTTACTCCCCCGTCGAAGGACGACCGACCGGTTGTATTGATTTTTTTTACAGGTGGCAACCCTGCTCTTCGGAAGCTATTTAAGTATATTTCTGTATCTAACCAGCCTTGGGTCTGGTGCGATTTAAAGCGTCCACATCTGAACAGAAGCGCACTAAGAAGCATATCTACTGGCAATGTCCGTTAAATGAGCATGGTGAAGACAACGCTATTCTAGACTTGCGCGGGTATGCTATGGACGTGTGATGCGCTCTTTCATGACAACTAAATAAAAAAAAGTTCATGAAAATTTACTTTTGGTTGTGTAACACAATTTTTTCCATTTATAATATTGGTCAATCAACAAGACTCATTCTGAACAATCATTGCTTAGTGCAATCTTGTCATACTCAATTCTATGATCATCTCAAAGAAAGCGATAGGTAAAAAATAATACCCAGGCTTGATTTTCTCCTAGTAGGCTGATGTCAGGTGCGTATCACATATTGCAAACTTCCCCAGTGTGATGCTTCAAAGAATATTTTATTTTGTGGACGCGTTCGATATAAGACAAAACCAGTAAATATATAGCAGGAAATTGAGTCTAAAGCCATCCCCTGCGCCTAAAATCTAACAAAACATGTTAAGCTAGCATCGAGCTTATTATGGATATCCGTTAATTATTAGGATTTTCTTCGCTATCGTTTGCCATCTCGCTCACGCGCAGTTTGCGAGTAAGAAAATAGAATGGGATGGCACGCGATCGTGACAACAATCTGAATCACGAACGAACATCCGCAATAAGCTCGATGTTAACTAATGTTGTTTTTAGAATATTATTCATGCCAAAGTACTTTGACATTAACAATGGTTTGTTAACAAATCAATAGGCATTTGTTTGTAGGTTTTTCATTTCTCAGCTAGCGTATAAAGTTCCCTTTACATCCCAACACAAAAAAAAAAAACAAATCAACAAAATCCACACAGTCATCAAAAAGCGCACCACCGCCCCACTAAAAGTACCGCAACCGAGGCTACACGCTGGCACCGACCTTTCTTCATCTGTTTGATTTCCTTTTCATTGGTCTCAACCGCGGCGCCGAGCAGTGTGAAGATGATGCCAGCTTGTGAGTTGACGCCCACCGCCGATACCAGCATCTTGCCGGAGCCTGGAACCAACGTGACATGGAGACGTGAATGAATGAACGAAAACTTACATCTTCTCTATCTCTACACAGTATAAATTAAAGTCGCTCTCCGCGTCTGTCTGTCTGTATGGCCGCTGTCTCCTCCTAAACCACGCAACGGCTTTTGATGCGGTTTTCACCTTCAGTTAGATACATTTTCACGGAAGGTTAATATATATAACTAGCGACCGCGCGGCTTCGCACGTAAATTAAACCCGTACGAAGCCGGGCGGGCGGGTCGCTTCGCTAGTATATATTAATATAATTTGTCACCGACTCGTACTTGGCCATTATTTATTATTTGTTGTTATACTTTAGAGTGTGTACTATAATCATACAAAGTTTGACGCTTGTACGTGTTACAGTTTTTACATTAGAGCTGATACAAAAATACGTTAAAAAATACGTTTGTTATGGGGACCCCCTTACGTTTTAACTTTTTGAGTTATTTATTATTTCTTAGTTAATCCACTGTTACATTACATATTCTGTGTGAATTTCAACTGGTTCTATTACGGTTCGAAAGATACAGTCGTTACTAGGTAGGACAGAGACGGACGGACGGAGACAAACAGACATCGTAGGCTCAGTAATATATAGGGTTCCGTTTTTACACATTGGGTAAGGAACCCTAAAAATAACTAAATCAAAATCTGTTCTGCCGTTTGGGAGCAACGATGTCACAGACAGACACACTGACACACACGCTAAACTTATAACATTCCTCTTTTTGTGTATGGGTACGGAACCCTAAAAACAGCAGAATTGAGAACCCTCTTCTTTTGAAGTCAGTTAAAAAGAAACAATGTAGTGTACAAACCTTCCATAACGTGGGTCCCAGATAGCACCATAGGATCAAAAGATTCTCCCTTCTTGACATGGTCCGATTCACCGGTCAGTGAGGATTCGTCGACCTACAACAAACAAAACAATATAATTATCACCAAATCAAAATACAAAGTAGATTTATAAAACAACTAGCACACGCACCCCGGCTTCGCACGGGTGTAAATCTTATTTTTTTACACCTTGGGTTACATTATTGGCGTTTTAGTAAGGATCCCAATTAAAAAAAATATATAATATAGCCTATTTCCCCCGGGGATAGTGTAGCTTCCCAACAGTGGAATAATTTTTCAAATCGGTTCCGGAGTTTTGAAGCCTATTCAATGCAAACAAACAAACAAACAAACAATCAAATCTTTCGATGCCAGGGCTACGATAACATAGCGGACCACTAATGTTGAACACTATGCAAGCGACATAACGTCTAAATTGGAGTAAATGTGGCATTTTGAAGTATATAATTGATACAATGTATGTCATTGTACATACGCTCGGACGTTTTTGACTGTTTGCACTGAGAGATTGTGACTCTATAGGAACATCTCAATACAATAGCAAAAAAAAAACTACCTCAGATAGGTAGTTTTTTTTTGCTATTGTTGGGAAGCAAGCTAACGGGCCGCCTGATGGTAAGCAATCACCGTCGCCTATGGATATCTGTAACACCGACGCATCACAGATACGTTGCCGAAATGCCGACCTTTAAATACACTATTAACAGCCCTGAAGAACCCCATGTTATAGGTCAAATACAAGCTGCCTGAATTGGTGTTCCCGATAGTTACAATCTGGGTGTCTTTTCACGAGCGTATCGGTTTTTTCTAGGCAAGCGTGCTCCATCGTAGACCGCATCATCGCTTAACATCAGGCGAGTTATCGGTCTCTTTATCTTTTAAAAAAACCGACTTCAAAAAACCACAAAATTCAAACATTCTAATGCCACTTTGGCGGGTAATATATTTTATTATCAAAATTAGATATATGTACATGTTTTTAAATTTATGTTGTAATTGTTCCCATCGGACTTCAAAATCCGTTTAAAAATATTATTTTGTTCTTTGTAGTGGCATATTAACTTGTATATATATGAGGCATATGTTTGAGTTTTGTGGTTTTTTGAAGTCGGTAAAATATCTATTTACTAAACGATGTCTACGATATGGTATGGTACATTACAGCTACCTATACTTTTCGAAAAATATGAGAAATAACGAAACGGACGAATGTGTGAAGCGCCATGGTTCTGCTCCATTAAATGCGACTTTAGTAAAATATATTAAGATTTAAGGTCATATGTCACAAGCTTGCTTAAAAGTGGGAAAACCTTGCCTTAAATGACTTTAGACGCATGCACCTAAGCCTAAAATAAACGCGACAACAACCGGTGCAATCAGTTTTTTAGGCATGTCATATATTATCACTATTATAGAGAGTGAAAATTTCGCTCATACCTAAAAATAGGCATGTTATATAACTTTTTTATCTACCCAAATGGAGCTCACAATTTAATCCTCAGGAAACGTACATAACGCGACAATGGCACATTTTATCGCACTACAGTGCAAATAAGTGTAATTTTTTATTCTAAACCCAGCGCGGTGATCAAACATGAACACGAGTTGATAAAAATGCCGCAAGGTGCTCATTACGTAATAATTACTGTACTGCTATCTGTGTCTATCGCTTTGATGTAGTTATAGGGCTGTCACGTAGAAAAATTATGAGATAATTAATAAAAAGTTACGTTTGCCCTTATTTTTATAGGTGTTTATTTTGGCTGTAGTTTTCCCAATAAATAAGAGAATATTTTAAAGTAGTTTATATTATTTATGGGATATTTACCGTGATAAGGTTGTACAATCGCAGTGATTGCAGTGAAAAGCAGATTTAGATTAAAACAGTGTTTTATAAATTGAGCGAAATATCTTCGGGCGTTTATCAAAAGGATGGACAGCAGCGTCCTATTAGTGTTATTATACGGTGTTACGGTGGTTTGTTACGGTGAACGCGATCTCCAAGCCTAAGTGTGGGGATTATGGCAACACCCCTCTCTAAAAGGGAAGCTTTTGTTCAGCAGTTGCCTGGCTGATCATGTGATGTGTGGAAGTGTGTCGAAAATAAAAGACGGTGTCAAAGCGTCAACTGTCAAACGGACATCGTCTTTAGTTCCATGCATGGTAGGAAAGAAGACTGTAGAGCAGCTGTTGCCATAAAATTTTGATGGACTGATAAGGGTGGCTATTTCGCCATTTTATTCGCAGCAATTTTGAAGTTTTAATTTATTAGCGAGCGGGTATATGTTGTTCTGAGATCAAGGACAGGCTTTAGCGAGGAAATTTACACCGATTATAATTATACAGTCGCTCCATAGTCTTCCTACCTACCATGTATTTAGCTATATATCTAATGCAAGAACCAGCGGTTCACAAATCCAGTCTCTTCGAGAGGCCATGGTCAAGCATATGAATTTGTCCCTTAAGGCAGTCTCCGATTGGGGCGATGCCAACCTGGTCAAGTTCAATGCTGCTAAGACCCAGGCGTGTCTGTTTTCCGCTAAAAGGACGCCGTTCCAACTGGCTCCTACTTTCCGTGATGTACCCATACCGATAACTGACCGGCTTAAGCTTATGGGCGTTACTCTATCTTCTACCCTCAACTTTGGCTCCTATATTGAGGACAAGGCTCAATTGGCTGCCAAGAAGCTGGGTGTCCTATCGAAGGTGCGACGGTATTTCACGTCGGAACAGTTGCTTTCACTGTATCAAGCACAAGTTCGGTCGTGCATGGAGTACTGCCCTCACCTTTGGGATGGATCAGCTAAGTATCAGCTTGGGGCTTTAGAGTCTATCGAAAAGCGTGCCAAGAGGCTCATCGACAATGAATCCTTGGTTAAGACTAAGCTCTTAGTCTTGAGCATAGGCGTAAAGTTGCTAGTCTATCGGTCTTTTATCGAATACATTTCGGAGAGTGTGCATCTGATCTTCATGATCTAATTCCTTCCTGCCCATTTTTCTATCGGACTGCCAGAGCGGGCACAAAAAATCGACACCGCTTTATGGTTGGTATTCCGAAAACCCGAACGAAGCGCTTTGATTCCATTTTTATTGTGCGAACTGCAAGTCTGTGGAATGCGCTGCCTGAATGGGTCTTCCCCGATAGATACAATCTGGGTGTCTTCAAATCACGAGTGAATCGGTTTCTTCTAGGCAAGCGTGCTCCACCGTAGACCGCATCATCGCTTAACATCAGGCGAGTTGGCGGTGAAGCGCAAGCCTAATATTTATTTAAAAAATTTTTATTAATGTCGCTAATGATATTTTTTTGTAGATAACCTAGCTTGATCGAATTTTATTTCTGCGATCACCCCAGAGGCCTCCCACAGCCTCGTAGGCATTCTTATTTCTATCAATGAAGTATCTCTCGTTCTCACTTTTATAGATAAAGCGAGAGAAAAGCCAAGACTAAAAAATAATGGTCTAAGCATCGAGATACAATTCCTATATAGACTCACAATCTCTCAGTGAAAATGTCACGTGCATAGTGTTCAACGTTAATTGTCCGCTATGTCATCGTAGCTCTGGCATCGCGCGGCGACAACGAAATAACCAAAAACAAATTCCAAATACAAAAGAAATTCGAATTCGAATACAAATTCGGATCGCGGTTACCTTGTAACTAATCAAAAAGTCTGCACAATTCGTAGCGTGCGCCGATTTCTGGTTCGGATTTTTTATTGGCACGATTGTGACTCTATATGTATTGTATCTCGATGGCTCTAAGATATAGCGGACAGCGGTAGACCCCCAGACTTGATTAGATCTCAAGACACCAAGGATTAGGAACACCCGGTGGTGTTCCAGAACCTTGGTTTGTGTCTTATTTAAAATTTTATAAAAATCACAACCCTACTTATCAGTTCCATCTAAGGCGCCGTTGCCGTTGACGCAAATTCAACAATTACACGTTATCAATTGAATGAAGCAGGTATTGATAAGGAAGCCTGATTGTACCATTCAATCTGACCATGAATTGTATCTATTTGGGTAAGCTTTGATTTGATATAGAAATAGATAAAATGTTATCATCAAGGGTGCAAACCTAAATCTAGATTTGTATAGGTATAACAAGTTGCACTAGTTGAAATGTGGAATGAGCTACCTAGCGTGGTGTTTCCGAAAAACTACAATCAAATAAAAATCAATCAATCGAAATTCATCATAGTCAGCCCATAGTCTACTGCTAGACATGGGCCTCTTCCAAGGTGCGCCACTCAGCCCGAACTTCGGTTTTTCTCACTAATCTGACTTAAATACATAATATTGTATAGTATCTACATTGTCGCCTCACTTTTTACCCGACTGCGCAAGAAGGAGGGTTATGTTTTTCGCATGTATATGTGTATGAGGTTTCTTTGGCACGCTCTACAGCCACCATGCTGGCCCAGTGCAAGTTGGTGAATGTCATATATATTTGAACTTTTTGTTTTTAAGGGTGCAGGGCTGAGGATTGAACCGGGTGCCGTCAGATTGTAAAGCGCACATGCTACCGCTTAGCCACCATCGCTCCTTGGCCACCATCGTGCAAATATGCCTCGAATAGGCGAATATGCCTCCAGTCGCTCAATTTTCTTGTAGCTTACCTAAATCGACAGAATATGCCTTCAAGGCTCATTAAGTATCAACAAAAAAGCTTTAAGTCTTGACCAGAATTCTGTGTAAATTATGAAAAATTTAGCCATTTAAAATGACGCCTCTGTCCGACACGTGGTGCTTTAGCTGTGGTACGTCGATGAAATCGTCTTTCAGTTTCATACAGGGCCACAGAATGTTTTATAGTCCACTGCCGTAAGTACTAGGTAAGGCATTGACGCACGAACGCATCGGAATGCCGATAGCGCGTGGATATAGAAATTATAGCTCACCGATTAGCGCTTTGATAAAGCCAGTGTGAAAATTGGACTTATCGAATAAAATTATTACTTGTATATTAGTAAGAAACAGTATCGTCTTGTACATTTAGAGAAGTTTCGTTAAGCTCGTTACGTAGTTCAACCAGGTTAGGAGATCGGTAGATCGGCAAAGTTATGGAACGTTTGATACGGTCTCTCTTTAGATGGAGTATCGCGGATGGCATGGTTGCCCAAACAGGTATGCAAAAATCCCATAGTCAGCACTATGATTTCAAGGGATGATCAAAATGAAATGAGTGGGAGTGTTTTGCGAAAGGGATTTTGTGCAAAAATGGCGTTTTGAGAAAATAAAGTTGTGCTAAAATGACGTTTTGCGGAGGTGACCAAAATTTTAACGATGACATTTAGCGAAAGCTATGTTCTGCGTCACAACTAACAATATGCGTGTGTTATGCGACTTTGGAAAGGCGTTTGAATGCGTTGGTCATTCAATTCAATTACCATTAAAACGCGGATTTTACAAAGATCGTTGCTTTGTTCCTTATTCCGTATCGCCTGCTCCACAAAAACGAAAAGACGAAATGAAAATATAAATAAATAAGTCTATTCGTAGAACAGCTAGCTTTGGCGTTCTGCAAGGAATCATTTCAGGGCCCTTTTTGTTTCTCACTTTTGCTAACAAAATACTACGTAGGTAAGAGTTCCATGAAGAATGTAAAATTATCTTTTCAGTGTTGGCAAAAGAAGTAAACGAAACACGACTAGGCGCCTGAGATCGGGAAGAGTGGCGTCAACACAAATTAAGGGACCCTACGTCAAATGTAGTTATGTAAATTACCTTGAGATCGTTACTCTGTAGTAGGATGCCGTCGGCGGGAAGCAGATCACCGTATTTGATCTGACATATGTCGCCGACGACTATTTCGCTTATGGATATCTGGCTAACTTCATTGCCTCGGATGACGGCGAACTTGTGCTCGCCCTCTATCCGATTCTGGAGACCTCTGAAAATTGGGACATGAATCCATGTTATTATTATTCAAATTCCGACATAAAAATAGGAAAGAATGAATACACTATGATGTTTACCTAAATTGCCTTTCTTTCGTGTAATCGTTGAATGCTGTGACTATAACGACTACTATGACTGATATTAAAATAGCCAGACCCTCGATCCACTGGTAGTGTCCTTCCTCTTCGTCCAATTTTGCTGAAAAATAAAACAAAACATTTAAACCGCTTATTCATATTCAATTAAGTGATTATAAATAATTGCATGGTGTCATTTCTAGCCATAACTACTTGTCCGGAAATTTATATCCAATTGATTGAATAAATAATTTACTTTGAAGAATTAACGTTAATAAACGTCAGTTTTTCTTCTTAAATTTTTAGTAAAAGGTTCTAAAGGATCGTGCACTACACGGGAAAGGAGATTTAAAAAATCATGAAATATTGAGGGAATTTTTTGTTATATGTTATACTTTTATATAATATTTAAAAAGGTAATCGGTACATATAACATGATAATTTTTGCCTTTGGTTTACTTTTGTATTTTGTAAACCATTTTTTAATTATATGCCTAAACAACTTTATCAAGCCTACAAAGCTAGCCTATGGTTTTCAGAAGGGCTGCAAGCATTGTTAAAAGTTCCTCAAGATTTCA
Source organism: Agriopis marginaria (assembly GCA_932305915.1). Lineage (NCBI taxonomy): Eukaryota > Metazoa > Arthropoda > Insecta > Lepidoptera > Geometridae > Agriopis > Agriopis marginaria. Next base: position 15,424,457 of record OW029914.1, on the reverse strand, counting down.
AGAAGAATGGAATAATAATTATATATTCTAGTTATAGCATATTCTACGGTATGAGGATTGTGTGATTGCGATTTGCTAACAAACTGGGTCGTTTTGTCGGTAGGTACTATATATCTAATTACATTGTCCGCCTATATACCAGAAGTCGTTTGAGATCCTGTGCGCTTCTTTAAAAAAAGCAATAAAAATGTAGTGTCTGGTGTAGTATAATATAATGCAGATTTTTTCTCGTTCACATATACTTTTTCCCATAAAACCCGCTTCATTGTTTTTTCCAATAATTCAAATATGTTGTAAGTCAATATATCTCCGAGTGTTTAATAGCAACATCATTCATTATGTATTCTGAATTTCTGAGTAAGAGAAAAAGAAATCGTACAAATGAATATTAACTATTCAATGAAGTCGAATGCATTGTACTCTCCGTTACTGTGGTGAAATATTAAGTAACACGAGTGATATTGTGGGTGGCCTGTGGTAAATAGGGTTGACAGTTGACACCAATAACCACTATTGCTACATGTTCTACAATCATACTTCCTTAAGAATGGGCTGTTTTAAGTTAAGTTAAGACCATTTTGGATAAGTTGATTACACGAAAAATTCGTACGCCAAAACATTATTCTGAAAACTTAGAGGTAAATTGTGGTCATTCTTCCCGAAACCACAACATCGCACAATATACTACCTTTGAAATATCAACTAGGCAGGCTTTTGGCAACCCTGTTATAAGATTATATAGCATAACAGTTTAAGTAGTTGTATCGGCTGCAGACTCGACCGATTACGGATGTGTATTAAATTTAACAGTTTCAGTGTGTACTTATATAACCGGTACGGTTAGCGGAAAGCCTATAGTTCCACATTCAGTGGTCAGACTGTCCAAATCTTGATTACTACCAATACCAATATCGGGTTCCTGTTGTGATTGCATTGATTCTGTTTAACTTTTACTATCATACAACAAAGTGTTAGTTGACCTATATTTTGAAAATATAGGTCGTACAATTCCAGACTCTTAGCTAACAGACAGGACTATGTAAAATGTTATCGTTTAATTTCTCGAAAAGTTTGTCGTTTTTTAGAGGAAAACGAACCTAGAATTATTTGGAAAGGATCACATTTCATGCTTATATGAATGGTAAATTCATATGATTTATTACCATTAATACCATTAAGTTTAATTTTACTTCATACTGCTATTAATATTTTCGGCCTTGTTTTAAAATTGCCTTTTTTGCAAGTAAAGCATTATCTTGAATTAGTTTGATTCCGATTAGATAGGCCTATTGGTTAAAACTAAATAGATAATTTTATATTGCAGTAAATTTTAAATCAGCATCAATGCCATTTACCATTTGTAAAAATGTACATCTTTAACAAAATATGGTAGTAATAAAGTAAAAATAGAGAAAAATTATAGACATAAGTAACAATTAAAATTTTCTTAGAATAAAGAAACAAACAGCTAGTGAAGATTTTTTTTTCATGATAATCTATCTTCCCATACACGTTTCTAGATCAAAGAGATGAAAAATCATGTATGTGACAGATCGTATAAAATATAGTAATCGAATTTGGAGTCGGTGCCGCTTGAACGAATCACCACGTTTGATTATGCAGATGTACCTAAGTGTTAAGTTCGGTTCATTGAATACAAGCAGGTACATTCGATTGTAATCTGCTCAACCTTGTGTTCATTTTAGCTATAGTGTATCGGTAAAGGGATGTCGAATTTGGCCAGGTTGAATTTACTTGAACTTGCCAAGTGTCCATATTTATCTATACTAATATTATAAAGAGGAAAGATTTGATTGTTTGTTTGCATTGAAATAGGCTCCGAAACTACTGAACTGATTTGAAAAATTATTTCACTGACGGGAAGCTACACTATCCCCGGGTGACATAGGCTATAATCTATACCCGTGCGAAGCTGGGGCGGACCGCTAGTTAGAAATAAAGTAATTGATGATATATAAAAATAGACACATTCATACCCTTCCATATTTTAATAAGTTAAATCATTGATATCCACTATTATTTTTATAGTACAAAAATAATTACTACAACGACACACAAGATATTTAATTTCTTTACAACATCCCCAACAAACATTCTTTAAACGAACACGTGAATTGAAGCCTAGAATTTTTGATTCAGTGAGATCAAGACTATCAAACCAACAACCAAGCAAACAGACGAATCCTACAAGGGAAGGGCAGTGAAGGGTGCATGTCACTACTCAAACGTGGTTAGTACGCAAGGGAATGCAACTATACCATTATCATGCCAGTTACCATGGTTTCTTAAGTTTCAGACATCAATATTAATAATGTATTTAAGAATATTTTGCCTGCATTGAATCGTCAACACACTAGAAATTATTATATACCGATCAGTAGTAATTATGAAATTAAAACGTATAAATTTACTGATTTCTAAAATCATTGGATTTACTCCAAAGTATAAACTATTAGTAAACCATGGCAATGTAGGAAACACAATAACTAATACAGAAGAATAACTATTCGACAAACATCAGCTAAACACAATAGAGGCGTTTTAGTTGCCATTGTTTAGGTATTTTGTTTTGATAACCCAAAAGCCAATGATCATCTCGAGTACATTACTAACATTACGAGCAGTGTTATTCAGATAATCTTACCAGGATCGTCTAAAGTTTCCATATTGTTATTGAAAAGAGAAAATACACTGATTATTAGTAATAAATAGAAAATAAATGCTGAATCTAATACATGCAAGGTCCTTCGACTAGCAATGTCGTTTATTCCTCCATTGTTACAGTTAACATTGAATACCTAACAATCTACATAATTTAACAACAAATACCTTTGTAAATATAATCTTATACAAGCTATAATATCTAATGATAATGAAATTTCAATGTTTGCTACATACTAAAGAATGAATTAAAATAACATGATGACAAGAAAAGAAAAAGCTTGTCAGTAACGAGAATGAAAAGTTGAAATGATTATAATTAATATGCACGTCGATGAAAAGACTATATACAAATTTAAATTCTTATAATCCCGAAAATTAAAACGAAACGAACGAATGAATATAAAGAACGACAAAAATATAACACATAAGAAGGCCTAACAGTAATTAACTTAAAATAAAACAAACAGATGTATGCGTTGAATAGAGTAACAAGAGGTTAGAGCAGTACTTACCAACATCTGAGGGGTCCTCTGACGGCTTATAGAAGCTCAAACCTAACGAGACTACGGCGGCCACCTCCAGGATGATCAGCGTCACGTCCTGCAGCGCCTCCCATACTAAGGTCAGGAAGGTCTTCGGCGGTTTGGGCGGGATCATGTTAGAACCGAACACCTCTCGCCTGTGCTGCATGTCAGCTTTTGAACCGCTAAGACCTGAGGACAAGAAAAAAATTGTCTTATACAAGGCACAAAATAAATAAGTAACAGTAGAAAAAGTTCGCTGGAGAAATCTAATTAAGTTACTCAGTCCTTTATATTGGAATGTTTAGAAAAATTTAGATGCATAGCCAGACTAATAATCGCTACCGAAAATACAGATGACACGCCTATATCTACATCTCGGTACAATATTGATATTGTGATAAGTTGACCTTCATCAAGCATCGAGAATTTGGGCTGTCTGTAAAATTTTGCGTTGATTTCCGAACAGGAATTAACAATTTTGAAGTTGAGGAAGGTCTACGTAACGGTAAGATTGCTCGTTTCCTGTATTTGTATTGATTGCACGAACAGCTGTAAATACAACATCAAACACGTTTGATGTTTTAGCACTTCAACAGTTCTAATTCTGAAGTATGATTTATATCGCTCCACCTTGCTTTGAGAAGAGAAAGAAATTCGACTGAGTACGTGAGTACTGAGCATACAATACCTAAAAGATTTTTCCGGTATTTAAATCAAATCAAATCAAATCAAATCAAAATTATTTATTCAAGTAATGTACATTATAAATTGTTACTGGCTCTAACTGCCAAACTGGGTGTTGGAAACCCGTATCTTGGTAGTTAGTTCCTTCCATAGACATATGCTGAAGTCGTGTACATTCATTGATTGTTACTTGTGTAAAATAACAACTTAAACTAAGCATCATATTCTTTTATATTTATATTATTTCAATTTAATTGCCCTCAAGTTAATTGACATTCTAATATATATATATATACATACATCCCTTCCCCTTCCCTGCCTGCTAAATGTAAATGTAAATGTAAATATTAAGGCATTGCAAAGAGTCTCGTAAGTAAGAATTTCATCGTTATATCAAATTGTTATTTGAAAGGGGATGAAGTATCGTAAAGTTTATGTTATAGCAGCTTCTTAAAGAAATACAGCCGCGAAGAACGCATCACCATTCATATTAGACGAGTCGGAACGGGCCGACAATGTTGGAGCACGCACGTACACTGGTGGATAATAAAACTGAGGGTGCTGGATTTGAATCAGCGAAATATTGAAGTGTTTATATTAAAAGGGTATTAAAAGATACAAAATTTAATCTTAATAATCTTCCAAAGAAGAAAAGAAACAATTCCTTTTATTGTGACAATAAACTCAGCTACGTATAACATTCATAGGATAGTATGACCACCAAACAGAAGAGACACATTTAACAATGTTGTACGTAATAAAATTATTTCGAGAACAGTGGAACCTTGTTGTAACAATTTCAGGTTACGCGAAATGCATCATGTCATGTTAACAAATATGTGGAGCTTCTTTGAATATAGTCCGAATACTATTGTAGTTAGTTTCCATCTCATAGTTTGCGTACACCATTTATAATGTTTTGATTTCAATTCTGCCTTGTCGATAATGTACGAGTCGTGTTAAACGCATTTAATATAATTTTCTTCATTTTGAAATCTGACAGTCATGCCGTCATCTTCCGAATAACCACACTAAGGATAGATCGCATATTAGTTTCTGATATTTGTGGTTCATCGACCGGCGCTCCTCAACATTTGCCGAATATTTACGTGTACGTATCTAAAAATACTTTATTTATGTAAGCCGATGTACAATACAGAAGGCTGTTACATTTTTATGCCTGTACAAAATTGTTATTTTAAAAGCGCGTGTAAAGTCGCTTTTTATTTATGTTAACGAAAGAGCAGGTGACTAACGTACAGCTAAAGAGAAAGCTTTTGCATGATATGAAAAAAAAAACGTTTGTTTAATGTGTAAACTTTGTTAGAGAACAACTGAATCGACGAGAATTCTTTTGGAAGCAAATATCACGTTTTCTCGTATATTTTGCATTTGCTATCTGTCGTGGTAGGCTGTAAGCGTAGTCGTGGAGCTTACGTAGTTAAACGATTTTTCCTTGGTGTAATGCTAAGATTTTATGAATATTTATAATAGCTCTTAACTTTGCCCTGCCTCGGCAGATAGGACGGTAGCAATTTTTAATTCAGCCCTGTTAACGGCGGACGGAATGGCTCTCTGAATTATACAATTTTCGTTCATTAGTTTGCGAGACTGGGGTGCATAAAATTAAAAAATAATAATACAAAGATTCGCTTCATATACTAAGAACTCTATAATTTTTTTATCGCTTTGTTCCGTTAGAATATTGACTATCAAACGCAAAGGCTGTATTCATATTCATATTTCATTTATTGCGTATGTATGGGTACACAGAAGATGGAAAATTCACAGTAAAAGAGCGCCATAATCGACCTTTCGGCATGCAAACAAAATTTTAGGATCTAAGGAAAAATTAACTAAATATTGAAAAATTATTATCACATTATACATTATCAAATTAGCTTGAACTACAGCGAATTCAACTACAACTCTTATTTTAATGGCTGTTGCCAAAATATTATAAAAATAACTGTAAAATTACTTTTTATATAACATCCAAAAGGAAAGGTTACAACGGCCTCTTCAAGATTCACACCGAATTGGTTCCTCATAATTTAGCAAACAAATTTCCTTCCCGTCTTGGGGGAAGAGCAACCGAGAATAAAAAAAATTGTCGAGATTAAACTTCCTCTCCTCGATATTTCTATAACGGAGGCGAACTTTGTCTGTTGAATTTATATCGAACTCAAATTGTGTTTGGAGGAAACAATAAATGATGTACGCTAAGGATTACTACTGCGCCATAAGGATGGAAATAGAAGGCCTCAATTTTCTTACGACATGAATGATAAATTCACGTGAGTGGATTTCATTGTCGTGGATTTCACAGTAAAAATGCCAGAAGAATTTATAAAATAAAATTTCCTATGCCACTTTCCTTGGATAGCGTGCGGAGCCGTCACAAATGCAAGTCCTTTGCAAATATTCGTGTTTAAAGGTGTTAAGCTTCAAGTTTATTTGCACAATAATTTCAGAAGGTGTTAATGCTTCTATTGAAACATTCTTGGGCATACTTTACAATTAACTCAAGCTCCTTAGTCTTGAGCATCGGCGCAAAGTTGCTAGTCTATCGGTTTTTTATCGGATACATTTCGGAGTGTATGCATCGGGCATCTGCATGATCTAATTGCCTCCTGCCCATTTTTCTATCGGACTGTCAGAGCGGGCACAAAAAATCGACACCGCATTATGGTTGATATTCCGAAAACCCGTACGAAGCGCTTTGATTCCAGTTTTATTATGTGAACTGCTAGTCTCTGGAATGCGCTGCCTGAATGGTTGTTCCCCGTTAGTTACAATCTGGGTGTCTTCAAATCACGACTGAATCGGTTTCTTCTAGCGTGCTCCACAGTAGACTGCATCATCGCTCAATATCAGGCGAGTTGGCAGTCCAACGCAAGCTTATTATTAAATAAAATAAAATAAAAACTGAGTCTAATAATTAATCCGCTAGCCCTTATTAATGTCGCGTAGAGAGTAGCTAACGCGTGGAGTGGATTTTATTTCTCTTGAAAATTTTGTGCACACGCTGTGTCAAGACAAAAGACAGATTAATTATTCCATTACTAGTCCACGTACGTTAATAAAGATTTTAACTAACAGAGTTAATAATCAGACGTAATTGATCAGTAAAACTAAGTAAGAGATAAGAGCATAAGAAACTAACACGGATTTCGAAGTTAAAATAACATACTAAATGAAGACAATGAAGAACAAGGACAAAAAAAGTGATACTGAATGCCAAAGTACATCAGCTGAATCCACATGAAAATGTTCTTATGAATGTATAATACAACGTCTAAAAAATAAGTACAGGTCCTATGTAAAGAATTTTTCAATTAATTCATGAGGCGCTCCACCTAGGTGCGGCGTGAGTCATAGAATAGCTGCAAATGTTTTGCACAAATACCATTAGCCCACGATACCGGCGAGGCGTTCAGTTTTGCAATAATACGTCTGCTTAGTGCTCCCGTACGATTTTTTCTATATATGTATTGTGTACAGGTGTATGAGAATAATTTAGAAGATCTGTGAGTGTAAACTATTACAGAAGATAAAAAGAGCGAGACAACACTAAAATCGGCAGATCTCGTATTGGTTTATGTATATTCACTAAAGAATCCTTAGCTTCCGACAGATACTGTTTGAATCGAATAAGGACATGTATGTGCATTCAAGGATCAAAGGATCAAGGAACATTGATTTCAATTTGCTTTAGTTGTTGTTTTTTGTTAAACTTTAGTCATATAAACTAAACAGGATCTAAATATAATTCGACCTAGTACATATGCCTGAATAAATAAAATTGGAATTACCAACAAACCTACTATTAATCAAAAAGTGTAATTAATTAAACTCATCAATTCAAATATTAGAAAACATTAATAAAACTGGTTGTCATAACATATGGTCGGTCGGTACTCGGTAAGGAATAATTGCCATTCCGTGAATGCATTTCAATGAATGAACAAACGTCTGAAGCGGCGACAGGATATAAAACATTTTATATGTAGTATACGTCAAAGTGTGTGCCGCAGTCGTAATATTGAACGGAGTCAATGTACTCTAACTATAAGGCGATGGAAAAGTATTAAGTGTTGTAGTTTAGACTGCTGCGCTATACGTATATTAATACCGTTTTAATGATAATGGTATTCGTCGCTGAATTTGGCTCTGACAGTTCTCTTCTTCCGCGAGTTTTTAAATATTAATTCAAGGACTTTGTTATTACACGTCTTATTTATTTCTACAAATATACATTGCTAATTTGGTAATCCCTAGTCTTAATGAGGGTATGTTATAATGTTACTTTTTAATCTTAGTCAATCATCTGCGCCTCATCTCTAATTATGCGCATTTATTGTCTTAGGTCTTTAAAAAAATATGTCATCGCAAGATCTCTCTTGTCTTCCAAGGCATTTCTAATGAGTGAGCTATTCGGAGAAAATCACAACCCTTCGATCCTGGTGTTTTAGGCTAGCACAGCCATCTTGCCTTGACAACGTCAAACTAAGTGTGAATTTATAAATCGATGCACACTTTTGTACATATTCAATCTATCATTTACCTTGGCTCTTTGAACCATAACTACTTTGCTTTCAGTTTTTACGATATCCTATCATAGCTCTTCCTATCCCATACCATCTATCTATAGGAAGGTACAATAAAATCACCCGGCTGTGTTTACCACCCGTTTACTCTACCGTTATCAGCTATGCTGTGGTTATGGTTAACGTTTTAAATTTTTACGAGCATATTCTTTCGGCTTTTACAGCTTTTACGTCATATATGAGTTTATTTTTGAGTCTGCGTTGATGCTGGTTGTCTATCATGTCATTTGCAACCACAATTGCAATTGCTTTGACGTGTTTCAATTTCACCCGACCAGCTGGTTACATGTGCCAGAGTTAATACGTGCTTTAGAATTACTCATACGTACGCCATTTATTGACTTCACGATTGGATTGCTTGCAGGAAAAGTATGAATAAGTTGAAAGAATGAGTTAGGCAGGGAAATGGGGGATAGTTATGAGATTTGTTAAGGTTAACATATTTTGCACATGTGATTTTTTTTCATATTTTGGGATTATATTTTCTTATGGGATGTTCAGGGTTGTTCCCACAGTAAAAAATGTTTCTGATGATGAGTACCCATACTGATTTTCTAGTATATATTATATTCGTCTTCTAACCGAACACTAAGTATAGATATTAATTCCGATTCTGAGCTCAGTACCTAAGATGATTTAAGGGCACTACCGTCTTTTTGGTGGGGTTAAGGAACCTGCAAACATTTTCGTACACGCCCTAAAAAAAGTTAGGGACTTTATCTTGGACACAGATAACGTAGTGGAAGTGGCCAGGTGGTTCATCAAAGCTACATCAAATCAAGTATTCATGTTTTGAACAATAATTTTTTGACTGTATTTTACTCAAATTTGTACGCAGCAAGTACATGAGATGCAACATTTCAATTTGTACGGCCCTGTATGATACTTTATATGTATGTGTACGAACTATACTCTGACAATTAAATAATTTGATGAAGCCATGTTTCTTATTCTTTAAAGCTTGTGCTGTTTTTTACAAACCACGTGTCATCAGAAACTGAATTGCCATAAAACCTGTTCCATTTTTAAGATCATCTTCCTCCAGACTTACGTTAAAGTGTACGGCATAAAAATGTTTACTCGATATAACATCTGCCGCTCGGCGCATTAACTTTGAAGTCGATTAATTAACTGTGTAAACAATATCGCTTATTTATCGATTAAAAATACCGTATTACGGTACGTTTTGGCGTGCGGAGCGCGGTTTATTGGTGATAAATCGTCGTAACGAGGCCTCCGCGACCAGTGTTTCGGACGTTTACACAGGTATAATATGCTGACTGGGGGTAATGCCAACAACAACAAAGCTAACCCGCATTTTGTACTTTAAGAAAACTGTCTGTGCAATCTATAATCGTCTATGATTTTTATTTCATCACCATCATAATTAGCCCTATTTCAATGCTGGACATAGGTCTCTCCTAAGGCACGCAGCTCAATCCAATCTTCGACTTTTTACTTCCAGCCACTGCCAGCTGTCTTACGTATATTGTCATTCCATCGAGTCTTAGGACGTCCTACGTTAAATTTACTGATTCATGGTCTTTACTATTAACTTCTTTATAATAAGAGAATCCCCTTCACACGGTTAGTATCACAAAATAATTAGATCAAACTTTTTGCCCAAAACCGAACTGCTCTAGGAGAGTGATGTGTCTTATTGTATTTTTAATGTTTCTATATTATTTCACATAGCCTAACCAATAGATTCGTCTTCATGGCCAGTATCATAGGCTTAGATTTACATAGATACATACAGTCACGCCTCTTTCCCATTAAGGCAGAGACAACATTTCTCTACTTGCTACGATCCTGAGACATCTTTCGTTTCTTATACTTTTATAAGTGTTTTCATACAAGCTTGTCGGTTACGGGTACTTTTAAAGAGGCTTACGTTTGCAGTCGGGAATTGTCTTTTTCTTTTAATAATCTACATCGTGTATATACTAAGTTTAAGCTGGTATGTGTAAAATGAGTCGAATTTTAAAATGAAATCGGAGTCGAATTTGCCTCCGTCAATGCGGCGGTGGGCGCCAATATTTGAACAAACATACATTATTCATTTCCTGATGGTAGATTCAGCTCAGGTGCTTATTTAGAATCGCTGTTTGGAGTTTTCTCATACCCCCGGTATTTGATGTTTTACATAATAGAAACTTTGAGCTTAAGAGTTTCTTTGATTGAAATTGTCCGCGGTGTTAATGTTTGTTTGTAATTTTATTTATTTTTATTTACACACGCACAATAATCAAAAGATACAATATTTTAACTTAAATATTTCACCTTATCTAACGTGGTAAATTAAAATAGCAAAGAGACGAGCCTAAAATAGTAAGCTTTGCGAAGCAGTCCTCACTAGGATAACCCGTGTCGAGAACTACTGTAGTTCGCCTATCCCACTACACAACCGAGCAAACATTTGCACCAAAAATAATAAAAATAACTCTAATATAATATTATTATTACAAGGATATAACGTACACAAAAATATTGTAAAAATATTGTACACAATATTTTTATAATAATGTTTTTATAATTATGTACCTACTTATATAAAAATTCTATTTGATTATAAATTTCCAATAACGCAAAAACCTTTTCTTCTAACTTAATGTCATCTAATTCTACCAGCCATGGTTTAATTAACTTTTTTCTTTTGTGATCAGGCAACGAGCCTCTTACTTCGACAGGTAAGGTGTTATAAACACGTGGTCCAATCCATGAAAAAAGCGAGTGCCAAAAACAGTTCTGGATTTTTCTAACATAATTTTGCCTAAATTCTTTTGACGAACGCTATGTCCTGCAGTACGTTTTTTATGCAGGTGGTCATTCTTCATATAGTACAAAGCTACTTTGCTAGTATAGGTTTGCTTTATATTTAGAATCCCGGATTCTAAATAAAGTGCTTCGGTATCGTAAGTCGGAGGCTTTCTCATGATAATTTTGAGTATGGTGTTTTGTGCCGGCTGTGGTACTGACAATATTGATTTAGCAGCCCCTCCCCATGCTAAGATCCCATATGATATTCCACAATGTGCCATTGCAAAATACACACTCTATAAAATATTTCCTTGGACAATATTACGCACTTGCCAGAAGAAATAGGAAAAGCTTCTACGTCGATGTCGTATCTTCATTGCCTGCTCCTTCCAATTTAAGTGCTGATCCACTATTACTCCTAGGTACTTGATAGATTTTACCCGCTCAAGTATAGGGCACTGGCACAAACCAACTGTACTAATTAAATTACATGCACCGTTCTGATGAGCTCAGTTGGAGATTTTCTGGCGGTTGACCGCTAGCGTTAATTGAGAAACTAATATACTTTATTTTGCTTTTATTAACAGTCAGCACACGCGAGTCCATCCATTCTAACGTCTTATCTAGGCCAGCTTGACAATATTTAAAGGTATCCCTCCAACTATCGCCATTGAACAAAAGCAAAGTGTCATCAGCAAAAGCCACAGGAACACAATTTTCGAGCTTCATGCGCAGCAACTTATTTACGTAGATGAGGAACAGGATAGGTCCCAGGACGCTGCCCTGGGGAACACCACACTCCATTGGCAGAGAGCTTGAATTAAGTTCTAACTTTTTGAGTACCACTTTTTGCGTTCTTCCTAAGAGGTAACTTTCAAACCAGCTCAGAGCGGTTCCTCTTATTCCAATCATCACAAGTTCCGTTAGCAAGATGCTAGTTGAAACTGTGTCAAATGCTTTTGACAGATCTAAGAAGACGCCCATGCATTTATGCCCTCGGTCAAGTTGCCCACTGATCACGTTAACGGCTTTGATTATAGCATCCTCTGTGTTCATGTGCTGCCTAAACCCAAACTGATTATCACTAAGTATATTGTGTAAGTATAATACCTAATTGTGTAACGTTCATTCGTAGCAAGGTTCAAAAGATGAATAGAAACGATATCAAAAGAAGATATAATCAGAAGTGAGATGACTGAAGCGTCTAAAAACCCGAAACGCCGATAATAGTAAAGAACTAAACAGCGCGGGCGGCTTGCTAATCAATAAACCAAATAAAAGCCTTGTTCCAATATTGGAGTTCACATAATTCCTCAACTTGTACAAACAGCAAGCGTCCTTGACCCCTGTGTGTGATGACCTTCGAACAACAAAAACGCGTTTGAGGCTACTATGGGAAATTGTATAGAATGAACCGCTTGGGTACGCCATAAAAATGTTTATGTTTTATTGAAAGTTACACTTTTCTGGTTTGTTCCGTACCTTGAAATCTCAACATCTATTTAATCTAGACACCCGGAAGATTCAACGAATATGAAGTTTGTGTTTTCTTTCCCTGACCTTTATTTCAAACTATTCACTTGTATCTCATCAAGAAGTTCTTTCATACAAAGCAAACGGATGTTTTCTTAATTGCTGGCATAAGATATCACCACTACCACGACTATGTCAAAACATTTCCATCGAGATATAGGCCAAGTTCCCGAAAAGAATTCAAATTAAAGGAAGTATTTGTGTCTACGAGATGGGATTTAAGCCAAGGTCTGGTGACGTCACAATAGATGGTATTTTGAGTGCTGATGTGATGGCCCTTCATTTCCCGGATATTTCAGTTTTTTTGAATATATTTTCCAATCCTTTTGATATGTCAGACCACTAAATTAAATTTAGTATTAGTTCTAACAATCCATATTCTTGATTTCTTTATTGGACGTCTTTACCTAAACAATTTCTCGTATTTTATTCTATTATATATAATATGAAGTTATAAAAGTATACAATTAATTGAAGGTTACTTGACCTTTACTTAATTTTTGTTGCCTGTTACCTTTTCTTTTATATTTAAAACTTCGAAGTAGACCGTGAACTCTCTAGTCTATAATTTCACCCCTTTCCTTTGATCTGCCAATAAGAATAATAGAAGCTTGACGGTTCGCGCTACTTCCTAGAGATTAAGAATATTTTGGTCCATGGAGGCAAGGTCATGTGACCGCACAATGGATGATATTCTGAATAGCTGATGGGGCGTCACATCGGCACAGCTGTCTGGCCGTGTCGGTACAGAAATAGAACGTCGATATCGGACGCCGCGCCGGTGCCACTCGCGATACTGTCCGGAGCTTGGGACTTTTCATTGGGAAACCGAGGGTAAAATACGAAGTGAGCTAGTCGAATGGTTTGCTGTTCGTCGTAAACCACGTAGGGGTGGGTATACAAGTCAATACTTTCGTTAGGAGTTTTCTTTTTAGAGAAAATGAGGGTAGAGCTAGAGTTTTGTGAGAATCGGCTAATCACGAGCTGAACATTACGCTCTTGCACAGTAAGTAATTAGACGATAGGGTAAATTTAACTACATTCTCAAGACTTTAAAAAGGAGGTTTTCTGTGCGACTGTATGTTTTTTAGCCTCCAACGCAAAAGAGGGATGTTATAAGTTTAGCGTATGTATCAGTGTGTCTGTCTGTGACATCGTTTCTCCCAAACGGCAGAACAGATTTTGATTTAGTAATTTTTTGTTTGTAAGGTGATTTGATCGAGATTAATCTTAGGTATGATTCGAGTTTTTATTTTTTTTTATTCTATTTATATTTGTTGTGTATGTTACGCGATACCTTCGCCGATTGTGCATCGATATTAATGTTGTTGTTTTTATATTTTTTACATAAGGAGGATTTTTTTATATTACACGGGAATTACTCACGTAATGTGTTGTTGTTTTTTTATTGAATAGTCTGTCTCGAGGGAGGTCTTATTTAAACTTGAAGAGAGAAAATATTTCACGAGTTTTGTGGTCTACTTTACCATTCACTGCGAGAAAATAAATAGCAGTAATAGTATTTATATTTCCAATTACATAAAACAACCACGATAACTAATAAGAAATTTATTAAAATTGTCGGGATATTCTTTAATTGGATGTCTCCAAAGATTTTATATGTACTGAAATCTTAGGATGGCTCTTTGGAATAGTCCATTCAGCCAGCCCGTACGTTTAACACGTTTTATCCCTAACATGTTTGTGTAATTCGTGCGTATTCCAAATTTAAAATGTTTTTATTCACTGTTATTGATGAATCAAATTTTTCGAGTGGCGATGTTAAGTAGCACTTTATACATTACCTGCTATAAAAGAGCTATCCCAAGTAAAGGGGTATTTAAAAGATCCTGAATTATGTAATGTTTTATGTACTTTACATTAATTATAATTAAACGAACATTGCAAAGGGTATTCCCAACCCTATTTAAACTAAAGCTAAATGGGAAAGAGGACTGCGTTGAACACAAATGGAATCCCATTGTGAAGGTGAGTGTATAAATTAAAACAGGACACGAACAATTATGGATATTGACGTCAACGGAAGGCGGTTAACTAACTGAATAGTCTGAAATTTATATTAGTGACTTTTGAGTATGAATTGTTAAAATGATATGACTATTCTAAATGGGGGTAATTGACACAGAAAATGTGAACTGATGGGTTGAATGTACAGAGATACAGATGCCTTATTATAGATGTCTTATCGTGATTCGGATTGTGATCTTGATTCGGATTGTGATCGCGTGCCATCTCACTAACGCACGTGGTGCGAGTAAGTAGATGCGAACGGGACGGCATGCAATCTAGATCTCAATCAAACTTCTATAATAAGGCCGCAGATTCTACTAATTCTATTTCAAAGTGGGGGTGATAAGACCTGCACTGACACCCGCTTGCGGTGTATTGTGCACTTGCCTGCCAGCCTACACAAACCAGCCGAGCTCCCTAAAATAACGAAGCACGGCTTTGGGTCGCTGACTAAACTGCTTTATGCCTATTTCGCCAGGTGTTGTGGTATTAGTGTCTTGTTGTTGAGTTTCTTCAAGGAGCCTAGATGTTAATCGTGTATCTTGTCTGGCCTTGCAATGCAGTAGTACATGCTCCACGGTCTCGTTTTCCTGTAAACAGCCTGTCTGACAGCCTGGGCTGTCTGTGGCTCTAATTTTGTATAAGTGATTATTTAGGTCACAGTGACCTGTGATGGTACCTATCATCAGACGAAGTTCAGGATTCTACTGCTTTCCTTATTATACCTTAGTGAGATGACAGTTTAAGATGGATTTGTGAAGGGTCGCTTAGCATCATTCATCAACAAAAAAAAACATAGCTTTTACTCACTACGAAAGGGAAAAGGTAAATAATTTGTTAGTGAGCAAGTTTACTGTAAAATAAGCATAATATTTAATGGACACACTTAAATATTATGTTACTTCAGTTGATTGCTTACCAATTAACCGAAATGTTTTCATTAATAGATAAGATACCATAGATGAACAAAAGCTGTTCTTCATTACAGACAGTGTTACCTCAGATTCGTTCCCATGATTTCGAGCTAACAAAGCGCAAGTCCGACCTCACATGGAGTATTGCTCCCATCTTTGGAACGGAGCACCCAAGTATCAACTTGAGCCTCTTGATGCATTGCAGCGTAGAGCTGTAAGAATTATCGACGATCCCAAGCTAACCGAACACCCAGAGCCGCTTACCATGCGCAAAGAGTTTGGGTCTCTCAGTATCTTTTATCGCATTTACACCGGGGAGTGTTCTGAAGAACTGTTTGATCTGATATTCACGTCACGGTATTATCGTCGTCCTGTAAGTTCATCCACACATCATGTTTCCGAGAAGCTACAACATGGGGTTCTTCAAAAGGCTAGTTAATAGAGTCCCAAAGGGTCGGCAACGTATTTGTGATGCCTCTGGTGTTACAAGCATCCATAGGCGACGGTGAGTGCTCACCATTAGGCGGCCCGTCTACTTGTTTGCCATCTATAGCATAAAAAAAATACTTCTTGACTAGTTTCGTACTTTAATCGAAGACAACGGAATTAGGAACACGGTCATTACGGGCTCCAATAAAAGCCAATGCCGTCGTACGGCAATAACCCAATTTCAGCACACATGAACACCGAACTAGGTAATAAATAGAGGTGTTGCCGTGTTAATGTAGAACGTTCGCTTATCTCGGGAAATCGGATAACAGGGGTCTCAGAGACCGGACTTGAAGAATGGAAGGCGACGAAAAAGGGTATAGTGGCGGGTAATGTAAGACAGTGATTTGGGGTAAATGTATCCAAAATTTGGCCTTTAACAATAAGTAAGATAACACAGATAGCCTATATCTTTTAATATATGATTGAAAAGTTTCCAACGAATTGGTCTTTGGCAAGTTAGAACCAAATCAAGCCATGACTGTACTTGAAGAATGGAAGGCGAAGAAAAAGGGTAATGTAAGACAGTGATCTGGGGGTAAATGTATCTAAAATTTGGCCTTTTACAATATGCGTGGTGACACAGATATCAACAGGTTTTGGGGTTAAACTTAGCTTAATAATAGAGAAAGATATCCCGTCTTTTTAAATCATTGATTGAAATTGCATTGAATATCCGTAAAATTTTGGATAGTTTACGAAAACGCTACAGCTCATTACATCAGACATTTCTCACAATATATCGTTAACCTAACCAGCAATAGCAACCTCAAGTCGTATAACTGGGGGCATTCATTCCCGCATGCTGTTCACGGGTAGGGTTACCATTCGATCAAATTTGTCCGGACTTTTATACCTTTGTCTGGACTTTTTTAGCTTGCCGATGTAAAGTAATATGAAGTATTTTTTTTGAAAATAAAAATTGACTTCGTGACTATACTTACGTGTACAAAAATAAAACAAAAATAGAAAAGAATATATTTTTTCAAAAAGCTCTGCTTAATCAATTTCGATAAAATTTATATAACCTTTGAAGTATGAGCTACCAAACAGAAAACAAATCTTCAAAATCTATTCATAATTGGCGGAGTAATCGCGTAACAAACATAAAAAAAACATAAAGTCGACTTGAGAACCTCCTCCTTTTTTGAAGTCGGTTAAAACATACATAATTTTACAAAATCATTAACTTGATCTCTCTCAAAAAATCAGTCTCTTGAGTCTCTTGAGACGTATCCCTACAAACGAAACGAAAATGTTTTAAAAATGAACCAACATTCTACAATGTCCGGACTTTTATTGAAATATTCCGCTTTAGGTCAGGACTTTTCAAATTTCAATATGGTAACCCTATTCACGGGTTGATGACGACGCAAGTGGGTCAAGGGAATGATGAATCTGGCGAGATGGAGTAAACGTCGTCGTAAAATCGAGAGTGCCTTTTATCTTTTGACGATTTTTCTGAATAATACGGCGGGTGACTGATTCGTGAAGGACGGGTCGAGAACTCGAGAAGGCTGTGATACAATAAAACAAGTATGTTGAGTTCTAGAAAAAAAAAACCAGGCAAGTGAGAGTCGGGGTCGCACAAATAGAGTTCCGCACCACCACATAAAATAAAATAAACTTAAAGTAAAACAAAATTATCTTTTTCAATTTAGGTGATTTCAAAGAAATAAAGCGATTTAAATTAAGGCCATAAGTTACTTAAATCGTTAAATACTAAAATACAAAAAGAAAAAAAAAACCGCAGAGCCTAACCGCAGACCGCAGGGAAACGCTGGATGCAGGTCGCTTCCAACTGGCTCTTTAGAAGATAGATGGGGAGGCCTATGTCAAGCAGTGGACATCCTACAGCTGGAATGATGATGATGAATAGTTCGTTACATGATGTATATATGTGAGGTCGATGGTAATATTAATTGATTGTTAGGAGCTATCTGACCTATCATTCTTTCGATCCCAATTGACTTTCAATCCTTTGTCCAATATAACTCTTGACGTGTTTAGGATTCGTACCGAAACAGATACAGAGCTCTTTCATACCGCTTTATCTTGTAAACGACTAAATATACTATTAAGTGATAGTTTTAAATTTTTATTCATCATCATCAGCCAGAACACGTCCACTGCTGAACATAGGCCTCCCCCTTTAACCTCCCCACTGAACGACAGCCTGCCTTTTGCATCCACTGGATGCCAGCGACTCTATGTCGTCGGTCCATCTAGGGGGAGGCCTACCTACGCTGCGTCTTCCGGTACATTTTTATTGCATTGTTTTATATATTATTTATTAAAGTGTTATTTAAACTTTTAAGAACTAGTAACTATAACTAATTTAATTTATATATTTTTTAAAAATTTAAATTATTATTATATGTACACGGAACTGGAACGACATTTGTAAAACCTAATTAAACAGTGCACAAAAAAAAACAGTCGTTTTATATATTTTTGAAATCTGCTGAGTAAGCTCTACATGATATTGACCTATTTAGCGAAGTTTACTTACTATTTTTCCCATTTTTTTCCTTTTTGCTTCTTGAATTCTTGTACCCTATGTCACTTCCACTATAAAAACGATTCAAATGACACCTCACATTTTTATAGAATTCCATTAATCCGTTTAGGCTGTAGGGCGTGCCAAAGAAACTTCTTTGATACATACATACACACGAAAAAACAGAACCCTTCTTATGGAAACTGATGTGGTTTTCACACATTTTATTTATATTACACAGGAATTACGCCAGATTAAGCCGGTTACACCGACTATAGTTTCAACCGCATTTGGCGGTCTTTTTCAAGGTGAATGCGCGCGCGCGGGTGCGTCTCGCTTTGCACTGTGAACCACCGCGCGACCCGCCGAATGCGATTTAAACTATAGTCGGAATACCGGCTTAATCTTACGTGAGTAATTCCCGTGTAAAATAAATAAAATAATCCTCCTTGCGTAGTCGGGTAAAATTGTTGAAAACGTGCGAAAGATATATAGATCTGGCTTTTGATCACAGCCTTAAAAAATGACCTCTACAGGACAACGTTCTGACCAAAATGTTTTCACAAAACACCATCTCTAAGGTAAAATGTCCAGTGCCCACATCGGCCCATACTCGCTCCCGATCGGCCTTTGGTATTTCCATCGCTGTCAGTTTTATTACAGCCGAAACCCAGTGATTCGTATCGAATTAGGAACGCCGGCGTATTTCGAGTGTCCAGAGTGTCAGAGTGTCCGACACTACGGTTTTATGGTGGTCGTAAAAACACTCAGGCCTATCTGACGTGGCACGTGTAACGGCGCGGAGGGAGGTGGAAAGTTTCAGTTTCTGCCCTGGGATGAGATTGGAATAAGTGAAATCGGTTGGTAGTTTTTGGATTGAGACTGGTAAAGGCTTCAGATCCTTCTATTTGTTGGAAGGCTTGTTGATGTCGTTTCAAGGTTTTCTTTGTGCGGATTAAGGGATAGCACCACAATATAATTTTATTGTTAGTTACACTATTTATAACTCAAGACGGCTGAACCGATATGGCTGAAAATTTATGGGGAGGTAGCTTAGAACCAGGAGACGGACATAGGCTACTTTTCATCAGCATCATCACCATTTTTCATCACTACGCGTGTGAAACCGCCGGGCGCAGCTAGTAATGTATAAATACGCAACTGCAACGACTTAACTATCAGTACAACGATTAAGTCATAGATAAAGCTGAAAACGCTACAATAAAGGAACAACCATAAAACCTTTATTTAATAAATAAATTTTGATTACGCGGGAATAAACTCGGCTTCATTACTCGAATTTCCAATAACCGCGTAAACAAGCTTTGCCGGATTAACGCGTCGCCCAATCGTTAATTTACGTTTAAAGTTAACAGTTAATTACCGAATTAACCATCTGGTTTAAACATTTTTTTTGTTAATAATTAATCAAACCGCTTCGTATGGGTTACGAAGCGCTCTAATTCCACTTTTATTGTGCGAACCGCTAGAATGTGGAATGCTGCATGAATGGGGTGTTCCCCGATAGTTACAATCTGGGTGTCTTCAAATCACAACTAAATCGGTTTCTTCTAGGCAAGCGTGCTCCATCGTAGAACGCATCATCGCATACAATATCTACAGCAACGCCTACACATGACCTGTCTCCAAATAAGCACCTAACATGTTCCTATAAACTGGTTCTACTTCAAATATGGTAGTCACGGATTGGTAGAGCCAAATTTAGCGACAGCTGTTTTGGTATCACACCAGATTTAAATGTTTTCGAGAACTGTAAGGAACAGTCACCAAGCACAAAAATCTTCACAAATATATTTTCATACTAGCAGCGCCCCGCGGTTTCACCCGCGTAGTAATGAAAAATAGTGATGAAAATGATGAAAAGTAGCCTATGTCACTCTTTGGCTCTTGAACTATACCCATGCAAAAAATCTGGTCGATCCGTTGTTCTGTTGCAGCGTGAAAGAGGAATAAACATTCATATATCCATACATACAAACTTTCGCGTTTATAATATTGATAACATGATAACATTGGAATAAAACGGCTACCGTTAATTTCGAATTTGTAGACAATAGGTAAATTAAATAGTTTTATTTCTTTTAATTGAAGTAATTACATATCAACATGCTCCGAAATATGCCGAACGAACGTATGAAGTAAAATTATAAAAGTTCCTTCAACTTCACATAAATGCCATATTTCCCATTTTTTACATAAAGTATGTTGACGTGGCTAATTATTAGGCTTGTACGATAGTAAATAGTCGAGTAATATATAAATACGATAACCATTTAAGCATGCCTTAAAATTTGGCGTTGTTTTAAGCCTTCCACTTTGGAAATAGGAGCTACAATTAATGCTTGAGGTACATAACGGTAGTGAAGGCATTGATAATAGTCGGATAGATCAGATGTTTTATTCTTTATCAGCTGTTGCCTGCAAATTAGTACGCGTAGACTTACATACAAGGCTTCAACTTCAACCTCCATTTGCACCTTAATTCGGCCCTTTCGCAAAAAAACATATCTCAGGGGATCTCTGCACTCGTAAGGGAAGAACCTGCCTTTCAACTTATACGTAAGTAGATTTCAAGATTTTGTCAGACAGTAAGAATATGTGTAAATTTATGTGTTTGTATTTCACTTTTTATGTACAGATTACTCTGTTACTAAGATCAACTAAAGTAAAGTATTTTTTGAGACCTTACAAAAACAAAATCTAAGTACAATATTATTGCAAAATTTTGCAAAGTTGAATTTACTTAATATATTATGCTTCCAAATGCCTTCTCAAAATGGAGACTGACATAAACCTCTTTAGGTGCCGGAATAAAAAAAAAACAAGTAAAAGACTAAGAAACAAGAGACACCGACTACGCTAACTACAGAAAGCACTTACGATCTACTTACACATACATGTAGCTCGAGCGAAAATACTCGCAACATAATATATTTAGACATCAGCTTAGCTTCCGCAATCCTTAAACTGCCTCACTCACGAAAATGTACTCTCTACGCTAAGAAGATAGAGTGACATTTCAATTGGCACGACAAGAGTGCTATTTTTGTATTCTGGATCGATTAACACCGTCGCTAATAAAACGCACGTGAAATTTTAAACAGCTGTCTATGTGGTCTGTTAACGTGAAATAGAAAGGCCTATCGAAGCCATCGGAGTTATAATTATAGAAGACTATGGAGCGCTAGCCGATGAACAAGATAAGTTTAAACAAGCAAAATATCAAGTTCCTAAAGTTCAACGCTTCCGACTAGACATTGATGAATCGCTCGGAAGTCTGACTCCAAACCAAAAGCTTCTAAACATTTACGTGATCAGATTAAATAAATCAAAGGAACTTTCCAAACAATTATTTACCACGAAAAAGAAAGATGATTCATATTTAACAATGAAGACATTGTAAATTCAAGATATGTCGGATCGGAAGCGAAGAAAACCACAAACACATAACATGAGACAAAAGTTTAACTCCGCACAAATTACTGATTTGGGATCGTACCTATACCGATGAACATCAAACCTTTATTGAACCCGAAAGAAAGGTACTGAACGCAACACACGCACCGTTGTACACAGGCAAACTCGATACTGTAAAATAGACCTTGTTTCAGAGGCTTAAGGTGCAAATGTAACGGAAGTTGGTGGATCGCACGCAAATGGTTACGAAACTAAATTGCTTCCGCAGTGTTCTATACGAGTTTTGATGAAAGATTCAGCGATATTGTACCCACGTATTGTAGGTAAAAGGGACGGGTTTACTTTACTTTTCAAATGTCAGCGATGTTTTGTTAATATTTCTTAGCATTCATGAGCCCGCAGAATCTGACATGATTCAAGAAGATAAATACATAACCAATGTGTTTATTTTGCTATGATAAAGACAATGATGCTATGAAAATGTATTTAGGAAAACTATTCCGAAATATATTAACATTAACGACAGAAATAAATCTCCTAATATCACTTCCACTACCAATCCTGACCCCTGTCACTATTTTCTAAAAAAGCTATCCCAACTCGCCGAGTTAATCACGACTCCCAAACCGCATCGCAGCCTCATCCCATCAGACTGACGTCTGAACTGTGATCCGATCGGGGAGATGAACATACCGGGAACTGAACTGACAAAATGATTTCGGTGTTTTAGATAAGGAAAAACATTTGGAGTTCGATTTTAGGAGATATTTTAATTTATGAGAGTTATGAGACAACACAGAACCGCGATCAGTGTCGTTCTCAGGTGTTGGGGGCAAAATCCCCCTTAGGTAGCCAAAAGAGTAACAAGTTTAATTTCGGTAACTGAAAATGCTACAATTGACACTGATGCTGACCTAGTTGATGTAACTAATGCACAAATATACATTCTAGAATTACAAAACGGATATAATGACTTC
This sequence comes from Agriopis marginaria, assembly GCA_932305915.1. Taxonomy (NCBI): domain Eukaryota; kingdom Metazoa; phylum Arthropoda; class Insecta; order Lepidoptera; family Geometridae; genus Agriopis; species Agriopis marginaria. The sequence goes on along the minus strand of OW029914.1, from coordinate 15,401,312 downwards.
TTTAATTCACGTAGTTTATGAAAAATATTACGTTAACCGAAAACACCCGAGATGACGCTATTAACGATCTTCCTCTTTTGTCGTCGCGATCATAAAAAAGTTATAGAAACATTTTCAACCGCTAATTTAGATGCCAATAATTTAGATTCTCCAAGCCTTGAATTAAATTCAGTTGTAAAATCATTTGCTCTTTTGACATAACCAGTCACCACTGATTTCGTCAGTAGGTATCAAATGCAACATTTATAATTGCTGGCTACGTCATATAATTCATATAATTATACTAATTTAGTAGGTGTACTATATTTGACCACAACACTGTAAATAGGTTTTGTTGACAGTTCAAGATGACGAATGTTGTCGATGTACGCGGTACTGGTCATAGCAGTGACAATTAATTGACGTCATGTATTATAATTTTACGTTTTATATAGGTAAAATACCGTCACATCGACCGTAATGACGTCGGAGCAAACGTCACCAGACGGTAGAGAAATTCTATCGGCTAAAAGCCGAAGTATTTATTTTTAAATCGCACATGGCGAAGTCAGTCCTGTTGTTTATTTGAGTATTGGAATTTCTATGAATATGTACACCGACATAAATATAATAGATGGAACGTTGGGTGAGGAAACTGCCTTGGATTGATTTCCGATACTTGTTTCCATTTGGTTTTTAACGATCAGTACTTTCTTTACATCATCTTTGTGTGAATCAGATTTATCATTGTTTAGTAAGTTATCATAACTCTTCTTCTAATCGACTCCTGAGAGATAAAAACTGGGCCTTTTCAAGACAAGAGTGAATCTTCTAAGTCTGCGTGCTTCATCTTTGGACACATCATCGCTTCCCAACTGGCGAGTTGGTGGTCAAACGCGAACTTATAAAAAAAAAACTATACCACTCTAGACGATATTGTTATCTTTGCCTTCAAAGTAAATAGGAGTGGTTTCCTTGCTGTCAGTTTTAAATCTGTAAAATATGTCCAGACCGCAAGACCTTACCTCTACAAAGCTCATAAAGATATGAGTTTGTTGTGGGCGGTGGTATTTCGCAGCCTCAACTGGCAGTTTGTGCTTGAATATAAACTTTATTGTAACGAGCTTAGGTGCAGCCTCTGCGCAATATAGGGAGTATTCAGTTTAAAATACTGCCGACCTTTCCCCATACCTATCCGTAGGTAAACGGCAATCATAGGGGCGGCGGCGGGGCCGGTGGCTCGACCTAATTAACCAGGGTACAACAATGATCACATGCAGTAAAACGAGTGTTAAGCATTCATGGCGAGCGACAAAATGCTGACAAATTGGATGAGACACGGGGTTTTTATTACTGAATTTTAATGAGAACATTGTAGCTATGTTAAAAATAAACGAACCTATAAAGACACCGGGATTACAAAGGACATAAATAAAGAAGAGTGTCCGTAAACAACATACGATTATAACGTGTGCGATACCGTATTTAAAGATATTAGAACATTGGCATTAGATCGTGTATCTATTACGAAAGTGAACTAACTCCCACGTACTCTCGTGTCAGAATCAAAGACGTGTAATTAAAGGTACAACTTTTGGCAAGTTTTAGCGGAGATGATGTATGCGCAGACAAGATCAGTTACCACATGTTCGCTACATGCCGCTGTACAAATACATTTGTCTGCGTGTCTGTACACAGGGTACAGTTAGCGATAGCAACAGAACCGCGGAGCAACAAAACGATCGAAGTCGAGGTATCGCGTGCCAAGTAGGGCTGCCTCGGAAGAGATTCCGTCAACCCACCGCACACCGCGCCTGTGAATGACATGCCCGCCCGTACCCCACGCACGACTTCATTCTTCGTCGATTATAGCTACCGCAAGCTGTATTTAGAACCAACGCAAATAAATTTAGTTACACACACACCCCGTCGTAAAGCATACAACGGGAAATGAGTGACCTTTACAAAACTACAACGGATAATCCCTAAGTCCCAAGGTGTATCCCGGAACTAAATGCTAATCTGCCAACCCTAGAGCTATCTATAGCCACCAGAAACGTGGGAGCTTCTTCGTCTCTCCCTACGGTAACAAAACAGACGCTACAAGCAAAAGCCAATGAACTATCGGAGTTCTACAAAAAATGGTCATGAATTACTGGCATCGACGTGTGCCAAAGGGCGGTCGGTGTTATCAACATACGTAATATGTATGTAAATGTATGTAGAATTGTAGACATGCAAAGTTTGGCAACGTTACTTCATGCTGATGTTCATGTATTTGCATGAAATGTCTTATACAATTAAGGACTAAAAGGGCAGAAGTAAAGGGCGTGCTAATAGACGTGGTAAGGTCAATCGTACAACCACCTAGTGGCAAAGGAGAATTAGAGTACCTTAGTACGTGACTAATGCACTTAAAGATTTAAATATTTTATGGTTATATGACATTGCAGAAAGTCAGGTTGTGACAGGTGAATATAAAGTCGACGTAGAAACAAATCACAGTAGTTATGCTCGTATCTGTCACCTATACATTCCATAAACAACATTTTATTTTTATATTTAATTTTATATACAATTATTATTACGGTAAAAAAACACGCTTTAATGACTCGATAAAACAAACCAAAGTATCCCAATATTGAGGGGTCATTACACTTGGTGACGAGTGTCTGATGATGAAGCCGGGAGGTGGACAGTGGAATTCTTGGAATGGGACTCGAAAAAACAAATCAAATGAGCCCAAACTCGAGCAGTATACTACTAGCCATTGAAGAGTTTCACTATCCACCCCCTGGCTCCATCATCAGATCACTTCAAAGGTACCAAATTATTGAATTGTCACCCGATCCACATGCAGTTTCAAATAGAATCGAAAATTAGGAGAAGGTAATTTAAATTTTTACTTACAAGTGAAGATTATTAAAATATAGCTAAACTTTTATATGAAATGCTTTATAAATACAATAAAAATATCAGATATACTGTAAATAAAACAGACTAAGTAACCCAACATAGTGTTACAGGGTAACGACCACCAGAACATCAAGGGTAATTGCTGTAATATACAATTGAATATATCACGAGCTCATAAAAGCGTTTCGCTAGATCAAGTTATGAAGAATCGTGTAGAAATGTTAATGTGGGCAATAATGTCGGCGAGCTATTTTCTAAAAAAGCCGTTTGGATGAACTTGTTAATAAATTAGGGAGGGTAGCACGCGAAACGACCACTAGCGTCCTCTGTGAGTAAATTTACTTGGGTTAGTTAGCGGTGTTTTCTGACCTTGTCTTGGGAGACGCATGAAATCGTACATGTTTAAGATGTTACCGAGAGAAAGAAAGAAAAGGAGAAGATAATAAATTTTTCTTACAACTAATCAAATAGGTGTGTTATAATTAACAAATAGGTTATTAAACGAAAAAATAAATACACGATTGCGAAATGAAACCAATGGCATTCTGGGCATGAAGACGGATTTAACGACAAAAATCGGTCAAGCTTTTTAGGCTATAGGACGAAATACAGAAACTTTAAAACACTACATACATACGCCCGAAAAGCATTACCCTTCTTTTTGGCCCTGCGTCAAATTTTCACGCGTTATAATTCTCATCAGAGAAAAATTTACAGAACACTTTATGGTAAGACGTTTATGAATAAATATGTTAGTCTTTCAAATAATAACGATCCGGAAAATGCAGAATTTTCTATAGAAGCAATAGCTATAACAGAAGGTAAATGTGCTAAGTAAATCTGTGATTGAGATCGTGACGGCAAAGCAAATGCCCTAAAGCTTATTGGGAGCGTTAAACACCGCCATTTGTCGGCAGCCAATGAGATTACCCCCAGGATTACAAAAGGAATGGCAATTACGTCTGCGAGGAAAACTGAGGGCGCAAGTAAATGACACCCATTATTACGTCTTGTTCCTTAACTAACGCGAACTACGTACTCGAATATAATACAATTTGTTACGTAATACGAGTAACAGTTATGGAAACAATCCCGTGATTGGTTCCTGCTGCGGTACGTAACAATGTGAGAATATTGCTCTATTCTCGATTTGTACCACTATAATTAGAAGTGAGACCAGCATTGCGGCCGGATTAATTCGCTTTTATAAATACACGTTTTGCGTTAGTAATGATAGTGAGTAATTTGCTATTGTGCTCATGACGCATTAGAAATGGGGAGTTTATAAAGAAATCAGTCAACGCGGTCGTGGCGAGATCCTTCGGCAGTGACCTCGCAGCGGCTTTCGATACCGTGAACCGTCTGTTTCGACGCTCCCAACCTATTTCAGTCTGCCGGCCAGCGAAGCTACACTCTGAAACAATGAACCGAGTGCGCGCGAACAGGAAAACTATACGTCCAGGTTGTTAGATAGAGCGGGATGCGAATTCGCGCCAGGCGTCCCACAGGGAGCACGCATAGTACCCGCTGCGTTCTATTTCTGATCGTCGCAAAACATGTCTCGGAATTCGTTTCTATGTGTCTGGGAACATCAGAAATCATGTGACTAATGAGATTTACGAGTTAAGGTTTAAATTAAAGTCCCGAAGAAAGTCGTCAGGATCAGCTTCAATCTGCCAGCGCTAGTCATATCCTTGCGGTTAGCGTGAATCGCTTCTGCAATTACAGCATCATTCCAACAATGACGTGTTCCAGGTCAATAAAAGCATAGAGCTCGTTTGATATTCCTATTAAACGTTGTGGAATGGCAGAGGATAATGAATTCAGGGCTATTACCTTGGATGACATCATGTCGTTATGCAACTTATGTTGTTAAAATTATTGTCGTTTGCCAAATTGGATGTAAACACTTCGATCAGTTTACTGACACCGAGTTTTTTGTGATATCGTAAACGTGCAAAAAGGCTGTTAGTTCACGAGTGCTGATACCGTATAATTAAATAATGTACAATACAATTCCACGAAAGTAATATGACGTTACCGACATAGCAAAGGATTAGCAAATTTAAGTGGCAGTGGGCAAGGCACATAGCACGCAGAACGATGACCGATGGGGCTGAATGGTTCTCGAATGGAGACCACGGACCGGTAAGCGCAGCGTAAGGCGTACCCCACAAGATGGACAGTCGACCTAAAAGAGATCGCAGGAAAACGCTGGATGCAGGCTGCTTCCAACCGGCCCTTTTGGAGATCAATGGGGGAGCAGTGGACGTCTTATGGCTTAAAATGTAGATGATGAATATGACGTTAGATAATGGAGGTATGAGTGGAGCGGATGAAACGTGCTCTTCATACATGTTCCTTTATAATCTCGCCTGAAATCTACTCTAGCGTATAAACAGTACAAAAATAGCCCGATTGTTTCGTACAGTTTACCGCACAGACCACATTAACCTGCTGCAGCTGTAAATAAAATGATGTAGCACCTTAATAACGGCCTCGTGTAACGCGTGTTGGTAACATTTTGGTTATTTGTTTAAAGCGTTACAGTGTGAGAGGCGGTCGTCCGTCTTTCGTTAGGCAAAGTTTATTTTAATCTGTGTATTAATATTGTATACGAAAATACCTGGGAGCATTCAATCATAACCGGGTTGTACCTGGTTTGTTTCTGTTGCTTGCGGGTTATAGAGATACGTTTGGCGTACAGTTTACGCTTCACGATTTCTTTAGTTCTCTATTGCCTAAGGCTGCTTATCCACCAGAGATGTGCGACTCTGTGTAGCTATGGATGTGTTTGACATCCAACATTAAGGAACCTTTATTATCATAGCTTAGCTTAGCACTGGTGAAAACAGGTTCAACGAAGCTATGTTTTTTATATAGAGGGACTAGCTGTTGCCCGCGACTTCGTACGCGTAGACTTTCATATAAATTTTCGACCCCCCCTTTGTCCCCCTTAATTCGGCCCTTTCGCAAAATCCTTTCTTAGCAGACCTCTACACCCTATAAAGAATCTACCTGCCAAATTTCAGCTTCGTAGGTCAAGTGGTTTTTGAGATTTCGTGTTTAATGAGTGAATGAGTGAGTAGATGAATTTCGTTTTTATATATATAGATTCGTGCTAAGGTTGGGAGCTACGGTTGTGAGCCAGGGATTCGCGAGTGGTTAAGCTTTGTACAGAGCAGAGTACACGACGTACTACGTAATCAGCGCGCGTTTGTCGCACGTCTTCATAGCACATCTCACTCGGTTCGCTATACTTCTTAGCAGTAGTGAACATAGTTTCGTAGCTTAGCTTTACCTCGGTCATAGCTTAGCTGCATAGCACATCTCTCGTGGAAAAGCAGCCTACGAGTGTCTATTCATGTCTATTCACCAGAGATGTGCCATAGCACATCTTATTTACATAGCTTAGCTGCATACAGCTAAGCTATGTAAATAAAAAATCCTTATTGGTGGATGTCAAACACATTTGTAGCTACACAGCTTCGCACATCTCTGGTGGAAAATCAGCCTAATGGGTATGTGCGTGCTCCATCAACGTTCAGTAAAACTTTGAAGGCTCGCATGAAGAATCGCCTTTCAAACATAACAGCGGACGCATACCTCTTCAATCCACGCGTGAAAAGCTAATTTAGGTAATAAGCCAAGTTAATCATGGCCCAAACTGTCAACCTTGAGCGTCCGATCGTAAAACTCGATAAGATAAATGAAGAATGTACATCCCGAATAAACATAAGGCTTTCTCTGAAGAGAGAAAAAATATCAACATTTATGTTTATGTAAGACGAGGCGTAATGGAAAGACTGTACTGCGTAAGGAGCGGAAGTAGCCTTATTCCTGTTCCCAGGAGCGGGAGACGTCGGGCGGGGTGTGGAAATGGAGGGAGGCGTAGATGACGTCATCTTGGAAATTGATTCGGAGGCGAAAAACGAGGCCGCAACAAAGCCGGCGGGCGCCGTCCTTTGCGAGACATAAATTACTGGTTTATTTGTTAAGTCGGATAGGGACAAGTCCTTTATTCCCAGTAATGGTTCTGGATATATATGTTTGAGTGCTTATCGCGTTACCGTTTGCCGAGATGCATTAGGAACGGTAGTGATGTTCGCTGACCTTCGTTTTATTAGCGCCTATGATATCCGCAGCGGATGATGAGAAATATTCTGCACTGAATCCACGTGCATTTGCATGTCAAGTGCAAATTGAAGATAAATTCAATTCTATTTCCATAGATAGTGTAGACAATTCTAAAACACATGGCCGAGGACGTGTAGATAAAAGGAATTTAGTAAACATTAGTCACAAATGACTGATCTGAGTAACAGTTTACATGCAGTTCCAATTTAATTTAGCGGTAGCTTTACTTTGTCGTGTCAAACACGTGTCTGTCTGTGTTATACAGACACGTGTTTGAAGAATACGGGGTGTTCTTTTATACGATTGAAATATTCTAGGATATCATTGTATTCATCATTATAAACACGCAAACTTGGCGCTTTTTGAAAAAATTACAAAAACAAAAAATATCTATACAGATGGCGTTTTGGTTTGTGGTTCTCTTCAGCAAAAGTTTTGATGAGGACTTTCATCTCTGTTTTAACTGTAATTTTTCTACTGTTTAATTTAATTTTGTACATAGTTTGTAAGAATAGTCTTGAAGTCAGTTTTTGTGGGTTTTTTTTCTTCTAAAAATTATCTTTATTGTATGGGACATTGTTTAGAAATACACCGGGTATATTGAAGAACTTGGTTTCTAAACGAGGGATTAGTTTCAACGAAAATAAAAGCGAATTTAAATTCATCCAAACAAGATAATTGGCTTGCAATATTTATTTCCATTACATTACTATATTCCCAGAATTACAAGTCATTTCACAAGCATGCTGTTCGTGAATCATATTTGCATATATCGAAATAGCTGTATTTGCTTTTCATAGCAATACTTCATGATGCTTAATGAAGTACTATTTTACATCTGAATACATAAAATTAACTACGCATGTTGTGTAGTCTGTGATATACTATTTAGTTAATTATATTGCACTAGCTGCGCGGTTTCACCCGCGTAGTGATGAAAAATGGTGATGATGATTATGATGAAAAGCCTATGTCACTCTCTGGCTCTTGAACTATACCCATGCAAAAAGAAGAGAAGAAGAAGAAGATGTCAGGCTTAGCGAAGGATATAATTAAATACATTACACATACTGGCTGATAAATTTCTGAGATATAAGCGTTTAAAGTTTATGGTTTTTGGGATAGAGAGCGGATGCGCTGATCTATCAAGCAAAGCGTGTCACGTGTGTTAGTATAGCATACAAAATTATGTATGACACGCGCACGGCTTGACGTCATCACGTGCTATAGTGCGCTCTCTGTCTAGCAAGATACTAAAAACTAATTTTATTTTTTAACGAACTTTAAATTTGTTTTCGTTGATGGCCTCTAATTATGATCAGCTTTTTTTATTATATATAATTAAAAAAATTAGGACACATTAAGATATTTTTACCTGTAGATAGGTTGTGCCCGCCACCATATTGACTAGACGAATGCAAGGCTGGCTGCCCGACTTCGTTCAGCCGTCTCTCAGTCACGAACTTCGAGTGTCCACAACAAATTGTATTTTTGTCTCTTTCTAACAACAGATATAGCGTAAAAAGTCTTTCATATTATTTCCTTTATTTCCAAAATGCACATATACATGCGTAGGTAACCTATGCTATGTTTATGGTATATGCTGATTTTAGTCAGTTTTTAAAGCCGTGTTGTTAGCCTATAACGTCTCTATTATTTTATTACACCTCACTGGGACACGTGCCTATTATAGGTCAAGAATTTCGAAGAGAAGACAAATTAATGAATTTAAACCATTATAAACCAGATTTGGAAGCGAATATGAGATGTTATTTGTAAGTGTCTTATAAGAGTCTTGTTTTGATTGACAATGTGTCTTGTTTACACAATATTATGTTATTTTAGTTCTGAAATTAGAAAATACGTCAAGTAAATGCTATCATCAAAGAGACCAATCAATCTTGCTAAAGCACATAATTAAAAGAGCTAATTACTGAAAATTATCTCACGAGCAATAATAGCTTGCGAGTAACAGCATGACTGTCTGCTAATTATAGGCATATAACGTGAGATATTAAGAATTTACAGATTCTTCTTACTAAACAGCTTCAAATTTTTGACAATAACAACACCATTGTGCACTAAAACGAGTAATTTTGAATGAAATGAAATGGACAGCATCTTTTACTTATTCTTTTTCTTTTTTCAGCATACATATTATATTTTAATTATTTCGCCACTAAGCCTGATGTTTTTAAGAAATTTAACGTTTGAATGCTCCGGTAGCCCATTTGGTAGTGAAATTGCCTTCTGCGCTTGGGGGCGTGGGTTCGATTCCCACCTAGGACAAACATTCACGTGATGAACATCTGTGTTTATTCTATATCGGGGCGTTAATAGCTATTTAAGTATGTTAAAATATATATATATATATATATATATATATATAATATATATATAAATATATATATATATTGTATACACATATCACGCAGAACAGATGGCCGATGGGGCCGAAAGGTACTCGAATGGAGACCACGGACCGGTAAGCGCAGCGTAGGACGTCACCCACAAGATGGACAGACGACCTAAAGGAGACTGCAGGGAAACGCTGGATGTAGGACGCTTCCAACCGGCCCTTTTGGAGATCGATGGGGAAGGCCTATGTCCAGCGTTGGACGTCCTCAAGCTGAAATGATGATGATGTATATTGGATGTATATCAGTCTAGTCAGGCAGCCATATTACAAGCTTTGCTTAGTTTGTAGTCAGATGACCGTGTGTGCAATAATGTGCCGAATATTTATTTTATTTATTTCGGTAGCCTGTTGTTTCGAAGGTTTGTATTTTCATGTTTTAACTTTCTGTTTTGGGTCATCCATCAACTGTTTAATGAGTGTTCACATTAGGTCATTTTGTATGTTAAAAAGTATTCATCATTAATGTCACCCATAACGCAATGAACGTGTATTTACTGAATACATAAAAGTTATTCTTACCAACATTGTATTTGCCATTGTCCCAAACGTTAGCATGTTTAGCATCATTTCGCACATATTTTAACTTCATACCGATAGTTGGGTCATCTTTATATTGGTACTCTACACAATGCTCACTTATCATGACTGACGTCACCGCCGACGTCTTTAACGCATTCAAGTCACATCGAAGGACCTGCGCCGCCTTATGATTACGTTTGCTTGACCGTGCCCAGGCATATACTTAACCAACTACTGTCATCTTCATCTGTTGTTTGGACTCCGTCCAAAGGGGTACTAAAAACGAGGCCCTATTACTAAGCCTACGATGTCTGTCTGTCTGTTTGTCCATCTGTCTGTCTGTCTGTCCTACCTTTAAACGGCTGTATCTTTCGAACCGTAATAGATAGCCATTTGAAATTTTCTCATAATATGTTGTGTTACGGCGGATTACCTAAGAAATAATATACTACACAAAACAAAAAGTAAAAAAGAAAGGGGGGTCGCCATACAACAATAGCGGAATTATCAGCGTTTAAAAAAAAAAAAAACTCATTTTTTTACGCATTTTTGTATTAGCTCTAATGTAAAACCGGTAATACCTACAAGCGTCAAACTTGATATGATTATAGTACACACTATAATGTATAACAACAAATAATAAATAATGGCCAAGTGCGAGTCGGTGACAAATTTCTGTTAATTACCAAGTTATCATTGTGTTATACTCGAGCGTCACTGTAGCAAAATATTAACTATGTGACTGCGTAGCAATTGCTTCGCCTATTTTGGAAGATAAGCGTGCACAATAAATGGTTGTATTTTGTGGTGGTACGGAACCCTCAATGCGCGTAGCCGACTCGCACTTGGCCGGTTTATTTAAAAGATAATTTATATAACGTATCACCAAGCACAGATGTGAGTGCGGATGTCGTGTATGCTCCACAAATCGAGTCTAGAGTCACAACTATTTTTGTTCGTGATTCATTCGATGACAGAGCGATGATATTTAAGAGTATCCATGTATTTACCGACTAAGTCATCGATGACGTAGTGTTAGGCTGGATTTCCTCTTACGCTAACATCGAGCGCTGATGTCGGTCAGTGCGACGCTGACGATCAGCGACGCGGGAGTTTACAATAAACAGAGTGGAAACTTTAACACGGACATTAAAGGGTACTTTAACCGTTATAGCTACAAAAATAAACTAGCCAAGTGCAAGTCGGGCATCGCACTGAGGGTTTCGTACAAATACAATAATTATCAATTCAAAAAACCGACTTCAATAGTAGTAAAATATGGAATTTCGACACCTGGGGGGTTAGACAAGACCCACTTTCTGTTAGCGTTAACGCCTGCGGATAGATGAAATTGTATGAAAATGACATTAGCTTGAGATAACATCTCTCAAGCTAATGTCATTGTCATACAATTTCCCTGGGTTCTTACGGCTATGTTTTAAGTTCGCGATAAGTAGCGAGACCACAAACCGTATCTCGGCGCGTTGAGAGGTAGCCCTAAGGCCCCTGCAACACTACCGGTGTTGTCGGTGCTTTGATAGCCCGGAAAGATATTTGTAGACACCCTTTTTGAAACGCTCCATGTTGAAGCTCGGCGGGAAGACCGTCAGGGGAAGGGCATTCCAAAATCCAAACCTTGCAGACCACCGAACACCTAGAACCGCTCAACATGCGCAGAGAGGTTGGGTCTCTTTGTATCTTTTATCGCATTTACAACGGGGAGTGTTCTGAAGAACTGTTTGATTTGATGCCGGCGTCACGGTTTTATCATCGTACTAGCCGTCACCGCCTGAAAGTTCATTCACACATATAATAGATCAGTGGAAATCGCACACTGTGTGATTTACACGACCTTTCTTGCCTCACACCTGCAAAATGTGGAATGAGCTACCTAACGTGGTGTTTCCGAGAAGCTACAACATGGGGTTCTTCAAAAGGAGAGTCAATAGAGTCCTTTGTAATGCCTCTGGTGTTACAAGTATCCATAAGGGACGGTGACAGCTTACCATAAGGCAGCCCGTATGCTTGTTTGCCACCTATGGCATAAAAAAAAGACAAACTTTGGTTTGTCTTTTTTTTAATGCCATAGGTGCCGTCTGCGGTGTGCGATTTCTGCGGAGGTGATTGCTGCGACCGACATCGTCAGCGTGAAGGAAACCGTGCCTTAAGTCTGAATCTATCATAACTTCGTCAACTGTCATTGCGTTAAGTGAGTAAGATTTATTGTTTATGGTGATAGCAGTAGTCATTTATTGCTATTTTAGTACCATGCGGATCAGTGTGCGGAAAATATTGTAAAGTGAGCCAGTAAACAACGTCTTTATTGACGTATGTTTCCTTGTCAGAATATATAATTTTAAATTTTATAGTACTTCTCAGATCAGATGGAGACTAAACCCATCCTATTTAAACTGTACATTTAGTTAACTTTTATTGTAAGGTACATTAGATATTGCTATAGGGCAATGATTCTTAAATTTTTTTATTGTCTATGACCACTTTCAAATTTTCAGAAATATTATGGACCCCTGGCGACGACAATTTTAGAATAAAAAAACAGTGTTTTTTGAAAATTACTTTTCATTGACATTTATTTGGTTTTGTTTATTTAAATGACTGCCTCCTTCAAACGAATTCTGATACAATTATAGGCCTCGGGTATATCTACCAACTAAACTTTTTTTTTTTAAATAATAAGCTTTTAAATTTAACAATAGGCTTTATTTGCGTTTGACCATTAACTAGCTATGACGTAAAGCGACGATGCGGTCTACGGTGGAGCACGCTTGCCTAGAAGAAACCGATTCACTCGTGATTTGAAGACACCAGAGTGTAACTATCGGGCACACATGCAGGCAGCGCGTCCCACAGACTACTGGAACTCGCGTCATGGACCCCACATTAAGAAACCCTGCTATAAGGGCATAGAATATCTAAAATCTATTTAAATTGATATATGTAAATAATCTCAGGACAAGCTTTTCGTCAATTTGGTACTGGCCACATCCATCTATATGTGAATCAATGGGTGGCACACATAAAGCAGTAGACAGACAAGGGCTGCACATGAAGACTTAGTCGCCAAATCGAGTCCTTAGCTCGTTAAGGTAAGTATCGTTTAGTTTGTTATTAACGTTAACCTAGAATTTTAATTTCCATGTGGAGCTTTATCGCTGTAACATTTTAATGACGATTAAAACGTACAATTAGCTTTAGCCACCATTAAATTCAATCTGATAAGTCTTCGCTTAACGTAACCTCAAAAATTGTGTTTATTTAACTTTTAAACCCCGACGCAAACAGAGGGGTGATATACATTTTACGTGTGTATCTTTCTGTGGCATCATAGCACTCGTACAACTAAGCCTTGTTTTTTTTTTGTGATTTGATCGAAAGAGTTCATAGCTATGAATGGCTATGATTCAAGAAAAATTGTTCAGCCGTTTAAAGATTATCAGCTTTTTTATCAGGGTTTAATATACATTTTATACTTGTTAATTAAATAGTTCAGTTAGCCACATCGAGATACAATTCCTATAGAGCCACAAACTCTCAGTAAAAACAGTCAAAAAAACGTCCGAGCGCCATTGTACATACATTGTATCAATTATATACTCGTACTTCACAATGCCACAATTACTCCAATTTAGACGTTATGTCACTTGCATAGTGTCAACGTTAGTTGTCCGCTATTTCATCGTAGCACTAGCATCGCGCAGCGTTGTAGTCGAATGGCGGTTACCTTGTAACTAACCAAAAAGTCGACGCAATTGCGTGCGCCGAGTTTTGGTTCGTTTTTTTTTGGCACGATTGTAACTATATGTATTGTATCTCGATGGTTAGCCAGGATTATGTTTAGAGGGTTTGTTTAGTTTGGACAAATGTATTATAATTATTTTACTCTTGGGTTGGGGGTTCGGAAGCACTACGAACGACCGGGCTTGGGGCGACTGCCCACCCTGACCGTAACTGGCTGCACCCTTGTTTTAAAGGCATGCAGTCTGCACGCGATTCTATGCAATAACACAATTTTGTTGCAAAGCAAATTGTGCATTGCTACATTGTGATACAGCTGGGAACTGTTTAATGGCTTCATTGGGCGTATTTCCATCTTCATGTTTAGTCTAATAATAAGTTAGGGTTATGGTTGCATGATGCATGAAGTTTGAACTGACTCCCGTTGCTGAGTGCATCATTCCATTCATTGAATTGCAATTCTGAGTGAATTATGGAAAGAATTCAGTATATATTCAGACTCGAAAACTATTCGTTTCTACTCTACATAGTTAAGCAGACGTTAACAGAGTTCGGTTTTTAAATATGCTGTATTTCGTCGTCGTAGCTCATGTTTGTAATAAAGTTATATTATACTAGTTGAACCTCGCGGTGTTACCCGTTATTTTCCATTATATGGAATTAAAAGTGCTCTGGGTCCGTCCATATGATGTACACAATCATCCTGCAAAATTTCGTTGATATCGGCCTAGCCGTTTTGTCGTGAAAAGCGAATAAACAGACAGACAAAATTACTTTCGCTTCTATAATATTAGTATGTAAATTTATCCCATAAACTCAATCCTCAGATTAGACATGCAAGGTAGCTTAATTGGCGTGGCGGGTGCGAACGCATCAGGCCTAAATCAGGCCTTTGCATGTAGGCTATTAGTTAGTTTATTTGTGTCGAGTTATAGTACAGTTTTTTCGTTAAGCTGTTCAGCGGTATAGTGAAAAAACTGGGAGAAACATGGAGACATTTGAACTGTTCAGGCATATCTTCCTTGTTTTTCTGATCTGAGCTCAAATCCGTCACTAACTTTGGGGTTTAGGGTACGATTCAAAGGTGTCGTGGAAATTAAAAAAAACTAGGTGAATTGTACCTGCACCTATCGGAAATGCAAGAGCGGGTACGAAAAATCGAGACCGCTTTATGGTTGATATTCTGAAAACCCGTACGAAGCGCTTTGAATACACTTTTATTATGCGAACTGCTAGTTTGTGGAATGCGCTGCCTGAATGGGTGTTCCCCGATAGTTACAATCTGGGTGTCATCAAGTCGACAGAGAATCGTTTTTTTAGGCAAGCGTGCTCCATCGTAGACGGCATCGTCACTTTACATCAGGTTGGGTTGGCGGTCAAACGCAAGCCTATAATTAAATATAATATTATAAAGAGGAAAGATTTGATTGTTTGTTTGCATTGAATAGGCTCCGAAACTACTGAACCGATTTGAAAAATTCTTTCACTGTTGGGATGCTGCACTATCCCCGGTTGACATAGGCTATATATCCCGGCTTCGCCCTTGCGAAGCAGGGGCGGCCTACTAGTAATTAAATACATATAAAGAAAAACAACTCACCTAACCGAACCGAACCTAACGCGTGAAAATACCATTCCCAAAATCGGACAGTACTCCACTCACCCACGGGTGAGATTCTTGATGAGTGAGCTGCTACCTAACCCAAAATAAAGTGCCCCGGAAAGGCCAAGACCTTAAAATAAAAATCAGCAGCATGCGTCGGCGTGGCTATGATTGATTGAGAGATGGGAACAATGAAACGCCATCAGTGTAAAACAAAGGGTCGTGGCTGACGTGACACCGAGTACCAATCGAACGTGGCTGTCGAACGCAGACGTGAGGGTAAGAGGTGAGAGCGCTGGGGCTTTACGGGTAGCTGTTTTAAGCAATTCAGTTTAGGTGACAAAAGTTGCGTGACCGCAAACCGTATATGTACTTGTTAAAGGGTCACGTTCGCGTGATTTTCCGAACTGAGCTGTTTTAATGTTAGTTTCAGACCGCGCAAGGAGTTGGCCGTAAGGTCCCTGTACGCGCTCTACCTACCCACTATACATAATTTTATTATAAAGTCTATAATTATGTTTAGTATTAGAGCGCGGGAAATGATCTATCTGCGCCCCGCAATTTCGATGAAAAATGGTGATGATTATGATGATGAAAGTAGCCTAAGTACTCCTTATATCAGCTATCTGTCAGTGAAACTCCCGTCAAAAACGGTCCAGCTGTTTCGGAGTTCATAAGGAACACACATACATTGCCTTTTATATACATAGATAGATTTGAGATGGTTTCGTCAAAACAATCAAATACCAACGCACTGGTGCTATCTAGTATACTGCGAACCAGTGAGGTTAGCTTCTAGCCGAGTTCGTTAGAAGTGATAGGCGAAAAAAAAATGCTACAACAATAGCTAGGTATGATGACAGTAGGTCATAAGGTCAATGATGCAGATGGTTATTCACAAACCTTAACACAATATATAGGAAAGCACGAAAATAAACCTGTAAAAACCATGAATCACTGAACCCATTGGACTCATTGGACACAAACCTTTTTATGGAACACGAAAAATTCGTTTGCTTACATCAATGGCTGCCCGTGGTCCAACCGCTTGGTTCTACTAGTAGGACCGCAGTGTTTTTTTTTCGGTGGTCCTATTGGTAGGACCACGGGCAAGACATATTTCCGTAGTCCAACCGCGTGGTTTTACTAGTAGTATAACGGGTATTTTTTTCCTCTGTGGTCCAATTATAGAAGACACGAATATAAATTGAAAATGTTTAAAACCCCCATGAAAGTGCTGATAGTCTTCAAACGGCTGAACCAATTTTCATGAATCATAGCTAGGGACACTCGAATGACCGATCTCGGATTAAAAATAGAACGCCAATTATACTAGTAAAACGAAAAAAAAAAACATGATCATGAGTGATTTTTTTGCTTGATGTTTTTTTTTTATAAAAGATATGCTTGCGCTTGTCCGCCATGCGACGATGCGGTCTACTATGGAGCACACTAGCCTAGAAGAAACCGATTCCACGCGACTTAAAGACACCCAGATTGTAGCAGGTAACACCCATTCAGGCAACGAATTCCACAGACTAGCAGTTCGCACAATAAATGTGGAACCAAAGCGCTTGTGCTGTGATGTTGTTGTTGATTGTTGAAATGTCGTTGTTGTGTTTTTTGTTTGTTAGCTTCGTGGAAATGGGTTCTTCAAATAATGGACACATTACACATCATGTTTGAGAAAAGTTAATTAAAAACGCGTCGAACACGAGATCTATTAATAAACGTTAGCCCTCCGACCCTCACGCAAGTAGAGCAAAAAATAGCTGAGCCTCCGATCGACCCTCGATTACCAGCTAATGCGATTTGGAGTCGCCTTGCCTCGCCGATCCCCACTGGTTCACTCAAGTTGCCGAGTTATAAGCCCGGCTCGAGTTAAGGAAAAACGGCTAACTTAGCGTACTTAGTTGTTTAAGCCGGCCCGTTTGTTTATGTGGTTTGGACTTGGCGAGTTTAGGATCTTAATTATTTAGTAGGGCGATGGCTGTTTTAGAGGGTAGTTAGTGACGTTATAATTCGTAAGTAGTTGTACAATATATACAGAGTAAAATACGTTGGTATAAAGCTGAAATGAGGTCACTGCAGTCATAATTGTGAACCAACTTTACCAATAACCAAAATTGAAATCGCAAAAAAAATACGACTATTCCATAGAAGATTTTTATTCATACAAAAAAAAACATAACTACCGCTAAGAAATAAGAAAGTATAGAAGAAATAGAGAAACTTAAGTTCACTTAAATTTTAACCTACATGATTTTGACGAGAAAAGGGTAGGGTAAAGAGGATATTATTACGCTGCATTAAGCAATGTGGAGATTGTTTCATCCAGTGTTTATTCCAATTGAGGAACATGGTTCGAATATTTACGATTAATAAATCAGAGTAAGAAGGCAAGTAAAATGAATAACAGATAAGACGACACTACATGAAGATAATACGAGAAAAGGGTACATAATAGATTACAACGAAGAAATGGGAACATTGTGACATTGCATTAAACAATGTGGAGATTGTGTTTCATCCAGTGTCTATTTCAATTGTGGTACAAGGTTCGAATATTTTAGAGTGGTGACGGCATCTAGTAGAAAACAACAGAATATCTGTTTCAGTAATTCGCATTGATATGCGAGGAACAAAGTTGGCAAATTTCAGCTTCGCTTTGGACGGTGACGTTTTGGTGACCCGTTTCCTAATTATTCAAATCCTAATCTTTTTCTGGAGCTTTAAGCTGCCCAGGAGGGGAGAACGTTTCCCTTAATTTAAATGATTTACATACGTTTTAACTTTTTTTTTACTGGCAATTTTTTTGTTCTGCTAATTAAAGTACGAGACGTGAATGATGGGAATCGTCCGGAAAGGTGGGCAAAGGTTATCACGCATTGGGTGCCTTAAGAAGGGCATACACCACAGGAAGGCCAGAAAGCGTTAGTGGTACAACTAAAAAGCGTGACTGCTCCCAACTAGCAATCAAGCGTGAGAAAAGAAAGAAAAAGGGGAGATTTGCCTAGCAGAGGGACCTAAAAGGTTTAAAAAATAATAATAATTGCGAATACATAACATTACCCTTGCATAGAAGTGTTCTGTTAAAAAACTACATAATAATCGTCGAAGAAGTCGTAATCTAGTCGTCGACATTGACAGGAAAAATAACATTTAAATAACTAACAACGCTTCGATTACATAATTATAGGTATTAGCATATCTATCTATCGTTAGGTATTCAAGTGCCAGGTCAATGGCCTTACCAGTCAAGTTAACTTTCTTATACAAAGCCTCGGATAAATCACTTACTTGGCTGACTAATTACAAATGCCCTAAGCAAAGGTCGTCTGTATACCAACCTGGGTAACATACAGTGCAGGCCTATAGGGCTAATGTATTCGAGGGTTAGGCCACCCTTTAATTGCTCCCTTTGATTAATTCTCCATTTATTCATATGTAGAAGGGGTTTTGTTTGTGAACGGGTTTTTGTCAGATAGAGTTAATTGGCCATGGATCAGGATTTGGAGAGAATGTGACAGGTGACCTACAGACCTCGTAGCTTATTTATGAGGAATTAAGCTTGGAACGCAATGATCCTGTTGTAATCTAACCTGTTTTGTCGAGATATGATATGAAGGCCGTAGTCCTTATTGCAGAAGTCCAACTTGGATTGAAGTTAAGAGAAAAGCGCCAGACAGATTTATGTAATTAAGTGTCTGCCCTCAACAACGTGGGGAGTTGGGGACTTAGGCCAAGAGAGTCTTTACTCCTTATAATATGAGAACCAAATTAGTGTTAATGATGATGACAATGATAAAACATTGAATAAGGCAGAAACTAGGACCTCTGACAGCCCCTTGGAATATTTGGGACAAGTTGCAGAATTCAACATTCTTCTGGTCAACATAGTTTAGCTTGGCATGTAGCTGGAACTAGGAGACATAAACATCATATACCTAGCTCCGGAGAGTTCCGGTGACGATGAAAGCGGTGCTTTCTTGACATTCAGTCTAGACAAGGCGTTGTCAATGCCAGACGAAGCGACGCATAAAAAAGCTAGTCATAATAAAATTCCGTAAAATACACCTTGTAATTCAACTGGCTCAACCTAACTCGTTGCACTCTTGGCAGACATCCACGTTACATTCAAGCCGGAAGTTTAATTTGGTTGAACGCTCAAAAGTGTTATAATCTGTTCAGTTAGATTAGTTTTTTTTTTCTCTTTAAATGAAGATGTTTAAGTCTTTTAATCTTGTTATACAAGGATAATTTTAGACGAGCGCTGTTTTGGCGACATTGAAAAGTCGACAGCTGCGATCCTTAAGCTCACTTTGGAGGATAATAAACTTTGTAGTCAAGAATGATGCCTAAAATACTTTAAGACTGCCCTTCAGTGACAAAGTATGCCTGAAAAATATAACCAGATTGTGTAGGAATATCGGCTTAATACCGTTAAGGAAAGGGGTGATATTCTTTTGAGATTTGTTGGGTTTGCTTTACTCAAGGCACCGTCGAGTTGATGGAGTATTCTTGCTGGTATCGTGCTTACGTTATATTATCAACATAATCTGTATGCTTCTTAAAACAATGTTTTCTATACAAACTTTGGAATTTGAATGAGAATAAACCTTATTGTGATTACATTAGATTTCATTATAGTTATGAACCTCTTGTTTGATTCTACTAAAATCAATCGCGTCTTCAAAAAGCTTTCTGTATACAAAGGTGATATCATAACTATTTTTATATATCAATAGACTCAATGGGCCATTAGGAATGATTTATGGCTTTCAAACTATTATGAAATTTATATCCGCAATTAGAGTTTTATCATCATAATAACTCTAACTTTGAATGATAAACAAATTATTTTTAAATTGATGCCTGGATAAAACAATTTTGATTGCCTTATTGTAATAAAATTAGATAGTAAATTTTGATCAACTTTCTAAAGCCCGTTGCAGACCATGCAAAGTACAAATAGCAAGTACCTACTTCGCGTCGCCTGCAACGAGCTACAAGTTAGAGATCTAGTTGGTCCCGTTGGTCTAGTTGGTAGTGAACCAGCCGTCTGCGCTTGGGGGCGTGGGTTCGATTCCCACAAACATTTGTGTTAGTTCTATATCTGGGTGTTCATATCTATTTAAGTATGTATTTAAAATATGTATGTATATTAGTCTCTGGCAGCCATATTACAAGCTTTGCTTAGTTTGTGGTCAGGTGACCGTGTGTGCAAAAATGTCCCGAATATAAGTACCATTAGTACAAGCAGCAAGTACAAGTTGCAAGTAGCTTGCAACTAGCTACTTGCTACTTGTACTGCGCATCGTCTGCAAGCGCCTTTAATGATAATGGCCTGAAAGTTGCAGTGCAGTGCAGTAAAGTTGAAAATTGCGTTGATCGAATCGGTTTGGACTTCATCGCTAGTGTATTTTCATAATGAAATATTAGGAGCGTTATCAGCTCACTGGTGACAGCTGGCATTTGGACGCGTACATTTGCAAGTCAGAATAATGTCATGCGAAAATCAAATTTCGAATATCTGTGAATTTCGACGATATTGTATACAGCTAGTTCGACACTAATAACGCGTTCCGAATCACGCTAACACTAATAAGAACCAACACGGCACAAAAAAACTTCGTGCCGTGTCTTATTAGTGCTGTTAACGTTGTAGGCATGGATTCGGAACGCTTTCTTATTGTAATCGAGAAACTTTTTGCATACAAAAACTACAGTGTTCATTTTGGCGGTACATATTTTGCAAACGGTATGCCTATGTACTGTCAACAAAAACTATGTAAAGTCACCTTTTTTAAAAGACTTTGAATATTCAAAGATACGTTTCATGATGACATCCCCGCCATTAAATATTTTTTTCATCCCGACTTTACACGTCGCCATCTTGTATGTATCTTGTTGTATGAAACCGTCTTTTATCTAGTGACTATTGCTTAACCTACAAGAATCTATCGACACCCCATTTGGCAAAATAGTTTGAGTCGTGAGGCGTTTAGGTTGTAGGTGGGAACATACATACACACTTTAAACGCTGTACCATCCTTTTTGCTTTGCGTCGTCGTCCGGTAAAGCTTTGGCTCTTTCATTAGTATAATATATCATATACTGCAAATTGCAATGCAACCGTACACTCGACTCGACGAGTGGTGAGGGAAGTAGGTAGATGTGGCTGCGTTATTAGTCATGTCGCTTGTCATGCTCTTCGCTTTGCCGTTTTCTCCCTATTTTGTCGGTTTTTTGCTTGCCAAAGGACCAGTCATGTGAGAGCGAGACGAAAGTGCGGAGCATGCGCTGAAAGTACGAGGAGAGGCACGAGTAAAGCAGTGTTAGCGTAACGCGAGAAGCGTAGTGTGAATGCAGGGATTATAAAGTCATATCTTTTTTTCTCTAGACTCTTCCAACTGCAATTTCCAGATGTCTATGAATATCAGAAGAATCTTATTATGGAAACTCACGTAGTTTTCATATATTTTGTCAGAAATCAGAATAATCTACCATCTTAGCTCCAGTCAAAAGCACATGTCTCTTAATTTCTATTTTTCCTCTACCTATTCGTACCAGTCTCACTACCATACCAAGTAACAACGTACAATGTTCCACTAAAGTTACGGTGTCGTGTATCGATCGAACTGGTTCAACGAACGCCAGAAATGGATGACTGTACAATTTTTATTCAGCAGGGGAAATGAGCGCTGAATGACATGGTAATAAAATTGGTTATTTAGCAAAGAAAAATTAGGATTTGGCAGGGAATGAAACAGTTGAGGATTGTTTTTGTAGAACTGAGCTATAAATATAGAGGAAGGCAAGGATTTTATACCCAATTGGATTGTGCATATAAAAATATTTTTACAATCTCGAAGTGGCTTATAAAAGATAGCAAATCTGGGAGCACTCTGTCCTTTTCTGGAAGGCACGATCTACAACAATATAGACGAATAAGTTGTGTAAGCAACGTTAAATGAACCGTATTTTAACGGAGTTTAAGATCTAAACTCTATACAGAAATATCGGAGAAGTGGCCTAAATTAAAAAGCAAATCTGGGAGCAGTCAAAGTTTTCTGGCAGATATGGACGAATAAGTTGTCTAGCAACGTTATAATATTAATGATACTTATTGCGATTTTCTGAAAGACAGTCAGACTCCTCGACCGAAGTTCACTTTTACGTGCGCGTTCTAGCTTTAAACAAGACGGAAAATACATCCGAAACACAACAAGGTCAGTGAAGTTTAATCTGTGCACAAAGTCTCTCACAAATCACAATTTAGAAGAAAAATTGAAGTAGAATGTCCACATGACGATATTATAAGAGCTGCCTACAACAATTTAGTTATGGATCATTGCTTATCTTGCTTGTCTATAATAACTAAATCTAGGGCAGACGATCCTGGATCCCACAAAGCCAGACGATGAGCCAATATTTGCGGATCGTATACAACATTTTATCATAAACTTGCTACGTGTAAACCATTACGTAACTTGTGCAGGATTGATTCTGCCGATGCAGTAATTCTGGAAAATAATATTCGCAAGTTTCGGTTTTTCCAAATGTAAGTGTTTTTTTTGCTAGCTGTCATCATCATCATCAACCCCAAGACGTCCACTGCTGAACATAGGCCTCCCCCTTTGACCTCAACAAAGAACGACAGCCTGCCATCTGCATCCACTGGATGTGTGCGACTCTCACGATGTCGTTGGTCCATGTAGTGGGAAGTCTACCTACGTTGCGTCTTCCGGTTCGAGGTCTCCACTCAAGAACCTTTTACCCCTATCAGTTATCAGTACTTCGAGCAATGTGGCCTGCCCATTGCCACTTCAACTTGCAAATTTAATAGCTAAGTCGGTGACTCTGGTTCTTTGGCGAATATCCACGTGACACTGAGATTTTCATAAAGGCCAACAGTTATGGCCACGTCTCTGTACCATATGTCATCACTGGTCATCTATCATCATCATCTATACTGGTCAGCTAGTTGTCAGCAAAGGTAAAAAAAGATATCAAGTCAGCAATAGCTTTGTGTGTTTTTTATACAGAAACTGGTAAGCTCATTCTGTAAACAAGGCGTAGATATTAACCCCAGACCATAATTTACAGCGGCAGTGTCCGAAACATTTTCATGCAAATGTACGCTTACGATTTTTATATAAAGGTAAGGTTCTAACTGGATTCGAATAATGCTCCATACATTCCCTTGCAGAGTTCGCAAAGGGCTTTGAGAGAGATGTCGACACAATAAAACCGGCTGTGACCTCATTAAGCTGGCGTGGAAGTGTCGGGGGGACCATAAAACCTATCATAAATACCCTTAATACGGGTAAATACTAAATACCTTCGAGTGTGACACGGCCTTTATGAATTAGGATTTGGTGTTTTAAGTAGCGTCTTGGATATTGTGTTTCAATCTCTATTTCGTCGTCGTGTTGTTTAGATTTGATTCTATTTCGAGATACAATAGTAAGAGACCTTTTTACCTATACAATCTAATACATAGATTTAGATATTGGAATATTCTATTGTTATCACTAGAAACAAATAAGGTTGGAAGTAGTTTGTTTATTCTAAACAGGTTTTCCGAGAATAGTAGACCGTCCAGCGGAGTAGGTATAGGTATATTGTACATCTAAGTAGTAGTCGAAAGGCATGTCTACATTCTAGGCTACGCTCGCAGACTTTCTAGGTGTTCATTATATATTACCAAGTAGTTAAAATCTAGTTTCGAGCTACAGAAAATTCTTGACCGTTTCTAGTTCTGATTTTTGATATATGCTTTCTTTACATTTTGAGACGTGACCGGAGGGGAGGCGGGTTTCGGGAGAGGGGAGATAATACATCGAAGACGATGATGTAAACAATTACATAATCGTCTTCTCGTTCAAAATACCTCAGTGCCTTAAGACGAAACTCTTCGACCACTGTGTATTGCCAGTGATGACATACGGCAGTGAAACTTTGTCCCTAATTATGGGCCTCATAAGCAAGCTCAAAGTCGTAAAACTAGCTATGGAGAGGGATATTCTCGCAGTTTCTCTACGAGATCAAATCAGAAATGAGAAGGTCCGTAGACGAACGAAAGTTACCGACATAGCCCACCAGATTAGCAAGTTGAAGTTGCAGTGGGCAAGGCAAATAGCACGCAGAATAGATGGCCGATGGGGCCGAAAGGTTCTCGAATGGAGACCACGAACCGGTAAGCGCAGCGTAGGACGTCCACCCACAAGATGGACAGACGATCTAAAAGAGACCGCAGGGAAACGCTGGATACAAGCCGCTTCCAACCCCCTTCCTTTTGGAGATGGTAGGGCCCTATGTCCAGCTGTGGACGTCCTATGGCTGAAATTATGATGATGAATTACTATTACATCATATGTAAGAAACACTAAATTGGTTAATCGTAATACGTTGATCACTATAGGTCTTGTCCAGTCTCATTCATAGATCGCTAACACTCGACTTGTTACAATTTGAAATAACTTTTAAAACGTAGGTACGTCGCTCCAGGTATTTAGGTTGTCCGCCGGCACACTTCAACGTGCTAGTCACCGAGTATTTTAAACGTTGTTACTAATTACTTTTTGATGAGCACACTGAGTAATGAGATTACCAGATGTATGCACGTGATATTATGTGGCCCCCATAAAAATTACCGTGTGCTTCAAAGATATTTACAATTAATAAATAAAAATAAATATTGGGGCCATTTTTGCACACACGGTCAACTGACCCCAAACTAAGCAAAGCTTGTGATATGGCTGCCAGAGACTGATATAAATACTTTTTTTTTTAATATACATACTTAAATAGATATTAACAACCAGATATAGAACAAACACAAATGTTAATCACATAAATGTTTGTCCTAGGTGGAAATCGAACCCACGCCCCCAAGCGCAGAAGACAGGTTCACTACCAACCGGACCAACGGGCTATCTGTTCTGGACATCGGGGAGTCAGCTCAATAACGTCCGAACCAAAAGTGGACTAAAATCATAAAATCATAGCTACAGCTGTTAAATGGTCAGATGGACGGACAGACAGTTTAAACCGTTTGGAATTGGATACGGAACCCTAAAAACTAATATAACTATGTCCCTCTGCCTGTTTGATCGCTTTCACGACTAAACGGCTAAATCGATCTTAACGAAATTTGGCAGAAAGATAGTAGGGTACTTTCCCTCCAAGAAATACTGGAAAATCACAGGTAACACCAAGGGATTAAGCTAGAATCAATATAAATCCAAACATAGTGAGTAAAGTGCAAGGGTTAAGCAAAAACCGTACTTTTTAACATCTAGCTAAAAAACTGCTGTATTTTGCGTAAAAACTGTTATTTTCAACAACTTCGTTAGCATAATGTCCTAGATTGCCTGTTTGGACAGTCCGGCAGTCGCTTAGGTGCATAAAAACGTATGTAAGCTAATAAGCGGTGCGTATTTAGAAGTTTAGCTTAATCTGAATGTGTGGAAAGGAGATTCTGTTAAACAGATTTTTCTAGATCCTCGCACTGAATTTTTCGTAAACTACCCTCACAAATTTTTTCGTTATTTTATTGCGAACAACTCTAGATGATCTCCAAAAGGGCCGGTTGGAAGCGGCCTGCTTCCAGCGATTCCCTGCCAGTTTGGAGATCGATTGGGAAGGCCTATGTTAAACAGTGGACGTCCTATGGCTGAAATGATGATGATGATGAACTCTAGATGATCATCGATATTGTCTTTGAACAAAATCGTTCAATAACAGTTGAGCTCGTATAACTTTCACGTCAATATACTTTTAGCACTACAAAGCTTTTCTGATATGTTTGATAACGGTAGATATAAATTGCAAGACAGAATCATATTTATGAAATTGTTTAGTGTGTGGGCTTCAAACTACTTCGTTGAAATTCATAGATTTCATTTCTTTGAAATCTCATTCAAGAAACTGTACTGATGATGAATAGCGGGGTTTTCGACTCACTGTTATTTTATAGATAGATCAGCGGATCCTCAAGTCGTGGTCGTGATGTTGTCTTTTTGGACTCGTTGTATTTTGTACTGGTTAGGAACCCTCAGTAGGTACGCGAGCCCGACTCGCACTTAGCCGGTTATTTTTTTACGCCATCTCGTCTTGGTTTTGGATACCTCTTTCAATCGCTGATTCAACACTGGCATTAAAACGTCTTAATTAGGGCTATTTGTTTTACCAGTTTAGCGTTCCTCGCTAAATATGCTCCGGTTTCCTTTTGAAACAGCCTTACCTCACAATCTGTTCACTGGCTTCAATTATCTTAAAAGCCGAGCCGTATTTAATGCGGTACATAAAGTTATCTACTAAAGCCATTGTCTATTTGCAACGTTAAGGTAGCATTCCGATCTTGGCGAAAGCGACCAACGGCCAGCGGCCGCGTCGCGCGACCCACTGCTCAGTAATTTATATGGAGTGCTAAACAATGCAAGCGACCCACAGACGTTTGCGCTGCTTTGGGTTTATTCTTTCAAAGTAAATTCACTATCTATTCCTTTCCACTTTTCAAATCATCGACATTTCACGTGATAGAAACTCTTTCCAATTCTGAAATGGAAGTTCGAAGGCGACGGTCGAAGGGGTCAAATAAGCCATTTGTCGATAATTTATAGGGTACTATAGTATCCGTCCCATGCGATACGACGACCTTACTCACTCTAAGGATCGTTTTGAAAACACTGATTCTCAGTAATAGAAGCTATTTAGCTCAGTCTGCTTTAACTTGTCCATTGTTGTCTTATTATTCTGAAATATGAGTTATAACTTGGCAGCGTATCAACTTTCTTAGTCATATCGACATCTATTTAATAAAAGACGATGTGTGAATGTATGTATGTCGCCTATGGACTCCGAAATGTTCCATACTTTTTGTACAACTTACTTTAATAATTTTTTTAATACGTTCCATACTTTTTGTACAAGAACAAGAATAGAAGTCTTGACATATTAACTTCATAGAAATAAAATGTCATCAAAGTCAAAGGACAAAGGAGGGGTTGCTCTCGCTACCAAAATTGCTTCAAGGAGGTTGCATTGTTTTTTACCTTTCACTGGTATATAGCTGGTGTTATAAGGAGTAAATTAGACTTTTTTTTTATTCCGGATACTAGTTGAGCCGACAGACGTTGCTATCTGAACGTGAGACGTTGAAAACTGCTATCTGGTAAATTCACATTTATCAAACGCGCGCGGTTAAAATCGTCGTTAAGTGTTCTGAAATTTTCCAATTTTCTGTGCATTTTTTTTCATTCCGTGAGAACCTTCTTTCTACAAAGCATTAGAAATTAAAAATAAGATGAATGCAAACAGTAAAGTAGTTTTCATGTAATGG
Organism: Agriopis marginaria; assembly: GCA_932305915.1. Taxonomy (NCBI): domain Eukaryota; kingdom Metazoa; phylum Arthropoda; class Insecta; order Lepidoptera; family Geometridae; genus Agriopis; species Agriopis marginaria. The sequence goes on along the minus strand of OW029914.1, from coordinate 15,373,634 downwards.
CGTCACCAAGGTAAATAGATTCATTTTATATATGTATATATATACTAATATTATAAAGAGAAAAGATTTGATTGTTTGTTTGTTTACATTGAATAGGCTCCGAAACTACTGAACCGATTTGAAAAATTATTCCACTGTTAGGAAGCTACACTATCCCCGGGTGACATAGGTTATATTATATTTTCAAATAAATTAGGGATTATTACTAAAACTTCCCGTGCGAAGCCGGGGCGGACCGCTAGTAGAATATACGTAGCGTGATTGAAACCACGAGGCGCAGTTAGCCTATTATATACGTACATTCTGTTTTATGTCTACATGTAAGATTGTCTGTAATTTTGCACAGGAATATGTTTGAAGGGCAGCTCGGTATCCATGGCCACAGCCAACATTTATAGAATCGATAGACATGTTGTTACTCGCGCTGATTTAAACCGATAAATTGTTTTATCGAATTCGATAAACCGTGTCGGTGTAACGATCAGTGATCGAATCAATATAACTTGGATATTGGCACGGTCGGGAACATTAGCGGGCTGTTGAGCGGCTGCTGTCACTCGTAGATACATATCGGGGGTTCCATCGAACAATATCGATAAGTGATCGTCGATAGTTCCGCTACTGGCGGAAGGCAAATGTCAGATATCCCGTTCGGCATCAACGATACGAAAACGAAAACATCGAACTGATGTAACACGAAAATAAAGCAAGTACTAAAATTATTTAAAAAAAATAACGATACGAAAACGAACACATCGAGCTGATGTAACACGAATATAAACAAGTATTTAAATTATAAAAAAAATATATAAATTAGTAATTGTAACTTTCGCGATTTTGAACACATGCATACCGATACAGTCAGTGTTGTGTGTCGTAGTGACAACCCTGCGATTTTTCAAGATCAAGTGAGGGTAGGAGAACAAAACACCCGCTCTTCTCGCCGGACACACCCGCAGTTTTCAGTCAGCTCGTGACTACGGCCATTGTAACATGGTCGGAACGTCAAGCGAAAGGTACATATATTTAACCTAAATTAAATAATACGTGATAAGTCCCGATAAACATTACAACATACACAAAATATAAACCGGCTGCATTATATTAGGTAAGTTACTGAAAAGTAACAGCGGCGACAAACCAACAAGATGGACAGACGACCTAAAAGAGACCGCAGGGAAACGCTGGCAGCAGGCCGCTTCCAACCGGCCCTTTTGGAGATCGATGGGGGAGGCCTATGTCCAGCAGTGGATGTCCTATGGCTGATATGATAATGATGAACAGCGACGCGCTGCGTAGGTACTTATCTATACCTATACTCGTAGATACAGAGCTCTTTCATAGCGCTTTATCTCGTAAACTACTAAGTATTTCATAGTAGTGTTATATACATATTTTTGGAACTGCTGAGTGAGCTCTTCTTAATGTTGGTAATATTGACTAAATTTTGCAAAGTTTACTTACTATTTTTCCACATTTTATTTATATTACACGGGAATTACTCACGTAAGATTAAGCCGGTGCGGCGCGCGCATTCACCTTGAAAAAGGCCGTCTAATGCGTTTGAAACTATAGTCTGAGTAACCGGCTTAATCTTACGTGAGTAATTCCCGTGTAATATAAATAAAATGTGTGAAAACCACGTCAGTTTCAATACTATTTTTCCCTTTATTTATTATTCGCGGACGCCTTCTTGAATTCTTGTAAGCCCTATGTCACTCCCAATATTAAAACGATTCAAATGACACCTCAGATGTCGAAATCCATTAAGCCGTTTAGGCTGTAGGGCGTGCCAAATAAACCATCATACATACATATAGTCGAAAAACATATCAACACAATCCTTCTTGCGCAGTCGGATAAAAGAAAAGAGCACAACTAATAGGGAGGAACAAGCTTGATTGTACCAAATAAATTGTTGCAAACGAAAGTACCTTCCCTAATCTATCATCCGTACACAGAGATAAGTATAAAGCTATCCACGTACGAGATCCAACGGAAGTCACGTTCCGCAACCATCTCCTGGGGGATTTACCCGCGTCAGCCGACGAGCGGTTAACTTAACTATACTGCAATTAGCAGCCAAGAAAGCAGTTAAAAACCAGCATAAGGTCCATTGTATGGTGACCCATGTCTAGTTTACGCTCTAAGCTAGGAGAGCAGTCAAACTCACATTGAACTTAATGTCCAATAAATGCTTTCTAGCTTGCGAATGACAGCATAGTTATAAACGCGGATCCTGCCATTTTATTTTATTTTTAATAGACTTGCGTTTGACCACCATCTCGCATGATGTTCAACGATGATAAAGTCTACGTTGGAGCACGCTTGCCTAGAAGAAACCGATTCACTCGTGATTTGAAGACACCCAGATTGTAACCATCGGGGAACACCCATTCTGGCAGCGCATTCCACAGACTAGCAGTTCGCACAATAAATAATAATTTTTAATCCGACTTCAACTTTAAACCTATGAATTTAGAGATTACAGAAAACCGTGGCCTGTTGTGGTTTGTGGAGGACGTTTGATAGCAAACCGTGCAAAAGTTTATATTGTTATGGACTGATTTACGACGCCGCCGATTTCTGGCGACGTCAAAGTTATTTCGGACATAGATTGTGGAAAATAATCGCGTGAACGTGATGGATTGCGTATATAGAGTAGAAAACATTTCAAAATAGATTTAGAAGTTTTTGATGGGTTTCACATTTGCTAACACCAGAAACCTAAGAGTTTCAAGCTAAAATTGTGATTTAGGAAAATGATAGTACTGTTTCTGTAGATAAAGAAACGAAAGAGTTTGATAAAGAAAGTGCAGCAGAATTTTTCATCTTTAACTTCAGTAAAAAGCTATTCCTAAAGTTGATCCGTTTTTTTATACACCAATTACACTGATCTTTGTGAAACAATTTACGTGTATATTTTTTATTAAGTAGAGGAAGCTCTCGATGCGGTCCCACAAAAATTTCATTAACTTTGGCTTAATAGTTTTTAAGTTCTAATAATACGAATAATTTTGTTCGAGCGCTTACTAATTTTGAAGTTGATATATTAAATTGACAATTATTATTACGGATAAAATGGATGTCGTAACATAAATAAAGCATATCTGAAAAGGAGTCGACTGAAAATTTTATTTGTATGATACCAATAATAAACACCCGTGAACCAAGTTCCGAAATAGACGTTTATTGCTAGTTTTTGTTTTATCGTTAGTGTTTCCCACGGGGATCACAAAAGGTAATGGCGATAGCATTAAAAACGTGAACAAACAAGAAAAAGAAAGAACAGTGAAACAAGTGTTAGTAAAATAAAGGCTCGTGAGTGAATCGGTTTCTTCTAGGCAAGCGTGCTTCATCGTAGACCGCATCATTGCTTTTCAGGCGAGATGGAGGTCTTAGACAAAATTAATTCACGTTAGTATTTGGCCTTATCGCAAAAAGCGATCTCTTCCAGGTAACCATTGGATAGAAAGAATTTACGTAACAGGATCGACTGCGGAAGCTAAACACTTTTGATATCATACCAAATGATATATAGTAATAAGGTAGTGATGTAGTAATATATAATATTGTTTAATCTGTATAAGTGTATGTTTTCATCAACAACAGCCTAAACGCCTCCACCGATTTTAATTGACTGAGCGAAGAGGACTAGGTTCTAATGGGACAAGTCAGCGTTTCTATGTATGTTTGTATATTTTTTAGACAATAACTTGAGTAGCTTTAATCTAATCTAATCTTCGAGTATAAGCAAAATTTGCAAAAGGTTGCAAAGATATAAGGGTTATGAGGTCTCAGTTCGGGGCGAACAATAATTAGTTAATATTTAATCATAAAGATATCAACATGTTATCTTGAGACACTATAACGGGCAGTGGACAACTGCTACCCGTCCAGTCCGAATAAGGACACGCTGCGAAAGGAATGCATAATAAACTAACGATTAAAGCACCAAAATAGTGGTAAGTAAACTAAACGTTATAATATCAGAAGAGGCAATTTTAGATTCTATCACTAGCAGTTCAGATATTAACAGAGCCATTATTAAAGTAACTGTTATCGGGGACATAGTCGGGGGTGCAAGGGATCCCGGAGCCACCCTCTCACCACCTGTTCGTGAATTTCGTGGAGTTAGATAACTATCGAATTTGATAACGGATATTAACGTTTGGAAGGCATAAGCTGTTGTGGTTGCGGGTAATCCTTCATTAGACAAAGGATCAACGATTAACGATAACAAGACGGTCTCAAAACTTCGATACAGTTTTGATATACCTTCCTATATTATTAGCTATCTAGTCTAAATGCGAACAGCATATGACTTGAAGATCGCTTTTAGCGATAAGGCCACCAATTGTGGCACTAGCTAAGTGTTTTCTATTTGTTTGTAATTTGTATTTCTGTTGTACACAATAAAGAGTTTCAATCTATCATATGACGAATTTGTAAGCGCTTTAGCAAAATTATTGCTATTGCCAAATCAACAGACGCTCGAATAATATTATTTGTATTGTTAGAGCTGGCTCAAAAACTACTGAGCCTAAGTTAATGAAATGTTTGTAGGACCACCTCGAGAACTTCCTGTACATAAAGGAAAAAGAATTGCGTAAATTGGTTCACAAATGTCTGAGTAATTGGTGTACATACATAAAAAAGACCTAATTAAGGACCGTAACCTGAAGGTGGTTAAAATGGATTATATGTTTACACCAATGAACAGAAATAAAATAAGTAAATAATATTTATTTAATACAACAATGATCAAATCAAAAATTTACGATGGCTGTAAAAATATAAAGTTGAAACGTTCGACGTAGTAACATTTCTTGACACTAACGAAACAAGGCCGTGTCACGCGACGGACTACGTCGGGTAAACAATTAAATATGACAGAGTAGAAATGAATATTAAAACTATAAGTAATTAATTGAGGGTTTGAGGCGCTCGGAAGGGATGTAATCATTTATATCAAGGTTGGAGTCGTTATAGTATTAAACAGCACGTTGACGTTGTTTATAAAAGAGATTCTATTTTAGTAGTTGTTTTCCTTTTGGTAATAACTTAACGGTAATTTTTTAAATAGCCATACGTTTGATAGCTATTCGCGGCTCAAAGCCTAGATTGGCTGGGCTTGTCGATAATATTATGACACGAGCGCTGTTCATCACTACTCGTTGCCTTAAGACCTGTAAGTGCGAGCGAGCGCGCAACATGCCCTGCTCTGTTCACATGTTTGTGACAGCACGGGCCGTGGAGAAATTGTCTCAACCAATCTTGGCTTTAACGGTCGGTAATCCGAGTCGCGTAGGCAACAAAACGCTCCCTTAGCTCACGCCAAGTTATAGCGACGATGTATTTTGCCACGCTAGAGTCAGGACGCCCGCGAGGGGAGTGCAATGACAAAAACGAACATAGGTCCGACCTCGATGACGCCTGGCGCGATACTGAACGCGGTGCGCGCAAATTCTCGCGACCTTGTTACGGTTTTAATTTCACTAAAAAACTATTCAATATCAAAATTCAATTTTTTTTTTTTAAATAAAATTGCCTTTCAGTACATGCAATTTCCAGGTTGTTACAAACTTTCATTACAGCATAAACGAAAAAAATAAACTAAATCGACTTTGTTTCAGATTTTTTTTTTGATCGAGGAAAGTTTATTGCATCGTGTTTTGAACCAAATCATAAACTCAAACACAGATGTATCTGTAACATGTATTTTTTTCCAGTTCAAATATTGTAATTTAACTGAATAAAATTGATTTAAAAGCAACAAATTAAGTATAAGAGGCTCTTAAGCGTTAGTGGCGGTCAAACGTAAGACTATTATTATAAAAAATCTTTGTCTTAAGGCAATGAGTAGTGACTAGTGATGTACAGCGCTCTTGATAGGCCTGCTGCAGTGACAAAATGTAAGAACTATGGCGCACGATGCGCGGAGGATGCAATAAGTGAAAGCGGTACTCACCATCTGTGGGCGAGGTGTAAAGCTTCCTGCATAACTCCTGCGGGCCACCCAGCGCGTTGATTCGGGCGAGCCCTTCGGAGCCACGTGACTCCATCAGCTCGCGCAGCTGGCGCAGCGAGACGCCATACTGCGCCGGCCGTCCCTCCACGGTCGCCATGGTGCCGGGCCGGTCGCGGCCGCCGCCCGCACCAAGCCCGACAACCCTCTAGCTCTGAAACAACAACAAAACATTACTCTAATAAGCTACATATTTCTTTGAAACATGAATATAATTGCACATTTGCAATATTTGTGGAATGAGCATCCTGCGGAATTTCCAAGTAACTATAACATGGGGTTGTTCAAAAGGGCTGTTAATAGAGACTCAGACAAATCCAATTCGCAATGTATCTGTGATGCCCCTGGTGTTACAGGTATTCATAGGCAACGGTGATCGCTTAACGTTAGCTTCTTTGACAAATATGGCAAAAAAATACACGAATACCCGTATAACTCAATAATTTATATAGCACCGAGTCGTCACTCAAATGGCTTTCTAGTAAACTGTTGTACATTTAATAGTATTGTTATATTAAAATGCTGTACGAGTTTTAGGCAATCATAATGAACGCAGCCAAATTTTAAAATCAATAATTTTGAGATTTTTTCACACACAAAAATTTAATTTTCTGAACAGTTATAGTGTTGCCCGTAGGAAAAGGGTTGTCCACTCATAACGAGACAGCCCGTGTAGTAGATAAATATAATGATAATAAGCTACGATATCCCAGTCGGAGGCAGTGATGATGGATATATACTCCTCTTTCTTAATTAGAACAGCAAAACAATGGAACACCTTGCCCCTGTCTGTGTTTCCGCAGCATTACAATCTTGGAGTGTTCAAGGCTAGGGTTAATAGGTTATTACTGGGCAAACGTGCTCGATCTTCGACCGCATCATCGCTTTCCATCAGGCGAGATCGCGGCCAAACGTTAGCGTAGTCCGAGGTAAAAAAAAATATATAGCTGTAGCCTCAAACATAAAAATAATGTTTACATCTATGTGACAGAGAAGAAAGATCATTGCATGATGTTATAAGAAATCCAAGACGAGCCCTAAGTATTATGGAAGTAAATAAGACAATCTGAACTAGTGAAAAAAAAATGAAATTAGATCCCTATATAGATTCCATTAAATATGTAGCTTTTCATAGTTCTATAAAGAATGATACAAACACTAAATACTTCAGACACGTGAGTATTATAACAAATGGAGGGACTTAATGAATACTTAGGTTTTTGCGATCATTAAAACTTATTAATCCTTATATCATGAGCTATCTGCCAGTGAAGTCCCTTCTAAATCGGTTCAGCAGTTTTGGAGTCCATAGGAAACATACATACACACATGCCTATTATATATAAGAAGATTGAAATTAACTAACGAATGTATATTTATTAATTAATACAAGAAAATTATACATATTTGGAATCGTAACGAACTTACCTAAACTAACATCAATATATATAAAACTACACAAATCTAATAGACCGCTGCCCGCAGGCATCGTTCCCAAAATGCTGGCCGCATTGCCGCGTTGTATTGCAATATTGACCCGTTGCGCAAGGTACTAATGAATTGAATTAATTTGGAGGAACTTAGTTTCCTAGTGAAAGCACCTAAGCTTGATTAAAGAACTAGAGAAGAAAATGATGATATCACTAAAGTAAGTCTATATAATATTTCGCAACGATACCTAACCCAAAATATTTGCTAATAATTTACAATCGAGAGTTGTTTGTTACGCTGAGCAAATTCCAACATTAGTAACGTCTGATGTCAAACAAGGTGACCTAGCTTACCTAGTTATTATTATTAGTCTAGGCGCCGACTGTAAACGTATATGTGCATAAATTAAACCAACAACCGCGAAATAAACAATTTCACGCATCGGCAGCTGCGTCGATATAAGTTGAAAACTGTTCATTAGCTGCTATTGAGGTCTAAACTAGACAGTCGTTTTCAATATGAGTAATGAAGAAAAGCAATCAGCAGTTATAATAAAAACACGTCAGCTTCTGAAAGGAATATGTCCAATAACAAATACTGAAATAATCTATGGAAAAAAAAAAGTCTATTTCTGACACCGATCTATATCTAATTAAAACAAACTGTCTAACATTACAAAAGGAGCCTCATTAAATTACACCTATAGAGCCGTAATTAGAGCCAGAAAGTACCTATTGCCACTTCAGTCCAATTTAAAATAAAACGAGCAGCGAGATTGATTACCATTGTTCCAGCAAAAGAAACGGACCATCTCGCTGTTTCTAATCCCGGCGTAATAGATACTATGGTTGTCTCTCTCAGACAAGTAGTCAAAGATAGAGACGGGCAAGGAGACTGAGAGGTAATCGATGAGAATAGGTCAGCTACCAAGGATGTTGTATACACCTGCAAAGCTATTATCCCCATTTACGATCCAATAAACTGATCTGACGGGCCGCTGCAATGTCATACATAATTTAAGACCCGTTGATATAAGTGTGCTCGTTGATCGAAGACTTGGTGAGAATAATGGGATTTGATAGGTGAATGCTGAACTTTGAATAGATTACGCTGAAGTGGGATAAATTGAAGTGAGTTTACGGGACGGTCGAAGTCAATGCATAGTTGAGCTACTTCGAGGCGTTGGAGATAGTTTAACTGAAGTGGGCCTAATAAAGGTAATAGAACTAAGATTTGAGCGTGATTTACTTCGAAATTATGATAGAAATAATGTAACAATAATGAAGAGTAGATTTATCGTTATAACTACGATAATTATACTTTAATATATATATAGAAGGCGATATGTGTATTTATGTATGTTCTCTACGGACTCCGAATCGGCTCGATAGATTTTAATGAAATTTTCAGGCAATCTTCAGATAAGCCCAGCAAATGATCCTGTACCGCCTTATTACAAAAAAGTCCATCAGTCCAGGTTTAAACCAGGACTAAAAAGTCCGAGTTTGTTACGGTACTAAGGGATTAAAACTTGACCTTATTACAAATCTTCGACTAATCGAGGACCAGCTGATACCAAAGATAGTCCATGGTTTCAATATTAGCCACAGATAAGAAACAAAAATTGAAATCATTCATTCGTTCCTGCAGGTTTAAAACACACTTCAAAACCTTAAATAATTATTTATTAATGCAATTTAAGATATTTAGCTATCTTAAATTGCTGTTTGTTTAGGTTTCAATCTATTAAACAAGCATAACTTATTATTTTGAGCACTTTTCAAATTCATGGCATAATACGATCACGTGCGACGCCAAAATCCTAGCGTAGAAAAAAGCTATGCGCCTGTCCCGCGTAATTCGAGGCGTTCAGATAAATATTTGTAATTATCCAAAGACATTAAGTAGTTCAATGAAATCTTTGTAATTACGGTGGGAAAATTAGCAATGTTCTTAAATTTTTTCATAGCTTCCTCCTGTTCATTTAATGTAGCTCGCAATTTTATAAGTATCTATGAAATGGAACATCCCTTGCCATAATACCCGCTACATTTTTGCAAGTTTTACTGACTGGTTGAGATACACTATGCAAATCGGCTGTAATGTCTTGAATATACAAAGAAAACAATAATTTAATGTATCAGTGTATATTTTTTCTTTTTGCGTAAGTACCTACCTATAGCTATATTGTAATTTACCAAGGTTATAAACAAGCACTTAATTCATGGCGAGCCCAGTTGCATAAAGCGCAAGCCACTTGAACTTCAGGGCTTAATGGGCTTCCTCTAGGATCGTGGACCAGATCCTCACGTAAAACATGCACTATTTTTGGGCCAAAGCGTTTTGTGAACCTATATTTATATCTTAATTCTTCGTCACTCAATTCGAAAGGATTCACACGATGACGAGGTCTATCGGATCGCCGCGATGCCTCCAGCATGTCCAAATCTTCTGAATTCATCATGTCAATCGTGTTTAAATCCATTTTAAACGATATGTAAATAATAAAAACACTAAATAAAATAATTATAACCAAATTCTATTAGTACCGAAGTTAGTCCATAGTTAAACTAGGGTCTCGGCGGTCTAACTTTAGTACCATAGACAATCCGTGGTTTAGAGAAAAACTTCGTTTTATAATAACTTTTATTTTAGTCCATGGTTTAACCTGGTACTAATCCCAGTACTAAAGTTAAACCGTGTTTTGTAATAAGACGGGTAAAGTTTGGTAGCGATCGGATCAACCGATTTTTTAAAGTATTTAGTAATATTTTCTCTACAAAAAAAAACAAGAATAAGAAAAAATTTCATGTCATCAAAGTCAAAGGAGGTTGCCGTCGCTACCAAAGTTGCTTCAAGGAGGTTACATTGTTTTTTATCTTTTACTGGCTAATGTTGTGAGGAGTAACTTAGGCAGCTTTTATCCCGTATATAGAGCGGGTGAAACCGCGGAACGCAGCTAGTTAATAATATAAATTAAGGTACGTACGTGATCTAAATACCAAGCACATACAATTCAGCCAAAATACAAAAAGAAATAGGACCGATATCAGCTCAACAATAGTTCAAGTTTTGAAACCAGTAACATAAGCAAAGCACCATGGTCTATAAGTAAGGCCTCCGCGGGAAGCTTGCCAAAGAGAGGGTTAAGTACCTCATAAATTTGCTGAATACACAAAATAGACGCAACATAATTGATGTAGTCAGTATCAGAGCTCGGCTATTGTTACACATTACTGCAACCTAGAAAAAAACTACCTCGCCATGAAATCCAAAAGATCTAGATGGTCAAAAGAAGGCGGTTTGATTCCGAATATATATGACAAATTTAACCACGATAAGGAGCGCATGCAGGATGGACCCGGGTATGTCCTAAAGCTGCGACCAGAACCACCGGAGGATAGGCAACAACATCCTATTAGTACACAGTGAACGTACTGCGGTCCCCAAGTCGCTTGCCAAGCGTGGGCATTATGGCAACATCTAAGAGGGAGGCCTTTGTTCAGCAGTTGACGTTTACAGGCTGATGATGATGAAGGAGCGCATGGCTAACATAGCAAGAGGCAACGGAGTACGCCTGTGAGCGTAAGAAAATGTAGGTAACTTCGGCGAGTATCTATACTGCGGTGTATAGACCAAGGGTGCGTGTAAATCCCGTACTTTATATACAGGGTAATGTAGAGGAAGTTACGATCAATATGTTCGCTGTTCAAAGGCGATTGCAAACGTTTTTTTTATTCCGTTATCATTGTAAACACAAGTCACAATTCAAATGCGTTTAGATCTGAAACATTCAAAGACGAATATTTAAAGAAGTAAATCAAGTATATGCGCTGTTAACACCATACTAAAGAGCTAGGGAGGCTCGTAAGAGGGCCACCCCACCGCATCGCGAGGCTTGCCAACGGCATCCGGGTTGAGTGTCGTTGAACGGCCAGCAATTAGGTCGAGCGAGTGCCCATCTCTGTTAGATTCTGCGCGCCTGGTAGGCGCCGATGGAACTTCAAGTTTATCTTCAGGACTTATTGGATCTTCAGTTTATTTACCAAGGTCTATAACTGACAGTTACATTTCCGTCGAGCAATTTCGCGCAACTGAGTATTGAATGGGTACTTACAGATAACGAGAATGCAATTTACATTGCAAGAAATAATTTTGCTCAATAATGCTTGTAATGTGGTCATTATTTTGACAAACTTCTTTGAGCAAAGTCGATCTTTCCGCAATACTCGAATAGGCGCCAGCAAAGTTGTATGAAATTTCATTTGTTGAATGAGTTTTAGCCACCAGTAATTTCCTTTGAAAATCCATTATTGTCGAGTTAAGATTACATTTAAATAAAAAATACGCAATAAATGAATATGAATATGATATTATTCACAATTTGAATAAAATCTAACATTACAAACAGCATTGCTTACTATAAATAAATAAAAAACCGTAAAGTACGAGTAGGACTCGTGATCTGAACTTAACTTTGTAGTTGACAATAAGGTTCTTCCATAATAACAACTACAAAATGTAAGTTTGTACTTGTAAAACAATATTTTTTATATGATATAATAAAGAGGAAAGATTTGATTGTTTGTTTGTTTGCATTGAATAGGCTCCGAAACTACTGAACCGATTTGAAAAATTCTTTCACTGACGGGAAGCTACACTATCCCCGGGTGACATAGGCTATAATCCATACCCGTGCGAAGCTGGGGCGGACCGATATAACTTCAAATTAACAACTTTCAGATTTATTGCTTTATATGTGCTATAAGACCTTGCAAAATTAATTATTCTAGGTCAACGGGAAGTACCCCATAGGATTCCCCTGTGAAATCGCAAAATATGCGACATAAACGTTCATATCTTTTGATTGCGTTGACTCACAACTTTTGTTTTTTTACAGCTGAAAGAAACCGTAGACCCAAGTATCTTCTACATAGTATAAATTGACGTCGCTTTCCGCGTATATCTGTCTGTCTGTATGGCCGCTAACTCCTCCTAAACCACGTAACGGATTTTGATGCGGTTTTCACCATCAGTTAGATACATTTTCAAGGAAGGTTTATATATATAACTAGCGACCCGCCCAGGCTTCGCCCGTAAATTACACCCGTGCGAAGCCGGGCGGGCGGGTCGCTAGTTTAGTATTAATTTCAACTTGATACCTTTAAGGCGTTCTTGAGAAAAAGGGTCTTGACGGACAGACAGACGGACAGACGGACAACGAAGTGATCCTATAAGGGTTCCGTTTTTCCTTTTGAGGTACGGAACCCTAAAAACGTACTATACTAAGCTGGTTTTATTTAAATTACTCGCATTGTTTGAGTAAAGCTCTATACAAGCCTTGGTCCGCAATGACTGCACTGCTGACCACGCTATGATGACCTCGAGCTAAGCTTAGCTGCGCTCTCGGCCTTCAAGGTTGGTCATCATTGCAGCCCTGGCTGTCCGCGCTTATTCCAGCTTGTCCATCAAGTGCTGCAATGCTAACCACGCTGTGATGGCTTGGACCTGCGTTACGCTGTGCTTTCGGCCATCATCATCGCTGCCAGCAACGCACTCATTACAGACCGCGATAGTTATGAAACTCAGAAAAGCGTTTTTACAAGTTACACATTTTTGCGTCAATCAGTCAACACGGGTCCTGGCGGTTTCCCCGCAAACATCCTACCGTACCCGCCCAAAGTGGGTCAATAGACGTGTTCCAGCGAAATCTTGGCACAGGCTGGCAAACAATCTTGATTGAGAGTGTGCCTAATCGGATACAGAAAACGGCTTTAATCGATGTGTGTGTACTCCGTACAGTACCTACCTGTTTGCCTGCTCATGATTAATGACCAAGAAATATCGGCGCCGGATTCCCGTGGGTGAAATTATTTATGTAATCTTGGGACGTGATCCGAGAGTTTTTGAGGGGAGCCGTTTGATCGTGGTGTTTTCGGGAGATTGGAAAATTGACGCTACAATTTTAAATTAATGCCTTTAATAAGAAAGAAAAAAATTGAACAAATCAAATAATATTTTCTGACTAAAATCTAAAACATTAATCAAAATTGAAAATTGAAACGGCAATCACCGACACAGTTTAAAGGTCAAACTTTGTCGCTAATTCCATTACCATGGAATATTTCAAAGAATTAATAAAATCACGAAACAAATTACTTTTGACAAAAAGAAAACCTCGCAAACAGCTGGTGGCACAGACAGAAAATCAATAGCGGCTACCAATCAAATCCCTACCCACCAATCGTGCATTGCAGCAAACGATTCAGCGGTTGATAAATTAGTGCTTTCATACACCAAGGTTGCCGGCAAACGCCTTGATAAATCAACTTCAATAGCATGGGCGTAGTCAGGGGAGCTTTTGAAGGTTCCATTCTTCACTCCAACACTATTTTCTCCGATACCTAAAAATAAGTAAATATCTTCTGAAAATTCTCAACCATGCAGAATTTGGGGTCAATGTCTCTCAGAAATTGTGACTATTTTAGCTCCTTATAATGCTACCCTTATTACGTCCACTTCAATAGCACGATGTACGGCCAAATCGCGTGTTGGTACAGGCTTTATCTTGGCCACACCTGGCTTTCGCAACTTCTAGTTATTAAAACTAGGCCGGTCTAGGCGTTAAGTGCTCGCGGTGTTAATAAACAAGGTTTATTAGAAGTTACGGGTCGGTGCTGAGAATCATATTGGATTTGCAAGGATTTGCGAACCCATAACGTAATTCGAATTACTTTCCGTAAGGAAAAGAAAAAGGGTGGAAGTATTCTATTACATATGGAAAGACATGAACAAAAATTTTTTTAAATCTTGAAATATTCTTGAAAATCTCACTAACAATCAGAACTTAAAAGACGAAACGGGAAGAATCAGGAAATCACTCATAGACCATCCAAACTATCTGCAAAAGCATCAAATAACAGTAAAATATTGTTACATCGTTTTGTACTTTCTTCAGAATCAGAAGATTCACTTTTATAATTCCTTCTGATATCAATTTTCGAATCAACATACTTTCGCAGACTTCAAATTCCAGTTTCCAAGTTAAAACAGCATGAAGCTACCAGACGAGGCGAATTCTCTACAAACAAAGTTAAACTTTTTTTTTTTTTTATCCAATCCAATCTTCTCAAGTTGCCGACACTTGCAACGCGAACCACTTGGTTTTACTTAACTTCGACGGTGAAATAACGATCGAATTATGTTACACAAGATATACTTACTTAGATAGAATAACTTGGCACCTTTTATTACATGTAACTAATAATAAAGTTAAACTAGAAACTCTAAAAAGTAGAAAAAATTTCAGGTTCATCAAAACTTTTGCTGAACAGACCAAAACATCATGTGTATATATAGGTGTTAATATCTATTTAAGTATGTATTTAAACCTATATATGTATATATATCAGTCTCTGGCAGCCATATCATAAGCTTTGCTTAGTTTGGGGTCAGATGACCGTGTGTGCAAAAATGTCCCGAATATATTTTTCGTATTTGTTAATTTTTTCAAAAAGCGCTGAATCAATTTCCTTAAAATGTATATGGGACCACCTCTGAAGTATGACCTGACAAACAAACAAAGAATCATCAAAATAAATTCTATTTTAACCAATCTAATTTAAAGGGGGAGGCTCCTTTCGTCGGTTAGAATTAGTATTCCGTGACAAAATATTCATATAAAATGCAGTTCAGAATATCAGCTATAGATACCCGACCATAGAATCCAAGCAGGCATCGTTTGACAGAAAGACAGTGCAAGACTTCATATCGACAGCAATCTATGGCGCAACGTCCGGATAGCGGGACGGGTCGCCGGAAACGGCGAAGGCTGACAAAGTTTAAAATGAGGGTAGAATGTAACTTTGCGTCGCTACTATTCCAAAGTATAGTAGAGATGCTTCTCCAAGCGAGAAAGGGAGAGATACTTAGTCAGTTAAAGGGTTCCAAAGAAAAAAAAGTCAATATCATAGTTTTATTCTCTAGACATTACATCCAATTACTATTTTAAATATTCAATTTATATTCGCCACGAGTTCACATTTTCACCGTATCACAGAACGAAGTGTTGGCATCGAAACGTAGTCTAAAATTCTTTTCACGTAGTTTCGACATTATTATCTTAAAAAGGTTTGGAACATAGTAAGTATAAGCTATATTTTCAACAAGCTTGTGAAGTTGTGAAAGCTGACTTCAGTTTCAAGTACCAGGATAGCATAAACCAACAGGGTCCGCGGATCCAGTTCATGGTGACCGCTACTACCGCCGGTGTCACCGCTAATCAGACTATCTGTGAGCTGCGGTCACAAAATGGTGGAGTCAGCGAGAGCTTTCGAAACGATACAGATACAGAGCTGTGAATGCAACCGATATGGTGTTATTCAAATAGACACTTTATTGGAATTGGAAAACATTTTATGAACAGTTTGCAGTTACACATTTTGAGATTGTCTCAAATCAACTGGCAAACTTTTTTTTTTTTTTAAGTCTATTAATAGACTTGCTTTTGACCGCCAACTGGCCTGTAAAGCGACTATGCGGTCTACGATGGAACACGCTACTCAATGATGATGTGATGTAGACCTGGCCGGTATAAATAAGTTTCTATTTAGGGCGTTCTTTTTTCGTACCTAGTTCGCGCCTTCTTTAGTTTTCAAATTTAAAAATATAATAAAAGTAAATGCTGGTTTATTCCGGTCCCTGTTACCAGTGAGGGGACAGAAGCTGCGAAATAAAACCGAATTACGGAAAGCGCCGGAAAAAAAGAAGAGTTCAACAATTTTTTCAACGGGAGCGAAGCCCTATAATAGATTTCGGATTCCTCATAGAAAAAACATCAAAATTCCGAACATACCATCCCCATATCGTCATAAATCAAATCCTGCAAATTCGCTTCCTGTAAATCTAAATTCATGTGACAGCGCAAGCCGCCACGCAGCCACGTGTGGTGCGGCATCAGTATTCAAGTGGTGTTTGGCCACTGGGACCGCCGTAATCATGAGTTGGAACAGGCATTGGACTAAAGCCGCCTAATAATGTCACAGCTGACAAGAGAAAGGTGAAAGGGCGCAGGAGTGGCGTCTCCATTGGGGAAAGGCATTACAGGTATACTACAACATGGCTAAATGAAGGTTTGGTCTCTCCGTCTGTCTTACGGCGGTGTAACGGCTGTATCTTTCGAACCGTAAGCCATATGAAATTTTCACAGAATATGTAACGTTACGGCGGATTAACTAACAGATAATAAAAAAGTCTAAAAGTAAAAATAAAAGGGTTCCCCGTATTTTTGTATTAGCTCTAATGTAAAAACGATAATACGTAAGCGTCAAACTTGCTATGATTAAGATTATAGTACACATACACTTTAAAGTATGTAAACACAATAAATAATAAATAAAGGCCAAGTGCACTGGCCCGCAGTGCGCGAGCCCGACTCGCACTTGGCAGCCTTATTACCTTTTGGGTACGGAACCCTAAAAACAGTCGTTAAATTTTAAATAGATTGTTGCAACAGCTAAAAATTCAGCACCCAATTAGGTACTGGTGTGTAGCAAAGAGTTTGATTATCATTCTGGACACGAGCTACTAGGTAGGACAGACTAATGCGGCTAAGAAATCAGGACTTTAGAAGTTAAGACACGTGAGCTTAGTTGACCGAACGGAGGTGTTGGTTAATACATGTCCGACGATGACACTAGCTATAAGTACATCAAAGGATAGCTGATAATAATCTATGAGATAATACGATCAACGGTTCGACGATTATGGGGTCAATGTAATAGTAGACGAACAAGCGACGGGCCACCTGATGGTAAGTAGTCACCGCCGCCTATGGACACCTACAATACCGGGGGCATTGGCGGAGCATTGCCTACCTTTGAGGATTCTATTCACTCTTCGTTTGAAGCAATTGAGGTCTTATTTTGGAGGAAAAACCGAAGGAGGTAAGCCATTCCACAACTTACAGGTGCGTGGCGTGGCAGAAACAATCGATCAAATCGAACAGTGCGAGACTTCCACGCACCTATAATAATATTATGTGGATGGCTTTTCTGGCGATGGCGGCCGGTTCGATATATAGTAAAACCGCGATGGAGGGATGAGGTCAAAGAGTGGATCATTAGTGGGTGCAGTGCAGAGGCAGATGGCATTATGGAAAGCCTGTACCCAGCAGTGGGATAAATGATAATAAATAT
The DNA here is from genome assembly GCA_932305915.1 of Agriopis marginaria. NCBI lineage: Eukaryota > Metazoa > Arthropoda > Insecta > Lepidoptera > Geometridae > Agriopis > Agriopis marginaria. Next base: position 15,355,979 of record OW029914.1, on the reverse strand, counting down.
TTTAAACTTATGATCTCATGCACTCAAACTGAACCGAAAGCTCCGAAGAAAACTCCTTGCAGATTGGTTATGTTTATGTCTAATCTAATTCTAATATGAAAGTTTTAAGGCAAAGGCAAGACTTGTTTCAAACTAAAGGATTTTTTTCGGAACTTTTTGGCATCGTGCGGTCGGTGCTTTTTGCAACTTAACTTCGCTTTTTTCTTCAGTTTTAGTTTGTTTTTTGCTTCATATACAGTGAGGTTTTATTGCAAGATTTTGATTAAAATTTGAAATATTGACGTCCACTCAAAAGATGGACAGACGACCTAAAAAAGAGATTGCAGGAAAACTCTGGATGCAGGCCGCTTCCAACCGGCCCTTTTGGAGATCGATGGGGGAGGCCTATGTCCAGCAGTGGACGTCCAATGGCTGGAATGATGACGATGATGATGTTATTGACGTTTTAACAGGGCTTTATTGTCCGATGTAGGCGAAACTTCGATCCGGCAAAGGGCTTCCGGAATACGACTCTTTTAATTAAGTGACGTTCCAAACAAAAATGGTTGCGTTTTAATTATACAGGGTTACAAGGAAAGGGTATGCTAAGCCGAAAGGAGGTCAGAGTACTCATAAATGACCTACTTTTACTATGGGACCAACCCTGAAATCACAAATGGACAAAATATATGGAACAGCTGTTTTTCGCGATTTCAGGTTTGGTCCGATTGTAAAAATTGTTCATGGTGATGAACCCTATGATACCCTATCCTTATAACCCTGTATTAAAGCTTGGCAGACTAACGGTTTAATGGGAATTTAGGATACGATTGGAGCCGGGAATTTCTTTTAGGGGATATTATTATATTCGAGGCATTTTTGGACGGATAAAGTTGTTTGGCCTTTATAAGGGTACTAAAATGTTTTAAGCCCAAGAAAAGTATACTGATTTTGGCTGTGGAGAAAAAGCCGTAAACTTTAGTCTAACGGGCGGAGCAAACCAAACAGCCGAGAATCTTATCAAGGAAAGCTCTTGGGAACATTGCGAAGAAATATTTTGACAATAAAGTAGTCAATAGAGTTGGCTTAACTTTGAGGTAATTTTACAGAAGTCGGTGGAAAACAACGAAAGTAAATGTAAATAAGATGCAAGATAAACAAAAACTCATTATCAGTCGAAATCCCCAGAGTTGCCTGGTTAGGCTGCGGAATAGCTTGTTATCTACTCCGCGAGTCAAATCAAATTAAAATACGGTGTCTACAACGGTATACCTTACTCCCAACCTATAAAACACATTCTATTTGAATCATCATCATCCACAGCCTTCCTTATCCCACTGCTGGGTATAGTCCTCTCTCTTGCTATGCAACCTCGGTCCTGTGCTGTGCCAGGTTCGACCCGCGATAGTGATGATATCGTAGACCCATCTTGCAGCTAGGCGACTAACGCTCCGCTCACCTTGCCTCGGCCACCACTCTGTTAAAACCTTACTCCACCGTTCATCACTGCGCCTAGCAACGTGTCCTGCCTAGCTCCAATTCATTTCATTATGGCAACCTTTGTTTTTCGTCGGATTTAGGTATATCGAACTCGGTCTTGGAGTGAGACAGCGTGAGAGTCACGGTCATGGTCGTGGATGCAGATGGCAGGCTGTCGTTCAGAGTGGAGGTCTAAGGGGGAGGATTATGTTCAGCAATGGACGTCGTTTGGCTTGCTTAAAACTTGCCCTTTCTACTCGTGATTACCTAATCTCTATATTTTTTCTAAAACTAAATGGAACAGTTAAATTTGATTTCCAATAGTACAAGAGTTGGACAGAAACAGCCACCGCAATGCAACAGACGCCATTCCATAGTGCTCAGTTATTCATTAACCAACTGGCTACTGAACTAAGCCGAACTTAGTTCATACTTCGTACGTATACGTACACACATAGATCCAGTAAGGGTAGTTGCAATAAGCGAGTCTAAAGGGAGGCTTCCCAAAAGGCATTTTTTTTAATAAAATACGATATATGGCGTTGACGTGATGGATATGAAAACCACAGATGAAGGTCAAAAAAACTTGCTTATTTTCATAGACAGACAATATCTATCTGTCATCTATGTGTGCTTGTTTTTATGGTATTTTATTTCGTAGTATAGTATTTTGTGATTATTGTTTGCTAACAAACATGTTGTTAGCTTTTTCCTTGACAAATGCCAAAAAATTAGAATCATGTCTCATCAGCGGCATCTGTCGATAGTTGCAGAATTATGTAGCTCCAGCTGTCATAAAACCTACCATTACGGAGTGTTCTCGCAACGTTTCAAACAGAGGACTAGTTTCTTTCTTCGATTTTTTTAAATCAAATCCTCGTCTGGTTTTACAAATTTAGGTGGGGGAATATAAGTAAACAATATACAAGGTAACATTGCGTCCTCTAGTAAAATAGACAAATATTATCACGTAAGTGATTACCGACGAGAAGACTTATGACTTCAAAGACAAATAATACACCACCGTCTTATCGACCACGTTCATGCTAGCAAAAATGACTAAAGAGATTGGCTTTTTAACACTAAAGTATTTGTTTCTTCTCCCGCTAATGCTTTCAAGCTATATATAGGGAAAAAAACACTGTTTTAAACTCTCAATGTTGTTCACTATAGCTATTATAATTAATAACGAATAGATATTTATTTCAATCACAAACTATACCTGTAGGAAGACCCAAACTTGTCGATTATTGTTTTTAAAAAAGCGGAGCGTACGAAAATGAATGCGAGATGGTAGCAATGTCTAAAAAGTCCTTACTGTTTTTATAGTGCCTTTAGAAAACACTAGACAATTCTACAACTCGTGTTGATTTTCAAACGTCTGAACTTATTAGTTGAATTTAGCCGTGGTTTAACCATACACTCGGAGGTAAACTTCTGTGTTATGTTACTTATGTTTGTGTTGAGGTTTTCAGTCTAAAACCTAATTTGGGAATGTGACGACTATTTTAATACCAATTCAATATTTTTTTCTTCAATTGTATCTAACGTACTATGTTAACTAATCTGGTGAGTTATTAGTGATAATTAGTGATAAGTAATAATTAAGGCTTTTTTATTTTCTTTGTTTGATATACCTACCTTTGTACTTAAATAAATAAAACATACATCTGTTGAGTCGATTTTAACCAACTCATTGTCGTATCGATTTGAAACTTTGCTAGGTATGTACTCCGAATCACAATACAGTTATTTGGAACTAATCTGATGATCGGTTTCTTCTAGGCAAGCTTGCTCCATCATAGACCGGATCATCGCTTAACATCAGGCGAGCTGTCAGTTAAATGCAAGCCAATTTTTTTTCTTTTATCTGCTGATAGTGCCGTTATAGTAGTAAGTGGTAGACTCTTCAATAACTAAACGTGTTTTTTTAGTTTTTAACTAATATTAATTATTTATCTATAGAGATCTCAAGATCTAGATATCTTTAAAGTCCTTAGTGTCATTAAGAACTTTAATTTATTGAAGGTTTACACAAAGGCTCAGGGAATGAGTCCCTATAAGCCACTTAAACGAGTTATTAAAATCAGTTATGGATCACCAAAGTGCTAGAAAATACAATTACAACCCAGAAATTCAATTTAAACCGGAGACCACCGCAAATTATCCAACGGCTAAGCTGCACATGTGACTGCAATATCTAAATGACATGCTTTTGTGTCTACTAGATAAGGTTCAAAATTGCACTTAAGTTATATAGATACGCCTAAAGTCAGGATTGGTTTGGACTGTCAGCTCTACTCCCTTACAATAAGAGCTAGATATGGTTGATGTTTTAGTGCATAGCACTAGAAAGTTAGTGTTACTAGTTCGCCAAGTTTTGCGAAGAGATGACGCCTGTATCCCGTTGGAATAAGAGCTAGATTCGGGTGTTATAGTTCCTGAACAGCCTTAATTGATTGCAACGGAGCGCTCAGCGGGTATGGGACCACAAACATGTACGGTAATGTAACTCGAGTTGATACGATTGTGTCCTGTCGTCGGAATGTGTGTCTGTTTGTTGGTATTGTTTCTTGCTAGGGATATCAATGAGCAGGTGAAGATATGACTTGAGGATTTATTACTCCGTCTCTATTTTGGCAGTAGGTAATTGTACCTCTATGATTTGGAATTAAAACAAATCAAAATTCTGAGACGTGTTTTTTTTTCTATCATGTAATATATATGGCAATGTATAAATGTATAGACTTCAATTCTTGTCCTTGTTTTTTGTTGGAGAAATTAAAAAAAAGGCCAAAAAAAATATCTATTTATCCCAGCCACCAAACTTTACATGATCACACGATTGCCTGAAAATTTCATCAAAATCGGTCTAACCGTTTCGGACTATATATATATGGAACATTTTCATTAATTATACATTTTGATTATAATACATAAACCTGAGGTGTTAAAAACCTGATAGTCTAAAACCATACCCAGTACTCATAACGCAGTTAAAATGGCCAAAGTCAACTTTTGCAACAGCCGTCGTTTCAGCAGGTTTGAGTAAAATTTGAATGTAGCGAAGCCATTTAATTAATGCCATCCCATCATCCTTCATACGAATATTTCCACAATTCTCGGCCAGATTTCAAATCTGTGCCCATTTCAGTAATGGAATTTCATATCCAGTTTGAGTAACCAGTGTATCATGGCTGAGCTGAAAGTAGGTCTGCGAAAGGCGGCCGCGTTTAGAGTTGACCTAACAGGCTGAAATTTAATTTGGGGCTGAGACGCTGGTAACATCTGATGGGCAATAGATAAGCAATTCTGGAAAGATTCATATCATCATCATCATTTCAGCCATAGGACTGCTGGACATAGGCCTCCCCCATCGATCTCCAAAAAGGCCGGTTGGAAGCGGCCTGCATCCAGCGTTTCCCTGCGGTCTCTTTTAGGTCGTCTGTCCATCTTGTGGGTGGACGACCTACGCTGCGCTAACCGGTCCGTGGTCTCCATTCGAGAACCTTTCGTCCCCATCGGCCATCTGTTATGCGTGCTATGTGCCCTGCCCACTGCCACTTCAACTTGCTAATCCGGTGGGCTATGGCGGTGACTTTCGTTCGTCTACGGATCTCCTCATTTCAGATTCGATCTCGTAGAGAAACCCCCAGCATAGCCCTCTTCGTAGCTCGCAATTTTTACTTACTTTCATCAAAATAGGGCAAATTGTTTTCGAAATTTTTCATGACTACGTTTGTGTGAAATGCATGACCTTTTTTATGACACCAGTCCCATCTTAAATCCTTTGAAATTTCAAGCTTACTAAACACAAAAGTTATAACGGATCTCGTAGGCCTCTTGTTTTGAGTAGTAATAATTGAATTCCGCGTTTCGCTTGATGCACTGTTGTGATGCACGCTCAGTCTGAAGATTGATGGTGATGGATATCGGTTTGATGGGGCTGTAATTGGTTTGATGGTTTGGAGCGACTGGGGAGCGCTGGAATGTTGGTAAATGGCTCTTCTGAGAAACTTTAAAATATAGCGCGACTATTGCTAACAAAGTTTAGAAATCGTCGTTTATATTAAGTTGTCTACAAAGTAAAGAAAATACTTTTTAGTGAAGATAATTTGAAGTAAGAGTACTTAGATGATATGAAAATTTTAACCGGCTGCTATAATGGCTAAAATCTATCTATATACGTATTAAAAAAAAAAAACCCTATTTACCTTGGTCACGCCATAACTTGAGAACGAATTTACTTTGTACAAGGTTCTTACGAAAGGAATAATTAAGAAAATTGGAAATTTCAGAAAACTTAACGACGATTTTAACTTCGCGCGTTTGACAGTTCTGAGACAGGACAACGTCTGTCGGGTCAGCTAGTATGATAAATCAAATTCAACGTTCTTGGTCAATACCAGTCATTCCAAAACTGGTCTATATCGACCGCCAAGGGTCAACCTTCAAGGGGTCTATGGCGACGAAAAATATTTAGTGGTCTGAGACTTATAATTGGTGGTCCACATAATTGGATCTTATTTTCTTAAATCAAGTGATCAGTGTACCCACAAAATAGTGAGTAAATAGACCGCAAGATAGTGCCAGCGTTTGAAGTATTCAAACGACTTAAAAACGAGCGTTTGCTGACCTGCCCAACCCTTTTTTGTTACACCATCCCTTTCAAAACAAAACCTAGGCAAGCCAATTAAAATCAGGGGTCTACCAAAAACAGAAGGTTGGTCTATTTATAAAAAAAATATGTCCCTATATTTTTTTTATTCATAGACCAACCTTCTGTTTTTGGTGACTGACTTAAGTTTTTTTCATTGAGTTACAATACATAATTATACAGTCACAATCGTGCCAAAAAAGTCCGAACAAAAACTCTAATCACGCTACGATTTGCGCAGACTTTTTGGTTAGTTATAAGGTAACCGCGATCCGACTACAACGCCGCGCGATGCCAGAGCTACGCCGACATAGCGGACAACTAACATTGAACACTAACAAACAATACAACAAGTTATGCAAGCGACATAACGTCTAAATTGGAGTAAATGTGGCATTGTGAAGTATTGACACAATGTTTGTACAATGACGCTCGGACGTTTTTTGACTGTTTTCACTGAGATCTCTCCTTATCTTTTCTCTGACTCTATAGGAATTCTATCTCTATGGTTTTTTTACACTGTAATAACATTGTAAAAATCTGAATAACAACATTTTCTTTAAAATGTTTTACTAATAGTAAGTAAAAAGTGTAGAGTAAGTGTGTGTGTAGTAGAGTGTTCAAATTGCGAAAGTTTAAAAATTACTAATAGTAAGTATATCATCTATCAGCTACAAAAAATCTTACGTTTGAAAACCTAGCAGATCTGAATCTTCTGCAGCTGCCAGGAAAAAAAATTGGACCGTGTATAACAAACGCCAAATATAAAGACGGCAATCAGGATTCGTTTTCATAAACATCGATTTGTAAGTGCTCCAATTTGTCAGAAAATAAGAAATACATTTTATGAGCACTCCATCGGCCTGAAAGTTGGCAACAATTTACATACCTAATGAATAATTCAAACGAGTCAATTCTATTGATCATGGGACGCTGCTCCGTTTATGTTGCCGATGGCAAATTAAGGTTTATTTAAAGTTAGCTTAAAAAAGCTTAGCTATTTCCGATTTTGATGGTAAACTAAATATGTAACAAGGAATTTATAATATGAACATGGTTTTTACACATTTTGTGTGCAAAAAGAGACGGAACCGCGCGCACACTCACTGTGTATAAATAGACGAAAAGATTCATTTTGTTGTAAAAAAAAAACTTATTTTATCATTTTCTACTCTTCAAGCTTTTTCATTTGATACTAACAAGGTTGACAAAAAATATACACTATCCGCCGTCTTGTGGCGGCGGCGAATTTTACAATATTGTCCGTTTCTACCTTTTTGGGTATGGAACCCTAAAAATCATAGTTAAAGTAAATCTGTTTCAAAAGTAACAGGATTACTTACTCCACGTTTTCATCTGCGGCCTCTCGGGTCAGATGTAAGTTGTATTAATCATCATATCTCCGCTACAGTTCATAGGAATTAGCCGCTCATATCCATAGTTAATGCAAGCTAAATAGAAGCGCCGCGATACATTTACCCTGGGGCGAAGGGCTAATTGAATTTGCTAGGGCCTCGCGCCCGGCCGCGGACGGAGTAAGGTCAGATCAGAATGCGTCGAGAATTCTGCGAAAATGGATAACATATAGAGGAGGGTGTTGTTTTTAGAAATGTTAAAGAAACATTTAAAGTGCGAGCGAAATATGAAACGCAAATTGAAGTTTAGATCTACTGGATGTTATTAAAAAAAAAAAAAACAAGTCGGACTCGCGAGATTTTGGTCATTGAGGTTTCCATACCGCCACATAAATTGTACAAAAAAAGTAGTGTAAAAAGACATCACGCCTAGGCGGTCACCCATCCAAACACGGACGGCACCCGCGAACAGAAATTTGTCACCGATTTTGTTTTTTGACTCGTACTTGGCTAGTATTTACTATTTATTGATTTGCTAGTGTGTACTATTCATGCCAAGTTTGACGATTGCACGTATTACCGTTTTTAACACTAGAGCTAATACAAAAATAGGTTAAAATAAACGTTTGTTACCCTTTATTTTTTACTTATTGACTTTAGTATTATTATTTCTTTCTTAATCTGCCGTAACATTATATACTGTGAAAATTTCAACTGGCAATTATTTATTCGAAAGATACCAGCCATTAAAAGGTAGGACGGACGGACGGAGAGACATATAGTTTAGGCATGGTAATATGGTCCCGTTTACACTCTTTGGGTACGGAACACTAAAACAGTCGAATTTAGAACCTCCTTTATAAAAGACGTTAAAAAAATTCAGAAAACAGTAAGGAAACATAAAGAGAAAGAATACAGTAAGAACTATTAAACATTTGTTGAGATGAAGTTGAAAAATGAGGTGTACAATAACGACGGAATGTATGCACGAGTAGAGTATGAAATGAAACTTTTCAAAACTAAGACAGAGGACTTTAATAAGATCGCCAAAACATTAACAAAAGATCTTTAGACGAAGGAACAACGGACGACAATCTATAACAACAAAGAGCTTGGAACGTTAAAAAAAAGAGATCTTTACGTTCGCGCGGAGGTTAATGGAACTCAAATAAAAACAGAAATTCAAATTAAACCAACAGCCTCGGGTTCCGTAAAAATCTATACGAAAAGAGAAATTTCATTGGAATTGGAAACGTGTCTGACGACGAACACAGCAGAGAAGTGACGTATCGACAGCCGAAATGCGGACACGTCTAAACAGAAGTGCGTAGCAAAATAAATACACTCGTGTTTACTGTAGATACATAATAAGGAAAATATAGTTTATATTAAGAAATATTTAACGTCATTTGAAGTCGGAACGTCTGTATTTACATAGAGGTTATTACGATTTCCAAAACAAACGAATTTAATGTCAAGAGTAAAATACATAGTGGCAATGGAAACAAATCTAGACGAGGAAGCGCACAGAGAGTAAGTATGCGGATAGTGAAATAGATAAGACGGAACCAGAAGCGCTCGTCGATGTAACTAAGGAAATAAACAATAAGCAACAATCGAATTAAACTAGAACAAAGCGTAAGGAGAGAACATTACGGTGGACGAGGGAAAATAATCGTGGTTAAAATTTTAGACAAACGTAGGTAATGTTAGATATCGACAGATTATTCAAAGTTTTTTCCATCAGTTAAATAGGGGGATGATAAATCTCATACAAACTTTCATCCTCTATTTAAATCCTTTAGGGGATGAATTTCCAAAAACTCTTCCTTCCTTAATACCAACTTTCACGTTTCTAACTTCAAAAATGACGGAATTCCAAACAAACTTTCATCCCAGCTTGCTGCCAGTACCTTTCCCAGCATTCAACCCCATTACGGGATGAATTTTCGGAAAACCCTTTACATTATACAAGGAACACTTGTACAAAATGTCATGCTTTTAAATAACGTTAAAAAAACTATGTTTTAGAGCCAGCGGTTCAGGCTGTGTGTTGTCTGTCAGTGTATGAAGATGTTTATTGAGTGGATTTGCTCTGATAGACTTAAGCTTGGTTGCACCATAGTACTAGTTAACGTAAAGGTTTATGACAAATTTGACAATAACAGTAACGCTGACTTTAGCAGTTACTGTAAAATGCATTGTTAAATTACCGTTAAATTTACCAGGGTTGCAAGTCAAATGAGACCTTGTTTACCCCCAGATGCACAGCTGGAATTATATTCTATGCATCTGAGAGATATTTATCATAAATAATAGCAAAACGTGGGCAGTTACGGTTAACAGTTAAAGTTATGACGTCATTTAACAATTGACAGATGGTGCAACTAGTTTTTTGCCTAACCGGTACTTTAACGTTCATTTACTGAAATGTCGATGTTTGTTAAAGCTCAAGTAAGATGGTGTAACCTACCTTACCCACCCAAATCAAATGATTAGGGAAATATGTTACAGAAAAATATTACTGCGGGTTTCTGAGAATGTTTGACGTGTAGGATCACACATTCAATGACAAATTCTAGAAAACACATTTTAAAGAGAAACCTATAATGTCAAGGACATATTATTAATGACGTCGACCTATGTAAATACAAATACGTACCACGAGTGCGTGTCGCACCCGTCTTTCCGCCGCGGCGTATGGCTCCCTATTATGCTGCAGGATGCGACCTAGAACAAGAACAAAACACATTGTAGAACAAAACATTCCATAACAAAACAATACAGAACATCAAAACATTCTCCCTAATGAACTAAATTAGGCTAAATTTACGAGGGTAAACTATATTTTAACTACTCCAAACCAGTACACTCAAAGCGTTCTATTTTAGTCAATTCAAAGCGAACTCCAACGTCTGGAATCCAATCGGGCTGCATAGGGTCGTGCTTCCGCATCTTGAATAGCGCTTATCGATTAAGCAAAGGCAAAGACTTAAATAGGACTATCGGATTACAAATTCTCCTGACTGACTAGCTCGAAACAGGGCTTGACGAATACCACATGCGGGCGTTTTCGGTAGCGATATTTACAACTGTTTTATTAGCAGCTGGGTAAAATAACTGTCAGTAGGAAGGGTGTTTCGAGTACAATTGCCTTTCGTCTTCCATCGATGCGTTCAAAGTTCCTACTTTGCATTCAATGTTGTTTTACGGCTAGGCTTGGCTCTGAGACCGTTAAAACAACATACTATGACGACAGCTTCATTTATTCCACGAGCAATAGTCTCAGCATCCATTTGCCAACTGCTCCGCCATCGCGGCGCAGCATTTACGTTTGTAACGCCAAAAAAAAAAAAAAGAAAACGAGCTCGAAATGACTAATTACAAAGCTTGAATTGTCCGCATTCGAAGTAACGGCACGTCGAAACCGCGCCGGATGTAGTTCCCGGTACTTATGAAGCCCTTACTATGGTTTCGTTTCGAGGGGTCTGCGGGGTATTGTCCGACTGTCCGTGTCTCCGTCCGTATGGTCATCGCGTACGCTCCGCTGAGTATTCCTTTCTTTAATGCTGACCCTTTTTATTTTGTCTGAATTGAATTCGCCATGACCTATTTCTTTACAAATACTCTGCTCGTTTTTTGCAAATCAAATAGAGTAAATTCCACTTACAGTGCATGTGCCCTTTTTAAAGGTTTACTAACTTCGTATACAAAGCCTATGCACCAGTTTCATAGAACCATTTTTCATCTCAGACAGGACGTGACACAACAACTTCAAAGTCCATTTAATAGACTAAATGCGAAATAGCTTTAGCACTGAGCCGGGAGTTTCCACGAAACTGAATCTCATTTACATTTCTAACTCAATTCATCTCGTAGTAGTGGTGGCATTATTTAGCCGACACCCGTAAGGAGTTGGGAAACCGAGAGAAGTACGGTAGCTAAGGCTTAGGTTAGCAGCTTAGCAGCAGTGCCGTACGTATTCGGGACAGTATATCGGCTTCCATATTCTCATATGGTGATAATGGATGGTATCATCATCATCAGTCAGAAGACGTCCACTGCTGAACATAGGCTTCCCTATTAGACGTCCACACTGAACGACAGCCTCCGTCTGCATCCACTGGATGCCTGCGACTCTCACGATCTCGGTCCATCTAGTGGGAGGCCTACCTACGCTGCGTCTTCCGATTCGTGGTCTCCACTCAAGAACCTTTCTTCCCCATCAGTTGTCGATTCTTTGAGCGATGAGGCCAGCCCATTGCTTTTTCAACTTGCAAATTTTAATGGCTATGTGTGTTCTTTGGTGAATATCCACATTTCGGATTCTATCACGCAAAGAAACTCCGAGCATAACGCTCTCCATTGCCCGCTGTGTGACTGTTTTTATAAAAATAAAATAAAATAAAATACTGGTTATTATACTGGTTATATAATTATAGACCCTTGGATGGATGGTATACCTTATTGTATTGCATATACCTAGATTACACCTCAAATTGAACGTGAAAGAGATCCCGACCACAATGAGGCATGGTTACGTATAAGTACCAATATCAAGTCCAATCCCGCTATTCGATTTGCAGCCGTGCATTTTGGGACGGCAAATAAAAACAACGAATTTCGTTCCGGTCCCGCGGGATGTTTAAACGAAACAGTCACAGCGTCAAGAAAAACAGTTTATCGTCAAGGAATAAAACTAGAAGGATAAATTCCACTCATTCTGGACATTGTATTCCCAACACGGTCATAACAAACATATTATATAACTAGATTAATAAAATCAACAACATTAATTTGAGCAGGAAAACTTATCATGGAACACAATTTGGCTCCCATCCTATACCAAACGATCGAAGGGAAGCCACTTGTGGTGACCTCCAAAATTTTATAACGGATAAACCCCTGCATTTTATCTTTTTATGTTATCTTAACACCCTTAAGAACTCGCTTTAGGGTGGGAACACAAAAAGGAGAGGTCGGAGGGTAAATAAGCAATAAGGTCGGAGTCTTGGGGACTGACGGGCAAATATTAGCTAAATGTCGTGCGGTGACGCATTACTAGAGCACACAAGCTCTCGATGTTTGTTTTGGAACGCACTTTTACTAGATAATTAGACGTCTGAGTAAGTGAAGTGGAAGATGAATCAGAAATCTGAAAAACGAGAAAATTATAATTTTGACTAAACGAAAAATCTTATTTAGTTACTAGGCCACCAAATCCCCTGAAGCTTTTAATCTTTTTTTTTCCACATTTCATGTTTGTAAAATTAAACAAATATAATATGGAGTACAAGGTTATGAGTTCTTTTTTTATGTTAGACATTTTTTTCTTCCTTATCTTTATTGTGGCAAGTATCACAAATGCGTGAGTAAATATAAAGTTACCATTGTCACACGTAATCCCGACAGGTGTAAAAACAAACAGAAAACTAACTGTTGCCCGGGACTTCATACGCGTAGACTTTCATATACATTTTCAACCCCCTTTAGGTTTTCGTTATTAATTAATATACGTAAAAATCTTTTTTAACGTATTTTATCGTGTGTATTTTACATTATTTTAATTCCCTACGTTTCGAACACTTTGCAGTGTCTCTGGTCACAAGTAGACTATAAAGGTACGCATCCTCTGCGTCGGAATCGGAGCGTACGCAGCGTACGGGTTTGTTGCTTTGTATTGAGTTCTATAGCGTAGATTTGCCAATCCAGTGCACGCAGTACTATAGAAATCAACACAAAGCAACATATCAAATCAAGCCATATTATATATTCATATAATTTAAACTTACCTGAAAAATTTCCGCACTGGAGTAAAAAGACAGACGCGTAAAGCGACTTTATTTTATAAACTAACTAGCTGATACCCGCTACTTCGTACGCGTAGAGCTCGGCCTTCGGCCTCGCTAATACGACCCGCTCAAGGAACACAAAATTTCATCCAAATCGGTCCAGCCGTTTACTCACCGTTTAAACCTTCCCTAGACCTCCACGAACATTTCGAATGCAAAACCGTGGAAATCGGTTCGTGCGTTCTGGAGTTATAGCGTCAGGAAGGAAAACCAGACTTATTTTTATATAGTAGATTATATATAACTATGCAATTTTAACGCGATTTTTTTTGTATTTCAGACGAGCTTTTATTTGAAAGTTAGTAACATAATTTACATCAGCGATACCTAAAATTGCATACTGTACCCAACAAGGAAACAATATAAAAAATGCGATAAAACCAACTCACACAAACGCGGAGAACCATTTCCGTATGCATGACATTACTGATAAAACTATAAAACTAAACAAATACCGTCGAGTACAAAGTAGTTTATGTGTAACCGTAAAGTATTCTCGGAATCATTACTGTTTAGCTACACTTTGAAGAACGCGAAGACGAGGTTTTAGAGACTTAGTTTGTGTCAACAGAGTTTTTTATATTTTAGTACATCTGTATCTATCTATCTATATATATAAAAAAAGCGAAATTCATCTACTCACTCATTCACTCATTAAACACGAAATCTTGAAAACTACTTGACCTACGAAGCTGAAATTTGCAGGTTCCTTATGAGGTGTAGAGGTCCGCTAAGAAATGATTTTGCGAAAGGGTCGAATTAAGGGGGGTAATGGAGGTTGAAAGTTTGTATGAAAGTCCTTTGTTTTTGATGTTAGAGACATGAAATTTGGTATTCAAGTTAATGGTTTAAAATAAATAAATACTGTATATTATTTTTTCGAAAAGGACGGATTAAGGGGGGAAATGAGGGTTTTAATTATTTGTTGACGGTTTAGTAATTACGAAGCTGAAATTTGGCAAGTAGATTACGTATGAGGTGTAGAGGTCCGCTAAGAAAGGTTTTTGCGAAAGGGCTGAATTAAGGCGGGCAAAAAGGGGTTGAAATAATATATGAAAGTCTACGCGTACGAAGTCGCGGGCAACAGCTAGTACAATATATAAAACAAAGTCGTGTTAGTTACACCATTTATAGCTCAAGTACGGCTGGACCGATTTTCATGATCTTTGATTTGTTGTTTTTTTTTCTCCGCCCCGAATAGCAGATTAAGTATTAAAATATCGGAAAACTTCCCGAAAAAAATTATTATGAAGAAATTTCATTTGCACATACATTTTGTATTGAACGGCAAGAATTGAAGTTATTGACATATTATATCATAGAAAAAAAAACATCTAAGTCAAAGGGGGTTGCTGTCGCTACCAATGAGGTTGCTTCAAGGAAAGAAAATAAATAAAAGAAAGTAAATAAATTTTATTCGACACCTTTATAAAAAACTTAGGATACAATCAGTGTCGAATGGGTCCGTATATAACAAAGAAGGAGGTATATAACACGGGTGAAATCGCGGGGAGCAGCTGGTTATCAATATAGCAAGAGCGTCTACACACGCCTCTACCAAAAATTGCCTTTTAACGCGGATAAAGAAGTTTTCACTTTAAAAATTTGTCGGATTAAGGACCCTATTTTTTAAGACTTTTAAAAACTGATAATAAAGTTTTTTTTAACCGACTTCAAGACTATACCTACAGTCTAGGACAAACTTAAACTAAAAAGAAAAAGAATTAAAACATTGATTGAAAGTCCTCTTCAAAACTTTTGCTGAAGAGAACCGCAAAACAAAACTTCACCTACCTGTATATATTTTTTGATTTAGACGTTTTTTTCAAAAAGCGCTGGTAATTTTCGGTACAATTTATATGAGACCACCTCTGAAGTATGTCCTACCAAACAAAAAGAAGAATCATCGAAATCAATTGATCTATGTATGTATGTATGTTTTTTTTTGTATTTTTTAAGAATGTGTAATATGTTCACTGTTGGCGTATCTATCAATAAATAAATAATTGGCGGACTACAAAAAAAAAGACAGTCGAATTGAGAACCCCCTGACTCCTTTTTTAAGTTGGTTATAAGAATAAGAAAACTTAGATACAGAAAAAATACACTAAGCACTATTCAAACTGTGTTGAGAAACGATAATATGCTATCGCCGGAAACGATAATATCTTTCAAAATTGATCAGTTATGAATGAAAATAAATAAAATGTGTATATAGTTATTACGTTGTACTCGAGTATTATCACGTATACTTTACAATGAACTATACATACTGCACATGAAATATAGATGTATATAGCTTGCTACAAAGGCGAGTAACGACCGATAAACACGATGACTTTCAAGAGTCATCTAAACCTGACCATATTATATTAATGTGAAAATTTATCATCATTGTAATGGTAGCAAATACACATCTTGTTATAATGACACATAGTTCCTCAAGGTTACAAGTTACAACTTACTGTGTACTACCTTAGGAGATATATAAGATGACGCATAGTCGTTCCAAGGTTACAAGTTACAACTTACTGTGTGTAACCTTAGGGACCGTCCATTAAACACGTGCGGCTTAGAAGGGGGAGAGCGGGTTTAGCAACAATCACGAAATATGACAATCAATACACAAACAATAGTTTTAAACCTCACCAAGGGGGAGGGGGTGTTAAAATGCAAAAAAAACATCACGTGATTATTGGACGGTCCCTTAGGAGATATTAGGGACTGGCGGGACGCATTAGGTCTAAATCAGCTTTGATGCTTTTAGTCAAACTAAGTCTGACTAACTCGTTATATATATGCAAATCAAGAAGCGGTTGGATGCAATCACTCAATAGTATGGCAAACAATGCAGGCTCGAGATTACTTAAGGCATGGTAAGACTTCGCAAGCCACGCGTGATGTCATACATTGATTTTATAGGTCATTAGCCTTGGACTAAAACTCGTTTTACCGTCATCTTGAGCTTGTTTTTAATTATTGCTTTCATGAAATGAATTGCCGAGATAGATTTATGAGACACGCAAATTTTGGCTGCACATTTTAAGTGTTTTTTGGGATTAAAATTAGATCTTAGTTTTTTTGACTCAAGATCATTGCTTAGCTTGGAACTCAAGCTACCATCGCTACAAAATTTCTCATTGTCACCAGTGTGATCTACTTGTTTCTAACGAAGTCGAATTCAAGTAGTACCACTTCTCAGATATGACATTATTTGTCAAGATTCTTAAATATTGGGGAAGACGTTAAAATCGGATTGTATGCGAGTTGTTAAATAGCCTAATCGACGCAGTTTCCGTCCGAATCAGTGTTATGACAGTCAGATCAGGCACATTAGCGGTTTCGTCACGAACCCACAAAAAACTGTTTTAGCACCGCCACGGTACGCATGCTGGGCGTGATTGCACCGTTTAATCTCTCAGTGTGTTTATTCTGCGCAAATCTCGACCCTGAGCCAGGTCTATGATTACAATCGCCTTGCGGTGTCGCTCGCTATAGGCCGCTGTGCAAACACCTTTAGCTATTCTTGTTCCGTTTGAGACTATGATTTATATAACAGATGCTTGGGATTAAGTTTATAAACGCACTCGTATTGTTTGCTAACCATTGCCTTGTTGACTTCTTGAGTCAAGACTTAAAAGTACAATAATTGCAAAACATCAATAGTTACCAACACAAAATGAGGCTCTGCCTTTAAAAAACTGTGTTGCAAATAGGCAGCTAAGGGTTTGAACAAGTGTGTTAGTTTATAATTAGGGTCACTATTTTTTACTAAATGGGTCGTCGATATGTTTAGAATGGCGGGTCGAACCTGGACCCCGATAGCTCAGGACCAGATAAGATAAAGGAGATGAAGAGAGGTTTAGACCCAGTAGAGGGATAACGAAAGTTGGATGATTATAACGATTACTTGTGAAAACTTTTCCAAAAACTGGCATATCATAAGTTAAACCAACTGACTTGCATATACAATCGACTATATTAAGATCCAACAACACTCCAAAGACATACGGCCTCCAAAGGCCCGATGCCTTTGGAGGCCGAATGAAACAATATGTAGATTGCAGACGTGAATCAGGCTGCAGGCAGGGGTAGGGCCGATGATGTCACTGGTGTGACGTCACCGCATCAATACCATGGACACTCAGCCTCACTGCTAATGAATAATTCACTCACATTATAATCGAAAGGTCAAACGTTTCCGATAGCTTTATCATCGTTCGTATTGACGTGCCTTTAAACAAGGGTTAGAAACTTGGAATATCAGAATAAATCGGGACATTACAGCCAGTCGTTCGGTCGCCTCCAATCAGCCCATATAATACAATAAGACATATTCGATTACTCAACCTCGCCTGACCTCTTCGGCAAATAGCCCGAGATACGATCGATGTAGAAGACAAATTCGGATGAGTCACATTTCCAGCACGCCGCCCTTGTTGGCTCGATGTATAATTATTATGTGTCTAGACTCCTGGCGCCAGGCCTCTGCCATGTAATATGGCACATTTTTCTAGTAATATATCGGATTTTGCCAATCTGGTTAGGACTGTTATATCATCAGTTAAGAAGGGGGGACATGACAAAAAACTCACCTGAAAGTACCACCGGTGCGGAGGCAAGAGAAGAGAGTGCACAGGACGGAAAACACGAAGAGGTGAGGTTCCCAGAAAGGATCCTTATCTCCATATCACTTTACGGGAGCGCCTAATTGTCCTCTAACGCGGGGCACTTGGCACATCGCTAAAAGCGACATCAGTACTCCTTTCAGGCATATAACTCGTCACCTAATACATCAGGCACTTGACTCATAATTGGTTGTGAATTTTCGCGCGGCACCAGGGGGTCACACATTATATTATGGAATAGTAACGGGGACACGTGCTCTCGCGGCAGAGAGGGACGGATTCACTGAACGTCCTTGGCGAGGGGGCGCGCGGGGCGCCTGCGGCATCAGACGTTTCAATCATCCCCGGAGGGAGCGAGACGGAAGCGCGGGGGCGCCGTAGAGCAAGTGAGAGGGGCGATGCCGTGCTATTGACCGGCTCGGAGACCACGCCCACCCGGGCTAGACACGGGCGCTGATATTCCAAGTGAAAATCGACCGTCGGCCCGGGCAGACGCGGCGAAGCTGCTCAGCTGCACCATCAAGGTTACCCAAAGTACTCACGATGCACTTCCTACACTCGATGGGCGGCCAGCGGCGAACGTACCGCTGTCTGCCCTACTCCAGGCAGACCTCTAAGTACAGAACTCCGGCGACCCTCCTAACAATACCTCAGGAATCCCAAGTAAAATCTATAAAGCTGGCTAGATCGTACGGTTCGATATACAGACTTGGCACGGAAACAATATAGGTTGCCAGAAAAGGACGTCAGCAGTCGAGGGAGTGAGAGGACCCGAAAGAATAATCGACGCGGAATTACGACCAACATCGACACAAGGCCTTTAATTTTTAATTAAAACCCTACGATACGAGATTGTGATGATTTCATGAAACGAAGCGGTCAGCGGTAATCCGTATCGTAGTTGTAATACTTGGATTAATAAATTCTTAGGTAACTTAGAAGTCAACGTCCTGCGTTACGTAATCCAGACGAATTTTATCGAATGCGGAAATTGGAGCCCTCTATAGTCGCACATATAATTTCTTAGTTTAAATAGACTGTAAGTGTAGATACTGTGGAATAAGTAAGCAAAATTAATAGTGAGCTTTACGAGCTTCAAGTAATAAAGATTACGTAACCACGGCTTTGCTCACGGCCGCTTAGCTTTTAATAGTTAAGGGAGTATTTATTAAGGCCCATTCCATTGAGCCTTTCGAAGATAATAAAGTTGTGAATACATTGATGATTAAAGCTATATTGGCGACGTAGCTGTTTGATTTTGAGAGTCAGATTATGAAATTGAAATCGATGATATATATGAACGCACGTCGATAGTTATGGGGTTGAAAGAAGCCCGCCATGGCATTACCTTTTCAACACCCGAAGCAAAAAAAGGGGTGTTATAAGTTTAACGTGTGTATCTGTATGTGGCATCGTAGCTACCAAACGTCTGAGCAGATTTTGATTTAGTTTTTTGTTTTGTTTGAAAGGTGACTCGTTCGAGTGTTCTTAGGTATGATTCATCAATATCTATTCAGCCGTTAGAAGATTATCAGCTTTTTATCGGGGTTACAAAAAAAATACTCGTTCATAGGTTTTTTCATTCGACATTAGTAATTTCCAAATAAATAAAAACTTATAAAAGGCAAGTAGCTATATCAACGCCTATAGCTATCTACCTTCTATTATTTATAAGTATATGTATATGAAAGCGAAATTCACTCACTCATGCATCACGAAATCTCGTTAGCCACTTGACCTACGAAGCTGAAATTTGGCAGGTAGATTGGGATGTAGAGAAGGGAGGAGAAAGGATTTTGCAAAAGGGCCGAATTAAGGGGGGCAAATGGAGACTGAAAGTTTATATGAAAGTCTACGCGTACAAAGTCGCGGGCAATAGCTAGTAGCTATTATAAATGTAAAGTTTCTACTTGCCAACCCTAGCGTCACGTTAATGTATTAGCAAAAAAAAAGTCGATTCTTAACATTCTAAAACAATAAAGAGCTTTGATCATCCAGACGCGATCGAGAATAGTCTCAAATTAAAACACAACATTTAGGAGAAAGTTTTTAATGGCACAAGCTGTGAGGTTTTCGTTAGACTCTTTGTCACCGTCAACCTCTTATATAAAACGTTTAAAGTGAGAAACAAAACCAATTTATTCATGTTCTGACCTAAATTTGGGATCGGCATCCGAAAGTTGGTGAAATTGGTTACCGAACATACCTCGTAAGGTGTTTTAGAGGACGGCGTGGGCCAGGGTTTGGTACTTGGCACACACCTTGACCTGTGCTATTTCAGAACTTACCGCGCATTCGATGGTAAAATATAAACATTTATGGCAATGTACGTAAGTGGGGGTGACATAAGGCATGATACGTCCTTTAAGCTTGGTACGTTGAATTCATAAAACAATTTGCGTACAACTTGATTTCAAGCTAACAAGGTTTTGAATATTGATAAAATTAAATAGAACATTATAAACGTATACTTATTTTGTACTTATAAATTATTTGCAGATTCGATGCCATCGCCCAAAAACGGTGAAGGACGACATGGTGAAGAAACCGGTAAGTTGAAGGAACCTTAAAAGTTCAAAGGACATAATGACATTCACCTGCATGCACTGGGCCAGCATGTTGGATTAGGAACCATGCTCTCTGAGAAAAGGCATATGAGAACATGAAACGACGATGACGATCATTAGGGGGCATCCATTAATACGTGAACTCAAAATTCAGTCATCAAATCTCATTTAAATTCAATCGCTTACCATCAGGCGGCCCGTCAGCTTGTTTGCCGCCTATGGAATTGGTGTTTTTTGGATTATCTCATTCTCACGTGAGAATGAGATAATCCAAAAATCCCAAAGTCCCAACACTCACAGTTCACTTAACTAATTAGTGCTCTTTTAAAAGAACATACATATACAACATTTTGACATTACATTTGCAATATTAAAGCTTAGAACTCGATTTTAAGGTATGATGTTTTTATAGAACACTAGCGGCCCGCCCCGGCTTCGCACGGGTGTTTAACAAACATATCAAAATTAAAAATTATTACACCTTGGGTTACATTATTGGAGATTCAGTAAGGATCCCAAATTTAAAAAAATATATAATATAGCCTATATCACCCGGGGATAGTGTAGCTCCCAAACAGTGGAAGAATTTTTCAAATCGGTTCAGTAGTTTAGGAGCCTATTCAATGCAAACAAACAAACAAATCTTTCCAAACATGTATCATAAGCATAACATAAACATTTCGTAATTGACATGCATCTACAACATTAACCCCACAGAAAATAACCCCTTTTTTTGTTACCCAAAGAACCATCTGCGTAATCCAATAATTAGTTGGGTATTTATTCGGATGTTATTATCCTTATTTTGTAGCTATTACAGGATATAATAACTACTGCTTATAATACTACAAAACTGTATTGCGTCATCGCTCAAGCATTCAATTTTTTTTAAATATTAAACGACTTACTGTGAATTTATCTTGATAACTTGCTATCATAAATGTTATACTAATTAAATTTTGATTCATACAAATTTAAATGCATAACAATCAAATTTAGTAAATTTTTCTGATTATTGTTTTTATGTTTGTTATAACTTATTCGTTTTTTTAATATATTTTGTGATGATATTCTCGAGATACTTAATTAAGTATAAATCTTAGATTTAAGTGGCAGGGCACAGAGCACGCAGAACAGATGGTCGATGGGGCTGAAAGGTTCTCGAATGGAGACCACGATAAGCGCAGCGTAGGACGTGTAGACAAGATGGGCAGACGATCTAAAAGAGACCGAGGGTATACGCTGGATGCAGGCCGCTTCCAACCGGCCCTTTTGGAGATCGATGGGGAAGGCCTATGTCCAGCAGTGGACATCCTATGGCTGCAATGATGATGATCATAACAATCACCCTATTCAGTCTTTTTACATCTTCCAACTTCAATCTTTTATTAAATGTGCGAGCGAGATTAACCACGCACGAAGCATGGGCTCTTAACCGTCAATTTTTACAAACACAAGGAGCTCTGAGTTCAGCTGTGCACATTTCAGAAACAAAAGAAGCAAAGAACTCCGAGCATTCGTTACAAGAAAAGTTACCCCAGACTTTGTAAGTAAATGATAACCCCCAACTGTAATTTACTTTCATGACGGTAGTTTTATAAGGGCTGTAAAGCTGTATGAGGAATGAGAGAGCAATCCGAGGCACATTGTTCATTTAAATTGGGGAAGTTTCGCTGTTACTACACCGAAGTTGAGATTTAGACAGGCATTTAAGGATGTTTCAGTTTAAATAAATCGTTTCTTACACATTTATTTTTTTATACATACAGGTCTAAGAATGTTTCACTGTAATCTGAATGTCAGAATATAAATTTAGATAATTTAAAGATGTACTCGTTTTTTATTAACTTACGGCCAAGGCTCGGGTTAAGTGGCGTGCCTTGCATCTTCGCCTTGCGTATGTCTAGCGGTGGACTGATAATGATGATGAATATAAATGATTGGCGTACCTATGTCTGGGGATGGACTAATGAGGGCTGATGATGACGATGAACATAAATATCTGGCGTGCCTATGTCTGGGGGTGGACTAATGTGGGCTGATGATGACGATGAACATAAATAAATGGCGTGCCTATGTCTGGGGGTGGGCTAATGTGGGCTGATGATGACGATGAACATAAGTAACTGGCGTGCCTATGTCTGGGGGTGGGCTAATGTGGCTGATGATGACGATGAACATAAGTAACTGGCGTGCCTATGTCTGGAGGTGGGCTAATGTGGGCTGATGATGACGATGAACATAAGTAACTGGCGTGCCTATGTCTGGGGGTAGGTTAATGTGGGCTGATGATGACGATGAACATAAATAACTTAATACAGATGAAGGTTTATGTTAAACTATAAAAACTAATAGTATTACAAGTACACAATTTAATCGTGGTGATGGTTGACAAGTTATCAGTCAGAATCGTGGCGAAGATATCCTAGACGGCACAAACTCTAAACTTTACGACTAAAGTGAACCACAAAGTAGTAAAGGAAGCATCGTAAACAAAGGCGTATCGTACGGGACAATGGAACTACTGAAATAATGAAAAAGTCATTATACGAACTTCTAGACTGAGACATCAAGTGAAGATGAAATATCGGAGTGCAGACACTTCATCTTCTCTTGATGTCTCAATCTAAGTTGGTGTAGATATTTTAAGAACGTGTTAAAGTAAAGTAACATCAATGTATAAGTCTTTATTTTACAAGCCTTTATTTAGTTTCACCTATCCCAGTGTCTGTCTGTAACGAAATATTGCAAGTAAAATTTTACCCACTTCCCGGTGTTTCTTCCCGGTTTGGCATACTTTTTATGTTCTGATGACAATAAAATGTATGGTGACAGCGAGCTGATTTGATGATGGTGACGGTGGACAACGGCACTCCTCGATAGATAATAGTAGAATGGGTGTTTGGACTCATTTTAATCAGCTCACCGTTTCGATAAATAATTTGACAAAAGTTTGGTTTGAAAAATAATATTTTTTAATAAAACTTGTTTCATGTTTGGCTGGCGTTTGACCACAGCTTACCTGTTGTTAAGTGACAGTATTGTCGAAGACGGTAAACTCGCTAGCCTGGAATGGGACCTGACTCTTAAGATGCCGCTGGAACACAAATTCAGTTGCTTGGCGACAATTTTCAACATGAATGTATTAGAGAATACCCTACCACTATGCTACGGTTTCCTCGCGATGTTTTCCTGGCAGCTGAAGCACATTGTTGAGTATATCAATAGGGAAAATGTAACTGTTAAAATAATAGCCCATTGAAGCACTAAATATTTGTTTAATGATTGCGAGCTTGGCAGGGAATGTGCAATCGATTGTTTCAACTGTGGAACTGTATTGTTTAAAGCAGATGTCGAACGCTTTACTCCATGCGGGTCATATAATTGGGAAGTGGGTCATGGGCCGCGGATTTTCGAATTCGTTGTATCGCACTAATGAGCCGAATGGCGGTGGGTAGTGGCCTCACTTTGCACAATTTCGAAAGGTCTCGTCTGAAAACTTGTCCGCAGATGTACCTACTTTTTATATAATAAATAGTCACGTACAACTTTTAGTTACGAACGATGAATAACCAAAATATAGAATCAAGTTTCGTAATTCAAAAAAATCTGATTTGTAAAAGTTAGGATAAGAAGTTACTTGTAATTATGAAAAATTCTACAAAGTGAATTTCTTTTCAAGAATGGTCATTACTGGGTATTGTGAAGGAAGATAAGGTTTAGGCAGCAACAGGCTCCTTTTTATTAGCACTTAAGCCGATTTTATCAGTCATGCTGTTTCCAGAAGTGCAGTTAACGAGATTTGAATTGAATAAGTTGATTGGCCGGCATTTCAGAATAGACTTAAAAGAGCAGCATAAGATCACGAATGTTAAAAAGATTTTTCTGAAAATAATTCACATCACTTGACATTCACACCATGAATTCCGGAAAAACTTAACATCAGGCGAGATGGTGATCAAACGCAAACCAACTATTAAAAAAAAACTGCTAAGGAAACAATTTTTTATTCATTAGGGATTTTTTATGCGCTAAGTGATTACTTAATTTAACGGCGCTTTTATGTTACATCATAACTTTCCGGCCGGTTTTCAAGACAGCGGATGGACACTGATTCTTCTTAATTACACTAAGGCAACCAAGTTTATGAAGGGAGACGATCCTGATAGCCAAAATTTACGCTTATGGCAGATCAAGATAAATAATAAAATATTATGGGTATGCTATGGGATTTATATTGTCTAATAAACTGGCACTTGTCCTTGGTTATCTTTAAGCCTGTAATTGGCGGGGAGCGTCGCAGAATCGAGGAGGAATCGCAAATGTCAAAGGTCAAGGATTCATTTCGCTTTCTCATACTAACTTCCTGAAGGAATTAGTAGATATTACATCTACTTCATCCAAGATTAAACATACTAAAACGAATGCAGCTGTTTCGTTCGTACATTCGTCAGATATTCATGCATTTAACTTTTACTAGAGGTCATTCATTAGGCCTCGTTAAAGCTAAACAATTAGGCTTCTTCAACCTATTTGAAAACTGCTGCGCGTTACAAGGATCTTTCATACTACGTCCGGAGATTTTTGAGCCACAATGTACGCCTTCTGGGTAGATAACTCAAAGAATCCAATGGATTTATGTCAGCTAGATTAAACCCATTAGATATCCCCCACATTGCTAGCAATCCCCCATCTTAAAGCACCATTGCATCTCTATTTGCGTGTCACACAATTCAATAACGTCAACGCAAACTTACCGTCTCATTCATCGAGTTAACAGCTATGATGGGCCCATAACAATAGTGCCACCGCCACCACAATAGACTGATCTACGGACGATATCTACTACAGAAACAGATTTAAACAAGCACGATGAAAATGTAACGGTACTCTTTTGTAGGAACGATTCGAGTATGATACTGTTTGGAGATGATATTTTTGGATGGTCTTGCTTTTGGTTTCAGTAAGGTTATAATTACCACAAAAAATAGAAGTAAATAGTACGGAAATGAGAAGGAAAATCTGTTACCAGGCATTATGAGTGAACATTGATTGAACATTCTTATTTAGATCAACGCGTCGAACTCCGCATCACAGTTGCTAACTGATTCCGAATGACTGACGTTTCGTTTATATGGGTGTAACTGGCTACAACAAATTTCTTACAAAAAGCTTTGACAGCCGTTCTAAATTAAACAAAAAAAAAAAAAAACTGGTATTAGCATCTTGACCATCATCATTATCAGCCATCATCCATATCCGTTATATATCCCATATATTTTCTGTGATAATTACAGTACTATGAAATAATTCCCTTTGCAGGTAGGAGTTTATAGTCCTGCGGTAGGAGGACGAGCAAAACGAGGCAAATGAACGGTGTCAGCAAGAAAAAGCAAACCAGAAATGTAAGGATGGAACTGCGTAAGAAGACATGAGTGCAAAGGGAGTGTATGTGGAGATGACAGCGGATAGAATAAAATTGAGAAGAAGTACGCGTTGTACCAATCCCCCGAATAAGAAATAGAGTAGGACAAAGATGGCACTGGAAAGATCTTTTAAAAATATTTACTTCTTGATGATCTTTCCAAGATTATTAAAACAGCCAACAAAGATGAAAATGAAATCATTTAGATATATCTGCCTCGATTCGTTCCCTCGAATAGGTAGGTGTTACAAGTTCATTTAATTTCGGATGACTTGCCCCAAGTCTATTAACATTTGTGTAGTCGTTTACGAGGAGGTCCATTCTGCGACGACATCGCCAAGTTTGAATTCCCTGATGTCTTTTGATTAGGTAATCCTCTTACTGTCAAAGCGATTTGTCCTCTTATTATTCGCTCCGACTTCCTTCTCAAAGCTTTTGTGAAAGTTTTATTTTGGAATGACATGTTTTAACTCCCGACGCAAAAGAGGGGTGTTATACGTTTAACGTGTGTATGTGTGCAGTCTGTGGTATTGTAGCTTTTAAAAGGCTGAACTGTTTTTGATTGTTTTTTTGTTTGAAATTTGACTTGATTGAGCGTGTTCTTAGCAATGATTCAGAAAATCGGTTCAGCCGTTTGAAGATTATCAGCTCTTTTATCGGGGGGTTAAAAAATCAATTTATACCGAACCACTATCATCTTTTCAATCATAATGACCGTATAGTTAATTATGTCACGTTACTATTAAAGCGAAATAAATAATTAATAACTGTCAACTGGTCATAAATTTACTTCGTCACAGTCATTGTTTTGTACGATGTCTGTTAATATTGAAAAATTATATACGGCAATGGCAATTCAATAATAAACTACTATGAACTATTAATCACGTATTTGCTGTTTTCCAGTAAGCTTTTACCTTGTGGTTGCATTAATGGACCTATTCGACATAATTATGATTAACGCGAACCGTAGTCGTATTTTTAGAAACAGTGTTAAGTATAACCAGAATATGTTCGCGGGTCTAAGAGGTTCATCATCATAACCATTTCAGCCATAGGACGTCCACTGCTGGACATAGGCCTCCCGAATCGATCTCCAAAAGAGCCGGTTGGAAGCGGCCTGCAACCAGCGTTTCCTTGCGGTCTCTTTTAGATCGTCCGTCCATCTTGTGGGTGGACGTCCTACGCGCTGCGCTTACCAGTCCGTGGTCTCCATTCGAGAACCTTTCGGCCCATCGGCCATCTGTTGTGGATGGGTCTAAAATCATTAATTCAATTCGCGCCTACGATTAGGTTAATTTAGGTTCGTTTGGCTTACGGCGGGGTAAAGGATGAGCAGTCAAGTAGATACAAAACAAACCCTACATACATACCTTCCCTTTGGCTTTGCGTTGCCAGGTAATAAATAGGTGCAATTCATAATTTATTGCCTAATCTAAGTAGGAATTTGCAAGTCTCGCAACTATCGCTACACAGCCCGTAATAGCATTAAAAGTTACATTCAGCGAACTGGTTAATTGACCTTTACTATGTATGTACAACCTAAGTGCTTGCCTGATTCAATTTGCACCGCTGTCGATCATAGCACTTGACTTGCGAAGGTACAATCTTATGTCCTATTTTTTTTATGGATATTAAAATTTACTGCTCAACCTAACAAGTTTTTCTTTTTAATCAGACAATGATATTTTGGGAAGCGGTACAAATTGTACCAAACCTCAATGTCATATTCAATTTCAATCATTTAAAAGACGATCAACGACACCGCTCACTAGGGGGGGGGGGGGGATGCTTAACGTTTTTGGCTTTCATTAGGTCAGCAGTGTATTGCAGGTAATGCTGAAACCATCGAGATAAAATACCTATAAAGCACAGTGAAAACAGTCAAAAACATCCGAGCGTCGTTGTACATACCTAGACTTCAATTATATAGTTCGCAATGCCACATTTACTCCAATTTAGACATTAGTGTTCAACGTCACCTGTCCGCTATGTTATCGTAGCACTGCCATCGCGCGGTGTTGTAGTCGGTTCACGGTTTTCCTTTAACTAACCAAAAAGTCGGCGGAATGCGTAGCGTGCGCCGAGTTATTTTCATCTCTATGGCTGCAACTTAATTTTCCTACATCAATAAAGAACCTAGTGAAGGTAACGCACTTTGTAATGTAGAAGTTTTTAGTAAAACGACTTCTTCGACGTCGTCGCAAGCCGGCGACTCCGTCCGTGCAGATTTAATCAACTTCTAATGAATTGCGAAGAATACAGTGGACTTTTCATTTAATACGTTTTCTCGGTGTTAACGAACTTAACTATTAACAGCTTAACGTTGACTATTCCTTTACGGTACGGGAAAGACATACGGATTTTTGATAATGAATTTAATGAATATAACGGTGAATTATGAATAAGGAATAATTGGTGTCGGTGAATAGGTTTATACAAATTTATTCATTTAACTTAATGTAGGTACTTATTAAGAAAATAATAAAATACACATTAAAACAAAACAACTTAAAACAAATAAAAAAAGTGATTATATCGATTTTATACTTACCTACTTCAAAAAATATAAAACTAAGCGAATCTAAACGAAAAGCGTAGTACTTATATAGTTATTCTAAGACGAAAAGTAAGAGTCTTTCTACCCAAATTTATTGGCAGCACATGTCGGAGATGACATGAATTGCTGTAAAATTTTGTTTAAAGGATCATCATCATCATCATCCAGAAGACGTCCACTGCATAACATAGACCTCCCCCTTTAACCTCCACACTGAACGACAGCCTGCCTTTTGCATCCACTGGATACCCGCGACTCTCACAATGTCGTCGGTCCATGTAGTGGGAGGCCTCCCTACGCTGCGTCTTCCGGTTCGTGGTCTCCACTCCAGAACCTTTCTTCCCCATCGGTTATCGGTTCTTCGAGCGATGTGGCCTGCCCATTGCTACTTCAACTTGCAAATTTTAACAGCTATGTCGGTGACTCTGGTTCTTTGGCGAATATCCACGTTTCGGATTTTATCGCGCAAAGAAACTCCGAGCATAGCTCTTTCCATTGCCCGCTGAGTGACTCTGAGTTTTTCCAAAAGTTTAAAGGATGGTATGGTGGAATTGACACTAAACCGATTATAATTATAAGAAATAGTTATGTTGGGATTTAATGAAAGCTATTTCACCTTAAGTTTCCGGTCTTAAGTTCCGGCCTACCCTCAAAACATTTCCAAGTGTTACAAAATTCTAATATTATGATCGCGTTGAACATTTTTCTTAGCGACTAAATAACAACGTCTTCAGTGTCGATTTTGACAAACTACGTGTATGAAAACTATAGGAACTATAGGAACGTATTGAAAACAATTTTTCCTTAAGTTTCTAGTGTATCCACCGATATGATCACCGCCTACCCTCAAAAGTGTTTCGCGATGAACATTTTTCTTGGCGACTAACTTGTTTAACTATTTCACCTGACGCCGATGTTTGGACAGGTCGACTGATGTACAGCACGGACGCTTTTGAAATGTTTATGCTTTTTTATAAGAAAATAGGATGGAATATTAGAACACTACTCTTTTGTTCGGGAAGGTTACAAAGTATTTTTGACTCACTAGAGAACTGAATCATACTAAGTACTATGATAAATTCGAAAGTGTCTTTTGTTCGTTCTTTAAAATAAACCGGTCACGTGCGAGTCGGGCTTGCTCACTGAGGATTCCGTACCACCACAAAATGCAAAAAGTAGTGCAAAAAGACAACACCACGCCCAGGCGGTCGCCCATCCAAGTACCGACCGCACTCGACGTTGCTTAACATGGTTGATGAACAAAGATTTGAACTTGTTTGGAATTTGTTTCACGCAATACGGTACCCTAATGCTTCAATGTTAGACACTAATTTCCGAGAAACACGTCATTGGAGGCGAAGCGTAAACGTAGAAAAGAAGAAAAAAACAACAGCTGATTCAATTCTGACTCACGTAGCAACAAAAAACTCTCGCACAAATCGCACGTACATTAAGCAAACGAAAAGTAACTGGATAAATTGAGTGCTTATTAAAAATATCATGAGGGAATCTCGAGGAGCGAGAGCGTTTAATAAATAATGAACGCTGAGCCCTCCCGGAGCGGGAATATCGTCTTGCTGGGACACAAATAGATCTCCATTTGCTAACAATACCGTTTCTCCATTTGAGAACAGGAAATTGCTGCACCCATATAGAACACGGCTGTGTCTATTTGGATCATACGGTGACAGCATTTTTGACCCCCGATGCAAACAGAGGGGTGTTAGGTATAAGTTAAACGTGTGTGTAACTGGATAAATTGAGTGCTTACTAAAAATATGATGAGGGAATATAGTCGAGAGCGTTTGATAAATAATTAACGCTGAGCCCATGCCCCGGAGCGGGAATATCATTGTGTGTGTGTGTGTGTGTGTGTGTCTGTGGCATCCTAGGCCGTAGCTCCCAAAGGGCTGAACCGATTTTGTTTTTTAACCAAATATATTTTATTTTATTAATTTTAGGAAATCTTACAGCTATCTTATAAAGCTTAAACTAATATATGAGATACAGAAGACCATTTACAAAATTCCACAAGTAAATACATAATATTCATTTAGTTTATTTTTTATTATAAAGGTGACTTGATCGAGATTATTCTTAGCTATGATTCAAGACAAATAACAATCTGTCCACCCGTTTGAAGATGATCAGTTCTTTTATCGGGGGTTTGTTGTATATTTTGTTTATAATAGTATCCCATCATATCAAACTAGTTACTACAAGTATCAGTTTACCAGCTTTACATTAATATGCAATTTGAACTGTATAAGTAGAAAGTTCGTGTTGGTCGCAGGGTAAGGTTCAAAGGAGTCACGACCCTGGCAAGGGGCGGTTTTTCAACCAACTTTCAGAGTTCCACTGTGTTCTGCGCTCCGACAAGTTTTGAGGATCGCTTGTTAAATTATGAATCGAAGCGTTCGAGTTTTACTAATACTGGCAATAAGTTCGGGACTTTATGTTCTGTCTAGTAAAAATGAAAGTTTAACTCTACCATATAGGTAGTTTCATCATTTCAGCCATAGGACGTCCACTGCTGAACTTAGACTTTCCCCATCGATCTCCAAAAAGGGCCGGTTGGATGCGGCCTGCATCTAGCGTTTCCCTGCGGTCTCTTTTAGGTCGTCTGTCCATCTTGTGGGTGGACGTCCTACGCTGCGCTTACCGGTCAATAGTCTCCATTTGAATACCTTTCGAACCGATCGGTCATCTGTACTGCGCGCTATGTGCCCTGCACACTGCCACTTCAACTTGCTAATCCGGTGGGCTATGTCGGTATCTTTCGTTCGTCTACAGATCTCCTCATTTCAGATTCGATCTCGTAGAGAAACCCCGAGCATAGCTCCCTCCATAGCTCGTTGTGCGACTTTGAGCTTGCTTTGCCCATAGATAGATAGAAACTCTTTATTGTGTACACCAGAAATAAAAATTACAAACAGATATAAAACACCATGAGAGACCCATAGTGAGAGACTACTTTTCGGGTAGTAAGTGCAGGTGGTTTATCACACTAATATTATGAATGCTAAAGTTTGTGTGTAAGTGTGTATGTTTGTACGCACTCAACTCCGTACCTTACAGCTTAACGGACAAAAGAAAAGAAAAAACATGCCAAGTAATTATGTTCCTTACGATTTCCATTCAATTTCATTCCAGATAACGTCAGTAAGAATTCGTCACTACATCATATCGATACTAATATTATAAAGAGGAAAGATTTGATTGTTTGTTTGTTTGCATTGAATAGGCTCCGAAACTACTGAACCGATTTGAAAAATTCTTTCACTGTCGGGAAGCTACACTATCCCCGGGTGACATAGGCTATATTCTATACCCGTGCGAAGCTAGGGCGGACCGCTAGTCTTTATATAATTTGTCTTTACATTATTAACTATACCACCACAAATCAGCTAATAATAACTAAGTATAATTCGATGTCACAAATAAACAAAATAAAAATTGAACACAAATATACCTACAAAGGTATTGTGTAAATTAAGTACCAATTTGCTAAAGAAGCTAAAACGTAAATAAAATTCGCAGACGTCGTGTCATTGGAGTTAGAAAGGTGGTAAAAAGGCATTTCACACTCAACTGGAAACAAACATACCAAGGTTTACCTAAATGTTTTTGCCTTTTTCCACCGCTCCATTCACTTTTTGTTTGATTACCTAGTACGAGACTCAATGCAGCGGATCGAAAAATTGCAGTTTTTGCAACCGATTTATTAAGACCCAGAATATTGCGCGCCTCTGTCTCAGTCGCACATAATTGATGTTTTTTTTTATATATAAAATTACCGTGTCTACTTTAGCAAAATGAGATTCGGTCATTTACATAGACAGTCATTGACTTAAATAAACCGGCTAAGTGCGAGTCGGGCTCGCGCACTGAGGGTTTCGTACCAACACAAAATACAAAAATTATCAAAAACAGACTTTAAAATTTGTAAAATGTGGATTCGGTGAAAGAAATGATAAGGTCATCCAAGTAACCAAATTACCAGTTATAACTTGGTAATGAGCAGAAATTTGTCAGCGACTCACACTTGGTCATTATTTATTGTTATACTTTAGAGTGTGTACTATAAGTTTTACGCTTGTACGTATTAATTACCGTTTTTACATTAATTACAAAAATACGTAAAATAATACGTTTGTTATTAAATGGGGTCCCTTTTCAGTTTTACTTTTTGACTTTTTTATTACTTATTTTCTTAGTTAATCCGCCGTAATATTACATATTCTGTGAACATTTCTACAGGCTATATATCTATTACAGTTCGAAAGATACAGACATTAAAGGTAGGACGGACAGAACAGACGGACGGACATACAGACAGCGTAGGGTCCCGTTGTTACCCTTTGGGTACGGAACCCTAAAAATATTAAATGTGCGCTGCACTCGATATTCCGGCCCATATGTGAAAACGTGGTATTTGGTCAAAAACAATAAGTCAAATTCAAACTCACGTACCTATAATTATAATTAACTTATTAAAACACTTTGAAAATCACGATTCTTACTACTGACATTGTAATAACTTGATAAGTAAGTAAGTCAGGTGCACAATTACATGATAAAATATGCTCGGAGTTGACAAAGACTGTATTTTTTTTGTGTGACTAAAAGAAGGATTTATTTCAAGTTTCAATTAGCAACACAAATAAAAATCTTAGGTTTTTTAAAATTAATACTAGGCTTGCGTTTGACCACCATCACGCCTGATGGTGCATCGAGTTATCGAAATATCAATTATGTTACTTACAGAACAGTATCAGCCTATCATGTTCCCACTGCTGGGACACAGGCCTTCTTTCAGAGAGAGGATGTGTCCTAATCCACCATGCCGGCCCAGTGCATGTTGGTGAATGTCATGTGTCTTTTAATTTTTTAGGTTTTTGACATACCGGTTTCTTCACGATGTTTACCTTCATAGTTTTTGAGCGATGGCATCGTAACTGCACATCAATTATGTAAGTACTAAGTCTTAAGTCTTTGGTGCAGGGTCGAAGATCGAACCGGGTGCCGTCAGAGTGCAAACCGCATGTTATTAACAGACTTCAAAACAGGAGGAAGTTCTCAATTCGGCAATTTTTTTAATTTTTATTTGTTTCGTGATTACTCCGCCAATTATTAATTGATTTTGAGGATTCATTTTTTTGGTAGGTCGTACTTCAGAGGTGATTACATATTTTTTATCGAAATTGATTCAGCGCTTTTTGTCAAAATCAACAATTAAAAAAAAACATATACACAGATGATGTTGCGATTTATAGTTCCCTTCAGCAAAAGTTTTGATGAGGACTTTCAATCTCTGTTTTAACTGTCATTTTTAGTTTTAGTTTGTACATGTAGGTATAGTCTAGAACACGTTCTTTTTTTCTTCTAAAAATTAACTTTATTATTATTTTGTTTTTTCTCTAGCTTGTGATCAGATGTGACCAGTTGGTGAAGAATCCATCTAAACAATGTCACATCTCTATAGATTCAATAAACAATATGTATCTCGTTGGTATGACAACACTTTCGATATAAGCGTGCAAGAATTTATCGATAAAATTATCGTATCAGTACTGCGGCAATATTAATTCGATTTATCTATCGCCCCATTTAGATGTGTCCATTGATTTAGTAGTTTATTTTTACCTACTATTATAATTAATTTTCATGCAATATTGAATTTAAACTACCAGTTCGGTTGTCCTGACTTAGTGCAGTCTTTGCACAAAATTCAATTTCAGTGACCATATTTTCATCCAAGTATCGAAATAAACTGGAAACAGAAAATCTAGACATTTTGATTTTAAAGCCATGCATACTAACTACTAAACCAATTTTAATGAAATTTCTATGGAAATCTGAAAGTATGTGTATCATTTAAATTTAAAAAAAATAAACAAATCGGATGATAAATGTCTTCAAATCACGAGTGAATCGGTTTCTTCTAGGCAAGCGTGCTCCACCGTGACCGCATCATCGCTTTACATCAGGCGAGTTGGCGGCTAAAGCAAGTCTATTATGAAATAAATAAAAAAAACTAAGTCTGAGGTAACAAATATATATAAAAAATAGAAGCCTCTTCTTTTTCGAAGTCGGTTAAAAAGGCATATTTCAAAAAGTTTCGTATTCATTGAAGTGATCTCAAAGCAATGTTCGACGCTTTTGCCAAAGACTCGAATAGCATTGGGGAGTTTGAAACAATCTAAACGAGCAACGTACTGCAATGTACACAACACTTGGAAACAATCGGGATTGCAAAGCAAGCTTTTATTTGTCCAGTGTGCGAATAAAATACGAATCAGAAAAAACTAGGTACATGAACGTTACCATAACAACGCTGCCGCATGTACGCTAAAAAGCAGTCAACCTACATGATGATCCAATGTAAATTGAGTTCTGTCTCTAAGCGGAGGTCTTTTGACCGGAGCGCACAACGCTGTGGCAAGCGTCTATGGTTACGCTGTATCGGACACTAATTTGTATGAATAACGTCTAGATGGGTCTGTTGTTCCGAGCATGCGTCAGCGGTAAGTAGCGTTGCCAACTGAACTTATAATACATACTATTGTCGAATATTTCAGGTCTGCGTACTATTTACTGAAGATATGTAAACATACCAATATATTTCAGTAGTATGGACCAATCTTTTTTCCTGCAACATTGTAACTAATAAATCTTTCAACATTTTAGTTTCTGAACGCACCTTATGGTTGTTGTCAATCCGTCTTCCTCTTAACTTACGTAACGTGGGTGGCGGTCTCCAGGCTTTTAAGACTGTCGTTGTTTTTTTACTATTTCGGAAAATAATTATATTTTATCGTGTATATATAGTATTTTTCAGTTCTTTGCAACATTTCAGCCTTTTCTGAAGAATAATAAGCTTAACAAATATTGGCAACCTTACCGGGATGGAGCAAAAGCTGGACGCTGCGTTGGAACCGCTTATGGCAGTGGTGTGTACCGATCACGAGAATCAATCAACTTAAATTTGACCATATATTGGTTGGCTGCCTTCTAGCCTACATACGGCGGAACGGTTGACGTAGATTTGTTGTATACAGCCAATACGGTAAAAGCCTGAAGTGGGGTAAACTGAGAAATGTTTATTTTTCACTACCTGCGGTCGTTCGCTGGATTTATTTCGACCGCTTTGAAGTTTAAAATGGCGCGAGTGGTTTTAAAAAGCGAGCCACCCTTCTGTGGGTATTCATGTTGGTCAAAAGGGCAGATAGGAAAGGGCGGGTTTGGATGAAATAAGATCCTGATAGAGCCTCTTCAAGATATGCCAATTACGAGCAAAGATATCCTCAAAGTCAATTAAAGATATTCAGATAGAGAGCCTAATTAGGCGTGCCCTTTATCATGTTTGAATGTTCAAATTTGTGATTAATACAGTCAGTTAAAATTTACGGTAAGTGGTAGAAATGTAATAACTGGAAACACTGATTTAAACTATCACGGTTGTTCACTAAAGTTGAATGATTATTTACGGGATATTTACCGTGGTAAGGTTGTGGAATGAACTCCCGATATTCCGACGAAAATACACGCACCATGTTCACGGGAAGACTGAAGAATGCGGGTGGTTGGTCGAACAGTTAAAACGTTAGGTGCAGACAAAACGATCCACCCTCTTTCTTAGCACACAACCTTACCACGGTAAATGTCCCGTAAATAATCATACAACTTTAATAACTGGGTTTCATCCGCTAATATTCCACCTAAAAGCGTAAAATGATTTCTTCAAATTTAAAGGGGACCTATTGAGATGTAGCCTATTCAATAAAAAGAGTCATAAAATTGTTCATAATCGGCGAAGATCGCGTAACATTCACACAAAAACAGTCGAATAAAGAACCTTTTCGAAGTTGGTTGAAAAGCTTTTTTATATTCGAACGCCACAATAATTGACGACGACATAACACAAAATAAATGTAAAATCAGCACGAACACAGCTCAAAAAAATTAAATTAAACTTTTTGTGAGAGCATCGCAGTCTCGATTCTTCGAGTAGGCGACCGCAGTAGTAAATTATCGTCGTGACAGATATAAAAAAACGTAGAGTGATGTAATGGTGGACGACCTCGACCGCGTCTCCGCGGCGGACCTCTGTGACCACGTGGGACGTCAGATAACGCCGGACAGGTATGATTTAACTGTTGTGACGGACACTTCTCACATACAACCTCAGAACATAAAAACAAGGGAGATATGGTAAGGTGGCGTGGCGGGCGTTTGCTGTTGTATAAGTCATAGGTCTAGCCTAACATCGATAAAAAGCGCGTGTCATAAGATAAAACGGTCATGAAAGAAACAAAACATGGCCGAAATCGGACGCAATTTTACAACAAACCAAAATGTCATCTGTAGGTGTATTTAAAAAAAATTAAAATAACGCTGATTCAATTTCGATAAAATGTATATGGCACCAACTCTGAAGTATGACCTACTAAACAAAAAAAAATCATCAAAATCAATTCATAATTGGCGGAGTAATCGCGTGACAAACATAAAAATATACAGTCGAATTGAGA
Organism: Agriopis marginaria; assembly: GCA_932305915.1. Classification (NCBI taxonomy): domain Eukaryota; kingdom Metazoa; phylum Arthropoda; class Insecta; order Lepidoptera; family Geometridae; genus Agriopis; species Agriopis marginaria. Next base: position 15,318,943 of record OW029914.1, on the reverse strand, counting down.
ACCTCCTCCTTTTTTGAAGTTGGTTATAAATGGTATTTAGCTTATTATATTTAATAGATTAGCAAAAATGAATTAACGTCATTATCTTAACTTATTTTAAACCACTGATAAAGCACGGTCCACGTAGCAGTATAAACGATTCGCAGGGTCTGCTGGCGATAATTGCTTATTGTTCCGCCGCCATCTTTGTCGGGGTGACTCATTGATGCTCCTACGCAAACTAGTTTGACCAGACACAGATTTAAACATCAAAATATACGCGTCGGTAAAATACAAACGCATTAAACTCCGCATAAATGAAAGGGTAATCTGAAGGAAAATAATCCTAATTAAATAGTATAATTCAAAACTTCCAACAAATGTTAGATTTAATTATCACACTTACATTATCTCGTTTCATACGACAAAGCTGAAAAATACCTATAAATTTGAAGAAGTCCATCCATCGTTGCAAGTAATCACGACATGTTATTTACTAACCCTTAACACAACATAAATCATTCAATCCGATTAATTTTAATAGATATGTTTCATCATCATCAGTTCAGCCATAGGACTTCCGCTGCTGGAAACATGCCACCCCCATGGATCTCCAAAAGGGCCGGTTGGAAGCTACCTGCATTCAGCGTTTTCCGTCCTTCCATCTTGTAGGTGGACGTCCTACGCTGCGCTTACCGATCCGTGGTCTCCATTCGAGAACCTTTCGGTTTTGCGTGCTATATGCCCTGCCCACTGCCACTTCAACTTGCTAATCCGGTGGGCTATGTCGGTAATGTGTATGCAAGGCACCTAATAAGAATAGAATTTGAGAAATTTCTTCCAACTGGATTTCATCAAGACATTCATTGACTGATGTCACCAAGACATCCCCAAATGGATGCCTTCACATACACATAAATTTTCAGCGCAATAAATGAAATTGGCACAATTATTACATAGCATACGAGAGGACATAAAGAGCTATTGCAATGTTCATTCCCACCCAGAATTTAGCTATAAGAAAATAGCTTGCCTACATTTTCTGTATACCCATAACTTGTATCTGGGGCATAGCATATTTTGGCTCTATGCCGGGCCCAAGTAATCAATGTATAAGTCTTACATCATGCGCTCTCAATTCCTTCACGAAATCTGCTTACTTGTAATTAAAATATCTGAATTTTCGGAGCATTAACTTGGTTAAGGTACTTGGTTCACCTTTTGTGAAGGTCATCACGATCGCCTCATTCTTTTAAGGCCGTTAACCTTTTAATTGGCAGGGTCTACACCCACCTGTCGGTGGAATGATGCCTGATGATGTCAGCTAGGCTTCGACCCCTGACCCTCGTCAATTGACCACATCAACACTGACGCGATAAGAATGAACGCGCGTCTCGAAGTAGCTGCGAGATCCTTATCAAGCTAATGTAATATCATAGCAATGGGCAATGTCTTTACCGTGAGAATTCTGGTTGTGATTTTCGATTTTGGTCATTGGTCATCTTCCTACGTATCCATCTTAATTTCAACCCACGAAACAGTAAAGGCTATAGCATACAGTACGCTGCGACGCGACTTCACTATTCTATGTCTTCATTATATTTTGTTCTGTTTCTAGACCGATTCTTTTAAGACGTGGTAAATTCATCTCAATAGCGCCGAAAACGTCATTTCATTTTCATTATCCCTAAAGAAAATTGGCACCAAATCCGGCAAGATTGACATCTTACGTTTTCGTCGCAAATTGAAATCTCGGGAGCCTACGCCAAGATGACAGGTTCACTGAACCGAAATAAAGCCTTGACTGACATCGGGGTTGTGTAAGAAACATTGATGCATGCGCTAATTATCCATCATTGTTTGGCATTTCTCTTTGGCACCTGCTTATCAGAAACTCAAGGAATGCTTTCATACGACCCATTCGTTACTTACGAATAACAATGTGCAACATTTTTGTTCCATATTATTTTAGCAGTGCCGGTTATTTTCAGTCCAATATTCTGTGCCATTGTCACAATTTCCAAGTAAATTTTCTCTGTGATGCTGCCGTCCACATGAGCCGTTCACATGATTGAATACACACAAATTGTTCAGAGAAAACAAACGCGTCCTCCGGGTGATAAATAGTGAATTCGTAACGTTTCTCCCGACCGGTTTTTATGTGTTTTCGGATGAGAGGAATCATTTGTCATAGTCCCTTTCTGATGGCAGTCCTGGCCCGAATCCACTTAGAAGCTTCGTGGACCCTGACATACATTTCCGTCCGTTTTAGGGATTCTATCAGGCGTATTTTTTATTGGAATAATTTAGTTTAGATGAATTAGTTGGACGTGCTTAGGGAAACTAAAAACGGTCTATTTTGTCGCCAAATGAATGGAGTGAGGACTGGGGACTTTTCATACAAAGTCGTGAAGAAAAGCTCCATAACGCGAATTTTCTATACCATGTTCTGAAACTTGTTGGGATATCTGTTTAGACCCTGGAACCTATTACTTAAGCATGCAACTACTTTGTATTCTGTACCATACAATCCCTTGGTTTTATAGAGGCACTTTCTTAGTAAAACAAACATTGATTAGGCGTCTAAATCATCAAAGTTGCTAAAATGTGGTCAATGGTTATGACTTTTAGGTTTAGCGTCTTAAATCAAAGCCTGGCGTTGGACAGGGGTAACGCCATTAATTAAGGGTGTATTACGATGCCACTTTCACAGGAGTGGGTAACGCGAACCGTCACGACCGACGTTGGCGTCACCATCGGCATGCCGCGAGGGTCACCGGTTTCTATTCGCGTTAGGAGTGACGCACGCGCATGACGCTGCGCGCGAGCGGCCGCCGATCTCAAGCTTTAAATACTCCACTCGATTGTGAACATACGCTTCTGGATTGCTGTTGTTTGTGATTGTTCATGGTGGATTGATAGAAACATTCCCTTGGTCTACGGAGCAACCTTCAAGTTTTTGCAAAATATCTGATGGTCACTAAAGAAAGTAAAGAGTCATTTATAGGAGTTGTACGTTTCTTCTAAACTTCTCTAAAGATTCTTCTAGGTTCCTAATAAGAGCCTGACCCATAATACGAGCAGTTCCAACTCTATATGCAAAACCTCAAGATTGAAAACTCAATGGACAGAAATCAAATGTAGTTCAGGATAGTATGCACAACACAGACTCACAGTGACACTATGATTCATTTAATTCTCGGCGGGAGAACTCCTAAATCAAAGCTACCGGGTAACAGGCATTGAGCGTTCCACTCGTTGCTGTGTTCGTCGAAATCATAGATTCAATTTTGAGAGACTTTGAACCGAACTCTTCGTGATCAAGAAGTCGGAATACCTTGTCAGCCTTTCATTTCAATCTACAATTGTGCTCTTATAATTCTTTAAGGGAATAATAAAAGACACTAGCTATGCCGGCACAACTTTGAAGTTTTCGGGTATATCTTCGAATAATGCATGTACAGGGCAAACCTAACATGTATAGGTATACATATGTCTTAAAAACCATGACTGCGACGGCAAGAATGGCAGATTATCAATTCGAAGTCATGTTAATGCATTCCAGCCTTTATTAAGAGCATTTTTATTGAGGCCGAGTAGTTGTCACATATTTCTCTCCACAGAGCCGTCACGCAATCACCCCCCGCGCCCATTTCACCCCTTCCCAGCCCCATTTTGCGGGTACTTTACATAGCAGTGCACTGCCAAATTGCTTTAGCCGCGTATTATGTAGATAATTATCTACTGGGCCGCGTTTTTGATCTTGCGGGCAGCAGAGCGGAATTACGGCGACGACCGGCGGGGCGGTGACGAGAATGACGATGAGACGTAATAATATGCATTAATTTAAGGTTGGTTTCACAGCTGTACAGGTTACCCATACGGGCTCCCGGAGCGGAGACATACGTGACTGTGCTAGAAGAACATCGTTTCGCAGCGACACGGATTGTTTTGTACGGGACTTGCCTCCGCGTAGATCCCGTCTCCCGTAGTACGTGTGTGTAATACAGTTGTGAAACCAGCCTAAAGCGACAGCTCTCGAAGGCGAAGCCTTGATTACAAACAAATCCACTCCGTACAAATGAAGACACCACCGCCTCCGCTAACATTAGCTCTGCTCTTAAAATGTGGCCTTAGATTGCAAGTTGCGAAAAATATAACTTTTTTTCTTAGAATAACTACTTTTTTCAACCATTTTCATGCATGATCGACTTTAAATTCTGCATGTTAATGACATGACCAGCTTTGTTCGATAATATTTTAAATGAAATCCCCATCTCATTTTTATGTTTTATCTGTTTTAGATTGCTCGATATATATGGCTACTTAATTTTTTTATTTTTATTAAATAAATAATGAAGAGGATTTAAGTAAATTGAACAAACGTTGAACATTTTAGCTAGACTGCTGCTGCAAAGCTTTACTGTATACTCAGAAAATTGCACTGAATTAAAGTTTGATTCACATTCCCCAACTCTGAAAATGTCAAACTCTATAACCACTTTACTGCTCATCCTTTACCCCGCATGAGGCAAAGGTTCTAACATGTCAACCTAAACTATTTCGAACGGAGCCAATCCTAGGCGCGAATTGAACGAATGACTTTTGATTCTCCAATCACAAGCGTAGAGTGGCGTCGAGTCTCCAATCACACGCTGCCCCCTGCGACCGACGTGGCATCATTTTGCAAAATGCGCGATCAAGTGGCTAAGAGCCTGAATTTTTAAACAAACTTTTTCGAATCCACATCGTGTTTGTATTTTTTTTTCACACTGACCCCCCATGGTCTGTATTGATAAGTCTGCTGGAAGTGATAGGACATAGGGCTTTCATTCCAATGTCTGATTCCAGACTTCAACAGGACCAGCAAGGTTGTGACACCAGCTGGTTATAGTTATCGTGTCATCCCGCTCTCGCGAAGTTGCTCACACCATTCACAATAGTGAGGATCAGCTTGTGTTATGAACACCACACAGTATCAGCTTATCATTTTCCTACTGCTGGGACACATGCCCTTTCTCAGAGAGAGAGAGAGAGGGTGTTCCCTAATCCACCAGCTGGCCCAGTGCATGTTGGTGAATGCCATATTTCTTTGAACTTTTGAAGTATTTAGATATTATAGCAATTTCCTCACGGTGTTTTTCCCTACCTTTTTATTATTATTAATAGGCTATAAGAGTTCAGTTTTTTCCTTTTGAGGTACTTATGGAACCCTAAAAAAAGACTTCACACTAATATTATATACTAGCGATCCACCCCGGCTTCGCACGGGTTTTATTGGACTTTTAGTAATCCCAAATTTTTTTGAAAATATAATACAGCCTATGTCACCCTGGGATAGTGTAGCTTCCCAACAGTGGATGAATTTTTCGAATCGGTTCAGTAGTTTCGGAGCCTATTCAATGCAAACAAACAATCAAATCTTTCCTCTTTATAATATTTGTATAGATGTATAGATAAGTAAAATGTTGTGTGTAATATTTTGCATAACTGGTACTTTAACTGAAATGTTAAAGCTAAAGTAAGATAGTGCAACACACCCTAACTATATGTTTATCATATCCTTCATTAACATGTAAACCTTTTTGGAAATCAATCAGGCAGATGGGGTCCAGTACAAATGTAAATTAAGTTTTATACTAGTTGCAAAGCCTGAGTGGCTACAGTGAGAATTGCACTCCAGCAAATAGCCAACCCTACCGAGGGGTCATATTGTTTTATTCTCCGGAGAAACGAGGACAACCGGCTATATACCGTCCTTTTATGAATAAGATGGAAAAGATTTATAGCATTGAATGAATACTAAATTCTGACTGCAAATTCAGCCTACATATTACATTCTGGCAGGCGGCCAAATAAAATATCAATACACCAACAATACAATATATAATTATAATATATATTATATCACATCTACATATATGTAGGTATGTTATTACATAATAATTGTGGTATAATTGCGGCCAATTAGTAGTAAGTTGTTTTTGACAGAGCACAGCTAGGTTTCAAACTACGGTAACAGGTTTTTAGGGTTCCGTACCCAAAGGGTAAAAACGGGATCCTATTAGTAAGCCTAAGATGTCTGTCCTTCCTATTAACGGCTATATCGTTCGAACCGTAATAGATAGCCAGTTGAAATTTTCACAGAATATGTAAAGTTACGGCGGATTAACTAACAAATATGATAAAAAAGTCAAAACGTAAAAACGAAAGGGTCCCCATACAATCGAGGAACATCCATTCAGGCAGCGCGTTCCAGACTAGCAGCATTATATATCTAGGAGTATGTTACCTAAAGATAAAGAAATACAGACGGCCCATGACAACGAGAGAGAGAGAGAGAAAGAGGATACTTTGTTGTCACCCACGTGGGGTCATTTTGTAACGGTCATCCTATTCTACGGGAGTTATTTTTCCTTATATACACCTAATTATGCCTAAATATACCCTATTAGCTGTTGCCCACGACGTTGTATGCATAGACTTTCATATAAACTTTCAATCGTTCCCCCCTTAATTCGGACCTTTCGCAAAATCCTCTAAGCCAACATCTACACCCCATAAGGAATCTATCTGCTAAATTTCAGCTTCGTAGGTCAAGGTAGATATTTTGTGATGGGCCAGTCAGTGGTATTTCGCTTTTATCAGTAATATTATAAACGCGAATGTTTTGTGTGATTGTGTATGTTTGTTACTCCTTCAAGCAGAAACGGCAGGACAGATTTGGATAAAATTTTGAAAATAGATAGCTGAAGTCCCGGTTTAACACATAGGCTACTTATCATCATCATCGTCACTATTTTTATCACCACGGGGGTGAAACCGCGGGGCGCAGCTAGTGTATTATATTTCTAGTAGTAGGACAAAGGTAGTACAGTAGTTAGATATATGTATGATGTCTACCTTAGTTGTAGTTAACATAAAATTCAAATTCAATTTATTGAGCCCGTAGTAACTAGGTATTCAGTTAAAAAAATTGCAACTCGTGCTTGATGTGTACCCTAAGGGATCAAGGTCTGAACTCTAATCAGAGAAAAGCCAAAATTTAATGCACATCAAGGTTTATTTTAAACTAGCGGTCTGCCCCAGCTTCGTACGGGTATAGATTATAGCCTATGTCACCCGGGGATAATGTAACTTCCCAACAATTTTTCAAATCGGTTCAGTAGTTTCAAAGCCTATTCAATGCAAACAAACAAACAAACAATCAAATCTTTCCTCTTTATAATATTAGTGTAGACTAGCTGACCTGACAGACGTTGTCCTGTCTTAGAACTGTCAAACACGCACAGTTAAAATTATTTTGTAAATCTTATTTTTTACACCTCGGTTACATTATTGGAGTTTTATTAAGAATCCCTATTTTTATTGAAAATATAATATTGCCTATGTTACCCGGGGACAGTGTAGCTTCCCAACAGTGAAATAATTTTTCAAATGGGTTAGTAGTTTCCTATTCAATGCAAACAAACAAACAAACAAACAAACAATCAAGTAATCAAATCTTTCCTCTTTATAATATTAGTATAGAAGTATAGATAAATATAGTGCTGACCACTGTTTCTACATCATGTCGATGGATATTTTTACAGGCTTTTATTTAACTTGCCCTATTAGTATGTTCATTCGTATGTGGGACAAATCTTGCAAATGAATTTTAGACCAGTTATTCTCAACCGATTGAGCTGAAATTCAGCATACTTATGTAAGTTCGGTGACAATGTTATGGTACCATCGAGCTGGTCTGATGATGGATCCAGAAGGTGGCCATAAGAACTCCTAAACGAAACGACATAACCCCGTCGAGTTTGGGTTCGTTGGGTTTGTCTTCCCAAGAACCTTGTTTCTAGATGATAAATTCAATAAGGAGACGCCCCAAGATGTCGGACAAAATGCTCTTAATCTACCATCATGATATGGGTAACAAATTAAAGGGTTTGCTGAGAAGAATACGAAAAAGCTTGTTTTTAAATTAATAAAGTTTATTTGAAAATAGATCTGCTTTTGTCAACAATTCGCCTAATGGTAAGCAAGTGGTGGTTATTAAGTAAGGTTTGTATTTCTTTAAAAAGTTGAAAGAAAAACTTTACTTGAGTATTCCTTAGCTGAAAACTGCTCATAATTATGATGTGAAGCAAGGCTGCCCAACCATAGGCCCGTAGGTCACTATGCAGACACTACCAAAATGAAGTTGACCGGCTAGATGTTCACTAATAGAAGACATTGTTGCTGTGTCGATGAATAGAATTGCATAGGTAGGCAATTAGACAGCTACTAAAAGTTTGACCAACAGGAAAAATCTGTTGGGCACCATTGGCTTAAAGCAATAAATGTCTGTTGAGACATCAGTATTTAGCGATACTAAAAGTTTTAAAAGCTTCCCATATTGTGATCATCAACTGTTTTATAAACTGTAATATTTACTGATTAATGTTGAAGAAATAAATTACATATTTTTAGGTACATATGAGATGGAATGGGTTACACCACATGTTAGGGGCGTCCATTATTTCACATTGTTTAATTTATTAGTGACTTTGCCCTTTATTTTTTTGCATATTGCTTTCAAGACTTAAAGATTGTTTTGGTGCTCAATATCGACTTTGAGAACTAAGACAACTTCATCGGAGGGAAATTAACTATTCAACATATTATATTCTAGTTTTATTAAAAGGTGTCAATTAGGTTATGTCTGGCTTAAAATCATGATACCACCTACTTTTGCAATGAGTCCGTAATCTACAATCTAGCTACTAATGTGCGATGAAAAGTAGTTCAAAGGAATGTGTATGCAATGAATGTTATTGCGCAAGGAAACTATTTAAACATACAGATACAATAGCTACAAACTACTGATCGATAGATTGAATGTTAGGTCAAAAGCGTGGTAATGTATCCTCAGTCACCATGCTTTCTAACTACTTGGCATCGCACATCAGTAATTGATCGTAGGTTACGGAGTCTTTTGCAATGGGCTTCTCCAATAATTTTTTTACTAAAGGCGTCAGCATATTTTTTTAAGTTTAACCACCTTGTTTTTGTTTTTGGGCTTGCATTTGACCACCTCTTTTTTATTATTATAATAAGAGCAGCAAACAAGCTTGCGGTCCACCTTATGGTAAGCAGAAAGAAACCGCTGCCTATGGACACCTTCAACTCTAGCGAGAGAAAGTTAAAAACCCCTTTTAAAAAAAAAAGCTTTTTACGCTTCATATTGAAGCTCGACGGAAAGACCTTTGGTCGAAGAACATTCCACACCTTGCAGGTCAGTGGTTGTTAAGCGATGATGCGGTTTACAATGGAGCATGCTTATCTAAGAGAAACCGATTCACTGCATATCTTTTTTAATGTATTTGGTTTATGTTAAATGGTATTTTTATTGGCGTTTAGCGCAACATATAGATGTGCGTTTGGTCACCAACCGGCCTATGGTATGCAGTGATGGAGATTGAGAATATTCCTAATCTTGCAGGAATTCCTAATCTTACTGCCCAGTATGCATCGTGAAAGTAGAACCAAATTGTTACATATTAACTATTGGTATTTCTATGGTAGCGTCTTTACTTATACTGTAGTAACTACACATACCTATATATCAACCTATAATTTTCCCATCGCTGAAACGCAAGCCTTTCTCTCAAAGCGAGCCCTAATCCACCATGCTGGCCTAGTACATGCTTGCGAATGTCAAAATGTCTTTGAACTTTTGAGGTTCTCTGACATACTGGTTTTTCTTAACAATGTTTTCCTTCATTGTTTTTGAGAGATGGCATCAAAACTGCACATAAATTATCTAAGTACATACTAAATAAGTTATTGGTGCAGGACCGAGTACAGGTTACGAGTACGAGTACGGGTACGAGGTTATAAATAAAGACAAATTCTCATATTATCTAGGTATTCTAGCATCACTTTGATAGTTGCATGCCCCAATATGAACTTAAACAAATCCATCTGAACTTTTGCAATAGATTATTAACTCAGATACAAAACTTCATTCCCTATTAGATGTCAATTGAAGCACTACCTCCGTTGTAATTTTTTTACATGTAATGGGCTAGCGTTTGACCACAACTCACCTGATGGTAAGTGACGATGCGGTCTAAGATAGGGCACGCTTGCCCATGAGGTGCCTATTCACTCTTGTCTTGAAGAGACCCAGGTTGTATATAGGGAACACCGAGGCAGGGAGCGCATTCCAATCCTGTGCAGTTCATATTAGGAAGGAATTTTGGAAACGCTGCATGCAGACATAACCAAAATTAAATTTTTGTAATATTATAATTTTATTAAGATGCGAGAAGCAAAAGTACCTATTTGTTGAAGTAGCACAAGTTATTCAGATATTGACCCACTTTTACAGTTGCATGTGATATTCCATTTTGAATCTTATCAGTTTGAGTCAAAAGGATTATAATCTTGGGTGCAAGTTATTAGCGACTGCAATACAGACAGTATCCCACCTTGAACCCTCACCACTATAAACATAACCTAGCTATTATACCATTCCAAGCATTTATTGTATAATACGCTCTAATAATACGGTGTCCTAGCAAAGCCGGTTTGTCTCGATAATACCCACGTACCTATTTATTTTTACACATTACGCACACAGCTGTATGTCGGCTGGTCGGTCCGCTAGCAGCTCGCCCGGTCCACGGGAAAATAACTAATATAACGTGAACTACACAAAACCCAATTTAAACACAGCAACTATCCGGCGTAAACTCACATTAAAACGAGGCTAAAACGCTATATTTGGAATGAGTTTATCGGGAACGCAAGAGAAATTTGTCCGGCGATGACAGTGATAGAGGAAGTAAAAGTTACCGTTTAAACTCGTACTGTAGTAGATTTTATAGTAAGAAGCGTGGTACATACCTCGTTGTCGTCTACCAGCAGTGCAAACACCTCCACGAAACAATTCCTCAGAGAGAAATCACAAAATCGTGCACAACACGACCGAAGCACGGCGCGTGCTTCCACAACTCACAGCCGGCGAGGAAAATTCACAAATCCAGTCGAACACTCGATATTAAAAACAGAAAAACACAGATTAACACTAGCTTATAATCTATGAATTCCACAAGAAATATCTAAAATAAGTTGAACAAAAACGAAAAACGCGCCAACTGTCAAACTAAAAAACTACAAGCACCGAGAGACCCGCGCGACCGCGCAATCCGAGTCCGTTTTGCTGACTGACGTTGCTACGCTACACACGGTCACGATAGCTTGCGAACACAATTTCATGCGCTATACACACCATTCGACAATAGTTCGAATGGCGCATCTGTCGCAGTTTACTTTTAATTTATTATTATATGAATAGAAGCTGTTCTGTTATCTCATAATTGATAAATTATTACATTATAACGTCAACGTTATCTATATCACGATGCGACAAAAATGAGATAACCGTTCGAACGAACGTGAATTTGGCTGTATAGTAATGCGACCACGGTGAAAAGATCTCAGCGAACTACGAAAATATGTACGATCCAACACTCGTCTATATCCGTACGGAATAGACGTTGGCCAGACGCGCATGCGTCAGGCGAGGCGAGAGTGCGACGTCAGTGAATGTGACAAGCCCTGCGCTTATACCTATTAACCGATCGATTTTAAAAGAAATGTGATGTTTAGCGTAAAAATATATGTCGTAGTACCTAGGTACTACCAACAGACTATTCAAAAATATTTCAGTAAGTTGGTAGTACGATAGGTCCCAAATGAATAACGCTAGTTCATTTGGTTCTATCTGTCGACCCATGCGTGTACGGTACCTACCTACTACCTACCCAAATAAGGACAGATTGGAATTTTAGTTCAGATTTGCCTTAGTAGGTAGTTTACTTTGGAGTAAACTACCTACTAAGGATAGGAATTTAACCCTGTATCCCTGCATATTATGTATTTTCTTTTAAACGAATAAATTCTGTTTTATTCGTCTTTCTCTTGTTTTTTCAATACTTTTATTCCGATATTTATTTCTGACTAATAAATAAATATTTAGCCCAGAAAACTATAGTAAAGTAAAACTTCAAAGTACATAATCCTAATACTTTTAGTCACATATTTAGACACTGAAATTTTACTCTAATTATTTGTGTTGATTCTAGTACATATTTTCTAATGTGTATTTGTATCACCTACTTGGTTGATAAGTGATAGATAATTGCATAATAATCTAGGTTAAAGAAATTGAGCTACCCAGAGCTTGAATGTATAACTATTTAATTTTATTGTGTTATCTTATTAGTTTCACATAATTGTATTAGTTCAATCAAAGACATTCTTACACATTCTTTTGCATTTTTTAAATTAATTTTGATACTACGAAGTGCTTGTTAATTTAAAATTAGCAATAATATTGCTAGGGTGCTTACTAAATTTGAAGTCGGGTTTTTTTATATTAATAATATAAAAAATGTTCAATAAAACGCCTATAATACGTATTTAGAACCTGCTCTTCCCCTCACATGTTTCTGAAGGCATAAAACACTAAGTATAGGAATAAAAAAGTACTATCATTGTTAGTTATTTTTAAAATAATGTTGCAAACATTCTACAGCAATTTTCATGTTGATTTATGTTGTATTTTGGCGGAGATCGAAAAAACTAAGTATTTTTAGGGTTTTTATGTCTACTCCACCAAAATAAACAAGTGGGCTAGTAATAGCATAGAACAGGATCAAGCAAGTCTAAAACCAAGTAAATAAAAAAAAAATGATTAGTACCAACTAATAGAAGGGTTTACATAGAAGTTTGCGTACGTGTAACACAAACCTTGAAAAGATTAGCACTTAAACAAAATTAATATTTGTTAAATTACTTCATTGCTTTGCAGTGCATATACGTGCTTCATTAACAGTATTTATGCGTCAAATGATAACAATTATCATACTCAAATATTAATACAGAAGTAGGTATAATTTTAACGACATTATACTATATAATTATGAAAATAGACCATGAAGGAAACGTCTGCAATCACGCGAAGATAAGTAATTTTATTGTACACTTGTATCTTAGTTGCGCTTGCGCACTACGGCTATTACACTATACTCTGCAAAACAAAGTATTTTTCCTTCAAGAAAATAAAAAAAGAGAAAAGTTACTATGTAAATTTTTTTCTCAAAATCATTTAAAATTTTCTACAATATTATTTCCTAAAAAGTTAAATATTTACCCAGCAAACAAAATTTCGATTTGATTAGCAGATTTGTAGGTACTAAATTCACTGATCAAACCGACATCGCTGACATCATGATTTACCAAGCAGGAACACAATCGAGCAGTTCAAGGTTGGCAGAAGATGGAAAACAGGGACCTTGCGTGTACCGAAATACACGTAAAACAATACGGGATCGGTTGTAGCATTTTAGATTGACAAGGTGACGTGGTATGGTAGGCGCGATTCGTGATTGACTAATTTTAGAAGGGAGATGATTGAATTATTAGGAACTGTGTTAAATTAAATGCTGATTTCATGAATTGTCCTAAATTTCTTTCAATTCTTGCTTTAACAACAAACCATTAAAAAAAAAATTATTTATTTTGATATTTTTTTATTTTTTTTAATTAATTTCACTATTATTTATTTGTTCGACAGTTACAAGTTTATAACGATTTTATTAATGCATTAAGAGATAATACCTAAAATATTCTTCTAAAATAGGTACAAATAGGTCATGTCAGAAATTGTTATTTGTACCTATCTACTTTTAGCAGTGTTCTTCAATTTGAATTGTCTGGAAAAGATCTCTTTTAGCGACAAAATGGATCGACGTGTTATTTTTAACCTTCGATGCAAATAGAGGGTGTCATAAGATTAACGTATGTATGTGTAATATCTGTATAATATATCTATATATCCGATTTGATATACCTAGTTTTTGTTTTGTTTGAAAGGTGACTTATTCGAGAGTGTATGTACTACCAAGAAAATCTGTTCAACCGTTTAATGATTATTTTAGTCTTTAGTTTCAATGTTGAATAGCTCTGTGTTTACTGATGTGTAAATAGTTTTTTTTTTATTTATTTCAAGCTTGGTAATCACGATGGTCTGTTTGTATTGAAAGTTCTAATTCTTGGGTAGCGGGACTCAAAATGTTCATAAAACTTACTTGATCACGCACACCAACTGCTACATTACACATTTAAAATAGCTGGAGTTCAAACAATGCACAGACTAAACAAAGGAGTCAATCTGTCTATCCAACGATTTTATGCTCGCAACTATATTTAGGTATTGATCAATTATCTGTATTGTGTTACATGGTACTGGATACAAGGGCTTAGGCTGGTGAACAACATTGCTACAAAGATATTATCTTAGTGGAGTTGGGAATCATCAATATAGTATATTAATCTTCTGCTTGAATTTTTTGATTTAATTTTGATTATTTTTTCATGCTATGAACATTGACAACCTATTCATGTAGTTAGTAATTGCTATTTACGTACCTATTTTTCATACCTAACATAACCCTCATTTTGCCGTAGATAGGTGAAAAGGATCCCACAAGTAAAGAAAAGTTCATAAAGTAAGTAGAAGTAGTCTCAATTTCCATTTTTCAAATTCGGCTATAAAATATTAGTAGGTAATTATTAAAAAGTTTAATCCCACATCTTAACAAATTATTTAAAGATAATACTAAAGTAATATTTCCATACATATCTACTGACGCACAGTATGCTTCGTTTGACGCACTATTTTGAAGTGATAATGATGATAAGGATAAGAATCGTAACTTTTATCATAATTTGTTTCTTAAGTAGGTAAATGCTAGGAAACAAGTCATGAGTATTATTAGTGCCATAGGTAAATAATTGTGTGTATGTGGGAACTAATGATTATATAAATAGCAATTTTTTTTTATTACTGTGCTGCGGTTTATATTCTTCAAAAAATCTAAATAACTTATACAATAATAAAACACAAATTCCATGTTTAGTTGCCTAGAAAATTACAGAAAATTTAATTATTTTTTTTACAAAAAAAATACAATAGTAATTATGTCGATATACCTACTGTTATATAAACGTAAATAGCGTAAACATCACTATCATAGGCATAATACCAATCTTTTGAAACAGCTAAGACAGTATTTGTGTTCAGTTCTTTCAAAATGATTTGGTTGGCCCGCCCGGCGACAGTGACGTCACGCCGGCGCGCGCAGCACAGCATTGATCGGCTGCCATACCGTTTGCTGCAGCGAGATTCCTCCTTAAGATGTGGCCAAACCATTTACACTAGTGTATATTTTTTGTTTACGGAAGTAATTACGATTTAGTTATAATTATTTTACAGAAAAAATTGTGTAACCGATTTCAATCGCCTTTTGCTTAGGAGTACCTATTGTATGTTTGAGTATTATATCGTCAAGGAAAAGAATAAATTAAAAAAATTGGTACTTACATCGATTTTATCGATAATATGTTTGACTATGTTTGACTCAAGATCGTTCTCATCTCGAGCATTTTGTTTTGCTTGTCTTATTGAATCTTAAGTGAAAATCTTAAATGTCTGGAAATAAAACTTTTAAGCCTGAAATAAAATTCCAGTATTTCCACAGGCTAATAAGGAATTAGTATTTCTCTAGAGATTCAAGATCCAAGTTTAAATAAGCTGAACAGGTACAAAACCGAACGTACTAAAATAAAACCGGTCAAGTGTGAGTCGGGCGCACGCACGAGGGTTTTGTCATCATCATAATTTCAGCCATAGGATGTAAACGTCTTGAAGCGGCCTGCATCCAACGTTTCCCTGCGGTATCTTTTAGGCCGTATGTCCATCCTGTGGGTGGACGTCCTACGCTGCGCTTACCGGTCCGTGGTCTCCATTCGATATTTTTTTGGCCCCATTGGCCATTTGTTCTGTATGTTCCGTACCACCACATAAATTGGTAATGACTAAAGTACAAAAAAGTAATGCAAAAAGACAACATCAAGCCTAGGCCTTGGCCTTGGATAGGCGTGGGTCAACCCATCCAAGTATAGACCGCGCCCGACGTTGCTTAACTTCAGTAATCGTACGAACAACAAAAATTTGTTACCTACTCGCACTTTGCCAGTATTTATAATTTGTTGTTTTACTTTAGAGTGTGTACAAGCATGCCAAGTTTGAGGCTTGTACATGTACGTATTACCGTTTTTACACTAGAGCAAATACAAAAATACGTTTAAAAACCTTTTGTTATACGGAGGTTTCCCATTTTTCTTCAGTTTTTACTTTTTGACTTTAATATGATTTCGTAGTTAATTCGTCGTAACCTTATCGTAACATTACGTCATATTCTGTGCAATTTTCAATTGGCTATAATTATATTATTACGGCTCGTAAGATACATCCGTTAAAAGGTAGGACAGACAGACAGACAGAGTGGGTTTAGTAATAGGGGCCTGTTTACACCATTTACCTAAAACCTAAAAAGATAAAATGTCCGAGAACGATTTTGTAGCAAACACGTCAAATGTGCGGATGCAGTATTAATTATCGATCTTATTAGACCGTGTGTCACGTAATTTTTCGAGTTTCATGTTCTTCTCAGGTCGGGTTACCAGATGGAAAATTTAAAAGTCCGGAGAAAAAGCCCGTTTTCCATTGAAAAATCCTGAGTTTTTGTCGCAATTTGAAAACTTTCTCACAATCGTAATTTATAAGTTTGTTGAAATTTTCAAATTATTATTGGTTTTTTGCTTATTTGATAGGTACTTATATATTAAAATAATAGAAGATTATTTTTTGTTTTTGTAACTTTGTAAATGTAAAAGATCTGAAAAATCTACTCTATTTTATTGAAGATTCTAAAAATCCTAAGATTTCCTGAAATTTAAAAAATCCGCCCGCAATCCTGAAAAAAGCCAAAAAATCCTGAGACCTCAGGACAAATCCTGAGATATGGTAACCCTATTCTCAGGTATCTTTGACATTGACTTCGCATTTTTCCACGACAAAGTTCTTGACAAAGACATTACGCTTTCAACGATGAGTTTTTTCATTCGATTGGTTCAGCGCGTTCTTAGCATACAGCTACCTCAATGCAAAAAAGGTATGTCAAAATTCATTGACCATACAAACTAAATACGAGTAATAATGGACTAATAATAATAGGTATTACTTAGTAGAATATTCAATGCTGGAAAGGTATTTTTACATACTTAAAAAAAGAAGAGTTTGTTACCTCAAATCTCAGTCATTTCTAACCCGATTTGGAAAATTCTTCTTTATATTTGAAAGGATATACCTACTTTTAGAATGGCTCCATATACCTAAATGTCATCAAGAGCGATTCAGTAATTTGGATTTTAAATCTACCTACCGCCTGGCTTGCGGCATGCCTCACCAGCCCGTGGGGGCCCGTGCAGGCTAGGGCCCGGCTGGCAAACGCCACCTACACAGCCTCCACTATATGGTCAGTCTGACGCTGACCCCAGCCACACAAGCATGAAAGAAAAACTACTGAACATTGGGAACTGAACCCACAGATAAAAAACGAAACTCATTCAACATGGCGCCTGACGTCAAGCAGCTAGTCAAGCGAAAAACAAATCTATACTTATAATAAAACTGTAACAGGTCCAATTCTGTACATTGAAGATATTTTGAAAAAAAAAATTGGACGGCACTCTATAATCGATACTGAAGTCAAATTTGTATTTTTTTTCATTTTTGTCTGTCTGTCTGTCTGTCTGTCTGTCTGTCTTTCTGTCTGTCTGTATCTGGGCTGCGCATCACGCCGAAACTACTCAATGGATTCAAATGAAACTTAGCATAATTTGAGTTCATACTACGAAGTAGGTTATAGGATACTTTTTATCCCGAAATTTGGCATGGTTCCCTTGGAAGAGGGGATGAAATTCAAAATGTGTACTTAGTTGTAATTCATTACCGCGTAGTCCGATTTCATTAATTCTTTTTTTGTTAGAAAGGAGGTATATTAAATAACGTCCCGTAAAAATTTCAAGGTCGTCGATTTCGTAGTTCAGAAATTACAGACATCACAACCCTCAGTATTAGGTCCAAATAACTTGACCTCCGGAATGTACAGGAACCTTTGAACGTATGGCTCATCTTAAGCTGGCAGTAGATTTGCAGCGGACTTTGTAGTGTACGTTGATCAGGTACTTAGATAGCCTATCTGAAAACATCCTTTAGAAAGGAAATACCTACTCTATCTATAATGTTCGAGAAAGTTCTAGAAATTTTGGAATTATCGACATAGTTCTAAAACGAGTACAAACTATTATAATCGATTTGGAATGTTCGAGAAAGATCTAGAAATTTCTGGAATGATCTAGAAAATGCTAAAATGACTGCAAACTATTATAATCGATATAGAATGTTCGAGAAAGTTCTAGAAATAGCAAGAATGGTCAAGAAAATTCTAGAATAAATGTAAAGTATTATAATCGGTAAATAATGTTTGAGAAAGTTCTACAAATTTCTGGATTCATCTAGAAAGTTCCAAAATGTCCAAAACTGTGATTATCGATTGTTCGAGAACGTTCTAGAAATCTCCCGAATGATCTGAAAGTTCCAAAATGATTGCAATTTATTATGATTGATTTAGAATGTTCGAGAAAGTTCTATATATATTTTTTTGGATTGATCTGGAAAGTTCCAAAATATGTACGGATGTTATTATTGATCAAAAGAACCAAATCGAAGTGATGTACATCTAAATATTCTAGAGTGTTCTGGTACTGGAAATTTCGGTGTCTGATGGTATATAAACCGAAATTCAGTGACTTTTCTTCAGTTCAATCGTGTGTGCAGTCGAGTAAAGATCAAATGAAATCAAGAGTAAACAGTTAAAAAAAAATCAAGTAATTTTAACAAGTGAAAAAGAACAAACTATTTGAATGTTCTGGACTGTTGTAATACTAGAAATTTCGGTGTCTGATGATATTATATAAACCACATTTCAGTGAATTTTCCTCAGTTCAATCGCGTTTGCAGTCGAGTGAAGATTAATTAGATTAAAGAGTAAAATTACTAAAAAAAAACAAGTAATTTTGACAAGTGAAAAAGAACAAACTATTTGAATGTTCTGGATATATGTATAAGCGTTTTTAGTTGTAAATAATTAGCTTTATTTGTTAGTGTTACATTTTATTTTAGTAAGTGGTAGTTGCCATTGTTTACATCGAATTAGTTGTAGGTACATTATTTAGTTTTACTTTCGTAATAAAAAAAAGCTTTATACGTTAGGTACCTATATTGTTGCAGCTGTATTGTAAAATTTACCATTGTTTTGTATATGTGTTTCATATAAATATGCCCTCTAGAAAGAGACCTAATCTCTCTCGGTCCACGAGAAATGCTACAAGAAAGAGACTGAGAGTTTCTCAAGAAACCGAAGAAGAACGAAATGCTAGACTGGCAAACGAGCGTCAACGCTATGCTGAATCTAGCTCTTCAGAATCTTCTACTCAACGAGTTTCCCGTTTGGCATCCATGCATACGAGAACGACTCAGTATCGCGCCAATGAGTCTACTTCACGACGTGAAACACGTTTAACTGTAGACGCCCAGAGACACGTTGAGTCTCGGGAATCTGAGACTTTTACTCAGCGCAAGGAGCGCTTGACTGCAGACAGTCAGCGTCGTGCCGAGTCCCGCGCATCCGAGACGTATACACAGCGTGAGGAGCGCTTAACTGCAGACAGCCAGCGTCATGCCGAGTCCCGCGCTTCCGAGACTTATACACAGCGCGAGGAGCGCTTGACTGCAGACAGTCAGCGTCATGCCGAGTCCCGCGCTTCCGAGACTTATACACAGCGCGAGGAGCGCTTGACTGCAGACAGTCAGCGTCATGCCGAGTCCCGCGCTTCCGAGACGTATACACAGCGCGAGGAGCGCTTGACTGCAGACAGTCAGCGTCATGCCGAGTCCCGCGCTTCCGAGACGTATACACAGCGCGAGGAGCGCTTGACTGCAGACAGTCAGCGTCATGCCGAGTCCCGCGCTTCCGAGACGTATACACAGCGCGAGGAGCGCTTGACTGCAGACAGTCAGCGTCATGCTGAGTCTCGCGCGTCCGAGACGTATACACAGCGCGAGGAGCGTTTGACTGCAGACAGTCAGCGTCATGCTGAGTCCCGCGCTTCCGAGACGTATACACAGCGCGAGGAGCGCTTGACTGCAGACAGTCAACGTCATGCCGAGTCTCGCGCGTCCGAGACGTATACACAGCGCGAAGCACGTTTGACGGCTGACAGTCAGCGTCACGCTCAGTCTCGGGAATCCGAGACTTTTACTCAGCGCGAGGAGCGCTTGGACACGGCTAGGGATAATTATGACCGCCGGAATCAACATTTTAGTATTGTTTTATCGTCAGAGAGAGATAGAATATCAGAAATTCGTGAAACAGAGACAGAAGATCAGCGTGACTCTCGCTTGACCGATGACCGTCTACGGCATTCTTTGAACAGAATGTTGATTTCATCTGAAGACTCCGCCGAAGACGCGCTGCCCTGGACTAATAGAGAAAGAAGTGGATTTCGCTACTCGCCAGACATAAACTATGTTGAGTACGCTGGTATAGGTGCCATGCGAGAAGTTTGCTCCCATTGCCAAGCATTGAAATGGAGAAAAGAGCCGAAGGGAATGTGTTGTTCAAGTGGCAAAATTCACTTAGAAGTTTTTCAAGAACCTCCGGAGCCACTGAATTCACTTTTGAGCGGAGATCACCCACTATCAGCGCACTTTCTTAAGTACATTCGTACATACAATAGTGCGTTTCAGATGACGTCCTTTGGCGCAAACCAAATTGTTGAGGGAGCGTTTATGCCAACGTTCAAAATTCAGGGGCAAGTTTACCATCTAATAGGTTGTCTTTTGCCAGTAAATGAACCAAAATTTCTTCAAATTTATTTTGTTTCAGATCAAAATGAACAAACGGATGTAAGAAATCGGAACTTTGATAATCTGAACGTGGATTTGGTTTCCAGACTCCAAAGTATGCTACATGAAACAAACCCGTATGTCAGGGATTTCAAAGCTGCTTTAGAGTCCATACCCCAAAGTCAACAAAATAATTACAAAATTGTAATCAGCGCCGACAAACGACCTACTGGAGAGCATCCGGGTCGGTACAACGCTCCCACTACCAATGAAGTTGCCGTCGTCTTGGTAGATCAGCAGTGTGACAGGCGAGACATTGTGCTGCGTACCCGGGATGACCGCTTGCAACGCATTAGCGAAACGCACCGGGCATATGATGCTCTTCAGTACCCGCTTATATACTGTCGTGGCGAAGACGGATACAACTTTGGTCTTCGTCAAGTGAATCCGACAACTGGCGAGACTGTCGACAATAAAAAAGTGTCCGCAATGCAATTTTACGCCTACATTTTACAAATAAGAGAGGTTCATATCGCTTACCTCCAAAGGTTTCGAGGTTTGTTTAACCAGTTTCTGGTGGATGTTTACGCCAAAATTGAAACAGAGCGTTTGATATACATCAGAACAAATCAGAGAAGACTGCGCGCTGAAAATTATGTGGATCTGCGAGACGCCATGAATCTAGATAGAAATAGCGAAGATTTAGGCCGACTGGTGATTCTTCCTTCAAGTTTCACTGGTGGACCACGCTATATGCATGAGCGTACGCAGGATGCATTTACATACGTGAGGAAATATGGGCGTCCTGATCTCTTCATCACGTTCACTACCAACCCCAAATGGATTGAGATAACACAAGAAATTTTTGAAGGACAAGCTTCACACGATAGGCACGATATCGTTGGTAGGGTATTTCATCTGAAACTCAAGTTGTTAATAGATCTTCTCACTAAAGAAAACGTATTCGGTGCAACGCTTTGCTTTATGTATAGCGTCGAATGGCAGAAGAGGGGCTTGCCGCATGCACATGTCCTTTTATGGCTGCAAGAAAAAATTCGTCCAAACGATGTCGACGATATAATTAGCGCTGAAATTCCGAACCCCAGACAAGATCCATCTTTGCATGCCATTGTAAAGGCGCATATGGTACACGGCCCATGCGGTACCCTCAATGCTAACTCACCATGTATGCGAGATGGACGTTGTACCAAGAGGTTCCCGAAAACACCAGTGCAGCAGACGATGACTGGGGAGGATGGTTATCCATCCTATCGTCGCCGTTTGCCCACGCACGGAGGTTTCTCGGCGACAATAAACGTACGTGGCCAACAGATAGTACTGGACAACAGATGGATAGTGCCCTATTCTCCAGTACTATCCAAAACTTTTGAGGCACATATAAATGTTGAGATGTGTAATAGCGTGCAGTCAATAAAATACATATGCAAATATGTTAATAAAGGTAGTGACCAAGCGACAATTGCTGCAGTGAACAACAATAACAGGGACGAAGTTAGTCGCTACCAATCAGGCCGCTACATTAGCTCATCAGAAGCTGTTTGGAGAATTCTCGGTTTTCCAATACATGAGCGGTACCCGCCTGTAACACATCTTGATATTCATTTGGAGGGTCAACATCGCATATATTTCGATCAAGATAATGTCGAGGAGAGATTAGAAAATCCAAGACAAACTACCTTGCTGGCCTTTTTCCGATTATGTGAAACTGACAATTTTGCTAAAACACTGCTGTACGAAGAAGTACCTGCCTATTATACATATAATAAGCAACAAGGCGTGTTTAATCGTCGCAGAAGAGGTGCAGCAGTGGAAGGTGTTCCCGGTGTTTACAAAGAACACAATTTGGGCAGAGTCTATACAGCACACCCAAATAATACGGAATTGTATTACTTGCGGCTGCTTCTACATACTGTTCGTGGTCCTACTTCATTCAGTGCGTTACGAACAGTCAACGGTGTAGAGCAACCTACATACTCATTTAAATTGGATGTCCCCTCCAAGCTGGCTGACGTCATAATGACTCCTGTTAACTGGGCTGAAGATATCTGCATTAAGCCTTGGAAGCAGTCCTTTCGGCCGGAAGGTAGAGAAAGTAGGAAAACCCAAATCTAAAAAGAACGTACATCTATATTATCAGAACGTGCGCGGCCTTAGGAGTAAAACTGCAACGTTCTACAATGGTGTCTCGGCAAGTTGTTCCGATATCATTGCACTCACTGAGACGTTTCTAAAGAGTTCCATTTACGATGGTGAATTGTTCCCTCCAGGATACGTAGTGCTACGAAAGGACCGCGCTGGCGATGTAGGGTGGGGTGGAGTTCTTTTGGCTGTGCGTGATAATTTTTCAGTAAAGCAGGTAACTGATGTGGACGGATTGACTGATGATAAAGAAATGCTAGTGGCCAAAATTGTGTGTAAAAATATTAAATTCTTAGTTTGTGTTGTATATTTACCTCCGAATTACAATGATATGCAATATTTAAATGTTTTAAGCTGTATTGAAAACATGGTGTGTAAATACTCGACAGCTCTAGATATTATTGTAGTCGGAGATTTTAATCTAAACTCGTGTAGTGCTAATGTTAAGTTGCAATATGATATGTTGGTAGAATTTTGTAAATTAGAACAGTCAAATATTATTTTCAATTGTTATGGAGGCATGCTGGATCTCGTGTTAGCTACCATAAATACTTGTTGCGTGTCTGTGACTGAGGACGTTGAACCTTTGGTGCCGGTGGACGCTTACCACCCTCCTCTCAAGATAACGCTGTCGTTCTTGCGTGGATCAGATTACTCTATCGCTACTACTTCTTCTCATAATAATGTTGGTTATGCTCCTGATTGGAATTTTCGCAAAGGAGATTTTCACGCGCTATATAGTAATGTAGCTGCTATCGACTGGTCTGACTTGCTTCTTCAGCAGGATGTTAACCTGGCTATAGAGCTTTACTATGCAAAGTTAAATGATGTTATTAGCAACCATGTGTCCTTAAGGAAAGCGCGCCCTAATGCGCAACTACGCCAATATCCACCGTGGTTCACATCTGACATCATTAATAAGTTAAAAATAAAATATTTTCATTTCTGTAAATACAAACAATTAGGTTTAGATTTCAATTATGAAGTATTTAAGTACTACAGATCCCACATTAAAGAATTAATAGAAGAAGCGTACAAGAGCCATATTAGTGTGATAGAGTCAAATATAAATCGGGATCCCACGCAATTTTGGACACATATTAGAAATAAACGTAGAGATAGGAACCAATTAAATGAATATACGCATAATGGAGAAATCGTGACAGGGCAAAAAGCAGTAGATGCTTTTGCCGCATATTTCAGCTCCGTATTTCTACCTAACATCCCGGTGCTGGATGCTGAGGCAGCCGCGCACTCTGATGAGGTTGACTCTCGTCTCGTGAGCGTGGATAGCGTCACTGTAGCCGATATCCGACGGGCTATTCTCCGTCTAAAGCCATCTTCAGCAGCTGGACCAGATTCTATACCACCGTTTCTGGTAAAGGACTGTTCTTATTCGTTAGAGATACCGCTCCTACATCTTTATAATCTTTCCCTCAGCACTAGTTGCTATCCTGATAGATGGAAAATCTCCAGAGTAACTCCAGTACCCAAAGTGGCTTCATCGATAGATGTTGCTACGTTTAGGCCGATTGCTGTACTAGGAGTTTTTAATAAAGTGTTTGAGTTTATCATCAACCAACATCTATCACGTCAGCTCCAGGTCAATCTGAGTGACGCGCAGCATGGTTTTCGTACCGCCCGCTCGACAACCACGAACCACATCGCCTTCGTGGACTATGTCTCTGCACACATGGATGCCGGCAGACAGGTCGATGCTGTGTTCCTTGATGCTAGGCGTGCATTTGATGTGGTAGATAATGATATACTGCTAATGAAGCTGTCAAGGTTAGGTGCATCTCCGAAGCTCTTAAATTTTTTTGCCAGCTACTTAAAAGATCGCAGACAATATGTGCAACTACATACGCATAGATCAAATGAATTTTACACAAGATCAGGCGTCAGCCAGGGCAGCACTCTTGGGCCAAGTCTGTTCTCGTTTGTGGTCGATGACCTTCCTAAAGTACTGAACACAGCTCAATGTTTGATGTTTGCTGACGACTTGAAAATTTATAACGCAGTGGATCAAGTATCAGACTGTACAGACTTGCAACAGGATATAGAGTCTGTGGAGAGGTGGAGCCGTTTAAATAAACTTTCTTTTAATGTTGCCAAATGCAAAACAATGACCTTCTCTAGGTTACATGTACCTTTAACCTCGCCATACACTCTAGAAGGCTCAGCACTGGAGAGAGTAAATTCCATTCGGGACCTGGGAGTTACCTTGGACTCCCGTCTTGACTTCCGTGAACATATTATTTCTACCTGTAAAACGGCAAATAAAACTCTTGGGTTTATAATGCGTATGGCATCCCAGTTCTCGGATGTTAGAATTGCTATGGTGCTGTATAACGCCTTCGTTCGTAGCAAATTAGAGTTCAGTGCCATGATTTGGGACCCGAGGGAGGCCAAATATACTTTGATGGTGGAACGGCTCCAGCGGAAATTCGCTCGATACGTATACAAGCGGAGATACGGTTATTATCCATATCTGTATCCATCGTTATTTGTATCTGCGATGATAGGGCTCGATACATTGGAGCTTAGGCGGAAGCAGCAGCTGGTCACTCACTACATACTAATACTGCGCAGTAAAGTGAACAGTCCACAAACTTTGAGCAGTATTGGGTTGTTTGTGCCTGACAACTATCTGCGCTGCGGAACCCGCCGCCGGCATCAGATGCTCGCGTGCTCCGTGCCGCGGACGCACCACGCCAACAACGCGCCCACGCGGCGGGCTGTGGCGCTACTCAACGCATTTGCGCGTGAATTCCAGCATGTTGACATTTTTTATGACAATATTAATATAATTTCCTCATATTTAGGGTTATTTCTTAGTAGGTAATTAAGTAGAATACATAATATTTGTTATTTAAATAGTTTGCGCTTTGGTTTAACTGTAAGCATTCTGTTGATGAATAAATAAATAAATAAATAAATAAATACGTTGCCGCATGTCGAGAACTACACTTGCTCGATGATGACCAGCACTGGGACGCTACACTAGCCGAGGCATGCGTCAGCGATAGTCCACGACGACTGCGGCATTTGTTTGCCATGATGTTGGTATTCTGTGGGCTATCTGATGCGGTACATCTTTGGCAGAAATACCAAAATTCGTTGGCAGAAGATTTTTTGAGGGGCGGGGCAAATCCCGAGACTTCTCTCAATGTATGTCTGAGAACAATCCAAGACATGGTTCTATCAATCGGTGGCAATTGCCTCGCTAGCTACGGTTTGCCCGAACCTGCACAAATTCCAGAAGAGGAACAGCTTGGTAACCGAGGCTACTTCTCTGAAACCGACTATGACCCGACAGAAATTGCAGAGACTATAAGAAATGGACTACATCGACTAACCGTTGAGCAGCGGGCAGTCTTCCATCGAGTATGCAATAGCATCGTGAACAACTCGGGAGAAATGTTTTTCTTGGATGCACCTGGGGGTACAGGAAAAACATTTCTTACCAAAATAATATTGGCTCAGATTCGCAGCCAAGGCCAGATTGCTCTGGCAGTGGCGTCATCTGGCATAGCTGCCACATTGTTGCCCGGTGGAAAGACAGCCCATGCTATGTTTAAAATTCCAATACAATTAGAGACATCTGAAACACCGGTGTGTGACATCTCTCGCAATAGCGATAGAGCAGAGGTTTTGCGAAGATGTTCTCTAATTGTATGGGATGAGTGTACAATGGCGCACCGCAAGGCAGTGGAGGCTGTAAACAGGACGGTGCAAGATATAAGGCGGGACGACAGGCCCATGGGAGGCATCACAATGTTGTTCTGTGGTGACTTCAGGCAAACACTGCCTGTAGTCTCACGAGGCACAAGGGCAGATGAACTTAACGCATGTTTGAAATCGTCAAGCCTCTGGCCACATATGATTCGACTTCATCTGACCACCAACATGCGAGCTCAAACTGGCGGCAACAGCAATGCTCAAGAGTTTTCCGATCAATTGCTTAATATTGGAAATGATACATATCCAAAAGAAGAAGGAAAGGTTAGACTTCCATCTAACTTATGTCAAACTGTTCCTTCTTCTGAGGAATTAATCCCTGCTGTCTATGGCGATATCGAACAACTAAGAGACCGAGAAAACTCTTGGCTTTGCGAGCGTGCCATACTCACGACACGAAATGACCAGGCAGTCATTATAAATAATAAGATACTTAATCGCATGCCTGGTCTAAACACAGAATATTGCTCCATCAATCGGGTGGCGGAGCAAGATGAGGCGGCTACTTACCCAATCGAATTTTTAAATTCGTTGTCGGCTCCGGGACTGCCCTTGCACGTCATAAATTTAAAAGTTGGAGTGCCAATTATACTGTTGCGTAATTTAAGCCCTCCTAAATTATGCAACGGGACTCGGCTAAGGGTAGTCAGATTGCAACAAAATGTCATTGAAGCGGAAATTTTAACTGGGTGTGGTGCAGGGGAACAGGTTTTTATTCCCCGGATACCACTTATACCCAATAATTTCCCATTCCGGTTTAAACGCGTGCAGTTTCCGGTAAGTCTATGTTTTGCGATGACGATCAACAAAGCGCAAGGCCAAACGTTGCGCACCGCAGGCGTAGACCTCACTACGAGCTGCTTCAGCCACGGACAGCTCTATGTGGCTCTGTCAAGGGTCAGTACCGCTGGTAATATGTTCGTATATTGTTCCGACGGCGTTACACATAACGTAGTATACAGGGAAGCTCTGTAAATAAAGGTAACACTGAACAATATACAGACACAATTATGAATGAAATTGACTTTCATTGACGTTCATGACTGTGCAATGCAACTGCACAATCTAATATCCCCATTTTCCTTCCACCAACAAACAAGGAGAGCCTAGGTGAAAAGACTGCGTTTTAATGTCGGAATTCCAAAGACTTGCACAAAGCACTTTGCTTCAACATTTATTGGTCGAACAGCGAAGGAACTCCCTACCTAATTTATTGTCTTCTTTGGAATATAACCTAAAAGTTTTCAAATCCAAAGTAAAAAGCTCCTTTCTTGATAAGAGTGCTTAACCGCAGACCACGATATTGCTTAATATGAGACAAACAGAACTGTGCCCAAGAGCGAATAATTAGTCTGTCTGCAGGGATGGCAATCGCGGACGAAGTCGCGGGTACAGCTAGTGATCAATAAAATCGCATCCTACGTACATATCTGTCGTTTTATTATCCACCTTGTGTTTATGAAGGCTATTTAAAATATTTAATGTGTACCTGGCAACAAGATGTTAAAATCCCTGTATTATTGGTAGGTGTATTTACCAGGCAGATCAACCTTATGAAGCATTGCCATTCGGCCAGAGCGTGGTAAAGCCACCAGTAACTTATAGCTTTTCACCTATGGCGAGAAATTTTTGTCCTTGTAGCTAGGTCGGGTAATATATAGTATAATTATTGTGAACGATCATGATGTTTGCGCAATCTGATTCACCACAAAATCATTCACATCGAAAGTGCGCTCCAGTAGGTACGTACGTATTTAATTTAATTTAAATTGATTTAATTTAAGCTTTTATATTATTCACTTCGATTAGATGAACTATTATATAAAAAATAATCCGTGACTAGGTATATTCCCTGTAAATAACGATCAAAAGTGGTATCGCCTAAACGCGTCGTTGGCAGTCGGGCGGGGGCACAAAATATTTTTGACGTTGGCGATCAAAGGGCGTCGTACTCGTGTCTGAGGGTCGTGACACCCACCTCCCATGATCTTACACCATCATCCTCTATCCTCGGCAACATGCAGTTCATCGTACACTGATGTGTCTAAGGTGATGCGAATCTGCGAGCTGCAGCCTCGAGATTATCGACTTTGCCTGTGACAATAAGCTTTTCTAGATATGTCCGAAGTCCAAGATACGCTTGAAACAATTGATGGAAAATCTAGTTGACATCTTGAGGTGTCTTAATATTGATGCGTTGGTCCGATAAGCTGTCCTCGGTATTCTCAGCATTCTTCTCCAGCACCACATTTCGAATGCATTGATGTGCCCTTGATCTGGGTTCCATCCTGCCTAACATGCGCACCGCGACAAAACCTTGTCGTCACTTTGTCGACCGAGAACGCGACAAGGCGCCTACGGTTTCGTAAACTATAGGTACGCCTGTTTCACTTTGGCACGATAATAAGAGTCGACCAAGTCGACATCATTTTGTCGCGGTGCGGTTTTAGCTCAGCTCCATACAGGAAAATTAAAACATCAATACGAACAGAAATGTGCTTCATAGATATTGTTTTTCAATTAAATGTAATTATGTGTCCCATCGCCATTTAGACAGGCAAGTCCGTCTGTACGGTGTGAGCTTACTAATTCAGCTTAGAGTAATAAGGATTTAAATGCAAACGACTGTTTCTTTCAGAGTCAATATTTTATTTCGTGACACCGTTATTGTCTAGTTGCGACTAACTCAGGTTGACTTCCATGCTCTAAGCTTCCATGCATCGCGGCCGATAGCAGCTGATGCGATTTGAAAACGTAAGGCGACGTCAGTCTTCGGCCGCACGCGACTGACGCAGACTTTGGAAACGGCGCCACAAATGTTAGTGCGAAGTATTGTCGCATCAGCCGCGCGCGACTGCGATTGGCTGCGATGCGCGGAAAAGGAGTAAAGTTTTGGTCTCGACTAAGTAAGCGTTTGCAGCGCCAGTGCTTGCTCCTTACCGCATGCTTCGACGGAACATCAGACCATTCTAGACACTGTTCCTATTCTAGATTGAGGCACTTTGTATTTAATGTTCTGGCTAATAAAAGCCTACACAATATGTCATAGCAATTTCAATTATGATTATGTTGTGAAAAATTTACAAAAAATTATCAAATTAATTATCGATTTCAGCGTTAACTCATTCACGGTAAATGAAGACCAGGAAGCTTAGAACTAAAATAGAAGCTATTAGCTGCGTCTCGCGGTTTCACCCGCGCATACCCTCGGTAAAAGTAGCCTACGTTGCACAAACGTTGCGAATTCGACAAGTCGCTCGCACGTCGGGGTCACTAGTTTCGGAGATATAATTATTTTGTCTCCTACCTAATTTGGCCCGAATGACTCTGATGTGTCCTCTGTCAGCCTACCGCGCGTGGAAGTGGTAAGTGAGAAACCACAGATTAGATCTGTGCGAAAAACCCTATTCTACATTTATCAAAACTCAAACACAAAGGGAAACCAAGTGTCAGGACCTACGTACACTTGGAGCGGCCAGCGCGGGGTAACATTAAAAAAATATTTTCATGACCTTGGATACAGATTCCTTTAGTCGTAATATGATTTGCTGTGCAGTGCTGCCAAGTTGCCAACACTTTCAAACGAAAACGCGTTTTCAGACCTTTGTAAAAGCGCCAGAATCTTCTAATAGCTAATAGCAGCTCGGTAAAAAAGCGTTACATCTGGCACCAAATATAAACTATTATTTGCATTTATTTAACGTATTTCTTAGAGCTTTATAAGTTGTCAAGAAAAAATTATCGTACCTAAATTAAAATTTAGGTTATTTACACATAAAATATAACAAATAAAACAAATTAAAATTACTGAAATTAGTATAATTTGTGAATTATTGAACAAGGCATCAATCAGCAGAAATTTAGTGTTGCTAGTTTAAAAAAATATTACTATAATATAGTGCTTCGCTTCGTTATTCACGTGATTTCAAAAAGGGCTAGATTTTGCGCTATGCGCTAAAATCGCGCTATCTCAGGGGGCCCTCGGGTCCTGACCGGCATACCTCAAACTGAACTTGCGAAAATTTCTCCCAAATTAATATCGTCTTAAAGTCATCTCTTCATAAGAAATTAAATGAAATGAAATAGGTGCAAACCTCAAAAGTATTTTTATTTTTATTTTTACTTGATAAATCCTTATTATGCTGAGTTGGGGCCGATTTGTAACCTTATAACGTGTGTATTTTAGCTATTTTAAAAAACGTAATTTGGTCACAAATAACCTTTTTTTCATTCTTTCTTTCCACCTAGTTTAGATATGTTCCCAATTTGTTTTTGCACTAGAGCCTTTGCCAGCTAGCTACGCTACTGAGTATCACGCTTGCAATGACACGAAAATTTGCGCGATATTGTAGCCCTGGTATATCAAGATACTAGTTGAAAGCATGTTGAAAGCCACTCACCTGAGTAGATTCGTCAGACCAGCACGCTTGTCCACTTCTTG
Source organism: Agriopis marginaria (assembly GCA_932305915.1). Taxonomy (NCBI): domain Eukaryota; kingdom Metazoa; phylum Arthropoda; class Insecta; order Lepidoptera; family Geometridae; genus Agriopis; species Agriopis marginaria. The sequence continues at coordinate 15,287,768 of OW029914.1, read as the reverse complement.
CCTTGAGTCCGCCGCGAACGCTGCATCCCACAAGCCACGCCAACACACTCACCGTCCCTTAACAATATCTACACCACACTACCAAACATCTAGCGCATCCTTAATGGCAAATCTAAAGTCTGACTTAGGCGTTTAGTAATTCAATCGGCTGTCTCCCGGACTATTATCGTTTAGTAATTCAATTTGTCGGCTGTCTCCCGGACTATCTTCCGCGGTTTTTAGTTTTCATACGTGACGAAGCACGCTTCCTATACCCGTCTCGCTCCATATAAAGCGTTTTTCACGGAGTGTTTAGATGTTCTGTCTCTGTCGCACAACTGGACCTGGAACAAGAGAAGGTTTGATTTGACTTATAATAATCTGGAATAGCTAAGGACTTTCCTGTGGGATTTTTGCTATATTTGTAAGTACTTTAATATAGTTTAAAGCTGGTAATTCGATTACTTGGATGACCTTATCATTTCTTTCATCGAAAGCAAATTCCGTAATTATTAATTTAGAAATCGGTTTTTTTAAATTGATAATGATTGTGTTTTGTGGTGTGGAACAGTGCGCTAGCCCGACTCGCACTTGGCCTGTTTATTGTACTTTAGTAATTAACAGTCTATGTAGTGGTTCGGAACCCTCAGTGCGCGAGTCTAACTCGCACATTGCCGTTTTTTCTCTATAACAAGTTTAAGAATTGTTTTCATGTTGTAACGTTTTATTGAACATTCTGTGAATCATAAAAAATGAAGAAACAAGGCAATATATTTTTATGTATGGTTACAAAAAATTACTCGTAAATCGTAAAATCCAACATAACGGCGGCATAACGACCAACGACCGACCGACCGACGGTTCTATGGGTAACAGCGTAGCGCGGCGTAGACGCGTAGCCGCGTAGCATTTCCCGTAGGCATTTTGACTTAAGCTGGTACATTTCACATATGACGGGAAATTCAAATTTCAAACAGTTTTCTTGTCCAAGTATATGAATATAATACAATAAGGAGACTATAACACTGTTTTAAACTATCACGGTTGTTCACTAACGTTAAATGATTATTAACGGGATATTTACCGTGGTAAGGTTGTGGAATGAGCTCCCGATATTTCGGCGCAGTTACATGCACCATGTTCACGGGAAGACTGAAGAATGCGGGTGGTTGGTCGAACAGTTAAAAAGTTAGGTGCAGACATAACGATCTACCCTCTTTCTTAGTCTTTTGCTACGGTTATCACTGGAACTCGAACTCGATCCTAAGTCCCGACAAAACACACTCACTGTATCACTGCGTATAGTATTTTGAACACATTTTGAACGCGGACTTTTATTTTTAAAACAACCTAATACTGGATTCCACGCACTGGCGAGTTGAAAACCATCACCTCGATTGAAATTCTGGCATTTCGAGATCTCTATAGTTTCCTTTACTAGCCTTGGTATGTAATGGCGTTCGGTGGACAACATGGTGCATGTAACTGCGCCGAAATATTAGGAGCTCATTCCACAACCTTACCACGGTAAATATCCCGTTAATAATCATTTAACTTTAATAAGGAGACTTATTTTTTTCGCGTTGGTGCCAAAACTCCGAAGAGTGGTTGAAGACTAGCGTTGCCAGACGTCCCGTATTTCCCGGGACGTCCCATGTTAACATGGTATAGGCATAATTTTAAACGTCCCGCCGGGACAGACTGTCCCGTATTTCAACATCACCGCGTCGCGTATGCCTCCGTTTCAAGTTTTGTACTATAATTATAGCTACATTACATTTTAAAAATTAATATGTAAAATCAAACAAAAGATTTGTTAAAATTTGTCTTCATTAAAATATATCTAGCAATAAAAACACATAAAAATAAGAACGTAAAATACATGTTTTTCATTTTGTCCCGAGGAATAATTTAAAATTACGTATTTTTTTATCGAGCATATCATTGCCAAATTGAGCATTTGTCACAGGATCAAAAAAAAACTGGCAACCCTATTGCAGACACTATTAAAACCAAAGAATTACGTAGTACATATAGATCGATGTTTTAAACCCTTTATTTTTAAAACTCGACCTAAATAAGCCGTTTAAAAGAAGAAAATAAAGACTCGCACTGCAATTCTAGCGTTTTTAGGGTTCCGTATCCAAAGGGTAAAAACGGGTCCCTATTAGTGAGCCTACGCTGTCTGTCCGTCCGTCTGTCTGTCCTACCCATTAACGGCTATATTTAGAACCGTAATAGATAGCCAGTTGAAATTTTCACAAAATATGTAATGTTACGGCGGATTGACTAACAAATAATAAAAAAAGTTAAAAAGTAAAAACGAAATAGGGGTCTCCATACAACAAACGTATTTTTTTACTTATTTTTGTATTAGCTCTAATGTAAAAACGGTAATACTCACAAGCGTCAAACTAAACATAATTATAGTACACACTAAAATATATTTTTTTTAAATAAAATATCACGAAATGCGAGTGGGTGACAAGTTTCTGTTCATTACCAAGTTAAAAGTGGTAATTTCGTTATTGAATTTTGTGTCGGTACGGAACCCTCAGTGCGCGAGCCCGACTCGCACTTGGCCGGTTTACTTTTATTTAAAAGCCATTAAGTTCGATGCTCGGAGTTTCTTTGCGCGATAAAATCCGAAACGTGGATATTCGCCAAAGTAACAGAGTCACCGACATAGCTGTTAAAATGTGCAAGTTAAAGTGGCAATGGGCAGGCCACATCGCTCGAAGAACCGATAACCGATGGGGAAGAAAGGTTCTTGAGTGGAGACCACGAACCGGAAGACGCAGCGTAGTTAGGCCTCCCACTAGATGGACCGACGACATAGTGAGAGTCGCTGGCATTCAGTGGATGCAAAAGGCAGGCTGTCGTTCAGTGTGGAGGTTAAAGAGGGAGGCCTATGTTCAGCAGTGGACGTCTTCTGGCTGATGATGATGATGATGATGAAGTTCGATTAACTATGTGCTACAGTAAAAAAAATTTTTACAAAAAGCGGTCATGGCTACTACATCAGTGGGATTGAGAACTTCTCTAAACAGTTATTGTGCCTTTTTTTTTTTCAAACTTTGGTTTTCGAACACGGACAGGATTTGAAAGTGTTGTGGGACACTGAGCGCCGAGGGTTTAGACCAGCCCCTCGATAGCTGGCTTACTGTGTAGCAACGGACCACCGATATACCACCTACTGGAACTTGGTAACCTAACAAACGCGACAAAAACTTTGCTTGCGCGATTCAGAACTTTTAAATTGAAATTTGTTTTTAACCTAATTATCGTAAAATTGTGATTTAATCGTTATGTAAAAGTATTTATTATTAATTGGGTTTAAATATGTAAACAAGAGAACAGCGATTTTGAAGTAAATCGACGAATTGTTTCAAAAACAGTGTAATTAATAGGAGCGCCATCTGTAGTGATCTACGGGAGTTACCGTGGCAATAAGTAATGATCTATAAACACAGATGAGGTAAATAAATGGTTTTGATTATTTAGAAGTTATCAAATAGTATTTATTCAATAAATTTAAAGCATATGTAATTACCTAAATATTTTCTTACTTACTATAAATTCACAGAAACAAACGAAGTTACTTTGCACCTTTGGGAACATTTTGGGATCATTAATAAAAATGTAACGCATAAATGTATACGATCCCTGAATTAAATATGTAGAAAACAAGTTCTATGATTTCGTAGAAATTTTGGTTCATATTTCAAGAGAAATAGGAGAATCACTACTATACGAAAGAGCATTTTTTTTTCGATCTACCCTCAAATGCTTAAATACTTTCCAAATGTTTTAAATGTTTATCGGGACTTATCACGTATTATTTAATTTAGGTTTGAGCTCGTGACCGCCATTGTAACATGGTCGTAACGTCGAGCGAAAGGTACATATTTTTACCTAAATTAAATAATACGTGATAAGTCCCGATAAACATTTAAAACATGTGTACAAATCGCGAAAGTTTAAAAATTACTACTTTCCGAATTTCTAACATTGAGTTTATATAAGAAATTTAAAAGACGATCCCACCGCGAATATACACTAATAGGATAAATTGTTACTTCTAATGCCGAATTCTACAAAGTCGTATATTCATCATCATCATCAGCCAGAAGACGTCCACTGCTGAACATAGGCCTCCCCCTTTAACCTCCACACTGAACGACAGCCTGCCTTTTGCATCCACTGGATGCCAGCGACTCTCACTATGTCGTCGGTCCATCTAGAGGCCTACCTACGCTAAAGTCGTATATTACTAACAAGTAATTAAGTTATTTAATATTGATAATCAAATAAAGATATTCCCAGAGCAATAATATTATTGCTGTAACTTTTTATTTACAATATAACATTTTAAATGAATAATACTAAAACCTTTGAAAAAAATTTCATAATGTATTTCATTTTAAGGCAAATTACAATTTCCTCAAAATTCGTTTTGTGCGCTCGCCTTGTACGATAAAAATAATCTTCATCATCAGTATCATCTTTTCCCCCCCCCATCCATCTCCAAAAGGGCCGGTTGGAGGCCTGCAACTGCTTATTTTTTTAACGTGGGACGTTAAAAAAATAAGCAATAAATATAATACGTGAGTGAAAAACCGTTTACTTGTCATAGTTACTCAAATTACTATATTTTGTTGATAAAATCCATCTACTCACATTTCGTAGCCAAACAAAAACCAATAAATGCAAAAGGTAAATTTATCTGCAACCTACGACCAAAAGAAAATTAATGGACGGGCCCAGACGGAGCGCATTTTTGAATATTACAAGTTGAGCGCCGCCGGAATTATGCCTTCGTGCATGTGCTTTCCCGAAGTGTAGATACACAACAAAAAAAACTGCTATATATTTTTGTAACAAATGTACTATACATGGTTATAATTGGGTGTTGAAGTATATGTCCGTCGGTTTGACTCGTTTTTACTGCGCAAGTTCAATGATTATGGCCCGTCTATTCACATTATTTTGGTCGAAGTCAGCAACGCTTTGATGTAAATCCGAATGACAACGATTCATCATGTTTCAAACAATTCCAAGTCGATTTTCTCGCGAATAAATAATATTGAAAACTATCAAAATGCTATAGGAAGCATACATTCTTCGTTTTATAGTTATTTATATTGTATAACTCGACTGACCACTTTAACAGGAACCTGTTGATGAATTTAACCATTTGTAATCTAGAGTTCTTTTTAGATTGGTTCTGGTTTGGATGGTCGTTATTGAAGAGAAGCCAAAAAGCTGAATGTTGCGGCCAAGAGAAATAAACTGAACAATTACCTATTTAAACGCACGCGCATCTAACGATCTACACTGGGTATCAAGTTTTGGTACATTTGTTTAGACCACTTTTATTTATTTGTTTAATTTTTTATTAATAATAGGTTTGCGATTGACCGCTATCCCGTCTGATTTACCATTTACCAAGGAAAATATAGTCAAACCAGTATATTTTGTCACAAAGCATTTCTTTGTGATGGTTGTATAATTTTAGTATGCATTTTTTGGTAATAAACACATTTTTGTCTAGGAATAATAAAAAAAAAAACTTCGCGTCGTGTTTTTTCAAAACTCCACAGAAACCTCTCTTTCGGCCCAGCACTTTACTTAGTCATGACTTGGACTTGACACTGCTTGACTTTGACTGTGACCATGACTATGCCTTGTTTGCCGAATTTATTTACTATATATTGAAAGATATGACGTTGTTAAACGTGACACAGCTAAATAGACAAAATGGATAGAAGAAAGAAAAAAATTACATTTATAGTCAAATCATCTATTTAACTCAATGATGTTATATTGATAAACTGAGGTAGATACGTTAAGGTCTGAGCGGCATTACAAACAAGTTAATTAGCTTGAGCGAACTCAGTCTGTCATGTGTCTGTCAACGACCCAAACGTACGATCCGCTATTTTGAAGTATGAAAAATGATCATATATGCCATGTTGAGTCTTTAAAAAGTAATATACTACTGGGACGGCTGCAAAAGGCTGTAAGGCTGTAAAATTCAATGGGGTCCTATGTAAGGTAGCCATAGTAAAATATCGCCATGTTAGCGATTTTTTTAATAAGTATGACGAATTTTTATAAATGTATCTATTGGTAAAACCTCATTGATTTAATTTGCCTCAGTAGTATAGGGTATAGGTCTCAATCGCAATCTAACAATTAAATTTTAAAACAGTTATTCCAAACTTAGTGAGCTAAAATTTAGCAAACACGTATAGTTTGGATGCCAATGCAAGGTTAGCTAAGTGACTTCATTCTAAATCCAATATGGCGGACTCTTAAATATGTGGTTACAGTAATGTCTTGTTGCAAAATATACTGATGCCTTATTATGGATGATTCGGATCGTGATCGTGATCGCGTGCCATCTCACTTACGCACGAGGTGCGAGTAAATAAATGCGAACGGGACGGCATGCAATCTCGATCACAATCAAACTTCTATAATAGGGCCGCTGGTCTAGCAGATCTATGTTTAGTCTTGCAGTTTTTACAACTATGTATGAAACCTAGAGTGAAATGTGAAGCAGAGTGGTTTTTAATGTGAAGCGACAGGGTGCCATATGCAATTAAGTCACTTGACTTGGTACTATGATATATACTGTAACTTGACAGCGTCTTGAATGCACTTGGCATTATTGTCATACTAGCTCCGCGGTTTCATCCGCGTAGTGATGAAAAATGGTGATGATTATAATGAAAATGTTAGCCTATGTCACTCTCCGACCCTTGGAAAAAACCCATGCATAAAATCAGGTCGATCCATTTGTCTGTTGCTGCGTGAAAAAGGAATAAACAAACCTACAAGCACTTTCGCTTTTATAATATTACTAGCTGCGTTCGCGGTATCTCCCGCGTATTGATGAAAAATGGCAATGATGATGAAAATGTAGCTTATGTCACTCTCCAACCCTTGGACTATACCCATGCAAAAAAACAGGTCGATCCGTTGTTCCGTTGCTGCGTGAAAAGGAACAAACAAACCAACAAACTAACAAACCTACAAACACTTTCGCATTTATAATATTACTAGCTGCGTTCGCGGTATCACCCGCGTAGTGATGAAAAATGGCGATGATGATGAAAAGTAGCGTATGTCACTCTCTGGCTCTTGAAATATACCCATGCAAAAAATCAGGTCGGTCCATTGCTCTGTTGCTGCGTGAAAGAGGAACAAACAAACCATCAAACTAACAAACCTATATACAAACACTTTCGCATTTATAATATTAAGTAAGGTTTTGTAAAAATAAAGCCTTTGAAACATCTGATCTAGTTCTAGAGTCGTAGAAATAAAAGATGTGAGCGCTGTAAGAGGCTTTTAGTGGCTTTATAGAGCCTGTAGTGGCACTGTGACGTCATTATACGCAGAGGTTCCTGACAAGCCGGCAATGTTTCTACCTACCCTTTCATTGAGATTATGTACCTGACTAGTTGAAAAGAAAAAGAGCTTGAATACCTAAAAACATTGGTAAGCACCATATTTCAAAAAAAGTGTTTCAGTGATTTAAAACACTGTTTTAAACTATCACGGTTGTTCACTAAAGTTATATGATTATTTGGACCCGGGTATGTCCTAAAACTGCGACCAGAACCACCGGAGGATGGGCAGCAGCGTCCTATTAGTACACGGTGAACGTACTGTGATCCCCAAGCCGCCTGCCAAGCGTGGAGATTATGGTGACACCCCTCTTTAGGAGGGAGGCCTGTGTCCAGTAGTGGATGTTTAATGGCTGATGAACTATATGATTATTTACGGGATTAGTGACATGGTGCATGTAACTGCGCCGAAATATCGGGAGCTCATTCCACAACCTTTTAAGAAAAGTTTAGCTTTTAGGGTTCTATACCCAAAGGGTGAAAACGGGATCCTATTACTAAGTCAACTCTGTCTGTCCGTATCTTTCGAACCGTAATATAAAGCCAGTTGAATTTCACTGAATATATAATGTTACGGCGTAATTAACTAAAAAATAATAATAAAGTCAAAAAGTAAAAAACAAAATTCAACCATTCAACAAACTTTTTTTAAACGTATTTTTGTATTTGCTCTAGTATAATAACGGTAATACGTACAAGCGTCAAACTTAGCAAGATTGTATTACATAACACACTCTAAAGTAAAACAGCAAATAATAAATAATGTCCAAGTACGAGTCAGTGATACATTTCTGTTCACCACGGCGCAGTCGGCACTTGGACGGGTGACCGCCTGGGCGTGAGGTTATCTTTTTGCACTACTTTTTATATTTGTTTTTGGTACGGAACCCATAGTACGCGAGCCCGACTAGCACTTGACCGTTTTGTTTTACAAAACTCAACGTTATCTTGTCATTTGGAAGAGCACCAAGTTATAGTGTAGGTATGATATTGGTAGCCATCTATATTCTATAGTCAATCTACGGCATCCATCTCTGGGCGACATTTAAGTGGAGGGGGATAGGCCTTGACCTAATGGCCGCTCTACTCAGTCAGGGTTGTCACTAACATTCGTCATCTTATAACCTCATTTTAATTTTTACATATATTAATTACCTACACAAGAAAATTATAAATATTTGTAACCATAAAGAACTAATATTTAACCTATTTGTATATATTTAACCTTAAACTGCTAATATTTATCAATTTCAAAAACCGACTTCAAAATTAGTAAACACATAAAATTATCCGGAAAAAATATTGGATAACATATTTTGTCTAGATATTTTGTTATAAAAACTAAACTATTGAACCAATTTTAATGAAACTTCTATGGGACCAATCTGAAAGTAAAAAGCCCAAATGTCCAAGTGCCCTTTTAAATAAAAAAATATTTTTTCCAAATCGGTTAATAAACGACAGAGTTTTGGTGTGAAAAACTTAAAAAACACACGAAATAGAGAACTCCTCCTATTGTTAAAAATTTATATAAAGACACGATAATTAAACTAAAATATACTGATTCAAAAGTCCCTCACACATCATCAGCCATGCAGTAAACGTCCACTGCTGAGCAAAGGCCTCCCTCTTAAATTAGGGTGTTGCCATAATCCCCACGCTTGGCAGGTGGCTTGGAGATCGCAGTACGTTCACTGCGTACTAATAGGACGCTGCTGTCCATCCTCCGGTGGTTCTGTTCAAACAATAATGCTCAAATTTTGTCCGGTGGTCAAAGTCCCTAAGTGGATGGAAAAGCGGAAATGCCACGCTGAATAAGAATAGCAATTAATTTATTAATAATAATAATAACTAAAGTACGCACCAAGTATGCAACATAAGTAAGCACTAGAATTCCGGTCACCAGTCGCCTCCATAGGAGGATATACATTTTAGAAATACCCACAAACTAATTTAAATCGTATGTCATCGTTATAATGCCTATATTAGATTCCAACAATTTAGCCTAAATGCGCAGATTACTAAATACTACGGTTTTAGTTTACCTTTCGTTTTGACATTTTGAGCGTTGCGTTTATCGATTCCTCAGGTTTAGACTACCTTATTGTCAATTTTCGATTTTTTACGATAAATTTAATCTTATATCTAGAAAATAAACTTTTACATAAGAACTTCTGCACGTCTCTATCTTTTGACGAGTGACAGCCCTAAGTCGCCCTTTACGTGTAGCTTTTGCGCTCTGACCTAAAATTGAAGATGAACCGAGACTTGGCTTAATCCTTTGTGATGGGGCTATTTAGCGGTGCTACGAAATACATATACAATTTAAAACAATGAATTGTTATATTATAAAGGCTGAATCATATCTTCTTCTTCTATCTATATACCTATATAAAAATGAATCCCTATTTGGCTTGGTCACGCCATAACTTGAGAACGACTATACCGATTTCAATCATCTTTTTTTTTAGTTTTCTAATACTTTGTAGAAGGTTCTTACGGAAAGAAATATTAAGAAAATTGCGCAGAAAATTGGAAATTTTCAGATAACTTAACGACGATTTATTTTTTAACTTGCAGGTGAAACCGCGGGGTGCAGCTAGTCTAGATATTATAAAAATGAATCCCTATTTACCTTGGTCACGCCATAACTTGAGAACGACTTCACCAATTTAATTCATCTTTTTAAAAGTTTTCTTATACTTTGTAGAAGGTTCTTACTTACGGAAAGAAAAATCAAGAAAATTGCGCAAAAAATTTGAAAATTTCAGAGAACTTAACGATTTTAACTTCGTTTTTTAATGTTAATTTAAGTATAAGTTTGTTTGGCTATGCCATTCATAGTTAAGACAGGACAACATATATCGTTTCAACTCAAATAATTTGAACTGTACCTTTTTGGGTAGTGTCAGCTAGTATTAACGGAGAACTAGGGTAACAAACATAAAAGAAAAACATGCAACCGAATTGAGAACCCCCTAATTTATGAAGTCGGTTAAAAAGGATGGAACCCACATCTACGAAGCGATCGCAGCCGTAGCTTACAAAGCTACCAACTTATCTGTGGAGTTGATCAAACGAAAGAACTATATACAAATGTCCCATACCAGACTTTCGCATTTATTCAGAAATACGCCGGTGGCTCCTGCTACTGTACGATAAGTTCTTCCCTGTGTACGTAGTTTATAGGAAACGAGCGCGCGTTAATACGACGATTGCGTCCTTCCGGGGCACGCATAAAGTAGCGCGTTTCCATTGTTTTTTTTACCTACGGATTTATGCGTATTATCATTATCATCATAACAGAACAGTTTTATTTTGTAAACTCGAACGGCTGTCCAGGCATATTTGTAAGAAATTCGTTGTAGCCAGTTGCACCCATATAAACGAAACGTCAGTCATTCGAAATAAGTTAGCAACTGTGATGCCGAGTTCGACGAGTTGATCTAAATAATAATGTTCAATCAAGGTTCTGTCATAATGCCTGGTAACAGATTTCCCTTAACATTTCCGTTCTATTTAGACTTAGACATAGACATACCTATATTTATTGATAATTATAGGAATTACAAGACGGGCAGTATACAAAATAATATTATGATAAAAATTTGCTATACAATAGTATTACGCGCTATCTTAATATCGAAAAAGTCACTATATTCATAAAAAGCTTGCGTAATAAGCCAATTATTTAACTTATTTTTGAAAGATGCAAAGCTGATCTCGCTCGGAACCGTCAGTGGAAGTCTGTTGTAAATAATAGGTAGGAATCGCTGCTGATGTGTACCTATGTTAGGTACACATCAGCTTGATATTGAAATATTTTGTGTCCCGATTAAAATTACAGTCTTAGTAGGATTGTCCACGCGGGTCAAGCCGCGGGGTGCAGCTTGTATCATCTGCAACACTATTTCTATAATGTAGTAAAATAATAAAGATACTTATCTACACTATCTACACTATCTACACTAATATTATAAAGAGGTAAAGTTTGTAAGGTTGTAAGTTTGTAAGTTTGTTTGTTCTGTTATAACTCCAAAACTACAAATCCGATTTTAAAAATTCTTTCACTTATAGAAAGCTACACTATTCCTGAGTACCATAGGCTATGTTTTATAATGATAAAAGTTAATTTTCTACACTAAATAACCGTATTAGTAAAACATGCTGGAGCAAAATAAGTTGATTGGCTTCTTTAGCGGCGTACGCTGACCTAACGGTTTGAGATAAGTAAATACAATGTTTGACAAAAATGTAGTACTTAAATAGTTATACAAAAAAGTCCGCGATAGCATATATCTAACTTTCATAAGAAAACTACAATAACGATAATAACCGGTTATTTTGTTCAGAATAAAAATAAAAATTATAAGGTCGCTCAAGCCGAAAACCTCAAAAGGCGCAAATATGCACACCTTGACCGGGTGTACATGTTCACTCCGTTTGGGGTTGAGACGATGGGTCCGTGGGGGCCAGCCGCTATGGGTCTTTATCGGGACTTGGCCAGGCGATTGGTGGAGGCGTCGGGTGTCCAGAATGCTGGCTTCTATTTCGCCCAGAAATTGAGCATTGCCATTCAACGTGGTAATGCCGCCAGCATTCTGGGGACCTTTCCCTCCACAAATGGTCTTTTAGTTTTAGTATTTAGTTTTTGTATTTAGTTATTTTAAGTTTTAGTTTTTAGTTATATATTTAAGTTTTCGTTAATTTTCTGTTTTATAAGTTGGGTCATTAGTAAATAAAAGCTTGTAAATACTTACTACCAAATTATAAGGTCATGTTTAGATGCAGTTTTGTAATCTAATTATTGAATCTTTACAAAAATAAATGTATTCATTATTAGGTATTAAGGTACTTAATGTAGATAAAGTTTGCCGTTACAGTTTGTGATTTGGTCGCACAGTTTATGAGATAATGTAAAATTAAAATAACGTGACCATAATAATCCGCGCAGCGCCTTCATACTGCACGTAATAAGTAGGTGATACAATAAAATAACTCTTTATCGACACCATAAAAAAGATATTACAAGAAAATTACATTAAATATGGGAACAAAAAACGGCCTTATCGCTATGAGCGACCCCTTCCAGACTACCTTCAACAATGGTATCCTGCGGTGGAGCGGTTTTTCGAACCATAATTGATAGCCAGTTGAAATTTTCACAGAATATGTAACGTTACGGGGGATCAACTATAAGAAATGTTATAATAGTAAACTCAAAAAGTAAGAACAAAAGGGGTTCCCCATACTACAAACGTATTTTTGTATTAGTTTTAATGTAAAAACGGTAATACGTATAGCCGTCAAACTTGGGACATTTATAGTACACCCTCATGGCCAAGTGCGAGTCAGTGACAAATTTCTGTTCATTACCAAGTTATAACTGGTAACTGCGGGACTAGATCGGAAAGAGTGGGACTGAAGTAGATTGGATTGTAGAACGCATGCGGGGCTGGTGGATTACGGGACGGATGCCGAGTTGGATCGGAAAGGGTGGGCCTGTATTAGAGAAAATTATGGGACAACTGCAGGACTGGCGCAGTAAGGATGGGATGGAAGAAGAGTAGATTTCGGGAAGGATTCGGGCCTGGAGCGGAAAGAGCCAAACGGGAGTAGAGTGGATTTAGGGGCGAATGCAGAACTGGACCGGAACGGTTTGTACAGGAGGAGAGTGGAATACAGGACGGATGCGAGACTGAAACTAAAAAGACGGGAGGTAGTAGAGTATAGATGTCAATACTACGCGAGTAAAGCCGCGGGCAACAGCTAGTTGATAATAATTACGAAACGAAAGATCCGACATGCTTACTTAAATGGAAATGAAAAGCTATGAAACACAAAATGGAGTGAATCTGGAATTAAGCTAATATATCAAATGCGAGTAGGTAGCTCGTATTTAATATCATGTAAATTAGCTCATGTGGGCTGTAAAACTACCCCTGGAAAGCTTTTGTAACACGGACTGACCGACGTAGGTACCTAGTGAAATACCAGTAGGTGAAGTACTATGCTTTTTATTTACTAAGAAATATGTCAGGCCTTTTTTGTCAGATCCGAAAAACCGTTAATGACGAGTGAACTAGCCTGTGGAAGTTTTTAATAATTAATATTAGGTGTGATTAGGCAAATAGATGTTTGTTATTATTATTAAATAGTAGGCTTGTTTACGACCGCCAACTCGCCTGATGCCTGATGCTGTAGCCTGCTCGCTTTCAAGTTTCATTGGATCCTCGAAGCATCTAACGGTTCTTTTGTAACTGATTGGTTACATAAAATAACTCGTTTTGTTTGAAATACCTTTGGTTTTAAACGCTCATTTTCTGAGTGTTGCCTACTGCATCCATATTGTTTGAAATATCTTTGTTTTTAAACTTTTTTTGTTAATTTGTTTCATGACCATTAAACAGCGTCTTCATAGTATTCAACAGCGCCAAACAAGTCAGAGTCAAGCAAAGTAAGTCATGGTCAAGTCAAACTTATACCTCAGCAAAGTGGTGGACGCTTTACAGGAGACTTCTAGAGAGTTTTGGAAACAACACGAAAATACATGTTTCACCTCGTTATATCGCTTACCTACACTCGAGCACCTTCACGAGCACTTAAAAAATAATAATCCACCATTACAACACTTGAAAATACACAAGTATAAGAAAATAATACGAGCCTACATGTTTTTTTCCACGTTGGCGCCAAAACTCCTTTTAAACACCAATTTTCTGAGTGTTGTCTACTGCGTTCATAATTATTATATACACTGTGGTTCGTGGTTTCATTCACAAATGCTTTTGGGGAATTAAGTGATAGCGTAGGCTAGTCATTGTCCTCGCAGAACGATTGTAATAAAATGTAAATTAGATTATGTAGGCTGGGAAATTTAGGTTTCTGCACAAATCTGACGTCATCTCACTGATGGCGGTGATATGTATTTTGGCGCTGAGGGGATATTTTCTTATTAGTATTCTGCTGTTTTAAGGAAGGCAATTATATTAATTTGGGTAGGTTCTATATTTTTTTACCGACTTCAAAAAAAGGGGCTCTCAATTCAGTTGTTTTTTATTTTATTTTGCTAGTTACCTCAGAAATCCATCATTTTCTAAACTGAATTGGTTTTTTTTTATTTTTTATTCATAGGATATTCTTTTAGATTGCTCCCAACTACCATTGAAATTTCATCAAAACGCCAAAATCTCGAGTAATTCGGTTTCTTCTAGGCATGTGTGCTCCACCGTATACCGCATCAACGCTTAACATCATGGTTGTGATGGCAGTCAAGCGCAAAAAAAATATGGATAGTGTATATCTCCCTTGTTTGTTTGATCTGAGGTTATGTCTGAGACTAGAGAGTTATGAGATTGAATATGTAGCAGCATATTTAAAGGCGCCATTTAGCCGCACCCTGCCTGGCAAAAACGCCATAAAATCGTATGGAAGCACGCCATGCGTGATGCATTGTGTCGATTTTGAAGGTTTTAGTTGATATTACTTAAGTACCAAGCTATAATTTTGCTGTACTGTCATTATAGCTGTTGAGGATGGCAACACTTTTAGTTACTAGTTTACCTTGGAGTTTTGGCGCGAACGTGAAAAACATGTCGACCTGTTGTATTATTTTCCTAAACTTGTGTATTTTCGAGTGTTAATGTGTAATAATGGTAGATAATTATGTATTATTCCGACTGAAGGACTCTGTTTCCATGGTCATGAAAAAACTATTTTCCCCGAGGCCTTACTTAGATCATTATGGGGCATGTAAGTTGGCTCCAAGAAAATTTTCGTTCATTCTTACTCAAGATCTGTTTCTGGAAAATTGTAACGAGAATCATGTCTGTCAGCCTGGAAGGACCATATGTCGTAGCAGCATATTCATCATCATCATCATTTCAGCCTAACGCGTTTTCACTGCTAGGACACAGGCTTTCTCTCTCTGTCTCTCTCTCGAGAGAGAGAAGAGTCTCGAGAGAATGCTCTAATCCACCATGCTGGTCCAGTGCATGTTGGTTAATGTCATATGTCTTTGAACTTTTTCGAGGTTTTTGGTTTCCTTCACTTTTTGAGCGATGGCATCGAAACTGCACATATTTATTTAAGTAAGTCTAAGTACCTACTAAATAAGTCATTGGTGCTGGGCTGAGGATCGAACTAGGTGCCGTCAGATTGTAAAGTGCACATACAACCGCTCGGCCACCATCGCTCTAAAAAGTATTAGAGATTATCTGTGCTGTAGCGAAGTTATTTTAGACGATTTGTAAAGATTTAACTTTTCCCAGGAACTCATTCTTCCGGAAAACGGAAAACGAACGGTTCCCAAGGAATTATTGCGCAACTGCAAAAAGGCTGGTGTTAGCAATGGAAATGTACGCCCGTTAATGTTATTTAAGGCATTTGCGTGCGCGTATCACATGCGATAGCCTTGCGGTCGATGCACTATATTATTACTACGTATTTATATTATGCTAGCTGGATGGATTAGGGATGCGTCGATAGCCGCCATAATCCGGTGCCGTGGCACGGTAGAATTTGCGATATAATCGCATATAGCTAGGTTACAGACTAGGTAAAGCTACTGTCATAGAAAGAATTGGGCTAGGTAGTTTAATTAAGTGTTCTTTTTAAGTGCTAAACAAAATACAAGCTAACACTAACACCACAAAATAGTTAGACTGCCCATAGACCGTTGAAGGTCTAAAGATAATCTAAATGCTCAAGCCCACTATCAGTGTTGTTGAACGTGCTCGAAGTATGGCAAGTGATATAATAAGGTGATACAATATTTTCGTGATATTTGCAAAATTGCTCAGAAGCCTAAAGTTGTCTCCACCATGGCACCACTGGCATGACTTGGACTGGATCGTGACTTATGTACTTTGCTTGCTCGACTGTGTCTGTGACTATGATTTGTTTTACGTTATTTAATACCTTGTAAACCTTATTATTATTCCGACTGAAGGTCTCTGTATGTCTATGTAGGTCATGAAATTAAACATCAAATAAAAAAATAACTACCTTGCCAAGTCAGTAAAGTAAAAAAGTTTGACAGTTGAGACTTGGGTTGGTATGTTCCAATGTTTGTTCAAATTATTATTATATTTTAAGGTTTGTTCGTTTGTAATTAACCATAGACAAAAATGTGACCTTTAAAAAAATGCCTAGTGATAAAATTTTACTATAGTTCAAATATACATTGAAAACATCCATTACAACAGTTTTTATCTATTACTAGAGTCCTAACCTCTGTGTTCCTAACCTTGTTCTTTACAATTTTCAGTGGAACATAAACGAGTGATGTGATTTTGATTGCCAGGTATTACGGTAAAAACCACGGTTATTTATGTCTTAGGCCATAAACTCAAGGGTGACTAATCAGCGTTAAACTGCTACCAATCAAAACAATAACGTGTTATAAAAAAAAATACTATCAATGTTGTGTTTAGTCTATAATTAGCGTGCCATAAGATTTAAAAGTTCAATGCGATTGCAATGTAGTTTTTCATCAACATCATCATCATCACCATCATCATTTCAATATGACGTCCACTGCTGGACATGAGCCTCCCCCATCGGTCTTCAAATGGGCCGGGTGGAAGCAGCCTGCATCCAGCGTTTCCCTGCGGTTTCTTTTAGGTCGTCTGTGGGTGGAAGTCCTACGCTGCTTACCAGTCCGTGGTCTCCATTCAAGAACCTTTCGGCCCCATCTTCCATCTGTTTTGCGTTATATGTGCCCTGCCCACTGCCCCTTCAACTTGCTAATCCCGTCTCCGGGTACAGTCGGATAAATATGTAGTTTTTGTCAGCGGTGTTTTTGCTACGTGAACCAACTTAAATTTTAAAATATTTTTGGAGCGAGTAACAAAAAAATTCACCACTGCACCAACATGCACTATGGGCCATCATAGGGCCCACCCTCTTTCTTTTCTCTGAGAGAAGGCCTGTGTTTCAGCAGTGGGAACATGTAAGGCTGATAATGATGAAGATAAATTTTGGAACCGTTTTGGAACAAGCCGTTTTTTATTGGAGTTAGTTACATAATGTCCACCGTTCTGTAAAAATAAATTGCTTATGTAATTCTTAATTGCGGCTTATTCCACGTACGTAACGTTCAACCCACGTGAGTGTCACGTGTCAGGACGTAGCGTATTTAACGGACCGGAAGCAAAATGGCGGCCGGAAGTGACGCCACCTGAGCGCGACCGCCGAGCCTTCTAATGGTGGGCGGGCATTAGCCTTTCCACGGCATGTTTTTATAATTTTCGCAATAAATAGTACTTCATCATCATCAGCAAGAAGACGTCCACTGCTGAACATAGGCCTCCCCCTTTAACCTCCACACTGAACGACAGCCTGCCTTTTGCATCCACTGGATGCCCGTGACTCTCACAATGTCGTCGGTCCATATAGTGGGAGGCCTCCCTAAGCTGCGTCTTCCGGTTCGTGGTCTCCACTCCAGAACCTTTCTTCCCCATCGGTTATCGGTTCAAGAGCGATATGGCTTGCCCATTGCCACTTCAACTAGCAAATTTTAACAACATTTTAACATTTTAAATAGTACTTATAAGTTAATATTTTATTTCAGTTTCAGTAATGTAAGTAACTTTATCAAAGATATTTAAAACCATAGATTGAACATCATACTGATATCTGTTCTACATAGTATAAATTAAAGTAGCTTTCCGCGTCTGTCTGTATGGCCGCTAACTCCTCCTAAACGACGCAACGGATTTTGATGCGGTTTTCACCATCAGTTAGATACATTTTCACGGAAGGTTTATATATATAACTAGCGACCCGCCCCGGCTTCGCACGTCAATTACACCCGTGCGAAGCCGGGCGGTTTGGTCGCTAGTTATAAATACGAAAGAGAAAATCAGAAAAGTTTATGTGACAACAAACAACTAAACTAGAAACAAGCTTTTATTTAAAAAAAAAAACACTTTTCTACTGGCTGTCTATTACGATTAAAAATATACAGCCGTTAAAAGGTAGGACGGGCGGACGGACAGACAGACAGCGTAGGCTTAGTAGGGTCCCGTTTTCACCCTTTAGGTACGGAACCTTTAAAAACCAGAGGTTGGTGGAAAACTTCACGAGAATACCTGACCACGACTCCGTCACGAGGCGCGACGTCATTTGGCACGCTAAACGTGACGCCATGACGATATCCATATTTTCGCATGAACCCATAAAAATTCGAATGCAAATATTATTTTTAGTCACGCGTGAATCGTCTAACTTGTCTATCACTTCCTGATGTAACCGAATTGATTTGTTTCATTTGGGCGGGACAGATGTTAGGCTGCGTTCACATCATCATATTGTTCTACTAGCTGCGCCCCGCGGTTTCACCCGCGTAGTAATGAAAAATGGTGATGATGATGATGATGAAAGTAGCCTATGTCACTCTCAGGCTCTTGAACTATACACATGCAAAAAATCAGGTCGATCCGTTATTCCGTTGCAGCGTGAAAGAGGAACAAACATCCATACATCTATACATCTGTATTACATACAAACTTTCGCGATTATAATATAGGATAATCATCGACAAGAGCCTCAAAAATACATCTGCATCCAACACACACATACAATTACAAGCTTTTATTAAACTTGTTAGTATGTACGTTCGCGGTATGTGTGGGACAAATTTTGCAACTTAATTTTAGACCAGGGGCCTTACGGCCAACTCCTCACGCGGTCTCAAACTATGTTAAAACAGCTCAGTTCAGAAAATCACGTAAATGGTACACTAGGTATATAACCTTAACGCGTCGAGATACCGTTTTACGGTTCAACTTTTTTTCATCACCTAAACAGCAGTGAGTTCTTTATTGATCGTCAAATTCTATAAAATGTTATAGAATCGATCATAGCAAGTACTGATCAAATGGCAATTTATCGAATTTGACGTTCTCAGCTGTCAAGTATGACGATCGTTAAAGAACGGTACTTGCACTGCTGGATTGCTTAAAACAGCTAGGCCCCAGTTATCACCAACCGATTGAGATGAAATTTGGCATACCTATGTAAGTTCGAGAATGCAATGCTATGGTACCATCGAGTTGGTCTGATGATGGAGACAGAAGGTGGCCGTAGGAACTCCTCAACGAAACGACGTAACCCCGACGAGTATGGGTTCATTTGATTTGTCTTCCCAAGCACTTAGGTCCTAGATAAATTCAATACTATGGCGGACAAAATGTTCTTATCTACCATCAACCATCATGATATGGGTATCAAATTAAAGGATTTACTGAGAAGAATATATACAAAAAAGAGTGTTTTTAAAAAGTATCAAGCTCTTATTTCAGTTAAATTAAGTTTTCCTTTTTAGTTTGGGTTAAATCTTGCAACTGCATTTTAAAACAACTATCTCGAACCGATTGAGCTGAAATTTTGCATAATCGTTTAGTTTGGATGACAATGTATAGTTAGCTAAGTGACGTCATTCGAAATCCAATATGATGGACTCCCAAAGATGGCGGACCAGATGCCTTATTATGGATGATTCGGATCGTGATCGCGATCGCGTGCCATCTCACTTACGCACGTGGTGCGAGTAAGTAGATGCGAACGGGACGGCATGCAATCTCGATCACAATCAAACTTCTATAATAAGGGCGCAGTTATCTTTTATGCACTCCCATGATATGGGTATCAAATTAAAGGGTTTGCTGTGAAGAACACGAAAAAAAAGATGTCACACTAAATTCAATATGGCAGACGCACCAAGATCACGGACAAAAGTTTTCTTATCTACCATCATGATATGGGTATCAAATAATAAAGCACCACACAACACAGATGGCAGCACTAGACTAGTTAGCAACTATGTTTACTACAAATTATTATGACCTTTATCAGGTAAGGTAACACGGAGTTGACATAGTGAAGACAATTCGTCGCTAAACAATAACAGGTCTAGTCCAAATATAAACGTCTAAATTCTAGAAAACGAGAACGCGCCGACGCCCACTGCGTCTGGGATTTAACGAGTACAAATCGACCAACTTATCTGTGCAGTTGGGTAAATTATGGAACTAAATATATTCGGGTAGCCGACAGTTTAGTTCAACAAATCCGATGGTGGCTCCCTAGTTCAACTCTTCAGATAAGTTGGTTGGGTAACTTTGGCTGATTCACAAAAGGGGGTATTTTTTATCTGTAGTAAATTGGTTTTGTCAGTTTGGGATATAGATACGGGTGTAAACTAAAAAATGGATCAGCTAGAGTTGAATCAGAATTAATTTATTGTCAAACTGTGTTGGTAATTAATGAGATATTCAGGTTAAAATAGCTTCACCAGCTTCGTCCCCAACGGAAATAATTTATTGTATACATAATAATAATAATCAAAATAAAATGAGACAGATTCGTCACACTTTATATTACCAACACCAAGCAAAGTGGCAGTCAAACGAAAGCACATACCTAGATATAGGTCTGTGATAGAAAGCCTATTAATTAATTATTAAAAAAAAAACGAAGGCATATCTCCCTTGTTCGTCTTATCTGAGCTAAATCTGTTGCATAACAAGAGGTCTGCTTTCTCCTGTTACCTAATCTTAGCATAAGGTTTAAAATTTACAAGAATTGAATGAAGTTTACAAGAACTTGCGTGCCAAAATTATAAAGCGGCATCTTTTAGAAAACCTCTTTATTTCAGCCATGGGACGTCCACTGCTGGACATAGGCCTCCCCCCATCGATCTCCAAAAGGGCCGGTTGGAAGCAGCCTGCATCCAGCGTTTCCTTGCGGTCTCTTTAAGGTCGTCTATATCCACTGTCCATATTGAGGGTGGACGTCTTACGCTGTACTTACCCGTCCGTGGTCTCCATTCGAGAAACTTTCGGCCGCATCGGCGATTCTGCGTGCTATGTGCCCTGCCCAATGCCACTTCAACTTGCTAATCCAGTGGGCTATGTCGGTGACTTTCGTTTGTCTACGGCTCTCCTCATTTCTGATTCGATCTTGTAGAGTAACCCCGAGCATAGCATTCTCCATAGCTCGTTGTGCGACTTTGAGCATGCTTATGAGGCCCATAGCAAAGACAAAAATTATTTCGTATGTACCCACAGTGAGAGACCACGTTTTAAAATATAAGAAAAAAAGGTAGATAATCTAAATGTAACTAATCAAAGTAAATTAAGACAGATTGAGCATTTACGCCACTTCCTCCCAGTGAAAAGCGAATGCGAACCGACACGCACCAATCTTCCTTTAAATATGCATGCACCTCGAAAGGCTGAATCATTAATAATTGGACTGAGGTGCTTATTAAGGAAGGATTGGGGAAGGCGGGTGCTTGAATGGATTAAGGTTATCTTAACGCCCTTTCGGGCCGTGATTAAATTATTTACAAAAACTGAGTTGAATTCTTGTTTTACGAAATATTATGTACAATATAACGTTCAAAATTCACGAGAAAAGAGACTCTAGTCACAGAGTACATACTAGTACCTACATAAATAATACAATCTGTGAGCTTTGACCAAAATAAAATGAATAGACGGGCCCAGAAAGAGCGCATTTTTGAAGATTACAGAATAAGCGCCGGCGGTCCCTTCGATTCAGTCAGTCACTAGTCGTAGGAAATACGACACGAGACTATTGTTACATGATAACGAAACATCTGACAAAATTATGCCTTCGTGTGCTTTCCCAAAGTGTAAATAGGTACACAACAAAAAACCGCCATATTTTTTTTGTAACAAATGTACTGTACATGGTTATAATTAGGTGTTGAAGTATATGTCCGACGGTTTAATTCGTTTTTACTGAGCAAGTTCAATGGTTGTATATGGCCCATCTATTAATTTTATTTTGTTTGCTGTCTGTGAGGCGCTCTGCTAGTTTACAATACAAAACGCCTCGCGGTTTGATCTACTACTCTACAGGAATTGTAAACTTTTCAGGATAAAAATAATAATAAACCTTGTTAATTCGGGGTCTAAGCTACCTTCTTGACCGACTCCAAAAAAGGAGGGGATTCTCCATTCGGTTGTATTTTTTTATGTTTGTTACCTCAGAATTCCGTCATTTACCTATAAACCGATTTTGAAAGTAGATTCAGTAGTTAGGTTATTAAAACAAAAGAACTGTTTTTTTTTTTACTTGGATGACATAATAATTGTCATCCTATTAAACGAAATAGCGTATTTTACTAATTTTAAAGTCGTTTTTTAAATAAATAATTATTACAATGGTTTTGCAGCTGTCAGAGCAAATAAATGCTCGGACCGAGAATATTTTTTTTTTGCCAAATTTTCTCCTTTTTAGGGGTTCGTACCCAAAGGGTGAAAACGGGACCCTATTACTAAGCCTACGCTGTCTGTCTGTCTGTCTGTCCGCTCTACCTTTTACGGCTTTATCTTTCGAACCGTAATAGACAGACTGTTGAAATTTTCACAGAATAAGTAACGTTACAGCGAATTAACTAAGAAATAATAATAAAGTCAAAAAGAAATACCTAAAGTGGGGTCTACTTACAACAAACGATTGTTTAAACGTGTTATTGTATTAGCTCTAATGCAAAAACGGTAATACGTACAAGCGCCAAACTTGGCATGATTGTAGTACACACTCTAAAGTAGAACAAAAAATAATAAAAACTGGCCAAGTGCGAGTGGGTGACCAATTTCTATTCACTCACCGATTCTCGTACGCTACGTCGGGCGTGATCGGTACTGGACCGCCTGGGCATGATGTCTTTTTGCACTACTTTTTTGTACTTTAGTAGTTAACAATTTATGTAATGGTACGGAACCCTCATAGCGCGAGGCCGACTCGCACTTGGCCGCTTTTATTAAAAACTGCGACGAATGCTTACGAGTGTACACAAGAGAAAATTCCTAAGATAAGCACCAAGTATTGCGTCCGAATATAAATAAGGCCAATCAAAATCGTGTACCTTAAAATAGTCTATAAAATATTTTACGCATCTTTATTACAAACTTTTTACGTCCACACAGAAGATTCACCTGCTGTATTGTGTGGGGAATAAGGTTGAATATCGTTTAAGAAGAGATAGATGGAAGGCAATGGGCGTTGTTTTGATTCGGGAACACCTAGAGAGTATTGTATGCCAAGATTTCCACGTGATGCTCTACAGCCACGATGCGTGGCTTCTCTCACACTAATATTACTATCTACTTGGTTTATAAACATAAAAAATACAATTCGATTTAGAACCCCTTCTTTTTTGAAGTCAGTTAAAATAAATAAATATTAGGGGCATTTTTGCACACACGGTCATCTGACTAAAGCAAAGTAAGCAAAGCTTGTGATATGGCTGCCAGAGACTGATATACATACATACGAACGAGTACATATATATTTTTAATTACATACTTAATTAGATATTCACACCCAGATATAGAACAAACACAAATGTTCATCACATGACTGTTTGTCCTAGGTGGGAATCGAAAACACGTCCCCAATCGCAGAAGGCAGGTTCACTACCAACTCGGCCGCCGGGGCAGCAGCCGAATTGGGCACATTCTTATCGTTTTTAGGGTTCCGTACCCAAAGTACGGTATTCTGTACGTTATCTGTCCTCCTGTCTGTCTGTCTGTCCGTCCTACCTTTAAACGGCTGTATCTTTCGAACCGTAATAGATAGCCAGTTGAAATTTTCACAGAATATGTAATGTTACGACGGATTAACAATAAAGACATAATAAAAGAAATAATAAAAAAGTCAACAAGTAAATACTAAAGGGGGATCCCCATCTCATACAACAAACGTAGTTTTTAACGTATTTTTGTATTAGCTGTAATGTAAAAACGGTAATACGTACAAGCGTCTAACTTGGTATAATTATAGTACACATTCTAAAGTATAATAATAAATAATGGCCAAGTGCGAGTCAGTGACAAGTTTCTGTTAATTACCAAGTTATAACTGGAAATTTCGTTTAATTTTGAATATTGTGGTGGTACGGAACCCTCAGTGCGCGAGCCCAACTCGCACATGGCCGGTTTATTGTAGTTGACTAAACGTAAATAAATAAAGCGAAGGTGCTAATTATGCATTGTTATTGCATGTTCCCTGAGCCTCTGTTATGATGAATAGATCCGGCGCACCCACGTTGTAAATAGACGGACTGACAGACAGATGTTCCGATATTTCCGATATTGTACGAGCAAGGATAGGGCGCGGAGTGACGCTGTCTTCGTTGTTTACGATATGTGCCTTTTCGGTAGGTAATACTAATCATAATATCTATATATACTAGTAGTTCTAACTATGACCTCGTTACCCATAAATCTTCGGAACTCCTTGATCGATTTTGCCCATATCCGAAATTAAAACATTTTTATATTTTTTTGTTAAAACTTCTCACTTCATAATATCAAGTCTTATTTCATCAGTCTTAGTAGTTTTGTTTTAGAATTAATTTAAGATTCCACTACTTGTTTTAGAAATAAAGATTTATTATTATTTATTATTTATCCCTCATGCTAGATGGACCGACGACATGGTGAGAGTCGCTGGCAACCAGTGGATGCAGATGGCAGGCTGTCTAAGGGCCTCCCCCTTGTTCAGCAGTGGACGTTATCTGGCTGATGATGATGATGATGAAAAACTAAACAATCCAATAGGGCCCAATTCTTTTTAGCACTAAGGCCTTTGGTTACTAAGCTACGTCACTCACTGGTTATAACCATCAGCTAGTTTTCACAGCTATCACACTGTATACCTACGTATATAGGCTTATAAAGGCAGGCTGTCGTTCAGTGTGAAGGTTAAAGGGGGAGGCCTATGTTTAGCAGTAGACGTCTTCTGGCTGATGATGATGATTATATAGGCCGCAGGTGCGTTCCAACACAGTATAATACCCGTACATCTTCAAGGATTATCCGAAAACCACCCCGAAAATCTGGAAAAACGACCCTGCAAAATAGAAAAAACTGGACAAATACGAGTAGGACTCGCGCTCTGAGGGTTCCGTTGGACGAAACCCACAGAGCGAAAAAAACGACAAAAAAGTTGAAATATTGAAAGACAAACTTAGCTTTGTGGTGGACAATAAGGTTCTTCCATACATACAAACTACAAAATGTAAGTTTGTAATCACAAAACAATACTTTTTATATGATATAAACTGCTAGGATATGCTGCTATAGGATTTTTTCCTTTATATGTGTTGCTATTTTATAATTTTAGGTTAACGAGAGTACCCTATAGGTTTTGATTCCCTGAAATTGCAAAATATGCGAAAGTATGCAACAAAGACGGTCATATCTTTTGATCGCGTTGATTTACAAGTTTGTTTTTTTCACAGCTGAAACATACAGTAGACCCGAGTATTTGATAAATTTCAAGTTGATACATCTACGCGTTTAAAAAAAAACGGTCTTGACAGACAGACAGACGGAAAGACAGACAAATAAGTGATCCTATAAGGGTTCCGTTTTTTTCCATTTGTGGTACGGAACCCTAAAAACACCCGGTAAATTCAGAAAAAAACCAGCCAGCTTTGGAATTTAATGCGACCGTCGTCACTCTACCGTCAACTTCCCCTATCCCTATACAGAGTGTAACAAAAACCCTGTCCGATCTGTAGAGGACATAATAAAGATGTCCCAGTAAACGGAAGAAAATAATAGTTATTCGCAGGCGCTTCTAGATAGGAGCGTTTGTATAATTATCATTCAAATTTGAGAATAAAATCGATATTTCTTCAAAAACGTACTTACTGTTGAAGCTAGCAACCACATTTTTATCTAAAGAGTCACATTTACGGTTGTCCCTTAGTTCGTTAACAGCTGTTGCTATGTAGTATAAATTTTTTTGAATGGGAATTTCATTAGCTTATTTATAATGATGACTCGAATAAAACTTCGTAGTATTTTTTTTTCTTACCTGTCCATGTTTGTGTTATCTTGTAAACAAATAATGGCGTCAATCACAGGCGTCTTTCGACCAATGACAGCTCTGAATTTCCTCGCTGGTGATTTTCATTGGTTGCCTGTCAGCCATATTTGTTTACAAGATAAGACAGGTAAGAAAAAACAGACTTTACTAATGACCATATTTAGTTTTATGTTTTTACTTCTTTTTCCTCAATAACATTACTAAAAATATAAAACATAAAACAATGTTGCATTAATCGTAATTTAATTTTAATACTATGCATTAATTGTAACTTTTTTAATTGTGATACTCTGCATTAATTGTAATGTAATTTTAATACTAATATAATAATTGGGTATAGTAAATAATAATATAAATGAATTTAACCCAGACATTAAAAATACTAATTTATTCAATTTACAATAATCATAAGGCATGCTAAAGTTTTTATGGGTTGAGGAAATAAAATTATATTTTATTTGCAAATAGTTACGCTGTTCTGGATCGGATAGGAGTTTTGTTTCACCCTGTATAGGTAGGTATAAGTTTTATGTCATGTAGAACGTTTAATATTTATGACGTTGTTATGACGTAGGACTATGAATTACCTACTAGGAGTTATTGTGTTTAGTTGGGGTGACACAGCTTTCGGGGGTTTAGCTGCATTTTATGTGTGCGGCTAGCGGCTAGGTACATGTGTGCTTCAAACAAGTTCTGCAGAGCAAGTACCGAGGGTGAAACCGGTGGGTTGTTTATCTAAGTATAATAATTATACACTACTAGCTGACCCGCCAGACGTTGTCCTGTCTTAGAACTGCCAAAAGCGCGAAGTTAAAATCGTCGTTAAGTTTTCTGAAATTTTCCAATTTTCTGCTCAATTTTCTTAATTTTACAAATTATCAGAAAACTTTAAAAAAAAGATGAATGAAATCGGTAAAGTCGTTCTCAAGTTATGGCGTGGCCAAGGTAAATAGGGATTCATTTATATATATATATATATTATGATACACAGTAACTAAATGAACGTACACGTTCAGGTGGTCCAAAAACTTTAAAAATAAGTCTGGGTTATATTACCCTTTTAAACATACATACAACATAAACTGACTTCAAAGTAAATTGGCCAAATTCGATAAACGCCATTCATCTCCTCATCGTCATCACCATTTCAGTTATAGGACGTCCACACTGCTGGACATAGGCCTCCTCCATCGATCTCCAAAAAGGCCGGTTGGAAGCAGCCTGCTTCCAGCGTTTTCCTGCGACCTCTTTTAGGTCGTCTGTCCATTTTGTAGGTGGACGTCCTACGCTGCGCTTATCGGTCCATGGTCTCCATTCGAGAACCCTTCGGCCCCATCGGCCATCTGTTCTACATGCTATGTGCCCTGCCCACTGCCACTTCAACATGCTAATCCGGTGGGCTATGTCGGTAACTTTCATACGTCTACGGATCTTCTCATTTCTGATTCATCTCCTAATCTAATCTAATTTTCAATTGGTTTTAAATGTTCTCTTTTAATTTTTCATCGTATTTACCTACTTCAAATTTCATTGAAATGAAAACTATGTATCTAAAACCACGTTGTTTTTTTTTTGTGATAAGACCGCAAAAACTTATTCTGTATTTTCACAACAAAAACCTATGAATTCACAATAACTCCGCTGGGAACAATGCCTAGAGCTCGGCTATTCGACTATTTCTAGTAACAAAGCGGGCTCTGGACAGTGTCCGATTGTTTTACAGCCATCCAGACGGATTTATTTGTTAATTGCTTTTTGTAGGATTTAAATTAACTGCCGTGAAATCGGTATTGTTTGTACATGGGTGGTTTATGTGTGTTTTTGCATAATAAATTGTGTACGTCGATGACTCCACACTATTTTACGGAATTTTTCGAAAACAGGGCCCCTTTCGTGAGCTAAGAGCTCATCAACGCGAATCAATTTAGGTGACTGCGGGAAATTAACAATAACTAAATTAACACAACGAGCTATGGAGAGGGCTATGTTCGGGGTTTCTCTACAAGATCGAATCCGAAATGAGGAGATCCGTAGACGAACGAAAATCACCGACATAGCCCACTGGATTAGCAAGTTGAAATGGCAGTGGGCAGGGCACATAGCACGCAGAAAGATGGCCGATGGGGCCGAAAGGTTCTGGAATGGAGACCACGGACCGGTAAGCGCAGCGTAAGACGTCCACCCACAAGATGGACAGACGAGCTAAAAGAGACCGCAGGGAAACGCTGGATGCAGGCCGCTTCCAATTCCCTTCCCTTTTGGAGATTGATGGGGGAGGCCTATGTCCAGCAGTGGACGTCCTATGGCTGAAATGATGATGATAAGGGAAATTAAGTGAACATGAACCTTAACTCACCTAGATACAATTTGCGGTCGCGTAACTTTTCACAGCCACCTAAATTGAATTCTCCTACTTTTAGCATCGCTTATTACTGAAGATAAAATGCAAAATATTTTTTTTTTTATAATTAAGGCTTAATATATTGTATTAAAGTCACATTTAGTGGAGCAAAACCATGGCGCTTACACATAGGCATGCGTTTTACTACTTAGCTATGTTTTTAAGGGTTTTCTAATTTTTTTTCGAAAAGTATAAACAGTTAATTTATAGTTCCCTCCATAAAAATTGGTACTATGACCATAATGGAAAAGAATTATAAGTAGAAAATGAAAACGCGTAGTATGTAAAGATAGACTTTCATATAGAAAGCAGTATGAATCCGTAGAAGCACAACGCATCAAAACGGGCATTACAAATTCGTAGAGGAACTACGCGGTCGTAGCACCGCTACATGTCCGTAGCGACACTAATGCGTCTTACAAACGATGCATTTATACGTGAAATGCTCTCGCACGCGTGCCTTTTCTCTAAGTGCACCGTGAGACATACTCACTCATAAGCTAAAAACATTGGCTCTACGAATCCGTAGACGCACCTTGTTACTTTCGTAGAGGTACTACGATACCTAAGCAGCACTATTTTAGTTATGTGTTGAAAATAAGAAAAATCAATCTATCATAGGTACCTTCACGTGCCGGGATCTCGGGAAAAGTGAACTTCTTTCTTCAGTCTGTCATAGTCTTACCTGAAAAAGGAAATATGACATTGATGTTATAAAGCTAAATAATTTTTAGGGTTCCGTAGGTAAAGGGTGTCAACGGGAATCTATTACGTGCTTGTTCACGTTAACTTGCGGGCGCGTTGGCGGGAGCGGTCGTGATATATCAAACATCCTACATAGTATAAATTAAAGTCACTTTCCGTGTCTGTCTGTTTGTATGACCGCTAACTCCTCCAAAACCACGGAACAGATTTTGTTTCAGTTTTCACCGTCAGTTAGATAATTATTCACGGAAGGTTTATATAACTAGTGACCCGCCCCGGCTTCGCACGTAAATTACAGCCGTGCGAAGCTGGGGCGGGTCGCTATAGTATGGTATAATATAAAAGTGTTCACGTACATAACGCTGGCGCGTGCAACGTGCTCGTGGCAATATCAAACACGTAAAGTTGGTTGTGTGTTCACGTCGAACTAGCGGCAAAACGCGCGATTCGCACGCGGCGAAGTTTAGCGAACTTCAACCAGTTTGAACTTGTAGAGAATATAACACGGGAATTATGTCTTTTAATATCAGTACAGTACAGAAGAGTTTATAAGTGATAATCAGGGAAGAATTACAATTTGACAAAGCAAACACCCACATCATATGAATAGAAACGTTCTTAATAAAACGTGGTAGACTGTTTGGGAGATCGCTAGTTTTGAAAGCGTGAGGTCGCTGGTTCAAATCCCGGGCCTGTACCAATGAGCTCTTTGTAGTTTATGTACGGATTTTCATACCACTGACTTTTCGGTGAAGAAAAACATCGTGAGAAAACCTGCATAAGTAGGGAGAAGGAATTTAATGGCGTGTGTGAATCCACCAACCCGCACTGGGCCAGCGTGGTGGATATGGCCGTGGTGGTAGGCTAAAAGTCCAGCAGTGGACTGTTAAAAGGCTGATTATGATGATGATGATGTTCTTTATAAATATCCCATTTAAAGTAATAGTTTTTAAGAATATAAGATCGTCCAAGTTTATATACTGCAAACAAGTCACATCCGCACAAACGCCTGGTGGCTAAATGTGAACGAGAACTCGTCAAGACTACCGCAACCGCAAGCTCAATGTGAACAAGCACGACTAAAGAAGATACTGGGCCTAATGGCCAACTGCTTACGCGGTATCAAGCTAACGTTAAAACCGCGCAGTTTGGAAATTCGCGTGAACGTGAATCTTATCGCGCCCAGATACGGTTTGCGGTCTTGCTAAATTTTTTCATAACCTAAACTGGATTGCTTTAAATAGCCAGACGTAAGGCCCCTGGAGTGCTCGCAACTTTGGGATGGATCAGCTAAGTACTAGACTGGGACGTTGGAGTCTATTGAGAAACGTGCCAAAAAGCTCATCAGCGAAAATTCTTAATCTTGGACATCGGCGCAATGTTGCTATTCTGTTTTTTTTTCGGATACATTTCAGAGTGTGTGCATCGGATCTGCATGATCTAATTCCCTCCTGCCCATTTTTCTATTGGACAGCCAGAGTGGGCACGAAAAGCCGACACCGCTGATATTTCTAAAACCCGCACGAAACGCTTTGATTCCACTTTTATTGTGCGAACCGCTAGTGGACTGCGGTGCCTGAATGGGTATACACCGATAGTTATATACATGGATGGCGGGTGGATCGGTTTCTCCTAGGCAAGCATATTTCATTGTAGATCGATCCTCGCTTCACATCAGGTGAGATGGCGGTCAAACGTAAGCCTATTATTAAATTTAAAATAGAGAAGCAAAAAAATGTAGTCATTTCAAAACATCCGTAAAATCAAAAGTATTTCTATACGCTTATTTACAGCCTATTAATAAATGGATATCAGAAACAAAACGTAAATTTTGCGTAGTTTACGCGATACGTCAAGAAAAACGTTTGAATTGATGACGTCACTTCCGCTATGGTTAGATACAGTGATTTTTTTCAACTTGTAAATATTTAGAATGTGTAATGTGTCTCACCACTCTGATTAACCGAGAAATCTGGAGGAAGCAAAACAAACATTGCAATCTTAATCCTTTTTTAGAGTTCTCCAATTTTTTCACTTAACCGCTACACCGCTTGCAAAAACTGTAAGTACGGCACTCATTTTTAGGGTTTCCGTGCTCAAAGAGTGAAAACGGGACTATTACTGAGCCTACGCTGTCCGTCTGTCTGTCTGTCTGTCCTACCTTTTAACGGCTATATCTTTGGAATCGTAATGGATAGCTAGTAGATTGTTTTACAGAATATGTACGTAATGTTACGGCGGATTAATTAAGAAATAATAATAAAGTCAAAAAGTAAAAACTAAAGAGGGATCCCCATACAATAAACATCTTTTTAAAGCTACTTTTGTATATTTGCTCTAATGTAAAAACGGTATGGACGAAACACGGAGACATTTGAACACAAACGATAATTTTATTGTACTAAAGCATATCTCCCTTTTTGTCTTATCTGAGCTTCTACCACTGATATTAACATATTTTTTAAGTCTTGTGTATATGTATTAATATTCTGGATTTTCGTTGTCTTTAATAAATATATTTTAAATTTGACACACTACTGTTCAATAATTTCAATGCCTTTTTCCCGCCTTTGCCATGATTCTTGGTGCATTGCCGTGTCTATTTTTTTTCTTTGGTTCCTTTTCTTTTCCATAAATTTGTGCGTAAGTAACGCTTTAAATATTTTTTTACATAATCTTTGTTCACTTACCGACCAGAAATATAGATGACGCTTTTGCAAAAAAAAAAAAAAAAAACATTTTACTCTATTCGACTCTTGCATTGTACAAATGACTAGTATAAAAAGGCCTGTTAGAATAAACTGGGCTGCCATTTACACAGGTCTACGCACACTGGCTAGAAACTGGAGGCATGCAGTAGGAAAATGCTAAGGGTCACTGACTGACATTTAGATGAGAAAATATGGGTTAAAAGGTTGCAAGTGAAGTTTAAAATGTGGGTCATAACATAAGTCGTAATAGGAAAGCGGAAGTGTAGTGGTTGAGATGTTGAGTCGCCGGTCCGAGGTTAAGAATTCATTTTCTCTAGCGAGTTTTTTTTTCTAAAGATTTGATATTGGAGATACTGCGGAATAAACGGCTTCTCTCACAATAAGAAGGCAAAATAATTTACAGTGAAATTTTATTTATCTAGTATTCAATTGCTCGTATAGCTTGTTCAATAGTGCCAATGGGGTCAGTGTGCCTAGTGTGAGTTTCTCCAATAGTTAGTTTTACTAATTCAATACGATAATTACGAAAATTAAAATGTTTCTTTTTTTTCATATTGGATTCAGATCTAGGTTTGGCCACCAATTCGCCTAATGAATGGTACACCACGTAGATCCATGTGTATGCATTCTATTCTTATATTTCTTCTTTTTGGCATAGAACAAGACAATTATGAGGACGACCATAGAATAATGTTAATCCAAAAGAAAAGGCAAAAAAAGATATAAAATTACGTACATTGCTGGCGGTTCTAATATTAAAACTTGATACGTTTTTAGTCCAAGAAATAGTGGGCAGTGTAATAAAGGAGGTCCATAAAAATTTCACCCCAATTAAAAGTTAAGAATTATCTACATAACTATGTACCTATTTCAAACAGTCAACGCATCATCATAATCATTCCAACCATATGACCTTCACTGCTGGACATAGGCCCCTATCGATCACCAAAAGAGCCCGTTGGAAGCGGCCTGCATCCAGCATTTTTCTGCGGTCAATTTCGTTTGTCCATATTGAGGGTGCACGTCCTACGTTGCGCTTACCGGTCCGTGGTCTCTATTCGATATCCTTTCGGCCCCATCGGCCATCTGTTCTGCGTGCTATGAGCCCTGCCCACTGCCACTTCAACTTACTAATCCGGTGGGCTATATCGGTAACATTCGTTTATCTACTTACGGATCTCCTCATTTCTGATTCAATCTCGTAGAGACACCCCGACCTATAGCTCGTTGTGCGACTTTGAGGCCCATAGTGAGACACCACGTTTTAGTGCCGTATGTCATCGCTGGCAACACACCCTAGTAGAAGACTTTCGTCTTAAGGCACTAAAGTATTTTAAACGAGTCAACGCATGAGATCGCTAAATTATTTATAACAATGACTGCTAATGTACTTGAGATTTCTCAACAAATACCTTTACTTTTAATTACACATCTGACGAAAGATATAAAACTGTTAATTTGGGCTGAACAAATAAATATGACGTGGCCTGTGGACGGTACAGCCAACGCCATCTATGAGTCACGTACGTAAATTTTATTAGTGATTTTTTTATCGCTTATTTCCGGTTTGCGAGAGTGAAATTCATTCATGGGAATAGACCGAAGACTATTTAGACACGACACTAAATTAGTACGACAAACAAGGTGATAGGCTTATTCCTTCAAGGGCGTGTCTATAGAAGCCATGGGCTATTAAACTCAGCGATACATTCGTTCTGCGATTTTTTTATTTGTTGTACTTAGCAGGCTGTAATGCTTTTATTTAGCGCGAGTACCTAAGTGTAGCGATGGATTCAATTGGCGCGAGACGCAAATATTTTTAGCAGCCGTTGCAGCACACAACTAGTACGTTTCACCTATGGCAGGAAATTCAAATTTCAAATAGTTTTTTTGTCCTTGTAGCTAGGCCGGGTGATTGCAGTGCAACTTTGGTACTTGCACTGCTGGATTGCTTTAAACAGCTAGGCGAACAAAATATTATAACACGTACATTATAATATTATATTATGAAATCACCACATCACCAATCACATAATATTATATTATAATGTACGTAGAGCAATGACGACGTAGAGCTTCCATAAAAGGCGCACTTTATCCTAGTTCCTTGTGATTTTTTACTCCTGACCGAGCTTAGCAATATCAGGAGTCGCAAAACTTTTAGTAACACACCTAGACTACCTTCAACTTTACGACGAGAGAGAGAAAGCCAACGTCGAGAAAACAAAATAATAACTGAAAAAAAAACAATGACATAAAGCTCTACTGTAAAATTAATTTGAATTTGGAATTCCAAGTAGATAAAGGACCAAGATATGGTTATTGACGCCATCGTGAATAAACATGTCTCATTGTATTATTTTCCTAAACTTGTGTATTTTCGAGTGTTAATGCGTAATAATGTGGATTATTATTTATTAAGTGTTCGTGGACGTGCTCAAGTGTGGGTAAGTGATATAACGCGGTGAAACATGAATTTTCGTGTTGTTTCCAAAGCTCCATAGAAGCCTGTAAAGTCTCCACCACCTTACTAGGGCATGACTTTGACTTGACCGTGACCTACTTTGCTTGACTCTCACTGTAAATGACTTGTTTGACTACATTTCGTCAAACTTGATAATAATTTAATACTTAACACTGGCAAACGCACAAGAGTGTGACGCCAAAATCATTACAGAGGAAAGAATAAAAAAGCAAGAAAATTTAAGCCAAAAGAATCCGGCAATTTCAAAAACAATGATAACAACTAACGAAGGATAACCTGGCTATAACATTTATAAACGTATAGCGTGTAGTAACGATTATTTTAATCTGTTAAGTATTTAGGAAAAGTGCAAACTTTATCCCAGTTCCGTGCGGTTTGCGACCTCTGACCGAGTGCGGAAATGTCAGGGGTAGGTAACATTACGTACACCGACGTCGTTCTAAATATGTAGGTATTCTGTACACGATTATTGATAATTAGCTGACAATGATGATGATCGGGGGCCGAAAGGTCCTGGAATGGAGATCACGGACCGGTAAGTGCAGCGTAGGACGTTCACCCACAAGATGGACAGACAACCTAAAAGAAACCGCAGGGAAACGCTGGATGCAGGCCGCTTCAAACCAGCCCTATTGGAGATCGATGATATTGCAAAAAAAAAATAAAGAAAAATATTTATTTATGACAGAAACAAAAGATACATAGATATTACTGCTGGTTGTAAACAATTTAAATAAAAAAAGCTCATTTTTTTTTCAATTAACTGCATATCCAGATATGTTTTTACTGTGAAAATGTTGCATTACTGTAAAACTGTAGTAAGTAAATAAAATATTACGCCATGCACAGTGGAGATTACTCATTTGAAATGTTATATTTTATCTATACTAATATTATAAAGAGGAAAGATTTGATTGTTTGTTTGTTTGTATGCATTGAATAGGATCCGAAACTACTGAACTGATTTGAAAAATTCTTTCACTGACGGGAAGCTACACTATCCCCGGGTGACATAGGCTATAATCTATACCCGTGCGAAACTGGGGCGGACCGCTAGTGTGTAAATAAACTGAATTTGAATTACAAAATTAAAACAAAAACTGCATTGATTTTATGTTTCTGAGTCAAAATTGTGTCAAAATTGACGGGTCCTATCACATTTTTTGACGAACAAAGCATCGAAAACTTGTTTTTTTGGTATAATTTTTCTTTCAACTAATAAGATCTGTAGAAAAATCAGTTGCTGTAATAAATAGATCTGTGTTTTTTATTGAATGTAGCGGCTTCAGATTTTGGTAAAACTCAATAAATTTTGTTATCTCTAATTTACAAAAGTAGTTTTTCGTAAGCCTTTTGGGAGGGTAAGTTTAAGACGGGATTTAGTTAACTTACTGTCATAAAATTAACATTTTCATGTTATGGTTTACTTATTTTATATTTATCTAGAAAATTACGGCTTTATTTCTTCGTTTTATGCCCAAAAATACAAATACTTAAAATTTAACGGTTCATTTTGTAATACGCTTCTTAAGCCCTTATACTGGGAATGTAAACGTGTAGTAAAACTATTATTTTATAATCTGTGAGAGTTCAAAAAGTGCAAACCCGTGCAAACTTTATCCTAGTTGCCGTGACCGAGCTCGCAAATGTCAGGGGTCACCAATACGCTGCCACAGGGCGTATCTTTTGTGCAAGAATCCTTGGAGAGGTATCGCTTCCAGAATTAGGTCGTACTACTGTTAGGGCGAGTGTTTTTTTTTACACTTTACTACCATATCTACTACTAGCTGACCTGACAGACGTTGTCCTGTCTTCTTCGTCGTCTAAATCTTATTTTTTTACACCTTGGGTTACATTATTGGAGTTTTAGTAAGGATCCCTATTTTTTTTTGAAAATATAATATAGCCTGTGTTACCCGGGGATAGTGTAACTTCCCAACAGTGAAATAATTTTTCAAATCGGTTCAGTAGTTTCGGTGCCTATTCAATTACAAACAAACAAACAATCAAGTCTTTCCTCTTTATAATATTAGTATAGAAGTATAGATATCTATTAACAGACTTCAAAAAAAGAAGAGGTTCTCAATTCAACTGTTTTTGTATGTTTGTTACGCGATTACTTCGCCAATTATGAATTGATATACCTAGATGTTTTTTTTTGTTTAGTAGGTCATACTTCAGAGGTGCTCCCATATAAATTTTATAGAAATGGCTTCAGCGCTTTTTGAAAAAATCTACATACACATAATATACACAGATGACGTTTTGGTTTGTGATTCGTTTCAGCAAAAGTTTTGATAACACTTTCAATCTTTGTTTTAACCTTTGGTTTTAACTGTAATTTTTCAACTTTTTAGTTTACATTTGTTGGACTGTTATTCACGACTAAAATCGGCAGGACTGATCTTGTTGAAATATGATAAGAAGGTGGAGTGATTAAAAGGACGGACATAGACTTTCCTTCTGGAAAATATGGGAAAACTGGTGAAACGCAGGAAAACACACATGCACGCCTGATATCACTTGCGAAGTTATAAAAATACCTATATGCCAAATAATTGTATCAAAGCTACCTAGACACTATTATAAATTTATTAGACTAAAGCTGGTGGCAAAGAAATTAATGTACATAGGTATAAGTCAATGGCTGGCGGTAGCATTTTTGTAAAGTAAATTTCCTACTTTTGTGAGAATAACTTTTTTAATTTTCTACAAAACCAGTCACCGATATAGCTTAGCGTGCAAGTTGAAGAGGCAGTCCGGTCATATCTATCGCAGAACCGATAAACGTTAGAATAGACAAAAAGGGGAGATCATGAATCTGCAAATGTAGTGTAGGGCGCCAT
Organism: Agriopis marginaria; assembly: GCA_932305915.1. NCBI lineage: Eukaryota > Metazoa > Arthropoda > Insecta > Lepidoptera > Geometridae > Agriopis > Agriopis marginaria. Next base: position 15,250,347 of record OW029914.1, on the reverse strand, counting down.
GAGACTCGATGGAGTGACGATTTATGTAAAGCAGTGGATGGAAGCAAAAAGCACAAGATTGGGCTGCAGGGCATGCCTTGGGAGAGGCCTATATATAAATATCCAGCAGGCTTACCATGGGCTGTGGATAAATTGCCTTTCCACTGTTTTTATCCACGCCTAGATGCGACAAAGCTAGAATATGGATACGTTTGTCTTTTTCTCGCGGGATAAAAACGGTGGAAAGACAATTAGTCCACGGCCCGTGCTAGGCCTGCAGCAGTGGACGTAGGCTTCTCCCATGTTTATAGTTTATAGCTAATAGGTATCTGTCTTTCCGTTACTTTTTGCGTTAAAGCAAATAGAAAAATGCGATAGGTTCATTTTTGGCGTTCTGCGTGCATGCGAGAGTTAAAGTCTATTTACATCTAATCCTCTATATAAGTAAGTATTTTCACACTAATAATGATTTCATCATCATCATCGTCGTTTCAGCTCATAACGATCCATTGCTGCCATTAGGCCTCTTCTTCTATCTTCTTTCTCATCTTTGGGTACGCTGCCAACTGGTAGTAGCATTGGGATTGTTTTTAGTCCTTCAACGGTATAAAAAAAAAAACCCCCGGGTAAATGTCACGTTTTTTTTTTTTTTTTTTTTTATATGGGCAGTCTTACTGTTTATAATGTTATTATTAGCTTGTGTTTTGTTTAATTAATAAAGGCACATAAAAATATTATAATAATAATGTTTTTTTTTACTATTAGAGGATATGTTTAGCACTTCAATGTTACGAGGCCTATCCACACTCAATATTTCCCTTGCAAAATGAAAATCAGTGCCTACGTTAAACCAACAAAAATCTTATCTTACTCATGAATAAAACAATCATAATGAATAAAAGAAATTCAACACGAAATAATACGAGCAAAACACATTTATTTCCACCCTCCGAGGGAAACCGTGGAAAGCTTCAGAAAGCCAATGTGGCCTAACGCCATCTATGATTTAGTGACGGGAGCTCTTTAAATGTTAGGTTAGAAATAAAACCAACAAGGTATTTAGTTAGTACATTTAGTGCTTATTGTGTTTTAGATTGTTTATCTATAGCCATTAATATATTCTAGTAACTGACATTTTGCTGTGAGATTATGATTTACTGGTAGTTAATGCTTTAATAGGTTTGGCATGAGTAAAAGCGGCCAAGAGACTGGTGTTCAATTAAATATGACTAAAGACAATTTTAAGTGCCCATCGGACGTTAACTTGTAAGATATGCCAATAGTATAAGTAGAGAAAGAAAGATCAATAAGTTAGAGTCATGTTATAGTCGGGCAGAATTTTTCCGCAAGGATTTTGTAGGTACTTAAGGTACTACGAGCTTTATCTTCTATATTAGCTGTATAGGCTCTACCATGGCTCGATTTCCTTGATACTTTTGCTATTGATTGGCCAGGAATGGAGGTTGGTTTATATACACGTAATCAGGACATTTTGAAAGAGACTGGTGTCGGAAAAGCTTTGCTTTACATTTTATACAAGATTAACTGAGATAGGTACTTAAGTATTTAGTTATAGTCTAATGATACTAAAAATTGTATTTCGATATTAGGTTAGAGCAGTTTTTATTTTATTTTTGACTAAATCAGAAAGAATTATAATATAGAAAGTACGTCGAAAGATACTTTAGTTTCGCGGTAGAGCTTTTATGGAGCTCAAGTGTGAAATTATGTCAGAAGAGTCTGCGTAAAGACAGCGTTAAGTGTCGTGGAGACAATTTTGGCTGAGTACCCATATGTTTTCAGAATCGCCTGGTAGCCACGGTCAGACAGCTCGATTTATATTTATCACACACTACTTACTGACTTCCAGACACTCCCAAGAGTCGGAGACAGTACGAGACCGGTTAGCAAAACTGTAGGTACTTCAAGCACTCTCACTCGCGCTCGTTATCGATATCCTGAAATCGCGAATTAAAACTCGATTCTTACATAATTCCCGTCCGCCATTACCTCGTGTTTGGCGCGGGAATCTCGCCCTTGCGTGTGTAGATTTAGAAGCTGTTGTTTCCCATGCACAGTACACGTTTAGTTTAATTTAGCTGCGCCCGCGTTACAACCTTGAATTGGAACGCACCTTTAATTTTAGCCGGTTAACCTAGATACGGGTATGGTTGGTGGATCGATAGACGCATGCGCCGTGGTGGTGTGCGGTTGGGTGAGTGCAGGCCGGCACCGGGGGCCGAGGCTCGCGGGCGACTGGCAGCCGCCCGCGCGCGCATGCGCCTCCAGCCCCGGCTAACGATCCAGCCACACGCACTGAACAGGTGTGACGTGCTCCACTATACATCCGACTGCTCTACACTTGGCCAAATCTGACCAAACTTATCATCTGAGCAAAAGGCCATTATCATCACCACTGGACATCTAAAACTCGCATGTCGGTCATCACTGACGGATCTGACACCCGGTGAAGGTGTGACGTGCTCCACTATACATCCGACTGCTCTATACTTGGCCAAATCTGACCAAACTTATCATCTGGGCAAAAGACCATTATCATCATCATCATCAACCAGAAGACGACCACTGCTGAAAATAGGCCTATTTTCCCCCTTTAACCTCCACACTAAACGACAGCCTGACTTTTGCATCCACTGGATGCCAGCGACTCTCACTATGTCGTCGGAACAAAACGTGGATATTCGCCAAAGAACCAAAGTCACCGACATAGCTGTAAAAATTTGCAAGTTGAAGTGACTATGGGCAGGCCACATCGCTCGAAGAACCGATAACCGATGGGGAAGAAAGGTTCTTGAGTGGAGACCACGAACCAGAAGACGCAGCATAGGTAGGCCTCCCACTAGATGGACCATTATCATCACCACTGATCATCTAAAAACTCGCATGTCAGTCACCACTGACGGATCTGACACCCGCTGAAGGAGTGACGTGCTCTACAATACAGGGCAACAGATCAAACGTTATTACCTCGTCACATTCAGTCAGGTATCACTAGAGAACCAGGAGTCTGGTGTCAGTTTGCTCCGACTGAACCGATACCCGCTGATGATCTGTTGACAACGGTGATCACATGCTATCCTACTCACATCAACTTACTTACACCATGTGCGCAAATAGGACGGCGAAGAATGCCATCGCTACCATACTTACTCGATGAGACCCTGGTGTGTCTTGTTCAAAGGGCGTAGCCAGGATTTTCTTGAGGGGGGACGGGGGGTGGTTTTAGTGTGGTCCTCTTTTGGGGTCACGGGGGGAGGTAGATGCCCTGCTCTTAGTTCTAGGGGGGAGGCCTATGTTCAGCAGTAGACGTCTTCTAGCTGATGATGATGAACTAAAAATCTCGCACTGTTCTGTGTGCATACTGCAGCTTGGCGATTATATAATTGGCAATGGTGTTGGCCTTACCCAGGTAGACACTGTAGTTCTAGTACTACAAAATTTCCAGCGAACAAAAACAGAATCAGAACAGAATCAGAAAAGAATCAGTGGGCACGAAGAATCGTCACCGCTTTATGGTTGATATTCCGAGAAAGCGCTTTGATCCACATTTATTGTGCGAACTGCTAGTCTGTGGAATTCGCTGCGTGAATGGGTGTTCCCCGATAGTTACAATCTGGGTGTCTTCAAGTCAAGAGTGAATCGGTTTCTTTTAGGCAAGCGAGCTCCATCGTAGACCACATCAGGCGAGTAGGCGACCAAGCGCAAGCCTATTTATAATTAAAAAAAAAAAAAAAAAATTGCAACGGGTCCTGCCTAGTTCCACTTTAATTTCATTACCGCGGTTCCGACTTCTCGAACCTTTGTTCTTAGTCGGATTTCGCTATTACGAACTGTCTTGTAGTGTTTTCTTTACAACTCAAAAATATAATACTGAGACTGGAACACCGGTTCAACTCGCAATTTAAAAAAATAGGCAATCATAGGGACTGCCTACAAAAGTGAAAACTAATATATTAGCATGTCGGTGACGGGAGCCCATAAGTTTTCTCCCTTTCAAAAATCGCTCAACGCGTCTAAAGAAGTTTTCACTTCAAAAAAATCACCAAAACCAGACGAGGTATGAAAAGAAACCATTTTCTATCTCAAACCAAATCATAAGTTTAACAGCTTTCTGAGATATATTATAACTATTATTATATACTTCACAATTTCACCAATAAATGTGTAAAATAAAAAGATTATTAACAAAACAGCATTAAATAACTATAGGCAATAAATACAGGCAAAGTGGCGGCGCTGGTGGTGGAAAGATTAACTATTTGAAAGCTCGCTATTACTCCGAACGAGGAAAAATGAAAACATATTTTTGAAAAGTAGCCCCTTGAAAATTATTTCATATTCAGGCCTAATTGATAAAAGGTGCGACGTAATAATTATCTATATTATTTATTTATTTACATAATAGCAACAACAACAATCTTTGAACACAGTGCATGTGACAAATTACTACTAGCGACATCTATGGGAATTTTCCGAAACTAGCAATACACACTGAAGCCACAGGCTTTGCTGAAGCGATACCGCGACAGCTCTTCTGGTTTTCATTTTCAGTGTTACTTTGCACATTTACGGTGTTACTATCCAAATGGTTTGCGTTACTTTACTATCACGTTTTGAACACCATGTTTTAACAAATTATAAATAGAGTATCTCAGCTCAATTTTATTTTTTTACATCGGACTAGGCTAACGTTTGTCCGCGATCTCGCCTGATGGAAAGCGATGATGCGGTTGAAGATGGAGCACGTTTGCCCATTAGTAACCTATTAACTCTAGACTTGAACACTCCAAGATTGTAATGCTGCGGAAACACATACAGGGGCAAGTCGTTCCATTGTTTTGCTGTTCTAATTAAGAAAGAGGAGTCAAAACGCTTGGTGCGAATAAATGGCATTTCGACCAAGTAAGGGTGACGCCTTGCCGTTTGTCTGGACGTCCGGTAATGAAAAGGTTCGTGGAGTTCCGTTGCACACTCTCCGTGGAAAATCCTATAAAGTACCGACAAGCTTGCGACTTTACGCCGGTCGATTGTGTTTTAACACGTTTTTATTGGTTTCATATGCAAGTTGTAAATAATTTACCTACCACCTTTGATCAAAGGTACGAGGTTACGCGGAAAGGGTGTATTAAGCCGAAATATCCTTATTACCCATCATTATGAACATCTTTTACTAAACCACCAAACCTGAAATCGCGAAAAAAAACTGTTCCATACATTTTGTCGAGTGTGAATGACCGTTTTTTATGTAACAGCTGATATTATTTTTGCAATATCAGAGTTGCTTCTATAGTAAAAATTGTTAATAATGATGGTGGCAACCTTTCGGCTTAGTACACCCTTTCCGCGTAACCCAGTATACATAGCAAACATGGTTACTAATCTTGGGTGTTAATTTTAACCAATTTTACCGCTATTACTTTTAAGTATTGTATTTATTTAAAACATTGGTTTAAGTCAATATCCCAAACTTTTTTTAATCATAGCCTTCTTGCTTCTTGTAGATAGGTAGTCGTAGAGGGAGAAAGCAAGAATCTATGTAGGTCACAGACGTAGAGAGAGAAAGCAATAGAGGAGTAGCTAGCGTACAGCTATGAGATAGCAATAATTTTTGGTAGATTGCCAGGTGAGAAAGTTTACCCATATTACTGGGTAAGGTATCAGCATACGATGACCTCACAATAAACTGTTTTGGGTGAACTAGTTTATTTAAAGTGCTTATCTAGACTGTATAAAAAATAGGGAAGAATAATTAAACTAGTTGTTTGCCCTGAACTGAGACCTCGCGACCCTTTTATTTTCGTAAACCCTGAAATGATTATGCTATAAGGAATTCGAAGTTACAAATTGTATTAAAATATAATACTTGCCTCCAAAATTTCATGATGATCGGATCATAATTATTATAAAACATACAAACGCCGATCTGTGTTCTCTGTGCTTCGCTTGGTCAATGAAGAAAATAATACAAAATACACAGTTTAAAAACCAATTTTCTTTATAAAATCAACTACAAACTTCTTTTTATAGTCCTTATAGTAAGAAAAAAAAAATTAACGTGCACGTCAATTGTAGGAAAGGAACCAATTTGTAAACACGTCTTCTTTTCTGTTTTTTTTTTTTAATATTTTCCTTCGTTTAAAAAAAAATTGTGCATATCCGGGAGCTTGTTGTTTACAGTCCAGTCGGTACGACCTGTTGCACTAAACCATAACTTCAATGTGGCCAAATTTTTTGGAAATCTAGCAAAACAAATTAAAAAGAGTTATAAAGTAGCAAAAACATTTTATTTATACAATTTTTTTTGTTAGGTAAATAAAACCGGCCGACTCACACTTGGCTTCGCACACGCACCATTATTTATTACAATCAAATTATGCTGTTATATTTTATAGTATGTACTATAATCATGCCATGTTTGTACGTATTACCGTTTTTACACTAGAGCCAATACAAAAATACCTTTGTTGTATACCCTTTACTTTTTACTTTTTGACTTTATTATTACTTCTTAGTTAATCCACCGTAATATTATAAATATTCTGAGAACAATAATATTCTGATATTTTGACTTGGTTTGGCGTTACAAGTTTCACAGTTTATTAAGATATCATCCAACCAAGTTTGACAGCTGTCATTCGAAATGACGATCTCGACGAGACCTATCACTTTTGTCAAGAAACTGGTGATCCAGGATGGACGGCTTCCGAGATATCGTCCAACCAAGTTTGACAGCTGTCATCCGAAATGAAGATCTCTACGAGATCTATCACTTTTGTGAAGGAACTGGTGGTCCAGGGTGGACAGTTTCCGAGATATCGCCCAGCTAAGATTGACAGATGTCATCTGAAATGAAGATCTCGAAGAGATCTATGACTTTTGTGAGGGAACGGGTGGTCCAGGATGGACAGTTTCTGAGATATCGTCCAACCAAGTTTGACAGCTGTCATCCGAAATGAAGATCTCTACGAGATCTATCACTTTTGTGAAGGAACTGGTGGTCCAGGGTGGACAGTTTCCGAGATATCGCCCAGCTAAGATTGACAGCTGGCATCCGAAATGAAGATCTCGACGAGACTTATCACTTTTGTGAAGGAACTGGTGGTCCAGGGTGGACAGTTTCCGAGATATCGCCCAGCCAAGTTTGACATCTGTCACACTGACATGTGTCATGTGTCATTTACCCTAAGAGAGAGGCCCAAGGACGTCTTCTTTCCTTTTGGGAAATACCATAAAAATAAAGTATACGGCGGGATTCGTTTCGAAAATTATTTTATTTTATTTCTTGCATCCACCGATACCGGTATCAGCGGGTAATATATTTTTTTTTCTTGTATCCACGGATACCGGTATCAGCGAGTAAAATTAAAATTGTTTTTTTTTAAGGAAACGGATCACGGTATCGTTGGATACAACTCGCCCGGATCCGTGGCTAATAAAACCGATACCGGGATCCGTGGATACAAACCCTCTATTACGGTTCGAAAGATACAGTCGTTAAAAGGTAGGACGGACAGACAGACGGACAGACAACGTAGGCTTAGTAATAGGAACCCGTTTTTACCCTTTGCGTACGGAACCCTAAAAATTTGTGAATAAACAGGTAATTAGGAAAGAATATAAAATTGTGTAATATGTAGGCACTTGAAATTACCCCGCATTTCGGGGTAAAAATATGGTAGTAATTTAAAAATAAAATGGTAACCCTAAAATCAGATAAACCCTGTGAAATTGTAGTTCATCCGTCGTTTATTTCCTTATTCGTTCTAGCTTACTTAAACCATATCAAGTTAGAGAGAGATGGACACAAATGTCAAAGTTAAATCAGCCACGCAATTTATCGGTATAACACGTCAGAACAAACAATTTATTTAGATAAAATTTTCCTATAAAATATGGTTTAAATTCAACTAAATCTGACCTAACACGAAAGATAATCAACAATAACAAGTAATTCATGCAAGACTATTCAGTAATGGACTTGAAAATCAAAACTTACGTGTGAAAGGTTACATTTTCATGTTTTCGTTCCGTGTGGCTTTTACAGCCTAAAATACTGCAATTCGCCATTGTCTAAGGTAAGATTTACACTGATGCACTAGAAACTAGCAGGTAAAAACGTTCAAAATACATTTAATAATGCACAAACACAAAAACACCGAAAACAATTTTTTTGCGACCGGTTTGTTTGCCTTTGATTAGAAGTATGCCAAACAAACAAATCGCATACGCCAGTAAGGGACAATAAATATAATATTTGTCCTACTTACTCTCACGAAGTTGTTCATATACGTTATCTCACTTTCGTAATTATTATTATTTTACTTCTCATCTAGTACTTATACTGAATCTATGGTCACAGATCTTGTGATGTAGGTAGTAGATCTGTGACAGTGAGGGAAGAGATCTGTAGAAGATCACAGAATAAGCACTAGTCCATTTTCTTAGGGGGAGATAAACCTGATAGTCTAACAGAAAATAACAAATGAAAAACGAAAGACGGATATATTGGACTGAATGAAATTTAGCCAATAAAAAATTGGATAGAATAGATCTATACATTTTTATGTACCTGCGGCGCCCCTTTTTATCTGGCGCCCTGGACGGTCACCCTACCAGGCCCTACCCTTACGCCGGTACTGGTCTACGCCCACGTCAGTGAAACCGTGGCGCGAAGAAAGTAGAGAAAAACAATAAAAATTGTGCGTGGAGTCCCTCCGCACGGAAGAAGTGAAACTCTCGCTCTGTCTCTTTCTATTCCCCCTCCATGGTAGTGTTAAACGTTTAACGCAACCTTGTTGGAAGTCGCATGTTCTGCCATTTATGCAAATATTAGTGAACTAATAAACTATTAGAAGGATGTACAAGTTTCAAAATTTCCTCATAGATGGCATCTAAAATTCTCGCTCTGTCTCTTTCTATTCCCCCTCCATGGTAGCGTTAAACGTTTAACGCAACCGTGTTGGAAGTCGCATAAGAAGTTTCACTTCAATAAAATTTACCAAACTCACGGTTTATTAATTTTATTTTCAAATAAAAATACAATTAACCCTAAATTGGACATCACAATATTAGGAATACATTCACGGTACACAAATAAATCTTAAAAACTATAAACTGTCGTAGGTAGGTACGTCTCGATTACTTCATTTAAAAAAAAAGCTGCATACAAATAGAAAATGTATATAATATTATGGAAATAACACAGCAATGGCACTTCCGGTTTAAATTGTAAATCGAGTCGAAAATATATAAAAACCCATAACTTCTAAATTATGATCGATGGGCAAAAAAGGATAAGCTGTTATTGTTTTTAATTGCATATTCCATAATTTATAAATATGGAAACTTTATGATAAAAAACCCTCCTGACGAAGTCGGTTGAAAAGTAGCTAAACATGATAGGTACGTAATTTAGATATTTTCAAATACAAGCATAGTTGAGATAGTATAGACTCAGGGTACATGATGCGAGTAGCTAGCGCAATTACTGTCATGGGCACTTGAGCCAGTGATAGGCAGAAGTTCCTTAGCCGGAAGGTACTGAAAATAACTGCCATAGAAAACCCGGTAAAGGCGACGGTGACTGCTTACCATCAGGCGGCCCATCTGCTTGTTTGCCACCTGTGACATAAAAATATCAGCCAAGTGCGAGTCGGGCTCGCGCATTAAGGGTTTCGTATCACCACATGACTTGTAAAAAAATATATTGTAAAGGTTGACCGGAAGAAATATAGTGATAACTTCACCTTTTCAACTTTTTCTAAAGTATTGGTGTCAAAAATGTTGTGTTATTGTTTTGACCGCAACGTATCGTCTCTCTCTCTCTCTCTCTCTCTTGTTATCACGCGCCTATGTCTTTCTGACTCTTATTGTCACGATACAATGTGTCCAACTTGTCTGAATTGAATGCAGAGCCACTATCATTCTTCCTGAACAACACTTTCATAGAAAATTGAAAATAAAATCCTAGACTCATGGCTTGGACTTCTGGTGGGGATGGGAGAGTATCGCGCCGTAAAAAGGGCTACCTTGGGGCTGCCGAAGGAGCAAAGGCCCGTCGGACGTCGCAAGTATAGATGGCAAGAAGTGGAAAAATATCTGCGGATAGCGGACATTCATTCATCACGGACGGCATGAACTTGCGCAATGTTGTAAAGAAAACACTTCGCTCTTTTGGTATCAAAGGTACCAAACCTGTTTTGGGTCTCTGCGCCAGGAAGGTAACTTTTGGCCACGACTACAGATAAGTTTGTCGGATTGTCAGTTTGTCGGTGTTGTTACCGTGCAATATTACTACATATACTGTAGTAGTATGTATTAGTACTTGCGCAAGTTACTGTGCATCATGTGCAGCGGGCTTTAGATGCAGGTTGACTATTTTGATAAGCCAGCTGTCACTGTCTGTAACTAATTACGTGTGTAACTATTTTATACACGTTAAAAAGTAGCGCAAGGTTAAGGCTTTTCTGTGAAATTTACGCAATTTTAAAAATATAATATATATTTTTGTTGTTTTCTCATTTCACGTGTAATTTTTTTCTAGTTAGAAAAGGTGTGCGAGTGAAATTTATAGTGATAGTTATTTTGTTTCAAATAATTTAATTTATTTGAATGGCAAGCTGCAACTCCTAATTTCCACTATTCAACAGCTCATTACTTACTACATAACAATTTACTATGTACACATTAAAATCTCATATTATCACATCATTCATTCAAAAATATTATCTACGTATTTTTACACACGTCACCTAACTTTGTGACTTACATAGATAATTTTCTAGTCTTTATTCTATAACAAGCATGACCTACAATAATAATTATTTTTACACGTTTATTACCATGGACAAAAAAAGTACTTTATACAACGGGATACAAATATGGTTATACCTACATTAATATACCGTGTGAGGTAAACGCTCCCGAAAACAAAGACTGGTCATAGGAGATACAATACCACAAAAATTGCTGTTTAAAAAACTTCGCAATGTAATGCAAATAAAGTATCAGCTGGCACAAGAGGTCAACGAACGAACATGCGCCGCACTTACTTTTACGCCTTACATTGCTGGTTTAGAAAAACAACAAGTATAAGGCATATAGTTATTAGTATTCGATTGTGTTTAGATAGTAAATTAATAGCAATTTGACTTCGGAAGCGTTTCTTTTACACCCGATATATAATCATGTAAGTATAGACTACTGAATTGAAACATAATATTAAGTTACGCAACTCATATAACAATCGACATTTTAAATTAGCTGTATATTTTTCCCCCGAGGGATAGGTTGCTTCTTTAACAAGACAGACATGTCTATATTTTCAGAAAATGGCATGCAATGAGGTACATAATAAGGGCTGTTCAGTCGCAGATATATACTTAAATTCACTACTCATCCAAACACACACAAAAATGCTTTCTAATACTAATCGATTTTATCCATAGGGGGTTTAATAAATTAAACATTAGGCCTTCAACTTAAAATTCTACGAATATAATTATTGTACTCGTATTTTTCTAATCTAATTTTAATTCAAACTAGACATTTAAGAACCTAGTTTTTTCCTAGTAATTTCAATAATTTATTTGTCTTTTATCATTGGAACAGTAAAAATGTCTTGTAATTTAGAATTATTTGCGACCACTTGATTTAATGTTTTTAGTATGGTAACATTTTTGCAGATTTCTTTTACACAAATTGTCATGTAAGCCTCACTAAAACTATAGGTCAGATTAACGTGAGCCCACTGTATTATTTGATTCTGTTTAAATTTGATTAAATTTAAGTACTTTAAAGAGACCTGCTCAATAATTTTGTTTTGTTCATTTATACTTATATATGAGTGTAGGACAATTTACAAAAATAATTTTTTGGCATCTACAGCGGTTTTACTATATAAGCGAAATTCGTAAGTGTACGTTTGTCTGCATTAATCTCCGTAACAGCTGAATGGATTTGAATTAAATGTACTATGGAGGTAGTTTATACCCTGGTTAGTTTTATCCTGGATTTTTTTATAGTTCCTGTAGGATACCGGCTTAAACCACAGGACATTGGCAGTTTATTATAAACTAACATTTTATTCTACGCATGCAAATTCATCGTTAATGTCCGTTGCAGACCAAGGAAGGTACAAGTAGCAAGTACCTACTAAGCATCGTTTGAGCTACATACTTTTTGCTTAGTGTAAGTAGCAGTGGCACTACTGCTACTTGCACTAATGCTTCTGAGCACTTCCACTGCCACTTGCACTAAGCAAAAAGTGTGTAGCGCGTTGCAAACGATGCGTAGCAGGTGCATGCTACTTTTACTTCGCATGGTCTGCAACGAGCATTACTACAGGGAAAACCAAACAACTTATTGTCACTCTACCATTGAAAAAATATGTAAAATTTCAAATATAATTGATTTTCATCACAATTTGATTGATATCACAGGTGAATTCCTAAAAATTGCTAAGAATATAAATACATGTAAAATGCTAGTAGTTAACTGACATTGATTAAAATTATTTAGAGTTAATAATTTTATACATTGAAATTAAACAACGAACATTACATTGAAATTTTAACGGATTTTGTCGCGTTTTTTTTAAATCCTGACGTATATAATAAAGAAATGTTTTGAAATAATTTACAAGTAGGTACCGCCAAAGATTTTTAAAAACAAAACGTTCGCATCCGTTTCAAATAAAACTTGGAAAGATTTAGTTTCAGCAATAAAAAAAAAGTTTTCAGTTTATAAAAGGTTTCAGAATAAGTAATATTATTTTCCCAACTACTTATACAGCCGAGAATCTGTTATAAAACTGCCGAAATCACATTTAACTCGGCAAAAAAAGACGCGCAGTCAACAAAATTAAAAAGTTTTAAATACATTTTTAAATTGTTTAAAAAAATTGGCACAAATTGCATTATTACTGACACAAATACTGATTTAAGGGAAACTCTTTAACGTTGATATATAATTAAATATCGCCCAACGATCACACAATATCATAAACATGTTGGCAAAATAAAATAGCTACATTACAATTCAGCTAACTTTGGTTTACAAACGGAGCATATTTATATCACAAAACATTCTTCTTAAGGTGGTCAAACTGTACGAAGTTTTTTTACAGTAATAGGCTACTGGACAGGTCTTTCATATGGTATAAATAACAGGCTTAACAAAAATATAATGAAATGTAATTCATATACAGATGTTTATTTTTAAATCGGCTGATATAATCGTTTATAGTTTTAAGTTGAATTAGGATGGGATGCTCGGTCCCTTTCCCGCAAAGTAAGTGTCCGTATGGAATTTGTGTTTGCTGATTTTGGTGTTGTTTTTTTAACTGGCCAGGAGGTAATATCCTTTTGAACATAGCTTTTTTTCTATTACAAATCTAACTGAATTTACTATTAACATTAATCTCATTTGACAATAGATATGACTGGGACTCATTTTAGACTAAGTTAAATTGAAACACACAAAACGTGTGGAGCCAAAACGTGAAATTAAAAAGCGTCTTTGACAGTGACATTGACATTAGGTAACTTTTTGATGACAAACATGACGCTTACTTAACAAATACAGGAGCACGCTGAAACCATTTTTTTTAAATCAGCACTGAGATTGGCCTTTAACGCCAAGGAATATGGCTTTATTGATCCAAAGTGAAGTTGTGTCTTAGAAATTTTGTATGGCTCGTTGACACAAGAAGACATTTGTTCTTATTTTTTCTAATGAACAACGGCGTACAAATTCGCTTTGAAGTTGCTGAGCTTTCTCAGTTAGGCCACGGAATATGGCTCTACGATTCAAACTGAAGTTGCCACTAAGTTGCCACTAAGGCAATACGAAACTAAAAAGCTTCGCTACAAACTAAACCATCCAACAGCTAAGTAGGCATTCACTCGACGTTGTTTCCGTACTCCATACCAAAGAGAGAGAGGATGACAAAGGCGAGTCCAAGGAACACAGAGCCGAGCAGGTCTCCGAGGGCGGTCAGGTAGGGGATGGCTGCATTGTCCGGGTCCTTCTTGCGTTTCCACATGAAGTGGATCAGGATCCATGCGAGGTAGAGTAGCACCATCACCTGGAATCAACAAATATATTTGTACATGCCTGTTATAGAAATTGTGATAAATTAATATTGTTTTTTTTTTACAATAGTAACCAACAAATACATTACTAAATGCCGTTACAGATATTATTGTCATAAAATATTGAAGTTTTTTCCACAGAAAAGAGAAGCAAATAGAACGGAAATGATAAAGAAAATCTGTTACCAGGCATTATGAGTAAACCTTGATTGAACACTCTTATTTAGATCAACACGTTGAACTCCGCATGCAAAGAACTTGGACCTTACTTTTTTGGGTTAGGTCTCAAAGTTATTGGTCCGCATCACAGTTGCTAACATATTTCGAATGACTGACGTTTCGTTTATATGGGTGCAACTGGCTACAACAAATATCTTACAAAAATGCCTTGACAGCCGTTCTATGTTAAACAAAAAAACTGTGCACTAGACGACCTAAATGAAACTTCGGGAAAAGTAGAGGGTGCCAGATTTGTGATGCATTTAATCTGATTCAAAGGACCACAAATTACCATGCTAACCAGATTTTAAACACGAAAATAAGTAAGTTTGGTAGACTAGACATCACCAGATTCATAAGGCGGGAAATATCGTTTTAACAGGTGACATTGAGAAACTAATTAAAGTTCATCTGTTATGATTATTAGAAAATAAGAATTGTACAACGCAAAAGTTACGCTTGACACCTACAATCACAGAAAAGAGAAGTAAATAGAATAGAAATGAGAAGGAAAATCTGTCGGCAGGCATTATGACAGAACCTAGTTGATTGAATTTTTTTATTTAGACTAACACGTCGAACTCCGCATCACAGTTGCTAACTGATTTCGAATGACTGACGTTTCGTTTATATGGGTGCAACTGGCTACAACAATTTTGTTACAAAAATGCCTTTGAATGCCTTGTTCTAATTTAAAAAAAAAAAACTGTGTTTTTTACAATAGTAGCTGTTGTCCGCAACTACGTTCATGTAGACTTTTAAATAAAAATTCAACCCCCTTTTATCCGCTTGATTCGGCCCTTTCGCAAAATCTTTTCTTACTGGACCTTTGGATATTTAGACCGTAAGCAGTATCCAAAGAGCTAACGTACATCTATGAGGTTTCAGGATAGCTCTTTTATCAAACCCCAAGCATCTGGACCCACGGTCCCAAGGTTTCAACTCATAATGGAAGGAATATGTACCGCCACAAGATCCATTTGAGTTTTTCCATTGAAATTTAAATTCCAAAAATGTCCATACTAACCTGCAGTAGTGCGCACATAAGGTAGGTGATCCCGAAGGGCAGCTGTATGGTGACCATGCCCTGGTACACGAAGTCTGCCACCACCATGAAGATGATCTGGCCGAACAAGGCCAGCACTAGCAGCATGCGTGCCACTCGTGCTGCGGACGCTGGAATGTGAAAAATGTTGCTAGTGTCAGAGGATCAGTGAACTAGATAAGAAAAGTGTTAGGTACTTTTTACCAATCATCATCATCATCATCAGCCAGAAGACGTTTACTGCTGAACATAGGACTCCCCCTTACCCTTTTCCCACTTTTCTCCAATAATAAATACATGTTCACCCCCGTAACTTCTAAACGGCTGAACCGATTTTTTTGTTTTTATGAAAGGTGACTTGATCGAGAATGTTTTAGCTATGATTCAACAAAATCTATTCATCTTTTTGAAAATTTCACGGGAAGTTCTATATTTGTCATTTGTCCACTAATTTTCCTGCCTAAGAGGTGGAATATTTTCTTAAACCAAGCCAAGCCGCTCCAAAAAAGGTTTTGAATTCCTTTTATTAACCCCTCGAAAATTGACGAGCAATACGCCCTTGTACATTGATCTTATACTTCTACAGAAAACAGATAACACAATTTCGTCATACAGTTTTTTTTTTATCGCAAGATGGATATGAAAATGATTGTTAAAAAACGTTTCCGACCTTTGTCAGTAGAGAAGCCTGACGATCAAACAAAAAAATAAATCAGAATGATCTTTCTGATCTGGGTGGGGACTCTGGTGCACTTGGCATTGTTTTTGTCTCAGTAACTTTCATAATAGAGTTAATTTTAATGAGAGGTGATATAATTTCTACTGCCTGAGAATAGGATCCTTGTCGTATCAGTGAATCCGGTCATGTCAACGTCTTTTTTCATCAGCCTTATAAAAATTCTGGACGGCATAACTGCATACACACTAAGTTTTCTTCGCTACCATTTATAAATGGCTAAAAGACCTTGGGGTCTAAACAAGAGCCACACATTGTTAGCGTTCACGCCTGCGGAAAGATGAAATTGTATGAAAATGACATTGACAATGACATTAGCATGAAAGATATTATATCAAGCTAATGTCATTTTCATACAATTTCATCTTTCCGCAGGCGTGAACGCTAACAGTAACCCAGTGACCCAGTGAGTGTCTCTTGTCTAGAGATCCTTGTAGCTCCATCAAGACGACTAATCCAGTATAACTTACTTCCAAAGAACAGCGTCCTCCACGGCCACTCCAGTATCTTGGTGTTCTCCGGCAGCACTCCAGGGATGGCCGTCTGGTGAAGCTGAGTTGCCATCCTGGACGACTGCACGCAGACTAAGTTTCCTCCGATACCGTTCACGATTGGCTGGAAGACCTCGTAGCCTCGGTAGTGGTCGACCGCTTGGTCGAGGACTATACCGCCGATACTGCGGATTAAGTAGGAAGGAAAGTGGTTAGAAAACAGTAGCATAGTTAAAGCTTTTTGTTGAAATTGTTTTTTTTTTAATCGCGAATAGCTCCGCGTTTGACCACCAACTTGCCTGTTGGTAAGCGACGATATGGTCAAAGATGAAGCACGCAGACTTAGAAGATACCTATCACTTATCTGGGCCTTGAAAAGGCTCAGATTATTTATCTCAGAAAACGAGGAAGCCGGCAGGTTGTTCAAACCCTTGGCCGTGCGGATTAGAAACGTAGAATCAACACGTTTGGTACGTATCCAAGGAAAATCCACAATGTATGGGTGGTAGTGGGCCGACTTCCTACTTGTCTTGTAGTAGAAAGGGGATGGTAGGATAAGGTCATGTAGCTCCGATGCAAAATCTCCAAAATGAATCCTGTAGAAACAGACTCGCTACTTTACGGCGACTTAGGTATTCACAAAGAATCAATGTAGTCTCCATCTATGTTGGATGAGGAACTAGTTTTCAAGTGAGGTGGCCTGGGTTAAGCTCGGCCCAAGCATTTATTTGTTCTGACAGCTGTTCTGAAAAACTATTAATTGATCTGATGCCGGCACCGCGGTTTTACCATCGCACTACGGCCAGTGGCGGCCCACCACCTGAAAGCTTATTCACATATCATAGATCAGTGGAAATCGTATACTGTGCGATTCACACGATCTTTCTTGTCTCACACTTGCAGAATTTGGTATGAGCGACCTTCCGCGGTGTTTCCGAGAAGCTAGAACATGGGGTTCTTCAAAAGGCATGTAATTATATTCTTAAATGGTCCGCAACGCAGTTGTGATGTATCTGGTGTTACAAGTATACATAGGTGACGATGACTGATTACCATCAGGCAGCCTGTCTGCATGTTTGCCACCTATGGCGTTAAAAAAAAAAACATTTTTATTATATTGTATTTGTTACTCACCCACTAATGAAGAGAGCAGAGATGACAGGCGTCCAACCACTTGTGAGCACCTTCTTGGTGTAACGGTTCCTCCAGACAACGAACACCCACATCGGCAGCAGGCTGTAGTAGACGCAGATCAACACTATTGGCTGCCATAGCGATATTTCTGCGGAGAGATGAGATCCCTTTTACTCTACAGAAGGACATGTCACTTACGCCGGAGGCAGAAGCTGAACTGCGACAATGAATCGTTAATCAACCCGAAAGCGTTTCTAGTTACGTCTGAGAACCCAAAGAAGAAACTAGAAGCACTGGGTTGCATGAGGCATCATTGCCTTTTTCATCCACATCACCACACCAACTAGACTGCTTTTCATCGTCATTATTCACGCTTCCATCTACGCCACTGAAGCAACTGTGCCAGCGCCCCAAAGCCTCACTCCGATATTTCAAGGAGTTGGATTGGCTCCAATAGGTGCTGGTAGTTATAATAAGTAGACAATCAATCACAAATCCTTTCGTTAAATCAGGCAATGGAATGTTTTGCGCGTGTTCTATGATTAAATTTCAGTTTAATTGTTGATAAGAAACGGATTCGTATTAACATAACAATCACAAAAATTATCTGATCTGATAATATGAAAATAAATGTAACACGGGTAGGTCAAAACTGATTTATATATAAATAACGATGATGATTGATTATGGTGATTACGATAATTTATATTAATACTAGCGACCCGCCCGCCCGGCTTCGCACGGGTGTAATTTACGTGCGAAGCCGGGGCGGGTCGCTAGTTATATAATTATTTAAACTATCCTATCTCTCAAGTTGGATCGAACTGCACATGGTGTGCGAATTTTATTATAATCGGTTAAGTGGTTTAGGAGTCCATTGAGGACAAACATTGTGACACGAGATTTATATATATTAAGATTAAGATTAAAAACAGACTTAAAAATACGCAATTTCGTTTACTTGGATGACATATTTTTCCAGTTATTTTGGCAGAATTTCTAAGGAAGCAATCTGAAAACATATCCTGTTAAATAAAAAAATGCATCGGCTTATATATTATAAGACCGAAATGAGAAACCCCACCTTTTTGGAGTCATTTAAGAGGGCAAAAAACGAAAATTAATTAAAAAAACCGAAATATTAATTCAGGTTCTAGAGTTTATTAGGGTAATAACTCTGACACATACGGTAGGTACTCAATCGAGAATTTTCAAAGAATTCATCTTTCTTAAGCGATAGAGTTATGTATAAGAAAAGGTCAAAGGAGATTTCTGTCGCTACCAAGGACGTTGAATTTTATAAGCATAAGCTGATGTTATAAGGAGTAACTAAGGCTACTTTTATCACGGATATAACGGGGGTGGATGATAAAATTAGAGAAATGAACAACCAGTACTAATTATTTTCAATCCTTATTCTTATTCTTATTCGAAATGGGGGCGATGAGTCCTGCACTGACGTCCCGCTAGGGGTGTATTGTGCATTTCCCCCTACCAGCACCTACCCGAGCCAACCCAACTCCTTGAAATACCGGAGTGAGGCTCTGGGGCGCTGGCACAATTGCTCCAGTGGTGCAGATGGTAGTATAAGTGTAAGTGATGATGATGATGAAAAGCAGTCTAGCTGTTGTGGCGACGCGGATGAAAGCGGCAGCGGTGCCCCATGCAGCCCGGCAGCAGTTCTAGTTTCTTCTGTGGCTTCACAATGCCACAGCACATGCTCTACAGTTTCGTTCTCTTTCACGCAGCCACGACACAGTGGACTGTCCGTGGCTCCTAGTTTATACAAGTGACTATTCAAGTTGCAATGGCCGGTTATAAGGCCTACTATCAGGCGAAGATCCTGCCGTTGCAACTTCAATAGGCTGTTGGTGATCTTTTTGTCAAGAATTGGGAAAGCGGCCTTAGCATGCTTACAGTCATCTTTCTTGTCCCACAGATTCTGTTGTTCTTTTTCGGTGTGACGACGCAGTAGCTCTCGCACTCCCATCGCTGATGGTTTGCAGAGGCCCACTGCGTCATCGCTTACCTGTTTCCTAGCACCCTCCTTGGCAAGAGTGTCTGCCGTTATATTACCCACGCAGGTTCCGTGGCTTTTCGTCCATCTCACTATCGTTCTGTACTTGCTCGCGAGTGCTTGTAAAGCTGTATGACATTCAGCAGTGACTCTTGATCTTGTAACGGGTCTTCTGAGTGCGTAGATGGTTGCCGCACTATCAGTGGTAAACATGATGATTCTTTTGCCATCCCCACCTGCGGGGGCCGAGAGAAGCTCATTTAAAGGCCAGACTGCTCTCGCCGCCAGTAGCAGGCCCATGGCCTCCGCTTGCAGTGCTGTCGTCGTTTTGTTTAGTCCCATGGACTCTTTGAGCCCAAGCTCAGGTGAGTAGTAGCCGCAGCCTGCTCCCTCCTTGTTTTTTGCACCATCTGTGTATATGTTCCACGAGGGCGATACCCCATCCAGGATGTTGTCATCTGTTGCCAACTCGTACTTTTTGCTATCTAGATGGATGCTAGCTATCTTATCGGTACCTAGGATTGCCTCTGGGATTATCCTAGTCGCACGGTCGATTATTCTACAGTGGTTAGTAATCGGCCCGGAGCTTTTCCACTGGTTTGTGGATTTGATTCTTAGTGCTGACGCCATCGCTTCCTGTTGTATGTGTAGGTGTAATGGGGTCAGACCCAGAATGATCTCCAGGGCAGCTGAAGGTGTCTTCTTCATGCATCCGCTGATCAGAGAACAAGCAAGTCTTTGGGTCTGTTGCAATTTCGCGATGACAGTTGCTAGAGTTGTACGAGTCCACCACACTACGCAGCCGTAGGTGAGAACGGGTCGCACTATCACTGTGTATAACCAATGGCAGAGCTTTGGTTTCAAGCCCCAGTCTTTTCCTGCCGCTCTGGTGCACTGCCATAGTATGTTGGTTGCCTTCGTGGTGATATAATCCTGGTGTTTTCCCCACAGAAGTTTGCTGTCTAGCCAAATGCCTAAGTATTTTACTTCCTTGCTAAGAGTTAATTTTGTACCAAACAATGATGGTAGCGTGAGATTCATTGCCTTCGTTTTCCTAGTGAAAAGCACCATCTCCGTCTTTTGTGGATTTACAGAAAGGCTGTGCCGCTCACACCATTTCTCGACAACTTTAAGTGCTTTCTGCATCTTTTCACATAAAGTCGTCTCAAAAAGTCCAGAGACCATGATTACCAGGTCATCCGCGTATCCCACCGTAACTATTCCATCCTTGTTGAGGAGTTCGATGAGTTCGTTGACCACCACCACCCAGAGTAGTGGAGACATCACTCCTCCTTGTGGGCAGCCTTTCGTGACACGGCGACGCATCGCGCCCGCCGTTTCAATGCTGGCAACTCTGTTAGAGAGCATTGTCGTGACCCAAGCACCCACTCTGTTGTCTACTCCCTGTATTCTGAGCCCCTATTTTCAATCCTATTATATATATAATATTATAAACGCGAAAGTTTGTATGTATGGATGTTTGTTCCTCTTTCACGCTGCAACGGAACAACGGATCGACCTGATTTTTTGCATGGGTATAGTTCAAGAGTACTTATGCTACTTTTTAAGTAATTATGCTACTTGTTATCATCATCATCATCACCATTTTTCATACGCGGGTAAAACCGCGGGGCGCAGCTAGTAATTTATACCTAACTTATGCACTCACCAGACTCCGGCCCGTGCGGTCCTTTTATTGCATTGAAACAAATATATAAGTCGTGTATTAGGTGAGTATTTTTGTAAGCGAAATATGCAAATCAGTAGAAAATATACTACAGCGATGCTTCAGGTAATAGTCAGATCCAAGCAAACCCATTGAGGATCACGTTGTTGGGGTTATATTATCTTTGCCAAAAGGTTTAAGTCTAGAGACCACAAAGTTGATTGAAGTTATATAAATATAACAGGCCACAAAGTATTAGTCCAGAGACTACAAAGTTGATTGAAGTTATATAAATATAAAAGGCCACGAGGTTTTAGTCTAGGGACCGCTAAGCTGATTGAACCCTATTCACAGATTAAAGTATCTGAATACTCACGTATCTGGTCGTACATATACTGCGCAGTGACGGCGAGCACGCTGTTGCTGACGATATCACCGATGGAAGCCGCCAGGGGAGTCGCCACGTTGTCCGGGTTCACTTTGAACTTGTGCGACCCGTAGATCACCATGACCATTACGAAATCTGAAAAAAAAATTGTTGATTTCACTTTATAATCTATGATGTACACAATTTGTTTGAACCCCAATTTTTTATGTAAAAGATTGGCGTGCTTTGGCAGTAAAACCGACTCTTATGCCGTGACGGCAAACGATATGATGCTCTCATATACCGTAATTTTTCACATCTACCGGGCGTCCCGTGGCGGGATTTTTTTTAATGTTTTCTGTGATAAATCTTTCATCTTCATCTTTCGTCTTTCCCTTCAGAGGTAAGTGCAATTATAGAGAAAACATGTTTAGTCTATGGTGCTTGCATATTATTTCCGCATCTCTTATCTTTTTCAAATTCATTTAGTTTTTCCCTTCATAGGTATACGGCAATCATAGTAAGAATATTATCCTTTGACTAGCTTTTGCTTTTTTTTTTTTTTTTTTTTTGTTATAGTGCTATCTCGAGAACATTGACCATAATTTAATTATGTGTTTGACCGCCACTCGCCTAATGCAAAGCGATGATGCGGTCTACGATGGAGCACGCTTGCCTAGAAGAAACCGATTCACTCGTGATTTGAAGACACCCAGATTGTAACTATGGGGACACCCCCATTCAGGCAGCTTATTCCACAGACTAGCAGTAAAAGTGGAATCAAAGCGTTTCATACGTGTTTTCGGAATATCAACCATAAAGCGGTGAAGCGATTAGTGAAGAGTGATTTACCGAGAACGAAGCAAGTGGTGGTCGCAGTGAATACTGCAGAGGCAATCAGCAGCAGCACGTAGGAGCCGTTGATTTGTCTGTCGGTGATAGTGTTCACCACAATCGCGAATATCGACACCACTGTCGCCGCAACTATCGCTTGAACCTGTGGAACAAATTACTCATTGGCTTATCTATTATCAATAACCACATCGTTTACGAAAGAATGTGTTAACGTCATTACAGTAAGATAAGTACTGAAACTGGTGTGGAAAATACTTATAAGTTAGATTTCGCTTTTAGGTCTATATGAATCACCGAAATCGAAGTTTGGACTAAACCATTTCCATTTTGTACCGTTTTTCTGTTTTTACAAACGTAGGTATATACAACAGTGGTTTTCTTTTCTAAGAACTCGATCGATTTTTTTATTCTTGGTGTTCATTTTGTGTGTACATTCAAACTGGCAATGGCCGTTTGTAACGACTGTTTAAAAAAATATATAATTCTGGGTTTATTATGACTTTGACATCAGTAAGTTACCAACCTGTACTAATGATATGTTGCCAACGACCATAGAGATGACCTCCCGCGTGGACTCCATGTTGCCGAGGTTGGCTTGCGTGGACAGCCGAGATGCGAGGCACATGTCCAGATTACCTGTACAAAGGGATATCCAATATTAACAAAGATAATATAAATCGTCTATATGTATGTATCAACATGTGTATGTAGTTTATTAATTATGTAGGTATATAGTATGTTGTTTATGTTATGTACTTATGTAGTCTATGTATATATTAGTATGCTATATTTATTTGTATTCTATTGATTGTTTGTTGTTATTTGCATAGTTATTTACCATTGTATTTTTTTAGTTAAGGCCACAATTTTTTATATAATTCCTTTCCGTGCACGGTTGCCTGGAAGAGATCGCTTTTAGCGATAAGGCCACCTGTTAAAAGCCTAGATAATATTATTATTGTAATGTTTATGTTATCCTTGTTTAGTGGTATTTTAATAAAGAGTTATTTTATTGTATTGAATATTAAGGCCACCAAATATGATAATTTCCATTTAATCCAACCCCAATTTTTTACCACTTCAATAAAGAAGAATGTTCTCAATTCGACTGTATGTTTGTTACACGATTACTACGCCATTTATGAATTGATATTGATGTTTTTTTTTTTTGTTTTTTTGGTCATACTTCAGATGTGGTCCCATATAAATTTTACCGAAACTGATTTAGCGCTTTATGAAAAAATATATACATAGATGACCTTTTGGTTTGTGGTTCCCTTGATGAGGACTTTCAATCTCTGTTTTGAATGTATTTTTTTTACTTTTTAGATTAAGTTTGTACACGTATGTAGGTATAGCAAGATTTTTTTACAAAAAAAAATTATCATTATCATTATATCGATGATTATTATCAAAAAAAATCAGATGGATTGTTATATCATGCCACTTAGGTCCTAGGTATGACGTCCATGGTAATCAAATCAATCCAATCAAAAAATCAACGATAATCAATCGAGATTGAATAGCTTGCCACTGGCTTTATTATCGAGATAACAATGTGAAACAATAAACCGCTATTTAGGTTTCGATAAAACCTGTTTATTATCATTGGTATCTTGATGAAAAACTAATAAATATGATTACTTCTTGTAAAGTAACGTTTACCTATACCTATACTATCAAGGCATTTTTGTAAGAAAATTTGTTGCACACATATATAAACGAAACGTCAGGCATTCGAAATCAGTTAGGCAACTGTGATGCAGACACAGAACTTTGAGACCTAACTCAAAAAGGTAAGGTCCAAGTTCTTTGGATGCGAAGTTCGACGCGTTGACATAAATAAGAATGTTTAATCAAGGTTCTGTCATAATGCCTAGCGGCAGATTTTCCTTCTCATTTCCGTTCTATTTACTTCTCTTTTCTGTGGTCGCCACCTTAATCAATGTTTCTGACTGTATTACCTAAATGAAATTACCTCATTATTCTTCGAAAGAATAGCCACTTCTGGTAAAATGACACTTGACAAGATGGCAATAAGCAAACATTGTATTGTTTCAGTAGGGGAAATACCTATCTGGAAAATGAGTTGTTTAGCCCATGTGGGAATCTCGTACATTCGAAGAACTGTTTCTATGTAATCAACCAGTAGGCTGGAAATTGGGTTTCTGGACGAGCCTCTTTCAGACTCAGCCAGAATGCTATACTTACAAGCTAGGATATTAATTAAAACAATTATTATAATTAGACCCTTCGAAAAAAATACAATGAATGGACGGGCCCGGAAGGAGTGCATTTTTGAAGATTGCAAAATGAGCGCCTGTGCTCACTTCTTTTCAGTCAGTTTCTAGCCGTAGGAAGTGCAGCACAAGACTATTGTAACATGACAACAATCAACAATCAACGGTCAACAATCGTAAGATGTCGGGCTAATATTTTATATTTTGTGTACTTTATTTTTAATTATTGCCTATTTACCTTGTTATTCTTATTTTATTTTATCTTTAAATTTTTTGTTACTTAAACCTTTCTTTGTGTTTGCACATGTTTAACTTATAATAATCTATTTCTACTCGTGAGAACCTATAATTGGCTTCCCATCGTTTTTCCATTGTATATTTTAGTGTAAAAAGCTGTTGGTTTTCCAATAAATAAATAAATAAATAAATAAATGATAACGAAGTGTAAAAACACAACAAAAAACCGATATCTATTTTTTGTAACGAAGGACGTCCACCCACAAGATGGATAGACGATCTAAAAGAAACCGCAGGGAAACGCTGGATGCAGGCCGCTTCCAACCGGCCCTTTTGAAGATCGATGGGGGAGGCCTATGTCCAGCAGTGGACGCCCTATTGTTGAAATGATGATGACGATGATGACCCTACCTACTAATAAAATATGTACTTACCAATATATATTAATGGTCAGCTTTTTTTTTTACAAGACAATCTATAATATAGGTACTAGCGACCCGCCCGCCTGGCTTCGCACGGGTGTAATTTACGTGCGAAGCCAGGGCGGGTCGCTAGTTATCTATATAAAACTTCCGTGAAAATGTATCTAACTGATGGTGAAAACCGCATCAAAATCCGTTGCGTGGTTTAGGAGGAGTTAGCGGCCATACAGACATACAGACAGACTATCAATTTATACTATGTAGAGATAGAGATAGAGAAGAGATAGATATAGATATTTACCTTGGTCACGCCATAACTTGAGAAAGACTTTAACGATTTCATTTACCCTTTTTTTTTAACTTTTCTATTACTTTGTAGAAGGTTCTTACGGAAAGAAAAAATAAGAAAGTTGCGCAGAAAATTGGGAAATTTCAGAATGCTTAACGACGTTTTTAACTTCATGCGTTTGACAGTTCTAAGGACAGCGTCTGTCGGGTCAGCTAGTAAAATATAAATAAGTCTGATAGCCTATCCGTTTTATTCGCATTTACTGTATATTGGTACCAATTGCAAACTTGTAGAACAAAGATAAAGTGAATTACGCTGTTATCATATAAGTATCGATTGTTTTGCAACTATTTCAAGTGGGTTTATCATTATTTGCGCAATAACTTCACTGTAAGCTAACAGCTAATTTGTTGCTTCATTGTTGACAACTGTAAAGTCAAGAAAATAGTTTGCATCATAGATTAGGGATGTGCTGGTCATAAAATATTGGTTGTTTATCAAGGGATGAAAGCAAGCTAACGCGTAACAAACGAAAAAAAAATCGAGTGTGAAATAGATAGTTTTCTCGTGAGTTATGAGGAAATAGGTTATTTATAGCAGTGGTAGCCCATTTGGGAGACCGCTAGACTTGAAAGCGTGAGGTCGCGTGTTCAAAATCTGGGCGGAGCGTATCAATGAGCTCTTTGGAGTTTATGTATATACGGATTTTCATACCACTGGCTTTTCGGTGAAGGAAAATATCGTGAGGAAACGTGCGGAGAAGGAATTCATGGCGTATGTGAATCCACCAACCCGCACTGGGCCAGCGTGGTGGATATGGCCCAATCACTCTTTCGGGGGTAGTTTAAAAGTCCAGCAGTGGACTGTTTAAAGGCTGATTATGATGATAATGATGACGTTATTTATATACCAGAAAATGATAAAACGTTTTTTTTTATTTTTTATTTATTGATAATAGGCTTGCGTTTGACCACCAACTCACCTGATGTAAAACGATGATGCGGTCTACGGTGGAAAATATCTGATAAATATCCATACATTAAGCGGATAACTGTGTGAGTAGGTTTTGTATTATATTAGTTAAGGCCACTATTTTTCTACACTTACATAAATTACACTTTCCGTGCCTGGAAGGAATGGTTATGGCCCGTCTATTCATTTTATTTTGGTCGAAGTTATCATTGATGGTTTTTTATGGATTTGGTCCGTTGGCGATTATAGTGTCATTGGTCAGAGCATTGGTCCTCGTGGGGACGGCCCTAGTGTTTATACTGGACCAGTTCAATAAGACCTACCTCAATCCCAATCATAACCTTAGCCTCCTGTCTGCACGAACAATTTATGAAAGACGTCATGTGGGCACGTTTTATTGTAATGAGACGTAGCAGTAGGCACAACGTGACAAACTTATCTATACAGTTGACAAAATGAAGGAACTAAAAATGCTCAACGGCTGACTGTAATTTTTGTTCACAGTAGACGATGGAAGCTCCTCAGCTCCTCAGATAAATTGGTCGGAAATTAATTCGTGCACTTTGAACCCTCCTCAAGTTTCATACATCTCTCGTTGTATAAATAGAGCCGATAATCAAAACATTGAACATGATCCCTCTCAATGGTTCCGTACATAATATTTATTCGCAAATGTAACCACCGCACAGATAAAAACGTAATAACAGTATGTATAACACATATTGTGGCTAAACTATGCCTTGACAGCAGAATAAAGATAAAATAAAGAGGCAATCGCATAAGAAAATATCTTTGATCACATTATAGTTTGGATTTGCCTTATGCTACTGCAAATGAGATGATCAAAATGTCATCAAATGGACGAAGAATATTTGAAACTGAGTACCTATAACACTTCCATTTATTTTTTCTGAGGAAAATACACAAAGCGACATTCAAAACGGATCATTTAAGCATAGTTTAACAAGCGTTTAAGTATAGGAAGATGACCCATGATTTCTATGCCATTAAAAAACCTGACTCACAGAAACGCTTCCCGTCTTTAGCTAAAGCGACATCTTTTTTAAGATAACAATCTGTCATTTTCTTCAATCTTGCGCAATTACATTCTGCATTGTTAGTACACAAAAGGCGGTCAATGGTCATCGTAGACTTGTAATCTTTGAAATGACGCTTAGAAAAGTCAATTTAAAAGCGTAGTAATGGCGGCCCGAAATTTTCTGTCAAATATTTTTTTTTTTTTTTTTATAGGCTTGCGCTTGGCCGCCAACTCGCCTGATGTTAAGCGATGATGGGGCCTACGATGGAGCACGCTTGCCTAGAATTTGTAACTATCGGGGAACACCCACTCAGGCAGCGAATTCCACAGACTAGCAGTTCACACGATAAATGTGGAATCAAAGCGCTTCGTACGGGTTCTTGGAATATCAACCATAAAACGGTATCGATTCTTCGTGCTCTGGCAGTCCGATAGAAAAATGGGCTGGGAATCAAATCATGCAGAAAACGTCAAACGTCACGTAACTAAAACACTGTTTTAAGCTACCACTGTTGTTCACTCCAGTTATAATGATTATTTACGGGATATTTACCGTGGTAAGGTTTTGGAATGAGCTCCCGATATTTCGGCGCACTTACATGCACCATGTTCACGGTAAGACCGAAGAATGCGGGTTGAACAGTTCAATTACATGTAGACAAAACGATCTATACCCTCTTTCTTAGTCTTTCTTTAGGTTTCTGCGTGTAAGTTGCGTAAGTCGTCATTGGTTACATCGCTTCGGTGCGATGCAAATTAATACCTACCTAGTTATTTACCTTGCTAAACAAAAAGCACGCCAACTTCATCGAAATATTTTCTTAAATATTTATTTGTATATTGATTATCAATGGGAGATACGCTATCTTCCACAGATAATCCATTGTTTTCAGATTTGAAATCAAAATAGGGTAGAGACGATATCTTATCTGGTAAGTAGTACCAAGATAGTTTTGATGTGAAACATCTATTGGCCTCTATATAGCGCGCCTTGGCAGTAAAACCGACTCGTATGCCGTGACGGCAAACGATATGACGCTGTCATGCCGTTATGTTTAACATCTGTCACGCGTGACGGCCAACTTTTTATAAGTAACGTATAACAAAACTAACGTATCCGTGGTTGGTGATATTTCCTTAACAGTACCTATTTAAAAAAAGTTAATACCTACGAAAGTATATACAATTATACAACGTCCTTTGTTATATATAAGTAGGTCTGTAGCACGTGTAAAATATATAAGCATGCCAGGGTCTGATTACTGCATCGTTTCTTTTATAATAATGTACCTATTGATTTACAAATGCATGGATGTTGGACAAAATAAACGAAAAAAAGTGTCCTGAGCAGGGTTGCCAACTTAGCCCTTACGGGGCTAGATCTACTCCTTTTTCCTAGAGTTTATATGTTCAGTTTTCCACAGAATTATACAGAAATTGTATTTTCTATTGATCTTTCTGTGATAGAATCACAACGCTAAAAATCTTGCCTACTTATTGCTTTTTTCGTCAAAAACTGTAAGAATCTTAACAGTAATTAATGTGAACATATTAAAAAAAACACTTCGCATGCTATTGAACCTATAGTTGGAGAAACCATACGTGAGTAATATCCAATCACACGTGAGTAATTCCCGTGTCTTTTTTTAAATTTATGTAAGCATCAACAAACAATATACAACAAGATATTAAATCACAGAAGTATTCTGAAAAATAAACTAGTTGAAATACCAGCATCGTAGACCACGGATTATGTCATATGAATAAAATATGAATATTGTTTACTTTTGGTTTGGACACCTTTAGCTTTAAGCGCGGAGCCGCCGACATCCTTAATTTTAGATATCTTTGATAAATCGGACTTACTGCTGAATAGCGGAAAAAAATCGCAGCAAAGTACAAATTTACACATCACATCATCAGCCAGTAAACGTCCACTGCTGAACAAAGGCCTCCCCCTTAGAGACGGGTGTTGCCATAAACCCCCACGCTTGGCAGGCGGCTTGGGGATCGCAGTACGTTCACCGTGTACTAATAGGACGCTGCTGTCCATCCTCCGGTGGTTCTGGGGGGTTAGACAAGACCCACTTTCTGTTAGCGTTAACGCCTTCGGAAAGATGAAATTGTATGAACATGACTTTAGCTTGAGATAACATTTCTCAAGCTAATGTCATTGTCAATGTCATTTTCACATTTTCATTTTTCCAGAGGCGTTAACGCTAACAGAAAGTGGGTCTTGTCTAACCCTCCTGGTCGCAGTTTTACGACATACCCGGGTAATTTACATAACTCTCAAATATTTGACCTCACAAGTACAATTCCTTGTTTTATTTTGGGTGATTCGACTTTTCGTTCGTAATCACGTACTTCCGTCCCATTCTCGCGCCATGTGAACAAATATTTATGCGAATTTTGTTCTGCCAAATCATTGTAATTGTTTGCTATTGCTTATAATTATTTACCGATTAGACATAGATAGGGTATTGTCAATATAGATAAAGTTAATGTTTAGAAAAAGAAATAACCTACTTCAACATTATAGCTGCGTGCACAAACTTAAATATAAAAAAATAGAAAAATGACAGTTAAATCAGAGATTGAAAATCCTCATCAAAACTTTTGCTGAAGGGAACTATAAACCAAAACGTCATCTCTTTTATATATGTATATAGATTTTTGGTTATTGTTGTATTTCAAAAAGCATTGAATTAATTTCGATAAAAAATTATATGGGACCACCTCTGAAGTATAAACTACAAAGCAAAACAGAATCATCAAAATCAATTCATACTTTTTTTATTTTTTATTTATGACAATATATTACATGTTTACTGTCACCAAAAAACCTCGCAGAGGTTTTGGCGGAGTAATCGCCTACAAACAAAAAAACAGTCGAATTGAGATGAGAAACTCCTCCTTTCATTGGTTAAAAATCGACTTCAAAATTAGTAGGTACTGTTCTGTTCAACACCAAGTTAAGCAACGTCGGGCGCGGTCGGTATCTGGATGGGTGACCGCTTGGGCGTGATGTATACTTTTTGCACTACATTTTGTATTTTGTGGTGTTACGGAACCCCCAGTGCGCGAGACCGACCTGCACTTGACCGGTTTATTAATATAACAATTGGTATTTTGATGCCATAGGAGGCAAATAAGCAGATCATAGGTGTTGTAATTATTCTTACCTTTTAATCCGGATAAAGATGGAACTAGCACAAATATGGCTGATACGTTGATGAACACGTCCCAATCCTGAAAAGAAAACGTACAATTTAGTAAAAGGATCAAACATGAAAAGTAGATCTGTTGTCTAAATTAAATATATAAAAAATAAAAAGAATGGTCAAACCTACTTAAGGATGCAGACTTTACCGAGCCTTCTAAATAAGCGAATTGGAACAACCTGCCGGCTTTCTTGAATCCTGAAGGATCTGGGCCTTTCCAATGTCAGAGTTTATAGGTACTATCTTCTAAGACTGCGTGCTTTATCGTCGGACACATCGTCGCTTACCAACAGGCGAGTTAGAAATCAAAAGCGGAATAGTTTGATCCTTTGATATTAAAAAAAAAAAAAGGGTTCTTTTTTTTTTTTTTGACAAAAAGTGGTCAACCCTACGTATACTAAGTACTACTATTTTCTTATACCATGTCTTAGTTTGCTTCTATTTTAGATTCTCGACGACTAATGATTGCATTTTTTCGTTTCAAAACAATGACCATGAATGGAATCACTGAGTAAAAAAAAGCAAATGAGTTCGGAGAGTTCCGTTTCACGCAAATGACTATATTTAACACTGCTTTTAACCGACTTCAAAAAGGAGGAAGGCTCTCAATTCGATCCGTGTTTTTATCTATATATATAAAAGCAAAATTCACTCACTCACTAACTCATCCCGAAATCTCGAAAACTACTTGACTTACGTTACAAAGCTGAAATTTGGCAAGTATATTCCTTTATGGAGTGTAAAGGTCTGCTAAGAAAGGATTTTGCGAAAGGGCCGAATTAAGGAGGGCAAACGGGGCTCACAATTTTACATGAATGTCTACGCGTACGAAGTCGCGGGCAACAGCTAGTATAATTATATATGTATACTAGCTGTTGCCCACGACATTGTAGATAATTACGAGTATATAGCTTTCTTTATTTGCAGTATATCCAAAATAACTGCCGGTGAAACAGAATGAAATTTTGAAAGTTCATCGTACAATTACCAGACATACGAAATGCAAAATGTTCTAAAAAAATAATTTTTGGTATTTATTATCTACTTACCTAACAAGAATTTGTAAAAAAGTTTTTAAAGCTATATACTCGTAATTATTTATGTAAGTTTTGCATTTTGTAGGTCTGGATTTTGACGGTCAAAAAAGCTTTCCAAGTTTAGTCTCTATTCATACCGTTATTACTATTAATCCCATTTTCCCACTATGAAACCACCAAAAATGTTAATCACAAGAGATCCATAGTTTTTTATTAATTAATGTACGGAACCTCACCAAACTAACTTTTGAGTAAAATATTTTTTATATACAAACGCGGCATCGGCATACTTCCAGGCATATGATATTCAAAAGTGATGTTCTAGCATTCAAATTACGATAACATCTTAGTAATTTAATATTTTATGGCAATTTAGCAGGTTTTTGCAGCAGTTTTTTAAGTGTTTAGCACATTACTCATTTTCTTCTTCCGTTGTGCGCAATGCCAAATATTTGTAGTTTTTTTAATACTTTGAATCTAGGTTCGAAACGTAAATATAACGCTACATTATAGTTTTTGTTATTACGATGAGGCCTTTCTGGCAACCCTAGCTATGTGGCAAAACCTCCTTTGTCAGTTTGTTCAACAAGGATCCAAGGAAGAGGAAGCCAATGAAAACCCACTTGACTGCCCACGGGATGAAAAGGTACATCATTTTCAGCATAATCTTGAGCTGGCCAATTTTAGGCGCGAATTTAATTAATTACTTATGAGTCTCCAATCACAAGCCGCCATTCGATACCCCTCCGCGACCGACGTGGCTTACTCGTACAAAAGGGAACTATGACAAAATGCGCGATCAAGTGGTTA
Source organism: Agriopis marginaria (assembly GCA_932305915.1). NCBI lineage: Eukaryota > Metazoa > Arthropoda > Insecta > Lepidoptera > Geometridae > Agriopis > Agriopis marginaria. The sequence continues at coordinate 15,217,454 of OW029914.1, read as the reverse complement.
TAATTATTATCTTTCCCTCATGCCGTATTTTTCTTGTTGACCGGATATCTTAATAAGATACCCAGCTGCATTGCAGTGAAGCCGGGTTATGTGAGATTGAACATAAGGGCTAACAATAGTTTTTTTACGGGGTTACGTCCGCGTTTGACCACCAACTCGCCTGTTGGTAAGCGACGATGTGGTCGTAGATGAAGCACGCAGACTTAAAAGATACCTATTCACTCTGGCCTTGAAAAGGCCCAGGTTATATCTCTCAGGAAACAAGGAAGCGGGCAGGTTGTTCCAATCCTTGGCCGTACGGATTAGAAACGTAGTATCAAAACGTTTGGTACGTATATCTAAGGAAAATCCACAGGGATAAGGGAGTCCTTCCGCATGAAGATGCACTCACCCTGACGGTACCGAGTACGAGGCCTGCGCCGATGGTGCCGCACCCAGCTATGAAGAACGGCACCGCAACCTGCAGCAGCGTGGTCCACCATCTCTCCTCCTTCTTCTGAAACACCAGAACACGTAATGTTAACTATTATCCCGCTTTTAGCCGCTCGGTTCTCATATCAATGTCCGTCCCCGTCTTCTATAAATCCTTTCCATTCTAAGGTTGGCTGGAAGAGATCGCTTTTAGCGATAAGGCCGCCAGTTGTTACACTAGTTTTAAACAGTTTTGTGTCCTCTGTATCAAATTTAATGGTGTGAACAATAAAGAGTTAATCAATCAATCAATTTTTTTTTTTTTTTATAAATAATAGGCTTGCGTTTGACCATCATCTCGCCTGATGTTAAGCGATGATGCGGTCTACGATGGAGCACGCTTGCCTAGAAGAAATAGATTCACTCGTGGTTTGAAGACACTCAGATTTTAACTATCGGGTTGCACCCATTCAGGCAGCGCATTCCACAGACTAGCAGTTCGCACAATAAAGGTGGAATCAAAGTGCTTCGTATTTTTTCGAGTCACTTCTGTTTTTTTTAATATGAACCATGAAACTATCGCCACTTCGTGGTTGTTCTGGCTGTCCAGACTGATGACTGATGACATGACTGATAGTAAAATAACCATTTGTTAATTTTATGCATAAAATAAGTATTTTCTTTCTTTCTAGGTGTTGTGGTGATGGGGTTATTTAGAACACGTCTGTACAAACCGGCAGTCCCACGTGTGGGAGTAGATTCTGTGGGCGAACCTTCCAGTCGATCACAGCCCTAGCGAGTGCTGATGATGACTCTATCGAAGGATTGATACTATCACTATCCGTAGCCTCCAAAGTATTTGCCGCCACCACGCGGTAACTCCATGTGACAAGCAAAAAAGATAACGTCCAGGGATTACGGAAAACCGTTAACTATCACAAAAAGCTCGTGTAAATATGTGAATTCTGCCATTCATGTTTGTCTGCCAGATAAAAATTATCAAAGAGAATATAACGCTACGCTAAATATAATAATGGTTCCTGTTTTTGATCTCTATTGTCATCTATTGTGGTGATCTCACGGTGATCTATTGGTAAATCTCTGTGATTCTCTTTGATTTTGACAATGAAAGACAGAAAATGTTGACGCCATGTAATAGGGAAAATTCTGTGACTTCGTCCAAAGAGTATATATACAATGCTAACTTCTTTATTAATAGCATCGCCAAAGTACCAAAGTACAGATTGGCCGAAGTATTTTTTCCATGGTAGGTAAGAAAACTATGTTGCGGTTATTGTCATTGAATTTGTTTTAATTTAATAGTTGTTGTTGGTTTACCATTTTATTGGGTACTTTTTAAGCAAAAGCACTGTTATTCAGCGTAGTAATGTCGCCAGCATGATGCGTGGACGGCTGATGGTGATTTAGGTTATAGTTTGTATATATTTTTTATATTGACGATTATTTTAATTTCATAAAAACGTCAACATAAAATTGCGGTATTTAAGCAAATAAATGAGTTTTGCGTAAATATTAAGCAAATGACACGTACGACAATATTGCTGTGTCAAATTATTTGCGCAGATGTCTTATGTAGGTAAACAAAAGAATTTAGTGACGAAACAGTTGTTTGTCGTAGGCGGGGCTAGATTTTTGAAACGCTCGTATGATATCTCGCACGACAATATCATGCGTAATCATGCGAAATGACAGTCTTTCGAGCGAAACCCAAAAAAAAGTCGCATTTTTTAAATATTTTTATTAGTCGCTAACGAAACGAATGGTTTGAAGCATTCGAGTTTGCTTTCTATCAATAGACAATATTTCATTTCGCATGATATTTTCGTGCGAAATGATACGAGCGATTCAAAAATCGACCTCTAGTAAATGTTGCATATTCAGAATAGGCCTGATGAGATGATGTACGGTTGGTTTGTATCAAATCACTTATTTATGCTCATTAATTAAAAGAAAAAGAAGAAACTGACCAAGAGTATGTCGAGATACGTATGGCAGGTTCGTATCCAAAGCCATATTACCAAAATTGTTGTCGTTTTCCTAGTTCAGAAATTGGTGGTTATAGAAAAATTTTAACGAACGAAGCTCTCGTCAGTCACATTTTAAACAATTTAGTCGGGTTCCGTACCCAAACGGTGAAAACGGGATCCTTTCACTAAGCCTACTATATTACACTTTGCCGGTTTATCTTGAGTAGCTTTAGTTTTTATTTTTGTTCAATAATGTATATTGTGATAACTTGATTATATTTGCCTACATTATTTTGATCTTGACTTTAAAATCTAGAAAACCATACCGCTCCTAGAAATCTAATCTTAATAAGCATTGTAATCAGTAATTATTCACGGGTTTTATCAGTAACTGTTGTCGTTAGATTATTGTAGCGGAAAGTGAAACTAAAATGTGTACTTGTGTTGAATAACTAATATGAAATTTGTATGAAATAGTACTTTACTACGGGGTAAACGAACTGAGCCATTTGCGGTTTCGCGAGCCGTAATCCACCCAAGTTTAAAATCTGTGATTCCCAAATGATGTATTGCACACCTATTGCTTTTTACCATACCATACGAGGAAATTGCAGATTTTTTCATGAATTCTAACCATAGGTACTTTTATGATAAAATAATTTAAGGAACTAATATAAACTTCATATGAAACTCTTTTAAAAGTTTGGCTTGGCGCTAGTTTTTGCTATTCTAAGAGTTTTTTCTAATTTTCGGCTTTGCACGGTTTGTACATTTGTCGTGACAAAGTGACGCAAAAAATTACTAAAACAACCAAAAAAACACTATCGTAAAAAAACATATATTATCATACATCGATATCTAAGTACTACATGTCATATAATTTTGTTAATATTTAAGATATTTTTCATATTTTTTTATCACAAAAAAATAAATAAACAGACATTGGGAATCTTCATAAATATTTTATCGCATTTATTTTACATTATTTTAATTCCTAACGTTTCGAACACTTTGCTGTTTCCGTGGTCATAGAATGAAAGAAATGTTACGAAAATATTTGCAAGTATCACCATTTTTTTTATATATGCAAAAGAACTTTATGTTTGTAACCAGATTTGGTATAATAAACTAGTATAGTTAATACTACTAGTATAGTATTTGGTATAATACCTTTGGCTGTGGAATCACAGGCACCTCAAGCCTCGGCCGTGAAGAGTTTAACCTCAATTCCACTGAATCTTCTTCAGCGTCTTCGATGGGATCTGATGACCTGCCTCCAGGAAGGCCTCCTGGTCTTAGCCTTTGCTCTACATCGGTGTCGGCCATTTTGAGATTGACGGACTAGTACTTGTAAGTTTATTGTGGTGTTATATAACTTTTAATTGCATTATAAATTATACTTTTACATCAAATTCAACAAACGAAAATTTAATACACTCTTTAACTAACTGGAATTTAATGATAAACAATGTTTTTGAACGAGTCACATGTTAGCACAGAATTTATAAAAACTGACCGTATCAGGTAGTGCCAAGGGTTTTATACAAACAAATTTAAGGGATTGGTTTATCAGCGATATACCGATAAAAAGTCGATAAACAGCCATTCAAAGAACGATTGTGACAAATATTACGTGAATTTCCTGAATCATTAGAAATCACCTGTTAAAATGGATATCCTGCTTACTGAGAAACTAAATAGGTATTTAACATAACACTAAACAATACTTTATCTAGATAAGGTTGTATCAGGCGAGGATCGGAGATAAGGGGAAAGCATATAAAAAAAATTGTGACTATAACCTTTTTTAAAGCGACTTCTGGAGAGAAAATCTCATATCGGTCCGTATTTTTTTTAATGGATGTATACCGATTACTCCGCCATTTGTGAACTGATTTACGTACCCAAAGTGTGAAAACGGGACCCTATTACTAAGCTTATAGCTTTCTATTTGTCTGTCTGTATGTCTGTCCTACCCACAGACAATTATTTTAAAGTTATACTTCATAAGAAGTATAACTTTTCGCATAAGCGACTGGCTACAAGGTTGCGTTAAACGTTTAACGCTACCATGGAGGGGGAATTTTTCTCTCTCGTATGGTTGCGAAATGCGTATCCTTTTTTTGCCCTGCGACTAGCAGATCCGGTAGTGTAATGGTGTCGCTAATGGATTGAGAAGCCTAAGGAGCTAGGTTCGAATCTCGAGAAAAGCATGTTTTTAAATTGTTGATATTTTTGCCCTAGTTATAATTTTAGGGTTCCTTGTTGAAGTATAACTTCTTCCGCACGGAGGGACTCCACGCACTATATTTTTTTACTTAATTTTTCGCTGTGTTCCTACCTGAATACTTTTTGTTTACTTGTGATCGGAAGCAGTTTGGATTTTAAAATCTGAATAGAATCAGTTTATAATATTTCGTTGATCATAATCATTATCAGCGCATTGTTCCACACCAACGTTGTTTTATCATTTCGAAACCAAGTCAAGTGCATGAGTTTTTATTTTTTTATTGAAAACATGTTTCACTCGATATAGATAACAATGAATAGAAATCATATTTTGAGAGTCGGCGATACGTTTTATTCATATCGTATTATCGTATAGTATTCAAGGAAACGTTACGATTACTTATTAAAGCTTCAATAGCACATTGCTGTCGCGGTCTGTAATGGTTGCGTTGCTGCCAGCGATGATGATTGCCGAAAACGCAGCGTAACGCAGGTCCAAGCCATCACAGCGCAGTCAGCATTGCAGCACTTGATGGACAAGCAAGAATAAAGGCCGAGACTGAAGGTCGAAGTCTTTATAGCGCGGACAGCAAGAGATAGATAGATAGATAAACTCTTTATTGTTCACACCACTCATAAACACGATAAAACATCTTAAAAACTAGTGCAACAATCGGCGGCCTTAACGCTAAGAGCGATCTATTCCGTAGTAATGAAGGTATTGGTATGACATCTCACAGGATTTCCTAGTTTGGGTACCAATGCACTTCCACTAGGAATATTAATTAATTTATAATTAATATAAAAATAATTAATAAATAATTATTAATTAATATGTAATGACACCATGTATTATAATTTAAGAAGACGTTTGTTATCGATAAATTTTCATTTAATTTTTTCATTTCATTTCATTCCAGGCAACCTTAGGATGGAGAGGATTCATATTGTAATTGGCCTTCTATCTTTATTTGTTTACTTAATTTTGTACCTAGCTGTAAGTTTTCCTATGAAAATAAAATAAAAATAAATAAAATACAGGAGGTAGAAGGCGGGGCGTGCAATATTGAATAATGTTATAGTTATAATATAAACCTTACATTGTTATAAACCGTACAAGAGCTGTAATGATGACCATTGACCAAGCTCGAAGGCCGAGAGCGTAGCCAAGCTTCCATGCTAATCATCCATATTCATATTCATTTATTGCGTAATTGTTATTTACATGTAAATCTTTTTACACATGACTATTTTTGAAACAAAACTCTACAATAATGGATTTTCAAAGGAAATTGTTGGTGGCTAAAACTCACCAGCAATGAAATTCCATACAACTTTGCTGGCGCCTATTCGAGTAGCGAGGAAAGGGAACACTTTACTCAAAGAATTTTGTCAAAATAATGACAATTTTAAGTAAAAATACATATTTTATTGTCATGATTGTAATCTTGTTCTGATAACGCACTGCCAAGTTTTTTTCTCAATATAACACTGACAATGTCTGTAATTTTTGGCGTCTGTCGCGTATCTTTAGTGAAATCAGACTACCACTCATCAGTTTTATCTTCAGTTTCAATTGAATTGATATCCATGCCACCTCAAGGTCTACATCCACACTCATAAGGCGCAGGCGGGTGGAGCGACTGAAGCGATTTGAAAAGAACCACCATGTAAAACTAGAAAATGCTTTTGGACGCTGGATGCAGGCCGCTTCCAACCGGCCCTTTTGGAGATTGATGGGGGAGGCCTATGTCCTGCAGTGGACGTCCTATGGCTGAAATTATGATGATGATGGACTGCTTTCTAGTTCACGCATAGCAGTATATGCCACTATTTACGATTTATGGTTTTCCAACACAGACCACAGAAGACATATTAAATTAGATAGACATTTAGATAGCCCGTTGGTCCAGTTGGTGGTGGTTGCCTTCTGAGCTTGGGGGCGTGGGTTCGATTCCCACCTAGGGCAAACATTTATGTGATGAACATTTTTATTTGTTCTATATCTGGTTGTTAATATATATTTAAGTATGTATGTATTTAAAAACTATATATGTTTGTATATCAGTCTCTGGCAGCCATATCACAAGCTTTGCTAATTTTGGGGTCAGATGACGGTGTGTGCAAAAATGTCCCGAAAAAAATATATAATTTATTTACTAGTACAAGTACCTACAGAAGATTCATTCCGCAAAATTATTTAAATAAATAGCGACTCTTACTACTATGGCAGTGTTGTCTAGACGGTTCCCGCCACTTATTTGTAACAAAATGCGCTAAGATATATTTATTATCTACATACCCCTGAGAGCGGTTGTTTTTCAGCGTCGGCCTCCGCTAGTTTCTTGTCCGGGGGATCCCCGGGGCTCTTCAGGTCTCCATTCGAGGAGTTTATCGAAGACATGTTGTAGTTCGGATCACCGTTGCCAATTTCATCTGTAACAAAACGATTTAAGTCAAACGACAGAAGTAATTTACATTTTACAAAGATGAGTAGGTACATGTGAATGAATTTGTCGCTAAACAGTTGAGAGTGCAATTGATTATTAATTAGTAATTTGGTAAGTGATTAAAGTATACACACAAGTGTACACTCGCACTAGCAGTCATGGTCCAAATGTGTTTAGTACTAATCACTAAGCACCTGCATTAATCACTTGCACTAATCACCAATCAAAGTGTGCCCAGAGGCTTAGAAGATACCTATTCACTCATGTCATGGTTCTAAGGTCATATAGCTCTGATGCACATTCTCCGAAATGAATCCTGTAGAAAATTGACAGACTTGCTACTTTATGGCGGTGTATCTAGCCTGAGAAGTTTCTTGGCCAATAACTTCTCAGCGCTTATAAGATGAGCAGCACGCCGGTCTACCGATTCAATAGCTGAGCCGTGCTTTTTAGTCGACTACGCTAGAACGAAGGTAATGTTTTGCAAGTATACGTGTGCATGTCTCTTTCTTGCGCTTTAATCAACGGCTTTTGATATAATATTTTTTGAGTGGTTTCATTTGTACCGTGAAGTATTGTAGCGGATAGGGGAAAGTGCGGTCGTTTGATTAGGTAACTCGATTCGGGATTTGTTTAAAGTCAACCTACTGCTTTAGATTATATATCTACTGTGGTTTGAGCCAGACAAATGCCAGCATTGATTGTTGATAAAAGTATGTATATTTTGTGGTCGTTGGTCAGATTTCTCTACGCTCGTTACAGATTACAACATGCAACATGCCATTGCTGCTGAGAAAGCCGCGCCGTGACAAACTGTCAAGGTTACTTGGCTAAAAATTATGGACTGACCTTGAACGTTATTGGAGCAGATGCTTGTCCAGATGAAACATTTCTTTTACGCACCTTGCGTTTACTGGTTTACGTATCTACTCTTTCGCATAATATTAACATTTTAATAAATGAAAAGCTCGCTAAGGAGGAATTTCAGATTGGCTCTCGCCAATCGGGGGAACCCAGACCTGGTGCATATTTTGCTCAAAAACCTTGCGATCCAGCCACAATGCTGCCAGATTCTGGGGTTGCCGCACGGTGGCGATTTGAACGACGTAATTCATTTGTAAATATTAAGTAAATTTTACTCTTTCTGGATGCAGGCCGCTTCCTACCAGCCCTTTTAGAGATCGATGGGGGAGGCCTATGTCCAGCAGTGGTCGTCTTATGGCTAAAATGATGATGATGATGAAGTAAATTTTGCAGTTTCTAGGGTTCCGTTCTCAAAGGGTAAAAACGGGACCCTATTACTAAGCCTACGATGTCTGTCTGTATGTCCGTCTGTCCGTCTGTCCGTACGGCTGTATCTTTCGAACAGTATCAGATAGCTAGTTGAAATTTTCACAGAATATCTATAGTTACGGTGGAATAACAAAAAAATAAAGAAAAAAGTAAGAGTAAAAAATAAGTTAAATTCTGCGATATTTTCACACATTGTAGGTATATTTATTAATTAAATGTTTTAAGGATAACATTTCATTGTTTTATAGTATTTTTTGGGTTGATGTGTTCTATTTTAGAGGAACAGATAAAAGAAAACTATATTTTCGAGTTTTCTTTTCAATCTAAGTACTCGCGGTTCTAGGGGTCGGGATGTCTCAGTTCGGAGAGAACTATAAAGAAAACTCTCTTTTATAAAATTAACCAGACTTTACATATATATCCATATTATATTATTATTCAATGTTTGTGGTATAAAATTGTATAAAAATGTAACATTCAAGGAATTCTACTGATAGCCTAGTGCAAAGAAATCCGAAATCTTTGTAGTTCTTTATGTTTAAAAATGATAGGCAAAATCACGGACGAAAGTCATTGAACCAGAAATACGAGATTAACGATTGAATTAAGTCAGGATCGGACATGAATTTAAATACCTACCTACCAATCATTACGCCGAAAAATTACCATTCACGCATGCCGACACAAAATTAAACAACGCGCTACGCATACCTATGTAATCGTACTCGTACACATGCATAATATAAATTGTAAACAAATATTAAACTACAATTGAAAGTATTGTAGATAAATTCATGATTTAATGATTCATGGACGTCATTCTAAGAAGGACCGGTCCGGTAAGCGCAGCGTAGGATGCCCACAAAATGGACAGACGACCGCAGGGAAACGCTTGATGCAGGCCGCTTCCAACCGGCCCTTTTGGAGATCAATGGGGGAGACCTATGTCCAGCTGTGGACGTCCTATGGCTGAAATTATGACGATGATGATGATGATTCTAAGGAGCAGTCAACAGAAATTACATTGGACCATTATATCAGTTGACTGCTTTCTGGTTTCAACTGGCAGTATTTTGCATGTGTAAAAGAAATACAAGCAATGACGATTTACTCACATCTTTGGTGACAGTTAACAAAATTATATTAGTGCTTTGTACGTATAGATTTTTCAGATAAATTCCAATCTAAATATTTTGTGTTCCGACCATTTTTTTTATTAACTCATAAAAAAGCTGATCATTAATAAAGCTCATCAGCCTAAACAAAATTTCAATTAGCTCAAAAATAAATAAGTATTTTAATTTCATGCTAGACAGAAAGTGCACTATACTGAGTTAAGACGTCACGCCTCAGGCGCGCCATACAAATGCTATACTAACACACGCTGTGCAAGAAAAGGACACAGTATCCCCTCTCTATCCCCACCTAAAACTTTAAACGCTCATATCTCAGATTTGTCAGCCAATTAAAATAATTTTTTCAGTATGTGTAATGTATTTAGTTATATTCATCGCTAATCCTGTTATTTGTAATAAATTAAACATTAGGACACATGTCTATTGTTGTAAAGTCATGAATGATTCATGAAGGTCATCTCAGAAGCAATCAACTTACATTCAACCATGATGTCGATGATGTGGAAGTGCCTCTATTAACTAAACAAAATACAAGCTAATACTAACACTACAAAAACAGTTAGACTACCCATAGACCGTTGAAGGTCTAAAGACAATCCAAATGCTCAAGCCCACTACCAGTTGGCAGCGTGCCCATCATGCTGGCAGCATTACCACGCTTATGTCAGTTGACTGCTTTCTGGTTTCGACTGGCAGTAATATGCATGTGATAAATAATGAGTGAGAAGCAATGACGATGTAAACATAAACCACATCCTTGGTGACAATTAACAAAATTAAACTAAGCTAGCTTGCACTTGGCAGGTTTATTTTTTACTAGCTTACCCAACAGACGTTGTCATGTCTTAGAACTGTCAAACGCGCGAAATTAAATCGTCGTTAAACTTTCCGAAATTTTCTGCGCAATTTTCTTAATATTTCTTTCCGTAAGAACCATCTACAAAGTGTTAGAAAACTTTAAAAGAAAAGATGATGAAAACGGTAAAATCGTCCTCAAGTTATGGCGTTACCAAGGTAAATAGGGATTATTTTTTATATATATACTAGCAACGCCCCCCCCCTCCCCCCCGGCTTCGCACGGGTGTAAGTTTTATTTTTTTACACCTCAGATCAGTTCGATGGTATCAAGTTATTGTGTTGTTGCAAAGTTTCAAATTGTTATAAACATTAGTTTTGTGTTTAGTTTTCTAGACTATAATTATTACGCCCTAGGTTGACAATGGCATCGATTCTGGTGTTCTCTAAACTAAACTAAATTTGACAGCTCTAAAATTATTAAAGAGAGGCAGATAATTTTAGTCCTGTCAGATTGGTTTAGTTTAATGAGTGGTACGCCAGAATCGATGCCAGTGGCATCGATCTGATGAACTCTAAACTAAACAAAATTTGACAGCTCTAAAATTGTTGACATCCTTCTCTCACGTATTAAAATCAAAAGAGAGGCAGATAATTTTAGTCCTGTCAGATTGGTTTAGTTTAGTGAGTGGTATGACAGAATAGGCCTCATTGAGCACGAATGAAGCAATATGGTCAGGTTCAAAAAAGTCTCCTCTATATACCCACAAAGTTTCATTAATTTTGGTGGTCATAGACTTCCCTTGTTACTGTTTCTTTGATTTTACACTGACGAATAGTCCAGTTTAAGGATAACAGCCAAAGATACCCATGCGTGCCATTATCTTCATAATTATTCATTATCTATTAGATAAGAATTATCAATTTTCGAATAATTTCAAAACCATACCCAACATAGTATATCCATTCAGTCGCTTCAAGTACTTATCGACGGACTTCTCAATCCTTGCTCCCATGTTTAAAAACGACATTTTGGAAACAAATATGCTCAAAACGAAGAAAAGAACACAAACACTTCACTTCACAACACTAAAAGCACTGAAACACTAATCGATCGCAATTTAACAAATGAATTGCGGAAACTATTCTTTCCTGGTCGAAAAACACTCAAGAAAGATCTTAAAAAAACTTCAACAATTACTGTTTTTGTTCACGTCTTATCGACTGTTTCCTTATCAATGATAAGTACAAGAAAAATTCTGATAAATATACTGATAACAAATGGAATTTAATTGCAGAATCGTGTCGCAAAGTTTATTTTTAACACAGTCACATTTCGGCGTTTTTAGCATACTGTTATAAAACACGGGATTTATCGAATTATTATTTATCACACTTTAAAGCTCTTTTCAAACTTTGATTATATAACTCCTTTCATTATCACATATTATATTTTAAGAACACAGGATATCTGACCGCGTTGGACAACTGTATCATATTTGTGACAGCTTGTGGTAGCAAGTATGTAAGTACCCTCATTATGCGCGATAAACTATAACTATTTATGAGTTTATTTACGTTATCTACTGCTATATGGGTAGTAAAGAAAGATTGCTGTATCCTGGGTGACAAAGTTCTTTAAGAGCCAGAATCGGTGGTGCAGCGATCTCGCTCGCGCATTTGATGTTTTTAGGGTTCCGTACCCAAAGGGTAAAAACGATACCCTATTAACACCCTATTAACGTTTGTCTGTCCTACCTATTAACGGCTATAATAGATAGCCAATTGAAATTTTTACAGAATATGTAAAGTTACGGCGGATTAACTAAGAAATAATAAAAAAGTAAAAAGGAAAAACGAAAAGAAAACCCCATTCCCCTAGAAGAAACCTATTCACGCTCGACTTGAAGACACCCAGATTGTAACTATCGGGGAACACCCACTCAGGCAGCGAATTCTACAGACTACCAGTTCCACAGAAGAGATTTTTTTTTCGAGCAGTTCGCACAATAAATGTGGAATCAAAGCGCTTCGTACAGGTTCTCAGAATATCAACCATAAAGCGGTGTCGATTCTTCGTACCCACCCTGACAGTCCGATAGAAAAGTGAGCAGGAGGGAATCAAATCATGCATATCTGTCTGTAGCACACTCTCCGAAATGTATCCGATAAAAAACCGAGCTGGGAACATCGAGATACAATTCCTATGAGTTACAATCTCTCACTGAAAACAGTCTAAAAACGTCCGAGCGTCATTGTACATAATAAATCAAATAAAAGAAAATAGCCTTTTATTTCCTCACCCTATAAAAAGAACAGCATACATTTTGTATTTTTTTTTATTGTGCATAATATTAATATTTTTATTGTCTGGGTTGCATTCATTTACATTATTATTTTCTATATGTATGTACCCAATTGTTATTTTAATATTAAAATTATAATTAATGCATAATATTAAAATTAAATTATATTTTGATGCATAGTATTATTACAATAAAAATAAATTACAGTTCATGAATAGTATTAAATTGCAATAAAATTCACGTAGGTATATAGTACAATTAACACAATAATAGTCTTGTTATTGATTGAAGTTGAGGAAGATTCTTCGGGTGAAGGCCTCCTCCATACAGCGTCATTGTACATAATTAATTATATAGTTCACAGTGTCATATTTACTTCAATTTATTCGCTATGTCTTCATAGCTCTGGCGTCGCGCGGCGGTGTTGTATAGTCTGATCGCGGTTACCTTGTAACTAACCAAAAAGTCTGCTCAATTCGTAGCGTGTGCAGAGTTTTGGGTAGGACATTTTTTGACACGATTGTGACTCTATATGTTTTGAATCTCGATATCAGGGACTTATAAAATAACTCCCATCTAGTAAATTTATTTACAGTTTCAGCCGCTCGGATTTCTCACAAATCCTTATTTCTCGGTACAAAAAGCCCAATTATAATATAAGCGTTATTTAATTGTAATTTTACTCTGTATATAACGAAATGCAAGTAAACCCAGGAGTAAGCATTTGTATAAGTAGCTTATCTGACAGTAAATTACGATAATAAGGCGTGAACGCGTGACTTCGTTTCAATAAACATCGTATCTCAAAATGATATTATGTTTCCATGTGTACGTAAATAATTAAATATAGCTTTGTGTGGATATTATAATTTTTTGCATTTGTTGTGGGTACGCGTTTACTACACTATTTCCATTCGCTTATTTGATCTGACAGTGCAATAACATTGTAAAAATTAAAGAAGCAATAAGATTGTACTTTAATACCTTTATGGCATTAAAGTACAATCTTATCTCTACATAGTATAATTAAAGTCGCTTTCCGCGTCTGTTTGTCTGTATGGCCGCTATCTTCTTCTAAACCACGCAACGGATTTTAATGCGATTTTCACCATCAGTTAGATACATTTTCACGAAAGGTTTATGTATATAACTAGCGACTCGCCCTGGCTTCGCACGTAAATTACACTCGTGCGGCCGTGCAACTCGTGAAGCCGGGCGGGCTGGTCGCTAGTATACTGCTGAACATATGCCTCCACCTTTAACCTCCACACTGCACGACAGCCTGCCTTTTGCGTCCACTGGATGCCAGAGACTTTCACTATGTCGTCGGTCCATCTAGTGGGAGGGAGGCCTACCTACGCTGCGTCAGCTAGTTCATATATAAAAATTTATCCCTATTTACCTTGGTCACGCCTTAATTTGATAACAACTTTACCGATTTCATTCATCTTTTTTTTTAGTTTTCTAATACTTTGTAGAAGGTTCTTACGGAAAGAAAATTTAAGAAAAAACCTAGCGAAAGAGGTCAGAATTCCTAGTTTTCATTCAACTTTTTACAATGTTATTGCGGCTGTCGGAGCAAGTAAATATCATCATACAGCCATTAGACGTCCACTGTTGGACATAGGCCTCTCCCAAAGAACGCCACTCAGCCGATGATCGGTTTTTTTTTGCAGCCACTGTCAGCTGACGTATATCGTCACCCCAACGAGTCAAGGGCATCCTATATACGCTACATTTACCGATTCGTGGTCTCCACACTAGAACACGTCTACTCCAGCGGTTATCGGCTCTGCGACAGATACAAAGATAATATAACCACTTGTTAAGTGCGCGCATGTAGTCAAAATTCCCTTTTGCAAAATGATGCCACGTCGGTCGTGGGGGGCAGCATGTTATTAGAGACTCGACGCGACTCGATGCTTGTGATTGGAGAACCAAGTCATTCATTCAATTCGCGCCCAGGATTGGCCCCGCTCGAAATAGTTTAGGTTGACATGTTAGAACCTTAGGCTTATCACTCTCGAGCGCACAATAAATGTGGAATCAAAGCGCTTCGTACGGGTTCTCGGAATATCAACCATAAAGCGGTGTCGATTCTTCGTGCCCACTCTGGCAGTCCGATAGAAAAATGGACAGGAGGGAATCAAATCATGCAGATCTGATGATGCACACTCTCCGAAATGTATCCGATAAAAAACCGTTAGACTAGCAGCTTTGCGCCGATACTCAAGACTAAGAAGCTTAGTCTGAACCAGGGATTCGTTGCTGATGAGCCTCTTGGCACGTTTCTCAATAGACTCCAACATCCCAAGCTGGTACTTAGCTGATCCATCCCAAAGGTGAGAAAAGTGCTCCATGCACGACCGGACTTCTGCCATTAGCCATTAATGTCATTAGCAACAACACGAAGGTGACATTTTAAAACAGTAAAACAGGAAGTAAAATGTACATCATATTGTACAATGTTCGCCCTTACGCATGGTGAAGAGGAAAATCTAAAGAAAACGCCACTTCCTACCGGTTTACAATAAATCGCCCTGTCAATGATCTTTTACGCGTTTCATAAAGATAATATTGAGGACGTTTTGAAGGCAGGTGCGTCGCCTTTTTTTCCGAACTTTGTTTGACACTTACTGTATATTTGGATGGTGACGCACTGATATTTATAAGCAGCCAAGTGCGAGACGGGCTCGCACACTGAGAGTTACTTTTTTAAATTTAATAATAGGCTTGCGTTTGACCGCCAACTCGCCTGGTTTAAAGCGATGATGCGGTCTACGGTGGAGCAAGCTTGTCTAGAAGAAACCGATTCACTCGTGATTTGAAGACACCCAGATTGTAACTATCGGGGAACACCCACCACCACCAAAACCGCCAAACCACCAGGTACAAAAAGTAGTGCAAAAAGACATCATACCCAGGCGGTCACCCATCCAAGTACCAACAGCGCCCGACGTTGCTTAAATTCGGTGATCGTATGAGAACCGGTGGTCAATAGAAATTTGACACCGACTCGCACTTGACCAGTAAATATTATTTGTTGTTGTGTACTATAATCATGCCAAGTTTGTCGCTTGTACGTATTACCGTTTCATCATAGATATGTTTTATGTAGGTAATTTATTTTTTATAGGTAATTTATGTATTGTCGGGGAGACTGAAAGTTTCTTTGCGTGACCAAAATGCTGGCCTGTATTTTGGTCAGAAAGTTAGCCTCGCAATCCAGCGAGGCAACGCGGCCAGCATTTTGGGCACTCTGCCTGAAATTAGAGATCGGTTGGTATTATCTATAGGCCTTTGTTGCTTAAAGATAGTATAAACGATCTTCAACTAGTTTAGTTTTTTAAGTAGGTATTATTTAGTAGTTGCTTGGTACTTGGGTTCTAGCCTATTATCAGTACCGACGTTGGGGTAGCGCCTGGTTGGGCGACCGCCCAGGGCGCCAGATATAAAGTGGCGCCGCGGGTATTTAAAAATCTATAGATCTATTCTATCTAACCTATTTTTTGCCTTCGGCAGACGGGGGTGGGGGAGGAGGGAGGGAGATGCGCCGTAGAAGTCTCGCCCAGGGCGCTGGTAGTGCTAAAACCGGCACTGCCTGTTCGTATACGTATCATAATAATGTTCATTCTTTTAATAGATACCTACTCATCTTCATTCAACCTCAAAATCGGTAGGTAACAAAAAAAGGTTGAGGTATTCGCTAAGTAGTGTGATTACGATAAAATAGATAAAACAAAGACAACTTACTTATTTACTTATCAAAATAAGTAAGTTATCGAAATAATTAATTATTGCACAATAATTTAACGCCTGTAAGCTATTTGGTTACCGTCAATTAATTCCCATTTTTCCAACAAACATAAGTTTTGTTTATTGGAATTATCTGTGAGAGTAAACATGGTTTCTTTCAGTTTGCAAGCAATATAATAGGGTTGCCAGGTCGGCATTTGGTTGATCTGCCCGAATTGTCATTTTTCTCCCGACAAAAACCAAAATTGCCTGACAGACCAGCTTTGCGTAAAATAAAACTTACAAACGTTAAATACAATTGTTATACCAAACTGTGGTCCGATAAAATATATCGCAAAACCGATAACCGTCGACGAGTTCTAGCGTCAAGACCACGGATCGGCAAACGTAGCCTTACCTACTCATAAAAGAGAAAATTTTTAGGGTTCCGTACCTCAAAAGGAAAAAAAACCCTTATAGGATCACTTCGTTGTCCATCTGTCCGTCTGTATGTCCGTCTGTCTGTCCGTCTGTCCGTCTGTCAAGACCCTTTTTCTCAAGAACGCGTAAAGGTATCAAGTTGAAATTTATAATAAATACTTAGGTCTACGGTTTCTTTCGGCTGTAAAAATAAAAATTGTAAGTCAACGCAATCAAAAGATATTATGAACGGTAATGTCGCATATTTTGCGATTTTACATGGGAATCAAAACCTATAGGGTACTTCCTAGAATCATTAATTTTGGCAAGAGGCAAGGTCTTACAGCACATATAAAGGAATAAATCTGAAAGTTTAACAACTTTCAGATGACATACTTTAACTTTCATATGATATAACTTCAAATTAACATTTTAAGTTATATCATATAAAAAAAACTGTTTTAGAATTACATACTTACATTTTGTAGTTGTTATGTATGGAAGAACCTTATTGTCAACTACAAAGTTAAGTTTGTCTTTCAATATTTAAACTTCAGTTAGTTTAATTTATTATCCACGTATAGATTTTTTTGGGTATAGATCTTGCGTATACAGTACGTAGATCTTTAAACAAATTCAAAAATCAAATTGCAGAACATTATTCTATCTATACTGTGGGTAAAATATATATCATACTAGCCGTGACCCGTAGTTTTACCCGCCATCCCACAGGAAGTCAGGAACCGTTACTTTTTTGGGATAAAAAGTGTTAAATCATAAAAGGATTAAACAGTCTCCATTCCAAATTTCGTTGAAATCAGCCGTTTCTCCGTGAAGAGGTAACTAACACACATACCTAATACTAGTGTGACAATTTTTGTGTTGATATTTGATTTTAAGTGAATGCAAAAGGCAGGCTGTCATTCAGTGAAGGCCTATGTTCAGCAGTGGACGTCTTCTGGCTGATGATGATGATTTGATTTTAAGTTATTTAGATAATCAAAACACAGTATTTAAAAACTAAAACTATACCTAATTATTATATGCAAATAAAAATCTATATAATATATATATATTTAGATAATCTATTTTATGTAAATTCGTATTTTCTTGAAATTAACAATGTTCTTGAGTAAAAAAAAATTAAGTTTGCCGGTAATGTAGAATCTTGTCTTGCACTAGAATTACTTTTTCTGTGACAAAGCCTCTGCTCAAATATAATACAAAAGCTTTGTCATATATTTGGTTTGTAACGAATACATTTTTGTTTTTTGATGTGAAACATTTATTGGCGTGTCTAGGCAGTAAAACCGACTCGTATGCCGTGACGGACCGAGTTTTTTTTAGAGTTGGTATCTACTTCCCAAAGTAGTATTTAACGTCACTGTGGTTTTGCCAGGAAGGAAGGAAGTATGCTTTGGAATTACCCATTATGGCGTTTTATTCTATAATTGAAACCAAAACTACTAACTACCGAATATAATAAATAAATCTTTAATAATAATAAAAGACATAGAAAAATAAAACAGCTTCACTGATGTTCTCAAAAAATCGAATCCATATGTTACTATACCCTGGACGAATTTTTCAAGGATAATTTGGACGATTAAGGACAAATAGACCGATCTGTTCTTTGTGTTACCATACCCTAACAGGGTCATATGTACCACATGTAATTTAAGATGTACAAAAACATGTTGTGCATGCATACATATATTGCAATAAAGTTATTGAGTATTAAAATAGTAACATAACAGTAACAAAATGTTAATTGCTCGGTGGTTCATTAGACTTGACAACACAAACAACGTAAACACTACGTAAACAGTGGCTGGAAACGAAAAGCCAAAGATTGGCTGGGGAGGTGTGCCTTGGGAGAGGCCTATGTTCAGCAGTGTACTAAGGCTGATTATGATGATGATAAATACTTTCCATAAAACATTATAATTATAATAATTAAAAGAGAAAAAAACAGAAGTTTTGAAAAAAATGTCGCAACATGAGTTCCCATGTTACTGCCAAAACCCTTTTGAAATCCAGATATTCTAGGTCTGACAACCCTATATCTAAGAAGTAGATAATACACAGCAAGAAGCCTTATAATTGTAACAAAAAATGAGGAAGTAAAACACTGTAAAGATAGGTAATTATTTGTTGTTTAATCATCATATTTTTTATGACTGTCATATTTTTTTTTTTTATAAAGTTTGTCTGCTTAGATACTCTGTCAACTTTGTCTCGTCTCATCATCATTATCGCGAAAATTCTCATTTAATGATAGGTACATAATTATTTAACCCCAACGAGGGTTTCGGGGTTTCTCTACGAGATCGAATCAGAAATGAGGAGATCCGTAGACGAACGAAAGTTACCTACCGGCATAGCTTACCAGATTACCAAGTTGAAGTGGCAGTGGGTAGGGCACATAGCATGCAGAACCGATGACCGATGGGGCCGATAGGTTCTCGAATGGAGACCACGGACCGGTAAGCGCAGCGTAGGAAGTTCACCCACAAGATCGACAGACGACCTAAAAGAGACCGCAGGGAAACGCTGGATGCAGGCCGCTTCCAACCGGCCCTTTTGGATATCGATGGGGGAGGCCTATGTCCAGCAGTGGACGTCCTACGGCTATGTAGGTACGGGTGATGATGAACCCCAACGAAACGAGGCCGTGGAGCATGTAGTACTACTGCACTGCAAGGCCACAGAAGACATAAGATTAAGGTCGGGACTGTTTGAAAAAACTCAACGTCTCCAATACCACAACACCTGGCGAAATAGGGATAGAACAGTTTAGTCAGCGATCCAAAGCCGTGCTTCGTTATTTTAGGGAGCTCGGCTGGTTAGTGTCGGCTGGCGGGCAAATGCACAATACACCCCAAGCGAGATGTCAGTGCAAGCAGGTCTTATCACTCCCACTTTGAATTAGAATTAGAACCCCAACGATTATACATAATAAAAGATAATATAAAAGATGATGTGTGTATGTATGTACTATGTATGTATGTATATATGATTCTTATGGACTCCGAAACGCCTAAACCGATTGACGGAACTTTCACTGACAGATATAGCTGATGTTATAAGGTGTAATCCCCGCGGATCGTATATTAGATTGTATATTTAAATATATACCAAATAAACAAGAACTTTACATATAGCCACATTGCGCACGCCACGTTGGATTATTGTTTACGGTTTATTAACTAAATAAACATACTTAACTTTGTCTTTGGCATAAATACATAAGTGTCATGCACGCATAAAAATTTCGGCGACGGACGCGATTCGAACCTGCATGCAGCGGTTTACGCCCCCGATTGCTCCAGTTATGAAATGAGAGCAGCTAAACCCTGATGTAAGTAAGTAAGTAGGTAGGTACTTACCGCTGATTGTGAAGACTGGGTTGTAAGGAGCTAGGTCGTCGATCTTCTCTGGGGGCTTGATGACATCGGGCGCTCCCACCATGCCTGGGAACAATGAAAAATTGATTGTAATCACCATCGATAGAATGAACAAGATTTAGTGAGGCATCCAAACACAGGCAAGAAAAATGGCACGAGTTTACCATCGTAGCTACCTATTAAGATATATACAGAAATAACAAATTAAATAAAAAGAAATAAATAAAATTAAATTTATTTATAGGTAACTATATTATTTGTAGTTATTTGCTATTATCTACCGCGTAATTACTTATTTGTAAAAAACTATTGAATGGTTAATTTTTTTAGCATAACCATGCAACTATCGATTCCAAGTTCTATGAGAATAATATCGATGATCGAATAATACACTACCTCATCCTTCGCACGAAAATATCATGGGAATGACTGACTTTCGAACGAAACCCCAAACAAAAGTCACATATTTTAAATAATCATATCACTCGCTATCTAAACGAGTGGTCTGAAACACATGATCACATGATAATATCGTGCGTGATCATCGTCATGATGAGCGATATAAAAGTTGAGCCCCACAGGTCTTACAGCTTAGTCTGGTATGTCTTCTGTGGGCTGGTTTGGCGGTCGCGAGACCCTAAGACATTATTATAATAGAATTTTCATAATTATTTTATTTAAGTGGTTTATTTAAACCGAGCCATGGGCAAAATGTCTCTTCTGCACAATTTGGGTCAGCGATACAACAGGCCATATTAGGTAAAACTGCATTGCACAGTGTTTATTTAAGTAGGCGATGCTTTATTTTTATTTATATTGGAGCCGGTCGAACCTTGGCATAGAAATATGGACGGTTATTTGTTATGGATTTTAATTTATGATTTTAGAATAAATGCCAACATATTATATAGCACACTAGTGGTCCGCTCCGGCTCCGCATGGGTATAAAATAGCCTATATTAATCAGTGATAATGTAGCATTGAAATAGTGAAAGAATTTTTAAAATCGGTCCAGTACTTTTTGAGCCAATTCGTTACAAACATACTTACATACAAATCTTTCCTCTTAATAATATTATAGTAAGTATAGATAACTTATACAAGCTTAGTAACGATGGTACTAAGCCAAATAAAGTATTATATACTCATCATTATGAATAGTTGTTTAGCTTAGTACCACTAAGCCGAGAGAAGGTTTATTGTAGTCACCATTATAAATAGTAGTTCTGCTTAGTAGGTACCACTAAGCCGATATTTATCTATGGTTGTAATCACCATTATGAATAGTAGTCCTGCTTAGCACCACTATACCAAGAGAAGGTTTTTGCACTCATCATTAGATATGAATAGTTGTTCTGGTTATTACTTACCACTAAGCCGAGAGAAGGTTTGTTGTAATCACCATTATGAATAGTTGTTCTGTTTACTACCACTAAGCCGAGAGATGGTTTTTTGCAAAGATAATTTATATCTGTGATATTTAGGTGGGAATCGAACCCATTCCCCCAAGCGCCGAAGGTAGGTTCACTTCCAACTGGACCAACGGGCTATCTACTAAATGAGTGACTTGATTTTGATTGTTTCAAATTACTAAATGTATAACAAATATAAGTACATATAGAAGTGAGATATAATGACCATATCATGATCAACTGAAAAATACTACCTATTGGGTTTGTGGACACACATTACAGTTTGCTAACACACACTGTGTTGTAGTAAATCTACACACTTTGGACACAACCGTCACTAAAATATTTAACAAATTCTGTCAAACAGTGAAAGATAACCTACTGCATGAAAGTATACAAAATACTGTGACTCGAAGCCCGAAAAGTGAAAAAAGTGAACCAAACCGATCACGTTCGCCCTAGATAACTTCCAAGTAGTATTACAACACAAAGTGGGCCCTTCGATTGTGCTGAAGTAGTGTACGTATTTAAGTGTAAATACTTCAATCATTCCTATTGCATACCTATAAAAAACAATTTAAGTACTTAAATAAATTGAAATGTGTAGGTGCATAGTAAGACTTTTTTTAATTTAGTTATAGACGTGCGCACTTGGCCGCCAACTCGACTGATGTTATGCTATGATGTGGTCTATGATGGAGCCCGCTTGCCTAGAAGAAACCGATTCACTCTTGATTTGAAAATACCAGGGGCCTTACGGACAACAGCTAATTGCGGCACCTAATACACTCAGTTGGAAAATCGCGCGAACGTGAACCTTATCGCGCCCAGATACGGTTTGCGGTCGCGTTTTCCAACTGAGCGGATTAGTTGCCGCAATTAGCTGTTGTCCGTAAGGCCCCAGGGCCTTGCTTCCATAACTTCAAACACATGCGTAAAGCGGCGCGTTAAGTTAACCTCTAAAAGTTAGCCTTTATTCCCTAGGAAATACAGCTTAAATATTAAGACGTTAATGTAACGATGGTGATGTCGCAGAGATTGGTGGGTATAAAAACAACACGCAGATTCTTCAGGATGTGTTTTATTCGACTGTCGTCTCAAAAGTGAGTCACATGTCACCAAAGGATCTTATATATACCCTAACCATTTCACAAGCTATTGTTTATCTTCGTGTTGCCATCTGTCACTGTCAACTCTAGTTGCCAGTGAAAACATAATGATTTTACAAGTATCTAATAATATAAATTCAAGTTAATTTGAACATGAAAATGAAATAGAAAGAATTTAAGAATATAGATGATTAATTAACAAAAGTATTATAAACTGGAACAATTGATGAATCGAACTGATGAGTTGATATACCCTAATACCCTACACTATTATTTATATTATCTATTTAGCTTATTGCTTGTTATTGACGGCGGCGGGAGCTGGAAGTTGTAACATTCGGCCATCCTGCATCGGCCGTGTCCCACGGCGATCTTGTAAGTTGTCTGCACTCCTGGACGTCTGTAACGAAATTATACGAAGCAGTAAATCGTTTTTGGTAAGATTAATTTAAAGAGCAGGGAAGGAAGAAAGAAACATTAACGAAAAGTTGTTATTATAAATTTTTATTATTGATTTTGTAAAATTTCTTACTTCTCGTCACAGAGCTACTGCAAATATTACCATTTTATAATGTGTTTTACTATCCACCGGTCACATAGATCTAGCATTGTTGTCTAGATATTATTAATTTTATAGCACACAGATCTAATAGGTATATTAGATATTTATGTAATTATCGTTGTATAAAATGTTTTACTACTGGTCACACAGATCTAGCATTGTAGTCTAGATATTGTTAATTTTATAGCACACAGATCTAATAGGTATATATTAGATATTTATGTTAATATAGTTGTACAAAATGTTTTACTACTGGTCACACAGATCTAGCGTAGTTGACTAGATATTATTTATTTTATAGCACACAGATCTAATATGTATATTAGATATTTATGATATTATAGTTGTACAAAATGTTTTACTACTGGTCACACAGATCTAGCGTAGTTAACTAGATATTATTTATTTTATAGCACTCAGATCTAATAGGTATATTAGATATTTATGTTATTATAGTTGTACAAAATGTTTTACTACTGGTCACACAGATCTAGCGAAGTTAGAGCTAGATATTATTAATTTTATAGCACACAGATCTAATAGGTATATTAGATATTTATGTTATTATAGTTGTACAAAATGTTTTACTACTGGTCACACAGATCTAGCGTAGTTAGCTAGATATTATTTATTTTATAGCACACAGATCTATTAGGTATATTAGATATTTATGTTATTATAGTTGTACAAAATGTTTTACTACTCGTCACACAGATCTAATATGTATATTAGATATTTATGTTATTATAGTTGTACAAAATGTTTTACTACTCGTCACACAGATCTAGCGTAGTTAGCTAGATATTATTTATTTTATAGCACACAGATCTAATATGTATATTAGATATTTATGTTATTATAGTTGTACAAAATTTTTTACTACTCGTCACACAGATCTAGCGTAGTTAGCTAGATATTATTTATTTTATAGCACACAGATCTAATAGGTAGGTATATTAGATATTAAGTAATGCAAATTATTAATGTGCAACTCATTAACGTGTTACTTCTCTTCACATATATCTATCGATGATTTGATTCGTTTGTAAATAATTTCGTTCAGCACCTCTCAGCACACGCAGTTCTAGTGCTTTATATAAGTTGTAGGTATAATTACAATATCATTAAATGTCTAGATAGTTATTTATAATCGTTGTTATGTATTTCATTTTTTTTTAGTTAATTATGTTAATAGGCTTGTTTTGATAGTGTTGTAATTACAAAAGGATTTTTATTTAACAAATTTAGGTAAGTAGGTACATTTTACATTATGCAGTAGCACATTAACAATCATTCGAGTATGTCTGTAAAAATATTCTTGCAACGAGGCAGATGCAACTATTATTAGTGTACAGCTCATCTATTATATTAACTCTCGAGTAAATCAATGAGATCATCACGACACACATGACACTGTAGATTTATAAGGGCGTAGGGCTTCGCCGGGTACTACTGTGCTAAACTTCCTATAGCCCTTCATACCTTTTATGCTGTCAATTGTATAACGGTCAATAGAATGATCAGACTTGGATATTTTATATGGTCCAGTGTAACAAACATCGCTCGAAGAACCGATAACCGATGGGGAAGAAAGGTTCTGGAGTGGAGATCACGAACCGGAAGACGCAGCGTAGGGAGGCCTCCCACTAGATGGACCGACGACATTGTAAGAGTCGCGGGCATCCAGTGGATGCAAAAGGCAGGCTGTCGTTCAGTGTGGAGGTTAAAGGGGGAGGCCTATGTTCAGCAGTGGACGTCTTCTGGCTTATGATGATGATGAGTGTAACAACTACCTAACTTCTTTGTTACCCGTGTAGCATGATCGCGAGACATTCCACCTTTCCATAGTACTAATTCACCGACCTTGTATTTCCTGCAACTTTTATGTTTTTTGTCGTACCTCTCTTTCATGACCGTCATATATTTATCAATGCGTACTTTAGCCTTTTGCCTACGTTCTTCTAATTGTTTAGTCATGTCTGAATGATTATCACTACTACTAGCGAGGTAGGCAGGTAAAAGTGTATTTGTGTGGGTAATCATCAAATTAAAAGGTGCGTAACCTGTAACAGCATGTGGAGTGTTATTTATGCCCCACACAACGTCAGCTAACTTTTCGTCCCAAGTACATTCGCTTTCAGTCGTGGTGTTGAGCCCGTTAATGATCGTTCTGTTCACTCTTTCTACTTGATTCTACTTGACTATTCGAACGAGGAGAAGCAACAGCATTGAGTATGTGTTTAAGTTGTTTATCTGCCACGAACTCTTTAAAATACCTGCTTGTAAATGCTACGCCACGATCCGTTATTACTCTAGAAGGAGTTCCGAACATTGATATGATTTCTTTGAGGTTTTTGATCGTTTCAATCGAACTTACACTTCTTACGGGTCTACTTGGTAAATGAGTCAATTACGACCAGTATGTACATATTACCCTTGCGTGTTTTTATAAATGGCCCCAAATGATCTGCGTGAATGGTGTGCATTGGTATTTGGGGTTTTTAATGGGGTGCAGCTCACCTTCTAGCTTGCCGTAGTTACCCTTAGCGTAGGCGCATTGCAAACAACCATTTATATATTTACGAATGAACCTAGTCATGCCACTGAACCAAAACTGAGACTTTATTGCCTTTTCACCCTTGTCAAACCCCAAGTGACCTTGGTCATGATATTTTTGTAACAAGCCCCACTTTGACAGTTTAGGAATTACAAACCTGCTTCCATGAATAGTTTTGCGAAATAAGCATCCATCTACTACCTCGTAATTGTTTGTTATATCCGGGCTATCGCTACCTTCTTCTAACTGTTTAACAATACCCTGCATATGTTCGTCCTGTAGTTGCAAGGTGAGACGCCAATTGGTTTCATCAATGTTAAATACTTTGGTTAAAAATAAGGATAATTTTTCTAAGAGATCATCATGTGACAATTGATTGTTTGACAATTCGCGGGTAGGACAATATATTTCGCTCATTATTATTGATTAATTTGACCAATTTTGAAGTGGCAATTAGAGTCACGTGCGATTGATTGATGATTGGTTGACCTACTAATAAATCCATATCCTTCAAATCCGTGTCCGTAACCTCGGCTTAACTTTCGAGATGTACGTCGTCGATAAATAAGTTGAACTGTACTCGGCCAAGGGACGCAATTTGCATACCACCGAAACCTCTCATTAATACGTTTGAATGTGACATTTTAAGCTGCAAATCTGCGACTGTTCGTGACTTAATGATATTTACTTTACTGCCTGTATCGAGAAATGCAGTACCATTAATTGTAACGTACCTCTTATACATATCCGTCAAAATTTCAAACGAAACAAATTAAACTTGTCGTACCTGTTGAATGTTGCGTAGCGATTGTGACGCTTGTGCATCCCGTGATCCGGCGCCAGTGCCAGTCTCAGTAGCAGCATACCAGCAGACAGCAGCAGCGTGACCCAGCCGTTGACAGACGTTGCAGCGAGTGGCCCGGCAGTCCCGTGCTTCATGGCCCGTTTTGCGGCAGTTGAAGCAGGTCTTCGGCATGATTGAGCCACGATGCCAGGTTGATGTTCGTGATTCCGCATTTCTAGCTTCAACTTTCTTGTAGTTTTCCAGCGATGATAAAAATCCATAGTACAGTTCTTCTGGAGTGTCACAACTGTAGGCCTTCGCGTTTGCTCGTAATTCAACCGGTAAACCCCGAATCAGACAGGATATGGCAGCGTCTCCTTCTAAGTCACACTTTTTCAGAAGTGATATCTTGTCGTGGAAGTACTTGGTCATCGTCTCATTGTTTCCTTTGTTACGGGCAAGCATTTCTTCAAGCCGATCGACGTAGTCTGTGGAACGTGGGAATGCGCGTGATAGGTTTTCTTTCCACTGGACCCAAGTAGCTGCATAATCATCCAAGTCATCGTACCAGTCTCGAGCAGCACCACGTAGACGAGTTTGCATGATGAAAGTACGGTCCCGTTGATCCCATTCGTACATATCCCCGAGCTGGTCAATTTTGTTGAGCCAGCCTTTCACATTTGTAGTTTTCTTCCCTGGATCGAATTTTGGAATTATTTCAGCGTCGAGGTGAGTCACTCTTCGTTTCTTGGAGGCTGGCTCTTTACCGTCTTGTACACGTTGCAAGAAAAAATCTTCGTAATTTTCGGTACCTTCTTTTTCTGTAGACGTTTCAATAAAACTTGTTTTCCTTTTCTTTCCTAACCCGTGACGGAATGGGCCCAGCATCTTCTCCATTGTTCATCCCACTTCTGAGATGTAACGATGGTGATGTCGCAGAGATTGGTGGGTATAAAAACAACACGCAGATTCTTCAGGATGTGTTTTATTCGACTGTCGTCTCAAAAGTGAGTCACATGTCACCAAAGGATCTTATATATACCCTAACCATTTCACAAGCTATTGTTTATCTTCGTGTTGCCATCTGTCACTGTCAACTCTAGTTGCCAGTGAAAACATAATGATTTTACAAGTATCTAATAATATAAATTCAAGTTAATTTGAACATGAAAATGAAATAGAAAGAATTTAAGAATATAGATGATTAATTAACAAAAGTATTATAAACTGGAACAATTGATGAATCGAACTGATGAGTTGATATACCCTAATACCCTACACTATTATTTATATTATCTATTTAGCTTATTGCTTGTTATTGACGGCGGCGGGAGCTGGAAGTTGTAACATTAACGCGCCGCGTTACGTGCGTGTTAAAGTTACGGAATCAGGGTCCAAATTGTAACTATCAGGGATCACTAGGACGTCCACGACACCTATACATATACAGGCAACGTATTCCACAGACCAGCAGTTCACACAATAAAAGTGGAAAAATCTCAACTTAGGTAGGTACTAAACTTGTATTAGGTATATTTTAGTCTTAGGTACAACGGGGTGACTTATTTTTTTTTTAATTATTGAGGCTAAACGTAAAACCGTCTTGCGGCTTCCGAGTTTTTTCTTTAACGGCTATCACGACGTTTTTGTAAGAAATTTGTTGTAGCCAGTTGCAACGACAGAAACGAAACGTCATTCATTCGAAATCAGTCAGCAACTGTGATGCGGAGTTCGACGCGTTGATCTAAATAATAATGTTCAATCGACGTTCACTCATAATGCCTGGTAACAGATTGTCCTGCTCATTTCTATTCTATTTAGGTACTTCTCTTTTCTGTGATTACATAACTAAAACGCAGTGGCGTCATGGCAGTTAAATGATATTAATAAATATAAACAAATTGGTAATCACTGTTATAATTATCAATAATCTTGCAATATATTACAACATAATTCAATTCTAATAATGAAACATAAATAACTGAGTAACAGATATTTTATGAGACATAGTAAAATATTGTTCTCTGTTGTGCAAAATAAAATGCATTATTTCTATGAATCAATTTACGACGGAGGTTTTCTAATCTATATCTACTTATTACAATATTGCTGCAGATAATACCTTGCGTAAGTACAAGTATTCATCATTTCAGCCGTTGGGCGTCCACTGCTGGACATATAGGCCTCCCCCATCGATCACCAAAAGGGCCGGTTGGAAGCGGCCTGCATCCAGCGTTTCCCTGCGGTCTCTTTTAGATCGTCCGTCCATCTTGTGGGTGGACGTTCTACGCTGCGTTTACCGGTTCGTGGTATGTGCTCTGCCCACTGCCACTTCAACTTACTAATCCGGTGGGCTATGTCGGTAACTTGCGTTCGTCTACGGATCTCCTCATTTCTGATTCGATCTCGTAGAGTAGAGAAACCCCGAGCATAGCCCTCTCCATAGCTCGTTGTGCGACGTTGAGCTTGCTTATGAGGCCCATATGATAGTGATTCTATCAAGCGTCATGAAGCGTCCATTGTGTGACGATTCATATTGGTAAATTTTCTATGAACAATTAATACATACGAGTCATTATCGGTAAATACTCCTTAACTATCGGAATAACAAAGCGTCTTGACGTCGTAAACTCATTGCCAATCAACGATGATCAAGTGGGTACTGCGACCAACATAATTATCATTTGACTGAGGGAGCCACTAACTACAAAACTGGTAACCACCCGTAGACAATTTAGTTCAATCATTTGGCCAACTCTGCATAATAAGTTTATCGTTCGGTACACCTGTCGTTATGTGAAAACCCGCAGCTATCGCGTGTTACAGATCATAGAAAAGAGAATAGGTAATTATTGTAATTTACAGGGAAAATACTGTAATTACAGTGACACGTTCTTCTTTTGTACGTTCAGATTATACAGAAGTTAAACAAAACTAAATTATACAGAAAATCTCACAAAATTATGAACTTAGGATTTCTCTTCTCAATCATCGTCATCATAAGCCTCATTCCACCTTCAAAGAAAACTTCATACGAACTGCTAAAAAAGCATAAAGTTGTACGAATGGCGATATACAATACCAAATTTCACTACAACTGGGGGAGATGACATCTACTTTTACAAGAAGAAAGAAAAGAAATTTTATTCGACACCTTTACAAAAACTACAGTAAGCAGATTTATCTATTTTACGTAGCGAAAATTCATACTTCGCCCATTGAAATTTTTCATCCTCGCGCATTTAACCTTGTTCCTATTTGTTTCGTGTCGGTGGCACAGAGGACTTTTACACAAAAATCTATTTAAAAAACATATGCACCTCCTAATAAAAGTCGCGAAATAGTTGAGTGCACAGAAAAGAGAAGTAAATAATAGATCGGAAATGAGAAGGAAAATCTGTCGCCAGGCATTATGACAGAACCTTGATTGAACATTCTTATTTATGTCAATATATGCCGTTCTAATTTAAACAATATTTTTTTTCTGTGGTTGAGCCTTGAAATAGTTTTTTGAAACGAGTCATCATTTTTTGTAATTATTTAAACAACAAAATCGACAGCCATGAAGAAATAAAAGATACTAGTGATGATCTGCCGAATGTTGCTATAATAATAACCTATATTTTAGCTCGGTGTAAACGGTATTTTAAATATTGTAGCTAGAGCTAACACCATAGATATTTAAATAAAACTATGGATTTATCACATCGAGATACAATACCCATAGAAGTATAGAGTCTTTGACTAAAATAAAATTAAAGGACAGGCCAGAAGAAGCGCGTTTTTGAAGATTACAAAATGAGGGCCGGTGCTCACTTCGTTCCAGTCGTTCTCTAGCCGTAGAAAGTGCGACACAAGACTATTGTTACATGAAAAAAAGCACACAAAGATATAATTTGTCAGAATTGTAAATACACAACAAAAAAACGCTTTTTTTTACAAAGTTACTGTACATGGTTATAATTAGGTGTTGAAGTATATGTCCGACGGTTTTGACTCGTTTTTACTGAGCATTTTCAATGGCTATGGCCGTCCATTCATTTTATTTTGGTCGAAGTATAAAGTCACAAACGTGCCAAAAAAAAATCGAATCAAAATTCTGCGCAAGCTACGCATCGCGCTGACTTTTTGGTTAGTTGTATGGCAACCGCAATCCGACTACAACGCCGCGCGATGCCAGTGCCACGAAAACAGCAGATTAGCGACGTTGAACACTATGCAAGTGACATAACGTCTAAATTGGAATAAATGTGGCATTGTGAATTACACAATTGATGTCTCGAAGCTCGGTTTTTTTTTTTTACTCGGACATTGATCTGTTTGTATCTCGATGATTTATCATTATCATATTATCATAGCGGGTATCAGCTAGTCTATCAGCTAGTCTATTCTATTCTATTCTATTCTATACTATATAAAGCTGAATTACCACTCACTCACTCACTGACTCACTGACATAGTTGTTTGGAGACTTGGGGGGGTTATGGGGGAAATGTGAGTATGGGGTCGTGTAGAGGAGGAAAACGTAAGATCAGGAAAAATACCTGATCTTCGGAAGGTCAACTCTTCGACCTGAACCCCCTATGGATCTCGGAAAGTATGACAGGTGGGGAGAAACAGTTAAAACTAAAAATGAACCTCAACCTTGGACCTCTTTAGAGAAATGAAAAAAAACATGGGTCCCATACAAAAAAAAAAAAAACCCATACAAACTTTGGACGTTCGTAACTCGAAAACGGTTCGACATCGATGGGGGGTGCTTGAACAAATGTCATAGGCAATCGGGGGCCCCAACTGGTAGGGGCCCCCAAAATGACTTTCAGGGGCCCCAAATTTTCAAAATGGTCCTAGGAGGCTGATTTTTGGTTTCCGAGGGTATTTTCGGGTCCAGATTGCGATTATAAAATTTTTTTTTGGAATTTTTTTTTTTTTAATATAGCTGCCATACAATGGATTTTGTAACATACCGAGCAAGTGCCGTGGTGAGGCCGTCAGGCCAAACCACGGCACTTGCGAGGTCACCAAGCTCAAGCGAGGCCGCAGGCCGAGCTTGGGCGCCTTTAGGCCGCGAGGCCGTAGGCCGAGCTCACTGGTGCGGGGTCGTGGTGAGGCCGCAGGCCGAACCACGACCATCGCACCAGTCACAGGCACAAGTTGGCGAGGCCGCAGGCCGAGCCTAAGTCTCGAGCTCAAGCGAGGCCGTAGGCCGAGCTTGAGATCCAATGGCGCGAGGCCGTAGGCCGAGCACTGGTGCAAAGAGTCGTGGTGAGGCCGCAAGGCCGAACCACGACCCTTGCACCAGTCACAGGCGGAAGTTGGCGAGGCCGCAGGCCGAGCCTAAGCCTCGAGCTCAAGCGAGGCCGTAGGCCGAGCTTGAGATCCAATGGCGCGAGGCCGTAGGCCGAGCACTGGTGCAAAGGGTCGTGGTGAGGCCGCAAGGCCGAACCATGACCCTCGCACCAGTCACAGACAAATTACTGTCAATTTTGAGGTCACCAGCCGAATTCAGTGCGAGGCCGAAGGCCGAGCCGCTCGTACTCCCTTTGACGGAAAATACTCGATTGGTGGATTTCTATGCCTTCTACGACTGAACTTGAAATTTCTTCTACGTTTCCACCACCATTAGGAGATTTGTACCTATTCCACTTCAATCTTCATCGCCGGTCATGGAAATCAAAAATCATCATCATCATCAGCACATTTTCTAATGTATAACCCTATTCTTACCCATTTTCAACACACATTCACCGTTTTCATCAAGTTTTACAAGTCGAACACAAATGACGACCCCACCCCACTAACACACACCCCCCCGCGGGCCGCTTGCGGCCCGCGCACCCACGCAAAACACTAGTCTATATATATAAAAATGCATCCCTATTTACCTTGGTCACGTCATAACTTGAGAACGACTTTACCGATTACATTCATCTTTTTTTAAAGTATTCTAATTAATACTTTGTAGATGGTTCTTACGGAGAGAAAATTTAAGAAAATTGTGCAGAAAATTGGAAGATTTCAAAAAACTTTACGACAATTTTAACTTCGCGCGTTTGACAGTTCTATGACAGGACAACGTTTGTCGGGTCAGCTAATTTTAAATAAATATAAGTAAAACGTGAGATAAATTAATTTTAATGTACTGTGCTCGTGTCACCATTTCTTAAATCTATTTAAATTTACGTAGGTACTTCTAAGTAAACTCTCTAAAACTTTCGTGATATTTGTACAAGACACAACATCCGCACGTATATAAATCTATGGGAGTCGTAATTTTCTCGCAGCACCATGCTCGCTCTAGCCTGACTAAACATGTGTTGCAGAGTACGGATGTCAATAAATACTGTGTAATCTATGACAGTGCACAGCCACCAAGGTTCTTACCCTCGCCGAAATTGCTACCAGTTGTGTGACGGTTTTTATTGATCATGGAGTACAGTTTGCTCCGACTTGGGGAACGAAACTCGTCAAAGGTTTTCGTTAGTCCATACATGGCCGGTGACAGTGGCGTCGATTCTGTCATACCACACACTAAACTAAACCAATCTGACAGGACTAAAATTATCTGCCTCTCTTTTCATTTTAATATCTGAGAGAAGGATGGCAACAATTTTAGAGCTGTCAAATTTAGTTTAGTTTAGAGTACATCAGAATCGATGCCAGAGTCGTCCACAGAATAAGGACTAGTGTGCTAAATAAGCATAAAGGAATTAAATATGTTGCATTCTTTACTCATATGCCAAAATTGTTGTTACCAGAACGAAATAGATATGTTTTTGACGCGACGGCAAATTGCAGGGCTGCACTGTTTTAATCACAGAAAAGAGAAAAGTAAATAGAACGGAAATGAGAAGGGAAATCTGTTACCAGGCACGAGTGAACCTTGATTGAACATTCTTATTTAGATCAACGCGTCGAACTCCGCATCGCAGTTGCTGATTTGGAATGACTGACGTTTTGTTTATATGGGTGCAACTAGCTACAACAAATTTCTTACAAAAATGCCTTGACAGCCGTTCTAATTTGAACAATTTATTTTTCTTTTCTGTGGTTTTAATGTACCTACTAGGGACCTGTAAAAGGCTAACATAGGCTTTGAAAAAAAAAATGGGCGTAGATCCCTTAATATAATCTTAGTAGACTTCAAGCGGCCTTTAAACTTCTGACACTAGAGTTGGTAGACCACTAAAACCAATAGACAGTCCAGGATCTACTATTTGCGGACCACCAAGCGATGATCACCGAACGCCCTCTGCGCTCTAGCTTCGATAAGACCTCCAACCTTCTCCCCAATGCTTGCATTCGACGATTGATGGTGCATAATAAACTGTCGCTACGTAAAGTGAGTCATATTACTGAAGCCAATGAATATGCAATGTCAGGGGCGATGCAAATACTGGAATTCAAGGTGCCAGTTACGGCAACAGTAGCTAGACCCGTATTCACTTACAACAAACACGCTCCTAACGTGGCGAGTTCAGCCTCTATTCTCTAGTAACATCCTCTAAAAGTTGGGTTCTATTCCGGGAATAGAGGCCAACTTTTAGAGGTTAACTTAACGCGCCGCGTTACGAGCGTATTAATTTGTAGTTAGTGAATATAACCCTGGACGCAGACATTTGTCCGACAGTTGGGATCTCATTCAGATTGTTCATAACAACGTATTACAATTTTGACAGATGTTTTAATTGCATGTCGGGCTGTATATCAGTCTCTGGCAGCCATATCACAAGCTTTGCTTAGTTTGGGGTCAGATGACCGTGTGTGAAATTTTTTCCGAAAAATTTAAAATGTCCTGAAATAATTTATTTTCATACGC
Source organism: Agriopis marginaria (assembly GCA_932305915.1). Taxonomy (NCBI): domain Eukaryota; kingdom Metazoa; phylum Arthropoda; class Insecta; order Lepidoptera; family Geometridae; genus Agriopis; species Agriopis marginaria. The sequence continues at coordinate 15,183,041 of OW029914.1, read as the reverse complement.
ACACACTTTAAACATATACCCTCAGTTTGCGTCAAGGGTTAAAAATAAATAGCTATCTACATCAGGGATAAAGTTATCTTTAACTGGGCAAGTGCCTTTAAGTTATCTGTTCAGTTGAATGTTGCGGGTAGACATGAAGGCATGACCTCTGAACTTCTTCGACGAGGTTATGTCAAGGACTTCTATTTCAAACGTATTTACAGTCTTCTTTGTGGCTAAGCTCTAAACACGCAGTGTATGTCATATAAGTGCATCTAATCCAATGTTGTGTAGTCCCTATGAAATGTTATTATAAAGATAGTGATTTTATCTTTTATCTATCTATAATATAATATAAGCTAAATTCATCTACTCACTCACTGACTCATCACGAAATCTCAATAGCTACTTGCGCTATAATCACTCACTACGCTCGTGATTCAAGTCTTAGAATCCTGAGCGACGCGAGTGATTCATGGCCTTCATTCGATATAAATCCGTTTTATTCAAGATTTGCATACTATACTTTATACCATGAATACGAGAAAATAAAGATTTAAGGGGTTTATATCGAGTATTTTTTGCGTAAGGAAGTTGTACGTTGATAGCATTGAGATGGAGGTCAAATATATATTGGTGTGTTCTAAATTCAAACACGCATATAAAAGCAAAACATGCTTTTTATTCACTGTTTTCTGCCAATAAAATAAACTTTTTAGAAGGGGTATAAAGACAATTTGTCCACAGACCGTGCTAGCCTGCAGGTGACTTTGATCTATCTATCAATGTACTGCTACTGTAATGTGTAGATTATAAAGACGGCGTTTTATAAACAGACGAAAGATGCAATAACAGAGAAGCGACTACCTTAAACACAGGCTGTGTTTTCTTTTGTATCATTATCTCAGTGTTAGAGCCGTGGGAAGTAAGTAGCTCAGAAGAAATGGGACAGTTGAAATGTAAGACTTCTAATTAGGTACCTGAAATCATAATACCTGAAATGCTCGAGCACTGAGGGTTCCGTACTACCACACAAAACAAAAAGAATTGCAAAAAGAAAGCATCACGCCCACGCGTTCACCCATCCAAGTACCGACCGCTTCCTACGTTGCTTGACTTAGTAATGAACAGAAATTTGTCACCGACTCACACTACCATTATTTATTATTTGTTGTTATACTTTAGAGTGTTTACTATAATCATGCCAAGTTTGACGTTTGTATGTTTTATCTTTTTTACATTAGAATGATCAATAACTGATCATAGATTAGAGCAAATAATAAAAAAAAACGTTTGTTGTACGGAACGATAATAATTTGAATGGTATTGAATACATAAATTAATAGTAATTAATAGTATGCTATTTAAATGATATACGGACATTTCAAAAAAATTAAGACCGACTGAATTCGAACCTGCGCTCCGAGCGCCTTATTCACTAAGCTACTGCCACCAATAAACGCACCATTATAGTATCTGTGCATATAGACTTCCATCATTTTAGATAGCCCGTTGGTCCAGTTGGTAGTGAACCTGCCTTCTGCGCTTGGTGACGTGGGTTCGATTCCCACCTAGGACAAATATTCATGTGATGAACATTTGTGTTTTCTATATCTGGGTGTTAATATCTATTTAAGTATGTATATAAAAATATATATATTATGTATGTATATCAGTCTCTGGCAGCCATTATCATAAACTTTGCTTAGTTTGGGGTCAGATGACTATGTGTGCAAAAATGAATACGAGTGAAACGGTTTCTTCTAGGCAAGCGTGCTCCAACGTAGACCGCATCATCGCTTAACATCAGGCGTGATGGTGGTCAAAGGCAAGCCTATTTTTTTTTTTTTTTAAACCCGATTTTTATTGTGATTTTCTAACTCAATCGAAAATTCGGACAAATTAAAAAGCAAGACAATCCGGACAAATCCGGAAGGCCACACGTTTTGTGTGCGAATGCGAACCGAGATATTTTCACAGAACTCTATCTAGAGTTCAGTTGTATATCTATACAACTCTAGACTTTAGTTATTCAATTAACCAACCAAAATATGAGTACAAACTGTACGTTTGTTCCGCATCTTGATGCGAGACAAGACAAACGACCTCTAATGCTAATTGTGATAGTTACGGCCATGTCCGCGGTAACGCGATACGTCACGTGATCTTTTCATTACGGCTAAAAAAAGAATTTCCGACATCCGACCAGACATCCTTCCCTCTAAGTCCAAATAAAATAAGACTGCACCACAGAACTATATAGGTCTGTGGACTGTCTGTCTTTTAAGAGCTCACTCAAATTTGTTGTACAAATAAGATAAAGATTATTTATTTGCACAAAACACGTTGTAAATCATACACACATTTAAAACGCATGCACAATAGGTGGGTTAAAATATTTGTCACTTTGTATCATGTTTTGCCTAGTTTGTAGGCGTACAAATCTAGAGAGATGGTATAAAAATACCGTAATGATTATTTATATAAAAAAATATTAATTAATTAACTGTCGAAATAATTTCAAAAGTTCAGATATGATGTTATTAATTTAAATATTTAACAGATAGACATGCAAGAAACGTTAAATGCATTTTGGCGTACTGATTCTATCAAATAGAAAGATCAAATTTAATATAGAAAATTCAATTTCTGCAATAAATAGATCCGTGTTTTTATTGAAAATAACAGCAATTATTTTTTTTAAACTCAACGTAACGTAAGTAGTTTTTCGTAAAATCACAGTAAAACTCTCGGAGGGAAAGTTTGAGAGTAGATTTCGTTAAATTACTTACATAAAATAAACAAAACACTGTTTTAAAATATCATGGTTGTTCATTAAAGTCATATGATTATTTACGGGAACAAAATAAACAATTTTAACGTTATGCTTAATACTTGTTTTGTATCCGTCTTGACAATTACGGCTTTTTTTTTCATTTTATGCCCGTTAATCCAGATAGGTACATAACATTGAACGATGCATTTTGTATTTAAGTCTCTTAATACTTGTGTCGAAGCTCAAAGATGGGAATATGGCGATTAGGTGGGACTGCTGTTCACAAACTGGGCTCGCGATCGTATCGCACCGAGTTCGTATATCTTTAATGGATGTAGTTTATTTGCGGTAAGGTTCTTTTACAGCCTGGAAAAGTACCACTCTTTTACTAGTTATTTAATAGTAGTTAAATGTAGTTGTTTCGAAATGTGAATGGAGACCACGGTTGGTAGGCCTCACACTACCTTCCGGGGGGAGGGTATTCGGGGTATTTTATTTATTAAGGAACAGTAAACAAAAAAATTAATTTACTATAAAAAGCACAATAAGGTGAATTGATTATTTGGAATTGTATTGTGTCACTGTGAATTTGATTTATTACCTTAGTTTATTTTTATATGTATTGATGATCTATTTAATGAATTGTATGGGTTGTTTTGTTGCCTGAAATAAATTAATTTGAATTTGAATAAGCTTAATAATAATACAGCCAACAGCACTATTCATAGATTACTTACAGATTACTAAAAATTAATGCCTTTGTAAAGTTTTAACAACTATTAACTAACATAATAATAACAGTATTATTTCAAAATATGTACTGAAGTTACGAGGAGAGAGAGGATATTGATCGCTTTAGTCTACTTTAGAGGATATTGATCCATCTTCAACACTCGAAAAACACAAGTTTCCCGAAAATTATACAACGCTGCAACATGTTTTGTTTACATTGGTGGTCGATTCGAAGAAAAGGATATTGTCCAAAACCAGGCTGAAGATGCGTCATCTCACCATTCATGTACCAAAAATGTTGGTCTTACTTATGAATCCTTTTATAAATTTTTTAGCCATAATAGAATAGGGGCTTAAAAATTTAATTTAATAATTATCGTTCCTTGATTTATATCGGCGACCACAGCCGACCGGCACCAAGTTTTCAACCAAAGTTAGTGAAAGAATAGCAGATTTAAATCTTTGTATTACTCCAATTACCCATAAATATTTAAACGATTTTCTTTTTATAACAATCCTTATTACATTTCCTTTGCCGACAATTTGGTCCAGACGCAAGTTCAGCAAATTCCATAAATTATTGGGCAAGATCCTTTGAGTTATATCATTTGGCCAATTCTAAAGAAACCTTGGGCGGTCTGTACTACTTTTTGTATGTATTATTGGTATTACCCATCGAGATACAATTCTGATAAAGTCACAGTGTCTCAGTGAAAACAGTCGAAATCGTCCCAACGTCATTGTACGTACATTTGAATTATATACTTCACAATGCCACAATTACTCCAATTTAGACGTTATGTCGCTTGCATAGTGTTCAACGTTTGTTGTCCGTTATGTAATCGTAGCTCTGGCATCGCGCGGCGTTGTAGTCGGATCGCGGTTACCTTGTAACTAACCAAAAATTCTGCGCAATTCGTAGCGTGCGCCGAGTTTTGGTTCGGACATTTTTTGGCACGATTGTGACTCTATAAGTATTGTATCTCGGTGGTATTAACGAACTAAGCTACCGTCACGGGTCACGGAAGCTTACATAACCTACGTACATCTTCATGACCTAATAACATTTCAAAACTTTCGATCAGCAAGACGAAACGCGTCTAATTTTAATCAAGAACAACAATAAACATTAAGCTTTGTTGTGTCGCAACGCTGCGGTCCGCTGGCTACAGTTTGTTGCTAGTTGCAGGATGTTGTAACGTTGTTTACACAATTGCTGGTCTTTTGCTTGTTTTGGGATTTTAATCTTGAACTATATTTTTCATATCTGCTACGTAAGTCTTTTCGTAAAAAATACCAGGGCCTAAAGTCTTTAACCAGTGTGTGTTGCCAGTGATGACATATGGTACTGAGGCGTGGTCCTCAACTGCTGGCCTTTTAGAAAAACTCAGAGTCGCACAGCGAGCAATGGAGAGGAAGATTGCTTTGCGCGACAGAATCCGGAACGAATATATTCGCAGAAGAATCAGAGTCACCGACATAGCTATTAAAATTTGCAGATTGGTGTAGCAATGGGCAGGCCGCATCACTCGAAGAACCGATAACCGATGGGGAAGGATAGTTCTTGAGTGGAGACCACGAACCGGAAGACGCAGCGTAGGTAGGCCTCCCACTATATGAACCGACGACATCGTTAGAGTCGCGGGCATCCACTGGATGCAGATGGCAGGCTGTATTACAGTGTAGAGTTCTAAGGGAAATGCCTATGTTCAGCAATAGATGTCTTCTGGCTGATGATGATGATGGTGACCTGAGCGTCACATCACTATTGCTACTAAAGGGACTTTCCTTGGGATTCTAGTATCACAATCAGGAACCGAAGCATCTTTATGCAAATAATTCTTTGAATTCCTGTAGATAACCTCGGAAATTACGCACAAGCTATACGGGTGGTTTTTTTCTTTGCTTGCATGTAAGTACTTATAAAAGTACACGGGTATCATCATCATCATAATAAGCCTTTTAACGGTCCACTGCTGGACTTTTAGCCTACCCCCGAAAGGGTGATTGGGCCACATCCACCACGCTGGCCCAGTGCGGATTGGTGGATTCACAAACGCCATTGAATTCCTTCTTCGTATATATTTATGCAGGTTTCCCCACGATGTTTTCCTTCACCGAAAAACCAGTGATATGAAAAACCCGTACATAAGCTCCAAAGAGCTCATTGGTACGGACGCGGGGTTTGAACCCCGGGTACACGGGTATATGCTTAATATTATTTAACAGTAATTTTTTTATCGCTAATAAGTCCACCTTTTTGATCACCAAATCTCCTTTTGGTAAGCAACGATGTGGTCGAATATTAAGCACGAAGATACTTCACTCTGGCCTTGACTTCATTGCCATAAATAATCCACCACGTAAGTAGTAAGAAATCTTTGAAACCACCATTCATTATTAAAATACAGAAGTTTAGGAAAGTAATACAATGAGGCGAGGCGATGATTTTGTTGGGTTCCGTACTCAAAGGGTAATAACGGGACCCTATTACTAAGACTACGATGTATGTCTGTCTGTCCGTCTGTCCGTCCATCCGTCCGTCCGTCCGTCCGTCCGTCCGTCCGTCCGTCCGTCCGTCCGTCCGTCCGTCCGTCCGTCCGTCCGTCCGTCTGTACCTTTAAACGGATGTATCTTTCGAACCGTAAGAGATAGCTAGTTGAAATTTTCACAGATTAATTATGTAGGTACCTAATGCAACAGCGGATTAAATAAGAAATAATAAAAAAAGTCAAAAAGTAAAATCGAAAGCGGCCCGTTAGCCTGTTTGCCACCTATGGCATAGAAAACTACGAAAAATTGACTATCTACTAATTGAAAAGTTTTGGAGTATAGGCCAAAAAAATTAGATACTTTCAAGTTATAGCAGATCAAACTTGTTTGAAAATTAGGCACTAAGTAAAATGCCACCAGTAATTTTATATCTCGTTATTTAATATTGTAACATGGTAGGTCGTAATAAAAAATTATATCAAGCAAATAATATTTCCTAGAATTAGTTTATCTTATCCACGGATCCTAAAATACTCAATCAATTAACTATAAAAAGATTATGGAAAGTTTATGTGTTGTATACATATAAAGTTTATATGTGTTATAATCCGTCTAGCCGTTATGATTGGTATATTATTGACTGACCCCCTAGTGATATCATCATCATCATAAGCCCACATCACTCACGGCACGCGCGCGTTCTGCGTGCGAAAATAGATCCAGACCCCGCGCGTGCGCACCGACACTACACTGCCTCTCCTCAACGATCTGATTGCTCAGAATCCAGATGTAGACGTTTTCTGTGCAAAATTTAGGCTTATAATAAATGTTTGTATAAATTTTTTCAATTATTTTTTTTTACTTTTGTTATCGGTTTCTTCTAAAAATTATGAACAAGGAAAATACATGAAGTCCTTAACCTAAGAGTATTTAAAATAAAACATACAGGAGTTATTTTTAATTAGAAAAGTAATTGCATGCAAGTTAGTTTCATGGCAAAGCAAAACATTTATTGATGTGAAACATCTACATATTAGCAGCAAAACCGACTCTTATGCCGTAACGGTAAACATTATTCTGCTCTCTTATGCCGTCATGTTTCACATCTGCTGGTTCCGTGACGACCAACTTTTATTTATTTATTACTAGCTGACCCGACAGACGTTGTCCTGTCTTAGAACTGTCAAACGCGCGAAGTTAAAATCGTCGTTATATTTTATGAGATTTTCCAATTATCTGCGCAATTTTCTTAATAATTCTTTCCGTAAGAACCTTCTACGAAGAATTAGAAAACTTAAAAAAAGATGCATGAAACCGGTAAAGTCGTTCTCAAGTTATGGCGTTACCAAGGTAAATACAGGGATTCATTATATTATATAATTATATATTATTATACAATATATAATTTATGCAAACACTAATTAGATTAAAGCCATGAGCTTCAAACGCTATAAAACCACACCTTTTTTACACATGCATGAAAAAGCATAAAATTCAATTACTGAAAATTTAAATTATATCTCTCTATCTTTATATATATATATACTACTACTACTATAGCATGCGTAAAAAACGTGTGGTTTTATAGCGTTTGGAAGCTTATGGCTTTAATTTAATTAGTGTTTGCATAAATTATATAATGTATAATAAAAGGTAATCAGTAGCAATTACCACGGAATGTCTGAACTTGATTAAAACTCGAGAACATGCACCCAGGTTTTTTATCTAGCCTACCAGTCTGCGGTAATGCAATAAAAAAATAAAGATTAGTATTATTGGGCAAAATACTTTTATTTATTTAAGCTGGTATTGCCGTTATAAATTAATTTCTTCTTTCTTGAGATAACTTAGACACTCCACAGATTGCAAATTTTTAGTCCACGTAATTTTTTTTTTATAAAAAAGCATAATTATATAGGAACCCTACCATATGTATATATCGACATGCTCTTAGCCAAATTTTTCTTGTAAAAGTATATACACTATACCGTTACAAGAAATATTTATTTATTTTTGTTTTATCTTTATTCAAGACCAACAGCACAAAAATATACATTAGTTTTAATTAGTTATTTTAAAGTACAGCCATTAATAGGCCTATGATAGTGGTAGTAACAATGTCGTGGAAAATCACTACTAAAAATAATATATGTATTGAAAACTAAGCGCTAAAGAGCTAAGCTTCAATAAGTCAATAAAAAAGGTATTTAACAAAATTAAGCACAGTTATACTTAACAAATACTAGTTAAAATTATGGTTGGGTATCATAATATATAAAATGTGCAGGTAATAATAATTTTTCCAATGCCATTGCTCAAAAGCGGCGAAGGAAAACATCGTAAGGAAACCGGTATACCCAAGAACCACCAGCCAACACTGGGCCAAAACTGTGGCCCATCATTTGGATATACTCGTGTAATTGTATATTTATTATACCAGTATAATTTTGTGCAGAGTTCTTGTTGCTATGTTTTCGACAAATATTTTGACTGTCTCAATCCTGCAATTCTCCAGCATTAGATATTTTTCTGACAGCTGTCACTCCCACTGAGACAGACATGGGATTGACAGAGACAAACAATTCCTATCGATTGGTCTACAATCAGCCCGCAGTATTGTTTCCAAGTTAGTGACATCGTGAATCATAATGATAATAACGCTTATTATATATATTTTTTGTATGCTAAAAATAGATAGACTGATTAAGCAATTTTGAAACTGTTTTTAAAAACAACTTTGAGTGATATTATGTCCTCATACGTATATTAATCTTGTATCTTGTATTATCTCTATAGGCGTCGCACCCGTTTCATAAATATTTTTCTCTATGGAAGTCCCACCTCTTAACACGGCGGTTATATTCTCTTTCTATTTTACTCAGTTTTTTTTATCGCGGATAAATCCGCGATTGACCACCAAACCTCCTGTTGGTAAGGGCCGATGTGGTCGAAGATGAAGCACGTAGACTTAGAAGATACCTATTCACTCTGGCTTGAAAAGCCTGGCTTTAAATTAAAACTATATAAGCTTAGCTTTATTAATATAAGTAAAAGCTACTAAAATAAAAACGAAATAGACCATATTCATGACCAGATTCCTTTTTAAGTTTAAATAGAAATTTTAAAAGGGACTCTTTTTTGGGATAGTCATTTTAAGAAGTGGTCATTTCAAGAAGTGGTCATTACAAGAAGTGGTCATTTTAAGAAGTGGTCGTTTGTAGAAGTGGTCATTTGTGGTTTTTGTTTTTTTTGTGGTTTTTGTTTTTAGTGGTTTTTTGATTTGGTCATTTGAAGAACTGGTCTTTTTTAATTGTGGTCTTTTCTGATTGTGGTCCTAAACCGCCGAAACGCCCAGCCACATGGTGGGCCAAAGTCGAAAAAGATGGAGTCTGGTCCACAATATTCAGACACGAAAGCCCAGGACCTGCCGCCAAGCAATGAGGAGCCCCGACACCAGATGAACTGGAAATCCACAAAGTCAAAAATAAGTTGCTGCCTTTCGACTTATTTATGACTTTGTTCATTTTATTTAATGCGTGTTTAACAAAAAAAAGGTATTGTTCATTTTTGTTTGAAGTCAACGAAAACGAAAACAAAAACAACAAAAAACGGTAACGATAACGAAAACGGCAACGGCGGACGATCTTCCAGAGATGTCAAACACCTAATCTCTGGCGAATTAAATAAAAGCTAAAGCATGAATCGATATTTGCTGGCAGGGTGCTTAAATGTAAAAATGTAGTTAATACGACATTTTGATTATGTATAATTCCAAACATTTATTTTTATATGTATTTATAGAATCCATCCTTGGTATGTAAGATAAAAGAAAAAACTGCGACAGCGTTAATATGTGACCTTATCGCTTTAGGTATTATATTCTTACATTTTAATTTGAATGGTTAATTAATTTGGAAAAAAATGTGTTAATTATTTTATTATTAAGAGAAGATATAAGTGATATGTACGGTTACCGTTGTAGCTATAAATTTCAGCGCAAAAGTGTTTATAACCGGCGACAGAAGAGAGGTGGTGGTTTTATTTATTTTTATTTGCGTGCTATAATGCAAGCGATATTTTTATTGCATATATTATTATTAGAACACACCCAGCTTGATTTGGATCAAATTTAAATGTTCAGCAGTCCAAGTACCGTTCTTTATCGATCGTCAAATTTTATAAAATGCCATAGAATCGATCATAGCAAGACCTCTGATCAAATTGCATTTTATCGAATTTACCGATCACAACTGTCAAATTTGACTATCGATAAAGAACGGTACTTGCACTGCTGATCTTGATTAAATTATAGGATATCGGGTTTTTTCTAACAGCGTTATTAAATTTTTGCTCATATAAGTTTATAGTTGTTTTGTAGTTATACTTTTTTCCGGTCACGGAAAATCTTGTTTTGTATGTTATTTATCTTGGTATCTAATAATTATTCTCTCGTATCATATTTCTCTTGTATATAATAGATATGAGTATGTCATTATGTGTAGCAAAGTATCTGCATTTTAACTGCGTAAAATATCATTAGCATAATTTAGATTTAGATAGACTGCTAGAAATTCTCAAACAAAACAGAAACAATAATAAAGATGTTTTTAATTGACTTACCTGTACACATATTTTCTTTAATATTTTGTAGTGTTTGTGAACCAAGTAATAATGTCGGTAACATTTTTATTCCATTCTTTGGCAAAATGTGGTTTTATTAATAATTTGTTTAATTTACATGAGTATTACAGTTCACTGACGTGAAATTTTAATAGTTACACCGTGCAGCTCGCAACGAAATAGTTAATTTTTTTTCTATATTTTTTATCTTAGTATCATTTTCTTTTTTTGTGTTACAAGTTGTCGTTTTTGTGAGACGTTTTTACAACTAACGATCTAAAAGAGGTTTCAATTAAACTTCAGTTAACTAAACATTAATTTGCCATTAGCCCATTTTGTTATCAAAACGTCGATATTTTCAATGTTAGTAGTCTAGGTTACTATAGCACTGTTAAATGTTTAATATTAATCGTAGAATGTTTAAATTTAATCCTAGAGTAAAAATGTCAAATAATTAAAATAAAAAAAATTGCCAGGATATGCATAGAAAAAGTCTAGATTGAGGTTATCATTAATTTCAATTGGATAAAAATTAAGATATGACAAAAAAATATCTTGAACTTCTTTGAGATTAACTAAGGTCTTTGACATTTCGAATTTTGTTTAAAAACTTTATATTATGGTGTACAAGATACAATAATTTATTAGGGTAAATGAAACGAAGGGTCTAATGGCCTAAAAATATTTTGTCGAAATTAACGTTCGAATCTTTCGTTTACTTCTTATTTGTTAAGAGGTCGCAAGTATTTTCAAACTATTGTGTCCGTTCTTTACCTGGCCGTAACGGAACGTTAATTCTTTCTAATTCATTCAAGCATCTAAGTTTGAAAATGCGTACAAAAAATAAATGAAGCATAATTACAAAATAATAAATAAAATTTGAAGTACTCACTTGCTATTTTCTCCACTGGTCCCTTATATCTAATATCACAGGATTTTAATAATAAAAATATCTACACACACTTAGATCACTTAAAAAATATATATACAATAATATTTACACAGCTTAATATTCTTTACAGTTACATTCCCGTATAAAATATTGTTATCGAAATATTTTTTTACATTTTCTGTAGAATTTTTCCGTGAGACGTACGACCGATAGCGCCTCCGCGTTCGCACTGCCAGCCAGGTGGAACACCTATACTTTTAAATGCTTTAATATCTACTGGACAGCTCAATCAGTGATAAATGATAAGAATATAAAGATAGCCCGCGACGTACTTTACCAATAAGACCGATCCCACAGTTCAACGGTCTTAACAATAAGCGTGTGAACTTTTTTAACGTTTTTTTTTTGTTAATTGATCTGCGAACGCGATGCGGACGACCAGTTTTAGGTAAACCTGTTTAGTAAATATAGGAATAGGTACAATAAATCACAAAATTGATTTGCATTAATTTTGCCGCTTTGCTTTTTTACTTTTGCGTCATTCGATGTTTCTGTGAATAATTTTTGTATCAGTAACAAATATAAACATATAAACATATCTTACGTAATTACGCATTCTTATTATTACTTTCTACAGAAGTGTTTAAAATGTACGTAAATTAATTGTTACGTGTTTAGTATATGTAATAAAGATTCATACGTAACAATTAATTTAAATTAGTAAGTATTAAGTAGGTACTAAGGTAGGCGAAATACTTTTGGTAGATCATAAAAAAATACATTAATCATGAATTAACAACCAAATATTCGTATTAATTGGATTATTAATAAATTAAAACGTTATTTTATTTACTTTTTATCTGTACCTCAAGTCCGTCATTATTTCGGTCTTGAGTTGCGGAACCCTAAAAGTTTAAACAATAAATCGGTACAGCTTTTAAGCTTCTTTTGCTTTTAACCCCCGATGCAAAAAGAGGGGTGTTATAAGTTTAACGTGTGTATATGTGTGTCTATCTGTGGCATCGTAACTCCCAAACGACTGAACCGATTTTGATTTAGTTTTCTTTTTGTTTGAAAGGTGGCTTGATCGAAAATGTTCTTAAAATATAATAGGCACACTAAAACAGGGTTATAAGGAAAGGCATCCAGTGGATGCAAAAGGCAGGCTGTCGTTCAGTGTGGAGGTTAAAGGGAGAGGCCTATGTTCAGCAGTGGAAGTCTTCTGGCTGATGATGATGAAAGAAACTTAGCTTGAAATACACGGCTTTACGCGCGTCACTACTCCAATACCACAGAAACTGTACCTACAATTTTTTACTACTTTAACAAAAGTTGATTCTAGGCATAGGTATGAAGACTAATAGTCATTTGCGTGATGGCCGGGCCGCATGCGGAAATACCTATGACCCACGCAAATCCTTTTAAAAACCTGCGGGGTTATTATAGAAGTTTGATTGTGATCGAGATTGCATGCCGTCCCGTTCGCATCTACTTACTCTCACGACGTGCGTAAGTGAGATGGCATGCGATCACGATCACAATCCGAATCACGATAGCACATCCATAATAAGGCATCTGTGTATCTTTACGGTATAGGTACTAAGTCCATGGTTCGACCAGAAGTAGTAAGTAGTCGAACAGATCCGACCTCTTTTACGCTGTTTTTGTCTTTCTATTTTGTTTGATGGTTGTTAATGATGTCAACAGGTTTTATCAAAGGTCATCATCATCATCATCAGCCAGAAGACGTCCACTGCTAAACATAGGCCTCTCCCTTTAACCTCCATACTGAAATGATAGCCTGCCTTTTGCATCCACTGGATGCCCGCGACTCTCACAATGTCGTCGGTACATCTAGTGGGAGGCCTACCTACGCTGCGTCTTCCGGTTCATGGTCTCCACTCCAGAACCTTTCTTCCCCATCCGTTATCGGTTCTTCGAGCGATGTGGCCTGCCTATTGCCACTTCTACTTCCAAATTTTAACAGCTATGTCGGTGACTCTGGTTCTATGTTTCGGATTTTATCGCGCAAAGAAACTCCGAGCACATAGCTTTTTCCATTGCCCGCCGTGTGACTCTGAGTTTTTCCAAAAGTTAAAGACCACGTCTCAGTACCATATGTCATTACTGGCAACACACAATGGTCAAAGACCCTCGTCTTGAGGCACTGTGGTATCTTGGACGAGAAGATGTGATGTCACGCAATTTCCCGAACGCTGCCCATCCGTGTTGGATTCTTCGGGCGACCTCTTTGCCTAAGTTGGACTTACCTAACTGAACAATCTGTCCAAGATAGGTGTAATGGTCAACAACTTCTAGAGTATCGTTCCCAAGTCCCAACGACTACCAGCACGGGTTCAATAAGGACATTGGACAAAATTTTGTCTTGTCCAATTGTCCATGTCCATAAAAAAACCTACAATGAACATTATTAATTACCTTATCGATGTTCACTGATTTTAAAAAGTTGAAGGAGAATGTTCAGAAATTGAAAACAGTCAAAAAACGTCCAAACGTCATTGTACATAGACATTGTATCAATTATATAGGTCAATAAATATTTTTATATTATTATTATTATAATGCCATTTTAAACGTTAATCAATCAATTTAGACGTTATGTCGCGTGCATAGTGTTCAACGTTAGTTGTCCGCTATGTCATCGTAGCTCTGGCATCGCGCGGCGTTGTAGTCGGATCGCGGTTACCTTGTAACTAACCAAAAAGTCTGCGCAATCGTAGCGTGCGCAGAGTTTTGTTTCGAACATCATTTGGCACGATTGTGACTCTATATGTATTGTATCTCGATGGCTCATCCCGATTCGCACATGACATTTTTTTATCGACAAGACAAGTATTGAAAATACTTCATCCATGATTCTAATTTCAAAATTACGTTGCAGTAAGGGGCCATTCATTCATTAAGTAAGGATGATTATCGCGATGTTTAACTATAAGTTTTAAAATATTGTATTAAAGTCGCATTTAGTGAAACAAAACCAGGGCCCTTACACAATACGCTTCGCTACTTCAATTTTGAGGTTTTCTCATATTTTTCGAATAGAATAGCCGTAATGTAAAATGTACCTTAAAGGCAGGCTGTCGTTCAGTGTGGAGGTTAAAGGGGGAGGCGTTCAGCAGTGGACGTCTTCTGGCTGATGATGATGATGATGAAAATGTACCTTTACGGTTCCCTACTTAAGTATAAATTTTGTATACGCAGGGTTACGCATATGGACTGTACTAAGCCGAAAGAAGGTCATTGTACTCATCATTATGAACAACTTTTACTATGGGACTAAACCTGAAATCGCGAAACAAAATCTGCTGTTGAACATTGATGTAAGTAAATTTTAAAACAGTGGTCATTGGTCGTTCCCAACCCAATGAATTGAAATGCTGCTCCATACATTTTTTCGAGTGTCAATGACCGTTTTTTTATGGAACAGCTGATTTTTTTACGTGTATTCAGGGTAGGTCCCAAATGATAGTAAAAGATTTTCATAATGATGAGTATAAGTAAAATCTAGAAATATATATTGCAATACCTATATATTATATAAGTACGGAACCACTACTGCAAAGTCTAACTATCAAAAATACACCTAATACCTATCTTATCTCCGTTATAAATACGATAAAGTCGTTACTTCGTTACAAAGTCGTTATGAATATTCGTAACCTACCTAAAGTATGACACGGCTTAAGATCGTGTGCTAAAATCATAGATGTAGATATCAAGATATGCCCATGTGAAAATTTGCGTTAAATCTCTAATGACGTTACATTGTTTTCTATTAAGGGTCCAATCACATTTTTTGACGAAAAAAGCATCGAAAACTGGATTTTTGGTATAATTTTACTTTAACTAATAAGATATGTATAAAATTCAGTTGCTGTATTAAATAGATCTGTATTTTTTATTGAATGTAGCTGCTTCAGATTTTGGTAAAACTCAACATATCTATTTGTTACCAAAAGTAGTATTTCGTAAAACTTTAGGAGGGAAAGTTTGAGAATGGATTTCGTTAAATTACTGTCATAAAATAAACATTTTTATGTTATGGTTTACTTATTTTATATTTATATAGTTATCGTTTTATGCCCGATAATACAAATACTTAAAATTTTACGGTTTATTTTGTAATAGACCTCTTAAACATCGCATCGCTCTTAACGGCTGGTTTCTTCCTTAATAACCAAAGTAATCAGTTAAAGTGTTAACTTTTACTTGACCATTACTGACATAGTATCAGTAATGGTCAAGTAAATGCATATGTGTTTTTTCATACAAGTAACAGCTAAAGTAAAAGACAAATGAGATGCCATAACCCAAACGTTATTATTTACCCAAAAACTCCTGAGGATCTTTTTTACACATGTCAGCACCGCATTGTACTGTCAAGTAGTGCCATTGCCAAATGTCAAAGAGAAGGGTCTTCCTTTATAATTTAAACTGTGAAGAAACCATTTTAACCGTCACTTTTACTTTACGACGTTACTTTGTTGGCTGTTACTTTTGATAAAGAAACTGGCTGTATAGTATAGGTATAACTTTCAAACTTTATATTAGCTTTCAAAACTTTAGCTTTCGCAGCGGCACAATGAGCTGTAAAGGTTAGAGCCAAAACTATCATTAAAAGCAACAGCTTAAAATTGCGAAGAAACCATTTTAACCGTAACTTTTACGTAAGCGTTACTTTGGCTGTTACTTTTGATGAAGAAACCGGCCGTAAGTAAGATAACCGTTCCCCAACAAAGCCGGTAAGCAACTTGGTTTACACTGGTGCGTTATATCCTTGAGCGCACCACTGAATCGGTACCATTGATAAAGTTCCATAGGGCCGGTCCTTAAAATACACGTCAATGTCAAAAGTGGAGCCAAAGAAGAGAATAGCACACAGGTGTCGTACTATTTTCTTTTTATGTACTCATCATCATCATCATTTCAGCCGTAGGACGTCCACTGCTGGATATAGGCCTCCCCCATCGATCTCCAGAAGGGCCGGTTAGAAGCGCCCTGCATCCAGGGTTTCCCTGCGGTCTCTTTTAGGTCGTCTGTCTATCTCGTGGGTGGACGTCCTACGGTGCGCTTACCGGTCCGTGGTCTCCATTCGACCACGGATTTTTGTACTGCTAAGACAAACCACATTACTTTTGCCTCGTGTGCTTCTAATCACTGACACTATTTCATCTACCTAATGATGAAATTGTTCAGCAACGGTAACCCGTTACTGAACAATTGAACACGGCTGCAAACTAGATTAAATATTGGTAATACTGAAATTTTCAGATAGTACTATGATTTCATTTCTTTGTGAAAACACTGCGTTCTTTTTACCCAATATGGTAGGAGCATGGTATAGGTAATAATATACTCCGCCAAGTATAGCACTCCGAGATAGAATGTCACGTGGGTGACACCCACTGACGTCATCGGTGCCATGGATTCACGTACACGTGCATAAGCAACAGCAGAATAAATAATTTACAACAAGTTCGAGAGAGATGACGATACACGAAACAATGGCGGAATCACTATGAAACAGCTGATTTTCTGTATTACCAGTAGCGTGAAATTATAACTCCCCAATCTTCGTATATTAATTACCTCAATAAGTAATATACGTTAATCCAACAGCAGAGTTAACTGTGTGTTATTTACACAGTCTAAAGTATAACCACAAATAATAAATAATGGCAAAGTGCGAGTCGGTGGCAAATTTCTGTTCATTGTCAAGTTATAATTGTGTTATACTCGAGCGTCACTGTAGCAAAAATAATTATAGACTCGCATTTGGGCGGTATATTTTGCTTTCCTAATATTCTGTCGATGATGATGATGATGTGTATAAGCGCATTCAGGAAGCCGACTCAGGTCAGGTTCTTAGACAGATTATGATCGATTTCTTATAAATAGAACTTATCAACAAAGTTATCGCATATTAATATGATATGAAATTGACGTCAAGCAGCAGTTGGGATTTATTACCGATTAAATTAATCAAAATATTTTTATAACGATTAACTATTTTATCAGCTTAATTTTCGCTTGCACTTAAGTCCTGCAACGTCTGGACCTAAGATCTGACAAGGGAGATATCGTCCCCGTAGAGCGAAAAATGTCACCAAGTCGAAAAATGTCATTGAAATTGCCGTAATAGGCTTGTTTCTAAATGTTTTATTAGCGAAAAACACATACTTAAAAATTATAAGCATTTAAAGTTTTTGGTGGGGGGGGATAGAGTGCGGATTTTATTTTTTATAAATAATAATAGGCTTGCGTTTGACCACCATCTCGCCTGATGTGCTGTCCCTCTCCCGAAAAGCGTGTGTTAGTAAAGCATTTGTATGGCGCGTTTATTTTTGAACTACATATATTTAAATTAGTTTCCGTAGACTGGCTCTATTTATGATACGATTTTTTTTAATGTAATCTCAAAAAAATAGGGTCTCATGCCTATTCTCCGAATTTCAGTCTTATCACTGAGAAAAAAAGCAGCCATATTTTTGCTTTAGAAACTTTGCAAAAAATAAAAACTATGTTATACCCATTTCGTGTAATACTAAATTGATTAAGTATTTTTTTGTCTACGTAGATGTGTTTTTCGTTAATATTAATACTTGAGTAGCTTTAATTACGTTGTCACTCCGTTTCAATGCCCAAATCTAGACTCGGATTTGAAAAAAAAGTTTCTCAATTCGACAGTTTCTTTTATTGTGTATATTCTTATTTTTTGTTGTATCTTTGCCAATTAAATTGATTTTAATGTTTTTTATTTATTCATTATTATCAACCTATCATAAGATTTTTTTGTATTTGTTATTATCTTTAGGATAATATTGTAAATGGTATATACAAATTTCGAGTTGATATTTTAATTTCAAGGATAGCTGAGGATGTATAAAAAATCTCTATTAATAGTTTTTTTGATCCCTTTCGCCAAAATAAACATAACACCAAACATTACTTTATAACGTTTGCAACGATATAACTATTCTAAAAAGAATTCCTAATTATTTCGCAACCTTAACTGACGCCTTCAGTGCTCTAACGTTAGACTGCTGAATATCTTCAGACATTCTTCTTCTTTCGATTCGATGTTCCGTAAATAATTATTTTATTTTCAAATTAAGTTTCTAGACCAAAATTTTGCCACCCCAATGGCACACTCCGTGGCTTCATTCGGTCGTCCAGTGTGCAAGTTGTAGGACACGCTGCACAGTTCATCAAGTGTATCATTGTCTGAGGGTTCACACCACAAAGACATTCGGTGTCAGAGCCCTTTATATAACCCCTATAAGGTTTTCCTCATCTCAATACTCTGATCTACGGTTTTTTCCCAGTTACAAATATGGTAGTGGTTTTTGGGGATATACCTTACCACAGATGAGAGTTCTGACGTCTGAAGTCGTGGCATCCATGTTAATGTGCCATTGTCTGATAAAGTGTACCTCAGGGGAATATCTTGGGCACATTTTCCTTCACTTTGTTTATTGTTATGCTGCAGGTGTTGCGGTAGTTTCGTGATATAATATAACTTAAACTTTAGATTAATGTTAATTTTCTCAAACATGGTGTTTATAGTGTCTATTATTTGAAGAACTCACAACGACAAACGACTTTCCAATTTTTCCAAGGCAGAGCGAGATTGTCTTTCGGCGCCCTTTCGTCGACGCTTTTTATTCAGAGAAGAGGGCAAAAAAGTCTGAACTTTCTGAAACGGTTTTTTTTAATCGTATTAAAAATATGAATAAAAATAGTTCCCATAAAAAATGTGAGCATGTGAGAAACGGGGAACCCGCATAGCTTTTTTTTAAATGAAACAAAGTTAATGTTTATAAAAGAAAAATCCTTTTCAAAACTTTTAAGTATTAATAGTTACCTACTAAGGTATAATAACAAGGTAGGTTTAAGGTATTAATACTTATTTGTTTCTCAATAAAATATTTTTAATTTTGTCCTTTAGACAGCTACGGTGCTTTACACCCCAAACGGGACGTCAGTGCAGGACTTATCGCCCCCATCTCGAATAAGAATAAGTTACGGTGCAGTGAAGTTGCGAGCAAGAAATGCGAGCGTCGTGCAGCTTTGCTTTATTTTCTTGATGTCTTTTTTCATTTTCATTAGAACAGCCCCTCGCCGGTCAAAAGGCGTCATAAAATATATTTTTCGCATTTGGCATTTTGGCGCCCCTTGCTGCTTGGCGCCTACAGCGACCGCACCTCTCGCTTTAACTTAGGGCCGCCGCCGCAGGGTATTATTTTCTGTTGTGCCGAACAGATAAAACTATGTGGCAATACCTAATCTTTTACTTTACGTATTGTCACTTTAAAAAAAACACACACAAGCATCCATCATAATCTTAAATTAATAAATTAAGCTTCCAGTTCCAGTGTTGACACCTTAGAACCACTTAGTAACTGCAAACTGCTGTATCAGTATTTTAACAGTTATCGATTTAAAATAAACAACGTCTATTGCCTAATGCGATAAGATCTTATATTGCCCGATTAAAACAATTAAATCACCAGAAATTTATTTGCAACGAGAAATTGCGTAAGCGAAACGTGACCGCGTGCCTATTTATGCTAATAGAGGTAATCATTATAACCAATAATCGCAAATTTTAATAATCATTATAATCACAATTTATTGATACTGATCGTGAGATTTAATCTAAAGCCTGATAAATAGTTCTGATACCATCGATTAGTGTTATTTAAGTTGTTTAATTTTACAACCGTTTACTTAGCTAAGTACCTACCTAATTCAGCGCCAGCCCTGGGATCTAGTATGAGAACGAGAGGAGCGGACGCCAAAAAAAGAGACGCCAAAATGCAAAAAGCGAACAAAAAATAATGAAAAAACCCTCTGCGCCTCGCATCTCTGGGCCGGAGCGGCCGGGCACACGTTGTAGTATCTTTTATAATACGGACTTGTGAAATGCCCTGAGCAACTATAAATGTTAGTTTTAACAGTTAATACAATGAGTATTGGCTATAATGAACCGTGCAACGTCGGCATATAACATAAGTTTGGCCTTGTGGACAGGACGCGCAAGCTTTCGTGCGATAAATCAGTCACATTCTACAGGAATACATCAAGTTCCCCCAGAAAATATATTTTATTTAATACGCAAGATCCTACAATACACACGTCTTGCATTGTTTTTAACCAGCAATAAAATCATGTGGAAATAGTTAGCATGTGATTAGCATGTGGGCTGCTTTTTATTCCTGCACGATAGTTTTCAGAAATGAAACGCGTCGAAAGACTATCTCGCTCTATCCTGAATATCCTGATCAAAGGCTAGAGCCGGCACTGCTCAGGTACCTACCTAATTGATTATGTTATTACGCGTATTATCTAAACGTTTGAAGATCTATGGACCAAAACCACAATAATGTATGAGCACCTAAATGCGTGCGGCTATCACACTCACAAATTTAAACTTTTTATAGAGAAAAACTCACCGAGAGCGAAAAAAAAATACGATTAGCACAAGTTTCCGTCATATAAGAATTATTCGTTCATACTTTTTATTATTATTTCCTCTGTGAGTATATTGGCGTACACTTCTTGTTGCCAGTGTCAAGCATCAAAATATTATTAAGTTTGATCACAGATCTACTACCTATATATATCTGTGAGTTTGATGAAATGTCGTCAAACAAGTAATGAAACATGACGTCACGTCCATCACGGCATACGAGTCAGAAGTTTGACTGCCTTTTTTTCGAGGGGAAATCTTTCAATGATACCCGGCTGCATTGGGGTTTAGGGTGCAGTCAGGTTATGTAGGATTATACCCACTAAAACCTCCCCGGTGACCAGCCTTAGTGCTTGACAAGAGGGCTCCGGGATCTCCAGAGGAACGCACCGGAGCCCTCGGCACTGCGCTACGGCTCCTCCCGAGACAACCGTGTTGTCTCAGCCCCTCCGCCCACGACAACGTTGGTCACACAACGTTGTCGTTCTCTCCCTGGGGTGGATGTTCAGAGCCCCAACTTTGACCATCCCGAGCCCGGAGCGCCCCTTTTAGTAGCCTCTTACAGGCAGGGGTTACCGGTGCCGTATTCTATTGCCTCGGCGCCAGGGCTACGGTTTGACTGCCTAGACGCACCAATAGATGTTTCACATCAAAAACCAGAAAATGTATTGGTTACAAACCAAATACACGACAAAGCCTTTGTATTTATATTTGAGCACAGGCTTTGTCACAGAAAAAGTCATTCTTAGTGTAAGACAGTATTCTACATTACCGGAAAACACATTTTGTTTAACTCAAGAACATTGTTAAATTAAAAAGAAATATGAAATTACATTAAGGATTTAACATGCGCCAATGACCTTGACCAAACGATGCACACTTATTATAAGCGCCTTCTAGCGTCCAACGTCCGTACTTCTTGCGTGCAAAGCTAACTTAAGTATAGACTATTTATACAGAACAGAATTCTGACGAAGATAATAACTTTACCTACTATGTTGCTCCCTCCTTGAGTAAAAGTGGTTGCTCCTCGTAACTTTATGATAACTGATCCTATGTGCAAGATTTTTGGTAGAAAGATAGATTAACACATATTTTTACGTGGCTTTGTCTCGGATGAATTAAGTACAATTAATATAGTAAAGCGGGGTCGCTTTAGCTAATTATCAATAGTTAAAAGAAGTCGCCTTCAGGACGTCTAGGTACATTCCGTAGGAATTCATACTCACCCATATCCGATCTTATATAGGGACGATTCACACCTAACGGCGCGCGTTGGGGCCATCGGTGTAAATCATTCCTTATCGAAAGCATTATTACAGTAACCGGCACACAACTTGAGCCATGACCTCGAGTGCGCAATAGACGATTTTAAGGTATCGTTGGTGGAAAGAGAGGTGCGCGGGGGCATTCCGACGGCACGCATCCACGCGATTGGCCGATGCGTGAACGACATGCGCGAACTTACCCCCACTACGTCAACTTTGGCTCAAGTTGTTTGCCGGCCACTGTATTAGCCGTACAACAATCATTCATATTCCCTTTTTCCCCTGTTAAACATAGATACAAGTTCTTTTTGGAAAACAAGCAATATATTATATGCTAGCTGCGTCTCATGATTTCATCCGATATCAGGGGCCTTACGTACAACTGCTAATAGCGGCAGCTAATCCGGTCAGTTGGAAAATCACGCGACCGCAAACCGTATCTGGGCGCGATAAGGTTCACGTTCGCGTGATTTACAAAGTGAGCGGATTAGGTGCCGCAATTAGCTGTTGTCCGTAAGGCCCCAGGAACCTGTATTTTCGGGACAAAAAGTAAGTTGTTTTAAACCAGACTTCCAGAGTAACAGCTATTTCCATACAAAGTTTCATCAAATCCATTCAGCTGCTACGAAGTTAAGTAACGTGGAACAAACATACACACAAAATTTCGCATTTATAATATTAGTGTGTTGATAGTGTGATAGAAGCAGGGCTGGTCAAGCCACGGCCTGCTAGACGGAGAAACGTATTTGAGGTACCAATTAAAACTAGGGTTGCCATACGTCCGGAATTTTTCGGGCTTGTCCGGGAATTTAAGCTTTTGTCCGGAATGCGGTGATAATTCATATCATTCATATATATATTATATTCATATGGCATAATATTACAAGCCTTGCTTAATTTAGGGTCAGATGACCGTGTGTGCAAAACGTCCCTAATATTTATTTATTAATAAAAATGCGAGTACATGGAATGGCGTTATACAAAAAAAACTAAGCAAAAAAGCGCTACCGGTTTTAATCTGAATGCTTTGGTATATCGTCAAGCCAGAAAAATAGGATAGTTAATTCAGTGATTACGATACAAGGTATAGATAAAAAGCAAGAAACAGTTCGTAAGTATTGAAACAGTTTAATGTCTATAAAGTAAAAACACAAAACAGATTACAAAATAAAATAACTAGGGAGCTACTCGATACTTCTACCACAAAATAGAAATAGACTAAACACTTTATGAAATAAACTGCTGAGCTTCAGCCATTGTTATAACAACAACATGATACAATATAATTATACAAAATAGTTTAATGTCTATCATGTAAAAATACAAAACTTATTACTAAAACGAAATAAGTATTTAGTTTAGACTCAATACTCACCATCACAATTTACAAAAAACTTTGTATTGCACATAAGTATGTAAATTTTGAAGAAAACCCTATTTGTTTTTCTCCGAATAAATTTAAACATTGTATGTATATCGCATCCAAATCCGCTGTGTCTTGATATTTCTTTATTTTTTTCAAAGAAGTAACAAATATCCACTATGCTTCTGCCAATAACCTTCCGTTCCAGTTCTTCTGGTTCTTTTTGTACTTCAACTGTAAAATCCGGCATATTTAATAGACGTCGCTGCTCCTAGAACGAAATAACAAATAATTACTTTACTAACATATTACCCATAAATACATTTAGGCATATAAAAATAAAATATAATTGTGCACTTAGTTACATAACATCTTATTTGAAATAATAATTATATTCTGAAACAAAAAAAGGTACTGAAAAATTGTTAATGATCACCTGTTCATTCGAAGGCAACATTGTTTCTATTTCTGTTGTTTCCAGATGTTCGTCCAGGGAGTCTAGGTATCTGTAGAAAAAAATATAGAAATAAATAAGTTTTCCATATAAGAAATTATGATGCATTACAATTCTAACTCGCATTTCTCCTTCTCAATGCGTTATCTTCTTCTTTACATAGTGTAAATTAAAGTGGCTTTCCGCGTCTGTATGTCTGTCTGTATGTCAGTATGGCTGCTAACTCCTCCTAAACCACGCAACGGATTTTGATGCGGTTTTCACCATCAGTTAGATACATTTTCACGGAAGGTTTATATATATAACTAGCGACCCGCCCCGACTGCGCACGTAAATTACACCCGTGTGAAGCCAGGCGGGCGGGTCGCTAGCTCGCTAGTATATAATATACGCAAAATTTTGAATTACAAATGAATTATTTAAAACCAATGTGTGTAACTTAAAAATACAGGATTTTAATCGCTTCACCTCTTTAATACGTCCTATTAGGAAATAAAACCGGCCAAGTGTGAGTTGGGCACTGAGAGTTCCGTACCACCACATAACTTGTTAGCTACTAAAGTACAAAAAAAAATAGTGCAAAAAGACAACATCCCATCAACGCCCAGGCGGTCACCCATCCAAATACCGGCCACGCCCAACATTGCTTCACTTTGGTGAAAGTACGAAAACTGGTGGTGAACAGAAATTTGGCACCGACCCGCACTTGGACATTATTTTTGGTATACTTTAGAGTGAGTACTATAATTATGTCAAGTTTGAAGCTTGTACGTATTACCGTTTTTACATTAGAGCTAATACAAAAATACGTTTGTTGTATGGGGTGGGGACCCCCATTTCATTTTTACTTTTTGACTTTTTTATTATTTGTAAGTAAATCCGCCGTAACATTACATATTCTTTGAAAATTTCAACAGGCTATCTATTACGGTTCGAAAGATACAACCGTTAATAGGTAGGACAGACAGACAGACATCGTAGGCTTAGTAATAGGGCCCCGGTTTTACCATGTGGTTACGGAACCCTAAAAAGCATAATTTGACATATAGAATTCAAAAGAACTTGGTGGGTCGTATAATGTAAGACGCGGGCCGTGGATTGGACAGCTCTGGTATTCTATAATAATTTTAGTCTATTCACACTTTAGGTACGTACAACGTTGTACGAATGTTTGTATGTAATTATGTGTGTTGTTGTTTACTCGAATTCGCTATTCGGATAAAATTTGGTAAAGAAAGTAACAAAATACCTACCGTACCATACCGTACACAGTAGGTACATATGACTTACAGTAGGTACTACGTACGTAGTACCTACTGTAATACTGTACTGTTTGACTTTATACCTAACTATCGGTCCGCCCCAGCTTCGCACGGGTATAGACTATAGCCTATGTCACCCGGGGATAGTGTAGCTTCCCGTCAGTGAAAGAATTTTTCAAATCGGTTCAGTAGTTTCGGAGCCTATTCAATGCAAACAAACAAACAAACAATCAAATCTTTCCTCTTTATAATATTAGTATAGATATAGATAGTAAAGATTTTTTTTAATATTAAAATTTTTATTACTTAAAAAAACAGAAAATTAATAAAAAAAAAAAAAAAAAATTAAAACTTAAAATATAAACTAAAACTTAAAATAACTAAATAAAAGTATAGATAGTATAGATTATATTTCTTAGTACCATTATTTAGGTAGGTAGGTATATTATTCTTTGGAAATTTCAACTGGCTATCTACCTATCACGATTCGAAAGCTAAAAGGTAGGACAGACAGACAGACATACATACAGACAGACAGACAGCGTAGAATAAGTCCGGGTCCCGTTTACACACTTTGGTTACGGAACCCTAAAAACGAGTAAGTAAGTACGGTTATTTAATTATTATGTATTGTGTTTTAATATAATATTATGATAGGTATGTACTCACCACGCCGCCAGTTGAGTTTCAATTTTTTCTGAGTTTGCCGTTTTTGTTGTTTCACCATTTCAAAAGTATTTTCTACACAGAGACAGTCTATGATGATAAACACAAAAACACTAACACATAAATTACACTTATTTCACTGAAGAGGTCCAGCTTCCTTTCAAATTTCAGCTTAAATATAAGCTAATAACTAAATACAAACAGTTTCATTCAAAACACTAGAAAAATAATAAAAAATTTCAAAAAATATTTTTTGTAACGGCGCGCGTGGTCTGCACGTCGCAAAGCGCAGAAACAGACTGGCGAACCCCCGTCTCGTGCGGCCGCGGGTGTTTTTTGGTCACGTGGGTTAGGTATCTCCTGCGCGTCTATTTTTAATATTACTAAACATACGTACCAGGGGCCTAAAAAAATAATTTAAAAATTAAATATTCATGTTTTCGAATTTCCTATGTTCAGGTGAAAGAATCAACTGGAACGCATTTGTGGTTATCGCGATAACTCGGGCTATGGTGATGAAATAGACTTTAGAATAATATTTTTTTATACAAAATGTAGCAAGTAAAAAAACCTTCTGTGCTAACATAATTAATCAAGTTGAATTTCCCTCATGAGCGATATTTTTTTCAAGTCGCTAGGATATGTAGTTTGTCCTATATCATTGGTTAAAAATACCGATTTGGCAAATGTTAACCTCTTAAATAGTTTATCTAATTAATATGAAAATAACTTAAAATCAAATCATCATCATCATCATCAGCCAGAAGACGTCTACTGCAGAACCTCCTCCTTTAACCTCCACACTGAACGACAGCCTGCCTTTTGCATCAACTAGATGCCCGCGACTCAAAATATAAAATCGAATATCAACACAAAAATTATCACACTAATATTATTATAAATATAAATGCCAAAGTTTGTGTTATCTCTTCACGGTGAAACGGCTGAATAGATTTCGACGAAATTTAGAATGGAGACTACTTAATCCTTTTATGATTTAACACTTTCTATCCCGAAAAAGTAACGGTTCCTGATTCCCTATGGGATAGCGGGTAAAACTACCGTTCACGGCTAGTATGATACCTACCTATATATTTTACCTACGGTAGAGGTAGTCAGGTAGAATAATAACCTGCAGTTTGACTTTGTACTAAAGATCTACGTACTAAGTATAAGTACGCAAGATCTAGCAAAAATTATAATGAAGAGACCTATACCCAGCATATGTGGATAATAGATGATGATGATACCGGCTCAATATCAACCCGAATACCCCTAACCTTTACTTGCCACAAGCACTTGCGCGATGCAGAAAAATCGCCAATACGAAGCTAACGCCATCTAGTTTGTCCAGGGTGAAATAGAAAAAATTGCAATTTGCAAAATAGCTATCCATGACGATATTATTATAGCACCAAAATATACACATTCGGGGACTGAAAATTGTGTATTGATTATCTGTACATAGTATAAATTGAAGTCGCTTTCCGCGTCTGTCTGTCTGTATGTCTGTATGGCCGCTAACTCCTCCTAAACCACGCAACGGATTTTGATGCGGTTTTCACCATCGGTTAGATACATTTTCAAGGAAGGTTTATATATATAACTAACGACCCGCCCCGGCTTCGCACGTAAATTACACCCGTGCGAAGCCGGGCGGGCGGGTCGCTAGTTAGTAATATGAAATAATTATATGCAACAATTCAATCAGATACACACACACGGAAAGCGACTTCATTTGGATTTCTAGTTTGTTTAGGTATATTTAAAATATATTTTTGTACATGTACAAATGGAATTATGTTGTAATTAATACAAAATGATGTTATCAACCCCAATATCTCTGGTAAAAGCAGAGCTTCAGTGACGTCACAAGCAAGTAAACAAATTCTTTATTATGCGACTAATTATTACCTCTATACCTACTTGCCTGTGACTTCATAAGGACATTCGACAAATAAATAATTTTATTTGATTTGATTCGACTTACATACAGCGTTTGCAGTCAAGTCCCGTGAGCAATGAAAAGTATAAAGTATTTTTCGGAAAATCAGAAAAATCAATTTATTTATTTATTTGATCAAAAGTTAACGATGAGGAAAATTTTTCGTTTTATCGAATTATAATAAACAATGCCATTGCGATAAGATATTACGTTTAATTTACTCATAATTTAGCTTTTTGAAACATATATTGTATGATAAGCAGCGTTCTATTTTTAGGGTTCCATAATAGTACAACTACTCTTATATGTTCGTTCTGTCCGTCTGCCCGTCAATACTAAGCCCGGTGCATGAAACAGCATAATTACAGTTTAGTGTCTCAATTTTATAAGTATAAAAAAGTATGATTTCGCATTTTAAGGGTAGCTCTGATAAATTTAATGTGATATAGGGGAAAAAACCGCTGCATCCTTCTCTCGTGTGGGGTTTTTGTCGAATAGTGTAAAAGATTGGTTAATTTCCAAAACTTATTAGAATATTTTGATGCAGGTAAATAGGGTTAGGATAGGATTATGTTCACTTGTTAGTAGTAATATTATAAATAATAATAATACTACTAATAGTAATATTATTATTTAATTTTATTCACGGGTCTAGCCCGGACCTTTGATAGGCATTGGTGGGGCCGAAACCAAAACCAAGAGGCCCTGTTGAGTACAAAATACAATTACTATAGAATGTGTATAAAATGGAATGTAAAACTATTGTACAGTATAGGATAAAATATTATTATAATAGTATATTATTATTATTAGTAGTAGTTTTATAAGTTATACCTATTTATGTATTATCTGTTTGTAAAGAACTGTAATATAAGATTATACTAGCAGTTCGCATAATAAATGTGGAATCAAAGCGCTTCGTACGGGTTTTCGGAATATCAACCATAAAGCGGTGACGATTTTTCGTGCCCGCTCTGGCAGTCCGATAGAAAAATGGGCAGGAGGAATTAGATCGTGCAGATCCGATGCACACTCTCCGAAATGTATCCGACAAAAAACCGATAGACTAGCAACTTTACGTCGATTCTCAAGGCTAAGAAGCTTAGCCCGAACTAATTTTAACTATTTTATATTATTACTAGCTGTTGCCCGCGACTTCGTACGCGTAGACTTTCATATAAACTTTTGTCCTCCTTAGTTCGGCCCTTTGGCAAAATCCTTTCTTAGTGGACCTCTACACCCCATAAGGAATCTACCTGCCAAATTTCAGCTTCGTAGGTTAAGTGGTTTTTCGAGATTTCGTGATTAATGAGTGAATGAGTGAGTATATATATACTTTTATATATATATAGATTATAAATGTTATGTCGAGATGATTCAACTCTGCTTCGTTTGTTCGAACATTTCTATAACCCCAAAAATTTCTTAATTCTGTACGTGACCACATTTTTATGGATTTGGTTACGGAACCCTTTCATATGCGGGTCTCGACACGCTCTAGGCCAGTTTTAAAATTTCTAGTATCTCAAAATAATTAATGTAGATTAAAATCAAATTAATTAGTATTGCTATTAATTTACTTTATGACGTTTTATAACACAAAGGTGCTTAGATTCTTGTATCAAATCGATAAAATTATAATCGTTGATCACAATCTTGATCCGTGATCATGATTGGTTTTTTTAATACAAGATTGATTGTATTTTCATGTGATCGCTGTAAGAATAATAATTTAGAATTTTAAAAATTATTATTTCATTCTGTGAAACAATAATTGTACCTACGTGGGTTAGAGTAGACCCCTGGGTGTGGCTTCGACCATAACAATTGGTTGAAATGAAACGGTCTAAATTACCTTCAACAGAATTTATAATTATTTGTTACAACTGACGATTTTTTTTCTATCGTTTTTTTCACACGGCATTTTTTCATCCCGTACATAGGAAACAGAAAAAAACATTTTTGTTTTCCGAAACTTGGTTTCGAAAACGGCCGTAGCCTAGGTACATAGGTACACATCCCGTAGATATTGTCATACTCTATCTACGTCACATCTACGTGATGGCATGACGTAAAGAATGTCCACAATTTTGTCAATGATTAATGTCAAACAAACAAAACAATTGTCATAATTTGTATTACTGGCTACATTCTGTGTTGTCATCTAGAGGAGTTATGGCGCCACTATGAAAAAAACATGGCGTCTCGTTGTAGAATTTTCCGAAACATTATTTTCAAAGCTCCATAGAAGCTTATTGTAAAGTTTCCACCACTTTACTAGGTCATACTAGGACTTTGACTTGACCGTGACTTACTTTGCTTGACTCTGACTGACTTTTTTGACTACATTTCATCAAACTTGATAACAATTTAATACTTGACACTGGCAAACGCACAGGAGTGCGACGCCAAACTCCTCACAGAAGAAAGAATAAAAAAATATGTTGTTTGTTAATTGATTGTTGGATTATTGTTAAAGGATATACTGGTTTAGTAACGGATATCTAAAATTTAGAAACAGTCTTAATATTATTACCTTAGTTTCCTCAAATTTAATAAGGTCAAATAATATACGATTTACCTTAAAGTCCCTAGATCTAGAGGTCTTCAAATGTAGGCAAATGCCTCAATCTGCTACGATTGATTTTACTGCGTAGCCTCACCTTGGATCTTGAGGAAAATTGGCCTCTGTAAAGTCCCTTGATATTAGATATTAGACTCTTCCGAGTCATTTTTGAATCATCACTACATAGTATAAAACAAAGTCGCTGTCGCTGTGTGTCCGTCCCTATGTATGCTTAAATCTTTAAAACTACGCAACGATTTTGAAGCGGTTTTTTTTTAATAGATAGAGTGATTCAAGAGGAAGGTTTATATGTATAAATAGCGACCCGCCCTGGCTTCGCACGTAAATTACACCCGTGCGAAGCCGGGCGGGCGGGTCGCTAGTCTTTTATCAATGTAAAAGTTAGAACTTGGTAGAGGTTCCTACTACGGAACTTCTTAGCCCTGGTTAAATTAAATTAAATAATAATTGAAAACGGCACCTATACCCCTGCCTTTAAAATACCTCAGTGCCTTAAGACGAAGGTCTTCAAGGTGTGTTGCCAGTGATGACATACGGCAGTGAAACGTGGTCTCTCGCTATGAACCTCATAAGCAAGCTCAAAGTCGCACAACGAGCTATGGGCTATGCTCGGGGTTTCTCTACGAGATCGAATCAGAAATGAGGAGATCCGTGATGATTGATGATGATTATTATTATTTGACCTACGTGATTTTATAAATGATAAATTTTAGTAATGACTGCAGTATGTCAATTTGTTTAGGTATAATACAATTATAGTAATGTCTATCTGTTAACTATTTAAATTAATAACATCATAATATAATATATTTGTATCTGAACTTTTGAAATCGACAGTTTCGACAGTTAATTTAAATAATACTTTTTTATATAAATAATTCTTAAGGTATTTTTATACCATCTCTCTAGATTTGTACGCCTACAAACTAGGCAAAACATGATACAAAGTGACAAATATTTTAACCCACCTATTGTGCATGCGTTTTTAAATGTGTGTATGATTTACTCGTGTTTTGTGCAAATAAATATTCAGACGAACGAAAGTCACCGACATAGCCAACCGGATTAGCAATTTGAACTGGTAGTGGGCAGGGCACATATCACGCAGAACAGATGGCCGATGGGGCCGAAAGGTTCTCAAATGGAGACCACGGACCGGACGGACTTTTATCTATTGTACAAAACTAGCCAAAGTGCGAGTCGGGTATGCGCACTGAGGGTTTCGTACCACCACGGATTCGGTAAAAGAAAATGAGGTCATCCAAATAACCCAATTAAAAACTAATACAAAGATACGTAAAAAAATACGTTTGTTGTATGGGGACCCCCCCCCCCCCTTTTTGTTTTTACTTATTGACTTTTTTATTATTTCTTAGTTAATCCGCTGTAACATTACCTACATACTCTGAAAATTTCAACTAGCTATACTTTACGGCTCGAAAGATAAAGCCGTTTAAAGATAGGACAGACGGACAGAAAAACAGACAGACATCGTAGGCTTAGTAATAGGGTTCCGATTTTACCCTTTGGGTACGGAACCCTAAAAATATGCCTCTGCACGTGTTCGTACCTAGATCTAAGTTATATTTTGTAGGGCTCAGATGGAAATATAAAGTAGTTATATTGTTTCTAGGTTTTTTCGTTAAAATCAAAGGGATCGATTTTCTCGTTTTTTTGAAGTAGGTATAAACATACAAAATTATACAACGCTACGCTTTTTAAATATTATCTGCTAATCGATTATTTATCTAATAATTATCCTTTAACCTCCATGTAAATTGCCAATCAAATATCAACACCTAGTGTAATTAATTTATTATTTTCAAAATTAGGAAGGATAAACCAAAAACCTTATCTCCACCTGCATATACAGGGTTACGTTAGTAGTAAAGCCAATATACCTACGGTAGGTACGGCTAGTAGGTAAGCCGACTGGGGTCCATCATTATAAACAACTTTTACTAGGGGAGCAACCATATACCTACTCGTATATCTAAGTAGACTTCACAAGCGGTCCAAACTGTATGAAAACTAAGCGTGTCAAATTTTTCGTACCTAAAAGCAGTGGCGGATTTACCAGCAGGCTGAGTAGGCTGGAGCCTAGGCCGGCAGATTTTAGGGACGACAAATTTGAGGCAATTTTTTTATAATATACCTGAATGTTATTACCCAAAACCTATTTCTTGTTTTATTTTAGAGCTATGTTGAATCTATAGTTTCAAATATCTATGCTGAAAATGCAAGGAGTCTATCTACATGGCGGGCAAAGTGTAGCAATTGTAATAATTGTCCAGGTTTTTCCTCACACTCATCTCTACCTACATGGAACGTGTTTCGAATCACAATCACTGGGAAAAACTGAACTTTGACCAAAGTCGTGATGTGGAATTGAATTGCTGACGAGCGTAACGCAATTCTTTGTGCGGTAGTAGATAGGTACGACCCCTTTGAAGGTGCTTTCAGACTATGCGGCCGGACATCGCGTTGTAATTACCCATCATCATCATTTCAGCCATAGGACGTCTAGGCCTCCCTCATCGATCTTCTAGTCTCTTTTAGATCGTCTGTCCATCTCGTGGGTGGACGTCCTATGCCGCGCTTACCGGTCCGTGGTATCCATTCCAGAAACTTTCGGCCCCATCGGCCATCTGTTCTGCGTGATATGGGCCCTGCCCACTGCCACTTCAACTTGCTAATCCATGTCCCATTACCCATCGCACAATAGTAAATGAGCTCCCTTTGATTCCCTTGTTTCTTGACAGACAGACAGACGACAGACGGACAACGAAGTGTATATGGCCCGGTTTCCTCTAGAGGTACAGAGGTTCTGTACCTCAAAAGGAAAAGAGTTCTGTGTAACGTGCGTGCGTATTATAATTATAGCGTTGTCTGAAGAGGGCTGATGCGGTGAATGCTATAGTATAGGTAACAGTCCCATATGGATCGTATGTCACCGTATATGTTATGATCATTTTGACGACACATAATATATTCCCGTGGTCGAAAGAACCTATTGGGAAATCAAGAAACAATGAGCTATACGTACAATCAACGTAGGCATTATCAAAGAACCATAGAGTCACCGACATAGCTGTTAAAATTTGCAAGTTGAAGTGGCAATGGGCAGGCCACATCGTTCGAAGAACCGATAACCGATGGGGAAGAAAGGTGCTTGAGTGGAGACCACGAACCGGAAGACGCAGCGTAGGTATAGGCCTCCCACTAGATGGAACGACGACATTGTGAGAGTCGCGGGCATCCAGTGGATGCAAAAGGCAGGCTGTCGTTCAGTGTGGAGCTCAAAAGACCTATGTTCAGCAGTGGACGTCTTCTGGCTGATGATGATGATGAAAAAAAATTATTTTGCGTGTCACGTACCTATAAGACATTAGAGGATACAAAAATTTGCCGCCAAATAAGACCTTAAAGTCAAATTTCCGTTGAAGTAAGGTCATCAAATTTAATTATGAACACATTGAATAACATGTTTGAGAAAAACTAAATTTCTATCAAAGCGATTTATAATCTATGACGTCGAACCTTCGAACAATTATTTGATCGAAGCTTCGAACACAGAACGTACAAAAATAGGGTTAGATTACGTCATAATCTATTTTTAGGTCAGCTAAAAGCAAAACGAAATTTCAACACATTGCTCAAGTGGTAGCGTGGCCGAGCGGTCTAAGGCGCTGGTTTAAGGCACCAGTCTCCTCGGAGGCGTGGGTTCGAATCCCACCGCTGCCAAATATCTTTTTGCTACTTATTATTTTCAAATTACTTAGTTATCACTTTATTATGATTGATGTTTAGTTAGGTAATTTATGAGTGTGGTTTTTTTTTTTTCAAATCAGTGGCATTCAATTATACTGGCATAGACAAATACTGGTAAGTAACCCCGCTGAAAACGCCGCAATAAAAATAAAACTATTTTCACTGTAGTCAATTGCTCCCAACATATTGTCAGGCGATTTATATATTTGTACTTCACGGAGTCACTACTGCTGTTTTACGAAACTTTTTATGACTATTGGTAAAATATCTCTAAAAGCAATGCTTAAGAGCCGTATTATAAAATGCATTGGCCGATTGATAAGGGCCCAGAGGCCTTACGATCAACGGCTATCTCGGTATCAAACGAATGTTAAATCCGCTCAGTTGGAAAATCACGCAACCGCAAACCGTATCTGGGCTGGGTAAAGTTCACGTTCCCGTGATTTTTCAACTGAGCGGATTAGGTGCCGCAATTAGCTGTTGTCCGTAAGGCCCCTGGCCATAGCTAAGCGTATTCGTGAAAGCCGCATTTGAATCCGTCCAGTGGTTTAGGGGATGTGCGTGCACAAACAAACAAACAGACAAAAATTCTAAATCCCAACATGTTCAGCTGCTTAAATTTTAAGACGCCCTGTGTTTTGTTGATATCTCCCAATCACAGATTATTTTATCTCTACGAATTCATCATAATATCCTACTTCCTACTAATATTATAAACGCGAAAGTTTGTAGGTATGGATGTTTGTTCCTCTTTCACGCTGCCACGGAACAACGGATCGACCTGATTTTTTGCATGGTTATAGGTAGTTCAAGAGCCAGAGAGTGACATAGGCAACTTTTCATCATCATCATCAACATTACCATTTTTCATCACTACGCGGGTGAAACCGCGGGGCGTAGCTAGAGTGTACCTACCTATAGATAACGAATTTGAAGATGTTGCGGCCAGTTTAGTGAACAAAAAAAAGGATAGGTACATTTAAAATAATTAACAATTACATACCTACTCGTAAGATTGAATAATAGCAACTGCTGATTCAAGATTTAATAATAAAATTTGAATAAAAATTAAAAATAAAATTATATAAGAAGTTATGTTTGATCCTGTTCTTCTTAAGGCGAGGGTTTCCCACTTTTAAGCATAGCTTATTACTACAGATGACCATAATCCTTGGTTTATTATATCAAAGTCGCATTTAGCGGAGCAAAATCATCAATCACGCGCCAAGATACGGTTTGCGGTCGCGTGATTTTGCAACTGAGCGGATTAGGTGCCGCAATTAGCTGTTGTCCGTAAGGCCCCAGATTGAAGTACAAGCTATATTATGTCGCGGGAAACAGCTAGTCTTAAATAATATAGTAAACATGGCAATGCACGACCTTCGAAAGGAAGTGAAGTTTTCTAGTTCAAATATTATAATAATATTTTTTATCAGTTGATAATAAGCTGTCCACTCTAAACATAAGGTGCAAAATGCTAAGGCATGGCCAACCACGTGGCTCAAAATAATCGATGAACCAAATCTAGATAACTAGATAAAACTATTTGTAGAAAAAATAAATTAATTTGTATATGACGAATTTCTAGTGTAATTCCGCTTCTACGTCGTTTCGAGTACAATATGGATTTTGGGATAAACTATTTTCCTCTAGATATTTGTGATGCTAATTTAAAACTAACCTGACATAAAATATTAATTACATATAAGAGAAAAATTAACCTAACCTGTTTGAACCTAACCTAACAAATTTGACAGTTGAGATCGTCAAATTCGATAAAATACCTTATAATGATCGATTCTATGGCATTTTATCGAATTTGACTATCGATAAAGAACGGTACTTGCACTGCGGAAACACTGGTAGCGGTTTAATAGAGTGATAGTTAGGTTTTAATTTGTTGTTTTTTATTTTAGTTTTAATGTTTGATAGTAGTAGTTTTAGGTTTTAAACATCTGTTTTTACCTAAATACAAAAATGGTATTACTGAATATGATAATAAACATATCATAGCAATAAATGATTTTGAATTGAAAAAAAAACCTAAAACAAAATGTAATTAAATTTGTAACAAAATATTCGTTACAACAATTTGTAATGATATTAATTTCAAATATATATATATATATATTTTTTTTAATGAATATAAATATTATTTAATCGAAATATTTTTATTTAAGAAATTCTTCATATAGGTACTTTAAAATGGACTTCCGCAAAGTAACGCCTGTTAATTCAATCAACTATCCAAAATAAATTAAATAAAACTATATACACACACTAGTTGTGCTCTACAGTCTACACACAGACACAAACACTTTTCTAGTCTACATTTCAGGCAGTAATTTCGAAACATTTCTCTAACACAAAATCTACACATTTAGAAATTTTCTAATTCACGGATGCATTTTCCACGTTTTTCTAGCACTCACCATTACATGGCTAGAGCGAAAAATCCGTGCGCACTCCACGGAACGTGACGTCAGACTAACTGGACTAACTGAAAATGCCGACATTCGATTTTTGAAATCAGCTGAGACCAAATTTTCTAGACCTACATTTCACGGTTGGCTACTAGGAAAGAGAGCTCAGATTTACATGGCTAATTATCGGAGGTCATGACCAAAAGTTGAATATATACCAAGAACTTTTATCCGAACTTTCAGTAATGTTTTTTAAGGTTTAAACTGCATATTAGACTAGTGAATTATTAAACATCCAGACTAGACGCCATTTTGGTTACAAAGGAAATTTCGCGCATGCGCGGCTTTTTAAGGGCAAGGGTGAAATTAACAATTTTCTGTTACCGTCACATTTATTCGGTAAAGCCGTTAAGGCTGGGTATAAGGCCAGAAAAATTTCTGATTTCACCCGCGCGTCTCGCATCACCCGCATTAGTGTGAAACACAACCACGGCAGCGCGGCAGTCGCGCGCAGCTAAAGTGTACACAACTCGCGCACTCGACCTTGTAAAGCGGCAAGGAGCAATAACACACAGGATAAGCATAGTGTTGGTGTACTTGGTGTTTTGGCGATTAGCTGAGTTCGGTCGCGGCGCGCAGAACCGTAAATTGTTTATTTCACTTTTCAAAATTGTATTTGTAATTTATTTTTAGGTTTTCTACAATATAAAGATAATAAAGTATATAAATTAAATTGAAATAACCTAAATAAAACTAAACTGAACTATGCTATGCTATGCTTTGCTAGGTTGAACTTGCCGGGATAAGACCAAAAAACCCAAAAACCTCGTGGCACGGGGTACCCGATCCCGGGTCATATCTCCTAAACCAGACCTTTAACCCAAAAAAAATTACAAAAAAATATTTAGATTTTTACTTTTGAAATCAGTGAGAAATACATTTAAATAGAAATAAAGAAGGGTGAAAACCACCCCCTACCACGCCCAAATTTTGGCTCGAGGTAGTAAAGCTCATTTTAAATTTTAGTAATTTTTTTTCAGATTTTTTAAGGCTGTGGCTTAGGAAATATAACTAGTTCTAGTTTTTAGTTTATATTATAGTCTAAGTTAGGTCTTAAGATTTTGACGACCTGAAATACCCGGCTCCTCAAACATTTTGTCCCAGGTCAATCCAGGCAAGAATAGTTAGCTTCACTGGCTATCCAACGATAGGTCATTTAGTATTTTAAGACTCATAGGTACATAGTAACTTGAGTTACTAAGTAGCGAGGCGGACCCTAAATACCCGATTTTTTGAAGGTCCATAACTTTGGACACAAAGGTCCAATCAAAAATCTGACGTCATAGGCATCATTTTTTCTGGCAGACGAAGACGTTAAACTCAAAAACTCGGCTTTAGGACCTAACCCTAAAAACCCCAAATTGGGTTTGAAATTACGTAACCGGAATTTCATGTTAAAAATAACAAAAAAATTCAACACAAAAAATTCAGTGGTGTAATAAATAGACTATATTTATTTTTTTGGCTTTCTACTCTCACAATTTCAGGAAATAAATAATATTTAAAAAAAAAAATGTGTTTATTTAGTTGGTAGGCATAAATAATAATAAAATAGAAACACAGTAAACACACGTGTGTAGAAAAAAAAAGGCGCGTCTGATAAGCCCAAATTCGGCTATTTTTGTGCAAAGAATGCCTTTCAAAATATTAAAGCGCAAAAATCCGGAAAATTTTCGTAATTTTTTTCAAAAACCATCGATTATCTCAGAAACAGTACGTATGAGGTCATTTTTGTAAAAATGCTATGTATCTATATAATATATCTATGCTATGCTATGCTTTGCTATGCTATGCTATGCTATGCTATGCTATGCTATGCTATGCTATGCTATGCTATGCTATGCTATGCTATGCTATGCTATGCTATGCTATGCTATGCTATGCTATGCTATGCTATGCTATGCTATGCTATGCTATGCTATGCTATGCTATGCTATGCTATGCTATGCTATGCTATGCTATGCTATGCTATGCTATGCTATGCTATGCTATGCTATGCTATGCTATGCTATGCTATGCTATGCTATGCTATGCTATGCTATGCTATGCTATGCTATGCTATGCTATGCTATGCTATGCTATGCTATGCTATGCTATGCTATGCTATGCTATCCTATCCTATCCTATCCTATCCTATACTATACTATACTATACTATACTATACTATACTATACTATACTATACTATACTATACTATACTATACTATACTATACTATACTATACTATACTATACTATACTATACTATACTATACTATACTATACTATGCTATGCTATGCTATACTATACTATACTATACTATACTATATTATACTATGCTATGCTATACTATACTATACTATATTATACTATGCTATGCTATACTATGCTATACTATACTATACTATATTATACTATACTATGCTATACTATACTATACTATATTATACTATACTATACTATACTATACTATACTATACTATGCTATACTATACTATACTTTGCTATACTATACTATACTATACTATACTATACTATACTATACTATACTTTGCTATACTATACTATACTATAC
Source organism: Agriopis marginaria (assembly GCA_932305915.1). NCBI lineage: Eukaryota > Metazoa > Arthropoda > Insecta > Lepidoptera > Geometridae > Agriopis > Agriopis marginaria. The sequence goes on along the minus strand of OW029914.1, from coordinate 15,143,703 downwards.
TATACTATACTATACTATACTATACTATACTATACTATACTATACTATACTATACTATACTATACTATACTATACTATACTATACTATACTATACTATACTATACTATACTATACTATACTATACTATACTATACTATACTATACTATACTATACTATACTATACTATACTATACTATACTATACTATACTATACTATACTATACTAAAATAAACGAAACACGCGAAAGCCCGTTGGTCCAGTTGGTAGTGAACCTACCTTCTGAGCTTGGAGGCGTGGGTTCGATTCCCACCTAGGACAAACAGTTAAGTGATGAACGTTTGTGTTTGTTCTATACCTGGTTGTTAATAACTATAATCTATTTAAGTATATATGAATTATTTAATTAAATTTCATTTAATTTATGAAATTATTAATTTAAAAAAAAAAATGTTAATTATTATTATTATTTTTTATTCAACGAAAATTATATTTTACTTAATAATTTTGATTTTTAGTAGTCTTTCTGACTGTCTCTCTCTCTCTTTCTCTCTCCACACGAAACACTTAGACTCTTGTAACGTACATAATAATAGATGCCCTAATGATAGATGGCCTAGTCGTATCCATAATTATTAATACCTGTAATTTTTTCATAGTAGCTTTACCTAGTATGTGCTCTAGGTCATTGGCAACACTTGGTTGCCGCATCAAATGGTCGCGTTCGAGTCATAGATTTTTTATGTTATCCATTGTTTGAAAATACAGTAGGTGTTGATATAATCGCACTCGGAAGATAAATCTAGGCGAATAGCAAGCGCGTGCGTCCTTCCCCGTTGGAGCATAGTGCGGTACTGAGGTTGAACGGAGCATGTTTCGCCATTTAGATGCAAAGCGCAACAGAATAAGGTTGAATATCGGACTTGCCGTTTGACCGAATAGTTGCTTAGAACTAAAGGACTTAAGTCTCAAATCGAATATAATTTATTATGAGAGTACTAATTAATCTAGGTAAATTTTGTCTTAGCACTGGAAAACAAACTATATTTTCCTTCGATGAGTATTTATTTTAGATATGTGACTGAAGTTCTATCCAAGAAAAAATCAAAAAAATCAGCAAAAAGGCACCTTTTTGAAAACAATAAAGTATCGAGTAAATATCTCGCTATTATGTTTCTGTCTTAGTGCCGGAAAGAAAATGAATTGAAAAATCACATGTATCAATTATTACGTTGATAGGATATTTGGTTTAGTTAGAATATCATGGCAAATTAGCATAAAATTTCGGAGGCCCCCTCTTAACACACTGCTGCGGACGCTGCGATCCGTTCGCGACAATAACTAGTAAAACTTGTTCAAATCGCGAAAGTTTAAAAATTACTAATAACTTGTAAGTTATTATTTAAATGTAATATGACAAATAAATATTTTGAATCTGAATTTGAATATCTAACTTGAAAATATTTGACACGGGCAAATGCATAAAACGTGTGACGCTTAAATCTTATTGCGAGGAAGGGAAAAAACCAGCAAGTGCGAGGTGGGCACTGAGGGTTCCGTACCACCACAAAATACAATAATTATCAATTTAAAAAAAACTATTTGTTCCGACTTAACGCCTACCAAAATAGCCAAGCAAATGCTACGCCGTCACATAGTTAATATTTTGCAAGTGACGGTCGATATAACTTTTAATGAACAGAAATATACCACCAACTAGCACTTGGCCATTATTTATTTGTTGTTATACTTTAGAGTGTGTACTATAATCATGCCAAGTTTGACGCTTGTAGGTACGTATTACCGTTTTTACATTAATGCTAATACAAAAATACGTTTGTTGTATGGGGACCCCCCCCCCCCTTTCGTTTTTATTTTTTGACCTTTTTAATATTTGTTAGTTATTCCGCCGTAACATTACATATTCTGTGAAAATTTCAACTGGCTATCTATTACGGTTCGAACAACAGACGGACAGACATCCTAGTCTTAGTAATAGGGCCCGTTTCAAGTATTATCAGAGAGGTGAGACGTTTATTAAAAAAAAAAAATATATCACCCAAGGTACGGAACCTTAAAAAAAGCTTTGTAACACAAATGACTCCGGTAAACATTAGCGCAATTTTAAAATTGCAATTGTTTCGTAAAAGCATTATTTAAGTTTGGTATAATTGTTTGTGAAGCCTTCAAGACGTTCTGCGTGGCGCACTTTCATTTGTTGATGCAACCACTTTTAGAATGGGTTCAGAACTAGGCCAAGTTGATTAATCTTTGCATTAAACTCTACTGGGATTCCCTGTGTCGGAGATGCCATGGGATACTCACAAATATATGGATAACAGCCAGAGCACGGCTTAGGTACCTCTTAAAGCCGGTTTGAAACCACAGAAAAGAGAAGTAAATAGAACGGAAATGAGAAGGAAACTGTTACCAGGCATTATGACAGAACCTTGATTGAACATTCTTATTTATGTCAACGCGTCGAACTCCGCATCCAAAGAACTTGGACCTTACCTTTTTGGGTTAGCTCTTAAAGTTCTTTGTCCGGAAGTTGCTAACTGATTTCGAATGACGTTTCGTTTATATGGGTGCAACTGGCTACAACAAATTTCTTACAAAAATGCCTTGATATCCGTTCTTTTTTTTTTCTTTGCTTGAAATAGCGCGTTGCGGAAATACACGCGAATGTGAACCTTAACGCGCCGGGTTACGTTTTGCATTCGAGCAACTTTTCGCAACAACCAACCAACCTTACGGCCAACTGCTAACGCGGTGTTAAACTAACGTTAAAACAGCGCAGTTCTGAAAATCACTTGTAGCCGTAAGGCCCTAGAAAACTAAAAAAACCTTCGACTCTGTAATTTTTAATCACACATCAACTTTATGCACTGTGATAAAAAAATGTGGAAGCATCTTAAAATGAAAACACCGTTAAATTGCTAAAATTTAATAAATTACAAGTACATAGGTACACATTAATCATAACAAATACAATTAACTTCATTTAACAAATTCTACGTTATTTCTAAGTCTATCCAAATTGTATACGTCTTATATATAAAGAGATATGTACAATCATATAAATAAAATTGTAATTGATAATTTCGTATCAAATAATCAAAATTTATCAGAGGCAATTTTATAAAAGCGCCATCTAGACGTTGGTAGCGGTACTAGTTGTTTAGTATGTCAGTGTTCAAAGCAGCGCCATTTAGACGTGAATAGCAGTACTACTACAGATATTTACAATAGTTGTTTTCCGCCACCGGCGCTAGTGTCACATAAAATCGGTAAAATCTAGGTACATAAATATAAAAATATCTGAGTATTAAATTATTTTAGTACAATACCTACTAACGTTTAAAAGATAAACTAAAAACAAATTGATACTATAAACATCGACACAACCTTATAAAATCTAGATTCGTACTTTACTAACAATTATAAGTACTAACTTGTCCTTGTTTAGGTCAATTCATCATAACTCCAATATAACAATTGTATAAATCTCTGTAATAGGCTAAAAATATAGAAAATCAGGCAAAATTCTCCACATCTTCATCATCATTGTATTTTAACTATGTTTAAATTCTGTCCACAAATCAGTGGTTTCAAATGTAATCAAGCCAGCTGGTCATTATGCTATACATCAATGTACAATCGCAATGCGATTGAATAAAACTCGTCCACTCGGATATCTGCCTTATTTACCGATAAATAAGCTAGAGATTTATATAGAGCGAGATATCGCGCCATGCTCGCTTTGTTCCACAGATGAAATGTTTCTGGGTGGAATGGTGAATTGATCGATAGATTTAATATTTTTTCCGTAACCCATGTTAAAAAACAATGGTACGGTCAACAGTACCACTTGTTTAAAATCATATTAGTCTGGTCAAGTGGAACTAAGCAACTGTACCACGGGTAACAATGTTTATTTTATTTTTTTAGCCATGCTAACAAGCATACGGGCCGCCTGATGGTAAGCAGTCACCGTCGCCTATGGATACTTGTAATACCTGAGGCGTCACAAATACGTTGCAGACCCTTTAGGACTCGATTAACTCGCCTTTTGAAGAACCCCATGTTGTAGCTTCTTGGAAACACCGCGGAAGGTAGCTCATTCCACATTTTGCAGGTTTACGTACATATAAACATACGTTTTACTAATAAAGATGTCATACTCATAATCACTAAAAACATGGCGCTATTTTTCTATAGCTACCTACATAGGACCCATAGAACTTTACAGCCGTCCCAGTATAAGTATTTCACTACCAAACACAACATGGCATTTTTGATTATTTTTCAAACTCCATAATCGCGCATCGTACGTTTGCGTCGTTGCCAGACACAGGACGGACTGAGTTCGCTCAAGCTAATTAACTTGTGTTTGTATCGCCGCGCAGACCTCGGTACAACGTATCTATCTCAGTTTATATATAACATCATTGACGGGTGACGGAACAATATCAGTCATTGAATATTACAGGGAATGGTTCAATCAAACGCATAGGCATTGAACGACGAAAAGCGTAATCAGCCTACTGGACTAATTATTCACAAATTTTACTTTTTTGAGTGGAATATTGTTCTAAAAACAGTTTCATAGTTTGCGCGTGAGTTTTACTCGGATATTTGTCAATGGCGTAGTTTTCCTTCACGTAAAGCGCAAAACCATTGGTAGCTAATATCAGTCATTGAGTCATTGAATATTCGAGTGAATGGTTCAATCAATCGCATAGGCATTAAACGACAAAAGCCGTAATCAGCCTACTGGACTAATTATTCACAAATTTTACTTTTTTTTGTGGAATATTGTTCGCCAAGGAGTTTCATAACTTGCGCGTGAGTTTTACTCGGATCTTTGACACTGGCGTAGTTTTCTTTCACGTAAAGCGCAAAACCATTGGTAGCTTTTCTTGCAGGGGTGGTGACTACGACGCCATCTTTGTTTTTCTTGTTGACAGTTATCTGGAAGGTTCCACGGCAGTATCCGCAGGCCTTTTTCGTGATGTCTATGGATTTCGAGTGGCGTTGGATTCTGGAAAAGTGGAAAATTAAGCTTTTTTGTGGGATTTGAACTTGATGAGCTACGAAGGTATGTTTCATTATCAACTTATGTTCCCACTGCTGGGACACCAGCCTCAGAGAGAGAAGATCCACCATACTGGCCCACTACTTGTTGGTGAATGTCATACATCTTGAGCTTTTGAGGTTCTTGGAGGAAAGCGCATCGTCCGGATTTTCGGAAACAACCATGAAGCGGTGTCGATTTTTAATGCCCACTCCAATTTCCAATTTTTCTATCGGACTGCTGGCAGAAAAATAGGCAGGAGGGAATTAGATCATGCAGATCCGATGCACACTCTCCGAAATGTATCCGATAATAAACTGATACATCTTTGCGCTGATGCTCAAGATTATGAAGCTTGGTCTAAACTAGGGATTCGTTGCTGATGAGCCTCTTGCCACGTTTCTCAATGGTCTCCAACGCCCCAAGCTGGCGCTTAGCTGATCCATCCAAAAGGTGAGAGCAGTACTCCATACACAACCGAACTTGTGCTTGGTACAGTGATAGCAACTGCTCCGACTTGAAGTGCCGTCGCACCTTCGATAGAATCCCCAGCTTTTTGGCAGCCAATTGAGCCTTGCTCTCAATATAGGAGCCAAAATTTAGGGTAGGTAAGCAACGCCCAAAAGCTCAAGCCGGAATGGATACATCCCGGAAAGTAGGAGAGAGTTGAAATGGCATCCTTTTTACGGAGAACAGACAAGCTTAGGTCTTAGCGGCATTGAACTTGACCAGGTTGGCAAGTGAAACGGGACATACTCCGGCAAGTTGTTGGGGTTGTCACAGGTCGCCTTTTAAACAAACACCTTTTCAAAATTGGGGTTACAGACAGTCCCCTATGTAGAGGGTGTCTGGAGACTGAAGAAACGGCCGCATTTGCTGCTGGAATGCAGCAGCGTGGCAGAACAACGAAACACTATCCTCGGATCACCGAGGACGCTTTGGGAATTCTGCGCAAGCATCAGCGAGCTGCTGGCCTTCCTGGAGGAGACCGAGTGGCTGAACTAGCTGCTACCGGGTGATGCAAAATGGGCCAATGAATGGCCTAGTTGCGGATAATGCTCACAAATGGTAACAATTAAAGCCCGTTGCAGACGATGCGTAGTACAAGTTGCATGTAGAAGTAGCAAGTGCCTACTACGCATCCTCTGTAACGGTGTGCTTAGTGAAAGTGCTTAGTAGCACTTCGCGCTGGTCTTTGCGCAAGTGCAGCTTCGTTTCCCGCCCTGCTCGCGCGACACCCACTGCGCAATGCACTCATGCGAATACCCACTCCCACTTGAACTCTACGTTTGAACGCCTACTTGTACTTGCTACTTTACTTTTTATTTGTACTACGCATCGTCTGCAAACGCCTTAAGACTAGGTTGGCATAGCCGCAGTCGGAAAACTATTAGACTGTTTTTCATTGAAATACATACGTGTATCCACACTTGACGCACTGGTAGGAATACTTGAAGTGTATCTCCATATCGTGACATCTAGATATCTCGCCTAGTTCAGGGAAAACCCGGAGCGCGCGGGTCGCCCTGGAAAATAAAACAATTACAATTACTGTTTTACATGTTCGAAAGCGACCGTAGCTTAGCGGTTAGAGCGCTCAGGCAGTTTACTTGGATTGCGTAGAGTAAAAGAGCAACTCTAAAATTACGGAAAAAAATCAGCCGTTTCATTGATAAACCGGCCAAGTGCGAATCGGGCTCGCTGGGCACTGAGGGTTCCGTACCACCTCAAAATACAATAAGGTTGTCCAAGTAACCGAATTACCAGTTATTATAACGCCTTCCAAAATAGTCGGGGTAATTTGCTACGCAGTGTGCTACAGGCGCTCGAGTATAATAGCTTGGTAATGAACATTTGTCACTGACTCGCACTTGGCCATTATTTATTATTTGTTGTTATACTTTAAAATGTGTACTACAATAATGCCAACTTTGACGCTTGTACATTTGAGCTAATACAAAAATACGTTAAAAAATATATCGGAATTTCAGGGTTGGTCCCATAGTAAACGTTGTTCATGATAATGAGTATAACGGACCCCTTAAGTCCACAGGGTTACCCTTTCCGCGTAACCCTGTAAAATGAATGAATGAAACTTACCATTTCTTCCACAGAGGTCCGTGTCCCGCCCTCATCTCCGCGTCGATGAGCCAGGTGGCAGCGTGACACATCTCGTGCACCAACGTATCCCGCAGTCGCTGGGGCGTGTCCAGCACTTTGGTCGACAGTTTGATTTTAGATGAACGAATGCGGTCACCTCGCGCGTTCTTTATTAGACAATTTGTTGTTGTGCTGGAAGTAAGAAGAGTTGCCTAAATTTTTAACAGTTATCTATGGTTTTGATGTGAGTAAGAGAAACTGCTGCTAAAAAACTTGGTATTCTATCCAAGGTTAGGCAGTATTTTACATCTGCCCAACTGCTTAACCTCTACCAAGCGCAAGTGCGGTCCTGCTTGGAATACTGCAGTCATTTGTGGGCCGGCTCTGCTAAATACCAGCTCGAAGCATTGGACTCGGTAGAGAGACGCGCCATTCGTCTAATTAATAACGAAGCGCTGGTTAAAGGGAAGATGTCGCATAGCCTCCAGCACAGGCAGAAGGTGGCTTGTCTGTCCATTTTTTATCGCGTTCATTTTGGAGAATGTTTACTAGAGCTGTTTAAGCTGATTCCGTCAACCAATTTCCGCCATAGGTCATAGAGGCGGACATTCCATTGTTACGTGGTGAACTTTGGTAAAGTCCGCACGCAGCGTTTCCAAAATTCGAACTGCACAGGAATGGAATGCGCTCCCTGCCTCGATGTTCCCTATAAGGTACAACCTCGGCCTCTTCAAGACAAGAGTGAATAGGCACCTCATGGGCAAGCGTGCCCCATCTTAGACCGCATCGTCACTTACCATCAGGTCAGTTGTGGTCAAACGCTAGGCCATTACATCATAAAAAAAAGAAAAAAAAAAGAACGCGGTGATGTGAATGAGCGAGCGCGATGCGGGCTGTCAGTTTAAGATTTGCCTACCAACTTAAGAGTGACACCTAACGTCACTAGCTGTTGTCACCTAAAGTTTCCCAGACGACCTAAAAGAGACCGAAGGGAAACGCTGGATACAGGCCGCTTCCAACCGGCCCTTTTGGAGATCGATGGGGGGCCTCCCCCATCGATCTCCCCTATGTCCAGCAGTGGACGTCCTATGGCTGAAATGATGGTGATGATGATGATGATGATATGTCTATTACCCAGCAGTACTCCTTAGCTTGGTATCCCACAGTATCGGCATATCAGCATCCATAGCGTCTCCAAACACTTCTTTATTGAACTCTTTGTAGAGACGTTTCGACAGCTGTTCCTTCAGGGTTTTGAAGTTATCTTGATACTGGAACGCTTCTGGGTGACACCGCCACGAGGGGACATTGTCTGGAATCACACAAAGATGAAAGGAGAATAGGGACTTTCGTGGCCGACACCAATGAGAGCTTTTCAGAACAATTTAGTGAATCAGTTCCTACCAACTCGATAGATGGCGATACATAAGTGGTTAGTAAGCTATGGACGCTGATATGCCGATACTGTGGGACACCAAGCTTAGGAATACTACTTTACAGGATATTTTCACGCTTGCCTAGAAGAAAGCGATTCAGTCGTAACTTTAGGTGACCCCTCTTATCATCTGACCCCAAACTAAGCATAGCTTGTGATATGGCTGCCAGTGACTGATATACATACATATATAGTTTTAAATACATACTTAAATAGTATATAAACAACCAGATATAGAACAAACATAAATGTTCATCACATAATTGTTTGTCCTAGGTGGGAATCGAACCCACGCCCCCAAACTTAGAAGTTACGTTCACTACCAACTGGACCAACGGGCTATTTACAACAGTAATCACACAGTACCCTGACCCGGTAGTCTAATTACAGTAATGCTTCGCTTGACAGGAGTTCGCCTTACGCAAATTCGTATTTTTTTTATTCGCTCTAAATTGCTCCGCTTTACGCGGATGGGTTGATTGCTCCAATTGCGCGATTGCATTATATAATAGCAACCCGTAGCTTCTCAGTTATAGATAGTGGATTGTCAGTCTCGCTTTATATCTTCCGCAATCAACACAAAACGGTGTTTTTTGTTACAAAAGAATTTTGCAAGAATGCAAGCAGAATTAAACGCAAAAACCTTAAATAACAATTATACATACAAATTATAAAAAAATTGCGTAAAAATTCATACGCCTATACGCGAATTTCGTATAACGCAGTTTTGATTCATTGAAACCGGCCGTACAGCATCTGTAGAAGTGGCGAAATAGTGGAACTCATCATCATCATCATTTTCAATGGATGGCTGTCGGTTTTGTTCAAATGAAATAAAAGTACTTCAAGTGGCTCCCCTATTCGCTCCTTAGATAAGGGTACGTGTACGTATGTGTATGTTACACATACTACGTGCCCCATTTAAAAAAATCCTTTTAATACCTAGTAACTATTTAAAAAAAGTTAGGTATCTTAAAAAGAAGAAAATACCTGCTAAGGAACCCATGAAACTTAATCGTTTCACATCATTCTTCGGAGTAATAGCCACGTTTTCTATTCTCTTCGTCAGAACATCTACCTTTTTATTTTTCTTTACACTTTCAACATTTTTCCCTTTTGCTAAAACATCAACATCATTCACCATTTCACTATCATTTTCTTTCTTATTCGCAATACCATCTTCCAATAGTCTTCCACTTTCAACATTTTTCCCTAAATTAGGTAACATTGTATCATTTTGTATTTTGGTCATCACAATATCATCAGTTTCGCTTTTTTCACCACCATCATTTTTCATCACTGCAACTATCTCCGTCACTGACATACCCTTCTTAATTTTAACCTTTTTCGTGGTACTATTTACATTTCTTATTACTCTTTGCTTCGGCACATCTGGTGTGCTAAGGACTTTTTCTGTATACAACTTTTTCTTACTTTTCCTTTCTGTTCCCCCAAAATTTATCTCATTTTTCTTAACATCAGAACTGGTCAAGTAAAGCTCTTTATCTCTTTTAATCTTGTGTCTAATATTTTCGTTTTCTTCGTCATCAGGGAATAACTTCTTTGTGACTCCGTCAAAGTTGTCATATTTGTGTGATATTTTTTTGAATAATTTCGGTAATGATTTCCAACTCTCTCCATATAATTCGTTAAGGATTTTCTTCTGGGATCGTTCAATAGTTTTCATAGAGCATTGTTCATAGGATTTGTTGGCGGTATCTTTTGGGGTGGATGGTATTTTATCATTTTTAGGGTTTGCTGTGATCATAGGCTGGGCCGGAGACCAGCCCCCAATGCTTGGTTGTGTCTCTCTGGTTGGTGATGGTGTGCTTCTTGAGCAATTGAACGAGACCTGAAAAAAGATAAATCTAATTTATTTATCAAAACATGAGTACACACATTAAAAACGCGTGCTCAATAGGGGTTATAACATTATATTAGTCAGTTTGTATCATGTTTTACCTATTGCTTATTAACTAAGCATATAAATCTAAAAAGGGCCTTGAAATACCGTAAATCATACTAATATTATAAATGCGAAAAGTTTGTTGGTTTGTTTGTTCCTCTTTCACGCAGCAACAGAGAATGGATTAACCTGATTTTTTGTATGGGTATAGTTCAATGGCCGGAGAGTGACATAGGCTACTTTTCATTATCATCATCATCATCATTTTTTATCACTACGCGGGTGAAACCGCGGGGTACAGATAGTATTATATATATTTATAATTCATAACTAAATTTGAATAAATAGTCGAAACAATTTCATGTTATTAATCTAATTAATTAACAGATAGTATTTTTTTTTTGCCATTATAGTATGTTATAGTATTAGTATTTTTGCCAGTGATGACATATGGTACTGAGACGTGGTCCTTAACTGTTGGCCTTTTGGAAAAACTCAGAGTCACTCAGAGGGCAATGGAGAGAGCTATGCTCGGAGTTTCTTTGCGCGATAAAATCCGAAACGTGGATATTCGCCAAAGAACCAGAGTCACCGACATAGCTATTAAAATTTGCAAGTTGAAGTGGCAATGGGCAGGCCACATCGCTCGAAGAACCGATAACTGATGGGGAAGAAAGGTTCTTGAGTGGAGACCACGAACCGGAAGACGCAGCGTAGGTAGGCCTCCCACTATATGAACCGACATCGTTAGAGTCGCGGGCATCCAATGGATGCAGATGGCGTAGTCGCAGAGTGGATGCAAAAGGCAGGCTGTCGTTCAGTGTGGAGGTTAAAGGGGGAGGCCTATGTTCAGCAGTGGACGTCTTCTGGCTGATGATGATGATGATGATTTTTTTTTATAAGCTGTATGACCTACCTGCTTCCGACATAACAAACATTTATCATTAAAAATCAGAAAAAAAATAAGAAAAAAAAATACATTACTGTTGTATATTACTAGTGTCTACCTTCAGTATTTTGTATGTTTTAATATTGTGATGAGGGTACCCACGTTATATAAATAAAGTTAGTTTGTTTTCGACTCAATGGCGTTTACTTTACTTACATTGCCTTTTTTACTAGGAGTCTTCTGAGACAGTACAATCTTGGGTAAATCATCATCAGACGAGTAACAGGAATCGTTCACCACTATCGGTGAATATGTCATCGGTTTTGACTGCAACTGAAAATGTACAGAACAATATTTAAAGCTTTTTAAAGCGTGTTGTCAGGGTCTGTACGCGGGAGATCTATGGATGGCGTATAGTAAAAGATCAAGAGAAAAATAACAAAGCCTCACCATAAAGTTTTTTATTTTATATTTTTTTTTATGATGAAATGGGCTAGCGTTTGTCCACAACTCACCTGATGGTAAATGACGATGCAGTCTAAGATGGGGCATGCTTGCCCATGAGGTGCCTATTCACTCTTGTCTTGAAGAGATCCAGGTTGTACCTTATAGGGAACACCGAGGCAGGAAGCGCACATTCCATTCTGCGCTTCTCATTCAGTAGCTTCTCTATCTATTTTCTATCAGATACATTTTGGCGAGTGTGCACAAGAGCTTTATGACCTTATTCTACCCTCCCCCTTTTACTACAGGACAAGTAGGACTGCACACTACCACCCCTTCCTCATGGAAATTCCAAAAATTCATACACAATGTTTTGGGTCTCACACATGGACCCACATGGGAACTCATTACAGCATCCTAAAAATTGTCACTGATATTTTACGTACACCTATGTTGAGGCATTACATGCAAATGATGATCAAATATAAGAGAATCTGTCTTGATTGTCTTGGTAATTGTTATTGTTATGATTATATTGTTTTTAAGTCTTCTATGTACTTACTTAATACTCTTGATTGTTATTGTTTTTTTTTTTTTTTTTTATATTAATTATCTTTCACGCACGCACTTTTATTGTGTGAACTGATAGTCTGTGCAATGCGCCGCCTGAATGGGTGTTCCCCGATAGTTAAATCTGGGTGTCGTCAAATCACAAGTGAACCGGTTTCTTCTAGGCAAGCGTGCTTCATGGTAGATTGACCGCTTTCACATTGCTTCACATCAGGCGAGTAGGCAGTCAAATGCAAAAATATATAAAATAAATTTAAAAAAACACTGTCTAGGTTGTGTTCTGAAACAGGAGCATTTCGCCCCAGAACTTTAACTTGCCGCTGGCTTCACTTATTGATTTGGAGCACCTCAGAAAATGGTTCACACCGTAGGAGCATAATGCCACCACCACTGCAATTTAGAGGGCAGGATGTCATATAGGAACAGTCTGTGAAGTACCTGGGCATCCTCATTGACCCTTAGCATGCCCTTGCACGCCACACACACCATCCACCAGGCGAAGGCTGCTCAGTCCAGTACTCTACACAAAGTTGCCATTGAGAACCAGTCATCATAATCAGCCTTTTAATAGTCCACTTCTGGACTTTTAGCCTACCCCCGTAAGGGTGATTGGGCCATATCCACCATGCTGGCCCAGTGCGGATTGGTGGATTCACATACGCCATTGAATTCCTTCTCTGTGCGTATGCAGGTTTCCTCACGATGAACCAAAGTCGGGATGCATAAAAACGAATGTAACATGGATATGTTTATGTATCCAGTGTACATTTCGCACAATAAAAAGAGTAGACAAATTTTGTCATGGCACGCATGCTAGGCATCCTGGTGCCAGAAAACAGTGGGTAACGAGATACCTGGTGATGTTGGGCCGGGTGGACAAGTAGGCATGCATCTACCTAACTATCATGTGAATTATGTGGTTTTATAGTACTTTTGCACAACTTACATTTTTTGGAACATCCAGTCTATATCTATCAAAAGATTCGTCTAGTATAATAACATCTGAGCTGCGATTAAGTTTCTTGGGTTCAATGTCTCTTTTTAACTTGTTTCTCTTTAGAGAAAGCTTATGATGCCCTGAAATAATGAAATCGGATGAAATGCAGCGCAGTGCTCGTAGATCGCAATAGGTAGCCTCAAATTTTTCGCACTTACGATTATTTACATTGCTTGTTTTCTTTTTAGTGTCCATTGTATTGTCCATAGTCAAGCTAACGGTATCACATAGTATTATTTCAGTATTCATTATTGTTTTTATGAATTAAAAATCATTTTCAAAAATTTCTTTAAGTTTAACGGTTTAGAATTCAGAGTTCTGATCTGAAATGATTTTTTTTTTTATTATAATTCGCCCATCGGGCAGGCTAAAGCTTTTAAGGCCATACCGCCTATTCTTCTGTTTTGTATAGTCTTAATAACGTCAAACAAGTCATAGTCAGAGTCAAGCTAAGTAAGTCACGGTCAAGTCAAACTCATGCCTCTGTAAAGTGGTGGGAACTTTACAAGAGGCTCCTATGGAGTTTTGGAAACAACACGAAAAGACACGTTTCACCTCGTTATATCACTTTCCCACACTCGAGCACGTTTACGAGCACTTAATGAATAATAATTCACCATTTAGAACACATTAACACTCGAAAATACACTAGTTTAGGAAAATAATCCAACGAGGCGACATGTTTTTTTCCACGTTGGCGCCAAAACTCCTGATCTGACATGAGATGATGAGATGACTTTTTTTTTGGTAAATTTTTTATGACCGTGGATTCAATGTCTTTTAGTCGTAATATTAATCATGTTTACGTAGTATATAAAGCGTCAAACAAGTCATAGTCACAGTCAGGGTCAAGCAAAGTAAGTTACGGTTAAGTCAAACTCATGCCCCGGTAAAGTGATGGAGATTTACAAGAGGCACCTATGGATTTTTGGAAACAACACGAAAAGACATGTTTCACCTCGTTAAATCACTTTTCCACACTCAAGAACGTATACAAGCACTTAATAAATAATAATTCACCATTTAATACACATTAACACTCGAAAATACTCAAGCTTAGGAAAATAATCCAACGAGCCGACATGTTTTTTTCCACGTTGGCGCCAAAACTCCGCATGAGTTGACTTAACGACAACGTAGACATGACAGTTACTTCAAGTGAATGACACTGACAGTGATAATTTAAAATAAATGAACGCGTATAGATGAGAAAGAATCGGCGAGCTAGCAACTCTATGGAGATGGTCAGCTGTTCTCTACGCATAAAAACTGGCATGAAAAACGGGTGCCACTTCGCCATCGTAAGGTTCATCAATCAGTGGTCAATACCTCTAGTTTGATTTGATAAACCCAAGGAAATAAATAGCTTTAGGATGCCTTCTGTTATTTGCGAGTTCAAGTGCGAAAGTTACAATTCCAATATACACCTGCTGCATGTAGTATAGCTCAGAGTGAAAACCAGAAAGAACAATAATCAATCAACGCAGGCTATTAGCCATTTTACTTAAATATTTTAGTTTCGGCAGCCAAATAAAACATTCACTTCAACTGACACATTTGATTTATTACACTTTTGTAAAATAACGTTGATTAATGATTTGTCATTGCCATGAAATTTTCTCGTAGGGATAGTAGACTTACATAGGCTCAAGAAAAAAACATTTAATAGTTTAGTGATAGTAACTAGAAATTTCCTACATAAGTACCTACATGTGGATGAACTATGTATTACATGTGAAAACAAATTGATTGCGATTTTTAGGTGGCTGCTAAAAGATGCGCAACCGCAAACTTGCGAACTTTTACTCAAAATTTAAAATAAAACGCCACGCTTTCAATACCAGTTTTTATTTTATCGTACATTTTAATTGTTTTATTAAAATAATACCTAAACGATATAGGTACAGTCTTTAATTATAAAAGAAAATCGTATTTTACAAACAAGGCGGACGCAAGTCCCGGGTATGTGTGTACCCCATAATTATTATGTACAATTTTTTTTAAATAAAGCCGCAAGTAGGTACAATTCGTACCCACCACACTAATGCTTATTTATTAGTACTATTTACATAGGAATTTTAACTAGAAATGTTATGGAGTGTAAAATGGCAACTAAATCAAGATTCAAATTTTTCAGTGTGGCAATACTATTTTGAAATTTTACATAATGCGCGGTTTTACTTGTTTGTTTTATATACTTATGTAGGAGTTAAGGGTATCTACTGTATATAAACACTGAATAACATTTATTTTAAATGTCATTATTGTATTTTCTATTTTTGTTAAACTTATTTTTTACAATTTTGCCTATCTATTTAGCTTTAACATCGAATCGATAGATATTTTTACATAGTAATTAATACACTATCATCAGAAAAATATTACCAATCAAAAGATACATTCCACTGGTTACAGAACAGTGCAGAAAATTTATTTACAATTGATAATCATCACCTATCAAAAAAAAAGTCTGGGTACATTTGTAGATAAACTGGCGACACTGTACTGCCATTTTTTTATAACCTTACACTTTTGTAACATTGCAAATTAAATATTTGCTTGGTCGCTCAAAAAGTTTTTTTTTTTATTTTGGCTGGAGGATAGTAATAATCTTGTAAAGTCATTACGACTAGTTGTTATGTAAAATATTTTGTATAGATCATCTAAAAGAGCGCTTCGAATAATGCCAATGATTGAAAATTAACGCTGTTGACAATGATTCAGAACGCACACTTTTATTCTAACCTAAAACTGGACTCCACTCAAAATATGCTATGAACATAACCAAAAAATATGCTATGGAGTACAAACACAATGGATGGCACCGCAGTTATAGTTTAAAAGATATCTAACTTGTATTGTTTTCTGAAATTATATGGCTAAATTGTTTTTTTTTTCGGGATGGGACAATACCGTGTTTTTATCTAATCGTAGTCGATGTCAGTTAACTTACTCAAATCTTGCGCATTTTTGTTTCACTTGATAAATATTAACCTAATTTAAAATTATGTAACAAAAATATTAAGTTTTACATGATTGTTCAAAAATATAGCTGCCAATAACATGAAAAGCAATAAAAAAAGATAAATAAAATGTGACCTATTCTTAGCAATGCAGATTACCTACTAATTCTGATTTTTCATAATTATTCTTGTAATAATTAATTAAACACATTCGATATTTTCCTCTTAAAAATATTCATTTATGATGGAACAATATTAAAGATTAGATAATAATAATAAACATGTCGATAGATTTCAAATGTCAATTGAAATAAATTCGGTAATTGTATACAGTACTTTCACCATCACTGATTAATTTAACGATTAGCAACCGTCATTTTATTCAATAATGGTGAAACTGGCCCTTACTTTCAAAATTGGCCAATATACAGGGGTGAATTCTTCGAGTGGGCGTGGATGGCCAAATCCGAAGCTATGAGGAATAGCAAAAAGTACTCAAAGGAGTCTCGGGCCCGATTTTGAAGAAAACTAGAACTGCATAAACAATTAACGTGTTCGATTCCTGGCTAGGAATATTAATTTCTCAAAAATCCAACAATGCAGTTTTGGTTTTCAACAAAACAGGCCCGAGACTCATTTGAGAACTTTTTAGCTATTCCTCATAGTTTCGGATTAGGCCATCCACGCCCACTTGGAAAATTCACTCTGTATATTGGCCAGAACGAGACGGATTTAAAAAATTCTCATATTTTTAATTAAGCTATGGACAGATTTGTTAAAACATTTTTTTATTATATCACAATAAAATTATCATTAAATTTAACACTAAAATCGTCAACATTCTGTTAAAACTAAATGGCATGAATCTATAGGAGGATTACATTAAATTGTCCAGAATAATTAAGTTTTACATATGACTTAAATTAAAAGAAAATGCTATATACAAAAGGCCGTTATTTTATTTTAATTTTTACCATACTTTTAAAACATTTACAATTTTACATATCCTTAAAAAATGATACATAATAGTGATATCATTATTTTAATTATCAATGTTCTTAAAATTACGTTTTCAGAATTTCAATACACACATTTTTGCAAAATTTCCGTAACTGTTATAGTATGTATATGTATTTAAAACATACATCATTTACAATAATTGTAAACAGCATATTATATTTCCAATAAAAATATGTATTATGTCTATTTTAACATATTTATATGTCGGGTCTTAAAAATCAATTTATTTTTAGAAAAGTCTGCATTTCAAATCCACTCTTGCGCAGGTTTGGGGGATTCGTGAAAACGCGACGCTCAACAGAGCAATATTTTTAGAAATATAAGTCTGCTGCGTGGAACAGCAAGATGGTGAATCAGGTAGACGAATCTTCGAAATTTCGAATTCTAACGAAACCGTCTTGATCGACTAACATACTATTATTCCCTTCTTGCTCATTTGGGATCCCATCCTGAGGCTGGGCGTACGAAGCTTCGTAGCCACAAGTTCTTGGAGCGGGAGTAGGGTACGCTCTCTCGCTCGGTTCCTCAGAAAATCCATACAAATCTGTTGACTTCGGCCTATCAGGAAAGCCATTGCCCTTTCCACGCTTCTGACTTCCACTAGAATTGACCGTCAAAGGAGAATTTCGTCTTTGAGACCCTCTGATCGGACATTCATTGCTGTAACTCCTGTTTGGGTTGAGGGTCTGGATGCCCGAAGCGTGGTAGGACGCGTTTTCCGTATCATAGTTCCCATATTCATCAGGCAAATGGGGCTGATGGTAGTGGTGCCCCATCGAGTCGTAGCCCATGGTCATACAGTTTTGGACATTCTTGTTCTTAGCTCTGTGCTTCTTTCTTGGGTTACTGTTCGTTCTAGAAGACGCTCTATCGTAAGACATATGCTTGAAGTTATGAGAACTACGGTTGGAACCTCCATTATAGTTCTGATTCTTTATGTCTCGAATAAAGTCGCTGTTACTGCCGTATTGGATGACGTTGTATTCATGGTCTAAAGGGTCGTCTCCTTGTAATGATTGTATGGCCGGGTCGCAGTTCGAGTAGTGATCATCCGAAGCTGACTCTATGCCGTTGTAGGCAAGGTTTGGGTGATGTTTGATCAAATGATTGGTTACACCCTGGCTTGAAGCCGCATTGGATGACTCAGTCGAGCTACTGTGACCCGCGTTGGCTATGGAACTGTGCCCAGAATAGTTCTCGGTTCCCGAGTTATTGTCACAGTTTCCTGTCAGTGTATTGAGTTGGAATCTCTGGTGGTCTATCACAGGGCCACATGGATCCGGCATGCTGGGGTGATGACCCGTGCCTTCATATATTGGCATGCCAGTTCTTAAAGTGTAAGTCCGAAGATTCGTATTGGTGTTGCAAATAGCTGGGTAGTCCGGATCGAACTGTTCGTTGCTAGACCCGGCTCCGCAAGCGAAAAGACCCATCCCAGGGATTTTGTGACCGTCAGCTTTTTCATGTGGCACGGCAACAATACTCACTTTGAGACTTATGACCCAAGATATAAGAGCTACTATGCTGATCTCGATCAGTCTGAGAGAGAATTGGTAACCCCATTGCAGCCAATTGAACTTCGTCATATTGACTTGGTTCTTTATACCAAAGATCCCGAATATCTGTAGTGCTGCCATCAAAACAAACAGCAATGCCGTCGCCAAATTTATATGTATCGCTTGGTATAGATTTTGGAAACCGTTTATATACGTGTGGCTTTTCTTCTGCAATACAGATTTTAGCGTTTTGTATACATATACATAGCACAGACCTAATATTAGGCATGCTATAATGAATATAATTTGACATATAAGACCTAATACCCTTTTTTCGACTCCGTATGAAGTTCTGTATATAGTATTACTATTTTCAAAGATATGTAACATTAAACACGAGAGTAGATGTATTCCGCCTCCCAATATAACTGTTCTAGGACGTATTAGGAATGAGCAACAAGTGTTCTTAAAGTTTATACTATTATTTAGGAGGAATAATATGGTGCAAGCGAATGCTACGCTGAGGAATATCTCTGGGATATGGAGAAGGATTTCACTTAAGAAAACTGGCAACGAGTTGTTAATATTATACGGATCGTAGCACATATAGAATATCCTCATTAAACAAACTAATACAAGAATCAAATGCAGTATAATAAAATAGTACTGCGTGAATAAATGCGTGAATTTGTTATAGCAAATGATTTTAAATATAGAATACACTGCTAATATAGTAAACATTATAGTTGCTAGATAAATATGTACATTCCATGCAAAAGACCAATTCGCGCCCGACCTTTGAATCGGCTCATTGCTTTTGTCATGTTTTAGAACTTTCTTATCAGAGTTCACATTGGCTAAGTTGTGATATCTTTCAGTTGACATCTCTGGGTCTTTTAATTCGAAGCCTATAGTCGTCGCCGGCATGATATCATCTTTTCTACTATCATTGATTTTCGTCGAATATTGTAGATTCCTTCTCGTATTCGTTTCTCCGTTCTGGTCTACTATTAAAGGCCTATCTAAGTTATTCATTTCTGGGTCAAGAACAGCCAAAACCCCTTCAGTTGAAGTGTCTCTCGTAGAATCAGAAAGCGTGACACCAGTTTCTTTAGTGATGAATATGTCACTTTTCGATGTTTTCTCTTGATTGTGTTGGGGTTTTGCGGTGACTGTCCTCAGTAGGACGTCGGGGATGTCTTCCTTACGTCCGTTGGAGCCCGACAGGATCCGCGAGATGGTCGGAATGTTGAGTGAATTGGGCACGAAATCGGTGAAGTTCGCTTGGTCGGTCTTCACGTCACTGTCTAATTCCTCAGGCTGGAAAGAGAGAGAGAAAAGCTTATTATTACTTTGAGGTATTCAAAGCCGAATTAGACAACATGATTATACTGCTTAGAAATTAGGAACTAAACAGAAAAGGGGATTTAAACTTTTAAAACCGCTAGATTGTGGAATGCTCTGCTTGAATGGGTATTCCCCGATAATTAGTTAATCTGGTTGTCTTCACGTCACGAGACTCACGAGTGAAACAGTCTCGTCTAGGCAAGCGTGCTCCATCATATACCGCATCATTGCTTAACAAAAGGTGAGGTGGCGGTGGAACGCTAATACAATAAATAAATAAAAGTAAAGTTGAGTATTTGAAAGACCAAATTCAATGAATTAACTGATGATAACATATTTACGAAGTGGGTTGGTTATTTTATTCCCCCATTTTTTCAGGATTAGTCTCATAGTAAAAGTAGTCCATAATAAGAACAATAACCTCTTTATGACTTAGTCATAATCATTCCCATATACTATAGAATATAGACCATTCCGTATAATCCAGTATACAAAATCCAATCATTTTTACGATATGACTCAACACTGAGGTTACAAAACGGAGAAAGTGAAATAAGTGAAGTTTAAGTTTCTGAGTCTAGTCATGAACTTTTCGCGTTAATATTCCCAAAGAAGGTAAACAAAATTAAGATTTCTAACGGCTTTTGTCTTAGCCGTCCTTTTTCACTTGGCACTTGTATTAGCTTTCGTTAGCATTTCGGTTATTCCCTTTCTCAGGCCTACTTTTGGATTGACTCATCTGTCTTGAATCATGTGTATGTGTACTCATATTGATCTTCAGTGATTCATTTTAGTATGGCATTGTTTATTTCTAGTGAAAAGTTTTCAAATGTTTTAGAAACACCAGTTTCTGCTTACTTTTGTCCAGTCATAGCTAGAGGTGCTTTTATATTTTAAAGGCTGTTGAAAGGCTGGATTTTATTGCTCTTATCCAGAATATGTGAACTGTTTCCTGAATTATGTGTTACATTCTCTCTTTTATTGTATGCGTCACTATGTACTGTCATGGTTAAGAAGTTTTTTGTGGTTGCTTTTTAAATTTAGTCATTCCGGGTATGAGTTAGGATTGTCTTTTACTAAATCTTCACTGTAATGTGGTCTAGTCAGTAAGTAATAAATAAAATTATTAAATAAATAAATCTTTTTAAAATTAAGTTTTTTAATCTTCCCTTTCGTTTGATGTATAAAATATCATGATGGTAAATAAGAAACTTTTGTCAGCCATCTTGGTGCATCCGCCATATTGAATTTAGTGACGTCATTTTATTTTTCGTGTTCTATTCAGCAAACCTTTTCGTTTGATATTGATACCATCCAGATACAATACATATAGTGTCACAATCGTGCCAAAAAAATGACCGAACCAACATTCGACACACGCTACGAATTGCGCAGACTTTTTGGTTAGTTACAAGGTAACCGCGATCCGACTACAACGCCGCGGGATGTCAGAGCTACGATGACATAGCGGACAACTAACGTTGAACACTATGCAAGCGACATAACATCTAAATTGGAGTAAATGTGGTATTGTGATGTATATAATTAATACAATGTATGTACAATGACACTCGGACGTTTTTTGACAGTTTTCACTGAGAGATTGTGACTCTATAGGAATTGTATCTCGATGTTTGATACCCATGGGGATGCAAAAAAATTACTGGTCCACAATCTTTGGGAGTCTGCCATTTTGGATTTAGAATAACGTCATAAAGAAGCCTTTGTTGTTATGTTACTAGATTCAAATTATTGGGGACATCGCGTTAAGGATGGAGAATAATGCTGCACCATACAGGGTTTTTCTTTTTTAACCTGTTTTTTTCATGTCTTGTGTATTTCTTACCTTATGGCTAGGTGTGTTGAGAGCCTTCTTCTTCTGCGGCTCGATGCCGGCAGGCGGCATCGGCGGCGCTGGCGGAGGCGCCGGGACCTGTGGGGACGACGTCTCCTGAAAAAGACATGCCAACATCAGATAAAGCTTAGCAGTAAGAAGTTGGGCAAGAAGAAATTGTAAAGCTAATAAAAGGTGAAGAAGTCTTGAAGTTTTTGCTTACCTGTCCAGGAGGTCTGATAGGTATCCTGTCGTGGCCCGGTCCCAGCGAGGGCGGAGGGATAGGCCTCCGGTTGAGATAGTTGTTCCCATCTGTGTTGGTGCCTGAAAAAGCACATATTTGTATTTCAAAAGTGGGCAGAATAAAGGACCTTTAAGGGGGGGGGGACAAGACCCACTTTCTGTTAGCATTAACGCCTGCGGAGAGGAGAGATGAAATTGAATGTAAATGACATTTTATGTTTTATGTTTTTATGTTTTAATTTGAATGAACCAGAGTCACCAGAGTGGTGAGTCTGGTTCTTTGGCGAATACCAACCAGGTACAAGGATATTCGCCGAAAACACGAATATAATTTTGCTGGCCGCAATTCTTAAATCCTGCGACACCTTATCCTGCTATACTTACCTACCTTACTGCAATTAGGTATTTGTGGGAGATGTTCCCTGGGCCAGCAATAAACATGGGACTTTTCCAGGTTGTTTTTTTTTATGTAGGCTTGCGCTTGGCCGCCAACTCGCCTGGTGTTAAGCGATGATGCTGTCTACCATGGAGCACGCTTGCCTAGAAGAAACCGATTCACTCTCGACTTGAAGACACCCAGATTGTAACTATCGGGGAACACCCACTCAGGCAGCGAATTCCAGACTAGCAGTTCGCACAATAAATGTGGAATCAAAGCGCTTCGTACGGGTTCTCGGAATATCAACCATAAAGCGGTGTCGATTTTTCGTGCCCGCTCAGGCAGTCCGATTGAAAATGGGCAGGAGGGATGTACTTACCTCTAAGTGTAGGCTTGTCCGCGAAGGGGTTCCTATACTCGGGCGGTAGCGGGGGTGTGAAGAAGGCGCGGCCGGGGGGAGCGTACGAGGGCACTGCTGCTCCCCCCACCCCTGCGAGCAGCGCCGCTCCGTGATGCTGTGGAGGCCTGAGGAAAGAGATGGAGATTGGTCAAGCACAGAAGTAAAGGAAATTTTAGAAAATTATTTATTGTGCCTATCAATACCAACATAAGTTGATATGCATAGATATCCCATGGGGTCCTTTAGTATTTTACTGGTAAAATAATTTCCTCCAATATTTTACATCTGTCCAGTTTGAATGAATGCTTAATGATTAGCTAGGTTGTTAAATGGCAGTAAACACTCTGCATCATCGCTTGACAAAAGGCGAGGTGGCTGTAAACCACCTCATACATCAGCAGTCATTAAACGTCCACTGCTGGACAAAGGCCTCCCTCTTAGATAGGGGTATTGCCATAATCCCCACGTTTGGCAGGCGGCTTGGGGATCGCAGTACGTTCACCGTGTACTAATAGGACGCTGCTGCTCATCCGCCGGTGGTTCTGGTCGCAGTTTTAGGACATACCCGGGACATTAAACACCTCAAGTGATGCCAATATGTGAACAATAGAGAGTTTGTTTATTTATATATCAGGCTGAACTACACTTGACCTATACCTACTTACTTTTTAGTTGCAAACAAAAACACAAGCTGGCAAAGGACGATGATATTGGGCATGTCTACATTGTACTAAAAGAACATTACTTTCTTGAATATACCGATTCTGCATTTACTATTATTGTCTTCAGAACCCCTAAATCGAAAAATAAAGGCAATATCAGCGTAAAATGCAGCAGCTCCATACGTCTCACAATCTGTGCAGCTTGCACTGCGCGTATTACTGAAATGCTCAAATTTATTCCGCCATTTTCCAATATGCCGATTGAATCTGGATTTAACCGGATTTTTCTGGATTTGTGGGGTATTTAGCACGAAAACTTGGGGAATATCTTCAATTTAAATGGTTGCTAAAGCATTTACGACTCAGGTGTTAAGGGTTTCAGTTTACATTTTGATTTTAACGCATTAATGTCTCCATCTTTTGTATTATGTTTGCATCAGATCAAAATCGGATAAAAAGCACATTATTATGGCGCTTTTTATGCGAGATTAAATTACACCCTTTCCCCCGACATTAGGGGTCGTGTACATGTATGTAAGACAACTTTTCGACTGCATATATATTTAAGTACAAATTTGTGCTCTATGCTCAGTGTTTCTCTACGAGATCGAATCAGAAATGAGGAGATCCGTAGACGAACGAAGGTTATCGACAGAACCAACCGGATTAGCAAGTTGAAGTGGCAGTGGGTAGGGCACATAGCACGCAGAAAAGATAGCCGAAGGGGCAGAAAGGTTCTAGAATGGAGACCACGGACCGGTAAGCGCAGCGTAGGACGTCCACCCACGAGATGGACAGACGACCTAAAAGAGACCGCAGGGAATCGCTGGATGCAGGTCGCTTCCAGCCGTCCCTTTTGGAGATCGACGGGGGAGGCCTATGTCCAGCAGTGGTCTAGTGGTGGAGTGTCTTTGAACTTGTGAGGTTCTTAGACATACCGGTTTCCTCACGATGTTTCCCTTCACCGGTTTTGAGCCATGGCGTCGAAACTAGAATTTATTTGGGTACCTAGTGATAAGTCATTGGTAGGGTTTGTATCCACGGATCCCGGTATCCGTTTGAATTAGCCACGGATCCCGGCGATACACGGATTAATTATGAAATAATAAATAAACCGGCCAAATGCGAGTCGGGCTCGCGCATTGAGAGTTCCGTACCGCCTCCCAACGCCTGAACAATTCGGTTTTTTATATTGATAATTATTGTATTTTGTGGTGGTACTGAAGCCTGAGTGCCCGACTCGCACTTGGCTAGTTTATTTGTCTACGTAATTT
This sequence comes from Agriopis marginaria, assembly GCA_932305915.1. NCBI lineage: Eukaryota > Metazoa > Arthropoda > Insecta > Lepidoptera > Geometridae > Agriopis > Agriopis marginaria. The sequence goes on along the minus strand of OW029914.1, from coordinate 15,118,688 downwards.
ATATCATTATTTTAGTCAAGCAGTGGTATAAAATACGCTGATCATGAATCTTAACTAGAGCTGGGGAAAAATCGTGACTAAAATTGCAATTTTGATCCCAAGTATTTTGTTAATTCGTTCCATTTTGCGAAAATCTGTTTTTAGATAAATAATCCTGAGTAAGTCTAGGTACACAATACAACGAGGTAGTCCTACATTGCGAATATTTTTCCTCGTGTCACTGAACATATCGCTTTAATACGGAGCAGAAAACAGAGAAACGAGATTTTTTCATTGTTAAATATTGTCATGACCATGGATACAGAGTCATTCAGTAGTAATAGTAAAAATTTGATATGGTAGGTATTAAATAGCGTCAAACAAGTCACAGTCAAGCAAAGTAAGTCACAGTCAAATCAAACTCATGGTGGCCCAGTAAAGTGGTGGAGGCTTTACAAAAGGCTTATATGGAGTTTTGGAAACAACACGAAAAGACTTGTTTCACCTCCTTAAATCATTTTCCCACACTCGAGCACGTTTACTAGCACTTAATGATTAATAATCCACCATTATTACACATTAACACTTAATACACAAGTTTAGAAAAATAATACGAGACGACATGTTTTTTTCCACGTTGGCGCCAAAACTCAGAAACAACGAGAGTACGAAGTCAAATATTTTTTTTCTAAAATTTTCATGACCGTTGATTCAATGTCCTTTAGTCGTAATATTAAACAGTTAACATAGTAATAATAGCGTCAAACAAGTCATACTCACAGTCAAGAGTCAAGCTAAGTAAGCCACGGTCAAGTCAAACTCATGCCCCTGTAAAGTGATAGAGACTTTACAAGAGGCTCCTATGGAGTTTTGGAAACAACACGAAAAGACACTCGTTATATCACATGTCCACACTCGAGCACGTTTATGAGCACTTAATGAAATTCACCATTTAGTACACATTAACACTCGAAAATACACAAGTTTAGGAAAATAATCCAACGAGCCGACATGTTTTTTTTTTCACGTTAGCGCCAAAACTCAGTAACTACGAGAGTATGTACGTACGTATACGAGTGGTGTGACTATTTAAAAATATTGAAGTCTTGATAAAACCCGTAAATAATACGAAAGTTTCTATTTCTATGGTGATGCTCTCGCTAGTGTGATATGGTTACAAGACCTGCTTCCACCTCTGCCAGTCCCTGACTCGTGACGGTGACTATTACATGTATGATGATATTTAATAATAAAAAAAAATAACAATACTTGACCCTGGCAAATGCACAAAACGTGGGAAGCCAAAATCCGACAAGGAAAAAAAATAGACTTACTTGATTGAGGCGCATTTACTTGATTTATCTCTCTCATTAGAAATGTCATGAGAGTAAAAGTAACCGATAATCTCGAGAGATCAGAATACTATGTATTGGTACGCAAGTATAGCTTACCTAAAATTATTCGTTCTCAGAATGTATATCTCTGTATACTTTCACTACAATGGCGCTTGTAATACGACCAGCAAACCTAGACCCCGGTCGCCGTAACACCGACAGCGGGACATAGATCACTGCAGCAGTTAGCAGGCTGGTATGGAAATGACAAAAATTGGCAAAACTCCAAACTCCAATGGTTCCATTCAGTTAGCTGTATTTTCGGTACACAAACCGCATTTTAATGAGCCGCACCACAGTGAAAAAAAAAAAACAAAAGCGCGGGAAAACGATTTAAAATAAACCTGTTGATGGTTTTTGTAACGGAAAACCTGTGTAAGTATTGTTCAAAAATTACAAAATTGTGATGTAAATGTTGCAAATCAATTGGGGATAAATTTGCTCATCATCATCATTGCTTTTCCGAATAGCAATGTTAGAGCCCAAATAATACAATGAGATGACATGACAATTAAATACATGTCATGTTTTTTTCAAGTTGGCCCCAAAACTCTGGTCAAAGGTTTTTTTTTCTTCTTCCCCGTGTTGGGGATTTTGCCTCCGCATGATTGACGCAGTTGCCATATACAAGTCGTATGAGTTTAGTTAACTGGTCAAAGGTCTTGGAGAATCTTTGGTTGTCATTTGTCATCAAAACAATTTTCAATTTCCCCCCGTTTTCCTGAGACAAATTTTCACAGCAAGGAGTTTTGCAAGGAAAGAAAAAAAAAATACTTACGAACTGTAATCGGAATGTCAAATAGAAGTAGGTAACAAACGTGTAGGTGTATGTTATGTATTGCGAACAAAGACGTAGGTACAAGTAGTTTTACCTAGTCTGTGATTGCAAACAACGACGTATGGAGCTGTAATTACGAATACGACCTACATATTCGCAGCTCTAGACCGAGTCGAACGTTTCCTAACGTCTCGGCTCTAGAGCCCTACTGATAATATTGTGGTTTACGTGAGTAAAAATCTGCGTAGGTACGACTCGCGAAGCGCTTGAAACTACATTAGTTTACTAGAGCAAAACAAGATTTAATGAGACGTGATTTTCGTCTTTGTAACTGCATCTGTACAGTAGTTCTGAACAACTGTAGCAATGCCACTCCTCGATAGATGGAGTCACACGTAAGCGACAATATCAGTACGATACGTATTTTGTATTTAACTGTATAAAATATTTAATTGAATATAAATTATTTTCTATATAGAAATATTAGAATTATTTAGCATGCGATAGTTAACATATTGGCATAAGTTTAACATTAAAGCAATTTAAGCTTCCGCTACTCGAAGCTAGATGGCGCTGTTCATACGCAATGCAAACTTACAAGCTCTATGTTTAGAAACATAACACGCGTTCGGAATATTTGAATAACTAATGATATTCGTGATAGAATGATGAATAGACAACCAAGTTACATCTGCATAGATTTAATCCCAGATAGTTCTGATGAAATTAATTAATAATGCATGGAGACGGTTAACTTACGACCACAGATTATCGTAAATCTATGATCGCAAATGCATATGTACCTAATAAAATTTGAGCTCTGAAATAATATGGTAATAAACAGTGTTGTTCAACTGGAAGTGAGAAATAAAAGCTAACCACATAAAATATGTGTGTAAACGCCAATCTAGAGATAACAACAAATAAAATTGAGTTCTACAACACCCAACTTTGTTGTTAAATGCACAAATCGTGCGTAGCCATAATTACAACAAAAAACATAACCGTGGCTACAAGTGCGCGTAAAAAATTAAGCACATCCGTATTCTATGATATATATTGAATAATTAATAGCAACTGCAAAACTTTAACTGCCCTGAAACCGACGTTGGCGCGATAAAATATAAAAACACGAATAAACCAACATTGCAACAGCGGTTTGAACAATGAAGCTTTAGATTAATGATCGTCTCAGTGGTATACTCCGTGGTACATTGTTGGAAAAGGCGGGAATTGTACTTCTGGGAGTATTGTGTAGAGATTGGGCAGTTGCGCTTACGATTTACAAATCTACTTTTAGCTTTCCTTATCTATTTGTAACAACAAATAACTTTGTTATTCCGGAATAAATAACATATCTACTACTAATAGGTTAACCTAAAATAAGTAACTTCTGATAAGAAAATTCCGCAGAGCTAGATAAAGTAACAAAGTTTTTTTATTTATTTAACGGCCGGTTGTCCGAGTCGCGTAGGCAACAAAACGCTCCCTGAGCTAAGTTATAGCGACGATGTATATTGCCACGCAAGAGTCAGGAGGCCCGCGAGAGGAGTTCAACGTCAAAAACGAACATAGGTCCGACCTCGATGACGCCTAGCACGGTACTGAGCGCGGCGTTCGCAAATTCTCGCGACCTTTTTACGCTTTTAATTTCACTAAAAAAACGAAACAATTCACTATCAAAAATCGACCAAACCAATTTTTTTTGAATAGGATTGCCTTTCAGTACATGCAATTTCCAGGTTGTTACGAGCTTTCATTAGAGCATAAAACGAAAAAAATAAACTAAATCGACTTAGTTAAAAAAAAAAAATATCGAGGAAAGTTTATTCTATCGTGTTTTGAACCAAATCATAAACTCAATCACATTATGTATCTGTAACATGTATTTTTTTCCAGCTCAAATATTGTTATTTGACTGAATAAAATTGATTTAAAACCGTCAAATTTGGTATAAGAGGCCGTTTGGGCTTGCCCGGTATCTCGCCTGAATTCTCAGTTTATTATTTAATTTTAGCTAACTTACACGAGTAGTGTGGAGCCAAAAATAAACTTAGTAACTAAACTAGGTAATAAAAATAAGGACTCTACGGCACGATTTAAATAATAAGTGAACTCAGCCGCTTTAGAAATAAATCTGACATCAAAAACTACTTAGGCAGTTATTATCGAGGCTCTAAAAGGTTTTCAGCCACAAATAAAAGCATATTTTCTAAAATAACTCGCCCACCAGGTGAATCTATTATAAAGAAAAACAATTTTATTCGCCGCTTGGACCGCACTAAAATCGAATTTATTCGTTTTGACAGCACGAATTAATGCTTCAATCACGCTTAGCAGGGCTTTAAAACGGCAAATCTGGCACAATTGGTATGACACGGCGAATATATCGGCATTTGATTGTTTTTACTACGTAAAATATGCAGGGTTAGAAAATAACGGGTCGTCGGGTCGGCCATTTTGTTTTTTGATGGTGTCTATACTAATATTATAAAGAGGAAAGGTTTGATTGTTTGTTTGTTTGCATTGAATAGGCTCCGAAACTACTGAACCGATTTGAAAAATTCTTTCACTGACGAGAAGCTACACTATCCCCGGGTGACATAGGCTATAATCTATACCCGTGCGAAGCTGGGGCGGACCGCTAGTGTTTAATAAAGCTGTCAACAGACGTGCCTTCTTTGATCTACTCTGATAATGAATGTTATTCATTAAAGTCGTCGCATGATTCGAAATAATTAATTCAAACATAATAAATAAATATATACTATACTAGCGACCCGCCCGCCCGGCTTCGCACGGGTGTAATTTACGTGCGAAGGCGGGGCGGTCGCTAGTTATATATATATATGTATATATAAACCTTCTTTGAAAATGTATCTAACTGATGGTGAAAACCGCATCAAAATCCGTTGCGTGGTTTAGGAGGAGTTAGCGGCCATACAGACATACAGACAGACAGACAGACGCGGAAAGTGACTTCAATTTATACTATGTAGAGATAGAGAAGTACTTATTTTAAATTTTATTAGGGTACGAAATTTCGTATTTATGTACCTATACCTAAGCACAATTTTATGATCCACAAAAAATATTAATTTAAACATTTCAGACTGCCTATAATTTAATTTAAAAATATGTACCTAAAAAGTTAGCGACTAACAATTTTAAGAGATCACAAGAATAAGATTTTTAGATTTGAGTAAAAGTTAAGGCAATAAAATGAAATTAATTTCGATGTTAGACCTCAAGTCTAATTCCGAAACTAAATCTACGAAGTTTCATAACTTTACCCACTTAGATTATTTAAATTTTCTCCAGACCCTGCCGCTAAGTGGTAAAGTTAAGCCATTCTGCTTAGACGAAACATAATTTTTAAAAGAGATTATAAACACGTTTATTCGTGAGCCGTGTTTGAGCTCTGTAACGATTTACATAATTACTAAGTACGGTTTTGCAAAGAGTTAAGCACCGACGTCGTAATAGCAGTCACGTCTTGATGAGACTTCAGTCTTCACGGTTTGTTCAAGGGTCGAGATATTACGCAATAAGAAGTATTCACGTGAAAACGTCGACCAAAACTTATGTGGGTGGGTATCTATAATCACAAGTTGCTAGTCGTGGACTGTAAATCACAGCAAGAATGATGGTTCTCACAAAGTAATACTAAGTCGAAGCCAGCCAGCCATTATATCCATAATAAATAAAAATTAAATGCCGTTCGTTGGTAAGCGCATCACTTGAGAACGGTTGTAAAAAAAGCTTATTTTTTATATTTTAGTATTGTTCCGAAATAGGTTTCAAAGGAAATAAAGATTGGAAAAGTTACCAGCAAAATATCGAGTCAGCTAATTTGAGAGAAAACTTTTGAATAATAAAATCATTTAAAAATATAGTTATTTACGAACATATATGTGAATAACTAACTGATCACCTAATCTTTGATACCATAATATGTTGATATGATTTTACACGCCACTGATAGTAAAGTTTCAACCAGTAAAAAAGAAAAACAAGATTTAATATATTTTTTTAACCTGAATATTCCTCTCTACTATTGTAAATATTTTACAGCAGGTACTCTCATTTCCTTTTATTTACCTATCTATACTATCTTCAACAGAAAACAATTAACAAGTCAGGGTTGAGTCAGGGCGTTAATTTCTTCAAAGGTTACTTAACGACACGTTAATTATGATACTAATATTATAATTAAACTAGATTTATTAAACCATATCAAGGTAGACTATAAAACATTGGTAGCATATACGCGCGCATATTTATCAACTATGGCTGACGCAAGGATTTTATATATACCCTAAAGGGCTGACGTAACGTGTATAGCAAGCTTTTTATTTTATTTTGTATGCTACATTTATGACTTCGCAAAGTTTATGCATTCAGCCAGTATGAAATATTATATGAAGTAAAAGCCTTTTTGTTTTGGTTTTTTGACTGAGCTCGGTTTGTGCATTTATCCAGTGTCAATTGTTGGATTGGCTCTATTTTCAAGTAGCTATCAGGCTGAATATAATAAATGATATGTTATTTCCTGTTATAATAAATTTGATAATAATGTACTAAGTGATTTTATATATCATGCTTGGAATAATACTTATGTTGGAAGTTATGGACTGAGTAGCTAACCCATGTTAGAATTGGCCCAAAGTCCTCTCGCATGGCCCATTACAGATAATAAAATAACTAGTAACAAACAAAATCACGTAACTGTTATACTCTGTGGTACCTCTACCTCTTTCCTTTCCACTCTCATCACCGCCTGTGCCTCATAAGTGATACTTTAATGATGATATATTAGACTTCGTAAATAGTTACGGTGGTACGAGTATGACGTCACCACCCTAGAGAATCTATTTCTCAGCGTAGAATATATTAAAGAACAGAGTAACAATTCTTAAAAGCGCAATAAACCCTCCTCCTTGAGTCGTATTCCTCATGTCTAAGGGTCGTGACCACCACCATCCATCAATCTCTCTCTGATATCTTGATGACACACTATACTATAATATTTTATTTATTTCTTCTTTCTTGCTTCTTTTTTTTTTTTCTTCTTTAACATTGTAGAAACACTTCACTATAGATTAATTTGTAATCTCATATAGAGGTGGCTCTCTCTTCTAAACATGCAATGATTTGCTCGTGAATCGCCAATATCACCCAATATCTTCTTTAGTATGTATATTTTAAGAATTGATACGGTTTATTTAAGAATTGCTACTGTGTATATACAGTCATTGTTACAGTTAACACAGTATATGAAAGAAGATTAATTTGAACTATATATTTCTATGTATCCACTATATGTATCTACCTCCTTTCTTCCTCTACCTCTTCCTCCTTGTATTTAGCTTACATAACAATTTTTTTTTTTTACTTAGCTGAATAATCGTTGCAAAAGCGCCCGCGCGCCCTTATTCTGTATTATTTATGAAGAAAATATCCGGACTTTAATTGTTTTATTAAATAATAGGCTTGTGTTTGAACGCCATCTCGCCTGATGTTAAGCGATGGTGCGGTCTACGATGGAGCACGCTTGGCCAAGGAAACCGATTCGCTTACGATTTGAAGACGGGCGAGATTGTAACTATACCTACACCTGATTGTAACTATTGGGCAGCACATTTTCCCGATATACTTCAGTGGAATATTAAAAGATACTGTTTTTATTTAGCTTTTTTACAATGTAACTGTAGCTGTTAGAGCAAATAAATGCTGAACCGAGTTTACATAATATATTGAGCGTTGCATACGCACACTGATGCGCATGTGGTGAACTACTTACAGTTTTGAGCTGTTTGTTTGGAGCTGTTCTTCTTTATTTCTACTCTGTGTCTCCGTTATTCACAATACTAAGGTTAGGTAATAAAGCTCCGTAAAGTTAATTTTAGTTGGGTTAATTTGTAGGAATAGATTTTTCATCGGTTTAGTAAGGCGTGAAATAAATAATATCTAATAATGGTTCCGTATAATTAGCCCAGTTATTTAACGACAGTTAGAGATAGTTTGTCACGGGTTTTTTTTTAAAACATTAGTAACTATACTACAAGGATAGGTAGATACCCAACAAAATTTACATGTATTTTCTTTATTACGATTTTTAAAAAACATCATTAAATATTAGTGCTATTTACAAAAGTAAAAAAAGAAAGATATAAGAGGTATTTCAAAGCATTTTTTGAAATATAACTTAAGCATAGAAAAAAAAATAGTGCGTGGAGTCCCTCCGCGCGGAAGAAGTTATACTTCAACAAGGAACCCTAAAATTATAACTAGGGCAAAAATATCAACAATTTTAAATCAGGGGCTTTTCTCGAGATTCGAACTTAGCTCCTTAGGCTTCTCAATCCATTAGCGACACCATTACACTACCGGATCTGGTAGTCGCAGCGCGAAAAAAGGATACGCATTCGCAACCACACGAGAGAGAAAAATTCCGCCTCCATGATAGCGTTAAACGTTTAACGCAACCTTGTTGCAAGTCGCATAAGAAGTATAACTTCAAAAATATAACGACGTTAAACATATCACTGACTTTTTAAGGACCGGATGACGGTAATGTACCCGCCTACAGTATATTCATTCAACTAAACAACCTAATTTCGTTCCGAAACGAACTCGAAAACCATCAAAACAAAAGTAAAAAGTAAAATCACTGACAAACAAACCAATTTCAATATCCGAAGTATGACATCTACAGAAAATATATTTATTTTCTGGATCGTACTTTCCACTTGGACGACGATCCATCAATGTCATCAGTTGCACAACTTTTGCTTGAAAACAAACTTGAAAACAGGTCAAGTGTGAACGCGAGACCGGCCAAGTGTTCCGTATATGGAGATGGAGGACGGCTGGATGATTTGGAATTGATTTATTATTGAGATGTTATTGAGTGGTCGTTTTTAATAAATTTAATAGTAGGCAAGAGGGCTAATAGTTTACCGATACCAGTGAACAATTAATCTATGTCACCTGTGAAACAATTGTCAGTATCGTCTCAGTAGTTCCAGAGAATATGTACCTTAGCTACAAACATACAAAGTCACAAACTTTATCTCTTTATAATATAAGTGTGATAGTGTGAATGTAGATGACAAATGATGGTGAGATCTAACAGATTACATAAATTATAAGGGCAGAGACCAGTGGAAGGAATTGGGCGAGACTTGCCCAGCAGTGGGTCAATACAGGTTAACACAAAAAAAACATTCTTCATTTCTGAGGCACTCATCCTCAGAAATAAGGTATTTTTTTGAGAGATAGCTTGGGGGCCTGGCGCCCATATTTTGCTTCGATTTCTAGTTGAAGAAAACAGTGCTGGTTTTGAAAATGGGCCGATGATAATGTTTTATTTTCATGACCGAAAATTAAGATCGAAGTGGTCCGGGTACAAATCGCCTCATCGTGGTGGAAACGCGAAAGACATTTAACATTCAGTCGTAGAAACCATAGAACACCAGTATTTTTCGACCCAAAGAGTACGCAGAGAGAATTGAGGACATCGCATTTGATTTTTATATCTACATTTATAATTATTAGCGAATAAAATATTAATAGATAAGACAATACCGAACAGTTTAAAAAAAGATGTGTACTTAGATATTTTAAAAAATTATACATATTAGCATCGGATACACATCCATTATTTTGTTTAAACTCCAACACCCTTTACAATCCGTCCCCCAAACACAATCACGGACCCCTAAATGCTATTCACATGAACATTGATTATCGCAACCGGAGACCTATTCTAATGAAAAAGTTTTTTTGGCGCCAATTTGCCGATTCAATTCTAATTTGACTCCTCCGGGTCGGATTTCCATGCCTATTCAGTTTTACGTGGTATTCCGCTGCTCTGTGTAGCGAAATCTGAAACGGTATGCGTTTGTTTCTGGTACCGCGATATAAGCGAAGTTATTATGTACTTCCAACCATAATACACACGGATGTATCCAGTACAAAGTTCATGTAAAACTGTCCTTAGTTCAGAGATACATTTTATAAATACTGATTAACAATAGTTAATTTTATGGTAAGTTATTACAATAAACATAAAAATTAAAATCTAAATCTACAAAAATAAATAAACAGATGACTAAAAAAGTTGGAAGGAAAAGTGGCCCGAATGATGGCAGCATTGGCAACGTTGAATTGCAAATCGTGAACCAGTCGCCTCCACGCCGGTCCACATAATATTGTATTACCACGGATGTCCACGGAGGCGTCACGTTTTTTCACGTTGGCGCCAAAACTAAGTGATTTGTTCACTGAGATTTACACAATCCATAAGCGCTATGGATTTGTTTCATTTTCGTTTCACTTCTCATTATTTTCAAGTTATTTTCATCATCACTTCTGTCAAGTGCTTTTTTTCTTTCCTCTTGAGAGGATTTTGGTGTCGCACGACTTGTGCATTTGCAATCAAGTGTTTGTGAGCGAGTTTTTAACCACGCGCCGCGGCGCAAAATATTTTCTAAACTAGATGCTATTACAAATGTTGTATGCCTGCTTGTAGCGCCATTAGCGATTTGGCGCTGATTATTTTGCTTTAAAAAACAGACTAAAACCGTCAAAATAATAGGAAGTGAGTTCAATAAACATAATTTACCCCCTAATGTTCCTCCCTTAGATGTGACCTCCAGATAATATCAATTCCATAAAAAAATACAATCGGTAATAATCGTGGTAATAATCAGTGAAGATAGCGCGTAACATAGATACACAAAAAATATAGTCTAATTCCCCCTTTTTTAAATCGATTGCTTTTTTATTTGTTGGCTTTTTAGGACCTACACGGTTATCTAACCTGTGATATTTTGTGACTAGGTTACGCCGAGAACGGAACGGAACTGCGTTCCGTTTCATATTTTCCGTAGCCTACAGCGGTAACAAATCCCACCTATATCTGAATAGGCATAAAATTTTCGCGCCAATTTGGCATGTTTGAATTCTGATCCGACTCCTGAGGGTCGAATTTTCATCTGAATTGATGACGACCGAGCGATTTTTAATTACTTTTGTTGCTCAAAGTGCGAACGGATTTAATCGTTTGTAATTTTGACTGGGGAGCCTTTGGTTGTCTTTAATTAAAATTATGGTGTAAGTTTTTTTTATATTATTTTATTAATTATGCTGTCTTTTTTCATGTCATAAAATAATTTATTATGTTACAGTCACACGCCAAAAAAACGACTTTGTTGTCGTAAAAGTACTCGCGGTTACCCATCCGGAAACTGGCCGTGTCGTTTGTTGCTTAACATCGGTGATCGGTTAAGAAACACCTAAACTCGGTCCAAGCATTTATTTGCACTGACAGCTGCAATAACATTGTAAAAAGTTAAAGGACAAGTGTAAATAGCAGTTTTATCGTGCTTAGCGACATTTAGGGAACTTTTCAGGCATAGTTTTTTACATTAGGTACTTTTTTTAGTATAAATGTTTTTTTTTTTTATTCCCGATACAAGAGCTGAATCATAGCTAAGAAACAAAAAACTCGAAAAAGTCACCTTTCAAACAAAATAAAAAACTAAATCAAAATCAGTTTAGCCGTTTGGTAGCTACGATGACACACACAGGCACACGCGTTAAACACCCCGCTGTTTGCGTCGGGGGTTAAAAAACACGAATTCTGATCACTTTCGTTTTTGAGGTTAGGTTTTTGTAGTTAGGTTTATGAACGCAGCATAGCTGGTACCCGATATACTTCAGTGACAAAAAATGGGTTTTATTTAGTTTTACAACGTAATTACAGCTGTCAGAGCAAAGAAATGCTTAAACCGATTCAAGTCGAGCTACGCTACGAGCGCTACTCCAATAGTTAACAGTAATAATAGTAAGTACTGAAATCTTAATAAAAAACGTCCTAAAAGGCCTTAAAAAAGTTACCCCTATTAAAGATTCGCAGACTTGATTACCAGCTGGCCGTTCAATTTATAAAACAGCCTTTATTCTGAGACATTCACGTTATATCTGATAAAAACTTTTAAAATAGATATTCTTCGCTTGCTTCGTCCGTTTTCAATTTAATTTTAATGCCATCTCGGTGTAGCCAGTGCGGGGGTTCAACCTTCACTGGGACGGGGAAAGAGTTCAGAATACAAATTTTTCTATATACGTTTTGTATTATAAACTATTTTGAACAGACGAAAGGAGGTTCTCAATTCGACTGTATATTTTTTTGTATGTTTGTTAAGCGATTACTCCGCCAATTATTATGAATAAATTTTGATAATTCTTATTTTGTTTGGTAGGACATACTTCAGAGGTGGTCCCATATACATTTTATCGAAATTGATTCAGCGCTTTTTGAGAAAATCAACAAAAACCAAAAATATATGTTTTGGTTTGTGGTAATTTTTCTACTTTTTAGTTTAAGTTTGTTTGTACATGTAGGTTGTATAACCCTAAAGTAGGTTTTTTTTTAAACTTTTTCGTGTTTAGAACTGTTCTTTAACGAATCTCAAGTGTATTTCCGCTTATTTGGGATAAATTATTTTTTGTTTAAGTCTACAGAAATTTGTCATAGACGCTAAAAAAATAATAATAAATAATAATAAAATCTGTGCAAGTCAAATTTCATCCAAAGCAGTGCAGCCGTTACGAAAGATGACGGAAACAAATATACTAACACACTAAATTCTTTCTCATTTATAATATTAGTGTGAAATTAGTATGAAGTATGATAAAAAAAATCATTGTAAAATAACCGTGGCAAAGACAAAGCCGTGGGTACCTGGTAAAGGCGATATTTACACTGTACAAAGTTGACGAAAACAAACATTCTAACACACCAAATTCTTTCTCATTTATAAAATTAGTGTGAAGTGTGATAAATATTTTTCATTGTAACATAACCGCGGCAAAAAACGAAGACCCGTGGATATCTGTTAAAGGCAATTTACCTTGATATAAAGTCAAGTATCTTAAAACACTGAAGAGTAATTCCCCAACTGAAATCTGAACGTTAAATCCGCGATTTAAACGCACGTTAAAATTTAACCGTCCTTTTATCGTGTAAAAGTTTATTTATCGCGTAAAAAGTTTTGTACGCGTTTGACGCTTTGTTCGGCAGTGAAATCTCAAATAGAAAATGTACAAAGAAATAGTTCAAAGAGCGCAATGTAGGTGTTTCACTGGCAAGCTCATAAAGCACACAAATAATGGTGCTTCATAGATTATCAATTATCTTTATATTAAAAAAAAAACTTCAAAATGAGTAGTCTCTTGAACGAATTTATTGATATTGCCAAATCCACAGACGCCCAAACAAACTGTTTGAAGCTGGTTAAAAAAGTACTGAACCACTTAACTACTGAAGTACTTGATGCAATTTTTATGGGACCACCTAGCTTCTTCTACGTAATAAAAAAAACACGTAAATCGGTTGCAAATGACGGAGTAAAGGGCGTCATTAAAAAAACAAACAAAAAAACTACCGCATGGTCTAGTGTCTAGTCACTAGCGAAGCATGCGTTGAAATAAGCATGCTCTGCACGCACACGTCCCTACGCATGGTAGTGTGTGTATCAACAGTTTTGCGTTCTAAGGATCTCCTTCTCTACAGATCTGCTACTCGGCAGTAAAAAGTCGTAAAGCGTACGTAGATTCGCGTAAATTCCACACTTGATACGAAATCGTGTAGAATTAGACGAAGGTTTCTGGATTTTCTCGTAGTAATAAAGTCTTATTTCCATGTGTACGTAGGCACAGTGATAAAAACTTCAAATTACCTCCTTAACTTTTTAATCTGTGAAAGCTGTCAGCAGACAGAAGTGAAACTTTTTAAATATTTTTCGCATATATCACGATTCCACGGTTACGGTTTATTAGGAGTTTTTAACAATAAGATAAATTAAAAAAAAAAACTATATGTGTAAGTTTTTGTTAATTTGTTTAAGTTTACTTCTCCGACGACAAATACGGATCACGCTATTTTTAGCAAAGAGATGTGAGTGCAGATGTGTGTACTCCTTCATGCAAATTATAATTTTGGAGATTATAGATAAAGATTTTTCTTTTTCTTTGAAGTTTTTAAAGAATATTCTTAATTTTGGTTTACAAGACAGAACGGCTGGACAGATTTGTAATGCATGTTGGTGTTTGCTTACCTAGGCTTGTGGTAAGTCGGGTTGCTGTTAGTCTTGAGTATGTCAGCATTGGGCACGGAGGTCGGGAGCGCGTGCTCTCTCTCCAGCTCGCTTTCATAGCTCTCTAACGGAACGTGCTTGCCCGGCAGAGGATCAGCTGGAACAAACGAACAAACAGTTGTTAAAACATAAATAAATAAATAATAAGTAGGTATGGCACCGGGGAAATAGAATACGGCACCGGTAACCCCTGCCTGCATTAGGAGGCTACTTAAAGGGGACCTCCTGGCTCGAGATGGTCAAAGTTGGGGTTCTGACCATCCACTTAAGCGTGCTCAGGGAGAGAACGACAACGTTGTGTGACCAAAGTTATCTTGGGCGGAGGGGCTGAGACAACACGGTTGTCTTGGGAGAAGCCGTAGCGCAGTGCCGAGGGCTCCGGTGCGTTCATCTGGAGATCCCGGAGCCCTCTTGTCAAGCACTAAGGCTGGTCACCGGGGACTAGAGGTGGTGGTTAGTTGTTATAACATTTAATATAACTCAATAAAAAAAAATAACACAACACATTTAGAAAAATACTGTTAACATTGTTAAATCACGTTAAATGTTAAAAATACTGGTTTGGATTTGTACGTAATTTTTACGATTGTTAACGTCATCCATCATGATGTTTGTACAAGTATTAATTGCGCCAAGAATCCGTTAGTGAAAAAGTTCCGATTTTACTCAAGTGGCGCATTTTTGGACGAATAGCGCACAAATATGCACATGAATGTGAGTCTTATTATTCAAGTCTATACTTGAATAATAAGACTCACATTCAAGTGCAAACTGTTTTACTGCATCAAAAAAAATAACTTTTATGGTTTGGAGCTTGAAGCGCATAGCGCACAAATATGCACATGAATATGAGTCTTATTGGTCAACCATAACAACTGTTTTACTGTACCAAAAAATATAACTTTTATGGTTTGGAGCGCAGATAATTATGAGACTTATTCTTACAGATTAACGTTTGTTTTAGCTGTATCAAAAAATAACATTTAACAATAAAAAAATAACAACCATTTCGAACTTTCTATTTCGTTTGTAATAACTGTTAGGTCAAAATAAACAATTAACAGTATTAACACCCTCAGTGAACCTCTAGCTAGTGAAAGATTGAAACGGAGTGTTTAACGTTTTTTAATGTTGAAGGAAAATAAATAAATAGTAACTTTTAACTGAACTGTTTTTTTTGTGTTATTAAGTAATTTGTAGTGTTTAAATTTTATGTAACTGATGTGAAGTTTGTAAAAGCATGTGTGAATACCCGATTAAAATATAATAATGGCTACAAGAAGGAATAGTACAGTACTGCACTAATTTGGGACTACATATTTTGAAAAGTCTTCTAACGAAAACAAAATTGCTAGATGCAATTTTTGCAAAAAAAAACTTGTTTCTTGTTTTTTCTTAGAAATAAATTTTTTGTAAAAAAAAACGAGTAAATCCACGAGCGGGCGCTAGTAGTAATATTATACGAAGTACGTAATACATTAAGTATATGGGCACATTTCTAACGATTATTACGTTTTATAATCCGTCAAATCTCAGTTTGTATTAAAAAGTTAATTAGCTCAATATATTTTATTGTTTAATTTAAAACAACTAGTTAATGGTAAATAACCATATTAAAAATTTACAACAAGTAATATTACATTACATCTTAGATTCATCATCATCATCAACATCTTAGATTAGCATAAATAATTTAAACACGAAATTGAAATGTTAACTGTTATATTTTTAACATTTGGTTTAACAAGTCATTTTTTTTTTTACTTTTAATTTTTAACAGTTAATAATTTTCAACATTTAATCACACCTCTACCGGGGACCAGCCTTAAAAAGGGTGTGGTTAAAAAACAAAATAAAATGAATCAACGGGCCCAGTAGAAGCGCATTTTTGAAGATTACAAAATAAGCGTCGGCGCTCTCTTCGTTTCAGTCGGTCTCTAGCCGTAGGAAGTGCAACACGATTCTATTGTTACGTGATAACGAAACATGTGACAAAATTATACATTCGTATGCTTTCCCGAAGTGTAAATACACAAATAAAACCAGTATAAATTTTTTGTAACTAATATACTGTACATTTTTAGAATTAGACGTTCGACGCGTTGATCTAAATAAGAATGTTCAATCAAGGTTCTGTCATAATGCCTGGCGACAGATTTCCTTCCCATTTCCGTTCTATTTACTTCTCTTTACATGTCTATGATAAACCCAGGACTACAAAGCTCCAACACCTATGAAGGTGTTGGAGCTTTGTAAGCCAGTAGCAACTTTACTGTCTTCAAAAGGAAATCCTAACGTCTATCTTTGGTAACACGCCATTCATGGATAGGTGGATGGATGGATGGGAAACGCAACAGTGTTGAAAACGAAACGCAACCGTGTTGCAGATAATAAATACTATGGCAAGATTAGGAACATTAAAAAGGTCAAGCAGAACTAAGTAAGCATACCTTTTCTGGCCTAGACCTACTAAATACGACTTTGACTTATGACATTACACCGTTTAAAAAACGCGATGCCGTTATCAGTTTTTATAATTAAACAATCATTTCATTGCCTTTATAAAAAGGTGAAAGGTCATGGTCATGTCCAGTCAAATCATTTACGTTTCGTTTAATCCTAACTTAACACTTGGGTAACGATTCAATTTGAAAGAGTACACTTGAGTACACGAAACTTTTTTTTTATATTTGACAGGCTAGACGTTTCACTTATGGCGGGAAATTAAAACTTAAAACAGTTTTCTTGTCCTTGTAGCTAGGCTGGTTAGTTATTGTAAACGATCATGATGTTTGCGCAAATTTATTATTATTCTTTACAAAATCATGTAAGTTTATTTATCTCCAATGCACATTATTACTTACATTTGTCAATAAAACAAATTTTGCTGTTTCAAACGGTTTATTGACAAATATAAGTGATATGGTGCGTTACTGTTAAATAGCTGTACATTATAACGTAAAGAACACCCAACGATTTGCGCACACACTTTTTTTTACATTTAAGTATTTATCAGATTTCATACTTCATCTGCTATTTACTTGAGGTGTCGAAATACAAAAGCCCTTGTAACTCTTAATTGTCTGATAAGCTGAAATGCTTTAACTAAACATTTGCGATGAACTAAACCGACTGTTTATATTATTTACGATTAGAGGTGGAGTTCTCGGTACCGTAAACAATTCGGAGTAACGGAAGTGTTTAAACGTAAACCATGGCAGTTTAAGGTGATACGTTTCACCTATAGCGGGATATTCAAATTTCAAACATTTCTTTGTCCCTGTAGCTCGGCCAGGTTATTATTGTAAAATGACACAGTGTTTGCGCAAATCGTTGATTGTTCTTTACATTATCATGTACAGCTATTTATCAGTAACTCACCATATTACTTACATTTGTCAATAAACCGTATGAAACAGCAAAAATGTGTATATAGACAAATGTAAGTAATATTGTGCATTAGAGATAAATAGCTTTACATGATTTTCTAAAGAATAATAATCAATTTGCGCAAACATTATAATCGTTTACAATAATTACGAGGCCTAGCTACAAGGACAACAAAACTGTTTGAAATTTGTATTTCCCGCTATAGGTGAAACGTACCACCTTAATGGATAATTCTTTGAACAGAATATAACTTCAAACATTGACCATAATTTGGCTCCTATATTGAGGACAGTGCTCAATTGGCTGCCAAAAAGCTGGGTATCCTATCTAAGGTGCGTAGGTACTTCACGACGGAACAGTTGCTGTCACTGTATCAAGCACATGTTTGGTCGTGCATGGAGTACTGCTCTCACCTTTGGGATGGATCAACTAAGTGTCAGCTTGAGGCGTTAGAGCCTATTGAGAAGCGTGCCAAGAGGCTCATCAGCAACGAATCCCTGGTTCAGACTAACCTCCTTAGTCTTGAGCATCGGCGCAAAGTTGCTAGTCTATCGATCTTTTATCGGATACATTTCGAAGGATTTGCATGATCTAATTCCCTTCTGTCCATTTTTCTATCGGACTGCCACAGCGGGAAAAAAAATCGACACCGCTTGGTTGATATTCCGAAAACCCGTACGATGCGCTTTGATTCCACTTGTATTGTGGGAACTGCTAGTCTGTGGAATGCGCTGCCTGAATGGGTGTTCGCCAATAGTTACAATCTGGGTGTCTTCAAATCACGACTAAATTAGTTTCTTCTAGGCAAGTGTGCTCCGCCGTATACCGCATCATCGCTTTACATCAGGCGAGTTGGCGGTCAAACTCAAGCCTATTATTATATTTAAAAAAAAAAATACTTCATAGGGGTAGGGCCAGTGTTACTTTTTCAAACTGATTCATTGGTGAGTACAAGTATAATATTGATCATTTCGAACTCAGTCGCACGCAGACTTTATTACTAAAAAGCAGATTTTATCCTATAGTTATGTACCTAATGATTAAGCGGACTGTAATCAATGAGAAAAAATATCTTAGACTGCAATGCCCAGCATAATTTTCAAGATCAAAATAAATTGGAATAGATATCATCAGGGGAATGAATAATGAATATGCTTAATTTACCTCGTTACTCAACAAGAAGCAAAGCTGATTAACCAAATTAAGTCTTTATGTACTTACTTATGTACTAATTTTCGCTTCAATAACCAAATTAAAACATCATAAAAAGGTTATTGTGCAGAACAAAAACAAAACCCCAATTATTTCCATAAAGCGAAGGCATAGATACTTTTTTCTTTTTACGCAATGAGTTTGCGACAGAGAGGGCAATTTCTACTTAATTAAAATAAAATTGAAAGAGTAAGCCCTGGGTACTAAAAATTAATAGACACTAAAGTTAATTAAACGTCAACCGTATGGTTTGCACTTTAGAGTCCAGAAATAAAATTAATGAGCAATTTCACAACGAAATTCAAATTAATAATCGTGATTCCTATTTTTGTTTTAAGGTCACGCCAAATGTCACTAATAGAAAACAATAACGGCCAGTATCAATGTTCATATCAAATTAGAATGATGTAGGTATTTGAGGTTCCCACAGGTTATCAAATTCAAAGTTCATTGGAACGAGATAAAAGGCATTGTTCTTAAAACGTCGGGTCAAATAGTGTTATAACTTCACGATGTTACTGTTTATCACAACTACGCTCTTTGTTCGCTGACCTACTTTCCGATTTTGACGTATAAAGAGAACGAACCTACTTTTGAATAACGAATATTCGAATGTGCGTAGAGAAAGCACTGGCGCGTATTTATTCTTTTTAATTGCTACTGACAAGCTGTGCGCTAGGAATAAGGTCAGCTTCCATTTTTGATTGTTTTGAATTTTGTGAACATTAGTGATGTGCATTGCGAGTTGATTGGAATGATTGGTGGTAAAATCCGTTCTGTTTTTAACCGTTATCTTTTGAATATTGCTTTATAATAGTTAAATAATTTTACATAGTACGTAAGGCTGGTCCGAAAAAAATTAATACATTCCAATGCATATCGACATGAAAATAACTACATATGTACTTACCTACACTAACTTAGGTACCTAATCCGTTTTTTACTAGAGAAAACTATCGAAATATAGCAAATAAATTGACAAAATAATGATCTAGGAAAACACGGATGCCGTCACGTAAAGCTAAAATCATCTTTTCTATGCTCAGGTAAAAAAGGCCTGACTCAAAGCCACAGGACTCACGATTGCTATTATTCAGCCGCCTATTATAGCGAGACGTGCCAAGCCAAAAAGAAAAAAGTTAAGTGTCATGTTGAAGTCAAATCCAGAAAGATGCGTGTCATAATTTTTAATTTTTATGCCCAATTTGTAGGGATGTGTTATGTATGGCTGAGTCATGATGTGGTATCATTGTATCGAATTTCGAGAATCCGAATTAATGCATGCAGGGAAATATAATTCGAAATTCAGGCAAATTTAACTCTCTTAAAATGTATTTTTACGAGATCGAGCAGTGAATTATTGATACTGATCATTTTACTGGAAATTTAAGTAATCATTTTGAACATAAATACGATGTGTGGTAACGATAACTTATTTATAAAAACATGTTTAAGCACATTATACGGTATCTTTTGTGTAATATACTAAAGAAATACAAACATTGTTTTGTTAAGTGGTATTTTTATAATATTATGTTGTTTTATTAAGATTTTTTTATGAGAATACGCAGTGCGAGGATTATGATAATAAAAATATATCCTTATAGCCAGTGAAAATATTGTTTGATGTTTTCTATAGAAAAATCAGGTAGGTATCATAATATTCTTCGACGCGCTCTGTTTTCCGCTTACAAAGAAACCTTTTCTGATATAATTTGCTTTATTACTATTTTTTTATCTATTTAATATTAGTCAGTAAATAGTACAGGATATATGTAACCATAGTATAACTATATATATATATATATATATATACGGTCCGGTACGGCACGGGTATGTCCTAAAACTGCGACCAGAACCACCGGGGGATGGGCAGCAGCGTCCTGTTAGTACACGGTGAACGTACTGCGATCTCCAAGCCGCCTGCCAAACGTGGGGATTATGGCAACACCCCTCTCTAAGAGGGAGCAGCAGTGGACATTTAATGGCTGATGATATGATTTGATGTGATGTGATATATATATATATATATCCGTTAATATATATATATATATTAACGGTTTAATGCACTTAGTCAAAAAGTCACATGCAAGATGTAGATTGACCGCCTTTTTCAGCTTGTTTTCTACTTTTAAAGTATTTTTATGATAGCCTATAAATGTAGTGTAATTTATATTTTCGATATGTAAATTGTGAAGGATTTAAAAGTATTAAATTTTGAGCCGTTATATTTTGCTATTTCGTGGGTCGGGATTAAGTATTAGTATTCTGTAGTAAATAGCTTTATCACAGGATACTAATTCATTATCCCATTTATAATATCAGTGATAGAACTTAACAAGTTCGTTTAATCACCTATTATTATTAAACACAATGCCATTAGGTGTTGCTTTACGATCTACATTGCCTATCAATAGAGATGCATCGACTACATTGGAAATGAAACCCTTATCAGTTCCTAAGCATTCCTGGTTCCATTGTTGGGGAACACCTATGAATCATAGTGTATCTCGTTCGTGAACCATTGAACCGGACCCATTTGTTTCCAATTAATACCGAGGAATGGCGGTGCAGACGAATTTGAACGATGCCATGCCACGCGACGCGTCGCAATGCGATGAAAATCGATGTATTCATTTCGAAGGAATTGGTGCAGCAATGTATAGCATGGCATGTATTTAATAACTCACTTCACTCATAACACATGTCATCGTTTCATTTATATCGATTATTTAAATAGTTACATCGAATTCGATTCGAATATTTTACAAACTATTTGATGGTAAATTGACGATTCTCTTCTATTAATAAAATATCAATAGTATTTACGTAAGTACATTTAAAAGCATACATAAAAAAGTTAAACCAGATGATAACTGACAGATAAATCTTATTTTGATCTTTTTTGTAATATATTTTAAAAACTGAAAACAGGCAACAACATTTTGAAAAAGAAGACTAAATCTTTAACACCAAATTGTAGGTTAGGAAACCAATCAAAATCAATCCTTCCAAAATAATGGGTTAAAAACTACGAGAATGTTCGCGCAGTTCGTCTGTCCAAACCTTAACTACGGACTGCCAATTGCGGGTCCCGTCCGTCCAATATTAATTGAAGTGTTCCGGTTTTTTTCGCCCGCACTATGCAATTCGTTCATTGCGGTTCGATTGTCTGTGGTTCATTTTTTACTTGTTTTTGCGATTCGGTCTTCGAATTGATAATATTAAAATTAGTTTTTTTTCGAATGCAGCTGAATGTTCATTTATATTCATAGCCAATGGCAATGGCAGCAAAGTTTTTTAAATTAAATTTTGGCTTCGTAGTAATTTCTATGTATTTATGTTGGCTAATTTCGCATAATTTAGCCAACATAAGAAGATAACATGCAGATTTCTTCACAAATTGCAATCCCACGGAGAGCGTTCTTAAAAGACAATAACCCTAATCTATAAAGGGAAACATCTCTCCAAATGTTCCTCAATAAAAAGAAAAGTATCGCATTCGAAACTCAAAATGCAAGTAGGCTTCACTGTACATTCCGCACAAGCACAGAGTAGACAATACAAAGATTTACAACTGTCTACACCGTCAAACTAAGTACTTAAAATTATGCCCTGTAGCCTTTGAGTATATATTCATTAGGTACGCGACACTCAAAGCCTAGCTCTTACCGACGACGAACGCGGCTTATGAATAATTAAGGTATTGTCTACGTGAGGCACAAGGGGCCTAGAGAATGTGCCTATTCGAAATAAAATAAAAAAAAACATGCCTAAACCTCTTGCTAAAAACAACATTTATTTTCAACAACTTCACTCCTACTATTTGTAAAAGACTCCTACATAAATGTACCAAAAAAACCTGATTCCAAGAATAAATTTTTCCTAGTTCGCCAAAGTTCGTGTACCGATAATAATGCACTATATAATTATGTATGCTACTCATACATTACTGCGCTTGTCAGTTTTGCAGATAAGTAAGTACCTGTTTCTCTGTAGATTTTATTACAATGGTATAAACTCAAGATTGAATCACAATCGCGACTGACTCACATCGGCCCGCCATTACGCACTAATGACAGCTGAATCACCGATAGCGTTTAACGATTTCAATCGGTTTTCTATTGAATCGATTTATTTTTCACAGCCCTAATCGTTCGCAGTTTAAAAAACAATTTAAAATACTGCCTGGAAACATTTTTTTCTTTGATTTTGGCTCAACACGGCTAGTGTATTTATAGTCTTAATTATGACTTATGGAAAAAAGGATATTTTGTATATACAAAAATATTTGTGTGATAAAGATATGAACATAATGTTTTTTTTATGGCTAAAAATGTTCTTTTATAAGAGCCAACCACTTACATTTTAGAGTTTTGGTCATTTCGAGGTATTACACTAGTAGAGTAGGTATGGCTTAAATTTTTTTATTTTTCTGAGCTTTTATACCACAAAAAATGGAGGCAAATGATCAAACTTTTCTACTTTTAGTTTCATGAAATAAAATACGTAAACAAAACCACAAATTCTGCAAAAAAGTGGGGCTTAAAGCAGTCTCCACAGCTCTTATGTGACTATTTTCTCTTTAAAAAGTAAATCTCGCGATAGCTAGAGGCTTTTAAGTGTCACAGAGTCACAGATAACTCAACTGTGAATAAGTAACGATAGCTAAGCGTATAGCAGATAAGTACTATGTAAAACTTTTTTATTCTCTGTGGTAAAGGTTCGAAATTCGAATTCACGTCAAGGTCGACGCGAAACTTAGTAAAATATTCCCTAACCGTTCGCGGGAATGAGATAGACGGTAATAATTTATATCTCTCTCCTTTTTCTGAAATATCACATAAAGAAGGTTGGGTGTTGAAGCTCCTGGGAACTTTGCAGGTTCTAGTTTTAGTGTTTGAATTTTATGAAGTGGAAATTTTATATTTAGTAGGAACATTTTATTATTCAAGACAATTTTGTCTTTGTACTCCACTCCAATGTAACTTGTAGTTTTCGTTCTTTGACAATGTAGGGAGTATATATCAATATTTTATTTTAAGAAATTTGACAAGCGGTGGCTTATTATGTAAGTTAGCAAAAGTATCTTTATAATAATTCGTGAAATAATAAATTTCAAATCATATTGTGTTATTTTTAAATTTAGTAATGTAGTATTTATAGAAAAGACTCCGCTTTTCTATATTACGAGATTTTATCGTATCTAAAAAAAAAAAAACTTCGATTTTTCTTCTTTTTAACCCCCAAGATGATGTGTAGCAGTAGTACATAAGGAGTATTATTAATAATTGTAATTACATTGTGCTTATAATTTCAATAAGTTTGTGACGTTATTTTTAATTCTTTGTTCTGTAAGGATTTTGGCGACGCACTTCTTGTGCATTTGCCAGTGTCAAGTATTAAAATATATTCAAAGCTTGATGAAATTTCGTCAAACAGGTCATAGTCACAGACAAAGTCACGGTCAAGTCAATAAAATTTTTTTGCCACATCGTTTATTCAAATCTTGATCTTTTTATACATTGAAATTTAAAGCCACCTCTACAGCAATTTTCTCGCTTCTGGTTTTTCAATCTACCGTCATATTCTTATTTCTTTTAAAAAGATTAGACAAAAGCGCAAGTGGGTTTAACAAAGCCATTGTCGGCAAAAGACTTTGCGATGAAAATTTTCATAAAACTGAACATTTTATGATCTTAATAGAATTTGCCTCTTAGGCACAGCCCACACGTTCGTTGAGCTTGATTCTAAAGATAGCTTTTTAAAATAATATTCCATGACCATAGATCCAGAGTCCTTCAGTCGGAATAATAATGTTTACAGGTATTAAAATTAAATAATGTCAAACAAGTCACAGCCAGAGTCATGCAAAGTAAATCACGGTCAAGTCATATCCTAGTAAAAATGGTGGAATTTTTTTAACAGGCCTCTGTGGAGTTTTGGAAACATAATGAAAATACATGTTTCACCTCATTATATAATTTGCCTACACTCGAACGTGTTCAAGAACATAATTATAATAAACTAGCGGTCCGCCCCAGCTTCGCACGGGTATAGATTATAGCCTATGTCACCCGGGGATAGTGTAGCTTCCCGTCAGTGAAAGTATTTTTCAAATCGGTCAGTAGTTTCGGAGCCCATTCATTGCAAACAAACAAACAAACAATCAAATCTTTCCTCTTTATAACATTAGTAGTATAGATAGTATAGACAACAATCCACCATTATTACATGTAAGACTAGACATAATACAATGAGGCGACATTTTTTCATGTTAGCACCAAAATTATATTATCATTGAATAGGTCTTTCAAAATGAAAATCATATTAAGTAAAAAAAATTGTTTATGTGGACAATTTGCGAAATATATCAATCCAAAATGCGTTTGACTGGTTTTACTTTTTGACGTGATAACGTCTTATAAATCAATGAACGCCGGCTGCACGCACGAAAATTGTCACGTTCCGCCTGAGCCGCGCGTGCAAGCGAGAGCGCGGAACAAGCGAGAGAGGCACGATCGGCTTAAGCGTTATCACGTAAAATTATCGTCCGTAAACCGACTTTACTGACAACCCCTTTTTTAAAGATTCATTGGAACCAATGAAGTGCCAGCGATTTTTTTCACGTGCATTTATATCATATGTCGGTTCGTTTAATTGCTAGGTTATCATTAGGTTAGGTTGCTGCTTTATATCAGGAAAAAAAAATTTTGGTGTCCGATTCGAGCTTCCTGTATATATTTTTATGCGATCTCGGCACTAACTTTGCGCGCTGTGCCTCGTTTCGTCTGAGAAAAAATTGACCGGCGCGTATTCAGAATTTAAAGTAGCGTTTGCGTATTCCAAATACAAAACTAGCGTTGTTTCGTTTCATTTCGAATTTGGAATACGGTCATGTTCTCACGATTTTTTTAGTAATGTGGCAGTCATACGCTTTGTTACTTTGGTATTACGAGTCTAGTAAAATAGAACCGAAACAATCTCTTTTTTATTTCAGTCGAACTAACTAACCAACACAACTACACGTTAGTGCTGCCAAATGTTACTTTTTATAGAATGATACATCAGAAATGTAGAGAAGTGTACTTGTCTTTATTCTGTGGGAGGTCCCAATTTTTTTGTGTTTTCACCCATTCCTAGCTAGGCTAAAGCTATTAAAGCCATACTGACTCGTCTTATGTATGCCCAAGTAAAGTAGTGGAGACTTTAATAGGGGCTTTCATGGAATTTTAGAAACTACAAAAAAATACACGTTTCACCTCATTAAAATAAAATTTTCTTATGCTCGCGCACTTTATGAACACTTAATAAATAATAATCCACTATTATTACACATTAACACTCGAGCTTAGGACAACAAGTTTAGAAAAAAAATAACAGTGAGGCGATTTGTTTTTTTTTTCACTTTGGTGCCAAAACCTCCTTTGTATGTAGGTATAGAACAAGGTAAAAAACTAGGTAAAGACTTTGAGAACAAGGCTAGCTTCTCAACCTTATTAATAGTCGGGCAAAATTTACGATTTGAAAAAAGTTACAGCGGGCCACTTTGACCACTGATAGTTCCTATTTTTGTTACTTTTGATTACTATTTAATTTAAGGTTGTGCAATAAAAGAAATGAAAAAACAACTATCTGATATTGTTGTTCATTAAAATAATTAAATAAATAGCAGCTTCTGCCAAATAAAGAACCAAAATTTATAAAAATCAAAATTCAGATGTGGAAATGTTGAAACTTGTTCACGCGTGCCATTGATTATTCGTTCGCGGGCCACATTGTGACCTGCGTGCCTAGGGTTGAGCAGCCTTGGTATAGAATATAATACAATGGGTTAGATGGTAAATAGTAAAAACTTTTTAGAGATGACGATAGCATTGAAATAAAAAAAAAAATACATTAGAGAATCGAAATTACAACAACACCGACACGAAGCTTTAAAAGTAGAAATAGAATTTTATTACAGGGACAAGTATTGTAATTAAGTTAATTCGGGAAAGTTCTAAATTGTCCGGCAAAGACCGAAGGGGAGCATTTTTGACCTGAATGTTTGTTCGGTTTTACCTACGGAACTGGGCCGCAGATAAAAACTTGAATAATTAAGGTTTGATTAGATTTCCGTGCTTAATTTGGGATACGTGTTTGTTCCGCCTCAATTATAAAGTTCATTAAAATTAATACGGTATATATCGTATCGTATGTAATTAAGTGTAGTTAAATTAAGAGTCTATTTATACACGTTGATATTCATTTTCTCAGAAGAATTATTGAATACATACTTAATATTAGGCACACATGTATTTATAAATATTAAGTGTAGAAACGGATTTATGTACCTTGTTATTTTTTCATGTAGGGTAAATACCCTACATGGAAAAATTATCAATTAACTGAGATTATACTTAACGTGGTTGATATTCCGAAAACCTGTACAAACCTGTGTCTGTACGTACCTGTACAAACCTGAACTGTGTGTGCTTTAATTCTATTTTTATTGTGTGATATCGCTAGACTGAGGAATGCACTGTCTGAATGGGTGTTCCCCGATAGATACAATCTGGGTGTCTTCAAATCACGAGTGAATCGGTTTCTTCTAGGCAAGCGTGCTCCACCGTAGACCGCATCATCGCTTAACATCGGGCGAGTTGGCGGTCAAGCGCAAGCCTATTATTTATTTTAAAAAAAAGTCCCATATTTACAATCGGGTTGCCTTCAAATCGTGTGTAGTGAGCAGGTCGCGAATGAATCGGTTTCATATAGGCAAGCGTGCTCCATCTTAGACCACATCATCGCTTAGCATCGCATCGAGCGAGGTGGCGGTAAATTAATAATACTACGTTTTAACCTGGCATGTGTTCATAGTTCTCTAATTACATGTAATTTGACTAATAAATATACATATACAATATGTACCATCAAAATAGCTATGTACATATTCTAAATCGATTTGTTCTTTGCTTCGATGTATTTTGTTCAATTTAATTACCCGCCGTTTAACAAATTAAAAATACACACCAGGAAATCGGTGAAAAAACACACAGAAGCCCTACAAAGTGAAAACAGAACGAGGAAAGCTTATTTTTATTATTCTCTTCATACCAGAGGCATTTTTTGTTCGTGCCATACATCAAAGACGCTTTACTGAGCGGAGTAATGTGTCTTCCTTTCCCTTTTGTTTATAGAAAAATGGGTAATAACGTGTTTTCCTTATTTCAGTTATGTGCTGGTGACATTATTGTAATCTAGTGGAAATGTGATTTTTTGGAGTTACATAGTTTTGTTTAGTAATAAGGAAGAACGGTATTATTAGCTCTCTATATTAGGGTTTGGGATATATACTTATAAAATTTGTCTCCTCTATTGTCATGCTTATAACATTTATTTTTTCTTATATGTTGTCTACTATAAGAAATATGAGCCTTTAAATATTCCATAAATTAATTTTTTACCGCTATGTTCAGACTTCTATCAAACAAATTTGACGAGTTTATAAAACAAAAATAAATGACAGAAGCATCAATCCTTTTCACAACTATTAATTAAAAAAATAATGAAATCGGCCTAGTTTTGAATGAGTAAACAGAAAAATACGAGACGATGATTTTGTCTACTTTTCGTAGGTATAATCGATCCGAGCTGCAGTTGTCCCATTGCGCTCTACGGGGTGAGGCTTGAGGACAGTAATATATTTGCTAAATAAATATCTATTCATCAAATTTCTTGGCCGTGGTATGCCCTCATAAGCAAAACTCTATAATAGCGCCAAAATCCCAATTATAAAGCAACTCCGTTCTTAGTTACACAACGAAAACCGTAAATAACCTGTTAAACTAATTAAACTTACGTTGTTTACTTTGAACACATGGTAAAGTGTTAAAACGTGTTTTTACACTTTTATATCTTTTCTTACGTTTTACGAGTTTTCTGCGATAGGCAGTTTTCCGGGTGGCTACCGGTTACTAGGAAAGTGTTATAAAGGGCGTAAACAAGGTCTATTTAAGGGATTTTTATTGATTTGCGTGATCGTAATTTTTTTGGGTGATTTATTTGTGGTCGGGTTTGGGAAGTCTAAGAAAAGGGTTGAATTGAAATTATGTAGGTGAAAGTAGTTCTTTAGTACTACCGTAGAATAGGTACGAAATAATCTTGTATTTGACATATTCTCAACTAGATCTCAATTCGGTTGGATTTTTTATATATTTTTTGTTTGATACCAGAACTCCGTCCTTTATAAACCGTCTTTTATATATTTGTAACGATATACTTTTAGATTGGTCCCATATAGAATTCTTCAAAATCAGTTCAGTAGTAGTTTTAAATCAAAGAACAAAATGTCATTCAAGTAAACGAAATTGCGTATTTAGTAATTTAACGTCGGTTTTTTAAATGGATAATTATATAACAATTGTAAATATATTTAAAAAGCCGTGGTATCCTATTTGGGAGGCCGCTAAACTTGAAAGCGTGAGGTTGCGGGTTCAAAACCCGGGCCCGTACCAATGAGCTCTTTGGAGTGTATACGTACGGATTTTCATGCCACTGGCTTTTCGGTGAAGGAAAACATCGTGAGGCAACCTGCATATGTACAGAGAAGAATTTCAATGGCGTATGTGAATCCACCAACCCGCAACTGGGCCAGCGTGGTGGATATGGCCCAATCACCCTTTCGGGGGTAGGCTAAAAGTACAGCAGTGGACTGTTAAAAGGCTGATTATGATGATGATGATGTAAAGATAATGATATAAATAAATTAAAGACTAATAGATCGGGTTGGATACATTCCCTATGATATGAATGTATATTATTTTGTCCCGTGTCTCAGAAGGTCAGTGCTGAAAATCAGCGCTGCAGAGAATTCTGCAGCATTATCTCTGAATACCCTTTTTTGTCGCACTGGGTGTCCAGTGCGACTGCTGTGCCT
Source organism: Agriopis marginaria (assembly GCA_932305915.1). Taxonomy (NCBI): domain Eukaryota; kingdom Metazoa; phylum Arthropoda; class Insecta; order Lepidoptera; family Geometridae; genus Agriopis; species Agriopis marginaria. The sequence continues at coordinate 15,088,847 of OW029914.1, read as the reverse complement.
ACAGCGATAACTGGACATAATATTATTTCTTTCATAGTATTTTTCTGTGTTTTGTGATGTTTATGTTACAGTGTGCATATATAAAAGTTTTCATTCATTCTTACTATTCGTTTTTTATACTCTGCATTAAAACAGTTTTTGTTCTATTACAAGTAAAACTGCGGGTTATTGATTGAAGGTCTTGGATATTTATTTAATTAAATTTAAGGTGGTACGTTTCACCTATGGCGGGAAAACAATAAAACTGTTTGAAATTTAAATTTCCCGCCATTAGTGAAACGTACCACCAATATTGTCCGATGAGATCAGTCCTAAAATAACTCATTTAATTAATAAATATGTATTACTATATGTTTAAACTGGTTGTTCCGATTATAGTTTTAACCGCATTCGGCAGTCTTTTTCAAGGCAAAGCACGCGCGCTACTGCGTCCTGTTTTATTTCGTAATTCCCGTGTAATATAACAAAATGTGTGAAAACTAGCCCGTTTCCATAATAAAATAAATAATTAGGTATATTAAAATAAAACAATTTTACAGAGTTACAAAATTATTAATGTCATCCAAAACATTAGTTTTAAATTAAAACATAACAATAACTTATAACAAATCAGTAGGTACAATTAATCGTAGTTTTAATAATCGCCTGTTGAACCAAAAGTTATAGGGCGCGGTTAAATTTAACAACCGGTTTAACTCTTTACTGCGATAGTAAAATAGAATTAGCTGAAACAACTATCCTTTGCCGCCGTAAAAAGTTTATTGCGCTCTAAAATAGTAAAAAAAGTACAATGATTAAAACGTACCTCAATGAGTTCTAAAAAAAGTTATAAGATTAAAAAAATCGGTGCACTTTAAAAAAGTTCGACATCTATTTCATAATTTATATACGAGTAGCCACTTTTTACCTTTGCCAAAGATTGTTGAAACAAAAAGTGACTAAAAAAGAATAAATGTGTTTCAAATAAGATACATTGCCATCGATTCTGATGCACTCTAAACTAAACTAAATTTGACAGCTCTAAAATTGTTGCCATCCTTCTCTCACACATAAAAATGAAAATGAAAAGAGAGGCAGATAATTTTAGTCCTGTCAGATTGGTTTATTGATTATGACAGAATCGACGCCATTATCTACATTATGCCAGATATTTTTCATTGTTGCTATATTAATTATTATTGTTTTTTCTATGTGTAATATTATAATTGTACCTAAATGTATATTTCTGGTTAATTCAAATTAAAAAAATTTCACTCCGTCTGTTTTTATTTTTCAAAATATTTGAAAAACGAGAAACGAACGAGAAAGCCACGCGATTTAAGCTGCCCTTTTAATTACGTCTGCAGATCAAATTCTGATAGAGTAAGTCAAAAGTTACCTAGTGCCAGACGTCAGTCAGAGGCTGAGCGCTGCATAAGATATCTACAGGGTTACGCGGAAAGAGAAAAGCCGAAAGAATTCCGTTAAACTCACATATCTAAGTAGACTTCACAGGCGTGCAAAACTAAGCGTGTAAATTTTTTCGTACATAAAAGTGAAAAGAAAGATCTTTATTCTGTCAGCCAAGTCGGCGGTATTCTTACAACTCAGTATTGCACAATTACCCATTTTCGTTACAAACTGACACGTGTTGTCGCGGCACCGATTGAGCGGACTGATTTTAGCCGGACTCAATTATGACGATTAATCATAATTGCAATGGAAATATGACATGCAAGGTAGGTCGACTTGCGGCGTTTAGTTGGATATAGGTCTGTGGTTAAACTCATTATTGTGAACAACTTTTACTATGAGATCAGCCCTGATATAGAAAAAAAAAAAAACAGTACAATACATTTTCGAGTCTTCTATCGAGTGTGAAGGACTTCTATGGAGCAGCTGATTTTTTTTCGCGATTTCAGTGTTGGTTCCAGTAAAAGTTGTTCATAATAACGGGTACCTATTATGGATCCCTTGCGACTTAGTACATCCTTTCTGCCTAATCCTTAATGTCCTAAGTAAAATATTAATATATCTGACATGCGGTTTTTGTATCTGTACTAAAGAAAGAGTTGAGTACAAAAAGCTTTTATGATTGCTTTTTAATTTCGGCCTTTGGCTATGAAGATCAAAGAGATCGGATTGGAGTTTTAAGATTCTTTTAAATATTAAACTGAAATAAAAAAAAAAAAATTTAGAACATCAAAGCGTGGGTAAACTTCCATCTTGTGATTATGGGCGAGCTGATTAAAGGGATCAGACTAAGAAAAGGTAACTTTAAGTTATTAATAAAATTTTCTTAAAATTTCTAACATAGATCATGTTTACAAAGGATTTTTTTGTTATGCTGGGCAGGGAAATAACTGACAAAGAGAGAGATATATACTTGTTCTTTTTATAACCAGACAGAGAGAAAATAAAACCGACCAAGCGCGAGTTGGGCTCGCGCACTGAGGGTTCCGTACCACCACATAACTTGTTAGCTAGTAAAGTAAAAAAAATGCAAAAAGACACCGCCCAGGCGGTCACCCGTCCAAGTAGCAACCGCGCCCGACGTTGCTTCACTTCGGTGATCGTACGAGAATCGGTGGCGAATAGAAATCTGACACCGACTCGCACTTGGCCATTATTTATTATTTGTTGTTATATTTTAGAGTGTGTACTATAATCATGCCAAGTTTAACGTTTAACGCTTGTACGTATTGCCGTATTTACATTAGAGCTAATACAAAAATACGTAAAAAAATATGTTTGTTGTATGGGGGACTTTTTTATTATTTGTTAGTTAATCCGCCGTAACATTACATATTCTGTGGTGTGGTATTCGTATTCAACTGGCCTTCTATTCGAAAGATATAGCCGTTAATAGGTAGGACAGACATGGTAGGCTTAGTAATAGGGTCCCGTTTTTACCCTTTGGTTACGGAACCCTAAAAATTGCGATTTGGCTGCACACCTATACTACATACACTATACAGACAATTTATTTTGTGGCATAACAACGATTAAAACATTAGGTTTAAAAAAATACAGATCTAGAACTTAATATATTTAATTTTAATACCTACCTACCATCCTAAAAAAGGTAGAGTGACGACCTGCGAAAGGCGGCTGGTGGCAAGTGGATGCGAAAAGCAGAAGATCGTGCCTTGTGGCGTTCTTTAGGAGAGGCCTACGTCCAGCAGTGGACGAACATCAAATAGGCTGATGATGATGATCTTAAAAAAGTATTTTCCTTCTATTCGAAAGATATAGCCGTTAATAGGTAGGACAGACATCGTAGGCTTAGTAATAGGGTCCCGTTTTTACCCTTTGGTTACGGAACCCTAAAAATTGCGATTTGGCTGCACACCTATACTACATACACTATACAGACAATTTATTTTGTGGCATAACAACGATTAAAACATTAGGTTTAAAAAAATACAGATCTAGAACTTAATAATATTTAATTTTAATACCTACCTACCATCCTAAAAAAGGTAGAGTGACGACCTGCGAAAGGCGGCTGGTGGCAAGTGGATGCGAAAAGCAGAAGATCGTGCCTTGTGGCGTTCTTTAGGAGAGGCCTACGTCCAGCAGTGGACGAACATCAAATAGGCTGATGATGATGATCTTAAAAAAGTATTTTTATTGGTTCTAAGTACACATGGGTAGTGTTTTCTAAAGTTTACTAACTGTTTTAAATCATCTAACAACGATCAAAAGCGGTATAGACCATTCCCCTAATTCATAGACAATTTATTTATTTACCTTACTTCCTCACCACTTACGCGCGTAAAAACACACTTCCCCTCTCTAAAAATAGTTCGTAACATCTTGAACGGAATAAGTTTATCCTAAAGTTACTTCCGTGCTTTTATAACTATCCCACTTGGGTTACTTGGCACCGGAGTTTAAGGGTTAAGTTATTTTTTTTATATAAATGGTGCATAGTGGTAATAGGGCTGTCTCCTATTTTTTATTACATCATAAAAAAGCTGATAATAAATAGAGCCCATCAACGAAAACAAAATTAAAATTTGTTCAAAAATATATAAGTTACAAGTATTTTAATTTCATGCTAGACAGAGAGCGCATTATAGCACGTTATGACGTCAAGCCGTGCGTGCGCCATAGATGCTATATTAACACATGCTTTGCGAGAGAGGGATAGAGGATCCGCTCTCTATCCCCACCAAAAACTATAACCGCTTATATCTCAGAAATGTATCAGCCAATTTAAAGATTTTTTTTCAGAATGTCTAATGTATTTAAATTAATCCTTTGCTAAGCCTGCTATTTGAAGTAAATAAAACATTATCAGGATGTCTGTGTCCACATTCTCACAATATATGTATAAAAATTACAGATATTACGGCTGAGACAAAAACGCCAAGCCTTTTAGGTTGTACTTGTCCCAACCTTAAACTACTTACGAATATTACTTGGTTATAGAAAATAACGAATTTTGCCGACTTTGTTATCTTTCTTAAGCAGATTTCAGTGAATTCCCCGGGGAGCACTAAAACTTTTACAAGACAGTGTTTTTGAACGAAATTATTTTTTTCATTTAACATCAACGATAATATTTCTTGAAAAAATATAGTTAGATGTTAATACATTATTTTGTTGAAATTCGTCGAAACGTTATGAAATTAAATTTTATTACATAACTATTCCGAACTTTTGGTTGAGAAATAATGAAACTAATTTGTGAAATGTTTAATTTAAATGTCTAACTTTATTCATAGACGTTATTCATAGAGTAACTCAGTTCAAATAGGTACCTAACTATTGCGCTTTTTATACAATTTTTTTAATATTATTTAGAGGTTTTTGGCTTCGCGCGTCTTGTGTATATTGTGTTATGGTGGAGGGTTTTATGGAATTTTGGAAACTACACGAAAAGACATGTTTCACTTCGTTATTAATCTCTACATAGTATAAATTAAAGTCGCTTTCCGCGTCTGTCTGTCTGTATGGTCGCTAACTCCTCCTAAACCACGCAACGGATTTGATGTGGTTTTCACCATCAGTTAGATACATTTTCACGGAAGGTTTATGTAATATATATGGGTCGCTAGTTATATAGTTAGTTATGGGTCGCACCCCGGCTTCGCACGTAAATTACACCCGTGCGAAGCCGGGCGGGCGGGTCGCTAGTTATATTATAACTTTCCTTTGATCATATACCTATCTACCTACTTTGGAATTTGAATTTGCTTTAAACTCGAGCTCGTACCGAAAAAAGTCTTATGAAGTGAAACGGCGAGGTCAGTTTTTGGCAGATCAAAATACATATCATCAAAAGGACGACCAATTGGGCTGTGTAAGTGCTAAAGGGGAAACTGTTATAAAACACTTAAAATTTTTCAGACAAATAACGTCTTGATTAATTTCAATTCAAAACACAATAAACAAACGTCTTCACAAAATGTTGTAACTTAAAGGTCACATTCCGTTTTACTGGAATCACAATAATTCGTCCAAAGCTTAACTGTCGCGTTCCGTTTTACGTGACTCCGCGTCACATCACAATTCGTCCGGAGCGTATCTCGAAACATGAAAACTCGGAACGTTCTTACGTATGTTAATTACTAAACTTGTAGAACGAACGGGTACCGCAATGGGTTACGAAAAGATCTCAGAAGATATTTCGGGTGTTTCTGTAAACCCTTGCCTTTTGTGGCTTTGCTGTTTACTTTAGACAGAAATGTACCTACGACGTTCCATTGTTTGATTTTAATATTTGGCGCAATGCTGGTTAGTAATTTATATGAGGTCAGATGATAACTAAACATTTTCGGGTGCTATCAGTGTTGCCAGGAAATTGGCTAGTGGCTCTCCCACTCAACTAGGTATATACCTATATAGATAAAGTAGTCGCACAATCAGCTGTAGGTATTTTTTTTAAATATAGATTCTAGAAATTACACAACAGGAACAAAAAAGAAAGAAGAAATATAAATGAAAAATTTATGATTTTGGCGTCCCACGTCTTGAGCATTTGTCAGTGTCTAATATTAAATTATTTTCACGTTTTATTACATATCATCAAACAAGTCATCTATGCCAGAGTCAAGTGATACTTTGCAATAAATCACGGACAAGTCTAAGTCATGCCCTAGTAAAGTGATGGAGACTTTCAAGGCTTCCATGGAGTTTTGGAAGCAACACGAAAATACTTTTTTAATCTCTTTATATAGTTTTCCACAATCGAGCATGTATAATAATTGACACACAAATGGCATGTAAACTAAACTTGACAACATATTAAAATGAAAAGAGAGGCAGATAATTTTAGTCCTGTCAGATTGGTTTAGTTTAGTGAGTGATATGACAGAATCCACGCCAATTGAGTGTGCAGTCCTTATATCCAAGCTATGACAAAAAAAAAATACTCTTAGACCAAACACAATTCAGTGTCATGACAAAAAAAAAACTTCCTAGATATTTTTAGTAAAAAAAAAAGAATTTGTGGCAAGGGTCGGTAAAGGACATTAATCTTGTTATTTTTATGTTTCCCTTTCGCCATCAATACACGGAAAAGGGGAATGGGCTGATAAATCATATCCTTATTCTTCGGCGATTATTTTATTTGTAGCAATTTGTCCAATTATTGGCTTATTCATGATTTTCGTTCACGAGAAATAAATGTAGTTACTTAAGTAGGCTACTAAAAGGATAACTGAAATTTGGCGCCAAGACGAAAAAAAAATTCACCTCATAGTATTATTTTCCTATACTAGAATATTTTATAGTGTTAATGCGAAACGTGTCTTTTTGTGTTGTTTCCAAAACTCCATAGAAGCCTCTAGTAAACTCTCCACCAATTTACTAGGGTTTGACTTGGACTTGACTTTGCTTGACTATGACTTGTTTGACGATATTTAATTTAAACATGAAAATATTTCAATACTTCACACTGGCAAATGCACAAGACGTGGGACGCCAAAATCCAGAGGAAAGAAATAATAAGGACAATACAACGTAATCATCACAAACGTTACAAAGTCTTACGTATCGAAACTACCAAGAACTCTAAGTAATGTTTATAATAATAAAGATTACTTAGAATGTTTATTATTACAAAGATTATGTACATAACTACACGTAGGTAAGTAGGTATTTGCCGCCTCTGATGCCTGTCGCATCACAGTAAGCAAATAACCGTTTCTCAGTAAGCGTTAAATTCACGCTACTATTTCTCAGTAAGTATCTACTCACTATCTCATTACATTGTTTCATTAATTATGCAATAATATAAAAAAAAAACAGTATCAACTAAAAATAAGAAGGACTCATAATTATTTAGGTTTAGTTAAAGTCTTGTCTTGGAGTCCAGTGGATGCAAAAGGCAGGCTGTCGTTCAGTGTGGAGGTTAAAGGGGGAGGCCTATGTTCAGCAGTGGACGTCTTCTGGCTGATGATGAAAGTCTTGTAAAAATGTTACAAATATTACGTGAACGGAAAAAAAAATATTTTATGAGCAAAGGCGTAGACGATTTTGTCCATGGTGTAAATGTATTTACAATATATATATATATATATTTTTTTTTAAATACGAAATGAGACTAGGTATACCTAAATAGTTAAAACAGAGATTGAAAGTCCTCATCAAAACTTTTGAATCACAAACCAAAACGTCATTTGTGTACCTATGTATTATTGGTTTTTGTTGAATTAAAAAAAAAAGCGCTGATCTACCAAACAAAAAAAAAGAATCATCAATATCAATACATAATTAGTGTAGTAATCGCGTAACAACCATTTAAAAAAAACATACAGTCGAATAGATAACTTAGAATAATAGAAAGCAACTATTTTAAAAATACTTGAAAAAGCTAAAAATCACCACAGAAAAATTTCCAGTTTAGTTTCGCTACTCGTTCAGAGATGGCGTTAGTTGTCGCGTACCACTGCCAATTCGCGTTCTCTAGATTCGTTCAAGGAGTAATTTTGTCATACCACGCGTGTAACATAATAGAACTCCCAAATTGAATTTCCTTACAAAAATAATATATCCCTAAGCGTGTTTTCAAGGAACGCGTAGGCAAACACACAAAGGTACTTAATGTAATATCTCTCAGAAATTGCGCTTGAAATGTTTGGGGATGAGAGAATTATTGGGAATTTAATATACACAGATTAATTTTGCCAACGTTTGTTACAAATGTTTACCAAAAGCTTTGTGAATCAAATTGAAATTGAAATTTAGACACGTAGTTCATGTAAATTTAGATTTGTTGCATTTGGGACATTACGAGTACCTAGCTATGTTTTGAGTAACAAAATATAAACAATGTTCTGTTTTTGAAATTTAAAAATCATCCGTCAATATAGTGCCTGCTAAAGCCAGATATAGACAAACAAATTCTTATCGAATAAATATAGAATAAGCCATTCCAAAATGGAAAACTGGAATCGTGCTTGGGAGTCACGTCCCCTTAATTTAGTTCGCTACGGTTTGTCGGACCACTTTCTAAAAAAAGCACTTTAAAAATTGATTTATCGAATATATTGGAAGTTAAATTAGAGTTTTCATTTTAACATTGTAGCGATAGGGATGTCCGTTATGGACTTTAGACCTTTTTCGGCTTATAGTATTTTGTGCTTTTGGCCGACGTTAATGATATTATATTTAGCCGAATTTCTTTTAATCTAGTATGTAAACAATTACAATATTTATAAAAGTACTCTTCATTTAAGTATGAAACAGAATTAAATTGTATTAGCCTTTGACACTTTCAAACGAATTATCAAGAAACAGTAATTGGCAAATTCGGCTTTCATAATCTTACCTATTACTGAATATCTATTTTAAGGTTTCCGTGTCTATTTTGCTTTGCAAACCTTATTAACTGCGCGTTTATTAAGTTCGGGTTTATTAAATAGCTTTACAGAATAGTTAATTAAAGCTGTATTAAAATTATTATTCGTAAATTACATTCTTATTGAATTCTTACTACATATATCAATTGTGTTGTGTGGCAACACCATGTATTTTGCTGGGGTAGTGCCTTCCCATTATGATGTTATGTTTGTTGTACAAGATTATGCAAAATTATGTTATTAAAAGAATGATTTAGTCGTAGTAACAATAAAAAAATATGTAAACAACAACAAAAAAGATTAATATAGATCCTTCTTATATACTAAAATCCCGATGGAAGGAGAAATACAAGATATTTTACGTATCACGATTTTAGAAATGAACATTAGTCGAGTTGTTTATTAGAAAACTTTATAGCTAGATATAATCTCAATCATTAGACAGGATGTCGATATCGACGCTCAAATTGGTTTCTATAGAGGTTTATGTTACTTTTATGTCTCAGTCTAAGAGGTTTTCATACTAAAACTTATTTGTCTGTCTATTCTCAGTGTTATTTGATACATCAAATTACTCATTTAATGCATCTATAAAGGTACCTACTCTCTTTTGTTAATTTTAGAAATAGGTTCTAATTCTTACATTTTCTGTTGTTTATCATATAATAACAATCTTTAAGACTACTTGGTGTCAAAGATTTAGATGTCCTTAATCTTTATCAACCACCTCCAGTTACCCAGAGATGAGCTGAGTGGACTGGCCACTTTGTTTTAAACATTGGCATCGGTTTTAAATTAATCATAGCCCTTGTTCAGCTTTACCATACCAAATCAGTCAACATTCATAAGTTATAAAAGTTAAACCGACGTTACGAAAAATATTAATAGGGATCTGGCACTCACGGGTCACGATCCCGGGTTTACTATTTACACTATTTTATTTTGTTTTGTTTTGAGTTTCCGATTCTACATTTCAATTTACTTATTAATATAATTAAAAGTTTTTATAACATCCGCGTCTAACGTACGTGAATTCAATCAAATGGTTTTAACTTAGTTACCACTAGTTCTTAAGTTTCTTTATCTGTAACTTTTATATCTGTTGTGCACAATAAAGAGTTTATAACTATCTAATTGCGACCCGTAACGGTGTAATTTTTATAATATGTATTATTTTCTGTCTATGAAGGTAGACTCTACGATTCCACTCACTTTCCTACAGGTATCATACATTGTTCATATAATATAAAAAATTAAGAAGTACGCCCATCTATGTTTTAATCTAGGGTCAGAGTATAAGCAAGTTCTATGGCACACATTTTACTTAAATTCATTAAGCAACTTCTAAGTTGAGTGGGAAGGTTTACACCTACACACAAACTTTCGCCTTTATGATAGTTTTATTAAATTAGAAACCCCTCGTTAGTTAAGTTTTAGTTCTGTCTCAGATTTCAGGTGAGAGGATGTATCAGATGTCTCTAGAGAAAAACGCCGTGGCGCTCCCAACACTTTGTCTTAAGATAGTGACTACCATTTTACAGTCCCCTCGGGGCACAGTCACTATACATTGTACAACAAACGCTTGGAATTTCATTCTCATTACAAAGGACAAACGCCCGACATTACAGTAAACTTGAATTAGGGACGACGACAAATCTGCTAGTTATGTTTAGAAAGGATAACTTTGTCAAACCTTACCCGTAACTTAGTTTGAACGATAAAGTCCCACGATATTTTAAGTTGAATCCCTTTGGACATGGATAGGCGAATTACTATTGTCAATATGGACGTTTTCAATTTATGCTATATCAAAATTACCAGTAACTAACTGTGCCATGGGTCTTATCTTTTATCGATCTATCGTTTCCAATCTATCTTATAGGAATTGCTCGTAGTTTGAGATATTTTTTTAGAGAGAAGTAGCCTCTTTGTTAATGCGGTATAAGTGAGCACCTAATTTCATCTATAATCCATACCCTTTAACCGTTCATAGATACACACAAACTTTCGCATTTACAATATTTGTGTGGTCGGTGTTTCTGACGAATTAGCTCATTGTCTGAAACTTGATTATGAGCAATAAAATATGATTTAGATTTTGATCTCTCTGTTTTGATAGGATTGTTTGATTTATGAAATATTCGTATACGCAAATTGTTATTAACCCATATTTTATAAAGTTCTAGTTAATGAACACTGTGTTTATAAAGTTAGTGGACTTTAACTTTGACATCGTCAGTAAAAATATTTTTTGGATCACAGTTGGCTTTGCCTACGTTTGACTGCTTTTCCCTAAAAATTTTAAACGATGAAGTCTACTATGAAATAACGTTTATTTAGGAAAAGCCGATTCAGTCACGACTTTTTAAAACCGGTATGATACATTATGTTGAATTCAGCAGCGTAATTCCACAAAAACTATTCGCAAATTAAGTAGAAATAATGTATTTATGTCTCAATGATGTCCACAATTGGTTGACCACATTTAAACTTCAATCACCTTGCAAAATGAACGCACTGATGCATCAAAATTGCGGAACTGCAATTTACTTTAACTATTTATTATTGCCCCATTAATTTTTATCATCGCCGTTTCGATTTCGAAAACGTAATAAACTTTAATGTTGTATGTAAATAAATTTAAATATGTTTAAAATTTGTGTGGTCCTACGCTGTCTAGCGTGAGATATTTAATGAACTACGTACTAATTGACATGGAGGACCGGGTAGCGGTAATAATGTCACGTTAACTGAATTTGTGGGCTCTATACAAGAAGATCTATTTAGATTTTAGTATAACGCTGGTAGTATGCGGGCCTTCCTTTGCGTTATCTCTGTTATTTATGCCCTTTTTAGGTTTAAATTTTAGTGATTGCATGAAAGAATTGTGTTTGAAACCATCTTTTTGTTTCTAGTGTTCCTTTTGATTCGAGAATATCTTCTTTTTGAATTCGTCTCGAGCACTTATTATTTTGATTTCTGTCAATATGCTGGATTTTAAAATGTATTTTAAACAAGACGATAATTCGATGTTATTATGATTAAAACTAACGGGGTTTGTCGCATTGAATAAAATTGTTACTCATATTATAATGTCTTATTTTAATTTTATCATTTAGCCTACTTCCTATATTAGGCTTGAATTATGAATCATAAATTTATATAACTCGAGTTGCGATTTATCGTTGCACTGTCATAATTACTTATGGATGCAAATGAGGCTCCATAAATCTTCAAGATAACCCAGTCACGATCGATGCCACTACAGAGATGGGTAATATAATAAACACTGTACTCACCTAAAACTACTAATATAAAACACAAACTAATGTACAAGATCATCAGGAATCTTTGGTAACTAATAACCTAATATTTTTATCACACACAAATACGGCAATCATCTACGCGATTGCCGAAATTTCATATCACAGTACACATCACTAACTACACTAAGTTGGCCGCACTGCGATCCCATCAGGCCCTCACTGTATTACGAGCACATATTTTTTGTGGACCCGATTGCATTCGGCACCACAACTTTTCTTCACAACTTAAAGTTTTGGTCATCGTACGTTTTCGGCACTCGCGCGATAGTTATCGTCACTTCCCATCACTATTTGTTTTGACGGATATTTCGATTCGAACTTTGAATCGATTTGAGTCACTTTTGTTCGTTATAGCGTTTGTTGTTCGATAGTTTTTGAAGAGCGTCGGGCGGCGGTCCGTCACGCACGACGGTCGAGACGCAACTGGCGTGAAGTTAGCTGGTGTGAAGTGAAGAATGCGCCGCGCATCGTTGGCACACCGGCCGCTCTCGACTTGAACCCCGTCCGAAATGAAGAGGCGTTCTTGAGCACCTAATTTACAATAATCCGATGTGTCCCGAACTTCCCCGGCTAACATAACCAGACTGACGGCCGTGCATTGTCGGTGGCGTCGCCCTCAGGCTTGCTTGTTCCAAATCGTATTCTATACGTTTTCGGAACAATCTTTGTGTTCCATCTCTTTCTATAAAGCTTTCGAATGGAGAAAAAAAACAGGTAAACGCTCCGGGGCCTACGGAGTGCAATGTAAAGTTATGATGGTTTCGAAACTTTGGATTTTATATTCCGTGTCGCGTTTCCAATTTAACGCATTTTAAAGTAGAATTCGAATTGAGCAATGGCTGATCGAACGGTGATAATATTTTAGCGAGTAAAGTTCAAACTATAAATGTACCTAGTTGTAGACTGGAAATGTAGAGCAACGACCTTATTAGACATGACTTGGCAAACATAAGGGTAATCACAACGATGATATTGTAAATAGCTTCTACTCTCCTTTAAACCTAAGGTAACGCTTGTATTGTCATTGTCACTCAACTTGAGTCCAGCCGATGAGTAAATACGTCTGACAGCTGCAAATCAGAATGAAAACCATTTCATTGTAGTATATTGGCTACCAATATCGAGTTATATGTACTAATTAGGTACTAGTACATATATATCGATGGCTACCAACTACAGTCCTATATTCAATAAGCTAGTAAAAGTAATCAGAATAATTATAACGTTTTCGTTCAGTTCTTTATATGTATATGACGCTTTTTATATTATTGTTATGGCAATTGGGAGAAGCCTTTTTTCAGCGGCCGAATATAATCTTCAACTGGGCCAGATTTAAGATGCGTGACCGCGAGTGGCATTTACAACTTTGAACATGGAGATAGCGTGCACGTAGCTGCAGGACCTATTGAATGTTTAAGAACAACGATAGCCATTGATTGATGAATCTAGGGACCTAGTGAATATCACAGAATTTGTCCTGAGATTTCAGGATTTTTATAATATAATACATATATCTTATGTCTTTATCTCTTTTATCATTATTATTTGCTTTTGATGGATATTCTTAATATGTTTTCTAAGATACTTTTGATATCTCGTAAATTTAGGTAGCTTTATGTAGGTACTACAACATAGCAACCATAGGTTTAATTAACCGTCTATTGTATTATGTTTGTGTCTTCAGTTTGCTTTTCGATATTGTTTGAAGCACAATAGAATACTGGGAAATGCTATGAATAAAATAAGCCCTTTTGATTGAAAGATCTTCGTCAGAATTTCATACAATACGTAAGAATAACTTGTTTAACTTTTAGTATGAGAAATATATTCGTAATTTCTCTATGGAAAATTTTCTGAATCAATTTGAGACGATAAGTAACAATTTTGCCACAAGTAACTACGAAAAGTCAATTTCTAAAGTATCTTAAAGGAAAGTTCCAAGGAGGGAAAGGACAAGACAGACCAAGGAGAGTAAATGTCATGAATACAAAGAAAAGAAGACGCTAATAAGACACTTATAAAGATGTTAATTACTCTTGCAAAAGCAACGCCCTACAATAATGATGATGATGGAGGAATACTGGTGAAAATTCACATTGATAGAGAAATGACAGAAGGTGCCAAGTTTATACATCTTTAGTAACATCAAAATTTTCTTTTTAAAGAGAAATTGACGCAGTTTTATTGTTTGCAGGAAAGCAAGGAAAATGTTAAATATTAAAACTTTTACACAGTTTTGAACAGATAACAGTGTTTTCGTTGGCGTTAAGCTTCATAACAATTTATAGAATGTAAAGGGAATCAATAAAAATATTGTTCTTCTCGTGCTACTTTGGAATTCAAGAATCAGAGGTTCCGTAGTATCAGGATCAGGAATAACGTAGTTTTCTTTTTATTAAAAACTAGCTACGCCCCGCGGTTGCACCCGTGTGGTGTGCTTTATAACATCAGCTATCTGCCAGTATCGTCAAAATCATTTCAGCCGTTTTGGAGTCCATAGGGAAATAAATACATCCATACATAAATACTCGCCTTTTATATATAAGAAAGAAGATGTTTTCTTTAGCAAAATAATGTTGTCGTGTATTCAAACGATTAAAATATTATTCTGATTCGGATTCGGTAAAAACTTTCCGTCGAGGACGCATCACGAACATCGGGCGCAACTCTAACGTGAAGTAAGAAAATCCCATATTCGATTTAGGATTCGGCTACGATGACACAATCGAAGGCGAAAATCAAATATTTGTCACAACCCTAACAAAACTTTATTAAACTAATCAAATCAGTGACTAAAAACTCTAAACTACGAGTAGACACAGCGTTTTTGTTGTGACTACTGTAATTAAACGAAAAATTAAGCATACTGATCTAAAAATGCATCTCTAAATTCCATTTTCCGCCACAAAGAAATAGTTCGCAAGCTTCGAAGACCGTTAGCTGAAAATGAAGTAGTATAAGTAGTTAGTACTGCCAAGTTTCACCATTCAAGTTACCAAGATTCCGTACAAACTATTACCTGAGCTAACAGCACTCAGAATAAGTTTTAGTTAAGCATAGTGCTTAAAATCTAGATATTTTACATACCAATAAGTACCTCCTAAAACTAAAAACAGTCGTTTCCTTTCATTTTATGGAAATCAACAAAGGTCCCTCAAAAAGCGTAACATAATTATACCACTGTCCGTGTCCACCCCAAACTGTAAAAAACTTTTATAAAAAAATATTCCAACATAAAACCACCCTAATCTACTAGTGTCCATCCCTAAAAACTTTAAAAAGTTGTTAACGAATTTCGACTACTTTTTGTTGACGAACATTTTCATGTATCGAATTCCATGTTTGAAAAAAGTTTGGTTTTTATTTCGTCGATTATACAACCGATGTTCGTTTGGCAAATGAGTAAAAGCTACAAAAAAAAGTCATTTTTTTGGCATATGCAGGCAGGGTGCATGTCACACAGTTTTTGACAATAATGGTCAGAAGATAACAAATCTTGATTATCTGTGGTAATAAATAACCGAAAGGTCGGTTCGATTCTCGGTTTGAGGTAAATTATCGTTCTTTTGTTTTGTCGCGATAAACGGGAGTATCGATTACTTTTTAGCGGAACATCGAGTTGCTTTTTAAAATTGTATCGTATTCGATTTGTAAAACGTGAATTATAATGACAGGTAAAAAACTCTTAAGTCCAGCGGTTCAAGAAGGGTTTACTAAAATGAATTACCAAAAAACTTTATTGCAAAAAGCGGGAATAATAAACCTAGAAAATAAAGATCGCTTTGATTTTTATTTTAATTTGATTCCATTTGCTACCAACCACATACTTTTATTTCGTAAATAATATTGAAAATAACCTTCAGGTAAAACATCTGTATCGCCCTATCTTAACAAAACGTTTTATTCCTAAAATTAGCACGCGTGATTGCCACCAAAGCAAATTCTACCCAAAAAAAAATCACGCCTAGAACCGAATAACATCGCATCAATGTAACTTCCTAAGCAATTTTACGGATTTTAAAAATCTTCCGGCATCATAGCTGCAACTGCATGAGCCACCTTTCAACAAAGAAAAAAAAACTTTTTGGGACGAGGCAAGCAATAATGAAAGATGAAGATAACAGATGGAGGGAAAGAGATGGAACAACAATAGGAATGGCAGGTAAGAGTCCCTTACTTTACAGTGCTACAAACTTACTTAAAGAGATGGTCCAATCAAGGAACTAGAATTTCGAAGGAATTCTTTGTTTGGAAAATGCAATAGAGGCGCCTTCACTGGACTCTACAGATCAGTTGGTTGGTTGTCTTTAATTGAATGTCGTAACTCAAGGTGGATTGAATTTGGTTGGCCACGGTCTTGCAAAATCTTTTCTTAGGGTTTCGGTGCGCGGCGCTAAGGTTTGACGATTTCATAAATTTAACTGCATTTGTCATTGAGTTTTTTGTGTATAATCCACGGTTATCATATCACAAGTTCACAAAAAACACGAAGTTAGCGCTCTACGCTTTATTTACGCTTCGCGGTTTTTATATTTTTATGGGTTTTTACAGTTAGTACATTTAGATACTGTTAAATAACTTTGTAATATTTTCTTTTAAACTGGCAAGTGCCTTTATTAACTAAACAAATACAAGTTAACACTAACACTACCAAAAAAAGTACACTGCCCCGTCTAAAGACAATATAATAATATATAAAAATAACATGGACGAGACTATAACTATAACCAATGTTATACATGGTCATACATAACATTGGTAGAAGATGGGAGGCTTATGTCCTGCTGTGGGCTGAATGAGCTGTCAATGATGATGATGATGATGATGTTATTATTATTAATTAACCCGTTATATGATTACAGCTATTTTCAAATTTGACAGCTTTTGGTACCGTTTTTTTTAAATTATAAATATGCTTGCGCTTGGGCGTCAACTCGATGCGGCCTACGATGGAGCACGCTTGCCTAGAAGAGACCTATTCAATCTCGACTTGAAGACACCCAGATTGTAACTATCGGGGAATACCCACTCAGGCAGCGAATTACACAGACTAGCAGTTCGCATAATAAATGTGGAATCAAAGCGATTCGTACGGGTTCTATTGTACAAGCAAAAATAATAAAAAGATTCCGTAAAAAAATTATTTGCACAAACAAAACAAAATAGAAGCATAATTCAAATCGTAATACTGTAATTAAGTACAATAAAATTATTTTAATAAAATAAAGGTGCGTAATCCGAAAATGCAAGCACCCATAACTTTACACATAATTCTTTAATCTGGCAACATTCTTACAGGTGGTCGGGTCAACTGGGCCAACTACAGTGACTGATTCCAGCGGCTCGCGCCAGTAGCTCGCCGCAGCTAGCCGTAATGACAGCCCGGAGGCATTGAGGCTTATCTCGAAATGCTTTAGTTCCACCGAAATTAGGGAGAATTAAGGATAATCAGTATAAAAGCTTGTAGACCTTTGTTTTGGTTGAAGTCGGAGGTAAACTGGGAGTTTTGAATAGGGCAAGTGAGCTTTAGTTGGTCTTAAAATGTTAAATAGAAAATACTAAGAGGATAAGCGCCGGTATGTAACTAACTAAACGGTAAATAACTAATGGATATCTATCCATTAGTTATTTACAAAAGTAGTGATTCGTAAAACTTTAGGAGGGAAAGTTTGAGAATAGATTTCGTTAAATTACTGTCATAAAATAAACAAAATTATGTTATAGTTTACTTATTTTATAATAATCTTGAAAATTACGGCTTTATTTATTCGTTTTATGCCCGAAAATACAAATATAAAAAAAATTACGATTCATTTTGTAACACGCCTCTTAATTTACCTAAGAATTTTAAAGGTATATTTTGCTTATGTCTATATTGTAAATCGTCATCGTGAGACAGATAGACAGAGACAGAGATCAACCTTGATAACACTCTTTAGTTGTTTTTTTGTTTGTTTCTGCTGACACCGGGTGGAGCCGACCCAGCAAAATCTTCAGTTTTACTTCTTGGGATCCAGATCAGACACGTGTTCACTTGTTCAGCCATCTGTTCTGCGTGCTATGTGCCCAGCCCACTGCCACTTCAAGTTGCTAATCCGGTGGGCTATGTCGGTTTGTTGTAAAACAACAAAACGACTAAATTATGTTATACTTCTCATTAGTAAAAATGTTACAATCCACCCGAAACAAGTTAGGACTTTCCGGTCGGCCAGTTCCCAGGAGTTTTTATGTTTTCATTCAATTCATTAGCAGCGCCGAACTATGGCCGAACAAAAGTTCGCGAATGGTCTAAACTAAAACAAAGCTGCTTAAGCAATTTTGAAGGTGGGCCACAAACAACAATCTATATATATAAATGCGAAATTCATCTACTCACTCACTCATCACTAAATCTCAAAAACTACTTGACTTACGAAGCTAAAGTTTTGCAGGTAGATTCCTTATGGAGTGTAGAGGTCCGCTAAGAAGGAAATTCCGCTAAGGATTTTGCGAAAAGGCTGAATTAAGGGAGGCAAAAGGGGGTTGAAATATTATATGAAAGTCTAAGCGTACGAAGTAGCGGACAACAGCTAGTTTTTGTATATATCAGCTAGCGCTGCGGACCGGGTAGTCCTTTGCTCAGCAGACTGGGATCGAATCAAAAACTATAGCATACTTAATAGGCATCCTTTTATTTCTGTTCAACGATTTCTCGCGGTCCCTTGGTAGTCGTATAAATGTCTCGCCACATACCTTTCTGATGTCTTCGGGATCAGAAAGATTGCAAAACAAAACTGAGAAACGACACCATCAGACAAGTACACCGCGAAAGCACGTCTCACTTTTTGCCTTAATTTAAAATCTAATATTTATACAGCGGCGCAAAGACAGACTCAAAGACAGACACTCTGGGTGACTTGAGTCACCATGCTTTGAGAGACAGACAGTCAGATAAATAACCCGTTATTCAAATCACGGATCACGGGCCCTGGGTTGGGAACCCTTGGTCTAAAAAGTTAGACCAAAACGAGGTTGTCATTCGACCCGCCTAGAATTCTAGATCGCGTGTCAATTAGTCATGGATAATCGATTTTTTTGGTACATTGTTGGCCGTTTACCGTGGTTTGACGACCTCTTTGAATGGTCTAGTCTGGACGTAATAGTACCTAGGTACTTAATTACCTACTTACTGAGTTAGCAGAATAACCCCCAAGTAAATCACATATTAGTCGAAGAATGACAATAAGTTGAATTCCCTGCCGGCCTATGTTTCATGAGAACAACAATCTAGGCATCTTCAAGGCTAGAGTGAATAGATTTCTTCTAGATCAACGTGTTCCATCCTCGGCCGCAACGTCACTTACCATCAGGCGAGTTGGTAGCCAAACGTAGATCTATTGTTTTTTTTTTTAAACAATAAAGGATGCCAAGAACTTGAAATGGAATCTTCAATTTCTATATCCGTGTACTTCTGGTAATACATATTTATAATTATTCACGTGTTTGTATATGAATACCGCTTCATCTATACTAATATTATAAAGAGGAATGATTTGATTGTTTGTTTGTTTGCATTAAATAGGCTCCGAAACTACTGAACCGATTTGAAAAAATCTTTTACTGACGGGAAGCTACACTATCCCCGGGTGACATAGGCTATAATCTATACCCGTGCGAAGCTGGAGCGGACCGCTAGTTGTTGATATTGCGAAAACCCATACGAAGTGCTTCGATTCCACTTTTATTATGCAAACTGCTAGTCTGTGGAATGCGCTTGGGTTGCGATGGGTGTTGGGTTGGGTGGGTTACAATTTAGGTGTCTATAAGTCACGAGTGAATCGGTTTCTTCTTGGAAAGTGTGCTCCATCGTAGACTGCATCATGGCGAGATGGTAGTCGAAGCCTATTTATCAATGATAAATTTTTTATATAATAATTATTTAAATAAAACTGCAAAATGGAACCTATGACATTCCCGTGTTATCCGTGGACAAATTGTCTTTCCACCGTTTTTATCCCGCGAGAAAGTGACAAACCTAATCCAAACTCTAGGTTTGTCGCGTCAAAGACAATAATTTCTCCATAACCCGTTCTAGGCCTTCAGGAGGTAATAAAAAAACAGACATACAAACATACATACACCCGAAAAACATTACCCTACGTCTTGGGTAGTCTGGTAAAGAGAAATTTTGAACTTATCAAAAAGTGTCTCATAAAAACTTGTTATAAATAACGGTTTAAACCTACAATTAATGATCTGACCGTTATGATAATTACTTAATAATAAAATATCTTTACTGGATTATTTTGATTTAAATAGACTATTATTCCTAGTTTTATTCACAGAATCAATCATACCAAAGTGACATTCGACTTTCATAACTCCGTGATTTATATCTCGTTTAATATCGTCGAAAATATCGGTTATTCACATAAATACTGACATTATCAAGATTAATGACATTGTTTATTGTTTAAACAATTTCGGTTTATTTGATAGGTTGACCGAAACGAGGGAATACAAGTTTATTATTGAAATGAGGTGGAAACACACGGGAGAAAATTTCACATTAATTTTGTAGAATTGTAAACCGACTAAGCGAGAAAACATCGCGAGGATACCGGTATATCCAAGAACCTCAAAAGTTCAAAAACATAATTACATATATGACATTCACCAACATGCATGCAACATGATGGATTAGGGCCCATTCTCTCTCTCTGAGAGAAGGCATGAGTCCCAGCAGTGGGAGTATGATAGGCTGTTTATTTATGCCATAGATGGCAAACAAGCAGACGGGCTGCCTGATGGTAAGCAGTCACCGTTGCTTATGGATACTTGTAACACCAGAGGCAACACAACTACGTTGCCGACCCTTTAAGCATCTATGATATATTTTATGACCATGGACAGCTGTTAATTAAAAAAAGTAAAAGTAAGTGTAAAGTTAAAAATGTGAATTAGTATTAGTATCCAGCGTCTAATTTTCGTACTTTTAAAATATTATCTTTATTGTTTTATTTTGTCATCATACTGGTTTCACATTGCTAGCGCGAGTCGAACCTGGACTCGATTAGCACAGGACCGAGGCAGATGGCATAGCAAGAGAGAGGCCTATACCCAGCGGTGGGATAAAGAAGGCTGTGGATGATGATAATGATGACTGGTTTTACATAAAAAAGGAAATGCTTTAAGATTTGTTAGACGTCGTAGATTTCCATACCATATATTCCGAGAGTAGTATTAAGCCCCAACAATCACTGCCCGCTGCTCATTACCAAATTTCACACTCTACGCGTAAAACTTGACGGGTGTATGCAAATTTCACGAATTTTATTTACATATTTTTTTACTAACGAGGGGGTGAAAGGGGGAGAGGCGCTGAAAAGGGGTGTTTTGATGACTCTTGTGGTGGGAAGGTTGACCTGCTGCTTTCGTGACTTGTTTAAAAAGGGCGAGGAAAAGAGTAAATTAAAACAACAGGTATCTACATAAAATACCAGCTAAATACGGAGCGAACATAAATTTGTTTATTTTATATTAAAATGACCAAATAAGGGAATGGACGATTTTGTCCATGGTGTAAATGTATATCAAAAAAATTACGTAAATTTGTTTATGTTTTATGTAGACGAACCCGGTTAACACGATAGCCCACTGTATTAGCAAGTTGAAGTGGCAGTGGGCAGGGCACATATCACCGATGGGGCCGAAAGGTTCTCTAATGGAGACCACGGACCGGTAAGCGCAGCGTAGGACGTCCAACCACAAGATGGACAGACGACCTAAAAGAGACCGCAGGGAAACGTTAGATGCAGGCCGCTACCAACCGGCCCTTTTGGAGATCGATGGGGAGGCATATGTCCAGCAGTGGTCATCCTATGGATTAAATGATGACGATGATGATTTTTTTTACATTTTTATTACCCTCGTAGTACGTTTTTTTAAATGCATGGTTATGTATATACTTACATCTTTTCACAAAATATTATGCATGATGATCTTCAAAAACTGTTCTACGATATTTTTAAGGCATGGTAATTTAGGCATGGACCGACGACATTGTGAGAGTCGCGGGCACCCAGTGGATGCAGATAGCAGGCTGTTGTTCAGTGTGGAGGTCTAAGGGGGAGGCCTATGTTCAGCAGTGAACGTCATCGTTTGGTTGATAATGATGGGTAAGTAGCTGTCAAATTTTGATGTTAAATTAATACAATGCAGCTTCGCCAATACGTCATCCTTTTGTCATTCAGCCACTGTCAAACTTCTTTAAGCTCATGATAATATTTATAAACCATGTTATTTTTGAAGCTCGTTTTTTATTAAAGTTGCCAATACAATGGCCGACTCATATTTGATTGGTGTCCGAATTCGGCTAGTGCGGTCGAATCTGCATTTATTTATATGCAACTGACAATTTGGGATGATGAGACTGGTGGTTTCAATCTGGGTTTGATTGTTCCCAGAATAATATTGATTTAATGGCGTTGGCATTTTTATTAACCAGTATTGGTGTTTGGCGGTTTCCCTTGCAGTTTTATAAGGATGCTTTATTTAATCACACATAAACATATTGACGTGTCAATACTAGCATGAGTAGATATTCTATGAAAATCGGTTTTCATAACACGTATGGAAACCGTTTTTCATAGTTAATATTGACAACTATTAAGTGGTAATGCTGATTTAGCTATCATTTCACGGATTATACGAATTTTACGAATTTAAAATAAAAAAAACTAATTGTTGTTTTTAGTGTTATTACTATTTATATTTAATTACATTAACTGTAGTTTTATTTTTAGTTTATAATTTGACTGAATTTTTATTATTTGATTCGTATTTATTTGACTTTATTTATTATTTGACATGTAAAATAACATTTCATTATTATTATATTGCTATTTTATGGGTTGTCTTCATACTATTGCTTTTTTGCTCTACCATATTGATTCAAAAAAAGTGCTTTATACTATTACGTTATTTTAAAGATAATGCCCAATTGGTTTCTTATCATTTCAGCAATTTTTTTATCTTAAAAAACGTTTAATGCGCTTCTGGGATAACCGCGCGCCTTTAACCTAACCTATAGCAACCTAACCTAAACTATAGTAGCGATGCGTTTTCTAGGACCGCTTGTCACAACGCTGTCTCGACTTTCTAGTCCTAGTTTATCTGTTAGTTGAAAATCTTAACAAGTCGGTTAAGCGCTTACTAAACAGGGCGACGCAAGCCTGGAGATTTGTGTAGTCTAAAATAAGACATAAATACATACACGCTAATAGATATTCGATGTTTACGATAACAAAAACTTAATTTGCATAGTGACTAGCGGAGTACCTAGTACTTAGCTAGTTTTTAAGTTTGTAGGTTATGTAAAGGTTGTTCAAAATAGATGTATGACTAAGAACGTAGAATGCAGTTTTAATTCTTATAATTGTTTTAATTCCTATCTACTCTTTAGTCCACATTCCACTTAGTCTTTTGAAATACACAATCAGAAATAAATAAATTTTGTGACAGTTGTATATTATGTGAGTGTTTTGTGTGTGTGGGGGGTGTGTTGTATATGTACAGTTATGTGTGCTAATTATATGTTGCTTGGTATAAAATAAATCTTTTTTATTGAAAGTAACTTAAATAGCATCTTCTTTAACTTCGTAACATTAAAATAAAAATAAAAAACAACAAATTAAACCTAACTATTAATCTATTACACCGTTACCAGTGGGAATTGTTCCCAAAATGCTGGCCCCATTTACCACGTTATATGGCGATGATCACCCTTTGAGAAAAGTAGAGGCCGGCATTTTGGTCACGAGTTGCATCGACCAGCAGACGTGAAGACAAGTCTTTGAATAATTTTCTCCCGATCCCCACGGACCATGGTTTCTCTGTACAAGCTAATTTTAATGTTTTTACCACCTTGTACTGTATGGAAGCAATAAAGAATCTGAATCTGAAATCTATTTCACACGCGATATAAATATTTCGAGTGTAAAATAGATGGTTTTACTTAAGTAAAGTAAGTACTCTGGGTTTCATTTCAAGAGTAAGATTTTAAATATAATTATTAAAGAATTTTATTTGACTCTTGTAAAATACACTTTTTTTGTTGTTTATTCAAATTACATTTCAATTTAGGTTTTAAAACCTCAATTGAAAAGTGGCACTTTCAATCAAGATTTTGGGGGCAGTATGAACAACTTTCTGATCGTGTGAAACGAAAAGTTTGTTTTACACGTTGGTAGTGTTACATTTTTTTTTATTTAGCCTCAACTAAAATAATTACTAAACACATCTACTCTTCAACCAATTCAATTGATGGAGTCTCTGTGGACAGATTACTTTGCAAATAACAAACAATATCTGAATAAAAACGTCCATTCAATTGACCTGCATGTCCAATCATGTAAAAACGCTTTTTATTAGCCACCTCGATTTTTATAACCTCTGAAAGAACATTTGGCGCAGATATAAAAAGACACGACAACAAATGCGTTTAAATTAGTCCTTACTTTGTAAAAAAAACATGGAAAGAGAGAGAGAGAGTGAGAATATATAAAGACAGAGGCATAGATTAGGATGAGGCATAGATAAAGACAGAGGAGAAAAAGAAAAAGCCTAAATCCAAAATGTTTTTGAAATGGTAGATGAACTGATGAAGTGACCGCTACGTAATCACCGCATTGCATATGATATGATGCAAGTGCCTTTATTAATTAAACAAAATACAACCTAAAATTAAAACTACAAATATACAGTTAGACTGCCCATAGACCGTTGAAGGTGATATGATTAGTTATGCTGGACATCATTAGTGTACAAGTAAGCTGTTTTAGTGCAATAATGTTGGCATACGACGTTACAATAACATGAAAAGTATTAACCAAAATAAGACGGTGAATGACAACGTCTTGTCCTTTAATTTTATCTGAACATAGAGCCAGTTTATTTCGCTCATAAAAGTAATAGTTCTATTGGAAATGTAGTTTTAATATGGCATAGTGGCTTCTTTTGGGAAAAGTTAGCATTAGCAGTAAAGAGTACTTTGTTTTCTACCTACCTACTTTACCTTAACTATCCATAGCACAGAAAAGAAAAGTAAATAGAACGGAAATTAGAAGGAAAATCTGTTACCATTCAAATAAAAAATCTTATTAAGATCAACGCGGCGAACTCGGCATCACAGTTGCTAACTGATTTCGAATGACTGACGCTTCTTTTATATGGGTGCAACTGGCTACAACAAATTTCTTACAGAAATGCATTAAAAGCCATTCTAATTTAAACAATATATCTTTTCTGTGATCCTTAGCATAACCATAGGGATACATACGTTCCTACCTACTCTATGTTGGTTCGTATTTCAGACAGTTAAATAACTTACCATACGACAAAATAATTGAGGTTTATAATGCTAATAAAAAAGTAACATTGTCATCGGCGGGCGATAAAAAAGTTGTTGTGTTGCCAGACTGAGGTGTTTTCCAACATTTAGTGGTATTATGTTTAATATCACAGAAAACAATTTTGTGAAATACATAATTATATGCGATAAACTGCATCGGTTG
Source organism: Agriopis marginaria (assembly GCA_932305915.1). Taxonomy (NCBI): domain Eukaryota; kingdom Metazoa; phylum Arthropoda; class Insecta; order Lepidoptera; family Geometridae; genus Agriopis; species Agriopis marginaria. The sequence continues at coordinate 15,063,176 of OW029914.1, read as the reverse complement.
CATTGTGCACATATTTCTCGAAAGTTTAACCAAGTACTTACACAGACAATGCCTGCGGTCTTAAATCTCTATCTTTATCTCTATTTTCTCTATCTCTATCTCTACATAGTATAAATTAAAGTCGCTTTCCGCGTCTGTCTGTCTGTATGGCCGCTAACTCCTCCTAAACCACGCAATGGATTTTGATGCGGTTTTCACTATCAGTTAGATACATTTTCACGAAAGGTTTATATAGCTAGCGACCCGCCCCGGCTTCGCACGTAAAATACACCCGTGCGAAGTCGGGCGGGCGGGTCGCAAGTAATACCTAATGAAATGAAGAAAAAAAAATCTTCTTAATAATTGTAATACATGATTGGTGTCATTACATATTAATATTCCTAGTGGAAGTGCATTAGTAACAAAACTAGGAAAACCTGTGAGATGGCATACCAATACCCTCCGCCAAACAAAGACGATGTAAAAAGAATAAAACATAAATAAATATACACAAGGGAAAAGGCAACTTCGGGATAAGTTACAGGACTTTGAAGAATCACCTGGCAATACTAAAAAGTAATATTTTGTACCATAAATTAGGTCACTTAATCCAGACCTGAGTTATAAAAACTCCAAGTAAATACAAAGATTTTTTTATACGTTTTTTAGAAGGAACTACGATGTAACAATAGCTTACTTATTAACAGATAAGTTTCTTTGTTAGTATTTTTCGAGTAAGAGGATTACATTTGTAAACTCAAAAGAATTAAACCGATAGCTCTTTATAATAAGCTTATTAAGGTTTTACTTGCATGAGATACAAAAAGCAGTCTTTCTCATGCTCACTGCATTAGGAATTATCGATGCATGGATAAATAAATTCCCATTTCAGCCAAAATTTAAGTGAAACGAGACAGGTTTGAAATATTAAAACATTAACTATCGCAATTAAATTTACTATTCAGTGATTACAGTAATATTTTTAAATTCTTTGAATAAGTCTACTCAAACTAAATCATTTGACGAGGTGAAATTCATTGATCTAGTCCAAGTGTATTTTAACCGAGTTTAAAAGCAATTAAAGAAAAACCGATTTATAAACCCTTTAAAAACAGTATGCTTTTATTATCGGTGTCATTTCATTCAAAAAGCGAAATAAAAAAAACTATAACGATTAACAGGAATAAACTGGTTAAGCGGAATTAACCGGTTAAATTCAACCACGTGGACAAAAACGCGGTGCCGGGATTGCCGAGGCCAACCCGGGCGACATCGTGCTTCTCCGCTGCCACTGCTTTAAACTGAATTAAAACGATACTAAACCGGTTTATCAAACCAAAACGTATACCAATCGCTCTTGCCATAAAACCGTTTTAGGACCGAAGGAAATCGAAAAGAAAAGTTTGTAATCTCTTGAAATATTAATCGGTTTACAAATCGAACTATTTTTCCAGTCCTGTCTAGCACCTTATTTAAAGGCGCTTGCAGACGATGCGTAGTACAAGAAGCAAGTACATGTTGCAAGTTGCTACTACACATCGTCTGCAACTGGAAGTAGTAGTACTTCCACTGCCACTTGCACTAAGCAAAACTACTTCCACTACCACTTGTATGAAGCAAAACGTTGCAGACGATGCGTAGTAGCAACTTGCAACATGTACTTGCTACTTGTACGCATCGTCTGCAAGCGCCTTATGGTTGCGTAGTGCAAAAAGAAACACTTCTGTTTGTTTGATAATATCAAGCAGTATGTAAATACAACTTTGTGCTAACGGATAGATAGCATTGGAATTCTTTAAAGTAAATTCGTTTTCATACTCAGAAAATAATTATGAGAACTTTAATTCCATAAGTTAAATCATCGAGCTTACTTTGCCATGTGTATTGCAATAATTCTACATTTGCCATAATCATTATGACTTTAAAACCAAAGGGGTTAGCGGTTTCATTATGTCATAGCATAGTATTTGCGCTTGGCATATGCTCCCAACAACGGTAGGGTGGGAACCATAATTTCATATTTTCACGCAGTAAATAAACTATGCATAGAACTATGTTTTTTTAATAAGTAGAGGTATATTTTGAAATAAAGTTTATCAATATAAAATAGAATATAATATCGAAATATAGTTTTTCAATATAGGCTATGGGGTAAGGACATGTTTTGAAATGCACTTTTTGAAGTGCAACAGATTTGAAATTTATTAAGGTAGGAAAAATTTATTCGTGATATAAATTGATAATTGTACGTGAAACTAGATCACAAACTAAATTCTAAATGCGAAAGTTTGTATGAACGTGTAATAAATGTGTATGTATGTCTGCATTCAACTCCGAAGCAGCTGAATGGGTTTGAATTAAATTTGATTTGGCGGTAGCTAATAACTTGGATTAACACATAGGCTACAATTTTATCACAATAATAATGGTTTCTAAAGGATAGCGGAGGATACTAATATGCCTTCTGTGCTACTAGTAAAAAAACAAGAAAGCTATACTATCCAAGTTTTGGTTGATCACAGTTGTGTGAAAATTAAGTCCTAGGTTAAGCCCTTAATAAGCAGACACCCTACTTCAATTTGCATCACCAGTTCACCGCTGGTTGGTCGATTAAACGCACGCGATGTCGGCATGTGGGGGTTGATAGCACCTGCGTCCGCGCATTACGCCTGTGGACTAGTGATGCCATATTGCTAGACTCTCATTTTTACTCCCAAGGAGGGAAATATTTTTCAGGCGCATTGTTTGTATTTTTTCATCATCATCATCATCATTAGCCAGAAGACGTCCACTGCTGAACAAAGGCCTCCCACTTTGACCTCCACACTGAACAGCCTGCCATCTGCATCCACTGGATGCCTGCGATTGCCGTGCTGTTTTATTTATTGTTTCTATATTATCTACCTCCTAGGCTCCTATAACCGACTTGCGTGTTTGTAGTCTTATGATAACATGATTATTGCGTGTCGTCGCCATTAACTTTGTTTGAAATGATTGCTAGTCTATTTGTTTACATTATACTGGAATTATTTACGTAAGATTTACCCGGTAAAATGTGTGAAACATTTGGTTCTTCCCGGTTTACCTGTCTTTCCGCGCTACATCTGTTTTAAACCTTGCGTAAACTGAATCGTTTTTTCAACGGCCCTTGTAACTGCTTTATCTCTCCAGTCGCCGTTGGGCCTAACGTTCCCTTAGTTATTATTATAATTTGTATACAGGGTTATTTTTTATTCACCTTAAACCTCGCGCAGTTAGCCATCCTACATCATACCTGGCAACTTTTGTTCCCAGACGTTTCACAAAACTAAATAAGATGTCCAAAAATAAAATTTATATGATTGTGCCATGAAATTTTTTGATGCACGTTGCGGCTCTTAATTTTTGCTTTAGCCCCGATTTATTCTTGTGTGAGATGTCTTAAGGTCCTTGTAATTAAGAAGACACATTTAATTTTTAGTTATTTTAAAGGAAAAAAAAATTAAATAGTACAAGTCACACTTTTATCCCGTACAAAAGTTGTCCAGTATGAAGTAGAGAAGCCGCCTACGAACGGTTTTAGGTGAATTAAAAATAACCGTGTATACCACGTAAGTTCCAGTAATTAAAAATACTACTCTAATTGTCTAATTATGACAAATCGGGCATTTTATTTTAACTGATTAAAACCTTACATTTGCACATTGTTTACAACTTTTTGTGAAACCAATTAATACGAAAAATACAATTACTTACATCAATTTATAGCGGATCAAGCGGTTTTTTGTTGTTGTTAGGATTTCATTTGTTTTAACAATCAATATTTTATATCAAAAAAAAAAACTTAATTTATATTAATAACGTATTTTAGGTAAGGAGATTTTAATAATAGCAGTAAAAATATACATTTTAACAAATCATAAAAACAAGCGAGTTGATGGTTAAAACATTTCTTCTGTGGTTAAACGCAAGACAATTATTTAAAAAAAAAAACATTTTAGCATCCGTAAAAAACAGAACTGTTATTATTACAAATGCAGATGCTAATTAATCCATCCCTACAGTGGGGTATGGAAAGTTGGTACGTATACAAAAAAACGTATCAACTTTATGGCTTCATACGTTTTTTGGTTGGTCACGGTAAGCTGGCTGGATGGTAAGGGGTGGCAACTTAAAAATTTGGGGTGATTTTGGTATAATCCATTTTGATTTCACGGTTTTGATTTAGTTAGGGTTTTATTGGAAAACATTTTTGTGGGCATACGCTGTGTATTTTCAAGTTCCATAGAATATAATTCATAGAAATCGAGTCAAAAGAATTTTTCGTCAAAGCAGCAAGGTTCTCAATTCGGTCCGTATTTTTTTATAAATTCAGCCTACTCGACTATGACTCTGTGATGGTGGCCGAGCGGTAGCATGTGCGCTTTACAATCTGACGGCACCCAGTTCGATCCTCGGCCATGCACCAATCAATTATGTAGTAAGTACTTAAATAAATTATTTTTTTCAGCAGCGCAGTTTCGATGCTATCGCTTAACAACTGTGAAGAAAGACATCGGGAGGAAACTCGTATGTGAACCTCAAAAGTTCAAAGACATAATGACATTCACCAACATGTAATGGGTCAGAATTGTGGATACTAATCCACAATTCTGACCCAGAGGACGGACACTAGTCCGTCCTCTGTCTCTCTCTCTCTCTCTCTCTCTCTGAGAGAAGGCCTATGTGTCCCAGCAATGGGAACATGATAGGCTGAAAATGATGAACTATAAGGTTGCCTGGAAGAGATCGCTTTTAGCGATAAGGCCGCCAGTTGTTACACTAGTTTTTAAGAAATTTTTGCCCTCTGTATCAAATTTAATGGTGTGAACAATAAAGAGTTAATCAATCAATCTATGACTCTAGCAAGCAAGTTGAAGTGACAGTGGGCAGGGCACATAGCACGCAGAACAGATGGCCGATTGGGCCGAAAGGTTCCACGGACCGGCAAGCGCAGCGTAGAACGTCCACCTACAAGATGGGCAGACGACCTAAAAGTGAAACGCTTGTTGCAGGCCGCTTCCAACCAGCCCTTTTGGAGATCGATGAGGGAGGCCTATGTCCAGCAGTGGACGTCCTACAACTGAAATGATGATGATGATGACGAGCTTATAATAATACAATTAAAAAACCTAGTTACATAGCGTATTTAAAGCTTAAAAATTTATTCAGATATGACATCAATAATTGCCTTAATTCTGCTATCCAAACCATAAAAAATAATTTCAAAATTGCTTTAGACCTATTATAAGTATAACAAAATTTATAAAATTCGCTATTACATTTTTTTTTAAGAAAAATTATGTTTGTAATCCTGTTTTAATGGTAACATTACACTTATTAAACCTCAGATCAGCCAATCAAGGGAGATATGCCGTAGTACAATTATTGTTCATGTTTAAATGTCTCGTACGTACTCATTTTTCACGCACATTAAGTAATTTGCAACGACAACAATGTATTGACTAAAATAGTCCACATACAAAATAACATTATTAGTTGAAATAAAATAAAAAAACAAGCTTTTAGGCGTCCGCCATATTGAATGTAGTGTGATGTCATATATTTTTTTATTTTAAGCAAATCCTTTTATTTGATACCCATATCATGGAGGTGCATAAAAATATCTGGACGCCATCTTGGATTGTCCGCCATATTGGATTATGAATGACGTTATTAAGCTAACCACGCATTGTCGTCAAAACTAAACGTGTATGCAACATTTCAGCTCAATCGGTTGAGGATAAATGGTCTAAAATTCAGTTGCAAGATTTGTCCCATACATATACTAACAGGGCAGATTAAATAAAACCTTGTAAAAAGGGGATAGGTCGTCTGCAGGGTGATTTTTAACTAAAGGCATCAAGCCTGATTTAGGTCAGATGCGTCAAAAATTAAATAAAACGCGTCACTTTACCACATCACCCTTATTTGTCTGATCTGAGAATTAAATATATTTTAAGAGTACGGTCTATCGCCACAACTTGTACCTACAACTTGTAAGAGCGGCAATTTCAGATACTTTTATTTTTTAATAATGGCCAATAATGTGGACGGAACGTTTTTATGTTGTCCTCCATTTTTATTGACCCGACAAGATGCGGCGAAGTTAGTAAAGTGCTAATAAACATCGACCAAAATAAAACGCTTAAAAAAAATAGACATGCGCTTTGCCGCCATCTCGTCTGATGTTAAGCGACGATGCGGTCTACGATGGAGCACGCTTAACCTAGAAGAAACTGATTCACTCTAGACTTGAAGACACCCAGATTGTAACTAACGGGGAACACCCGTCATCGTCAAAGCTATTAATGGTATTAATTAAAGATTTACTTTAATCTATTATGGCCTTATCTTCATTTATTATAGTTGAATATTGAGTAGATTAAATAACGCTGTCAATTGCAAAAAATAAAATAAATAAGTCATAAAAAAAATACAAATAAGTTTTTTTTAAATTTAAAATGCAACTCCGCGGACATCAGGGTCCGTGACTTTTATTATACTTAACTACAACAATTTTGTTAACTTAAAACTGGCTATCATAATAAAATGCGTACACAAAATTTCATGTCTGTGCTTTTGACCGTTGAGGAGTTCCTTTATTTGGAACAAATCCTGGATGTCGCTTCACATCATGTTTACCATAAAAATGCATTGTCATCGGAACTGAACCAACATGTAAAAATTCAACTCCGTAGGATAAGCGGAAGTGGTTCTAACTCAGCTTGCAAGATTTGTATCGGCTACCACAAACCGACCAGCAACTGTCAAGTTAAAGTAGCTAGTGAAAGAAAAGCAGATAAAAAAAATTAAGATTACTCCAATTTCCCGTCAAATATTTAAACAATTTTATTTTTATAATAATCCTTAGTACATGTCCTGTCTTTTGGCGACAATTTAGTCCAGACGCAAGTTCAGCCTAGTTTCCATAGAATATTGGGCAAGATCCTTTGACCGCTTTAACAAAATAACATACCAACATTGCAAGTTAATAAAAAGCTTGTAATAAGTTGCAATTTTCCAATGCGACTCCAAAAGCCCTCAAAGTATCTGTGTCAAAAAACCCCAGACTAAGCAGTCGATCACCGTATCTCAAGCGCTTAAATCGCTTATAATTTCAAATGAGTTTTTCCATCGGCCCAGATTTTCCCGGTTTTTCCCCGTTCCGTTTCACAAAGCGCTTCTGTTGCTGAATTCTAAATCAGCCTGTGTAAACGCGATAAACGGGTATAATGAAGGGAGGTCTCTGTATTGTACTACTAAGTTATCTGTGGAGTTGAAAATTGTGGAGCCACTATAGTGTTTTCTGAACAAAGGTGTCACCCATACGTAGATCGTTTTTAGTTCCATCATTTGGGCAATTCTGTCAGATAAGTTGGCCGGTCTGATCTTGTGTTTGTTTTTGGCCATTTCGTGCCGTTTTCTATATCGCAGTGCAAGCATGGGCGTTGCAATTTGTCATAGGATTTCAGCTTTACAAGGATCTGCTAAAATATACTATTTTATATATACTTAGTCAACATAGACTTCGGTTTGAATAATAACAAGTTAACGGATCATTATCAGCCTCAGAGAGAGAGAGAGACAGAGAATGGGCCCACCATGCTGGCCCAATGCATGTTGGTTAATATCATATGTCTTTGAATTTTTGAGGTTCTTGGACATAAGGTTTAGTCATCGTCTAGGTTTCATCACGATATTTTCCTTCACCGTTTTTGAGCGATGGCATCGAAACAGCACATACTTTATTTAGGTACTAAATAAGTTATTAGTGCAGGGCCGAGAATCAAACCGGGTGCAATCAGATTGTAAAGCACACATGCTACAGCCAGACCAGCATCGCTCCTCTTAAATAAAATATGTCCTACCAAATAGTACCTATTAAGTACTTGTATCCACCAACCCGCACTGGGCCAGCGTGGTGGATATGGCCCAATTAACCTTTCGGGGGTAGGCTAAAAGTCCAGCAGTGGACTGTTAAAAGGCTGATTATGACGGAGATGATGAAGTACTTTTACACATTAGTAAAAGAGAAAAACACCCCGAAGTTTCAATCGTGATTGGTTTTATTTACAAAGGAATTTGATTTCAACTACATTTGCACACTGATTTCAACTATTATTTCAAGTACCCTTGATTTCCAAAACCACCATTAGCATGTGATTGATTGAAAACTCGTGACTCGACAGTTTTTGACAAAACTATAGAAAAATCAGCGAATCATCGATGAATTGAAACCACCCTCGCTAACGGGGGTTGGTTTTTGATTTTAGGGATAGGGAAGGGTGGTTTTGGGTACGCATATGCCGAAAAGTTACCCTTGATCATTCATTAGTCGCTAACGAGACGAGGTACAAAAGTTTAGTTCGTTCAATCAGTGGGATAATAAAGAAAACAACAAAGTAACAATATATTTACAATTTTTTTCAGAGTTACTCCCACAGTAAAAAAATATTATAATGATTTGTATCTACTATATACCCCTTTCTGCTTAGTACACCCTTTCCGCGTAACCCTGTAGAGAATATCGATATTAGTTGCCAAGTTTAAGGAACAAATATAATGTCCCTACCTAACTTACAATAGATATTTACTTATTCAGTATAATATTCTATTTAGTTATTTTGTAAATGGCACTTCAAGAAATTCAGTCTGACACCACTGTAATAAATAATTTTCTTTCAGTTTTTTTTATATAGAAAAAAGAAGTTATTAAATTACTGTTATGTTTTGATGAAATGGGGCTATAATTTTACCCATTAAAAACGCTACGCTTAAGTATTTATTTTTATTTTGCTTATTTTACTTTTTACTGTTTTTTTTTTTTTTTATATACATCTTGCAGGCAGAGATGGACTTACCTTTCAATCCTTCGGGTTACATGAAAAGAAGAGAAAAAAGCGATGGTTAGTAAGTGTTTATGAAATGCATAAGTTAAATAAGCAATATTATGATTCATGAAAAATGTATTAATAGAGTCTAGTCGTCAAGTAGTACAGAGTATTTAAATTAAAAGAAACATAATTATATATAGCATAGGTCATCGCTCATTATTATCATTCATCACCAACCTGATTAAAAGAGTTTATTAAAGTATGTCAAAATGATCTTCTGATAGAGACACTGGATACACACGCTGTTATCGTAGCTGAAACTGGATTGGATGACATTATTATGTCAGAAGTTTATTTAATTACCTACTCAAATTTTTTAGTTTTTACATGATTATTCACTTATTTACTCCACTGGCGTGACCATCAATTCCACCCAATGCAGGAGATGGCCTGCGTCCCAACTTTAAAATAAGGTGGTTCGTTTCACAAATGGCGGGAAATCAAATTTCAAACAGTTTTCTTGTCCTTGTAGCTAGGCCGGGTAATTATTGTAAACGATCATGATGTTTGCGCAAATTGATTATCTTTAATGCACATTATTACTTACAATTGTTAATAAACAAATTTTTGCTGTTTCAACTGGTTTATTGACAAATGTAAGTAATATGGTGCGTTACTGTTAAATAGTTGTACATTATAATGTAAAGAACAGCCTACATTTTGCGCAAACACTGTGTTATTTAAAAATAATTACCTGGCCTGGCTACTAGGGCCAAAAAACTGTTTAAAATTTGAATTTACCGTCATAGGTGAATCGTACCACCTTAAGAAGTACAATTTCAATGCCGAATATCCACGCTACGCCTATACCACGCGTCATAGACTCGATACAATAAACTGTTCTTCGTTCGATTAAGGTAGATATTAGATAAGGTTTACATTTCAATGCCTTGCTGTGTTGAGTGGTCTAATGGATGATGACCTTCCACCAGTCCCTTCAGTGTCTAAAAGGGGTTAGAGATGACTTTATTACTTATTATGTTGAAACTAAAATAAGATATAAAAAAGCCCGATAAATATTTATTACATAAAACAGTTACGTATTATACTGAGACGAATTGAATGAATTATGTTTTATAAAGACTTTCACTCGATTTTCCGTTAAAAACGTGATACTATCAGAAATGTAAAAGCATGAAGTATAATTTCTACTTGGTACAGTTTTTCTAACAAGACCTTTGGCCTTAAAGTTTTTAAAGATGTAGGAAGAAACTTAAACTCGGTCTAAGCATTTAATTGCTCAGTCATCTGTAATAACATTGTAAGAGCAAAATAAAAACATTTTATTTTATTATTTCATTAAAGTTTAGTAAGTAAACTCTAAATATAGGGCACATAGCAAGCAGAACAGATGGCCAATGGGACTGAAATGTTCTCGAATGGAGACCACGGGCCGGTAAGCGCAGCGAAGGACGTCCACGCACAAGATGGACAGTCGACCTAAAAGAGACTGCAGGGAAACGTGTGATGCAGGCCGCTTCCAACAGGCCCTTTTGGAGATCAATGGGGGAGGCCTATCGCCAGCAGTGGCTGAAATGATGGTGATGAAACAGCGAAGTAAAATTATTTTTCCGAAGCTAGTTATGAATTTCTAGTTGAGAATGTGGGTGAAGGGAGCTAAACTATGGTAAATATTTTTTATTCTACGAGCAAAACCGGGGTAGAAATCTATTGAAACGGTCGTGCCATGAGTCAACTAAAATCTAGACCACTTTATCTGATGTCGATGTAAATACCAAAGGTCTATGAACTTTACTATCTTATCAATTCTTATCACGACTGCGTGTGAGCGGCATATTGACAATATTATGTCCGTTGAGTTCTTTTTCTTAAAAACACTTTTGATGTCACTAGCAACTCCCCGCTGCGTCACCTATCCGATAGAAACGTTTAAATTTTCCGTGATGAAAGATAGGATAGGATGTCCAGGATATAAGCTACCTCCATACTCAATTCTCAATATTTTATTGCAGACATAATATGTAGATATATGAAGATCATAACATGTTTCAATAAAGTAATACATATTATATGACCTTATTTGGGTATGGCAATAGTCGGCACGAAATGATCTATAAATTCGTCAAAATTAACATTAAAAAAATCTTCTAGATTGTAATACCAGTTGGATTCTAAGATAGCTTTTATATTATTTGTATAACTAAATTCTTTATCTATATACATATTTTAATTCGTTTGGCAATTTATTTGATATTTTAACGGCCATTGTATTAGGGCCAGAGTTGTGTATTGCAAGGTTACACTTTGGTTCAATTAATTCATGCCAAACTTCATCGAAATCTGCTCATCTACGGTTAATGGTAGCTAACACATAGGCTACTTTTAGCCCGGAAAATATACGGTAGGATTGCGGGTAAAACCGGGGGACTTAGCAAATTTACACAATTAGTACAATTTTGGCGCTTTTCAAAACAAATCGAAATGGATTTAGTTGCCCTATCTAGCAACACCGAGAGGATAGACCCCGCATTCTATATTGCCCGAATTTTCCCTCCAAAAGTGGCGTTTGATGAAAATTGTTAAGACGTTCTCTCGTCCCGTGGCCACTGAACCGGAATAAGTGACAGCGTAATTTTGGAGCGGCCATTTTGGGGACTCCCAAATAATTCCGAATTTTGGAATTGCGGGAAATTTCTTTGGAAATTGTTTTGGAAGGAACTGTTTGTTTGTGATCTCCCCAGTTAAGCGCTTCCCAGTTAATAATGTGTACAGGATGTATCGTTTAATGAGTGGATTGCCCTATACCGAGGGATATGACGACTGTTTACATAATTAAAATTTCTGATAAGTATAAATCTTACCGTTTTGGAGTTATTGAACATTTTCGAAATATTATTAATTAATCATCATCAGCCAGAAAAATTCTACTGCTGAACATAGGCCTCCCTCTTAGACCTCCACACAGAACGGCAGCCTGCCATCTGATACCACTGGATGCCCGCGACACGATGTCATCGGTGCATCTAGCGGGAGGCGTAACTACGCTGCGTCTTCCGGTTCGTGGTCTCCACTCAAGAACCTTTCTTCCCCATCGGTTATCCGTTCTTCGAGCGACGTGGCCTGCCAATTGCCACTTCAACTTACAAACTTTAACAGCTATGTCGGTGACTCTGGTTCTTTGGCGAATATCCACGTTCCGGATTCTATCGCGCAAAGAAACTCCAACCATAGCTCTCTCCATTGCCCGCTGTGCGACTCTGCGACATTCCATAATGCTAAACACGTCAAAGTTTCAATTATTATGTCATCACATAATTCATAATTTTTTCATTAAATCTTTACCTATCACAGAATACATAATAGTACAAGAATGACCAAAAACTCGAAAGTTACGAGAATTTCGTAGCACAATTTTATTTTATTTTTTGAACAATCATAGTGAAATCCCGCAAGATAAGGGTTATCCGCTCATTACGACACACCCTGTATATTTAGGTATATTTCATCAGGATCATTATCGGCGAAGTTCAATAGAAGCATCCTATATGTACTTATTACACACTAGCAGTCCGCCTCGGCTCCGCATGAGTATAGTTATATAGCCTATTAAAATAGCCTATATTAATTAATCAGTGATAATGTAGCATTTAAATGGTGAAATTATTTTTAAATCGGTCCAGTACTTTTTGAGCCAATTCGTTACAAACATACTTACATACAAATCTTTCCTCTTAATAATATTATTAGTATATTAGTATAGAAGTATAAATATATTGTGTCATATCTACCTAAATAAACAAACATTGTATAAATTCTTCGAACCGTAACCGATCCTCAACATTTCAGATAGCGATACCAAAGTAAATAGTACGTTTTTTATACCCGGATGAGTCAAAGGCTTTGTCAGAATTTTACCTGGTTTCTAGCCAGCTGGCGCATATCTAAACCAACGCGAGTAGAGTATGTGATAGGAAAAATTCTTTGGGAAACGTGTGTTACTTTACTGCGCATTGCATTCACAAAAATCCAGAAATTTCAGTTGTTCCACAAACTAGCCTTTCACTCGCGTGCTGTTTTTTTTTCTAGGGATTACAAGTATTCTACTTATGTAAGTCTGAAGCCAATTTCTGTTTTATTTTTGATTTAATGTTTTACTTATACCGTCTTTATATTGTGTTTATTTGCCACAAATAAATTAATAATAATATATCACTTACCGAAATAAAAATACAAAAAGTTAAAAATAATACAAGACCGGCAGTATAATAGGCGGCCTTATCACCTTAAGCGATTTCTTCCAGGCAATCTTTGGATGGACATAACGGAGACAGGAGTAGGGTCGGCGGTAAAGTATGTCTATGTAATATGTATGGTGTCCTTGTAAAAATCACGTGGTCACTTTTCTCCGTTGCAGCGAGAAAAAAGAACATACAACAAACACACTTTCGCATTTATAATTAACCTCAGACGCAAAAAGAGAAATGATAAAAGTTTAACGTGTGTAGATGTGTGTCAAACAGCTGAACCATTTTATTTATGTAATTTAATCGAGATTATTCTTAGCTATGATTCATGAAAATCTGTTTATCCGTTAGAAGATTAGCAGCTCATTTATCGGGGTTTATAAAAATATACTTGAGTATGATATTCTCTATGCAGGGTCACACGAAACGGAGGTCCTAAGCCGAAAGGAGTTCATTGTGCTCATAATTTTAGAACGTATACTACCGGAGCGGTCCTTAAATCGATCAAGTTTTTATTCAGCTTTTTACAATGTTATTGCAGCTGTCAGAGCAAAAAAATCCTTGGAGTCTAGCAGGGACCGGTCACCCCGCCAACTCTTTCGGGGACTTCCTTGGATTCTATCCCCGTCTTCCGGCACCCAATGCGTCAGGACCTATGCCAACCTTTCCCGGTGCATTCAATAGACGTGGCAGGCCCAATTCTACTTCAGCGTTTTTATCGCAAATTATTCCGCGTTTGACCACCAACTCGCCTGTTGGTAAGCGACGTCGTGGTCGAGGATGAAGCACGCAGAATTAGAAGATACCTATTCACTCTGGCATAAAAAGACCCAAATTTTATCTCTAGCTTAGGAGTCATCCACACATATAGAAGATAAATTCTAAAAATATTATCTTTTCAACTTGTTAACGACCCAAAATCCTCGTTCCCTACGACCCAATAATTTTAAACCCCAATACACAAAAACAAATCGGACCCAACCCTTTGCATACCGCGACACATGACAAATAGGTATACGTATCTCTTAGGGTTGCCAGATGTCAAAATCTCGACATACCATCCTATCCACGGACCCAGGGTCAGCCTACCTTCTAATACAAAGAAAGAAAGAAAGAAATTTAATTTTATAATATTAACTACTAGGTAAGCATTATTAAATAACGAGGTATAATGTCGCAAAGTTGCCATCAACTCAGGAGCGCTTAAGAGCCCGCCCTATCACATTTTTTGACGAAAAAACCAACTAAAACTGGACTTTTGGCCTTCTGATAATAGAAACATCTATAGAAAATTAAATTTGTGTTATAAATAGATATGTATTTTTTATTGAAAATAACGACTTAAAATTTAAAAAAAATAACATATTAACTTATTACCTCCAATTTACATAAGTAGCTTTTCGTAAAACTCTCGAAAGGAAAGTTTGAGAGTGGAAAACTTTTATTGATCCTCATTTACACCCTTTGGGTAAAGGACCCCCCTAGCGACTAGCGAGATCTTAATAATCCTTGTACACAAATTCACAATAAAAAATATTCTATTATATTAAATTCATCAATTCAATTCTCATACATATTTGTATGAGATCCTTCAGTGTCCTCTCAGGCATTCAAACCTCATATTTGTATGTAAATTCTCGTCCGGAAACCCTGGCACCACTTTCTACCGTTTCACACCGCTTATACCAGTTCATACCAGACCATTGTAGACTATTGTATTATAATCATCGATAAATAACCCCAATTAAAAACATCGCCCATTAAACGCAGGGTTTGGTACCTGAAACAATACAAACGAAATATTAATAAATCTGAGTAAATTATTAGATTAATTGGTGGAAAGAAAGGGAAATAACCTAAATTAAATACAGTTGGGGTGAGATTTGAATCCGTACAATTACTGTATTTAATTGGTTTGTGTTCCTTTGATCTTATTATATTTATTTATACAGGGTGTTTGGTAAGACGGACATATTAGAGAAAATCATTGTGGCTTTTTAAAATGACATCGGTGGCAATCAATCTTACGGGCCGCCTGATGGTAACCGGTCACCGTCATATATGGATACCTGCATCGCCAGGGGCATTACAGATACGTTGCCGACCCTTAAAGACTCTATTAACAGACTTTTTGAAGAACCCCATGTTATAGTGTATCTGAAGTTATGCTTTGCAAACCATTGTGCAAGTAGTAAGAGTACTTCCGTTGCGACACTACTGCTACTGCGCAGTCTTGCATCCAACCTCAGAGACACAAAGATTCTCTGTGTCTACTGTACAACTTTTAGTTGCGCGAAATATAGTAGTCCCACATTTTATTTATATATCACAGGAATTACCCCACGTATGATTAAACCTAAAAGAGACGACCTAAAAGAGACCGCAGGGAAACGCTGGATGCAGGCCGCTTCCAACCGCCCCTTTTGGAGATCCATGGGGGAGGCCTATGTCCAGCAGTGGACGTCCTATGGCTGAAATGATGATGATGATGATGATTAAACCGATTACTCCGACTATAGGCTCCGACGGAACAACCTGCCCGCTTCCTTGTTTCCCGAGAGATATAATCTAGGTCTTTTCAAGGCCAGAGTGAATAGGTATCTTCTAAGTCTGCGTGCTTCATCTTCGACCGCATCGTCGCAACAGGCGAGTTATATATTTGTTATTTATGTTTATCGGTCGAGATGATCGACCGGTACGCGAGCGATCGTACGGGAGCACGAATTCCCTGATGAAGGAGCTCTAATGGTTCCGAAACCGGTCGATAGTCTCGACCGATAAACATAACCGTGAGTGTAAGCCGTTTTTATAGTAATTTATTACAATAGTAGTTGGTCTAGCCAAGTCTCTTGTAAGTACAAGAAAGTTAGCAAGTTTTTAAACTAGCAGCCCAGAACTCCAAAAATCTGCTATCGAGCCATCAAATCCGCTTTATGGAGCCGAGTCGTGAACTTGTAACAACTTCGGTAACGCCATCAAAACTCGTTCTAAATCATGTTACGGATAACGACACTTCAATATATTACTTGCTGGATACTTTTAACGTTATTTTGATTTATTTGGGTTTGATGCTGGTCGAAGAAGGCATTATTGATAGATATATCACATAAAAGTAAAGTTATAGTTAGTACTAGCTGTTGCCCGCGACTTCGTACGCGTAGATTTTCATACAATATTTCAACCCCCTTTTCCCCCCCTTAATTCAGCCCTTTCGCAAAATCCTCTCTAGGCGGACCTCTACACCCCGAAAGTACTCTACTTGCCAAATTTCAACAAACTTTCAACAAAAAATAAAACCCCCATTTCTCATCCTTAATCCGTCTTTTCCAAAAAATATATATGTTACCGGCAATGTGTATAATTCAGGTATTCTATACAATGCCTAGGCGAGATGTGAGAGAGAGAGAGTATGAGTGTGTGTCGGTGAGTGCGAGTGCGAGTGTGAGTGTGTGTGTGGGGGTAAGTGTGAGTGTGGGTGTGTTTGTGGGCGTAAGTGTGAGAGTGGGCATAAGTGTGAGCGTCCGTCTGAGCGAGCGTCAGACCGTGAGCGTGTGTGTGTGTGTGTGTGTGTGTGGGTGCGCGCGCGCGTGCGTGCGTGTACCCGTGTGTGTGTGTGTATTTGTGAGTGTGTGTTTATCAACACCTTGCTTTTATCAAAACCTTACTTTAAAATTTATTAGACCCATCTCGTTTCTAAGCCATGCTTATAAGCTGTTTTGGAGGGTCATCACGCCTCCCGCCCGCGTCGCAAGAAGTTTACTTCCTGCTCGCACGTCTCCCCCTTCCCTGCTCTCGTATTTTACACACATTGCCGGCTGAGCATTCGGCATTGTATAGAATACCTAGGCAAAGTTCAGCTTCGTAGGTCAAGTAGTTTTCGAGATTTCGTGTTTAATGAGTGAATGAGTAGATGAATTTCGCTTTTATATATATGTATAAATATATAGATTTTCTAGAACTTTCTCGAACATTCTATATCGATTATAATAGTTTGCAGTCATTTTAGAATTTTTTAGATCATTCCAGAAATTTCTAGAACTTTCTCGAACATTCCAAATCGATTACAATAGTTTGTACTCATTTTAGAATTATGTCGATCATACCAAAATTTCTAGAACTTTCTCGAACATTATAAATATAGTAGGTATTTCCTTTCTAAAGGATGTCTTCAGATAGGCTATCTAAGTACCTACTCAACGTACACTACAAAGTGCGCTGCAAATCAACGCCAGCTTAAGATGAGCCGTACGTTCAAAGCTTCCCGTACATTCCGGAGGTCAAGTTATTTGGACCTAATACTGAGGGTTATGATATGTGTAATTTCTGAACTACGAAATCGACGACCTTGAAATTTTTACGGGACGTTATTTAATATACCTCCTTTCTAACAAAAAAAGAATTAATGAAATCGGACTACGCGGTAATGAATTACAACTAAGTTCACATTTTGACTTTCATCCCCTCTCCCAAGGGAACCATGCAAAATTTCGGGATAAAAGGTATCCTATAACCTACCTCGTAGTATGAACTCAAATTATGCTAAGTTTCATTTGAATCCATTGAGTAGTTTCGGCGTGATGCGCAGCCCAGATACAGACAGACAGACAGATAGACAGACAGACAGACAGACAGACAAAAATGAAAAAAATTACAGTTTTGACTTCAGTATCGATTATAGAGTGCCGTAAATTTATTTTTTTCAAAATATCTTCAATGTACAGAATTGGACCTGTTACAGTTTTATTATAAGTATAGATGATAGCCCGTTGGTCCAGTTGGTAGTGAATCTGCATTCTGTGCTTGGGGGTGTGGGTTCGATTCCCACCTAGGGCAAACATTTATGCGATGAACGTTTGTGTTTGTACCATATCTGGGTGTTAATATCTATTTAAGTATGTATTAAAAAATATATAGGTATATATCAGTCTCAGGCAGCCATATCACAAGCTTTGCTTAGTTTGGGGTCAGATGACCGTGTGTGCAAAAATTTACCGAATATCCCGAATATTTAGTTGCCAGTCTATCGGTTTTACCCGACTGCTCAAGAAGGAGAGTTATGTTTTTCGAGTGTATGAATCGACACCGCTGTTACTTTTCAGTTACTTACCTTCTATTTATACAATGCAGTCGGGTTATATTTTTAATTTTATTAATAATATAATAATAGGGTTTTCAATAATTTAAAAAAGTTACTTGTTTATCGGATACATTTCGGAGTGTGCTTTGGATCTGCATGACCTAATTTAATTATTTCGTGCGCCAGAATTACCAGTCTAAAAACAAGGGTTTAATTTTTCCGACCTTTTTCCATTCCCGAGAAACGGGAATAAAAAGTCGATTTCCAAAAAAATTCCGGGGAAAAAAAAAAATCGGGAACAATGTGTTTCCCGGGAATTCCCGTTTCCGTAGGTACGAAACCCTACTGAAAACTTACAAATAAATTGAAAATTCGGAACCAAATCACGGCACAATTTCAAATAGTAAATCGTTGACCACTTCCGCTCCTGGCCACATCCCACGTTACCGTGTAGGTCCAAAATAATAATAATTTTACGACTACTCAACGTGTAAAATTAACTAATAAACGATCTATTATAACTCTCGACTATAAAAGTCGATATAACTATCTCGTGACAGTTATAAAGTTACAATTCCGGATTTTATAACAAGCTCAAACTATTTCACAATTATAAAATGTACGTAGGTATGTGAAAACCGACAAGTTACCGACATAGCCCACCAGATTAGTAAGTTGAAGTGGCAGTGGGCAGGGCACATATCACGCAGAACAGATGGCCGATGGAGCACAAAGGTTCTCGAATGGAGACCACGGACCGGTAAGCGCAGCTTAGGACGTCCACCCACAAGATGGACAGACGACCTAAAAGAGACCGCAGGGAAACGTTAGATGCAGGCCGCTTCCAACCGGTCCTTTTGGAGATCGATGGGGAGGACTATGTCCAGCAGTGGACATCCTATGGCTGAAATGATGATGATGTGAAAAACAAAACAGATATCATATCACTTCAGGTCATCAGACCTCACCTGATGCATGCGTGGCGCACTCCGCACTTTAGGTATGCAGGTGAAGTATAGCCGACTTGTCGGACTTGCCGCGCGATACACAGAGATAACGCGACAAGAGTTACGCGATATAGAGAGGCAACTTCTAGGTTAACATAGCTGTAGGTAGTTAGCGCTCGCACGTCCTAAATTGCACTTTGTTGACTAGTAGCAAGAGTCGCTACTTATTTAAACGATTTTGTGAATCTTCTGTACTTGTACTTATATGGATTCTGTGCTTGATGTCCGACCTGTGCTTCGCGGTTTCAGGAACTATTATAACATTTATAACTCAACAGGGTTGTTAATAGAGTTTTTATATATCGGCAACGTTTCTGACCGTTTCTTGACGTTTCTGAGATGACCATGTGTGAAAAATGTCCCGAAATATTTATTTCTGTGATGCCATGCCCCTGGTGGTACAGACTACAGATAGCCATAGGTAACGGTTATCGCTTACCGTCAGGCGGCTTGTTAGCTTGTTTGTCATCTATATCATAAAAATACAGCTAATATTGTAATATGAAGCAGAAAAAAACAATTAGACCAACAAAAGGTCAAAACAATAACACGTCCGCATTGTTTTTAACTTTTTCAACAATTTCGGGGCCGATTAGAATTCAGCCCTTTACAGATATCCTTGAATTGCTAATAGTTTTAATGTTGCCTAAAGGCATCGTATAGGAAGCTAACAGTCCCTTATCTTTGAATAAAAATTTAACGACGATAAAAGGAGGTGGATATCTTTAGTCGATGCGTGTATACATAAAAGTTAAAGTTTTTAGTCGGTTTAGGAAGGGATGCCCTGTCCCTTTCCCGCAAAGTGAGGGTCAATATGAAGCTTGTATGGCGCAATTACAAGTGACGTAATTTGCAAGTATAGTCGGCTCTCTGTCTAACAAGTCATTACAATGCTTATACATAATTATCTTCCTTAATTTTGAACACATTTTAATTTGGTTTTTGGTGATCGGTCTAATTATGGTCAACTTTAAATTAAATGTAAAAAACTGATTAGACATAATTATCTATGTTTCATTGCAAACATTTTAAAGCAAATTTCATTTTGGTATGAATTATTTTGGCGAAGGGAATCGAACTTAACAATTTTGTCGAAAATCCAAAATATCTTTCGCCGAAATAATTTTATTGAAAGAGCTCTGGTCAGGATGGTTATATCTCTTAAGATTCACAAGACTGATTCAGCGAACCTAAGCTACTGTATCTTCCTATACTGCAACCAAAGGGTATCTTCAAGCGCGCGTGTAAACTCAGCGTAGGTAATTCTAAAAACTCTTTGTCGGTATTTTTATATCGCAAAAACCCTCTTCAAGGGATGAGAACACAAAGGATAAGCGCTTTGTAGCATTTTGGAGTCGCCGGCAGCCGGGTGGCGAGGATAAATATGTGAATAAATAAAAGTTACTTTATGCAGAAATGTCTGCTAAACGTATTTTGTGAAAATGGGTTCTGTCTTACCCGCGTATTGCTACATGGGCGAAAATAGTTTAAGATAAAAAGTAGAATTACCTAGTGGACAATTGAGCTTGTATTGAAAAAGAAAGAGTGAAATAAGCTTTATTAATTAAAAGAAACTTTTATAACACAAGCTTTTTCCTGCTCTTCTCAGCAAACCCTCTCATTTGATGCCCATATCACGATGTGAACATTTTGACGCCATCTTGGAGCGTCCGCCATATCATCAGGACCAAAGTGCTTGGGATGACAAATCCAATGAACCCAAACACGACGGGGTTACGTCGTTTCGTTTAGGAGTTCCTATGGCAACCTTCTGTCTCCATCATCAGACCACAGACCAGCTTGAAGGTACCATAACATCGCATTGTCACCGAACTGAAGTATGCCAAATTTCAGCTCAATCAGTTGAAGATATATGCTTCCCCCGAACAAACATAGTTTTGGTTACATATTATATACATTGCAAGTTAAATAAAAGCTTGTAAAAAATCCGATGTCCTTACGTCATATTTGATTAAACGATCACGGTTGTTCACTACAGGTATATGATTAATAAAGAGATATTTACCGTGGTAAGGTTGTGGAAGGAGCTCCATCCATAAACTTACCACGGTAAATATCCCGTTAATAAAAAAATATATAAAAAAAAACTGATCTGACTCTGTCTGATGAAGCTCTACATTCTCATTATTATTATTCACATATTTATTTTCCTTCTTAAATATACGTTTTTTTAGAATAATTCCTATAAAAACAAAATATGTATTATAAAAAAACCTAAACCTAGAGTGCCGCCGGCAGCGGGGCAGGGCCCAAGCTACTGGTGGTTAGGGCTGCAGAGTGAGGAACCTCCTGACAATACTAGCCGTGTCCAGGATTACTGCCTTCTGCATCTGACCCTTGACCCAACCATCTAGCGAGAGCCTCTTAAGGTGTTGGTCGAGGCTCTTCGCTATAAGGCCGTTCACCGATACTACTATCGGGACAATGATCGTAGAGTCAACAATTATTATTATTATTCTGGATGGCACTAGACTATTATAGGCAAGCGTGGCGCTAACCATCAGGTGAACGACTTGCTCGTCTCGTCACTCAATAAAAAACTAATCCCTCCTTAGTACCATACTGTGTGACCCTACGTGGCTAAACAGGTCTTATTTCACGATAAACCTAACTGCATCGTTACAGATATAAATTCGCCGTAATTAATTCACTGTGCAATAAGGGCACAAGAGAAATAGCATCTACCCTCATTTGTTAAGGCGGGGTATTTGTACGTTGCGTAATCGGTGGCGAGGTCTAGAAGTGGTGAGATGGAATAAGACTATTAAGGTGGTACGTTTCACCTATGGCGGGAAACTCAAATTTCTAACAGTTTTTTTGTCCTTGTAGCCAGGCTGGGTAGTTATTTTAAAATGACGCAGTGTTTGCGCAAATCGTTGGTTGTTGTTTTACATTATTATGTACAGCTATTTATTTAACAGTAACGCACGATATTACTCACATTTGTCAATATACCGTTTGAAACAGCAAAAAATAGTTTTTTGACAAATGTAAGTAATAATCTGCATTATAGATAAATAGCTTTTACATGATTTTGTAAAGAATAATACTCGTAATCAATTTGCGCAAACATCATGATCGTTTACAATAATTATCCGGCCTAGCTACAAGGACAAAAAACTGTTTGAAATTTGAATTTTCCGCCATAGGTGAAACATACCACCTTAAGAGGCCATAGTCGTCAACTTATTTTTTTTTTCTTTTTTTAAATAAATAATAGGCTTGCGTTTGACCACTTTCACGCCTGATGTTAAGCGATGATGCGGTCTACGTTGGAGCACGCTTGCCTAGAAGGAACCGATTCACTCGTGATTTGAAGACGCCCAGATTGTAACTATCGGGGAACACCCATTCAGGAAGCGAATTCCACAGACTAGCAGTTCGCATAATAAATATGGAATCAAAGCGCTTCGTACGGGTTTTCGGAATATCAACCATAAAGCGGTGACGATTTTAAGATTGCGTTACACCTATTTGCGTGGTTATGGCAAATAGTATCGAATCCATATTTTGGTTATAAATAGTTGAGGACATTAATAAGTTAAATAAAAAAAATATACATTATTGCTAAAACTTTTCTCGATAGAATAATTCGCTGAAAACAGGCCTTCTAAGAACACGATTTTAGTTTTTTATCCGTATCAAAAAGTTATTGAACATTTGTTTTTAATATTGTAATTGCTACATGTGTATTGTAATTTAATGTAAATTCGGTTTATTTAAAATTAATATAATTCTTGAGTAATCTGTAGTTTTATCATCTGTCGTTTACGTTATTTAGTTCTGAGATGGGCGCCGACTCGTGCGTATTTCTTGACTCTTCCTGCAGGCGTTGATATAGATTATACACTGTTTCGCAAAGGGACAAAAATTTTAATTAAAGCTGACGACGACGTATCGACTCTAAGTGGAGATAAATAGATAGATCGATAAGCTCTTTATTGTTCACACCACAAATTTCATACACAAGATAAAACAGTTTAAAAAAAAAAGTGCATCAATCGGCGGTCTTATCGCTAAGAGCGATCTCTTTCAGGCAACCATAGCATGGAGAGAAGCTTAGATTATTGTTAAAAACTGACCAAGTACGAGCCGGGCTCACGCACTGAGGGTTGCGTAGTTCCTTACCACCACATAAAAAAACGGACCTAAAACATAACATCTTGAAGCAGTTTAAAAATATAGCTAAATTAGGCAAAAAATATATTTTATAGTTTAATACGAATACTTAGTAATACGCTTACTCTTCACTAACTAAGCACCACTTAAATAGCTTCTTTGAGTCCTAAAGCCGCTTAGTAGAGATCAACCCATAACCTTTAAGGTATCAAGTGTTAATCTGAACGAAACCCTAAGAATTAAGCGCGGATTATATCGACCGAGAACCGTTGCGCACTTGTTAGCTTAACTTTAAAACTAATAATAGAACGCGTTCCAGAATCATATCTAACTAGCTTTCTCTTTTTAGGATTCCGTACCCGAAGGGTGTAAACGGGACCCTATTACTAAGCCTGTCTCTATCCGTCCGTCCTACCTTTTAACGGCTGTATCTCTCGAACTGTAATAGAAAGCCAGTTGTAATTTTCACAGAATATGTAATCATCATCATCAGCCAGAAGACGTCCACTGCCGAACATAGACCTACCCCTTTAAGCTCCACACTGAACGACAGCCTGTCTTTTGCATCCACTGGATGCCAGTGACTCACAATGTCGTCGGTCCATCTAGTGAGGAGGCCTACCTACGCTGCAAACGCTGCTGGGGAAGAAAGGTTCTTGAGTAAAGACCACGAACCGGAAGAATATGTAATGTTACGGCAGATTACTAAGAAATAAATAATAAAGCAAAATATAATAAGTGTAGGGTGGGTCCCCATTCCCCATAGAACAAACGTTTTTTTAAACGTATTTTTGTATTTGCCGGTAATACGTACAAACGTCGAACTTAGCATGATTATAGTACACACTCTTAAGTAAAACGAAAATTAATAAATGTTGGCCAAGTGCGTGTCGGTGGCAAGTTTCTGTTCACCAAAGTAAAGCAACGTTGGGCGCGGTCGGTATTTGGATGGGTGACCGCCTGGGCGTGATGTTGTCTTTTTGCAAAACTTTTTTGTACTTTAGTTGTTAACAATTTATGTGATATGGAACTCTCAGTGCGCAAGCCGACTCGCACATGACAGATATTTTTGTTTAGTTTTTTCGCATTTTCTGGGTTGATATATCCCATGACTGACCGTGTGTTGCACATTACTGCCTTACCAAATTTCAATACACAGCAATAAAAAACGAAATTATGTCATAGACATCACAAGAGAATCCACGCGTAAAAGCTAGTTTAATTAAAAACTAGCTTAATCCCTCTTTGTTCAAAGTTCATGGAATTTTAATCTCAAATTTTCATTAAATACTAGGCATTAGCCAATAACAAATTGCAATATTTTTATCTTTAAAAACTAACTTGTTATCTTTGATAAGGTGACAAAGATATGAGATTCAAATTTATTTGGCTTTTGATTGAGATTCTTGAATTATAAATATACATTTTAGTTTTGAAAAGTTAATAAACGCGGTCGATAGACTTTATTTCTTACAGGGGCCTTACGGACAACTGCTATTGCGGCACCTAATCCGCTCAGTTGGAAAATCACGCGACCGCAAACCGTATCTGGGCGCGATAAGGTTCACGTTCGCGTGATTTTCCAACTGAGCGGATTAGGTGCCGCAATAGCAGTTGTCCGTAAGGCCCCTGGACTCTCTTACAGAGGTTATCTTCTCTTAGTAGATAAAATTTAATTACTTCATGACATTTTTTAATATTGACATATTTTAATTAATTTTATATTTTTTGACATAAGTTGCATTTTATTTATATATTGTATAATCTGCCGTCCGATTACTAAAAGACCGTTATGTGACACTGTGACCATATCACTTAACGGTCTTTTAGTAATCGGACGGCAGAAATGATTGTATGTTAAATGCGGTGAGTTTTGGCGCCAGCGTGAAAAAAAAAATGTCGTCTCATCGTATTATTTTTCTAAACTTGTGTATTTTTCGAGTTTTTAATTAATAATGGTGGATTATTATTTATTAAGTGGTATAACGCGGTGAAACATGTATTTCTATGTTGTTTCCAAAGCTCCATCGAACATCGAGACTGGCAAATTTACAAGAGTGCGACGCCAAAAACCTCAAATAGGAAAGAATTAAAAAAATAGGGCTAAAGAGGAAGTATGTAACGAGTCTATCACCTATATTGCTGTCAAGTTTACTATAGTAAAGTAATCGACTGTCCAACGTAATTAGTAATAAATTTATATTTTGCACGTTTAATAAGGGCGGGCCGGGGTATGTCCTAAAACTGCGACCAGAACCACCGGAGGATGGGCAGCAGCGTCCTATTAGTACACAGTGAACGTGAACGTACTGCGATACTACGGTAAATATCCCGTAAATAATCATATTACTTTAGAAATAATATTTGTACTGGGCTTGATTGACTTCAGAGATCAATATCATCCCCAAGGAATAAGAGTATATGCAAAAAGAGATAGTGGCCCATGAGGGGATCGAACCCGCGACCTTCGCGTTATTAGCACGACGCTCTAACCAACTGAGCTAATGGGCCAGTTGCGGATTTGCCAAAAATGACTGACTTATCAGCAATAGGTGTTTTTTTATCGAATATTAATAACCGCTTGCTTTGAACAAAAATATTTAGCGATCAGAAAAAATAGTTCAGGATCAATGTCAGTTGCGATAATTCCTAATCGTTTACTAATGTTCTCCTATTTTTTTTTCTCCTTAGAGGATTTTGGCTTCGCACGTTTTGGGCAGGTCACATGGCCAGAAGTAATGATGGAAGGTGGTGTACATCAGTAACCGCGTGGTGGCCGAGACTAGGTTGGCTGAACCCAGGCCGACCGAGGATGAGGTGGACTGACGACATCAAAAATATCATCAGGAACGAGTGGAAAGACCGGGGAGATTGGCATAAACTAAGGGAGGCATAAACCCAGCAGTGATGGGTGATGATGACTCAGGGCTGATGATGATGACGTCTTGTGCATTTGCCAATATGAGGTAACGTGCTATTATTTTAGACCACAGCGTTGGTGTCAAAATTGTTTTGCTGTACTTAGCAATGCTACTGTACAAGAATCAGAACCGGAACAAAAGAAAAGAAATATTTGTAATAATAAAAAAACTACGCCTAAAAAGAAAAAAAAATGTGTCAAATAAGAAAATCTAATAAAATAAATCAATATGCCCTAACCTTAGACTTGGCACGACTTTGTCTAGATTTCATTACTTTTTAGAGATAAACAAGCAGCTCCATCGAGACTTGGCTAGTTTTTTACAGAATGTATTGGTGGTTTTTTTTTTAATTATGTTGGTTTGACGACAGATAATATATTTTTTTTTGTTTATATTGGACAGCTGTCAAGGCATTTTTGTAAGATTTTTTTTGTAGCTAGTTGCACCCATATAGCGAAACGTCAGTCATTCGAAATCAGTTAGCAACTGTGATGCGGAGTTCGACGCGATGATCTGAATAAGAATGTCACTCAATCAAGGTTCACTCATAATGCCTGCTAACAGATTTTTCTTCTCATCTCCGTTCTATTTACTTCTCTTTTCTGTGGGTTTGAATATATCTATGCGAAACCCATCGTGCCTTGAACCCGCCACTTTGAATACGTTTAACTAATAATAACAGAGTTATTACAGGCTATCCAAAGAACAGGTCGTCTAAATTGCAAATTGCACTGCAATTCATGAATTGCAATTTAAAAATGGCAAATTATACTTTCGATGATTGGAAATATTCACGAGTCCGTGAGAATCACGACACCCGCTGTATAATTGAAATGAATAAATGTTATACTCGAACAAAGGAATCTTTGATGAGCGTTTGAAGTCAATAGTCTTTAAAATGAAACTATAGTTGTTTACGCCGAGCTGATACTTCGCGACCCCTATGTCTTCGCAACCCCTCGACCGATTTTGCCCATATTCGAACGTCATAATTATATTGAAATTAACCACCTGCCTACAAAATTTCGTGAAAATCGGATCAACTATACGCAAGTTATTGTCGAATAAATACACAAACATGTATAGAAATAAAGTTACATAATTATTTACGGGATATTTACCGTGGTAAGGTTGTGAAATGAGCTCCCGATATTTCGGCGCAGTTACATGCACCATGTTCACGGGAAGATTGAAGAATGCGGGTGGTTGGTCGAACAATTAAAAAGTTAGGTGCAGACATAACGATCTACTCTCTTTCTTACTTTACCACGGTAAATATCCCGTAAATAATTATATAACTTTAGTGAACAACCGTGATAGTTTAAAACAGTGTTTTATGTATAGAAATGTCGAATTGTCCCATTAGAAGTTTCGGTATTTTTTTTGGGTTCCGTACCCAAATGGTGAAAACGGGACCCTATTACTAAGCCTACGCTGTCTGTCTGTTCATCTGTCTGTCGTATTTTTGTATTTGCTCTCATGTAAAAATGGTAATACGTACAAGTGTCAAACTTGGCAAGATTATATACTTGCTGACACCCGCTACTTCGTACGCGTAGAGCTCGGCCTTCGGTCTCGCTACTACAACCTGTTATAGCCTATGTGTTATTCTAATGTATAAGCTATATTTTTGTAAACTTTCATTAAAATCCATTCGGTAGTTTTTGCGTGAAAGAGGAACAAACATCCATACATCCATACATATAAACTACGTACTAGGACATATCTCCCTTGTATTTCTATGATGATGATGATGAGTTAAACAATAAAACAAGTCCAAGTAATCAAGCAAAGTGAAGTTTTGTTTTGAACGCTCGAAACGGTTATATAATGGACATACACTGTTCATACCTCCAAATTACCATAATAATTCCTATCTGTAGCTGATATGAAGACACACTTGTACGTATCACAAAATATTTTTTTCTTGTATTCTGTTTGTTTGTACGTATAAGTCTGGCGAGTAAACAACGGTGAAAGCTTTTTAAGTGAATGAAAATAGAAATTTACGTACGTATTATATATACTGTTTAATAATCGATCTATTTGTGTTTAATGTTAAATAAATTATCTGACACTTATTATCAGACAATTTAACAAACAAAAAAAACACGTTAAAAGTAAATAAGTTTAGGAAAATAATAAGTTTTTTCACGTTGACGCCAAAACTACCCAGTGTGATTTTATTTTCTTCTTTCTTCTTGGGAGGATTTTGGCGTCTCACTTCTGGTGCATTTGCCAGAGTCAAATATTAAAATATTTTCAAGTTTTATTAAATAGGTATAGTCAAACAAGTCATAGTCATAGATGAGCAAAGTAAGTCACGTCAAGTCAAACTCATGCCCCAGTAAAGTGGTGGAGAGGCTTACAACCGGCTTCTATGGCGTTTTGGAAACAACACCAAAATGCAAGTTCAGCTTCGGTATATCACTTACCCACACTCGAGCACGTTCACGATCACTTAATAAATAATCCATTATTACACATTAATACTCGAATATACACAAGTGTAAGAAATAATACAACAGCAGACTTTTTTCACGTTGGCGCCAAAACTCTGTGTGAATATTGTAATTTTTCAATGACATTAAACTGTCAGTCTTGCTGTCAGTCAAACAAAAAATACGCAGGCTAACGTGAAAAGCGACATATTGACTGGTCGCGAATGTTCTTATCTGATCTGAGGTCAACATCTAGCCGCGTCGGTCAGCGCAGATCTGTATACCCATTACCCAGGCTATGTCAATCACAATTCCTTGCGCAAACGCCACAAGAACCAGACCGCAAGTTGAGCAACTTTTCTTAGAACTCTGAACGCATTAGCATCAAGAGTGCATAAAGTGTAACGTATTCATCAAGGTGGTTTTGGTTAGTTTTTAGAATTCTAGCTGTTTTCGTGTTTATGGCAATACAATTGAGTGCTAGTGAGCGTTTCCACGTGCGAGGTTAGTGACGCAAAAAGATCATCTACAACAAGTGTAAATAAACCGGCCAAGTGCGAGTCAGACTCGCTCATTGAGGGTTCCGTACCACCACATAAATTGTAAGCAACTAAAGTACAAAAAAGTAACAAAAAGACAACATCCCATCAACGCCAAGGCGGTTACCCATCCAAGTACCGGCCGCGCCCGACGTTGCTTAACTTCGGTGATCGTACGAGAACCGGTGGTGAACAGAAACTTCTCACCGACTCGCACTTGGCCATTATTAAATATAAATATTCGGGACATTTGAAAATTAATACGTTTGTTGTAGTACCCGCCTTAAGTTTTTACTTTCTGACTTTATATTATTACTAGCTTTTGCCCGCGACTTCGTCCGCGTAGAAGTCGAAAATGGTTCTAATAGGATTTTTAATTGGTTTTTACACTAAATTAAACTTCGAAGACAAACTAAAGGAAAACTATAAGTATTATTATTATACACAACAAACGTCCCTATGAGGCCGTGTCCTAAAAGTGCATAACCTCTTTAAGTCCGCTAGGAGTAATAGTGTTCCGTGTCTTTAAGCTTAGAAATCTTCAAATGAGGTACTAATATAGTAGGTCACAGTAGTAGGTACTTTGACTTTCGAGACATTCCAATTTTAAAGAGTATTTGCTTATGTTTTTAAGTGAGTTCAACCTTTTTTGAATAAAATCAGATTGAGTTTTCAAACATATTTCAAAATGAAATGTAATTTGAATCAAGAGCACTAAGGAGTATTGATATCAATAAGGAAGGTAGGATAGACAGACAGACAGCGTAGGCTTAGTAATAGGGTCCCTTTACATATTTTGGGTAAGGTACTCTAAAAACAAGTACATATAAATAAATAAAAATCCCCAAAGATGTTAAAAATTTGTGAGCTAGACTGCTGTGACTGATAGCGGGCTCTTAAGGTAAGGACTCAGTGCCCAATTTTCACACAACAGTGACCCGTTGAAACTTTAAAAGTCCTTTTTTGTTTCATTTTGTGCGGTTTCACAGTTGTTCCTACAGTAAAAGCTGTTTATAATGAGTACAAAGACCTCCTTTCGAGTACTACCGATCCGAATAGCCCTGTATTTCTCCTGACAGCACCAAGCAGGCAGGAGGATGTACTAGCAATCACTTAAAGGCGTTCTGGGAATATCTAGCTTTACTGTCCGATAGTATGGGAGATGCTAGTATGAGTTGTTACGAATGCAGGGTGAACATTGTCTGAACCAATGTGATAATTTTCTGAAAGAATGTGAAGATTTTCAAATTGAATGTTTTTTATGCCATAGGTGGCAAACGAGCAGGCGGCCGCCTGATGGCAAGCAGTCAGCGTCGCCTTCGGAAAAAAAGTTGACATCATGTTTGTACAAATTTACTGTTTTATCAATATACCAGCTCCGCCCCCCGATTTCACCCGCGTAGAAATTTCCTCCGGAACCGTACATTTTTCAGTTTTAAAAATAGTAAAAAGATGTGTCAATCTCCGGGCCTCCAACTGTGTTTATGTAAAAAATAACGTCGATCCGTTGCTCTGTGCGTGGAAGAGAAACATACACTTTCGCTTTTATAGTAAAAAAATATTTTTTATGTAAAGCAGCCGTAATTAAAATGAACGTTACCCCTATACTATGCAGAGTATGCAGACTACTAAAGCCTAGATACAGTGATAGGTGCAAAGCGAGCCGGGATTTGAATAGTACGTAATTCTGCTCGTTTGATGTGCAAAAGAGGTTTTGCTATAGGTATTGTGTTATACTCGTATTAGATGAGGTATCTGGGGATTTGCAGTAGATTTTAAGTTATCTTTTGCTGGCGAGGCGGGTCTGTAAATCTAACGTTTCCAGACTTTCCAGTTTTTTTTTTACAAGCTATTATTTAAATTACCCTGTTAGTATGTAGGTATATAATATGTGGGAAAAATCTTTAAACTGAATTTTAGACCAGTTATCCTCATGAGCTGAAATTTTGCGACACAAACGACACTACGAGTATATTGTACTGGTGTTTTTATTGCACGTCTGATTTTTTACCGACTTCAGGACTGTTGAGAAGGTTCTCACCTCGGTTCGATTTTTTTTAATGTATGTATGTACACCTTACTCTGGCATATGGAAGCAACTTACGTGTTTTTTTTTTAAATTATTATGTAGAGGATTTAGGCCTTAGAATAATTACCCAGATAGTTATTAGAATAACTACCTAGGTAGTTATTATAGGGTCATCTAGGTGGTTATTCTAAGGTTAAGGGAGAGAGGGAGAGAGAGGAAGGTAGAGGAAATTGTTGGGGTTGTCTCACAAAGACTTTGGCATAGTGGTTTTTAACCAGCTCAAATAATACGAATAATTAAGTTCGAGAGCCTGTTGATATGGCAATATCTATAATTTTGTTCGAGCGAGATCTCTCGAAACACGACTTTTTTTCGTTACTTTTGTGGAAGATGCTACGGAAAATGTTTTTCATTAATTGTTGAAAATCGTTTATGTTTTTTAATTGGTTAGGAATGTTTGGAAAAATAGCTTTCTATCATTAGATTATACTACCATTTGACTAAGTTTTACGTATTCCTCGGAAAATATAGAGAAAGTTAGCTTATTTTCAACAGTTGATGGAATGCCCCCTTAATTTTTTTCTATAATGAAGAGATTGGCTGAACCGACCGACATCTTTCATATCTTGCAGAGAATTGTACTTGAGAATAACAAACGGGACCTCTAATTTGCAATGCGAGTTGCGGTCAGAAACCATCATAGACCAGTATACAATACAATGTAGGTGTCTATATCTGGCCAGGAAGGCTTAGCCGCCTGCAAATGGTCACAGTACATTACCTGAACGTAGAATTACATGCCACGTGATAGTGTGGAAATAAGTCAAATGGGATCATCATTATCAGCCTATCATGTTCCCACTCCTGGGACTTACTCTCTTAGAGAGAGAGAGGATGGGCCATAATCCACCATACTGGCCTAGTGCATGATGGAGAATGTCATGTTTTGAACTTTTGAAGTTCTTAGAAATACCGGTTTCCTCACGATGTTTTCCTTCACCGTTTTGAGCGATGTCACCGAAAACTGCACATTAATTTATTCAGGTACTAAATAAGGCATTGGTGCAGGTGAGGATCGAACCGGGTGCCGTCAGATTGTAAGCGCACATGCTTCCGCTAGGCGACCATCACAGCCTGCAAATGCGATACACTTAACTAATTTCTAGGATATAGCTTTTTTTATTGAAAAACTGTAATAAATTAAAGACCAAAGGCCATGGTCAAAGGCCAAAGGTCATCTTACCGTAAAATTATCTTAGCAAAAAAAACTTAGTTATTTTCTCGTTGACTAAATACCATAAGTTATGTCGGGATGATACATCTCTGAAATTTGGCAGAGTTCGTTTTTTTTACTACCACCAATTTCAGTTATGTTAAATTGGACCAAAATTGCGTCCACGCCCTACCAAATAGTTAGAAACCGAATAGTTTTTTTTTATTTTTTATTATATTTAAGAGGATATTACTTTCGGATTGGTTCCATATATATTTATCAAAATCAGATAAGTAGTTTGATTTTTAAATATTAAAAAAAACCGTCCAAGTAACCGAAATTGCGTGGCATTTACCTACTAATTTTGAATCAGTTTTCTATATGATAATTAATTAATATTAGTTTTTTTTAGCAGCGTAGGATGTCCACCCACAAGATGGACAGACGACCTAAAAGAGAACGCAGGGAAATGCTGGATGCAGACCGCTTCCAACCGGCCATTTTGAAGATCAATGGGGGAGGCCAATGTCCAGCAGTGGACGTTCTACGGTTGAAATGATGATGAGTTTTAGTTCCCAACCTTCTGTCTCGGATTATCAATCGTATCAATTCACTCTAGGTCAATGAGTCTAGTTTGTACTATTTCTAGATTTGTTTTGACGGCAACTCCCAAGCATCAATCAAGTTTGAAACCGAATCTCTACAGGGTGAGCCACATCGACCCATCTTTCGCGGAACGTAATAAGAGCTAGAGGAGCGCCCCAGCCTGTCCCGGTTTTTGGAAACATAAATTATAGTTAACAGACAGGGCGGTGGTAAATGGGATCTGGGTTACTCGTGACGGCTTAATTTTTGTCCCCAACGTCTATGTTATTACAAAAGTCGATGTGCTGACGTCATCATCTGTATCCCACAGAATCTTAATGTTAACACTGTTTATTATCTTAATATTATATTATTACCTACTAGCTTATATCGGAACCAAAAAAACATTTATATATTTTTTTTGTTGGGCAAGTGCCCTTATTAACTAAACAAAATACAAGCTAAAACTACAAATACAGTTAGACAGCCCATAGACCGTTGAAGGTCTAAAGACAATCCAAATGCTCAAGCCCACTACCAGTTGGCAGCGTACCCAGCATGCTGGCGGCATTACCACGTTGAATGGCAATGCTTATGCGTTGAGCCAGAAACACGCCAGTATTTTGGTCACGCACGCGTCGCATTAAACAGGGGCTCTGAAAGGTTTTTGAAACTGAGGTGAGCACCCGATCCCCAAGGGCCCAATGTCTCGACCCCAAACGCCTCAAATATGTAACCACTACCGGGGTTAGCATATTTGCGTCGCTTGTGCTTTATTATATTATATACAACTTATCGATAAAACTATTACTACTAAAAATATAAGACTTACCGAGAAAGTAAGTAAATATAAAAAAAAACTTTTTTTCTAGGTGTACAAATTGCCACCATTCGGATGGTCCCCAGAATATGTTAGACTACCACCCTACTAGCCAGTATACATTTGTCAATAAACAAATTTTTACTGTTCCAACCGGTTTATAGACAAATGTAAGTAACAAGATGCGTTACTGTTAAAAAGCTGTACATGATAATGTAAAGAACAACCAACGATTTGCGCAAACACTGTGCCATATTCAAATGATTACCCGGCCTAGCTACAAGGACAAAAAACTTTTTGAAATTTGAATTTCCCGCCTTAGATGAAACGTATCACCTTAATGCAGTAATTTAGTGCAAATAAATGCTTGAATAGAGTTTGGTGATAAGACACGTAGCAACCGTTTTTCCGCAAAAGTTCTCTAACGCCAGTTTATCGCCATGTTACGCGAATACGAATATATCTCGATATCAAATACGGTTCATCGATAACTACATCTG
The DNA here is from genome assembly GCA_932305915.1 of Agriopis marginaria. Classification (NCBI taxonomy): domain Eukaryota; kingdom Metazoa; phylum Arthropoda; class Insecta; order Lepidoptera; family Geometridae; genus Agriopis; species Agriopis marginaria. Next base: position 15,028,805 of record OW029914.1, on the reverse strand, counting down.
TAATTCGAATCGAGCAATGGATTCCGCCATTTCGCAGCGAAAGTAGGGTTGCCTAGTACAACTGAAATGTCCTCGGAAAGTGCTCGATCATCACTATTTAAAATGATATGAAATTAATGCAACTCGTGACCAAAATGCCTTTACTTGAGCTCAAAGGTTGAGCATTGCCATACAACGCCAATTGCCATGGGGCCTGCATTTTGGGAACAATTCCAGCAGGTAGCTGTTTAAGAGATTAAGTAGTTTAGTAACTACTAAACTAATACACTACTACCTACTCCTGTCTTGTATTAGGTATTCATTTGTTGAAGAATTTTTTTCAATATTACGAAGATGAAATGTTATTTAATTTATCGACAAAATTTAATAGTTTTACTCAACAACAAAAAATCGGCCAAAACGAGTCGGGCTCGCGCACTGAGGGTTCCGCACCACCACAAAATTTCCGCACTACTTTCTCTAGAAAGACAACATCACGCCCAGGCGGCGACGTTGCTTAACTTGGTAATGAACAGAAATTTATCACCGACACGCACTTGGCCATTATTTGTTGTTATACTTTAGAGTGTGTACTATAATAATGCCAAGTTTGACGCTTGTACGTATTACCGTTTTAACATTAGAGCTAATACAAAAATACGTTTGTTGTATGGGGACCGCCCTTCCGTTTTGACTTTTTAATATTTCTTAGTTAATACGCCGTAACATTACATATAATATAAAAAAATTAGCTGGCTATCTATTACGGTTTGAATGATATAGCCATTAATAGGTAGGCCATACGTACAGATAGACAGACATCGTAATAGCCGTTTTTACCCTCTAGGTACGGAACCCTAAAAATTATACAAAAACGCGGTCCACAATGTATGTCTCCCCCGGACTCGTTTGAATGGGGAGATCGTAGATCACCAAAGTCGTTGTAATCGGTTCTTACAACAGGCAAGGAATACTGAAGACTTCAGGGTCAGTATATGGCAAGATGGCAACCCTAGACGAACATCACAAATATCGAATAAAAAATACCGACATTTAAATCGAATATGATGGCGTTACAATGTGTGTCGATATTAAAAGTTATTAGGGGAAATTTTCACGTTCTCTCGAATCATATGAAAGTTTTTCTCTGGCGTTATTGGCAATACTTTAGAAATACGCGAAGTTCCAGACCGTTTCTTATATTAGTTTTGGAAGTCTGCAGCCAAAAATGAGTGGATATCACGTGACGAAATAAAACTACTTTTCTAATTTACCTCGATGTCTTGAAGCGCTTTTTGAAGTGGTCCCCCAGAGTTGACGACTTCATAAAATATTTTCATGACGACTTTAGTAGAAAATTAAAGTAAGTTAGTATCGTATATTTTATTTTTCATGCTTTTCTATTTCGTTATTTTAAACTCGACGTCACAGACGTTCAAACGGCATTGCTCCATGTTTAATAAAGAATCGCACTAAATTTTTGCGGGTAGATTTGGAATTAAAAGGCAAGGAAATAAAAAAATGGCTCTTACGTGGCATTTCGATTTCCAAATTTAAAATTCATATTTGTGACATGATCGGCTCTCGCTTTTGAGAACTCACGTTTGGAGGGGATCGAGGTATAAAAGACGTAATGCATGTTTCATTATCACTATTATACGAGCCGCGTCGCCGCGCAGACGTCTGGGCGGAGCTTTATTGAAGCTTAAATACTTTAATAGCTAGGTTTCATCGAGTTCAAATCAGCATATGCAATGGATATCGATTCGAGAGTGATGGAAACATGAATTATTCGCTCGGCTTGAGTGCCGGCACGGTACCCATTTATAAGGCTTCCAGTTTTGCCTCAATTGGTTCTGAGTTCTGAGAACTGAATATTACAACTATAAGCATGCCTAGTACCACTTTGACTGAGCATTAGCAATTAACAGCGGAAAGGCTATTGACTTTTCTGTCCTACCGATTTTGGTAGACTGCCAAAGTCACAGGTTTATTTAAGGTATATTGGTATTCAAATGTTGTTTTTTTTGTTAGTGTACCGGTTTTGCGTACAAAATGTTACTAATTTACCGATTTATACTTTCTTACTTCGACCAAAATAAAATGAATGGACGCACCATAACCATTGAACTTACTCAGTAAAAACGAGTCAAAACCGTAGGACATATATACTTCAACACCTAATTATAACAGTACATTTGTTGCAAAAAATTGATAGCACTTTTTTTGTGTTTTTATACTTTGGGAAAGCATACGAAGGCATAATTTTGTAAGATGTTTCGTTATCATGTAACAATAGTCTTGTGTCACACTTCCTACGGCTAGAGATCGACTGAAACGAAGTGAGCGCCGGCGTTCATTTATTTAAAAATTTAAAAAATGCGCTTCTTCTAGCCCTGTCCATAAATTTTATTTTGGTCCAAGATTTCTAACTAGGTATTTCCGAAAACTAAAACAGGAGGTTGAATAGCAAGTTAATATAGTCTTAATAGGTTGGCCACGTTTTATAATAATATAATTTTTTCACAGTTTCAGTTCATCAAAATATTTTTGTGATGAGATCCCTGGTGTCACAGGTATCCATAGGCGACGGTGTTTGCTAATTCAGCAGCCCGGATGCTTGTTTACCATCTTAGGGATAAAAAAGTGTTCATCAATCGAATTCGCGTTTTGATGGGTTTTGGGACCTCTGGCGATTGGGTTCTTCGGCGTCATTGATTTATAAACATGTCTTTGTTCGGTCGGCGTTATAATTTTAGCATTTGTCGTGATGATAGGAAAACTCAGAGTCGCTCTGCGGGCAATGAGAGAGCTAAGCTCTGAGTTTCTTTGCGCGATAGAATTCGAAACGAGGATATTCGCTGAAGTACCTCAGTCACCGACATGGATGCTCAAATTTTCAAGTTGAAGTGGCAATGAGCATTGGGCAGGCCACATTGCTCGAAGAACCGAAAACCGGTGGGGAAGAAAGGTTCTTGAGTGGAGACTACGAACCGGAATACGCAGCGTAGGTACTAGGTAGGCATCCCACTAGATGAACCGATGACATTGTGAGAGTCGCGGGTATCCAGTGGATGCAGATGGCAGGCTGTCGTTTAGTGGACGTATTCAGGCTGATGACGATGATGACTTGACTAAATATTAGTCTGAATATTTAACCTAGTAGCACATAAGAAAATTTAAACATAGATACTTTCGGTGAACATAAGTTTAAATTAACATTATATATTATTCTCTTTGATATATTTCTGTATTGTTCATGTCTGTTATCACACTAATACGAAAGCTTGTAAGTGTGTATGTTTGTCCACGGATTTGGATGAAATTTTGTATACAGTCTTACGCATAAAAACTGTACAAAGCCGAAAGGAGGTCATTGTTATCATCATTATGAACAACTTTTACTATGGCACCAACCCTGAAATCGCGAAAAAAATCAGCTGCTCCTTAGATTTTATCAAGTGACTATGACCGTTTTGTATGGAACAGTTGACTTTTATCGCGATTTCAGGTTTGGTCCTAAGTAAAAGTTGTTCATAATGATAAGTACAATGACCTCATTTCGGTTTAATACAGTCTGTATGCATAACCCTGTAGAGGTAGCTTATGCACTGGATATTTTTATAACCGTATTTTTTCGGGATAAAAAGTAGCCTATGTGTGACGGCTAATTTTTATCCCGAAAACGGTTCATATATGATAGCGAGTAAAACCGCAGGGGTTGCTACTAATTTAGTAAAATAGGTAATACGTATTTTAAATTCATTCATCAGTTAAACATAAATTATGCTGTTTTAAAAACTCGGTTTGCTTATTTACTTGTAAAAGCTTAATTCTGAAATAGTATTTCTATTTCAACGCCGTAAAATACACAAAACTCTCAAAATGATAATAATATTGGGTTATTTAGCAGCAAATTGCATCAATTGATTAGTATTTTGCATAATTAATAAGACATTATTAAACATGAGAACTGGTTTTGTCAAAATATTTGAACATGGTTTGAATAAACCAGTATGAAAACATGGCCTTAAATATTTAATGCGTTACTTAATAGCTATACTAGCAACGTCCCGTGGTTTCACTCGCGATCTTATAGGAACTATGATTTTTACAAGCTTTCATAACTTGCCATGTTAGAATGAGGCAAACCTTTCAACTGAATTTTAAAACAGTTATCCCCAACCGATTGAGCTGAAATTTTGCATACACGTTTAGTTTGGATGGTATTGTTAGCTAAATGACGTCATTCAAAATCAAAATGGCGGACTCCCAAAGATTGTGGAAGAGTTATTTTCTATGCACCCCCATGATAAGGGTATCAAATAAAAGGAGTTGCGGAGAAGAATATGAAATAAAATTAAGTCACAGTTAATTCAATATGGCTGACGCACCAAGATGGCAGACAAAGTTTTCTTATCTACCATCATGATATGGGTATCAAATGAAAGGGTTGGCTGAGAAGAATACGAAAAAAAGAATTTTTAAATTAATAACTTCAGGATGCCTCACATAGGCAAAGAAATTAATCCAAGATAAAAGGTACCTCCATACAAAATTTCATTCAAATCTGTTTAGTCGTTACGGAGTTGATTGCGGATATTTAATACACATCGGAATAAATTCTTTTAAGGATTATATTGCGTGTATTTTACATAATTTTAATAGGATATTTAAATATAATAATTGGTGTAATCTTAGAAGATGTGGAATGCGCTGCCTGAATGGGTGTTCCCCGATAGTTACAATCTGGGTGTCTTCAAATCACGAGTGAATCGGTTTCTTCTAGGCAAGCGTGCTCCACCATAGACCGCATCATCGCTTAATACCAGGCAAAGTGGCGGTCAAACACAAAACCATAATAAAAAAAATATATTAAAAAAACTATTTAATTAAGTACTAAAAACTAAAAAATAAAGTAAAAATATACTTTATGTTTATTACTTTAATCACGGCACTGCAAAAGTCACAGAAAAGTAAATAGAGGCAACAATTATTATTGTAAGGCGAGAAAATCTCGTTTGCTTAGGTAGTATCAAGGTAGTATGTTAGTTTTACTATGCACACGCACACACAAACTTTCTCATATTATAATATAATTATGTGTGATTAGACAAGCAACGCCCATTTAATTAGTTTGAAAAAATAATACGAAATCAAAATTATAGATTCGTATCACGGAGTAAGTAAATACTTAGTTTAATAATCGTACAAAAGATGAGGCAAAAGACAGACGAGCTTTGGGCGAAATTATAATAAATATACAATATTTTATTCATATTGCCTCTGTCGGCGACCCATTATAAATGATCAAAATTCTAGTTTTTATTGCTGCGATTAAATGTTTTCTACCAGGGTACCATATAAGAGCAGTATGGGCGGTTACTAGCTAGGACGCTTCGTAGGATGGACGCACCACAAAGTACGTACGTACAAATTGTCTAAATCCACAAATCTAGTACATCAAAAACTAGAAAATGCAAGATGCTTGGCTTCCTTTTGCGACACGATAACCATAATAAAGGGAAAGTTAGGAGAAAACAGAGTAACAGGAAAACTAAGGAGAGGATTATAAGACTTAGAGAAGGCATAATTATGTCATGTCGTACAGACAGTGCTCGAAATGTACCGGAACGCACTGGATCACCGTTCCGTTTCGTTAAGGACACTAACCGCACTCGTCACAATCAGTCAAGCCGTTTAGGCTACAGGGGGTACTACAGGAACCCAGAAACATACATGTATACATGCTCACATACAACCCAAAAACATTACCCTCCTTCTTGGACAGTCGGTTAAAAGTTCGGAAGGTTTGAAGAGATATGCGTTCCAGTTCGTGAGTAAGTCCAATTCGACCACGTACAGGGAATTAAAAACGCAGAAAGAAGACCGTGAAGCCTAGATATTAGTAGATATCACTCCACCGAAAAGAGTATGAATGTAATTATCCACGCTAAAATTGCATGTCTATCCATATGCAAAGAGTATATTTCGAAGATGCCACAGAGTTGCACTTTGCTTAGAAGATCTCTAGGTTAATGTCTTTCGTTACAAATACCCTTACTGCACCTGCTAGTCTTGTTAACGAGAACAAATAAAGAAAGATCTGAACAAAGGCCAGCCTTGAGAATTCCCGAAGGGTCTTCCTTTAGAAAAACTTTCGATGTTATAATTGGTAGGGCTGCGACGTAGCGGGAGAGAGGCCACAGCGAAGCTACAGAAGATGAAGATAGCAAGAAAGCGGAATACGTAACCTAAGTACTTAGGCCGATTGTAGGCTGAGGAATGCGGGATACGTCTATGTACTTATGCCGATTCTAGGGTGGGGAATACTTTTTATAACGTTTGTCTTGCAACTGCAACTCACCTGATGGTAAGATTTATCATAGGCTACGGTCAATGACGATATAACCACTTGATTGCTCATTTTTACTCCGCCTTAATCCAAAGATACAAAATTTTCTGCATAACCATTTTCGAGCCATCCTAGGCACGAATTGAATGAATTACTTTTGAGTCTCCAATCACAAGCGCCATACGATACCTCCCCTCAAAATCTGTTCACTCTGGTCTGAATAATTATACTTTAAAAAATAATTTACATTGTTTTTCTCTGGAAACAGGGTTAGCGTTAAATAACAGGTTTAATAAATAAATTTAAAGTAAATCTTTTACTTTCAAGCAAAGAGGTTTCGTGGACAGCCGTATCATATCAGGTATCCTAGTTATTCCGGATACCAGTTGGCTTAGGCCAAACGTTAGAGCAAGTTCATGAGCAGCTTTTTATATTATGCTTTACATCGCGCCGCTCCTGCTATAACCGATCCTAAAATCTCTCCCATTCGTCCTTTTACCTACATTTAAAGAGACCCATTCGGTCCTCCATAAAATATAGAAGTATTAATTAATAAAACGAACAGACATTTTTGATGAAGATAACATACTCGTGCATTCTTAATATGTCGTGAGGTTTTTTGGATTGTGTTTATGAATCGTTAATTATCTCATATTTGTGATGAACTGATATAGTTTAACTTAGGAAATTATAGCGAGAAAAGCGGATATTTCATGTATATGTTTTAGTATTTTTAATATAATGGAATGGAAACTATCAATATGGCGTTAGCATAGCCTGTACAAGTTTACGCGCCAACGCGATAAAAACGTGTTGTCTCATTGTATTATTGTCCTAAACTTGTGTATTTTCGGGTATCAATGCGTAATAGTACTAATAATAGTGGATTATTATTTATTAAGTGTTCGTGACGTGCTCGAGTGTGGAAGTGATATAACGCGGTGAAATATATGTCTTTTCGTTTTGTTTCCAAAACTCTATAACAGCTTCCAATAAAGTCTCCACCACTTTATTACGGTATGACTTAAACTTGACCGTGACTTACTTTGTTTGACTCTGACTGTGACTTATTTGAAGTTGTTTAATAATATGTAAACATTTTTAATATTACGACTGAAGTACTTTGTACCCATGGTAATGAAAAATTTAACAAAAAGTAACCATGTGTCACTCTCGGAATGCCAAACCTTGTTTTCATGCATGCTTCGACCAAAATAAAATTAATGAACGGGCCCAGAAGCAGCGCATTTTAGAAATATTACAAAATGAGCGCTGGCGCTCTCTTAGTTTCAGTCGGTCTCTAGCCGTAGGAAGTGCGACACAAGACTATTGTTACATGATAACGAAAAATCTGACAAAATTATGCCTTCGTGTGCTTTCCCAAAGTGTAAAAACACAACAGAACCACTATCTATTTTTGTAACAAATGTTCTGTTCATGGTTATAATTACGTGTTGAAATATAATACGTCCGACGGTTTTAACTCGTTTTTACTGAGCAAGTTCAAATGGTCCGTCCATTCATTTTATTTTGGTCGAAGCATGCATGTATACATTCCAAGGATGTTACATATACCCTATAGGAAGAACATCCTTGATACATTCATATTAGGTATTTATATACGAACAGTAGAAAGGGGTAAGAAACATTTGAAAACAAGTCGTCAAACCCTGATTGATGGGCCGGATGTCCCAGAAGCTTTGTCCAATCAGATACCGGGAATCATACCGCATTATTGTCCAAAGAGACTGACAATACCAATGTACTATTATTTATTCTGTGATAATACAGTGGGGTGATGTTGGCTCTCGTTCGGTAAATGTCGATTGCGACTTGCCCTGCGGTTGTCAATGAGATATTCAGTTATGGGAGCGCGCACATTTGCAAATACCAAGTTACGCCGAACGCACTCTGCGATCGCTAACTAGTCCGGTCAAGCTGTAGAGGCCTTAAGGCCAACAGCGTAAGTCAATAATTTGTATATATTTTTTAAAGGGGTTGTCTGTAAAGTCGGTTTACGGACGATAATTTTACGTGATAACGCTTAAGCCGATCGTGCCTCTCTATAGCTTGTTCCGCGCTCTCGCTTGCACGCGCGGCTCAGGCGGAACGAGACAATTTTCGTGCGTGCTGCCGGATTTAAAAGGCGTTATCACGTAAAAAAAAAACCACTTGCAGTTTTTAGGAAACCAATGTATGACCAGATAAGACAAAACGTGAACAACAGCTTACCGAACTAATTATTGTTCAAGTGACCTCAAAAAAGAAGGGTTCTCACTTTGCAGGAAAGGAATAGACTTCGAGTTGCTAAAGGTCAACGCAATATTCATAATTTCATATTTCGTTTACCGATATCATCAATCAGCAAGTCACCAGTACTAGCAGAAAAAAATCGATAGTGCGCCCGGAGCCTTACCCTCTAATTATGTAGCTCGCTACGGGATTTTGATGCCGCGTCCCGGACAGTATTAGAGGCTGGGCGACTAATTGGCCTGCGGTCGACGATGTCACTGCGCGATCTATTGTCGCGAGCATGCGGGGGGGCTTTACATTGTCTTTCGGGTATTCTTTTATTGATGCTCCAGTAAAGGAAAATAAGTAAGACTCTTGCCGCAAATTGAATAATAGATAATAATTTTAATTATAATTTTGTCTTACTACCAAGGATTTTTTACCCAACTATAGTTGTCCGCGTACAATCTTTCATATGAGCTTTCAACCCCCATTTCCCCCTCTTAATAAGGCTCTTTCGCAAAATCCTTTCAAGCGACCTTTACAACCCATAAGGAAACCTTCCAAATGTCAGCTTCGTAGGTCAAGTAGATTTCGAGAGTCAGTGAGTTTATGTATGTATGTATATATACAAGGTTACGCATATAGATTGTACTAAGCCGAAAAGAGGTCATCGTACTCATCATTATTAACAAGTTTTCCTGTTTTTTTGTTGTGTTTTCAGGTTTGTTCCCATAGTAAAAGGTGTCAGTAAACACAGTTTTTTTTTATTATTACGGCTGTCATGGCATTTTTGGAATAAATTTGTTGTAACCAGTTGCACCCATATTAACGAAACGTCAGTCATTCGATATCAATTAGCAACTGTGATGCGGAGTTCGACGCGTTGATCTAAATAAGAATGTTCAATCAAGGTTCACTCATAATGCCTGGTAACAGATTTTCCTTCTCATTTCCGTTCTATTTACTTCTCTTTTCTGTATAATGATGAGTACAATGACCTCCTTTCGGCTTAGTACAGGGCATATACGTAACCCTGTATAAAAGTTTTTTTTAAATTATAATGCTACTACTTTTGGCCACCAACTCACCTGATGTTAATCCACGGTGTGGAACTTTTCATTCCGGAATATATTACATATATCGCAAGCATATTATTAAATTTAAAAAAAAAAACTCTTTTCATTCCGGAATATATACAGTTCCTTGCATGAACGCGGGTGAAACCACAGGGCGTTGCTTTCACCATACAAGCTTACTAAAGCATAGCCAAATCGAACTCTACAAAACGTTTTCATGTCTGAGACAGGAAGATCGCGACCACAATATCGCATCTAAAATTACAAACTGTCGACCTTTTCATACTCTCTGCCACTGCATTTTGAACTACACCCCCTGGTGGTTAGGGTGGAAACAGCTTGAGCTTGTTTGCATGTACCTGCTAGTTTAGTTTGAAATCAACACAGATGTAGGCAGAAAAGGATGACGCTAGTTTGTAATATGCAAATAAATTAGTTTGTCTAACGATTTTCAATAAAAAAAAATTGTGAATACTTTCTTATAGCGTTCTGTTTCTGGTTTAATTTTTCTGTAAGGATTTTTTTTACATTTGATCTATAAACTTTCTTAATTTTATTTTTCTCTATGAATCTCAGAATTTAGATCTTTAACAATTTAACGTTCAAATCCCTACGCAGAAATCTTTGCAAAGCAATAATATATAGCTTGGATTTGCCATAAACTCGAGCTAGTACAGAAATAAGTCTGCCAAAAACTTTAGGGGGCGAGATAAACACGTATTGCACACACTGACATATTCTTACTAATTCTATTAACGCACACTTAAATATTGAGCGGCACACAACTGCAAACGAGATGATCAAACGGACGATCAGGAAGGGGAGGGGGTGTAAGTGCTAAAGGGGAAACCGTAGGTATAACATTTCTACTATTTTTATCTGAGGCAGCAATGCACTGCGGTCGTCACCCTGAGATATTAAGTAAATTGGTTTCCTCTAGACAAGCGTGTTAATTTTTTTTCATGTTTGCTTACTACGTATTAGGCGAGGTGGATCTAAAAGAGATCGCAGGGAAACGCTACAGGCAGGCCGCTTCCAACCGGCCTTTTTGGAGATCGATGGAGAAGGCCTATATGTCCTGCTGTGGACATCCTACGGCTGAAATGATGATGATGACGATGATGAGCTGAGCTGGAGCTAAATGCAAAAATAACTACGCCTAAGCACACTATCTAGCCTCGTATACCACCACATACCACAAATACCACCTCATCTATCCCTCCTAAGTCCACGTGAACTGTGAAATCATAATACGATGCGTCGTTGAGGGCGAATAATCAGGCTTTGAATAGGGACCTGATCAGGGCCATCAAATATTCCTATTGCCGCCGGATTTTACTAGTTCGAAGCGGATTCCACCGGCCGGAACCGGATCCCGCCGGATTGAAGTCATTTGGGTGGACGCACACTGTTTGCTCTATTTGGCTGGATGATTGTGAGTTGTGACTACTGATTAGTGTACCTATTCTTTAGATTATTTGAATGACAATCTGTAGGAACCAATAATTTTTGGGGATGAAGATTCTTGACTCGCTTCAGCCAGTTTCGTACCAATACATTTTATTTTTCGTACGAAACCAACAAAACCCGTGCTTATTAACCAGTAATGATGGTCTTTTAAAGAACCAGTTTCGTACAAAGACAAAAATATCACTAAAACAACTAGTAGGAAATCAGGGAATAAGCTATATGCCTATCTCCCATATAGAGGTGTCTTATAGATGGATCAAAGGATTCTAATGGAAGTTTTTTTTCATTCTTCCCTTCATTCTCTATGGGGTAATTCTCTTATGGATGAACCAGACAGAAGTTTGGCGAAATGGCTTCCAAAATTGATTTCAAAGATTTTTTTACGTAGGTATTCCTTAACTCCATCGAGTCTCAGTTAGGACCTTGCCTGAGCTACGTTTGCCGATTCGTGATCACTGACTTCCCGTTGCAGCGGTAAACTGGCGTGAGTAAAACTTCATCATAATCAGCCTTTTAAACAGTCCACTGCTGGACCTACCTGCGAAATGGTGATTGGGCCATATCCACCACGCTGGCCCATGCGGGTTGGTGGACTTACATACGCCATTGAATTCCTTCTCCGTACATATGCAGGTTTCCTCACGATGTTTTCCTTCACCGAAAAGCCAGTGGTATGAAAATCCGTATATAAGCTCGAAAGAGCTCATTGGTACGTTCCCGGGGTTTGAACACGCGACTTCACGCTTTCAAGTCTAGTGGTCTCCCAAATGGGCTACCACGGGTTTTTAATAAACTAATTATTAAGCAACTTCCACTGCCACTGGTACTGCAAAAGTGACGTTCCTACGGCCATCCTAATCAATCTCAGGCATGGCAGGATCAAAAATCACATCGTGGGAGGGTGGCCTCCCTTTGTGAGAGGGTCGAGAGTGCTCTAATGAACTTATTAGCATATTCTGAAGGGATTCTGAATATGAGTTATATTTAGATGATTTTAATAATATATCAAAGAATGGCACTGACACGGAGTAGTTTTAAAGGATTAAGACTAGGAGCAAAATTACTTGAGGTGATGGTGGGTACGAGGGTGGTATACGAGATAGCATGTGCGCTTTACAATCTGACGGCACCCGGTTTGATCCTCGGTTCGATTTACAAGTGGGTAACTTTATACCTTTAACATATTTTCGGATTCCGCATAAATAACATAATTTTTCGATGGAATGTTGTTGATGAATTGTTGTAGTTGTTGAAAAAAAATAAAAAACGCAATAAAAATAAAAAGACTATGCCACTATTGGTTTGGATTATTTTGTGCTACAAATACGAATAGAAAGTACTCTATATTAATAGCTAAGCACCAGCTTGGGGCGTTTGGAGTCTATTAAGAAACGTGCCAAGCGACTCATCAGCAATGAATCCCTGGTTCAGACTAAGCTTCTTAGTCTCGAGCATCGGCGTAAAGTTGCTAGTCTATCGGTTTTTTATCGGATACATTTCGGAGAGTGTGCATCAGATCTGCATGATTTAATTCCCTCCTGCCTTTTTTTCTTACGGACCGCCAGGGCGGGCACAAACCTAGGATTAGCAAAAGTGTGCGACAGAAGTGAAAACTTCATCAAGGTTGACTATATCTCTCTCGCTCCCTTAGTCGTCTCGAGCCGACTTTACCCGATCGAGTATCTGTGCGCGACGGTCACGCGAGTTCAGTGCTTTCCCCCCCCATCCCAAAAAGTGCCCAACGTGCCTAAAGAAGTTTTCACTTTAAAAAAAAAACTTAAATTGCGATAAATATATCAGCTGTTACACATATTTCTCAGAACTTTTAGAGAGATTTTTCGCAGAACGACATATTTGTAGTTTTTTTTTGTTGCGATTTCAGGGTACGTAAACGTCGTTTATTAATAAGTTTATCAATGACCTCCTTTCAGTTTAGTATTACCGTTCCGTGTGACCCTGTTTTTATTACAAGTTCCGACCATATATTTACAAAACAACACTACCACAAACACAAAGCTTTTGTCTCTATTCGTCGCCTTCTCGGAAGGTACAATGTCGCAAAATCTCGAAATAATGGCAGTTACGGATCTGTTGTTCCAAATTTAAAACAGTCATTATTAGGTTTTTGAAAATGGAAGGTTCTGTCAACGCTGAAAACGCTTTTAAAGTTTTTTTCATTGCGTTCCGAGTTTTCTTTGGAAGTTTTTTTTAGTCAAGGGGATGTCTTCTCGTATGAATGGTTGTAAAATTGCATTGTTGTTTGATTTACTGATTCTAAGGGATTGATGACGTCTTAACTGTCTTACATACCCAATAAAAAAATACTGGTTTAATTCAATAAGACTTAGGTACATATTGCAAGTATGTTTACTTAAATAATATATTTAACTTAGTCTAGATTATAAACACTACCTGGTGTGCCCTAGACCCTGCATTAGGCGAAGCCTGTGTTGCAGGAGGAATATGTAGGAATAATTATAATTACCCCAAGGACGTTTTACCTACTTTTGGATATATGTATATAAGGTCCTATCAATTAAGGCTGCGCATCACTTTTGAATATTTTCAACATTTTTGAAGTTAAAATATCACCAAGTATTTTTTTTAAAACGACAGGACATTATTTTTAGATTAACACTGAAAATAGTTATTTTATATTGATATTTTATAGAATTCAAGTTCAAGTTTTTAGAGTTAGAAAAAAAAGAGTTTCTCTCTTTTCCGCCGTCCTATAAAATATCAACACGAGAATTTCTTTACACTGTCTGTTATTCTAAAGATAATGTCTAATCGTTATTTAGGGTTCGGTAACAAGGGTGTGAACGGGAAATGGGACCCTATTACTAAGCCTTCGCTGTCTGTCTGTCTGTTTGTCTGTCCATCCGTCTGTTCTTATATATATTCGAACCGTAATATATAGCCAGTCGAAACTGAATGAAAAGAATAGAATGTAATGGTACAGTCATAAACGTGCATAAAAAAATTACGAACCAAAACTCGGCGCAGGCTACGCATTGTGCCAACTTTTTGGTTAGTTAGAAGGCAACCGCGATCTGACTACAACGATGCCTGTGCTACGATGACATAGCGGTCAAGTGACGTTGAACACTACGCAAGAGACAAACGTCTAAATTAGGGCAAATGCGGCATTTCGAACTATGTAATTGATGTCTAGGTATGTACAACGATGCTCGGACGATATTTGACTGTTTTCACTTAGATTGTGACTCTCTTGGTATTGTATCTCGATGAAAAATAATTAAAAATATGCGCCAAGAAGCTTGTTCCAACTTATAAAATCTCTAATTTTACGTAGAGCTCCATTTCATTCCGATAGAGCTTAATGAGAAGACATTATGTTTTTTAATAAACATTATGCTAATGCGATCTCCTTCGTTCACTTGTATCCTAGCTACATACCGGGGATAGTGCTGCCATTGCTCTTAAAAAGTAAGGATATTCCCACCCGAACATTTAGATCTAAGTGCTTAAAAAGAAAACGGGCAATATTCGCACACATGGTCATCTGACCCCAAACTAACCAAAGGTTGTAATATGGCTGCCAGAGACTGTACATAAATATATCACATCAGCAGCCATTAAATGTCCACTGCTGGAAAAAGGCCTCCCTCTTAGAGAGGAGTCATGCCATAATCCCCACGATTGGCAGGCGGCTTGGGGATCGCAGTACATTCACCGTGTACGAATATGACGCTACTGCCCATCCTCCGGTGGTTCTGGTCGCAGTTTTAGGACATACCCGGGTCGCCGAACCCGGAGCCGACCGTAACATACATATATATTTTTAAATACTTACATACCTGCTATAATACACACCCAGATATAGAACAAACACAAATATTCATCACATGAATGTTTGTCCCAGGCGGAAATTGAACCCATGCCCCCAAGCGCAGAAGACAGGTTCACTACCAACAGTACCAACTGACCAACGGGGCTCAAAGTATATCTTACGCACTAGTGCCTACACACAGTATGTCTAGTAGTTTCTTTGTTAGTACCACATCACTTGTAGAACCGATAACCGATGGAAAAAAAAAAACGATAGGAGAGAAAGGTTCTTGAATGGAGACTACGACCCGGAGTATGCAGGTAGTTATAGGTAGGTAAGTCACTAGATGGACCGACAACATCGTGAGAGACGCGGGCATCCAGTGGATGCAGATGGCTGTCTTTCAGTGTGGCGTTCTAAGGGAGAGCCTTTGTTCAGAAGTGGACGTCTTATTGCTGATGATGATGATGTCTACTTAAAATTAGCGCCATCTGTCGACGTTACATTGCTCTCAAGTACTATGGTCCTATGAGTATACTATGAGTTTCAACAGGTTTCCAATATACTTATGCTCACTAGTCACTTACAGTCGATGCCATTGAAAAAGTTCCACTGGCCCTGTCCTCACGAATTATTATATAAGTCAATGCTTGATAGAGAAACGAAGCCAACACTGATCTCTCTCGATGCAATATGCTTTGGAAGGAATAGAAGAGAATTTCAGAATTTGCTTTTTCTTAGAGCGTCGGAGTATTAGATAATACCTCCATATTTTTACCCCCCTTTTTTAGAAAACAAATACCGATGCATTTTGTATGTTATAATATAATTTTAGTTGTATTGATTGTTATTTTCATAGATATTTACTTCTGAATTAGTTTAGTTAAAGCCATTATACTGTTCTTATTGTAACTACTTTCCGTGCACGGTTGCCTGTAACAGATCGCTTCAAGCGATAGGGGTGCCTTTTCAAAGCTAGATAATACTTTTACTGTAATGTATCTGCTTATCCTTTTGTAGTTCTTACCAACCCACTCGAAACCAACTTGACACATTTGAAAATATTGTCTTACAAGCTTGGCTTTGCTTTTGGCAGTATCTTGGTATTCTTGGAATTGTAGACACTTTAAATACCATGTTTGAGGAAAAAAACCCATTAAAACGCACTTTCATCTACGTTCAAATTTATCACATATTTTACATCCCTAGGACGATAAACGCCCAATACGGTCGGCTATCGCCCCTAGCGTAGGTTTATTAAACTCTACCTTTATAAAAATTCCGCATTTATTCCGCGTTTATGATTATCGGTGTAAATATTCCAGAGTGCGTTATTTAGTCGCGTCACATACGAAGTTGATTGACTGGGATTTCATATAAAAACAGGGTTGCTTGACTTGGCGGATTTTTACGGCGCCTTTTTACCCGACTGCCCAAGGAGGGCAATTTCGCGCGTATGTTCCTATATTACCTCCTATAGCAGTAACGGCTAGATCAATTTTCATGTGTAAGGTTAACGAACCTAACTTAGGTTCGTTTTCATGACCTTTTAGTTAAAACTAAACTAAAAGGAAATAAGGAATAGGAAGGAAGGAATAAGTTTTTCAACAACCTTTTTTTTTTAACGTATTTTTGTTCTGCTCTAGTGTAAAAACGGTAAAACGTACAAGCGCCAAACATAGCATGATTATAGTTCATACTCTAAAGTAAAACAATAAATAATAAATACTGGCCAAGTGCGAGTTGGTGACAAATTACATACACATACCGTAACATCACTTACAACTATAACTACAGTATATGTAATGTTACGATGGTTTAACTAAGAAAATTTGAACGGGCTATCTATTACGGCTCGAAAGATACAGCCGTTGAAAGGTAGGACAGAGAGACATACAGACAGACGGCGTAGGCTTAGTAATAGGGCCCCGTTTGCACACTTTCGGTATGGAACCGTAAATATTAACCCAAACTCCGGCCCCCAAAAATGCCTTTATGTAAATGAAGTTGATACAAAAGATTGTTTTTTTTTTAAATTATAAATAGGCTTGTGTTCGGCCGCCAACTCGCCTTATGTTAATCGATGATGCGGCCTACTATGGAGCACGCTTGCCTAGAAGAAACCTATTCACTCTCGACTTGAAGACACCCAGATTGTAAATTAAAGATATATTATTAAGAAGTCTAGCATAATTTAAATCTTTTCTGAAAACTAAAAAAGCTTGTTATAAATTGATGAAGATTGAACAAACAATAGGTAATTAGATTTTTTAAACTAAATAGCTAAAAGTCAATCCAAACAAGTAAGTTTTTTTTATTTTTTCTTGTTAAATATTTACCAGTAACTTAAGAACCAATTACACTAGAAATATAAACGCGGCTATTTTATAAACTGACGAATTAAACTAAAGCAGAGGAAATGTTTATTTTTTATATGATTTACTTGTAACTTGAGGGATTTACATATAAATTTTACAACTCGCTAAACGTCCGTGGAAATGACCTAAACTACCTAGCCACGGGAGTGTGTCACCCAAGTTCGAAATACAACCAGGGGCTTAATTCCGTAAAAAACACAAAACACACCAATAACACACGGCAAACGCGTTATAACACAATGACACTAACAACACGGTAACCATGGTAAAATAATTGCAACATGTCTAATGAATCAAACGCGTCTTCTGATTAGATACTACATATTATTGACAAACGCGCACGAAACGCGCTAGCTTGCTCCACGTTAGACTGTTCAACACGAGCGCGTTAAGAATCTTATCGCGTTAGAAATCTTGGCATAGCCATAACGTGACGCGGCTGCGTTAGAAGTTTATGTGGTCATAGAACAAAAGGGTACAGAGTCAATTCTTTCATTTAAAATTTCACGTTAAATCGTCGTGTGTTTATGACAAGGAATCTCATATACGTTACAGAATAAGGACTCAGGTCGTTCGTTCTAGTTGGCTAATCTCTGGGAACTCATAAAACTGTACGAGTACTTAGCTACAAGAATGAAAATGACATTAGCTTGAGATAACATCTCTCAAGCTAATGTCATTGTCAATGTCATTTTCATACAATTTCATCTTTCCGCAGGCGTTAACGCTAACAGAAAGTGGGTCTTGTCTAACCCACCAGGTCTTTTAGAGAAGTAGTGGAAAGAGAAAGTTAAGTCCCAGCAGGTTCGGCATAGAAATTTAAGGGTGCGTTGACATGAAAAGGGCAAGTACCTACGTTGCTTTACTCGTGTGAAGAATATGGTTTTCATACGTGCTGAGAATGTCTTTTGCATTCCAATATTTCTAGAAATAGCTGCTGAGTTCAATCACATTCCACAATAAAATTACTAAATATGAAAACTATGGTGGTTTGTTAATCGATGTTAAATATTTATTTATACATTTCTACTGTTAATATAAGAAAATGTGTACAAACAGAAGCGCATAAACAGAAGCTGTTAACTGGCTATAGGGGCCTAAGATACAGGCTGTGCCTAGTTTGGGGCCCATTGGCACAACTATTTTTGCAGCTAGTAAATTGTTCTTTAGTAATTATTCTATGATCATTAATTTAAATAACTGGATTTGGGATTAAATGTCTTATTATTATTACACTATATATCCATGTTTTTTAGGTATTTGTTATGATTTAGTAAATAATAATAATTTTATGTTGTTTGTTTGTTGAAGTCAAATCTTAAAAGGTGAATTAGAATCAGTACCTCCTAACTTTTGCTGGATAACATTTCAAATGAATAATTTATTTAACCAATTTGATCAACCTTCTTAAAATATATCAGTATCAAATTAATATGGGCTTGAAGAGTAGAAAACAAACGATTACAATGCCACAAACAGACATACAGATACACAAATACACAGATACATAACTTATAACACACCTCGTCCTGATTCAGATGTTGAAGAACCACGCCGTATCATTTTTAGTGATCTTTAATGCATTTAAAGCTAGTCAAGTTCATAATACGAGCTATTGATCTCTTCTGTAGCTTATTATCCTCTCATGAAGGGGATCAAAAGGATGCCTTTCAGACACCAAACATTTTCATAATACTGTAAGGTAGGGCTGTCCGTAACTGAACGAGTGATTCTTTGGAGTGTTGTCTCTTTCTTTTTTTACTTTTCTGTCATTACGAGAAAAAGAGATGAATTTATTTATACAATCAGTCCTTTTGATCCCCTTAATTCGTCAGTGTCATAAAATTAGTTTTTAGCAGATGTCTACAATCCATAGGAATCTATTAAATAAATTTCAACTTCGTAGATCAAGTAGTTTTCGAGATTTCGTGATTAGATAAGTGAGTGAGTGAGTGAGTGTATATCGCTATTATTATGGATTGAGTGACGAGATGAGATTGTTGAAGTGCAAAGCTGGGCCGCATCATAATCATAATTATATTTGTTGCTTTACCTTAGTAATTGTTACTATATTATAATCTTGCGAAGTTTGACGCTTGTACGTAATTTACCTCTTTTACACTAGCGCAAATACAAAAAACCCGTTTTTTTTTTGTTGAATCCCACACACATATATTTAGTTCGGTGAGATCCCCATTTAGTTTTTACTTTTTGACTTTATTATTATTTCTTAGTTAATCTGCCGTAACATTACATATTCTGTAAAAATTTCAATTGGCTATCTATTACGGTTCGAAAGATACAGCCGTTAAAATGTAGGAGGTACGGACGGACAGACAGATAGCGAAGGCCTAGTAATAGGGTCCCGTTTACACCCTTCGGGCACGAAACCCTAAAAATACCATAATGCAACATAAAATGACAGCAAAAAGACACATTTCTCCGAAACTGGCAGCCCTACCCGTCAGTGCTTTATTTCACGGCAACATTGAAATAATAAAGCAACGGAGTTGCCATGTGCTGGAACATATTCATTTCTCTTTGAGCCCGACTTCCGGGAGTTTAATAAAAGCGGAAGTAAACATGTATGCACAATATTATGCAAAGGTAGTCTAGATAGTGGAGCAAGACCGAGGAGTAAAAACTAACTTACACAATGACTTCGCGTTGGGAGAGTTTAATTAAAGACGGAACTGTAGCACTCAAGATTGTGGCAGTTTTTTTAATTGAATAACCAGCAGCAGCTACTGGATTCACCCGCTCACATCAAAGGAATCACAAACAGTTTGTGGTAAGTTAGCTGGTAAGTAAGTAGTTCATCCAGGGTATAAGCTAGGGTATAAGTTTCATCATTATCATGTTCCCACTGCTGGGACACAGGCCTAATCTCCTGGGACCTCGCGTAGCATCTTCGGCCATCATCGTCAAGTGCCATATTCATATTAAAGTTTGGAGGTCAGTAGACAAAACTTCTTGCATTGTCTTCTTCAGACGCTGGTAACTCAATCCGGTACAATTCTTAATATCATCTAGCTGTTTACGTCGCTGTTACCTGAGCTTCTTCCACGGAATTCTGCCCTCGAGGATCAACCGTGAGAATTCATAAAGATCCTCTTTGCATGTGTCTGAAGAAAGCAACTTTCCATCTCATGATTGTAGACATTAGCTCTCTTTCGCGGTTAGCCTTTTCAAGTGCCTTGGCGTTTGAAGTGAAACTAGTCCAAGGAATTTTGAACATTTTACGTAGAATCCACGTCTCAAAACTGTAACTGGTCATACATTTCTTTAAAAAGACCCTCGTTTCAACGTAGCATGATCTGATTATAATGTGGTGTCTTTTGTCAAAATTAATGTTGGGACCGCATAAGACTTTGGATATTTGGAGAATCTTTGCTACATTTTATTTATTTCAGTTCAGCCGTTACAGAATTACGGGACCCGGGTATGTCTTAAAACTGCGACCAGAACCACCGGAGGATGCGCAGCAGCGTCCTATTAGTACAAGGTGAACGTGCTACGATCCCCAAGCCGCTTGCGAAGCGTAGGAATTATGACCCCTCTCTAAGAGGGAGGCCTTTGTTTTACACTGGACGTTTTCTGGCTGATGACTTTACGGAGTGCGGACAAAGAAGGACGAAGATACATATAAACACAAACTTTTGCATTTATGATAAAAACTACAAAATGTCTGTCATTGTCGACACCCGCATTTTTTGCACTCACTTCCGCATATAAATGTCATCCGCATTAATTTAAAATTCTGCGCACGATTTATAGCAGTGCCAGATTTTTTGCCGCTGTTCAAGGGGTGAGTCGGGGTGAGCATAACTGGATTTCTTTCTTTAACATGGTTATGGCAAAGTTCCATAATTATACAGTTTGTTTTTACCCACGCACTAAAGAACGGAGAAAGGTATGCGTTAAGGGCTGTGTGTATGACTTTGTTTTTACCCACGCACTAAAGAACGGAGAAGGGTATTCGTTAAGGGTTGTGCGTATGACTTTGTTTTTACACACGCACTAAAAAACGGAGAAGGGTATGGCGTTAAGGGTTGTGTGTATGACTTTTTTTTACCCACGCACTAAAGAACGGAGAAGGGTAAGCATTAAGGGTTGTGTGTATGACTTTCTTTTTACCCACGCACTAAGGAACAGGTATGCGTTAAGGGTGCGTGTGTATGTCTGATGCAATTTTACCGTGTTTTTTAATAGGCTTTGGATTGTATTGAAACCGAAAAGATGCCATTATAGTCGTAATTATAGAACCAACTCTGAAATCGCGAAAAAACAGCTGTTCCATACATTTTGTCGAGTGTGAATAACCGTTTCTATCTTTTTTTTTTATTATTACAGCTTTTTCCTGTACATTAACTTTTTATTATCAAACTCTTTAGTATAATAACCCTTACAATTTCTCCATGTACGTTCATATATCTGTTGTCTGTGTATCAAGGTCATTTTACTCAGACACTATAATGCGAACGAAGCTGAAATTTAGTATCATCATCATCATCATTTCAACCCATCTTCAGGTAAAATGAAAATCGTTTAAAACATATTTTGGAACCAGCGAACTGATAATCAGCAAAAGTAGCGTAGGACTCCCAGAGACTCGATGGAGTGACGATATACGTGAGGCAGTGGATAGGGATAAAGCGATGGTGGTCGAGCGGTAGCATGTGCGCTTTACAATCTGACGGCACCTGGTTCTATCCTCGGCCCTGCACTAATGACTTAAAATTGTGCAGATTCGATGCCATCGTCAACAGCTGTAAACATCGTGAGGAAACAGGTGTGTTTAAGAACCTACAAAATTCAGTTTTTAACTTCCAATTTATAATAATAACCCTATCATGTTCTTACTGCTGGGACAGCCCTTATCTCTGAGAGAGGATGAGCCCTAACCCACCATGCTGGTCCAGTGCATGTTGGTGAATGTGATATGACTTTGAACTTTTGAGGTTCTTGGACATACCGGTTTCCTCACGATGTTTTCGTTCACCGTTTAAAAAACGGCATCAAAACTGCACATAATTTATTTAAGTACTAAATAAGTCATTGTTGCAGGGCCGAATATCAAACTGGTTGCCGTCAGATTTTAAAGCGCATAAGAAGGCGCTCCGCCACTATCTCTTTTAAAAAATATATAAGTACTAGCTGCGCCCCGCGGTTTCACCCGCGTAGTGATGAAAAATGGTGATGATGACGATGATGATAATGATGAAAAGTAGCCTATGTCATTCTCTGGCTTTTGAATTATACCCATGCAAAAAATCGTCCGTTGATCGATCCGTTATTCCGTTGCAGCGTGACAGAGGAACAAACATCCATACAAACAAACTTTCGCGTTTATAATATAAGTAGGAAGTAGGTTTTGAAATGATATTGATACCTACTACGTCACTTATGTTGTGTGTGACACACCTTAAAGTTACAAAAAAATATTGAAGATATTTAAGACGACTGTCATGCTAATGCATTTTGTACTCTGCCAACCCCAAAACAAGATTTAAATCACATTTGAATAGCACCGATACAAGGGTATCACCGGGTAACGTGAGATACAGTTGATCCCATTTCTGTTTATTTAGGCAAAGGGGAAACCGTGAAATAAACATGGTGCCTGTTTGTCAGCTTTTAACGCTATGGTTTAGCTTTTTGCTTATTCAAAAAAACTGGTTTGTTAGGGATATTTGGTGTGTTTGTTTAACTTGTACGGAAACTTGTTTGAACTTGGCCGGTGGACTACCGCCGACTATGGGCATTTTGAACTTGTTAACAAAGTGTTAAATGCGTAAACAAGCTCCCGGTTTGGGTATTTTAATATAATAAGTGCTTTTTTAGAAAATATTTTTGAATAGTTGTGTAGCATATAAAGAAGTCTTCGTTCTGTCTGTCCAGCCCTGATTCCGTAACTTTAACACGCACGTAACGCATCGCGTTATGTTAACCTCTAAAAAATTAGGATGAAAATTAGGACTCTATTCCCTAGGAATAAAGACCAACTTTATGAGGTTAATTTAGCACGGCGCGTTACGTGCGTGTTTGTAGTTACAGAACCAGCAGTCATCAAATTTGACAGTTGCGGTCGTCAAATTCGATACAATGCATTTTTTCAGTACTCGCTGTGATCGATTCTATGGCATTTTAGCGAATTTGACGATCGATAAAGAACGGTACTTGCGCTACAGAGCCCGGAGCGACGGCTAACATGCGCACCGCGACAAAATCTTGTCGACACTTCTTGTCAAGCGAGAACGTGTCAATGCACCTACGTTTTCGTATGCGCCTGTCTCGCTTTGGCACAATAAAGAGTTGACAATTTTGTCGCGGTGCGCATGTTAGCCCTGCTGGGTGAACCGGTCAATTTTGGGATGGGTGACCAAAACTATCTTGTTTGAAATAATAAATAACGTTTCACACTCATAACTTCCAACTACGATTCTTTGTTTTGGGGATGTTGAAACACAGACACATAAAAAGACATAGATAACTAATCAGGGAAAACTACCTAGAGAGGCCTACCTACTTGCGTCTTCCGGCTCGTGGTCTCCACTCAAGAACCTTTCTCCCCATCAGTTAATCGCTACTTCAAGCGATGTGGCCTGCCCATTGCCCCTTCAACTTGCAAACCTTGGCAGCTATGTCAGTAAATTGGCTTGGTATCTGTTTTCATAAATTATCTTAATCTAACATCTGCCTGACCGGGAATCGAATCCCTCTTGCTTATGAGGCACTGAGTATTTACAACTGAGCCAAACTCGTAAATGATGTTTGAATGTAGGTCCTAGTATATTGTTCTACAATAACAGACGTAAGGTGGGACCGGATGGAGCTCGATTGTAATTTTTATACTTTTTAAGCGACGAAAAACAAGAGGAAGCTCTCAAGAGGACGCGCATATTTTTTTATGTTTGACCACGCATAACTTTTTGTCCGCTCGTTGTCCGCTTTTGATAATATCTTTTTTTTATACAGAAATATTATATTTTTCGAATTTATGATTGTAATTAAATTTGGTACGTAAATCTAAATTAGAAATTCTAATATGATTTAATTTCTTGACTCAATTGGTGTACTAAAGATTCGTATAAGAAATAGTTTCGAAGATGAAGTTCCGCAAAGTAGTACCTGAGTCAAACAATTAAGTTTTCCTTCTTTTTCGGAAGATGTGATTTTAAACATAATTATGGTGGACACCTAAAAATAACTAACATCATTATCAGCCTATCACGTTCCCATTGCCGGGACTCCCATTCCCTTCACTCAGAGAGGGACAGAGAGAGAGAGAGTGAGAGCCATCATGCTGGCCCAGTGCATGTTAGTGAATGTCATAATTATATCTTTGAACTTTTGACGTTCTCGGACATGCCGGTTTCCTCACGATGCTTTCCTTTACCGTTTTTGAGGGATGGCATCGAAATCTGCACATAATTTATTCAATTACTACCTAAATAAACAACCCAAGGCGAAAGGCCGAGGATTGAACGGGTGCCGTCAGATTGTGAAGCGCATAATTATGCTACCACTCGGCAACCATCGCTTTCGATCACAATAACTAACATAAGCAACTATAATTCCGTGGGATTAAAAATAATACATATTCTGAATTCAATTAAAGATAGGTACAACTTCACCCTAACATCCCCACTTAGCCACGATGCTAACCCCTAAATCCTAGCCGGAGTAAATTGTATCCCCGGAGACCAAAACTAAATACGAGACGTTGGGGTACTATCTCCTCAAATTATAGGGTTACAAGTACACAAGTAAAAATACAAGTGCCGTAAAGTACAAAATGCAATTTTTTTTAATGAAAAGGCAGCGGTGGGCTTGGGTTGAGCGAGAGCATAGTTAGATAGCAATTCAATTCAATTCTTTATTTGCTAGTTTATGGGTAACATTGATCTTATATTAGGATTGTACAGCCAAAACGACCTTAAATCAGGCAGCATAGCAAGGGGCGCCATAAGGCAAAAAAGGAAAAAAAAAAAGGAAAAATTTTAATTTAAATGGCACTTCGTATTTTTGGGTGGGG
The DNA here is from genome assembly GCA_932305915.1 of Agriopis marginaria. Lineage (NCBI taxonomy): Eukaryota > Metazoa > Arthropoda > Insecta > Lepidoptera > Geometridae > Agriopis > Agriopis marginaria. Next base: position 15,003,481 of record OW029914.1, on the reverse strand, counting down.
AAAGTGATAGGCGATGGGCCACACTTGTGTTGTTGATAAATAACATCATAATTTGATGTGGAAATAGTTTATATCCTGGATTAGCACATGGAATACTTTTTATCCCGGAATCGATTACTGTACGATAGTTTTTAGAAATGAAGCGCGCCGAAAGGCAACTCACGAACACGACCTAATAGGCACTCTACCCTGATACCCAAACCAATTCTCAAACTAATTCTAAAACTGATTCTCAAACGCTAGGGCCGGCCTGATGAAATAATTTAAAAATATAATTATTCACTGTTTTGAGACTATCACATTTGCAAAATACGCGTTCAAAGTTCCAAACGCTATAAAATTTATTGTTTTTAATCATCGAAATACAATTCCTATTGTCACAAACTGTCAGTGAAAACAGGCAAAAAAAGTCCGAGCGTCATTGTACATACATCGTATCAATTATATAGTTCATTCACAAAGCTACATTTACTCCAATTTAGACGTTATGTCGGTTGCATAGTGTTCAACGTTAGTTGTCCGCTATGACATCGTAGCTCTGGCATCGCGCGGCGTTGTAGTCAGACCGCGGTTACCATGTGACTAACCTAAAAGTCTGCGCAATTCGTAGCGTGCGCCGAGTTTCTTGTTCGGACATTTTTTGGCACGATTGTTACTCTATATGTATTGTACCTCGATGTTTAAAAAATATAATCAAATATGCGGCCCCCAGATCTCCATATCCAGGCTTAGCACTAGCACCTACTCCATTAGCACTCCATAGCACTTAGCAATCGTTGCAAATTAATTTGTCATTCTTCTCTACAAGTCTACAAGTTATTTATTACAAGTCGCGCCAAAACATCATAATAGTATCCGGAATTGCGTTATTACCGACAGAGCCGTCATTTAATTAATTTCAACCCGCTACAGGCTGCATCGAAGTCGACACCTCGCCTTAAATGGATACCACTTTCATCCTGGCTCAGTACTATTCGTTTGTAAGGAATTTGATCATATAATTCAAGATATCTCTGCGGTGAAAAAGTAGTGTATGACGCCCTAATATTGAATACGGTGACGTTTTTAAATTGATGTATACAATATTATGAAGAGGAAATATTTGTACGTAAGTATGTTTGTAACGGATTGGCTCAAAAACTACTGGACCGATTTAATAAATTCTTTCACCTTTTGAATGCTACATTATCACTGATTAATATAGGCTATTTTAATAGGCTATATAACTATACCCGTTCGGAGCTGGGGCGGACCGCTAGTTGATAATAATTAAACTTACGTTTGATCTGCACCTGAAGTTAAACTATAATGCGGTCTACGATGGAGCAAGCTTGTCTAGAAGAAACTGATTCACTCACGACTTGGAGACGCCCAGATTGTAACTATTGGAAATCACTCATTCAGACAGCATAATCCATAGCCAAGCGGTTCGCACAATAAAAATGTAATCAAAGCGCTTCGTACGAGTTTTTGGAATATCATCCATAAAAGGAAGTGAAATTCGAAATTCGTGGCCGTCTGGCCATAGAAAAATGGGCAGCAGGGAATTAGATAATGCAGATCCGATACACACTCTCCGAAATGTATTTGATAAAAAACTGAAAGACTAACAACTTGCGTCGATGTTCAATACTAAGATGCATAGCCTTCTGAACTAGGGATTCGAGCTTCTTGGCTCGTTTTTTAATGGATTCTTACACCCCAAGCTGGTAGTTGGCTGAACCATTCCTAAGAGGCGAGCAGTACTCCATGCACATAAAGCGATGTAGAAATTGGATGCAAAGGGTTGATGATTGACTTCACTAGCATAAGCCATTCAGAACACTACACTGACTTTTAATTACCCGATGACTTGAAGCCAAAAAGAATATTGTGTTTAACGTGTATGCATGTTTGTTTGTTTGCGGGAAATGGAGAGAGCTATGCTCAGAGTTTTTTTGCGTCATTGAATCCGTAACGAGGATATTCGCCGAAGAACCACAATCACCGACAGTGCTGCTTAGATTTGCTTGAAGTGGCAATGGGCAGGTCGCTCAAAAAATCGATAACCGATGCGGAAGGAAGGTTCTTGAGTGGAGACCACGAACTGGAAGACGCAGCGTAGGTTCTGCCTCCCACTAGATGGACCGACGATATCGTGAGAGTCGCGGGCATCCAGTGGATGCCGTTCAGTGTCGTGCAGTGCAATGTCCTTCAGTGTGGAAATCCAAAAAGGAGGCCTTTTGTATGTTCCGACTTATAGCCTAATTTTAATAACTGAGATATCGATAGATATCTTTAAGCAGAGACCGCACGCATAGTAACTGTGTAGATGATGTCACCGTAAATACAAATTGACATGTATAGGCTACTCAATTGCTTCAAATTACAAATTTATTTCGCGAAAACAGGAAAGCCTAAAGGATTTCCACATCAGCTAAGCGAAGCCTTGATCGAACCATAGTATTGCGTATGAAATCAACAGATGGTCTGCCGTATGGTGGTCTCGACATATGTACAGAGAAACTACAACGTACACCACACCAGTATAATAAACAAGCAGCGCTTCATGGTTTCACCCGCAATTTTATTATGCTAATTGTCATTGTTTCATCATCAGCCTATTTGATGTTCGTCCACTGCTGGACGTAGGCCTCTCCTAAAGAACGTCACAAGACGCGATCTTCTGCTTTTCGTATCCACTTGCCACCAACCGCCTTTCGCAGGTCGTCACCAGGTCCACCTGGCAGCAGGGCGTGCATTTGTACGTTTGCCGATACGCATGTCATTGTTTAATGTCCACGTATTTCAGCAAAATTTTATTACACTGCTCTGGTCTTTTATCGTTACGCTAACCCTCGCGTGGTCACCAGTCTTAGACGTCCATGTGACGTCACTGATCGTCGAGAACTATCGGTGATGGCGACTGTAGTTTTGTCGATCCGAAAAGTCGCGTTTGTAAAATTTTGCACCATAACATTGCAGGGTAAAGCAGTGTTCCCACATGCACCGTAGGGCTCCGTGAAGCGTGCTCCGCACCTGTCTTGCTTCCCGATCAGGTTACACGCACTGGAAGGTCTTCCCGGCAGTCTGGCACACGAGATATATAATAGCACCGTTGTAGACATGCGGAAGGGGTTAGATGTCCTATAAAGGGTTATTACTTTATAAGTATACTAGCGAATATAGAGACGAGGAGGGGAACATTTTTTGGCCACCTTGTACGACATGACAAATTAGTGAAATCCGTCATAGAGAGAAAGGTAGAAGGAAGGAGAGGACCGGGAAGACCAAGAAGAGTATTCTTAGACCAAATAAAAGAGTAGAAACACTGGCAGAAGTCCGTCAAGTCTGGAAGTTACTCCACCGACAAGAGCTACGCTCTTAAATGTTGAATGAATGAATGAATATAGGCTTGTGTATGGCTGGGTCTATCTATAGAGACTGTGGTTATCAATTCTGGCTTCCACTTTTATTGTGCGAACTGCTAGTCTGTGGAATGCGCTGCCTGAATGAGTGTTCCCCGATAGTTACAATCTGGATGTATTCAAATCACGAGTGAATCGGTTTCTTATAGGCAAACGTGCTCCATCGTAGACCGCATCATCGCGAGTTGGTGGTAGTAAAACGCAAGCCTATTACTAAATTAAAAAAACATATATATGCTGATAATTAATGTATCTGCTCCAAGCAACTTCCGAGGTTAGTTAGGTTAGATATTTGCGCCGTTTGTGCTATACGCCGTTAACTTGCAGTTTTCAATCTAGTACATTAGAATAAACCGTCCAAGTGCGATTCGGGCTCCATACAAGTCAGCTGTTCCATAGAAAACGTTCGCACGTTTTTCTCGCAACGAGTGACATCAGAACTTTAATTTTGTATTTTTTTATTGTTTTATATTCTATTTTTCTTTTTGAACGTTAATACTGACATATCAATATCATTACCTATGTATTAAAAAAAAAAGCTGTTAATTTCGATCTGAAGTGTTTCTTATGAGTCTCTGTACAGCGTTTCCCATTTTAAAGATATCAAAGCACTTCACAACGATTTGTGTTCCACGGTAAATTAAACCGTTTAATTGCCTCATTTAAAGAGAAATATAAGCCGTTAAAAGCCAAATTCAAACCGTAACAGCCTGCTGGCAGGTTACCACGACATTTTTTCATCATTCTGTTGTAAAAATCTAGGAACATATAAATAAAATAAGTATTCGCACCTCTACCAACGCATTGGTTTCCAAATTTTCTCCATTTTCCCCGGATATAGAAGCCTACGTAGAGGCGACGCGTGACCAACATGCTGGTGTTTTTACTGAAAAAAGTGGGAGAAATACGGAGAAATTTGAACACGAACAATAATTTATTGTATTAAAGAGAAGAAAAGAAAATATATACATTTAATCGACATTACTACAAAAAATTAATTTTCAAGGATATCAGTGTCGATTCCTTTTCGACAGTTTTTTTTAAAATTTTATATAATAGCGCACTCTTAATAAAACAGTGATCGAATCCAAAATCGCAACTTTTTGGGAATCGACAAAAAACAATTTTTAACTGAGTAACAGCGCGCAAGGTGAGGGACGGATAAAGACTCAAGTAGTTATAAACCTTATTGCATATAGAAAACAGGTGTTTTTAATCGCTTAGATTGTAGAGCATGCTTTTTTAGGTCGATATTTTACTAAAACTCAATTTGCCAAAATTTCGAGTTCGGTCATTGTTTTATTAAGATTGCGATAGGTTTCGTTTGACCACCATCTCGCCTGATGTTAAGCGATGATGCGGTCTACGTTGGAGCACGCTTGACTAGAAGAATCCGATTTACTCGTGATTTGAAGATTACTGATTGTCTCGGTATTAATTCTAAAAGTCACAGAATATCAATGGCGGTATTAAGGCCATACTCCCTTGTTTGTATTATCTGAGAGTGCACTCTTTCTGCGTAACCCCGTATAAATTATATAGTTGAGAGTTGAGGTATTTAGTATTATATGAGGAAGTTTTTTTTAATGCCTATACCTATACGAGTATTTTAATATGATTTTCAAACTATCAATTAAAAACATCTCAATTCACAATTATAACATAAAAAAGCCTGAGTATGAGTATTACAAATTACTAACTAATATACATTATGAAAAATCAAAAACAAGGTTAGTTAGCGTGTATTTTTTTTAAAGTTAAAATAGAACTATGCTCGTTAAAAAATTAGAAACTAAACTAAACCTATTCTAGCTAGGACGAAGTTATTGTACACAATTTTTCCAGTATTTTACCAGTTTCTCGAGTATTTTCCATCGTGTCCACCGTATTTCCATGCAGATTGACTGGTTCCCCAGGAGGATTTAGTGTTATTTTTGTAGGTAGGCTATCTGGGATGGCGACTTTATGTTTCGAGTGGCGAATATTTTCTACGAAATTCAGCTTTATGAGTGTTGGAAAATTTGAGCAGAATTTTGGAAAATTTGCGAAATTCGTCATAATTACTGCTGGACGTTTTTTTCCAAGACACTCAACAACGACCCTTGTGACCATTGGGAACCAAAATGGCATATTTTTTTTATTCTTTCAAACATTCAATTCACACTTTAAGGTTTAAATCTTAAAATTTTATTTCAAGTAATTTTTATTTTATAACTGACTTAATACAGAATTTAATATTACATACATGTATAATTGATAATATAAATGCGTCAGTATTTTTAACCGACTTCCAAAAGGAGGAGGTTTCAATTCGACTGTATGTTTTTTTTAATGTATGTTACGCGATTACTCCACCAATAATGATTCTTTTTTTGGTTGGTAGGTCATATCGTATCTCATAGGTGGTCCCATATAAAATTTATCGACATTGATTCTTACACCACATTACATGTTTAACTACATTTTTACACCGATCAAAAAGAAGGGGGTGCTCTAACCGATGTTTTTCTTTCTTTCTTTTTGCTTCTTTTTTTTCTTTTTTTTTTTACTTCTTTTTACTAATCTTAACTTCTATACGTTTACAGATAAGTTTATTGGATTCATTTTATTCAGAGACAATTATGAAATAAAACCAACTTCAAAATTAATAAACATTGGAAGTTAATTATTTAATCATTGCTATTGCCAAAACAGGCGCTCGAACGAACGAACGAACGAACTGCATTTTATTTATATTACATGGGAATCACTCACGTAAGATTGAGCCGGTCACTCCGACTATAGTTTCAACCGCATTAGGCAGTCTTTTTCAAGGTGAATGCACGCGCACGGCTGCGTCTCGCTTGGCACTCACTGGCTTGGTAATTCCCGTGTAATATAAATAAAATGTGTGAAAATCATGTCAGTTTTAATAATAAAAACAAACTGCGTCGTTGAGTTAGAGACAAACAAACTTTCGTATTTATAATACGAGAGTGATTAGAGTAATGGTCGTGTAAACGTGACAGCGCTTACCATCAGACGAGGCTGCGATCCGCCGGCGTCCAATAAAGGCAATACAATAAACAACGCTACCTCAGATACAATAACTCAATCCCGCAGCCGGCATAACTCATTCAGAAACACGCTTATAACTGTGGAGGACTGGAACCGTGTCAGCAGTATACCAGCTCCTACCAGATTGGAGTTTTTTTTTTTTTTTTTTTTTATATAAAAGGTTTGCGTTTGACCACCATCTCGCCTGATGTTAAGCGATGATGCGGTCTACGTTGGAGCAGGCTTGCCTAGAAGAAACCGATTCACTCGTGATTTGAAGACACCCAGACTGTAACCATTAGGGAACACCCATTCAGGCAGCGCATTCCACAGACTAGCAGTTCGCACAATAAATGTGGATTCAAAGAGCTTAGTACGGCTTTTCGGAATATCAATCATAAAGCGCTGACGATTTTTCGTGACATTTTTAGGGTTCAAATCCGCTCCTGAACAAGGTGAGACCGTCGAGTCAACGTTTATTTCTTTTCGTATATTTTCATTCAAATTTTAGGGACTAAAATTATGTTTAATATGGCATCCCATTGTAGGCATTGATGTTATAATAATATATAAACTGACGTAACTACGTATAACCGAGGTGTGCGCGGTGCTACAAACACAAGTGAACTCAATCCGTCCTGTGTAAGGCAACGACGCAAACGTACGATGCACGATTTTGAAGTATGAATCAAAAATGTCGTGTTGTATGTTTAGAAAGTGAAATACGGCTGTAAAAGGCTGTAAGGCTGTAAAGTTGTATGAGTCCTATGTAGCTGTAGTATAATATCGCCATGTTTTTAGTGCTCTTTTAATGAGTATGATGTCTTTGTGACTTTATAATCTGTGTGTTTTACTTAAAAACGTCAGATTATTTGTTTGAAAACGTAATTTGGTCACAAATAAACTTTTTCACTTTCTTTCTTTTATTGGTAAAACCTTATTGATTATATGTATGTACTTTTCGTTGAATATGTATGTACTTTTCGTTGATTGTATGTACTTTTCGTTGAATGTTTCAGTTGTTTTTGTCCTAACCTTAACCACTGCGTCCAACGACACTGAAGCTGCTCAATACATCCCTCGGCTCGTTTCAGACACTTCTATCATTCCGAGCGGTCCAATAGTTCACGCTTCAATGCGTTCCGGCGGGAGGAATGCGTCGTGATAGGCACTTCTAGCGCACAGGGCTGCCTCTTAACCACATCTGAACTATTTACTAGACTATTTTGAGCTTTGTGTACCCAGAAACAAACGGCTCAACTAATTGAGCCTCGCAGTAGAGCCTAGGTTCTGATAAGCCTTGGTTATATTTTTTTCTAATCTACACAACTAGTTGCGACTACGGGAAAAATGTCCAAACAAGTCCAAAGAACTAGAGTCACCGACATAGATGTTAAAATTTGCAAGAATGGGCAGGCCACATCGCTCGAAGAACCTATAACCGATGGGGAAGAAAAGTTCTTGAGTGGAGACCACGAAACGGAAGACGCAGTAGTTAGGCCACCCACTAGATGAACCGACATCATGAGAGTTGCGGGTATCCAGTATCCAGGCTGTCGTTTAGTGTGGAGGTCTAATGGCGAGGCCTATGTTCAGAAGTGGCTGATAATGATGATCATTCAAATTATTAACACACTAGGTAAAGAATACACTCTAACCATTACTAGGCCTTCGACTCTCGACGTTCTCATCAAAACCTCAGATCAAAGACCGTTACGCCACCGTTGGAAACCATACAAGTCACGAAGTCCAGTAACAACTGCCAACCCTAACCGCAAAGACGTGCAACCGGCGTTAGTTGCCGGACTTTATAAACGAAGGTGAGACATCCAGGGAATGTGGAGCTTCTTTTGTTAAAGTGTATAAACTATTGCGATCTTTTCACTAAGGAAGAAAAGCGTTCATCGCTACCTATCAGGGTTAAAAGTCCTAGTACAACATTGTTCAATAAGTATAATAAGCGCAGTGTAGGACGTCCGTCGTCCACCTACAAGATGGACAGACGACCCAAAAGAGACTGCAGGAAAACGCTAGATACATGCCGCTTCCAGCCGGCCCTTTTGGAGATCGATGGGGGAGACCTATGTCCAGCAGTAGACATCCTATGGCTGAAATCATGAACAATGTACAAATGATGTTAATAAACGAAAAACTTTAAATATATTATTTAGAGCTACAAAAAAGTAGTCAAGGTGTTCGAGATTATTTCTTTAATCACTCTCGTGAAATATCTTTCGAGAGAGATAGTGGTCGACATCATCTCGAGCGCGCCAGAACAGCGTCCCAGGTTAAAGTTAAAAATCTCTCACTGTCTAACGCAGAGTTTTTTTTAAATTATGAATAGGCTTGCGCTTGGCCGCCAACTCGCCTGATGTTAAGCGATGATGCGGCCTACGATGGCGCACGCTTACCTAGAAGAAACCTATTCACTTTCGTCTTGAAGACACCCAGAGTTTTTGCAATCTGACTGCTTAACATCGTTGTCTACACCATATGGGTCAAGGATTTCCCAATATGCTCGAGATCTAAAAAAAATAATCGCTAGCTTGCATGCCCGCTTGCTTAGAAGAAACTTGAAGGCAACCTAGATTGTAACTATCGGGGAACACCCATTCGCAACAGGCAGCGCGTTCTATAGATTAGCAGTTCGCACAATAAAAGTGGAATCAAAGCGCTTTATACGGGTTTACCGAATAACAACCATGAAACGGTGTCGTCACTGCCCGCCCTGGCCGTCCGATAGAAAAAATGGGCAGGAGGGAATTTCTTCTTTCTTTCTCTCTCAGCCTATCAACACTAGTGTTGCACAAAATATCGTCTGAGTCTCTCAAAAGATTACATTACCTCGCCACCTTTAGCCCACAATGGTCCATCACCAGATGTCGTGATGTATCTCCAGCCAAGTGTGAATTAATCTCGTAAGTGACTGACAAAAAACCGGTCGATTGCTGACAATAGACAGAACGAGGTCAGATACCGTGCTAGTGATGGCTGTAGACTACTTTAACGTGTCGATAAATTAAAACAAATTGTACACTATTTTCGTTTTTTTCCTGGGCTAGCGCCTTTATTAACAAAATACAAGCTAAAACTAAAACTACAAATACAGTTAGACTGCCCATAGACCGTTGAAGGTCTAAAGACAATTCAAATGCTATTTTCGTTAATTAAAACGTCATATGTGTGACTAGTTCATGTATTTCGATATACAACTGGAAAAGCTCGTATTAATAATATTTTATAGAAATAAAAAGTAGTTATAGCCTGTAATTTTTTTATGTTTGTGTGTGTTAGTCTGCCAGTCATCCAATATTTAAAATGTCAATAATGTTTTATTGTCTATGTCAACAAACATGACAGTTTTCGACTAATGACAGGACTGAATATCTTCGTAATGATGATCATCCGCCAATGGTTTGACATTTAAAAAAATACCACAAACTAAGTAACCAGCAATCCCATGACATTTTTTAGCTTCGTATTTCATATTTTAATTGCAGTTTTACTTTTCTCGATACGGTGTTGTTAGCTACGTTAGTCACGCAAGGTCATTTATAATACTTTAGAAATCTACGCAATACTACGTATACATTTTAGTTTATAACAACAATTTCAGTAGTAGGTACTGCGTACTTTCTGTGCTCCACGAAACTTAACATTTTCATAAACTGTACCGACGTTTTAATTCAAAACATCGATATCTCGATAATCTATCACATCCCTACTAGATCGTGTCGGGATCGATCACCTGGCGTCGAGATGTGTTTACGCGTTCTAATGCGATGTGACCGCGCCACAGATTCAGTTACAGTACATACCTAACCATAGATTAGGTAAGACTAACTTTAACTGCACTGATTTATGTGAACTGACTACTGGCAAGACTGGGCAAGACACTTGCCTAATGCTAACTTAACAAGGAAGTTATATTTAGATGTATTTTTTCTCTAAGGAATGTTTTTATGCCAACGTGAAACAGACCATGTCGCTGCTTTATTTTAGGAGTAGTGACTAGGCTATGCAATTTTATTTTTCTTATCGTCATCATGATCATTTTAGCCACAGGTCGTCCACTGCTGGACATAGGCCTCCCCCATGGATTTCCAATAGGGCCAGTTGGAAGCGGCCAGCATCCAGCGTTTCCCTGCGGTCTCTTTTAGGTCGTCTGTCCATCTTGTGGGTGGACGTCCTACGCTTACTGGTCCGTGGTCTCTATTCGAGAACCTTTCTACCCCATCGGCCATCTGTTCTGCGTGCTGTGCCCTGCCCACTGCCACTCCTACTTGCTAATCCGGTGGGCTATTTCGTTATTTTTATTAGTAACTAGCGACCCGCCCGCCCGGCTTCGCACGGGTGTAATTTGCGTGCGAAACCGGGGCGGGTCGCTTGTTATATATATAAACCTTCCGTGAAAATGTATCTAACTGATGGTGAAAACTGCATCAAAATCCGTTGCGTGGTTTAGGAGGAGTTAATGGCCATACAGACAGACGCGGAAAGCGACTTTAATTTATACTATGTAGAGAAGAGAAGAGATAGACTTGCGTTTGACCGCCAACTCGCCTAATGTTAAGCGATGATGCGGTCTACGATGGAGCACGCTTGCCTAGAAGAAATCGATTCACTCGTGATTTGAAGACACCCAGATTTTTAACTATCGGGGAACACCCATTCTGGCAGCGCATTCCACAGACTAATAATTCGCACAATTGAAGTGGAATCAAAGAGCTTTGTACGGATTTTCCAAACTTGTGTATATTGAGTGCTGATGTGTAATAAAGGTGACTTATCCATTTGAAGTTATAGATAACGTACATGAGGCCAAATTCTAATGCAATAATCAATAATAATTATAATAATTGTATGGACCCGGGTATGTCCTAAAACTGCGACCAGAACCACCGGAGGATGGGCAGCAGAGTCCTGTTAGTACACGGTGAACGTACTGCGATCCCCAAGCCGCCTGCCAAGCGTGGGGATTATGGCAACACCCCTCAAAGAGGGAGGCATTGTTCAGCAGTTGACATTTAATGGCTGATGATGTGTGATGTGTGTGTGATTATACTTCGGGTCTCAACCGAAGACGATTATATTATTTACATGCAGCAGTACATGGGGTTGTGCTGTCTTCTTCACACTTTTAGATATTAAACTACTATAAAAACAAAATTCCATTTCCTGTCTCCCTCTATGGCCGGAGGATGGCGCCTGCAACTTGTCATTACGTGTTTTTGTGTCGTCGGAATCACACTGTAATTAATTGAGTGAAAAAAGTGTTATCGCCTGTTTTAAATACGGGATAGAGAAAACGTTTACGATCTAATTGTAGTAAATACAAAAATATGTGCAACAAAGTGAAGAAATTCGAGATAATACTCCAAAAATACAGGCGAAGTAACTCATCGTCGTCGACCGACCATTCCCGCCAACACCATGATGATTCACCATATTGCAGTGGTTATTACGAGCCTGACATGGATGGTGAATATCGAGAGAAAACAGGTACCTAACATAGTCTATGATAATTGTATTAGGCAAATGCGCATACCTTGGACGAACTGAATAGTTTGCTCAAAAATAAAGTTTTCTATGTACCCTCTTACCAAACTTATCCCGACAATTACATAATTTAGTAATTAATTCATAAGATAATTTAGCGTGTGAATCTAAATGAGAATTTATAAGTAGTTAATAATGAACAAAAGGAAATTTTCACGAAAATAAGGTGGGTAGTTCTGCGCATGGCACAGTCGGAAGGATGGAATAAAACGTTTTAATAAAAACATACTTAATACCTACGTAGATACTTTTTGGTTTATTTTTTCAACGTAGTTTTTTCCATGACGTTTTAAACGTGTTATGGCTAGGTGATTATATTCCCAGGAGATCAAAGTCGACTAAAGAGTCGACGTTTAGCACCCAGGTGATTAAAGTGGAATAGACCACCAAGGACATTTTACCTCTTTAGAGTATATACCTATAATTTCGTTGATGGCTACTTATTCTCTATCTATATCATGACGAGACTTTTAATTACCTTCACACGTAAACCGTGTTAAGGTAACATTTATTCTCCACGTAAATCGTGTTGAGGTAACAGCATATTCTCCATGTAAATCGTGTTGAGGTAACATATTCTCCACGTAAATCGTGTTGAGGTAACGTATTCTCCACGTAAACCGTGTTGAAGTAACATCATATTCTCCACCTAAATCGTGTTGAGGTAATATATTCTACACGTAAACCGTGTTGAGGCGCATTTACTTCACGTATATCGTGTAAGTTATTCATTGCGTATATTGCGTCGATATATACCAACTTATTTTATTCTTCGATGAGACTTTTTCAAAAAGAAATGCTCGACCCTGTAATTCTGATGATGCTTGGAGAGAACCTTTCCACACAAATGGAATATAGTGACGATTTACATAAGGATGTTGCTGCTAGATAATTATATTATGTAATGGCTTGCCTATATAAAGAGAGCAAAGCAGACTTGCTGAAAGAGTATTTGCCCTCTAAGAATAGCGTTAATATAAAGGCACCGAAGCTTAATTTAGAAAACAAAACGGAATTGTCTTCCATTAATGGGAAAAAATACCTGTTTAGTAAAATAAAACATAACCAGCTGTCTAGTTGTTTAGCAGTGATAAGGAACGTCCTTAATTGGGATTTATTGTCAAGGAAGTTTTTCCACAAGCACATAATATAATAATATGTTCATAATATAATCGTCGCTTGCCAAGTCATTACAGAGAATAACAGGCGGTGCGATATTCAATTATAAACAATCTCAATAAACAAACTTGAGATAGTGTTAAAAACACCTAAATCGATAAGTTTGTATTCGGCACTAATCTGGCCGAGCACCTCAAGTCTTCGAAGGCGATTTGAAAGTCAGGTTCAGAGATGAATAGCGTGTCGCGCTCCATTCAAACCACCACCTCCAATGACTGCGAAGAGCTTTAAACGCGAGGGAGAAAACGTGAGCTGTAAGCCTACGGGCCCTGCCAGAACCTTGCTCCTCGGAGGTAGGCACCAGTGTCGCGGGATCGCCACCAGAAATACAATCGCCGGAACGGTTCTTTGCGCAGAGGAGCCAGGACAGTAACGCCGATAGCTCCGGTACCTATTGCCGGCAGAATGCATTTTTTTTTATGACTAGTGGTGTACCATAACAAATGACCCTATTGTTTTATCTTGGATACAAGGGTACAGTATACCACTTAAAGAGCAACCGGTACAAATAACTCCTCCCCAGAACTTATGTAAGTCTGCATCTGACAGTATAATCATTGATCACTGTATCATAGATTTATTTTGTCTAAATTCATATCGACATGCGAGTCGTGTCAAGGTCATTTTATATTTACTATACCCAAAAGCTAACGGCGATCACCGATTCATTAAAACTCAAAAGCCTAAATAAATTCATTGAATTAGAGCACTTTAAAATGGCATGTTTTTACTGGCTATAAATGAACATGATAAAAAGAAGTTATACGTTTCATTTAGAAGTCACAAATGTACCAATTTTGCCGTGTGTGTTTTGCCGTTTGGTTTTTATGCCACACTGTTTGTGTTTACAAAACTGTCGAAGCCAGATTAAAATACCTACGATTCAGAGGTCTGATTACTGTAAATTTCTTAGATTTATTGCTATTGGACAGTCTTATTCGGAGTGCTCTCATAATATAAATACAACAATTAATGTTTTACAATAATTGGGATTCAAAATAAACCGCGATAAGAGCTCTTTAACGTAAAACACAGCATGCAAGTTCCTAGGGTTAATTTTCAATACCGAAAGTATGACTCTTTATTTACCTGAATGGAAAAAACAGTGCATAATCGATAAAACAGTAGAACCTTTAAGAACCAACAAATGTACTAAGACAACAACAAATGTGATAAGATTCTTTGCAAAATTCATAAACATTTTGACTTCTTCGTGTTTAGCTGTTAGATACAGATGGATGTACACAAAATTGTTTGAACAGGAAGATTTTAACATTTAGTAACTCCAAAAACTATAACAAAAAGATGGTTATAGCAAAATCACTTAAAAAAGAGTTGAGATGGTGGAATTTTAAGATTAATAACTCGTTTTGCCCTATACGCACTAACGATTACTGTCTCGATATCTAACATAGTGATGCATCAAGTACCGGTTGGAGGGTAGCTTGTGGTGGTCAAAGTTCACACGGCAATTGGACCGACTGGAGCTCAGTATGGATATCTTGGAATTTAAAACCGCTCTTTATTGGCTAATATTGGAAAATATATTTTTCTGAGCTTCAATCTTGCGATATACTTCTTATAGTAGATAACACGACAGCAATTGGTACACAAATCGAATAGGTGTGCAACACACAGTTAAATGACTTAGCTTGCACTATTTGGCAAGAGTGTGAGCTTAGAAACATTCATGTATTTTCATCATCTGATTACATTGTTGCTGATCATGAATCCCATAAGATTAATGTAGTAGACACAGAATGGGAGCTTGCCGATTACGCATTTACTGAAATAACTGGATAATTTGGTGTACCTGCTTTCGACCTTTTTGCAAGTTCACAAAGCTATAAATGTGATCGATACGTGTCATGGAAGATCGATCCTTACGCAGAAATTTAAACTGATAAAATACTTGCGACATTCCCCTTTCATAACATGCCACTCACTATATGTAGACCTTACCCTGGTGGCAGCGAGATTATCAGGCAGTCGATGATAAAACTAGATGTTCCAGGGGCGTCATTATGTATTGTCATGGCCTCATTTGCAAACCAAACATTAAAGCAATACGATTCGTCTATCAAATCATGTGGTCCTTTTGTGAAGAAAATAATTACAATGTTTTTAATGCAAATCATACTCAACTAATGTAATTTCTAACAATGAAATTCGATCAAGGGGCCAGTTATAGTTTAATTAACACACATAGGTCAGCTCTGTCTGAAGCGTTAGGATCTGAAATCACACTAGATAATAGTGTCAACAGATTTATAAAGGTTGTCTAATTGTCTATCGGTTAAAACTACCTACACCTAAATACTCGGTGACCGGTGGGACACCAATAAAGTTCTAAATTTTGTCTCAAAGTTATATCCTTATACAGATATTACCCGTGAATATTTGTCTCAAAAAACCACCACTCTTCAAGCAATTTACCTCTGCACAGAGAATGCAAACGTTAGTTTAATAATATTAAAAAACATAATAATATGTACTACATATAGAAATTTATAAAATTATAACTAAAGTTAAAGATTTAATAAAAAAAAAAAAAAAAAAAAAAAAAAAAAAAAACTTCCCAACCTGGAGCCTTCCAACGACTTAGTAGATTACCTTTTATTATAGAACAACCGTCTATAATGACCTGCGTTAGCCTTACAAGCTTATATTGAGAAAACGTTACCCCTAATGTGTGAGCCGTTAAATGAGCACTTCTTTATTAGCATTCGAAAACCGAATAAAAAGATAGGCAAACTGTACGATAGCGGTATTGACATATCGATATTTGGACCGCATACCCACTTGCTATGCTTCCGCATCGACAGCTCATCGACTTGGGAGTTATCTTGGAAGTGGCTCGGAAGGCTGCAGACTGGAGAAAATCCTCTAATAATTATATCCTTAAAATATTATAATAGATATGTTACCAATCCTGATGATAATGAATTTGCGATTTGCGGGAATTACTATATTCAATATTTTTTGCTAAATATGTATATCATAATAAGCTAACAAGACTATATAAGATGAATTTATTGGATTGAATTCATTCAATGATTACTATATAATATAGATATATATATATATGATACTTATTGGTTAAAATTAAAGCATTACTATATAATATAATATCTTTATTAAATTGATTGACAAATACAAATAAATGCCAGAATGTATATACATTATACATATTTTGCTTTTCATTTCTTTATCGGATGAAAGCTCTCTAAACATCTGCATGTAAATAATATAATCGTCTTCGGTTGAGACCCGAAGTATAATTAAGAATCAAACGATACTTACCTTGAAGTTTGATTCCAATTATGCGAGGGTCTCAACCGAAGACGATTACACTCCCAACCCACCCAAAACGTAAGCCCCAAGTAAACAGAAAAACAAAAAGCAAAACATTATGTATATTTATAGAGTGTATACATCCTTATATCTCTAAAAGTAATGACAAGTTGCAGGCGCCATCCTCCGGCCATAGAGGGAGACAGGAAATGGAATTTTGTTTTTATAGTAGTTTAATATCTAAAAGTGTGAAGAAGACAGCACAACCCCATGTACTGCTGCATGTAAATAATATAATCGTCTTCGGTTGAGACCCTCGCATAATTGGAATCAAACTTCAAGGTAAGTATCGTTTGATTCTTAATAATAATTAATAATTTATGCAATTATTAATAATTATTATTAATGCAATAATAATTATATTCTAATGCAGAGAAACTTGTATTTGCGTATTATTTCCAAAACTCCATGAAAGTTTATCTCCACAACTTCATTAGGGCATGTTTTTTTTTTAATGGGCTTGCGTTTGATCGCTAACTCGCCTGATGTAACTTGACCGTGACTTAACTTTAAATCATTAAACATTAATAATGTAAAGTTATATGATTATATACGGGATATTTACCGTGGTAAGGTTTTGGAATGAGCTCCCGATAACCATTAATAATGTAGCTTACCAACAAGAACAGGGTGTATTGTATACAGGTGTATAGTACTGTGTAGCTTTGCATGGGAGACATTACCTGAAAAGAGAGGAAAAAAAAAACATTAAAAAAAGTCATGTATATCATATTTCTCGTAAAACGACCATCAATCCAAAAAATACATTAAATATAATACAATGCATTTTCTATCATCAAAACTAACGTTTACGACTCAAATATCAGATAAAAACTACATAAAAGACTAAAAAAACTATAAAATAATAACCCATAACGTCAACGATGACAACTATAAAAAAAAATTAAAACAAACAGACGAATTTGTCGACTAACGGTTGTTAAAAAAGTTTTGTGACCCGACAAATGGTAAATAGTCATAAAATATTAACAAATGGTAATGGGCCGGTCTGTGAGACCCCTGCCGTGATGTACGGGTTAATATCATGAACTACGGTCTCTCAGACACAGCGTGGTATATCTGGTTGTTAATATTTTAAAGTATTAGTTATGGTAGCTAAGAAAAAATGGGTGTGGGCAGATTTTGTGGGATATTGAATAACTCAACTCGGTCTTTTATTTATCATATATATTTTTAGCCGATTTCATGAAGGAGGTTCTCAATTAGGGCCATTTTTTACAAAAAATCATCATCATCATCATTTCAGCCATAGGGCGTCCACTGCTGGACATAGGCCTCCCCATCGGTCTCTAAAAAGGCCAGTTGGTAGCGGACTGCATACAGCGTTTCCCTGCAGTCTCTTTTGTTATATATTTTTTTAAACACCGATTCCGATATTCTTTTTTATGTAGAGGAAGCTCTCGGGGTGGTCCCACAAAAGTTTCATTAAGTTCGGCTTATTAGTTTTTGAACCAGCTTTAATAATACGAATAATTTTGTTCGAGTGCCTTGCTTTGGCAATATCAATAATTTTGTTTTAGCGCTTACTAATTTTGAAGTCAGTTTTTATATTGATAATTATTATAGTTATGAAAACGTTTCTTTTAATTGATCGGTAAATAAACCACCTCCAGCACTAATCCACAGCTGGGTGTTTTATGTTACATATGACAAAAATGTTTAAAGTCGAAGTAGGCAATCTTAGTCAAAAAGTGTAAGAAAACAAATAAAGCTTTCAAAAATAAACACAAAAATGTATGCTCTGCAAAAACATAAAGGAGTTTATGTGCAAATGGCCCTACCCGCTGGAGTCTCTTTTCCCACTTTTACCAATTTTGGTCATTCTAGTTTTACTTTGTCTACTTCCACGGTGTGCAAATGGAGTCATATCAAAATTGAATGTTTTACTAGGAAACCGTAAAGACTGAAAAACGATTAAGGACATTTCACTCGATAGAAAAAAAACACTGATTTACGATTAACTTCCTGTTTTTTTATTAATTTATATAGGTACCTATTTACCAAATGATGTCTACGACATCTTAATATTCAGATTTCATAGTTAAGGGAAGACCGTAAAGGTACACTTTACATTACAGCTATACCATTCGAGAAATATTAAAAAAAAACTCATAAGTTTTAGTAGCGAAACGCACGACTGTTTTTAAGCGCCATGGTTTTGCTCCATGCGACTTTAATACAATTTACTAAGCCTCATAGTTATATAAAGAAACAATCGTTGCTTAAAAGTGGGAAAACCTCGCCTTAGTAAAATACATAATCAGTTGAAATATGAAACACTATTGGGTAATTCAAACGCCTCCAATAGAAATATTATAAAAACAGACCTTACTTTAACCTTAATCAAATAAAGTTTATACAAATAAACATTTAAAAGTCTAAACATGACATCAAAAACTGGTCCAAAAATAGACATATTTTTAGTCCAAATTATATATGTATAAAAACATTTACAAAAGACCATTGGCTATCAACAGATTTAACCTTACCCCTTGATCTTATTATTTATTCGTTAAT
This sequence comes from Agriopis marginaria, assembly GCA_932305915.1. NCBI lineage: Eukaryota > Metazoa > Arthropoda > Insecta > Lepidoptera > Geometridae > Agriopis > Agriopis marginaria. The sequence continues at coordinate 14,984,408 of OW029914.1, read as the reverse complement.
AATTCAGAAAATAAGACTTTCTTACTTCTTAATTATCAATTTATATTCATACAAAAAATGTCAACGGACTAACAACATGAGCTTTATTATTTATACATATATAATTTGATCGGACGAGAGGCTTAGATTAGATTTTCGTTTTATACATAATTTGCGAAATGAATAAATTTGAATATAATACTAATAAATATTGAGGTATCGATATATAGGCTAATAAAATAAAAGTTATTGATATTCATTTATAACTTATTAGATTAAATGGAAATACAAGAAAGAATACTGAGACTAATATAGGATTTTATTACGATAACATACTTTTCATAATCATCATCATTTCAGCCATAGGACGTCCACTGCTGCTGCAATGTTTTATCAGAAATGAGGAAATCCGCAGTCGAACGAAAGTTACCGACATAGCCCACCGTGATTAGCAAGTTGAAGTGGCAGTGGCATATATCATGCAGAACAGATGTCTCATGGGGCCGAAAGGTTCTCGAATGGGGACCACGGACCTGTAAGAGACCGCAGGGAAACGCTGGATGCAGGCCGCCTCCAACCGGCCCTTTTGGAGATCGATGTAGGAGGCCTATGTCCAGAAGTGGACGTCCTATGGCTGAAAATATTATAAAAAAAATTGTCCATATTAATATAACTCTTGTAACTTGTTATATATCCCGATTTTACTTTAATATTTCTTGTAAGGTCGATGCTCTTTCTTACATTTGCAATTTTGATATATTTCATTGTAAACTATAAAAATTTAAACGATTAGGAAGAATGTTATATTGTTTTTGGATTTGTATAATATCTTTTGTTATAGAGTTTATGGTTATAGCTTTTCGCAGAATATGGCGAACATTAATAAATTTATATCTGTTTTATGAATGACTAGCTTTAATAATTTACCATTTGATGGTTTATGGATATGGATAAAAATATATGGAATAAGTATGTTTAGTACTCTGTTTTAAAGGAGCTAGGAAAAACGCTTGCAAGGATAAATTCTCAACACTCTAAGATAGTGCTAGTAAGTAATAAGTATTCGAAATATTTTATTTATATTACACGGGAATTATCAATTAAGATTAAGCTGGTTACTCTGACTATAGTTTCAACCGCACTAGGTGGTCTTTAACAAGATGAATGCGCGCACGGATGCGTCTCGCTTTGCACTACGGGCCGCAGCGTACACGTGATGACGAATTTAAGATGACGTATTCGAAATATCTTATTATACTAACCTAATAAGTAAGCAATTATATTTCTTATTCTCGCACAGGACGAGTACGGGTACAGTAAAGCCTAGTTGTATTGCTAGAATACCTAGCTAGAGGATTTAGACCGCCCAGAGTGCCTAAAGGCACTAACGAAATAAGCAAGGCCTCTACAATCTGACCCCATCTGATGGTATTACAATTTAGCATGTCATCCGTTAAGATAGTCATGCATCGAGATACAATACATATGAGTCACAATCGTGCCAAAAAAATGTCCGATCCAAAACTCAGCGCACACTACGAATTGCGCAGACTTTTTGGTTAGTTACAAGGTAACCGCGATCCGAATAAAACTCCGCGCGATGCCAGAGCTACGATAGCATAGCGGACAACTAACGTTGAACACTATGCAAGCGACATAACGTCTAAATTGGAGGACGTAAATGTGGCATTGTGAAGTATATAATAGATACAATGATGTACATGACGCTCGGACGTTTTTTGACTGTTTTCGCTGAGAGATTGTGACTCTATAGGAATTGTATATCGATGTAGTCATGACAACAATTTACAGCAGTCTTTGATGATATATAGTTTGGATCTGCCTTAAACTCAAGCTAGTACCGACAAAAGTCTGCCAAAAACTGAAGGAGGCGAGGTAAATACATATTGCACACAGTCCATATTCTTACTAGTTCTATACAAACGCACACTTAAATATTGAGCATCACACAACTGCAAACGATATGCTCAAAAGTCATCAAATCGACGACCAAAGGGGGGTGTAAGATCTAAGGGTGTAAGGTGTAAGTTCTAAGGGGAAAACTGTAGGCATAACGCTTCCAATTTATTTTTCTGAGACACCAGCATATAAAAATACATCTTCAAAAATAAAATAGCAAACAATAAAAAACAGCAAGTGTAAACTTGAATAATGTGCAAAATTATAATAAGGCCATTACATCTTCGTGGAATAACTGTTGTTGGCAAAAAACGGAATATTCTAGAGTTATTATAAACCACGCCACAAAAAGGATTGAATCCAGGGTTAAAAGAAGGGGGGGAGACGCTAGCCGGCTTAGCCTCGAAGAACAATCTTTCCCTGAAGGAAAAGGTTATAGGACATGATGATTTTACTTAAATTCTTTTTGAAAGTCCATTAACAAGCTTCCGAGCATTGGCCTTTTTTTTTGTTTACGGGGGAGGAGAAATCAGATTGTAACTACCAGGGAACACCCATTCAGGCAGCGCATTCCACAGACTAGCAGTAAGCAGAATAAAAGTGGAATCAAAGCACTTCGTATTTATTTTTATTTATTTATTTTATTGCCATATGCATAAGCAGATGATCCGTGTATCCGTGTATTTTGACGTGATAACGTCTTACAAATCGATGAACGCCTGCTGCACGCACGAAAAATTGTCACGTTCCGCCTCAGCCGCACGTGCAAGCGAGAGCGCGGATCAATAGAGAGGCACGATCGGCCTAAGCGTTATCACGTAAAATTATCGTCCGTAAACCGACTTTACAGACAACCCCTTGTTTCCTAGGTCTTTTGTAGGATGGTTCAAAAGTGCGTCTGATTTTTCAATGACCAATTTTATGAAGTCTATAATTAGATACCCTTTACGGTCCTTCCCTTGATGCGCTCCTAAACAACCCTTTTTGTTTCGAAAATAACTCAATTATGCTTTTCTACTGAACGTAAGCAAACATCTATGAATGTGTCTAGAATGTCGGCTTAATAATACAAAATTGCAGGCGTGACATTCCTATTTTGACTCTTATTTAGTTTCTTGTTACGTATTTGCCTAGCAATTTTAAAATTGCTAATTATACGCTGCCCCTAACAATAACTTACACGACTTACAATTCAAAATGAACCTTAAATCTCAGTGAAACGATTTCAAATTGAATTTTTGCGTTAATTCTATGAGTTGAATGTTTTTGAGGGATGTTCAGATGCAACTATTCATTCATGCCATAAGAGGTTAAGCTCCTTTAGAGATTTATGATATTTCGACTTAAATTTAACAACTCTTAGGTCGAAATTCGGATAGGGATTTTATGTGTTTACTGTAGATTTAAGGGCAGAGAATTACCTTTGGGACATGCGTTCGTATTCATCCAATGTTTGCCATATCCGCCCTTTTTTTAATGCCAGATGTCTGTAAGGACGGACTATGAATAGGACCTCGACTGAGTGCCCAATTATATTGTTAATTTCGAAAATATTAAGCTTTGAAATATTACACGCACAGTGGAATAATAAGCTATTATGGTATTGAAGTTTCGAGAAAATGAATGGCGCGGTGTCGAGTTTCTGTTAACTGGTAGGTGTGCAGAAATTAGCACAAAAGGTGTTCGCAGTCCAGTTGAGAGGGATAACTTGAAGAAATGTGTGAGAATGAACGCATTATACACAGGGTTACGCGGAAAGGGCGTACTAAGCCGAAAGAGGTCCATAGTACCTATTATTATGAAGAACTTTAGTTTGGGGTAAGAATCTTGAATCTTACAGAAGATAAGATGAAGAAATACAAAAATAATATTTTCAAGTTAGACAAAACTGTGTAATAAAATCCAATTAGACTAAGTGGGTTATTTTTAAGTCTTGATAAATAAAATAATAAAGTTATTTTCTTTTCAGCCACCAGAGAGCTGATAAATACTTTTCTTACAATAGGTATCCTACATGGACTGACTTATATGACTTCGTAAGGACTGGACCAATGGAACTTTGCATTGGTATTGATTACACTGATACGCCATTGAATAAAAGAATACCAAATATTTCAATTGGAGTTAAATGGCAGTTCGATGGAAAGTCATTGGAAAGCCACATCTTCACCGTCTTAAATAACTAGCAGAATACAAAATGTGTAAAACTATTCCATCGACACCTCTATCGACATTCCATTGAAACATTTATAAGTTAGCAGACTTGGGCCCCAGTGGTGTTGATCACCAGTGTGAGTTCAGTCGCTCGTAGACCTCTTTGGTGAGCGGTCGTCGTACTTGTAAACGATGCGCCTAGAAAATTCGATCGCGGCTTTTTTTCTAATTCCTGGAATTCGAGATTGTCTACAGATAATCTCGGGATCCCGGTTATATTCGAGTCGTCTAGATGTGACGTAGCAAGTAGAAATTTTGACAGATTGCGCTCATTTCTAGTACGTAGACATCATAATCAGCCAATCCTTGTCCATTGCTGGATATAGGCCTAGGGCCTAGGCCAAGCAATAGCCAATAGCCAATATAGCAAATGGGCCTAGCAATGGACATGGATCCCAGTATGTCAAACACTTGCCTAGGAACTAGGCATGCAAATGTTCAAATGACATCATGGTCATATTCTTACTCTTGAGATCTTTGTTTCTAGTTAAATTGTAGTATTGCTTAGGCCGCTATTTTGTTCCATTGTTCCATTAACTCTCCCGTTTAACTAGGTATCGATCCCACAACATTAGCTAAGTAGCATTCTCATTGAAGCCCACTTTACTTTTCCGACCGCAAATTAAATAAGGCTTAGGGTTCTTGCGCATTAGTTGACCAAGACTCTGGAATTAGGTACGATAAAAATTCAATAACTGCTAAGTTTTTACAAGGCCAAAATCATGGATGATCAAAAAATCGTGGTATACGCATCAAGTCTTCATCGCAAGTACGGTACTTTATCAACGCAACAAATTTCATATAAGAGTCGATAAAATTGTTTTTGCTAATGATAAATGTCAAATATGACATTTACAATAAATAAAAATGATTTGAAGTCAAATTTGTCGATAGATGAAAAACTGTACTAGTACTTCTGATTTAGTTTTGGTTCATAGTAAAAGGTTAAAGTTAGCTATATTGGACTATATTTGGAAACTTCTTTATTCTGAACGTCTGAACCATACGACCAGAAATCGTGCCGTGGTCTTAGCTAACATAGTGCACGAAAACCTTAAGGGCTGAATAAAAAGTCCGAGTTCAAGGGCGCGCGAGCCGATAGCTTTCAGAATTAAAGTCCTTCCTTTGTCTAAACGCCTTTTGACCGCTGCGGTGAATTGAAATGTTCGTAGCTTTCCTTTTCTCGTATTTCATTAGAGACGAGCGATTGTTGCAAATATTTGAATTTTCGATTTTTTATTTTATTCGATCGGTACTCATATTACATCATCAAAATATGATTTTACTTTCATCACCATCATCATCCATAGTCTTCTTTGTCCCACTGCGAGTACGAGTAGGACTCGCGCTCTGAGGGCTCCGTTAGATGGAAACCTCAGACAGAGAGTCCAAACAAAAAAAAACAACAAAAAAAGATGAAATATTGAAAGACAAACTTAACTTTGTAGTGGACAATAAGGTTCTTCGATACATTCCAACTGCAAAATGTAAGTTTGTAATAGCAAAACAATTTTTTTAATGATTTTATTTCAAATGTATGTATTTCGGATTTATTCCTTTAAATGTGCTGTGAGACCTTGCCCCTTGCTAAATTTCATGATTCTAGGTCAACGGGAAGTACACTATAGGTTTTGAAAAACCTTGTGGATTCCCTTGTGAAATCGCAAAATATGTATGCGAAAATATGCGACATAATCGGTCATATCTTTTGATCGCGTAAACTTACAAGTTTGATTTTTTCACAGCTGAAAGAAACCGTAGATTTGAGTATTTGATATAAATTTCAACTTGATATCTTGACGCGTTCTTGAGAAAAAGGGTCTTGCAGACGGACAGACAGACAACAAAGTGATCCTATGAGGGTTCCGTTTTTCCTTTTGAGGTACGGAACCCTAAAAGTATCATAAAATATCGTTGACCCAAAACTAGGATGAAATAAACAATCTGCATTTTACAATAACTCAAGTACAAGAGTTAAAAGAAAGTAGATACAAACAGAAAGTAAAGTGAATTTATTTTTGTACAAAATAATTTGTTTGCCAATGCGAAATGCGAATTGATGTAAAATTCCATGCTTCACGAGCGCAGAGCAGTGCAGCGGAAGATTTATAAGTTCAAGTTATGGGCAGGCGAAACACTAAACTTTTAAGTGAACGACTTTCTTGCCTCATCAATGAAATGTATTTTTTAGGGTTCCGTTCCCAAAGGGTGTAAACGGGACCCTATTAGCCTATATACGCTGTCTGTCTGTCTGTCTGTCCGTCCTATACCTTTTAACGGCTGTATCTTTCGAACCGTAATAGATACCTAGTCGAAATTTTCACTGAGTATGTAGGTATGTTACGGCGGATTAACTAAGAAATAATAATAAAGTCAAAAGTAAAAACGAAAGGCTTGAAGCTTGGCATCATTATAGTACACACACTAAAGTAAAACAATAAATAATGGCCAAGTGCGACTCGGTGACAATTTTCTGTTCACCACCTAAGTTAAGTAACGTCGGGCGCGGTCGGTAATTGGATGTATGGTCGCCTGGACGTGATGTTGTCTTTTTGCACTACTTTTTGTATTTTCTGGCGTCACGGAACCCTCAGTGTGCGAGCCCGACTCGCACTTGTTCGGTTTTTTTACTGATCATGTTCGAATTGTTCGATTTCGAACATCTCTAATTTCTATATTTCGATAGGTATTCCGTTTCGGGTGTATCGGAGGATTTCAGAAGTGGTTCTAAGTGTATTGTGATTGAATTATTTCTTATTCTTTCGCATAATTGAAAGGTTTTTGAGAGCGCCCTTGATTGAGTCAGGTTTTTTCAGTAGCACTCGAATGTTCCACTCGAAGAGGTATTTATTCGAGTGAATTTGTCAATGTGGTGATTTAGCTTATTTATTCCAAGTATTTTTGAAGAGGGTCGAACCTGGACATGATTGCCTAAGGACGGGGACGAATGACGGACGAAACGATGGTTCGATACAATGGACATGAAGAGACAAGATGTGGTAGCCCTACGGCCTACTCAGACTCCGTACCGGGCACATCCCGGGCAACAAATTCAAGTACCTAATGAGAAAAACAGAATCACCACCACAGCAGAAAGTTCACTCCGCAAAGAAATTTAAATAAATAAGGACTCTTATCTACGAGGAAATTCAACTCGCACAGCGCTGGATACCGCTTGCTATATTCACCTAGAGAGCTCTCTTTCTATCACGTTTTATCAGTCATAAGATTGACAAAAATAATTTATTGCCGACAAATTTAACATCAAATTTGTCGAAAGACAAAAAACCATACTTGCAGCAGTTATTGATAATCAAAATCATAAGCAAAATCAAAATCGGTTTTATCAATTTAATCTTTTTTTTACAATATGACGACAAAAACACTTTTGTATAATATATAAAAGTGTTTTTGGTGGTTATATAACCGTACGTTTGCACGGCAACGTTGGCCCACGACAGAAGCAATGTTAACTTACCAAACCACAATCGAAAAACTGATAGTTTTGTTTGTATCTCCTACAAAATAATTTCCAAATTGCCTTTAGTTTCCGCTAGACCTTAAACGAACAATCAATTATTCATAATATTGAAGGCCCCAATTAGAGGAGCAATAGATCTAATCTATATATTGCTTGTAAGATACGGTGTCGGCGCCGCAGCGTGAGGTTAGGCTAGGAGCTGGCGACGGGGAAATTTACACTCATTTGTGGCATTTCTTCGATAGAAAAATTTCGAAAAAATTAACTATTGCAAGTAGTAACATGGTCGTACTACAAGTCGCTAAAGTGATTGGTATTGCATAAGCAACTCACAAAGAGACAGACGTATCGAAAAAACTAGCAAATGCATATATTATACAGCTAACCTAGGCGAATGCACCGTTAGACATCACACGCTCGTTTGCTATCGCTGTTGCGTCCACGCCAAGCACGCTTCGTATAGTGGACGTGGACAGACATGTTTGCATACCTGCCAAGTGGTACATCAGCTGTCAAACACAATTAAAACCCCTAGTGTAAAGCGCCATTTTGAGTATTCTACGTGCCGCATATCACGTGACCTTGTTTTCCATCCCTAATTGAAAATTCTTGGTCCACGCACAGTCTATGTTTTATCGCAACATACCGTCATTCTGCGAATATTGGTACGCGTGCGCGAATTTATTGTTCTCTTGCGTGTTCGCTGATTCGTCCAAACCGTCGATTCGTCGTTCGCTCGCGTTTAGTAATGTTCATTCTCGTTCATTCGTTATATATTATGTACATGGCATGTCAGACTGTCATAACTGTCAAACGAGATATACAGTTACGTCACTTTTAAATTTTTTTCAAAACACAAGCACTGTTTTCCCTTTGCATCATTGGTTGGAGAAGCAGGGATGAAAACAGTGCATACGTGCCAAGTCATATACGTGTGTGTATGAAACTTATTGCTGGAATAGAAAACCAACGAAAATGCTAACTCTGCGGGCTTGAGAGCTGTCCACCCAGCTCCCATTTCCAGGGAAACCCCGTATGGCAGTCCTACACTTTCTCAGCCCGTCATCGTCATCTGTACTGGGCACTGTAGCTACTTTTTTTTTTAAATAATAAGCTTGCGTTTGACCACCAACTCGCCTGATGTAGCGACGATGCGGTCTACGATGGAGGACGCTTGCCTAGAAGAAACCGATTCACTCGTGATTTGAAAACACCCAGATTGTAACTACCGGGGAACACCGATGCAGGCAGCGCATTCCACAGACTAGCAGTACGCATAATAAAAGTGAAATCAAAGGGATTTTTGAATATCAACCATTAAGCAGTGTCGATTTTTTGTTTGTGCACGCTCTGGCATTCAGGTTTAGCTAGCTCTCCGACTATCACCGCAACGCCCATTCGGTTGCTCGGTTTGACGTAGCACCCTGTTTCGGCTTAATTGGTCCCGTGTTTACGTGATTTTATCTTATATTGACTTTCACAACGATATCGGAGAAACGGGCTTGTAATTTTTGGCCTTAATTGTGCATTTTTAAATGTTCCATGTTAATTTTCGGCCTTAATTGTTCATATTTCACGTATAATGGTAATGTATTTTGGCGATGAAAATTGAATGTCTTTTTTAGCAAGTCCATAAAAATCATAATTATCCAGAATCTACCGGAAATATATGTAGGTTGCATTTACTTTATTTACATTTTTGATAAGCAGTGAATTTACTTTTGATTAATAAAACATAATTAACATTTGTAGTTATTACCTAATCGACAAACTTGAAACTAATGATTTTGTGTTGTCGATAGAATACCACGCAGAGGAAGTTCAGAATTACATCCCAAAAACCAAATCGCATTAAATTCTCATGTATTAATTTCAGCTATAGAACGTCTACTGCAGCCATTGCAGGACATAGGCTCCCCCCATCGATCTCCAAAAGGGCCGGTAGGAAGCAGCCTGCATCCAGCGTTTCCATGCGGTCTCTTTTAGCTCGCACGCAGCGTAGGACGTCCACTCACAAGAAAGACATCTTGTGGGTGGACGTCCTACGCTGCACTTACCGGCCCGTGGTTTCCATTCGAGAACCTTTCAGCCCCATTGGCCATCTGTTTTGAGTGATATGTGGCCTGCCTACTGCCACTTAAACTTGCTAATCCGGTGGGCTATGTATTTGTTCATGATTTTTTTTTACGTCTTTCACCTATCTCTGATTCTACAATTACTTTTGTCAGTAAGCCTCTATGTGCAATTATCTTATATTGTTTATGTGTCTGTTATAACATTTATTATATTTTTTTCTTCTTGATAGGATTTTGGCATCTCACGTCTTGTGTATTTGCTACAAGTATTGAAATATTTTCAGATTTTATTAAATATTGTCACACAAGACAGTGGAAATTTCTTAACAACTCGAGCCTAAGTTGTGGTAATTTGAGACGAACTTGAGGAGCAGATCTTTTATTAATATCGTCGTAATTTTCGTGTTGTTTTGGTAACAACACGAACATTCACGTTTCTCATCGTTATATCACTTGCCCACACTCGTTCTGCATAATATTTCAACAATACAAGACATGTTTCTACATGACAACATCACAACAATAAAACCGTAATCTCCATGTTAAATTACATTTACATCCGTCACATCCGTGTATTAACATGTTAAGGTGGTAACTCGGCGACTCAGAGATCTAATACAACTTTGCTCTACTAGAACTTCAAAAATATTACCCTTATAGTTTACTTGCCCCCGCGGTTTCACCCGCGTAGTGATGAAAAATGGTGATAATGATGACGATGATGATGAAAAGTAGCCTATGTCACTCTCCATCCTTTGAACTATACCCATGCAAAAAATCTGGTCGATCCGTTGCTTTGTTGCTGCGTGATTTATAATATTAGTATGATTGAATCAGGCGTCACTTATAGCGGAAGTCCATGTTTTATTGTTTCGTAAAGACCCGTCTTTGACAAGTGTGTGCTGCCAGTGATGACATAAATAGTACTGAGACGTGGTCCTTAACTGTTGGCCTTTTGGAAAAACTCCAGCCACACAGCAAGCAATAGAGAGAACTATGCTCGGAGTTTCTAAACTTCTAGTAGGTATGTTATTTCAAAAAGAAAGAATGTGTGAAAAAGGATTTTTTTTTTACATACAATACAATATATCTTTATTACACACCGAAAATACAAATGAAACTTTACTAAAATGAAAAACAAATTCACGGCAGTATAGTGGGCGGCCCGAACGCCTAAAGCAATTTCTTACATGCAACCTTTGGATGGACAGGGCTGAAAAATTTGAAAACCGTCGGTGGTGCACATCAAATATAAATAAATATATATACATACATATATAGGTACACTAAATACGCAATGCTACATACGTGCCATAAACACAACATAATATACTAACTTGTTAAGTTCTTGTTGAACAAAGTCGTATGAAAATCAGACGCTGAGTTCCCGCCTTAACGCCCGACAGTTTCTTCTATTACCATATTAAAAACGCCTGCTGTCGAGTTCGTCGACGTTTCAAATGGACTTCAAAAGAATGGTTCTAGGCGGGTATATACGCCCACGGTCTTTAAGGGCCTATATCCAATTATCCATATAAGAAAATTTTACCCGCCATCTTTGGGAGCCCGCCATATTGTTTTTAGAATGAGGTCATGTCACTAATCATGTGTTACCATCAAAACTAAACGTTTCAGCTCAATCGGTTGAGGACTACTGTTATAAAATTCTGTTGCAAGATTAGACCCTTAACCGACCCTTAACAAGGCAAGTTTAAATAAATAAAAGCTTGTATATTGGGCATTTAGAAATCTTTGGAACATGCAAACGTCTGCGAAGTATGAAAAGTAATTTCATGTTGATATTTTTAATTAAATGACTTCGAAAAAAGAGGAAGGTTCTCAATTCGGTCCGTTTTTTTAGCTTAGCAGACGCAAATTATTTTTACCCGACTGCGCAAGGAGGGTTTTGTTTTTCGAGTATGTATGTATGAAGGTTTCTATGGCACTCAGAAATTTTAAATTCAGCTCGTATTTTTATTTTATTTTTTCTTTCATTCGCCCTACAGCCTAAACGGCTTAATAAATTTTGATATGTGAGGTGTCACTTGAATCATTTTAATAGTGGCAGTGACATAGGGTGAAAGAATTCAAGATGACGTCCACAAAAAAAGGGGAAAATAGTAAGTATACTTTGCTAAATAGGTCAATATTACCATCATTATGTAGAGCTCACTCAGCAGATTTCAAAAATATATACCAATACCGAAATATTTAGTAGTTTAAGAGATAAAGCGGTATGAAAGAGCTATCTTTTTACTACGAGTAGGTATAGACAGGTACGCAGCGCGCCGCTGTTACTTTTCAGTTACTTACCTTCTATTTATACATTGCAGTCGGGTTATATTTTTAATAGTTTAATTTACTCGTTCAGATATATTTTTTATCTAAATGTTGAAAATGTACGAAAAAGACAGCTCTGAAAACTCAATCAAGTGGCTCTGGTCACCAACGATGAAGCTTCAGCCTTATCGTAGAGTACTGACAGTGAGGCGGGTACGCCGTCGAATGAAATAGGTACGATTGTCTACGAGTATACGAGATTCCCTTTATTTTTCACTCCTCACGCCTCTCGCCCTTTTAGCAGAAATTTCGACAAACTTTGAGTTTTGTACCACTTCACTCGCGCTTTTATAGTTTTTGTTTTTATCGAAACAGCTTGAATGGTTTTGGTAATCGCTATTTGCGATCGTAGCCAATCCTGTAACGAATATTAATTATTATATATTACAAATACTGGCCGAATTGAGAACTTTCCTGCTTTTTTGAAGTCTGTTTAAAGTTTTTTAAGCGAAAGTAACTCTGTCGCTTCTGTCTGTATCTACGTTTATATAATTATATTTGTTCGCTTTTCACGACTAAACGAAAGCGATCAAACGAAATTTTACTAGTAGATAGTGTGCGTCATGAGGGCGGATATAAGGTATCGGCGTATATAATATACGTACATATAACCGGCCAACTGCGAGTCAGGCTCGCACACCGAGGGTTCCGTCATCATCATTTCAGCCACAGGACGTTCACTGCTGAACATAGGCCTCCATCGATCTTCAAAAGGGCCGGTTGAAAGCGGCTTGCATCTAGCGTTTTTCTGCGGCATCTTCTATGAAAATTTCAAAAGGCTATTACGGTTCGAAAGATACAGCCGCTAAAAGGAAGGATAGACGAACGGACAGAAAGACAGCGTAGCCTTAGTATTAGGGTCCCGTTTACACCTTTTGGGTACGGAACCCTAAAAAACAGATGAATTGAGAACTGCCCTCTAAATAAGAAATAAGTTGTTGGTTAGAAAGAGTAGATGCGTAAAAACACAGTATAGAACAACTATTGAATTTTACTTAAATTTCGCTAGTTTATTTTAAATACCTTTGTATAAAACATAATTTGAACTTCAAAGTAGAAATACGCCGAATCTAGCTTTATTTCTAAAATTAACGCTGACGAACTACGCTACGAGTATAATTAATTTGAATGTTACTCTATAATAATAATTAATTTTCCGAAGCGAGAATAAAACGATTTATCTGATGTACATTTTAGTTTTATTCGAACGTGATTTACTTAATACAATGTCGCTTAGCACTGACTGATATTATAAATGCGAAGGTAGTTCGTCTGTCTATTTGCTTTGAAGTAACTGGCTAAACCAATTTTATGAAAACATTTTATGAAGTAGCGTTGCGTGGATTGCTTTAGGCCAGACCCAATTTCGCATTTTCACAGTCACCGTTGCATAGGCGACGGTGACGGCTTACCTGCTGTAATAATTTAAAAAAAAAAATAAAAAAAAAAAATAAGAAGATAAAAAGTGATACTAGTAACGCCAGAAGCATCACAACTACGTTGCTGACCCATTAAGATTCAAGAATCTATTTAACTCGCTCTTTGAAGAACCATATGTTGTAGCTTTTTGGTAACACCGCTGAAAACTAGCTCATTCCACATTTAGCAGGTATGAGGCAAGAAAGATCGCGTGAATCGCACATTGTGCGATTTCCACTGATCTATGATATGTGGATGAGCTTTCAGGCAGTGGCGGCTAGTGAGATGATAAAACCGCGACGCCGGCATCAGATCAAACAGTTATTTATATGTGGAAGTTTATATGAAAGTCTTTATGTTTTATAATGACAGTCTGCAAAAAGATTGCATTATTACTTCTAACTGTATACGATGTCTCATGACCACAAATGTCATTTAACTAACCAAAGTTAAACCACCCGAAGGTTTGAAAGTAAACCAAAGTCCCCCGACTGTATTTACGGCGTTCTCAGCCCGAGAGAGACTTAACAAACACAGTGATTTGCGTTGTCAGTTTGTTTGTCACTGGACTGTGAACTAGCACGAGTCACTCTTCCAAGTGGACTGGAATGTCTTGTTGGTTGCTTATACTTGATAACATAATGCAAGTCTGTCGATCTCTTGTATGGTGTTAGGATTTTTAGGCCGTATAAAGGTTTACATAATCGAAAGTAAAATGAAGAAAAAGCCGTGGTAGCCTATTTGGACGACCGCTAGACTTGAAAACGTGAGGTCACAGGTTCTAATCTCGGGGCCCGTAACAATGAGCTCTTTGGAGTTTGTGTACGGATTTTCATACCACTGGCCTTTCGGTGAATGAAAACATCGTGAGGAAACCTGCATACGTACGGAGAAGAAATTCAATGGCGTATGTGAATCCAACCGCAACTGGGTCAGCGTGGTGGATATGACCCAATCGCCCTTTCGGGGGTAGGCCTAAGTCAAGCAGAGGACTATTAAGTCTGATTCTGCTTATAAAGAAAAAAACTGTAACCAGAATGAAGAATCTAAAGGGCTTAACCTAGCACCTAATTTTCACACAAACTTGAAATAGTGAAAAGTATATCTATTTTATTTATATTACACGGGAATTACTCACGTAAAATTAAGCCGGTTACTCCGACTATAGTTTCAACCGCATTAGACGGTCTTTTTCAAGGAGAATGCGTGCGCGCGGCTGCGTCCCGCTTTGCTCTACGGGCCGCCGCGCGGCGCGCACGTGATGACACCGGCTGCTTGTCGGGTGCGGGGGTGGGGGTGCGTAGAGAAATATGTTGCGCCGGCGCACACTGGAGCTCTTCCTTTCTCGAATCTTCCTGTGTGTCGGGAATACTCCAGCACGCGGAGCTCACCACGTCGCCACCAATCTCACGGTCACTCCCACGAACTCCATGAAGGCACGGCTTCCAAGTCTATACGGTTACTTGTCTAATCAATGTCTTTTACCTCTTCTATAGATCCTCTCAATTCTAAGATTGCCTCAAAGAGATAGCTAGTAGTTTCTAGTTTTAAGTCTTTTGGAGTAATTCCCCACTACCCCATAAGCCATCTCACTGGATAAGGCAGTGTGGAATGTTTAAAATTTTGAAGTCCACTGTGTCACACAAATTTTGCCGGGACTAAATATAGTTTAATTAAACTATTGGATGACTTTTCCTCACTAGGGTACCTAATGTTACATAACATTCCACTCTGCCCTACCAGTGGGATGGTGGCTTGATGGGGCAGGGAGGAATTACTTATTTTGATTTTATGTAATTTCTGATGTGAACCTCAAATACCTCAGTGTCTTAAGACGAAAGTCTTCGACCAGTGTGTGTTGCCAGTGATGACATACGGCAATGAAACGTGGTCTCTCACTATGGGCCTCATAAACAAACTCAAAGTCACACAACGAGCTCTGGAGATTGGAGAGGGCTATGCTCGGGGTTTTTCTACGAGATCGAATCAAAAATGAGGAGATCCGTAGACGAACGAAAGTTACCGACATAGCCCATCGGATTAGCAAGTTGAAGTGGTAGTGGGCAGGGCACATAGCACGCAGAACAGATGACAGATGGGGCCGAAAGGTTCTCGAATGGAGACCACGGACCGGTAAGCGCAGCATAGGATGTCCACCCACAAGATGGACAAATGAACTAAAAGACACTGCAGGGAAATGTTGGATGCAGGCCGCTTCCAACCGGCTCTTTTGGAGATCGATGGGGAAGGCCTATGTCCAGCAGTGGACGTCCTACGGCTGAAATTTTGACGTGAACAATGTAAAGTTATCTATCTATCTAAAAAAAATTGCTAGAGTTAAGACCTTGAGGTATACCACGAGCGTTACTGCTCTTATTATTTCAATCGTAAGGTTCACCGCAAATGGCATGAGGGTAATGCTGCGACCGCATCACCGTAGAAATGATATAACGGTAAAGCTGTGGAATCGGAACGAACGCAATCGTCCAAGTTGATAACGTTAGTGGAAATCAAATCAATGTTAACTATTGTGATACATTTTGAAAGAGTTTTAAAGCCTGAAAAGAAAATAAATAAAAAAAGAAAAATGAAAGGAAAAGAAAAAACCATCCAAGGGCTTGCGCACTGATGGTTCACCATAAAATTCAATAACGAAATTACCAGTTATAACTTGGTATTGAACAGAAACTTTTCACCGACTGGCACTTGGCCATTATTTATTTTTTGTTGTTATACTTTAGAGTATGTAATATAATCATGCCAAGATTGAAGTTTGTTACGTATTACCTTTTTTACATTAAAACTAATACAAAAATACGTAAAAAAATACGTTTGTAGTATGGGTAGTTATATATTTTTTTTATCTTTTTTCTATTATTTGATAGTTAATCCGCCGTAACGTTACATATTCTGTGAAAATTTCAACTGTCTATCTATTACGGTTCGAAAGATACAGCCGTTTAAAGGTAGGACAGACAGACGGACAGACATACATCGTAGAATTAGTAATAAGGTCTCGTTTTTACCCTTTGGGTACGGAACCCTAAAAACGGCATATTTAATTCTGTGTGACGTAATTTTTTTTCTTATTCTATTCAGCAAACTCTTTAATTTGATACCCATGTCATGGAGGTGCATAAAAAATAACTGGTCCGCCATCTTTGGGAGTCTACCATATTGGATTTTGAATGACGTCATTTAGCTTACTATGCAAACTAAACGTGTATGCAAAGTTTCAGCTCAATCGGATAACTGTTTTAAAAATCAGATGCAAGATTTGACCCCAACTAACAAGGCAAGTTAAATAAAAGCTTGTAAAAACGATAATTATTAATTCATGAAAAACGTTCATCATCATCATCATCAGCCAGAAGACGTCCACTGCTGAACATAGGCCTCCCCCTTTAACCTCCACACTGAACGACAGCCTGCCTTTTGCATCCACTGGATGCCAGCGACTCTCACTAGGTAAAAACGTTATCGACGCATAATCAGATAACTATTGAACGGGCAAGATAATGTACTGTCCGGGCAGTACGTGAGCTCGCATGATTAGTAGAATAACAAATGTACAAACGTAGGGTGTCCCTAGGTGGCGCCAGCGTAGATGTGCAGTATGGGCGGTTCAGTTTCAATTTTATTTTCTACCCGACAACGGTTTGCCTTTGTAGAGTAAAAATTATAACAATAATGAGGGTATTTTATTATTTACTATTTTTTATTAGTTTATTATAAAAAAAGTATTTTGTCCAGCGAAGGGTATTGTTACGCCATGACACAGGTTTAATTCCTAGCTTAGGTAACAACGATCCTCGTCATGGAGTATTTATTTAAGGATCAACTTTTGTAAAAAAAAAAAGATCGACAACGTTTGTAGACACCAAATATATAAAGTTATATGATTATTTAGGTGGTAAGGTTGAGGAATGTGGATGTATAAACAATCATATAACTGTAGTGAACAACCATGATGGTTTAAAATAATGTTAATTATTGTGGATTAATAACTAAAAACACGCTTTGTGTTATTTTAGGGCCCCCAATTTTATTTTGTTCAGTAATCAGTACATTTCTACTTGTAAATCGCACTAATGCCCAAAGTAGGTGTAGAAATACTTGTATCTTGGTAATAAGCCCTTCCATTTATAAATCAACTAGCGACCCGCCCGCCCGGCTTCGCACGGGTGTAATTTACGTGCGAAGCCGGGGCGGGTCGCTAGTTATATATATAAACCTTCCTTGAAAACGTATCTAACTGATGGTAAAAACCGCATCAAAATCCGTTGCGTGGTTTAGGAGGAGTTAGCGGCCATACAGACATACAGACAGACAGACAGACGCGGAAAGCGACTTCAATTTATACTATGTAGAGAAGAGATTGATTGTTTAGTACACTTCGTCATTGTTATTATTATAAAGACTATATTTTAAATTTATTTTACATACATATTCATTATAATTATTTCAACATACACATTAAAATCAGTTATTAAAATAATAAATTAAATTATTAAATATTTAATTATGTAAAACAAAACAACCACCACTTCCAATTGAAGAGTTCCACTTTCCACCTTCTGGCTCCATCATCTGATCAGTTTATTGGTACCAAAATGTTGTTATGTCATCCAGATTACTTATATTTGCAAAGTTTTAAATTGATAAGACGACAATAAGAAGTACATTAAAATTGACTTACAAGATTTGTTAGTCTATACTAATAATATTATAAAGAGGAAAGATTTATTTGTTTGTTTGTTTGCATTGAATAGGCTCCGAAACTACTGAACCGATTTGAAAAATTCTTTCACTGACGGGAAGCTACACTATTCCCGGGTGACATAGGCTATAATCTATACCCGTGCGAAGCTGGGGCGGACCGCTAGTTACTAATAAAAGCGTGTTATAAATAATTGCGTCCTAACTTGGTCTACTGTCTACCACCTGTACTGTACACGTCCAGAGTACGAGCAGATACCCTACACGCGCAAAGCGGATAAAACAAAGCGAGAATCTCATTAAGGAGCAAACAATACCCAATCCGTCTGACGGGACAAATTACAACTTCGATGCAAACTCAGTTTCGATACAAACTGAGTTCCGACACAAACTGAGTCCTGGTTCCGATTGAACCTGGTTTTGGGTACAACCCGGTTACCAAAGCTATGCTATTGCTATTTAAAGGTACACCAAATAACGCCGTAATTATTACTAAAGGTCTTAAACAAGAAAAATAATAGGATAGCAAGACTGCCTACTTATGAAAAATGTGCTTCGGTCATTTTGTGAAGTTAAAATTTCAAAATATGTATGTAGAATAAATTTTTGTTCTAATAATTTTATTACAAAAATGGGATAAACAATTTTGCCCATTTATTCTGGTCATTATAAAAATTGTTAAAATAAATAATTTTTGAAATATCAACGAGACATTTTATATCTTTAAAAAACATCAATTGCGCAAGTTAGATAGCGGTGCGCCATATTCTGTGCCTTAACCGTGATCATACACGTACAAGTTTAGCGCCATCTAGTGACGTATAGTGGAGATGATAGAGATATTAAAATGCGCGTGGAATATTTTTGATGTGCCATTAAACATTTCTCATTTCGAAAACCGAGTTTTGCTCAATCGAGTTGAGTTGCGACGTGACAGCGTAGTTCGGTTAATGATTGGTTTGCATCGGTTTAGTCGAGTTCGTGGTTTAATGGAGTTATTTGTTAGAATCTCCACAGTATCAGACTACAGAATTAACTTATATAGTGAGCGCTTTAAGAAGAAGACGCGACAGAAATGCGAGACAGCAAATAATTTTACACAATTACTGTAGCATCTTTATTGGCAAATCTGTGGATAATGGACATATGACGGTCATGATGAAGAAGAGACATATATCAAAATAACCTCTAGCGCCCAATTTCTAGCCGAGCCCTGTTTGGCAGTTAGAGCCAGTAACAATTTATAATGTACATTACTTGAATAAATAATTTTGAATTTTTTTTTGAACTTTAAATGGTAAAGCAGATCTATTGAAACAAGGTTCTCCACCTTGTTTCAATAGATCTGCTAGGAATCACATTCTGGCCATGTTTTAAAATGAAAAAAATGAGCCTTGTCAATCGAACCGCTAACAATGAAAATCTGGACGATGTCTTTAAATGGTAAAGGAGAGCCTTATTTCAATAAAATCGCTAGAAATCACATTCTGGCCGGTGACTTAACATGGTAAAATAGAACCTTATATGAATAAAACAGCTAGAAATCACAATCTGACCGGTGTGAACCGCTAACAATGAAAATCTGGACGATGTCTTAAAATGATAAAGAAGAGCCTTATGCCAATAGAACCGCTAATAATCACAATCTGGCCGATGTCTTAAAATGGTAAAGGAGTCTTATTTAAAAAAAAAAAAAAACTAATGAATTCACATTCTGGCCGGTGTATTTAAATGACAAAGAATAGCCTTATAACAATGATATTGCTAGAAATCACATTCTGGCAATGTTTTAAAATGATAAAGAGCCTTATGCCAATAGAACCGTTAACAATCACAATCTGGTCAGTGTCTTAAAATGGTAAAGGAGAGCCTTATTTAAATAAAAAAGCTAGGAATCATATTATGGCCGATGACTTAAAATGACAAAGAGTTGCCTTATGCCAATAGAACCGTTAACAATCACATTCTGGCCGGTGTCTTAAAATGGTAAAGGAGAGCTTTATTTCAATAAAAACGGTAAAAATCACATTCTGGCCGGTTTTTTAATATGGTAAAGGAGTGCCTTATGCCAATAAAACTGTTCACACCATCAGCCTTTAAATGTCCACTGCTGAACAAGGCCTCCCTCTTAGAGAGGGGTGTTGCCATAATCCCCACGCTTGGCAGGCGGCTTGGAGATCGCAGCACGTTCACCGTGTACTAACAGGACGCTGCTGCCCATCCTCCGGTGGTTCTGGTCGCAGTTTTAGGACATACCCGGGTCCCTGTAAAACTGTTCACACATCAAATATCAAAACGAAAATTGCCTTTTACTATTTGCAATGTGGGTTTTGAATAAAAATGGGTTTTTCAAAATTATCACTTTGTATTTTTTATCTATACTAATATTATAAAGAGGAAAGATATGATTGTTTGTTTGTTTGTTTGTTTGCATTGAATAGGCCCCGAAACTACTGAACCGATTTGAAAAATTATTTCACTGTTGGGAAGCTACACTATATCATATTTAAAAAAAAATGGGGGTCCTTACTATATACTCCAATAGTGTAACCCAAGGTGTAAAAATAAAAAATTACACCCGTGCGAAGCCGGGGTGCGTTGCTAGTTTTCAATAAAGTTGAAATTGTGCAAAAGATAATATAGCTGTGGCTGTTCAGCATAGCCTTTAAAATATAGCATGCGTTTTTATCGGATCGGATCGGACGCTGTAGGTGAAGTTATTACTCACAAAATCTAAATCACAGTTGGTACACTACACCCGTGTTAATCCAAGGATGATAAATTCGGTTCAGTGGCTTGATATGTACGCAAAGTAAGTTAGTATTAATCTATATATACATGTATCTCTGTCCGTAATAGTTTTTGGTACTTATGTTTGTCATATTTCAATTAATTTCTTACTAGCGGTCCGCCCCAGCTTCGCACGGGTATAGATTATAGCCTATGTCACCCGGGGATAGTGTAGCTTCCCGTCAGTGAAAGAATTTTTCAAATCGGTTCAGTAGTTTTGGAGCCTATTCAATGCAAACAAACAAACAATCAAATCTTTCCTCTTTATAATATTAGTATAGACTAACGATGCCTCGCTTTTTTTGATGCGACACTTACGATTTTTAAATTTTCCTTCACTTTTTCGGAAATAAATTTTACCGATACGGAGCTGTATCAATTTGCACATTTGGAATTTCATCATCATCAACCATTTTCGACCCAGTGCTGAGTAAGTACACAGACTCACAGAACCGGAAAAGATGGCTCACTGTTCCTCTTAAAAATGCCATCTTTTCCGGTCTGCCATTCTCGTAAACATTTTTTTTTTTCGAAATAAAGCAATATGTTTTTCTGAAATCCGTCCCCAAAACAAATGATATTAATATAAAATTTTGTTCAAAAAATTTGTAATGTCTATAAGAACAAAATAGGTATTGGTTTTTTTAGTACTCTCATTTTTTTTAACTTTGAAACGCGCGAGCGAGATAACCCCTTATTTCAAACGTAGCACAACATGCACGTCATCACTGCACTGGCAGTCATTGGCGCTTGAACCAAAATCTCCCAAAATTGCGCCGCAACTGCTCCGCAATGTTACCGCCCCGCACCGCAGCGGCCAGTGCTAAATACTCAGCAAAATACATTCAAAAGCCGCTCCATTGGATCGTTTAAACTAAACGGACACAGTAATACAGAGATACAACTTTATGAAACCAATAACTAAGTTGGTAGCTACATTTTGTACTCAGAGAACTGAATTTTACTAATGGTAATTGGAGCATAGATTTGTGGTATTCGTAACTTCCGAAGATCGTTGTCAATAAATTATCAAACTCACACTGGCAAATGCACAAAACGTGCGACGCCAGAATCACATGAATGTGTTTTGTTCACAACACGGCTGAAACCGCTTGCAGAAGCTACTATTATATATACTTACTTCTTAGAATACTTACTTACTTTTTATTCACTGAAAACAGTATATGTTCCACCTCCATCTCAATGCTATACAACCTCCTTGCGCAAAAAATACTCGAGACAAACTCCTTAAATCTTTCTTTTTCTCGTAGTTATGGTATAAAATATAGTATGCAATTCTTGAATAAAACGGATCTATATCGAGGGCCATGAATCACTGGCGTCGCTCAGGATCTAAAACTTTAATTTTCAAATCAATCGATTTGATTCAATTTTTGATTCAACCATCATGAATCACCCCTTACGGTCGTGATTCAGTCGTTAGAATCCTTCACTTGCTCGTGATTCATCTATAACCCTTGCTTTAAATCCGTCCTTTATTCTCTAATTTCATAATATTATCACTCTCTCAATATTTAGGTATATGGTGGCCTCTGTCCCTCAGTATTCTGTACCAGAATGATGAGATTGATACGAACTCTAACCGCATAATGTCTATTAGTTCTGTGATTTGGTTTCGGCAGACATTCGTATTTGTAGTGGTAAAACTAAATTGGTTAGCAATTGGAGCCTAAATATGGAACGTAATATCGGAGGCGATTGAAAACGTCTTATTCCCTGAGGTATATTTGAACGAGCGAAGAGGTCTCAGATTCTACCTGAACAAGACGGCGTTTTCAACTATGCATTCTTCAGTCTTTCTGTGAACATGGTGCATCATGTTCATTCATTCATTTATCATCAGCCAAAAGACTTCTACTGCTGAACATAGGCGTCCTTAGACCTCCACACTAAACGACAGCCTACCATTTGCATCCAATGGATGTCTGCGACTCTCACTGTGTCGTCGGTTCATTAAGTGGGAGGCCTACCAACGCTGCGTCTTCCGATTCGTGGTCTCCAGTCAAGAACCTTTCTTCCGAGCATCGCTCTCTCCAGTGCCCACCTAGTAGTTAAGAGTCACTCTCAGTACCATTTATGTCATGTTACTGCGTCGAAATATCAGGTGCTCCATCCACAAGCTTATCACGCCAAATATCCTGTTAATACCAAGTCGGCGTTCATATGTATGTTTGTATATTTGTTCGATGATAACATCCGTATACTGTTGTTCCGATTGTCATGAAATTTTGTAGGAAATTATTTCATGCATATATTTTTGGAGAGGCTCAAAAATGTACCCAACATTTTTGAGCCTTTGAGGTCGAAACCATGGGCTAGTGGGGATCGAGTGCTAAAAAAGATATGTCATCAAATCTGGTCGATACAACACGTGACCAAAAATCATAATTAAGAAAGGTCGGTACCACAATTTTAAACCTAGTGTAACTCGCTTAACATCAGCCGAGGCAAATATTGTTTCATATATTTTTTAAGTTGACTTGTGCTCGACCTTTTTTATGTCGTGTCTAAGGTTGCAAACTTTTTGCACAAGAAATAAAGTATTTAAGGTAAGAGAAGGGGAATTAATTATACTTGTTAACAATATGGTTAACAACCCTAGTCGTAACGCTCTCTCGACTCCCTCACTCTTTTAAGTCTCTCAACTTGTACATTATTAAAATGATGGTAAACACACGTCTTATTTCTCAAGTAGAATTTCATTATCGTTCTCCATAGACTAGTTGATTAAGTATTGTTAAGAATTGAATAGCTGTGGGCCCATATTCAATAGGTAGTAGTTGTGGACTTGATTAAAAGACACTCCCTCATGGCTGTTTTGTTATACAATACACATTATTTTATATTTGACCAAGGTTAGTAACTATCCAATGGATGGGTAGAGTAGATATAATATACCGGCCCAGTGCGAGTCGGGCTCGCGCACTGAGGATTCCGTACCACCACAAAATTCAATAACGATGAAACGTTCACCAAGTGAAGCTTGGTGAAGTTCTACCTAGCAGTGGGTAGGAGTTTCAAAAGAAAGAGTTTAAGATAGTATAAGTTAAAATTTAATAAAGTAAGAATGAATTTACAGGAGACTGAGGGTCGTGTGAACTCGGAAGGTGATGGCGATAAAAAAACGTGTTGGTCCCTTGTTTTGAGACTTAGCTTGAAGAGCTGGGGCGCCGAAGATAACGGCAGATCGGAGTAGGTCCCGTCTCACATGACGTGGTACCGGCGTTAAAACACAGTTTTTGATCGGAAGGATCCAAGATTACAGAATGCTTTAAGAGCTTAGAACACAATTATATTATAATGTAAGTACGGCGCGCGTCCACATCCGCAGATAGTACGGATATGAAACGCACTTGCACTGCGTTTTAGAACACAAGTGGCCTGATGATAATTCAATTGGCAAATAACGATTAGCATTATTTGTCGAGACAGATTTCACAATTAACACATTTAAAAGGCATCTCACGTAAACTTACCCGATTGAAGACGGGCTAACAAGTTGATTGTAAGATTTGATTGTAAGGTTAAGTTCTGAGCGACTTTTTCACTGTAGTCAACTGCGCGTATGACCCAGTTTTTATTTCGAGTCCTATATATAGCCTATTCCTTCTAGAAAGAATACGATATCTATATACCCGAATCTTTTTAAAATGTAGTTTTTTACACAATTTCCTTTGTCTTAGAACAATGTTGTTTTTTGCATAGCGGAATGAAACTGACTGACATTACGTCAATCACCTTCATTCTGTCAACAATGTTTATGTCATAGTAGTGACCTTTTTTATTCGTTAAGTTTGGCTTCTAGCGTATGTGCCATTTGCCATGAATTTGGGAGTAGGTAACGATCATGGAACGTTACATACCCCCTTTTTCAGTTAAGAATTTTTGCTCAAGAAAATTCGCTGACCTCTCTAGCATCCTAGTTATAATTTACACCTTCCCCGTCCAGGGTTGAGTCTAATATGTTAACATTAAGTAGGCTCGAGTGTAAAATTAATTTAATCAGGATGCTATGGTCTGAAGTTCCCAATAAGACTTGTGGCGTACTGTGAAGAGTCCGGTATCGCTGTATAAATGCTTTAGTGGCACCTATACAGACGGCAAGAATACCGGTGGGTTCTCCATTTTGCTGTTAAGAATGTTAGATACAATACTTAAAAGCAGCAAAATAAAAGAAAAGCTAACAAAATAAGGAACTATTTTGCTAGTTAGTACGTCAAAGAGAGTAAGTAGTGGTATACAAGCTTAGGACCGAGAGATTGTAGTAGGTAGCGATTGTAGTCTAGGTGACTAGTGAAGTTATTAAGGTATCGATAGAGTTAACTATAAGTAAACTTTAATTGTTTAGTTTGCTATAGCTATATTGACGACTGACTTGAATTACCTAGTATACAAAAGATTATTTTAATTAATATTCGTGTTTTGGGCTTTTTTTATGGAGTTCACGAGTACCGCTCCTAGCAATTTAGAGGCTTTTTTTTAAAGAGTTTGCAATAACCGCTCTTAGTGTGAAGGCTTTCAGTTTTAGAGTACACTAACCGCCCTATTTCTGATATTAATAGACATACATAAATAGATATTATACGATATATGTAAATAAAAATATTTCTAAGTTTTTTTTTCAAGTCAGGTATTTTTTAATTTTTAGATGTTAATATCAAGTTTTAGATGCTAGATTAATTAGATTTTCTTCAGAGGGAAGCTATAGTGGTAAAATATTTATTTTTAGTATTTAGTAAAGTTGACGGGTTTTTTTTTTGTTTTTATTTTTTTTTTTTTTTTTTTAATTTTATTGTTTATTTTTTTTTTTTGTATGTAGTTAGGATGTATAGTTTGTTATTTTGAAGTCTTTGACATGCCAAGAGCCTATATTTTTACCCTGCATGTCCGTAAGTTCGTATACTAGAGGTGATAATTTTGTTTTAATAGTACATTTAATAAATTTCGGTGCTAGTTTCTTTGAGAACCGTTTGTCCTTGTCACTTTGATAATAAGTTTTTTTCCATATGATGTCACCTGCATTAAATTCAACGTTCTTACGGCGTAGGTTGTAAAGTCTTGAGTTTCTAGAATGTGATTTGATGAGAGAGCTTTGCACTTGATCGAAGATTTTCCTTAAGTTGCCTACATTTTCTGCGTATTCATCTCTAGGTGAGAATATTAATTTGTCAGTAAGATCAGGGTCAACGTAATGAGAACCACATGTTACTAATTCCCTACCGAATACCAGGAATGATGGTGTATAGCCTGTAACCTCACTAACCGCTGTATTTAGTGCGAATTGTATTTTTGGTAGGTTTACATCCCAGGCCCGGTGGTCGTCTTCGATAAATGTTGAGACAGCTATCATGATTGTTTTATTGTAGCGTTCTACTGAGTTGACCTGTGGGGTATACTTTGGGGTGTATCGAACATTAGGAACTTTATATTTCGAATATAGTTGCTGTAGTTTTTGACTTATGAATTGTTTTCCGTTATCCATTATGACAGTGGTAGGTACTCCGTGTACTAGAAAGACACGCTCCTCCATTATTCGTGTAATTACTTCTGCCGTTGCTCGGCGTATAGGAAATAACAGACAATACTTTGAGAAGCAACATGTTACTACTAGGATCATGGTGTTTTGCTTGGATGACATCGGAAGGGGACCAATGAGGTCCGTAGATATCATGGAAAAGGGACGGTTGCAGTTTTTAGGACGGCCCATAAAACCTAGAGTACTATGATTTGCATGTTTATGGGAGATACAATCATCGCAGTTGTTTACAAAGTTTGTGATATCTTTTATCATAGCCGGCCAGAAATATTTTTGCATTATTCGTCTGTTGGTTTTGAAAATACCTAAGTGCGCCGCTTTAGGGTCTGAATGGTTTTCTATTATGATGTCCCGCCTAGATTCGCTAGGAACGACCTCTTTCCATTCAAATTCCCGTATTAATGGGTTTAGGTCTTTTATGTATCGATATAATTTGTTGTTTGTTACCTTGTAATTGAGATAAGATGTAGGGGACACCTGACAGCCGTTGTAGATATTGAGATACCAAGGGTCTGATGTTACAGGAATAGCTTGGTCTGTGCTCGAGATAGCAGAAACCGGATATGCACGCGATAAGAAATCTGGTACAATATTATCCTTGCCACGCCTGTGTTTTATTTCAAAATTAAATGCTGAGAGTCGCACACCCCATCTGGCTAGTCTACCAGTTGGGTTATTCAGGTTTAGAAACCACTTGAGAGATGAATGATCAGTATATATTATGAATTTTAGTCCGTTATCTAAGTAACAACGCCAGTGTTCTATAGCTTGTAGAACAGCCAACGCTTCCCTTTCTGTAGTGCTGTAGTTACGCTCTTGGGCAGAGAGTGATTTACTCATATAGGCTATGACCTTCTCCTCTCCAGCGAGGAGTTGTGTGAGTACAGAACCGGTTCCAGTATCCGAAGCGTCAGTATGAATTTGGAACGGCTGTGTATAGTCCGGACAAGACAAGACTGGTGATGAAATTAAGCAGTCCTTGAGTTTTTGAAAGGATATATTGGCTTCTTCCGTCCAAGTAAAGGGAGGTACCTTCTTGCCTTGCGAAGTCAATTTATTAAGAGGTGCTGCTAAGGAGCTGAAGTTTGGTATGAACCTACGGTACCAGGAAGCTGTGCCCAAGAATCTACGAACCTCCTTCTTATTCGTGGGGCATGGATAGTTTACAATAGATTCAACCTTTTCAGGGTCGGCATGTAGACCTTCTGAATCTACAATGTATCCGAGATATTTTAGTTTTTCCCTAAAAAATTTGCTTTTTCCAAAGTTTATGGTAAGACCTGCATTTTTTAGTTTATCGAGGACTTTGGTAAGTAGGGAGATATGCTGTTTATATGAGGGTGCTACGATAATAACGTCATCCACGAAGACGAATACCCTATTCTCGAATTCTGGCCCGTAGAACAATGAGTCAACCAGTCTCTGTTGAGTTGCTGGAGCATTTGTTAATCCGAAAGCCATTCGCTTAAATTGGTAAGTTCCTCGTGTCGGGATGTAGAACGCAGTCTTACAGCGGTCCTCTGGTCTAATCATAATTTGCCAAAAACTTTTGGATAAATCTATACTTGATAGGTATTTAGAGTCCCTTAGGTTATCTAAGATTTCTGTGATGTATGGTAGACTATAAGCATCTTTTTTTGTTACCGCATTAAGTTTCCTACTATCAAGACAGAAACGCATTTCACCGTTCTTTTTAGGGGTCAGTAGTACTGGAGAAGACCATGGGCTCTCACATAGTTCAACAACGTCGTCTGCTAGCATCTCATCTATTTGCTCACTAAGAATTTTTTGTTTTACAGGGGACATTCTATAGTACCTTTGTCGTATAGGAGTAACGTCTCCGGTGTCTATAGCGTGGGTTATTAAAGTTGTTTTACCTAATCCTTTTTCCTCATATGAGATAGCACGAAATTGTGTAATTATAGCATCTGCGGTTATTTTTTGATCAGCGGAAAGATGGTCATATGAACTGAGATGTTTATCGTCAAGCTTAACGTTGGCTAGTTGCATTTCATCTGGGCGTTGTAGTACTATACTCTCAAGATATTTTGGAAACAATCCGAAAAGTTTCCAAAAATCCATGCCTAGTATCAATTCATTCTGTACTTCCGGGACAATATGAACCGCTAAAATGTGACATTGATTTTGAAAAGTAATTGGTAGTTGTATGACGCCTAGGGTTGTCATCTCTTGACCTCCCGCTGCTATAAGTTGTGTGGGCTTAGCATTGTAAGTTTGGTAGTGTAGATCTAGAATTTTTTTGTGCGAGTTATTTCCTAAGATCGAGATGCTAGATCCTGTATCTAGAAGGCCTACTATATCGTGGGTGTTTATTTTAACTGACACATACGGTCGTGCAGTGTTTGGTTTAGTACGGATTGAAGAGACTGTGTAGCAGGAAAAGAATTTTGATACCGTTTTTAACCAGTCGACCCAGTCTGGCTGATTCGTGTGGTTTGTCTTTACACGGGCTCTACAATCCTTTCCTATTAGTTTTTTTGAGTATTATAACTATTGTTGGTGTTGCAATCTGGACATTCCGGAGAGCGGAAGTCCTTCTTGCCGCATTTGAAACAAATGATCTTTCTTGGTTCTTTGCAATAGAGAAGTTCATGAGTGTTTGACCTACACCTAGGACATGCGAATGGGTATCTGTTTTGTACTGATTGTTGAGTGACAGCTGACACCCTATTAAAATTCCTGTAGTTATTAGTATACCTTGTATTTTGTTGTCCTTTATTAAATGTTGAAGTTCGGTTTTGGTAAGTTCCTGAGCTACCTGGTTTAGTGTATGCAAATTCCGGTGCTAAAGTTTGAGATGTGACCTGTGGTGGCTCACGGAATTGAGTTAAGCGAGATTGTATGTTTTCGTAGTTTCTACTTAGCGCTTTAAGAGCTTCAATAGTGTCTATGTGCGGTGAAGCCGCTAATGTACTAGCGTAAATCGGTCTAACATTGTGTAACAGTATTTCTAGTTGACTGCTTTCAGTAAGTGGTTCGGTAAGTCTGGAAAACATGCCATGCATTATCGCGATATAAATTGAAATGTTCTCAAGTTCCCCTTGTGTTCGCGAGCGTATCTCGTTAAGTAACCTATAGTCATAGTCACTATGGCTGAAGTCCGCTTTTAGTAATTTAGTTAAGTCATTCCAGGTGGTGATACTGTCCTTTACATTGCGATACCAGTGGAGTGCCTCGTCAGTAAATATCTCGTATGAGAATGATATAATTTTTTCAAAAGTTATTCCGCGAGACTTTACGAATTCTTCAATTTTTTGTATAAAAGCTCTTACGCAAGTTTTTCCGTTATATTTAAGTTTGTAAATTTCTGAATGCAATCCCTTCTCACAAGTCACCGAGACTACTTTTGGCTCTGAAGGAGCATCGCCTTTGTTGGTAGGATTTGATACCTGTACTGTTTCTGAATAGGGTCTTAGTTGGTCAAGGTCTTTTAATTGTGATGCTATATTTACTGAGCATGTTTTGTGAAGTTCTTTATCCGATGCATTTATCCTAGATAGTCTATGTTGAATATGATTTAGTAGAACTTCTGTTCTCTGGTATAGGTTTTTCTCATATTTTGTTTTTAGCGAGGTTAAATTGTTATATGATTTTATAACTGAATCTTTTAGTTCTTTTAGGTCTGTATCCGTGTCTAAATGTGATTCTAATATTGCTTCTGCGGGCAAGTCTTTTGCTAGTTTCATTATTTGTTTCCGTAAGTCTTGCACAGAGTCATCCGAGGAACCACCACGAAGGGCGACCTCATATGCAAGTTCGGCTTTTTGTAAGGACAAATAGTTATATATGGGGTACGCCATTTTATATACCTACGTCAAAAAGAGTTTAGATTTTAGTTTTTAGAGAGATATCCGTCAAAGAGAGTTTTGATCTGGATTTTTAGAGAGATATCGGGTGAGTTTCCGTGAGAGCAAGTTTTACATATACAAGTTAGATGTTCCGAGTGTAGGTTGGGTGGTAAGTTTTGGTAAATAAGTTTGAGTTTAATGTACAAGTGAGTTTAAGATAGTGCGAGTATAAAAGTACTGAAAGATTTTAATTCTACTATAATAAAAAAAAATCGAGTAAAAAAAATATTATAGTGCGTTTAAGACGCGGACAGAAGGCGTTACTTCTGTAGGTGTAACCTTTGTCTTCCTTAGTCGCCTCTTACGACATGCATGGAGACTACAGCTGGGTATTCTAACAAATGCTCCCGCACCAGCACAGGGCGGTTTTTACCATACAACCTACAGACGGACACAAGGTTACAGAGAAAGAGCCGTGAATATACCACGCCAGAGAGATCAACACTTTTTTATCCACCTTCCTGCTTAATACCTGGGCGCCACTGAAACGTTCACCAAGTGAAGCTTGGTGAAGTTCTACCTAGCAGTGGGTAGGAGTTTCAAAAGAAAGAGTTTAAGATAGTATAAGTTAAAATTTAATAAAGTAAGAATGAATTTACAGGAGACTGAGGGTCGTGTGAACTCGGAAGGTGATGGCGATAAAAAAACGTGTTGGTCCCTTGTTTTGAGACTTAGCTTGAAGAGCTGGGGCGCCGATCGCCGCGTGGCTCGACGCGGCTCGTGGCACGTAGGATGTCAGCAGGCAGCGCAGCGACGAGAGGCTTCGTGAGCTTTTCAGGCGTGACCGGAGTGCGGTCTGCGCGTAGTAGTTCCCGAAGTTTGTGCGTGGCCGGAGTACGACCGACGTAGTAGTAGGGAAGTAAACGTAGCGTCACGACAGCGTGGCGACTCGTACGTGGTCGGAGAATTGGCGTAGAGGGTAGGAGCCTGAAATGCGTCGAAGAAACTACGCATGAGGATCAGTACTCAAGAGCCGCACGGCCACGTCGTGTGAGATCCCGAAGATAACGGCAGATCGGAGTAGGTCCCGTCTCACATGACGTGGTACCGGCGTTAAAACACAGTTTTTGATCGGAAGGATCCAAGATTACAGAATGCTTTAAGAGCTTAGAACACAATTATATTATAATGTAAGTACGGCGCGCGTCCACATCCGCAGATAGTACGGATATGAAACGCACTTGCACTGCGTTTTAGAACACAAGTGGCCTGATGATAATTCAATTGGCAAATAACGATTAGCATTATTTGTCGAGACAGATTTCACAATTAACACATTTAAAAGGCATCTCACGTAAACTTACCCGATTGAAGACGGGCTAACAAGTTGATTGTAAGATTTGATTGTAAGGTTAAGTTCTGAGCGACTTTTTCACTGTAGTCAACTGCGCGTATGACCCAGTTTTTATTTCGAGTCCTATATATAGCCTATTCCTTCTAGAAAGAATACGATATCTATATACCCGAATCTTTTTAAAATGTAGTTTTTTACACAATTTCCTTTGTCTTAGAACAATGTTGTTTTTTGCATAGCGGAATGAAACTGACTGACATTACGTCAATCACCTTCATTCTGTCAACAATGTTTATGTCATAGTAGTGACCTTTTTTATTCGTTAAGTTTGGCTTCTAGCGTATGTGCCATTTGCCATGAATTTGGGAGTAGGTAACGATCATGGAACGTTACAACGAAATTACCAGTTATAACTTGGTAATGATCAGAAACTTGTCACCGTCACGCACTTGGAAATATTTTATTATTTGTCGTCATACTTTATAGTATGTACTATAATTACATTAAGTTTCAAGCTTGTAAGTATTACAGTTTTTACATAAAAGCTAATACAAAAGTACTTAAAAACATACTTTTGTCGTATGGGGACCGGGTCCCTTTCGTTTTTACTTTTTGACTTTTTTATTATTAGTTAGTCAATCCGCCGGGACTATTCATATTCAGTGAAAATTTCAACTGGCTATCTATTACGGTTCGAAAGATACAGCCGCACAGACAGACGGACGGACAGACAGCGTAGGCTCACTAATAGGGCCCGTTTTTACCCTTTGGGTACGGCACCCTAAAAACCGCTGCAACTGCTGCTGTATTATAAATGTACAATACTGGGTTACGCAGATAGGGAAAGGAAAAATTACAGTCAAACTCAACTCTTTTCCGGTTCGTGGTCCCCATTCAAGAACCTTTCTTTACCATCAGTTAACGGTTTTTCGAGCGATGTGCCCATTGCCACTTCAACAGCAGTTAAGGACCACGTCTCATTAATATATGTTATAATGATACTTAGTTAATTGTAGGTATGTATAAATAAAGTACATATTTAGCTTGGGTATAATCCCACCCCAATGCGTAATGCCTATTCTCCACTGATATAGGTCAGGCAGTTCTGAAACTGTTCATATAGGATTATATTCAGCCGAAGCGGAGATAATTCTGAAAGCCCACTCATAGTCCTATAGTCGAAATACATTCAATATTCTGACGTTAACGCGTACTGAAACAGTAATTTTAATTTTGCGCACGTAGTAAGTAATTTTTTAAATCACTACATAGCAAAACATCACACAATGACGTCATGTCCGTCACGGCATACGAGTCCGTTTTACTGCCAAGGCGCGCCAATAGTTGTTTCACATCAAAAACGTATTATCAGTAAAAATCGGGAATTGCTCACGTATGATCATGATTAAGCCGGCTATTCAGACTAAAGTTTTAACCGCATTCAGCGCTCTTTTCCCAGGTGAGTGCGCGTGCGGCTGCGTCTCGTTTTGCACTGCGGGCCATCGCGCGCCTCGCACGTGGTTATAGCGGCTGCAAATCGGTTATGGGGTGGAGACGGCCTATATGTTGCGCCGGCGCACACTGGAGCTCTTCCTCACTAGAATCTTCCTGTGTCGGGAACACTCCAGCACACGGATCTCACCACGTTGCCACCAGTCTCACGGTTCCACGAACTCCACGAAAACAAGATTTCCAATTCGGTGGCAGGTTTCATCCTCCATCTCTATTAAAGGTCGAATGATCTCAATGTCTTCCGTGGCTGGAAACTACGTCAGTTTCCATAATAAAATATCTAGGCCTATTTATAGCTAAAATTAAAACGAACGTCTTTTTATACGTTCATTAAAATGGTCTATTCCAAATGGGCAAGCTCAGCACGGCCCTGCCATAACGCCCTAAAGTACCCTTCATTGTGCAATATTCTGGCAAATCTGGCAACATAATCAGTGCAGTTAAATCCAAAACGCAAGACCCGCATAGGGAAGACAAAAGATTCGATTCGATGAAACAAAAAGTTTCATTTGAATTATTCGATTTAAAATAAACATATAAATCGGTAGAAATGGTCCATTCTTATGAAAATTATCTGCAAGTTTATTTTGACATATTTTGAAGGAGACAGCTATTATTTTTAAGGAATATTTCGTGTTAAAGTGGCATTTCAGCGATTAATTATTACACGGCTTAATAAAAAAGCAAGCTGAATGAAAACGAAGAATTCTCTGGGTTTTTTGGACGTAAGAAGGTAGGTACCCAATATACTTCAGTGAAATGTTGAAAGAATATGTTTTTATTCAGCTTTTTAAAATGTTATTGCAGCTATCAGAGCAAATAAATGCTTTGACCGAGTTTACTAGGTTAAAAGAATAAAACAACGTTTACTTTTCGCGTTTTTTCTATTCGTTGAGTTTGGCGCAGCTGATAAGTTCTTCAAGATATTATGTTGTATATTATACATGTTGTGGTAAACAAAAATTGCTCTATTGACATCAGTACTTAGTAAATAATATTTAAAACATTCGTTTTTTTTTTTTTAATTCTTTATACATAACATGAAGTAAAAAAAATTCATGAGTGTTCGAGTATTGTGTAGTTTGTTCGAATAAAACGTACTTAATCGACTAATTCTATAATTGTTTTGCAAAAGTTACTCATCCCTAGCCAAAGGGCCACCCTTTGTAATCTCGGGGCAGCAGTAGCCACTCAACTATTATATGTTTGCTCTGGTCCTAAATCAACTTAGAATTTCATTTGGGTATTGTTTATTTTTCATTACGACATGTGCGCCGTAGGTTGCACTCCATTGTTGAGGTGAAGGGTCTACGATATATTATGCTAGCTTAGATAATGCAGATGGTGCAATACGATGATCATGATGAAGCCATGATGAATGCCAAATAGAAGCAAGAAAATATGAACCTCGTATATGGATTATCGCGGCAAGCAAGTTTGATAATTTTGGCAACTTTTAAAACTCGCTTGGCACGCGTCGTAAGCGCCGCAGTCAATGGAATGACTAAATACGCTTAAGCGTCAAAGATTTTTTTTGAAGTTGTACAATACTTTAACACGAAACTCGCCCTTATTGGCCACATGCGGCCCAGCAGACCGCACAACCTCATATGAAAACAGTTTTACTTTTTCCGATATCTTTTACAATATCTTCGCTTGAAACTCTACTGCTAAGCCAAATTTTATTTATAAAAGAGCGGTAAACAAGCATGCGGTCCCCCCGATGGTAAGCAGAAACCTGCTGCGGTGAGCGGTGTTGACGGTGCTATGCCAGCCCGGAGAGGCAGTTGTAGACACCCTTTTTGAAACGCTTCATGTTGAAGCTCGGTAGGAAGTCCTTTGGAGGAAGGATATTCCACACCTTGCAGGTCCGCGGAATAAAGGAGCGGAAAAATCGGACGGTGTGAAATTTCAGCTTTACAAGATATGGGGGTGAACTGAGATCAAGAACCTCTTCAGAAAATTACCCGAAAAACAAGAGATATAAAAGGCAGATGGAACCGACAAAAAATATTCTAGGACTAATAGATCATTAAAGTTAAGTAAGGTAGAATTGGATGAACGCGAGTGGCATTTAGAATCTGAACTAACAACCGTGTTTCAAATAGATCACTTGAAGCTCCCAGGCTCAAAGACAGGCCACAGTAATTCATCTTTTACATTACGGTGGCATAAAAACCAGCTCTGCGTGAGTTACAATTAAAATAGTTTGCTTTGATTTCATCGATAAAATTTTAATGGACGAAAATTGCTGTACTGAAAGTAATGGGTCCAATTAAATTTTACAGTAAAAACAATTTCTACTGTTATTATAACCGTGTCAACACAAGTTTCTTTAAAACAGTTAAAACTCCGACAACGGTATTTTGGACGGATCATAGTTCACAATCGGTAACTGGTATTAAACAATATTTTCTACTTTTTAGTTTCAGTTTGTAAATGTAGGTCATGAAGTCGGTCCTAATTTAAAATATTATCCGTTTATTATACTAGAGATCGAATTTAGCTTGTACCACAGCTTGTACAATATTTCTTCTGTGGCATTGCCGAAAGGATGTGGCAAAGGGGGAGGCAATGTTCTGCAGTGGACGTCTTATGGCTGAAGATGATGGGCGACATTGCATATAAGCCAGCCGCATATGTATGTAGAGTGCGTTTCATTAAAGTCGCACGGCAAACTTTCCATGTTGTAGTTATCCAGTGTTGCTACTATGTTTGGACGCTAGTGAGGTTTTTATTAAATTGCCATCGTTATAGAGTCGTGTGCGATGCCAAAAGTTGTTAGAAGTGCTGCTCGAGAAATGATACTGATAGTGATTGATACGCGATGACAACGCCGCGTCTGGAGGACTTCCACAAGAAAAGCAGACTTGCGCGCGTAACTGTAAGGTTGCGGGTTGCGGGAAAGATGACGAGAAGGATCACAGAAAAGAGAAGTAAATAGAACGGAAATGAGAAGGACAATCTGTTACCAGGCATTATGAGTGAACCTTGATTTAACATTCTTATTAAATCAACGTGTCGAACTCCGCATCACAGTTGCTAACTGATTTCGAATGACTGACGTTTCGTTTATATGGGTGCAACTGGCTACAACAAATTTCATACAAAAATGGCTTGATAGCCGTTCTAAAAACTGTGAGATGGATCGCTAGATCCCCATTATCCCCTTTTGAAGTCTTCCCCGCTCTCCTGAAACGTTGCGGGTTGCGGGCGAACCTGGACTGCGTCTGGACTTTAATTTCGTGTGTACAAGCACTTATTTAATGGAGATTGATCGGTAAATGTTTAGACAGATCTCTATTGGTTTTATCTTTTTATTGATGGATTTAGACAAAGTGCCTTCAGGTGACTTTGACAGTGGATCCTCTCTGACAAATGCTCTATTGGGGGTATATTTGAATTTTAGAATAAATTGCGTTTGAGTATGACAAATGTGGTTACTTTAGTTTGATATCAGATGAATTTTCGTTATAAAAATATTTTTCAGAATTATTTACGATAATGTGCATTAACTTCAGTTCACACGAATACTAAAACAGGAGGCTAATAGATACAATTTTTGAAGCTTGATTCCCATCATACTGGGCTGATGGCGTAGGCCCAGTCCGGGCCAGGGTGGGCCCTGATGGGCACCGAAATTTAGGCTCTATGTCGTATCACGTAAGTAGGTACAGCAGAAAGCATTGACAACAGTTAAATGATACGTCAATGCCCGTCAAGACCCTAATGTGGTCTGGTTGGGCTGACTAACAAGTGTCATCATCATCAGCCAGAAGACGTCCACTGCTGAACATAGGCCTCCCCCTTAGACCTCCACTAACAACAACAAGCGTAAGGTCAATCTAATGTAAGTATAATTTTAAGCCATATTCTCGATCTAAGCCTTACTTAAAATTACTCGAGAAGCAAGAATCTAGCCTCATTATCATCTTATTCCCATTGCTGAGATACTAGCCTTCTCTGAAAAAGAGAGGAAGAGCATCCATCACGCTAGCCCAGTGCATGTTGGTGAATGTTATGTCTTTGAAATTTTATAGGTTCCTGCACATACCGGTTTCCTCAAGATTTCCCTTTCACCGTTTATTAAGCGATGGCATTGAAACAGCACATAATTTATCTAGTTCCTAAATAAGTGATCGGTGCATGGCCGAGGATCGAACCGAGAGCCTTCAGATTGTAAAGCGCACATGCTACCACTCGGTCACCATCGTTCTCTAAGAACCAAGCTTACTATACGAAATAATTGTTCAAATTAATACTAAAATACTCTACCAAAATTACTGGCCTGTCCTACGATTGTCTGAATAAGGCATAAAATGTCTGTGCTAGACAAAAGTTCGGCAAAAAAACTAAACGAGTACAAATTTTTCAATATTTTTAGGTTTGACCTTTAGCAAATCTTAGAAGCAAACGTATATAAGTAATTTATCATTGTTTTCCAAAAAATAACAGCAAATTTATATCAAACATCGTTTGGCCGTTTGACGTGCAAGTAATCGTCTAAGACAAGGGTACGGACCTCCTGATATGATTTATTGCTAAAGTTTAGGGTGGTTTTCCTTCCAGTTATTAAAATATAACGTGGCACGCGGCTTCACCTATGAGTTTAGTTTTCCCGCGACTTTCTGGCATATTGATAGCAAACGTTCACGATATTGAAAGCAAACGTCCCGAGTGCTACACGACATTGAAAGCAAACGTCCCGAAAGCTACACGATATTGAAAGCAAACGTTCCGAGTGCTGCACGATATCAAAGCAAACGTCCCGAGTGCTTCACGGTATTGAAAGCAAACGTTCCGAATGCTGTACGATATCAAAGCAAAAGTCCCGAGTGCTTCACGATATTGAAATCAAACGTTCCGAATGCTGCACGATATCAAAGCAAACGTCCCGAGTGCTTCACGATATTGAAAGTAAACGTCCCGAGCGTTACAAGATATCGAAAGCAAAGGTTCACGGATTTATCCCAGTTTTTTGGTTTTACGGCATTACTCCAGGATATCCTAAATTTCTCCTCAAAATGCACTATAATAACTTGCTAAATTTCATGAAATTCGGTTCAGCTATTATTCGTGAAAATGTAACAAACAATCAGGGACGGCGACTTCCGCACTCATGTTATTATAAATTTGGGTAAATATGTGTTTTGCTACTTGTGATTGGGACGTGGCAGGTTGAAACTATAATTGAAATAGGCATGATGGCAAATTTAATTTATTACCTCATAAAAAAGCTAATCCTAAATAAAACAAACAAAATTAAAATCAGTTCAAAAATAAATAATTTATAAGTATTTTATTTCATGCTAGACAGACAGCACTATACCGAGATATGACGTCACGCCTCAGGCACGCCATACAAATGATATACTAACACGCTTTGCGAGAAAGGGCCAGAGTATCCCCACCTAATACTTTAAACGCTCATATCTCAGAGATTTATCAGCCAATAAAATTTATTTTTTCAGTATGTGTGTGTGTGTAATTTATTTAATTATATTCATACCTAAAACAGGTTTAGCAAATAATAAATATATGTAATAAATTAAACATTAGGAGACATGCCTATTGTAGGAGTATCGCACAAGAAGTGTAATTCTTCTAAATATCGTAATTCATTTTATCTGTTTTAACACCGAATATATCGTATTTTCTATGCTCAAATAAAGAGCATACAATAAACTACAGACTGCCAGATGCACAAGACGTGCGATACCAAAAGGGTGAAAAATATAAGAATAATTTACTTTTACGTTTTGCTGCTCAGGCAAAATGTCAAACGCAAAAGTATTTTTTTATAATTTAAGTCTTTTTGCAAAGTTTTATTTAACTTGCAGTGTTTGTTACTTTTTTTAGTTCAAATCTTCCAAGCTGTATTAGAACCAGTTGTTATTGAGGAACTTATTGAATGCACCATGTCTATTTATCCGACTTCAAAAAAGAAGGACTTTCTCAATTCAACCAGTATTTAAATTTTTTGCCATTTGCACATGTCTGCCTATACAGTAACATAATTTCGTTTTTGCAAGATCAAACGAAGGTAGGAAAATAAAAAACGCGCACTTTTCTTACCAGTCTTTATTCAGCTAGTGACCACGGCCATTGCAACATGGTCGGAACGTCAAATGAGAGGTATTTCTTTAAACAGTTCTAATGCGCGATAAGTCCCGATAAATTGTGTTTGTCTTTTTTTCACACAAGTTGTCAATAAGGTTTTACCAATAGAGACGTATAAACTCATTAAAAACAAGGCGATATTTTACTATAGCTACATACATAGGACCCATAGAACTTTACATCCTTTTACAACCGTCTCAGTATAAGCATTTCACTTTCTAAACACACAACATGGCATTTTTGAATATTTTTCATACTCCAAAATCACGCATTGTACGTTTGCGACGTGGCCAGACACAAGACGGACTGAGTTCACTCAAGCTAATTAACTTATCCGAAACGTGGATATTCGCCAAAGAACCAAAATCACCGACATAGTTGTTAAAATCTGCAAGTTGAAGTGGCAATGGGCAGGCCACATCGCTTGAAGAACCGATAACCGATGGGGAAGAAAGGTTCTTGAGTGGAGACCACGAACCGGAAGACGCAGCGTAGGTAGGCCTCCCATTAGATGGACCAACGACATAGTGAGAGTCACTGGCATCCAGTGGATGCAAAAGACAGGCTGTCGTTCAGTGTGGAGGTTAAAGGGGGAGGCCTATGTTCAGCAGTGGACGTCTTCTGGCTGATGATGATGAATTAACTTGTGTTTGTATCGCCGCGCAAACCTCGGTAAAACGTTTCTACCTCAGTTTATATATAACATCGGTGAGTTGTTGCTTATTTTATAGTAATTCTATAGATATTGAGGTAATTTGTCTATATCATACCCCCTGCGCATGGACGCCGCCGTGTGATGTGACTCAAGCTTTATATTATGTTCATAATGGCATAAGCTCAAAAATACCTATTACCTAGGCTTCTTAAAAGGCTAAAGCACTTACTCGTAACTCGGTTTACCCAAAACTCATTAGCCTAAACATGAAAGAAAAATAAATTAATACGTTTTAACATTTTTATCTTAATAGTTTTGAAAAAATATACTAAAGGAGATCAACTTTTGGCTTTTTAGGTAGAAATCGTTTTATCTTGTTAAATTAAATAAGGTTTAGGCTAGAATAAATTATTTCTAAGGCCAACGCCGACGCTCTGCATCGTTGAAAAAATCAATCGGCTATCGGACTGATAGTTTTATATTATATAATATTATTAAGATTATAAAAAAACAGAAACACAGAAGATATATTACTACAAGTACATAAAATTCACTCTGCAAAGTCATTTAAATAAGTAGCGAATCTTGCTACTACACAATAAATTGCAATTCAAAAAATATAACTTGAGTGAATAACTCAAGTTATATTTTTTTTTACGGGATACTTACCGTGGTAAGGTTGTGGAATGAGCTCCCGATATTTCGGCGCAGTTACATGCACCATGTTCACGGGATGATATCGGGAGCTCATTCCACAACCTTACCACAGTAAATATCCCGTAAATAATCATATAACTTTAGTGAACAACCGTGATAGTTTAAAACATTATTTATTAAATTGTTTTTTATTTATTTTGGCACTCTTAATTTGATTTATTTCTTTTAACCTAGCTTTTGAGCTACACTGAAAAAACATCCTGACGTTCCTGCTGAGTCTTGGAAGAAGGAATCGGTTTTGGAAGGCGAGATGACCTTTTCTTTCCTAAATTTAGGATTTCCTTCGTAAATTTAGGAAGGAAATGTCTTCTTGCGTTCCAAAACGGATTCCTTATTCCAAGACGCAGGAAAGTCAGTTTTTTTTTCATTGTAGGATATAGTAGAGTATTTAGTGTTAATTTTTCCACGGCCGTTTGTACGTCTCGATTCTTGACGTTGATTCTACAGACAGCGTTGGGCCTTAGAATACAGGCACTTAGGTTCTCACTTCACAAATCGATTTAAGATGTTTTTGTAGTTAGTCTAAAGTGTAAAGTTAAGAATACTCTAGACCAACTAAAAGTTGTTACTTATAAGACTACAACAATGATTTTATTTTATAAGTCAAGGCTAACATGGTAGAAGAAAAGACAGGACCAGGAAGACCAAGGAGATCATTCTTAGACCAAATAAAAGAGAACGCGAATGTCATGTCAAGGAAGGTGAAAATGCTACCAGAAGCCTGGAAGTCACTCCACCGACAAGAGCTATTAAATGAATGAAAGTGAATGAATAGTTATTGAATGAATGTACATACAAACCTAGATGGCAATAAGATATTGATAGACGCATGTCATATTTGACTGCTTCGGGCCCGTGGATATTTTCACCACAGAAAAGAGAAGTAAATAGAACGACTGAAAAAACTGCTACCAGGCATTATGAGTGAACCTTGATTGAACAATCTTATTTAGATCAACGCGTCGAACGTTGCTAACTGATTTCGAATGACTGATGTTTCGTTTATATGGGTGCAACTGGTTACAACAAATTTCTTACAAAAATGCCTTGAGAGCCGTTCTAATCTTTTGTTTTTTCTTCTGTGATTTTCACAGTCTTCCATTAATGCCTAATTTGCTAGCCTCTGTAATTGGTAGCCAGAAAATTTTGAGTTGATTTTCATTCAAAATCATTACAATTTCGCCTTCCCGAAGAACAATATCTATATTTTAATGAGATTGAAACAATATACTATGTAAGTAGGAGTTAATATTATTATAAACTAGGAGCTTCCACACTTTTTCTTAAGGGCAATTTCTTGTTTTTTTTTCTTCATAGTTACATTGTACTTACTTTATTATTATTATTTCTGCCAGTTTAATCCTGTAAGGCTATTTTTATGCAAGTAAGTGACGAGAAGAGCAAGTAACTCATTTGATGGTAAGCGTCACGTTTGCCCATAACAATTCAGTACCTCCTAGAAAGTAAAACTTCAACAGTTCAAAACCAGTGCGTCAATGTACTGCGCTCGTCATCCTTAGATACTAGATTTTAAATTTCTTCATGCCCAGTAATTTCACTGAACATGCAGTGTCGTATCTAAACCCAAATTGACTAGACTGGTCGTCTCAATAGAAAAGATGCAGATTTTTATCCACAATTGGATATGTATTTTATACATTTGTGGTAAGAGCCGTAACATAATGGTGTTAATGTAGTTTGTATGCTTATTACCATCTATCTCAAAAACGGCTGGGCCGATTTGAACGCCATATATTTCAAGCAGGTTTAATTGCGGTTAGCTGTGTTTGATCAAAATCTGTTAAGCGGTATGTTATGAGTACTTTTCCAAATAGATAGTGAATTAAAAAAACTTTTCGTAAACTCATACTTTTACATGGACACCTACAATACCCGGGCCTTTGACGGTGCATTGCCTACCTTTGAGGACTATATTCACTATTCGTTTGAAGCAATTTAGGTCATATTTTGGAAAAACCTGCTCACCCACCTATTTTTCATGGATACATCTTTGCTTAACCAACCGCCACCTCCCGCACTATGCCTCGACATAATAACACATTCATTGTAGGTACGACCCCTCTGTTTTCCTTTCTCTTCTATTTTATTACCGAAATAGATATCAATTTTAGTAAATTGATTACATAAAGCTTCACTGAACCCACGAAAATGCGTAATTTAATAACTCAACAATGAATACCTACTACAGATAGATAACTAAATAAAGACTCAACTAGCAGATTTTATAAACAAAGGGAAGCAACGTTCAGGCTGGCCAGTTTTCGGTTGGGTGACCGCAAGTAGCATTTACAACACAACGCTCAACCGCACTAACAGTTAACGTGGCGAAATTTGGCAATTTTAATACTCATGTTTTAAATGTTTATCGGGACTTATCGCATATCAAATCAAAATAAACCGGCCAAGTGCAAGTCAGGCTCGTGCACTGAGGGTTCCGTACCACCACAAAATACAAAAAGTACTTAATGCAAAAAGACAACATCACGCCCAGGCGGTCATCCATGCACGTAACGACCGTGCCCGACGTTGGTGGTGAATTGAAATTTGCCACCGACTCGCACTTGGCCATTATTTATTATACTTGTACGTATTACCGTTTTTAAATTAGAACAAATACAAAAATACGATTTTAAAAAAACGTTTGTTGTATGAGGACCCCTAAGGGGTCTTACCTTATACTTTTTGATTTTATTAATATTTGTCAGTTAATCCGCCCTAACATCACTTATTCTGTGAAAATTTCAACTGGCTATCTAATACGGTTGAAAAGATACAGCTGTTAAAAGGTAGGACGGACGGACAGACAGACAGCGTAGGCTTAGTAATACAGTGGTCCGGTTTACACCCTTTGGGTACGGAACCCTAAAAATGTAGTCATTTTAAAGAAATGTCTTGAGACAAAAATATATTAGTTGAATATTCACTCTTTGTGCTTTACTTTATTTTTCTTTTTGATGACCGAATCCATCTTGATAAAATTTGGCAAGGATGTAATGTGAATCAGTGGTGCATTATAAGGATATACCAAGGATATACCATACCAACTCATATATTTAAAAAAAATGGGTAGCACAGAGCGCAGCTAGTTTAGAATAAGTTGTTTATCTGTCATATTTTATAGTCTGTGGTTCACCGCCA
This sequence comes from Agriopis marginaria, assembly GCA_932305915.1. NCBI lineage: Eukaryota > Metazoa > Arthropoda > Insecta > Lepidoptera > Geometridae > Agriopis > Agriopis marginaria. The sequence continues at coordinate 14,940,588 of OW029914.1, read as the reverse complement.
TGCGCCATTTTGTTTGTCTATGGATAGAGGTGGGGTTAATTTTTGCGAATAGTGACCTATTTTTTTATGATGTGGGTGGAAAAACGAGGGCACTGAATAAGCAATTTGGGTATTTATGTTGAAGTGATTGGATGGAATATGGGACAGATTAGTAAAACCGGGTTAGTCTTAAGATATTTAGATTTCTATGAGTAGGCATAATGGCGAAATCATGCACGTTTAAGTACACATTTTACGGGAAAAAAGTATTTTTTCAGGTAGGTATTGGATTTAAAAATGTGAGCATAAAAAATTACATTTCTTTTTCTTCTTATTTAATAAGGGTTTATTCAATAAAAAATACAAGAAAAATAAAAAATTTCTTAAATTTAAATTTATAACTAAAACAAATCTAAAACTAAAATTAATCTAAAACTAAAACTAATCTAACAAGCCGTTACCGGTGGGCAGCGTATTTTTCTTCTGGACTTGAATTAAAAATTTACAAGAATTGTATTATTTTTTCGGCTCCGCCTGTTTCCTGTATTCATTCATCCAATGTCTGTAAAAATCTAGTTGTTGTAAATCTCTCAATCATAAAGCAGTAAATTACACCCACATATTTTTTTAAACCATTATTATCTGACCGCGGCCAGTGCGTATCAAATCGCTTATCGCTTCGCTTCGCGCCCCTATCCTCTGGCCCTACACTACACAATAGCTCTCTGTCCCTCCCTAATCTACACAATACTCTGACCCTCACTACTCTGTAAGTCTGTACTAATCGTTTCGCATGTCGATTCCTATTGTAGGAGTTCAATTGGATTATGTTTTAGAGTTCCGTGTATGGAAACGAAAACTTCTAAGGCTGGTTTCACAGCTGCACGGGAGACCCGTACGTCAAGTACAGCAAGTCCGGTACGGAACAATCCGCGTCGCTGTGAAACGATGTTCTAGCGCACCACGTAACTATGACGATCCCGTAAGAGCGCGAGTCCTGTGAAACCAGTCTTAAACTAAACGCAAATACAATATTTCTAACCTTTATTCTTAATCTATAATACCAGTACGAGCTTTCTGTATAGGATTTCCCGCAGTTTCCCAGGTTTTCCGGGTTAAAAAACGATAAGTGCCCCTCCTCCTGTTTCAACACTACATCTTTGTATTTTTTTAAATAGAAATGCTTTTGTTCATTTTTTTTTATTTATTACAAATATCAGGCTTAGCGTAGAATATAACTAAATCAATTACACATACTGTTTTTTTGTATTAAACTGTCTGATAATGATCTCCGTGATTTGAGTGTTTCAAGTTTTTGGTGGGGATAGAGGGCGGGTTCTCTGTCCCAATCCCACAAAGCGTGTGTTAGAATAGCATTTGTATGGCGCGCACACAGCATGACGTCATTACGTGCTATAGTGCGTCTCTGTCTAGCATGAAATTAAAATGCTTATATCTTATTTATTTTTGAACAAGTTTTAATTTTGTTTTCGTTGATGGGCCTCTATTTATGATCATCTTTTTTATGAGATTCTAAACAAAAAATTACGAGACAAGCCTATTGCGTATCGACTTTTATCACGCATTAATATTGTTAAGGTAAAATATAGTTGATTGAATAAGGCTTTACTTTGCGGAAGTCCATCTTCAAAACAGTTTTTTAACAAATCTCTAGTGTATTTCCGCTTTAACGTCGCAGTACAATAAATTAATTATTTTACTCTACTGTAATTTGTTTATAATGCTAATTTAGTCTTATCTGAAACAAACATTAATTACATAAAATAGAAAATTAACATGTAACTTAATAATCTTAAGCATTGTCGACGACGACGTAAACTAGAAATGAATGTCGAAATAAATCATTTATTTTGATGTATTACCTGACGGAACCCAAAACGCGTTGCAGGACCCTCACATGACTAGTTTTCATAATAATACCCAATTGATTATTTTATTAAGTACGGTTTTATTGTGTAATCGGGTGAATAATATGAGTTTATGGGAAAAGACTAATAATATTGCACATTTTTGATAGATGATTTTGGCGTCCCACGTGTTATGAATTTGCCAGTGTCAAGTATTACGATATATTCAAGTTTTAATTGTTACGTTAATTACGACTAATGTCAAAAATTAATAATGTCCGAGAGATTAATGATACCCAACCATAGACACAATCCGGTCATTCAAAATCGTATTCTAAATTTGGTGGTGCTTAGTTAGCTTTTATGCCTACCGATCCAGTGAAATTTTAATGAACCTTTTCCTTTCAGCTTTTACTTAAGTATTAAAATAGTACTGTCTATTAGCCCGTATATTTTAATGTGCCATATATCCCGTAATATCGTAGGTTATTAAATAAATCCGAGTTACGTGACGCACCGTACCACCGTAAAACGAAAGGGTGATCTTACGGTACTATTCAATAAACCTTAGGCCCGGATATAAAAATAATGGGACGATTTTGATACGGGTTTAGAGGGTAGAGATAAGGTAAAATAGTTTTGTATGTATTAAACTTTACTCTTCTTTCTTTTTGAGAGAATTTTGGCGTCACGCGTATTGTGCATTTGCCTGTATTTTTTTTTTTTTAAGTTTTAGCTACGCCCCACGGTTTACTCCTTATTAAGCCAGAGCTAATGAAAGTCCCGTCAAAATCAGTCCAGGCGTTTTGAAGTACAACATACATACGAAATATAGGGAACATACATACAATACACACATCGTCTTTTATATAATACTAGGGATCGCCCCGGCTTCGTAGTGGTGTAATTTAAGTGCGGAGCCGGAGTGGGTCGATAGTTAAAGTTATACATATAAACTTTCCGTGAAAAATTATCTAACCGATGGTGAAAACCGCATCAAAATCGTCCGATTACTAAAATACCGTTGAGTGACATTGCCACAATGTCACTTAACGGTCTTTTAGTAATCGGACGGCAGCATAGGTCATTACGCATAAAAATGCTCAATAGCGGTTAAATTCTCTTTGGCGTGTATTTCAAAAGTCGGGACCTGACTGCAAAAAGGACTACCTGTCCTTGATGATTTGCACGACTTTGCACGACTAATTACCGAATCGATAAAAAGTAAGAAAGTAGTGTGCAACATGAACATTGAGAATGGAAATAAATAACAATGGAAATAATGTTAGGAAATCAAAAAACAAAAGTAAAAAAAGCTTGTTTATTTTCTTAATCAAGATAAGGATTTTTATACCTATGGCAGAATAAACGAAATTCTGATTTTAAACTAAAAACAACCCTTATATCTATAACCATAAAATCTAACTTCGCATCACGACCATTGTTTGAACAAGTAAAAAGTTAAGACCCAGTCTATACAGCGCAAACAATCGATTTATCCACACATGTGAAAAACATAAAAGAATACGCACTATCTATATAGAATACAAAACTGGTAAAGAAACTGCTATAATGCTAATCTGTGGGTACTTGACAACTCACTAAATGCGCAGCGATGTATGAGTGGTTCATTGACACTGCTTTTTTTAATAAGAAGAGCGTCAATGAATCTTGCGGTCCTCCTATAATGGTAAGCAGAATGCGCCGCCTATGGAAACCTGCAAGTTGCAACACGGTGTAAGCATTCATGTATTCTCAACAATTGAGCATCACATGCTAATCTATTGAGCATCACAAGCTGAACTATTTAGCACCCCATTCTAAACTATTGAGCATCACATGCAGAACTTTTGAGCATCATATGCTGAACTTTGGTTGATTGATTATCTCTTTATTGTTTAAATTAAACGATAAAATTCACACTGAAATAATTTAAAAAAATTAGAGTATCACATGTTGAACTTTTAAGCATCACAGTCATCCTTAACTATTGAGTGTCACATGCTGAACTATTGAGCATCACATGCTGGACTTATTAACACGGCTTTGTCTACATATATTTACAATCAAACCATCCACGTTGTTATCTTTGGTTAATGTCAAACAAACAAACCAAGTGTAAATTTTTTTTTACTGACTACATTCAGTATTGTCAAGACAAGAATTTTGAATTTTCCCGCTATATCTTGTGACAAAATGCGGCTAGTTTGTCTACGGTTTCGAAGCTATTCGGGTTTGTTTTCGTTCTCCTCTTTTCTATCTACGGTTGGCCGTTTAGACGCGCCGTTTGGAGTTGTTTCTCTGATGTTTCTACTCAATGTTATCTATTCTATATGGGCCGTGTGCCGTCGCGTGGAAAATGAAAACTAAATAAAAATGGGTTCGGCCGCCATCTTCAAATATTGGAGCATCTGCTATCAAAACTTTACGCGGGCCAGCGACAAGATGCCGTGTAGTTTTTTTTGTACCTGACTGACCCGTGTATCCTGAACTAGTAAAAACTTTTTTTATCTTTCCTCATGAGTGATATTTGGCGTCACACGTCTTGAGTATTTGCCAGATTCAAATTCAAATTATTTATTTGTCAGAACATGGTAGGTACACATACATATAAAGCAGCATACATGGTCGTAAGAATGGAGACGTATCTCATGTCCTTGCCTGTTACAGCGTACAAATGTTAGTTTTTTAATATATATTTTAATTACTTTTGTTAAAGTTAAAAAAACGAAATTATGTTAATGTTAGAATATTGTTAAATTAATTAAGTAATTTCATATTAATTTCAAAATCTATTGTTTATTTCATTTAAATTAAAATTAAATTATATTTATAGTGATTTCATATTAATTTCAAAATTTATTGTTTATTTCATTTCAATTAAATCATATTTATAGTAATTTCATAATAATTTCAAAATTTACATAAATTTTATTTAAAATTTATTTCATTAGTACAAATTATTGTAACGAATTTTTTGTTAGAGATTTAATTACTTTTTGTTTCAAGTTAGGTTAATTTTGTTCTTTTATGTAATTAATATTTAAATTCAGGTTAGGTTCAAATTAGAATCACAAATATCTATAGAGAAAATAGTTTAACCTAAATCCTTATTGTACTCGAAACGACGTAAAAGCGGAATTACACTAGAAATTCGACATATACAAATTAAAAATGGACTTCCGCAAATTAACGCCTGATTCAATCAACTATTTAACATGGGGTTTTTCAATAGAGTATTTAAGGGTTGGCAACGTATCTGTGATACCCCTGGTGTCACAGGTATCCATAGGCGACAGTGATCGCTTACCATTAGACAGCCCGTTAGCTCGTTTGCCACCTATGGCATAAAAAAGCTTTAATTATACATTCATTTTACCCTATCCACTCTTTTCAACCTCTAGTTGGCGCTTCCCGAGAGCAAGGGTATCACATGGTAGGGCAGGCTAGTTATTGCGTGAGGAAGTCGGTTTTTATCCGTTTTGTTCATACCACATGCCTATATCAGAGTAGACTTCACAAGCGGTCCAAACTGTGTGAAAACTAAGCGTGTCAAATTTTTTGTACCTAAAAGTGAAAAGAAATATCTTTATTCTGTCGACCAATTCTATTTGCGGTATTCTTACAACTCAGTATTGCACAATTACCCATTTTCGTTTAATCTGACAGCTGGTGTTGTCACGGCACTGATTGAACTGATTTAGCCGGACTCAATTATGACGATTAATCATAATTGTATTGGAAATATGACATGCAATGCAAGGTAGGTCGTCTTGTCTACTTGGATATTTGTCTGTGGTTCATACACACGCCCTTTGGGCTTTGTCTATATTCTGTAACCGACAGGGGAATAAATGTTTTCCGCGAACTTGACGCAAATTAGGGGGTGAATTGAAAACAAGAGAAGCAAGAGAGATAAAAATTCTGTGACGGGAACAATGGGAAAATTTGTATCAAACCGTTTGGTCAGCGCACACCGATATAGTAGCTAATCAGTTAATTGTTCTCTGATATGTTTTTTTAATTTAATAGTAGGCTTGCGTTTGGCCGCCAACTCGCCAAGTTTGACGCTTGTACGTATTACAATAAGGTTGTCCAAATAACTGATTTACTAGTTATTATCAAATCGTCCAATCGTCGGAGTAATTTGCTACGCAGTTTGCTACAGGCGCTCGAGTATAATAACTTGGTAATAAACAGAAATTTGTCACTGATACGCACTTGCCCATTATTTATACAAAAAAAATTATACTTTAGAGTGTGTAATACAATCGTGCCAAGTTTGACGCTTGTACGTATTATCGTTTTTACATTAGAGCTAATACAATGATACTTAAAAAAAATATATGTTGTATGGAACCTTTTCATTTTAACTTTTTTATTATTACTCAACTAAACCGTCGTAACATTACATATTCTGTGAAAATTTCAACTGGCTATCTATTACGGTTCGAAAGATACAGCCGTTAATAGGTAGGACAGAAAGACGGACAGACAGACTGACATCGTAGGCTTAGTAATAGTGTCTCATTTTTACCCTTTGGGTACGGAACCCTAAAAACGATTTAGCTTATCTAATAAGGCCTGTTTACTAATAAAACCGAATAATAACAGTTAAAAACAAACCTAACTTTTCCCAGGATGTTAACCGCAACCACAAAGTTTTTTTTATTCCCGTCTAACACAGTTATTAGAGCTTATTAACCAAACCAGTGGTTAAACATGGCATTTTGTTAGTTCAACATCTGCTGTCACGGGGGGTGACGCCGGTAATGGGTTTGGCGTTAGATAAATAGTTTTGAAGGTCAGTTTGTACGTTTTCAAGAAGCATAGGTACGTATCTTTATCGGTTGCTATTATTGTACTAATGCGCTCCGTATTTTTTCTTTTTTAGGTTTCCGTACCTCAAAAGGAAAAAACGGAACCCTTATAGGATCACTTTATTGTCCGTCTGTCTGTTACCACCCTTTTTCTCAAGAACGCGTAAAGATATCAAGTTGAAATTTATATCAAATACTCAAATCTGCGGTTTCTTTCAGCTGTGAAAAAAAATTTACTTGTAAGTTTACCCGATCAAAAGATATGACCTTTCATGGAACGTTCAGGAAACGTTATAGAGGGTCTTGATGATAAAATGAAAGTCGCTGCTATATTTCTGGATTTATCTAAGGCATTTGATTCCGTAAACCATGAACTCTTATTGAAAAAACTCATGATTTACGGGATCAACAACGAGAAGTTAACGCTTATGGAATCATTCTTAACAAACAGAGAACAAACAGTTGAGGTCAAAATTAATGACAAGCGACAAAAATCTAAACCTAAATATATGAAAATAGGCGTCCCGCAAGGTTCTTCATTGGGCAATATACTTTTCATTATTTTTGTGAACGACTTGCCTATGTTGGAAATAGACGGCAAAATCATTCAATATGCAGACGACACCACAGTGGTACTATCAGCAGACTCTACAGTTAATCTGGATCTAAAAATAAGAGATACCCTGTGCAAATTAAACAATTGGTTTAAAATAAATGGACTTAAGTTGAATGCTGATAAAACTAACGTAATGTTTTTTAACGCCAAGTCCCCTAACCAACCAAGCATTCCTGTAAAATTGTCTGATGGAACTGAAATCTCGAGCTCAAATAATGTGAAACTTTTGGGTCTGGATCTGGACCCTGCACTGACTTGGAAAAGTCACATAGATGAAACTTGCAAAAAAATGGCTAAAGGTGTATATGCACTAAAGCAATTGAGACACGTTACATCTCCAGAAAACTTAAAAGAGATTTACTATGCCTATGTTCACTCAATCATGTCATATGGCATCATCTTCTGGGGATGCTCGACTGACTTCGAACGTGTATTAAAAATGCAAAAGCGAGCAATTAGAGTACTAGTCAATGCAAAGTTTAAAGAAAGTTGCAGAGAACATTTTAGGGATTTAAATATAATGACGTCGGTCGCATTTTATATATTTGAGGTTCTTAAATATACTAGGAACAATATGGACAAATACTCGCTCAGTGAGATAAAAGATAGAAAATCTGGCAAGAAGAAATCGCTGCTACAACCAATATACTACAGACTTTCCATGGCAAAAAGATTACCAATTCACATGGGTCGAGTATTGTATAACAAGTTGCCAGAGGATATCAAATCCACTACCAGTAATTCAATTTTTATTAATAAAGTGAAGCGGCTTCTACTAGAGAGAACACTGTACAGCATAAAAGAATACATGTGTAATGACTTTTGTTGATCTGTACCTACCTGTTACATTTGATTATTATTTTAAATGTTAGTTTGTCCTATACAATGCCCTTTTACAGCAAATTATATTTTTTGTGAAATGACGAGACATATTGTAAGCAATATTATGTATTATTTATTCTAGAATAGGTATAACTAATGTTAGTTTCGATATGTCAATAAATTATTCTGATTCTGATTCTGTCGCTAGAAAACCTATAGAGTACTTTCCGTTGATTTAGAATCATAAAATTTGGCAAGAGGCAAGGTCTCACAGCACATATAAAGGAATAAATCCGAAAGTTTAATAAGTTATATCATTAAAAAATAATTGTTTTGCTATTACAAACTTACATAATGTAGTTGCAATGTATGGAAGAACCTTATTGTCCACTACAAAGTTAAGTTTGTCTTTCAATAATTCAACTTTTTTGTTGTTTTTTTGTTTGGACTCGCTTTTTTGTTGGGGTTCCATCTAACGGAAGTCTCAGAGCGTCCTACTCGTACTTGTCCGGTTTTTTATTTTTTATACGCTTACAGATTGAACGGGCTAGTTAGCGAATGCAGAGGGCGTTCGGCATAACTTGATGGTTTAACTGCATTCCGCGGTTTCATCTGCGTTATATACCTCCATGAAGCAGCCTTGGTTGTCCTTGGTAGCGACAGCAACCTGCTTTGACTTAGATGACGATAATATATTTTTTTTATTCTATGATGTAATGTGTCAATGTATAATGCGTTTCAAATCAGGGCCCTGATTCCGTTACTTTAACACGCACGTAACGCGCCGCGTTAAGTTAACTTCTTAAAATTTGGACTCTATTTTCCCTAGGAATAAAGACCAACTTTTAGAGGTAAACTTAACACGGCGCGTTACGTGCGTTTTTGTGGTAATAGAATCAGGCCCAAGATAAGAATAGGATCGGTCTAGAGCCATTTTGTGACGTCAAGGCGTTAACAAGAAAAAAAGTTTAAATTACAAAAAAAATATCATGATCTTTTATAATAAAAATAAACGTTAATAAACGTATAATATTTTTTTGGCTAATTGTATGAAGCCGCAGGACGTAGCTAGTTGATAATAATTGAAGAAAATTTAATGATGTTATTTCAAATAAAAGGTATTTAAGGCATATATAGGTTAATAAATAAAAAAAAAATTCTTGGAAATCACATTACCGCTCAATCAATTTCAAATTAAAACGAAGAATTTTGCATACTGCTTTTTATTTTATGGAATTTTCAAAGCGTTTCCCAGTATCAAATTATAGGACAAATAACTAAACCATTATATCGAGCAAACCATTCCTGTATAATCAAGCGGATCCTAGAATAGACTTGTCATATAGGACGGCGGACTATAATTTGTATTTTAAAGCATAGCGTTTGACATCTGTGCTTTTTCACTCATTGAATAATAGCTTCGACGTAGAATCGGCTGTGGACGAGTGTCCGCGGATAGCGTTGTTACCCGACAACGACAAAGCCATGGTAGGTATAATAATATACTTCGCCAGGTATAGCGCTCAGAGTAAAATTTCACGTAGATGACACCCACTGACGTCATCGATGCCACGGATTCACGTACACGTGCATAAATAAACAAGTTACAACAAGTTGGAGAGAGATGACCATACACGAAACAATGGCGGAATCACTATGAAACAGCAGATTTTTTGTATTACCAGTAGTGTGAAATTATAACTCCCTAATCTCCGTATAATATGTGATCCAGCAAATCAATGTGGTTTTAAAATTACTAATGTGGTTTTGAAATAAATAACGTAAATTCGTGTAATTGAATAATTGCTTTGCTTGAGCGGACAAACCAAATGACAATTGAAATGCTTTTAGTATTTTATTTAATAATTTGTTTTCCAATATCTGTGTTTGTTGCAATAAAATGGCAACTGGACAGTGAAGTGACGTAATCGAGTGTCAACTCCCAGAATGCTAGACCTTAAATGTATATACAATTTTTGATGTGAAAGATCAATTGGCGCGTCTTGGCAGTAAAACAGACTCGTCTGCCGCGACGGCAAACATTATTACGCACTCATATGCCGTCATGTTTCATATCTGCGGGCATGCCGTGACGGCCAACTTATTTTTCATCCTTACTTCACATGCTGACGTAATCTATAGATTAGTATAGATTTAGAGATAGGGTGTTACCTATCTCTAAATCTATACTAATCTATAGATATCTCAAATCGAAATCGGCGTTTGGCTGTAGGTGGGAACTAGGGTTATGTTCCCACCAGTAGTAGTAGTAGCAACTGTAGCAATTTTAGCGGTTATAGTCGTAACGTGACGTGATATTAATTCGACTCAGTACGCAACAAAGAAACTGCGTTTTATCGCAACGCGTTTAGTGGTTTTCTCTGCAATATAGGCCAGATCTGCCAAGAAAACCCCAGTTTTATTTAGCAATTCAATAACTTACGAGTACCAGTGTATAAAAAATAATCATTCCCGATTTCCGGGAACCAAAAAATGCCGGACGTGCGGAAACTGACACTACCTACAATACCCTCTCTCGGCTTTGAGTATTCATGTAAAAAGACGTTAATTCGTTCCCTCTAAAAAAGCCCTCGAGAAAACTGTCCGCGCAAAGCTGTAAGTGTGGCCACAAATACCGACACACACACACTTGTTATTTTCCCAATCAATTAAGTTCAATTATTACCTTTATAATTGCTTTCAAATCGTTATACACCGAAATGAAATACCTTTATTATACGTATTATGTACATTGTTGTACAGAAATATAGAAAGGACAATTCTGTTTAAATATCGCTAGATTCGGCTAGATGAATACAAAAAGGTTATAAATGACGAATCGACGAAATTGATTATGAAGCAATAAAGTTAAGTTAAACATTGAAAATATTATCAAATTTCACTAAAAACTATTTCACTATAATTAAAACTATAGATTCAAAATGATGTTCATGGTAATATTAAAAATCCGAAAATGCAGTGTGTTTATTCCTCTTTCTCGCAACAATAGATCAAGGCGACGTGATGTTTTGCATAGAGATAGCTATATAGATTGATTGATTTATTAACTCTTTGTTGTTCACACCATAAAAAATTGATACAGAGGACTAAAAACACTTAAAAACTAGTGTAACAACTGGCGGCCTTATCGCTAAAAGCGATCTCTTCCAGAAAACCTTAGGATGATAAGGATTTATAGAAGACGGGGTGTGCAATAGAGGATAGAAAATATTTTTTTTACTTATACCATACACATACATTCTAATAGTAATACACACTATTACTTAAAATTCTTTAAAATAAATATACTAATAGATATGCAATTAATATGCATATATACATAATTATGTAATAACTAGTAGGCCGCCCCTGCTTCGCACGGGCGAAGTCAGGATATATAGCCTATGTCAACCGGGGATAGTGCAGCATCCCAACAGTGAAATAATTTTTCAAATCGGTTCAGTTGTTTCGGAGCCTACTCAATGCAAACAAACAAACAAACAATCAAATCTTTCCTCTTTATAATATTAGTATAGATTAATGATACAAATAATACGAATAAGCTGTTCGACATAACGATATTAACATATTAACATTCTCAAATGCGCTACTGTTAAACTGGCGTGCCTATTGTACTGCAGTAACTGCACTGCATTATGTTGACTGCTTGGCGGGTCATTGTAAAATCTATTGTTTTTAAAGATCGTTCATCTACAACAAAAGCGCTTTTATGCGCATCGAGACAACCCGAGACTTTTGAGCTCTAAGAACTGCCTCATAATACGTACACTGATTTTCTGATGCATTTTGTTTGACGTTTCTGTGGAACATTTCTGTATATATAGACATAGATACTCGTAGTTGAAAATATTAAATTATGCCTGTTATAAACGTACTAACTTACTTGGGGCAATATTAAGAAAAGTTATATTTTTAATTTGTGGCACTTTTATGTTAAAGCAGCGATATGTATGTACAATACAAATAACTAATCAAATTTTGTAACAGAATTGTTGCCTATTTCGGCACAAAGGAAAGTCCTTTCTGGAGAATTATTTACATACTTTGATGGAAGTTGCGGCAGCCTGAGGTTTCTTCAAGCTTGAAATACATTTGCCAAGTTTCAGGTCTAGAATGTTTCGAGAAACAATGTTAGGTATCGTTGAGTTCGAGCCTGTTGTCGAATTCAGGTCATTTCATTTCATTTTGATCATTATCTTTTTCATTTCAATAATTAATCATTATTAGCTTATCATGTTCCCAACACAGGCTTTCTCTCAGAAAGAGGATGGGCCTAATCCACCATGCTGGCCCAATGCATGTTGGTAAATGTTATTTTATTTTATTTTACAAGGAAAACATACAGCTGCTAATTAATACAGTAGATATAAGATAAATAGTTACACAAAAGCCAAAAACATGTTTTCACTAATACAAACTAGAAATAGTGTAAATGCCCCGTTGCAATTCCAACTAGGGCCTGGATAGATCAATAGTAATAGGAAAACAAATATTCGAAGCCGGGAAGTATAGGTATGTCTTTGAACTTTTGAGGTTCTTGGACATACCGGTTTCCTCACAATGTTTTCCTTCACCGTTGTTGACCGATGGCATCAAAACTGCACATAATTTATTTAAGCACTAAATAAGGGTTGAACAGGGTGCCGTCAGATTGTAAAGCGCACATGCTACCGCCTGCCACCATCGCTCAATCATCATTATAAAATAGAGCACATTCATTTAGCACTGGGAACTGCAAATGATCAAGCCTACTACATATTGGCAGAGTACCCAGCATGCTGGCGACATCACCACGTTGAATTGCATTGTTTATATAATATTTGCCAGATTAACGTCAGCATTTTAGTTAAACGTCGCATCAAATAGGTAGTTTTTTTTTAAGGTGAGCTGATGAATGTGCGGTGATACCTAGTTGTTTAGAACATTGCAGAATTCGTCAGATATTTTCAGGACTCGTAACAGGAAAATTCACGCGGCCTTGACCTCTGTTCCGCAAATTTGATCCAATGGGAACATGCCGATGAACTTCCGGGTCTTTACAGCTGTATATCAACAGTATGGACTTGTATATGCGTAATATTTCCAGATCTCTTTTCCTTAATTGTAATGTATTTTTTTTAAGTTACACGAGAATTACTTACGTATTATTATACCGGTTACTACAACTATAGTTTCAAACGCATAATCAACAGCTTAATAATACGTTAGTAGTTCCCGTGTAATATTAATAAAATGTGTGAAAACAACGTCCACTGCTGAACAAAGGCGTCCCTCTTAGAGAGGTGTGTTGCCATAATCCCCACGCTTGGCAGGTAGCTTGGGATCGCAGTACGTTCACCGTGTACTAATAGAACGCTGCTGCCTATCTTCCGGTGGTTCTGGTTGCAGTTTTAAGACATACCCGGGTCCTGGGTATGACAACAACAAAACTTCAATTAGAAATACGTATCGTCTGTCTAATGCCAGCTTTGCACCATTATCGAGACAACCCGAGACGAGATCTTCGAGGGGGAAATTCGTCAGGAATTAAAATAAATCAAAATATTCATATTCATATATTTGATAAAGGCAATTTACAAGTCAATAATAAGTATAATAATAAATTACCTGTAGTATACACGCGATAACACTCACCTGAAATTTAAAATGTCAAATAAATAAGCTTTTTCACATTTTCACACCAAAAGGTCTTTGCAAAATTAGGTATATTAGGTATATATGTATATATATAAATATATATATATATATATATACATATAATATATAATATATTTTATATATATATATATATATAAAATAATCCCTATTTACCTTGGTCACGCCATAAATTAAGACCCACGTCCAAAGTATTAGAAAAGTTGAAGTGACGACTTCACCGATTTCAGAAACTTTTCTAATACTTTGTAGGTGGTTCTTACAGAAAGAAAAATTGAGAATATTGCACGGAAAATTGTAAAATTTCAGAAAACTTTACGACTATTTTAATTTCGCGCATTTGACAGTTCTAAGACAGGACAACGTCTGTCGAGATGTCGGGTCAGCTAGTAAACAATGAAAACGTAATCGAGAATCACACTGTAGTGCAAATATATTAGTAACAGAGTTGTCCTTACTGTTGCAACTATGCTGTAACGTTAACACCTCAACAGCCATAAAACAAAAGAGCGGGCGGTAGTACGGAGAATAAACCAATTAATTGTGTAACGGTATCCAATTGAATTCAATTAGGGCGGCCATCTGTCACGCCATTAAATCGGGACATTGGATGATGAACGGGAAGATTGGCTCTTGTAAATAAGGAGTTTGCCTCTTCTCTTTTAATAAAGCGAGAAAAGATTTTTGTGGTCTTGTTTGTATTATGTTCGACAAAAATATCGTAGTCAAATCTACACTTAAATAAAAAGTATTGTAACTTTGTAATTTTATAAGATGTAAGTAATATTTGGAATTACAGAATCGAGTCTGAAAAATATGTTATTCATAGATAGGTAACTATTTTGATCATAGGTGAACCCGCGGGGAAAGCCATTGTTTAATATGGTCTATGTTTTAATAAAAAAGTTTGATAAACAAACTCTTTATTGTTACCACCACAAATTACATACACACAATGAAAAAAACTTAAAAACTAGTGTAACAAGTGGCGACTTTATCGCTAAGAGCAATATCTTCCTGGCTACCTTAGGATTGAGAGGATTCATAGAGGAGGTAGAAGGCGAGACGTGCAATAGGGAATAAGTTATCAGATATCATATAAAACCGTACCATCAATTACTGTATATAAAATCCCTGAGGATTTACTCTCGATTTTTATCTTCTCGTATTTTTCCATCACACTAATAATATAAATTCAAAAGTTTGTGTGTAAGTTATGTTTATTCGCACTCAACTCCGTAAGCTGTTGCAGGGATTTGAATGGAATTTAGAATCGACATGTAGGTTTTAAAGTTCAAACTTTCTAAAGTTGCTAGTCTTGGTTTTTATTGGATACATTTCGGAGAGTGTGTATCGGATCTGCATGATCTAATTCCCTCTTGCCAATTTTTTTATCGGACGACTCATACGAAGCGCTTTGATTGTCGCACCTTTATTGTGCGAGCCGGTAGACTGTGGAATGCGCTACTGAATGGGTGTTCCCTGATAGTTACAACCTGGGTGTTTTCAAGTCGCTAATGATTGGTTTTTTAGACGAGCGTGCTCGATCGTCATTAGTCCACACATCGGAGTAATCGGTGTACATGTACATCGTACATACATACGTACATACATACATAAAAATACGGACCGAATTGAGAACCTCCTAATGTGGGCCAATAAATGAAAACTCTCATAAGTTTCTGTATTTCATTATAATATCACTACGATTCATCTTAATATTCTGGGAAATAAATTAATAAAAAAAATTGTATGAAATAAGAATAAGTAAGAAACGAATTCTAAAATTCTTAAACAGATTTCAGACGGGAGTTGATCCAATGAACATCTATCTGTTTCTCAGAAATGGTAATCTATCGCGGCTGAAGAAAATAGATGGTCCGGGGTTCAAACCAGGAGTCGTTGGAGATGGATTATCATTGATTTGACTTTTAGTTTTGAAGTTTTTGATTTATTTTATATAAAAAGCATTTTTTTATAATAAGTATTTAGCTAATCTTTCATTTATAGACAAGGTTGAGCGGAAATAATGTAATAAGCCAAAAGGGATCCATGATAGCCATCATCATCAATAACTTTTACTATGGAACCAAACCAGAAATCACGAAAAACAACATAAATATCGACCAGTATGTGTTACCAGTGATGACACACGGCACTGAAACGTGGTCTCTCACTATGGGCCTCATGAGCATGCGCAAAGTCGCACAACGAGCTATGGAGAGGGCTATTCTCGGGGTTTCTCTGCGAGATCGAATCAGAAGTGAGGAGATCAGTAGACGAACGAAAGTTAGATGAGGTAGATGAACAGACGACCTAAAAGAGACCGCAGGGAATCGCTGGATGCAGGCCGCTTTCAAGCGGCCCTTTTTGGAGATCGATGGGGGAGGCCTATGTCCTGTAGTGAACGTCCTACCGGCCGAGTCGGCGGCGAGTCGTCATATCAGGCGAGTTGGCGGTCAAACGCAAACCTATTTTTTTAAACGAATTACCTTTAACTGTATATTTTTTACTTTAAAGTTTGATTTTGAAGAAAGTGCTTGGTACGATAAATTATAACTTTTGTAAGCTCTTTCAAAACGCTATCCGATTGGTAACACATAAAATTATGCAAAAGTTTTACATTTTGCATAATTTTATGTGTTATAATATCCCAGAAACACCAACGCATGGCGACCCGATTCCAATTGATGTCGGATTTGCCGTTTGTCAATGGCCATTGTAGAAATTGTACGTGATTAATTTAATTGGTTTGTAAGTTGATTAATTATTGGGTTTGTAACGATTCAATTAATTGAAGCCTGGTTTTGATTAGATGTTATTAGCGCTGGAACATTTTAGTGATTTGGAATTTAATAAATGTTTTAATTAAAGCTTAAATACTTGACCTTAGAGCTTTTAATATATTTTAAAGGTGAAGTTGACTAGAAGCAAATTTACTACGTCACAGAACTTGAGATGAATGTAACACACAATAATGTAGGTGAATTATCTATTCACTTCTTCTAAGTCTGCGTGCTTCATCTTCGACTATATCGTTGCTTACCAACAGGCTAGGTGCTGGTCAAACTTATCCACGTTAAAAAAAGGTATCAATCACATCTCAGTACAATGTTGTAATACCAATTGATTTGGCGTTTGCATACATCAAGTAAGGGACATTGCACATCTGACAAATTTAAGACGTGCAAAACAGGCGCTTGAGCCCTTAGTACAAGATTTGATAGTTTTCGAAAAAAAAATTACGTTTACGTATTGTTCCATTTACATTTAATTTTTAGTAAAGCGCCCCCAGCGGCCCAGCGGAAACGCGAAGGAACTAAAATCGGAGTAATCGGCAGTATAGGTTGCTTTACTCAAATACGGAAAAGGTATTCGAATAGCTTTCAGCCTTCGATCAAAAAATACAAAGTTGCCACAATGACGCGCTAATCGCGCCAATGCTCAACTTGTCCCGACTCAATACGGGGTCAATTTGGACCCACAGTCACGCGATAGTTGCGCAAGCTGTAACAATGATAAGTGCTCCGAGGAAAATTGCAACAATAACAAAACAAATGTAAACAAAAAATGGCGGAACATATCATCGGTAAGTAAATAATCCATACATATTTATATTACTGTTTATAATCCAAATAGTCATAAAAACCCATAGAAATAACTTATTTTATCATCATAATCATAAATAAAATAAGCCATAGCTATAGGTACTTACTAAGTAGGGTACTAGTATTACCCTATTTATTGAAAGACACGCATGTAACCGTATGGAGATAGATAAGCCCACAGCTTCCATGTATCGTTGTCAAAACAAGGTACGCTCCAAAACACGCGTACAGTCAGCATGTAAAGTCTTCACTTGACCTATTTCCGATCACGGAGATAGGGATGGAACAAATTAATATAATTCAAGTGTCTATCTCCACAAGAAAATTATACATAATAGATACATATTTGGAAAGACCAAAACAACTTTGATAAGGTTAGAAAAGACCATGGTCTATTTGGAAACCCCTGGATCGACTTCAGACCCAAGTGGACCGAAGTCGGGATACCATGGCAGAGTGGGGTTATATACAAGGAGTGGTAACATGTTTGGAAAGAATGACAGATCTCGTACCTATTAGTAAACCAGTGTCCTCATCTAGGACAAAATTGGAATTTCCTATTTTTTTGCGAAGTTCAAAACGCGCTGCGACACAATGCAATGACGGTATACCCAAGGCGTAAGTTAGTAATAGAAGCGAAAATTCCGATATCCATTGTCTCCGTGGTGTGAGCCCTACAACAATGTCCCACTTGATGGACTGTGCTCCGTGCTCTAAAAGCTGTGCTCTGGAGGACCAGAAAAAGACCACCAAGAGTGGCCAAATTCTGGTCCAAAAACAAACAATAACTAGTAGTGGGCTTGAGCATTTGGATTGTCTTTAGACCTTCAATGGTCTATGGACAGTCTGTTTTTGTAGTGTTAGCTTGTATTTTGTGAGACACGACCCGTGCACCCACCAGCTCAGCCTACCAGTAGCATGAGGGGGAATTCGTCGAGACCCGTACACCCACCAGTGGGATCAGGGGAATCTCTCAAGCAAGACCCGTACTAGGTATAGTTAGTAAAGGCACTTGCCATTTAAAAAACAACTCAATATAAACTGTAAAATTCACGAAACATCGACTCGATAAGAAGAACTTCTCAATCCCATCACTAGTCAAAACCTTCCATCCTCAGAGACTGGCAGTGAATATTTGAGAAGGTTCACGGAGTCATTCTCGCGGGTCGTTCGCGCGAATTATTGAACTCCGCGAGAGCATGGCATCCAATGAAAAATTAAATTATTTTTCTTGCGACAGTTAGAAACTCACGGTAACACTTGTGATTTTCTTGTTTTTGTTGCATTTTTTTTTTTTTTGAGATTAAACATAATCTACTATACAGGGTTACGCGGAAAGGGTGAACTACGCCGAAAGTAGTCCATAATGCTCAATCATTTACTGCATAATTATTATGAATTTCACATACAGATGTTAGGTAGCATGTTTAAATTAGGTAACACATAATGGCCCTGGTTGTGTATGGCAATACAGTGCGGAGCGGATCGATTTATTCCATAATTTATTTGTCTTCTAAATATAATAATGTATGCAGCAGTATGTTTTTTAGGGTTTTGTCAAATTTATGTATTAAAGTTTTGCTGTTCTAAGCTATAATATCCATCATAATGAACAAATTTTACTGTAGGACCATGAATACCGAAAAAATTATCAATTCTGTCCAATATATTTCGTTTAGTATGTAGTGTGGAACGTTATGAGACTCGACGGAGTGACGATATAGGTACGTAAGACAACGTTGGGAGTAGGGTTACCATCCGTCCGGATTTGTCCGGACATGTCCAGACTTTTAGACCTTTGTCCGGACTTTGTAATATGCTTTTTTTAGCTTGGGCGATAAAATATAGACGTAGTAATTGGCTTAATCATAAGCGCGCGAGTAACATGACTGCTTATCCTTTATCCCGCCGTAAGCCAAAGTTACACTTTTTCAGCTTAAACTTTTTCGAGTGAGCCAATCCTAGGCGCGAATTGAATGTGTGATTTTTGAGTCTCCAATCACTGGCTTAATATTTTTAGCTTTTATAATATTCGTATGATTTTCCCCGTGACTGAAATTGTTTCAGAACCGCGCGTTGATTTCTCGCCGGTGTTTTTGCGATAAATTTATGTGAATTTTGTGCGTATATTTTCACTATGATAAATATTTAAGGAGGTTATTGGTATATTGGTTACTTGCTCATTTTTACCCACTACGGTATTTACGATAATAGCAAGAGGTTGTTTGTATGTATGTACGGTCCCAACCGCACAGACTTTGTACCTTGGCCTAGCGGCCGAATCTGGGACACCAATTATAATAAGCCAAAAATATAATAAGCTTTAGTTAAGATTAGTATAAATTTAAATGTCTCTTTACCATTACTATTGTATTTTTTTTCCACAAATAAATGATGTCTATGTCTATGTCAATTAAGACACCACACGTGAAGCATCGCTGGAGGAAATTATATATCAACAACTATCAAGCAGAGTTTCTCTCCAGCACCCACTACTCCACAACAACGCTGTACAGTCTCAGCCACACTACGGCAGACTGTACAATGTATGACTGTTACAATTTTTCTTCCAAACGGCTGGGGTTTTTAGTCTTTGAAGTTAAACACCTTTAAAGGCTTTTTGGGTGTTTTATGGCGGTATTAATCGGTTTAAATACAGTAAAAAGAAAATTTATAAAAAAAAAACACCTTTTTAAAACAAGCTTTTCGTATTCTTCTCAGTAATCCCTTTCATTTGATAGCGTCAACATGGAAAAAAACTCTCATTGTATTATTGTTGCCTCAATGTATTATTTTCCTAAATTTGTGTATTTTCGATTATTGATGTGTAGTAATCAGCATATCAACCTTTTAACAGTCCACTGCTGGACTTTTAGCCTAACCCCGAAAGGGTGATTGGTCCATATCCACGCTGGCCCATTGCGGGTTGGTGGATTCACATACGCCATTGAATTTCTTGTCCGTACGTATGCAGGTTTCCTCACGATATTTTCCTTCACCGAAAAGCCAGTGGTATGAAAATCCGTACATAAGTTCCAAAGAGCTCATTGGTACGGGCCCGGGGTAAGAACCCGCAACCTAACGCTTTCAAGGCTAGCGGTTTTCCAAATGGGCTACCACGGCAACGTATAATGGCTTAATTATGTATATTAATGCTGGATTGTTATTTATTAAGTGTTAGTGATTGTGCTCGAGTGTGGGAAGTAATATAATGAAGTTGTTTCCAAAACTCAGTTGAAGCCTACTATAGATATTACTTACAATATCACTGTTTCATTTCCTCGCAATTAAAGTGAAAAGCCGATTGTATAACTCGTGCTTAAAACTCATCATCATCATTATACTCGACTTAAATATCCGCCCTCGCCATCGGCTCGGGCTGATAAACGTCTAGGCTAAAATGACTTGTTTTAAGCACTCGTATAATCTACAATTTTTACAACAAACTTATTTTTCTTCTGAATTATGGTGATTTATTGCGACGTTAAAGCGGAAATACACTAGAGATTAGTCAAATAAACAGTTATTACAGCAGTTTATTGAAATCTTACTATGTAACTTTATCTGGGTTTCCTGTAGACGATCCTTCGAACATTTTCCTGTACGTTTCCTTATCCTTATATGAATATGAAACTAATCTAATAAATGCAAAGATTACGCACTATTTGTGTTATTTCATTATTTCTGAATCATGTCACAAAAAGCCGGCTCGATTATGATACTTTTTTCAACAAAAAATATAACTACCGACTTCACAGAAAATTAAATTAACGGGATGCGTCCCTTAAGTTAGTCCACTCTTAGAGGTGTTTTTTTTTTCTACTAGACTGACAGACAGACAGACAGACATCGTATGCTTAGTAATAGGGTCCCGTTTTTACCCTTTGGGAACGGAACCCAAAAAGTTAAAATATCACGTTCGCGGGGTTTTCTTTAGCCGGGCACCAATGCAGTCAACGAGTTCTTCTGATTCCACACTGGTGCCCAGTATACTTTTCAGCACCACTGATTTGGTACCATTGGAAAAGTTTCACCGAATCATTGTTATTACTTCATGTCAATGTTATATAGGTAACAGACGAGACGGCGGTCCGCCAACCAAATCCACACGTCTGCTAGGGCTTTTAGGTACACAAAATATTTTTCCCGAAAATCAGCACACATTACAGACTCTTTCATTATTTCTATTTGTTTTTCTGCTAACCGTACAAATAGGTCATTATGTCTGGTAATTGCGTGCCGTTGGCTCAGAGCCTAATATAGCTAGATAACCTAGATGCGCCTAAAGTCTAGATCCCTAATGCGCTAGATCAGTCATGACCAATCACAGGCCTGCGGTAAATATTGTATGCGACCTGGCGTTCAGCTGTATATCTGTGTTGACTGTTTAAAGTTTCAATTACAATTACCACGTAGGCTAAATTTCTTGGTATTCTCTTGGGACGGACCTCCCATAAATCATGCTTCTAATTTTAATGCGATAAGCGATAAGGACGGCATTATTGCACTAGTTTTTTAAACTGTTTTGTCGTGTGTGCGTAAGTTGTGATGTGAACAATAAAGAGTTTATCTATCTATCTAATGCCTCATACAGATTGATATACAAGGTAACATGCAATGAAAGAATTTGCAGTACACATGCTACAATGTAACATGCAAGGTAACACACATTGTAACAATTGTAACAATTTCGGTCACCCATCCAAGTACCAACCACGCCCTACGTTCCTTAGCTTGGTGGTAACTTGTTTACATTTTGTCATTTTTACTCATTATTATTTCTTAGTTAAACCGCCGTAACATTTCCACTGGCTACCTATTACGATTCGAAAAACGTAGCCGTTAAAAAGAAAGACAGTGTAGACTTTGTAACAGGTCCCTGTTACAAAGTACATTAACACCGTTTGGGTGGGTCCGGAATTATAAAAAGTGACAAATCTCATTCCAGCCCGCGAACGCAAAAGCTTGAGCACCGCTGCACTAGATAGAGACTCGTGTAGGCAGGATATGTGAGCGTGTTATCTGAAGTTTAATATTGAGTGAAGTCGTAGGTCTAATGTAGTCTACAGACATGTACTTAGGCTTTATCGACGTGGTAATAATACGTGTAAAATAATATAGTTTAGAGAGAAATAATTACTATGGAATATGGATATTAAATATACGAAAACAGAGCGTTTCCTTTGGGTTTAATTATTTCGCCGAATATGTGTAGCTTATTTGTTCTACGGTTATGATGAATTTATTATAATTAAAATAAGCTTTATTAATTATAAAAATACTTTAAAAAACAAGCTTTTTCGTATTCTTCTTGGCAAACCCTTCTATTTGATATCATGATGGTAGATAAGTACATTTTGTCCGCCATATTGAATTTATCTTTTAGGACCAAAGTGCTTGGAAAGACAAATCCAACGAACCCAAACTCGGCGGGGTTACGTCGTTTCGTTCGGGAATTCCTATGGAATTGGCCACCTGTCTCCATCATCAGACCAGCTCGATGGTACCATAACATTGCATTGTCACCGAACTTACTAAAGTATGCCAAATTTCAGCTCAACCGGTTGAAGATATCTGCTTCAAAACCGAGTTGCAGCATTCCACCCGAACAAACATATGTATGTTTGTTCGTTAAAGTCATTGCAAGTTCAGGCGAGGTTTTCCCACTTTTAAGCAACGCTTATTACTACAAATAACTGTTAGACTTGGTTTATTGTATTAAAGTCTCATTTAGTGAAGCAAAACCATGGCGCTTACATACAGTCTTGCGTTTCGCTACTTATATTTTTGAGGTTTTTCTCATATTTTTTCGAAAAGTATAGGTGTAATGTAAAATTATACCTTAAGGTTTCCTTCATAAGTATGAAATCTGTATATTAAGATATCGTAGATTTAATTTAATAAATAGGTATTCATAACTCCAAAAACAGGGAGAAAAGGGCAAATCAGTATATATATATATATATTTTTCTCTATTAACCGAAATGTCTTCAATCTTGTCTTTAGGGTTTCCTAGATAAAACAATCAATTTTGATATGACATCATTTTTATAATTTTAAGCTAACCATGGAAGTAGACACACTTAAACTAGAATTACCAATATTGTTGCAAGTCGGAAAAGTGCATCTTAAATAAAAGCTTGTAATACGGTATACTTTGGTCAAACCTAGCCAGTAGTGATATTTTTGTTATACTAATATGACAGTTTTCGAAATCATTACTAAGGTCTGTCAACAAAACGTATGTTTAAGTATTTTTCATTATTCATTTAATGAAAAACAATAAATAATGAAAAACAGTCAGTATTCTAGCTAGACCTTTAACTGACGGGACTTAAATGGAACTTTAATCAAAGTGTCTTGCGAACAAGATTGACATTAATTGACTTAATTTACTTATAGTCAACGTTGTATGCTTTAATAAAAGGGTAAAGAAGATAAAGCTGAGTAAAATATACCAGCTAACTATTATTTAGATATTTATGTTTCTCCCCCAAGAAACCACTCGTAGTATCTACAAGAAGATAGAATATTCTTTGCCGTTTTCGGTAGTGCAAAGGTAAAAATGCACCTTTTTCGTCCCTGATGAAAAATTAAATAATGCAAAAAATTAATACTTAATAAGGTCAATTATTGGTTAGTCAAAAATTTATACATTGGTATTATTAATAATTATCAATAAAAAAAACGACTTCTAAATTAGTGCAATTTCGTTTACTTGGATGACATATTTTATCCAGTTCGTTTGATAAAAAAACCAAACTACTAAACCGATTTTGATGAAATTTCTATGGAATCAATAAGAAAAAAACTTTTTTATTTTAAATAATATAGGTAGGTACATGCATTTATTAAAATAAAAGAGTTTTTTCTAAGTCGATTTATGATAGAGTTCTGAAGTAACAACCATCAAAAATAAATACATCCGAATTAAGAACCTCCTCCTTTTTCGAACTCGGTTTAAACATATAAGAATTAAAAAAAAAAAGTTTTTTCTTACTCAAATATTTTTGGCTCTTGTATAATGAGTAAGTAGGTATACTCGATCACACATTCACTTTACAACAGATGATCTATGGTCAAACGCTTGACCCGTCGCCCACACAATAAAATAGGAAAACCTAGATACTGTCTAGATTCTAGACTACCATTATAGCTAAGCACCAAAATACAGCTCTTTAGCGAAGAGTGAAACCATTTTTCAATTTCTCCGGCGAAGTTTACCGCTAGGGATTTAGTTTTTTCTTTGTACTCCGAGCCGGTATTTGTCGACGGGTTGCACAATACAGCCGGTGTCTAAAGAGGGCGCCACTACTTGTGATATAATAATGCTTGGATGCGGTACAATTTTCCCGATTTTCACGCAGTCAACAGTTTTGCACGATTCTTTATTTAACCAGGATAAATTGTCGACATATTTTTTACAACCATTAAAATGTTGATAATCCCAGATAAACCTACAGATATGCAAATATCTATACGTACGTTTACTTAAGAACCAATTGGCCTTTATTCACTATCTCCCATGATTCCTCGCCATAAACGCGTGAGGTTAAAACATGCTAATTTAATTGAATAATGGACGCTGTGTCCTTAGTCTCTATAATACTAACGTTGCAAGTTAAATAAATAAAAGCATGTAAAAGTTAAGTATTTTTTAAATACTTTATTTATATTACACGGGAATTACTCACGGAAGATTAAACCGGTCACTCCGACTATGGTTTATATATTTATTTTTTTTATATTGAAAAGGTTTACTTTAAATCCATCAACACGCACTGGGCCAGCGTGGTGGAGATGGCCTAATAACCCTTTTGGTGGTAGGCTAAACAGCAGCAGCAGTGGACTGTTAAAAAGCTGATTATGATAATGATGAGGTTTACGTTTGGCCACTAACTCATCTGATGGAAAGCGATGTTGTGGCCGAAAATGGAGCACGTGGACCTAGAAGGTACTTATTCACTCTGGCCTTGAAGACTAGCTATATTTTCTATGTATTTCTTCTTTCATTGTCAAGTCCATTGCATTTTGTCGTCCATGTAGAATGGATTGCAGGGTGCAATCGGGACACTACGTGGGACGATATCAGCCTTTATACAGGAATCCTATACAAGGGAACCGCTAATGCTGTTTACCTACTGTCCAGTGGAACCGTCTCTGTTGTGGTGTTCAAGAGAAAAGACTGGAGAGATTTTAACTTACTTTAGTAACTGCGCTTCGTTTACAGTCGACAATCTTATAGGAATCATGAATCCGAGTAACTATAACACGGGGTTCTTCAAAAGAGTCTTTAAGGGTCGGATTATGATGCCCCTGGTATTGCGTGTAGAAGCTTCTATGGAGTTTTGGAAATAAACCGGCCAAGTGCGAGTCGGGCTCGCGCACTGAGGGTTCCGTACCACCACAAAATTCAATAACGAAATTACCAGTCATAACTTGGTAATGAACAGAAACTTAATATATCCGACTCGCACTTAGCCATTTTTTATTATTTGTTGTTATACTTTAGAGTGTACTATAATCATATAATGTTTGACGCTTGTAGGTATTACCATTTTTACATTAGAGATAATACAAAAATACGTTTAAAAAATACGTTTGTTGTATGGGGGTATCCCTTTCGTTTTTTATTTTTGTTATCCGCCGTAACATTACATATAATGTGAAAATTTCAACTGGCTATCTGTAACGGTTCGAAAGATACAGTCTTTAATAGGTAGGACAGACGGACAGTCAGACAGACAGACATACGGACAGACAGACAGACATCATAGGCTTAGTAATAGGGTCCCGTTTTTACCCTTTGCGTACGGAAACCTAAAAATGTAATTTTGTAACTTTCCGTGCCCCCAATAAAATGGACCTAATATAATTTTTCACGCAGATTCGGCATCACGTTTCAGTTATAAAAGGTGCTGATTAAAGTTTGCCGCGGTCCGAGTGAGCATCGCTGCGATTTTTGTTTGAACACTGGAGCGGTGGTAGGGCGACCACAAGACACAATGTCTATGTATATTCCCACTGCTGGGATACAGGCCTTCTCTCAGAGCGAAATTTCAATGTCAAATGTGTACATAAACGTGTCTGTGCTGTTGACTGTTGAAGAGTTCCTGTATCTGGAGCTAATCCGGGATGTTGATTCAGGGGCCTTACGGCTAACTGCTTCATCATCATCATCATCAGCCAGAAGACGTCCACTGCTGAACATAGGCCTCCCCTTTTAACCTCCACACTGAACGACAGCCTGCCTTTTGCATCCACTGGATGCCAGCGACTCTCACTATGTCGTCGGTCCATCTAATGGGAGGCCTACCTACGCTGCGTCTTCCGGTTCGTGGTCTCCACTCAAGAACCTTTCTTCCCCATCGGTTATCGGTTCTTCGAGCGATGTGGCCTGCCCATTGCCACTTCAACTTGCAAACAAACTAACTGCTTACGCGGTATCAAACTAACGTTAAAACCGCGCAGTTTGTAAAATCACGCGAACGTGAACCTTAACGCGCCCAGGTACGGTTTGCGGTCGCGCAACTTTTTTTTTGCACCTAAGCTGGATTGCTTTAAACAGCTGGGCGTAAGGCCCCAGGTCATGCTTACCTTAAATGTATTGTCATCGGAACTGAACCAACTTGTAAAATTTCAACTCCTCAGAATAAAAAGAAGTGGTTCTAATTCAGCTTCTAAGATTTGATCCAAACAAACAAACTAATATACAAACATTGCAAGTTAAATAGAAGCTAGTAATAAATATTATTAATATACAAAATACTTTTTCTAAACATGCTTATAGGCGTCGACGGCCTTATAGAATTTAGTCACCTAATTTCAATATGGTCGTCGACGCCATTTTTGTCTTTTTGTTTTTGATTTTTCGTGTTGTTTTTTTTCCAGTAAACCCTTCCATTTGATACCCATATTAAGGGAGTACATAAAAATAAATGGTCCGCCATCTTTTGGAATCCGCCATATTGGATTTAGAATGACGTCACTTAGCTAACCATGCACTGTCACCTATGTCACCCAAACTAAACGTGTATGCCAAATTCCTGCTTACTCGGTTGAGGATAACTGGTCTAAAATTCAAGATTTGTTCCACACATAAGTAAGTAAGCAACGATGGTCACTCTCTCCGAGAGAATACCCAGGTAGAATAGCTGACGGCTAGCAAACAGAATCGGTTTAAGTTCCTCCAGAACTCTCCCGTCTTCAGAAATGCACGCTTAATACTCGCCAGTGTTTTTAGATTTAATGGTATTTCGTACTTAAGAATATCTTGAGCAAAAATAACTACTGCATTTTGCAGGGAAATTACGAATTCAGTTTCATTTATATTCAGCTTGGTTGGCATATCTGATTGTATGTGAATATAACCTGTTTTTTTAGGGTTCCATACCTCTAAAGGAAGAAACGAACCTTTATAGGATCACTTTGTTGACCGTGTGTCCGTTTGGCTGTTTGTCAGAATGTCTGTCTGTCAAGACCCTTTTTATCGCGTAGAGCCGTTACGTACCCGTAGAACGCGTAGAGGTATCAATTTAAATTTATATCAAATACTCGGGTTTCTTTCAGCTGTAAAAAAATCAAACTTGTAAGTCAATGCGATTAAAAGATTTATGGTCGTTTACGTCGCATAATTTGCGATTTCACAAAGAGAACAAAACCTATAGGTACTTTCCGTTGACCTAGAATCATGAAATTTGTCAAGAAGCAATGTCTTAACACATGTAATGGAAAAAAACTGAAATCCGTAAATATATAGTAAAATAACAAAAAAAAAAAACACCAAATTTACTGTTACAAACCTACATTTTGTAGCTGGTATTTATCGGAGAACCTGTTTTCCAACTACAAAGTTAAGTTTGTTCTTTGTTTGTTTTTCGTGGAACTCGATTCTCGGGATGATGAAGTATCTACATACATATTTATAACGTTTGTACGGAATCCTCAGGGTGCGAGTCCTAGTCACACTTGTCCAGTTTTTTCTTTTGCGGGTGGAAAAAAGGTTGCTTATACTTAAGGTTCAGTTACACGGGCAATTTAAATTGCTTAATCTTGGGCAATTATGACATCAAGCAATTTACTGCGATGCCAAGATGCAACTTTGTTACTAAAGATATCACCGCCATAGCTTATCTTGTATCTTTATTTTTACTGTGGCTATACTGATCGGTAAATGGATTATGGATAAAATTAATATACTAGGCAATTATTATGCCCTCAATGACCCACTGCTGGGTATAGGCCTCTCTTTGTTTATGCCATTCTCCCCGGTCTCTCGATAGTCACATCTACTCGTTTCTACTGTTACTCGTTAATTAATGCAAATTGGCGATATGTAGTGCATAGTTTAGAATATTTATGAAGCAATATTGTCTACTACTTCATCAAAACTCGCGTGAGGATTAATTAAAAATTATTATAACAACGATTATGTTTATCGGTAGAGACGACCGACCGCGGCTTTGGTATCGCCAGTACCGTCTCCAGAATCGCGCGTACTCCCTGATAAAGGAGTTCTAATAGCTCCGAAACCGGTCGATCTTCTCGACCGATAAACATAAACGTGAGTGTAAGCCATTGTTATAGTAATTTTTTATGTTTATTGCTAAGAATTTTATCAGATTGCTTCATTATCCCCGGCAACTATTTCCGGGAAATGGTTGCTGTAAAAATCGCCCGTGTACCTTTATACATGCATGCATTAATAATCTGCTAACTTTTTCATAAGCAGGATTTTTTCTCATGCAAACGTAGAAGTAGCTACCAGCCACAAGTCAGTTGTTGAAGAAAGTTCCTAAAAGACGACTGAATAGCTTAACAATTTACCACTACGGCCTATGTACATCGTAAGATAGTATGTCCATGAATCTCAAAAGTGCAAAGACATATGACATTCACCAACATGTGGTCCAGCGTGGTGGATTAGGTCCCACCCTCTCTTTGAGAGGAAGCCTGTCCCAGCAGTGGGAATATAAAAGGCAGATTGAGAGCTATCGTCGCTAGATCTTCAGTAAACGAAACACATACACGAGTCAAAGCCAATATTATTCATAACTAGCGAACCGCCCGCCCGGCTTCTCACGGGTGTAATTTACGTGCGAAGCTGGAGCGGGTTGCTAGTTATATATATAAACCTTCCTTGAAAATGTATCTAACTGATGGCGAAAACCGC
Source organism: Agriopis marginaria (assembly GCA_932305915.1). NCBI lineage: Eukaryota > Metazoa > Arthropoda > Insecta > Lepidoptera > Geometridae > Agriopis > Agriopis marginaria. Next base: position 14,911,027 of record OW029914.1, on the reverse strand, counting down.
ATCAAAATCCGTTGCGTGGTTTAGAAGGAGTTAGCGGCCATACAGACATACAGACAGACGCGGAAAGCGACTTCAATTTATACTATGTAGAGATATATATATGTATATATAATATATTGATTCATCTTCAACCAGATCGTCGGTAACCAACAGGCATGTAGGTGGTCAAACACGGACTATTTAACCAGCGCTAAAAAAATATTTTACACTAAGTAATTAGGAATGTGTCTCATTCCGTCATTCGCTTCACTGCACGGCTAGATTGTACTGGCTTATAAATCCATAAAGTCGCTGTAACCAATCACTCTTATCAGACCGAGCGGAAAGCGAACACTACAAACCATGCCATAATCACTGAGAAAATGTTTCAGGCCATTATACTCATTGCAGTTACTCGTCTCATGACAGTGGAATCGGTTGGTGAGAAATCATTTCAAGCTTGCAAGAGCTACGGCCAATCTATGATGGAATGCCACAACGTTCTTTACCCAAGCTCAAGAGTACGTGTCCCTATTGATTTTCTGCTATTCCCTCATATGGTGCTAATCGGATTTAGAGAGAAGACAGAAGATCTTCCAGTGTGGAAATGTGGAGGAACGCTTATTAGTGATAAATGGGTGATGACTGCTGCTCATTGTAAGAAAGACCCAATGACAGGACCAGCAAGTATCATGAGAGTCGGTACAGCAACCTTCGAATTTGATGAAGTAGACGAAATGGCTCAAGAAAGAAATATTACTAAAATAATCATACACCCAGACTTCAAACCTCCATCGAAATACAACGATATCGCCCTAATGAAAGCTGATCCACCTTTTATTCTGTCACGGGACATTAGAATCGCCTGTCTCAACTTAAAAGATGATATGGGCAAAGTGAATCTTACAGCGATAGGTTTTGGAGTGACGCAAACTGGAGCGACGACTGGTAGTCAGACTTTAATGAAAGTTGATGTAGACCAAATACCCAGTGCGGTATGTAATAAATCCATGGCATCATTGATAAGAAGGAAGATCATAGCAAAAGGAATAACTGATACGCAGATATGTGCCGGAGACTACGACCATGGAGGTCGAGATACTTGTCAAGGGGATTCAGGTGGACCACTCCAATTTATGGTTGATAGAGTAGATTGTCTTAATACGTTTCCTCTTCACAAGGTTGTTGGAGTTACTTCATTTGGAAGAGATTGCGGAAGGAAAATGACCGCTGGAGTGTATACGAGGGTGTCTAAATATATTGAATGGATAGAAAGTGTAGTTTGGCCTTGAAATTAAGTGACTTTGAAGAGAAGGGTAAGTGAGAATGTGAAACTGTGATAATTATGAAGATCCTTATTAATCTTAAGAAACTTAACAAATTTATTAGATTAAATATATTTGTAAAATCTACAGGTTGTACTTTTAATTTAAATTAATTTGTAAGAAAGACAGTAACTCTTTATTGTGCATAACAGATAAAAAAAATACATACGCATGGAAAACACTTAATAGGTAGTGCTACAAGTAGCGCTCTTATCGCTAAAAGCGATCTCTCAAGCAACTATTATTATTATATTGTTTCAAAAAATTAAATGAATTATAATTATAGTCGAGTTTTTATTTGCAAAATTAAATGATCTAGAGGTCACATAAAATATTTAGCTTTTTTTGTACCTAAGTATTCTTATTTTTATTTACAAGGGAATTACTCATGTATGATTAGGCCGTTTATTCCGACTATAGTTCGTGTTCTTCTTAGCAAACCCTTTAATTTGATATTCATATCATGATGGTAGATAAGAAATATTTATCCGCCATCTTGGGGTGTACGCCATATTAAATTAAGCGTGGCGTCATTTAATTTTCCGTATTCAGCAGACCCTTTAATTTAATACCCATAACATGATGCATACAAAATAACTGGTCCACCATCGTTGGGAATCCGCCATATTGGATTTAAAATGACTTTATTTAGCTAACCATGCACAGACAAACTAAACGTGCATGCAAAATTTTAGCTCAATCGGTTAGGAACCAGTGTTTTAAAATTCAGTTGCAAGATTTGCCCCATTGGTACTAAACAAGGCAAGATAAATAAGAGCTTGTAAAGCTTGTAAAAACTATAGTCGGAATAACCGACTTAATCATACGTTTGTAATCCCCGTATAATACAAACAAAATATGATTCGTATGTCTACGATTCACTTTCCAAATATTCCAGAAAGGTAACCAGATAACAATATGAAGTCTCTCATAATTTCGGCGTCAAAATAAATCAATTGCTTACATCTGTATTTATTCCAAAGAAAGGTATTTTCCGTCTCCCAAATAATATACTGGGCATAACGTTGCTACGCGTTTCTCCCGCCAAAATTATGCGCGATATTTCCTTATTTTTCTTTATTGTATTTTTTTGTAATTAAATTTTAAGAAGCGATTCCTAAACCAAGGAAATTCAGCCCTAATTTCATGGCTGTAGAAGTTATAATGGAAATAAAAAGGTGTCTTAACTTACCAGCATTCTCTATGAAATATTCCAGAGAGTTGTAAAGGATAAAGGGCCTTACCTGAAACAAGGAGATATCATGAAAAAAACCGGCGCGTCATTGTAGCCGCAAGGGATGTTACGAATAAGAAATATGTTAATGTCACGTTTGGGGGAAGCCTCTGAAGATTGGTCATGGCTTAAGTGATAGGCGTCAGCGTGAAACAGTTGCAAAACTGTTTTTTTTTAATTGATGATTTTAAAAGTAGCATTTCATCATTAGCCAGTACACGTCCACTGCTGAATATAGGCCTCCCCCGTTAACCTCCACACTGAACGACAGCCTACCTTTTGCATCCACTGGATGCAAGCGACTCTCACAATGTCGTCGGTCCATCTAGTGGGAGGCCTACCTACACTGCGTCTTCCGGTTTGTGGTCTCCACTCAACAATCTTTCTTCCCCATCGGTTATAGGTTCTTCGACAATGTGGTCTGCCCATTGCCATTTCAACTTGCAAATTTTAACAGCAATGTTGACTCTGGTTCTTTGGCGAATATCCACGTTCCGGATTCTATGCATGTTATGTTCTATGCAAATTCAGTAGCAAGTTTTGTCTATAACTCTGACCAAGCAGGTTAAATATATGAATACATGCTAGTAATAAATAAATAAAAGTTAAAGAAAATTAAAATAAATAACTAAATAAAAACTAACTAACTGTTTTTACGTGGTGCAATAAAAACGTATATTTAATAAAAAGTAAAAGTTTATAAAAAACACGCTAATAATCACTAATCCTGAAGATCCTGGTAAGGATAATGAGACAAATTATTTAAATTATTGCATTGCCATCGGTCCTTGGTAAGTGTGCAAAATTTCAATGTAATTCCACGTTTTGAAGTAGTTGGAAATCAAGTTCAAAGATTCCGTTACATACAAACATAATAAAAGCGTTTTAAATATATCGATTTCTAAATTTCAGTCAGGAATCGATTCGTGCATGCAATTTGTTCAATTTAAATTGTTGCGTGAAATCCGATTCGCATTAAATTAAATGCAACGTGCGCTGGGTAGAAAAGCGTAGATAATTAAAACATGAGTAAACACGACATGAATAAACAAGTAAATAAGGCAGTTGTTTGTTTATATAATAATTTTTCAATATAGTAATTGTAAAGTTAACTTCATTTTCATACAAAATTTCCTATATTCATTTAAAGTCAGTCAAATCACGTTAAACTTAAACACTTCAAATGAAACACATATTTATTCTTCTTATTATTACTTATTATATAATTAGTGTATGTTCCCTATGGACTCCAAAATGGCTGGACCAATTTTGACGGGACTCACTGGCAGATAGTATGTATTTTAAAATATATATGTATGTATATCAGTCTCTAGCAGCCATATCACAAGCTTTACTTAATTTACCGTCAGATGACTGTGTGCTAAAATGTCCGGATATAATTTATTAATTTAAATTTAAATTTTATCACCGAACTAAAACAAAAACAGTTACAAACATAAATGCTAACAACTACAAGAATTACACGAAAACTTGGATACTTTTCGCTTCACTTATGTAAGGAGAGATAAGACTGTGATCACATTGATTAGCGACGATCAAATCACATCAGACATCCACCTCAGGGGGTTAGACAAGACCCACTTTCTGTTAGCGTTAACGCCTACGGAAAGATGAAATTTTATATAAAATGACATTGACAATGACATTCGCTTGAGAGATGTTATCTCAAGCTAATGTCATTTTCATACAATTTCATCTTTCCGTAGGCGTTAACGCTAACAGAAAGTGGGTCTTGTCTAACCCCCCCAGTATAGAGAACAGTATAAATAACAAATGACAAATAAAGCAGTGACACGCTTAGATAAAAACGTCAGTCTGTGTATTTTAAGAGTGAGAACTGAAATTAACCAGTAAATGTCAGAAGTGATTTTTTTTCAGTTTGCTCACTCATGCTTTGTGTCATGGCGTACACTTTTGGGTCACCTAAAACTCTGACACAGGTAGATGAAGTAATCAGCGAATGAAACGCTTTGATTCCATATCTCTAGTACGAATCGTGTCTGGATGTCTTCAAGTCGCGAGTGAATCGGTTTTTTTAGGCAAGCTCATCATCGCTTAACATCAGGCAGTCAAACGGCCTATTAGTAACTTTAAAAAAATATACGAGTATTTAGTGTTTGGTTTATATCCCATTTTTGCCTTACAGTAGCCGTGATGTATCAACAAGGTGTGTAATTGAGTAAGCTTTTACGTAGAAAGCTTAGCTGATCGCTCTCGCTTCCGCTTATGAAATGCAAACAGACCCTACTCCATAGTGTAAAAGCAGGTATTTTTCCGTCCAGTCGCCTTATCCTGCATGTCTCGCACTGTTTATGTTTCGGAGGATTTCAAATGATCCTACTAGGGTAAGAACGCATCACGATGCACCACGTCGAGATTCAAACTTTTTACAAGCTTTTATTTAACTTGCCTTGTGCTAAGTCTGTTAGCACTGCTAACAGACATACGAACGCGGCTTACCTCAACCGCCGTCTGACCAATGGGAGAGAAAGAGAGGGAAATATGATATTCTCACTCTTTCTCTCCCGTTGGTTGGACGGCGGTCCGTCAGCCGCGTTCGAGCGTCTGTTAGCATTATTAGTTTGGGTCAAATCCAGCAATTGAATTTTAAAACAGTTTACCTAACCGATTGAGCTGAAATTTTGCATACAAATTTAGTTTGGATGTCAATGCATGGTTAGCTAAATGACGTCATAAAAAGATTGTAAATAAACCAACCAAGTACGAGTCGGGCTCGCGCACTTTAGGGTTCCATACCACCACAATATTGAGTAACGAAATTACCAGTTATAACTTGGTAATGACGAGAAACTTGTTACCGACTTGCACTTGGCCATTTTTTTTTTTTTTGTATATTTTAGAGAGTGTACTATAATCGACTAAGTTTGACGCTTGTACGTATTACCGTTTTTCCATTAGAGCTAATACAAAAATACGTTAAAAAAAGACAGACAGACATCGTAGCCTTAGTAATAGGATCCCATTTGTACCCTTTGGGTACGAAACCCTAAAAAAGGTCACATACCTTTATAACTACATGACATAATCCTTGTAAACAACTTTTACTGTAGACTAATCCAGAAATAGCTTAAAAATCAGCTGTTCCATCTATTATGACTTCTGTGGTTCCGTAGAAAAGGGTTACTCGAATGCGACAAAACATTTGTTACAGCTGATTTTTTAAAGAAATACGTGTCGTGTCGTGAAACGTCCTAGTGGGTTTGCATCTTAAAAGTTTTGCGCAGAATTTCGCGCTATCTGGGATCCTTCGCTGTTGTAATGTGAATACTGCTTTTATATGGAAATTGGACTATTAAAGAAATAAGTAGTAAAAGTGGATCCAAATAAATAGTGAACCTACACCTATGTTTAAATCGAGTACTTCTATCTAATGGTTCTGAATAAAAATAGGCTTACAAGCATCGACATACAATTCCTATATCACAATCTCTCGGTGAAAACAGTCAAAAAACGTCGTCCGAGTGTGCATCCTACTTATATTATAATATTATAAACGCAAAAGTTTGTATGTATGGATGTTTGTTCCTCTTTCACGCAAAAACTACTGAATGGATTTTAATGAAAGTTTACCATAATATAGCTTAGACATTAGAATAACACATAGGCTATAACGAGTTGTAGTAGCGAGGCCGAAGGCCGAGTTCTACGCGTACGAAGTAGCGGGTTTCAGCCAGTTTATTATATAACAATTACTAGCTGCGCCCCGCTTACAGTGTCACACGTGGTCACAGGTAGACTAGATGATTGATAATTATAATCACAGAAAGAGAAGTAAATAGAACGGAAATGAGAAGGAAAATCTGTTACCAGGCATATGAATGAACCTTGATTGAACATTATTATTTAGATCAACGCGTCGAACTCCACATCACAGTTGATAACTGAATTCTAATGACTGACGTTTCGTTTATATGGGTGTAACTGGCTACAACAAATTTCTTACAAAAACGCCTTGACAGCCGTTCTTATTTAAACAATAAAAAACTTTGTTTATAAGAAAACATTGCAAATGGTTGCAAAGACAGCTCACAAGATGTACTCAAATCAAGTCAAGATCAAGTTTTAAAAGACACTTCATTACAGCAATCGCAATTTACAACTCGCGCGAGAATGTCTAATATTCATTTAAACTTTGCTCCAGAGGTTTACGAGATGGATTTTTGTGACAAATGTTAGAACATTAGGCGGGACAAAAATTAGACTTGTAAATCTTAGATTAGTGGGCTACCTCAGAATGTAAGGGCATCAAACATGATAAAATAATATCAAATTACAATATAATTATCAATTTAACAAACCGACTTCAATTTTAGTATAACACGCAATTTTGTTTGTTATTTTGGCTTATTATGTGAACCAAGTAAACGAATTTTCCAGTTTAGATTTAATAACTAAACCACTGAACCATTATCATAAACATTATCTGGAAAGTATCAAGAAAAGCCAGAGGTTCCATACATTTATACAGAGTGTAGATTTTCCTCCAATACAAGTTCCGATCGGGCCCCATCTAGATAAGGAGACAATTTTGTGCCCATTTTTTATAATTGCCAATCTGGTCCGCGCCGGCAGCCGTAAGTTGTCAGAATAATAAGGTACAAATGGACAAGTTCGATTAAGAACTCGCGTACCGATACAGGCTATCATGATAGCGCGTTTAAAACCTTTTAAGGCTACGCTCAACGGCCAGAACTATCTCTTTCCCACGTTTTCAAAGCGTTAAGTGAGCTCTCGAAAGATTTTTTTATCTCGTCTGCCATCCTATATTACATCAACACGAGAATTGCTTTAAACGATTTTCAATGTTATTCTAAGGATCATCATCATCAGCCAGAAGACGTCTGCTGAACATAGGCCTCCCCTTTTAACCTCCACACTGAACGACAGCCTGCCTTTTGCATCCACTGGATGCCCGCGACTCTCACAATGTCGTCGGTCCATCTAGTGGGAGGCCTCCCTACGCTGCGTCATCCGGTTCGTGATTACACCGAGATTCTAAGGATAGGACTTTTAAATTCTTACCAAGTGATTTTTTATTTCCGAAAACTTTGATATGCGCAAGTAAGATAGCCGCGCACTTTTAGCTGCCCAAGCCCCAACATGGGAATAAAAAAATGCAGTCTTTAAAATAATAATGGAACAGCAGTTTTCATGATAACATTATTTCTATTTCAGAGAATGAGAATGAACAAAACTAAAAAAAACTCCAATAAAGACAGAATATCATCATGAAAATTGTTTATAACTATTTGCAGTGTTATAGATACTTAGTGCCTGTTTTTTTTTCTACTCAGTGTTATTTTATCTTCAAAACGTTAAAAATGTGCAAAAGATATAGCTCTGGCACATCGGCCCATGCAGAACATACCGTTTCTCAACGTCTTTTTAAAGTTGTCACTCTGTCATTTTATACTTTGTGTCTTAGATCCAAAGATTTGGAGACGGCCGATTAAGAATTTAGGGAATTCAATTTATTTTTATACAAGACGGGTTGGCGCGAATTTAAAATTCAAATTTTATTTTAAAAGGTAAGTGTGCGTTGGGATTTAGTTATCGAGACATTTTATCAGGTGAGATGATGTAGTAAAAATTTTAGGACTGCAATTTGGATAAATAAGGTAATATTTGGAGGTAATTTTTCGTTTAGGGGTAGGGTTTTTTTCTGTAATGTTCTTGAAAAGAATTCTTTAAGTAACCATAACACAAGAAACCATCAGACAGTTTGAAATGTTCATGAAATAAATTAACTTAGTTTCCGTAGAGACAAAATAACATTTGTTTTCATATAATTGGTAAAATAAATTACATATCTTTTGTCCGTAAATGTGTTGCTATACAGGGCTAATGGTAATCAGTTAGCTACCTCTTAAGGGCGGCTTCAATACGTCAAAACAAACAACTTTTGTTCTACGACTTACCTAAATTCACAAAAAAAAATAACTGCTGTTTCATACATTTTGTCGGGAATTAATGATTTTTTCATGTAGAAAGGCTGATATTTTTTTAGCTAATTCCGAAAAGTCGTAGTTTTTTGTTTGTTTCAATGTACCGAGCTAACTGATTACCAGTAGCCCTGTATAAGGTTTTACAAACGGTGGTATTTAGCCGAGAGGAGGCCAAAAGGAGACAACTTTTACTAAAAAGAAATGTCGAAAAACATATCACCTGTTCCCATCAAGATAGAATACATATAGAGTCACAATCGTTCCAAAAAAATTACCGAATCTAAACTCGGCGTACGCTACGAATTGAGCAGTCTTTTTGGTTGGTTACGCGATCCGACTACAACGCCGCGCGATGCCAGAGCTACGATGACATAGCGGACAACTTAACGTTGAACACTATGCAAGCGATATAACATCTAAATTGGATTAAATGTGGCATTGTGATGTATATAATTGATACAACGTATGTGCAATGACGCTTGGACGTTTTTTGACTGTTTTTACTTAGATATTGTGACTCTACAGGAATTGTATCTCGATGCCTCGTCCTTAGTAAAATATCATTCACATTCGAAGAAATATATTATGAAACAGAAGATCGTTTTCTCGGGATTTCAGTGTTGATCTACAGCAAATGTAGTTAATAATCAATGACCTCCTTTCGACCACCATTCTTTAAAACCCTGTTTAAGAGACAAAATTATTCCAGTAGTTATTGAAGTTCTTAACAAGGATTTACGCGAAATTCGTTTATTCGAATCACAAAAACTAAATGAAAGTTACCGTCCAACATTTCAACTCGTGAACCAATCAGAGCTGTCACGAAAATGAACTGTCCTCAAAATCCCGTCTCAGAAGAACAAGGGCGGGTGATTGAAAAAGTTTCATTTGACAATATTCTCCTTGGTTTAATGTTAGAACGGTAGACCCTACTAAGGAAACTTGAATCGAATCGAAACTTCATCGTTCTAAAGTAGAAACCATCTTAGTCCAAAAAAATATATTTTCATGTTAACTATAATAAACAATAGACAATAGTATATTTCATTTTATTTATATTCACGGGAATTACTCACGTAACACATAAGATTAAGCCGGTTATTCCGACTATAGTTTCAACCGCATTAGGCGGTCTTTTTCAAGGTGAATGCACGCGGCTGTGTGTCGTATTGCACAACGGGCCACCGCACTCTTCATTCTTCCCGTGAACATGGTGCATGTAACTGCGCCGAAATATCGGGAGCGCATTCCACAACCTTACCACGGTAAATATGCCGTAAATAATCGTATAACTTCAATAATTATCAATTGAGAATATAAAATATGGCATTTCGATTGGATGATATGATAAGATCGACGTTCGAATGATAACGTCGTCCAAGTAATGAAATTACCAGTTATAACTTGGTAATGAACAGAAATTTGTCACCGACTCGCACTTGGCCATTATTTATTATTTGTTCATCAATGGTATCTGTGAGTGTGAGTGTGTGTGTGTGTGTGTGTGAGTGTGAGATACATGCCAAGTTTGACGCTTGTATGTATTACCATTTATAAATAAGAGCTAATACAAAAATACGTTTGTTGTATGAGGAGTTGAGGACCCACCCTTTCGTTTTTACTTTTTGACTTTTTGTTATTTGTTAGTTAATCCGCCATAATATGACATATTCTGTAAAAATTTCAACTGGCTATCTGTTACGGTTCGAAACATAGAGCCGTTTAAAGGTAGGAAGCACAGACACAACAGCGTAGGCTTAGTAATAGGGTCCCGTTTTTACCCTTTGTACGGAACCCTAAAAATAACTCGCCAAAACAATCAAACACGTAAAAGCATTGCGGCGTCATGTGTCATGTTTGATACTCCAGGACTTCAGCTTTAACTCAATTCGACTTCTCAAAGATAACTTACCTCAGTATTCGAGATCACAAAAGTAATTTAACTCGATTCGAGTTCACAAAGGTAGAGCCAAGAATGTGTAAAGCTTAGTACGCATTAGGAGACATCTACAGACATAATATGTCACAACTTCATGTGAGACATGTCTCAAAACAAACATCTTACGAGACAACACTCCATTAAGGCGATGTTTTCCCACTTTTAAGCGACACTTGTTACTACAGACCATAAGTCTTAATACGGGGTGTAAGGGGAACACTCTCGAAGCCAAAAGAAGGTAATTGTACTCATCATTATGAACAACTTTTACTATGCGACCAGCCCTGAAATCGCGAAAAAAATATCAGCTGAACAAAACCATGAAACTTATAAACACTTGCGTGCGTTTCGCTACTTCTATTTTTTAAATTTTTCTCTTATTTTTCGAAAAGTATAGCTGTAATGTAAAATGTGCCTTTGCGGTTGGTCCATAATATTGAAATCTGTATATATTAAGACATCTTAGATATCATTTAGTAAAAGTATACAAAAAAGATAGAGGGAGGAAAACGCAAATCAATTTTGCTTTCGTATTTTTTTTCTATTGGGCGAAATGTCCTTAATCTTGTTTCGGTCTTTACGGTTTCTTAGATAAAAAAATCCATTTTGATATGACACCATTTTTATAATTTTAAGCTAACCATGGAAGTAGACAAACTAAAACTAGAATTCCAAAATTGGTAAAAGTGGGAAGAGAGGGCCTTAACCGTCGTTGTCAAAGATATTTAAAAGCCGTTTTACAATATGCATGGTAAAATTTTAGGTATCTGGATGTTCGAGCATAAAACGAAAAAATAAAGCCTTAATTGTCAAAACAAAGAAATCTTTGCTTCGGGGTCAATTTACACTTAGCTTAGGTGATGGCAGCTATTCTTGAGATCCTATTTTCGTTTGTACCGTGTCTTGATCCAGAGTCTTGGCACAGAGTCTTGACACAGAGTCTTGCTATAGATGTCTCCTAATGCGTACTAAGCTTTAGCTCAAGGGTGAGCTAACAATATCGACATGATTAAACCGAGATATTTCATTAGCAGTCCATGTGGAATTCTGCTGGGCCGTATCCGTGCGTTGAAATATCTGCCAGGTGGAAATTTGGGAACTTTGGGATATATCTGACCTAAAGGATGGACAAGGTAAGGTAAGGTAAGCGGAGCGTTGGTCGTCCGGCTGCAAAATGGGTCGACGAAATTATTACTATCGCAGGTCGAACCTGGACTTGATTAGCACAGGACCGAGGCAGATGGCATAGCAAGAGAGAGGCCTAAACCCAGCAGTGGGATAAGGAAGGCTGTAGATGATGATGATGACGATAAAAGGATGGACTATCAAACTTTTACCGGCGTTATCGGATAGGATATATAACGTAGTATGTTACGGGTACAGGTTTTTTTTGATGCAAGTGCCTATAACCTGGCCTGGCGCACTCCGCACTTTAGGTATGAAGCTACAAGTAGCCGAATAAAATTGTCGGACCTGCTGCGCGATAGACAGAGATAACGCGACAAGAGTTACGCGATAGACAGAGAGGCAACTTCTAGGTTAATATAGCTGTAGGTAGTTAACGCTCGCACGTCCTAAATTGCACTTTATCGTGTAGTAGCAAGAGTCGCTACTTATTAAAATGATTTATCGAAGCGAATCTACTGTACTTGTAAATATGTCTTCTGTGCTATAACTAAACAAAATACAAATACACTAACGTTGTGTTTCTATAAACACAACGAGATTTAGTGACTGATTTCGAAGCTATTAGAACTCCTTCATCAGGGAAAACGCGCGCTCCCGGAGATAGCCGCACTGGCGGTGACTTCTTCGGTTTACAAAGGATCTTCACGCGAGTATTGATTAAATACAGGCTAATTATCATTTAATCATCATCAGCCAGAAGACGTCCACTGCTGAACATAGGCCTCCCCCTTTAACCTCCACACTGAACGAAAGCCTGTCATCTGCATCCACTGGATGTCCGCGACTCTCACAATGTCGTAGGTCCATCTAGTTAGGCCTACTTACGCTGCATCATTATCATTTAATATTTAAACTAATAATAACTGACTTCAAAATTTGCAAATGGAGGCCAAACGCAAGCCTACCATAGTAAAAAAAAAAGCATTTTATTTACTTGGATGACATGTTTTCCCCAGTTATTTTGATTTAAAACCAAACTACTGAACCTATTTTGATTATATTAGACAAATCTGAAAGTATTTAATTCAGTTATTTTTTTCATATCTTTTCATAAATGACAGAATTCTGAGGTAACAAAAAAATATATATAACCGAACTGACAACCCCCTTTTTGAAGTCAGTTAAATGACTAAAACCGCTGAATTAAAACCGCAAGCCCTTTGAACCTTTTAAAACAGAGTTATTAAAATTTTTTAACAAGTAAACTTAAGTTATAAATAAATTAGCAAAGCAAGTTGGTAAAGCAAGAGTTGTTAACCCTATCTAGTCCTCTAACTTGATAACTTAACAAAGTGAAACGTGGGTAGGTAGGAGCAGACGGCACACGGTCGAATAAGATGGCGAACTTACCCGTGCATATGGTTATTTTATTTATATACTACTATCGAGCCGCCCGCCCGGCTTCGCACGGGTGTTATTTACGTGCGAAGCCGGGGCGGGTCGCTAGTTACATATACCTTCCGAGAAAATGTATCTAACTGGTGGTGAAAACCGCATCAAAATCCGTTGCATGGTTTAGGAGGAGTTAGCGGCCATACAGATAGACAGACGCGGAAAGCGACTTTAATTTATACTATGTAGAGATAGAGATAGAGATAAAACTTGTTTCATGTTTTGGTAGAGCATATTTGTATTGAAAGTAGGCGCTGAGACTTGAACCTAACTTCCACGCAATTGACCAGCCAATACGGGCTGAATTTTAGAACCTTCCTCTTTTTTAGAAGTCGGTAAATAACTTGAAAAGTATTTGTTTTATCCTTATAGGTTGCATACTTAAATGAAGAAAAGGAAAAAAAATGTGGGAGGAATGAAGGAATAAAATTTTAGAAAAAGGTATTATATTTTTCAGGTTTCACCGCTTATTTAATTTATGTGAACATAAACACATAAAAGAAAGCAAATGTGTTGGACGGATAATTAGATGGATATTTACTGTATGCTATATTATTTTGTTCTACATGTTTCTAATGTTAATTAATTTCGTTTCTTTTTGGTGACGACGAACTGTAAATTTATTATTAGCAGTGTTCTCATGGAAGTGATGTAACATCTTATATGGGTGTCTATTTATAAACCTAATCCTATGTGATAAAACAAAAATGTATACTTTCTTCCAAGTTTTAATCAAGGTTCTATCAAAGTATTGTCAAAATTAGGTATAGTTTATATTAAAACGGATCACACTAATCTTTAAAATATTAAAGTCTGCGATTCAATTTCCACTTAACTCTCCGTATAGTTAATATGGAACAGTGGTGCTCAGTCGAAAGGAGGTACTTGTACTGTATTATAAACGGTTTTTTTTACTATAAGACAAACTCTGCAATCACTAGAAATAGGTGCTTTAATTATATTATTTCGTTGTGTGCGAATGACTTTATGTATGTAATTAAAATACATACACAAAAAAATAATCATTGCGCCAAAGTCCGCCAACTTGTTCGCTAATTTAAAACACCCGTTTGTCGCCCACTTAAAACGGTAAGTTAAACCTGAAAAAGCTACCTTCAGGAGTTTAAAAAGAATTTGTTTACCTCAAAAGATAAACTCAAAGAGAGATATCTAAAGAATTTCCCATTAAAACATTTTTCTCCCTTTTTTAACGGAAATTTAAGTTATTTTAGTGAGCGGATTTTAACGAAAAATATTAAGTTTGACGGTTTGTTTTACGGGAAAAAGACTTGTTCTAAGATGAAGTCATTCAGGTAAGTACATAGTTAGAACTTAGGTACTAAAGCAGCGAAAAAATTACAAAGAAAAATACAAGAGAATAAAGCCCTAAATGGAGATAGGACTTTTATCTTCGTGTCGACGGTTGGGCTCAGATCGTACCTTGGCATTGTATCTCAGTCTAACAAAATTTTGTTCAGTAAAATTAAAGTAAATGTTTATGCTATGTGAAGTAAGAATATAATATCGAGTTAGGCAGTAAGGCTTTTTTTAATGTAATGTTAAGGTAGCATTCCGATTTTGGTGACCGCGACCGGCGACCGCGAACAACGACCGCGACCGACGACCGCGACCGACGACCGCGACCGACGACTGCGACTGACGACCGCGACCGGCGACTGCCACCTCGTCGCGCGTTTCACGGCTCGGTATGAATTTATATGGAGTGCTAAACAATGCAAACGATCGCGTTGCGCGACTTTGGTGGTCGCTTGCATTGTTTATCACTCCATGTAAATTCATATTCATCGCGGCCATTGGTCGCAATCGCCAGTCGCGATCGCCAAGACCGGAATGCTACCTTTAGACAAACAAGCGACGGGCTGATAGCAAACTCACGAGTTTACTTAAATACATAATTTTAGTAAGAGTGTCCTGACTCTCCTTTCTTGAATTTGTGTAGCAAACGTGCTCCATCGTAGACCGCATCATCGCTAACATCAGGCAAGTTGACGGTCAAACGCAAGCCTATTATTAATAAATAAAAAAAGAACCAACATCCACGTATTTGTAAATCAATGGATGTTCCATAGAGAAATGTTATTCACGTACAACGAAATGTATGGAACAGCTGATATTTTTCCGCGATTTCGGGGTAGGTCCCATAGTAAAAGTTACTCATGATGATGAGTACAATGACCTCCTTTCGGCTTGATACCACCGTTCTGTGTGACCCAGTAGATACAATTTCTACCAGATCGGGTGATTTTATGCATGTTTTCTTAGTAAACGTTTAAATGTAAAGGTGTGGAAGAAGCTTGTTTTTAGATTAAACTATTTATGCCTAGTAATTGAATCTTACTTCACAATCATAGTTACTTACCCTCCTCGCGTTTCCAGCAATTTGCATATTTCAGGGCCTCGTCCCTTGTTGTTTTAGGGTTGTTGACCTTTTGACAGTTAGGTTAGATATACCTCACAGTTAGGTATTCGTAACGATTTGTTACCCCATAGACATCTGATATAGGACGAGCACTCTAAGCCAAAACATTAGCACAAAAAGTTCATATAAAACGCTCCATCTGCTAATGACACACCAGTACCGATATCGAATGAGCGACAATGGCAACGGTTGGAAAACGTCGTGAACAATCACGAAAGTTGTGTTACATAACTTTTATCTTTTTACCGTCACAAAATTCAAACGGTTGATCGTTGAGCAAGCAGTGCGCGTTACTCAAAACATCCCCTGATTCGAGGACATAGTTAATTACATTTTAGAGCTCAGAACCTCACTACCACCTGGTAATGATTAAAAGTGGGCAAAAATCTTATGCGATTAATGACCTCCTTTAGACTTAGTACTATCGTTCCGCTTTTAACACGTTTATTTAGATTTCCTGTCTTTATTTTGGTACTCTATTGCTGTATAGTGTTAAATTCATATGCATGTTATATTTGCACTTAAAAAGCTCTTCGGCCAGTCATGTATTTAGTAAGTTAAATTATTGTCCACGTTTAGATGTTGATTATTACAAATTTATTATCAGCAATTCCATATCAAATTTAGTTAATAGAATTTAAGGATTTGCAGTAGATAATGCTACATTAACTCGATTTTACACTTTACATTTTCTTTTACCATTTATCATTTTAATAATAACTATAATTCCAAGATCATTATATATTGATAGCCCCGTTGGGCCAGTTAGTAGTGAAATTGCCTTCTGCGCTTGGGGGCGTGGGTTTGATTCCCACCTACGGCAAATATTCATTTGATGAAGATTTGTGTTTATTCTATATCTGGGTGTTATTTACTATTTAAAAATGTATTTTAAAAATATATCTGTATGTATTTCATCAATATATATTCAAGTCTCTGGCAGCCATATTACAAGCTTTGCTTAGTTTGTGGTCAGATAACCGTGTGTGCAAAAATTTTTTATATTTTATATTTCATTTATTTACTTTTTTTACACCAAACTAGATGAAATAAACAGTTGCAAAAAATTCAAAAAAACCTGTATCAAACATCATAGATTGCGTGAGTGAGTTAGATGTGATGTCTATTGTTATCCAGTCGGTGGTATCGCAGTTCCAATATCAGATGTTTGCGCCCTTGTTGGTTTATGGCTAAGAGGTCCGTACTTGGGCCGGAGTTTGTGTACTCGGGTGTCTTTTCAAGTTCCGGCGACAGATTTACTTAAAAAGTTAATTGGGAATTGGGAAATTGGTACTCGGTGACACAAAGAACCTCCCTCTCTTTTTAAGCGGTTTGTTTTACGGGAAAAAGACTTGTTCTAAGATGAAGTCATTCAGGTAAGTACATAGTTAGAACTTAGGTACTAAAGCAGCGAAAAAATTACAAAGAAAAATACAAGAGAATAAAGCCCTAAATGGAGATAGGACTTTTATCTTCGTGTCGACGGTTGGGCTCAGATCGTACCTTGGCATTGTATCTCAGTCTAACAAAATTTTGTTCAGTAAAATTAAAGTAAATGTTTATGCTATGTGAAGTAAGAATATAATATCGAGTTAGGCAGTAAGGCTTTTTTTAATGTAATGTTAAGGTAGCATTCCGATTTTGGTGACCGCGACCGGCGACCGCGAACAACGACCGCGACCGACGACCGCGACCGACGACCGCGACCGACGACTGCGACTGACGACCGCGACCGGCGACTGCCACCTCGTCGCGCGTTTCACGGCTCGGTATGAATTTATATGGAGTGCTAAACAATGCAAACGATCGCGTTGCGCGACTTTGGTGGTCGCTTGCATTGTTTATCACTCCATGTAAATTCATATTCATCGCGGCCATTGGTCGCAATCGCCAGTCGCGATCGCCAAGACCGGAATGCTACCTTTAGACAAACAAGCGACGGGCTGATAGCAAACTCACGAGTTTACTTAAATACATAATTTTAGTAAGAGTGTCCTGACTCTCCTTTCTTGAATTTGTGTAGCAAACGTGCTCCATCGTAGACCGCATCATCGCTAACATCAGGCAAGTTGACGGTCAAACGCAAGCCTATTATTAATAAATAAAAAAAGAACCAACATCCACGTATTTGTAAATCAATGGATGTTCCATAGAGAAATGTTATTCACGTACAACGAAATGTATGGAACAGCTGATATTTTTCCGCGATTTCGGGGTAGGTCCCATAGTAAAAGTTACTCATGATGATGAGTACAATGACCTCCTTTCGGCTTGATACCACCGTTCTGTGTGACCCAGTAGATACAATTTCTACCAGATCGGGTGATTTTATGCATGTTTTCTTAGTAAACGTTTAAATGTAAAGGTGTGGAAGAAGCTTGTTTTTAGATTAAACTATTTATGCCTAGTAATTGAATCTTACTTCACAATCATAGTTACTTACCCTCCTCGCGTTTCCAGCAATTTGCATATTTCAGGGCCTCGTCCCTTGTTGTTTTAGGGTTGTTGACCTTTTGACAGTTAGGTTAGATATACCTCACAGTTAGGTATTCGTAACGATTTGTTACCCCATAGACATCTGATATAGGACGAGCACTCTAAGCCAAAACATTAGCACAAAAAGTTCATATATAACGCTCCATCTGCTAATGACACACCAGTACCGATATCGAATGAGCGACAATGGCAACGGTTGGAAAACGTCGTGAACAATCACGAAAGTTGTGTTACTTAACTTTTATCTTTTTACCGTCACAAAATTCAAACGGTTGATCGTTGAGCAAGCAGTGCGCGTTACTCAAAACATCCCCTGATTCGAGGACATAGTTAATTACATTTTAGAGCTCAGAACCTCACTACCACCTGGTAATGATTAAAAGTGGGCAAAAATCTTATGCGATTAATGACCTCCTTTAGACTTAGTACTATCGTTCCGCTTTTAACACGTTTATTTAGATTTCCTGTCTTTATTTTGGTACTCTATTGCTGTATAGTGTTAAATTCATATGCATGTTATATTTGCACTTAAAAAGCTCTTCGGCCAGTCATGTATTTAGTAAGTTAAATTATTGTCCACGTTTAGATGTTGATTATTACAAATTTATTATCAGCAATTCCATATCAAATTTAGTTAATAGAATTTAAGGATTTGCAGTAGATAATGCTACATTAACTCGATTTTACACTTTACATTTTCTTTTACCATTTATCATTTTAATAATAACTATAATTCCAAGATCATTATATATTGATAGCCCCGTTGGGCCAGTTAGTAGTGAAATTGCCTTCTGCGCTTGGGGGCGTGGGTTTGATTCCCACCTACGGCAAATATTCATTTGATGAAGATTTGTGTTTATTCTATATCTGGGTGTTATTTACTATTTAAAAATGTATTTTAAAAATATATCTGTATGTATTTCATCAATATATATTCAAGTCTCTGGCAGCCATATTACAAGCTTTGCTTAGTTTGTGGTCAGATAACCGTGTGTGCAAAAATTTTTTATATTTTATATTTCATTTATTTACTTTTTTTACACCAAACTAGATGAAATAAACAGTTGCAAAAAATTCAAAAAAACCTGTATCAAACATCATAGATTGCGTGAGTGAGTTAGATGTGATGTCTATTGTTATCCAGTCGGTGGTATCGCAGTTCCAATATCAGATGTTTGCGCCCTTGTTGGTTTATGGCTAAGAGGTCCGTACTTGGGCCGGAGTTTGTGTACTCGGGTGTCTTTTCAAGTTCCGGCGACAGATTTACTTAAAAAGTTAATTGGGAATTGGGAAATTGGTACTCGGTGACACAAAGAACCTCCCTCTCTTTTTAAGCGGTGTCAAAAATCGACACCGCTTTATGGTTGATATGCCGAGAACCCGTACTAAGCGCTTTGATTCCACATTTATTGTGCGAACTGCTAGTCTGTGGAATTCGCTGCCTGAGTGGGTGTTCCCCCATAGTTACAATTTGGGTGTCTTCAAGTCGAGAGTGAATAGGTTTCTTCTAGGCTAGCGTGCTCCATCGTAGGCCGCATCATCGCTTAACATAAGGCGAGTAGGCGGCCAAGAGGTTAAAAAAAAAAGGTCAAATAGTGTTTACGGTTTTGCTTGCGATGACTGAGTGAATGGATGAGTGAGTAAATGAGTGAGTGGTATTTCGCTTTTATAATAATTATGTAGAGTTAGATTCCACGCCAAATTAAACACCTACTAATAAAGGCGTAAGATAATTGCCGTCCTAATGCCCCATAATGAAATTGACCACTGGGCGGCAATTATGCAAATTAAGGTTCGCTGAAATTCACGGAAATTATGTCGACAATTCAAAATTAAGTATGGCAACACTAGTTTAAGAAGTGTAAAGCTGGATTTCCATTTCAGGGGCAGCTAAAGTCGGCTGTCTCACTTGCCAAATTCAATGATTTTTGAAGATTTAAAATATCTGAAGTTATAAATTCCGATCTTGTCAACCGCGACCGGTGATCACGACCGGCAACCGCGACCACCGGCATCCATTGCGTCGCGCGACGTGTGGGTCGCTTGCATTGTTTAACACTCCATATAAATTCATAGTGATCAGAAGATCACGCGACGCAGCCGCTGCTGCCGGTCGCGGTCGCCTGTTGCGGTCGCCGGTCGCGGTCGCCGGTCACGGTCGCCGTCGCCGTCACCGTCGCCAAGATCGGAATGCTACCTTAGGTCAGAATTTTAAAATACCGATAAGGCATTAAGACATTCCAAATTAGATGGCGTCGCAGATAGAAAAAAAAACTCGTTTTTTTTCTTTCTCCTCCATCGTGTAAAATATAAACACGAACATTTATTATACATTATTTGCAGTATTATACTAAATATAATTAGTTCAATAGTTTTTTTTCTAATTCTCACCGTACGAAATTTAATTATGAAAACATGCGAAAGAGATAGCTGTAGCCGTTGAGCGCAAGTATACGATTTGTGCGTAAAAATTATGCGCGTAACTATATCACACATGCATATTTATAACTTCGTATATATGCTTTATTCTTTGTCGCTCGCGTATTTAACTATTTTTGAAGATATACATGATTAAAAGAATTTGCTTATGTGAAATCTAAGACAGCTGTGTATGCGTCAGCTGTTCCATACATTTTGTCGAGTGTCAATGACTATTTTCTATGGAACAGCAGATTTTTTTTATAATTATTTCAAGTTAGGCTCCATTGTAAAAGTTGTTCATAATGATGAGTACAATTACCTCTTTTCGACTTAGTATAGTCTATATGCGACTACAATGGGACAAAAAATTTAATAACGAAAAAAAAAAATCAGCTGTAATGGATAGATAGTTAATATAGATTTCAAATAATATTCACAGTGAAGCCTACTCGTTTAATGTACGATTTAATATAAAACCAGCGACAATAACGCGGATATCAATGCAATAGAAAACAATTTACGCGTGCGCCTCGTTAATGCGTATCAAACGTGCGCGCGCGGGGCGAATCCCAATGATATTACGGCCTAGGGTTGCCATGAATTAGAAAACAAACTGTCAAAATAAGGAACGGTGCTTTCGGGTATTTACGAATGGATTTAAGACGAGCTGACGGGATATTTGTATTTTCATGAATCAGTCAGAATTGGTGAAGTTATTGCTACCAAATTACGTCACTTCGTCTACTTGAATCACAGAATAATAAATAGCATAGAATACGTCACGTGATTTACAAAGCGTACAAGGCCGTCTGTCAAATATTATGTAGCCTTTGGAGCCTTTTATAGGGGCCTTACGAACAGCAGCTAATTGCGGCACTTAATCCGCTCAGTTAGAAAATCACGCGACTGCAAACCGTATCTGTCTAACTCTATCACGTTCGCGTGATTTTCCAACTGAGCGGATTAGGTGCCGCAATTAGCTGTTGTCCGTAAGGCCCCGGGGGTCCCTAGTACATTAAAATAGTGTACAACCCTGCAATTTGCCGTCCTGTTAAAAAAATATCTGTTTCGTTCTGGTAGCAACAGTTTTGGCATATGAGTAAAGAATGTAACATGTTTAATTCGTTTATGCTAAATTAGCACTACTTCTATGCTTTACTCCTTTACCTGAAACTTGAATATACAGCGTAAAGCTCTATTTCAAGAACATTTATAAAATATCCTCGGTGTACATTCTTGACGATTTCAAATTGGTAGAAAACATTTAGGTGGCTACCCTGAGCCACTACCCAGCACTAAATGCACAATCCACATAATGTATCCGCGGGCGATGGCGCGGATCAGAATCCACTTAATTTATTCGAACACTATTCGTGCGTGAGCATTACAATTTTTATTGACAACCCTATAAATTGTCTATGTGTGGGTGGAAGTGTGATGTTAATATGTTACTTATTGATATTTGCGTTCATTTGAGTAAGCTTGTGTTTTCAACCGACTTCCAAATTAAGTTTTCAGTTTGACTGTTTTTTTTACAAGCTTTTATTTAAATAACAATGTTAGTTTGTTAGTTAAGGTCAACTTGCAAGCTGAATTAGAAGCAGTTCCTCCTGACCGATGTTGCTGAGATTCTGCATACACCTTAAAATCTGATGATAATACTATATGCACATACTAGGTAAAGCTACTACGTAGACTATATGCAATACGTACCCAATATTGTAATATTTTCAAAATGGCCGTCTAAATAATAATCAAAAGCATTAAAAAAAAATTAACCTTGATTATCACTTGCTCGAGTGTAGGCAATCAATCAAGATAACGAATATTAAAAAACGGAAATCAGATGAGTTTAGAATATAAGTTAGAATGACCAAAGAGCATTAAACCAATACGTCATAGGATGAGTTGAGTACGGAACAACCTAAAATATTTCTAGCATTATTACCTACATATTGACAGTCGAAAATACAAAAGTTTAGGAAAATACTCGTAATAAAATGATAATTATAGTGCCAACTCAAACTTTTAGTCATCCATTGAAGTAATT
This sequence comes from Agriopis marginaria, assembly GCA_932305915.1. NCBI lineage: Eukaryota > Metazoa > Arthropoda > Insecta > Lepidoptera > Geometridae > Agriopis > Agriopis marginaria. The sequence goes on along the minus strand of OW029914.1, from coordinate 14,888,576 downwards.
AAAAAAAGGAAAGAAACGTAAGAGTGTAATTAACTGGCAAACTCTCGTATTTCACCGTAAAAAAAAATAAAAATGAGGAATTAATGTGTGGAAAAGAGAACTGCTTCTAACCAAACCACCAAATATCCAAATTGACAGCTTTTAGAGCCTCGCCGGATCGAGCAGGACTAACTACCCGCATTTTATAAGAGGATTATGCTACGTAGTGGGAGAGCTTGTGGTCACTGAAATTAGGGTCCACGCAGTGAAGAACTGAAGATAACTCATACGGTTCTTGTCAAAATTAATTATTGTCAGACATCATCGAGATACAATATCTATAGACTACTATAGAGACTCAATCTCTTAGTGAAAACAGTCAAAAATCGTCCGTGTGTCGTTGTACATACCTAGACATCAATTATATAGTTCGCAATGCCACACTTACTCCAATTTAGACGTTACGTCGCTTGTCCGCTATGTCGTCGTATCACTGGCATCGCGCGGCGGTGTAGTCGGAACGGGGTTCCCTTACAACCAAAAAGTCAGCGATGCCTAGCGTACGTGCGAGTTTCGGTTTTTTTTTTCAAGTTTGTGACTCTGTATGTATTGTATCTCGATGTTGTCAGATATATCTTATGTCTCGGTGATAGGAAAACCTACACTCATTTTAATAAAGAATATTTTTAACCGCCGAAAAAAGGTGATCCTAGTCGTCGTCTCGTACCTATATGTATTATTAATAATAATAAACTATTAATGTGTTATCGGAAAAACGAAAAACTACCCATTTTAAAAGGGTGATTGATATGATTATACGACTCGGTCAATCGCAATTTTTTTTTGTAGGCCTACTATACGCCAAGGGTTTGAAAGCTGTATGTTCATCACTTCTTAGATTAAAGTACTATTAAATGAAGGAACCTCACAGAAATGCCACTGACCTCTCTAACTGCAAAAAATATTACGTTTTTCACTAAAATGTCGATTCAATTGGAATCATTGCAAACGGGAGCGATTTGAGCGAGTTCAACCGCTTTATACGCTCAAATCGCTTGAAGCGCTTTTATCGCAATTGCACCAGTAAAGGATTAGTCGATATTACAATGGGATCGGCTAATTGATATTGTAATTGTTTACGCGTAAACAGATCAATAGTATAATCCTTGTAATACTAAGCTATGAATATAGACATTTTGACATTATGACTGTTTGAGGCTGATAATTCGGCCTCTTCGATCAAGTAAACAGAGGATTTTGCACTAACCGCCAGACCACGTCCAACCGTCCAAACTCTGCCAAAAAGTGCCGTTCGTCCTTCTACTATATATCTATAAAATATGTTATATTAAAATAATAATATCTAAAACAAGCTTTTGGCTTTAGCAAAGAAAATATAATCCATCATGTGATGGTGAAACTAAGAATGGGTTATCATAATTGAATGCGTATACAACATTGCAAGTCTGTGCTGCTAACCATTGAGGAGTTCCCTAGTCAGGAACCAACCCTGAGTAAAGCAATCAAGTCCTGGTAAAACTTTAAACCGGCTATCATAATAAAATGCGTACACAACATTTCGTGTCTGTACTGTTGACCGTTGAAGAGTTCCTTTATCTGGATCTAACCCTGGATGTCGATTCAAGTCATGCTTAGGTACCATTTATCATCGGAACTGAACCAACATGTAAAATTTCAACTCCTTATAGGGTAAGAGGAAGTGGTCTAATTGAGCTTACAAGATTTGGACTTAACATGCAGCTATAGCACGTCCACTGGTGGACATAAGCCTCCCCCATCGATTTCCAATAGGGCCGGTTGGAAGGGGCCTGCATCCAGCGTGCTAGCAGTGGGTAGGGCACATAGCAAGCAGGATGGATGGCCGATGGGGCCCAAAGGTTCTCGAATGGAGACCACGGACCGATAAGCGCAGCGTAGGACGTCCACCCACAAGATGGACGGACGACCTAAAAGAGACCGCAGGGACTTGACATACAAACAAATATACACATAAAAATGTGAAGTTAAATAAAAGCTTGTCAAAATCACCTGCTTGTTTCCTTGCAACGAATGACACACTTTCGTACAAAAAACTTCCAAAATCACCATCTCCAGCTATCGCGGCAAAACATCCGAAATATCGTCATCAAAGGCTCGACGAGTAATGGTAACCGCCACCGGCAGCCCTCGGAAAAATGACGCTGGCAAAGGAAACATTGCCTACTGTGGCGTACTCTACAAACAGTATGGACAACAATACAAATAATCGACAGTGTAAAAAAATGCTAGTGAAAATGAACGCGCATTTATGTTCCATAATAATTAAATATATAGATAATTAAAAATATATATGTATATTTGTGTTAAGTGTATTGTAAGTGTAAACTCAAGGGTTCGTCTGAAAACCGGCGCTGATAGTCCTTGGCTTTCAGCATTTATGCCGAGACGGACCCATTCGACACTGATTGTATTCTCTAGATATAAGTTTTTTGTAAAGGTGTCGAATAAAATTTATTTTCTTTCTTTTCTTTCTTTCTTTCTTTCTTCCCAGTGATCTATCTCCATTCGGGGTTTCTTCTGGTAAGGGTCCTTATTTGGTTAAAAAGCTTATAACTTTTAAACGGCTGGCTTGATTATGATCAAACATAACTAAGCACCATCGCAATGGCACTAGCTTCCGAATGAAAAAGCCGCATTTTAATTGCATTAGTCGTTTTGTATGAAAATACACACGAATAAAATATAATTTGCTGTGATTTGCGTTTTAGCTTTGATTTTTTATATAAGTTAAGTATGTTTATTTCTTACACACATGACACAGCCCCTAACCCCAAATGCATAAATATACATATATACCTTTTTCGTTCCCTTGTCGGTAGAAAGCTGCGAGCAACCGAGGTGGAAAGGAATAATAACGTACCAGTGCCACTTCAACTTCATTAAAATGTGGTCACTATAGGCCCCATAAGCAAGTTTAAAGTCGCACAACGAGCTATGGCGAGGGCTATGCTCGGGATTTCTCTACAAGATCGAATCAGAAATGAGGAGATCTGTAGACAAACAAAATTTACCGACATAGCCCACCGGATTAGCAAGTTGAAGTGGCAGTGGGCAGGGAACATAGCACGCCGAACAGATGGCCGATGGGGCCGAAAGGTTCTATAATGGAGACCGCAGACCGATAAGCGCAGCGTAGAACATATGAGGGACAGACGACCTCATAGAGACCGCAGGGAAACGCTGGATGCATACCGCTTCCAACCAGGCTTTTATGGAGATCGATGGGGGAGGGGCCTATGTCTAGCAGCGGACGTCCTATGGCTGAAATTATGATAAAAAGTGCCACTTCAGCTTTTTTTATTTAAAAGTTTGCATCGCCCATACTTTCATAGCAATATTCTGGTGGCAGAGCGATTTATTCACGTTAGAAGATACACGGAAACGTACTCAAATACCGGCGGCCTTCAGTCGAGGCGATGTTTTTTATATAAAAAAATATGGGCTGCGATAAAGATGGCCCTCGATTACCAGCTTACTGACTTTTTTTGTGAAGGTTTACGAAAAACTGTTGCTTTAGCTCATCAGGCTTGGTGAATAAATGAATTTTCATAAACTGGGTTACGCGGAAAGGGTATAACTACGCCGAAATTCAGTGAGGAGTTTTGGAAAAATCACGAAAATATATGTTTCGCCTCGTTATATTATTATACTTTGCCACACTCGAGCACTTAATGAATAATAATTCACCATTAGTACACAATAAAACACGAAAATACACAAGTTTAGGCAAATAATACAACGATCCGACATGTTTTTTCACGTTGGCGCCAAAATTCCAGTAAAAAATAAAAAGACGCTGAGTTGCCACCATAAGCCAATTTCAGGAATTAAATAAAAAACCTCTTTACTCTATAACATAATATAAACTTTATTCCGGGCAAAAAGCTTCACTATGGATATTACCACAGTTGAAACGAATAAAAGAAATAGCAAATAAAAACAATAAATCCGAGCTAGCCTTTAGGAAGATCGGGACGTAAAAAGCGCTAACTCGCAAGAAACCGACCTAGGGTTGCCAGTTACAACAGATGAACTTTGCTATATTAAAAAAATACTGGGAAAAACTTCTTGTAGGCTGTAAATATTTTAAATAAATACCTACTTAGCTAAGAAGCTGCAATTAAACAAGTTTTGAAGAAATTTTTATTTTCTAATCACACAAAGGAGCACAAGGAGCTTTCTGTCCCTTTGTCTCTTTGTTTCTGTTCCATACATTTTGTCGAGTGTCAATGACTGTTTTCTATAGAAGAGCTGATATTTTTTTCGCGATTACAGGGTTGGTCCCATAGTAAAAGTTGTTTATAATGATGAGAACAATTACATTATTTTGGCTTCGAGAGTGTTCCCCTTACACTCCGTATATTATCTTATAATTTAATTGAGGCCTAATTAGAATAAAAAACACATACATGCACTCCAAGAGTATACAGGATGTCTCGAAAAGGGTGTACTACGCCAAAACGAGCTGATTGTACTTGTCATTATAAACAACTGATGAGTACAATGAGCTCCTTTCTGTTTAGTACACAGTATCTGTGTAGCCCTGTATGAAGTCTCCCTTCCATAGTTGGTAAACCTACACTTTTATGGCGGACGACTTTGTAAAAATGTTTCCGAATAGTTGGTAGATTTGACAAGTTCTAGACTTCTGAATATAGTTTTATGATGTTGATACTTCCTAAGTTTGTTTCTTGAATGTTGGTAGAATAAAATCAGAGATAAAATAAAAATACAATAAAAATGGGAAACTTATTCCGAGCATGGAAAAAATCAATATGATATTCATGTCATAATTTTAGTCGTAATGTTTTTAGTCACGCACTACGGAATGGAGAAGCTTATGGGGTAAGAATTTGTGTGTTTGTTTGTACTATTATTCTCCACTATAGCTATCAATTGGGTTTAAAAAGAAAAAGGATAAGTTATTTGCACAAAGCATGAGTAAATGGTACACAGATTAAAGTCGCATGCACAATGTTAGGTGTTAAAACAATATTACTCACTTTGTATTATGTTCAAATCCAGAGAGAAGTACCGTAAATATTATGCATAAAATTTTTGACTTAAATAAATATTCACAACGGCTTCATTGTGGTGGATATTACCTAAACTTAATCATAATGTGTCAAGCATTTTAAAAGTTGTGAGAAGTTTTCCGAATTTATCGTGGCTTTAAACCATTTTAATGTGAGTTATGCATTGCATTTTTTTTATTAAAGCGTATAGTCATTATCAGCCTTTCATGTTCCCACTGCTGGGTCACAGGCCTTCTCTCAGAGAGAGGATGGGCCATAATCCACCATGCTATAATAATTAATTAATTACTTTTTACACTTATATTTTAAAAAGAAAAGAGCTTCATATTCAAATACTTTAAAATAAGTAAAAGCTTTTTTTCATCAACTTTTTTACGTTTTTAAATCACGATATTTTTTTTTAGTTTTTCAGTTCGTTAGACAACCCTAAGTTTTAATATGAAATGGATACGAGTAAAGTAACCCGTAGCCGTCGGCGGTCTCGAGAAAAACGGACACCCTGTACAAATGACTTTCAAATCTGAATAAAATGTTGCCGACTGTACTGTTACACACTTCGCGGGATTTTTATTGCCTACTAACTTAGAATGTGTTTTCAGGATTACGCAGAAAGGGTGTACTAAGCCTAAAGAAGGTCACTACTCATTACTATAAAAACTTGTACTAGAAACCGCGAAATAGCTGTTCATTCATTGAAAAATGACAGTCAATCAAAATGTATGGATCGGTTTTTTTGCGATTTCAAATTCCGCCCCATAGTAAAAGTTTTTCTTATTGCTGAGTATAATAATGACCTCCTTTCGGCTTAGTACACCCTTTCTGCGTAACCCTGTATCCTGGCAGCGCCCCGGTTTCTCATCATCATCATCAGCCAGAAGACGTCCACTGCTGAACATAGGCCACCCCCTTATACCTCTACACTGAACGACAGCCTGCCATCTGCATCCGCTGGATGCCCGCGACTCTCACGATGTCGTCGGTCCATCTCGTGAGAGGCCTACGCTGCGTCTTCCGGTACGTGGTCTCCACTCAAGAACCGTTCCATCGGTTATCGATTCTTCGAGCGATGTGGCCTGCCCATTGCCACTTCAGCTTGCAAATTGTTATCGCTATGTCGGTGAGTTTGTTTTTTTTGGCGAATATCCGTTCCAGATACTGTTGCGCAAATAAACTTAGAGCATAGCTCTCTCTGTTGCTCGCTGTGTGCCCACTTTTTCACTATACCGCTAAACCGCTTAACGCAAAAACTGTAAGGACGGGCACACTTACTCATTTTTCATGCACACTATAACTACAATTACACTACAACTTGCAGCGACACCAATAAACTAACTATTAGTCCATATGCAAGAAAGGTCCATATGCAGTTTAAGCTCAAATTAGTTTTTCTCTGTAGTTTTTTCTTTCAAAAATTGGCAACGACCTCGCCTCTAAAGATGTTCAACCAAATAATTGGAATAAACATAACAAACGGAACTCGAATCACGTTACTGTATTGTGCAGTTTGTGCAGTAAAAATCAACGGAACCCAAACGGGCAAATTATATTTTGGCCAGTTTCCCACTTTGACTGCAGCTTTGTGCCCGGATTTCATTGAAAACTCTTGGCACCGACAATGTACTGATTTCTGTAACAATAAAATATCTAACAGAATGTTGGGAAAATTAAGATATTTCATACAAAATTATCACTTTAGGAAATATGCCATTTTTCAAATAAATATTTCACTTGGTATTTTTTAGAATTTTCGGTTTTCCATTTTTTACCCACTACGAATATGGTAGGTATTCTATAAGCGTTTTGGGTAAACCGCTGAGTTTGTGTTAGTCTGTTGTTTTTGGTTTTTTTTTTTTATTAGTTTAAAAGTAATGAGCTAGCTCTTTCTTAATTAGTCGCGGTTGTTTCGATTTTAATTTATAAATATAGATTAAAAATATAAATAGGAACGCACATCGTGTGAAGCACACATTGTGCTAGCTCCACTGATCTGTGACAGGTATGTGGATGAGCTTCCAGGCGGTGGCGGCTAGTGCGATGGTAAAACCACGATGTCGGCATCAGATCAAACAGTTCTTTAGAACACTCCCCGTTGTAAATGCGATACAAGATACAGAGAGACCCAACGTCTCTGCGCATGTTGAGCCGTTCTAGGTGTTCGGTGAGCTTGGGATCATTGACAATTCTTACAGCTGTATGTTGTAATGAATGAAGAGGCTCAAGTTAATACTTGGGTGCTCCGTTCCAAAGATGGGAGCAGTAATTCATAATTTATTCAAAAATATAAAAGGTCTGACAAAAATACAAAACATAAGTAAACAAAAAGCAATACTTTATGCTAAGAACTTCATGGGAGCGGTGCTTCCATCTCGAAGAAGATTATCAAAATAATGATCGAATTTCCAAGCATATTTGAAAAAACATTTTTTAAATCTTTATTTTCAATTTAACTCATTAACCTGATGGTAAGAGCCACACCTCGAAAATTCTTGCATTGTTGACTAGTTGGGTTTTAAGTTTAAAATCTTATCAAAGTTGTTTGCCACCAAAACAGACAATTTAAACTGAAAATCGACCAATAAACCATTTCATAAAAATCGCTGCCCCATCTCATTCCCTAAGAAGGCCAATTTTGCCGAATGCATTTCATTTCATCGTAAAGTCCTTAGATCCCCCACACCGTTCTCCAGAATGGAAAGTAATTCCTCATATGATTTTCCCTCAAAAACTATCTCACACGAATTGTAAGAATCTTGTACGAAAATTGAACGATCCGTCCGGATTTCTTTGATACAAAGGATTGAACAAAACATTTTGAGGGCGCGTTTTTCTTGGATTTTAGGATTTAGAACATTCCAGAGATGGGATAGGTTTTTATAAAGCTGGGTAAAGTGTTGTTTTGCTAAATATGAACGAGACAAAAATATAGGCAGGCTACAGAACTAGAGAGTTATGATCTTCTCAAAGGATAAAAGCAGCTGTCCTTTTCACAAAGACTTAGCTATTATTCCGGAATATCTGATAAGTTTAAAGGAACTATATCTGTCATTCACGCCCAACGATATGAATAGAAAATCTGATGTTTACTTCGCAATGTTTGGATTGGACCCTCATATCAAACAAACAAGTAAAGTGGGCTGGCGGGTGCAAACGCATCTGGCCTAAATCAGGCTTCATGCCTTTAGTTTAATTTATCCTGCAGACGGCCGTGTCTTTTTTTGCATGTGGACTAGTGTCGCTACAAGTCTCATGGCGTACGTGAAAATTAGTTTGATGTACTTACAGTTTTTGCGTTAAGTGTTTTAGCGATAAAGTGAAAAAAGCGGACATTAGTACACGAACGATAATTGTACTAAGGAAAATTTGCCTCCATTCCAGAACCTTTGCCATGCCCCATCGGCCATCTGTCCTGCGTGATATGTGCCCTACCCACTGCCACTTGCTAATTTGGTGGGCTATGTCGGTGACTTTCGTTTGTCTATCTACGGATCTCCTCATTTCTGATGGATGAGGTTCTGGAATGGAGACCACGGACTGGTAAGTGCAGCGTAGGACGTCCACCCACCAGATGGACTGACGACCTAAAAGAGACCGCAGGAAAACGCTGGATGCAGGCCGCTTCCAATCGGTCCTTTTGGAGATCGATGGGGGAGGCCTATGTCCAGCATACACGTCTGGATATGTGGACGTCTTATGGCTGAAATGATGATATCTACCTTGGTTTATCTGACATGAGTTTAAACCCATGTAAAAGTCTAACAAAATTTTATTGTGTATTTTGGCTTTGTATCACTATTCCGTATAAGCCTGATATTATTTCAACACACAACTAAACTCTGTTCACCTTGTGTTTCCGTGATTATAATATACAAACAGGCAAATAGCATGGAATTGCTATGACTTGAACAAAATTAACTTTACAGACTCACTAAAGTCGAATTTTTCAAACTCAAAACACCATAAAACCCACATGAACAAAGCAATCCCAGCGAAATTTCACTCAAACATCCATCTGGGAATGGTGGAACGGCGAACGTCGAATAGCATTCCGGAACAAGGCAGCATCATAAATCAGAGGCACGTGTGACTGACGATGTGGCTTGATGGCTTGATGGATGCGGGCGCCCTGATGCTATGTCAGTTGCTGATGACCTTGTAATGGCACCAACAGGTAGGTTGATAGAGGAAGACACCATTTTATTTTTGTAGTTAAGCTTTTTATTCCTTAGCTGGTCCTTAACAGCTGGCCTTTTGAAAACTCACAGCGGGGAATGGAGAGAGCTATGCTCGGAGTGTCTTTGCGCGATAGAATCGGAAACGTGGACATTTGCCGAAGAACCAGAGTTACCGAAACTCACCTGATGTTAAGTGATTATGCAGTTTACGATGGACGCTTACCTAGAAGAAACCGATTCACTCGTGATTTGAAGACGCCAGATTCAAGTTCCACAAAAAGTTCCAGTGTGCCTTTGTTTAAAAAAAACTGATCTTTGACAAAAATACGGACCGAAACCAGAATTAAGAATGTTTTCAAGTCAGTCATGAATTCCTAAAAATTTCGCGCTCATCCGCTAGTTTCCACTTCTAGCGTCGTATACTTACATGAACTGTAATTTGATCTACTTTAAAAGCTGAAGTGACAGTATATGGGCGACTATAATATCTGTAGAAGAACCGATCGTTAGGATAGATGGGTTCTATCCTAACGATCCTGATCCTGTGGTCAGACGAAGCGATGACCTGCAAAGGGCTGGTGGCAAGCGGAATGCGAAAAGTAGATGATGCGGACATGTGACGTTCGTTATGAGAAGTTCTTTAGTTCTTCTTCAGTTAGTAACTCTTGGCGGAGTACGATAAGAGTTGTAGACTGTCTGACCGATACTATGTTTGTAAGACTTCCATAGTCTTCCCGACGATGATCTCAGTAACAAGACTGATAATACGTCCAGCAATGGACAAGGATAGGCTGATGATGATGCAATGCCATTAGAAATGATAGTATAGTTATATACGGGCTATAGATAGCCCATAAATAGATAGTTGATCCAGTTGGTAATGAGCCTGCCTTCTGCGCTTGCTGAATGATCATGGTTCATGGATCATGGTTTGTTCTATATCTGGGTGTTAATATTTATTTAAGTATGTATCTCAAAATATATATGCATGTATGTCAGTCTCTGACAGCCATATCACAAGCTTTGCTTAGTTTGGTTGGGGTCAGATAATAATGGGCAAAAAAAAAAAAAAATGTTTACAAACAATTCTACGTCCGAAATGCTGCATTAAAATCCTTTGAAAGCTTATTCATTAATCCAGATAGTGCTTGGTTGATCGCTGTTGAATATGTAACTTGGACGCCTGGATCCCGTGTTAAGGCACTACGTAAGCAACCCAATGCATTGCAAAACAACTCTACACAATCCTTCCTACAATGTTCAGTTTCAACTTTGATAATATTATTTTATTGATTGTTTATTTGGCGTTGTGTGCCGTTTTAGTCAATAAAAATAAAAAATAGTTATAGTTTGAATCTGCCTTAAGCTTGACAGGACACATGGCCAGACGTAATTATAGGAGGTGGTGTACAACAGTAACCGCGGGTGGCCGAGACTAGGTTGGAAGAACCCAGGCCGACCGAGGATGAGGTCGACTGACGACATCAAAAATAGTGTCGGGACCGAGTGGATGCGAATAGCGAGAGAGCGGGGGGAGTGGCATAAACAAAGGGAGGCCAATACCCAGCAGTGGGTCACTCAGGGCTGATGATGATGATAAATTTGAGCTAGTACCGAAAAAAATCTGCCAATAACTGAAGGAGGCCTGGTAAACAAGTATTGCACACACTGACATATTCTTACTAGTTCTACAAACGCACACTTCAATATTGAGCGGCACACAACTACAAACGATATGCTCAAAAGTCATCAAATGGACGACCAAGGTAAGTAACAACTATGAGTCTGATAGTAACTACGAGTCTGATAATAATTACTGAGTCTGATAGTAGCTACTGTGAGTCTGATAGTAACTACTATGAGACTAATAGTAACTATATGAGTCTGATAGTAACTTCTATGAGTCTGATAGCAACTTCTATGAATCTAATAGTAACTACTATGAGTCTTATAGTAACTACTATGAGTCTGATAGTACCTACCTACGATGAGTCTGATAGTAACTACTATCAGAGTTTGATAGTAATTAGGTACATCATAGTCTGATAAAACACGCTTACCTAAAAGGAACCAATTCACTTCCCAAATAGAAAACTGCAAGATTTTGTTTCAAGAAACAAAGATGAATAGTAAGTAGTTCCTAAAAGACTCTGATAGTCCTATAAGATTCTGATAGTCATTCCAAAACTTTGACAATCGGTGGGATTCGAACCTGCGCCATCTGGTATACATTTCGAGCACTCTATCCACTAAGCTTCGACCTCCTGTCGGCCTTCCAATACTTTAGCTGTCTTTGCAACCAATCTAAGCGTTGGTGACGTCATCTATAAGTTATAAGTTCCTCTATTTAGTATTCATCATCATCCTCATCAGCCAGAAGACGTCCACTGCTGAACGTAGGCCTCCACCTTTAACCTCCACACTCAACGAAAGCCTGCCATCTGCATCCACTGGATGCCCGCGACTCTCACAATGTCGTCGGTCCGTCTAGTGGTTAGTATTATAATCCACTAAATTAGTTCAGCCAGTCAAATCAGCCACATAGAATGGTCGGTAACATTCTTGAAATAACCTAATCTAAACTGTACATAGCGTTAATTGCCATACATGCAACGGGACCATGGAATCCATCAGCGATATAGAATGGTTAATATGGCCATATTGAAGAATACTGCCATACGTACAAGTTTTTTTTATGGCGGTAAGATGAAATTAGAACTAAATAAATAAATATAATAAATATATTCGGGACATTTTTTCACACACGGTCATCTGACCCCAAACTAAGCAAAGCTTGTGATATGGCTGCCAGAGACTGATATACATACATATATAGTTGTAAATACATACTTAAATAGATATTAACAACCAGATATAGAACAAACACAAATGTTCGTCGCATAAATGTTTGTCCTAGATGGGAATCGAACCCACGCCCCCAAGCTCAGAAGGCAGGTTCACTACCAACTGGACCAACGGGCTATCTGTAGTGTATTGTGACTTTTCTAGGGTTCCGTACCCAAAGGGTTACAACAGGACCCTATTACTAAGCCTACGCTGTCTGTGCTACCTTTTAACGGCTGTATCTTTTGAACCGTATTAAACAGAATATGTAATGTTATAGCGGACTAAGGAATTATAATACAATATAAAAGTAAACAAATACAGTCAAAATATTGAAATAATAGGGGTTAAATGTACAACAAACGTATTTTACCTTTACTGAACTTATGTAAAAACGGTAATACGTACAAGCGTCAAACTTGGCATGATTATAGTACACACTCAAAAGTAAAACTAAAAATAATTAATACTGGTCAATACGAGTCGGGCACGCGCCAAAGATCCCGAACGGATGTTTTAAATGTTTATCGGGACTTATCACGTATTATTTAATTTAGGTAAAAAAATGTACCTTTCGCTCGACGTTTCGACCATGTTACAATGGCCGTGGTCACGAGCTGACTGAAAACTGCGGGTGAGTCCGGCGAGAAGAGCGGGTGTTTTGTTCTCCTACCCTCACCCCATTGTAACATGGTCGAAACGTCGAGCGAAAGGTACATATTTTACCTAAATTAAATAATACGTGATAAGTCCCGATAAACATTTAAAACATGTGTTCAAATCGCGAAAGTTTAAAAATTACTAAACCGAACGGAATTTAAAAAAAATGGGTTCTGAACCGTTGCTGTTCGAGTCTGGCTTTCTCTTGGCCGGTGCTTACTTTATCAAGCATGCCAAGAATGAGTATGAATTTATGACGGCATTTCATATGCTGGAAACGACCAACTTACTGATGTTAAGCAGTCACTATCGCCTGCAGATATCTATGTGTAGCAAAGCAGGTATTGCCGATACTTTGCCAACCCTTATAGACTCCAGGACTCGCCACTTTTAAAGAACCTCTTCGTTGATCGAAAAGGTCCTGTGTCAAAAATGTTTTCAAAGGTACAAAAACTGCTCATACTTTAAATGCACACGTTCGAGGACAAGTTTCGAAATATATATTATATATATATTACGTAATTATATATAATATATTATATACATAAATATTGGCACGATGGCTCATATAGCGAATTGACGACTATAACTGCAACGAAGCAACCAGCTTTGATTTCAAATAATAGAAAGGACCCTTTCGGGGGTAGGCTAAAAGTCCAGCAGTGCACTGTTAAAAGCCTGATTATGTTGATGATGAATAGAAAGTCACTGTGGCAAAATACTAACTGAATTTAGCTAAATGCCCCTACCATGTACTTGCTATGTTCCGTGGTCAAAACTAAGCGTACCCGAGCAACCGAAATCAAAATTAGGCAAATTGAACTAATGCCACGTCCACGGATTGTGCTGAGTTTACACAGCCACGAACTAGCATGCCTGTAACAGATTTGATATCACTGTTGTGCAATTTTTTGCATTTTTAAGTTCTGCATGCGGCACAAATCGAAAGTGATTGTAAGAAGGAAAAACATTTTTTAAGACATGCTTAGTTTTTGCTTGGCTTAGGTTCCATGATATTCCCTTCAAAGGGAAATATTGTGGAAATTTTGTAGTTTGAAAATTCATAACAAAATTATATTTTTATAAAGTGCTGATATTTAAGTAAAAAAATTCAAATAATAAAACCTATGTGTCGCGCTAGGACACTTTTTACAGGAATATTCCATCTAAGCCAAAAATCCGGAATGAATTAAAAATCGGACGAATTTCGGAAATTCCGGACGTGTCCGAAGAAATCCGGATGGATGGTGGGTCGTCAAGAGTGCAATACGTTATCAATTATTTATTTAGATTCAAAACAAGCCTAACAGTAGCATGTGCGCTTTACAATCTCACGGCACCCGGTTCAATCCTCGGCCCTGCACCAATGACTTAGGTATTTAGTATGTAAATAAATTATGTGCAGTTTTGATGCCATTGCTCAAAAACGTTGAAGGACATCGCAAGGAACCCGGTATGTTCAAGAACCTCAAAGTTCAAAGCAAAGACATATTATGACATTCACCAACATGCATTGGGCCAGCTTGGTGCATAAGGTCCACCCCCTCTCTCTGAGAGAAGGCCTGAATCCTAGCAATGGGAACATGATAGGCTGAAACGATGATGAATCTAGTTGTGCCCTGCGGTTTTGCCCTCGTGGATATATCGTGGACTCTCAGCCGTATATCATTCTCATCTTCCCTCCAATTTCAACTATCCGAAAAAAATCACGTCGTTCCTTTGATCTATTGCTGCGTGAATGAGGAACAAACAGACCAACTAACAAACACAATTTCACATTCTTAATATTAGAATGGTTTGATTTGTAGCTACGGTGTAACACGCAGCCAAAGCGTTTCATTCGGAAACACGTGAATTTATTAACACGATTGCATTTCGTATCGGGACATATCGGAAATTAGGCGGTTGACAAACGAATTACATTTCCTAATTGGTACAACCGTATGAAACAAAGATTGTCATTGGTGTGAAACCTCGCTGTAAATTAGACATTCACGACGATTCTGCTCTATGGTCCATCAACTTATAAATAAAAGTTATTTTAAAAAAAAACTACTTCAAGCCTATACCTACATGTTTCGACCAAAATAAAATGAATGGCCGGGCCATAACCATTGAACTTGCTCAGTAAAAACGAGTCAAAACCATCGGACATATACTTCAATGCCTAATTATAACCATGTACATTACATTTGTTACAAAATATAGATAGCGGTTTTTTTGTTGTGTCACACTTCGGGAAAGTACACGACGGCATAATTTTTTCAGATGTTTCGTTATCATGTAACAATAGACTCGTTTTGCTCTTCCTACGGCTAGATACCTACTAAGTGAGCGAACTTCAAAAATGGTCTTCTTCTGGGCCCGTCCATTCATTTTATATTGGTCGAAGCCTACATGTATAAACTTAAACTAAAAAGAAGTAAAATTACAGTTAAAACTGAGATTGAAAGTCCTCATCAAAGCTTTTGCTGAAGGGAACCACAAACCAAAACGTCATCTGTGTGTGACATATTTTTTCTTTTTGATAATAATAATAAAACGGTAAAATCAATTTTAATTAAATTTATGTGGCACCACCTCTGAAGTGTGGCCTACCAAAAAAAAATCATCAAAATTAGTTCATAATTGGCGGAGTAATCGCGTAATAAATATACAAAAAAATTTAGTCGAATTGAGAACCTCCTCGTTTTTTGAAGTCGGTTACAAAGTGTTTTGACGCAGACGTGAAAAAAACCATGTCACATATAAGCACAAAACATCCCCGGGGAAAAATGCAAACCGTATTCCAAAACCAAGGTTAATTTTCCAAACCGTAAAAGTAAAAAAGTAGTGATTATCTACTCAATATCCTTATCAATCACTAGTAGGCCGCCTCTGCTTCGCACGGGCGAAGCCGGGATATATAGTCTATAATTTAATTGAAATTTGAATGATATAAACAATAGATTTTGAAATTAATATGAAATTACTATAAATATTATTTAATTGCGATGCCGAGAATAAGAGAATGAGTCGCGCTCGGAGAGTCAACACGTCCTGAGGATGCCTCGTGTAGAGGCGAAACACGTGTCGACAAGAGTGCACTGAAGAAACGGTTATAATTGTTTATCTCAATTAAATAATATTTATATAGCCTATGTCAACCGGGGATAGTGCAGCATCCCAACAGTGAAAGAATTTTTCAAATCGGTTCAGTAGTTTCGGAGCCTATTCAATGCAAACAAACAAACAAACAATCAAATCTTTGCTCTTTATAATATTAGTATAGATAAACAAACTGAGCAAAATAGTAAACAAAATGCTCACCTCATTTATCATTTATCTTTCAGAGCACCTGGTTAATGCCATTCGTGACCAAAATACTGGCGATTTTCTGACTCTACGTATAAGCATTGCCAGTCAGCGTGGCCATGCCGTCAGCATGCTGAGTACGCTGCCAACTAGTAGTGGACGCGAGCATTTGGATTTCCAGTAGACCGTCATATCTATTATGCTGTCTGTTTTTGTAGGGTTAGTTCGTATTTTGTTTAGATAAGGCAGTTGTCAGATTTAAAATCTTAACTTCTTCCATAAATGAAGTACAAAAGCTCACAGTTTCAAATATCTTCGAAATTCGCAAGTTCCTTCAAACACACCCATAAAATAAACCAACGTTCAAAATATCCAAACTCCAATACAATATCAAAAATAACTAAATCAATAGAAACAGGAGTGTCGGAGCGGCTATTTTTCACGAAAATATCTACCGGAAGCAGACTAGTAAACAGAAAACCGCTGAGCATGCATCTTGCATCGCCGTGACACTCAGGAAGAATAATGACGCCGGCGAAGCCACATTATCGATTTAAAAAGTTAAAAGCGCGCGAATTTAGCGATTCTGTCTAAATACTATGATCGAGTGGAATAACCTGGTGGTTCAGTACGTGGATTTATTTATTTTCTTAGAAGAAATAAATAATAATGTTATTCTTTTTACATGCTTTTATTTAACTAGCAATGTATGTATGTATGTAACAATGTTTGTTCGGGTGAAATCTTGCAACTCAATTTTGAAGCAGATATCTTCAACCGATTGAGCTGCTTATGTAAGTTCGGTGCAGCATGCTGGCCGCTTTCAACCGGCCCTTTTGGAGTTCGATGGGGGAGGCCTATATCCAGCAGTGGACGCCCTCTGGCTGAAATGATGATGATGATGTAAGTTCAGTGACAATGCAATGTTATGGTACCTTCAAGCTGGTCTGATGATGGAGACAGAAAGTGGTCATAGGAACTCCTAAACGAAACGACGTAACCCCGTAGAGTTTGGGTTCATTGGATTTGTCTTCCCAACACTTTGGTCCTAGATGATAAATTCAATATGGCAGACGCCCCAAGATGGCGGACAAAATGTTCACATCATGATATAGGCATCAAATGAAAGGGTTTGCTGAGAAGAATAGGAAAAAAGCTTGTTTAAAAAGTTTTATTATAGTATACGATTAAAGTTTATTTAGAATTCTAGAACCAAATAAAAACATTTCAACCTATAGGCAAGAAGTATTCGTTCCGGCAACATTAAAATTAAAAGAGGTTTTAGGGTCTCCGACACTTTAAACAACGATGACTAGACAAATTTAATGTTGCTACGGTTGAAACAGCATTTAATTTTTATGAATATACAAGAGGCGCCCCGCGATTTCACCCGCGAGTTAAAATCGTCGTTAGGTTTTCTGAAGAAAAAAAAAACAGTTTTCTGCGCAATTTACTTAATTTTTCTTTCCATAAAAACCTTCCACAAAGAATTAGAGAACTTAAAAAAAAAGGTGAATGAAATCGGTAAAATCGTTCTCAAGTTATGGCGTGACCAAGGTAAATAGGGATTTATGTTTACATACATATAATTATGTAGATAGGTATATATATTTTCATTAATTTTCTGTTTTTTAAGTTCCATTAAATAAAAATTGCACTAGTTATAAATAGATACATATATAGATATATAGAAGATAGATATGGATATGCAGAACGTTGTGTTTTAAAAACTAGCCCGGAACCCTAATCCCCCAGCAATAAGTTTCAGTATTTATGTGTTTCGAAGTTGTGCAACCTCTTTAGCACATCTCCGATAGTTGCGCCACATTTGCGGTTTGTCGGCCAACTGCTGGCATTCGTTGTTTTCGTTGTTGTCGTTATTGAGTTTATTAATCGTGTTTATTGGGAGATGGTGAAATGCATTTCATTTTAATGTACAGCAGACTATGGAAATTAATTATACCCGGAGCCGGGTACGTCCTAAAACTGCGACCAGAACCACCAGAGGATGGGCAGCAGCATCCTTCTACTTTAATGGTGAAACCTTCTGTGATCCCCAAGCCGCCTGCCAAGCGTGGGGATTATGGTATGACCCCCCCATGACAGACAAAATAATACGACATAGTGAGAGTCGCTGGCATCCAGTGGATACAAAAGGCAGGCTATCGTTCAGTGTGGAGGTTAAAGGGGGAGGCATATGTTCAGCAGTGGACGTCTTCTGGCTGATGATGATGATGAGACTATGAAAATTGTCATTATCTTAACGGTTTACTTCGATCACATCACAAGTCATAGTATGAAAAAAAAATTGACGATTATATATTTATAATCTGTATCTTGTACCTTTTTAAGGGTTCCGTACCCAAAGGGTAAAACCTATTACTAAGCCTACTATGTCTGTCTGTTGTATTAGCTCTAATGTAAAAAGATTATACGTGCAAGCGTCAAACATGGCATGATTTATAGTACACACTCTAAAGTATAACTAGAAATAATAAATAATGGCCAAATGCGAGTCGGTGACAAATTTCTGTTCATTACCAAGCTATAATTATGTTGAACTCGAGCGCCTGTAGCAAAATAATTAACTGCGGCGTTATAATAACTGATAATTCGGTTACTTGGACGACCTTATTGTATTAGTGTGGTACGGAACCTTCAGTGCGTGAGTCCAACTCGCATTTGGCCGGTTTTTTACTGTTTTCATTCAGATATTGTGACTCTATAGGAATTGTATCTCGATAGTAGTATCTTATAAAATATATTGAACAACTAGCGGTCCGCCCCAGCTTCGCACGGGTATAGATTATAGCCTATGTCACCCGGGGATAGTGTTGCTTCCCGTCAGTGAAAGAATTTTTCAAATCGGTTCAGTAGTTTCGGAACCTATTCAATGCAAACAAACAAACAAACAATCAAATCTTTCCTCTTTATAATATTAGTATAGAAGACTTAAAAGATCAACGACTCTATAGAAATAGAAACAAAAGAGCAACTCGGTATTGCAACGGCGGCGTCGCGTCCCCAAATTCGATTCGGGGTCCCCACCCGGACTAACGAACATGCTCGACTAAAAATGACTATGACTGGACGTGTTGTCTATGTTTTTTTTTTTATAAGTTGGTTTGCGCTTGGCCGCCATCTCGCCTGATGTTAAGGTGGTACGTTTCACCCATGGCGGGAACTTCAATTTTCAAACAGTTTTCTTGTCCTTGTAGCTAGGCCGGGTAATTATTGTAAACGATTATGATGTTTGCGCAAATTAATTATTATTCTTTACAAAATGATGTGAAGGTATTTTTATCTCTAATGCACATTGTTACTTACATTTGTCAATAAACGAATTTTTGCTGTTTCAAACGGTTTATTGGCAAATGTAAGTACTATGGTGCGTTACTAATAAATAACTGTACATGATAATGCAAAAAAAACCAACGATTTGCGCAAACACTGTGTCATTTTCAAATAATTACCCAGCCTAGCTACAAGGACAAAAAAACTGTTTCAAAATTGAATTTCCCGCCATAACTGAAACGTACCACATAAAGCGATGATACGGTCTACACACACACACGCTTGCCTAGAAGAAAAAATAACATCTTAAAAAGAAACGTCAATTTCCGTATTTGATATAGAAAATCGGAATAATAGACAAGATATCGGCCCGTATACAGGTTACGCGGAAAGTTGTACTAAGCCAAAAGGGGTCCGTTGCACTCATCATTATGAACAACTATTACTATGGGGCCAAAAATTTAATTGTAAAAAAATTGCTGTTACAAAGAAAACGGTCATTCACAGCTAATATTTTTTTCGCGATTTTAGGTTTGGTTATATAGTAAGTTTATAATGATACGTATAACGGATCCCTTTCTCCTTTCTGCGTAACCCTGTAGGCAAAATGTTTAGGTCTATTTTATAAACAACTAGTAGGCCGCCCCTGCTTCGCACGGGCGAAGCCGGGATATATAGCCTATGTCAACCGGGGATAGTGCAGCATCCCAACAGTGAAAGAATTTTTCAAATCGGTTCAGTAGTTTCGGAGCCTATTCAATACAAACAAACAAACAATCAAATCTTTCCTCTTTATAATATTAGTATAGACTAGCTGACCCGATAGACGTTGTCCTGTCTTAGAACTGTCAAACGCGAGAAGTTAAAAACGTCGTTAAGTTTTCTGAAATTATCCAATATTCTGCGTAATTTTCTTAATTTTTCTTCCCGTAAGAACCTACAAAGTATTAGAAAACTTCAAGTAGTAAAAAAAGTCGAATGAAATCGGCAAAGTCGATCTCAAGTTATAGCGTGACCAAGTTAAATAGGGATTAATTTTTATATATATAGATGGATTTTACTGCATCATCATCATTGACACCTCACTTAGCCAACTGTAGGCCCACTGGAGATAAACCATCTTTCGCCAATCTCTTGTTTTTTGCGATATTTATGGTGATGAAGTTCACAATTTCAAAAACAATAACAAAGTTGCAGCAATGTTACCTCTGTTAACGTTTTCGTGATATTTGTGAAACTTTCCCTGCAACATTGTTGCCAAAGACCTTTGTATATTCCTACCCACAATATCTACCAGTTCTAGAGTTAAAGTTGCCACAAGTAGGCAATAAATCTAGAGGTCTCCTGTTACCTCTAACAAACGTCGTTCATTGAAAACAAACGCCAATGCATCAACCCTAAACACTTGATGTATTTATGGTACAAACTTTACCCCTACCATGGGATCTGAAGAAGTGACTATTGGTTGGTGAAATACGTGTTTTTAATTACAGAAAAGATATTTTTTTTTTAAATTATCTTATCTAAATAAGAATGTTCAATCAAGGTTCACTCACAGTGCCTGATAACAGATTTTCCTTCTCATTTCCGTTCTATTTACTTCTCTTTTCTGTGTTTTTACTAGCTTTTAATTCTTCACGTTTGTACGTATATTTTTTTTCGATCGCAAGTAAAAGAGGGTAGATTGACAATAACTCCATAAATTCTTTTATTTTCTATCGTTGATCGGTAGAAGCCATTTCATCATAGCGATTAGGATTGGACGCACGTTGCTTACCTACCTACTCTCGCGGCGTGTGCGCAGATATCAATTTCCGTCCAGAACATTTCATTAGAACCGCTGGGTTCGTAACCCGGTGCTGTGAGCTCACAAAGAATGTTAAAAAACTATTATTTCACCAGTGCAGTTCAGTAGCCGTGCCCGGGCTGTTCCACCTGGGTCGCGAGTGCTGCTGAAGCCGTATGGGCGATCGTGGATTAAAGATTGGTTGAGTTTTCCTTTTTACCTTCGTCAGCTTGCAGGGGTAGTTGTCCATTCTTCACCTGATCGTTCTGGTTGCACTTCTTACATTCCACTGTTAAGATCATCTCCCGAGACTGAACGTGTACCGTACAATTTCTTTGTATGTTAAGTACATACTCAGACCCTTTATATTCTGTGGTACAAACACAGTAAAGGGTACAAGTCTTGCAAGCCTAATTTGACT
The DNA here is from genome assembly GCA_932305915.1 of Agriopis marginaria. Lineage (NCBI taxonomy): Eukaryota > Metazoa > Arthropoda > Insecta > Lepidoptera > Geometridae > Agriopis > Agriopis marginaria. The sequence goes on along the minus strand of OW029914.1, from coordinate 14,867,030 downwards.
CAGTTCTCGGCGTTCAACTGAGATGAAATTTGGTACACCTATGTAACTTGGATGACAATACATTAATATGGTATCATGGAGCTATTCTGATGATGGAGTCGGAAGATGGTCATAGGATCAATGAACGCAACAAGATAACCCCATCATGTTTGGGTTTTGTGGGATGATTTTGATGTGTAATTTTTTTTTAAAGCTTGTTTAAATAATTTATTTTATATTTTTATGCCATAGGTAGCAAACAAGCAGTCGGGCTACCTGATGGTAAGCGGTCGTCGTCGCCTATGGATACTTGTAACACCAGAGGCATCACAACTACTAAGCCGACCTTTTTCGACTGTGAATAAAACTGAGTGTAGGTCGATATTTCTAACCTATTTATGTGTTTAAAAGCAAAATAGACTGACTTATCACGAAATCTCAATAGTTAATGAATGCATTTTATGACAGGGTCGAAAGTTGTACAAAATTCTACGCGTACGAAATCGCGGGCAATGATAGTGTCAGGCTAAAATCTAAAATGACCTAGAATGAATTATTAGTAGCTTGAAACTACAGGTAAGACACCAATTGAAAGAGGATTGCGTTCACGATTTCGCAACCGTAGTAGTCGCCTAGAAGCCAATTGATACTGAAACAACGACGGGATCCGAAGAAATCCCTCGATACGAAGAATCCGAGCAAATCTTACGTCTTTGGTACGTCTACTACCAACCAACACAACCTGACCTGTCGCGTCATTATATAACAAACAAACATCGGCCCAACTGACACTGGACGGTTACATGTCTTGTTAATGTCTAAAATAACCTGACCCGGAGATCGCAACAATTTCAAAACAAACAAAGGTCCAACAAGCTGGTCGTCACAGGTCCTGCCAAACAACATTCGAAGGTAATTGTGATCATGAATCAATCCTATCTGAGAAGCCTTATATGGGGAACAAATCGGGCCATCGTTCGTATTATACAAGCTTACATTGCTCGCTTTGTTCGATATTTGATTTCAGAATTGAAATGGAGGACGCGTTGTGTTGATTTTTTCTTCTGTTTGTTAGGAATAAGTTTTATTGGTGCGGAGGTTAAGTTGATAGGATGTTTATGAGAAAAAGATAGGTAAGCGAACTAATATGTGGGAATTAAAGTGCGGTACAATCGCAAAATCCACCAATCCGCACTGGGCCAGCGTGGTGGCCCAATCACCCTTTCGGGGGTAGGCTAAAAGTCCAGCAGTAGACTGTTAAAAGGCTGATTATGATGATGATGACAATAGCAAAATTAACCAAAAGAAGTGGTTTTAAACGCTTAGTGTGATGTGACGAAAACAACTGATAAAAAAACACTAGAAGTAGAAAAAAAAACACCTGTTAATAATCTTAACTGAAAAAAATTATGATAAATTCTCTGGATTCTTAAAAAACTGCGCAACAAAAATATCTTTTGAATTGAAGTACTCTGAATTTTCAGCGAAAACAACTTATTTTTTGTACGTATTGTATAGCCAGAGTAGTGTTTTAAAACTTTAACCAGTACATTGTTAAAATTCATTTTTAATCAAAAAATTTAATAAAAACGCTCAAAATAATATAAACACAAGCACAACTGCAAGCATGACTTTGAGCGACGACTGATGTACGATTTTCGACTTAAAAACAAAGCCGTTTTAGATAGCAAATAGATCATGGCGTGAGTGGGTGAAAATCTAATTTGAAATCGTGATCTGACCGCGCCTTAAGGGGAATTTTCGGTGTAGTTCTTATTGGTTACTGAAATGTTCGTGAACTTGATGGATGGATTCATGTAAGATTTGCTTTGGTTACTTAGATTGATGTATCGAAGCAAGCAAAACTCGCTCTCAGTCCGTTTTATTCCACCTTTTTAAATGAATGCTGGCGCTTACTTTGGTAAAAAAATAGCATTGCCATTCTTGTCTTTTTGTTAGTTTTTTTTCAAGACCATGGATACAAAGTCCTCCAGTCGCGGTCAAGTCAAACTCATGCCCCAGTAAACTGGTGGAGACTTTACAACAGGCTTCTATAGAGTTATGGAAACAACACGAAAATACATGTTTCACCTCGTTATATCACTTAACCACACTCGAGCATGTTCACGAGCACTTAATAAAAAAAAAACACTATTGTTACACATTAACACTTGAAAATACACAAGTTTAGGAATGTAATATAAAGTAATAAGGAGCAGACATGTTTTTTTCCACGTTGGCGCCAAAAAACACGCATTGCCATTCAACGTAGCCTTGCTGCATTTTTCCTTTCAGCAAGGGGTTTTTAGATTAGTTTTTAGGTTAGTTTCGTAATAAAATAATATAAAAAGTAATAAAATAAATATCTTTATATACAATGCTGAAACATGGACTTTGAAAGCAGCGGATCGAGGGCGCATCAATGCTTTTGAGATGTGGTGCTGGCGGAGAATGTTTCAAATACTATAGACAGCACACCGGACCTACATATCTATCTATACTACACCAACTCAACGATACGTCAAACAAGACTCTACCGTCTGTATAAAACGTGGCCTCGAGTACTTTGGCCACATTGCTAGAAAACAAGGCGACAACCTGGAAAAGATGATGGTGACAGGGAAAGTTGACGGCAAAAGATCACGAGGTCGCAGCCCAATACGTTGGTCCAATCAGATTCGCACCACTCTGGACACCTCAGTCTACTACGCACTCCATGTTGCTGAGGATAGAAGACGATGGAAAGATATCATCAGAGAGATATTGATGGAAGGTGGTAGTCACGACCCTCAGACATGAGGAATACGATTTAAGGAGGATATACAATGTAAAACAAAGAAAAATTGTGCAAAAAAAATATTTAAAAATTTATGTTCACAACAAAATGAATATTATTGCCTGAATAAATCCTCTGACACAGAAAAAATAAAATACAAAGTGCCCAGAACTTTCAGTTTTAGTAATCAATTCAGACTAGCGAAATTCAGACCCTTGCAGTTATACCGTTTCTTTGAAATAAATCAACGACCAACCAAAAACGCGGTTTTCCAATTTACTATTTCGCGGTTAATTTCCTTACTCAGTTTTTATTACAAACCAGCCATAGTGACGAATTATTCTTGGGAATTCTTGTCCCATGAATTCCCGGGAAAGAGAACAACCAATTTCCCAGGAATTCCTGGGACTAGAATTCCCAAAAAATCGAACCAAGAAGACAAGACATTTTTGAGCTTTTTATTGAATTTTAACTGAATCAGTTAATTAAGGAACATACTTAAGAGTGAAAACAGCAGTATACCTACATAAGCCCTGGTAATGTAGAACTACCGTCTTCGAACCGGTCGGAGTTGGCACTTGATTCCTCTCACATATTGTCCCGCCGCCGGGTTATCGGGTGGTTATTCGATTTTTGAACGTTGCCAGAACGATGTTCATTGCTGGCTTAAATTCAAGATCTGAATTTATTTTTATTACTGGCAGGTTAGGTGTTTGATCACAGTAAAAAAAAACTTATTATTTAGTTTTGAAGTTTCGTTTATAGGTAGGTAGGATAGGAGGTATAATTGTTATATGTATAAAAATTAATCCCTATTTACCTTGGGTCACGCCATAACTTGAGAACGACTTTACCAATTTTATTCATCTTTTTTCAAACATTTCCTAATACTTTATAGAAGGTTCTTACCGAAAGAAAAATAAAGAAAATTGTGCCGAAAATTAAAAAAAAACTGAAAACTTAACGACGATTTCAACTTCGCGCGTTTGATAGTTCTTAGACAGGACAACGTTTGTCGGGACAGCTAGTTTATTATAATAATTTGACCGACGACGTCGTGCGAGTTGCGGGCATTTAGTGGATGCAGATGGCAGGCTGTCGTTCTGTGCGGCGTGCTAAGGAGAAGGCCTATGTTCAGCAGTAGACGTCTTCTGGCTGATGATGATTAGTTTATATTTCCTTGTACATAGTTTATGACAACAAATAGACCTTAAATGGTAGATTGTACAACGAGTGTATGAAAAAAGTCATTTCAGCATCGAGGGTTTTATGCACTCAGCTTTTCACTTTAATTGCGAGACATTAAAACAGTGAAATTGTAATTAATTTCTAGTAATTAAAACTGTAATTTGAACAAGATTCTTTTTTATTCCACACAAGTTATGTCTGGGTCTTTAATAATAATCTAATTTATGGGTATTACTAAAGACCCAGGCAAAATTCTTACATGAAATATATTACCAAATGTACTCTTTTTTTTTTTTAGAGTAAACATTTTAATGCACTAGTGTGTAAAAAGGTGACTTATGCTTTAGAGCACAAAAAGCAATTTTAGTCAGTTTACACCGAGCAAACAACAACTAAACAAGCAAAACCAAGAACAAGACCATAAACAAAACAGCAAAAGAAGAACTTAACCGAACTTTTCAGCATAAACAAGAACTTTGCTAGCATGAGAAAAGTTAATTGAAGATCCTGTAGAACTGAAACCAAAACACTTCACACAGCCAGCAATGTACTCCGTCCACATTGAAAGGTGAGGAACAACCCCCCCGTTCCCCCCACTTCCGTCGCTGATTGTGTTTGCCGGCACTCAATGGGACTTAATTTTCTTCGCTGGTCTCTTTTTACTGTTTATTTGCTTTATTTGCCGCGACTCGTGGATTTTGTTATTGGTTAGCCTTAGCTTGTTATAATATGACGCTTTTTCTATACAGATTTGTAGGGATATTTTTAAAGGGTATTTTTATTAATGTAGAGTTTAATTACTACAAAACTTTAAATAACTGTATCAGTTTTAATAAATAAATAAAATAAATAAATAAATATTTTCCGGACATTTTTGCACACACGGACATCTGACCCCAAACTAAGCAAAGCTTGTGATATGGGTGCCAGAGACTGATATACATACATACATAGTTTTAAATACATACTTAAATAGATATTAAGAACCGGATATAGAACAAACACAAATGTTCATCACATAAATGTTTGTCCTAGGTGGGAATCGAACCCACGCCCCCAAGCTCAGAAGGTAGGTTCACTACCAACTGGACCAACGGGCTATCAAAATGATTTGTGGTCCGTTGCCACAAAAATCTGATATGACCGATATTCGTGATATTATAAAATATCTTCAAATTACGAACACATTAAATACCATGTTACAGAAAACATAATATATAACTATGTCTCGAGATCTGTCGTAATAAAAATTGGACCAACTTTCCTATACATTTTAAGGCGAGGTTTTCCCACTTTTATGCAACGCATGTAACGCATTTAGTGGAGCAAAACCAAGGCACTTACACACAGTCGTGCATTTCGCTACTTCTATTTTTGAAGTTTTTGTCATATTTTTTTTGAAAAGTATAGCTGTGTTGTATAATTTACCTTTACAGTTTCGTCCATAATTATGAAATCTGTATATTAGGATACCGTAGACATAATTTTGTAATAAGGTATATGAATGAATCTAAAAATACAGGGAGAAAAGCGCAAATCAGTGTTTTTTTTTTCTATCGAGCGAAAAGTCCTTAATCGTGTTTCGGTCTTTACTGTTTCCTAGGTAAAACATAAAATTTTGATATAACACCATTTTTATAATTTTGAGCTAAACGAACAAAACAAACAACACACACAGACAAAAAAAAGACGAAGGAAATAGACAAAGTAAAACTAGAATGACCAAAATTGCTAAAAGTGGGAAAACAGGACCTTAATCACATCTCTAAAAATATTTAATTTTTACTTGAATATCAGTAAGATTTCCAGCCGAAACTAGTTTCAATCTACGTCAAATAGCTTCAAAGAAAAAAGAAAGAAAGGGAGCAAAAGATAATTCAATAAAAACCGAACGTGATTGGCGTAGGAGATGGATTAACCGGATCATTATTGGTTCTACTTAATTAAAATTGAACGGTAGCTTGCAGTTTAGCTGTCAGTTTTAATTTTCTTTCCTTCTTTAATCAAATTTTAGATTCAAACGTAGTATTAACAGTTGGAAATATTGATATGTCGTCAACATGGGTTGCGTTCCATTAATTTGCGTGGTTATGGCAAACAGTTCAGCATTCATATTTTGGTTATAAATAATTGAGGATATAAATAAGTTTAACGTATATTTAGAAACACGATTGGTGAAACTTTTCTCAATAGAACAATTCTGTAAAAACAGGCCTTTTAAAAATAATTTTTCAAAAGACTTTTGGTAGGGGCAAAACTTATGAGTTCGCGTCACCGACATGCCAACGTGACGGAGTTTTAAGTTTTCACTATTGTCGGCAATCCCTATGACTGCCTATTTTTTTTTTATTAAATACTTTTAACGAATTGGCTTGTATTTTACATTATTTTAGTTCCTGACATTTCGAACATTTTGCAGTGTCCTGTGGAGACAGGTACTACAGGTAGACTAGATGACGGATGTCTATAGATATGCTGTTTACACAAAAAAAAAATCGATTCTCTGTTTTATGCGTCGTAATTGAAATGGCAGATGTCACGTTTCTCTCCTTTCATCCTACCTAAATTACCTCTCCCCGTCCTTGTCGGACTCTCATGCATATATAGTGCGTTGATTGCGAAATGCAATCTTTATAAGAATCGTGTTCGATCAATAGACGGCGACGGTGTGTTCCCGTAATAATAAGATATTAAACCAATTTTGATCGTGCCTGTTCCACCAAAAATATTACAAAACTATAGCTGTGAAGTGTTGGATGCCCTTTACAAGTGTGCAGACTGCATCCAGGACTATCCTGGAGAAAACCCACTGCATAAGACGTGAGTCCCTCCTATTTCAATCCTTTCTTTGACTTTTGCTATTCGCCGAGATTTTGAGTTAAATACGATACCAGCGCGCATTCATATGTTCATGACATTTCGATAGTTTTTTTCATCACAGAATTTGGTTTGATTTATTTTTTCCCAGCATCCTCAGTTCACTAAATCATCTCCATATTTTCCCGATAGCCTATATAGGAGATTGATATTGCAAATAGAATCATAAATCAGAGCAAGGGAAATAAGACGAATGTCGCACAGTGACATAATTGTCACATAATATGTCACCGTTATGGGGCGTCATTATTTGGGACCTTAGGGGACAAATAGGGGGCAGGGGTTTTCGTGATGCTGATTAATGAATTTGATTGTTTGTTGATGAGGACTGATGGTGGTGAAACAACTATTAAAATGTATATATCTTTGACTTCACAAAAAAAAGGTTTTTTTATATTTTTTATAGGCTTGAGTTTGACTGCCAACTCGCCTGATGTTAAGCGATGACGCAGTCTACGATGGAGCACGCTTGCCTAGAAGAAATAAATACACCAATTTACCGATTTACGATGATTTACATTCCGGAAACGATTTGAAGACACCCCGATTGTAACTATCGGAGGAAAATGAAAAAAATTAAAACACCTATTCAGACTGCGCAGCCCTCAGACTAGCAGTTCGTATAATAAAAATGGAATCAAAGCGTACGGGTTTTTGGAATATCGACCATAAAGCGTTGCAGATTTTTCATAATATTACAAAACATTACATAAAACGCATAAAACTAATTATTTGCTTCGATTCTATCGATGGCACCAATCGGTAGCATGTGCGATTTACAATCTGACGACACCCGGTTCATATTCATATTCATTTATTTGGTAAATATTATTTACATATCAAAAAATTATCAAAGAAAAAAGAAAATGTTATAAATAATAATAATTTACAATAAAATATGGTACAATAACAATTGTATTAACAATATTGCACGCTATAAATTATATTTTGAATTCAAGGAACTCCTTGAAACTGTAGAACGTCTGATCGACGAGCCAGCGCTTTAACTGATATTCGATGATGATTATTGTTCGATCCTCGGCCTGCACCAATGACTTATTTAATACGTAGATCGTAAAGCCCTCATTATTTTGTAGACTCCATTAACAGCTTTTTATTTATATGACACGGGAATTACTCACGTATTAAGCCGGTTACTTCGATTAGAGTTTTAATCGAATCCGGCGGTCTTTTTCAAGGTGAATGCGCGCGCGCGGCTCCGTCTCGGTTTGCACTAATCCAGACAACATCTTTCTTACCTGTAACAAAAATAAAACAATTTTTTAAATATATATTAATGTACCGCTTAGCTTTCGATTTCTCTCACGATTTTTTGTTTTTAATATCATCATCATCAGCAGTAGCAAGACTGGGCCGTTCATATCAGTCGAATATCGAACGATCTAAAGATCTCTATTTTTTTACGTCTACTATAAATCCTTTCCATCCTAAGGTTGCCTGGAAGAGATCGCTTTTAGCGATAAGGCCGCCAGTTGTTACATTCGTTTTTTAAGAGTTTTTTTTGTCCTCTGTATCAAATTTAATGGTGTGAACAATAAAGAGTTAATCCATCAATCAATCAATCGATGGCAAACGAACTCCCGCACGGCCCAGAAAGAGATGGAGGGATGAACTGGACTCCTTCTTGAAAGACTGGTCTCAAATTGCCCAAAACAGAGAGCTCTGCAGTGGGACGATGCAGGCTAATATAATCTATACTAATATTATAAAGAGGAAAGATTTGATTGTTTGTTTGTTTGTTTGCATTGAATAGGATCCGAAACTACTGAATCGATTTGAAAAATTCTTTCACTATTGGGAAGCTACACTATCCCCGGGTGACATAGGCTATATATATTTTTTTTAATTAGGGATATTAATACCCGTGCGAAGCTAGGGCGGACCGCTAGTTATATTATAAACCTACCTATAAACAAATTTAAATAATATATAAATAAAAAATTCTAATTTAAAAAGCCCCTCGGTGGAGGGAAAAGTCGCCAGAATGCTGGCAGCATTGCCACGCTGGATGGCAATGCAAATTTTTTGGCCAAAGTAGGCGCCAGCAAAAGGTAAAAATATATATTTGTAAACAAGCTTTTAACAAGCTTTAGCTTATTTAATTTACTGAACCCACACATATAAACACATTTAAATCTATTAAACATATTTTAATGAGGTATCTTGTTGCGTTCCGTATTTACTAATATGGCTACCTTCCGTCATCATCATCAAACAGTGAATATCACCTAGGGGTATGTATATACGGGGTGTAAGGGGAACACTCTCGAAGCTAAAAGAAGGTAATTGTACTCATCATTATGAACAACTTTTACTATGGGACCAGCCCTGAAATCGCGAAAAACATATCACCTGTTCTATAGAAAACGGTCATTGACACTCGACAAAATCTATGGAACAGCTGTTTTTTTTCGCGATTTCAGGGTTGGTCCCATTCTAAAAGTGGTTCATAATGATGAGTACAATTACCTTCTTTTGGCTTCGAGAGTGTTCCCCTTACACCCTGTATAGTACTCATCAAGACAATCCAAAGAGCCCAAACAATGATATCATGTTGCGTTCATTAGTTCCTATGACCACCTTCCGACTCTATCAGAAAAGCTCCATTGTCATCCAAGTTACATACGTCGACCAAATTTGAACTCAATTGAACGCCGGAAGTGGGTCAAATTAGGCTTGCAAGATTTGTACTTAAAATACATACATGTGAAGTTAAATAAAAGCTTGTTACATATTTTTCTTTTCATAAATAGGTAGGGCGAATAACACATTTCTGAATCGAATTACTAACCATCCAGATTACCCGGCAACTATTATTGAATCTGTGGTCCAGATCCATCACCACCCATACAATCGTGAGAGATCGCGTGATATTCAGGGTTATTCATTATCCTAGAACGCGATGAATACTGCCTACACGCACGCACACGATTTACACCCTGTATACAGCTTCTTAAAATAGGGTTATTTATGGGCAGATCTTTTTTGATCGCTCTGGCACGCATTTCGGACGATTCTTACAATAAATATTTATGATATTTCTTCTCTACTTAAAACAAGGTCGATGATTACCTATTCCTGTTGTAGTTTTTTTTAATTCATTACTGAGCAGGCTAAAGCGATTCCGGATGTACAAATGCAGCACTTAACTTGCGACTATATTGCAAACGCAAAGAGCACGGAATTTCGCCGCCGTTTTGAGACGAGCTCACTGCAGTTTTAAAATCTTTATCAATCTTCGCTATCTTGCTATTAAAATGTAAATTTCGTGTTATACCTGAATCTTTACTAAAAACTGTAACTTTACGCGGGTTTATTTTTATTTTAAAAACAAAACATGAATGCTAGTTTACTGAATCGTAATAAAATCTTTGTTTTCAAACTGCTTAAATCTAATTAATGAAGTTAGACGTGCGAAAAAGAAGCACATAAAAGTTAATCAAATTCATTGAAAAAACTTCGCTCCATTCATTTTAAAGCGGAGTTTCAGTGGCTCATCATAATTAAGGTTTTTACAACAGAGCGTCCAGTCTGTTAATTTAAGGCGTAATTTCGTTGTCGCGTCGCCGGACTGCGACGATAACGAGTGGGGAGTGGAGAAGCTACGTCATCTGCGGGCACTCGCGGTTTGGAGCGACGCCAGGGCACGAAGTGCAAGGTTTAAACCACTGTCTGGTTGCTGCGACGTGAATCGTGATAGCGAGACTTGATGACATGTTACTTTTTGTATCAGTTAAAGGAATAATGGACTTCAGTTTGTGTAATGATAGGTTTTGAAACATTTCAAAAATCGCCTGTTTGTCTAAAACTTTTTATGTCTTGCGTCTATTATCTACCTACGATAATTTGTTAATTTCAGCTGTTTGTTTTCCGAATAGAGTAAACTAAAATTAAAATAAAAGTAAGAAAATGAGCAGACTGACGACTCAGCTTTTTTGCATTTGTCCTTTGCTTGACATTAAACAATATTGAATTATCGGCCTATAATGGTACAACCTACAAATGGTACAAAATTTGCGAGCTAATACTCAGACAGATACTATATCTATCACTTGTCAGTCTCGTTGAAATTGACATGGAAGTGATGGACCCCGAAGCTAACTCGATTGCTCTAGCTATAGCAGTGGTTCTCGACCTGTCCAGCACGCAGGACCACCAAGCAATAAAAAAAATTGTTCGTTGAATCATTAACAACGCACCTTAACCAAGTGTCAACGTGTAATGGATACATTTACAGTAGCGAGCGATTTATGCAGGAGTTTCAGTATAAATTCCGAGCGACGCAGAACGGCACTGAATTCCGCTGCCTGATTTAGTGGGATTCTTTTAATTTATAAGATAATTTTGAGGTAAGTTTTTAGATTATTTTCAGACCGGTTTTTACAATAAACACTGTTTTAAACTATCACGGTTGTTCACTAAAGTTATATGATTATTTACGGGTGCCCGTTGCGCATGTTCACGGTGCCATGTCCCGTGAACATGGTGCATGTAACTGCGCCGAAATATCGGGAGCTCATTCCACAACCTTACCACGGTAAATATCCCGTAAATAATCATATAACTTTGATTTTTTACAAGTTTTTTTTGCTATATAGTCTTAACTAATTATTTTTGTAAATAGCACGTCAGTCCTATTCAAATATAGATAGATATAAACTCTTTATTGTGTACACCAGAAACAAAAATTACAAACAGATAGAAAACACTTACGAGCTAGTGCCACAAGTGGCGGCCTTATCGCTAAAAGCGATCTCTTCCAGGCTACCATTGGATGGAAAGAATTTACGTTACAGGATCGACGGTAAAGGTCTAAATTTAATACTCGATGGAGTTTAGGAAACAACACAAAAAGACACCATGTCTTCATCGTCAGAGATGTATTACAATTCTGACATTAGGGCTAGCCACTCAGCCTATAAACGATGACATCATCGTAGCTTTTAACTTACTTAGTTACAAATTTTCTTCCTTATAATTGTTAATACACAACTTTTTAAAGAAGACGTTCTAAACAACGTAAAATCTAAAGCGGACAGGCAAATAAAGTTGTTCTTTACAAGCACAGTAGAACTTCCGGGAGTTGCTAACTAGTTAATTAAGTACGGTAAAGTTTTTGTTGTAAATTTTTAACAACGCCCCCTTAGAGCAAACTTTCAATGGACTTGCATATTAGATGAGGTGTTGCTTAAATGTGTGGGTACATCTGGATGGATTTTGCACAGATTACAAAAATTACAGATGTCCTTTGAAAAAAAAAAGGTTTTTTTTACTATACCATAAAATACATTGTCGTCGGAACTGAATCAACATGTAAAAACTCTCAACTCTGTTCAACTCTGTAGGATAAGAAGGTAGTGGTTCTAATTCAGCGGCAAGATTTGATATAATCAAACACACATACATTGAAGATAAATATATTAGAAAATATATAGAAAAAGTTGTTCAAAATGATGGGCACTATGGACTCCTTTCGGCTTAGTACACCCTTGCCGCGTACCCCGGTAAAAACTCAAGAGATAAAATCTTCGGCAAATCGATTCGTACTATATAATTATATAGGAAAACCAAGAATACAGATTTTTTATGACTAGTATTTTAAATTGCTTCTTTGCCACTATAGCTAAATAATAACTCTGTTATTTATGGCCGTTAGTTTCACTAAGATAAAAAAAAATAAAAAAATTACAACATTGGTACTGCTGCAGGTGTCCATACGCGGCGATTACCGCTTACCATCAGGCGAACCGCTTGCCTGTTTGTCGTTCTATTTATTTATTTATTTTATTTTATTGGTTCGCCTCCACTTCCTACCATTTCCGTGATAACATCTCTAGGTCACCAAAAGGGGGTAAAAAAACTCGTATGATTAATGGACGACCCCTTAAGTGAAAGTGTAAGGCGGATTAAAATCGTAAGTATATCCCTAAAAACGAAGATCTCAACAGAATAATGATGTGTACAAAATTTCTCGATCCTACCATACAGAACTAAATGACCTGAAAGCTTCATAAAAATATGAACGTCGATGGTCGAAAGGTCGCGTATCGGACCATCTTTCTGGTTATTTGACTATAATCGACTTAATTTTCTGGAACGTTGACCAATACTTGAAGAAGAGAACCTTCAGTGTAACGTGTCATAGTCAAGGCAAGAGAGGGGAATATGAACTTTTCTCACAATCTAAATTTCCGTAGTCACTGGTGGTAGTAGCAATCACACAAGCGGCGTTTCCAAAATTCCTTCCTACTCACTGCTTAGGATGCACTATGCCTCAAGGATGACCCGTGTATCGCGGCCGACCACAGCCAAGCGCATCTGATGCTATTTGAAAATGTACGGGGACGTCAGTCGCCGGCCACACGCGTCTGACGCAGATCTCGGAAGCGGCGCCATACATTTTCAGAGTGAGAAGATTTGTCGCAATAGACGCGCGCGTTAGACACGTGCGTCAGACGCGCGCGGCTGCGATGCACGTAAGTCAACCTTCAGAGTTCCATACAAAGTACAACCAAGATCTCTTCAAGACAAGAGGGGTTTCTACGAGATCGAATCAGAAATGAGGAGATCCGTAGACGAATGAAAGTTACCGACAGTCCACCGGATTAGCAAGTTGAAGTGGCAGTGGACAGGACACATAGCACGCAGAATAAATGGTGAGATAGCCGATGGAGCCGAAAGGTTCTCGAATGGAGACCACAGACCGGTAAACGCAGCGTAGGACGTCCACCCACAAGATGGACAGACGACCTAAAAGAGACCGCTTGAAAACGCTGGATGTAGGCCGCTTCCAACCAGCTCTTTTGAGATCGATGGTCCGACCAACGTCCAACATTGGACGTACTATGGCTGAAATTATGATGACAAAGAGCTGAAAATCTTCAAACACTCTCGATCAAGTCACCTTTCAAACGCAAAAAAACTAAATCAAAATCGGTTCAGCCTTTTGGGAGCTTATATGCCACGGACAGACACACATGCAGATACACAAATCTACACAATAAACTAATAACCCGTCGGGGGTTAAGCAAAGGCTAAATAATAATTCACTTGCTTTCTCTCAACTAAGACATAGAATGTCATGCAGATTTTCAAGCTACCTAAAACTTGACTCTAGGGAAGGCTTCTAAGTCACCGAATCGAAGGACGAGAGGACCAATAATAACGTCTTCCAGCCAATATCCGTCGAAATAGCTTCGGCAATTCCCTGCCACGACAAAAACTATTCAAACTTGCAAGAAGTCGAAATAAAGCCGAAAAAATGGGACGTTGGTAAATAAAAACGCAATACAAAAAAGTTGCAGAAACACGATTTAACACAAATATGCAAAAATTTAATGGTTTTAAAGCTAAACTACAACCTTAGGTCTAATGTTTTAGGCTAAAACTATAAACTTTATTAACTAAACAACTTATATTATGAAAAGAAGTGTTTTCTTTCAATGTTTAACCCCTGAAGCATAAAGAGGGGTGTTATAAGTTTAACGTGTGTATCTGTGAGTCTGCCTGTGGCATCGTAGCTCCCAAACTGCTAAATCGATTTTGATTTAGTTTTTATTTTTTTATTAAAAGTTGTCTAAATCGAGAGTGTTCTTAGCATGAAAATTGGTTCATCAGTTTGAAGACTATCAGCTCTTTTAAAGGGAGATTTAAAAAAAAAAAACAATTTATTTTAAACCTGTTCCTTTATAATTAAATATTATCTATACATCGTACCTTGCACAAACATCAACTTTCTTTCATTATCATTATCAGCCTATCATGTTCCCACTGCTGGGACTCAGGCCTTCTCTAAGGAAGAAAGGATGGGCCGTAATCCACCATGTTGACCCAATGCATGTTGCTAAATTTAATGTCATATGTCTTTGAACTTTTGAGTTACTTGCCAAGTACCTCAAAAAATCAAAGGAAAACCAATGAATGAACCAATGAGTGAGGAATGTCCAAGTACTACTTGGACATTCCTCACGATGTTTTCCTTCACCGTTGTTGAGCGACGGCATCGTACCTGCACATAATTTATTTCAGTACTAAATAAGTGGTGCAGGGCCGAGGATTGAACCGGTTGCCGTCATATCCTAAAGCGCACATACTATCGCTCGGCCACCATCGCTTTTCACCAACGTGACTTTCTTTACTGGGTCTCATTTATATTGCGATAAACAGAAGACAATTCAATGCAAATAAGCTCTCAACTACCTATCCGAATAGTGTGTGAAGTAAAGCGTCATGGTGCTGGTTAGTGCCTAAAGCGTAGGACACATGAATCTAATTCAGCTGCCTAGAAATGGCCCCCACGGTGGTCACGGTGGAAAAAAGTCTTGACAGACAGACATACAGAAGGACAACGAAGTGATCCTTATTGGGTTCCTATTTTCCTATTGAGGTATGGAACCCTAAAACAGTGTGTTCGCGTGTTACTTTGACGTTATTGACTATTTTAGAGCAAACAGAGTTAGGGGCCCGTTTTTATACATGAATCATCAAGTTAATATCAAACACTCAAGTCTGCAATCCCTTGGAGCTTCTAAGTCAACGCAATCAAAAGATACGGCTGTTTATGTCGCATATTTTGACACTCGCAAGGTAATCAAAATCTATAGGATATTTCCCGTTGACCTAGAATCATGAAATTTTACTTTACTTTCGTTAAATTGCTGAGCAGATTGGATGATCGAATAACTCTTTATCAACTTGATCACGCACATAGTCAAAATTCCTTTTTGCAAAATTAAGCAACGTCGGTCGCGGGGGGTATCGAGCGGATCCTTTAAATGGGGACTCAAAAGTCATTCATTCAATCGTGCCTAGGATTGTCCCGAAAAAGATTATGCTGAAAATGTTGTACCTTTCTATCGCGGGGGTAAAGGATGAGCAGTCGAGTGATTATTGTTCACACCATGAAATTGTAAAATTGCTGAACATAGCTAAGAATAATCTCAAAAGGCACCTTTCAAATAAAACAAACTAAATTAAAATTGGTTCAGCCATTTGTGAGCTACTTGCCACAGATAAATACATAGATGCTCATATATACACACGTTAAACTTATACACCCCTCCATTTGTGTAAGCGAGTAAAAAAACTGTTCATAATCAGCGGAAATAATATCGTAACATACACAAAAAAAAAGAACATCCTTTATTTTGAAATCGGTAAAAAAATATTACCTTTAAGTTACCAAACAACAATTGTCATCCGGTAGTAACAGAGCAGCGAAATCGTAAAGTTTAGGAACCAAATTGGCACTTCAAAAACACTGAAACCATCTCAAAGTCGCGGATTTTCATTAACTCCAACCCAATTCATAACTTTCCACTGAAGACTCCTTGTTCACACAAGAAACTTTATTGAAAGTCTATCTTTTGACATCAAAGACTGAGTACAGTTGGGTAAGTCAACCCAACAGTGTGTACTTACCCTGGCATCGGGGCCCCTGCATAATCGCCTTACCCCCAACTTTCTGTATTTGCCTCAACAAAGAATTGATACTACAAAACTACTTATTTATGCACCATGGACCTTGTATAAATCGAGTGGAACTACTTTGTGGTTTTTATCAGTTTTCTCCCTTTGTAGATTTTGCAAGTTTTTCGTTTTGTGTTTATTTGAGCTTTTGTACCTACTGACTGTTTAAGTTTTCTGTGGTCGTGTTTAAATGTTAACCCGGGTATGTCCTAAAACTGCGACCAGAACCAACGGAGGATGAGCAGCAGCAGCTTAATAGTACACGGTGAATGTACCGCAATCCCCAAGCTGCCTGCCAAGCGTGGGGATTATGGCAACACTCTCTAAGAGGGAGGCCTTTGTTCAGCAGTGGACGTTTAATGGCTGCTGATGTGTTTTTGTGTGTGTGTGTTAACATGTAGGGTTTTGGTTGAAATGTTAGTTACGCCCAGATACGGTTTGCGGTCGTGTGATTTTCCAACTGAGCGGATTAGGTGCCGGCAATAGCAGTTGTCCGTAAGGCCCCAGGACTATCATGTCCCCCATGATTAGGGTAACCAGATGAAAAAAAACCGGTTAAAATCCCGGACACTTAAAGAAATTTCCGTCATTTCCTTCAAAGTTCATATTTCAAAGCGTAATGAAATGCGTTTTTCATTTCTAGGATTTTGGAAGTTTTGGAATCCCTCCCGCATTCAGGACAAAAGCCTGAATTCCCGGCCAGAAAATTCTAGACGTATGGCAACTTAACCCTTGAAACGGTGGCGTTTTTCTAAAGCAACACCCATAGCATAGTGGCATATAAATATGAGGGTAAAATGAGAAGATAATAATGGCATATAAATAATTATGCGGGTAAAATGAGAAGCGAATAGTGGCATATAAATATGAGGGTATAATGAGAAGAGAGTTGATACATATAAATATGCGGGTAAAATGAGAAGAGAGTAGAGGCATATAAATATGAGGGTGAAACGAGACGAGAGTAGAGACATAAATATGAGGGTAAAATGAGAAGAGAGTAGAGGCATATTAATATGCGGGTAAAATAAGAAGAACTAGAGGCATAAAAATATGAAAGTAAAATGTGCCTGCATGTTAGTTGCGTAAAAACTCCTCACTCTCGAGCTTCATTATCATTCTAGTAAACTACTAACAAAGATTAATCCTACAAAAGTACAGGATTCAATTCCCTGCAGGGACTAATTGAAGGGGCGTCGTTAATCAAAGGTTCGGTTAGTCAGCATTAACGATTAACCGTGATTACTTACGGTAATCAACTAATCAGACCTTTTAGGGTATGCTGCCTGATATCCACTAGAACTAAGATCATAAGCTCTGAATTGTCAGCCGCCTGGTTTATGAGATGAGAAGGTACTTACCTCAGATGAGACAAACAAAATCGACAAAATTGTCCCCTTCTGCATTTGTTACAACACCAGATAAATGAGACGAAAAAGTCTAATCAGTCTGATCATCGGATTAAGTAATCAGACTAATGATACTAGGATTTCGCGCCGCTTCGAGTCTTGTGTCGCGCTTCAACCGTTCCAAACTCTAATAAATGAGGGACAATTATGAACCCAGAGTAAAAGTGTAACAGTTGACTTTTCCACGACCGGTTTTATATGTTTGACTTCGCCGATCCCCAATCGGCGTTGAGCTTAAGACTGCTCCGATGTTTGTTTCACGTCGGTTGCAAGAAACACAGATGTAGAATTTCGACCAAAATAATATGCATGGACGGGCCCAGACGGAGCGCTTTTTTGATGATTACAAAATGAGCACCGGCCCTTACTTGGTTTCAGTGGATCTCTAGCCGTAAGAAGTACGTCACAAGACTATTGTTACATGGTAACTAAACATATGACGATATTATGTTTACGTGTGCTTTCCCGAAGTGTAAATACACAACAAAAAACTGCTATCTATTTTTTGTAACAAATGTACTACATAATACATTGTTATATATAGGAGTTGAAGTATATGTCCAATGGTTTTGCCTCGTTTTTACTGAGCAAGTTCAATGGTTATGGCCCGTCCATTCATTTTATTTTGGTCGAAGATGTAGAAATGTACCTAATGTGGACAAGCTTTACGTTGACCCGATTTTAGCCAAGATATTTTTTTCTCAACTTTGAATCCATAGACTCTCATGCAATTTGTTAACGTCCATGTTTTTGTCTCGGTGGCTTTCAGGCCCTACTCAACTAAATCAAGCCCTTTTTAGGGTAAAACAAAAGCGGTATAAATCTAGAAGATATCTTCCCCGCGGTACCGCTTAGTTAAGATACTATCTGAAGACAATAACGCACTTATATAATTTATAATATCGCAAAGGGATGCGGTCTCTGAACATAGAGTAGGAAATCTACAGAAAAAAACTCGTGAGAGCGTAAAACTGTTATACTTCACTACATGCATAGAGGATGTGAAAATAATTCGTAATTTTAAAAATTTTCTATAGGTAAAAGTCGTGTGATTTGAATCCGCGTTCAACTCGCGCTATAACTTAAAATGTTGTACTTTTTATAAATAAAAAATCGTGATAAGTAAAAAAAGTGATTGTACATTATTTTTAGAATAACATTCCAAATGTTTGAAAAAAATTTTTGTTGTTGCTATATTTTATTTTGGCGGATCAAATCCGTTTTAAAACAAAATCGATTTTTAGCAATTAAATATTATATTTAAAAAAAAAAATAGAAGACGCCCAATGATTTTTTTTTATTACGCTCTGTTTTCTTTTTCTTAAAAGATGTTTAAATTGTACTATAACAAAGAAAGAGCTTGTTAATGTCCAATGAATGAATCGTTGTGTGAAAATTAGACATGGAGTTAAGCCCTTACAGCTATTAGGGAGTTGTTACTCTGTAGCATTATCTACTCAGTGTTCAGGCCTGTTTAAGTTATAGTACACACCGATGGTAAAAGGCAAAAGCTGTGACAGTTAAGATAGGAGATTGTTTACTTTATTTAATAGCTAGAGATTATCTTAGCGCTTATCTTTATAGAGAGATTTTAGAATAATCATGTCGCAAGTTTTGGAAAGTGAACTCGCATTTTTAACCGACTTCAAAAAAGGTTGGGTTTCTCGATTCGTTTTTTATATGACTCAGTACCCTTAGTATAAGTTTTGATAGTATTCGAAAACTTTTTTTTGTTTTCTTATTTTTCCATACATTGCTGGGCTAAAAGGTATTCGAAAACTTTTTTCGTATTAGAGTAAAGCAATCTATACCGCCGATTACTACCGATTTTAGTTCCTCCACGTTTCCGTTAGAGGCGCTTTACTAAAATGTATGGAACAATACGTAAACAATATTTTTTTTTTGGAAACTATCATATCTGGGACTAAGCGTACTGATCTCATACATATATAAACTGATTTGGGAAAAAAAATTGGCAGGATATAGATACTTACTTTCAGATTGGTTCCATAGAAATGTCATCAAAATCGATTCAGTGCGATCAAAAGCGATCTCTTTCTTTGTACCCAGTAATTTCACTGGAAACATTGCCTTTAAATCAAAAACGCAATTCTGTTTTACGAGCAGAAAGATGTTTTTTTTTGGGACATTTTTGCACACTCGGTCATCTGACCCCAAACTAAGCAAAGCTTGTGATATGGCTGCCATATACTGATAGACATATATATATATTTTTAAATACAAACTTAAATAGATATTAACAACCAGATATAGAACAAACACAAATGTTTATCACCTAAATGTTTGTTCTAGGTGGGAATCGAACCCACGCCCCTAAGGTCAGAAGGTAGGTTCACTACCAACTGCGCCAACGCGCTATCAATTGGCGTTGACAAAACTTTTTAAAAACTGCCGGTATAGTCTAAATAAAGGCGCGTCAGTTCTTAATTACGGTAAAGTTCATACAGTGAATTAATCTTACCGCCACCGCGCCGGGTGGAAAACCAATTTTTGAACCCTCTCGCGGTTTACACCCGACAACTGACAACTGATGAGGGCAACTTAAGGGAGTGTTTAGTTAACTTGTGAGGCGTAGGTTACATGCATTATTTATTCTGACTCGGTTATTGTAGGACAGTAGGTTGTAATGTCATGAAATATTCGTATGTCTTTGGGATTCCACAGAACATCTGGGCATACTATAGAATGTGTATCATCATCATATTTTTTTTCAGCCATAGGACGTCCACTGGTGGACATAGGCCTCTCCCATCGATCTCCAAAAGGGCCAATTGGAAGCGGCCTACTTCCAGCGTTTCCCTGCGGTCTCTTTTAGGTATGTCCATCTTGTGGGTGGACGTTCTACGCTGCGCTTACCGGTTCGTAGTCTTCATTCCAGAACCTTTCGGCCCCATCGGCCATCTGTTCTGCGTGATATGTGCCCAACCCACTGCCACTTCAACTTGCGTAGAATGTGTGTAACGACGTGTAAATAGTAAATTTTACAATGAGAGCATAAAACAAACCATTTTAGCCGAGATGTTCATCATTAGGGTTACGCGCAAAGGTATCCGTCACTCTCATCATTACTCCTTATAAAAACAGCTATCTGCCAGTTAAAGTCCCGTCAAAATCAGTTTAGATGATTTGGAGTCCATAGCAAACATACACACATCAATTTATATATATATATAGATTGTTTTTAAATTGTTTTACAAAATAACGAATAAACTCGCGCCTTAACAATTTTTATAGTTATGTTTATGTTGGTGCAGATACTATTTTCCCAATAAAAGTAACAGTTTTGCAACATAATAGCAACACTTTATGGTGCGTATGGCAATACCGGGTTCGATAGCGCTTCTGAAAACGGTCGCGTAAAAATAAATACGGTATCGTGAAAAATAAAATTTTGTGCTTGTATAAATATATATTGGTATTATTGTATTACAGGTCTGACTGAACTTTTAGCTAGATAACTTTAGATAAGCATCAAAATGGTGGGCGAGAGTGGGAGGATAGAGAGAATGGGCCCTAATCCACCATGCTGGCCCAATGCATGTGGTTGAATGTCGTATGTCTTTGAACTTTAGAGGCTCTTGGACATACCGGTTTCCTCACGATGTTTTCCTTTGCAGTTTTTGAGCGATGTCATCGAAACTGCACATCAGTTATTTAGGACTAAAAAGTCATTGGTACAGGGCCGATGTCGAATCGGGTGCCGTCAAATTGTAAAGCGCACATGCTACTGCTTGTCCACAATGGCTCAAAAACATCGCTCGATCCGTCATAAAAAAAATTAAGTGAAAATAAAATTTATGGGATTTTTTTTGTGATTTGGAATAGAAAGTTCGTCTCAAAAATAGAGTGAAACACAAGATGATTCACTCTTTTTTACTAAACCCTACTGTTCCCGAAAATCAGAATATTAATTATTAAAATGACCATTTACATAATTAATAATCCGATTTTTCGGGAGACAGACAAAAGTGGCCTTCCCATCTACAACCTGAAAACTGCACACTCGATTCCGCGAAACGCGATTTGCTAACCGCAAGGACATGCTTACGTCAGCATCATGCTACTTCAGAGGAAAATTATAAGTAAATTACATCGACCCTGGAAAGCTATCTTGTCATAACTCAAAATTGCCAATACGAGTTACAGTGTAATACTAGCTGTTGCACGCGATTTTGTGCAGACTTTCATATGAATTTTCAACCCGCATTTTGCCCTTTTTGATTCGACCGTTTCACAAAATCATTTCTTAGCTAGTTAACAGAATCTACATCCCATAAGGAATCTAACTGTTAAATCAGAAAACACTAACTACTGCGTCGAATGGTCTCGATAAAAAAATATGGGAATGGGTACGAACTACGTAGTTTTTTTTATTTTTATATTACGCATTTAGGACAGAAAAACATATTTTTTGAGGTGAAAACTTCTTTTGCCGCGATGAACGATTTTTGGTAGGGGTAAAACCTATGGTTTCGCGTCACCAAGATGCTAATGTGACGTATTAGTTTTCACTCTTGTCGGCAGTCCCCATGACTACCTATATGTTTTTCTTCGACCGTATCGTTGCGTATCAACCAGCCAGTTGGTGGTTAAACGCGGGCTGATACGCTTATAAAAAAGATAAACATTTTAATTTTGAAGTTAACTCAATGACACTTTTTCGACCTTTGAAAAAGAGTCACAATGTTTCTTTTGCAGTGTCTCACCAAAATCCTGTCTAAAATGAGTTAACAGATGAGAGCTATGTGGTCCAGAGGTTGAGTTAACAGACCTGCAGTCTTTTTTCGAGTTATGAATTTTTGAATAAGCTTTCCTGAAAACCTTGAATTTTGAGTTACTCCCCTATTGCATGCTTGCGTCGATATGTCTGCGACATAAATTACTCATCGATATCAAATTACTCATAAGACCAATGACGGTTTCAAGAAGAAGAACCGCAATTGCACAAGACAAGGAAAATTTCATTTTAACAAAACCATATTGCTGGACGGGCGTATTCGAAACCGCAATATGGCAGTAGCTTTGGCAATAAAAGTGTTATGGATTATCGGTTTCGCCATCTCCATTGTGGGGCTGCTCCTCCAAGTTCTGATTTATTTCCTGATTCCGTGCAGCAGGGAGTTGGGCCAGAAGCTTCTAACACAACTCACGGTAGCCAGGCTCCTGCACATTGCCTTCGAGTACGTAACAACGAATGTGGTGATGAAGAATGCAGTTCTAAATGACATCGTTTTCGCACTATATGTTCAAACTGACGCTGCTCTCATCTGCTGGATGTTTGTCTTCACAAAGAACTTGTACGATGACGTAGTGAAAGTGTTCGTAGAAAAACCCAGTTTTACTTTAGTGACTGTGCTAATTTGGTGCGTGACGATACCAATCGGACTCCTTTCTACTTTTATGATGGAGCTCGACGCAAGAAGGATGAAAAAGGATCTAAATTTAAACCCAATCCATTTTGAAACTTTTTATAAGATTTACGCTTTTGCGAAGTTTATTATTCTAACCGTGAACCTGATAATGTTCTTCTGTATTTTTTTGCAAGCTATTCAAAGAAAGGACAGAATTGTTAGTATGTTGAGAACATGCGTGGTTTCTTTTGTTCTTTTTAGTATCTCGAGTGTGCAGGTCTTCATGACTGATGTCCTCACATTCGTACTTGATAAATATCCAATGGTGTCGCTTGCGTTTGGAGTAATAAATTCGTATCAAATAATAGCTATTACTTCTATATTTGTGATGATAACGCAAAATATTTGTAAAGAGTCATTTGCGACAAAGATTGGGAAAAAGATTGCGAACCTATCAGTTTAAAATTAAGTTTGAAATTTAAAAATAATTAGATAGTATTATTCTGTTACGGTGCCGAAACATGGAAGTCATGTTTGTATTTATGTGTATGTAACTTAAGTTTAGAAATAAATATTATCTTATCCTATACCGTGTAGTGGTGGGTCGATACAGATTGACGATTATTAAATTTATGTTGTACCTATGAGACCCAAAAGAGATGTTTTAAATGATGAAGCTGCAGTATAAGTATGAGCATGAGCTATGTAGCATTAGCTTTGTTACCTCGTGATAAGAATTATAAACTGAATATGAATTTGCATAACTCTATTTTCCCTGTATCTTTCCTCAATGCTTTCCTTATGCTATATGATTGTGCATATGTGCATGTATCATCGTATTTATTATAGTTGTGTTTTCATCATCATCATTAACAGCTCATTCAACCCACTGTAATACACAAGCCTCCTTTTCCTTTTGCCATTTTCTCTGGGTTTTTTTGTTTAGTAGTTTACATTTTTTTTTTTTTTAACTTAAGTATATAACTAAAAACGAATACTAAACTAAATAAAAATATATTAAACTAAACTATTTTTTTTTTATAAATAACTAAATGTGATAAAAGTTGTTATGAATAAAGAAGAGAGTATTAGAATAAGGTTTTTGATCTTTAAAGTCTGTAAATGATTAAGTATTATTTAATACATCCGAGTGACCTAAAGGGGTATGAAATTTTTTGAATAGTCAGGAATATTCTAAAAATTTCATACCGTCATGTAATGACGTGGAATGAGCTACCTAACGTGTTGTTTCCGAGAAGCTACAAAATGGAGTTCTTCAAAAGGCGAGTTAATCAAGTTCTTAAGGGTCGGCAACGTATTTGTAATGCCTCTGGTGTTACAAGTATCCATAGGCGACGGTGACTGCTTACCATCAGGCAGCCCGTCTGCTTGTTTGCCACCTATGGCATTAAAAAAAATCTAGTGCAAGTAGTTCCACGTACGCAACTGGCATGGCATTATTATCCCAAGCAGAATGAGTGCAACAAACGATATTGCAGCAACACAGTTATAGAACTATAAAGGCGCTCAGTGGCGCTCACAGACGGCGCTAAAACAATTTCTAGCTTGGCGTAACCCAGTTTCTGGACACTGTAGTGTGATAATGGCTTTATTTTTCTAGCTAGTATTAGGTTTTTAAGGAGATTGGAATCTTACGTGGTAATTTTATTTTATTTAATGTTCATGTATTTCTGATACGATTATTTAGTACTAGCGACCAGCCCGCCCGGCTTCGAACGGGTGTAATTTACGTGCTAAGCCGGAGTGGGTCGCTAGTTATATATATGTCGGCGCGTTGACGTTTTGGCAATCAGGCGCAACTACCGTCGGATAGTTTTTAAGGCTTAGATTATGTAGGTAGGCGTCACCTAGCTTTGTTTTGGTGGACTAGTGATGGAGGTGGCGTCATCACTGATGTTACGCAGCAGTAACTTACTCTGCTGAAATACGTTGTGAAGTTGTGTCGTTGACAACCAATCAGAGTTTAGCAAGTTGGTGTACCGTCCGGCAGAGGCGCTAGTGAGGGCGAGCGGACACGTGTCGGTGACGTGAGGATCGGTGGAGCTCACTTTACTTTGTTTTGAATTGGGACTGTTGGAGGCTTTTTTTTGCATTCACAGTATTTTTTTTGTTCAAATTAGAACGGCCGTCTAACCCAAAAAGGTAAGGGCCAAGTTCTTTGAATGCGGAGTTCGACGCGTTGACATGAATAAGAATGTTCAATCAAGGTTCTGTCATAATGCCTGGCGACAGATTTTCCTTCTCATTTCCGTCCTATTTACTTCTCTTTTCTGTGGTCGCATTCGTCTAATCATCAATAATAATTAGTCTAGTCAAAACATGAAACTGAATAAGACATTGTGCGACAAATCACATGTTTGTAAACACCCTCAAACGAGCTTATCACAGAATAAATAAAGACACTAATGCGAGTCACACTAACATTATGAATGCTTGGTTTGTTTATTAAGCCGTCTGCGTCAAAAATCTAACAAAACATGTTTAAAAACAGCCTTGTCTCCTGATTTCAGCCTTATTTTTTTTTCACACCGTTACGATTGATATCAGGTTTGAAATATTTGAATAGGGTTGGCGATACTGTCTTAGTAGTGCGAGCATTGGTCGACCCACAGAAGAGAAGTAAATATATTTTTCTTTGCCCTTAGAGGATTTTGGCGCTGCACGTCTCTGAACGTCACTGTCTCAAAACGTCTTCGAACACATCGTCACACCAGGTTGTAATCATATCAATTAGCCGGTCCATAACAAAAAAATCAATTATTTTTAACTGAAGAAACGCGGGTGAAACCATGGGGTGCAACTAGATACACATAGTGTCTCAATCGCTTCAAGCGCTTTATGTTTTTCGCTCGGTGGAATCGGAAGCGCTTTTTAATGAGCTTTTTTCACTCCTTTGGACTTTTATAAATGAAGCTATGAAGAACTATCGGGACTGGAATGGAATAACGAGGGTTCTTTTGTACGGATAATAATGAAAATAAAAGCAAATAAATTAAAATACCAGGAATACAAGTTGTGAAGTATTTATCGACTCTTTGTTTTTTGTCGACGAGTTGCCAGTACTAAAGGCTTATGCAAATTATAACTGTTAAGCCTTATAGAATTATTCATCATTATAACAGCCTTTCATGTTTCCATTGCTTAACAGTTCACAGGCCTTTTATCAAAGAGAGAAAGAGAGAGAGAGAGAGAGATAGGACGGACCATAATCCACCATGCTGGCCTGGTGCATGAATCCTAAAAATGTTAAGATATGACATACCTACCTAATTAGACGAAATAGATGACATGATGAGATTGAGACTAAGAACTAGAAGAAAAAAAAAACTTCTTACGCTCTGTCGTATGTACAAATGACGAATTGAGTTAAGTTACGATGTGGATAGCTAGGCGGATAAGCCGTCGGACTTTTGTGTGCAAAGGTCCTCTTGGAAGCTAAACTGGTGAAAGCATCCTAAACTAGAGGTTCAGTGGAATTGAAAGTTGAACGTGTATGGGTACAAATAGATTATATTATCGTACACTCACAAGTTTACATGCAATGGTCTAGGAGGTAGATACCTCTAGAAAGAAACTTAGCTAAGTAATGATTAAGCTTAAAATTAAAGAGCGTTGACTGGAGATTACGTTAAAAGTCTTTCTCGAAGAAAACACTGTGGAAATTAAAACTGCGTGCTAGAGTAGTGGATATACCTTGTCTCAAGCAAGGGTATGCCATGGTCATCTGGTTCCGAAGATCACGAAAAAGATTCGCTGCACTGAGCGATCTGTTCAAAATGGCCGATCGGCGCGTGGGCTCGATACGGCGGTTAGATGCACCTGCATCATCTCGCAGGTGTTAAAATATGTTAAGCAACTTACTGAGTAGGCGCCAGCTTCACATGCCTGGCGTCTGTTGGGTTGGTGGCGAACGCCGACCTCAAAAGTGACTCCCCATTTAAATTGATTGACTACTGCTTTAAGTCCGTTTTGCTATTATTGCATCTTATAACTAATTGCTCTTTTACAGGCTTTTCTATCTACAACTAAACTGATCTTATATAATAGGCTAATTAAATTAATACTTATTTCTATCATTTACAATATTTATTCTTAATTAAGGAGCTTTTCTCTTGGGAAAATACAGGTTAACGCAGGACGTAAAAACGCCTGCCTAAAATATGATAGCATTACATCGCTTATGCGTACAATATCTATTCATTGTAGGAAATTATACAACAGCTCAACATTGTATGCGCGAGTATTTTCATCACAGAAAAGAGAAGTAAATAAAACGAAAATGAGAAGGAAAATCTGTTACCAGGCATTATGAGTGAACATTCTTATTTAGATCAACGCGTTGAACTCCGCATCACAGTTGCTAACTGATTTCGAACGACTGACGTTTCGTTTATATGGATGCAACTGGCTACAACCTTACGAAAATGCCTTGACAGCCGTTTTAATTTAAACAAAAAAATAAACTTTTCTGTTATTTTCATAATCCATTTCCAAGCTTTGTGTCTTAGTTTTCAAGCCGTCTTAAGGCCAAAACGGGATAACTGCTTGTACAATCGATAGCTCAGTGAATAAAACACACAAGGCACTTTACACCGGATTTATTGTTCGACTAAGTTACGATCTTGCAGAACGTCCACTGATTTGCAAAACCAAACGATACCGCGATGCAGGAATTGTTCTGCCGACCGTAGCGACATCCAGCGGTATGCTTACGAACTAATTAACTAAGTAGCTACCTATTATTGATGGTTCATATCTTAACATTCCGCCCACCAAGGACAACATGTCCTTTCCAACCGCCCACCATGACAAGGTTAACACCTTCGTCCTGATTAAGTTTTTACAATACTTTGCTATATAATTTTACATTTGTGCTTAACTAAAGAAATATTACGCCTTACTGGTAAACTAATAACATTGCGCGTTTACATGTAAATCTTAACTAAACAATTAAAAATTAAGTGTCTGTAGTTGGCAAAATGCAGAGTTTTGAAGTAGGGCGTTTAATTACAGAATTTTTACATTTCAACGACACAACTCTTGTAAGTCCATCTGATCCAGGATGTTTATCGAGAATTTTGCCAAAAACCCATCTACTTGGTGGTAAATCATCCTCTTTCACCAAAACAATGTCCCCAACCTGAGGTTCAGGAACTTTGTATGCCCATTTGTAGCGATGCATAAGATGAACCAAATATTCATTTGACCATCTTCGCCAAAAATTTTGAAGCATAGATTGCGTCAGTTGCCATCTTTTCAATGAGTTTACATTAGAATGTTCATAACTAGTCTCGGGAACTGCTACGAGAGGTTCCCCAATAAGGAAATGTCCCGGAGTTAGCGGACTGGATTCACCTGGTTCATTATGAATGATTGATAACGGTCGAGAGTTCAGACACGCTTCTATTTGATTTAAAAGTGTGGTCATCTCTTCAAATGTCAACGTAGATTCCCCAATCACTCGTTTAATATGGTACTTGGTGGATTTAATGCCAGCCTCCCATAACCCTCCAAAATTTGGCGCCCGGGCCGGTATAAGATGCCATGTAGTGCCCTGTAGCGCTAGACTATCTGCGACCTCTTGAGTCATGGTAGATCTTTCTACATCAAGCATCTCCTTGAGCTCCTTTGACGCTGCTACGAAATTCGTACCGTTGTCGCTATACAAATTAGCGCAATGTCCACGCCTTGCCACAAAACGTTTAAATGCTTCCAAGAAACCTCTCGATGTCAAATCGCTTACCAATTCAATGTGTACGGCCTTCGTGACCATACATACAAATAAAGATACGTAACCCTTATATGCCTTATGTCCTCTGCCCTTTGCAGTTCTTAGCATAATTGGGCCTGCGTAGTCTACTCCGCTATTATAAAATGCTCTAGCAGGCGTAACCCTTACCGAAGGCAGTGATCCCATCAACTGAATTTGTACCTTAGCCTTGTAGCGTACGCAGGTGGCACATTTACGGACGTGAAATTTTACCAGATTTTTTGCACCAATTATCCAATAAGCAGACCGTAAATAATTTAACATCAGTTGCACATCCCCATGCAATGTTTTCTGGTGTGCATCGCCAACTATTAACTTTGACAACGCAGATTGTGATGGCAGTATAATTGGATGCTTAGCCTGCTCCGTTTCTTGTGACTTAGATATCCTGCCACTTGATCTAAGCAATCCTGTTTCATCAAGGAATGGGGTGAGAGATAAAAGCTTCGAATGTTTTGAACGAACTTGTCCATGAGTATGGATTTCCTTTATTTCTTGCATAAAAGCTGCAGCTTGAGATAGCTTTATACAGGTCTTTAAAGCTTCATCTAACTCCCGAGTATTTAAACTCCTTTCTCGTAATGTCCCATGGTTTACTGACGAAACACCACGTTTGGTAATGAAACGTCTACAGTATGCTACAACACGAACTAATTTCGTGAGTGACGAATATCTTTCCAGAATAGACTCATCTATAGTACCTACATGAACCTTAATTGATTCTTCTTCATGTGTGTCATTTTCCTTAAGTTTGGTGTATGCGATCTCTTTATCCCATAAATACTTTGGACCAAACTTCCACATGTCATGATGAACTAATTCGACTGGCCGAACACCACGAGATGCACAATCTGCGGGATTTTCCTTTGTCCCAACATGCGACCACTGCGATGATTCGAGGGTTGTGTGAATCTCCGAAACTCTGTTGGCTACAAAGGTTTTCCAGTTACTGGCATGTTTATTAAGCCAAGCTAGTACGACGGTTGAATCTGTCCATGCTCTAACTTGGTTCTTTGAAATATTTAACACCTCGGCAATCTCTACCAATAATTTAGCCAGCAAAACTGCACCACAGAGCTCTAGTCGTGGTATACTAACCTGTTTCACAGGGGCTATTCTCGTTTTTGCTCCGACTAGGCTGACATGTACGTTTCCTGTCGAATCTATTACACGTAGGTACACTACAGATGCAAACGCTACGGTTGAGGCGTCTGAAAAACCATGTAATTCAACAACAGCATCATCCAAATTCTGGTGCAGCCATCTGGGAATACGAAATTCATGCAGTTGAGACAACTCTTCACGGTATGTGTACCAATCTTGTAATATATCATTTGGTGGTTCCTCATCCCATCCTGTGCCTGCTATCCACAATCGCTGAATAAAAACCTTTGCTTTTATCACGCACGGTGCTATCCACCCTAGAGGGTCAAACAGACGTGCCACATCCGATATAATTTTTCTTTTAGTTACAGGTGCAGAAGGCGGTGTCAAATTCACCGAGTACTGGAATTCATCACGGCTTCGGTTCCAGGTTAGTCCTAAAATCTTTACTATATTGTCTAATTTAAACTCTATGTCCTTATTCTTCTTTTGTGTGTAATGTCTTGTTTGTCCTTCTACTTTCTGTTCAAAAACTTCTAGTAGCTCATCTTTATTACTTGACCATTTTTGTAAAATAAATCCCCCTTTCTTTAATAGGTCATCCATATCCTGTATGAGTTCTCTTCCTTCCTCTATTGTTTGGCAGCCAGTCATTAAATCGTCCATGTAAAATTCCTTTGCCACCTTCTCTGCTGCAATTTGGTATTGTTCCTTGTGATCTATAGCAACTTGATTTAAGGTCTTTACTGCCAGATATGGTGCTGAAGCTGTACCAAATGTGACGGTCAGCAGTTTGTAGTCGCGTATTTCATCTTCCGGTTGATTTCTCCATACGATGCGTTGGTATTCACAATCTTCATCTGCTACCCTCACCATGCGGTACATCTTCACTATATCGGCTATTATACAAACCGGATATTTTCTCCAATTCATAATTAAATGTCGCAAATCTGGCTGCAGTGTTGGCCCAATCATTAAAGTGTCGTTCAGTGACACGTTTTTGTTATTTTTACAGGAAGCATCAAAAACTACCCTTACTTTAGACGTGGTCTTATCCTCCCTAATAACAGCATGGTGTGGTAAGTACACTGCCTGGTTCTTTTTCTCATCAGGCACTTGTACCGGCGCCATGTGGTCCAACAGTAAGTACTCATTTACTACATCTTTATATTTTTCCTTGAGCAACACGTCATTAGCAAGTTTTCTTTCCAGATTCTTCAACCGTTTGATAGCAATATCTCGCGAAGCTCCATTTTTACAGGCTGGGTCTTCATCGCGAAATGGCAACTTAACCACATATCTGCCATCTTCGTTACGACGTGTCGTGGCTGCAAAGAAATCTTCACACCTTTTTTCTTCCTTTGTAAATAATTTTGATTTTAATAAAGGTTCCGATTCCAATTCCCAAAATCGTTTTAATTCATCATCTTCAAGATGACTATGCATAACTGTGATGTTCTTGTTACCTGCAGCTGAATTTACTGGCCCAGATAGTAACCAACCTAAAGTGGTGCACTGAGCTACTGGAGATCCTAAAGGCCCTCGCAGCAAACCTTCCTTTAATATCTGGCAGTATACTTCTGCTCCTAGAAGCACATCTATTTGGTCATTTATCTGATCCTGGATTTGATGTACCTAACATCAAATCCAGGATCAGCCAAACACAACTGTTGTAATTCTACCCAATCTTCTAGTAATACCTTTCTTCCTGGTAGATATGTAGTTATATTACTAAGGACATACGCATTCAACTCCATTCTAAACATCGGATCAATTCTTGATTTGATTTTTAGTACCACCATGTGTTTCGAAATGATGGACGACTTGTCACCTAGTCCTGATATAACACTGTCCACAGCGAATTTCTTCAATCCTAATCTTTGGACGACGGCTTCTGTTACGAAAGAAGTTTGTGAGCCTTGATCAACCAAGGCTCTTATAACTGAATATTGACCAGTTATATTCTTGGCTTGTATTAAGGCTGTAGCCAATAACACCTGATTCCTTACTTGGCTCTTGGCACAGCATGCCACCATCTCATTGGTCTGTGGAATTGGCGTATTCTCATTGTTCTCGATATTTGGCACATGTTTAGTCCCACTACCTTCCCCAAAAACCTTTGCAACAGTGGGAACACCTTTCGGGTGAAGTAGAGAATGGTGCCTTTTTTTGCAAATCCTACAATTGATAGGGGTTTGGCAAAACCTCACACCATGGCCGCTACCTAAACAGTTGAAACAGATCCTATTGTTTGTAACAAAGTCTCGCCTTTTCTCATAATCTTGATTAGCAAACTTCTTACAGAAACACAATTTATGTTCGTCACCGCAAAACTCACATTTAATTTTAGTGACATTTGTTGCATGTAAAACCTTAGTGCGAATAACCTTCTGACCAATAGATGGCCTTGCATTTGATGTACTTGAATTGTTAACATAGTTAGGTATAATGAATTCTAAAGCACGATACCTACCAGTTATAAATTCCTTAAATTGACTGAAAGTGGGCAAGGTATCTGAAGTCACGTTCATTGTTACATTGAGTTCCCACTGCTTTCGAGATTCGGGATCTAATTTTAGCGAAAGCAGATGTATTAAAATGATATCCCACGTAGAAACATCAATGCCAAGATTGCTTAACGCATTTAAACAATCAGACGAAGTATCTATTAGTTCCTTCAGAAAACCTGCAGACTCCGTAGTTGCGTTCCTTTGGCTCAGCAAGCGTGTTAAAATACAATGTGACAGATACTTTTTGTTGCTATAACGTTCGTCTAAAACCTTCCAGCATTGTAAGTAGTTAGCGTCAGAAACCGGTATATAGCGAATCAGCTGCTCTGCTTCGCCGGTCAAATAACCTTTCAAATATTGCATCCTCTGCACATTATCCAAAGATACATTTTTGTGAATCATTGATACGAATAGATCCCGGAAAGTGATCCACTCTGTGTATTTGCCCGAAAACGTTGGAATAATTATCTTAGGTAATTTGACCTGGCTGGATTTATTAGAATTTCTGTCACTACTACTACTACCCAATGGCATAGGACCTTTACATTTTAACAAACAGTTTTTTAACTCACCTTTATAATCTATATACTCTTCCTCAGTTTTATCATACACGTCCCCAGTTACATATGATTCCTTATTTAACAATTTAGGATCGCTCTGTTGAACTAAGTTCTTGTGACTTTGTCTAAATTCAGACCATAGCTGATCCAATAATTCCAATCTACTTTCAATGTAATCAGTATTTAGGCGTTCCTTAGGTGTTTTTTTGAAGTTTGTTCTAGCCTTAAAAATACGCTTTGATAATTCATTTTGGAAGCTCAGTAAAGATTCTATTGTTGATGCCATTATGATACCGAATATTAAGTTAACCAATCAATTATTAATTGGTTAAATAATAATGAATTATAATTCCGAAAATTTTACAAGTCCTAAAAATTAACGAAAATTTTACAAGTGTTTAAGACGTTTTCAATTTGAGCAAAATCGGGCATGGATTCCCCGTACCTTCGTTTTTTCACTTATTTTTCTAAGTCCTAAAACTAATATTCGCATGCAAACTAAATATTAAACAAAATTTACTAAGTCCAATTTCAAGTTGAAAATCTTCTATCTTCCTAAAGTTGAAACTCGCCTACCAAATAATTTTCAAATGTACTTACAGTTGCACTTCACACTCACGAACACATTGCACTCAAAACCTGTTGATATGTGACGTTTTCTCGCTCTTCCCTTGGCTGCCGCCGCTCCCACAGCTTGCCAACAAGCTGGCACAGCTTCGCACAGCTTGGCACGGCTCGACGACCCAGCAACCTGCGCGCGCTTCTTGTTCGGCTGCGCTGATCCGCTCCTCCGGTGTTGATGCCTTGTCCCGCCGGTCTTCCTTCCACGTGCTCAGCCTTTGCAGCGATCCACTGCGAGCACGGGTTCAGTGGTCCCCAATGACCACTGTGTTCTCACCTGCTGGACCTTAAATCCTGCTCGGTAGGACCAATGTACAATCGATAGCTCAGTGAATAAAACACACAAGGCACTTTACACCGGATTTATTGTTCGACTAAGTTACGATCTTGCAGAACGTCCACTGATTTGCAAAACCAAACGATACCGCGATGCAGGAATTGTTCTGCCGACCGTAGCGACATCCAGCGGTATGCTTACGAACTAATTAACTAAGTAGCTACCTATTATTGATGGTTCATATCTTAACACTGCTATTATTTAGAAACAAATAACTATAAAAGATTAAAATCTCATCATTCAATCAAAACAAATCCCAGATTCTGACAGATATAAACGATCCCTAGAACGCCTAGGTGTTTAAGGCGAGGTTTTTCCACTTTTAAGCAACTCTTATTACTACAGATGAATGACCATAAGGCTTGATCTATTGTATTAAAGTCGCATTTAGCGGAGCAAAACCGTAGCGCTTACACACATTCGTGCGTTTCGCTACTTCTATTATTGATGTAATTCTCATATTTTTCGAAAAGTATAGCTGTAATGTAAAATGTATATTTGTGGTTTGATGATGATGATAATGATGAAATCTATAAATTAAGATATCGCAGAAATAATTTAATACATAGGTATTTGAATGAATCTAAAAAAAAACAGAGAGAAAAGCGGGAATAGGTAAGTGTTATTTTCATATATTTTTTTCTATCGAGCGAAATGTCCTTAATCGTGTTTCGGTCTTTGGGGGTTCCTAGATAAAACATTCAATTTTGATATGACACCGTTTTTATAATTTAAAGCCAACCATGGAAGTAGGCACACTTAAACTAGAATGACCAAAAGTCAGGGCCTTAAAGGCCTAGAGTAGGGTTGTCACGCAAACTATATCATTTTCATAATCCTAACAAATCTCCAAGATATTATATTCCTTGTATAAGCTTACACGCCAATTTAGATGTCGTACGCTCGCTTTAATTCACTTTAGCTTAGCAATAAAGCTCCGTACAACCCTGAAGGGTCTTACGACAAAGATATACGATGTGACGTAATAAAGTAACTTTTGATAACTAAAGTACAAGATCGGCACCAACGCAAATCGGCAGTGCAAGTACCGTTCTTTATCGTCAAATTTAAGTTGAGGTTTTCAAATTCGTTAAAATGCTATTTGATCAGTACTTGCTATGATCGATTCTGTGGAATTTTATCGAATTTGACGAACGATAAAGAACGCCACTTGTACTGCAGGCTTGCTGATTTTAGTCGAACTTATTCTGTAAACAACCTTCCCCTTTTTTCATGTGGACTTTCATTGGTATCACTGCAAGTGTGAAAAATAAGTAAGAGTGTCGTACTTACAGCTGTTTAGACATACAGTGAAAAATGTGGGTGAAACAAAAACGATAATTGTTCTAAGGCATTTGTTTTTGTGTATCGGATACATTTCGGAGAGTATGGCATCGGATCTGCACGGTCTAATTCCCTCCTGCCCATTTTCTTATCGGACTGCCAGAGCGAGCACTGAAAATGGTCACCGCTTTATGGTTCATTTTCCGAAAACCAGTAAGAATAGCTTTGATTCCACATTTATTGTGCGAACTGCTAGTCTGTGGAATGCGCTGCTTGAATGGGTGTTCCCCGATGGTTACAATCTGGGTGTCTTCAAATCACGAGTGAATCGGTTTCTTCTAGGCAAGCATACTCCAACGTAGACCGCATCGCTTAAAGTCAGGCGAGATGGTGGTCAAACGCAAGCCTATTATTTATTTTAAAAAGGCTTATCTCCCTTGTTTGTCTGATCTGAGAGTGTGACTAATATCACACAATCCACACTGTTTACTACATACTGGTACAATGAATGCTTCATCGTGTAGGAATTTAGAGTGTTCATTTGGAGGAGTCAGCATGTGGTAGCGACATTAACCTGACGATCTTACCCGTTTACGTAATGACTAGAAACTAAAGCAACCTGAATGGAAATAGAATGGGTTTTGGTGCAACGTGTGTACGAACTACGAAGCCCTTATGCAATGACAATATAACCACATTAACCACTTTCACTGCTCTGGGGGCTTATGGACAACTGCTATTGCGGCACCAAACTAACGTTAAATCCGCTCAGTTGGAAAATCACGCGAACGTGAACCTTAACGCATCCAGATACGGTTTGCGGTCGCGTGATTTTCCAATTGAGCGGATTTACCGTTAGTTTGGAGCCGCAATAGCAGTTGTCCGTAAGGCCCCTGAACTGACTTTCACTGCACTGAGTGCTCATCCTTTACCTCGCATGAGGCAAAGGTTCTAACATGTCAACCTAAACTATTTCGAGCGGGGGCAATTCTAGGACGCGAATTGAATGAATGATTTTTGATTCTCCAATCACAAGCGTCGAGTCTTCAATCACAAGCTGTCCCCCGCGACCGAAGCCGCATCATTTTGCAAAAGGGAATTTTGACTACATGCGCGATCAAGTGGTTATAATATAGGTATTTAATTTATATTACACGGGAATTACTCACGTAAGATAAGCCGGTCACGGTTAATATAAATAAAATGTGTGAAAACCACGTCAGTTTCTATAATAAAATTGGTTATAATATATTTGCCCAAAGCCTATTACGCCTATTATAGGCCTATAATAAACCTATTACGGTTCGAAAGATACAACCTTTAATATGTAGGACAGACAGACAGACATCGTAGGCTTAGTGATAGGGTCCCGTTTTCACTCTTTGGGTAAGGAACCCTAAAAACATTAATTGAGAACCTGAATTAAGAACCCTTTTTTGAAGTCGGTTAACAAACTAACAAACATTGCAAGATATAAAAATTTATTAATTTATAAAAAATTATGGAGAACGAACCTTAAAACTACTTCCAAAAGCCCCAATATTTCCAACGAACTAGAACTTAAGAGCCCCACCCACTTGAACCTTCAAGGTTTATCAACAATCTGTCTCCGGCAGGTAACACGGAGGTCTCAATTCAATTTAGCCCCTAATACGGGCATTTCAGACCCTAATCTTGTAGGGGCCCTTATCAAAGGACTTCCAAATATGCGGTTGGGGCGGGGGCCATATTTGAGCACAGACCCCGGGCTAACTGGATAGTTTTAATATTTATCAAGCTTGGCACAAAACGAATTAACTTAAGTATTAAAATCATAATAAGCCAAAAAATGAATTTTAAATCATGAAAGTGAAATAAAACAACGTCATCATCATCATCATCATCAGCCAGAAGACGTCCACTGCTGAACATAGGCCTCCCCCTCTAACCGCCACACTGAACGACAGCCTGCCTTTTGCATCCACTGGATACCAGCGACCCTCACAATATCGGCGGTTCATCTAGTGGGAGGCCTACCTACGCTGCGTCTTCCGGTTCATGGTCTCCACTCAAGAACCTTTCTTCCCCATCGGGTATCGGTTCTTCGAGCGATGTGGCCTGCCCAAACAACGTATATGTGAAATTTCATCATCATTGTTAGCCTATCAGGTTCCCACTGTTGGGACACAGGCCTTCTGTCAGAGAGAGGATGGGCCATAATCCACCATGCTGGCCCAGTGCATGTTGTTGAATGTCATATGTCTTTGAACTTTTTTTTTTAAAGTTCTTGGACATACGGTTGGGACGGACGGTTTCCTCGCGATGTTTTCCTTCACAGTTTTCGAGCGATGACATCGAAACTGCACTTAATTTATAGTACTAAACAAGTCATTGGTCGTTTGGATCTAACCGGGTGCCGTCAGATTGTAAAGCGCACATGTCACGTTCCTGTTTTTTGTTTTCATTCAAATACCTATTTACTAAATGATGTCTACGATATAAGTAAAGTATTGATTAGCTACTTTCCGAGTAGTGCTACTCGGCGAGTAAAAGTCCCAAGTAACTTTTGTCAGTTTCACAAATGAAAACATAGCTTAGAGTAACTACGTGGTGGTTAGCCGAATGAATGTATGAAAATGTTCAACGTTCGTTCTAATTTAGTTGTCACTACTGTTTTAAACGTCAAAAGTCAAAAAGATTTTTTTATGATTGACAAGTTTGACGGACTGTTGACGTGCCGTGAGAAGAAAGAAACTGAAGCGTGTGATTAAATTTTGATATTTGTGAATTGTTTTAAAAGTAAATTTGCATAAAATAAAATATTAAGTAAATAAGTATTGACACTCGCATCTGAGTTTTATTTTTTATTAAATATTTTATCAGGTCATGTACTCGTTTTCACTATTTTTAGATAGTCGAAATCTAGTGATAAATTCTTTTTCAAAGATCGTTAAAATAATTAACACGAACTTTAAAAACGTGGATTCACGGAATTCGTTCTAACGTGCTTCTACGTGGTCTTTAATTAATTCGAACAAATCCATTTTTGACAAATTCTTGGCAAATTACTTACGAAAACAATACACGTCACAAGTTTATGCCTTACTCGCCGGTTAACCCCGCTAGTGGGCAGATGAAGTAACAAGTAAGTTACATGCCAGTTTATGTGACGAGTAGCGCTACTCGGACATTATGAAACTAACAATACCGATAATTGCCACTTTAATCGCCGAGTAGCTTACTTGTATCTTTACTTTGAGATGATGAACGAGGCCCTTAATGTATTAAGCCTTATGGGTTATGTAGTAACAAGCATTGCTTAAAATTAGAAAATACTCACCTTCAAACAGGCAAGATGACGGTCAAACGCAAGCCTATTATTTAAATAAAGCGAGTCGGGCTCGCGCACTGGGGGTTCCGTACCACCAAAAAATAACGAAATTACCAGTTATAACTTGGTAATGAACATAAACTTGTCACAGAGTCGCACTTGGCCATTATTTATTATTTGTTGTTATATTTTAGAATGTTTATTATAATCTTGCCAAGTTTGACGTTTGTACATAATATAGTTTTTACATTAGAGCTAATACAAAAATACATAAAAAATACATTTGTTGTATGGGGACCCCGCTTTAGTTTTTACTTTTTTTTTATTATTATTTGTTAGTTAATCCGCCGTAACGTTACATATTCTGTGGAAATTTCAACTAGCTATCTATTATGGTTCGAAAGATACAGTCGTAAATAGGTAGGACAGACGGACAGGCGGACAGACAGACAGACAGACAGACAAACAGACAGACAGACATCGTAGGCTTAGTAATAGGGCCCCATCTTTACTCTTTGGACACGGAACCCTAAAAAACCGCGGGCGCAGCTAGTGACAAATACTTCAAATCGACCTCAAAATTCATAATAATAACGCTCCATAGATCAACAACCAAGTTGAGGTAGTACAGAAGCGCGCGCTAACCGCCCAAGACAATAGTTACCTGCGCTTCGCGAACTATAGCGTAATTCGTAGTTTAATTAAATCCAGCGTCCCGCTGTGATGTTCCCAGGTTATTTACAGCGTTTTGTGAGTCTAGACTAGCTAGTTAGATAGTTTATGTGGTAGGGACTTGTTTAGGTACTACGTTTTGTCAAATTAATTAATTTGTCAAACCAATTCGAGTGAATCGGTTTCTTCTAGGCAAGCGTGCTCCAACGTAGACCACACACATAATCGGTTCAGGCGAGATGGTGGTAAAACGAAACCCTATTATTTATAAAAAAAAAGTGGGTGTGTTGGATTTTATTATCAATTATAGTGTATTTTTTGCATATCTTCGCATGTCTTTAGAAATGAAGGTAAAGTTAACCAGTTTCTTGCGTCGTTTTCTATTTGG
This sequence comes from Agriopis marginaria, assembly GCA_932305915.1. NCBI lineage: Eukaryota > Metazoa > Arthropoda > Insecta > Lepidoptera > Geometridae > Agriopis > Agriopis marginaria. The sequence goes on along the minus strand of OW029914.1, from coordinate 14,827,363 downwards.
CCAATCCATAAAAAGTACATACAAGGTTTCTTATATATAGGTTATATCGGGGACAAGATAAACAATACTTTCAGACACTGAAATTAAACTTTTTTATGACCATATTTTACGTTATTTTAATTCCTAACATTTCGAACACTGCTCTGTCTATGGTCATAGAGTCATAGGTATGACGAACTTTATGCAGTATAAATATTATGTACAAAGAAAAATTATAAACTCTAAACAATTTTTTTAGAATAATTGATTAAAAACATGAAATATATAAGATACACATAAAAATTGCTGTTTTTTATATTTAAGAGCGTAGGTTTTGTCGGTGGAGTAACTTCCAGGCTTGACGGTCTGCTGCCAGCGTTTTCACCTCCCTGTATGACATGACATTTGCCTTCTCTTTTATTTGGTCTTACTTCCCGGTCCTCTCTTTCCTTCTACCTTTCCCTCTATGATGGTTTTCATTAATTTGTCATGTCTTACGCCTTCTCGTCTCTATACTCGCTAATATACTACTGAAAATTGTAGGCAATACAAATATTATGTACAAAGAAAATCAACTTATTAGTTTATTTCTATCGTAGAGGATAGAAAACAAAAAGTTTCTTTGTGGCTTCTTAGAAGAGGCTACTAAGTTGAAACTTAAAAGTTAATTCTTTTGTTAAAAATTTGTGAAGCGAATATAAACTGTAAAAAAACCGTAAAAAGCATTTCAAGCAAATAGCTACCCGATTTATGAGAACCTTAACTATTTGCACCGAAATCAAATACGCCTCAGCAATCCCACCCAAATTGCTTCTTACCACTAAAAATAAGATTCGAAATCACAAAAAACCCTTTTTACAACCAAACTTAGACTTTACTGAAAACGCAATCAAAATGTAATCAGCATTGTGCAAAGACTATAATATAATAACAGAAGGGCAAAACGTAAGAAAAGGCATTCAACTATCGCGCGGGACCGGGCGGCTATAAAAGGCCCACGTATAGGCCGCGAACTGATATCTATAGAGATGTTGGAACGCTGGATGTGACAAGAAAATGTTATGGCAAATACACTACACTGTTTCCGTTCGTTTATTTGCTCTGACAGTTAAAATAACATGACACATGCGACATGGTAATATTTATATACGACTAGCGGTCCGCCCCAGCTTCGCACGGGTATATATTATAGCCTATGTCACCCGGGGTTATTGTAGTTTCCCGTCAGTGAAAGAATTTTTCAAATCGGTTCAGTAGTTTCGGAGCCTATTCAATGCAAACAAACAAACAAACAATCAAATCTTTCCTCTTTATAATATTAGTATAGATTAATTTTAAAAAAGTTTTTATAATCTAGTTTTTCGTATTCTTCTGAGCAACTCATTTCATTTGCTACCCATATCATGGGGGTGCATAAAAATAAATGGTCCGCCATATTTGAGAGTCCGAGAGTTGGTCGGCATATTAGATTTAGAATGACGTCATTTAGCTAACCATACATTGGTAAGGTTGTGGAATGAGCTCCCGATATTTCGGCGCAGTTCAAGTTCCAGTGATAACCGTAGCAAAAGACTAAGAAAGAGGGTAGATCGTTATGTCTGCACCTAACTTTTTAACTGATCGACCAACCACCCGCATTCTTCAGTCTTCCCATGAACATGGTGCATGTAACTGCGCTGAAATATCGGGAGCTCATTCCACAACCTTATCACGGTAAATATTCCGAAAATAATCATATAACTTTAGTAACCATACATTGTCATCCGTATATCGTCATCGGCATAGTGGGAGGCCTCCCACTAGACGGACCGACGACATTGTGAGAGTCGCGGGCATCCAGTGGATGCAAAAGGCAGGCTGTCGTTCAGTGTGGAGGTTAAAGGGGGAAGCCTATGTTTAGCAGTGGATGTCTTCTGGCTGGTGATGATGATGATGAACCAGTCACCCAGTATAATTGACTTGCGTTTGACCGCCACCTCGCCTCTTGTTATATGTTAAAGCAGAGTTTAATAGTTTGAGCTCTTCCACACGTCCTAGAGCCTCGTACACACCGAGGCTGTTATTAAAAAGAGCCCAGAACAATCTGAGTCAGGCTCGGCGCGCTCATTCTCGCCGTGTCCAATTACTAGCACGACTCGAGCTGGTGTGTACACACCTTATTATGGCGCGGGGTTCGCGCTTATGCTTTGAGGTAGGTTTGGTATAGCTTTGTCCTTATTGTGGAGTTTTGGGCTCGTGATTAGGGTTACCATCCGTCCGGATTTGTCCGGACATGTTTAGACTTTTAGACATTTGTCCGGCTTTGCCTCCGTCTTTTTAGCTCAGTACGCTATTATGACCAAAATGTCCGGCTTTAAGTCAGGACTTTTCAAATTTTGATATGGTATCCCTACACGTGATAAAGTTATGTTGGAGTTTTGGTGCCAACGTAAAAAACATCCCAGTTTCTTGTATTTTTTTAAGCATATATATTTTCGAGTATTAAATGTGTATTGGTGGTGGATTATTATTGATTAAGTGCTTGTGAACGTGCTCGAGTAAGGTAAGTGATATAACGAAGCATGTCTTTTCGTGATGTTTCCAAAACTCCATAAAAGCCTCTTGTAAAGCCTCCACCACTTTACTGGGGCATGCGTTTGACCGTTACATACTTTGCTAGACTCTGACTGTGACTGACTATCTAACTAGATAGTAATAAATATTTTTACCTGTAGATAGGTTGTGCCCGCCACCATATTGACTAGACGAATGCAAGGCTGGCTGCCCGACTTCGTTCAGCCGTCTCTCAGTCACGCACTCCGAGTGTCCACAACAAATTGTATTTTTTTCTCTTTCTAATAACAGATATAGCGTAAAAATTCTTTCATATGCCTTCCCTTATTTCACAAAATGCACATTTGCGTAGATATAATATATGCGGTGCTTAGTCAGTTTTTAAAGCCGTATTGTTCGCCTATAACGTCTCTATTATTACACCTCATTGTGGACACTGGCAAAAGTGGCAAATGCACAGGAGTGCGACGCCAAACTCCTTACTGAGACAATCCTACCATTAAAATTCTCCAACCAACCCATCCATCTCCATCTCTCTGCCAATCCTACTATTAAAATATATCAAACCGGTTGCACAAAATCCCAATGCATCTAAAAATATCCAGGAATATCCACCGGGATATTCCAGGATCATTTCATTAGGCATCGATTTGAATATCAAAAGAATACATTTCTATTCCGGAGCCGGGGCTCGCATTAATTATGTATTCCGTTTCTATATTATTGTGTCGAAAGGGATAAATCTTCTGATTCCATGTTTTTTCGCGTTCGAACTGGTGTGAAAGGGTAATAACAATTTGGGGGTAGAACAGCAACGAAAGGGTAAACTGGGTCACTGAAAGGAGTGCTATTTCAGTCCAATCTACACTAACCTAGTTACGGAAAACCTTTATCTGGTCTTTTTTACACCATGATAGATTTAGGGAATGCAATCTCGGTTTACCTACCGAGGTCTCGATATACCGAGATCTTGCACAAATTTTGCAACAAAATTACGCGCAATCTCGCGAAATTAGGTTAGTCTAAAAATCTACCTATATATAAAAAATGGATGTGTGTATGTATGTTCCCTATGGGCTCCAAAACGGCTAAATCGTTTTTTTTACTTTCTCTTACAGATAGCTATGATGTTATATAAGTAGTAATACACGCAGGCGAAACCGCGGGGCGCAGCTAGTTAAATATACCAGCTAATTAAATGCATACATATTTCAGAAATAAGTGTAATAAAACACTTAGTATACAGTCAAAACTATACAATTTTACAAAATTTTACAGCACCATTTATTGTTATATAAAAACGACTTCAAGACTACTTACAAGTAAAAAATAAAAAAGTCGAAAATTTCAGTTAACACAGACATTGAAAGACCTCATAAAATCTTTTTCTGAAGAGAACCACAAACAGAAACGTAATATTATGTGTAATATATATACACAATATATACTATTTTTGGAATTGTTGTTTTTTTTTAAAGTACCGATTCAATTTCGATAAAATTTATATGGGACCACCTCTAAAGTATGGCCTAACAAAAGAAAAAAGAATGCATTAAATCAATGCATAATTGGCGGAGTAATCGAATAACAAACATACAAAAACTATACAGTAGAATTTATCATTTCATCGGGTAAAAATAAATTCAGTTTGTGTTATTTCTTATTTGATACGTGTACAAGTGTTTCCTGTTTCAACAATAGTTTTTCCATTACTGAGCAGGCTAAAGCCATTAAGGCCAAACCGCCTCGTCTTACGTATTTCACTGGCATAAGCAAAGAAGTTAATGTACATAATTATAGATCTATGGGCATAAGTATGATCCAGCAAAATAGTGGAGACTTTACTAGAAGCTTCCATGCACTTTACAGTTATGGAAACCACATAAAAATACCTACACGTTTCACGCCATCATATAACTTTCCCACAGTAGAGCACATTCTTGAACACTTGATAAATAATAATCCACTACGATTAAATTAACAGTCAAAAATATACATATTAAGGAAAATAATGAGTCGCAATTTTTAGGGTTCGATACCCAATAGGTAAAAACGGAACCCTATTACTAAAAACGGTAAAGACAACAACAAAAACTACAAAAACAACAACAACAACAAATAACAAAACAACAAACAAAACAAAACAACAAAGTAAACAACAAATAACAAATTATGGCCTAGTGCTAGTAGGTGACAAATTTCTGTTCTTTAAAAGTTATACCGAGCGTCACTTGCAAAATATTAACTACTAGCGGTCCGCCCCAGCTTCGCACGGGTATAGATTATAGCCTATGTCAGCCGGGGATAGTGTAGCTTCCCGTCAGTGAAAGAATTTTTCAAATCGGTTCAGTAGTTTCGGAGCCTATTCAATGCAAACAAACAAACAATCAAATCTTTCCTCTTTATAATATTAGTATAGACTACCGACCCGCCCGCCCGGCCTCGCACGGGTGTAATTTACGTTCGAAGCCAGGGCGGATCGCTAGTTATATATTATACAAGTAGGGCGCAAACAAACAAACAATCAAATCTTTCCTCTTTATAATATTAGTATAGATAAACCTTCAGTGAAAATGTGTCTAACTGATGGTGAAAACCGCATCAAAATCCGTTGCGTGGTTTAGGAGGAGTTAGCGGCCATACAGACAGACAGACGCGGAAAGCGACTTTAATTTATACTATGTAGAGATAAATATGTGACGGCGTAGCTATTTTGGTAGGCGTTAAGTCGGACCAAATAAGTTTTTTATTGATTGTATTTTGTGGTAGTACGGAAACCTCACCTGCACGATCCCGAGTCGCACTTGGCCGGTTTATTTTCACGTTGGCGCCAATACTCCTTGTTCCAATAATGTGTGAAATTCAATCACGCGCGTAAATTCTGTCACGACATAATTATTATCGACAAACGTATTGTTTCCAACAAGAAATACCATTTTGTATCTGTATCCAGCCATAGACTATCATCCCACAATTATGGTATAATACGTGATTTTACTTCATAACTTTAGGCATTAATTCGGACATTCCCTTCTGTTTCAGAATTTTCCACTCTATGACTCAGGAAATAGAGTTGAGGTAAAGATAATCGAAAAGGGATAGTTTTACCGATCGAAGATTTTATGACAGTCCGTAAATATCGAATTAAACGTCATTTTGTAGGTTGTTATTGGACATAATAAATTTTTAATGCTATCATAAGGTTACTGGGGTGTTATATTACATGAGTTATATTTCTATTATTCGAATGCTCGATTAGTCGATTGGTTAATCTTGTCCGGTGATCTCGATTAATAGGTTGGGATAGGGCGTTGGTATTTTAATCGATTTTCGATTATATGAAATTGTTATGTAATAATGTGACTTCGTCTGCTTTTTAGCCGATTTATATCGAATAGCAATATGAAATAATAATATTATCTATTTACACTTTTTAGGGTTTCGTATCCAAAGGGTAAAAACGGAACCCTACTACTAAGCCTAAGATGTCTGTCTGTCCGTCTGTCTGTCCCGCCTTTAGACGGCTGTATCTTTCGAACCGTAATAGATCATCATCATAATCAGCCAGAAGACGCTCACTGCTGAACATAGGCCTCCCCCTTACCGTACCGTAATAACAAAAAAGGTCAAAAAGGAAAAGCGAAAGGGGATGATGGGGTTTAACCCCCATACAAAAAAACGTATTTTTTACATATTGTTGTTTTAGTCCTAATATAAAAACGGTAATACGTACGTACAAGCATCAAACCTCAACCAAAGTCATGCTTAGAATAACTATATATTCTAAGCTGGCATGACAACAAATAATAAATAATGGCCAAACCGAGTCGGTGACAAATTTCTGTTCATACTGGTAATTACGTTATTGAATTTTGTGGTGGTACGGAACCCTCAGTGCACGAGCCCGACTCGCCGGTTTATTCTGTAATATTTTTTATATTCTTCACGGATCTGACTAAATTGCGATCTCTTTTGCCTCACATCTGCAATATGTGTACTTTGATACTAAGTATGTGTAATAAGTTCCTTACTACGGGATTTCCGAGTACCTATTACCTATATATGGTGTTCTTCAAAAGTGCTGTTAATGAAGTCTTAAAGGTCGACAACGTATTTGTGATGATGTTACAGGTATCCATAGGCGACGGTAATCGCCAGCAGCAGGCAGGCAGTACCAGTTTCACAAAAAAAAATTGAGAATTGAGATTGAGGAATTGAGATCTCCTTGTTTGAAGTCGGATATACTTTATTTAAGGTGGTACGTTTCACATATGTCTGCAAATTACATACAGTTTTCTTGTCCTTTTAGCTAGGCCGGGGTAAAAATTGTACATGACACTGCGCAACTCGTTGAGTGTTCTTTACATTATCATGTACAGCTATTTATCAGTAACGGACCATATTACTTACATTTATCAATGAACCGTCTGAAACAGCATAAAATTGTTTATCGACATAATTATGTGAGTAATAATGTTAATTAAAGATTAATATATTTACATGTTTTTGTAAAGGATTATTATACATTTGCGCAAATACCATTATCGTTTTTAATAATTACAGCTAGCTACAAGCTAGCTAGCTAAAAGAACTGAAAAACTGTTTGAAATTTGTATTTCCCGCCATACGTGAAACGTACCACCTTAAATGATTTTGCGGAGTGAATCTTCTATACTTGTAACCTACTTATGTATTATATGTATTACAACCTTAAAGAAAATATCGGCTAGTTACGCTTGTCCCTCATATTTAGAGTGCAAAATAACTATTTTCGGTTCATTTCCCCGGCTGAGCAGAATTCGGTCAAGTCATCCGTTAATGGACACGGGGCATTACCGATCCCGACAGCGACTTAAAGAGGTTTATATTTAGAGGGTATTTTGGTAAAAAAGTTTCGGGAAATTCGTGATCCTGTAAGAAGTTGATATATCTTGCAAACACTGACTCTATAACTTTTTATGATCGGTTTCCTTATTATTTCTTTCTTGAGGGTGTTTGTTAATGTAAAATATTGTACTGTTGTACGGTATTTTAAGGCCGCGATCACCGGCCAGAGACATCTACCTATATTTTTTAAATCTTTATTATAAGCGCTTATATCGCACAACAAAATGTCGCGCAAAGCGTCTTGCAAATTATATCCCATGCAAATAAATAAGTTTGATCGTGCATTACCTCTTTTCAAGGTTACGACAACTTTGAAAGCCACCTTGTAGATGCAACCTTGAAAAGAGGTAATGCTAGATCAAACGTATTTATTTGTATGGGATATATCATATAATATAATTTGCTAGACGCTTTACAAAGTTATGTCGTAAAGTTTGTATGAGCATAATACGATTATCATATTGAACTGACTATAAACTTGAATTTTACATTAACTGACTCAAGATCACTGTCACATTTTTTTTGACTTAACTCCATTGTTAGTAGATCTAAGATTTAAACACTACGTAACCTGAGACAGTAAACTAGTACTAAACTACGCTTAAGGGAGTGCTTTAGACAGCACGGTCTAGCTTAGACAAGGTTGTTAGTGCATATTGTTTCAGAGCTACGTCACCTATATTTACTGGGTAAAGCTTGCTGGGAAGTATTAAGCTTGAAAGTATCGCTAGTTATATGTACGTAGGTATTGTTTTGTCTTGAATATATTTCAATTAAATGTTATAGCCCTAACAGACGTGTGGATATGGCTGACGAACCGCCGTCCAACCAACGGGGGAGGGAAAGATAAAATTATCTCTTTCTCTCCCGTTGGTCAGACGGCGGTCCGTCACCCAAGTCCGTCTCGTCTGTTAGCACTATTAGGCATCATTATCATAGTGTTGCGTCTGACAGCTGGAATAACATTGTAAAATTCTGAAGTAAAACATTTTCATTTTGGCCATTTATGCCCCTACCCCCGTCGTCAAAGATGACCGACCGATAGTCCCGACTTTTTCAAAAAGGGGGCAATCCTGGCAAAATCGTATGATCAAAAAGCTAGTAAAAAGCATCAGAATTTACTTTCCTCGTTTCAGTATCCCTTGTTTTTGTTCTTCGTCTCTTTTGTTTGTACAAGGGAGATATGCCTCAGTTCAATAATAATTAGTGTTCAAATGTCTCAATTTTTCATATTTTTTTTAAGTAGTTACGGCTAACTTACCTACTTGCTAATTTTTACGCACACTGAGAAACTACTGACTACAATGAACTATAGTCCACATGCCAAGAAAAGGGGCGACAAAGTAGTCTGCAAGGGGAGTTTAAGTAATGGCATCAAGCGTGATTTAGGCCAGATGCATTCACACCCGTCACGCCACCTTTATACCATATCTTCCTTGTTTTTTGATCTGAGGGGAGCGCAATGATACTCTCAAGCTTGTGTTATGATTTATAATAAAAATATACTTACTCGTAAATAAATTATTATTTTTAAATTTCCGTAAAATCGATTGAGCCGTTCAAGCCACAAGAGATATGGAAGCGGAACCCACGAGACGTGCATCCCAAAAAATATTTTCCTCCTTCTTGAGCAGTCGGGTAAACACACAGTTTCTCATATACATATTTATATGTATTTAATAAAAGCTCTGCTCATAATGAAACTTATTATTGTTTTCATTATAAATAGGCTTGCGCCTGGCCGCCAACTCGGCGATGATGCGGCCTACGATGGAGCACGTTTGCCTAGAAGAAACCTATTCACTCTCGCCTTAAAGACACCCAGATTGTAACTATCGGGGAACACCCACTCAGGCAGCGAATTCCATAGACTAGCAGTTCGCACAATAAATGTGGAATCAAAGCGCTTCGTACGGGTTCTCGGAATATCAACCATAAAGCGGTGTCGACATGACTTAAGTGATCACCTTAAGCCTCAAGTTACACTTAAGCTCCACTCAAGCACGTTTGATCTCGCATGAGGTCTAATTGAAATTGATAACATCTCCGCATATCATTGGTCTGGTTCCGTGCCTTTGAAACTTAAATCCATGATTCCCGTAACGTGCATCGAAGCTTCGAAGTGAGAGTACGAACGTGTTAACAGATAGAGCGACATGAGCATGGTGATTATTATTCATAAATTGTTCGATGTATTCTTAAGCATCTACTGTTTTTCCATAGTAAAACTATTAGTATTGAGAACCTCTTTTTTGAAGTCTGTTGAAAAACAAATTGTTTTTGCTGCATATTCGTATTTAAAAGCATAATTTTGATATTTTTGTCATTCGCGCCATAAACGCTCGCAGGTCGCTTAAACATAAACGATCTTACTTATAAATTACTTAAATAAAGGAATGCTTAAAATTGCTCTGGCTCGTTTCATGTGTGACACTTTCCGTCAGCGAGAAGTTAACAGATCAATTTTAAGCATTGCTTATCATAAGTAACGTTTATAAGCAAGGCCAAACGTCTGCTTAAGACATCATTTGTTACGGACACTCGGAGTGCGTGACTTAGAGACGGCTGAACGAAGTCGGGCAGCCAGCCTTGCATTCGTCTAGTTACGCACTCCGAGTATCCGGCAACACATCATTGCATCTCAGTGAATTTATGTATTTATTTTATACTCGCTCCGCTTATGAATGCATCCTTGGCATTACTCGCTACATCACTTATCTATGACCCCGGGCTACAATTTGCATGTGGCTTTGTATCCCAGTTCCATATTTTTTCATAAATTTTCGCAACGTTTTCGTTCCCACAGATGCAAAGGCTGGTGACGCGCAACTACATGTGCATCTATGCATGGGTTGTCTTTAAAATAAAATAACTATAGTTTAATAATATGCTTGTGTAACACGTTAAATAGCGAAACAAATAACAGAGAATTCTAGCGGAAGGACGCCAAACATCATATTAATATGCCGCTCCGCCACAGACTAGAAAAAAAAACCGGACAAGTACGAGTAGGACTCGTGCTCAGAGGGTTCCGTTAGGCTGAACCCTCTGAGCACGATAGCGTAGTCGAACTACTAGTTAGGATGATTTTGATATACTTTAGGTTCCGATATTTTTGACGGACCGATATGATGGTTTTGAACGTCCTTTACCATTAATTATGGTTCCGTACCCAAATGGGTAAAAACTGGATCCTATTTTTTATGGTGAAGTTATTTGCACTTAGACATGTTAGAGAAGTTAATTTCTCTTAGAAAAACGTCGTTAGGTAATACTGAAACAGTTACTTCAAGAACCGATACACGAGGCGTCTCACCTAGCACCATTTAATGGTCAGGTGCTCTTACCGGCCAGCGATTACCATTACCGATATTATGCCTCGAAGCAATCACCATTACGGGAGAATACCTACTTAATGTACTTCAGGACCTTTACAGGAAACGGTGTCTTATTCAGAGGTGGTAAGACCTATTTTAAATATTAAGAAGATCGGGACGGGTGAGGGATTTTTAGATTCAAATACCTAATAATATTTTTGAGAAAGGTTTGTTAATAAAACCTCAGTATATCTACAGAATGTTAGTACAAAGAAATAGCTAAAACATAGTATTTTATGATGATTTTATGTGTAAATTTTTAGGGTTCCGCACCCAAAGGGTAAAAACGGGATACTATTACTAACTAAGCCTACGTTGTCTGTCTGTCCTAGTCGGTAGCGCACTGAGGGTTCCGTTCCGTACCACCACAAAATTCAATACCTAGCGAAATTACCAGTTATAACTTGGTAATGAACAGAAACTTGTCACCGAATCGCACTTGACCATTATTTTCTGTTATACTTTGGAGTGTGTCCTATAATCATGCTAAGTTTGACGCTTGTACTTATTACCGTTTTTAAATTAGATCTAATACATAAACATGTTAAAAAAACGTTCGTGGCATGGGCCATTTCATTTTAACTTTTTTATTTAAACGGCTGTATCTTTCGAACCGTAATAGATAGCCAACTTAAATTTTCACATAATACGTAATGTTACGGCGGATTAACTATGAAATAATAAAAGTCTAAATAAAAGTAAAAAAGAAATGGGGCCGCATACAACAAAAGTATTTTTGTATTGGCTTTCTCTAATGTAAAAACTGTTCTACGTACAAGCATCAAACTTGGCATGATTATAGTACACACTTCAAAGTATAATAATAAATAATGGCCAAGTGAGAATTGGTAAAAAAAAATATTTTGGTATTGACCTCTTACGTGCTGCCAAAACGACGGAGATCAAACTGAAGCCCTAGTCCTAGTTGGAGGCCTACTTAAGACGTCCGAAACATACATGCAAGCTAGGTGAACTCGCGGCATCTAACATTATAGAGATCTAACTAAAAAGTTTGAATAGATAAAAAAAAAACAATACAAATGCATTTTATACGTTTATTTCACTGAATATAGAAAGGCTAGACACTAGACAGTAAAAGAAATGTAACACTGGCAATTCCTGTCTGAAATTGAACTTACTTGTAATAAACACTATTAATAACCAAGTTTATATAGTTTCAAAATGTTTTTGGAACCGGCACAATTTATTTCTCAATATAAATAATCTGTCTTCGTCAGATCAGAATGCCTATCATTCGGAATCACTACAAGAAGGTAAATCAGAATCTTCCAAACTCCCATCTTTCGTCTTTGAATTGCCAGCTTTTACCATTAACATGTCGTATACATGGTCAACGCTATCATCTTTTTCTATTAATTCCGCCTCCTTACTTGATATGTACTTCTCAAACTCTTCAAAGTACGACGCACCTGCTCCAGTAATCAAGTCTTTGAACATACTTTTAGTAGCAGATACTGAATCTTTTTCATTCTTCAACCCGTTCGCTTCAACTACTTGGGAGAAATTGGCATCTAAAATACGCGCTAGCAAAGCTGCTGACGTCAAATTAGCAATACATTTCGGTATCCTTAATACGGAATGCCCACCACACTTCAGGGTCTCGTCGATATTAAAGAAGTCTTTGCTCAGATCCGTGTATTTCTCAGCTAAGGCAAACAGTTCGTATTTAGACATTTTATCGTCGAATGTAACTCGATGTCTAGCCAACCAGCGTTTCGTGTCGCTTTTTAAACTGTCAAGGGTAGGAGTTTCGAGCAATTTCCTATTATAACATTTATTGATGTTTACAATAAACACGCTCGGGTTAGGTATTCTCGGCATGAGAGAATCTCTAACCCATTCCTCGACAACGTCACAGTTGAAATCTTCAATTTCTTCTAAAGCGTGTATTCCATTAGGTCCTACCGCGTATATAACCTTTTGTACCCAATCTTTATGCAGAACATCGACAACAAACTCCTTTGTTAGTCTGATATCTCTAAAATTCCCGTTGGAATCATAAGAACCGGTGTCTATGTAGTAAATGTCAGAATTTGTAGATCTATAAAATTGAATTTTCTTCAAGTAGTTGTATCTTTCGAAGCGCACTTTAGGGTTTTCTATGACCACTGTATGAGAAGGCGAAACTTTTTTCCATAAAAAATCCATTTTGACCAGTATTTTCCGGAAATTTTCGATATCTATGTAAGGAGGTAAATGTCCACACAGAGAGTTGAACAGCTCGTATGTGCTCGGAATTTTGCTCTTCATTGTGTAGAAATTAATGAGTTTTTCGTATATTATCGATCGGTCCACAGGTTCGATTTTAAACTCGAATACGTCATTGGATTCTAGTTCTTTCAGCACCTACAACAGTAAAATTAATTGACAAAAAATATATGTATATAAATACCGACTCTCCGCACGTAATGCGATGCTTTTGAAACTGGTTTTTGACAAGGTACCAATGGTTTAGTCCCCGACCCCTGTCCTATTTGCCCTTACAGTCAATGCAATACTCAATAATTTATTGCATGATCAAACAAAACAATCCCTTTATAAAATGCATATACCACTGACATTTTCCGAATGCATGATAACGGGGGCAGATGGGAATGGGAAACAACCTCGATTACGCGGGCGACTCAAAACAGCCAGTGACTAATTGATCGTGGCTTACTTTGCTTGACTTTGACTGTGAGTATGACTTGTTTGACGCTATTTAATACTATGTAAACTTGTTTAATATTGCGACTGAAGGACTTTGCATCTAGGGTCATAAAAATTATACAAAAAAATGGGACTGTAGTAAGTATTTGTGAAAGGTGAATAATCAAAGCTATATTATGAAATGCGAATAGGTACAAAAATACAAATGTCGCGAGTCAAAAAGAAGTTAGTATTATAAGACAATGATGAATTATAAACCTTAGGATGCAGTCCAGTGAGCTTGGAAGCAGTCATGATGTAGTCTTCATTGACAGGCAATTGTTCTCCCGCGTTATTTTTTTTTATTAGCCTTTGAATTATCCGTCGTCGTTCCATGTCGTAGGCTTAGGTCGTAGGCCGTAATAATTTATCACACTCTAAATTCACTAACAATTAGAACAGCCTGAAAGATACCTACAGATGGCAGAATTTTAGAAAAATACAAACACACTAACTAGCGTCGCAAAGTTTACCCGGCAACTGCGCAACGCCACGCCAGTCAGTTCTCGGTTCTCGGCTTCACACACGACCACGATTCACGCGTCGATCAAACTGCACGAGTGCGAAAGAAACAGATATAGATCGTTGTCCTTATCTGGCGCGGTGAAGCTAGCGGGCTGCGCGGTGTTGAGTTGATACGCCCGAAGATAGTGCGACCTTTTGTATTTACGTTCGCGATTAATAAACGGAGTGTGCAGTTATATTTTCAATTGTTATGGGTGTGGTAAGTTACTTTTTATTTGATTAATTACGTTTAATTATCTAATTTTGTGCAATCACGTACATTATTTGTATTATTGTGATGAGTAGTAGGTACCTTACCTATTGCTTTGCTACTTGCCGGTCATAATTTACACCTAACTAAAGGTTACTGAAAATAATAAAATCTACTTAATTTTACTAACAAATTAAGGAAGTATAAATAACGCAAATTTGTAAAGAAATATTATAATTATACTAAAATAGTCATTTCACTAATTCTTGTAGGCAAGTGTAAGTAATATAAAATTACTTTTTACAAATATTTCTATCGCAATTCGCAACTTATTGACCTCCTAATTTTACAGACAGAACACCTAATTTTGTATAACTCAATCGTCGCACCTTTTTGATGCGAATGGGTGATAAACAGAATTAGTCTAGTCGGCCGGCCGGCCGAAAAGCCACGCGCCGCTTGCCTGCAATCTTCTAAATTCCATGTATCTAGGTAAATAGATAAGTAAATAAAACAATAGGCCTACAATTAATGCGGAAAACTATAATATGCTAGATACGCACATGTTTTCGTATGAAAGGCGAAAGCATTACCGGTACGGGATTGAGTTGCGCCGGGGAAGCGGAAGGCAAGCCAGTGCGGAGACAGCGCAAACGTGCGACGCGACGCGACGTTGCCACTCCGTGCAGTCATTGTATCGCAGGCAGTCGAGCCAACGCCGGTTGCGTTGGCTTTTGGGAGAATTTTGATAACATTTTTAGCGTTAGTTAAGTTTTAAACTATCATAATGTTTTATCACTTTTGTGTAGATGTTTAACTGATTTTTTACATTCCAGTTGGCGTGAAAAATACGTGCTGTAACTACTAAGAAAGCGAAAGAGAAGAGTTGACAGGATCTGCGCAAGGGAGCAACGTCTTTGCGCCGGGCGGCCATTTTGATTTTATAGGAAGGAGGAATTTTGACGGGTGAGATTTTGCATCATTTTCTCCTTTACGTCCATATTTCGTCCTTGTATTATAGCCCCGGCGAAAAAGTGGGTTGTTATCAGTTGTTATAAGTTTAACGTGTGTATTTCTGTGTCAGATACACCTCCTCCTAGATCCTAGATACCCTACCTGGGTCCTAGATAGCCTACCTCTTTCGCATTAACATTTTTGACTTAAGTTTTTTTTTTTACTGACATTTCAAAAAGTCAAATTTAAAAAAAACCGTTTGAGCGTTATCTTTACAATATAACATTGCATATAGCAGATAAGGTATTAAAGCAATTTTCGTGTTGATATTTTGGGTATAGGGTGGCGGAGGAGATACCTAGGTAGAAAGTTTTTTGTTTCTTCCGCCAAAATAAAAAGTACCAACACCTTTTTTTAACTTGCCATGTTTGTATGTTAGTTTGTTTTGGTCAAATCTTGCAAGATGCATTAGAACCAGTTCCTCGAAACAGATTTTGCTAAAATTTTGTATAGGTTAGTGATGGTGACAACACTATGCAATAAGTAGGTCAAAGATTTTTTAGTACATATTTTATCTAAGAGGTAGGTACTAGCATAGAGAAATATACTATACTAGGTACCCAATATTGTAATATTTTCAAAATGGCCGCCGCTACAAGGTGGCGAATGGTCAATCCTGTTAATATGGGTAGCAAATGAAAGAGTTTGAAGAGTGAGAAACTCAATATGGCCGCAGCTCCAAGATGGCGGTTATCATTTTCTTTAGTAAGGCTAAAAATTCTTGTTTTATTTTTTTTACTGTTAACTTATTATTCCTACTTAGCGAAAAATGTCTTTTAAAATGTTGAAAATGTGCAAAAGAGATAGCTCAGGTCAGCGAGCGCGGCCTTAACCGATTTTGCTTATAATATACTAGCGGTCCGCCCCTGCTTCGCACGGGTATGGATTATGGCCTATGTCACCCGGGGATAGTGTAGCTTCCCGCCCGACAGTGAAATAATTTTTCAAATCGGTTCAGTAGTTTCGGTGCCTATTCAATGCAAACAAACAAACAAACAATCAAATCTTTCCTCTTTATAATATTAGTATAGATATGTGTGTACCTATGCATGTTCCCTACGGACTCGCAAACAGCTGGACCGATTTAGACGGGACTTACACTGGCAGATTGCTGATGTTATAAGGATTAACGGGCGGTTATCCGAGTCGCGTAGGCAACAAAACGCTCCCTCAGCCCCCGCCAAGTTATAGCGACGATGTATTTTGTCATGCTAGAGACAGGACGCCCGCGGGGGGAGTGCAACGACAAAAACGAGCATAGGTCCGACCTCGATGACGCCTGGCGCGGCACTGAACGCGGCGCGCCAAAATTCTCGCGTCCTTTTTACGCTTTTAATTTCACTAAAAAACGACACTATTCCCTATCAAAAATCTATCCAAATAAAAAAATGTTAAATAAAATTGCCTTTCAGTACATGCAATTTCCAGGTTGTTACGAGCTTTCATTAGAGCATATCCCCGGGTGACATAGGCTATAATATATACCCGTGCGAAGCTGGGGCGGACCGCTAGTATTTTATATATTAGAAGATTCACATTAATTTATTTTAGCATTCATCATCATTATCATTAGTCAGAAGACATCCACTGCTGAACATAGGCCTCCCCCTTTAACCTCCACACTGAACGACAGCCTGCATGCCTTTTGCATCCACTGGATGCCCGCGACTCTCACAATGTCGTCGGTCCATCTAGTGGGAGGCATCCCTACGCTGCGTCTTCTGGTGCGTGGTCTCCACTCCAGAACCTTTCTTCCCTATCGGTTATCGGTTCTTCGAGCGATGTGGCCTCCACATTAATTCATATTCATATTAATTTATTTTAGCATTCCACAATGTTAATTGGGTGGTAGAAAGTATTTTAGGTACAATTGTGGACCCCGTTGGGTTCACAGCTCAATGATATAGAAAAGAGGACAGCAATAAATAAAAAAATTAATTTAAAAAAAACTGTTAAGTATTCGTCAATGGAATAATAAGATTTATTTATCAACACATATATACACCGACACGCCGAATTGATCCTGTGGACTCTAACATCTTCGCTTTGCTCGATACATTATTAGTATTACCTCCTTATGTGTATTATCCAGCTCATGTCCCACTATTCCGTTAAAATTGCTATTTGAATACCTACTTAATTTTATTTGTTACAGTTACAATGCCACCGAGAAAAAAAAGGAACACCAAACATGACAAAAAAGACAACGAAGCTCGCAAGAAAATCAATTTCAAAACTTTAATATCGTACCACGAGCATGAAGAAGACCATCATTTCTCATCATCCTACGCAGGCAAAGCCATAGTGTTCAAACCACAAGATATAAAACAGAAAATGATGATAGCATCGAACATAACGCACGAATGCAAGGAGATAAAGAAAAATCTTATAGCTGGAAACATGCAAGACGTAAAAATTGAACCAATTTTGAAAAGACTTCATGAATATACCAATCTGCCCGTGGACGAACTGAAAATTATCTTCGACAGCGTCACAAACAGGGACAGATCTTTTGCAAAAACCTTGAAAGACATTAAAGTTATCCCCGATCCGACTGCTGGGTTCATAGCAGACGACATTAGGACCATATTCATCAAGTACATAGTAGGACAAAATCAGTTCCCCTCCAAAATGGACTTGTTAAAAGACTTGAAGGTGCTCTCGAATAAATACTCCAACGAAATTATACCCATCCAAAGGCTCGTGAGGAACAAGTTGATAAAATACCAACATTTCCCAGAATTTAACAGATACCTCCTCACTGAACACCCTGAAAAAGTATACAAGAGAACTGTGTACTTGAACAGTGTTAGAGAACTTCGAGCGCAGCAAAGGCACTTCGTTTACGTGGAAGTGAGGAGGATAATACCCAGAGGTACCGCATCTGGCTTCATCGCGGGTCTGGCAGCATTTCCAAGCAATGGCAAACTGGAGAAGTTCTTTACTAAAGATTCAACTGACCCGATAGCAAAAAAATGGTTGCAGCAGCGGATTCTGCCCATCGTTCCTGAAGACAGTGTCGTTGTTCTAGCTCAGCCGAAAACAAAGAACAAATTCACGCCTTTGGGCAAAAGATTCGACTTCTTAGCTTGGTTAGACCAGAACGGGATCCCATATGGAAAGAACCCGAACACAGCCGAATTGTACAGCCTTTTCACTAAATTTAAAGGCAGTACAAAGCAGCAAGGGGTGTACGATCACGTATTTCTAAATGCAGGCCTTGCCCTGATCCACTTCCCCTCTGAATGGCGAGCTCTGAACTTTTTCAAGCCAATTTGGTCGGATATACAGGTAATGGATTCTTACCACCCGGGCAGACCTGAATCTCTGAAGCAGAAGATTTTGAACGCTACTGCAACGTTATCGAAATTGAACAAAATAGAAGAGAGTCTGATAGAAGAAGAATTTAAAATGATAAAAGAAGACGAAAAACTGGAAGAAATTATTGAGAATGTACACGAAATGGTGAAAAGGGGTGACGTTCAAACTCTGGAGTTTCCTAAAGACTGCTGTGGAGACAAAACTGATTGTTTCGAAACGCATATTTCCGATATTGTGTTGGATATTTCCAATGAGTGAATATTAAATTGGAAAAGGATTGCTTAATACAATAAGAAGAAAAAACACATTTGATTGATAAAATTTTGTAGTATAAAGACAAAATTTGTTTTTCTCCCTTATCTTCCTTTGTCTTGATAATTTTAGTAATCATTTGTAATAGTTAATTTGGTAAGTAGGTTAGGCACTATTTTAATTGCGAAAGGGTGTTTGTATGTTTGTTTTACTGTTGTCTGTTTTTCTATTTGTTACAAATTATATTTTAAATTAACTTCCTGATGATCTTGGATCATTAAGGCGAGGTTTTCCAGACACTTTAGGCAAATAGCGCTCAAACGTATAGGTATAAAACTAGGTAGGCTAGGTACACATAGAAGCGCGCGCGTTTCGGAGCGGCGAACAACGCGACGCGTCATAGATCGCGCTGGGAAATACGGCGCTACAGAGGGAAAAAAAAACAGTGGAGACCAATTTTATTTATCAATATCGAATTATTTTTTTCTCATATTTTTGCTTCCTTTTTACATGCTACACTATAAAGTGCACGTTTGAAGCTTAAAATATTTCAACAGTAATATTTACTAAAAAAAACACACGGTGCCTGAACAACAGTTTTGCGACAGTTTCAGTTACAAATTTAATAAACTACTAGCGACCCGCCCGCCCGGCTTCGCACGGGTGTAATTTACGTGCGAAGCCGGGGCGGGTCGCTAGTTATATAATTATTTAAACTATCCTATATCTCAAGTTGGATCGAACTGCACATGGTGTGCGAATTTTATTATAATCGGTTAAGTGGTTTAGGAGTCCATCGAGGACAAACATTGTGACACGAGATTTATATATATTAAGATGTAGTTGACTAACTAGTTACCCACCCGCGACTTCGTACGCGTAGATTGTCGTCTTAGACCAAAATAAAATTAATGGACGAGCCCTAACCATTGAACTTGATCAGTAAAAACGAGTCAAAACCGTCGGACTAATACTTCAACACCTAATTATAAAAATTCACAGTATATTTGTTATAAAAAATAGATATCGGTTTAATTTGTGTATTTACACTTCGGTAAAGCATACGAATTCATAATTTTGTCAGATGTTTCGTTATCGCGTAACAATAGACTCGTGTTTCACTTCCTACGGCTAGAGACCGACTGAAACGAAGTGAGCGCTGGCGCTCATTTTTTAATCTTCAAAAATGCGCTTCTACTGGGCCCGTCCATTCATTATATTTTGGTCGAAGATTTTCACCTAAATTTTAACCTCCTTTTGGTCCCTTTCGCAAAATTATTTCTTAGTGGACGTCTACAACCCATTAGGAACACCACTTGCTAAATTACAAGTTCGTAGTTGCAAAACTTTCAACAACAAAATTTAATCCGTCTTTTTCGTTTTTTTTAAAATTATGTACTAAATTTATTTATTTTAAACCATTAACGGGAATACCAAATTCCATGTCCCTAACATCAAAAACAAAGGACTTTTAAATAAACTTTCCATCCATTTGCCCCCTTAATTCGGCCGTTTCGCAAAATCCTTTCTTAGCGGATCTCTATACAATATAAAGAAACTAATTGCCATATTTAAGTTTTGTAGGTCATTTAGTTTTTAGGGTTCCGTACCGTTCCGTAAAATTTTGACGTATCTTTTATCGGGTAGATCTCGTCAAGCCTTTTTCTTAGAGTACCATGACGGTGGGGATAGCTTCAGCCGTTTAGGAGATATAGGCCGTTCAAGTTTTGATATTTTTATCGAGTTTTGACTCTTTTATCGAGTTTTGACACTTTTATCGAGTTTTGACACTTTTATCGGGTAGATCTCGTCCAAGTCCTTTTCTTAGAGAACCATGACGGTTGGGGTAGCTTCAACCATTTAGGAGATATAGGCCGTTAAATTTCTGACTTTTTATCGAGTTTTGGTCCTTTTATCGGGTAGATCTCGTCAAGCCCTTTTCTTAGAGTACCATGACGGTGGGGGTAGCTTCAACCGTTTAGGAGATATAGGCCGTTAAAGTTTTGATACTTTTATCGAGTTTTGACGCTTTTATCGAGTTTTGACACTTTTATCAAGTTTGACACTTTTATTGAGTAGATCTCGTCAAGTCCTTTTCTTAGAGTACCATGACGGTGGGGGTAGCTTCAACCGTTTAGAAGCTATAGGCCGTTAAAATTTTTATACTTTTATCGAGTTTAGAAACTTTTATCGAGTTTTGACACATTTATCCGGTAGATCTCGTTAAGTCCTTTTCTTAGAGTACCATGACGGTGGGGGTTGCTTCAACCGTTTAGGAGATATAATTATTAGGTGCGTTATTTTAGGTGCGATAAGATGCCTCCAAATTCTTATTTTCGCGGAAAAACACAAATTAAGCTGAAAAAATGGGTTTTTTGATGAAAATCTGAAAGTTTTGTATCAATCCTATTTATTACTTTTGCTGAACCGCAGAAAGCAGCCTAAGACGCATATTTCAACGTATCACACTTGTGTGTAAGCCGCCGGGATGGTAAGTGCAGACAGTTAATAACCATAATAAATATAACCATCGAGTTAGAACTCCGAAACCATTACGTTTGTATAGGACCGGGTGTCTACTGAACTGGCTGACATATCAACGATACCAAACGGTATCGGTGGCTCTGAAGTACGTCGAGAGGGGGGGGAGGTCAATTTCGGAGGGGGAAAGGGTTTACTTAGATGGCAAGCCTCGTGTTACTTATCTTTAAAAAAAAATACCTTAACCTAACAAGAAAAGTGGTGGGCGGGGGGGCTACCTAATAATGATGCAATCGTCAAAGCGGCAGGCGAGAGAGGGGAGATGAATTTTGTAATCAAAAATGCTGATGATGATGATTATCTAACTGCATAATAACAACGACCATAGAGTTAGAACCCCGAAACCATTACGTTAGTATAAGACCGGGTGTCTACTGAACTGGTTATTTATAATAATATTAACCATCGAGTTAGAACCCCGAAACCATTACGTTTGTATAGGACCGGGTGTCTACTGAACTGGTTATGTTACGAAACACTTACGTATCTAATTTCAAAAAAAGCGGTGGTGAGGGGAGGTGTCATTCCGAGTTATACGTCGGGGGGTGAGGTGAGGTCAAACTCAGAGGGGGGAGAAGGGGTTTAATTAGGTGGCAACCTTATTAACCGGTGAGATTAAAGAGCCGTGATTTCTTATCGTGATGATATGATAGCCCGTTGGTTCAGTTGGTAGTGACCTAGTGACCCTGCCTCCTGCACTTGGGGGTGTGGGTTCGATTCCCACCTAGGGCAAACATTCATGTGATGAACATATGTGTTTGTTCTATATCTGGTTGTTAATATCTATTTAAGTATGTATTTGAAACTATATAATTATGTATGTATATCAGTCTCTGGCAGCCATATCACAAGCTTTGCTTAGTTTGGGGTCAGATGTGTGCAAAAATGTCCAAAAAAAATAATGGTCCCCTTTCGGCTTAGTACAGTCTATATGCGTAAGCCGGTATAATATTATGAATAATATTATTAGAAAATCATATTGAACTATTATGGGTAAGTGTGGCGCTTACCATCGGAAGAGCGACATACTCGTCTTTTCACTCAGTTGCATAAAAGAGGTACTAAGACATCCTTTATTTTGGAATATCATAAACAACTAAGAAGATAGTCTATATGGATCTTATTTTTTTTACTGTGGCATGTGTACAAAATTATCAATGAAAGTACAATAATAATTTATAAGTTATAAGTGAAAGTTCTATGTTTTGTATAAGTACTATAATTAAAGTTTTGAATCGTTTCACTGTATGTAGGTTATACTTACGATATTTTTTACTTCTGACATTCATGTACATAACAAGAAAAAAATTAAAACAACGGCCGGCCGGGCGCGGCGACGCGCGGCACAACCTTCCCCTGGAACGCCTCGACGGCTCCGCTAGGAGTAATAGTGTTCCGTGCTCGACGGGTACTGACTTTGTACTGACACGAGCATCGAAATCACGAAATATTTGCGTTTATTTAGGTTTTATTTTTTTGTGGGAAAATTATAACTCAATATCAAAAAACTATCTTCACAGGTTCATTACTAATGATGTGCTCTTTCTTTTGATATTTTTTATTTATTTCAATTGATATCTATGTGATCATTTTAGACTTGGTTTCTCTGACCATTCCACGACAAAAATCACAAATTAGGGTTTTCATAAATTCTTTCTATAGAGAAAATTGTTACTAATCGTGTTTCGGTATTTACATGCACCTAGATAATATGTTCAATTTTGATATGACACCAAATTCATAGTTCTAATTTCTATACAATTCTAGATACAGGACTTTCAAAACAGCAAAAATTTGGTCCAGACAGCCTTAAATAGTACAGACTTGAAGCATGACGGCAATGCAATATTAACTACGAATTAAAAACGCAGTATTGTCCTAAAAGTATGACTGCGAAAGTGTTTGATGTCTTTTACGCTGCAATGCATCGACGTGATATTGCTTAGTATATTAGATAGTTGGTGGTGACTGGTGACCCTTTTTAAAAACCGGATTTAAGGGTACGGTTCCTGAAGAAATGTCTATGCAGGTGAAAACCCGGGGTGCAATTAATATAATATACAGATTTACTGGTAATCAGTTAGCATAATTTTAAAGGCAGCTTCAAAACATGAAAAGAAACAACTTTTGTTTAACAACTTATCAAAATTCGCGGGAAAAAATCAACTGTTTAGTATGGAACGGCTGATTTTTTTAGTCTAGTTTTTTTTTAGTTTAGTCTTAGAGTTAGAATAAAAGTTTTACTATTGAAACTGACGTGGTTTTCGCACATTTTATTTATATTACACGGGAATTACTCACGTAAGATTAACATTCACCTTCACCTTGAAAAAGGCCGTCTAATGCGGTTGAAACTATAGTCGGAGTAACCGGCTTAATCTTACGTGAGTAATTCCCGTGTAATATAAATAAAATGTAGAATAAAAGTTGTTTGTTTTGATGCATTTCTTTTTTTTAATAAATAGAATAAGTGGCAAATAAGCTACGGGCCACCTGATGGTAAGTGGTCAGACCTCTGCCTATAGACACCTAGTGCTACAATACCCGGGGCATTGTCAGTGCGCTTCCTACGTTTGAGAACTCACAGGGTTACTGTTAATCAGTTAGCATACTCTTAATGGTGGCCCTCAGTTGGACTGCTTCAAACGTATGGTGTTTTTTTTTTTTTATTTTACTTGTCGAAAGATGTTGGAAATTGTTCTGTTACAGTAAATAGCTTAGCTAATAAAGTGGCGGGGCGTAGTCAGTATTAAAATTAAATTAAAAATAATTTTATTACAAAAAAGTACAACACATTAAGATTGCAGCCATTGCCTCAAACTAGGTGTGGCAACACCTGTATTTTGTTGGGTATACTTCCATAATGCAAATCATCTTTTACCAACTAATAATGTGACTTTTTTAAAAAGTTTATTTCGTTTGCTACATGCCCTTGCCCATAGATGGTATCGAACTTTAGGAATGTTCTCGAAGTTTTTAATTAGGACTGGCAAAGGAATCGATTGCTATACAGCGTGACCGTGTTGAGGCGGATGTTTACCGTAAAATTTGAATGATAAAACTCAGGCTGACGATACTGTTTCATGTCCTTTATTGGCCTAAAGCTAAAATTGACATTGCCTACCTATTCAATAGTAAGACCCTCTTATACCAAATTTGACGGTTTTAAATCAATTTTATTCACTTAAATTACAATATTTGAGCTGGAAAAAAATACATGTCACAGATACATCTGTGTTAGAGTTTATGATTTGGTTCAAAACACGATAGAATAAACTTTCCTCGATCAAAAAAATATCTGAAACAATGTCGACTTAGTTTATTTTTTTCATTTTATGCTCTTATGAAAACTCGTAACAACTTGAAAATTGCATGTACTGAAAGGCAATATTATTCAGCATTTTTTTATTTGGATAGATTTTTGATAGTGAATAGTGTCGTTTTTTAGTGAAATTAAAAGCGTAAAAAGGACGCGAGAATTTTGGCGCGCCGCGTTCAGTGCCGCGCCAGGCGTCATCGAGGTCGGACCTATGCTCGTTTTTGTCGTTGCACTCTCCCCGCGGGCGTCCTGACTCTAGCATTGTAAAATACATCGTCGCTATAACTTGGCGGGGGCTGAGGGAGCGTTTTGTTGCCTACGCGCCTCGGATAACCTCCCGTTAAATTATTTATTCATATCAAACATGTCTTGATATTTATTGGTTTATCATACCAATCTTTAAAACGAAAGTGATGATACGCGAAACAGACGCGACAAAGCTAGAATATGGATATGTTTGTCTTTTTCTCGCGGGATAAAAACGGAGGAAAGACAATTGTCTAATGATCCGCTGAGGAGATCACCTTCAAATCCATCACATTTTTCTTAACGTGGCTTGAGTTAAAAACCAAGCCAGTTATTAGCCGTGTGTAAAACAGATCTGATCTGATTCAAAGATGCAGATGAGCACTGAGCTGTGACTCAGTGAGTCAAATATAAGTAGATTTGACTCACTGAGTCACAGTCACAGCTCAGGTGTAGAACAGCAGCTCCGTCGCGGCTCGCAACTCACGCCAGCTCGCTCACTCACTGTACTATTAGATTCTGTCACGCAAAAAAACAGCGAAACAAGCCGAACTGACTGAAGCAACTCTTTTTTTTTTATTCGGTTCACTAATTGAATGTGACACCTTTAACACTACAAAATATATTATGTAAGGAACATTCAGAGTCCATTCTAAAAGCTGTGATCACAGCATGCAAAAATGAATAAGACTGTTAAACTTATAGTTAGGTACATTTACGAAGTGAAACAGTATACATCTACATACTAAAACTCATCATAATCATCATCAGCCAGAAGACGTCCACTGCTGAACATAGGCCTCCCCCTTTAACCTCCACACTGAACGACAGCCTGCCTTTTGCATCCATCTAGTGGGAGGCCTACCTACGCTGCGTCTTCCGGTTCGTGGTCTCCACTCAAGAACCTTTCTTCCCCATCGGTTATCGGTTCTTCGAGCGATGTGGCCTACCCATTGCCACTTCAACTTGCAAATTTTAACAGCTATGTCGGTGACTCTGGTTCTTTGGCGAATGTCCACGCTTCGGATTCTATCGCGCAAAGAAACTCCGAGAATAGCTC
This sequence comes from Agriopis marginaria, assembly GCA_932305915.1. Classification (NCBI taxonomy): domain Eukaryota; kingdom Metazoa; phylum Arthropoda; class Insecta; order Lepidoptera; family Geometridae; genus Agriopis; species Agriopis marginaria. The sequence continues at coordinate 14,801,390 of OW029914.1, read as the reverse complement.
TCTCTCTCTCTATTGCCCACTGCGTGACTCTGAGTTTTTGGAAAAATTCAGAGCTGAGCTGCACGTCACAAATATTTGTGCCCTTAGTCCCAGATTTGATAGTTTACGAAAACTTTTTTCGTTTTCGTCTTGTTCCATACATTGCTGGGCTAAAAGGTATTCGAAAACTTTTTTCGTATTAGAGTGAAGCAATCTATACCGCCGATAACTGCCAAATTTAGTTACTCCATGTTTCCGATAGAGGCACTTTACTAAAATGTATGGAACAATATGTAAACGAAAAAAGTTTTCGTAAACTATCAAATCTTGGACTAAGCGTACTGTTGAGTTACACAAGGCTATAAGTAACTTATAGTAGTCAAGCTTTCACCCAGGTTAGAGTTAGATCGATCGTATGTAAAACAGGCTTCGTGCTCCGGCTTTTAATTAGCAAGATCTGGATTAACTGAGCTTTGTTTGGTTTAACACGTTTTTTAGTGACTGCAAGCGGAAAGGGGTAACGTTTTACTAAGTTTTTTGATTTGTTTCCAAGACCAAGATACATACTTAAAACTTTATTACAGATAGTAGTCAGGGAGTCCAAAATAAAAGTCCAAATTGTCACACTTGATCCTCTCTCTCTGTATATTCACGATAAACTGATGCCGTACGTACGTTATTTTCAATACATCCACCATCTTGATTCTCTTACGCTAAAAATAACCACATTGGCTTTCAAAACAGTTTCTCATTATTATATTTTTTGTAGAATCAATTATTTAGACCCGATAAGATGAATTGTAAAATAGCTACCTATATATATTTATGGGATATAACGCACATCAATCATTTGATTAACTAACTATAGTAATTCAATAATCAGTATGAAATTCCGCTAAGCTAACTTTACGTAGTTCGTCCCTGGATTCGTGGTGTGGCGCTAGTGGTCGATGACGTTTGTAACAACTTACTGAAAATCCCGACCAAATCGGATCAGTTCCCACTATTTCTATTGGTTGTTCTATAGACCTAATAGAGACCGCAGGAAAACGCAGGATGCAGGCCGCTTCCACCCAGCCCTTTTGTAGATCAATGCGAGGCCTATCTCCAGCTGTGGGCACTGGACGTTCTATAGCTGAAATGATGATGATGTTAAAAAACTAATATACTTACATATATCGGAAGACGAGGCGGTATGGCCTTAATGGCTTTAGTCTGCACACTGCACAGTAACGAAAAACATAAACTATAAAAAAACTGGGCAGGCTAAAGCTATTAAAAAGCCATACGGTCTCGACATACATATTTTTTCTGACCTAAGTACTAAGTATGACCATGTAAAGTAGTGGACATCACAGAAGACATAATAGCACACTTCTATGGAGTTATGTAAACAATAGGGAAAGATACATTTTCTCTTTCCCGCCCGCTGGTTGGACGGCGGTCCGTCAACTAAATCCATTCGTCTGTCAGTCTCAGTACTATTATAATATGTACTAGGTACCTAGTAGGTCTAGGTAATAACTACTACGATGACTATCTCTCAGTTTACATTAAACTCTGTGTAGGTAATTGTTTGCAAGGAAGTTACCAAAGACATTTAGAAATCTAGATACGTAACTAAAACAAGCTTAAGTGTCAATATCACGCATTACATATTCCGTAGACGTAATATTACGGGAAATAAATCACGTTTAACTACGTTATTAGACGTAGGGGTAACGTAGTACGCCCGCAGGTTATTGGCTCAAGGATGCTTCTTCCGAACCCGTAAGTACGTAGGCACAGTCATGTATGGTATTTCGAAAATTATAAATAACACCAGTTGGTCCACCATTCAAGTTCTTAGGTTATTTTTTCGCCCATCTGGCAGGCTAAAGCCTTTAAGGCCATACCGCCTTTTCGTACGTAGGTATTTTTTAAGCAGAGTGTAGTCCTTATTATAATTTTATTGATATCATAATATTAACAGCATTTTAATAATGTTTTTACATATTACCTACTTATATTAAATTTAATCTCGTGTACAGTACTAACTACAAATTTATATAAATAGGGATTCATAAGCAACTCCTTAATGCAACGCGGTACCAACTCTTATCAAAGATGTAAATAAGCAAGGGTGTTAACATAGCAAAAAATAGACGCGTCAAAGTAGATTTTACAATTTTATGAAATTATGTAAAAAGGCTAACAAATAAAAAAAAAATGCAGCATTGAAGCTACTATCTTGTATTGTCGAATACTTTGACATTTACGCAATATAAAAAATATTAAAGGAATGAGGTTGAATTTTTAATTTTGAGCTGTCAGCTTTGCTGGGATCATCAACTTTTTCATCTGACACTTTTTTCCCATATTTTACGTCATAACCTTGTTTGATTACTTTTATTATTCCTAAAAAAAAATTTACAACCAACTCTTACTTTGACATTGACATAAATTGACATTTATTTGTACTTTTTTTTCTTTCCACAGAGAGGATTTTGGCTTCGCACTCTTGTGCATTTGCCAGTGTCAAGTATTAAATTATTATAAAGTTTGATGAAATGTACTGAATCAAGTCAGTCACAGTCAGAGTCAAAGTTATGCCCTAGTAAAGTGGTGGAGACTTTACAAGAGGCTTCTATAGAACTTTGGAAACAACACAAAAATATGTGTCACCGCATTATATCACAAACTCACACTCGAGCACGTCCACGAACATTTAATAAATTATCTATCATTCTAAAATACACAAGTTTAGGAAAATAATATAATGAGACATGTTTTTTTTCATGTTGGCACCAAAACTCCACTTTTTTTCTTCCAAAAAACTCCCGAACTCCTCCGAACTCTCACTTTGACATTGACATAAGGTGAAATTTATTTGTTCACATTTTTGTTAAAAAAAAAAATTAAGCACGGAGTAGTTAATAGGTATAATATGGTTTTAACCATAGTTTTTAGACTTACACAATCTGTGCTTTTGACGAACCCTAAAACACGGCATAAGACATGAATGGGGAAAAAACCGGTGTAAAACGGAATCATTATAAGAAAACTAAATTTAATAACCCTTATCTACACTATATGAACATTGACCGTTATATCGTCGTTAATTATCACGAAATACCATCCCCTGGAGTATCCACTAATATGTAACACAATCAGGCGTGCTACCTTAGTAACTCGATAGGTATAACCTAACAGTGCTTCATTTACTAACTTCAGTAGCGAATGGGACTCATTTCCCTTCAAACCTTGGTAACTTTTAACCGACTGTCCAAGAAAGAGGGTAATGTTTTTGGGTTGTATGTAAGCATGTAACAAGTATGTTTCTGGGTTCCTGTAGTACCCGCCTGTAGCCTAAACAGATTGACCGGTTTTGACTAGTGAGGTGTCGTTGGATTCTTCTTTACGTCGAGTGACATATAGGCTACATTTTCCACTTTTTTCCGAGTATTTCCAAATAAACTAAAGGTTAGTGGTAGTTGGTACCTGTCTAGATTTTTCGCCGAACCAGAACGATATGAGGAGAACTTTTACGAAACGGAACGGTGATTTCACGAACCGGAACAGCGTTCCGGTGTGTTCCGCTTCCGGTTCATTTTGAGCACTGACTAACTTATTAAGTTATATATCGTATAGTAAGTTAGTAAATGAAGCAATGTTAGGTTCTCAGATCATTCAAACAAGGGAGATCTGGTAAGATGGCGTGGCGGGTGGGCGCGCATCCAGTCTAAATGAGTCTGGATACTTTCAGTCGAACTCACCCTGCAGACAACATTGCCGCCCTTTTTTGCATGTAGACTATTAGTTAGTTCATTAGTGTTGCAGCAAATTTCTTAGTGTGTGTGAAAATTAGTAAGAGAGCCTTACTTGAACTCCCAGAAAAAAAAAAGTAACATTGATTTGCGCTTATTTCCCTGTTTTTTTTGGATTCATTCAAATAACTAATTACTAAACGATGTCTACGATATCTTACCAACATCGTCACAGATTTCAAAATCATGGAGGAAACCGTAAAACCATTTTAATACCTTTCGAAAAATACGAGAAAAACATCAAAAAGAGAAGTAGTGAAACGCACGGCTGTGTGTAAGCGCCATGGTTTTGCTTCGCTAAATGCGACTTTAATACAATATATTAAGCATTATGGTTATCAGGGGCCTTACGGACAACCGCTATTTGCGGCACCTAATCCGCTCAGTTGGAAAATCATGCGAACGTGAATCTTATCGCGCCCAGATACGGTTTGCGGTCGCGTGACTTTCCAACTGAGCGGATTAGGTGCCGCAAATAGCTGTTGTCCGTAAGGCCCCTGTAGTAACAAGCGTTGCTTGGAAGTGGGAAAATCTCGCCTTAAGGTGTAACGTTTCACCTATGGTGGGAAATTCAAATTTCAAACAGTTTTTTGTTCTTGTAGCTAGGCCGGGTAATTATTTTAAAATTACACAGTGTTTGCGCAAATTGTTGGTTGTTCTTTACATTATCATGTACAGTTATTCAACAGTAACGCACCGTATTACTTACACTTGTCAAGAAACCGTTTGAAACAACAAAAATTTGTTTATTGACACATGTAAGTATATAATAATGTGCATTAGAGATAAATAACTTTACATGATTTTGTAAAGAATAATAATCACTTTGCGCAAACATCATGATCGTTTACAATAAGGACAAGAAAACTGTTTGAAATTTGAATTTCCCGTCATAGATGAAACGTACCACCTTAAACGAGGCGCAGACGCGGGAGTTGTGTTACATACCTCGACGATCAAGTTTAGTGGGTAACCAGTTTAGCATCCTAATTGCGGGCTTGCCTACTGAGGGATTTGGCTGTAACTAGATTCTGATGTTACTAACGAGCCTGAACAGCAGATTGGATAATAGTTACTACTAGGCATTTCCCTATACGGGAGAGCGATGGTGGGCGGGCGGTAGCATGCGCGCTTTTCAATCTGACGGGACCCGGTTAGATTCTCGGCCCTGCCCAATCACTTATTTAGTTCTAAAATAAATTATGTGCAGTTTCGATGTCATCGCTCAACAACGGTGAAGGAAAACTTCGTGAGGATACCTTATGTCCAAGAACCTTAAAAGTTCAAAGACATGACATTCACCAACATGTACTGGTCCAGCATGGTACATTTTCCTATACGGTGTCATTTCAGGAGGTCAGGAAGTCAACTTTTATTTTATTTTATGAAACAGCTAAATCACCCTATAAGTAGTAAAAGCTTTGACAAATATAGCTGTCTACCTGATCTAAGAGTAAAAGTTGTTAAGAATTATATGGTAGATTGGTATTCGACAAAAGTTTCGGGTGAGCCTGATTAGGTATTCGAGAATCTTATTGGTGGTCCTACGTTTAGTTTGTCGATTTGTGGTCTCCACTCCAGAAAACGTACTTTTGACACAACTTAAAAGTGACCAATGTAGTAAACAACTCAACAACAAGAACAGTTAAATCTTAACCACTCCGTAATTACGGCGTTTGTAACGGCTTCTTCCGTATACGTATAAAATATACGGAGATAATGTATGTTATTATAACGGAACACAAAACAGGTGATGTCAAGACAACACGCCCTTTTGTCTTATAACGCTGTACAGTTCAGGACGAGAGAAATGGCACTTCTTTTTTTTTTACGCGATAACGTCTTATAAATCTATGAACGCCGGCTGGCCGCACAAAAATTGTCACGTTCCGCCTGAGCCGTGCGTGCAAGCGAGAGCGCGGAACAAGCGATAGAGGCTCGACCGGTCTAAGCGTTATCACGTCAAATTATCGTCCGTAAACCGACTTTACAGACAACCCACGAGTCACAAATCACGAGTGAATCGGTTTCTTCTAGGCAAGCGTGCTCCAACGTACACCGCATCATCGCTTAACATCAGGCGTGATGGTGGTCAAACGAAAGCCTATTATTTATAAAACTTAAAAAAAAAACACTTTTTTGCAATAACCAATGCTTAATTTATGCTTTTTTAGTGTCTGTGCAAAATGAGAGCCGTCGTGGTAAAACGGTGAACTAAAAATAGTAACTTAGGACACCAGGATCGGAGGAGCGGGTGAAAGCGCGTGGCGCCACAAGTTTAAAAATAAACAACACGCAAACGAAGCACTATTTTTAGGAAAAAATTTACGTTTCCATTGCGTTCACTTATAGAAACTTTGCAGATACAGGTGGTATAGAAGCTAGTGCCTTTAAATAGGTTTTCTATAGTAATTTAAAAAATTACATATAGACAAATTACATAGGTACACAATTATATGGAAAAAAACATATAGATAACTGTCATAATAACAAAATATCTATGACAAAGGTATGCTAGAGCCAACTATTGATAGATGCCAATCCCAATGATTTTTAATCAAAGTGGTTTTTTCAAAGCGGCCAATTTCCCCGCCTCAACTGTACAACCACATCTGTACACCGAAAATTTACAATCAGAGATATCGTTGCGGGATTTTATTTGAATAATTTAAGGGCGCGGTTCGATGGTATCGCCGGAATTGCGTACCCTTAAGGTGGGGCGTATGTCTGCAAACACTTGGAACGGAATGTGGTCATGAGTGGAGGTGGCACAATTCAGGATTATAAATTAACATGTTATAAAACAATTCGAGATTGCAAGCTTTTCGAATAAATTGAGCAGATATGTAATAGTTTTTAACCTTTCTTCGCAAACGGAAGGCTGTTTTAAAATAAAATTGTGTTAACTCGGCCGCGCGGTCGAGTTAACTCCTAAGTTTAACTTTGTGTCTGCCCGGCATCGTATCACCGAAACGGTTGTATTAGTTTTTTTTTTTGCTAGAAAAGTGATTTGATTGATAGTGTCAGTCAGAGATCAGGTCTTTAATCGAGTAAAAAACAATTGATACTTATTCAGTTTAGTTTTTATTTCTTTATATTATTTTTAAGTAGTATTAGGTTTAATATGATATATTTATTATTCATGTATAGCTGCGTCCCGCGGTTTCAACCGCGTGGGCATTACCTCATACTCAAAGGGTACCGTGTAAGGACAATGTTCCCACAAACGAAGACTAGGGATAGTGCTTGTGATTGCTGATACGACACCGCTTCATGGCTGATATTTTGAAAACCCCCAACGAAGCGCTTTGATTCAACTTTTATTGTGCGAACTACTAGTCTGTGGAATGCGTTGCCTGAATGTGTGTTCCCTGATAGTTACAATCTGTGTGACTTCATACCGCGAGTGAATCTGTTTCTTCTGGGCAATCATGCTCCATCGTAGACAGCAACATCGCTTAACATCAGGCGAGGTGGCAGTCAAACGCATGCCTATAATTATATTAAAAAAAAAAAAACAGTTGATGCTAGAGTTCAATGCACGACCTGCGCCGCATTGCGCTGCGCTCACTCTTGTACGCTTTATATTGCTGGTTTGCAACATTCTACACCACAAAAACAAATTGTACAAGTAGATGGCAAATTAATATTGGTATTAGATTGTGTTTTGATAGTATAGTAGCGTTTTGGCTTCGGGGGCGTTGCCCTTAAGCCGTGTACGCACGTACGAACAAATTTGTTGCGTTGCATGATACGCAACAACTTGGTTCGCACGTGTGTACCACTAACGAACATCGAACACTCTGTTCGTCAAACATGTTTGCGGCGATCCTATTTGTATGTTCCGTATGGACGGTGTTCGAATTGCTTTCGAATGGCACTGCCATGGCTATTGAGATAGAGTCCACAACTGTTGTGCGCGAACTCGTTTTGTGTTCACTATGTTCGTGGTCGTACGTGCGTACACGGCTTTACATGGTATACAATAAGAGACAAAATAATGCTTACATTTTACTTCGTATTTAAATACCGCATCCATTTCTTCTCGCATTCCATGTACAAAAGTGGCACAACAAGAAAAACTCAAATCGAGGTGTTGAGTCAAATGACTGTGCTGAACACGGGCGTAACCGCACAGCAAAATATAGCAAGATAACTGTACAGGCGAATATCAACCCTAACTTAGATGGATAAAACTGTAAATGGCATACATGGTGCAGATGATTCTGATTACAAGATTTTGTAAAATTTTGGTTTTTATACGAATGAAGGTAAGTTTAAAATTGTATGAACCATTTATGATGCTGATTTGATAAGAAATCCCTGATTTAAGGTGTAGACAGCTGATGTGATGTTAAGGTTAATTCTCAGATATTATGTGCAGCAACGGAGTTTAATCAACAAAAACAAACTGATAGCCCGTTGGTCCAGTTGGTAGTGAACCTGTCTTCCGCGCTTGGGGGGTTCGATTCCCACCTGGGGCAAACGTTAATGTGATGAACATTTGTGTTTGTTCTATAATCGTTTTACCGTGGCAAGGTTGTGGAATGAGCTCATTTCACAACCTTACCACGGTAAATATCCCGTTAATAATCATATAACTTTAGTGAACAACCGTGATAGTTTAAAACAGTGTTTATAAGTATGTATTTAAAACTACATATTATGTTAGGGTGTTGCTTATTTGGCAAAAAACAAAAAAATACTGAAATGTTCTAGTCTCACCCCCCCCCCCATTTTGTTCTACTACCCCTATTAACAAATGCTAGTATTTTTTTAAACAAATTTTAGGGGTCGCTACCAGCTGTCAAAGTTTTTGAGAAAGAAGTTCAAGGAATTTTTTTTTTTTATTAAAATTAAATAAAATTGTGACAATTAAGCAAAAGTATTACATTTAAACAAAAGGTATTGCTTTTTCCGACATTCACCGTAATTAACTTCTTTGTATCGTTTGCACCATTGACTATATTTTTGGCAGCTTTATATTTCGGATCATCTCACTAAAATTATTCGTTTTGCTGCAAAAATGACGGTTGTGAGCTTCATGATTTAAAAAAAAAATGCACCGTATGCATGCCACAAAGTGGTCGAACTATTTCTTACTGATAACGTTTTATATGAATAAACGTTATCAGTAACTTCACAACCGTCATTTACTCGTTTTAAGTCTTCATTCTGGAGAGTAGATGTCATTTTCTGTCTTGTTTTAGGATGCAAGTGGTCGTCGAAAAACCCAAGTGCCACCAGTTTATCTGAGATACACCAAAGATGTCCCAGACTCTTTTTAAGGGCCACTTTATCCACATTTCTGTTAAGTCGCTCGTAATCCTTGACGTATTTTAGCATTCGCAAGTAATTTTTAGGTGTTGAACACGCAGGACAGCTGAACCAGTAGGTACTTTGCGTAAATCGTGACTACGAAGGCACACACTTACTATACACCGGCTTCTTCTTTCTATATTAGTTTGAAATGAGGTGCAAATAACATTAATTTCAAGCGTTAGATGGCTTTCGCCATCCACCGAGCACAGTGAAATCCAGCAGGGGCTTTAAAGGATATTCCCTTTGAAGGCACACCTCCCAAGTAGACAAGTTAGATCTAATAATTTTTATAGTCATCGCGTGGGTGGAATTTGTTCTTGAGCAAAAGCTACCATATCAGAGGCATTGTTTTGTGCACTGTCCAATCATCTTTCCAACTTTGTTCTCTAGCAAGCACAGTCGCAGAACGTTTTGCTTTGTTTTCTTTATTCTTTTTTAGCTTTTGCCACTCCGTAAATACTTTTCTATCTTGCTGATGACGTCCTGCTTCCAGTTGGTTGGAATCCCAGTCTTTTCCCACACCCTCAAAACGTCTTCTGCAGTACAAGTAGCAAAAACATTGACAGATTTCTTCATTTCTAATTTATAGTGCCAAAAAAGACTTAGCACCTCTTGTATAGATGGTATAGTATGGTAACCTTGACCAGTTTAATGATCATGAGGGCTGGCAACTCTGCATTCCTGCTGGGAAACCTGCATACGGACGGAGAAGGAATTCAATGGCGTATGTGAATATTGTGAATCCACCAATCCGCACTGGGCCAGCGTGGTGAATATGGCCCAATCACCCTTTCGGGGGTAGGTTAAAAGTCCAGCAGTGGACTGTTAAAAAAAGGTTGATTATGATGAGGGCTAGCCAATCAACCCCTCATCAGTTTATTTTCTAGTCAGTAATAATGACGCTAGGACAATATTTCTCTGGAAACAACACAAATCACCGTGACTCCGCGACATCAGTCAATTGAGCATTAAAAGCGGTAATTTCCACGAGTGGCGGGGTCACCACCGGGGGGTGAGGGGGGGTTTATCGAGCAAGGGAAATACCCGAGCAATCGAGATACGTTCTAAAGGTAAAATAAATACAAAATTGTGACTGTCAAGTGTCAAGAAGTGACTGTCAAGCACATGTTGTATATACATATGTAACTTTTTTTTTTTCAAAACCTTATCAAGCGGTAGCGACCCGTAAAATTCATTTAAAAAATAAAATAAAAACATTAGTTATCCGAGGTACTAGAACCTAATGCCGGGGTGAGACAATGACTTTTTGAAAGTTCATTTTTAAGCAACTCCCTAATTGTATGTATATCAGTCTCTGGCAGCCATATCACAAGCTTTGCTTAGTTTGGGGTCAGGTGACCGTGTGCAAAAAATGTACCGATTATTACAAGATTATTATAAGTTATTTTTTGTCAACGGGATACAAAATTTCTTTTCGAAAGATCGAGAGGTAAATATTCTGTGTAAGTTTGAGCTAGAGAGAGGAAACGTCCGCAGACTGATAGTCCATCGTCTGCGGCGGCCAGTGTGCAGCAGTGTTGCGAAATTATCTCCCGAATTACCTGAAACAAAATAAAGATTGTATTAGCGTTTTTGATTGAAGTGGCAAAACTTGAAAATATACATTTTTATCTTCTTGTGTCACCACTATTTTCGAAATTTTCCAGTTAATTGGACTTAAAACCAAAATACTGAACTGATTTTGATGAAATTTCTGTGGGCCTAAGATTTTTATTTTGGAAGAGTTTTCCAAATCGGTTCGTAAATAACGGAGTTCTGAGGTAACAAACATTGAAAATATCTCTTTTTTGAAGTCAGTTAAAAATACATAGAAGTAGGTATCCAAAATCTTTTCTTTCTACTGGCGTATAAAAGTCTACCCTATAACCTCTTTTGTCTACGTTTCACGTGTTTTTGACATGACGAACGATTTCCTATAACGCCCACTTACTTAAAGATTATTTTTAAGTATCCCCTTAAATAACCTTGAAATATAATTATGTTACACGGTATACAAAATTGAACTTTAAAGATAAAGCTTTTGACCAAAAATTGTATGACAAGATTGCGTTAAGGATCAAAATATTGTTTTGGATTTCGTGTGACGTATGGGCTATCAAAAGTGGTTAAATTATAATTTTTAAACTATTTAACTGAAAAAACTGTTTCTTTGATGAATCTGTAGTGTAAGTATTTCCGCTTTAACGTCGCGTTAAGTACAAGGAATTAGGGATTAATTATTTATGTTTTACTCTACAATAATTTATCACTTATGCTAATTCAACGTAATCTACCTTGAAACAAAATAAAATGAATCTGAAAAAGAAAATCAACAATAACAATCAATAGAGAAATAATTGAAAAATTAAAAATTTATTAATTTGAAAATAAAATAATAATCTACGAAACATCGACTCGAAAAAAGAAGAATAGAGAAATACACTAGATTCGTCAAAGAAGAATTGGTGGCCAAACGCAAGCCTAATCACACTAGATAATATTATAAAAGCGAAAGTTCCTGCAGCGGCTGGATGGATTTGGATAAAATTAGGAATATAGATAGCTTATGTCTTGGATTAACACATAGGCTACTTATCACCTTCGTCACTATTTTCCTTCATCACTACGCGGGTGAAACCGCGGCGCAGATAGTAAAAATAAAACTAAACAGTTTTGATGGTGAACTTCCGCGTCGGAGGTTGAAAACGTTTGAAATGTCGTTTAAAGGTTTTTTTGTTCACACTTAGCAATTTATTAACTTTTTAAAATGTTTAAAATAGAAAAATGAGAAAGCACAGAGAAGAAAAATAAAAAGAGAAAGTTTTAAAAGATTAAGTTCTGGCCGGTGAGCGCCTTGAGAGTTTTTTTTGATGCCATATCTGGCAAATTACAAGCAGACGGGCCGCCTGATGGTAAGCAGTCACCGTCGCCTATAGATACTTGTAACACCAGAGACATCACAAATACGTTGCCGACCCTTAAGGACGTACTCTATTAACTCGCCTTTTGCAGAACCCTATGTTGTAGCTTCACTGACTTGTAGCTTTTAACTTTACAGATCTATTAAGAATTTCCAATAATCTAATATAAATGCACACGTAACCTCGGTCACTTAGGTAAGCAATTTATCCAAAGAGCTGACTGGACGAAACAGGACCGGCTAAAATACTGCGTAACTTTGACGATCTATTAAGACTAGTTGACTGCGACGAGCGCCGTACTAAAACCAATTCTCACGTACCTGCCTCAAGAACTGCAGGTATTAAGGTACACCTTGGGTACCCCAGCACCCAATCTGTACCCTTGAGCCTTTAAGCCCCCAATATGGGTATTAAGCGCCCACCCTAATTGGGGGTGCATTAAACGCTTACGCCCATATAAAATGATTTATGCCTGCCCCCACTGGCCGGCAAATTACGTCTGGGGTATTACTAACGTTTCAAATGTCGAAGTTTGAATAGCACCTTAAATAGTTGGCTCATTTCTTGGGGTTTAAAATATCAAGTGTTGCTAGGTTATAATGAAACGACTCTAATAAAAGGTAATTGTTACGCTAATGAACGTGAATTTTAAATACTGAATCATTTATCTTTTTACAGGCTTTTATTTAACTTGCCTCTTTAGTTTGGGTCAAATCTTACAACTGAATTTAAAAACAGTTATCTAATTGAGCTGAAATTTTGCATACACGTTTAGTTTAGATGACAATGCATGGTTAGGTCTTAGATCAGGAACATGTATATTTGTCAAAAGGATAGGTAAATGACGATTCAAAGAGGATTCTAAATCCAATATGGCGGACACCCAAAATGGGGAACCAGTTATTTATTATTTGTTATGATATGGTTATCAAATGACCTTTTCATTTGATAACCAAATTATCAAATGAAAGTGTTTGCTGAGTAGAAACCGAAAATAAAAATGACGTCACACGTAATTTAATATGGTGGACGCCCAGTAACATAATTTAAACAGAATAATAAATTACAGACTCTAGGTGCAAAATTACTTATAAAATACTTATTTGTCAATGAAACAGTGAAACATGCCGTCTAAATAGTCACCATACGGTAGGGTCTCTAGAATGCTAGCAGCATTACCCCGCTGGATTGCAAGGCTCAAATGCATCAGCTCTGGGTTCGCCAAGGCGAGGACCAATCTGGTCGAAAATTGTTTGCTGGTAGATGACCAGACCACGGACCCAGGGACTCTACAGCCAATGCGACAAACCATTTTTTTTATTTTTAACATAAACTGTTTTTGATGGGAAACAATAGTACCCCCAAACCATCAAATATTTACGCCATTAACCCTGCTGTCTTGGGACACGATGTCCCAAGGCCGGGATTAGTTATAAATTAAAATTTCACAAGCATGTCTGCTTTGTTTCCGGACTTTCCGGACTTCGCCGGTTAATCCGGAACCGGAATGCCGGAAGGTAATGAGATATTGTGCGGAGATTAAAATGCTAGGAGTAATTGAATAACGGACAAAGGTTTCGCAGAAAAATAAATACACTTCTTGATTTGTGATTGGTGATTTGTCGCAAGCGGTGAGCGCAAAGAGGACAAGTTTCTATATAAAAAAATATCCGTAAACGGTGTTTTTTTGTTGTATCTGTGTGTCTGTCAGAGACAACGTAGCTCGCAAACGTCTGAAATGTTTTTTTTTTAATAATATGTTTTTGTTTTAAAGGTATCTTGGTCGAGAATGTGCTTTAGCTGTTATTCAAGTAAATATGTTTAGCCGTTTGAAAATTAGCAGCTCTTTTATCGGGCGTTTTTTTTAATTTAAACAAACCTTAGGACTCGATTTCAACCTATTTCTAAATTGTATGTATCAATAGAATATATAGATAGAATGATCAAAATTGCTAAAAGTGGGAAAATAGGGTAAACTAAACTAAACTTCTTCAGCTTTGTCGCTAGGATAAAAACGATAGAAAGACAAATTTTCCACGGCCCGCGCTACTCCTTCTATAGTCGGTAAGTTTTGACCGGCATGGCAACCAAAACAACCAACATTTGTATAAATCAGCCCACCATTTAAGTCCGAAACAATTCCGCTAATACACACGAAGCATCGCTGCCCGATGTAAGTAACACCAGGTCATTAATTAAAGAATTTCGGGAAAAACTCTCCCGAACGGATCGTAAATTGAAACGAAAACGCAAGAACACATTTAGTGGCCGAATGGGAGCCGTTTTCTCAACGCGAGATGGTTTAAGTATCTATTTATCATGCTATCTATAGTCTAGGTTCTATGATATTTAGTCGTATGTTCTATGCTATTAATGTTCTATGCTATTGTTGTTCTATGCTATTGATGTTCTATGCTATTATTGTTCTATGCTATCTAGTCTCTTCTATGCTAATAATGTTCTATGCTATCTATATTTTATGTCCTATGCTATCTATAGTCTCTGTTTTATGATCAGTCATTGATGCAGAGCCGAGGATAGAACTGGGTGCCGTCATTTTGTAAATCGCACTTGATACCACTCGGCCAAAATGTTTTTCATCATCATCATCATCATCAGCATTAGGACGTCCACTGCTGGACATAGACCTTCCCCATCGATCTCCAAAAAGGCCGGTTGGAAGCGGCCTGCATCCAGCGTTTCCCTGCGGTCTTTTTAGGTCGTCCGTCCATCTTGTGGTCGGACGTCCTACGATGAGCTTACCGGTCCGTGGTCTCCATTCGAAAACCTTTCGGCCTCATCGCCCATCTGTTCTGCGTGATATGCGCCCTGCCCACTGTCATTTCAACTTGCTAATCCGGCTGCTTGCTAAATGTTTTTTTACTATTCATTTATTTAGTAAAAATAATAGAGCGGGTTGGTACAAAGATTTATTGAACCCATTCTCTATCTATAAAATTTTACTATACTTACATAAGTTCTATAATATAGGACATAATATGGTAGTCTAAACGGTGTAGCAACCAAAAGGGCACCTTCCCTTGTCAAAGACACATATTTAAAAGGGTGCTATTGGCGCAGAAGTGGGGTATTATTGTGAATGGATATATGGCAACGATTTCGTGATAATGGCTCTTTAAATCTTGAGTATTTTTCATATAAGTGTAGGTAGGGGTTACGTTTGCATGTTACTAAAAGTGACTGAAAAGGCTACTTCTGATTTTTCCGGGGAAAATGAGGGGCAATTAAGACATTTTGAAATATGTAGAAAGAATAGCCAGTAATTATTAAATGATCGATAACGTGCTCGAGTGTGGTTTATAATGAAGTGAAACGTGTCTTTTCATGTTGTTTTTAACTCTCTTCTAAAAAATGGGCAGGAAGAAATTAGATCATGCAGATCCGATGCACACTCTCCGAAATATATCCGATAAAAACCCGATAGACTGGCAACTTTAAAGACTAAGAAACTTAGTCTGAATTGGGGATACATTGGTGGACAGTAAAAAAAAATCGTCATCAGTAAAAGTATTTCCTATAAAAAAGTTCCATTGGTTGGATTCGGTCCCGACGATGTAAACTGTCAGTCAATTAGCATACCATTAAGCACAGTGTATACCTACCTACATAATAATATATTTGTCGAACCTATTAGGTCTAGATTGTTCATTTCAAGGGCTTCTAGGTCTTATTGTGAGGTCTGAGTAGGGGCGACAAGTGGTTACACATCTACGTATATACTTGAAAAGGCACCCTCAAAGGGTGCACAATACCGACGTTTTTACCAAAACGGAAACAAGCACGTGACAGGTACATGGAGCCCAATTTTACGGCATAGGTACTTTGCAAAAACCCAATTGCATCAACATCATAATCAGCCTCTTAGTGTTCGAAAGGCCTCTTCAAAACCAAGGCCACACTGCCCGATCTTCGGTTTTTTAATGACTTTCTAAAAAAAAAATTGCGCCACGCGCGTAATGCAGCTAGTCGCACCGCATTTGGTTTGCACCACGGTGTGAATCGCTCAAATACTCTAAATGTAGAAAATTAGAGGAAAAGTAGTTCTGTAAACGAACCAAATGGACTAATGGAGTCGTTCTCATCGCGATGTGAATCGACCACATGATAGGATATATGATATGTCTCAGGCTGTAATTTATGTACCATCACAAAATACAATAATTATCAAATTTAAAAAATCGACTTCAATATTAGTAAAATATGGCATTTCGATTTGGTGATATGATAAGAACGTCATCCAAGTAAGGAATTACCAGTTATAACTTGGTAATGAATAGAAATTTGTCACCGAAACGCACTTGGCCATTATTAATTTGTTGATGTTATACTTTAGGGTGTATACTATAATCATGCCAAGTTTGAAGCTTGTAAATACATTAGAGCTAATATAAAAATACGTAAAAAACACAACCTACACAAATTTTTTTTTGGTTTTTTATGCGGATCCCCCTTAAATTTTTACTTCTTGACTATTTATTTTTATTTCTTAGTAAATTTGCTGTAACATTACATAATCTGTGAAAATTTCAACTGGCTATCTTTTACAGTTCGAAAGATACCGCCGTTTAAAGGTAGGACGGACGGATGGGCAGCGAGGGCTCAGTAATAGGGTCCCGTTTTAACCCTTTGGGTTCGGAACCCTAAAAATACCGAACACTTAGCCAGTCTATATCTAAAAATATGAAAGTAATTACTGTCTAGCTACGCCGATTAATTTAGTCTCCACTCAACAATAATAATTACAATTAACGACACCTATAACCCTAAAAGGTTCTAAGTAGTGTCATAAATTCAATTTTGTCAAATAAAACTCAACCCTTAACCCGTTATAAGAAGCAATTATAACACTCCGTTAAATAAACCAACTTTACTGCTGAAACTGAAAGTCAGTTGGGAAATTACAAGGGACAACGTTGAGACTGAAACCCTGAAATTTTGATACCTAGTCGTAAAAGATCTCCTGAACATAGACCGAAATGGGGTCCGCCTTCTTTGGAAATATAGCGCTGAGTAGAAAACGTGCAGAATAATACCAACAGGAGAGAAAGAGATTTTTTTTACTTTCTCTCTCGTTGGTAGGACGGCAATCCATCAATCAAGTCCATCTCGTCTGTTAGCACTATTAAGAAGAAAAAAAACAAGAGAACCTTAAGCATGTCACAAGCCCACACACACATTTTTAGAGTCGTGCTCGGCTTTTGTTAGGCTTTTAGTCGAAAGAATAACCGTATAATCCAGATTAGAGTAAGTCTCAAATGAATAACAGTTATTAATAAACAAATAAGAATAATAATATGAGTGACAAAAAATATTTTTTTATTTAACAAGTCCGGCTAACTATGAATCTGAGACCAGATTTTTATTTTTGGGTCTGGAAACACTAACCTCGCCGGCTGGATCGGTGTGTCTGTGGGCTGATTCCCGACCCTTGTAACGGTATGAGGGCACGGACACATCGCTGCGTATGTAGTGAAGTATCCATAGTTTCACGCTCTTGCAACTCTCTGTAAATATTCTACTCTGTCAATATAGCTTGAACGTGACATAGTAGAATTTTAATGACTTGAAACAATCGTACTCGAAGTTCAGAATACTTGTTTGAAGTTAAATATGGAGAGAGTCTGCTGAATATTTAGAAAGTGAATTCATGAATGATTTTACGTTTATTTGGGTGCTATTTGGTGGTAAAATCACAGATTTTTTACTTAATATAGTTTAATTTCTTGTAATATTCGATTAAAAGGGGACTATTGGGTTCGTGAGTGCTGAAGTGTGAAGACAACGGCGTGGTTTTGCCCGTGCCGTAGTTTTTTTATTTTTTATGCCATAGGTGGCAAATAAGCAGATGGACCGCCTGATGGTAAGCAGTCACCGTCGCGTATGGATACTTGTAACACAAGAGGCATTACAAATACGTTGCCAACCTTTAAGGACTCTATTAACTCGCCTTTTGAAGAACCCATGTTGTAGCTTTTCGGAAACACCGCGGAAGGTAGCAAGGTAAAAGCGCTTGCAGACGATGCGTAGTACAAAGTATTTTTTTTATTTTTTTTTTAATTATAAATAGGCTTGCGCTTGGCCACCAACTCGCCTGATGTTAAGCGATGATGCGGCCTACGATGGAGCACGCTTGCCTAGAAGAAACCTATTCACTCTCGACTTGAAGACACTCAGATTGTAACTATCGGGGAACACCCACTCAGGCAGCGAATTCCACAGACTAGCAGCTCGCATAATAAGTTGCAAGTAGCTAGCTACTATGCATGTGAGTGGGTGAATGAATACTCACTCATTGTCTCTTCACGAAATATAGACTTTAACTACTTGACCTACGAAGTCTTATATGATACCTTATGGGATGTAGAGGTCCGCTAAGAAAGGATTTGCGAAAAGGCCGAATTAAAGGAGGACAAAAGGGATTGAAAGTTTATTTAAATGTCTACGCGTACGAAGTCGCGGGCCACAGCTAGTAGTCTATAAGTATCATAGTCCTGAAACCTGAACAAACCCACCTACAGACTAGACAGACTAGGCTTTGGTCGAAGACGCGACGAGATTAAGATCTTAAGAGCCTTCTCCTCAGACTAATAAAGATCCTGAAATAAACTTTTTTACTAGATACACTGTTATAAATCGGAAGCATGGATGTCTGTTTGTCACTCATAGATAGTAACTTTCAGTTCAGTTATAATTTGGATGGGTGACCGCGAGCATTTACGAGATACTACGAAAGGTAAGCAAGTAGTATATGGGAGTTTTGGCACCAAAGTGGAAAAATCATGTATATAGTATACTCGACACAGCCTAATTAAACAAGATGTCAGGAACCAAAACTTAGAAGAAAAAATAAACCAGCCAAATGAGAGTCGGGCTCGCGCACTGAGGGTTCCGTACCACCAAAAAATTCATTGACGAAATTACCAGTTGGTAACTTGGTAATGGACAGAAACTTGTCACCGACTCACACTTGGCCATTTTTTAATATTTGTTGTTATATTTTAGAGTGTGTATATAACAGTGCCAAAGACGCTTGTACGTATTACCGTTTTTACATTAGAGCTAATACAAAAATACGTTAAAAAATATGTTTTTTGTATGGGGACTCCCCTTTCCTTTTTATTTTTTGACTTTTTATTACTTGTTAGTTAACCCGCCGTAACATTACATATTCTCTGAAAATTTCAACAGGCTAACTATTACAGTTTGAAAGATACAGCCGTTTAAACCGTTTTGGGTACGGAACTCTAAAAATATACCAATATTCCGAAATAATGCGAGAAAACTGGGGCTGTAGTTAGTGAATATGCTTCATAACAAAAACATCTCTTATTAGTGGTGATTTATAGGGTTGACGCGCAAATAATATCTGAACAATTGTTATTAATTACCTTTTCTTGTAATTACAGATACGAAAGTGATTAACACGGTTATAGTTTGCTATTTTTCAGTAAGTACTTTGAAAAGTCGTTAGAGTTTCATAATTTCATTATGAATATTAATTTATACGTTCGAGGCATCTCTGACTGGCTTTTGGTTCTTGACAGTAAAGTACCTACATTTATACATTCCCACATTTTACCCAACTATGCAAAGCCAAAAGAGGGCGTGTATGCTTGTACGCATGTTGAGTGTGTAAGCAACTACTTTATTATTTAACCCTTTGACCGGCAACGTCGCCAACAGGCATCAAAAATATTTAATGCCAGACCACCAACGACGCCTTTAGGCCACACCACTTTTGACCCTTATTTACAAGAAAATATAGTAACGGATTATTTTAACTGTATTTTTATTACAGTCTAATCGAAGTGAATGAAATAAATGCTTGTTCTTTAGCGTATAATTTCGGAATTTTAATTTATTTGAGACCATCTATAAATGGCATCAAGTGAAAATCACGCGACTGCAAACCCTATCTGCGCGCGTTAAGGTTAACGTTCGCATGATTTTCCAACTGAACGGATTTAACGTAAGTTTGGTGCCGCAATAGCAGTTGTCCGTAAGGCCCACGTTTAGGTAATGAAATAAGTTGCGCGATAGCAAACTGTATCTCGGCGCGTTAAGGTTCACTCACATCCTGGTGATTTTCCGGACTGCGCTGTTTCAACGCTAATTCGAGCCCGTGATAAGAGTTGGCCATAAGGCCCCTGAGCGCACTTTCGACGCGTGACACGTGGCGGTCAAAGGGTAAAGATGTATGCAAATTACCGTTTGGTTTATCATCACTTCAAACCTGTTTAAAAAAACAACTTTTTCTCCTCCTTCAACGGTCTATGGGCAGTCTAACTATTTTGGCTGTGTCACCGTTAGCTTGTATTTTGTTTAGTGAATAAAGGCAAAAAAAACTACAACTATTTTGTATCTACTAGTTGTTTCGTTTTGATAAAAAAACGAAACAAACCAACAGAGGTTTCCAGTTCTGGAACTAAGTTGTATGGAAATCAACCGCTGGGCTACTCTACATGACTCTACCACTGACATATCCACGAATGGAGAACCCATTAATCTGGCTCGAGCTAATGTGAGCATATACAGAACCAAACATCGTGTCCATGCCGTTAGTGCCCCAAGCGATCAGATAACTTGCTGAATTATTCATTACTACTAGAAATGACGGAAAGAAACAACATAGGGTTGCCCCATAGAGGTAAATATGAAGCTAGATTTCAAATAATAATTTATACGTTTTTTCGAATAATAATAATAATAAATGAAAAACAATATACAGTCGAATTGAGAACCTCCGTTTCGATGTCAGTTGAAAAGGAGGATGTTCTCAATTCGAATGTATTTATTGTCTACGTCTTTGACAATTGTGAAACGTTTTTTATCAATCAATCAATCAATTAAATATTTCACCTTAATGAGATGCCCTCATATTATTTTATTTCACCCACATTCGGTAATATTGTTTTTTTTTTTAATAAATATATTTTTTACTTTTCATGCTCGTAAAGTTCTTGATTACGTCCGGAGTATGGACTAAAACGGCTTTTTATGCTCTAGTGCAATTGTGCATAAAAATAAGCTGAACGTCTTTAAAATTGTACCAAGAGGTTCTGTTTCAAATATATTTAATGTTGGAAATTTGCCTGAGTGTTTAATAATACCCATAGATCAAGGTATTATTATACAAAAAATTTCAATCAGTAGAGTTTTATTGTAATTGATATTACTTACAATAACAACTTTTGCAACGTTATGCTTATTGCAAGTGCACATACACTAAGCAAAACATTGCAGACGATGCGTAGTAGCTACTTACAACTTCTACTTGCTACATGTGCCACGCATCGTCTGCCTTTAATAACTGTTTCATTTTCTCACAATTAAAATGAAAAGTCTAGTGTATAACTTGTGCATAAAACTCATTTTATCCTCGACTTCCTTCGAAGTTCAGGTTTCTATCTTTGCAAGATTATTTTATTACTGGTACTGTTTATCAAAACTCATACACGCGACTGATTAAAAAAAAAATAAAAAAATATGAGATTTAAATATCAGCACAAGCCGAAAGCGAATTAGATATTTTTATGCACTTGTTGTACAATCTACAATTATTAAAATCTCGGTCGCTCTTCATGTTGAAAACCAATATGAAATTCTAACAACCCTAGCCGAAAGATAGCCGATGACGGAAAAAAGGCTAAATCATAAAAATATCTACGCGAAGCTGATGGTCACAAAAACTTGAGGGATAGGACTTTTCTTATTTTTACTCTCGCTCCGGTATTCACGGGATTTTGTTTGTTTGTAGGAAGTAAGTTCGTGGTTATGGCCTATTAAAATGTTTGCCGAAATTGGGGATGAAAATCGATCAAAAAATTATTGGAGCAAAAGTAGGTTGTCAGTAAATTGAACTGAATTACTGAAGGTACGTAAAAGAACGTACGTAAGAAGGTACGTATTATGTGGCAACACTTAGGCTGTATATTTTGCACAAGTGCAGAAAGTAATAAAGTTAATAAAAAAAAAACATATCAGTCTTCCTATACACCTACATGTAAACGTTTGCTGAAGGTAACCACAAATCAAAACGACATCTGTGAATATATTTTTGGTTAATGTTGATTTTTTCAAAAAACGCTTTATCAATTTCGATAAAATTAATATGGGGCCACCTCTGACGCATGACCTACCAAAAAAAAAAGAATAATCAAAATCAATTCATAAATAGCGGAGTAATCGCGTAACAAACATAAGAAAAAAAAAACAGTCTAGTTGACAACATCCACCTTTTTTGAAGTCTGTTAACTAAGTGCGTATCGTAGTAACATACCAAAACCAGTCCTAGATAGAAGAGTTAGGCCGCTGACCTCCAGAGAAATATGACATTCACCAACATGCACCGGGCCAGCATGGTGGAGGGGCCCATCCTCTCTCACTGCGAAAGAAAGCTGTTCCAGCAGTGGAAACATGACAGGCTCATAATGATGATGTTGAAGGGCTCCATTGACCCACGACGGAACGCAGAAGATGTATGCGTTTAGGGCGAAAGGTTGTTTTGAGTGTGCCTAAAAAAGAATGTTCCCATTTATCTCCAAAACGGCTGGACCTCTTTTATTTAATTTTTTTATGTATGAAAGGTGACTTGATCGAGGGTATGTATGATTCAAGAAAATCTGTTCAGACGTTTCAAGATCATCAGATCTTTTGTCGGGGGTTCTTGACTTGTTTAATCTATGGCATATCTACAGAAATCATTTTTTTTTTAGTTTTTTTTTTACACAGATAGTAAAATTTGGTCTTGATCGATGTAATCTTAACGGCCGGATATCCGAGTCGATTTTCCGATAATCCCCACGCTTGGCAGGCGGCTTGGAGATCGCAGGAGGGTCCACCATTCAAGTAGGAAGATGCTGCTGCCCATCCTCTGGTGCTTCTGGTCGTAGTTTTAGGACATACCCGGGTCCACCACCAAGATACCACAGTGCCTCCAGACGAGGGTCTTTGACCAATGTGTGTTGCTAGTGATGACATATGGTACTGAGACGTGGTCCTTAACTGTTGGCCTTTTGGAAAAACTCAGAGTCACTCAGCGGGCAATGGAAAGAGCTATGCTCGGAGTTTCTTTGCGCGATTAAAATCCGAAACGTGGATATTCGCCAAAGAACCAGAGTCACCGACATAGCTGTTAAAATTTGCAAGTTCAAGTGGCAATGGGCATTGGGCAGGCCACATCGCTCGAAGAACCGATAACCGACGGGGAAGAAAGGTTCTGGAGTGGAGACCACGAACCGGAAGACGCAGCGTAGGGAGGCCTCCCACTAGATGGACCGACGACATTGTGAGAGTCGCGGGCATCCAGTGGATGCAAAAGGCAGGCTGTCGTTCGGTGTGGAGGTTAAAAGGTGAGGCCTATGTTCAGCAGTGGAAGTCTTTTGCCTGATGATGAGTGATGAAAAAAATATGAATAAAATTGCCTTACAGTACATGCAATTTCCAGTTTGTTACGAACTTTCATTAGAGCATAAAACTAAAAAAATAAACTAACTCGACTTTGTTTCAGTTTTTTTTTTGATCGGGGAAAGTTTATACCATCGTGTTTTGAACCAAATCATAAACTCAAACACAGATGTATCTGTGACATGTATTTTTTTCCAGCTCAAATATTGTAATTTAACTGAATAAAATTGATTTAAAACCGTCAAATTTGGTAGACGAGGCTCTTAATACGATTCTTGTAAACAAGTACTGAAGCCCAAGACGAGACGATTTTGGATTTGGTCAAAAAAATGTGCTTTGGTGAGCAATTGCACCCATTGCCCACCCCCTGATCCGAGCCTGTATTCACTCGAATAGACAAATAACTGTATTCTTTTACATTAGGAACTGCGCTTCGAAGACGCTTTGAAAGATTCACGAATCAATGGGTTCTCTATAGTCTCGCTATCGGCAAAGGAAATAAGACGTCACAGATATATTGGTAGATGATTCTACTAGTGTTTTTTGCGGAGTATTGACATAAAGAGTGAGGATGCGGCGGATGAACTTTTCCAATGCTAACCCACAGAAGTCCATTACTCCATTGCTGGTATGTAGTGAGTCATTCTAGTGAGACGAAGTCCTCTGCTAGCTTTTTGGAAAAACTCAGAGTCGCACAGCAAACAATGGAGAGAGCTATGCTCGGAGTTTCTTTGCGCGATAGAATCCGGAACGAGGCTATTTGCCGAAGAACCAGAGTCCGATATAGCTGTTAATATTTGCAAGTTGAAGTGGCAATGGGCAGGCCACATCGCTCGAAGAACCGATAACCGATGGGGAAGAAACATTCTTGAGTGGAGACCACAAACCGGAAAATGCAGCGTAGGTAGGCGTTCCACTAGATGGACCGACGAAATCTTGAGAGTCGTAGGCATCCAGTGGATGCAGATGGCAGGCTGTCGTTCAGTGTAGAGCTAAGGGGAGGCCCATGTTGAGCAGTGAATTTCTTCTGGCTGATGATGATTGATGATGATAAGATGATTTCCTAAATGCAA
Source organism: Agriopis marginaria (assembly GCA_932305915.1). Lineage (NCBI taxonomy): Eukaryota > Metazoa > Arthropoda > Insecta > Lepidoptera > Geometridae > Agriopis > Agriopis marginaria. The sequence continues at coordinate 14,776,862 of OW029914.1, read as the reverse complement.
CCAGCACGCAATAGCATTCTAGTTGCAATCACAATAGCCCTGGTGCCGGGACAATATAATACATCACCGATACCCCCTACCTGTAGTAAGAGCCTACTAAAAGGGGACCTCTGGGTTCGGGATGGTCGAAGGATCTTTGATCTCAAGCGAGCCGCGGGAGAAGACGACAACTTTGTTCGAGAGAGACAACACAGTTGTGTCTTGTCAACGCGACATGTACAAAGCGCTTGATTCCAATTTTTTTTCTGCGAACTGATAGTTTGTAGAATGCGCCAAAGAATGGGTGTTCCGCGATAGATACTATCCTGCTCGCGCGCATGATTTGATTTGGCATGCACCATTACCATAAGACTAACGCAATCATCATTATCAGCTTATCATGTCCTCACTGCTGGGACACAGACCATCTCTCAGAGAGAGAGAGAGAGAGAGAGAGAGAGAGAGAGAGAGAGAGATGAGGATGGCCTCTTATCCACCATGCTGGCCGAGTGCATGCTGGTGAATGTCATATGTCTTTGAACTTTTAAGGTTCTTTAACATAGGTACTGGTTTCCTCACGATGTTTTCTTTCACGGTTTTTCAGTAATGACATCGAAACTGCACATAATTTATTTAGGGTACTAAATAAGTCATTGGTGCAGGGCCAAGGGTCGAACCGGGTGCTGTCAGATTCTAATGCGCACATGCTACCGCTCGGTCACCATAGCTCTCTCGCGAAACGCAATATTGGTCCATATTTAAGTTTCCTCACATTATTTGCCTTCAACTCGAGTTCATTGCTAGGATTCAAATCAACACTTTGACGCATAGCATCCGGACAAGCAATCACTGAGCTCCAGAAATAGCTTCACTTCAGAGTATGAGTGACATAGGTCATCATGCACAATTTTTCCATCAAACTGTCTCTCTTACCCAGGAATAAATAACCTGTAGTTAAGGGTGACCGGAGCGAAACGGAGCAATTTTCGTGGACAGCCGACCGTGCAAGCTTGTGTTCCAGTGAACGTTCCAGTTAACGGACGAGTGGGGTTTACTTTACAACACATAACGTGTATATATTTACAGGGAATTGGCGAAAGGATCTAATAAATTAATATCTATCTAGCTATCTATCTATAAATACATACAGGGTTACTTCAATAATACTCTCCTGCAGCATAACTATTATAATCTGGGTGTCTTCAAACCGTTCAGGCTGACAATGTCTAGTGTCCTAGAATGTCAAAGATTAAATATATATTATTAGAACATGTTTCACCTTAGACGTCTGCATTTCGATGAGGCAAGGTCAAATATAGGGCCATTCTCATTCTAAGAATGAAACTTAATATTTCATAGAAAATAGTTCTTTTAATGTCTTTAGTACTTTCGTGTATCTTTGATATAACTAGCTCGGCTTACCTTATTAAAAAAATAATAATAGATAGGCTTGCGCTTGGCCGCCATCTCGCCTGATGTTAAGCGACGATGCTGTCTACGATGGAGCACGCTTGCCTAGAAGAAACCGATTCAGTCTCGACTTGAAGGCGACCAGATTGTAACTGACGGGGAACACCCATTCAGGCAGCGAATTCCAAGACTAGCCATGTTTCAAAAGGCATGTTAAGAGTAAAGATAATTAGGTTCCTTCAGTAACTTCTGTCAGCTGCCCTTCAGATGACCACTATGGTTTTAAAAGCTGGAGTCCATAATTATATTTTTCCACAAGAGAAATTTCACCCATATTTACATCAGTGTTTCTCTTTTCTAGTTTTTACTGCGAAACATACAGATTCGTTTGAATTTACCATTTTTATTTAAAAAAAAAAATATTGAATTGTAAACAATATACATTTTGTCTCTTAACTCGTACGGAGGATCTGTGTAATATTTTTTAATGATTTGAGTTACTTCTGCTTTTAAGTTATAAGTGAAAGCGATTTTGCGTTTTGCGTGATAGCACGCGATATAACCGTTACCGATATCGTTTACCTGTTCTGTGACTGAAAAGAGATTTTAGAAGATGACATGTCAAGCAAAAAGAACTTCTCAAAGTGACGATTAAAATGAGAAAGGAAAAGGTTCCAGATGAGTCGATAGCATTCTAAAATACAAAAGTTTGGGAAATTAATACAATGAATGACATGTTTTTTCGCGTTGGCGCCAAAACTCTCCAATCCTCACTCAAGATACTAATTTTATAGTTATTATTTAAAAATCGCGTTTATCCCTTGTTCCGATTTTTTATGGCAAACGAGAAAAATTGCTCTATTTGTCTCCCTCAGCCGTCAGCCTATTAACCCACCGCCTGCAGGCTATGCCGCCCTGGTAGTTATTAAACTTTATATGAGCTTTATCGATTTTTTATTAGGTTTCCTTTATTTTTCTCAAATTGAGAGAGATCTCTATGCACCTGTTTATTTTGGTTCAGGTAATGCCCTTACTTGATACAAGCAAATACAAAAATACGTTTAAAATCACATTTGTTGTATGCCCGAGTCTTGTCCATTTTCTACAGGATTCATTTCGGAGAATGTGCATCAGAGCTACATGGCCTTATCCTACCATCCCCTTTCTACTACAAGACAATTAGGAAAACGGCCCACTACCACCCATACATTGTAGATTTTCCTTCATTTTTCCTTGGATACGTACCAAACGATTCGATTCTACGTTTATAATTCGTACGGCTAAATATTAGAACAACCTGCCCGCTTCCATGTTTCCTTAGATATAACCTAGGTCTTTTCAAGGCCAGGGTGAATAGGTATCTTTTAAGTCTGCGTGCTTCATCTTCGACCACATCGTAGCTTACCAACAGGCGAGTTGGTGGTTAAACGCGGACTTATCCACTTTAAATATTTTTTTTCCTACACTAGCCTATTTTCGAGTGTTAATGTGTAACAATGGTGGATTATTATTTATTAAGTGCTCGTGAACGTGCTCGAGTGTGAGAAAGTGATATAACGAAGTGAAACATGTATTTTAGTGTTGTTTCCAAAACTCCATAGAAGCCTCTTGTAAAGTCTCCACCACTTTACTGGGACATGAGTTTGACCTGACCGTGACTTACTTTGATTGACTCTGACTGTGACTGACTTGTTTGACGCTATTAATACTAAGTAAACTTGTTTAATATTACGACTAAAGGGCTTTGTATCCACGGTCATGAAAAAAAAAAAAAAAAAGAGGGATGCCTTTGTCCTTCAGTGGGTGTTTAATGAATGCTGTTGTGATGTGTGTATGATATTACACAATGAGATACTTGTCAGTAGGTTTTATAGCATTGTGGTTAGTTTTCCGGGGTCGACTCACGGCTGCGTTTGACGTTTTGCCGCCTCCTGCCTCCTGGCTCGCTGACCCATATTTGTCACTGTACTGGACGATTCTGAATGGTGTATCCAATGGAACTATTTTTGCTAAAACCAGTTTTGCACTTCATTCAATTCAACTCTAGAATAGGGCTTTTAATAATTATATCTATGTATAGGTGTTACAGAATGGTGTAGTAATTCTACCCATCAAAGTGAAAAGCTTGTAGAAAATATTTGCTAATTTCGAACGAGAAAAAATTGGGTGCTCGATAGTCCCCATGGAAAATTAGCGATGCCCATGTTGGACCCGGGTATGTCCTAAAACTGCGACCAGAACCACCGGAGGACGGGCAGCAGCGTCCTGTTAGTACACGGTGAACGTACTGCGATCTCCAAGCCGCCTGCCAAGCGTGGGGATTATGGCAACACCCCTCTCTAAGAGCCTTGTTCAGCAGTGGACATTTAATGGCTGATAATGAATGATGAATGAATGAATGTTGCATGAGGTCACATTTTTATTTTTCTCGAATTTGGTAAAGTAGTGTTGGGTAGATCAACACCTATAAGTTTTACTACACCTTTATAACTCCCGGTATCCTGTTCTGTATATGCACCAAGGTTACCCAACTGATTTTGAATGTGGGTCTTAATTAATGCTTCCTTTCCTCTGGCGGCCGCAGCGGTGAGACAGAGAATAACTCTTAAACTGTTACATATTTGTACCTGAATTCAGCTTTAGTTCCACTTTTTATTATCAGTGTACATCCTTACTAATATTATAAAAGCGAATGTAACTCTGTCTCTCTGTCTGGATATTTGTTCGCTTTTCACGACTAAACGGCTAAGCCGAACTTAACGAAATTCGGCAGGAGGATAGTATGCATCCTGTAGACGGACATAGGGTACTTGGCCCCCCAAAAAATGCGGAAATATTGGAAAATCGCGGGTAACACCGCGGGATTCAACTAGTAGTTTATACATTACTTTTATATAAAAAACGCCACTGCGACCTCAGAAGAGATTTAAACATGATTTTGAATTAACAATTTTATTTATTAATTACCAATGTTAGCGACCAATTTAAATACGCTGATGCGGGCCATTTAGTGGGCCGCGTGGCTGGGGTTTTGCAACCTTGGCCTTATACTTATTTGAACATTTAGATGTATAAAAATATCTGATTTTTTCGGACATTATCTATATGGGTATGATTTATCTTTGACAGCACTTATAATCTTTTGTCAGAAAAATAATACAATACCGAAGTACATAGACGGGAGAGACTAGCCATAATCGATATTGTATCAGCGCGGACTTCAAACCTGGACCCTACAACGATTGGCACACCGCCAGACCTTTCCAGCACAGATTACAAATAAGTAGATGGACAACTTTGAAAGGTTCTTGAGTGGAGACCACGAACCGGAACACGCAGCGCAGGCTTTTCACTAGATGGACCGACGACATCGTGAGAGTCGCGAGTATCCAGTGGATGCAAATTGTCGGCTGTTAGTGTGGAGGTTTATGTAATGGTCTCCACCTTAGACCTAGACTTAAGACTGCTGAACATAGGCCTCCGCCTATGTTCACCAGTGGACGTCTTCTGACTGATGATGACGACGATGAGATGGACAACTTCGTACAAATGGTGTATACCACGTACACTGTTAAAAAATCTGTAAATTTGCATACTTTTTTTACATAACTACTGTAAAAAAACAAAATAGTAACATGAAAAATTACAGAAAATCTGTGATGCTGTCCTATTTTTCGGTAATTCTACATATTTCAGTACTTGTTAATTTTTATGTGTTATTTTTACATAAAATGTAACGAATAATAACGAGCTTATGGCTTTTTACATAAACGTCCATGGAACAAAACAGAAAAATTCACATAACTACCGGGAAAAATGGGTTATGTAAAATTACGTATCCATGTAAAATTACATAAAGCTGTGAAGTTACGTCTTTTTTGGGGCAACGAGTGTTGCCCCAATTTTTATGTAATTTTCCATGAATTTTTTTAACAGTGTAACCTACAAAATTAAATGGCTAGTTATTTATTAATTCCGTGATTGATTGATTTTTACCAGACCGCAAAATAAAACGGATGATATTATTGTGTTTAATGTGTTTGTAAATATGTCTATAATCTGTTCCCACCTACTACAGCCTAAGCGGCTCTACCAATTTTGATAAATTTGGTGTCAATAGATTCCTCTACGTTCTGGGATGTCACTAGATAAAAGACGCCATCATAACCTTGTGTGTCATCTTGTGAAGGTAACGAGAAAAGGGGATAAAAAAATATTTTACTGGACTTTCCTATGTAAAGTATCATTGAATAGGTATTTTAAAATGAAAGTAAGATTTGGTACCTAATTTTTGTTGTTGGGTTTTATTAACATTTTAAATTCAACATTATCATTCAGCCTATCATTGTCACTGCTGAGACACAGGCCTACTCTCAGATCGAGAAAGAGATAGAGAGAGAGAGAGAGAGAGAGAGGAGGGGACCTAATACACCAGCTGGCCCAGTGCATGTCGGTGAATGACATATGTCCTGAACTTCTCTGGTTCTTGGACATACCGGTTTCCTCATGAACCTTTTGAAATGCTTACTTAAATATTTTTTTATCTAATTGTCTTGAAGAGATTTTTTCTTCAACTGCGCTGTTTCAAATGCCTATTTACATTTCTAGAGCAATTACTTATGATATTTTTGGATATTTCTCTCTGCAGTACATATTATTCTGTCACTAAATATGACTAGAGAAACTGTGGGTTGTCGCCCAACATTTTAAAACTTTTTTCAAAGCCTTTTTTAGCGCGATGGATTTATCTTCACAGTTTGCAGTTACGTGGGTTTTTGAAGTAGGGAGAATTCTGTGAGATTTACGGGGCTTACGGGAGTTTTGACAGCTTCTATTCTTTACTTCTAGACTAAAGTTGTTGAAGGACGGATTTGTTACGTAAGGAAGGAGGCGTTCAACTCAACGACCAATTTTATAGACAATTCTTTATTTGTGCCAGTCTTAAGGCGCTTGCAGACGATGCGTAGTACAAGTAGCAAGTAGAATTTGTAAGTATCTACACATCGTTTTGCTTAGTGGCAGTGGAAGTGGTAAGTAGCGCTTCCACTGCCACTTGCATTGAGCAAAACAATGCAGACCACCCAAGTCCTGACATGACCCGCATTTTCCAGTTATTGTGATTTAAAAGCTCAACTACTGAACCGATTTTTGTAAAATTTAAATGGGACCAATCAGAAAGCATATATCTTACGAATATAAAAAAAAAAACAAATCGGGTAAAAATGACGGATTTCTGAGGTAACAAATATAAAAAATACATATTGAAAACCCCCTCCTTATTGGAAGTCGGTTAAAATCAGAAAAAAATATTGTTACATAAGTAAAGCCGTTTGTTAAATAAATAAAAACGTAAAAGCAGTGGTAGCCCATTTGGGAGACCGCTAGACTTGAAAGCGTAAGGTCGGTTGTGAAACCCCGTGCCCGTACCAATGAGTTCTTTGGAGCTTATGTACGGATTTTCATACCACTGGCTTTTCGGTGAAGGAAAACATCGTAAGGAAACCTGCATACGTACGGAGAAGGAATTCAATAGCGTGTGTGAATCCACCAACCCGCACTGGGTCAGCGTGGTGGATATGGCCCAATCACACGTTTGGGGGGTAGGCTAAAAGTCCAGCAGTGGACTGTTAAAAGGCTGATTATGATGATGATGATGTAAATAAAGTTGAAACATGGACAAATACGAGGACCTTGAACCTGTGGTCCTCTGTGGTTTATATAATTTTGGTACCATAAATCATTAAGGGTAGGACGCAACGCAAGCAAGAACTATGGCAAAAAAAACACACCAAACTAGAACGAATAAGTGAAACTCTGGCCCATATCATCGCAATCCATTCCAACAATGCTGCCCTAAACAAGCGCTCGGCGATTGTTGTCAGATGTGTACGTCGACAAAAAGTCGCCGATTTTTTGCGCATAAAGTTGGACACAATAAGTTATCCCGGAGGCGTGTGTTCGATAGTGACATGGAGTGCTAGAGATGGGAATGATTCACGGAAAAATACGGTAATGGTTATACGGTAGGTAAATATAAGGGAAACTTATATATTTCAAACGTTAGTCCAAAGAGTAAAGCTGAAACATACTATAGGACGAACAAAAAAAAAAAAAAAAAACCGTCTTTCAAAAGACAATAACGACTGACAAAAACATCCGGCGCGCCAAATTTCTGTCGGACATCCGAACGGTCAAGGTCAGCCCAAGGTTACGTCTACGACTTACGTCCGATAGTTTGAACAGCTCAGTGTACATTCATTGTCTAGATACCTTTATGTCGCATCCGTCAGCCGCGTCCGATAATTTGTTTCCAGCTTAAGATATCCTAAGTAGTCATTGCTCACTTGAACAAACAAGGAATAAGGGCTGGCACTTGCCAGCCTATTATTACTTAAGCTGCACGTGAATTATCGGACACGTCCGTAAGCCGTGGCTGAAGGATACGATCTAGCTAAGATATCCACACTAAACTAAAAACTATGTCGTGAACGTGACTTTCAGCAATCGAAAAACGACGGCGACGTGGACGAAGCTGTAGAGACTTAACCTATTTAAGAACTTGCAAATAATTATTTACACAGTTTGAAAATAGTTGATTTATGATTCTGATTCTGAATGTTTTTTAAATACCATAGATGGTAATCAAGCTAACGGGCCGCCTGATGGTAATCAGGATCACCGTCGCCTATAATACCAGCAATACCAGAGTAGAGAGTAGTAGTGTTACCTGTAATACCAGAGGCATCACAGATACGTTGCCGATCATTAAACACTCTATTAACAGCCATTTAAAGACAGCATTCTGGTGCACTGTTTTTTTTTTACCAGCCGAAGACAAGTTAGAACTTCGTGTAAACGTGCACATTTGTCATTTGTGTCAGCCACATTGGCCACGGGACATTGGCGGAGTTGAAGAATCTTCATTCTTCACGGGAGCCACAAACTAAGAGTTGAAGTTAAACATTAAATTAAAAATAAAACTGAACTTATATTTTTTGTCACAAATCGGCTCCAACTCTCCATGATGGTCATAACATAAATAACCGGCACTGTTCTTCCGTTGGGACCGGCCGGGTTGATTTGAGAACTCTGTTCACCTTTCGTTTGATTCGAGAGGAGATAAAGGTATATGCGGATTCACATGTGGAGCCGAGCTGTTGATCCAAGTGGACGGACCTTTAACATAGCAGATAATTCTAACAATTATCTGTATCTTGACTGCCATATAATATATTTTTACCGGACATCAATTACGTATATCCGGCAAGCACATCCCTAAAAGTCAGCGAAATAGGCCGGCTCCTGACTAACCGGGCTACGCGACAAGTAACAAAGGCTCTATTTGATATTGTGCTAGCTAGACTGTAGTTTGGGAGATACTGGACGATTTTGTTACTTCACCTTGTTAATGTTGGCCTAGTCGTCATAGTCCTTACTTGTAAAGAGTTTCTAATGTTACGCTGAGCTATGGGCTGCCGGTGGGTACACCGGTAAACATAAATTCCCCCTAATCCCTCTGGTGGGTGTGTGGGTCTCGAAAGATTCCCCCTCATCCCACTAGTGGGTGTATGGGTCTTGAGGGATTCCCCCTTATCCCAGTGGTGGGTTGAGCTGGTGAGTGCACGGGTCGTGCCTCGGATTCAATTTAGTTTTTTTTATTTATTTAATAATTGGCTTGCGTTTGACCGCAACTCGCCTGATAAACGATGATGCGGTCTACAAAGGAGATGGTGCAAGCTTGCCAAAAAAAAAACACTCGCGTTTTGAAGACCCAGACTGTAAATATCGGGGAACACCTATTCAGGCAGCGCATTCCACAGGTTAGCAGTTTGCTTCGTACGGGTTTTTAGAATATGAACCATAAAGCGGTGTCGATTTTTCGTGCCCACCGAAGTAGAAGCAGATTATGTAAACAGAAGGTAAGTTTAACTAGCCAAAGACTAATGACACAATAATTAGTGAAATTGATCACCATCATAACAATTTTTTATTTATTAATGAACTATCCCTATTAGTGATGTTTTCTGCCAGTAGCTCCCAACCTACTAAGTGACTGGGTGTTCAGAAAGCTTTGATGTTTGCTTCTGACGGCTTAGAAGTGTTTCCTCGTAGGTAACTTTAACACCAGGTGGCGCTTTGTGCGGTGATTCTAAAATTGAGCTCAAGTGGGTCAGTTGGCCAGTTTTAGCAGATCTGCAAAGTTAGGCAAACTCACTGGTTGGATACGTGAACACTAGAGGCGTTCAAGCAAAACGTTTTGACATTTCGATTTAGGTATTTTTTAAATATTTATTTATAGAAAAAAGCATTATTACTGTCTCTTTGGGCGCTTGCAGACGATGCGTAATACAAGTAACAAGTAGAAGTTGTAAGTAGCTACTACACATCATCTGCAACGTTTTACTTTTTGCAAGTGGCAGTAGAAGTACTACAACGTGTAAGCACTATCACTGCCCCTTGCACTAAGCAAAACGTTGCAGATGATGCGTAGTAGCTACTTACAACTTCGACGTGCTACTTGTAGGTACTATGCATCGTCTGCAAGCGCCCTTTGTCCGTCTCTCTCCTCGCCCTTTCGTTTGGATCGTTCCCTTGGATCGATCTAAGTGAAATTTCGCAAAGATATAGTTTGCTTCACAAGGGCGGGCATGAGATACTTTTTCCTTGCGGGAAAACTGGAAAATCGCGGATAAAACCGAAAAGTACAGTTACTTGCATACAGATTACACGGAAAGGTTGTACTAAGCCGAAAGGACCTGATTCATCATCATCTTCATCATCATCATTACAGCCGTAGGACTTCCACTGCGTGACATAGGCCTCCCCCATCGATCTTCAAAATGGCTGGTTGGAAGCGGTCTGCATCCAGCGTTTCCCTGCGGTCTCTTTTAGGTCATCGTATTGAGACTGTATTTAATTCTATAATTATAAACTTGCTTAACTGATGTTATTGGTTGTAACGTTTTTTACAAGCTTTTGTTAAACTTGCCCTGTTAGTATGTTCGTTCGTATGTGTGGGATAAATCTTGCAACAAATTTTTGACCAGTTATCCTCAACGGATTGAGCTGAAATTTGGCATATTAAAGTCAATTCGTCGACAATGCAATGTTATTGTACCATCGAGCTGGTCTGATGATGGAGACAGAAGGTGGCCATAGGAACTCCTAAACGAAACCCCGTCGAGTTTGGGTTCGTTGGATTTGTCTTTTCAAGCAATTTGATACTAGATGATAAATTAAATATAGCGGACGCCCCAAGATGGCGGACAAAATGTACTACCATTTTGATATGGGTATCAAATTAAAGGGTTTGCTGAGAAGAATACGAAAAAGCTTGCTCAAAAGTTATTTTTTATATTAATAATAATACCAAACAATCTAAGAAATTTCTAAAAACCCTTTTGTCATCACTTAATTACTTATAACAAAGTATCATCTCACAATAAAGGAAATTATCACGGCCATAAAAAAGAAAGTCATACAATAAAGGCGGGTGCACACTATTGATGTCCAAAGCCGGGTTATAAAGGCAATCGGCGGATATCCGGCGCCGCGGGCGGTCGTGTGGACCGCCCTTTACACGTGTCATGGCGACAAATTAGAGAAAGATGGTAAGTGATATGGTGATAAATAAATTGTCAGCTATTTGATGTCGCCATTGATGTAGATACAAAGATATGTCCATCCGTATATTTGCATATGTCGCCCTCGCCATAGATGTAGATACTAAAATATGTCCAACCGATTTTTGCAGATGTCTCATACTTTAAATTTAGCACCATCTGTCGAAATTTCAGATCAGAAACAAGGGCGATATGCCTCAGTACAATTATCTTTCGTTACAAATGTTACGTTTCGTACACACCGCTTAACACAAAAACTGTAAGTGCGGCTCACTTACAAATTTTTCACACGCACGTAACTTGAAGCGTCGCTAATGAACTAAATAGTCCGCATGCAAAAAAGGGGGACAAGGTTATCGGCTGGGTGAGTTCCACTAAAAGCATCAAGCCTGATTTAGGCCTGATACTTGCCATATCACCCTTGTCTGTCTAAGGTGGTCTAAGGTAAGGTTCGTTTGATCTGATCCAACCTATAGATTATTCGGGATGGTAACTTAACCGGTATACCTACCACCAACAAAATTTAAAAATATTCGGGACATTTTTGCATACACGGTCATTTGACCCCAAACTAAGCAAAGCTTGTTATATGGCTGCATAAATATATAGTTATAAATACATACTCAAATAGATATTAACAACCAGATATAGAACAAACACAAATGTTCATCGCATGAATGTTTGTCCTAGGTGGGAATCGAACCCACGCCCCCAAGCTCAGAAGTTAGGCTCACTACCAACTGGGCCAACGGGCTATCCAATAGGTACTTTAGAAGCTCTTGGTTGCAACACTCAAAAGTGAATATTAGTTATTTTATCATCATCATTTCAGCCATAGGACGTCCTCTGCTGGACATAGGCCTCCCCCATCTATCTCCAAAAGGGCCAGTTAAAAGCGGCCTGCATCCAGCGTTTGCCTGCCCCCTTTTAGATCGTCTGTCCATCTTGTGGGTGGACGTCCTACGCTGCGCTTACCGGTTAGTGGTCTCCTATCCAGAACCTCGTTAGTTATTTAACATCAAATAAAGATGTAAAAAAATGGCTTTTTCTTTTTAACTGTACTGGTGGTAGACTGCTTAGGTTATTTTGAGTTGTAATGTAGACAGCATACCTCAAAAGTTTTCCCACCCCAGCTGATATGTATATACTTACTACTCACGAGTGACTGGAGTTAATTCCGAGCCCGTGAAGCGTGTAATTCGTAAAGGAGCAAGCTAATGTGATATTGTTATTGAGGAGCCGTGTGTGACGACTGATTACTACGTTAATCACGCATTACTTGTTTTGTTTAATGCCATTGGTGGCAAACAAGATGACGTGCCGCCTGATGGTAAGCGATCACCGTCGCCTATGGATACCTGCAACACCAGGGGCATCAAAAATACGTTGGCGACCCTTAAAGGCTTTATTAACAGCCCTTATGAAGAACCCCGTGTTATAGTTACTAGGAAATACCGTAAGAGCTCATTCCACAAATCGCAAGTGTGAGGCAAATTAAACCGAGTGTCCCGCAATGTACCCATGGGCAGGCAACATTGCTCGAAGAACCGATAACCGATGGGGAAGAAAGGTTTATTTATTAATTTAAGTCCACCTTCAATTCAATTTCAATTTTCAATGTACAATTTATCAAAACGTTAAACAGAAATAAAATTATAACTAAATTTCACAATAATTACAGGTGAAGACAGCATGCAATAATATTAAGAGATAAAATAAAATAACTGCAGTTAAGTTAGTTAAACATAAACACAACTGAGATATAAAACGAAAAAAAATACAATTAACAGTCAACATTTTGTCAAAATTAAAAAGTGAAGAAAATACAAATAATTAAAACTGTTCAGATAGAGTTCAGAACGTTCTTGAGTGGAGACCACGAAGAGGTAGATGCAGCGTAGGTAGGCCTGCCACTAGGTGGACCGACGACATTGTGAGAGTCGCGGGAATCCAGCGGATGCAGATGGCAGGCTGTCGTTCAGTGTAGAGGTATAAGGTCAGGTCTATGCTCAGCAGTGGACTTCTTCTGGTTGATGATGATGGTGATAATAAGTCTCCTGCGCCTGTCATTGGCACTCGACAGAATGTAGGAACATCATTTCAGGGTTGTGCCCATATTAAAAGTAGATATACCCATAATTATGGGTACTACGGCTCGCTTTCGGTTTAGTACACCCTTGCCGCGTAACCCAGTACCTACCTATACATGGCAAAAAATATCTGAATACCTTGAAAAAAATTACTTTATTCAACTACTAGTTGAATACCCGCGGTGTTACCCGCGATTTTCTAATTTTTCCGCATTTGGGGGGGGGGGGAGGGGCAAAGTTCCCTATGTCCGTCTTTATGTTGCATACTATCTTCCTGCCAAATTTCGTTAAGATCGGTTTAGCCATTTAGTCGTGAAAAGCGAATAAACATTCTGACAGAGATTGAGTTACATTCGCTTTTATAATATTAGTAACGATTTTATTGCATAAAGTTAAAAACAGCGCTGACAAGGAGGTTACATTGTCACTGAAAAAAAGTACTTTCTTTTCTGTGCAAACAAGTTTGTCAAAACAATTAGATATTTTTTTTCTATTGTTAGCAAACAATAGAAAAAAAATATAAGGAGGATAATTTCACACGCCGCAAAAACGCCTAAAGAAACCATTTATCACGGTAAATAAATAAAGCTAGGTTCACACGTACGATCTGACTCGCCCAATATTGTTCGAGAAGATAGATTGCAGGTTGTATGAAAGAGGACGATTTCCCGAGAGTATACGATATCCGACGGCGATATAAATGAAATTCGGGGGTGTGAACGAGCCTTTTCCCTAACATTATGGGGGATTTTTAATAGACTTATCGTTAAAATCCATCGAGATACAATTCCTATAGAGTCATAATCACAATCTCTCAGTTAAAACGGTCAAAAAACGTCCGAGCATCATTATACATACATTGAATTATATACTTCACAATACCACATTTACTCCAATTTAGACGTTATGTCGCTTATATAGTATTCAACGTTAGTTGTCCGCTATGTCTTCGTAGCTCTGGCATCGCGCGGCGTTGCAGTCGGATCGCGGTTACCTTGTAACTAACCAAAAAATCTGCGCTATTCGTATCGTGCGCCGAGTTTTGGTTCGATTGTGACTCTATATGTATTGAATCACGATGTTATAATCATAAATTTTTATCAAAAATGTAAAAAAGGTGCTGTTAAATATGACATTTGTTTGTTATCTCTGGTAAGAATATATGATAACCATAGTGTGTTAATATGTAGGTAATTATTTATCACTTTAGTAAAGAGGTTGCGATTTTTTTCTTCTCTTATTTTTTTTGGTTTTTTCAACTTATTTTCTGTAGTTTTAGGTTTATTCATATCCGAATGTGTATTATTATAGTATGTTAATAAACTCTAATTTTTAATGGCATCTACATATTCTATTTATATATACATATAATATATGAATCAGTTGCTGTTCGTTAGTCTCGCTAAAACTAAAAAGCGACTAGACCGTTTTTTTGTTTGCATCAATACAGTTCAGAAGAAAAATAAAATTGGAAAATTTTCCCGGAAATTCGAAAATTCGGGAAAATTTTAAAGTGCTTTTTTCTATGAAAATTGGATAGGGTAGCCGGGTTAGCTAGTAAGAGATAAGAGACTGAATTTACTAAAACTTAACCGCAGTACCAGCTATGAGGTCTGTTAAAATTGCCGAAGTTAATCATTAAGGCCAGCCGTTTTAGCTCTACCTTAAAATGGGGCTTCATTATTGTTCCCAAACAAAAGCAGAACCATACAAAATTCTGTTTAAGACCTTTATACCAGAGGTAACAGAGCGCGACTGAAATCTGGATTACACGGGACGCCGCCCACTAAACATGAACCAGGGTTGTAACCAGGCGGGTTATATATATTCCAAAAACAGTACAGGTGGTTTTTTCCGCTACCTTGGAGTCTTGAGTTTTGGTATCGGAGGTTGATTTTGCTCAAATGTTGAGCAACTGATGCTTAACTATAGATCAACAAATGCTTAAACTATTGAAAAAAATATTTTTTTTACTATACGGGGTCGGGGTGTGAAATAAAGGCGTCGTAATACTTAAGGGTTATTTAAGGAATCTACTCATCAAAGTAGACAACTTGTAGAACACAAGTGTTGACAGATTTTTTTCCCTGTAATTTATTACAGGAATTTTTTTTTGTCTTCAGACAAAATTTGTGTGAGAGCACTTTCACTGTTGTAGAGAAATATATACTTAACTATAGAGATATATATGCTCAACTATAGAGCAATATAATAAGCTCGACTATTGAGCAACAATTGCTTTACTATTGAGTAACTCATGCTCAAGTATTATGTGAGTATGACGCTTTCATAAAAAAAAATATATCACAAATATGAAATAGAAAAGATCTAACAGAGATGCACGATTAACATGACAATAAAGGAAATTATATTTTTTTTGTTATGATTATTCCCCTGAAAGTCCAGTCCTTACTACGCCCACCGGGCCTTTTATACTCTATATTAAAGAGTGAAAATTGTAGTTAGTAATTAAGTTGGATTACCCTCAGGGATGGTTACCTACAGATTCCTTTGCTAATAATCTGAGGTTGAAGTGTTTGCGAAAGTTCCAATGTTGTTGTGTTTTTGAAAGTTTTAGAGGGCACTGAGGCAAATAATGTTAATAAATGTTTGTATGGGTTTACGAAGGTAATTAAAAAAAAAACATCCATTAAGCAGAAATTAAACTGAAAGGAACACAAACAATGAACCGAAGGAACACTGAAGGACAGTGGATGCAGATGGCAGGCTGTCGTTGAGTGTGGAGGTTATAGGGGGAAGCCTATGTTCAACAGTGGACGTCTTCTGGCTGATGATGATGATGAAACTGAAAAGAAAAGAAAAATCCGATGCACACTCTCCGAAATGTATCCGATAAAAACCGATAGACTAGCAACTTTACGTCGATGCTGAAGACTAAGAAGCTTAGTCCGAACTAAGGATTCGTTGCTGGTGAGCTTCTTGGCACGTTTCTCTATGCCACTCTCCAATGCCTCAAGCTGGTACTTAGCTGATCCATCCCAAAGGTGAGAGCAGCCGCCCCGTTCCGGGTTGCGTTTAACCCAGCATTAACATGCATTGAAACTCTCCTACACATTATTTCTTTGGGCAATAACCACACGATGTTTGGACTTGATGCAGTAAAAAAACTTGTACAAGGAAGAAAATCTGCCAAACCCCGTTGGGGCAATTTATGTGCCTATACCGACGTTATTTATATTTATCCTAGCAAGTATGTTCTCTATGACAATAAATAATCAAGAATAATGCCTCGTCGAATAAAGAACAATCACTTTATAAATCTCGCTCAAGCAAACAACTAAGAAAGAGCGGCGCAATGTCACTGCCTTGCGTTACTACTACATACTACTATAAGTATCGAATAAATAATACCCATTGTTATACTGTCATCTTTTGTGGAATATGAGGACTGAGTAACTTGAAAAAGCGGTTATCGGTAGAATCCGTATTCCGTACCGCATCACATAACCAACTACTGTCTGATTACGTAGCGCTAGTGTTTTATGCCAGCGCCAAATCAAACCAGGTTTGCTAAACTGACAAGTGCCTTTATTCACTAAACAAAATACAAGCTATCAATAAAACTTTAAGCTTTAAACTTTTAGCGATAAGCCCGCCACTTGTGGCACTAGCTCGTAAGTGTTTTCTATCGTGTTGTAATTTTTATTTCTGGTGTACACAATAAAGAGTTTCTATCTATCTATCTATCTACCGAAACAGTTAGACAGCCCATATGGGCAATATAACTCCGGTATATTACTATACTCTTTGGTCTAAAGCCCAGATATAAAAAAAGTGTAATGTTCAAAGACAATTTTTTGAGTTCAGTATAGGTGGAATCAAAGCGCTTGGTACGGGTTTTAGATACATCAATCGTGAAACGGTGACACCTTTTCGTACTCGCCCTGGCTTCGTCTTTCTTTTCTTCAACGATCTTACCAAGATTTCTGTTTTTTGATTTCTGGTTTTAGTATAATTTGTACTATTATGTACTATGTGGTATAGTTTATAAATACTTTTTCAATATTGTTAAGTATCTACTTTATTCGGTCCTCGTTTCTATAGCCAGTAAACACTTCTATTCGGCGATTTGGCCTTAACCTACATAGAGGGAGAGAATACTTGAAAAATAAGTCAATGGGATATTGCGAGTCTAGAAAAACAATGTTTTTCCTCTAGTCGGGGCCAGTCCTGTCCGATTCCTTGTATTGGGCGACTGTTACACCGTTACTAAAATATGTTATATGTTTACCATCCTCCTTGTTTCGTGTGAACTACAATCTAGGCATATTCAAGGCTAGAGTGATTAGATTTCTTCTAGATCAAATTGTTACATCCTCGGCCACACCGTCGCTAACCAGCAAGCGAGTTAGTGGCTGTGTCTGTCTTGTAAAAATTCAGTCCTTTTGTATATTTTCTTTTTGTATTTTATCATAAGGTGTTTTTGATGCACGCCTACATACCATTTCTTCCAAGCTGGTGGATGACTGGTAGAAAATGTCTAGCATTAAGTCCTCCATTTGAACATTTCTACATAATTTGCAAGTTTGCAATAAAGTATTAAATTAATTAATACAAAATAATACAATATTGTAATATTTACTTAGGCCTACTATTTAAAATGTCCGCCAAAATAAAAATAAAAACACTAAAAATTTTACTCATCATTTACACAAAAGCTTGTTTAAAAAGTATATTTTTTAAACTACAATAGTTTATTCTGTGACGGACTTGCCAGGACTCGTCAGGTTGTAGGCGATAAGCAAGCTACTCACCAGTGTGAATTCAGCCTTACACTTCTATGTAACATTCCCATACCGCTCCTTTGCCCTATTTTCGTCGAATAGCAAATAAACAATCCAGTGAAAAACTCTTATCGTGTCCAAGATAATATCTGTCGGGGACAGTCGAATGAGCTTTTCCTAGAAAAAAAGCCTTTTGATACGAATTTTATTGTATTTTGTCAATGGAATATATTTGGATACTTTGGATCGTGTGTAAGGAAAAGGTCGTGTTCTAGTTTGTATATATTTTTAAATAATTTATTATGTATTTATTAATTAGCTACTTATTTTATGGGTGCCTATGGTTGGTACTTAAATATAGCAAACAATTGTAGGTTTTTTTTTTTAAATAGAATAAGTGGCAAACAAGCTACGGGCCACCTGATGGTAAGTGGTCACCGCTGCCTATAGACACCTACAATACCCGGGGCATTGTCAGTGCGTTGCCTAACTTTGAGGAATAATATTTATAAGGTATAATATTTTATCGTATATTTTTTTCTTCTGGCTGATTAATATGATGTTATTATTTTGGTGTGTTTCATCATCATCATCATCAGCCCGAAGCTGTCCACTGCTGAACATAGGTCCCTTTCACCTCCACACTGAACGACAGCCTGCCATCTGCATCCACTGGATGCCCGCGACTCTCACAATGGCGTCAGTCCATTTAGTGGGAGGCCAACCTACGCTGCATCTTCCGGTTCGTGGTCTCCACTCAAGAACCCTTCTTCCCCATCGGTTATCGGTTTTCGAACGATGTGACCTGCCCATTGCCACTTCAACTTGCAAATTTTAATAGATGTCGGTGACTCTGGTTCTTTGGCGAATACCCACGTTCCGGATTCTATCGCGCAAAGAAACTCCGACCATAGCTCTCTCCATTGCCCGTTGTGTGACTCCGAGTTTTTCCAAAAGGCCAACAGTTATGCGTATTGTGTGACATCTCGTCCAAGATACCACAGTGCCTAAAGACAAAGATCTTCGACCAGTGTGTGTTGCCAGTGATGACATAGTACTGAGAAGTGGTCCTTAATTATTGGTGTGTTTAAATTGTGTTAAATGTATTATAAATCGTTGAATTAACATCCCTTCTGAGGTGTCGTTTACATGATATACCGTAAGCTCGACGTTCTGACAATAAATTCTAATTTCCACACCCCATCTGATAGCGTTATCGAAACACACGCACAGTGACCCCCAACTTAAATTATCTCCCAAACCTTAAGGACCCCCTTCAGACCCTCAAGATATCACCAGATGGAGTTTATGAAGACATCAAAACCAGATTATTGTCAAAGGGAATTATACCTGTCATAAACATGAGAACCAACTTACTTTAACTGTCCCATAAAGTCTAAACTTAAGAAATATAAACCCTATTTGTTCGCAGATAGGAATGATAAATGTTGACGTCTTTGTTTGATAAAGTATAGTAAGTTTGTAGAGAGAGTAAATAGGATGATTTTATCAAGAAATATTTAATTACAGTCTTATGGTGAGACTTTGTGCCTAAATTAAGGTAGATAATTGTTGAAATAACTTCTGTTGGAGGCTAATGAACAACTTCCGTTGGCAGAGAGAAATCACGTGAAATAAATAAGCCGAAGGGTTAATTTTTAACCTTCTTCAAAAAAGGAAGGAGTTCTCGATTCGGTTGTATGTTTTTTGATGTTTAGATTTGGAAAATTCTTTTTTTATTTGAAAGGATATACTTTCATATTGGTCCGCTAGAAATTTCATCAAAATCGGTTCAGTAGTTTGTTTTTATAAATCAAAATAACCGGAGAAAAAAAACATCCAAGTAAGCAAATTGCGTATTTACAAATTTTGAAGTCGGTTTTTTATTTTGATAATTACATAATACACTAACACATATTACATACTATTATTCACTTAAGGCGAGGTTTTCCCATTTTTAAGCAACGCTTATACTACATGAGACCATAAGCCTTAATAATTATATTGTGTTAAAGTCGCATTTAGTGGAGCAAAACCGTGACGCTTACGTTACGGCGTTTCGCTACTTCTATTTTTGAGGTTTTTCTCATATTTTTCGAAAAGTATAGCTGTAATGTAAAACGTACCTTTGCAGTTTCCTCCATAATTATGAAATCTGTATATTAAGATATCCCAGACATCATTTAATAAATAGGTATATGCATAAATCTAAAAAACAGGGAGAAAATCTTATATCAGTGTTATTCTCAAATATTTTTTCTATCGAGCAAAATGTCCTTAATCGTATTTCGTTCTTTGGGAGTTCCTAGATAAAACATTCAATTTTGATATGACACCATTTTTATAATTTTAAACTAACCATGGAAGTAGACACACTCAAACTACAATGACCAAAATTGCTAAGTCGGAAAAGAGGGCCTTAACAATTCATAAAAAAAATATGAAGTCTCTTCGTTCTATCTTTGAAATTTTTACGAATACTGGAAAACTACAAATAAAACCGTAATGCGGGTCAAATATAAGGAACCCCGTTTCCTTATTTTAGTTGAGTTGCATACGCCGAGGTAAAAGTTGAATGGGGAAGGCACAAGCTAATAATTGTGTCAATGCATAGCCACATTCTTCCCTGAATACGAATAAGAAATGTCATCGAAAGGTCTTTCATGTCATTTTTGAATGTCATGGGGTGCTCCGGGAATCCCTTTTCACATGCTATGGTGACCTGATAACATAATTATAATGTTAAATGGCACAGTAAATCGCAGGTTTTATACATCTACCGTACGAAAACAAAACAGATAGGGCGAGAATTTCGCAGAATTTTCGAGAAATTATTTCTACAAATTCGCGTTTACTTACAGTGGCGTCGATTCTGTCATATACTAAACTAAACCAATCTGACAGGACTAAAATTATCTGCCTCTCTTTTCATTTTAGAGCTGTCAAATTTAGTTTAGTTTAGTTTAGACTGCATCAGAACCGATGCCAATGTGTTTTATGTAACGGAGTGTTTTATGAAACTGTGTGACGAGACCACCGGAGGATGGGCAGCAGCGTCCTGTTAGTACACGGTGAACGTACTGCGATCTCCAAGCCGCCTGCCAAGCGTGGGGATTATGGCAACACCCCTCTCTAAGAGGGAGGCCTTGTTCAGCAGTGGACGTTTAATGGCTGATGGTGTGGTGTGTGGTGTGGTGTGACGAGACGAGTAAGGTGTTTGCCTGATGGTACAGAAAATACAGAAACAGAAATGTTTATTAAAAAAACTCAAAATAGCTCAAAACAGAATTAGGCAGATTTTAGAACTTCTCTGGGCAAACGTAACGCTTACCATCAGACGAACGATTTGCTTAGTGACCAGTAATTTCACTGGAAATACTGCCATTCAATCCAGAACACGCTTTCTTCTTGGTAAGCGTGCTCCATCGTAGACAAGGCAAGATGGCGATCAAGCGCAAGCCTATTACATAATAATAATACCTCATAGACCAGCTCAGCACAATCAACAAGTCATCCCAATAGTCCTGTTTTTTTAAAAATCCTATACTGTACAATAGTTTTACAGTTCCCATTTACACATATAATAATGTATTTTATATTCAAAAAGTCCTTTTGGTGTTGGCTTCGGCCCGGCCAATGCCTATCAAAAGACCAGGCTGGACCCGAGAATTAAAATAAATACTAACGAATCATAATAAATAAACCGGCCAAGTGCGAGTCGGGCTCACGCACTGAGGGTTCCGTACCACCACAAAATACAATAAGGTTGTCCAAATAACTAATTTACTAGTTATTATCAAATCGTCCAATCGTCGGAGTAATTTGCTACGCAGTTTGCTACAGGCGCTCGAGTATAATAACTTGGTAATAAACAGAAATTTGTCACTGACTCGCACTTGGCCATTATTTATACAAAAAAAAAAATACTTTAGAGTGTGTAATACAATCGTGCCAAGTTTGACGCTTGTACGTATTATCGTTTTTATATTAGAGCTAATACAAATAAACGTAAAAAAATACGTTTATGTATCCATGGGGTTTAGTTTAGTTTTTTACTTTTGACTTTTTTATTATTTGTTAGTTAATCCGCCGTAACGTTACATATTCTGTGAAAATTTCAACTGTCTATCTATTACGCTTTGAAAGATATAGCCGTTAATAGGTAGGACAGACAGACGGACAGACGGACAGACGGACAGACAGACAGACAGACAGACAGACGGACGGATAGACAGACAGACATCGTAGGCTTAGTAATAGGGTCCCGTTTTTACCCTTTGGGTACGGAACCCTAAAAAGCTCATGTTTTCGTCATATTTTTAGTAGCTCGTAAGGCTTAGAGGAAATCTGTCAGCTAACTGTCACATATTCGTTAAATGGGTCCATAAAGGCTTCCATTCGTGTCCACTCACGCCCCTAAAGGTTCGGCGACGGGACGAGTTTTATCATAATAATCTATTCAAGTAAATTCAGAGTAATATTATGTAGGGTTGGTCTGAAACGCGGCTTGGGGGTCGGGAACTTAATACTAGTATAAATTGTTTTTTTTAAACCCCCTATAAAAGAGCTGGTAATCTTCAAACGGCTGAACAGATTTTCTTGAAACATAGCTAAGAACACTCTCGATCAAGTCACTTTTCAAACAAAGAAAACTAAATCAAAATCGGCCACAAACATACACACAAATGCACAGATAAACACCCCCATGTTTGCGTCGGGAAATGCTAATTAATGATTAATTTGGGGGCAACACTGAAATCAGCTGTTTCATAGAAAAAAGTCACCGACCCTCGACAAATGTGATTTTAGACTAATTTAGACTAAACCAGTCAATGGCCGCTCCAAACCGGCTCTTTTGGAGATCGATGAGTGAGGCCTATGTCCAGCAGTGGACGTCCTATGGCTGAAATGATGATGATGATAGAATACCCGGGATTGACACAAATGCTACTTTTTATCCCGGATAAACCGTTCCGGCGCTGCTGTTATTCATATAAATTCCACGTACAGCTGTGAATGTGTGAGTGTGTAGTGTGTACGTTAGGATTATCACAAAATCAGTGAGTGTGTATGTATACGGAGTTATCCGTAACAAATGGATGCGGAATTTACGGAGATGAATGACTGAGGTGCGGCTTAGTATGAAGTATGACTGGTGAAGGACCGTCAGCAAAAAAAAAACTTATTTTAATTCTGGGCTGGACTGAGAAGTTTGAAGAACAGCATATTGCAGTGCATGGGGGACTTGGTATCCAATTTTTTAATCGTAGCTGAAAGTGCACCATACGCCAAACCGAAAATGACTGTGATATGTTTATTACGAAATTGTATTATTATAATTTAAAATATTACATATTATATATATACTAGCGGTCCGCCCCAGCTTAGCACGGGTATAGATTATAGCCTATGTCACCCGGGGATAGTGTAGCTTCCCGTCAGTGAAAGAATTTTTCAAATCGGTTCAGTAGTTTCGGAGCCTATTCAATGCAAACAAACAAACAAACAAACAATCAAATCTTTCCTCATTATAATATTAGTATAGATAGTATAGATATAAAAGCGAAATTCATCTACTCATTAAACACGAAATCTCGAAAACCACTTGACCTACGAAGCTGAAATTTGGCAGGTAGATTTCTTATGGGGTGTTGAGGTCCGCTAAGAAAGGATTTTACGAAAGGGCCGAATTAAGGGGGTTAATGGAAGGGAAGGGAAAATGGAGGTTGAAAGTTTGTATGAAAGTCCTTTGTTTTTGATGTTAGGGACATTAAATTTAGTATTCAGATTATTGGTTTAAAATAAATAAATACTGTATAATTGTTTTTTTCCGAAAAAGACGGACTAAGAGAGGAAAAGGGGGTTGAATTATTATGAAAGTCTACGCGTACGAAGTCGCGGGCAACAGCTAGTATTATTATAATTTTAACTGTAATCTATTATTAATTTTTTATTATAATTGTAGGATTTCTGTGTAACAATATGGGTTCCATGCCTGAAATGAAGTGTTTTTTTTTTATAATTATCACGACTGCAAAATTAATAAAATACGCAATTTCGTTTATTTGGCAATATTATGTCATCCGAATAAACGAATTTTCCAGTTATTTTGATTTAAAAACTAAAAAACAGATCAGATTTTGATGGGACCAATTTGAAAGTAATAATTATTTCAAATGAAAAGGACCAAATCAGTTCATAAAAGACGGAGTTCTGAGGTAACAAACATTTAAAAAAAACTAATAGAAAACCCCCACGTTTTTTGAAGTCGGTTAAAAATAAAAGCTAAATGAAATAATCAATAAATTAATAACAGCTAGCAGCGCCCCGCGGTTTTACCCGTTATCCTATAGGGACCATAAATTTCGCCCAGCAGATGTGAAACGTGACGGCATAAGAGAGCGCTGTGTCGTTTGCCGTCACGGCATACGAATCGGTTTTACTGACAAAGCGCGCCAATAGATGTTTTACATCAAAAGTTTGCAAAAGTGACTGTAGACAGGGAAATAACGGTTATAAATGTGTGATGTAATTTATAATGAATCCTCACGCGAAGCTTAATATCTCAAAATTTAAAATTCCGTTCACATCTCGCTATCGTATTTATCTGCTAACTGTACACTTCAGTCGGCGTCGACGGAAATCCGCTGAAAACCCGCTTGAACTTGCAATCTTCTTTGATATAGAAAAAAATAATTTTATAAGTCGCTACCTTTTTCTCGCTTAGAATTCTGATGTCTATTCATCATTTTGACTGCGGGAAGAAGTTTTATGGTTTTTTAAGGTTAGCAGCTAAGTTAGTACATAGGGTTAAACAGGACGGTTGAAATAAGGCGAAAGGAGAACATTTCGAACTGGTTTACGGTGCTGCCGACTGCTGCGACGTGATGCCGCGACCTGACGCAGCTACATGTCCCTTGCTCCTGCCGCCAGCAGTCAGCAACGGAATCATACCTTTAAATTAAAAAAAATTATTCACAGCACGGTGCCAAAACATGGACGCTAACCAAAGAGGCTGTGCATAAAATAAGAGTCGGGCAAAGAGCAATGGAGCGTGCTATGTTGGGTATAAGCTTGAGAGACCGAGTCCGAAATACCGAAATCCGTCGAAGGACAAAAGTCACGGATGTCGAAAACCGTATCATGCGACTCAAGTGGCGCTGGGCAGGGCAGGAGGCTAGGCGTGGTGACGGCAGGTGGAGTAGAGCCCTGACAGAGTGGTTACCAATAGCGGATAAGCGTTCCGTAGGCAGACAACCAGCCCGATGGGTCGATGACATCAGACCCATCGCAGGTCATATGTGGATGAGATTAGCCCCAAACAGGGATCAATGGCGCAAGGGAGAGGAGGCCTATACCCAGCAGTGGGTTAATACAGGCTGACAATGATGAAAATGATGATGATTGGCTATGGACACACTTTGCGTTTGCCAGTGGCTATGCTGAAATTGTTTAAGACAAATAGTCAAACTTGGACATTTCATAAATAAAACGCATTTCACTTTGAGTAGAGAACTATAGAAGTGTTCTACACAGACAATTTGTTCAGGAATAGAGTTCTGTAATGTTTTCTCAAGAAAAATTATAACAAAGACAAAAGTGCAATAGTAGTTTGCGAACTTAACGACATTTGTCACGGGAATATCCACTACTACTGGCTGAATTACATTGTTGTCTACAAATAAATTATTACCCAAAAAGGTCTAGTTACTTTGGTTGTTTACGATGTCATTTTAGCGGATTATCGAAAACAAAGAAATTGGACCAAAAAGTAGGTCTAATTTCTTTGATACAAAAAAAACTATGACAGTAAAAAAAAACCCTGTGTTAGGATTTTGGCGTCGCACTGCTTATGCATTTGCCAGTGACAAGCATTACAATCAATCAATCACTAATTTTATTGGGAACATAGTGATGGTACATTTAATATAGTAAAGCGTCTATATCCCGAACTAGTTTGCACTGTATTTCGGGATCCAGCGTCTTTTCCCATCTATGGGTTAAAGATATTATCAAGTTTTATTAAATATCGTCAAATAAGTCATGGTCAAGTCAAAGTCAAGCCCTAGTGAAGTGGTGAAGGCTTTACTAAAAACTTGTATGGAGTTTTGTAAACAACACGAAAAGACATGTTTCACATCGTCATATGACAACCCACACTCGATCACGTCCACGAACACTTAATCAATAATAATCCACCATCATTACGTAATAACACTCGAAAATACACATGTTTAGAAAAATAATACAATGAGGCGACATGTTTTTTTCACGTTGGCACCAAAACAGTATTTTAACTTCTTTCCTCTTGAGAGGATATTGGCGTCGCACGTCTTGTGTATTTGCCAGTGTCAACTATACTTTTAAATTTTCAAATAAGCCATAGTTACAGTCAAGCAACGTAACGTCACGGTCAAGTCAAAGTCATGCCCTAAGTTAAATTTAGGAATCAGTTATGTAAGGATCACCGTGTTTTTGTTTCCACGTTGGCGCCAAAACTCCTTTAACAACGTCACTTATGTTTCTCATAGTAGGGGTGCGAAACATTTTTCATTACACCGCTAAGAAGTTCCAACTATTGGCCGCCAGACGCGCTGTTATTGCGAAAGTGGTAGATACATTACGTGACATGAAACGTTTCGCAGAGCTAAGGTTATAATTATAACTTGTAAAACAATAAATGTGCCTGTGGATGTGCGTGCGTGCGTGTGTGCATGCTCGCACGTGCATGTTGTATTTGTAGTTTAGTATTTTGCAAAAAACTAAAACTCGGACTAGTAGCCTTTGAATAGCTTATCCTTCGGCATTTTCAATCAAGTTCTAAATTTGAAAAGGAGAAAAAGACAAAACAAAGTGCAACTACTTCACAGAAAATAGAACGAAAATGAGAAGGAAAATCTGACGCCAGGCATTATGACAGAACCTTGCTTGAACATTCTTATTTAGATCAACGCGTCGAACTCCGCATCCAAAGAACTTGGACCTTTTTGGGTTAGATCTCAAAGTTCTTTGTCCGCATCACAGTGCTAACTGATTTCGAATGCCTGACGTTTCGTTTATATGGGTGCTATAACAAATTTCTTACGAAAATGTCTGGACAGCCGCTCTAATTTAAACAAAAAAATAAAATAAAAACTGTGCAAAAGGGTCAATAAACCTAAATACATTGAGTATATTTTCTCTTATATTTTTATGCTACGAACACATGTTTTGGGCGTACAACAATATTTCACCGGAGCACGCCCCTTGTCAAGCTAGCGTGTGTTATAGTAGCATCTTTTCCGCGGGTATATTTGCAAGAAGAGATTTCATTTCTCAGATTTTCCTTCGTTGAAGTTGATTTATGAATAAAGTTAATTTATTAAGAAAAAAAAACTGACTTCAATACTCTACATGTACAAACTCAAACTAATCAGTAGAATATTTGCTGAACTAAACAAACAAACGACATCTGTGTATGTATTTTTGGATTTAGTTGATTTTTCCAAATGTTTTGATTTCATTTCGATATAATTTATATGGAAGG
Organism: Agriopis marginaria; assembly: GCA_932305915.1. Taxonomy (NCBI): domain Eukaryota; kingdom Metazoa; phylum Arthropoda; class Insecta; order Lepidoptera; family Geometridae; genus Agriopis; species Agriopis marginaria. Next base: position 14,749,489 of record OW029914.1, on the reverse strand, counting down.
TTCCATATAAATTATATCGAAATTGAAGAAAAACCTATGAAACAAAAAAGAAAAATTTATATCAATTCATAATTGGCGGAGTAATCGCGTAACAAACATACAAAAATCATACAGTCGATTTGATAGCGTCCTCCTTTCGTCGTTAGAAACGTAGAATCGAAACGTTTTATACGTATCCAAAGAAAATCTACTATGTATGTGTGGTATGTAGTGAGATTATCATTAACAGCCTTTCATGTTCTCACTGTTGGGACACAGGCCTTCTCTCAGAGAGAGAGAGAGAGAGAGAGAGAGAGGATGGGCCACTAATCCACCATGCTGGCCCAGTACATGTTGGTGAATGTCATGTCTTGAACTTTTTGAGGTTCTTAGACCGGTTTCGTCGAAGACGTTTCGACACGTGGACAGTCTTTTGTAAATCCTTTTCATTGATTCTAAATATCGATAAAACGAATTTTGTTTACGAATAAGAACTACCGTAACATAGTCAGACAGCGGGCAATGAAGAGAGCTATACTCGGAGTTTCTTTGCGCGATAAATTCCGAAACGTGGATATTCATTCGCCAAAGAACCAGAGTCACCGACATACATAGCTGTTAAAATTTGCAAGTTGAAGTGACAATGGGCAGGCCACATCGCTCGAAGAACCGATAACCGATTCTTATTCTTATTCGAGATGGGGGCGATAAGTCCTGCACTGACGTCCCGCTTGGGGTGTATTGTGCATTTTCCCCTACCAGCACATACCCGAGTCAACTCAACTCCTTAAAATAAAAAACCGATAACCGATGAGGAAGAAAGGTTCTTGAGTCGAGACCACAAACCGGAAGACGCAGCGTAGGTAGGCCTCCCACTAGATGGACTAACGACATAGTGAGATTCGCTGGCATCCAGTGGATGCAAAAGGCAGGCTGTCATTCAGTGTAGAGGTTAAAGAGGGAGGTCTATGTTCAGCAGTGGACATCTTCTGGCTGATAATGATGGTGTTGGCCGTACCATAGTTGTGGTCCTAGCTCCTTCCTAGCTCCCAAGATATGTTGAAAGAACACAGTAAGGCAACACTGGGCAACAAAAAGAAATCAGTCCAGATTCCATTAGCCTACCAGGACTGATTTTTACATGTTGGCATACAAAATTTATACACACTTTGCGGGAAAGGGACAGGGCACCCCTTTCTAATCCAACCACATACATTAAACGCGCATATCTCAGAACTTTATAGCCGAAATAAAGAATTTCTTCAGTAACGTACCTATAAAAATTTTGTTATATTTTTCACGAAACCTAATAAATGGCAATTTTATTCTGAATTCGTAGCTGGTTATCAAACAAAAAAAAATATATGTTCGTAGCTGGTTACGAAGTTCAGTTATCAATGTGGACTATAATATATTTTTAACCAATCAAACAACTGTCCGGTTATTTCCACATTGTTCCTTCACAAATTTGACTACATACAAAACACAATAAATTCGCTTCCTACCCACAAATTTAATTTTCTCCCCTTCCTAATAAAACACGCCGCTGTACCATTGCGATAAACCTCTTAAAACAATAGAGCAGAATACCGTTTATTTCTTCCATAAATATCGGATTTTTAAAAATATAAAACTAAAGTATTGGGCTTCCGTCGTATGCGAGGGGAAGATTGTGCCTTGCAGTTCTCCGCTAATACTTAGACACAGACTAGATAGGACAGATGGATAACTCCTAAGAAAAGGTAAAAATTAAAAATAAATTACTATCAATTTAAAACTTCAAATTCAGCAACTTCGGTTATTTGCATGACAAATTTTTCCAGTAATTTTGATTCAAGAACCAAGCTACTTAACCGATCTTGACGAAATTTCTATGACATTAATCTGAAAGTATATCATTCCAAATAAAAAATTGATTTAATCTATACTAATATTATAAAGAGGAAAGATTTGATTGTTTGTTTGTTTGTTTGTTTGCATTGAATAGGCTCCGAAACTACTGAACCGATTTGAAAAATTCTTTCACTGACTGAAAGCTACACTATCCCCGGGTGACATAGGCTATAATCTATACCTACCCGAGCAAAGCTGGGGCGGACCGCTAGTAAAAAATAATTTTCCAATTTTCTGAGGTAACATAAAAAAAATATGAGAACAACCCCTTTCTTCCCTCCCTTCTTTCCTTTTTTAGTAGGTGGTTAATAATATTTAAACACCGCCCCGCACACAGTGTGTGAATATTAAGGACTAGCGGTCCGCCCCAGCTTCGCGCGGGTATATAATTATTATAGCCTATGTCCCCGGGGATAGTGTAGCTTCCCGTCAGTGAAAGAATTTTTCAAATCGGTTCAATAGTTTCGGAGTCTATTCAATGCAAACAAACAAACAATCAAATCTTTCCTCTTTATAATATTAGTATAGATATAGATAAAATGATGTTTTGTTGTATTTTGATCTATATCGCGATCCGCGAGTAAATGAGCCAGAATTCAATATAAATTCTAAAAATTGGTTCGGCTTACCATAAAATGATGAATAATTTTTTAGATTAATGATTTTACGTTACCATTACAATATAAAATCTAAAGAATTTTTACATTTTATTTATGAGGAAATCATGATATAAGTAAGTTTTTTGTCAATTCAGTGGGACCACAGAGTAAATGTACCCAATAGATAATCCTAGTATTAGATGTTCAATACGAAGATGGATGGCTAAACGGTATTTTAGGACACCACAGCTGGCAACTTGTGCTGAAATCTCCGAACTGTGTGGACGTTACCCAACCTACCCTAGAATTAGTTTTCGATTTTATTAAATTGAAATCGGATTCGCTTCTGTATTCTTTTAATAATTTACAGACTTAAGTTTTCCATCTGTGTCATCTTGTTCTGTTTTAATACTCACGAGTTGTTGGGAAAGGGATTGAAAACGATTGTTATTTTAAAAAGTTCCGGTATTTTTGTGAGATTTTATTTGAATAAGATTTTGTGGATGCCTTGAGAATGTCTTTCGCGTAGGTATATCTATTCCCACACAATAAAAAAAAACGACTGAAACCGCGGTTGCAAATTTTACCATAGAATTAAAGGTAACCAAAAAAACGCGAAAAAAAATGTCCAGCTGGTCCCCATAGTAGGTAAAAGGTCGATGACCTAAATCCTCCAAAAGAGTCATACAAGTTAAGACAAAGATTGACATTAATTTTATATTATAAGCTTATTTAGCTTTAAAAGCAAAGCTCAGAAAAGTTAATACCAGTTCAAACTTCGTAACGTTTGTTCGAAATACAAACAATTTATCAAAGTATTTGCATGTTGGCAATACGTCAGCTATTCAAAAGTTAACGGTTTATAACGAACGGTTTAAAATTGGAATGCTTATTTTGTTCGAGTTTCTTATTCAAACTGTTATTGTTGATGATTGTCAAATAAACAAACAGCATACTAGCAACATCCCGTGGTTTTACTGGTTTGCTTAGACGGAAGATAAAGTAATTTCAAATTTGGTGCCATTTAAATACTGGGAGATTTTTTTTAAATAGTAGGAAAAAATCGACGAAATGCTTAATTATACATCGTTTGGGGTAAGAAGTTATACAGTCTGTTACATTTTTGTTTAATCTAAAACGGCTGAACCGATTTAAATGCGTTCCTCTATTATTTCAAAAAGCTTACATTGTGGAGGTGTTTAGCTATATTTGATCAAAACCTGTGCAGCGGTTTTAAAAATAGGAGCAATTTTCAGAATCGGCCGAGCTCTTTAATTTTTTTAATTTAAACTTGCTTCATCCAAACTCCTTTTTAAAAACATCAATCCTTCAGTTGCCCTCGGGTCGTTCTTTGATAAACTTGATTGGAAAAAAAACCTTTTTGTTCGTGGAAAAAAGGTTTAATTGTAGCAATTGCGAGGCCTTTGAAGATTCTTTCAGTTATCTGGGCCCGAGATGTCTGTGAAGTTGAGATGTTGATTTTGTGAATTAATTATGCTTTACTAATATTAATTTTGTAGTCCAAACAATTGGGGTAAAAACGTTTTCAAGTGGCGCCCTACTTGGCCATCACACAATTCAGAATTATTAATTAACTAGCTGCGCCCCGCGGTTTCACCCGCGAGTCAAAATCATCGTTAAGTTTGCTGAAATTTTCCAATTTACTGCGCAATTTTCTTAATTTTTCTTTCCATAAGAACCTTGTATTACATGTGAAATTATTAGAAAATTAAAAAAAAAAAAAGATAAAGTCAAAGAAATCGGTAAAGTCGTTCTCAAGTTATGGCGTAACCAAGGTAAATAGGGATTCTTTTTATATATATACATATTATACATATATAGATTATTATAATTAATCGGACTGAATCGAAAGGCAGGCTGTCGTTCAGTGTGGAGATTAAAGGGGGAGGCCTATGTTCAGCAGTGGACGTCTTCTGGCTGATGATGAATTAATCGGACTGCCAGAGCGAGCACGAAAAAACGACACCGCATCATGGTATCAACCATGATGCGGTGTCGTTTTTCTCGTACGGAGCGCATCGATTCCACTTTTATCCGCGAACTGCTAGCCTGTGGAATGCGATGCCTGAATGGGTGTTCCCCGATAGTTAAAATCTGGGTGTCTTTAAATCAAGAGTGAATTTGTTTCTTCTAGGCAAGCGTGCTCCAACGTAGACCGCATCATCAGGCGAGTTGGCGGTCAAACGCAAGCCTACAAAAAAGTATTTCTACTGAGGTTATTGCGCGAGTTCGCGACCCTGCAAGAGCAGACCTGAAACATGATGCTACCTTAAGATCTGTAGGTATGTAAATTTCATAAAGTGCAATTATTGAGTATTAGAATTTTATCAAAATTTTAACAGAACTTATTATGAATAACGCCTGGATGGTAGATAAAGCATTCTTAAGGTTTACATGGCTAAAGTTGGCCAATGATAATAATAATATATCAAAATCCATAATGAAGGCAACACTGTGGCTATGATTGCAACACCACCATTAGCTGCCGTGTCGAATCGTTGTTTCCATTACTAAGAACTTGAGTGGATGCGGCATTTCAAAGCTATTTTATTTTTTGCTCACACGGTCAACTGACCCTAAACTAAGAAAAGCTTGTACTATGGTTACCAGAAGCTGATATGATAGATAGATAGATAAACTCTTTATAGTTCACACCACAAATTTCATAGACACGATAAAACAGCTACCTATATTATATATTTTTAAATACATAGTACCTATGATAAATTGATAATAAAAAGGTAAATTGATATTAAATATTATAAAGCTATCTTTTCACGCATGTTGAAAGACATGTTTTTAAAGACAAAAACCACACAGTGAGAATTTTAAATAACCGACTAGGCGTCTTTGGGATAACTTTGCAAATCATATTTTATAACAGCGCGGAGTTCGAAAAAGAACTCGAAAAAGCTGTATTTTTTTACTCTTCTACCAAAATAATACATACATGAAAATTACTCATTTTATTTATATGACATGGAAATTACTAATGTATGATTGGCTGCCTGTTTTGTGTGCAAAGCGAGAAGGAGCCGCGCGCGCGCACTCAACTTGAAAAAGAGCGCCGAATGGGGTTGAAACTAAATTCGAAGTATCCTACGAGTAATTCCCGTCTCAAATAAATAAAAAATCTGACGATCACGTCAGTTTCCTTATTTAAGTAAAAAATTGTGTTTGCAATGTTTTTCTAAAAATAATGCCCAATTGTTTTTTTTTTAATTCTTGCCCAAGCGATTTTTTTTGTGTTAATTGAGCATGTTTTTTTTTAACCTTACCTTGTATTTCGCCTTCTCGCCTCGGTAAAGTTGAGAACTCCGGACGGACTAGAAACCGATACAGACTACGGTACCGCGATAAATTATCAGGATGCCATATCAACGAGAAGATTCTGGATTCCTCGTGTAGTTATTGAAGCAAGCGTTCTGATGGAATCAGTTCGTGATCGTATCTGCAGTGATAGCCTTCATAACGGCTTTAATTCGTGTATTGGCAGTGCAGTGGCAGGCCTGACCGACTCCTCGCTTTAGGTATGAAGCTACAAGTAGCCGACTTGTCGGAACTTCCGCGCCACGCGATAGACAGAGATAACGCGACAAGAGTTACGAAAGACAGAGAGGCGATTTCTAGGTTAATAAAACTAGTAGGTGTTAGCGCTCGTACAACCTGATTTGCACTTTATTGTGTAGTAGCTAGAGTCGCCACTTATTTAAATGATGATGAAATCAGTTAGCAATTCTGATGCGGACAAAGAACTTTGAGATCTAACCCAAAAAGGTAAGGTCCAGGTTCTTTGGATGCGGAGTTCGACGCGTTGATATAAATAAGAATGTTCAATCAAGGTTCATTTCCGTTCTATTTAAATCTCTTTTTTGTGGGCAGGCCACATCGCTGGAAGAACCGATAGGGTAGAAAGTTTCTTGAGTGGAGACCACGAACCGGAAGACGCAGCGTAGGTCTGCCACTAGATGAACCGACGACATAGTGAGAGTCGCGGGCACCCAGTGGATGCAGATGGCAGGCTGTCGTTCAGTGTGGCGTTCTTAAAGCTATGTTCATCTGGGTTATAATGATGATAAGAAACGTTATAAAATATCTCGTATCCAAATAGCAAAGCTAACTAAACCAAATCCAGTGAATCAGTTCCCAAAGCACAGTTATAAGAACGGCTATGGTTATGATTGGAATAACGCCGTGATGAAGCGGACTCGTGTCCGGCGCGTGACGTTTCAATAGGGTGACCAATTTTAGGGTTAGAAAACGGGAATTTACACAAACTTTTTTTGTAGGGAAAATGAACAAGTGGTAATTGGTAATTTAAAAACACGAGAAGCAGTAATTAGAAACTATTTACTTGACCACGAGGCAGTCTGTCTACTCGAGTGGTGATTGTGGCACCGATGCTGAAGCCATGATGGCACCAATCCTATAAGAATTTAAATTTACCTGAAACAAACAAAAAATAATTTACAGTATTTGTAAAAAAAACCGTGGATTTTATTGATTTTATTAACTAAACAAAATACAAGGTAACACTAACAAGACAATTGAACTGCCTATTAGACCGTTGAAAGTCTAGAGGCAATCCAAATGGTCAAGCCCACTATCCGTTGGCAACGTACCCAGCGTTCTGGCGGCATTACCAGGCTGAATAGCAAAAACACATCGCATTAGACAGGTTTTTTAGAATGTGAACGGTTTAGAGTGATGATGAAATAAGCAGTATTTTGCATATGCCTTCTTTTTATTGAACAGTATTGAAGTGTTAATAACAGTATAATATTGATTTTAGCAGTACGGTTGGTAAACCTATTGTCATCATTTCAGCCATAGGACGTTCACTGCTGGACGTAGGCCCCCATCAATCTCCAAAAGGACCGGTTGGAAGCGGCCTGCATCCAGATTTTTCCTGCGGTCTCTTTTATAGGTCGTCTAGCCGTCTTGTGGACGGACGTCCTACGCTGCGTTTACCAGTCCGTGGTCTCCATTCGAGGATCTTTCAGCCCCATCAGCCATCTGTTCTGCGTGCTAAGTGCCCTCCCTGCCCACTGCAACTGGCTATGTCGGTAACTTTCATTCGTCTACAGATCATCTCGGTAACCCTATATGTAACCACAATTAAACACACCCAGTTAATTCATCTCCAATCACAAAGTCGTTCGTCTTAGTTAATCGGTAACTGACGTATATTCCGAGCCAATAGTCTTGTGATGTATCTGCGACGTTTATTGGCACAACACATGTTAACTATCTTCGTGTAAACAGGCGGTTAGACATTTATTTGGAATGTATACAGGTTTTTATGTGTTTATCAACCAGTTGTTGTCCGTGACTTCATATGCGTACTTTCATATTTAAACTTCAACTCCCCCCTGATCCTCTTACTGCTTGCTTCATTTTGATGACGATTAGTATCTATAATAGTATATTATGCAATTAGTGAATAAAGGACGGATTTGAAGCGAGGGCCATAGATGAATCACTCTCGTCGCTCAGGATTCTTAACTTGAATCACGAGCGTATAGATTGATTCATTGTGATTGAATCACGAGTGTAGCGAGTTATTCAAGTGTTAGAATCCTGAGCGACGCGACTGATTCATGGCCCTCGATAAATCCGTTTTATTCAAGAGTCGCATACTATATATACTTTATACCATGACTACGAGGAAAAGAAAAATTTCAGGAGTTTATCGAGTATTTTTTGAGCAAGGAGGTTGTATAGCATTGAGATGGAGGTCGCATATATTGGTGTGTTCTAAATTCAAACACCAAAATATTGATTGTCCTAGCTACAAGGACAAAAAAACTGTTTGAAATTTGAATTTCCCGTCAAAGGTAAATCGTTTAGAATCGTTTTTTGTTTCAGTTTTTGTTTATATTCGTTTTCCCCAAAATCATGGTCCCAACAAAAATCTGCAATAGTCGGTAAACATAATCGATCGAAATGGGATCCGCTTCATTGTGCACCGATCTAGTGGGACTTAGTTGTTTGTATTGTTGCTTTTATACGCAGTTTTATACAAAAATAAACTTTAACAGCGATAACAGAGAAGTATAGAGAGCATTTTGGTCTCGATTTATTTTCGAGCGCCGCCGTAAAATAGCTTGTCTATCTATTTTATATCGGATACATTTCGGCGAGTGTGCGCAAGAGCTTCATGACCTTATTCCACCCTCCGCCTTTTACTACAGGATAAGTAGGACTACACACTACCACTCCTTCCTCGTGGAAATTCCAAAAATTCGTACACATCGATTTGGGTCGTGAATTATGATACGTACTGCCCAAGAATGGAAACCTGCCGTCCTCCTTGTTTCCTGAGAACTACAATCTAGACATCTTCAAGACTAGAGTGAATAGATTTCTTCTAGATCAACGTGTTCCATCGGCCGCAACGTCGCTTACGATCAGGCGAGTTGGTGGCCAAACTTAGATATAAAAAAATGTGTACGAGGCGTGAGCTATGGTGACCGAGCGGTAGCATGTGCGCTTTGCAATCTGACGGTACCCAGTAGCAGTTGGTTATTATGTAGCCAAAGAACTTGCAAACAAATGGTATTTCTCTTAAACTTGTACAATCTTTCCTCAGCTCGACAATTTTATCCCGAACTCCGGATTTATTCTAAAAGTGTCCGTGCTTTATAGTTAAATACCTGCAATCCGACGATACGGAACACGGTTCAGAAGAAATCACGATTTACCTACGTGCCTCACAATAGCGTTGAAAGTGGTGACCACTGGGTCATGAGCGGAGCGATTTAATTCCATACATTAATTCACTGACAGACAAGCCTTACCGGTGGGTTAAGGTGGTTCGTTGCACAAATGGCGGGAAATTCAAGTTTCAAACAGTTTTCTTGTCCTTGTAGCTAGGCCGGGTAATTATTGTATACAACCATGATGTTTGCGCAGATTTTTATTATTCTTTACAAAATCATGTAAAGCTATTTATCTCTAATGCCCATATTACTTACATTTTTGAATAAACAAATTTTTGCTGTTTCAAACGGTTTATTCACAAATGTAAGTAATATGGTGCGTTACTATAAATAATTGTACATTATAATGTAAAAAACAGCCAACATTTTGCGCAAACACTGTGTTATTTAAAAATAATTACATGGCCTGGCTACTAGGACTAAAAAAATGTTTAAAATTTAAATTTCCCGCCATAGGTGAATCGAACCACCTTAAGAGCAAAGATAATATAACCACTTGATCGCGCATGTAGTTAAAATTCCCTTTTGCAAAATGATGCCACGTCGGTCGCGAGGGCAGCTTGTGATTGGAGACTCGACGCAACTCGACGCTTGTGATTGGAGACTCAAAAGTAATTCATTCAATTAGCATCTAAGATTGGCCCACTTGAAATAGTTTAGGTTGACATATTAGTACCTTTGGCTTATGCGGGGTAAAGGATGAGCAGTCAAGTGGTTATATTGTCATTGTTACGTACCAACCACACAACTAGTTTTTTTTCATCTTGTTGCGTGAGTCCGACACGAACTTGGCCGGTTTTTAACCCCCATCACAAAAAGAGGAGTGAAAGAGGAGGAGTGAGACGTTTAATGTTTGTGTTTGTATGTCTTCACGTGGCATGGTAGCTCCCAAATGCCTGAATCAGTTTTGAATTAGTTTTTTTTTGTTTGAATGTGAATTTATCGATAGTGATCTTAGCTATGAGTCATGAAAATCTGTTCAGCTGTTTGAAGATTATCAGCTCTTTTATAGGGTCAGTAATCGGGTTGTGTAGACAGACAGACAGCGTAGGTTCACTAATAGGGTCCTATTTACACCCTTTGGGTACGGAACCCTGAAAACAGTTTGACTGCCCATAGACCGTTGAAGGCCTAGAGACAATTGCAAATGTTCCAGCTCACTACGTGGCAGCGTACTCAGCATGCTGGTGGCATGGCAATGCTTATGCGTTGAGCCAGAAAACGCCAAGGCCCTCTCTTTCATTCTATGATGGTTTTTATGATGGTCAATATGTCATGTCGTACAAGGTGGCCAAAATTCTTGCCCTTCTAGTCTCTATAGGTAGTCGCTACTATCAAATGTTCGTTAATTGTTCTCGCTCCTGCCTTGACTAAGCCAACAGTCCAGAAGATGCAACGTGGCCGTAAAGTTTCCCTTGTGTTTGTTTACCTCACTTTAATACCCGGAGCAGAGACGTCCTAGTTTCGAACAGAAACTTAATTTCGGCGTTTTATTCGTCTCTACCCAGTTTGCGAGAGCTGATCTATTTATCGTGGACATTTCAACAAGATCTTTCTGGAAACTGACGCTGGGACTTAAACATTGAACAAAACATTGGCATTAGCCCGTTGGACTAGTTGGTAGTGAACATGCCTTCTGCGATTGGGGGCGTGGGTTCGATTCCCACCTACGACAAACATTTGTGTGATGAACATTTGGTTTGTTCTATATCTGGGTGTTAATATTTATTTAAGTACGTATTTAAAAATATATATGTTTGTATATCAGTCCCTGGTAGCCATATTACATGCTTTGTTTAGTTTGGGGTCAGATGACCGTGTGTGCAAAAAATGTCCCGAATCTACGTCAACTTGTAGTGAGTATGAACATTTCGATTGTATCTAGACCTTCAACGGTCTATGGGCAGTCGAACTGTTTTTAGGGTTCTGTTCCCAGAGGGTAAAAACGGGACTCTATTACTAAGCCTACACTGGTCTGTCTATCCGTATCTTTCGAACCATAATACATAGCTAGTTGACATTTTCACGAATAAGTGATGATTAAAAGTAAATACAAAGAGGGGAGGGGATAATCCCTATACAACAAACTTTTTATTGTATTTTTGTATTAGCTCTAATGTAAAAACGGTATATAGGAACTACGTAGGTACAAGCGTCAAACTTAGCATGATTATAGTACACACTCTAAAGTAAAACAACAAATAATAAATAATGGCTAAGTGCGAGTCGGTGACAATTTTTTGTGCAATGCCCAGCGTGGGCGGTACTTAGATGGGTGACCGCCTGGGCATGATGTTGCCCTGTCGCACTACTTTTTGTATTTTGTGGTGGTACGGAACTTAACGGAACCCTCAGTGCGCAAGCCCGACTAGCACTTGGCTAGTTTATTGACATTAATAAAAACCGGCCAAGTGCGATTCAGACGCACGCACTGAGGGTTCCGTACCCTGAAAGTGCGAGTCCGACTTGAATATGGCCGGTTTTTTTTTGTTTTTCATAATTTTGGAACATATTTCCTTACATTTTATTCGACACACTCGAATCATTAGTTCTGGTTGTGCAGTCAAGGTTTTGCACGATTTTATTTCACAATTATCCCAATGTCTGTCATAAATAACGTACATTACAGGGTTACTCAGAACGGTGGAAAGCCAAAAGGTTATTTCACTCATCATTATGAACAACTTCAACTATTGGACAAACCCTGAAATCACGAAATAAAACCGGTTAAGTGCTACTAAAGTACAATAAAGTAGTGCAAAAAGACAACTATCCATCAACGCCCAGGCGGTCACTCATCCAAGTACCGACCGCGCCCGACGTTGCTTAACTTCGGTGATGGTTCGATAACCGGTGGTGAACAGAAATTTGTCACCGACTCGCACTTGGCCATTACTTATTATTTGTTGTTATACTTTTAGAGTGTGTACTATAATCATCTTTTTATTTAAACATGGGGATCTTTTCGTAAAACCTAGCATACTTACTTTTCATTTGCACAAAGTACATAAATACATCGTTTTTTTGTTTATATCAATGTCTTCCTTTCGGCGTATAACCTTTCTGTGTTACCTTGTATTTTATTGTGCAATACATTCGCGCGCACTGATTACATGCGCAGGCGCTGTCAGTCAATCATCATGACGCGATTATACGATTTGCTCACCCGACCAGAATGTATTAAGGTATTAAGTTATTGACCAATTTGTGGCTTTTTTTCTTACACAATTGCTTGATGATTAATGATGGGAATTGTGGTGATATGTCAATACGCGCCTTGTTGTACTGTGACTTGTGTGACCTCAATTTTTATGTTAAAGAACGACACCAATAACTCACAAGCCTGTTTCTTACGTTCTTTATCACGATTGCGTATTTTAAGAGGCGTATTAAAAAATGAAGCGTAAAATTTTTAATCTTTGTATTTTCGGGAATAAAACGAATTAATAGAGCCGTAATTTTCAAGATAAATATAAAATAAGTAAACCATAACATAAAAATGTTTATTTTATGACAGTAATTTAACAAAATCCATTCTCAAACTTTCCCTCCTAAAAAATTTCAAAAACTACTTTTGTAAATTGGAGGTAACAAATGGATATGTTGAGGTAAATAAATATCAGCTGTTCTATAGAAAACGGTCATTGACACTAGACTGTTCCATACATTTTGTATGGAACAGCAAATTTTTTTTTTCGCGATTTCAGGATTGGTCCCATAATAAAAGTGGTTCATAATGATGAGTTACCTTCTTTTGGCTTCGAGAGTGTTCCCCTCACACCCTGTATATACACATATGACGTTTTGGTTCGTGGTTCTCTTCAGAAAAAGTTTTGATGAGCCTGTCATTTTCTTCTTTTTTAGTTTGTACATGTAGTTATAGTCTTACCTATAGATTATATTTTTTTCTAAAAATTCATTAATTATCATAAAACATTTCTTAAGTTCAACTACAAAGAATATCTTTCTTGAATTCCACTCCAAAAGCCCTAACTGCGAAGACATACCTCAAGGAGCCATCGCACTTGCATTTCTTTTAAAATATTCAAATCTCGCGAATGGAAATTTCCTCACTCGTGTCAAGCGGTTGTTTGTTACGAAAATGCATACATTTTTCAAGTTTCCACTCACCACCTAAGAGGGTCTTTCGTATTGGGGTAAAGGAGTCGCTAGATAATTATCAAATTATACACAATAAATAAATAACTTCTTTTTTTTTTGTAAAATACGCAATTTCCGGTCTCAAAATCAAAATCAGTCTGTTCAAATGCTGCCGCGACAAGACGTGACAGTTTGAAACGAAAGTGGGTATTTGTGCAATTCTGAGTAGATAGTAAGAATGCCGCAAATAGAGTTGGCCGACAGAAAAAGGTATATCTTATCACTTTTAGGTACGAAAAATTTGACACGCTAGATTTCATACAGTTGGGACCGCTTGTGAAGTCTACTTAGGTATAGGTCTGTGTAACTACCTCTCCGGGTTGGCAAAGCACTGTCAACACCGCTAGTGTTGTAGATGTCCATAGGCGGCGGTTTCTGCTTACCACCAGGTGGACCGCAAGCTTGTTTGCAGCTCTATTTAAAAAAAACACCCCTCTGTGTGCGTCGGGCGGTAAAAAACGAAGAGTATGAAAAGCTGTATTTCAGCACATCCAAACCCGCGTTCAATCTACCGTACTGCGAAAGGGCGACAGAGGCGAGCGAGGTGTGTTAAATTAAGCATGAAACTTAGAAATTGCTTGTTGGCAATGTGGGAACGTATTGGCTGAGTCGTGCAGGTGGCTCTGGGAGATTGGGGTAATCTGGATGTCTTTAGGATGAATGCTTTAAGTGATATTGAAAGAGCTTTTCTTCTACATCATGTTTTGTTGCTATGATAGCTACAAAAAACCGGTTAAGTGCGAGTCGGGCTCGCGCACTGAGAGTTCCGTACCACCACATAAATCGTTGACTACTAATATATAAAAAAAGTTGTGCAAAAAAGACAACATAACACCCGGCGGTTACCCATCCAAGTACCGACCGCGCCCGACGTTGCATAACATTGAACAGGTCATCGACTCGCACTTGGCCATTATTTATTATAAATTTGCTGTTTTATTTTTGCGTACTATAATCATGCAAAGTTTCACGCATGTACGTACGTATTACCGTTTTAACATTACAGCAAATACAAAAACACGTTTAAAAAACGTTTGTTGGACCCTTTACTTTTTGATTTTATTATTGTATCTTAATTAATCCGCCGTAAATATTCTCATATTCTCTTAAAATTTAAACTGGTCCTGTTTACACTCTAATGGCAAGGAACCCTAGAAATCAAAGCGTGTGTTTTTCATTTCCCATTTGGGATTCCAACATAATCTAATCCGAATATAAAATTCCGGGTTAACAGAAGCAAATTCTTCAAAATCCCGTGCCAAGTTTCAAGTTAGGGTCGAACGCCACCACTACCAGAAGTTTTCTAAGATTGCCTTAGTGGTTTTGAATTCCTTTTTGCGATTTCAGAGTTGATCCTACCGAAAAGTTGTTTATATGTATAAGCGTTGTAAAATACAATGCAAAAGATATTATGGAAATTGGCGTGGTTTTTACATATTTAGTTAATACGGGAATTACTCACGTAAGATTAAGCCGGTTACTCTATTGTTTCAACTGCACTGAGTAATTCCCGTATAACGAAAACAAAATGCAAAACCAACCAACCGTGTGTAAAATAATACGTGATAAGTCCCGATAAACATATAAATCATGTGTTCATATCGCGAAAGATAAAAAAATTACTAAAATGCAATATTTTTTTATGGAGTAATGTGACCCCTTAGGTGTTTTTGCGTTGTTTCAATGGTACGATATAAAGAAGAGTGAGTGGGTTTTGACCCCAGTCTACGCATGAACGCACCCTATTCCGCGTTGGGAGAATCTGCATGCCAATAGTAAATGCTGTTACAGTTAAAATCAATTCTGTCTTATATTGTGAAGAGTAAAAAGGTCGCCAAATATTGTCGGTAGGAGGCAATACACTTTAAGATACAAGTAATTTTGTCTAAAATAATAGTTTTGAGGTTTTATACCTCTTAACTTGACTTGACTTAAAAAAGACCGCCTAATGCAGTTGAAACTATAGTCAGAGTAACCGGCTTAATCTTACGTCTTACGTGAGTAATTCCCGTGTAATATAAATAAAATGTGTGAAAACCCCGTCAGTTTATTAGATCACTAGCTGAAACCCGCTACTTCGTACGCGTAGAGCTCGGCCTCCGGCCTCGCTACTACAACCCGTTATAGCCTTTGAGTTATTCTAATGTATAAGCTATATTATTGTAAACTTTCATTAAAATCCATACAGTAGTTTTTGTGTGAAAGAGGAACAAACATCCATACATACAAACTTTCGCGTTTATAATATTATTATACTAGGATTGATAATCTCCATAGACTGAAGTTTCCTGGCTTTATACAATTTTTAAGGGTCAATTCGCGTTGGATCCATTACGGTCAATAGCATAGGGCGGTCTGCTACCAAATATAGTATTTCTTTACATTAGTTTTATCTGTTTATATAGGTATTATGTTATTATATGCCTACTATCACATATTCTATGGTATACGCCATTACCAACATGAAGTTGCCACTTGCCATCTCTCTGGCGTAAGCTCGTAGTCTGTCCAGCCAATCAGCGGGCTCCCGTAGTGATGTTCTAAGCCGCTAATAATAGGAAGTCATAGATATCACGGCCAAATAGTAGGCTAATAATAGCTACATAGTTGCATATTTGTCGTAATAATAGTCATTATAATGTTTGAAGTTGAGTATAAGTAAGTAAATAGACTAAAATTAAACAAAAAAAGCTTAATGTACATTATGTAATGTGTAATGTAGTGAAAAGTGATAGTTTAAAACAGTGTTTTACACCAACGTTTTTATGTTTTACTTTTTGTCTATGTAGCCAGTGTCAAGTGTTATCTATACTAATATTATAAAGAGGAAAGATTTGATTGTTTGTTTGTTTGTTTGCATTGAATAGGCTCCGAAACTACTGAACCGATTTGAAAAATTCTTTCACTGACGGAAGCTACGCTATCCGCGGGTGACATAGAATATAATCTATACCCGTGCGAAGATGGGGCGGACCGCTAGTCTAAAAATAAATCTGAATCATTTTCTTTTTAATTTTCACTGTTTTATTTTATTTTCAACAGTGTTAAAAATATGAGAATGAAACGCTAACCCATAAAAAAGTGAGCGAATGTCAAACCGTCAATCCTCTTCACAAATAAAACCTTATAAACAAGAAAATATATTCTTTTAAATAACAAAAAAATAAGTAATTATCTCATTGTTTACTCTACCCTCTTGAGTAGGGTCCAAGAATCTCAACAAATAATTACGGTGCTATCTTCACAGTTAATAAATTCGTCAGCTCATTCACGCGCATTAAGGCTCTGGAGGACAATAAAGCGGGCCATTCATACACTTGCCAAGTTTAGAAACTGGAGCAAATTGGCTTAATACATGTTATACCATATTTTCAAGGCAGTAAAATAAAAGTCAGAAATTTTCGACGTGATAATAAAAAATAGTTTAAATAGTTTAAAAAATAGTTTTATTTCACATTCAAAATACTACCATGATGTTTCATAATTTCTTAGTGATAAACATGTTCTGATGTGTAATCATCGTCATTGTCATTGTCATGTTGCCACTGCTGGGACACAGGCTTTCTCTCAGAGAGAGAGAGAGAGAGAGACAGAGAGTATGGGTCCTAATGTACCATGCTAGCCTGATGCATGTTGGTGAATGTCATGTCTTTGAACTTATGAGGTACTTACAGACCGGTTTCCTCACGATGTTTTCCTTCACCGTTGTTGAGCGATGGCATCGAAACTGCACATAATTTATTTAAGTACTAAAGCGCATATGCTACCGCCCGGAGCATATGCTAACGCCCGGTTTCCATCGAATCATCGTTCTGATATGTAATGTAGACTAAATAATTGATAATAAGAAGAGACTAGGACCTATTTTTTATCTATACTAATATTATAAAGAGGAAAGATTTGATTGTTTGTTTGTTTGCATTGAATAGGCTCCGAAACTACTGAACCGATTTGTATTAAATAAAACTAATGAAAAATAAACGCAGTAATGCGGTTGTCGCGCCTAATGCGGTTGTAACTATAGTCGGAGTAACCGGCATAATCTTACGTGAGTAATTCCCGTAAAATATAAATAAAACTAATTATTGTTGGTAATTGAAATGTATTTTTTTTCTTTTATTAATTTGACGCAGCGAAGTTGCTAATTGAATCAAGTTATTCTGTAACTAGAGTGTGAATCTTTCGGCCCATGAATAGCATTCCTTGTCTACTTGTCCAAACCTTACGTCCTCAGATATTTGAAGAGGGACTCTACCGGAGCGTGCATTTCAAGCCTTATTCAGGGTCCTAGCGTTTCTTCAAGTACATCATCGTCTCTAAAACTTTTCAAATGAAAGTTTCGAATTCTCAATACTTATGTGAGGACGGTCAGAAATTACCGTCTTTAGTTAGATTGGTTGCTTTGGATTTTGTTGCCTAGCTTTTAACTTAATTAAGTGTTGATATTTTAATAGTTCGTCGACGAAATCCGACGACGAACAAAGGTTTGAGACGTCGAAATCGTGGTAGTGAAATTAAAGTGGAGTTGGGCAGGACACGTTGCTAGGCGCAGTAATGGCAGGTGGAGCAAGGTTTTAATAGAGTGGTGGCCGAGGCAAGGTAAGCGGAGCGTTGGTCGTCCAGCTGCAAGAAGGATCGGCGATATTGTCACCACGCGGGTCGAACCTGGACTCGATTAGCACAGGACCGAGACAGATGGCATAGCAAGAGAGATGCCTATACCCAGCAGTAAAATAAGAAAGGCTGTGGATGATGATGATTTTTAATGGTTGACAGCCTAGGCGTCTGACCACAGCTCGTGTGAAGTTAAATGATTGCATTGCTCAAACTCATTTCATGATTTACTAATGTGACTGGTATCGTAACACAATAAACTGAACATCTACCAAAACTTTAAACACTCCACTCGATCAAGACAAATAAAGCTATCCTACCCGGAAACCACCTTTCTACATCTTCAGCTATTTCGCATCAACCACCTTTCCTATAAAAAATACCCACTTCCCAGTTACAAATGGCACTCCATCGGCACGCAACCTCTAGCACTGGTTCTTAAACTTTTTGCCATGCTGCAATGGCGGACCATTGTCATTCCACGCGACTCCACCAACAACAAGCGTGGAAATTGGTCCGCTAAACGTGCTAGCGTGATATCATTAGTCAAATCGATCAAATAAAAATAATTTGTTTCAGATACAAGTCTCATAAATCTATAGTAGTAAAATTCAATAATTTGGTATTATATTATTATTATTAAATATAACGTCTAAGACAACAAAATAGCAAAGAAAATTAGCGTAAATTGACAAAATTACAAGTGAATTATGATACCTGAATAGTAACCCGATGACTGTTATTTCATCGGTTCTGTCAGCGCAATCTGTGGCCTTCTTCTAGAGCCACCACTAGACTGACCATTGCATAGTTACAGCGTATACCAGCAGCGTCACTGAGAGACAGTTCCCATTTCACATCGTCATCAGGTGCATAATCAGGCTTTTAATAGTCCACTGCTGGATTTAGGCCTACCCCCGATAGGGCGATAGGGCCATATCCACCACTCTAGCCCAGTTGCGGGTTGGTGGATTTACATACGCCATTGAATTTCTTCTCCGTACGTATGCAAATTTCCTCACGATGTTTTCCTTCACTGAAAAGCCAGTGGTATGAAAATAAGAACATAAACTCCTAAGAGCTCATTGGTACGGGCCCAGGATTTGAACTCAGGACACGCTTTCAAGTCTAGCGGACTCCTAAGTAGGCTACCATGGCTTTTTCGTCATCAGGTGAGTTGTAATCAAACCATTGTCAACGATAAACAAACCGTTAAAGATCCGCGGACCACAGTTTAAGAACCAATGCCTTACAGTGGTATAGTAGGTAGTAGCATAGATACTCCCCTTGCCATCGGCTAAACTGCGTCGCTTCATCAAACAGACTTGTCTTCAAACATGTAGTCTAGTGATGAGTAGTTGCGATTGAAATAATGGAATTATCGACGTTTTTTACATTTTATGTTATTTCAAAGGATATTTAAAGAATATTATGTTTCCCATAAACGGAACGGTCTCATTTGCACAAAACTTTGACCCTTTAAAACGTTTCAAGTTTTAGCAGGTTTTATTGATGTTGTGATTTTGTTTCACTCGCGAGTTACATATTTAAGACAGCTAGATTATTCGTCTATCTATCGTTTCAATATTCTAGGATATTCCATAGAAGTTGGCGATATCAAAAGATCAGTTTCACTCGTGTATTGTGGAGAACATCATGCGTGTTTCCTGAGAGATATAATCTGGGCCTTTTTAAGGCCAGTGTGAATGGGTCTAAGTCTGCGTGCTTCATCTTCGACGACATCGTCGCTTACCAACAGGCGAGTTGATGGTCAAACGCAGACGAGGAAAACGTAATTAAACTTTGCTCATTGAAATATTGTACGCACATACTTTATCAGAGTAGAATAAAATTGCCATATTACCTATTGGTATGACTAAATAAGTACGTAGGTAGTTTAAACGCTGTTCAAAACACACCAACACGGCTCTTTTTCTTTTCTCTTTCCATTTCTTGTCGTGAATAATATCCCCATTTGCTCTAACTATGCGGTTGGCACTATAGTTGCAAATCGCCCGGGGCGATACGAGGCGATAAATATTTAAACAGTATATAACGGTTTTATAAGAATTGTATAAAAGGTATTGCAGTTTTATACGCAGAAAGTGCTCGTAAACTGCACGTGTGGTAAGGATTTAGTGAAATATTGAAATGCTATTCGAGTAATCGATGTTATTTATTTATTTAGAGTTCGCATAGATCTGTTGTTTAGTGTAGATTAGCAGTTTTTAATATATGTACAGAGTGACACGAAAAAGTGGTAAGCTAAGCTGAAAGCAGGTAGAATTGTTTTTTTAAATATATTTTTTAGTATTAATAGGCTTGCATCTCATGTTAAGCGATGATGCGGTCTACGATTGAGCACGCTTGCCTAGAAGTAACCGATTCACTCGTGATTTGAAGACTGTAAATATCGGGATCACTCATTCAGGCAGCGCATTTCTAGCAGTTCGCACAATAAAAGAGAAATCAAAGCACTTCGTACGGGTCTTCAGAATATCTAAATTTCTCTCTTTTTTCATACATGTGGTTTTTTTGTTAGTTGATTGGTGTCACTACAAGTTTCTTAGTGTGCGTGAAAATTTGGTAAGCTGCACTTACAGTTTACGCGTTAAGCGGTTTAGCGGTATAGTGAAAACATTATCATCATCAGCCCGAAAACATCCACTGCTGAACATAGGCTTATATAGGATTCCACACTGAATGACAACCTGCCATCTCAATCCAGTGGAAGCCAGCAGCTCTCATTAAAATCATTGTGAAAAAAATGGGGACATTAATTTTTTGACCTGTCCCGAATATTTGAACACGAATGATACCTTGTACCCGGGTATGTCCTAAAACTGTGACCAGAACCACCGGAGGATGGGCAGCAGCGTCCTATTAGTACCTACACGGTGAACGTACTGATGCCCCCAAGCTTACTGCGTGGGGATTATGACAACACCACTCTCTAAAGAGGGAGGCCTTTGTTCAGCAGTGGACATTTACTTGCTGATGATGTGATGTGATATCTCCCTCGTTTGTCTGATCTGAGGTTTACTCCCTAAAAGGATACTATGAGATTAAAATAAGAATAGTATCGGTCTAGCGCCATTTTGTGACGTCAAGACGGCTATTTGCAAAGAAAGTAAGCTTATTGTTAAAAATTACAAAAAAATAAACATGACATTTATAATTAAAATAAACGCTACGATATTTTTTTATATTTATTTTTTGCCAAATTGTACCATGATTCCTGAAGGCGCTAGACCGATCTTCTATTTACTTATTTTAATCGCATTGTACATCACAGTTGCATTGCATGTCAGTTTTAGTTGCATTTATAAACTGTGCCCATCCTCGGTGACAAGCGAATTAATTGACAAACCGACATCGTGACAAAGCGGGATTGTGACAAAGCAGGAATTCACACTCGCAACAAAACTAACTCGTTAATCGATAGCACTTTGTATTATCTATTCTTACTGTTTGGACACGTCTTTAGTGTTATAACGGTGCAGATAGGTCTGATAACTACTAATAATAATGAGGTAAGTTTGTGGTTATATCGAAAGTAACATAATTTGGAGACGTATGGAAAGAATGAGCTGGACAGAAAAAAAAACATGAAGTATTACATATTGTCAAAGAGGAAAGAAGTATACCAGCAAGACGAGAAGGAGAGAGGAAAGATGGTTGGCTACCTTGTACGATATTATCTTCTTCTTTCGAGTCGATGTTCCGCAAAATAAAATTCTATTGTCTATAGTCTATACGATATTATGAATTAGTGAAAATCATCATAGAGGGAAAGGTAGAAGGAAAGAAAGAACCGGGAAGATCAAAAAGAGTATTCTAAGACCAAATAAAAGAGAAGGCAAATATAATGTCATACAGGGAGGTGAAAACGCTGGCAGAAGACCGTCAAGCCTGGAAGTTACTCCACCGACAAGAGATACGCTCTTTAATGTTGAATCGACGTCTTGATTTCACACAACGACATTTTTATGGTTTCGTACCCAAAGGGTGCAAACGGGACCCTATTACGCCAAACAGTCAGCCTACGCTGTCTGTCCGTCCGTCCATCTGTCCTACCTTTAAACCGCGAAATAATTTCCACATACGTATAGTAATAAATACTTAAGAGGAAATTGGGCCGCTTTAACACCTATAACGATTTCTTCCAGGCAAGCTTTGGGCAGGTCTGATTAATTGAGTCAAGCTATCTTTTCTAATCGTTCATAACTCTACATTAACCAGTGCACGCACACGACACATCAGCTACTAAAATAGGCGATTGACTGGTTGCGACCGCGACTCCCGCGATAATAAATCGCGCGAACAGTCGCACCACGTCGCACTTGTTGACGTGTATTAACGTTAAGTGGATTGTCATCCTAACCTATCTATACATAACTAACCTAACCTAACCGTACGATAAGTGATCACCAGAGAGCTGAATCTAGTGACAAAACAATGACTAAGTACTTCCAAAATGTCATTTTAGCTTTATTTATCTCTCACTAGATGGCGTTGGCGACAGTTGCGGTAACAGTAAGTTTCAGTTTTCCACTTCTTTTTAAACTTTCCATGACGTGACATGACAGACAAATTTCAGTCAGTCGTTTTTTTATTACACGACGAATGAAAATATTGGTTGGATGGAAATGAATGTACGTAAATATTTCCAAATACGCAACTATCACAAAGTTAGTAATAATTACATAATTTTCAGGATTTTGTATTTTTTGATAAATTTTAAGAAGTAAATACCAAAAGTTATGCGAGCGCCATCTCATGACGATGAAAGAACTATACTCACCATACCTAATTGAAAACTGCTCATTGAAATGTTTTAGAGATGGGTCATTGTTGTTTATCGAGTAGGTATACAAGCGAACGATACTTTTTAAAACATCTACTCTAGCATCATTTTATGTACTGCTATCTTTGTTGTTTGTTAGTCACGTCTGATTAAAATACCAAAAAGAGTATTTTTGGTATGGTATTTTGGCCAGTGTTTGCGTTTTAATATCGCGAGTGTGTACTTGACCTAATGCGTCGTTAGCGGCAGCCACGTCTTTCATGTATCAATGCGCGTTCAGATTTATTTGAATCCGTCTGTGACTTGTCTTTTTGCCTTGGGTAAGCAACTTAGCAACTTAGCCGCCTGATGGTAAGTGATGCTATGTGGCTAGGCGGGTTACACAGATCGGTGATACTAAAACGAAAGGAGGCCATACTCATCATTATGGATAACTCACATTTCTAGATATAATTGGACAAAAAGTCGGAAGGTCCCCGATGGTAGTGTAGAAAACGTTTGCGCGATTCAGGAATTATCGCTCATATACGAAAGCCATCTAGTGGCAAAATCTGGTACTACCGATTAAATTACTTGTACAGATGTGATGACGCCGGTGGTGCCATGTTTGCGGCAAAAAGGAAAATGGGCGGTTTTAGCGGTTTTAGTTTCATCAAACCGGAAACATAAATTTCCTAAACACATAGCGCGTAATAGGTATTCATATGTTTATGTTATTAAAGCTATCTATCAACCGCACGTCACCCTTGCCTACCATTTGCGCTTCGCCTTATTACCAACAAGAACATAACAATCTACAATATACATGCAGTATGGACTATGACGCTTTATTTGTCTGATGCCGTGTGAAGCCAGCGAAACGAGCAAAAGCGTTGCGTCTCGCTTTGTTTTAAATGCAATAAAAGAGATGCAGCGCATTTGCGTTCAGTTGAGTTACATGATCAACGCTTAATAGTGATATCTGTCACATTGACATCCGTCACATTCAAGTCCGACAAAGATCGTCACTTTGACATCTGTTATTTTTGACACCTGTCATTTTAACATTGGTGAGTATTACAGTCCGGTAGCCGAGAAAAGCGTCAGATGGACTGCTGCAATAGCATTGCAAAAAGCTGAATAAACACGTTTTTTGACGTGATAAGTTGATAACGTCTTATAAATCGATGAACGCCGGCTGCACGCACAAAAAATTGTCACAATCCGCCTAAGCTGCGCGTGCAAAGGAGAGCGCGGAACAAGTGATACAGATAAAATCATCGTCCATAAACCGACTTTACAGACAACCCCTTTTTTTATATTTTACTGTAGCATGTAAATCGACTACCAGGCTACGAGCTACAATCTGACGTTCAAAACAACCTTGCAAAAATGATTAGTTTTTTTTTTATGCCATAGTTGGCGAGCAAGCAGACGGGCTGCCTGATGGTAAGCAGTCACCGTCGCCTATGGATACTTGTAACACCAGAGGCATCACAAATACGTTGCCGACCCTTTAGAACTCGGTAACTCGCCTTTTGAAGAACCCCCCCCCCCCCCCCCCATGTTGTGGCTTCTCGGAAACACCGTAGAAGGTAGCTCATTCCACATTTTGCAGGTATGAATTTAGGGTTGTCATTTAGTTGTTTAGTTATTCTTATTCACAATATACTGCAGATATCACCCACAGAGTCAAAAAATCTTGGAAAGAGCATGGTCTACAAATTTGTCTGTTCTTTTCAGAAACCATCCATACTGCTTCAAAGGCAGCGCCATAACCCTTCAAATCCGGGTCCCAGCGGCCCCTTACGCACGAACAGCTCGATCGGGGGTCTTAAGGGCCCTCTATCCGTCTGAGGGTCCATATTGTGCCGAATGAAACACATGTAACGAGACAAGTGCTCAGATATAAGCACTCTGGGATATATTGCGAGACTGAGAGAAGCGGTGCTCTTGACACTTCGACTGAGCTTGTTCCACGGGATTTTACGTATAAACTGCGAATCTCCTGAGAATTCCAATGCCCGACTGTCGCGTGTGTTTTGGCAATATTATTTGATATCTAGATCCCATTCCAGGCTAGGCGTTTACCATCTTCGACCATATCGTCACTTAATATCAAGTATGCAATGGTCAAACGCATCAACCATAAAGTACTTCATCAAAACTCGCGTGAGGATTCATTATAAATTATTATCGCCAGTAGGTACGCGGGCGACCGTCTCCAGAATCGCGCGTATTCCCTGATGAAGGGGCTCTAATGGCTCCGAAACCGGTCGGTCGTCTCGACCGATAAAACATCATCGTGAGTGCAAGCCGGTCTTATAATAATTAACCATAAAGTATGTTTTGGGATGATTTTTGACTGCATAAAAAAACAGTCGAATTGATAACTTCCTCCTTTTTGAAGTCAGTTAAAAAGAGCGGCAAACACGCATGCAGCCCGCCTGATGGTAAGCAGCAACCGCCGCCTATGGATACTGCAACACGAGCGGTGTGACGGTGCTTTGCCAGCACGGAGAGGTAGTTGTAGATGTAGACACCCTTTTTGAAACGCTTCATGTTGAAGCTCGGCGAGTATACCTTTAGGGGAAGGACATTCCACACCTTGCAGGTCCGCGGAATAAAGGAGCGGAAAAATCGGATTGTATGGGATTTTGCTTTGAGCTTTGGGGGAACTTTCACAATAATTATGTGAGATCACATACTCTACAGAGAATGTCGAGTAAAACTAACAATTTATCCTAAGCCGTTCAGTTCTCGCAGAGCTAAGTGAGAATTAATATACATACAGACTTACCAAAACTATAGCATTTATAATATTAGCGTGAAGGTCTAAACAAGTCGAAAGGAGCGAGCAAAACACTTTAACTCAACCAATAGACCATTTTGTAACCTAGCCCCAAATTACACTGAACTCTGAAATATTATTTAAATCCCTTTTTTTGTCGCAAAATTTATTTAAAAACTTAGTTATTCATTTACCAACTCTATCTCGTTCATAAAATGAGTAGGTACAAGAGTCTATTAAACAGGCAATGTCGATTAAAACACTGTAACTCCAACATTAGACCATTTGTAACCTAACCTCAAATTACTCTGACATCCTCTGAAATTTTGTCCAAATCCCTTTAGTTGTCGCGAAGTTGAATGGGAACAAACATAACAGACACCGAAACTATCGCATTTATAATATTAGTGAGAGTCTATAGGAGAGATAATGTCGAGTAAAACACTCTAACTCGACCAAAAGACCATTTTGTAACCTAACCCCAAACTACACCGAACTACGCTGAATAAATATCAATCGGGCGCACACAAACGGAACGATAATGGGTTCCGTACCGTAATTTAGGGTTAGTGATCGCCAATAGAATTGCAAACCTCGATCTTGGGCCGAATGACCGCTCTTTGGAGAGTACCGGCTTGGGTACACTGAGAGAACGGTATGCTATGATAAGAAATTTTACTATGTTATAACTCTAAAAATTTAAGCTAAAGTACAATTCTGCAAATAAAGGCCTAAGCAACACTGCAATGCTCGTTCCAAGGGCGTGGAAGGACGGATTTATTTAAGTTGTGTTTAACCGATATAGCTAATTGATAATTTGCAAAAGACTTCGGAAAAAAGTTCTTGCCGATAACGGAAGAAAATATAAAGTCTATCAAAAAGTTCCTTTTGTTTCGGACAAGATGAATGTGTATTCGATTTGCTGTTAATACGGAGTGATCGATCGCCTCGCGAAGTTTTAAAAGCATATTATACAGCTTTTTAACTTTACTCGTGTTTCTGATAAATACTTCGTGATAGATTACTTGGAACTCCCTACTTTCTAATAAACCAAAAAAATATATAAGAAGCAGTATTTTTTTTGTATATTGGTTATAATAACGCTTTAAACTTCAACTCCCCATAAGCATTTCCTATGTCGCAGATGCCATTGCACACTATGACATAGACAATTACCATCAAGACCCAGAGCAGTTTATATACCTACTCATAATTTGAACATCTGCCCGGCCGGTGATCGAATGTGCAGGGATCTATTCCTGCTTCTGCTACCACTAAGCCATACAGGTCGTCATTCTAGAGTCTTGTAAATTGTATATTTTAACAAAGATGTTTTGATTGTTGGACATTTTGAGAATAGCATTATTTTGCTAATTGGAAGTTTTGCTACATGGACGTGTTAGGTATATGGATGTTTTGCTGCATGTACGTCTTGATGCATAAAAGTTTTGCTATTTGGACGTTTTGCCTTTTGTTCGTTTTGCTGCTTGGTTATTTCGCTTACAACCACATCCCTATGTGCTCTCGTTGTATCTCTAGCTTATTTTTTATCTGTACGGATAGTTAACCCTTCTTTTACGAGGTCGCACCTAAAGGGGAAAACTGGCCTTTTTACGCCACCTGTTATTTGAATTAACCGTGTTTAGACCAACAGGTATATAAAAACGGGCTTAATTTGGCTCGAATTTGACTAGGGAACTTTTGAACCTCTGCTTTTGGAGCACAAACTTACTATACCTATAACAACACCAAATTTATCCGTTGCGGTAAAAAGTCAGCCTGTATGTAAATACACAATAAGACTGCCTTTAAAATTTAAAACTTCATAGTCTGTCGCAAGAACGAAATATTATAATATTTTCATTATTTTTTACACGGTTTCCAATTTAATTTGCAACCAACGCACATATATTTACTTAGTTCATCAATTTATTATTTCTGTCAAGGCTTGTTTGTATAGTACCATTCTCGAACATAGGTTGAATATTCACGGAAATATCACCACAGTGATGAACGAATATCAAATAAAATATTTCAGAAAACGGATTTCATGCCGGATTTTTTATAGCATTTTTAACGAATACCATTCTAACTTTCTAAACTAAAAAATATGTACGAAAAAGTTGTTTTTTAACGAATACAAAAATACGCGGAAAAAAATCCGGGACATTTTCAACTTGAAATTAACATAAAATCCAATTCGAGAACTTTTTGACAATTCAATCTACGCATGTTAATTTATTTTCAGGGTAAAAACGCACTTGGACGCTGCGCGTGTTTTGAATGGAATCGTTGACGTAAAATAACACATTAAAAAAAACTACCGACTAAACGGGATGAATCCCGTAATTTTCCACGCATAGAAGAGGAAAATTGACTTTAAAATTAGATATCGCTTAACATACAAAAAAAATTGGTCAAGAATGTGTCGAATCACACAAATGGTAGGGTTCTGTAACCGAAACCATATAATTGTAGTCAAATTCATAGTTCAGAAATTATTGGTAGTAGAAAAATTCTGACGATGTATACTTTTTATGGTTAAGTCAATAAAAATAGATGTGGGTGATCAAACAAACAGACAAAAATGCTAAAAACGGTTTTAATGTGTTGTAATCCACTGCTTATTTTATGACGTCTTGTGTTTTTTTTTTCATATCTCGCAATTTTTTTTTTAAATAATTATAATATTTCACTATAGAGTATAGATTAGTTATAATAACTGTAGTCATTGTACTGATACCTGGCTGTATTTGAACATCTGTCCGGCTGTTTAAATTATGAGCCATTGATGGTGTATTTTTTTATCTACGTTTGGTCACAAACTTGCCTGCAGCCTGATGGTAACCGACGGTGTTACCGAGTTTTTTTTAAAGTTTGTTGTGGCACTTTGAATAGTGCCGCCTAATGCAGTCTTACCCTAAAGGGAAGAGGAGGGAAATAAAATTGTGATGAGTGAAATGTATAGGCATTGTGACGTGATGAAATTAGAAATGTGACGATATTTCATTTTATGTCCAAAAAGAGTCGCGTTGGAGAAATAATTTAAAAAATGTGTGAATTATGCTAAACTAGGAGCGTTTCACGGTTTCACTCGCCATCATAATTATATAATCTGTTTATTTTGTCGAGATTAAATTAGCGAGCTATAATGTAAGGACAGCCATACAGCGTAGGCTACTAATAGGGTCCAGTTTCCACCCTTTGGGTAAGTAACACTGAAAAAATATATTTAAATATATCAGGATCTACCAAAATTTATTAAAAAAAAAATACGTACAGTCGAATTGATAACCTCTTCTTCTTTACGAAAATGATGTAAAATTTACTAATAAAAATACAGCAACATTTTAGTAACTTCGCTGTCAAAGCACAACAACAATAAAAAATCACAACACACAACAATCCCCTTATCTTACGGTAAAGTGACAAACTTGTGACTGGCCCGAGAGTGCTCAAACTTTTTTCATATCACAGTAATGTGGCGAGATTCCGCGACATGTCACAGTATAAGAAGATTTAAGTGAGCTCTCTCGTAAATAATATTTCGGTGAATAAGATATGGGAACACAAAAAATGTGATCCAACGCAAGTCTCTTAAAATAAACTTAATTAATAATTTTAAAAAAATACAATTTTAAACATTTTTCGTATTCTTCTCAGCAAACCCTTTCTTTTGATACCCATATCATGGAGGTGCATAAAAAAATAACAGGTCCGCCATCTTTGGAATTCCGCTATATTGGATTTTGAATGACGTCATTTAGCTTACCATGTATTGTCATCCAAACTAAACGTGTCTGCAAAATTTTAGCTTAATCGGTTGAGGATACTGGTACAAAACTCAGTTACAATATTTGTCCCACATGATAATATATACATTATACATACTAACAGGGCAAATTAAATAAAAGCTTGTAAAAACATTTAAATTTGTAATCTCACGAAAAAGTTTACATAAACAAAGGTTAGTTTTCATATAAGGAGGTAGATTTACTTCAATACAAGTTTGTTTTACCTTCAGATAAGACAAACAAGGAAGATTGTGATACATCACAATGACATGGCATTTTTATCAAGCCCATACTTTGCGAAATATAGCCCGCCAAAGTGGCAATAAGTAGCACCCCCTCCCCCTCCCCTGCATAATAATAAAAACCAATAATAGGCTAAATACTATTAGCAGCCTTTTATTGGTATATACCAATAAAAGGCACACTCTCCCTGGAAAAACCTAAAAACTGAATCAAAACCTTAAGAAAGAGGAGGCAAAACGTTTGGCTCCTCTTTCTTAATTAGAATAGCAAAACAATGGAACTCCTTGCCTCTGTCTATGTTTCCGCAGCATCAACAATCGTCCAGTGTTCAATTCTAAGGTTATAAGGTTATTGCTAGGTAAATGTGTTCCATCTTCGACCACATCATCAATCTGCATCAGGCGAGACCGCGTCCAACTAACAAGTGAAAGTCCTAGTCAGATGTAAAAAAAAACTAAAATTTTCTGATTATAATTCCAAAGCACCAAATCTTCTAAGAAGCGTTCCTTACTTTGCTACGGAACCAATCCTACTGTCTTATTTTGATCCCACTGTCTCCACTATGTAAGTGTTTGTAATATTAACGAAATTACAAGGGAATTTGTGCAACGCAAATAAACTGGCTAAATAAGAATATACTGTGGTGCTTTTTTCTTGGTATTAAAGCATAAAGGTTGATGAGCTTGCTCGTAGTTTGGGAGCTAGGCTCAGTTTTCTACAATCTACAAACAGTCTGTATCAATATTTCGCACAGACTTAACGCACATTAACATCTGCCAATTTGACATCTATCATGTTAAATTCTACCACGTTGACATCTTTCATATTAGCTTCTGCCACATTGACACAAATCGTAATAATATTATTGTGTCATATAGGGTATTTTTATGGTATCTGTGTCTGTGTTATAATAAACACAGGTATCATCTGCACGAAAGGCACGAAATATAATACCGTTGCCCCTTTCGCACCCACTCTGTCGGCCAATCTGTCGGCACCGGCAGACAACCAGTCCGATGGGTGGACGACATCAGCTCCATCGTGGGTTATGCGTCGATGGGATTGGTCCGAGACAGGGATCAATGGCGCAAAAGTTAGGACTTAGGAGCAGAGGCCCACACCCAACAGTGAGTAGATACAGGTTGACGATGATGATGATTACCCACTTCAAGGCCGTCCCTAATGTATCTGGTGTAGGTGCCAACTCAGCTTGGCCTTCCCTTGGTAATTTCAACACATCCTTCTGTAAGTGGCGTGTTATTGGCGCTCTTGAAGCCTCGGCACCCACCTCAGAGAGCCGGTGGCTTTGCCTCGAGGCGCCCTGATTCTTCAGCATCCCTTGCATCCCTGACCCTGACCGACTAGTACTGTCAGCGATTAGACATTGGATGTGCGCCTTCGCAGATTCTACTATCCATAATCATGAATGAATCCTTATAGTAATTTTAGCAAGTCACCTCCCCGACTATTCAAGACATCATTAAGGGTGGGAGGCAATTTAAGTTCATGGCATACATACATCGCGCAATTTCGCATTACAAAAATAACCTGTTTTTATGACTTTAGCGTACCTAGAACTTTTTGTTTGTACAAAAAGGAAAATGAGGTATTTCTTTATCGCTTTATGATGTTGAGGCCTAGACTTCAGAACTATACTCAAGCATTTTGTCATCAATCATCATCATCTTTATTAGCCTTTTATGTTCCCACTGCTGGGACACAGGCCTTCTCTCAGAGAGAGAGGATGGACCCAGATAATCAACCATGATGGCCCAGCGCAAGTTGGTGAAGTTGGCATATCTTTGAACTTTAGAGGTTTTTGGACATACCGGTTTTCTCACTTTGTTTTCCTTCACTGCGCACCTTTGTTGAGCGATGTCGTCGAAACCACATCATTTATTTAGGTACTAAATAAGTCATTGGTGCAGGGCCGAGGATCGAACCGGGTGCCGTCAGATTGTAAAGCGCACATGCTACCGCTCGGCTACCATCGCTCTTCAAGTATATTGTAAACTCCATAAATAAATGATCAATTTGAGGTATCGTTCGAAGTACCAAGCGATCTGGTAATCGTAACTTTCTTTGTATTTTACAGCAAGATCAGGAAATTTATTTCACGCGGCGAGATTATCGCAAGTTACTAACTGAGATAACCTTTAGATCGTTATAACACAACAGGGGCCTTTCGGGGCTCGAATAGCGCTGAAACAGCTCAGTTTTGAAAATCACGCGACCGTGAACCTTGTTGCACCGAGATACGGTTTGCCGTCGCGCAACTTTTCTCATCACTTAAACAGAATCGCTTAAACAGGTAGCCGTAAGAGCGGCACGCTGAAGCGTTCGAAATGAATCGCAAATCGAAATGATTGCTTGTTTATAGCCCATGTGTAGCCTGGTACACCGGGCACTCTGACGGGTAAAACTTATCTATAATCTATAATAATCTATACTAATATTATAAAGAGGAAAGATTTGATTGTTTGTTTGCATTGAATAGGCTCCGAAACTACTGAACCGATTTGAAAAATTCTTTCACTGACGGGAAGCTACACTGTCCCCGGGTGACATAGGCTATAATCTATACCCGTGCGAAGCTGGGGCGGACCGCTAGTATAATATTATAAAGAGGAAAGATTTGATTGTTTGTTTGCATTGAATAGGCTCCGAAACTATTGAACCGTTTTGAAAAAATATTTCACTGACGGGAAACTACACTATCCCCGGGTGACATAGGCTAAAATCTATACCCGTCCGAAGCTGGGGCGGACCACTAGTGTTTAATAAGTAGGTAAGGTTCAATAAAAAAATTACAAAAAAAGAGATTGTCTGTAAAGTCGGTTTACGGTTGACAATTTTACGTGATAACGCTTAGGCCGATCGTGCCTCTCTATCGCTTGTTCCGCGCTCTCTCTTAAATTTTTCTAGTTTGTTGGAATAGCTAATGAAATGTATGTAGAATATAAAATAAAATTATTTTGCTTTTATTTAATGACTACTGCAAATGTTAACCGTAGAAAGCCCTTTCTATCTTGATTGTAAGTCGTCACGCTGATTCTAGATGGGCCGAGTTAGTCCATTATCGTTTGGGTTCGCTCATTTTTATCTTTTTTCTTGAGACTTGTACTGGCAACTTTGTAAGTTTAAATTGGCCCATTCTTGTAAATGTGACAACTTCAATTTGCAATGATGGCAATACATTTTGGTTTGCAGAAATTAGTTTTGAAATTCTTAAATAAATTTTTTAGAGATGAGTTTTAGGGTTTTTATTTTGTTGCAAAAAATTATTCGGTGGTTTATTATAACCTAGTAAGTAGGTACATAATTATCTTTAACGGTATACAATACTTTGATAGATTGTAAAAAAGAACGCGACTGTATTTTTTATAAACAATTATATATACATATATATATTTATTTTAAATGTTCAACTTTTTTTTCCTCTTAAGTGAATTTTGGAGTCACACTCTTGTGCAGTTGCCAGTCATCATCATCATCAGCCAGAAGACGTCTACTACTGAACATAGGCCTCCCCCTTTAACTTCCACACTGAACGTCAGCCTGCCTTTTTCATCCACTGAATGCCAGGGACTCTCATAATGTCGTCGGTCCGTCTAGTGGGAGACCTACCCACGCCACGCTGCGTCTTCCAGTTCGTGGTCTTCACTCAAGAACCGTTCTTCCCCATCGGTTATCGGATCTTCGAGCGATGTGACCTGCCCATTGCCACTTCAACTTGAAAATTTTGTACAACTGCAACACGCAAAGTTGCCAGTGTCAAGTATTAAAATGCATTAAATTTTTATTGGATAACGTCAAACAAGTTTTAGTCACAGTCAAAGTGCGAGTGTAAGTTTTGTGTATAAAAAAAACTATGAGGATTTGGATGATGATGGTAAATTGACTATTTATGATTGGGGTTACAAATATATTGGGCTATTTAGGTAAACAACTTTTGGGTAGGAGAACAGTTCTATAGGACGAAAAACGGCACCTGCCTTATCCCGTCTCATCTCAAAATACATTTAGGCAGGTGATGACTAATTGCCTCCCACTAAACGGGCCCCCAATAAAGGCTGCCTTATATTGGAGCAGGAAGGGCAACATTGACGTACTGGCTTAGGGTGTCGAGAGGTGTGTTGCACTTTCACTAAACGCTACTCGCGACATTTTGCTCGTTAACACTTCCACCCTGAAATTTAGGTTCTTAGCTCTTGCGGTTTCCACCCCCAGACGGCCGGTAAAGGCAAGCCAGGGGTCGGGGTCTCTGGGGTTTTAGCCCCATGGTATCTGGGTACACGGTGTCGCCACTCACCGATTAATATAAATACTATTTTGTGTAACGAAAAACGTTTCTCCAACAGGAGGTTTACTAAGCAAGGGCCTAAGCCACGTGCTTTTTTCCCTTTTTTTTATTTTATTATTTTTCGCATCTAGAACCAAACCCCCATTTATAATAGTACAAATAAACTTGTTACTAGTTCACCGCAATACATTATGCATAATTGATGTAACCCATAACTTATCTTCTAAAACGTTTTGGGCCAACTTGTGCCAAATGTTATGTACAAAATAAACGCTCTGTTATCTAAGTAGGCTGGTAATATCGTCTCGTATGGATTACAGTAAGGACGAAAACCAAAAATCTTTTTGAAGCGGTTAGAGCTGGTTTGAAGCGGTTACAGCTGGTTAGAAGCGGTTGCAGCTGGTTTGAACTGGTTACAGCTGGTTTAAAGCGGTGACAGCAAGTTTTAAACTGGTTACGGCTGGTTTGAAGCAGTTACAGATGTTATAAAGCGGTTACTTCTGGTTTGGAGCGGTGGCAACTGGTTTTGAAGCGGTGGCAGCTGGTTTGAAGCGATGGCAGCTGGTTTGAAGTGGTGACAGTAAGTTTTAAACTGGTTACGGCTGGTTTGAAGCAGTTACAGGTGTTATAAAGCGGTTACTTCTGGTTTGGAGCGGTGGCACCTGGTTTTGAACCGGTGACGGCTGGTTTGAAGCGGTTACAGCTGTTATATAGTG
Organism: Agriopis marginaria; assembly: GCA_932305915.1. NCBI lineage: Eukaryota > Metazoa > Arthropoda > Insecta > Lepidoptera > Geometridae > Agriopis > Agriopis marginaria. The sequence continues at coordinate 14,714,867 of OW029914.1, read as the reverse complement.
ATTACTTCTAGTTTGAAGCGGCGGCAGCTAGTTTGAAGTGACAAATCTGACCGTTACCTACATATCTACCCGACGCAAAGTTTTGCTTCGGATATATTATTATGTAGTATCTTTACTGCATTACCCCTATACTGATAACGCGTGTGGGAAGGACGCAATAAAGGAAAATGTCCTCGTGGTGATGACGTCAGAACAATATTATTTCGGTTTCCGTGGATGTGAGGTTTCAGAGAACTGCCTAGGTAATGCTCTTGTCAAATAATAAGCTCGCAGTATTTTCGGACGGGAATTTTCTGAGAAAGTACGTTGAGCAAAGGCGTCAATTGTTACGTGGAACAATGAACTCTATATTTTTGGACAACACTTTATATTTTATTAGACAAATTTTCAACAAATGTTCAATGTTTAAACTATCACGGTATTTCACTACAATTGAGCAAAGAAAGCGGGTAGAAAAAATGGGGTTTGACCAACCACCCGAATTAATCAGTCTTCCCGTGAACATGGTGCATTTACCTGTGCCGAAATATCCGGAGCTCATTCCATAACCTTATCAAAACAAATATCCCGTTATTAATCATACTTAACTGTAGTGTGCTACGATGTTCTTACGCATCTGCTGTTTTCATAATAACAGCATTTTCTGCAGAAATAGCCTGTTTTTGTGTAGTAGCAAAAGTGCCGTTTGGGTTCGAGACTTTAGGACCTTGGGTCGGCCAATGCGCTCTCAAATTGTATAGGGCCCTGGCTAAGCGTTTGGTGGGAGCGACTGGTGATCGGACTGTTTGAGCCTTGTTTGGCCAAAAACAAAACATTCAGGTGCGGTGCGTGCATCGCAGTGTCAAGGCCAAATCAGCATGGTAATGCTGCTAGCGTAGTGGGCTTGAGCATTTCGATTATCTCTAGAATAAAGAGCTTCAACGGTTTATGGGTAATCTAACTGTTTTTGTATCTATCTAAATTGGGTAATTTTTGTTTAATGTATTCAATATTAGTTAGCTAGTACTTCGTTTAGTTATTAAAAGCACATCAATAAAAAATAATAACTAATAATATATCAAACTTACTTATAAGTGAACAGATTTGATTTAAAAAGTTGCAGTTAGCATTTATTACTATGCAATAACAACAATATCAGTCTATGATGTTCCCACTGCTGGGACATTGGCTTTTTCTCTCAGTGAGAGAGGATGGGCCTTAATCACCATGCTGGCCCAGTGCATGTTGGTGAATGTCTTTGGACTTTTGAGTTTCTTGGACATACTGGTTTCTTCACCGTTTTAGAGCGATGCGATGGCAACGAAACTGCACATAATTTATTTAAGCAGAATAGTAATAGTATACGTCATTGCCGCCGAGGATCAAACCGGTACCGTCAGATTGTAAAGCGCACATGCTACTGCTCGGCCACCATGACCGAAGCATATTTATTAAAAATACAATGACTTAAGCTTATTCTTTGTAGATAACCTCGAATCTTGATCTATAATCTTTCAGATTTCATTCGCATTTCCAATAGAGTTCGTCAGCACAACGCTTCGAAGCAATTTCCAAGTGCCTTTCAATCAACAAAGAACTTTAAAAGCATAAAATATTGCAATGACTATGCTTACAAGGAAGGAAATCTCATAAAATCATTTTCTTACAATTAATCGTTCAGGGGCGTGTAAACGGGCAATCTTTTTATATGATAATTTGTGGCCAACTATGTTTCGATGACATTGTTTTGTTCGTCAATAATTAAAGAATGTTGCCTAGAAATGTTTTTCTTTTTGAAGTGAAAATTTCTTTAGCCGCGTTGAGCGATTTTTGATAAGGGAAAATTTATGGGTTCGCGTCACCGACATGATATTGTGACGTGTTGCGCCAGACTGAGTTTTCACTACTGTCGGCAGTCCCCATGACTGCCTTTTAAAAAAATGGCTTACGTTTGACTGCCCTAGCCTAATAAGCCATGATGCGGTCTTCGATAGAGCATGCTTGCATAGAAGAAACCGATTCACTTGCGATTTGAAGATTGTAATTTTTGGGAAACACCCATTCAAGCAGCGCATTCCACAGACTAGCAGTCTAGATTTTGGCTAGTTATTATTGTATTTTAAAGAATATTTATAAATTTTAAGCCAGCAACAGTTAGTACGCAATATTTCTGTTATGGCTAGACTGATGGACCCAGGAGTTGGATAGTAAACCTCGCAGTTTGAGCTCATTTGGTTTGTTTCAACGAGTCCCATTCATTACACTTGACGAGGATATAATTATGAAGCCGGGAAGTAGTCTAGTGGTAATTTCGCAACATTGCATGCGATGATACGATGTTCTAGTTGAGAGTTTGATACTAGGAAATGTTGCAGCATCACATTACGGTAAAATAATTGCTCGTTTAGACAACTCTTTACAAATGAATGACTTGCAATTCCGTTCGGCCGTTCACTCATTTCATTCACTTAATCTAATTACTTTGTAAGCTTGAAATGAATGAACGTGGAGTGAGTTGCAAGTTGATGTGATTTTTTATGATTTTTGTTTGTTGGTAAATTAATATTAATTTTGGGGACCGTGACTCGCAAAAGTTAGCTTCAATTCATTAATTATCATCTACTTTTTGTCCGAAGCCGCTTCCAGTTATATGACCACCAACTCAACTGTTCCGGGGTACGAAATTACCGATTACCGATTTACCAAACAAGCTACATAATACGATACATTTCGGTGAGTGTGCATCAGATCTGCATGATTTAATTCCCTCCTGCCCATTTTTTTATCGGACTGCTACGGGCAGGAAAAATCGACATCGTTTTATGGTTGATATTCCGAAAACCCGTACGAAGCGCTTGATTCCACTTTTATTATGCGTACTGCTAGTTTGTGGAATGCGCTGTCTGAATGGGTGTTCCCCGATAGTTATAATCTGGGTGTCTTCAAATCAAGAGTGAATCGGTTTCTTCTAGGCAAGCGTGCTTCATCGTAGACCGCATCGTCGCTTTACATCAGGCGAGTAGGCGGTAAAACGCAAGCCTTTTATTAGATTTTAAAAAAGTTTGCAGTTGTGTGCCGCTCAATATTGAAGTGTGCGTTTGTAGAACTAAGTATGTGTCAGTGTGTGCAATACGTGTTTACCTATCTACCTTCAGTTTTTGGCAGACTTTTTCTGTACTATTTCAAGTTTCAGGCTAATCCAAACTATATATGACCAAAGGGTCAAACGTATAGCCTGTCAACTATTAAAAAACTATTTTAGTTAATTAATATCTCAATACGTCTTTGTTTAAGCAATTAATGTATCCCACTTTTGAGCAACATTGACGACAACCTGCGCTCGAGGCAACGTAACATTTGAAAGGATTACGCGCAAATCCCATAAAGATTGCCTCAAGGAAGCAACCCTTTGTCGGGCTTGGTGTGAGGCAAGGGAATTTTATGGGACCTTTATTTTTCCTCATATTTGAATTTTTGATGACATTTTTACGACGGAACGGAGAAATAAGATGCAATTGTTGACTATGTTTGTGTGTATGTTTGTATGTCTGTCCATTAAACTTTTTCTCCAATACAGGTTTGTGTTAAAATAAGCTTCGTCCGAGAAATTAGTCATAAGTATTTTTGAATATCAATTTGTATTTTATTAACTTTATGAACAGTCGACCCGAACACGATGGTGCTAAGAGCTTGGGAGGTTTAAAAAAGATTGGTCGGTACTGGCCCAGGACAGAGAGCAGTGGAAGGATTTGGGGAAGGGGAACAATTACCCAGCAGTGGGACCAGGTTAAAAAAATGCACGGATTAGTAACTGGCGCACGATGCTTACCTCCTCTTTAAGAAAATTCCAAATCAGCAACTAGCTTTTAGGTAAAGAGGAAATCAAGACACTTTTCTTAAAGGGCAACTAACAAAAAATAATAAGCCTAATAGTGACAGGAGGTATATGTACATACTCCCTAATTTCCTTTCCTAATTACGCCTCATACAAGCTCCTCACTTCGCACTCCGGGGTGTCGGCACCAATTTTCGGAACTAGATACAACGAATAGAAAAACTACAGATAAACATATCAAGCGCCAAACTGAAGGCTTTTACAGACCAATGACAGCAGCTGCACAGCTTGATCGCGACCATGCGCGTTTTATAATACAAGATAAACTGTATGAGGCATTTCACACCGCTAAGCTGCTCCGCGGTTGCGCTGCTCAGATGCTGCCTATGTGTTTGGTAGTTCATATAGTTCTTGTATAAAAAAATGCGCAAGCCAGCATTCAGGCTGTACAGCTGCTGACGCGAGTTTAGTACGACAAAATTAACAGCGAATGCCCAATGTTTCTTCAAGTGAATGTCCATATTTATCAGCATCTTTTGAAGCTGTTCTTCTGTAAATCCTATTCTAGGCTCGACACTTACGCCACACGTCGTCGACATTCTACATTTAGTTGACAATAATCCAATTTATCTGTCGAGTCGGGAACACTCGTAAATTTACTTCAAAACTTCGTTAAGTAACAGCCGAAAACTCCCGCTTTGACCTGATTATTGTTATTGGGAATCCGGCCTCCTTTTGGCCCCGTTTACATGAGACACACTTTTAAGTGTGTATCTGTGTACACACATACATACATATGTACAAACTAGGCAGCTTTACACTTTGCAAGCTCGAAGAATAAGAAGAACTGGTGATCAGAAGTAAGCCACTAAAAGCTTATTAAAGACAGTAAAGAACGCCATGGGTCCCGGTTCTGAAAATCGATGACTTAGGAGATCATAATCATCATCATAATCAGCCAGAAGAAGTCCAATGCTGTACATAGCCCCCTTCCCCTTAGAACTCGAACCTGAATAACAGCCTGCCATCTGCATCGACTGGATGTATGCGACTCTCACGATGTCGTCGGTCCATCTAGTGGGAGACATAATCCTAACCTAATATTGAGGTCACCAAAAGCTGATAGCATATAAATCCTGCTACTAATTAGTTGTTCTAGGTCCCATCCGGAGCTTTGGACGGCTTAAATCTCTGATACTCGAGCTGTAACCAGTTTGTCGTCTCCTTGAGTCGTAGTTCTCATGTCTGGAGTCCAATCCCTGGAGCATGGATGGTCTCATTTGTTTCTCTTTAACGATCATTTCCCTTTGTCTCCAATACATTTGAAGAAGCCCGCAAAACTGTCTTTCTACGTTTTCTGCAGACCATGCTCGCATATCCATGTCTATGGTCATTGTTTAGTAAAGTCAGAATAGGACGACCTGCGTAAGTAAACACACGTGTTGCTCCGGGCAGGTACGTCTAATGAAAACGAGTTCTTGCTTGTTTTGATGGGAGTCATCGAGAACTTCTAATTGACGCCTGAAGTTTGAAGGCCCACTGTAAGTAGGACGAGGTTAATGGGAAAAATGTTATTTTCACGCGTAGAGCCAGGACAAGCTTTAAACATGAATATTTGAATTTAACATGATATGAATGACACAAGATGGACAGACGGCCTAAAAGAGACCGCAGGGAAAAGCTGGATGCAGGCCGCTTCCAACCGGCTCTTTTGGAGATCGATGGGGGAGGCCTATGCCCAGCAGTGGACGTCCTACGGCTGAAATGATGATAATATGAATATTTGTTCAGCAGTGGACGTCTTCTGGCTGATGATGATGAGTCATTACAGGGTTAAGTTAGGATAAACATACGCACTCACAGACTACATACTGACTTGTTATACCATCTATATAGGTCCTGTGCTAATGGAGTTCAGGGCTATTCATGTCTCTCTCATTATAAATTACATGAGAGTAAAGGTGACCAATAATATCGACCGAGCCAGAATACGGGCGCAACGATGTTGGCGATCATCGATCTATCTCGCTCGCTGCTGAACAACCAACTAGCCTAGCTAGGCTGGCCCAAAGACTACATTTATAAACTGTGGGCTAGCCCTGATCTCATTATACCCCCAGAGTCCTCTGACATCACTTAACGGTAGCTGTTATAAGACAAACAACAGGAACTTACAATTATACATGTCAGCCAAACCACTGTAGCGCTCAGTTGCTACTTATGCTACTAACAGTCACCCATCTGAAGACTGACCGTATCTTCTGTTGCTTAACTACGGCGATCTTTTAGAAACACTTGAATCTTTTTCGAGGTTCAAATCTTCCAAAGATACCCTCAATGGTGCGCTGCAGCTGCTCCCAAGACAACTGCGTGTAGTCTCGGCTCCTCCGTCTACGACAACGTTGGTCACATAACGTTGTTGACCTCTTCTGGGGCGCGGTCGGGTGGATGGTCAGAGCACGGATCTTCAACCATCCCGACATCCCGTTTTAAGAACACCTAGACGAGCTACGCCTCTATCGCTTAGCTTAGTCAGCCTTTAAAACTCTTGATATATCAGCCAATTTCATTTCAGAGTATCCTCAAAATGCAACATTACAGCGATACCATCACAGGTTTAAAACCGCTTCCCGCGATTTTCACGCGATCCCAAACTTGCAAACTTCCACATATTATAGTATTAAACTGTCAACGCTTATTACACCCGTAGTTAGTTAGAGGCTCTTCAGACTATGCTTTTAATAAATCTCATCAAATAACTTACTTCGCATTGTTTCTCACCTGTCCTGCGAACCCTGTGATACAAAATTAGTCGTGCATCATCTTTGACTACATCGTCGCTTTATACAGGTAAGTTGGGGTTAAAACGTGGAAAAAGGAGGATGACACAGCGTTTACCTAAGTATGTTGTTAAGTGAGGGATATCTTTGAGTCACCGCAAAACAAATTGATGCCGAAAACGAAGGTGAAAGAAATGGTTGAAGGTATTGCGATATAATGGAGTTAAGCTGGTCATATAGATCAGATGGACTGTCGCTGATGGAAACTGTCATAAAGAACTATGGCCTACTCGGAAACTCCTGAACCATGTTTGGTTCCAAGAGGGCCGAAGTCGGGATAACATGGCAAAGTGGTATCATATAAACGACTCCGAGATCGAATGCTTTTGTGGTAAGAGCCCTAACAAGGTCACACTTGATGGACTGCAGCGTACTTTTAACCCTAAACTTTGGACAACTTTAATAAAGCCACGGAGAATGCCTTTAGTATGGACGAATTCTGGCCAAAGACATTGATATAAATTTTTCACGAAACGTGGACTTGAAATAAGAAGACTGGTGGTCGATCGTGGAGACACTTTATGCAAATACAAGATCAGACAATCGTACACCGAAACGCAGGACTGACAACAAATTAATTCATGCAGGCAGATAAGGATGGCCAACGTTTTATTTATATTACACGGGAATTACTCACGTAAGATTAAGCCGGTTACGCGCGGCGGCCCGTAGTGCAAAGCGAGACGCAGCCGCGCGCATTCACCTTGATAAAGGCCGTCTAATGCGGTTGAAACTATAGTCGGAGTAACCGGCTTAATCTTACGTGAGTAATTCCCGTGTAATATAAATAAAATATGTGAAAACCACGTCAGTTTCAATGATGGCCAACGTGGTCGCTAGTCATGGATGATATTGCGAGTGTGTTGATAAATCAACGCAGAAAGAACAACATTGTTATGCTATGAAGTTTTAGCCATAGGCGTGGGGACACTGCGGGTGCTGTGAAACTATGAAATTATAATAGCATTATTTTGAATGTTTATCGGGACAGCGTGTATTATTTTCCGCCCATCATACTGCCGTATATTTGTTTTTTGTTTAGTTAAGTTTCATTTGTATTTTCGGTGTGTAATAAAGATATATTGTATTGTATTTTATTTCGGTAAAAATAGCACCTTTTGCTCGATGTTTCGACCATAATATCACAATGAACGTGATCACGAGCTTACTGAAAACCGCGGACGATTCCTATAAACATTTAAAACACAGTGTTCAAATAGCATAAGTTTAAAAGTTACTTATGAACAGCATAGTCTGAAGAAGCTTTTAGAAAGTGATAAGTGAATTTACTAGTTTTGAGGATAATGTCGAGAATAATTAGCGGAATCTGACTTAGCCTAATCTTTATTGATGTAGGAAGTTTGTTATACGAGAAGTTTGTTCAAATCTTGATATTCATTGTGGCAACATTCCACATTGGTATATCAGATGTTGCCATTGTCATTATATAAACGTCTCCAATATATCAATTGGACTGGTTTTTTTTTTGTTCCACGATATTCATGTTTTTTTTCAATCATCGATATCGTGGATTTCATTCCTATTTCACATGTAGAAGAGCTATCCCTAAAATGTTAATTTTTTTAACCGAGATCTATATTACAAAAAAGTTTGCAAACTTTCATGCACAATAATAATCATAGATAGGAGGTTCAGAAAACATTAGGTCGGATGGACAGACAGAAAGACAGACAAAACGAACTGTAGGACTACAAAATCCTAGTAAAGGACATCATGTTTGTCGTACGAAGAGGTAACGCAAGCCCAGTATTTAAAGGTAGAGTAAGAAACAGAGAGAAGATCTGTCCTGCTGTGCTGCAGAAGAAAGAATAGCAAGAAATCACAGAGCAATCATCGAAGTCACTTGGAGTATCGATTAGGCACTCGTAAAAGCGGACCACTTATAGTGACAATCGAGTCGACGGAACGGAGGGACGGAGTCTCTCAAACATTTTTCTTTTTCGTTTTTTTGTTATAAAATTAAAAAGTAGAAATTATGTTGATATTATTACGTTTTATTATGGCGGAAGAGGAAAAAAAAATTAATAAAGAAAATTTAAGCTTCTCCGCCATCCTATAAAATATCAATACGAAATTTGCTTTATAACGTCTACAATGTAATTTTAAAGACAATGTGGTCAATCGTTTTTTTTTCTTTCTTATAAATGTAAAAAGAGATCTAGTCTGTGAGCGCAGCCTGTAGGGCAGTTAAATACGCGCGGCTTGCTATCTCTCTTGCGCATTTCAACATTTTTAAAGATTAACAATCACTAACAGGATTTAAAAAAATATGAAATGACCATTACCTTTAAAATGGCATTGCAAATGCTATAAAGCAAATTTTGAGTTGATATTTAAAGGACGGTGGAGGATATAGTTATTTATTTTATTTTTTACATTTTTCCATGTCAGCTATGTCTCATTCAGTGATTTTTGCAACTGCTGGACGGAGCCTCTCATAAAGTTCGTCACATGTCACGATTTTCCGCTTTACACATCCACTCGCCACAGTGGCCAACAGTATAGGTTTCGCAGGTCGTCACTCCACCTGGCTGGAGAGCGTCCTACTCTACGTTTGCCGATGCGCGATCTCTACTAGTTCTACGGGTTTTAACCCGTCCATGGTTGTCAGTTCTTCTACAGATATGGCCAGCCCATTGCCACTCCAACTTGCTAATCCTTTGAGCTAGGCCGGTTACTTTAGCTCTCTGTCAAATAATTTCATATTTTTTCTTTAATAAAAGAAAGAAAATAATACATTATGAAAGAAATATAATTTTATTTTGTAATAGTAATATAAATTTATGTAGACAGGTAAGCAATATAAAAAAAATAACTATAGCTTATCCATGTTATGTGTCACAAAAAAGGCCTCAACTCAGCATAATGCTGTTTACCAAACAGCGCTGATCATCCGTTAAAGCCGTTCAGGAAAAAGGTTCAGGTAACGGAATATTGTCTTGATATTCGACCACGCCACTTCCATAGAACTATTTACAAACACTGTTTGTTTGTTTTTAAAATATCTTTATTTCACATAAACATTTTATACATTGGGCATCTCTAGTGTTAATAAAGTCCTGGAGATACCAAGAAATTGTATAATGATTCGTTTTCAAGCTCAACACTTACCAAATTTACACTACCAAATCTAATTGCGTACCAAAACTACGTCATTCATTGGAGATCGCTTAAATTAACAATAGGCACGACTTCCTCTAAATAGTTCAAACGATCTCCAATTAAATAGGTATTTATATTTTTGGAGAGCGATGCTGACCGTGCGGTAGCATATGCGCTCAGGGCGGTATACATTCTGACGGCACCCGGTTCAAACCTCGACCCTGACCAATGACTTATTTAGTAGTTCAACAAATTATGTGTCGTTCCGATGCCATCGCTCAAAAACGGTGAAGGAAAAACATCCTGAGGAAACCGGTATGTCCGAGAACCTCAAAAGTTCAAAGACATGACTTTCACCAACATGCACTGGGCCAGCATGGTGGTGGGCCCTAGCCCATCCTCTCTCTCTGAGAGAAGGCCCGAGTCCTAGCAGTGGGAACATGATAGGCTGAAATAATGATGATGTTTAAGTTTCATTTGTATTTTCGGTGTATAATAAAGAAATATTGTATTGTATTGTATGATTATATAATTTCATGTCTGATTCTCAAAGTCAAAAATCATTCAATGAAATACTAGACTGGAATGCAAATGTTCTGAGAAACATATCTTTACATTTAAGATCTTTGGTGTTGTAAGAATTGTTGGAAAATTTGAGCATCGCATCCTAGGATCATAAAAAGTCGTGTAAGCACGGTGATTGGCTGGAATCGACGCGTCTACTAATTGACAGGGTTCCCCAACTAACACATCAGTTTATATGTAGTGATTTTATCTTCTAGACTTTATGATCGGTCACTTAATTGTAAACACTTACTGGGACCTACAAATCTTGCGATTTACCATGTCCTACGAAGCACGTTACATATATTTAATTAACGAAGCCGTGAAGTTTTCGTTTAAATTGTAACAATATTATGGCAACTGTCATAATATGTATTCTTTGAGCGGCTGCACTTTTTTGCTAATCCGCATTCTTCAGTCTTCCCGTGAACATGGTGCATGTAACTGCGCTGAAATATCGGGAGCTCCTAAAACCTTATCACAGTAAATACCTAATCATAATAACTTTATCTTGGATTATATGTATAAACTTGTAACTTCGGTGATATAAACAGGTAATTTTTTTTTACCGTCTTCCTCCTACTTAATTTTCGCTGAGCCATTGACCCTACCCACACAAACACACTACATAGTACCTCGTAAAGTATTGGAAATTAATTACAACAATTATATCGATAACAAGGTGATTAATAATACTGCTTTATGTGTTTAGTTATCGTTGTGTAAGGTTTTACGGTATATTAAGCTTTTATTTAACTTGCCCTGTTAGTATGTATGTGGAAGACAAATCTTGCAACTGAATTTAAGACCAGTTGTCCCCAACCGATTGAGGTGAAATTTTACATACACCTTTAGTATGAATGATAATGCATGGTTAGCTAAGTGACGTCATTCTAAATCCAATATGTCAGACCAGGTATTTTTTATACATCCCCATGATAGATAGATAAACTCTTTATTGTTCACACCTTCGACCAAAATAAGATGAATGGACAGACTATAACCATTGAACTTGTTCAGTAAAAACGAGTCAAAACCGTCAGACATATACTTCACCACCTAATTATAACCATGTACAAGTACATTTGTAACAATATATTGATAGCGGTTTTTTGTTGTGTCATTACACTGTGGGAAAGCACACGAAGGCATAATTTTATAAGATGTTTCATTATCATATAACAATAGTCGCGTATTGCACTTCTTAAGTGCTAGATACCGACTGAAACGAAGTGAGCACCGGCGCTCATTTTGTAATCTTTCAAGCGCTTCCATCCATTCATTTTATTTTGGTCGGAGGTTCACACCACATATCATAAAAATTACATCTAAAACAAATGATATGGGTATCATATGAAAAGGTTTGCTGAGAATAAGAAAAAATAGGTAAAACTCCTATATAGTATAGGAGTTTTACCTATTTTTTCTGTCTGTCTGTCCTATGAATTTTTCTACTTAATAAAATCATAGATATTTTTTTTACTTAGTTTAGTACATTATAACTATATTTGGACAGTCACGCTCAGATTTCTATCAATTAAGATTCCACCTGTCACAAGCCACCAATACCTACAGTAAAAATAAAAATAAAATTATAACTGAACTGACATGATCGTTACTACAAGAAATGTCGTATATTACGACACTGCTCAAGTTGTGGTCAAATCTGAAACCACTGATGTCATCTTGCTTCCTCTTTATATGTTAAACAGAGACAAAAATAGAAATAGCGCCCACCAGCGCCCTTTTCCACGTTCATCGCAGTGTACGTTTAGAAATACATAAAAAAACAATGAAATTCGATACGTGGAATTCGGATACTTATCGAAATAATGATGTAACTTGATATCGATAATTTGAAATCGATTATCATTTTTTATAGTCAGTTATCGATGGAAAATGTAAATACAAAAATTAATATTTATGTTTCTGTATTTAAATTCACGGTAATTAGTTATGAGCACATTCCAAACAAAAATCGATAATCTATGACTGGGTTTATATTTCGTTTTGATTTCTTTTTGGCTTTGAACGGTTCGACCGTGGATTACAAAAAGATTATAAATGAAATTGCGATTTTGTTTCCAAAAAATCCAGCCAATTACTGACCCGATAATTAAGTTACAAAAAACCCGAAGAGTTAACACGTCATCCTAATCCTTAAATAATTCATTCGACAAACTGAAAAAAAAAAACGGGTCTTTTTTGAGACTCTCCATTAAGCCGAGGTTTTCATATTCCCCGTTTTTTCTTCTGATGAATAGATTTATAATTGTTTTACTGGCACGTCCCATTCAATTTGAATGTCAAATTCGCGGCGATTAAAAACAGTTTTTTTTTTGTTTTACAAGTGGGACTGGGTACAGAATATAAAGTAGTACTAAGATAATATTTACAAGTTACGACTCTCTCTCTTTCTCAAGAGCTATATACACCCCATGGGTCCCGACCCGAGGTCCTGGGATTACGTATATGTCCCCGCGTTTTTGCAGGATATAAAGTATCCTCCTAGACGTTCTTTATGATGCTCAACTTTTACTATGATCAGCATATCGATATCAATCAATCGTCTATTTTATCAATTTGGTACACTTAATATGAACTTCACAAAAGCTATCCAATGCATTTTTTTTGTTTTATCGTTAAAAGATAACAAAGATACGAGGTGCAAAGCGAGACGCAGCTGCGCGCGTGCATTCCTCTTGAAAAAGACCACCTAATGCGGTTGAAACTATAGTCGGAGTAACCGGCTTAATCGTACGTACGTGAGTAATTCCGTGTAATATAAATAAAATGTGTTAAAAACACGTCAGTTTCCATAATAAAACATACGAAAGTTCCTTTTGCATTTATAATTTAATTTTTGTGTGATAGTTGAAATTGAGAGTTTTCGCAAGTTTTTAACTACTATGTACGTCTACCTTGGTAGATTTTATATTACTTTATTTGAAAGACACAAGTATTTTTTTAAATAATTAATATCAATATTGAAATACAATTTTAAGATAGTATATTGTCCTCATGGGCAAAGAAGATAGCAAAATAAACAACGAGAGGTTTGACAAATTATCGATAACATAATATTTATATCGATTTAGAGATTGTCAAACATTTCACGCCATCGTATCGCTATTGAGTACACCCAATATGACACCTAATTAACATTAAATAATATCGATTCACCATTATAATTTTTGCCTTAAATTTAGTGACCTATATTTTGATTTAGAAATAGCCAAATTTCGAACTTAAAATAATATATTATGAACTTTTGTTTACACTAAACTACAATGTATAGTACTATAATTACAGAACGCCTGAATTTTTATCCACTAAAAACTCGAACTGTGCAAAATTTACTCGAAATTTAGCGTTATTAGACTATGTCTACTTAGATGTTTGCACATAAATTAATTAAAAAATATTACAAATTAATTACCACGATAAAAGATAAGATAAAGTGAAATTATTTTAATTGAACCCAAATAAGTACACACGTTTTAAAATAATATGGATACATCGTGATATACCTGAGAATTCTGATATGAAAATGTCAGATTGATCGACATTTATCGATAGTTATCTTATCCCATCACTACGGTCCACAACCACTAACCACTATGCTAATCCACCTCATTTGCATGTAACAAATCTGTTGGTACCCAATTATTGTTATTGTCTCTTAATTAAATTAATTAATTTAACCACTTGTGGGGTCTAAAGGGGTCTTTAGTTTAATTAATCATTGCTTTAACGTTAACTGTTAATTAATGGTAGGCTAGTTGGCTAGACATTGTCTTAGAAAAAGATCCACAGAATAAGGAACTATACAGTTTCTAACCGACTATCAAAAAAGAGGCGAGGGTTCAATTTTATTTTATTTTTTGTTTGTTACCTAAAAACTCCGTCATTTTTAAAACTATTTGAAAAATATTTGTTAGGTAATTATTGGTAACATTCAGATTATTCTCATAGAAAATTTCATTTCATAACAGAATACTAAATACCTAAGCGCGGTATAAAAATATCCAAAACAGTATTTTTTTTCCAAACATCAGTTCAATAAGAAATCAATCCCAAACTATCTATTTAATCTGAGTACACAATAGATAGTCTCACGCTATCCTCAACTCTACAGAGATTCATGTGCTTTATTGTACAGTCAGCAGCAGTAGTTAATGAGACATACAAAAATGTTATTCAGGTTTACGCGCAAAGGGAAAAAAAAGATTAATTAATTAAAGAGAAACGATCTCGATGCACTTTCGCGCCTTCTCGTATCGATACTTGGTGTAAATCTGGGTCCAGGAAAACACTACTAACTTCAAGATCATTGACCTATTCGTAAAATTTTCTTCATCATCATCATCATTTCAACTATAAGACGTCCACTGCTGGACATAGGATCGATCTCCAAAAGGGCCGGTTGGAATCGGCCTGCATCCAGCTTTTCCCTACGGTCTCTTTTAGGTCGTCTGTCCATCTTATGAGTGGACGTCCTACGCTGCGCTAACCGGTCCGTGGACTCCATTCCAGAAAATTGTCTTAACAAAGAATATTTCTCAAGTAGTTTTCTTTACGACCAAACCATAAAAAGTAGGTATATGTTATGTTGGTATGATGTAAGTCTGAAATTTAGTACACAGAGCTTCGTTCTTTCGAATTTTTCTGTGACAATTTCTGAACTATGATGACATGTGACCACAATTATATGACTTTGGCTTCAAAAAACGGAACCCTACCATATTATGCGTGCCTCGAGTCTCGACACGCTCTTAGCCAGTTATTTTCTGAAGTTCTTACTAAAGTGCGTCTTACTGTACGCAGGCTGGGGTGAAAGAAATCAGGGCCGGCATTGTCGGTGTGTGTTCACTGGAATTTAATCTAGCGGCGGACGTGTGAACCCGGCTTTATTATGGAGGACCATTATGTACCAGACCTTATTATGGGAGCTATTCAACTTTTCTTAGGGACTACATGAAGATATTTTTACAAGCAATTTTTTATTTATTTAATACTTTATTGCACACTTACAGATTAAGTAAACATGTACAATTGGAGGACTTAATGTTAAACATTTTCTACTACATTATTTTGTTTATTTAAGTCAAATCATGCAAGCTAAAAAATATCTTAACCGATTTTGCTGTAATTTTGCATGTTTTGATGACTATACAATAATGCATAACTCTTTATTGTAATATTTACAAAAAGGCCGCAAAAAAAAAAAAATGTGTGTGGAGTCCCTTCGCGCGGAAGAAGTTATACTTCAACAAGGAACCCTAAAATTATAACTAGAACAAAAATATCAACAATTTAAAAACATGCTTTTCTCGAGATTCGAACCTAGCTCCTTAGGCTTCTCGATCCATTAGCAACACCATTACACTATCTGCTAGTCGCAGCGCGAAAAAAGGATACGCATTTCGCAACCATACGAGAGAGAAAAATTCCCCCTCCATGGTAGCGTTAAACGTTTAACGCAACCTTGTTGCAAGTCGCATAAGAAATATAACTTCAAAAATTAAATCGTTTAAATCCCCCCCCCCCCCCCCACGCCCCCAAGCACAGAAGTTCGGTTCATTACCAACTGGCTATCAAATATATGTTGTATTGTTTATGATCAAAGGTTTGCGTCAACTAGTAAATAATAACTCACAATTCTCAAAACCTCCAGGCTTACCTAATAAACTCATCGTCTATTCACAATTTACTCCATTCCGCACAAAATTACTTTATTAAATACATTTTCAGCTCACACCTACAGGAATCACACCTCTTCATACGAAATTGTCTCAAGGGTCATAGCGCATTGCACTAACACGTTTCGCGCCTCATTTAGTACGTAAAGTTAACGTACTTTTTAAGTTTCATAAGAGGACACGGTATTTATAATTCTTTTTTTTACGTGTGTATTATTCTACAAGGCAGTCCTATTGTATGTTCCAATCTAGAAGACTGAAGGTTAACCACACAGACAACAAACAAACTCAGGGTCGAAGGTCATTTGAGGTGATTCACATATACAAAAACGTGGTCTCTAACTATGGGCCTCATAAGCAAGCTCAAAGTCGCACAACGAGCTATGGAGAGGGCTATGCCCAGGGTTTATCTACGAGATCGAATAAGAAATGAGGAGATCTGTAGACGAACAAAAGTTACCGTCATAGCCCACCGGATCAGCAAGTTGAAGTGGCAGTGAGCAGGGCACTAATCACGCAGAACAAATGGCCGATGGGGCCAAAACGTTCTGGAATGGACGGACCGGTAAGCGCAGCGTAGGACGTCTCACAAGATGGACAGACGACCTAAAAGAGACCGCAGGGAAACGCTGGATGCAGGCCGCTTCCAGCCGGACCTTTTGGAGATCGATGGGGGAGGCCTATTTCCAGCAGTGGACGTCCTATGGCTGAAATGATGATGATGATGACATATCCAAACAGTTCCCTGGCTGCGTCCGAAACGGGTTCAGCCAGTAGTCTA
Source organism: Agriopis marginaria (assembly GCA_932305915.1). Lineage (NCBI taxonomy): Eukaryota > Metazoa > Arthropoda > Insecta > Lepidoptera > Geometridae > Agriopis > Agriopis marginaria. The sequence continues at coordinate 14,698,043 of OW029914.1, read as the reverse complement.
TTAAACTGATCCACCATCTAATCTGTTCAGATGGTAAATCTCCAAGTCTCTTTCTCTCATGCTGGAGAGGGCAAAGTTATTTAGTGGGTTCATCATCAGCCAAAAGCCGTCCACACTGAACGACAGCCTGCCTTTTGCATCCACTGGATCCAAAAGGTCAGATTATTTAGTGGGTTATGCAAGAAATATTTTATTTTATCCTACTAATGTTGAGACGGCGCGTGTGTATTTGCTATTCTTTCTAAGACTTTTAACATCTAATATCTACGATAGGGTGACGAGCGCAGTGCATTGCCACGCAGGGTTCTGGATGAAGTTCTAAATTGTAGATGGCTATAAACTGTTATGAGCAAGCGGGACGCTAACCACCAGGCAAGTGACTTGCTCGCCCCAGGTTTTTTTTTGCAGTTTTTTATTTTATTTCGTCCGGTGTCGTATTAGTATAGTGTGCTTTGACCGTTCTTCGCGAGAGGAGGTTGGGGTAAGGTAGGACCCTACACAAAAGTGACAAAAGCTAGAACCATAATAAACACACGGCACTGACAATTGACGAGCGGAATGTAAGGCGCGTGGTAAATAGCAGATATTTTGTTATCGTGTTGTTTTGACACACTGCTAGGCGGAACGGCAAACAGTTTTATCACAGAAGACATATACATAGTACAAGTAAACTTTGCACAATCTATAAATATAAAAAGCGATATAATGTATGTTCTTTATGGACTCCGAATGGACTGATTTTGATGAAATTTTCAGCAAATCTTCAGATTAGCCCAGCGAGTGATTTTGTGAATCATTCAGTTATCATTAAAAGAAATACATCGTAATTACAGCTGGCAGAGTAAATAATAAAATTGAACCGAGTATTACTAATTCTTAGTTGTAATACTTCAGAACGCCATAATCAGCACAATAAACATCCGTATATCTCGCACCAATCGGAGGAGCGTAGGGCAAACGGAACACACTTGATAAATAGCCGCGTAACAACAATATCGAGTTACAAATTGGACCTTTTGTCGCCGTATTAGGAACGGAAGTAGCTTCAATAGGACGCCGAATTTTCACCTTTTAGTACGGTATATTGAGGTAGCGCCCGGTCGTCACTATGCCAGGTTATGATAAGACCGATTGATACAATTGTACGGACTTTTTTGCTGAAAATAAGAAATTGTTATACTTAAATGGATTGTATGTAGAAGACATAAGCAAATATAGCACGTAAAATAATTTCAATTTTTACATTAAAAATGTTGTATCTGCCAATAAATAAATAAAAAACAACTAGACTCGCTGTTGTACGTATTTATAAATGATAACTCAGATTAACCCATCCAGGAATAAAATATTAATTATATGGAGGTGTAAAGTATACATAAGCGACGGAGATCACGTACTATCAGGCGGCACCTTGTTTGCCACCGATGGCAAAAAATGAAATAGGTATCATATTCAAATTAAATACTTTTAACAGATTTGCGTGTATTTTAATTCGTGACTTTTCTAACACTATATAGTGTCCGTGGTCACAGGTAGACTAGATGACGAAAGTATATATAAATGTACGAAATTATTAACAAGTAGGTACCGCAAATGGTTTTTACGATATGGCGTATGCATCTTGTCAATAACTAAACTTCATACTTCTTTGACGCTCCAAGCGGTCTTTTTATTTATTTTTTTATAATAGATGCCATTGGCCCCCATCTCATGGAAAAAAAAAACTATCTCATCTATGGAGGTAAAATTTGGACATAAACTGATGCACGAGATTCAACGATGTTAGCGCGTTTGGTATATAGATTTCAAACATTAAAATCATAATATTTTACTTCCGCCTAGTACATAGTGTGAAAGGGTTGTCCACAGTTTGCTAAAATTCGCCTGTTGTCCTGAGGTGTTGACTCACGGAGTTTGCTCAGCGTTAGTAACGAACGGGTGATAAATCAAAATGTTTGTTTTGCCTAAAATGCAAACCGGTTCAAGTTTACTCGCTCGTATCAACTTGCGGCAGTGAATCAAGATGGCAGGGCAGATAAAATTCATTAATAAAATATGATTTAATTTTATTAAACAAAAAACTATAAAGATTTTCTATCTATCTATAATTATGATTATCGTCGGAAAGTCACAACACAAAGCAGTCAATTTAAATTAAATCATATTTTATTAATGAATTTTATCTGCCCTGCCATCTTGATTCACTGCCGCAAGTTGATACGAGCGAGTAAACTTGAACCGGTTTGCATTTTAGGCAAAACAAACATTTTGATTTATCACCCGTTCGTTACTAACGCTGAGCAAACTCCGTGAGTCAACACCTCAGGACAACAGGCGAATTTTAGCAAACAGTGGTATCATTTAAAAAAAAATCATTTTTTATTATTTTAATTAAAATAATACTACCAAATTGAGACCCATTTCCTTTTTTGAAGGTGGTGAAAAATACGTTAGTTTTGCTTAATCAAAAGTCCGGACACAAAAAAAAGTTCAGGACAGCGCCCGTCTAATAGTGATTTATCATCTATGTCAAATATCCGTACATATTGGACAGATAGTCCTGGCGGATGACAACCCTAGGCAGGAATTAATGTTTATGTTACGCGGAAAGGGTGTACTAAGCCGAAAGGGGTCCACAGGGACCATCATTATGAACAACTTTTACTATGAGAGCAACTCTGAAATCTCGAAAAAAAAAAACTGTTATCCCATAGAAAACGGTCATTGACACTCGACAAAATGTATGGAACAGCTGATATTTAGATTGATATTTCAGGGTTGGTACCATAGTAAAAGTTGTTCACGATGATGGGTACTATCGACCCTTCTCGGCTTCTTACACCCTTTCCGCGTAACCCTGTATAGTAGCAACAAATAATAATTAAATTCTACATAAAAGCTCCTAGCTCCTAGCTTTCATTCCCACCCTGCTCAGCAATAAGTCACATTTCAGCTCATAAAGCCCATTTCAGATTAAAATATACGCCAATAAATTATCGTATAAATCGTCAACAATCGATACTAATAAGCACAATAAGTTCCCGAATTAAATACGCATTTCTCGCCTATGACGTATAAAAGCACCATTTTAACAAGACCTCTCATACATCAACATTTCATAAAAGATGGCGGTTCAGGATGAACTGGTCGTTTTTATTCTGTGATATACGGGAGGGTATTTTATTTAATATTGGAATATTGATTTATTGCTGTAGTTGAGTGTCCTACATTGGCCCAGTCTCCCCTAAATTGTGTTTAGGAATGTATTTTCTGAATGTAGCAATTTTTCATTTTAGCCTAATGTAAGTATTTATGTTTTATGCCAAGATAAATGTCTAGACGTACATTTCAAAACTGTGAAACAAAAATACTCTATGTAAAGGACAGGCCTATAATCTAAGTAGACTTCACAAGCGTTCCAAACTGTATGAAAACTAAGCGTGTCAAATATTTCGTACCTAGAAGTGAAATATCTTTATTCTGTCGGCCAACTCTATTTGCGGTATTCTTACAACTTAGTATCGCACAATTATAAATTTTCGTTTCAAACTGACACGTGTTGTCGCGGCATCGATTGAGCAGACTGATTTTAGCCGGACTCAATTACGACGATTAATCATAATTATATTGGAAATATGACATGCAAGGTAGGTCAACTTGTGGCGTCTTCTTGGATATAGGTCTGTGATGTTAAGCAATATGTTCCAACTAGCTGCGCTGAGTTAGGTATGGTCAAACTTGAATACACCATTTATTAAACTAATCTTTGCCATAACTTATTACCTTTTCTGTGTTAGGCGACGTGCACGTCGAATGCCAGGATTAAAATTGAACGTACCTGTAACAAAAAAGACAAACATTTTGAAAACGACGTTTTGCGAAAGTGACATTATGCGAAAGTGACCAAATTATTTACGATGACATTCAGCGAAGGTGTAATTCTGCGTCACGACCATTCGTTTAAGCGGTTTGGCGGTATGCTGAAAAAGCACGAACGATAATTATTGTATGAAGGCATATCTCTCTCGTTTGTCTGACCATTGAGTTAACTGCACTATTTTCGTGTAAAAATAACAAAATTGCTTCAAAAGCATTGAACCTTGTGCTCTCAAATTGGGCACCTTTTACGAACATAATCTTCTATCCCCAAATTAATTTTCTACTCCGCTACTTTTCTATTAATATCTAACAAGTCCATGTTTTGATACAATCTCCCCCGGGGTTAAACCACTGCGATGTAATGCGCAAACTTTAAAAATCGTACATCACAAAAAGGGTAATCTGAATAAGTTACAGTGAGTGAGTAAGCAGCCCTTAAGTAAGGGTCCAAGTTCAAGTTCTTAACTTAAAGTTGTCGCTCCACAGATAGCTTAATTTATTTTCTTTCTTAAAATTAAGTATACTTAAAAAAAATACCACATAATCATCATCAGCCCGAAGACGTCCACTGCTGAACAAAGGCCTTCCCTTAGATTTCCACACTGAACGAAAGCCTGCCATATGCATCCACTGGAATCCTGCGACTCTCACGATATCGTCACCAAGTGGGAGGCCTACCTACGCTGCGTCTTCCGGTTCGTGTCTTATACTCAAGAACCTTTCCTCCCCATTGGTTATCGGTTCTTCGAGCGATGTGGCCTGCTCATTGCCACTTTAACTTGCAAATCTGAGCAGCTATGTCGGTGACTGTAGCTCTTCGGCGAATATCCTCGTTCTAGGTTTTATCGCGCAATGAAACTCCGATTATAGCTCTCTCTATTGCCTGCTATGCGACTCTGAATTTTTCCAAAAGGCTATCAATTAAAAAAAACATTAGTAATGAGGCAGTAGCTGAAATATAAGTGTATTCGTAATAATATCCGATTTATGACAGTTTGATATTCATGACGCAGTACAGTAACAAGAAAAAAATTGCATGTACAAAATAAAGCACTATCAAAGTCGCACATAGAAAGGGCTATGCTCGGGGTTTCACTACGAGATCTAATCAGAAATGATGAGATCCGTAAACGGACAAAATTCCCAACATAGCCCACCGGATTAGCAAGTTGAAGTGGCAGTGGGCAGGGCACATAGCAAGCAGAACAGATGGCCGTTGGAGCCGAAAGGTTCTAGAATGGACACCACGGACCGGTAAGCGCAGCGTAGGACGTCCACCCAAAAGATGGACAGACGATCTAAAAGAGACCGTAGGGAAACGCTGGATGCAGGCCGTTTCCCCTATTGGAGATAGCTGGGAGAGTCCTATGTCCAGCAGCAGACGTTCTATGGATGAAATGTCTTGCAATATTTTTTTTCTTATAAGAAAAGAAAATTGCAAGGACAAAATAAATAATACTGGTTTAACCGTTTTAAGGTTCCGTACCCGAAAAACCCTATTAGAAAACCCTCAGTGCGCGAGCCCGACTCGAACTTGGCCTGTTTTATTTACGCTCGCTTCGCTTATGCCTTCACGCGAGTAACGAAATCCTAATACCGTTCATAAATATTCCAAGCAAGTCTTACATAAGTGTAGGTAAGTGAGACCGCATGTTTGCGCGAGGAAATTTGTTTACTAATAATTTAAAAGGGCCTACATGGAAGGCTTACAATCTTACATTTTCTTTTATACATTCATGAAATATGCTTTCAAAGATTTTGCAGTGTTTGGAGAGGGTATGAAAGAAATTCATTTCGTGGAACGTAATTTTGATTACAAACAAGGGATTGCTCAAAGTTTTCTTATATATGCGTGAGGAAATTTCAGTGAAAGTAACAATAGCATAATCTTTACTATAATCACACTCACACTAAAATTTGAAAGTATGTGTGTATATGTGTAATTATACAGGATGTATCAAATCATCAGGGTGGTGACAAATTTCTGTTCATTACCAAATTATAGCTGGTAATTTCGTTTATTTGGACGATCACATACTAACGTCGGCCTAATCATTTCACCGAATCGATAAGTCGGTTATTTTTATTGATAATTATTGTATTTTGTGGTGGTACGGAACCCTCATTGCGCGAGCCCCATTAGCACTTGGTCAGTTTATTTATATTACAATGAAAAACAATCGGTCTAGTCTATCAGACGTCGAGTTAAGCCCGTAATAGATTTTAGTCCAAAATAGTCACAATTACAAATTATTTCAATTAGAAAAGTTTCTGCTACTGATGGTGGTTTAATTAATTTCAGAACTTTATAAAGGTCCTTTTGTACAGACAGTCTAACATAACGTTTGGTCGGACAATAGAAAGTTTTGATAGTAAAATGTATGGGTGAAATCTAATTATATATGGTCTTTGTTGAGAGCGGTATGTGTGAGTTTTTGTCTGGCTTTAGAAATATGTTAGAAATTAATATTCTGACTTTGAGATTATATTTTCAGAGATATTTTTAAAACAAGATCTTAAAAGTGTCTAAGGCTTAGATCAGACAAACAAGGGTGGAGACAAACTGGCCTGAATGCTGATGCTTTCGAACTCACAGCAGACGACCATCTCACCTTTTTAGGGTTCCGTATCCAAGAGTAAAAACGGGATATTTTAAACGGTTACTTATATCTTTCGAACCGTAATAGATAGCCAGTTAAGTCTGTTAAAAGATTTTTTTACAGAATATGTAATGTTACGGCGGGTTAACTAACAAATAATAAAAAAGTAAAACAATAACCCCATGCAACAAACGCATTTTTTTAACGTATTTTTGTATTAGCTCTAATGTAAAAACGGTAATACGTACAAGCGTCAAACTTGGCATGATTATATAGTACACACTGTAATTAAAGTATAACAACAAATAATAAATAATGGCCAAGTGCGAGTAGGTGATAAAATTCTGTTCATTACCAAGTTATAACTGATAATTTCGTTATTTGGATGACCTTATCATTCGAAATTCTATATTTAACTAATTTTGAAATCGGTTTTTTAATTTCATTATTATTGTATTTTGTGGTGATGCGGAACCCTCAGTGCGTGAGCCCGACTCGCACTTGGCCAGTTTAATTTTGCATGTGGACTAATAGTTAGCTCATTGGTGTCGCTACAAGTTTCTTAGTGTGCGTGAAAAATTAGTAGGCAAGTGAGTCGACTTACAGTTTATAAATGCGTTAAACGGTTTAGCAGTACCTATAGTAAAAAAACAATTTGAAAAATTGAGACAACACAAAAAATTTACACGAACGATAATTGTTCTCCCTTGTTTTTCAGATCTAAGTTATAAGAATTTAAAAAACTGTATTCAAAGCGCTTCAATGCAAAGTATGCAAAGCGGACGATCTAAAAGAGACTGCGGGAAACGCTGGATGCAGGCCGCTTCCAACCGGCCCTTTTGGAGATCGATGAAGGAGGCCTATGTCCAGCAGTGGACGTGCTATGGCTGAAATGATGATGATTATTCAAAGAGCTTCGTACGGGTTTGTTTTGTGGTGTAGCATTGCGAACTCGGGACCTCCGGCGCAAGTCAGTCCAATCAAACATACAATCTTTTTCGTTCATAATATTACTGTGATTGTGACGATATAAATACATATATACAATAATATAATATTATCTCACAAAGCAACATATTCTTCAAGGTCATATAAAAGTGCGGGCGAAAAACTTTTGATCTCGCATGTCAATCAGAATCCCAATATCGGGATATGAAACGCCACCTGCAATATCAGAAAGGTAAGTTCCCATCGGACGAATAAACTACCTGGACCCGACACTCGACTCACTTCGACACGCGATGCCAGACGCAACAGAATAGATATAAGTAGCCTACCTACTAGATATTTCACAGCAATGACAGCATGCGTAAGGCATTTACACGAAAACTGCTCTGAGTTGGTTCCATTTTAGACCTTATAGATATTGAGCATGAAAGTTTTTGAAAAATCAAACACAAATTGCTTAGGTATGCATATGCATAAGGTTTAAACAAATATGAGATCTTAAAAGTGGTTCAAACAAAAGCTGAAGTAAAATAAACTCAGTTAGCACAAATAATTGTCTTTGTGGTAATAAAGTTCTTTAAACCTAAACCTAAACGTAAGTAGATCGCGTGTGTACTGTGACGGTTCTAATAGACGCATAAGTATTTTTTTCTGATTGTATATTTGTTTCGTTTTCACAACAAAACAGCTAACCTTTTTGGACGTTGTTCTGGCATATAAATTATCCAAATGTGTTATATTTCAACTACTACTATATTTTATCTTGTTTTAAATGTTTATCGGGACTTATCACGTATTATTTAATTCAGGTAAAAATTTACACATTTAAAACATGTGTTCAAATCGCGAAAGTTAAAAATTACTATATTTTATCTTAGTAAAAATACTAAGCAGCATTAAGACGTTTCAAATGTCCTACTATATTTTTACAGGTAATTTGATATAAAAAGTCGGTTACCCTAGTTTGATTCACACTTCATGATAAGCGAAAGCGACGTTGTACCCGACGATAGAGAATGCACACTTGTGTTCTGCATAATGTTTTCACCCAAATAATGGTTTCATAATTTTTACGGTCGATTCACGTCCTGTATCTTATTCGCCGAAGTTCCCACCCCTTCAATATCATTCCCTTTTCACCCCTTCTCGATAGGCAGAATCCGGACTTATACGTTGGAATTTGAATTTTTTGCTACTGTTTCTCTTATGTTGAAAGTAGATATGACTCGCAGGTTCGTTCGCGTTTTTTTCAGGTTTACTTTACTTAAAGGGTAGCTCAAGTGAAGCAATTCGTCATCATCATCATTTCAGCCATAGGACGTCCACTGCTGGAAATAGGCACACCCCATCGATTTCCAAAAGGACCGCTTGGAAGCGGCCTGCATCCAGCGTTTCCCTGCGGTCTCTTTTAGATCGTCTGTCCATCTTATGGGTGGACGTCCTACGCTGCGCTTACTGGTTCATGGTCTCCATTCTAGAACCTTGACACTTGACCTTGAAAGTGATTTTAATGCTTATTACCATTTTCAGGGGGCTTACAGCCAACTCTTTACGCTGTATCAAACCAACGTTAAAACCGCGCATTTCGGAAAATCATGCGAACGTGAACTTTACGCGCACAGATACGGTTTGGGGTGGCGCAACATTTATTCATCACCTAAACTTGATTGCTTTATACAGCTAGGCGTAAGGCTCCTGGTCAAATTTTATAATTTTTTGCAAATTCATACTTGAGTGATTATATCTTATTTATTTTGATTTAAGAAAGCGGGTGCAACAATGAGGCACATCTAGTTAGATTAAGTCTTCGACCAAAATAAAATAAATGGACGGGCCCAGAAGAAGCGCATTTTTGAAGATTACGTTATGAGCCCCGGCGCTCACTTCGTTTCAGTCAGTCTCTAGCCGTAGAAAGTGCCACACATGACTTTTGTTACATGATAACGAAACATCTGACAAAATTATATCTTCGTGTGCTTTCCCGAAGTGTAAATAGAAATTAAGAAATCACTATAAATTTTTCTAACTAATGTACTGTAATGTACTGGTTATAATTAGGTGTTGAAGTATATATCCGAGGGTTTGACTAGTTTTTACTGAGCAAGTTCAATGGTGGTAAAGTATGGCCCGTCCATTCCTTTTATTTTGGTCGAAGGATTAAGTAGGTAAACCTAGTCTAAAGTTAATCTAACGTTACGTAACTTAACCTCAAAGTTGACACAGCTAACCTTGCAACTCCAACTCAAACCTAGATCCAGAGTAAGCTGGTTAGGTATTACCAACACAAATACCTAAAGTAGGGGCTGACTCAGAACTTTGTGATATGATGCGATTACGAGTGAGTAAACTTTAGCGGTAAACGTGTTGGCCCATTGGGAACATATTATTTTATTGACCCTCGACGCAAAAAGATAAGTTTAACATGTATATCTGTGTAGCTATGTGGCTGTATATCTGTGTGCTTGTCTGTATCATCCCAAACAGCTGAACCGATTTAGATTAAGTTTTTTTTAAGTTACTTGATTGGTTGAGTTGGATGGTTACTTGATTGCATCATAATCAACAATAAACCCCTTGAAACACAAGCAACAATATCAATAATGCTTGCAACTGAACTAACAATAAACACCTTGCAACGTAACCAACAATAAACACCTTGCAACGTAACCAACAAAAAACACCTTGCAACACAAACAACAATAAACACCTTGCAACACAAGCAACAATAACCACCTTGCAACACAAGCAACAATTAACAACTCGAAACACAAGAAACAATAACCATCTTGCAACACAAGCAACAATTAACAACTTGCAAAACAAGCAACAATAAACACCTTGCAACACAAGCAACAATAGCTTGCAAAACAAGCAACAAAAACATCTTGCAACACAAGCAACAATAAACACCAACCACCACCAACCACCTTTACGTTTCACCCCTATTTGGCTAACAAGTTTGACCAATATGATGTGATTAGCCAACCCTCAGGTGACTATGGGGTATTTTTGGCCCACGTTTGACTTGGTCCAACTCGACCCGTTATGATCAAGTTAGAAAACTTCGTCTGCCCGACATAGTTATGATTTAATTATGTTTAGGACAGTTATTTGGTCTCAGGAGGATAGATAGAATCGTGAGAAGGTATAATAGGAAAAATATTTATGTTTTACCAGGCTTTTGTTTGTGTACTAAGTAGATATTTTATAGATTTGATAGCCCGTTGGTTCAGTTGGTAGTGAACCTGCCTTCTGAGCTTGGGGGCGTGGGTTCGATTCCCACCTAGGACAAACATTTATGTAGTGAACATTTGTGTTTGTTCTATATCTGGTTGTTAATATCTATTTAAGTATGTATTTAAAACTACATATATATGTATATCAGTCTCTGGCAGCCATATCACAAGCTTTGCTTAGTTTGGGGTCAGATGACCGTGTGTGCAAAAAAAAAACCCGAATATATATATTTATTTATATATATACAGTTCATCATTTCAGCCATAGGACGTCTGCTGGACATAAACCTCCCCAATTGATCTCCAAAAGGGCCGGTTGGAAGCGGCCTGCATCCAGCGTTTCCCTGCGGTCTCTTTTTAGGTCGTCTGTCCATCTTGTGGGTAGACGACGGACGTCCTACGCTGCGCTTATCGGTCTGTGGTCTCCATTCGAGAACCTTTTGACCCAGTCTGCCAGTTCTGCGTGCTATGTGCTTTACCCACTGCCACTTTAACTTGCTAATCCGGTACTACGTTATTCGTAAAAAAAATGTTATCACACCAACTGCTAGTCAAATCGCAGATCTTAACCATAAGCGAATTCCCCATCGCTAGACCACATTTTCTTAGTAGCTTTACCTAGTTTGTGCGCTAGACAGTGGAATATCCTATTTCTTCGAAGCCTTATTCGTAATTTGTATGCTGAGAAGATATCTGAACCCTAGAACTTTAGGAACCCTAAGATATTGGATTAGGCAATATACTTACTCGAGACAGGTGAACGAGAATTATTTAGTCTTATTAGACACTTCGCAATTATACTTTAGGAACAGTTTTTTCGGGATAAAAAGTAGCTTATGTGTTACTCCAAGGCACTGGGGCGTTCCGTACCACCACAAAATTCAATACCGAAATTACCAGTTATACCTATCTTGGTATTGAACAGAAACTTGTCACCGACTCGCCCTTGGCCATCATTTGTTGTTATACTTCAGAGTGTGTACTATAATCATGCCAAGTTTGACGCTTGTACGTACTACCGTTTTTGCATTAGAGCTAATACAAAAATACGTATGGGGACCCCTCTTTTTTTACTTTTAGACTTTTTTATTATTTGTTAGTTACTCCGCCATAACTTTACATATTCTGTGAAAATTGCAACTGGCTATCTATTACGGTTCGAAAGATTCGGCCGTTTAAAGGTAGGACAGACAGACGGACAGACTGACATCGTAGGCTTAGTAATAGGGTCCCGTTTTTACCCTTTAGGTACGGAACCCTAAAAACGATCACCGAAATTTTTATGTAGACAAACACTGCACAGGGGGATGTCTGTGACCTGTGATGGTACCTATCACTAGATGGAGGTCCGACCTAGTTAACTTAACCATTTATCTGAGGAATCGAGGAAGGAAATACTCGCCAGCAAGAGTATCTGAGGAAATACTCCTCAGATTTCAACATTAAGTTATTACAATCTCTTTTATTAAAACTCCTTTGTTTGAACAAAAAATATCCGAAATTACAACGGTCGCCATCAAATTAGAGCTGTCCCCGACAGACACAGTTCAAAGAAAACTCGCGCAGAACAATAAATTCTAATATCTGAGGCCTTGTACTTTCCTCCTTCATTAATTTAATGCTTGTCCCGAGTAATTAATTATTAATTTGATTTTACAGATCATAAAATTCGTGTTTTAGGTGATGTTTGGCTGGGAATGGAAGCTGGACTTTCATGGTGGATATTCTTTCTTGGTTTTTCTTTTGTGTATTTTGCTGAGAGACGTCCTTGTGTTTGTGTGAGAGATGTCATTGCTCGTTGAAGTCATAGCGGGAAGAAAATGGAGTTGGGCTGGCCATACATTTCGGATGGACAGTCACCGTTGGCAAGACGCATCCTTGAGTGGAGACCGTGGGTAAACACCAGACCACCAGGCCGCCCACCAAAACACTGAGTTGGCGATATTCCAAAACACGACGGTCACGACTGGATGCTCAAGGCAGAAGATCGCAGGTCGTGGAGGAAATTGGGAGATGCCTATGTTTAGAAATGGACGAAGAAAGGCTAAAGCAGAAGAGTATTCAAAAGGAAAAGTCATTCACCGTCTCTCGTGAACTAAAGACACGCAGAGAGCGGGACGGCGACAAGACTGTTAACAAGCGTCATACCAACGCTAACGCCTGCTGTGTGGTCTCTCCAACAGTTTAACTCACGCCGCGCTTGCGCCCCGTCGCCGTCCCGCCAACGCCCGCCTTGCCATAATTCTGCAATCTCTGCTAGCTATACGTCTAGTTGCTATTCTCAATTTGAATATCTACCACCATGGACCTAACGATTTTATGGTGGCTTCATGAACCGTATGCATTCCTCGTTGTCATCATCATCAGCCTCTTTTATCCTACTGCTAGTATAAACTTTTGTTTTGTAAGGGTGGAGGAGGGGGATTAAACAGGGGTCTTACCCCTACTTGTTGTAGAGCCTTAGTTCATCAACACAAGAGTTAGATGGCGGTTCAAAGCACACCTATTTAAAATAATCGTAAAAGAAATAGTAAATCAAACTCAACGTAAACGCAATCAGCCAAAAACACTAAAACTCTTACATTATGTCGCTGAAATCATTAAAGCGTTTTTCAGCCAAATTGAAGATACTTTACCCATGAGCTTATGTATTAATCTAAATTTATTGCTTTCAAACACATACTAGTTCCAACCGTATTACTTAAACTATAAGTTTGAAAATGGTATGAAAGAATAAAGGTCGTAGAGCAGAAAATTTACAACTACCGCCATAAGTAAAATGTCTTAAAGGAATGAGATATGAGGTCAATCTTTATTCATAGGTATAGAACCGCACCGATATTTCTAAATCGGTCGTTATATTTGTCAAAAGTTGTAATATGGTAGGTAATAGGTATTTTGGTTTTGAATTAATTTAGAGCAGAATTGGACTGGAGTTGAGCTTGTAATACCATTTTAACCGACTTCAAAAAAAAGGAAGTTCTTCATTAGACTGTATGTGTTTTTGTGTGTCTGTTACGCCATTGCTTCACCAATTATGAATACATTACTTCAAAAGTGGTCCTATATAAATTTTGATGAAATTAGCTCGGCGCTTTATGAAAAAACAACAAAAAGAAAAATATATGCACATGCAATATATGACGTTTTGGTTTGTGGTTCCATTCAACAAAAGTTTGTATGAGGACTTTCAATCTCTGTTTTAACGGTCAGTTTTCTACTTTTTATTTATTTGTTTATTTATTTATTCATCAACAGAATGCTTACAATTAAACCAAAGCGCAAACTATTTAAATAACAAATATTATGTATTCTACTTAATTACCTACTAAGAAATAACCTTAAATATGAGTTAGTTTAGTTTTGTCTATTTAAATAAATAAAATAAAATGTATATTTTGAGTAGGCTTTTTTTTTCAAAAAAATAACTATATATTAACCTAGGATACTTTTAGATTGGTCCCATAAAAATTTCATCAATATCGGTTCAGTAGTTTTGATTTTAAAATCTAAATAACTGGAAAAATATGTCATCCATGTAAACATTGCGTAATTTGAAGTCGGTGTTTTAAATGATTATTCGATTTCTAAACCACGTCTAGCGCGTACATTCGTATGGGCTAAGCAATCTCATAATTATTACTACCCAATCAGGGAACTGTAAAAACCCCCCTTCCACCCCTCTCTAATTGCATCCGCAACAATGGAGCAAGGGAAATGGCTTGAAAAATTACGCACTATTGTCCAGTGACTTGTGATGTCGCTCGACATAATGTCGAATTATTTTTGCAATGGTCTTTGCTTTTAATAAATTCAAATTAAACAGTTTTTACGGATTTGATCGCGTGTATTTTACGTCATTATAATTTCGACGTTTTGAACACTGCAGATCGAATCAGAAATGTAGAGATCCGTAGACGAACGAGAGACTGTCATAACCCATCGGATTAGCAAGTTGCAGTGGCAGTGGGCAGGGCACATAGCACGCAGAACAGATAGCGGATGGGTCCGAAAGGTTCTCGAATGGAGACCACGGACCGGTAAGCGCAGCGTAGGACGTCCACCCACCCACAAGATGGACAGACAATCTAAAAGGGACCGCAGGGAAACGCTGAAACTATATATATAAGATAATAGGAATAAATTATTTTCATAAAAGTTAAACTGATTCTGATGGAAATTTAGTCTGAATATAAGTTCGTAAGCCAGGACAAATAATTTTGAAACATTACATAGGATACTCAGTCTCATTGTCCCGGAAAAATGTGAAAAAACTGAAATAAACTTTACAAAGGTAAACCCGTGTTTCACCGCTTGTATTAAAATAATTGTCAAGTCTTTAAAGAATAAGACCTTTGTTAATTGCAGCACCAGCTGAGTCTAAGAATTCATCAATGAATTACAAACAAAACTTTAAAACCGACCTTAACGTTGCACAATACGGGATATTTTCCCTTGCATTTCTTAATTGGTGGCATTTAACAGCAAAGATACAATTTCCAAGATATCACATACATATAAATGATGAGAAAGTTTATTGGTTTGTTTGTTTCCACTAAACATAATAAGGGCTGAATGGATTTTAATGAAATTTGGTATGGATGTAGATTTTGACTTGGATTAAGAAATAGGCTTTAATTTTTAACCCGAAATACTAAACGATTCCTGTAGGATATCTGATGAAACTTTGCTGTTGAGTAAAATTTTGCATGAATATTAATAAAAAATAAAAACATTTTGAAGCCGCGCTGAAAGGCCAAAGGTATCTCTTTCGCACATTTTAAACACTTTAAAAGATAAAAAACTAGCGAAGTTGTTTACTTTTTTTAAAGCATTCATTCAATTCGTTTCGTTCAGAGCTAGACAATTTTCAAACATTGTTATCTTCAGTATTATGTTTAAATTTTTATTTTGTATAAATATGCCTTCTATTGAAATAGTATGATATAATTAACGTTATTTTTAGAACTAGTCTCACTAAGATCTATGATATCTTTTGGAACTTCATTATAAACTAATATCATTCATTCATTCATTATAGACTATCGCATTGCCTACGAAAGCAATTCTATAAGGATAGCAAGTGAAGCCGCGGGCCGCTACTTAGTACAATTAATTGGAGAAATTCGCAAATTGTGACTGACTTTGGTTACAAATTGGTGATGGTTCGGAAATATTTAAGACGGGGGCTTTGGTGACGTCGTAAAAATACATTAACAAGGATCTAGTCTTAATTATTTGGAATTCCAAACATTATTATCAAATAATTCCAATTATTTTCAGAGACTTTAGTGACTAAGCTTTACTGTGACTATTCCATTTTGGCCGAGCGACTTTAAACAGGAAAATTCCATATGATTTTCGTAAGCATAGAGTCCATAAGTCATAGCCGAAGTTTTTTTTATAAAATGTCAAGTGACGACAGTGATGTTTCTAGTAGTATATATTTTTATTGTCTCGCAGAAAGTGTAAAAAGTAGAGTATTTTTCCTCCGGGATAAAGGTGTCTTCGTCTTGGGCGTGCTTGAATCCCGAGCGTTATGAAGGATTCTATTCTTAACGGCCTGTTATCCGAGTCGCGTAGGCAACAAAACGCTCCCTCAGCCCCCGCCAAGTTAGAGCGACGATGCATTTTGCCGCGCAAGAGTCACGAGGCCCGCGGGTGGAGTGCAACGACAAAAACGAACATAGGTCCGACCTCGATGACGTCTGGCGCGGGACTAAGCGCGGCGCGCGCAAATTCTCGCGACCTTGTTACGCTTTTAATTTCACTAAAAAACTAAACTATTCACTATCAAAAACTTATCCAATGGAAAAAAAAATGTTAAATAAGATTGCCTTTCAGTACATGCAATTTCCAGGTTGTTACGAGCTTTCATTAGAGCATAAAACGAAAAAAATAAAATAAATCGACTTTGTTTCAGTTTTTTTTTTGATCGAGGAAATTTTATTCTATCGTGTTTTGAACCAAATCATAAACTCAAACACAGATGTATCTTGTGACATGTATTTTTTTCCGGCTCAAATATTGTAATTAAACTGAATAAAATTGATTTAAAACTGACAAATTTGGTATAGCAGGCTGTTAACTAAACTCCCACGCTACGTTCGGGAGTTAAATCTCGAATCCTTCATTACGTTCGGGATTCAATAAGACGCCCGTGACATAAGACACTGCTTTATCCCCTCGGTGAATAATCTACTATTTTAAACCCACGATATAAGAGTTGGACCATCAAACAGCGGGACAGTTTTTCTTTAATCACAACTAAGAACACTCTCGATCAAGTCACCTATCGGTTCAGCTGTTTGGGAGCTACGATGCCACAGACAGACACAGATGCACAGGTTAAACTTATATCACCTTTCTGTTTGCATCGGGGGTAATAAAGTCTCCGAAAGCAGTTGGCCGTGTGAATACTTAGTCGAGTCAAATACTGCTAAATTACTCTCGCGGCGTAAAAAAAAGGCAAAACAAATTCTAACGTGCTTCATCATCATTTCAGCCATAGGACGTACACTGCTGGATATAAGCCTCCCCCGTCGATTTTCGCCGGTTGGAAGCGGCCTGCATCCAGCGTTTCCCTGCGGTCTCTTTTAGATCGTCCGTCCATCTGGTGGCTGGACGTCATACGCTGCGCTTACCGGTCCGTGGTCTCCATTCGAGAACCTTTCAGCCCCATTGGCCATCTGTTCTGCGTGCTATGTAGCCTGCCCTCTGCCACTTCAACTTGCTAACCCAGTCGGTATGTCGACTATGTCGGTAATTTTCGTTCGTCTACGGATCTCCTCATTTCTGATTCGATCTCGTATCTGACCTGCTTGCGGCTTCTAACTGATAAAGTTCGGTGGTCATAAGTATGCATGACTAGTAATCTAGTTCTAGACTAAATTAGGCAATGTTATACCTATTTAGGCTAAAATTTGACCTGGTTCAGAATGGCTAGAACTTTGGAACTAAGTTATGATAATGGCTAGAGAAGACTCGTGGAATATTTAGTAGAAATTATTAGCTTATTTAGTAAGCTGTTCTATATTAGGAATAGTATCTACAACTGATGGGCCACAATTCTAGCGCGTTCGAGAATAGCTCTATCACTGTCTCTGGTAGCGACACAAGTCCCAAAATTAGCAGGTCGATACGTGTTGACAGAAAAATCGATCGTAAACTCGTAGACTTAAATCCTAATAATTCATGCCGTATTTTAGAGCGGTGTTTACGGTGAAGAACTGAAGACCCGTAAAGACAATGCGCCTGTTTTTTTATGGTTTTAAATTTATATTTCGCTTCCTAGTAACATAAAAAACTAGGCGAGCGTTCTCTAGAAGGTGTCATCATAATCATCATCATCTTAAATTGCTAATAATAAATTGACGAAATGGCTATGACAGTTTTTAAATCCAAACTAATTCAATGACAACAGCCTCTCCATAGACTTCCTACCTAACGTGGTGCTTAGCTAAACAGCTTGTAAAGTGTAAAATCGTTTTTGTTTCTTTGTTTTGTTTTTTTTTTCCTAGGGAAATACCTAGCCTGGCTCCACACAGTTTCGGTGGATTCTCGCCCTAACGCTAGTTATTCATAGTGCTTTTAGGCCTAAATGTGTTTTCTTGTTTTTGTCTCATTGTTTATTTTATGAATATGAGACAATGAAAAAATACTAGAAACAAGCGAATTTCCAGGTGTGAGAAGTTGATCTATACCTACTCGTAGTGGATACAGAGCTCTTTCATACCGCTTTGTCTCGTAAACTACTGAATGAATAATTTCAAAATAGTGTTATATATTTTTGAAATCTGCTTAGTGAGCCTCTACCTATATAATAGTGGTGATATTGACCTCTTTAATAACTTAGGTAACTTACTATTTTTCTGGGTTTTTTTTTCGCGGACGCCTTCTTTAATTCTTGTACCCTATTCAAGGACTTTGTGTACCCGTAAGGGTATAAAAAGTCCTTGACCCTATGTCACTCCCACTCATCATCATCATCAGCCAGAAGATGTCCACTGCTAACATAGGCATCCCCCTTAAACCTCCACACTAAACGACAGCCTGCCTTTTGCACCCACTGGATGCCAGCGACTCCCACTATTAAAATTTAAAACTAATTAAATTATACTTCGAAATCCATTAAGCCGTTAAGGCCGTAGGGTGTGCCAACCAAACCTCATACATACAGTCGAAAAACATAACCCTCATTGCTCAATCGGGTAATAATACAGACGAATTTAGAACTTTCTTCTTTAAACGTATCCAATGAACAAACATCCGAGTATATTTGAGAAGTAGAATTTTTGTTTTGCTTATCAGTAATTATTCCACCTAATTTAAACGATCGACCTCGAGCATTTAAAAGCATTCGAATAGCTCTCATAATCGAGATGACCTTTCTAATGCCCCCTAATGATTCGATGCATCAATCGAGTCGGATTGCAATCGATTACGAGCCGGGATTGCGAGATAAAATCTATTTTGATGTACGAATTAAATTGGATGTATGTACCTCTTTAAGTGCAGTGTCATTGTTGGCTTAGGCGATATTTACCTGCAATTGTGGAATGAGCTACCTTTTGCAGTGTTTCATAGAAGCTACAACATAGGATCTTTCAAAAGGCGAGTTGATATAGGGTCTAAAAAGGGTCTGCACCTTATTTATTTACTGTACTTAATGCGACGTTAATGAAAAAATTAATAATATAATAATTAACATAAACATAGACTTAATTAAATAAGGTATGTACATCAAACGAACAATTTAGTAAGGCTTATGCCTATAAGAGAGTTCGTATAGTATAAATAATAACAGCGATTCCCGCACTAGGCTGGGCCTGTATCGCGGGAATCTGGTACGGTTTTTCATAGATTTAAACCTCCAAAAAGTTTATTCACATAATAATGTATAGATATATACATATATCTATTAATATTAAAGGAGTAAGTACTGTTGATTATGTATAATATATGACTATATATTGTATATTAAAATAAATTCTATATTTTGTTGTAATTTATTCTAATAAATGATAGTTTTACATTGTATATGTAGGATATGATCTTCAATAAATCCTTCGTCTCCTTATAGCTAAGCAAAGTCAGAATTCGTCATAAAGGCAGTTTTGAAACAATAATATGCAAAATTAAACCTGAAAATCATTCAACTCCATACAAGTTATTAAAATAAACAAAACACACGCGTCTATAAATTCCCAATCGCGTGTTGACCCTACGAACTCGAGTTTCGCAATCGATTCGTGAGAATCGCGAGTGGCCGATGCGATTCTCGATTCATATATTATCGATATCATCTATCTTGTTGCATCACTCGACACGCCTTGTCTCATTTCTGTTCTAATGTAATTACAGATAATATATGTGACGCCATTCAATCACATAGAATCTCTAGAAACCGTAATTCTGTTTATCACACTAATCTTTTACTGAAGGCTGCGTTCGTCAGCAGGATATCGTTTCGCACGTTTTAAAAAAAAAAAAAAATTAAGACAAAAAATTGAGAAAAATTTAAAAAACCGATTATATTAGTTTTTAAATGACGTTGTAAATGTATAAAACAACTTTTGTATTGATACTTTATCGGATGGCGGTGGAGAAGTCGCGATTATATAAAAGCATGTTTAAAAAAACACGCTAATGTCGCTAATCCTGAAGATCCTGGTAAGGATAATGGGACAAACTATTTAAATTTAATTCGACACGATTTTCATTGTTTTGAAGTCGTTGATAATCAAGTTCGAAGATTCCGTTACATATACATACATACCAAGTTAATTAAGTTATATGATTATTTACGGGATATTAACCGTGGTAAGGTTGTGGAATGTGCTCCAATAACTTTATATCTTTAGTGAACAACGGTGAATGTTTAAAAGAGTGTTTTAATAAAAGCATGTTAAAAAAGTTTATCTTTCTCTCTCTCTCTCTCTCTCTCTCTCTCTCTCTCTCTCTCTCTCATCTCTTCCGACCGTTTTTTTTGTGGTATTAAAACGTCAGCGGATTATTGAAAAAAATGGGTGAAATGGAGACATTTCAATACGGACGATAATTGTACTAAGTATATATTTTATATGTCAGAACTAAAGAACACACGCAAAGACACCGATAAATAACGCATAGATCCAAAGCAGACATTTAAATTATTCAAACCCCTACCCGGCTGGGAATCGAGCCCAAGACCTCCAACTCATACGAGAATAGCGCTCCCACTAAGCCATGGATGTCGCTACTTTTCTTTTTCAAGAAAACACCAAAATAAGACTATAAATTAGCAGTATTTTTACTGCTTTAATAACATAGTCATCTCCACGGAGAGCTTATAAACTTTTTACGACTTTGCAAAATAATTAGGCTTTTTGTCTCGTGAGAGATATTACGTACTTCGTTGGCGTAGAGACCCAAAGTCGGTCTTGCTTCGCCACCATCGATAGAGAACGATGAAATATCAGGCACTCTTTGTATACACAATTTTGACAAATCAGTAAGCATATTGTCTCAGTATGTCTAGTACTCGAAAAGTTGGCGTCATCTATCGAAATCTTTAATATCAATGTGGATCTGGGCACAGAAGACATAATAGGTCTGGATTCACATTGGTGTCAAATAGACTTCTTGACACAAGTGCAGTTTAAGTACCGTTCTTATCGATCGACAAATTTGACAGTTGAAATAGACTATTTCGATTAAATGCATTTAATCGAGTTTTTCGATCGATAAAGAACGGTACTTGCACTGCTGAGTTGTCTCCATTGGCACAGTCCTGACAAAGTATATATATACCTACAAGTCAATGAAGTCATGCTATATTTCCTACAAAAACATAGGCTTGCGATTAACCGCCACCTCGCCTTAAGCGAAGATGCGTTCTACGATGGAGTACTGGAGTACATTTGATTAGAAAAAAGCGACAACTTACTACTTTATTACAAAGCTACTTGAATATAACCCAACTTTGAAGTTGATACTTTTGCATTCGCAAAATACATGCCATTTTTAAGCTGTTTCATCATGTGTATGAAATTTTTGGTGTGAAAAATAAAGAGTTTATCTATCTATCTAACCTCAAAGAAAACGTGCACTAATTTTTCGGTGTTTCTCTGAAAGATTGATATTTTTCTAAAATTAATGGAAGAAGCGATAGAAAACATTAGAAAAGGCAAAAAGGCGTGGATACAAACGTTGCAGAAAGAAGAACTTGTAGAAATTGCGAACAAATTAATTGGGAGTACCAGATTTACAAGCGCAAACTCAATATATGAAATTCGAAAACTTTTGAGAAAATTAATTGATGAAGAAAACACACAACCCACCCGCAAGGTCAAAATGAATCCAAATAAAAAACAAAAAAAAAATGAATATACTTCTCTTTTTTTTGCACTTTTGCGTACGCAAAAAAAATCATGCGACATTTTTACAGCTCTTTTTAAAACTAGATTCCCGCACGTTCCTGGTCAGTGTAATCTGTTCATCTAACACCGGTAGCGTCTATCAACCTGCTCTTTATCTGAAGCCTACTTCGAAACTGGATTTAATAATGGATTAGCTGATAAGGATGATGTCATGGCATGCTTTGTTGGGAGCTTTCTTAATTTAAAACTTAGGACTGTTGCATTGTGTATAGGCCAAAGATTTTTCATACTATACTACGTATGTAGATCGTTGGTATAGGCATTGGGCATGGGCATGCTAGCAAATATAACTTAATGTTTTTTTCACCTTCTTTCAATAATTTAATATCAAATGTCAGTGGAGTAACTTCCAGGCTTGACGGTCTTCTGCCAGCGTTTTCGCCTCCCTGTACGACGTGATATTTGCCTTCTCTTTTATTTGATGCCGGGTTGAAATTGTTAGTTAAGGTGGTACGTTTCACCTATGGGGAGGAAATTAAAATTTCAAACAGTTTTTTTTGTTATTTTTTTTGTTTTTACCGGCCTATATATAGCTACAAGGACCAGAAAGCTGTTCAAAATTTGAATTTCCCGCTATATAGGTGAAACGTACCACCTTAACCAGGTGGCAGACTTGGGATCATCACTAAATGTATTTTTTTCTCATAGGAGGATTTTGGCCCACGTCTTGTGCATTTACCAATGTCAAGTAATCAAATATTTTCAAGTTTTATTAGCTGATATTGTCAGACAAGTCATAGTCACAGTCTGTCAAGCAAATTAAGTAACGATTGTCATGCCTTAGTAAAGTGGAGAAGATTTTACTAGACGCTTCAATTGTGTTTTGGTAGTGTCATGATTTCTAACTTATTTCAATTATTTCTTTGTGATTTCTTGGTTTTAAACCTTATGGTATGTAATTTGACTAACAGTCTTTTTATTTAAAATGGCGGTTGGAAACGTGTTGACTCGGGAGTCTCGACAATAGTGCGAATAGTGGGGGTAGGAAAAAGATAATGCGGTAGGATGTTGGCAAAAGGGATTTTAGTCTGGCTTGAGCGTTCATAGCGAAAGCATATTGGTCTGAAAACTGTAATAAGTAGAAATAAAGATTAAGAATATGAATAAAGTTATATAAAAGTGAGAACTGGATTATGATTTACCACAGTAGCAACACGAAAATACATGTTTGTCCTAATTAATATATTATTATTACCTATTTCCCGAACTGCAACAAGTCTCTTCGATTTGTTTTCAAAACTCCATAAAAGCTTAAAAGTCTCCATCATTTTACAAAGGCATTATTTGGACTTGATCGTAACTTTGCTTTTCTCTGACTTGTTTAACGATAAATCACTGTTTTAAACTATCACGGTTGTTCACTAAAATTATATGATTATAACAAATGATTATGATTATTTTGTTATTAAGACTAAGAAAGAGGGTAGATCGTTATGTCTGCACCTAACTTTTTAACTGTCCGACCAACCACCCGCATTCTTCAGTCTTCCCGTGAACACGGTGCATGTAACTGCGCCGAAATATCGGGAGTTCATTCCACAACCTTACCACGGTTAATATTCCGTAAATAAACATATAACTTATAAAAAATATGTAATGGAAATATAGGTATAGGTACATGTTTGACACTGGCAAATGTACAAGATGTGCGACGCCAAAATCCTTTGGAGAGCAAAAAATACAGAAGCATTGAACGCAAACTAAAGAAGGTTTATAAAATTTGGTGCCAATGTATATAAATTGTTGCCTCATTGTATTCCTTGTCCGTCAGCAAGAAAAAAAATAGTTACTGATTTTCAAAATAACACAGCTCTAAATCACGATCTTATTTAATTTAATAACCACACATTCCTCATTACAATGATACCAACATATTACAAGCAATAAAAGGAGTGTTCACTAGTAATTCCAGTGCATTAAATACGTATTAGAATCAATAGTTGGTTTCATTGGTTACGCAACGGCGAAAGGATGGTGTCACGGGGTCAAGACCCGCGGCCGTTCCATGATGTGTAACCACGGGCTTGCTGTTGTATAATGACTAGATATTAAAGCAATACCTACTCGATGTATGTATTGTCACCACAGAATAATAAAGAGCATAGAACCTGTCACGTGATTTACAAAGCGTACAAGGCTGTCTGTCAAACAGTATGTAACCTTTGGAGCCTTTTACAGGTTACAAAAATACTACAACCCTAAATTACGAGTGAATAGGTTTCTTCTAGGCAACCGTGCTCCAAAGTAGACCGCACCATCGCTTAACGTCAGGCAAGATGGAAGTCATACGCAAGCCTATTATTTATATATTATAGAAGTGACGAGAGAACTCTTTGAGACTGCAGCATACGAGGTACAACAGACGAGATAACTCTCTGTGACTGCCGCATATGAGGTACAAGTGATGAGAGAACTCTCTGTGACTGCAGCATAAGAGGTACAAGTGACGAGAGAACTCTCTGTGACTGCAGCATAAGAGGTACAAGTGACGAGAGAACTCTCTGTGACTGCAGCATAAGAGGTACAAGTGACGAGAGAACTCTCTGTGACTGCAGCATAAGAGGTACAAGTGACGAGAGAACTCTCTGTGACTGCAGCATAAGAGGTACAAGTGACGAGAGAACTCTCTGTGACTAAACTCTCGGTTGACAAGCATCGAGATCTAAAACCTATAGAGTCACAAACGTGCTAAAAAAGGGGTTGTCTGTAAGGTCGGCTTACGCACGATAATTTTACGTGATAACGCTTAGGCCGATTGTGCCTCTCTATCGCTTGTTCCGCGCATCAATTCTGATGTACTCTAAACTAAATATCCCGAATATTATTATTATAAACTCAACTAAATTTGACACCTCTAAAATTATTGCCACCCTTCTCTCACATATTATAATGAAAAGAGGCAGATAATTTTAGTCCTGTTAGATTGGTTTAGTTTAGTAAGTGGTATGACAGAATCTACGCCATTGTATCTCGATGTTGACAAAACTTAAAGGAACAACCGTGACAGTCATGTCTACTTTATTTGTCCATATCGATTATCTACGATGCACGATCACCGCGAATCGTTAGCATAAACACGGCTTTCAATTGCGCGATGACATCATGGTACGTGTTCAAGAGATCAACACAATGTGGTGTTGATGAGGCATGAGGTTTGAGGCCGACAGACATGCGTGACAATTGAAGCTTTTTCGATGATTGCGAAATTATGCTCATTTTTAAATAAGCATTTTAGCTTGTTTTTTTTCCCTTGTGCATGTCTTGATTAACTAAACAAAATACAACTAATACTAACACTACAAATACAGTTAGACTGCCCATAGACTGTTGAAGGTCTGAAGACAATCTAAATGCTCAAGCCCATTACCATTACAATTGGCAGCGTACCCAGCATGCTAGCGGCATTACCACGCTGAATGGCAATGCTCATGCGTTGAGCCAGAAACACGACAGCATTTTGGTCACGAGTCGTATGAACCCGACGCTCTTGAAATATTTTTGAAAATGAGGTAAGCTCCCAGACCCCAAGGGCCCAATTTCTCGACCTCAAACGCCTCAAATATGTAACCCCTGCCGAGGTTAGCATATTTGCGTTGCTTGTGCTGCTCTGCCGAATTGGCAGCCGCACCAGCCCTACCCTGTGTCTCAGTAAGATGTGACGGCGCGAAAGTATCGACACAAGTTGCGTCCCATACAAGGGGCCGCCCCAACCGTTTTATAACTAGACAACGTGCCATAGAAATAACACAACATCAGACACCCCAAATGAAATTTTCAAGTTAATTTTGATTTAAAAACCAAACAACAGAACAGATTTTGATACAATTTCAATGGATCTGAAAATATCCTGTAAAATAAATAAAAATTACCGTGTGTGCAAAAATATTTATTTATTTATTTAACTGTTCGACCAACCGGCCGCATTCTTCAGTCTTCCCGTGAACATGTTGCATGTACTGCGCTGAAATATCGGGAGCTACTCAACCTTATCACAGTAAATATCCCGTAAATCTATATATATGTGCTATACATATAAAAGCGAAATTCATCTACTCACTCATTCACTCATTAAACACGAAATCTCGGAAACCACTTGACCTACGAAGCTGAAATTTGGCAGGTAGATTCCTTATGGGGTGTAGAGGTCCGCTAAGAAAGAATTTTACGAAAGGGTCGAATTAATGATGTCAAAAGGGGGTTGAAAGTTTATATGAAAGACGAAGTCGCGGGCAACAGCTAGTAATTATATAACAGCGTAACGTAGGGCGTCCACCCACAAAATAGACAGTCGACCTAAAAGATACCGCCGTGAAACGCTGGATGCAGACCGCTTCCAACCGGCCCTTTTGGAGATTGATGGGAAGGCCTATGTCCAGCAGTGGACGTCTTATGGCTGAAATAATGATGATGATGAATCATATAACTGTATACCCGTACCCCCGTACTTTATTCTTTATGTATCGTAAGTACGGCGATTGCGCCGGCTACTACAAAATAAACTTTGTTTTTTAGATAGTTCCCGCCCGACTTTAAAATCTATTATTTTGTTTTTTGTACTGCCAATATTTGTGTTTTGTCGTTTTTTGAGTCGGTTTTTCTAAAGATAATTTATAATGCTAAAAACCTAGGGTCTGAAGTAGGGGCATTTATTTTGGGTGTTTATATAACTATCAGTAGATACTGAACATGAATTTAATTACAAACGACACGTACCTCTTGTCCTGGAATTGGCGGAGGCAGTGCAGTATAATGTAAATTGACATACGAAAGATGATGACATTGAAAGAGGAGGTGGCACTTACTGGCTTTTTAACGGAATGAACACCGCTCCTGGCTAGAGCCGTTTTTCGACACGTGTTTCGCCTCTTCACGAAGCATCCTCATAGCCCTGATTCCATAACTTCAAGCACGCGCGTAACGCGGCGAGTTAACCTCTAACAGTTGGCCTTTATTCCCTAGGAAAAAGAGTTACAATTTTTAGAGGTTTACTTAACTCGCCGCGTTACGTGCGTGGTAAAGTTAAAGAATCGGGCCCCTGGACGTGTTGACTCTTCGAGCTCTTGGCCAAAAAGGTTAGGTTAGGTTAAATTAGTATAATTAACAATGTTCAATAAATTACAGAAAGTTGTAACTTTTCCGATTAGGAGAGGATAAATTTTTGTTTCAGGGTATTAGTAAAACAAAAATATGCGATCGCGAATTCCTTATTGTACTTAATGCGACGTCAAAGTGGAAATACACTAGGGATTCGAAAAAAAAAGTTTTAAATGTATGTTATGCTTGTCACTATGATGGACACTACTTACTTTCGAAATTGCATCAAAATTGCTTCAGCTGGTTAGTCATAAAAAAGTAACATCTGGTTCTGGACAGACTATTCAGGAGATGTAATTACTATTATTCAGTTTTTTGTGTTTATTTCCCAAACACCTAAAAGATAAAAGATCGATACTATAAAATACCTATACGCATCCACTCGTTCTCGATGCGAATAGCGAGAGACCGGGGAGAGTGGCATAAACAAAGGGAGGCCTATACCCAGCAGTGGGTCACTCAAAGCTGATGATGATGATAATAAAATACCGCACCTAATAAAACTCTGCTCAAACTTTACCACATCCAAACCAATTCGGTTCCAAAGGCTGGCAATGCATGCTCCTTTGTCATCGTCGATATTAAATTTCTTGCCAGCACTATACAGCGACATAAAGCCCGATATAGCAGAAAATTGCTCGTTTTGACTTAACATGTAGCTATTGTCTAGCAGCTAGACTGACCATCGGCATTAACTCGGGGTTACATACCAGGGCCCTTATTCTGGAACTTTAACACGCACGTAACGCGACGCGTTAAGTTAACTTCAAATGAGCTCTATATGCTAGGGAATAAAGGCCATCTTTTAGATGTTAACTTATCGCGCCGCGTTACGCGCGTGTTTGAAATTATGGACTCAAAGTCCTAATGGCTATGGTTTGTCCTTTTGTTTTGATGTATTGCCAGGCTAAGAGAAAAAATAATTTGGCACTTTTTTTATAACAATGTAGGTTCAAACAATATTAGTAATATAGGGAATTACCTACTTAGTTATAAATGTAAAAAATAATATGAACGAAAGGCTACGATTGTAAAAAATCCGCATCGAAATCTATTAGGAATAGGTACGGGTAATAAAACTTTTTCGATAACGTCATACTCGTTCGTAATTGGTTTCAATTTTCTTTTTGTCTATGACTTTTTTTGCCTGAAGACTCTGCCGATCAACTACACAAAGTGCGATCCCATCGCTGTTATACCGGACAATCTTAATTAAGAATGTATCCCTGAATATAAACAAGACACCGGAAAAATAACGACAATACCGCAATCTGCAGAAACCACGTGGAGTCGTAGACGATGTGTTGACGTTTTAAGGCATTTTTAATTTCCCGCCCTTTTCCTGTGACAAAACATTCTGGGTCTTTATTCTCTCGTCATAACGGTTTTGCGATACCAAATCTGTCAAAATTCATTTTATTTCATTGTTAAGTAAAATAGCTACCCGGGTTTAACCAAATTTTTATATGCCGAAGCATTGTATTACCCTAGTCTTAGTACATAATCAGTTATTTATGACTAAACCCATCAATTTCATTCCGCCCTTTAATATTATTCAAAAAGCAGAATCGATACGCAAGGAGTTTAAATAACAGTTACTTAGTACCAAGCGAATGAATTCCAAACACGTGCGGATCCTAAAATCGGAGCCGGCATTTGGAACGCATCACCGAAACGTAATTTTTTCGAAATGTGAACTTCGATTCTTGAACGCCATGATTTATTGTTCGCGCGTGAATATGATCGTTTTGGCGGATTTTTTTTCTCTAATCGGTGTGTGACGTGCCTCTGGTAAACTGTTAAAGTCTGTTTTAATTTTGAAATAGGCAAAGGCCTGCTAATCTATTCAGCCAGTTCGAACTAACATAACACCGACATGATTTCGCTGCTAATGTCAGACCAATATTATGATTCGTATTAATATGTAAATGTGCCAGAACAATGGACTAGTAAGCTTGGGCGTCGTCCTGTTACATATTCTGTGCCTCGGCCTTGTGATTTCACTTGTGTACTTTTAAACAATCAATCTGCATTGTTTTGGGCTTGTAAATTTGTTGCGTAAGGTCTACCACTAAAATGTGGACTTGGGATGAAAAATTGCAATCTTGTTTATGGTTTTATTCATTCAACGTTTAAGGGCGTACGTAGCTCTTGTCGGTTGAGTAACTTCCAAGCTTGACGGTCTTCTGCCAGTGTTTTCACCTCCCTGTATGAGATGACATCTGCTTTCTTTTAAAATAAGTTGATTTTTAGAAAGAAAAATAACAAAATCAGACTTCTACACTATACCTACATGGACAAACAAAAACGTCATCTGTGTATAATATATTTTTTGTTTTTGTTGTTTTTTTCAAAAATACGAAAAAAAAAACCTTTGGTTTATGATAAATATGTAGACCACCGCTGAAGCATGATATATAATAACAAAAAAATAAAAACATCAAAATCAATTCATAAAAGGCGGAGTAAGGACAGAGGGTTCCGTACCACCACATAATTTGTTAGCTACTAGAGTACAAAAAAATATTGAAAAAAGACATTATCTCATCAACGTCCAGGCCACCCATCCAGTACCGGCCGCGCCCGACATTGCTTCACTTCGGCGATCGTACGAAAACTGGTGATGAACAGAAATTTGACACCGATTATAATAAATAATAGCACTTGGCTATTATTTATTATTTGTTGTTATACTTTAGAGTGTGTACTATAATCATGCCAAGTTTGACGCTTGTAAGTATTGCCGTTATTACATTAGAGCTAATCTGCCGTCCGATTACTAAAATACCGTTAAGTGACATTGTGGCAATGTCACTTAACGGCCTTTTAGTAATCGGACGGCAGTAATACAAAAATACGTAAAACGAAATACGTTTGTTTTATGGGGACCCACCCCTCTTTCGTTTATAATAAAAATATTTTTACATATTTTGTGATAATTTCAACTGACTATCTATTACGGTTCAAAAGATACAGCCGTTTAAAGGTAAGACGATACATTGACTACGTAGCAATTGCTTCGACTATTTTGGAAGGCGTGAAGCCTGAACAATAACTGATTGTATTTTATGATACGGAACCCTCAATGCGCGAGCCCGATTCGCACTTGGCCAGTTTTATTATATAATAACTATAATTTACCAAGTCCAAACTCTATGTAACAACAGCTAATGCATCCGACCTTTTAATAGCTATGCCCGATCGGGGCCAGATGGTATCGACGAAAGCATGTCATTGTACGCGCGAAGCTATGGGGAGCCTGTGGATAAGTAATTACATTGTTTATTGGATTATTACTTAATAATTTATCTAAAGTTTGGTCTGTGAATCGTGTTAAAAAAAACAGCGGCAAAAGTGATGTTCTCTTGGCTCGTTGTTCTACAGCTTTGGAGATGACATAATACCAGCTTTTAGTTTAACTATAACTTTGTAGATGCTTTGGAGCGATTAGAAATATATTACACTAGTAGGCCGCCCCTGCTTCGCACGGGCGAAGCCGGGATATATAGCCTATGTCAACCAGGGATAGTGCAGCATCCGAACAGTGAAAGAATTTTTCAAATCGGTTCATTAGTTTCGGAGCCTATTCAATGCAAACAAACAAACAATCAAATCTTTCCTCTTTATAATATTTGTATAGATAATATATTATTTTTATTCTTTTAAAAGATAACAGGCATGTATTTTATGTTTCACTTTTATAAGATATACTAGCGGTCTGCCCCAGCTTCGCACGGGTATAGATTATAGCCTATGTCACCCGGGGAAGTACAGCTTCCCAACAGTGCAAGACTTTTTCAAATCGGTTCAGTAGTTTCGGAGCCTATTCAATGCAAACAAACAAACAATCAAATCTTTCTTTATAATATTATTATTATAGTATAAATGAACAGCTAACCTAACTAGGATATGCAGGCAAATGAAAAAGTAAGTTAGCCAACACAATAAAGAAGGTAGAACTTGTCTTTCTCCTCACGCCTACGTAAACTACCTCTACATCTAAAAAGTATAACAATGTCGGTTTGTCACGTGCGATTCACAACGGGATCGTAACACTTCCTATGCATCTCTCTCGAAACGCAACAGATTAGATACAGACGGACAACTCAGAAAACACGACGAAATAGAGCAAGGGCTTCAAGGTAAGAGTGAATAGATTTCTTCTAGATCAAATCCGTACGGCCAAGGATTGGAACAACCTGCAGGCTTCCTTGTTTCCTGTATATTTATCGAAGTTATATACTGTATACTTTATCGAAGTTTTAAAACAAAACAACAATGTCATCATATTTTATTTATATTACACGGGAATCACGTCAGTTTCAATAATTAAATGGCATCATCATCATCATCATTTCAGCCATAGGACCTCCACTGCTGGACATAGGCTTCCCCCATCGATCTCCAAAAGGGCCGGTTGGAAGCGGCCTGCATCCAGCGTTTCCCTGCGGTCTCTCTTAGGTCGTCTGTCCATCTTGTGGGTGGACGTCCTACGCTGCCTTCGGCCCCATCGGCCATCTGTTCTGCGTGATATGTGCCCTGCCCACTGCCATATAACAACAATGTATACTTGCAAAATTAAAGTAAGGTTTCGTATATAATATTTTTTTGTTACGGTTATACCGCTTGCGAAATATATTTCGGCAAAAATACAGACTTCGAACTTTTACTTTTTTATAGAGCCTACCTACCGTACCCTACCACGAACCGGAAGACGCAGCGTAGGTAGGACTCCCACTAGATGGACCGACGACATTGTGAGAGTCGCGGGCATCCAGTGGATGCAAAAGGCAGGCTGTGGTTCAGTGTGGAGGTTAAAGGGGGAGGCCTATGTTCAGCAGTGGACGTTTTCTGACTGATGATGAGAGCCTACCTAAATTTCTTCATTCTTCTTAACTCTCCCAAGAAAATGTTAGTGATATGGCGGGATGAGGTTTTAAAGCATTAGGGGGGCGAGTTTTGCCTCTGTATTCGTCCTATTCTGTGTAATAAAGTAGGCAGCATGGAGTCGCTTTACGTACGAGTATGTCTTTAGTGTTGGCTACAGAATTTTTATGGAGAATTTAGTGGCAAATGTGGTAAGCAGGAAAAGCTGTTTTAATGTGAGAAATTTAAATACCTAAGCCCATCACTGACCGTAGAGTAGAGTCAGCTTCGAGGCATACAAAGTGCTGTGGTAACGTAAACTTTTACCGATTTCAGGACGGAGATTCTCAATTATGTGACATCTTCTCGTGCAAAATACCACAGTGCCTCAAGACGAGCGTTTTAACCAGTGTGTGTTGCCAGTGATGTCATATTTTGTTTCTTTGTGCGATAGAATCCGGAACGTGGATATTTGCCGAAGAACCGGAGTCACCGAGATAGCTATAAAAATTTGCAAGTTAAAGTGGCAATGGGCTGGCCATTTCGCTTTAAGAACCGATAACCAATGGGGAAAAAGGGTTTTGAGTAAAGACGAACGGGAAGACGCAGCGTAGGTAGGCCCCCCACTAGATGGACCAATTGGTCGATTCAACATGAAACGTTTCAAAAAGTCTACAACTACCTCTCCGGATGCTTGATTACCGCTCTTTTTTTTTTAAAGAAACACTAATGGCTCACCATTTTACATTTTACTGCATACCGACAAACATATTTTTGAGCGTAACCACATATTATTTAATTAGAGAACCATTTGTTAATTATCGTGACACTGGCTAAATTCACCAGTCGTTTTAAGCCAAAATTCAGATTAAAATAAACTTACGGGTGGGTGGGTGAGTTTGGCATCAAAACCTGGCAATAAGTTGTGGAGGCCGTGTTACGATCGCGACGTTCAATTTTACGCTCCGGGGGTTTAAAAATTAAACAATAATTTATCGTTTTTCGAACCACTGGTGTCTTGATTATTGGAAATTGTGTCCCTATGTTTGTCAGATAAAATATAGGCAATGTTGTGTTAAGTCAGCGGCTGATTCCAAAGCAACAACACTGATTATTTCCCCGTCACTGCCATTTTCCTCAATATAATATGAAGTGATAAAAATATAACCGTTTACTGTTTGTTAATAACCTCGGAGATACTTTGGTTTAGTTGGTCTGTTGATCTTAATAATTCTGTTCATCCAATGAATTTTTAATATCTGTGCAATACCTATTTGATAAGTACTTGGAATCGACATAATAAATAATACAAAAAATAACAACATTTATTTCAGGCTTAATAACCCATATTAGAACATAACCAAATTATCTATTATTTTTTTTTTTTTTGTATAACGTATTTAGACACAATAAAATATACAAGACCAAAAAAATTAAGTGTCATAACAGATAAGCACCATGCTTAGAAAATGGCAAAGAAATTGGATTTTGGGTAGTAGGTACAATTTCTTTGGATAATAGACTCCATGGGAGGCAATGAGCTAATTATTTCGTCATTGATTGAATTCACTTCTCTCATCTAGTGCATTTAGCCAATGTAAAGTAATATTCACTTTTCCGCCAAAAAGGCCGGGAGAAAATAAAAAACTATTTAACTTATAATTTTCCCGTAAATTGCCAGCCGGGGTAAAATTTGCAAGTTGAAGTGGCAATGGGCAGGCCACATCGCTCGAATAACCGATAACCGATGGGGAAGAAAGATTTTAGAGTGGATGAAGGCCTATGTTCAGCAGTGGACGTCTTCTGGCTGATGATAATGATAATGATGATGATGAATTTTTCCGTGGCTTCACACCGCAAATGCACACGAAATCTAATAATGATTTTAAACATTGACCTACGAATACTTTAATAAAGTAAACCGGACGCGAATCTCAGGCCTTTGACCGTCTTTCCATGCAAAACACTGCAGTAATAATCATTACGATTCTACGAGCGTGGCCTCGGCATAATTCTGCATAATTTATTATGTATATTTATTATGCAGACGGAATTTACATTGAATATATTCTGGTAAATACCGCAAACAACTGAATCATGTCCTTACCTACGTACAGCGCGACATCGCTAGTAACAAACGTGATCAAAAGCGGAACTAAAATTCGCGCTACCACTGAAATCCGATGGACGCGGCGCCACAATAGGCTATCAGAGCGATGGATTTGTACTTCATCATCATCATTTCAGCCATAGAACGTCCACTGCTGGACATAGGCCTCCCCCATCGATCTCCAAAAGGGCCGGTTGGAAGCGGCCTGCATCCAGAGATTCCCTGCGGTCTCTTTTAGGTCGTCTGTGCATCTTGTGGGTGGACGTCCTACGCTGCGCTTACCGGTCCGTAGTCTCCATTCCAGAACCTTTCGGCCCCATCGGCCATCTGTTCAGCGTGATATGTGCCCTGCCCACTGCCACTTCAACATATACTCGTAGAAGTATGCGTTTGTGGAACTAGTAAGCATATGTCAGTATGTGCAATACGTGTTTACCTCGCCCTCTTCAGTATTTGACATAGTTTTCGGTACTAGCTCAAGTTTAAGGCGGATCTAAACTATATAATTATTATTATCAAAGGGTCAAAATAATAAGTGAAAAATATAACTGGTTTGGACTCATTATAAAAGTTGTTAATTATGATGATGGACCCATTCGGCTTTGTACCTACACCCTTTCCGCGTAACCCTGTATAGTCATAAAAACCTTACTCGAATAACTTACTCGCACAATACACAGAAAGACTGACTCACGACATGACCGAAGTTATCACAACTTTCTAGAATTCTTAAAAATCGTTTACAAAATAAGTATACTTAGTGATTCATTATTATGTTTTTTGTTTGAGGAAAATCAGGTAGTAGCTATAATGGCTCAGTGGATGGGTCACCCTTCAAATTCTAACAATCCGCTTGAGCTGACGGTAAATGAAAACGTAAGAAAACCATAAGAAAACCTAAACATTTTTTTTTGTTCTTTCCTCGTGATGATTTTGGCGTCGCACTCGTGTGTATTTGCCAGAGTCAAGTATTAAATTAGTTTGATTAGGTAAATGTTATCAAACAAGTCAGTCTCAGTCAGAATCAAGCAAAGTAAGTCACGGCCAAAGCGTTGGCGTCAAAGCTTCAAACGCAGCCTTTAGTCATCTTGATTGAAGATTAGTTTTACTATGAGTTTTGGTGTCGTGACAAATGTCAAACTGACGTTTCATGATGAAACCAGAGACAATATTCTTATATTATTCGAATGACTGATTAGCTTAGCGTTTGCTAAGCTCTTGTCACGTTGTCTACCAATTTATTTTCGCAAACGCTAAAGCGGTAATATTTGTACGAGTAGAATTGTTTAAAATTGCCCCTTATCTAAATCTGCTGATGAGGTGAATAGACCACAGAAAACTTTTTTTTTGATTAATTTAGAACGTCTGTCAAGACATCACCAAGACATTTTTGTAAGAAATTTGTTGTAGCCAGATGCACCCATATATAAACGAAACGTCAGTCATTCGAAATCAGTTAGCAACTGTGATGCGAACAAAGAACTTTGAGACCTAACCCAAAAAGGTAAGGTCCAAGTTCTTTGGATGCGGAGTTCGACGCGTTGAGTTGATAAATAAGAATGTTCAATCATGGTTCTGTCATAATGCCTGGCGACAGATTTTTCTTCTCATTTCCGTTCTAATATTTACCTCTCTTTTTTGTGGAATAGACTATTCTATATTAATCTAATGTGTCATCCAAAACACGGCAGCACTCAAACAGCAACATAAACAACACAAAACAAACACCACTAATCTTTATAGACAAAATCCCTTACGGGCAATGCAAACAAGTAGTATAAGGTTACATAGGGGTAAGCACGCTCGGGGTTCGTTTTTTCCACATGCGGGAATATGGGCCCAATTAATTAAAGTTTGAGTGTGCGTCGTGCCTTATCTCGGTTCGGTGTGGCTTCACTTTGTTAGATTAGGTTTGTGTTTTACTCGTGTTTCGGTGGATTTTTTTGGATGTTGTTTTGATCTGAATTCTATTGGAATAGGTTTTAGTTAAATCTACAAAAAGAGTCACTATTCGAAATATTCGACCAATCGTATATTTTTTATCCCGGCGCTTCTGGGCAAAGTACATTAGCCTGCCCGTGACAGTTTTTTTGCTCACTGACAAATGTCAGTTGTGCTGGTTGTCATTCAATTGCGTAATACGATACTAAAAGACGTAAAGACTAAGTTTTGGCGCCAACGTGAAAATGACATGTCTCATTGTACTATTTTCCAAAACTGGTTTATTTTTGAGTGTTAATCTTTACTATTATTATAAAGAGGAAAGATTTGATAGTTTGTTTGTTTGCATTGAATAGGCTCCGAAACTACTGGACCGATTTGAAAAATTCTTCCACTGACAGGAACCTACACTATCCCTGGGTGACATAGGCTATAATCTATACCTGTGCGAAGCTGGGGCGGACCGCTAGTGTGTTATAATGTTGAATTTTTATTTGTTAAGTGTTTTTGAAGTGTGGACAAATGATATATAACGAGGTGAAAGTGAAACGTGTCTCTGTGTTGTTTCAAAAATTCTAATAGGAGCTTCTAGTAAAGTCGCCACCAATTTACTGGTGCATGCCTTTGACTTGACTGTGACTTACTTTGCATGATTTTGACTGTGACTATGACTTGTTTGGCGATAATAACGAATTTAAGTGTAATACTTGGCTCTAGTAAATAAATGTACGTGATGTGCGAAGCCAAAATCCTCTCCAGAGAAAAAATAAATAGGTAGTCGTTCTTTTGTACCAACATTCAATAGCAATAAAGCATCAGATGTTTCGAACTGCAGCCAGCTGCAAATGGCTAAGTATCGCAGACAAAAGTTGCGCAACTAAAGTATCCACGGATGAAAGTTGAGCAACCAGGTGAGGGTTCGCTGACAATCTGACAAACATCCCACGCTTTTGTAGGCTAAGAGCTAGAAGTAGAATTGTGTTATATCCTTAACAGCCAACATTAAATCCTTTTCCGTTCAAATCAGAATAAGTGTTGGTGGAGTAAATTCATGATGATAATTACTAACACTTGTTTATTTTTAAGATAGTCGAAGAAGAAAAAAAACTCGTCATGTATAAAACAATTCTTTAAACTAATGATCAAGATTGTGACGCGCAAAGCCTAAACTTTAACTAGAGAAGAAGAAACCGAAGTTGCCACCGAAGTGACGTTTACCTCCGTTCAATTCAGAAAGCAACATAAGCCCACGTCTCGCATACAATACATACGTCAGACATACAACACACACACACACACACACAAGCAGCCATTAACGTCCACTGCTGAACAAAGGGCACCCTCTTAAAGAGGGGTGTTGCCATACTCCCCTCGCTTGGCAGGCTGCTTGGGGATCGCAGTACGTTCACCATTTGTGTTAATAGGATGCTGCTTTGCATTCTCCGGTGGTCCTGGTCGCAGTTTTAGGATATACCTGGTTCTCTGTTTGCTTTGGGGCTTAAAAATTCTCTAAGAACCTTTCTAATTAATACACTAGCTCTTAGCCTATGGAATGCAGCTCACACGTCCCGCTCAAGTTGGGGCGTGCTTCGTGAACATACAAATAGTATTTATAAAGACAAATCCACTTTGCATTTTAGAATTGAACACGGGATTATATTGCACCTCCCTCTTTAATTCTGCTGAATAGAGAAAACAAAACAAGTTACAAGAAAAACTAATCAAGTCGGTGACAAAATCTATATAAATATAAAAATGAATCCTTATTTACCTTTGATTAACATACGTAGTCTGTACTTATATAATAAAGAGGAAAGATTTGATTGTTTGTTTCTTTGTTTGCATTGAATAGGCTCCGAAACTACTGAACCGATTTGAAAAATTCTTTCACTGTTGGGAAGCTACACTATCCCCGGGTGACATAGACTATAATCTATACCCGTGCGAAGCTGGGGCGGACCGCTAGTATATTATAAAATCTTTGCTATTTACCTTGATCACGCCATAACTTGAGAAAGACGTTACCGATTTCATTAAAAAAAAAAGTTTTCTATTACTTTGTAGAAGGTTCTCATGGAAAGAAATATTAACAAATAGCGCAGAAAATTGGAAAATTTCAGAAAACTTAGTGACGATTTTAACAGTTCGACACGTTACACGTTTACAGTTACGTTTGACAGTCCTAAGACAGGACAACGTCTGTCGGGTGAGCTAGTAAATTATATTAAATTCTGATGTGATCAGTTGGTCTCTTGTCTGTACGGCTGAACTAATGTTGATTGAATTTGGCATTGCATTTTGGGGCTGGACATTAGGATACTTTCCCCGGTTAGTTTTTAAGTTAAGGAGTTTTTATAAGGGTTCCACCAACATAAAAGTTTGAGAGCTACTGGTCTATTCTATGAGTTTATTGTGCACATAACTCCAAGCCCGCGTAACTACAAACTTATCCTCACAATAAAAACATGAGTAATGGCGAACGTACGCACAGACATACGGACAGAAACACGGTTGATTAACGATGCGGCTACCGAGGCTTGATGGCTTGACGGCTGCCTGGTGTACAGATCTTAGAGATCTATTGGTTCAAGACCGGTTTTTGTTTGGTCATACAATGCTACCACTAATACCAGACCCAGCGCAAGCCGTGGATAAATTGACTTTCCACCGTTTTAATCCGTACGTAGGCGCGACAAAGCTTAAATATGGATATCATCATTTCAGCCATAGGACGTCCACTGGACATCAGGTGACGGGAATCACGTCAGTTTCAA
The DNA here is from genome assembly GCA_932305915.1 of Agriopis marginaria. Classification (NCBI taxonomy): domain Eukaryota; kingdom Metazoa; phylum Arthropoda; class Insecta; order Lepidoptera; family Geometridae; genus Agriopis; species Agriopis marginaria. The sequence continues at coordinate 14,659,175 of OW029914.1, read as the reverse complement.
TAGTAAAATGTCATCATCATCATCATCATTTCAGCCATAGGACCTCCACTGCTGGACATAGGCCTCTTCCATCGATCTCCAAAAGGGCCGGTTGGAAGCGGCCTGCATCCAGCGATTCCCTGCGGTCTCTTTTAGATCATCTGTCCATCTTGTGGGTGGACGTCCTACGCTGTGCTTACCGGTCCGTGATCTCCATTCCAGAACCCTTGGCCCCATCGATCATCTGTTTTGCGTGATATGTGCCCGGCCCACTGCCACTTCAACTTGCTTATACGGTGGGCTATGTCGGCAACTTTCGTTCGTGATAGAATTTTTTGGTTTGATTTAAGGTGATAGATGTGATTTATTTGTCTCTTTCTCGCGGGATAAAAACGATTCATCGATTCGAAATCAATCGATGCGACAAGTCTTCGCACCATGAAAATGTATGGCACCACTTCCGGCCTACGGCTGCCGTCACCATACATTTTCAAGCCATCAGCATCGCATCAGCCGCGATGGCTAGTGGCTAGCCCTAATGTCGGAGTAAAGACGACGCACATTTTAAGAGCCAGTTTAAAAAAAATACCTGTACCATGTCACCTTCAAATCCACAGGATCAGAGATAAGAAACTCGCGTCACTCGCGATATAAATCACTCCACTCCGCGTTCATCAATCTCCCTTCCGGATCCGGTTCAGCTTACGTAAATAAATAGGTATTGGATTAAAACTTAACATGTGGCCGTGATTTATGGATTTAAGCAAAACAAATAGGAGTGTTCATTCAAGAGTGGATTAGGGAGGAAGACTTTGCCAGTAGTTGCAGCCATGGCGCACTCCACACTTTAGGTATAAAGCTACTGTAGCCGACTTGTCAGACCAGCCGCGTGATAGACAGATAACGCGACAAGAGTTACCAGCACTTTGTTATGTAGTAGCAAGAGCCGCTACTATTTTAAATGATTTTGCGGAGTGAGTCTTCTGTACTTGTACTTATATGTATTCTGTGACAGTGGCCGATAGTTGACGTTGATCGCTACCTCCGATCAAACGCCCACTGATGAACAAAGGCCTCTTAGAGATGGGTGTTGCCATAATCCCCACGCTTGGCAGGCGACTTGGGGATCGCCTAGTACACGGTGAGTGTACTGCGATCCCTGCTGCCCATTCTCCAGTGGTTCTGGTCGCAGATTTTTTTGTGTGTGGACTATTTATTCATTGGTTTCTATTAGTTCATTGGTTCATTTAAACTGACTTTTGTCCTAAACGAAAAGAAAAAATATTTTTCCCAAACTATTTTAAGTATATTGTTTATATTTTTAGGATACAAAAACAAAAGCACTACATTTGTTACGCAGATCACTAGAAAAACAGATAAAATCATGTGTATTTTCCAAGCATTTTTCCACCAAAAAACATTTATTTTTATGCAAAACTTTATACATATAACAAAATATGCAGTCACGCCCGAAACACTCGGAAACGGGGATTTCCATATGCTTTTTGGTTTTCAAATAAAACTATGTTTTAAATAAAAAAAGCTTTAGTGAGTCAACAAACCGAGCCTGTGATATGTGGACAAATAAAATACTGGACTTGAAACGCTTTAAAAAGGAATCAGGATTATTTAACTTTCGTGGGGCACAACGTTTAGTAACCATAATTATCAAGTTCAAAAAACTAAGTTGAAAATTAATAAATAAGCAATTTCGTTACTTGGATGACATATTTTTCTAGTTATTTTGATTTCAAAACAGAATGCACAGAACAGATTTGAATGAAATGACCAACCTTTCAAATAAAAATAAACCGGCCAAGTGCGAGTCTTTGTCGAGTATCTTTGAAATCTGTTCAGTATTTATCGAGTTATGGTGTAAAAACGAAATTTTCCGGGCGCTATCTTTGATGGGGGCTGCCCCCCCTCCAATTTGGCACTTTACGACCGACAGTTTCGTGTTCCAGACACCACAAGCAATCGCAACGATACCAGTCGCAGGTATCCAGGAAGTACAATTGAAAATTTTCATTTTAGTTCTAAGGTGAACCGTAGTGTACTAATAATATTTGTGTGATAATCGCTCAATACGCCTCGCGACGCCCCGCGGCATAAACGAAACTTAAACAAGAATAAATAAATAAAGTTAAAAAACAAGCTTTCATGTAAATTGTGCTTTAATATTTATTTAAATGTATTTTTTTTTATTTTGGCGGCCATTTAAAAAAAAAACTATATTGGATATTGCATATTATGCATATTGCATTGTCACAGAACTAGACGTGATTGCAAAATTTCCGCAAAATTGGTGAGATGAAACTATTGCATTTTCATAGAACTGAAGGTGTATGAAAAATTTCCGTACAATCGGTTAGAAAGAACTGGGTCTGAAGGAATTCAGCTTGCAAGATCTGGCCTTAACAAACTTAAGTACATAGCAAGTTAAATAAAAGCTTGCAATAAAAAAAGAGCCCTGAGAGTCTAGTCTAGTTGTTTATTCGTCCAAGTAGCGAATTGAGATCCATTTAAATCGAACCAAGGATCACCATAAATATAAATACAGTATGTCAACTGCATACAGCCCTATAAAAGATCACCTATGTGGACCTATGGAGTTCGGTCAGATATGAAACAGTATTTGCTATGCTTGGTCCAAGCTCGAAATTTCCACGATAGGTCATCAAATCGAGGCAGTCATTCCATCCTTACGTCGTGAAACTTTGGTAAAGTCCGCACGCAGCGTTTCCAAAATTCCTTCCTAATACGAACTGCACAGGAATGGAATGCGCTTCCTGCCTCGGTGTCCCCTATAAGGCACAACCTGGGTCTCTTCAAGACAAGAGTGAAAAGGCACCTCATGGGCAAGCGTGCCCCATCTTAGACCGCATCGTCACTTACCATCAGGTGAGTTGTAGTAAAAAGCTAAGCCCATTTCATCATTAAAAAAAAATTTGCTGTGACATCTGCAATAATACGATATAGGGCGATAAGGTCGTTAGCAGAGTTCGACTAAAAGCATCAAGCCTGATTTAGGCCAGATACGTTCGCACCTGCCACGCCACCTAACCATATCTCCCTTGTTTGCCTGATCTGAGGCGGATACGAATGTCAAATGTGAATGACATTTTCTATGTTTTTTGCGGTGCTAACCGTTCTGAACAATGACGATATATCCAATTGACAGCTTGTCCTTCCCCCCGCGATGAAATTAAATTTTGAGTCTTTTACGAGCGGCCCAGTCGCCATTCGATTTGCGCGCGTCCCGCGACCGACGTGGCTTACTCGTGCAAAAGCAAATTCTGACATCACACGTGATCAAGTCGTGTCTTTGGTTCTGAGTAACCTTATCATCATCATCATCATTTCAGTCGTAGGACGTCCACTGCTAGACATAGACCTCCCCCATCGATCTCCAAAAGGGTCGGTGGGAAGCGACCTGCATCCAGCGTTTCCCTGCGGTCTCTTTTAATTCTTCTGTCCATCTCGTGGGTGGACGTCCAAAGGCCACCTACGTCAGTTAACCTTATAGAGTGAGTTAGAGCTGAGTTACTGTTATGTATTATATAACGGTTCACGTTAAAATAACCACAAATACTCAAATACCTAGTACTCGTTTGTTCAGGTACGCGTACCTACAAAACTTATTGGTATTCCGATGAAAACTGATTTTCGACACCAAGTTTTGATTCGGGATTCTGCGAAATTAGTAATTTCAGAATATCTACTTTAGGTGGGCTATAATTATGCTAGAAATTCTGTTGGAAATGTAAATTACATTGAAAGGTTACAAACACATCATCATCATAGTCAGCCCACCTTAATCCGCTACAGTTATACAGGTGGCCGAGCGGTTGCATGTGCGCTTTACAATCTGACGGCACTCGGTTCGATCCTCGGCCCTGCACCAATCACTTATTTAGTATCTACTTGAATAAATTATGTGTAGTTTCTATGCCATCACTCAACAACGGGGAAGGAAAACATCTTGAGGGAACTGGTATGTCCAAGAACCTCAAAAGTTCGAAGACATACCATGGGCCCATTCTCCCTGAGAGAAGGCCTGTGTCCCAGCAGTGGGGACATGAAAGGCTGATAATGATAATGAATATGACATCAGTAATTTATTACCATCAGGGGTGAAGGTGGTCAAAAGCAAGCATATTTTTTTTTTAAATATCCCATAGAAAATCGCCGAGCATAGCTCTTTTCATAGGTTGTTGAGCGACTCGTCAGTATGTGTCCACGTTTCGGCACCGCAAATCTAGACACGTAAGTAAAAATAAATATACAAGTGCATAAATTATTTCAAAAATATTTCTGTGCTACAGTTTTAGTCGGGTAAATACGACTGATTTCAAAGTTATGTTTTGTGAACAATCCTTTTGGAAAAAACAAAGTATTAAATAAAATACAACATTTTTCACCCGTTGTCGCTGATAATAGCTCAAAATGCCAATAAAACAACCTGTACGAGTTCTGAGAATTGTTTACACGTTGTATAGAAAGGTACAGTATGGATGGTTATGTAATAGGAATAATATTAAGATATTATAAGCCACCTATAAAGTCATTAGTGTTGTTGTATTTTACTTCAACTTAAAAAAATACTTTAAAAGTACGAAAAATATCAAAAATCATTAATTGTATAATGATACAATAATTAATTGCAATACAAAAATAACAAATATAGTATACTAGCAACGCATCCCGGCTTCGCACGGGTGTAAGTCTTATTTTTTTACACCTTGGGTTACATTATTAGAGTTTTAGTGAGGATTCCTATTTTTTTTTTTAAATATAATATATGCCTATGTCACCCGGGGATAGTGTAGCTTCCCAACAGTGAAAGAGTTTTTGAAATCGGTTCAGTAGTTTCGGAGCCTAATAAATGCAAACAAACAAACAATCAAATCTTTCCTCTTTATAATATTAAGTATAGAAGTATAGATTATACAGCAAAGGTACATTCACATTATTGATTATTTTTGTACCTAACTATAAAAACATAAAATACGTCAAATTAGCAAAAAAAAAAAAAACTGCTCGATGAGCATACTCGACTATTGTGTGTACTTTTTTACATTAAAATTTACTGTTCCAAGGTATTTATTTACACGAAAAATATTTGAAACAGAGTATTTAAAAACTAAAACTATTACTATCTAGTTATTATAAAAATCATAACAATTTTAATTGTTAAATTTACTTGTGTTTTGTGCAAATAAATTATCTATACTAATATTATAAAGAGGAAAGATTTGATTGTTTGTTTGTTTGCATTGAATAGGCTCCGAAACTACTGAACCGATTAGAAAAATTCTTTCACTGTTGGGATGCTGCACTATCCCCGGTCGACATAGGCTATATATCCCGGCTTCGCCCGTGCGAAGCAGGGGCGGCCTACTAGTCTTTTATAACTTTAATTTTTCAATTGCGCACTTACTGTATCTGCCCCGTAGTGTGGTGTCGTGTTGCGCGCAATAAATTGCACTTTTATAACTGGAACCGGTCGCCGGTATCGGTGTATCGGAGTTGGATAATGGATCCGAGTTGTTGATCGGAGATACCCTGTGGTTAATAGGTTAATTATTTCATAACGACGGCTCACGCAAATGGAAGTGATTATACTAAACATCTTATTTTAATTTTAATAATAGGCTTGTGTTTGATCGCCTGATGTTAAGCGATGATGCGGTCTACGGTGGAGCACGCTTGCCTAGAAGAAACCGATTCACTCGAGATTTGAAGTCATCCAGATTGTAACTATCGGGGAACACCCATTCAGGCACCGCATACCACAGACTAGCAGTTCGCATGATAAAAGTGGAATCAAAGCGCTTCGTACGGGATTTCGGTATATCAACCATGAAGCGGTGTCGATTTTTTGTGCTCGCTCTGGCATTCCGATAGATAAATGGGCAGGAGAGAATTAGATCATGCAGATCCGATGCACTTTCCGAAATGTACCTATCCGGTAAAAATCCGATAGACTAGCAACTTTGCACTGCTCAAGACTAAATTGCCGAGGTCTGAGTTTTTTTAGGCTTGTTTGGCCTTGGCCATAATATCTATGTTACCTGAATAACCACTAAGGCACGAACTCGAGAGCTCAAAATAAGTAGTAGTATGAAGTATTCGAGAACGATTTAGCTATTTGCTGAAATTCAGTTCAGATACATCGAACTTTTTGTTCCTCAAATCTTCGACCAAAATAAAATGAATGGACGGGCCATAACAATTGAACTTGCTCAGAAAAACGAGTCAAAACCGTCGGACATATACTTCAACACCTAATAATAACCATGTACAGTACATTTGTTACAAAAAATAGATAGCTGTTTTGTGTTGTGTGTTTACACTTCGGGGAGGCACGAAGGGATAATTTTGTCAGATGTTTCGTTATCATGTAAAAATAGTCTCGTGTTGAACTTCCTACGGCTGGAGACCGACTAAAACGAATTGAACGCCGGCGCTCATTTTGTAATCATCAAAAATGCGCTCCTTCTGGGCCCGTCCATTCATTTTATTTTGGTCGAAGCCTCAAATGAGTTTTTAAGCAAAATCATGGATATTGTTTACCAGTATACTACCGATACCATCGTTGCTGTCAACAGCCGCCAAAGTTACGGTAGCGCTGTCATCACACCAATAAAGCGATATTTATGGTGTTTCCGATACAAGGCACAAATTATCTCAGTTTTGGTGCAGCTTTAAAAGCCAAATTTTCAGGAAACCGAATCCGGTAAAACTAATCTACATGGTTACGTATATAGACTGTACTAAGCCGAAAGGCCATTGCACTCATCATTATGATTATAAACTACTTTTACTATGGGACTATCCCTGATACCGCGAAAAAAAAATCAGCTGTTCCATACATTTTGTCGAGAGTCAATGGCCGTTTTTTTTTTAATATAATAGTGGACAAACAAGCGACGGGCCACCTGATGGTAAGTAGTCACCATCGCCTATCATCTACAATACCCGGGGCATTAGCGGTGCGTTGCCTACCTTTGAGGACTCTATTCACTCTCTATTTTCTATGGAACAGCTGAATTTTTGTCTTGGTTTCTGGTTTGGTCCCATAGTAACAGTTAGTGGTGCGGTCCTTCTGGGCCCGTCCATTCATTTTATTTAGGTCGAAGATTTTTAGTTGGGCCGATATTAGTGCCAATTTTAAAGTTTTTAGATGGCAAATCTAAACAGGTGTCCTCATATATTATAATAGATTTACAGAGTAATTGATATACAGGGTAAATGCACCCTGTATATAACCCTCTAACCCCGTATATCAATAGAAGTCGGCAAAATTATTTTTAATTTTCCCGCTGATTACTGCTTACATAATACGTTGGTTTAACTCTACTAGTCGAGAAACAATCAAAACAATTTACCAATAAAACAATTCATTCCAAAACATGTTTCCTAAACGGGTCAACCGAGCTTGAAAACGGTCAATAAAATCGGCCAATTTAATTTGGACCAACAAAATGTGGTCATAATTATTACCTACTTAAAATTAATCAACCAAACAATATAGTCTGCTGTAGCTTAATTAATTATATTCTAAAATTCATGGACCAGAAATTCGTGATTTTAGGGTTGGGTGCAGTTAAGCAACTGTGCTACTGTGACATAGCTGCTATGTAGAAACTTTTTTCAAATATTTTTCTTGCTCTTGCCCGCACCTAACCTGCTGTAATGCGATGATGCGGTCTACGTTAGACCACGTGTGCCTAGAAAAAACAATCTCGCGACTTTTTATGCGTGAAAGCGAGTTTTTTTATATATATAGAACAGCGGTCAATTACACAAGCTTATCGTTAGTCGCATCATGACACTCGCTATCGCTATCGTGTCATCCCGTTCGTGCCAACTCATACCATACGTGCGAAAAGGATGACACGATATGACTTACACTTAATCTTTTAAAATCTTGACACTGGCTAAATCAGTTTTTTTTAACTATAACAGCTAATTTTTAATTAGCTGTCAAGGCATTTTTGTAGGCTTAGTTTGTAGGAAATTTGTTGTCGCCAGTTGCATCCATATAAACGAAACGTCAGTCATTCAAAATCAGTTAGCAACTGTGATGCGGACAAAGAACTTTGAGACCTAACCCAAAAAGGTAAGGTCCAAGTACTTTGGATGCGGAGCTCGACGCCTTGACATAAATAAGAATGTTCAATCAAGGTTCTATCATAATGCCTGGCGACAGATTTTCGTTCCTCATTTCCGTTCTATTTACTTTTCTCTTCTGTGGGCAAATGGACAAGAAGTTTTTTGTTGTTGTTTGTAGTAGTTTGAAAAATATAAAAAACAGCTCAAACATAAAAATTTACCCTAAAACCTTTTTTAAAAATAAATAATAGGCTTGCGTTTGACCACCATCACGCCTGATGTTAAGCGATGGTGCGGTCTACGTTGGAGCACGCTTGCCTAGAAGGAACCGATTCACTCGTGATTTGAAGACACCCAGATTGTAACCATCGGGGAACACCCATTCAGGCAGCGAATTCCACAGACTAGCAGTTTGCATGATAAATGTGGAATCAAAGCGCTTCGAACGGGTTTTCGGAATATCAACCATAAAGCGGTGACGATTTTTCGTGCCCGCTCTGGCAGTCCGATAGAAAAATGGGCAGGAGGGAATTAGATCGTACAGATCCGATGCACATTCTCTGAAATGTATCCGATAAAAAACCGATAGACTAGCAACTTTAGATCGATGCTCAAGAACAAGAAGCTTAGTCCGAACTAAGGATTCATTGCTGATGAGCTTCTTGGCCCGTTTCTCGATAGATTCCAATGCCTCAAGCTGGTACTTAGCTGATCCATCCCAAAGGTGAGAGCAGTACACGACCGAACTTGTGCTTGGTACAGTGATAGCAACTGTTCCGACGTGAACTACCGTGATTAAAACGCATACTTGAACATGCGTGACTGTCGACCCATGGACAGTTACACAATAATTGTCAATGACTTGGTATTTTTTGTCACCATGATGGACATTTGGACTTTTTCCACTGACAGCCCACTAGATACTGTCACTCTGTTTAATGAAAACGCGGCGTCATGATTGTAATTTATTTAATAGGTTTATGTTGAGCTTCTTTTATTTGTCGACTGTGCGCCACGCGGTTGTAAGCGGTCGCTCTAGACGTCAGATATCAAGGGGCGTCAAAATGTCAAGAGCGAAAAATTGTTTTGCAATCTCACTCGGTTATACGGGAAAGCAGGTACAACTTGTATGGGGCGCCAAAATTTAACGAGCGAAAAATTGTTTTGCTTTCTCACACGGTTATACGGGAAAGCAGGTACAAGTTGTACAAGCTACACCTGCTTTCCCGTATAACCATGGAATTGCACAAATATTTTTCGCTCTTGACATTTTGGCACCCCTTGGTATCTCACACCTAAAGCGACCGCTCCTCTCGCTCTACCCGAGGGCAGCCGATGCAACGCAGGACCTTAAAATACACCACCAGCTAGCTTCGATTCGCATATCTTTCAGTACTTTAACCGCTATAGTACTGTAATTAAATCCAGCAAAAGCCTGTAATTATATGATAGTATCAGTACTAGCCCTTCATAACCTTTTTAAAGCACGCCAAACTTACCTGTTGAGTTGAGTCGGGGAGCCACGATCGCATTTTTTAATAACACTTAAAGCTATCTGTTAAAAATTATTTAGTTCCTAATTTGGCCACTAGTAAAAACGAACTGTTTATAATAAAAAGAGATGATTGTGAATTCCTGAATGAATGCTGTTTGTTATTGATATTTTATAAACAATTTTGATCATTTCTCGAGATAAATTTCAATTGAATTTGCGTTTCTATAAATTATTCATTATGTGTTCCTGTTAAAGGTTTATTACAAATAAGACGGTCAAGTGCGAGTCGGGCTCGCGCACCGAGGTTTCCGTACCACTACAAAATACAAAAATTTGTGGAAAGGGGGGAAAAGGACAAACATCACGCCCTGGCGGTCCCATCCAAGTACCGACCCCGCATGACGTTGCTTAAATTGGTGGTGAACATAAATTTGTCACCGTCTCGCACTTTGCCATTATTTATTATTTGTTGCTATAGTTCTGAGTCTGTACTATAATAATTCCAAGTTTGACGCTTATACGTATTACCGTTTTAACATTAAAGCAAATACAAAAATACATTTAAAAACGTTTGTTGTATGGGGTTTGTTGTCCCTTTCGTTTTTACTTATTGACTTTATTATTATCCGCCGTAACATTACATATTCTGTGAAAATTTCAACTATCTGTGGCTATATTACGGTTCGGAGGATACAGCCATTAAAACGTAGGACGGACAAACGAACGGACGGGTGGTCGGACAAACATACAGCTAAGTGATAGGGTCTGGTTTACACCCTTTGGGTAAGGAACCCTAGAAATATGTAATGTTTATTTTATTGCGAGCCATGTAAATAGGGAACGACGACTCTCATACAAACTTTCATCTTAACTACTGCAAAAGAAATCATCTTGTGTCAATTTTCATTTCTCCAGTAGAATTGATCAGGTTGACACATCTCGCTGCAGGAATCTCCGCTCCATTCCATCACGGGATCGCGTTACGAGCAAACGCGTGTAAAATTGAACGGGGATTGGTGGCCCGGTGTTGGTGACGCGGGTAGATGTCACATCATAGTGTAATCCATCGATCCATCAGCTGTCATGTAACATAATAATGGTACAGAACGTTTTTATTTATTTATTTAGTTTCAAAACAATTTAAACTTAGAGTAGACTATGCAATTTTAAACTAAACCATATTCCTAAATATGTATACACAAAATGTTTTTTTTTTAAATGCAGTAGGTAATTGGACAGATACAGTTTTTAAACCTATGTATATAATTCTTCCGAAATAATCCGATAACCGATGGGGAAGAAAGGTTCTTGAGTGGATACCACGAAACGGACGCAGCGTAGGCCTCCCACTAGATGGATCGACGATATCGTGAGAGTCGCGGGCATCCAGTGGATGCGGATGGCTGTCTGTCATTCAGTGTAAAGTCTAAGGAGGAGGCCTTTGTTCAGCAGTAGACGACTTATGGCTGATGATGATGATGAGATAATACAGGACAGGTATTAGATTTGTTGAAAATATCAAGCTTAGTGCAAATTATAATTAAGCGTTATACAAAAGCTGAAGAAGTTATTTAAATCGGATAATAAAGTTATGAAGATATAAGCATTTAAAGTTTTTGTTCAGATTATGAGCATTCTTTATAATAATAATCCGATAGATATTATTATAAAGGATGCTCTGCCCCTTTCCCACAAAGTGAGTGTCACTCAACCTAACATGAAGTATGGAGTCTTTATTACTCGCATGTGGCGTCATTAGTGTAAATAGAGAGCTGGCTGTCAAGCAAGACATAAAAATTATCAAATCTTTATTAATTTTGAACACATTTTGATTTTGTTTCCGGTGATCGGTTCTATGGTCAGCTTTTTCATAAGACGATAAAAAAACAGTCCGGAAACCTATCAGCTAAGGCCAAGCCTTTATTTAAAAATGTAGACAGTTAAAAGGAGTCGCAACGGTGTACAAGCCAGCCACCTTAATGCGTTTTATTATGTGTGCGCGTAAATTCGACGTCCCAACATCTCACGGACCCCTAAACGTAGCAAAGTGGGTTCTGATGAAACCTCTGATTTAAGGTCTAATAGCCAATTCCATTTTTCAATTGCTTTCCGCGTTTTATGATTGATGTTGGTTATCTTTTTCAACAAGGATATAAAAGTGGCGAAACGATGTCTCCTTGCGGAAGGACGATTTTAAAAGGTTATGTGTGGGTAACAGGTACGAATGCTAAATTGGCAACTTTGTTTTTTAGTCTGTCTTTGATCTTTTATCGATTTTAAGCAGCTATAAATTGGCTGGCTTATTAAAGAAGTTCAATAGTTTTCGTGCTATCTCGCTTGTTCTTACTTACTCGCCATGCGCCGTTTCTTACTTGATTTTTTAATTTTTTAACTTTCACGATTTAGGGCCGCTTGCATAATGTTCGGTCTTTAATTCTAAATTTAACTGCCATGCATTTAAGCGGTCCTTAAATATGTTTGGGGATCGTTATGCAAGCCGCCCTAAAACACGTGTTTAATTGCATATGGGACTTATGGCGCGTCATTATTATTTAGGTAAAATAGGTAATAGGTATAAGTAATAATAAAATAGGTACCTCTAGTTTGACGTTTCGACCATGTTATAATGGCCGTGGTCACAAGCTGACTGAAACTGCGGGTCCGGAAAAGTGCGAGTGTTATGTTTGCCTACCCTCAAATTTATCTTACATGGAAAATATCCCGAAAAATGTAGAAAAATGTAAAATAAAGCGGCGCATCTACGAGTTGTAATATTTCCCTCAAAACCACCCAAAATTTTCAATAAAAAGCGCCACTGAAATAAAAATTTAAACCCCTATTTATGCCTTGAAGTGTTCCTGCCCTACAAATAGAAAAGGCGATAAAGAAAAGGAAGAAAAAAATCGTTGACCGCAATTCAGTGGCGGGAGGAAAATACACTTTCCCTAAGTATTTTCCCATTGAACAGCCAATGGGGTGAATTCACCCTTCATTTTGTGACGTTTCACAATGAGTTTGAGATTTCGTGACCGACGGGGTGAAATGGAGATTCCGGGTTCTGCCTCTTCTATTTATAGGAGTAGGTATCTGACTGGCTATATCGAGCTGTACATTTTTTTGTAAAGAATATGCAAAAATATTTTGATGTAAGTGAAAAGTTGTTTCACGTTTCTTAAACTTAAGATCACCGGTTTTTATGCCATTGGTGGCAAACAAGCCCACCGGCCGCCTTATGGTAAGCGACCACCGTCGCCCTATGGTTTTTTTTAATGCGTATAAGTCCGCGTTTGATACTTGTAACACCAGGGGCATCACAGATACGTTGCCAACAACAGGCTCTACTAACAGCTCTTTTGAAGAACCCCATGTTGTATGGTAAAAGGCGTTAAAGATAATATCCCACACAACTTTGTAGTAAGCAGTTAATTACCAACATTTGAAAGGATATTTTTTTGTTTAATTTTCAAGCTTTTAAAAATCAAAAGTCAATTCCTCTTGCATTGATCTTCTCCGTAACATTTTTTTGTTTCATAGCACGCAGAATAGATGGCTGATGGGGCCGAAAGGTTCTCGAATGGAGACCATGGACCGGTAAGCACAGGGTAGGACGTCCACCCACAAGATGGGCAGACGACCTAAAAGAGACCGCAGGGAAACGCTGGATGCAGGCTGCTTCCAACCGGCCCTTTTGGAGATCTATGAGGGAAGCCTATGTCCAGCAGTGGACGTTCTATGGCTGAAATGATGATGAGTAAAGAATATCTTGCCAACTAAAAATTGATAAAAGTCGGGGGAAAATAACCAAGATCTAGCACAGACCCACTCCAGGGTTCTCAACATTTTTCAAGTTTCAAGTTTCTTTGTTTCATTGATACAAAATCCACTAAATTTAATACTTAAAAATACTAAGCTAGCTACTTATTATTGCAAGTCTCGGGAACCTGAGCATTAGGTCTAGGAACTAGGGCATTCGTCATCATCAGCCAGAACACGTCTACTGCTGGACATAGGCCTCCTATCGATCTCCAAAAGGGCCGGCTTGAGGCTTGACTAACTAGGTCATTATGTTTGTCTTATTCACTCTTATTAACATAGATATACATATGTAAGGGCAAAATCGTCGAGAGGTCCAGCCCGGAGCCACTCGCGCGTGAAGCTAACTACATGAGACCAAGCGCCGCGAACCGGCAAATTAGATCTCCAAAGCAATGTCAGATTTATTGCTTTGTGCTTTGAATAATAGCATTGACGGTGGATGATTCATGAGGGGACTTTTGTATTTATTTCATGAACTGCCTTTAACATGTAGAGTACGAAAAACTTCGAATTCATCATCATCTTAGTCAGTTTATCTTAGTCCACTGCTGTACAAATCACTCAGGCCGATCTTCAGCTTACCGATTGACCAAACAAGCTACATAATACGATACATTTCGGAGAGCGTGCATCAGATCTGCATGATTTAATTCCCTCCTGCCCATTTTTCTATCGTACTGCTAGGGCGGGCACGAAAAATCGTCATCGTTTTATGGTTGTATACTAATAACCCGTACGAAGCGTTTTGATTCCACAGGTATTGTGCGAACTGCTAGTCTGTGGAATTCGCTGCCTGCATAGTTGTACCCCGTCAGTTACAATCTGGGTGTCTTTGCTAATCGGTTTCTACTTGGTAAGCGTGCTCCATCGTAGACCGCATCGTCGCTTAACATCAGGCGAGATGGCGGACAAGCGCAGGCATATTATTAAAAAAAACAGCTTGCAAGATTTGACCTAAACAAATAAACATACAACTATTGCAAGTTATAACTTTGTAAAAAAACCCACAAATACCCAAATAATAACTGACTCATTTTAAATAGCGCCGAGTCGACACTAGTCAATTACTGTTTTTTATATAGTACTAGCTTTTGGCCGCGACTTTGTACGCGTAAAATAAAAACACGTGGCATATAAACTTTCAACCCCCCATTCCGCCCCACCTTAATTCGGCCTTTTCGCAAAATCCTTTCTTTGCAGAACTCTACACCCTATAAAGAATCTATCTACCTGCCAAATTTCAGCTTCGTAGGTCAAGTAGTTTTCGAGATTTCGTGATGACTCAGTGAGTGAATTTCGCTTTTATATACATATTTTTATTTTATTTATTTAACAAAATTTTATGGATAGATTGTCAGTAATGTTTTATATTTTAAGAACGGACCTTTGACGATGTACATGTACTGTACATTGTACATAATCAAAGAATCCGACATTAATACCACTGAATAGACAGTGACAGTGAATTTTAGACAGATTTATAATTCACTGTTCTTAACTCTCATGGTTGTTCACTACAGTTATACGATTATTAACGGGATATTTACCGTGATAAGGTTGTGGATGGAGCTCCCGATATTTCAGCGCAGTTACGTGCGCACCATGTTCACGAGCAGACTGAAGAATGCAGCTGGTTAACAGAGAAGTTCAAAGCTGCAGAGAGAACGATAACCTCTTTCTCACTCTTTTGTTTAACAACTAGTTTTATAATAAAATGTTTTTAAAACAAATAAGATGGTAAACAGGATTTTAAAATGACAGTCAAAAACTCGGTTAATCCAGTTAGTGGCTTTATTGGCGAGATCAAATCAAAACAAAACTCCGAAGTGCTTCGAAAGTTGCTAATTCAGTTGGTTGTTTTAATTGATAGACGAGCAAAATTTATGGGCGTAACTTTGCCATAAAGTTGCCATATTTGTGAATAATTGATTGCTTAGAAACACATTAAACTGCTTTTTAATGATAAATCACGCCCAGGAGGCGGCTTGGATGAAGATGGTGTTACAGACTTCAACGTGAAGCTTCATGGCTTAACCACTACAATAAACCTTTCTTAAAAGGCGACTGAGCGGTAATTTAATGTAGCTCTCCAATCGGTCGTTTTTCTGACAAGGAATGGCAGAGAAAACGCATTAAAATATTCTCTCTTTGATTACATATACACCGTCAAAGTATTCTCTTTACAATATGTGGGCAGCATGTTTTGAATATATTTAGCTTTTACAATAAGTTATTTCTAAAACACTGCTTTAAACTATCACGGTTGTTCACTAACGATCAACAACCTTGCCACGGTAAATATCGCGTACATAATCATATAACTGAAAGTTATTTCTATATGGATAGCATCGTAATAAAACCAAAATAAACAATGAATACATCACAAGCGTAGGTATTATGTTTCTGTAATGTTGTTACACATTTTTTCTCTGTTAGGATTTTGGCGTCGCACTGTTGTGCATTTGCCTGTATCAAGTTTTATATTAATATAATCAAGTTTGATGATAATGTAGTCAAACAAGTCAGTCAAAGTCAAGCAAAGTCAAAGTAAAGTATTTTGCAAAACTTAAAGTCGTCCGTGGAAATGACTACTTAATATACCCATACATATTACATACATGAGTATAACTATTTATAAACAATCTAGCAAAGCAATAAACAATACATCTACTTCCGATACAAAGGGCTTCTGCGAACGAGACAGGAAATGGTTGGTACGGAGATTGGCTTCGCAGAGATATATTTTATATGAAATGTTATTATGACAATATTATTATAGGTATATTATTATAGGTATTAACATCATCACCATCATCGTCGGCTAGAAGACGTCCACTGCTGAACATAGGCCTCTCCCATTAACCTGCACACTGAACGACAGCCTGCCTTTTGCATCCATGGGATGCCAGCGACTCAATTTGCAATTTAGATTTGTTTTGCTAGATTTGCAAGTTGAAGTGGCAATGGGCAAGCCACATCGCTCGAAGAACCGATAACCGATAGGGAAGAAAGGTTCTTGAGAGGAGACAACGAACTGGAAGACGCAGTGTAGGTAAGCCTCTCACTAGACGGACCGACATTGTGAGAGTCGATGACTAACATATATCATACATATTGCATATATATTGACTGCCCTGGTGGTCCAGTTGGTAGTGACCCTGCCTTCTGCACTTGAGGGCGTGGGTTCGATTCCCACCTAGGACAAACATTCATGTGATGAACATTTATATTTTTCTATATCTGGGTGTTAATATCTATTTAAGTATGTATTTAAAAATATATGTACGAGTATATGTATGTTTATCAGCCCCTTGCAGCCATAGTACAGGCTTTGCATGGTTTGGGGTCAGATGACCGTGTGTGCAAAATGTCCCGAATATTTATTTATTTAACTAATATACAGTTTGATTCTTGGGAAGGGCATGTGACTTTATTATCTAAATTAAAATACAAGCTAGCACTACAAAAACAGTTAGACTGCCCATTATAGACCGGAAGAGGTCTAAAGCCAACCAAAATGCTCAAGTTCACTATCGCAGCGGTGATGGGTATGCTGGCAGCGTACCCAGAATGCTGGTGGCATTACCACGCTGAATAGCAATGCTTATGCGTTGAGCAAGGAACACGCCAGCATTTAGCTCACGCAACTGAAAGATTTTTGAAGATTCTTGGATAGCTGAAAATCTATAAGGGATTTTGTGTCACTACACACATATCGTATGTACATGTATTAAACAGTTTTAACGAGTAGAAGGACTGCACACTACCACCCTGCAATTACAAAGATTCGTACACAACGATTTGGGTCGTCATTTATGATACGTACTGCCCAATAATAGAACTCCCTGCCGTCCTCCTTGTTTCCTGAGAACTACAACCTAGGCATCTTCAAGGCTAGAGTGAATAGATTTCTTCTAAATCAATGTGTTCCATCCTCGGCCATACCGTCGTCGCTTACCACCACGCGAGTTGGTGGCCAAACGTAGATCTATTCTATAAAAAAAACATACATAAAAAGACAGGACTGAATTGTGAACCTTCCCCCTCACCTCCTAAAGTCGGTTAGAATGAAGTCAGTAAAAAAACGCTCCACACTCATAGCTCAACTAGGAAAAAAGCTAAGCCCAAAAACACCCTAGCTTAGCCGGCTAGTCAAGCCTCCTTCATTAACCCAGCATATCTTTATCTACCTATACTATACATTATACACAGATACACCTTGTGCGTCTGTCTGGGCGTCACAATGGCAGAGTCACTTCCAGGTGGGAGATGGTTGAATACTTAACGACCCTTGCTGTGAAGGGGTGAGGGGGCCAAAGTAAGGGCGGAAGCGGAAAGGTTACTTGGCTGGACCTTATAGACGCGAGCGACGTAATAATAACCCAGACATTTTTAACAGACTTCAAAAACAGGGGGGGACTCAATTAGTTCTTTTTTATGTTTGTTACATTAGAACTCTGTAATTCATAAACTGATTTGGAAAATTAATATTTTTACTTGAAAGTATATACTTTCAGTTTGTTCCTATGGAAATTTCATCAAATTGGTTGAATACTTTAGTTTTAAAATCAAATAACTTGAATAAATATGTCATCCAAGTAAACGAAATTACGTATAAACTAATTTAGAAGTCTGTTTTTAATTGATTATTATTTAATAGAAAAAAGATCCGGAGATCCAATATCATAAACTTTACATGTATAAAATAGTAGTGTAAATAAATACAGTTACCAAAATATAGGTACAATCATTGATAGCAAAAAAAAAGGATTCTGCTAAAAGACCTATTTATTCCCAACTTGGCACATAAACATTTATTTAAAAAAAACAGGCAACAAAACAACCCATAAATTAATTCAATAGGACATATCACATAAAATAAACAAAAGAAATAAATCTAAATAATAGTGCCTGCAAATATCAAAATAAATAAAAGTAAACAAATAAATAAATAATATAAGTAAATAATTTATTAATATTAATTAATTTATATTAATTAATTAATTTAATTTTAATTTTATTAATTAAGTAAATAAATAATTTCAAACAAAATTAATATAATAAATAAATAAAAAACAAACGAAAACCGACTTTAAGACAACACAGGTAAAACAGAGATTGAAAGACCTCATCAAAACTTTTGAACCACAAACCAAAACGTCATTAGTGTATGAATTTTTGGTTTTTGTTGAATTATTCAAAAAACGTTACATCAAATTTGATAAAATTTATATGGGATTACGTCTAAGGTATGATCTACCAAACAAAAAAAGAATCATTAAAACCAATACATAATTCACGGAGTAATCGCGTAACAAACATTAAAAAAACATACAGTCGAATTGATAACCTCCTTTTATCTATCGTCGGTTAAAAATAATAATCATTGATCGGACTCTAGATCGAACGAATAGAAAAAGTCTCTTGTCACTTGTTCCACACAGAAAAAAGAGCCCCGCACACTCGCGTCTGAAAGGAGTTGTCGGCTGAAAGATTAATCTTACATGGAAATTGTTTTCAGTATTTTTTCAGTCTCACAGGGCACGTCACTTACACTCATTGGCATTTAAAGAGGTTTGTTTACGAGATTTTCTGAAATGAGTCATTTATTTCTTTGTAGATATTGTCTTACATGCGTTTTTTGGGGTGAGATCCATCATGCATCTTATCGTAAAGAGCGCTCGGGCGTTAACCAGGATGGCACAACTATGGATACCTTCCAATTTTTTTAATTTTAAATAACATTGAAAACTCATAGATTAACATTATTCACTAATTATAGTAAATTTCTTAATCCTTACTCACATGCACGTTAAGTTTTTGGAAGCTTGGGATACATACCTGTAACAAAATTAAGAAAAATGTTAGAATATAACACATTAGCAATAAATACATCATCAAAGTAAGGGTTTGAAACCTAAAATGTATAAGTTAATAGTGTCTATTATGCCTTCTGTGTTAATAGTAAAAAAACACCTTTGCAAACTAGTTTTTAGTTTTAGCAAGGAAAATGTAATCCACCAATGGTGACGCTTAGAATGGGTTATTATAATTGAATGCGTATACAACGTTTCACGTCTGTGCTGCTAACCATTGAGGAGTTCCCTAGTCAGGAGCCAACCCTGAGTGCAGCAACCATACCATATCCTTACTGGTAAAACTTCCAGCTATCAAAATACAATGCGTTCACTACATTTCGTGTCTGTGCTGTAGACCGTTGAAGAGTTCCTTTATCTGGAGCTAACCCTGGATATCGATTTAGGGCTTACTATAAAAATGCTTAGTCATCAGAGCTGAACCAAAATGTGAAAATTCAACTTCTTAGTATAAGAGGAAATGGTTCTAATTCAGCCGCAAGATTTGACCTAAACAAACAAACATTGCAAGTTAAATAAAAGCTTGTAAAGAAGCTGCGCTTTAAATTATTTAACGCACAGCTTTTTACCACAGCTCACCTGATCTGAAATGTCAGTGTTAAATGTACTGAAAACACTTGGATTAGGAATTTGCTCTGCAATGAGGCTGTTGTTGCCATATCATAGGCCTTCAGGTGGCTTAAAAAAACTTTGACAGTAGGGCTGGCCCAATAACAATATAACCAATCGACTGCTCATCCTTTACTGCGTCATAAGCCTAAGGTTCTAACATGTCAATGTCAACCTAAACTATTTAGAGCGGGCCAATCTTAGGCGCGAATTGTATGAATTACTTTTGATTCTCCAATCACAAGCGTCGAGTCGCGTCGAGTCTCCACTCTACTGGCCCCCACGACTGGCGTGGCATCATTTTGCAAAAAGGAATTTTGACTACATGCGCGATGAAGTGGTTATATTATCTTTGGTCTGGCCACATACTTTAGTAGTTCATAAGCCTGTTATAGTTAAACAAGATAAACATAGACATTGTCCGCAGTAACGCAGTCACATAGCTGAGTAGATCGGTTGACAGATAACTCCGCAGACAGCTGTCGCTATTTGCATCAAGAATGGTTTACTTTGCATACGCAGAAGACAGTACTGAAGCTCTAACTGGCTACATACTTTTTAAAAAGATAGAGCAAAGTGTTGAGCGTTTACATGACAACTAGTTTCATTGACATTCAACGTGACAACATCGCCAACTGGCTAGATACGCTGTCATGCTTAGTACTTGAAAAAATAGCGCTATCTGTTGGAATTTCTACGAACTACGTCGCATTACTAGTAAAGTATTGATTGCCCTTCTTATTAGAGTGATGGGAAACAAGGTCAAACACGTAAAATAATCAAAATGGCGACTTTTATTACGTAGCTTTATTGTTTTTGATAGCTAATGTATCGCTGAACAAGTATACACATATTATCCCAGGCAGATAAACCAAAAATGGATCAACCTCGGAATGAGAGAAAATAAGCTGTAAACTTGTATGAACCTTTATTTTGGCATTCTATGTAAAAGTTGTCTCAAGACTCATAATGTCTCGTGTCCGCGTCTTAAGATATTCAAGGTCAAAGGTCACAAAAACAGTTTTATTGCAAATATAATCTCCCTTCCTATTTTAATGATATTTGCATCTACATATTATAAAAGCTGTAGAGCATACAAGTCTCAGTAGTAATTAATAATTGCAAGAACTTAGGAAATCATTCAGATGGCCGATGGGGCCGAGATGTTCTTGAATGGAAACCACGGACCGGTAAGCGCAGCGTAAGACGTCTACCCACAAGATGGACAGACGACCTAAAAGAGACCGCAGGGAAACGCTGGATGCAGGCCGCTTCCAACCGGCCAGCTCGAGGCCTATGTCCAGCAGTAGACGTCCTACGGCTGAAATGATGTAAAAATTATTTTGATCATTCATCTGGCCAAGACGAGATTGTACTTTTGTTGAACCTTGAGTACTGTCTCCATCTCCAGTTCCGCGTAACGCGTGGGTAAAGACAGACGGACATAAACACTTATCAGCGGTGTACATATCGATAACTGTCGCCGCTGACTGATGCTTGGCATGTGTTAGTTATGGTCATCGTAAAATTGGGCCTCGGTTTATGTCTTAGTTATGTTGTCTATACAGGGTTACGCGGAAAGGGTGTACTAAGCCGAAAGGGGTCCATAGTACCCATAATTCTGCCAACTTTTACTACGGGATCAACTTTAAAATCGCGAAAAAGGTTAACAGCTTCTATTGGACCGTTCTTTTTGATGAAATTATGGGGCCAATCTAATAGTAAAAAAATGGGTTTACTCCCTATAAAAACTGAGTCTCATATGTGAGTAGTACCTACTCGCATCGCACCCTGAGAGTTCATTCATCCCGGAAATCGAATCACGACAAAAATGGTTGAAATATTGATTGAAAAAACTTAACTTTCCCATACATACCAATACCAAACAGTTGCAGGTGCAAAAGATGGGAAATTAAAAATAAACAGATTTTTTCTCAGATTTTTTTGTCTTAATTTTCACTAGTGATGAAAAGTAGATTATTTACAAACGGGAGTAGGTGATCTTTTACACCCTCAACTATTATAAATCTATTGAAATATCTCATGTGTAATAGATCAGCTACATCCCTAGTGCAATCATCATCATCATGAGCCAGAAGACGTCCACTGCTGAACATAGGCCTCCCCCTTTAACCTCCACACTGAACGAAAGTCTGCCATCTGCATCCACTGGATGCCCGCGACTCTCACAATGTCGTCGGTCCATCTAGAGGGAGGCCTAACAACGCTGCGTCTTTTGGTTCGTGGTCTCCACTCCAGAACCTTTCTTCCCCATCGGTTATCGGTTCTTCGAGCGATGTGGCCTGCCTATTGCCACTTCAGTTTACAGCTATGTCGATGACTTTGGTTCTTTGGCGAATTTCCACGTTTCGGATTTCATCGCGCAAAGAAACTCCAAGCATAGCTCTCTCCATTGCCCGCTGTGTGACTCTGAGTTTTTCCAATAGGCCAACAGTTAAGGACCACATCTCAGTACCATATGTCATCACTGGCAGCACACACTGGTCAAAGACTCTTGTCTTTAGGCTCTGTGGTATCTTGGACAAGAAGATAACCCTAGTGCAATAATCTACTATAATGTGATTATTGCATAGACAGACAGTCCATGTCTACGGCGCTACCTTTAAAACCTATCTATAAATACCTACAGTCCTCTCCTCCCTGAGTCTAGGGGTAACCAAATTGTAAGACAACCCCTGCAACCATTGTGCGACACGTCTGGCTCAGACGGGGTGGTGGGACTAGATCAGAGGTTCTAAAACTTTATTATAAGGTTAGAGGGTTACATTTCTACCTTTTTAGGGTTCCGTATCCAAGGGGTAAACCGGGACCCTATTACTAAGCCTACGATGTCTGTCTGTCTGTCCGTCTGTCTGTCCTTCCTATTAACGGCTATATCTTTCGAACCGTAATAGATAGACAGTTGAAATTTAAAAGAATATGTAACGTTACGGCGGATTAACTTATAATAAAAAAGTAAAAAACTAAAGGGGGTGGGTCCCCATACAACAAAGGTTGTTTTTTACGTATTTTTGTATCAACTCTAATGTAGAACGATAATACGTACAAGCGTCAAACTTGGCACGATTGTAGTATACACTCTAAAGTATAACAACAAATGAATAATGTCGAAGTGAGAGTCGGTGACAAATTTTTGTTCATTACCAAGTTGTTATACTCGAGCGCCTGTAGCAAACTGCGTAGCAAATTACTCCGACGATTGGAAGGCGTTATTAAGGGTCCTGTATACCCTCTGCAGCTCTCTCGGTCGCACATTTTCACATTATTGAAGATATAAAATCAATGAGTGTGAATTTCCAAAAAGTAACAAAATCATGTCATGGTGTCTATCGTAACATTACAAACAAAGAAATGTTTGCTTCGATATCTTGTAATTTGACGGAATAAAATGACACGAGAAATAAAAATCACTTGTTACCATTTTACTGTGTCAAATTAAAATATATCAAATTGACAATTTCTTTGTTTGTAATGTTACGATAGACACCATGACATGATTTTGTTACTTTTTGGAAATTCACACTCATTGATTTTATATCTTCAATAATGTGAAAATGTGCGAGAGAGAAAGCTGCAGAGGGTATACAGGACCCTTAATAACTGGTAACTCGGTTACTTGGACATCCTTATTATGTTTTGTGGTGGTACGGAACCCTTAGTGCGCGAGCCAGACACGCACTTGGCCGGTTTATTAACCGACGAAAGGAGGAGGCTATCAATTCAGCTGTATGTTTGTTACCGAGGAAGAAATTTGAGAAACAGTGGACTAAACTGCAGTTATGGATGTATCTTGAGCAATTTGAAGGGACATATCCCTCTACATTCGGGGGCATTGTTGTGAAAACTTTCTATTGTTCGTGGTCTCATAATGACTAAAATATAGAGAGCAGGTTCGTTTACCGAGATAACTAGCTTGACTCAAAGATATCAATAAAAAGGATATGCTCATTGGTACATGTGAGTCCCAGTATGTCTAGTATTTGAAAAGTTATTATAGATTAGAAAACACCTTTATACTAAAAAAAAAATTACTACTATATTAAATTTTTTTTGGTTGATTTCTTTTAGCTAAATTGTTTAATAATGCAGAAGCCAAGAGGAAAC
This sequence comes from Agriopis marginaria, assembly GCA_932305915.1. Classification (NCBI taxonomy): domain Eukaryota; kingdom Metazoa; phylum Arthropoda; class Insecta; order Lepidoptera; family Geometridae; genus Agriopis; species Agriopis marginaria. The sequence continues at coordinate 14,635,157 of OW029914.1, read as the reverse complement.
CTATCTATAAAATAAAAAATAAAAAAAAATTATGACTTGAAAATATTTACACTACAAAAATTTTGACAATATTTACCCATTATTTATTGTTCATCGTTTCAAACTACAAAACTACCAAAACGAATCTTACTTTTCACACCCAGACACGAATGTTCCGCCATTTTTCCTATTTCGTTCACAAACGTTTTTCACAGAAGATAAAACAAAATGTCACCGTTGGATATTTTTTAATAAAGTGCGATAGAGATCGAAGGGGTGTTTAATGGGAACTGGACCAATATGTTTCGCGGGAAGGAAGTTGCCAACGTAAAGAAAGTAAGGATGTTCCTTCCGCTAAAGATTGCGTACGATAGCAAACTGAAATTAAGAGCTCTCTTACATTTTTTGACGGAAAAAGCAAATCAAATAGAAAAATCAATTTCTCTATTATTTTATTGATAACTACGTAAACATAATTGTGAATAAGTAACCAAGCGTAACCAATCCAATTGCAGAAAGGCGTGAGACAGGGAGATGTTATCTCTCCGAAACTGTTCACAAACGCATTGGAGGACGTTTTCAAGCTCTTGGACTGGAACGGATTAGGCATCAACATCAACGGCGAATACATCACTCACCTTCGTTTTGCCGATGATATAGTCATCATGGCAGAGTCGCTGGAGGACCTAAATACCATGCTCAGCGACCTCAGCCTTTCCCAACAGGTGGGTCTTAAAATGAACATGGACAAGACAAAAATCATGTCGAATGTCCATGTTGAACCCGTGCCGATAGTCGTTGGGAACGATACTCTAGAAGTTGTTGACCATTACACCTATCTTGGACAGATTGTTCAGTTAGGTAAGTCCAACTTGAGCAAAGAGGTCGTCCGAAGAATCCAACTCGGATGGGCAGCGTTCGGGAAATTGCGTGACATCTTCTCGGCCAAGATACCACAGTGCCTCAAGACGAGGGTTTTTGACCAGTGTGTGTTGCCAGTGATGACATATGGTACTGAGACGTGGTCCTTAACTGTTGGCCTTTTGGAAAAACTCAGAGTCACTCAGCGGGCAATGGAGAGAGCTATGCTCGGAGTTTCTTTGCGCGATAAAATCCGAAACGTGGATATTCGCCAAAGAACCAGAGTCACCGACATAGCTGTTAAATTTGCAAGTTGAAGTGGCAATGGGCAGGCCACATCGCTCGGAGAACCGATAACCGATGGGGAAGAAAGGTTCTTGAGTGGAGACCACGAACCGGAAGACGCAGCGTAGGTAGGCCTCCCACTAGATGGACCGACGACATAGTGAGAGTCGCTGGCATCCAGTGGATGCAAAAGGCAGGCTGTCGTTCAGTGTGGAGGTTAAAGGGGGAGGCCTATGTTCAGCAGTGGACGTCTTCTGGCTGATGATGATGATGAACCAAGCGTAAACAAGCCGGTGTTATAATAATTTATGATAATAACGTCTTCTATTTTGGAAAAACTCAATTCGATCCTCGGCCCTGCAACAATTACTTATTTAGTACCCAAATAAATATGTGCAGTTTCAATGCCATCGCTCAAAACCGGTGAAGGAACAACATCGTTAGGAAACCGGTATGTCCAAGAACCTTAAATGTTCGAAGACATGACATTCACCAACATGCACTGGGCCAGCATGGTGGATTACGGCCCATACTATCTCTTTGGGAGAACGCCTATGTCCCAGCAGTGGAAACATGATAGGCTGAAATAATGATGAAGTATTATCTTAACTACAAACAAAAATCGACTTCGAAAAACTCGATTACATAGTTCGTGAGTTAACATGAAGCTAATACAAGCGTGTTTATGAGAAGAGCCCATACTGCCCAAAACATTTAGAATAGTCATATCCGGCAAAACGCGCAGAAAAAAGTAAAAAACGCGTTGTGTGAGGTTGCCACATACGCAAGCCTCTTTGGCGACAAAATATTGTGGTTCTGAAATGGTTTTATAGTTCCGTGTTGGCAAACGTGAAACGCCTGGTGCCTCAAAGCATTCATAAGTCAGTTTAATAATAGCAACCGAGTTTATAAAAAGAGGTTCTTTATTCGTATTTTTTTTTATCTACGCTTTATTGAAATTATTTAATTTTAATTGTAATTTATACTGAAGGTAATTCATTGTTATACTTATTATTGACTTGTAAATTGGCTTTATCAAATAAATGAATATGAATATGAATATGGCCGATGATTGTGACCTGATTAAAATGATTATTTTTACAAGCGTTTATTTAACTTGCAATGTTGGTTAGTTTGTTTAGGCCAAATCAAACAAGCAAGCTGATTTAGAACCAGTTCGAATTTGCTGAAATTTTGCACACACTTTTAGTTGTGGTGACAATAAAATAGATATGCAATATTCAATATTATAATATTTTCAAAATGGCCGCTGCCACAAGATGGCGGATAGTGTACTTTTTTGTCAATTGGTTGTTTGTTAATATCAACAAATGAAAAAGCTTGAAGAGTAGGAAACGATAAAGTGACATCACACGAATAAATCAATATGGCCGCCACTCTAAGATGGCGGTTTACATTTTACAGAACTTTAGTTCTGCGGTGAACGTTATGTAGGAAGGGGAAGCAGATGAGAGCCATTTCTTGACTAAAATAATTCTATAAATTCAAAAAAACAACTTCTAAATTAGTAAAATACGCAATTTAACCAAAGTAAACTGATTTTCCATTTATTTAGATTTAAAAGCCATTCAAACTACTAAACTGATTTTAATGAAATTTCTATGGGACAAATCTAAAATACTATACATAAAAAAAAAAAACAACAAATCAGTTCATATACGACGGAGTTCTGAGGTAACAAATATATTTAAAAAAAAAACCAATTGATAATGAGAATCCTTTTCGGAAAAAAAAGTTTTATTAACATTTAATTTTATACGGAACCCCATGAATATAAAAGAGTTGAAACAGCACCGAGTTTTTAGGCTTTTATGAAAGGTTTCGCAATCAACTGCACCGCCCGTTATTTTGATCCACGGTTTATTTTTAACCGTGGTTCGGAATAACTAACGGACGCCTTTCAATTCGACCGGAAACTTGATGACGATATAGAATTATATTAAGGTAGTACGTTTCACATACAGCGGGAAATTCAAATTTCATACTGTTTTCTTATCCTTGTAGCTAGGCCGGGGTAATTATTGTAAATGACACGGTTTGCTCAAATCGTTGGGTGTTCTTTACATTATCTTGTACAGCTATTTATCAGTAACGCACCATGTTACTTTCATTTGTCAATAAACCATTTGAAACAGTAACTAATACTTTATTGTCAAAAGTTAGTAACTTCTTAGTTTGGCATTAGGCGCTGCGCAAACGTAGACAATCAAGTGGAAGCAACTGGACATAAAATTTGCGCAGAGAGTGGCTGATTTCATACTGTTTAAATAGAAATCAAATATTCATTGGTAGCTTGTATCCGACACAAGACACAAAAGTGTCTACGGTTTGCGGTCTGCCTGAGTGTAAGTTTTTTTGGGAGTGCACTGCCCCAGCTGCACTCCCTAGGACGAAACGCCTCTGGTCAGAAAGAAATAATCAAAATCACAACCTATAGCCGAATTTTATTTACAGAAATAAACAGAAAAAAAGTGAAAGCATTTATTTCACCCGACCACATCGTAAATTGTCTACCGAAAACGATCCTTCGTAGGGCTCCGATAACGTATCGGGCTTCAATTAATGCTGTCACCGACCAAGTGCCAAATACACGGAAGTTTACCCGGGAAATTGTCGGAAAATAAGGACCATTTACCGTTTAAATTATACCGGTAACCGGTATTTGTAAAATTACCGTAAAATTATTATAATTTACATTTATGAGACTTTTTCATGAGTTTATTAAGTTTGTTTTTGTCTAACCGATACGTAAATTCTATCCATCCAATGCCTGGAAGAGATCGCTCTTAGTGATAAGGCCGCCAAGTGTGGCTGTAACTTTTATTTCTGGTGTGCACGATAAAGAGTTTCTATCTATCTATCTATGATGTATTTATAATATACAACTTTGTATATAAAAAAAATATTATTTAATTAACTGAGGAGTAACTACTTAATTTAAAGCATAACGAAATGTGTAGTGACACATATCGTTATGCTTATCGAAATCTATGTTTTTAACTACGTCTTCAGGTCTTTAAAAGGCCTATGCGTATGCGACGACACATAAAAATAAAAACAGCGGTATGAAAAATATGTATATAAATAACGGTGTAACTTGTTTTTAAATAACGTTATGTTTTTTTATTACCGGTATAACTTAACTAAATATAGTCCCTAGCGCGGAGGGCAAACTTCGCAACTTTTGAAGTGAATTTGTGAGTAGACGCGTTAATTGAACAAGATCTCTGATTATAACGAGAATTGGCGAAGAAACTGATGTTTAATGGAAACAAAACAGATTTGAGTTCACGTGTTGGAACACGTTTGTTTCTCGAAGTTTTTAACACATTTAAATTTTCGTTTTACTTTAGAGTGATTATTATGCCAAGTTTGACACTTGTAGTTACCGTTTATACACAAGAGCAAATACAAAAATATGTTTAAAAAAAGTTTGTTGTATGAGGACCCCGTTTTAGTTCTTACTTTTTGATTGTTTTATTATTTCTTAGTTAATCCGCCGTAACATTAAATATTCTTTGAAAATTTCAACTGGCTGTCTATTACGGTTCAAAAGATACAGCCGTTACATGGACGCAAGGACAGACAGACAGCGTAGGATTAGTAATAGGGTCACATTTACATTCTTTGGGCACGGAACACTAAAAAGGTAATAGACATACAAACGCACTATCTTTTAATAAGCAGATAAGTTACATTATCCATTTCATTGTGGGTGATGACGTTCAAACTTCAAGCAAACATTTTATTAACAACATATTATATCACAATTTTCTTTGACAACAATACTTAATTAAGTTCTATCCACTTATATCTTACAGAACTGCTAACAAACTTGTCTGTTAAATCATCGCCGAGGCGTCCAAGAACAAATAAAAAGCTCCATTAGTGGCGAAAAGGCCTACTGTTTGTCTTTGACACTGTGGCATGCAGTACATTGTATCGGGCTATTCAGAAATGGTATCCCAAGCTGGCCTGTGTCCCAACAGTGGGAACATTATATCCTGATAATAATGATGATGATGATGATCCTGAGCTGAAGGGGCTAAAAGTACTCATAATTAAGACAACCTTTACTGTAATACCAACCCTTAAATCGCAAAAAAACACCTGTCCCATGCATTTCGAGTGAATTAAATTTCTATGGAATGTACATTTTATGGTACATTTTAAATGGCACTGAAATGATGAGCATGTTTAGCGTCTAACATCAATCGAAAGACTTACTCGTCTCGTCACTCAGCCCAGTACTATTAAACTAGTAGTCCGCTAAAACTGGGACCTCACGACTACTGCATCTTTACAACTCCTTCGCCTATTATTTTAACGTAAAAACGTTTTTAAGGAGGCTTCTATATACTAAGGTCCCGCCAGAGTCAGCAATGAAATCTTTTATTGTCAAAGATAGTCTCCGTTGCACACATAATGCAACTCGATCACCCTGTCCGATCTGCAAATCGCTGTGATCCATTTAATAGATCTGAAGATGGAATGCAGTCAGTGCGAAATAAGCAAAGCGAGTCTGTCAATTTTCTACAGGATTCATTTCGGAGAATGTGCATTAGAGCTACATTAACTTATCCTACCATCCCCTTTCTACCACAGCACAGGACAAGTAGGAAATCGGCCCACTACGAACCAACATTGTGGATTTTCCTTGGATACGTTTACGTACTAAACGTTTCGAATCTACGTTTTTAATCCGTACAGCCAAGGTATGGAACAACCTGCCAGTAGTTTCAAGTTTGTTTCAAGGCCAAAGTGAATAGGTATCTTCTAAGTCTGCGTGCTTCATCTTCGACCACATCATCGCTTACCAACAGGCGAGTTGGTGGTCAAACGCGGACTTAACCCCGATAAAAAAGGAACGTCCGTGAATCACATCGGCTTTCAGATCAGATCCTGTCCTCTCTTCAGATCGGGTCAGATAACAGAAAAGAGAAGGGAACGAAAAAAAGTCTTTTCTGTGGGTCGGATGATCGATCGTATTTGAGTCGTTCATTTTTATCAGAGGCACTTTTTTCTTTTTTTTATGCCATAGGTGGCAATCAAGCTAACGGGCCGCCTGATGGTAAACGATCACCGTCACCTGTTGCCGACCCTTAAAGACTCTATTAACAGCCCTTTTGAAGAACTCCATGTTTTAGTTACTCGGAAATGCCGCAGGAGGGGAGGGAGCTCATTCCACAAATAGCAAAGGCTTAGTTACTGTTATGTAAAATACGTCGCATTTCACTCTGACTTGAGTCTGCTGACGCGTGGCTAAGTAAAGATTCAACGCAATGAGAATTACATTTCGCTTTTGGAAGTTCATTAGAACAATTTGTATAGCATAGCATTATCTATGGTGCATACTTTATCGTACTTTCTTGTTTTTCGAGTAGAAAAGGTGACTAGACCATTTTTCTACGGACTGCCAGAGCGGGCACGAAAAATCGCCTCTGCTTTATTGTTCATATTCCGAAAACCCGTAAAAAGCGCTTTGATTCCACATTATTGTGCGAACTGCTAGTCTGGGGAATGCGCTGCTTGAATAGGAGTTCCCCGATGGTTACAATCTGGGTGTCTTCAAATCACGAATGAATCGGTTTCTTCTAGTGTGCTTCAACGTAGACCGCATCATCGCTTAACATCAGGCGAGATGACCTGCGAGACGCAAGCCTATTATTCATTAAAATAAGAAAAAACATAGCAGTTGGTATTCAATAATTGACTGAGCGAAGCGAAGTGACAGATCAGCGTTTGTTTGTTTTTGAGTTTGTATATTTGTTAGACAATAACTTCTTCATCAGCCAGAAGACGACCACTGCTGAATATTCCTGGCTTCCCCAGGAATGCCACATTGAACGACAGCCTGCCATCTGCATGCACTGGGTGCATGCGACTCTCCCGATGTCGTCTACAAAAACAAACATTAAGTTTGACTCAGTCGTTTTTAAACCATCTCCAAATCTCCAATAATAACGAAGCAATAATTTTGTAAGAGGGCTTACTAATTTTGAAGGACTCCGGGTAAAAACCGTCCACATGTCATAATGTATAAAGCATCAGATAGATAGTTGACGGACGAGTGTTAAAATGTATAATATTCCAGGATAATATGTTCTTTTGTCAGCATGTTTTCATGAAAAAATGCTGTGAGTACAGTCTAAATGTCATAATGTGTAAAGCCTTAGCACTCGGTTTTATACATTGAGAATTATTCATCATCATCATCATTTCAGCCATAGGACGTCCACTGCTGGCCTCCCCCAACGGTCTCCAAAAGGGCCGGTTGGAAGCGGCCTGCATCCAGCATTTTCCTGCGGTCTCTTGTAGATCGACCGTCCATCTTGTGGGTAGACGTCCTACGCTGCGCTTACCGGTCCGTGGTCTCCATTCCAGAACCTTTCGGCCCCATCGGCATATATTGAGAATTATTGCAATTTTATAACTATTCCCAACAAAGTTAGCCAACATCGAATGACAGGAAACTTTTGAACACGACCTTTTGTTACGATACATACATCCCCTCTCTTCATTCCCCTTCCAGGAAATAGTTCGGCAAATTGGAAACATTCCGACGAAAACTAACACCCTGTACGCGAGGAATAGTTGACAGGTCGGTGTAAAATGAACTGAAACTGCAAGTTTGGGTGGCCATCATTTCCAGCTAAGCAGTAGCCGGGTTGAAGTTGATAACATTTCTTGAAGAAGTAGTGCTTACCATGAGGCTCAACATGGGGTACTTTTAACCTAAACAAAATGCGGGATATCTATAAAATCACGGGGAAAACTGCAGCGCACAGTGCAGCAATTATTTATTCCTGCGCTCGTATTGGAAAGCAAGACATAAAAAAATCGAATTGAAAAAGGAAGTTGGTCCCTTTGTCCCATATTCTAGTTTTGTTTCCAATTTGCCTCATGGTAACCTGACATACCTTCATCAGCGAGTGCAGGTGCTTTGTTCGACGCCAGAGCTTTGACGGGATCTTTGCAGAACACCTGTCTGTATGTATAGTTAATATGCGGAATCGTTGTTTTTTGTAACGCCCTATTTCAATACTTCAGCGATGACAACGCTTTTTACAAGCTTTTCTTTAACTTGCCTTGTTAGTTTGGGTCACATATTGCGACTGAATTTTCAAACAGTTATTTCCAACCGACTGAGCTGAAATTTTCACGTTTAGTTTGGATGACAATGCATGGTTAGCTAATTGACGTCACTCTAAATTTTATATCCGCCGGGAGCAGGACTCCCAAAGATGGCGGACCAGTTATTTTTATACACAAAGTTCATCATCATCATCATCATCCACAGTTTTCCTAATCCCAATGCTGGGCCTCCACAGAGCTATATCTAAGTAGACTTCACAAGCGCTCCAAACTGTATGAAAACTAAGCGTGTCAAATTTTTCGTACCTAAAAGTGATAAGAAATATCAATATCGGGAGCTCATTCCACAACCTTACCTCGGTAAATATCCCGTAAATAATCATATAACTTTAGAAATATCTATTTCTGTCGGCCAACTCTATTTGCGGTATTCTCGGTACAACTCGGTATCACACTAATGCCCAGACTCATTTTAGCCGGACTCAATTATGACGATTAATCATAATTGTATTAGAAATATGGCATGCAAGGTAGGTCAACTTCTGGCGTCTACTTGGATATAGGTCTGTGTGGGCCTCTATGCTGGGTCACTTGCTATGCCATCTGCCTTTGTCGAGTGGTAATCGAGTCCAGGTGAATCGATCCAAAGTTATTTCCTTATAAGTATTATATAACATGTTTCCTTTTAAAAATCATTTACTTTAAAAAATAACAAATTCAAATCAAACATGCATATTCGTATAACTGGGAATAACATTACCTCCCGCCACTTTTATTGAAAATTCAAACGTTGCCAGCATAGTTCCCTCTGGGAGGTTCGCTTACAACTGACTCCTTTATGTGGCAAGTTCCTCTGGATTTTTACTTTTACCTCTATGATATATTTTGAATTTGAATGAGCAGGTCCCAAGTGAGCGCCACAATTTTGCATGTGTTGCGGAAGATGGAATAAAGTGTTTTTGTTAACCACATCGCATATTTACAAGCTTTTTTTTACTTGCCTTGCCCATACGAACGAACATACTAAGTTCGTTCGTCATCATCATAATCAACCTTTGAACAGTCCACTGCACGACTTTTAGCCTACCCCCGAAAGGGTGATTTGGCCATATCCACCACGCTGGCCCAGTACGGGTTGGTGGGTTCACATACGCCATTGAATTCCTTCTACGTACGTATGCAGGTTTCCTCACGATGTTTTCCTTCACCGAAAAGCCTGTGGTATGAAAAGCCGTACATAAGCTCCAAAGAGTTCATTGGTACGGGCCCAGGGTTTGAACCCGCGACCTCACGCTTTGAAGTCTAGCGGTCTAGGATTAAATGTGTGAGCGTGTTAAAAAAGTACATAGTTGTGTCTGTTGTGTGACAATTAGGACCCTGAATAAAAATCTATTTTTAATACTTCTTAAGTCCGAAACCATGTTCATGAAAACTTGCAAGAAAGTAGTATGATGCATCAAGGCCCTAATCCTGCTAAGTTGACTGACCTGCTGAGTGTATTTACTATAAGTACCTGGCCTATAAGTAGTGGCCAGTACTTATATCGGAGTTTAAAGGCGCTAATGGTCTCGACAAAAAGTTGATAAAAATTACGACTCAAATTGATATCATTCCTCCTTTTTTTAAATCGGTTAAATATGACATTTACTTTCATGACACAGTTTCGCTATTTTTGAGTTGGTCTCACTGCAAAAGTTTTGATGATGTGGTACCACTTTTTCATTTAACCCGATATGATTTTTTTTAACGTTCCAAGCGCTTTAAACTTATCTAACTGAGAAACATGTCAACCAATTCCTGTTAAAACCCGGCATATCAGGTCAGGTCCCTTGAGGATTCCCTTAGGGACAGCATTCATACTCAAATGTAAGTCTGGAGTTTAAACTGACAAAGGTGAAGTCAATGTATTGATAGATGTGATTGTAGGAGTTTGGAAAGTTTGTCGTTTGGAAGTGTCAACGTTTACAGCCCCGCTTAGGAGTTTTTCAGAGTGCAGGGCCGCATAGGAAATTGGCAAACGCAGGGCCGCGTGGGCGTGTTGCCAGGTCTAATTTTCGCAAAACGGGAGGTGTGCCAAGGAAATATCGGGAAATGTATGAAGAAAAAATAAAAAAACCGGGAGAAATAATAATTACTAAATAATAACATAGCATAAAACATATCGTCAAATTTACATTTAATGCGCAAAATCTGGTTTATACATCGCCCTGCACCGTTGTGTTTATATTCTATTTCTAGTAAGCGCGTTTGCTATTAAATATTCAGCTTTATTATTATGCACCTTATAGTATATTTTACGTTGCGTGTGGTATGTTTTTACGTCCTTAGTACATATTACACAGTAATAGCAGTCCACTTCAGCGTTTGATATCATGCAGTTTTCTAGAATTATGGAAACTAATACACCAAAAAAGCTTGCAAAAAAACGGGTGGATTAGAAATCCGGGAAAATTGGGAGAATTCAGCTGATATTGAGAGAATCCCGAAAAAATAGGGAGACCTGGCAACACTGCCCACTGGTCAGGATGAATTCATATGGAATGCTAAACAATATAAGCGACCGCGTCGTGTGGGTCGCGGAATGACGATTTATTTATTATCTTTGGTCACCAGGATCGGAATGCTACCTTTAAGCTCCCTCAAAAATAGCGCATAACAGCGCCGAAATTTTGGGAGCTCATTCCAAATCTTATCACGGTAGCTATCCCGTTAATCTATACTAATATTATAACGAGGAAAGTTTTTTTTTCTTTCTTTTTTATTATGGAAACAAAATACAAGCTAAATCTAAAACTACAAATACATTTAGACTGCCCATAGACCGTTGAAGGTCTAAAGACAATCCAAATGCTCAAGCCCACTACCAGTTGGCAGCGTACCCAGCATGCTGGCGGCATTACCAAGATTTGATTGTTTGTTTGCATTGAATAGCCTCCGAAACTACTGAACCGATTAAAAAAAATCTTTCATTGTTGGGTAGCTACACTATCCCCGGGTAACATAGGCTATATATTTTTTTTAAATAGGGATCCTTACTAAAACTCCAATAATGTAACCCATGGTGTAAAAAAATAAGATTTACAATTTTAACTTTGCGTGTTTGACAGTTCTAAGACAGGACAACGTCTGTCAGGTCAGCTAGTAGTCATATAACTGTAGTGAATAACCGTGATAGTTTAAAACAGTGTTTTATGAACTCTTAAGTTCCCAAAACTAGCTACTATCTGAAAAATATCAATCAATTCACGCCCATCGTTCCGAAATACCTTCAACACTTCGACCCCTAAAGTGTTCCATTCAAGTCGCCACAAAGGCTCTCGCCAAATAGAAATTATTTTCCCCTATAGAAATTTTCTCGCCTTGAATGAGAGAAAAGGGATTCAAGGAGTGGTTTTTGTAAAAGCAACTAAAATGGGTATTCACGGACAGGACACGGTTCGGCGGGTATCATCTAAAGGAGCGTACGTGACTACGACATGTAAGTAAAAATATATATGTATATCGACATATTTAAACTGTGGTGAGGGTCTTTAACCAGTGTGTTGCCAGTAATTACATATGGTACTGAGACGTCCAACTTAACTGCTGGCCTTTTGGAAAAACTCAGACTCACACAGAGGGCAATGGAGAGAGCTATGCTCGGAGTTACTTTGCGCGATAGAATCGGGAATGTGGATATTCGCCAAAAAACCAGAGCCACCGACATAGCTATTAAAATTTGCAAGTTGAAGTGGCAATGGGCAGACCACATCGCTCGAAGAATCGATAACCGATGGGGACGAAGGGTTCTTGAGAGGAGACCACGAACCGGAAGACGCGGCGTCCCACTACTTGGACCCACAACATCGTGAGAGTCGCGGGCATCCAGTGGTTGCAGATGGCAGGCTGTCGTTCAGTATGGAGATCTAAGGGAGAGGACTATGTACAGCAGTGGACGTCTTCTGGCTAATGATTGATTGATTAATTATGATGATGATAATGATGAATAAGAGTAGGTTACGGGAACTAAGCCAAACTAATAATAGGCTAAACCAATGGATTCCTGGAAGAGATCGGCTTTAGCGATAAGGCCGCCACTTGCGGCACAAGGTCCTTAGTGTTTTCTATCTGTTTGTAATATTTATTTCTGGTGTATACGTATTTTGGACAACAAACGTTGTACGTCCGTCCGTCCGTCCATCCTTCCTTTAAACTGCTGTATCTTTCGGACCGTTAAAGATATGAATGTTACGTATATGTAATGTTACGGCGGATTAACTAATAAATAATAATTAAGTCAAAAAGTTAAAACTGGGGTGTCCCCATACACCAAACGTTTTTTAACGTATTTTTGTATTAGCTCTAATATAAAAACGGTAATACGTACGTACAAGCGTCAAACTTGGTATGATTATAGTACACACTCTAAAGTATAACAACAGATAATAAATAATAGCCAAGTGTGAGTCGGTGACAAATTTCTGTTCACTACCAAGTTAAGCAACGTCGGGTGCGGTCGCTTGTAATGTAAAACCACTTGTATCGAACTTCTCAACACATGTCCGTGCAAAATCACTTTCTTGCCTTAAACTCCAAAGTGCAGTTTTTCGCCTCGTACCGGAGTTAAGAACAGTCAAGCACATCTGCTGTGATCGGGCGCTATCGGCGTTGGCTATTAAACTGACAACTTTGGAACTTCTTGCGTTGTAAATGTTTGGAAGTAGTCTCTGTTTCGGAAAATTGTTGCGAGATCTTCGAAGTAGTTTGTTATAAACATAAGGCTCTACGGACAGAGATTTTGACAGAAGTATTTAATGGTATGATGAAATCAGGTATGCCCTAAAACTGCAACCAGACCAGCGGAGGATGGGCAGCAGCGTCCTATTACACCAATGACAATATAACCACTTGACTGCTCATCCTTTACCCCGCATAAGCATAAGGTTCTAACATGGCAATCTAAACTATTTCGAGCCAATCCTAGGCGCGAATTTAATGAATGACTTTTGATTCTCCAACCACAAGCGTCAAGTCGCGTCGAGTCGCCAATCACAAGCTGCCCCCCCGCGACCGACGTGGCATCATTTTGCAAAAGGGAATTTGAACTACATGCGCGATCAAGTAGTTATATTATCTTTGTATTACTCGGTGAACGTACTGCGATCCCCAAGCTGCCTGCCAAGCGTGGGGATTACGGCAACATTCTTCTCCAAGGGGGAGGCCTTTGTTCAGCAGTGGACGTTTACTGGCTGATGATGTGATGTGAATTAATGGCATCACTAAGTGTTTTAAAATCCTCCGTATATCCTGTTACGGAAATTCTTTCCATCCAATGGTTGCTGGAAGAGGTCGCTTTTAGCGATAAAGCCACTTGTGGCACCAGCTCGTGAGTGTTTCTATCAATGATTGAATGAGTGAGTGGTATAATTATCGTTTATAAATATTGATACAAAACATGGCCTCTTAAGGTACACTTCCGTGCATCGCTGCCGATCGCAGCCGCGCACGTCTGTCAGTCTCGCGTGGCTGCGGTCAGTCGCGATGTACGGAAGTCTACCTTTAGTGTTGACTTCGACCCCACCAATGCCTCTCAAACGCCAGACCCGAGGCTTAAAATAATATTACTAATAAATATAATAAATAAATATTACTCTAACATCATAATAATTGCTAACTTAGTCATATCATAACCCGTGATAGTGAAATAAAGACGTGCGCACACCAGACAAGGCGATATATCACTCGCGTACAACATTCATATATCATCTCACGTCGCCATATCTAGGAAATAATTTACTCCTGGTCGGTATTAACTCATGCTGAAATTAATATTTGCCTTATTCGGAAGGAGTTTGTGTTGTGAGACAGGATTGTTTTGTTGTTATATATTGGAATTGGAGTCACAGTCATAGTTCACGGATGGGAATAATTATCTATCAAAAGGTGGCGACTGACATGAATAATTGAATATTCGCTTTATGTGAGCACGTTACAAGTCGAATATTCGGCATGTCAGTACAGCGAGCTTAAATAATCGATAAAAGGTCGTGCGTTTAGACGTTATCTACGCGATAACGTCGTTCAATATGGTAGTTTTGCCTGTGGCTTCTCAATCAGAAGCCACAAGCAAAACTTATCTCAGATGGCGCCACCTTCGCTGGTGCTGTCATTTGTGGTTTATTTGAGGTTATAAACATTGCTCTTGAATGAATCAATAACAATCACAGATCTACATAACAATAAACTTTGCTTTTAAACAGTAAAAAGTTTCTCTAATGACAGTGGCGAATCTCAAAAAAGAGTTAATGCTTCCTTAGCTGGTAAAAAGGCGAATCTTTTGGCAAGGTAGGCTTGCAATAAAATTATCAATATGATTTTTTCTTATCGGAAGGAAAACAGTGTGTACCTTTCTTTTTACACTGAAATGGACTATATAGAGGCATATTTTAATACCAGACGATATTTATTGTGTAATTACTAAAATTATCTATTGATATTTGACACTTTTGACAGTCAAACAACACCAGCGATAATGCGCCACCTGGCGTGATAAATAAGCAGTGTCTCCCCGATAGTTCTGTTTTACCGACAATGTTGAATCTATAGTTTTAAACATTTGGTTTTACAGTTTCAGATGTTTTTCTTCTATTCTATTCATAGTAAAAGTTTTCTATAGAAGGAACACCATAGAAAAACTGTTAAACACGACAACGATCGTCATAAAACTGCATTTGCAGGCGCGAGTGAATTGAATCCATCAGAAAGAACTTTAAAGTTGTAAAGTTGAACTAAAGCTCTCTGTGTTTCGTAACAATGTGTCATGCTACAAATTAAGGCCCTCTTTTCCGACTTTTGGCCATTTTGGTCATTCTAAATTAAGTGTATGTACTTCCATGGTTAGCTTAAAATTATAAAAACAGTGTCATAACAAAATTTAATGTTTTATCTAGGAACCCCCAAAGATCGAAACACGATTAAGGACATTTCGGTCGATAGAAAAAATATATGAAAGTAACACTTATTTGCGTTTTTTCCCCTGTTTTTTTGACGTTTGTTCATATTACCGTTTTTACATTAGAGCTAATACAAAAATACGTAAAAAATACGTTTGTTGTATGTGAACCCCCTTTCGTTTTGACTTTTAGACTTTTTTATTAATGGTTCGTGAATCCGCCGTAACATTACATATTTTGTGACAATTTCAATTGGCTATCTATTACGGTTCGAAAGATAAAGCCGTTTAAAGGTAGGACAGACAGACGCACAGACAGACAAAGTAGGCTTAGTAATAGGGTCCCGTTTTTACTCTTTGGAACCCTAAAAATTGCATTCAAATAGAGCAACATGTTAGTCTATAAAATATTAAGGTAGGTATAATGATGTGTAAAAATCATATACGACAATACCACAACCGAGAGCAGACTACTCTCATAAAATTCACAATAGAAAAAGGCGTAAAACAGGGTGACCCACTCTTACCCATACTATTTACTTCAATGTGGTATTTAAAAACTTTGCAGTCTCAAGGGCTCAGGAAGGCATTACTGTCGGTCATCGGTGAGCGCTAAGTAACAAATTTGCGTTTTGCTCACTATGCTGTTCTTGTCCCGTCATTATCAGAAATACAAGAAATGCTCAAAAACGGAACACAAGTTTCGAGGTGGTCTGGTTGATCTTTAATATAAAGTAAAATCCTGTTGCCTGCAATAAAAAAACATTTGATTTAACCTCCATGAACTAGTCAAATGCCATGCCAATCAGCAAAAAAACAAACAAAGCTATATTTATGAATTCGTGACTTACATTTCAAGTCACAGGTGACCATTTTAAAATCTACGGAAGTCAAATACAGTTTTCAAAAGAAGCTCTCCAGCTTCCAGCTTGCCATCTCTCATACTAATGGCAATAATCCTAGATTTAGACGCACTACGAGTTGGCCAGCTCCCAGCTTGCCTTATGTGAAAGGACTACATTTTCAACTTTATGAAAAGTCGGGTTTTATCCAGATTATATGTTGCTGTTGAGAGCCGTTGTAAAGTGGACTTGACTACTTTGATAACGTTTCTGTTAGAAATACATTTTAAATGTTCGTAAACCAATTTAGATAATAGCTTTCTTTTTAACTGACTTCAAAAAGGAGGATATTCTCAAATCATCTGTATGTTTTTTGTATGTTTGTTACGCGATACGCCCCCAATTATTATGAATTGATGATGATTTTTTTTGTTTGGTAGGTCATACTTCAGAAGTGGTCCAATCCAAATAAATTTTTATCGAAATTGAAACAGCGCTTTCTGAAAAAATCTGCAAAAACAAAAAATAATATAAATAGATGACATTTCGATTTGGGGTTTCCTTCAGTAAAAAATTTGATGAGGACTTTCTATCTCGATTTTAACTGTAATTTTTCTACTTTTTATATACATACATAATATAAATTAAAATAAATCGAAGTTATAGCATGATTCGCTTTTTATTTTGCTATAAGGACCTAACGTCCATTAAAAAGTTGTGTTCAAATCGAGAAAATTTTAAAGTTACATTTAATATGGCACCGGAAATACTACTCCATTTAAATCGAAAACGAAAAACGTCACCTCATATCTCTAACTCTGTTTTTATAACAAAAAACTAGGACAATAGTTATTTTGGTATGACAAACAGACTGCTGACACTTTTATTGTTGTGTCATGTCATTGACACCGCCGTAGGCTGGAAGTCCGAGTATTTCGAACTGTTGGGGATTTATGCTAAAATACGTGTTTTATTGCATATGCTGGACTTTTCATTCGGGGTAAAGCCTTGAGTCGCAAAAATATGACCCAAATTATGTAGTTAGTTTTTAATGGAAGTGGCAACTCAACGACTATTAGTCCTTTTCAAATAGCATGGCACTTGACAGGTGGTTTTACAGTATGATACAACTATGATCGAAGGTACGATATAATGTAACCTGATTCGTAAATATTGAATACGACGTCACAGAACTAAACTAGAAATTTACACACAGAACAGTACAGAAGGTCGGCTCCATACATCGAGCGTAAACACTAAACAGGCGCACGTACTTACAGCGATCTCGAAACGAATCGGTCGACACGAGTCGTGAGGGCATTACAAGTAATTATAGTTTCGCGCGATAATTCGCCTGACAAAAAACATTATAGCTGCTTTGCGTACCCTAGCGCTACGGCGAGTGGGTAGTTAAAATCAAGGTCAGCCGGAGACAACTTTCTGTACCCTTTATATTCTGTGATTTACATTTTGCGGCGAAAACATAATAACTAAGCGCTACTGTGAAAACCAGTGGTGAAAACTAGTATGTTAGTGCGGTCCCATAGTAAAAGTTGTACTTCATCATCAGTCTATTTAATGTTCGTCCACTGCTGGACGTAGGCCTCTTTTAAAGAACGCCATAAAGCACGATCTTCTGCTTTTCGCATCCACTTGCCACCAGTCGCCTTTCGCAGGTCGTTACTCCACCTGGCTGCAGGGCGTCCTACTCTACGTTTGCCGATACGCGGTCTCCACTCTAGAACCCGTCTACCACAGCGGTTGTCCCAGCCCACTGCCACTTCAGTTTGCTAATCGTTTAAAAGTTGTACATAACGAAGAGTAATGACCTTCATTCCGCTTAGTACCACCGTGCCGAGTAACCCTGTGTATGAATAAGGGGGCAAATCTTTAAAAGCATTGGACCGCGAAATAGATCGACATGAAATGGGAAACGTCTAAGGGCGAGCGCACACTATAAGTTCCCGCATAAATCTCAAGCGTGACTGGACTAATACCTACAGATCATGTAGCTACGTGATCATGAGCTGCCTTCGTTTTTAGGGTTCCGTACCCATCGGGTGTAAACAGGACCCTATTACTAAGCCTACGAGCCTTACGCTGTCTGTCTGTGCTACCTTTTAACGGTTGTATCTTTCGTACCGTATTAGATAGCCAGTTGACATTTTCACAGAATATGTAATGTTACTGCGGATTTACTAAGCAATAATAAAAAAGCTAAAACGTAAAAATCAAAGGGACCCTTGTATGGGGGATCCCACTATCGTTTTTACTTTTTGACTTTATTATTATTTCTTAATTAATCCGCAGTAACATTACATATTCTTTGAAAATTTAAACTGGCTATCTATTACGGTACGAAAGATATAGCCGTTTAAAGGTAGGGGGACAGACAGACAGACGGCTACTACTTTTTACTTTTTACAATGTTATTGCTGTAGCCAGAGAAAATAAATGCTTGGACAGAGTCTAAATTAAGGCTGGGTATAAGGCCAGAAAAATTTCTGATTTCACCCGCGCGTCTCGCATCACCCGCATTAGTGTGAAACACAACCACGGCAGCGCGGCAGTCGCGCGCAGCTAAAGTGTACACAACTCGCGCACTCGACCTTGTAAAGCGGCAAGGAGCAATAACACACAGGATAAGCATAGTGTTGGTGTACTTGGTGTTTTGGCGATTAGCTGAGTTCGGTCGCGGCGCGCAGAACCGTAAATTGTTTATTTCACTTTTCAAAATTGTATTTGTAATTTATTTTTAGGTTTTCTACAATATAAAAATAATAAAGTATATAAATTAAATTGAAATAACCTAAATAAAACTAAACTGAACTATGCTATGCTATGCTTTGCTAGGTTGAACTTGCCGGGATAAGACCAAAAAACCCAAAAACCTCGTGGCACGGGGTACCCGATCCCAGGTCATATCTCCTAAACCAGACATTTAACCCAAAAAAAATTACAAAAAAATATTTAGATTTTTACTTTTGAAATCAGTGAGAAATACATTTAAATAGAAAGAAGGGTGAAAACCACCCCCTACCACGCCCAAATTTTGGCTCGAGGTAGTAAAGCTCATTTTAAATTTTAGTAATTTTTTTTCAGATTTTTTAAGGCTGTGGTTTAGGAAATATAACTAGTTCTAGTTTTTAGTTTATATTATAGTCTAAGTTAGGTCTTAAGATTTTGACGACCTGAAATACCCGGCTCCTCAAACATTTTGTCCCAGGTCAATCCAGGCAAGAATAGTTAGCTTCACTGGCTATCCAACGATAGGTCATTTAGTATTTTAAGACTCGTAGGTACATAGTAACTTGAGTTACTAAGTAGCGAGGCGGACCCTAAATACCCGATTTTTTGAAGGTCCATAACTTTGGACACAAAGGTCCAATCAAAAATCTGACGTCATAGGCATCATTTTTTCTGGCAGACGAAGACGTTAAACTCAAAAACTCGGCTTTAGGACCTAACCCTAAAAACCCCAAATTGGGTTTGAAATTACGTAACCGGAATTTCATGTTAAAAATAACAAAAAAATTCAACACAAAAAATTCAGTGGTGTAATAAATAGACTATATTTATTTTTTTGGCTTTCTACTCTCACAATTTCAGGAAATAAATAATATTTAAAAAAAAATATGTGTTTATTTAGTTGGTAGGCATAAATAATAATAAAATAGAAACACAGTAAACACACGTGTGTAGAAAATAAAAAGACGCGTCTGATAAGCCCAAATTCGGCTATTTTTGTGCAAAGAATGCCTTTCAAAATATTAAAGCGCAAAAATCCGGAAAATTTTCGTAATTTTTTTCAAAAACCATCGATTATCTCAGAAACAGTACGTATGAGGTCATTTTTGTAAAAATGCTATGTATCTATATAATATATCTATGCTATGCTATGCTATGCTATGCTATGCTATGCTTTGCTTTGCTATGCTTTGCTATGCTATGCTATGCTATGCTATGCTATGCTATGCTATGCTATGCTATGCTATGCTATGCTATGCTATGCTATGCTATACTAAGCTATGCTATACTATACTGTACTATACTGTACTATACTGTACTGTACTATACTATACTATACTATACTATACTATACTATACTATACTATACTATACTATACTATACTATACTATACTATACTATACTATACTATACTATACTATACTAAACTATACTATACTATACTATACTATACTATACTATACTATACTATACTATACTATACTATACTATACTATACTATACTATACTATACTATACTATACTATACTATACTATACTATACTATACTATACTATACTATACTATACTATACTATACTATACTATACTATACTATACTATACTATACTATACTATACTATACTATACTTTGCTATACTAAGCTATGCTATGCTATGCTATGCTATGCTATGCTATGCTATGCTATGCTATGCTATGCTATGCTATACTATACTATACTATACTATACTATACTATACTATACTTTGCTATACTAAGCTATGCTATGCTATGCTATGCTATGCTATGCTATGCTATGCTATGCTATGCTATGCTATGCTATGCTATGCTATACTATACTATACTATACTATACTATACTATACTATACTATACTATACTATACTATACTATACTATACTATACTATACTATACTATACTATACTATACTATACTATACTATACTATACTAAAATAAACGAAACACGCGAAAGCCCGTTGGTCCAGTTGGTAGTGAACCTACCTTCTGAGCTTGGAGGCGTGGGTTCGATTCCCACCTAGGACAAACAGTTATGTGATGAACGTTTGTGTTTGTTCTATACCTGGTTGTTAATAACTATAATCTATTTAAGTATATATGAATTATTTAATTAAATTTCATTTAATTTATGAAATTATTAATTAAAAAAAAAAAAATTGATAATTATTATTATTATTTTTTATTCAACGAAAATTATATTTTACTTAATAATTTTGATTTTTAGTAGTCTTTCTGACTGTCTCTCTCTCTCTCTTTCTCTCTCCACACGAAACACTTAGACTCTTGTAACTATATTACCGAGCGTACATAATAATAGATGCCCTAATGTTAGATGGCCTAGTCGTATCCATAATTATTAATACCTGTAATTTTTTCATAGTAGCTTTACCTAGTCTGTGCTCTAGGTCATTGGCAACACTTGGTAATAATAGCTTATATAGGTAACAATGATAATAATAGCTTATATAGGTAGTAATAAACATCTAATTAAGGTATAAAATACAACCAAACCAAAATATAATTCTAACAATATTCTAACTTAGACATAATTTCGTTATTTTTTTAACTATAACAAAACTAATAATAATATATATAAAAAACTAACATTTGTACGCTGTAACAGGCAAGGACATGAGATACGTCTCCATTATTACGACCATGTATGCTACTTTATATGTATGTGTACCTACCATGTTCTGACAAATAAATATTTTGAATTTGAATTTGGTTGCCGCATCAAATGGTCGCGTTCAAGCCATAGATTTTTTATGTTATCCATTGTTTGAAAATACAGTTAGGTGTTGATATAATCGCACTCGGAAGATAAATCTAGGCGAATAGCAAGCGCGTGCGTCCTTCCCCGTTGGAGCATAGTGTGGTACTGAGGTTGAACGGAGCATGTTTCGCCATTTAGATGCAAAGCGCAACAGAATAAGGTTGAATATCGGACTTGCCGTTTGACCGAATAGTTGCTTAGAACTAAAGGACGTAAGTCTCAAATCGAATATAATTTATTATGAGAGTACTAATTAATCTAGGTAAATTTTGTCTTAGCACTGGAAAACAAACTATATTTTCCTTCGATGAGTATTTATTTTAGATATGTGACTGAAGTTCTATCCAAGAAAAAATCAAAAAAATCAGCAAAAAGGCACCTTTTTGAAAACAATAAAGTATCGAGTAAATATCTCGCTATTATGTTTCTGTCTTAGTGCCGGAAAGAAAATGAATTGAAAAATCACATATATCAATTATTACGTTGATAGGATATTTGGTTTAGTTAGAATATCATGGCAAATTAGCATAAAATTTCGGAGGCCCCCTCTTAACCCAATCTGAGCTAGGCTCCACGTTTGACCTTTGTTTTTCACTTATTATGAAAACTTAACTGACCAATGGGACAGGGGCAAAAACGCCGATGGCTATGATAATAATATTTTTTATGACATACCAATTTTTGTGTTGACATATTTTTACAGCAATTTGTTGTATTTATTATATTAGTTTATAATTATATTCCTATTTTTACTAGGAAATCTATTTTAGTTTAATAGTTTGTGAGATAAATGTTAGTGGAATTTGTCAGTTTTTATTCTGAATAAATAAATTGAATTGGATTTGAATTTGACTAAACGGTTTGTGCTCGAATGACTCATCCGTTTCTTAACTTTGCTGAACTATAGAAACGAGTTTATTTATGTACATTTTCACAAAACAAATCACATACGAATCCCGAAAATTTCATAAACAAAATTACCTCCGTTCAACAATATTTTCCAGTTTCCTGAATCCACGAAGCGTTTGTAAATGAACTCAGTATCTAATCCGTCGCTTATTTAACAAAAGCTAACACACGTGGGCGTATTCAAGGGCAAGGGTACTTGGTGTTCTTATTCTTTATATCCGAACCAGCCTAAAACACTTGTTGACAACCCAGGGTATTTTGTTACAAGAAAATATACAAATTTTTGGATGACAGGACTGAATTCTATTAAATTTTTCTTTGTGTTTTTTTATTTTATTTATTATAGATCTACGTTCAAGATACCACAGTGCCTAAAGAGAGTGTGTGTTGCCAGTGATGACATATGGTACTGAGACGTGGTCCTTAACTGTTGGCTTTATAGAAAAACTCTGAAAACGATAAGATGTCCTAGTTTTATACAAACTCAGAGTCACACAGCGGGCAATGGAGAGAGCTATGCTCGGAGTTTCTTTGCGCAAGAGAATTCGAAACGTGGATATTTGCCAAAGAATCATAGTCACCGACATATAGCTGTTAAAATTTGCAAGTTGAAGTGGCAATGGGCAGGCTACATCGCTCGAAGAACCGATAACCGATGGGGAAGAAAAATTTGTGAGTGGAGACCACGAACCGGAAGACACAACGTACGTAGGCCTACCACTAGATGGACCGACGACATTGTGAGAGTCGCTGGCATCCAGTGGATGCAAAAGGCAGGCTGTCGTTCAGTGTGAAAGTTAAAGGGGGAGGCCTATGTTTGGCCTCCAACTCGCCTGATGGTAAACGATGTTGCTGCCGAGAATGGAAAACGTTGATCTAGAATTAATCTTTTCACTCTAGCTTCTGCGGTATTGCCGCAATTTTGTCTCTGCTTGTAGAGTCAGGCATTATATAGAGACACATTAATGTTTTAAATTTTCTGTTTTGTGAAAAAAAGAAAAGCAAAAGTTACTTATCAATGCATTCTAATTTTAATCCGTATTACATTTTATCACATTTGCTCTCTGTAGAGAGAGAGAGAAAGAGAGAGAGAGAGAGAGAGAGAAAGAGAGAGCAACAGCAGTGTAAGATTGAGAAAGGTTGAAGTAAGATTTCAAATTAAACGTTGCTCTGTTCTATTTGTCATACATCTATCTACTTATTTAAACTTTAAAGATCTATTTAAGTTTCAATAAATAGATTGTAAATTTTCCTCAACTCCATATATCAAATTCTTGACATTTTATTTTAATAAAAAAAAATGTGCGATACAATTTTGCAAAACTTTCCTTAACTGGTTATCACTTTTTGTGATTTTCACCCACTGCCCCAGTGAACTCCTAGCTACTGCCCTGCTAACACGTACCGCTCCGTCGAATCCGTTACAAAGCTGTTACGTTACAGACAGATGTACACATGTTTATGATGTATATGTTTCCCCAAAAATACAAACGGACTCGCACCCGCCGTACAAACAAGTTTTCAGCTTCTGGCGGTTAGGGAGAGGATAATGCATGAGCGAAGCGAGCAATATTATTTCTCTATCGCTCTAATAATTTAAACAAGCAGCTATCCTACAAGAACCGTTTAATTTTTCCAGGTTCAAAAGTAGCCTATGTGTAAATTAAGGATATATGTTACCTCCATTCCAAATTTTATCAAAATTCGTCCAAGTTTCGCAAGCTCGGAGTTAAGTTGGCACAAACATACTTAGACTTACGCTATGCACAAATTCGAATTTATAATGTTTGTGTGATGCGTAATTAACGGTCTCTCTGTCTCAACATTATCAGTAAAATGTAGGATAGGAACTCAGATCAGGTACCTGTTATTTGCCAAAAGGATAAGACATAGGATTCCCCTAAGGCTATCCATAACATGAAATAAGTGTCATTTAGCCTGATTATTTTCTTTTCCAGTCACTGCTGTCTTCCATAGACACCTAGAGACCTAACCTCGGGACGTCGTAAGTCACGTTATCTGGTTCGTGGTTTCTACTCTCTGATATCTATGTTTTCACGACTAATTGACTTGAGCACGGAAAAAACACGTTTTTTTTCTCTCTCAAAAGCTACCATTACAACAACAAATTAACAACAACCCTTTCAATATCAAAAATGTCAAGCCTAAAAATTCTGAAACTAAGATCGGCAGCTCAGCATATACAATGCAAATTATCTGTGCAGTTGAATGGGGAGAGCCGCCATCGAATTTTCTTGCCAAATCTGACAGCTATCCGAAGTAATTTTTCAATTCAACCAACAAACTGACCAACCATACAGATAAGTTAGTCGGTCTATATAATTATATTCGCTCAAAAATATCACCCTACCCTCACCCTCAAAGCTGAGCGGGCATCATTCGTCTCATTTAAATACGAGTTTGCGACACCTAATGCGGCCCAACATCTCTCGAGCATTTTTCAGACTACCCGCGATTTGCGCGATTTTCACACTGAATTATGACTGCGAAATGACCTTAAGGACTGCGCCCGTGATAAAACGGGTGAATTAGTCACCTTCTTCGATTAAGTGGACCATTTTTTTTACTGAAGAGTGAAGAGTGTCTATCTATTTTCGTTGCGGGATGAAAAAGCGCAGCAGCGGCAGAAAAACGATGTAGTTTATTTCACTCTTTAAGAGGGTACTTACATAAAAGTAAGCAAGTTTGTATTCATTCGAACTGAGTGGCCCTAGCAACAGAGAGTTATTAAGTCCAATATTTAAACTGAACTTTAGATCAGTCTGGATGGCTACAGTGCTACAGTCTCTCATATATTATGAGCGTCAAGTTCAGCCCAACAAGACATCTCATACTGGGCCACCTGGGTGCCCGTTTTTGTTAAGGGGCCATGTCGGTTATTTTAGACTTGTTCATTCATTTCAGTTAGTCAATTGTGAAGCCAGTGGTCGAATTGGACTTACTCACGAACCGGAACGCATTTCCCTTCAAACCTTGCGAACTTTTAACCGACTGGCCAAGAAGGAGGGTAATATATTTGGGTTGCGTGTATGCATGTATGTTTCTGGGTTCCTGTAGTACCTCCTGTAGCCTAAGCGGCTTGACCGATTTCGACGAGTGTTGTTAGATTCTTTTACGAAACGGAACGGTGATTTCACGAATCGGAACGGCATTCCGATGCGTTTCGGTCCATTTTGATAGCCCGTTGGTCCAGTTGGTAGTGAACCTACCTTCTGAGCTTGGGGGCGTGGGTTCGATTCCCACCTAGGACAAACATTTATGTGATGAACATTTGTGTTTGTTCTATATCTGGTTGTTAATATATATTTAAGTATGTATTTAAAAATATATATGTACATGTATATCAGTCTCTGGCAGCCATATCACAAGCTTTGCTTAGTTTGGGGTGAGATGACCGTGTGTGCAAGAATTTCCCGATTATTAATTATTTCGAGCACTGAGTGAAGCTAATATAAATCTTATAACAATTTATTGCAAAAGTTCGACTTCTGCTTCATTTCCTTATGTTCCTAGTTTTCTTACCACATTTAACATACTGTGTCATATTCTGGTAACCAAAAGTACCAACATTGTTTATTTCCAACACCGCGTGTTTACTATCAACTCTGTTTGATCTAAATATTTGTTTTAGAGCTTGCTCGTTATTTCGAGTGTATGGTAATAGTGTTTCAACTGTTTTATAGTTTGCCGGCAGGAAGTGGGTAGTAAGGCAACTTCCTATTTTTGAATTAACTTGTTAGTGGATTCACGTTAACTGGGCACCTCGGTAAAATAGTGGGTGGCAGAGTTACGCAGAAAGGGTGTACTAAGCTGAAAGGGGGTCATTATGAACAACTTTTACTACGGGACCGACCCTGAAATTGCGATAAAAACTGCTGTTCCTTACATTTTGTTGAGTGTGCCTGACATGTTTTTATGGAACATGTGTTTTATCCCACGATTTCAGAGTCGTCTTCATAGTAAAATTTGTTCATAGTAACGAGTACAATGAGCTCCTTTCGGCATCATCAATCATAGCTAAAGAGTACCGAAATGAAATAAACCAAACTAATAAACCTAAATTGGCAAAATTTGAGATAAATTTATAATTTTTTTTTTATAAATAATCAAAAATATTACTTCTTAGGGCCAAGATTATGCACACGGCACGACACGACATGATCATCGTATCGTGGTACGGCACGGCACGATATCTTCGATACGATGCTTTTGTGAACTTATGGACGGCTGTATACGTGTTATGCAAAAACGCGGCGCCGACTTTTTGCATGGATAGTTACAGGGCTGGAGAGAGACTTCTCCCGGAATAAAAGTATACATTTATGTTATGTACTTTTATTATATTGTTTTGTATTTTATGTATTTTGGAGGTTAAAGGGGGAGGCCTATGTTTAGCAGTGGACGTCTTCTGGTTGATGATGATGTACTTTTACTCCGGAAAAGGTTTTTAAGGAAATGTCCAAGCGGGTGCAACCGCGGTCGCAGCCTGTGCATGATTTATTTACTGCCTTACCATTATTAGATTCGTCTTGTCTCACTGCCGGGCAAAATTTTACGGTTGACGGCTAGTCATTTGACGCCGCAAGTTTGTAGCGGGGGTTTTCACGATACGATATCGTTCCGTGCATCGTACCACGATACGTCATAATATCTTCAATCACGGTGTTGAACGTCGTAGTTTTTCGCGACACGCCGTCGCTATGCGAAATCGTGGTACGGTGCGACGTCGTGCCGTGTGCAATGTGCATGAGTTTGGTCCTAACCCATAACGTAAAATTTCTATTCTCTGCCCAAAATGTAAATACCTTATTACTACCGTCGTGGGACTCGGCAAAATATTAGCAAAACCAATCCAATAATACACCTAACATCCGTTAACAAGGTAAAGTATAGGTAAAACACAAATTAATCGTTCCACTCCGTCACCTATCACCGTAACGGCTACCACGTCTTCGGGGACCGAAATAAAGTATCAACCCGTAAATCCACGTCCGCGGACGAGTCGGCCGACCAATCGGGCGATATATGAGTGCGAATGGACATTCTTTTCAATACTGGACAATAGATTTATGGAGGTATTACGAATGAAGATTTCTATTAGTATGGCTATTTTTTTTGTTTGATTTTTGGTGAGTTTATCAAGAAACTGTGGTGCCGAATGAAGGTAGTTTTTCTATTTGTTGTTATAATTATGAACAACTTTTACTAGGCTTGGTTTTTTTATTTTTTCAAAGCGGATAAGTGCACGTTTGACCACCGACTCGGCTGTAGGTAAGCGACGTTGTGGTCGAAGATGAAGTACGCAGACATAGAAGATACCTATTCACTCTGGCCTTGAAAAGGCCCATATTATATATCTCAAGAAACAAGGAAAGATAAGGAAGGATCTAGATTTGTTTCATTGTACGGAGGCAGAGGTTCGCAGAGTGACGATGGATTTTTATAATAATATTAAGGAACAAATACAGAACCCTCTGAAATAAGGTCTGTAGGTGTTATATACTATTTTTTTTATTTGTCTCTTTCATTTGTTATTATTAGTATTTTTGGACGTCTTTTTTTAGAGTTTTTTTTTAATTTTGGACTTTAAACATGATGAGCACTCTACTCGGTCCAAGCATTTATACGTTCAGCCAGCTGCAATATTGTAGAAAACTACAGTCTATACAACAGACCACACACACAGAAACACACACAGAGAGAGAGAGAGACTGCTTGTATATGGAATGCGCTGCCTGAATGGGTGTTCCCCGATAGTTACAATTTGGGAGTCTTCAAGTCGCAAGTGAATCGGTTTCTACTGGGTAAGCGTGTTCCATCGTAGACCGCATCATCGCTTAGCATCAGATGAGATGGAGTTAAACCGGGCCGCCAAATGACTTGAATGAAGGACTAACATCATAGTTTCATAGTTTTAAATATCTATGGCCTAGCTAAAATTTAGTTCTTTTACGCTTTCTTTACCAGAACATTCGACCTTTATAGTTCACAAGTTCAAGCACTAAGCTGTCGTCCAAAGGTGCCATAGCAATATATCTCTATGAAGACACGTAATACAGCCACTGACCCTGCTCTCCAGAGCCCTTTGACATGGAGGCATGTCAGCCATCCATTCACACAGACGGTATACATTGGATTATATTGGATTCTATCGAATACAATGTATTTGAGAACTTGACAACTGAAAAAAATGTTTTCATCTTTCATGTTCCGAAAGTTGTTCATTTCACTACATACATACAAAACACATCATCGTCTTTTATATATATACCATCATCGTCATCATTTCAGCTATAGGACGTCCACTGCTGGTATAGGCCTCGCATCGATCTCCAACAGGGCCGGTTGGAAGCGGCCCGCATCCAGCGTTTCCCTGCGGTCTCTTTTAGGTCGTCTGTCCATCTTGTGGGTCCTACGCTGCGCTTACCGGTCCATGGTCTCCATTCGAGAACCTTTCGACCCCATCGGCCATCTGTTCTGCGACTGATGCTGTTCTGGCTAGCTGTTATGTGTAATTATATAAATACAATGAAAGATATCAAGACTATACCTACATGTACATTGTAGAAACTAAAAAGTAGAAAAATTTAAAAGCAGATAAATCAAAGATTGAAATTTATCATCAAAGTTTTGCTGTAGGGAACCACGAACCAAAACGTCATCTTCATGTGCATATATTTTGTTGTTGTTGATTTTTCAAACAGCGCTAAATCAATTTCGATAAAATTTATATGGTATCTGAAGTATGGACGACCTGCCAAACAAAAAAAAACATCAAAATCAATTCATAATTGGCTGAGTAATCATTTAACAAACATTTAAAAAAAAATGTTAACTTGGAACCTCCTTTTTTGAAGTCGATTAAAAAGAAAGGCTGGATGGCAGTCAAACGCATAAAAAAAGTTTATGTATCTTTGGCAACCTGTAAAACTTCAAGTGGAAAGGTCAACGATCCTTTTAACTTAAGTACGATATAACAAAGCCTCAAATACGAAAACCTGAAGAAGATGATCTATAAAACCCTTATTAACGTACCCTTTAAAGTACAAAAACCCCTATATTACAATCCTTGACTGCCAGAAGCAACCCCAGAAATTATTTCAAGCATTCTACTTTACGAGGTCAAAATTCACCGAACTCGAGAGCTTTTAACCTTTCGCAAAAAATAATACACATTCTCAAAATCGTAGAGGTATGGAAAAGGATAATATATTTTATTCGTATAAATACTGGGCTACGCGGAAAGGGTGTGCTTGCCCGAAAGCGGTCCATAGTATCCATCATTATAAACAACTTTTACTATGGCAGTAACTCTGAAATCGCGAAAGAAATATCGCTGTTCCATAGAAAACGGTCGAATTCACACTCGACAAAATGTATTTTTCCTTTTAGTCTGCTTGCTTCATCTTCGACCACATTGTCACTTACCGACAGGCAAGTTGGTGGTCAAACGCAGACTTATTTGCGATAAAAAAACACTACGAGAACTTAAATCCATCAGCACAGGTTAACAGTGGTTGTATGGAGACACAGCTGGCTTAAACACAACATTTGCTAAGAAGTTTGAAGTTCGAAGGACATGACCTGACCTAGTGGACTCCGGGCCTCACAACTCCACCTTGAAGGTAAGAAAAAACTTTTGACCCGAGTCTCTAATTTACCAAAAAGTTGTGTTACGGTTGTTGTTCAAAGGGCCCTCGGTAGGGCCATCTTTGTAATACGAGAATTTTGCTTTCTACCCTCGGTTAATAATGTAAGTAATTATGCCTTTAAGGATCGGATGAAGTTGGAAGTTGAAAATGTTGAAATTATTATGGTTTAGGTGTATTAAAGGTTTGTTTAAGGTCTGTAGAGGGATGATTAAAGGGTTAATCGTTTATTTTAAGATGAGATGGGAATATAAATTTCAGTGTTTGTTTAACACTGGTCCCTCGCTCGGTCGTAATTTTCGGATTTCGGTGCCCTCGGTTGACTTAGCCTACACGGTTTATTTGGGAAAGTGTTTATTTTTTTAATTACTTGTGGAAACGATCGATATGTATTTAGAAGCTTTTATTAAACTTGCCCTGTTAGTATGTATGTTCGTACGTATGTGTGATACAAATCTTGGAACTGAATTATAGACTTTTTTTTTTATTAATACTCGTAATAGGGATTACGAGCGCCAAAATATCGGGAGCTCCATCCACAGCCCTATCACGGTACATATTCCGTTAATAATCATATAACTGTAGTAAACATTTTTAATTTCGGCAAAACGGAATTGAATTTAGGTTCTTACATTTCGATAAATGTCAGACAAGCCTCAAAAATCAAGGTGTAAAAAAAGTTTGAAGTTATTTTACGAACATCCTTCCGTAAGCGCCATACTTTTCCTAAAAGCGATCTTTTTAATACTGATATAAGCTTTACAATCAAGTGCGAAACAGACGTTCTTTCGTCCCACTGTAATCCCAATCTGAATCATGAAATCATCTCCCGAATTGGAATGCTAAAAGCTGCACTAAAAATGAGCCGTAAGCACTAACTGTAAGCTCCAGCATTACTTCCCCAACGGATTAGTTAGTACCAAAAGCTAACAAAACCTGATCATTAATTAAACTGAACAATTAAACGTATTTGCACCAACAACTAAAAGTTGCGTTGCTCTTAAGAGCTGCTGCACACTCGATACTTTCAACATGATGTGGACAAACCTTTCATAAATATACCGGCCAAGTGCGAGCAAGAGTTAGTGCGTAATGAATAGAAACTTGTCACCGACTCGCACTTGGCCATTATTTATTTTTTGTTGTTATACTTTAGAGTGTGTACTATAATCATGCCAAGTTTGACGCTTGTGCGTATTACCATTTTTACATTAGAGCTAATACAAAAATACGTAAAAAATTACGTTTGTTGCATAGGGACCCCCATTTCGTTTTCGTTTAACTTTTTGACTTTTTTGTTATTTCTCAGTTAATCTGCCATAACATTACATATTCTATGAATATTTTTCAACTTCAACAGCCTATCTATTACGATTCAAAAGATACAGCCGTTTAAAGGAAGGACAGACAGGCAGACATCGTAGGCTTAGTAATAGGGTCCCGTTTTTACCCTTTGGGTACAGAACCCTAAAACAAATCTAAAACTCACGAGTTTTTTGACTACGAAATCATCACATTACTGATCAATAATACGTTGCACGAATTTGATATAAATTATTCAACTTCTATCTATGTAAAAATCGCTGGCAATATGGCAAGTATGTACGGCGTTTTCTGGCACAACGTTTAGGCATTGCCATTCGGCGTGGTAATGTAGCCAGCTTGCTAGATACACTGCCAACTGGTGGCCTTGAGCAGTTTGATTGTCCCTAGGCCTTCAATGGTATTATTTTTGTCAAAGCTGTGTTAATGTAGTCATTATCATTCGTGAAAAAGACCACTTACAGCTTTGATGAACACTCGATTCTATTAGGTACAGTTTTTAGTATCGAACAAATGTAAAATTTAAATTTTCGACATAATTATCGTTGAGTATGCGGCAGCCGCTACTTTCCTCCGCCATAGCACAGTTCGGTTTTCCCACGCTTTTCGCCGCCATTTTATTAGTCCTTCGAGCCGGATTTATCGTGGCGCGATAATTGTACTGCTATAAACTGTTGGTTTACTGTTTAACGGGGTTTTTGGAACACAGATCGCGATGTTGTGTAATGAGTTGAATTCATAGTTATGTTTAACGAAAACTTATTCGGTTTTACCCGACAACGCATAGTAAAAAGAGGATATTGTAAATAGCGTGTACCTATCTCCCACGTGTGACTCGCTTATTCGCCTACTTTGGGCAAATAATGAATATTGCCACCTAGCGTGGCAATGCTGCGAGCATTCTGGCCACTTTTCCATTCACATTCCACCACCGTCTTTTAAATTGTTCAAACGTTACACCGATAAGTTCAATCGCATTCGGTGCAGAAGTAACCTTGTTTCGATAAATTCTCAGAACCAACAAACAAGGGAGACGTGTCTTAGTACGATTATCGTTTGTGTTGTGTTCAAATGTCTACGTGTTTCGCTTACTTTTTTACAATACCGTCAAACACAAAAATTGTTACACTTACTAATTTTTCACGCTTACTAAGAAAATTACTAAAAGTCCACATGCCAAAAAAGGTGGCGAGATCGTCTCCTGATTTAGGCCATGCATTGGCCATGCATTCGATCAAGTCACCTCAACATATATGTTTTGTTTGTCGGAGGATCTGAGGGTAGCTTCTCCACTAGAAATCTGCTCTGAGTATTCAACTTCTGCAAGTTACCATGCTCCTAAACTTCGCTTTAAGTAAACGTAACTCAGACGATTTCATTTCCACGAGACTTCCTGAGAATCTGCATAACTTTGACTGTACCATTTTACATGTAAATTTGGTCGGAGTAACCGTTGCGTTTGGATTGCGGGGATTATGGGCTGCTCTCGTTAGAGGGATGGTGTTGAGACGGTAATGTATAAATTGGCATTTTGTCTGCCCGAGCAGGTGGTCTGCTGCTACACACGGGTGATTTTATACTTTGGACTATTTGAAAGGCATATTTGATTTTGCAGGTGCATGGCCAATATAATAATAATATTGTAAAACAAACTATATCAAATATCCATGTTGTGCCCACCCCACCCATTAGTTGAGAACTCAGTTCTAAAAGTTGTTGACGCGTTCGTCTACCTAGGACAAACAGTCCAACTAGGCAACTCCAATTTCAAGAAAGAGGTCAATCGGCCAATCCAACTCGGCTGGGCAGCGTTCGGTAAACTTCGCAACGTCTTCTCGTTCAAAATACTTACCTGTACCTTAAGACGTAAGTCTTCGACCACAGTGTGTTGCCAGTGATGACATACGGCACTGAAACGAGGCCTCTCATTATGGGCTTCATAAGCAAGCTCAAGTCGCACAACGAGCTATGGTGAAGACAATGATCGGTGTTTCTCTACGAGATCGAATCAGAACTGAGGAGATCCGTAGATGAACGAAAGTTACCGACAATGCCCACCGGATTAGCAAGTTGATATGAGGCGAATTACTTATTTTTCGTTTTTATTGCATGGACGTTAAGCTCTTTCAGACCGGCTCGAGCTGATTCCGCATCGCTAAGTGTGGTCACTTCTTACACGACGATCACAAGTCTTTCCCAAAAGAAACACGGGAAAATTCGGAACTACACTCCAAACTCAGAAGTTTCCGCTCGTATGTCACTTCCAAAATCTCCACCGTCTGAATAGTTACCGTCCCACAAATTTGAATAACTTGCAAATTATGCTGTCCCTCGCTACGCATTGTTC
Source organism: Agriopis marginaria (assembly GCA_932305915.1). Taxonomy (NCBI): domain Eukaryota; kingdom Metazoa; phylum Arthropoda; class Insecta; order Lepidoptera; family Geometridae; genus Agriopis; species Agriopis marginaria. The sequence goes on along the minus strand of OW029914.1, from coordinate 14,601,351 downwards.
GAGTACTTCACTGCCTCTTTAAAACGCGAGGACCAATTTTGCGGCGGTAAAATGAAAATTGTTTAAAACATATTTTGGAACCAGTGAACTGATAATCAGCAAACGTAGCGTGGGACTCCCTGAGACTCGATGGAGTGACGATATACGTAAGGCAGTTGAGAGGAGATAGAGCGATGGTTGAGTCGCTAGCATCCAGTGGATGCAAAAGGCAGGCTGTCGTTCAGTGTGGAGGTTAAAGGGGGAAGCCTATGTTCAGCAGTGGACGTCTTCTGGCTGATGATGATGATGATGAGAGCGATGGTGGTCGAGCAGTCGCATGTGCGCTTTACAATCTGACGGCACTCAGTTCGATCCTCGGCCCTGCACCGTTGACTTAAGTACTTATATAAATTGTGCAGTTTCGATGCCATCGTCAACAACGGTGACGGCAAACATCGTGAGGTAACCGCTGTGTCCAATAACCTCAAAATTCGGATTTTAGCTTCCAGCCACATCATCATCATCGTCAGCAGCCAGAAGACGTCCACTGCTGAACATAGGCCTCCCCCTTTATCCTCCACACTGAATAAAAGCCTGCCATCTGCATCCACTGAATGCCCGCGACTCTTACAATGTCGTCGGTCCATCTAGTGAGGCCTACCTACGCTGCGTCTTCCGGTTTGTGGTCTCCACTCAAGAACCTTTCTTCCCCATCGGTTATCGGTTCCACCCACTACCAACTCATAATTATCAGCCTATCATGTTCCCACTGCTGGGACACAGGCTTTTTCTCAGAGAGAGAGAGAAAAGATGGGCCCTAATCTACTATGCAAGCCCAGTGCATGTTGGGAAATTTTTGAGGTTCTTATTTGTTGTTGTTTTGAGGGTTTGTTGTGGGAATGTTGTATGAAGAATACCAATTTCGATGCTCGCTACGGGCACTAGTTTCCTAGATAAGGAACTGGTTAAAACCACGAAAATTTTAAAAACTGCCAACGAAATTAATGGATCACCTGATATTTTTTAGGGTTTGGTTGGTCCCATAGTAAAAGTTGTCAATAATTAAGGGTACAAAGGTACAGGTAAGGTACCTCCATTTAGGATCATCGTACGGGTAACTATGTATACTCTTTAATTTCGCCAAAATTCATAACCCAACTTACTCCTTCCCGGGGGGTCATCAATTGCCCAAGGCACCCAACATTAAAAGGAACTTACTGCCAGTAAATCGAGGAGACGGAGACAAAAAACCAGCTGACTAATGTTCAGCAATCAGTCTCCGAGATAAAAAGCCCTTTCAGGGCGTCTTGGGTCGTGACTTGCCCATAATTAGTTTACTACGAATTTGGTAGCGGCTTGGATGAGAAAAATTGCTAGATGTGTAAATAGCAGCGGATTGGGTACCCAAGATACAGGCTTAGCCTAGTTTCAGCAGACACCTCCTTCTCCTCAGTTCGTTTGCTCAATGCTGAGCGTCGTGATGCTTCCCGATCTTTTGTAATTTGGCGACAAATCTGCTTCCGTCTCTGACGGTCTCCAGCCTGGTACATCAGACACATTAGGGGTTTTTATCATAAGTTAAGCTTTATTCTTATCCGGAAACAAATTATTTATACTTTTACTTTAAAAAATTTAGTAAGACGTTATAATAATATGATGAATACGAAACCCGTCAGGGACTTTCTCCCACATTCATAAACGCAATAAAGGTACCTCGAATCCTCACCTATAAATATTTAATTTTTATATACAAGTTTTATTAATATTTTGTGTAATATGTTTAGGTTTGAATATGTATAAAATTACTTTCGTGTTTGTTTGTGTATTATATTACTACCACATCGGCAATATGGCGTTAGCAACGCCAGCCGGGCTTTATAAAGTGTCACACCACCATAGTTTCCTCAAGACCTTTTTCTTCACCAGCAGCTCTAGCTGCTGATTGGAGATTTGAACCCACACCCTGCGTTTAGGAATTGGAACGCTCCAACCACTAATCCACCGCTACAAAGTCATCAAATTCACGTTTCGTACTGACTTCCCTATCTACTTTATATATCCACGGTCGCTACGAATTCGGCAGCATTTGGCCCACAATTTGCGAAGGTTTACTTGGAGTTTTTTCTGTAGTCATCGATATTGTGACCTACATCTTGAAAGATGAGCATGATGGATCGAAGATACTATTAAACTGATCTGAGAAAATTCAGCCAATACACCCATTGATGTAAGTAAATATTTTTAAAACAGTCATTGAATACACATTTAGTTTTGATTTCGTTAACCGTCATACTTCATCGGTCATCATACTATCACACAAATATTATAAAAGCGAAAGTTTATGTGAGTGTATTAGTGTGTATTTTTGTGGCGGATATGGATGAAATTTGGCATATAGATAGCTTATGTCCTAGACTAACACTTTTTACCATCCACTACTTTCTTTTACCGCCACGCGGGTGAAACCGCGAGGCGCAGCTAGTCATATTATAAAAGCGAAATTTTGTAGGTTTGTTTGTTCCTCTTTCACGCAGCAAAAGAGCAACGGATCGATCTTATTTTTTGCATGGGTATAGTTCAAGGGACAGACAGGACAGGACAGGGAGGGAGTGACATATATACTACTTTTTATAATCATCATCATCATTTTTCATCACTACATGAGTAAAACCGTGAGGGCCTCGGTAATAAAAATACTCTTTTAGTAATATAAATCACAAAAACAAACGGCAACTAAAATTAATTACACTAGAGATTCGTCACAAAAACAGTTTTTAATATAAATCTATAATATTATATAGATTATGTTAACGTTTATTATATTATGTTAACGTTTTCTGATTGATTTGGCCCAATCGCCTTTTCGGGGGCATGCAAAAGTCCAGCAGTGGACTATTTAAAAGGATGCATGCTTATGGTAACAATTTTTCTTTGATAACGCACATAATCTCTTAGAGAGGGGTGTTTCCACAATCCCCACGCTTGGCTGGTGGCTTGGGGATCGCAGTACGTTCACCGTGTACTAATAGGACGTTGATCCCCATCCTCCGGTGGTTCTGGTCGCAATTTTAGGGCATACTCGGGTCACTGTTCAACAACAATTACCGTGTAGTATAAACAAAATGTGAAAACCACGTCAGTTTTCATAATAAAACGGTTACCTACGTTAAACTTCTATTATAACAGCCTTATTTTTTCGTCGGGGGTTAAACATACCTAACATCCCATTGAACGCATCGTGCCGCACATCCAAAGAATAATAAAGAGCATAGAAATCGTCACGTGATTTAAAAAGCGTAGAACGGCGTCTGTCAAATAGTATGTAGCCTTTGGAGCTTTTTATGGGTCCCTACTCCCTATTACATTCAAATAGTGACCAACGCTGCAATTTACCGTCCTGTCAAAAATATATCTGTTTCGTTCTGGTAACAACAATTTTGGCATAAGAGTAAAGAATGTAACATGTTTAATTCATTTATGCTAAATTAGCACCACTTCTATGCTTTAGTCTTTTTTCTGAGCGCACATCGCTCTACCTTGTTTCGTATCCACTGCCATAGGTAGACAATTCATGGAGAGCGATTTTTTTGTCGCTTTTTGAGATGAGAAATGTCAAACAATAAATTACCACCAAGTTGGCTTCAGTTTTATTACAGTTGAACATAATCACTTCAAAGTTTGTGAAAAACTTGAGGTTACAGGCGATTTGATTTTTTTTGAATGAAGCAGCTTAAAAGGGGTGGTGTAATTAAGAGGTAATCAGGTCAAAAGTTTTAGAATGTCGTCTGAAAGATGTTAGGCACAGTAACTAAAGAGCCGTATTACAAAATACAATCGTAAAATTTTAGGTATATGGATTTTCGGGCATATAACGAAAAAATAAAATCCGTATTTGTCACGAGCAAGACGAATATACAACAAGTAAAACTGTAAACGATATATGGGCAGTCTAAATGTATTTGTAGTGTTAGTATTAGCTTGTATTTTGTTTAGTTAATAAAGGCACTTGCCACACAAAAAACAGGTAAAACATAACTTAAATAATAGAGCCAGAATTTTGGGAACGATTCCCATTGTTTTTTTTTTTTGTAGGTTCACCAAACTGGTCATACACTCGGTTTGGTGAACGGTTACGGAACCCTAAAAACTATAAGTAGGTACGGCACACTTACTAATTTTTCACACACAGAAATTTGCAGCGACACGAATTAAGCCTGATGCGTTCGCACTTCGCACCCGCCACGCGATACCAAAACTCATTTATTTGTCTGTTCTGAGGTCGGCACATTTGAAAAAGTTTCTTTGGGCAGGTCCTTTCGATAAGTCAATGCATAACTTAATATTAAATCACTCGTCGAACCTCTATTTAAGTTTGATCGCTAAGTAAGCCAAGTTAATGCAGCTGATTTGATTGGTTTCTAAGCACAATAAACCGCCTGAGATCTTAAGATCTAACTCAGTAAGCTTATTACAAAATAAATTAATGTTCGCACTGAGTTATTGCTATAAGCTTGCTGAATATTTCATAAATTGCTTTACTGCGGTACTGGATTTTGCGGTTTTATACAAGGTTATACTCAGATAAAAAAATGGAGATCAGGTGGCAAGCGTGACGGGTGCGTACGCATCTGGTCTAAGTCAGGCTTGATGCCTTCAGTAAACCCTGCGGACGACCTTGCCGAACAAAAAAAAAAGTGGAAGAAACATGGAGACATTTGAATGTGGACAATAATTGGCATATCTCTATTGTTGAATGTGAAAAAACAGTACCATAGTAGGAAAAAACTTTAACACTCAAAAAAATTTCTGGAACAAATGTTTTTTTTTGCAATATTAGGGTTGGTTCCAAAGTAAAAGTGGTTGACAATGATGAATACAATAATATCCTCGAATATATCCGTATATAATAACGTATATATAATATCCTAGAGATACTCCTATACTAATACATCTATTACTATAATATTATAAAGAGGAAAGATTTGATTGTTTGTTTGTTTGCATTGAATAGGCTCCGAAACTACTGAACCGATTTGAAAAATTCTTTCACTGTTGGGAAGCTACACTATCCCCGGGTGACATAGGCTATATTATATTTCAAAAAAATTAGGGATCCTTACTAAAACTTCAATAATACCCGTACGAAGCCGGAGCGGACCGCTAGTATATATATGCATACTATACATATTAAAACATAAATGTGTTAGTATTTTTTGTTATTACTATAAAAAAATGGTACAACCAATATTATATCGCGATTCGCGGATCTGTATGTAGGTCGTCAAAAAACTGATTAAAAGTTCCGCATTTAATCTATAGCTTCATAAACGCTCATAATGCAGCCCCAACAATATACGGATATAGCCCCAAATCCGCGATACGCCAAGTTTCTCGAGAAAAGAGCAGACCCGGTAATTGTAGGAGTTCGTTAATTAATATAGGAGAAGTTTGGACGCAGTGGAGGTAGAGTCAGTATCAGAAGTAAGCTTATTTGTACAGGGTTATTGTACCAGGCCTATAGTCATAGCACGCAGAACAGATGGCCGATGGGGCCGAAAGGTTCTCGAATGGAGACCACGGACCGGTAAGCGCAGCGTAGGCGACCTAAAAGAGACCGCAGGGAAACGCTGGATGCAGGCCGCTTTCAACCGGCTTTCAACGAACATATCTTTCAGATCTTTCAATTAGTTTCTTTATACTTTCATAAAAAGTCTTAATTAAAACATCCAATTGAGCACAGTCGAAATACGCAGAGCCATCAATCTCTACTAAAATAATGTATAATGACATGAAACGAAACGAAATAATGATGTCATGACTTCACGGAAAATTCAACAAACGGCATCCCTTAATTTTATGTGAATATCCCTTTTTAGATGTGGAATATTTTCTACAAATTTTAATGGGACCTCCCTTGAGATATATATTTATAGCCTATCCAATAGACAAGTAAAAAAATTAAGTTATGGAAAACCCCCGATAAAAAAGCTAATCGTCTTCAAACGGCTGAACCGTGAATTAAACGGATGAATCATGGCTAAGAACAGTCGCGATCAAGACACCTTTCAAACAATAACAAATTTAATCAAAATCAGTTCAGCCGTGGCCTCAGTGCAGTGATGCCACATATACACATACAAACAGACACGTTAAACTTATAAAACCCCTTTTTTGCGTCGTTTAAAAAAATATTTTCTAGCTCTTCAGCCTACCATTTCAACGAAGTTTTACCACTGTCTCCGTGTCCAGTGGATGATGAGGTAAACTTCCTGAGTATCCATCCTGCTTCCCTAGGGATGGCTTAGGCACGTACAGTTGGGCTCTGCCCGTCTTTATAAACGGTATAACTTCTCGCTGCGACGTTTTTCTCGTCCACTGGACATGATGAACTTTCCAGTAATGTTTTGGACTAAGGTAAAGTTGAGAATAAGGTTTTGGACGTCTGTGTTTTAATCTTCTATTCGTACCCTTCGACCAAAATAAAATGGATGGACAGGCCCAGTAGAAGTGCATTTTTAAAGATATCAAAATGAGCGCCGGCTCTCATTTCGTTTCAGTCTGTCTCTAGCCGCAGAAAGTGCAACACGTGTCTATTGTTACGTGATAACGAAACATCTGACAAAATTATGCATTCATATGCTTTCCTGCAGTGTAAATACACAAATAATACCGGGATACATTTTTTGTTACAAATATACTGTACATTTTTGTATTTAGTTGTTGAAGTATATGTCCGACGGTTTTGACTCGATTTTACTGAGCAATTTCAATGGTTAGGGCCAGTCCATTCATTTTATTTTAGTCGAAGTTCGTACCGTCATATTGCTGCATATCGTCGAGCCTTTTAGAGCTCGTCACTAAAATTAGCAACAACGCCTTTGAAAAATTTAATTATACTGAAAAACAAGAGGATATGACTTTAAAGAGACTAATACAGACAGACAGACAGACAGCTGACAGGACGTCGCTCGGTAGGGGGTCTGTCGCCGTAAAACAGAATCTGCGTGAAACCCATATAGCTGCCCCACAGAAAAGAGAAATAAATAGAACGGAAATGAGAAGGAAAATCTGTCGCCAGGCATTATGAGTTTTAGATCAACGCGTCCAAAGAACTTGGACATTACCTTTTTGGTTTAGGTCTCAAAGTTCTGTATCCGCATCACAGTTGCTAACTGATTTCGAATGACTGACGTTTCGTTTAAATATGGGCGCAACTGGCTACAACAAATTTCTTACAAAAATGCCTTGACAGCCGTTCTAATTTAAACAAAAAAAAACTTATCTGTGGGCTGCCCCGATTAGAATGAAATCGCAGTGCCGAGAGGAGTGACGTCTTTTATTGTCGAAGACCAAGAACTTCAGGGGATTTGCTAATTGCTCAACTTAAACTTGCAAATTTTAATGTTTTTACCCTCTTTTACTGTATTGAAGCACGAAAGAATCTGAATCTGTGATAGCTTCAACACAATTTTTTACGCCGTTGGTGGCAAACAAGCAGACTTGTATAGTACTTGTAACACCAAAGGCATCACAAATACATTGACGACTCTATAAAGATCTATTAACTCGCCTTTTAAAGAACCCCATGTTGAAGCTTTTTGGAAACACAGTCGTTAAGTAGCTCATTCTACATATAAGGCCAGAATGGTCGTGGGACCGTGTACGTTTTAAATCTTACCTCCATCCTCAGGGATATTCAACAGCTTCTTCGCTCCAGGACTGGGTCCCCTGCCCGCCGACAGCGCCCGCTGCAGCGTCTCGCTCATCTGCTTGCCGGCAACGTGCTGCAGCAATGCCGCGAGCATTGCCAGCAAGAGGCAGCGCGAGATATTGCCCGCCGCCATCGTAGAAGAAGCTCTACATTTTAGACGGTAGACACATCTGGAACAAGGAATAGAGATGTTAAAACAGATGACTATTTATTGTTTTAATTTAATTACATCGCATGAGAAATAAGCTAGACGACTGATTTTCAAAAACTGCTGAACTATTATGTATTTTTTTGGGTTCCGTAACCAAATGGTATAAACGAGACCCTACTACTAAGCTTACGCTGTCGGTCTGTCCTGCCTTTCAATTACTGTATCTTTTGTTGTTGCTTTTTTCTGTTTTTCTGTATTTTATTATATATTATTTTGGCAATTTTTATAATGTCCAATAAATTAACTTATTTGTTTGTTTTGTCGTAATAGATATATAGCCAGTTGACATTTTTACAGAATATTTACAACTAACGCGTCCATAATAGAAGCATTCGTAGTACATATTTTTGTTATGAAAACTTTTACAAACGTGATACTAAATGATGTCTATTATATTGTATTCTTACGAATTAACTAACAAATAGTAATAAAATTAAAAAGTAAAACATACAGGTTCCCCATAGAACAAACATATTTTTAACATATATTTGTCTTTATTCTTGTGTAAAAACGGTACCTACCTAATAAGTACAATAGTCAAACATGGCATGATCATAGTAAACACTTCAGTAAAACTACAAATAATAAACACCAACCAAGTGCGAGTCGGGGCGCGCGCTTAAGATTCGAAACTGACTGAAAGAAAACACATTTTTGGATGTGGAACCCTCGGAAGGCGAGTTTGACTCGCGCACTTGGCCGGTGTTTATTGTATCATGACACAACTCTGTTAATGGCATTTTTTTCTGGGCAAGTGCCTTTATTAACTAAACATAATACAAGCTATAACTAAAACTACAAATACAGTTAGACTGCCCATAGACCGTTGAAGGTCTAAAGACAATCTAAATGCTCAAGCCCACTACCAGTTGGCAGCGTACCCAGCATGCTGGCGGCATTACCACGTTGAATGGCAATGCTTATGCGTTGAGCCAGAAACACGCCAGCATTTTGGTCACGCGTCGCATTAACCAGGCGCTCTGAAAGATTTTTGAAAATGAGGTGAGCTCCCGGTCCCCAAGGGCCCAATGTCTCGACCCCAAACGCCAATGGCTAATACTGGTGACAAATCGACATGAGAACGTATTTTTCTAAAAATGTGACAACTTATTCATATGCAGGTAAAAGAAAATAACACAAGAGTTTCCTGGAAAAAATAAATAAGACACAACTCTGTTAAATCTGTCAATGTGTGTTATTCTGTTGTTGTGTTTCTATATGTAATCGTTGTTCTGTATAAAATTGTTGTTCTAGTTGTTTTATTCGATTTGTATATATAAATATATTATATGTATTTGTACGCGCGCGCACGCACAGGTATTGGGCGTGACGTCACTTGCCGGGTCCAACAGAATACCAGCGCTGGTTGTGTACAACCAGCAACATGCTGAGTTGGGGCCGGTTTTTGTGATAATGTACCTACTTATATATGAAATATTTTGTTTAGCTTTAAATTACATTATCGCAAAATAAACTTTTCTGTATTTCTGTATTTTCTGTACTATTCGCTGTATTTCCAATTATAATAAATAACAAAGTAATTATAGCCGTGGTACGAACCGCTTCGGGCAGTCGCTAGTCACAGTTAAACATAAACAATTACTTAAGTAAATACATAAACTATGCTCATAAATTTCTACTTTCCCTAATTACGAGGAATCTCGATTAATTCTAATGTGTAGGGATGCTACTTTATCGATAAATATTATAATCGATAATGTTAAGAATCACGTTAGTAGAAAATTGATAGCATGAAATAACTTTGTAATTTAACCAACTTTTTGCCGCGGTTTGCCTGAAAAGTGAGTTACTAAATAATATTTAACTTTAGGGCTGCGCTCATCGCCGAGAGCTTTCTCTTTCGCACATGTTCAACATTATTGAACATAACAAATCAAGTGAGATAGGTAATTCAAAGGAAAATTTTCTAAACCGTTTGAGCTTTATCTTTGGAGTAACATTGCAAATGGTATTTAAAGCAATTTTCGTGTCGATATTTTATGGATGGCGATGGAGATTTTAAAAAAACATCGAAAATATTATATATATAAGGATTTTACGATCTTGTCCGCTAAAATAATGTCAATATAAAAAATAATACAGTTATATAATTACTAACGGGATATTTACCGTGATAATGTTGTGGATAGAGCCAACTGTGATAGTTAGAAAACAGTGTTTTACAAGAGTTATTTTAAATCGTTTTCAATTAATTCCAAATTAGCAATATTTCATGTTTCAAAATCTACAAATTAGTTAGCTCTAGCTGGTAAGAGCGGCTTTAATCTCATTACGACTTGCTCCTACTTTAGTTACGCAGCAATGCGGCTTCAAAACAGTGAATTAAATATCATAATTGGATCAGCAGCTGCAGAAAACCTATAATTTAACACTGAACTTTGTACGTTTTGTTTCGTATAATATAAAAACTGAAATATTATTTCTGAAATTATCAATTTCGCGTTAACACTGGAATCCCTTTGAACAATGACTGTTGAAAGCAAAAGCTTAATACGTGAGGAGTCATATTTTATGAATGCATAATTATTATGCTGGGAACTGGGAAGTAATACAGTGAGTACAGTGACGGATTTTTATTATCGTTTTTGTATTATGCAAAAATATTGAAAAATACCTGCCTTTTATTAATATATCGATAATTATGAGATGCATTATCATCACATCTCTACTAATGCTCAGCGTTTTTCCTTGGGCAAACATATTTTTAAATGGATATTGGAACGGTCTTTGATGATTTTTAATCGAGGTTTAATTGCGATGAATGCGAGTTATGTTCATATCGGTAAAAATATTCCAATTGAAATTGTGACTTATCAATTATAGTTCTATTGAGTGTTATGTCAGATAACAAGTTTTTTTGTTGCGTTGATTTTGACTAGAGACTATTCTCTTGGTGCTGATGCGTCCTATCACAGAGTCCTACATATGGCACATGTATAGTACTGAGCATATTCATTGACTATTACTGGATTTTCGATTCGATTACTTCGATTCATTCGTGATTTTAAGACACCCAAATTGTAACTATCGGGGAACACCCATTCAGGCAGCGCATTCCACAGACTAGCAGTTCCCATAATAAAAGTGGAATCAAAGCTCTTCGTACGGGTTATCATAATATCAAAGTAATATCGAACCATACCCATGCAAAAAAATCAGATCGATCCGTTGCTCTGTTGCTGTGTGAAAGAGGAACAAACAAACTGACAAACAAACATACTTTCGAATTTATGATCTCAAACACAAGCAAATACTTTCTAAAAAACAAACAAGCATATTAATATTTAAATCCACCCCAACATCCGACCCTCTTGCTACCCGAAATTCAGGAAACTTCCCCAAATGTTAAGAAATAAGCTCTTTAACCTTCTCACGAATTTTATATCACAAATCCTCGACATTATAAATTTAGCCAAGTTCTGCCAAGTTCACAATCTCGAGCTCGAAGTTGAAGGAACTTCGCAACTTTTCACACATCAAGATTGTTGCGGCCTCTTTTCTTTTCAAAGATATCTTTTTCCTCTTGCCTTTTAAATGCAGAGACGGAATAAGGTGTATGGAAACTGAAATAAATTGGGCCCCCCTTTTATTGGGGTACGAATTTATGACACGATAAAAAATTATAATTTATTTCCACCTTAATTTGTTAAAATAATAGTACCTGCTGGTTGCCTTAATAGAAATCGACTGTAACAACTGTTAAAGCAATCCTGAGATATATTTAATTACAAATAGTTTGGTAACAATCAAGACAGTTTTTGAATTGAACATTAAATTAACTACCTAATATACTTAACACGACTGCATAGATTAAGGATAAGTTTAAGTCTAATGATCAAACCAAATAAGATACGGCATTGTTTGTTTATTACAAAACACTACTTTTGTCGCCAATTTCAGCCTATAAATTCCAAACAAATTGTTTTTTATTTAATCTCAAAATTACACCATTACAAAAGTACCTAAATGTCAATAATAATGACGGTATTCATGTTAAGAATCGTGATAGAAGAGAAGAATTTAATGGTTGATAGGCTAGGTGTTTGACCAAATCTCACCTTATTTATACTTCTATACTAATATTATAAAGAGGAAAGATTTGATTGATTGTTTGTTTGTTTGTTTGCATTGAATAGGCTCCGAAACTACTGAACCGATTTGAAAAATTCTTTCACTGTTGGGATGCTGCACTATCCCCGGTTGACATAGGCTATATATCCCGGCTTCGCCCGTGCGAAGCAGGGGCGGTCTACTAGTATTACATAATCCGTCAAAATATTGTAGGCGTTTGACAGCTCATCAGATATAATATGTTATATCCTCAAAATATTACAGTTATCTTATCGCAACTTTTATAAGAGATTAGATAACTCTGTATTCAAATACCACAAAAACAAGGAAAACATGCATTACAATGAAATTATTATCTGTGGTTTTAATGGCGACCTTATCGCATAAAGCAATCTTTTCTAGGCAACTATGACCTTACCCTTAACTTTATAGAGGTAAATATTTCCTATGGGGCCCCTGCAACTTTCTACGGGGCCACTAACTACTCCTAGAGGCTCAACATCCTGCTTACGCTCACTAGATATTCTCCCCCTTTAAAAGAGGTCAGGGATTAGCTGCGTCGGACAGGATGGAATAAGAACCGATATTGTACGGGTCGGAGATCATTATTTTTATGGAAGTGGGATGATATTTGTTCGGAACTCGATTTTTTCGCTTTCCCGGGGGCTTTGATCGTTGTCTCGATTTTTTTCATGTTTATTTAACTATTCAAATTATTTTTAATACCGCGCCCCGCGATCTTAAACGCTATCCTATAGGAACCGCAAATATATTTAAGGGATCAAAAGTAGCCTATGTGTAAATTCAGTGCATAAGGTATCATACCTCTCACAAAAAATAAGATTTGTGGTACCTCCAGACAAGATTTCATTAAAAATCCATTTGGCCGTTACGGTATTGAATCATTGCAGTTTTTGGTACTTAACCACACGAACAACACCTAGTTTTTGATTTTTAATAATGTATATTATTCTTCGACCAAATAAAATGAATGGACGGGCCCAGTAGAAGCGCATTTTTGAAGATTACAAAATGAGCGTCGTTGCTCACTTCTTCATCTTCAGTCGGTCTTTAGCCGTAGGAAGTGCAACACGAGACTATTGTTGCGTGTTAACGAAACATCTGACATAATTATAGGCATTCGTATGCTTTCCCGAAGTGTAAACACACAAATGAAACCGGTATCTATTATAACCGGTAAATATTTTGTAACGAGTATACTGTACATTTTTATAATTAGGTGTTGAAGTATATGTCCGACGGTTTTGACTCGTTTTTACTGAGCAAGTTCAATGGTTAGGGCCCGTCCATTAATTTTATTTTGGTCAAAGATATTAGTGTGCTATTATGTTTGTGATATTAGTTAGTAATTAGTAATATTTAAGGCTTTTTTTATGTTATAATTGAGATGTTGTGAATATCATAATAAATGTATTTCCAGATTATTTAATCATTAACCTCACATTTCTACCTCTAACGGTTTGCCGCCAGCCTCGCTTGAGGGCTAGTTTTCATTCCAAGAATATTTACCTGTGGTAGAGGTAGACCTCTGCCAGAGAATAATATTCTTGCTCTACTATAGAGCTTGTTTACCTACTACTATCCATGGACTGACTGATTTACTTAAAAGATAGAATATTACCTTGACACGAGCTACAGATTATCCAAAAAAAGTGCAATCCAAAGAAAAAGGAAACACTAACACACTTCACATCTGCTGACAGCACATAATATAGATCTAACAAACAACACTAGAAACACAGTTCAGTATGACAGGAACCCGATAACAGAACGCGAAAACAACATCACAACGACAGAAACTCGAAAACAGAACACGACTTTCATTGATTACAAACTAAAACAAACGAACATCAGTTCTACATCATCCCGAAAGCGCGAAACGAAAGCAACTAACCTAAAAATTACAAACGCGTCGACGGGACATAAAAATTTGACCGCCGATACCCATTTCAAAGGAACTTGGTCTCCGTTTCCATCATTCACAGCTGTAAAACTAAAACACAGACAAAATAAAACTCTATTTTAACGGATATAAGAAGGGAAATAACTTTATTGATGGCAAGGTGAAATGCCGAAGAAACGGAACGCACTTATCTTTTGTATTCATTTTCTACCTGCGTCCTGTCCCTTTTTTCTACGGCCATGTGTGGGAAGAACACGAGCAATTCATAAACTGCATCTTAAGCCTTAATTTGTTGCATTAAAGTTGATATTTGTGTTGAAAAATGATAATTAGCAGTAACTGTATTGTGGTCAGTGATTGCAAACGCCCAGTTTTTTTGTGCAGTTTTTAGAATCGATCAATAGTGCAGTTATAGGATGCTTCTATAATCCTCTTGCTTTCTAGTAGTTTATTTTTAGAAAAAAAAAAACAGGGGAAATACAATGAGGGAAGGTATCAGCAATTGCTTTATAAACTCGGAGGGTTTACTAAAAGCCAATGAGTTCCACTTTCCACTTTCCAGTTCCTGGCTTCACCATCAAGATGATGCCAAAGTATTGTCAGTCGAATTACATACTGAGAAATTTAGACAATTTGTTTAGTTTTATTACAAGTGTAGCTAATGTATAAAGCTTGTAAAAATCATAATGAAAACCGTAACTGATCACTTTTGCAGTTTTTATTCTTCTTTTTACAATGTTAAAGAACATTGTCGGTCCCAACAGAATACCATTGCTGGTGTAAAACCAGCAACATGCTGAGTTGGGGCCGTTTTTTGTGATAAGGTACCTACTTCGAAGAAAGGTTCTTGAGTGGAGACCACGAACCGGAAGTCGCAGTGTAGGAAGGCCTCCCACAAGATGGACCGACGACATTGTGAGAGTCGCAGGCATCCAGTGGATATAGTTGGCGAGCTGTCGTTTAATGTGGAGGTCTAATGCGAGGTATATGTTCAGCAGTGAACGGCTTCTGGTTGATGATGATGATGATGACGGTACCTACTTATATCTATAAAAATAATACGGAACTCAAAAAACTCAATGCTGTTCGTTGCGCGTCACTTGAGAACGGCCGATTTTGCTAACTTTTGGAGAAACCCCTTGAACTCTGTTGGAAACAAATACATAATTCAACTTTCAGTGTTGCTAATCTAAATTCGAAAGCAAGCCAAACTAGGTAACTAAGCAATATCGGTCCAATGCGCGCACGTACAAAATTGCAGCGCGTTGTTTCGGTTCGTAGGCGAGATTAGTTGATAGTCTATTAAACTTAGCCTGCGACCTGCTAGTTGATCACGTGTTGACTGTTGACATACCTGAACTGCAGTATGGGCACTTTCCTGCTTTTAGTTTGGCTGCAGAATAGGGCATTTGACTGTTTTTACAAAACCAAACCCACAACATGGAGATACGACCTAAAATCGACCGCATGGAAACGCTGGATGCAGGTCCCTTCCAACCGGCCCTTTTGGAGATCGATGCGGGAGGCTTATATGTCTATAGCAGTGGACGTCCTATGGCTGAAATGATGATATACAGTAAAATGTGACAGTAGGTACTATCATCAAGTCGGTATTGATATTATTTTCTAAAAATTTACTTTTTTATTCGTTTATTTTTAAACTATCGTAATTATTTTAAATTAATTGCCCGTACTATTGCCCGTACTGTTGTATTGCTGTGCAATACCGCGTAACTTTTCAACAATGTACGAGCGCGATATGGCTTAACAACAGGGTATATTTTATTGGTTAAAATAATTCGTTGCTTTATTTTTAGCTGCAAAATGGTTAAAAGTATCGGAGAGGCTTTTTACCTGCATTTTTTATGTACTAATTCATCAACTCAAACATTGCATGGATATCACGTGCATCATAGTAATAATTTTTATGAATGCACAACTATGTGTTTTTTACTAACAAACGGGTGAACTGATTTCGATTAAGTTTTTTTTGAAAGGTGATTTGATCGAGTGTTCTTAGCTATGATTCAATAAAATTTGTTCATCCGTTTCAAGATTATCCGCTCAACTAACGGGGTTAAAAAAAACAATTTATGCTTGTGCTTGTGCATTAAAAAAGTATAAATGCCGCTACCGCTTTATGGTTGATATTCCGCGAACCCGTAAGAAAACTCTTTGATCCCACTTTTATTGTGCGAACTGCAAGTATGTGGAATGCACCGTTTATTCCATTCTGTCTGCTTATATGGGTGTTCTCCGATAGTTGCAATCTGAGTGTCTTCAAATCACGAGTGAATCGGTTTCTTCTAGGCAAGCGTTCCATCGTAGACCGCATCATCGCGAGTTGGCGGTCAAACGCAAGCCTATTAATAATAAATGAATAATAATAAAATAATGCCCAACAGACGGCCGATGGAGCCGAAAGGTTCTGGAATGGAGACCACGGCCCGGTAAGCACAGCGAAGGACGTCCACGTCGTCCACCCACAAGATGGACAGACGATCTAACTTGAAAGAGACCGCAGGGAAACGCGGGATGCAGGCCGCTTCCAACCGGCCTTCCTTTTGCAGATCGATGGGGGAGGCCTATGTCCAGCAGTGGACGTCCTATGGCTGAAATGATGATGATGATGAATAATAAAAGCAGTGAGATAGCCGCGCTCCTTAACTAATTTTCCATGAAGTTTTTCTCACATAATATACACGCTAACTACAATTAAGTATTAGGAATCTTATGTTTTATTTCTTTGAGTTTCCAAGATATTCTAGTAGGGTAGCAAGAATATTCCAGAATGAAAAATTATCTTTTGTATACGAAACAAAGGCTTTATTTCCATAGCAACTATCCAAGAATACGTGGAACCAAGGAACACAAGAAATCATTTCTCACGTTCTATACAGACTACAGAGTCTCTAGTATTCATACAGAGCAGTTAATACACCCATAATTCAGGCTAGACTGTTGGCAACGCTGTGAAATGTTTGGTTTGTTGTGTTGGTACATTTGTATGGGGTGGTAATTTTACACCGAAATTATATATTTTTCATTGGCTCCTCAAGTTTGTCTTCAGATACGGCGTGTTTTATTTAAATATGTTTTGTAACTAAGAAGTAATGGAGTTTTTATCTCGTAATCTACAACGATGATTCAGCTATGAGACACAAGCCACTACAAAAGTGTACGATAAGAAGTTACTTTCTAGCATGGGCGCCGCCAGGATTACTTTCAGGGAGGCGCATCTGAGTTTTACTGCACTTGATTTTATCTGAGTGCATCTCCGATAAAAGAACTGTTAATCTTCAAAACTGACACTTCTTCTGAACAAATTTTCGCTAAGTAACACTCTCGATCAAGTCACCTTTAAAACCAAAAAAACTTAATCAAAATCAGTTTAGCCATTTGGGAGCTACGATACCACGGATACACAAGTTATAACACCCCTCTTTTTTATGTCGGGGGCTAAATATATGTTACCCAACGGTGTGATACACGTCCAGTACAAGAGTGTAGGATTAAGAAGTTGCTTTTTCGAGTTTAGAGCAAACAGAGAGCGCGAATGCAAATGTACTGAACATTGTATTTGACTGTCAAATTCTGACGGTAGACTCATAAGTACAGAGAATGAGCTTGATTTTTAGGGTTCCGTATTTCAATTATATTAGTATAGTCGTGAAAAAGCTACAAATAATACAGAATTGCGCAAATACTCACATACTAAGCCGAATAGAAGTCATAC
Organism: Agriopis marginaria; assembly: GCA_932305915.1. Lineage (NCBI taxonomy): Eukaryota > Metazoa > Arthropoda > Insecta > Lepidoptera > Geometridae > Agriopis > Agriopis marginaria. The sequence goes on along the minus strand of OW029914.1, from coordinate 14,583,698 downwards.
TCATCATTAAGATCCACTTTTTTTCATATTTTCATTTTCATTTTCGTTTCATTTTAATTTCTTTTTCGTTTTCATTTTATTCACGTAGTAGCCAAAAACGCTTTTTTCACAACATAAAAACACAACTGAACTGAAAACTACCTTCTTTTTTAAATCGGTTAATATGTTGAAACACAACAATAAGAGGGAGACGCGAATAACAGTCATTATTGACTACTCGTTTATGCAGGTCCGAAAATTATATCTATGGTTCAAAAGAAAAGAAAATATGAACGTGTTTTTCTTTATTTAATAGCTTTGTAGGCAGATTGGTTACTGAAATCCAGCGAAAAGAGGTAACGCCATCAGGGGGAGTTATAATGGAAATGCTATGTATTTGTTTATGATAAGAGGCTGATAGGGTGACTGAGAATGGTAAGTCAATGTTGGTTAACTTATCCTTGATAAAGGATTAGTTGGAAGTGGTTTTGGGGCTTAATATCGTCATATAGTTGTGTGAAAATGCTGGAGATTTTCACACAACTATATGACTCGCTCTTACTAAATAAACCAGCCATGTGCAAGTTGGGCTCCCGCAACTGAGGGTTCCGTACCACCAAATATATTAAAAATAAATAACATAAAACGTAGTGCAAAAAGTCAACATCACCCATCCAAGTACCGACCGCGCAACAAAAAACACAACAAAAAAACCGTTATCAATTTTTTCTTACAAATGTACTGTACATGGTTATAATTAGGTGTTGAAGTATAATTATGTCCGACGGTTTAGAATAATTTTTACTGCGCAAGTTTAATAGTTATGGCCCGTCCATTCATTTTATTTTGGTCGAAGGTTGTGGTCAGTAACTGTCCTGTTCACAACGACACAACCATCGTATCTAATAGATTGGCTACCAACTGTACAACATTACGATCAAAAAACTAGTAAAAGTTATCAAAATTTACTGTTTTCATTCGACTTTTTACAATACTATGGCAACTATCAGACGCATTCTTTTAGCAGCCGCAAAACTTTATTCAACAAAAACTCACATCCGATGTCGGAACCGACAGTCCTATTGTGGACAGTATAGTCATCTTTGCAACGACACAACTCTCGCATTCGATGGATTTCTGCCACCATTCAACGTCACCAAGATTAATAATAGTTCCGACGGTAACCGCCAGTTTCCTTCAATAGATTAGTTTGGATGCCGCTGTGCTACAAAACATGAGCTTAATTTGTCCCCTGAACTTCGCCTCCACCTAGCCTGGACAAATTACATAGCGTTAGATATAGACCTAATCTTTGCCTAGATGTGGCCTAACATTTATAATAAACATCGGCAAAGCACTGTGGCAATACGTAGTACATACTGCCTCAGTGCGGCAAAGTGCGAGTGGACTCGTGCACCGATGGTAACCGCACCCAAAAATATGTTTTTAACTTCCGACGCAAAAAGAGGGCTGTCTGTGGCATTGTAGCACCCGAACGGTTGAACCGATGTCAATTTAGTTTTTTTCGTTTCTCATGTGATTTCGAGAGTGTTTTTAGCTACTTACAAAAAACCGTTCAGCCGTTTAAAGATTATCAGCAATTTTTTCAGAGGTTTTTAAAGAATTTAAATTTAAATGGAAAAATTCAGCTGGCTAAGTTCTTTTTAATCTATACTGTCTCACTGCTGGGCAAATGTCTTCCTCACTTCCTTTCATAAATCCCGGTACTCCGCCAACTCTTGTCAAACCCCGGAATTTGTGTTTATTCAATTAGTACGGCTTGCGCCAATTAGACCAATGAGGCAATGTTACATAGAAACATGTTACATTGGAAAGAGTCAAGATCGTCACGCCAGCGTTTCTTAGGCCTTCCTTGACTGCTACGTCCATCAGGCACCCACTGTGTGGCCATCCTGCCTCTCTCGGCTCAAAAGATACAAGTATACAACCGTTGAATGTTTCATCCACGGTCTGTACATCCTTGTTGCCAAACTTATAGTCTGTCTGATGTAACTAGTGTTAAGTGAATAACGAATTTGTCCGGTAGCCATCTGCATCAACTACTTGAGCTGTTGCACAGTGGATTAGCGTAGATACTGTACAATGTACTGCAGGATAAACTAAGTTGGACAGCACTGTGGTACCGTCTTTTTTTATAAGACTTCGAAATCAGAATTTTGTCATTCCAGACAGGTATAATCCGGAGTTATTCAAGAATAAACCGGCAAAGTGCGAGTCGGGCTCGTGCACTGAGGGTCCCGTAAACTTCCGTACCACCACACAAATTGTTAACTACTAAAGTATTTACAATTTATTATTATTTCTTAGTTAATCCGCCGTAACATTACATATTCACGGTTCTTAAGATACAGCCGTTAATATGTAGGATGGACAGACAGACAGACAGACGGAGTAGGCTTAGTAATAGGGTCCAGTTTACACCCTTTGGGTACGAAACCCTACAAGCAGTTTTGTTTGACACGTTTGCGATGTATGTCCTAATAAACCGGCCAAGTGCAAGTCAGGCTTGCGCACTGAGGGTTCCGTACCACCACAAAATACAATAATTATTTATAAAAAAAAATTATTTCGATTCGGTGAAAGATATGATAGTCCATAACTGAATTACCAGTTATAACTTGGTAATGAACAGAAATTCGTCACCGACTTACACTTGCCCAATATTATTTATTATTTGTTGTACTACGCACATGCCAAGTTTGACGCTTGTACGTTTTACCGTTGTTACATAAGAGCAATTATAAAAATACGTTCGTTGTATGGTCTGTTATGGGTCCCTTTCGTTTTTACTTTTTCGCCGTAACATAACATACCTATTCTGTGAAAATTTCAAATGGCTATCTTATACGGTTCCAAAGATACAGCCGTTAATAGATAGGACAGACAAACATACAACGTAGGCTTAGTAATAGGATCCCGTTTACACCTTTTGGGCACAGGACCCTTAAAAGCATGATAAATTATACATATATAATATATATATACCTATCTAAAACTATATAAAGTGTAAGCACATTTAAGACGACAATACCGTGGTGACGATCCAGTAAGCTCACGTTAATTTGCATCTAACACCAAAATTCAATTACTATTTCAATGGAGTGTAGTGGGCCACCATTTGTGGAAACTACAGGATATGACATCGGTTCACAAACACAAGCCTATTATTTATAAAAAAAAACATGTAAATGGCGCCAGCATGCTGGGTACGCTGGCTAGTAGGCTTGATGAGCATTTGGATTGTCTTTAGACCGTCAACGGTCTATGGGCAAGCCAAACTGTAAGAAGTTTAGGTAAATGGTTTAAGTTAGCTACAAATATGTTTGTATTAGTTAGTTATAAATACTAATAATACATACAAAACAAATGAAATTGTAATGGTTAAAGTAATTGATTATGAATAATAAAGGCATTTATAATTATGTTTATTTATTTGTTAGCTTGTTTTTTTTAGATAAATCACGAAAAGTTAGTTTACACTGCATAAATACAGATCAAAATTATAAATTTATCTGTCCATTTAACCACCGAATAAAAGCTTTCGATTTCTTAATGCTCTGTTATAGATCAGATAGCTATCTTTGGATTTTTTGTTACTATCTTCATACAAATCCCGTGTGAAAGAGACCCAGTTACGAGAGAGAGAGAGAGCAACGATTTCCAAATGTTTGACGTTGGTTATGACGCGTAAAAATTACTACAAGAGGAGTTTTGACGCCAACGTGGGAAAAAACATATCGGCTTGTTGTATAAATTAAACGTCCTTGTATAAAAGAATGACAAAAATACCGCTGAATCAAATGTCAATATACAAACGTCAAAAACTTGATTTATTCCACAGATAAGCTGTTAACTGAAGCATGAAGAGAAAGTTAAATTACCTCCTCAGTTACAGGTTTTACTCCGAGAATAACCTCTCACTGGCTATAAAAAAAATTCGAAATCATGCTATCAATGTAATAAATCCTATCTGATTCTTTAACTGAGGATTGAAAAATCGGGTATTAATTTTGAAATCATAAATAATATCGTTACGATGTTGAATTTTTGGTTTTATGAAGTGTCTAATGTGATCTATTAAATTGATCCTACTTTATTTCTGTTTCTGTTATGTTTTTTTTCTCCAAGTCCGCGTTTGACCAACAACTCGCCTGTTGGTAAGCGACGATGTAGTCGAACATGAAGCACTGACTTAGAAGATACATATTCACTCTGGCCTTGAAAAGGCCCAGATTATATCTCTCAGGAAACAAGAAGCGGGCAGGTTGTTCCAATCTATGGCCGTACGGATTAGAAACGTACGATGTCGCACTTGTCCGGATAAAAATATATGACTGGTCCCCCTACCAGAATCACGAAATGCAGGCGTTATATTTGAGTTTGTACATGTCTCGAATGGTTAATGTTACTAATTTTGAGAAAGCATTTCTAATATTATCTGGAAGAGGCTCATTTATAATTATAGACCCAATTACAAGGTGAATTTAAATGGAATTTTATCACTGAGTTTGTTTACGTTACTTATCATTCTATCGACACTTTGGTATTAAAGTAACGGTGAAATAAATGTTTATTAGTATTTCTTAAAATAACTGTAATTGCGGGAGCGACCATCGCTCCCGCAGTTACAAGCACCGAGCGGTAGCATTTGCACTTTACAATCTGACGGCACCCGGTTCGATCACCGGCCCTGCACCAATGACTTATTTAGTACCTTAACAAATTGTGATCAGTTTCGATGCCATCGCTCTAAACGTTGAAGGAAAACGTGAGGAAACTGGTATGTCCAAGAACCTCAAAAGTTCAAAGACATATGACATTCGCCAACATGTACTGGGCCAGCATGGTGGATACAATTTTTGTTTGAAGGTGGCTTGATCGTTAGCTAGGATTCAAAGTCTTTTCAGCCGTTTGAAGATTAAAAGCTCCTACCACAGATATGTAGGTAATGTCTTTGGCCAAAATAAAATTAATGGACGGGCCCAGTAGAAGCACATTTTAGAAGATTACAAAATGAGCGCCGGTCCTCACTTCGTTTCAGTCTCTAGCCGTAGGAAGTGCAACACGAGTCTATTGTTACGTGATAACGAAACGTCTGACATAATTATGTATTCGTATGCTTTCCCGAAGTGTAAATATACAAATAAAACCGGTATCTATTTTTTTGTAACAAATATACCGTTATTTTTTTTATTAGGTGTTGGTTTATATGTCCGACGGTTTGACTCGTTTTTACTGAGCAAGTTCAATGGTTAGGGCCTGTCCATTAATTTTATTTTGGTCGAAGGGTAATGTGTAAAAATTTGAGATCAAGGGTTTTTAAAAATGATACATATGTATATATACTTCTTTTTAATGTTTGGCTTTGCACGGTTTCGCATTTAGCAAACCTAAAATCGGCAAGTTGACACGTCACATAAAATCAGTCGCACTCCAGCCATCTGCGACCGATAAATATTCAGCAGACACGCCGGGCACAATCCGGACCGGGTCCCGACCGGACATCCGGCTGCGAATTTCGATATTGCGGGTAGTCCGATATTATGTTAATAATAGATCGAATTTTGGATCGCGCTGTTTTAGAAATGGTTTAGTTATTATTTTATGTTTTGAGTACCCAAGCATTGTTAAAAGCCTTAACGTACGGTGGTAAGTTTCACCTCTATGGCGGGAAATTCAAACTTCAAACAGTTTTCTTGTACTTGTACCTAGGCCAGGCAATTATTGTAAACGATCATGATGTTTGCGCAAATTGATTGTTATTCTTTACAAAATCATGTAATTTATCTCTAATGCCCATTTCAATAAACAAATGTTTTCTGTTTCAACTGGTTTATTGACAAATGTAAGTAATATGGTGCATAATACCCATAATTATGAACAACTTTTACGGTACCAAACCAACCCTAAAATCGCGACAAAATATAAGCTGCTCAAAAGTAGAAAAAAAAAAAAACAAAAAAAAACAACGGGCCGTATTGAGAACCTTCCTCTCTTTTCGAAGTCAGTAAAAAAATGCTCTTAAGTAGGCTCACGGGCAGCGTTTTGTCCATACAAACGTATTCTCGTGTTTCCTCCCTGGATAATACCGCTAGAACTATATTTTTTTAAAATAAAATTTATCTCCCCCATTGTCATGCTTCTATCATTTATTTTTTCTTATAAATTAACTACTATAAGAAATAATTATGAGCCTTTAAATACCCAAAAAAAAAAATTTTTTTTACCGCCATGTTCAGACGTCTATCAAACAAATTTGACGAGTTTATAAAACAAAAGTAAATGATAGAAGCATAGTTCAATCTTTTTCACTTCTATTAATTAAAAAAATAATGTAATCGGCTTAGTTTTGAATGAGGAAACAGAAAAATACGAGACGATGATTTTGTCTTCTTTTCGTAGGTATAATCGATCCGAGCTGCAGTTTTCCCTATTGCGCTCTACTGGGAGAGGCTTGAGGTCAGGGGACAGCAATAGATTTGCTAAATACCTATTCATCAAATTTCTTGGCCGTGGTATGCCCTCATAATGATGAGAATAACGGACTACTTTCGGCTTACTATGCACTCTTTCTGCGTGACCCTGAAGAAGTAAACAATGCATAAAACTTCCTGGTTCAAACACCTACTAAACTTCGAAAGTCCATTCCATTAGCCAACAACTGGAATCTGCGTTAAGAACCGCCACGGACCAGTTCAAACCGCCTCAAACCAGTTCGGAGCAGTTTAAACTGGAATTCACTAAGTCCCATGCAAAAGTGCGCCGGCTAAGTGCAGGTGCGTGGTTAAGAGTTCTAAAGTTTGACTCTATTTTAACCGCAGGGTTAAGTTGAAGTGGAGTAAGTTGGATCTAAGCACAGCTTACAGCATCTTTAGGGAGGAAACATTTAAAAGTAACAACAGTTGGTCGAAACTTTGATATGTTAGTTGAAAAATCAGTGAGTGTTTAGAGTTTTTCATCACTAGTTCAGTAAGCGGGTCAATGATAACTGAAAATGGGGGCGGTTATATTATAAGTCAGCGTATTTCATGTAAAAAATAATAATAATTAACAATAATATTCCAATTCGGACTGGTAAGCGCAGCGTAGGACGTCCACCCACAAGATGGACAGACGACCTAAAAGAGACCGCAGGGAAACGCTGGATGCTGGCCGCTTCCAACCAGCCCTTTTGGAGATCGATGGGGGAGGCCTATGTGCAGCAGTGGACGTCCTATGGCTGAAATGATGATGATGATATTCCAATAAATCATTAACAATAACGTATATAACTAAGGCATATAAAGTCCTTGGTCACATGTTAAAAAATACTACTGAGCTTATTTTTTTATTTTCTTCGACCATGTAGTTTCATACCATGTCAGAAACCTTTTCAGTCTGAAGTTTGTATGGCTTTGTATTGTTATTTGTATGTGACGTCATTCGTAAGTATAGTGTGCTTTCTGTGCTAGACATACTGACTGAGTTACTTTCGCTTTTATTAAAAAACTTAACTCTGTCTGTCTATTTGTTCGCTTTTCACGACTAAACGGCTAGGCAGATCTTAACAGTTTGACAGGACACCCTTAAGATGTACCTACAACACTATCAGTGTAAATCTAAAGGGCGGACAAAGAGTACTTTTCCCCCCAGAACATGCGGAAAAACTGGAAAATCGCGGGTAACACCGCGGGATTCAGCTAGTTGCTTATATCTTCCTTAATTTTGAACACATTTCGATATTGTTTTCGGCTTTATTTATGTTCAGCAAGTGGTCAGCTTAATTATAAGACAATAAAAAAAAGTTTATAGTTTTCGTTTTTTTTTTTGTTTGTTTCTCATCACAAAATAAAATTAAAAAAACAGTAAGCCTATTTAAAAAAAAACCTCTAGTATACTTCTTCTTTTTTAAGTAAAATGGCTGAGTCTGGGTGAACCGTTGATGGTCTTACTTAGTCACGATATTCGCCTAGCTAAACTAGGTTCCAAGTGTATAGAAATTAATGAACTTGAAACTGTGATAGCGCATGAGAAAATCTGCTAATTTAATAGTTTACATTTTAGAGAAATAGAGTAGAATATTAAAAACATTAATGCTCATCTCATTTCGCGTCAAGTTTTTCGGAATCAAGACAAGGTGCAAGGACTTAAGCAGTCTAACTGATCTAGTTATTTTTTTGCTTGGTTTGCTTTTTTACTCACTGTCGCCTGTTGTTAAGCGATGCCACTTGCCTAGTAGAAACCGATTCACACGGGATTTGAAGACACCTATATTGTAGCTATCGGGAAACATCCATTCCCTTCGTATTCCAGTTTAACAGTCCAAATAACAAAAAAAAAAACGGGATATTTATGCACACACGGTCATCTGACCCCAAATTAAGCAAAGCTTGTAATATGGCTGCCAAAAACTGATATAATACATACGTATATTTATTTAAACAAACTTATATAGATATTAACACCCAGATATAGAACAAACACAAATGTTATCACTTGAATGTTTGCCCTAGGTGGGAATCCAACCCATGCCCCCACGTGCAGAAGGCAGGTTCACTACCAACTGGACCAACAGGCTATCTAAAAGTCGTAAGACAACCCATAATTTAGTGTTTAAAACAATCACTTCCCAAAAGAAAGGAAAATACGACACAACAAAAGAAATTAACTTTTTAACATGCGTAAATGAAAAATAATAATACGGTATTTAACAAAAATGATTGCACCTTACTACCACAAAATTTATAATACACGTATCGCCGCAAAGAAGACAAAACCACACAGCTCTATATTTCACAAATCAGAGTTCAAATTTACGTGGCAGTGGTTTTTCGTGGGCGTAAAATAAGTTTGTGAAAGTGTAAGGTATGGTCTTATGGGTGATCCATCAATGTCTACGGTGGTCTGGTCTCCTCTCGATCAAATTGTAACTCTGTACAGGTATTATTAATTGTATTTGCTTATATTGAACGAGGTATTTACTTTGGTTTCGTCACGGTGGGTGTGATCGCAGGTTTTTAAACGATATGTTGTTTTTTATTTTTCACTTGACCTTTTTCGACGTAAGCTATCAGTCTTTCGTGTAGTAATTTTTTGGAACTAAATAAATGACTCAAAATTACATCATAAAAATAATCATAAAAGCAATGCGAATAAGTTTTTTTTTTATATGAATCTGTGTACACAGAACCACATATGTAAGTTAAACATGATGCAGGAGGCTTATATCCTAGATTAACACACAAGTAGGCTTTTTATCCCAAACCAATATATATGGTTGCTTAGCACCAGTTGAGGTGGCTGAAGAAATTTACTGAAAAACAACACTTTGAGTTCAATCTGTCAAATATTTAATGTATGAAACAGTAATTTTATTGAAGTTTAATTTTAATATTTAAAACAGTAATTTTATTGAAGTTTTATTTTAATATTTAAATAGTAATTTATTAAACTCTGAAATTCGAAACTGTTAAGCCCCTGTAAAAATGTCTATCGAGACTTATCGCGCATGATTATTATTAAGATAAAATAGATATACATCTCCAAAATATCTGTTCAACTCGCGAAAGTTTAGAAGTTACATATGTTAAACCCCGCCATACGAGAAGACAATTAGAACTAAATTATAATACTATACAATTTATAAAGTTTAAAACCTATTCAAAAATTTAATTGAACCTACTCAGCACTAAAGAAGTAATAAAACAACTCGTATCACAAGCGTATGAATGACCAAAAATTAATATCATATTCGGGCAAGCGGGACTCGCGGTCGCAAAATTTTTAATTTCTCGGTTATTAAGTTTGTCCGACACACTCCAACCGCCGAGTATAAAATCTACAGAGTTCCTAAAGAAATGAAGCAAGCGCGCTTTGGACAGCCCAAGCCCTATTCGAGAACGTGAACTTACAATGTCAAAATATCACATTGGATACCATTTACAGATACAGAAAACGCAAATGCGCTCTTTTAATTTTATTTATATACAAATGAAAGAGACACGGCGCATTCTTTTTCGCTTAATTTGTATTTGTAAACAGCAAGATGGACTGAGCTACGCCATGAATGCTACAGCTGACCGTCACAAACTGCTAGTAAAGTAGTATGAAAAACGTTATTATAATAAGTATAAATTGAAAATGTTTAAAAACAACCGATTAAAGAGCTGATTATCTTCAAACAACTGAACAGATTTTATTGAATCATAGCTAAATAACACTCTCGATCAAGTCACCTTACAAACAAAAAAATAATAAAAATCGGTTCAGTTCAATCGGCGTTTGGGAGCTACGATGCCACATACACACACATGAACACATTAAACTTATAACACCCCTCTCTTTACGTCAGGGGTGAAAAACCAACATAAAACAACGCTGTGAACGCCAAAATCTGTCACACCAGGGGGTCTAGACAAGAGCCACACACTGTTAGCGTTCACGCCTGCGGAAAGATGAAATTGTATGAAAATGACATTGACAATGACATTAGTTACAGATAAATTATCTCAAGTTAATGTCATTTTCATACAATTTCATCTTTCCGCAGGCGTGAACGCTAACAGTGTGTGGCTCTTGTCTAGACCCCCAGGAAACAGAAGATCACAATAGACACAAAACACAAAAAATATTCATATTACACTCCTTTTTGGGTTGAGTAAGTAGTACAGATACAGATTCTTTATTCATACATTTGAAAATTTACCCGTCACGTATTTACATTCAAACATATTTAAATTGGATAAACATCACCCTACTATCTAGAGAAGTTAAACATGTCCATTATCATGTAAAATTTGTAGAATGACAAATAGAACAAAAATCTCCTATTTTTCTTTATTGGAGTCTTGGTTTTTTTTGCCCAGCTTTGGTACTCTAAATTAGGTGCTGCTTTACTAGCGTAACCCGTTTCTCTGTGAATTTCGTACTCTGTGGTTTAGGCCCCAAATCGAGTCGGACGCTGGCCGGGTTGGCGGCGCGCCAAGTGCATTTGGCACGGAGGATACGCAAATTACTGTTTACTTACATTACGCTGGATGCACGTATGAGTTAAGATTTGATTCAAAAGGGAGTTTCGGAACTGTGAGGGAATTAGATGTGCTGTTTCTTCTTCTTCTAGTAGTAATCAGAACTATTTTAAATGTGTCACTGTCCATAGTCAGCACATAATAGACGTCATAACTTTCAACAAGCGAACGTATAATTTATTCGTATAAACGTATTTTTATTCTGAAATTTTACCCTACTTTATATTCAGTTTTAATAATTCCAGCTGCATATCGCAATATTCTACATTGAATGGCGAATAACGAATAACTGGTCAAATGCGAACATCGGTGGCGAACTAATGGATTCACTTCACCGCGAATCATTTGCGTTGGTTTCCAGCGCGAATTTGTGATTTTATGTCTTGTGTACGGTTTTATATTAGGGCGACGGTGATTTAATGATAATAATTATATTGGATGCGAAGACATGTTTATAAGATTAGAAGATTTACAAGAGAAGTCCAAGCCACCCAATAAATACTTTGTTACCGTAAATTAGATTAAAATCTAAAGCTAGATTCAGACTTGCATTAGAGTGACGGAACACCAAGTGTCTGGAACGTCGCCAAATATGTGCCGGCTTTAATGGCACGTCCTTTACTTAGGACAATCTGATCTGGTCGAGCCAAGTTTACCTGAGAGCTATTACTTCGTAAGTATTTATTGTACTACATTAAATCCTCCACAAACCTATATCACGATAGAAACCGCAAGCCCGTCCAGTATATGAAAACCCAGCGTGCTACATTTTATGTACCTCCTATGACTTCATGAGAGCAATTTAGTGGAACTATAATAGCCCTCTTACATTTTTTGACGAAAAAAGCAACAAAAACAGGATTTTTGGTGTTCTAATTCTATCAAACAGAAAGATCTATAGAAAATTCAGTTTCTATTTTAAATAGATCTGTATTTTTTATTGCAAATAACAGTTTAAAATTTTGGAATTACTTTACGGCCATATTTGACATAAATTGTTTTTGGCAGTTGATGGTCGTCTTGGTACTCGGACCTAAATTGAGAATAGAGAAAATGATAAAGCAAGCTGTCTCATTTCCTCTTGCACGAATTTTAGAAAAATAATTATTAATTTATGAACTTAAAAACTTTTTAAAACAAAGTTTTATGCGCTCATCGTCTCTGACCACAGTGCTTGGGAAGACAAATCCGACGAACCAAAACTCGACAGGGTTACGTCGTTTCATTTAGGAGTTCCTATGGCCACCTTCTGTCTCCATTATCAGACCACCTCAATGATATCATAACATTGGATTTTCACCGAACTTACATAAGTATGTGAAATTTCAGCTCAATCGGTTGAAGGTAACTGATCTTAAATTCAGATACGAAATTGAGTAATCAATCTGATTACTTTATTAAACTATCAAGACATTTCTAATTCAGAATCGCCTTGAAAACTCATTCCGCCATTAACAAAACACTGAACATAATCTGTAATTGGCTGGCGCCTCTTCAGCCGGCTTCGCTTCTTTACAGGATACCACTGATGAAGGGGTGGATGATGCTAGATGGCGATTAAGCGTGGCCAAATTCTGATGAACCATTTTTGTCATAGAAACGTAACGATTCCAAGTCAACATCAAGGCAATGCTATAGCGAGATACAACTACATACTTTTATTTATAGAATCTTAAATTTTAAATAGGTAAGTCTATAATTTTCGTTATAACGAATAATATTCGCCCGTAGCCGTGAAAAATCCTAATGGAAAATAAAAAAATACCGGTGATATTGTTTATATTTTATTTATGGTTATTACAGTACAAATTGCTAAAACCGATAAAAAGAGCGAATGAAATCCGGTTTTGACACTAGCGGCAGTAATACAGTAATGCAGTAATAGTAAACAAAAAATATAGCACATTTGTCAAAAGTCATTGACGTCTCTGAGCAGAAAATCACGTTTATAAGTTGTTCTATTTTTATCGTGCGTAATGATGACAAATATACAGACGAATGTATGTCGTTTTCTCATCATCATTATCAGCCAGAACACTTCTATAAAAAATTGTCATTTAGTTATGAACAAAATTTAGAGTTTCATGTCTGAATGTTGAAATTGATTTTAAAATAAGTACCGAGCAAGCGAACAGACAGACAAGAAATAAAGGCAATAAAAACGTGGTGAAAAACACCCGGAAACAAGGACACGCTTCAGTACCATACAACTTCACAAACTAGCGTTTTCTACTCCTCAGTCTGCGCAAGGAACCCTATTAAGATGTTATCGGCTATCCAAGCTGGGTTCCGTGGAGAAATAACAGTTCCGAATAGGTATTGGATAAAGGTCGTTTGCATAATCTTAATAATCAGTTAAGTTAGAAATTGGGGAAAAATATTGAAGAGAAATATTATTATTGGGGATGCTGGAAAATGGATAGAAAAATTATTAAAGTTAAATGAATGAAGATAATTTGGTTTTACGTTGTTTTTCAAGTTTTTCCGCAATTCCTATTGCAGAAATAATATCACTGGGCGTGTACTTTTTAAATAATGGCCGTATCACATGTTATCACACACATGTGATACGGGTTCCGCTATAATAGATAGTAATTTTCCATACTGTTCAAAAGTTTAGAAATTATAGAATAACGAAACCTTTATTTGACCTTTGAGCTATATTTTTTGAATTTATGTTATAACTAACAGATGCAATCAGAAAACATTCAAAGTAATTTTGAATTAAGCATTTTAAGATAACTTACGAGTTTGTGTCTAATAGTTTAGAAATGAAGGGGCAGGGGATTCATAGAAGCCTCTAGTAAAGCCTATACCACTTTACTATGGTATGACTTGGATTTGACCGTGACTTACTTTTATTGACTCTGGATGTAAATATGCCTTTACGATTTTCAATAAAATTTCAAATATTTTAACATTTGAGACTGGCAAATGCATATGAAGTGCGCAGCCAAAATCCACTCAAGAGAAGAAAAAAAATTAAGAAAGACTTCAGATTGTTTTGTCTGCACCTAACTTTTTAACCAACCAACTGTTCGGCGAACCTCCCACATTCTTCAGTCTTCCCGTGAACATGGTGCATGTAACTGCGCCGAAATATCGGGAGCTCATTCCACAACCTTACCACGGTAAATATCCCGGTAATAATCATATAACTTTATTGAAAAAAAAAGACATAGATCTGCGTGCAAACCATAGAGGACATAGTTTTATTTTAGCTCAAACAACAACAAAAAATGAATAATTAGTCAACACGCAAAACATAAGTCAGGGGTGTGTAACATTTTATAATTGCGATAATTTGTATTTGAAGTAATAAATATGCGAGTAACACGGTACTCACCAACGGCAAGGCTAACGGTAAGAATATGAAAGCACAGATTCACAACTATAGTTCCTTTCAAAAGAAAATGTGAACGGCGACGAATGAAACTCACAGATCACAAAGCTTAATTAATCTAACAACAAACAAACTTACTTTGGTTTATAATTTTTCAAACAAACTATAAACTAAGGTAACTAAATAATTACCGAACCAAATTAAATTTAAATTAACTAAAACTATAAATAAAAACTGCATTCTAAATTATTATTTATTGAGTGTTCCTCAACGTGCTCGAGTGTGGAACGTATAACGAGGTGAAACATATTTTTCGTGATGTTTCCAAAACTCCATAGAATCCTAGACTCTAACACTTTACTAGGGCTTGACTGTGACTTGCTTGATCTACTTTACTTGACTCTGACTGTGACTGACTTGTTTAACGATATTTCGGCTGGCAAATGAACAAGACGCGAGACGCCAAAATTCTCCTAAGAGAAAAAAAAACAAGACATTTTTATTTGGGTGTCTGTTTCTTTCTTAGTTTGTGACAGAAGCCCCAGGGGGCCTTTTTCATAGTAATTAAGGTTAAAATTTATGAACAATAATTTCTTGTGGTTATGAATAGGCATTAGTAAAGACCTTGCGTATCTAGAATGTATTTTTTTATTAGTACTTCGTTCAGGACAAATTGCATCGAAACCCAATATTTTTTCTACTTAATTGATGACCAATAAAAATTCAGTAGCCACAAAAAAAAACTGCAACCAAATACTACCGACAGCTGCCTCAGTCAATACTTGTCAACATTTCAGAATCAGTTTCAGCCTTCAACACATTGACACCGGCTAAATACAAAAACCGTGCCGAACCAATGACCAAAAAAAAATTATAATTAATGGCCCATCAGAAAATTTTTACGCGCATTAATTATCTTCATATAATTATGTCGGCGCGTTGAAGTTTCAGTATTCGGGGGCAACCACCGTCGATTAGTTTTTAAGGTTTAGATTATGTAGGTAGGCGTCACCTAGCTTTGTTTTGGTGAACTAGTGATGGAGGTGGCGCCATCACTGGTGTAACGCTGCAGTAACTTACTCTGCTGAAATTCATTCCGGTGTGAAGTTGTGTCGTTGACAACCAATCAGAGTTTAGCAAGTTGGTGTACCGTCCGGCAGAGGCGCTAGTGAGGGCGCACGGACACGTGTCGGTGACGTGAGGCTCGGAGGAGCTCACTTTACTTTGTGTTTTGAATTGGGACTGTTGGAAGCTCGGTGGAGCTCACTTTGCTTTGGGTTGTGAACATGGACTGTTGGTTGGAGGGTGGTAGCGTTCGTTACGAGGCGGAACACCTTGTCCCCAAGCAATTTTCAAGTAATTTGATATTGTAATTAGTAATCATATTGAGACGAAATAAAAACTGTGGCAATGTACGTGCGATGTCTCATTCTCCTCGGCCACTATACTCACGCCATAGAACCAAGAAATAGTCTTATAAAGATCGGCCATCACCGACCGGCGCCTCCTCCGACGCACGCATTCAAGGCTCGCGCCAACATATATATTGTTCGGGGACCCGGGTATGTCTTAAAACTGCGACCAGAACAACCGGAAGATGGGCAGCAGCGTCCTTTTAGTACACGGTGAACATTCTGCAATCCCCAAGCCACCTGCCAAGCGTGGGGATTATGGCAACACCCCTCTCAAAGAGGGAGGCCTTTGTTCAGCAGTGGGCATTTATTGGCTGGTGATGATGATGATGATAGTATTCGGAGATCTGAATCCGATAGAAGACTTTTTAAATCCCGACGCAACCAGATGTGTTGTAAAAGTTTAACGGCATCGTAGCTCCCAAACGGCTGTACCAATTTTGATTTAATTTGTTTTATTTGAAAGGTGGACTTCATCGAGTGTTTTTAGCTTTGATTCAAGAAAATCTGTCAAGTCGTTTGAAGATGATCAGCTCTTTTATTGGAGATTAAAAAACATAGTAACCTTGTTCTTGAGACGGTTTGCACGCAAATAATTTTTTGATGAGCGAATAAATAGTATCCAAAAAGAAACAATTTCAATCTGACAACCACCCAGCGAGAGATGCGGTCGCAATTAAATAATTGAAAAGATTTCGTTTTGAATTTCGAACGCATTTCACCGGCGGCCATCTTGGACGCGCCCGCACATACAAAAGGTACTGTCAATTATGCTGACAGCGAAATAATTCAATGCTTGAATACGTAATGGCTGTGTTAAGGTAGTAACAGAGAGTAATCTTATTAAAGTTTAATTTGTTTCTCATTTATCATGTTGTTCATATTCCGCCTAAGTCTTGATTGAAAGTACCACTTAAAAATATTTCAAAATATATATCCAAGAATAACCACCAGCACAGATTACATCAGACTTACAAAGAGATACAGAGTTTCGTGAATTTAACAATGTTTTTTGCGCAGTTTATTTTTAGAGTTCCAAAGGGTAAAAACGGGACTCTATTACTAAGCCTACGATGTTTGTATGTCTGTCTGTCCTACCTTTAAACGGCTGTATCTGTCGAACCTTAATAGATAGCCAGTTGAAATTTTCAGATTATATAATGTTACGGCGGATTACCTAAGAAATAATAAAAAAGTTGAATAGTAAAAACGAAAGTCCACCAAACCCCCAACCCCATACAACATACGTATTTCTTTACGTATTTTTGTATAAGCTCTAATTTAAAAACTATAACAAATACAAGCGTCAAACTTACCATGATAATAGTACACACTCTAAAGTATAACAACAAATAATAAATAATGGCCAAGTGTGAGTCGGTGACAAATTTGTGTGCATTACCAAGTTATAATTGTTATACTCGAGCGCCTGTAACAAAGCCCGACCCGCACTTGGCCGGTTTATTTTATTCTATATTCATTCAAAAGATCTTAATATAATATATTCAATGAATACATTATGTGTATGAATATTATTCATTCGTACTAGATAAAGATACCTAACAAAAAGAACCACAAGTACCACAACCCCTAACAATGTTCCATACCCCTGATAGCCGGTATTATACTATGAAAATGAGTGGTTTGACTCACAAGGACGTAGTTTGCTCGGCAAATATCTGCCGAGTAAGTTATTAGCTGTGCCAACATTCAATAGGGATGGGGGTAAATTGTATTAACCGGTAATTTATCCTCTTTGGCACTAATGAAACAAAATGCACAGAAGACAGCGGGCGAAGTACGAATTTTCGCTACGTAAACTAAGCAACTAATTCCATACAAATTCAAATATAGTTTTTTTACTTAGTTTACGTGGTGCATGTAACTGCGCCGAAATATCGGGAGCTCATTCCACAACCTTACCACGGTAAATATCCCGTTAATAATCATATCACTTTAGTGAACAACCGTGATAGTTTAAAACAGTGTTTTAGTTTACGTACTTTACGTAGTTTAGCGAATATTAATAATTCGCCCACTGCGAATTCGAATATTCGTAATTTGTCCGACTGTTCTTTTATTGCGTTACACAATTATGATTACCTTTAAATTGTCCTTGTGTCAGATACAATGTTGGTAAACTTTTGTGGATTTATAGCAAACTAGTAGGCCGCCCCTGCTTCGCACGGGCGAAGCCGGGATATATAGCCTATGTCAACCGGGGATAGTGCAGCAACCCAACAGTGAAAGAATTTTTCAAATCGGTTCAGTAGTTTCGGAGCCTATTCAATACAAACAAACAATCAAATCTTTCCTCTTTATAATATTAGTATAGACAAAGGATATAGTAGGGCAGCCCTAAATCTTATTTGTCATCATAAGATAAATAAATAAATGACAATCACAATAAGTAACTTTATGGACAAAAAGTAACGCTTTCAAATACAAAGAAAAAAAATACGATTGTCCAGTACCGACAAAACAGTAGGTACTAAACCTTGGAAAGCATCCACCTCCTGGCTCCATTGTCAGATCAGTTTGATAATACCAAGTATTGTCATTCCTTTACATAGTAAAGGGTAACTTCCGTCCATCGCGGCTGATGCGACAAGTCTTGCACTATGAAAATGTATGGCGCCGCTTCCGAGGATTGCGTCAGACGCGAGCGGCCGACGACTCACGTGGCCATATTATAGTGCTAACAGACGGGAAGCACTTGGTTGACGAACCGCCGTCCAACCAACGGGAGAGATATAGAACATTTTCTCTTTCCCACCCGTTGGTTGGACGGCAGTTCGTCAGCCAAATCCATACGTCTGTTAGCACTGTTACATTTTCAAATCGCATCGGACGCGCGCTGCTACGATCGGCCGCGCCCGCGATGCATGGAAGTCAACCTAAGTTATAAGTGAATGTAATATAATCTTGTTAAAAAAACGGATCGTATTAGAGCCTATCCACCGCCTATTAAGCGATAGGGAAGAAAGGTTCTTGAGTGGAGACCACGAACCGGAAGACGCAGCGTAGGTAGGCCCCACTAGCTAGATGGACCGATCACATTGTGAGAACCGCGGGCACCCAATGGATGCAAAAGGCAGGCTGTCGTTCAGTGTGGGAGTTATAGGGGGAGGCCTATGTTCAGCAGTGGACGTTTTCTGGCTGATGATGATGACTAGAGCCTATCTTTTGAAGTCGGTAATAAAACGTATTTCCATAATAATCCGTAGTTATCCGTAACTTTAATACTATTCGTGCTTATACATAACCGATCGGTATCCGTAGCTCCGCAACTAACCGTAACTATCCGTAACTCCCGTAATCCCTACGATCTAATTGACACTAGGGGGATAGTTTTATACGAAACAAGAGGTGAGGAAATGAATTTCCTTCGCAGCATTGACTTATAATAGGAAGGACGGAGCGAATTAACTTTTTCAATTGTACGAACGCAGTGGTGCTAGTAAGTTTACAGTTTAGTTAGTTTAGTTAAGTTTACACCAGTGAAAAGTCAGTTGCTCGCCGACTTTGTTGGTGCGCGGTCGTTGCGCGTCACGTCATTCTTGAGAGCATACATAAATGTATCATAACTATACTAATATTCTTCTATTCTATTATTAATTCTACTGCGAAGATGTGTTTGTTATATTTATATGACACGGGCATTACTTACATATGATTAAGCCGGTTACTCCGACTATAGTTTCAACCGCATTCGGCAGTGTTTTTCAAGGTAATATAATTAAATAAAGGATAAGGTGTTACATAAATAAAATGTGTTTGTTTATTCCTCTTTCACGCAGTAACAGATTAACGGGACGACGTTTTTTTAACATAGAGGTGTAGCATAGTGCTGTAGGGCCAAAGAAAGAGGATACTTTCTACCGGAAACATTGTACCAATGGTTCCTGCAGCATGGAGCAGGTGAACGATATAGGAGCTTACTTTCGCAAGCTACGATCCAACGGAGTTAATTGAGATTGCGACAGATGACAGATGTTGGAACCAATGACAATACAACCACTTGACGGCTCATCCTTTACACCGCATAAGCCAAAGTTTCTAACATGCCAGCCTATACTATTTCGAGCGGGGCCAATCCTGGGCCCGAATTGAATGAATGACTTTTGATTCTCCAATCACCAGCGTCGAGTCGCGTCGGGTATCCGGTCATAAGCTGCCCCCCGCAACCGACATTATGCAAAAGGGAATTTTGACTACATGCGCGATCAAGTGATTATATTATCTTTGGTTGGGACACTCTTCGGATCACCCTCTCTTGATATTTAGCTCTATGTCTCGTACAATCAACTAAATAAATCAGCTGGTAACGTTACGTTATTTCGTACGTAATTAGTGAACGTTAACGTTTAAGGTGTTGTTACTATTATTTATTCTGTATTTAAGGTAAGGTGCTGTTTAATCTATGGTTCGTTAGATGTGTTGAGCCCTGATGTTTTACCCGTTATCTTACAGAAATGGGTTTCTTGGCTTGCGAAACCATTTTGTTAACAATGTGTGTTTAGTTCCTATTTATAGTAAATTTTACATATAGTAATATAGCATAAAAAGTATTAAAGTTATATGATTATTTACGGTTTTTTTTAAAATAGAAGATAGGATTGCTTTTGGCCGCCATCTCGCCTGATGTTGAGCTGTTTACCGTGGTAAGGTTGAGGTAGATAAAAGTTCACGAACAAAATGTGTTCAAAATACTATACGCAATGATACAGTGAGTGTGTTTTGTCGGGACCTAGGTTCGAGTTCCAGTGATAACCGTAGCAAATGACTAAGAAAGAGGGTAGATCGTTATGTCTGCACCTAACTTTTTAACTGTTAACCCGCATTCTTCAGTCTTCCCGAGAACATGGTGCATTTTTTTTAAATTATAAATAGGCTTGCGCTTGGCCGCCAACTCGCCTGATGTTAAGCGATGATGCGGCCTACGATGGAGCACGCTTGCCCCGAAGAAACCTATTCACTCTCGACTTGAAGACACCCAGATTGTAACTATCGGGGAACACCCACTCAAAATTTTTTTTTTCGATAACTTAGATCTAAATACAGTTATGAAATGATGTAACAGGAAATCTTATTGGCGGATAATTAGGTTTGCTGTGACTTTATTATATTTCTCTTTCGTTTACATCTATCTATATTATCTATCTTCTATATACAAATTGCATATAAAAATTAATCCCTATTAACCTTGGACACGCTTTAACTTGAGAACGACTTTACCGATTTCATTCAACTTTTTTTAAAGTTTTCTAATACTTTTTAGGAGGTTCTTAAGGAAAGAAAAATTAAGAAAATTGCCCTGAAAATTGGAAAATTTCAGAAAACTTAACGATTTTAACTCCCGTGTGAAACCGCTGCACCAGCTAGTTTTTTTTTGGATTTTGATTACGCGTAACTTTTACTAACAGTCCGATTTTAAATCATACATGTCATTACGACACAAAATAATATAAAAATTTACCAAAGCAAAATCTGTTTTCAATACTTAAAACATCGGTCAGTTTATCGTGAAGCGATGTTATGTCGACCACACGCGACCACCGTTGCACCGTATATGGTCACCGCAGACATAGGGTGACCATGACACATGGTATTAATGAGACTTTCTTGGTTTTAGACACGTTTAAAAGTTTCACCCACAAGATGGACAGACGACCTAAAAGAGACAGTGACGCAGTGAAACGCTGGATGCAGGCCGCTTGCAACCGGCCCTTTTGGAGATCGATTGGGGAAGCATATGTCTATCAGTGGACGTGCTATGGCTAAAATGATAATGATGATGAAAAGGTTTCTATGTTTTGATAATTCAACTACATCATCATTATCAGCCTTTTATGTTCCACTGCTGGGACAAAGGCCTTCTCTTATAGAGAATGGGCCATCCACCACCAGTTCATATTGGTGAATGTCATATATATATTTTCTACTTTGCTTTGAGGTTCTTTGTTCTTGGACATATACACAGAATCCCGTATTTAAAAAAAATATTATAGTTTATTGAAAATTACTAATTTAGTTCAAAGCAAACGTTATGTTTCGTTTGCTAAAAACCGAATTAGTACTGCTAGGACCGAATTAGGACAGAGTCCGAAACACGACGCTGCGCTCAATTACTGGAATCGCTGAAGTTGGTATCAAAGCTGCCAAATTAACGTGGGGTTGGGCGGGACACGTGGCCAGGATGCACCCTGATAGATGGGCCCAGAGGATCACACAGTGGATGCCTGAAAACGGACGAAGGAGCCAAGGCAGGCCTAGAAAACACTGGCGCGGTGACCTCGACACGTTCTAGCTACAGTGGTCAAGTCTGGGTGATCGCACTGTCTGGAAAGAGAACGGGAGACCTTTGCCCAGTAATGGGACAGTACAGGATAGTAAAAAAAATACTGCTAGCTAAAGTTAAAACATAGTTCAACTTTACCGCAAAGAAGTGATGATGTTTCGAACTTCGACCACAATTTATCACCGCCGTGGGTATAATAATGTAAGTCGCAGTATTTTTTGAGAATTTTAAAATTCGAGCAATATTTTCGCTTGATGTCGTGCGCTATGACTAATTGCAAAACTTTTGCAATACTATCCAGATTGTGTGCTTGCTGTATTCAAGACTAACCGAACTGAAAGCATTTTTTTTTCGAATAAAAACCAGCAGGGCTTTACGGAAATAGGGTATTTAACTGTATTAAAAATATAATTCATGCTGATGTCATCATCATCATCAGCCAGAAGACGTCCACTGCTGAACATAGGCCTCCCCCTTTAACCTCCACACTGAACGACAGCCTGCCTTTTGCATCCACTGGATGCCCGCGACTCTCACAACTGTGATTCGTGAACTGTGATGTAATCCTACAAAATTATTAATACAAAAAAAAAAACATAAAGTACCAAGTTTCAGAAAAATACAAAATAAAATATGATTTTCATTGATCACGTGTCTTGACTGCAAATACTGTATGTAGGTCGAATGTTCTTATGACGTCACATATCGTAAAAGTAAATAGAGGCAACAATTGTAAGGCGAGAAGCACTCGTTTGCTTATGTGTGACGTCACTATATCAAGTGGCCCCATAAATGCCAAAGGGACCGGTTACGCGGGAGTTTAATAATTTTATTTTGATCTGCCATTTAAAACACAAATACTGAAAATTATGATGATTTAATCACAAGATTGCTTTTTTTTAAATATAATAATCTATTTAACATGGTTTCGTTAATCAGTCAAATATCCTATTTTACGCGATTCTCTTTATGTGATGCGAAAAGTTGCGCGACCGCAAGCCGTATTTCGGCAGGTTCACGTTCGTGTGATTTTCCGCACAGCGCTGTTTCGAGTCCGCGTTAAGAATGTTGAAGACATGGTCACCCCACCAACATGACATTTTACGACCAAAATTACGCTCGCATCCGTCCATTTAGTATGATTTCAATATTTTTATGTGCCTACATTAAAACAATTTTAAAAACGTCCAATCCAATGAATACTCGTTAAAAGCGGTGATAACTGCTTTTAACCGGTTATTTCTGGAGATGAGTTTCTGTGATGGTGTTTTACTTACAGTGAACTAGCCGCGTCACGCGGTTTCCCTCATGTGGTGATGATGATTAAGATGATGAAAAGTAGCCTATTTTACTCCTTATATCATCAGCTATCTGCCATTGACAGTCCCGTCAAAATCGGTCCAGCCTTTTTGGAGTCCATAGAGATCATACATACATACAAACATAGCAACTAAACGGCTTAGCCAATCTTAATGAAATTTGGTAAATAAGTAGTGTACATTACAGAAATAGATATGGAGTACTTTTTTTCCGAAAAATTGCGGATATACAGCAATTTTTTTGTTAAGGAGCTCACCGTTCAGACCTAGGTATCTTATTCGCACAATTTTAATTATAAATAAACCAGCCAAGTGCAGTCGCGCTCACGCACTGAGAGTTACGTACCGCCACAAAATACAAAAAGCGGCTAAGTGCGAGTCGGGTTCGCGTACTGAGGCCACTGAGGGTTCCGTACCACAACGCAAATTGAGAACTACTAAAGTAAAAAAAAGCAGTGAAAAAAAGATAACGCTTACGCGGTCACCCATCCAAGTTGTTCACAATGATGGGTATTATGGACCCCTTTCGGCTTAGTATAGGGTGTACCGCGTAACCCAGTTTTTTTTTCCATCTACAGCTTAAGACCGCGCTCACCGGTCATAGCTATACAAACACACACGCCCTTCTTTTTTCCTCGCGTTGTCGGGAAGCGTGGTGTGTATCTAATCACTCGGTCTGAGTGAAGCAAACCGAGCATGTGGCGTTATTATGAAGTCATGCCTTATTAACCCGACAGATTTATGATAATTCGAAACTTATTGCCTCGGGAATAGGGATACATTTTAATAACATAACTTATTACAGTCCGACAAACTTATACAAACAGTTGAATGGAGGAATAACTATCGTAGAATCTGTACATGAGCTATAGGAGATTTTAGTTCCATTGTTTGGCCAACTCTTCAGGTAAGTTGGTAGGTTTTATAGGGAAAATAGATTAGATGACAGCTTCGGAATTAGCGAGATGGTGACAGTTTGTAAGAATCGAATTTGGCGAAGAATCCAACTCGGATGGGCAGCGTTCGGGAAATTGCGTGACATCTTCTCGTCCAAGATACCACAGTGCCTCAAGGTCTTTGACCAGTGTGTGTTGCCAGTGATGACATATGGTACTGAGACGTGGTCCTTAACTGTTGGCCTTTTGGAAAAACTCAGAGTCACACAGCGGGCAATGGAGAGAGCTATGCTCGGAGTTTCTTTGCGCGATAAAATCCGAAACGTGGATATTCGCCAAAGAACCAGAGTCACCGACATAGCTGTTAAAATTTGCAAGTTGAAGTGGCAATGGGCAGGCCACATCGCTCGAAGAACCGATAACCGATGGGGAAGAAAGGTTCTGGAGTGGAGATCATGAACCGGAAGACGCAGCGTAGAGAGGCCTCCCACTAGATGGACCGACGACATTGTGAGAGTCGCGGGCATCCAGTGGATGCAAAAGGCAGGCTGTCGTTCAGTGTGGAGGTTAAAGGGGGAGGCCTATGTTCAGCAGTGGACGTCTTCTGGCTGATGATGATTATGATGACAGTTTGTAACCATTTTTGGCTTCACACAGTTTGTGCATTTGTTCAGCATAATTTTTTATTACTATTATGATTGCAAACGTGTAGGCGGTTTGCGTTTATAACTATTTTTCGCTCCGTAATGTATGCGCATTTAACCAATTCAGGCACATGCCTTTCTGCTTATTATAATTAGACTAGCAGGAGCTTTCAGCGTTTTAAACCGTTTTGGCTTCGCACAGTTTGTGTATTTAGCCAATATTTTTTGTAATTTTTAGTGGACATTTAAGCGCTGCACGTCGCAAGTACCAAAATACATAGTTGACAATTATTTTAGTAATAGTTAGGTGCGTACAAGGTAGACGAGACAAGAAAGGGAGATGTATTTCACACCTTGGCTTGTGAAATATAAATATTTATGTTTTTTCTGGAAGAAACTGATTTTTCCAGTTTAAACCGCAAGCATAACCTGTTGTTATCTAAAGTACGTAAGTTCATGCCAGAACAGTATTCTATAAAAAATCGATTAACCTAATTTACTGCCGGGTACTGTAAATATTTGTGTGCTCGTTAAACTGCGGTCCCGATGGAAAAAACTACGGGGAAACTGGATAGTTAAGACCGGTTTCACTAACTTCACATCTTTATCCACAGCCTTTCTTATCCTGGGTCGCATATCTCTTGCTGCCATCTGCCTCGGTCTAGTGTTAAATAGAGTCCAGCAGTGCAAATACAGCTCTTATCGATCGACAAATTTGACAATTGAAATCGACAAATTTGATTAATTGCCATCTATGGCACCACCCACCACTCGCTGCGATCAATTCTAATCGATCACAGCGAGCGGGTATGGATCAAATAGCATTTTATCGAATTTTCAATTTCAACTGTCAAATTTGTCGATCGATACAGAACTGTAATTGCACTGCTGTTTCAGTTTGCTCTATTATGTCAGTGCGTGTAGTGAAACTAAGTATCGATACAAACAGCTCAGTTTTTCGATACTTTTTAAACTATTATGTAATATCTATGAAAAAAAAAATTTGATTATCACAATGACGATATAACTACGGCTCTTACTCAGTGAGTTGTAAAAATATCTTAGCTATCACATGTCACTTGTGAGTTCACACTGTATGTTTCATGGAACAGGCCCGTGGTTTAATTCGGAAACTGGGTCGATTTGTGGCGTAACACTGAACATCGAGATGTAAAATGTTTATGGGATCTAATCTGTTTGTATTGTGGTGATTTTGTAAGTCCCGGAGGATCTTCGAGGTAAATTTGATTAAAAATACTTTGCAGGGAGTTTTGTTGAAGTGAAAGTTTCTTTAGCCGCGTTAAGCAATTTTTGGTAGAGGGAAAACATAATGGGATCGCGACAACGGCATGGGGACTTCCGTTCCAGCAGAAGTGAAAACTAATGTAGGGCAAATTTGGTACACATTTGACATCTGTCAGTCTAACGGCCGGTTTCTTAAATTAACAGCCGAAGTAAAATTTACGGTTAAAATTGTTTCTTCACAGTTTTAGCTGTTGATTTTACTGTTAATTTTGCCTCTAACCTTTATTGTTCATTGAGTCGCTGTGAACACAGAATAAGGACTGCAGCATAGAAGTAGTGCTAATTTAGCATTAACGAATTGAAAATGTCACATTCTATACTCATATATAAATTGTTGTTACCAGAACGAAACAGATATATTTTTGACAGGACTCAAATTGCAGGGTTGTACACTGTCTTGATGTACTGATGGACCTGTAAAAGGCTCCATATGCTACATACTATTTGACAGACGTCCTTGTACGCTTTGTAAATCACGTGACGGATTTTATGCTAATCCATTTTCTTAGGCTGGGAAAGCTAAAGTAATTGTCATTCTGTCAAATTTGTAGGTTATATCCTTTATTTATACCCTTCGACCAAAATAAAATGAATGGACGGGCCATAACCACTGAACTTGCTCATTAAAAACGAGTCAAAACCGTCGAACATATACTTAAACACCTAATTATAACCATGACAGTACATTTGTTACAAAAAAATATGTGTTTTTTTGTTGTGTTATTACACTTCGGGAAAGTACACGAACACATAATTTTGTATGATGTTTCGTTATCATTTAACAGAAATCTTGTGTCGCACTTCCTACGGCTAGAGACCGACTGAAACGAAGTGAGCGCTGGCGCTCATTTTGCAATCTTCAAAAATGCGCTTCTTCTGGGCCCGTCCATTCATTTTATTTTGGTCAAAAGTTATACCCACAGAGTAGGTACATCATAAAGTAAAAGTAACGGTTAAAATATGTTGATAACGCGCGAACGATGCGAGAACCTATCTATAGCGAGAACCGGGCTTTCAATAAAACCACACGTTTTGAAAAGCGATTAATTAAAACTTACACGAAATATCGACAACTTCAGAGAACTTCATACAATTTTCAGTGGAATAAATCAGTCGAGCTCAAACTCAGTTGGCTTACCATCAATCTCGCTTGAACCTCTTTTAAATCATTATAAGTTTTCATATTAATTAAGTGGGATAAGTATTGGTTATATTTTAGTATTTCGGCAAAGGGCAAGTTAATAGAGTCTTTAAGGGTCAGCAACGTATTTGTGATGCCTCTGGTGTTACAAGTATCCACAGGCGACGGTGACTGCTTTCCATCAGACGGCCTGTCTGCTTGTTTGCAACGTATGGCATAAAAAATACCTTCAAAATGAGTCAATAAACATTTCAAGAACACTGTCACAAAAAACTGACCGCTCATTGGATGTGTCAGACAGAATGACAACTGCATTGCTGCCGACATGAGTCACAGAGACAGCCGACGTTTTTCTTCTCGCATTAAAACTGGGTACAAGTATTTATTTGCCTTTATCTGACAACTGCAAACGCATTGTAAAAAGCTGAAAGGAAACGATTTCAGACCAATTTTGCTAGGGGTTTGAACGTTAGATTAGCAGGTACCCGGTATACTTCAATTATTAATTTAAAAAAAAGTTCAACTTTTTTCACAATGATATTGCAGCTGTCAGAGCAAATAAACGAATAGAAATAGTGTTAGTAACCAAGCAAATCAGAATAGTCGTTGAGACCAAAACGGCCTAAAACGCATCGTAGCTAATTACCTCCTGCTTTATTATAAAATTTTAACTTAGCAGGTTCAGTTGTAAAAAGATAATAGTCATTGGATGGGGAAGAAAGCTTCTTGAGTGGAGACCACGAACTGGAAAACGCTGCGTAGGTTGGCCTCCCACTAGATGACCGACAAGATCGTAAGAGTCGCGGGCATCCAGTGAATGCAGATGGCAAGCTTTTCTTCAGTGTGGAGTTCTAAGGGGGAGGCCTATGTTCAGTAGTGGAAGTATTCTGGCTTATGATGATGATGACTTATTGTGCTGTAATGAAAACTGTTTAACTTTATACGTCATATTAAGTTCTGCATTACTTGACCGTTCTTCGTTTAAAAACGCCCAAACGATTCGTTTAAAACCAACTAACGGCCAATCAAATTATTTTATTCTATACCCGAAAAAGGGTAAAGCCATCAAACGGCACTAAAGTCGCTAGATTGCCAATATAACTGACCCCTCGCCACTTTATTAGGGATGGAACTGATATCGATATGGGGTCGATGTTAAATTCAATTTATCGAATGATTTTTCTTATCGAAAACCCCGGTGTGTGTTAAATGGGCATTGGTTTGAAATTAGATCTATGATTTATAAAGGATCTTTACTATATTTTTAAGTTATGTTACAATGTTGATAAAAAGCTAGCTATGCTGTGTGGTCACTGTCGGCATACACCTACTTGTCTAACACCAACAAGCTTAATCTCAGGCGTCAAAATACGACCTTCTGTCATCTGTTACTCTCCGCGATGGACATGGGAGTGACGAGTATCGAAACAATTTTGATTTCTGCAAGATACGTCGCAGACATCTGCCATAGCAGACCTAAATATATATTCTTGGTAAGCTTTGACAGCTTCAAAAAAAAGCAGCATGTAAACATTTTCTTTCAATATTAACTGTAGTAGGTATATCGACTACTAGCTACTATTTTACGTTCAGAAATGACGGTTTTCCCTTCATCATTTCAGCCATAGGACGTCCACTGTTGGACATAGGCCTCCCCCATCGATCTCCAAAAGGGCCGGTTGGAAGCGGCCTGCATCCAGCGTTTTTAGCGACGGTTTTCCCTTAGATTTTTACAATCTATTGCACCTTGACAGCTAAAACAATCTTGAACTGAGTATACTGGGTTACGCGGAAAATATGTTCTAAGCCGAAATGGGTTTATAAACATCTTTAACTTTGGGAGCTATATTTTTTTGCGATTTTGTGATTGGTTCAATAGTAAAAGTTGTTCATAATGATGCTTTGGACCCCTTTCGGCTTATTATGCCCTTTCCGCGTAACCCTGTAGGTAGAGAGCGTATATTGTAAAAATCAATAACAATCCTTATCGTAACGGGAATATTTATGCATGGATAAATTTTTCTTAATGTCGATGTATCCCATCACATCCCTACGCGAAGCGCTTTTCGCTCGCTCGGAAGCGAAGTGAGCAAAACAAAGCGGACGCAACGCTTTAATTGGTTCGTCCTGTTCCTTGATAGTTTTTCAACTGGTGGCCAGAACGAATGGAACAAGTTAGAATCGAAATAGAGTAAGAATGGCAACTTTAAAAATCCTGGCTATAAAGCGCTTGGTAAACGGTCAAGCATGTTTGTCAAACTTCACGTGTATGTTTGCACGGTTACATCGAAATTGATATTTTTCAAAAAACACTGTTTTAAACTATCACGGTTGTTCACTAAAGTTACATAATTATTCTTCGGGAAGATGTTTGTCTTCCCGTGAACATGGTGCATGTAACTGCGCCGTAATATTGGGAGTTCATTCCACAACCTTGCCACGGTAAATATCCCGTATCCCGTAATCTTTAATAATTATTAATTTAAAAAACGGACTTTAAAATTAGTAAAATATGCGATTTCGTTTACAATATTTTTTCTTTCAAGTAAAACCAAACTACATTAACAAATTTTGTTGAAACTACTATGGGACCTCTTTCAAATTATTATTTTTTCTTTATTGGGTATTTAATTTTCGGTTTATTAAGAACGGCGTTCTGAAGTTACAAAAAAAAAACAAAAAAAAAACGTCTAGATCGATTTGAATGCTGTTTTGTTTATTTGAAAGCCTTTCAAATAAACAATTACATACAATATACATTTTAGTTATGTTTGATCAAAATCTGCACAGCACTTAGTTTCTTTTATACTGGGGCACGTGCCTTTATTAAATTAACAAAATACAAATACATAGTTATTTAGTTACTTTCGCATATGGGTTATATTCCCAACATAGCATCATCAAAGCATAATCCAAAATCATCCCTGCGAACCAAACTGGTCTTCAATTAGTAAATCGGAATTAATTTGTGTCAGTTCCATTTATAGGGTATTTTAGCTGATACTTAATTGAGCGAATGTGCTGACCAATGGGGTCACTATGAAATGATTTGGTATCGTTTTCATCACAGAAAAGAGAAGTAAATAGAACGGAAATGAGAAGGAAGATCTGTTACCAGGCATTATGAGTGAACCTTGATTGAACGTTCTTATTTAGATCAACGCGTCGAACTCCGCATCACAGTTGCTAACTGATTTCGAATAACTGATGTTTCGTTAATATGGGTGCAACTGGCTACAACAAATTTCTTATAAAAATGCCTTGACATGTTATAGTTTGTATTTACCTCAAACTCGAACTAGTGCCGAAAAAAGTCTGCCAAAAACTGAAGGGGGCGAGGTAAACACGTATTGCACACACTGACATATTCTTACTAGTTCTACAAACGCACACTTCAATATTGAGCGGCACACAACTGCAAACGAGATGATCAAATGGACGACCAGGGGGAGTGGGGGGTGCATAATATCAAATGGAAGAATACGAAAAAGCGTGTATTTAAAAAGTGTTTTTAATTATTAATTCATTTTATAGTACATTCCGCCCAAATATTGAACACTAACGTAATAAATTTAATATTACTGCGGCTAGATTTTGTATTTCATGATGAAATCGAGCTGAGTTTTCAATACATAATGTACATTTATTAGCCTTATTTACGCCAATGGCATACATGTCATGCTGATAAAATTTGAGTGAACATCATTGTGTACAAGCTTTGTAAATTCAAAACATGATCAGAATTAATTATGAACTTGTATTTATACCCGATAAGGAAAGAAAAGAGGAGTTTATTGTGTTTAACGTGATGCTTGTATACACGGACGGACGGATGGACGGACGGACAGACAGACAGACATCGTAGGCTTAGTAATAGGGCCCCGTTTTTACCCTTTGGGTACGGATCCCTAAAAACAAAACATAAAACGAAAATATGATCGTAAATTCAGTGGGCGAAGTACGAATATTGGCTACGTATTATACGTATCGTAGACGTATCGAATTCCATACATCTTTCAATTTCGAAACTAGAAATTTGTATGATTTTCGATACGTCATTTACGTAGCGAATAGTCGCACAACTTAACCCATAGCTCTCTTTTGCTAAGTTATGAACGTTATGTTGTAGGTGGTAGCTGATATAATTACAGTCAAAGATTTCATACTAAATATACGTCATATACTACGTTACAGTAAAATAGACACAGACAGAAATACGGACGTAAAGAACGAATTTATACGGGTTCCTTTTAGTATTACGGTACCCCGGATCGAATTAAGATCATCCCAGAAGTAGATTGTTACCGCAGTAAGAGTAAAAAAAACTTGGACCAAAAACAGTCCCTTGTCGCACGTCTCGAACTTTTGTTCTTCACCAGATTTCCGACTTCCCCTGTACCCGTTATTTTATTTGTTATACAAACAAAACATTCTGAGATATATTTCGGCAACAATCGCTAATTAAAATAAGTTTTAATTGATACAAGCGAGGCGTGAAATTAACTCGAGCCTAAATAATTATAGAAACATTCCTTTAAGGACGCTTCAGAAATGGGAGCTGTGTAGAGGATCGTGTAGTGAAGAAATTTTAGAAGTGGCACAAATTTGGCTTACCAAGTACGTCTGGAAGACATCACTTTAATGGATGATGTCGGCAATCAAATCCTACCTGTAAGTGCTAAAGGGAAAACTGTAGGACGCTTCCATTTATATGTATTTTCTGAGTCTTTTGCACTAATCTTTTGTAGTAGTTAACAATCTAAGCACCTTATGGCCTTAATTGAAATCGTGTTTATTTATTTGAGAAATCAGATATATTAAAAAGATAATTTTGTTATTGCCTATATTAAGTTTTTGTATTTTATGTGGTGGTACGGAACCCTAAGTGCGCGACCTCGATTCACACTTGGTCGGTTTATTTGTGTTTTAATGGATCTTATGTGCACCATCGTAGACCTCATCGTCATTTGATATTCATCATCATCATTGTCTCATCGTCATTGGCGAGTTGGCGGTCAAACGCAAGCCTATTATGAAATAAATAAAAAATTGCTTTAATGTCGACTTATTTAGCTAAGCCCGGCCGAAAATGCAAAGCAACCAAACCAATAATTACAGCTTTTCAGGGTCTCCTTCCTGAAAACTTCGGTAGCTGGCGCTAGCTTTAAATAGTAAAATCAATATAAAGAGACGCACCCCAAAACATCGCTATCTCAGTTTTACGGGCTTGGTCTAATGTGAATCAAGCTTAACTTTCTGCCGTTTCTATTACTTCATAACGCAATATAGATTTAATTACAAGAGCAGTTCTGGCACCGCGAGGTGATTTATACGTTAGCACTGAAGATAAGAAGCTTTCTTTTCCGTATTGTTTCTTTTCTTAATGGAAGTAAATTAAGGTTTTTGTTAATGGAAACTACTTTGGACCAAATTCGTCTGAAACATACTTTGGAGGTAATTTCGCTTCGTAAAACCTGGTGGTAGCTTTAGCTCTGTCCATGATGGTTATGCGAAGTTAGGCCGTGGTAGTCTATTTGGGAGACCGATAGAATAGAAAGCGTGAGGACGCAGGTTCAAATCCCGGGCCCGTACCAAAGAGCTCTTTGGAATTTATGTACGGTTTTTCATACCACTGGCTTTTCGGTGAAGAAAAACATCGTGACGAAACCTGCATATATACGTACGGAGAAGGAATTCAATGGCGTATGTTAATTCACCAATCAGCAACTGGGCCAGCGTGGTAGATTTGGTTCAATCGCCCTTTCAGGGATAGGTTTTAACCCTTTACGGCGCTGGGTTGCACTTCTGCAACAGACCGATTTTTTTCGCATAAAAATATACCCTAAGCGACTAGACGAGTTTAACACCGTGTTGTCATACTGCTACAGACCGCTTTAGAGATGTAATAACTGAATGGATCACTAGATGGCGTCAGTTGTATGTTTTGGTCGTTCAAAGCGGCAAGTAGGTATTAAAAAATTCGCGGCGTTTGAAGGTTTTTTCAAAATGTGTTTTTTATTGAAAAAAATTACAATTGCTTTTTGAAATAGATATGGTGTAAAGGTAAGTGCTTTATCAGTACTGTTCCAGTATAATTTCATTGAATAATGTTTTAATTCCAGACTTAGGATTGATTTTTGTTTTGTTGTACATCTGCAACATTGCGCTTTAGTGTTCAAGTTGGTAGTACTGTCCTATTTGAAATTGATAATTCTTTTTTAGGGTCAAAATGAGTTGTGAATTACGCAATTTCACTGAAAAAGACTTGCAAGCCATATTGGAAGCGCGGAAGGACAGTGACGATGGCTTAGCTTTCTCGAGTGACAATGACATAGCTGATCCAACGTACGCTTTGCACTTGATGAAAAGAAATTTCAGATGATGAACAAAATGAATTCGAAAACAGAACTCAGGCTGCTTACTTGCCCTAGATTACTGCTAGTGATGAGCCAAATACAAGCACATCAGTAGTATCCCAAAAACTACGTATGTCATCTACAACGCCTTCGGCGGTACCAGCGCCTTGGTTCCAGGTAATACACATGATCCTCGGGCAAATGTTACATGGAAAACAAACAATTTAAAACTGGATCAGGACTAGCTGATGTTCCAAGGATCGGCAGAACTACTTCCAGAAATATAAACAAAAGAAAACACCTTACAATAAATTTTCTTACCTGTTGACTAATAACATTATTGTCCTCATACGGGATCAGACCAACTTGTATAGCGTACAAAAAATGCTGATAAGCCCGCAAGTGTGACCAGTTAGGAGATCAAACAATTTATAGACATAGGCTTTTTTTCAATAGTTCGCGTGCCCAATGTATAAATGAATTGGAAAGAAAAAATTGGCTTCTCCCAAAATACAAGAGACTATACGCCATTGAAGCCACAACAAACTCGGGCAACTATTGCATTTCAATGATAACAGCGCGATATGAACATCAAGATCCTGACAGACTATATAAAGTCCAACCATTGATAGAACAATATGTTTTATTGAATCCCTTTTAAAGCACATTATTTTGTCTGTAGATGAAAAAACGTATTGGAGAAAATGGAGGTCCTAAGTAAGATTCTCAACTCCGCTGAATTTGGATTAAATATAGCTGAGACCTTATGCAAATATAAAACTAGACGAATAAAGAGTACAAGCGATATCGAAAGCCTGATTCCAATAAAAAAGAAGAAAGGTCCAGCTCCGCACCTTCCACCCAAAGAGATGAAACTGGACCAGGTAGAGCACTGGCCAGGATGGGTCAAAAAATGACAGATGTCAATTTCCCGGCTGCAGCGGCTACACGCAAACAGACTGCGAAAAATTTAGAGCTGCTTTATGTTATAATGTAACAAACAACTTTTTAAGATATTTTTTTAACTCCTAACTAATATATGAAATTTGTTGGAACAATTATGAAGAATAAGCACAATGTTGCATTTCTGCAACATGTATAAAATTAGTTTAAATATATCATTTATTCCAAAAAAGATTTTTTTTTTTATTTTTCCTGTTATCTATACACTATTTAGCATAACATATCAAAAAAACAACAATTTTAATGCTCTTGCGCCGTAAAGGGTTAAGTCCAGTGGACTATTAAAAGGCTGATTATGCTCAAGCTATGCGAACACAGACCTAGTGTATGCGAGGTTTAATCTATCTATGGATGATCGCGAAGCATATACAAGGAAAGGTCAAACTAAACTGATACTCTCTGGTATAAGCTTGGGGGTGATGGGGGTGATTCTGAGGTGTAGAGAACTTCCTAGGAAATGAGCACCTGGAGACGACAACGTCGAGTTGTCGGCATTACCACGCTGAATGGCAATGCATATACGTTGGGTCGGAAAACCGCAAGCATATTGGTCACGCGTCGCAATAACCAAGCGCTGTGCAATAGTTAAGATACTGTACAAAAACAACAAGTGACACCTTTCATAAATCCCACCCTATTTCCCTGCATCTTTAGAAGGCGTTATTTAAATACTAAATCTCTATAATACCGCACAAAGCTATGAAGATCGTGCTAGCCCGTCCGCCCGGAAAATAGAGAAAAAGCTAGGACAGCCTGTTGCAGTGGTGTACTTATTTTTGTGAAGACGTTAGGGAGGCGACGTTTTCGATGAATTTGTCACGATTTATTTACAGATATATCGTGAAAAGTCGATAATGTTACGATCTCAGATCATAATCGTCTGATCTGATGACGATATATCTATAAAGATATACACTAGTTATCTGATGTGAGTTTACGATATATTCGTAAAGAAAATAACAAAAGAATATTCTTGTGATGTTTTTTACTTCCTAGTTTTTGTTCACAATAATGACCAACACATCATCATCATCAGCCAGAAGACTTACACTGCTGAGCATAGGCCTCCCCCTTTAACCTCCACACTGAACGACAGCCTGCCTTTTGCATCCACTGGATGCCAGCGACTGTTACTATGTCGTCGGTCCATCTAGTGGGAGGCCTACCTAAGCTGGGTCTTCCGGTTCGTGGTCTCCACTCAAGAACCTTTCTTCCCCATCGGTTATCCGTTCTTAGAGCGATGTGGCCTGCCCATCGCCACTTTAACTTGCAAATTTTAACAGCTATGTCGGTGACTCTGGTTCTTTGGCGAATATCCACGTTTCGGATTCTATCGCGCAAAGAAACTCCGAGTTTAGCTCTCTCAATTGACCGGTCTTTTTTTTTTTTTTTTTTTTTTTTTTTTTTTTTTATGTTTATTTAAGACCAACAGTACAAAAATATATACATAGTTTTAAATAATTATTTTAAATTACAGCCATTAATAGGTCTATACTAGTGATATAAGTAACATTGTCATGGAAAATCACTACTAAAAATCATATATGTATTGCAAACAAGCGCTAAAAAGCTAAGCTTCATAAGTTAATACAAAAGGTAATTAACAAACAAACAAACCAAAAGGCTAACAGTTAAGGGCCACGTTTCAGTACCTTTAATGTCCAACACATATATACTTATATAGTCGTAGTAAAATACAACATTTAAGGTACATAAGGAAATAATATGAAGATCGCATTATATGGATTAAATTTTCCATGCACTGTCCAGAAAATCAAGAAAAACGGGACAGGCTGTCATGTCGGTGTTATTTTTTTGTGCTGCGCAGACGGATAATGACAATGACAGTGAGGATAATGATGATGAATTGGTTACGATACATCGATATTCTTGTGATGTTGCTTTCTTTCGTACAGACCCAGTGATGAAAGTTTCAGGTCGCTAGATGCCCTTAGAAAATCTTAAAAGAAAGTCTTGCTAGTCTAGCAATTCCTGAGATCCATCAAGATTAACTGTTTTATTATGTCATTTATATTGTTACTCGCTTTTGTATTAAGACTATAATTTTATTGATATGGTGTCCTACAACTTGCACACAAGACGACCCGAATGAAGCC
Organism: Agriopis marginaria; assembly: GCA_932305915.1. Lineage (NCBI taxonomy): Eukaryota > Metazoa > Arthropoda > Insecta > Lepidoptera > Geometridae > Agriopis > Agriopis marginaria. The sequence goes on along the minus strand of OW029914.1, from coordinate 14,546,895 downwards.
ACGGAGAGTGCCATTGGGGTGGCAAAGTTCTGGTCTAGAAACTTGATTTGACAATAGAATTGTATTTTGCGGAACATCGACTCAAAAGAAGAAGAAGAACTAACGATGAAAACCTGCATACGTAAGGAGAAGAAATTTAATGGCGTATGTGAGTCTACCAACCTGCAACTGGGCTAGCGTGGTGGATATGGCCTAATCGCCCTTTCGCCAGCAAGTGAACTATTAAAAGGCTGATTATTCTTATGTTACCAGAAGTTTTTTTGTGAAACAGTTATAGCAGCTTTTATTACATTTGACACTAAATATCTGAGCTCATTTAACACATTATTGTGTCCTTCGATTTCAATCGATACTATGTCATCACTAGTCCCGACCTACCGTGCAATGTTCATGACGTCCAGGATCCTTTGTCTGCCTTCCATAATCGATAATTTAAATGCACGTCACTATTGCATCGTTGAAGCGTGCCCACGACGTCGCGCATCGCCTCGGTAGTTTATGTACCTTGTAGACGTAACAATTTCTAGGTGATAAGAATCGATTAGTTAAAACTATAGTTCGGAACGTTTGTCGATACGATGACTCTTAAGTTCCTAATGTTCCTATGCACTTTATTATGCATAGGAATTTACATCTACATCATCAAACGTCTTTTACAATAGTGTTTAGGTAGAACTTTTTAACTATGCTTTTCTAGAGAGGGATGTGGTCAAGCCAACTGGGTGTCTCCAAATCACGAGTGAGTTGGTTTCTACTAGGCAAGCGTGCTCCAACGTAGACCGCATCATCGCTTAACATCAGGCGAGATGGTCGAAAAAAAAACTATTTTAGAGCTGACCAAAACCTGAATATGCTGCTAAACGATTAAATCATTGTCATTCAAATAATTCACCCACTATGTAAATTTCTAAACCGAACGCAAAAAGATATTCGTTTTATTCTTTTGAAGACTTGTTTTATAGGCTAGGTATTGTATTAAATTTATTTTGCATGTCATCATAATAAAAGACAAATTTTTATTACGTTTATAGACAGACAGACAGACGCGGAAAGCGACTTCAATTTATTCTATGTAGAGATAAGCACCTTAATTTCACTGGTGATAAAATATTGGTATTGTCATTTTATGTTCCTTTTTATTTCAATATTTGAGAAGGGACGGCAACAATTTTATTATTATAACTGTCGAATTAAGGGTGTGTATAAAAATTTCCTATATAATCAACGTCATTATTTTCTAACGCAATTTTTAAACACTACAGTAATGACGACCTGCCTCTTAGTTTTTAGGGTTCCGTACCCAAAGGGTAAAAACGGGACCCTATTACTAAGCCTACGATGTCTGTCAGTCTGTCTGTCTGTCCTACCTATTAATGGCTGTATCTTTCGAACCGTAATAGACAGGCCGTTGATATTTTCACAGAATATGTAGTTACGGCGGATGGACTAACAAAAAAAAGTTAAAACTAAAGGAGGGTAACCCCATACAACAAACGTATTTTTTTTAACGTATTTATGTATTAGCTCTAATATAAAAACGGTAATACTTACAAGCGCCAAAGTTAACATAATTATAGTACACACTCTAAAGTATAACAACAAATAATAAAAAAATACCAAATGCGAGTCGGTGATAAGTTTATGTTCATTACCAAGTTGTAACCGATAATTTCGTTATTGAATTTTGTGGTGGTACGGAACCCTCAGTGCGCGAGCTCAACTCGCACTTGGTCGGTTTATTTGTATTAAAATCAAGGAACGATATTCCTGATTTTAGTTCAAAAACAGTTTCAAAACGTAGTAAGTGGATAGAAAACAACCTAAATATATATTTTGGTCTGATAATTTTAAATCAATGTTTCACGTTACATAATCAAATAACCAAACTTATTAAAAAAGTTATCGATATGTCGACAAGTCGCATCCCTAGCGGTCGCGAGTGCACGACACTTCTGAATAGGCGTCACTGTCGTGTTGCATAATTAGTTATTTGCATGCACTTGCATTAATCTTTACTGCAACGACATTAAACAGTTTTTAATGGATTCCTGGAAATGAAACCGTTCGCAGAATTCACTGACTTATTCGGTTTTCTATTCATAATAAATGTTTCACAAATACTTTCCCGAAGACAATCCCGCAGAAAAGAGAAGTATTTTTTTTTTCTGTTATCCCAACCTATCCTTCACAGAAAATACAGTGACTCTATCTACGATTTTATTTTTACATGCTGTTATTTAACTTGCAATGTTTGTTTGTTTTGTGGTTAAATCTTGCAATCTTTATTAGAACCACTCTCTCCGATTTTATTGAGATTTTGCATTGTATTATTTCCAAAATGGCTGCCACCACAAGATGACGGCTGGTGTATTTTTTTTGTCAACCCTGTTAATATGGGTATCAAATGAAAGAGCTTGAAGAGTAGTAAACGATTAAGTGAGTTACGTCACACTAAATTCAATATGGCTGCCGTTCCAAGATGGCGGATTACATTTTCTTTGCTAAAGGTAAAAGCTTGTTTAGTAAAATGTTTTTTACTATTAACTTAATTATAATTTTGTTTTAGCGTTATTGTTTCTGTTCTGTGTAATAATACATAATTATTACAGTTAAAAACTAAACCACAGTTAATGTTAAAAACTTACATAAGTTTTCTGCTCGTAATAATATGCTACCCTTATTGATAATAGTACATCGATTTAATAATAATAGTGCATCTATTGTAGAATGTTCGAAATTTCATCGACAAACAATACACCCCAAAATTCTATAGAAATTGAACATCATATTTTTATGACAACCCTATCATAGTTTACTAGTTGGGTTAAGCTTAATTTATCTACTCAATTTTCAACCCTAATCTTTTGGAATAATACTGAAAATTCTAAGTGTTCATTTTGGATTCGCGATAACAAATTTCAACCATAGTAGTTGGATTATAAGCATCAAAATTCTGATTTAGTTTGTGTACTAATTATTTGAGTATTTAATACGATATTGAGTGGTATATTATGTCATTATGTTTGGACAGATGTTGAAATACTGCCGCAGGGCATATTCGATGTAAGCGAAGTATGGATATTTACGTCCGTAAACTAAATATGTATTGAATTCCATATACACATTTAAATTCGAAATTCGGAATTGTTTGTTAACTTTCATTCCATTGATTGGGAGAATTTATTTACCTACTTGTATCAGTATGTAACTCCCCGAACAACGGTTATTTTTGCTATTTAACCGACTTCAAAAATAGGGAGGTTTCTATATTCGGTTGTATATTTTATTATTATTGTCACCTCAGACCTCCGTAATTTTTGAAACGGTTTGGTAAATGATTTTTTTAATTGAAAGGAAATACTTAAGAGATTGGTCCCATAGAAATTTCATCAAAATAGGTTCAGTGATTTGGTTTTTAAATAAAATTAGCTGGATAATAGCGTATTTTACTAATTTTGAAGTCGGTTGCTTAGATTAATAACTATTTAACAATCTGACGGCACCCGGTTCGATCCTCGGCCCTCCAATGACTTAAATAGTGCCAAAATAAATTATTTGCAGTTTCGATACCATCGCTCGTAAATTACGTAGGTAAACATCGTTAGAAAACGGGTAACGAGTAAATCGGTTTCTTCTAGGCAAGCGTGCTCCAACGTAGAACGCATCATCGCTTTACATCAGGCGAGTTGGTGTCAAACGCAAGGGTATTATTTATAAAAAAATGTCCGAAAACCTTAAAGTTCAAGGATATATGACATTCACCAACATGCACTAGGCCAGCATGGTATAGCAGCTCTTTGACAGAAAGCCTGTGTCCCAGCAGTAGGAACATCAAAGGCTGGCAATGATGATGATGCGCTTTGGAAAACACAAAAAACAGTAGCAAATAAGAAAGTCAAGAATAAAGCGTAATAATAAACAAACACGCCTGATAAAGGACAGTAAAGTCTACCTAAAACGCGACATCGCATGTACCGATGACTATCGGGCCGTTATCCTGCTCTTATTTGGTAAAACACAATTAAAAGTACCTCTTTAAACTAATACGGCCCTGTTCGTGACTCATACCTCGTCTTTTTAATTTGAATTCCCGAAATTACTTGCTCTTTAAGGTGATATGTTCACGTGCGATTTTTCTTAAAAAAGTTGTTCCAGTTCGCATTTCTTTCGCTCCTTTTTAGATTTTAAACTTTATTATCATCATTTCAAACACAGGACGTCCACTGCTAGACATAGGCCTCCCCCATTGATCTCCAAAAAGGCCGGTTGGAAGCGGTCTGCATCCAGCGTTTCCCTGCGGTCTCTTTTAGGTTGTCTGTCCATCTTGTGGGTGGACGTCCTTCACTGCACTTACCGGTCCGTGGTATCCATTCAAGGTCCTTTCAGCCCCAGCGGCCATTTGCCATCTTCGTGCTATGTGCCCTGCCCACTGCCACTTCAACTTGCTAATCCGGTGCGCTATGTCGGTAACTTTCGTTCGTCTACGGATCTCCTCATTAAACTTTATCCGTCTTATTACAAAACACGGTTTAACTTTAGTACTGGGATTAGTACCAGGTTTAAACCATGCACTAAAATAAACGTTATTATAAAACGAAGTTTTTCTCTAAACCACGGATTGTCTATGGTACTAAAGTTAGTCCGCCGAGACCCCTAGTTTAACTATGGTACTAACTTCCGTACTAATAGAATTTGAGGTTATAATTACTTTATTTAGTGTTTTTCTTATTTATCGTTTAAAATGGATTTAAACACGATTGACATGATGGATTCAGAAGATTTGGACATGCTGGAGGCATCGCGGCGATCTGATAGACCTCGTCATCGTGTGAATCCTTTCGAATTAAGTGACGAAGAATAAAGATATAAATATGGTTCACAAAACGCTTTGGCCCAAAAATTGTGTATGTTTTACGTGAGGATCTGGTCCACGATCCTAGAGGAAGCCCATTAAGCCCTGAAGTTCAAGTGGCTTGCGCTTTATGCAACTGGGCTCGCCATGAATTAAGTGCTTATTTATAACCTTGGTAGATTACAATATAGCTATAGGTAGGTACTTTCGCAAAAAGTAAAAAATATACACTGATGCATTAACTTATTGTTTTCTTCGTATATTCAAGACATTACAGCCGATTTGCATAGTGTATCTCAACCAGTCAGTAAAACTTGCAAAAATGTAGCGGGTATTATGGCAAGGGATGTTCCATTTCATAGATAATTATAAAATTGCGAGCTACATTAAATGAACAGGAGGAAGCTATGAGAAAATTTAAGAACATTGCTAATTTTCCCACCGTAATTACAAAGATTTCATTAAACTACTTAATGTCTTTGGATGATTACAATTATTTATCTGAACGCCTCGAATTACGCGGCACAGGCGCATAGCTTTTTTCTACGTTAGGATTTTGGCGTCGCACGTGATCGTATTATGCCATGATTTTGAAAAGTGCTCAAAATATAATAAGTTATGCTCGTTTAATAGATTGAAACCTAAACAAACAGCAATTTAAGATAGCTAAATATCTTAAATTGCATTAATAAATATGTGTGTTTTAAACCTGCAGGAACGAATGAATGATTTCAATTTTTGTTTCTTATCTGTGGCTAATATTGAAACCATGGACTATCTTTGGTATCAGCTGGTCCTCGATTAGTCAAAGATTTGTAATAAGGTCAAGTTTTAATCCCTTAGTACCGTAACAAACTCGGACTTTTTAGTCCTGGTTTAAACCTGGACTGATGGAATTTTTTGTAATAAGGCGGTATAAGTTTATGTTATTCGGATAAATACAATATTTTGGCACCATTGAACTGATCTGATGATGGAGCCAGGAGGTGGATAAGGGAACACCTCAATGGCTGCTAGTAAACCCCTGGAGTTTCGGTGCTTTGGTTTCTTTTAAAGAGTCATATGAGCTTGTTTTATAGTTTTTTAAAGTATAATGACTTTTAAACTCTTGCATTTTTTGACGAAAAAAAGCAAAGAATTCTGTTTTATTAGCGTTCTGATTTTTTTTACTAGACAGATCTAAAGAAAATTTCGTTTCTGTAATAAATATATCTGATTTTATTATTGAAAATAACGCCTTAAAATTTTGCATATAAACACAACATAGGTATCAACCTTCGAGATACAATTCTTATAGAGTCACAATCTGTCAGTGAAAACAGTTAAAAAAACGTCCAAGCGCCATTGTACATACATTGTATCAATTATATACTTCACAATGCCACATTTACTCCAATTTAGACGTTATGTCGCTTGCATAGTGTTCAACGTTAGTTGTCCGCTATGTCATCGTAGCTCTGGCATCGCGCGGTGTTGTAGTCGGATCGCGGTTATCTTGTAACTAACCAAAGAGTCTGCGCAATGCGTAGCGTGCGCCGAGTATTAGTTCGTTTTTTTTTGGCACGATTGTTTCTCGATGGTTGAGCCAGAAACACGTCAGCATTTTGAAATACCTAAAAGTGAACGATTGCATTTTGTCATACAGCTCTTAATATAGAGTTTTACACGCCACGTTCACAAAACGACGCTACAGACGTCTCCTTAGTTAAATTAAATTTAACCAACTAAAACCGGCAACACACCGCGGCGCTCAATAATTTACTGCAAGTCTTACATGTCTGATCGAGCCTTGAAACTGTTTATTTTATTTATTTATTTTATAACCCAAGTAAGCTGACACCACTTAAAACAAGGCAAGAAATGATAATGTGAAATTGGATTGTTGAGAGTCCCGTACAATTGTATATAGGTATTTTGTTTTGCGTTATTATTCGAGCGAATAAAAACTAACTTCATCATTATCATTTCAGCCGTAGGACGTCCACTGCTGGACATAGGCCTCCCCCATCTATCTCCAAAAGGGCCGGTTAGAAGCGGCCTGTATCCAGTTCCCCTGCAGATTCCCTGCGATCTTTTTTAGGTTGTCTGTTTACTTATGGGTGCGCACGTCCTACGCTGCGCTTACCAGGTCGTGGTCTCCATTCAAGAATCTTTCGGCCCCATCGGCCATCTGTTCTGCATGCTATGTGCCCTGCCCACTGCCACTTCAACTTGCCGTATAAAATAGCTTGGCGACTTACAATGAAAGTTGTATACTTTCTTTTAAGTGGCATACTATTTGGGCGATGTTTAAATATGTTGCTAAAAGTTAAATAAACAGTCTAATAATTTTGATTAGTAAATAAGTTGAAAATGGGTTACTAAAAAATTACCAATGATGCATATTAAATATTTAAGTCACCCGACTGTAATAACAAATGAGTATTGAACATCGGATTGATTAGAATTCTGTCAGTTAAGTTAGAAGGCTAAAGGCGAAAGGAGGGAAGGTACGCAAAAAAATGTCCTGGAAAAGTTTCATGTTCCTGTAGAAAAACGAGTGAAACCGCTGAATGCTGCTAGTTTATAATATTGAGAGTGTGATGTGCTTAAATGTAAAGAATAAATCCTTCCCAGATGGTAATCGCTACCATAACAGTTGCAGTCCAGTGATGACAAATTGCCGTTTCGATGTAATAACTAACGGAACCCAAAAAGTCCTAAAACAATAAATATAAACAAGCATTTGGAGTTGGACTGTACAACACTACTTTATTACGATTTTAATGCCTCTTATTTAATGATTTGAAGGAATCTGGTTTTTAGGGTTCCGTACCCAAAGGGTGTAAACAAAGCCGTAAGGGGTTCGTTATACACGTCATTATGAACAACTTTTACAATGGGACCAACCCATAATTCGCGTAAAAATTTACTGTTCCATACATTATGTCAACGACCGTTTTCTTTGGAACAGCTGTTTTTAAAGGTTCCGTACCCAAAGGGTAAAAACGGGACCCTATCACAAAGCCGACGCTCTTTTTCTGTCTGTCCGTTCTACCTTTTAACGGCTGTATCTTTCGAACTGTAATAGACAGGCAGTTGACGTTTTCACAGAATATGTAATGTTCATATTCATATTCATATTCATTTATTTGGTAAATATTATTTACATGTCAAAAAATTATAATAATAGTACTAATTACAAAAAATAAAAATGGTATACTAACAATTGTATTAATTATTAATATTGTATTACTTATTCTATATTATTCATTGTATTACCAATATTGTACGCTATATTAAATTATATTATATTTTGAATTCAAGGAACTCCTTGAAACTGTAAAACGTCTGATCGACGAGCCAGCGCTTTAACCGATATTTAAAGCGCACCAGGTTGGGAGCGGTAATGACGTCACTTGGCAGTTTGTTGTAAATCGTCGGTCCCATAACATGAGTTGTTCGTTCCTCATCATCAGCCAGAAGACGTCCACTGCTGAACATAGGCCTCCCCCTTTAACCTCCACACTGAACGACAGCCTGCCTTTTGCATCCACTGGATGCCCGCGACTCTCACAATGTCGTCGGTCCATCTAGTGGGAGGCCTCCCTACGCTGCGTCTTCCGGTTCGTGGTCTCCACTCCAGAATCTTTCTTCCCCATCGGTTATCGGTTCTTCGAGCGATGTGGCCTGTCCATTGCCACTTCAACTTGCAAATTTTAACAGCTATGTCGGTGACTCTAGTTCTTTGGCGAATATCCACGTTTCGGATTCTATCGCGCAAAGAAACTCCAAGCATAGCTCTCTCCATTGCCCGCTGTGTGACTCTGAGTTTTTCCAAAAGGCCAACCAGGTCTCAGTACCATATGTCATCACTGGCAACACACACTGTTCAAAGACCTTCGTCTTGAGGCACTGTGGTATCTTGGACGAGAAGATGTCACGCAATTTCCCGAACGCTGCCCATCCGAATTGGATTCTTCGGGCGACCTCTTTGCTGAGTTGGACTTACCTAACTGAACAATCTGTCCAAGATAGGTGTAATGGTCAACAACTTCGAGAGTATCGTTCCCAACGACTACTGGCACGGGTTCAACATGGACATTGGACATAATTTTTGTCTTGTCCATGTTCATTTTAAGACCCACCTGTTGGGAAAGGCTACTGACTACTATTGAGGTCGCTGAGCATCGTATTGAGATCCTCCAGCGACTCTGCCATGATGACTAAACGTAACGTAACGTAATGTTCGTTATCATCATCATAATCAGCTTTTTAACAGTCCACTGCTGGACTTTTAGCCTACCCCCGAAAGGGTGATTGGAACATATCCACCACGCTGGCCCAGTGCGGGTTGGTGAATTCACATACGCCATTGAATATCTTCTCCGTACTCGAAGTAGCGAAACGCACGATTATGTGTAAGCGCTATGGTTTTGCTCCACTAAATGAGACTATAATCACAGAAGACATATTATTACAAGAATATATTAAGCAATTTTTTTATTTTATTTTAAATCAGTTGTTATTATAAATTTGTTATTGTTATAAATTTGTTGTAGCCAGTTGCACCCATATAAACGAAACGTCAGTCATTCTAACTGTGATGCGGAGTTCGACGCGTTGATCTAAATAATAATGTTCAATTAGGGTTCACTCATAATGCCTGGTAACAGATTTTCCTTCTCATTCCGTTCTATTCACTTCTCTTTTCTTTGATCTGTAGTAACAAGAGTTGCTTAAAATTGAGATAACCTCGCCTTGAGCATTCGTTAGAATGCTAGAGTCTATCAGCGCTGTGTGGCTGTATTACTGCTAGGGTTGCCACGTGTTACTAAACAGCGTGTGATTCAGGGTTGTCACTTGAGTTGCAAATCGCACGAGTAATAAGGTGCCCGCTTACGATGGCGCGTGCTAGGGTTCGGAATGTGCAATAGACGAGAGCGGTTAGGATGTGGTGACAAGCGGAGCGGGTAGCGTCTTTTGAATCTTCTTCAGTTTAACCTATCTTGTTCCCACTACTGGGACTCGGGCTTTGCTCGGAGAGAGAAGTAGGAGCATCGACATATAATTCCTAATCATCATCATAACCAGCCTTTTAACAGTCCTCTGCCGGACTTTTAGCCTACCCCCGAAAGGGTGGTTGGACAATATCCACCACGCTGGCCCAGTGCGGGTTGGTGGATTCACACACGCCATTGAATTTCTTCTCCGTATGTTTGCAGGTTTCCTCACGATGTTATCCTTCACCGAAAAGCCAGTGGTATGAAAATCCGTACATAAACTCATTGAAAGAAAGAGCTCATTGGTACGCGCCCGGGGATTGAACCCGCGACCTCACGCTTTCAAGTCTAGCGGTCTCCCAAATAGGCTAGCACGGCTTCCTATAATTCGTATTCTTTCCTATTGATATAATTCCTATAGAGTCACAATCTCTCAGTGAAAACAGTTCAAAAACGTCTGAGCGTCATTGTACATACAATGTATAAATTATATACTTCACAATGCCACATTTACACCAATTTAGACGTTATGTCGCTTGCATAGTGTTCAATATTAGTTGTTCGCTATGACATCGTAGGTCTGGCATCGCGAGGCGTTGTAGTCGGATCGCGGTTACCATGTAACTAATCAAAAAATCGGCGCCATTCCTAGCGTGCGCCGAGTTTTGGTTTTCGTACGATTGTGATTCTATATGTATTATATCTCGATGGGAATAAGGCCCTAATCCACCATGCTGGCCCAGTGCATGTTGGTGAAATTCATGTGTTTTGAACTTTTGAGGTTCTTGGACATACTGATTTCCTCACGAGTTTAGAAACTTTATGAAGAGTATCATATAAACAAAACAAAATCGTCACTTCCGGCAAAATTGTCATCCCCATTTCCCTCTAAAAATAATTGACAAAAAGCAGAAATAACATCCAATTCACATCGTGATAGATAATAAGCTTCGTTCAGCCGATTCGATGTCTTGCGGGTACTGTTGCTATGTTTACGGACTTGGTCTGGATTTTTCACTTAGATTAAAACTCTAGTAAGTTGTGCCTTCACGGCTTGTGGGATTTACAATTTTATTTTAAATGTCGATAGACAATTTTGCTAGTGCCTTTATCATCATCATCATTTCAGCCATAGGACGTCCACTGCTGGACATAGGCCTCACCCATCGATCTCCAAAAGGGCCGGTTGGAAGTGGCCTGCATCCAGCGTTTCCCTGCGGTCTCTTTTAGATCGTCTGTCCATCTTATGGGTGGACGTCCTACGCTGCGATTACCGGTCCGTGGTCTCCATTCTAGAACCTTGATGTTGAAGTGGCAGTGGGCATGGCACATATCACGCAGAACAGATGGCCGATGGGGCCGAAAGGTGCCTTTATTAACAAAACAAAATACTTTTATTATAGAAACTGCTATGGATTTTTGCTATAGAAACGCGGCTGCGTCTAGTGCCAAGCGAGACGCAGCCGCGCGCGTGCATCAACCTTGAAAAAGACTGCCTAATGCGGTTGAAACTATAGTCGGAGTGACCGGCTTAATCTTACGTGAGTAATTCCCGTATAATATAAATAAAAAATAAAAAAATACAAACTAATACCTACACTACAAAAACAGTTAGACTTAGACTGCCGATTTTGCTTAGTTTGCTATAGTGTGAATTCAGCTTCACCCGCTTCCGCTCCCGCTCGTCACCTTACTCCCACCCACACGCGTTGCGCGTATGTCATCATACAAGCTCGGCTCACAGGATTTGCTCGTTTCTTGCGCGTTACTTGTGTAACTTCGGTTATGGGGCGATGGTGACTTAGCCGAGTTACAGTGAGGTCGCCGGGTTATTTCCGGTATATCACTTTGCTACTAAGGAGCGATAAACCTATCTGTAGAGTTAGCGGGCGACACTATCGCATTGTCTAAACGCAACCCTTAGTCTTTCATAGAATATTTTTGTTCTGGCATCTGGCATTTGATCTGGTGACTTATATAGATAAGTTAGTAGCATTGTAAAACATAACAGATAGATTTTCAGCTGCGTTACGCTGGTTTTTTGTATAAATAATATGCTTGCATTTTATTTATATTACACGGGAATTACTCACGTAAGATTAAGCCGGTTATTCCAACTATAGTTCCCGTGTAATATAAATAAAATGTGTGAAAACCACGTCAGTTACAATAATAAAATAAGCTTGCGCTTGTCCGCCAACTCGCCTGATGTTAAGCGATGATGCGGTCTACGGTGGAGCACGCTTGCCTACAAGAAACCGATTCATTCGTGATTTGAAGACACCCAGATTGTAACTATCGGGGAAAACTATCATGGTTGTTCACTAAAGTTAAAGACTGAGAAAGAGGGTAGATCGTTTTGACTGCACCTAACTTTTTTACTGTTCGACCAACCAACCCGCAATCTTCAGTCTTCCCGTGAATATGGTGCATGTAACTGCGCCGAAATATCGGGAGCTCATTCCACAACCTTATCACGGTAAACATCCCGTAAATAATCTTATAACTTTCGTAATAACGCAGCTGAAAAAACCATAAACGCTAACGCAGAGCTTTACGCAGCGTTCATGATTAATAAAACATAAACGCTGCATTTTGAACTGCTTCATTAAACATAACCGCTGCGTTATTAAACATACTCACTGTAGTATTAAACATAACCGCTGTGTTGTTAAACATAACGTATCTTAATTTTCGTTAATTCATCTGAATCTAAACAGTGTAAGCGATCGTTTTTAGCGATAAGACCGCCTTTTGTACCTATTTATATCGTACTTCTGGCACTACCTTGTAAGTGTTTTCTATTTGTTTGTAATTTTTATTTCTGGTTTACTCAATAAAGAGTTTCCATTTACATTTATCCATAACAGCTGTATTTTCATCTACGTTATTAAACATAACCGCCGTATTTTCAGCCACGTTATTAAACGAACCCGCTGTATTTTCAACTGAGTTATTAAATATAACCGCTGTATTTTCAACTGCGTTATTAAACATAACCGCTGTATTTTCAACTGAGTTATTAAACATAAGGTATACAAAAGTCTTCATTAATTCATCTGAATAAAAAGTTATCTGGATGAGATCGTTTTTAGCGATAAGACCTCCTTTTGTACCTGTTTGAAACGTATTCTTTTTGTTATATCCTCTTTGTGGTGTCAAGTGTTATACATTATTGTAACATGAGTACTACGAAGCATTTTGTAATACAATTTTGGTGGGAAAAATAAAATTTTCCGTATAAATTGTATCCATCGCTACATTTAATTGAAAATATCAACGAGGGAGCCATTTTGTCAAATGTATTCGTTGTCGGTGTTCCGTTGAATTAGTTTTATTTACAACTGTCCCTTCGAGTCGTGTTCAAATGGAATTTTCGGGAAATAATTTACCATCGCACCATTCGCAACCTTAGGGGCCGTCCATTAATCACATGATGTTTTTTTTTTTGCATTTTTTAACCCCCCCTCCCCCTCCTTTTTGGTGAGGTTTAAGACTATTGTTTGTATATTGATTGTGATATTTCGTGATTTTTGCTAAACCTCCTCCCCCCCCTTTCAAGCTTCACGTGATTAATGGACGGTCCCTTCCACTACCTTCCTACCGTCCTACTTACCTACCTTCCGTCCACACTATATATTCTAGGGTTGTTTTTTATGACACAATACTAGGTTCACAATAACCGTGGAGCTGATTTGGGGCCGATACCGCGGTAGAAATATCAAATTTCTTCCATAGTAGGAAAATCTATTGGGTTACTAGTGGTCTACTACGAGAACTCGAATTATTATAAACTAGCCAACAGCTTGCGACTTCATATTCACAGACTTACCTCAATTTGATTTCCTTAATTTGACCTTTTCGTAAAATCCTTCCTTCCAAAACATCGAGATACAATTCCTATAGACACAATCTCTCAGTGAAAACAGTCCAAAAACATCCGAGGGTCATTGTATCAATTATATACTTCACGATGCCACATTTACTCCAATTTAGACGTTTCGTCGCTCGCATAGTGTTCAATGTTAGTTGTCCACTATGTCATTGTAGCTCTGCCATCGCGCGGCGTTGTAGTCGGATCGCGGTTATCTTGTAACTAACCAAAAACTCTGCGCAATTCGATGATGAAAGAAAGAAAGAAAGATAATTATATTTTGTAACATCAGCACATCAAGATACAATACATATAGAGTCAACTCACAATCGTGTCAAAAAACATTCGGCGCACTCTACGAATTGCGCCGACTTTTAGTTAGTAGCAAGGTAACCGCGATCCGAGTACAACGCCGTCGCGCGATGCCAGAGCTACGATGACATAGCGGACAACTAACGTTGATCAATATGCAAGCGACATAAATTGCCTAAATCGTTGACATAAACGACTAAATTGGAGTAAATGTGGCATTGGCATTGATTCTGATGTACTCAAAACTAAACTAAACTAAATTTGACAACTCTAAATTTGTTGCCATCCTTCTCTCACATATTAAAAAAAAAGAGAGGCAGATAATTTTAGTCCTGTCAGATTGGTTTACTTTAGTAATTGGTATGACAGAATCGACGGCATTGTATGTACAATGACGCTCGGACGACTTTTTGACTGTTTCACTGAGAGATTGTGACTCTGTAGGGATTGTATCTCGATGCATCAGCAACATTAATCCCAACAGATAAGAACAAAATATCTTATCTACGATGTGAATCATTCAGTTACGCAGATTTGCCGTTAACAACCAAAAACGCACCATAATATTAATTATGTAGGAAAAAAAACACTACATTCCATCCGAACACTCGACCGTATCTCACTCAAAACACAAAATTGACAGAAATCTTTCGAGTTACGTCAGTAGCCCTTTAGTATGGAAATCTAAGCATTACCGATACATTCGCATAGTAATCCCCGAACCCCGAATAAAGTATTATCGAGTTATGATCGATCGAATCGACGGGATTATTGTTTCGGGCTTAGGCTCGCTTAGATATAAGAAGCAACGCACACTTGATACTTATCAAACTTCTTAGACGGACAACTTTTAAATAGAACTCTACGCACTAGCCGCCACCGCCTGAAAATTCATCTACACATAATAGATCAGTGGAAATCGCACCCTGTGCGGTTCACATGGTCTTTCTTGCCTCACACCTGCAAAATGTGGAATGAGCTACCTAACGTCGTGTTTCCGAGAAGCTACAACATGGGGTTCTTCAAAAGGCGAGTTATTTAAGTCCTTAAGGGTTGGCAACGTATTTGTAATTCAATTCAAATTTTCGGCCCGTCTGCTTGTGTGCCAGCCATGGCATAAAACACAATTCAGGCGACTTGGTGGTCCAACGCGGACTTATCCAAGTAAAAAAAAAACTGTGAATGTCATCCGCAGACTTCCTATCAATTACTTTATCATCAGCATCAAAATCAGCCTATTGGACATAGGCCTCGCCCAAGGCACGCCACTCCTGATCTTCGGCTTTTCTCAGCTATCTTACGTTTAAGGGTAGAGTCTCAGGGTGTTCCGGATTCGTGGTCTTTGGTAATGCAATGCAACCTGCACAATAGACGGCCTGAATGAGGCAACGGAGGGCGCCATTGGGGTGGCCAAATTCTGCTCCAAAGAAATTAATTGAAGAAATTATTTACGGAATATCGATAAGAAAGAAGATTTCTGAGCCAAATAGGCGTGTTGAGCAGATTCGATTCGACACAGCGGCTATTAACATCGAGCGAACTGTTATGACCCCTCTCTAAGAGGGAGGCCTTGTTCAGCATTGGACATTTAATGGCTGATGATGTGTGTGTGTGTGTGTGTGTGTGTGTGAACTGTTATGGAGTCAAACATCAACAAGTCAGTCAAAGCATTCAAAAAGTGTGTGCTTAAGACCACACGACAGAAGTAAAAACTTCATCAAGTTCAAATATATCTCTCTCGTACCGAATTTACCCGAACGAGCGTGACGGGCACGTGACTTCAGTGCTTTTCCTCATCCCAAAAAAGCCCAACGTGCTTAAAGTAGTTTTCACTTCAAACAACTATTAATAAAAACAGCCAAAAAGTATCAAGCGTGCGAAAACCTTTACATTCGAAATGTTCCTCGATATTTGGGTGTTTTTCGCTCGGACAGATGGTAATCGCGGCTTACAGGACGCTATTCTGCTCGTCTGTTTATCTTTTGATGGCTTTATTATGCGAGCGTCGTACTGTTGATTATTTTACGTTATTTGACTGGGATCTTTATGGTGGAAGTTTATTTTTGCTATTAAACAGAATAGAACATGACCTTTACTTTCTTATTCAATATCCTTCGCTTATAGATAATGATGACGTTTTCAAACAGAGGAAGACAAGTGAGAGCTCCAAACTAGACCCTTCAGCCTAAGCTATCTCGCTCACACAAATACTCTACCATATAACCCTCATCCTTGTCAACCAAGTGCCTTGTCGTTTTGGTCAGGAAGTTTCTGAATCATGCATTTTTATTGAAATGAAATAACTCGTCTAACGTCTTCTTTTGATTGACACCATCATTACTTATAATGGCCGTTACTACATCTATATGATTATTACCGGGATATTTACCGTGGTAAGGTTGTGGAAGGGGCTCCCGATATTTCAGCGCAGTAGCATATATGCACTATGTTCACGGGTAGACTGAAGAATACGGGTGGTTGGTGGAACAGTTCAAAGTTAGTGCCAAAACGATCTAACCTCTTTCTAACATCTCCCGTTAATAATCATATAACTGTAGTGAACAACCGTGATAGTATAAAACAAAACTACTTCTAGCTTTTATGTTTTATATTCCACGCAGACAGGCAGGTATGCCATGTACTGTACCTGTAATAATAAAATAGACTCTCGTGCAAAAAACAACAAATTTTTTCGTCCAAAGTAAAAATATTTAAATGACTGTTGTTTTAACCCAAAACTCAACAAAAATGGCGACAACGCAAGCGGTTCTAACATTGTTAGCAAGTATACCGACGCAATGAGCTTATAACGCACGACCACTGACGGTGTGATACCGGGAGAGGGTGTGGCGGTTCTGCTAGCGGGTTAAATACAATACAAAAAAAACAAACATTTTAGCACAAGGGAAGTTACAAACAAATAATAATTGAATCCACTTAAGTGCGACCGCTGAAAGAATGCGTCTGACAGTTGTCATAACATTGTAAAAAGCTGAGCGGAAACAGTAAATTCTGATCACTTTTAATAACCCTTTGATTATAAGATTGTAGCTGGTAGCCAATATACTACAGAATTTTATTAAACGAAAATGTTTTCATTCAGATTTTTACAAATGTTATTGCAGCT
Source organism: Agriopis marginaria (assembly GCA_932305915.1). Classification (NCBI taxonomy): domain Eukaryota; kingdom Metazoa; phylum Arthropoda; class Insecta; order Lepidoptera; family Geometridae; genus Agriopis; species Agriopis marginaria. Next base: position 14,529,748 of record OW029914.1, on the reverse strand, counting down.
GTCAGACGCATTCTCTCGGCCAAACAGTGGTAGGATACTAAGTTTTGAAAGCCAGTGGCTTCTACCATGTTCAAGAATATACTGAGGGTAAGTACCTACATTTCGACGACGACCTAAAAGAGACCGCAGGAAAACGCTGGATGCAAGCCGCTTTTTCCATTCGGCCTTATTGGAGATCGATGGTGGAGGCTTATGTCCAGTAGTGGACGTTCTATGGCTTAAATGATGAGGATGAGCCTAGCCTGACCCAAAATTCTGTTAGGAGGAAAGAAAAAACAAAAATAACAAACATCTAGTTCAGGTTACCGGAAGAAGGGCTCTAAAATGCTATTATTATGTTCGAACGAGCACGTTTGAAAGCGACGTTATCTGTATACGTTCGCTACTCGTCCTCGCTTATGCTTTTCGTTTTCTACTCGCTGCTGTTTTCCGCTTTCCGCTCTCACTGATGCCACCATCATAACTCCCACCGCTTGATCCCGGGATAAGCCCAGAGCCTCCCCATAGGGAATACGTAAGGCACTCACATCACATTCTAATGCTTTGATACCTTCCACTGCTTTGTGGATTTTTTTGTTTATTAAGTAATAACGTGGTCAAAATTAGAACGGTTTTATAATTTGCGCGTGATCACAACCGTATAACTTAGGTATATTTAAGACTAGCTGCGCTCCACGCGGTTTCACTCGCTCTTCCGCATAATTAGTAACTATTTCCGTAGTCTATGTTTAAATCTAGGGTATAAACTATCTCCATTTTCAATTTCATCCAAATCCGTCAAGCCGTTTGGGCGTAAAGAAGTAACTAACAAACACACACTCACAAACTTTCGCATATATACTAGCTGAATCCCGCTGTGTTATCCGCAACTATCCAGTTTTTCCGCATGGATTTTATGGAGGAAAAAGTATCCTATGTCCGTCCTTATGATGTTCACTATCATCTTGCTAAATTTCGTTAAGATCGGCCTAGCCGTTTAGTAGTGAAAAGTGAACAAACAGCCAGACAGAGAGTCAGAGTTACATTCGATTTAAAAATATTAGTAAGGACTATTAGTGTGTTTGTTTTTAATTTAAATCCTAAACGCCTAGCACGAGCTGCGGACAAATCTTCTTTCCACCAATGCTGATTTTTTACGTGAATTTCGAAAAGTACAACTTCGACATTCGCGTAAAAAACTATATTTGTAGTGGCACAATGTTTGTTTTGTGGTTTTTTGAAGACGGTTTTAAAGAGAATTTATTTTAGAATTTGTAGTGAAACAAGATTACGACTTATTTACACATCCATGCATGAATACCTTCTTGTTTTGACTCGAACAAAACGCCTAAACAAGATTATTCTAGTAACAGTTTGTAATATTGTAGCTAAATTGGTAGGCGCTCGAGCAAAACTATCAGTATTATTCGAGCTGAAAATACTACTACGCCAAAAGTTATGAAATTTTAATAGGACCACCTCGAGAGTTTCCTCTACATGATAAAAAAGAAACACGCAAATTGGTTTACAGAACAGATGCGTAATCGACGTACATACATAAAAAAACAGGCCGAATTGAGAACCTTCCTCTTTTTTCAAAGTCGGTTAAAAAGTATAGACAGTGTCATACGTATATAATTATAACCTTCGTCGGGAGTCCAAACAGATGAAAAGCTGAACATGCCACGACGAATAGTTAGTTATTTCATATTCAAATTGAAATGAATATAAAATTGCAATCAAATAACATTCCAACGGAATATACTCACAGCTGCATACTTCAGAGTTTAAGTAATTAGTATTCTGTTTAAGTTATTAATACATACGGGATATCATTTGGGACAGTAATTCGACTTTAGTTTAGAATTTTAGATAATGGTAGGATCGACACCATTATCTAAAAGTTTTGCGGTGGATGTTAGCTGTTATCATCATCATCATCATTTTAGCCTATCATGTTCCCACTGTTGGGACTCAGGCCGTCTGCCAGAGAGAGAGAGGATGGGTCCTAATCACCATGCTGGCCCAGTGCATGTTGGTGAATGTCTTATGTATTTGAACTTTTGACGTTCTTGGATATACCGGTTTCCTCACGATGTTTTTCTTTACCGATTTTGAGCGATGGCATCGAAACTGCTCATGATTTATTTAGGTACTAACGGTACCCGGTTCGATCCTCGGCCCTGCACCAATTACTTGTACATCAAGATACAATACATATAGAGTCACAATCGTACCAAAAAAACGAACCAAAAATCGGCGCACGCTACGAATTACGCAGACTTTTTGATTAGTTACAACTGTTACAAGGTCACCGCGATCCGACTACAACGCCGCGCGAAGCCAGAGCTACGATGACATAGCGGACAACTAACGTTGAACACTATGCAAGCAACATAACGTCTAAATTTGAGTTTTCTTCATCATCATTACCATTTTTAATCACTGAAACCGCGGGGCACAGCTAGTTTATTTATAATGAACTAATGAATAAACAAAACGGAGAGAATAATGGATACAAAATTAAAAACCGAAAACCGTTTCATTGAAACTGTATGTTTTCAAAATGAAAGCGTTCACCCGAACTTTCCGCGTCTCCAACAGCTTTCCTCACTTTTCAAAACGAAATAACAAAGTTTCGCGCTATTTAGTGCCTTCTATTCTGAAGTTGCTCGAGCGTTTATTCTGGACGCTTATGGCGTTTAAAAAACGCTTTCGAAAGTTCTAAAAGGCAGCCCGCTGCAATATAGTGGGTTTAGTTTGACAATAGACTTTTGAAATTTCATTTCGTTTAGATAAAAGTGGTAATCTTTAAAAAATCTATTTTATTTCGTTTGAAGTATTCGAACCATTAAAAAAAACACTATATTCTGCTTACCATCAGGCGGCCCGTCTGCTTGTTTGCCACCTATGGCATAAAAAAGAGAAACCTAATAAAGAAAATTTTTAGGGAAAAAACAAGAATAGACTTCTATACTATAACTACATTTAAAAACTTAAACTAAGAAGTAAAAAATAATATTAAAATTACTTCAAACCAATGAACAATAAAGGACATACCACGAAATTATGGATACCTACACCACCTATGATTTATGACCTACCTAATAAAAAAAAGAATCTCCAAAAACCATTCTAAATGGATAACATTTCATTTATTTTACTACCTATTTTTATTGATTTAATTGAAAAATTATGAAAAAATATTGGACACGTATTTTTCAGTTTTATTTTTAACATAATAGTTATTTTTTAAAATATTATAAATTATAGGTTTTATAGCTATTTATACCAGACGAATATGAAAAAAGTTTATGTCAAGGGCAATGTCAAATTTGTCAACATAAAATAGCAAAACAGCATGTACTGGGATGCCAGGACGCAAATTAGATTTTCCATTTATTTAAGTGTTCATTATCATCATCATAATCAGCCTTTTAACAGTTCACTGCTGGACTTTTAGCCTACCCTCGAAAGGGTGATTGGGCCATATCCACCACGCTGGCCCAGTGCGGATTGGTTGATTCACATACGCCATTGAATTCCTTCTCCGTACGTATGCAGGTTTCCTCACGATGTTTTCCTTTACCGAAAAGCTAGTGGTATGAAAATCCGTACATAAACTCCAAAGAGCTCATTGGTATGGGCCCGGGCCCGCAACCTTACGCTTTCAAGTCTAGCGGCCTCCCAAATGGGTTACCACGGCTTTTATTTATTTATAAAATAAATAAGAATTAATAAGTATTTTATGCGATTTAATCATATGATCCTTCCACAACTTAATGTTCTTTTAATCACTTAGGCTTATTATTTATTCATATTAAAACACACACGAACACGAACACGATGTTATGCTATGAAGACTGCCCATCAATTTTAAATTTTTGATCATAATATACGGGGTAATAGAAATAGATGGCAAGATAGATTCATATTTTTTAATTCGAGTTTTTGGCATATTAACTGTTGCTCGTTAATCCTATTTTTCCATTATGTATTTATTTTTCAAATAACTTGAAAAATAGTGGATAGTTTTTTTTAATGGGGTTTTCAATGGATAATCTCTAAATGGTTTTCGAATTTTTGACTCTGCAAAAATGAAATGTTGTCCATTGGCGGAGCAATCGCGTAACAAACAGACAAAAAAAAACACAGGCGAATTGATAACCTCCTCCCTTTTGAAGTCGGTTAATAAAAGGTTTTTGTTCAACTTTTTTCTTGACCGCGAGACATGGTGTCAACCGAACTTTAAAATGGTGTGATGGTAGGTGGCTCCAGTCCTCTTTTTAGAAATTAAGATTACCTGAAACAAACAGAAAATACTAATTAGATTTGTGTTATATTGTCTTATGTTTATCAGCAAACGCTATCAGAAAAGACGAGCATACCTACGTATAACTCATAGTTAAGTTACCTCATAACTTCGTCATTTATAAATTGATTTGTTTTTTTTCTTTCTTATTTGTAACATCAAGGTACAATTCCTATAGAGTCACAATCTCTCAGTGAAAACAGTCAAAAAAACGTCTGAGAGTCATTGTACATACATTGTATCAATTATGTAGTTCACAATGCCACATTTACTCCAATTTAGGCGTTTTGTCGCTTGCATAGTGTTCAACGTTAGTTGTCCGCTATGTCATCGTAGCTCTGACATCGTGCGGCGTTGTAGTCGGATCGCGGTTACCTTGTGACTAACCAAATAGTATGGTGCCGCAATTAGGTATGAAGCTAGAAGTAGACTTGTCGTCCCTGCCCGTCATAGACAGAGATAACGCGACAAGAGTTACGCGATAGACAGAGAGGCAAATTCTAGGTTAATATAGCTGTAGGTAGTTAGCGCTCGCACGTCCTGAGCTGCACTTTATTGTGAAGTAGCAAGAGTCGCTACTTATTTAAATGATTTTGCGGAGTGAATCTTCTTTACGTCTTGTACTATTATTGTCTCTGTGGCTAAACGAATAGGTTAACATAGAAGCATCGCAAGTTTATAAAAAGCTTGTAAAAAACTACCACCACCACCATACGCCATACTAACACTACCGCGAACCGAAAAGCGATTCACCAAAGAGGTATCTCGAACAAAAACCTGCAAAATTCGTCACAACTTCCCGTGATTCAGATATTTCCAACTTCAAAGGTGAATCATGATCCACGTCCACGTATCTGCCATCGGGACGCAAAACGCCCATACGGGAAATTTCCCAAAATTGGGATCCGCCCGATAGCTGATAATATGCAAAATACTCTGCGAAAATGTTGATATCTCTTCATGAGACAGAATAAAATTGGAGGAACAGAAATGAAAGGGCGATAAACCCTATGGATGGTCAATACAAAATAAATAATTAGTAAAAAAAAATACAAGATATAGATTGAAAAACTAGCCTAACTATGTCCTTATACGACATGTCTCACTTTAGGTTAGTTAATAAATTACCAATTGGCAAAAAATCACTTATAGCCATTTTTGATAAATTTCTAACAAAAATTTGTTTTTTTGTGAATCTTGAAAGAAATGTGTACTGACGGAGTTAATTTTTATTTCATGTAAAATGCAGCTTTTGTCACCCGGGCCATAATAACGAATTGATTGCAAGCTTTTAAGTTCCAGTTATTTATGGTCTAAGTTAGACGCGCATAAGCGACGTTGTATTTTGTCAATAGCAAAGTAACAAAAAAATTGGCGTCATACGTCTTAAGCATTTGCCAGTGTCAAGTGATGAAAGGTATCAAGTTTGATTAAACATTGTCAAACAAGTCACAGTGAGAGTCAACCGAAGTCATGGTTAAAATCACAGATCTAATACCTATAGATTTTCAATGAGCGTGGCTAGCTCAGTGCCTCTCGCTTCAACATGGTGTGTTGCCACATTAAAATTATTTGCTATAAGTTAGGGTAATTTACCTAATATGATGGGTAGTGAATCTTCAATGAGTAATTTTGGAAACAATGCTACCTTTTAAATATTTATTGTTTATACACTATCTGCTGCAACCCGCGGTACTACCTGCAATTTTCTGGTAAGAAAAGCACGTTGTCTGTCCTCATGACATACCCTATCGTCCTGACAAAAACCGTAATAGATAGCCAGTTGACTTAAATTTTCACCGAATATGTAATGTTAAGGCTGATTAACTAGAAATAAAAATATTCTAAACTAAAGGGGACCCTATTACTAAGTCTAAATTGGCTGTCTGTCTGTCCGTCTATCTGTCTGTCTGTCCATCCTACATTTAAACGGCTGTATCTTTCGAACCGTAATAGATAATCAGTTAGAATTTTCATATATATGTAATATTACGGTGGATTAATTAAAAATAATAAATAAGCTAAAACGGAACGGGGTATTTTTGGATTTGTTCTATTGTAAAAACGGTAATCCGTACAAGCGTCAAATTTTGCGGATTATAGTGAACATAAGTAAAACAACAAATAATAAACACTTGCCAAGTGCGAGTCAGTGACAAATTTCTGTTTACCACCAAGCTAAACAACGTCGGGCGCGGTTCATACTTGGATGGGTGACAGCCTGGGCGTGATGTTGTCTTTTTGTATTTTGTGATTGTAAAGAACCCTCAGCCCGCGAGCCCGATTCGCGCTTGGTCAGTAAATTTTTTTCATGAATGGAATTACGAATAACATTCCAAATAATTAGATAAATAGATAAAACTCTTTAATGTTTAGAGTACAAATTTCGCGAACAGCGCGTAGCTTTTTGAGTCGGTTCGCCGAAATCGCCTTTTGCTTTTCCTGCTTCATAATTCTGGCCTCATTAGTATATATTTGATACTAACATTCACCATATTCACATGGGCATAGAAGGGTCGGTATTTTGCACTTCTTGTAATGTGCCAGCTTTTTTGACTGTACATGTACATTGGTTGGAAAGAAATCTCAAACAATTTTGTTTTTTTCGGCTGGTAAAATATTTTCATCATCATAAGAAAGTTTTCTAATTTTTGGTGGCAATAGAACTTATCTATGGTATTTCTACTGAATAATCCTCAATGTTCGCATTAGGCAAGTGCATTGTTAGTACGACAAACGGAATTAAATAATTAATATCTCTTCTGACAATGGATCCGGCATTGAAATGTTTCGAAAAAATTCTACCACGTCTTGCTGGCACCCTACTTTCACGACCGCGTAGCACATTCATTTCATTCGTAAGACAGGATCAATTGGAAACCTGCAGAACGAATAATTTATGTTAGATGCGGTGGGTAATTTCTTTCATAAACTGGCAACATTCGTCATAAATCTTCTAAGTGAATAATTTGATAAAATTCATAGAATTAGACCACAAATCGACCCAAAAACTGACTAATTATGAAAATATGTTTACAAATTGATATCCTGAATGTCTTTAGGTGATCGCTACAAGCGTTATTATGTTTACTTACTTGTGAAATAATATTTCATCGTTTTGTCTCTCACTGTGCTTCTTGCAGCCCAAAATGCCACACCCAAGCATTGTAGAACCATTTTTACAGTTATTACTCAGAGAAAAGACGCAATTAACACATTAAATCACCAAAATAAGCCAATAAATAATATTCTGACCCGTTTTGTTTGGCATTGAACCGTCAGATTTTGACATTTCGGATCCAAAAAAGAGGCCACGCCGATAAGGACAAAAAAGTCTATCTATGTCCTTTTTGTACTTGTGCTGAGCTGTATCAATTTGTCTCTTTCACTGAAATATATTGCCGATCTGGTTGTGTATATCTGTGGTTAAAATCAAGTCATGCCCTAGTAAAGTGGTGGAGGCTTTACTAGAGGCTTCTATGGAGTTTTGGATACATCACGTAAATGACGTTTCAACACGTAATATCACTTGCCCACGCTCGAGTACATTCAAAAACACTTTTATTTTATCGTTCATAGTTTTAAATTAGCAATAAAATAAAAAAAATTAAAAACTCGAGATTCGGGCACACACGGGCATCTGATCCCAAACTAAGCAAAGCTTGTAATATGGCTGCTAGAGACTGATATGCATACATAAATATTTTTAAATACAAAAAGCAGATCAAAATATCTTATAGGTGCTGTGAGCTGTCCCAGAGAAAACAATCTTAATATCTCTTTTTTTTTACTTACAACGGAATGGAGTAGGGCAAAAAGAAGGAGTAGGGTAGGGGTGGGGTGTAATGCTTATGGGTAAGATATGTGTATTTGTTACAAAAACAGCTGGATCAATTTGAATGCTGTTTTTTATATTTAAAAGCAGGACTAAATGTGGTGATTAAGAGCAATTGTTTTTTTAATCAGCTGTTTATAAGTTAGGGCACTTTTTCGAATTGGTTGCGTTTTTTTACGTGAGATATTTTCCCCTTACGCCAACGTCGGCAAACTCCAACAATTACGTTATACATTTCAATCACGTCCCATCACCATAAAACGTATACGATAATAAAAAAAACAGCGTATAATTATTATCAAAAAAATCGGATCACCTCTTCAGGGACTAATTTCAAAGATCCAATCATTTTACGCGGCAAAATTTATTACTTTGACCATCGAGTAATTTCCGAGACGTTGCGAATTTTATTTTCCAAATCGATTTTCGATTGAATCGAGATTGTGTATCGAGTTACTCGAGGGGTTGGGTTACATCGATTTGTTGAGCTTTTTATTAACATGATAATTTTAGTTCGTAATTTCGAGAACGTAAGATCGGTATCTACAAGGATCTAAGTTGACGACAGAAACAAAATCAATCTTTATTGTATTTTCCACAGACCTATACCCAATTAAACGCCACAAGCCGACCTACCTTGCATGTCTTATTTCCAATACAATTATGATAAATCGTCATAATTGAGTCCGGCTAAAATCAGTCTGCTCAATGTTTCTCAACACGTGTCAGTTTGAAACGAAAATGGGTAATTGTGCAATACTGAATTGTAAGAATACCTCAAATCGAGTTGGCCGATAGAATAAATATATTTCTTTTCACTTTTAGGTACGAAAAGTTTGACGCGCTTAGTTTTCATACAGTTTGGACCGCTTGTGAAGTCTACATGTACAAAAAAATTTGGCGTGAATCTAAATAGGAAAAAAATGGGAATATTTACAAATTAGTTACAGGTAGATAACGAGATTTTTGATTCAGAATGAATTATTTTTGGTTTACAGACGAGGTTAGGTAATATTTTTTTTAAGAAACAGGCTCACTCGCGATTTGAAGACACCCCGGTTGTAACAATCGGGGAACACCCATTAAGGCAGCGCATTTCACAGACTAGCAGCTTGCACAATAAAAGTAGAATCGTAGCTTCGTATGGGTTCTTTTTTTCGTTCTTTCTCTCTCATATCAACATTAAACTTACTTAAAAATATTCGCAATGATATTCTAAAAATAGCCCAATAGTTTTTTTTATTCCTACTTAGCGAATTTGAAGGTGTTCAAAATGTGCGATTGATTCAGATTCTTTAAATAAAACCATTTTTTAAACCAATAAAATATGTTGTCATATGAGGCAAGTAAGTTTACAAGACTGCTTATTTTTATATTGTTATTAGTGTAAGAAAGTATACAATTTTTTTCAAATTACAATTACATTTCACACACGTTTTTAGGTAAAAATAATTAATAAAAATCATACGTCCGTGGACGTATGATCAATAAAAATAACAATAAAAAAGTCAACGATACATAATTATACATTAATGACGTCATCATTTGAATTCACAGTCAAATGGTACAGATACAGTGCAGCTATGACCGGTGATCGCGGCCTTAAAAGCTATAAAACTAATATTTTCTCGATTTATCCTTAGCCAGGTTTATTTTCAGCTCCCGCGGGGATTGTTACGTAAGATTCAGCCAATCCCATTAAGTTTCCTTCACTTTGTGGGGAATATCATAATTATTTCACTCGAGGCCGCTACTATCAATGCTCGAACTTGTGGGGCCATCTACTTTTGTTATACTATAAAAAACTGTTTAGTGATTAAACGAACTTACCTTGGTGTAGTTCTATCATAATTATACGTAGCAAAACAGAAAAGAAAAAAAAAATGTTTAAATTAGAACGGCTGTCAAGGCATTTTTGTGAGAAATTGTTGTAGCCAACTTGCACCCATATAAACGAAACGTCAGTCATTCGAAATCAGTTAGCAACTGTAATGCGGGCAAAGAACTTTGAGACCTAACCCAAAAAGGTAAGGTCCAAGTTCTTTGGATGCGGAGTTCGACGCGTTGACATAAATAAGAATGTTAAATCAAGGTTCTGTTATAATACCTGGCGACAGATTTTATTTCTCATTTCCGTTCTATTTACTTCTCTTTTCTTTGCGTAGCACTTCGTCCGAAGTAATTACTATGATCAAGAGTGGTGCCACAAAGGCGAGACTACATGTGTATATGAAATCTACAAATACTAATTTCGAGGACGAAGTGTGTTGTAAATTTTAAACCTCGGCAGTGGTTAGGTTACATATTTGAGACGTTTGGGGTCGAGACATTGGGCCCTTGGGGACCGGGAGCTCACCTCATTTTCAAAAATCTTTCAGAGCGTCTGGTTAATGCGACGTGTGACCAAAATGCTGGCGTGTTTCTGGCTCAACGCATTGCCATTCAACGTGGTAATGCCGCCAGCATGCTGGGTACGCTGCCAACTGGTAGTGGGCTTGAGCATTCCGATTGTCTTTAGACCTTCAATGGTCCATGGGCAGTCTAACTGTATTTGTAGTTTTAGTTTTAGCTTGTATTTTGTTTAGTTAATAAAGGCATTTGCCCAGTAAAAAAAAGTTATTAAAAGTTACTATAAATACTGGATAAGTGCGTGTTAAGACACGCATATGGTAGAGTTCCGTAGTACAAGGACCCATATAAGTTCGTTCCGTAAGTCCGTCCTAATTCTATATAATCTTAATATATATAAATCTCGTGTCACAATGTTTGTCCTCAATGGACTCCTAAACCACTTAACCGATTATAATAAAATTCGCACACCATGTGCAGTTCGATCCAACTTGAGATATAGGATAGTTTAAATAATTATAAAATAAAAAGCGGTATTACAGTGTCTTAGTTTTTAGTCATCGGAATTGATTTCATTCAGTCACATGTTTTTCTAGGTGTTTTCCCACTGCTGGGGATACAAGCCTTTATTCAGAGAGAGAGGTTGGGCCCTAACCCACCATACTGGCTCAGTGCATGTTGGTGAATGTCTTGTCTTTGAGCTTTTGAGATTTTTGGATATACCGGTTTCATCACAATGTTTTCATCACATGTGTTGCGAAAGCATGAAAACCGCACATAATTTACTAAATAAGTCATTGGTGGAGCACCAGGTATCGAACCGGGTACCGTCACATTATAAAGCGCACATTTTCCCCCTTATTTAAAATACAATACAATATACAATTTCGACTCTATACAAAAACATCTTAAACAATTCACTTCGATTTTAAAATTACTGGTCGAGTTTCGTGAATGAATTTTTCGAGTTGCGTTCGAGTTTCCGACCGTAGCAGTCCAGTCAAGAAGTCAAGCGCAGACTTAATAGTAGAACTCGCTTTGCTCTCTTTATCTTGTCGAGATGGACGTAACAATACCTAACTTAGCTCACTTGAAAAACATTAAATTCCCTGAAAACGCTAACTTGCAAAACGTGGCTAAGTATTTTGGGCTAGGTAGAAACGATTTTATGTAGCTTAAAAGAACGAGATTTGAACAACGTTCTTTTTTAAGTTTCAAAGTTTTTACTAGGCTGCCTTTTTTGAACTGAGCTGTTAGTGCCTTGAATGTGCTCGAGTGTGGATAAACGATGTAACGAGGTGAAACATGTCGTGTTGTTTCCAAAACTCTATAGAAGCCTCTGGTGAAGTCTCTGCAACTTCACTAGAACATGTCTTAGACTTGACCGAGACTTATTTTGCTTGACTCTGACTGGGACTATGACATTTTTGACGACATTTAACAAGTCTGGAAAATATTTCAATACCTGATATTGGCATGACAAGACTTGCGAAGCCAAAATCCTTGTAAGAGAAAAGCAAAAACTAAGCAACATTTAGGCAACGTTGACTTTACTTATTTATTTTACTTATTTATCTTATAAAAAAACCGGTATGTCCAAGAACCTCAAAAGTTCTCAAAAATATATGACATTCCCCAACATGCACTGGGCCAGCATAATGGATTAGGGCGCATCCTCTCTCTGAAAGAAGGCCTGTGTCCCAGCAGTGGGAACATGATAGGCTGATAATGACACAATTTGAGACTGGATGGGTGACCATCCATCTCAGTCAAAAGGTTGCGTAACTTCTCTGATCTGTTGAGACTACCGTCATACTTTTTACATCGAAGTCAACCTTTTTACTGCGAACTTAAATTACCATTTAATACTGAACCGTACAACACACCGATGGAAAGGACAAACGAGCAATTAGTATGCCACTCTCTCGTAGTATTGCCATAAAACGGCAATATAAAAACATTCGAGAGCAGACAGCACATGGCAAGCCCGGGATCTATGCATCAGCCATTTGACTAAGCCACTTTACTGGGAAACCTAACGTTGAATTCTGTGTGGTAAAAATCACAAGATAAAGTTGTTAGTAAAATTATAAATAACTAGCTGACCTGACAGACGTTGTCCTGTCTTAGAACTGTCAAACACGCAAAGTTAAAATTGTAAATTTTATTTTTTTACACCTTGAGTTACATTATTGGAGTTCTAGTAAGGATCCTTATTTTTTTTTTTTGAAAATATAATATAGCCTATGTTACCCGGGGGATTACACATACATAGATAGGTACATACTAACAGGGCAAGTTAAATAAAAGCTTGTAATAATTACTTCGGATTCAGCAATGTATGTATAAATATATTTTATGACATTTGAAAATCGATGTATGAAATATCGTAGCGTTTCGTGGTACAGCAAGAAACCATTTCATCGTTGTAACATTCGCTTCGACCATTTACGTTACTGGGCGTCTAATAAATCTCAGCGGCAAGCTGCTCGACTCGCTGTAATGTCTATACGAATGCTCGCATCATAACGTGTTACGTTACGTGCACAGGCTTGGTACGCAAGGTGTTACGAAAAATAAACAGCTGTTTCACACATTTTGTTGAGTGTCAATGACCGTTTTTTATCGAAAAGCAGCCTTTTTTTCTCGATTTCAGGTTTGGTCCCGTAGTTATCATCATCAGCCTGAAGACGTCCACTGCTGAACATAAGCCTCCCCTTTTAACCTCCACACTGAACGACAGCCTGCCATCTGCATCGACTGGATGCCCGCGACTCTCACAATGTCGTCAGTCCATCTAGTGGGAGGCCTACCTGCGCTGCGTCATCCGATTCGGTTTGTGATCCCGTATAATGACGAGTACATACATAGACAACCCTTCAGTATTGCTACACCTTTAGAAAACACGTTGTATATTATCGACTCCATCGCTACAGCTTTCGACTTACGCCAGCCACAGATCGTCTCTACAACCAAATATTATGCAACTGCATAAGTAATGCACACTACACGAGACTGATATTTTACAAAATGGAGCTGCATTCGATCTAAGGTCGAGCTGTTTTCTTTTATCAGGGGATGATGGTAAGTGATTTTGTGAGATAGGATTATATGAATTCTCTAGACGAGATCTACTTAGTATAGAACAAGGGACACTGCTGCTGTGCAGTGCTGTAATATTTTTTTAGGGTTCCCTACCCAAAGGGTGTTAACGGGACCCTATTACTGAGCCTACGCTGTCTGTCTGTCTGTTCTATCTTCTACCGACCGGCTGTCTTTCGAACCGTAGTATATAGTCAACGATTTTTTTTGTTAAGGTAATTTTGAGATTAATTTGTGTTGAATACCTAACTTCAGGAGCATGACTCAAAGTCCCTTAGGAAATCTAGCTGTCCTGGTTTAGAATTAATAATCTTAGAATGTTAGCGCAGAAGTGCTTACTGGACATTGGGGATTATTCATATTTTTTCATAGATTGTAATTACAAAAACATTTTGAGCAATACTTACTGATCACTATACATAATTTTTTTATTAAAAAATAAGCGCTGATGGCGAACATTTTTGATTAAATATTATTGACCTTTATTTACCCTTGAATGACGTCAGCGTTGGCGTTATGTTGAAATGTATCTTAGCCGTTTACATAAACAACAAAAAAGCCAAACCACTGTGCAACTAATGACATTGACAGATGAAAACATGACAGAAGTTTTTTTTTGTATAGACATCTACACGAACTAACATGAAGGCGATGGTGAAGTTATTACATTAAGAAAAATTACAATCTTATTTATTTTTTGTAACCACCGTAAAGAAAACAAATTTAATTAAATTAGTATCTTAAAATAATCTATAGTTTAAGCAAATAACTAAGCGTTGTATACCCTAAACAAAGTCCTTGAAAATAACATAAACCTATAAGTTCCGAAAACTTGGACAATCTCCATTAGTGTTGGAGGAAATTAACTAGATGGAGCTAATACTCTTTATAACTTTATAACATGTTCTGGTAATTTATCTACATAATGACCGACAATAATAACGTATGTCCACGTGTATGTACGTATGTATGTAACGTATGTTCCAATAGTAACGTACTTATGTGTGACCCGGGTATGTCCTAAAACTGCGACCAGAACCACCGGTGGATGGGCAGCAGCGTCCTATTAGTACCTACACGGTGAACGTACTGCGATCCCCAAGCCGCCTGCCAAGCGTAGGGATTATGGCAACACCCCTCTCTAAGAGGGAGGCCTTTGTTCAGCAGTGGACGTTTACTGGCTGATGATGAATAACGTATGTGTTATGTATACAGATTAAAACTTGGCATGTCGCAGATACGTCTAGCAAAAATAATCTTATACCTCAAATATTTCAATTATTTTTCAACTGGAAAAACATTGTGGAACCCATTCAAAAGTACTACTAGATCGTAAAGTAGAGTCCTTAGCATAAAGAGGGCATAAAAAGACAAGAAAATAATTAACCAGACCGCGCTAGCTGGCTGTAACAATTTTAATTACATTTTTAACGAGAATACTATGCAGGTGGGGAAGGAATTTCGTATCGGGGTTTTGCGAACTTTTAAACCGCGAATATTATTTAAAGCTATGGAATCTGAACAATGTTTAGGAGTTTACATTCGGAAGTCGAAGGTTTTACTAGATTAAATACGTTTTTTAGGGTTCCATACACAAAGGGTAAAAACAGGACCCTATTACTAAGCCTACATTGTCTTGCTGTTCGTCCGTATGTCTGTCTGTCTGTCTGTCCTACCTTTAAACGGCTGTATCTTTCGAACCGTAAAAGATGAAATTTTCAGCAAGTTAAAATTTTCACTGTATATGTAACGTTACGGCAGATTAACTAAGAAATAGTAAAAAAGTAAAAACGAAAGGGGGGTCCCTATACAACAAACGTATTTTTGTATTAGCTAGCATGCAAATATGGTAATACGTACAAGCGTCAAAATTTGGCATGATTATAGTACACATTTTAAAGTACAACAATTTTTTTTTATAAAAAATGGCTAAGTGAGAGTCGGTGACCAGTTTCTGTTCATTACCAAGTTATAACTGGTAATTTCCTTATTAAATTTTGTGGTGGTACGGAACCCTCAGTGCGCGAGCCCGACTCGCACTTGGCCGGTTTATTTATTGAAAAATATCTTTTTCGAACCAAGCTTTTATAAAATTAGTGATCGGAACGGTGTGCTGATCAAAATGAGCCCAAACACTGCCAGTCTACTATTATCCATCGAGGAGTACTGTTGTCCACCGTCACCATCATCAAATCAGATCGCTGTCACCATAATATTGTATTGTCATCGGTACTTGACAAGTATGCCAAATTTCAGCTCAAACGTACACCGGGAAGTAGGACAATTTTACTTCCAAGATTTGATTACAGACAAACACCGGGACAGGTAAAACTAAATAGAAAAGCATATAAAAAATAGTGCGTGGAGTCCCTCCGCGCGGAAGAAGCTATACTTCAACAAGGAACCCTAAAATTATAACTAGGGCAAAAATATCATTAATTTAAAAACATGCTTTTCTCGAGATTCGAACCTAGCTCCTTAGGCTTCTCAATCCATTAGCGACACCATTACACTACACAGGATACGCATTTCGCAACCATACGAGAGAGAAAAATTCCCCCTCCATGGTAGCGTTAAACGTTTAACGCAACCTTGTTGCAAGTCGCATAAGAAGTATAACTTCAAAAAACTGGGCAGTTAATATCGTTATACTACCGTACTATTTTTTTGCGTGAAAAGTTGAAAACGTTATCTCTTTTCTGTTTCAAATTCTGACCTCAATCACACCGTATTTGCAAAGCGTCTGAGAATGATGAATGAAAATATGCCTAAGATTTGATCTGGGTATCTTTGATGCTTCACCCTGTCAATACCCCTGAGCTAACTGATATATTATTATCTAAGTTAGCGTTTCCACGTGCTACTTGATGGCGCTGTAGACGATAAAGGCGCTTGCAGACGATGCGTAGTACAAGTAGCAAGTTTAAGGTTGTAGGTAGCTACTACGCATCGTCTGCAACATTTTGCTTAGTGCAAGGTAGATAATATTTTTACTGTAATGATTATGTTATTCTTGTTTTGTGGTATTTTAATAGAGTCATTGTATTGTATTGTATTGTATTATATTGTATTGTACTCGCACGAGTGTTCGACCAAGACAAACGATGCGCAGTGGCCGTCGCGCGAGCAGGGCGGTGAAACGAAGCTTCACTTGCGCAATTGCCAGCGCGATGTGCTACTAAGCACACCGTTGCAGAAGATGCGTAAGGCACTTGCTACTTCTACTTGTAACTTGTACTACGCATCATCTACAAGCGCCTTAAGTCTAGCAGACATTAAAATGCTTTAATCTCTCTTAAATTTGAACACATTTTAATTTTGTTTTCGGTGATCGGCTCTATTTATGGTCAGCTTTTATTAAGTCAATGAAAAAAGGCAGAGGCGTAGTCTCATAGCCTATTTTGTTTAATTCCGTTTTGGCGAGTTTTAAAGCTTCCACGGATCAAAAGCAGAAGCCGCGATAGCTCCTTGTATTACAAAGCACTCGGGCGCCACTGCACTGCCGTTAGCGCTCGCTTGGATCGTACGCCACGGCAACGCTCGTGGAGACAGCCACTATGGTACCAGCTTGATAAAGGTTTGACTGCTGAAACAATCTCAATTGGATTCCGATATTGCCAGGGTTAAGGTAATCTTGGCAACAATAACACCTTCACTTGGACGCATGGATATCTGGACACGAAACACTCGTAAGGGCGTGACTCCGCTTGGCAGATATACGATTACACGCGGCTTTTGTCGTCGTGCAGTGGAGTTCTCAAGTAGGTCGAGAGGCGCGAGCCGGTGGCCTTGTTACTCTAAGTATTATCTATATTTACTAGTAGTGATACAAATATGACCTGTAATCAACTGCTACAAATAAATTATAAATGATTATGAACATCGCATGGATACGCCTAACAGGGTTCACTCCCTACGGTTGATACTCCACCTCAGGAGAGTAGAACGATCTGGGTCGATCTGTCAAAGAAATAAAGAAAATAAACAAAACAAATGCTGCGTTGTCTTTCAAATGCGAGTCATAAACCTAGCTCTGTTCCTCTTCGGTTGGATTACAGTGTCAAACTAAGATAACAGAAATCATGTTGGATTATAACAGTGGTTCTTGAAGTATTTGTCATAAGACTATTTGTCATTACGTTGGACTCACCACGGACAAGTAATCTCAAAGTGAACATGAACCGTTCGTGTCAAAAAATCTTAGTAGGCACAAGACAGCCCGTCTTGTTACGTGTCCAATGGTTTATTTACTCTCGCATCTTTATAACCGTTTTTGTCATTATACCAAATTCCTTTTGGGATTTTGGGACTTGAAAACGACGGTGAAACTTTTTTCTTTCTAAGTTAGAACATACTAAAGTTATATGATTATATACAGGATATTTACCGTGGTAAGGTTGTGGAATGAGCTCCCGATATTTAGGCGCAGTTACATGCACCATGTTCACGGGAAGACTGGAGAATGCAGGTGCAGACATAACGATCTGATCTACCCTCTATTTTAGTCTTTTGCTACGGTTATCACTGGAATTCGAACCTAAGTCCCGGCAAAACACACTCATTGTATCACTGCGTAGTGGACCGTGATGGTTTAAAACAGCGTTTTAGAACATACTAGCTGTACTCGCGGTTTCACTTGCCTTAAAAGTTTATTCGGATAGTCGGATTATGAAAACTTCATCTGTTTGGCGTCAGATGATTTCATTTGTGGTGTGAGAAAATGTTGTTTTGTACTTACAGTAAGTTGTCAAGTAAATCTTGCTTATTTATCTTCCTTTAACCTTGTCCCCGGCACAACTTCCCTGACCCCTAGTCCGGGATCCGATCGACCCTCAGATCGGTGTCAGCCGCTATAATCCCGGATAGCGTCTGTAATCCAAGGGTCATATTGACGGATGGACTCACCAGAATGAAACGTGTAATCTATCGATTTATAAACAAACTGTGCCAAGCAGATGCCTTATTATACATGTCTTATCATGATTCGGATTGTGATCGTGATAGCGTGCTATCTCTTACGCACGTGGTGCGAGTAAGTAGATGCGAACGGGACGGCATGCAATCTCGATCACAATCAACTTCTATAATAAGGCCGCAGTTTAGTCTACCTCATTGGTCATTACATTACTGTATCAGTCTATCATGTTACAGCTAGACACAGGGCAGGGAGAGATGGTGGGCCCTTATCCACCATGATGGCCCAGTGCATTGATTGATTGATTGATTAACTCTTTATTGTTCACACCATAAAATTTGATACAGAGGACAAAAAAATCTTAAATACTAGTGTAACACCTGGCGGCCTTATCGCTAAAAGTGATCTCTTACAGGCAATCTTGGGGTGGAAAGGATTTATATAAGACGTAGAAGACGGGCAATAGAGGATAGACTATTACATTTTTACTTATAACATACAAATACATTCTAATAGTAATACACACTATTACTTAAAATTCTTTAAAATAAATATACTTAAATAGATATGCAATTAATTAATATGAATATGTATATACATGAATGTGCATGTCATGTCTTTAAACTTTTTAGGTCCTCGGATATACCATTTTCCTCACGATGTTTACCTTCACCGTTTTTGACCGATAGCATCGAAACTGCACATAATTTATTTAAGTACTAAAGTCATTGGTGCAAGGCCGAGGATCAAACTGGGCGCCGTCAGATATTAAAACACCTCTGGGCCACCATAGCTCCTAATCCAAACCATCGGCCAAATTGGTCATTGCGCATAAGCAATGCGATTTCGTCACGCGATCATAGTTTTCAAACACTGAAAATTGAGCATGCTAGGTAAAATAAATAAATAAATAAATATTCGGGACATTTTTGCACACACGGTCATCTGACCCCAAACTAAGCAAAGCTTGTGATATGGCTGCCAGAGACTGATATACATACATATATAGGTTTAAATACATACTTAAATAGATATTAACACCCAGATATAGAACAAACACAAATGTTCATCACACAAATGTTTGTCCTAGGTGGGAATCGAACCCACGCCCCTAAGCTCAGAAGGCAGGTTCACTACCAACTGGATCATGAAAAATGTACGACACTCAATCATCATCATCATCATCATCATTGTTTGAGATGTTTGATAATTCGCCGCCTTAGACGCGATGTCTCTTTTTCTTCATTTTCTAGCTTTAAGTTTAAGTTTAAGTATCTAATTTTCTTTCTTGGTTGGTTTCATAATAAAAGATATTCATAATGAGGAGTAAGTACATTGACCTGATGCCTTATTATGGATGATTCGGATCGTGATCGCGTGCCATCTCACTTACGCACGTGGTGCGTGTAAATAGATGCGAACGGGACGGCATGCAATCTCGATCACGATCAAACTTCTATAATAAGGCCGCTGCTTTCGATTTATTGTCACTGTTCCGTATAACCCTGTACTTATACTGGGTAATGCGGAAAGGGTGTACTAAGTCGAAAGGAGTAGGAAAATCAGATCTGTAATTCGATACGTTCTTTACGTAGCGAATACTTGTACTTTGCCCCAAGGTTGCTTTCGATTAGTTACTAACGTTAGCATCCATAGTAGGAAAAAAAAAACGACACCGCTTTATGGTTGATATTTTTTATTATGCGTACTACTACTCTGTGGAATGCGCTGCCTGAATGGGTGTTCCCCGATTGTTACAATCTGGGTGTCTTAAAATAACGAGTGAATCGGTTTCTTCTAGGCAAGCGTGCTCCATCGTAGACCGCATCGTCGCTTTACATCAGGCGAGTTGGCGGTCAAACGTAAGCCTATTATTAGATATTTTTAAAACTTTGATTTTTAAGTCTGAAGATAAGTGCTAACAACATCTTTCAGCAGTCAGTTAAAAGCGCAAAACGTCTAGCCGTTATTGCTTTGACAAAAGTTGCGCAAACAGCTCTACGTAATGAAGTACTCCACGTAACAGAGACTGGTGTAGTTCAGAAATTCATTTCATTGTAAAATACCTACGTACGGTGCGCATAAAAATAGCTGGATTTATATTTAGATTTTAAAATCACACTAGGACTGTCTGTGAGTTGGTAGGGTTTTTTATGATCGTTTTGACAGATTTTCTGTGTATTACTAGAGGGGTATCTTTGTGCATTTTAGGTATGAAGAAGCTACAAGTAGCCGACTTGTCGGACCTGCCGCGCCCGCTACCGCGCGATACACACAGATAACGCGATAAACAGAGAGGCAACTTATAGGTTAATGTAGCTGTAGGTAGTTTGAACTCGCACGTCCTAAATTGCACTTTATTGTGTAGTAGCAAGAGTCGCTACTTATTTAAATATTTTGCGGAGTGAATGTTCTGTAGTTGTACTCATATGACATCTCTTCTGTGGTATTACCGAGATATGGCTAGAAGTATTGCCGCATAAGGATTTGCCTTCCCAAATATATTTCGTTACAGTATGTCTAGTACTTGAAATTAGCGCCCTCTGTCAACATATCTACTAACTACGTTACATCGCTATCTGATTGCTTTTATTGTGCAAACTGTAAAGCTGGAAACAAATTATCGGACGCGGCTGACGGACGCGACATAAAGGTATTTAGATAGTGAATGTACTTAGTGTACATTCACTGTGCTGTGCAAACTATCGGACGTAAGTCGTGGACGTAACCTTGGGCTGACCTTGAGCGTTTGGACGTCCGACAGAAATCTGGCGCGCCGGATGTTTTTGTCAGCCGTTGTTGTCTTTTGAAAGACTGTGCACACTTATCAGTCGCGTCCATCAGCCGCGTCCGTTAGTTTGTTTCCAGCTTTATTCTGTGGAATGCGCTGCCTGAATTCGTGTTCCCCGATAATTACAATCTGGGTGTCTTCAAATCAAGAGTGATTCGGTTTCTTCTAGGCAAGCGTGCTCCATCGCAGACCGCATCATCGCTTAACATCAGACGAGTTAGCCGCCAAACGCAAGCCTATAACTGAAATATAAAAATAATAATTTAATTCAGTAGGATTATGGACTGTCTTGCCGTCGGTACAGAACTTGGGTGTACAGGAGTTGTCTTAATGAGTCGCTCAGAAGCCCTTTGCAGCTGAATCTATTAACTCTGTATAGATTGGAGTGCTGCTGTGATTTGTGTTTTAAAGCTCGTCGGATAATGGTTTAGAAAGTCGTTATCAATGGGAATTTGGAAGGAAGATAGCTTGAGCTGACCTCAAAAGAAAGAGGTTCTGAATTTTATCCGAAAGTATAATTAGGGTCTCCTTACAAATGATAATGAGGGTACTCATACAAGAAGCATGTTGTTTTGCTTCAGTCGCAGAATGCTCAATTCTCAAAATGCAGTGTACAAAGGACCAATTCTAAAATTACAAATTCTTTTAGTCAGGTTTGAAATTATGATGGAAACAAACAGTATTTTGCATACTTTATTTTTGTTAAACAGTATTTTTGAACGAAAAACAGTATATTATTGTTTTAACAGTAGATATGGTTGGCATTGGCAACCCTATCTGCTATATTCATCATAATCATCATTATCAGCGTATCATGTTCCCACTGTTGGAATTCAGGCCTTTTCTCAGAGAAAGATGATGAGCCATAATCCACCATGCTGGCCCAGTGCATGTTGGTGAATGTCATAAGTCTTTGAATTTTTCAGGTTCTTGGCCTTCCTTGGGTTTCCTTACCATGTTTTCCTTCGCCGTTTTTGAGCGATGGCATCGAAACTGCACATAATTTAATCAGGTAGGTACCAAATAAGTGATTGGTGCAGGGCTGAGGATCGAACCGGGTGCCGTCAGATTGTAAAGCGCTCATGCTACCGCTCGGCCGCCATCGCTCTATAATTAAAGCATAAAATTATATACAATTTAATTTTAACTTAGGATGAAGTTATTTCTCAGAAATTGAATACTATAGGTTAGGTTAGGTTATATAAGATGAAATGCAAACAAATAAAACTTATGATGCTACCTTATAATATGACAAATAAATATTTTGAATTTGAATTTGAATTTGAATTTATATCTATACTTATTTTCTAAGAAAAGTATTTATTTTTAATAAATTTATTAGTCAATCAAATTACTAAATTACAAATAAAGTCTATAAATTGGCCACCAATAAATTAACTAGGAAAGTTCTAGGTCTAGGTTTTCTAAGTAAATTATTATGTTCTAAAAAAACATATTTACCGTTTTGGCGCCAACGTGAAAAAAAAACATGTATTATATTATATACGTGTGCATTTTCGAGTGTTTCGAAGAAAATTACAAAGGCTGTCAACAAAGAAAGTTTTAATTAATATTGACATATTAGTACATTACCCCCTAAATCTCCACAATTCTTCCCCTAAAAGCAAGGGCGCG
Source organism: Agriopis marginaria (assembly GCA_932305915.1). Classification (NCBI taxonomy): domain Eukaryota; kingdom Metazoa; phylum Arthropoda; class Insecta; order Lepidoptera; family Geometridae; genus Agriopis; species Agriopis marginaria. The sequence continues at coordinate 14,506,830 of OW029914.1, read as the reverse complement.
ACCCCATGTCCACTGACTTATGGTGACAAACATCTTAACTCGATTGAACTACCCCATTTCATAATTGACTTTCACAATTCCCCCCCTGACACACCCTTGGGGGTGGACATACCGCTAAGGGGATTGACATATTCCGGGATGTCAGTTTTACGGCATTTCCACCTTAGGAATATTTCATGACAAATAGGTTATTTAACTGAACATCAGAAAATATTAACCGAGCAACAAAGTGTGTTCATCAGTTGAACTGTTTTAAGAGCAAGATTGGATACGATCTTGAGATTTCATAATACCAAGTTAAATACAATACAAAAGCTGACGGAATAGAGCTCAGGGGCTTTACGGCTAGCTGTTTAAAGCAATCCAGTTTAGGTGATGAAATTTTTTTGCGCAAACGCAAACCGTATCTGGGCGCGTTAAGGTTCCCGTTCGCGTAATTTTCCGAACTGCGCGGTTTTAACGTTAGTTTGATATCGAGTAAGCAGTTGACCGTCAGGCCCCAGAACTTATTAACCGTTGGATAGAATCTTATTAAACAAAGCTAATAATAATATATTATTATAATAATAGCCACTGCAAATAAACCTGCTTTGAAATGAAGAAACACATTCAAATTGGTCCAGTCGTTTTAAAGACAAATAGTAAAGAACATACATTCACGCACTTTTTGCCCCAAACACACCTCCGTTCTGTCCTGTGTAAAAAGAAGTTATAAATACTGGTGTCACCTGGTTTCTGAAATTTTCTGGTTTTACGGCCGCTAAGAAAATAGGTCTGACAGTTGAAGCTGAAAAATCTGAATGAAAAGATTTTATTTTAATATTTAACTATAGTAAGTTTGTATAGTAATTTTTAAATTTTCGCGATTTGAACACATGCCATGACATGACATGTCATGTCGTGGTCAGCTCGTGACCACGGCCATTGTAACATGGTCAAAACGTCAAGCGAATGGTACATATTTTTACCTAAATTAAATAATACGTGATAAGTCCCGATAAACATTTAAAACATACAGTAAGTATATTATAATTATTATAATTTTACATCCAAAAGCTAGTAAAAGTGATAAAAATTTCCTGTTTTCGTTCAGCCTTTTATTGAGAATGCGTCTGACGGTTGCATCAGAGGCATTCTCTATGGCACCGCACTTTAGTTTGCATAGTTTGGTGTGCAGCTAGTACTTTATAATGTGAAAAGAGTGATTTTTGATGTGCAATTAAATACCACATATTTTATATTTATGGTCAATGGTAAACCCCATAAAGTCAAAGATTAGCTGACAGCTTTAAACGTTCATATTGACAGGTTAATTCGGATATTCTGCGCTGAGTTATGCCTTTCGATGGCATCAAATCTTTTTAAAAATGCGCTCCTCGGTCAGAGATAAACAGGGTTACGCATATAAACTAAGCTGAAAGGAGGTCAATGTATCTATACTCAATTAGTAGTCTATATGCTTAACTCTCTTTCAGACGTTTTCAACAGTTTAAAATATTAAAAAAATTCATTGAGTAGGAAAAAAAATGCGTAATAAGACCGCGTTACGAGCTTATGTCATCATAAAGAATACGGGCACAGAGTAAATTTTTCAATTATTCTTTCAGGTTATCACGTCACGTGTTTATGGCAAGGAACCTCATGTGCGATAGAGAATAAGCGCTTGAACGTGGGTAGGTGCGTTTTGTAATACAAAGGACTGTACGAACCACTGCACACCGCACCGTTTTGCGGCTCGCTGCTCAGGTGCTACCGGCATATTTGGTGTGGAGAGGTTCATACAGTCCCTTGTACTACGCGGACCGCTGCTGTTTTTGGCGTGTGAAAGCCTTTATTATTTAAATTAAATGTAGTTAAATATTTAAATAAAAAATTAAAAAATATATTTTATTCTAATTAATAAAATAGATATGAATAAATTAATAAATAAAGGCGTTTAACACGTTTTAATAATACAACATTAAGTCAACACGCCCTTCCCTGTCAGGAAGTTATTACATTCCTACACAAGTTTTATTGAAAATATCAACAATTGTACATTATCATATATCATAAAACGCACACAAACATGTCTGTATGTAGTGCGTACGTGTAACCGGTTCGGGTATCTCGCTCCGGGGACGTCTGCCGGGGGTAAGGTAGCGATTTGGTGGACAAGCGATAGCGATATTTTACACGCTGTCAGTCAAAAGTACAAAGGGTCAAAGGTATATGTATAAAGGGAAAAAAAAAGATTGAGACCTAATTATTTATGACAAAACAAAATATACTTCAACATTATTTAAGCTATTTTAAGTTTTAGTTTTTAGTTATATATTTAAGTTTTTGTTTATTTTCTGTTTTTTAAGTTGTGCATAATAAAGAGATCCTTCTTCAACATTTATGAGTTCCAAACAAGAAAATAATGATTAAAAAGTGATAGCTATAAGAAAGATAAAGTATAAGAAAAGTTTGTTCAGTGTTTTAAGAAAATAATAGTTTCTGTCACAAACCAGTCCCAACTCGGCGCAGGTGACTTTGTTACCTACTGTTTCGAAGATCTTAATGTTCGAAGTAGTTATTATCGTCATCAGAATTAGCCTGCACATAACATAACTTCAAAAAGCCGGACATGAAGGTAACTTTGTGTAAGCAAATGATAGATTTGTATATGTCGAATTTCTAGTGTAAACAACACACACACACACACACACACACACACAAATTCGACACACACACTAGAAATTCGACATAATTATACAAATTGAAAATGGACTTCCGCAAAGTAACGCCTGATTCAATCAAGCAAATGATAGAGCTTTTATTCGGCTTTTTGAGTACCTACCTATTTTTTTTAAAAACCTTCACATCGTTTTATAGGAATGAATTTTGCCGTCTTGTTTGTTTTGCGTCTTACTTGTGGTGTTTTTGGCCTGCCAGGGTCTTTCCAGCTTCAGCTTCTTTAAGTCCGCTTCACCTCCATCTAGTTTTAAACACACGGTTAATAGATGGAGATGAAACATATGACGAAAATGCGGAATGTCAAGTGGTCGCTATCACCCGCAATCGCTTCCGCTCATGCCACCACATTTCCGCCGAACAGTCGAGTCAGTGACACCGGCGCCCGCGCAGCCTTCTGACGAACTTCCACTAGATCACGAGCTCATTCTTGGAGAAATGCTTTTACTACTTTTGAACAAAGAAAATTAAGTAAAATATAATCATAACAACATAACAGCTACGCGCTGCGTAGGTTTACCATTTGACGTTTGAAAAGTTCTGAAGCCAGATATTAAAAAACACTACCTGGCCATTTAGTCAAGAAATCATATTAATATACACAGGGTTACGCGGAAAGGGTTTACTAAGCCGAGAGTGATCCACAATACATATCATTATGAACAACTTTTGCTATGGATCCCTGAAATCCCGAAAAAAATATTAGCGATTTTATTGTGCAAATTGCTAGTCTTTGGAATGCGCTGCCTGAATGGGTGTTCCCCGATAGTTACAATCCGGGTGTTTCCAAATCGCGAGTGAATCGGTTAATTCTAGGCAAGCACGCTCGATGCGTAAAATATTTGTGAGCCTAGATTACAGTTTTTTTTATTTATTCCATAGGTGGCCAACAAGCAGACGGGCTGCCTGATGGTAAGCAGTCACCGTTATCTGTGAATACTTGTAGCAACAGAGGCATCACAACTACATTGCCTACCCTAAAAGGTTTAGCAACATGGTGTTTTTTTTTAAAGAAAAATGGAGACATATGATTACGAACGATAATGAAACTAAATATCCCCCTTGTTTGTCTGATCTAAAGATATGCTCTAATAAAGGTACAGGGATCAAAAATCTCTTTTTAAATGATAATATGAAATCCCAGCTCATATTCGGGTCCTATAGGTAACTGGAAGGGTTTGAAATTAATATTAAACAGGGTATTCCTAGTAGAGATACCCTGATTATTAACGTATCTACGTATCATATGAAGTAGGAATCTGACTAGGCTAGGGAGTCGTTACTTACAAGCTCAGAAAAAATATATGGAAGTCTGATAACTACAGTTTCCCTACTAGCACTTACACCCCCTTGGTCGTCCGTTTGATCGTCTCGTTTGCAGTTGTGTGCCGCTCAATAATGAAGTGTGGGTTTGTAGTACCAGTAAGAATATGTTAGTGTGTGCATTGTGTTTACGTCGCCCCTTTCAGTTTTTGGCAAAAAACTATTGGGATCTTCTCATAGATCCTAAGATTCCATAGATTATATCTTTAGAATAATAAGGCAAACACAAAAATTTGCTTTAAACTATTTGAAATGTTTTTCAAATCAATCATCAAAGATAAGCAAATCAATAATTTTTTTTTAAATATAATCAGTATTTGTTATATTTAAAAATTACAAAACTGCAAAAGAAAACTGGATCCCCTCCAGTTTTTAATCCGGGCTTTTAATATGCGCTTTCCTTGAAACCCTGTAGATACACACAAAACACGGTTTTTTTTATTCGGGAAGTATCTTTTTCTCACTCTAATTTAGCCAGAATTCTATCTCGCGTCTCGCTCTCTCGCAGAGCTTATGTAAACCAGCCGATTTAATCAGTAGTACACGCGGCGTCTCAGAGTAACACAACAAACAATACTGGTAAGGAAGTACTAGCGCTTGCCAGTAAGACTTGTAGTAAAGAACAAAGGCTGCCGCAGCAAGGAAGCGGAGGTCGTGACTGCGTTATCTGCCGCATACCAAAGGATCTCGATACCATCGGCTAACGGTCCTCGTGGGATATTGTACGGACTTGCGTGTTACAGTATGGGCAGATTCTAACTTCAACTCAGTAAATGCTTCTAGTGTTTCCCATTTCCCGCTCCTTAAAAGTAATTACTATAGTATACTTTTTATTCCTCCAGCATAGAGTCATCTTCTTTCTATAGAATAGGCCTATCCCAGGCTGACCCGACAAACATTGTCCTGTCTTAGAAATGTTAAAACGCGCGAAGCTAAAATCGACGTTAATTTTTCTGAAATTTTCCAATTTTCTGCCCAATATTCTTAATTTTTCTTTCTGTAAGAACCTTCTGCAAAGTATTAGAAAACGTAAAAAAGGGGTTGTCTGTAAAGTCGGTTTACGGACGGTAATTTAACGTGATAACGCTTAGGCCGATCGTGCCTCTCTATCGCTTGTTCCGTGCTTTCGCTTGCACGCGCGGCTCAGACGGAACGTGACAATTTTTCGTGCGTGCATCCGGCGTTCATCGATTTATAAGACACGTCATAAAAGACGAATGAAATCGGTAAAATCGTTCTCAAGTTATTGCGTGACCAACGTAAATAGGGATTCATTTTTTTATAATATATATAGATATAGATAAAACAGATAACAGGCAAACTAGTGACAGCGAGCATCGAAGCGATCATCGCTGTCAAAATACACTTAGAAAGCATAGATTTCCACTTGATTTCCCTGTGCCTGTTCTGTGTGTGATGGATCACACACATATTAAAACAACTAACACAGATTAAAAAAAAACAGTGCGTGGAGTCCCTCCGCTCGGAAGAAGTTATACTTCAACAAGGAACCCTAATATTATAACTAGGGCAAAAATATCAACAATTTAAAAACATGCTTTTCTCGAGATTCGATCCTAGCTCCTTAGGCTTCTCAATCCATTAGCGACACCATTACACTACCGGGTCTGCTAGTCGCAATGCGAAAAAAGGATACGCATTTCGCAACCATACGAGAGGGAAAAATTCCCCCTCCACGGTAGCGTTAAACGTTTAACGCAACCTTGTTGCAAGTCGCATAAGAAGTATAACTTCAAAAATTGTCATTCAAATACCTGCCTTGGTCAAAATTTACCACGCTATTACGGTATTTGCTATTTGCGAACATTGCTGTCATAAAAGCTGATTTCTGAACGACTATTTGATTTAATGATTACTGTTTAGTTGCCATTCGCTTCTGGCGCTATGTCTGTTTAATTCGTTATTTTATTCGCCTTTTGCTACTGGTAGCAATTTCTACGGCAAGCCATGTACTGCACGCAGAAGGCAGATGCAGAGGTAACATTGTCCTTACTGTTATTATATTTATTTGAATTTTGAACTTGAGTTTAATGTGAGGCAGGTGGTTCTAAACGAGTAGATCAAATGAAATGGACAAAGTACAGATTCTTCTAGAATCACTAAGCTTGTCACCGTGTTTTAAACCGACTTCAAAAGGAGGGGTTTTCATTCGGTTGTTTTTTTTAACGTTTGTTACCTCAGTACTCCGTCATTTGTGAATTGATTTGGAAAATCCCATAGAAATTGCATCAAAATCGGCTCAGTAGTTTTGCAATCAAAATAACTGGAGAATTCGTTTACTTGGAAGGCATAATATTGTCAAGTTAATTAAAAGCTTGCAAAAATAGTATTGTATTTGTTATAAAAAAAGTTTTAAAGAACCCTTAGTGCCCTTTTTTATAAATAATAGGCTTGCGTTTGACCACCATCTCGCCTGATGTTAAGCGATGATGTGGTCTACGTTGGAGCACCGCTTACCTAGAAGGACCCGATTCACTCGTGATTTGAAGACACCCAGATTGTAACCATCGGGGAACACCTATTCAGGCAGCGCATTCCACAGACTAGCAGTTAGCACAATAAATGTGGAATCAAAGCGCTTCGTACGGGTTTTCGGAATATGAACCATAAAGCGGTGACGATTTTTCGTGCCCGCTCTGGCAGTCCGAGAGAATAATGGGCAGGAGGGAATTAGACCGTGTAGATCCGATGCAGACTCTCCGAAATGTATCCGATAAAAAACCGATAGACTAGCAATTTTACGTCGATGCTCAAGGCTTGGTCTGAACTAAGGATTCGTTGCTGAAGAGCTTCTTGGCACGTTTCTCTATAGACTCCAATGCCCTAAGCGTGTACCATTATGTGGCCAACTTGCTCGTTTCCTCACTTTGTTGCAAATAAATTACATTAAGTAATCCATTATCAAGTTCTACCCCTTTCTGAAACTAATCCAAATTGCAGCATTCACCGATCCCCTAAATTCCCTGCTGCATGTTTGGTCGCATCCCTAGGGAGGGAATTAGCACTGCACTATTACGTCAGGGAGGTAAAGAAAGAAAAGTATTGAATTTCGAGCTGGTTTTATTAGCACCTAAACCACAGAAAAGAGGAGTAATTAGAACGAAAATGAGAAGGAAAATCTGTTACCAAGCATTATGAGTGAACCTTGATTGAACATTCTTATTTAGATCAACGCGTCAAACTCCGCATCACAGTTGCTAACTGATTTCGAATGACTGACGTTTCGTTTATATGGGTGCAACTCTACAACAAATTTCTTACAAAAATGCTTTGACTGTCGTTTTAATTTAAACAATTTTATTTTTCTTCTTTCCTGTGCCTAAAACAAACCTAGTAAGAAACGGCTGGCAATGTCAAGAAGGCTCATCTCGAAACGTTTTTTTTTTAAATCTCTAGTGTATTTCCGCTTTTTAGGGTTCCGTACCCAAATGGTAAAAACAGGACTCTATTACTAAGCCTACGATGTATGTATGTCTGTGTCCGTCCGTCTGTCTGCCCGTACTACTTTTAAACGGCTGTATCTTTCGAACCGTAATAGATAGCAAGTTGAAATTTTCACAGAAAATGTAATGTTACAGTGGATTAAATAAGAAATAATGATAAAGTCAAAAAGTAGAAATAAAAGGGGAGTCCCCATACAACAAACGTATTTTTTTACGTATTTGTATATTGGCTCTAATGTAAAAACGGCAATACGTACAAGTGTCAAACTTGGTATGATTTTAGTACATACTCTAAAGTATAACAACAAATAAGTGCCAAGTGCGAGTCGGTGACAAATTACTGTTCAATTATCAAGTTATAATTGTGTTATACTCGAGCGCATGTAGCAAGCAATGCGTAGCAATTGCTTCGTAAATTTTGGAAGGCGTTATAATAACTGGTAATTCGGTTACTTGGGCAACCTTATTGTATTTTGTGATGGTACGGAATCCTCAGTGCGCGAGCCCGACTCTCACTTGGCCGGTTTATTTATTCATAAGTGAATATTTACATTAAACCAAGTTGAACGATTTGGTAGCAGTAGCAGGGAAGCAGCAATAGCTACCGTAATGTTAGAACAAATCCTCTTATCTTCTAATCTTAATCCTAATGAATGCCTCTAAGCATTACTAATAACAGCTTGGGAATCACTCACGCAACCGGCCGTTAAGGCGATGTTTCCACGAGCAATTTTGCTATTTTTATATAGCTTCAAAGTCCAGTCTAACTCGCTTTTGAACAACAAATCAATGGACCTAAATTTCACAGGGTCTATCTCGCTCTTGAACTAAAACTCATTGGACCAAAATCTCAATATGCCTACCTCGCGTTTGGTTTAGGCACAACGCGAATAAGGCCAGCTCTCTATTCAGAGACAATTTATGCCTAATAGTTGAAAATAATGTTGATCCGATCGTGTGTGGATGGATTACTGCTGTCATGTTTGGGACGGTTCAGCCAAATACCAGCTTGAAACTCTTGAATCGGTAGACCAGCGTGCTGCTCGACTTATAGACGATGAGAAGTTAGTGGTTAAGAAACTTCTCAGTTTAGAACACGGCCGTAGAGAAGCGAGTCTGTAAATTTTCTACAGGATTCATTTCGGAGAATGTGCATTAGAGCTACATGACCTTATCCTACCATCTCTTTTCTACTACAGGACAAGTTGGAAGTCGGCTCACTACCACCAATACATTGTGGATTTTCCTTGAATACCTGTTTTGTACCTACGTTTCTAATCCGCACGGCCAAGGATTGGGACAGCCTGCCGGCTTCTGAGGAACCATATTGACAACTTAAAAATTTAGTTTGTCTTTTAATATTGCAACTGTTTTTTTTTTTGTTTGGCTTTGCGCAAGTTCTACTCGTAATTGCCCGGTTTTTTCAATATAATAATAAACGCGGTATATAAGAGTCGTTAGTGGAGACAGTGCCTCACTCAGTGGAATCACTCAGTAAACCCGTTGGGACCGGACACATACTCATTACACATTCAAATAGGGTCTAAGGTCTGAGTACTTCCAATTTTTTATGGACATTTTATACAAAATATGTTTAGGAGCAGATTTTATCTATAACTACAAGCGTTTTGTCGCTTATGATACTTTCAAGAAAAAAGGCGAGTTAATAGTCATAAAGGGTCGGCAAAGTAGTTGTGATGCCTCTGGTGGTACAAGTAACGGTGGCAACGGCAACGGTGACTGCTTACCATCATACAACCTGTTAGCTTGTTTGCCACTTACGGTATAAAAAAAGTTGAGATCTCGAAGGTTGTCCCAATTAAATTTGAAGATATTCCACATCTAAAGGTTAAAAATTAGGGGAGGACTTCCGTTTATTGAACTTCCAGTCAAATTAGATTTTTCAATGTGAAAACACACACACACACACACATACAAAATAAACCAGTCAAGTGCAAGTCAGGCTCGCGCACTGAGGGTTCCGAACCACAACAAAATACAATAACTAGTGAAATAAAACAACATCACGCCCAGACGGTCACCTATCTAAGTATTGACCGCGCCCGACGTTGCTTAACTTGGTGGTGATCAGAAATTTGTCACCGACTCGCACTTGGCCATTATTTATTATTTGATGTTCAACTTTAGTGTGTGGACTACGTCTTTAATCATGCTAAGTTGGACGCTTGTACGTATTACTGTTTTCAAATTAGAGCCAAAAACTAGGTAAAGTTACTACGTATTAGAGCAAACACAAAAATACTTTTAAAAAAACATTTGTTGTATGGGGATTCCTTTGGTTTCAACTTTTGACTTTATTATTATTTCTTAGTTAATCCGCCGTAACATTATATATTCTGTGAAAATTTCAACTGGCTATCTGTTACAGTTTGAAAGATACAGACATTAAAAGGCAGGACGGACAGACAGACAGACAGCGGTGGCTTAGTAACAGGGTACCGTTTACACCATATGGGTACGGACCACAAAAAAATTCACTAATTGTGAATCTCCTTTTTTATAATCTGTTCAAAATATGATTCCATCCCAAACGTCCTATTGTTTCCAAATTTAACATTAAAAGACCTTGCAAAAGTTAAGAGAATCGGGTCCTAATGACCCCCACGAAGTTTTATCGCTTCAAACAATGTAGACCGTAATCTACCTAATGACGTAGTTCAGATATTGCTACGTCATCATATTTAAAAGTCTTAGTCAGATTAAAACTAAAATTCTATAGAGCTGATAGATCATCCAAATTCGCTAAACTGCACTTTATTTTTTTAAGTTGTCAGTTCGCATTAGCAAGAATGATAAATCACGTCGTGTTTTTAAAACGTATGAAAATGCTGACAATCTTCAAACGGCCGAACAGATTTTTTTGAATCGTAGCTAAGAAAGCGCACGATCAATCGCCTCTCAAACAAAAAAAAAGCTAAATCAAAATCAGTTTAGCCGTTTGGGAGCTACAATGCTACAGACAAACAGATACATGTATACGTTAAACTTAAAACATCTCTCTTTTTCAGATTTTAAACATAAAAATAAAAATTGACAATAACCGACTTGAAGACTATATGACTCCATGGACAAACTTAAACTAGTAATAAAACCGGCCAAGAGCGAGTCAGGCTCGCGCACTGAGGGTTCCGTACCACCAAAAAATTCAATAACGGAATTACCAGTTATCACTGAATAGAAATCTATCACTGACACGCACTTGGCCATTTTTTATTATTTGTTGTTATACTTTAGAGTGTGTACTAGAATCATGTCAAGTTTGACGCTTGTACGTATTACAGTTTTTACATTAGCGCAAATACAAAAATACGTTAAAAAAATACGTTTGTTGTATGGGGTTTTGGTTTTACTTTTTGACTTTTTTATTATTACGTAGGTAATCCGCCGTCACATTTCGTATTCTGTGAAAATTTCAACTGGCTGTATATAACGGTTCGAAAGATACAGCCGTTAATAGGTAGGGCAGACAGAAGGACAGACAGACACGACATCATAACATAGTAATAGGGTCCCGTTTTTATCCTTTGGGTACGGAACCCGAGAACTAAAAAATGTCAGTTAAAACAAAGATTGAAAGTCCTCATCAAAACTTTTGCTCCAAGGAACCTGTGGTATACTAGCCACATGCCACCAAAGAGTTTTTATATTATTTAAAAGAAAATGTTCTTTTGTTTTATAAGGTTTGTCAGTTTTTAGTTAGCTACATAATAAACAAGATTGTTTATAATAAAATGGATATTATTATACTAAAAACTCATCAGAACCACAAACCAAAACGTGATCTGTGTACATATTTTTTCATCTGAGTTTTCAAAAAACGCTGATTCGTTTCGTTAAAATTTATATGGTACCCACCTCTGAAGTTATAACCTACCAAACAAGAAAAGAGTCATCAAAATCAATTCATAGTTGGCGATTAGTAATCGCGTAACAAATATACAAACAAAAAATTCTTTTCGTCCGTTAAAAGGCTGACTATGATGATGATGAAAACTAAGTTTCACGTCAATTTTCAGTTATCTGAGTGTCTGATAGGTAAACCGTTTTACGATAAATGCTTGGCTCCTTTATCGGCCTAAACTCAGCACCCTTATCATTCATAATAGGTAAAATGGCGCCATTTTCAGCTACCTTCAAGAGTTATCATTCACGAAATCACACGATCAAAATAAATAAATAAATATTTGGGACATTTTTGCACACACGGTCATGTTCTTTTTTCAAAATATGCAATTCGTATCCCTAAGTTATATTACGTAAAGTCTCCACCACTTCTGTGGCATAACTTGGATTTGACTAACTTTTTTTAGCTTCCAACAGTGTAATGTATCTTTTCCTTTTTTTTTTACGGTGACTTGTTTTATTGTACAACAACACACACAAAAACACATGAAAATATTCAAATACTTGGCACTGGCAAATGCAGAAGACGTGCGACGCCAAAATTCTCTCAGGTGAAAAAAAAAAAGAAAAAAAAAATCCCCAGGGTCCGGAGTCTGTGCAGCATAGTCCCCTTCTTAGCAATTTAATTGTACCTGAAACAAACAGATACATATAAATTAGAGTTCTGTAAGTCATTTACCGACATTTTAAATGAGCTGCTTTTTTTCTTCACTTTTGTTGTCAATCTTAGAATACATTCTGGGGGTACTCTAAGATTGATAACAGAAATAAATACAATCTAGGCAGAGTTCTTTAAAATTTGGCTTTTTAGAGGAGGAAAAAATCCTTCATTTTCAAATGTCACTCCATCAAAAAGCATTCCCACACCTTGCAAAGATGAAAATCCTACACCGTTCAGTTTTCCGCTTATTTCTTCTGCGGACCTTTTTTATTTATTTGACAAAAAATATATTTTAAACTTTTTTTTTGGCTTGCGTTTGGCCGCTAACTCGCTTGATGCTAAGCGATGATACGGTCTACGATGGAGCACGCTTGCTTAGAAGAAACCGATTCACTCTTGATTTGAAGACACCCAATTTGGAAGGTGTCCTTCTCTCGAAGGTTTTCCCGCCGAGCTTTAACACGGAGCATTTCAAAAAGGGTGTTTGCAACCACGTCTTCGAGCTGGCAAAGCACTGACAACACCGGTAGTAACGCAAGTGTCCATAGGCTGCGGTTACCTCTTACCATCAGGCAAAAAGCAAGCCTATTTCACATCAGCAGCAATTGAACGTCCACTGCTGAACAAAGCCTCTTTGATAGGGGTGTTGCCATAATTCCCACGCTTGGCAGGCGGCTTGGGATCGCAGTACATTCACCGTGTACTAATAGGACGCTGCTGCCCACCCGCCGGTGGTTCTGATCGTAGTTTTAGGACATACCAGAGTCCAAATATTATTGGAGGGGCATAGTTTTACCTTGGGAGATTTCTACACATAGGTTCTAGTTTCCCAAACATCTGTCCCAAGCTGTAGGCCACGGGAAGTCACATCTCAGCAGCATATTAAGGGAACTGCCGACCCCGATGTGAAATATCGACGTGTAGCGCAGGATTATTTATCGGTGGAGCGTGGGGAATATGGGGGAGATGATAGGGTAGCAGGAGACAGCGGAAATAAGGAGCGGAGCGAAAGCTGCATAATTTTTTTTTTGGATCGGGGGACACTCTTGGCTCCGTGGCTGCGTTGAGGTACAACCAAGTTGTACATGCCTGCCTGTTGGCCCTAGAATCTCTTACGAGAAACGCATCAACGCAGGCTGCCTCTAGCTTGGAGTGGAATTAGGCTCACCAGGAGGCTGGGAGGCAGCCGAAAGACAACATTAGAATGTAATAGACATTATGAATAAAATTAAAACAACAAAGTAATAGTTTCTGTCACAAGCCGATCCCAACTCAGCGTATTGCTGATTACGTTAGGCGCATGGCATCAGATTTACTCATAAAAATTATAGTTACATAATATATGTCACAGTGTATATAAATTATTATTATCTTTTAAATAATGATCAGACAAGAAAAAAAAACATTCCAACACAAAAAAAATTATTACATAATGTCAAAATTATATTAAACAATTAGGAAAAACAAATAATATTAGTATTAGCCAATAAATAATTTAAAATATTCAGTTTTACATTAAATTCGGCCACAGAGATTGCTGCAATAACTTTATAGAAATCTGAATTGAAAATGAAACGAAAATGGCTTCATACCATTTGCAATGTAATTTTTTTTTACATCGGACTAGGCTAACGTTTGACCGCGATCTTGCCTGATGGAAAGCGATGATGCGGTCGAAGATGGAGCAAGTTTGCCCAGTAATAACCTATTAACCCTAGACTAGAACACTCCAAGATTGTAATGCTGCGGAAACACAGACAGGGGCAAGGCGTTCCATTGTTTTGCTGTTCTAATTCAGTAAGAGGAGTCAAAACGCTTGGTGCGAATAAATGGAATTTCGATCAAGTAAGGGTAGTAAGTGACGCCTTGCCGTTCGTTTAGACGTCCAGTAATGAAAAGGTGATGGGGAACAAGTTCGTGAAGTTATGTTATTCTAAAGATAATGCCCGATAGTTCTTCAAAATTCTCACTCAGTGATTTTCATCTTCAAAGATGTTGAAAATGTGCGTAAAAGTGGCCTTAAACTCTACTGTCTGCTGTGATGGTTCTATGTCATTCCGGAATATCAGTTACTAACTCATATTCTGTTTTAATAATTCTACTTGTCATACTACCATTACACCCGCGTCTCCCCACCACTAAGCCGCCACCCCACCCCGACCCCCGTTAAGCTAAAGAGCACACGGTAATGACTGTATTGATGTGCATTAATTATGTAACACTGCAAGAACTCTGAGTGTAACATACTCGACCACTGACTTCAAGAATAGATAGCATAAGTAATGAGACAAACAAGAAAATAAATAAAATAACTGGCTAAGAGCGTGTCGAGACTCGAGACAGGCTTATGGTAGGGTTCCGTTTTTCGTAGCTAAATTCATATAATTGTGGTCACAATCATCATAATTCAGAAATTGGTGGTCACAGAAAAATCGAAAAAACAAAGCTTTGTGGACTTAACCAAATGTCAAAGGTGCATCATACCAACATAACATATGCTTTTTGTGGTTTAGTCGAAAAGAAAACTACTTGAGAAATATTTTCTAAGACAATTTTACGAAAAGGTCAATGACCTTTGAGCTAGAATGTGTTCAACTTATTACAGTATTATCCCTATATCTCAAAAAGTTATAATCAGCTATTTTTGAAATAATTTTGAATGAAGCTTGTTAATATGACCTATCAACATGGTAAGTTTCAAATTTATATGTGTAAGAGTTTAGAAATGCAGGGAGGGGGGCAACTTTTTGCCACTTTGGCGGGCCATATTTCACAAAATATACACTTGATAAAAAATTATGTAACACCTTAACCTTCCCCTCATTTTAAAAGACTTATTCAACGATATCCCACATAAGAACGTGCAGCGAAAAACAAATATTTCATCACCATTTCACATATAACAGAGCCACCCCTAAAACGCAAAATTCATCATCATCATCATCAGCCAGAAGACGTCCACTGCTGAACATAGGCCTCCCCCTTTAACCTCCACACTGAACGACAGCCTGCCTTTTGCATCCACTGGATGCCAGCGACTCTCACTATGTCGTCGGTCCATCTAGTGGGAGGCCTACCTACGCTGCGTCTTCCGGTTCGTGGTCTCCACTCAAGAACCTTTCTTCCCCATCGGTTATCGGTTCTTCGAGCGATGTGGCCTGCCCATTGCCACTTCAACTTGCAAATTTAAACAGCTATGTCGGTGACTCTGGTTCTTTGGCGAATATCCACGTTTCGGATTTTATCGCGCAAAGAAACTCCGAGCATAGCTCTCTCCATTGCCCGCTGAGTGACGCAAAATTATATTATTTTTATACTAAAACTTTTGCAAGGTTCAAGCACTTGTCTTAATAACTATAGAAGTTAAAAGGTTCTAAAAAATTAGGACAGACGGACAGACGGACGGACGGACTATCTGTCATATCTTGAAGTCTACTATCCACCTTCTGGTTCCACCATCAGAGCAGTTCATTAGTACTTGCAAAGTTTCAATTCAATACAATAATTAGAAGAAGGTTAAATTCGACAATTATATGTTTTGAATTCAAACGTTGTTGCAATTACGTTGAATATGATCATGGTCACTCGTTATAATAAAAGTCTGCGTCTCAACTACACTAGCATTTGAGACACGTTTTTCTTCATCTATTTTCTAAGTCTGGGCTCACTAGTGTCGTGGTTAGGGTTGCCAACTTCTTTTACCGATGTGTTAGTTTCTTTTTAATTTATTTCATGACCCTGTATACTAAGTCCATTCCATGGCCCAGTGCATGTTGGTGAATGTTATTGGTTATGTTTTTAACTTTTGATAGACATACCAGTTTCCTAACTATGTTTTCCTTCACTTTTCTTGAGCGATGGCATGAAAATGCACATAATTTATTTATTTATAACAACACAAACAAATAAATATAAATTATTTATATTTGTTTTTAGGCAAAGAGGACGCCCGAAGAATCGAACTCGGATGGGCAGCGTTCGGGAAATTGCGTGACATCTCTCGTCCAAGATACCACAGTGCCTAAAGACAAGTGTCTTTGACCAGTGTGTGTTGCCAGTGATGACATATGGTACTGAGACGTGGTCTTTAACTATTGGCTTTTTGGAAAAACTCAGTCACACAACGGGCAATGGAGAGAGCTATGGTCGGAGTTTCTTTGCGCGATAAAATCAGGAACGTGGATATTCGTCAAAGAACCAGGGTCACCGACATAGCTATTAAAATTTGCAAGTTGAAGTGGCAATGGGCAAGCCACGTCGCTCGAAGAACCGATAACCGATGGTGAAGAAAGGTTCGAGTGGAAGCCACGAACCGGAAGACGCAGCGTAGGTAGGCCTCCCACTAGATAGACCAACTACATACTACAGACCGACTACTACTACAGAGTCGCGGGCATCCAGTGGATGCAGATGGCAGGCTGTCGTTCAGTGTGGAGGTTAAAGGGGAAAGCCTATGTTCAGCAGTGGACGTCGTCTGGCTGATGATGATGATATCTATTTTTGTTTCAACGATAGGTATCGTTGAAAAGAATATCCTTTAATGCTTCTAGCTCCTTCGGGAGCCCGGTCTGGTATTGTGTTGCGAAGGCAAAATACACTTATACACTGCTGCCATAAATGGGTGTAAATTTATCTGGCAACCCTGGTGGTAGAATGAGCAAGTTACAGAACGTGCGTGTCACCTGGGGTATCACGACAGAAGTGTCGGGTGTATGTGGGTGTCTTGATAGTGTCTGGAGTGTCCGTCGGTGTCGGCGTTTAATCGTGTGGGGTTTTCATTGATGTAGTAGAGGCGCCTTAAAATAAGATGTTACTGGCGATGGCTTGTATGAGGAATTTAGTTTTGGTGTGTTGTATGTTGAGCACTTGGTCCAAGCATTTATTTGCTCTGACAGTTACTATAATATTTTAAAATTTTAATATATTATATTTCTGTTTTGGTATAATTAGTTGATACATAAATAGGAGAGCCATTGGTTCACGTCACACAGTCTCTAACTAGTTCGGGTACCACTAGTTCGGGTAACTAGCCTCTCGGAGAATATATCTATTACCTGACCATAAATTCATCATTTCAGCCATAGAACGTCCACTGCTGGACATAGGACTCCCCCATCGATCTCCAAAAGGGCCGGTTGGAAGCGGCCTGCATCCAGCGTTTCCCTGCGCTCTCTTTTAGGTTGTGTCCATCTTGTGGGTGGACGTCCTACGCTGCGCTAACCAGTCCGTGGTCTCCATTGGAGAACCTTTCGACCCCATCGGCCAAATAATACCTAATAATGTATAAAATGTTATGTAATGCGTGTATAATACGAATTATGTGTTTAACAAGAAACAAAAATAATGTTAGATTGTTGTGTGTTTTTTGAAGTAAAAATTAAGCTTTGTTATTCTGCATGCATTCCAAGCGCTAGACGCTGCAGAGTTTTATAAAGATCCATCTAATCCTAACACTGAATCCAACCTAACACCGGCAGCGCTCCTATTAATCGTAAGTCCAGCAACACCGCGCTTGCGGTCTGTTTAACGCCCGTACGCTTTCAATTTGCACCTTTCGGCCCCATCGGCCATCTGTTCTGCGTGTTATGTGCCCTACCCACTGTCACTTCAACTTGCTATCCGGTGGGCTATGTTGTTAACTTTCCTTTGTCTACGGATCTCCTCATTTCTAATTCAACCATGAATTATGCCTCAATAACTGATTTGTATTTGTAAAAACTGTAAGTATAAAAACATTTTCTTTTAATATTTCACTGTAGTGCATCGGGTATCTGCTACAGTATTGTGACAATTGTATTTATTTTTTCGCTATTTCAGAGTTTCTCCCATAGTAAAAGTTGTTCTTAAAGACGGGTACTATGGAACTTAATCTTAGTACATCCTTTCAGCGTAACCCAGTATAACAACTTTAAAAAAAAACAATAACACCTACCCACTAATATAAATTCCACAAAAACTATACTTAAGTAGAGGTTAAAAACCCGCTTTAGAGCACTAGAACTCAACTGAAACGTAGCAACAAACCAACCTCTCATACTAGCGTCACAGAGTAAAAATATAACAGAATTCCAACTGCAAAGGCCGCGGTACAAAATACGGGATGCGCGATGAAAACGAGTTCATTTTTACAGCATTTTGCATATTTACAGTTATATGATTATTAACGGAATATTTCCCGTGATAAGGTTGTAGATGGAGCTTCTGACATTTCGGCGTATTTACATGCACCATGTTCACGGGAAGACTGAAGAATGCGGTGTTAATGAAAAACAAAGTTAGGTGCAGACAAAACGATGTATCCTCTTTCTTAGACTTTTGCTACGGTTATCACTAGAACTCGAACTCGAACCTAAGTCCCAACAAAACACACTCACTGTATGATATCCCATACAACAAACATATTTTATTAACGTATTTTTGTATTAGCTCTAATGTAAAAAATAAATTCCGGACAAGCGTCAAACTTGGCATGATTATAGTTCACACTCTAAAGTATAATAACACAAATAATAAATTATGGCCAAGTGTGAGTCGGTGACAAATTTCTGTTTATTACAAAGTTATGATTGTTATACTCGAGCGCCTATAGCAAAATAATTAACTGTGGCTGTGTAGCATTGCTTCGACAATTTTGGAAGGCGTTATAGTAACTGGTAATTCGGTTACTTGGACAACCTTATTGTATTTTGTGGTGGCACGGAACTCTCAGTGCGCGAGCCCGACTCGCACTTGGCCGGTTTATTTCATTAGTACATAGTTGTCCCTCTGTTGTTTTCTTATCTACAATTCTACACTAGCGTGCAGTAATTGCCCGAGCAAAAAGTGGCATTAAAGAGTGGCGCCAACTGCAATTACATTTGAAGTAGAAGCGTTGAATTGTTTCTACTTTTAATTTGAGTATGTTGTTACATCAAAATAAATTGTGTAGCTGAGAAGTGTTATTATGATTTGTTTTTGAAAATTTTATTTTTTATAAAACAATTTTAAACTATCGTGTTGTTTACTATAGTTACTTTATATGATTATTTACGGGGGTATATTTACCGTGGCAAGGTTGTGGAATGAGATCCGGATATGTTTTTTTGTATTTTTTATGGTTGAGTTTTTGTAATTGTATTTTACGTATATTTATTAAGTGTTGTCCTGATATTATTTTTTTGTGTTTTTTATGTGACAGAGCGAACTATAAATGTCGCTGCCATTTCAGGCAGTTTATTATCGAACGTGTTTAGTCTTTTACTCCTTGTCAAATTTAGAACTTGATTGAAAAAGACAAATGACGGTATAAGTTATGCCAATGCTACTACTCCGTGTTTTGTCTTTTACTCTTTTTCAAATTTAGAAATAGATTGAATAAGACAAAAGATAGTATAAATTTTGTTATTCTAAGGCTACATGTTTATTTATAAGGGTTAGTGCAGAATGCATTAAAACTGATAAACCGTTAATGCAAATTGAAAGCGTACGGGCGTGAATCAGGCCGCAAGCGTGGCGTTGCTGGACTTACGATTAATAGGAGCGCTGCCGGTGTTAGGTTGGATTCAGTGTTAGAATTAGATGGATCTTTATAAAACTCTGCAGCGTCTAGCGCTTGGAATGCATGCAGAATAACAAAGCTTAATTTTTACTACAAAAAACACACAACAATCTAACATTATTTTTGTTTCTTGTTAAACACATAATTCGTATTATACACGCATTACAATAACATTTTATACATTATTAGGTATTATTTGGCAGATGGGGACGAAAGGTACGCGAAAAGAGACCACGGAGCGGTAAGCGCAGCGTAGGTCGTCCACTCACGAGATGGACAGACTACCTAAAAGAGACCGCAGGGGCTGGATGCAGGCCGCTTCCCACCGGCCCTTTTGGAGATCGATGGGGGGGAGGCAGTGGACGTCCTGTGGCTGTAATGATGATGACTTACGCAAATCGCATGTGGTCAGTATCGGAGACTATCTAAAAGTTATAACGCTCCCCATTCACAATATTCGGACCACTTAGCTAGACTATACGGGGATGTTGTTAATGCACCTATAGCAGTTTGCTTCTAACTCTGCTGTCCGAGGGATACAGGTTACCACAAATTTACGATGCTTTTATAAATAAAGGGGCTAGAGAAAGGGGCATGCAGTGATTTAACGGAATGGGTTATAGAAGCGTTTGCTTTTGTTTTTAGAGGTAAATCAGAGTATAATATTAAAATTCAACTTTGTATGTCATTGTGTAAGTATGTATGGTTGTGACCACAGATAAGAGAAGTAAATAGAACGGAAATGAGAAGGAAAATCTGTTACCTATCTGTTTTGTTTATTCGTTCTGCTTAAATTTCATATAACATTCAATCATATCTACGAAAATGTTGAAATGCACGAGACTCGTAAATTCGATGTTGAAACCCTTATAAAACTTTTTTCATTAATTGTTCAAAAACAACGAAGCTTTTCAATAAGTAATTAAAAAGTTATGACCTACATTGCAACAAAAACAAAGGAGCAAAACAATCGACAATCGCGGCTGAAAATGAATCAATCAGCTGCATTCGACAAGTTTTAAATATCTCGGGGTCAGATCGACCCCGTGTGGGGTAATTACCCGTGAGTCCATGTCCACCCGGTTGGAAGCGCACGGGTTGTCCAAAACAGAGTTATTGAGAAAATAAAAAAGTAGTTTTTTTCTTTTTCCTCGATTAGGGGTTTTGGCTTCATACGATCTGCGCAATTGCGCGATTTCCTCGTCATTGTCAAAAAGCGATAACCGCAAAATTCTGACATTTTGTTTAGGAACTATTACTGCCGCCGGTTGCAAGTGGCGCTAGTGTCTAAGCCTGTTTTCATTCGGTATTTTATTTGTTTTTCTGCAATTTCAACGGTAATAGCCATATATTTTTAAACTAATTACTTCTGAGCTATCAAACACCTTCTTAAACTTAATAAACTTTTTCTTTCTTTCTTTCTTGACACACCCGCGAAGATCTAAGCGGTAAGCGCTCAGATTAAAGGGTTCAAGATGCATGTATCTTAGCCGAAATGTCAGGACCCGCAACCTTATCACGGTAAATATGTATATTCCATATCCCAATCCCTAGTATATTGAAAAAGTGTACAAAACAGAAAAGGTTGAAGGAGGCCTTTGCCAACTGGCAAACATATCTACAAATAATTTAACACTGTGTTTAAATTTTTGAAGCGTATTTAAATTACTGTAAGGAAAGATATGGGGCAGACCTTTGCCCTGGAGTGAGACAGTATGTAAATAAATAAATAAAATAGAACGAATAAGGAGGCATTATACCTACACATACACATCATCAATCAGCCAGTAAACGTCCACTGCTGAACAAAGGCATCCCTCTTAGAATGGGGTGTTGCCATAATCCCCACACTTGGCAGGCGGCTTGGGGATCGCAGTACGTTCACCGTGTACGGCCGCTGCTGCTATCCGGTGATTCTGGTCGCAGTTTTAGGACATATCCGGGTCCTAATGAGAAGGCAGCCCTAAGTAAACAGACCGCGGTGTCGTTTCCGAAATTAAAATTAAAACGTCGATATGTTAATTAACGTGAAGATAATGTTGTTACCGAAGGCCCGCCCGCCCAGCCGGGCCTGATTGGGCGGAATGCGATATTTTCAATAATTAACGAACTGAATACTGCTCGTTTTCACATGTTTTCTTTGATAATATCGTGTTTGTTTTAATGGCTATACATGGTTACGCGGTTTTGGTGTACTAAACCGAAAGGGGGCCCTAGTACCCACCCACCCTACCCATCATTATAAAAACTTTTACTATGGGACCAACCCAGAAATCGCGAAATAAATATCAGCGGTTCCATACATTTTGTCGAGTGTGAATAACCTTTTTCTATGGAACAGCTGGTATTTTTTCTGCGATTACAGATTTGCTCCGATAGGTAAAGTAGCTCTTAAGATGGGTACTTTGGACCCGTTTCGGCTTAGTGCACTCTTTCCGCGTAACCCAGTGATATTTTTTTTCACTCAAATAGCGTTAACGGCTTCAACCGCCTAAGTTGGCAACGTCAAATAAGAGTATAATACAAATAAAGTAAGGCGCCAGCCTTACTTTATTATTAATTATATATTTTATTACAGCCTTACATTGAAAATTATTGATGATGGTGATGATGAAGAATCCTTACATTTGTTCGCCACACCTGGCAAGGCTCCTGGTAACGTCTAAAAATAGGGGTTAGTACATTAAAAAAATATTTGAATTGATAACTTCCTCTTGCTAGAGTCAGATTAAAGTCAGCTGTCATAATGTGCTCCATAATTTCCTGACCAAGTAAACATTTCTACGATCAAAACCAAATTGTCCAAACTATATTGTCGAGTGCCAAAATTGCTCCAATATCCCATTACCCTAGTAAAATGCAATCTATATGCATAAACCACATTAAATTTAAGTGATGTCTCTTCATAGCTAGCGTATACTATAACAGCATTAGCGAAAACTGGGCTTTCAGTGCATTAACGAATTTTGCGTACACTGTGAGTACTTTAAAGCTGATCCAAACAATAGACATCCCCTGTATAGATAGGGGGGGGGGGGTGTTTTACACCCCCCCACCTCCACCCTCCAATACTATATGTATATTATTGTCACCCCCATAGAACAGAGAAGTAAATAGAACGGAAATGAGAAGGAAAATCTGTCGCCAGGCATTATGATAGTACCTTGATTGAACATTCTTATTTAGATCAACGCATCGAACTCCACATCTCAAGAACTTGGACCTTGACTTTTTGGGTTAGGTCTCAAAGTTCTTTGTGCGCATCACAGTAAGTTGCTAACTGATTTGAATGGCTGACTTTTCGTTTATATGGGTGCAACTGGCTACAACAAGTTTCTAACAAAAATGCCTTCGTGCAATTTTTTTTATTTTAAATACGTCTTTTCTGTGGTCACACCCCCACATTATTTTAAGGGCGCGCTCAATGTCAGCCCAATCTCTTTCGCACATTTTAAAGACAGTTTTTATTTTGGTTTTCAGATACCGAGCAGTGGGTCGCACAACGCAGCCGCTGCCGTCAGACACGGTCGCCGTGATCGGAATGCTACCTTTAGTACCTTAAGTCTATGATTTCCCAAAATACTCGAAATCAATTCACGACTACAATAAAACAATTGATCGACTTTTCATTCATCACAACATCACATTCATATATTTTCATTCATTTTCGTTCATTCTCCACAAAGAATTCATAAACATATCAAACTCTCCAATTATAATTTCAATCTAAATCCAAATTTCCAAATCTTGATTTCCAGTGCATTGAATATCAATTCACGTGCCAATTAGTGCCGTCTAAACATTATCTGAGCCACGGAGGAAATACAAAGATGAGGTGGCATAAGTAAGCACCAAAGACATAAGATAGCCCGTTGGTCCAGTTGGTAGTGAACCTACCTTTTGACCTTGGGTTTGATTCCCACCTAGGACAAACATTCATGTGATGAACATTTGTGTTTGTTCTATATCTGGTTGTTAATATCTATTTAAAATAAATAAATAAAATAAATAAATATTTGGGACATTTTTGCACACACGGTCAGTAAAGTATGTATTTAAAACTAAAATTATATGTATGTATATCAGTCTCTGGCAGCCATATCACAAGCTTTGCTTAGTTTGGGGTCAGATGACCGTGTGTGCAAAAAATGTCCTGACTATTTATTTAATTTATATGTCAGGCTAGACCTCTCAATTTCACTTACTTCGCATTTGTGTGACCTGTCTTAAAGCCATTGCAGACCATGCGTAGTGCAAGTAGCAATAAAAAGTTGCAAGATAGCTACTACGCATCGTCTGCATCGTTTTGCTTAGTGCAAGTGACAGAGGTAGTCGTTAGAAGTACTTTCACTGCGGCTTAAAATTTAGATCTATACTTAAACTGTAACTGTGCTAAGTTTCAAGCACTTGCTTTAATGACTGTAGAAGTAAGAAGTTTCTAAAACATTTAGGCGGACGGACAGACGGACAGACATATGGACGGACAGAACAAATTTATAAGGGTTCCTTGTTGGGCTACGGAACCCTAAAAAAGAAGCAACTCGTAGAAGTAGATGTGAATTGTTAACCATCAGAATGAAGGACAATCCAGATTTTAATAAAGTACATGAAGGCAGGATGTAATTAATACGCGTGTCACGCATTGTAAATAAATAAATAAATAAAATAAATATCTGGGACATTTTTGCACACACGGTCATCTGACCCCAAACTAAGCAAAGCTTGTAATATGGCTGCCAGAAACTGATATACGTACATATATATTTTTAAATACATACTTAAATAGATATTAACACCCAGACATAGAACAAACACAAATGTTCATCACACAAATGTTTGTCCTAGATGGGAATCGAACCCACGCCCTCAAGCACAGAAGATAGGTTCACTACCAACTGAGCCACCAGGGCGGTCAAATTGTCACGAATTAAATATTTTTTTTGATCAAAATATCGCAATGGTCAACTCATTTTAGTTTTCGTCTATTTACGAGTATATTGTCGGTAAAGCTTAGTAATTTATAAACTTTCGTGATTTGAACACATGTTAAAACAAGGTAAAGCTTGCTTAAATTATTTTAGAGTTAGTTGAAGATATTGTTATGTCATCTCCTTTTCATATCTGTTCCGTGACCTGTACATACATAGCCACTCCGGCTCCGGCCGAGCCAATTATTCTTCTCCCGAACAGGAAACACACGAATGCTTTTAACCTTTACCATCTCTTTTAACTTTACTATCTGGTGAAAAATTACAATTAACTTGTATATCTTTCAATAGAAATAACCTAGTATAGAACTAGGTTATTTCTATTGAAAGATATACAGGGTTACTGGTAATCAGTTAACATCCTCTAGTACAGGGGTGTCCAAAAAAATTTTGTGGCGGGCCGGACTTATTAGCTTTGTAACTATGGCGGGCCAAGAGATGCTTCGTCACTGAGCAAATCAAGACTAATAAATAAATAAAATGGTAGAAAGGGTATATTAGGCCTGTACGTTGCATGCGCGGAGGGAGTGGGAGGGTGAGAGGGGCGGTAGTGTTAACGTTTTCGCGCGCAGGTGTTGTTCCAAGAATTAAAATTGCATTTACGTTTTATTTTTGGGCTTCTCCCGATATGCTAGTCCACGTTTTCACCGAGTCGTATTGTGATCGATCGAGGTATTTTTTTAAGAACAGCGTTTTAATATTTTACGATCACATAACTTCGTCACGTCGTTCTTTACAAAATGTCGTCTAAAAAAGTTAAAAGTTACCCAACTTTAAACTCGTTGGCGGGCCATATGTTGGACACCATTGCTCTAGTACATCAAAAAATCAATTTTTCTTTTACATCTCTCCGATATTCGCAAAAAACCGTCGTTCTATAAAAAAAAACATTCCCCGACAAAATGTATAAAACAGCTGATTTTTAGGAGGTACGGAACCCAAAAAAATGGTATCAAAGCGCTTCATACGAGTTTTTTGGAATATCAAACAGTGTCGACACAGAAAAGGTCATCATCATCGTCATCAGCCGGAAGACGTCCACTGCTGAACATATGCCTCCCCCTTTAACCTCCACACTGAACATCTGCCATCTGCATCCACTGGATGCTCGCGACTCTCACGTTGTCGTCGGTCCATCTAGTGGGAGGCCTACCTACGCTGCGTCTTCCGGTTCATGGTCTCCACTCAAGAACCTTTCTTCCCCTTCGGTTATCGGTTCTTCGAGCGATGTGGTCTGCCCATTGCCACACCAACTTGCAAATTTTAATAACTATGTCGGTGACTCTGGTTCTTTGGCGAATATCCACGTTCCGGATTCTATCGCGCAAAGAAACTCCGAGCATAGCTCTCTCCATTGCCCGCTGTGTGACTCTGAGTTTTTCGAAAAGGCCAGCAGTTAAGGACCACGTCTCAGTACCGTATGTCATCACTGGCAACACACACTTGTCAAAGACCCTTGTCTTTAGGCACTGTGTTATCTTGGACGAGAAGATGACAAGCAATTTCCCGAACGCTGCCCATTCGAGTTAGACATCGCTATCATTAAATTTTAATCCTCAGTAACTCTTGTTCTATTTATAGTTTCTCGCAACACCTTTCCTTCATTTCCTATGATTCATTACTATCGCATTGAAAGGCTTAATTCAAGTCTAACAAAGTTATCATAACATTCCTACTTTTTCCTATTAACCCGTTGCACGCCGTGCGTGAGAAACAAGAGCGTAAGCCGAATTAGCAGCTTACCACTAACACCGCAAACTGACCGTGAGTGCTCTAGTTTTCTCGTTTAGAGATGAGACAGTATGCGTTCTATTCGGATTATTTTTAAGCCCCGACGCAATAAGAGGGGTGTTATAAGTTGAACGCATGTATCTGTGTATTTGTGTGTCTGTTTGTGGTATCGATTCGATTTAGTTTTTTTCGTTTTGTTTTATCGAGTGTTCTTAGCTATGGATTCAAGAAAATCTCAAATTCAGCCGTATTAAGATCACAGCTCTTTTATTGGGGATTTAAAAAAGCAATTTATACTTGTTCATCAGCTAAGAATGTTAACCTTGCTGTAACTATTGCCAAGACCTCCTCGAGACACTTCTCGTGAACCTTGCGGGAACCGATTGCCTGAACTGACCTGAGCACAACATTTTGCTCTTTTTTAAACCAATGAAAAAAGAAGTTTGTTCTCTATTTGACGCGTAGGTATATTTTTTTTATCTGTTCCGCCATCCTGTAAAATATCAACACGAAAATTGTTTTATACTATGTGCAATGTTATTCTAAGGATAATGCCTAATCGCTGTGTGTGTTTTTTTTTAAAGTGGTTGTGGCATGCGAATGAGATAACTGTGGCCGGTGAGCACATCCTTAAATAAATTATAATTGAGTTTGAAAGAAATTTAAAAAAAAAGACAACTATCCTCTAGTATCGGGATTCGATGGCTTTGCGGCCGACGCGGCGTTTCAATTTGCGTGCTGTTGCGCTTCTCAGTATAAATGTTCTCTCTCAAATAACCATGGACTGTGGCTGATGCGCAAATCTTGATTTTGAATGAAATATTAATCTTGAAAAATTAGTGCAAGATCGTAATATATCGAGATCTCGGTATACCTACCTACCGAGATTACATTCCATAGTGTTTACTCATTATTATTTCGCCGAGAATGTTCTAATCCGAAAACACCCCATCCCTAACGAAAGCTTAAGCCCCATCGAAAACGTGAACGGCTATTATCTTAGAAATTGCGCTAATATTATACAAAAGTATATTTTTAGCGGGAATACCTCGCCAGGCATTGTTTGCCTGGTCTTTTCTGCACGCAAATGTATCTAATTAGTATAATTTTCAGCGCCCTCGTTATACCCCGGGTTTGGTGCAAACCATACGCGGGGTGTTAATGGGTTAAAACAAAAATTGTCCAAATCATTTTTTTCTGTGTATACTGTTTCACCATCATCAGCCATAAGATGTCTACTGCTGAAGATAGTCCTTCCCCTTACAACTCCACACAACGACAGCCTGCCATCTGCATCCCCTGGATGCCTGCGACTCTCACGATGTCGTCGGTCCATCTAGTGGGACGGCTACCTACGCTACGTCTTCTTATTCGTTTTCTTCACTCAAGAACCTTTCTTCCTCATCTGTTATCGGTTCATGGAGCGAAGTGGACTTTAAAAAAAATGCTTGCGTTATACCACCATCGCTCTTGTTTTTTTATTTTTTTAATAATTTGATAAAATTCTAATACTCAATAATTGCACTTTATGAAATTTACATAGGCACAGATCTTAGGTAGCATCATGGTTTAGGTAGGTACTGGGCTTTAAGCTTGGCGAGCAGTGCAACCACCCGGGACCTCGCTCTTGCAGGGATGGTGCATTCGCGCAAAAACCCAAGTAGAAATACTTTTTTTATAGGCTTGCGTTTGACCGCCAACTCGCCTAAGGAGATGATGCGGTTAACGATGGAGCAAGCTTGTTTAGAAGAAACCGATTCACTCATGATTTGAAGAAACTCAGATTGTAACTATAGGGAAACAACCATTCAGGCAGCGCATTCTACAGACTAGCAAACTGACTGCTTTCTGACTGCTTTTTGACTGCCCCGATGGCTCAGTTGGTAGTGAACCTATCTTCTGTGCTTGGGGGCGTGGGTTCGATTCCCATCTAGGACAAACATTTGTGTGATGAACATTTGTGTTTGTTCTATGTCTGGGTGTTAATATCTATTTAAGTATGTATTTAAAAATATATATGTACGTATATCAGTTTCTGGCAGCCATATTACAAGCTTTGCTTAGTTTGGGGTCAGATGACCGTGTGTGCAAAAATGTCCCGAATATTTATTTATTTTATTTATTTATTCAGGCAGCGCATTCTACAGACTAGCAAACTGACTGCTTTCTGTGGGACTGCCCATTGTCACTTCAACTTGCAAACGTTAGCAGTTATAATAACGTTACGTTTAGATACGTGTATTTTAAAACACTGTTTTCAACTATCACGGTTGTTCACTAAACTCGCACTAGACCATTATTTTTTTGTTGTTATACTTTGTAGTGTGTAGATACTATAATCATACCAAATTTGACGCTTGTGCGTATTACCGTTTTTACATTAGAATAAATACAATAAAAAAATACGTTTGTTGTAACGGGACACCCCCTCTTTAAGTTTTACTTTTTGACTTTATTATTATTTCCTAGTGAATCCGCCAAAATATTACAAATTCTGTAAATAAATAATGTGGTTATCTATTACGGTTCGAAACATACAGCCGTTAAAATTTATACAGACAGACAGCGTAAATTCAGTAATAGTAATAGGATCCCGTGTTTGCCCTTTGGGTAATGAAACCTAAAAAAAATATGACCATGTATGTATATAAAACACAAACAACAAAAACGCAACTTTCTTTCAACTTGCGCCAACTTCCAGAACACCTGCTAAGACTGAGCAATAATTGCAACAAACCGAGTGCTGTACAACAGATGTTTCAAGCGCCCTGTATACCTGCATTCGTACCTGTCTGGAGCACCATGTATATTACTATAGTTGTGTGGTCTCGTAGACTAGTAACTGGCTTTTAGATATCTTGAGAAATAGCACACACTAAAGTGCTGTGGCATTGCTTCTACCGCGTGGTTTCAAAGTTATTTTTTTTTGTTATTTGGTTTCATGAACTTGGATACAAAGCCTTTCAGTCGTAATATTTAACAAGTTTACATAGTATTTAATAGTATCAAACAAGTCATGCAAAGTCACGGTCAAGTCAAACTCATGCTCCAGTTAAGTGGTGGAGGCTTTACAAGAGGCTTCTATGGAGTTTTGGAAACAACATGAAAAGACACGTTTTACCTCGTTATATGACTTACCCACACTCGAGCACGTTCGAGAGCACTCAATAAATAATAATCCACCATTATTACATATTAAGACTCGAAAATACACGTTTAGGAAAATAATACAACGAGCCGTCATGTTTTTTTAGGATTCGGTACCCATAGGGTAAAAACGGGACCTAATTACTAAGCCTACGATGTCTGTCTGTCTATCCGTCCGTCTGTCTGTCCTACCTTTAAACGGCCTTTATCTTTCGAATCTTAATAGATAGCCGTTGAAATTTTCACAGAATACGTACGTTACGGCGGATTAACTAACAAATAATAAAAAAGATAAAAATTAAAAACGAAACGGGGCTTCATGCAACAAATGTTTTTTTTTTACACGTATTTTGTATTAGCTCTAATGTAAAAACGGTAATAGTATACAAGCGTCAAACTTGGCATGATTGTAGTACATACTCTAAAGTATAATAATAAATAATATATTTGTTTGAAGTTGTTTCTATTGAAGGTAATAAGAGCGTGTTTAGGTCTACACAGGCTTGTACCACTAACATACACCTCCCTAGATACTAATTGCCAACAACAAGCTTGTAAGCGCATAGCACATTTGCATTGACATGATGCCTTGTTATCTACTGATTGTACAAATCTGATCAGTTAGACAAGACCCACTTTCTGTTAGCGTTAACGCCTACGGAAAAATGAAATTGTATGAAAATGACATTGACAATGACATTTTCATCTTTCAGCAGGCGTTACCGCTAATATATAGAAAGTGGGTCTTGTCTAACCCCCCAGAGATGGTAAATTAAGTGGGCACATGGGCAGCGTTTTGTCCATTCAAACGTATTCTCGTGTTTCCTCCGTGATCCCTGGATAATACCGCTAGAGCTGTATGTTTTTTTTTATAAAATCTTTCTTCTCTATTGTTATGCTTATATCATTTATTTTTTCTTATAAGTTAACTACTATTATATATGTTTATCTATGCTACTATTTAAGAAATATGGGCCTTTAAAAATCCCAAGAATTGTTTTTTTTTTACCGCCATGTACCGCCATAGACACCTATCAAACAAATTTGACGAGTTTAAAAAACAAAAATAAATGAGCTTAGATCAATCCTTTTCACAACTATTAATTAAAATATAATGAAATCGGTCTTTCAGTTTAAATGAGAAAACGGAAAAATACGAGACGATGATTTTGTCTACTTTTGTAGGTATAATCGATCCGAGCTGCAGTTGTCCCTATTGCGCTATACGGAGAGAGGTTTGAGGTCAGGGGACAGCAATATATTTGCTAAATTCCTTTTCATCAAATTTCTTGGCCGTGGTATGCCCTCTTAAGGCCGCGCTCACCGGTCAAAGCTATCTATTTTGCACATTTTCATATGTTTTACCCCCGACGCAAAAAGAGGGGTTATAGTTTAACGTGTGTATCTGTGTCTGGCTGTGGTGTCATAGTTCTAAAACGTCTAAACCGATTTTGATTTAGTTTTTCAAGTTCCGTACCCAATAGGTAAAAAGGTTCCGTACCCAAAAGGTAAAAACCCGCGGGATCTTATTACTAAGCCTAAGATGTCTGTCCGTCTATCCTACCTATTAACGACTGTATATTTAGAACCGTAATAGATAAGCAATAAAAAAAAACAGAATATGTAATGTTACGGCAGATTAACTAAGAAATAATAAAAAAGTCAAAAAGTAACACAACAAACGTATTTTTTAACGTATTTTTGTATTAGCTCTACTGTAAAAACGGTAATACGTACAAGCGTCAAACTTGGCATGATTATAGAACACATTCTAAAGTATAACAACAGATAATAAATAATGGCCAAGTTTGAGTCGGCGATAAATTTCTGTTCATTACCAAGTTATAATTGTGTTATACTCGAGCGTCACTGTAGAAAAGAATTAAATATGTGGCTGTGTAGCAATTGCTTCGACTATTTTGGAAGGCGTTAAGCCTGAACAATAACTGATGGTTGTATTTTGTGTAGTACGGAATCCTCAAAGCACGAGACCGGTTTTTTTTTTGTGACAAAGCTATTAAGCAAGAGAGCGTAGTGTTTCATCCAACTTATAAACTCTGACAATTAAATCTCTCCCAGATTAAACCTAACGACCCGTTCGCCGTAAATTCGTAACTGTTCACAACTTGAGGAAGTCATCATTTGACACTTAAAAACTTTCTTGAAGGTTGCCACTAACTTTGCAACTCAGAATCACTTTGCTCTGAAGGAATTTGATTCCATAAAACTAAATCATCATATTCAGCCTTTTAACAGTCCACTGAGGACTTTTAGCCAACCCCCCCGAAAGGGTGATTGGGCCATATCCACCACGCTGGCCCAGTGCGGGTTGCTGGATTCACATACGCCATTGAATTTCTTCTCCATACGTATGCAGGTTTCCTCACGATGTTTTCTTCATCGAAAAGCCAGTGGTATGATAATCCGCACATAAACTCCAAAGAGCTCATTGGTACGGGCACGGGGTTTAAACCCGCGACCTCAGACTTTTTAAGTCTAGCGGTCTCCCAAATGGGCTCCCACGGCTTAAATAGATAAGTATATAAGCATAAAACTAAATAGATAAGTAGAAAAATAAATATTTAACACAGATCTTTATTAGGTTAGGAAACAGCAAATTTTGGAAAAATTCAACATTTATATCAACTTACTACTGCGTTTTGCAAAAGTAGTTTTTCCATACCTAGCCAGACTTGTCCTGGAGACAGTTTTCCCGTCTAACCCGAATTACCTGAAAGAATAGAAACATCAAATTAAGCACATCGAAAAGTATAGTTGGGCAACTTGATTAATATAAATCAGGTGTTACTTTGCGTAAGTCCTTCTCCAAACAGTTTTTTTTACGAATCTCTTGTGTATTTCCTCTTTAACGTCGCAATACAATAAGGAATTTGGGATCTATTGTTTTTGTTTTACTGTCAGAGCAAATAAAAATTGCTTTAATATTTGCTTTTTTATAAATTTTTATTTGCTCTGAGGTTTCACTACAAATCCTAACCTTTGACAACCATTTATTATACCTACGCAAAAATAAGCAAGCTCATAAGCAAGCTCAAAGTCGCATTACGAGCTATGGAGAGGGCTATTCTCGGGGTTTCTCTACGAGTTCGAATCAGAAATGAGGAGATCCGTAGACGAACGAAAGTTACCGACAAAGCCCACCGGATTTGCAAGTTGAAGTGGCAGTGGGCAGAGCACATAGCATGCAGAACAGATGGCCGATGGGGTCGAAAGGTTCTCGAATGGAGACCACGAACTGGTAGACCGGAGATGGATATACGACCTAAAAGGGACCGCAAGGAAACGCTGAATGCTAGCCGCTCCAAGCGGCCCTTTTTGTGATCGATAGGGGGAGGCCTATGTTCAGCAGTGGACGTCTTTTTCATGATGATGATGATGACTATATTTTTATAGCTGTTCCCGCAACTTCGTACGCGTAGACTTTCATATAAACTTTCAACCCTCTCTCGGCCCTTTCGCGTAATCCTTTCTTAGCGGATCTACACCCCATAAGGAATCTACCTGCTAAATTTCAGCTTACACACGCGCCCGCGCACACCCACTTACACATACGCACACAAACACAAACGCACGCACGCGCGCACCCACATGCAGCGACGTCTATGAACTAACAGTCCACGTGCAAAAATGGGCGGCAAGGTCGTCTGCAGGGTACGTTTGACTCATTAAGGTTTGACTATACTCGTATGCATCATGCCTGATTTAGGCAGGTGTGTTCACACCCGCCACGCCACCTTGTTGTATGATGTGAGATGACCTATTTATGGACAGCAAACACTTAATTAACCACACACTTTTACGACAAATCCTTCAATCCATATGTCCGAACGCCCCGCTTGGCGCTCGCCCCAGCCCCGGAGGCTTGGCCTCGGTGCCAGATTTGGCCCATAACAGCGGCTAATGGAACTATTTGGGCCAGTTTAAGTGCGGGGTTAAACTGATCGCTTGTAATCGCCGATATACGCGGAACTGTGCCAATTAGGGCACTGCTAAAAGCCTTTATTTGCACAGATAAAAACTATCTCTGGGACTTACGATTCCAAACATAGAGGGAAATTTCTGAAAGGAAACCTGCTTTCCATATTTTATTAAATAATTGGCTTGCGTCTGACCGTCACCTCGCCTGATGTTAAGCGATGATGCGGTCTACGATGAAGCACGCTTGCCTAGAAGAAACCGATTCACTAGTGATTTGAAGACACCCAGATTGTAACCATCGGGGAACACCCAGTCTGGCAACGCATTCCAGACTAGCAGTTTGCACAATAAAAGTAGAATCAAAGCGCTTCGCACGGGTTTTCGGAATATCTACTATAAAGCGGTGCCGTCTTTTCGAGTCTCTGGCAGTTCAATAAAAAATGGGCATGAATGAATTAGATCATGTAGATCCAATGCACACTTTCCGAAATGTATCCGATAAAAACCAATACAAATTTGCGCCGATGCTCAAGACTAAGAAGCTTAGTCTGAATTAGGAATTCGTTGCCGATGCCCTGCGATGGATCATCTTCATAAACTTTCGTCTTGAACTTCGAGAGCCTTAAGGTCTCGCCTGGTGGTGTATTCAACTCCTTTCAATATTTTTTTACATAAAAACACCATTTATAACCGTTTTTCAAAAGAGCCTGCAATTCTGTATTGAACGAAACGTTTTGAGAGACCATAGGCATACTTTTGCAAGATTTCTTTTATGTTTTTTAGGGTTCCGTACCCCATAAGGAAAAAAGAACACTTATAGGATCACTTCGTTGTCCGTCTGTCTGTCTAGACCCTTTTTCTCAGGAACGCGTTTCTTAGGTCTGCACAATCTTTGGAGCTGAGAGAAAATCATACTTCTAAGTCAACGCAATCAAAAGATACGGCCGTTTTTGCCGCATATTTTGACACTGGCAAGAGAATCAAAACCCATAGGGCACTCCCCGTTGACCTAGAATCATGAAATTTGGCAAGGAGTACTGCCTTACCTTAGGGATGGATCAGCTAAATACCAGCTTGTGGCATTGGATTCTTTTGAGAAACGTGCCAAGAGGGTCATCAGCAACGAATCCCTGGTTCAGTCTAATAGAAGCTTCTTAGTCTTGAACATCGGCGCAAAGTTGCTAGTCTATTGGTTTTTATCGGATACATTGTGGAAAGTGTGTCTACATGATCTTATTCACTCCTGCCCAATTTTTTTTACTGCCAGAGTGGACACGAAATTACGACTCCGCTTTATAGTTGATATTCCGAAAATCCATACGAAGCGCTCTTATTTCACTTTTATTGTCAGAACTCTAGTCTGTGGAATACGCTGCCTGAATTGTTCTCCGATAGTTACAATCTGGGTGTCTTCAAATCACGAGTGAATCGGTTTCTTTTAGGTAAGCGTGCTCCATCGTAGACCGCATCATCACTTAACATCAGGCGAGTTGGCGGCCAAATGCAAGCTTATTATTAACATTAAAAAAAAACAAAGTAACAAACCCGAATGTTGTTAATTTGAAGTTACATTAGATTTAAAAAAAATGCTATTTGAAACTTATATATTTTGTAATTGGTATGTAAGCCCAAATGTTTTCACAAACTATATCCATCAATATTTCAATCTTTTCAACCTTAAGAAAACTCCATTCCCAGTAAGCATGAATTATCTACATCATACATATTTATTAAATTTGTACGGAACACTCAGGGTGCTATTCCTCCTCACGCTTGTCCGGTTTATTTATTCTACACAGAGGATGTTTAACACGAGTTACATGACTCACAACACAACACAGTAACCCGAGTTTCATTGAAAGTCTTACAATACCCTTAATAATGTCATAACTTGACACAAAGAGAACCGGTCTGATGCTGAACAATAACCTTGAGGTCCTTCGGGAGAGGTTGGGAACAAAACAGAAGTATAACCTCGAAGAGTGGGCTGATTTTTACCCAATTTCGATTAAGGTGGGTTATGAGTTCCGTACCACCAAAAAATATAACATCACGCCCAGGCGGTCAGCCATCCAAGTACCGACCGCGCCCGACGATGCTTAACTCGGTGGTGAACAGTTTGTCACTGACTCGCACTTGGCCTCACATTTTTTATTAGAGTGTGTACTATAATCATGCCAAGTTTAACGTTTGTCCGTATTACTGATTTTACATTTGACCAAAATAATATAAACTTTCTTTTATTGGAAATATATAATTATTCTGTAAACTAAAATGAATTTGGTAGTTCTTTTTTTTTATATTGTAGAATAGATTTTGCCACCATTCGCCTGATGATAAGAGACGTTGCGGCCGAGGATGAAACACGTTTATCTAGAAGAAATTTATTCACTCTAACTTTGAAGATGCCTAGATTTAAAATGCCATATCCGCGCAAATTGATGCAACGCAACCCAAGTTGACGATCTTGATAAGAATGAGGTATTTCGACTATTCGAATTTGAATGAATGGTATTTGATGTAGGTATTGTAAGTACCTACTTTACAGAAAATATCCACGTCTGAGACATCAGTTATCTTTAATACAACATTTCCTATGCAAAACGATAAAACCGCGCGACATGGTAACACGATGCGGGGCGTCCGGCGATCAAAGTCGTTTTGTTCGAACTGCTTCTGAAATAGACTGCCATGGAACTAGAATAACTGATTTAGTGAAGTTTACTGCATTTTGTGCTCCTTTCTTTGTTTGCAATTGAGGCTGAAAAGAAAGCACAGCTCTAGAGTACTATAGTACCAATAATTAAGGCAACGCTTAACGGCCAAAGCTTTGTTTTTGCACATTTTAAAGTCCTGGTAAAGTTCTTCGAAAAAATTGAATGAATGTTTTTTACTACTTAAATTCTGTTGTGGCAAAAGAGATTTGGATGAAATTGGATGGGGAATCAGCTTTGTAAATCAAGAAAGAAAAGGCACGGTAACATATTTTATAAGTATTTTTTTAATACAATTAACTCTAAATTTAATCAAAAACTTCCGAACAAACTTTCCATAAAAATAAATAATGACACTTATCGGAAAAGTTTACTTATTTTTATAAAAAACAACACTTACACCCCTCTCCATAAATCACCCCCTAGCCAAGGAAAACAACATTACAACCCCAAAGTTTTGGACTTATAATCGTTAATTAAATCCCTCGGAATCCCTGTGAATTATTACTAAAAATCCACCCTTGACGTTTTGAATAATACGGGGGTAACCTGTATTTTTTGTTGTGAATTTGGAAAACAACCGTTTTAAGGCCTTGGCCAAGAGCGTGTCGAGACAAGCATATTGTAGGGTTCCTTAGTTAGTTCCATGTTCAGAATTTCGGATCTAAACCAAAATATAGGTAAAGATAAATATTATAATGATTCTATTCGTGAGCTTGTTTTGTGTTTTTATTGTTTATTTTTAACTGTAAATAAAGTAGGTGGATTTAGTTGTATAATTTTAAGATTAAGTGGTATAAATGTAATGTATAATGTACTTTGAAAGTGTCTGAAATAATATACTATTATTATATAGTTGAGGTCAAATTCATAGTTCAGAAATTGATTTTAAAAAATCCGACTGCTCAGCATGCGCTGAGACGTTGGATCTCTGTCTTTTATCGCATTTACAACCGGGAATGTTCTGAAGAAATGTTCGCGGTGATGCCGCCGCCGCGGTTTTACAATGTACTAGTAGGCCGCCCCTGCTTCGCACGGGCGAAGCCGGGATATATAGCCTAAGTCAACCGGGGATAGTGCAGCATTCCAACAGTGAAAGAATTTTTCAAATCGGTTCAGTAGTTTCGGAGCCTATTCAATGCAAACAAACTAACAAACAAAAATCAAATCTTTCATCTTTATAATATTAGTATAGATGAAACCTTAATTTAATTTCAGAATATTTATTTAACGACAAGGGGGCGCAGTAAAAACAATCATCCATATATACTTTAAAATTTTAGATCTATACTAAAACTGTAATTCTGCAAAGTTTCATGCACTTATCTTAATAAATATAGAATTTAGAAGGTTCTGAAGAATTCAGACCGACATAAACAAAACGAAATTATAAGGGTTCCTTGTACTGCTACAGAACCCTAAAAACATTACATAAAAATATCAGTGTCAACTATGATATTAAATAATAATGGCGAATAATTCGTCTATTCGCCATAACAACTATTCGCGGCATCTCTAACTAGCACTAATGTATAGTTGAACCTGGCTTAACGATACGCAAATGGTTTAGAGTTTAGAGCAAAGTTTAAATATCGGCGCAGTAATGCCCATTGCCTACAAAACGAATGCAGCCGACGGCATTAAATATTTTATAACATGGCTTTGTAATGCAGGACAATGTTTTTGGACGGCATGATATTTAGATTTATTGAAGAGCGATGGTGGCCGAGCGGCATCAATCACTTATTAAGTCATCATCATCAGACAGAAGACGTCTATTGCGGAACACAGACCACCTCCATAGAGCGCCACACAGAACGACAACCTGCCATCTGCATCCATTGGATGCCCGCAACTCTCACGATGTCTTCGTTCTATCTAGTGGGAGGCCTACCTACGTTGCGTCTTCCGGTTCGTGGTCTCCACTCAAGAACCTTTCTTCCCCATCGGTTATCGGTTCTTCGAGCGATGTGGCCTGCCCATTGCCACTTCTAACAGCTATGTCGTTGACTCTGGTTCTTTGGCGAATATGCCAGTGATGACATATGGTACTGAGACGTGGTCCTTAACTGTTGGCGTTTTGGAAAAACTTAGTCACACAGCTGGCAATGGAGAGAACTATGCGTGGAGTTTCTTTGTGCGAAAAAGAAAAATTACATCAAATGGACGTAACTAGGTATAAATAATATACACTAATAATATATGTATATACTTCACACACTTCACATTTTTCTGAGGGCGTCATAATATTTTTTTATGCGTGCCATTTATATGGCCGGCACTGCATCGATTTAAGGGCCGCCGGCGAAACATCGATAAGTCGTAACGATGACGCGAGCTGTAACCGATAATCTAGTGCACTCGGCGAATCGATTCACGCCCGTAATGGAACTGGACAATGCTTTAATTTAATGTAATAATAATAAAATAAATAAATAGATTCCATGGGGCTAAAACCCCAGAGCCTCGACCCCTGGCTTGCCTTAACCGGCCGTCTGGGGGTGGAAACCGCAAGAGCAAAGAACCTAAGCTCCAGGGTGGAAGTGTTAAAGGGCATAACGCCGCGAGTAGCTCTTAGTGAAAGTGCAGCACACCTCTCGACACCCTAAGCCACCCACGCCAACGTTGCCCCTCCGGTGCCAAGATACGGCAGCCTCTATGGGGAGCCCATTTAGTGGGTGGCAAGTCATCACCTGCCTAAATTCATTTTGAGATGTGACAGGATAAGGCATGTTCCGTTTCTCATCCTATAGATCAGTTTTACTATCCACAACTTGTTCACCTCAATAGCCCAGATTTTTTAATCTTATATTGTACAATAGTTATATATTCCATTTTATACACACCCCCACAATTGTATTTTTTATTCAACAGGGCCTCTTGATGTTGGCTTTGGCTCCCCACCAATGTTTCTCAAAGTTCCGGGTTAGACCCGTGAATGTATCGAAATAAAATAATAATAAATAATAAAAACCGTTTAATTCAGGCAACTTGACCCATAGAACTCGTACTCATTATGTCTTCATCCAAAATAAAAATAAATGCACACTGTATAGGGGTGATAGTCAAACTCTGCCAAACTATACAAAAAGAAGTACGGTGCACAATAGTGCCAGGTCACTTTTTGTTTCTATTCATGTGAACAGAGATACATTGGACTCCATACATCATCAGAGACAGCCGCTAGGATTCTGTTGCCAGAACGACGCAAGCGATGCCAGGCTTACTTTAAACCCAACATAACTGTAAAATAACCACAAAACAGATTTTTTTGTTTAAATGAGAACGGCTGACGGCTGTCAAGGCATTTTTGTAAGAAATTTGTTGTAGCCAGTTGCACCCATAAACGAAACGTCAGTCATTCGAAATCAGTTAGCAACTGTGATGCGGAGTTCGACGCGTTGATCTAAATAAGAATGTTCCATCAAGGTTCACTCATAATGCCTGGTAACAGATTTTCCATCTAATTTCCGTTCTATTTACTTCTCTTTTCTGTGAAAATAACGTGTTAGATATAACCCTAAAGAACACATGACATGTCGT
Source organism: Agriopis marginaria (assembly GCA_932305915.1). NCBI lineage: Eukaryota > Metazoa > Arthropoda > Insecta > Lepidoptera > Geometridae > Agriopis > Agriopis marginaria. The sequence goes on along the minus strand of OW029914.1, from coordinate 14,467,141 downwards.
TCGCCACGGACCATTGCTCCTGGTCATTTTGACCCGATTTATGTGTTCGTTTCTAAACGACGTGCTCCACTGCATTTCTGGGCGCCTGGTACGGCATTTGTGACATGACTTACACAAGCCCATCACAAAAGATGGATGTAATCATTGATTTACAAACGGACGTTGAGTTTAAAGCACAAAATGCATATACATTTATACAAGTAATTCACGAAAAAGTGCCATGAGTTCATCAACACATAATTTCTTTGAGAAGATTTTGGCGTCACACATCTTGTGCATTTGCCAGGGTCTTTCGAGTTTTATGAGATATCGTAAAGTCAATAGTCACAGTCAAAGTCTAGCCAAGTAAGTCACGGTCGAGTTTTGACTCTTGAGTCACGGTCGAGTTTTGAGTTTTGTCATGCCCCAGTAAAGTGGTGGAGACTTTACAAGTGACTTCTATGGAGTTTTAGAAATAACACGAAAAGACATGCACCTTGTTATAATTATGTCCACACTCGAGCACGTTTGCGAGCACTTAATAAATAACAATACATCATTAGTACACATTAATACTCGAAAATACACAAGTTTAGGAAAATAATACGAGCCGACATGTTTTTTTCCACGTTGGCGCCAAAACCCGCCTCCCACTTAGAGATTGGTGTTACCATAATCCCTAAACTTGGCTGGCGGCTCGGGGATCGCAGTACGTCCTCCGTGTACTATTAGGATGTAGGCTCCACTCTAATTTACCACACATATATAAATATTAATACATACTGTTTATTATATCTATTAATACACAGTACATAATCTAATAATATAATATTTAATCGTAAATATCGGATGCAATGGAAACACGCCATTCGCGCAGCGCCCATTGTTCTAACGTCGAGCGAGCGGCCGCAGTTTAGTAAAGAGTTAGTACGCGGCCAACCCGGCGCGGACCGGTTACTTGCCCGCGCGGCGACCGCTCCTCGCGCGCCCTCTGTAGCCAGTCTGTTTGAGATAGCGGAACTACGCGCGTGTCGCACCGATCGCATATTTAATACTCATTCCTTCCGATAATCCCATAACTGGTGACCCCTGGATTTACACGAAGATGAGTGACAGCGGTGAGTCTGATAATGTACCTATATCAGTGAAACCAAATGGAAGCGACGGTGACAATGTTACCACGCGTCGTTGCAAAAAGGTGTGCGTTTCCACAACACCGATACGGCAAGTCAAGATTAAAGTGCCACCATTTTCACCGGATGATCCGGAGATCTGGTTTGCACTTCTGGAAGGTCAGTTCCATAATTATAATATTACCGATGACGCAATCAAGTTCAATAATGTAATAATACACCTCGATATGCAATACGCAAAAGAAGTCAAAGACATTATTATGAGCCCACCAGCCAAGAACCGGTACCACAAAATTAAAACAGAACTCATAAGGCGCCTCTCCGCTTCGCACGAAAAAAAAGTCAAGCAGTTATTGACACACGAGCAGTTGGGAGATAGAAGACCATCACAGTTCCTGAGACATCTCCAGGACTTGGCTGGACCTGCTGTCCCTGAAGATTTCATCAAGACTATTTGGTGCAACCGCCTGTCCAACAGTATCCAGACAGTGCTAACCTCTCAGACCTCCCAAACCTTAGAAGACCTTGCTGACCTGGCTGACCGGATACACGAGATCACGACACCAACTTACGTCGCATCAACCTCGTCTAACACCGAACGTGCTCAACCACCTAGCGAAATCGCAGAGCTGAAGCAGATGGTGGAGCGCCTTGCCCTGAGGCTTGACGAGCATACTCGTGCAGCATGCAGCTCCAACGATCGTTCCAGACCACAGCAGCACCGTTCTTCATCTCGCCCGATGTCACGATCGAACTCCAGCTATCGAAAATTTCCTCTGTGCTGGTATCACTCGAGGCATGGCGCTAATGCTCACAAGTGCATCAAGCCATGCGACTTCGGGAAGGCGGGAAACGCTGTGGGCAATCACTAATGGCGGCTGACGATTGCCCTGCGTCTACTGGTCGCCTCTTTGTTACTGACCGCGGCTCTGACACCCAGTTCCTGGTGGATACCGGCAGCGACCTCTGCGTGTACCCTCGAACTGCGCTGCAGGAGCAACGGAGTAAGACAAACTACCAGCTATGTGCAGCAAATGGGACCAACATCGATACTTACGGCTACATAGAACTTAGTCTTAATTTAGGCTTAAGGCGTAACTTCCCTTGGCGTTTTACTGTAGCTGATGTAACTAAAGCTATCATAGGTGTTGATTTTCTGAGCCATTATAATTTAATTGTAGATTGTCGCAATCAGCGTATAATAGATAATACTACAACATTAAGTTCTAGTGCTTCTAAGGCTCATACTGATGTATTTTCTGTTAAAACTTGGTCGGGCGACACGCGGTACCACGCGATTCTTAGTAATTTCCCTGAGATTACCCGCCCTTCAGGCACACCAATGCTACCGAAACACAACACTCAACACCACATCAGAACAACACCTGGCCCACCCATTTATTGTACTCCCCGTCGACTAGCCCCCGACAAACTTAAGATAGCTAGGCGGGAATTCGAACTTATGCTCAGCAATGGCACGGCGCGACCTTCAGAAAGTCCTTGGGCTTCTCCTTTACACCTTGCCCCTAAAAAAGATAACGGCTGGAGACCTTGCGGCGATTTTAGAATGCTTAACGCACGCACCATTCCCGACCGTTATCCCATCAGACACATTCAAGACTTTGCACACAGCATATCTGGTTGTGTGGTCTTCTCGACAATAGACCTTGTCAAGGCCTATAACCAGATACCTGTGCACGAAGCCGACATCCCAAAGACCGCCATCTCAACCCCATTTGGTCTGTATGAATTTCCATACATGACCTTTGGTTTGAGAAATGCTGGTCAGACCTTCCAGCGTTTTGTGGATGAGTTGACTAGAGGCCTCGATTTCTGCTACTGTTATCTTGATGACTTTTTGGTCTTCTCAAAGACAGTAGAAGAACATGAGACTCACCTCCATCAACTATTCACGCGCATGAAGGAATATGGTATTTTGCTCAACACTTCGAAGTGTATCTTCGGAGCTAGCGAAGTATCATTCTTAGGGTACCGAATCTCACCATCCGGCACGAAACCCTTAGATACCAAGGTCGAAGCTATCCGGAATTTCCCACGACCAAAGACGGTGAAAGAACTTAGACGCTTCTTAGGGATGCTTAACTTTTATAGGCGATTTTTACCACACGCCGCAAATATTCAAGCACCCCTAAATGCATTGCTAACTGGCTCAGTCAAAGCGTCTCACCCAGTTCATCTTTCCGGAGAAACTCTGCTTGCTTTCGACCAATCCAAAGAGAACCTGGCCAATGCTGCATTACTGGCACACCCAGATTGTCAGGCCAAACTAGCTCTGGTAACAGATGCCTCTGATTTGGCAATGGGTTCCGTTCTGCAACAACTGGTTAACGGCGTGTGGCAACCACTGGCATTCTTTTCGCGTAAGCTAAACCCAGCTCAGCAAAAGTATTCGCCATACGACCGTGAACTCTTGGCCATATACGAAAGTATTAGGTACTTTCGCCATATGTTGGAGGCTCGACATTTCGTGGTGTATACAGACCACAAGCCCCTCTGCTTTGCTTTTAGCGAAAGAAAGGCGAACTGTTCCCCTCGTCAGTTTAGGCATCTTGATTATATCTCTCAATTCACTACGGATATTCGGCACATATCTGGCAGCGACAATGTTGTTGCCGATACGCTCTCCAGAATTGAGGAACTACAGATGCCAATTGACTGGGGCTTACTAGCCACATCACAAGCCTCTGACCACGAAATGGTACAACTTCTTGGTGGTGAATCTTCACTCCGCCTAAAGAAGCTGAAATTACCCAACAGTCAAACTGAGCTTTATTGCGACGTAAGCCTGACCTCACCAAGACCTTTTGTGACGAAATCGTTTCGAAAACAAGTTTTCGACAGTCTCCATAATCTCAGCCACCCAGGCGCAAAAGCAACTGCTAAACTAGTTGCTGAGCGTTTTATTTGGCCTGGGGCGCGCAAAGACAGTCGAGAATGGACACAAAAATGCTTGGCTTGTCAGCGTGCTAAAGTAAGTCGACATGTGTCATCACCATTGGGCACTTTCGATTTACCCCGCGCTCGTTTTGCTTACGTCCACGTAGACATTATTGGCCCAATGCCACTCTCACAAGGCCAGAAGTACTGCCTCACAGCGGTAGACCGTTTTACACGTTGGCCTGAGGTCATGCCAATGCCAGATATGACAGCTGAAACTGTTGGCAAGGCGTTGATGTCGTGGATATCCAGATTTGGAGCTCCGACAGACATTGTAACCGATCGCGGTGCTCAGTTTGAATCAGCACTGTTCCAATATCTAGGAAAAATGACTGGATTCAAACACCGCAGAACTACCGCCTATCATCCAGCGTGTAATGGGTTAGTGGAGAGATTTCACCGCCAACTTAAGGCAGCAATAATGTGCCATGCGGACAGCAATTGGGTCGACACATTACCTTTGGTGCTCCTGGGTATCAGGAGCTCATTTAAAGAAGATTTGCAAACTTCTTCAGCAGAATTAGTGTATGGCGAGACGTTACGTCTGCCAGGTGAGTTTTTCCAGCCATCCGTCGCTGATAGTACCGACATTTCGACTCATTCCTTCCGATAATCCCATAAGGATGCTGCTGCTCATTCTTCGGTGGTTCTGGTCGCAGTTTTAGGACATACCCGAGACGAATTATACTTGTATCGACTAAATATGCCAAGATGCTTAAGGAGAATTGGGAGAGGTAACGACCATAAATATGTGGAGTGTTTGTTCTTTGCCTACCTGGCATTCCAAAAATCTGGCTCATACTTTTAATTACAGTAAAATTCGGTGTTTAATTGTGGCAGTTACATTCGTTTAAGTACAATTATCTGTTAAATACGGTCCAAATCCAATTTAAAACTTTTAATTAATTTGTAATTCAGAAAATTGTTAATAGTTGTTGCAATTCACAAGCGCACGCGGGTTTTGTACGACCGCGAGTTTTGTCGTCATATTTTAACGACGGATTTATAAATTTAGCGGTAAGTGCAGCGTAGGACGTCCACCCACAAAATGAACAGACGATCTAAAAGAGACCGCAGGGAAACGCTGGATGCAGGCCGCTTCCAACCGTCCCTTTTGGAGATCTATGGGGGAGGCCTGTGTCCAGCAGTTGACGTCCTATGGCTGAAATGACGATGATGAAGAAGAAGATATAACAAAAATTAACCTAAAACTAATCTACCCTGAGAAAGTGGCCCAAGTCCGTCTGATAAGAGTAGGCTAATGATGATGATGGTGGATTAGGGCTCATCCTCTCTCTGAGAGAAGGCCGGTGTCCCAGCAGTGGGAAAGATAGGCTGAAATGATGTATAATAAATCAGTTGGACCACGGATCTAGTAATGGGGCCGTTGTCCAACTACAAAAATAGTTGGACGACGACCCCTAATAAAGGCCCGTAGTCCAACTATAAGGACAGACCAGTTGGACCACTGCCCTGAAACGACTAAATCTAAGGTTTGAGTTAATTTTTCGGTCATTTAGGAACTCTTGATTCCGAGGAAATTCGAAAAACAATAAAATCACGAGCAAAGCCGTGACCCACCGCCAGTAAGTATATAACTTTTGGCATAAAAAGTGTCAGGCCGTTACGTCTACAACAACAACGCCTCCTAAATACCTCTCTGCCATAAAAAAGTAACGGATCATTGGCTACGATACAGCCAAATAAAATATTTCATTTCTACAAGGGAGCATTCCGTTAATGAGCGTGTAAGTAGCTACTATACACGCAAATGCAGTATGGATAAATTATTTATACAAAAACATAACAGCGTGTCGTGACACACACATGGTTGGGATCTGTAGCCAAAGCCATAATATAACTGTTACCATATTTATAGCTCAGAAAATTGTGGTAAGGTATAGAAAAAATCAAATCAACGAAGCTAAATATTGTACAAAATTTACCAAAAATTCAAAAATGTACCAAATTTCAGAGATGTATCATCCCCTTAGACCATAATAAAATGAATGATGAAGATTACAAAATGGGCGCCGCCGCTTACTTCGTTTCAATCGGTCTCCAGCCGTAGGAAGTGCGACACGAGACTATTGTTATATGATAACGGAACGTGACAAACATGACAAAATTTTGCTTTCCCAAAGTGTAAAAACACAACAAAAAACAGCTATATTTTTTTTGTAACAAATGTTCTGTACATGGTTATAATTAGGTGTTGAAGTATATATATGTCCGACGGTTTTGACTCGTTTTTACTGAGCAAGTTCAATAGTCCGTCCATTCATTTTATTTTGGTCGAAGATTATCCCGACTTAACATACACGTTTTATGATTAAATTAAAAGTGTAGGTTTGTTATGTAGGGATGATACATCTCTGAAATTTTTTTAGGTATCGAACCGGGTGCCGTCAGAGTGTAAAGCGCACATGCTACCGCTCGGCCACCATCGTTCCCCACTTAAAAGTTATAGATGCTTTACTGTATCGCCAACTTTAAAGCGGTATTGTAGGGTGCGAGTCTTGTTTCATAATAAAGTTGGCGAAGGGCGTGTCTACACTGACGGCGATAAACGACCATGGTAATTAAGGGTTATTTTTGTACTTTAGTGCGTTGCTGTTTGCTTAGTTTTGATGTATTATGCGCATAAAGTAGCGACTAAAAATGGTCTTCAAGACACGTTTGTGATTACACCAATAAGTAAAATAATGCTACAAGCATTATTTTCTGCAAACATCATCATCAGCCAGAAGACGTCCACTTCTGAACATAGGCCTCCCTGTTTAACCTCCACACTGAACGACAGCCTGCCTTTTACATCCACTGGATGCCCGCGACTCTCACAACGTTGTCGGTCCATCTAGTGAGAGGCCTCCTTACGCTGCGTCTTCCGGTTCGTGGTCTCCCCTCCAGATCCTTTCTTTCCCATCGGTTATCGGTTCTTCGAGCGATGTGGCCTGCCCATTGCCACTTGCAAAGTTGCCAAGTGGCAATTCTGCAAACACAGTGTTAAAATACAAAGTAATGAACATTTTAAGACATAACTAGAAATTAGCTGCGACTAATTAAAAAGTTATTAGATTTACAAGGAACTCTTATAAGTTTCGTTCTGTCCGTCCGTCCCAACTTTTTTAGAACTTGACTTCCTTAGTTTTTATATAATTGCATGAAGCTTTGCACAATGACAGTTTTAGTTATATACTAAAAAAAAGAAAAAAAAAATTTTATTCTAGGGGAGGCTCTGATACATGTGAAATGTTTTTTTTTTTGGCTGCACCCCTCGCTTTTTGTATCGCTAACTACCAAAGGTAACTAACTCCACAGATACCAATATGATTATTTACTCTTTAGGCATGGATATTAAAGTAGAAATCGCATTAAAACAAAATAGCGCATAAAGCCGGCAAAAACATTAGCGGCGCTAGCGACAGGCGGCAGAAATGGTTGCATACCTGTCGGAAGTCAACGCCAAGTTTGCAATCATTGCTTTTTTGACAGCTACGATTGCAAATAGCGTATATAATAATCACCATGTGATAACTCGCGTTTCGCTTCCAGCACTACGGAACCTCGAATCCCATTATTTTGTGTTCAAAAGTCTACATTAATTCAGGGATCCGCGCCCGCACTCAGACCCGACGTATTGGTGCGCCACGGAATATTTTAAAATATTATGCTTTTCGTTAGGAATTTAGAATATTACGTTTCATTTATGTTAAAATACATCAGTCTGTTCAAATAATGTTTTTGCTAAATAGCATATAACGTGATTTTCGTTACAAGTGAAAAAAAAATCGACGAAAATAATTGACGTTTATTTTAGAGTTTTGAAGGTTTTTATATTATTGTGTTTAGTTAGTGTCTATGTGTCAGACTGGAATGAAATGATTTTTATTTTGTTGAAATAATGCTTTATAAAAAAAATGCCTCCTTATGTATAGTCAGATTTTCGCCGTAGCGTGTTAATAAAAAAGGAAAAAAATATGTTTGTAACTTTTATGACTAGAAAGATATGGGTTATTACGCACACAAACTCTCCAAAATCAATAATTTCGAAGTAATGGCACATATTCAAAATATTTTTTACAAAAACTTACTAAACAACAACAATAATTTCTTAGAAATAGAAAGATACGAATAAGCTGTCAAATAATTTACAGGGAAAAAGTGATTCTATTCCCACTTAAATCGAAAAGAAAACCTCGCGTGTCGTTTTCTATTAAAGACTGAAAACATAAATAACATCCGCTCTATTTGACGGCCGACGCGCTACTGACTTGATTTGTTGTTACGAGCAGCAATAGTGATGGCAGTTATTGCTAAATTGCATTAATTTAATTTTTAACCTTAGCTTGTTTAATGCTTTTTACGATGTTAATTGAAAGAAGACAAAAATTGCGTCTAGTTTTTATTTGTCTAGTTAAAATAAGTTATGCACTTTTATCCCACTGATTATAGCAATCCATTTTCGTTGAGCTGTAGTTTTCTCTTTTCTCTTTCCACAACGTCGCTTCAAAATTAAGTGAGTTATGGTCAAACGCTTAGCCTAAAATAATAAATAGTCGTTTACTCATCGCAATTTTCATGAAGGTAGATGTATGCTCTTCGTTCATATTTTAATATCGAAATTTATTGTATTAATAATTTTTTGTCTATTATTTATTAACCTCAGTCTAATCAAGAAATGTTCAAAAAAGATTAGTTTAGGTGTCATATACAAATATAGAATTTGTATGTCTCGTTGTATGTCAAACTATTATCTGTTATGTTGTATTCTTACTAAATATTTTTATTAAATTCTGTTACAATCGATACAAACGATTTAAATCAAACCGTTATTTCTACAAAATTACACCTTCTTCAATGAATGCTAGTTGTGACGCCACATCATGTGTTAAATGATAATGCACGTACTATTATGCTATGTTAATTGTCTGCTACTTTTATGAGTGCTAAATAATAAAACCAAAATACTTAAATTAAGTGCTAACGCGAATGCTAATTTAAATGCTACATAACAAAATCACTAGTATGTTATGACCGCCAACGCCATCTCGCGTGATCTACGCGCTTTAAGTTTGCGTGTCGAATGATCTAAACGGCCGTTAGAGCCGTTCTAATTTAATTTTAACGCCGTTTTCCGTGACAATATTATCAACTAATGATCGTTATTATCAACCTTTTTTTTATAATTTAGGTTATTATTAGTAAGGTGGTCGTTGAAAACGGAGAGTTATTATGTCTAAAAAAAAATATCTTTGATATTTGATATCATATTGCTTTTAAATACAATTATCACACTAATATTATGAATGAGAAATATTAGTGTGTAAATGTGCAAGTGTGTAATTTTTTTGTCCGCACTCAAACTTTAGTTTCTGTTTTTTGGTTGATTGTTATTATTATTTCTTGATAAATCCGCCGTAACTTTGCCTATTCTGTGAATATTTCTACTGGTTATGTACGGTTCGAAATATACAGCCATTATAAGGAAGGACGGACGGACAGACGTAGTAATACGTACAGGCTTAGTAGTATGGTCTCGTTTACACCCTTTGGGTACGGAACCCAAATTATATAATATATAGTGTTAAAAAGGGAAAAACGTAGTCACAGCGCTAAACCAGCAGCGTTCTCAACTTCTCATCGACATTCATTAAAAGCCGAGTCGCGCTGTACGTTAAACTGGATCTGTAGAGAATCCGACACCCTCTGGGACTGTCTGGACAAATTTACTGCTTTTTGAATGGCAAAGAGTATCGCCGAAACTTTAGAAGGGGCGATTTTAAAACTGAGCAACTATTATTGGTATCATCCTATCATTCATCATTTATCAGCCTATCATGTTCCCACTGCTGGGACACGGGCCTTCTCTCAGAGAGAAGAGTATAGGCCCTAATCCACCATGCTGGCCCAGTGCATGTTGATGTCTTTGAGCTTTTGGGTCTAGAATTACCGGTTTCGTCGCGATGTTTATATTATAACCAGTCAGTACTACGTGCTATGGTCGTTCCTTCCCTGGCGATCTTATCTTTTAAATCTAATCTCTTCAGGCATAGGAACATACTAAAACTTAGCTACATACGCGTAGTTTTTATAAAGTTTTATAGTTCTTTTTTTGCTCAGAATGAATTGATCTTTACGTGAAATGATCTTTTAAGGGGACTGTCCCCTTATGGTTTGGCAGTTCGAAATGTGATGTGAGGCACTGAGTGATGTCCCGAGGCTGAAGCTAGGTGTGTAAATTCTTTCCTACCACTGATAACTTACAATACGTGTCAACTATGAACTAATAACTAAACAATAATGAAACGGCCAAGTGCGAGTCGGGCTCGCGCACTGAGGGTTCCGTACCACCACAAAATTCAATAACGAAACTTCCAGTTAAAACTTGGTAATGAACAGAAACTTGTCACCGACTTGCACTTTTTTTTTAAATTATAAATAGGCTTGCGCTTGGCCGCCAACTCGCCTGATGTTAAGCGATGATGCGGCCTACGATGGAGCACGCTTGCCTAGAAGAAACCTATTCACTCTCGACTTGAAGACACCCATATACTTACATATATATACTTGGCCATTATTTATTAATTGTTGTTATATTTTAGAGTATGTACTATAATCGTACGTGACGATTGTATGTATTACCGTTTTTTCCATTAGAGCTAATACAAAAATACGTTAAAAAAATACGTTTGTTGTATTGTTTACCCCTTTTCGTTTTTATTTTTTGACTTTTTTTATTATTTGTTAGTTAATCCGCCGTAACATTACGTATTATGTGCAAATTTCAATTGGCTATCTATTACGGTTCGAAAGATACAGCCGTTTAAAGGTAGGACAGACGGACGGACAGACAGACAGACATCGTAGGCTTAGTAATAGGGTCCCGGAACCCTAAAAAGGAACCTATAAAAATAGAGATTGTATGTGCATGAAATTTATCTTTAAAGATAAATTAAATATAATATAATTAAACAAATAAGCTAAATATCAAAAAAGTGTTTCTATTTCTACGGAGAAAGTGTATCTTTGAGGTATAAGTCTATTTTATGAACAACAGTTACAGAAAATTATACCAGGTTAGGTTTTTAAAAAGTGTATGTACGGGGAAAGTGTATCTCTGGGAAATAAATCATAATTTTTGGCTCAGAAACAATATTTATTCTCAATTTTAGCAGAATAATTTTTTCTAATGATTTAAACTTCTCTAACTCCAGTAGAACACAAAATATTTACCTGTAAATAATCTTGAATGGTAGGACTGAAACATGTAAAAATTATGCCTTCTTCTTCTTTTTCTTGTTTTTCTTCATCATGTACTGGAGTTGGGACTCCAATACTACCAAGAATTCCATATACTTATCGCCCCAAGGAGTATAACTTCGGTACCAGTCCACATAAATTTGGTTGTCGAAGGTATCAACACACAAAGCATCAGGCATCTCCAAAATACAATTGATCAACTCTTCAGGGTGCAAAGGCTTGTGGTATAACGTTCCCACTCGTTCTGCCGACAACACGGTCTCTACAGCTTTCTTTATGGAGTGTATGTCGTATCCTTTCAACACCTGAGCTACGCTGTGCAGATTGAATTGACGAGGAATCCCGTGATACTTCATTAACAACCGGTTTAAAATAAACGATAAGCTCCCATAGTCCGTGTTCGGTATCAAAATAACGTTTGGGAAAATTTTATGCATCGCTGGCCCTTTAGCCAACCAAGGCTCGTTGACCGTACCCAGAACCAAAATTCTATCTTCAGCTGCTATAGGCTTGATAATTTCCTTGTAGAAGTCTTTCTGCAATCTAGTCGGGTCAAAGGACTTCTCCTCCTTCGGCACTTTTTTGTAAAACATTTTCTCAGCGCGTTTGACTAAAATAACCGTCGGCTGCATTATTTTGGCTATTTTGCTGGCGTATGTAAACATCATCTTTTGGTTTTTGGGTCCAAGGAATTTGTTAAATATGTTCTTAGGTGACAGGTCGATTACAATAGAGTTGGTTTCAGTGGCGATACCGTAAGCTAAGGTTCTTTTCCCGCAATGCCTGTGGCCAACAAGGAGCTGAGTTCTGACGGCGTTGCGACAGTTAGACCCGAGTGCTAGAATGCAATTAACTTTTACTTGTTCCCTCACGTCACCTACACAGGGTGGTGGAAATGATGGCACCCATGGTATGGCTCTCAGTTCTGCAGCAGCAAAATTCCGATCACCCCAGAAATCGTCCAGTGTACATTTTGGGTACTTTCTCACTATACCTCCGTCGACAAGCGTTTGAAACATGACCTCTGGAATTAATTTTTCTTTTTTGGGAGCTTTAGGTTTTCTAGGTTTCTTTCGCTTTTTAACTAGAGGCGGTTTTAGTTCCTGCCGCAAGTAGTCAAGTTTCAACGATTTTTGCAATAGCTTCAATTCTAAGCGCAATATATCGTCAACAATAGGTCGCAGCTCTAATTGGACTTCTTTATAAGCAGTTTCTGTAATTAAATCCATAATATACCTCCTTTTGGCGTCCATGTCTGCATCCCCACGGTCAATTATTCTCCACTGGTTTTCATATGCTTTCCAAGCCTCTAAAATGGGTTCATAAGTACGATCGGGCAGTACGTACGCTCCAGGATCAGTATCTGGACTAAGACGCTGTTTTTTGTAATCTGCTAGGCGTTTCTTTTCCAGTAATTTAGCTTGCAATTCTAACTTCTTTTTTTCTGCCTTAATAGCTGCTTTTTCTTGCTTGATTTGTTCTTTAGTTTTTGGATTACCAGCTTCTTTTTTTAGTCTTTTTTCTTCGCCATCTTTCCATTCTAAGTACTCTTCTATGGTGAAAGTTTCACCTTCCACAATCAATATTGACCCGCCTTCAGCAGGCCAAGGGAATTCGTCGAAACATTTAAGTTCTCCGTACCACTCTTCAAGCCATTGTCGTAGTTCATCACCTATATCTTCCATTATTTTACCTTCTCGAAGTTTGAATACTCTTGCCTTTTCTTTTACATTCTGTTCTAACCATTCTTCATAGTATTTGCGTCGAAATTCTCGTCTAACTTCTTGCACCCTTTCTAATTCAACTTTAGCTGATGGTGCTTTCCATGCTGGGATTTCCATACCAAGTTTATTTCTAACCTTCGTATCTCTAAAATGCCTTCTTTTTATTTGCATATACTTTCTATATACTGTTAAAATTAGCTCCGCAGCCTTTTTTCTAATTTCTTCTTTGCTTGGTGGCTTCTTCAGTCCTGCTAATTCTAAATAAAGCATTTCATCTTTGTTCTTTTTGTGAATAATTTCTCTGGTTTTCACACGACATCTTTCCATGCGTTGGATGTTATTTATATGAGTCAAATATTCTTGGTGTTTTCTCCTTAATTCAAGTGCTACTGGATTCAATTGCCTTTCGTCAATTGATTCTTCAATATCTTCACCCATGGCTAGTTTCCTCATTATTTCTGCTTGCTTTTCTTCAAGTTTTATTCTTTCTGCTTCTAAGCGTTCTTCTTCTGCTCTCTCTAATTCAGATGGTGTCGGCTCGGGGTCACCGAGTCGGTTGCCAGCAAAGATTTGATCGACAATGTATTGCAATTCTTGCTGCCTAATTTCGAATGGATAAAAGAATGGGCATATTACTTGTATATTAATAGGAGACATGAGCATTTGCTGCAATGCGTTATCAGAATATGTGTATTCAAACACTTCTATTTCTTCAAGAGATGCTTTGAGATCGAGTATTCGACATGTTATTGCATCGATAATTGTTTTTATAAACGGTCTGCGCTGTACTTGCTCCATTTGATCGTAAATATCGCATAGCTGGTTATAGAGGACACAATATTTGGCGTAGATCCTGGAGATTACTTCCACGGCATTGCATTGTGGTTTGAGGCCAACATAATTTACAGCATAGTCGTGAATACGCGCGTCTTCCAATAGTATTGCGTTGATTTGTTTTTTAAGTGCAAGCCAACGATCATAATAATCTACATTTGCCATCTTGGCTGCAAAAATTAACTACAATATTTAGAAAAATATACGTATGGTTAAAATTTTACAAAAATGCTCTGTAAAAATAAAAAAAACAATGAAAGAAAGAGTGTCACAGTGACATTAAATATGATTGTTATTTTTTTTGTTCCACACTCCTTAATAGAAACTCACGTTAAACAAAGCAGTTCTATTTTCTTATAAAGCTACGAGTAAAATACTATTTTGTATTATGACCTTTCGTGCAACATAGTATTTACTAGACCTATTCTATTCGGCGGAAGGTTGCGTACTTGTGTTTTTTACAGGCTGCATTTCGGTGAATGTGCCCTATTTCTACACTAACTAATTACTCCCTTCCCCCTTCTACAGCAGGACAAGTCGGAGAACACATAAATACCATCCCTACATAGCGGACATACCACCGGCTCGAACTATAGCCAGTTTGACTCCACCTTCTTAATGCGAACCGCCAGAGACTGGAATGCTTTGCCACCGTCCTTGTTTCCTAAAAACTATAGCCTGGGTGTCTGCACAGCCAGAGTGATTAAGTATTCTCTAGGTCAACGTCCTCCATCTTCGGCCACAGCATCGCTTTCCATCAGGTGAGTTGGTGGCCAAAGGTAGAACTACAAAATTATTGATAAAACATGGACCTTAACGCGCCGAGATACGGTTTGCAGTCCCGCAACTTTTCGCAATCACCTAAACTTAACAGCCTCAAACAGGTGACGATACGACCCCAGAGCTCGGTCTCGCCCAGGCAGTTTAGGCACAAATAGTCGCAGTGACATCTACACAGAAGATTGTTATTCTTTGTCATAGTTGGGTGTTAGGAAGAATTTGAAATTAGTAATTTGGCAAAGTACAACGTTCCATAAAGCAAATGGCTTAAGAATTGAATTCCTAACGCTCGCCTTATAATTTAGAAGGTGCATTTAAATTAGGGATCGTCTTCACGAGCAACGTGTGTATGAATTTAGCGCGCAACTTTAATCTTATCTTAGTGTTAGACAAAAAATATATACTAAGCTCGAGGAGCCGTGAGAAGATATGGAGGGGGGTTTACATATACAGGGTTTTTTTTTAAATTTATTATAATATTTTATTTTATTTTAATATTATATAATAATTATCGTTCGTATTCAAATGACTCAGTTTCATAATATATTATTTTTACTATACCGCGCTAAGTAAGGCTCTTTAAGATAGGCTCACTCAGATAAATTCAGATTAATTTATTTCAGGCAACAAAACAACCCATACAATTTATTAAATAGATCATCAATACATATAAAAATAAACTAAGGTAATAAATCAAATTCATAGTGTCACAATGAGCTCCTACTGGTCAGCTACGGTCGTTTTCCTATCGGCCTCCAATTTTTTGTCTAGAACATTTAAATAGTATATAATATTATTTGTTTTGAAATTTAAATCGCTCGTGGAGACGCCGACTGTTAATATTTGCTAGCGTTCCCGTCAAAATGTAGACGCTGACTTTATTAAATTTAATGTTTCAATTAGTATTATGAAGATGTTTGGAAGCTATTATTATTTTAATTTGTTTGGGAAAGCTTGTGAAATTATTTGTACTTCTTCAAGCATTTCACCACGCCAACTCAGACCAGACCAAGCCAAGGCGTTTTCTTATAGGCAGTGTTTCCTATTATTCTGAAAAGCAATAAAATCAGTTTGTTTTTGTATTTCCTCATACTTTAGCAGTGTGTAATAATAAGCAAAAAAAATATGCCAATCAAAAATAGTCATCCAAAATTTATGCGAATCAAAAAGCGTCCCTCTTCTGTTTGTGTTCTCCGAAAAGTACAACATACGGAGTCTTCAAATAGAGTGAAAGAGTGGCCACAATCATCATCATCATACAGGGTTACGCATATAGACTGTACTAAGCGGAAAAGAGGTCATTGTACTCATAATTATTAACAACTTTTACTATGGGACCAACCCTGAAATCGCGAAAAAAATATTAGTTGTTACATAGAAAACGGTCATTGACACTCGTAGAACCAATACTTAACTGATGGGAAAGAGCTGGAAGTCTCAGCGTAGGTAGGCCTCCCACTAGAATCTAGATGGACCGACGACATCGTGAGAGTTGCGGGCACCCAGTGGATACAGAAAGCAGACTGTCGTGCAGTGTGGCATTCTAGGAGGGAGAGGCCTATGTTCAGCCAGCAGTAAACGTCTTATGGATGATGAAGAAGCATTTAACCACGGGTGCCACCAGGGCCAAACCATGGTGTACCCCTCTGGCCAAAGTATATGGCCATATGGCTATTACTTTGGCAATGAAATGCAAAAAAATCCTTTTTGTGATCCCCGAAAAGTACAATATACGGTGTCTTCAAATAGAGTGTGGAATAGCTGTGGAAAAGTGGCTGTATCAACGCATATGAGTGGCCTGACGTAAATCTTGTTAAAACTAGGATGGACCAATATGGACAGACAGAAAGATCTCATAAAGGTTTTCCTTGTACTACAAAACTTTATTAAAGAAAATCGTGAACAAAAACTTCTTCAATGTATCCTTACTCTTCATTTCCTATTATTTTGTGAGGCAATAAAATCAGAGTTTGTTTTTGCATTTCCTCATACTTTGCCAAAGATAAAAGAGTTTCCTGTTACTGGATGGGGCCTATCCCCCGCTCTTACTCCCACTCCGTTAGTCTGCGTGTCCAAACGAAGCGAAGCGAGGGATCCGAGCGTAGAAGCGTCAGCGAGTAAGCGGGAATACTTATATCTCTAATTTCCCACACCGCTGAAATGGGAAGTACGCCGGTAGAAACTTTTTACAGATAGCATGGCGGTAGCATAGTATATTAAAACTAGTATAGTTATAGTAGCTTTAAATTTTATTTGTATTTAGAAAAATGTCATATAGACAAATGTCATAATGACAAAACTTAAAAATATTTGAATACTTGCCAAATGCAGAAAACCTCAGATGAGGAAAAGAAGAAAAAAAGAGGAAGGTACTAGCTATGCTAGCATTACTTTAACAAGCGCCCGATGTAGAGACGGCCTTATGCTCCTGTTACCCCGAGGTTGCGTTTGACTGACGACTCACTCACTAACAATATTTAGGATCTTTTTAACATAAGCAATTTTTTGTAGCTCTGCATAGCTTTGCTTCGCTCCACTTCACTGGAGATGCAGTCGTACCTCCTGTTACCCCAGGGTTGCGTTTGACGTGGAGAATCAGTAACAATATCAAAGAGACGAGCTGGTAATTAAACATCCCTCGTAGATAATACACACGGACGCTAGACTATGACAATCTTTGATCGTGATGTTGAACATTACGATCGTCCGGATTACAAAGTCCAAAACCTCAAAAAGTACACTAAGTGGGGATGAGAGTCAATCCCTCACATGATTAATTTACTGAATTTGATGACACAGGACTCCCCTAGTGTGAGATTCAGGGGTATTTTATTGGAGTATGTACAAATTTGTCACCTACCCTCTTACTCGCAAAATTATATCTTTGTATCTACTTCTTAAGCTTTGTAATCTTTTGAGCAAATAAATGTTATTCACTCAATGACTCAATAACTCACTAATAATGAAATCTCCAAAACTACTTGAGTACCTGACCTACTGAAATTTAGCAGGTAGATTTTTATGAGGTTTGAGACATCAGCTAAGAAAATATTTTAGAAGGGGGAAAGAAAGTCTACCCGTACGAACTCACAGGAAAAAATATAAAAGTACTTCTTGGAATCAATCAATAATAATTTACATAATAATGCTCTACACACAAACCCGTGTGTCACGGACGCAGACGCAAAGTGCGCTCACTGAATTATGTATCAAAGCGTGATCGAACGGCTTTTGTTGCTAATTGTGTCTCTTCTAGCATTCGCGTTTTAAATCCGTGGCATTTGCAATGGTGATCCGTGTTCTGTTGACAGAATGAGCTTTAGGACAAAGGCCGGAAATACTATTTTGGCGTGATATGTTAAAACGGGGGGGAATCAAATCTTAGGGTATGAGAAACTGAGGTTGATTAGGAGTACTCTATGTTTCTGTTAGTTTTAGGTAGGTTAAGATAATTAAAGGTTTAATATTATAAACTAGCTGCGCCCCGCGGTTTCAGGCGCGTTATATACTTCCTTGAAAGAGGCTTCTTTTGTAGCGACAGCAACTCCCTTTGACTTAGATGATTTTTTTTAAATCTATGATTTAATATAGCTAATACAAAGCTCACTCAAAGATGATAATTTAAGAGAAAGTTGTGAAATGCGGGAAAGGAGAAAGGGAGAAAAAAAAAGATATTTAATTATACATAGATAATAATAAAAAAGGGGGAAAAAGATGGACTCATTAGTATTTAAGTTTAATTTAAGTCTTGTAAAAAAAAAATATTAGATACGTCAGAGAGTTTTTTTTTTTTAAATTTATTAGCAAACAAACGCATTGACGATTGAATATGTATATTTAAATAAATAATACAAAGCTTTCAATACAACACTGACTGGCAGGCTGTCGTTCAGTGTGGAGGTTAAAGGGGGAGGCCTATGTTCAGCAGTGGACGTCTTCTGGCTGATGATGATGATAATGAATACAACACTGGCATGTAGTCCCTATTACAAAAGGGGGAACTCTGACTGGTATATATAAGGTTTTTAGGTTCTAAACTTGCAAAACTTGTTGGTTGATTAACTAAACATTTTTGTCAATATTTGAGAAAATAAATATTTGAATTTGAACCGCATTTGGCGGTCTTTTTCAAGGTAGCCGGTGAAACCGGCTTAATCTGACCCGTGAGTAATTCCCGTAGAAATAAAATGTCTAAAAATCTCAGATCAGACAAAGGGAGATATGGTAACGTGGCGGGTGCGAACGCATCTGGCTTAAATCAGGCTTGATGGCTTTAGTCATACTCACCTAGCAGACGATCTTGTCACCCTTTTTTTACCGATTTCACAAAGGGAGGAGGTTCTCAATTCGACTATGTTTTGTTTGTATGTTTGTTAAATGCGATTACTCCGCCAATTGATTTTGATGATTCTTTTTTATTTGGTAGGTCACACTTCAGAGGTGGTCCCATATAAATTTTATCGAAATTAGTTCAGCGCTTTTCGAAAAATGCAACAAAAACAAAAAATATACAGATGACTTTTTGGTTTGTGGTTCCCTTATTAATTAATTAACTTTATTGCATATTTATTTATTTTTGGACGTAATAATAATACGCTTCTCACTTGTCTTATTATAAAAATATAAAGAGAAATCTCACGTTTACTTTTACGTTTGAAATAAAAAAGCTTTGAATATCCGGATAAACAAAGGACGTCCATGAGGAGAATGTTCTTGAAGATTTCCATTTTAGACGCCGTGAGTGAAGGCGGAAAACATCACAGAACAATTCTTTGCTCGCGAAATGAAGAAAAATAATGGCCAAGAGCGTGTCGCGACACGCTTATGATAGGGTTCCGTTATAATAATAATAATAATATTTCTTTACTTATATATAGCCTATGTCAACCGGGGATAGTGCAGCATCCCAACAGTGAGAGAATTTTTCAAATCGGTTCAGTAGTTTCGGAGCCTATTCAATGCAAACAAACAAACAATCAAATCTTTCCTCTTTATAATATTAGTATAGATAAATATTCGGGTCATTTTTTCACACACGGTCATCTGACCCCAAACTGAGCAAATCTTGTACTTGTACTATGGCTGCCAGAGACTAATATACATACATATATAGTTTTAAATACATACTTAAATAGATAATAACACCCAGATATAGAACAAACACAATTGTTCATCACATGAATGTTTGGCCTAACTGTGGATCGAACCCACGCCCCCAGGCCCAAAAGGCAGGTTACCAACTACCAACTGGCTATCTTTCTATTAAATTTAGTAATTAGGTTATTTAGTGGAACTTTTTGCAACACCTTTCAAACAAAGCTTTGTAGACTTGCTAAATTTCAGAGATGTATCATTTCGTTCATGTAATATACGATGTAACATAAATTCTTTTTATGGTTCATCCAAAGATAATCTACACGATTATTTTACGAAAACATCAATGAATGCGTATATTAATAGGTGATCTATCTTCTAAGTCTGCGTGCTTCGTCTTCGACCACATCGTCGCTTCCCAACAGGCGAGTTAATGGTTAAACGCGGACTTATTCGCGATAAAAAAATACCTTTGAGCTAAAACGTGTAGAATTTATCACAGTTTTATCGTTTAAAAGCTGCAACCATAAAAAAAATTTTGAATGAAGGTTTATCAGATGTATGTAACCTTACCTTAATTTTAAAATACTTCATTAAATGTTTACAACGCTAAGGGCGGCTTTAAAAATCATAATATCCATTTCACACGTATCAGAAGCAGCCCTAATATATAAATACTTGAAAAAAAATATTACTATTCTAAAACAATACTCAGGGCCAAAACCAGAGTGAATTTTCTAAGTCTGCTTGCTTCAACCACACCGTCGCTTATCAACAGGCAAGTTGGTGGTCAAACGCGGAAATATCCGCGTTAAAAAAAACTGTAACTGTGCATAGTTTCATGCACTTATCGTATTAGAAAGTTCTAAAGATTTAGTACGGACAGACAGAACGAACTTGTAAGGATTCCTTGTAGTACTACGGAACTCTAAACAAGAAACGCAAAACTCAGACCGCGAGAAACATATTCCCATTAATGAAGGCACATTTAACCCGATATGCAAATTTTATTGAATTAAACTAACGTAGGCGTAAGTGTTAATAACGTCGGACTAATGCAGGTGTATTAGATGTTCAATTTGAGCTTTCATGATAAGTAGAGATTTAAAAACGGTTTAGATAACATCTCTGATTGAATTACATACAGTTTTGATAGGTAAATTATTATTCAGCATTCCTATGAGGGTTATTAATATAGACGCATTGGATTTTATTGGGGATTTTGACATTAAAGATTTTTTGGTGATATGTGATCGGTGGTCGGATGTGTAAGACTAATTTTATTTTGACTTCAATAATGACGCGTTTATTAGATTAAATGGAATTATATTTGAAGCTATGGATATCGATACAGGCTTTTAATTAGTATGTCGGTATTTCTTTTCTTTATTGGCAAGAAGCTTTAATGGCTAAACAAAATACAATATGCAGCTAGACTGCCCATATACCGTTGAAGGTCTCAAGACAATCCAAATGCTCGAGCCCACTATCAGTTGGCAGCGTACCCATCATGCTGGCGGTAATACCACGCTGATTGGCAATGCTTATGCGTTGAGCCAGAAACGTTGTTTTTATTCAGATTTTTACTATGTTATTGCAGTTGTCAGAGCAAATAAACGAATTGTAAGTGATACCGTTCAGCGGCCCTATTTGTTACATTTGCATTTTTTTAAATATATATAGACATTCAAGCATGGCGCTTATCATCGGGAGCTTTGCTTGTTTTGTCAGTTATGAAAAAAATATCAAATCAATAGCTACCCCAAAGATCTTATCAAAACGTAATCGTACATCAAACAATCATCAGCAAATACCTCAAATAATTTCTTTAGGGTCGAACCTGATTACATCACCGCGAGTCGGGGTGAAATGAGCAAGGGTAAATAAGTCATTAATAGAATATAACCATATCTCTTGGGGGATCGGAAACAAGACGGGGAGAAGGGTGCGATTGCACTAGGACACAGGACGCGCTGTTTCTTTTTAAGGTTCCGTACCAATTGAAATTTTCACAGAATATGTAATGTTACGGCGGATTAACTAAGAAATAACAAAAAAGTAAAAAAAGGACAAACGCGTTTTTGTACTAGTTCTAATGTAAAAATGATAATAAGTACAAGCATCAACCTTGGCATGATTATAGTACATACTCTAAAGTATGACAACAAAAATAATAAATAATGGACATGTGTCTGTTCATTGCCAAGTTATAATTGGTAAAGTCATATGATTATTTACCGTGGTACGGTTGTGGAATCAGCTCCCGGGATTTTGGGAGCAGTTACATGCACCATGTTCACGGGAATAATCATATTACTTTAGTGAACAACCGTGATAGTTTAAAACAGTGTTTTATAACTGGTCATTTCTTTATTGAATTTTGTGGTGGTACGGAGCCCTCAGTGCGCAAGCTCGACTCGCACTTGGTCGTTTTATTTTTTCAAAACATTCCAGTACGTATTTCATCGTAGTGTGGTCTGACCCTAACAGTATCTTGTGGGGGATCGGAAACAAGATAGGGGGGTCTTTTCCATTCTTGGGGTAAATATGTTATTGAAGTCGTTGTAACTGCGTTGTTAACTGTTTTTTGGAATTGATTGGAAGATACGAACCGGAACTATGAATGAATAGTTTGAATTTATACAGTCCCTATTTCATCCCCATTTTAATCGACTGCAAAAGAGGAGGTTAGCAGTTCAACTGTATTTTTTTTTGTGCAAGTAACGTGATAGCTTCGCTGTTTGTGAGTCTATTCTGATGATATTTTTATCCAATTGGCTATACCTAGAACAGTCAAGCCGTGGAATCCTTCAAAATGCTATATTCTTTTTAAATTTGATGCAAAAAAAGTGCAAAAATTTAAAAAAGTGTGGAATATTAGGAGATGAAATCAGTTTATTTAATTTCATCCAGTTCCAGTGATTATATTTATTGCTTTGCAAAAAAAACCCTATATAAAGGGTGTTAGGGGAACACTCTCGAAGCCAAAAGAAGGTAATTTTACTCATCATTATGAACCACTTTTAGTATGGGACCAACCCTGAAATCGCGAAAAATATCAGCTGTTCCATACATTTCGATTTTCGATTCGTCAAAAAAAAACAGTTTGGAGATGGACTTCCGCAAAGTAACACCTGATTTAATCAAGTTGCCCAACTATACTTTTCGATGTGCCTAATTTGATGTTTTTGTTCTTTCAGGTAATTCGGGTTCCACGAGTAAACTATGTCTCCTGGTCAAGACTGGCTAGATAATTATATACAGGGTGTAAGGGGAACACTCTCGAAGTCAAAAGAAGGTAATTGTACTCATCATTATGAACCACTTTTAGTATGGGACCAACCCAGAAATCGCGAAAAAAAAAACCGCTGTTCCATACATTTTGTCGAGTGTCAATGACCGTTTTCTATAAAACAGCTGACATATTTTTCGCGATTTCAGGGCTGGTCCCATAGTAAAAGTTGTTCATAATGATGAGTACAATTACTTTCTTTTGGCTTCGAGAGTGTTCCCCTTACACTCCGTATGGTATGAAATCTTTTTTATCCCTATTTTCAGTTAAGCCATACCCTTGATTATGTAAAACTAAACTACCTGCTCGTTTAATAACAAAATAAAGCAAACTATTAATAAAAAAACTTTTTTAAACAAGCTTTTAGGCGTCCGCTCATCATCAAAGTGCTTGGGAAGACAAATCTAACGAGCCCAAACTCGACGGGGTTACGTCGTTTCGTTTAGGAGTTCCACAGACCATCTTTTGTCTCCATCATCAGACCAGAATTTTCTTTTAAGTTTTGGATTCTGACAACTTATTTATTTAGACAGAGTCAATCATAATTCCAATAGAAGTCCATGTTTTATTTTAATTAACTTGAAAATCTTATTGTGTACTAGCGACCCGCCCGCCCGGCTTACCACGGGTGTAATTTATTTACGCGCGAAGCCGGGGCAGGTCACTAGTTATATATATAAACCTTCCTTGAAAATGTATCTAACTGATGGTAAAAATCGCATCAAAATCCGTTGTGTGGTTTAGGAGGAGTTAGCGGCCATACAGACATACAGACAGACGCGGAAAACGACTTCAATTTATACTATGTAGAGATACATATAAACCTTCCTTGAAAATGTATCTAACTGATGGTGAAAATCGCATCAAAATCCGTTGTGTGGTTTAGGAGGAGTTAGCGGCCATACAGACAGACAGACAGACAGACGCGGAAAGCGACTTCAATTTATACTATGTAGAGATAGAGAAGAGATATGACGAATCTCTAGTGTAATTCCGCTTCTACGTCGCTTCGAGTACAATAAGGATTTTGGGAATTTTAACCTAACCTGAAATAAAACATTTTCTAATAAATATTTTATTTCAGGTTAGGTTAAAATTAGCATCACAAATATCTATAGAGAAAAATACGTAGCAGCGGAATTACACTAGAGATTCGCACATAAACATAATAAGATTTTCAAGTTAAGGGTCCTGTATACCCACCCTCTGCAGCTCTCTCGCTCGCACATTTTCACATTATTGAAGATATAAAATCAATGAGTGTGAATTTCCAAAAAGTAACAAAATCACGTCATGGTGTCTATAATAAAATTACAAACAAAGAAATTGTCAATTTGATATATTTTAATTTGACACAGTAAAATGGTAACAAGTGATTTTTATTTCTCGTGTCATTTTATTCCGTCAAATTACAAGATATCGAAGCAAACATTTCTTTGTTTGTAATGTTACGATAGACACCATGACATGATTTTGTTACTTTTTGGAAATTCACACTCATTGATTTTATATCTTCAATAATGTGAAAATGTGCGAGAGAGAAAGCTGCAGAGACAGGACCCTTAATAATTAATAACATTCCACCATTTTACATAACCCTAACCCTTAATTACTCTGATACTAAATTAAATTAAAAACATCAAAAGCAATGACGAATCAAAATTCGCACCTCAGATACGGATCGCCCCTCGAAACGATCGCCTGTTATTATTATAATTAATAACTATCATTTTAAAGCAGATTATTATCTATCATTAACTGTAGACCACTATCAAGTTTTATTAGTTGTCTATTAGTTGTAAAAAAGAGGCCTTAAAAGGTGTTCTACGCATCGAGACACAATTCCTATAGAACACTGTTTTAAACTATCATGGTTGTTCACTAAAGTTATATGAATATCCTGTGAATAATCATATAACTTTAATTCGTATAAAGTCACAATCTCTCAGTGAAAACAGTCAGAAAACGTCCGAGCGTCATTGTACATACATTGTATCAATTATATACTTCACAATGCCATATTTACTCCAATTTAGACGTTATTTCGCATGCATAGTGTTCAACTTAAGTTTTCCGCTATGTCATCGTAGCTCTGGCATCGAGCGGCGTTGTAGTCGGATCGCGGTTACCTTGCTACTAACCAAAAAGACTGCGCATTTCGTAGGGTGCGCCGAGTTTTGGTTTTTTTTTTTTTTTTGCACGATTGTGACTCTATTATGTATTCTATCTCGATGGCTCTACAGTATGAATCATAAACCTATAGTAACTGTTTTAAATCTGTGGTTGTAACTGAATATACCGGAAGTCAGATTAATTCTCATGCTATTATTATGTTATAAGTAGTTAGGTAGGTGGGTAAGTAGGCAGATGGCCTATGGGGCCGAAAGGGTCTAGAATGGAAACCACGGACTGGTAAGCGCAGCGTAGGACGTCCACCCACAAGATGGACAGACGACCTAAAAGGGACCGCAGGGAAACGCTGGATGCAAGCCACTTCCAACCGGTCTTTTTGGAGATCGATGGGGGAGGTCTGTGTCTAGCAGTGGACATCCTACGGCTGAATTGATGATGATGAAGTAGTTGCTAAATTACTCACCATTATTAGACAAAGTTGTTGGTGTCTGCTTAAGGCCGCGTTGAACGGCAATATCTGTTGGCAAATTTTCAAAAAATTTGAAGATAAAAGTTTAGAAAAATATAATAACTAGGCGATATTATGATCTTCTCACGTTGGCTCTTTCTAATACAAAGTAGTTGGACCTTACCTTTTTGGGTAGTTAAATTTTCCATTAAAAAGCCACAGATAAACATTTTCCACGCATGAAAGAGGTTTATTTTCACTAGAAATGAGATAGCAATTGAATCAAAAATCACGCAGCCAGAACGCATCAATCAAAAGTCGATTTCCGTTCACAATTAAATTGGGGATCCGTGGGGGAAATGGGACCCTCAAAATGGAATTACCCTCAAAAACTCCTAATTTCGTATGCATCAGTTCTGTCCCGACGCTGAGAATATTCAAGAAGAATTTAGGGTTCCACGGGACATCACGATGTAACTTTTTAAACTTATTTTTACGTGGTGGAATTTTATTAAGTAAAAATATTTATCTATCTTATGCTCACTTTGGTTCAGAAATGTAAAGTTTTGGTTTATTTGAGCTTTTTTTAGTTAGAAACTCTTTATTGTGCACACTAGAAATAAATAACAAGAACGATAACATGCCAATTTAGTAGACCGGTTTCGGCGAAATCTGTATTGCCGGTTACTGAGGAGATCATTAGTTTCTAGATACGCCAGTAGCCTGCATATATTTCACAAATTTGATATGAATAGGCATAGTTATTGTTGCGTCAAAGTTTTGCGTTTCATTCTACCGGGTTATACGGAATGGTGTATAGTCGGAATAAACCGAAAGCATCAGCTGTTCTGTTCGTTGAGTGTAAATGACATTTTTCTATGGCACAGCTGGTATTTTTTTTAATTTCATGGTTGGTTTTATAGTAAAATTAATGACTATAAGGACAATGACCTGCTTTTGGCTTAGTACCACCCACAGAAAAGAAAAATTATTTTTGTACCACCCGTGGAACTCTGTATAGCAGCCATTATACGTTTACTGCTGGACAAAGGCCTCCCTCTTAGAGAGGGTTGTTGCCATAATCCCCACGCTTGGCAGGCAGCTTGGGGATCGCAGTACGTTCACCGTGTACTGTAGGACGCTATTGCCCATCCTCCGGTTGTTTTGGTCGCAGTTTTAGGACATAGCCGGGTCCATACCCTGTATAAAATGATTACCTTATTAAAACTCTATAATAATTAAGTGTGCCGTTATTCGTGTTTCTCGATACAGGCTTGCTTAGTCAGGAAACCAATAAACATGTATTGTAATATAATAGATATGCCATGCAGAATACTTAGTCACATGGAATATTTACCTACTCGTACTCGTATTTCATCGTACTGTTGTTTTTGCAGTACGAAAGTTTTTGCACGTTTTTATTACACCGTTTTTAGAGTTTGGTAATTCGAAGTTCTTTCCAACTCTCTCAACCAAAAAGAGACGCTAATAAAAAACTTAGATTTCTTACGGAACCATCCAGCATATTAGTGCAAGAAACAGCAAGTAACCCTCAGTGTAGGGTGACAACTTTAATTTAAACTTGGCCGGACGGCCCGCGCGACCGATTAAAACTTCTAAATGTTATTTTTAATGACTTTTTGTGGATTTCCCGAATTATTAATGTGTCATATTTTCACTCTGTTTACGACAATTTTTTTAAAAATCTTTTTCGCATTTTTTTTTTACCCAGGACTGTCAATGTTGTTGTTTATTTTGTTGTTCGAATACACATCTGTGTTCGAATAATATTTGTAACTGGAATTTAAGTTTGAAAGCGCGTTGTTGTTTCGGCACTCGAGCGCAGCTACCGTCGCGTCGGATAGTTTTTAAGGCTCTGATTATTTAGTATGGCGTCACGTAGCTTAGTTTTTGGTGGACTAACTAGTGATGGAGGTGGCGCCATCACTGGTGTAACGCTACAGTAACATTGCTGACGTTGGTTGCGGATGCGTCGTTGGCAACTAATCAGCGTTTAGCAAGTTCGGATACCGTCCGACAGAGGCTCTAGCGAGGTCGCGCGGGCATGCGAGGCTCGGTGGAGCTCAGTTTGACTTTGGAGTTGGAATTTGGAGTTTTTGGTTGGGTGGCAGCATTCGATACTAGGCGGAACGCCTTGTCCCCAAGTAATTTTTCATTGTAAAATTTATCACAGTGTAACGGAATAAAACCTGTGTAATTGTACGAGTGATGTCTCATTCTCCTCGGCCGCTATACTCACGCCATAGAACCACGATATCTGATGCAGATCGGTCTGACCCTCGCACGCGCCGACAAATTTTATTTGTTTGTTACTGTCTCTTGATTTTCCATTAGCATTGTAAAGCATTCTATCAACACTGCTTAAGATATCTTGGTTATTGAATAAATATTACAAATTAACACTAAAAATACCCAAATGTTTGTAAATAATACAATGCCGACATTATTTTTCCGCTTTGGCGCCAAAACCCAAAGCCTTGCTCAGTTAAGAACTATGAGTCCGCAACCGCAACGACACTTCCTTGATCCCTACATTAACACAGAATAATTACAGATGGAGAAATAGCTTCAAAAATCGCATTTAGCACCAGTGAATCCAGTGAATGCAGATGGCAGGGTGTCGTTCAATGTGAGTGGAGATCTAAGGGGGAGGCCTATGTTCAGCAGTGAACGTCTCCTGGCTAATGATAATGATGTACGGCGTGGACGTCGTACATATGTGCCAACTACTTAGTTATTACCTATATCATCGCTACAAAAACTTTCGTACCTTCACTAACTGGATTCTTTCGCGTTATTTTTATCTGCTAATTCGAAGTTATCTCTCTGCAGTTATTCTTAAGTAAACGTCAAACACTCATTTCCTAACTTTAGGTCATTAAATAGCCGTATAGCGGTCGGGTTCAGCAGCTTAGTTTGCGGACGTTTTAAGAACTTGCCCGGGGGAACTCTAATTTTTCTGATGTTAGTTTAACAGTTTTAGGTAAGTTGTTTCTGTCTGTGGAAAAAATTATGTAAAAT
The DNA here is from genome assembly GCA_932305915.1 of Agriopis marginaria. Classification (NCBI taxonomy): domain Eukaryota; kingdom Metazoa; phylum Arthropoda; class Insecta; order Lepidoptera; family Geometridae; genus Agriopis; species Agriopis marginaria. The sequence continues at coordinate 14,438,461 of OW029914.1, read as the reverse complement.
GTTAGTGGTGGAGTTTGCGGCGAAAACTTTTCAAAAAACGATTTATCAAGGAACTTAAGTTATATGATTATTTACGGGATATTTACCGTGGTAAGATTGTGGAATAAGCTCCAGATATTTCGGTGCAGTTACATGAACACACAGGAAGACTGAAGAATCACCCGCATTCTTTTGTTGGTCGAACAGTTAAAAAGTTAGGTGCAGACAAAACGAGCTACCCTCTTTCTTAGTCTTTAGCTACGGTTATTACTGGAACTCGATCCAAAATCACGACAAAACACACTCACTATATCACTGCGCATAGTATTTTGAACGCATTTTGAACGCGAACTTTTATTTTTAAGGCAACCTAAAACTGGATTCAACGCACTGGCGAGTTGAAACCTATCACCTCGATTGAAATTCTGGCATTTCGAGATCTCAATAGTTTCCTTCAACTAACCTTGGTATGTAATGGCGTTCGGTGGACAGGATTTTAGGACGGTGAACAACCGTGATAGTAAAACAGTGTTTTATCAAGGTACGTCTGAAAAGCATGTTTAGGTAAAATTTAAGTTTGCTTCACTTTTATTTTGCTCGCACAATATTGAAAATAAAAAAAAACCTTTTTAGAAATTAGAATAATGGCATTTTTCATGTTGAGGTTTTAATTATGGAGGAGTAAACTAAAAAAAAAACTTTTTAGATTTTTTATTCAGTGATTGTTAGGTTTCCGTATCCAAAGGGTTTGAACGGGACTCTATTGATAAGCCTACGTTGTCTGTCTGTCTGTCTGTCCTATCTATTAACGGCTGTATCTTTCGAACCATAATAGATAGCTAGTTGAAATTATCACAGAATATGTACCTAATGTTACGGCGATTAACTAAGAAATTGTACTATTATATAGTCTGTGCTTATAACCTTTGAGTCCTTTAAGTACTTTACTCGCATTAGTATACATAACGCACGCTCGATTAAACTACGCGATATGAACACGTAAGGTAAGGACGAGTGATGAATAACAATAAAATAATTGTAATATTGTGTAAAGTTGTGGAACGAATTACTGGGGCCTTACGGTCAACTCCTTACGTGGTCTCAAATTAGCGATAAAACAGCGCAATTTGGAAAATCACGTGAACGTGAACCTTAACGCACCCAGATACGGTTTGCAGTCGTGCAACTTTTTACATCACCTAAACTGAATCGCTTAAAACAGCTAGCCGTAAGGCCCCTGGTCGAAAGATACAGCCGTTGAAAGGTAGGACGGACGGACGTACAGACAGGCAGCGTAGGCTTAGTAATAGGGTCTCGTTAACACCCTTTAGGTACGGAAGCCTAAAAAGGAAACTACTAAAAAGTGTATTTTATCAAGCTTTTGTATGTTTAGGTCAAATGCTGCAAGCTGAATTAGAACCAGTTCTTCCTAACCAATTTTGATGAAATGACACGGAGCCTCCATTGGGGTGGCCAAATTCTGATGAAGTTTCTTAAACATTGACTCGACAGAAGAAAACTGCTAAATTGCACACTACTGTTTAATACCATTTTTATGGACCCAAAATACACGAGAACTCAATAAATCTAACTCACTTTTCGCATAAAAACTCATAAAAGATTAAGTCGATATCTATAACCAAGAAAAATAATCATTGAAAGCACATAAAAACAAAGTAATAAAATCTGTATTAAACGAGTCTGCCAGACGAAAGTAATGGAATTGCAATCTGCAATAACGCTAACAAAACAAGGTGTAAGAACAAAAGATATACAAACTTATGGATGTGGGGTAGTACAAAATTCACAGAATAATAATTTCTATAAAACTTAAATCGTTTCACTTGGCACCGGGGAGTAGCGTTGGAACTAGGATATAATACGGTGACTGCTTTCCATCAGGCAGCCCGTCTGCTTGTTTGCCACCTATGGCATAAAATAATAATAATAATAATGAATAACGCAGGGGCGGCTTTATGGCGAGCCGTCGGTGAGTGGCGACACCGCGTACCCCGATTCCATGGGTCTAAAACCCCAGAGACCCTGACCCCTGGCTTGCCTTAACCGGCCGTCTGGGGGTGGAAACCGCAAGAGCTAAGAACCTAAGCTCCAGGGTGGAAGTGTTAAAGGGCATAACGCCGCGAGTAGCTCTTAGTGAAAGTGCAGCACACCTCTCGACACCCTAAGCCACCCACGCCAATGTTGCCCCTCCGGTGCCAAGATGCGGCAGCCTCTATGGGGGGCCCATTTAGTGGGTGGCAAGTCATCACCTGCCTAAATATATTTTGAGATGAGACAGGATAAGGCAGGTGCCGTTTCTCATCCCATAGATCAGTTCAACTACCCACAAATAGTTCACCTCAATAGCCCTGTTTTTTATTTTTTATCCCATACTGTACAATAGTTTTACATTCCATTTTATACACATTCCATAGAAATTGTATTTTTTATTCAACAGGGCCTCTTGGTGTTGGTTTCGACTCCACCAATGCCTAACAAATGACCGGGTCAAACCCGTGAATTTTATGAAATAAAGAGTAATAATAATAATAATACAGGAATAAAAGAAGGCAATATATGCTTATGATTTTTATTCGGAAAATTTTGAGCGTTGACCCAATATCCATAGTTTTAAACATATTTGTGGAAGAAGGTATTTTTTTTAAAGCTTTAATTTAACTTTAATATCTATGTAAGTGAGGCAGTGAGATGTAATAATAGAGACGTTATAGGCGAACAACACGGCCTTAAAAACTGACTAAACGCAACATATATCTACTATGTATATTTATCTGCATTTTGTGAAATAAGGGAAAGAATATGAAATACTTTTCACGCTATATCTGTCGTTAGAAAGAGACAAAAATACAATTTGTTGTGGATCCTCGGAATGCGTGACTGAGAGACGGCTGAATGAAGTCGGGTAGCCAGCCTTGCATTCGTCTAGTCAATATGGGGGCACAAACTATCTACAGGTAAAAATATCTTAGATGTGAGGGACAAAACTGAATTTTAGCCCAGTTATCCTCAACCGATTCAGCTGAAATTTTGTATACACGTTTAGTTTGGATGACAAATTGACAATGCATGGTTAGCTAAGTGATGTCATTCTAAATCCAATATGGCGGACTCCCAAAGATGGCGAACCAATTATTTTTTATGCACTTAGGGTATTAAATGAAAGGGTTTACTGAGAAGAATACGAAAAATAAAAAGACGTCACCTAAAGCTTGTTTTTAACAAGTATTTTTTTATTAATAATATTTATTTTATAATTGAGTCCCAGAATATTGCATAGTAATAATTAAAGTAAGTCTAACAGAAGCTGTATCGCTTCGTGCTTGCAATTGAACAACAGCCATTGATAATTGGATGCACAGGATCACAGACGTTGTCAAGTTGCTGACAGAGCGGGCACGAAAAATCGCCACCGCTCATGGTTGATATTCCGAAAACCCGTAACGAAGCGCTTTGACTCCACATTTATTGTGCGTACTGCTAGTCTGTGAAATGCGCTCCCAGAATGGGTGTTCCCCGATAGTTACAATCTGGGTGATTTCAAATCACGAGTGATTCGGTTTCTTCTAAGCAAGCGTGCTCCAACGTAGACCGCTTAACTTCAGGCGAGATGGCGATCAAACGCAAGCTTATATTATTAATTTTAAAAGGCTGAGATTGTTATCAACGCTATCTTTAATTTCCGGCATTGGAATCAAACACTACTACCTTGCAAAATTTCATCAAAATCGGTTGAACTGTATAGTCGTGAAAAATACAGGTGGAGGGGAAAACAAATGGGAGTATTATCACGTAATTTTTTTTGTTTTTGTAATATTCTATTTTCAGGAAAATTTCATATTTCATGTCTAACTATCTCCACAACTTTCATCTAAATTACATTTTAATATTTCGTAAGCTTGGCATATTTTTTTAAGTTTATAACTACATAATTTGAAATTATACGCCCTCGTCTAACAAAAATAATCATATTTTCAAGTAATAAATCCATATAAATACAGAAAACAATTAAGACCTTTTTCTACATCTTTACCGATTTGATTTTTATTTTAAAAGTTCTTTATAAACGACATCGAAAAAGGAGGAAGGTTCTCAATTCGGCTCGTATTTTTTAAAAACATAAAACAATTACAAAGAAAAACTTACAAAAAAAAAAACATTAAAAAAAATATCTACTAAATTCGTTCTATTGAAACGTTCACCTTTCCAACTAGAGGCGAAGTAAAGAGGGTAGTATGAAAAAAATACTGAAAGTAAGTTCGTTTGTATTCCTGCGCCATTGCTCCGTTTCCGGTATTTAAGTTCCGCTCCTCTCTGTTTCTAATGCAGAGCTGATTTATTGGTTTAAATGATGAACTGAAGCGATATTTTTTTTTTACTTTATTTTAAAACAAAATTAGGACCAGTTAGGTTTTCTTTCATACGATTTTGATGACGATGATAGCTATAACGCATTGTGAGAGTCGCAGCATCCATTGGATGCAGAAGGCAGGCTGCCGTTCAGTGTGGAGGTTAAAGGGGGAGGCCTATGTTCAGCAGTGAACGTCTTCTGGCTGATTATGATGATGATAGCAATAAGGTCAAAAAGGCTGTGGATGATGATAATTTTGACCCAATATTATCCTGACCATACCTATCATCACATACCGATCATACCTGTGTTCGGTTCAAGCATTTATTTGCTCTAACTGCTGCAATAACATTGAAAATGCTGAATAAAAACATTTACTTTTTAATATTTCACTGAAGTATAACGAGTACCTGTAGTCTCACGTTAAAAAACCTTTTTTATGCCATAGGTGGCAAACAAGCAGACGGGCTGCCTGATGGTAAGCAGTCACAGTCGTCACCAGAAAGTTCATAACTTAGCCCATGGCTGTATATCCCGGTCAATGTTTATAGAAGGAAAACCCCTCCAACGGGCCGGCAGTCGGCAAACAGATCGGAATGCGAATTGCACTCCGCGTCTGTAAATACGGCGTTAATAAAAATCGGGATGTGTGGATGCGGACCAATTGATTATCGCAAAATAGGGACATTGTATGGTGGCCGAGGGGTAGCATGTGCGCTTTACAATCTGACTGCACTCGGTTCGATCCTCAGCCCTGCACCAATTACTTATTTACTACTTAGATAAATTATGTGCAGTTTCAATGATAATGAGATTCGATTTCGATGACTATAAGATTCGATTTCGATGATGACGAGATTCGATTTCGATGGTTATGAGAGTGATGGTGGCGGGGCGGTACTATAAGCGCTTTATATTTGTTTATTCAATTAGTACGGCTTGCGCCAATTACATGTACATTATTATCAAACGGCACCCGGTTCGATCCTCGGTCCTGCACCAATGACTATGTGCAGTTTCTATGCCAGCGCTCAAAAATGGTGAAGGAAAACATCGTGAGGAAACCGGTATGTCCAAGAACATCTAAAGTTCAAAAATATATGACATTCACTAACGTGCACTGGGCCAGCATGGTGGATTAGGGCCCGTCCTCTCTCTCTCTCTCTGAGAGAAGTCCTGTGTCCCAGCTGTGGGAACATAATCAGCTGATAATGAATCCCATTAACTGAATTACTGAACTCGTTTGTCTTCTTCAGTGTTACTGTAGCGTACCGTATCGTGCCACGTACCGCGTTCTGTACCGTGTTCCGTGGTAATGTAGATTCTTGATTTCTTTTAAATAATAATGGAAAAAAAAAACTTCTTTTTATGGTGTTTTTTCTATCACAAATAAACGATGTCTAAGTCTATATATTATAACTATGTGACATCAAAAATATTACCTTCTTTCTTGAGCAGTCGAGTACTAAGGTATTCTACCGCCATCCGTAAAAAGTTTCTGTCGGCCTTATTAATTGAACTGGAATCCTTGATTATCACTGAAATTGAAAAAAGGGACCGCAACGTCTTGAACTAAATCAAAATAACCTTAGAAGTGAAATATGTAGGATCTAAAGCACCAGTTCGCTGTCCTTTCATCTTCAAAGGAGGGCTCAAAATCAAACTAATTTGACATACGATCAGTGAATGACCCTGAAACTGAGACCCGAGATGACCACTTTTGGTGAAACCTTTGTCTCAAATTTCAAGACTGTTAGAGCTCATTTCGCACTACCACATTTGTGAATGCGAAAGACAGCAAAATAAATCAAAAAAATTAAGCAGGAAGTTTAAAAAAAAAAATGCTATGGCAACAATATTACTATTCAGACTACACTATTCAGAGCTATACTTTCAGTAAGGTTCGCTAGATGGCGCAATTAATTTAATAACTATTAGGAGTTTTCGCGCTAGCGTGTGAAAATCATGTCGTCTCGTTGTATTATTATACTCCTAAACTTATTGATTATCGAGTAATATTTTGTAATAATGATGGATCAGTATTTATTCATTGTTCGTAAAAGTGCTCGAGTGTGGGTGGTGATATAAAATGAACGTGTCTTTTCGTGTTGTTTCCAGAACTCCGTACAAGCATCTAGTAAAGTCTAAACCAATTTACTGAAGCATGTATGCAATTTGACTGTGACTTATTTAATCTTTTCTACTTTAATCTTTGGACAGTAGCACAGTACACACAGCACAGTAAACTTAACACTAGAGCCAAAAAATATACACGCGCCACAGAAAATACATTGACCCTTCCGAATCGATTGTCCTAGATTTCAATAGCCGCCGACAATATCAGTTATATCGATATTAAATTTGGACAATATGCTTTGACTAAACGAATAGGTTAATTATATTTTTTTTTACACGAAAAATATTACACAGTATATACACAGTATTTAAAAACTAAAACTATCACTACCTAATTATTATATAACAAATAGGTTGTCTCCACTAAATACAATTTTGTCCATTGATTTCATATCGTACTTGAGATGATAAAAATCTCGAAGATAAAATCTACATTTTGTCGGCTACGACTAGAAGAACTGCAATGTATTGTACATTGAGCTGTATAGGACCAAAGTTTAGATGTCTATGGAATCTATAAAAAAAAGAAAGGTAACGACGGGGGAAAATAAAACTTTCACTCTAGTGACAACGGGGATGTGTTAAAACATCCCCGTTGTCTATTAAAATAGTAGATTGTTGCATCTAGAGTGTTATTGAAAGCGAGTTATTAATGCATGAGTGTTACGTTGGTGCCCAAGCGCACACGAGGGCACTAAATTAACACGAGTGCATTGATTACTCGTTTTAGCAAGGTGCGTAATCAACTTTTCTTTCAACTACCAATCTACCTACCGTGATAAAATATACCTACTCAAAATAAAAACTTAAGTTAATAAAAACAAAATTTAATTCAGCTTCTTTCTCAAACATTTAAAACTTAAAATTATTTTCACCAAGTCGGTTTTATTCAGCCGATTTTTATTTTCAGTCAGTATCTTTTTTAATCTAATGCATACATTTGATATTAAACTTAATGGGAGACATTAAACCTCTGTGGTAAATTTATATCTATATAAGAAATAAAAAACAGTGCATTAATGAAAAACTGTGCAACAATGAGATTTCATACAACATTTCTGCACTGTTTTGGTTCTAAGCAAAAAATACGTCCTTTGTGATCGGTTTTGTAGTGATTACATTACTACGAACATTACTAAGAAGTAGAAAGAAAAAAATATTGTTAGCTTTTCCGTATTTTATTATCGTTGTTGGTTTGGTTCCTCAAAATATCACGAGTTTAATTACACACGAGTGAATGTAGTTTAAATAGCCTCCCACAAGTTGAAAGTTAAAATTTGTAAATTTTGATTACAATTTTTTGTGTCAGATTTCTTGCTACCATAATGCGGTTGGACCCTTAGTGGTCCTTTTGCTAAGTCTCAAGTCTCTCAGCGGTCCGATACTCAACAGGTCGGATCAATGGATTCCCGTAACGTCCCAATGTTGGACTTACGGTCCAATAAATGGGCCCACTGGCCACAGGACCGCCTTCTCTATTCAGATGTTGTTTGGTTCAAGTTATAAGGTTTTATGTAACTCATTTCCATAATAAATAACTAGCTGAAACCCGCTACTTCGTACGCGTAGAGCTCGGTCTTCGGCCTCGCTACTACAACCCGTTATAGCCTGTGTTATTCTAATGTATAAGCTATATTATTGTAAACTTTCATTAAAATCCATTCGGTAGTTTTTGCGTGAAAGAGGAACAAACATCCATATATCCATACATACAAACTTTCGCGTTTATAATATTAGTAGGATTAATTTATACATTTAATAAAAGGTGGAAACCAGAAACCAGACTAAATACAAGCAGACTGTTTTATTTTTATTTATTTAGGCTCTAGATAATCTTGTCTGTTAGTATCAAGTCAAATACGGACTATTTTCAAGTTTTACAAGATCATATAAAACAGTCACAGCAAGCAAAGCAAAGTTAATCACGGTCAAGTCCAAGTCATGCCTTAATTTGATTATATCCAGCATGGATATACCACACAGTTTTTTTGCTATAACAGTAATTGTGCGATCTTCTCAGTCAAATAAAGCGATAATCACAAACTTCACGTTGACTTCTGATGGTTTCGTGAATAATTTGTTTACGATTACAGCCACCGCACCGGTTAGAGGCGTTAGTGTCTATTCCTGTTTTAATTCGCTATTTAAATATTTTGCATTTCGCTATCGGTAGCAATTTGTACCGTAACAACCACAGAAATAGCAGTAAATAGTACGGAATTGAGAAGGAAAATCTGTCGCCAGGCATTATGACAGAACCTTGATCGAATATTCTTATTTATATCAACGCGTCGACCTCCGCATCCAAAGAACTTGGACCTTACCTTTTTGGGTTAGGTCTCAAAGTTCTTTGTCCGCATCACAGTTGCTAACTGGTTTCGAATGACTGACGATTTGTTTATATGGGTGTAAATGGCTACAACAAATTTCTTATAAAAATGCCTAGACAGCCGTTCTAATTTAAACAAAAAAAAAAAAAAACTTTTCTGTGGTAACAAACACGCGGGATTAAGTAATTCACCAAAGCACCAGAGTTAGCTCAACGGATTGGCAAGCTAAACTAGCAGTAAACTTATTTTTTTCAGAACCGATAACCATTGAGATGGACACGTTTTTAAAGTAAAAACCAGTAACGTAGCGTATATAGCGCCCTTTGACTTGATACAGTGCTGGTAAACAAACGCAAGCCAATTTGAAATTAAAAACAGACGGCAAATTCTTTGGAAATGGAAACGCTCCGTCTTCTTCCTTGTACCTACAAGTACAAGTGGCACTTTCTTCATAACAGAGAAGTCTGAACAGTCGAGGCGATCACAGCGTGAACTAAGATCCGGACCCGTATTACCTTGATGTGCCATTAGGTGACCCGAAACGTTACCACGGACACGAAAATACACAGAGAAACAACTCAAGTATGCGGCAGAATACAGGGGCTCAATTTTTGAATCGCTCGTATGATTTCGCACGAAAACATCATGCAATTTCTGCTATAGTTTTATAATCTACTTATTAAATAAAATACAATAAGCATTTCAATGTTGCAATTCAAGCTAAGTACGAATTTAATATATTAAACACATTATTTATATCAAAACCACATTGATTTATTGGATTACCACAGGTAATATACCGAGATTGGGAGTTATAATTTCTCGCTACTGGTAACACAGAAAATTATCTGTCTCATAGAGATTCCGCCATTGTTTCGTGTATCGTCATCTCTCTCGAAACTTGTTGTAAATTACTTATTCTGCTCTTGCTTATGCACGTGTACTTGTATATCCATGACATTGATGACGTAGTTGCCGGACAACCACGTGATTTTTTTTCTCGTACCGCTATACCTGGCGGATTATATTATTATACCATGAGTTTTGCCAGCCATGTAAGCGCTTATAACCAGAGCTAGTCGGGTTCGCCATTGACAGACACGTCAAGGAGGTCGATATACGTAGTGAAGTACTTAGTTTCGAATTCTTTGGATCTTTTCCTCTGCACATTTTCTGTTCGCCTCGTAGCTGCGGTCAAACGATTTTTAACTGCCCTTGTGTCCTTTCCTTTGATCTGATTTACCTGAAATGAAGACAATCGTGTATTAGTTTAGTTTGATATTATGTGATGTAGATGATTCGGGTTTGTTTGATTGGAGACTTCTCGTTGGACATATTATCATGCCAATAGGGTCAGATTCGATTTTGTTTGATTGGAAATCGGCTTTGTTGTAAATAGACTCGCAAGCTACTTTCTTAAGGTTACGCTCCACGTTATAGCCACAGAAAAGAGAAGTAAATAGAACGGAATGAGAAGGAAGATCTGTAACCAGCATGATACCTACTACCCATAGATATCATGGTTACCAGACATTATGAGTGAACCTTGATTTGTACAAATAATGTCAGTATGACTGAAATGAAGTTTGTTAGTTGATTATCGTAGGCGTTATCTGTTATACTTTTCAATCAAAATCATGGTATGCTAGATAGGAAAACTATGGAGCGGGCGTACCCAAGTGTAGGTGAAGTAAAAAGCTTGAACATCGTGAGGTCTCAGTACGGGGCGAGCTACTAGTTGTAAAACAGTTTTTGAAATTTGACATTATGACTCAACGATAGTATGAAATCTTTTAGGCACGCTGTCGCAATACTGTGTGGCTGTTGCAAGCGGCATCATAAGATGGATAGAAGGCGTATCGGCGAACTAAAACACTATTATTAATGATCCCTCCTGATCTCCTAAAGCATCTTCAAAATAATTAAACGACAGGTGTTAATCTTTAAAAAAGATTTAATAATAAAATTCCACCATAAAAAGATTAATTTCGATTAAAAAACGAGACGACGAACACAATTAAAGTATGAATTCCAAAACGGAATTTGATAAGTTAAAAATACAATTAGATAAAACTAATTTGTAGAAATCTAATCTAACCGGTATTAGAATGACGCCCACTGGATATTTTGACTCCGCCTTTATTACTAAGTCAAGTTATAGGAGTAAGCGTTTTTATTTAAGTGCCCACGCGCACTCATTACTATGAGGAAAATTCGGGATATGGAAAAATAACCGAATATGAATAATAAATCAATAGGCTTTAACTGTTTTTGACAGTTACAGCGTATATATGAAAACGTATTTGTATCATATTATGTCATTTTAGCATTCAGATATTTTTAGAGTACAGAAATTTTAGCTGCCATATCTGTAACATTTTGGGGCAATCCTATAATACAGAGGATTATAAGTAATTTTCCAAAAAGCAGAGAAAAATTTAATACTATTACTTGACTTTTTTGTGTCAGCTCGAGACCACAGGCATTGTTACATGGTCAAAACGTCGAGCGTAAGGTACCTGTTTTTACTTAAATAAAATAATGCGCGATAAATCCCGATAGACATTTTAAACATTAATAATATTATTGGCGACTAAACCGCTGCATCACGTACCTTCTCCCACACTAAACTCAGTGTACCATAAGATATGGTCAAAAACTGTATCCCAGTCATAATTACGGCACATGTGAACCCATTACATATAGATTACGGCAAAGCTTATTAAGGAAAGATGGATTCTTAAGATAGCGCAGTTTTCAAGTCAAATTTTCGAGGTAAGTGCGAACAGCGCATAAACTTTGAGGGTTCTGTATGTACAGATAGAATCAAGCCACTGTTAATTTTAAAGAAATAGGTATTTTACCAACTAAACTTTTTTTTTTGGTGTTAGGGCCCTTTTGCAGAGTCCGCCTGGAGAAATACCACACCTTTGCCAGTTATTCGACCGCCAATCAGTAGTGTACAAACAATTGGTGTGTTTCAGATTGGAGGGCAATGTTTTCAGTGTAATTACTGGGCATCAAGGATCTTATATATACCCTAAAGGGAACAACGTCCTTGCTGGGCATAAAGAGATTTTACTTCTAACATCTCAAGGTAAGCGCAGTGAGTTGCCGTGCTGGGTTTTACATACTACATAATTATATACCTATTAGAGTTCGAAACTCTGTGTGGCCTGAACTGTTATTGGCAAGCCCGACACTTACCATCAGGCGAGCGACTTGCTCGTTATCGTCACTAATTAAGCGCTCGCTAGCTCAAAGCTTATTCATGATACTTTTTATTCCTTTTAGCGATAGGAAGCCACTTTTTGTAATATTTATTACTGGTATGCACAAAAAAGAGTTTCTATGTATCAATTTTTTTTAACAGAAATTGAAGAGCATATTTTATACCCCTATTTTTTTACCTAATCAATGACAAGTGACGAACGCATAAATTATAAATGTGCATTTAGTTGCTTTGTAAAATTAGCTTGACTTTTATTACCTGTCTACGTAGAATGTAGATCGATCACATAGTCTCCAGTATTCACCACTTTACTTGGACCATGATCTGGGCTTGACTGATACTTATTTTGCTTGACTTTGACTTGTTTAACGATATATTTTAAAGCCTGAAAGTTATACTTGACACTGGATAAATACACGAAACGCCTGAAGTCAAAACTTATAAGAAAAACAAACAGTTCATACAATATTGCGTGGCCTACGCATTATGCCTATATTATGCCTAGATAATAGTTTTATTGTAATGTATAATTATGTTATATATAAGTATATATAACATAATAATTATATTACTTAATCATGTGTTTTGTGATCGATACTAATATTATAAAGAGGAAAAATTTTATTGTTTGTCTGTTTGTTTGCATTGAATAATCTCCGAAACTACTGAACAGATTTGAAAAAGTCTTCCACTGTTGGGAAGCTACACTACACCCGGGTGACATCTATAGGTTATATTATATTTTCAAAAAAATTAGGGGTCCTTACTAAAATTCCAATAATACCCGTGCGAAGCCGGGGCGGACTGCTAGTCTTTTAATAAAGAGGTTTTTTTTGTTATTTTATATTATGGCATTGTGAAGGCCTAATGGTTATTGGTTACCATCACTCGCAAGCTTGCTCGTTTTTTGTTGATTTCGAGATTTTGTCAACGAACTATAACCAACACACTGGCTGTCATAAAGAATCCGTTTTTTACTCGCACATTCGGAACCCTAAACACGGAGAATAGATAAAATCGATATTACCGGTAAAGTGTACAGTAATTTTGATTTTTGGTGTGATGGGACGCCATTTATTCCGAGACGGCCACGCCTCTGCCATATCTCATTCAAGTTTGATGCCACTGAACCCTAATAAATAAAGACGTAGGATAAAAACTATGAATCGAAGCTAAGCTGTATTCTATACATTAGGTTCAGTTGTTTTAAGTTTGTTTTTAGGTTTTTCATAAGTTTGCCTACTTTTATTTAACTCTAATTTTAGGAGTCTTTGTAAAAATGACTTTGCCTGAAACATTGTTATTTATGGCCTATAAAATTTTCTGATTTCCGATTAAAATATTTGATGATGAATCATAGAGGGTACATGTATTTTTATAAGTTTATTTTGATTTAACTCTAAAACAAACAAAACTGTTTTTCTGACGCATATCTATATAGTGTAATTCCGGTTCTACGTCGCTTCAAGTACAATAAGGAATTTGGGATAAATTATTTTACTCTATAGACTTGAAGGACTTGCGCAAAGTGCCAACGCCTGATTCAATCAATTGATGGCCAATAAATATTTCTTATTTCTGATTAAAATATTTGACTGATGATGGTGAATCATAGGGAGTAAATATTAATTAATATCGTCTCGCTATATCTGTGTCGTCTATCATAACCTAGGTAGCGATGCCTAATGCATTTGATTCTTGAAATATCAAAGTCAAACAAAATTGTCTAAAAACGGTCTGCTTACATCACAGATTACTCATTTCCGCCTAATCTCAAATGGTAAAAAACTCGTCATTAGCTCCTGTACTAATAGCATCATCAAGCATTAGTCGCGGAGCTAGCGGTCATAATTACGTCCTCTGTGGTCGAGCATTAGTAATGCAATATGTATGCAAGAATTAAATTACAAACGTCATTATTAAGCTTGTCGGATTGTGATTTCGTCTATTCTATACCGTGTGTATCTAGACGATGGACATTCAAGGATATCGTTGTATTTATCATTATAAACAACATTTAGTGACCAACCCAGGAATCTCGTAAAAATATGAGCTGTTCCATTCTCTTCGTTGAGTTGATCAATTTTCTGTGGCGCGAGCTTCACTTCGCTCCCGCCTTAGCCTTCTAACCTAACAGAATTAGGATCTCCCCTGATCATGATCAAAGATAATATAAATCGTCATTGACCCTGATAGAGGGGTCGGGAGAGACGTTTTGTTTTTTAATGCCATAGGTGGCAAAACTGGCAAACAAGCAGACAGATTACGCCGACGCTCGCGGCGGAGCGGACGGATTTGGCGTTGTTATAAAAATAATAACCACGAATTCTAACTCGCCACTCAGTAATTCTAGTCGGCCACAAGTATTTAATAAGCATCATTGCTAATATTTTTAACTTATTAAATTTTTTTTCCTACTTAATCAATATAAGTAAACTGTGTATTCCCGTGTAACACAAATAAAAAATAAGTTAACTGTTTAAATAACTTATCTCAAAAATTATTTAATACCGCGCAAGTATTATGGCGTACTGTAATTTTACGTCACCAAGTTATTTTTAACTAGCTTGATTAATAATAACCAAATTAAAATTAATGTAAAATACACGTGATAAAATCTGTTGTTGTTTAATTTCAATAACTACCCTCTATTTACAAGAAATAATCCCAGCTTTTATTTATCTACAGATTCTATAGGCATTTAAATAAAAAAATACATGAGGTAATTATTGCCTCATCTAATAATAGAGTTGGACACATATTTATAAGAAGTCTTGATAACTGACCAAAATTAAGCTGACAGTTGAGTGACAAGCTGGGGGCTTCTGAACTGACATCTATCTTTTATTTCATTCTCTGTGGTCATATTTTTGCAATTTGTACCTTATATCAAGATAATAGGGTTCACGGTGTTAATAAGTACGTATTAGATATTTCTATCTAATAAATGTAGGTAATGTTAAATGAATATGATATACCATTATCATATCAGAGTCAGGTCATGATGGTCATGTTATTTTAGTAACTTGTTTACGACAGCTAAATACATAAACCGTAAGTAGGCAAAACATAAAAAAAATTTAACGACTTTGTAAGGAGCTTTGTGATGTCTTTTTACCCGGCATACGGTAGTCCCAAAAAGGGGGGAATATAATTTTGTATACATTTTGTATATTATAGTCGTTTTGTATGTACGTTTGTCTGTGTTTATGTGATGCGTCAAACGATTTCCATTTTTCTCTAAGTTCTGGCTCCAGACATTCTGTCTAGTTAGCTGTGTCAAGTAGAAACCCAACCTAATAGAATTTTCAAAGAACTGATGATCTTCAAAAGGCTGAACAGATTTTTATGTATCATATCATAACTAAGAACATTCTCGATCAAGTCATCTTTCAAACAAAAACCTAAATCAAAATCGGTTTCGTTTCGGAGCTACGATGCCACAGACAGACACAATCATAAATACACACTTTAAACTTATAACACCCCTCTTTTTGCATCGGGGGTTAAAAAGGCCATTATCAGTTTAATATGTTTTCCTTGAATAAGCTCACTATACCATTTACAATTTTAGATAATATCAAATAATAATTTTAGTAAGAAACTAATTTTCTTTTAATTCATTAAGTACTTATGACATGTTGCATAATGCAGTCCAAAGGCGTACTTAAATATTTTTCACGGTAGCCTCTTCAAACTAAATAACTTATTCACAAACCACAGACCTACGAAATTATTTGAACACCTCTGTTTCCCACAATTCGACCCCATTTTTGTATCAAAACACTTTAAATCTACCTATTAATACCTGAAAACCTTCTATATGAGGAGTTAGGGTCGTTTTTTGCTTGGCCAATTGTTATTTAAAACATCAGAGCTACAAGAAGTGACATTGATAGATTCGTATAATTCTCTGAATATAAAGTTTTTGTGATCCAACTGAGATTGAAGTCTTTAGTGTTTAATGAGAGTTTTGTTCTCTTGGGTATTTTGCGTTTACCTTAACTCGAAATCTATTGAAGTACGTTTTTATTATCAATAAATACTGTACAAGCAAAAACTAATTTAAAACTGTAAATATTTTCTTGAATCATAGCAAAGAACACTCTCGATCAAATCACATAAAAAAAATCGAAATCCACTCAGCCGTTTGGGAGCTAAGACGCCACAGACAAACACACAGATAAACACGTTAAACTCATAACACCCCCTTTTGCAGCGGGGATTAAAACTTGCATCTTTTAAGCACTTGTTGTACAATCTACTGCTGCAATCATCAGCAACGATAAATAGCAAAAAAAAACTAGAAATAAGTAAAAAAAAGCATCGAGATGCAATACTTATAGTCACAAACATGCCAAAAAAATTACCGAACCAAAACTCTGCACACGCTACGCATTGCGCCGACTTTTTGGTTAGTTGTAAGGCAACCGCGATCCAACTACAACGCTGCCCAATACCAGTGCTGCAATGACATAGCAGACTAGCGACGTTGAACACTATGCAAGTGACAACGTCTAAATTGGAGTAAATATGGTATTGTGAATTATATAATTGATGTCTCGACGCTCGGATATTTTTTGACTGTTTTCACTTCGAGGTTGTGACTATAAGTATTGTATCTCGATGAAAAAAAGCCAGTTTATAACTTTTTAGTTTTGCGTTCTCTTTATACTCAACCAATATAAACAAGTCTTGAAAACTTTGAACGCTCAGATCTTTATACCCTCGTAAACGCAAAGCATAAAAGTTGTAAAAACATTACCATATGCGAAGAAAATAAAACCTCTATCTTCAAACTACGGGATTCAGTATCTGTAGACCATTAAATTTAAGAACTCATTGCGACGCGCGACTTCACTTGCAATTTTTATTGTTAAGGAGAGGTTTTACCACTTTTTAGCAACGCTTAGTACTAATAATGACCATAAGGCTTAATAAATTGTATTAAATTCGCATTTAGTGGAGCAAAACCATGGTACTTACACAGTCGTGTATTTCGCTACGTCTGTTTTAAAGGTTTTTCTCCTATTTTTCGAAAAGAATTGCTGTTATGTAAAATGTACCTTTGCGATTACCTCCATAATTATTAAATCGTTATATATATTAAGATATCATAGACATCATTTAACTAATAGGTATTTCATCATCATCATTTCAGCCGTAGAACGTCCACTGCTGGACATAGGCCTCCCCCATCGGTCTCCAAAAGGGCCAGTTGGAAGCGGCCAGCATCCAACGTTTCCCTGTCTCTTTTAGTATAGTATAGAAGTATATCACACACACACATCATCAGCCATTAAATGTCCACTGCTGAACAAGGCCTCCCTCTTAGAGAGGGGTATTGCCATAATCCCCACGCTTGGCAGGCGGCTTGGAGATCGCAGTACGTTAACCGTGTACTAACAGGACGCTGCTGCCCATCCTCCATCATCATCATCATCATCTTCATAGAAGTATAAATAATAGATAAATTTTAAAAAAATACAATGACCAGAGACCATGACCAAACGTCTACTTTCCATAATGTTTACTTTTCCAAAATGTCCACACATCCAGAAACGCCCAATTCAAAACGACTTGCTAAAATGCCTATTCCAAAATGATTAACCTAAACTATGTTTTCTTAAGGCCCTCTTTTCCGACTTTAGGAATTTCGGTCATTTTAATTTAAGTGTGTCTACTTCCGCGGTTAGCTTAAAATTATACAAATGGTGTCATATCAACATCGAATGTTTTATCTAGTACGTAGTCTTAAACAGTATAGTCCAAGATACATTTCGCTCTATAGAAAAAATATATGAAAGTAACACAAATTTGCGCTTTTCTCTCTGTTTTTTTGGATTCATTCAAATACCTATTGAATATTTATAGATTATTTATTTATGAACCTCATTATCTATACTAATATTATAAAAAGGAAAGATTTGATTGTTTGTTTGTTTGCATTGAATAGGCTCCAAAACTACTGAACCGATTTGAGAAATTCTTTCACTGTTGGGAAGCTACACTATCCCCGGGTAACATAGGCTATATTATATTTTCAAAAATAGGGATTCTTACTAAATCTCCAATAAAGTAAGTAAAGTAAGGTGTAAAAAAATAAGATTTACAATTTTAACTTTGCGTGTTTGACAGTTCTAAGACAGGACAACGTTTGTCAGGTCAGCTAGTTATTTACCTACGTAAAATAAAATATGCAGAATTACTCTTAGGGTCACTGGCTAATAATAGCATGCAAAACTTTATAGAAATCGGTTCAGTAGTTAACGATACGAGCTAATAAAAAGACATTGATTGTTTGAAGCGGTGCCAACACAAAGTTCAATTTTATTTTCTCCAAGTATATTGACTGTAGAATGATCCTATGGTTAAAGTTTACTTTGGGAAACTGCTTATCAGCAGTTTATCTTTAATGAGTGTCTATATCGGTTTTGTAGACATCCCATAAAGAGTAACGCCAAGTTTGACATTGACATAGACACATAGTCAAAAACATCGCGTCTCATTTTATTAACCGACTTCAAGAAGGAGGAGGTTATCGATTTGACTATGTTTTTTTTTAAATATATATATTACATGGCAAGGGAAAAAATCTTTGTGCCCCGGAATGTCAGAGAAGCCATCGAGATCAGTCGACGTCCAACCTTTAATAGGGATGGAGGATGGAAGCTGCTACCGACTTGGAAACCGTGTCTTCATGGAGTTCGTGGGAGTGACCGTAAGATGGGTGTCGACGTGGTGAGGTCCGCGTGCTGGAGTACTCTCGACACACAGGTAAATTCGAGTCTTCATTTTTGTGATGGTAATCATTAATTTATCATATCGTACAAGGCGGCCAGACATGCCAGTGATGAATAAAGAATAACCACCAGTTACCAGTGAGAACAAGCCAGTTAAATCTCTAACCCTAAAATCCACATTTCCATATCCACCTTCGCAGAGCCCCGCACGTGCTCGCCTGCCGCTATAAAAACAACTCAATGACAGTTTTATACCCGATTTTATGCTCCCTTTACTGTCTAGCAGAGTGTTAAGTAAATTCACGAACGTTGTGCCATTTTGGTTTGGCGTATAACGTTGGTTTGCCATGATGCATAGTATGTTATGCTATAGAGGAGAGTTTACTTTATGTCTGTGTCAGATTTACTCGGTCTAATTAAAAGTCAAGGTGATAAGACCTGCAAATCCGCACCCCGCTTGGCGTATATTGTGCATTTGCCCGTGCCAGCCTACCCAAACCAACCGAGCTCCTTAAAATAACGGAGCACGTCCTAATTTTCCATGACCCGTTGTACAACTCGCATCTTGTGCAGTCTCCTTGGTAAGCGTTCATGTTTCGGCACCATACGTCATTTGTAAACGAGACACATTGGTTTTACAGGAAAGTCTTAAGGCATTGCGGCATTTTCCGTCTCTGATCATATCGTTTAGTTTTTAAACACTTACCGCTAAATGCCAAATACTAAGGAGTAACTTAGCGTTCTCCTGGCATCCCCATACTTTCTAGAATGCCTATAAGGTTGCAAAACTTGGTTGTACTGTGCGTTCTTTTTACTACCACTTGGGGTAATTGCCTCATACCCAATTTCGTCGATTCCCGCGATGATTGCTCGCGGGTTTCTTTTTATTTATTCGAATCTTGAGGATTTTATTTTTGCCATAAAATCAAGAGGAATTGGTCCTATGCTATGTGTAGGTGAGTGTTGCAAGGTCGTATCGAATTTTTATGGTTATTTTTGTGGGGAAAAGAGAAGGGATTCTATTGGCAAACGTAGCCTCTATGAATAGAAGTGTAATCTGGTCAAAAAAATCTTAAGTTGACTGGAGCGATGGTGTCCCAGCAACGGATCCTGATATCAAATTTTCCATAATACCTAATCATTATGAACAACTTTTATTGTGGGACCAAACCAAAAAAACCCTATTTTTTCACGTATTTTCGAGTGTTAATGCATAATAATTATGGATTTGTTGATTATGAATATGTATTAAGTATACGTTAGACTTGACATACTAAGGACATGTTCGAGTACGGAACAGTGATATAGCGCGGTGAAACATGTTGTATTTTCATGTTGTTTCCAAAGCTCCATAGAAGCCTCTTATAAGATCTCTACCACTTTACTAGGGCATGTCTTTGACTTGACTCGACTGTGACTTTGCTTGACTCTGACTATAATTGACTTGTTTGGATTACATTTTATCGGACTTATTATCGTTGAATATAATACTTGAAACTGGCAAATACACAAAAGTGCGACGCCATAAGCCTCACAGAGAAATAAAAAATGTATTGAAATTGAATAGTCCTTCTTCTGAGGATATTGATATTTGAGTAAGAGACAAGGACTTTGTCTTTAGGGTATACAAAGTCCTTGGTAAGAGATTAATTGGATATCTCTTTCACTCAGATGTAAATTTCAATCCATATATATTATTATATTATAGAGACACATAATAATTAGCAGTACCGGTGTTAGGGTAGGGCCTGGTTGGGCGACCACCCAAGGCGCCAGATACAAAGGAGCGCCATAGGCGTCTATAAAGGGGCGCCATAGGTATATAAAATTTTATAGATGTAATCTATTCTTTGCCTTTTTTCGCGCCTGGTAGTGCTAAAACCGGCACTGAATATTACATATGTAAAGTCATTATTAGAATAATAATAATAATAGTATTCTGATTAAATTGGAATCCATCTCCAATATCTCAGGTATGTTTGGGATCGATTGATTAACGTTGAGACAGCGAGTTGCTGAAACAGCACACTGATAAGACTTCCTATTGTTAGAATAAACGGGTTATTTGAGTAGATTCCTTAGAGCGGATTCTACGAACGACTATAATTGAATTAAATACTGCTTACTGTGCATATCGCAACTAAACAAGCATTTCAACGTTTTTAGGGTTCCGGACCCAAAGGGTAAAAACGGAACCATATTACTAAGCCTACGATGTCTGTCTGTATGTCTGTCAATCTGTCTGTCTGTCCTACCTATTAACGGCTGTATCTTTCGAACCGTAATAGATAGACAGTTGAAGTTTTCACAGAATATGTAACGTTACGGCGGATTAACTAACAAATAATATAAAAGTCTAAAAGTAAAAACAAAAGGGCAAGACTCTACAAACGCACACTTCAATATTGAGCGGCACACAACTGCAAACGACTAACAAAAACTGGTCTCGGCAAATATCACGTAATTTTTTTTCCGCAAGAAAGAGTGTAAAATTGCGGGAAAACTGGGTTAAATGAAGTAAAACATGTTTCTCCACTAAAATATGGCTAAAACCTAAACAACATAAGGATTAACATACACACAAGAAATACGCATGTAGAAAAAAATTGTTGCCGACACGGAACACCCAGTACCAATCAAGTGGAAGCAACTGGACACAAAGTATGCGCAGAGAGTGGCTGATTTCATACTATTTATATAGAAATCAAACATTTATTGGTAGCTTGTATCCGACACAAGACACAAAAGTGTCCACGTTTGCGCCCTGCCTAAGGGGTCGGGTAGGGGGTCAAGCCAAATCTCACGACATCTCACCATGAGGGGAGGGAGGGTCAAAAAATCGGCAAAATCACCTCACGTAATTAATGGACGCCCCCTTACTTTACCATATCTTCTTCGTTTGAATGATCTGAGAACTAAACATTGTTTGAATAACATCTAGGTGTCTCTCAAGTCACCTTATCATTATTGTGACAATTTGACATTGCTATAGAGAATATACACTATCTCATGTTAGTGGTGCTCGCTCTTGAGGGTTAATTACAAGATAAAGGTGCACTGGTTCTCAAAGTTTCACTTTATATCATCACCGAGCGGTGACATCATCGTACCGTATCATCAAGACCAAATCATCACGTGCCAAGAGGCTCATCAGCAACGAATCCCTGATTCAAGCTAAGCTTCTTAGTCTTGAGCATCGGCGCAAGGTTGCTAGTCTGTCGGTTTTTTATCGGATACATTTCGGAGAGTGTGCTACAGATCTGCATGATTTGATTCCTTACTGCCCATTTTTCTATCGGACTGCCAGAGTGGGCACGATGAATCGACACCGCTTTATGGTTGATATTCCAAGAACCCGTACGAAGCGCTTTGATTCCACATTTATTGTGCGAACTGCTAGTCTGTAGAATTCGCTGCCTGAGTGGGTGTTCCCCGATAGTTACAATCTGGGTGTCTTTAAGTCGAGAGTGAATCGGTTTCTTCTAGGTAAACGTGCTTTATCGTAGACCGCATCATCGCTTAACATCAAGCGAGTTGGTGGCCAAGCGCAAGCCTATTTATAATAATAATAAAATTAAAAAACTGATTCCATTTTCAAATTTTTATTCTCAGCATCACAGGGTTTCGGGTTTTTGATCTTCGGTGAGGTAAAATTCGATTCAGCAGAAACTTTTTACAAAACATCATCATCAGACAGAAGACGTTCGCTGCTGAACATAGGCCTCCCCCTTTAACTAATTTAGAGTGGGTGTGATGCTACATAGAGTGTATCATTGTATGGACAACGAGATAAACCAAACATAATCAAATAATTTCGCCGTTTTAGGGAGTTTGTTGTTGAGACGAATGTCGCTATATCAAAAACGGTTTATAGCATACTAGCGACCCGCCCGCCCGGCTTCGCACGGGTGTAATTTACGTGCGAAGCCAGGGCGGGTCGCTAGTTATATATATAAACCTTCCGTGAAAATGTATCTAACTGATGGCGAAAACCGCATCAAAATTCGTTGCGTGGTTTAGGAGGAGTTAGCGACCATACAGACATTAGATGTAATCTTTTTTACTGGGCAAGTGCCTTTATTAACTAAACAAAATACAAGCTAAAACTAAAACTACAAATACAGTTAGACTGCCCATAGACAGTTGAAGATCTAAAGACAATCCAAATGCAGATGTAATTATGTCTACAATGTCCTTGCACTATATAGAGTTTATGCTGTAAATGAAAAGGGCCTAAAACTTTCAAAGTTTGGGAACCTCCGTCTGTTGGTTACAGACATTTCAGTAGAGTGATCACAGAGACAATGTCACCCTTCGTCTGTTGTTTACGTGGGTATAATGTAACAGTTAGCTAGAAATTTGAATAAGCAGTGCAAAATTACTTATTAGTTAAAACAGATATTGAAAGTCGAGGATCAAAACTTTGGCTGAAGGGAACTACAAACCAAAAAGTCATCTGTGTGCATATTTTTTTGTTATTCTTTTTAAAGGCACTGAATTAATTTCTTTAAAATCTATATGGGACCACCTCTGAAGTATGAACTACCAAACAAAAAAAGAATCATCAAAATCAATACATTCATTGGCAGAGTAATCGCGTAACAAACATACAAAAAAAATGTGCGTTGAGTCCCTCCGTGCGGAAGAAGTGAAACTCTCGCTCTGTATTTTTCTATTCCCCCTCCCCAGGAGCGTTGAACGTTTAACGCAACAGTGCTTTCATACCCCCTCCATTGGCTTCCATGATAGCGTTAAACGTTTAACGCAACCTTGTTGGAAGTCGCATGTTCTGCCATCTATGCAAATATTAGTGAACTAATAAACTATGAGAAGGATGTACAAGTTTCAAAATTTCCTCATAGATGGCATCTAAAACACTCGCTCTGTCTCTATCTATTCCTCCTCCATGGTAACGTTAAACGTTTAACGCAACATTTTTGCAAGTCGCATAAGAAGTTTCACTTCAAAAAAACCTACAGTCGAATTGAGAACCTCCTCCGTTTTGAAATCGGTTAAATATTAATAGGCATCATTTGGATCATAGATTCAGTAGCCCTCTACGATTTGGATAAAAGCTTTTTAGGATGACTGATGGCAGCATAAATGCCATGTCAAAATAGTGACACTGTTTTGACAGTTTGTCACCAAATAACTACTAAATTATCTGTGACTAAACGGTAAGCTCGCTGTTGATTATGAAATTAGTCACACGTCTGTTTTCTTCTCTGAACAAGAAATATATTTATCTCAAACATGCTTGGTATTCGTTTACTGGCCTTGTTATCTCTGTTTTTATTTATTTATTTAATTAATCTCTACATAGTATAAATAAAAGTCGCTTTCCGCGTCTGTCTGTCTGCATGTCTGTATGGCCGCTAACTCCTCCTAAACCACGCAATGGATTTTGATGCGGTTTTCACCATCAGTTAGATACATTTTCACGGAAGGTTTATATTTGTAACTAATGACCCGCCCCGGCTTCGCACGTAAATTACACCCGTGCGAAGCCGGGCGGGCAGGTTGCTAGTTAATTAATAATAGGCTTGCGTTTGACCGTCAAAGCACGCTTGACTAGAAGAAACCGATTAACTTGTGTTTTTATATTATTTTATATAGGTGCAGGATGGGCAAAAATACCGCGGCTCATAGCTAATGTAATAAAAAAAACATATCTAAAAACTAAAATTGTAATATAAAAATATCATCATCTATATATATATATATACAACAATAATATTGCCGCTGATAAAAAGAGAGAGAAGTACGCAGCGTTGGAGCCGCTTTACAATTTTGTGCCCGTTGCCGTGGAGACCATGGGTTGTTGGGGGACTGAGGCCAAGAAGCTTATTTCGGAGATAGGGCACAGGCTCAAGGAAAATTGTGGTGACTCCCGCTCCGGCTCGTTCCTGGTGCAAAGGTTGGCCATTGCCATCCAACGCGGTAACGCAGCGAGTGTTTTGGGTACCTTTGCGCCGGGAACGGTCAGGGGTGGGTTATTTGAATAGTTAGTAGTTTAATTGTAATTGGACTGAGATATATTGTATACTGATAAATAAAGATTAAAAAGTTACTATGTAAAAAAAAAAAAAAAATTGTACATCTATACGTTTGTAACGAAATGGCTCAAAAAGAACTGGACCGATTTTTAAAATTCTTTCACCATTTGAATGCTACATTATCACTGATTAATATAGGCTATTTTAATAGGCTATATAACTATACCCGTGCGGAGCCGGGGCGGACCGCTAGTTTATAAATAAAACTAATACTAGGTACTAATCGACCACTTTCACTGTTACTACTTTCTACGACTACTTTACTAATTGTTCTTTTATTATACATATTTTTTCCATTGAAAAATACTCGTTAGGTTTTTCCTTTTATAAAAATATAAAGAACAAACCCAAAGACAAATTGTTTGTGCACCTACAGATAGGGGTGCGACACTTGTAACAAAATAAATAGGTACAATCGTCTTCCGTCAGGGTTGTCACATCGCCGCGTGCGGTCAATTAGCAGGCCGCGCCTCCGGCTGTGGTCGCCACGAACCAGGATCAATTTGGGAGCGCAAATGAGCGATCTCCGTTTTGAGATCGACGCACTTCAGACTTCAGTGGGATAGGGGTGGCTGTCATTTATTTTATTTCTTGTTTATAGGATCCTTAGTAATATTTATTATTATAATATGTTCCATAATATCTAATGCTAGTGGAAAATCTGCAAAAAACTAGAGTTGATAGAGAGATAAACTCTTTATTGTTCACACCACAAGTTACATACACACAAAAAATGCTTAAAACTAGTGCTACAACAATAGGCGGGCGATTAAAACTAAGGACTTTAAAATGGAATTGGGCAGGACATAATATAATTATGCAGGATGAATATTAAAATATGGACAAAAAAAAAACCTTTAAAACGCTATCCGTGAGTGACACAGGCTTTTGTTCGCAACAGCTAATGTTGTATAATATAAAAATCGATGTGTGTATGTTCCCCTATGACTCCACAACGGCTGGACCGATTCTGATGAAATTTGGAATATAGATAGTTTGTGTCCTGAATTAACACACGAGCTACTTTTATCGTCATCGTCACTAATTTTCTATCGCTAACTCTTCCTAAACCACGCAACGGATTTTGATGCGGTTTTCACCATCAGCTAGATACATTTTCAAGGAAGGTTTGTATATTATACAACTAGCGACCCGCCCCGGCTTCGCATGTAAATTACACCCGTGCGAAGCCGAACGGGCGGGTCGCTAGTACTGTATAAAATTATACTTATTATTACTTTAACAGTGTCCAAGCCATCTTAATAACAACATAAATAAAGCATTGTTGCACAAGTGCAATAATAATGTAATGGTAGCCTTTTAGATCCAACCGCATTTCGTCTAGCTGTCAGCTTACGCTTGGGTGCAAGGTGCTGTGAGGCCCATCGCTGTCAGTGTGGTACTGCTGTTGACCAGCTCGGTCACCATGGTCTCTCTTGCTCGAGAAGCGCTGGTCGTATTGGCCGACACGCTAGCCTGAACGACATCATACGCAGGGCTCTTTCCACCGCTAATGTCGCAGCTGTGCTCGAACCGAGTGGTCTTGCGCGCGACGATGGAAGGAGGCCTGACGGTATGACACTTGTGCCCTGGAGGTTGGGGCGGCCCCTTGTATGGGACGCAACTTGTGTTGATACTTTGGCGCCGTCACATCTTCCTGAGACACGGGGTAGGGCTGGCGCGGCTGCCAATTCGGCAGAGCAGCACAAGCGACGCAAATATGCTAACCTCGGCAGTGGTTACATATTTGAGGCGTTTGGGGTCGAGACATTGGGCCCTTGGGGACCGGGAGCTCACCTCATTTTCAAAAATCTTTCAGAGCGCCTGGTTAATGCGACGCGTGACCAAAATGCTGGCGTGTTTCTGGCTCAACGCATAAGCATTGCCATTCAACGTGGTAATGCCGCCAGCATGCTGGGTACGCTGCCAACTGGTAGTGGGCTTGAGCATTTGGATTGTCTTTAGACCTTCAATGGTCTGTGGGCAGTCTAACTGTATTTGTAGTTTTAGTTTGTATTTTGTTTAGTTAATAAAGGCGCTAGCCCAGAAAAAAAAAATAAAAATTTCCTACTTCATGTTGACATTCACGCCACGCTTATTAACTTATCAACCGATTGGAAACTTTGTAACACCATTTTACTACACAATTTACTTAACAAATGCAAAACTTAATAATGTTATTAGGTGGCAGCCCTGCGACGCGGCACGCGATGGCGCGTGACCGGCGTGACTCTACGACGACGTGACAACCATTCCTTGCATGTGTATGCCAACCCTAAAGCGCCTAGGATTTCATGTGCTAATTTGTCTGGAGTTATGGACATTATTATGCAGCTGGTCTTAGAATACTGCTTCAAAATTCCCTGCCTTTCTAAAATGGGGCTTTGGGCACGTGAGTGGCCAGATTTGAGACTGACTTCCCATTCAGCAAGCCCAGGGAAGCAACGGCGCGGTGTGGCCCACGCCGTTGTAAAAGAAAGGAACGGAAATGCCCTGAGCATGTCCCGGGAGCGTTGCTTCAGGCAGTGTGCTAGGAGGGTACCGGTGCATTCCTATGGAGACCCCGGGACCCTCGCCCAGAGGTCAGCAGTCACCGTCGCATATGTACCGTCGTCCTTGTAACACCAACAGCATTGCAAATAAATTAGCGAACCTTTAAGACTATATTACATCATTTTCGTCATTATTAACTTACATTCATCATTATAATAATTTTAATTTTAGAAGAAAAATTAATATTATGTTACTATTATAATAAGTATTTACAACTTAACTACTAATGTATAAAATTTACAAACAACAAACATTAATTAATATTGATACAAATTACATATAATATAGGATGTTATCTTCGTCTAACGTTTTTTGCTGCTCCAGTATTATATTTTCATCATGGTCATAATTTCAGCCAAAGGACGTCCACTGCTGGCCTCTCCCATCGATCTCCAAAAGGGCCGGTTGGAAGCGGCCTGCATCCAGCGTTTCCCTGCGGTCTCTTTTAGGTCGTCTGTCCATCTTGCGGGTGGACGTCCTACGGTGCGCATACCGGTTCGTGGTCTCCAATCCAGAACCTTTCAGCCCCATCGGCTATCTGTTCTGCGTGCTATGTGCCCTGCCCACTGCCACTTCAACTTGCTAATCCGGTGGGCTATGTCGGTAACTTTTATTACTAACTTGGTTACTTTTATGACTATTTAACTTAAATACGAGGTGTTACTAATTACTGTTTTTTTTTTTTTTACTTTTATAATGACGTATTGTGTTCGTTATTTACAGTATAGGTGTGATGGTACATAGAATGTATCAATGTATGGACAACAAGGTAAACCAACCAAAGTCGAGTAATTTCGACGTTTCAGGGAGTTTGTCGTTAAATCGAGTGTCGCTATACAAAGTTTACACTGTATTTCCCCTTTATGATGTTCTTGTACTCACCTACCCTCATCGTCGACTAATTTCGTCCACTCTTTCACCTCATTAGCTCGCTACATCAGCTGTAAATATGTCGGCCGTATTATGACAGAAATAATTCTCGTCTTCGCGGGATCAAATTAGACACAAATAGGCGAGGTGAGCCCTAATTATGTGGAAGAGTTGAGATTTCTCGTTTAATTTGGTGATGATTTGATGGCGACAGTTACTTTAAGATGGAACGTTTCACCTACGGCGGGAAATTAAAATTTCAAACAGTTTTCTTGTCCTTGTAGCTACGCCGGGTAATTATTGTAAACGATCATGATGTTTGCGCAAATTGATTATTATTCTTTACAAAATCATGTAAAGCTATTTATTTATCTCTAATGCATATTGTTAATGCATAGCTGTTAAAATTTGCAAGTTGAAGTGGCAATGGGCAGGCCACATCGCTCGAAGAACCGATAACCGATGGGAAAAAAAGGTTCTGGAGTGGAGACCACGAACCGGAAGACGCAGCGTAGGTAGGCCTCCCACTAGATGGACCGACGACATAGTGAGAGTCGCTGGCATCCAGTGGATGCAAAAGGCAGGCTGTCGGTCAGTGTGGAGGTAAAAGGGGGAGGCCTATGTTCAGCAGTGGACGTCTTCTGGCTGATGATGATACGCTGGTAACTGGTAGTGGGCTTGAGCATTTGGATTGTCTTTAGGCCTTCAACGGTCTATGGGCAGTCTAACTGTATTTGTAGTGTTAGTTTTAGCTTTTTTTTTTTTAGTTAATAGAGGCACTTGCCCTTTGTAATAAACAAATTTTTGCTGTTTCAAACGGTTTTTTGACAAATGTAAGTAATGTGGGGCGTTACTGATAAATAGTACATGATAAAAAACAACTAACGATTTGCGCAAACACTGTGTCATTTTACAATAATGACCCAGCCTAGCTACAAGGACAAAAATCTGTTTCAAATTTGAATTTTTCGCAATAGGTGAAACGTACCACCTTAAGTTCCTTTCTTATTTTCAGTTTTTTTTTCTTTCGTCAATTATGTATCGAAGGGTATAAGAATCAATGTTGTTTATTCGACCTTCGATCAAGAATTTCATGATCGAAGTTGTAACCACATAATTCATCCTGTCTAATGCGCGTTGGTTGTCATTGTGCTTTGAGTTTTTTTTTTTTTTATAATAACGGCTGTTCAGTAATCGAATAGCTTGTATTTAGTTTGTTAGAAAGTAATCCAAAAAGCAAATGGTTTAAAACAACAATAAAAGCTTGTAAACGCCCGTTTGTTCGATTACGATGTATTAAAACAACAGTGTTGACTGTAGAACATTTTAAAGTGTTGCCAAGTTAGTTTTACAGCGTACTAAAAACTAACCGCTTCCTTAAGCGGGTCCGTTCAAAAACGGATTAAAACAAACTTTGTGCTTATTGAAAACTTTACTTGCTTCGGCTGGCTTTGGACCAAATGAATCGAGGGATTTGTATGCTTGCTTGAATTTAATTTGATTTCTGTAGCCCGATTAAGTTGGCTTCGCGCAGTATATGCATTCAGCCAAGTGTTAAACATAATGTGATTTTTAACGAGTCCCTTCGAAATATACCTAGGCTTAAAGAGGTGGAATATGAACTTTTTTTTATACCATAGGTAACAAGCAGACGGACCGCCTGTTGGTAAGCAGTCACCGTCACCTATAGATACTTGTAACACCAGAGGCGTCACAACTACGTTGCCGAGCGTTTAAGAATCTATCAACTTGCCTTTTGAAGAACCCCAATAGCTTCTCGGAAACACCGCGGAAGGTAACTCATTCAACATTTGGCAGATGAGACAAGAAAGATTGCGTGAATCGTAGTGTGCGTTTGCCACTGATCTAGTATGTGTGGATGTACTTTCAGGCGCCAACAAACTTTATACCGGTGAGTAAGACAAACAAATTATTTTAGAAAAAAAAACCGGTAGATATCCGGTAATATTATAAAAGCGAAAGTAACGCTGTCTCTCTGTCTGGGTGTTTGTTCGCTTTTCACGACTAAACGGCTAAGCCGATCTTAACGAAATTCGGCAGGATGATAGTGCACATCATAGGGGCCGACATAGAGTATAGTAGAGAGATTTGTCCCTCCAGAAAATGGGGAAAAACTGGAAAATCATGGATCAGCTAGTTATTTAATATTTCTTTATCTAAATTTTTTATGATTTCTTTCACCAATTATTTCGGTACGGCTACGGACGGGCGAAAAATTCTGGCAACAATTTTCGACATGAAAATTTTCTACAAAAAGAAACGATGCAAATGTAACGTCAGTGTTGCCAGTTTTAACCAGATTAGTACCTAACCTGAAATTCGCAGGATCGAATTAAAAAAGCTGGCGCAAAAAGTTCGCATAATCAAATTGGCGCGAAAACTCGCCGGAGTGTCAAGTAATTCAATTGTACCGCAATAAAATAATGAAATTACACGTCAAACACATTTTGAGCGAAATGGCTCCCCCGACGTTTAACGCAATTATGAGCGGTTTGCATAATCGCAGGATATGTCGGGCCAGGGAATTGGCGATGAGCGATTTTGGTTACGATGGGCCACAGAATTTGGGATTTTCAATGATCCCAAACTCACCGAACACCTAGGGTATGCGTAGAGACGTTGGATCTCTAACTGTGACTATGACTTGTTTGACGCTATTTAATACTATGTAAACTTGTTAATATTACGACTGAAGGACTTTGTATCCATGGTCATGAATTTCTTGAATGCGGTCACGATCCAAGAAACCAAGGTCTAGCGCTCCGGGACCTGACACCCAATTACGTCACCGTCCAGTTGCCACTTTATTGCAACAAGCACAGATATTGTTTTTTTTTTCTAATAATCTATTAAATAAAGTACAAGAAGCATTTCAATTGTCATTTGGTTTAAGTTGGCAAAGCATTTCAAGTTAAGCACGAATTTAATATATTAAACACATTATTTGTATCAAGACCACATTGATTTATTGGATTGCCACAGGCCCACAGGTAATATGACGGAGATTGGGGGGTTATAATTTCACGCTACCAGTTACCAGAACACAGAAAATCAGCTGTCTCATAGTGATTCCGCCATTTTTTTATTTATTTTAATTCATACAGAAACACCAACACATATTAAATAATACAAATAACACTTATTTATAATTGACTAGCGACCCGGCCGCCCGGCTTCGCACGGGTGTAATTTACGTGCGAAGCCGGGGCGGGTCCCTAGTTATATATATATAAACCTTCCTTGAAAATGTATCTAACTGATGGTAAAAATCGTATCAAAATCCGTTGCGTGGCTTAGGAGGAGTTAGCGGCCATACAGACATACAGACGGACAGACAGACGCGGAAAGCGACTTAAATTTATACTTAGTAGAGATACAGTTCTCATATGTGCACCTTTATTTCATTGCCGCCATTGTTTCATGTATCGTCATCTCTCTCGAACTTGTTGTAAATTACTTACTCTGCTCTTGCTTATGCACGTGTACGTGAATCCATGACATCGACGACGTAGTTGCGTGTCACTCACGTGACATTTTGTTTTGGAGCGCTATACCTGGCCGAGTATATTATTATACCATGAATGAGGTAAGAACTTTTTCTCTCTAAAATGATGGCCTGCGAACCCGCGACCAGAACGTGACGCCGTGTTTCGTCACAACTCGACTACTCGACGAATGCTTAATTTCTAATTACGAATTAGACTTCTAATCTTACTAATTTTCTTGATGCTTTCAAGATGAGTTAATTCCATGACTTCGTTTGACGACATGGTGCAAAATAGCTTCATCATGCTCACATCAAAGGACAAAATGAGCTTTCGTCGAAGGAAAATATGCTCGCGCATACCTTATGACATGTCTTAATAGAGTGACATTTTGCGGGTAGGAAATAATTTATCACAGAAAAGAGAAGCTAATACAACGGGAATGAGAAGGAAAATCTATTACCAGGCATTATGAGTGAACCTTGATTGGACATTCTAATTTAGATCAACGCGTCGAACTCCGCATCACAGTTGCTAACTGATTTCGAATGATTGACGTTTCGTTTATATGTCTACAGCAAATTTCTTACTAAAATGCCTTGAGAGCCGTTCTAATTTAAACAAACAAAAATATTTTATGTTGTTTGTGGTTAGCGTCGCCTGTCGCAGTGTTGCAAGTCAGAGAATTCGTCAGTTTGGTTTCTTCTAAAGACCAATTTATATCAAGACCAAGAGAGCAGAAAACTAAACACGAGCAGGGGCCTTACGGACAACTGCTTTTGCGGCACCAAACTAACATTAAATCCACTCAGTTGGAAAAATACGCGAACATGAACCTTAACGCCCCCAGATACGGTTTGCGGTCGCGTGATTTTCCAACTGAGCGGATTTAACGTTAGTTTGGTGCCGCAATTGCAGTTTGTCCGTAA
This sequence comes from Agriopis marginaria, assembly GCA_932305915.1. Lineage (NCBI taxonomy): Eukaryota > Metazoa > Arthropoda > Insecta > Lepidoptera > Geometridae > Agriopis > Agriopis marginaria. The sequence continues at coordinate 14,405,758 of OW029914.1, read as the reverse complement.
GGCCCCAGAAGACGTTATGATGGGAAATGAAGGTATTGACGGTATTTCATGGATCGATTTTCGATGAATGTCGAGAAAAGTTGTCGATGAATAATGTCAAAAATATCATTTAGAATCGATAAAACTGGTCAAGACGATGACATGAATGTCAAAGTTGATTGAAAAGATACCTTACCTACTTGCGCTGCATGTTAGATTAGAGCTGTATATCAAATTATGTGAATTGCTACACTTGAGAGCCAGTTCTTAATCCGGGCTAGGCTACGACGTCTCTTTTTTATATACTACGTTTGACCAGCAACTCGCATTATTGTAAGCGACGTTGCGGCCGAGGATGGAACACGTTGATCTATAAGAAATCTATTCACTCTAGCCTTGAAGATGCCTAGATTGTAGTTCTCAGGAAACAAGGAGGACGGCAGGGAGTTCCATTCTGGGCAGTACGTATCATAAATGACGACTCTTTGAGTACGACTCTTTGGAATGTCCGAGGAAGGGGTGGTAGTGTGCAGTCCTGCTAGTTGTTCTGTCAAATCAGATGAGCTGTAGTCAAACGCCTAGCCTGTCAACGATAAAAAACTACTCTGACAATTTTTTTAAATTTTTTTTTAGTTTTGGCTTTGACTTCTCACGGTTTATGCATATAGCCAAATTCTTTTGGAAAAATTCTTACTTTTAACTTAGGTAAACATTAAATTTGACGGAATTTTACCTAACCTAGTGAGATATTTCATTAAACACCGTTGTGCCTAACACGGCGTCCCAAGGCGCAAGTAGTTGTCAACATAAGTGGGCTAACCCAGCTTTACCTGCATCAGATAGTCTGTCAGTATCCAAGGTTCCTGCAAAATTACCTAGAGTTTTAAATTCAAAGGACAGTCAGGGTCACAGAGCAAAAAAAATAAAAAGAGAGTTCGCATCAAATTGTTTTGAACATTCACAGAACGCGTCATTCCCATAGAAGAAAACACACGATGCATTTTTTTTAATGGCCACATTTCTTAGGTTAATGTCAAACAAAGTGTAAGTTACTATGTGTTGACTACATTCAATGTTTCTTCTAATTTCCCCCCTCCGTTTTCTTAATCCTACTAATATTATAAACGCGAAAGTTTGTATGTATGGATGTCAGGATGTTTGTTCCTCTTTCACGCTGCATCGGAACAACGGATCGACCTGATTTTTTGCATGGGTATAGTTCAAGAGCCAGAGAGTGACATATAAGCTACTTTTCATCATCGTCACCATTTTTCATCACTACGCGGGTGAAACCGCGGGGCGCAGCTAGTTGTCAATATACACAGGTTTGGTTAAAAATTTAGATGTTAACGAAATGGACTGGGTTAAGAGGGCGAGGGCTATCACTATTCATTATAGCTCGGCATCTACAATTTTTTTGGAATAAATTACTCCACGCGATTAATTACACACATTAATTCTACTAATATTATAAACGCGACCCTTTAGGCGGCGGTAAGTTCACGGATGGTTTCTATTTATCGCACTGCTGTTTGTATGCTGTGTACAAAGCAAAGCAACACTGCTATTGCTCGTCCAAAATATTTCCGTACTTAACTTTCTAGATCACTATGTCGGTCGCCCCACATTCAACTAGTACCCTATAAATAAAATAAAAAAATGCGTATGTATTTCCAACACAAGTATTAAAAAGAAAATTTATAAAACCGCCGATATAAATAAGAGTATATTAATCTTCAAACAGCCGAACAGATTTTATTGAATCAGTAAAGTCACTCTCTCGGCCAAGTCACTTTTCAAGCAAAAAAAAACTAAATGGACATAGGTTCAGCTGTTTGGGAGAGTACAATGCGACATGTGTATGTCATAAACACGTTAAACTTATAGCACCTCTATTTTTGCGTCGCGGGAAAAAAATAAAAAAACTTACATATTTTGTGAAGTTTGTATTCTGATCGCCAGTATACTGTGCCTGCTTGTACCATGGCAGCGTCCTCCAATTATTCCACACTAGATGTCCAGAGCCCGGAGACGGCTCAAGATGCACAGTCTGATTTAGTTACTGCGACGGCTGAACGGCCTAACGCTAGAAGTGGTGTGTAGACGGAAGAGAACTAAACTTGACTGGCGGAATGCCTAGACCGTATTTCAAAATGTTTTTTCTTTCATTGTGTTATCTCGATAGCATTTTGGCTTCGCACGTCTTATGGCGAAGGCGTCTTATGGATTTGCCAGTGTTAAGCATTGAAAGATTTTCAAGTTGTATTAAATATCGTCAAAAATGCCAGTCACGCAAAGTAAGTCACAGTCAAGTCCAAGTCGTGCCCTAGTAACGTGGTCGACACTTTACATGCTTCTACGGAGTTTTGGAAACAACACCAAAACATGTTACACTTCATTATGAATATCGTTTGTCTACACTCGAGCACGTTCACAAGCACTTAATAATAATAAACCACCAGTATTATTAATTAACTCTCAAAATAACAAAGTTTAGGAAAATAATACAATGAGGTGTCGCCTCATGTTTGTTTCCCGTTGTTGGCGCCAAAACGAACAAACCTTGAATTTTGACAACTGACTTACATCATCTTTTTTTATTTTGGCTCCATAATACGCATGTATTTAGCCAGTGTCCCGCGCAATATTTCACCAAAGAGTAGTCTTGAGATTGCTCAAGATAAACGCAGCCAGTGCGACGTAAAAAAATCTTAAAAATGGATTGATGTGGAACACAATTTCAATCTCAAAACCATAAAATATTTCCCAAACCCTTCTCGTATAATCATTTCAGCAAAAACGTAACATAAGGGCTTGCCGGTAATAACTTCATAACATATTTATTACGCCATTTAAATATGTAAAATCCAATATGGATTTACGGACACGTACGTGCGCCTTTTTTATTGAAACCTTCGAGGTAAACACCTGTTTACTAGGTAGTAGATCTGTGCTTGACAAGAATGGAAAGTCCGAATACAAAAAGCGGGAAAATTGTTTTAAAAAAATATGTTTAGTAACGGTAAAGTGAGTAAAAAAGACCTCCTCCCCCCTTTCTATTTTTTATTCAATTCAATTCTTTATTAACTGGTATAAGGGTAAAATTGATCTTATATTAGGATTGTACAGCCAAAACAACCTTAAATCAGGTCTGCAAATTATTAAGTAATTATACAATATAATATGTTACAAAGAATTGCTTAATATAATAATAATTGATATCAGCATCCCTCGCTATAGACGTAATAGCGACACGATGCTTTTTCCAAGTAAAAACCTTCGCTAACTAGGCACTTTTTTAGTTCTGCAGAGTACTTATAATAGGGCAAGTGCACTAGTGCGATTGGTAGGGAATTATAAATAAGCGGCGCCATGTAAATGCAGTTATTCCTGAATAATTCCAATCTTACAGGAGGTATGTTGAGTAGTAAATGAGTATCTGTTCTCTTGCCAAAAGTGTCAAAAGGAGTAAATAAAGACTGATTGTTTTTTACAAATTTTGTAATATTTCCTAACAAAAATAAAGTCCTGTAGCATTTACACGGCTGTACCATCTCGTTTGCAGCTGTGTGCCGCTCAATATTGAACTGTGCGTTTGTAGAACGAGTAAGTATTTATGTCAGGGCATGCAATACGTGTTTAGCGTTCAGTTTTTTGGCAGATTTTTTTCGGTACTAGCTCGAGTTCGAAATCCAAACTATATATGATGAAATCTCATTATGTATTGTGTTTTTTCCCTCAAATAAATTATAATTATGTCTACGTCTATGAGTTGAAAGAGAGAGAGAGAGAGAGAGAGAGAGAGAGAGTTTATTTTACGATGAAAAGAATATAATATTATTATGTTACAAGCAATAACTGTTATCAGTTCGCGTCTTATTGGAGACAAGTCAGATGCGTTTTTCCACATCCTATTTATAATTTCTGAAACAGACAGATGTCACTTAACCATTTTAATAACAAAAGTAATTCATTCTAAGCACCATACATAATACTTAAGCGAAAAACAACCATGACTTAAAAGCCTCGTAGGCATTTACGAGCTCTCGCATTTTACATAACATCCTGTATAGCACAGGGTGTATTAAATTTAATGTTAGAAAAAGAATTTGCATGTCAAAGAGGATATGAAATTCCTAAGCGTATGGTGACGTCGTTTTTCGTATGTTTTTGTAAGCCACACTTTTAAAGAATGAAAAGTTTTGAAATAAAATATAATGACGGCTTTAACTTAATAAACCGGCCAAGTGCGAGTCGGGCTCGCGCACTGAGGGTTCCGTACCACCACAATATTCAACAACGAAAATACCAGTTATAACTTAGTAATGAACAGAAACTTGTCACCGACTCGCACTTGGTAATTTTTTTATTATTTGTTGTTATACTTTAGAGTGTGTACTATAATCATGTTAAGTTTGACGCTTGTAAGTATTACCGTTATTACATTAGAGCTAATACAAAAATACGTAAAAAATACTTATAGTATATATGTTGGTATTGGGAGCCCCCTTTCGTTTTTAATTTTTAACTTTTTTATTATTTCTTAGTCAATCCGCCGTAGCATTTAGATTCTGTAAAATAAACAACTGGCTATCTATTACGGTTCGAAAGATACAGCCGTTAATAGGTAGGACAGACAGACATACAGACATAATAGGCTTAGTAATAGGGTCCCGTTTTTACCCATTGGGTACGGAACCCTAAAAACATAGCTTAGTCATTATCTACTACCGCACCCGTACAATCTGTTCGTTTTATTGTAACGCTCTTTAGCTGCTTGTTATAAATCCAATATTATCTATCTCTACCTTGTTGGTTTGAATGGCCACGAGAGCTTTTGCCTTTTTTTGAGAGGTAGTAATATAATACCAACATTATAAAAGAGCACAAGTCGTTGGTGGCTTTGCACGACTCGTGCCATTTGGCATATTTCTCTGAAACTTCTTTTATTTCAGACCCGAACCGGCTTCGCACGGGTGTAATTTACATGCGAAGTCGGGTTGGTTGCTAGTTATATAATTCCGTGAAAAATTATGGTAAAAACCGCTTCAAAATCCGTTGCGTGGTTTAGGAGTTAGCGGTCATACACCGACAGACAGACGCGGAAAGCGACTTTAATTTATACTATGTAGTAGTATGTAGAGACATGAATACGAAATATAATACATACTAGTTAACATTTATTAAACCTATACTCCGTTCACAAATCTTTGATATTTTATGTAAACAAAGAAATGTCACGAAAAGTCACTGTCAAGGTGACATGCCAGTAGCTTAAAACGTTTTTCACTTATGAAAAATATTTTACTCTCCATTTTCCTCGGCTTAACTCTTGCGCGGTACAATGCGATATTCGGATAGTAGAAAAAAACTTAATAAAAATCATTATTAAAAGATTGTAATAGATTGCGTTGATGGCGTTGATTATAGAGGCGTTAACTATTATGATAGAGGAAATAGAGGGCAAATCAAACGTTGGTCAGAAATGCTTAGAACCCCTACTGTCCTACCAGTATAATAAAATGTTTTCTATCAAAAACTGTTTTTATTAATCATAAAATTAAAACAGATATTACGTTAAAATAAATAATATAAAACGTTTTTTATTACATAATTGTTTATATTACGACTAGAAAAACATAATAAAATACTTTTTTGGTCAAATATTGTAAACTACCATAATTAAAATATTTTTTACACTGATAACCCCTTTGTTTACACAAAATATCTAAGGTAAACGAAGTTTAGTGTGTATTTAACGAATACTCCAGGAATAGTTTTCTTTCTGGTATAACATAAAAGCGTGGAATGGGCTTACTGGGATGATTGTCAGTATCGGAGTACAAATTACAAGGTTTCGGCCGACGACGTGTGTTTAATGGAGGTTAGGGGAGAAATGGATGCGGTTTCGTACGGTTTAGTGGTTTAGCTCTCCGTGAGAGATTACCTATATGTACGATTTTTGTGTAATTTACAAGTCGTTTTGGCCCATGCTTTTTGGTAAGGTTTCATTTCTATAAATTAACTAGCTGCAACCCGCTACTTCGTACGCGTAGAGCTCGGCCTTCGGCCTCACTACTACAACCCGTTATAGTCTATGTGTTATTCTAATGTATAAGCTATATTATTGTGAACTTTCATTAAAATCCATTCGGTAGTTTTTGCGTGAAAGAGGAACAAACATCCATACATACAAACTTTCGCGTTTATAATATTAGTAGGATGAATGCTAAACTAGCAAAACTTGAGTGACGACAATACGCAAATCGCGCGAAGCCAAAAGCCCTAATCGAGAAAAAAAAATACTATAATTTTATTTTCATGTCAAAAATAGAGTAATGCCAACATTCAAATAAACTTTTTACTTTTTTTGGCTCCATGCGTTTTGTGAATTTAGCTTTGATTCGGTCAAGAATTAGGCTTTTTAGGGTTCCGTACCCAAAGGGTAAAAACGGGACCCTATTACTAAGCCTACATTGTCTGTCTGTCCGTCCTACCTTTAAACGTCTGTATCTTTCATACCGTAATAGATAGCCAGTTGAAATTTTCACAGAATATGTAATGTTATGGCGGATTAACTAAGAAATAATAAAAAAGCCAAAAAGAAAAAACGAAAGGGGGGGGGGGGGGTTCCCATACAATAAACGTATTTTTGTATTAGCTCTATGTAAAAACGGTAATACGCACAAGCGTCAAACTTGGCAAGATTATGGAACACACTCTACAGTGTAACAACAAATAACAAACAATGGCCAAGTGCGAATCGGTAACAAATTTCTATTTATTACCGAGTTTTAACTGGTAATTAGGTTATTTGGATGACCTCATTTTTCTTTCACCGAATCGAAATACCTTATTTTATTAATTTTGAAGTCGGTTTTTAAAATTGATTATTATTGTATTTTAAGGTGTTACAGAACCCTCAATGTGCGAGAACGCCTCGCACTTGGCCTGTTTTTTGTATGTTGAATTTACTTAAATTCAAAGATGGGTAAGGTTAACAACTATTTTTATTTTGTTGTTATTTTAGACACATAGTATCACACTCACGCAAGTTTATTTCAACCATAAGTGAAAGAATGCTTTAAAACAAACAAAAGATAACTCATGTTGGACAAAGATAGCCCGCGTTACATATTATGACTAACACTTAGGTTTGTTTACTTTATGGGAGTAGTCGGTCGAGTTAGTAAGTGGGAGAGTAAGGGTAATAAGTAGTGTTTTATTCCTTTGCGTCTTTTTTTAACCTGCAGCTTTGTCTGGTCTCTTTAGGCACTGAAAAACATGTTAATAACGTGCTAGACGTTTTCAACTAAAATTAAAAAAAATCGGGACTTTGTTTTTGCACACACGGTCATTTGACCCCAAACTAAGCAAAGCTTGTGATATGGCTGCCAGAGACTGAGATACATACATAATAATTATGTAGTTTTAAATACATACTTAAATAGATATTAACAACCAGAAATAGAACAAACACAAATGTTTATCACATTCGAACCCAAATGTTCCAAACTAAAACTGCGTGCCTCTCCAATAAGCAAATCAATCTATGCAATGGAGTACTTACTTACTCTATGCTGATGGGCAGAGTTTTAGCTCGGAAGATTTATTTTCAAGTATGCCTAATCAAAGGGTCTAAAATACCAAAAGAAAGGGCCTAGAAGAATATAATAATCATCAACATTGTTTATTTTATCCAAATATAGTAAACATCGTTTATCTCCTGCCACATTTTTACTTTTTATATGTTTTTTTTTTAATCTATCTTTTTAAGCCACATCCGTCTTGGCCGTTTGAATGCAGTCCATTAAAACATCTACTAACGCCCTTAAGCTTCTAAATATAAAGTAAACAGACTGCTTTGACAGCTAAATGTTTATTTGTGGCGGCTTTTTGTGGAACGCGACGTTTTAGGTAAAAAAGTGAGAGATTATTATAGTAAGTGTCAGAAAAAAGTTATATTGGTACCATCTGAAAAAAGTTATGGTATATACTGGCATAAAACCTTTACGCTGCTTTCTTCATTCTAAAATCTATTTGTATTTTAAAAATAATTGCATGCCATGCGTAGAGGGAGAAAGCAATATACTGAGTCACTATTGAGTCTATGATGCCATGCAATGCCATGCAATGTCTACTTTTTTTTTGGCAATGGCACACCATAGCATTAATAATAAGTGATGTGAAAAACTCAGATCAGACAAACAAATGAGATATGTGATAAGGTAACGCGGCGGGTGCGAACGCATCAGGCATAAACCAAACTTGATGCTTTTACTCGAACTCACTCTGCAGACCTTTTTGCCCCTTTTTGCAGGTGGATTATTAGTTAGTTCATTAAGGTCACTGCAAGTTTCTTAATGTGCGTGAAAATGTGCTTACAGCGCACACTGCTTACTTGTACAACGTTACTAGTAGTGTTTTTTTTATGAAACAGAAATTTGACTATTATAAATAATTATGTTTGTCTCTGGATATTTGTTACTTTTTCCGATCTTACTATTAAAACAATCTTGGAGATCTGTAGTGCGTTTTACGAGGATCAGAATACTTTCGTCTATACCAGAAAACGAAAGATAATTATTTATTTAAGACATTAATAAAAGATACATAAACATTACGAGCTAAAAACAATAAAATGATAGTTTCTATCACAAGCCGGTGCCAACTCAGCGTAATGCTGGTTGTAATCAACCAGCGCTGGTCTTCCGTCGGAACCGACAGGTGAAGTCACGCACGTCAAACAGCAGGTGTGCGTTGCTAACGCCATAATTATTACCAATGTGGAAGTATACAATACACATACAAATGAAAATGTAAAAAAAAAACTAATAAATACTAGGTACTAACCTCAGAGCGCAGCTAAGTAAAATGGAACTAAATATTTAACTGTCTCCAAAAAAAATATTAAAACGAACAAACAAAAGATAATGAATATTTCGTACAAAACAAGTCAAATCATTCCCTTGTGCGCGTTTACACTTCGGTCCGCGAACGGCCAACGAAAAGAAAATGTCCTCTCACAATTTATCTCAAAAAACAATACTCCTCCTAAATTAAGTCGTTAAGGGCGTTGTTATGCAAAAGGGAGTGGAATAACGGACTAATTGTCCGGCTGACCGGACGCGACGGACCGGAAAAAACCGGAAAAATGTAAGGAAATACTCGACACTTGGCCGGAAGCCGGATGAATGTTTGACGCTCGAATTATTCTACCAATATTTGTGAGATGGCTGGTAAGTTGATTGTCAGAAGTGGGATTAACGATGGTAAGAATTTCTTAGGACCCTGTCTGACTTTTGATGTATTTAGGTAGGTATGTAAATCCTTAGAATGTCGGGTTGGGGGACATTTTATATTATACGGTCGATAAACCAATTTGTTTTAGGGTTTCGGACCCAAAGGGTTTAAACAAAACCCTATTACTAAGCCTACGCTGTCTGTCTGTCCGTCTGACCTATCTTTAAACAACTGTCTCTTTCAAGCCGTAATAGATACCCAGTTGAAATTTTTACAAAATAAATGGTAATGTTGGACAAAATAATATAATTTACCGCCAAAAAATGCGCAAAGCACCAGGTTCACACCACAGAGGTTTTGCATAGTTGTTTACTTTATTTCACAGGGTAAAAAAACTGACATTGTACGGACTACGGAACTCCACGGTCGTAGTAAGCTCAATGGTAATTTTGACATGGGACTAGGTCGATTTTCAAATTAATTTATCTCCCTAGGGAGGCAAAGTGATATTTACCGCTCACATTTTGAGTCATCAATGACCCACTTACCTACAGAGCGCTAGTGATGAAAAATAATAAAAATCTGTTATGCAGTCAATAATAAGAATTACATTCAACCAATTGTGCTCTTAGATAAAGCTCTTAACTGTCATGGAAAGTAATTAAAACATCAAATTCGTTTATTCGTAGAGATAAAAAAAAACTGTCATTATTTCACTGTTTTTTTCATAAAACTCAACCCTCAAAATGTGCTAGTCTATTAACGTCACGTCGCGTGTAATATTAAAATAAACATTCCACATAATACACCCAAAGTAACACTTTAAAACTTCGTGTGACTACACCCTTACAGTCCTCAAATAAAATATGCAAATGAAAAATACGAGAAATGCAATCAAAAAGCGAAGCACTTATAGCCCGTGTGGCAAAAAGCTCGTGTGTGCCAGTGCAAAAAAAAAATTGTGAACCAAGTTTTAATAAAACCGTAAAACGTATTTACTGTTTCACGTGAAATACTAAACCGTATAGCAACGTGATACGGCGTAAAATTAATCACCGAATCTCCGATAACTAAGGGTTGAATCCATCCATCACTGGATATAGGTCGAGTTACATAGAGTTCTTTTAAAACATGCTGACAGGGGAATATAAAACTAATTTCTTGATGGATAGATTTCAATATTGTTTGACGGGAGAGCTTACGGTATTTGTTGGCCTATGACCCAGAGATAAAGCAGAACAGATTAGGCATGTAGTTGGTAGTGATGTTATGAACGTTATCGATCTCGATGACAGTAGTACCAAATTTTTATCGATTATTTCCTAATGGGGAATTTCTTCACTAGTGATAGATTCAAATAATGGTTTAGAATATGTCGCCACATTGTATTATTTTTCTAAACATGTATATTTTCGAATGTTCAGTTATGGTGGATTATTATTCATTCAGTGTTCGAGAACGCGCTCAAGTGTGGAAAGATATTATGAGGCGATTCGTGATTACGTGTATTTGTATCGTTTCCAAAACTTTAAAAAAACTTCTAGTAAAAAGTTCACTATATTACACGAATAGGTACGTAAGACGAGGCGGTATGGTCACAATGGCTCTGCCTGCCCAGTAATGAGAGAAAAATTATTATTCAAATATAAATAACTGGTGAAATATAAATCAATATAATAGTATCAAATATAAAGTGAGGAGGGCTTCCTTTGATAATAAACGATCTGTTTCACAATCATATAAATTGCCAATTAAGGTATTATTATTAAGTAAATATCTACAGTTTTAAAATTTTATTTATTAACGCCCCGTAATAAGTAAGGTCCTGTCTAATAACTTTCTAAAAAATTACTCAATTGAAGCCTGCAATAACGTAATACTTCATTTAACAATATCGATAATGTAAAACAGTACCTCATCACTATCATAGAACAGCATCTGCATGTCGATGACTGAGATAGGGGCCCTAATAACTTCATGGGGCTCAATCGGTAGTTCTTACAACATTGTCTCAAGCGCTACCACAGAATAAAAAGAGTAATAATTCTGGACGGAACACAGATCATTGCCTACGCTACGAGTTCTTATTCCAGCGGCTGCACTTACAACTTCGAAAAAAAACTACTGATCGTTCGTCTTGGCATAGCACGACTAATAACTTCTGCCAAAAACCTAAATACTACTTCATGATCACCTATTTTTACTACAAAGTTTGTCAATATGTAAAATACGTGAATAGCAAGTAAACGGTACCTACCTTTTTTCCTCTTTCCTCTTGAAAGGATTTTGGCGTCGCACTTCTTTTGCATTTGCCAGTATCAAGTAATGAAATTATTGCGTGTTAACGGCTTATTATCCCAGTCGCGTAGGCAACAAAACGCTCCCTCAGCCCCCGCCAAGTTATAGCGACGATGTATTTTGCCACGCAAGGTTCAGGACGCTCACGGGGGGAGTGCAACGACAAAAACGAACATAGGTCCGACCTCGATGACGCTTGGCGCGGTACTAATAATAATAATAATATAATATTTATTTCAAGTAAATTAACTCATAGCTTCACAATTCAAATTATTACAGTCACATTACAAAAATTACAATACACATATTACAATTAGTTACAACTTAAATACTAACACCACTTCCTACCCATTAAAATATAAAAACAATAATCATTCTAGCTACATAAAAATAAAATTTGAAACAAGTAATTTAGAATGCGCGTTTTTGTACTGAACGCGGCGCGCGCAAATTCTCGCGACCTTTTTACGCTTTTAATTTCACTAAAAAACTAAACTATATATTCACTATCAAAAATCTATCCAAATCAAAAGTTTTTGAATAAAATTGCCTTTCAGTACATGCAATTTCCAGGTTGTTACGAGCTTTCATTAGAGCATAAATCGAAAAAAATAAACTAACTCGACTTTGCTTCAGGTTTTTTTTTTTGTGATCGAGGAAAGTTTATTCTATCTTGTTTTGAACCAAATCATAAACTCAAACACAGATGTATCTGTGACATGTATTTTTTTCCAGCTCAAATATTGTAATTTAACTGAATAAAATTGATTTAAAACCGTCAAATTTGGTATAAGAGGCCGTTAAATTAAATTTGGTCCAACAAGTCATAGTCACAGTTAGAGTCAAGTCAAAGTCATGACCTAGTAAAGTGGTGGAGACTTTTCAAGAGGCTTCTATGGACCTTTAGAAACAACATGAAAATACATGTTTCAACGCTTTTTATATAACTTCCCCACAATCGAAAACGTCCGCAGATACTCAATAAATAATAATTCACCAAATACACAAGTTTAGGAAAATAAATACAATGAGACATGTTTTTACACTTGGGCGCCAACCTTTCCAACCTTTTATAAGATAACATAAATTTTATCAAAACATTATGTCGAATATTATGTAGATTACATTTTTAGAATGTAATGCGAATAGCTGGCAATCCACGCGATATATCACCGAGATTCAATTCCACTGTCAACAACTCTTTCACGAGAGAAACAAAAACCAATTCATCGCCAACTGAAAGCCTAAGCAGATAATTTACGATTTAAAACGACAAAAGGGTTCGATTCGGCGCCAAATAGTTTCTACGCTGCAATAAATAAGGCAGAAAATTGCATTTTCTTTACGTGTTCATTTCACGCGTATAAAATGTAATAAGCAACATAAATCTAGGGTTGCCATAGCGTGGGATATCTAAAACATCTAAAAGTTACTTTATTTGTGTTCTTTTAAGGTTGTTTTTACAAAAGCTGTTAGTTAAAGAGATTATGGCAATATTACGAGAAACAGCCCCTGTAGCGGGGGATTTTGAGTTAGCAAATAACATGTTGTAGAGCAATTGTATGCAATATTTATTGCACAAAGTCGTAACATTTGGGGTTGGGAGATTATGAATATTTTTCTTATTTATGGTTACTGCGTCAGCAAGGCAGATATAATGTTAATTTCATCAATTCTTACGACTTTGTTATACATATTGAAATAAACAAAACTAAAAGTTTTGAAGAATTTAAAGAAATTACGTTTTGTATTCAATCCAAATTACTACGCTACACATTCCAGAGGTATTTAAGGTGGAACGTTGCGTCAAAACGACGTATGGAAAAAAAAACTGTTTGAAACTTAAATTTCCCACCATAAGTGAAACGTACCACCTTAATGTCTTGTGCGGACTTTCCTATTCAGATTTCTCAGTAACTAGGTAGGTACCTACCTACCTTGATGTATATCTACTCCATTGTCTAAATCTAATAACTTAACTGAACTTGTTATTGAGATAATTTTACTAAACCCCCTTGAGCAACATATAAAAAGCTGAAATTACACCAAGGTATTATCCAGCAGCAATGTGACATGATACATGGTGTTGAATCTAAGAAATAGAGGCATGCTGCAAGCTGCAACATCATGCAGTATGCTACAGTAATTTTAACCAACACAATACATAATTTTTTATTTTTGACAAGCGTTCCGTCGCTTATTAAAATGACGATCAGCAAACAATAGTGATCGGATACAGACTAAATAGTCTGCGGCAGGCTGCATGGGGTTACCGTGGAGCACATGCATGCATGTTTCCTCGGTGTAAACCTAGCTTTAGAAACTTGTCTAAACTAGGGAAAATTTTACATTAATATTATTAATCATTATTAAACTACAAAAGATCAGTTTACTAACAAAATAACTGGTTATATGTCTAAAGTAAAGTTAGACAAAGCGCCATTAAACTATGAAAATAAATTTCTAGAACCGTGTGGAAGGTATCATAACATTATCTCAAAGGCACCCTTAGAAAAACGTTATCAACTTTCTAGACAATAGATGGAAGTTTTATTATTTCGCCTTGCCGAAAGAAAGTAATATACCGAGTTTGCCGAAAGAAAATAATATACGCCAAGTTGTAAACTTGTTTGTCAAACTACAGAGTAAAAATTAAATAATTCAATGTTTTCGAACATTTTTAAAGCAGGCAATGATGTTTTATTATCTATGGGAGTAAGTTGACACCACTCACTCGCCAGTTATTGTCTAGTCAAAACTTGGTACCTAGATAGTGGGAACTACAGGTTTTTTTTTTGTTATAAATAGGCTTGCGCTTGGCCGCCACTCGCCTGATGTTAAGCGATGATGCGGCCTACGATGGAGCACGCTTGCCTAGAAGAAACCTATTCACTCTCCGACTTGAAGACACCCAGATTGTAACTATCGGAGAACACCCATTCAGGCAGCGAATTCCACAAACTAGCAGTTCGCACAATTAATGTGGAATCAAAGCGCTTTGTACGGGTACTCGGAATATCAACTATAAAGCGGTGTCGATTCTTCGTGCCCACTCTGGCAGTCCGATAGAAATATGGGCAGGAGGGAATCAAATCATGCAGATCTGTAGCACACACTCCGAAACTATAGGTAGGTAATCATAAAACTAAAACCTTCTTGACTCTGGCTAAATACACGTGTGTGGAGGCAAAAATAATATCGTGAACAGAAACTTGCTTCATCTAATACAGTGGCAAGAAAATAATGTTGTATTTTTCCAATAACACAAAGAAAGCACACGAAAGTTACAAGTTTACAACACAGATAGTGCACCACAGATTAAGCACCACTAACTAGGGTTGACACAAAACAGATGTTCCCTGGGCAAAGTTGTAACGAAGCAAGTCGTAGGTTTAACTGCGTGGCAACTAAAAGTTTGTGCACGTACACGATAGGGTTACTGCTTCTTCAAGAACTTACTAGCACTTATGTTTTTCATATTGCCTCGATTTCTTTTTGTGTTATTTACATTTCTAACGCAAGCCTATTTTGAACAAAAATAAATTCAATCGTCATTTCGCATTTCAAATTAAACGAGTTCGATCGATTTGTCGGGATTGAGTAACTCGAAACGAAGAAACAATCGACTAAAGGGTGATTCGCAAAAATTGGCTCCAAAAACATAATTTCTTTGGCGATTTTTTTTTTCATATTATCTGAATATAAAATAGCATACTTTGTAGAGGCCTTAGAGGCCTACAATAATGTGTTATTGGCCCTGAAATCTACCGAGCCGATTCGAAGTTTCAGCGAATTTAAACTATTTGGCCAAAGAAATTAGATTTTTCTAAAAAAATATATAAGATAATCGAAATAAAACTAAAACATAGTTTTATTTTGATTAGCTAAACTTCTTTTTTTTTAGTTTGCCATATTTTAAAGCTCTAAAACACAGGGAATTCCTATGAATCCATTCCACCAATTTTTTTGTCAGTTTGGCAGTAAGTACCTTCATAATTATTATTATTTTTTACAGCAGAATAGGTAAAGAAAGTAGTATAATAGACATTTGAATGCATTTAAAGTTTTAATAGTAGTTTCGTTCCCTATGACAATGTTTTTTTTTGTAATTTCTTTGTACCAACACTAACTTTTTTGGCGCGGTATGCCAAAGAAATTAGAAACAACCAATATTTATTTATTTTCACAAAAGGCTGATGTACGGTTATAACCTTTTATTGCCACGTGCATACTGTTTGACTTAGGAAATGTGCACAAAAATATACAAGCAACAGAAATAAATAATAGCATGACAATAACCATCCAAGAAATTAGGCACTTACCGGACCAAAACCCGTAACGTAAGGGAAAAAAAAATATTGTTCGTCGCTCTATAAAGTTAGCGAACGCCTGCTTCTGGGGTTGGATAGCGGGTGCCTAAAGGGTGCGGGGAAGATCGGCAATATGTCCCAGTGGTCATTTAAATCAGAGTAGGTAGTAGGTACACGATTTCCTTGCGCCAAAGAAATTAGTGATTTTTCTTAGGACAAAATTGTTTGTGTTATAACTTAAAAACAAAACTTAAGAATGAAGAGAAAACTAATTTACAATTACTGTAAGTATTTGTTATCAACATGAAAAATAAATCTTATGCTTATTTCACTTTTAAAAGTAAGTTTTCCCTGATATAAAAATAAAAGTAGGTAAAGGAGTCGCGGGCATCCAGTGGATGCAAAGGGCAGGCTGTCGTTCAGTGTGGAGGTTAAAGGGGGAGGCCTATGTTCAGAAGTGGACGTCTTCTGGCTGATGATGATGATGATGAAGGACGCGCCAAAGAACTTAGGATATTCAATTTCAAAAAAATATTGACGGCTTCTTTTATACGTTACGCAGTATATTACTAATGTAATAAAACAAATGTACGATACATTTATAAGAAAAAAATATACCACTATCAAAATCACATGTTTTTATGGATTCTCAGGCTTGGACACTCTTCAATCGCGTCATTTGCGAATCACCCTAAAATACATACGCGTGGCATGCGTGAACATCACTAGCGGTCATTCATATTAGATCCTTACCAACTCACCAAGTGCTCCTCGTACAATGTTTTTTTTTTTTAAATATAATAGTAGTCAAACAAGCGACGGGCCACCTGATGGTAAGCAGTCACCGTCGCCTATGGACACCTACAATACCCGGGGCATTGGCGGTGCGTTGCCTACCTTTGAGGACTCTATTCACTCTTCGCTTGAAGCAATTGAGGTTATATTTTGGAGGAAAAACCGAAGGTGGTAAGCCATTCTACAACTTACAGGTGCGTGGCAGAAACAGTCGATCAAATCGAACAGTGCAAGTCTTCCACGCATCTATAAAATGAATATGGGTTTTGGCGCCAACGTGAAAAAAAACATGTCTATTTGTATTATTTTCCTAAACTTTTATGTTTTCAAGTGTTAAACTTTACTATCTATTAAGTTGAAGGTGAATGTGCTCGAGTGTAGGCAAGTGATAAAATTAGTGGAAAGGTGCATTTTCAAGTTGTTTCCAAAACTCCATAGAAACCTCTAATAGTCTCTACTACTTACTGGGGGCACTTATGCCTATAAAAAACGAAAGATGAGGCGGTAAGGCCTTAATGGCTTTAGCCAGCTAAATGGGTGAAAAAACAAAAAAGTCTCACCAATAGTCCATGCTTCTGATGATTATTAATACGGGTGGGCCTTTTTCCACCATGCTTGCCCAGTGCATGCTAGTGAATGTCATGACTTTGAACTTTTGACGATCTTGGATCTTGGACCTACCGGATTCCTCGCGATGTTTTTCCCTTATATCAGGTAGGTACATATTTTTTCTTCACCGATTTTCAGCGGTGGCATTGAAAACTGCTAATGATCGAAATAAGTCATTGGTGCAAGGCCGAGGATCGAACCGGGTGCCGTCAGATTGTGCTGTTGCTCGGCCACCATCCCTTCCATGTGTATTTGTTATTGTATTACTGTAAATTTTGTGGAATATGCTCAATAAAAACCAATACTTACTATGAATTTATTCGTGTAAGCGTACGACCTTTAGAAAATCTTTTTTCTTTATCTCGCTGAAATCTTGATAAATAAAAATATACTGACACAGTGATCTCAGGCTGCCGACGTCGTAAACAACAATATTTCTAGATCAAGGCCCAGCGGGACACTGGGCCCTGTCAGCAGAACACTATAACGAATATCTGCTCAAAGAAAATCTCTTAAGACAGAGCTTCTCAAACTATGCAACCTAGATCAGACCTAGATACTATTTACGCACGCACGGCACCAATGCGTTGAGGCAGTGCCGGCAGGCGTTACAAAATGAAAGCAGCCTTTAGGTATGCGTTCAATGCTTTTTTCATTTGTCCCACACGTCTTGGGGGGTTAGCTGGTTAGACAGTATCCATTTCCTGTTAGCGTTCCTGCGGAAAGATGAAATTGTATGAAAATTACATTAGCTTGAGATAACATCTCTCAAGCTAATGTCATAGTCAATGTCATTTTCATACAATTTCATTTTTCCGCAGGCGTTAACGCTTACAAAGTGGGTCTTGTCTAACCGCCCTGAAATACTGTACCTATATTGCTTTGTCTTTACGCCGAGCATCAATACATCGTAGGGCTTGGCTGCTAGATAACGATGGGGAAAAAAATTTTCGTGGTGAAGTTTTGTTTTGAGTTGGTAGTAATTCTTTAGAACCAGATCATTTCAATTGTGGTCTAATTCTAAACATAATTTATCGTGTAGTGCATATAATACTAAAAGAACGGTCTGATAGTTTTTTCATTACTCCATAAACAGATGTAAATATTGTACCTACTGTTTAGTTACACGCAACACAAAACTTGAAAAACGAATTATAACTAATTCGTTTATTGTTAAGTAGTTTTATTTTGTGGCCTATGACTATAATAAATAATAGGATTTGTAGTCGTTTTTTTTTAAATTAATCGTAAAACATAATCGTGAGTGTAAACCGGTGTTATAATAATTTATTAATTTTATTATTTATTATAGGCTTGCGTTTGACCGGCAAATGATTTCTGTGCTGATTTTTGTATGGATACCTTGCAATCCTGGTGCTTTTGGATTAGGACATTGTTTCAATCCATTTCTCGTTTGTATAAGTCTATAAGTGTCCTCTATCCAAATATATAACTTTTATTGTGCTTCGCAATTTTGGAAAAAAAAAAGGCGGCTGTAGGGCCATAATCTTCAAAGTCCTTTATTTATTTTAATATTTATAAAATCGCTCGGCGCACCTATCATAAGCATAACATTCATAACAAAATGCAGTAGTCTTTCACGTAAATGGTGCGCAAAAAAGTTCAGACGCCTCTGCCTTAAATTATTCAGTGCGGATTTGGTCGTCCAGTCACGGACCTGATGTGTGCTGGTTATTTTATGAAGGACCCTCCGTTTCAGATTCGGGTTGATCTTGTTGCGGTTACAATCGCCAAATTTACATGAGATCACAGATCTGTGCATGAGATGATCTTAGAATGTGAAAAATGAGGTCTGTAAAAATAGTCAACAACGGTTTTAGAGTTTTGCGTTCGGGAGCGCCCAGAGGGCAACTTCGCCGTTCATAACATTACTGTGAAAAACAACCGTGACACAACTTGGCTGTCCCGAACATTTGTAAATGCAGTACATTGTGAGGTTATAACAAGTATAAATTGTTGGGGTTCCGTACCTCAAAACGAAAAAATGGAACCCTTAAGGATTACTTTGTAAATGTTGTCCGTCTGTCAAGACCCATTTTCTCATGAACGTGTAAAGGTATCAATTTGAAATTTATATTAATACTTAGCTCTACGGTTTCTTTTAGCTGTGTAAAACCAAACTTGTAAGTCAACGCAATTAAAAGATATGACCGTTTATGTCGCATATTTTGCGATTTCACAAGGGAATCAAAACCTATCTAGGGTACTTCCCGTTAATCAAGAAACTTGAATAATGGCAAAAAGGAAGGCCTTACAGCACATATAAATGAATAAATCTGAAAGTTGTTAATTTGATATTACATCACAATAAAAAAATATTTAGCTATTACAAACCTAAATTTTGTAGTTGGTATAGTTTGTCATTCAATATTTCAATATTTTAAAGCTTGTTTCGACTTGATTCCCGGAAAGGATCTACAGACATATTTATTAAGTTTGTATGGAACCCTAAGGTGCGAGTCCTACTCACACTTGTCCGGTCTTTTTTTTTAAACTTAAGGTTAAAAAAAAACTTGTGTGTATTATATCATAATAATCTTCAAACGGGTGAACCGATTTTCATGAATCATAGCTAAGAAGAGATCTATGTTAACAATTCGGAATCACTGAACGTCAATCTACCTGACTAACCATTTGATGGCTTTTTTTCGGCTTGATCGGTGCTCCCGAACCTCGATTAACCGGTAATTAAACAATTAGTTAGCGTTTAATGAATGAATCGAGCTTCGATTAGGCTGGTTAGAACTCGTGGTTACGAAATTGATAACATGAATTAATAAATCGTACACACAATTCACATACTTAAGTTTTGAATTCACCTACTTTTTAAATAGTAAGGCACTTAACAACCACCAAAACATACCTAGTTATCAACAATAGTTTTCATATTAGCGCTTAGCTATATGCCTATTTTCGCCGCAAAATGTAAATCCTTAATTGTGTGCGTGACGTCACATTCAATATTTACGAATCACGTTACATTCTATCGTTCTATCAAACCACTTTTTAAGTTTTTTACATCGGTCCCGAATTTTTCCATACCAGACTTGGCTACCACTTTATCTTGTATTTTTTTGGCGCCAACGTGGAAAATAACATGTCGGCTCGTTGTATTATTTAGGTACCTAAACTTGTGTATTTTGAGAGTGTTAATGTGTATAATGGTGGATTATTATTTATGAAATGCTCGTGAACATGCTCGAGTGTGGCTAAGTGAATTAGCGAGGTAAAACGTGTCTTTTCGTGTTATTTCCAAAACTCCATACAAGCCTCCACCACTTTATTTGGACATGAGTTTGACTTGACCGTGACTTACTTTGCTTGACGCTATTTAATACTATGTTACTTGTTTAATATTACGACTGAAGGACTTTGTATCCATGGTCATGATAAAAAATTAACAACAACCACTCTATCTACATAAATATTGAAACCGAAAATAAACTGCCTTCAACAAAAAAAAAAAACAAAAGGAAAAAAAAAACAAATAAAAAAAGCCTTAAAATTTCCGTTTTCAAAAGGAAATTATTAAAAACTTTAATCGGAATCAGAGGCAGCCGCCTGTCCATTGATATTCAACGTAGCGTTTCAATATTTCACCGTAGCGCGCCGTGATTGGTTAATTTTTATGCAGAACTGGACCAGGACAATCGTCTTTGTTGTAAAAAATTGTAAACGACGTGTGATGTGCATGCTAATATCTTTGTAATAGGTGTTAAATTATGTGATAGACATATGCGACCTACGAATAGGTATATCTATAGATAGGTCTACGAAAGTTGAATCCAATAAGACGTACCTATCTTGATCAATCCACCTATTCTACCCACCCACAGGAGGAGTCTGTTGATTATAAGCACAATAAATAGCAAGTAGGTACTTATAGTACAGCCGTAGTAGTGACTAAGCCGTGGTAACCTTTTTGGGAAACCGCTAGACTTGAAAGCGTGAGGTTGCGGGTTCAAACCCCGGGCCCGTACCAATAAGCTCTTTGGAGTTTATGTACGGATTTTCATACCACTGGCTTTTCCTTACCCTCTTTATTTTTATTTTTTACATGGATAACTTACAGTTGCTGTCTTATATAGCTAATTACGAATGCTGGGATTTTTTTTACTGGCTATTTATTACGGTTCAAATGATACAAAAAGGTAGGACAGACAGCGTAGGCTAGAGACCGTTGACACCCTTTGGGTACGGAGCTTTAAAAGGTGTTTTAGGTTTTTAGGTTAACATATCTTTGGAAATGGTCATAAAATATTCAACTGAATTAGAATATCAAAAGTAAGTAAAATATAGCTGTAAAAGCCCTAATGATTTTTTTATATTATTATTTTTCAGACTGGTAATAAAACTAGCAACAGACAGAAGTATTTATTATTTTATTAGGTAATCAGAAAAGGTAGTATTTTGGATAAGTGTTTTCGGTTTTTTCAGGAAGTGGCGGGGATAGGAAATGTTATCAGGACAGGATGGCTGGAGCAGAATTTAAATATCTTTTGATAAATATAATGGAATCTGGTTAAATAACAACCTTGCTCTGAGCCATAATATAATTATTGCACCATCAAGCTCGAATCTCGGCCACAGATAAAATAACAAAAGAGGTTACACCTAAACTTACATTACAACTATTTACACGGAACTATTAAGATGCAACAGTTATCATTCTGTTTTTTGCAGCAATCCAAGCTCAGAAGCTAAGCTCAGAAGATCTGAGAATCCAAGATTACTTCTATCCTTAGATCAGGTATGTATTTGTCAAAGCTTCTATAGTAGTTCGATTAGCACAAAAAACTTTTATGATTGTATCAATCACGGCATAGGGAAGGGATCTTTTTCTATGGCATCGATATAAAATGACAAAAACCTATAAAGATATACATAAAAAGTGTAAATGCACAATAAATTCAGCGCAGTACACATTTTAATGATATAAAATTAACCAATTAATAAATCAGTGCATTGCACGTTGTTTGTGTTGCCCAATTAACTGTGACTTGTATTTTACATGAATATAAAATATTATTATTTGCCTTAATGCAAAACATTTCTGATACATGAATTTATTTCTTCGGAGAGAATAGTTGAAAACATTGATGTGGTTAAATGTTTCAGTGTGACTGAAACAAACTGTCAAATGCGTGTCATGACTCGCTCATGGTAGGGTTCTGTAGCTATGTTAAACATAAATCATCATCAGTGGCTCTGGTATTGTACTTGATACAATGTTATTTGTGTTTCTGGAGTATTTTGTTTGTCTGTATTTAAGCATCAACTTGGTCATTATCTTGTAGACTAAACTTACAGTGTGTGCTAGTATATAGATAGTGTAGTATACATAGCCCGTTGGTCCAGTTGGTAGTGAACCTGCCTTCTGCGCTTCGGGGTGTGGGTTCGATTCCCACCTAGGACAAACATTTATGTGATGAACATTTGGGTTCTATATCTGGGTGTTAATATCTATTTAAGTATGTATTTAAAAATATATATGTATGTTATCAGTCTCTGGCAGCCATATCTCTAATCATCATCATCACTAATTTTGAAGTACAGAGTAAACTTTTAAAATGATTTTGAATAGATTTTTTTTTTATATGACTTGCTCGGCTTGATACTATTATGCAAAAGAATAAGGCAACGGCAGAAGCTCTTAAGCATTCTCTTTTTTTAAGTATTTGTATTTTCAGGCATAAAATGAATAAATATAGCTGTAATTTTCAAGATAAATATATCAATGGTGTTGCATTCATTCCACTTTCAGCGGCAGTCAATAGAATGTGGCTTTATCAGATACAATAAATTTAAAACTTAGGCCGGAGTATGTTACCCTCGTCCCCAGACTAAGTTTATTTAATTTTATTAGTATTCTTCTGGCCAAAAGTGGAAAGTATCCACCTGTTTTATTATTAAACACTTTCTAGGTCCCTTGACTACTTTCTATACACCTGTTTCTAAGGGTATATAATTTGTGTAAATATTATAACTCTGACTGCTGCAGTAGAATGTTTCAAAGCTGTAAACCGTAAATTCTAATCACTTTTGCTAGGTTTTTGAACATAAGATTATATTTAGTACTTTAAAAAAATAATTAAAATGCAACTCTACGGACTCCAGGGTCCGTGACTTTTATTATTATATTTAGTACTTAGCTGATACTACATTGAATGTTAAAGATTTTTTTTTCATTAGCTTAATTTACAATGATGCATCAGAGCAAAAAAATATTGTACCGAGTTTACTTTTATAGGTAGGTAGTAAATATATATACCTAGAAACTGGATTTAGACTGCTATAGTGTGATTAATGATAGATCTCTTTTCTACATAGTATAAATTGAAGTCGCTTTCCGTGGCTGTCTGTCTATATGGCCGCTAACTTCTCCTAAACCACGCAATGGATTTTGATGCGGCTTTCACTAACAGTTAGATACATTTTGAAGGAAGGTTTATAGATATAACTAGCGACTCGCCCCGGCTTCGCACGTAAATTACACCCGTGCGAAGCCGGGCGGGCGGGTCGCTAGTTTAATATAATTATAAAATTTAATATTTAGATAGGTACCTATATTCTAGTGTAACAACAGTTTTTTTTTATAATTCAAGATTGTATGATTGGCCGCATAGCGAGATAGTTCAGCGACCGCTCAATAAAAGAAAAAATTAAACTTGTCTTGCGACAATAGACTGATGGAATTATCGACACGATTGCGATGTATCGATGCCTTCTTCGCATCTACATTCATTTAATTAGAATTTTGTTCAATTTATAATTTTGTAAAGATTTTGATTGATGGATAAATACAAAGAGAATATAATAGGGAGATAAATAAAGCTTTTTTTTTTCATTAAAATTTTGGTTCGAAATATTTCTCTAATTCTCTGTTTTGTACCTCCTTAGAAAACAAGCTTTTTAATTGTTTTTTTTTTAATCTATATTCTGGCCCCGGATAAAAACTTCTTAGAGTCGAGCTTTATCTGAGCAACGGGAAGGTTGATAACGTAAAGCACAATGAAAGTTCTCAAAAGTTGTGAACGAGATTTCGCATCTGAACTTTCGTGAGATTTGATCATGCGCGGTGTGAAGTAAACAAAACTTAGTTTGTAAACTTTTCAAAACATGAGAAAACCAACCTTATGAGTGAGATGCAGCTGTCCCAAGTCCAACTCCGGTTACAAACACACTATTCAATAAAGATATTCACAACATTCCAAAAACACTGACTTGAAAACTAGTTAGAACACCACACACACTAGCTTAGCCGCACTTTTTTGTGTGAATTTTAACTTATAACACCTTTGAATTACACTGAACACTTGTAATAACGTATCACAAACAACTTATTCACTTAGTTTTGTGTCAAAAGTTACGTTTTATACCGTAAAAACTTTATTAATCGTTGTAAACAATCGGAGCTTCATTCGGCACGCGACGGCCATCTTCCGCCAACGCGAAATTAGAGGTTAAACGCGCTAGAGGGCGCGCGCGTGCGTGCAAGCATTTTAGTTTTTGTCTGGATTAATGTACCAGTATAATAAAAATTTAATAATAATTACACCAATTAATAAATCCTAAGAGATAATTCCTGTTTTATTTTTAAAACAAAACAATAATATTGGACCCGTTTTCGATATTTATTTTGTTATGGCAGCACTGAAGAGAGCTTTAGAGTGGCTATATGATATCGAAAGCTACCATTTTGGGAGTTTTTCTTTTAACAATCGTCATCGTTAACGTCAAGACACACATTCGCTACTAACTTCAAACTTATGGTAACTTATGTGGTTTTCACACATTTTGCTAGTCGGAGTATCCGGCTTAGTCTTAACTTTAGGCTTATACCGAATATAATATATATTACGAATAAAATAATCAAAATGTTTAAATTTATGGTTTGCCAGTGGATATACAATATTAGTATTTATGTCACGTTTTAAGTTTAGTGAACCACAATTTCCCCCCTTTAGTATAATACTAAGCAAAACATTCATGTAGTTAATGAAGGTTTGTAACATTAATACTAATTTGGGGAATGTAAAGTATAAACTTATGATGATTATTGTCGACTGTATGATAATTCGCAAAATGTCACGAGAATTGTGAAATGTGTTGTCATTCAATCAACATCTATTTAGGCTGATTTCGAACAGTGAAGGGTTGAGGTCAGCCATGGACAAGCTTAAGAAAATATGGGGAAACCAGAATATCACCAAGGCCACAAAAATCTGATTTGTAAGGGCACTCGTCTTACCCATATTTCTTTACTCTGCTGAGACGTGGGCCTCAAATCAATGTGACAAAAAGAGGATAGGAAGATGCTCTCGAAATATGGTGCTGGAGAAGAATGCTGAAGATACCGTGGACTAAATTCAGATAGAATCAGCCTATTTTGCAAGAACTCAGCATCACACAGCGTATATCCTTCGTCGTTCAAGCTCGCTTCCTTACCATATTTGGGCACCTAGTGCGACGCGGTGATGACTCCATAGAATGCCTTGTGCTGCAGGGTAAGATTGAGACCAAGCGGCAGATCACCATTACGGTAGACAGACAAAATATGGGTTGCAATATGCGAGGAATGGCGACAGATTGTGAAGCGACCACCCAAACTGATGACCACGAACACTTTGCCAAGAGTGCTAACGGCTAATTAAAAGAGAGTACAAACTCATCTTAGGTTATACAAATTTCGACTGGCTAATATATTACGGTTGGAAAGATACAGCCGTTTAAAGATAGGACAGACGGACGGATGGATAGACGGACAGACAGACAGACATCGTAGGCTTAGTAATAGGGTCCCGTTTTTACCTTTTGGGTACGGAACCCTAAAAAGGATCAGTCCGGTAGCCTTTTACTAATTAGTAGAAATTTTAATTCGGTAGAAGGGCAGCACTGCGTTTAAAATACGGACTTCGGAAGTTTTGGCGCCAACGTGAAAAAAACATGATTGTGGCCTCGTTGTAATAATTATTATTTTCCTAAACTTGTGTATTTTCGACTGTTAATCTGTAATAATGGTGGATTATTATTTAAGTGGTCGTGAACGTGCTCGCGCGTGGGCAAGTGATATAACGAGGTGCAACATGTCTTTTCGTATTGTTTCCTAAACTCCATAGAAGCCTCTTGTAAAGCCTCCAACGCTTTACTGAGGCACAGAAGACATTATAATTATGTATTTAATACAAGACAAGTAGGTACAGTATTACGACTGAATGACATGTACCTATCTAAGGTCATGAAAAAAACGATCTGTGTCGCATCTGTGTTTTTTCTTTGCAGCGCTCCGGAATAGATTTCGATTTTCAAAACAAAGATTCCGTTCAAAACTCTGCTGTCGCTAATATAGCATTAAACTTGGACGACAAACTTCAAAAACCAATAACAAGTTACCGCTCACAGCAATGCAATTGGAAAATAGCATTAAAACTGAAATGGACTTGCGAAACCAGTTCCAACAGTGCTAACCCCTAGGGCCGAGTCTTATTCGAGTTATTCGACACGAAGTTGTATCACTAATAACAAATATTATGCCCAAACAAAACACCACAGAAAAGAGAAGTAAATAGAATGCAAATGAGAAGAAAAATCTGTTACCAGGCAAAAGTGAAGCTTGATTGAACATTCTTATTTAGATCAACGCGTCGAACTTAGCATTACAGTTGCTAACTGATTTCGAATAACTGACGTTACGTTTATATGGGTGCAACTGGCTACAACAAAAATGCCTTGACAGCCGATCTAATAAAAAATATAATACTGTAAAACTCTAATACCCGAGCCACGCTAACAGGCGTTCTGACAGTTGCATTCATAATTTATTATCAGCCTAATATATTCTGCTGGGACATAGGTAGGCTGTCTCTCAAAGAGAAACGATACGTTTGATATACATACATACATACATAATTATATACGTACATACAGACATCGCCTTATATACTAACACTGCAGCTAGTCTATGGTCTATAAGACTAGTCCCTATAGCTGACCCGACAAACGTTGTCTTGTCTTAAATTTCTTACAAAAATCGCAGCACTTTTAGTTTTACCCAAATTTTCCAATTTTCATAGCAACATTTAAAAACAACCGTGTCAGTATGGAGGCGAACAAAACAAACAAAAAATTCAAATCGGTCAAGCCATTTTCGAGTTTTTGCTAGACTAACAAGCACGTCAATGGATTTTTATATTATACCAAATTATACTACGTGTACAAGCTTACCTAATTATTTTAAACGTAAAAAATACATCTACATATAAAAAAGTCGGCCGTTACGGGACGCCCGGCTTTGTGAAACATGACTGCATAAGAGAGCGTAATAATGTTTGCCGTCACGGCATACAAGTTGTTTCACATCAAACATTTAAAGTTACCTATTCTTTGAAATCGATAACATTGAATACAGGTTACATTTTTATGCTATTATTTCTTGCAATATATATTAAAACCATTATCTCAATATATTTACTCGGAAGTACGCAAAAAAGGATCACAGGCGAAGTTATAACAAGGTGGAGTTAATAATTTTTTCTGTCAGGTCCCGTCGGGCCTGGAAAAAGTTTAAATTGGGCCTGTCGTATTAAAGTATCTTGGAAGTAATCTGATAGAATCGGGATTTCCGAGTACGCACTTACCTATTGCGTGCTTATGGAAGTTGCTAGATTTTCATAATGGTTCCACGGGATTCGACTTTCTATTTAGATGTTTAAAATAACAAAATATTTACCTACTTTGTAAATAAATATATTTTTAGACATATTTTTGCTGAGAATTTTTCATAATTCACAGTGAATAAAACGCAGATTTTAACTGTGTTATTAGGTATTTGTCACAAACATTAATAAATATAAATAATAAATCTTTATTTTCTTATACATTGGTGTAAATAATCATAACGTTGTTATACAATTTCAAGAAAATTGCTCTCCTGATTTGTTTCTGCTAGACAACACGTTCCTGCTTCTTGCTATCATGAAAATGACAGGCGTTGAAACTATTACTATATTCCAAATCTCTAAGCAATGACGTGTAAAGCTTTATTTTTTAAACTGCACAGTCGGAAACTAATTATTTAGCACACACCAACTTTGTAACGCTATCAAGCTCCGCGGACAAGGCTAAAATACTTTTTAATTGAAATGCCAGACCGACTCTGAATTTTTTACTCGCTCCACGCCGAGAGCCCGCACGGCTTTTGATTTTTGTTTCTTTCGTTTTTTATATGGTTCCATGTTTTTTTACCCTAAAATTTATAATGAAATTCAATGCGCCTATTTTAGTCTCATCGGAGTTATACTGGAATCAGAATATAGATTACCTACCTATTTATTGCAAAAACTGTCTACAATAGATGTTCTTAATAACTAGAGTAACAACAGATTACCCATTTCGGGCGTGCAATTTATGTATAAATATAACGAAAAACTATTTATAATTAACGAAATAATATCTATACATATAAAAAATTATCCCTGTGTACGTACTTACTGTGCCTACCTTGGTCACGCCATAACTTGAGAATGAATTAACCGATTTCATTCATCTGTTTTTTAAAGTTTCCTAATACATATTTTGTTGAAGGTTCTTACGAAAAGAAAAATAAAGAAAATTACACAGAAAATTGGAAAATTTCAGAAAACTTAACGACGATTTTAACTTCACACGTTTGGCAGTTCTATGACAGGACAACGTCTGTCGGGTCAGCTAGTTATATAAATAAAAGCATAGATAAATATACTATACTAGAGATAAAAGTAAGTAGGTATTTACCTACATTGACGCTTGTTATATTCAATAATCTAGACTAATATTATAAAGAGGAAAGATTTGATTGTTTGTTTGTTTGTTTGCATTGAATAGGCTCCGAAACTACTGAACCGATTTGAAAAAATCTTACACTGTTGGGAAGCTACACTATTCCCGGGTGACATAGGCTATAATTTATACCCGTGCGAAGCTGGGGCGGACCGCTAGTACTAAATATACTTTAAGACTATAATAAGTTTTTACTGTTAGCCAGGCTTTTAGTTTTATTTTAAACTGTTTTATATGTTACTAGCGACCCGCCCGCCCGGCTTCGCACGGGTGTAATTTACGTGCGAAGCCGGGGCGGGTCGCTAGTTATACATATAAACCTTCCTCTTGAATCACTCTATCTATTTAAAAAACCGCTTCAAAATCCGTTGCGTAGTTTTAAATATTTAAGCATACATAGGGACGGACAGACAGCGACAGCGACTTTGTTTTATACTATGTAGTGATAGTGATAGTGAAGTGATAGTGATGATATTATATTATGTCAGCTGCCTATCAAATATATAATAGACATGTGTCGCACTTCCTACGGCTAGAGACCGACTGAAACGAAATGAGCGCCGGCGCTCATTTTGTAATCTTCTAAAATGCGCTCCTTCTGGGCCCGTCCCTTCATTTTATTTTGGTGCTTACCTATATTTTTTTTACTGACCCATATTTTTATGCTGAAATTACAATTATTGTAATTTCAAGTTGCAAGTCTTACTTAGTTTAAGTACGTAAACTAAGTAAGCCTTGCTGTTTTCAAATAAATTTGTCAGGTCTCACTCGGCAAGGAAGTTTTACCAATGGTAGGTATACAACGTCCTTGGGTCTCAGACAGCAAAAAATAAATAAACATTGTTGCCAAGCGTCCGAAAACCCGTCCAATGGCGAAATAATTCCATTTTCAAATAATTTTTCCGGGCCTAATTGCACACGGTAGCTTGTTTGCAATGAATTTGATTATCTGATTTTGTTTGAACACAAAATTCGCGGGAAAAGTGCCTTATCTCTAACGAGGCGGGAATAATGCTCGTGTTTGGATTACGGAGGTTATTTCCATACTACAAACAGGTTTTATTTTTTTAATTCGGCCTTGTGCGAAGCTAAATTTAGAAGAAAAAAACATCGCCAATATTTTTCCTTTATAATTTTGATGGGTTAGAATGTGCTAAGCGAATCAATGGTGTTACCAGTGGCAGCTATCGGAGGATTAGGTGGTCCGTGCACCAGGGCCCTCAAGCTCACACAGGGTCCCTCGGACTCTGACCAGCAAACCTCAAACTGAACTTGCGAAAATTTCTCCCATCATCATCTGGCGGTACGTTTCACCTATGGCGGGAAATTCAAATTTCAAACAGCTTTTGTCCTTGTAGCTAGGCCGGGTAATTCTTTTAAAATGACACAGTTTTTGCGCAAATCGTTGTTTGTTCTTTACATTATCGTGTACAGATATTTAACAGTAACGCACCATATTACTTACATTTGTCAATAAACCAGTTGAAACAGCAAAAATTTGTTTATTGAAATGGGCATTAGAGATAAATAGCTTTACATGATTTTGTAAAGAATAACAATCAATTTGCGCAAAGGTAATGATCGTTTACAATAATTGCCTGGCCTAGCTACAAGGACAAGAAAACTGTTTGAAATTTGAATTTCCCGCCGTAGGTAAAACGCCCTTAAAACCACCTTAATAAATATTAATATGGTCATATTGTCATCTTATAATGCTACACACCTTTAAAGTATTCATAAATATTTATGTTTTTACTTGATATAACCTAACCAGATTAGGGGTAGGGTAGATAGGGCCCCAATTGGTTTTTGCACTAGGGCCTTTGGTTACCTAGCTACGCCTACGATACTGGTTACAACAGTGTTGTAGTGGTAATGTCAATTGGCTTGAACCATCTGATCATTCTTGAAGTTGGGCCTGCCTAGTTGGACTGTTTGTCCTAGGTAGACGTACCTACGTGTCAACAACTTCCAGAACTGAGTTCCCAACTGATACTGGGGTGGGCATAACATGGACATTTGACATGACCTTTGTCTTGTCCATTGCCCACCTGTTGCGAGACTTGATTGAGGCCTTCGAGCATCATGCTGATATTTTCCATCGATTCTGCCATGACCACAATATCGTCGGAAAACCGAAGGTGAGTCATGTACTCGCCGTTGATGTTGATGCCGAGTCCTTCCAGGAGCCACATGTAATGGAATATAGCCCACTCGGATTAGCAAGTTGAAGTGGCAGTGGGCAGGGCACATAGCACGTAGAACAAATGGCCGATGGGGTCGAAAGGTTCTCGAATGGAGACCACGGACCGGTAAGCGCAGCGTAGGACGTCCACCCACAAGATGGACAGAAGACCTAAAAGAGACCGCTGCGAAACGATGGATTCAGGCCGCCTCCAACATGCCATTTTGGAGGGTAAAACCGCGAGGCATAGATAGTATTCGATTTATCTGTCAATATGAGCCCGATAAAACGACAGATGGATCCCAGGATGTTTAATTTCCTTCTGCAAATATTACTCAGCATTTTTTATCGTCAGAAATATTTGCGGAAATTCAAAATTCGTTATTTACTGGCAATGAAATCGGGGATATTTGTTGGGGGAAATAGGTTTTGTTTGATTTTACGTAGGTACCTTTGTAATGCAATATATATATAAAATTGTATGGCAATATACGAATAGGCTTTGATTGATATTGGCTTTAGACAAAGATAATATACCTAACCACTTGACCGCACATGTAGTCAAATTCCCTTTTGCAAAAAGATGCCACGTCGGTCGCGGGGGGCGGCGGCTTGTGATTGGAGACTCGACGCGACTCGACGCTTGTGATTAGAAAATCAAAAGTCATTCATTCAATTCGCGGCTAGGATTGGTCCCGCTCGAAATAGGTTAGGTTGACATATTAGAACCTTTGCCTCATGCGGGGGTAAAGGTTGAGCAGTCAAGTGGTTATAATTAATGTCATTGGCTAATGGCTATAGATGATTGCTTGGCTAAAAACAACAGGCCTAGTGAGAAATATAATTAAATGATAAACTTATACCTACTAAAGAAATTATTTAAATCGCCTTTTTCTGACATAAATGGCTAAATGATCAGATCATCATCATCATAATTTCAGCCGTAGGATGTCTACTGCTGGGGGGTTAGACAAGACCCACTTTCTGTTAGCGTTAACGCATGCGTAGCGTAGGTACATAGCGTTAGCTCGAGATAACATCTCTCAAGTTTTATTTATATTACACGGGAATTAATCACGTAAGATTAAGCCGGTTACTCCGACTATAGTTTCAACCGCATTAGACGGCCTTTTTCAAGGTGAAAGCGCGCGCGCGGCTGCGTCTCGCTTTGCACTATATACGGGCCGCCGCGCGGCGCGCACGTGATGACACCGGCTGCTTGTCGGGTGCGGGGGTGGGGGTGCGTAGAGAAATATGTTGCGCCGGCGCACACTTGAGCTCTTCCTCACTCGAATCTTCCTGTGTGTCGGGAATACTCCAGCACGCGGAGCTCACCACGTCGCCACCAATCTCACGGTCACTCACACGAACCCCATGAAGGCACGGCCTCCAAGAAAAACCACGAAAACCACGTCAGTTTCAATAGTAAAATCTCCAATGTCATTTTTATACATTTGCATCTTTCCGCAGGCGTTAACGCTAACAGAAAGTGGGTCTTGTCTAACCCCCTTTACATAGGGCTCCCTCTTTAACCTCCACACTGAACGACAGCTTGCCTTTTGCATCCACTGGATGCCCGCGACTCTCACAATGCCGTCGGTCCATCTAGTGGGAGGCCTACCTACGATGCGTCTTCCAGTCATCACTTATTTAGTAGGTACCTAAATAAATGGTCTATTCCACTTTAATCACCTGGGTGCTAAAAGTCGACTCTTTAGTTGACTTTATGTGCATTTTAGATGCCATCACCGAAATGCACAAAAACGAAGCAAATCGCACAAAAACGGCGAAAGTTCCTACTTGGCAACCAATTTCAGAAGCAGAATAATTTTACTTTTTCCTAAACTAGTTTCGAAACTTGGTTTCGAATATGGCCGAAGCGGAAGAAAAACATCGTGAGGAAACCGATATGTCCAAGAACCTCTAAAGTTCAAAGACATACGACATTCACCAACATGCACTGGGCCAGCATGGTGGAATAGGGCCCATTCTCTCTCTATGAGAGAGACCGAGCCCCAGCAGTGGGAACATGACAGGATAGACTGAAATTATGATTATTATTAAAAAAAAGGTATACACTTAAAAATTAGGTAAGGTAAGTTTACTTAAATTAATTTTTAAACCCTCAATAAACGAGCTTATAATTTTCAAACAGCTAAACGGATATTCATGAATCGTAGCTAAGGACACTCTCGATCAAGTCACCTTCCAAACAAAACAATAAAAAACTAAATCAAAATAGGTTCAGCCGTTTTAGAGCTACGGTACCACAGACAGACACACGGACAAACAGATACACGCTATACTTATAACAACTCTCTTATTGCGTCGGGAGTTAAAAACACGTACTTAGTAAAAAGTTTTAAAATATCCCATTCTCAAATTATTATATATTTTTCAGGGGCTAATATTCTAAAAGAAAGATATACCCACGTTGAGTTATTAGATTAATTTTGTTATAAATACTTACCAGAGACATATAAATCAGCTGGTTGACATATAAATGCTTCTCACTAAGTTGAGATTAATATGGACATACCCCAGAGTAGGGGTGGACTTGATCGTGACTTACTTTGCTTGACTCTGACTGTGTCTGACTTGTTTGACTATATTATTATCACAAACTTAATCAATGGACAAGAGTGCGACGCTAAATTCATCACAGAGGAAATAATAAAAAAGCATTATCACATAAAAACATATACAAAAAAGATATTGATGGAGTAAGTTTACTAATAATAACTTACTGGCAAACTGGACCCGGAGGTGTACAATATGTTGCCGGATATAGTAACACCTGCTCCAAGTGTGAGCTGCTCAAGCGCTGGCTAATCGAGCAAACGTTATAATGAGTTCAATGAATTTAGGAGGATGGCCAAATAAAAAAAAAACATTTATTCTGTGGAAAACTTAAAAAACAGGAAATTTACGAAAACTTAAATATATAACTAAAAACTTACACTAAACTAAATTAAATACACTAAATAAAAATAAATTAAACTAAACTAATCTAATAAACCGCCGCCCGTAGGCATCGTTCGCAAAATGCTGGCCGCATTGCCGCGTTGTATTGCAATACTTACACGTTGAGCAAGATACCGACCAGCATTTTGGTCACGAGATGCTTCGACCAGACGTTATGGAGAGATACCCGAATCCAGCAGCAGTGGTCTGATAAGCGTAGGGTAGTGATGATGATGTTGGATTAGGGCCCATCCTCTCCCTGAGAGAAGGCCTGTGTCCCAGCAGTGGGAAAGATAGGTTGAAATGATTAAGTTTCTATTTTAAATTTGGGATACTTTGCGAATGATGATGATGGTGGGCTAGGGCCCATCTTCTCACTCTCTGAGAGAAGCCCTGTGTCCCACAAGTGGGAACATGATAGGATGAAATGATGATGATGAGGATGTTTAAATTTCTAATTCGAACCATTTTTTATTCATGGGTGATCAAAAGATACCAAAAAAATAGTTTTAATCGAGTCGCCTATGGTCACCTAGGTGCAGGTGATCAAAGGATACTAAAATAATAATTTAAATGGAGTCGCCTATTATCACCCAGTATCAAGTTTAGAAAAATAATACAATGAGACGACATGTTTTTTTCATGTTGACGCCAAAACTCGTGATAATGCTTATCCACAGTATTTCTTTCGCATAACTCCGAAAAATGTTTTTTTTTTCACATTACCACCGAATTATGGCACTGGCAAGGTGTTCGTATAAACCCAAGCTTATGTTTCATAAAAAATCCTTTATAATTTCTATTTCGCGTTTCTTTTTTAATATGCAAAGCGTGGCAAAGGTTTTATTGTCTGTCATTATGCGACTGAATTGCTTGATCTGAATTTTTATAGGTATTTAGGTTTTATGAGATAAATAAGTATTAAATATTTATAAGTGCTCCGCCAGAGAATAGTTAGGGAACAATATAAATAAATTTAACATTAGACTAAATCAGTATAAGGTTATCTATACTTATAATAAAATTGTAACAGGTCGAATTCAGTACATTGAAGATATTTTGAAAAAAAAAATTGGGCGGCACTCTATATTCGATACTGAAGTCAAAACTGTTTTTTTTTTAATTTTTGTCTGTCTGTCTGTCTGTATCTGGGCCGCGCATCACGCCGAAACTACTCAATGGATTCAAATGAAACTTAGCATAATTTGAGTTCATACTACGAGGTAGGTTATAGAATACTTTTTATCCCGAAATTTTGCATGGTTCCCTTGGGAGGACCGTCCCTCCGTCTGTCTTTCTGTCTGTCTGTCCTACATATTAACGGCTATATCTTTCGAACCGTAATAGATGGACAGTTCCAATTTTCACAGAATATTATGTAATGTTACGGCGGATAAACTAACAAATAATAAAAAAGTAAAAATAAAAGGGGGGTCCACATACAACAAACGTATTATTTTAACGTGTTTTTGTATTAGCTCTAATGTAAAAATGATAATACGTACGCACGAGTGTAGTTCACAATCTAAACTATAACAACAAATAATAAATAATGGACAAGTGCGAGTCGGGCTCGCCCATATTTTCAGAACTATTTACTATATTATTGGTCTTCTATACATATTACTTGGTTTCTTATGTATTTCTAGGATTTTTTTAGGTTATAGCATAGGTATAATCAGGCGTTTTTTGGTGTAAATAATTAGCTAACCTAGAACATCACCGCATTGAGTCTGTATTTGTCTAAACTATCTGTCTTTTACCGGACACATTTCGGAGACTGTGCAATACAGCTGCACAATTTAATATCCTTCTATCATCTTCCTTCCACCAACAAACAAGGAGAACCTCGGTGACTAGACTCCGTTTTACTGTCGAAATTCCAAACACTCGCACAAAGCACTTCGCTTCAACATTTATTGGTTGAATAGCGAAGAAACTCCCTACCTGAGTTATTGTCTTCTGAGAAATACAACCTGAAAGTTTTCAAATCCAAAGTAAAAAGCTCCTTTCTTGATAAGAATGTTCCACCGCTGATCACAGTGTTGCTTGATATGAGACAAACAGAACTGTGCCCAAGTGCGAATAATTAGTCTGCAGGGATGGCAATCGCGGACGAAGTCGCGGGTACAGCTAGTAAATAAATAAATTACCACTGCCACTCGAAAAGCGGCATTAGATTCGTTGATAACAGTAATAATTAATAAATAAATCTTTTAAAACTATTTTAGAGTGAATAAAACAATTGGAATTTGGAACAAGCCCGTATTATAAGAATTAGTTAAAAAACAGAAAATTAACGAAAATTTAAATATATAACTAAAAACTAAAACTTAAAATAACTTGTTGTAGCTTCCTATATCCCGAATGCTTTGTCTATGTATATCCTGAATGTAATTAATTAATACAACGGATTACTTTTTGTACGTTGTTTATTTCCCAACGGTAAACACACACTAACTAGGGGCAGGGGACAGAGCTGTCATCTGTCATAAGTAGGTGAGAATAGACAGATACAACACTCTCCCCCGCTTAAAAATAAATGACTGTATACATAGGTAGGCAAAAAATATAGGTTTTCTAATTTAACACTAAACTTAAATAAAATAATTCTCTTATAACCATAACAATCTTACAACCCTTATTTTTATTTGGTTATTTCATAACCCTACACTGACATGATTAAAGTAGGTAGGTATTTATTCTAATGTTTGACCACACTTTAGTAGTTGGTTGGAATGTCGTTTCCAAAGTAAGCCATCCACCTCAACAATATATGATACACCTGGCACTGAAATTTCCTTGATTTCACCTAATGTGAAATTATTTTTGTTTTTTCTATGATCTTTGACCATTACTTTTTCACCCACTTCAAAAGATTTAAATAAATTCTTGCTATTTATTACTTGTTTTATGTGTTCATTATGAATTTTATCGGTTACCGGATTTGGTCTCAATAAAGAGAAACGACATCTCAACTCTCTACCCAACATTAATTTGGCTGGACTCTGTCCAGTAGTTTTGTGTACAGTACTTCTATAATCAAATAGGAATAAATTACAGGCATATTCTACTGTGTGACCACTTTGTATAATTTTTTTGATGTGCGATTTGAACGAATCAACAAATCGCTCCGCTAATCCATTTGTTGATGCATAATATTGTGGTGTGAAACTCTGTTTTATTCCTACTGCCTTGCAATAGTTTTTAAACTCATTACTAGTCCATGTAGGACCATTGTCAGTTACTAAATGTAACGGGTATCCGAAACGTATAAAGATACTTTTAAATATTTGAATGGTTTTTTCTGCTGTGATGTTATTCATTACAAATGCTTCTGGCCATTTTGAGTATGAATCCACTATGATCAAGTACATTTTTTTTTGGAAAGGTCCCAAAAAATCTGCATGTAATCTATGCCAAACTGTTGGCGGCTGCGGCCAAACAGTTAATTTAGTTTTTTCTGGATTTTTATGATTTTGTAAACAAATTATGCAATTTATTGTTATTTCTTCAATTTGTTTATCTATATTTGGCCACCAGAAATATGACCGTGAGATTTCTTTCATTCTTGTGATACCTAAGTGGCTAGCATGTAATTCATGCAAAACCTTTTCTCTAATGGTTTGTGGCACTATAATTCTATAACCCCATAATAAGCATTCTTTCTCTATTGTAATTTCATTTTGTCTTGTTAAATATGGATTATACTCTTCACCTAAATTATTTTTTTCTGGCCAGCCATCTCTACAGAATCTTAAGACATCACATAATATTTTTTCTTTTGTTGTTTCATTTTGTATAGTTTGCCAATTTAATGTCTCAAAATTCGACTTGTTTATATAGTTCACAGTATTTATTTCAAATGACTTTTTAATGATATCATCATCTTTGATGTCATTCTCATCACTGTTAGTGACAATTCGTGACAAATAGTCAGCTGGATTGTTTTCAGATTTGAGGTGTTGAATTTCATAATTAAATCCACTCAAAAATATTGACCAATATTGTAATCGCTTTGCTGCCATTTTTGGTATTCCATATTTTGGGCCAAGAATTTTTGATAATGCTTCATTATCAGTCTGTAAAATGAATTTTCTACCATATAAATATTCATAAAATTTTGTGACTCCAAAAATTATTGCATAAGCTTCTTTTTCTAATATTGGATATTTAACTTGGGTTTCATTTAATTTTTTACTGGCATATGCTACTGGTTTTATCACGTTGTTACTGTCTTTGATAGATAATATAGCGGCTACGCCTGTATCAGCTGAATCACATGTTAATATTATTTGGGAATTATGATCAAAATGTGACAGTGAAGAGGTGTTAGCCAAGGCATTTTTAATTTGTTTAAATGAGCTCTCGCACTCTTCTGTCCATTGCAGTTTTTTATTTTTTAAACAGTCGTATAATGGTTTCATTATTATTGCCATTTTTTGAAGAAATCTATTGTAATAGTTTACTTTGCCTAAAAATGATTTTAGCATTTTATTATTTTCTGGTCGTGGTAATGATAGCAGCGGTTCAATTTTACTTTTTATGACTTTTACACCAGTTCGGTTTACTTCAAATCCAAAAACAGTCAGTTTGTCTTCAAAAAAATTACATTTACTTGCTTTTAATTTTAAGCCAGTCTCTTGTAATCTTTGCAGCACCAGTTTACATTTATCATAAGTTTCTGTTAGTGTTTTTCCACAAACATAAATATTATCAATATAAACAATTAAGTCCAGTCCATTCAGCTTCTGTGTTATTAAGCGCTGAAATGAACCAGGTCCGGTGCTAACACCAAACGGAAGATATAAGTATTTGAACACACCTTCCTCAGTTACAATAGTTACTAGATTTTGAGACTCTTTATCTAAAGGGGCTTGTAGATAGGCCTCTCGTAAGTCTAATTCACAAAAATAGCTATTACCTTGTAATTTCATCATTATGTTATCAATTGTTGGTAACGGGTAGTGATCAATTTGTAAGTATTTGTTAATTGTTATACGATAATCACCACATAAGCGAACTGTTCCATCGGGCTTTGGCACGGGCACTGCTGGTGTACCCCATTCAGCGTACTCTACTGGTTCAATACGTTTGTTATCTAATAATCTTTTGATTTCTTCTTTGACTTTATCTTTCAAAGCAAATGGTACTGTTCTGGCAGGCATAAAAATGGGCTTAACTCCCGGTTTCATTGATAAATGGATTGGTTCTCCTTTGAAAACTCCCATACCCGGCTCAAAAATTTGGTTAAACTCTTCTTTAATTTGTTTCACTAGTGTTTCTTTTGGCTTAGCATTACATGTTTTTTGTTCAAATTTTGGAGGCCATAATTGGAGTTCTGTGAGCCAATCCTTACCAATGATTTTAGGGAAACCATCTTTAACAACAAATAATCGTTGATTGTTTTTACTTACAGATTTATAGCTTATATTTAAATTTTCTATCATACCCAGAGGAGTTGAAGTTGACTGATCGAAGTTTGTGAAAATAATGTTTCTTTGTTTAATTTCTGACTCTGGGAAATAGGCTTGTTTTTCGGAGAGAGTGATAGTACTTACATCAGCTCCTGTGTCAACTTCGAACTCCAACACCTGGCCATTTACAGACACTTTTAAAAAGGCAGGGGGTATTTTTTGTTTTTCACTAAAATAGAAAATATCAAAAACTTCACAGTCTTTACTCGAGTTCTTGTCCTGATCATTTGTCTCGCTGTTATCTACATTATCACTTTGCACTGTATTGACATTTTTCATTCTTACTTGCTTATTTTTATTGCAAACTTTGTAAATATGACCTTTAACCCCGCACTCACTACAAAATTTATCACGCAGTGTGCACTCAGCTTTCATATGGTTGTTTTTACCACAACAATAGCAGGTAATGTTTTGTTTATTTGATGAGTTCGGTTTTGT
This sequence comes from Agriopis marginaria, assembly GCA_932305915.1. Classification (NCBI taxonomy): domain Eukaryota; kingdom Metazoa; phylum Arthropoda; class Insecta; order Lepidoptera; family Geometridae; genus Agriopis; species Agriopis marginaria. Next base: position 14,365,622 of record OW029914.1, on the reverse strand, counting down.
GTACCTCTTGTTTCTAAAATTGTTTTTGTCTTGTAATTTAAACATCTGTGGTTGGTCTTGCTGTTTCTCCTGTTTGAATGCTAAATTGTAAGCTTCTTCTGCCGTTTTCCCTATTGAAATGAGATCTTCTAACGACTGGTCTGCTTTTTTCAATAACTCGAATCGTACTGCATCTTGAAAAGTACCATTCAACAATCTTTCTTTTAGTTCATCATTTAAACTTTTGAAGTTGCAGTTTTTTGATAATTTCTTTAAATCCATGATGAACTGTTGAATGGTTTCTTCTGATTTCTGGCATCGTCGTCTAAACTCCGCCTGATGAAGTGCAGCATTTTTGGTAGGATGGTAGTGTTTTCTCAGCTTGTCGCATATCTTTTCATAGGTTTCTTTCATCGGTGAGACTGGCACACACATTGTAATGAGTAGATCGTAAACCTTTGTTGTAAGTTTTGTGATTAATAACGGCACTTTTTTTTCATTCGGAATGTCATTTATGAGAATAAAACACTCAAGCTGTTGTTCGTAAGCATTCCAATTATCTCCCGAAAATACTTCCAAGCTTGATATTGGATTCATTTTGACAATGCGGGAGGGTTGTGTGTTTTCTTCATCAATAAATTTTCTCAAATATTGACGAATTTCATCTATTGAGTTTGCGCTTGTAAATCTGGTACTCCCAATTAATTTGTTCGCAATTTCTACAAGTTCTTCTTTCTTCAACGTTTGTATCCACGCCTTTTTGCCTTCTCTAATGTTTTTTATTGCTTCTTCCATTAATTTTAGAAAAATATCGATATTTCAGACAAACACCGGAAACACAAGTGCACGTTTTCTTTGAGGTTATGTTTCATAGTGTGTTGAAAACATAATTTTTTTTTTTTTTTTTAAACACGTTTAAGTCCGACTCGTCGCCAAATGTTGTAGCTTCCTATATCCCGAATGCTTTGTCTATGTATATCCTGAATGTAATTAATTAATACAACGGATTACTTTTTGTACGTTGTTTATTTCCCAACGGTAAACACACACTAACTAGGGGCAGGGGACAGAGCTGTCATCTGTCATAAGTAGGTGAGAATAGACAGATACAACAAACTGAATACAAACTAAAAACTTAAACCAAAAGACCATTTGTGAATTACTTATATTTAAAAAAATCGTGCTAAAGGTACCTACTGGCTGGCGGAATGGAGCAATTTCATAGGGCTATCCCACAGAAAAGAGGAGTAAACGTTTTTTTTTGGAAGCGGCCTGCCTTCTACCTTTCCCTGCGGTCTCTTAGATCGTCTGTCCATCTTGTGGGTAGACGTCCTACGCTGTGCTTACCGGTCCGTGGTCTCCATTCAAGAACCTTTCGCCCACGGCCATCTGTTCTGCGTGCTATGTGCCCTGCCCACTGCCACTTCAACTTGCTAATCCGGTGGGCTATGTCGGTTACGCTGGTCTGGTCAGCGTTGTGCTTATTTCTTTTAACTACGGTTATTTTGAACTATCCACAGAGGCTGAGAAACATTTAAAACGTAACATCTAGGTGTAATATAGGTAACGAACGACCTTCCGAAAAACTGGGAATAACGGCGAAGAGAATGGGCAGCCATTAATTACTGAAGCCGGTGAAAAACAGCTTCAAGTGAGCGGTGGCAACGGGCAGAGGGGTGTCCAGATATCCGGCAAGTCTGAGGATTTTTACAAGGTTTTATTTAACTTGCATTGTTTGTATGTTAAGCCCGTTGCAAACCATGCGAAGTAGCTTGCAAGTACAAGTAATACAAGTAATAATTCATACGTAAATAGGCACTCGCGCAGTGACGCGCACAACTCGCGTACTCGCGCAAGCGGGCACGAAAAATTTACACTGCTTTATGGTTGATATTCCAAAAACCCGTACGAAGCGCTGATTCCACTTTTATTGTGCGAACTGAACTAAAAAATATATTAAGTAGTAATATATTTTTTAGTTCAGTTCGCTACTATACTACTTAATATATTTTTTAGTTCAGTTCCTGGATTCACCTATTTGTTGGCAACCCTACTACGAGGCAAGACGAAGGGAAATATGGTCTCAAACAGATAGCAGAGAGTAATGGTCTATCCGAAAGGTGTTGAACGTTGATAGTGGTTATCCGGAAGTTTTTTTTCAGCTTGTAAAGTCCTTTTTAGGGTTCCGTAGTACAAGGCATCCTTAAAAGTTCGTCTGTCCATCCGTTATATATATTTAATAAAAAATGGTCATTATTTCAGGCCTGGAACCTGGAATCCATATTGTTAGACAGAAATTCTTCAATCACAACAAAAAATTAAAAAAAGATTATAAGTATTTTTTTTTACATTATATATTGGCTTGCGCTTGGCCGCTAACTCACCTGATGGCCTACGATGGAGCACGCTTGCCTAGAAGAAATCTATTCACTCTCGACTTGAATACACTCAGATTGTAACTATCGGGGAACACCCACTCAGGCAGCGAATTCCACAGACTAGCAGTTCGCATAATAAATGTGGAATCAAAGCGCTCCGTACGGGTTCTCGGAATATCTTTGTATCTTTTATCGCATTTACAACGGGGAGTGTTCTTAAGAACTGTTTGATCTGATGCCGGCGTCGCGGTTTTACCATCGCACTAGCCGCGACCGTCTGAAGGGTCATCCACACATCATAGATCAGTGGAAATCGCACATTGTACGATTCACACGATCTTTCTTGCCTCATACCTGCAAAATGTGGAATGAGCTACCTTCCACGGTGTTTCCGAGAAGCTAGAACATGAGGTTCTTCAAAAGGCGAGTTAATCGAGTCGTAAAGGGTCGGCAAAGCTCATGCACATATCCTTAGATCAGTGGAAATAGCACACTGTGTAATACGCACGCATTTTCTTCAATCTATTTGGAAACTTTTTATTTTTGTAACTTTTTGAGCTTATTTTTAAACTGTTTACTCCATAGGCTAACACAACCGTAGCTTTTTATAAGGAGAGAAAAGATCCACTACATCATGCTCCGGGTCATTTATCTCCGTAAGAGGCTGACAGTTGCTGACGTGTCTCGACCACCGGACTGACAGCAAGGAAGAACTGTATGTTATATGGCTTACACCGTCGACCAAAATAAAATTAATAGACGGGTCCAGAACGAGCGCATTTTTGAAGATTACAAAATGAGCGCCAGCGCTCACTTCGTTTCAGACATTCTCTAGCCGTAGGAAGTGTGACACAAAATTATTGTTACATGATAACGAAACATCTGCCAAAAAGCCTTCGTGTTCTTTCCCGAAGCGTAAAAACAACACAAAGCCGCTTTCAGTTTTTCTTATGTAAGAAATGTTTGCTGTACATGGTTATAATTAGGTGTTGAAATAAATGTCCGACGGCTTTGACTCGTTTTTACTGAGTAACTTCAATGGTTATGGCCCATCCATTCATTTTATTTTGGTCGAAGACTTACACCACAAATACGCAGCAAATATACCTATACACATGTTCTTTTAGACGACGGACATATTTGAGGATATAAATTTCATTCATCATCATTTCAGCCATAGGACGTTCACTGCTGGACATGGGCCTCCCCCGTCGATATCGAAAAGGGTCGATTGGAAGCGGCCTGCATCTAGCGTTTCCCTACGGTCTCTTTTAGATCAGCCCACCTTGTGGGTTGACGTCCTACGCTTACCGGTCCGTGCTCTCCATTCGAGAACCTTTCGACCTCATCGGCCATCTGTTCTGCGTGATATTTTCCCTGCTCACTGCCACTTCAACTTGCTAAATTAATCCAGTGGTATCCAATCTATGTCGGTAACTTTCGTCCGTTTACGGATCTCCTCATTTCTGATTCGATCTCGTAGATCATTGCGTCATTGTTTTATCATTATCATTCCAGCCTATGTCCTTCTTACTGCTGGGACACAGGTCTTCTCTTAGAGAGAGAGTATGGGCTCTAACCCAACATGCTGGCCCAGTGCATTTTGGTGAATGTCACGTCTTTCTTATTCAGGTTCTTGGACGTACCGGTTTCATTACGATGTTTTCCTTCACCGGTGTTGAGCAATGGCATTGAAACTGCACATACTAAATAAGACATTGGTGCAGGGCTGGGGATCGAACCGGGCGTCGTCAAGTTATAAACCGCACATGCTACCTACCGCTCGGCTATAATCGCTTCTATGCTTAGTTCAGTGAACCCTGTATAGTTACGCTTATTAATTATATGCGCTATTATATTTTCTCCAAATCATACAAACTGCAGTTTCCGCATGCATTTCCCGAAAGTTGAAACTTGGGCGTAATTAGGGCCATTCAAACGCAGAGACTGAACTTGTAAACAGGATTAAAAAAAAATGGAACTTCGTTTTTAGGCGCTTCTAATGCTTGACCTTATTTCGTAGTTCTTCGTTTTCGTCAAATATTATTTGTACGCAGATTAATTTAAGGTATAAACATTAAAGTTTAATTGTATTCGAAGTTTGTGCTTTAAATATTGGACTTATTACTGACCATGTATGAGAAAACCCATGGTTCTTGGTTGTGTAGGCCTTTTGGAAAAACTCCGCGTGTAACGGAGAAATCTATGTTCGAGTTTTTGCGCGATAGAATCCGGAACGTGGATATTTGCCAAAGAACCAGTTACCGACATAGGTACCTATTTGGGACACATCGCTCGAAGAACCGATAACCGATGGGGAAGAAAGGGCCTTGAGTGGAGACCACGAACCGGAAGACGCAGCGCAGCAACCAGCATGATGGATTAGGGCCCATCCTCTCTCTGAAAGAAGGCCTGAGTCCCAGCAGTGGGAACATGATAGACTGAACGATGATGATAGGTATCCTTGAGGCAAGGATGCTAAAGAATCCTTGGTCCGTTAAAATACTACCCTTAATACCATTTACATGCGAGGTTCGTAAATAACTTGGCCGCAGCCTAATATAAGTGCGTTATAATACCGGAGTCACAAAATAAATGGGTACAGTAGGCTGGATCGATACAACGAGCTTTAGAGTCTAGCTAATGAAAGTAGAGACTGAAAAAGCGCGGCAAATTTAAAAATATCAGCCTTGGAACACCAAAAATTAGTATGGAATAATCCCATTTGATACTTGTAAATTATTAATTTTTATGGTAACACAGTCAGAACACAGTAATGTTTGCATTTCATATAAATTTTGGGGTTGCAATGACGATTTTTTTAAAGTTGGCGCTCTTTTTTAGTATCTACTTTCATTAGCCAGACTATAACAGGCGTACGCACGCATAGACGCGTACGTAAAGCGATCGCGGATCAATCTAGTCACGATTGCCCAATTGCCCATGCTTTGGAAATACACATACCTAATTATCATTTCGTGTGACAATTGTCATGATTTAAAATGAGTAAATCCTACCAAAACAAAACGGACTTGACGTTTTTTAAATTGTTTTTAATTGAAACTTCCAAATATAATCTTTTTACAGAACTTTATAATTGCCAGCCCTGGCGAAACGGTTGCGCGTAGGTTAATAAAATTAAGGGCAAACTACGCCGGCCTTTTGTACCTATTTATTTTGTGGCCAGTGTCGCAGGCCGCCTCTCTGTCATATGAATTTACATATAAATACGCAGAGAGGACTCCAGCCGTATATAACGTTACACGGAGTTACAAGCACTGGAAACGCACGCGTAAGTCTAAGTGCATGCTTCGATGCCAGCAGCAGGCCTGTGGTAGAGAGAGAAGAGCGCTCGCTCTAGAAGCTAGAAATCAAGGGGCCAAAATAAAAATATGAAAAAAATTTAATCAAATATTTAAATTATGATTGCACTCGGGGCGGGGCGTCTTGGCTCACATGCATTGTTATATAACCAGCATAAAATGTTGATATGGAAATAGTTTTCATCCTGAATTAGCACGTGGGCTACTTTTTATCTCGATTTCTGTACGGAAGTGTGTTAGAAATGAAACGCGCCGAAAGATAATCTCGCTCTACCCTATCAAAAGCTAGGGCCGACGCCCGCTGGATACCGGCTTGACACACGCACAAAGAGAGTGCACAAAACCGACCTCAGCTTCAGACGTACGAAATCTACCTGACAGCACGACGACTGTAATGGTCACGTGTAAACGTGTAAATAAAACGCACGTGTCGACATTCACGCAGATGACAGATCTGTCAGGTGTCGGTTTTAACCTTTAGGGTATACAAAGTCCTTGGTTTTAACTCAAACACACTACCCTTCCACACATGTGTAACACATAAGTCGTGAAAGCGTTACATTTCTTGATACGTTACACATACCACGACACATTCAACGACACATTCCACGACACATTACACGGCACATTCCACGATACATTCCACGATAAATTCTGTGATACATTCCGTGAAACATTCCGTGATACATTCCGTGATACATTCCTTGAATCATTCCGTGATACATTCCATGATAAATTCCACGATACATTCCACGACACATTCTACGACACATTACACGACACATTCCACGATACATGGCGTTATACATTCAAATATACGTTCCATGATACGTTCCATAATACATGTCCATACCTCCAATCCTACTAAGTAAGTTAGAGTGAAGGGTCGTCCGAACGCTTTTGATCATTGTTTCTGTGTAAATTGTAGCGATGTTAGTTCAGTGGTTGGCAAAAACCTGACAGTAGCAGAAAATACTGAGGAGCCCTATCTAGAATCACGGCAAAATATAAATCTGTGTAAAGTTATGTTAGTGTAAATCATCGAAAACGTATCACCGTTGCGATCGTGTTTGTTACGTACTTTACGCACCGTGGAGAGGCACAATGCGCTGGCTATTATATGCTATTATATAGCGTTGTACAGGGGTAAACAGAACGGCACTGAGCCGAAAGAAGGCCATTGTACTCATCATCGTGAACTACTGCTATATGGGGCCAAACTAAGATCAGACAAACAAGGGGGATATGCCTTAGTACAATTATCGATCATGTTTAACTGTGCATACATACATTCTTGACATCATACATATCATTTCTTGATATCTTTGTTTCCATCGAGATACAATACATATAGAGTCACAATCGTGTCAAAAACTTCCGAACCAAAACTCGGCACACGCTACAAATCGAACAGACTTTTTGTTTAGTGCGCCGCGATGCCAGAGCTACGATGACATAGAGGACAACTAACGTTGAACACTATGCAAGCAACATAACGTCTTAATTGGAGTAAATGTGTCATTGTGAACTATAATCGATACCATGTATGTACAATGACGCTCGGACGTTTTTTGACTGTTTTCACTAGGAGATTGTGACTCTATAGGAATTTTATCTCAATGTTTGTTTAATACATTTTTGTTCACTATACCGCTAAACCGCTAACGCAAAATTGTAAGTATGTACTACGCCTCACTTCGCTTATTTCACCGACTTACTGTGCATGCATAGTGACTACCGGCGTTACCTTCTTAAGTTACGTCTAAAAGAAACTTCTTTCGTTAACAGAATAATTTTACTTGTCAGATTGACATTACTTATTCAAAATATTTTTCCTACTAAGTTTATTATAGAATATTCCTGAATAATTTACATAAGTTTTGTAATGGACAATTTAATCGACGAAGAGAAAATAGCCAACGACAAACCGACTCCTCGCGATTTCGACTTGTACCTACCTTGGGCATGTACGGAGTTGCGGATTGATGTCAGTCTAATTATCACCAAGATACAGAGTAAGTGATGATGATGAAGTTTCTATTTTGCTACGATAAAGTTTGTTTTTTAATTCCATCTCTAGCGTGGTGCGTCTACCAAAAAGGGTCGATGAAAAAAGCCCATAGTCCCAGTGGGTCCCACAATTCTATAGCAGTCGTTGACTTTTGCTTAAAACAGGACAATCTAGCACTTTTTATTTGCTGAAATCCCAGTGATGGTAGTCATAGCAGTGGGTCCACGGGGAACCCGATCTCCATATCTTCATCATCCACTGCCTGGCCAGAGGATAGAAAACGAGACGCTATGAAAACAGAACTTTAAATAAAACCAGCCAAGTGCGAGTCAGGCTCGCGCACTGAGGGTTCCGTACCACCACATAACTTATTAGCTACTAAAGTACAAAATAATAGTGCAAAAGACAACATCCCATCAATCCAGGCGGTCACCCATCCAAGTACCGGCCGAGCACGACGTCGCTTCACTTCGGTGATCTTACGAGAACCGGTGGTGAACAAAAATTTTACACTGACTTCGCACTTGGTAATTATTTATTATTTGTTGTTATACTTTAGAGTGTGTACTATAATCATGCCAAGTTTGACGTGTGTGCGTATTACCGTTTTTACATTAGAGCTCATACAAAAATACGTTAAAAAATACGTTTGCTATATAGGGACCCCCCCTTTCGTTTTTACTTTTTGCCTCTTTTTTTGTTTCTTAGTTAATCCGCCGTAACATTACATATTCTGTAAAAATTTCAACTAGCTATATATTAAGGTTCGAAAGATATAGCCGTTAATAGATAGGACAGACGGACAGACAGACAGACATCGTAGGCTTAGTAATAGGGTCCCGTTTTAACCTTTTGGGTACGGAACCCTAAAAAGGTGGCAAGGTAGTCTGCTGGGTGAGTTTGACTAAACGCATCAAGCCTGATTTAGGCCAGATTCGTTCGCAGCCGCCACGCCACCTTACCATAACTCCCTTGTTTGTATGGTTTGAGGTGCAGACTATAGAAATGTGCGCGGCACCCGCACTGCAGGCTGCAGGCATCTCTATAAACTGGACAAGAGCGACAAGCTGTCGCATTCACCCGTTAGCGTTTGTCCTAGTACTTGAATGTATAATTATTCGCATATAATTTTTATAGGTCTAGAGAAATCAAATCTTGTAGGCGCTAAACTCAAGAAAGGCAAATCAAAACATGATATTATAAAATCAAAACATGAAGTCGCTGATTCAGATAGTTTCAAAAGCCTTCAAGATTACAAAGATTTGTCTCAATCTGAGAATACCGTAAAGATTTCCGCGGTGTATGACATTCTTGGTAATCTACTTCAACTAAAGTTTTATAAAAACAAAAAGATACCCAAACAACTTATAAAGCTTATTGGACTTATTATAAATTACCACAAGCATATGACGAGCATTACAGTAAACAGTGGACTTAACAATGATTGTTTATATGAAATAAAAAACTTGTTAATGTTGGCAAATATAACAGATGTCTGTTTAGATAATACAGCAGTTCGCGATGGCCACTACGACCTACTCCTAGAAAACAGCAAGCAACTAAAACATTTGTCAATGTCGCGATGTAAAATTGACGATGCTACAGTAAATAGGATTGCAAATAATCTAAGACACCCGCTACCGGCTTCCAAAATGTTGTTAGTACTAAATCTGACATCTAATTCTATTACAGACATAGGAGCGACATATTTAGCGGTAGCATTAAGAACTAATAGACAACTGGTTTATTTAAACTTATCTGATAATGCAATAACAGATGAAGGTGCTGGAGAAATCTTTAACACTTTGACAGTTTTCCTCGTTACAGACGAAGAAATGATGTCGTTTCGGCACAGAAACGTGGAATTAATCAAGGAAAGAAACTGTTTGATAAATCAAATAGCTCGTGAGCTAAAATACGCAGATTTTGATAGAAAGCAATCGAAAAAGAAGCCTGTAAAACCGATAGTTGTACCTCAAAGTGTTTCATCTAAAAAAGGCGATGAAAAAGATTACTTAAAGACTGCAGCCGACAGAAGCGTTCCAGATCTTGAGACATTATGGCTTGACAAGGCAAAAATAAAAGCTAAAGAGCAGATGGTTGAACTTGCAGAGCCATTTTCAGCAAAATATGTATACGTTAATAATGGACAAATATACTGTTTCGGGAATAATCATTTGGCATACATAAACATATCTTACAATCATATAGGTTATACAACAGTCAATAAGATACTTTCAGTCCTATTAAAGCAGCAAAGTCAGAATAGAACACCGAAAGGATTAATCAATGTGTGTTTAGAAGGTAATTTTATTCCTTCGAAATGTAGAGAGTTGGAGCAGATTGATTTGATTTTGATGTCAAATTTATCCACTGGTAAAAGTCATCCCAGACAAAAGTAAAGATGTAAAATGTTTGAACGATGTCAAATGCGTTGCAATGGCGCTGCAAAAAGCATTGAAAATTTGACCCTATCTTTTGTACATTTTGTTGTGATACTTCGCTGCCTCATTTATTTTCACCATTCGTCATGGAGTTTTTTTTATTTCCACGCGGCAGCAATGCATCTTTTGGCTCCCTCCACTGGGATCCACCGGTGGAGCCAGAGCAATTTTTTCTTAGTATCATCATAATCACAATCAGCTAAGCTTAGTCCTTTGTTGGACATAGGCCTATTCCAAGGCACGCCACTCAGACCGATCTTAGACTTATTCGCTTCCAGTCACTGCCTGAGTTAACATAACTCCATCAAGTCTCAGCGTGCCCTATGCTACGATATTAGCATGATCCATCACTATTACCTAATATGTTTTAGATTTAATTATTATTTTTATTAACTTTTATTTAGTGTTATAACTATACAAGTAATTAATAATTTTGTTTAATTGGTAGGCAGGCAGTCATTTTCTTGCTACGTTATGTTAGAATATTTTCTTATAATTTAATATTATAATAGTTTTTAATATTGTATTTTAGTGACACTTTTAAATAAATTTTAAATAATTATTACCTTGATTTTTCTTTACAACAATGATCACTGACAAAACCCTAGTTTATATATATACAGAACAGAATGTTTAGTAGCTATATACAAAAAGTAATTCTCTTGTCTGTTTTATCATCCTATATAGGTAGGCTCCAATATCAGAATTTGAAAAGTCCTTCATGACCTAAAGCAGGCCTGGCGCACTCCGCGCTTTAGGTTGTATGAAGCTACAACACAATTCAATACAAGTACGCGGCGGGAACCATCTAGACCAGTGGTTTCCATTAGTTTTTTCTGCGTACCACTTCAAGAAAAACCTCAAACTCGCGTACCTACCCGTTAAGCTCGACTCAAGCACACCAAATGCAGTCCGGTCCGGTGCAGAATCAGTTTGTGAGGTCCAGTAAAGTTTGAAACGATGTATGCATTTAGTTGGACTACAGACGGACTGCATACAGTGTGACGTCTTTCATAGCATTTCTCTTAGTCGGGAGATTGCCGCGCTTACCTCTTGATGCATCTTCGCGTAGGTACCTACTCCTAGGGGTACGCGTACCTATTAGGCATGATGACTAATATTAAATTTATAACAAATAACCGGCTTAGCGATTAATTTAACTAAATACATTACACATACTGAAAAAATAATTTAATTTGGCTGATAAATCTCTGAGATATGAGTGTTTAAAGTTTTAGGTGGGGATAGAGAGGGGATGCTCTATCCCTTTCTCACAAAGCGTGTGTTAGTATAGCATTTGTATGGCGCACCTGAGCCGTGACGTCACGGCTCAGTATAGTGCGCTCTTTGTCTAGCATGAAATTGAAATGCTTCTATATTATTTATTTTTGAATTAATTTTAATTTTGTTTTCGTTGATGTACTCTATTTATGATCAGCTTTTTTATGAAGTAATAAAAAAATATTAGTCATCATGCCTATTGGGAACCACTGATCTAGACAAAACTGCCGCGCCCGCTGCCGCGCTATAGGCAGAGATAATGCGACGATAGACAAAGAGGTAATTGTATAACAGGCTTGTATTTAACGTAAGCTAATGAGAAGCCACAGGCAAAACTAATCTCAGATGGCGCCACCTTCGCTGGTGCTGTCATTTGTGGTTTATTTGAGGTTATAAACATTGCTCTTGAATGAAACAATAAAAATAATCTTTGCTTTAAAACAGTAAAACGTTTTCTCTACTGACAGCGGTGAAATTAAAAAAAAGTTAAAGAAAAGAAATGCTTCCTTAGCTGGTAAAAAATCTGATCTTGTGGCGAGGTATGCAATAATATTATCAATATTATTTTTTCTCATCGGAAGGAAAACGGTGTGTACCTTTATTTTTACACTGAAATGCACTACACAGAGGCATGTTTTAATACCAGACGATATTTATTGTGTAATTACTAAAATTATCTATTGATATTTGACAGTTTTAACAGTGAAACAACACCAGGAATAATGCGCCACCTGGCGTGATAAATAAGCAGTATGTCTCCCCATTTGTCTTTACTTGAAGAAGTGATATTTAAATGAGTTCGCTATCAGCAGCGAACTCGTTTAAATATTACTTTTAAAAACAAATGCAAATTTAATGTGAGCAAATGTATTTTTAAATAATGCCTTATCTTCAAATAGTTAACGCGTTATGCTATGGTCTAAATAAACAAAAGGTCTGTTCACGGTTCATATTTGATGGAACAAGGTTTTCTATTTTGTTTTTATTTATGACGCTGTTTTGGATGATTTCAGATTTGCTTTTCCGAAGTGGAATGTATATAATTACTAGCCTGAACACTTTAAATAGAATAATTGTACGAAATGGGACGCTTCTTGCGTCAGCACTGTCGGCCACCCACCTGACTCGAACCATACATACACCGGCAGAAGCGGAGAATGCCGCCTATAAAACGCGGGAGAAGTGCGCGTCAATGGAGCCACAGTATTATTTTGTACCCATTGCCATGGAAACTTTAGGCAGTTGGGGCACTGAGGCCAAGAGCTTGGTCTCAGAAGTTGGTCGCAGAACTAGACTCCGGCTCTAGCTTGTTCCTGGTGCAAAGATTGGCCATTGTCATTCAGCGTGGGAGTGTTGCCAGTATTATGGGCACTTTTGCACCAGGAACAGTGCGGGTGGGTTATTTGATTTGACGTGAATTCAAAATTAGTTTAAATAATAAAATTATGATGATTGTGCGTAAACTATTTGTTTATATCAATGCATCAATTTCTCTCTTTCAACAACGACAATTTCCTCCCTGATTACACCATTTAGCTCATCTTCTATATCTTGCAATGTCTTATCTTTAGTTTCTGGTACGATTTCATACAAAACCAACATACATATAGCTAGAACTACACCGAATATACAATAGGTTCCGTAGAGCTTCGTCTTCTCTATCAAAATTGGGGTTATCTTTAAAATTGCAGCATAAAGAGTTGTAAATACAAAGCATGATGTAAAGCTTCCAAACCCTTTGTGTTCTAATGGAAATATTTCACTAATAATCGCAAATGCTACAGGCACCACTCCAATGTTGACGATAAAGGATTGTAAGATTATTATCACAGCTGTTAACCACAAGAATGGCGTTGAAAACGTATATATACTCTTTAAGTAAACTAGAGCACTGATTAATAACATTAAAAATATAGATATGAACCCTGAATAAAGCAATATAGTACGACGTTTGGCGTATGTTATAATAACAGTAGACATAGATACTGCTAGCAGGGTTACCAAATCTGCTCCAAGTGTGAAATATAAGGCAGCAGTTTTGTTGTTCATAAGTTCCATCATTATTTGAATGATATATGCCATATAATAGTATCTGCCGCATACATCTATGGCCACAGTCAGAACGAAGGTTATCAAAAATGCTTTTTGAAAATCTTTCTTTAGAAACTTCTTCGGCAGTTCCACAAAGTTGTTATTCATAGTCTTGTTTCTAACCATTTTGTGGCGCTGCGCTTCCACAAAAGACTTTAGTTGTTTCTGGCTCTCCTCAGAGTTTCCAAATAACCAGCTATAAGATCTCTCACACTCTGCAAATTTGCCTTTTAACACAAAGTACGACGGGCTTTCTGGCCATAAATATGTCAGTACAAGAGCCAGAAATGGAAATACTCCAGCAAAAATTGCTATCTGCCTCCATGTCCAGAAAGCACTCATGGCATGGCAGCACAGAATTCCTACACCAATCGTGACCTTCTTCAAAGTTATAAAGTATCCTCTTCGAGATGAGTGGACGTATTCGCTTAAAATGAAGCCGTTTATATACGTGGCATTAATGCTGATGCCTTGGATGAACCTGGCTGCATATAGAGCTGCTATACCCTCTGCGTAAGGGAATATGATCCAACCGATGAGAAAGCAAGCGTTCAAACTGAAATGACATGCTTTTCTGCCCAGGATCTGTAGTATCGTAGGCATTATGAAGGAGCCGACCACACCTCCAATACCGTTGATGGCAGCTGAAAAAGACAGCATTATGTAATGTATTTTATGAAGCGATACAAGAACGATAACCAATAGGCAGACGGCCACGTCAAAATAATTTATAGACAACAAAAAAAAAAAAACAAGTAAATAAAATTTAAAATTCTTGCACTTATTGCATAACTGTAACCAAATACACTTCTTATTTGTTTCCATACAATAGTTGCCTGGAAGAGATGTGTTATAGAAATAATGAGGTTACTTCACAAGAAGTTCTTGCTTATTGATGTGATGTGAACCAACACTGTGGTGCGGTGTTCAACCAAACACTGAAGTATCATCGCTTCAAACTACTTCACGATATGACATACCTCGTCCACGTGTGGTCTCCACACGTGTGGTCTCCTCTCTTGGGGCGTTAGAGTCTATTGAGAAACGCGCCAAGAGGCTCATCGGCAACGAATCCCTGGTTCAGACTAAGCTACTTAGTCTTGAGCATCGGCGCAAAGTTGCTAGTCTATCGGTGTTATATCGGATACATTTCGGAGAGTGTGCATCGGATCTTCATGATCTAATTCCCTCCTCCCATTTTTCTATCGGACTGCCAGAACGGGCACAAAAAATTTACACCGCTTTGTGGTCGGTATTCCGAAAACCCGAACGAAGCGCTTTGATTCCACTTTTAGTAAGCGAACTGCTAGCCTGTGGAATGCGCTGCCTGAATAGGTGTTCCCTGATAGTTACAATCTGGGTGTCTTCAAATCACGAGTGAATCGGTTTCTTCTAGGCAAGCGTGGTCCACCGTAGACCGCATCATCGCTTAACATCAGGCGAGTTGGCGGTCAAACGGAAGCCTATTATAGAATAAATAAAAAAAACTCGGATGGCTTGGTTAAACTGGCAGAGGCACAATATCCCAAGTGGATCGCCAGTGTAGGTTTTATTGCCCCCTTAGGAATTGGACCTCGTCCAGATAAATCATACATACATCATAGATAAATTAGATAAGTACTTACTGATCCAAGATGCATGATTTTCAGTAGTCCTGATGTCAGTGCTGTTCTGCGACGTGATGGCAGGGTTCAGTACAGACGGGAACGCTAGCACGAACCCAACATTCAGAGTAGAGATAAGATTCGTGCCCACGATGAAGAACTGATGAAGAAGAATTGGTATAAAAATCTTATAAAAAATATTTTTTTTTATTTTTTGATGATTTAAAGAAAGATATTTGAAATGAACTCGTGTTGCGGTCTTTTTCATCAAATTTCTAGAATTCCGGATGTTTTGGATTTCCCCCGAAATTCCGGACTATAGCCTAATTTCCCGGACTGGCAACCCTACACGAGTAATAATTATATGCAAGCAGATATCGTGTGGTTTTGTTTTATTCACATCAAGCATGTCGAACTATGGCCAAAGAACTAGAGTCACCGACATAGCTGTTAAAATTTGCAAGTTGAAGTGGCAATGGGCAGGCCACATCGCTCGAAGAACCGATGACCGATGGGGAAGAAAGGTTCTGCAGTCGAACCGAAGACGCAGCGTAGGGAGGCCTTCCACTAGATGGACCGACGACAACGTGAGAGTCGCGGGCATCCAGTGGATGCAAAAGGCAGGCTGTCGTTCAGTGTGGAGGTGAAAGGGGGAGGCCTATGTTCAGCAGTGGACGTCTTCTGGCTGATGATGATGATGTCGAACTATGCTACGTCGTGAATCTTCTGGCCTTCCAAAATGTGCTTCCTCCACTGAATAATCTGATGAGATCTGATAAATATGATAATAAATCGCCCAAGTGCGAGTCGGTCTCACGTACTGAAAGTTCCGTACCATTACAAAATACAATATTTAACAATTTAAAAACCCCGACTTCAAAATTTGTAAAATATAGCATTTCGATTCGGTGAAAAAAAATACGGGCCGAATTGAGAACTTTCTTCCTTTTTCAAAGTCGGCTAAAAAGTGGATTTTGATGAAACATTAGATCAACTCACCTGCCTCCAAAAGTATATGTCACCCATGTTTAATTGTGTAACAAAAGAAAAGTAATTTTGTTTAAAATTTAAATGCAGAACTAACGTCTACGAGTCACTCAAAATACGTTAATATGTGTCAGAGGCCCTCGGTCTAACACTTCTTAACTGAAACCAGGGGTGGATCTAGGATTTCATGCTGACAAGGAGCAAGGGTTTAAATCACTAGTAAACAAAAAAATATCAACTGAGAAGTAGAAATTCACCTGTAGTAAAAAGTATATTCTATTTCCTGATATACTTATGAGTATGCTGTAAAAAAATGCACCTGGATTGAATCGAAGTTGAGTCGAATGTATGGAATTTCTAGGTGTTTATACAAAAAAAACTAACATTTGTACGCTATAACAGGCAAGGACATGAGATACGTCTCCATTCTTACGACCATGTTTGTATGCTACTTTATATGTATGTGTACCTAACCTACCATGTTCTGATAAATAAATAATTTGAATTTGGGGCCCCCTGGCAAAAGGCCACCTGTATCCGCCAATTAATGATACCTTTTAAAATAACTAGCCTAAAGTATGAACAATTCAATCATTTCGGCAGTCTTTTTTAATCGATTCCTGAAAGATTCTCCTCAGTTCGTTTGCTCAATGCGGAACGTCGTGATGCTCCCGATCTTTTCCCGATCAGGGGCCTTACGGCTAACTGCTAAGGCGGTATCAAACTAAAGTTAAATCTGCTCAGTTGGAAAATCGTATACGGTTTGCGGTCGCGTGATTTTCCAACTGAGCAGATTTAACGTTAATTTGATACCATGTTAGCCGTTGGCCGTAAGGCCCCTGGATACGATTACAAGTACCTATGAGTTAGATCTCAGCTGACTTTTTTGAACGTAAGGTTGTAGCAGGTGACCAATATACTACAGTTAAATGTGAAAAGAAAATGTTTCCATTCAGATTTTTACAATGTTATTGCAGCTGTCAGACGCAATCTCTCAGCGGCCACACTGTACGACCTATACGTGCTGAGTAACATTTAATAAAATGTGAAAAGCAATGTAAAAATGAATGTAACAAAACAATGTTTTTAACAACTACAGTCAGGGTTGCCACCTGTTCTGTATCAATATTTGTTTGGGGCCAAATTAAGGGTAAAGATTTTTCACAATAGAAACAAAAACGCTCGCACTGAATTAAACTACGCGCTTAAGTGTTTTTTTAGGGAATTGTATCCATAAATAATTTTATTTTATGGTACGATATATGATATGATTTTTTGGGTTTACAGCGTATAGCCTAACCCCCTTAATTACTATTAATAATAATAATTAAAACGCAGGGGCGGCTTTATGGCGAGCCGTCGGTGAGTGGCGACACCGCGTACCCCGATTCCATGGGTCTAAAACCCCAGAGACCCTGACCCCTGGCTTGCCTTAATCGGCCGTCTGGGGGTGGAAACCGCAAGAGCTAAGAACCTAAGCTCCAGGGTGGAAGTGTTAAAGGGCATAACGCCGCGAGTAGCTATTAGTGAAAGTGCAGCACACCTCTCTACACCCTAAGCCACCCACGCCAATCCGCCACCAAATACCGCCGCATATTGGCCTCTCCGGTGCCAATATGCCCATTTAGTGGGTGGCAAGTCATCACCTACCTTAGCATTTGGAAATGAGGCATAATTGGCAGGTGCCGTACCTCATACCATAGATCCGTTAACCCATCCACAAGTTGTTCACCTCAATAGCCCAGACTTTTAATATCCTATACTGTACAATAGTTTTATATTTCATTTTATACACAGTCTATAATTGTATTTTTTTATTCAACGGGCCTCTTGGTGTTGGCTTCGGCCCCACCAATGCCTACCAAATGTCCGGGCTAGACCCGAGAAGTATAACAAATAAAGGGAAATAATAATTAATAAACTTGGAGTAGTCTTGGAATAGTTAAGCCGTGTTTTGTCTTTTTCTCTCTTTCAAATTTTGAACTCGATCGAAAAAGACAAAAGTCGGCGTAACTATTCCGAGGCTACTCTACGTTTATTAATTGGGGGGTAAGAGTTTAAGTGAGATTTTGGAGAAAAAAAATACGAATTTTTGCTTACACACGTTCGGGGCCCTGACCTGTAGCCTGGGGGCCGTATTTATGATACGGCTGATACGGCGGTAGCTACGCCCCTGCATGTGACGATAGTCAATTCGTAGACTCACAGCCACAGAAAAGAAATTTTTCTTATTTAAATTAGAACGGCTGTCAAGGCATTGTTGTAAGAAATTTGTTGTAGCTAGTTGCACCCATATAAACGGTATGTCAGTCATTCGAAATCAGTTATGATAGCAACTGTAATGCGGACAAAGAACTTTAAGACCTAATCCAAAAAGGTAAGGTCCAAGTTCTTTGGATGCGGAGTTCGACGCGTTGACATAAAAAAGAACGTTCAATCAAGGTTCTGTCATAATGCCTGGCGACATATTTTCCTTCTCATTTCCGTTCTATTTACATCTCTTTTTTGTGCTCAGAGCACAATGACGCGTCAACTAAAGGGCCATTCACTAAACCCCGCGGCCAACGATGACGGACCCCGATTGTCCCGATTTTCTTTCTTCAAAAGGTGGCAATTCTGACCACTTTACTGACTAGTTACAGATACAGATTTTATTGATAACACCAAAAGTTACAAGTCAATTTGCATTAAATAAATTCAATAGCACAATAAAATCTCATTACATTATTTCAATTAAAATTCAATAGTAAAAGTACATAAGTAACTCAGTCAAATAATTAATTAATAAAAAGGATAAAAATATTCAACAATAATGTCAATAATCATCAATAATCATTCAACTTAAAAAAAAAACATCAATATTATAAAATAACAATTCTAAGAGCCAAGCTCTAAGCTTAGCTGTGGATGGTGCATCCCGGATGGAAGCAGGTAAGCGGTTATAGATCGCGGGCCCTAGGATATCTCTCTGATTTGACGAGCCGGTGCGATGGCGTTACTAATTGCGCTCGCGTTGCTCCGCAGATTCAACGTACTATGCACGCCCCTGCGCTGAAATGCATCGAGGTGTGTGTGAGTGGGGCAACCTGGTATATTAGTTTACAGGGCAGTGGCAATATCTCAAGCTCTCGAAACAGTTCAACGCAGGAGACGCCACTTTGTACCCCGCATATGGCACGAACGGCTCGCTTTAGCATAGTTACAGAGAGTCCACGTGAGACACGTGATGTTGGAGGAATTAGTAATGCATGATGTTCATAAATAGAAATATGCAACAATAGCAGACTTATTAAGCCAGAGAATGTAAAACTTTTAGATGACAAAAATGGGTTTTTAATCGACTTCAAAGGGAAGTATTTGTTTTCTCTTTTTATATAGATATTTTTTTTATTTGCTTCCTCAGTACTCCTTAATTTGTGATCTGATTGGGAAAATATATTTTTTTATTGAAAGATTCAGTTAAATTCGGTCCTAAAGAAATTTCATCAAAATCGGTTCAGTAGATTGGCTTTAAACTCAAAATAACTGGAAATATTTGTTACGTGGATGAGAAATGGTCATCCAAGTAACGAAATTGCGTATTTTTTATTATTTCGCATGTTCGGAAAGTTGTTTATGTCACCGCCAAAATGAGTGCTCCTAAATGTCGAGTGTGAAACTTTAAGCACTATCTCTTGTCGACCTAGCGTTGGACTATCCACTGTATTTGGGAGGAATGAGGACATATTTTTTTTTTCTTTCTCAGTTCTTCGTCCTGTGCACGAGTCTTTTCTCTTCTATGAATCTTGGGTTCATGATGTCTTTCCCGTCGGTCCTCACTCCTGCTATCACGTTGCAAAACAGCACCGACATCAGAACCAAGGGAGACCATGCATCTTGGATCAGTGAGTATATAACTTGTAAAAACACTCCAAGATAGACCGCTTCAGCAGGCCTAGCATTGGCCGTCGACAAATTGTATTTCCACCATTTCTATCAGATATATATAGGATAAACGACGGAAAGAAAATTTATCCACGGCCCGTGCTAGGACTGCTGGTATTTATGAAAATGAGTCATCATTAACATTTACTTCTTTTTTTTTTACCTATACTGTCCCACTTCTGAGCAAAGGTCTCCCCCATTTCTTTGCATAAATCTCGGTCCTCAGCCACCTCTTTCCAGCCTCTCCGGAATGAGTCATGATCGTTACGCCAGCGTTTCTTAGGCCTTCCTTGAATCCGTCGTCCATCAAGCACCCACTGTGTGACGATCCTGGCCCTTCGGTCGACAAGTCACCTGATGGTAAGCGATCACCATTGCCTATGGATACCTGCAACACCAGGGGCATCACAGATACATTGCCGTCCGTTAAAGACTCTATTTACAGCCCTTTTGAAGAACCCCATCATCATCATCATCATCATCAGCCAGAAGACGTCCACTGCTGAACATAGGCCTCCCCCTTTAACCTCCACACTGAACGACAGCCTGCCTTTTGCATCCACTGGATGCCTGCGACTCTTACAATGTCGTTGGTCCATCTAGTGGGAGGCCTCCCTACGCTGCGTCTGAAGAACCCCATGTTATAGTTACTCGGATAGTTCCCAAACGGATCAACATATTATGATATATTTTTTTTATTTGAAAGGGAATTTGATCGAGTGTGTCTTGTTCTGCTGTTTGAAGACCACCGGCTCGTTAGTCTGGTTAAGTGTTTTCACATGGGTAGTTCCACGTGGTTATTTATTTTGTTTTAATACCGGTTTTTTTCAGCTGCTATTAACGGCATTGGAGGTCTGATTGGCTGTTTCATTATTGCTCCAATTTTGCAGATTCAGGGCAGAAAAATATGCCAAATAAGCATGAATGTATTCTAGCTCATTGGCTGGGTCGTATTCCCATTTGCAGAAAATATAACTGCACTATACGCTGCCAGATTCATCCAAGGCATTAGTAGTGGTGGAGTCTATATTGATACCTTTATTGTTTGCGAGTACGTCCACCCCCGTCGAAGAGGATATTTCATCACACTAAAGAAAGTTGAAAGTTGGTGTTCTGTGTTTCCATGCCATGAGTGCCTTTTTGACATGGAGGCAGATAGCAATTTTTGCAGGAGTACAGCCTTTAATATCAATTTTATTAACGCTATTTTGGCCGGAAAGTCCTTCGCATCAGGCATTAAAAGGAAAATATGCGGAGTGTGAGCGGTCTTTCAAATGGTTAAGCGGAAATTCTGAGGAGAGTCGGAAACATTTGAAGTCTTTGGTGGAAGCACAACAAGAGAAGATTGTTAGAAACAAGACAGTTACTAACGGTCTAGTGCAAATGGCAAAGAAGGTATTGAAGAAAGACTTTCTGAAGGCTTTTCTTATAAGCTCAGTGCTATCTCTGTCTATTGATGTATGTGGTGGATACTATTATATGGCTTATATTGTTCAGATAATGATGGAACTAATGGACAATAAAGCTTCAGCTCTATACTTCTCACTTGGATCAGATTTGTTGACACTCATAGCGGTATCTATGTCTGCTGTCGTTATAAGATACGCCAAACGTCGTACCATATTATTTTCTTCGGGACTGTTTTTCGTTTTTTTGATGTTTTTAATTAGTGTTTTATCATACTTGAGGAGTGCATATACATTTCCGATGCCTGCCCTGTGGTTTACAGCTGTGATAGTAATCTTGCAATGCTTTGTCGTCAACATTGTTGTGGTGCCTGTTGCGTTTGCGATAACTAGCGAAATATTTCCATTGGAACACAAAGGCTATGGAAGTTTTGCTTCATCTTTTGTATTCACATCTCTTTATACTGCAGTTTTGAAGTTAACGCCAGTTTTGATGGAGCACACGCAGCTCTACGGAACCTATAGTATATACGGACTGGTACTACTTGTTTGTATGTTGATTTTGTATAAAACTGTACCCGAAACTAAAGATAAGACTTTGCAAGTGATAGAGGATGAATTGAATGATGTAACGAGGAAAGAAATCATTGCAACGGAAAGAGAAAATTTCATGCGTTTTGAAAAATATGTTAAATAAATTATTTTACCAATTTTCTTTTTCTTCATATTTGAGTCAATAATAACAACCCTTTGACAAATTGAGTGATGCAAAACAATCGCAGTAAAAACAGGCCAGGTTTGAAACTCTTAGGTGCATTATACGCATGCGCCACGCGACACTGTGACTGTTTGACACCTACGCTGGCATGCTAGGTGATGCCAGTATGTACATGTAATTTTTTTCTCTGCGTTCCTGGTTCCTGGCGGTATCTAGACATGTAGGTTTTATCTAGACCTTATCTATGTAACAACCCTGTTTTATAACGTCCTTGGTAGGTATTCATAAACACCCACGACTCTAGGCCAAAGAGTTTAATGAGATCTACTCCTCGACCTCTAAAGTGATCTACTCATTGACATCTTAATATGTAACAATCTTCTTTATTTACAAGCTTTTATTTAACTTGCCGTGTTAGTATATCACCGCTCTTGTTCATTGAATTCCTTCTCCGTACGTATGCAGGTTTCCTCACGATGTTTTCCTTCACCGAAAAGCCAGTGGTATGAAAATCCGTACATAAGCTCCAAAGAGCCCATTGGTACGGGCCCGGGGTTTGAACCCGCGACCTCACGCTTTCAAGTCTAGCAGTCTCCCAAATAGGCTACCACGGCTTAACTAAGACTAAGTATTAGAACATAATTTATTATGTAAATAACAAGTCATAATGAAACTCAGTGCACTCGCTTGTGCTGGCTTCATAAATCTGATCTACAGCCTCTCCGGAAGCCGAATGTCATCGTTTACATTTTCACAAACCGGAATTTACGTAGATTTCCAGTGCGTATCCGGTCCAGCTGTCGGCGAACGGTGTTCAATAATTCTGCGTCGCAGCTTCCTCTCTTTTCGAATCCGGGCCCTGATCGGCGCGTTGAGTTAACCTCTTAAAATTTGGTCTCTATTCCCTAGAGAATAAAAGCCAAGTTTACTAGCTAACACGCCGCGTTACGAGCGTGTTTGTAGTTAGTGAATTAGTGCCCAGCACACAGTATGATCAATATGAGACAACGAGTAAGTATAGAAATAATTATATATATTTTTACATGACTACTTACCGAACTGTCTGTATGTCTGTCTGTCCTACCTTTTAACAGCTGTATCATTCAAACTGAATCGATGGCCAGTTGATCATTTCACAGAATATGTATGGGTCACCGTATTTTTGTATTTGCTCTTGTATAATAAACCGTCCAAGTGCGAGTCGGGCTCGTGCACTGAAGGTTCCGTACCACCACAAAATACTATATTTATACAATAAAAAAACCGACATCAAAATTAGTAAGATATGGCATTTCGATCCGGTGAAATGATAAAGAGGTCATCCAGGTAAAGAATTACCAGTTATAGCTTAGTAATGAACAAAAATTTGACACCGACCCACACTTAGCCATTATTTATTGTTTGTTAATAACATGATTATAATCATGCCAAGTTTGACGCTTGTACGTATTACCGTTTTTAGGGTTCCGTTCCCAAAGGGTAAAAAGCGGGACACTATTACTAAGCCTACGATGTCTGTCTGTCCGTCTGTCCGTCCCCGATCCCACTGCTTCTTGCAATAGGAAATACTTACTCAGTTTTTGGTACAGGCGTCGGTTACCGGAGGCACACATACACATAGCAAATCCCGCCGGCGGGATCGTAGACCCCCAGGATCTGTTAGAAGAACGGTTAGGTTCTCCAAATAATTAATCATTTCAAAAACTCGCTAGGGCTTCAGGGCACACACCCTCTGGGGTGCCTGGGCAAGTCTGATCCCCACTCCCGGCGACGGCCCAAGCCGAAGTTCGTACCACTTGAGCTAGTCGCCCAAAACTTAAACCATCAAGTTACGCCAAACGCATTCTGCGTTCGCTAACTAGTCCGGTCAAGCTGTAGAGACTGTAAGGCCAACAGCGTAAGGCAATGTCAAAAAAAAGCATCAATTTTGTCATGACTATGCACATATTCTAAAGTAAAACATCTGATAAACTCCTGAAAATCCTGGCTAAGTGCGAGTCGGTGACAAATTTCTCAACGTTGGGCGCTTAAGGGCAAAAGTTTATCATCATCATCATTTCAGCCATAGGACGACCATCACTGCAGAACATAGGCCTCTCCTTATGCACGCCAATGAGCACGGTCTGCAGTTCTTGGATCCAGTTTTTAGCCGCCGTGTTACGCAGGTACCCTTTGGGTACGGAACCTTTAAAACAGTCTTTATTCATGTTGGTATAAGAATCACGAACTCCTTTCGGCTTAGTAGACCCTTGTAGTGTAACCCTGTAGAATTAATAGTTCATGAAATCGGTGTGCGTGTCCACCTTGACACTTGAATCTGATTAAATATAATACCTATAATAGACAGTAATGACACCACTTTTGACGGTAAAAGTAGAATGCAATAATCATCACGCAACCATGATTTTCAGAACTCACCGAAAAGCCTCGAGCACCGCCGTAAAGCAGCTTGTCTGTCTATTTTCTATCAGATACATTTCGGCGAGTGTGCGCATGAGCTTCACATCCTAATTCAACCCTCCTCCCTTTACTATAGGACAATTAAAAGGACTGCACACTACCACCCTTTCGTCGTGGAAATTCCAAAGATTCGTACTCAAAGATTTGGGTCGTCATTTATGATACGTACTGCCTAAGAATGGAACTTCCTGATTCGTCCTTGTTTCCTGAGAACTAAAATCCAGGCATCTTCAAGGTTAAAGTTAATAGATTTGTTCTAGATCAACGTGTTACATCCTCGACCATAACGTCGCTTTCTATCAAGCGAGTTAATGGCCAAACGTAGATACATTCTGTATGAAAAAAGGACTATGGAAATATAACTGTTTTGCAATAAATAGAATTGGCCATTCAGTATCAGCCTATCATGTTCCCACTGCTGGGAAACTGGCCTTCTCTCAGAGAGAGATAGGATGGGCCCTAATCCACCATGCTGGCCCAGTGCATGTTGGTGAATGTCATAATGACTGAAACTTTGAGGTTCCTGGGATATACTTACCGGTTTCATCACCATTTTTTAAACGCTGGCATCGAAACTGCACATACACACACATACACACATCAGCAGCCATCAAACGTCCACTACTGGACAAAGGCCTCCCTCTTAAAGAGGGCTGTTGCCATAATCCCCACGCTTGGCAGGCGGCTTGGGGATCGCAGTAAGTTCACCGTGTATTAGTAAACTGCACATAATTTGTTTAAATACTAAATAAGTAATTGGTGCAGCCGAGGATCGAACCGGGTGCCATCAGATTGTAAAGCGCACATGCTACCGCTCGGCCACATGCGCACTCCAAAAAAAAAATTTACGTCGTCACTACAATGCCTATCTATATATTTATTATATAAAACAAAGTTGTGTATGTTACACCATTTATAACTCATGAATGGCTGGACCGATTTTCATGAGCTTTGATTTTTTTGGCTTCCTCTCCGCTCCGAATAGCAGAATAAGTATTAATATATCGGAAAATTTCACGAACAAATAAATTAGGAAGAATATTTATTTACCCATACATTTTATATGGAATAGCAAAATTTAGGTCTTATACATTGACATAATTATTAGCCCATTTGGGAGACCGCTTGACTTGAAAGCGTGAGGTCGCGGATTCAAATCAAACCCCGGGCCCGTACCAATGAGCTCTTTAGAGCTTATGTACGGATTTTCGTACCACTGGCTTTTCGGTGAAGGAAAACATCGTGAGGTAACCTCTGTGGCATACGTACAGAGAAGGAATTCAGTGGCGTATGTGAATCCACCAATCCGCACTGGGCCAGCGTGGTGGATATGGCCCAATCACCCTACCCGGGGGTAGGCTAAAAGTCCAGCAGTGGACTGTTAAAAGGCTGACTTTGATGATGATATGATGAGAAGAAAAAAAAGTCACAGGGGGTTGCTGTCGCTACCAATGAGGTTTCTACAAGGAAGTATATAACGCGGGTGAAACTGCAGGGCGCAGCGAAAAAGTTTGTTCAAAAATTAAATAAGTATTTAATTCATCAGTCTATTTCGCATGTAAAACTAAATTCACTAGGTTTTCTCTTTCGTTTGCAGTCACGTCCTTTTGCAAGACAGTACTCAATTCATCTTCTATCTCTTGCAACGTCTTATCTTTAGTTTCTGGAACATTTTTATACAAAATTATCAAGCACATTGCTAAAGCCACTGCAAAAATACCATAAAAACCGTGAAGTCCTGTTTTCTCTATCAACATTGGAGTTATTTTTATAGTTAAAGCGTATAGAATTGCAAACACTAAACTAGAAGCAGTTACTCCCAAACCTTTATGTTCTAACTTAAATATTTCACCAACCAAAGTAAATGCTACTGGTACTAAACCTAGGTTAACAATAAAGCATTGAAGAATTAATATTAAGGCAGTGAACCAAAGGAAATGCTTTGAAAAAGAATAAACGGTCTTTAAATATGACATAGTACTTATCAAAAACATTAAAACAACAGACATTGTTCCTGTTGAAAATAATATCGTACGACGTTTGGCATGTTTTATAAAGAAAGCGGATAAAAAAAGAGCTATTAAGATAAATAAGTCTGCTCCTAAAGAAAAATATAATGCTGAAGCTTGGTTTTCTAACAGTTCCATCATTATTTGAATAACATACGCCACAACGTAGTATCTACCACAGAGCTCTAAAGAAAGAGTCAGTAAAGAACTTATTAGAAACGCCTTTTGAAAATCTGTACTCAGAATTTTCGTCATCTTCCCCTTTATACTGTTTTTCCTTCTTCTGTTCCTTTCATTATTTTTCTTCTGCGCTTCAAGTAAAGATTTCAATTCCTTCCGACTCTCCTCTGATTTTCCGTTCAGCCATTCAAAAGATGTCTCACAATCTTCAAATTTGCCTTTCAAGGCCAAATAAGAAGGACTTTCCGGCCAAAAGAATACCAGGATCACAGCTAAAAAAGGAGGTATTGCCGCAAAAATGGCTATCTGCCTCCAAGTCAAAAAGGCACTCATGGCGTGACAGCATAAAATGCCTAATGCTATGGCAATTTTTTTCAAGGCTATGAAGTATCCACGTCGATATGGATGGACGTATTCGCTCAAAATTACGCTGCAAATGTAGATATTACCTACACTGATGCCCTGGACAAACCTGGCTGCGTATAGAGCAACTATATCTTTGGCGAAAGGTATGATGAGCCAACCAATACAGAGTAACAAGTCCATGGTGTACTGGGCAGCCTTTCTGCCAAAAATGTCCATTACTGGAGACAAGGTGAATGCACCAACTATGCCTCCAATACCGTTGATGGCCGCTGAAAAGGTAAATAGAACAATTTAACCTAACTTTCAATTCCGGAGACTGTCATTGCTAACTTTTTCAGGAAAACTTTTTCGGGCCTATTTGGGGGTATTTGTTTGTTTCTATATGACCTCCAAAGGGCTTGACAGATTTGGGAGTGCTGTTAGACGTTATATTCGGCTTGGTGTTCAGGGTAGGCAACATTTTTAGCCCCCGACGCAAAAATAGTGGTGTTATAAGTTTACAGTTTATATCTCTGTACCTATTTGTCTCTTTGTGGCATCGTAGTTCCTAAACGGCTGAACCGATCTTGATTTATATTTTTTCGTTTGAAATGTGACTTGATCGAGAGTATTCTTAGCTATGATTCATGAAAATCTGTTCAGCCGTTTGAAAATTATCAGCTGAGATTATGGATGAAATGAGCATCTTACCAATCCAAGAAGCATGGTCGCTGGTCGTTTGAATGTCAGTGGTGTTGAGAGAGGTGATGGCGAGGATCAGGACAGATGGGTACGCCAGCGCGAAGCCGACGCAGAGGGAGTACAGAAGACCAGCACATAGGATTAAACACTGGACACAATACATTTATCATTAAGATAAAAGCGTCATAAAAGAAAAAAAAGTGTCATGGAAAATGTGGGTAATTTTAAGGCACAATATTATAGCAAACGGGCTGCCCGCTTCGACCAAAATAAAATGAATGGACGGGCCCAGAAGGAGCGCCTTTTTGAAGATTACAAAATGAGTGCCGGCGCTCACTTCGTTTCAGATGGTCTCTAGCCGTAGGAAGTGCGACACAAGACTATTGTTACATGATAACGAAACACCTGACAAAATTATGCCTTCGTGTGCTTTCCCAAAGTGTAAATACACAACAAAAAACAGCTATCCATTTTTTGTAACAAATGTACTGTATGGTTATGATTAGGTGTTGAAGTATATGTCCGATGGTTTTGACTCGTTTTTACTGAGCAAGTTCAATGGTTATGGCCCGTCCATTCATTTTATTATGGTCGAAATTAAGAACAAAACATAAAAATAAAAGTGTCATGGAAAATGTGGGTAATTTTAAGGCACAATATTACAGAGCAGACGGGCTGCTTGATAGTAAGTAATCACCGTCGTCAATGTATACTTGTAGAGGCATCACAACTACGTCATAGTAAATACAAAATATGATTACGTTGGCAACTACGTTGTTAGTTACGTCGTTTATATAAAAAATACTGGCGAGACACGCATATGGTGGGGTTCGTAGCCAAATTTCTTAGTCCAGAAGTTGGTGGTTATAGAAAAATTCGAATAAACGAACCTCGATGGACTTAGCCAAATTTCAGACATATAAATAAGTACTTTTTATGATTTAGTAAAAAATATAATTACATAGTAAGGAAAGATTCTTTGTTAGGATACTTTCACGAAAAGGTCAATGGTCCTTTGAGCTAGAACGTCTTAAATGTATTACAGTTTTCTCGCTTTAACTCATAAAGTTCATCATCATCATTATTTATCAGCCTTTTTTTAACAGTCCACTGCTGGACTTTTAGCCTACCCCCGAAAGGGTGATTGGGCCATATCCACCACGCTGGACCAGTGCGGATTGGTCGATTCACATACGCCATTGAATTCCTTCTCCGTACGTATGCAGGTTTCCTCACGATGTTTTCCTTCGCCGAAAAGCCAGTGGTATGAATATCCGTACATAAGCTCCAAAGAGCTCATTGGTACGGGCCCGGGGTTTGAACCCGCAACCTCACGATTTCAAGTCTAGCGGTCTCCCAAATGGGCTACTACGGCTCAAAAAGTTATAATTAGACAATGGCATCGATTCTGATGAACTCTAAACTAAACTAAACTAAATTTGACAGCTCTAAAATTGTTGCCATCTTTCTCTCACATGTTAAAATGAAAAGAGAGGCAGATAATTTTAGTGCTGTCAGATTGGTTTAGTTTAGTGAGTGGTATGACAGAATAGGCCTCAAAAAGAAATCCGAAGAAATTTTGAATGAAGGTTTTTAACACGATCTATCAGCATGGCAAGTTTTTAGCATTTCTAGTTTCTAAATCGAAGTAATTAGCCTTGAAAAGCAGGGGGGGGGGGAAGGGGTGCAGCGGAAAAAAACATTCCTTTTAACATGTACCAGAGCCATCCAAAAATGCATAATTATGATATAATTATAAAAATGTATATTCCCGATAAACATTTAAAACATGCCATGTGTTCAAATAGCGAAAGTTTAATAATAACTATATAATTATGAAAAACAACTCACTTGCCTCCAAAAATAGATGTCAGTCATTTTTATTATTATTTTTATATCATCAAGACAATAGATCAACCAAGCTCTCTGAAGAAATTATCTAGACTGGCCACTTATCTCACACGAACGTTTTTTTATGTCTGTTGTGTGATGGTTTTGTTGTCATTTCTCGATTATAATTAGCAGGATTATTACTTTTGAAGGAGCTCGCCATTATAACAAAATACCCTCAGAACAATGACTTCAATGTAACTACCTAATACATCATTATGGATCGTTGCCTCGGAAATAACAAACACAAACTAATTCAACACATTTAATAAACCGGCCAAGTGCGAGTCGGGCTCGCCCTCGGGTTCCGTACCATCACAAAATACAATAAATATCAATTTAAAAAACCGACTTCAAAATGAGTTATGGGATTTTCGATTCGGTGAAAGAAATGATAAGGTTATCCAAGTAACCGAATTACCAGTTATAACTTGGTAATGAATAGAAATTTGTCACCGACTCGCACTTGGCCATTATTTATTATTTGTTGTCATACTTTAGAGTGTGTACTATAATTATGCCAAGTTTGACGCTTGTCGTACCGTTTCTACATTAGAGTTAATACAAAAATACGTTTGTTGTACCCAAAGACCTATATGTACTACGTACTAGACGTCATGTACCGAATCCTCACTTCGGCAAACGTAGCTGTGCCGTAGACTCCACACCCCAGTCTGACAGTCTTCAGATGTCTTTTTGGCGTGCATAGGTGTAGAGCGCCAGTTATTTAGTGGAAAACCGGTAAAATACGTACCTCAGTAAAAATTAAAAATCCACGTCGCAAGTAACACAATATTATTAGTTGATTTATTTAATAATTGTATAAGAATTTTGTATTATAAGTGAATAACAATTATTTTTTTCCGATTGAAACCCAACTTGACATAAACATCAACTATGACGTCAATTATCACAGAATAAGTAATATGCAGAGTATTAGTCTAAGACCCGAGTAAATACCGACCTTCACCCATCTGTTTATTGGATGAAAAGTATTTTATATCAAATTTAATATGTTAATTAATATATCGCGAAGTTGTTGACTGACAAATTTCAGTCCAGACTATGATTTTTGCTATTACCAACTTAAATTTTGTAGTTGGTATGTATAGGAGCAGCTGTTTGCCAACTACACAGTTAAGTTTGTTAAATAAAAGAAATTAAAATATTTAATGACAAACTTGTCCAAGTGATTTTTTTCCACTTATCTCTACCAGTAGGGATATCTTGGTAGAGATAAGTGTACCATGCGAAATAATGTTCCTTATATAATATGCACAATTCGTAGTATCATAGGAAGTGGAGAATCTCTGCTTAATTTCCTAATCTGTAAGTGCTCGCGGCAAGCCAGTATGACCAGTGATAATGTTTTATTAATTTTTAGTAAAATTTTTATGACATTTTGGACAACACTCATCAAATTTGAACATCATTATTTTTATTGGTTTATTAACGAAAGTTGGTAGGTTAGGTATATTTTGGGTGAAATAACATTTTTATGGTAAGAACGTTAGCGACAATTCCCACGAATACCTACCGATCTTCTGTGAATTGACCGATTATTTTCTATTATTACATATACTTAGTTACTCAAACTTATTTCGAAGCTCTTCCCTCCCCTCCCCCAATGGGATGTCCATCGGGCCCTTTCATCCGGTCTCCGACCTGCACGATCCCGGGATTTTTCGCGAGTTGGCGTGGCAGCCTTTCATGAGTGGGTTGTTCACTACTTAGGCCGTACTAACTGCGGTCGGCCAGCGGTAAGCCGTGCCTCGACTCTCGCTACCCTCCATGATTACTCAATGCAGCCCAACAGTGCATGGCAGAATGGTATTGCAGCAGTGAAGTAACTATTCCGACTCGTTATCCCTAACGGCGTCACCGAAAAACATGTCGAAACACGGCTAGGCCATTTGGCGACATAGCTTTATCTGGCTATATTGCTTCCATTTTTGAATTCGGTTAAAAGGTTCTGGTGTTTAGGTAATTTTTTTGATGATAATTTTGTATTATTCTTAGTTGTCTAGTTGACTATGGTAGTTTCGTAAAATTTATGACCTGGTCACCCTGCGAATGACAGCGCCGGTCGTATTGTACACACTTCTTGTTATTGAATTTCGGTTCTATTCATTTGAGTTCGTTGGTTGTACCCCCCTTTTGTTTTTACTTTTTGACTTTTTTATTATTTGTTAGTAATTAGTATCCGTTCCGTTTGTTAGTGGACCCGGGTAAGTCCTATAAGTGCGACCACCGGAGGATGAGCAGCAGCGTCCTATTAGTACACGATGAACTTACTGCGGTCCCCTAGCCGCCTGCCAAGCGTGGGGATTATGGCAAAGCACCTCATTACGCCTCGGGAGGCCTTTGTTCAGCAGCGGACGTTTACGGGCTGATGATGATGAGTTAATCCGCCGTAACATTACATATTCTGTGAAAATTTCAATTAGATCTATTACGGTTCGAAAGATACAGCCGTTTAAACAAAGGACGGACAGACGGACGTACAGACAGACATCGCAGGCGTAGGTAGGGTCCCGTTTTTACCCTTTGGGTAAGGAACCCTAAAAAGCGACTTGCTGAGTATGTTATAACAACGTAAAAATGCAACCAAATGGTTAGGACGAGTAATTCGATAGATATGTGCTGCATGTTATATTATTTTATTCTACATGTTGTAATGTTTATTTAGTCATTTTTGCGACGATGACTTGTATAAATGTATCGTTAGGAGTGTTAAAAAGTGAAGTATATTAAACTTAATTAAATCTCTAAACCATCATCATTCATTAAACGTCTGTGTTAAATTTATATCTAAACTAGCGACCCGCCCGCCCGTCTTCGCACGGGTGTAATTTACATGCGAAGCCGGGGCGGGTCGCTAGTTATATATATAAACTTTCTTTGAAAATGTATCTAACTGATGGTGAAAACCGCATCAAAATCCGTTGCGTGGTTTAGGAGGAGTTAGCGGCCATACAGACATACAGACAGACAGACAGACGCGGAAAGCGACTTCAATTTATACTATGTAGAGATAGAGAAGAAAGAGATAAAAAAAAAAAAAAACACTGCATTAATGAAAAACTGTGCAACAATGAGATTTCATATAACATTTCTACACTGTTTTGGTTCTAAGCAAACAATATGTCTTTTATGATCGGTTTTGTAGTGATTTCTCTCAGCCTCGTTTTCGCCTCATCCACTCATTTTTCTTGCGGTCGCGTAAGTTAATCCCAAGCATAAGTGGTCACATTTATAGTTCAGAACCTGGTCATTTTAGAAAAAAGTCTAACGAACGAAGCTCGGTGGACTTAGCCATTTCAGAGATGTATCATCCCAACTTAAACTACTTACTTACTTATACTTTTTATGATTTAACCAAAGAAAACTATAACTACTACCATCTACTACCTACTAAAACTACTAGGAAAACATTATTGCTTAAGATCATATTACGTAAAGATTAAATCAAATCAAATTATTTATTTGTCAATAACCTTTGAGCTAGAAAGTCTTGAATTTATTACAGTTTTATCGTTGTGACTCAAAAAGTACAAACTGCTCATATTATGTAGAGATGTGACCAACATCGACTGCTATCTCCCAGCAAAAATAAAAACACAATTTGGCAAAATTATCTATCATTATAAGAAAGAAATTGTTTTTGTCGCCCTTGTATTTCACGCCGTCAGTTTGTCCCCGAGGTAGACTGATAAATGACCCTCAAAGGCGAAAAATAACATTAGTTATCTTGCCCCCACGTGCCCTCCTTTCCACGTCTTATAACTGCCCTGTCTTACCTGTTTGAAATCTAAAGGAGTACCAACAGGACCACAGTGAAGATTTTTTGTCCTTTAAATTAGATCGGCTGTCAAGGCATTTTTATAAAGTTGCACCCATATAAACGAAACGTCAGTCATTCGAAATCAGTTAGGAACTGTGATGCGGACAAAGAACTTTGAGACCTAACCCAAAAAGGTAAGGTCCAAGTTCTTCGGATGCGTTGACATAAATAAGAATGTTCAATCAAGGTTCTGTCATAATACCTGGCGACAGATTTTCCTTCTCATTTCCGTTCCATTTACTTCTCTTTTCTGTGAACTGGACTGCCATAACGTTTAGAAACGGTAATTGTGTTACGTTTTGCGTTACTTTTATTTTTATTTAGTAATAGGCATGCGTTGGTCGCTAATTAGCCTGAGCGATGATGCGATCTAGATTGCTACACATACATACGTAGGTATATTCTAACAGGTAACACGGCAAGTTAAATAAAAGCTTGTAATATTGTGGTTTTCGAATATTTTTATAACAGACTTTGTTTAATAATCGAAATTCATTCATATAAACAATGAACAAATGTGATACTTTATTTAGGTTTCAGAAAGGTCTCATGCTTAGCGATTCTTCAGCTGTCAATATTAAGGCATTTTAGAAACTTATTGACTAATATAATCCATCTATGACTCATTTACATAAGTATTGATGTATGTTTGGAAAACGTCACACTTTAAGCAAATTTGGTTGAGGCATAAACACACAGTATAAACACACATACACAACCACTGACACAAATATCGACAGTGCGTTGATGATATTAGCAAAATCTATCCATGTTTTGACATAATTATTTGCACCATCTTCGATCTTAGTTTCCCATCGAGGCAGAACGAAAAACTTCACAGCCTTCGTAGAAACAAAATCATTGACAGAAATTATCCAATTGGGACATACCACGTCTTTTTTACAGATGACGTTCAGCGCAAAGCTTAAAACAATGATAATACTCGTTAAAATAAAAGACCCTCGGTAATACATTAAAAGATTTGGCGGATCTTTGGTGTTCTCTGGAAATTCCCAAGTTAAATCCGTTAAGAAGTAAAAGTGGCACAACAAACTGAAGCAAACTAATAGCAAACGATAGTTGAGTCTTGCATCAAGAAATAGAGAAAATAAAGTCAGTGCAGTTAACACTAGAGATGGATAAATCACAATTGCTGCTAGACCCTCCGTGTGACGTTCCAATCTAAACTTCAAAATCACTTGTTTATCAGAAGTTTCATTTAGAATTTGCTGGTAATCTTTTATATTCCATTCCGCTCCACTCTCAATAATTTCCATGGCCTTCCGACCGATATCAAACTGTACTCTAGGAACATAATAAGAATGCGTACCAAATTCCATCTTACAGTATTGGACATCGTAGGGCCACTCTCGTAAATCAAAGTCACACTTCACATGAAAATCCATTCGAGCAATACATCTTACCATACCACTACTATTTAGTTCACAAGGGACGTAGATGTATCTAAAATCAGAAAATTCGTCTATGTCGTTGATCAGTCTGATACTTGGTGCCCAAATCCTGTCCGTAGAAGACGGAACTGTATAAATTCCATCGTATTTCTTCGGATCCCATTTCAATCTTGCGTCTTCCCACGAGAACATCATCCAGGTCTGCGTTGTAAACTCTTGGGCCTCGCTGTTGAGCGTGAAGTATGACATGTAGAATTTCAAATTTACTATAAGTGGTCCAGTGCCATTTTGAGTTGGCGGTTTGTAGGGATTATGGCATTTATCAATGTCATGCATCAGCTTTACTTCCCACATGTTTTCTAAAGATCTGTAGTCGATGACGCATTTCTCCTGGTCGAAGAACTGAGCCAGGGTGTGGTGGAACAGCAGGAGTAGTGTGAGGCACCACATTCTCGATGTAGAACTGAGAGTTTGGATTAGGTTCATCTGCGTGTTTAAAGCTACCTGATACGGGTAACGCCCACTTAGATTATGCTATGACAGGTTTTGTATTGACAATGACATCAATTGTACCACTAAACGTGTTGCTTTGTAGATTGTAATATATGTACTTTGTATTTTATGGTGGTACGGCCCCCTCAGTGCGCGAGCCCGACTCGCATTTGGCCGGTTTTTTGTTTTTTGTTATGATTATTTCTTCAAAGTAATTTAACTATCTTCGTTGATCGTTAGTTGGTTAATTGACTCCAACTCAAAATAAACTTAGTCATTGTTTAAAAAAAAATACTTTTCATTTTTCTATTTATTTTTTCGTTGACAAAATTTTTTGTTTAAAAGTTTTTAGTTTATTCTTTTTTTATAAAGACCATAATGAACGCATATTTGCGAACATATTCAAGAAAAGCCAAGACATAAACCGCTAAAAGAACCAACGCTTAAGTTACCTTGCGGAATCTTGCAACAGACATTGTTTTCGGCCCAGTTTTCCAGTATCCTCTTGTTTTTACCTCCATCATTCACTCACGTCACCTGGTTAACAGACAACATGAAATTATATGTTCACCGTGTTCCCACCGGCAGTCTGAGAAAAACTATATTTTTACCCTTTTCGGGACAGCTGGGGATAATTTTTCATTTGGAATGCTTGACGGGCTTGGTGTTGCCACCAGCAAAACAGGACAAACTTTTTTATGCAACTGAGTCATCATCATTTCAGCCGTAGGACGTCCACTGCTGGTAATAGGCCTCCCCATCGATCTCCAAAAGGGCTGGTTGGAAGCGGCCCGCATCCAGCAATTCCCTGGTCTCTTTTAGGTCGTCTGTCCATCTTGTGGGTGGACGTCCTACGCTGGGCTTACCGGTCCGTGGTCTCCATTCCAGAACCTTTCAACTCTTTTATGCAACTAAGGAAAGAAAAAGATACCTACAAAAAAAAAAGTCACAAAATAAAAACCACGAAAAAGAAAATGAAAGAAAAAGTTATATGAAAAAATAACTCGCCTGATGGTAAGTGTCACGATTGCTCATAGCAGTTCAGTGCCACCCAGTATTTAGACGTATGTAAGTATTTTTTATAAAGGTAGAACATTTTAACCGACTTCAAAAAAAGTGGATCTCTTATCGGTGGTATTTTTTATGTTTGTTACCTCATAACTCCGTCATTTATAAAGCAATTTTTGGTAAAAAAAATAATTGAAAGGATTTACTTTCAGATTAGTCCCAAAGAAATATCATCAAAATCGGTTCAGCAGTTTGGCTTTTAAATCAAAATAACTGGAATATTCAGTTACTTGGATGACAATATGGTCATCAAAGTTTTTTTTTATACATAATGTATGTAGAATAGGTTTACTTTTGGCCACCAAGTCGCCTGATGGTTCACTCTAGCATTGAAGATGCCTAGATTGTAGTACGAAATTGCGTATTTTACTAATTTCGTGACGTAGGTTTTTTGTCTGTTTGTGGCGTCGTAGTTTTTTTTTTGCTTGCGTTTGACCTCCATCACGCCTGATATTAAGCGATGATGCGGTCTACGTTGGAGCACGCTTGCCTAGAAGAAATCGATTCACTCGTGATTTGAAGACACTTAGATTGTAACCATCGGGGAACACCCATTCAGGCAGCGCATTCCACAGACTAGCAGTTCGCATAATAAATGTGGAATCAAAGCGCTTCGTACGGGTTTTCGGAATATCAACCATAAAGCGGTGACGATTTTTCGTGCCCGCTCTGGCAGTCCGATAGAAAAATGGGCAGGAGGGAATTAGATCGTGCAACTCCATGTCGTGCTCCATGCAGCTCCCAAACGGCTGAACCGATTTTTGATTTATCTAGTTTTTATTTGTTTGAAAGGTGATCGAAAGTCTTCTTAGCTATAATTTAAAAAAAAACAGTTCAGCCCTCAAAAAATCCGGCCAAGTGCGAGTCGGGCTCACGCACTGAGGGTTCCGTACCACCACAATATTCAATAATGAAATTACCAGTTATAACTTGGTAATGAATAGAAATTTATTGTTATACTTTAGAGTGC
Source organism: Agriopis marginaria (assembly GCA_932305915.1). Classification (NCBI taxonomy): domain Eukaryota; kingdom Metazoa; phylum Arthropoda; class Insecta; order Lepidoptera; family Geometridae; genus Agriopis; species Agriopis marginaria. The sequence goes on along the minus strand of OW029914.1, from coordinate 14,328,104 downwards.
GTGCTTATATAATCATGGCAAGTTTGACGCTTGTACGTATTACCGTTTTTACATTAGAGCTAATACAAAAATACTTAAAAAAAAATAGTTTTTTGTTTCGCTTTCATTTTTGATTTTTATAGTTAATCTGCCGTTACATTACATATTCATAAATTTCGAGTAGCTGTCTATTACTGTTCAAAAGATACAGCCGTTAATTATTGTTAGGATTACACACAATTGTTTTTAATAAAAATATCTTCTATACAAACTAAATGAAGTTGATTCCATCCATCGAGAGAACGTAAAAACGGATGCTTTTTGAGAAAGTTAACGATTTTTTTTCTATGGAGCCAAATTTATTTAATCGTGTATCGGTGAAAACATGCGAATAAAATATTTCAAGAACATTTATTACACATAAAGAAATAATGTCAATTAATCGATTTTATATTTTATACTTTTGAATATTCGTGTGGACAAATCGTCAAATTTGAAGCATATTTCGTCTTAATTTCAAGGTAGACAGACTATGATAAGTTTAGTCAGCTCTCTACAGAACTAACTCCCAGTTTTGACACCCATTCATAATTCGCGATCGGAGTGCTTTCCCGTGTTTCTCTACTTTGAACCAGACGGATGCGTCAAAACTTGCGATGGTAATTGTATTGGTAACTAGTTATTGTGCATCATAATAACTATAGCCTAAGCCAAGGGGGCTATCAATAATAACATAATTAATACAAATAAAATGAATAGACGGGCCAAGAAGAAGCGCATTTTGACGATTACAAAATGAGCGCCGGTTCTTACTTCGTTTCAGTCGGTCTCTAGCCGTAGGAAGTGTGACACAAGACTATTGTTACATGATAACGAAACATCTGACAAAATTATGCCTTCGTGTGCTTTCCCGAAATGTAAAAACACAACAAAAAAACAGCTATCTATTTTTTGTAACAAATGTACTGTACAGGGTGTTGAAGAATATTTCCGACGATTTGACTCGTTTTCACAGAGTAAGTTCAGTCGTTATGGCCCGTCCATTCATTTTATTTTGGTCCATGTATGTATTTATATCAGTCTCTGGCAGCCATATTTACAAGCTTAGTTTAGGTGTCTATTATGTCTTCTGTGGTTTAAGGTCAGATGGCCGTGTGTGCAAAAGTATATAGACTGTACTAAGCCGAAAGAGGTCATTGTACTCATAATTGTGAATACGTTTTTCTATGCGAGCAATCTTATCCAAGAAATCCAAGAAAAAAATCAGCTGTTCCATACATTTTGTTGAGTGTCAATGGGCGTTTTCTATGAAACAGCTGATTTCAGGGTTGGTCTCATAGTAAAAGTTGTTCATAATGATTCTCTTTTCGGCTTCACATTATCAGTCAGTAAACCCATAACCGATGGGAAAGAAAGATTCTTGAGTGGAGACCACGAACCGGAAGACGCAGTTTGGGTAGGCCTCCCACCAGATGGACCGATAACATCGTGAGAGTCGCGGGCGTCCAGTGGATGCAGATGGCAGGTTGTCGTTCAGTGTGGAGGTCAAAGTGGAGGCCTATATTCAGCAGTGTGCTGAACTAGGCCTCTGACAAGGCGGGGCTTCAGTTCAATAATCTGATTTCCCTGTCCAATACAGCTAATTAGTACAGCTAATTAGGTACTCATTCTTTTCCAGTGATTCCAACCTCTGAAAAACCGAAAAGTCTTTTAGCTTTGTGGTATTTTTTCCTGGATTTTATATGAAAGTTTCGTTGTTTCGAATTGTTTTAGTACAAGGGATATTTTCTTTTCCATTTTCATTTCCGTTTGAAAACTGTCACTACAACTCAAATATTCGGTTTTCTATCGAATGAAAAATACATATATTCGTTAGGTTTCGGCGTAGAACCACTGTCAAACATTGTTTTGTATTTTTCTTTTCGTTTTAAATGGAACCCAGTTTTCAGTTTGAATCTAGCATTAGTTAAGTTTTAGATTTCGTTGATTTATAGATATTTTTTATGGTTATCCGTTTGACCTCGACTCACCTGATTTAAAATCACGGTGTGGTCGAAGATGATAAATACAACTAAAGCCGGGAATGGCAACTGGGTCTCAAAAGAGGCTGCCGGAAAACACCGTATAGGTGATAGGCAACAGATTTTCAACTTGCCAGCCGGGCACAAATTTAGGTGGTTTAGGATTCCGTTCCCAAAGATGTTAGCGGGACCCTATTACTAAGCTTAAGCTCTCTGTCTGTCCATCCTACCTTTTAGCGTATGTATCTTTCGAACCGTAATTTCGAACACTTGAAATTTTCACAGAATATGCAATGTTACGGCAAATTAACTAAGAAATAATAATAAAGTCAAAAAGTACATTAGTTAGAGCAATTACAAAAATACGTCAAAAAATACGTTTGTTCAGTGGGTTAAATGGGTTAGTGTTAGTTTTTACTTATTGAGTTTATTATTATTTTTTCATAGTTAATCCGCCGTAACATTACATATTCTGTGAAAATTTCAATTCGCTATCTGTTACGGTATGGAAGAAGACAGACAGACAGCGTTGGCTTAGTAATAGGGTCCCGTTTATACCCTTTGGATACGAAACCCTAAAAAATGAAAGTCTACACGTACAAGTCGGTATCAACAGCTAGTTATCTATATTACACATACTTACTTAGTGGTTACATATCAATGATTTATACGCCACCGCCGTTCCTCTGCATCGCATCGTGTGGCTCGGCCGTTGCAAAGCCAATTCACGCTTTAAACCTTATGCAGTGCTCATTTCTAAAACTGTACAGTTCTCGAGTTAAATCCTAATTCGTTTATAGCAGTTTCCTGCATCGGCGCCGACGAATGGAAAACTGTTTCCCCGCATTCGTTTGAGGCTAGAGCTAGTACAAAAGACGCGAGTAGAGCGATTTATCTGGAAAAATCGAACAACATTACAAAAGCTTGTCTAGCCAAGCTTGTTTGTAACTTTTCTCGAGTTACATCCTAATTCGTTTATAGCAGTTTCCTGCATCGGCCCCGAAGAATGGAAAACTGTTTCTCCGCATTCATTTGAGGAGAGAAATAGTACAAAGGAAACAAAGGCCTATCTAGTCTAGCTTGAGCTTGTTTGTAACTTCTCTCGAGTTAAATCCTAATTCGTTTATATCAGTTTCCTGCATCGGCCCCGACGAAAAGAAAACTGTTTCTCCGCATTCATTTGAGGAGAGAATAGTACAAAGGACTCAAAGGCCTATCTAGCCTAGCTTGAGCTTGTTTGTAACTTTTCTAGAGTTAAATCCTAATTCGTTTATAGCAGTTTCCTGCATCGGCCCCGACGAAAAGAAAACTGTTTCCCCGTATTCATTTGAGCCTAGAACTAGTACAAAGGACATAAAGGCCTATCTAGCCTAGCTTGAGCTCGTTTGTAACTTTTCTAGAGTTAAATCCTAATTCGTTTATATCAGTTTCCTGCATCGGCCCCGACGAATGGAAACCTATTTCCCCGCATTCGTTTTAGGTTAGGACTAGTACAAAGGACGCAAGTAGCTATTAAAATGTGCAAGTTGAAGTGGCAATGGGCAGGCCACATGGCTCGAAGAACCGATTGACGAACCAATGTGGAAGAAAGATTCTTGAGTGGAGACCACGAACCGGAAGACGCATCGTAGGTTGGCCTCCCACTAGATGAACAGACGACATTGTGAGAGTTGCGGGCATCCAGTGAATGCAGATGGCAGGCTGTCGTTCAGTGTGGAGGTCTAAGAGGGAGGCTTATGTTCAGCAGTGGACGCCTTCTGGCTGATGATGAAGTTGAAGCTGAAATGGCGGAGAGATAAAGAACGCTTCAGCTAGTCGCTTAAATCTTTCAGTTAACCTAATTGAGTGTACAGACTACAGTAAGTTGGCCAGAGAGGCGCAAATGAGATTTATCTGTCCCGTCACTCCGCCTTTCTGTTTGCAGTGAACATGTTCACTCTTCTGGTATTACCACTGAGTTACCTCCACAGATAGAGAGCAAGACAAAAGTACACACAAAACTTGAAATTACTTCTTTAAATTAATGAGATCTCAATTTGAATTATTAATTAAGTATAACAACACTTGTACGTTTTCACCTTTACCAACGTATTCAACCTTCGTCTTCAATTCATCTTGCAGCTAGTGCATGCAATGAGCCATTAGATGCATGCAGCTCAATTTCGGTTCCAAGAATGCGTCAGCATCATGCATTGTCATTCTATTATTTTGGCATTTCAAGTATTCATCAGAAAAAGACGACAGTTGAAGCTGAAAGAGCGATGGTCGACAAGCTTTAGCATGTGCGCTTTACAATCTGACGGGTGCGTCAGATTACCTAAATAATTATGAGCAGTTTCAATGTCAACGCTTAAAACGGTGAAGGAAAACATTGTGACGAAACCGATATGTCCAAGAACCTGCAAAGTTCAAAGACTTACACACCAATATGCACTGAGTCAGCATGGTGGATTTAGGGCCCAAATTCTCGCTCGCTCTCTCTCTCTCTCTCTCTCTCTCTCTGAGAGAAGGCCTGAGTCCAGGTTGGCGGAACATGATAGGCTGAAATGATGATGATGATGAAGTTGAAAGCGCACGAGTGTGGACAATTAATCAAATACCCTCTTGCCCGTGCGAATGGAGTTTAACTACCACAAAATTGGTCTCAGCACGTCATAGCAGGCACAAAAATGCGATACGTAAACAAACCACTTCAAAGGTCAAAAATAGAAAATAAATAACAAAGATTTTTCATACTATAAGTACATATTAGATCGTTGCATAAAATATTCTGCTATTAGTGGTAGGACACCACTATTAGCAGAATTAAAACTAGCAGCAGGATTTAAATAAACGGCATAAACTTGACATACAAATTTTACTATAACACTTTTTATCCGCCTGCTTAAAAAAAAGAACGTATTAGTCTATAAAAGCTACAAATCCATTTGCTCATCGTATTAAAAACTTTGTTAAAAATTGACAAATAATTTGTGTTTGGATCACCATTCAACCATTGTGAAGAAAACGCTGCACCCAGTACATTATTTTGATTTCCTTTTTGTGCGTTGTCCTGAATTGGAAGTGCATTGTTTTTTGTTTGATCATTATTTTGGTGCTTTGGTTCAGAATCCATGCCTCTTTTCTCTGATCCATCAAAAGGTAGCATATCTGTGTGACTAGTATCTGAAACCACGTAACGTACGTTCTTCTTTGAGTGATCAAGATTGGTGGTTTCTGTTTGAACTTCTTGTTCGGATTCGCTTGGCGGATTATATTCATTGTTAGATATAGTACTTGATGATTCAGGGTTTTCTCTTACATGGTAAACCGTGGAAGAATCAAATTTATCGTTATTATTATTTACGTCTTTTTTCTCTAATTCACCAGAATTTTCTGAACTATCTTTCGTTTTATCATCGTCTAGATTCTGTTTCTTTACAATTGTATCAGACTCCTTGTTGCCCTTATCATTATCTTGACCAAAAATAATTTCTGTATTTGTTTTTTGAGCTGCAGCGCTATTTTTGACAAGATCCATCATCTCTGTTGTCGTATAATGAACTATTTGCCATTTATGGTTATTTTGTGAATTTAGTTTCTTTCGTATTTCATCAGGATGACCTTCAGTGTAATCAGAATAAAGATCTTCACTTCTTTCGAAGTAATCGATATTTTCTTTATTTTCTACCCCAATGTCGATATTTTTCTCCGTTTGTTTTTCATAACGGTCAATTTGTTCATCTTCATTATTATTGTAGGAGACGGTTTGTGAACTTTTTCCATCATCGAAGGTATGAAAATCTTTTCCCATAGGTCTTTCACTAAAGTTATTATTTTCTTCGTTTTGATTAACATATCTACTTGTTGCTTGATTGGTCTTTAAATCTGTTTTTGGTGTAATATTATCGTTGGAGTAATCATTTTCGACTGTTGATGTATCATGGTAGATGATTGTACTATCTGCGTAGTTTCCCACATTGTCATATTTATTCGTTACTTCATCGTTACGAGCATTCGTTTTCTCGACCTCATCTTTTTTACTTGAGTCATTATTTGAGTCATGATATCCACTTGAGCCGTCTTGATTTACATTTTGTTGTGTCGATTTTTGGGTAACATCCGTTTTCCGCACATTGTGGTTATTCATATTCGTACTATCGTAAGGGACATTTGATGGTCTAGAATTATAGTAATTGTCAGTTGATTCACTTTGGATATCGTATGGTCGTCCGGTATTGTAATAATTATTATCGCTTGATTCAGTTTGAGTATCGTATGGTCGTCCATTATTGTAATAATTATTATCGTTTGATTCACTTTGGGTATCATATGGTCGCCCGGTATTGTAATAATGATTGACGTTTGATTCACTTTGGATATCATATGGTCGTCCGGTATTGTAGTAATTATTATCGTTTGATTCAGTTTGGGTATCGTATGGTCGTCCAGTATTGTAATAATTATTATCGTTTGATTCACTTTGGGTACCATATGGACGCATGGTATTGTAATTATGGTATTCACCGTGGTACTTCACATCCCTTGTATTATATTCTCTGTGATTATCATCGATTTGCCTAGTATTGTAATAGTAAGGTTGCTTGCTTTTTCGATAGTAACCATTTTGCCGACCGTAAGTTTGCCTAACATTTTCATGATTGACGATTTCATCATTGGACGTATTTTCTCCATCATTATTGTCGTATTTTTCTTCATCGTCATATTGATTTATATTATCAGTAGCGATGTAACTCTGTTGTGGTTTTTCGAAATCTCTATCTTTCTGCTCATAGTGAAAATTGTGATGATTTTGTGTGGGACGATCATTATAAGCTTGATCTTCTTCACCGCCTTTTACTCTAAAGATAAAGACGTCATCGTTTTCTTTAAGTTCATCACGAATGTTTTTAGACCCTTTTTCATCGTGTTGTTTATATGAAACATTTTCATTGTTTGGTTCAGGCTTTTCAGTACCTAAAAAATAAATAATGTATACGATAAAATAAGACATTATAGTAAAAAACTACATTCTGACACAGCCTATACGAATAATAATAATATTAATAAATATTCGGGTCATTTTGCAGACATGGGTCATCTGACCCCAAACTAAGCAAAGCTTGTGATATGGCTGTCAGAGACTGATATACATACATGTATATTGTTAAATACGTGCTTAAATAGATATTACCACCCAGATATAGAACAAACCTAAATATTCATCACATGAATGTTTGTCCTAAGTGGGAATCAAACCCACGATCCCAAGCGCAGAAGGCAGGTTCACTACCAATTGGACCAACGGCCTATCTAAGCTATCTATCAAAACCTATAGGGGTCCCGTTGACCTAGAATCATGAAATTGGCAAGAAACAAGGTCTTATGGCACATAGGTATAAAATGTTTTTGCTATTACAAACTTACATTTTGTGGTTGGTATATATTCAGCTTCTCTTTCCAACTAAAAAGTTTCAATATTATTTTCAACCTTTTTAACCTTTTTTGGTTGAGATTCGATTCCCAGGATGGATGAACTATCTAGGTACATACTTAATTTTTTATTAAATTTGCACGGAAACATTAGAGTGCAAACCTTACTCACACTTGTCCGGTTTTTTATATTTTGAGTACAGTGACTTTCTTTCGGCTTACTATCACAGATCTGTGTAAAGACGCTTGCAGACGATGCGTAGTGCAAGTAGCAAGTACAAGTTGCAAGTGCTTACTAGGCATTGTCTCCATAGCCCTGGCGCCGGGGCAATAGAATACGGCTCCGGTAACCCCTGCCTGTAGTAAGAGGCTACTAAAAGGGGACCTCCGGGCTTGGTATGGTCAAAGTTGGGGCTCTGACCATCCACTTAAGCGTGCCCAGGGAGAGAACAACAACGTTGTGTGACTAACGTTGTCGTGGGCGGAGGGGCTGAGATAACGCAATTGTCTCGGTAGGAACCGTAGCGCAGTGCCGAGGGCTCCGGTGCGTTCTTCTGGAGATCTCGGAGCCCTCTTGTCAAGCACTAAAGCTGGTCACCGGGGGGTTTTAGTGGGTATAATCCCACATAACATGGCTGCACCCCAATGCAGCCGGGTATCTTTAGAAGATTTCCCCCTCGAAAAAAAAAATAAAATAAAAATGCATTGTCTCCAACGGTGTGCTAGTGGCAGTGAAAGGGCTTAGTAGCAATTCACGCTGGTCCTTGCGCAAGTGAAGCTTCAATTCGCCGCCCTACTCACGCGACACCCACTGCGCATCGTTCATCTCGTTCGAACACTCGTGCAAGTACGTATTCGCACGCGAGTTTTGCGCGTCACCGCGCGAGTGGCTATTTACGTTTTACCTACTTGTACTTGCAAGCTACTTCGCATTGTCTGCAAGCGGCTTAACTATATAGAAAGTAGCAGGGCAACTTACTCATAACAATCCTGAACTGAACGTTGACACATTTGCTGAAGTCTATCTGTTCCATGACCTTCTTCATGATGGCTGTGTGGTCGTGAGCATCAACCCGGGACAGAGTGAGGTGGTGGGCGTACTTCTCCTTGATTTCATCCATGCACTCCTGGGGGATGCTGGGCGCGGACAAGGCGAAGGCTGCTGCGAGGGAGACGAGAAGGAGTGTAGCGTACATCTATAATCATGATAAAGCATATAATTATCTAAAATATCTATATCTCTCTATCTATACTTATAATATAATATTATATATGTTACATATAATATTATAAAGAGGAAAGATTTGATTGTTTGTTTGCTTGTATTGAATAGGCTCCGAAACTAGTGAACCGATTTGGTAAAAATTCTTCCACTTATGGGAAGCTACACTAAACATAGGCGTGACATAGGCTATATTTTTATTAGGGATTCTTAGTAAAATTCCAATAATGTAACCCAAGGTGTAAAAAAATTACCCAAAATATTCTTTACAACGCGTGCGCTGCGAAAACTATTGGTGATAGAATAAAATAATGTACTACGACTTAGCAGAACACATACATTTTTACAAAAAGAATGAATGTGATGAATGAAATCGGTAAAGTCGTTCTCAAGTTATGGCGTGACCAAGGTAAATAGGGATTCATTTATATAAATGTACAGACATAGATTTGTAGAAAAAGTGAAACGCTGCATGCAGGCCGCTCCCAATCCGTTTTAGAAATCGATGGGGGAGGCCTATGTCCAGCAGTGGACGCACAACGGCTAGAATGATGATGATGATGCAGAAAAGTTAGATTGGTACCTTAGAAGATGCTATGACGCCGCCAATCCTGAACCTACTAATTTGGTATCTAATACGTCAACACTTATGTACATCTAACCGAGCACTGAAAATAATATATTTATAATCACTTGAACAAATTTACTTCACATGGTTTACTTAGGTTTTACGTTTCATTTAAGTATTTATATGAGTTATTATTGAATAAATGTGTTAATTACGCAAGTCAACCGTACGCATGAACTTAATTTTAATAATACCTGTAGGCTGTCAAAGTCTACATTTTTACACAACCGCTTAGATATCCAGTGGTGTGTATTTCCAGTGATGACATATGGCAGTGAAACGTGGTCTCTCGCTATGTGCCTCAGCAAGCTTAAAGTCACACAACGAGCTATGGAGAGGCTACGCTATGCTTGGGGTTTCTCTACGATGTTGAATCCGATATAAGGAGATCCGTAGACGAACGAAAGTTACCGACATAGCCCACCGGATTAGCAATTTGAAGTGGCAGTGGGCAGGTCACATATCACGCGGAACAGATGGCCGATGGGGTCGTAAGGTTCTCGAATGGAGACCACGGACTGGTCAGCGCAGCGTAGGACGTCCATCCAGAAGATGGACGGACGACCTAAAAGAGACCGCAGGGAAACGCTGGCTGCAGGCCGCTTCCAACCGGCCCCTTTGGAGATCGATGCGGGAGGCTTCAGCAGTGGACGTCCTATTGCTGAAATGATGCTAAGATATATGAGGCTGCGAGGAGAGATATGCAGCTCGAAGTCTATATATATTATATAAATTGTATATATAATTAATATAAATGAAATAAAAGCGAAATACGACTTACTTATTCATACTCATTACGAAATCATGAAAACAAATTTATATACGAAGCGGTAATTTGGCAGGTGGATTCTTTATGGGGTATGTAGAGGACAAGAAAGGATTTTTTTAAGTGGGTATATTGATGTTGATTTATAAAAATTCTACGCGTAAAAACGGCGGACATAACTAGGTATGTTTAAAAAAATTTGGTTGCAAAAGAGTGTCACAACAACCCAAAATTAATGTGAATTGCTCACGGTTCAAGTAACATGCTCAACTGAGAACGCGTACGCGTACGCGTGTGAATGCAAGATGCTTGTATGTATACTGCTTGATATTTACGCTCGTTCTATCCTGGATAGAGCGAGCGTATCTAACGTGCGAGTGGATAGAGCGAGCATATCTAACGTGGGAGTGGATAGAGCGAGCGTATCTAACGTGGGAGTGGATAGAGCGAGCATATTTAACGTGGGAGTGGATAAAGCGAGCGTATCTAACGTGGGAGTGGATAGAGCGAGCGTATCTAACGTGGGAGTGGATAGAGCGAGCATATCTAAGGCAGGATAGGATAGAGCGAGCATATCTAACAACGACATAACAATTTCGCACTAAAATAAAAGAAATAAAACTAAATAAGTGGGTTATGTTATACTATGTTTGTATGAACACACAAAAGAACAAATGTCTGTAACAAATATTGAATATTACATCTGAATTACATTTAAAAAAACGGCAAAATTGAATGTAATTGAGTGTCGTAACAACCCAAAACTAATGTGAATTGCTCACAGTTCAAGTAACACGGTTCGCTCTATCCAGGATAGAGCGAGCGTGTCTATGGTGGGAGAGGATAGAGCGAGCGTGTCTTTGGTGGGAGAGGATAGAGCGAGAGTATCTAACGTGGGAGTGGATAGAGCGAGCGTACCTAAGGTGGGAGTGGATAGAGCGAGCGTATCTAAGGTGGGAGTGGATAGAGCGAGCGTATATAAGGCATAAGAGGATAGAGCGAGCATATCTAACAACGACATAACAATTTCGCACCAAACTCGAAATAAAAGAGGACATTCATCATTAAAACTAAATAAGTAAGGTAGGTATATTATGTTCGTAAGAACACACAAAAGAACAAAAGCTGCCTGTAACAAATATTGAATTCTACATCTGAACAAACAGACTAAATACTTTAACCAATAAATAATGTTTACAGTGCGAAGTTTTTATCTACCTACCTTTTACCAGGGTTACTAGATGAAAACTGAAAAGTCCCGACAAAAAATCAATTCCCCTTCCACTTAGATGTTTTGGTGACCAGCGATAGGGGGTCTCATTCTACTTACAGTGTTGGTACAAACTTGTACCTTTGCCGCACTGCACCGAATACGGTTTTGCGATATGTATCAGTCTACAACTAATTTATTATGACCAATTTATTACAAAAAATATCCTAAATCTTGATATCAAATTTCTGAGATGTTGTGGGGTTGCATTGGCGTAGAAATGACAACAATGACTAGAGGTCACAACTTTTAGGGTTCCGTACCCAAAGGGTGTAAACGGGACACTATTACTAAGCCTACGCTGTCTGTCTGCCCTTTTGGTCCTACCTTGGACGCCTGTATCTTTCGAACCGTTATAGACAGATAGACAGAAATTTTCACAGAATATGTAATGTTACGGCGGATTAAAAAAGAAATAATAATAAAGTCAAAAAGTAGGTAAAAACTATAGGGCTGCCTCATAACAACAAACATTTTTTTTTTGTTTTTGCTCTAATGTAAAAACGGTTATATGTACAAGCGTCAAACTTGGCATAATTATAGTACACACTCTAAAGTAAAGTAAAAGAACAAATAATAAATAAAGGCCAAGTGCAAGTCGGTGACAAATTTCTGTTCACCACCAAGATAAGCAACGTCGGGCGCGGTTGGTACTTGGATGGGCGTGATGGCGTGATGATGTGTGTGTTGCACTACATTTGTACTTTCTGGTGGTACAGAACCCTCAGTGTACAAGCCTGACTCGCACTTGGCTGGTTTATTATTTACGACGTCACCTATAAACCTATGCTTGCCTATCCGTGCTTATCCTTGTATTTATACGAAGCTACTTGTACTATTGTTTCTACTGTGACGTAGCTATCGATTCCACATTTATCGAAATCCATTGTACTATTATGTCAGTATAATTGTTTTCTTCTGAACTTACTATTTGCAGGGTCTATTCAACATCTTGCTGCGCCTGCCTCGCAGTTTCACCCGCGTGAATTTCCACAGGAACTGTATTTTTTTTCGAAATAAAAGGTATCCTATGTCACTCTCTGGCCGTCTAATTATCTGTATGTATCACGCCAATCCGTTGCTCTGTTGCTGCGTAGAAGAGAAATATACAAACCAACAAACGCACTTTGGCATTTATAATAAGTATATAGGGTAGTATCATCATCAACATCACTGTCAGCCTGTATCAACTCACTGCTGGGTATGTGCCTCCTCAGCCCTCTCCCTTGCGCCATTGATCCCTGTCTCGGGCCAGTCTCATCCACGTATGACCTGCGATGGGACTGATGTCATCGACCCATCGGTAATATGATAAGTATTTATAGGGTAGCGATCTACGAGTTCGATTCAGAAATAAGGATAGCCCAGCGAATTATTTCGCTGAGATATCCTCATTTCCGAATCGAACGATTCGTAGACGAACGAAAGTCACCGATATATCTCACCGGATTAGCAAGTTGAAGTGGCAGTTGGCAGGGTACATAGCACGCAGAACAGATGGCCGATGGGGCCAAAAGGTTTTCGAATGGAGACCACTGACCGGTAACCGCAGCCAAGGAAGATAGACTAGGATCCTTGCTACTACTTACCGCGCCTCAATTCAATCTAAATTAAGTTAGTGCTGCTCCTGAATTAATGGAATAAGCAATCAATCAGAGCAATAATTAGGTTTGTGTTTCCATCAGGGGAATTAGTCCGAGATTGCCATATGCCCTAGTTATGACTAATCATCTAATTATACCGAACGAGCGTATATTATACCTACTGTCTATATTTGCTACTGTTTATATTGCACCATCTAATTCCCTCCTGCCCATTATTCTATCCGACTGCCAGAGCGGGCACGAAGAATCCTCACCGCTTTATGGTTTATAGGTACCTACCTTTGATCGAAGGTTTATACCTATTCCAAAACCCGCACGAAGCGCTTTGTTCCACATTTATTGTGCGAACTGCTAGTCTGTGGAATGCGCTGCCTGAATGGGTGTTCCCCGATGGTTACAATCTGGGTGTCTTCAAATCACGAGCGAATCAGTTTCTTCTAGGCAAGCGTGCTCCAACGTAGACACCACATCATAGCTTAACATTAGGCGAGATGGTGGTCAAACGCAAGCTTAATATTTATAAAAAAAATGTTATCGGTAGATTGTATAATTTGCATTCTACGGCGAAACGGCATCGTCTGTTTAAAAGCTTGCTGGATTGAAAAATGAATTTTTTTATTTACATTTTTTTTAAAGGCGTCATCTAGCGACTGCGATTGGAACTGTATTAAATACTCGTCAACATAAATTACCTCTTCAATAAGCTCTTACACCACTGACCACCGCAGCACAATCGTTTGTTAATTCCTAAAAATTCCGCCAGAAAAGATTAAATTGGCTTTACGATTTGCATATTTTCAACCTAAAAGCTGTTTGTAAAGTCAAGTCTAGTTTTACCTACGATTTTCCTTTCCCCACTTTTCCTAGTTCTATTCCATGCATCTCTACATTTCAATGCACACAAAGTTCTTGCTCCTTGTCAAGTTCCATCCAAGATCAGTAAAGTCGTAAAAAGGAAATAAAGAGAAGAACCGACCGTTACATTCATCACCTTTCTAGCCAGTTGATCGCTTTTGGTCCTAGTGCCGTCTTGTCATGCCTATTCGGTCTGTATAAGTTCTCTGATAGATACACATTATATTCTGAATGCCAGAACCACACAGAATGAGTTTGACCAGTGTGTGTTGTCAGTGATGACATGGTACTGAGACGTGGTCCTTAACTGTTGGCCTTTTGGAAAAACTCAGAGTCACACAGCGGGCAATGGAGAGAGCTATGCTCGGAGTTTCTTTGCGCGATAGAATCCGGAACGTGGATATTCGCCAAAGAACCAGAGTCACCGACATAGCTGTTAAAATTTGCAAGTTGAAGTGGCAATGGGCAGACCACATCGCTCGAAGAACCAATAACCGATGGGGAAGAAAGGTTCTTGAGTGGAGACCATAAACCGGAAGACGCAGCGTAGTTAGGCCTCCCACTAGATGGACCGACGACATTGTGAGTCGCTGGCTTCCAGTAGATGCAAAAGGCAGGCTGTCGTTCAGTGTGGAGGTTAAAGGGGAGGCTTATGTTCAGCAGTGGACGTCTTCTGGCTGTTGATAATGATATTCTGAATGCTGAATTAATAATTATATATGTTTGTAGCCCCTTAGACACATCAGTATACGATGCGCTACATGTCGCCGAGGATAGGAGAAGATGGCGTAACATCATAAAGGAGAGAATGGTCTGGAGGTGGGGGGTCACGACCCTCAGACACGAGAAGTACGACGCGAGGAGGATGTTTGTAGCAATTTACGTGCCTATAAACTTATGAGATCAAAAAATGTTGTGTCATGCTATGATAGAAATCGCAATTTACACCACTTACTCTACCTCATCATTACCATTTCAGCCATAGGACGTTCACTGCTTAACATAGGCCTCCCCATCGCTCTCCAAAAGGGCCGGCGTTTCCCTGCGGTCTCTTTTAGGTCGTCTGTCCATCTTGTGGGTGGACGTCCTGCCCTTACCGGTTTGTGGTCTCCATTCCAGAACCTTACGGCCCCATCGGCCATCTGTTCTGCGTGACATGTGCCCTACCCACTGCCACTTCAACTAGCTAATCCGCTAATGCTAATTGCTCTACCTACACAAAATAATACCTACCATAAAAACTGAACAATGATTTAAACAAAACTCAAGTAATAAATTATAAATCTTGTTTAATTGTCAAAAATTCATTCTACACTATTCTAATACATGACATCACATTTTAACATCAGTGTCGACGGTCCACTGGAAAAACGCAATAACTCCAAAACTGAAGAGATGTCAAAAAATATCTCAAACAAAATTGCCTAGGAACAAAATGGCTACAATTAAAATTAGATAGGATTTATATACAAAATAACATATCACAAACGAGACTGGAGGCTTTTGCAATACATTTATCATGTCATATTGATTACTCGTGAATAAAATGGTGCTTCCACTTAGATTATATGAGATAAAGTATTTAAATCAAAGCGTTTATATTATAATAAAAAAAGGTTTACACGAAGTCAATTGTAAATCTATTTTATAAAACAAAAAATAGGAAAAAATAAATTGAAATAAAGAAATATATATTTATAACTTTATTTACAACCTCATGTAAATTGTCTCGATTTACATGGCTTCGTAAAATGCCTCCAGTGCTTCGATTCATTAAATTAAACTAACAAAATAAATCACTAATTTACAAAACATATTACCTTAACATAAAAATATGCGTAATACCTATGTTATTTTCTTTAAATACTCATTACATGTCATGATTTATACTATGTATGTACAACTACAAGATGAGATTTAATACGGGTTGATAAAAAAAATACACTTTTATGACTTACTAGCTTTGCCCGTGGGCGTGCAAAAAACTTTTTGAAAGTTTTTTTGTAAGGCCATCCACACATGGTGCACCGTTTTCGAAACTGGTTTTTGACTCTGCATATCTCTCTCTCACTCATTTAAAATGACACGAGCGCTCAAGAAAAAGGCCCTTTGCAAATGCCGAGAACGTTGGCTTGGTAAAATTAATACTAAACATTAAAGGGATACCCCTTTAATGTTTAGTATTGAGCGCTCGTGACCACGGGGACCAATGGGAAGACCCCCCCGCCTCCTCAGATTACGAGTGTCATTGAAAGCAAGTTACATATCAAGAATATACATTCTTGATCGAAGAATAGCATCATTTGCGGATGACGTAACAGCATTGTGTTGTTGTTGTATACTATGTAGTAAGCTCTAATAATATACAAGGTTATTGGCGATAAGCTAGCAACCTCTCACAGGCAGCTTCTTTACATCATACCTATTAACTTTTTCCTATCACGTTCCCACTGCTGGGGCACAGGCCTTCTCTCAGATTGAGGATGGGCTCTTATCCACCATGCTGGCTGGCATGTTGGTGAATGTCATGTCTTTGAAAAGCTGTTAAGTATACTTTTATCCATGGCTTTTAACAAAACTTAAAACATAGAACGTAGGAAGCTGCCAGTGAGAGGTTCTTAGATAATCGTAAATAACCCTGTATATACCTACTATAATACATTTATTTAATAATCGGGTGACCAGCACCTAATATCAGTAAATCAAATTTTTACGCTTCGGTCATTTCGAAAACCGGATTCTAAACATGGCTTTCAAAACAGCCGAAGTGTTTTTAGATCTTGTTATGGTGAACGCCATTTTAAAAGCCTAAGCTATATCTAAATAATTTGTATTTTTTTATCAAGAATATTAAGGTATATCTTAGTAATTTGTATTTTCGAATCAAGAATACTAAGGTATATCTTAATAGTATCAATTTTTTTTATCAAGAATATTATGATACTTAATTTGTATTTACAAATAAAGAGTTTCAAAGTATATCTTAATAATTTGTATTCTTGAATCAAGATTACTAATATTTTAAATTTTAACTATAAAGCTCCGTACTAAGGTACAAAGTTAAACATTTAACTTTTGGATAAAACTCAAATCCCCAAATTACTTTATTACATAAACACTCATTAAACTTTATAATAAAAAAAAACTATTAAATGTGATTATAAATCGGTATTTTGAAATCACGCCGTATATGAAATAAATGCAATAAATATACATTATCCTAAGCTATGCACTGACATAATTCTAAAGATTCCATCAAACTTTACTAGCTGGCGTTGCTAACTTAGGTGTTAAAAATATATTTGTAAAATATATTGTAATATTTTAATGGTCAGAAGGCTAATGTTCATTTGAAAATTTCTTTCGGGGAGAAGGTAATATGTTTTTTTCATTATGTACCCCTAGGGATAAAACTTGGGATGGAGGGAACAGGCCCTATTTATTGTAAACCTCCCTGTCTTTACCATTGTAACCGAGATGTTTTTCGATAATAGCTGTGACTGGGACTCATTTTGTACTATTACTTACATTAAAATATTACACATACTTCTTGATACTGTCTAATACACAAAACGAGAGAACGAGTTAGACCCCATGCTATGCTATGATTCCCTCAATATATTTTTTACTGGCATCTCAAGGTCATTGTTGGGTTTTGAACCCACACCCTGCGGGTTGGGTCAGTTTGTCAACCACTGAGCTATCACCGCTTCTCACCGATACAAACTTCAAAAATCTTGGCATGCAAAATTTGCTTCAGAATCAAACAGTGCCTTTCAAATATAAATTGCCTACTTACAACTAAGTAACAACTATAAGCATACAACTAGTAATACTCTGTTAATACCTAATATTACAATACACATGCAGTAATAAGGCATCTGTTCACCAAAAGAATTTAACGACTCCCCAGACATCGGCCATTTTCAACCCACTTGCAAAAAGAACGAAAACCCTTGAAAAAACTTGGTTCGATAACAAGAATGTAACATCTTTTATTTATTCTTATTAATATGTTTTATTCTTTTATTAATAAGGCAAATCGCTACAATCATTCATTTTGCCAGTCTGAATATATGAACATGATTTATTAAAATTGCACGAGTTTGCAAAATAGTAGGTATGTTGAATGAATATAACTGAACATTTTAAAATATTTCATTTTACTGATAAAATATCTTTCAGGGGGTTTTCTCACAATATTAAAAGTTGGCTTTCAAATGCCGTATTTGTAAGGAATGGGATCAGCTGGTAGAAAATATTACAGTATGTCCTTTTTTATACAGTATTTTACTTAGAAAATATAAAATTCTTGGATACAATATTCTTATAACAAGATTACAAGTTATGCAATGCCACTGAGAATTTCCAACACCATTAGAGCGGCATTTGTTTGCGAATTAAAATGAGCAAGTTTTACAATACAAAATTCATAAAAAGTACAGCGTGATATCAAAATACTGAATTTCAGGAAATGTTCACTATATATTTTGTAAAAGTTGTTAACTGATGAAAAGGTAGATACTATGAACTCACTCCACGTCAATGAATCGAGTAAAACTCGAAGACAACTCGAAATAATTTTAGCGGTTAAACCGCACTATTTCTTGAGCTAACATTAATGATTGCATTTAAAAATACTTTGTAACTAACTATTTACGCTTAAATATATTGTATTTGATAGTACCAAATATTTTTAAAACTAATGGATATCGGGTCAGCCGTCAAGTGTCCGAAACGAAATGTCTGATTGCGTTTTAAAATACTTTGTAATTAATTAACTTTTTACGCTTAAATATTTTTGTATTCGAAAATACCATAAATATTTAAAACTAATAGATGTCCGGTCAGCGTCAAAAGTGTTGGAACCAAAATTAGATTTATCAGTGTATTTTGTTGCAAGCTAAATATGACATTGTTATATGACATAATTATTACGTTAAATTGAATAGTTGATTTTTTTTAAAAGAAAATATCATGTTATTAATTTAATTAATTAACAGATGGACATCTCTACATATCTCTATCTCTACATAGTATAAATTGAAGTCAATTTCCGCGTCTGTCTGTCTATCTGTATGGCCGCTAACTCCTGCTAAACCACGTAACGGATTTTGATGCGGTTTTCACCATCAAATATGTAATATATAAATATAACTAGCGACCCGCCCCGGCTTCGCACGTAAATTACACCCGTGCGAAGCCGGACGGGCGGGTCGCTAGTAATATATAATTGCAAAATAAACAGTTTGACCTACTGTTGCCTTAACTATTTTTTTTTATTTATAAAACCACTAATTTTGCAATAACATTAATAAACTAAAAGTTTATTTAGTTTTATCTTAAATGGACTCAAAAACTTTCCTCTTTCTGTCTCTTTTGGTAAAGTTAAATGGACTTGTATTTAGATCCCTTATTGAATAAGATATAGTGTTGTTGTGTTGTAAATTTAGAACTCTGGACATTTCTTTTATGAGTTAGTACCAGACCCAACATCCATGTATTTGTAAATCAATGGCTAGTATGCACAAATTAAATAATCCATTCAGTATTATATTTTCATGTAAAATTATTCTAGAAGACATTTTGTAACCAAATAACGTATTTTTTGGCATATTTTTTGTCCTTTCTATTTTTTAAATAACTTGACAAGATAAGCGTTTAACAACAGCGCCATGATAAAATCACAGCGCGGTTAAAAGCTATCACATTTAGCTTGACAGCAATAAGAAAATAATGAAATCACGTTCACAATTTCACGATTATAATGAATGATGTAGATGGCAATAAATACTTTTTCACTAATCCGTCAATCAGTCGACTAACTCACTTTCGTCTCATCTCGATCGAATCAGAAATGAGATCCTGTAGTAGGGCCTGTTATTATAAAGCCTTGTTTTATTCGGCAACATGTGTTAGCCGTGACTAACTGCCACATATTTATTGTTAGATGCCGCAACGTCAAATTGTATGAAAACCCAGCGATCAACTTTTTTTTTAAACTAAATATGATGATCTTCACATGATTTATTCAAGGTCCGTTTGTTTAGCACATTGTAGCATTTTTAGCATTGTCAAAATTGGCGTTGACGTTAAAGCGTTTGGTTTGAGAATTTTATTCCTTAGCAGTTCTTAGTCCTACCTACCCAAGACGAACGCTAGAATACCAGTGGTTTTGTAATGTCACAGCGACAGCACTTAACAGCACGCACTTGAGTTTGTTTGTTTTTATCATAGCTTGGTCTTAATTTTACTGTAGTAATTCTGCCTACAATTTAATTAGAGCTACTGATTCCGCCTTCTTCAGTTCTCACTGCAGCATTCCTTATTTTTGCCACAGAAATGAAAATAAAACAAGAAACAACGTAGAATTGTTGTAAAACAAGAAACTGTTGTGTTCTTACAGTCGCGCGCAAACAAAATTCCAAAATACCGCGAAAAAACGATACAACGTCAAAAAACTATCCATGTCGCGAGGTGGCTCAAAAATGGCAGTTTACAATGGCATTTTTAGCTCTTTTCGACCTATCCGAACGGTGAACGAAAACAGTTAAAAATGCAATTATTTCTCACACATTCCCAAAATGAACGCTACAAATGATCGTAATTGGCGTTTGTAATGAACAGTTATTCTTGCAATATAGGATCTATCCGAACGCACCTTTAGTGGTAGTAAAACTCCATTGATTCGCACGGCCAACTGATTTTGAAGTAAAGTTTACTATGGCGCAATTTGGACATTTTTGATAAAAACTGACTAAAATTTAAAACGTATGCACGTTTAAAAGCTGTTTAAAAACGAGGGAAAAAAAATTTGCCCGTCACGGGACGCCTAGAAGATGGAAGTGAATCATTACGGCATAGGAGTGCATCAAATCGTTTGAAATCACGGCATACGAGTCAGTTTTACTGCCAAGGCGCGCCGATAGATTTTCCACATCAAAAACTTACAGCCTTAAATATGCAAATACACGATTTCAAGATTGAAGTGAGGATATCGATACTAAGAATACTTGGGTATGCTTCACATTAACTCGACTCGATCGAGTGAGAACTAAGTGAGAACCAGTAGTAATGCCTTCACCGCAGGCGTTGAGCACCGTTCATACTTCTCAGCTCAGTGTAGGCGCGTCCGGAGAGAAGTTTGACGTCATCTCCGCTGCCCAACTGGACGTAGTCTTTTCTCTTCTTGTAGAACATTAAACTGGAAAGAGAAAAAATATAAATTAGGAAAAAATACAATTTAGTGACCAGTGTGTGTTGCCAGTGATGACATATGGTACTGAGACGTGGTCCTTAACTGTTGGCCTTTTAAAAAACTCAGAGTCACACAGCGGGCAATGGAGAGAGCTATGCTCGGAGTTACTTTGCGCGATAGAATCCGGAACGTGGATATTCGCCAAAGAACCAGAGTCACCGACATAGCTGTTAAAATTTGCAATTTGAAGTGGCAATGGGCAGGCCACATCGCTCGAAGAACCGATAACCGATGGGGAAGAAAGGTTCTGCAGTGGAACCGAAGACGCAGCGTAGGTAGGACTCCCACTAGATGGACCGACGACATTGTGAGATTCGCGGGCATCCAGTAGATGCAAAAGGCAGGATGTCGTTCAGTGTGGAGGTTAAAGGGGGAGGCCTATGTTCAGCAGTGGACGTCTTCTGGCTGATGATGATGACAATATAGTTTTGTTATGCATAGATAGGTGAATAGTGAAGGAGAAACATATAGATGTGGTTTTGCCATGTTTGTTTTTCAATTGGCGTTGTGTCACATAACATAATATAACCTTAAAATAAATAGGTACAGAAGGTCGGCTGCAAACAACGAGAGTTAATCCAGTTGGTAGTGAACCTGCCTTCTGAGCTTAGGGGCGTGTGTTCGATTCCCACCTAGGACAAACATTCATGTGATGAACATTTCTCATTTTTCGCAGAAGGCAGGTTCACTACCAACTGGAGCAACTGGGCTATCGTACGATGGTACGTACGCATATTTGTGTGCGTGCATCTGTTAAATCTCGTTGTTTGCAGCCGACCTTCTGTACCTATTTATTTTATGGTAATATTATGTTATGATACTTTCCAGGCAACCCTGTATATAACAAAATGAGATCATTTGTGTATTCAGGTGCAATGATGTCGCCTTTTGCGTACATTTGAGGCCCATCAATAAAGATAAGTGTCAACATTAATTCTAACGATAACTTTCATATGTCTTTCAACACGTAGGACATTTCCACTGATATCTCATTGTTTGTGAAGTCAACCCTGGCGCACTCCGCACTTTAGGTACGAAGCTACAAGTAGCCGTCTTGTCGGACCTGCCGCGCGATACACAGACATAACGCGACAAGAGTTACGCGATACACAGAGAGGCAACGTCTAGGTATATATAACTGTAGGTAGTTAGCGCTCGCACGTCCTGAAATGCACTTTATTGTGTAGTAGCAAGAGTCGCTACTTATTTAAATGATTTTGCAGAGTGAATCTTCTGTACTTGTATTAATGTCTTCTGTGGCGAAACTTTGTTTTTAACCAACTTCAAAAACGAGAAGATTATCAATAAGACTGTTTTTTTTACAATTATGCTTGGACCGTGTTTAGCCCCCAGTGTGCGTTGTGCCTTACAGCGTGACGCGAGCGCAGATGTGCAGCAAATGTCACTTTATTGTTTATATCCATGACATCACGACTTTCAATGTTTACACACTTCCAGAGCTATATTGTAATCACACTATCTACAGGGTTACGCATATAGACTGTACTAAGCCGAAAGGAGATCATTGTACTCATCACTATGAACAACTTTTACTACGGGATCGTGAATTGTGACCCTCTTCTTCTGATAAATACTAGTAAATCCAGTTAATTTTAAAAACGACAAAAGCCAAATTGTACAATAAATGTGAAAAAACGAAACAAACAATACATAATTAAACTAAATACAGCATGTTCACAGAATACATCCAAATATTAAAAACACATACATACATTATTTATTTAATACATGTACTGTAAACATAGTCCAAGTAACTAAATTGAAAGAAAACAACTAATTCTTATCATTTTCGCTAAGTAACCGCTTATCATTTTTTAATGTAAGACTATAACAGGCTAACAGGTAAGGCTGTAGCAGGTATGATACGATAAGTCAGCGAAGTATTTAAGATAAATTTTCCACAATGTATTTTTTTTTGTCTTGGATTGTAGATTAATTTAGTAACAAATTTTTTTTTTTGGTTGGTTTGGTGGTTTGGTTTGGTTTCTTTTGGTTCTTTTGGTCTGGGTGTTAATATCTATTTAAGTATGTATTTAAAAATATATATGTACGTATATCAGTTTCTGGCAGCCATATTACAAGCTTTGCTTAGTTTGGGGTCAGATGACCGTGTGTGCAAAAATGTCCCAGTTTTTTTTTTTATAACTATTCTTATAGAATATAATATTAATATATTTACAGCAAAGACAATTTATATCGCCATTGATTAACAGTTAATAGTATCCAAGCTATATCTAAAACAAAACATAAAACCTTAATTTAACTTAAACTAAAGATCTAAATGAAGTAAGTGAGATGAAATACCGAGAACGCTGGCTGCATTAGCGTTAAATAGATAAAGAATATATTCATTCACTGTATTAATTAATCATTATGTTATATTTATTATTTACTAAATAATAACGATGTGTTAAATTTTTTTTAGTTCAATATTATTTATGTCATTGTTTTAGGTATAATATGAATTATTTAACATTGGGAGATGTCACTGATGTCAATAACATGTGTCTAGCCAGTGTATTAAAAATAACTTTTATGAAAATAAACAAACAAAAATACTTATTTGTCTCTTGATAATAACAGATATGCAAGTTAGGTGACACAAAATCACTGCATCACACCAGCAGCCATTAAACGTCCACTGCTGGACAAAAGACTCCCTCTTAGAGAGGGGTGTTGCCATAATCCCCACGCTTGGCAGGCGGCTTGGGGATCGCAGTGTGTTCACCGTGTAATAGGACGCTGCAAAAATCACTGCATAAATCGTTTTAATTTTACAATTACGATTTTGTGGTCAAAAGCGATTTCAGGCATAATGACACCAACGCGAATAGATGTCGAAAAGAAAAAAAAGCAGAAGTCAATTGGACAGGAAAAAGATAAGTAAAAAATGTGGTAAAAAAAATACAAACATCAACTTGAAAGGTGTCAAAGAGTATAATGATGATTTCAATGTGAAAAATTAAATACCGATCTCCGATAAATAAAATGCCATTTAAAAAAACATCTAAACCGAAACATACTGTAGTGAAGGTGAAACGATTGAATCAAATTATATGCGTATACGCAATCAGATCTAAGTGAATGTGCACCACTTCCATTTAGTGCTGGACCAGCGACAAAGACAGACGTCTCGAAAAAAACGATACAAAAACAATTTCGATCAAAAAGATTTCAATTAACGTTTGCTAAAAATAACTTAATAAATTTACATACGCTATCCGCATTTTGAGATTTAAAAACATTTCTGTTTTCGCCTAATTGCAATTTTATGATAAAATTGGTGATAAAACAATACCTTGTTAGCTTTTTATCAGAAACATTTATTAATTAGTAATTTAAAATGAGATGTCGTTTTTTAATTTATTTTCGTAGCAAATTGTAATGTCATGACAGAAATTGTGAAAGGAGAAGTAAAGCGAGACATGTAAGTAAGCTTTTAGTACCATTATAGTATTTACTGATGTAAATGTTAGTTCAAATTAAAATATGTTCTATATCGAGTTTTTTTTTAGCTAATATTGCCACCTTTTAACTTGGAAAACAAACAATAAGATTTTTTTTAAGATTTAACTTTAATCTATATTTAAAGATAATAATATGTAAATTAACTAGATTTTATTTTATTTACCCACAGCCATTATTGGCTTAATTTTTAAGTAGCACTTGTCGAATTTTAAACGATTTTTAATGTTTTTTCATATTATGTACTTACTTATCTTATACATTTTTTTTTTCTTTTTTATACTTAGGTACGCAGAACTTTTACAACCTTATTTGAATTTGTTATTATTTTAATTAATAACAGAAAGCACAAATCTTTTATTATTATTTTAAAATTGTTTAACGCCTTTCCCGGTAAAATATTTTGATGTAGGTATTTAATTTCACCAATAACAATTTGCAAAGTGTCTTCTTTGTTATTGTCCAAAATGTCGTTGTGGGAGCTCATTCCACAACCTTACCACGGTAAAAATCCCGTAAATAATGCTGGCGTGTTTCTGGCTCAACGCATAAGCATTGCCATTCAACGTGGTAATGCCGCCAGCATGCTGGGTACGCTGCCAACTGGTAGTGGGCTTGAGCATTTTGATTGTCTTTAGACCTTCAACGGTCTATGGGCAGTCTAACTATATTTGTAGTTTTAGTTTTAGCTTGTATTTTGTTTAGTTAATAAAGGCGCATGACCAGAAAAAAAAAAAAAACCTAAATAATCATATAACTTTAGTGAACAACTGTGATAGTTTAAAACAGTGTCCAAAATGTGTTACAAAAAAAAAGTTTACGGTAAGGGAAGTTCAATAAACGGGATTGATAATTTTACGCCGTAAGACGTCGAATATTTTCTTCAATTCAAGTGTATTAGTTCGCACAATGAAAGTGACATCAAAGCGCGTCGTACGGGTTTTCGGCATCTCAACCATGAAACGGTGTCGCCTTTTCGTGCCCACTCTGGCAGTACGATAGAAAAATGGGCAGGAAGGAATTAGATCGTGAAGATCTCAAGCACACTCCAAAATGAAACCGATAATAAAAGGATAGACTAGCAATGTACTTGACGTAAGTATTTTTTTTATGTTTCAGTTAATTTGCAAACAAACCCACGCAGTCTCGAGTCTGGTAAGGGTGTCTTCAACTACCTCTCCAGGCTGGCAAAGCACCGTCAACACCGCTAGTGTTGCAGGTGTCCATAGGCGGTGGTTTCTGCTTACCATCACCAGACCGAACGCTTGTTTGCCGCGAATTTATAAAAAAAATATGGTAAGAAATACAAATTAATTTAAAATTATATCTTCAATGTTAATTGTTTAAATCATTAAAATTTTACACGTCTTTGTGTTTCATTTCATAACAATATTCAATTTACTCTTAAGTTCTACGCGTTAGATGACGTAGAAATTAGCATTAATTACACCATGTAGATAACATCTATACAGGTTGTAAGACAGATCCACCAGTGGAAATATTATGCGGAAATTTAACACTTTTTTTGTATGGGTCATTCTCGAAATCCCCACCAAAATCGATCCACCATTCGGTATTCTGAGTTTTTTTTCAAGTAAGGCGATAATCCCCTTTGCCTTTTTTTACTAAATCAATAGTGAGACTATCTTTTGTAATAAATGTTCAAATAAACAAACATCAAAATGGTAATCATATGTGGTATTCGAGAACTACTTCCTTTAAGGTTTGTACAGCTCCCGTGCTTCAATATTAATATTTCAATGGTTTATTAATTTATACCCAGTATGGGATAAATCAAGATGGATTAGCGAAGGTGGATGATATAGGACGTCAATAGGAACATTTAATTACTAAACCTTTTTTTAAATTGCGATTTTCGTGTTGACGACATTGTTTTAGTAGGTCCTACCTGGTCAGTTTTACAACCTTTATAAATTTTACTGTTTTTATTTGAATATTAATTTATTTCAAAAAGTGATTAGTACATAGTAGGGATTATTAGTGGGGATTAAAAAATTCCTATAAAACCGGTCTTAGTAGGTATTATGGGAAATGGGAATGACCCATGAATGAGTATAGATAATTTTAGCTTTAACTCGTTTTCTACTTACGAGTTGAGTCGATGACAGGTGCAATAATAGAAATCACTATGACAATAAGGGTTTTGTAACGAGACCTTGGTGCTATTTACCGTGGTTGTTACATCGATTATTATCTAGTTAACTGCTGTTTCTAGTTATTATTGTAGCTAATGTTACCATTTATTTTTTACACGTGCTTAATTACAGGTCGTTTCCAACTCTAGTAGTTGGCAACAACCAAGTTATTATTTACCCGACTGTATAAGGAGGGTAATTGTTCTTCGCGCGTATGTATGTTTTTTTAATTCTCCTACAGCCTGAATGGCTCGATCGATATTGATGCGTGAGGCGTCGTTAGATTCGTCTTCATGCCCAGAGTGTTATAAGCTATATTTTGCAGTACTTTTTGAATAATCTACGTGTTACACTTGTATGTATGTATTGTATGTATGTTTGTATATATTACCTCCTGTAGCACACACAGTTTGCCAGAACAAAATTATTTGTTTATTCCACGTTTAATGATTATTAACTTTTTACTTTTATGGTATTTAGAAATATATATTATATTAGTATGAGGAAAAATCCTCATACTAATATTATAAATGGAAAAGTGTTTGTTCGTTCCTCTTTCACGAAGCAACAGAGCAATGGATCAATGTGTTGTTTGTTTCATAGGAATAATTTGCGGATACTTTTTATTCCTAAAAAAACGGTTCCCGAGGGCATATCCTTATCCACGTGGGTCAAACAGCAGGATGCAGCTAGTTGATAATGTGTGTGTGTGTGTGTGTGTATGTGTGTAACTAAACTGTACCTACATCAGTAAAATACCAGCTGCTTAATTAGCAATACTGATAAAATCTGTATGACAATGGATTCACAGGCCTCGGGTTCGTAATCACCGAGGGCTCATTAGAATAATTACTGCACTGAGGAAATTGTTTGGGTAGGTGCTAAAGGCAAGGGCAAAAACATGTTAGCATTTTGCAACAAGATTTTATTTGAATTATGCTCTTAAGGCACCTGTATACCCTCTGCAGCTCTCTCGCTCGCGTATTTTCACATTATCTTTTCTCTACATAGTATAAATTAAAGTCGCTTTCCGCGTCTGTCTATATGGCTGCTAACTCCTCCTAAACCACGCAACGGATTTTGATAAGGTCTTCACCATCAGTTAGATACATTTTCACGGAAGGTTTATATATATAACTAGCAGCCCGCCCTGGCTTCGCACGTAAATTACACCCGTGCGAAGCCGGGCGGGCGGGTCGCTAGTATATATATAAAAATGAATCCCTATTTACCTCGTTCACGCCATAACTAGAGAACGACTTCACCGATTTCATTCATATTTTTTCATCTAATACTTTACAGAAGGTTCTTACGGAAAGAAAAATTAAGAAAATTGCGCAAAAAATTAAAATTTCAGGAAACTTAACGATGTTTTTAACTTCGCGCTTTTGACAGATCTAAGACAGCATCTGTCGGGTCAGCTAGTTGAAGATATAAAATTGCAGAGTATAAATTTGCAAAAAGTGTCAAAAACTGACCTTTTGTATGTTTTTTTACGATTTCAGTTACTCCTATAGTAAAAGTTGTTCATAATGAAGGGTAACAACAATGGGTAGGTAATAACCTACAATAGATAATTGTTTTGGATTTTTATACGGACAATTTTTTATGAAGCATTTATGGAGGACCCGGTTATGCTATCCTAAAACTGCGATCAGAATCACCGGAGAATGGGCAGCAGCGTCTAATTAGTATACGGTGAACGTACTGCGATCCCCAAGCCGCCTGCCAAGCGTGGGGATTATGGCAACACCCCTCTCTAAGAGGCCTTTGTTCAACAATGGATGTTTACTGGCTGATGATGATGGACCATTTTTGGCTTAGTACACCCTTTCCGCGTAACCTAGTAATTTTGAAATTAATGTCAAAATTATCATGCAAATATGTTTAAAATGTAGATTGTAGTGTTGTTGGTAGGAATTAGCTTGCAAGTTTATACCTGCAAGTTTTATTAGTCTGTTTTGCATTGTACATGTTAAATTTACTTCAAACAAACGTTATCATAGAATTTTCCACTTGCTTATTTACCTGACTACGTTAAGAGGTAAATATTATTTTATCCGTAGTGATAATGATAAAAATACCTGTACCAACTTATTTGTACAGTCGGGTAAATGTTGGAACAATTTTTTTCTTTGAGCGACTTAGTTTTGAATATTAAATACGATGGTAGCTCCCTCAGTTATTGCATAGATACGTTGGTCGTTCAGTACCTATTTGTATTGACGCAAGGTCAGGTGAATGTAATTCGTGCTCTCGGATAATTCGATGCTCATTTAATTTTATATGGAGTTAATTTTGTATTAAAAGTTGTTAAGGTAATAAGGATTAAGTAATACGAAATATACCAATGAGCTGACCGTACCAATGAGCTCTTTGGAGTTTATGTACGGATTTCCATACCACTGGCTTTTCGGTGAAGGAAAACATCGTGAGCAAACCTGCATACGTACGGAGAAGAAATTCAATGGCGTATATGAATCCACCAATCCGCACTGGGCCAGCGTGGTGGATATGGCCCAATCATCCTTTCGAGGGTAAGCTAAAAGTCCAGCAGTGGACTGTTAAAAGGCTGATTATGATGATGATGATGATGAATACGAAATAAACGGGCTAAGTGCGAGTCGGGCTCGAGCACTGAGGGCTCCACCACCACAAAATACAGAAAGTAGTGTAAAAAGACAACGTCACGCCCAGGCGGTCATCCATTCAAGTACCGACCGCGCCCGACGTTGCTTAACTTGGTGGTGAACAGAAATTTGTCACCAACACGCACTTGTCCATTATTTATTATTTGTTAGTTGATTGAATCAGGCGCTACTTTGCGGAAGTCCATTTTATATCCATTATATATTTAAAAAAAATATAACATTAATACAAATTGTAATAACGAATTCTTTGTACAAAATTAAATTCCTCTTTTTGTTTTAGGTTAGGTTAATTTTTCACTTCTATGTTATTAAAATTTTATGTCAGGTTAGGTTTAAATTAGCATCATAAATATCTATAGAGGAAAATAATTTATTCCAAAATCCTTATTGTACTCGAAACGACACGACGTAGAAGCGGAATTACACTAGAAATTCATCATGTATAAATTATTATTTGTTGTTATATTATAGAGTGTGTACTATAATCATGCCAAATTTGACGCTTGTTTGCATTACCATCTTCACATCAGAGCTAATACAAAAAATACGTTTGTTTTATGGGGACTCCCATACAACAAAAGTATTTTTAGTTAGTGCTTTTAGCTTATATTTTTTAACTTTATTATTGTTTCTTAATTAATCCGCCAAAAGTGAAAGGGCATACACTTTTACATTTAGACTTTTTTATTATTTGTTAGTTAATCTGCCGTAATTTTACATATTCTTTGAAAATGTCAACTAGCTATATATTACGGTTCGAAAGATACAGCCGTTTAAAGGTAGGACAGACAGACGGACAGATACGAAAATACGTTGTATGGACCCACACCCCTTTTTAGTTTTTACTTTTTGCCTTTGTTATTATTTCTTAGTTAATCCGCCATAACATTACATATTCTGTGAAAATCACCCTTTGGGTACGGAACCCTAAAAGTAAGTTTTTGTTAAATAATGAGTAGGTTAATGACCAAGACTTTTCATTTTTTTCCTTGGAAAAGACGCCCCTTAATTTAATTACAATCTAGCTTATTGTTAGGCTAATAAGTAATTTAATTCTAACCAATAATAAATTTCAAGAAGACGCTTTGTTCACTTGTTCTTTAGAGGTAGCACTATACTTCTTTATAAGATTCTAATTTGAAGGTTTTAAACATAATCATAAAACTTTAGTGATAAAGAATCGACCAGAGGTGAACTTTTTCACTCGTGACCAAAATGCCGGTCTCTACTTTGCTGAAAGGGTGAGCATTACCATACAACGTGGTAATGGGGCCAGCTTTTTGGGAACAATTCCCATTGGTAGCGGATTAATCGATTAGTTTAGTATTTAGGTTGTAATTTTATTGCTTTTTTCCTTGTGAAATTTTAAATTGACTTTAGTGATTAACCGTGATAGTTTAAAACAGTGTTTTAAAGATTTTTGTTCATTTAACTTTTCAGAAAATATCAGTTTTTCGTATATGGGCTCTATTTATGATCAGCTTTTTAAAGAGGTAATAAAAAATAAGACATGCCTATTGGGAACCTCTCCCTTCTCAAGTCGTTTAAAAGCCGCATAACGCTTCAAATCTAGGTACATCAACTTCCTCAACATCAGCAGCCATGTAAGAAGATCATAGGAATGATGTATGACTTCTACGTATACGATGGCAGAAGTATAAACAAAAGAAAATCATGTTTCATTTCCAACTGGACAAGAGAAATCATTGGTTGTGATTACAAACTATATATATCCATCATGCATCTATATGACTATATGACTAATGGATCTAATGATAAAGAAAGTTCTCAATAGATCCATACTTTCAAAATGGGATCCAACGAGAATTAAAAATCTCAATAGATCCATCGAGGAACTACTAATAGATCTAGTGAGAAAAAAAGTTCTCGATAGATCCATAATTTTATAATGGGATCTGAAGAGAGAAAAAATATCTCTATAGACCCATTATGGATCTTAGCATTGGATCTATCGAGAATGATCCAAATATCACTTTGACTCTAAGGACGACCACTAAGGGCCAATTCATACCGGTATGGCAAACATTAAACTACAGAGTATAGTGTTTGACATTCCGGTATTTACTTTGGTGAATAGAATCGATCAGATCAAATAACCAAGGGAAAGTTTTATTTTTTATAAATAATAGGCTTGCGTTTGACCACCATCTCGCCTGATGTTAAGCGATGATGCGGTCTACGGTGGAGCACGCTTACCTAGAAGAAACCGATTCACTCGTGATTGGAAGACACCCAGATTGTAACCATCGGAGAACACCCATACTCGTAGCTTACCTATCTAAAAACTAGACCTTGAGAGAGACTATCATCGCAGCAATTAGCCGACAGAAATAGAAGAGGGAAGACATAACTAGTGAGCAGGAACGTCATTCAATCTCACGGTTCGTCTAATCTACGCTTCCTGTTGTAAATCTGCAGACAAATGTCTGTCTGTTTCTATGAAGATTCCAGGGTTCCATTGACTTGTTAGTAATGTGATTTTTATTAGCATTTCCCAGTTGTATTTATTTATTGTAATTATAAAATTAAAAGCAAATATTATTAGTCAATTATATTACAAATAAAGTCTATAAATTGGCCACCAAAACTTAACTACGTACGTACTCAAATAACCCACCCCTAACTGTTCCTGACGCTGGTGCCCAAAACATTTGCTGCATTATCGCGTTGGATAGCAATGGCTTACCTTTGCACCAGGAACGAGCCGGAGCGGGAGTCATCACACTTTTCGTTAAGCCTGTGGCCCTATCTCTAAAATGAGCTTTTAGTACTCAGTCCCCAACAACCCATGGTCTCTAGGGCCATGGTCACTATTTATTTAGTAATATGCTAGGGACCCGGTATGTTCTAAAACTGCGACCAGAACCAGCGGAGGATAGGTAGCAGCGTCCTATTATTACATGGTGAACGTACTACGATCCTCAAGCCGCCTGCCATGCGTGGGGATTATGGAACACCCTTCTTCAAAAAGGGAGGTCTTTGTTTAGCAGTGGACGTTTACTGGCTGATGATATGATGATGTGAATAGGTTTGCATTTGACCGTCTACTCACCTGATGTTAAGCGATGATGCGGTCTACGTTGGAGCACGCTTGCCTAGAAGAAACATATTTACTCGTAATTTGAAGACACCCAGATCTATTGAACAACCCAGATTGTTACAATCGGGGAACACCCATTCATGGAGTATACGAAGTTAAATTTGTGCTCGCACAAGCTCCTAGACATTAGACCTGGTTTAGTGGAACTAGAATGTTCGGCTGGATCAGCCTAAAGAGGGCTCCATGTAATAGCTGGCAAGGTTAAGGTTGCGGTTTAAAAATATCACAGACAGATGTTTCCGAGACCAATTTAGAGAACGGTTAGTATTATTAGACGAAATTAAAGTTTCCATTCACGAAACGGATACAATGAAGACATGTTTCCTTGAAGATCTTCTAGTTTATGATTGCCTGGTACATTCAATTTCCCCGTTGGGGATACGCACTGTCAACAGTTTTTTTATTCAACTGACAGTGATTATTTTATATCCTTTATTCATCCCCAGTATATTCTTAACGAGTAGTTGCAGATGTATTTTCATTGCGCTTGGGGAAGTGGGTTTGATTCCCACCTAGGACAAATATTGATGTGATCAACATTTGTGTTTTTTCTATATCTGGGCGTTAATATCTATTTAGGTATGTATTTAAAAATATATATGTACGAATCAGTCTCTGGCAGCCATAATACAAGCTTTGCTTAGTTTGGGGTCAGCGTGTGTGCAAATTTTCCCGAATTTTTAATGTTTTGAATGTTTTTCTAAAATACATTAAAACACTTAATTTCATTTTAAGTCTTTCTACCTCTACGGGCAGTATCATGTATTATGGACACACAAAAGTTCAAACAAAACCCACTATAGTATCTGAGAGTTTACGTGGAAATTTCCTTCATACAAGGACAACAGATAAAAAGGAAATACAATTTTACGAGTCTCCACCTCTTACCGATGTTACGAGATGCGTGACTAAATCTAGCCTTTACCAGATCGAGAGGAAAGGCACAGATGGGATAATAGTAGGTACTAAACACGAACTATTAAGTAGTTAAGATTTATTGTTCGGTTTAGATTGAATACTCCATAGAGAATGGACATAAAGATGTCTAATGTATAGAGCCCAAAGTCACCGGAATAGCTCCGGGTATTAGCAAGCTATTGTGGTATTGGACCGTCTGTCGCATAATCCATTGCCATAATCCCAACGCTCGGCAGGCGGCTTGGGGATCGCAGTACGTTCACCGTGTACTAATAGGACGCTGCAGCCCATCCTGCGGTGCGACTGAACTGGGGCGGTATGTCCTAAAACTGCGATCATTCTGGCCCACCACGAATACCACCTAGTGAATACCACGAATCGGCAAACATATGCAACGCATTGGACAGCAACGAATTGGTTTGCAGCTGGCAGTAGTGGCTGGAAGCGAAAAGCTGAAGATCGAGCTGAGTGGCGTGGCTTGGCAAAGGTCTATGTACAGCTGTGGATTAAAATACGCTGATTAGCTGACGGTACGCTGATCAACGCTACGCTTACGCTGATGAAGATTGTAGAACCCAAAGAAAACGTTGACAAATGAGCCCAGAAGATCACACAGTGGGTGCCTGAAAACGGACGAAGTAGCCAAGGCAGGCCTAGAAAACGCTGGCGCGATGACTTCAATGCGTTTCAGATACAGTGGTCAAGTCTGGCGGGTGATCGCACTGACTGGAAGGAGATTGAGGCGATCTTTGCTCATGAGTCAGCATGATCAATAAATAAAAAAGAGAACGTCTTTGAGCCTGGCTCGCTCTACCTCGAACCTCCACCAACCTCGGACTAAAGGTCGACGCGAGTAACCAGAGTGTACAGTTGGCATTACAAATAGTGAAGTATAGTATTGATCTTATTACTATAATAGTGTAGATGATCATGCCGTCAAAGTTTAAAAGAACCTTAAGGGGGCTGTTCCCGTTTGCAGCTCTCTCGCTTGCACATTTTCACATTATTGAAGATATAAAATCAATGAGTGTGAATTTCCAAAAAGTAACAAAATCATGTCTTGTGTCTATTATAACATTACAAACAAAGAAATTGTCAATTTGATATATTTTAATTTGACACAGTAAAATGGTAACAAGTGATTTTTATTTCTCGTGTCATGTTATTCCGTCAAATTACAAGATATCGAAACAAACATTTCTATGTTTGTAATTTTACGATAGACACCAAGACATGATTTTGTTACTTTTTGGAAATTCACACTCATTGATTTTATATCTTCAATAATGTGAAAATGTGCGAGCGAGAGCTGCAGAGGGTGGGTATACAGGCCCCTTAAATAACCCTATAGAAGGCCTAAGCAACGCTGGCGTGACGGTCTTGACTCATTCCGGAAAGGTTAGCAAGACGTGGCGGAGGACCGAGATTTATGCAAGGAAGTGGGGGAGACCTTTGCTCTGCAGCGGGATAATCTACTATATAAAAATAAGTCGGGTTTTCCTTCCTGACGCTATAACTCCAGAACGCACGAACCGATTTCCACGGTTTTGCATTCGTTGGAAAGGTCTCGGGCTCCGTGAGGTTTATAGAAGTCATCTGGTGGCGAAACGGAGTTCGCCGGGTTTGCTAGTAGTATCTAAAAAAAACTCACTCTCACTCACCAGAGAACCTATGCCCATCAAGGAATACATAACCCAAAATAGATGGTGGTCAAACGCAAGGCTATTATTTATAAAAAAAAGAATACGTTGGAGGGTTACATTACAATGAGGCCTATGCCCAATAGTGACCTCAGGGCTAATATACTATATCCAAAAAGTACTTAAACATGGAGATTTTCAACCCAACTAAAGGTGGCTTCGAAGGAATCGCGTTCTGCATATTTCTGTAATTCCTAGTGTGAACAATAATAAGTTTATCTATCTATGTACATGTAGATAGCTTATTAGGTCCATGTTGAATTACTGTTGACGTGGTCCTTTTGTTACCTTAATTGAAGGTCGTTTGGCTATTCCATTGAAAATCATGATGTTAACATATTATCACAAAAAATATACTCACTATCGCGATGTTACAAAGGATTATATTTTTATTGTATGCCAATGCCTATTTTGTGGCAATGACGTCACAGTATAGGAATTTCCGGAATTAAAATGCCGGTAATTGTTTACTCTGTTGTGGCTTTACAATTTAAACTAGGTTTTTTATTACTTAGGTACTTATTATTTTTGCATAAACAAAATAGAATGTAGAATATTTATTTGTATCCTCGTGGAGCCTGAGGAACTTTCGGTGTATAAATAGGTACTTTCAGAATTGCAAGGTAGTCGTTTTAATATTTATTTTTTACATCTGAAAAAATACATTGATTCAATAAATCTATTACCAAAATGTTATATATTATCATATTTATTTTTGCATACCGTCTCGGTATAAGCAAATAGAGGCATAAATCGAAAGTTTTAGCTGAGTTAATATAAACTTTTCGACGCATAATGCCAAAAAAACACTGTTTTAAACTATTACGTTTTTTCACTAAAGTTATATGATTATTTACGGGAATTTACCGTGGTAAGGTTGTGGAATGAGCTCCCGATATTTTGGTGCAGTTACATGCACCATGTTCACGGGAAGACAAACAAATAAAAATAGCAATACAATATCGGAAATCGGAGAGTATCGGGAGCTCATTCCACAACCTTACCACGGTAAATATCCTGTAAATAATCATATAACTTTATATTTATTAAAATAAGTAGATGAATCAAATGTTTATATTAAGTTTTTGGTAATAAAAGTATTTGTACGCGTATGCTTTGATATAAACTTTAAATTCCCACCCTCTTCGCAAAATCCTCTACACCCATATCCCATAAGAAATTTACCTGCCAAGGCATCAGCTTCGAAAATCAAGTAGTTTTCGAGATTTCGGTATTTTGCTTATATATTTATATGCGAAAAGGGTGCCAAGCCGAAAGTGGCCAATTATTCTCATCAATGTGAACAACTTTTACAATGGAACCAACTCTGTTATCGCGAAAATAATATCAGCTGGTCCATTTTGTCGAGTGCAAGATGGAACAGCTGATATATTTTTGACGATTTCCGGGTTGGTCCCATTGTAAAAGTTGTTCACAATGATGAAAATAAGGAGCCACTTTCGTCTTGGTACATCCTTTATGCGTAGCCCTGTATATATAAAATAAGTAATAAATTATAAGAAATGCCATTATCTAAAACAGATCACATTAAACGAACAAATATTTATTTAAATAGAATAATAGGTAAACTATGTATATAATACGTATATGTAGTTAAGTCGGCAAGCATAGTTTATAATAGCTATAAAAAAAACTAATAAATAGTCCATAACACGTTAAGTAACCTAATAAAAACACAAAACGGCGTAATGAAAGCAATATTAAGAAGGGACCGGAAATCGAGTAATTTCTACAAAAGTTAAATTTTACTTGACTATATTTGATTTCCGGTCCTGCCTAAAGCAAAAATTACAATATTTTACAGCTTCCTACAAACTATTTAAACATGCACAAATAAAATAAACCGTTATAATGTTAAAATACTGTCTTTTCAATCATATCACACTTTAAAGATCCTCTAAAAGAAAACGTCTCAAATAATACAGGGTTTCACGGAACAATGGCACTAAGCCAAAAGGAGCACTCTACTCATCATTATGAACTACTTTTAGCCAACCCTGAAATCTCCAAAAAAATTACAGCTGTTCCATACATTTTTAGGTGCTTTTGAACAGCAGATTTTTTCGCGATTCTAGGGTTATAAAATATGTATGTAAATACAAATAAAATAAAATTTAAATGCCTTCAGATTAGATCAGAGAAAGATTTCAGGGTTAGTCACATAGTAAAAGTTGTATACAATGACCTCTCTCTTTTCGGCTAAGTCACCCTTCCGTGTAACTCTGTAGATAAGCACTTCAGTTAAATCCATGAAGATGCAGCCTACCCTTTATTTTAATAGCTTACAGTGCAAACATACAATGTGTTAGTGTGTTTACACACACACTAAGTAGACTATTCACCAACAAACATTGCTCACTTGCATTGTAAAGCGCAAGACACACTTTTAAGACGGGACACAAGCGCTCTCTTTCAAAGCAACTTCAACCTTAGCGTCCTTTGTAATTTATTAGGACTATACGGCGAGAGTATAGTTTCGGTATATTAGATTAGCCTAAAGGGTACGTATTCATAGATTAAACTATATTAAATAATAGTTTCTATAAATCAAACTATAAGTATGAAAGAAACTGGAATGTTTGAAATAGTTTTCAAATCATTATCAGCAATACTAAACTATAATATTCTAAATAATGGTTTCTACAGGGTTACGCATATGGACTGCACTAAGCCGAAAGTAGGTCATTGTACTCATAATTGTGAACAACTTTTACTATGGGACCAACCCTGAAACCAGCTGTTCCATACATTGTGTCGAGTGTCAATAACCGTTTTCTATGGAACAGCCCGAACAGCTGATTTTTTATCGCGATTTCAGGGTTGGTCCCTTAGTAAAAGTTGTTCGTAATTATGTGTACAATGACCTCCTTTCGGCTTAGTACATTATAATAATGCATAACCCTGTATAAATACTTAAACTATTTAGTGGAAACTGGAATGTAAGAAATAGTTTTCAATATAATTAAGCTATCTATTCCTAATAATAGTTTATTTAATACTTAAACTATTAGTGGAAACTGGAATGTAAGAAATAATTTTTAAAAGGATTTAGCTCTATTCCAAATTATAATTTCTTTAATACTTAAACTGTTAGTAGAAACTGGCATGTTTCAAACAGTTTTCAAATCATTAGCACCTAGATTAAACTATCTATTCCAAATAATAGTTTATTTAAATACTTAAAACTATTAGTGGAAACTGGAATGTATAAAATATTTTTCAATCCATTAAGAATTAGATTAAGCTATCTATTATAAATAATAGTTTCTTTAAATAGTCAAATTATTAGTGGAAACTGGAATGTATGAAAAAGTTTTCAAATCATTAGGACTTAGATCAGACTATCTATTTCAAATAATAGTTTCTTTAATAATTACACTATTATTAAAAACTGGGATGTTTTAAACAGTTTAATAATTAGCACCGGGTCAAATACTGTCACTGGTTTTAAATAGATACTAAAAACTAATTTATAGTACTAAACTCATTTATATTTATTTTGATTTCTACTTAAAATCTAATACTTTTAAAAATATGGAAAGATCTTACTTTATGGGCCTCGCGATGCACTGGGCAAAGTGGTGTATGAAATCCAAAGTAAAACAATATCTGTAACAATAGAGAACGTATAATTAGTACTTTTTATATTTGTTTTTTATATTTAGTAGTATTCGTACTTAAAACTATTTTGTCATCAACATTAAGCCTGAGTGACACTGCTGACTTGCTAAAAGGAGGAGAGTCAGAAATGAGGAGATCCGTAGACGAACAAAAGTCACCGACATAGCCCACCGGATTAGCAAGTTGAAGTGGCAATGGGCAGGGCACATATCTCGCAGAACAGATGGCCGATTGGGCCGAAAGGTTCTCAAATGGAGACCACGGACTGGTAGGCGCAACGTAGGATGGATGAACGACCTAAAAGAGACCGCAGGGAAACGCTGGATGCAGGCCGTTTCTAACCGGCCCTTTTTGAGATCGATGGGGAGGCCTATGTCCAGCAGTGGACGTCCTACGGCTGAAATGATGATGATAAATTTGGCTTTGTTCAGCATCATAAAGATGAAGTTTAAAAAGGTTGTCAACTTGGGACAGTTGGAAATCATTTTAAACTCCATATTTCTATAGGAATTGGGAATGGATATATAATTATTGGTAGATACGTACCTCACCCAAGCGTGCCGGCAGCTAGCGAAGCCAACACCACTAAGACTGCCGTGGCCACGCCTCCCGAGCCGACCTGCGCTCCATACACTGCGCCGGAGTCTGCGCTCCCGAAACTGTCAGCTGCCGACAACGTATCTGTCAAATAATCATCGGTCAGCGCGCGCTGCCGATGGACGTGGCGGACTAAAAGGGCTTTGTAGCGAACATTCTTCTGGTTAACATTAGTAGAAATCATTGTCTGTCTATCGGAGGTCAGAGGCCTTACGACTACCTTATAACGCGTGCTCAAAACAACGCAGAGGGGTTAGACAAGACCCACTTTCTGTTAGCGTTAACGCCTGCGGAAAGATGAAATTGTATAAAAATGACATTAGCTTGAGAGATGTCATCTCAAGCTAATGACATCTATACTAATATTATAATGAGGAAAGATTTGATTGTTTGTTTGTTCGTTAGCATTGAATAGGCACCAAAACTACTGAACCGATTTGAAAAATTATTTCACTGTTGGGAAGCTACACTATCCCCGGGTGACATAGGCTATATTATATTTTCAAACAAATTAGGGGTTCTTACTAAAATTCCAATAATACGCGTGCGAAGCTGGGGCGGACCGCTAGTTTTAATATAATTTCATCTTTTCCCAGGCGTTAACGCTAACAGAAAATGGGTCTTGTCTAACCCCCCAGTGCGGAAAATCACGCGAACGTGAAGCTTAACGCGCCGAGATACGGTTTGCGGTCGCGCAACTTTTCGCATCACCTAAACAGAATCACTTAAAACGGGTAACCGTAAGGCAACAGGCTTTATTATAAAAATTAATACTAAATACAGATAAAAAATATATTTAAATACACCATAGAGTAGCGTCACAGATTATCTCCTATAAATTCCGCACTCAGGAGAATCTTAAGGCGCTTGCAAACGTTGCGTAGTACATGTGCAAGTGGCAGTGTACTTCCACTACCACTTGCAATAAGCAAAACTTTGCAGACGATGCGTAGTTGCTACTTTCAACTTCTACTTGCTACTTGTACTACGCATCGTCTGCAAACGCCCTTAGCCACGCATCGATGGAAATAAACCGATAAAATCAATTTTGTTTATCAAAAATAAATGAATTTTCGGGACATTTTTGCACACACGATGATCATCTGACCTCAAACTAAGCAAGCTTGTAATATGGCAATTAGAGTCTGGCTAATGAAAGTAGAGACAGAAAAAGCGCGGCAAATTTAAAAATATCAGCATTGAAACCCCAAAATTATTATAAAATGCAAACATTACTGTGTTCTGACTGTGTTACGTTAGTATCAAGTAAGATGATTCCAGGCATTTCATACAAAATTTTGGGGTTTCAATGCTGATATTTTTAAATTTGCCGCGCTTTTTCTGTCTCTACTTTCATTAGCCAGAGTCTACATGGGAATCACTCATGTAAGATTAAGCCGGTTATTCCGACTATAGTAAAGGAAATAAAATTATTTATAAAAAAAAAACAAGCCCGTTTAAAAACAAGCCTTTCGTATTCTTCTCAGCAAACCCTTTCATTTGATACCCCATATCATGATGGTAGATAAAAAAAAATTGTCCGCCATCTTGGGGCGTCCGCCATATTGAATTTAGTGTGACGTCATTTTATTTTTCGTATTCTCTGCATGGTTAAGAGTATGAAAGGGCCATACCCATACATGTCCCTGCATATCATGGTGTTCAAAAAATAACTGGTTCGCCATCTTTGGGAGTCCGCCATATTGGAATTAAAATGGCGTTATTTAACTAACCATGTATTGTCATCCAAACTAATCGTGTATGCAAAATTTCAGCTCAATCGGTTGGGAATAACTGTTCTAAATTAAGTTGCAAAATTTGACCCAAATTAACAAGGCATTTTAAATAAAAGCTTGTAAAATCAATTAAAAGTTAAGTTATATACATAAAAAAGTACGCGTCGACTACAGAACCTGCTCCTTTTTTCGGCAGTTAACCACGTCAGTTTCCATTACAATCCACTCTATTGGTTCATTCGTAGGTGGTAGCCGTAACCTCAAGGTTACAATCACCGAGCATTCCCATTGGTTATCTCAAGATAGCCAATAGGAACGCTCGGTCTCAGGCCCCGCACCCCGCTCTTTCCTCTAACTTTGGTGACGGGCTAGGGGGTAATCTGTGAGTAGAGTTGCCGTACGTCAGCTAGAAAGCAGCTTACCGATATTTAAGTTCAACGTAAGAGATGTCCTCTGTCTTATTTACACAATAACTGAAATCCCGTCAATCTTACATTTGACCGTAATGTCGTTTTGCTGCTTTCTAGCCGACGTCATGGAGTAAACCATATAAACCAAGCTACAAAACCCAACATTAGTCAGTTTGGCCCATCGATAGCATGCAGAAGAGGAAAAAATAATTATTAAGAACCTGTAATAATAAACTTAAGTGCATTAAATTATACAGTGATTAACATCACAAACCATCCAAGTAGACGCCACAAGTGGACCTACCTCGCATGTCATATTTCCATTACAATTATGACAAATAGTCGTAACTGAGTCCGGCTAAAACCTGTCTGCTTAGTGTCAGTTTGAAACGAAAATGGGCAATTGTGCAATACTGAGTTGTAAGAATACCATTGGCCGACAGAATAAAGATATTTCTTTTCACTTTTAGGTAAGAAAAATTTGACACGCTTAGTTTTCATACAGTTTGGAGCGCTTGTGAAGTCTACTTAAATACAGGTCTATGATTAACATTTACACCTACATACAGGGTTACATGGAAAGGACAACTTTTACTATAGAGCACAATCCCCAAAAACGCAAAAACAAAATACAACTGTTTAATATATTTCATCAAGTGTGAATGGCATTTTTCTATGGAACACCTGATTTGTTTTCGCGATTTCAGGGTTTCGTATCATGAATGTGCAATGTCCTTTCGGCTAAGCACCGCCTTTTCATGTAACCCTGTATAAATAACATTAGAGTTGATTATAAATAATGTATGATATGAAATGACATGCACATACAAGCAAGAAACATATAAGGGCTTGATTTCCTGATATGCTGACGTCAGGCTGACGTCGGTCGCACGTATTTCGCAATATAATTATGCTATCATTGATACTGCACTGCAAACACCTGCTATGCGTGCCCAGATCAGCATCGCAGTACGGCTTCAAGGGCCAAAATACCTGGTGCAGCGATCAGATATTTTAGACTTTAGACTATAAATTATACTAATATTGAAACATAATTTCACATTATACGTATAATAATTAATACAAACCTAAACAAATTACAGTGACGAAGTGTAATAATTAATTTTATAAACGGGAAGGACTAATTCCCAAGATACAATATAGATAACATATAGGGTGTTTTCCACACCTAATTTGGGCATTAGTGCGTTATACACGTGTAAAAGTACTGATTTCTGAAATAAATAATGCTGAATTTGAATTTTGTCGATTTGTTAGGCCGGGTCTTAATATTCGACAGTAAGAATCGATACAAACGAACATAACTGTAAGTAGCTTAAATATCTTATTGATCAAAACGCAGTAACGCAGCAAACGAAAGACAAAAACTATCATCAAAAATAGAGCAAATCTGTAGGCACATTTACATAATGCTGTGTATATTTGTAAGCGTGACAGACGTCAGCGCGACCGACGTCAATGGACAAGGAAATCAAGCCTTACAGTGCGACGTTGCTTTTTTTTTGTCACCAACATCCACCGCCGCCGTTTATTTGTGTTGCTTATTTTTTCTATGCTATATTTATCTCTATCTCTACAAAGTATAAATTAAAGTCGCTTTCCGCGTCTGTCTGTCTGTCTGTATGTCTGTATGGCCGCTAACTCCTCCTAAACCACGCAACCGATTTTGATGCGGTTTTCACCATCAGTTAGATACATTTTCACGGAAGGTTTATATATATAACTAGCGACCCACCCCGGCTTCGCACGTAAATTACACCCGTGCGAAGCCGGGCGGGCGGGTCGCTAGTATTATATATATAATGGAGATTTACCTAACAAAGTAACAACACACTACCTCTATCTACTAACAGTTACAAACATCTATATTATGAAACTGGTAACATACCGGTTTCAGTCTCACCGACTGCCGCGCGTGAAAAACAAAAAACAAATATATTTAGTTGTATGGCAACACATAACTATGATTTGTGCAACTTGGATTTGAATAAAGGAACAGTCTCAAGCCATTATAATGAAAGTGTTTGTTAGTTGGTTTGTCCTTCAAAAAGCAATACAGCTATGTAACAATAAATTTAAAATTTAAAAAAAAGTCATTTTTTGCATAGAGATATCTATCTGGACGGAAGGAATGCTACAACGTTGTACCACCCCTCTGTTTGCGTCAGGGGTAAAAAACAAGTGGATTTTACTAAAATTATCCGATTAAATATGCACAAATCAGGCTGATAAGATGATTTGTTAATCACCATGGGGATAAGCAAATGCGTTCGTCGATTAGCCAATGACTTTGAGATGAAATGAGGTTGTTACGAAAATAGGAGTGTAATTTCTGCCAGGTCCATGAGCAATGGCTTTGATTACGTTGTGCCATTCTCTGAGCCAGTGTTTATGAGCAACATAAACTAATAATGTTTATGAGTGTTTTATAGTTTTTAAAATTATAGGAAATTATTATTTGAAAATGGAACTGACTAGTTTGGTTTGGGTTAGAAAATGGTACAACAGAATTAAAGCTAGTGACAAAAATCGTCCCCACTCTCTTGATATTTGTGTCCCCATTATGTAACTATCC
Source organism: Agriopis marginaria (assembly GCA_932305915.1). Classification (NCBI taxonomy): domain Eukaryota; kingdom Metazoa; phylum Arthropoda; class Insecta; order Lepidoptera; family Geometridae; genus Agriopis; species Agriopis marginaria. The sequence goes on along the minus strand of OW029914.1, from coordinate 14,284,076 downwards.
CCATTGTATCACTGTCCCTCATTGTATCACTGTCCCCATTGTGCCACTGTCCTCATTGTATTACACTATTTCTATTGTATCACTGTCCCCATTGTGTCACTATCCCCATTGTGTCACTGTCCCCATTGTGTCACTGTCCCCATTGTGTCACTGTCCCCATCGTATCACTGTCCCCATTATATCCCTGTACCCGCCTCACCTCCGTATCTGTTTAGCATCGCCATGATAACCCCGTTGGACCACCCGAACCCGGTTTGAAGCACGTATTCGCCTCCGCCTCCGTATCCGCCGAATATCGTCGCGTCGTACTGCGGAACGAAAATTACTAATAATAATCATCTAATTGAGCGACAGTGGCGGAGTGGTACCATGTGCGACTATCTGACGGCACCCGGTTCAATCCTCAGCCCTGCACCAATGATTTATTTGGTACTTAAATAAATTAAGTGCAGTTTCGATAACATCGCTCGACAACAGTGAAGGAAAACATTTTGAGGAAACCGGTATGTCCTAGAACCTCAAAAGTTCAAAGACATACGACATTCATCAACATGCACTGGGCCTGCATGGTAGGGCCCATCTCTCTGAAAGAAGGCATGTGTCCCAGCAGTCGGAACATTATAGGATGATAATGATGATGACTTTTATTCTAGAAAAGTTCATGGTGCCGCTGTAGTAATCAAAATTGGTAAACAAAAATGGTGTGGTAAACAAAGGTTTTAAAACAAAAGACTTTCTATAACTAGACATTTAATGTAGGGCAAACGTGTTCAGACACTACATCTGATGAAAACGTCTTATGTAAAGACACGCCCACTGAAGGCACTGAGTGTCACGTCAGTACCAACCAAACCTGCGATCCGTCAACGTTTCTGCTCTCGACTTTTAATTTTTTACTAAAATTATTTAAAACCGCGATACGTCTTGTTGTAGCAAAAAATATTGCGGCAAAAATTGCCAATCCTTCACCCCGCTCCTCAGACATTTGACTGAATTGTTTCCATTGAAAATAATCGTAACTACAAGTCTGGGCTACGTAGTAGCTTTACCTAGTCTATGAAAAAAACCCACCTTTTCCAACATAGCGCTCTTCTGCTTCCATACTTCAAAGTTGCTCCGAACCCACTTGGTAGCGATTTCACTGGCATATCTCATGGCTTCAGGCACTCCCGTATCAGCAAGCCCCATCACCACTATGTACTGTAAGGGAGGCCACGCGTTGGGGTAGTCCCACTGCTCGCCAGAGTGCTCAAATGTCGATGGGATGCCGCCTTCGAATATGTCCACCTGTGGGCAAGTGGGATTGATGATTGAAGCCTGAGTAATCTAGAATTAAATTTAATTTAATTTTATTAATGAACACCAACACTATGTACGTTCTTGCTTTACATGACAAATAGAAGGCACAAGAAATAAACTAAACCCCACCATAATTATAGGTGCAGACTACATGCTATTAAAAAACGATTATTTTTGGAATTAATTTGTGACTGAATAAAAGAATCTAAGAAAAAAGAAAAACATTACTTATAACAGCAGTTTGAACCTACCCACGCCACCAACGAATAAGTCCACTGCATCATCTCGGGAGAAAACAGTAAACTCCCTGGCTAGTCTGTTAACAGGGGCATTTTTGCCCAGATTCGTTTGATTTAAATCTAGAAAAATTCTTTGCGCTCGAAAATTAATGAGGTCAGATCGAACGCTCTGGCTATCTTTTGTATCAAATCACAGTTGGATTGTGATGATCTATACTAATATTATAAAGAGGAAAGATTTGTTTGATTGTTTGTTTGCGTTGAATAGGCTTCGAAACTACTGAACCGATTTGAAAAAATCTTTCACTGTTGGGATGCTGCACTATCAGCGGTTGACATAGGCTATAATATATCCCGGCTTCGCCCGTGCGAAGCAGGGGCGACCTACTAGTTATAAACAAATTAGCTGCTCAGAAGGCCAGGCAAAAGACACCTTGTGAGTAATGTTTCATCGTCGGTATCTAAAGACACTGATTGAGATAACTGCCCCAGCGGTCCAGTTAGTAATGAACCTGCCTTTTGCGCTTGGGGGCGTGGGTTCAATTCCCACCTAGGACAAACATTTGTGTTTGTTCTATATCTGGATGTTAAAAATATATATGTATGTATATCAGTCTCTGGCAGCTATAGTACAAGCTTTGCTTAGGGTCAGATGATTTAATTTTATTAATTTTTATTATAAATTAAATTAATTTATTTTATGCGGTCTACGATGGAGCACGCTTGCCTAGAAGAACCTGATTCACACCCGATTTTATTATTTATACAAGACTTCCGTTGTTTTAATTAAAACCGCATCATCGCTTAACATAGGAGAGTTGGCGGCCAAGCGCAAGCCTATTATGTAGTTTAAAATAAAATAAAATCGTCTGACGTGTTTTACAGGGGATAAGTGGGGGGGGGGGGGAGGCGCAATCTTCCATAGGTCTAGTGCAGCCAAGGTATCAAATCAGCCCCTGAAGATGCCTAGACTGTAGTTCTCAAGAAACGAGGGTAGAAGATTTTATTTATATTACACGGGAATTACTTACGTAAGATTAAGCCGGTCACTCCGACTATAGTTTCAACCGCAGTAGGCGATCTTTTTCAAGGTGAATGCGCGCGCGCGGCTGCGTATCGCTTTGCACTACGGGCCGCCGCGCCACGTAAAAAAAGGGTAGAGGATTTTGTCGTCAACGTCTTACATACCTTAATTTTATCTAAATAATTGATGACCCTGCTGACGTAGTAGTCCTTCCTCCCCTGGTCGTAGCACTTGGTCCAGAGAGGCGCCACGTTGGTCGGGTAGAAATAGTCACGGCGACGCCCTGACTCCAGGCTGTAGTCCAACCACACGCCCACGTCCTCGTGCCAGAGCACCTGGAACAATGCACCATATCATCATGACAATAGATAGATACAGCTTAAAATCAAGTGCAACAATCGGCGGTCTTATCGCTAAGAGCGATCTCTTCCAGGCAGGAGAGGAGTCCTAAAGGAGGAAAGAGGCGTGCAACAGTGAATAGTGTGATACTTATTTTAACCGTACATTGTTTTTTTTACATACATGTAATAATTTTTTAATAATACATAAATTACTTACAATTACGATAATATACTAATATATACAGGTAGGCACTGCAGCGTAGGTAGGCTTCCCACTAGATGGACCGACGACATTGTGAGAGTCGCGGACATCGAGTGGATGCAAAAGGCAGGCTGACGTTCAGTGTGGAGGTTAAAGGGGGAGGCTTATGTCAGTGGACATGAGTGGGAGTGAAGTATGTAGGCAGTGGACGTCTTCTGGCTGATGATGATGATGACTAATATATAATATGTATAAATAAAACAAATATGAATAGTTAAATAAACAATAACAGCGGCAACAAGGTGGCAACCGCGACAGATGAAATTGCTTTAGCAAAAAAAATATGCTTTTCCCTTTTCTTTGCTTTTTTCCTGTTGGTAAATCATCTCTTTTCTGCTTCGAATATCCCCGGGCCTTTACGGTTACCTCTTAACGCGGTCTCGAAACAGCACGCAGTTCGAAAAATCAGGCGAACGGAACCTTAACGCACTGAGATACAGTTTGCGGTCGCGCAATTTTTCGCTTCACCTAAACAGGTAGCCATATGGTTGCGTTTGACCACCAATTCACCTGATGTTAAGCGATGATGCGGTCTACGATGGAGCACGGCACCACCCAGATACACTCTTATGTTCGTACTTGTTTTCTTGAAAGAATGATTACTGTTTGTTTGTCAGGTTTACACACGTTATTAGCCCCTACAGGGCCTGTTTATATTATTTTATTTACGTTTTCTTTTCTCAAAGGTAGCAAGGATAATCACGGTAACAATGACAATAATGGACGGATATTCAAGCATGTTTGAATAAATCCATTATACCTGTTCAATAGCTTCAGTCAGCCTCGCATGCACGTCCCTATAGTACATCGCCTTGTCGTGGTTGTCCAAGCTGGAATGGAATTCGGCCATCAACTGTGCGTTCCAGCACATCACTGAGTTCAAATCCACTGGAATGATCGAACGCGTTTTCAGGTTCGTTAAGTTTCCTGAAAGAAATTAAAGAAAAGTTTAGTTCAAGGAAATTAACTGAATTTTTGTGTTTTTTTTATTTACTAGTTTCTCTTTCAACGGATATAGGACTTCTTGCTAGAACAATCAGTCCATACACAAGTATAAATTGTTTTTTTTTATAGTCCTGGTAAAAGAGCTGATAATCTTCAAACAGGTAAACAGATTTTAATGAATCATAGCTAAGAAAACTGTCGATTAAGTTACATTTCAAACAAAAAATAAAAAAACATATGATGGTTTAGCCTTTTGGAAGCTACGATGCCACAAATTATACACAGATACACACGTTAAACTTATGACACCCCTCTTCTTGCGTCGGGGTTTAAAAACGTTAACAATGCAATGTTTTTTTTTAAATTCAGGATAGGCTTGCGTATTTCCAAGTCATGTCCTCAGCTCTGTATAATAGGCATGATGACTGATTTTCAAAATCTATTCTATGTTATTCAGAAGTATCCAATATGTCAAAAATATATCATATTTCTTTAAAAAATTAAGGTTTTTATGGAATAAAAAAACAATAAAATTTTAAGTTTTAAATTCACGCCAAAACGCTTGCTGGTGTCATGGCGTCTGTCGCTACGTCACGGGTCAGTAGTCTCAGTACCTCAACGTCGTCAACAGTAAACATAAAACCTCCTTCAATCGCTTCATTATAACATTTTATTTCTGTAAATAATATTAAATTGTAATTATTTATAATAATAATAATTATTATTATAATTAATAATAATAATTTTGCAGCCCTATAATATAAGTAACATAATAATTGTAATAAGTGTTCATTTTGTTTTGTTATAACATTAATTCACCTCTGTATTATAATATAAAAGATATTTTCATTGTTTCAGCTAATAGATTCTAAATTCCGTCTTTTATTTTCTCTCTTCAGCAATACTTGTTGCTGGCAAATGTGTTATTTAAACTTTTGCTATAAAAAAAAAAGAACTTTAGGAGCCTATAAAGTCTATAAACCAAGGAATATACTACTATAAACTAAATCAAGTTATTTTGTGCAATAAATATGACTTCGAAAATATATAAGTGGTGTGTAGTCTGTGGTCCCTCAGTGCAACAACACATCTGAACACATCTATAAAAACTCCAAATAAGTTATTTGTTTACGTCCCAAAAAACAAAACACCCATACAGAACTTATCTTACATTTTAAACGCTTACATTGTTGGATATATGATGAATTAATGTACTTACATAGAAGTTTTGACGCTTCTAAATTCCGCTGAACAGAAGTCTTTGTTTGAAGCCATGAACACTCCGACCATCAATGAATCAACTCTAGGCAAATTAGCGGAATTTGCCTTGGTAAATCCTTGTTCCATGGCTGATGTCTTTTGTGGGAATGGATAACAACGACTATTAAGTGTATTTTAGAGACAGGTAAAGCGAAATCAATATTTATTTGTAAAAAATGCAGAGATTCAGTGTATTTTTATACGAAACAAAATGATGTTTACCTACCCGTGACGTAGTTCGCTCTGATTGGTGTTTAAGCAAGTATGGCCGATTGTTGTATTTTGTAGATTTATTTTACCAAATAAATTATCAATCTCGCCATTTAAATGAGAATAAATGTATTATTTTAAATCCTGGAATCCTATTTTATTAGATCAGTTAAATATTTTGGCGATACTTGATTACTGTCATCATGTCTATTGTGCTGTCGACAGCGTACAGGGCTTCAGCAGATCGTTGGTATGCAGTAGGAAGAGTTGCAGAGAGCACCGACCCCTGGGGAACGCCGGGCGTTGACTGCTATTTGATTCAACGAGCAGCAATTAAAAACCACTGGTATCAATCAATCCTTCAAGAAGTAAGGCATCCAAACACGAAAACCAGCGAGTAGGTAATAATAAGGAAGCTTGCTTATAAGGCTGAGATGGCAAACCCTGTCAAAGGCTTTCGAAAGATCCAAGGATAATGCCAGTGCCTTGGCAGTTGGCGACCGATTTTTAACTACCTTTATTAGTCCCATTAAGTATGAACCATCGAGATGAGAAGTCCCACCCAGACTCAGCGGCTGCTTTCAGTTCCGAGTACAGCTCTTCTTTCTCTTCGTACTTGTCGAAATGCCTGGAACATTATGGAGAAAGTTGACATAACTAACAATGAAAATATAACCCAAAACAGCTCAGTAATTCTTGAGTAAATATCAAGAATATATGTAAATAGATATTAGATCTCTTAAAAAAAATAAGTGAAAAGTAGAATCTCTGAAAAGTGCATATGTATGTACATTTTGTAATAAATTATAAGTTATTCACGGATAAGTTGATCGTTACCCGTCCAGTATGCTATGGTGAATTCAGTGATTAAAATGCATACCTAGCGCAGTCCACATCTTCTTTGTAACTCTCTGGTCTAGGTCCTTGTGACTGCGAGTTGTATCTCATCATTTTATATCTGTAACAAAATAACAGGCTATTACGGAAACTGACGTGGTTTTCACACCTAACTATAGTCGGAGTACCCGGCTTAATCTTAATTGAACAGTAATTCCCGTGTCATATAAATAAAATCTGTTCTACGTGATATGTGCCCTGCCCACTGCCACTTCAACTTGCTAATCCTGTGGGCTATGTCGGTGCCTTTCGTTCGTCTACGGATCTCCTCATTTCTGATTCGATCTCGTAGAGAAACCCCGTGCATAGCCTTCTCCATAGCTCGTTGTGCGACTTTGAGTTTGCTTATGAGGCCCATAGTGAGAGACCACATGGAGAGCAGATGGCCGATGGGGCCGAAAGGTTCTGGAATGGAGACCACGGACCGGTAAGCGCAGCGTAGGACGTCTACCCAGAAGACGGACAGACGATCTAAAAGAGACCGCAGGGAAACGCTCTGGATGCAGGCCGCTTCCAAGCGGCCCTTTTGGAGATCTATGTCCAGCAATGGACGTCCTATGGCTGAAATGATGATGATTATTGTTTTTATTATTTTACTTACTTCTGTCCATTATGGTCGACGTCCACAGTATGGTTCGTCATCCAGTAGTCGAACTCCTTGTCCAGAGTGTGGATGTGATTTCTGAGGAAGTCCAGATCGTAGCTGTCGTCCATGAGTAGACGGACCATCGGGATTAGGAACGGGGGTTGTGATCTGTGGATCAAATATTCAAGTCAGTTTATTGGCCATTAGACATTTTTATGTGTTTGTTATGTCGATTTTGTTTTTTGGAGAAATTACTTTTGCCATTTGGGTTATCTGTCATTTTCAAAATCTGTATTGAAGCGGTCGGGGTAGTAAAATGCAATTTTAAAGCAAAAGAGGGATGTTATATTTATGTTTAACGTGTTTATCTGTGTATCTGTGCGTCTGGCTGTGGATCGTAGCTCCCAAACGGCTGAAACCAAATTTGATGATTTGATCGAGTGTTCTTAGCTATGATTCAAGAAAATCTGTTCAGCCGTTTGAAGATTATCAGATATGTATTTTATATGGGGTTTAAAAAAACAATTTATTATTTTTTACCTCATAACGTAGTAAATTCTTCCGCCATTAGGGATGAGCCCAATTCGTTCCACGATATCGATGAAGTTGAGGATCATCCCTCTCGCTGTGCTCCTCATCTCGGAGAGTAGCAGCCCTTTGACGATCCAGTACGAGTCCCAGTAGTAGAACTCGCGGAAACGACCACCTGGATTGAGCGAGTATAGATTTTACTAACTATAACATGGTGTTCTTCAAAAGGGATGTCTTTAAGGGACAGCAATGTATCTGTGCCCCTGGTGTTACAGGCGTTATAAGCAATGGTTATCGCTTACCATCAGGCAGCCCATGAACTCGTTTGCCACCAATGGCAGCTATCTTATCAAAGCCAAGACTTGCTCTGGCGTTCATCATCACCATTATCATTTCAGCCATATGACGTTTACTGCAGGACATAGGCTCCCCCATCGATCTCCAAAAGGGCCGGTTGGAAGCGGCCTGCATCCTGCGTTTCCCTGCAGTCTCTTTTAGGTCGTCTGTCCATCTTGTGGGTGAACGTCCTACACTGCTCTTACCGGTCTCCATTCAAAAACCTTTTGGCCCATCGGCCATCTGTTCTGCGTGCTATGCTATGTGTCCTGCCCACTACGCCTTCAACTTGGTAATCCGGTGGGCTATGTCGGAAATTTTTGTTGCTCTGGCGTTATTGTTTGCTAAGTATGTCTTACCCGGCACGATGACAGGGTTATCCACATAAATGATGGAGTACTGGTCCTGGTTTTCCTTCACTTCATTTTTCATCTTTCTTCCTAGAGACAGCCACAACCGGTTCAGTTCCGATGCCCACTGGTGCAGAAGCGGGTCTTTGATGTTCTTCAGGAACGCTGGAATTAGTTTGTACTAGTTAAATTATTATAATGATTAAAAAAACTAATAATAATAAACAAAGAAGTTAATGTAGTTAATGTACGTAGTACATTTAGATCGATGATAATAAACTAATTTTTAGACCAAAAAAAACAGATTTTAAGATGATGAAAACTTAAACTTAAAAGTAGAAAAATTACTGTTAAAAACAGAGATTGAAAATCCTCATCGAAACTTTTGCTGAAGGGTCTTTATATCAAACGCCTTTTCAAAATTGGGGTTACAGACAGTCCTCTATGTAGAGGGTGCATGGAGACCGTAGAAACGGCTGCGCATCTGCTGCTAAAGTGCAGCAGCGTAATACTAATCCTCGGTCGTCGGAAGCCTGCGCAGGCATCAGCCAGCTGCTGACCTTCCTAAAGGAAACCGGATGGATGAAATAGTTACAGCCGGGCTACGCCAAATGGGCCAAGTAAGTGGCCAAGTCAATGAATGGTCTAGTTGCCTGCTAGCCTAGCCGCCTGCTTGTTTACAATGTATGGCATAAAAAAGGAACCCAACTTGAGGGTCATTACACTTGGTGACGAGGATCTGATGATGGAGCCGTGAGGTATGGTGAATCACTGACTTTTAAGTAAACACCTTTTCAAAATTGGTTAAAGACAGACCTCTATGTAGAGGGTGCATCGAAAGTAATGACGATTTAAATTATATTTGATGGAGACTGAATGGAGACTGAAGACACGGGTGCCACGGGTGGCTGAATTAGCTGCACCCGGGTGACGCCAAACGGGCGAATAACTGGTCTAGTTGCGGAAAATGCTCACTACTCAAGTATTGAGTATGCTGCTCACCTATCAATAAATAAATAAAGGTTGTAACTCACAAGGGTTGTCCTGCCAGTCAGTCGGCCGCCAGTCTTCAAACTCGGAACCCTCCGGGTCGAAGTTCTGGTTCACGAACTCCTGGATATCTGCCTTGGTGGGCCGGGAACCTGTCCTGATGATACGTGGATTTTATAACAAATGACAGTTTTCAACTATTCAGATATGGCTTCATAGATAAATTATACTAAAAAGAAAAACAATAAGCCCTTTTTTATCGTCACTTCTTTGTGGCTGATATTCCGAAAACCCGTACGAAGCGCATTGTATCTACGTTTATTGTGCAAACTGCTAGTTTGTAGAATGCCCAGAATTTCTGTAGATAGTTACAATCTGGGTGTCATCACCGTACGATCTCTACCTACTATACCCTGGAAACTGTACTTACCTGTTCATCATCTGATAGAAGTGTTCCATGGTGATGTTGGCAGACGTCTTGATCTTCATGTCGACGAAGGTCTTAGAGTCGTTGTACAGGCCCGCCATTTGCACGGTGTCGAGCAGCGGTCCGTGACAGTAGATCATACTGGAATTGATAACGGATATTGGTAAAACACTGTTTTCATATAACCAGGGTTTCCGGGTAAGGACTAGGGGTGAACAGCGAAAAAATTTTGCGATCAGTTTTTTGTCTTAGATGCTTTCATAATGAATTCCATCAGTTTTCGACCTCTGGTTCAGCGAGAGTTGAGCTGTGATCAAAGTGTTTCTGACTTCACGGTGCCTCCCATCGATACGTGACATAAAAAAGGCTTTAACAGTGGAAAACTAATACGTCACATTAGCATGTCGGTGACGCGAACCCATAAGTTTTACCGGCTAAAGAAGTTCCAATTCAAAAAAAATAGTAAAATTAGCATCACAAAGCAGTAGTATAATTTATCCCAAATTCCTTATTTGTACTTGAAGCGATGTAGAAACGAAATTACACTAGAGATTCGTCACAGAAACAGTTTTTTAGTTCATTCTAATACAATGTTTAATATCAAATTTGAGCAGAAACGGTCCAAGGGTTGCGAAGATAGGTATATCGAGAACACAGTTTGGGACAACAACTAGTTTTTATTATAATAGCCTTGCCGTTGAAAATAGAATGAGAGACATTTCTCTAATTTGGCTTACTGCAAAGGTCAGTCTCAGTTACAGTACAAATAAGAAACAAGAATATTTCTTTAAAATAATCCCGACAATCGACGACTCCCAATCCCGGGACGTCGTCTAACAAATGAAAATAATAGCCAAGTGCGAGTCGATGACAAACTTCTGTTCTTTACCAAGTTTAGCAATGTATATGTATATGTCCAAACACCGATTTTCCCAGGAAGTTGTCTTCCCAGAGACTGTGGGATCGGCCGATCTGCGAACTAGCACGGAAATCGCTACTAAATACGTGTCCTGGTGTTGCAGATCGCGCTCGTATTCTTGCTGTCTCTGTTTGGGAATCGGGACTTTGGTTGCAAGCTATGCCCTCTTTTAACACGGGTAGCCTTTTAGATCCAACCGCATTTCGTCTAGCTGTCAGCTTACGCTTGGGTGCAAGGTGCTGTGAGGCCCATCGCTGTCAGTGTGGTACTGCTGTTGACCAGCTCGGTCACCATGGTCTCTCTTGCTCGAGAAGCGCTGGTCGTATTGGCCGACACGCTAGCCTGAACGACATCATACGCAGGGCTCTTTCCACCGCCAATGTCGCAGCTGTGCTCGAACCGAGTGGTCTTGCGCGCGACGATGGAAGGAGGCCTGACGGTATGACACTTGTGCCCTGGAGGTTGGGGCGGCCCCTTGTATGGGACGCAACTTGTGTTGATACTTTGGCGCCGTCACATCTTCCTGAGACACGGGGTAGGGCTGGCGCGGCTGCCAATACGGCAGAGCAGCACAAGCGACGCAAATATGCTAACCTCGGCAGTGGTTACATATTTGAGGCGTTTGGGGTCGAGACATTGGGCCCTTTGGGGACCGGGAGCTTACCTAATTTTCAAAAATCTTTCAGAGCGCCTGGTTAATGCGACGCGTGACCTAAATGCTGGCGTGTTTCTGGCTCAACGCATAAGCATTGCCATTCAACGTGGTAATGCCGCCAGCATGCTGGGTACGCTGCCAACTGGTAGTGGGCTTGAGCATTTGGATTGTCTTTAGACCTTCAACGGTCTATGGGCAGTCTAACTGTATTTGTAGTTTTAGTTTTAGCTTGTATTTTGTTTAGTTAATAAAGGCGCTAGCCCAAAAAAAACACTTAATGTATTTGTAATGTATAGTTGGACTACCTTATCATTTCTTTCACCGAATCAAAATTGTATATTTTACTAATTTTGAACTTGGGTTTTTATGATATTTATTGTATTTTATGGAAGTACGGAGCGCGTGCGAGCTCGATCCCGACGTCCGACGATTATGTTCAGCTTTTATACAAGGTAACAAAAAAATAGGACACGTCTATTATCCGCCTCGCACTTCATTTCAATACATTAGAAAAGGATGGCGACATTTTAGAGCTGTCAAATTTAGATTATACTTTAGAGAATGGCAGCAAAATCAAAAAAAAAATTGAACTCTGTCAGAGCTGGAATAAAGCTTAGACCGAGTATAGGTATAATTTGCTTAAACACTATTTTATCCATTCATTATCAGCCAGAAGACGTCCACTGCTGAACACAGGCCTTTGACCTCCACCCTCAACGACAGCCTGCACCACTGGATGCCCGCGACATCTAGTGGGAGGCCTAGCTACGCTGCGTCTTCCGGTTCGTGGTCTCCACTCAAGAACCTTTCTTCCCCATAGGTTATCGGTTCTTCGAGCGATGTGGCCTGCCCATAGCCACTTCAACTTGCAAATTTTTAATAGCAATGTAGACGACTCTGGTTCTTCGGCGAATATCCTCGTTCCGGATTTTATCGTCCAAAGAAACTCCAAGGATAGCTCTTTCCAATCTGGGTGTCTTCAAATCACGAGTGAATCGGTTTCTTCTAGGCAAGCGTGCTCCAACGCAGACAGCATCATCCCTTAACATCAGGCGAGATGGTGGTGAAACGCAAGGCTATAATTTATTAAAAAAAAACACTGCCCTCTGTGTGTCTTTGACTGCAAGTTTATAAATATCTTTATCCAGTTGATCAATAATGAGTTTATCCACATTATCTACAATCAGCACAATCTAGACCGACTACAGATTAATTAGCTGTCACTACATGCGATTCAGGTTTGCAATTGTCAACTGGCAAGGTCACAACGAGAGCGTACTTCCGGCATAGTTGTTATACCCTAGTTATATGAATACCACCTAGCATTCATATGTCAAAGATTAGCATATTATCACAATTCACTATAAATAAATGTGTCAGTAATTTAAAATTGAGTAATAGTAAATGCAATACCACCCAATGACTTTATTCTAATTTGTTTTTAGTGTTCCATACCCAAAGAGTGTAAACGAGACCCTATTACTAAAGTTATATGATTATTTACGGGCTTTTACCGTGGTAAGGTTGTGGAATGAGCTCCCGATATTTGGGCGCAGTTACATGCACCATTTTCAGTTACATTCACCATGTTCACGGGAAAACTGAACAATGCGAGTGGTTGGTCGAACAGTTAAAAAGTTAGGTGCAGACATAACGATCTAACCTCTTTCTTAGTCTTTTGCTACGGTTATCACTGGAACTCGAACTCGAACCTAAGTCCCGACAAAACTCACTCACTGTATCACTGCGTATAGTATTTTGTACACATTTTGAACGCGGACTATTATTTTTAAAACAACCTAATACTGGATTCCACGCACTGGCGTGTTGAAAACTATCACCTCGATTGAAATTCTGGCATTTACTACTACTAAGCCTACTCTGTCTGGCTGGCCTACCTTTTAACGGCTGTATCTTAATCAACTCAGCACTTTAACATCAACATCATCAGCCAGAAGATGTCCACTGCTGAACATAGGCCTTGCCTCCGATTCGCACTTGGCCGATTTTATTTATAACACCTGCCTCTAAAGTCGAATATAGGCTTATTTTGTCCCAATGCCGTAACAGGCCTAGCAAAAAAGCATTTTTTAAATTGCAGTGATAAGGTAATGCTATCTATGAACGTTGTTTTATCTTATTAAATGAAAAACAACAAATCCGGCTGCAATGTCGCCTATGACATTCCGGTCAAAAAGAAGAATCTGACATCACCTCGCAATTCAAAATCTCTCAAGCCACAAGGTACAGAAGGTAATATAGACAGACAAACATCCATTCATACTTACTTACACACCAGATAAATCTTGCGCAGTCGGGTAAAAATATTATTGAATTCATCCAACTGAAGCTTTCGTTTGCTGAGCTTTGTTGTTTAAAGTTGGAGGTCCTAAGGAATATTGATAACTGTTTTCCATGACATTGATTGACCATGACCTATAATTATTGATATCGAGAATGTATAACAAAATATCGATAATCCTAGACACGGTAATAGAATTAACGACCTACTTGACAATTGCTTAAGGCAATAGCAAAATAAATGGCAGGAAACTGATATAATAAATCCATTTTGTAATTATTTATAAATTGTCGTACTTAAATAACTTTATCTGTGGTTTTTTAAATTAATACAGCTTTCATCAGTGGTATTTCCGAAAAGCTACAAGATTCTACAAGGGTCTACAAAAGGGTTGTCAAGTCTTAAAACGTAAGTAGCGCGTGATAGGTATCTTCATTGTTACATTTAAGTCCATTGGAGGACGGCATTTTCTTATTATCAGACGGTTCGTCTGTTTGTTTGCAACAAGAAATAACTAAATAATAATCAATTAGAAACTCACCTGTCACATATAGGAGGTAGTTTGGTCCAATCAGCGGCCACAGCCACGAAAAACAATACACTTATCATACACCACATCTTAGACATTTTTACTTTATCCTTTTCTACTTAAATATCAACAAAATTAAATTACTATCAGAAATGGCACAGCACGTAACACTTAACACTAATATCACTCAATAAATTAAAGGAACTTAAAATCACTTTTGAGTTTTATTTGGTCTTGGTTTTGAGTCTTTTCTTTTATTTACGTGTTCAAGTATGTGCTTAGGATTTTAAACGGCTTCCTTCTGAAGTGGCTTGTCATCTTGGGTTGTATGGTCAGGGTGGTAGCAACTCAAGGAATGGCACGTGACATGCCAGCGTTGAGCCTGTAACAAAAGAAAATTATCTTTAAAAACAGGCATGGTTTTGTTTTGTCAAAGGATTTCGATAGAGTCCATATTATTAATAGAAATAATACAATTTGAAATAAATGCACACATAAGTAATGTTTCCCCGACAGATTCAGCTTCACAACTGATTCTAATAATATTTTTATAGCAAAACACGATGAAAGGAAGGGAGGTGTGCCTCAAGGTTGTCTCCTAGGTCAACAGTTATCATCTATTTTTACTTCAACTCAAAATCAGTGTACGACAAATGACTAACACGAATTATCCAACAAAACGACCAACCAACCAACTGAAATAGACTTACCCGACGAACGACAAGCCGACTGACTGACGAAGTTATTGTTGTCGAATACAATGGTGAAGTGACGTAAGTTATATAGTTGATTATATGGCGGCGGATGTGATTTCTCTGTTTCTATTGTGCGAAGATTCACATGGACTATTTTAAGTAATTAATTGTGAATCTATGTAGTACACAATGATTAAAAGATTTAACTGTAGGTCAAGGAGTCGCAAATTCTAACAAAAATGAAATCGATAAAACAATGTTTGTCTCTCAGTCCAAACAAACAAGGGAGATAGGGTAAGGTGGCGTAACAGGTGCGATCGCATCAGGCCTAAATCAGGCTTGATACTTTTAGTCAAACTCACCCAGCAGACGACCTTGCCGCCTATTTTTAGTTAATGTTTAGTTAATTGGTGTCGCTGGAAGTTTCTTAAAAATTAGTAAGTGTGCCGTACTAAAAAGTTTTTCGATAAGCTAAGTGAAAAAAGTGGGTGAAAAATGGAGGCATTTGAATACAAACGATAATTTTGCTAAAGGCATATCGCTCTTGTTTGTCTGATCTGAGGTTCGAGGTGTTCTGTTGTGGTGTAGCTAGTTTGTAATGTTTCCTATATATGATACGTAAGTGTTATATTATAACTCACATGTTTATGGTTGACTGGCTAGGTGTAGACAATTATGCAATTTTTTACTATTTTATCGCAAACTCTAAGATCTTTGTTACACATATTTCAAGGCATATTTTTGATGTAAGTTGAGAGTATTACTATTTTTCATAAAGTCAATATAATGAAGTCTTCGGTTTTTGCGATTATTACAACATAATATATCACATAACAAAAATTAAAAAATCAAACTAAAAAGGAAATAAATTTAAAAAAGAAAATTAGTACAAACTCAAGCCTGGCGCAGAACTGCAAGGACCAAGGCACCGTGAGCGACTAGCCGACTACTAAGTATATATACGGAACGACGTTTGGATTTAAAAATATTGGCAGTACTTCTAATGTCATAACATTATTATGGTCATCCGTCATCTAATCTTCCAGTGACCACTGCAGTGTCCAAAATGTCAGGAATTAAGTAATGTGACGTAATACACACCTCCCGCAATTTCTGAAAGCCTGTTCAATTTAACCTATTGTCAAAACTTATGCCAAGTGACTTGATTTGCTGTTGTTTTTCGTTCAACCAATCACGTCAGTTGACATGAGATTTAACATCGTGTTGTTAATTTTTGTGTTATCAGTCTTTTAGAAACTGGGGAATAATGTGTTCAATGTTTAGTATATTTTTTTGCATGAATCGGAGAAGATACTTTTGGTTGATATTGGTAATTAAAAGTTAATAGTATATTTGTTAAAATGACAAGTCAATGTAATGTTTGAACTTCTCGCTTAGCACAATTGATTAGAGAAGCTTACATATTTGTACGAAAACAGTATTGTTAAAAATTCCATTCGGTTCCGGGGTTCCATTCGGTTCAATATTGTAAGAATAAAGTACCTATGAGTCCAAAACTGCTACCAAAATATGCCAAGTTTGTACAAAGCTACAAAATCGCGGCTTTTAATCCGCATAATTTAATCTAGTATTTGTTCCTGTTTCTTTTCTATATAATTATGTATTATAGTACTGTAAATTAAGTATCAATACTTTGAATCCTACCTTATTCTATTTTGTATGACCTATTTGACTAAATTGCATATAAATAATATTTTTATATAAATTTGTGTTAACTGTAAAGTCAAGGGTTAACCCAAAAACCGGCACTGATAGTTCTTGATTTTCAGCATTGATTTCAAGAAGGAGACATTCGACAGTGTCGAATGTCTCCTTCTTGAAATCCTTTGGATTTAAGTTTTTTTGAAGCAATGACAAATAAAATGTATTTTCTTGCTTTCTCTCATATTTCCTTTCTAATTCTACCAGAAGGTTGTCTGCACGATCGCTCTAGCATCTTTCAGCAATGACTGTTACCTATAAGCCTGCATGTATCAAAGAGATAAATATATGTGATTTTATTCGTCATCAGCCAGAAGACGTCCACTGCTGAACATAGGCCTCCCCCTTTAACCTCCACCCTGAACGACAATCTGCCATCTGCATCCACTGGATGCCCGCGACTCTCCGTGATTTTATTGCTAGACACCTATTGCTGAGATTTTAGAATCTGTCTAGATTGCACTGAAACCATTAAAACTCTCAGGTCCTTAACTTCAGGCCACCGTGATCTGACCTTCCAACGTCACAGGTCACAGCCAATTGGCCAATAAGTCACGCGAACACGAGACCGGAGAGGTAACTGACAATATCCTATATGGAGACCAGGATTCAGGGGAAAACGATTTTAAGCCTTACACTCTAGATATTAAAGAACAGCTTGAAGAACTGTAGCAACGTGATAATAGTCAGTTGTTGAATACGAGCTGACAGTGTCGGTAAATTTTGATGGTTTGATGAAGAATTATTTTATCAGCGTAATTGTAAGCCTTTGTATAAGTCTAAGAACGAACATTACTTCGCTAAACCAACAAAAACGGTAACTAAACGACGATGAGATCGAAAAAAGAGCACGCAGATCTAAGAGATATACAGTACAGCCTATACAGTATACCTCCTCAATTACACCTTGAATAGACATGGGGTATAGTTCGTAGAAAGCAAAGAAGACTGCAGGAAAAGGCAGTGCAATCAAAATCCAACCTGACGATGAGCCAGGGGTCCAATATTACTCCATCCTGACACCAAACACTATTAAATTGTTAATAAAGGCATACTAGCAGCCTACACATGATATTATTTACAAACAAGTGAGCAGAAATCATGTGCGGAACACTCGACGTGGCAAACTATGGTCTTCCTGTGTTGATTCAGCCAATTGACTCCTGTATCAATTGGAAGATTAGCTTACCTTTGGCCAACCTTGGCCGAATGCGAAGACCATGCTTGATTCTAGAATGTCTAGATGATTCTAAAGGTTTGCACGGACGAGTTTTGGCAAATAACTTTGGGCATGATTGGACAAATGTGGAAGACAATACTTCAAGTCGTTTTGGAAGTAGGATGAATGGTAAACCCTTAGATAAATATACGTAGTATAGAAATAGATCGTTGGGTAAACCTGAATGTAAGTAAGTTAATAATATTTTAGGATATTCTGTTTTAAATGATTTGTATAATATTATTATTTTATGTATTTTTATTATCTGATCACCGCATCAGAAAGTTGAAGTGCCAGTGAGCAGGACACATATCACGTATAACAGATGGCCGATGAGGCCGAAAGGTTCTGGAATGGAGACCATGGACCGGTAAGAGCAGCGTAGGACGTCCGCCCACAAGATGGACGACCTAAAAGAGACCGCAGGGAAACGCTGGATGCAGGCCGCTTACGAACGGCCCTTTTGGAGACCGATGGGGGAGGACAAGTTTAGACGACAAATGTTTTAAAACAACAATTTAAAAAATCTAATTATAAAAGCATACTATAACTATTAATTACTTTTTAGAGGACAAACGGGCTTGGAAATCTTTTACTATAGATAATATTGACATTGTATAAAATTTAATTAAGTAAATATAATTTATTTGACATAATTATTATGTTATTTATTATTCACACATTTTTATTACAAATAATTTGCATTGTACAGCTTTTGACGTTCAAAAGTGTACATAACTGTACCAAATTTATAAAAATAAATTATTGATTGAAGCCTATGGCTGAAATGATGTTGATGATGATTATCTGATCAAGTCCGTAAATTTAAGAGTATTAAATATAAAAAAATATATATCTTAGGCGTTTGTGAATGTAAGTATGACACTGTTGTGAGTACAGTATAAAATTTAAAAATTCTGGGCTATTGTGATAAGTTTTTGATGGTATTGAGCTGGTTTATGGTATGAGGTACCCATCAGTTACGGTTCCTGTCATTATCTTGTGGCGGATGATGACTTTGCCATCCACTAAATAGGCCACTAATAAAAGCTGCCCCGGAGGGTCAACATTGGGTGAGAGTGCTGCATTTTCATTAGACGCTAATCGTGACTTTTTGCCTTTAACAATTCCACCCTGGAGCTTAGGTTCTTAGCTCTTGCAGATTATATCCCCGGACGGCCGGTTAAAGCCAGGGTTACAATCTGGGTGTCTTCAAATCACGAGTGAATCGGTTCCTTCTAAGCAAGCGTGCTCCAACGTAGACCGCATCATCGCTTTACATCAGGCGTGACGGTGGTCAAATGCAAGCCTATTATTTATAAAAAAAAGGGTTCTTATTTCGCCACTTTAAATCTGTGTACGCGATGTCACCACTATTATATTATTATTAAGGTAAATAGAAATCACGTATGACAAATTTTTAAATTTCTTTTAGTTCGGGTAATTTTAATTTAAAAAAACCGATCACATAATTATCTATTTAAAAATCGACTTCAAAGTTAGTAAACTACGCAATTTCGTTTACTTTTTTCAGGGGTAAGTGCCTTTATTAACTAATCAAAATACAAGCTATAATGTTTAATGTAACCATAATATTTTTATTTATATTACAAGGAACATAAAAGAAAAAAAAAACAATAAATAAAATGTATGAAAACCACGTCAGTTTCTATAATAAAACCATAACATTATGCAGTTATATTGATTTAAAAACCATGAACCGATTTTGATGAAATGGCACCCATCTGAAAGTATATTCTTTAAAAAAAAACTTTAAAATAGTATTTTTTTTCTTTTTCTAAAATTGTTTTTTTTTTAAAGAAAGCGATCCCGGTATTTTTTGATACAACTCGCCGGGATCCGTTGCTAATTCAAACCGATACCGCGATCCGTGGATACAAACCCCGAAAAACATTAGCATCATTGTGGGCAGTCGGATAAAAACAGTATTTGCATTAAGTTTCACAGCTGAAGGAATGGAAATGAATAGAACTGAGACAATGAACTTGACTCGCTCGCTACGTCTAGAGCTAATCTTGTAACTGAACAGTGTAGTATAACATAAACACGTGACGACGTTTCTAGCCGCACGTGGAACCAAACAATAAATTTCCCAAGTCGTGCCATGAGACACGTTCGTATCGTAGAAAGCAATAAAACATGCAAAGTGAGATTATTAAAATGTTAGTTTTAACTATAATTATCAATTTAAAAAACAGACATAAAAATAAGCAATTTTTTTAATAATAAGCATACTCGACCGCCAATATTAACTCGCCTGATATTAAGCGATGATGCGATCTACAATGGAGCACGCTTGCATAGAAGAAACCGATTCACTCGAGATTTGAAGACACCCAGATGGTAATTATCGGGGAACACCCCAAAGAGAATTTAACCGCTTAATGAAACGGGTGAGACGCCTACGCCGAGATAAGCTTATACGTTAAACTTTAGAGTAATGTAAAAAACGTAGAAGTTTGATTTCGCACCCGTTTCATACATTCGTGAATTTGTATTAGTTGCGCAAGACTCATTCAAGCAGCTCATTCCACAGATAGCAGTTCGCTCAATAAAAGTGGATTCAAAGCGCATATCAAACATAAAGCAGTGACGATTTTAAATATGCAATTTTGTTTACTTGGATTAGATATTTTTCCAGTTACTTTGATTTAAAAATCTAACTATCTACTAAACCGATTTTGAAAGTTATGTGAGACCAATCTGAAAGTATAAACTTGTAAATATAAAAATTATTTTTCAAATCAGCTCTGAGGTAACAAACATAAAAAAATTGAATACCCTAATTTTTGAGTAGGTTCAAAAGAACCTGAATGAAACGAGGCGAAGCGCAATAAATAAATTAACTTACATGATAATAACAATGCAGTTCTCAAAACTGAACTTCACAGACGACCACAAAACACCACACAGTTCCGAATCATAACCACGACTGAAAATGAAAACCACTCCATGTAATGGCAGCATCCCACTATTTTCAATCTGGCACGTCACAAACGTAGAGTACATTGCTGGTAATGATAGAGTCACGTGGAAGACCCGCCTACGAATCCATATATAGCCAGCAACATGATGCAAACAAGGGGGCATGCGATATCGCACGTGCGCTCACGACACTGCCAAGCTAAGTCACACGGTCACACCCCCCAAAAACGATGACGTGAACAGGTATAATTAATCACAGCTAGTAGAAGTCTATAGCAAAACAAACATATGATGTAAGTACAGTAGTAGATTTTTGCTTTCAGTCCAAAGAGAGTGCGTCAATGGAATCATATGAGCGGGTTTCGAAAACAAATTTGTCATGTGTTTGTATTGGAACTTCATAGTAGGTAATTATGTTTTACCTCGGAATGCATTAATTATAAAATCCTTAGCATTCCCTATTCCCTGTTCTTTCTCGAAACAATAGAGCAACGGATTTTCATAATTAAAGATTAAGATAATTTATTTGCACAAGACACGAGTAAGTCATACACACATTTAAAAACGCATGCACAATAGGTGGGTTAAAATATTAGTCACTTTGTATCATGTTTTGCCTAGTTTGTAGGCGTACAAATCTAGAGAGATGGTATAAAAATTCCGTAAATATTATTTATTTAAAAAATATTAACTAAATTAATTATCGAAACAATTTCAATAGTTAAGATGTCATGTTATTAATTTAAATAGTTAACAGATAGACAGTACTATAATTGTATGGCAAACAAACTGCTTTCTGCCGTGATTACTAAAATTAAAAAAATTTAAAATTTTTCGAATACTACATTTCGGAGAGTGTGCTTCAGATCTGCATGAACTAATGGGTGAACGAATGAAACTTCCTGGGAATGGTTCGTATGATTACGCACGAAAATATCATGCGAAATTAAAGGTTTTGTATTGATAGAAAACAAATTCGAATGGTTCAAACCACTCGTTGCGTTAGCGAGTGATATATTGCAAAAATGCGAGTTTTATTCGGGATTTCTTTCTAAAGTCATTAAGTTCGCATGATATTTTCGTGCGAAATATTGTTATTTTTCTATCGAACGGTCAGAGCGAGCTCAAAACGACGAAACCATTTAGTGGCTGATATTCCGAAAACCCGTACGAAGTGCATTGATACAAATTTTATTGTGCGAACTGCTAGTCATTCTCTAGAAAGCGCTGCCGGAATGGGGGTTGCCCGTTTAACAAATCTGGGAGATGTCTTCAAGTCGCGAGTGAATCGGTTTCTTCTTTTCTTCTCGGCAAGCGTGCTTTTAGACCGCATCATCGCTAACAAGCGAGGTCAACAGAAAAAAAATAAGGACCGGAGAAGGAAATATTTTTATATCGGAAAATTAACGGTTTCTGTGGGAATTTTACGTGCGTGAAATGTCGCGCAGTTAGAATAACAAAAAACACGAGGCAACAATAGCAACACAAAAGGAAAAGGAAAAAATATATTTATTAATGCAAATAGAGAAACATATAAATCATATACATCATACAAATAAGGAAAAATTATACTTACATGCATCCTATTGTCATTATTAGTACTTATTGCGTTTTCCATAGGCACATAATTATTTTAAAATTAGACTACAATAATTATCAATTTAAAAAACCGACTTCAAAATAAGTAAGCGCCCAAACAAAAATATTAATATTGCCAAATCAACAGGCGCTCGTACAAATTTATTTGTAGTATTGGAGCCGGTTAACTAAACACAATATTGACCCAACAAACACAAACTTTTAAATGACAATCAATTCAAATATTGAAACAGAAAGAATTACTCGAATGTTTAACGTAGACCGTGATAATGAACTAACACGTGGGAAACCAGTGACTATCATTCAACAAAACGAGCACCTGAACAACGGTATAACGGTAGTGATAAAACATGCAAAAAATGTGTAACTATGATTATGCAGACTAAGTACTTACTTGAAAAGTTTTCAAACTGGATAAAAATTCTAATACGGGAAACTTACCGTGATAAGTTTGGGGACGGAGCTCCCGCCCGATATTTTGGCGCAGTTACATGCATCATGTTCACGGAAAGACTTCTCCCTCACATCCACATCCTCATCACGGTAAATATCCCGTTAAAAATCATATGTAGTTTAAAACAATGTTTCTGGATTTGGGAAGCCAATGAAAGACATATTTGACGGCTATAAATACTTGTCATTTATTTATCGTCATTAGCAAGAGAGGCGTGTGCTCTCTACTAAGCGCGGAATCAATGAGACTGAAAATCTCATTTAAGCCTTCTAAACCAAATTTACATGAACAATAAGTGCACTGTTTAGTTTAATGTAAATAATATATAATTATGTACGAAAGAGAAAAACCCAATTATACACATGTTAGAGTGTAACAGGTTGATTTTTGTAACACTATTCCTACAGTGTTAATTATTATAATTATAAGTTTTAAAAAAACACGCTTAGCTATTGAAGAGTTCTACTATACACCCCCCTGTTCCATAATCAGACTCTCGTCATCATATTCTGTCGAACACGTTCAAGTTTTTAATGGGGATGTCGGAGACGCCTAATTGTACAGACTTTGGCTTGGTTGATGATTTTCAACAGATCTGTGGGCTTACTCTTGACACTCGATTTCAATCGTAATTTGTGATTGGGATCGAAAACATGCCATTTTGTACTCTTCAATCGCGTCAAGAGTGCCGAAAGCGTCGAGTTGAGTCGATTTTATTTAGTTCCATAAAATTCCACCATTATCGGTTCCAATCGTGCGCTAGTTTAGAATTCAAGAGTACCAAAATTGCATGTTTTCGATCACAATCCCAAATTACGATGAAATCGAGTGTCAAGAGTAAGCCCACTGATCGAATGTGTCTGGAACGAAGTGATGCGTCAGAATTTAGAAAGTAATTAGATTTATGGGAGTGGCATGGTCGAATATCGACAAAACTCTTTTTTTTCCGTCTGCAGCTCCCTCGCTCGCACTATTTCACATTATTGAAGATATAAAATCAATGAGTGTGAATTTCCAAAAAAAAGTAGTATGATACCCAAGTGAAATATTCATGATAGTCACTTTCGCCGTTCTATGTAAGAGGATTCTTATAAGAGGATGGAAAAGAACATCACTATTTGACGATACAGACCTCTCTAGATATACCTTTTCCCTTTCAAGGTCATTTTCCAAGCAAATCAAGGACTGCAATATCTATATTTAACCGATTGCCGACATCCGGATGCCTGGTACCATTCGGAGAGGTCGTGGCAATTCGCTCGCGACCTGACACGTACCTAATGGAAATATATCTAACTATTCTCTGGGAAGAGGTCCAAGAATGAAGTTTAGTGATCATTTATTTTCATCAATCGACGATATTAAAATGATTGCATAAAATAGATGAGGCGTCAACACCGATCTAAAAATGTGGCAAAACAGAGCGTACGTTCAGCGCTACAAGCATTTATGAATACGAAGTAACTAATCTTGAATCGAATAAAGATAATGCAGCCCAGAATCTGACGTAAAGACATGCGTCAAAAAGGCTGACTGATCACAATGATTTAACGTTGATCTTCGCGTTCTCACTAGATTTAAATATTTAGTTTCAATCACCGTCGCCATTAATGTATGCCTAACGTGAGTGGACAAAGTTAGTTATTATACGCCAAGTTTGCAAAACTGAGACCAGACGATCTAAAAGAGACCGCAGGGAAACGCTGGATGCAGGCCACTTCCAATCGGCCCCTCCTGGATATCGATGGGGGAGGCCTGTCCAGCAATGGACGTCCTATGGCTGTAATGATTATAATTGCAAAATTTATTTTCTTGACTTATGCCTAGTTAAGAAAAAACAAAGTCCCTTTTGGTAAATTTCGTAATAGTTATCAAGAACAGTTATAGATATCAACAAGGAGCGAACCGAGACATGAATAAAAAAAAAACACGAGCTTTTGCTATAACGAAAGATTAACATTTAGCGGAAAAGATATTTTAAAGAAATTATAGTGTAATTGCTTACATGGGTAACGCCGCCGTCAAAATTATCGTTATTGTGGTTGCCACCAGCGAACCTGACTTTGGCATGAATGGACGAATCGAAGGACAGCCGTAAATAATGACACAGGCTCGGCACTCGCCTTTTTGGCAAACTTCCCTGGCTCCGGTTTGGAATCTTCCACTACTAATAAACTAATTGTTACTGTACCTGAACACCTGACGAAATCACATAATACATGGAACAGACGACCAAATGAAGATGTTTTACAATCCAATTCAATGCAAATTTGTGACAAATGCAAATTTGTAAAAGACTTCTGGCAAAATTTCCTATATAACTAAAACACTGGAACAGGTGTTCAAATGTAGATGTTTCACAAATGCAAATTTGTATTGTAAGACCTTTGATAAATCGTTCATGCTGACAGTTTTTGATGGCTGCTACATAAAGTTTTGTAATTTAAACTTAGGGATCCGTTGCTAATTCAAACCGATACCGCGATCCGTGGATACAAACCCCGAAAAACATTAGCATCATTGTGGGCAGTCGGATAAAAACAGTATTTGCATTAAGTTTCACAGCTGAAGGAATGGAAATGAATAGAACTGAGACAATGAACTTGACTCGCTCGCTACGTCTAGAGCTAATCTTGTAACTGAACAGTGTAGTATAACATAAACACGTGACGACGTTTCTAGCCGCACGTGGAACCAAACAATAAATTTCCCAAGTCGTGCCATGAGACACGTTCGTATCGTAGAAAGCAATAAAACATGCAAAGTGAGATTATTAAAATGTTAGTTTTAACTATAATTATCAATTTAAAAAACAGACATAAAAATAAGCAATTTTTTTAATAATAAGCATACTCGACCGCCAATATTAACTCGCCTGATATTAAGCGATGATGCGATCTACAATGGAGCACGCTTGCATAGAAGAAACCGATTCACTCGAGATTTGAAGACACCCAGATGGTAATTATCGGGGAACACCCCAAAGAGAATTTAACCGCTTAATGAAACGGGTGAGACGCCTACGCCGAGATAAGCTTATACGTTAAACTTTAGAGTAATGTAAAAAACGTAGAAGTTTGATTTCGCACCCGTTTCATACATTCGTGAATTTGTATTAGTTGCGCAAGACTCATTCAAGCAGCTCATTCCACAGATAGCAGTTCGCTCAATAAAAGTGGATTCAAAGCGCATATCAAACATAAAGCAGTGACGATTTTAAATATGCAATTTTGTTTACTTGGATTAGATATTTTTCCAGTTACTTTGATTTAAAAATCTAACTATCTACTAAACCGATTTTGAAAGTTATGTGAGACCAATCTGAAAGTATAAACTTGTAAATATAAAAATTATTTTTCAAATCAGCTCTGAGGTAACAAACATAAAAAAATTGAATACCCTAATTTTTGAGTAGGTTCAAAAGAACCTGAATGAAACGAGGCGAAGCGCAATAAATAAATTAACTTACATGATAATAACAATGCAGTTCTCAAAACTGAACTTCACAGACGACCACAAAACACCACACAGTTCCGAATCATAACCACGACTGAAAATGAAAACCACTCCATGTAATGGCAGCATCCCACTATTTTCAATCTGGCACGTCACAAACGTAGAGTACATTGCTGGTAATGATAGAGTCACGTGGAAGACCCGCCTACGAATCCATATATAGCCAGCAACATGATGCAAACAAGGGGGCATGCGATATCGCACGTGCGCTCACGACACTGCCAAGCTAAGTCACACGGTCACACCCCCCAAAAACGATGACGTGAACAGGTATAATTAATCACAGCTAGTAGAAGTCTATAGCAAAACAAACATATGATGTAAGTACAGTAGTAGATTTTTGCTTTCAGTCCAAAGAGAGTGCGTCAATGGAATCATATGAGCGGGTTTCGAAAACAAATTTGTCATGTGTTTGTATTGGAACTTCATAGTAGGTAATTATGTTTTACCTCGGAATGCATTAATTATAAAATCCTTAGCATTCCCTATTCCCTGTTCTTTCTCGAAACAATAGAGCAACGGATTTTCATAATTAAAGATTAAGATAATTTATTTGCACAAGACACGAGTAAGTCATACACACATTTAAAAACGCATGCACAATAGGTGGGTTAAAATATTAGTCACTTTGTATCATGTTTTGCCTAGTTTGTAGGCGTACAAATCTAGAGAGATGGTATAAAAATTCCGTAAATATTATTTATTTAAAAAATATTAACTAAATTAATTATCGAAACAATTTCAATAGTTAAGATGTCATGTTATTAATTTAAATAGTTAACAGATAGACAGTACTATAATTGTATGGCAAACAAACTGCTTTCTGCCGTGATTACTAAAATTAAAAAAATTTAAAATTTTTCGAATACTACATTTCGGAGAGTGTGCTTCAGATCTGCATGAACTAATGGGTGAACGAATGAAACTTCCTGGGAATGGTTCGTATGATTACGCACGAAAATATCATGCGAAATTAAAGGTTTTGTATTGATAGAAAACAAATTCGAATGGTTCAAACCACTCGTTGCGTTAGCGAGTGATATATTGCAAAAATGCGAGTTTTATTCGGGATTTCTTTCTAAAGTCATTAAGTTCGCATGATATTTTCGTGCGAAATATTGTTATTTTTCTATCGAACGGTCAGAGCGAGCTCAAAACGACGAAACCATTTAGTGGCTGATATTCCGAAAACCCGTACGAAGTGCATTGATACAAATTTTATTGTGCGAACTGCTAGTCATTCTCTAGAAAGCGCTGCCGGAATGGGGGTTGCCCGTTTAACAAATCTGGGAGATGTCTTCAAGTCGCGAGTGAATCGGTTTCTTCTTTTCTTCTCGGCAAGCGTGCTTTTAGACCGCATCATCGCTAACAAGCGAGGTCAACAGAAAAAAAATAAGGACCGGAGAAGGAAATATTTTTATATCGGAAAATTAACGGTTTCTGTGGGAATTTTACGTGCGTGAAATGTCGCGCAGTTAGAATAACAAAAAACACGAGGCAACAATAGCAACACAAAAGGAAAAGGAAAAAATATATTTATTAATGCAAATAGAGAAACATATAAATCATATACATCATACAAATAAGGAAAAATTATACTTACATGCATCCTATTGTCATTATTAGTACTTATTGCGTTTTCCATAGGCACATAATTATTTTAAAATTAGACTACAATAATTATCAATTTAAAAAACCGACTTCAAAATAAGTAAGCGCCCAAACAAAAATATTAATATTGCCAAATCAACAGGCGCTCGTACAAATTTATTTGTAGTATTGGAGCCGGTTAACTAAACACAATATTGACCCAACAAACACAAACTTTTAAATGACAATCAATTCAAATATTGAAACAGAAAGAATTACTCGAATGTTTAACGTAGACCGTGATAATGAACTAACACGTGGGAAACCAGTGACTATCATTCAACAAAACGAGCACCTGAACAACGGTATAACGGTAGTGATAAAACATGCAAAAAATGTGTAACTATGATTATGCAGACTAAGTACTTACTTGAAAAGTTTTCAAACTGGATAAAAATTCTAATACGGGAAACTTACCGTGATAAGTTTGGGGACGGAGCTCCCGCCCGATATTTTGGCGCAGTTACATGCATCATGTTCACGGAAAGACTTCTCCCTCACATCCACATCCTCATCACGGTAAATATCCCGTTAAAAATCATATGTAGTTTAAAACAATGTTTCTGGATTTGGGAAGCCAATGAAAGACATATTTGACGGCTATAAATACTTGTCATTTATTTATCGTCATTAGCAAGAGAGGCGTGTGCTCTCTACTAAGCGCGGAATCAATGAGACTGAAAATCTCATTTAAGCCTTCTAAACCAAATTTACATGAACAATAAGTGCACTGTTTAGTTTAATGTAAATAATATATAATTATGTACGAAAGAGAAAAACCCAATTATACACATGTTAGAGTGTAACAGGTTGATTTTTGTAACACTATTCCTACAGTGTTAATTATTATAATTATAAGTTTTAAAAAAACACGCTTAGCTATTGAAGAGTTCTACTATACACCCCCCTGTTCCATAATCAGACTCTCGTCATCATATTCTGTCGAACACGTTCAAGTTTTTAATGGGGATGTCGGAGACGCCTAATTGTACAGACTTTGGCTTGGTTGATGATTTTCAACAGATCTGTGGGCTTACTCTTGACACTCGATTTCAATCGTAATTTGTGATTGGGATCGAAAACATGCCATTTTGTACTCTTCAATCGCGTCAAGAGTGCCGAAAGCGTCGAGTTGAGTCGATTTTATTTAGTTCCATAAAATTCCACCATTATCGGTTCCAATCGTGCGCTAGTTTAGAATTCAAGAGTACCAAAATTGCATGTTTTCGATCACAATCCCAAATTACGATGAAATCGAGTGTCAAGAGTAAGCCCACTGATCGAATGTGTCTGGAACGAAGTGATGCGTCAGAATTTAGAAAGTAATTAGATTTATGGGAGTGGCATGGTCGAATATCGACATAACTCTTTTTTTTCCGTCTGCAGCTCCCTCGCTCGCACTATTTCACATTATTGAAGATATAAAATCAATGAGTGTGAATTTCCAAAAAAAAGTAGTATGATACCCAAGTGAAATATTCATGATAGTCACTTTCGCCGTTCTATGTAAGAGGATTCTTATAAGAGGATGGAAAAGAACATCACTATTTGACGATACAGACCTCTCTAGATATACCTTTTCCCTTTCAAGGTCATTTTCCAAGCAAATCAAGGACTGCAATATCTATATTTAACCGATTGCCGACATCCGGATGCCTGGTACCATTCGGAGAGGTCGTGGCAATTCGCTCGCGACCTGACACGTACCTAATGGAAATATATCTAACTATTCTCTGGGAAGAGGTCCAAGAATGAAGTTTAGTGATCATTTATTTTCATCAATCGACGATATTAAAATGATTGCATAAAATAGATGAGGCGTCAACACCGATCTAAAAATGTGGCAAAACAGAGCGTACGTTCAGCGCTACAAGCATTTATGAATACGAAGTAACTAATCTTGAATCGAATAAAGATAATGCAGCCCAGAATCTGACGTAAAGACATGCGTCAAAAAGGCTGACTGATCACAATGATTTAACGTTGATCTTCGCGTTCTCACTAGATTTAAATATTTAGTTTCAATCACCGTCGCCATTAATGTATGCCTAACGTGAGTGGACAAAGTTAGTTATTATACGCCAAGTTTGCAAAACTGAGACCAGACGATCTAAAAGAGACCGCAGGGAAACGCTGGATGCAGGCCACTTCCAATCGGCCCCTCCTGGATATCGATGGGGGAGGCCTGTCCAGCAATGGACGTCCTATGGCTGTAATGATTATAATTGCAAAATTTATTTTCTTGACTTATGCCTAGTTAAGAAAAAACAAAGTCCCTTTTGGTAAATTTCGTAATAGTTATCAAGAACAGTTATAGATATCAACAAGGAGCGAACCGAGACATGAATAAAAAAAAAACACGAGCTTTTGCTATAACGAAAGATTAACATTTAGCGGAAAAGATATTTTAAAGAAATTATAGTGTAATTGCTTACATGGGTAACGCCGCCGTCAAAATTATCGTTATTGTGGTTGCCACCAGCGAACCTGACTTTGGCATGAATGGACGAATCGAAGGACAGCCGTAAATAATGACACAGGCTCGGCACTCGCCTTTTTGGCAAACTTCCCTGGCTCCGGTTTGGAATCTTCCACTACTAATAAACTAATTGTTACTGTACCTGAACACCTGACGAAATCACATAATACATGGAACAGACGACCAAATGAAGATGTTTTACAATCCAATTCAATGCAAATTTGTGACAAATGCAAATTTGTAAAAGACTTCTGGCAAAATTTCCTATATAACTAAAACACTGGAACAGGTGTTCAAATGTAGATGTTTCACAAATGCAAATTTGTATTGTAAGACCTTTGATAAATCGTTCATGCTGACAGTTTTTGATGGCTGCTACATAAAGTTTTGTAATTTAAACTTACAGGTTAAAGTGGAATACTTCTATGATATGAACAAATTCACGAAGTTATAAGAAAAAAATATTAAATACAGGGCCCTCTTTCATCACACATATACACATACCAAATATGTTAAAAACGTAATTTACCAAAGATTATGCATCGTTACAAAAAATATTAATATAATATTTAAAATATGTACTACCTATGCGTCAAATCTATATTTATGGACGCCATTATTAAAAGTTATTTTAGTGTACCAATGAATCAACACACAACTACATAACGCTAGAGATTCTTGATCTTGAAGAACGTATTTACAAAACACTTGTATAAGATGACATAGTATATAATAAATGCTAATAGAGAAACCATAAATGCAAGACAACACGAAGAAAACTAGGCAATGCAAACTAAAATAAACCAATTACTTTTATAACAATCGAGATAATGGATAATATAATAAAGCATTTTATGCAATAGCACACGGACATTGCAGATCACTTAAAAACGGTAAAAAGAAGTAAATTGAATATCGGCCAAAACTGGTTCAGATTTCTGCGAAGAGGATGCTGCTATTTTGGCATTTGGTCCGGTCATTGACATTGTGAAGGTTGGTTAATATATTCTACAGATAGAACGAACGTACCCATCTCTAAGTACGAAGCACTTGGAATAAATTAGTGAGTAAATTACAAAACAAAAGGAATACTTATTTACATGGATATACAAGGAAATTAAAGATGGCCTAACTAAACTGTTTTTTTTTTGCATAAGTTATATGATTATTTACGGGATATTTACCGTGGTAAGGTTGTGGAATGAGCTCCCGATATTTCGGCGCAATTACATGCACCATGTTCACGGGAAAACTGAAGAATGCGGGTGGTTGGTTGAACAGTTAAAAAGTTAGGTGCAGACATAACGATCTACCCTCTTTCTTAGTCTTTTGCTACGGTTATCACTGGAACTCGAACTCGAACCTAAATAATCATATAACTTTAGTGAACAACCGTGATAGTTTAATACAGTGAATTTTTTTACAGTTTGTACATACATTTATTATACAGAAAAAGCGGTTATTCCGACTATAATTTTTATCGTATTCCGCGGTCTTTTTCAAGGTAAATGCGCGCGCGAGGCTACGTCTCACTTTGCGCAAAATGTGCGAAAACCACGTGCTGTATGCTTAAAACTATATTCGGAATAACCGGCTTAATCTAACGTGATAACTTTGATTAAAATGTTATATCTAGTTTCCCATTAAGCACTGACATCCTTGGTCATCCATTTGATGACATTTTTATCATCTCGTTTGCATTTGTGTGCCATTCAATATGGAAGTGTGCGTTTGTAGAACTAGTAAGAATATGTCAATGTGTGCAATACGTGTTTACCTCACCCCCTTCAGTTTTTTGAACACTTTTTTCGCTACTAGTCTAGCTAGAGTTTGGCAAATCCAAGCTTGAGTAACTACCGTTTATTACAAACAAAAATAAACAAAATCTACAATTGAAATTTGATACATTTACTTTTGTTTCAACATAAATGTGCAAAGCATAATTATCAGATATCACCATTATCTTTTTATCAGCAGATCAAGGTCTGTTGGCATAAATGCGTGCACACTAAACTTCCGCGATATTGTGTTTTTTTTTAATGGTGGCGAAACGTGATTCTACATTTATATCAGTTAAAACTTAAGCGAAATATCGGACTTCTAAAACTTTGCTATATTTAACATTATAGCTGACCCGACAAACGTCGTCCGGTCCAAATTCCAATAAATATGTTTGAGTTCATACAAAAATCGCATAGAAAAAAGCATTTTCAGTTTTCCCGAATTCTGCAATTTTCCGAGCAAATGTTCCAATGTGTTTTATTCACTACCCCGATATAGAGGCGAACAAATCAAATAAAAAATACAAATCAGTCTAGCCTTATTCCAGGTTCCAGCCAGGTCCCTTCAGCAAAAGTTTTTGAGAACTTTCAATTTCTATTTTAATTGTCATTTTCTACTTTTTATAATAGGTTAAGTTTGTACTTGTAGTTAATGTAGTCTTGAAGTCGTTTTTCTTTTCTAAAACCTAATTATTGTCTTCAAATTTATGTTAAAAACATGCGATAGAGATTGCTATAACCGTTGAGCGCAGCCTTCAATTGGCTAATTTTACCAATGACATGTAGGAAACTAATTTTTGCGCCGATCGAGTACGTTTCAAGGCTGTAGTGTAATTATAACATTGTTAACCTTATACTTTCACCAATCGAGGTCGAAAGATCGCAATGTCGATTTTTAGTTCGTCTATCATGTGTTACGCGATAGACGAACTGACACATACATTATATATATATATATATATATATAATGTATGTGTCAGTTATATTATCAGCCTATCATGTTCCCACTGCTGGGACACAGGCCTTCTCTCAGAGAGAGGATGGGCTGGTTTCGGTCGAAACAAGCTTTTATCTTTAGCAAGGCTAAAAGAAGCGTGAGGTTCAAACCCCGAGCCCGTACCAATGAGTTCCTTGGAGTTTATGTACGGATTTTCATACCACTGGCTTTTCGGCGATGGAAAACATCGTGAGGAAACCTGCATACGTACGGAGAAGAAATTTAATGGCGTATGTTAATCCACCAACCCACACTGGGCCAGCGTGGTGGATATGGCCCAATCACCCTTTCGGGTGTAGGCTAAAAGTCCAGCAGTGGACTGTTAAAAGGCTGATTATGATTATGAAGGCTAAAAGCTTAAAAAAATCTATTAGCTTATTGTTTCCTATTATCATTAGCTTATTATTTATGTAATCTAGTATTCCATCACGATAATGACTCCGGTAGTAGGTTAGACGATACCATTTCAAAATCCAATAAACTTAGTCTGTGGCGATGGGTATAATATAAGTTCAACAGCATTGAATCGGACGAAGGTCATTGACATGGCGTTGCTATACCGAAGTTAGACGTTAAGGTAGCATTCCTATCTTGGCGACTGCAACCGGCGACCGCGACCGGCAGCAGCGGCGACAGTTTTTATTTTTATTTATTTTTGTTCAAATTAGAACGGCTGTCAAGGCTTTTTTGTAAGAAATAATTGTTGTAGCTAGTTGCACCCATATAAACGAAACGTTAGTCATTCGAAATCAGTTAGCAACTGTGATGCGGAGTTCAACGCGTTGATCTAAATAAAAATGTTCAAACAAGGTTCACTCATAATGCCTGGTAACAGATTTTCCTTCTCATTTCCGTTCTATTTACTTCTCTTTTCTGTGGCAGCGGCCGCGTCGACCCACTGCTCAGTATGAATTTCTGTGTGGTGCCAAACAATGCAAGCGACCCAAACGTCCCACGATGCGTTCGCTTCATAAAAAAACTATATAAATTCAGACTGAGTAGTGGGTCGCGCGACGCGGCCGCTGCCACCGGTCGCAGTCGCCGGTTGCGGTCGCCAAGATCGTAATGCTACCTTACCTTTATAGTTTCATGTAGCAGCTATGTAAATTAGCGACAAGCGATAATACAGTAGAATAGGTTATGAAAAGAACAATTAAGGCCTAGAATATGCCGCGCCGCTATCTAACTCGCGCATTTTTGTATTTTTTAAAATATAAAATGGCTGCGTCTACTTTTGAAAAATGTGTTGCGAGGATAATATTTCAAAATATTTATAACAAATTTATCGTAATATATTATTTACCGCAACTGGTTATCCATTACGATTTAACAGCCGCACTCAATCACTTTAAAATTGCTCTGTCAACTTTTCGATGACGGTAATTGTCACACATGAAAACGAGACAGAGCAATTTTAAGTATTCCTTAACTTAAGTAACGTCTCTGAGTGCAGCTGTAAGTCATACAGACAGACAGAGTAGGCTTGGTATAAAAGGGTCCCGTTGACACCCTTTGGATAAGGAACCCTAAAAACGCTACTTTAGAAGAAAACTACACGGCTCATGGTACAAATTATCGATTCCGATATCGACAATGCATGGATTTAAACACTGAAGAGCCTCACAGCTACCTCTTATCGCGGGCTCGAAACAACGCTGAAACAGCGCAGTGTGGAAAATTACGTGAACGTGAACCTTAACGCGCCGAGATACGGTTACCGGTCGCGAAACAATTCGACTCACCTAAACAGAATCCCCCAGAATCGCTTAAAATTAGAACGGCTTAGAATGTTTAAATCAGAACGGCTGTCAAGGCATTTTTGTAAGAAATTTGTTGTAGCCAGTTGCACCCATATAAACGAAACGTCAGTCATTCGAAATTAGTTAGCAACTGTGATGCGGAGTTCGACGCGTTGATCTAAATAAGAATGTTCAATTAAAGTTCTGTCATAATGCCTGGCGACAACATTTCCTTCTCATTTCTGTTCTATGTACTTTTCTTTTCTGTGCTTAAAACAGTTAGGCGTAAGGCCCTGGGTAACAAAAAGCACAAAATATGCAAATCATCTTTTTTCCCACCTAGACAATCTGCATACCTTGATCTTCACAATGCGAGCCGGATATAACCAGTTAAGGTACAGATTAAAGAATAGTTCGCGAGGATATCACGCGTGCGTGTGTGGAAAATCACATTGTCCATTCATGACGCCTAACTGCGGAAAACTGTGGTTGTGTGTGTATGTCGATGAAGCTGTATAAAAAAATATAAAAACCGGCCAAGTGCGAGTCGGGCTCGCGCACTGAGGGTTCCGTGCCACCACAAAATACAATAAGGTTGTCCAATGTCCATGTAACCGAATTACCAGTTATTATAACGCTTTCCAAAATTGTCGGAGTAATTTGCTACGCAGTTTGCTACAGGCGCTCGAATATAATAACTTGGTAATGAACAGAAATTTGTCACCAACTCGCACTTGGCAATTATTTATTGTTATACTTTAGAGTACTACAATCGAGCCAAGTTTGACGCTTGTACATATTATCGTTTTTACATTAGAGCTAATATAAAAATACGTTAAAAAATACGTTCGTTGTATGGGGCCCCACTTGTTTTTATTATTTCTTAGTTAATCCTCCGTAACATTGCATACCTATTCTGTAAAAAATTCAACTTGCTATCTATTACGGTTCGAAAGATACAGCAAGGATACAGCCGGTAAAAGGACGGTGAGACAGGCAGCACAGGCTTAGTAATAGGGTCCCGTTTACACTCTGGCTAAGGAACCCTAAAAACCGATAAATTGCAAGTCATAATAAGACTTGCAATTCTTGACCATACGACTATTGACTATATAGCAAGACTATATATACGTTATTTGTAGTGTTAAAATATTTTCCAAACAAGGAAGTTTTCCCACGCGAGCATGACTTGATTCGCTAATTTCAGAAGTACTAATATAATAAGCGATTTATTTCGACTACCTGTTTTTGAAGCTATCTATTAGCATAGTGTTAATATGTATATAGCGAAATGTTTCCGGCTATTTTCAAGCAGTTGCGAAAAAGAAAGTCGAAAATATCAACTCACGTCCAAACGAATAAAATGTAGAAAATTGCTGTTATTGGCGGATAATATTTAAAGTGCAAATAGTTTTATTTTTAAGTGATAACGTGTTATATAAATCGATGAACGCCGGCTGCACGCACGAAAAATTGTCCTGTTCCCCCTGAGCCGCGCGTGCAAGCGAGAGCGCGGAACAAACGATAGAGAGGCACGATCGGCCTAAGCGTTATCACGTAAAATTATCGTCCGTAAACCGACTTTACAGACAACCCCTTTTCTATAATTATATACATCTACGTTTGTCCAACAACTCGCCTGATGGTAAGCGAAGGTGTGACCGAGAATGGAACACGTTGATTTAGAAGAAATCTGTTCTTTACTTGTTTTCTTTTAGCTTAGTTTGTGACTATTATAAGTATTTGCATGCCTCATCGAGGAAAGATATATTTGCACTAAAGTGTAATTTTGTAACAGCCCATTTTTGTTTGTGTTTTGGCAAATAAATTTAATTGAATTGAATATTCACTCTAGCCTTGAAGTGCCTAGATTGTCCAATACACTGTGATTATACTGTGGTTCATTAGAATGGTCTTAGATGAGCAATTACGTATGTTTAGGTCTCTGCAATATCTTACCGCCAAGTCAGATATTGCCGGAACTTCATAATATAGTAGTTTGCTGATTCTTAAGAGTCCTATCACATTGTTTTACGAAAAAAGCATCGAAAACTGAATTTTTAGTATAATGTTTCTTACAATTAATAAGATTTGTGGAAAACTCAGTTGCTGTATTAAATAGATATGCATGTTTTATTGAATGTAGCGGGCTTCAGATTTTGATAAAACTCAACATATCCATTTGTTACCTCCAATTTACAAAAAGTAGTTTTTTAAAACTTTAGGAGAGAAAGTTTGAGAATGAATTTCGTTAAATGAGTGCCATAAAATAAAATAAATCGTTTTATGCCCGAAAATACAAATACTTGAAATTGATCGGTTCATTTTTAATAGGCCTCTTAAAGTATTCAGGCTCTGGAAAACCCTTCTACAAAGCAAAATAAAACCTGCGTGATCTATAAATACTCCGCAAACAGGAGTATAACTACCATCCTTAAGATGCTATATTGAGAGAGCAACTGGGAACAGCGTAGGCGACTCTAACAAGAAAATTAGATCGAATTAGAGACCATTTGCAACATGCTATATACCTATAAAAATATGGAACAGTTATGTTAAAATACATAATATCCGCGATGAAATCTACGTTTGTTGTATAGATCCCTTTCGTTTTTACTTTTCAGTTTTTTTTTTCTTAGTTAATCCGTCGCAATATTACATATTCAGTGAAAATTTTAACTGGCTTTCTGTTACGGTTCGAAAGATACAGCCGTTTAAAGGTAGGACAGACGGACGGACAGACAGACATCATAGGCTTAGTAATAGGGTTCCGTTTTTACCCTTTGGGTACGGAACCCTAAAACGCGATTGTTACAATCTGAATGTCTTCAAGTCGCATTGAATCAATTTCTTCTAGGCAAGTGTGCTCCATCGAAGACCGCATCATCGCTTAACATCGCGAGGTGGTCGAGCACAAGCCTAAACATAATCTTTAGAATTTCATCTCATTTCCATTATCGATTCCAATGCGATAGATATTATCGAATTTTATGATTATATATACCAAACAGACGTGACTTTGATTTTTATGCCTATTGCATCATTTGCTAGGCGTCGACTCAAATATGACTATCGTAGGGATCTATAAGTATAGAATGCTGTTACAGAAAAGAACAGAAGTATAAAATATTGATAAGGAATAAATTTGCGTTTGTATAGCATCTCAAGCACAGAGAATTTTTTTTTTTTGTTTAAATTAGAACGGATGTCAAGGCATTTTTGTAAGGTTGTAGCCTGTTGCAAATAAATAAACGAAACGTCAGTCATTCGAAATCAGTTAGCAACTGTGATGCGGACACTTCGAGACCAAACCCAAAAAAGATAAAAGATCCAAGTTCTTTCGTTGCGGAGTTCAAAGCGTTGATCTAAATAAGAATGTTTAATCAAGGTCACTCATAATACCTGGCGACAGAATTTCCTTCTCATTTCCGTTCTATTCACTTCTCCTTTCTGTGATTTCAAGGTTATAGTATTCTACTTCTGGGGTACTCATCGAGTCAGTCGTAGAATGGTCGTAGATATTGGAGAAGCAATTTATCTATCTATACTGGGTTACGCGGAAAGGGTGTACTAAGCTGAAAGGGTTTTTATTTCATAGTACCTACCCATCCTTTTACTATGGGAGTAACTCTGCATACGCGATAAACATATCAGCTGTTCCATAGAAAACTGT
This sequence comes from Agriopis marginaria, assembly GCA_932305915.1. Classification (NCBI taxonomy): domain Eukaryota; kingdom Metazoa; phylum Arthropoda; class Insecta; order Lepidoptera; family Geometridae; genus Agriopis; species Agriopis marginaria. The sequence continues at coordinate 14,245,504 of OW029914.1, read as the reverse complement.
CATTCGCACTCTACAAAATGTATGGAAGAGCTGATTTTTATTTCGCGTTTTCAGGGTTGGTCCCATAGTAAAAGTTGTTTATAATTATGGTACAATGGACCCCTTCCGGCTTAGTACACCCTTACAGCGTACCCCTGTATAAATAAAAATTTATGTTCGTTGGTAAGCGCAACGCTTGAGAACGATTGACCTTTTTTATGTTTATAATATTCAGAAGAAAGAAAGAAATATATTTATTTATGACAAAAACAAAATATAGACATTAAAAAAAAATAACACAAGGCACATTAAGAAGACTTAAGAGAAAGAAAAATTGTCAAGTTTCCCGGAAAATTAGAAAAAAATAAAGTGTTTTTTATTATGATTTCTTTGTAGGAACTGAAGACCTTGACTAAAACAAACTTATTTAAGTTAATTTGAATATGATAACCCACCCCGGTATATTTCGACAGTAAATAATATAAAAAAGGCTTAGGTCTTAGATATTTAGTGTTTGCTTGTATTTTATTTAAACTCTCACGCCCCGCCCCGAACTGAGACCTCCCGACCCCTATATCTTCGCCACCCCTCGACAGATTTTGCTCATATTCGACCATCAAAATTGTATTGAAATTAACTACTTGCCTACAAAATTTAATGAAGATCGGATTAACGATACGCAAGTTATCGTCGATCAAATATACAAACACAAAGAACGCCGACTTGTCTCATTAGAATCAGAGACGTCTCATCGTTTGGTCAAAAAATTCAATTCTCGTCTTTGGCTTTCTAAAACTGAATTTCTGTGTTCTTCTATCTTAAAATATTCTGACTTCCCAAGCCGACCTCTAGTTTAACCCCGCAAAATTCAATTACAATTGCAATTCAAGCTGGCCAATTGACAGGACACCCTGGATTGGCGAGAATTGGATGACGCCACATCAATTTGGATGTTCCGGATAAAACCGGTATGGAGGTGTGTTATAGCGAGCAATATGTCCAGGTAGTTTGGGGACAAAAAACTTGTTGAGAATCGTTTACGAAGACAGCAGGTACCCGATAGCACCTGCTTCAGTCTTACGTTCAAAAACCTAGCGTAAGTGATCAGAATTCGTGGTTTTCATTCGGCTTTTTACAATATAATTGCAACTGTCAGAGCAAAGAAAACCCGTACGAAGCGCTTTGATTCCACTTTATTATACGGAACTGCTAGTCTGTGGAATGCGCTGCCTGAATGGGTGTTCCCCGATAGTTACAATCTGGGTGTATTTAAATCACGAGTGAATCGGTTTCTTCTAGGCAAGCGTGGTCCACCGTAGACCGCATCATCGCTTAAAATCAAGCGAGTTGGCGGTAAAACGCAAGCCTGATATTAAATAAATAAAAAAGCTTGTACAGAGTTTATGGTGTTTGACCAATGAATTGTTGATGAAATGAAAGTTTGAATAATGCATAATAGGTACAGTACATAATATAAAACAATATCTGGAATTGTATCGATACTAATTTGCTTTTCTATCAAAATTTTGTATCAACAGCTGTATTTACAAAGTTTATTGACAGTATTATGTGTTTGTTATAAAGTTAATTATTCAGACAAAACTTAGAATGTACAATTTGCATTTTATTGTTGCATACTAAGTAGGTAGCATACTTAATAATTCTAGTAAGGCGTTGAAATGTTATTGCCGACGCGTCGGCACCCCCGAGCAAATTAATGCTTGAACCTTGGTCCGGTAATTTTTAGGGTTTCGTACACAAAGGGTAAAAACGGGACCCTATTACTAAGCCTACGATGTCTGTCTGTCTGTCTGTCCGCCCGTTTGTCTGTCTGTCCGTCCTTCCTTTAAACGGCTGTATCTTTCTAACCGTAATAGATAACCAGTTGAAATTTTCACAGAATATGTAATATTACGGCGGATCAACTAAGAAATAATAAAAAAGTAAAAAAAATAACGAAAGGGTCCAGAACAAACGTATTTTTTTACGTATTGTTGTATTAGCTGTACGTAATGTAAAATGGGTAATACTTACAAGCGTCAAACTTGGCATTATTATAGTACACACACAGTAAAACAACAAATAATAAATAATGACCAAGTGCGAGTCGGTTTCTGTTAATCACCAAGTTATAACTGGTAATTTCGTTTAATTTTGAATTTTGTGGTGGTACGGAACCCTCAGTGTGTGACCCGACTCGCACTTGATCGGGTTATTTAACGCTGAGTCGATGTCAATAGTTTTAAATATCTTTGATAAGCAACTGTTATAACTCATAAATTATAACTTGCTTCTATTACTTATACCACATTTTATATCTGTTGTTTAGCAAAAAGTCTAATACGGAACCAACTTATATTTATCAATTGCAGAGTCCAAAAATATTTGTAATGCGGCGATGTATTGCGTTTTTAATGATAAAAAATACGGATCATATTTCGAACCTCCCTCAATTTTTTTTGGTGGTTAAATATTAACAATCTGCTTTTGTACTGGAACACTGTTATATATACCACACCACAGTGGTGTGATACCACAGTGCCTCAAGACGAAGGTCTTTGACCAGTGTGTGTTGCCAGTGATGACAAATGGTACTGAGACGTGGTCCTTAACTGTTGGCCTTTTGAAAAAACTCAGAGTCACTCAGCGGGCAATGGAGACAGCTATGCTCGGAGTTTCTTTGCGCGATAAAATCCGAAACGTGGATATTCGCCAAAGAACCAGAAGTGGCAATGGGCAGGCCACATCGCTCGAAGAACCGATGGGGAAGAAAGGTTCTGGAGTGGAGACCACGAACCGGAAGACGCAGCGTAGGGAGGCCTCCTACTAGATGGACCGACGACATTGTGAAAGTCGCGGGCATCCAGTGGATGCAAAAGGCAGGCTGTCGGTCAGTGTGGAGGTTAAAGGGGGAGGCCTATGTTCAGCAGTGAACGTCTTCTGGCTGATGATTATGATGATGATGACTGTTAAATATACATTACAAGTAAAAAAAATGCAATAGTGACGTCCCTATTAATTTATATTTCTTGCTATATACAAAATACAGTAGCTCTATAGAAGGACCAACATTATACAGAAAAGAGTCGTTTAAGATGTTTACTATCTCGAATTAGAAAGACTGACCTTGATCGAAATTAGACTTCCTTTGACAAACAATATATATTGAATATATATTGTGTTATTGTGTCAAGTGGCAATTGAACGAGATCCCACATAACAGATTGATGAGTACAATAGCTACTGAATAATGCCAAAATTACAAGCCAAAACCTTGGCAAAAAAATCTCTGACTAGAATACAGACTACAAAGTGTTTTTAGCAATTCACGTCAAATCCAAAGTAAAATAAAATAAACCCTTGAATAAAACAAAGACAGATGCAAGATAGACTCTCGCAAATATTGAAATAGGCATTAAATACGCGAAACCTGAAACACGTGAAGACAAGGAAGGCATATGACATAACCAAATCATAATTACTGCCAAGAACCGACGGGCACTGGTAATCGTAACAACATGAAGTAAAGCGTACACTTCAGCAATACTTCAAGGGTAGAGAACGCTTGCCAAATCGTTTATTTCTGGACCAAAATTATTATAAATTAAAACTCACAAGCTGTCATAGAAAAGAAACACTCACCAATATAAATTTACAGAGAAATCACTGCACAACACAAAACGCACTGTTGCATCAACTCCTTTGACGATAACTTCGCAACTCGCGGTGGCAACACGTCCGATTCGATCGACGGTCAGGTATCAACTGAATTGTTATTTCGTATTGTGTAGCGTGTAGCTATAACACACAGACTTGCGCACCCGTAAGGTGTTTCATGAAAGTGACGTGCACGTATACAGTTTGAGTGTGTGCGTATCAGTCAACAAGAACTCTTGAATGACGTACTGGTGAGGTGATTTCGTTTACTTTTGCGCTGATTTATTAGTTTCATAGACTTTAGACATTGCAAAAATCTGCGCATGGCGCGTTACATAATTTTTACGCTTGGTAACAATATAAGATTGTAGAGTTGGCAAGATTTGACAACCACAAAAAAAAAAACTAATTTTAGGTCAGTCAAAATTCCGCACAGTCTGCGATAAAGAATATTTGTTTTAAGATTTCCTAAAATTAGAATTTCATCTTTTTATTTAAGAGCCATTATACTTAGCTCATGCTCGTGGAGTTTCCTGCCTACCGATTCTTCAGCCAGCATTTTGACTTCCACGTACCAACCACTTGCCTTTCGGTGGTCTATATAATATGCTCTCCTTAGTCTGCCTGGACCACTTTTTCCTTCCTTATTTTTTTGATGAAATTATCATGTGACCGAGTGTGTCGAAGCAATGATACATTCTAGAAGGGATTTTTTTTTTCCTTCTAGGATGTAGCATTTGCTGCGTTACTCAGGTTTGAAACCAATGAGTCCGTATATCCGGGTATTTAAGTAGTCAGGAATAAGTGTAGTAACGACTCTCGCACCAGAGGCTAAGGAATGAGATCGTCCATAAACTGCAGGCTTGTCATATATAGCGGCAGAAAAGAGAAGTAAATAGAACGCAAATGAGAAGGAAAATCTGTTACCAGGCATTATGAGTGAACCTTGATTGAACATTCTTATTTAGATCAACGCGTCGAACTCCGCATCACAGTTGCTAACTGATTTCGAATGACTGACGTTTCGTTTATATGGGTGCAACTGGCTACAACAAATTTGTTACAAAAATGCCTTGACAGCCGCTCTAATTTAAAAAATATATATATATTATTTTCCGTGATAGCTCTCATGGTTCGAGCAGACGAGCGTTCCATGCTGGGCCGTGTCGTGTAGACGAGTTGGCCTATTTCTGCTGTAAACTATGCTCTCTCTCTTCCCGACTACGAATCCCACGAGGTGGTGGTCTTCCTCAATTTTTTTCCTCTACTTCGCTTTATTCAAAACATCGTCTTCGGAAACCTTACCCTCTCTCATGTCCTTTAGCACAACGTCCTTCCACCTTGCCTTGGGTATGCTTTTGGATCTTTGATCGGGGATTTTTCTTTGATAGTGCCAAACTGTTTACCTACAAGGACAAAAAAACAGTTTGAAATTTGAATTTCCCGCCATACTTAAAACGTTCCACCTTAAAGCAATGTTTCAAGGACTAAAACTTATCAAATATGAAAATTAACTACCAAATAAGCTGATGTACAAAAAAAAAAAATTACAAACGAATTACGAGGCTATAAAATCATGTTCGTGTGATGATTATGGATTATGGCATTTGATGGCAAGACATGATTAAGCAGATTAAAAATAACTTATACGAATATTTAAACTTTTAGAAGCTGTTTTGTGGGTTTGCTAGGATTAAGAAGTTTAAACAAGCGACGGGCCACCTGATGGTAATTATTAACCGTCTCCTATGGACACCTACAATTCCCAGAGCATTGGCGGTGCGTTGCCTGCGTTTGAGGACTCTATTCACTCTTCGCTTGAAGCAATTGAGGTCATATTTTACAGGAAAAACCGAAGGTACTGAGCCATTCCACTACTTACAGGTGCGAGGCAGAAACTATCGATCAGAAAAAAATATAATAAGGATTTTTTTTTAAAAAGAGCGGCAAACAAGCCAACCTTCTAGCAGTGACCTGTGTTTTCACCCACTATCCTACAGACACAGGATTTTTTCCGGGATATAAGTTACCCCATACTAAATTTCATTCAATTCTGTCTAGATGTTAGAGTTGAGTGCAGAAAAACATACACACACACTTTTGCATTTATTATATTAGCCTATTAGTGTGATAAAGAGAGGATGTCAATTGTAACAGTCAGTAATAAACAATAGAAAATTACATGCGCACGCGCCGCATCTGTAGCATTGCCTACCGTACAAATCACTACTATTACTAGAGCAATGTCGCGCCCCTGCGCATTAGAGCTCTGTGATTGGTCCACACGTGTCTTACGATCTGACGTTTTATTACGAGTTGGTTCTTCGTTTGGCATTTGGACATAGTTTTACCCGGTTTTTTACCGGAAACAGATCGTTTTACCTACCTACTGTGTTTTGACGCAAAAAGTGGTTCATAAACAAGGATAAATTGAAGAAAAAAAAAGATAATAGAGCTGATAATCTTCAAACGGCCGAAAAGAATTTCTTGAATCAAAGAAAGAACCTTCGCGATCAAGACAACCTTAAAAAAATAACTAAATCAAAACGGTTCAGCCGTTTGAGAGCTACGATGTTACAAACAGACGCACCGATACACAGTTTAAACATAACACCCCTCTTTTTGCATCGGGGGTTCAAATTCCAACTTTGCAACATCCATAAATAATGTAGAAAACGTAAAATACCCTGGTGTTTTCAATTTTCTATTTCAGAGCCTGGCTTTTATCGGAGTGTTTTCAGGTTTCGAACATGTGCCTATATTTGTACGTAAACGCGGACGCGTCACGTTAACCTGTTTTTTTTTTAATTATAGGTAATAACGCAAGCCTATTATTTATAAAAAAAAAATTATTATTAACATTGAAAGTGGAAAGAAAAGTATATTAATATAATGTAATCATGATTCACACTGAAAGGTCATTTACATATAACCGGTTATTTACACGAAGATAGATGAGAGGCCCTCCATCAGAGCGATGGATGCCAAAACAGAAAACACGACACCTGTTTGTTCGCTTGTACACTGCGGAGATTCAGCGAAAGATAAAGAATGATAATGCAGACATTATTTTTAGCATTAGATAAATCTTTCTGGTGCTGTTCAAGGTGTAGAGGCATTTGTCTAATTACATTGTAAGCAGTTTGCAAATTAGCGAGATCGAATCAGAAATGAGTAGATCCGAAGACGAACGAAAGTTACCGACATCGCTCACCGGATTAGCAAGTTGAAGTGGCAGTGGTCAGGGCACAATATCACGCAGAACAGATGGTCGATGGGAGCGAAAGATTCTCGAATGTAGACCACGGAGCGGTAAGCGCAGCGTAGGACGTTCACTCACAAGATGGACAGACGACCTAAAAGAGACCGCAGGGAAACGCTGGATGCAGGTCGTTTCTAACCGGCCCTTTTGGAGATCGATGGTCCGAGGCCATGTCCAGCAGTGGACGTCCTATGGCTGAAATGATGATGATTACATTTTGATGTGGAAACAGTTTATATCGTGTATTAGTAAAATACTTTTTAATCCAGAATCGATTCTTGTACGATAGTTTTCAGAAATGAAACGCGTCGAAAGACAATCTCGCTTTACCCTGATCAAAGACTAGGGTCAGGCGCTGTCTATGCTTTTACAAAAACTTACGATAAAATAGTACTCCATAACCGTCAGAATACTGGAATCAAAGACATTTAATGTAGGGCGAACGTTTTCAGTAACTAGATCTGATGAAAACGTCTTATGTAAAGACACGCCCACTGAACGCACTGAGTGTCACGTCGGTACCGACCAAGCCTACGATCCGTCAACGTTTCTGCGTTCGTCTTATAATAATTTTATTGTCTATTAAAATTATTTAAAACAGCGTACGTCTTGATGTAACAAAAAAAAAATTGCGGAAAAAAATGCCAATCCCTAATCCCGTTCCTCAAACATTTGACTGAATTGTTTCCATTGAAAATAATCGAAACTACAAGTCTGGGCTACGTAGTAGCTTTACTTAGTCTGTGACTGGAATACAGTCAGCTTGGAGAGGGTTAGACTAATCAACACCTCCAGTATAGGTTACGTAAATTATATTTATATAAAAGAAAGTCGTGTTAGTTACACTATACTCAAGAACGGCTGAACCGATTTGGCTGAAAATTGGTGAAGAGATAGCTTAGAACCAGGAGCCGGACATGGGCATCATCAGCATCATCACCATTTTTCATCACTACGCGGGTGAAACCGCGGGGCGCAGCTAGTTGTAGATAAATCGTGTACTGAAACACGCGAAATTTATTAAACGGAGTTATACATTTAAAAGTTAATTAATCGTGATAATGGAACAGCATTTTATATAATAAAAAACTCAATGTTTAAAAATTACTGCGCAATACTTATCCTTTACAAATACATATTTGTGTAATGGGAAAAACATTGATTACCTATTGTTTTTTTATTTATTTTGGCGTCGCACGTCTTCTGCAGTAATCAGGGTTAAGCATTGAAATATTTTCATGTTTTAGCTACTAAATATCGTCAAACAAGTTATAATCAGTCAAGTCATGCCCTAGTCATGTGGTGGAATCTTAAGAGGCTTTACTACTGGCTGTAGGCATATTACTAGGGTATGACTTGGCTTTGACCGTGACTTATTTTGCTTCACTGACTATAACTTGTTTGACGATATTTAGTATCTAAATACGTATTGTTTTTAAAACTCCATAGTTTTGGAAACAACACGAAATGACATATTTTACCTTGTTCAACCGATTCCAAAGTTTTCTTAAATTCGCCTTTATTTGCTAAATTATATTAAAATACGACATAAACGTGGCTAAACACTTTTTTGATTATTTAATTGACGGAACGTGTTTGAGCGTTGATACTTCGATAAAATATCCGGTATTACCAAAATACTCGTAGCATGGAATAAATGCCAGTTTTTTGTTAAATAAAAAAATATCCCTATTTACCTCGGTCACGCCAAAACTTGAGAACGACTTAACCGATTTCATTCATCTTTTTTTGTAAGTTTTCTAATACATTGTAAAAGGTTCTTACAGAAAAGAAAAATTAAAATAATTGCGCGGAAAATTGGAAAATTTCATAAAACTTAACGACGATTTTAACCTCACGCGTGTGAGTGTTCGCGCGCGTTCGCGCGTTTGATGAATGTGAGTTTACCAGAGAGCAGTTTTATTTTTATACATTCATGGCTTTACTTATAAATGTTACTTAAGTTAAGCAATGATTAATATTGCTCTGTCGACTTTTCGTTGAAGGAAATTGTCACAGGTGAAAATGAGACAGAGTTATTTTAAGCGTTCGTTTATAAGGCCGTCATAGCTAACGTCATACACACAGACATAGCACAGGACAACGTCTGTCGGATCAGCTAGTATAATATAATAAAACAAAGTGTTAGTTACACCATTTATAGCTCAAGAACGGCTGGACCGATTTTCATGACTTTTAATTTGTTGGATGGCCAGCCCAATACCACTTCAGCTTGCTAATCCTTTCAGCTGTGTCGGTTACTTTAGTTCTCTGTCGAATAATCTCATTTCTGATTCTATTATTCAAAGAAACCCTATCATACTATTGCATAATACTATCATCGATCTACTTACTTAGGTACATATACATCGTTTGATGGTTGATATTCCGAAAACCCGTACAAAGCGCTTTGATTCCACATTTATTGTGCGAACTGCTAGTCTGTGGAATTCGCTGCATGAATGGGTTTTCCCGGTTAGTTACAATCTGGGTGTCTTCAAGTCGAGAGTGAATCGGTTTCTTCTAGGTAAGCGTGCTCCAACGCAGACAGCATCATCCCTTAACATCAGGCGAGATGGCGGCCAAGCGCAAGCCTATCTCCCATAAAAAAACTTAAATATCAAAATTTAGGTGCATAATTAATTTAAAATCTTTCAGTTTCTTATTTACATTCAAACACCGGTATTTCCCTTTCTTTATCAAACATCAAACTGCTAAAAGTATTACTAACCCCTCAATGGTTTCAAGGAAACACTCACACAAACAAACATACGCATACCGCGGCCATGACAGTTCCACGCCAAGCCTCTGAAATCGAGCTCTCTGATTGGCGGAGGGCAGACCACAGCGCAGTTACAGCGACGTCATGCACTCAAGCGCACGCAATTTAGCGGAGAAGTAAATACTTGAGACGATAAGCGAGCGATTGTAGGCAAGTTTAATAGCTTCAAAGGCCGATAGGAATTTGTTAACAATCAGGGCATTGATGTTAGAAATAGTCAATAATTTGCTTTAAGAATCAGATTTGTTTCTTTTTCCCCAAATACCTGATTTGCAGAAGATATACAGCAGATTGCTGTACTGCTGTCATCTTTGAGACGGTTCAGCCAAATACCAGCTCCAAGCTCTTGAATCGGTAGATCAAGGTGCTCGACTTATAGACGATGAGAAGTTAGTGGTTAAAAAACTTCTGTCAAAAAAAAGTTTGACGAAATTACAGACTCATATCTTGGCAACTTCAGAACTGGAGCCAAAATATTTTTATCAAGACTAATCATTATTAGGGTTCCGTACCCAAAGGGTAAAAACGGGACCCTATTGCTAAGCCTACGATGTCTGTCTGTCTGTCCTACCTATTAACGGCTGTATCTTTCGAACCGTAATAGATAATCAGTTGAAATTTTCACAGAAAATGTGATGTTACGGCGGATTACCTAAGAAATAATAAAAATGTCAAAAAGTAAATACGAAAGGGGGGTGCTTCTATGCAACAAACGTATTTATGTATTAGCTCTAATGTAAAAACGGTAAAACGTAAAAGCGTCAAACTTGGCATGATAATAGAACACACTAAAAAGTATAACAACAAATAATAAATAATGCCCAAGTGCGAGTCGGTGACAAGTTTCTGTTCATTACCAAGTTATAACTGGTCATTTCGTTATTGAATTTTGCGGTGGTACGGAACGGAACCCTCAGTGCGCGAGCCCGACTCGCACTTGGCCGGTTTATTTTCTGAAGCACAAGAACAAATTTAGCGTTCCTCACTCGCTATCCCAAGCAACGAGCCCTACTCCCTTTAGAAAGTAGTCGACCTCACGTAGACCACTTCACAGTATGAGATACGCTGTGGCATTGCAGTATTACAAGATTGCAAGTTGCATTTAGAAACGCACAGACACACCCACTGGCATGACACGCTTGTTGCTGTTCGCAGAAACGAAACGGTAAACGCGTGCGAAGCAGGAAAACATGCGAGTGTGCGTGGCAGATTGACCGTAGACCAAAGAAGTTGTACGTAGTACATTTAGATCGATGCCGTAGACGCCCATCATTCTAGAATATGCCATACATAGATTAAATAAGTTATTATTAAAAAAACGGCCAAGTACGAGTAGGGCTCGCGCACTGGGGTTCCGTACCAGCACAAAATTCAATAAGGTTTTTTTTTGTATATAATTAATAGGCTTGCTTTTGACCACCATCACGCCTGATGTTAAGCGATGATGCGGTCTACGTTGGAGCACGCTTGCCTAGAAGGAACCGATTCACTCGTGATTTGAAGACACCCAGATTGTAACCATCGGGGAACACACCATTCAGGCAGCGAAATTACCAATTATAACTTGGTGATCAACAGAAACTTGTCACTGACTCGCACTTGATCATTAAATTATTATTTGTTGTTACTTGTTATACTTTAGAGTGTGTACTATAATCATGCCAAATTTGTCGCTTGTACATATTACCATTTTTACATTAGAGCGAATACGTTATAAAAATACGTTTGTTGTAAGGGGGTACGCCTTTCGTTTTTACTTTGACTTTTTTATTATTTTTCATGTAATCCGCCGTAACATTACTCATTCTGTGGAAATTTCAACTGGCTATATATTACGGTTCGAAAGATACAGCCGTTTAAAGGTAGGACAGACGGACAGACAGACATCGTAGGCTTAGTAATAGGGTCCCGTTTTTACCCGTTGGAACCCTAAAAACGACCTTAGCTTAGAAGAAAATGCAATCCGCCATATTATGGTGAATAATTGGATGCGTATACAACATTTTATGTCTGTGCTGCTAACCATTGAGAAGTTCCCTAATCAGGAGCCAACCCTGAGAGCAGCAACCATGTCATGGTAAAACTTTAAGCCGGTCATCATTATAAAATGCGTACACATATTTTCGTCTGTGCTGTTGACCGTTGAAGAATTCCTTTATCTGGAGCTAATTCTGAATTCAGGTCACGCTTACCATAAAAATGCATTGTCATTGGAACTGAATCAACATGCAAAATTCAACTCCGTGGATTAGAGGAAGCGATTCTAATTCAGCTTGCATTTGTACTTAATATACAAAACTAATATACTTATTACATACAAAAATGTGAAGTTAAATAAAAGCTTGTAAAAAGAGAATACAACAAACAAAGTAGATTATTTATTTCAGACGCCACTAAAACGTTTGAAAAAAAATTGTCCCCAGTAAGTCATGATGAGTTTTGAGCATAGATTAACTTTATTAACGTTTCTAAGTAACGCCATCAAATCTAAACTAGGATGATTGAAATTATTTCGTCATTTCAGATAACTAGAATTCTGATTCAAACAACAACGCAAAGGATTTTTGCTTATCACTGAGTCTTATGATTTTCTATCAATAAGTACGATAAATAGATATGCCAATAAAAACATCGACGCATTTTTCGCAGGAGCACACAAAACCCGTTTAAGCTACAAAAAGCCATTTGTCATAAGTTTTCAAGATGACGCAACATCATTCACGATCGTGTAACATCAGTTCTCGTCATGTCTAGTCATCAGTCGTCTTCAAAATGTTATATATATATGACATGCAATGACTTTCAAATATTTAGCTTGATCATTTACTGGTAACTAGAAATCAGTGTCTACGAAATACTTCATAATTTCAGCCTATCATGTTCCCACTGCTGGGACACAGGCTTTCTCTCAGAGAGAGAGGATAGGCCCTTATCCAGCATGCTGTCCCAGCATGTGGAAAAAACGGTGGAAAGACAATTTGTCCACAGCCCGTGCTAGACCTGCAGTGCATGTTGGTGGATGTCATGTTTTTAAACTCTAGAGGTTCTTGGAAATACCGGTTTCCCCACGATGTTCCTTCATAGTTTTTGAGCGATGACATCGAAACTACATATAATTTATGTAAGTACTAAATAAGTCTTGTGCTGGGCCGAGAATCGAAACCGATGCCGTCAGATTGTAAAGCGCACATGCTACCGTTTGGCCACCACCGTCCATGTCTGGTCTGTCAGTACTTTTACGGATCAAGTTTCGCTATATTTTATCGCTATAAAAAGCTAAAATCCGACAATATATCCGAACTCTTGCACAATGATATAATATCATTGCTTATCCCAAACGCATACTCCTCCGTTCCGTGGTTGTTAAAACACAATCACCTTGAAACCCCGGAGACTGAGCTAGGCACAGTCGCTTGACCACTTTTCATCTGTCTCGTCATTCAAGTGACATTCAGAAAGAGGTGTGTCGCTTGTCATGGAACCTTTGACCTGACGCAGCAGCGTTATTAATTGCAACGTTATTAGATGTATCACGCAATATTTTGTGGGTATATTTTTTATCTACCAAAACACCACTAAACTTGAGGGTGACATGAGGATTCAAGGTACCTTTATTTACTTCTATGAATAGCCTTTGCATGGGCAAAGTCAAGGTGTCCTCATTCCTAGTAATTTTTTCGTGGACATTGCAGTGTCTCACAAAGGATGCCTTGGAAGTTAAGTCTGCATTTGCTAGATTTTCGAAATCTATCTAGGCATGTGGAAAACTATCAAAAATCAAATCAAAATTCAAATTCAAATTCAAATTCAAAATATTTATTTGTCAGAACATGGTAGGTACACATACATATAAAGTAGCATACATGGTCGTAATAATGGAGACGTATCTCATGTCCTTGCCTGTTACAGCGTATAAATGTTAGTTTTTTATATATTATTATTAGTTTTTGTTAAAGTTAAAAAAAAATAACGAAATTATGTCTAAGTTAGAATATTGTTAGAATCATATTTTGGTTTGGTTGTATTTTATACCCTAATTAGATGTTTATTACTACCTATATAAGCTATTATTATCATTTTATCTTTTCCTAGTACCTGTCAATTATTTAGTCTACATTACATATCAAAACATTTTTATCATTAAGGAATTCTGAAATTTCATAATAGCTTTTTTGTGCTAATAAAATTTTAAGTTTATTTTTAAACATTCCAATATTTAATTCTCTGATAATTTTAGGAATTTTAGTATATATTAAAGGAGCCATACAGAATACACTTTTTTGCATGAGTGCAGTTTTGGCCGTACGTGGGCAGAGTTTCATCTCGGCCTGTGTGCGAGTTCGAATACCAGCATCAGTCCAACTACCAAAGAGATGTTGATTTGATTTTACAAAAGTTGCTATTTCTAATATGTATAGAGATGGTAATGTCAGAATCCTGTGTTTTAAAAAGTATGGTTTACAGCTATCAGTCTTATGAAGATGAAACATTGCCCTGATGCACCTCTTTTGGGCTTTGAAAGCAATTCTTTTGTCAGTAGAGTTCCCCCAGAATATAATGCCGTATCGTAGAATAGATACTGCCATGCCATAATATGCAGTTATTAGAGCTTCTTGATTAATAACTAATGATAATTTAAATAATGCGTATGCCGTCGAGCCCATTCGTTTAGTTAATGTATCTATGTGTGCTTTCCAATTTAGTTTACTATCGATTGTCAATCCAAGAAATTTAGTTGAGTCCACTTCCTGTATGACTCTACCATTATATTGCAAAACTATATTATCACGTACTGTACGCTGCCGAAAGTGGATGATGTTCGTTTTGTCTAAATTTATTTTTAGGTTATTGTCATCTAGCCATTGAATGATTGATTTTAAACTATCATTTATTTCTGATTCGTAAGTGTTTTTATTTTTACAATTAATAGTAATTGTGCTGTCATCTGCGAAGAGAGTCGTAGGATAGTCTATTGCTTTAGGTAAGTCATTGATATATCCTATAAATAGAAGAGGGCCCACTACACTGCCCTGCGGGACTCCGAAGTTAGGAGTACGTGCTTTAGACCGATGAATTATTTCTTGTTTTTTATGAATATTTATTTCTGTAATCTCAGTATAATGTTTTCTATTACTCAAGTATGATTTTATAAGGTCTAGAGTATTTCCTCTAATGCCATATGTTTCTAGTTTTTGTAAAAGTATATCGTGGTGAACATAATCAAAAGCTTGGGTCATATCACAGAATATTGCGCAAACTGGAATAGTTGCATCTATGTTGGTCATAACATTATCTAAAAAATCATATATTGCCATATTTATTGTTTTATTTTCCCTAAATCCTTTTTGTTCGTTACAGAGTATACTTTTCTTTTCCATGTAGTTGTAGAGCTGCGCGTAAATATATTTTTCAAGTATCTTTGAAAATATAGGGATAAGTGAGATTGGTCTATAGTTATCTATGCATTCCCTGTTTTTCTTTTTGAATATAGGTTTAATAATGGAGACCTTAAGTGCGTCAGGATATGTACCAGCACTAATACATAGATTCATAATGTAGCTTAAGTGTCCACATATGTATATAGCAACTTGTTTAATAATATTTGTAGAGATTCCATCGTACCCTACACTATTTGTATTTTTTAACGTAGTGATTATCTTAAATATGTCTAATGCAGTGCTCGGAAGAAAAAACATTGAATTGGACCTACTTGTAATTAATGAGTTTGTTTTCTGACTATTATTTTTAATAGGTTTAATTTTATCAATGAAATGGTTGTTGAATGCATTGCATATTTTATATGGGTCAGTGATTATATTGTTATTTACTTTTATTCGCAACACAGACTCATTTTGTATCTTTTGTTTTGAACTATTTATTATATTCCACGTGCATTTAGACTTATTTGTTGCCATTTTTATAGCGTAGTCGTTTTGAGCTCTTTGGGTGAGCTTAGTGATTTTTTTAAACAGCTTTGAATAGTTTACTAATTTATTCTTATTTCTACAATTTCGGTGTCGTCTGTATTGCCATAAGAGTTTCCGTTTATTTTTACTACATAGTTTGATGCCACGTGATATCCATTTTGGCTTTTTAACTGATTTAACAATTTTTTGTGTGAAAGGAAAACACAAATCATAAAATAATTTAAACGTTTCAATAAAGTAATTATACGCTTCATTAGGGTCGTCAATACTATATAGATCTGAGAAGGAAAGATTTTTAATGTGCGATATAAACTTAGATATATTTTCTTGGCTATAGTCACGCCGTTTTATGTACCAACTATCAATGATGCATTTTTTGTCGACAGGACACATCAGTAGTTGAGCTGTGTGGTCGGATAGCGCGAATTCAACCACTTCAGCTTTATAATTATTTTTAAAATCATGAGCGATATTGTCTATGCATGTTTGACTACTTAATCGGGTTGGTTGTTTAAATGTTAATTTGAGATTAAAACTTGCTAGCAGTTGCTCTAGCTTTCGGGAATTTATATCAGGTTTTAAAATATTAATGTTATAATCGCCAGCAACAACCATATGTCTGTATTGCTTTTTATACAAGATCTGAAGAAGATTATCTAGCTCTGTAAAGAATACTTTTAAATGCTTTGATTTTTGTTTAGGTACTCGATAGATACATACAACCAAAATCTTATAGGGAATTAATTCTACGGCACAGCACTCAAATACTCCCGAAATTGATAGAGCCTTAATTTCCGGGAGGTCTCTATACTGAATTCCACTTCTAATTAAGATACAAGCTCCGCCTCTTGAAATATCTGATCTACAAAAACTGGACGCTAGTTGGTAGTTAGCTAAAGCAAAAAGGTACCCAACTCCCAGAAAAAAGTATTAAAAAGGTTTAAACCGTCAGGTTAGACTAGGTAAACGCCAGAAATCTACGCCATCTTTCGAATAAAAAACGGATCTAATTGACAGCCTTCCCCGATGATCTAAATCTACGAAAAACGATTCAAAGTTGCGATTAAATATCTTATCGTCAATTAGCGTAATACATTTAAAAAAACACGTATCAAATATCACATCAAACTAGTGTTGTAAGTTTGGAAGACGAAATAGGTACGGCGTATTAACATTTCCAGCATCCTAATTGTAATAATTATTTACCAGTACATTGAATTTAAATTACGGTCTAATTAGACAGATTTTTATTTTTCATGACTACAATAATGTACCATTCCTAAGCATTTTAAAAATAAAAGATATTCATAAATCACGAATCACACCCATACCTCGACGAGGCCTATGACGGAAATTCCTGGACGCGACACACGCTAAAAAAAACATGTTTGCGTAAAACAATTATACCGTAATTTTAATAAATATTACAGTTTTGCTCTACTCTCGCTGGAGCTGAATCCAGCGAGACAGAAAACTACAGCGATGCCGTAAGTGACTATGCCAAAGTATGGTAAATTGAAGTCAAACGCAATCCTATTATAAAAAAAAAAAATGGTTTTGTAGTTATTGTCATATTTATGTCATGTAATTTATATTGCTGCAGTGTAAATTCTGCAGCAGAATTACAGACTCTGTTTCTACTACTAATGTGAATGTGATTTTACAAAAAAAAAACTACTTGGTAGATTTTTTTTTAATTAATTGTTTTGTGTTTGACTACCATCTCGCCTGATGTAAAGCGATGATGCGATCTACGTTGGAGCACGCTTGCCTAGAAGAAACCGATTCACCAGGTTTTTGAACCATACTTAGACGACTCTACGAGTCAACCTACGGCAGAAATTTTATTGCATAAGGTATCTTTAGTCCCATCACTAGTCAGACAATGGCGTCTATTCTGTCATACTAGACTAAACTAATACTATAAACTAACACTAAACTAATAATATACACTAAACTAAACCAATCTGACAGGACTAAAATTATCTGCCTCTTCATTTTGATACGTGAGAGAAGGATAGCAACAATTTTAGAACTGTCAAATTTAGTTTAGTTCTGTTTAGAGTACATCAGAATCGATGCCATTAGCGAATCCACGTCGCAAATTGCGAAGTTAACTTTTAGATTAGATACGCACGTAGATAATGGCATTTAAAAGTGCAAAACACGCCCACCTTTGTTTATTTCCCACAAACAGCATGACGTAATTGTGATTACAACGATCGCAACGCTAGAAGAAATTTCATGGCACTAGTTGCTACGGGTGACAAACAGCATATCATAAAGCATTTATTTGACTTTAGTCGTCAGTTTTATCGACTCTTCAAGGTCCGTTGTATATCAATCGTCAAATTTGACAGTTACGATTGTCAAATTCGATAAAACCAGTACTAGCTATGATGGATTCTATAGCATTTATCGAATTTGACGATAGATAAAGAACGGTACTAGCACTGCAAATCGACTAACGACATCAGTTTTATCTTCAAACAAGGAGAGGTTCTCAATTCGGTTGTATTTTTAACGTATGCTACCTCAGAACTCGTAAAAAAACAAAATTAGTTACTTTGCTTTCATTGGAATGGATATACTTTCATATAGGTCCCATAGAAATTGCATCAACATCGGTTCAGTAGTTTAAATTAAAATAACTGGAACATTCGGTTACAATTAAACATGTATCCAAGTATCCTAAATTGCGAATTTTACTAATTATGAAGGCGGTTTTTACATTGATAATTATCGCAATAGTACAATCGTATAATCGCACTATAGAAATGTTACTTTAGATTAAAATACTCTGAAGTTATAGTAATATATCCTTTAGCGGTGAAAGTCATATAAATCCGTCGATCTTGTCTCAAAACCAACATTTGGGACGTGTACGTGACAAAACTTGCGCAAGAGCGCATGCGTGCGTGACATCTAACGCGTACACAACGCTTGGATCACTGGGATAAAAATATAACTACGCATCACTGCACTTATTGGGAATCAGGGATGGTTACTCCCTTGACACTTAGGTAACTCAGACTGAGTTTGAGTCAGAGACAAAAGCATTTAATGAATAAATAAATGCTTAGGCAGTTGATTGAATCAAGCGTTTCTTTACGTAGATCGCACATCAGTAGGCCTAGTCAAGTTGCGAATCTATGATCGCTAACGCTATAGAAAACTAAGACAATGTATTGGAATGACATTTTTAAAACGGTAATCCACGTGTTCAGAACAAACGAATAAATAATTCGTAGACAGGTTTACAAGTTACATAGTTAATTAAGTATATAAGTTTAAAAATTTCTTCAAATTCAACCTGTACAAATATTGCATTAAATTTACCCAGACAACACTGGGAAAACTGTCTCTGTGAAAACACCATTTTCTAGATTCTAGATAATGGCATTTTCTAATGTTATGATAATGTTTTCTTCTAGATTCTAGAAGAAAACAAGTCAATTATTACAGGAAAAGACTGTGACAAACGCCTTTATGATAAAACCTATAATATAACCTCAACATATTATTATTATTATTAAATAATGATATAAAAAAATACAAACGGGTACCTACATGCTCAATAATCGTCACCATTTTATGGTTGATATTCCGCAAACCCGTACGGAGCCCTTTGATTCTACGCTCTTATTGTGCGAACTGCTGGTCTGTGAAATGCACTGCCTGAATGGGTGTTCCCGATAGTTACAATTTGGGTGTCTTAAAATCACGAGTGAATCGGTTTCTCCTAAGCAAGCGTGCTCCATTGTGGACCGCATCATCCCGTAACATCTTAACATCAGGCAAGTAGGCGGTCAAACTCATGCTCATTAAAAAAACTCGCATTTGAAAAACAAAAACTTTAACCCTCCGACTTGGGCAGTCGGCTAATCTTCCATAGATGTTAGAAGCAAAAGATTCCACACTTTCTCAAGGCTGCAACCTCCAAGTCGTTACGAAGTTTACTTTAGATAAGGGTGTAGCAGATGTGTCCATCGATCTTATATACATCGGCACTTTCCACTGGACGTGACGAACGGACAAACACCTTGATTAATCACTTTGTTGATTGATGCAGTTTCTTAACGTAGATAGAGCTGAGTAGTTAGTAATAATTATCATTATAGAAACCCGATTTCAAATTAGTAAGCGCATATTTTTTTTTATATACCTATTATAATATATAGAATGTACATCTAAGTTTGAAAAGAGCCGTGGTAGCCTATTTGAGAGACCGCTAGACTTGAAAGCGTGAGGTCGCGGGTTCAAACCCCGGGCCCGATGGGACCAATGAGCTCTTTGGAGTTTAAGTGCGGATTTTCATACCACTGGCTTTTCGGTGAAGGAAAACATCGTGAGGAAACCTGCATACATACGGAGAAGAAATTCAATGGTGTATGTGAATCCACCAACCCGCAACTGGGCTAGCGTGGTGGATATGGCCCAATCACCCTTTCGGGGGCAGGGTAAAAGTCCAGCAGTGGACTGTTAAAAGGCTGATTATGATGATGATGATGATCTACGTTTGGCCATCAACTCGCCTGACGGTAAGCGATAAAAAATAACTGTATTGAACAACCGTGATAGTTTAAAACAGTGTTCTAGGCTCCGTCATCATCATCATCATCATTTCAGCGATAGAACGCGTCCACTGCACGACATAAGCCTCCCCCGTCGATCTCCTAAAGGGCCGGTTGGAAGCGGCCTGCATCCAGCGTTTCCCTGCGGTCTCTTTTATGTCGTCTGTCTATCTTGTGGTCCGTGGTCTCCATTCAAGAACCTTTCGCCCCCATCGGCCATCTGTTCTGCGTGAAATGTGCCCTGCCCACTGCCACTTCAACTGCTAATCCGGTGGGCGATGTCGGTAACTTTCGTTCGTCTACGGATCTCCTCATTTTTGATTCGATCTTGCTAATTTGTTAATTTCTGCTTACTTGCTTACAATGTAATTAGACAAATGCCTCTACACCTTGAACAGCACCAGAAAAAGCTAAAAATAATGTCTGCATTATCATTCTTTATCTTTCGCTGAATCTCCGCAGTGTACAAGCGAACAAACAGGTGTCGTGTTTTCTGTTTTGGCATCCACCGCTCTGATGGATGGCCTCTCATTTATCTTCGTGTAAATAACCGGTTATATGACCTTTCAACGAGAATCATGATTACATGATTCTTTTGATCGCGTAGACTTACAAGTTTGATTTTTTCACAGCTGAAGAAACAGTAGATTTGAGTATTTGATATAAATTTCAACTTGATATCTTTACGCGTTCCTGAGAAAAAGGGTCTTAGCAGACGGACAGGCGGACAACAAAGTGATCCTATAAGGGTTTAGTTTTCTCCTTTTGAGGTACGGAACCCTAAAAACTAAAAAAAAAAAAAAAAAAATAAAAAAAAAAAAAATTATGTGACGCAACTATGTCGGTAATTTTCGGTCGTCTACGGATCTCCTCATTTCTGATTCGATCTAAGTTTCGTATCGAAATCTAAAAGAAAGACTTCAATTTATGTATCAAAACACTTGGAAGAATTATCATAAATAAACAGCCCATGGCATCTACAAGGTCAATTTCATCAATATAATTGAAATGGACAGGTCTGTCATTTATCTTGATTTTACAACAAAACAAATCAGCCTAACGAGAAATTATGATATATGTACATGTTCCTGACTCTGATGACGCGTCATTTGAATCACTTTCAGGAGATCTTCAAACTTACGGAGCAGTTCTTAAAGTTGAAAATATAATAACGAAAGATGGTTCGTATAAATTTGATAGGCGCGCCATTGTCCAGTTCTTAGAGCTGAAAATACGAAAATAGATTTGCAGTTGACATCATCTTATTGGCTAAATTTACATAGGTCAGAATTTGGTCTATCATATACATTGACTTACAAGGAAATGGATGTTGAGACTAATGCAAAATCACAAAAAAGTGCATTCTTCGCCTTTTTATGAATTATCAACACTAAAATTGCTTTATACCATTTGCAATGTTATTCTAAGATCGTTTCAATCCCAAATTACCCAGATTTGGGGGTCGTCCAAATAGTATTTTTAATAGTTAGTAAAAAAAAATGTTATTTTGTTAGTAGACGCGTGCTTTTAGCTGCCCCTTAAATAACAGAGATATACGGTATACATAAGCTACCAGTAACAGTTTTTTTATATTTTTTATATCGGTGCTGGCCCAGGACAGTATTAGTGGAAGGAATTGCGAGAGACTATGGCCCAGCAGTGGGACAATACAGCTAAATGTTTAAAAAAACATATTTCTAACAAAGGAGCAAAAAACCTTTTTTTTATTATTATGGAAACTGACAAGGTTTTCACACATTTTATTTATAGTATTTTTTATTATTGAAAACAGGCTTGTATGACTGCCATCTCGCCTGACCACGCCAAATTCTACAGTCTAGCAGATCGCACAATAAAAGTGAAATCAAAGAGCACATCCATAGTTTTAAATATCTTGAATCATACCAGCTATTAATTCTTAGAATATGACCGTCAATATGTTTTGCACGCAATTTTTTTCACGTAAACACTTTGCAAACTAGAATTGCTACAGATAATGTAAAACATTGCGCAATTACCACACCCACTTGTCTTCTGACCTCCCTACCTAGTTAAAAAGCACTTATAAATATTAAATTAATTTACTGTTTTTGTCGAGTGATGGTGGCCAGGCGGTAGCATGTGCGCTTTACAATCTGACGGCACCCGGTTCGATTCTCGGCCCTGCGTTAATGATTTTTAGTTTCGATGCCATAGCTCAACAACGGTGAAGGAAAACATCGTGAGGAAACCGATGAGTGAATCGGTTTCTTCTAGGCAAGCGTGCTCCACCGGAGACCGCATCATCGCTTTACATCAAGCGAGTTGGCGGTCAAACGGCCTGCGTTTGTATTACTAAATTTAAATTTAAAAAAAAAACAAAAAAAAAAACGGTATATCTAGGAACCTCAAAAGTTCAAAACACATGGCATTCACCAACATGCACTGGGCCAGCATGGTGGATAATGGCCCTTCTCCCTGAGAGAAGGCTTGTGTCCTAGCTATAGGAACATGATAGGCTGATAATGATGATGACTATTTTCGTTCAACTTTTTACAGTGTTATAGCAGATGTCAGACGGATTCTCTCAGCGGCTGACTGTAGTGACCAATAATACTTATGTTAGCTATTTCCACCACCACATAATCAATATCTACATGAAAAATTCAGCATGATATCACTTCATCTTTACGACAATATCAGTGGGCTGACTCTTGACACTCGATTTCAATCGTAATTTGGGATTGGGATCGAAAACATGCCATTTTGTACTCTTCAATCGCGTCAAGAGTACCAAAAGCGTCGAGTTGAGTCGATTTTATTTAGTTCCATAAAATTCCACCATTATCGGTCCCAATCGTGCGCTAGTTTAGAATTAAAGAGTACCAAAATTGCATGTTTTCGATCCCAATCCCAAGTTACGATGAAATCGAGTGTCAAGAGTAAGCCCACAGCTCCTCACGTTCGTCTCAAATTATCTCAACCAAGGCTCGAGCTGTTCAGAAATAACTGTGTTCACATGGCTGCTCTAGCTTTTAATTCTCTTCCAGGAAAAGTGGTAGATCTCCATAGGCGTTTTTGTACTCAGTTGAAGAAGTGGTTGGTAAAGGAGTGCTTCTATGAAATGGAAGAATTCCTAAACAAAATGGCGTCGTTTTTATTCTCATGATTTGGCTTGTTGATAAATTTATAGTTTTTAATTAATTATTAATATTAAGTAATTCTTTTGACATAATTTATAAATTAATACAATTTTGCACGCCCTTACCCTTAGGGCTGTTAATGGATAAACAATTAATATTTAAAGACCTTGTATACTCATTGGCAAGTAAATAAAAACTTTGACTTTGACTACCATGGAGAATCTTCCATCGGGTCGGCAACTTATTTGTGATGCCTCTGGTGTTACACGTGTCCATAGGCGATGGTGACTGCTTACCATCAGGCGACCCGTCTGCTTGTTTGCCAACTATTCCATTAGAAAATATCCATATTCTTTTTCTTTTCTTTCATCTTTCTTTTCCTATCCACATAGGAAACAAAGGCTCGAGGATCGAACCGGGTGCCATTGAAATTGTAAAGCGCACATGCCACCGTCCATCGCTCACATCATCTGCATCTCGTCAAACAATTTCCGCTATGGGTTATCGAGGCGGACATTCCATCCTTACGTCGTGAACTTAGGTAAAGTCCGCATGCAGCGTTTCCAAAATTCCTACCTAATACGAACTGCACAGGAATGGAATGCTCTCCCTGCCTCGGTGTTCCCTATAAGGTACAACCTGGGTCTCTTCAAGACAAGAGTGAATAGGCACCTCATGGGTAAGCGTGCCCCATCTTAGACCATATGTATCATCACTTACCATCAGGTGAGTTGAGGACAAACGCTAGCCCATTTCATCATTTAAAAAACTGTGTATCTGGATGATATTACCTTCTGTGGTATTACATTGACATTTAAAATGAATCCTGATAGTGGTTAACATTTTTAGCGTATGTATCTATATAAAGTAACATAGTATTCTTATTCAGTTTAAATGTCACTAGGCAATAGAAAAACGTGTTTGGTTTCTTCAACTACATAGACAAGGTCAGCCAGCCATTTTTTTTAAAATAAACCGCCAATGTGCGTGTCGGACTCACCCACGAGTTCCGTATCACCACATAAATTGTTCAAAAAAATAGTGTAAAAAGACAACACGCCCAGGCGGTCACCCATCCAAATACGAGCGCGCCCGACGATACTTAAATTGAGTGAACAGAAATTTGCCACCGACTCGCACTTGCCCAGTATTTATTATTAAGAATGTTGTTTTACCTACTTTAGAGTCTGTACTATAATCATGCCAAGTTTGACGCTTGTACGTATTACCGTTTTTACATTAGAGCAAATACAATAATACGTTGTACGTGTACGTTGGTTAATTATTATTTCTTACCGCCATAACATTTACCATTTATTCTGTAAAAATTTCAACTGGCTATCTATTATGATTTTAAAGATGTTAAATGGTAGGACGGACATACAGACAGCGAACGCTTAGTAATAGGGTCCCGTTTACACCCTTTTGGTACGCAACCCTAAAAACGAGCTGAAATAGCTTTTAAACACGTTCTAATTTCTGATAACAACTTTTGTTTCGTTTAGAACTGGCGCAGTCGAGTTAAGAGTTATCGAGAATACCTTTTCAACCTATTTTGACATCGCATTCTCCAAGATGAGAAAGGTGACCGGCCCCACAGCACTGCCTTGCGGTACGCCGAGCCTACGTGAGCTGGAGGTCGCGCGGAGCCAATCATAAGCCTGTTTCAAAGAGGCACGGCGATGACGCGACCTGACGCAATCGTGGTTGGTATTTACGACAGCAAAAACATAGCAGAGCGACCGACTTATCCGTACAGTTGAATTAAGCAACCATCGCATTATTAATGGATAAAGCAAGGGTATTGTGTTTATTATATAGGCCGTGGTAGCCTATATAGGAGACTGCTAGACTTGAAAGCGTGAAGTTGCGGATTCAAACCAATGAGCTCTTTGGAGATTATGTACGGATTTTCATACCACTGGATTTTTCGGTGAAGGTAAACATCGTGAGGAAACCTGCATACGTACGGAGAAGGAATTCAATAGCGTACGTGAATCCACCAATCCGCACTGGGATAGCGTGGTGGATATGGCCCAATCACCCTTTCGAGGGTAGGCTAAAACTCCAGCAGTGGACTGTTAAAAGGCTGATTATGATTGTGTATGTTTGTATATTCTCATCTACAGTACAAACGCCTTAAGAAATTTTGAAAAATATTGTATTGATAGATTCTTCTCTAAGTTCAGGGTCACTGGGTTTGTGATGTCATCATAACAAGTATAAATTAAAATTATTTCAAAAAGATTTCGTGACTCATCATCTTCGTTATAATCATCAGCCAGAAGACGTCCACTGCTTAACATAGGCCTCCCCCTTTTACCTCCACACTGAACGACAGCCTGCCTTTTGAATCCACTGGATGCCCGCGACTCACACAATGTCGTCATTCCATTTAGTGGGAGGCCAACCTACGCTGCGTCTTCCGGTTCGTGGTCTCCACTCAAGAACCTTTCTTTCCCATCGGTTATCGGTTTTTCGGGCGATGTGGCCTGCCCATTGCCACTTCAAATTGCAAATTTTAACATTTGCAACGTTGAATCATATTTAGAACAATATCGATCAAGTCATCTTACAAACAAAAAAAGTGTGTGCAAAAATCCACACGACAGAAGTTAAAACTTCACTAAGGTTGATTATCTCCTTCACTCCCTCGACCCGAGCCGACTTTACCCGAACGAGTATCTGAGCGTGACGGTCACGCGAGTTCAGTGCTTTTCCTCCATCCCATAAAGTGCCCAATGTACTGAAAGAAGTTTGATCTTCAAAAACTAAATCTAAATTGGAAGAGCCCACAAAAAGAAAAGTAAATAGAACGGAATGAGAAGGAAAATCTGTCACCAGGCATTATGACAGAACCTTGCTTGAACATTCTTATTTATGTCAACGCGTCAAACTCCCCATCCAAAGAACTTCGACCTTACCTTTTTGGGTTAGGTCTCAAAGTTTTTTGTCCGCATCACAGTTGCTAACTGATTTCGAATGACTGACGTTTCGATTATAAATATGGCTGTAACTGACTACAACAGAGCTACGATGCCACGGGTTAAAAACGGGCACACACAGGGTTAAAAAGAGACAGTACCCGTGCAGATTGACCTTGTGTGACAGTGACCTTGAAAATTTATTTAAACAACAACAAGTCTAAGAGACTTTGTTTAAATAAATTTGCAAGATGGAATTATTAGGGTCCAAATGCCTTTGTTCATCTCTCTTTCTAGTTATACGAAATACTTGCTACTGTCATGATTCAGTCACACCCCTGACCTCCTGATTGATACATGAGACACAAACAAATAACACGTAAATGTGTTGCTATTTTACTATTAGAAGGAACTTAGGGTTACAGTATCAGGCTTTCATGTTTCCACTGCTGGGACTCAGGCCTTCTCTCAGAGAGAGAAAATTTGCCATCTCTCAGTGAAAACAGTCAAAAAACGTCATGAGGGTCATTGTACATACATTGTATTAATTATATAGTTAACAATAAATAAATATAAAATATTCGGGACATATTTGCACACACGGTCATCTGACCCCAAACTAAGCAAAGCTTGTAATATGGCTGCCAGAGACTGATATATATACATATATAGGTTTAAATACATACTTAAATAGATATTAACACCCAGATATAGAACAAACACAAATGTTCATCACACAAATGTTTGTCCTAGGTGGGAATCGAACCCACGCCCCCAAGCTCAGAAGGCAGGTTCACTACCAACTCGACCAACGGGCTATCGAACAATACCACATTTACTCAAATTAAGACTTTATGTCGCTTGCATTGTGTTCAACGTTAGTTGTCCGCTATGTCATCGTAGCTCTGGCATCACACGGCGTTGTAGTCGGATCGCGGTTACATTGTAACTAACCAAAATCGGCGCAATTCGTAGCGTGCGCCGAGTTTTGGTTCAGATATTTTTTGGCACGATTGTGACCCTATATGTTTTGTATCTCGATGCCTAATCCACCAGGCCCAGTGCATGTTGGTGAATGTTATGTCTTTGAACTTTTGAGGTTCTTGCACACACCGGTTTCCTTACGATGTTTTCCCTGTTGAGCGAAGCATCGAAACTGCACATAATTTATTTAAGTATATTTAGTAAAGTAAAGTAGCGAGTCTGTCAATTTTCTACAAGATTCATTTCTGAGAAAGTGCATCGAAGCTACATGACCTCAACCTACCACCCTTTCTACTACAGGACAAGTAGGAATTCGGCCCACTACATACATTGTGGATTTTCCTTGGGTATGTACCAAACGTTTCGTGTCTATGTTTCTAGTGATTGGTCCAGGGCAGAGGATCGAATCTAGTGCTGTCAGGTTATAAAGCGCCCATGCTACCGCTAGGCCACTATCACTCGCCACAGCTTAGGGTTATTTCAACATTATTACGGCCACCAGTATGGTTCATCATTTCAGCCGTAGGATGTCCACTGCTGGACATAGGCCTCCCCCATCAATCTCCAAAAGGGCCGGTTGGAAGGGGCGTGCATCCAGCGTTTCCCTGCGGTCTCTTTTAGGTTGTCTGTCTATCATGTCGGTGGACGTCCTACGCTGCGCTTACCGATCCTTGGTCTCTATTTCAGAACCTTTCGGCCCCGTCGGCCATCTGTTTGGCGTGCTATGTGCTCTGCCCACTGCCACTTCAATTTGCTAATCTAGTGGGCTATGTCGGTAACCTTCGTTCGTCTATGGATCTCCTCATTTCTGATAAGATCTCTTAGAGAAACCCTGAGCATAGCCCTCTCCATAGCTCGTTGTGCGACTTTGAGCTTGTTTATGAGGCTCATAGTGAGAGATGTTTCACTGTCGTATGTCATCACTGGTAACACACATTGGTCTTAAGGCACTGAGGTATTTTTGACGAGAAAACGTTGCGAAGATTATGGTTTTAATAATAATTAATTGATTGATTACTAATTTAAGTCCCTATAGGCAAATAAAACCAGTGTTCAAATAGCTTAAAAATACTATATCTTATGGCATAGGTAATAGAAGATTTTGTGGTAATAGGTATGTAAGAAGAAAAACATACTCGTAAGTACTCCTATCTTATTTTGAAAGCTATGTTAAAAATCAATTACTTCGGCTTCACTTTTAGAGAGTACAAAAAGGTTTATTTTATGTATTTCCGCGCTTATCAATATGTTGCTGGCTGAAAAGAAAATCTAGAATAATAAGTAAAGACGGGCCACTTGCCTTTAATCCTGAAAAGTTTCTCAGGAACGTCCGGTCTCAGTCCACTTTCGCAACACGTTTTTACATAAAACATACAGTTACATTTTCTACAAAAAAACAGTTTTACACACGATTTGGTGTCATAAAATTGTTTAAATCCTTTAATTCTGAAAATTTCAGTGGATTTGCACAGACACAACACAACACAAGGGCCCAGTACGACCCTACACTACACACACAAGGCTTGAGCTTGACTTTTTGTTTTGTTTGACATTGACATTGACACAAGCAGCTGTGAGACGCTATTTCATAGGGTTGTCCCTTAAATGTCCGCAACGTGATGCGGAAATCGGAATAATCCGGATCATCATAATCAGCCTTTTAACAGTCCACTGCTGGACTTTTAACCTACCCCCGAAAAGGTGATTGGGCCATATCCTCCACGCTGGCCCAGTGCGGGTTGGTGGATTAATAATCCGGATAAATATCGATAAATATTTCGATTGATGCAAAATACAGTTAGCTAGTATAATATTGTCAACACAATGATCAATAATTTTTAAATAATGTACGTTTTAATTAGCTCACATAACATATAAATGGTAGGTAAGCTCTGCTATCTTTATCTCTAGAATGTCTTTAATAATCCCATTATAACAAATAAAATATATTAATCGTCATGGCAAAGCATAGATCGTAATAAAAGAAGCAGTAAAATAATAATGTTATAGCATCAGCCAAAATAAATCAATGGTGCTTTCCGCCTAATCAGATACATACATACTTTTTAAAACATAAAATATAATCATATTAATAAACTGTAAGCTATCATCATCCAGTGGTGTTCCGACCTTTTCTACATCAGGCAGCCCTGTGCCACTGCTGTGAATGCTGTGATGTCCTTCCGAATTCCGATTTACCGAGGGTCAAGGTGAAAAAATGTCGCAGAATTCTAAAGCCGGTAACACAGACACGTTGGCCTTACCTCGCTGAGCCTAAACCAACGCGAGCGTATGCAAATGAATGCAAGGCAAGTGCTACTCTCTACAATTCAATAGGTAGGTACGTTGGGGAAGTTAGATCGAGCGAACGCCAACCACGTAGGTATAATACGATTTTTTTTAGGAGCTGTCCACATTCATGTTGGTCGTAATCAGTTTCTGTTGTGAGAATCCGATCGGTATGGACGACATACAAGTTAAAGCAGCAGCTGCTTTGGGGTTCCGTCCCGTAGTATTACAAGGAACCCTTTATAAGTTCGTTTTGTCCGTCTGTCTGTCTGTCCGTCCGTCCTAATTTTTTAGAACCTTTCTTTTTCTTTTTCTAACTTGCTATCTTATTTTATTCTAACCGTCTCAATTTTAAAAATTTATATAAAAATATTATTTTGCCTTCTAGGGGTGGCTCTGGTTCATGTGAAATTGAGATGTTTAGATTACTAAGTTGAGATGTTTTTTCTTCACTTTTACTAGGTAGGTATTACACTATTACATTTATTGAGAGGAAACTTTTTTCCACTTTGCGCAAAGCTACCATTGGTAAAAAAGTTATGTAAAATGAAAGTAACCTTACTTGATATTATACCTACGTAGTATAGGAAATCTTTGGGTAGGTACTATCTATAGACCCCTTTCAGCTTAGTAAACCCTTTCTGCGTAAACCAGTATAAAAATATAATAGTTGATGGATAAATGATTTAAGTAAGAGTAAAAATAAATCATTATCCATTTCAAAGGGTTATTATTAGTCCTATCAGTTTCTGATCCGGTATTAAATTATAGGCAAAATATTATTTAATTGAGTATAGTTTTTATTTTTTTATATTTTTTATATTTGCTCATTATCTATGCTAAAATATATTCTACAATAATACTAATAATATACCTAATTCACTATACATATACATAAAACGTATATAGATAAATACATTATTTTTTCAAATAAATATATAATATACAACCAAATATTTTACTAAATACTCTACAATATTATTTTTAAATAATTTCAATGTCCTTTCAATTAGCCATGTTGTTTTTTTCTTCTAAATATTATGATAATCAGGTTGCACCCAATTATATGAATATTACGCTAAGCACGCTGTTGGTACTTTGAACTGTTTTAGAAGAGGTACTCCAGTAACCCGAGGGTTTTGTCCCTGCTGGATTTCATTCCTGTAGGTTTGATACTGCTGGTCCAATTTAGGCTTGCAGGTAACCTGCACAGGTTGCACTTGGAAGTTCTGGCCGCGGCAGTGGGACTGGCAGGCAGGCACAGGCAACGTAGAGATACAGATCTCCCCATGATTCTGGTAATACTGCACTTGCTGCAGCAACTCACAAGGTCCCTTTGATTTCAGGTAGCTCCTGGACTTGTAGACGATCTGGCTGCCCCAGCTTTCTTCAGAAGACTGCATGTTGTTGGTCCACTCAACGTCTGAACGAAGGATGGTGGTGTATTTAGTCTTGGGCTGGTACGCCTGTTGCTTAGCCTGGTTCTGCAACTGCTGGGTTTGAGGGTCATCGGTTTCGCTGTTCAGAGCGTAAGAGGCACCGTAGTACTCAGGCTTGTCTACAAGGCCATAGGGGGTCTGGTAGTCGTCGCGAGGTTCGCCACTCATGCGTCCGCAGATGCCCCAAGATGATCCCCTGTGGCTGTGGTCGCCCGGTATAAGCACAACTCTCTGGCCATCGTACAGCATACGGAGTCTGTTCTCTCCGATCGTAAGTACGAGGACACCATCGGGCTGAGTGTAGTAGTAAAGCAGGTGGCTGTCAGCTATTTCATCCCAGTACATGGTGAGGTCTCCATCGGATACTTTCTGGCCATTGGTCTTGACTTGGACGTTATTTTGCTGGGAGCTCTGAGCGGGTTTGATCTCGATCTCCAAGTCCTTGCCAGTTTCAGACCTAGAATAAAAAGTTTGGTGAAATAAACAGGTAAGAAAAACCCGAGAATTAAAAAAAGACCTGTGTATACTTCAGGCGCCCGATGGTAGGACGCTATATGGTGATATGGAGGAAAGTATGGGTGCAGTATAGGTGAATGAAGAAATATTTTGGAACTGGATACCAGGGGCCTTACGGCTAGATGTTTTAAGCAATCCAGTTTAGGTGATGAAAAAAGTTGCGTGACCGCAAACTGTACCTATATGGGTGCATTAAGTTTCACGTTCACGTGATTTTCCAAACTGCGCTGTTTTAACGTTAATTTGAGACCGCGTAAGGAGTTGGCTGTATGGCCCCAGGACTCATTCGGAATCTCAGTTATGTAACTAAACATAATATATTTATTCTCCAGTGTGTTGTTACGTTAAAACATTATCTTACTTGTATGAAATATAAATTTCCTGCTGGTTCTGGCTGGGTCTCCTGGCGAGAACAACGATGTCATGCCAGTTACGGCGCTCGGTTACTTGGTCTTGCATCACAACGTGCCACGATGGGCTCAAAGTGTAGTCGTAGGTGCGGTCGCTGAAGGTACGGATCTTGGAGCCATCAACGGAGCAGAATGCTGTGAAAATCAACAAGACTATACCTCTTACAACAGGATTTTAATTTAACCGATTAAACTCTTAGCTAATGTAGTAAAAAGACAGTAAAAACTAGAGCATTGTTCGTATCATTTGGAGCTTTCTGAAGTTATTATAAGATGTTTAAAGCTACTTACGTCTGTATTGCTGGTGATCGTAGTAGTTCATAACACGTTCGAAAGACTTCCACGGGTTGTAGAAAGACAAGGCACTAACAGTCCACTTCGGGATCAGCACGTTGTTCATCTCAATATGGCCATACTTCGAAGTCATGGACCAGCTCATGTAGTTTCCTTGCAAATAGTTTGCGTTAACTTGGATCTCAATCTTTCCCTCTGGGTTTGTCTTTAAGGGGTTCTCGTCGCTGTTCCAGAAACCAAGGCTCTTGATGATCTGGTAAACGCGGTAAGTCGCGTTCTTGGCCTGCTGGTCAACACCCTTGTAATTGAAGGTGGCCTGCCAGCTGTCGGGAGTGTGCGCCAAAACAAGCATCTTGTGGCAAGCGTATTGGTAGTAGTTGTTCTCAGAGATTTCCTGAGAGCATTGTTTGCCGCTAGGCATGTTCTGAAGCTCTTCAGTAAATTTCTGGCTACGTTGGCTCTCGCCTTGGATTTGAATACGGCTGCTTCCTCCCTTTCCGTATCTGATGTCAAAGTTGAACGTCGACTTGAGGTCTTTCTGCAGAGCTTGGAGGAAGTTCATGGTTGTAACTTCGGGTTTGTTGACTGTTCCCACTGAGTTGTACTGGTTCTTGCCTTGAAGGGTGTTGATGCCGGCATGGAATATGTATTGGATCTTAGGGTCGACGTTGCTTTGTCCTAGAGCGGCGCTGATGATGTACTCTACTTTCTGAGAGCCATCGAAAACAGCGCTCAAGTCAATGCATATTACACGGCCTTGGTTAATACCAGCGGCAACGCGCTTTACGAGTTCTTCGCGGCGAGCTTGGCTATTGGGAGTGACGTCACTCATCTCAGTAGGTTCTCCCATTTCACCACCCTGTTTCTGGTTGTGGAGTTCATCTGGAAAATATCAATATTATGGTAAGTACTACATTAGTGGGTGGTATGTGATGACATACGGCACTGAAACGTGGTCTCTCACTATGGGCCTTATAAGCAAGCTCAAAGTCACACAATGATATATAGAGAGAGAGCTATGCTCGGGGTTTCTCAACGAGATCGAATCAGAAATGAGGAGATCCGTAGACGAACGAAAGTTAGCGACATAGCCCACCGGATTAGCTAGTTGAAGTGGCAGTGGGCAGGGCCCATAGCACGCAGAAGAGATAGCCACGGTCTTATAAGAGCAGCTTAGGACGTCCACACTCCACCCACAAGATGGACAGACCGCAGGGAAACGCTGGATGCAGGACGCTTACAACCGGCCTTTTTGAAGATCGATGGGGGGCCTATGCCCAGCAGTGGACAGTTAGTAGGCATGTAGTATTTAGACGATATAATATGTTAGTTTAATGATGAACTAGCTTGTCCACGCGGCTTCACTCTTAACTTGATTGTATAAACTCGTTTTTGCATAACTATGACAAAACTACTTACCATAGACAGCGTTGCAGGTGACGCCTTTGTTCGGGGACGCCTTGGCAAGGTGCTTCAAGTTGAAGTGAGTCAGCGCGACATCACGTTGCTTGAGCAAGTCAATGATGTTTGACAACATATCGCTAGCAGGCATCATGGTGCGGACGTTCACGAAGTCGTTGGAGTAAGAGTAGCCTTGCAACTGGAATAGCACGCCATACTTCTGGCCATATCGAGAATCAGTGGAATAAATCTTCCTCGGTCCTCCTTCAATGACTTTAGTGGTAGGGTCCTGAGCGATGGGCACTAGAGATTCCTTCTTCTGGCTTGCGCTGTAAGGCCATACACTGTAGTGTACCAGAGTAGTGTCCTGTTCGGGGCGTAGCGGCTGCATCTTGAACTGGATTGCTTTAGGCTGTACTTGAATGTTCACCTTAACGGGAATGTTCACTTGAACTTTGTTGACTACACCAACGCTGGAGTACTGGTTCGAAAGGGTATCCATAAAACCAACGTTACCGTCGATGTTTCTGGCATAAGTGAACTGGATTTCCTTGTCCATATGAGCTTGGAAAGTTAAATCCTTGGGAAGGAATTTGATTTCACCCTTAGCCTTGCTCTGGATGTGAATAACAGTAGGCTCCTTGTATTTGTAGATGAAAGGCATACCCATAGCGACAGGGAACATGATGGAAACCTGAGCCTGGTTAATAACCTTAGTGTAGTGCTTGTCTACTCCCTTAGATACTTCGGACATGTAGTTCTTGATATCTTCTGGCAGCTGTTTAATATCTTCTTCGCTAAAGGTAAATAGCCTCTGCTGGTTCATGAGATCGAGGTTTAATGAGGCTTCAAGAGGTTCCTGTGGGTGCTGCTTGATGTTGAGCATATCAGCGACGTCCTTAGCGGAGTACTTGTGGTCAGCGTTAGACTTGTCAAGAGTTGTAAAGGCGATGGATTTCAGATAGTTTACCAACTGTTGCACGCTGGAGAAACTGGCCTGGAGCTATAAAGATGAGAAACATGTCAACTAAATCGCTTGGTAAATTGGAGGTAAAAAAGTAACTTAAAAATTTAAGGTTATGTTAAGGGATTATGAATATATATAAAGGTATTAAAATTACCATGTTTTGGTTTTTAAATCCATCATTTTTGTTCCTCAGGGAGTATCTGAGCAGCTTAGGGAAGATACTGTCTTCGCTGCCAATATGAGCAAGTGACCTAAAAATGTCTTGTTCGTTCTCATTGTCAAAGTTGTCCCACAAACTCTTGAGAGAGTATTGGTTTCCAAACTTCTCCTTTGTAAGGATCCATCTGGAGGCTTGAGCAGTTCTGGCGCTGAAATATCAACCAATCCATTATCATTGATGAAAAGATATTTATGTCGAAATAATACAATAATACAAAACAGTCCTGTTCTAATTTCTGGTGTGAACAATAAAGAGTATATATATATATATCTATACTAATATTATAAAGAGGAAAGATTTGATTGTTTGTTTGTTTGCATTGAATAGGCTACGAAACTACTGAACCGATTTGAAAAATTCTTTCACTGACGGGAAGCTAAACTATCCCCGGGTGACATAGGCTATAATCTATACCCGTGCGAAGCTGGGGCGGACCGCTAGTCTACTATAAAGCTATGAGATACTTACAGTTCCAAGTTGCGCGGGCTCTTGAGGTTAGCAGCAGACTCGATGCCTGATTTCAGGAAAGCGCGGACTTGCACACTAGGGTCATCGTGAGTCATCTGGGCCATGGCTTGCATCATCGCGCCAGTGGGATGGGCAAAGAAGATGGTGTTGATAGCAATAACTCTGACTTCGTAGGACTCCGCTGTGTTTCTCAAGATACTGTAAAGCACAGCGCGTGCCTGCTTGTCTCGCTGTTGAGCCAAAACTCTAAGGTTGCTGACCATTTGGACGCGAAGATAGGTGGTCGTTGGGATCTGGCCTTCCAAGAAGGGAGCGAAAACCTTCAAGATTTCGCGGTGGCCCAAGTTGCCGATAGCCTTGACGTACACCTGAGCTTTACCACTGTCGCCTTGCTGAACAGCGTTCTTCAGATTCTCCGAGAGTTCGGGCAGAATTTCTTCAACGACAAAGCTGTCGTGCTTGCGAGCAAGGCGTCCGTACATGTGAGAGGGGTAGAAAGAATGAGCAGTGAAGTTGTTGACTTGGCCTTGATTGATGAACCTAGTAGCCGCAATTAGAGCAGCCGTATTCAAGAACTTCTGCTGTTTAACTTCTTCACTCACAGCCAACTTGTAGAACTGGCTCATGACGTCCTTGGTCGGGTAGCGGAGAGTGTTAGCCAAAGTGGTAACTACTTGTGCTGCCTCTTCACCTTGAAGCTTCTCGGTTTGAATCCAGGTCTTGATCTGTTGGAAAGCGGGAAGGGTACCAGCCTGGGCAACGGCGTCACGGTAGATCATCCACATGTCTGACTTAACAATGTTGTTGGAAGACTTGGCGACTTCAATGCTGCGGCTGGTCTGAGTGAGCTGCTCACTGCTCATGGAGGCGATGACACGAACCAGAATGTTGAATTTCGAGAGGAAATCAGCCTTAGGCATGTTATTAGGGTTCTGCAGCTGCTGAGCGATATCCTGAAGAAGCTTCTGAGCATTCATTGTGTTCTGTTTCTTGTCTGCATGAGGCTGGGGGCTCATGTACAAAGCAGCATACGCAGGCTCGTTGATGTTGGGGATCTCGTCATTTACATACGCAGAACTAGAGTCGCTGGAACTAGAAGAGCTAGCCTCAGAACTGGATTTCCCATAGGTTTTCTTGATATTGATGACTTTGCTCACTACTGGCGCAAACTTGGGGTTGGACCGTCGGACCCTGCTTATCTGGTTCGGGGATTGCATGTGCTCGTGCGATTCCGAGGATTCTGATGAAGAAGTCTTATCGTGGTAAGCTTGTTGTTTAACCGACATTGAGTACAGAAGACTTTTGATTATGCGGCTGCCCTCAGGTTTCTGCCATTCGGGCTGACTATCTTCCTCAACGGATTCCAATATGAGTTGCACGTGGCTGTACACTTCAGCTTTCTGTTTGCCGTAAAGATGGGGATGGACGTGAACGGTGCTGGTAGTCTCAGCCTTGTAGATCTGGCCTTGTTTGGCAGCGAGGATGCGAGACACGGTGGCACGCCTAATGAACTGCTCCTCAGTGGTCTTGTGGGCGGTTCCAGTCCATTCGGCACCATCGGGTACACCGAAGTGGTACGCGACTCTGTGGTGGCAGTGGCCGTAGTTCTTGCTCTTGGTGATTTCTATGGGATCTTCATCTGAAACAAATTTGGGGAGCTCCCGGCGCCACTCAGCGGGTACAGGGGAAACAGCATAGAGCGTCTCACAGTCACCCGTTACGTCAGCCTCCATCTTTCTAAAAAGACCCTGTTGAACATCCTTGTCAAAGTTATCTTGAGAGCCGTGGGTGTTGTGGTGCGTTGATAAATCGACCTGCAGAGCTCCGATCAGACCTTTGAGAAGATTCTCATGAGGCAGAGAGAGGGTTGAAGGCAGAGTGAGAGACAGGACGCGACCTCCTTCGACTGAGATCTCGAAAGATTTATCGAGGTCCTGAACGGGCTGGTATTTGAGACCCTGCGGGAGCTCCCGGTTGTTGTCGAGTTGCTGATGGACCTGGGCGTGTTGTGGGTTCTCTAGCCTGGCCTGGAGTTGACCGGGGGCACGGACGCGGACGACGAAGTGTGCTCGGAAGGCGGCACCGGAGCTAGCGCCCTCGTGGAGACGGGCCAGGGTCTGGGACTGCACGTCATACCGGTATTGCTTGCCGACCTGCCAGGGCGACTGCTGCCATTCTGTCTGCTGGTTCTCGTTCAGCTGAGTCGTTGAGACGGCGGCTGGAAATAAAAACAAGGCATATTGTTGAATTTAATTGCATTAGAATACTATAAAGATCAAGAATTAGAAACTATACAGGGTAATCATAAATAATGGTAATCAGTAATCATCCTCTTAGGGGCGGTCTCATTACATCAAAACAAACAAATTTTGTACAATTCTTATACCTAATATTAATAACTCCATAGTTCCATAGTTACATGTAGGTAGGTACTACAACTTAACGAACTTGTTTGTTTGCATCGAACAAAGCACCTGAACAAAAGACAAATCAAAAGTATAGTAGTTATAGTTGTTTGTTATCGCGAAATTTGTAGGCGCTCGAGCAGAATTATTCATTTATTCCAGCTGGTTTAAAACTACTGAAATTTTTGTGAGACCACAGTTTCTTCTACATCATATAAAAATAAACACGCAGATTGGTTTACAGATGCCAGCGTAATCGATGTACATACATAAAAAACTAAAAACAAAAACAAGCCGAATTGAGAACCTTCCTTCTTTTCCTCTCTTTTCTTTTTCTCCTTTTCTTGTCCTTTTTCGGAATCACGTAGATACGTACTAGTTGGTTAAAAATTATTGTGTTTTTAGATATCGTTATTTTTTTTAATTATGAAAGTGAATATTGGATCTGTTATCTAGTTCTGAATTAAGTATATTTGAAGTTTAAATCTGTAGTTTAACGGGTATAGGTATAATTTAAAATCACTTTGAAAATTTATACCGAACCGACAAACACAAGCTTTTAGGCGTCCGCCATATTGAATTTAGTGAGACGTCTATTTATTTTTCGTATTACTTATTAGAAAACATTTTCATTTGATAACTCTTAAAATTAAGTTGTAAGATTTCACCCAAAGTAACAAGCCAAGTTAAATAAAAGCTTGTAAAAAATAATACGGATCGAATTGAGAACCTTTTGTTAAGAAGTCAGTAAAAAACCTTCATGTCACCTCAAAAAGGACATTGAAAGAAGTAAACCTTAAAGACGGGCACAAAAGGAGTCAATATGATCGAGAGTTATAGAGTTAAAAGTTCAAAAATGTAAATAAACCCCGGTCAACTGCGAGTCGGTTCCGCACCCAAAATGTGTTTTCGTTTATCTTTAGCGTACGCCAGACTCGCACTTAGCCGTAATTGTTTATTATTTGTTGTTTTACTATAGAGTGTGTGCCAAGTTTGACGCTTGTACGTATTAAGTACCGTTTTTACTCTAGAACAAAGACAAGTAGGTTTAGTTTATTTTTATTTTTTTATAATAGATAGGCTTGCGCTTGGCGCCATCTATTTAAATCATTTTTAAACCCCCGACAAAAGAGCTGGTAAACGTATGATTTTTTTTCATAAATCATAGCTACGAACACTCTCAAGCAAGTCACCTTTCAATCAAAAATAACGAAATCAAAATCGCTACTGCCGTTTGGAATAGCTACGATGCCACAGACAGACAAATACACAGTTATGGTTAAACTTGAAAAAATCCCTCTGTTAGACCCAAAAAAAAATACGGCCACATACGCAAAAAAAACGCCTCAAAATATCCAGCCGCTAAAAAGTAGGACAGGCAGCGTAGACTTAGTAATAAAGTCTCTTTGGGTACGAAAACCTAAAAAAAATTGATTGTCACGGGACGCTCGTAAGATGTCAAACATGAGACGGCATAAGAGAGCGTAATAATGTTTGCCGTCACGGCATACGAGTCGGTTACTGCCAAGGCGCGCCAATAAATGTTACACATCAAAAGTTTGTTATGTATCTAACAGACGAGACGGACTTGATTGAATGATTGATTGATTAACTCTTTATTGTTCACACCATTAAATTTGATACAGAGGACAAAAAACTTATATAAACTAGTGTAACAACTGGCGGCCCTATCGCTAAAAGCAATCTCTTCCAGGCAACCTTAACTTGGCTGACCGACCGCCGTCCAACGTGAGAGAAATAAAAAAAAATATCTTTCTCTCCCGTTGGTTGGACGGCGGTCCGTCAGCCAAATCCACACGTCTGTTAAGACGCTCTTTTCCGACTTTTAGCGATTATGGTCATTCTAGTTTAAGTGTGCATACCTCCATGGTTAGCTTAAAATTATAAAAATGGTGTCATAACAAAATTGAATGTTTTATCTAGGAAACCCATGAGACCGAAACACGATTAAGCACATTTCGCTCGATAGAAAAAATATATCAAAGTAGCACTGATTTGCACTTTTATCCCTGTTTTTTTGGATTCATTGAATTGCCTATTTGAGTGTGGCCGCCAAAAATTGTACATTTGGGAAAAAATATCTGTCCCGTTCATATGACGAGTCTTAATAATTCCATTATTTTATTTAATGCTATGGTTGAAGTGGATTCTGGCTCACACTATCATGTTATTGCATATAAATAATTTAAGCTCATATTGGTTGGCTCTAACTAGCACATTTTTTATTTTTTATAAATGCATAGTTTTGGTTTCCATACAAAAATTATGTGTCCCACTAAGATGTCTCATACTATGAAGTCACATAAATGTATACCCAATTGTTTTTTACCAGGTAATTTTGGCATTCTACATTATTCCATAAATTTGCTAACTTGTAATTAATCATTTAAGTAAATAACGTTAAAAACAAACGCAAAAATAATTGAAATTACGATGTCTCACTTTTTTTCCCGAATGTTACTTCACGCAAGTTACCGTAATTATCAACGATAGTAGAGTTACATTCCCGCCCCTTAAAATATTTCTTAGTCATGGCAACACTATCTCTAGGTTAGCCAACATATGGGAAGAAATCGCCTTTTTGTATTCTGTGAAAGTGGTCTTCAAGGTGGTCGGCACTTTTGTCTCGAGAGTTTTTCTTATTTTTAAGTGAGAATACTCACGGTTAGAACGCAAATTTACTATATTATTTTAAATTGGGTTTATAGATGGACTATTCCTTTAACAAGTTACTTCACGCAAGTTACCGTAATTATCAACGATAGTAGAGTTACATTCCCGCCCCTTAAAATATTTCTTAGTCATGGCAACACTATCTCTAGGTTAGCCAACATATGGGAAGAAATCGCCTTTTTGTATTCTGTGAAAGTGGTCTTCAAGGTGGTCGGCGCTTTTGTCTCGAGAGTTTTTCTTATTTTTAAGTGAGAATACTCACGGTTAGAACGCAAATTTACTATATTATTTTAAATTGGGTTTATAGATGGACTATTCCTTTAACAAATCAAACTGTGTGGTGTGCTATAACTTAAAAACTTACACGAATAAATATTTTTTAAGTTATGTCCACAGTTGTTTTGATTCACGAATGATACCGTGTGTTACTAATGTGTTACGTAACATTCGTGAACGGTTGTTAAGCGTAGTATACACTACAGAATATAAAATTATAAGGCTTTTAGAACATGTCTTTTTTTGTTTAGGAAATTCCAACAAAATACACTTAAAAAGCCTGATAAATAATGACAAACACTGACAAAGACCGTGAAATCTTAGATGATACCGAAGAAGAAACACATTATAGTGTAGGAAATGAGCATGTCAGTGAGATATTTCCAAAGACAGTCTTGGAAATATTATGTTGGGTTCATAGAAAGTGTAGAAGTAGATGAAACCTAAGTTATTCTGTATGGTTTTTAAAAACAAATTATAAACCAACATTAATTGTTCCCCAAATAAGAGTGGTGAAAAAAAAAATGGAGTCACACGGGAAAGCATATTTTGTTAAAAGATTTAATTAGTGATCAAATTGTTTTGAATCCTGTTAGATGTTCGCAAGCTTACCTACTTGTACCTTTGCATATTTTTATTATTATTGATTTGATCGTTATTATTTTATGCTTATTTTGGTTTTGATCATATGATTATTTTTTGATTATTGTCTGTAATTTTTGTAGGTACTTACTAAGAGAATAATTTGTAATTCTATTTGTAATTTTTTATTATTGAGTAATTTCCAAAGTTAATTTTTCGTTCCAAAGAATTTTCAAATATTGTTTAGTTTTATTAATTTTTGAATGTGGTTTGGGACTGAAAACAATCTCTTTTTAATGAATAAAAAACATACAAAAAAAAATATTCTTTTACAACATGTATACGAGGCTTGATAAAGTTCACATTGTTACCTTCATTCACGTGTGTTACCGTGTGTTACAAATTCACGAATGTTATTGTACAATTTTTGGCGGCCACACTCATTTACTAAATTATGTCTGCGATATCTTAATATATTGATTTCATAATTATGAAGGAAACCGGTGAGGTATATTTTACATTACAGCTATACTTTTCGAAAAATATGATAAAAACCCCAAAAATAGAAGCGCCGCTAAATGCGACTTACAACCAAGTATTATGGTCATCTGTAGTAATAAGCGTTGCTCAAAAGTGGGAAAACCTCGCCTTAAGAAGCTATTAAAATCGCAAGAGTTAGAACAAAGATAGTAAAGAAGAACTTACCGATAATCGCCGTTAGGACTAAGAACCTCATGTTTGAGCCGCACGCAGAGCCAGTGGTTGTCAGAGAAGCTCACGAGAACACTTCTGGCGTCTCCAACACCCTCCCCGGCTTATATACTGGGCCCAGAGTTACACGCGCAGCACTACTCTTGACCCTAGATAGGCCACAATGTTGCATTTTGTTGATTTGACACTATTTGTGTGTTAAATAGGTCAATGCTAGCAACATGTAAAGAAAATGGAAAATTTGCGCACGCTAAAGAATTTTTAACGGAGGCCGAACGGTAGCATGCAATGTGCTTTACAATCTGATGGCACTCGGTTCGATCCTCGGCCCTGCAACAATTACATATTTAGTACACAAATTATGTGCGGTTTCGATGCCATGCCATCGTTCAAAAATGGTAAAGGAAAACATCGTGAGGAAACCGATATGTCCAAGAAACTCAAAAGTTTAAAGGCATAATATGATATTTTATTTATATTACACGGGAATTACTCACGTAAGTATAATGCGGTTGAAACTATAGTCGGAGTAACCGGCTTAATCTTACGTGAGTAATTCCCGTGTAATATAAATAAAATGTGTGAAAACCACGTCAGTTTCAATAGCATAATATGACATTTACCAATATGCACTGGGCCAGCATGGTGGATTAGAGCTCATCCTTTCTTTCTCTGAGAGAAGGGATGAGTCCCAGCAGTAGGAACTACTTGCTCACAAATTTTGAGTGCCAAAAAACGTTATCCTTTTTTAGCCGTACGGCCGTACTGTCACCTGTTATAAGCGCTTCAGTTTAGGTGATTGCATAAAATCACGCGAACGTGAACCTTAACGCGCCAGATACGGTTTGCGGACGCGCAACTTTTCACAATCACCTAAACAGAATCGCTTTAAACTGGTGACGGACTACGGTCCTCCGATCATTCAAACAAGGGAGATATGGCAAGTTGCGTGGTGGGTGCGAACTCATTCAGTCTAAATGAGTCTGGATGCCTTTAGTCGAACTCAGAACTCACTCTGCAGACGACCTTGCCATCTGTTTTGTATTTGCACTATTATTTAGTTTATTAGTGTTGCTGCAAGTTTTTAAAAAGAGTATGTTATAGTGTTTAAAAAAAAAAGAAGAGAAATGGAGACATTTTAATACTAACGATAATTGTATTAAGGCATATCTCCCTTGTTTGCCTGCTTTGAGGTACGGCGCCTGGATCTCCCACTATATTCTCCGTCGGGGTTCGATTTAAGGATTTAGGGAGCAACCCCCGATGTGTTGCTCCCATTTGCCAAAGCTGCGTGCCAGAGGCTTCTGGTGAATTTTGAACGACACAAGTGGCTCTTTCACAGCGTGAACTTGTCACGGGACCACCCCGTACCTGCCTATTGGGTTAAGTCAGTGGTCGAATTGGACTTTCTCACGAACCGGAACGCATATCCCTTTAAACCTTATGAACTTTTAAACGACAGTAAAAGAAGAAGGGTAATGATTTTGGATTGGATGTAAGTATGTTTCGGTGTTCCTGTACTGTAGTAGGTACCTCCTGTAGCCTAAACGGCTTAACCGATTTTGACGAGTGAGGTGTCGTTGGATTTTTCTTTACACCCTGAGTGACATAGGCTACATTTCCTCTTTTTCCCGAGTATTTCCAAACAAACTAAAGGTTTGGTACCTGCCTAAGTTTTTTGAAACGGAACGGTGATTTCACGAAGCGGAACGACGTTCCGGTGCGTTCCGGTCCATTTCGAGCACTGGGTTAAGTGAATAAAGGTGGTAGGGTACATAAGTATTACCGCGAACAATTTATTTGGCGACAGGGCATATATAATAGTAGAAAGACCTGTCGGTGCATGAGCTAAGAGTGGATACGGCCTATACAGTCAGATGATGCTTTAACTTCTTCTGGAATCGCAATTCCCTTATGTCGTACGCCGTTGGTGAAGGTGGGTGCTCGAGTGGGAGGAAATAAAAAAAAACCTTTATGATTGCAGTTTTTATATTTTTCAAATGTTTCATTAATATTAACGACAGTAACTGTCATAAAACTAAAGTAATAAAATTGCCTAAATACGTTCAGACATCTTTAAAAAATATTGAGCAAAAAAGAGATCTCTCAATGGAAAAAATCTTAACAAAATATTCCTAGTACGAGATTCTTTGGAAAGCATCTATTTGTACATTGATTTAAGCATACGTGATACATTATTTATTAATCTTAAAATACCTAATTTGTTTAGCATACTACAGTTTGGCAGTGGGCAGGGCACATATCACGCAGAACAGATGGCCGATGGGCCAAAGGTTCTGGAACGTAGACCACGGACCGATAAGCGCAGCGTAGGACGTCCACCCAGACAGACAACAACAGACAGACAGACAACAGACAGAAGATAGACAGACGATCTAAAAGAGACCGCAGGGAAACGCTGGATGCAGGCCGCTTCCAACTGGTCCTTTTGGAGATCGATGGGGGAGGCCTATGTCCAGCAGTCAAGTGGACGTCCTACGGCTGAAATTATGATGATGATGATGACTATAGTAAGATACTCCGTACAATTGCATTGAAACTGCGATAAACTAAATCAATCAAGCATAGTAATTTGTAGCCTTTTGGTCTAGTTGGTAGTGAACCTGCCTACTGCGCTTAAGGGCGTGGATCCGATTCCCACCTAGGACAAACAGTCATGTGATAAATAATTGTGTTGTATGTATTTAAAAATATATATGTATATAATATCAGTCTCTGGCAGCCATATTACAAAGTTTGCTTAGTTTGGGTTCAGATGACCGTTTGTGCAAAAATGTCCTGAATATTTATTTATTAATATAAAGTGGCTTGCCACGTGACCTGACAAATCTCCATACTTACAACGCGTGGCAGATACGACCAAGAATAACTTGTTATAGTGGTAACAGACTAACCAACGGGAGAGAAAGAGCAAATATTCCCTTTCTGTCCCGTCCGTCGGAGGTCCGTCAACCAAGTCCGTCTCGACTACTTTAGATTACATATAGCTAGCATACGTGTAGATTTGGTTGACGGACCGTCGCCCAACTAACGGGAGAGAAAGAATGACAATTACATATTTCCCTCTCTTTCTTTACCGTTTGTCAGA
Organism: Agriopis marginaria; assembly: GCA_932305915.1. Lineage (NCBI taxonomy): Eukaryota > Metazoa > Arthropoda > Insecta > Lepidoptera > Geometridae > Agriopis > Agriopis marginaria. The sequence goes on along the minus strand of OW029914.1, from coordinate 14,200,512 downwards.
CGGCGGTTGATGTCAACAAAATCCACTCGTCTGTTAGCACTTTACAGAAACGACTTGCATAAAACTTACAAGTGCAAAGGAAGTGGTAGGCTACACAAAGTTAGCTTGTATTTTGTTTAGTTAATAAAGGCACATCCTCAGAAAAAAAGTTTCTTGTTTATAGTGTGAGTTGTGGCCTATTTGTTTGTACGGTTGAACTGGAAAAGCTTATAAAAAATAAGTGGAATGATAGCCTAGTTAATATTTTCAATTGGTCAATGACAGTTCTATAGAAAATTCGATACGTACAAAGTTGTACGCACAATAAGATCAAACAAGTAAAAAAAAACCTTACCTACATAGGTAGGTAAGGATCTTTAAGTTAAGATATATAAATATCTTTACTAATTAAAATTAAGCTTAAGTACCTAACGTAATTGAGCAATTGTAGGTGTTTTGGAACATAATCTTACAAACTAGCTAAATACAAAATCATGTCTTTAAAAAGAGATCCGTAAAGAACTTATACAATAAAACTTAGACATTTTGCTCCACAAATTCTAATCACTAACTTTGGTGTACGCTATAGTTTTTAACTTGTGTTTATAACACAAATTCCTTAAATAATAAAGAAAGGAAAAATACATTTCTTAGAAACTAATAAATTGAGCCAATTGTCCTTTCAGTCTTAAATTGAGCCACCGTTTTAACAAGTTCTTAACTATCCTTAACTAATACTGCGCTAAGCTTAGCTTCCTTAAAAGTACAAAAAATGCGATTTACAAACTTATACCACACCAATTGCTAGTGAAAAAACTTTACACACCTTCATACATATTCTAATTTATTGGACCCACTACACTTCCCTGTGTGTACGACAAGTTTCCAGCTAGATTCGTTCAAATACTAACAAACAAAAAGGATTTCAACATTTCAGCCTATCATGTTCTCACTGTTGGGACATAGGCATTCTCTCAGATAGAGATAGGATGGGCCCTAATCCACCACGCTGGCCCAGTGCATTTTGTTGAATGCCATAAGTCTTCGAACTTTTGAGGTTCTTGGACATACCGGTTTCCTGACGATGTTTTCCTTCACTGTTTTTGAGCGATGGCATCGAAACTGCACATAACTTATTTAGGGACTAAATATGTCAGTGGTACAGGACCAAGGATCAAACCGGATGCCGTCAGATTGTAAAGCGCACATGCTACCGCTCGGCCACCATCGCTCCTAACCCAAAAAGGTTTTAACTCGTAAAAGGATTACGCAGCAGCTGACATTCAAAATATTGAAGAGCGATTTCACGCTGTCTATTTCTAGCTTTTTCTTGCAGAGACAGAAGAATGCTCGCTATATTGACAGCCTACCTCCAGTAGTAAAGATGCATCAAAAAATTGTAAAGATATTACAATCGTTGCAGTTTTGGTACTGTAAGCTTGTCCCTAATACACCGCAGTGTTGCCAGTTTGGCCGGTGAGCTCGGAACTGACTGTTCCTCTGGTCTCCTCATGGGTCTGGAGGGAGGAATGCAAGTGCGAGGTACCGTCGCCATGTGAGGGTGAGTTTTGACGTGTTTCCGTAAAGAAGAAGGGTCGGTGTAGCGTTTTCCACAGCCGATGGCGCCGCAAGCGTATGGTCTCTGGGAAAGAAATTGTGGAGTTGATAAACCTGATTAGTTGGCCCTTACTTTCTATGTAGATATATAATGTAAATCACAAGCCTATTGTGAATGGGATTGTTAAATGTGATCTACCACAGATTCATTTATTTCTTTTATTGTGCGAACCACTGTCTGTCAGTCTGTGGAATGCTCTGCCTGAACGGGTGTTCCCAGTTCTCGAAATGGACCGGAATGCACCGGAACCCCGTTCCGGTTCGTGAAATCACCGTTCCGTTTCGTAAAGTAATCCAACGACAACTTACTCTTCAAAATCGGTCAAGCCGTTTAGGCTACAGGAGGTACTACAGGAACCCAGAAACATACATACATGCTCACATACAACCCAAAAACATTACCCTCCTTCTTGGACACACGGTTAAAAGTTCGCAAAGTTTGAAGGGAAATGCGATCCGGTTCGTGAGTGCTAAGTCCAATTCGGCCACTGGGTGTTCCCCGATAGTTACAATCTGGGTGTCTTTAAATCGCGAGTGAATTGGTTTCTTCTAGGCAAGCGTGCTCGATCGTAGACCGCATCATCGCTTACCATCAGGCGAGGTAGCGGTCAAGCGTAGACCTAATAGCCGATAAAAAACTTACCGCATTAAAATGTGTGCGTTGATGTTTAGCCCTGTCTGAAGAGTTGGAGAAAGCCTTCCGGCAGTGCGGTGCGGGGCAAGCATACGGCCTCTCGCCGGTGTGAGAACGGACGTGGATCTTCAAGTTTTCCAGCCGGGAGAAGGCTTTGCCGCAGCCTGGATGCTGGAATAGTCAAGAAAATAGTTGAAGATGGAAAAATTCAATTCGGGTTAAAGAACTTTATTTTCTCAACAAGAAATTTACAATTTCACTTATGTGAGAAATTAATTTAGTAACTAATGCTTCCACAAGAATGCTTCCCATTCCACATCTTAAAATATAAACTAAAAACTAAAACTTAAAATAACTAAATAAAAACTACAATTAAACTAAAAGATGAATGTATAAAATATACAAACATGTACCTACTACAAAACAATACAAACTATATTTTAAACAACATAGTGTTATGTCGTTTAAAATATAGTTTTTTAATTTATTTTTGAAAAGATTAAATGACGCATTTTTCACCTCTTTCGGTATCTTATTATAAATTTGTTCTCCTGCATAACTAACACATCGTTCTCCATGAACCGTTCGGACTCGTGGAAGTATGATGTGATCTTTTCTTCGACTAGTTCGTTTTTGAATTTGGTGTATTTTAGTATTTTAGTAATTGGTCAACAGTATGACATTCCAGGCTAACAAAGATATTAAAAGTTGTTTATATTTTATTATGACTTTATTTTTGGAGTGTCATAACACTCTGGACATAAAGACAAGTCTTAATAAGACTTCGCCCTCTAAAGCTTATAAATCTCTGTGCTGCAGAGGGTTACTTGGGAACAGATACATTTACAGCTGAAAAATATTATCCTAAAGCAGTCGGGTAAAGCCGTAAAGGGTACGATAAATTCAAGAGCAAAAAACATAAGAGATTTTTTTGTTTATATTATTACCCGGCAATTACTCACTTTTTCGTTTAAGCCGGGTTACCGCATTCGGCAGTCTTTTCAAGGTGGTGCGCGCGCGACTCCGTCTCGCTTTGCACCAAAGCGAAGGAAGGAAGCGGTGCAAAGCGAGACGGAGTATGATTATACGTGAGTAATTCCCATGTAGTTAGAACAAAATGTTTGAAAACTACGTCATTTTCAATAATAAAATAATATAAGAGAGGTTTTTAGGCGCTATGTAGGACTTTAAAGTTTGAAGAAAAAAAACGACAAAAATTAAACTTTTTGCACTAACTAAATACAAAATAAATATAAATAAAATAAAAATATCGGGCATAAGTGTTCATCCCAGAGGCTCCCGAACTAGTCAGAGACAGTGTGACGGGAGCCAATAGCTTCTCTTTATGTATCAACTAATTATACCAAAAAAAAAAAATTTGCCAATATGTTGTCAAAAGAAAAAAGTTAAATTAAATATATTTTTAAACTAATAAATGCAATACAACCTGCAATATTCTATTTGCAGTTTGTGTGTATGTGCGTGTGTAAGTTTAGTAAGGTGAGTGTGTATTTAAGTTGTACTTACATGACACCGATTCGGCTTATGTCCGGAATGTACCCTCATGTGAATAAGGAGTTTGTATCTCGCGTTGAACGGTCTTCTTGCGCGGGCGCAGTCTCTCCAGAGACAGCTGAACTCGTCGCCTGTTAAACAAACAAGCACATTATTAAAGGAACAAGTAGATTTTTAAACGAAAAAAAAAATATGACTGCAAAATTTCAAAATCGGTCAAGCCGTTCATAGAAAATACAAACGTTCATACATAAACCAGAAAACATTACCATCCTTGAGCAGTCGGGTAAAAACAAAAAACATGACAGCAAAACTAAAGCCGTTTTATTATTGTTATGTTGTGTGTTCTATCTTTGTTGTTGATTTTTTAAATAAAATAAGTACTTGTGTTTATTAGGTTACGTAGTTTAGGTCTTTAAGTACTTTAAGTTAGTTCGTATTTTGTTTAGTTAGGAAATTACATTGGAAAATTTCATTGTTTTAAGAATGGGCACGTTTGATATTGATCAAGTGATTAGGTTAGTTATGTACTTAAGTAACTCACAGAAAAAACTCACCTTTGTAAGTGTTGACATGTGCTCTTTCGATGTGCTCTACCAGAGTGTTCTGATTTGGGTATTTTTCGTAGCAGTGCTCCCACAAACATACTCTTTCACCTAAAAACACAACATTCTTTAGTTAAAATGCTATTAATTAATAAAATTAATACTCCATTTAAACGTGTTACACTCTTCGTTTTACCTTGACTCTTATCCTTTTCCATCTTTCGTTGATGCTGATGGTCATCGTTCTCGTAGGAATTTGTTGAATTCTCATTTTCCCCTTCCAAATGTATCCCAAAATCGTCTAAATTTACAAAAAGCTCATCTTCGTCAAAATTTTGCGAGTTCTCATCATAATACGAACTGTGTACATCACTTTCAATCGATTCTGACACTGAATTTTTTCTTTCATTTTTGTCAAAACTAAATTCTGTACAACTTGTTGGAGTATCGGGTAAAATGTACCGGTTATTATTATCCAAATTGTAAAGAATATTATTCGGGTAGCTGTAATGTTCTATACTGTTAATCTGAATATTAGAATTTGTGTTCACATTATTGTAATCTGGTACTTGAGTTTCTTCATAGTTGAAGTTATGTCGCTTGGAAAATACTGTATCTATTGATGGGAGAAGATTCTTCTCAGTAATGTTTGAGTTTAGGTATTCTTCTTTGAATCCATCGGGTGTGTGTGTTGATTCATCTTCTCGGCAAAGCTCGTCTATCAATGATTCATCATCAATGTAATCATTGCTTTCGTATGTTTTAGTTTGCGTTTTACTATTGTCAGTTTTGTAACTTTTTTCATCAAAATCAATACTGTCAAGATCTAACAGAACTTCCTTTATATTTTGATCGTTTATGTTGCTATCAATGACTTCGTCTATAATTCCGAAATCTGTTTCTGTGTTTGTGTTACAATTCCAGTTGTCTAGTACTTCAAAATCAAAGCTTTCTTCAGCGCCATATTTGAAATTATCATTCTTTTTCTTATTACTGTTTTCTAGTTCCAGATTAAATTGCGTCATATAATACGCGTGTAGATCAGTGACATTGTTTTTTCTATCGCCAAACATCTCCTCGTCGTCGTAGCAAGGTATGATATCATATTCTGCCATATTGTTAGGTTCATTTACCTTACAAAGTTCAGTAATCTTTAAGAGGTGTCTGTAATTGCCATGTGGTGTTTACGGCTTAGTTTCGCGCATGTGGCTCTTGCTTGCTATTATTATGAAAATAAACTTTCTAAAGTTTCATCGGCCGCATCTGCGAATTATAAATTTAATCGTTAGTAGACACGTGTTACAGTCGTTGCTGCCTATCGTCCTTTTTTTCGATCCAAGGAAGTGTTACGGTACTTTTTTGTGTAATTAATAGTTTAATATTAAAGCATCTGCTATTGTAGTAATAATTAGAATTAGAAACCAGGTTTTTTATATATTTATAGCCTAACTACCTAAATGTTGGTTAGATTTTTACAATTTTAGGCATTATTGCATCTAATCGCTTTGAAAATATGTTTCCATAATTATGTAGATTGTAGGAAGGATACGTAATGGTTTGTAAAAGCTTTAATTTAACTTTCAATGTTTGTGAGTTTGTTTAGATCAAATCTTGCAAGCTAAATAAGAACCAGTTCCTGCTAACAGATTTTGTTGAAATTTTGTATTCAGCTTTAGTTCTGGTGAAAATACCAGAATATAACAGAATATATCTGGTGGAATCTATAATATATAAAAGGCAAATATGCAATGAGTACGTATATACCAAATATTATATATAATATTCGCTCTATTGAAATATTTTCAAAATAAAAAATTAATATATTTAAGTAAATAAAATTTAAAATAATTTATTTTGATACAAGTTTATTTTGATAATATTTTTTTAATGGTTTTTTAAGTAAATGCTTATTATTCAGGAAACTTTTTTCTGTAACTTACAGTATAAATATATATTGGTTATTGCATACTCAATATTGTAATATTGTCAAAATGGCCGCCAAAAACAAATAAAACAACACAACAACATTTAAATAAAAATTAAGTGCATCTTTTTAAATAATAGCTATTGTTCAGGAATCTTTTTTCTGTTACAGTATAGTATACGGGGTGTAAGGATATTAATTTATTAATATCACTAAGGATATATTAATACAAAAATAAATCTACCCTCATTTCTATTTTCGCCTTCATTTTCTATCATGTTCATTTATATGGATAATACTTGTAGGTAGAGCTAAAATTGTTACAAAAGTTTCGGTGAAGCTTTAGGTAGAGTACATAAACTTTCACGAGGCATTTTTTTTTATAATAATTAATTCACCACGTTTTTAACCCCGGACCCAAAAAGAGGGATGTTATAAGCTTAACGTGTGTATCTGTGTGTGGCAAAACGGCTAAACCGATTTTATTTATTTGAAAGTTGACTTTTTGAGGATTAAAATCTTTAACTCATCGGGAAGTTAATTTAAAATCAATACTAAAATTCGTACCTAACAGACAAAACACCGAAAATTATTTATTTTTGTTTAAATCAGAACGGCTGTCAAGACATTTTTGTAAGAAATTTGTTGTAGCCTGTTGCACACATATAAAAGTAACGTCAGTCATTCGAAATCAGTCGGCAACTGTGATGCGGACAAAGAACATTTAGACTTAACCCAAAAAGGTAAGGTCCAACTTCTTTGGATGCGGAGTTCGAGGCATTGATCTAAATAAGAATGTTCAATCAAGGTTCTGTCATAATGCCTGGCGACATATTTTCCTTGTCATTTCCGTTCTATTTACTTCTCTTCTCTGTGAGACAAATAACCAGAAAATAAAGCGAGTTAATAATAAACGCGGTACAAACAACTTACCGCCAAAACTTAACACCTCACTTTCAAACTCGGAACACAAACGGCGGGAACTGTCAGTTTGACACATAACCTCAACACGACCTCACGACACGGCGCACGTCACAGGAATGATACGGAATACGGACTGTACTGAGTCTGGAATAGGCTCCTTAGGGAACGTGGAGATAAAGATGGTACTGGATGTGGCCCAGAAAAAAAGCTAGTAAAACTTCGAATTGCGGGTGTAGATTAATGTAACTTTTATTCGTTTGTTATACTAAACTTATAATGTTTTGTATTCTTATGATATTTTTGGCGTTTTACGACTTTTGTATTTGCCATCGTCAAATAAATCTACTTGATAAATTTCAGCTTCGTAAGTCAAGTAGTCTTCGAGATTTCGTGAGTACTGAGTGAGTAGATGAATTTCGCTTTTATATATACATATATAGATAAAAGTAAATCACGGTCAAGTCAAAGTCGTGCCCTTGTAAAGGTAGAGGCTTTACTAGAGCACAGCCTTCTATATAGTTTTGGAAACATCACGAAAATCATTTTTTCACCTCTTTATATCATTTCGTCACATTTTGAGCATGTTCATGAATCTATACATATAAAAGGCTTTGTCCTGAATGACTAACTGATGGATCAACGCACAGCCTAAACCGCTGATCGTAGAGATCTGAAACTTGGTGGGTGTGTTCTTTGTATGACGTAAGCATCCGATAAGAAAGGATTTTCCGAAATTCTACCCCTAAGGGGGTGAAAAGGGGGGCAAAGTTTGTATGGGATAACGTGATTCCTTGGTCCAATCTACTTCAAATTGTGCATAAACCTTTTTTAACAGAATTGATGGAAGACATGTTTCGTATTTTATTGAAATTCATCCCCTGACGGGGTTAAAAAGGGGTAGAAAGTAATTTTAGCGGAGATTTGCTTCGAAGTTGATATCAATACTCCTTAGTGCTTTTGATTTAAATTCCATTTTATTTTGACAGTCATGTTTGAAAACTCAATCCTATTTTATTAAAAAAAGGTTAAACTCACTTGAAAACATCGTACGTCGTCGAAGTCACCGTACTATATTAGTACCTCATATGAAGGTTTCTAAACTAAAGAGGTTATGCACTTTTAGGATACGGCCTGCCTTTTAGGGACGTTTGTTGTGTGTACCTAATAATACGTACAGTTTTCCTTTCGTTTGTCTTAGAAGTTTAATTTAGTGTATTGTTTTTCGCAATTTTTTTACATTTATAAATTTGTCTGTCTATTTTTTTTATGGGAGCAGTGTTGGTTATCTTTGGGAAGTTAATCTTCTATTATATAAAAGCGAAATTCATTCACTCACTCACTCACTCATCAAGAAATCTCGAAAACTACTTGACCTACGAAGCTGAAATTTGGCAAGTAGATTCCTTAAGGTCCGGTTATCCGAGACGCGTAGGCAACAAAACGCTCCCTCAGCCCCCGCCAAGTTATAGCAACGATGTTTTTTGCCATGCAAGAGTCAGGACGCCCGCGGGGGGAGAGCAACGACAAAAACGAACATAGTTCCGACCTCGATGACGCCTGGCACGGTACTGAGCGTGCATTCTCGTGACCTTTTTACGCTTTTAATTTCACAAAACAACGAAACTATTCACTATTAAAAATCTATCCAAATAAAAAACTGTTAAATAGGATTGCTTTTCAGTACATGCAATTTCCAGGTTGTTACGAGCTTTCATTAGAGCATAAAACGAAAAAAATAATACTAAATCGACTTTGTTTCAGATTTTTTTTTGATCGAGGAAAGTTTATTCTATCTTGTTTTGAACCAAATCATAAACTGAACACAGATGTATGTGTGACATGTATTATTTTCCAGCTCAAATGTTGTTTGTAATTTAACTGAATAAAATTGATTTAAAACCGTCAAATTTGGTATATGAGGCCGTTATATACCTATTATATGAAAGTGTACGCGTACGAAGTCGCGGGCAACAGCTAGTACTTAATAAATATATATTTAAAGCAATCTGTCTTTTGAAGACAATAAGCTTTATTTTGAACTGTTGTCTTAAGTGACGCGTCTTGTGTGGAATACGCCCATCCTCATAATTTTTCTTATTTTGTTAGGTCTTGGGGTATCTTCCTTTTAAGTCTCCTTGGAGGCCTTCTTGATATCAACATCTTTGCTAGTTCATTTGGATGATTTTGCAGTCGTTTTTGATAAGTTAGGGGGTTATTTCTTATTTCTTCTTCCACTGTGGGCATTTCCAGGTCCTTGTGTAGCGTCTCATTTGTGACATACCAGGGAGCGTTGGTTATCATCCGTAGCACTTTTGACTGAAAACGTTGTAGAATGCTTAGGTTGGTTTTTGAAGCCGTTCCCCAGAGCTCGATTCCATAAGTCCACACAGGTTTTAGGATAGTTTTGTATATAAGTAGCTTGTTCTCTAAACATAGTTTTGATTGTTTTCCAAGCATCCACTGGTGTTTACGTAGCTTCAGACTAAGTTGCTTTCTTTTTGAGAAAATAAAGAAAATAAATATTAAAACACTCGAAAATACACAAGTATAGGAAACGTGACAAAAAACATGTCGCCTCATTGTATCACAATGAGGCGACATATACCAAATCTCTTGGGTTTAATTCTAGAGCGCACTTGCTTTTGTGTTCCTTCTAGTCACTCGAACTCTTTGTACACAACATGTGGTTTTCAGGTGGCAAACGCGCTGAAAGCCGGAAAATAAATACAAACCCAATATTATATACAAAGAAATAGAGTTGAAATTGCCTTGGCTCTAACTTTTTGTGAAAATTTATAAGTTTGTAAGATAGCTTATAACATCTTTTGGCGCCAAACAGTTTTATTGGTAGGTAATAGTTAACAGTAAGTACTTGATAGTTAAACTTAAGTTTACGATGATTAATACATAAGTAATTAATTTAGGATATCATTATTATGGGATATTCTTTAGAAAAAAAAATATAATTTCAGAAAAAAACTTATTTTTTACGGCTTGTCCTTGTTTATGTGAAATTAGTTAGAAGGTATAATACAAAAATCAAAAGAGATACTTTTAGTGTGATTGTTGATAGGACATTTTACCGTGGTAAGGTTGCAAAATGAGCTCCCGTTATTTCCCGTTCACGGGAAAACTGAAAAATGCAGGTGGGGTTGGTCATACTTATAACTTTTAAGTGAACAACTGTGATAGTTTAAAACAGTATTTTAGACACTTATAGGTGTACTGGGTTGAAGTTACAAGTATGTAAAAGTTACGCGCTGAATTTCCACTTTTGAATGCGGAAAATTTTTTGTGTGAATTTGGTGTCATATCAAAATTGAACATAATATTATCTAGGTGTTGGCCGGACCGAAACGATTTATTATCACGATTATTAACAGTTTTCTCGATAGAAAAAATATATGAAAATAACCCTAATTTGAGATATTTTTTGTGGATTGGCCAGAGAAACCATCTCTAAAATTATGTCAATAATATCAATCGAAATCAATGAAAAATATCAAAAAAGAACATCATTGAGAACGAAACACCGAGAAAGTTTTTTGTATCCCCATACAAAAATCTTTCACGGTGATTTCACGGGAGGGATTTCATACAAGTTTTAACTTTGTGACTTTATTATTGTCTTAATTAATCCGCCGCGACATTAAATTTCTGTGAAAATAACAACTGGCTATCTGATGGACGGACGGACGGACAGATATACAGCGTAAGCTTAGTAAATAGGGTAAATTTTCACCCTTTGGGTACGAAACCCTCAAAAATAATTAAAAATATATTATCCAACTTATTAAATTTTTGAATCATCATCATCATCAGCCAGAAGACGTCCACTGCTGAACATAGGCCTCCCCCTTTAACCTCCACACTGAACGACAGCCTGCCTTTTGCATCCACTGGATGCCAGCGACTCTCACTATGTCGTCGGTCCATCTAGTGGGAGGCCTACCTACGCTGCGTCTTCCGGTTCGTGGTCTCCACTCAAGAACCTTTCTTCCCCATCGGTTATCGGTTCTTCGAGCGATGTGGCCTGTCCATTGCCACTTCAACTTGCAAATTTTAACATCATCATCATCAGCCTATCATTGTGCTATCATGTTCCCACTGTTTGGACACAGGTCTTCTCTCCGATGGGCCCTAATCCACCATGCTGGCCCAGTGCATGTTGGAAATTCCAAGTTCCTAGACATACCGGTTTCCTCACGATGTTTTCCTTCACCGTGGGCGAGCACAGTTTATTTAAGTACTAAATAAGTCATTGGCGTAGGGCCGGGGATCGAACCGAGTGCTGTCAGATTGTAAAGCGCACATGCTACCGCCCGGCAACCATCGCTCCATTGGTTTTCAATACCTACATATTTAAGCCCAATTAAAAATAAATGTTATTATCTACTCCTACATTAAAAAGTGTCGTAAAGTTCGTCACAAAAAGTGTGACAAAAACAGGTGAGACAAAAACTCGTTGACGACCGTCGTTAAGTTCTGTGACGTTTTTGTGACCCTTTACTTAATTTTACAGAAGTATATTGATTTTTTGCTAAAAGGATTATCGGAGACAGAGTTTAGGACGACCCCAGCGACCCGGGTCGCATTGCAAAAATCGCTTTCTTACATTTTATATGAAGTATCGCACATTAGGACGGGCCGCGTAGCGCGTCGTAGCTGCTCGTAGCAATAAATGTCGCCGGTCACCCATCCAAGTTTTCAACCTTTAACTAAGGGCGCTTGCAGACAATGCGTAGTACAAGTAGTAATTACAGAAGTTGTAGATAGCCCGTTGGTCCAGTTGGTAGTGAACCTAACTTCTGAGCTTGGCGACGTGGGTTCGATTCCCACCTACGAGAAACATTAATGTGATGAACATTTGTGTTTGTTCTATATCTGGTTGTTAATATCTATTTAAAAACTATATATGTATGTATATCAGTCTCTGGCAGCTATATCACAAGCTTTGCTTAGTTTGGGGTCAGATGACCGTGTGTGCAAAAGTTCAAAAAGTTCAAAGACATAATAAGACATTCACAAACGCATGCACTAGGCCAGCATGGTGATTAGGGCCCATCCTCTCACTCTCACTCTCTCTCTCTCCCTCTGAGAGAAGGTCCGAGTCCCAACAGTGGGAACATGATAATCTGAATGTTTCTTTTGTTAATTAAGGTAACAAAAATATTTTTTTTACCTTAACAAAAACTAATGGCAATATATATAAAAAAATACTAATTAATTTTAATGTTAAGAAGTTAAAGATGGCATGTTATTTAAATTACTTATGTGAGAAATAAAATTTATTAAAAAAAATATTTAAAAAAAACATTTGTACGCTGTAACGTCTCCATTCTTACGACCATTATTATATGTATGTGTTAGGTACACATACATATAATAATGAAAAATAAATGTTCTGACAAATAAATAATTTCAATTTTAAATGATGATGATGATGATATCAAAATCACAGACTTCAACCGGCCGAGGATTTAGGCTACCTAAAGAAGCCAGATTAGATGTGACCCCTGGTCTTAGCTTGAGGCACGAAGGTCACCACGAAACTTACACTGTTGCTTATCACAAACTGTTGACGGTTGTAATCAGTAACGCATGTAACAAGATCAAAGATCGGAAACCAAGGACAGGAAGTAAGGACTTTTGAAGGTGGTTGAAAAATATGACCAAAATGAGAATGAAAAGTATGAAAGGGTGTGTGAGTGTGTGTGATATGAAAATGTGTGTTGTTGTGTGCAACACACAAGTGCGGATCCAGGGCCAAGGTGGACCACTAAATTAATATAAAAATTAATTCATCATCATCATCATCATCATCAGCCTATTTAATGTTCGTCCACTGCTGGACGTAGGCCTCTCCTAAAGAACGCCACAAGCCACGATCTTCTGCTTTTCGCTTCCACTTGCCACCAGCTGTCTTTCGCAGGTCGTCACTCCACCTGGCTGCAGGCCGCCCTACTTTACACTTGCCTATACGCGGTCTCCACTCTAAGACCTGTCTACTCCAGCGGTTGTCAGTTCTTCTACAGATATGGCCAGCCCATTGCCACTAATAACTTTTTACGTGAATTGTGGTAATTCTTTGAGCTATGTCTGTTACTTTAGTTCTTTGTCGGATAATATCATTTCTTATTCTATCTCTCAAAGAAACGCCAAGCATCGCTCACTCCATAGCTCGCTGAGTGACTTTAAATCGATGGACCAGCTTCACTGTCAGTGTCCACGTTTCGGCTCCGTATGTTAGTACAGGTAGGACGCACTGATCGAAGACTTCAGTCTTCAGGCATTGTGGAATGGACGACGAAAAGACATGACGAAGTTTTCCAAACGCTGCCCAGCCTAGCCGAATTCTTTTATCGACTTCCTTCTCGAAATTCGCCCCAAATAATTGCAAAATCTGCCCTAGGTAGGCGTATTCTTGGACAATTTCGAGAGGTATGTGGTCAATATTGGCAGGTCTCGGGGTAACATGTGTGTCATGATCTTAGTTTTATCCAGGTTCATCCCGAGACCTATTTGTCGAGAAGCATAAGCTAAGCTGGTCAGCATTTCTTGCAAGTCTTGCAGTGACTCCGCCATGATAACAATATCATCGGCAAATCGTAGGTGAGAGAGATGTTTGCCGTTAACGTTTATGCCTTTTCCTTTCCAGTCCAGTGTCCTAAACATATCTTCCAGGGCATTCGTGAACAGTTTCGGGGATATAACAACCCCCTGTCTCACTCCCCTGAGCAATGGGATATGTTTAGTCTGCTGGTCCTGTACCTGGACGGCCATCGTCGCGTCGCTATAAAGGCCTCTCAGCACTTCGATATAACGCCAGTCTACTTGGCAACGCTGCAAAGACTCTAAAATCTAAAATTTTAAGTAAACAATCGAACACCAAACCTTTCAAGTACCCCTGTATAATGTTAACTAGTTATATAATAACAAATCAATCACAACATCTGTGAAAAATGAATCATACTGTACACTAATAAGTAATACAGGATGTGTTTAATAAAATTATACATCGTCATGTTTCCAAAAAGTCATCACAACGGTTTAAAAAACGAATTGAATAAGAAAGCATGAGTGCACGCGCAAGGCACGTTTTTATATTCGTATTCTCGTTTTATTATCTTGTATGCACTTATGGATGACACGTGTGGTTAGGATGCGTCTAATAAGTACATTGTACGTTGCAAACTATTGCAATTAATAATAGCCTGTAGCACAGAAGACATAATAGACACCTGTAGAAAGCAGAAGTAGGTACGCGGCAATGGAGCCACAAAATTATTTTGTACCCATTGCCGTGGAAACTATGGGCAGTTGGGGCACTGAGGCCAAGAGCTTGATCGCAGAAGTTGGCCACAGAATACGAAACAACGGTTGCGACTCCCGCTCTGGCTCATTCTTGGTGCAAAGATTCAATATCATCATCATTTCAGTCATAGGATGTCCACTGCTGGACATAGGCCTCCCCCATCGATCTCCAAAAGGGCTGGTTAGAAGTGGCCTGCATCCAGCATTTCCCTGCGGTCTCTTTTAGGTCGTCTGTCCATCTCGTGGGTGGAGTCCTACGCTGCGCTTACCGGTCCGTGGTCTCCATTCCAGAACCTTTCGAACCCATCGGCCAGCTGTTCTGCGTGATTATGTGCCCTGCCCACTGGCACTGCCCACAAGATGGACAGAGGACCTAAAAGAGACGGCACGGAAACGCTGGAAGTAGGCCGCTTCCCACCCGCCCTTTTGGAGATCGATGGGGGAGGCCTATGTCCAGCAGTCCACGTCCTATGGCTGAAATGATGATGATTACTCGATAATTTTAATTTTTGATTGTTCTGTAAAGATACTGACAGACCAGACATGGACGATGCTGGCAGAGCATAGCATATGCGCTTTACAATCTGACGGCACCCGGTTCGATCCTCGGCCCTGCACCAATGACTTACTTAGTACTAAGATACCTAAATTATGTGCAGTTTTGATGCCATCGCTTAAAGACGATGAAGAAAAATACGTAAGAAAACCGGTATGTCAAAGAACTTAAAAAGTTCAGACATAATGATATTTACTAACGTGCACTGGGCCAGCATGGTGGATTATGGCCCATCCTCTCTCTGAGAGAAAGCCTGTGTCCCAGCAGTGGGAACGTGATAGGCTGATAATGCAAATCAATACTTAAATACAATAAAACTTAGCTAACTAAAACATTTCGCCACATTTGGTAAATATTACTCATTTCGCCTAAACGCTATTTTAATCCAAGGCCTTAAAACACTAACTACTGACCTATAGGCGTAAAGCACATGAAATAGGCAGCTGTAGGTACCTATATTATGATTAATGGCGGTTTAGTTTATCTAGGACAGGAGTTAGAAATGCTTACACTTGTTGCGGTTTGAGGTTCTCAAACTTTCTCTCCATAAATATTTTTGTAACGTTTCATTTTTGTTCTTTGTAAAGATCTGTAAAAATGAATTCGAAATTAAATTAAATTGCTAATATTATAAACTAGTTAATGCTCCAGGGTTTTCCCCGCTCTCCCGTCTCTAATATCTCCTCATGTAAGTCGGTTTAGTCTTGAGAAGAAACACCTGCATCCGCAGTATCACTATCTTGCTGAAAGGGCCACATATTTTTGTGATATTAAAAGCAGCCCAAAGCACCCCAAAGTGCTTAATCTAGGGAATAAGCAACCGCTAATTCAAATTTTATCCAACTCCGTGTGATATTGTGGAGTTGAGTGAAAACAAATATAGCTACTTAAACACTCACATAAGCTTTTGCTTTTATATTTGCTGGCTGAAAGATGTTTGATGATGCAGCTACTAGTTGCTTGAACATCGGAACGGTCGCAATATGCTATGAGTTAAGAATATCTTCTTTTCTATTTATAGTGAAAGCAGCGCTTAAGTTTGAGATCCAGTGATCGTCGCGGTGGTACACCAAATTAACACACTCGTGCTGGGCACTGATCGTCAACAGCGGGCCGCTTATTTTTTTTAATTTAATGTTTATTATTGCACGAGTGATTTTGTAGTTTTACAGCATTTTTGGTTAATAACTTTTTTCCTTCAAGTTCTATTTAGCCCTTTATTATGTAATCAAACTTATACCTATTGACGCGTCTTTCACATTACAGACATACTTGTGGCACTAGATGGTAAGTGTTTTCTATCTGTTTGTAATTTTTCTTCCTGGTGTACATAATAAAGAGTTCCTATCCATATAATGAGCGAATAATACATTGAAAAGTTAAAAACGCCAGCGGCCCTCCTTTCAAAGTCCCTGGAATAGGTACGTAAAAGCGCACGCGCACATGTGTTTAAAAAACAGAAATAAATACAATAATGGTAGCAAGTAATTGTGCCACTCTTCAGGCACATGGTGGAAAAAAACAACTCAATTATAAATAAACTTTTCTTTGAAAAGATAAAGTTTTGTTATTGATGTGGAAGGGTAAAACATACTAGTGGTTCGTATCAAACTGAGACCTCGCGACGCCTATATCTCCACAACACCTAGACCGATTTTTTCCGTAAAAATTGTATTGAATTGAACTACTTGCCTACAAAGTTTCGTGAAGTTTGGATCAACGGTACGCAAGTTATTGTCGAATAAATATACAAACATATATAGCGCTGTTTTCGTCGAATCTGGCTCTCTTCGCTCGGTCAACTTTTTTTATTAACAAAAGGAGGTAAATGCAATTCAAGTTAGAATTCAACAAGTCAGTTACAATGCAACCTCCTTGCTTGTCATGTTTTATTGCATGATTAAGGGTGGGTTGCAACATCTTACTACCTAGCTTTACAAACATCGACATTTCAAATAAAGCACCGGTAAGGCAAAAAATTAATTGCACCATTGACAATTGTTAAATGACGTCATAATTTTAACTGTTAACCGTAACCGCCCACGCTTGCTATTGTTTATTTTAAATATCTGTCAGATGCATAAAATATAATTCCAGCTATGGATCTGGAGTAAATAAGGTCTCATATGACTTGCAAACCCTGGTATCTTTAACTATGCTAGTGAATACGCTGGTGCAACGCATTTTGCAGTAGCTGCTGAAGTCAGCGTTATTGTTATTGCCAAATTTGTCCTTTAACCATTTAACTATACTATGGTGTAACCCACCCTTAGAATTTAAAAAGTCCTAAATTTCTCCTAACCTAAACTATTTTTTGTCTGTAATTCTAACACAACCTATATGCATAGTATCTTTTTGGCGGGAAACACGTAATAAAATATCTCTTTCATTCTTTTGTAGTTCTTAAATTTTGGAAACGCTGCGTGCGGAACTGCGGACTCAGCCCCGGCGCCCCCGGCCCTATAGCAGATTGTCTTTCGCCACGATTAATTATTTCTGAAAACTGTCGTACAAGAATCGATAATTTTCCGGAATAAAAAGTGGCCATGTGCTAATCCAGGATATAAACTATTCTCACATCAAAATTGTATGGTAGTTACATCTATATACAATTTCTATAAAGTCACAATTTTCAGTAAAAACAGTCACAAAACGTCCGAGCGTCATTGTACATACATTGTATCATTTATATACTTCACAATGCCACATTTACTCCAATTTAGGCGTTATGTCGCTTGCATAGTGTTCAACCTTAGTTTTCCGCTATGTCATCGTACCTCTGGCATCGCGCGGCGTTGTAGTCGGATCGCGGTTACCTTGTAACTAGCAAAAAAGTCCGCGCAATTCGTAGCGTGCGCCGAGTTTTGGTTTGGACAAGTTTTTGGCAGGATTGTGACTCTATTGTATTATATCTCGACGGAATAACATGTTGATGGTTAGTTATGAATTTCGTCCAGGTATTTATGCTCGTGTTAAGCCTAGCTAAATAAATAAATATTAGGATATTTTTGCACACACGGCCATCTGACCCCAAACTAAGCAAAGTTTGTGATATGGCTGCCAGAGACTGATATACATACATATATAGTTTTAAATACATACTTAAATAGATAGTAACACCCAGATATAGAACAAACACAAATGTTCATCACATAAATATTTGTCCTAGGTGGGAATCGAACCCACGCCCTCAGGCTCAGAAGGTAGGTTCACTACCAACTGGACCAGCGGGCTATCTGGACCAGCGGGCTATCAAGATAAATTATCTAAGTTGTTTACTTACTTCAAACCTAAATAGGTCAAGATTTTGTGAATTGTTAGTTACTTTGTTTCGTAGATATTCATGATTAATTTGTCATCATCTATCCGGGTTACGCGGAAACGTTACTAAGCCGAAAGGGGTCCATAATAGGACCCATAATTATGGACAACTTTTACTATGGGACCAACATATAGTAACTTAACCGCTTTATGGTTGATATGATATACCGCTTTATGATGATTTCCGAAAACCCATACAAAGCGCTTTGATTCCACTTTTATTTTGCGAACTGCTATTTCGAAAGCGCTGCCAGAATGGGTTTTCCCCGATAGTTACCACCTGGGTGTCTTCAAGTCACGAGTGTATCAGTTTCTTCTAGGCAAGCGTGCTCCACCGTAGACCGCATCCTCGCTTAACATCAAGCAAGTTGGCGGTCAAACGCAAGTATAGACTAGACTTATAGTGCCAAATTGAAAAAAAAAAAATTGCCGCTAGATATTATGGGATCACTGAACTTTTTTCAGCAACAGCATCATACTAAAAAGCTAACCCAACATCGTGCAACCGTGTCACAGATTAAATATAGAAACCCTGACACAGGTTCCTAAAAAAAAATTCTCACGTGCATCGCATGACTTCCAAAAATCATTCCCATATGCTTAACTTGAGCCATTACTCATCTACGAAAAAAAAAACATTAAACACCAACAAAAATACTAAATAAAGCTCTAACTTTCCATTTCGAATCAAAATGACAGTTTTCAACCAAAAAAAAAAGAAAAAAATCTTAACCCATTCCTTAACATGTGTGGTAAAGTGTTGAAAAAACATTGTTTTTTCTAATATAAGAGTTCAGTAACCATCGTTGGGTTTAGAAGACAGTTATTTTAGATTTTTTGTCGGCTCATTGGTTTTGTAGTTGCATACGTTGAGTTATAATTAAGAGCCACATGTTTGTTAGTGATGTGCCCTTGATTGTCGAGTTAATTATCGATAGTTTTATCTTGAAGTTCATCGACACAAAAATAACACAATTAAAGTACCTGTTATGGAATTTATTACAAGCTATGATATTTTTATGGATCTGGTAATACAAAAATTCTTTTAAAAAAACTTACTTATTATTGTTAGTATTATGCTCTACAAACATCTGCCTGTAATTAATATACACCGTATTTAAGAAAGAACGATAAATTGCAATTTTAAAGTATGAATGAAAAGTGGTAACTAGGCACTTTTAATTATAGTAACTAACAGTTAGATTCCTAATAATTAGATCCTTCTATCTGATCACTTTTAAGATTTACGTTATTTTTTAAGATTAACTACATTTACGGAAGACATTTTTGAGGCATTTAATTAGCATTACAAGTAAAATAAAAACTAACCCAAATTTAAATTTATAACTAAAACTAATCAAAAATTAAAATTAATCTAAAATTAAAACTAATCTAACAAGCCGCTACCAGTGGGCAGCGTTCCCAAAATGTTGGCAGCATTGCCACGTTGTATGGCAATGCTTAGTCTTTGGGCAAAATAAAGGCCAGCATTTTGGTTACGAGTTGCTTCGACCAGTCGCCCTGATAGGTCTTTAAATATTCGATGGGCTCCTGGTCCCCACGGGCCAAGCGTATAAGACATTATAATATTATGGTGGCCGAGCGGTAGCATGTACGTTTAACAACCTGACGGCACCTGGTTCGATATCCACCCTGCACCAATCACTTATTTAGGACTTGAATCACTTATGAATAACCAATCACAAATTTTAGGAATTTTTTATGTGCAGTGACGATGCCATCGCGCAAAACGGCGAACGAAAACATCGTGAGGAAACCGGTATGTCCAAGAACTTCAAAAGTTCAAAGACATAAAATTCAGCAACATGCACTGGGCCAGTATGGTAGATTAGTGACCTCTCTGAGAGAAGGGCTGTGTGCCAGCAGTGGGAACATCATAGGCTGATGCTTATAACATTATTTCAACCCGATAAGCACATTACCAAGGCAGCTGGCACACCAAAAGAGAGGGTTATACCAACCAGTGGAATAATTAAGGCTGTGGATGACAATAAGACTATAAAAACAAAAAAATAAATTTATCGATAAAAAACATCACTAATGCACTTGCTACCGTCCATAAATCAACATAGCGCATGCGTTTGACACCTCGATATCGATAATAATATAACCAGGCGCACATCTTGCTTCGCTCATTGATATACCGAAGACATTGAAATGTGCTCTTTCTATACTTACTCAATACAATATCATTTATAGCAACATTATGTAATTTATATGCAGATCTTAGACAGCATGTTTATGGTTTGGGTATGGCCACAATTTGAGAAACAGAATACTAAAATTATATATACTTATATGAAAATTAGAACAAGTACTAATCGGATAGGCGAACTATCAGAGTTTTATACATGGTTATATTACAAGCTTCATCATCATCATCATCATCAGCCAGAAGACGTCCAGTGCTGAACATAGGCCTCCCCCTTTAACTTCCACACTGAACGACAGCCTGCCTTTTGCATCCACTAGATGCCCGCGAATCAAATATTATACGCTTGGGGTGTACTAAATTAGAAGGATTTCACTGTATCTACTCACAGTTATGAAAAACTTTTACCTACACTGATATCGCAAAAAAAATATTTGCGGTTCCATAAATTTTTTTGAAGGCGAATTCAATTTTTCTATGTTTTATAGAAAACTATTAAAAAAAAATAACTATAGAACATTGCTGATATTTTTTACGTGATTTTGGCAATTTTGGATTTGTTTTCTTCGCAATCTTTATTATTTTATAAAGTGCATTGTGCTAAAATACTCATAAATTAATAGAAAAAATCCTTGCACCCTCTTTAGGCCCTTCCGAAGTAGTTGTATCTCATTCGAAAGAGGCAATGAATGCTTGGAGGCTTGCTTGTCCAAATACCGATTTTCCCAGGAAGTTGTCTTCCCAGAGACTGTGGGATCGGCCGATCTGCGAACTAGCACGGAAATCGCTACTAGATACGTGTCCTAGTGTTGCAGATCGCGCTCGTATTCTTGCTGTCTCTGTTTGGGAATCGGGACTTTGGTTGCAAGCTATGCCCTCTTTTAACACGGGTAGCCTTTTAGATCCAACCGCATTTCGTCTAGCTGTCAGCTTACGCTTGGGTGCAAGGTGCTGTGAGGCCCATCGCTGTCAGTGTGGTACTGCTGTTGACCAGCTCGGTCACCATGGTCTCTCTTGCTCGAGAAACGCTGGTCGTATTGGCCGACACGCTAGCCTGAACGACATCATACGCAGGGCTCTTTCCACCGCCAATGTCGCAGCTGTGCTCGAACCGAGTGGTCTTGCGCGCGACGATGGAAGGAGGCCTGACGGTATGACACTTGTGCCCTGGAGGTTGGGGCGGCCCCTTGTATGGGACGCAACTTGTGTCGATACTTTGGCGCCGTCACATCTTCCTGAGACACAGGGTAGGGCTGGCGCGGCTGCCAATTCGGCAGAGCAGCACAAGCGACGCAAATATGCTAACCTCGGCAGTGGTTATATATTTGAGGCGTTTGGGGTCGAGACGTTGGGCCCTTGGGGACCGGGAGCTCACCTCATTTTCAAAAAATGCTGACGTGTTTCTGGCTCAACGCATAAGCATTGCCATTCAACGTGGTAATGCCGCCAGCATGCTGGGTACGCTGCCAACTGGTAGTGGGCTTGAGCATTTAGATTGTCTTTAGACCTTCAACGGTCTATGGGCAGTCTAACTGTATTTGTAGTTTTAGTTTTAGCTTGTATTTCATTGTGCTTAGAATAATTATTCTGAGCCATGATGTATGAAATAAATCATCCTCCAGTGCCGTAAGATGCTTTTGCTAGACAGGAAAATTAAATTAAATTTATACCTACGTGCAAGGAGTATTTTGATAATGATAGCTATTTAGAGCCTGCAACAATGATCATAATTATTATAACATCATTGGCCTGTAAAACAATTTTTGCATACCTCTATTAACTCAGCATCATCATCAGCCAGAAGACTTCCACTGCTGAACATAGGCCTCTCCCTTTAACCTCCACACTGAACGACAGCCTGCCTTTTGCATCCACTGGATGCCCGCGACTCTCACAATGTAGTCGGTCCATCTAGTGGGAGGCCTCCCTACGCTGCGTCTTCCGGTTCGTGGTCTCCACTCCAGAACCTTTTCTTCCCCATCGGTTATCGGTTCTTCGAGCGATGTGGCCTGCCCATTGCCACTTCAACTTGCAAATTTTAACAGCTATGTCGGTGACTCTGGTTCTTTGGCGAATATCCACGTTTCGAATTCTATCGCGCAAAGAAACTCCGAGCATAGCTCTCTCCATTGCCCGCTGTGTGACTCTGAGTTTTTCCAAAAGAGCAACACACACTGGTCAAAAACCTTTATTTACTAGCTCTATTTAAATTTTATATTTATATCATAGTTTCTTAACATCTTAAATTCGAAATGTGATTCTGAAATTATTTAATATTTTTTGTGACATGACGAGATCTCTTAGTATTTAATTACACTAAGGTGTTGTAATTTGACCTGCTAATAAGTTATCATCATCATCATCATCATTTTAGCCATAGGACGTCCACTGCTGGATATAGGCTTCCCCAATCGATCTCCACAAGGGCCAGTTGGAAGCAGCGTTCATCCAGCGCCTTCCTGCGGTCTCTTTTAGGTCGTCTGTCCATCTTGTGGGTGAACGTCCTACGCTGCGCTAACGGGCCTTGGTCTCCATTCGAGAACCTTTCCGCCCCATCTGTTCTGCGTGCTATGTGCCCACCGCCAGTTCAACTTGCTAATTAATCCGGTGGGCTATGTCAGTAACTTTCGTTCGTCTACATCTCTTCATTTTTGATTTGATGATCATTCTCGTAGAGAAACCCCGAGCCGTAGCCCTCTCCATAGCTCTCTGTGCGACTTTGAGCTTATAATAAATTATATTATATTTCTATTTGCAAATTTTACTAAAAATCTATTTCTACCATAGCTATTAAAATTTGCAAATTGAAATGGCAATGGGCAGACCACATCGCTCGAAGAACCGATAACCGATGGGGAAAGTAGGGTTCTTGAGTGGAGACCATGAACCGGAAGACGCAGCGTAAGTAGGTCTGCCATTAGATGGACCGACGACATCGTGAGAGTCGCTGGTATCCAGTGGATGCAAAAGACAGGCTGTCGTTCAGTGTGGAGGAAAGGGGGAGGCCTATGTTCAGCAGTGAACGTCTTCTGGCTGATGATGATGAATTCTACCAGCAAGCTGAAGTGACTGTAGGCCGGGCATATGATGTGGCGATATACGCAAGACGGCTGGCAGTGGCTGTGATCGAAAAGCCGAAGATCGGGATGACAGGCGTTTACCTTAGGTTATATAGGCATTACGACCATTCTTGCCTAACACCTGAAAACTGTGAAATGAGCTACCTTCCGCGGTATTTCCTAGAATCTACAATATGGGGTTCTTCAAAAGGTGAGTCAATAGAATCCACCTATCAGTGATTCCTCTGATGTTACAAGTATTCATGGGCGGCGGTGATTGCTTACTATCTTATTTATTTATTAGTTTTTTTTTTTGCGTTTTTACGTAAGATACAGGTGTCGTTTAGAAAGAATGGTTCGCCATTATACTACCTTTCAGCATGCAAATTTGGCACTTACATAAAATGGAAATGAATTTACAATTAAATCAATCAAACAGCCTATCAGGCAAATCTATCAGGCAGCCAATCTGCTTGTTTGCCAAAAACCATAAGGCAAGTGACTTGTTCGTATCGCAATTGCAAAAAAAAGCATTATTGCATCGTCACTCCAACTGGCCGATAAACGTCTCTAGCGACGCGGTCTCTTCTCAAAATGTTGTCTCAATCAAATTTTCATCAAAAACGCTCAATCTATTTTTATACATTTGAAGAATGTCGGTGATTCAGGATCGATTTGCCATCTCCATACCACATTTGCTGCGCAGACGCACGCCACTTCCGAATTAATTAATTACAGCCACTAAATGTAACAATTCATTAGTAACCGCATCCGTTGAATGACACATTGATGATATTTTGGTGTAATTTTTACCTAAAGAAATGAGATAGCTAATTAACGAAGATACTGATGACAGTTTAAACAATTATTACTATCTATAGGTAGAAGGTAGGTTAATTGATGACTTTTGCGAAGTCTCTAATAGAAAAGTAGTTAGTGAAGATTATGATTGATTATTTTTGTAAGCGAAAAGTGACGCCTGTAGAGTTAAGTTTAAGACAGTATTATTATTTATTTTTATACATTAATGTGTGTACTATAATCATGCCAAGTTTAACGCTTGTACGTATTACCGTTTTTACATCAGAGCTAATAAAAATACGTTTGTTGTATGGGGACACCCCCCTTTAGTTTTAAACCCCCCGCCGTAACATTAAATATTCTGTGAAAATTTCAACTGGCTATCTATTACAGACGGACAGACGGACAGACATCGTAGATTTAGTAATAAGGGCCCGTTTCTACCCTTTGGGTACGGAACCCTAAAATCCAAACTATACTACACCAATTTCGATTTAATTTTTATGGGACCAATCTGAAAGTACCTACCAAATATAGAATTTTCCAAACAGATTTTAAATGAAGGAGTTTTGTGATAACAAACACAAAAAAAACGAATTGAGTTTCTTTTTCTTGCCTTTTTTTGAAGTCGATTAAAAATATTATACCGAACGAGTGAATAGAGTCCTCAAAGGTAGACAACGCACCGCCAATGCGGGTTTTATTTTATTTTTTTCAATTTCAAAATATCTTTATTAACCATAGGTGTAACAGATGTGTACAATTACCAGTGTACATAGATCCTGGTAGTACAGTGGAATGTGTTATAAACATTTTATCGGGCACGCAGGTTCTTTTAAAACTTACAAAACGGAAAATACTTATAAATTTAATAAATTGAAAAATATAATATTGATGGTACAATGTTGGGAAAATACATAATTATGTCCGCCGGTCCGTCCAATGCCCCGGGTATTGTAGGTGTCCATAGGCGACGGTAACTTCTTACCATCAGGTGGCCCGTCGCTTGTTTGTCTACTATTAGAGATTTAAAAAAAAAACTCAGATTTTTACAATGTTATTTCAGCTGTCAGACGCATTCTCTCAACGGCTAGACTGAATGATACTTTTTATCTCAGTAAAACGCACACACTTACGGTTCCTAAAGGAAAATCGAAGCGGGTGAAAACGCTGGGCGCAGTTTCTTCTTAGTCGTAAACTCTTGGCAGAGTTGTCGTGATTGCGGTGATGATACAACAAGGCTCCTCCCTGTCGTCTTCTTCTCTTCCCAGGGCTGCCGCTCGTCTCGCAATGCTTCTCCATTTCTGGCGGCTGGTTGCATAGCGAGCACACTGCAGCACCCTGGTAGACTGCGTGGCATTTTTGATGGAGTCGGTCCAGTGAGTTAGTGACCGACCAGGGGGGTTAGACAAGACCCACTTTCTGTTAAAATTGTATGAAAATCAAATTAGCTTGAGATAACATCTCTCAAGCTAATGTCATTTTCATACAATTTCATCTTTCCGCAGGCGTTAACGCTAACAGAAAGTGGGTCTTGTCTAACCCCCCTGGGCTGCACTTGCTTTTTACTGGGCCCTGTACCACAAGTCTCTCCATCGAGTTCACGTTTCTGGAGATATGCCCAAAGCACTTCAGTATTCGCAACTGCACAATCGATGAGTCTATCTTGTATATGGAGCTCTTTGAGGATAGAGTGGTCGCAGCTAGCCGCTAGTAAGAAAATAAAACTCACAGACATATTATAATGAATTTGTTTAATACAACACTAATTAAGTATAATTTACAATGATCTAATGTATCTGAGCCCAAGCACGGGCAAATCTTCCTTCTTACAGACAGACTGAGAAATAATTGTTTATAGAACATCAGTACAAAAACAATCACTAAAATCAAGACCGCTCAGTAAAAAGAGGGATGGTGGCCAAGCAGTAGCATGTGCGCTTTACAATCTGACGGCATCTGGTTCGATAATCGGCCCTGCATCAATGATTTTTAAATAATTAAAAAATCATTCGAAACTACACATAAATAATAATTATTATTATTTATGTGTAGTTTCGATGCCATCGGTCAACAACGGTGAAGGAAAAAATCGTGAGGGTTATGTCTAAGACCCTCAAAAGTTCAAAGACATATGACATTCACCAACAAACACTGGGTCAGCAAAGTGGATTACGACCCATCTTCTCTCTCTCTCTCTCTCTCTCTCTCTCTCTCTCTCTGAGAGAAGACCTGTGTCCCAGCAGTCCCACATGATAAGCTGATGAAGATTATGCATGTAAAAACTTATGCGTGGTCATACATTTATAAAATACGCGTCGACTAGAGAAACCTCTTTATTCGTCCGGTAAACAATAAAAATAACCTGAGACAAAAAATATCTGTTTGTTAAAGGTTGATGAATAAATTTATTTTATTTGCGATGTATTATCAATAAAAGTTTAATGTAAATTAAGCAACGTGTAGATTAATAAACAATGGATTTTGGGTACACATTTTTATGATTTAGTAGTACTGATGACCCAACTTCAGCGTGTAACATATGTAAATTAAACGCAATCATTATTAAATAATTACTCCGGGATTAGTCTGCCTTTGTTTCGGATATTTTTGAGCGCTACTGACCCAATTATGATTTTAAATATCATTATTTTGAAGCAATATTTTTAAAAAAAACATCGAAATCTTTCGCAAAAAGGATTTTTAATATAGTCACTTTTCCAGCATGGCGAATGGGTCAGCATGGTGCATTAGGGCCCACCTTCTCTCTGAGAGAAGGCCTGTGTCATGATAGGCTGATAATGAAGTCACTTTTCTAGAACATATAAAGAATATTCCTGACAATACCATGACATCTACGATAAAAAAATACAACGCACGTTTTTTAAAAAAAAGTCAGTTTACGGTGCAACTTTTAAATTGATTTTAGAAATTTGTTTCTTAAATTTATTATTACTTTGGAATTGAATAACGAATAAATGGACAGTTATTTCTCATTCCGCCTTTGTCAACCCGTAACAAAACCAGTGCAATAATACAACTTAAAAACTATTTTTTCATAAAAAATCAATTCCGAAAATTAAAGTTCTCTGTGCGTTTTTTAAGTACCTACAATTTTGTACTTGTAGTCATTGTGCCAAATTGAAAATTAAATTTTGAGTGTATTTGGTTCTTTATGAATTAAAATATATATACACGTAGAACAACTAAAATCCATGTCAAAAATGCAAAAAAGTAGGTAGTATATGTTTATATAACTGTTTTCTTAACTTGTATACTTTTAAAGGCGGTTATTACAATTTCTATAATAATGCAAAACTTTATGTCATTTCAGATAAATTGCGATAAGTATACAGTTATATTATTTCATATTACAGCACTAAATATATATTAAGTATACATACATAGTTGTGATATGGTTATTTTCACCCTTACGAAAAAAAACAATATCAGAAAATATTTTTCAAAAACAAATCTGAAATCGGGCGATAGACAATAATAGACATCAAGTAAAAAAAAAAAAACATATTTTGAATGTATATTCAAATAAATGCTGCAAAATGCACATAAAGTACGTCAAAATAAAATAACAATTTGGAAACTGGTTGCGCGAACATTTAGTGAAAACTTTTAACTACACTTTATTTCTCTAAATTTTCTACAACATGAACGATTTATAAGCAATAGTTTTATAAGTAAACGTTTACATGATTCTAAGTTTTTATTATATTTAAAAAGAATTTATACAGTTCATGATAGTCATGATAAATATTTACAGGCTAAACTTATGCTAAAGTTAAAAAAATTGGAATAATAACTGACACAAAATTGCGCCGTTATATAACAACATGCCACTCAATTCTAAAAATAAAGATTTAAATAGTCATCAGATCATTCATCACGAGTAAATTAAACAAAATAATAGAAAAAAAAATCAATTTAATCCTTTTAGTGTATTTTGTACCTTGTATTGGCTGAAATAGTGAGATCTTTAGGGTCTAGATTACTTTTTCATATTGGGTGAAAGGAAAACACTCCCGAAGCCGCTATTATACTATCTAAACACAAATTGAATGCCACAATATTCATTTGCCTTATAGGCACTATTTTTTGGTGGATTAGTATTTTGCAAACCAGCAATGTAATGCGTACAAAACTCGAGGTCATTGCACCACGTTGGTACAAAACAAAGGCACACGAGCGTGCGCGCGGCGTTGAATGCGTCGAATGCGCAAACGTCGTTCGTTGACCTCTAACGTCAGCTAGATATTTTATTTGCATTACATTGCGAACTTTAAAAATAAAAAATATTTTTTCCAGTTATATTTAATTCTTCAAAGCTGGTGCTATGACCAGCATTATCACCAGTCTTCGTTTTCGGAAGCGTTTCCCTTAACGGGGTATTTAAAAATTAAGTAGATTATGGAACAAAATTCAATATCAACTGAAACGCTTAGCGTACTTTAATACCAATACAACTACTTATTGTGCTTACCTTTTATATTACAAACAATGATTAAATATTTTTAAATATTGATATGGACCTTTTAAGGTTACAATCGTTGACTTCCTGATTATCATCGCAATTCGTTTCCTAGAATTCCCTAAACTTATTCTACATTTACCGACTAACAATTTTGGATTAGCGCAGCTACCAAATCTAACCGAAACTAAAAAGTTACAAAAATAAAACGTAAAACCTATTAATACTTCAAAGTCCCGTTAAAACCGGGTAAAAATAACGCAAAAATAATATTTGGTTAACTAACGTACAATTCCTCCATCGAGATCGTCCATTATTATAAAAATTCCGTTTTATGTGAACACATTACACTTCTATAACACCATTCTAATAACTTGAAATAGATCTACACCCGTATATATGTATTACATACTGTGATATTTTGTAGCGTCCGTTCGCAATACCTTTACTTTTCTCTTCGGTGAACACATATCCATCAACCGTGTGAATTATGTTTCAACTCCTTTTAATTTCGTTAAACACTGATTACAAACAATGCTATGTCATATAATTTTTCACTTATGTTTCAGAAGATAATCGTTGTATCTGAAATAAATAGGGTTGTTTTTCAATGGATTCGAATAGATATTTTTGTTGACTTGAGTGTCGTATATACCATCCTTCGATCTTTTGTTGTAAAAACATCCGTAATTGTGAGCTCATTATTTCTTGTAAATAAGATTTTTTATCAACGCGATCCCCATAACTCATGTGGTCGCTATGCTTGAAAATTTATCGTCATTTCTTGTTTTCACGATTATCATTCGTTGTAAACAAACACGATCATTGTTCGCTGTAATAATCTTCAAACTGTTTTTAACACGATTTTAATTAGAAGCACGATCATCATTTCTGTTATTATGATCATCATATCTTTAGTCTTCATTATTCTAATCACTATTCACGATCATGATCCCACACCGTGCACCACCATCTATTCTAAATTTCTCAGCTTATTTGTCAGATCTCTGTTCGTTGAGGGATAGGTTTTCAGCTTCATCCTTGATGTGTGCCATGGAGCGCCCTACCTGGTACCGGTCGTCAGTGCGTTCGCGAGGGTAGTCTTCGTATGGACTGGTTTCACCAGAACGGTTGCTGGATGATTCTTTGTTAGAGTTTGAGTAGTCTCCTGAAATAATACAATTTTGAATTTAAATTATTATTCATGTTGGAGACAGGAAGTCTATGGAGTGGGGTTTGTCATAAAATGTATATAGATTTGAATGCTGTGAAGCGTAGATATTTTACAATTTTATTTTCAGATCTTTTGGAGGTTGGAGTGATACGGGCGGGTAGCAGGCAGAAGACAATTATTTGGACATCAGAGATTGGCAGTCATATTTTGTGCAGATTATACACCATTTTTTAAGGTACAGCAGCTCCTTAGTCTACAGTAGTTGGAGCCAATCATTTTGTTGAGAGCATGGGTTGATGTAGTGGAGAAATGTTGTTTATTCGCCTTCGGTTTTTTAATGCCATAGGTGGCAAACAAGCAGACGGCTACCTGATGGTAAGCAAGCACCGTCGCCTATAGATACTTGTAACATCAGAGGGATCGCAAATACGTTGACGACCCTTTCAAACTCTTATAACTCGCCTTTTGAAGAACCCCATGTTTTAGTATCTCGGTAACACCACGGAATGTAGCTCATTTCACATTTTGAAGGTGTGAAGCAAGAAAGATCGTGTGAATCGCACAGTGTGTGATTTTCGCTGATCTTATGATATGTGGATGAACTTTCAGGCGGTGGCGGCTAATGTGATGCTAAAACCGTAACGCCGGTATCAGATCAAACAGTTCTTCAGAACAGTTGTAAATGCGATAAAGATACAGAGAGACACAACGCAACGTCTCTGCGCATGAATTAAATATTTGACTCCAAAAACACACAACTGAATTACAATGTTATTTCCCAGAATGCGTCAACATTGTTGCGCCACCACTCAAGTTATTCCTCAACTGTCAACTGCGTTGGCGTTTATATCGGCCGGCTATTATTGTGCATGCGATATAGTTTCTGTCCTCGTCGAACTCATGTCAATCTAAATAAGAGTGACAAGTGACAAAACTAATATCGCAAGCCCTGGAATAAGGTCTACGTTGTGGTAAACTTGGCCTATTAATCAGAATGATTTCTGCGCCACAATATGCCCTATTCAGATTTTGGCAGCTTTTTGTCAACAACATCTGTGTGATGTGACGGCTTACGTCCATCTTCTTAGATTAAATATATTTGCTATTATCTTTTAGTAGATTAAAGCTTGCATCTCTGAATTAGTAGCCTTTTTGCAAGCTTTGATTTAGCTTGCCATGTTAGTATTGGTCAAATATTGCAACTGAATTTTAAAACAGCTATCCCCAACTGATTGAGCTGAAATGTTGTGTACCTTGCAAGAAATTAAAATACTTGTGACTTATTTAGTTTTAATATTGTTTTCGTTGACAGGCTCTATTTTCTTTTTTGTGGTAATAAATAGTAACATGTTAACATGCTTAAAAAAGTCGGAAGACTGCCTAGACAATGGGACGTTGTTTAAAATTCACCTTTATTAGAATAATCAGAAGCTTGCATCTCGTTCTTGAGCGCGTAGATGTTGGGCTTGACGTCGTGAGCGTCGCTGGTAAGGTCTTCAGCCTTCACGTCGTGGGCAGAGCTGCTGCTGCCGTACCCGTTCAATAGTGGTGGACGGCTGTTGAAGGGAGAGAAGAGTATTATAACATATACGGAGTATCTCTAGACGAGGAATAATTCCTATGATTGTACTCATCATCTCGAGCCAGGAGACGTGTACTGCTAAACATAGGCCTCTCACTTAGAACTCCAGATTGAACGACAGCCTGCCATCTGCTTCCACTTGATGCCCACGACTCTCACCATGTCGTTGGTCCATCTTTTAATAGCTATGTCGGTGGCTCTGGTTCTTCGGCGAATATCCACGTTCTATATCGCGCAAAGAAACTCCAAACATAGCTCTCTCCATTACACGCTGTGTGACGTCTTCCAAAAGGCCAACAGTTAAGGACTACATTTCAGTATCATATATGTCATCAGAAATCATTATAAACAACTTTTACTATGGAACCAACACTGAAATCGAGAAAAAAAACTCTGTTTCATAGAAAAATTATGTTCACACTCTACGAAATGTATGGAATAGCGATTTTTTCACGATTTTACTGTTGGTTCCATTGTAAAAGTTGTTTATAATGATAAGTTCAATATGTCTGTCGTGTAATACAACCCGTGAAAAGCAAAATACCACGCACTCACTGACTGACTCATCATAAAATCTCGACAACTACTTGACCAACGAAACTAAAATTTGGCAAGTAGATCAAATCAACGATACGCAAGTTATCGTCGATAAAATATACAAACACACATAGAAATGCCGTGCGTCGAATTATTAGAATCCTCCTATTAGAATCTAAGATCTTTCTTCGTTCGGTCAATGATTCCGATTCAAATGCGGACTTGTTCTGGTGGAATCAGAGACTTCACTCGGTGAAAATACAATTACCTGTAGTCGTCATGAGAAGATGGATATTCATCAGTCTGCATCATATGGTCCTCACCAGACATGTAAGACAGATTGCAGTCTTCCATCATACCCTGGAAACACATCATTTCATCAGCTACATTTCAAAATTTACGAGAAAGTATTTTTTTTTTTACTGATGAAAAATTTGAACGCACTGAAAATACCTGAAGGTTTCTCTTTAGGGCTTCGTTGTAGCCGTGAGGGCTCGTCATCATCGGTGGACTCTGAGCTCCCATGAACCTGTATGAAATATGTCGCCATTAGCATATACGTTAGTTTATAAAATTTGAATGAAATTTTGAATTCAATATTTAAAACTTTTTAGTTGAGTTCATTGAAAATAAAAATTCAAACTTTATTCAATTTTGTTAGGACTTTCAAATTAAAAAAATTATTTAATTTTCACTTATTTACTTTACAAATTTACTTAAATTTTGATTGATTTAATTTAGTAAATTTACTGTAAAATGAATTATAAAATAATATAAAAATCATACCCGGCCATTCAGACCTCTTCTAAAATAATGATTTCTTAATCATCCTTTTTTAATGTGAATTTTGTATTGTGTAATATTGTGAAGTGTAAAATTTTGAATTATATTCCAATTAGTATGTTGTAGTGATGTGTAACAGTCGGTGTGGGTGTATGTGTGGATGTAAAAGAGAAAGATAATAAATATAATAAAATAGAAAAAGACTTAAAAAGCAAGCTTACAAAAGAGTTAGAAAAATTAGACAAAAATCTAGTTTACCATGCGACAATAATGCAACATGCAAAGCTGAAAGCAGACTCACCTGATATAACATTTAGGGATCAAACATGCATATATGACGGTGGGAACAGAAAAAGATTAAAATTATATTTTAATCTTACTTGGGAGTCCAACGACGATCCTTTACAATACACGTTTTAGCGTGACATGCACCATAGTGACATTTTCATATTTTGGAACCTTCCATCAAATATACGAGTAAATTAAAATATCGGAAATTACAATAGCAACATATGGATTAAGCTAATTCATTAAACAAGTCGTATTAAATGTGATGTTAAAATCTAATGCAAAACAATCGGTTACAGCTTTGCAGACTAATGTTTATGAAACTAGTGTGAACCTTTGCAATCTAAATGATTGTGATCGTGAAAACATCAGACCACACTGTTTCATAAAAGCTAAGGTATATTTTTAAACAATCACGTGGTTCTAGTTACAAACTAACATAACAATTGAATTAATCTAAGCTTACACAGTGATACACCTTACATAATGTCAGAAACATCGATCTAAAATTGCACACCAAAAATTATCTCATTATTTTTTGTTTGATAATTTTCGGTTTTCACACAATTATTAACGCTATTGGACGCGATCGTCCAACGACTCTTTATGAAAAATTCTAACATTGAAACAATATTTATCAAAATTTGACAGAATTTTTTTATATTAAAAATATACGTTCGCATTTTAATTATTACCAAATAATCTCTTTTAAAACTAGTCAAATGCTATAATTGTTGCAAAAGTGGGCATATCATTATATGCGCCTTAGAACCCTAAAGATTTACAATTTTGAGCTTAATATTTGGAAGTCTTTAGTGTAAGAGGTAGATTCGTTGGACGTTCGCAACATTCCGGTGCTGCGCTGCCCTTACTGTGGCGGGTTGGGTCCGGGCGCCGGTTCGTACTTCCTGGGCCGCCCTCGGCTCAGGTGGCGTCTCTTCACAAACTCGGCGTCGTCCACCATCCAAAACGAGCCGAAGTCGTCCTCGTACCGCACGAAACATTTGTGCAGAGACAGGTTGGTCCGGATAGCGTTCTATAATGTCGAGCCATTTAGCACAATTCTATTGAATCACTGGAACATTTTCACAATGGCTTGTGCTTTCATCAACAGCGTGTTGATTTTAATGATAATTTTGAAAACAATGAAGCAGCGATGAAAGCACAGTTAGATCGTCGTGGAGAAGAACATAGTCCAGACATGCAGGACCAAGGCACCCCGGGATGGGAAGTGAGAGGAGCGGTTAATAGGCAAGCGAGAAAAACTTTATCCACCCTTGCGCCGAAATCCACGAACACACACAATAACGAGACCTACATACGAGAAAAATGTACAAGACCTCACATTTGGTGACGTCAAAGATGATTATCAAAATAGTATCAAATGTAACGCCACTCACAGATTAAAAACCCACTACACAAATAATTACAAATTCAAATCTGAAACGAGATAAAACTTTATTTACACAATAAGAGTTAGATACATTGCTAGATTAGATAGAAAATATTTAAGAGAAGATTAAAATGTACTGAAAACTGTTTAGTATTATAAGTTGTCTATGGGTGTGTGTGTTATGTAAGCATATATGTTGTAAATTTACGTAAATCGATAGAAACAAACAGCAATGTTTATTTTTAGATCTAAATTTATAGCCCTAATATTTATAGCTCGACTGTTTCTTTGAAATTTTCAAATGGGAATGTCATAAATCATGGCCAGAGCAGTAAAATCTTGTATGATGTGATTGTTTCATTTATAAATTATTCAAGTTAATAAACTATTGTAGTTAAGTAAGAGTTTATGTAATATAAGTTCTGGTGTCCCTAATTCAGTATAATTATATTTTTTATATTTTTTTTAAATTAAGTTATATAGAAGGAATTGAGTACTTATTAAATATTCAAAACCAAAATACCAAAACATTTTGTCGAGTCTTGCGATATAAGTAAGAGAGCAGAGAAGTTTTGCGTGTCATTTATATTTTAAATGTTTCCTTACGTGACGTATAGTAATTTTTATAAGACGTTTCATATTATTGAGATTGTTACTGTGGTGTATGTAACGAATCAGAATATTCTATATAGAATAAAGTTTGTCGTGTAAACATTATAACATGTGTTTTATAGAAATATTGTAAATTAGAGTATCTGATCACGCAGAAATTTGTAGAAGAGTGTTTCGTGTAAAGAAAAGTGATAAGGAATTTTAGAACAGAGTATCTGAATTGTATTATTGTTTGGCCTCGAACAAAATATTTTATCTGGATAAAAGTATCTCGTACTTTATCTGTATAAAAGTATAACTTTGTAAGTAGGTATTCCAAGGAACCGTGTAAAATGTCACATAAGTTCTACAAGTATATTCTATATATAAGCTTGTCACGATTCTTGTAAATAATGTACGAAACTTTTTTATGCGTAATGTGTCATGTGTGTCAAACAATAATATATACAAACAACAATAAAAGTACGTCAGGGATATTGCCATACCTGACAATGTGTACAAATGTTGTTTGTTGTTTATTTTTATGATGTACATTGTGTTGTGTTTTACAAAACTATTCCAGAACTTGTACTGTCGTATATGTC
This sequence comes from Agriopis marginaria, assembly GCA_932305915.1. Classification (NCBI taxonomy): domain Eukaryota; kingdom Metazoa; phylum Arthropoda; class Insecta; order Lepidoptera; family Geometridae; genus Agriopis; species Agriopis marginaria. The sequence goes on along the minus strand of OW029914.1, from coordinate 14,164,714 downwards.
AAGAGTATACTGGAAAAAAGTGTTAAGTTTGTACAGTATCTCGGAATCTCGTATGACGTGGGAAGTACAATAATATTTTATCTAGTTTAAAATAAATTGTTCTGTATTAATCAAGGATATTTTAAAACAGTATATCTCATGATGCAGTCTGGTGACTGGTATAACAGTAAAATGTTGTTGTTGTCGTTGTTATAGTTATATTATTTGTTGTGTTGTATATTATTTATGTTGTGGTGTATATTGTTATTTGGTGTGTTGTGTTGTTGTTGTGTATTGTGTTGCTGTTGTGTGTATTGTAGTTGTGTTGTTATTGTACGTGTAATAATAGTATTCTAAATCCTATTTATTACATTAAGGCACGTGTGTCGTGCAATAATATTTTAGAATAGTGTGTTTCATGTATATAGTTTCGTGTAGCAGTGTACAATGTGTCGGACAAGAATATAATTTTTAGAACCAAGTATCTCAAGTAACAGTATATTTAAAGTGATACGTGTACAAGTGTACTCTAAAACAAAGCATCGCATTTCTAGTATAGTTATAATGTGTCGTACAATAATATTCTAGAACAAATTGTCGTACGTATCGTATGTATAATGTGAGTGTAACAACATTCTTGAATATAGTATATAAATGTTCTTGTAAATATTCTTGTGTATCAGTATATAAGAATATTCTAACATTGACAGTATTTGTAATTAATTTCACAACATTTCTTTAGACAACCGTCATCTAGTCTACGCAACCTGTGACCGGACACAGCAAAGTGTTTGAAACATCAGGAATTACAAAAAATTTAAATACACGCAATAAAATAAAAGTTTTAAAATAAAAATAATCCGATAAAAGTTTTTGATTTCAATGTTATAATAAAGAATATTCTGTCTAGAATAAAGGGTTTCATCTATTTGTAGAAGGTATTGTAAAAGAATATTTTAACGCAAAATGTCTCATGTATAGTCAAAGATGTATGTGTGTACAATGTTTCGTCTATTTATTTCATGTTTGGAAGAATGTATCGTACCAGAATATTTCAGAAAAAAGGGTGTTATGTATGGTGTAGTAATGGTACAAGAACCTTTAGAACAAAGTGTCTCGTGTAAGAGTGTTGGATGTATCGTCTGTTTGTCTCGTGTTTTAGAAGAACGTACCGTACAGGAATATTTTTGCACAAAGTGTCTCAAGTATAATGTAGGTAGGATGTATCGTACAAAATGTCTCTTCGTGTACAGTGTAGGATCTATCGTTTGTGTCTCACGTTTAGTGTAGAATGTATCGTACAAGAATAATTCAGAACAGTGTCTCATATATAGTGTAGGATGTAAGGTACAAGAACTTTAAAAAAAGTGTTTTATGTACCAGTGTGGGATGAATCGTCTATTTGTCTCATGTTTTGGAAGAATGTATCCTACAAGAATATTTTCGAACGATATGTCTCATGTCTAGTGTAGGTAGGATGTATCGTACAAAATATTTTAATCGGTAAAAATCTCTTGTGTACAGTGTAGGATCTATCGTTTGTGTATCATTTTTGTGTAGTATGTATCATTCAAGAATATTTTAGAAAAAAGTGTCTTATGTATGGTGTAGGATGTATGGCACAAGAACGTTCTAAGAACAAACTTTCTCATGTAGTGTGAAACGTAGTTTATGTATTTCATGTTTTGGAAGAATGTATCGTACAGAAATATTTCAGAACAAAGTGTTTCACGTATAGTGTAGGATGTATGGTACAAGAAATTTTTAGAACAAAGTGTGTTATGTACAGTGTAGGATGTATCATCTATTTGTCTCATGTTTTGGAAGAATGTATCGTACAAGAATATTTCAGAACAAAGTGTCTCAAGTATGGTACAAGAACTTTTTAGAACAAAGTGTCTAATGTATAGTGTATTTTGTATCGTACGCGAGAATTCTAGAACAGGTCTGTAGGCCGCGCCGTACCCAGGCAGGGGCGGCGGTGGCGCGTGCGCAGCGCGCTGCGGCCGGCGCTTGTAGAACTCCACCTCGTCCACCGTCCACACGGCACCCTTCACGTTCTCCACGCGCATGAAGCATTTGTGCAGCGACAGGTTGTGACGGACCGCATTCTGTGCGCGCACTCGGCTTGTATTTATAATGCTCGGGGGCGTTGACAATGCGCTATTGTTATTATTTTCTTTATTACATAATTTTAGATTTCCAAATCATACTGTTTAGGGCTCATATATTTTTACAGCGCCACCATCGTCATGGACCCAAATGACCTTGAGTGAATTAAGTCTATAAATTCGTCTACATATTTCAACTAGGTGATCTGATTCAGATGCATCAAGACCATTTTAAACTTGTTTAATTGACAGCGTTGCTAATGGCCAAATAAAATCCGACTAAACAATCTATATGGTGGCTCTGTAATGTATAGATGACTAGATCGAGTGAAGCCTGACTTATCATTTTGACAAATGAGACAACTAGTTCGATAGTGTCTAAAACAGGCAGTTAGGTACAATTAAAAGTTAGTATAACATTTTGTCTACTTTAAAAACGATACGAAACAATCATGCCCTACTTTAACCATTATGTAATAAAGAATCAATAGCGTATTGTCATCATTGATCGCGGTACCGATATAAACAATATGTATTACTAAATAGAATATTAATGTTAAATCTAAACAGGTGTTAAAGTACACAGTCACTAAGACATTAGCTACTTTTGAAGCTACTATCTTCAAGGAATTTGATATATTCAATAATAAAGTAAAGACTAAACAAAGCACGGAGGTGGTGAGAGAATTTATCATTGGAGACAATTAAGTTTATGAAGGCAACAATATGATAATTGATCTGATGTCCATTAACGAGAAAGAGGGAACGATCAAGATTCCATTGAAGATAGCAAACACATTAAACTGTATGCTATGCAATGATTAGAATTTACCTTGTTCTTCTAACAGCATTAAATAAACATTGAAAACATTAAGAAGTACAATTTTTTTGGTAACTGACATTTCTTGTTTAGATTCGTCCCGTAATATCACACAAGAATATCGTATAGTTTCACATTTCTACTATGGACACGCAATTAATTTCGCTCAGAAAAATGGAAATAGCATGAATTTTTTGAGATCAAAAATGTAAGTTACTTCATAAGAGTAATATAATTATAATTTTTTCGTCTGCTTAGGCCAAGTCTCGTTATTTGTTTCAAATGTTATTTTACAATTAGGAAAATTTAAAAAAGACGTAGATATTAAAATGTTCATTTATTATGGTTGCACGAAATGCATTTTGTTTATGGTATACGGGAATTACTCAAGTAAGATTAAACCGGTTATTCCGACTAATCATAGTTTCAACCGCATAAACAAAATATGTAATAAATCCACATCAGTTATCCTATAGTAAAATTACACGAAATTCTAGATTTGTGCACTATGATATTAAAGAACGAATCATTATTGATAGGTACTTCTGTCTTTTGAAATATTTTGAATTAAACGAATACCAAATATTTAAAAAGGATTTATGTTTATCATCTAGAAGTTCTTTTAAATATAATGAAACTATAACATACCTTCCAAGTGGCAGCATTGCGTCGGAAGTAGCAGAATGTGGTCTGGAACCAGTTGTAGATCTCGTTCAGAGTTAGCTGCTTGTCTGGAGATTCGATTATCGCCTGAAATGATGCCACATATAGAGTAAGAAATCAATAAAAATTGGCTATAGAATGGGCTCTTGAAGTACCCTAGTGGATTTAGAAAACTCTAACATATAAAAGGCCCAAAACACAAAACAAAAGTGAAGGGGCGCAGGATGAAAATTTGTAGGACACCTTATAATATAAAGTATTTTTTTATTTGATTCTATAACTTGTATCTAAAATAAACGAACATAGCAGAAACTGGCAGTAGAAATATATTTAATGTTATTGTTAAATGGTATGTTCAACTCAGTCAAAAGCTTGATCAAAATCTACGCACCTGCCGAATGAGCGAAGCGTAAGTGAATGGAGGCCGTACATCCGCTGACTTGTAGAACTCACGATTGCGTTGGATCTCTGAAAATTATCAACACGTAAAAGTTATTATAAGAAAAATATTAAAATTAATCTAACTATAATTTATTTAAACTAGTGTACTTTTAGGCAATTGGCAGCAGAGCATGCGTTCTCACCTTCTTTGTTGAGGTGTTTTCATAGCATCATGTAATAAAGGAAATGGGCTACACTTTAGTTCTTCATTTACTTATCTCGTATAACTTCCTAACATATTTTTTTTTATAAAAGTAAAATAAATTCCTATAGTTTATTACCTTGTTGCACGTCTAGTCCGGCTCTTTCGAGCATATACGGAAGACCTTTGAGACCAAAACGTTCATACATTTTATACACATGTCAAGTTTTTACAAACATCTCAGAATAGAAGAATAGGCATATTATTACTACCCATGTACAAGACTTTATTCTCATAGGCTAAATTTAATTTGAGTTTCATAATGCTACAAAATTGTACACATTATACAATGTACTGATGAAACCCAAATAGCATATTAATAATCTAAGTTATTGCTTGCTAGTCGTATGGACTGAGAGCTTTAATGAGGGTCGCAAATTTTAGGCTGCCTTTAATATGTCATATATTTTGATTATACACAGACATGTTGATATTAACAAAGGTCATATTATATGAGATTAATTATTAGATAATTACCTCCAGCAATGGCGACTCCTGACTTGTCGGAAACTCTACGCCTGACCGGACCTGGAGAGGCTCCTTCACTGGCTCCTAAAATAAGTTAATCAAAATTTAAGCTTTGTTTTACGCTCATTTATTATTTCTATCAAATTTACACAAGTTGTGACTGAAAGATGTTCCGAAGCGTCAATTAGGATGTAGATAGAGAAAAAACTCTTTAAAGTTCCCACCAAAAACAAAATACGAAAGACAATAAAAAGACTTTAAACTAGTGTAAAGCTAGCGACCTTATCGCTATAATATCTCTTCGAGGCAATGTAACAACGTAACACTTCCCCATTTAACCACTGGTGGTGAATTAGATTTTTTTATCTCGTGCTAGACTGACGTTTGATCGATAACACCTGACGGTAAGGGTGCTTGTAAACGATGCGTAGCAAGTAGAAATTGTAAGTACCTACTACGCATCGTCTGCAACGTTTTACTTATTGAAAGTGGCAGTAGAAGTACTACTAAACACTACCACTGCCACTTGCACTAAGCAAAACGTTGCAGACGAGGCGCAATAGCTACTTACAACTTCTATTTGCTACTTGTACTACGCATCGTTTGCAAGTGCCTTTAGCGAGGATGAGGTCGAAGATGGAGAATGATTGCCTAGACTTAAATACTCCCAAATTACCACCGGTAGTAAAATGGGAAGTGTCACTTCCCAGTTGACTGCTGGTGGTGCTTAGAAGTTGCAAGGCGGCATTATCAAGGGCAAAAAATCCATCTACCTAAATCTCATCTCTGCGGGAATACTCGTTTTTGCAGCAAACACTTGCGATCGAAGCTTGGTCGTCCAGTTAGACAAGATCCGCTTTCTGTTAGCGTTAACGTGTCTCTTCTTTAGACCTCCTGGTTTCCTGAGAATTACAATCTAGGCTTCTTTAAGGCTAGAGTGAATAGAATAGAATGGAATAGAGTGATTTAAAACAGAGTGAATAGATTTCTTCTAGTTCAACGAATTCCATCCTCAGTTGCAACATATCTCAAGCTAATGTAATTTTCATACAATTTCATCTTTCCGCTGGCGTTGGAGCTAACAGAAAGTGGGTCTTGTCTAACCCCCCCAGGTCACCTTAGTCACTTCATTATTTGAGTTTTGTCCTAGAAGTATTGCCGTGGTCCTTACCGTGCGCGTGTTTGGCCTGGTGGTGCGTAGTATCTCTAGCGGCGTGCAGGTGGCGCATCATGGCGGCAAGGCGGTCGCGCTCGCGCCGCAACTGCAGCTCGAGTTGTGCCACAACCTGCATCTGCACACGCGCCTGCGCCGCTGATCGGTCGTCCAGCGTGTGGGATGCTTCCAGGTGCCTAGTCAATGAGATACTTTAATAGGCTGCTTGTGAACATGGGATAAGAAACGAGCTGAACTGATGCGTTTATTCCATTCTGTATCTGGTGTCTGTCTTACTAGAAGTTCGATCTAACTGTTTAGACAAAAATATTCCAATTTGTTAGACTGGCTTGCCGAACAATTTGGAACCGCAAATTTTGTTCCAGATAGAACTACAGATAGTAAAAGTACAGTGAAAACAAAAATGCTACTTAAAAAACATCTGTTCCATACAAAAATAATCATTCACTCCCGACAAAATGTATGAAACAGCAGCTTTTTTTCGTGAATTTTAATAAGTTGTAGACCAATTTTTTTTTCTTATTGAAGCTGCCCTTAAGGGTGGATGCTAACTGATTACCAGTAACCCTGTATAGCTTTTAATAAAAATGTAAAATTAAACCAAGTTGCAAAACTGCAAATTGAAACATCTACTACACTCTACATGTTACATGAAGTAAAGTAGCTTTTCGTAGAAATATATTTTCTTCAACTAACGCGTTACATTCTGGAGATCCTGGCCATTTTCCGATGTCTGCTGAGTAGGACACAAAGTTTCATGAAAGTCTATCAGACTGATCGACTTACTTGAGGAAAGCTTGATAAATCAGTACAGAATCAAACCTAAAAATACAGTTAATAACACTAAGTGACATGAAGGACCGTCAGACAGAATGGCTTACTTGAGGAAAGCTTGGTAATCTTCAGCCAGCGCGTCACAACCTGGCCACTTGCAGACCCCTCTACCAAAGAGAGGATGTTCCTCCATTTCGCTGCCCCACAGCATAAGGCCGGGCGGTGCATTGGGCGGCACCGAGAGAGGGCCGTGCATCAGGTACTGGCGTTGAACAGCTTGGAGCTGCTGGACCAACTGCTGCTGCTGGGCGCCTAGTTGCTGCTGGAGAGAACCTGGACGCAAACAGAAAATGTTGAATGCTGTTTGTAGAGGCGAGATAAAAGATTTTTGGTTGGACAGGATAAAAAAATGCGATATCTTGTTGTATTCATTTTGCAAATCAGTATTTCAGGAAAATTTAGGGCTTCTATGTTCTTTACTATTTTGTAGCTAAATATTACCTCTTTGTTAACAAAATCAATGTTAGATCTTGCCTTTCAAATCAAGTAACTGAACGTCATTGTATCTTTTTTATCTGATGAAATAATTTTACCTCTCGCTCTGGACAAAGAAATATTTAGAAACAATATTTTATCACTTCATCAAACCTCGCGTGAGGATTCATTATAAACTATTCCAAAACAACTTACACTCACGCTATGTTTATCGGTCGAGACGAGCGACTGATTTCAGAGCCATTAGAGGATAGGCGAGCGACCGTTTCCGGGAGCGCGCGTATTCCCTGATGAAGGAGCTCTAATAGCTCGGAAATACGACGATCAATAAACATAATGTGAGTGTAAGCCGTTTTATAATAGTTTAACCATGTTTATAATTTGAACTAAGTAATATAATTTTTAACTAGAAGATGGGCAGCAGCATCCTCCTAATTGAATGGTGAAACCTCCTGCGATCCCCAAGCCGCCTGCCAAGCGTGGGGATTATGGCACCCCCCCCTTATGGGGAGGCCTATGTTCAGCAGTGGACGTCTTCTGGCTGATGATGATGATGATGAATATAATTTTTCGTCAGTTTAATTATTGGTTCATGATTGATCGAAGCTTATTTTAGTATATTTGCAGCAGATAATTCTACAATACAATAGATTGTTTTATTTGATTGAATAAGTGATTTTACCAAGTTGTCGGTTATATTTAGCTGTAAAATGAGTTACCAGGCGAGCTGTCGGGTGGCGGGAGATGCGGCTGAGAGAGCAGGTTCAGATTCAGCTGATCCTGAAGACGAGACTGCTCCAGCTGCCTCTTCGCCGCTTCCGAGGACATGTGCTGGAGACGTTGAGATATTTTAGTTTAGGAAAATATTGAAACGGCACCTTGAAAAACATTTGTATTCTTCTGTTGAAAGCTATTCATTATCCAACGCAAAGCTTTTATGAAAGGCTCACCTGTTTCTGCATATGATGCTGATGAAACAAGCGTTGTTTCATCAACACTTGCAGTTGCGAATGCTGATCCAACAGCTGCATCGCCAGCAGGTCAGGGGCTACCAGGGGCAGGGGGGAACGGCCCCCGGCGCCGGCAGACCCCGTAGGGGAGACTGGGGCTGGACTAGAATGGGCAGAGCCACCCGTAGGGGACGTTGGTGCTGATCCCTGAATGGAACAAATCAAAACTGAGTGTCAGCGCCGGCCCTGGGGTAGAGCGAGAGGAGCAAGGTAGCAACGGGCACCAAAATGTCAAATGTGAAAAAGTTGGGAAAAATTTTGATGGCGCCCGTGCTGTGCTATTATTATGTGTTCTTCTCTTCACCTTCATGTGCACCTTTTAAGTTACGCTTATTTCAAAGGCTTTCACACTATAAATATTTGGCTAAGTAAATATAATAATCATAGTCATTATCAGCTTAAGTCACGTAGTTAATACCGACCCTCGTTGGATTCTCGGCTTTTCTTTTCCAGTCACTGCCTTTCATATTATGGTCATTCTATTTAAACGTTCCTTCGACTTGGAGGGCATTCTGAGCTATAAACGTTAACTGATTAGTGGTCTTCGTTCTAGATCACGATTTTTTTTTATAAGTATGAGGCTAAAAGTCTTGAACGGCATTTTCTCGAACTTTCAGCATTTCCTGAGAATCTGAAAGTCAACGTTGAAGCTGATGGAAAGTGTACTATCTCTATCTACTCACACGTGCGAGAGCGAGAGGCTCATGGTCGCGGGGAGGTGAGGCGCGGCGCGGGGGCGAGCTGCGCCGGCGTCGCCGCGCCGCCTCGCCACCCCACCTGGACTCCTCACTGGAACAAACAATCTTATGAAATGACAGAACAGATAAACGTATAATCGTGATACAAGACTCATGATGAGCTATGCTTAGCAGGGTATGTATAAAACAAGTGATCATCATCAGCCAGAAGACGTCCACTGCTGAACATAGGCCTCCCCCTTTAACCTCCACACTGAACGCAAGCCTGCCATCTGCATCCACTGGATGCCCGCGCGCGACTCTCACAATGTCGTCGGTCCATCCAGTGGGAGGTCTACCTACGCTGCGTCTTCCGGTACGTGGTCTCTACTTAAGAACTTTTCTTGCCCATCGGTTATCGGTTCGGAGCGATGTGGCCTGCCCATTGCTACTTCAACTTGCAAATTTTAACAGCTATGTCGGTGAATCTGGTTTTGGCCATGTGTTTTTAGGGTTCTGTAGTTTTCTACAAGGATATAATAAGTTCGTTCTGGCTGCCCATCTGTTCATCCGTCCTAATTCTTTAGAACGTTCTTACTTCCATACGTAATTAGGTACGTGACAGTTTTAGTATAGATTTCAATTTTAAAAGCATAAAAAAATATTTTAGGGTGCCTTTGACAAAATGTGTGGGATGAAATTTTTTCTTTCGCTGCCCCCTTTCATGTCAGTTATCGTTAAATAGGATTAATAAATTAAGATAAGGTTAATATATCACATTTTTATAAAGTGCATCCTTTGCAAAATATGGTCCGCCAAAATGGCAAAAAAGCCAGTTGTTACACTAGTTTTTAAGAATTTTTGTCCTCTGTATCAAATTTAATGGTGTGAACAATAAATAGTTAATCAATCATAAAGTTTTTACTCTGCATTTCTTAAGACGAAATATGCTTCATTGACGATTCCCGAATATTCAAATAGACCTTTAAAATCGATTAATTGACATTATTTCTTTATGTGTAATAAATATTCTTGAAATATTTTATTCGGATGTGTTTATCGATACACGATTAAAGAAGTTTGGCTCGATAGAAATAAATCGTAAACTTTCCTAAAAAACACCGTTTTTACGTTCCCTTCGACGGATGGAATCAACTTCATTCAGATTCATTAGAAGTTTTTTTTTTTTTTATTGTGTGTAATCCTAACAATCATTTAATAATCAAATACTTTAGTGAACGCAGTTTTTTGTAAAAGCGTAAGATTATTTGTAGAAAATAAACAAAATAAAATATTGAAAATATTTGAAAGCGCGCACGCCGAGTATGCATGCATTACCGTCATACAAGTGTACGTTCTCTACCATTTCGTCTTAAATTAGAAGCTATAGAACATATATGATGGACTTACCGATCCAGACAACGGTCCAGCTCGAATGAGTTGAGGAGCGGCGGCTTCGCAGCGCCACCCTGGTTTGAGTTCAGTGCTGGCTCAGGACCCTGCAACAATGCAACATACAAACGTCATTCACTAGCAGCAGTAAACATCGCGTCTATGCGCTTTTTGAAGTTATACTTCTTATGCGACTTGCAACAACGTTTAACGCTACCATGGAGAGGGAATTTTTCTCTCTCGTATGGTTGCGAAATGCGTATCTTTTTTTCGCTCCGGTAGTGTAATGGTGTCGCTAATGGATTGAGAAGCCTAAGGAGCTAGGTTCGAATCTCGAGAAAAGCATGTTTTTAAATTGTTGATATTTTTGCTCTAGTTATAATTTTAGGGTTCCTTGTTGAAGTATAACTTCTTCCGCGCGGAGGGACTCCACGCACAATTTTTTTTTTATCGGACTAGGCTAACTTGTGACCGATATCTCGCCTGATGTAAAGCGATGATGCGGTCGAAGATGGAGCACGTTTGCCCAGTAATAACCTATTAACCATAGACTTTAAAAAAATAAATGGAACTTTACAGTCACCAGGGTCCGTGACTTTTATTATACTTAACTACAATAATTTTGTTAACTTTAATGATTTTACTTTTGTTATTCACAATACAGGTAGAGGAAAGTTAGTTATATATAATATATAGATCTAAGGTTAAAACAATTTGGTACTAGTGTTGTGTATATACCGCGAGCAGACCAGCGACCCGCAAGCAGCACCCGATCACGAGTATGACACATGTGCGAGCCATCGTCCTCCTCAACCATATCTGAGGGAAGAGAGCAATCCGACACACGACGCCACCGTAGAAGGTGCCGCAAGATGGTGAGCATGAATGCTCGAGGCACACACACAATCCTTATTTCTCAACGCTTTCTTTAAATCGCCTCCTCCCGGCCCAGGGCCTCCATCACCACCGCGTTCCCTAGTAACCCTCGTAACCCTAGACTTGAACACTCCAAGATTGTAATGCTGCGGAAACACAGACAGGGGCATGGCGTTCCATTGTTTTGCTGTTCTAATTAAGAAAGACGAGTCAAAACGCTTGGTGCGAATAAATGTCATTTCGACCAGGTAAGGGTGACGCCTTGCCGTTCGTCTGGACGTCCGGTAATGAAAAGATGATGGGGGAACAAGTTCGTGAAGTAGAGAAGATTTTTGCGTAGGTATATACCCAAAATGCAGGCCCTTGGCGGTTGTAAAGATGTGGAACTTGCCCGAGTAGACTCTGCAAAAAAGTTCTACTCTCAGTTCGGACAAACAAAAGAGATATGCCTCAGGGCCACAGAAAAGAAAAGTCAATAGAACGGAAATGAGAAGGAAAATTTGTCGCCAGGCATTATGACAGAACCTTGATTGAACATTCTTTTTTAAGTCATAGCGTCGAACTCCGCATCCAAAGAACTTGGACCTTACCTTTTTGGGTTAGTAGTTTTTAAACTTTCGCTATTTGAATAGATGTTTAATGTTTATCGAGACTTATTACATATTATTTTATTTAGGTATAAATAGGTACCTTTCGCTCGATGTTTCAACCATGTTACAACCATGTTATGTTTTGGGTTAGGTCTCAAAGTTCTTTGTCCGCATCACAGTTGCTAACTGATTTCGAATGACCGACGTTTCGTTTATATGGGTGCAACGCAACTGGCTACAACAAATTTCTTACAAAAATGCCTTGACAGCCGTTCTAACTTAAACAAAAAAAATATTTTTTAAGGCTGTGTCTGCGGTCGGCAGCTTTGGTGTGTATTGCGCTTTAAATAAATAAAATAAATAATAAATATTCGGGACATTTTTGCACACACGGTCATCTGACCCCAAACTAAGCAAAGCTTGTGATATGGCTGCCAGAGACTGTTAAACATACATATATATTTTTAAATACATACTTTAATAGATATTAACAACCAGATATAGAACAAACACATATGTTCATCACACAAATGTTTGTCCTAGGTGGGAATCGAACCCACGCCCCAAGCTCAGAAGGCAGGTTCACTACCAACTGTACCAACGGACTATCTCTAAACTTTACATTTGGACTACGCACACATGTTTAAAAATGTGGCTTCACTTTTCATGTTCGCCGTATTCCTTCTAGTTCTGAGAGCTACAAGTACATAACTTGAACCCATATTATGAATTATGTAAACATATTTACAGTATGAGGTCACCCTGTATCGTAGAGATTTGTTTTGATAAATAATCTATTAGCTATTATAAACATGAAACCCTACAGCTGCTGTATGTAAACTATTTTTAATAACATCCTTGGTACTAAGTTTCAAAACAATCGGTGCATCGGTTGGAGAAAGACTTATGTGTCGATGTTGGTGTAACTTGAACTATAACCCAGTCTAGGCGCTACAATACACAGGGCTACGCGGAAAAAGTACTAAGCCGACAGGAGGTCATTGTTCTCGTTACTATGAACATAGTCGTAGCCATGTTTTAAGTTAGGGCAGGGCAAACAATTGTAAGCGAATTTTACGTGAACATTATTTAAAAGCATCGGTGTCTAGTATCTAACTACGTTACTGTAATCACTCACTTATATTATATATATTATTTATATAATTTTTATTTATATGTCTAATATTCATTATAATTTGTGTAAAAATATGTAGTAAAATAATGTACTTATATAATTTTGTATTGATCTATAATTTAAGTTAGATTCATATTTATTGTCATTTGTTGTTATGTATATTAAGTATCATGTAAAACTTTGGTATTTCTGTTTATTTCTTTTTCTCTTTTATAAGGTGTTTTGATGCACGCCTACGTACCATTTGTTCCAACCTGGAGGATGACTGGTAGAAAATATTTAGCATTAAGTCCTCCAATTGTGCATGTTTACTTAATTTGTAAGTGTGCAATAAAGTATGAAATAAATAAATAAACAATAAAAATCTATGGTACGAGTATGTACCGACAATTTCTTTAGATAACCCGTTGGTCCAGTAAAATGAAAGTGTGAAAATGTATGCCACCGCTTCCGTCCGCGCAAGGATCCATCATATATCTTCCTTGGTCTGCATCAGACGCGTGCGGCCGACGTCTGAAGTCAACACACATTTTCAAATCGCATCAGCCGCGCGCGTTAAACGAGTGAGTAAGACGCGCGCGGCTGCGATGGGCCGCGATTCACGGAAGTCAACCTTAAGCCTTAAGGCCACATTTTTTACCAGAGATAAACAAACAGTTCTAATAAATGCTGAGCCAACATGATTTGCAACACGTAACAGAAAGTACTTATATTTATCATTGATATCTAAACGTGATGATTAACAAACAACACTCATAATACGATTAACTATAATACCTAATACTTATTTCTCCCGCAAATTTAATTTTTTCCCACAAATCGTAATTAGGATCTAGAATCCAGACTGATTTTCGTCTATTACTAGCCTGTGACGTCATAAGGATATTCGACCTAATTAGAGCGTTTGCATTCAATTCACGTGAACCAAGTTTTTTTGTATATTTCTAAAAATCAGGACGTTATTTTTTAGTTTTTAGTAAATAAATATTTTTTTAAGTAATATTCCTTTGGGATTATACCAGATTCAAATTCAAATACAAATTATTTATTTGTCAGAACCCCACCACCCCACCCCGAAAAAGACCTCAGAAGCTCTCAGACGAAACTATTAAACTAATGAAAGACCGGACTGAGATGAGACTGCAATCTTCAGCTGATATGTCGGAATATGGCCAACTTAATAGACGAATCTCGAAATCGGTGTGACACGATCTGCGCTCCTACAATACAAGATGTATTAGGGATGCAATTGAGCGGAACCAGGGCTCGAAAGTGTTCGCGAAGAATTCGTCTATTGGGAAGAGCCAAATGACGAAGCTGAAGATCGAGGATGGCAGTATCATTTCATCAAAGCCGGAAATTCTGAGAGAGCTCGAGAGGTTTTACGGACAGTTGTACACCTCGACACGACAGCCTATTGTCAGTACAGCTCAGGACAAGAGAGCGAAACTGACCCGACATTACACTGAGGACATCCCAGACATCAGCTTGTACGAGATTAGAATGGCTCTGAAACAGCTTAAGAACAACAAGGCGCCGGGTGATGACGGAATCACGACAGAACTACTGAGAGCGGGTGGAAAACCGGTACTTTTAGTCCTCCAGAAGTTATTTAATTCCGTCATTCTCGAAGGTACTACGCCTGAAGCATGACACAGGAGTGTGGTGGTACTCTTCTTCAAAAAAGGTGATAACACCTTATTGAAGAATTATAGACCCATCTCACTCCTGAGCCATGTGTACAAGCTGTTCTCCAGAGTCATTACGAACCGTCTCGAAAGCAGGTTTGATGACTTCCAGACCCCCGAACAAGCCGGTTTCCGTAAAGGCTGGAGCACCGTAGACCACATTCACACGCTCCGCCAGATTATACAGAAGACTGTGGAGTATAATCGGCCATTATGCCTAGCGTTTGTGGACTACGAAAAAGCCTTCGATTCAATCGAGACCTGGGCAGTATTGAAGTCCCTCCAGCGTTGTCATATCGACTATAGGTATATCGAAGTGATGAAGTGTCTGTATAGAAACTCCACCATGTCGATCCGATTACAGGAAGAGAGCACGGAACCAATCCAACTGCAGAAAGGCGTGAGACAGGGAGATGTTATCTCTCCGAAACTGTTCACGAACGCATTGGAGGACGTTTTCAAGCTCTTGGACTGGAACGGATTCGGCATCAACGTCAATGGCGAATACATCACTCACCTTCGTTTTGCCGATGATATAGTCATCATGGCGGAGTCGCTGGAGGATCTCAATAGCCTTTCCCAACAGGTGGGTCTTAAAATGAACATGGACAAGACAAAAATTATGTCCAATGTCCATGTTGAACCCGTGCCAGTAGTCGTTGGGAACGATACTCTCGAAGTTGTTGACCATTACACCTATCTTGGACAGATTGTTCAGTTAGGTAAGTCCAACTTAGGCAAAGAGGTCGCCCGAAGAATCCAACTCGGATGGGCAGCGTTCAGGAAATTGCGTGACATCTTCTCGTCCAAGATACCACAGTGCCTCAAGACGAAGGTCTTTGACCAGTGTGTGTTGCCAGTGATGACATATGGTACTGAGACGTGGTCCTTAACTGTTGGCCTTATGGAAAAACTCAGAGTCACACAGCGGGCAATGGAGAGAGCTATGCTCGGAGTTTCTTTGCGCGATAAAATCCGAAACGTGGATATTCGCCAAAGAACCAGAGTCACCGACATAGCTGTTAAAATTTGCAAGTTGAAGTGGCAATGGGCAGGCCACATCGCTTGTTAGGTACACAAACATATAAAGTATAGCATACATGGTCGTAAGAATGGAGACGTATCTCATGTCCTTGCCTGTTACAGCGTACAAATGTTAGTTTTTTTATTTACAAATTATTATTATTATTAGTTTTTCTTAAAGTTAAAAAAAAATACGAAATGATGTCTATGTTAGAATATTGTTAGAATCATATTTTGGTTTAGTTGTATGTTATACCTTAATTAGATGTTTATTACTACTTAGGTAGGTAAGTATATATTCTATTATTATCATTTTATTTTTTCCTAGTACCTAGTCTCGATTTTATGTAAATAAAATTATTTAGTCATTCACATTACATATCAAAACATTTGTATCATTAAGGAAATCTGAAATTTCTTAGTAGCTTTTTTGTGCTAATAAAGTTCTATTTTATTTTTAAACATTCTAATATTTAATTCTCTGATAATTTTAGAAATTTTAGTATATATTAAAGGAGCCATACAGAATACACTTTTTTGCATGAGTGCATAATTCCAACATGCATAAAGTCACGAATCATCAAACTTCAAGGTCAACAGCCGAGCTCGCTTCTGCTCGAATCAAAGCCCGCATTATACCTTTGACTCAGCACTGAATGGTGTTTACATATCGAGTTTCAATGTTTTGTGTTTTTTACTAAAACAACTGACCGGGCAACAAGAGCTCCGCAATAACATACGTGTTTTTGAAACGTTGGTAAACTGCTAGGTGACTAACAATAACTAATAGGATCAATGTCGTCTAGGTCTAGCTTGGCTCTACTCTTTTATGTTCGCAGGGTTTCGCAAAGTGGGCTTCGCCATTCGAAGGCAAGGGGTTCGCGACAAGATTAATTATTCCTAAAATTGACTCCATTTGTGACAAGAAACGAGCATACCCATCACATTAATATTAATAAAAATATATTTCTTTTGGCACTTTATTTGTTACCATTTATTGCCCTGGGCTAGAATAAATCCAGAATAAGGCCCAGTGGCCATAAGCCAGTGATAACATAAATGGTACTGAGACATCGTCCTTTTGGAAAAACTCAATAGTCACACAGCGGGCAATGGAGAGAGCTATGCTCGGAGTTTCTTTGCGCGATAAAATCCGGAACATGGATATTCGCCAAAGAACCAGAGTCACCAACATAGCTGTTAAAAATTGCAAGTTGAAATGGCAATGGGCAGGCCACACCGCTCGAAGAACCGATAACCGATGGGGAAGAAAGGTTCTGGCGTGGAGACCACGAACCGGAAGACGCAGCGTAGGGAGGCCTCCCACTAGATGGACCGATGACATTGTCGCGGGCATCCACTGGATGCAAAAGGCAGGCTGTCGTTCAGTGTGGAAGTTAAAGGGGGAGGCTTATGTTCAGCAGTGGACGTCTTCTGGCTGATGATGATGATGATGATGACATTATTTTCACAGAAAAGAGAAATAATAGAACGGAAATGAGAAGGAAAATCTGTTATCAGGTATTATGAGTGGACCTTGATTGAACATTCTTTATTTAAACCAACGCGTCGAACTCCGCATCACAGTTGCTAACTGATTTCGAATGACTGACGTTTCGTTTATATGCGTGCAACTGGCTACAACAAACTTCTTACAAAAATGCCTTGACAGCCGTACGTAAGTACCAGGGGCCTTACGGACAACAGGAATGGAAAATCACGCGACCGCAAACCGTATCTGGGCGCGATAAGGTTCACGTTCGCGTGATTTTCCAACTGAGTGGATTAGGTGCCGCAATAGCAGTTGTCTGTAAGGCCCCTGGGACCTGTAAAAGGTTTCAAAGGACTATTTGAGGTACTATTTGACAGTCGGTCTCATACGCTTTGTAAATCACGTGACGTATTCCATGCTCTTTATAATTCTGTGAAGGAAACTTACCTGTCTGACAGCATACAGCATTTCAATATCTTCTGTCTTCTTCTGTATCAGTAAAATGTCACTTGTCACTGTAGCCTATCACACCGACAGCCTATCACTAACTGACAGTCATGTTTTTAACGAATGCGTACGGCTTATCACTAATTAAGCTCATTTTATAAGATGGTCCTGAAAACTAATCGAAAATGCTGAACAGTGTTTAAATTTTTAATTACACATTTTTATTTCAATTTTTTATTTATAGGATAGGCAACAGCCTTTTTACATATAAATATAGAAATAATAAAAGCACGTAGGCCAACATAGGCTATCACTTATAGCAACACATGTCATGGCGCTAACGCACAAAAGTAGTATTAATACATTATTATAAGATAGTAATGCAAAAAAAAATTACAGAGCCGTATGAATTAGTCTTATATTAAAAGTTTGTTGAAAAAAACTGGTTATCAATTAAAATTTTAATAATATTGTGCCTCGTGAATAAACAAAAATTATAAACTTTATAAATCCAAACTTATAGCAGGTATGGTATAATATGTAATATACTCCGTCAGGTATGGCATTCAGAGACACAAAGGTCACGTGGGTGACACAAGCCTACGTAATTGACTCTGTGTTACCAGTAGCATGAAATCATAACTCCCCAATCTCTGTGTTGGAAATTCGATAAAGCTATGTAGTTTTGATTTAAATAATATGTTTAATACATATAATTCGTGTTCAACTTGAATTGCTTCGGTTATGCGATCAAACATAATGACAAACTTTTTGTATTTTATAATAGACTAGCTGTTGCCGGCGACTTTGTACGCGAAGACTTTCATATAAAATGTTAACCCCCGTTTGCCTTAATTCGGTCCTTTCGCAAAATCTTTTCTTAGGAGACCTCTACATCTCATAAGGAATCTACCTCCCAAATATCAGCTTCGTAAGTCAAGTAGTTTTTGAGATTTCGTGATGAGTCAGTGAGTGACTGAATATCGCTTTTATATATAAAAATTACTAGCTGTTGTCCGCGACTTTGTACACGTAGACTAAAATTTCATATTACATTTTAACCTTCATTAGCCCTCCTTAATTCGGCCTTTTCGCAAAATCCTTTCTTAGGAATCTACCTGCCAAATATCAGCTTCGTAATTCAAGCAGTTATTGAGATTTCGTGATGAGTCGGTAAGTGAGTGAATTTCGATTTTATTTATATATCGATAGATTATTAGGACATTTGTTATCCAATTTCTGTTTTAGTTGCAGCGAAATAATAATTATATAGCTGGTTAGTTTCAATGAAGTGGTAATGGTAACTGGATAGTGACATAGGTATGCGTCACTCCCGGATTGCCAGACCTTGTTTTATTAGATCATGGTAGTAGATAAATCAGTATATATTTGAATTTGAAAAACTTTATTTTTAAACATTGTGACCTACTTGCCGTGAGTGAAATTACTTCCGAAATTGGTAGAATATCATCTGTAGAGTCTGGACGATATCCGATAGAGTTTATATTCAAATATAGTTGTTTGGAAGAAATAACCTTCAAAACTATACCGGGTCTACTATATCTCTAGAGAAATTCACAGAAAATATTTGTAAATCGATAGAATATGTACGAGTATATTATGTAACGTTGGGACCCAAACTATAAAAAAACTAACAAATACTAGCGAGAATATCAACAAGCCGTCATTAAAGTCGTCGTTTCGTATTTAACAAGTTTATATTTTTAGGAAGAAATTTTAAAAGCACCACTTAAAGTTCGAAAGCTAACTAACATTTCCTAGAATTTACGCTCATAATTTTTATTGAAACTTTTTTATTATTATTTTGGCAGCTATTTTGAAAATAATGCATATTGTATTGTCACTAGAACTATAGGTATGTGAAATTTCAACAAAATCGGTAAGGAGGGACTGGTACTAATTCGGCATGCAAGATTTGACCTAAACAAACTAACACAATTGAAAAGCTTGTAAAAATAGGGTTTCTTATATCAATTGCTACCATTTTTATGCACTGAGTAACATACGTGACGAGACGAGCAAGTCACTCGCCCGATGGTAAGCGTCGCTCTTGCTCATAACAGTTCAGTGTCTCTTAGAATCTCTTTCAGTTCAAAACCCTACGCCGCAATTCATTGCGTCACCCTTAGAAATTAGATACCCAGTAACTTAAAACATTCACTAGAAACATTGCACTTCAAATAGAAAAACAGTCATGTTTGCAACGTATGACTGGTACTTCCCCGGCCGGAATCAAAAAAGTCCTGCCATTAAAAAAATGTTTGATTCAATATGTACTTACCTACCTAGATCGTTCGCAAATTTATTTTAGTCAATTTGCTTATTTAAAATATTTCAAGTATCTTTGTAATTTTTCAAGCTATACTTATTAAATACCTATGCTTTATTTCCGTATAAATTGTGTCCAAAAACCATAAAAAGCATCGTAACCTGAACATTATTACAAAAGTTACGTATCATTAAGAAAATTCATGAAAAAACTCCTGAAAACCATTCATCCCTAATTACAGCTCCAAGCTACATAAATTACCATAAAATCTACTTCAATAAATAACCGGCAGCCTCCTGAAGCTGTAATATCCTCTGAAAAGCGCCACACCGCCCCACTGTACAGTGACGGCGGCGAGATCAAAGCTACTCTCCGCCAATCGGGGAGCTCCGCTGAAAAGTGACACGCCCACCCGCTTTATAGTGCCGCCCGTCTTGATCGCAGCAGACAATTTTTGCTTTTTATTTCAGTTCACTTTGTTAATCTGAATTGCTGAATATTTGATATGCGTTTTCATCGCGTCATCTTTTTTATCAATGACTAGCTGACCCGACAGATGTTGTCCTATCTTATAACAGTCAACGCGCGTCAAGTAAATCGTCGTTAAGTTTTCTGAAATTTTCCAATTTTCTGCGCAATTTCCTTAATTTTTCTTGTCTTAAGAACCTTCTACAAAGTATTAGGAAACTTAAAAAAAGGCAAATGAAATCGGTAAAGTCGTTATCAAGTTATGCCGTGACAATGTAAATAGGGATTAATTTTTATATTTATGTAGATTATATTTTTGATGCGAAAGCTTCATTACCCATGTTAATCGAGTTTTGGTAAGTGCAAAACTTATGCGTTCCCGTTACCGACCTGCATGTGATGAAAAGTTTTCACTTGTCTGCAGTCCCCATGACTGTTTTTTTACCGGTTTATCATCTTGAAGAAAAGCTTCGTAAGTTTGTATATATAATAGGTACATTTATACAAAAAATAACAGCTGAATTCACGGGAAATTTAATACAAGGGATTCATTTTCCACCCATTAAGGAAGAATAGTTTCTTCAGACTTGATCATTGCGTTATAGCCTATTAAATAAAGGAACAATTATCAAAACCAGATCCCAATCGGCGGAGATGCCGTGTATGTTACACACAAAAATAGTCAAATTAAGAACTTAAATTTTTTAAGTCATTTGAAAATCTAGGTAAATTTATATAACATTCCACATACAACAAACGTATTTTTTAACGTATTTTTGTATTCGATCTACTGTAAAAACGGTAATACGTACAAGCGTCAAACTTGCCATGATTATAGTACACACTCAAAAGTATAACAAAAAATAAATAGCGGCCAAGCGCGAGTCGGTGACAAATTTCTGTTCACCACCAAGTTAGGCCAAGTAAAGCAACGCCGGGCGCGGTCAGCACTTGGATGGGGGACCGCCTGGGCGTGATGTTGTCTTTTGCACAACTTTCTGTATTTTGTGGTCGTACCCTCAGGGCGCGACCTCCACTCGCACTTGGCCGGTATTTTTTTATGTTGATTAGTTAGACGTAGCAACGCTACGATTCTGCGCTACGCCGTAGCGTTCCTACTTCGTTACTTTCGTAGCAGGTATACTGCAATGAAGACAGTCGTTAGCAAAAAATTTAACCGACTTCGAAAAAGGAGGAAAGTTCTCAATACCGTATTTTTTTATTTAATATTTTATTAATATTTTTTTATGTATGTACTTCGATTACGCCAAACCAAACCAACCGTATCTGTAAACCAATTTGCGTGTTTCTTTTTTATCATGTAGAGGAAACTCACGAGGTGGTCCTATAAAAATTTCATTACTCAGTAGTGTGGCTCAGTAGTTTTTAAACCACCTCGAATAATATGGATAATTTTACTCGAGCACCTACAAATTTCGCTACAATAATACAAACTGTAACTACAATAGTTTTTAGACGCTTTTTTCGAGTCAAAACAAGGAGATATTTATGCACGGGTGTGTAAATGGGTCATAATGTTGTTTCATGACCATAATTCTTGGTTTATTGTATTAAAGTCGCATTTAGCGGAACAAGATCATGGCGCTTACTCACAGTCGTGCGTTTTGCTATTACTTCTATTTTTGGGGTTTTTCTCATATTTTTCGAAAAGTCCAGCTGTAATGTAAAATATTCCTCTGCGGTTTCCTTCATAATTATGAAATCTATAAATCAAGATATCTCAAACATAATTTAATGAATAGGCAATTGATTAAATCCAAAAAACAGGGATAAAAGCGCAAATCAGTGATACTTTGATATATTTTTTCTATTGAACGAAATGTCCGTATCTTGGGTTTCCTAGATAGAATTCAATTTTGTTATGACACCATTTTTATAATTTTAAGCTAACCATGGAAGTAGGCACACTTTAACTAGAATGGCCAAAATTGCTAAAAGTCGGAAAAGAGAGTCTTAATTCGGTGACCTAAATTCGTCAAAATGAAGAAGGAAGCATGAGCTAAAGACAAATTGCCTCCAAATAAAAATATTAAAAATTATCTAATTTGATAAAACCAAGGTCCAAATGTCGTTAATTTTTTTATGAAGTTTGACGCTGTTGTAAACAAAGTCTAGATTTATGTACATTTGTTATCTTTACTTTACTTATATGTAAATTTATAACTAAAACTTAAAAAAACTAAATACAAACTAAAAGCTTAATTGGTGCAGGCGTCAGGTGCCCAGAATGCTGGCTTCTATTTCGCCCAGAAATTGAGCATTGCCATTCAACGTGGTAATGCCGCCAGCATTCTGGGGACCTTTCTCTCCACTACTGGTCTTTTAGTTTAAGTTTTTAGTTTGTATTTAGTTATTTTAAGTTTTAGTTTTTAGTTACATATTTAAGTTTTCGTTAATTTTCTGTTTTTTAAGTTGTGCATAATAAAGAAATCCAGGTATGTAAATTTTGATGGTTTTTCTCAGCACAAAAACATCTCCGGCTATTAAGTAGGTATTCATTTCAATTAAATTAAACCTTCATATTTAAACTAATAGTTCGCCCCGAAACGAGACCTCGCGACCGCTATTTCTTCACAACCTCTCAACTGATCTACTCATAATTAAACTTGAAAGGTGTAATTACATGAACTACTTTCTTATATACATATACATAACTTCATGAAGACTGGATTAACGGTATTAGGTATATACCGTTAATCCAATCTTCCTATATATCCTACGCAAGTTATATCTTCGAATAAATATACCTTCGAATAATATATATATATATATAAGAAGCTACTATAAGTTAATTTTTAGAAGAAAAAAAACCGACTCCAAGACTATACCTACATGTACAAACCTAAACTAAAAAGTAGAAAGACAGCTAAAACAGACATTGAAAGTCCTCATCAAAACTTTTGCTGAAGGTAACAAACAGAAACGTCACCTATGCATGTGTATATTTTTTTTTTTACGTTGATTTTTCTAAAAGCGTTGAATAAATTTCAATAACATGTATATGGGAACTCCCATTTAGGCAGTGCATTCCACAGACTAACATATCTACCTCCTCCTTTTTAACCGACTTTAAAAAGGAGGAGGTTCTCCATTCGACTGTGTTTTTTTTTGTATGTTTGTTACGCGATTTCTCCGCCAATTATGAATTGATTTTGACGATTTTGTTTGGTAGGTCATAAGTATGACCTTCCAAACAAAATCATCTCCCTCCTCCGAGGAGAACCTCCTACTTTTAAAGTCGGTTAAAATTCATAAAACAAAGATACACAGCAAATATTTATATATGCTTGTCTGTGGAATGCACTGCCTGAATGGGTGTTCCGCCATGGTTACAATCTGGGTAACTTCAAATCACAAGTGAATCGGTTTCTCCTAGGCAAGCGTGCTCGATCGTAGACCACACTGGCGAGGTGGCGGTCAAACGCAAGCCAATTAATAATTTATAATAATAAAAAAATACGCAGTCATAGGGACTGCTGACAGAAGTGAAAACTAATACGTCACATTAGCAAGTCGGTGACGCGAGTCCATAAGTTTTGCCCATACTAAAAATTTCTAAACGCGGCTAAAGAAGTTTTCACTTCAAAAAAAAGTACAATCTCGTAAACTCCGATGTATTCACTTCGCTCGGTATTTTGCTAAATCTCTTATACAATACAATAGGTAGCCCTTTTATTTCAATAACATAATTTTATTATAATTACAAAACATTATTACTTATTATTATTATATCAAATTCAATACAATTCAAATTCCATTTCAGATATTGGTTATCCATCTCAATATGTCACAGACCAAATTGTCAAAATACTCGTACCAAAGAAAGAAGTAAAAGTATGGTGACACAACACACGAATATTTTACCGAATTTATTTATCGACAGATCCCTAGTTATTAGTGGTAGTTGCAAAGATTAACAGACTACGTACTCAAATTGAATCAATTAGTAGATAGGTAAATAATCAATCAAAGGTATATTGGCCAAAAACAAAAAATTTACACTAAGGAAGACAAGCTGCACAAAGGATTTATGGGACTGTCCAAACCTAAGCTTAAAACCTAACCCTTCGTTTTAAAATTAGAATTTTCTTTTTTTTTTGATAATTAGGTGCAAATAAAAACATAAATAACTATTAAAAAAACTTTCGGAATAAATAAATACCTTGACCACCATTTCTCAGCAATAATTTCGTAAACTGCAGCAAAAACACGAAACAACCGGTCGTATAAAGAAACTAATTCTAATAAATGCGAATAAACGCGAAATGTTGATAATTGTATTACTAATATAAAAACAAAACGTGCCAAAACGCGCATTTTTCCCCCGCCGCGTATTAAAACGCAATAATATGCAATTTTATCTGTGTATTGGTTACTTTCTTTGAACATATCACGTAACTTTGTGATTAAAAATTAAAATTAAAAGTAGGTACGTTTATATAGGGCAATGATGTAAGCCAAAAGAAAAAAACTCAAAAATCTAACAATTTACAATAACAAAAATCTAACAAGGTACAATTTAAAAAATAACAGTAAGAGCATTACAAAAAGGTAGCATTAGAATCTAAATAAAAGTAGACGAAATAAAAAAAAAAAATGAAATGCGATAATGGAGCACGATTTTCCCGCGTGTCCCTTATCAGCTGTCAAAAGAGGCGCTTTTCAGTGGCCCCTCGTCATTGGCCGAGCCGCTGATGAGCGACGCTGCGATTGGTCGGCGCGTGGAGCACATCAGCGACAGACCACGTGCTTATAAGTTCCGTCGTGGAAAGTCAAACTTTTCACGAAACGAAACGCGCTGCGTTCGATTTTTAAACATTTTCTTTTTTACGTTGATGGTTTTTGGCAAACATTTTGTAAGTAAAAATATTTTACTATGTGATTTCCTGTCAATGGTTCTAGTTATAAAAAGATGTGACAGTTTTTAATAAGTTTAAAGCTTCGAAGTATTGGTTTAGTAAGTAAATTAATGTTATGCTAATTAGCATAAAATATAGGTGAATATAAAATTAATGTCAATACACTTTTTTGTTTAAATGAAAACGGGCGTCAAGTTACGCCTTTGCAACAAAAACTTACGCGCATCTTGCAAAAAATCCGCCGACAAAAAGTTATTTCACTCACGGCATTCACGAAAACCCTAAACAAATACTAATTAAACATCAAAAAGTAATAAAAAGTTGAACACTGTTCAGCGACAAAAACTACCACTCATAAGCACCGACCAAACTGCAGTCAAGATGCAAATTATTTACACGATTGCAACTGTATGCATCCTACACAAAATACATTCTAAGCCCGAACAATATCGAATTCGAAAAACGAATCTCAAAAATCGGGAGCTGTTTATATTTAAAAAAATATTTGCTTGGGAAACGCGCGGATAAACAATACACAACAGTCTTCGGCGCGGCGGCAACAACAATGCTAGGGCGAAATAAGCAAGAAATATTTAACTACCCAAGAGGGGTGGGGCGGGGACTGGCCCTCAGTATTGGTGCTACGCCTGTGGTAGTTATAGTTTACGTGATACACAGCTCAAATACAAATAATATAAACATTACTCGAGCATGCGCCGTGATGACAGACAGAGACGGAGATACACTTCCATTCCCATCTAACTACATTTAAAACTGCATTTGGCGACATTATAAAATGGAACTTTAAAAAATAATGACTTTCGAACTACATTTGGCGGTAGTGTTCGTGTTAAATCGCTTTTTTATACATTAATTTGCATATTTTTGACAGGAACGGCGTCGGTTCGAAGCGAGAGTACGCATGCGCGAGTTGAACAAGCGCGAATCTTATCGACAATGCAGCGTGTTTATTTTTTCTCAACAACTTACCCATCCCTTTCTTATTTTGAAATACATTCTAAATAAATAAAAAAACCGTACGATTCTACGAACAAACTTCGTAAATTTAAGATAACATCGCATATGAACATTGAACATGTGTCCAAAGTTTTCACTCTAATAGAGGGTAGTTGCAAAAGTTGGGATGTTCCGTTGAAATCATAAGAACTTGTGATGTATAAGGTCGGAGATAAGAAAGTAATCGTTTTCAGTCTGCGGGAGTTCCAGATGAATTTATTTCAATTATAATCGAGTGTGAATTTAGCGCATGCGCGAGACTGCATTCACACCGGAATAACGAGAGCAATCAAAATTTTATTAAAACATATACGTGCTTTAGAAATAACGCATAACCTGAAAATAATTTGTGTTTTGTGTTAAGAATTGAGAGTACTATCGATATAACTATTAAATATGTAAAGAACTTTTGGCAATGGGCAGGCCACATCGTTCGAGGAACTGTCAACCGATGGGGAAGAAAGGAGTGGAGACCACGAACCGGAAGACGCAGCGTTATACGCTGCGTCCTCTCACTACCTTAATGGACCGACGACATCATGAGAGTCGCGAGCATCCAGTGGATGCAGAATTGCATATGGCAGGCTGTCGTTCAGTGTGGAGGTTAAAGGGGAGGCCTATGTTCAGCAATGGACGTCTTATGGCTGATGATGATTCGTTTTTATTTATTTTTTACAATATGGATTAAAAAACAAAGCCCGCCAACGGGCCGGTAGCGAAGCAGAGCACAGGCTACCGGTACGGTATGTTATTTACTCCTGACAATGCGTGTTGCGTCCAGGATGATTTGCTTCTGCATCTGACGCATGACCCAACCGTCTAGCGAGAGCCTTGAGGCTCTTTGCCATAATTTTAATTTATTTTCACTCCTTCGACCAAAATAATATTAATGGAAGGGCCATTGAACTTACTCGGTAAAAACGAGTCAAAACAGTGTGAAATATACTTCAACACCTAATTATAACCATATGCAGTACATTTGTTACAAAAATAGATAGCGGTTTTTTGTTGTGTATTTACAATTCGGGAAAGCACACGAAGGCATAATTTTGTCAGATGTTTCGTTATCATGTAATAATAGACTCTTGTCGCATTTCCTACGGCTAGAGACCGACTGAAACGAAGTGAGCGCCGGCACTCATTTTGTAATCTTTAAAAATGCGCTTCTTCTGGGCCCGTCCTTTAGCCCGGGCCTTTTATACGCCATCGATGGGGCCAAACACTTAGAGGCATTTTTGTGTATAAAAATAAATTAAACTATTGTATGTGGGTTGCGATAATGTTGGTAAATTAACTATTGATGCTATAGGGTTACAAATATACTGGGCTATTGAGGTGAACAACTTGTGAACAGAAGATCGGCTCCTGCTTTATCCTGTTTTATCTCAAAATACATTTAGGCAGGTGATGACTTGAAATGAAACATACTAAATGGGCCTTATAAAGGCTGCTTCCATATTGGCGCCGGAGGGGCAACACTGGCGTTTGTGGCTTAGGGTGTCGAAAGATGTGCTGCACTTTCACTAAGCGCTACTCGCGACTTGCCTTTAACTCTTCCACCCTGGAGCTAAAGTTCTTAGCTCTTGCGGTTTCCACCCCCAGACGGTCGGTTACGGCAAGCTACGGGTCAGGGTTTCATTTAGTCCCTTGGAATCGGGGTAGGAGATGTCTCCACTCACCGACAGCTCGCCACAAATCCCTGCATTTATTAATAACAATAATCATTGCAATTTATAATAACTGTATTTAAAAGTTTATTATATTTTTCGCATTGTTTTATAGTATTGAACCTTCCTAAAAATTACAAGCAATTTTAACCTAGTTTAATACCAAATTATATTTATATCTTATTAATGATATACAATTTTACGTGCAAGACACAAAAAGTCATCACAGTAAAATGAACTAATAAAAAACTGCTCAAAAAACAAAATAAAAATATATTAACAGTCAAAGTTATTTCTTAACATAAAATGAGCTACGTGTGTTGTTTGTTTGCATATTTATAACTTTATGCCAAAATTATACGAAATTGTCGCTAACAAGGCCGACCAGTTCCGCATTATTTTGCATATTTCTAGATAATGTTTGTTATTTCATGCCTATTAGGGTTCCGTAATACTACAAGGAACCCTTATAAGTTTGTTCTGTCCATCTGTTCATAGCAGTTGCAGAATTACAGTTTTACAGATCGCAATTTTCAAAGAGAAAAAAAAAAATGCTTTTTATGGGTGGTTCTGGTACATGTGAAATGGGGATGTATTTTTTTCTTTGCTGCAGTTCCTCGTTAATCGTATCGTTGAATAGGTATTTCGAAATGAAAGTAAGGTTTCATAGAACAACCGCTAATGCGGCAAAAAGTTGCCTTCTACATATCTCAACTATTAGGCACAAAAACTTGTTATTAGAAATGCTGATAATAATTATGCTCAAATCATATCATATTAAAAAACTTTATACAGAATTATTTCGAACGATTTGTGATTATAATTTCAAAATATAAAAAAGTCTAAAAGTTGAAATGAAAGGTGCGTTTGAGTGGGTGTTGTACAAATATATTTTTGTATTAGCTCTAATGTAAAAACGGTAATACGTAAATGCGGCTTTGCCTAGTTTGGGGCCCATTGGCACAACTATTTTTGCTGTTAGTAAATTATTATATAGTAGATATTCTATTGATTGTAAAAAAAAAAAAACTGGATTCTGGTATTAAATAAATGAATTATTATGAATTATGAATTATGAATGTAAAAACGGTAATACGTAAATGCGTCTAGCTTTGCATTATTATTGTTATTATTTTAGTTATTACACACTCTAAAGTATAATAACAAATAATAATAAATAATGGCCAAGTGCGAGTCGGTGACAAATTTCTGTGCATTATCAAATTAAGCAGCGTATTCGGCTACTTAGATGACCTTATCATTTGTCTCACACAATCAAAATGCCAAATTTTACTAATATCGAAGTCGGTTTTTTAAACTGATAATTATTGTATTATGTGGAGGAACCCTCAACACCTGAGCGCGACTCGCACATGTCCGGATTATTTCACTTTTTCAATTAAGCAAACATATTTAGAGATTAGTATATATCTAAAGGTCAATTATTATTAGAGTAAATTTTTCACACTTGGATTTATTATGGTTAGTATTAAAAACCTATCAATATACTTACATTTTAAAAATATAATAACATCAGATGTTTATTTAAAGCGGTCGATACTGGTTCATTCTTTAAAGCATTGCTAAAATAGTTTTTCCAGATTGTTAAAACTTTTAAAACACTAATTTATAACATGTATGATAAATAATTATAATTAATCAAAACAAGCTCATTCAAATTATGTGCAGATAAATATGGGTATATATAATTTTAAATATTTTAGCACTAAAATGTTATACCTTTAATTTGGTAGTAGAGCTATTGAATTTCTTGATTCGAATTAATATAAATAGAAATCGTCAAATAACTTCACAAGATAAATAATTAAAATAAAATTATTTTTATGTATGTCATCATGTTTCCATTGCTGGGAGACAGGCCTTCTCTCAGAGAGAGAGAGGCTTTAATCCAGTATAAAATCGTCACCGCGTTATGGTTGATATTCCGAAAATCCGTACGAAGCGCTTTGATTCCACATTTATTATGCGAACTGCTAGTCTGTGGAATTCGCTGCCTGAATGGGTGTTTCCCGATGGTTACAATCTGGGTGTCTTCAAATCACGAGTGAATCGGTTCCTTCTAGGCAAGCGTGCTCCAACGTAGATCGCATCATCGCTTAAAATCAGGCGTGATGGTGGTCAAACGCAAGCCTATTATTTATTTTAAAAAAAAGCATGCTGGCCCAGTGCGCGTTGTATGTCATAATTATGTCTTTGAACTTTAAGGTTCTTGGACTTTCCGGTTTCCTCACGATGTTTTCCTTCACCGTTTTTGAGCTATAGCATCGAAACTGCACATAAATTTATTTAAGCATAAGTCATTGGTGCAGGGCATGGAAGAATTTTTTCGAGATTTCATGGTTTTCG
Source organism: Agriopis marginaria (assembly GCA_932305915.1). NCBI lineage: Eukaryota > Metazoa > Arthropoda > Insecta > Lepidoptera > Geometridae > Agriopis > Agriopis marginaria. The sequence continues at coordinate 14,134,568 of OW029914.1, read as the reverse complement.
TTTTAATTGTGTGTTTCGTGATTACAGTCTAAATGCGTAACCCTGTTTAAATAAATAATGATTTCATTTATCGTATTTTTCGTTTGGGAAATTTCATCGGTGTGAAAGCGGCCAGGCCATTGACATTTTTATCGGCAGATGATTTAGGAGCTATCGATTGTCGGCGCACTCAGGAACTGGGATTTATGGGACACCTGAGCTACTGGGACAACTGGGACTGGGGCAATCTGGGACGTGTCTATGATAATATTTGGGACGAGGTATGGACAAGAGTTTGGGATATTTTTAATTAGCCTTAAGTTATATATATAATCAAATATAATGTTAATTAAGTAGCTGTTAATAGATTAATAGTTAGGTTTTAATTTGTTGTTTTTAATTTTAATGTTCCTAATTTTACTTATCTTAAGGCGCCGTGACTAGCTGACTTTTATGTTTTTGAGGGGGTGAAGCAGAGGAAGTGGCGGCCGACTAGTCCCACCTACAGCGGGGCGCAACGCGTGAATCTCGCCGCAACGCGACGTCCTTCACTTATAGACAGCTATAGACATGTAATTTCGTCGCTCCACAGTATAGCTCCGTTGGCGCAGTGGTCTGGCCCCGCGCTGGTAAACCACGAATGCCCGGTTCAAATCTGTAGTATGTAGATATTTTTGGACTCAATTTTTTATCATAACACTAAATCAAAGGATACGGCCGTTTCTGCCACATATTTTGAGACTCGTAGGAGTGCTTTTTTTATGTTTTGATGCCCATCAAAACATAAAAAGAGCACTCCTACGAGTCTCAAATCTCTCCCAGTCTCCCATTGATCTAAAATCATGAAATTTAGCAAGAAACAATCTCTTATCACAAGTAAAGGGAAAAATGCAAAGGCCAGAAATGGTTAGTTCCATTTAAAAAAAAACAGCCAAGTGCGAGACGGGCTCGCGCACTGAGGGTTCCGTACCACAACGTAACTTGTTAGGTACTAAAGTAAAAAAAAGTGAATAAAGCCCAGGCGGTCACCCATCCAAGTACCAGCCGCACCCGACGTTGCTTCACTTCGGTGATCGTACGAGAACTGGTGGTGAACAGAAGTTGACACCGACTAGAACTTGGCCATTATTTATTATTTGTATTTGTAGTTGTTGTTTTTTTAGTGTGTACTATTATCATGGAAAATGCCATGTGAAAGATACAGCCGTTATAAGGTGTGTGTACGTTTCCGATGAAAAAAAAAACGTTTTAGCGCAAAACAAACTTAACTTTGTTATTTAAAAACTGTTGTCTCCATACATCGACCTAGGTTGCGATCAGTTTATCAAATGCAAAAATGTTTACAATCTCGAATATTAGGGTTCCGTACCCAAAGGATAAAACGGGACCCTATTACTAAGCGTACGATGTATGCCTGTCTGTCCGTCCCAAGTGATTTAGAACTTTTTTAGTTTTATTGAAGACTAGCTGCGCCCCGCGGTTTTACCTGCGTAGTGATGAAAATTGGTGATCATGATGATGAAAACAGTATTTTTTTTTCTCTTTCAACATAAGCTATCTGACAGGGAAAATCCCGTCAAAATCGGTTCAGCCATTTTGGAGTCTATATGGAACATCATCATCATCAGCCTTCATAGGAAACATACATACATACATACATACATCGCTTTTAACATGTATAGAAGAGATAGATAATTATTATGTTCAAAGAAGACTGTAACACCTTTTTAGGGTTCCGTAGAACTACAAAGAACCCGTACTACTTGTGTTCGTTCCGTCCATCCGTCTGTCTGTCTGTATGTCCATTCCAAGTTGTTTAGAACTTTTTAACTTTTATAGTAGACTAGCTGCGCCCCGTGGTTTCACCCGCGTAGTGATGAAAATTGGTGATGATGATGACAATGAAGATGAAAAGCAGCATTTTTTCCTCTTGTTATAACATCAGCTACCTGAGAGTGAAAATCCCGTCAAAATCAGTTCAGCCATTATGGAGTCTATACGGAATATCATCATCATCAGCCTTCATAGGAAACATACAAACATACATCGCTTTTTATATGTATATAGAAGAAATATAAACTCCAAAAATACTGTAATACCTTTTTAGGGTTCCGTAGAATTACAAGGAACCCATATAAGTTCGTTCTGCCCATCCGTCTGTCTGTCTGTCTGTCCATCCTAAGTTGTTTAGAACTTTCTAACCTTTATAGTAGACTAGCTGCGCCCCGCGGTTTCACCGTGTACTGATGGAAAATGGTGATGATGATGATGATGATGATGAAAAGTTCCATTTTTTCTCTTCTTATAACATCAGCTATCTGAGAGTGAAAACCCTGTCACAATCAGTTCAGACATTTTGGAGTCTATACGGAATATCATCATCATCATCATCAGCCTTCCTAGGGAACATACATACAAACATCGCTTTTAGCGTATATCGAAGAAAGATATACTCAAAGAAGACTGTAACACCTTTTTAGGGTTCCGTAGAACTACAAGGAACCCATATAAGTTCGTTCTGTCCACCCGTCTGTCTGTCTGTCCATCCCAAGTTGTTTAGAACTTTCTAACTTTTATAGTAGACTAGCTGCGCCCCACGGTTTCACCCGCGTAGTGATGCAAAATAGTGATGATGATGATGATGAAAAGTTCAATTTTTTTCTTTCCTTATAACATCAGCTATCTGAGAGTGAAAATCCCGTCAAAATTTGTTCAGCCATTTTGAAGTCTATACGGAATATTATCATCATCATCATCAGCGTTCGTAGGGAACATACATACATACATCGCTGTTTACGTATATAGAAGAAAGATATACTCAAAGAAGACTGTAACACCTTTTTAGGGTTCCGTAGAACTACAAAGTACCCATAATTATAAGTTCGTTCTGTCCACCCGTCTGTCTGTCTGTCCAGCCCAAGTTATTTAGAACTTTCTAACTTTTATAGTAGACTAGCTGCGCCCCACGGTTTCACCCACGTAGTGATGAAAAATCATGATGATGATGAAAAGTTTCATTTTGCTCTCCTTATAACATCAGCTATCTGCCAGTGAAAATCCCGTCAAAATCGGTTTGGCCAATTTTGAGTTTATACGGAATATCATCATCATCAGCCTTCATAGGGAACATACATACATACATACATCGCTTTTTACGTATATAGAAGAAAGATATACTCAAAGAAGACTGTAACACCTTTTAAGGGTTCCGTAGAACTACAAGGAACCCATATAAGTTCGTTCTGTCCACCCCTCTGTCTGTCTGTCCAGCCCAAGTTGTTTAGAACTTTCTAACCTTTATAGTAGACTAGCTGCGCCCCGCGGTTTCACCGTGTACTGATTAAAAATGGTGATGATGATGATGATGATGAAAAGTTCAATTTTTTTTCTCTCCTTATAACATCAGCTATCTGACAGTGAAAATCCCGTCAAAATCAATTCAGCCATTTTAGTCTATACGAAATATCATCATCATCAGCCTTCATAGGAAACATACAAACATACATCGCTTTTTATATGTATATAGAAGAAATATAAACTCCAAAAATACTGTAATACCTTTTTAGGGTTCCGTAGAATTACAAGGAACCCATATAAGTTCGTTCTGCCCATCCGTCTGTCTGTCTGTCTGTCCATCCCAAGTTGTTAAGAACTTTCTAACCTTTATAGTAGACTAGCTGCGCCCCACGGTTTCACTGTGTAGCGGTGAAAAATGGTGATGATGATGATGATGAAAAGTATTTTTTTTTTCTCTCCTTATAACATCAGCTATCTGAAAGTGAAAATCCCGTCAAAATCGATTCGGCCATATTGGAGTCTATACGAAATATCATCATCATCAGCCTTCAAAGGGAACACACATACATACATACATACATCGCTTTTTATATGTATATAGATGAAAGATATACTCAAAGAAGACTGTAACACCTTTTTAGGGTTCCGTAGAACTACAAGGAACCCATATAAGTTCGTTCTGCCCATCCGTCTGTCTGTCTATCCATCCCAAGTTGTTAAGAACTTTCTAACCTTTATAGTAGACTAGCTGCGCCCCACGGTTTCACTGTGTAGCGGTGAAAAATGGTGATGATGATGATGATGAAAAGTATTTTTTTTTTCTCTCCTTATAACATCAGCTATCTGAAAGTGAAAATCCCGTCAAAATCGATTCGGCCATATTGGAGTCTATACGAAATATCATCATCATCAGCCTTCAAAGGGAACACACATACATACATACATACATCGCTTTTTATATGTATATAGATGAAAGATATACTCAAAGAAGACTGTAACACCTTTTTAGGGTTCCGTAGAATTACAAGGAACCTATATAAGTTCGTTCGTCCACCCGTCTGTTTGTCTGTCTGTCTGTCTATCCGTCCAAAATTGTTTCGAACTTTCTAACTTAGCTAGCTGTGCCCTGCGGTTTCACCTATGTAGTGATGAAAAAAAGTGATGATGATGATGATGATGAAATGCTGATTATTTTTTCTCTCCTTATAACATCAGCTATCTGAGAGTGAAAATCCCGTCAAAATCAGTTCAGCTATTTTGGATTTTATATGGAATATCATCATCATCAGCCTTCATAGGAAACATACATACATATACATGCATACACATATCGCCTTATATATGTGTATAGAAGAAATATATATTATTCAAAGAAGACTGTAACACCTTTTTAGGGTTCCGTAGAATTACAAGGAACCCATATACGTTCGTTCTGCCCATCCGTCTGTCTGTCTGTCTATCCGTCCTAAGTTGTTTCGAACTTTCTAACTAAGCTAGCTGTGCCCTGCGGTTTCACTCATGAAGTGATGAAAAAAAGGTGATGATGATGATGAAACGTAGAATTTTTTCTCTCCTTATAACATCAGCTATCTGAGAGTGAAAATCCCGTCAAAATCAGTTCAGCCATTTTGGACTCTATACGGAATATCATCATCATCATCATCAGCCTTCGTAGGAAACATACATACATATACATACATACACACATCGCCTATTATATGTGTAGAGAAGATAGATAATTATTATGTTCAAAGAAGACTGTAACACTTTATTTAGGGTTCCGTAGAATTACAAAGAACCCATATACTTATGTTCATTCTGTCCATCTGTCTGTCTGTCTGTCCATTCCAAGTTGTTTAGAAATGTTAACCTTTATAGTAGACTAGCTGCGCCCCGCGGTTTCACCCGCGTAGTGATGAAAATTTATGATGATGATGAAGATGATGATGAAAAGCAGCATTATTTCCTCTCGTTATAACATCAGCTATCTGAGAGTGAAAATCCCGTCAAAATCAGTTCAGCCATTTTGGAGTCTTTACGGAATATCATCATCATCATCAGCCTTCATAGGGAACATACATACATACATACATACATCGCTTTTAATATGTATAGAAGAGAGATATACTCAAAGAAGACTGTAACACCTTTTTAGGGTTCCGTAGAATTACAAGGAACCCATATAAGTTCGTTCTGCCCATCCGTCTGTTTGTCTGTCTGTCTATCCATCCAAAATTGTTTCGAACTTTCTAACTTAGCTAGCTGCGCTCTGCGGTTTCACCCATGTAGTAATGAAAAAAAGTGATGATGATGATGATGAAAAGTAGTTTTTTTTTTCTCTCCTTATAACATCAGCTATCTGAGAGTGAAAATCCCGTCAAAATCAGTTCAGCCATTTTGGAGTCTATATGGAATATCATCATCATCATCAGCCTTCGTAGGAAACATACATACATATACATACATACACACATCGCCTATTATATGTGTAGAGAAGATAGATAATTATTATGTTCAAAGAAGACTGTAACACTTTTTTTAGGGTTCCGTAGAATTACAAAGAACCCATATACTTATGTTCATTCTGTCCATCTGTCTGTCTGTCTGTCCATTCCAAGTTGTTTAGAAATGTTAACCTTTATAGTAGACTAGCTGCGCCCCGCGGTTTCACCCGCGTAGTGATGAAAATTTATGATGATGATGAAGATGATGATGAAAAGCAGCATTATTTCCTCTCGTTATAACATCAGCTATCTGAGAGTGAAAATCCCGTCAAAATCAGTTCAGCCATTTTGGAGTCTTTACGGAATATCATCATCATCATCAGCCTTCATAGGGAACATACATACATACATACATACATCGCTTTTAATATGTATAGAAGAGAGATATACTCAAAGAAGACTGTAACACCTTTTTAGGGTTCCGTAGAATTACAAGGAACCCATATAAGTTCGTTCTGCCCATCCGTCTGTTTGTCTGTCTGTCTATCCATCCAAAATTGTTTCGAACTTTCTAACTTAGCTAGCTGCGCTCTGCGGTTTCACCCATGTAGTAATGAAAAAAAGTGATGATGATGATGATGAAAAGTAGTTTTTTTTTCTCTCCTTATAACATCAGCTATCTGAGAGTGAAAATCCCCTCAAAATCAGTTCAGCCATTTTGGAGTCTATATGGAATATCATCATCATCATCAGCCTTCGTAGGAAACATACATACATATACATACATACACACATCGCCTATTATATGTGTAGAGAAGATAGATAATTATTATGTTCAAAGAAGACTGTAACACTTTTTTTAGGGTTCCGTAGAATTACAAAGAACCATATACTTATGTTCATTCTGTCCATCTGTCTGTCTGTCTGTCCATTCCAAGTTGTTTAGAAATGTTAACCTTTATAGTAGACTAGCTGCGCCCCGCGGTTTCACCCACGTAGTGATGCAAAATAGTAATGATGATGATGATGATTAAAAATAGCATTTTTGCTCTCCTTATTACATGTGTTATCTGACAGTGAAAATCCCGTCAAAATCGGTTTGGCCATTTTTGAGTCCATACGGAATATCATCATCATCATCAGCCTTCATAGGGAACATACATACATACATACATACATCGCTTTTTATATGTATATAGAAGAAAGATATACTCAAAGAAGACTGTAACACCTTTTTAGGGTTCCGTTGAACTACAAGGAACCCATATAAGTTCGTTCGTCCATCCGTCTGTCTCTGTCCATCCCAAGTTGTTTAGAACTTCCTAACCATTATAGTAGACTAACTGCACGCCGCGCATTCACCTGCGTAGTAATGAAAAAAATTGTGATGATGATGATGAAAAGTTGCAAATTTTTTTCTCGTCATAACATCAGCTATCTGATAGTGAAAATACCATCAAAATCGGTCCTGCCGTTTTCGAGTCTATAAAGAACGTTACAGACACACACATACGCACACGACGAATTATTTCAAAAACATTAGAAAAATAACAAAAAGAAAATGGAAAATGTGAGAATTGAACCCGAAGCCTACTCACAGTCGCAGGAACTTATCCATTGCGTCAACCACTCGTCCAATTGAAATATGATGCTAGTGGTGAAATTATGCTTCTAATATATAAAATAATATAAATGTACAAACAAATCGTCACAAAATGTAAGGTAGCATCAGGTAGCCCGTCTGCTTGTTTGCCACCTGTGGCACATAAAAAAAAAGTAGACTAACTGTGCTCTGCAGGTTCACCTGCGAAGTAATGAAAATATGATGATGATGATGATGAAAAGTTGCCAATTTTTTTTCTCCTCATAACATCAGCCATCTGACAGTGGAAGTCCCATCAAAATCGCTCCTACCGTTTTCGTGTAAAGAACATTACACACAAGCATACAAACACAAACACACACACACACACACACACACACACGCATGCACGCACGCACATGACGAATTATTTTAAAAACATTAAAAAAAATACAAAAAGAAAATTGGTAAATATGAGATTTGAACCCTGAACCTTACTCACAGTCGCAGAGAACTTATCCAATACGTCGAACCGTTCGGCCAACTGGACTATGAAAATTGTGGTGAAATTATGCTTTATAAAATAATATATACAAACAAATCGTTACAAAATGTAATTTTCATTCGCCTGCCTTTTTAGTACTTATAATCCAAGAAAACATTGCGGATAAGGTAGGTACTTACTTTACAACTTCCGTCAAGGTGTTTTTGTGTCATAAAGTTGAGATTATATTTTGGAGAGGTTAGCGGAACAAAGCGACACACGTCCGTCTAGCAGCGCGCCTCAGCGGTCTCTGTCACATCGCGTAAAAATAAAAGAGAAGTGAAAAGACGCCGCGGCGGCACGACGTTTCGTTCGACACGTTCGAGCCAGTTTATGATTAAATTAATTAATAGTTAGAAAAATTGAATTTTAACCGATAAATAAAAACTATGATGCTATTTGTAACAATATTTCACATCATTCTTGTAAATTTTGTAAAGATTTGTTCATAAATAGTCGAGATAAAATTGTATGCGTTTAGGTAAATTTCAAGGTTAGAGGTTATTTCATGATTTTTTTCTATCGAGAAAATTTATCAGAATCGTGTTTTGAATCCAATGGTCCACTCAGAAATATGATCAAAATTACCAAATTTATTTTTTACTGCTTTAAAATGAATACATTATCTTAAAAAATTGTTCTGTGAAGCCTTTTTCACTGTAAGACCGCCTTAATGAAGAAACAACAATAAAATAAAAATAAAAAAGTAGCTCTTAGTTTTCCGAATATAATTTAAAAAAACCATTCAGTTTTGCTAAATATAACTGGATAACTGGGAGAAGAATAATTAAAATGAGATCGACTTACTATTTTTGAGCAAAAAAAGTATTTTTTTGTACTAGGTTGTTATCATTTTGCATGGCAATTATCCCTTGTTGGTGGACAAAAGTTCATCAAATACGAAAAAAAATAAGTCCGTTGAAAACGAGAGACATGTTTGAATGACCATTTAACCAAAATTTAGTAGATGTCTATTACAATGTGATAAATCATAATTTTGTATTTATTTTATTTGGAAAACGTTTAGTGCTATTTTTATCTATTATGCCTAATTAATATAATATCTAAGCACCATTTAATTTTTTTTACATTAAAAGACTATTGAATTGTTTACTCCAAAAATTTATAAGAGAACCTTTCTTATTTATAAAACTAGAGTTAAGAGGTACCGCCAAACCAATTTTTTTTTTTTTAGATTGCGTACTTTATTCGGATATAATATGTTAAGTCTAGTTAATAATTAATAGTTTTTGGAGATCTAAAAGTAATCTAGGACCATTAAAAAATCGGGTCGAATGTGTTTTTTTTGTCTGATAAGGAGTGACGATTTTTTACTAGCGTCTGACTAATCTTTTGATCACAGTGACTCATTCTGTGTTAGGTTGATACATTAATTTCCCTGATGCAGCAAAAAGTTAAGTATCAAATTACGAATGAAAAAAAGGTTTTCCCTAATGTGGTAAAAAAATTATAGGAATAATTCGGCTGAGATACAAGAATCTTTTACATTTTTAACTTGTTTTGATTTAAAAACCAATCTACTAAACCAATTTTGATGAAATTTCTATGGAATCTGAAAGTATTATAGTCGAAATTTTAAACAAAAATAATTTTTCAAACGGTTACTTATTAACCCCCCCTTTTTTTTAAATCGGTTAAATAACCGTTTCTTAACTACGTAAGATTCCACATTAAAAAAGTTTTCAACCAATTTTTTGTTTCGTCACCAAAGTTAACCAATTTCCGGAATTTACCTGAAACGCATAAAAAGAAAAATCCAAGCATAAAATTATAACAAGCTAGTGGCAAAAAAGGCTTAAAAAGATTATTAATTAAAAGTAGAGTCGGGTGGCCTGCCGCTGTAGTTTGCAAGCTCCGCCCTCCGTAGAGCGACGCCCAGCCACGCTGTAGAGCGACGCCTACCGCAAGGAGATGCTTTTTAAATTATTATGATTCTTTATGTATTTTATTTATTTTTAATACTACTAATTCGCCTAGAAATGAGACCTCACAATGCTCAAGCTTTTACTTCACCTACACTAAGGTACATCCGCTCCATCGTTTTTCTACCTATCTTGAAGGATCTTGATTGATATTAAATGTAACAGCGGCTACGATAATCAACTGATAATCTCAGTAGCTTTTTTTTTATCTACGTTTCTCTATCTGATTTTATCGTCTGAATGACATAAAACTATACATTTTATTTATTTATCTCTTTATACTCCTCTGATCCGTCCATCCTAATCTTTTATCCTAATTTTCGCGTATCGTTTCCCTACCTTTAAATTCTAAAACAAAACTTAAACGACATGTACATGGCAAGTGCATCAATCACGCGGAGACAAACAAAAGCCCTAATACAGGGAAGAAGAAAAAATACTGACAATCTCATTTCAGTCATATTGACATTATTTGCACAAAATTACAAAATATGTTCATCTCGGATTCATTAGGAACTCCTTCCCAACGGTATTTTATAACTTTGTTATTTTAATATCTTTACAACCCCTGCATCGGATTAACTCATATACGAACTTAAAATTTTTATTTACTTGAACTCTTGGACCGAACGAAGACGCCGAGGCGTGTGAGGAATACAATTCCATCATCAAACCAAATAAATAAACGCTGGGTACTCTGCCATCTGATAGTGGGTGAGCATTTGGATAGTCTTTAGATCTTCCACGGCGTATGGGCGTTCTAACAGTTTTTTTGTAGAGTTTATGTTTTAGTTTGTATTTTGTTAAGTTAATAAAGGCATTAAATAATAATTGGGTCTATATTGTAAGTTTATTTTTTAATCTATCCTCTTGATATGATTTTGGCGACGCACATTTCATGCATTTGCCAGTATCAAATATTGGTACGAAAATTTGCCTCCAATAACTTTAAGGTCGAGGACCTTCGAAACGTATTTTTTGATCGAAGGTTGAGACCTTAAAATCAAATTTTCGTTGAAGTGTCTTCTCAAAATTATGGACACATTGAATACAAGGTTACAGTAACTCCTAAACTATAACCACCGACAAAATTAAAGCTGAAACTCGCAATACAGCGTTGGCTCCTTTCGAACAATAAAGCGCTAAGCATAGTTTATGTGTAGTGAGGGGGGGGGGGATATCCCCCAGCCTCCTACTTTGGGCCCTAGAGGGAGGGGGATTGGGTCGCTGAAAGACTAGGTGTTAGTTAGCGGTTTCAGATTTTTCCGTTTTTTTATTAGGTACTATATAGCTGACCCGACAGACGTTGTCCTGTCTTAGAACTGTCAAACGCGCTTAAAAGTTACAGTTTTTTGAAACTTTCTAATTTTCAGCGCAATTTTCTTAATTTTTCTTTCCCTAAGAACATTCTACAAAGTATTAGAAAACAAAAAAAAAGATGAATAAATCTGTTAAATCGTTCTCAAGTTATTATTATATTAATTTAAATATATTTATGGGAATGGGTGTTCCCGAGAGTTACAATCTGGGTGTCTTCAAATCACGAGTGAATCGGTTTCTTCTAGGCAAGCGTGCTCCACCGTAGACCGCATCGTCGCTCTACATCAGGCGAGTTCGCGGTCTAATGCAAGCCTATTATAAAAATAAAATAAAAACAAGTACTTAAACGCCGTCTGTCCGACTGTCAAGACCGTTTTTCTCAAGACCACGTAAAGGTATCGCGTAAGTTGAAATTTATATCAAATACTTCTTTTAGATGTGAAAAAATCAGTGTATGAGACCGATTTATGCGATGCGCCTCGGCCTGCTGCGGCCTGTTTTAATGTGCTCGATCCTATACAGAATAAAACACAAATGTTCATCAAATGAATGTTTGTCCTAGGTGGGAATCAAAACCCACGCCCCCAAGCGCAGAGGCAGGTTCACTACCAACTGGGCCGACGGAGATGTCAAATATACACGTACTGCCTTATTAATAAACATGGACTAGAGCAAGAGTAACTTTACTCCAAGTATAAAGACAGTATTAACCAATTTCAATATTAATAAACATGGAGTAAGGAATGAGTAAGCTAATCCGAATTTACTTTCGGAATAAAAGTTATACCTTGACGCTACCTTGTTTAGCGACCGATTAAGGGTAGAGTAGCGGTATCTATGGCATAATTTGACATGTAGAGATTCGAAACGGTTTTAAAATTTACTTAAATTTTCACAGGACGTCTGTCGGTTGCACCTTTTTCACGCAGCAACAGAGCACGGATCTACATGACTTTTGCATAGATATAGTTGGAAGGCCGGAGAGTGACATATGATACGTTTTATCCCGGAAAATTCACGAATGTTGAGGTACTGTCCACGCAGGTGAAACCACGGAGCGCAGCTAGTAAAATTATAATCCCTACGTACAGGTTTTACGACGGGACAGTAAACCCAGCATCGGTCGGTCGAGAGAGCAGTTTTTTACGACTAAAGTAAGGGAAAATACCTTTTATTGGTTGTTTTTATATTCATCGCTGGATTAGGTGTTCGGTCGACTATTAGAGGAAAAGCTCTCTGGTTGGCTGTCAAAGGAAAAGCTATTTATACCTCACTGCCCCAGACGGAACGTTTCCAGTAAAATTACTGAACATAAAAAAAAAATACTTGTAATATCCCAGGGTGACGACTGACGAGTGTAGTGAATTATCGCGTAGGGTTTTGAACTAGGATGGAGAGTTTAGTGAATTAATAGCGCAGGGTTTTGAACTAAGATGAAGAGTTTAGTTAATTATCCTGTAGGGTTTTGAACTAGGATGGAGAGTTTAGTGAATTATCGCGTAGGGTTTAGAAATAGGATAACGAGTTTAGCGAATTCGCGAAGACAAAAAAAAACAATCTAATTGAGAACCTCTTTTTTGTGAAGTCGGTTGTAAAAGGAGAGTAATGTTTTTCTGGTGAATGTGTGATTTCGGTAATAAGCGGCAACGTCAATATTACCCCACCGCCATAAGTGTTCGCAATATAGTCAAAAACAATGACAATCAAGTCGAAAACTTATAGGTAGATTCCTTATGAACTGTAGAGGTCCGCTAAGAAAGGATTTTGCGTAAAGTGGAATTAAAGCCTACTTTTCCAACTTTTAGCAATTTTCGTAATTCTAGTTTTAGTTTGTCTACTTCCATGGCTAGCTTAAATTTTTTTTAATGGTGTCATAACAAAATTTAATGCTTTATCTAGGAAACCATAAGGACCAAAACATGATTAAAGACATTTCGGTCGATAGAAAAAAAAATGAGAGTAACACTGATTTGCGGACTGTTTTTATTAATTTATTCAAATACTTATTTACTAAATGATGTCTAGGATATCTTAATAGGTAATACAGATTTCATAATTATGGAGGAAACCGTAAATGTACATTTTACATTACAGCTATACTTTTCGAAAGATATTAGAAGAACCTAAAACATAAAAGTAGCGAAACGCACGACTGTGTGTAAGTTCCATTGTTTTGCTCCATGCACTAAATGCGACTATAATAATCATCTGTAGTAACTTGCTTAAAAATGGGAAAACCTCGCCTTAAGGAAAAACTGGTCGAAGTCACGAAATGTACCGTAAAAAACGAAACAAAAAGAAGAAATTTCCACAGGGGCGTACTTAGACCTCTAAGCTGCCTTTTGTATTTCTAATTGCTTTTCGTATTATACTATGTAACTTACTAATTCCTAAGGTTAGGTTACTTAAGGGAGCAAGGAGGCTTAAAATCCAAAATATAAAGGACAAACAAGGGTGCGGCCGATTGCCAATGTTGCCAGTTCTATATCGATTGTCTACGAAGTTTTATTCAAATTTTGGGCTTTGAACTTTTGGATAAATCTCAGATCAGACAAACAATGGAGATATGCCTTATTTCAAATTATTGTTCGTGTTTAAATGTATCCGTGTTTTACATATATTTTTCACTATACCGCTAAACCGCTTTAAGTACAGCATGTACTTAGTTTAAAAAAAAATCACGTTTGCACCATTGAACCGTAAAAACGTGTAAAAAGGATTAAATAAATTTTCACAAATCTAATGAAAGTAAATTTTAAAAAAGCAGCCTACCTTAGAGGCTGTTAAAAATCACTGTTAAATATAGTGAGGAAACCGGTATGTCCAAGAAACTCAAAAGTTCAAAGACATATGACATTCACTAACATACACTGGGCCAGCATGGCGGATTAGGTTAGGGCCCATCCTCTCTCTCTCTCTCTCTCTCTCTCTGAGAGAAGGCTTGAGTCCCAGCAGTGAAAACATGAAACAGTGAAACATGGTGGAATCAAGTTAAAGCAGATTTTATTTTTTAATCTTAAAACAATTAACAATATCAAAGATTTCAGGGCATTTTTTGTTTTGTTTTTAAGTACATGATCACGAAATCCTAAAAAGTCAGTAAAAATATATAATTATGTAGTTAATAATTTGGTATATTATGTACTGTTTACGTTGTTTTTTTTTTTATTAATTAATTTTTTTGCAAGCTAGCTATTCCTGGCGGTAAATTTGTATTATTCTGTAAGTAATCTGTTAATAGTGCTGTTGGCTGTATTATTATTAAGTTTATTAATCTATCCACATTGTTGTACATTTTATAATATGCCTGTTTACTGTTCCTTAATAAATAAATAAAATAAATTAATAAAAGTAAGGAAACGCATGTTGAAGTATGCAGTAAAATACACTTTTCATAAATATGTGACAGTAATGTTATCAGGGAGGGGCGGAGGTAAAATTTCACTACTTCTATACATTCTAGGAAAACCGTATTTTAATAACTAAATTATTCTAAAAATACTTACCAGGAAAGGTAACTGCACCATTGGTCTCTGAAACAAAACAAAAAACGTTTTTTTATTTTTTATTTATTAAATTATAGGCTTACGTTTGGCCGCTTACTAGTAGCTTGCCTAGAAGAAATCGATTCACTCGCGATTTGAAGACTCCCAGATTGTAACTATCGGGGAACACCCATTCAGGGAGTGCATTCCACAGGCTTGACCTACCTGACCTATCATGTTATAAAGACTTCCGGTTAGGATGACATAAGTCACTTTAACCAGATTCTACTGTATACTTACCCAAATTTTAACGACCGGTGTCATTTTGTTGGAACGCTGCAAACCCCATGTCTATAATGTAGGCGTTCAAATACTTAAAAGAAAAACAAATTTTTCAAAACACATTTTTTTCTAAAATATCAATCAATACAAATTGCATATAATTTAAAAAAAAAAACAACCCAAAATATAGCAACATAAACAGAACGGGTTTTTATACTTGTTTTTGTATTTCGTAGCACTTATGTAATATTTATGGTTACCGAAATGTTTACGATTTGTTTGGTTGTTATTTAGTTTTAAATGACTCAATTATTTGTTTTGATTTTAATGGAATAAAACTATATACGCCAAATTAGCTCGACTCGCAAAATCAGAATAAATGGGACGGTCATCCGGATATTTTTTTCGCAAGTAACGAAGTAAAATAGGATGTAGATATATATTTTATCTCATAATTTTATTATATCAATTTTCGATATGAGTCAAACATATCAGACGCTAATTAATAGCTTTAACCATCGCGACGACCTAAGGCCGTTTACAGTGCGTGATCTGTGGTCGATAGCTACGTAGGTCGGTCATATCAGTATAAAGTACCGATACTGATCAGTATGAAGTGACTGCATTTGAATTAAATTCGCACTGAGAGACTAACTCTCTGACTTTTCACATTGTGCTTACTACCACGTGGTGATGATTTAACTACTATCCGAATAGAATGTGAAAGAAACGATAAGCGTAAAAGAAGCTCCCGCGCGTAGTAATACGACACAAATTAGACTGCACGTGTGGTAGATTAGATTTTAATTTTAAGTTCAAAGCATATATTTCATATAAAGATCCGTATAATATAAAATTAAATACACAACTAGATGGCTTTGGCTACGAAACCCAACCATATGCATGCATGTCTCGACACGCTCGTGGCCAGTTATCTATATATTTGTCGTATGACAATTTTATTTATGTACAATATATCTGATGTCGTCTGTACTGTCAATCCGACCGACAGACGTGAGCACAGAACGATCGTTGAGCGAGCTCTGAAACCAACCTAAACTAAAGGTCAACGAAAATGACAAAGGAGGTTTCAATGTGCAAATGTGTTACATATCTGCTGATTGTTTTTATATCTGACTAGGCTAATGTTTGACCGCGAACTCGCCTGATGGAAAGAGATGATGCGGTCGAAGATGGAGCACATTTAAGACTTGAACACTCCAAAATTGTAATGCTGCGGAAACAGACAGAGGCAAGGCGTTCCTTTGATTTGCTGTTCTATGAGGAGACAAAAGGCTTAGTGCGAATGTATGGCATTTCGACCAAGTAAAGGTAAAGCTTTACCGTTTGTCTGGACGTCCGGTAATGGAAACGTAATGAGGGAACAAGTTCGTGAATTTCTATTGTACACTCTCCGTGGAAAATGATATATAATACTTGTATAATACCGACAAGCTTGCGACTTTCCGCCGGTGGTTCAGGCTCTGAAGGTTCATAATTTAGCTAAATATACTTTCATGTTACTTGTCTGCTGAATCATTTCATGTTATTTATTTTATCTTCTTAAATCGTTGTGGTTAGTAAATAAGTTAATGCGTAATCGCTCACGTACGTTGCTGTCAGTACCTAAACATTATTATTTATTTGATAACTCATATTTGTTGAGATAACGGATGATGCTGCATTTAAAACCCCATTTACATCATATATTACCTACTTTTATGATTAGGTAAGTGATTCCGGCTTTCATTTTTTGGTTAGATCTACATTATCAACAAGAGGTCCTTGAATATAATTATTGTGTGTTGTTGAAAGCATATTATTCAATTTCTGTTTGTTTAATGATAAGGACATTGAATAAAATACTATTAGTAATAAATTTAATGTACAAGATTATGTAAATAATTATATTAAAAAATACAATTAAAAAACTCATATATTTTGCATGCCAAATCATTTAGAGCCTGGCGATTTGCTGTTATTTATATACCAACACAATGTTTCTGCGAAATTAATATTTTAAATTTTATTTTGTTGTTATTAAAGTGTTGTTGTATTGTATTGTAAGAGATCTACAACAATTTTTGAGGTAATATTACTAGTATTTTGCCAAATAATATACAATTACAAATGCACTAAGACTAAAACTGCTTAAAAAAAATTGTTGGCATCTTTTTTTATTATAACAGTTTTATGTGTTTTGTATGATGGTTCTACAAAATTTTGGATAATTAAATTTAGTTTTTACTCAACTGGTTCAGGGTACCCAATGCTTTTCGGGTCAGGCTATCTATTCTCATGAGACGCCTTGTCTTGTAGCCTAAACTGTTGGACTTGATCGATATAGGTAGGGTTGCCATTGTTGCCAACCATGATGTTAAAAATTTTATTATACTGTTTATAGCTCTGTAATACTGTTTACGGTTTAACAAAAAAAAGTATACATCACCACTTTAAAGAGCGGGACATATTTTATTTTAGAAACACAGTTTATTGGTAAAAAAGTTAATACTGTTAATTTTATACTTTTCTTTTTATTTCTCCCAGCTTAATATACTTTATTTTTTGTGCGAAAAGTCAGCAACCCTAGTTAAAGGTTTCGTTGTATTCGTTTTTATGTCCGGAGTAGGTACCAAAGTCTAAAATTACTCTTGGGTTTTTGTTTTTCTTTTAATAATATCCTTGTAAACCACTTTCAACAGGAAAATTATTCTTTACTCACCTACCTATACCTACCCAAGTATGAGTAAGTACTTATAAAACAGTTGTTTTTGTTTGCTTCCAGTGTCTCGGAGATAGGCTTTAGTAAATACGAAGATAACTCTCAGGCGTGTTTATGTTAAGATAGTAGATATAAGTAGGTACCTAAGTACGTATACCTACAGTTCTTAAACTCATCATTTTAAACGTATCTTTGAGATGATGTGGGAAATTGAAGTGAAGTTTGAAATTTTGTTCGTATTCTGTTTGTTTTGTTGTAGACCAGTCATTTAAAATGCTGCATCTCGAGACCTATTACATCCACAGAGCTCCGGTTGCACTAAGATTGTAGTAAATTTTGTCTACTTTAAAGTGTACCCTTTTCGATAGGATTTCAATTTTTTCCATAGAATCCAGTTTATAAATGTTAGAAGCCAAAAACTATAGAAAGTTCGATAATTTCGGGGGCCCAACTATTTCGCCCGAAAGCATCCTGACTACATTCCTGGACTTTACTTTTTAGGCTCCGCATTGTTTATGCATTTAGCCAATATCAAGAGACATAGTCATCATCATCATCATCATTTGAGCCATAAGACGTCCACTGCTGAACATAGGCCTCCCCCATCGATCTCCAAAAGGGCCTAAAAGAGACCGCAGGGAAACACTGGAAATTGAACTGAACACTGGCCCTTTTGAAGACACATAGTACTAGGCTATAATGTGCTTCTGGAATTTGACCCCCTTACAATCTTGTTTTCAGGCTCTGCACGGTTTATGTATTTAGCCAGTGACAAGCTTGTTTATACCACCAAACTCCTACATACACAGATTATAATATCTAAGTTCTTACGAATTTACAAGTATCACTACAACAACGGCGCACCTGCATTTATTTATAAAATATACGCCACCAAGTCCCCGCATCGACTGTGTATGTTTTCATTCGATTTTCATGTTTATAATAATCGATGAAAGCATTCGATAAATCGATACTAAAGAAAAATTGTTTAGATTTGCGTTCTTCTCGCTCGATCTGAGTTTACCTTTGCTGTGTTATGTTTTTTATAAACAAGGAGTATTTGTTTGAGGTATGTGGACGATAAAGGTGGTTGTTATGGTGTGCGGGTGGTCTAATTTTTTTAAAACAATAGCTCTAGCTTGGACGCTTTTGCTTACGACATTAAATTTTAGTCTGGGTTAGTACTTCGACTGCTATTTATTCTGTGGTTACGGTATTTACGTCATAATAATTGAACTACCGCAATTAGAATTTTTTTCTTGGAATGCTTCTTGAATAATTTAATGTTTTTTTTTAAATAAATCAAGTGTCAAATAAGCTATTAGCCTACCCTATTATAATGCCGGTTTCGTACCTACGCATTTTTCGTAAAATATTAAATTTTAAGTTACTTTACATTTTTTTCTTCTTTACATTACCCAAATCAAATATCAACATCATCAGCCAGAACACGTCCACTGCTGAACATAGGCCTCTCCCTCTGACGAAAGCCTGCCTTTTGCATCCACTCTAGTAGGAGGCCTACCTACGCTGCGTCTTTCGGTTCGTGGTCTCCACTCAAGAACCTTTCTTCCCCATGGAAAAGCATGAAAAGCATTGGCATGAGCTTGTGCAGAGGGAAAATCAAATATGGCCAATTTAAAAAAGGTATGTACTTATATAACTATATACTTCTCCGGGCTGACAAAGCACTGTCAACACCGCTAGTGTTGCAGGTGGCCATAGGCGGCGGTTTCTGCTTACCATCAGGCAGACCGCAAGTTTGTATGCCACTCTTTTTATATAAAATCGTTGTATAATAATGTAATTTATATTTTATTAATTTTTATTCAGGAATAGGCTTGTTATTGACCACCAATTCGCCTGATGTTAAGCGATGATGCGGTCTACGATAGAGCAAGGTTGCCTGGAAGAAACCAGTTCTCTCGTGATTTGAAGACACCCAGATTGTAACTATCGTAACCTATTCAGGCAGCATATTCCGAAGACTATCAGTTCGCAAGATTAAAGTACCACGATAATGGCCAAGTGCGAGATGGTGACAAATTTCTGTTATTTCTGTTCTTTTGTGCGTGCTCCAACGTAGACCGCATCATCGCTTAACATCAGGCGTGATGGTGGTAAAACGCAAGCCTATTGTTTAAAAAAAATGTTTTATTTTTACAAAACTTATAAGCACATAAGAGTTGTGACATTTGGACACTTGTATTGAACTCTCTCGAAATTAGGAAGTATTTTTTTTTAATAGTTTAATTATAGTCCTTAGACTTCTTTAGGTTAAGTCAGGACAAACTTTTTCAGGTGTATCATGATATTATAATTAATTCCTTTCATTAATTATTTTTCTCCACTATAAACATTTTCATCTGCTTTTCTTTTCAGAAACGTTCTTCAAAATATGTTTTTCTCAAAAATGGCTCAGTCACGCCTGATAATGCACCATCATCACAGAATTGAGAGGGTCCTCCTTTGAAGGTTCAATAAATACTTTAGGACTTGCATTTTTATTGAAAAACGATTGCAAAATATGTTTTGGCTGAGATGTTTGGCTTGACTTGAACTAGTCGCGCCCTTTCGGTTTGTTTACCCTGCGGTTTTAGCGGCGATTTGCGTTTTCGGTTTGAGAGGCCTCTCACATTTTTTTACGCAAAAAGCAACGAAAACTGTTTTTTGGTGTGCTGATTGTATCAAATAGAAAAATCTTTAGAAAATTCAATTTATGTAATAAATTTTTTTTTTTGGGCTTGCGCCTTTATTAACTAAACAAAATACAAGCTAAAACTAAAACTACAAATACAGTTAGACTGCCCATAGACCGTTGAAGGTATAAAGACAATCCAAATGCTCAAGCCCACTACCAGTTGGCAGCGTACCCAGCATGCTGGCGGCATTACCACGTTGAATGGCAATGCTTATGCGTTGAGCCAGAAACACGCCAGCATTTTGGTCACGCGTCGCATTAACCAGGCGCTCTGAAAGATTTTTGAAAATGAGGTGAGCTCCCGGTCCCCGGTGTAATAAATAGATCTGTATTTTTTATTCAAAATAACGGGTTTTTTTTTTTAAATTCATATAAAATTTGAGGTGATAAGTTATTATCACCTCAAATTTTGAAAAGCAGTATTTTTTTGTAAAATGTACCTAAATGAAAATTTCGTTAAATTAGTGACATAACATAAACAATTTTAATGTTATGGTTTACTTGTTTTATTTACGTCAATTATGGTTTTATTTTTTGTTTTATGCCCAATAATCCAGAAACCTAAAATTAAATGATGGTATTGTGTAAAACGGGGATCTCAAAGCTAAAAAGATAAGGTATTTCTAATTAACTTTTGCCATCTACTTAACATCGTAGATGGTAATCGCGTACGGAAGAAAACTATTTAGATTAATAGATTTTTTGTTTGAAACTTTCGGGTTGTACTTTTGCGGTCAGAAATAAATCAGAAAAAATGAGGCAGGGATGAATGTTCCATTCATGTATAGGGATATTGATAATTATCTAGCCTAACCTAACAACTTAGGTCCATCAAATTCGTTATTTTTCTTTCATATAAAAATAGCAGGCAAATGGCAGGCTGTCGTTCAGCAGTGAAAGTCTTCTGGCTGATGATGATGATGAAAAATAGCAGTATTGAATTTAAAGCTCTAAATCAGTCTAATAAGAAATCGTATAACCTGAATTTTGCACATAGATACGCAAAAAAAACACATTTAACATATTGTTTTGTAAAAGTTCACGGAACAGAAGTTGTAAGGTATTATGTATGTATTGAGCCACCTCTGAGAGGTTGTTAGTTAATTATCATCTTCAGCCTATCATTTACCCACTGCTGGGACACAGGCCTTCTCTCAAATAGAGCTAGGATGGGCCCTTTTCATCCATGCTAGCCCAGTGCATATTGGGGAATGTCAGGTGTTATTGAACTTTTGTGTTCTCGAACATGCTGTGGTTTCCTCACGATGTTTCCCTTCACCGAAGCTAATTATCAATAACCTCGTGTACATAGGATGAAAAATAATAAAGAATCCCTCACCGTTTCAGCTACGTACTGGTCTTCATCCCTCTGAAGACACATCCAGGCACTACCAAGTCCAAATCACTCCACTTTATAAAGTCCTTAGAGGGCAGGACCACGAACGCCACCCTGCGGTACACCTCATCCGAGTTCTCGAAACGACTGAACCAATGCAAGGCCGATGTTTTGAATACAATCTGTAACCGAGAGAAAAAAACAATAATAAACTCTGTACGCCTTATACGTTTGTTTGTATGTAGTTATGTGAGTGTTTCGTGATGGTCTACCCTGTCTAATGCTTGGGAGAAATATAAATATTTAGAAAAGTGTTGCTTGTCGTTGCCGTAGCGTAGCATATTGGTAGCACAGAGTACCTAACAGTGCAATACTACACGTGCTTGCATATTATACTTATATATCATTCGTCATGCTATAGAGGTGACATCACCAACCAAACTACTACGAAACTTCCAATCTCATTTTAGTTGATATTCATTTATCTGATTGTTCATTCGAAAGTTTAAACAAAAACTAGATAAAGATTTGAATCTATGCCAGTTTGTGTGGTTAATTTTTGTCATTCTTTGAAAACGCATATAATTATGCTAGGTACAGATAGCAATAAAAAACACTTTTATTGATTCTAATAAGACTTGAAGTGTACTGTTTTTATTACCCATTTTCCCATATCAATTATCATACTGTGAGATCTTTAGAATAGGAGGGGAAACATAATATGGAACCATTTGGCGGTAACTGAGCATTTAAGGAGTCACGTCTGCTGGCCTCGGCTGCAACTCGACCCACATTTTCACGTTCGTTCATAAAGCTTCTGTATCTGTAGCATGCTTATAGTGAGAATTCTGTTGTCGTCCTGTAAGTACTTGTGTGAAACCAACCAGCCCAAGCCGATATCGTCCTATCCAATACCGGCAATACCCTATTGTTTTCATGTCAACTACAAGTTGACAGTGCCTAGATTTTTCTATTCAAAACATCATACAGTCATGGCCCCAACTAGTTTCGTCCATAGAAATAGAACAAGCTATATAAACACTCCTTTCTCTACATTCTGTTTCATATACAACTAGCAATATTTTTTAAATATGCTCCAGCAATCATAGTTTATGACTAATTTATAATTAACATAACAATATTACACTTCCTCTTATTGTGCGGTACAAAGAATGATGAGTATTTGTTGCTTACTCTACTAAAATTTACCTAAACTAAACTTATGTATCTATTTAGTAAAAAATATATTTATTTACACGAAACATATTATAAACACTGATATTTACAACCTAAAACTATTACTACTAATCAATTAATTATTATATACGTACCTTATTTATATATTTATATACAAATTAAAATGAAAATTATGAAAGGAACTAAACTAAAAGGACCCCTGTGGAGTTAAAAGTATCCAGAATGCTGGCAGCATTATGGCAATGCAGTTTTTTGGTCTTGGTAGGCGCCAGCATTCCAGTCACCTGCTCCATCAAGCGTTTGGCCAATTTTAAAATTAATTTGAATTTGGAATTCCAAGCAGAACAACCCAAGATATTAGTGAGATTCATCATCATTATTTAAGACATAGGACTTCCACCGCTGGGCATAGGCCTCCCCTATCGATCTCCAAAAGGGACTAATCATTATGAAGGGGATCGCCAATACTCGATACTTTTTATGAATATCTATCAGCGAACTAATAATTCGCTGATATCTAATCGATTTTTAAATATAAAGACATTTTCGGTACCTACTCTAGACTTTTATTTTTTACCCCACATTTTGCCCACCCAATTCAAACCTGGGCTACGCTTATGTTGAGAACCGACATAGGCCTCGAGCTAGGGTTACGTGGAAAGAGTGTACTAAGCCGAAATGTTCCATAGCAGTTCCATAGACTCACAACTAACCAAAGCTCGCTTGCTTGTTCGCAGGTCGACAAATTGTACGGAGATTTTTTTTCCCGCGATTTCAGGGTTGGTCCCTTAGTAAAAGTAAAGTTATTCATAATGATGGGTAGGTACTATATGGACCACTTACGTATTAGTACACCCTTTCCACGTAACCCAGTATACTGTTACCTCGACCTATTATAAAATATACGCAAAACATGGACCGATTTTGCACATCTATACTAATATTATAAAGAGGAAAGATTTGATTGTTTGTTTGTTTGTTTGTTTCATTGAATAGGCTCCGAAACTACTGAACCGATTTGAAAAATTCTTTCACTGACGGGAAGCTACACTATCCCCGGGTGACATAGGCTATAATCTATACCCGTGCGAAGCAGGGGCGGACCGCTAGTTATTCGAATAAAGAAAAAAAAGGAACTACTTTTCAACAACATTTCATGAAGGAACTTAACCAACATGTAAAAATTCAACTCCGTACGATAAGTCACGCGGGTAAAATCACAGAAAAGAGAAGTAAAAATAACGGAAATGAGAAGTAAAATCTGTTACCATGCAGGCATTATGAGTGAACCTTGATTTAACATTCTTATTTAGACCAACGTGTCGAACTGTATCACAGTTGCTAACTGATTTCGAATGACTGACGTTTCGTTCTGGCTTACAAAATACCTTGAGCCGTTCTATTTAAACAAAAAAAAATATCTGTGGATTAGAGGATGTACCTAAAACAGTAGGACCTAAATAAACTGCATGACATAAAAACATTGCAAGTTAAATAAAGGATTAAAAAACTGCATAGTAACTGGCCATTGACTAATAGGTATTCCATTCTACACACGTTTTTCCGTTTTGGTAAAAAAGTCGCTGGGTATTTATTGACCTATAGTAAAATACAATTATAAATTTCCAGAACAACAGGAAAATCTCGAGGCATAGCTTGTAGGCTCAGATCAGACAAACAAGGGAAACATGGCGAGGTGGCGTGGCGGGTGAGAACGCATCTGGCCTAAATCAGGCTCGAAACCTTTAGTCGCTCGAAGAATCGATAACCGATGGGGAAGTAAGGTTTTTTTTCTGGCATAAATAATAGGCTTGCGTTCGACCACCATCTTGCCTGATGTTAAGCGATGATGCGGTTTACGTTGGAGCACGCTTGCCTAGAAGAAACTGACTCACTCGTGATTTGAAGACACCCAGATTGTAACCATAGATTGACCGTAGATTGTGTTAGTGGAAACCACGAACCGGAAGACGCAGCGTAGGTAGACCTCCCACTAAATGGACCGACGACATTGTGAGAGTCGCTGGCATCCAGTGGATGCAGATGGCAGGCTATCGGTCAGTGTGCGGAGTTCAACGCGTTGATCTAAATAAGAATGTTCAATCAAAGGTTCTCTCATAATTCCTGGTAACAGATTTTCTTTCTCATTTCCGTTCATTTACCTACTCCTCTTTTCTGTGGTCCATCCTACCAACGCTGCGTCTTCCGGTTCGTGGTCTCCACTCAGGAATCTTTCTTCCCCATCGGTTATAGGTTCTTCGAGCGATGTAGCCTGCTTTTCTTTTCTGTAGGTTTATATACACATACATATACGTACTCACATATATCTTTCTATCGAGACACCCCAACTAAACTGCATCATCATTTTTTGTCAAATCCTCTTAGGTAAATGTGGGTAGAGATACTTGCTGTTTATTTAGGTAACATTTTAGTGGCTGGTAAAAAATGTGGTTTTGATAAACCTAAAGTAAGGTAGCATTAAGTAAGCGAGTACCTACCTAAATGAATCGAAAATCATCTACGTGTTTGATCTCTGACGAGAGCCAATTGGGCAAACCTATTTAAGTTACTGGGCAAAATACAAGCCAATTGACACTCAACGGCGAATTTACCAGCAGGCTGAGTAAAGTCAGGTAGGCGGCAGATTTTGGGGGCGGCAAATTTGGGGCCAATTTTTATAAGTTTCAGAAATTAAAATATACATATTTATACAGGTACCTGAATGTAATTAAGTAGCTCTACACAAACAATTCATGGTAGGAATAGTTTATAATTGTTTTGTAACTTTTACTAAACAATACGTGTTTTTTAAGGAAGACAAATTAGAAATAGACTGAATAAGAAGTAGACGAATTAAAAAGACTAATAAGAATAATATAAGTGGACTAATACCTAACTGAAATGTCTAATAGATAAAAGTGGGCGAACTCAGGAATTTGTACGACGACAACTTAAGAAAAGGGCGTGTTAGGAATGGACGAATTATGAAGCTGACAACTTTGGAAATGGACAAGGTAGGAAGTGGACAAACTTGACCGAAGGGGTCGCGTTTCACTGTCATCTGGGAGTGACATGCGACCGCACTTGGACCGCACTAATAATCTAGGAACTGACACATTGGTTCACAATCGTACTAATTACGGGAAAAAGGTGGTGTACAAGGATCTTTTACTTATACTACGTATTCAATGGTGGTGTAATTAGGACTTTAGTGCACAAGTGATACAGATACAATTTCATTGACATAAAATTGTAATGAATATGATTGTGAACTAGGGTACCGAATTGTAGATGTCGGTAGGTGCGGCAAAATGTTAATAGCCTACTGGCGGCAAAATAATGTGTACCTAAATCCGCCACTGCTGACACTTACTATTTAGCCTATGCTTCATAAACAGCCGTTGAAGATAACTAATTCTAAAGAAACTTACTAGATAGTTTAAAGTAGAAATTTATATATATGTTTAGCTAGATAGGCATGTGATGTTGCAACTTGTGCAAACATTCTTTATATGGGTACGTATACCTGACTTATTTATAACGAAACCATGAAAACTGAAAAGCTTTCACAACTTTTTTTTACATGCCGTAGGTGGAAAACAAGCAGAATAGCTGCCTGATGGTAAGCAGTCGCCATCGATGGAAACTTGTAACACAAGAGGCATCAAAAATATGTTGAAAGAACCTTATGTTGTAGCTTCTCGGAAACACCATAGAAGGTAACTCATTTCACATTTCGCAATTTTTTATTCGGCAATACGTTGAAAATTACATTCAAATGGAAAGTTATCCAAATGGAGTCGCTGTTTCGTATTCCAAAGCAAACTCCAACTTTACTGAAATCAGAAAATCTGAATCCTTGTCAACCTCCGCCACCTATTTCATGACAACTGAATTAACTACGCATCATCAAGTCCTTTCCCGCCAAACTACGCCATCTATTGAAGATAACCTGTATCTTTGTTTTTTTTTCTGGCACGTCACGCCTGTTGCATACGGCCAGCCAATTGTTTACACAATACAAAAGACCCTTGTTTGTTTTTCGCTAGACGTTTCCTGGTTTGTTTTGTGTGTGTTCACGCGTATGTGTGCGTGTCGGCATGTTTTCACAGCCGGCTGTGTGTGTACGAGGACGGTACACACACAAAATGTTGTTGTTTGCATGGCATGGCTCGACTTGAATAAATTCTGCTTGTCGGCGTTGAAATAATTTTGAATGAATAAAGTAAGAAAACTCTGTGATTGTTCTTCGGCTCACACTGGCCGTATTTTCGGTTTCTTTAGAAAAGTTTCAACGGGGAGTCATGTCCCGTGGTATACGGGGTACCTACATGTGAAAATGCACATTTGAAAGTTATGAAAATGAAATTTTGTCTAACCGAGCTACTTAAGAGCCGTATTATTTTTAATATTAATAGTCTTGCACTTGGCTGCCAACTCGCCTGATGTTAAGCGATGATGCGGCCTACGATGGGCACGCATGCCCAGAAGAAACCTATTCACTTTCGACTTGCCATGCCCCCCCCCCCCCCAAAACACCTAGCAATTCCTAACATTCGACTCAATTTTTCGATTTGATTCCTTCGAACCATGTCAGAAATGTCAGTATGCTCCTCCCCCAAAATGAAATCCTGGATCCGCCCCTGTGAAGACACCCAGATTGTAACTATCTAACTTTTTCTGGATTCACGAAAAAATAAAACCGTAATTGTAAAGACGAATATAAAACAAGTTAACCATAAAGTTAAAATTGGTTATAAGTAATTTAACGAAATCCACTCTCAAACTTTCCCTTCCATTATTCCAGGGGCCTTACGCCCAACTCCTTACGCTATCAATAGTTCATGCACGAAATTGCGCAGTTCGGGAAATCACGCGAAGTAAAGATAGGGTTTGCGGTCGCGAAACCTTTTTCATCACCTAAACTGGATTGCTTAAAACAGATAGGCGTACGCGTACGCTGTGGGAGCAACTGGCTACAACAATTTTTTTACAAAAATACCTTGACATTCGTTTAAATAATAATTTAAAAAAAAAAACTTTTCTGTGGGTAAAACCGCATGCACTGTTTAATAGTGAGTGAAGCCGCAGGCAAAACTAGTGTGATATAATTACATACCAGACAATTAATTTATTTGTGCTGTATGTTTGTACACAAGTGAAGAAAAGTTCCCATTGCATTGTTTCTGTTTCCCGTGTTGTGCCACTAACTAGATTGCATAATGTGCAGAAAAATGTTGACAGATACGGCTTAGTGTTCTGGCTAGAATATTTCTAGACATGGGTTTTAGGTTTAAGATTTTTTTATCATCATCAGCAAGAAGACGTCCACTGCTGAACAGAGGCTCTCCCTTAGACCAGGGGCCTTACGGACAACAGCTATAGCGGCACCTAATCCGCTCAGTTGGAAAATCACGCGACCGCAAACCGTATCTGGGCGCGATAAGGTTCACGTTCGCGTGATTTTCCTACCGAGCGGATTAGGTGCCGCAATAACTGTTGTCAGTAAGGCCCCTGCACACTGAACGATAGCCTGCCATCTGCATCCATTTGATGCCCGCGACTCTCACAATGTCGTCGGTCCATCTAGTGGGAGGCACTTTCTAGTATCAGTTTTTTTTCATCAGATCACGTTTTCGATTACGCTACTGACATAATTATTATAATATCTTATAAATAAACATACATAGTATAGTATGAAATCTTTGTAAAAACAAATCCTTGCATAAAAATTATAATATTCCAAAGTTATTTTCGGTTATAATTCGTTTTGTCTTTGAATCAGAAAAAAAACTTCATTATGATCAATTAAAAAAACAGACTTCAAAATTAGTAAATAACTACGTAATTTTACAGACAGAATAGTGAGAGTCGCTGGCATTCAGTAGATGCAAAAGGCAGGCTGTCGTTCAGTGTGGAGGTTAAAGGGGGAGGCCTATGTTCAGCAGTGGACGTCTACTGGCTGATGATGATGATGACGCAATTTTGTTTCATTGGGTGGCATATATTTTCCAGTTATTTTGATTTTCAGGCTTTTTTCAGGCTGCATTTCGGTGAGTGTGCGCTTGAGCTACACGACCTAATCCCCCCTTCCCCCTTCTACAGCAGGACAAGTCGGAGAACACATAAATACCACCGGCTCCAACTAGCCGGTTTGACTCCAACTTCGGAACTGGAATGCTTTGACACCGTCCGTGTTTCCTGAAAACTATAACCTGGGTGTCTTCAAGGCCAGAGTGAAAAAGTACCTTCTCGGTCTACGTCTCCATCTTCGGCCACAACATCGCTTTCCGTCAGGTAGGTAAGTTGGTGGCCAAACGTAGACCTATTCTTCTCTATATCTTCTCTTCTCTATCTCTTCTCTTCTCTATCTCTTCTCTTCTCTATCTCTTCTCTTCTCTATCTGTTCTCTTCTCTATCTCTATCTTATCTTCTCTACATAGTTAAAGTAGCTTTCCGCGTCTGTCTGTATGTCTGTATGGCCGCTAACTCCTCTTAAACCACGCAACGGATTTGGATGCGATTTTCACCTTCAGTTAGATGCATTTTCACGGAAGGTTTATATATATAACTAGCGACCCGCCCCGGCTTTGCACGTAAATTACACCCGTGCGAAGAGCCGGGTGGGCGGGTCGCTAGTTATAGATATTTTTTTGTGTAGTTGACAAATACCTCAATAATCTTTATATATTTGGCATAATATTTTATCAGCTTAAATGTTGCTTATTCAGCGTTATAATGTTATTACGAATATACTTATCTAATTCGCTATCACGAGTGAATCACGCGTGAAGATATAGCGCTTCCCCGTGGTTTAGAGTGATTCATGTAGCGGCTTTTAATTTTGGCTCTAGACTTCTACAGTACCTCGGATTTAGCCAGTGTCTTATAATGAAAAACTGGCCAAGAGCGTGTCGATACACGATATGGTAGGGTTCCGTAGCTAAATCCAGACTTGTGGTCACATAGTTCAGAAATTGGTGATTATAGAAAAAAACTAACGAACGAAGCTCTGTGAAGTTAGCCAAATTTTTGAGATTATCATCCCGACATAACATACAACTTTTTATGGTTTAGTCTTTTTGATCGAAGGGTTTAGTCAATAAGAAAACTACTAGGAAAACATTCTTTGTAACATACGCTATTTAGTTTATTTATTTGAGTGACATTTTTTCCGGTTATTTTGATTAAAAAACCAAACTACTAAACTGGTTTTGATGAAATTTATACGGGAACAATATGAAACTATATATTTTTTAATAAAAAAAGTCCAATTCAACAACGAATGTAGTACATATAGGTCGTTGCAATTCAATTTAGAAATAACTGAGGTATCAAAAATTACAAAAAAAATTACAACCTCCCCGTTTTTAAGTCGGTAAAAAACACGATTTAGTTGTTTTATATTAAAATCTCTGTGTATACTTGAATCTTAACAATATTGTTTATCACATCCTTATCCCAGTGATAAACAACATCAAAAACACAAATTCACGATGATTGGCACTTTTTATGCGTCCTTGGAACTCGTAATATAACTGTGACGGTTGACGGTACTGAGTTTTTTTAACACCATAGGTGACAAACAATGACAATATAACCACTTAACTGCTCATCCTTTACCCCGCATAAGCCAAAGGTTCTAACATGTCAACCTAAACTATTTCGAACGGGGCCAATCCTAGGCGCAATTTGAATGAATGACTTTTGATTCTCCAATCGCGTCGAGTCTTCAAGTTTGCAAGTTGAAGTGGCAATGGGCAGGCCACATCGCTCGACGAACCGATAACCGATGGGGATTAAGGTTCTTGAGTGGAGAGGAGACCACGAACCGGAAGACGCATAGCGTAGGTAGGACGCATAGCGTATTGTGAGAATCGCTGGCATCCAGTGGATGCAAAAGGCAGGCTGTCGTTCAGTGTGGAGGTTAAAGGGAGAGGCCTATGTTCAGCAGTGGCATCTTCCGGCTGACGATGAAGCGTCGAGTCGCGTCGAGTCTCCAAACACAAGCTGCTCTCCGCGACCGACGTGGCATCTCTTTGCAAAAGGGAATTTTGACTACATGCATGAATTATCTTTAGCAAACAAGCAGACGGGCTGGCTGATGGCACAGAAGACATAATAGCACACAGAAGGTTCACTCCGAGAAGAAATTTAAATAAATACGGACTCTACCTACAAGGCAATAAAGTAGCAATTAAACTCGTACGGCGCTGGATACCGCTTGCCATATTCACCTAGAAGGTAATTTTTGTTTAGAAATAATAGGCTTGTGTTTGACCACCTCGCCTGATGTTAAGCGATGATGGGGTCTACGTTGGAGCACGCTTGCCTAGAAGAAACCGATTCACTCGTGATTTGAAGACACCCAGATTGTAACCATCGGGGAACACCCATTCAGGCAGCACATTCCACAGCCTGGCAGTTCGCACAATAAATGTGGAATCAAAGAGCTTCGTACGGGTTTTCGGAATATTAACCATAAAGCGGTGACGATTTTTCGTGCACCAATTTCGGGCTTAAACTCGTACAGCGCTGGATACCGCTTGCTATATTCACCTAGAAGGCCGCCCTTTTTCTATCACGTAGCTCTTTCTCTCCTGAGCGACCACTGACTGCCCTGCTGCGATACTCCTGGGGAGGACTGCCAGCATATGTATGTGATGATGTGATGGTAAGCAGCCCCCGTCGCCTATGAATACTTGTAACACCAGAGGCATCACAACTACGATGCCAACTCTTTAGATTTAGGGTGGTTTTCAACCGACTGTTCGATCACCGATCGATACGATCGATCGAGGTCGAAATCGAGTCGTAGTCGAGTCGGTTGGTTTCGAAGCTTTGGCTGATCGTTTGACCACCAACTCGCCTGTTGCTAAGTGACGATGTGGTCGAAGATGAAGCACGGTGGGCTATGTCGGTTTCGTTTGTCTACGGATCTCCTCATTTCTGATTCGATCTCGTAGAAAAACCCCGCGCATAGCCCTCTCCATAGCTCGTTGTGCGACTGAGCTTGCTTATGAGGCCCATAGTGAGAGACCCCGAAGACAATAGATTTAGTAGATAGATAATATGTTCAATTTTGATATGACACCAAATTCATAGTTCTAATTTCTATACAATTATAGATACAGGACTTTCAAAACAGCAAAAAGTAGGTTCAGAGGGCCTTAAAGTTGGAAAACAAATGGTTTACATTCCATCGACGCAAACACTCACCTCCGTTGATAACAGCTTGTATGAAAATAAATATTTACACGTAAACTGGCCGTAAAATTCGTGATAGAAAGATGTTTAGTGTAGGTACGAATATTCCGGGCTGTATTACCCAAATGTTACCATTTTCGCCCACACCGTCACAAGAGAAAGATCTTGGGCAGCTATGAGCGCGCAGCTATCTTACTCACGCATTTTTTTTACCGACTTCCGAAAAGAAGGAAGGTCCTCAATTCGGCTCAAATTTAAATTATGTTTTATGTATATGTATAAGTCGATTACGCCGGCATCTGTGAACCAAATTGCGTGTTTCTTTTTTAACGTATAAAGGAAACTCTCAAGGTGGTTTCTACAAAAATTTCTAAAGTTTTTACTCAGTTGTTTTTAAGCCAGCTCGAATAATATGGATAATTTTGCCCGAGCGCCTACCAATTTGGCGATAGCAAATATCTATACACTTAGCAAATATTTTTCACGCGCTTTGTTCAAGTCAAAACAAAGAGATATTCAAGCATACTTGGATACAAGGATGTCTAATCGCATCTATAAATAACCTAATAATTCACCCCGAATAAAGTTAAAGAAGCTTTTAAGCATCGTCATCAGCCAGTGGGAGGCTTACCTACGCTGCGTCTTCCGGTTCGTGGTCTCCACTCAAGAACCTTTCATCCCCGTCGGTTATCGGTTTTTCGAGCGATGTGGCCATTGCCAAAAAAAAACTAGCTATTCCCTAGTAGTTCCCACCTGACTTCAAAATCCGTGTAAAAATATTATTTTGTTCTTTGTAGTGGCATATTAACTTAGAGGTTTTTTTAAAGATAGGTACTTTATTTATAAACCGATTTGGAAAATGACTTATTTATACCTACTTACTTTCAGATTGGTTCCATAGAAATTTTGAGTGACGGATGCATTCGATATTGAAGAAAACTTGGTTATCCTTTAGACAACGCATAAAATCAACGCAGCAGTTTTTGAGGAAAATGGTTACAAATATGTATGTATTTGTACAACTTATAACCATAGTAGTGTTATAACTCTAATCGCATTAATAAAATTACTAACATCGTCTTCGTACGAACAACATTCGGTAAACATCAAAAAGTTAAACATGGCCGTCCATTATGAAAATAGAGCATAATACCTACTAGCTCTAGAATTGAAATGCGGTATCTGCAAATTATTATGCATAATTAACCATTTGTCATAACAGTTGTTATCAATTGCCAGAAAAAATATAATCTTAATATATATAAATCTCGTGTCACAATGTTTGTCCTCAATGGACTCCTAAACCACTTAACCGATTATAATAAAATTCGCACACCATGTGCAGTTCGATCCAACTTGAGATATAGGATAGTTTAAATAATTATATAACTAGCGACCCGCCCCGGCTTCGCACGTAAATTACACCCGTGCGAAGCCGGGCGGGCGGGTCGCTAGTTTCTTATAAAAATTTGCATACCTACGTAGTGTCAATTTTTATATGTTTAGTTGCTTGGCTAAATAGGTACTTGATTTTTTATCGCTTTT
This sequence comes from Agriopis marginaria, assembly GCA_932305915.1. Taxonomy (NCBI): domain Eukaryota; kingdom Metazoa; phylum Arthropoda; class Insecta; order Lepidoptera; family Geometridae; genus Agriopis; species Agriopis marginaria. Next base: position 14,100,984 of record OW029914.1, on the reverse strand, counting down.
TACCTAAATACTTCATTTGAAACGATAAGACTAATAAGACTGGACCGCCTAACTTTTTTATAATAATTTATGTAGTAATAATTTTTATATGACGAATCTCTAGTGTAATTCCGCTTCTACGACGCTTCGCGTACAATAAGGAATTTGGGATAAATTATTTTTTTCTATAAGTAGACTTAGTGACGCCTGATTCAATCAACTATGAAGTGATAATTTTATTCTATTATAGTTTGATGCAACCTGCCAAGGAAGTAGTGTGACGACATACATACACAGCAGGTACTTTAACGCAAAAAAGTACGTAATATGCGTAGGTAGTTAGGTATAATATTATTTTTATAATGTGAACTCACTTGTCAACGTCAAAATTGACAAAATCTTCGCGGCTGTGTACGGGAGTACGGAGGTTTCACAGCAGTGACTCACAAAATTCGCGTTATAGCTGTACTTATACAAAAAACTGTTACGTCACAAGTGCCAAAATTAACGATTTTTTTTTAAAGAAACCAAACATTGGTTTAAACCATTTTATCTTGTCAAACAAATTTTGCATTATAAAATATGAAGGCACGCACTAGTTTCAGAATGTTTGGGCAACAAAAGGAGGTCGGAAGCGTAGCTGATAGGCATTTATTTAGATTTCGAGGCCACTACATTATTTGGGTTGTTTTGTTTTATCAGTAGGAAGGCGCAATTTTATGCTAAAACGTGTACTCGGCAAATTTTTAGATAAAGCATGTATTTTATCTAGTGTTTCTTTCTTCTTCAAATCATAACTTGTAGTTAGTCTTTGAATGAGTAGCCGCGAGTGTCATTTTCAACTAAGCGTTACTTACCATGCGACACGTTAAATATAACTAAATATGTATGTAAATATAAATCGTTTATTCCAGGAACTTATTTGACTTATTTCTACAAAGTAAAGACTTCAACTAATACTTATAAAAATAATTTTAAGTGCTCTTTTGATACTAGGGCTGACCACTTAGTCCATACAAACTTCTTCACGTTACTACGTAACGTTAATCACGTCACGTTTTTATGTCATGACATGAGAAAAAACACCTTCCGCTAGGAATATTAACTGAGTAGTTTCATATATTACTCTACAGGAACTGTAAATTTTAAGAGGGTATAAGCTAGGTAGGTACATTCATGCCAAATTTTATTCAAATCCGTTCAGCTGTTACTGTTACGTACACAAACTTTCCCATATATAACATACCTATTGGTACCTATGATATTTATATCGTGGTTATCAAATTTATGAGAAACTTTATATGAAATAGTACTAAGAAGAAATTGTTTTTGTTAAGTATATGACAAAAAGTAGAACCAGAACAAACGGTAATTACTTATTAGCTTAAACAAATAAAAGCAACGTGCGATATCCAAATCAAACAAAATCTAACGACTAGAAAACACTTCAAGCGAAATCTCATACAAACACCCCGACCATAAATGACCGTTTTTTATTTATTTTACCTACTTAATTATCGCTATACTAAAACAACACCACACCTGTGTTGTATAAGCATGTGAGTTTTATACATATACTGTGCTTATGTTTGTTGTGTATTTTTGCAAGGCTTGTACCGATAACGCTATCGCACGTTACGCCTACATGCGCACGAACTCACACATAGTAGTGTATGAAAAAAAAACATTGCTCATACATCGTATGTTGCTAAGTTGTCCAAAAGAGCCTTGTTTGTTTAACGTTTGCTAGGCGATTGTAGTCGGTACCTAAAGCTCGAGTAATTTTACCGGCTTTTGATACATACATTAATTATGCTGAATGCGAATTGCTTTGTTTAGCTAACAAGCGGAAATGGATAGTTTAGGGAAATAAGTGTAGAGTTTATTTTATTGTTTGAATAGTTTCGAATACCAAAATATATCAAGTAAATAAAAGTAAAAGGCGGCTTCAGACTACGCTACTAATATTTCATAGCTCTACAATGTTGTTCAATATTGATCCCATCAAAAACGTATCTGTTAAAAATATGCGAATTCTCGAAACACTTTTGCCATAAAAAGTTTGAGATCCTGAGAAGAGCCAAGTCAGAGCCACTCTATATACATATATTACTTTTGATAAGGAAGTTAGCAAATTAGTCAATTTAATAAAATTATTCAACTGAATACGAATTACATCGCAAAGGTCAAGTTTCTAGGTCTGCTAGAAGCAAAGATAATGACGTCGATTCTGTCATACCACTCACTAAACTAAACCAATCTGCCAGGACTAAAATTATCTGCCTCTCCTTTCATTTTAATATGTGAGAGTCTGAGAGAAGGATGGCAACAATTTTAGAACTGTCAAATTTAGTTTAGTTTAGAGTACATCAGAGTCGATGCCATTACATAACCACATACTGGATATAATTATAGTCAATGGCTAGAAGTATCTTAGAATTTTGATGATTAGTGGGAGATACAACAAAACAGCGAAACTTTGATAGAAGATTTTTTTATAAACTACATATCGTCGCAAGAAAGGCAGAATTACTGAAGCGCCAAAATAGGCATATTGAGTTATATATATATTCGGAATCAGCGTTTTTTTCTCCGTCGATCAGTCTGGGTCCCATAGCGATACGAGCACTATTTTGGCGTTTCAGTAAAAGGAAAAAACCCCTTTTTTCCTTTTTTTTTTCATCAACCAGAGTCCTTAAACGACACTTTTTTGGCATTTTATTCGTGCCTGTCACCTAAGTAATTTTGTTTTCCTGCAATAAATTACAAGTAAATTTTAAGTAAATTTGGCTTCCGGCAATTTAACAGCTAATATTTTAGAGTTATAAGTAATTTTGACTATAAATATTTGAATCAAATGGCGGTTAAGAAATTTTGCTTTACTGTAAATTGAAGTCATTTTTACTTAAGCGCCACTATATCACAAACCAGCAGTCCATTTATTATGGTTTGTACTTCTGGACATAGAAAATGACAAATTAATAAAAGTTTACCTTGACGTCATCGAAATTCTTGTGCTGGGAAAAAAGTTATGAATTAAAAACGAAAAAAAAAAACTTAAAACGGCTTTTTCTCGAAATGGTCATTTGGAGCTTCAGTAAATTTGCCTTTCCAGCGACGATATATAAAAAAACTAGCAAGTTTTTTATTCAGCTTTTTTTTATTTTTATTTAGCTTATATTGTAATTTAGTGTTATGTACAGTGTTGTGTATAGTTCAGACTTTTGTTTGCATTTTTAACACAGATATGCCTTGAGCTGCTTCGAGAAAAGGATTCCCAGTGGGGGCTGTTTGCTCGACGTTTTGCTCGACTTGGTTGAGCCAAGTCATACCGTGACCTCGATTCACATGGACAAATTTAGCTATATTTCTTTTTTTTTATATAGGTATATGGCATTATCTATATATACAATATTATAAAGAGGAAAGATTTGTAAGTTGTATGTAGTATGTTTGTAACGAATTGGCTCAAAAAGTACTGGACCGATTTTTTAAATTCTTTCACCATTTGAATGCTACATTATCACTGATTAATATAGGTTATTTTAATAGGCTATATAACTATACCAGTGCGGAGCCGGGGCGGACCGCTAGTTAAACTATATATTATGCAAAGCCGAATAGTAGACCCTTGTATGAAGCAGTTTTTACTCTAAATCAGGGTTTCCCAATCCTGTTTACGTTTGTCTTCCTCGATTAAAGATAATACCTGCATTACGAATAAGTTATTTATAATCTACACTGTTTTTTCCCAGATATGAACCAGTTCCGCCTTTTCTAACATCTTTCTACGCCTCCTTACATGTTAAATGACCTCTGGATTTGCAAATTCTTCCTCTAAAATCTTATACATATACAAAAAGAGCTACGAGATAAGTCCTATATTTCTTAGGACGAAAAATTGGTAGGTAAACATTTACTTAATGTTTTACAAATAAGATTTTTGTTTCTCTCTAAATACCTAACTGTGGTTATCACATTTAAAATTCAAATGAAACCCGGAAGTTTTTAAGAAAATAATTACGTAAGGAGACTTGTTTTCACTTATTATTTGCAACTACGCGTTATGTGCAAGCAATTATTAACAACTATACTTACCTACTTATAAATTAGGATAGTCATTGTGAGTAACGTCTTAAGGATTATTTTATCCTTATTTTTGTACTTTATCTTATTTTGCTGTATTCCAAGTCGTCCACTATTAGGAGTTAGAATAAAACATTTTAGTCAGAATTACATAATATTTAAATATATAAACTAGCTGCTGCTTCCCGCGACTTTCTTATGATCTTTCAACCCCAATTTTTCCTCCATAATTCGGCTCTTTCGCAAATTACTTTCTTAGCGGACGTCTACACCATACACCTCTAGAAATCTACCTGCAAAATTTCAGCTTTGTAGGTCAAGTACCTAGTTTTCGAGATATTGTTTTGTATTATATTATAGACTAGCGACCCGCCCGCCCGTGTAATTTACGTGCGAAGCCGGGGCGGGTCGCTAGTTATACAATTATATAAACCTTCCGTGAAAATGTATCTAACTGATGGTGAAAACCGCATCAAAATCCATTGCTCGGTTTAGGAGGAGTTAGCGGCCATACAGACATACAGACAGACAGACACGGAAAGCGACTTTAATTTATACAATGTAGAGAAGAGATAGAGATAGATAAGATTTAGTAAACCAATAATACATAAAAATATTAATAATTAACATCATTGTATTACTATTTTTGGTCTACGATAAGAACATACTAGATACATTGTGGAATGCTGAATAAATATAATGAGACACAAATCCAATATATGAATATATTGGATAAATATTTAGCTTTTTCGCTATGTGAAAATATTTTACAATGCAATTTTACAACAATAAGTTAATTAACGCCTAAAATCCCATTAACTAATTAAGCTACTTACTAGTTTTATTACGAGCAAAAATGCTAAAATAAATTCGTTAATAATGCTAAAATAAATTCTTATTTAGAAAGCAAATTATGAAAATGTTTTGGTGTCATTTTATTTTGACAAGTGCTTTTAATGAAACGACGATAAAAGCCGACAACTGGATTAATAATGTAGTATTTGATACAAAGCATAGATAAACACCATTATTGAATGACAAATCGTACAATCTCCTTATCTCTGACGGATGTGGTGTGTACATACATACATCGCTAAAACCTGTTGATTGTAGGTGAGTATTATTTGCAATCAGAATATCCAAAAATATATCTTCTTTACCAGATATGTTGAAAAACGTTATAATATAATTCGAAGAAAAATAAATTCTGGGCAACCACATCGCATGCCTATGCCCAGAAGTGGGGTAAGTGGGACGAAACAGATGGAGAAAAATAAGTGTAAACATTATTTTTTAAATTTGAAAGTAAATTAAAAAAGGTAGGTGTACACATTTTTCTCTCGAATAAAAAAGTTAAAATAGGAATAAAATCAACAAACACGTCAATAATACCTATATAATTCTGATCAACTACAAAAAGTTCAGAACAAACAATCAAAGGTTAATAGAGATTCTGGATAAAATAAATAAGGTGGTCTTATGATGTCACACTTATCAATTCAGTAAAATAACAAATAACAATATAAACTTTTCTATTTTAAGATTATTGTATTGACATACTCACTTGAGAGCCAGATAATCTAGGCTTGGCGTGCTGACATCTTCGACCCCGCTGTCAATCTTTACCGTGAGTAGTGGTCAAACGTCATACTTGTCGGTAATAATTCTGTGCCTCCTGTGATGAGTGATACAAGTCAAAAATCAACACTTTACAGGAGCGCAAAAACAAGATTAAAAAAAATCTAGTTCGTGAACTAAGTGGGCTAGGTTACACTTAAGTACCTTCTTTTGTAGATAAAAACATTCACTTTCACTGTGCATTTTTATTTTTATTTAAAATGTTATTGTTTTAAAGTAATTCATGAAAAATCTGTAAGATGTACCTTTTTTAATTTTTAATATGTGTTTGAATTATGTGATAAGAGATACAAGTACAATTAAATTATGTTGCACCTAAAAGTTGTCTTTGTGTAAACTGATATATAAGAAGTAAAAAAAACTAATAACTCATTAGAATAATATACCTAACACAATGTTGTTCAAACAAATAATAAAAATACTACCCCAAAGATTAGATTGTTTTACGTATCTGTTCGCTATTATCATAATTTACCTGAATTGTATCAGTATGCTAAAATTCAAGTCTTTTGAAATATGTATTAAATGATACAAGTCAAGTTATACCCCTCATTAAAATGCACATTTATTGTGAAAATAAGTACAAGTTTTGAAAAAATAATTAACGTTTCTTAAACTTCTTCAAAATTATTAACTTCTGACAAATAAGGCACAGTTTTATCAAAATTCAATTAAGCACGTGAGTTACATTTCGCCATAAATTCGGTTCTTCTTTCGTAACTTCCCAGACTCCAATACGTATCGAAAAGATTTTACCTTAAATGCACTGGCAACCTCTCTTTGCACTTTTTACGACAGTTGTCAAGATCACGTAATTCACGACTTTTCTTCGTCTATCCTGACGTTGTTGTGTATTCGATGCCAGTGTTACGAAAATTACAGTATTAGTACAGCTCAGGACAAGAGAGCTAAACTGACCCGACACTTCACTGAGGACATCCCAGACATCAGCCTGTACGAGATTAGAATGGCTCGGAAACAGCTTAAGAATAACAAGGCACCGGGTGATGATGGAATCACGACAGAACTACTGCGAGCGGGTGGAAAACCGGTACTGTTAGTCCTCCAGAAGTTATTTAATTCAGTCATACTCGATGGTACTACGCCTGAAGCATGGCACAGGAGTGTGGTGGTGCTCCTCTTCAAAAAGGTGATAACACCTTATTGAAGAATTATAGACCCATCTCACTCCTGAGCCATGTGTACAAGTTGTTCTCCAGAGTCATTACGAACCGTCTCGAAAGCAGGTTTGATGACTTTCAGCCTCCCGAACAAGCCGGTTTCCGTAAAGGCTGGAGCACCATAGACCACATACACACGCTCCGCCAGATTATACAGAAGACTGAGGAGTATAATCGGCCATTATGCCTAGCGTTTGTGGACTATGAGAAAGCCTTTGATTCAATCGAGACCTGGGCAGTATTGCAGTCCCTCCAGCGTTGTCATATCGACTATAGGTATATCGAAGTGTTGAAGTGTTTGTATAGAAACGCCACCATGTCGATCCGATTACAGGACGAGAGCACGGAACCAATCCAATTGCAAAAGGCGTGAGACAGGGAGATGTTATCTCTCCGAAACTGTTCACGAATGCATTAGAGGACATTTTCAAGCTCTTGGACTGGAACGGATTAGGCATCAACATCAACGGCGAATACATCACTCACCTTCGTTTTGCCGATGATATACTTATCATGACAGAGTCGCTGGAGGACCTAAATACGATGCTCAGCGACCTCAGTAGTCTTTCCCAACAGGTGGGTCTGAAAATGAACATGGACAAGACAAAAATTATGTCCAATGTCCGTGTTGAACCATGCCGATAGTCGTTGGGAACGATACTCTCGAAGTTGTTGACCATTACACCTATCTTGGACAGATTGTTCAGTTAGGTAAGTCCAACTTAGGCAAAGAGGTCGCCCGAAGAATCCAACTCGGATGGGCAGCGTTCGGGAAATTGCGTGACATCTTCTCGTCCAAGATACCACAGTGCCTAAAGACAAGGGTCGTTGAACAGTGTGTGTTGCCAGTGATGACATATGGTACTGAGACGTGGTCCTTGACTGTTGGCCTTTTGGAAAAACTCACGAGTCACACAGCGGGCAATGGAGAGAGCCATGCTCGGAGTTTCTTTGCGCGATAGAATCCGAAACGTGGATATTCGCCTAAGAACCAAAGTCACCGACATAGCTGTTAAAATCTGCAAGTTGAAGGGGCAAGGGGCAGGCCACATCGCTCGAAGAACCGATAACCGATGGGGAAGATAGGTTCTTGAGTGGAGACCACGAACCGGAAGACGCAGCGTAGGTAGGCCTCCCACTAGATGGACCGACGACATAGTGAGAGTCGCTGGCATCCAGTGGATGCAAAAGGCAGGCTGTCGTTCAGTGTGGAGGTTAAAGGAGGAGGCCTATGTTCAGCAGTGGACGTCTTCTGGCTGATAATGATGATGATGTTACGAAAAAGTTTTCTCTTTATTCTATCCTGTCTTCTTTCTTTATCACTTTTTCTTGTTTTTTTCTATCACTATTTTGCTTTTACTTTTCCAAAATGAACAACCAGGATTAGCATTTTCTGATGTGCTTGTTGGCGATGGTACTAACGCCCGTCGCCCGCGCTTCCCCGACCCCGCGTCACTTCACTTGCACAGTCCCGCGTATCCCCGCCCCCCTTATCATGTACGCAGTACGCACTTGTATCATTTAGCACATCTTGTTCTTCATATATTTTTTTTAATTTTGTTTGAGTTTTAGATAAAATTCTATTTATATTCGTTTACACATAAAAATTTATTTGTGTCGAATGGTATATGTCAAGATGTATCACTTATCACAAATTAAGCAAATATTTAGATTCGGATTAATCGGTACATGTTGAATTGTACCCTAATTAGTATTGAGAAAAATTGGTTCAAAGCGATTTAATTCTAAATATGTCAATATTCGCGAGAAATATACTGAAAAATAAAATGTGAAAACTAATATAATCGCTTTTATACCACAAAGCACGAAAAACAACTTGTGGATCAATTACTTTAAGGGGTTACTACTTGACATATATCTATATTCACGATTTTTTTGCCAAAATCCTGGCACTTATATCACATTGCACAAAATTATCTCCGAAACTATAGCAGATAGACAAACGTGAGTTGGACCAAAAAAATCGGCTTTTTTTTCTGATCATTATTTTGTTAAAATCACGAAAAGGGTACAACTCGACTTAAATCACTCATCACAGGAGGCACAGAATTATATACTCAACTAGCGACCCGCCCGCCCGGCTTCGCACGGGTGTAATTAATGTGCGAAGCCAGGGCGGGTCGCTAGTTATATATATAAACATTCCTTGAAAATGTATCTAACTGATGGTGAAAACCGCATCAAAATACGTTGCGTGGTTTAGGAGGAGTTAGCGGCCATACAGACAGACAGACGCGGAAAGCGACTTCAATTTATACTATGTAGAGATAATCAATAATTCATTGCATATTATGAAATTCACATACAGATTTTAGGTAGCATGTGGTAGAATTGGTGTTAAGGTAGGTATCACATAATGACCTTGATTGGGTATTGGATTATATTATTATAGCTTTCGCAACTATGTAAATCGCTCTATTAAGGCTGCGTATAAGGCAAGAAAAATTTCTGATTTCACCCGCGCGTCTCGCATCACCCGCATTAGTGTGAAACACAACCACGGCAGCGCGGCAGTCGCGCGCAGCTAAAGTGTACACAACTCGCGCACTCGACCTTGTAAAGCGGCAAGGAGCAATAACACACAGGATAAGCATAGTGTTGGTGTACTTGGTGTTTTGGCGATTAGCTGAGTTCGGTCGCGGCGCGCAGAACCGTAAATTGTTTATTTCACTTTTCAAAATTGTATTTGTAATTAATTTTTAGGTTTTCTACAATATAAAAATAATAAAGTATATAAATTAAATGAATATAACCTAAATAAATTCTCTAATTAAAATATTACGCTGGAGACAGTTTCAGAAAGCTAAACATTAAACTAAACTAAACCAAACTAAACTGAACTGAACTATGCTATGCTTTGCTAGGTTGAACTTGCCGGGATAAGACCAAAAAACCCAAAAACCTCGTGGCACGGGGTACCCGATCCCGGGTCATATCTCCTAAACCAGACCTTTAACCCAAAAAAAATTACAAAAAAATATTTAGATTTTTACTTTTGAAATCAGTGAGAAATACATTTAAATAGAAATAAAGAGGGGTGAAAACCACCCCCTACCACGCCCAAATTTTGGCTCGAGTTAGTAAAGCTCATTTTAAATTTTAGTAATTTTTTTGCAGATTTTTTAAGGCTGTGGTTTAGGAAATATAACTAGTTCTAGTTTATAGTTTATATTATAGTCTAAGTTAGGTCTTAAGATTTTGACGACCTGAAATACCCGGCTCCTCAAACATTTTGTCCCAGGTCAATCCAGGCAAGAATAGTTAGCTTCACTGGCTATCCAACGATAGGTCATTTAGTATTTTAAGACTCGTAGGTACATAGTAACTTGAGTTACTAAGTAGCTAGGCGGACCCTAAATACCCGATTTTTTGAAGGTCCATAACTTTGGACACAAAAGTCCAATCAAAAATCTGACGTCATAGGCATAATTTTTTCTGGCAGACGAAGACGTTAAACTCAAAAACTCGGCCTTAGGACCTAACCCTAAGGACCCCAAATTGGGTTTGAAATTACGTAACCGGAATTTCATGTTAAAAATAACAAAATTTTTCAACACATAAAATTCAGTGGTGTAATAAATAGACTATAAATTATTTTTTTGGCTTTCTACTCTCACAATTTCAGGAAATAAATAATATATAAAAAAAATGTGTTTATTTAGTTGGAAGGCATAAATAATAATAAAATAGAAACACAGTAAACACACGTGTGTAGAAAATAAAAAGACGCGTCTGATAAGCCCAAATTCGGCTATTTTTGTGCGAAGGCTGCCTTTCAAAATATTAAAGCGCAAAAATCCGGAAAATTTTCGTAATTTTTTTCAAAAACCATCGATTATCTCAGAAACAGTACGTATGAGGTCATTTTTGTAAAAATGCTATGTATCTATATAATATATCTATGCTATGCTATGCTATGCTTTGCTATGCTATGCTATGCTGTGCTGTGCTGTGCTGTGCTGTGCTGTGCTGTGCTGTGCTATGCTGTGCTATGCTATGCTATGCTATGCTATGCTATGCTATGCTATGCTATGCTTTGCTTTGCTTTGCTATGCTATGCTATGCTATGCTATGCTATGCTATGCTATACTATACTATACTATACTATACTTTGCTATACTTTGCTATACTAAGCTATGCTATGCTATGCTATACTATGCTATGCTATGCTATACTATGCTATGCTATGCTATGCTATGCTATGCTATGCTTTGCTATGCTATGCTATGCTATGCTATGCTATGCTATGCTATGCTATGCTATGCTATGCTATGCTATGCTATGCTATGCTATGCTATGCTATGCTATGCTATGCTATGCTATGCTATGCTATGCTATGCTATGCTATGCTATGCTATGCTATGCTATGCTATGCTATGCTATGCTATGCTATGCTATGCTATGCTATGCTATGCTATGCTATGCTATGCTATGCTATGCTATGCTATGCTATGCTATGCTATGCTATGCTATGCTATGCTATGCTATGCTATGCTATGCTATGCTATGCTATGCTATGCTATGCTATGCTATGCTATGCTATGCTATGCTATGCTATGCTATGCTATGCTATGCTATGCTATGCTATGCTATGCTATGCTATGCTATGCTATGCTATGCTATGCTATGCTATGCTATGCTATGCTATGCTATGCTATGCTATGCTATGCTATGCTATGCTATACTATACTATACTATGCTATACTATACTATACTATACTATACTATACTATACTATACTATACTATACTATACTATACTATACTATACTATACTATACTATACTATACTATACTATACTATACTATAGTATACTATACAATACTATACTATACTATACTATACTATACTATACTATACTATACTATACTATACTATACTATACTATACTATACTATACTATACTATACTATACTATACTATACTATACTATACTATACTATACTATACTATACTATACTATACTATACTATACTATACTATACTATACTATACTATACTATACTAAGCTATGCTATGCTATGCTATACTATACTATACTATACTTTGCTATACTATACTATACTTTGCTATACTATACTATACTTTGCTATTATACTAAGGTATGCTATGCTATGCTATGCTATGCTATGCTATGCTATGCTATACTATACTATGCTATGCTATGCTATGCTATACTATACTATAATAAACGAAACACGCGAAAGCCCGTTGGTCCAGTTGGTAGTGAATCTACCTTCTGAGCTTGGAGGCGTGGGTTCGATTCCCACCAAGGCAAACAGTTATGTGATGAACGTTTGTGTTTGTTCTATACCTGGTTGTTAATAACTATAATCTATTTAAGTATATATGAATTATTTAATTAAATTTCATTTAATTTATGAAATTATTAATTTAAAAATAAAAATTTTGTTAATTATTATTATATTTTTTTATTCAACAAAAATTATATTTTACTTAATAATTTTGATTTTTAGTAGTCTTTCTGACTGTCTCTCTCTCTCTTTCTCTCTCCACACGAAACACTTAGACTCTTGTAACTATATTACCGAGCGTACATAATAATAGATGCCCTTATGATAGCCTAGTCGTATCCATAATTATTAATACCTGTAATTTTTTCATAGTAGCTTTACCTAGTCTGTGCTCTAGGTCATTGGCAACACTTGGTTGCCGCATCAAATGGTCGCGTTCGAGCCATAGATTTTTTATGTTATCCATTGTTTGAAAATACAGTAGGTGTTGATATAATCGCACTCGGAAGATAAATCTAGGCGAACAGCAAGCGCGTGCGTCCTTCCCCGTTGGATCATAGTGCGGTACTGAGGTTGAACGGAGCATGTTTCGCCATTTAGATGCAAAGCGCAACAGAATAAGGTTGAATATCGGACTTGCCGTTTGACCGAATAGTTGCTTAGAACTAAAGGACGTAAGTCTCAAATCGAATATAATTTATTATGAGAGTACTAATTAATCTAGGTAAATTTTGTCTTAGCACTGGAAAACAAACTATATTTTCCTTCGATGAGTATTTATTTTAGATATGTGACTGAAGTTCTATCCAAGAAAAAATCAAAAAAATCAGCAAAAAGGCACCATTTTGAAAAAAATTAAGTATCGAGTAAATATATCGCTATTATGTTTCTGTCTTAGTGCCGGAAAGAAAATGAATTGAAAAATCACATATATCAATTATTACGTTGATAGGATATTTGGTTTAGTTAGAATATCATGGCAAATTAGCATAAAATTTCGGAGGCCCCCTCTTAAATTGCTGTCCATACACAAATCCACAACCACATGGAATCCGCATGATAGAACAGCTGTTTTAGTCTAAAAGTATTCTATGATCTATCCGCATAGAACAGTTAATGCCTAATTTTTTAGAATAGATATACGTTTGGCCACCTACTCGCCTGATGGTAAGCGACTGTGTGGCCGAGGGTGGAACACATTGATCTAGAAGATATACTTACTTCGTATTTACAGTTGAGAAAAATAAAACTTATAATTGTATAATAATAAAATTAAATATAATAATTAATTGGTTTTTTTTTTTGCCTTGGGCACTTTCTAATAAAAAATATATCTAATTTTGTGCTTTTTTATAACATAAGTAACTTTATTAACCTGATAATATTTCGCATAATAATGATTGACATAAAAATGTAGTATTTATATGCAATTATGTGAAAAACAATAAGTTAAAATAAGGATATTAATAGATACGTTTTCAAGATATACGATTTTTAAAAATATATCAAATTTAATATTCTAAACACAGCACAGAGATTGTACGGCACACAAAAAAGCCCAACTGAAGAGTCTACAAACCCTTGTTTTTGTAAATCCATCCCCTTTATTTGCCTTTCCCAGTCCGGAGCCAGCGCAGCCGCGACATTTTTAAGATCAAACCCTTTTAAAAGTTCCAACCACGATAATAAAGGAGGAGTTGAATTCTTAGTTTGGATAATTTATATGAAAATATACAATATTGTTGTTATGTTTTATATAGACAACTGTCTAGCAAGGTATGTTCTGTAAATATTTTTTTGTGCACGACACTGCACATTGCTACTAGATGAAGTAAATAAGTCTGACTTTAAACCAATAAAATAAAATATTTTCTTTGAAAGTAAAACTTATGTCTTAAGTATATAATGTTATTTCTATTTACGAGTATGTCATATTATGAGAATACATAGTTTTAATCTAAGATTCTAAGTAACAGTACATGAAGCCTAAAACTTGTTTACGAACAAAGTAAAATTTATTTTGTAGACAATTACAAAAATTATAGACTATATTAATTAATTAGTTTTGCCCGACGACAGGGTTAACTCATTGGACAAATTGTTTGTTAATACATGTAGTAACTAATTGCACAAACATTATCCTGTTTAGGCTGATTATTTAAATTTGTTATTCTTACACATAAATTGTGTATACCTACTTATTAAATATTATTAATTAGTATTTTCTGTTTAGTTAAGTAGGTATTTTAATATTTCCACATTTGTAGAAATATTACGTGTCACTGAACCGGCAATTTTTTACTATAAATTAGGTATTATAATTCTAGCTTTTTATAATGTTATTGCAGCTGTCAGAGCAAATATTTCACAACATCCTCAGGAACAGAGTCGTTTTCAATTGGAACAGGTTGCGTGAGGAGGTGGTCGCTTCGAAATCAATAAATGCGTTTAAAAACAAACTGGACTAATGGATAAGAATGAGGAACATGTCATTTTAATACTAAATTTTGACACTGTCTATGCAAGAAACAATTGTATAATTTCTGACTAAAGAAATTAGGTCTATTGAACTCGGTCCAAGTATTTATTTGTTGATAGACGAGTAGCGCATGCTGATGTGCCTATATCACAAACAAAAAAACTCAAAATCTCGAAAATGCCTTATAAAACTTAAACCTATTAGATTCATTACGATAGTTTTGCGAAACGGCCCGTAGAGTAGGAGTTTGAAAGTTTATAATTTATGAAAGTCAACGAGTACAAAGTCACTGGCAACTACTAGTTAGTTCATAAAAGTAATTAGATACCATTCCAATGTTATGCATGCTGTTTTTTTATTTTGTTAAGTTGAGTAACATTGTATTTGTTTACTCTAAAGTTATGTGATCTACGTAGGCGATAATATGCTGGCTAAATATAATTTTATTAGCGCTACTAACTAACCAGTCAACTAACTTTTATAAATAGGCACAAGTAGGTAGGTACCTACTCGTTGTTGTATAATTTGAGTGTTATGTAAATTTAGAAAAACAAGGAAACGCTAAAATATAAAAATAGTAAATAAGTACTTATCAATGCAAATAGAGAAGGTTGACTTGGTTGTACGGTTGTAGGTAATAAGCCTAAAATTTATGAACCTAAATCTAAGTTTTTTTATAAAAAATATTTTAATGTAAGTGTTGTTTTTTCTGGTAAACATAATCTACTATGTTTAAAGAGTACCTAATAGGTAGGTAAGTGAGTAAAATACTTACTAGCTTTATCTTTGTAAAAAAACAGTGACGAGGAAGCTGATCGTAACCACGTTTCGTATAGGTACCTATCTAATGTTAATTAATGCCTTTCTATTATTACTTACGTTTTAAAAATATACAAATCAGGCCTTTTCAAATAGGATTTAAAGATAAGTAGGTAGGTATTAGGTATAGCGATCTCTGCTAAAGTTTTTGTTTGCATTTTGTGAAAGAATGTCGATGGACTATGAACAAATAGTTTAATACAATTTTCACGTATACACATAAAATTTGGTGGCGTGATGTCAAAATCAATACAGATAACATGAGATATTCTATAGGTAAGTACCTATTTTGGTAAGTACCAACGTGTGCAAACACATTTAGTGACGTTTCATGTCTCGTAATTTTTCCTACTTCCATAAAAGGTGGACATAAATTAAAAAGTCAACTCATCAAAGTCTTCGCCTAAATACATGACAAGTTACCTCTCCCTCCTTGTCTCCCCTCTTACACAAAGTGACAATAAGTCGCATACGCACACAGTCTTATTGTTTGTACACTCACACATGCATACAACCGGCTAGGTATTCGGTTTCCCGCCACCGGCGCGAACACGCACACAAAACACGAAGAGCAAACAATACAAACACCAACACACAAGTAAATTTAAACTCACCTCAAAATAAATCCATTAGAAAACACACTTGTTCAAACAACTAGCGCTTAGCCTCGAAAACGCGTTGAAAAAACACTCGGCAGCATCCGATATTGTGTGCTCAACACTTTTCCAAACTTTCTGTGCAGCCTACTTCTTCAACTTCTTGGTTAGCACCTCTAGAACTTCCCGCCAAAACAGTAATTTGAAAATAGAGAGTCCTCGGAAAAATCGCGCTCTAATCACTGATGAAATTAACTGTCAATATTTTATCCACACACATTTTTAAAAGGAGCAGGCAATCAAAAATAAAACTTTTTCTTTTTACAATTGAGTTGTAAATTCACAGTCAAATCACCACCGGCTTGAATACGCGAACATTATTTTTTGAACACACGAAATCGCTTCCGCATTTATTGAACGATTGTTTCAAATCAAACACCACAACAAAATTAAAGAATCGCGACAAGTGGCCCCAACACTTATTAGCACACGTTTCGCGGTAAAAATAAACTATGATTAACTGCTATTAAGATTCGCGAAGACAACCGAGGCGGCACCGGCGACCGACATGCGAATAATTTATGAAAAATAAATAGGTAAATAGGTATGCAAACAACAAAAAAAAAACACGAACGATTATTATAATGAACAAAGTGAACCTGCCAATAAAATCGCGAATTTGTTTACCGTGTTGCTATTTCGGTCGCTAGAAGCGGTTTTGATATGAATAATTATTATCGCCGGCGAGCGAACATCAACGCATAGTTGTCGTTTCATAAAACGAGCGCGTTAAAACTGAGTCGAAAGGCTCGCCCCGTGTCGGAGCATAGCGCCGAATAAAATAAACAACAATATAGGTACCTAAATAAGCGGCTCGACGGGAGTGGCCGTGTGTGCGTACTGCTGCCTGTGTGCGTGTGTAAACAAGGGGCGACAGGGCATGTATGACATCCTTGACGAATAGCCAACAGTTCTTGTGGTTCTTGAGAAGTAAGCACTGAAACGATATTTCAATAGAAAATCAGAAACATCAGGTATCTAATAACAGTCAAATAATTATCTTGTGGCGAGTGCCGAACATTGTGTTTATGCAAGCAAAATAGTTTTTTTTAAACCCCGGTAAAAAAGCTGATAATCCTCAAACGGTGGAATAAATTTTATTGAATTTTAGTTAAGTAATCTCAAGTCACCTTCCTTTCAAAAAATAAAACTAAATCAAAATCGGTACAGCCGTTTGGAAGCTAGGTACGATGCCACAGACACAGATACATACGTTAAACTTATAACAGCCCTCTATTTGCGTCGGGAGTTAAAAAAAATATCTAACCAGCATTAGCCATTTAATAGGTAGGTTATGTACATAATAGTTTCTCACTTCAATCAAAAATCGTCCAGATTTATATTTTCAACAAACATTTGTTTATTGGGAATAAAACTAAGGAACTTAATAATAATAATAAAATTATCTGGCCAAAATAACAATTATTATTCACAATTATTCATGACAAGATTTTTAACCTTTTGTAACATCATAATAAGTATCTAACAAAAATAACTTTAAACTAACATCAACTAAGTACCAACATTAAAATACGCGTCATAAAAAAAAAACATTAAAATGAAACAATGCTCAACTGTAGTCAGTTTTACCCCAACCGACTCGCGAGAATAAACATATGACGTCACTGGCGGGTAAACAAACAAACAAACACATGCGCCGCGCTCATGTTTCCTTAATACAATTATTATTTCGAATGTGGAGCGCGGGTGGGATGGACGCACCACGCCGTGGTCGCTGCGTTTTATTTTTAATTTTTGCGAGGTTATGCCATGTGCCGTCTAGGTAGGCTTCTAGGTGTAGAACAAAACTGGCAAACGTCTTACGGAAATCAGACTTTCTTCTCGTATTGTACTGTACACGCTTCAGTTTATGTGCGATCTTTTAGCATAATTATTACAAATAGATTTCACTCTTGGTTGCTCCACCTTTTTGGTTTAGGATTTTAAACAAAGTAATTTTTTTTGGCATAATAATTTATTCATCGAAATGTTCGTTGACACATTGGGTTAAACATGTTATAGGAACTTGTAAAATACTTATTTATATGAGAAAACATAGGCTTTTTACATCATAATTATTCGTAGGTACGTGTCATAAAATTTATACAACAAACAATCGGTGCCTCTCGATAAATAAACTCGTACCATAAAACATCTTGTCAAATTGACGTCATTGTAAAACAATTATTGTTATTACTTACAAACGTTTATGAATAATCAGTTTATATTAGTATTTATACCCTTGAGTATGAGATTATAACGCAAATCATAAAAAGTAAACATTACTCTGTTGATAAGTCTTGGTGATTATTTTTTTAACGACTTAATATTTAATCCGGTATCATCTAATCATAATTGTATCCAAATTATTCGACGCTTTATATTACTTGCCTATATTGTATTTTATAAATTAATAGATACATAACAATATATAAGTTAATTATTAAAGACATTGTATTGCCCTAATTAGTATTATATAAGGAAATAAATAATTAATGTATTCCTTCCGGGAGCACCTGAAAAATATTTTACATTATAAATTATGACAATAGTCATTATGCGAAAGCGCGAAGAAGAAATTTGTAAAATGGCATGTACCACGATCCACATCAAGGCCGCGACACCGAAATAAAAATGTTGGCATGTTTTAGAGCCCAATATATTTTGTTTTAAGTATTTAATAGATGGGAATTTGATTTTGTTTATTTTAAAATATTTCTACAATGTTTTAGTGTTATTTATTTTCTTATGATAGTTGTCTTGATATGTCATGTTACACGAGGAGCGCCTGAAGTCCAAACAAGTTTTATTAATATTTAATTATTATGATAAAAAAATTCGACACTTTTAGATTATGTAGATTATAGATTATATAGATTTCTACTTATTTTATATAGAATAAGCTATAATATCGAGGGTGAACAAATTACCAAAAAAAAATATTTAAAAAAATTAAACTACGTAGATAGTGAAAGTTAAATAAATTTTTGATTTATATATTTATTTTATTTATAATCATAATTTATTATTAGTACTTATATAAAAATACTAGCCGACTGGGTAGAGGTCATCTTGCCAGGAAAATCATGATATTTTAAATAACAATCCAATTGTGTTTTCAAATCATCCAGGAACACATTGAAATATACACACAAAAAATTTCATCCAAATCGGTCCAGCCGTTTAGGAGGAGTTAGGAGACAAACATACTTACTGAAGAAACATAAAAAACTGAAATTTTCTGAAATCAACAATGGGCTTAGTATAGTAGTTATTTCAATGAATTTTTTAAAAAGGAGGAAGACGCGTGACCTCCAAACATTGTACCCAATAAATATGGCTGTTGGTGCACCTTGTGAAAACGCAAGTAGTAATATTTGCTGCTTTATATCACACAATTTTGAGAAGTAATTCAAGTGCTATCAAACGACAGTTCGATTGTGACTGAAGTTGATTAGGCCCGTGAGCCTAATCTGCGCGGTCCACGTCAAGAAGTTCGTCCAGTATCTTCCCCCTATTTACTAACATCAATGAGTTATTCTAAGACTATGGGCTTATTTTATAATTGCAATGACTATTAATATTATTAAATTTATATGTAGGTAAATGAAATAAACAATAGGCATGATGACTAACATTTTTTATTACCTCAAAATAAAAGCTCATAAATAGATCATAAATAGAACAACGAAATATCATCAAAGAAATCTAAATTAAAATTAGTTCAAAAATAAATAAGTTATTTAATTCCATGCTAGACAGAGAGCGCACTATACTGAGATGACATCACGCCTCTGGTGCTTAGCCATACTGGGGCCTTACGGAAAACAGCTAATTGCGGCACCTAATCCGCTCAGTTGGAAAATCACGCGACCGCAAACCGTATCTGGGCGCGATAAGGTTCACGTTTGCGTGATTTTTCAACTGAGCGGATTAGGTGACGCAATTAGCTGTTGTCCGTAAGGCCCCTGGCCATACTAATGCTATACGGTTTGCGAGAAAGGGACGGAGTATCCCCACCTAAAACTTTAAACGCTCATATCACAATGATTTATTAGTCAATTTAATTTATTTTTTCAGTATTTGTAATGTATTTAGTTAAGTTATAGCCTTAGCGATAAAATCCGAAACGTGGATATTCGCCAAAGAACCAGAGTCACCGGCATAGCTGTTAAAATTTGCAAGTTGAAGTGGCAATAGGCGGGCCACATCGCTCGAAAAACCGATAACCGATGGGGAAGAAAGGTTCTAGAGTGGAGACCACGAACCGGAAGACGCAGCGTAGGTAGGCCTCACGCTAGATGGACCGACGACATTGTGAGAGTCGCTGGCATCCAGTGTATGCATATGGCAGGCTGTCGTTCAGTGTGGAGGTTAAAGGAGGAGGCCTATGTTCAGCAGTGGACGTCTTCTGGCTGATGATGATAGTTATATTCATCACAAAGCCTGTTATTTGTAATAAATTAAACATTCGGTAGTATACAATACATGTCTATTATACTTACCCGTTCCCTTAGTGCAATTTATCGATACGTGTGAAATAAATCGTGAAAAATATATCGTAAGTATTTATTCATATTCGTGAAATTCTAGTAGGTTGTCTCCATCATTTTACTGGGGCACGACTTTGACTTGACCATGACTTACTTCGTTTGACTTTAACTGTGACTTCGAATTGTTTGATGATGTCTAAACATAAAATTATCGAAAACTAGTTTTTTTAATCTAGACTAAATAAACATGATTTATATAGCCACTTACCTATATTTATTTTGATCATTCTCAATCTGATTTTTTATTCTATTTGATAAAATCTCATTGATAAATCTACCGCTAAAATCGATTATTATAGCGATTCTTAAAACTATGCCAAACCGTATCTGCAAATCAATTAGGCAAATACCTATATTATGTACATAGATACAGAAAATCTAATTCGGTCTGTACGATTGTATACCAATTAGATTGTTTATATTACTAGAATTTTATATATATATATACACACACACACATATATATATATATATATATATTATAATGTTATATTATATTATGTTCAAAATGACAACATCACGCCCATGGTCAAATACTTACCGACCGCGCCCGGCGTTGCTAATTTTGGTGGTGCAAAATTCAAAACGACGCCAACTTTACCCAAACCCCTTTGGGCACCGACTCGTACTTGGCCATTATTTATTGTTTAGGTAGAGTGTGCACTATATCGGGCCATATTTTTTATATTCGATATCATATTGTGATTTGGTGGACTGAGTTATTTCATGTTGTACGCTTCGACCAAAATTTAACGAATGGACGGACCCTAACCCTTGAACTTGCTCAGTAAAAACGAGTCAAACCGTCGGACATATACTTAATTATAACCATATACAGTACATTGCTGCAAAAAATAGATAGCGGTTTTTTTGTTGTAATACATTTACACATCGGAAAAGCACACGAAGGCATATTTTTGTCAGATGTTTCGTTATTATGTAACAATAGACTCGTGTTGCACTTCCTACGGATAGAGACCGACTGAAACGAAGTGACCGCCGGCGCTCGTTTTGTAATCTTAAAAAAATGCGCTTCTTCTGGGCCCGTCCATTCATTTTAATTTGGTCGAAGCCGAAATTACATTGGAGTAAAAATATATTGTTTTTTTAATTGATTATTAATAGTACCTATACATAAATACAAACCTCCGAGAAACGCAACAGGCATCAACAGGTCAAATTTTGACAGTTAAATTCGCATCTATTCAATGCCAAATCAAGACACCACCGGAATACAAATTGAGGAACTGGAATCGAATCTACGACCGCTGGTAGACTGTTAATGAGCGTTATTTATCACTGTGCCACGGGAGGTATGACGTCATCTGATGGTATGTGGTGGCTGTCAACAGTAACAGCTACATTGGTGCTTCGTTCGTTGGTAACTACAGTGCGGCCGCTGGAAGAATGCGTCTGACAGTTGCCATAACATTGTAAAAAGCTGAACTAAAACAGTAAATTCAGATCAGTTTTATTAATCCCCGACGCAAAGAGGGGTTTTATAAAAGCTTTATATAGATATAGCTTTATGTTTAGCTTTGTTATATATTAACCGACGTGTGGATTTGACCGCCGTCTGATACAATAGGAGAGAAAGAGAAAAAAATCTCTTTCTTTCCCGTTGTTTGCACGGCGGTCCGTCAACCAAGTCCGAGACGTCTGTTAGGGCCTTTAGCCTGTGTCGGAGTATCTGTAAAAAAAAAACTACACTGTGAGAGTCGCTGGCATCCAGTGGATGCAAAAGGCAGGCTGTCGTTCAGTGTGGAGGTTAAAGGGGGAGGCCTTTGTTCAGCAGTGGACGTCTTCTGGCTGATGATGGTGATGATAGTGATGATGGCTGCCGGCTGCCAAATGAGACAAGTCCCAGAATAGATAACTGGTAAATCTGGTATAATGTTCTTTGTATCATAAGTTATTTTAAGTTAGATAGGTTAATTAGGGTTATCATGCATTATACGACTAATATTTAGGCATGTACCTGCACAAGGTCTGGTCGATTTTAGCCGCTATCGTACAGGGGCCATACGGCCAACGGCTAACTCGGCATCAAACTAACGTTAAATCCGCTCAGTTGGAAAATCACGCGAACGTGAACCTTAACTCGCCCAGATACGGTTTGCGGTCGCGTGATTTTCCAACTGAGCGGATTAGGTGCCGCAATAACAGTTGTACGTAAGGCCCCAGGTACTTACCTAGCCTGAAAGTCAGAATTAAATAATTTATACCATACACTAAGAGAGTAAATTACGATGCCTAAGTACCTACCTGAAATTTTTGTGGGGTCAATCAATCTTCATTCCTCAGACGAAATAATAAAATTATATTTCTTCCAATCTTGTTGGGTCAATCAGGTTCAGCCAAAAAGCGCCATCTCTCTATATCTTAGAGTTTTATTTAGACAGAGCTGTGTCGTTTACTGCAGCGCCATCTATTATGATGATTTATATCGTGATTGTTTTATTTACCACCTTATCACACTAGATGGCGATTGAAACAGGCAACACTCTTGACCATTTTTTGACTTTCGTTCGAGTTTTGGCGCCTACGTGGAAAAAAAACATGTCGGCTCGTTGTATTATTTTACTAAACTTGTGTATTATCAAGTTTTAATATATAATAATGATGGATTATTATTTAATAAGGGCTCGTAAACATACCCGAATGTGGGCAAGTGATAATACGAAGTCAAACGAGGTGTTTTTTCGTATTGTTTCCAAAACTCCATAGAAGCCTCTTGTAAAGCCTCAACCACAAAACTGGGGCATGAGTTTGACCGTGATTTATTATTTATTTATTGACTCTGACGATGACTTGTTTGACGCTATAAAATACTATGTAAACTTGATTAATATTACGACTGAAGGATTTTGTATCCATATAACAACTATTCTTGACTTTCTAAAAATTTGTTTAAAACATTTATTATGTACTTTTTAATATATTTTTTAATTATTCCCTTATTACCTAATTTATTAAATGGTTATAGATAGAGATAAATTCTAAATAAAATTGTTGTATAAATTTGCAATTTAGCTCCACGTCGTCTGTCGCTCGGCGAGAGACAAGCAAGCTTGATGAGCTTGACTCACATTGTCATGTCAAAAAAAAAAGTTAATACCGAGCGAGCGAAGAAATGGCGTCGCGAGTTGTTTTTTATTCGCGATTAATGTGTTTCTAATCGTTGTATTTCCTATTTAATGCTGTACATGTTGTCGGGATAGCCCAATCTAAATTCGCGGATGTTTAATTGAAAAACAAGTGTTATTTCGCGTCGATTTCTACTCTCACCGTCGGACAATGGCGTCGTCTCAGGAACCCAGACTCTCTCATGTAAAAGTTGGTGAAACTCTTGATTACGTTGACGATTACCGTACTCCGAGTAGCGAAAAAGAAGCCGGCAAGACAGTGAAACGCCGTCGTGTATCACATGACTACAGAAAACTATCGAAATTGGGATACGGTCCAAGTGTGTCAACCGAGCCAAGACATGCTATGTCCCCGGATTCCAAAGGTAAAATCACTCTGTAACAGCATTTTAACCAATCCAACAGCTCTTTACTTCGATCTGATGCAGATTTGGACAGATTTCTTCTATCCTGTCATGTTAAATTTTGGTGGGAAACTGCTAACCTATCATTTTGTTTCTTACATCACAACAGAGGTCAAAAATGTTTGTAAACACACATGGAAGGTTCACGTCCTATTTTGGACAGTTTTAACGTCATCCTCGTGGTATTTATTATTTTCCGGTAGTTAACTACTCCTAGGTCAGGTCAGAGGTTTCAATGCAGTTTGGTAAGAATTGCATCATAACATGACCTTGTTACTATGTACTTTCTATTTGCTCTGGCAGGTAAAATGTACATATTATTGTTAGGAACCTTGTGACTCACCAGAAGGTTAGCAAAACTTAGTCATGGTCATCGAGGAAGTCAACTGCCAAAGACCTAAAGAACAGTATTTTTTGGTTTTTCAAGTTATATTTATTAACAGTCAGCGCCACTCAGTTCTACCTGCTTATTTAAGATGGGGTGATGAGGCCTACACTGATGTCCTACATGGGGTGTATTGTGCATTTGATGCATGTCCCTCTCGTTCTACCTAAGCCTACCTACCCAGCTCCTTGAAATACCAGAATGAAGTTCACAACTCCAGTTGGAACACATGCTTCAACAGCATAGATGGAAGATCAGGGTCGGACTGGACCAGAAAGGCCCGGGTGGCTCCCCACAATCCCGGGCCCTAGACTGGAGACCCCCTATTCTACCTACCACCTGGCTTGCTGCAAGCCCCGCAAGTCAGGCCTGTGGGGGCCCTGTGAAGAACCCCTGGGAAACGACACCTCCACTATAGGCCAGTCCGACAGTGGAAGATGATGAGAAGCCACAGAAAAGAGAAGTAAATACAACAGAAATGAGAAGGAAAATCTGTCGCCAGGCATTATGACAGAACCTTGATTGAACATTCTTATTTATGTCAACGAGTCAAACTCAGCATCCAAAGAACTTGGACCTTACCTTTTTGGGTTAGGTCTCAAAGTTGTTTGTCCACATCACAGTTGCTAACTGATTTCGAATGACCAATGTTTCATTTATATGGGTGCAACTGGCTACAACAAATTTCTTACAAAAATGTCCTCACAGCCATTCTAATGCAAACAAAAAAAAAACTGTGCAATAAGCAATTAAGCAGTTGTAGTGACATGGATGTTGTTGCTGCTTCATACAGCCCGGTAGCGATTCTGGTTACTTCTTGTGGCTGCACAATGCCACAGCACATGCTCTACAGTTTCATTCTCCTACATGCAGCCTCGACAGCAGACTGTCCGTAGCTCCAAGTTTATAAAAAAAAAACATTTATTTGTTAGAACATGGTAGGTAGGTACACATACATACAAAGTAATATACAGGGTCTTACATATCTCATATGCTTGCCAGGTGTGGTATACAAATGCAAGGATTTTTTTCAAGTTTTGTTTGAGTAAAAATAAATAGTAAAACGATTTGTAAATAAAATAAACTATTTTGACAATATTCGTTTATTTTTTACCTAAATTAATAAGATATAGTAAAAAATTAGAACAATTTATAATAGTACAAAGATCTTTATTTTGGTGTCTGGAGGTACAGAACCAGTTGTGCATGAGTCCGACCTGCACTTGGCCAGTTATCATTCTTATATCGTTATATCAAGCATCCTTTATTTTTTCTGCAGGGAGGAAACGCAAGACAAGCCATAACTCCCAAGACCTCTGCGTATGGGGGGAGAACCCCACTCCGGCAAAACTGACCAAGATCTGGCCCGTGTTTGACTCTGGAGGATTTGGTGACGCTGCAATCCTGGACCTGAGCGCTCGTAAGAAGACAGCGATCACGAAGAATCCTCTACTCTTCGCTGCTAATGAAGGCCACCTGTCTAAATTGAGCGAGGGTCCATGCAAGACAGACTGGTTCGGCGGTCTTCAAGCATCATGGCAGCAGACGAGGATTTGTAACAAAATTCCTCATGATGATGTCACCAAGAAGATCTTCTCATCAGTGTCAAGACAGCTACGGATCATAAACAATCATATGCACAGCTCCATGTTCAGCTACCGGTATCCACGTGTCACTCGGTCTAACGTCCTGCTAGACAGTTCTAGCATGAGGCGGCCAGCCACTCACTTCAGTCTGACAATGAGAGCGTTACGCTTCCAGTCTACGCCAAGAAGAGAGCTCCCTTGCTATGGCAACTTGGAGCTGCCGTTTAAAATTAAGCAGGATAATGCTACGTCGCCTCAGTTCTACCCAGCATTGTGTAAGGGTGTCAAAACTGAGGAGAAAGGGACAGATGCCCAAATGACTGATGTCAAAGTGAAGATCGAGAATGAGAAGAAGGAAAAAGAAAAGGAGCGAGAGAAGGACAAAGAAAAAGAACGTGAAAAGGACAGAGATAAGGATAGGTGAGTTCTTTTCAGTTATTATTTGTTACTTTAGAAGACATAAGTACAAGTACAGCAGATTCACTCTGCAAAATCATTTCAATAAGTAGCAACTCTTGCTACTACACAACAAAGTGCAATTCAGGATGTACACTTTTTTTTTATATCCCTTTTTTAAAGCAATCTGTCTTTTGTAGACAATAAGCTTTGCTTTGACCGTCTTGTGTGGAATACGCCCATTGACGCATCCATCCTGCAAATTTTTCTTATGTTAAGTCTTGGGGTATGTTCTTTTTAAGCCTCCTTAGAGGCCTTGACATCGACATCTTTGCTAACTCATTTCAACTAACCTATTGCTTTAATAACCTAGAAGCTGACTCTCTGTCTATCGCGTAACTCTTATCGCGTTATCTCTATCGGGCGGCAGGTCCGACAAGTCCGCTACTTGTAGCTTCATACGTAAAGTGCAGAGTGCGCCAAGCTTGCTCACACAGACCTTTATCAAGATGGATCCCGCGAATTCTGTGGCCATATTCTTATTCGAGATGGGGGCGATAAGTTCTGCACTGACATCCCGCTTGAGCTGTATTGTGCATTCCTACCACCACCTACCCGAGCCAACCCAACTCCTTGAAATATCGGAGTGAGGCTCTGGGGCACTCGCACAGTTGCTCCAGTGGCGTAGATGGTAGTTTAATAATGATGATGAAAAGCAGTCTAGCTGTTGTGGTGACAAGGATTAAAGTAGCAATGGTGCCCCATGCAACCCGGTAGCGATTATAGTTTCTTCTGTGGCTTCTTGTTCTTATTTCTGTGGCCTATCCTAAGTTGGATAAATGCTCCAATTAGCACTCCTCATAATTCAGT
Organism: Agriopis marginaria; assembly: GCA_932305915.1. NCBI lineage: Eukaryota > Metazoa > Arthropoda > Insecta > Lepidoptera > Geometridae > Agriopis > Agriopis marginaria. The sequence goes on along the minus strand of OW029914.1, from coordinate 14,073,530 downwards.
TTGAGCTCCGTTGTCTTGGCATAGCAAGTCAGATGTCAGTACTAAAATGGCTAATTGCACCATAAAAGTAAACTTCTAACTAGATGAAAGGGATATCCAACTATAACTTTGCATGATTATAGTACACACTCAAGTAAAACAACAAAATAATACATAATGGCCAAGTGCAAGTAGGTGACAAATTTCTTCAAAATTCACCACCAAGTTAAGCAACGTAGGGCGCAGTTGGTACTTGGATGGGTGACAGTGATGGCGGGTGTGATGTCTTTTTGCACTATTATTTGTATTATGTGTTGGTACGAAGACCTCAGTCAGCCAGCCTGACTCGCACTTGGCCGGTTTATTCTAAAGTTATTGATAGCCCGTTGGTTCAGTTGGTATTGAACCTTCTGCGCTTGGGGGCGTGAGTTCGATTCCCACCTAGGACAAACATTTATGTGATGAACATTTGTGTTTGTTCTATAATATATCTGGTTGTTAATATGTATTTAAAGCTATATATGTATGTATATCAGTCTCTGGCAGCCATACCACAAGCTTTGCTTAGTTCGGGGTCAGATGACTGTGTGCAAAAATGTTCCGAATATTTATTTATTATTATTAAACTACGGTATTCTCTTGTATTGTCAGGTCCCACTCCCGGCATTCGTCTTCGTCGTGCGCGTCGTGCCGGCGGCGTGCGAGAGTGAAGCGGTGCAGTATCGGCGTGCAGTGCCGGCGCGACCGACCCGCGCCCAACGAGGCCTGGGGGGCGCTCGCCACTAACCCCGCCGTCAAGGGACTCAAGTACCACAGGTGAGATCACACAAGTAATGTGTTTTAGGCTAAAACCCGTTGCAGACCATGCGAAGTAGTTTGCAAGTACAAGTTGATGTTCAAGGTAAATAGCCACTCGCGCGGTGACGCGCACAATTAGCATGCGAGTACGTACTCGCACGAGTGTAGACGAACGATGCGCAGTGGGCGTCGCGTGAGTAGCTCGGGGAAAAAAAGCTTCACTTGTGCAAGGACAGACTGCTACTAAGCACATTCACTGCCACTTGCACTAAGCACACCGTTGGAGACGATGCGTAGTAGGTTCATGCTACTTATACTTCGCATGGCTGCCTGCAAGCCTGACTGGCACTTGGCCGGAATATTTAAAATATATATTTGTTTTATAGGACTCCGTTATTTATAAACTGATATAATAATATATTATATATATATTTTTTTATTTGAAAGGATGTATATTATGTACTTTCTGATTGGTCCCATAGATATGTCATCAAAACTGGTTTTTGAAGTTTGGTTTTTAAATCAAAATAAATGGAAAGAATATGTCATTCAAATACTGGTAGCGGCTTGTTATATTAGTTTTAGTTATAAATTTATTTTAAGATAAATAAAAATACATTTGTTTTTATTTTATTTGTAATTTTTATTGAATAAATACATATCTCAACGAAATGTATCCAAGCACTTGAAACGAAATTGCGTATTGACTAATTTTGATGACAGTTTTTTAAATTGATAATTATTTCGTTTTATGCTTAAAAATCTCATGAATAATAACAATAATAAATATTCGGGACATTTTTGCACGCACAGTCATCTGACCCCAAACTAAGCAAAGATTAGTTGAGTGGATGTTCCTCGAAAGTTACAATCTGGGTGTCTTTAAGTCGAGAGTGAATAGGTTTCTTCTAGGCAAGCATGCTCCATCGTAGGCCGCATCATCGCTTAACATCAGGCGAGTTGACGGCCAAGCGCAAGCTTATTCATTAATACCATTGACGTGTAAATTTATAATTATGAATAAATGACTTTGACTTTGACTTTATTCATGATAATAAAAAAAAAGCTTGTGATATGGCTGATATACATAGTACATATTTTTTTTAAATACATACTTAAATAGATATTAACACCCAGATATATATAACAAACACAAATGTTCATCACATGAATGTTTGTCCCAGGTGGGAATCAACCCACCCAGGGGATGCCCATAAGCCCAGAAGGCAGGTTCACTACCAACTGGACCAATGGGGCCAAAATCTAAATTCTTCCACTAGGAATATAAATATGTAATGACACCAATGAAATTAAAAAAAAAATAATAATAAAAAATTTGCTTGCGCTTGGCCCCCATCTCGCCTGATGGTGAGCGACGATGTGGTTTGTGATGGAGCATGCTTGCCTAGAAGAAACCAATTCACTCTCGATTTGAAGACAATTCCATATTTTTAGCTACGCCTGTTATGTTTAATAAACGCCACCAGTCAACTCCATTCAATGATTTTCCAGGTTGATGCGCGTGGAGACGCATCCTAACGGCGGCGCGAGCGTCGTGTACTTGAACCAACGCGATGTGGACACTCTGAATGCGCACCAACAAGAAGTCCTGGCCAAGGAATTCCTCAAGGTAACCAACACTTTCATGCAGGAGGTAACTGATACTTTCATGCAGGAGGTAACCGATACTTTCATGCAGGAGATAACCGATACTTTCATGCAAGAGTAAAGCGACACTTTCATGCAGGAGGTAACCGACACTTTCATGCAGGAGGTAACCGACAGTTTCATGCAGGAGGTAACCAACACTTCCATGCAAGAGGTAACCAACACTTTCATGCAAGAGGTAACCAACACTCATGCAGTAGGTAACCGACACTTTCATGCAGGCTCTACTCTCCGGGTTCCTTAGCCAGTAATCCTCTCGGCTAAGACCACGCGAGATAATTGTCATGTAATTTTTTTGGTTATAAACTTTTAAAGTGAAAACTTTTCTAGGTATGTTAGGCACTTTTTGGTATGGGGAAAAAGCACTGAAATCGCGTGACCATCACGCTTAGCTACTCGTTCAGGTACAGTCGGCTTGAGTCGACAAAGGGAGCGAGAGAGATATAGTCAACCTGAATTTTTTCACGTTTGTCATGTGGTCTTAAGCACACACTTTTTTATTACATATTAGGCTTGCGTTTGACCACCAACTCAGCATAGAAGAAAACAATTTACTCGTGATTTGTAGACTCAGATAGTAGAACAGTTTAGTCAGCGAACCAAAGCCGTGCTTCGTTATTTTAAGGAGCTCCGCTGGTTTGTGTAGGCTGGCGGGCAAATGCACAATACACCCAACTGAGATGTCAGTGCAGGTCTTATCACCCGCACTTTGAATTATAATTAGACACCCAGACTGTAACTATTAGGGAACACCTATTCAGGCAGCACATTCCACAGACTCAGACTTCATCCCTCCATCGCAGTTTTACTATCGAACTGGCTTCCATCGCCATAAAAGCCATCCACACCATCCACATGTGTGGAAGTCTTGCACTATTCGATTGATATTTTTTTTTTTAATAAATAAATATTCGGGACATTTTTGCACACACGGTCATCTGACCCCAAACTAAGCAAAGCTTGTGATATGGCTGCCAGAGACTGATATACATACATATATAGGTTTAAATACATACTTAAATAGATATTACCACCCAGATATAGAACAAACACAAATGTTCATCACACAAATGTTTGTCCTAGGTGGGAATCGAACCCACGCCCCTAAGCTCAGAAGGCAGGTTCACTACCAACTGGACCAACGGGCTATCTGAATTGTTTCTGCCATGCACCTGTAAGTTGTAGAATGCGGTTTTTCCTCCAAAATATAATTTCAATTGCTTCAAACGAAGGTAGAGTCCTCAAAGGTAGGCAATGCATCGCCAACGCCCCAGGTATTGTAAGTGTCCATAGGCGACACTGAATGCTTACCATCACGCGGCCCGTCGCTTGTTTTTCTACTATTACATAACAGTTCGCACAATAAAAGTGGAAATGATAGCCCGTTGGTCTAGTTGGTAGTGAACCTGCCTTCTGCGCTTAGGGGCTTGGGTTCGATTCCCACCGAGGACAAACATTTATGTGATGAACATTTGTGTTTGTTCTATATCTGGTTGTTAATATCTATTTAAGTATGTATTTAAATATAAATATGTATGGTATATCAGTCTCTGGCAGCCATATCACAAGCTTTGCTTACTTTGGGGTCAGATGTGCAAAAATGTCCAGAATATTATACAGGATGTAAGAGGAAGACTCTCGAAGCCAAAAAAAAGGTAATTGTACTCATCATTATGAACCATTTTTAGTATGGGACCAACCCTAAAATCGCGAAAAAAAGTCTTCTTGTCCATACATTTTGTCGAGTGTCAATGACCGTTTTCTATAGAACAGCTGATATTTTTTTCGCGATTTCAGGGCTGGTCTTATAGTAAAAGTTGTTCTTAATGATGAGTACAATTACCTTCTTTTGGCTTTGAGAGTGTTCCCCTTACACCCCGTATATCCGGAATTAAAGCGCTTCATACGGATTTTCGGAACTTGTTCATATTTACTGTAACTATCAAAAGTCTTAATAATATCAATAAAACACGCCCATAAATACAATTATTTTAAAACTACCCTCTTTTCCAGCTGGTATTCTCTGAAGACAGCGAGGGCTGGGCGTACTTCGTTTGCGGAGTCGTACGCGGGGCGGCCGGCGCCTTCCCTTGCCTGCTTCAATATCTCTCGGAAACACATCCTAACCTCACCGTGAAGGCTGGAGTACTGGCGAGAGCTTCTGATATTGAAACTACTACCGTCAGTCGGTACTACCAGCAGGTAAATTACATTACATTTCATTTATTTATTAGGTACTCTTAACAATAAATCTAATATGTCCAAAATATGTTCCTACTCGTTGATGATAAAATACTGTAAAGAGAGTAGATGTCTGCCTACAAACTGCTATACAGTTTGGCAGAGTTGGGTTATAATAACATGTATGTTAGTCAATAAGATAAATAATAAAAAAAAAAAAAAATACAGCTAATCTGTCATGAGTCGACCAACTACACCTATTGACTAGACTAGATGGACTACTGGTTCTTGTGACTAGACGAACCGATGACATTATGAGAGTTGCGGGCATCCAGTGGATGCAGAGGAAGGCCTTTTATCAGCAGTGGACGTCTTCTGGCTGATGATGAAGAGGGCTCATAACAGATGACAGTGATGGTGGCGGAGCGGTAGCATCTGTGCTTTACAATCTGACGGCACCTGGTTCGATCCTCGGCCCTGCCAATCAATGCCTTATTTAGTCCCTAAATAAATTAGTAATTTTTAAACTTTCGCGATTTGATCACATGTTTTAAATGTTTATCGTTATCGTTAACATGGTCGAAACGTCGAGCGAAAGGTACATATTTTTACCTAAATTAAATAATACGTGATAAGTTCCGATAAACATTTAAAAATAAATAAATTATGTGCAATTTCGATGTCATCGCTCAACAATGGTGAAGAAAAACATCGTGAGGAAGCCGGCATGTCCAAGAACCTAAACAAGTTTAATTAGTCCTGCACATATTACTTTGCCACCTGGACTGCTCAGCTTAGTTCGCAGCTCTTTAGTGAACTAGGTCGCTTTTTTACTCATCCAAATGCTCAATAATGTGCGATGCCAAAATCCTCCCATGAGGAAAGAAAAAATTACTTCATCAATCGCCACGTCGCGTCATGAAAGAAGGCAGACAGTGACGCCATTCTCCTTTGTCTTGCGCCTTTCGTTTCACTCCGAGGACGATGCGTTTGACTTCTGCAATAAAAGAGCCCAGCTTAGCCCGTTGGTCCAGTTGGTAGTGAACCTACCTTCTGCGCTTGAGTGCGTGGGTTCCATTCCCACCTAGAACAAACATTTGTGTTTGTTCTATATCTGGTTGTTAATATCTATTTATATAATATATGTATTTAAAACTATATATCAGTCTCTGGCAGCCATATCACAAGCTTTGCTTAGTTTGGGGTCAGATGACCGTGAGTGCAAAAATGTCCCGAATATTTATTTAGCAATTTCCCTGGACGGCCTGTTTTGCGCACGTAACGTCTAGTAACTGGCCATTCTAATAGTTATTATCCTCTATGTTACAGGTGCAACAATCATACGCTGCGGGGACGTTTCGTTGTGGTCCGCTGCACCAGATATCACTAGTGGGAACGGTGCACGAGGAAGTGGGGGGATATTTTCCAGATATGCTGCAAATGTTGGCGCGAGACCCCTTCCTCAACCTGGTGAGTGAATTAGATGCCTTTTTTTTGAGGGGGATATCTTCCAAAAATACGCGGCTGCATTGGGGTGCAGCCAGGTTATGTGGGATTACATCCACTAAAACCCCCGGGATCTCCAGAAGAATGCACCGGAGCCCTCAGCACTGCGCTGCGGCTTCTTCCAAAACAACCGTGTTGTCTCAGCCCCTCCGCCCACGACAACGTTGGTCACACAACGTTGTCGTTCTCTCCCTGGACACGCTTATGTGGATGGTCAGAGCCCCAAAATTGACCACCCCGAGCCGAAGATCCCCTTTTAGTAGCCTCTTACTAGAGGCAGGGGTTACCGGTGCCGTATTCTATTGCCCCGGCGCCAGGGAATACTAGAAATCTTCGGGTGACTTAAAAATTACTAATGACTGATGACTAATTAATGACTGGTAGTCTGTAGAATGCGCTGCCTGTATGGGTTCCCTGATGGTTACAATCTGGGTGTCTTCAAATATCGAGTGAATTGGTTTCTTCAAATAACGAGTGAATTGGTTTCTTCAAATCACGAGTGAATCGGTTTCTTCTAGGCAAGCATGCTCCAACGTAGACCGCATTATCGATTAACATCAGGCGAGATGGTGGTCAAACGAAAGCCTACTATTTATTTAAAAAAAATTGACTGCATTTCCTTTACGGGCTTCTACCCGAGCCAACCCAGCTCCTTGAAATATCGGAGCAAGACTCTGGGGCACTGACACAGTTGCTCTAGTGCTACCTAAGAACTTACTTTCATGTAGTATGTATTCTGTGCAGACCATGCCATGGGGTCCAATGTCAGCCGTGGAGATGGAACCTAAAGAGTCCAATGATGGACCTATTTTATGGATCCGGCCAGGAGAGCAACTGGTGCCCACTGCTGAGCTTGGCAAGAGTCCCATCAAGAAAAGAAGGTAAAGCATTAGTTATTATATAAACATTATTTCTAATCTCTATCAACCGGTTTAGCAATGCGTTCCTCACTTATTTGCTAGCCAGTTCTAAAACTCCAATAAAAGTGTTCGACACTCATAGCTCCCCACTAAGATTCCATGCGATTCTGCTGCCCTGCTGATTCTGGTAAGCGCAGCGTAGGACGTCCATCCAGAAGATGGACAGACGACCTAAAAGAGACCGCAGGGAAACGCTGGATGCAGGCCGCTTCCAACCGGCCCTTTTGGGGATCGATGGGGGAGGCCTATGTCCTGCAGTAGACGTCCTATGGCTGAAAAGATGATGATGATGAAGATTCCCTGTGTTGGAAACGAAATGAAATACGAACAAAGACACAGAAAACTAATACAGAAATGTAAGAAAAGGTATTTAAATTCATAATTCAAACATAAACGCCGGAAATCAAACGCGGGACCTGCTCATCAGATGTGCTGCCACTGAGCCAAACCGGTTGTATTGGTCGATCCCTAAACATAATATTGTGTGTATCTTCCAGGACGGGCATAAATGAGCTGCGCAACCTGCAATACTTGCCACGTTACAGCGAGGCGCGCGAGTTTCTGTTTGAAGATCGCACTCGTGCGCACGCCGATCACGTGGGACACGGCCTCGACAGGATCACCACCGCCGCCGTCGGTAAGATACATGTGTATCCTTTCAGGGAGGGGAAGATGTTCGGAACGCCTTTCCAACAAGGGATGATGTTTGGGCCTCCTTTCAAGCCAGGGAAGATGTTCGGTCCTCCTTTCTAACAGGGGTGGATGTGCTGGCTGTTGTCAAAATTTCTGTCATATGGAATATGGGCAATTTTGATTTTGATTTTTTAAGGCACTATTAAATATATTTATTTGTGATTGGCAGGTGTTCTAAAAGCAATCAACTGCGGTGAAGAGACGGACCGCGGACGTATAACGAAGGACGTGGTTGCATTCCACGCGGCTGACTTCAACCAGCTGGTGCGGTTACTGCAGCTCGATCTGTACGAGCCGCCGATATCGCAGTGTGTCACATGGTTAGTACACTAGTTACTATAATTCGAGGCTTCCACAGACTAAAACTTGAGTTTCATCGCCCCGCTGAACATTTAATTTGGAAACATAATAGGCCTGTGTCCTTATATATTTTTATTATACCTCATAAAAAGTTGATCATAAATAGAGTATCAACGAAAACAAAATGTCTTAAAAGACACCAATTATTTATTTGGTACTTATATAAATTATGTGTAGTTTCAGTGCCAACGCTCAAAAACGTTGAAAAAGTTCAAAGATATGACATTCACTAACATGAACTGGGCCAGCATGGCAGATTATGGTCCATCCTCTCTCTGAGAGAAGATCTGTGTCCTTGCAGTGGCTGATAATGATGATGATGATGAACGCTGAAATCAATTGCTGTCAGCAATTAATTTAATACATTTTATACAAAAAAATATGACAATCAAAATGTCTTAAAAAGGAATTTTGGCCCCAATATATAAAAAAAACATGCCTAGTCATTGGCGTCTATTCTGTCATACCACTCACTAAACTAAACCAATCTGACAGGACTAAAATTATCTGCCTCTCTTTTCATTTTAACATATGTGAGAGAAGGATGGCAACAATTTTAGAGCTGTCAAATTTAGTTTAGAGTACATCAGAATCGCAATGTATCATTTTCCTAAACTTGAATATTTACATGAAAAATTTATCTATAGTGATCAGTAAGTCTATTACTCGGAATGGTTTTGTAATTACAATCTATAAAAAATATAAACAATCCCCATTGTTTGACGAATTCTAACTAAAACAGTCTAACATATTTGAGGCGTTTGGGGTCGAGACATGGGGCCCTTGGGAAACGGCAGCTCACCGCATTTTCAAAAATCTTTCAGAGCGCATGGTTAATGCGCCGTGTGACTAAAATGCTGGCGTGTTTCTGGCTCAACGCATAACCATTGGCATTCAGCGTGGTTATGCCGCCAGCATGCTGGGTACGCTGCCAACTGGTAGTGGGCTTGAGCATTTGGATTGTCTTTAGACCTTCAACGGTCTATGGGCAGTCTAACTGTATATGTAGTGTTGTATTATTATTATTAAAGGATCTGGCCCTGTAAAAACTAAGACACAAAAAAAGGTACTAAAGTGGGACTCGTATTCACTCGTATCGACTCGTATTAAAAATTCGTCTATTGTCTATTCAATCCCCAGGTTGGAAGAGGCCAAGCTGAACCAGCTGCGTCGCGAAGGCGTCCGCTACTCGCGTCTCAACCTCTGTTCGGACGACATTTACTTCTTGCCTCGCAACATTATACACCAATTCCGGACGGTGTCCGCTGTCGCTTCCATCGGTGAGTTTATTATCTACTTGAAAATATTTTACTATTATTTTTTATCATCATAATCATTTCAGCCATAGGACGTCCACTGCTAGACGTAGGCCTCCCCCATCGATCTCCAAAAGGGCTGATTGGAAGCGGCCTGCATCCAGCGGTTTCCTGCGGTCTCTTTTAGGTTCTGTCCATCTTGTGGGTGGACGTCCTACGCTGTGCTTACCAGTCCGTGGTCTCCATTCCAGAACCTTTTGGCCCCATCGGCCATCTGTTCTGCGTGATGTGTGCTCTGCCCACTGCCACTTTAACTTGCTAATCCGGTGGGCTATGTCGGTGACTTTCGTTCGCCTACGGATCTCCTCATTTCTGATTCGATACAATCTGACGGCACTCGGTTCGATCCTCGGCCCAGCACCAGACATATTCATACTAATTAAATAAATGATATGCAGTTTCGATGCCATCTCTCAACAATTGTGAAGGAAAACATCATGAGGAAACCGGTATGTCCAAGAACCTCATAACTTTAAAGACATATGACATACACCAATATGCACTGGGCCAGCATGGTGGATTAGGACTAATCCTATCTCTGAGCGAAGGCCTGTGTCCCTGCAGTGGGAAAATGATAGGCTGATAATGATGAATGATGAACAGAAAAGGGTAAGGTCGTGTGTAGGGTGAGCTCGACTAAACGTATCAAGCCTGATTTCTCATAATATGCCAGGCCACATTACCATCTCCACTGTCCATTTGAGAATCAGATATATTATTTTTCGCTTGACTGATATAAGTGTTGGTCCTATCCTACAGTAAAAGTTGAACACAATGATGAGTGCAATGACCTCTTTTCGGCTCAGTACAGTATTTTTTTATGCCATAGGTGGCAAACAAGCAGGCGGGCCGCCTGATGGTATCAGTCACCGTCGCCTATGGATACTTGTAACACCAGAGGCATCACAAATACGTTGCCGACCCTTAAGGGCTCTATTAACTCGCCTTTTGAATGCGTAACCCTGTATATCTTATTCATTCATTGAAAACATTTGTTGGTAATTGTTTTTGTTTGTCAGCTTGGCACTTGCGTCTGAAGCAGTACTACCCGTCGTCCGAGGCGTCTTCGCCGGCAGAGGAGAGGCCCGCTGTCGAGCTTGCGCCGCCCGTCGCGCCTCGCACGCCTTCCTCAGGTACGTTAAACTAGTATATGTCATGTCACATGTCATGGTAAAGTGTAAAACCGGCTATCATAATAAAATGCTTACACAACATTTCGTGTCTGTGCTGTTGACCGTTGAAGAGTTCCTTTACCTGGATCTAACCCTGGATGTCGATTCAGGTCATGCTTACCATAAAAATGCATTTTCATCGGAACTGAATCAACATGTAAAAATTCAACTCCGTAGGATAAGAGGAACTGGTTCTAATTCTGCATGCAAGATTTGACCTAAACATACAAATGCATAGAACCTGATAACTAAATTATTATTTTCTTGTACTTTAATTTAACTTTTTGTTGCAGAAACCAAACAGCAGTCTTCCTCAACGACGAAACACAAAGCAGGCGTCATAGAGATGCGCGCTCTCAGCGCAAAATTCCACGAGAAACTGAACAAACCGCAGAAGCTGTCCCATACTAGGAAAAGCTTTGACGTACAAAAGACACCAACCAAAACTGACAAGCCGACTGACAAGTCGGAAAAAGATGTCAAGCACAAGGTTGAATATAAACTCGACAAGCCTGAAGCAAAAGTAGAAAAAACTCCTGAAAACTCTGACAAAGAAGACAGGACGGATAAAACAGAAGTGAAAAATGAGAAGCCAGAAGTGAAATCGGTAAAAACTGAAATTAATTCCGTTAAAACAGAACCGAAATCGGAGAAAAATTATGTCAAAATAGAGAAATCTGAACGATCAGAGAAAACAGATAAAATAGAAACTAAACCAGAGCGGTCAGAAAATAAAGATAGATCAGAATCAAAGACGGACAAAAATTACAAGACAGAAAAATCTGAACGTGAATCAAGAGACAGGAATCATTCACACAAAGACAGGCATTCAGACAAACATCGGTCGGACCGTGACCATCACAGAAGACACTCGTCTTCCCATCACAGATCGTCACACCACAAGTCTGACCGTTCTCGAGACCACAAAAAAGACCACAAGTCTTCCGATGACAGAAAATCAGACGAAAGAAAGTCAGAACAGAAACATAGGGAGAAAACAGACACTATAAAAGATGTAAAAACTATATCAGAAGCCGTTGAAAACGCAAGAATACCGGAGGTCTTACATCGGCCCCCAGATTAGTGCATTAGAGAAGTTAAAGGTGTTACGGACTCAAATTTTTTATTTGTATGTGTCAGTGTTATAAAGAGAGAGGCGTGTGGATTATTTATGTGCAATCAAGGGTGGGGATGGAAGCAGATATTAGTGATCTCAAAGTTTTATAGAAGAGAATAGTGTTTGAGCGATTGCTCAGTGTGTTTTCATTTAGGGATCCCACTTTTGAGGAGCATAATTATGTCAAGATTGAAAGATCTCAATTAATATTAGGAGAATTTACCTAATTAGCTGTTTTTGTATAATTTTGAAGATCAGTATTATACAAAGACTTGCCCCAGTTTTCTCTAGGATAAAGTGCAGGTGTGCAATGTTCTAGCTATGCCAGAGCCAAATTCCAACTTTAACTAAGAGTTTATGGCTTTTGCGAAGATGTTTCAAAACTGAAGCAAAAGGGTTTGAACATTTTCGTATGAAGCCTGGCATCTTAAACACTTTTTTTTTTTTTGCGTCTCACAGTGTAACTTATGTATTTGAATTGAGAACATATAGAGAGACAATCAAAAATGTCAAAAAACAATGTCCTAAAAGGTCTTGTTATGGAGATAATTGAACATAAAGATTGCATAGTGGCTTAATATTTATTCTAAATTTAGCTCGGGTATTAAGTCTGCCCTAAGTTTAGTCAGCGACGTGCTTCGTTATTTTAGGGAGCTCGGCTGGTTTGTGTAGGCTGGCGGGCAAATGCACAATACACCCTAAGCGGGATGTTAGTGCAGGTCTTATCATCCCCACTTTGAATTAGAATTAGACATACACTAAGATAAATCTGATAATCATGAGAACATTGCACACTGGCAATATTAAGTGCCTGTGTTTAGGAGAAAGGGTGAGAGATCTTCGTGAACTTGTTAGGATTTCATAAACTTGTAATAATTTATTAGGAAACCTTGTATTTGTAGAAAATACACTGCTAAAGTCTCAACCCTTGATGTTTTAGTATAGGTTTACTTGTAAATATTAAGTAGTCTCTTAGAGGCTAGGCGAAAGTGAATTTTAAAGGATGGACGCAGTTTTAGATTGATATCTGAGGCTTGATTCGCACTGGTGGTAATTTTCCAGCGTAAAGTGCCTTAATGTTACACCGTTACCAAAGTAGATAGCAAAACCTACTATTTAAAACTAACTAAGCCAGTTTTATGATTACTAGGAACTAGTGTATTGGCTTACTCTGAAAAATTGCCAATGTGAAGATAGCCTAAAAATCAGTGCATTTTTACATTGTGTTCACATAATTTCAAACAATTTTTTTTACAAATGTCTTTTATTGGAATTACTATTTTGTTAATGTTCTGATTCCTGAGTTTTACAAATTGTATATTTTTGAATTTTGAGTCTGTCATGCTGACTATGACTTATATGACTGCTGTTTTTTACGTTGCGTTTGTTAGACGAGGATAGCAATACTTTGTAGGTTTAGTTATAACTGAACCTACAAAAAGGGGTTACCTAGGTAATCCCTTTAAGGTACCCCTTAAAGGGGATTGAAATTATTTGTATGGAGGCTGGCATACTCTATATATCCGCCATTTTATTATTGTTTTCATAATCGCGTCGCACAATGAGACTTGTATAATTGAATTGAAAACAAAAAGATGAACAAAAAACGAATGAAACGCTTCACTTATCTTTTCGAACACCAACTATTTCTAAATATTAAGTCACTTTGCAAAATTTCAATTACCTTCATAACGTGACACTTTAATACATCGTGTTTTCTGACATTTTTTTATTTGGGTTTATGTTCCCAATTCAAATTAAAAGTTTATTGTGCGACGCGACTTTGAAAAAAATCTAAATACCTGATATGGACTATGCCTGCCTCCATACAAAAAAAAAACCCTTTAAGGATAGGCTTTGTATGTTTAGATATTCTACGATATAACTAAACCTACAAAGTATTGCTATCCACCCCCTTTACATCATTATGTTTGCCTGAGTTACGAATACGGGCTGGTTGTATCCCACTTCTGAAATTTGATAAGTCTAAAACTGCCGTGTATGTGATTTGAACGAGTTTAACAGATACGAAGAAATGTATTGATAAATAATAAATAATTAAATTTAAAATGTTCACACCACAGACCTATATCTAAGTAGACTTCACAAGCGGTCCAAAATGTATGAAAACTAAGCGTGTGAAATTTTTCGTACTTACCTGTGACAGGAAATGTCTTTATTATGTCGGCCAACTCTATTTGTGGTATTCTAACAACTTAGTATTGCACAATTACCCATTTTCGTTTCAAACTGACACGTGTTGTCGCGGCACCGATTGAGTAGACTGATTTTAGCCGGACTCAATTATGACTATTTGTCATAATCGTATTGGAAATATAACATGCAAGGTAGGTTGACTTATGTGGCATCTACTTGGATATAGGTCTGTGGTTCACACCATATTTCTACTGCACTAAGGATAAATTATTATTTTCTTATAGATTATAAAAAAACATACTCGCGCTGGGTTTGTGACAATTTAATTTTACCAAAATTTTTGTAGACTGATTACTATGCCGTCCAAAGGAAGAGTACCGCAATTACACAATATAAAGTTATATGATTATTTACGGGATATTTACCGTTGTGGATATCCCTTAAATAATGATATAACTTTAGTGAACAACCGTGATAGTTTAAAACAGTGTATTACACAATATTCAGTTTATCAAGCAAATAATTGTATTAAAATATTAGAAATCTGGGGGGTTAGACAAGACCCACTTTCTGTTAGCGTTAACGCATGCGGAAAGTTGAAATTGTATGAAAATGACATTGACAATGACATTAGCTTGAGAGATGTTGTCTCAAGCTAATGTCATTTTCATAAAATTTCTTCTTTCCGCAGGCGTTAACGCTAACAGAACGTAGGTCTTGTCTAACCCCCATTGTGAGTTAATTTCTCTATACTTTATGGATTAATTTGCCGTAGATATTACGTTTTTTGTAGTATTTTTTTTAAATAATGTAGTTTTAAATGGTACTTTGTCTTTGGGCGGTAGTAAACTGGCAGAATCATAGCTACAGATGTATGCATTGCAGAAACTGATAAATTTGTCAGATTTTATTTAAATTGCTTTATATTAAGTCCATGTCTAATTTTTTGAGTTTTAAAAATGTGCTCAGGATACTTAGTACCTAGAAAATGACAAATTATTGAGATATTTCAATCGAGATACAATTCCTATAGAGTAACAATCTCTCAGTGAATACAGTCAAACAACGTCCGAGCGTCATTGTACATACATTGTATCAATTATATACTTCACAATGCCACATTTACTCCAATTTAGACGTTATGTCGCTTGCATAGTGTTCAACGTTAGTTGTCCGCTATGTCATCGCGCGGCGTTGTAGTGGGATCGCGGTTACCTTGTAACTAACCAAAAAGTCTGCGCATATCGTTGCGGACGCCAAATATGAGTACGTATTTTTTTTGGAACGATTGTGACTATATTTATTGTATCTCGATGGATATATCGTCATTTTTGGGTTGTCTATTAGTCGTACGGCACTTTACTGCAATTAGAAGTATCGAAACATTAAAACCTGTCGAAAATAGTAAATACTTTTTCTAAAACATTAGCAACTGTGATTGCTAATTGGTTTATTACTGCTATGGCATTTTCATGGATAATCTCGAAATTGTCTAGAAAAGTAATACTGAGCTACTTTTTTTACTGATGCGGAAGCCTATGACATAGTTGTCACAACAGTAATCATACTTACTAATCTATACCACATACTAACATTATAAAGCGGAAAGATTTGATTGTTTGTTTGCATTGAATAGGCTCCGAAACTACTGATTTGAAAAATTCTTTCACTGTTGGGATGCTTCACTATCCCCGGGTGACATAGGCTATAATCTATACCCGTGCGAAGTTGGGGCGGACCGCTAATATAATATTATAAATGCGAAAAGTTTGTTGGTTTGTTTGTTTGTTTCTCTTTCACGCAACAACAGAGCAACGGACCGACCTGATTTTTTGCATGTGGATAGTTCTAGGGCCGGAAGTGACATAGGCTACTTTTCATCTTCATCATCACAATTTTTCGTCACTACGCGGGTGAAACCGCGGAACGCAGCTAGTTCACTATATATGACAGTTAAAAAAATAATGTTTGGTTACTTCTCATTGTAGCTGAATTGTTGACAAAATATTGTTTTAGAAATTATTCTTATTCTGTACCAGTGTGCACCACGATGCGAGATAAACAGTTGATTTGATAAATAAAGAGTAATTCTTAATTAAAACTAGATATTTTTACTCAAACCACTCCTTAATCCCACTGTTGGGTTCCGTATTAAAATGAGGAACCATCAGTTTTTTTTTTTTGCCGTATATCAGTATTTTTGTTTTGCTTCATTCTCTCATAGACCAGTATTTAACTGGTCTGCAGTGAAGTGCCTTTCTTTATCGATCGTCAAATTTGACAGTGTTATCGTCAAATTCGATAAAATGTCATTTGATCAGTACTCGCTATGATCGCTTGTATTGCATTTTATCGAATTTGACGATCGATAAATAACGGTACTTGTACTTATGATTCTCGCATCATGGCATTCTTTTCACTAGTTTTTTTAATTGATACAGTATTATTTATAACTAAATTAGTGTAAAGTCATACTTATTTTTGCGAACTGGAGAATATAAAACAGACTGCTAAGATGGTCTTTTAAATAAGGTTGATGATCAAAGTATGTTCTTCAAGCTAAAGGTCATCGCCCATTACACTGACTCACCTTCAACCCAGCTAAAAGCATAGTAATGAAATATCTCCAGAATGTGAATAGTATAAAATCGCTAAATAGTGGTACAAAATAGTGCAAATTCTAAACAATTTTATACCATCTAAAGATACATGAAAATCATCTATGGCTGTGCCATGAAGTACAACACAATGTCAGGTGATTTTCCTTATTTGTAATTCTGCTGCGCTCAGTTTATGGCTCACATTAAAGCAATTCAGCTCGTTTGACTTATCCCAGCTAGGACCAATCAGAACTAAAAAACATTCAGTTTTTTTTTGTTTAAAATAGAACGGCTGTCAAGGCATTTTTGTAAGAAATTTGTTGTAGTCAGTTTTACCATATAACCGAAACGTCACTCATTCGAAATCAGTTAGCAACTGTGATGCGGACAAAGAATTTTGAGACCTAACCCAAAAAGGTAAGGTCAGGTAAATTGTTGTCAATCACCAGTGAATCGGTTTTTTCTAGGCAAGCTTGATCCACCGTAGACCGCATCATCGCTTTACATCAGGCGAGTTCGCGGTCAGACGCAAGCCTACTATTTATAAAAAAAAATATAAAAAAAAATTAAGGTCTAAATTATTAGTACTGAGCCACAGTGAATGACACAAATTGTTTTGTTTTTTTAGCCAGGTTTGTGTTGAGTGTGTGTAGTGAGCGATGACCTTAGTCCCTCTACTTGCCAGATTTTTTTTTCAATTTGATTGCTAAGAAAAACTACAATACTTTTATGTTTTGCAGCTGATTTGAGTCTTGAAATAGACTTATTATACGAAATCTCGCTTTGGAATTATATTATATTTTGTAAATTCAAAAGACGGATTTTAGATTTTAAGTGTTATTTTTTTTTATATTTTAGAACTTATTTGAGTACTATTTCAGGAAGATAATTTAAAATTGAAATTTGTGTGGTAACACAAATTTCACATGACCGTGCAAGTGCCTTTCTTTATCGATCTTCAAATTCGATAAAATACCATAGAATCGATCATAGCGAATCCTGATCAAACGGCATTTTATCGAATTTGACGATCGATAAAGAACGGTACTTGCACTCACTTGAGGCATCCATTTAGTTTTTATAGTCAACATCTCTTCTCTCCTCTCTGCTTTTGTGGATATCTGTCCACAGGTTGCCTTATTTTGGGAATCGCCCATTTCATTATTTTTTTGAATTACCAGTCTGAGACTGTCGGGCGTTTGTGATCTAAATAAATAAACGTATTTATGTCTAGGCGTTAATTTATTGTTTCATGTTTACTATATTTTTGAAAATAATAAATAGAATAATGAATAGTACTTAATGTTGTTTTATTTGATTATCTATATTAGACTAGCGACCAGCCCGCCCTGCTTCGCAAAGGTGTAATTTACGTGCGAAGCCGGGGCATGTCGCTAGTTTTATATATAAACCTTCCGTGAAAATGTATCTAACTGATGGTGAAAACCGCATCAAAATCCGTTGCGTGGTTTAGGAGTTAGCGGCCATACAGACAGACGGACGCGGAAAGCGACTTTAATTTATACTATGTAGAGATTCAAGACACTAGGAAGTAGTATTAGTTAGCCTTACGGCTAGCTGTTTAAAGCAATCCAGTTTAGGTGATGAAAAAATGTTGCGCTACCGTAAACCGTATCAAATTAAAATGCTTATATCTCATTTATTTTTGTACTAATTTTAATTTTGTTTTCGTTGATGGCTCTATTTATGATCAGCTTTTTTGAGGTAATAAAAAAATATTAGTCATCATGCCTGAACTGACAGCTCGCCACAGACAACCAAAACAGACGTTCCCAACCCGGATATATTACTTTGTGTTCAAATCCTTTAAATCACAGCTTTAAATTAATTGTTGGCTCAAAGAGTAGTATTATAAAGTTGGCCTTTTGGAAAAAATCAGTGTCACAGCGGGCAATGGAGAGAGCTATGCTCCGAGTTTCTTTGCGCGATAGAATCCGAAACGTGGATATTCGCCAAAGAACCAGAGTCACCGACATAGCTGTTAAAATTTGCAAGTTGAAGTGGCAATGGGCTGACCACATCGCTCGTAGAACCGATGGGAAAGTAAGGTTCTTGAGAGACTACGCACCGGAAGACGCAGCGTAGGCCTCCCACTAGATGGACCGACAACATTGTGCGAGTCGCTGGCATCCAGTGGATGCAAAAGGCATGCAGGCTGTCGTTCAGTGTGGAGGTTAAAGGGGGAGGCCTATGTTCAGCAAAGGTTCAGCAGTGGACGTCTTCTGGCTGATGATGATGATGTTCAAATTCCTAACGCCATAATGAAACAAAATAATTAGTTTTTCGACATTTATTTACTTATATCAACAGTTCCAAGGTAGTCAGTATAAAACATTACGAAATCGTATTTTAAGTACAAACAATAAATACAGATCGATATTCAGTCAGATCGAGTAATACTTAAATATTGAAAAAAGATAAATATATCCTTAAATATTTTGTTAGTAGACATAGATATTTGAAATTATGGATATTGAGTCAGCACAAAAAACCAATCCAAAAGTAGACTTGAACCATACTATTAAAAGCCGTATTAGGTACAAATTGCAATCGTAAAATTTTAGGTACCTATCTGGATTTTCGGGCATATAACGGATAAAGGCCAATAAAAAAAAATTGTCAAGACGAATATAAAACAAGTAAACCATAACATCAAAATTGTTTGTCAGTAATTTAACGAAAACCACTCTCAATCTTTTTCCTCTGAGAGTTAATTTAAAGCCGTTATTTTCAATAAAAAATACTATTTATTTATAATTCAATTTATTACAGTTATTGAATTTTCTAAAGGATTTTCTATTTGATAGAATCAGAACGCCTTAAATACAGTTTTCGTTGCTTTTTTCGTCAAAAATTTGAGAAGGCTTTATGCATTTTTTAGATATTTTAATGACATGATTTAAACTTATTTGTTGGTACATATTTCTAAAATGTATCTTAAAAAGCCCGTTTTTCGTGAATTATGGACCCAACATCCATGTTTGTTAAATAATTTTATTGTTGTTAGAAATGGCACATCGGCAAGATTCAAATGAAAAGTAACGAGACGAAATATGAAGAATACTGTTAAGAAAATTATTGCAAATAAAGTATTTTTAAATACAATATTGAATAATTATGAATACTTACAATTGCAAGTTTTGTGCGCAACTTACGTATAAACATTAGTAAATTTGATTTTATATATTTATAATTGTCACAATGAAGACAGCTTAACCTAAATTATTATACAATTTTGAGATATATTGAAATTGCACTTTTATAAGGCACTTGAATTACAATCGATAAATACAAAATATCTTTGTATATCCTATAGCAATACTTCGAATTTGTCAAAAAAATTAAATAAAGTAAGATTCATATGAGATAAAAAAATCTAATACCAGGCAAATTTTTATACATTTTCTTTTTATTTATAAAAAACGCTTTCCCTATCAGTCCCAAATATAAATAAATATTACTTTTAAACTATATCGCTTAAATATTTCAGAAGAGTACAACCGAAAACTTATCTAGGTAAAAATCACTGAAATACGTTAACACTTTCAAAGTCATACTTTCTTCAAATAATTTATGAAAATCGTTACATTTTGTACTGTGACAAGGTTGTGTTAACATATTATTGTGGCAAGTTGTGTTAGAATGACTTTACAACGTTAAGAAGGGTTAAAACGCTTTGGTAAATTGAGGGTAGTCGCTCACTTGACGGTCACTGAAACAAAAATATTGAAACATTATACCAACAATTTTATTTTATTTAAAACAGATATTTAAAACCTAAATCTATTACTACCTAAACATACACATCACATCAGCAGCCATCAAACGTCCACTGCTGAACAAAGGCCTCCCTCTTAAAGAGGGGTGTTGCCATAATCCCCACGCTTGGCAGGCGGCTTGGGGATCGCAGTACGTTCACCGTGTACTAATAGGATGCTGCTGCCCATCCTCCGGTGGTTCTGGTCGCAGTTTTAGGACATACCCGGGTCCCACACTACTACCTAACATTACTACCTAATCCTACTAATATTATAAACGCGAAAGTTTGTATGTATAGACTATAAATGTATGGATGTTTTTTCCTCTTTCACGCTGCAACGGAACAACTGATCGACCTGATTTTTTGCATGGGTATGGTTCAAGAGCCAGACATAGGCTACTATTCATCATCATCATCACCATTTTTCATCACTACGCGGGTGAAACCGCGGGGCACAGCTAGTTATTATATACAAATTAAAATAAAATATTAATAAACATTATACCCGAGTTCAGAATTAGAGATCAAAAAGGTAAACACAGAAATGTCAAAAAAAAATTGACATTTGAAACAAACAAATAGTTGAACATTTTATCACCGGAAAATCTATATTTATGTTCAGATGTACTTTATATACATCTACCTTCTGAAAAAGATACTGGTAATAATAATTGCATTTATACGGGGTGTAAGGGGAACACTCTCGAAGCCAAAAGAAGGTAATTGTACTCATCATTATAAACAACTTTTACTATAGGACCAACCCTGAAATCGCGAAAAAAATATCAGCTGTTCTATAGAAAACGGTCATTGACACGACAAAATGTATGGAACAGCAGATTTTTTTTTCGCGATTTTAGGGCTGGTCCCATAGTAAAAGTTGTTCATAATGATAAGTACAATTACCTTAAGACACATCTACAAGATCTGTGTAGTAACGCTAAGGAGGGGTGGGGACTTTGATTTGTTTGTTTTTGTTGACATTGCGGGGGGAGAGGACATGGTGATTACGTCAGCAATATTTATCAATTACTTTATCTGATTATCTGCAAAATTTGCTTGAATATAAGTCCTTATTTCTCGACTCGTGGATAACAATAAAGTAAAATGAACACATTAAAAAACATACAAATTTGTACGTAAGGGCAATGCTTAATTTTTGCTGACAATTGTACTGATCTGATTTTTCTTATTTAACAGACCTTTTGGCTCAGTTAACTCTTTTCACATATCCCTGTGTATACTAGTTAGAGTATAGTTGCAATTTTTTTGCTCTCTTCGCTGGTTTTTTTGTAAAGCTCTGATATGATTGCTAAGTATCGCTACAACAGAATTCTGCTTATTTTAGTAGTTACTGACCACAAATCTGTTGACTTTAGAAGCGGCGTTTGATTTGGAGACCGACGTTGTCACGTTCATGCTCTCGAACTTTTGACGCAAGCTGCAACAGACAATTACATTCGATAAAAACATTCGAGGAGCGATTGTGGCCAAGTGGTAGCATGTGCAAGCAAGCAACGGTGAAGGAAAACATCGTGAGGAAAGGTACGTTAAGATAAAATTCGCAGTATTTAATTATGTCTTCGTGTCAATCAGTGCTGATAAGATTGGTGACGAACGAAAGTCACCGACATAGCCCACCGGATTAGCAAGTTGAAGTGGCAGTGGGCAGGGCACATATAAATATACGTACTTACAATCTGGGTGTCTTTAAATCACGAGTGAATCGGTTTCTTCTAGGCAAGCGTGCTCTATCGTAGACCGCATCGTCGCTTTACATCAGGCGAGTTGGCGGTCAAACACAAGCCTATTAATAAATAAAAAATAAAAATAAACACGCAGAACAGATGGCCGATAGGGCCGAAAGGTTCTGGAATGGAGACCACGGACCAGTAAGCGCAGCGTAGGACGACCACCCACCCACAAGATGGACAGACTACCTAAAAGAGACTGCAGGGAAACGTTGGATGCAGACTGCTTCCAACCGGCCCTTTTGGAGATCGATGGGGGAGGCCTACGTCCAACAGTGGACTTCCTATGGCTGAAATGATAAAAGATAGTATACAGGTACCTCTTAGCAGTCTCAAGCTGAGATTCCCCATCCTCTTCTTGGTCCCCCCGCTCGATGACGACATTGGAGGCGGAGCGCTGGGGCTCCGACTCGGACCAATTCTCGAACCTGCCGCGGAAGCTCTTGGTGCGGGCCAACTGCTGCGCCTGGTACAGTCACAGAAAGTTTGTTTTTGTTTAAATTAGAACGGTTGTAATTTTTGTAAAAAAATTGTTGTAGCCACTGTAACCAGTTGCACCCAACGAAACGTCAGTCATTCGAAATCAGTTAGCAACTGTGATGCGGAGTTCGACGCGTTGATCTAAATAAGAATGTTCAATCAAGGTTCACTCAAAATTCCTGGAAACAGATTTTCCTTCTCATTTCCGTTCTATTTACTTCTCTTTTCTGTGGGTACAGTTAACATAACATAACATTGTGACATCTTTATTTAATCACATAGGTGGCACACAAGCAGACGGGCTGCCTGATGGTAAGCAGGCACGGTCACCTATGGATACTTGTAACTCCAGAGGCATCACAAATACGTTGCAGCTAATTCTCCTTTTGAAGAACCCAAATTTGTAGTTTTTCGGAAACGCCACTGAAGGTAGCTCATTCCAAATTTTTTTTGTATCATCATCAGCCTCCAGCCATCATCATTTCAGCCTTCTTTATCAAAGTCACAATGTCTTTGTTCTGTGGTAATAATATTGTGACGCCAAACAATTTGTTCTTGTGTTTTAGGAGGAAACATTTGTTAGGCACCTGGCCCAAATTAATTGGACGTCTGTCGACTGGCCGTAAAGCCGTGGTAGCCTATTTGGGAGACCGTCGGTCGCGGGGAGACGCGGGACGGTTGGTGGTATCGAATGGCGCTTGTGATTGGAGGCCCAAAAGTCATTCATTCAATTGGCCTAGGATTTGGAGCCACAGACAGCCCTCTGTACCGAGGCTGTCTACAGGAGAACAAGACCGTGGAGCATGTACTACTGCATTGCAAGGCCACAGAAGATAAACGATTAACATCGAGGCTCCTTGAAGAAGGTCAACAACAAGTCTCCAATACCACACCACCTGGCGAAGTAGGGGTAGAGCAGTGTAGTCAGTGACCCAAAGGCGTGCTTCGTTATTTTAGGGAGTTCGGCTGGTTTGGGTAGGCTGGCAGGGGCAAATGCACAATACACCTCATGCGGGATGTCAGTGCAGGTCTTATCACCCCCACTTTGAATTAGAATTAGAATTTGGCCTAGGATTGGCCCGCTCGAAAAAGATTATGCTGAAAATTTTGTATTTTTTCATCGCGCGGGGAAAAGATGAGCAATCAAGTGGTTATATTATCATTGATCCTCACTAGCTCTTATGTCTAAATGATATCTACCTGTTTGAGCGCCTCGTCCCTCTCCCTTGCTTCAAAGTAGGCCCTCCTGCGTTCATCCTCGCTGTCTTCTTCCTCATCCTCAGAGTATTCTTCTTCTGAAGACGTGTCTCCAGTATGTGTCCTTTCTCCGGGAGGTGGGGGTGTGAACCTCTTCAGGGGCTTCGGACCTGAGGACAAAGTTAAAAATTGATGTTGTACATTTCGTTAATGATGACATTTACTCCAATTTATGAAACGGTGAAATAAATGGCATGAACAATCACCCCTGGCTTGACCTCACACGTAAAAATTCCATTAAAGTATGACTATGTTTATTTGCGTACCATAATTCACATCCTTGGGATTGTTCAGCTGGTGTTACATGAAGCATTTTGTCTGTTTGTTTGTCTGGTGAATTAATTTTCGCCGTTTGTGTGATAATTATACAACACACAAATTCTTTATTGACACCACAAAAAGGACATTACAAGAAGAATATGTTCGATATTTCAAAACACTTTTGACTATTGGGCTTATCGCTAAAAACGATCTCTTTCAGACAACCTTTAGATGAGTGAATGAAGATCGTTTAAAGAGTATGAATGGTGGTGAAATTAAATTAGTGAAACGAGTATACAGGGTTACGCGGAAAGGGTGTACTAAGCCGAAAAGGGTTCGTAAAGACAGAAAAATAGTTTTACTATGGGACAAACCTGAAACTATTAAAAAATCAGATATTCCATAGAAAATGATCATTTCATACTCGACAAAATTTATGGTATATTTTTCGAGATTTTATGGTTGGTAAAAGTTTATTTATTATTTTATTTTATTTTGATTGAATATGAATTTTGAATCGAATTTTATTTTGAAAATTTTGGGAATCTTACAGCTAAATACAGTACAAATTAATAAATGCAGATGACCATTTATAAGAATCCACATATTATAAAATTAACAAAACACATAGCATTTAAATAGTAGACGAAAAAATTTAAATATATAACGTACAGTAAACTAACCGAAAAAAGCGCTCGCCAATAACCGCTTCAGCTGCTCGGATGATATGTTGAAGAGAGCAATATCATGCTGAGCAGCCTCGTTACTGAAACACCGGCTTGCTCTGAACATGTAGGTATTTTCCATTTATTTAGTGTTCACTCTGGGAATGAACAGTGAGGTCGCCTACTTGGGTAGGTCACACGAAAGATAACCTAAGGATAAGGTAATGTACCTTGTGCTTCGTCAGGTTGGTTCTGCTGATGCTCCATCTGACGGAAGACGGAGATCATTCTAGAAGCGGTCTGTCTGGTGGCGGCGAGGCCGGTGTCGGGCGCGGGGTCCTCGTTGCGGACCACGCCGGGGTCACGGTATACTTCTGGGGACGGAGATTTGGGGCGCTGGAAAAAATGGTATATGTTATTTATTAAAAACATGTTTCCTGTTTCTATTCTGTTCTAGACAGTCATCATCACCATTTGAGCCATAGGACGTCCACTGCTGGACATAGGCCTCTCCCATCGATCTCCAAAAGGGCCGGTTGGAAGCGGCCTGCATCCAGCGTTTCCCTGCGGTCTCTTTTAGGTCGTCAGTCCATCTTGTGAGTGGACGTCCTACGCTGCGCTTACCGGCCCGTGGTCTCCATTCGAGAACCTTTCGGCCCCATCGGCCATCTGTTCCAGACAGTACTGTTACCATCTTACCTGCATATCTTGTATATCTAATACTGTCCTGTTCTGTCTTGCCGGAAAACTATCAGCTTTTCCATAGAAAAATTACATTCAGACTCAACGATATGTCTGGAACACCTGATTTCTCCCTGATTTCAAGGTTTTAAAACTTGCTCATAAGGATAAGAATGCTTTAAGATCCAGAACGCTTAGTATCACTGTTCTGTTTAACCTTGTATTTATCATTTGCTACTTTGGCCATCAACTCGCTTGATGGAAACAACGGCGTGGCCGAGGATGGAGCATGTTGATCTAGAAAATATATATTCACTCTTCCATTGAATGAGCTTGCGCTGGGATTTTTTTCGTGAATATGTCCGCCCACATCATGTTTGATCATCAACTCGCCTGTTGGTAAGCAACGATGACACGTGGTTGAAGATGAAGCACGCAGACTTAGAAAATACCTATTCACTCTGGCCTTGAAAAGGCCCAGGTTATATCTCTCAGGAAACAAGGAAGCAGGCAGGTTGTTTCAGTCTTTGGCCGTACGGATCAGAAACCCAGAATCAAAACGTTTGGTACGTATCCAAGGAAAATCCACAATATATGGGTAGTGGGCCGTTTTCCTACTTGTCCTGTAGTAGAAATGGGATGGTAGGATAAGGTCATGTAGCTTTTATGCACACTCTCCGAAATGAATCCTGAAGAAAATTTACAGACTTTACGGCGGTATTCTAGACTGAGAAGTTTCTTAGCCACTGACTTCTCATCGCCTATAGTCGAGCAGCACGCGCGTTCTTGAATAACTTGAACCGGTCCGAGATGTACGGGTCTCAACATGTAGTGTTACCTG
The DNA here is from genome assembly GCA_932305915.1 of Agriopis marginaria. Lineage (NCBI taxonomy): Eukaryota > Metazoa > Arthropoda > Insecta > Lepidoptera > Geometridae > Agriopis > Agriopis marginaria. The sequence goes on along the minus strand of OW029914.1, from coordinate 14,047,346 downwards.
CGTCTGTCTGGGCGGAGTCATCCGGAACTGCTTGCGCTGCGTCTCCGGGCGTTACGTCTCGAAGAACTTGAACCGGTCTGAGATGTCCGGGTCTCAATATGGGGTATGTTACCTGTGTCTGTCTGGGCGGAGTCATCCGGAACTGCTTGCGCTGCGTCTCCGGGCGGTATGTCTCGAAAAACTTGAACCGGTCCGAGATGTCCGCGGTCTCGATGTGGACTTCCTCGACCTTATCGGCCGCGCGGACTACGTCTTTCGGGATGAATGGCTGAAATCAAATTTAACATTATAGGTACACGTATTAAACTATTTTTTTACTCCTGACGCAAAAAGAAGGGTGTTATAAGTTTAACCGATTTTTTATTGGTTAGCTTAGTTTTGGGTTGGGTTTGCGGTCCGGTAGGTAAATTTTATTAGTTAATATCTCGATTTTTTTTTCGCCAACGCGTGATTTTTGATCTATAATAATAAAGAGGAAAATTTGAAACAAATATTGCAAGTTCATTTATCGATTACAGGAATAGTGATGTTGCAAACTATCGGATCCAATTTATCGAAATTATAGTTATATTATCGATACCACATCATGAAAATAACGGACGTCCACCACGTCCACTCATTTTGATTATCTTATGAATGTGACTTATTTTATTTTTTTAATTAAATCTGAAGATATTTTAATACTTGACACTGGCAAATGCACAAGACGTGCGACGCCAAAATCCTCTTAAGAGAAAAAAAAGATTTAATTCAACGTTTTGTTTTTAAAATCTAATAATATTATTAGAACAATAATGGGGGAGGCCTATGTCCAGCAGTGGACGTCCTATGGCTGAAATGCTGATGATGAATTTTAATAATAATATTAGGACTATGGATACTTACTATTTCCTTCCTCTTGGGTACATCGGTCGGCGGCGGGGAAGTCGGCCCCGTGGTTTTGGCATTTGCGTCCAGCTCTAAGAAGATAGACCGAGACTTTTTAGCGATACCTGAAAACAAGCATTTTCAACTCAGTGACAAATTTTCACTTATTTTTGACACAGCAAAACTCTATACGTTTGCCTTTTTAGGGTTCTGTAGCCCTACATGGAACGCTTATAAATTCATTCTGTCCGGCCGTCTGTCTGTCCGTCTGTCCTAATTTTTGTTTTATATTGCAATCCTACTAATTTGCATAAATAAGGCCACACTGTGAGTTAAAAATGAATGAAACAATCAGGAAAAAAATAACAAAAAAGTCCTTCTTTCTATCCTATCATGTTCCCCACTGCTGGGGACACATGCCTTCTCTCTGAGAGAGAGAGAGAGAGAGAGGATGGGTCCTAATCCACCATGCTGGCCCAGTGCATGTTGGTGAATGTCATTATGTCTTTGAACTTTTGAGATTCATGGACATACCAGTTTCCTCGCGATGTGAGTTCCTTCACCGTATCAATGCTATCGCTCAAAAACAGAGAAGGTAAAGTTCAGATCGTCGTGAAGAAACCGGTATGTCCAATAATCCCAAAAGTTCAAAGACGTATGACATTCACAAACATGCACGGTGGATGGTGGATTAGGGTCCATCCTCTCTCTCTCTCTCTCTCTCTCTCTCTCTCTGATAGAAGGCCGTAAGGTGGGTACATGATAGGCTGAAATGATGTGGCTCTCATCATCATCATTTTAACCGTAGGACGCCCACTGCTGGACATAAGCCTCCCCCATCGATCTCCAAAAGGGCCGGTTGGAAGCGGCCTGCATCCAGCGTTTCCCTGCTCTCTTTTTGATCGTCCGTCCATCTTATGGGTGGACGTCCTACGCTGCGCTTACCGGTCCGTGGTCTACATTACAGAACCTTTCGGCCCCATCGGCCATCTGTTCTGCGTGATATGTGCCCTGCTCACTGCCACTTCAACTTGCTAATCCGGTGGGCTATGTCGGTGACTTTCGTTCGTCTACGGATCTCATTTCTGATTCGATCTCTCTATCGATCGAAGAGGCTCTACGTTATAGCATAGATAAACATGGTTATAGTTATTAGAGCTCACCTTCGTTGAAGAGCGACTGGTCGTCGATATCCTTGTTCCTGGGCGGTTGGTTTTCATCATTGAAAGCGCCGCTCTCGAAGCGTTCCTTGATGGCGCGCGCTTTCTCTGCGTCCACATCCATCTCTTTGGCGATCTTATCCGCAGACGTGATACCTGCAACATTATTAAAAGTTAATGTTAAATTTAAAAATCTTTTTTTTATTTGATGTAAAGCGATGATGCGGTCTACGATGGAGCACGCTTGCCTAGAAGGAACCGATTCTCTCGTGATTTGACGACACCCAGATTGTAACTATCGGGGCACACCCATTCAGGCAGCTCATTCCACAGACTGGCAGATCGCATAATGAAAATGGAATCAAAGCTTTTCATACGGGTTTTCGGAATATCAACCTTAAAGCGGTGTCGATTTTTTGTGGCCGTTCTGGCAGTCCGGTAGGGAAATGGGTAGGAAGGAATTAGAATTTCTCCTTATAACACAAATAAATATGAAAAATAATCTTGTTTTTATTTTTTCATATTTATTAGACAGGGTTACGCATATAGACTGTACTAAGCCGAAAGGAGGTCATTGTACTCGTCATTATGAACCACTTTTACTATGGCCATCATCAGCCAGAATACGTCCACTGCTGAACATAGGCCTCCCCCTAAACATTAAAAAAATTTCAATCGAATGAAAAACCTGTTTTAGAAGTCAGTTAAAATAGAGATATATAGTATCCCTTGCCTTGTTCGCTCTGCAGGACGGATTGCTCGTACATCTCCTTGATTTTTGCTTGTTTGCCCTGTAATAAAAAACATACGTCATTATGAGAATACATCACGCTATAGTAGATTGTTTACACAAGGGATGTAGGCAAGGACGTCGCCAGCCCATGGCCCAGGGGAGGGGGAGGGGGTAAGTTGTATTGTACTATACCTACTTATACTTAGTGATAGCATAGAGAAATATACTATACTAGAGGTGATAGTGAATATATTCGAGTTTTGACGTGCGGGATTTTCCGGCAAAGCAAGACAATGCACGGCCTTAGGAATTTGGTTTCTTTGCAGTTGGCTAAAATTTTTTAATCTCTTGGGCAGCTGTCCCTCCCTGCCCCCCTTGGCGACGCCCTTGGATGTAGGTGATCTTTTACACTAAACACGATATATTTTGGCGCTAATAGTTTGAGGGTGTAAAAGATCACCTACGCGTGTATAAATAATCTACTTCTCATTACTAGTGTAAGGTAAGACAAAAATAATTATCTTAAAAAAAACCGACTTCATAAAACCACAAAACACAAACATCACATCTTCCTCCTCCCTCTGAGAGAGAGGGGTGTTGCCATAATCCGCACGCTTGGCAGGCTTCTTGGGGATCGCAGTACGTTCACCGTGTACTAAGAAGACGTTTTAGGATATACCCGGGTCCATTCAACAACATTCATCATCTACATTATTCATCAACATTCATCCAACACAAACATTCTAAGTTAATACACCCACAAGATGGACAGACGACCTAAAAGAGTCCACAGGGAAACGCTGGATGCAGGCCGCTTCCAACCGGCCCTTTTGGCTTTTGGAGGCCTACGTCCAGCAGTGGACGTCCTATGGCTGAAATGATTATGATGAATGATGATTCCAAAGACTAGCAGTTCACACAATAAATGTGTAAGTGAAGTGTATATCATCATCATCATCAGCCAGAAGACGTCTACTGCTGAACATAGGCCTCCCTCTTTAACTTCCACACTGAACGACAGCATGCCTTTTGCATCCACTAGATGCCAGCGACTCTCACTATGTCGTCGGTCCATCTAGTGGGAGCCCTGCCTACGCTGCGTCTTCCGGTTCGTGGTCTCCACTGCAGAACCTTTCTTCCCCATCGGTTATCGGTTCTTCAAGCCATGTGGCCTGCCCATTGCCACTTCAACTTGCAAATTTTAACAGCTATGTCGGTGACTCTGGTTCTTTGGCGAATATCCACGTTTTGGATTCTATCGCGCAAAGAAACTCCGAGCATAGCTCTCTCCATTGCCCGCTGTGTGACTATGAGTTTTTCCAAAAGGCCAACAGTTAAGGACCACGTCTCAACGTATCGTCACGTAAAAAACATATTGCTAGCAAAATGTTATTATAGCTTAAACGAGTATTTAGAAGACAAATCAATACTGTTAACTATATGTACATATACTGACTGTGACTGTTAAATATGTACATATTTAACAGTCACAGTAATGATAATGTAAATAACAACCAACGATTTGCGCAAACATTGTGTCATTTTAAAATAATTACGCGGCCTAGCTACAAGTGCAAAAAAACTGTTTGAAATTTGAATTTCCCGCCATAGGTGAAACGTACAAAATTTAGTAAAAAAATATATATTTAGAAGGTGTAATTAAGTGTAGTGGTGATATGTTGGTCGTTATCTCTCACCATGAACAGCCTGCTGCGTATGTTCTGTATCTCCTGCTTGCGCTCGCGGTGCCGCTCGCAGCTGGCGGGGCCTCGCTCGAAGCGCCCCACTATCTCGCTCATGTTGCAGAACGGGACGGGGGCTTCGCGGGACGAACTGTGTTTGTACGAGTTCTTCAGGACCGAGTCTTCATCTGCGAATGGGAAAGTAAGTAATTATTTATGTGTATGGAAATTATGTTTCTGAAAAGCAATGTAATCAATGCAAAAAAATTTATAGTTTGGGGCTCACCTAAACTAAACTAAAACAAAAATTTCGCATTTCAGGCAGCGCCTGAATTCAAATTCCTTGAATTCAACAGACTACCAGTTCGCACAGTAAAATTGGAATCAAAGCGCTTCGTATCGGATTATCGACCATAAAACGGTGACGATTTTTCGTGCCCACTCTGGCAGTCCGATTATATGGGCATTAGATCATGCAGGTCCGATGCACACTCTCTTAAATGTACTATATTTTTGAGCTTGATTTACTGCTACGCAAAATTTCATAATGGAATTTTTTTCTATTGGCAGAAACTTGTAACTTAAAAACTTGAAACTTGTGCCCCAGTCACCTAATCAAATAAAAATTAAAATAATAGTAAATAAATAAATTAATATTCGGGACATCCCAAACCACATCCAAACTAAGCAAAGCTTGTGATATGGCTGCCAGACACTGATATACATACATCAACATACAACATCATCAGCCATTAAATGTCCACTGCTGAACAAGGCCTCCCTCTTAGAGAGGGGTGTTGCCATAATCCACGCCACGCTTGGCAGGCGGCTTGGGGATCGCAGTACGTTCACCGTGTACTAACAGGACGCTGCTGCCCATCCTCCGGTGGTTCTGGTCGCAGTTTTAGGACACACCCGGGTCCACATACATATATAGTTTTAAATAAATACTTAAATAAATATTAACAACCAGATATAGAACAAGTGTTAGTGTTAGTGTTAGTGTTCATCACATAAATGTTTGTCCTAGGCGGGAATCGAACCCGGCGTGGGTTCAATTCCCGAAGCTCAGAAGGCAGTTTCACTACCAACTGGACCAACGGCAACGGGCTATCTAAATTAAAATATTATGAATCTGGCGATAAGTAGCTGGGTGGTAACAGTAAAACCTTACCTTCCTCGTCCTCGTGCTCGCTGGAGCTGGGCTCGGCGGCGACTCCGTTCAGGTACTCATCAGATACTCCGATATCCATGCCCTTCGCTTTGAATCTGCAACAATGTTACGACATTTAGACCAGGGTCGATAATTTTTGTAACCAAAATGACCCACTTTTTACCATTTTCAAAAGCTTCAGCCCTGGTCTAATTATCTAATGTCTCCAATAGAACACAGAGGTTATATTTGTGGTCTCAGCTCCGGATTACGGCTAGCTGTTTTAAGCAATCCAGTTTAGGTGCTGAAAAAAGTTGCGCGACCGCATACCATATGGGAAATAGACAAGACCCACTTTCTGTAAGCGTTAACGCCTGCGGAAAGATGAAATTGTATGAAAATGACATTAGCTTGAGATAACATCTCTCAAGCTAAGAAAAGAACTAAGTCCCAGCAGTGGGAACATGACATGCTGATAATGATGATGATGATGAAGAGTTGGATCATCATCAAACGGTTGAACAGGTTTTCTTGAATCATGGTTAAGAACACTCTCGATCAAGTCAGCTTTCAAACAACAAAAAAAAACTAGCCGCAACAACCTTAAAGTTCATCCACACATCATAGATCAGTGGAAATCGCACACTGTGATTCACACGATATCTCTTGCCTCATACCTGCAAAATGTGGAATGAGCTACCTTCCGCGGTGTTTCCGAGAAACTGGTTCTTCAAAAGGCGAGTTAATCGAGTCCTAAAGGGTCGGCAAAGTAGAACAAGTATCTATAGACGACGGTGACTGCTTACCATCAGGCAGCACGTCTGCTTGTTTGCCACCTATGGCATAAAAAAAACTAAATCAAAATCGGTTCATCCCTTTGGAAGCTATGATGCCACAGATACACACGTTATGCTTAAGTATAACCTTCGAAAAATATTATAACACCCTTTTGTTTTGCATCGGGGGTTAAAAACAACCGAAATCCACGAGGTACAGTTTGAAAATATGAATTGAGGGTTACAGTATAAAAAATACAGTTATATGAAAACAGCTCTTCAACTAGTATCACGAAAAATACTTACCTATACATTATTTTTAATCCCAAAACGATACCACACTAAAAATATTTAACTAGCACTTCCTTCTCACAACCGACTGGATTAAAAAATTAAACCCAACTCACTGACTCGTATAAAAATTAGCTACCAAAATACACTAAACACATCCAAAAACTATATAACACCTTTATGTTAATGAGCTAAGGTTGAGTTTCAAAAGGATATACAGTAAAAATTGATTCAAAACACATGGTGGATACTACTGAAAAAAATACTTCATGCCAACGGTTCTGAATCGATCGTATCGATTGACTTCTGATACATTGCGTGTTTAGTATCGGATTTTTAATGTGTCAAGTTCAAAAGGCATATTTAGCAAGCAATGTATGTGTTTTGATATTAGATGGTTGTGTGGTAGAAAGTTCTCAAGGGATTTGAAAATAGACGAATTCGACGCCTTCTTGAATGACGCAAGTGGTTATAGAAGGTGCGTAGGACTTTGATACTTGGATTATTTTGATATACATAGTAATTTTTTTGCTTTGAAATGTATTTCTTAGTAATTTCATCGCTATCCTGGGGGCCTCCAATCTCTTAGTTAGAGGGTTATTCAATGTTTTTATCTTTTTAACCGACTTCGAAAACGAGGAAGTTCTCAATTCGTTTTTTAAATGTTTGGTTACCTCAGATCTCCGTCATTTATGAACCAATTTGTTTTTTTTATTTTTATTGTTTGGATATATGTATGTACTTTCAGATTTGTCCCACAGAAATTTCATCAAAATCAGTTTAGTAGTTTCGCATTTAAATCAAAATAACTGGAAATTTCGGTTACTTGGATGACAATTTAATATTATGTCATCCAAGCAACCGAACCAAGAACCCAATAAAGACCAAATTAATGACTAATGCAATAAAGGAATATATAGAATTGAGACAGGAAGTTATTGAATATGTTGATGAGTACATATATTTGGGACAAACAATATCTACAAAAGACCAATATTCGAAAGAAATCGACAGGAGAATAAGCAATACTTGGAAACGCTATTGGTCTCTAAAAGAAATAGTTAAAAACGAAAACATGCCCAATGCCCATGTCAGTGAAAAGTAAATTATACAAAACATGTATTCTCCCATGTCTTACCTATGGGTGTCAAACTTGGCCTGCCACGAACAAAAACAACCAAAAACTTATAACTCGCCAACACCACATGGAGCGAAGTATGCTAAGTATAAGGCTACGAGACCGGTGGATTATTTCAAAAATAAGGGAAAGAATAAAAGTTAATGATGTTCACAAAACTATTAAAAAATTAAAATGGAACTGGACAGGACACATTATGAGGACATACAGAGTAAAATGGACGAAAGACATCATGGAATGGTATCCCAGAAATGGGAAGAGACAAAGAGGACGCCAATTTAAGAGATGCGAAGATGATTTGCCAATGGGATGGAGAAGATTAGCTCGAGACAGAAAAGTGTGGTAGGAACTAGGGGAGGCCTATGTCGGAGGACAACCAGACAAATAAACTGGTTGCTGACAATAATATTATCTACACATTATGTACCATAGTTTATATTTCATTTTCGTTTTATATTATTTTATTTAAGACTAGTAGGCCGCCCCTGCTTCGCACGGGCGAAGCCGGGATATATAGCCTATGTCAACCGGGGATAGTGCAGCATCCCAACAGTGAAAGAATTTTTCAAATCGGTTCAGTAGTTTCGGAGCCTATTCAATGCAAACAAACAAACAATCAAATCTTTCCTCTTTATAATATTAGTATAGATAAATGGTCAGTGAATAAAGGCTCTATCTATCTATCATCCAAGCAACCGAAATTGCGCATATTTTTTATGTCGGTTATTTAAATTGATAATTATTTATTCTATGAACAAAAGTAGAGATAGTGAGATAAGGTTCAATGTAAGAGTATAACAAGAATGCTCAAGAAGTGGCGGTTTACTGTAATGTCAGTTTTTTGGTCATCCAAAGGTCAATATGCGATCTCTGTGGAAAGTCATTGTGTTCAAGGAACAAAATAAATAAATACCAATCGAACTTCCGTCCTTTTTGAAGTCGATGAAAAAACCGTGATTTATCCATTCAAAGGGTACAGGGGTACATTCTCTATAGGGTTACGCATTAAGACTGTTCTAAGCAGAAGGGTCATTGTACTCATCATTATAAAAAAAAAATTACTGTGGGACCAATCCTGAAATCACGAAAAAAAAAATTGCTGTTCCATAGAAAACGGTAATTGACACGACAAAATGTATGGAGCAGCTGACATTTTTCGATTCCATGGTTGGTCCCATAGTAAATGTTGTTCATAATGATGAGCACGATGACTTCTTTTCGACAAAGTACAGTCTATATGCGTAACTCTGTATACAAAAAATTCAAAACAAACCAACTTTCTCATTTATTATAAACGAAAAGATCAAAACCATTCCGTCTACGAATAGAAAATGAGACACACCATCTCAACGCCTATCAACCTAACATTGAACTATAAATCCGCGCCAATACAGCTTAAAATAGCATGACGAAATCCATGCGACCTTTAAAAAAAGAAAGATGAAAGAGCGCATTAATTTTATCCAATGTTGGTTATCTGAATACGTCTGAGTATACTTGGGGCTTGTTTGATTGTAATTGAGTGTTTTCTAAATAGATAACAATTGTGCTATGTGTGTGGCAGATGGATAAATTGGGATTTTACCACACCCACTCGGATATTGCCAGGCCTGGGCGAACTCCGCACCGCTCCGCGTTTAGTTATGAAGCTTAGTACGGGGAAAGCAAAGAAAAGATATTTCTTTGTTTAAATTAGAACGGCTGTCAAGGCATTTTTGTAAGAACAGTTGCACCTATACAAACAAAACGTCACTCATTCGAAATCAGTTAGCAAGTGTGATGCGGACAAAGAACTTTGAGACATAACCAAAAAAAGTAAGGTCCAAGTTCTTTGGATGCGTCTAAATAAGAATGTTCAATCAAGGTTCACTCATAATGCCTGGCGACAGATTTTCCTTCTCATTTCCGTTCTACTTACTTCTCTTTTCTGTGGTGGCGAGAACCGTCACAGAAGACCCAGGATATTCTACCTATTGGCATGGATAGAACTCAATAAAAATATTCCCATACAAAACTAAACCTTATCGTCATAATATAAGGTTCATAATAATGTGCCTAGTAACTTGGAGGTAAAACTAACCGACAAAGATAGCTAGCGGGGAGGAAGTTTGTCCCTTTCTAAAGATTGCCATTATATAAAACATATATTTTAGTAGTTTTACTTATTCAATAGGACATACCAGGCAGACCCTAATTTGGGGCGTAAACAATAAAATGGTGCGAAACTTGACTGCGATACTAGTGCTACGGTAATTTGTAGAACCCTCTCGTACGCTATCTGACTGCAGCGCTTACGGAAGTTCGAGACAACCTATAGCACGCTCAAATTACGGCGCCATCTAAAGTTTATACCGTTTCAGGCAAATTTCCGAGCTACGCTCTAATGATCCGCTATTGTCTTTCCTCTTAGTCTATCTTCCTTGATTATATAAAGGTTATAGACACTCACTTGGCCAGCTTGGCGAGGAGCGCATGGCTCTTCTCCTTGTGGTGATGGGTGGGCGGAGGCGGCGGTTCTTCTCTCCCAGCGCGCTCGAACACCTCGAACCGAGACTTCACGTCCAGGGAAGATAGCTCTTCCAGTCCTAGCTCCGGCTTGTCTGACGCTGGACAAGGAAAGAGACCATGGTAAAGAACATGTTCTCTCACATACACTATAGCTGTTTGACGATATACCCCTTCCACTCCCCCTTCCTTTGCCCCCATCCCCCTTCTACCCCTCCCTCCTTCCTTTCCTTTCTCCCTTCCTCTCTCCCCTTCCTTGTACATTATGGAAGCAATACAAATCTAATCAAATAAAACTTTAAATATTTTAATGCTTCACACTGGCAATTGCAAGAGACGTGCGATACCAAAATCTTCTCTAAAGGAAAGAAAAACAAAACAAATGTTCACAATGGGACACATATCTACCACAGCACAATATCTTTGCAATGGGAGGTTTCCCAAAAGACAATAAAAATGCGATAGATGGCGCTGACGACATATAGATTGAAGGTTTTGCAAAACCACAGATGAAGGTCAACAAAAAAAAAACAAGACGGACAATATCTGTGTCTGACATGCTTGTTTTGTGTTATTTTATTTCCTAGTGCAGTATAGTCTTCTTCATCATCACCATCATTTCAGCCATAGGACGGTGGACGTCTTATGCTGGACATAGGCCTCCCCCATTGATCTCCAAAAGGGCCGGTTGGAAACGGCCTGTATCAGCGTTTTCCTGCGGTCTCTTTTTGGTCGTATGTACATCTTGTGGGTGGACATCCTACGGTGCGCTTACCAGTCCGTGGTCTCCATTCGAGAACCTTCGGTCCCATCGGCCATCTGTACTGCGTGATATGTGCCCTGCCCACTGCCACTTCAACTTGCTAATCCAGTGGGCTATGTCGGTAACTTTCGTTCGTCGACGGATCTCCTCATTTCTGATTCGATCTCGTAGAGAAATCCCGAGCATAGCACTCTCCATAGCTCGTTGTGCGACTTTGAACTTGCTTATGAGACCCATAGTGATGAGAGACCATGTTGCCCACGACCAGTTGTTTGGTATCCTTGTCTTGTGGTATTTTAATAAAGAGTTATTGTATGTATGGTATTGTACGGTTTCTTTTACCTCTAACGACATCTGGTGGCAGCTCAACAGGATTGTTTTCGCAGATGATCATTTGATGCTTCTTGGGAGCAGCTGAAACAAAAAAATACTAAGGTAATTTCTTAATTAGCCGACTTGCAGAACAAAATTTTTGATGAGTTTTGGTGCCAACGTGGAAAAAATATGTCTGCTCGTGTTATTTTCCTAAACTAGTGTATTTTCGACTGTTAATATGTAATAATGGTGGATTATTATTCATTAAATGCTCGTGAACATGCTAGAGTGTTCTAAACTGATATAAAGAGGTGAAACATGTCTTTTCGTTTTGTTTCCCAAAACTCCATAGAAGCCTCTTGTAAAGCCTCCACAACTTTACTGCGGCATGAGTTAGACTTGACCGTGACTTCTTTGCTTGACTCTAACTGTGACTATGACTTGTTTGACGCTATTTAATACTATGTAATTTTGTTTAATATTACGACTGAAGGACTTTGTACCCATGGAATGTATTCATGAAAAAAAAAAATAACAAACATATGGACCCTAAGCGTTACCATAGTCGATTAAGGTAGCATTCCGATCGTTGCGATCGCGCCCGTAACTGCGACCAGCGGCAGCGGTTGAGTCGCGCGACCCACTGCTCAGTATGAATATATTTATTTGTTTATTTTGCCAGTGTACACATTACATGAGGTCCTTAAAACTACATGTCGGTACAAAGACCCTGTTAGGGCGCTGCAATTTAATTTATTCTCACACATATATAATTAATAACTATATTCTATTATATACTATTGTGCCTTTATTAACTAAACAAAATACAAGCTAAAACTAACACTACAAATAAAGTTCGACTGCCCATAGACCGTTGAAGGTCTAAAGACAATCCAAATGCTCAAGCCCACTACTAGTTGGCAGCGTACCTATTACCACATTATTTATTATTAAATTGTACCACAATGTTGTACATTTGTGTGGTGGATGTACCGGCCTAAGAATAGACCTCCCCCTTCTCTTCCCGTGGGTGCCGTAGAAGTCGGCTAAGGGATCAACCAGAAGACGATTTATATGGAGTGTTAAACAGTGCAAGCGACACTCGTAGCGCGACACGGTAACTTGCACTGTTTAGCACTCCACGCGGTTGCGGTCGCCGGTCGCGGCCGGCAATATCGGAATGCTACCTTTAGCCAACAAACAAAGTTGAATTACCATCTGTCTCGTCAGCTTCGTCGACAGGTTTGGGCTCAAACAGCTGTTTGAAGTGCGGCTTGCAGTACAAGGTGGTGTGATCACTCTGGTACGTCTCCACACTGGAACAATTTTAAAGATAAAGAGATCGGTCTTTTATCGGATACATTTCGGAGAGTATGCATCGGATCTTCATGATCTAATTCCTTCCTGCCCATTTTAATAAAAGGAAGTGTTATTCCTACAATTCCCCTTTGTTGTGTGCCGCTCAATATTGAAGTATGCGTTTGTAGGTAGAAGTAAGAATTTATCAGTGTCAGAAATTATATCAAATAATCAAACCTAGCGTTTCTTAAAAGAAACTAAAGAGCTAAAGCTCTGAAAAAGTTAAACTTGTAAGTTACCACGATTAAAGGGTAAAGGCGTTTATGTCCGATATTTTAACATATTTTGCGATTTCACAAGGGAATCATAATCTATAGGGTACTTCCCGCTGACCAAGAATCACGAAATTTGGCAAGAAGCAAGGTCACACAGCACAACACAAAGAAAAAATGCGAAAGTCGTTTATTTGAAGTTATAAATCATATAAAGAATATTGTTTTGCGATTACAAACTTACACTTTGTTGTTAAGTTGTAATTTTTTTTTTTGCCTCGCGCTCTGACTTTTCCATTGGTCCGTTTTTTTTTTCGTTAGTCTTATTTAGTTGCTACTTACGTTAGATTTTTGTTGCACTGTATGCAGCGGAAACAATCTTTGTGCCACACTCTACGTTCAGCCTTCACTCGTTCCATCGCGTACACTGGCCGAGAGCATTTCTGACAGTTCGGGTTGGACTGACCGTCTGAAGACGCCTTTATCTTCTTGTAGATTTTGTCGGAGCTTTTTGACTGGGGAAGAGAAATATGGTTTAATTTTGTATTTTCTCAAAGAATAACATTAGTTCCCTTAGTGAGAAAATACATGTTTTACTTAAAAGTAAGTACCTACTTAAAAGGCATGATGACTAATATTTTTATAAACTCACTAGCTGCGCTCCACGGTTTCACCCGCGTAGTGATGAAAAATGGTGATGATGATGAAAACATAGATTGCCTATTTCACTCTCCGGCCCTTGACCTATACTCACAAAAAAAATCAGGTCGATCCGTTGCTCTGTTACTGCGTGAAAGAGGAACAAACAAACCAACAAACAAACACACTTTCGCATTTATAATATTAATATGATAAATTAAAAAAACTGATCATAAAAAGAGCCCATCTACGAAAACAAAATTTAAATTAGTTCAAAAATAAATATGTAACATTTTAATTTCATGCTAGACAGAGAACATAATATACTGAGCTATGACGTCACGCCTCAGGCGCGCCATACAAATGCTATACTATATAACACACGCTTTGCGAGAAGGGGACAGAGTATCCCTTCTCTAGCTATCTCCACCTAAAACTTTAAACGCTCATATCTCAGATTTATCAGGCAATTTTATTTATTTTTCAGTAGGTATGTGTAATGTATTTAGGTATATTCATCGGTAAGCCTGTTATTTGTAATAAATTAAACATTAGAACACATGCCTATTGTATAACATCGCATATGAATGCTTTCCGCTTTATGGCTCCGCGGCTTGGTCTTCTAGACATTCAGTTCGCTGACGAACTAATACCGCCTTCTATGTAGCGCTCAGTTGTAAAATGGCAATCACGGACAACACAAATCCAAACACAGACCGGGCGGAACGTTGATTAACTTTGCTGATAAACTGAAACCGGCTAGTCAAGCCACGCTTCGAGTACTATGAAAACTATGCACTATTGAGATTCTGCTCAGTTTTATGTCAACTGCGGTCACCCATCCGAGGACTGACCGGACGGTACGTTGCTTAACTTCAAACAATATGAAGACTAGCCATACAGTATATTATATTATATTTCCCCAGAGGCCGTGATAGCCTATTTGGGAGACCGCTAGACTTGAAAGCGTGAGGTCGCGGTTACAAACCTCGGGCCCGTACCAATGAGCTCTTTGGAGCTTATGTACGGATTTTCATACCACTCGCTTTTCGGTGAAGGAAAACATCGCGAGAAAACCTGCATACGTACGGAGAAGGAATTCAATGGCGTATGTGAATCCACCAGCCCGCACTGGGCCAGCGTGATGGATATGGCCCAATCACCCTTTCGTGGGTAGGCTAAAAGTCCAGCAGTGGACTGTTAAAAGGCTGATTATGATGATATTTCCCTTTCCTTTTCGCAACTATTAATTTAAAAAATAATGAAATTGGCCTAATTTTGAATGAGGATACAGAAAAATACGAGACGATGATTTTGTCTACTTTTCGTAGGTATAATCGATCCGAGCTGCAGTTGTCCCTATTGCGCTCTATGAGGAGAAGCTTGACGTCAGGGGACAGCAATAATAGATTTGCTAAATACCTATTCGTCAAATTTATTGACAGTGGTATGCCCTCTTAAGACTACTTACCACTGAGATGCTGCCTTCCTCCTTGTGCCTCCTCGACTTGGTCTTCTTGACCTTCCGTTCGCTGACGGTGACCTCCTGAAAACTACGCTGCACCCTGGATTCCGACTGGATCAGGCTGGAGGACTCCATCGTGGCTGACGCCGTCGCCAGTGCCATTGTATTGTGTTCTGGAAAAGACGGATTTTTTTTATTAGATTTTGCATTTTACTGAGGTTAAAATCTTAAATCATCTTAAAGTACAAATGGTGCGCTGGATTAAGAAGTTAAATAGAAGAAGCCAAGTGCGACTCGGGCTCGCACAATTAAGGTACAAAAAAAAAATTGTGCAAAAAGTAACATCCCATCAACGCCTCGGCGATCAAGGCGGTCACCCATCCAAGTACTGGGCGCACCCGACGTTGCTTCACTTCGGTGATCGTACGAGAACCGGTGGTGAACAGAAATTTGTCACCGACTCGCACTTCGCCATTATTTATTATATTTTGTTATACTTTAGAAAATGTACTATAATCATGCCAACTTTGACACTTACGTACGAATTACGGTTTTTACATTAGAGCAAATGCAAAAATACGTTTGTTGTATGGGGACCACCCTTTCGTTTTTACTTTTTGACTTTTTTACTATTTGTTAGATAATCCGCCGTAACATTACATATTCTGTGAAAATTTCAACTGACTACCTATTACGGTTGGAAAGATGCAGTCGTTAATAGGTAGGACAATAGATAGGTAGAACAGACGATCAGACGGACAGACAAACATCGTAGGCTTAGTAATAGGATCGCAGTCACACCCTTTGAGTACGGAACCCTTAAATTTTATCGAAGCAATCGATAATGTAATCAAATCAAACATCCGCGTGCATTTTCTAATTTTCCTATGTATATGCGAGTCACGCGAAGCGCGTAATAAAAAACTGACGTTGATAACTTATTAATGTAGTCCATTTTGTTTTGTAGTACTTGGAAAAAATATGAAAATGAAGAAATAGCATCGAAAAATAAAACGATACATGTCACCGGAAGAGTTTTTGTCCTTCATTACCTACCTATACGTCAAAATGTAGCAACAGTTCCTGACCTTAGCATAGACTTTGTATTTTAAGTGTCTATAGGCCGCGGTACTTACTATCAGGCCCGTAGCTTGGCAATTAATACAAAAAAATATATGAAAATTACGCAACAGCGTAAAAGGGCTACATCATTACGTACACGAAAAAAAACAACGTTCTGTGGGGCAAAAACGGAAACTATTTTTTTTAAATTAATTTCCTATCGAACATGTAATTAAGATTTTATAGTTCTATAGTTTTGTGTACATCCAGTACAAACTATATCTGCAGTAATGATTTTCTGCAGATATAGTTTGGAAGATGTTGTCAGTACAACAATTAAAAACAAGGCTAGGCGGTCACCAACCTTAGCTAATCAACCATTAAAAAAAACTAACCCGAAAATATTGATGTCACAGTCATAGTTGAGACACAAAATCCAAAATTTTACGACACAGGGCACTTTTTTCACTTCAACCAATTAATAAAAACAATACTTTAAACGTAAATATAAAATAGAAATCCACTAGTGTTGCGTGTACTGTCTGACATCGAATGATCGCACTTCTTCCTCCGCCATACAATTTATTGACAAACCTGTGAGTAAAACCCCAAAATTACAATTACGAATCATTTATTACGCTTGTATATTTTCATGCAATGACTGATTTTCGAGTATCTACGTAAGAAAGATGTAGGGGTAAATTGCAAGGGCGCTGTTTTTTGGACAAAAGCCAAATGTGCAGTTTGGACATATTATATACATATTTGGGCTGATGTATAACAATTTTGAGTTTGTTTACAAAAAGAAAATCATCTATCTTTTTCAGCAGCGTCATGTCTTATGAAAATTGTTTGTTTGTGAAATTATTTTCAGAAACGGTATATTTTTTTGCCAGAAATTAGTTTCTGGAAAAAAAACAATCAATTCAACAACAATCAGCCTATTTTAAATAAATTTTATTTTAATATTAATATTAACAGGCACAAGCCTGTCGATTATAAAAAAAAGCCATTGCAATAAACGGTTTTATCTTTTCCAGTGGATGTTCCTAGCATATACTTAGAATAAGCTATTATTACGGCGCCAGAAATGTCCCAGTCCCCTTTCTATATGATTAATAAAAAGACTATGATCCAATGAAACGAATTCCTAGTAATCCAGGCCGGTTCTAAAACAAGACCATGGCAACACAAAAAGTATTTTTTCTAAATTTAAAACCGCGCCCGAATTAAAATCGGTGCTCGCGTAACATGACACCTATTTTTCTTACTTTAAGAAAAACAAAAGAGTCGAGAAAATGTTTAATCAACTAATACTGGCCACGAAGGAAAAAAAAGATACATTTTCCCTCCCTTTTCCGTCGTGGGCAGTCTACCTTTTTTCATGAGCGTTCGACTATCAAAAATAGAAAACTATAAAATTCTTGATGTGTCAAAATGGTGTAGGTGCTAATAAAATATTGTTGGTGCTATATCGGTGGATGAGCAAGGGTCAAAGACACTATCAACTTTCGAGAGAACAGACGTTCTCACGATAATTCTGGATAGGAGATAAAATATTTGGTAAATTATTCTGATTTAGCTGGGGCGAGTCGGATTGCAGACATTTTGTCCAAGAATAGTATTTTAAGGAGAAAGAAAATGAACTTTTAATTTTGATTTTATTTTGAAAATATAACCACTATTTTACTAAATTATTTAAATTACAACGTTCAGTTTTGTAGAGTTGCGTTGTCCACTAAGCGGTCGGGCCGCTTACTACAATACTGTCAATAAAGTTTTTATTTATCAGTGATGATGGAAACAAACAGTATTATTGAGCGAAAAACAAGACAATATAATACTGTTTTTTGCAGTAAGGTTGGCAACGCTTGTGGCAAGAATATTGTTATGAGAGTTTTGGCGCCAACGTGAAAAAAAACATGTGGGCACGTTGCATTATTTTCCTAAACTAGTGTATTTTCGAGTGTTATTGTGTAATAATGGTGGATTATTATTTATTAAGTGCTCGTGAACGTGCTCGAGTGTGGCAAAGTGATATAACGAGGTGAAACATGTCTTTTCGTGTTGTTTCCAAAACTTCATATAAGCCCATGTAAAGTCTCTACAACTTTACTGGGGCATGAGTTTGAGTTGACCGTGACTTACTTTGCTTGACTCTGACTGTGACTATGAATTGTTTGACGTATTTAATACTATGTAAACTTGTTTAATATTACGTCTGAAGGACTCTGTATACATAGTCATGGAAAAAAGTAAGCTCAAGCTTCAGCCACTTCAGCGTGGAAGTCGAACGCGTCAAGGGCCAACGAGTAAAAAGATCTAATACATATGGTATTTGACCTATTCTAAATTTACCTACATAAATTCTACACGAACAACTCACTCGTATAGCCATCGCTAAAATAGTGAAGGAAAACCACATAAGGAAATCATCACATTATAAAAACTCACTAAATAAATAAACCTATGTAAAATACGGTTAAATAGTAGGTATGGTAAATTCTTAGGGTCATGACGATACCACGTTCCCTAGCACGCACTAGGATAATATCATCGTCATAGTCCACAGATTATGACGATGTAGATTGTTCATTTAAAAAAATCAGTAGTAGATTTTTATTTAACAACCAGCGACCCGCCCGCCCCGCTTCGCACGGGTGTTATTTACGTGCGAAGCTGGGGCGGGTCGCTAGTTATATATATAAACCTTCCGTGAAAATGTATCTAACTGATGTACTGAATATGTAGAGAAGAGATTCTAACCCCAAACACTTAAAAAACATCTTATACCCTTAGTTAGATCAAATGTACATAGTTTAGTACCGAAAAGTCTGCCAAAAACTGAAGGGTTAACACGGAGTGGTTAACACGTATTGCACTCACTGACATATTCTTACTAGTTCTACAAACGCACACTTCAATATTGATCGGCATACAATTGCATGATCAACTGGACCATATATTTTTCTCCTGTCCTTTACATGACCATGCCTCCTTTTACGATAACTGGATATCCCTCCGTGTTCCAATACCTACTAATATAAAACTCTTCTCAGTAGCAATTCTTTTTATATCTACCGTTCTCTATCTGATTTTATCATCTTGAATGACATAAAACTATAAATTTTATTTATTTATCTCTTTTAAACTCCTCTGGTCCGTCCATCCTAATCCTTCCTATAACCTAATTTTTGCTTATCGTTTCCCTACCTTTGAATTCTAAAACAAAATTTAAAGACTTGTACATGGCAACTGCGTCAATCACGCGGAGCCAAAAGCCCCAACATGGAGAAGAAAAAAATTATTGCATGTTCAAAATGTTATCAAATGGACGACCATGTGTGTAGTGCTAAAGGGGAAACTGTATGTAATAACCATGGTTATAACACTTCCATTTATTTTTTCTTAGCTTATACCATTCTCCGTTCTGTCGTGGGTAATGAATGACCAGCGTTGCCAGATAATTTTTTTGCCAAGTCGGGATTTTGAAACTTTTTGAGTGAAAAAAGCGGGATTCTGTCGTCGACAGCGGGACATAGTAAAATAAACGTATATACAGTGGACCCCCGGTAATCCGGCAAACATTATGCAGGGCAGTGTCGGACTATCGAATTTGTCGGATTATAGAGCACTGCCTAATAAATAGTAAACAATGAACGCACGCTAGGCCGTACCGCTATCACTAGTAGTCAAATTCAAACTAAGTAAAACAATGCATACGCGTCGAGCACAATAGCGGTGGCGTGTACGAGTTGTGACCTGTTCAAACCTGCGTGATCTATATGTATTAGCAAAGATTGTCAAACATACATGTAATTCTAAGTCATGTCGGATTACAGGGGGCGCCGTATTAGACAGGGGCCGGATTATCGGGGGTCCACTGTAATTATAATCAGAAGTTTTTAAATATTTATCTTTTTATTTGAGTTCAAATTATGTTTACGTAACAATAGATAGACAAAAATAGCCATAGAAAATGTATTTTAATAAAAAATATACATTTATTTTAAATCAGATTTACCCTATTGTTAAATTGTTGAGTCTTAGCGCTTATCTTCATTACGCGCCGGGCGGGCGGCCAGTCCACACTTGTCTGTGCCACCGCCCGCGCTTCCTCAGCACGCTGCACGCACGGTCGAGTTATCCTCGAAAAGCGGGACTGAGCCTGTCCCGCGCGGGACATTTAATTTTGATTTAAAAATCGGGACGTCCCGCCAAAATCGGGACGTCTGGCAACGCTGGTAATGACTGATGCCACCATTCTTCAGTCTGACTAATATAAATACCCTGATTTCATCGCAATCTCAAGAATGCAGGTCACACGGTTCCCGGTAATTATGGCCCAGCTAAAACTATGGTTTCTTGCTGGCCTTCGCACACCGTGGACTCGAGGCGGGATGGATTAAAATGTCAATTTTACGTCGAGTTTTGTATAGATTATGTGACCCAGCTAAAACTGGTTTCTTGCTGGTTTGAACACCGTAACCTTGACTCTGAATGGATTGAAATATCGTCTTGATGTTTCTTTTGTTTAATTATATTTACAGTAAGCATTTGATGGATGCTGGGTGGCTTTAAGGTGAGAAGTCCCTTTTGCCTTAGGGTAGTTAATATGCTTAAGTGTTTTCTGGGCGAAATCAAATAGGTTTAAAGCACTATTTCAAGAACTATAATTATATTGCGGTAACACCAAAACACAAAATATGATAGAACAGATAATTGAAACGGAATCGGTATTCACACATATTTTATTTTATACGAGATTTACTCACGTGGATTGAAGAGGGTTTTACCTTTCAAACGCTTACATCTTATTCGGGTGTACATTACCTCAGATAGGTAATATGTTATCAGATAGGTAAGGTTTCGGATAGATAATAATCCACGTGTTATTCTGGCTAAGCAACATCGGACAAGTAATTTGCGAAAAATTATACTAGTACTCAATTCTATAAAAATAAGATAGGTCTATTTGTGACGTCAAGACACTCTAAGACGGCAATCTTCAGTAATCTTGGTACAATTTGCCAAAAAATAAATATAAATAAAAATCGTTTATCTTTATTATAAATGTCATAATATTTTTTCTAACGTTTCCTTCATTGCGAATTGCCGACTTGGCATTACAAAATGGCGCTAGACCGATCCTATTATTATTTTAAAAGCATTGTAAGTTTATATGAAAAGCGTAATAAAATTGACCCGATAATCAGACCACTATTAACAATATTGTAGTTATATTTTTTTTTGTAACTATGTGACGAGATGGCTAATACCTCGCCTGGCGATAAATTTTAGTTTAGTTTTTCGGTCGGTGTTGAGTTGATGTGATGTGCGAAAGCCATTAAACTATGGTTTCTGTAACATGTCGGTCAAACTGTTTGTAAACAACTATCGAATAGCTGATGTTTGATTAAAAACCACCTTTCAGTAAAACAGCACTAGCATGGAATGGATGTTATTATAAATTGTTTTCATTTCACTCATTTTTCCAGTTTTATAAGCTTTTATTTGACTTGCCCTGTTAGTGTGGGTCAAATTTTACAACTGAATTTTATACTAGTTATCCTCAACCGATTGAGCTGAAATTTGGCATACTTATATGAGTTCGGTGACAATGCAATGTTATGGTACCATCGAGCTGGTCTGATGATGGAGACAGAAGGTGGCCATAGGAACTTATAACGAAATGACGTAACCCAGTCGAGTTTGGGTTCGTTGGATTTGTCTACTCAAGCATTTTGGTCCTAGATGATAAATTCAATATGGCGAACGCCCCACGATGGCGGACAAAATGTTCTTATCTACGGTACATATCAAATGAAAGGGTTCGCTGAAAAGAATACGAAACACTTGATAAAAAAAAGTAATTTTATTACCATATCTGCTAAACTCTAGTCTGATTTTAACATGCTTAGTATGGCTATCCTTGTAATGAGTACTTACTATTTATACTCATCATAGTGAAAAACTTTAGTCTAGTCTGTCTTTAGACCAACGGTTTATGGGCAGACTTAACTGTATTTGTAGTGTTAGTATTAACTAACTTGTATTTTGTTTAGTTAATAAAGGCACTTGTACAAGTATAAACAATCCAATTTGAACAAAAACAACGAAAGAATTTGAATTAATAAAAATAAAATAAAAAAAGGGTTCGTCTGTAAAGTCGGTTTACGGACGATAATTTTACGTGATAACGTTTAGGCCGATCATGTCTCTCTATCGCTTGTTCCGCGCTCCCGCTTGCACGCGCGGCTCAGGCGGAACGTGACAATTTTTCGTGCGTGCAGCCGGCGTTCATCGATTTATAAGACGTTATCACGTCAAAAAAAGAAACAATTCCGAAATAAATATATGGTTCCCGTTTTAGTTGATAAAACCGGGCAGTGAGTATCTGAATAAAAGATTCAGTTTACACCAAAACATCGAGAATTTCACGTTGCGCGCATCACGCCCACTCAGTTCCAAATTTACGTGTAGGTATAAATAAACAAACATTGTGTTAACGCGAAAATCTCTCTGAAAATACGAGCAGCGAACGCGTTGCAAGCATTTCAGATATACTTACTGTTGATTGAACCACTAAGCAATTGCAATCTATATTTATAAAGGTCATACGGAAGGATCCTATGCCGAAAGGAGGTCAATGTACTAATTATTATGAACCATTTTCACTATGATACTAACTCTGACATCGCAAAAAAAAACCGGTCAAGTGCGAGTCGGCTCGCGCACTGAGGGTTCCGTACCACCACATAACTAATAATTTTAATTTTATTTTCATAGGAAAACTTACAGCTCGGTAGAAAATTAGGTAAAACAGATAGGTAAAGATAGAAGGCCAATTACAAGTTGTCACAAATAGTAAAGTAGTCAAGTATCCATAGGCGACGGTGACTTCTATGGAACAGCTGATATTTTTTTCGCGATTTCAGTGTTCGTATCAGTAAAAGATTTTTGTTCATAATGATGGGTACTATGGACCCCTTTCGGCTTAGTACACCCTTTCCGCGTAACCCTGTACAATAAAACATTTATAAGTAAAATGAGTTTTCAAACGCCTGTTTAGTTTTATGAAAACATTTTTGATTGCATATTTGTAATAAACATTAGTTTAATGGTCCATTTGAATCAATAAACCAGATTAACTAAAACATCGCCAGCGTCGTTAATGCAGCACAAATTAAAAGATACAGTGCATCCGTTTGATCTGAGATCAGCTTTACATCTTGCGTACGCGCATCTGTATCAATTTGACTATTGAAAGTGAAAAACTGTTATTTGTTCTGCAGTTTCGGTTTTGAACTGACTTTAGGTTTTCAATTCGGTTCGTCTTTTTTTATTATTATTATCCAAAAAAGAAGGTTCTCAATTCGACTGTATGATGTGAAACATTGGCGCACCTTGGCAGTAAAACCGACTCGTATGCCGTGACTGCAAACGACATGACGCTCTCATATGCCGTCATGTTTCACTTCTGCCGGACGTGATAACGGCAAACTTTTTTTATTGTGTAAAGAAAATTTTCGAGGTGGTCCCACAGAAAAAAAAACACCCTTCTCTTTCCTGTGGGTATTCCTTACCTCTAGCTAAGCAGTTTTTGATTCAGCTCTAATAACACAAATAATTTAGTTCTAGTGCTTGCTACCTATGTTAGGAGTCGGTTTTTTAAATGGGTAATCATGTATAATGGGAATGTTTTTTTTATTAATTCAGTAATACAACTAAACCAAGTAAAGAAATATCGAGCATTGAAAATTAATGTACTTGTTCACAACGACAAGAGCAGAAAAATGTTGGACCTAAATTTGATTGTGCATCGAATCTGGGTGACCTAATTTCTATCAGAGCGGACACGAAAAGGCGACACTTTCATGGTTGATATCTCAAAAACCCAAACGAAGCGCCTTGAACTTATATCTACTTGACTTTTATTATGCAAACTGCTGTAGAAGGCGCTGCCTGATTATGTTCCCCAAGTGTTCCCCAATTTACAATCTGGGTCTTCAAGTTGCAAGTGCATCAGCAACAAGAGGAAACTCAAAAGCATGACACGAGTGCAATATAAGGAATTATGTCATCATCATCAGCCAGAAGACGTCCACTGCTGAACATAGGCCTCCCCCTTTAACCTCCACACTGAACGACAGCCTGCCTTTTGCATCCACTGGATGCCCGCGTTGAAGTGGCAATGGGCAGGCCACATCGCTCGAAGAACCGATAACCGATGGGGAAGAAAGGTTCTGGAGTGGAGACCACGAACCGGAAGACGCAGCGTAGGGAGGCCTCCCACTAGATGGACCGACGACATTGTGAGAGGAATTATGTATTCAAAGTCAAATGTACTGCAATAAAAGTTAACTATAATTACCTCATTGTCATCATTATTAGTATTTGTTTTTACATTGGTTTATTTATTATTTTATTTATATCTTGTAGTGGTGTATTGTATGCGAGCCTGTACCGATACATCAGGAAACGGCTCCACCGGAAGACCAGCGCTGGTTAACAGCCGGCATTATGCTGAGTTGGGGCCGATTTGTGGCCTTATAACTTGTTTCTTTAAACTATTTTAATAAACGTAATATGGTCACAAATAAACTTTTTCTTTCTTTCTTTCTAAAATGAATACAGAATGAATTGCTAATGCATGAGATTCAAACTTGCAAGAGATTTCCACTTCAATTTCTAAGCTTGGAACTGTTTAAATTGTTTTAAAAGGCAAAGCTGTAGCATAAATCTAGTACTAAATCTGTGCTAAAGATAAAGCAATTAAACCTGAAAGAACTTTGCTGGCGTTTACACACACAGAGACACACACTTATCTACCTACACCTTCACCTCATCAGCCACTATTGCGTAGATTAAAGCGTAAAAAAAAAAAATAGGCTTGCGTTTGACCACCATCACGTCTGATGTTAAGCGATGATGCGATCTACGATGGAGCACGCTTGCCTAGAAGAAACCGATTCACTCGCGACTTGAAGACACCCAGATTGTAACTATCGGGGAACACCCATTCAGGCAGCGCATTCCACAGACTAGCAGTTCGCAGAGTTTCGTTTTGCGGAGTAAATCTTCTATCTGTGTTCTGTGGTGTAGTTCAGTATTGTTGAATAAGGTTTTTAAGATCGTCGTCGTTGTGGCAGTAATAAATGGGCCAGACTGCATACTCGTGTAGCGGTATACCACGCACGGTTCGTTGCTCGTAACTCGCAATCACCGCGCCACAGTTTTTGCTTTAATTTGTAAACGCCAGCAACGTTACTACGGGATTAATTGCTTTATCTTAGCTCAGATTTAGAAGAACTAGGTTTAAAAATAGACAATTCAAAAATTCGACGACCGGTTAATTCGAATCTGCACTACGATCCCGGTAAAAGCCCCATTGCTATGGCCACAAGGCTACGGTCAGCCTAAAGTATTAAACACTTCAATGTAAAATAACTTTGAACCTGGTTTATTCTGCAACTTTCCCTTTAAAAACACTTGCAATCAAACGCCAAACGTCGTGGTCAAACGCGGACTTAACCACGTTAAAAAAACTTAAACCGTAATGTACCTACAAGTTAAAGTCGATTGCTAACTCCAGAACCACCGGAGGATGGACAACAGCGTCCTATTAGTTTTTTTTATTTAATAATAGGCTTTCGTTTGACCGCCATCACGTCTGATGTTAAGCGATGATGCGGTCTATGTTGGAGCACGCTTGCCTAGAACAAACCGATTCACTCGCGACTTGAAGACACCCAGATTGTAACTATCGGGGAACACCCATTCAGGCAGCGCATTCCATAGACTAGCAGTACGCTTAATAAAAGTGGAATCAAAGCGCTTCGTACGGGTTAGTACACGGTGTACGTACCGCAATCCTCAAGCCGCCTGCCAAGCGTGGGGATTATGACTACACAGCAGTGGACGTTTCATGGCTGCTGATGTGTGACGCGGTAGACAGCAATAAAGTGAGAGTTTAATGATTAGTGAGACCATATTAGATTAGTTTCTTCTTTAAACCAGGTTAGGTATGCCAAAACTTTTGTTTTCGTTCGATGAACCGATAACCGATGGGGAAGAAAGGTTCTTGAGTGGAGACCACGAACCGGAAGACGCAGCGTAGGTAGGCCTCCAACTAGATGGACCGACGACATAGTGAGTCGCTGGCATCCAGTGGATGCAAAAGGCAGGCTGTCGTTCAGTGTGGAGGTTAAAGGGGGAGGCCTATGTTCAGCAGTGGACGTCTTCTGGCTGATGATGATGATGATGCCAAAACTTTTGTAAGTACCTTTCACTCCTGACATTTAACTGAACCATAGAATAAGTAATAGTGTTTTTGTTCGGGGTTTAAATCAGCGCTGCCGGAATGGCATTCCGTTATTGATAACGTTTCGCACCTGAGAACCTGGCAGGGCTCCCGGACGAAAATAACGCGTTTACAATATGCGGGTAGAATTTAAAGTTTACAGTCTACCTGTTATTGGTCTAAAGTTAAGACACGTGGTTACGCCACTTCACGTACCGCCAAAGGTACGGGTACCTTTAATTGGGAACCATTGCTTTAGACCAATGCAGAAAGTTAGAAGAACTGCAAATCTTATTTATTTATTAAAACCTTGTTGTTCCTAATTATAGTACTAGGGCACTTCGAAAGTCTCTGTAAATTATATTTTTCAAGAAAAAAAAAATTGGGCTAAACATTTTTTATTAAGAAAATATAAACACCCTTTTAAGACCTTTTTACTTATTTAAATAATTGAAATTATAATTTCAGTAATTCATTGGTAATGCCATCATGCCCATAACGATAGTTTTACTGCAAAAGATTATTATATTATTTATGGAAACGTTATTTTTAATCAATTAATTATTATTAGAATACATTTTATTATATCAGTACGCGTTTTTTCATCAGTCTTTTCAGTGTACGTTATCCCAAAACAAGGGAAAGTATTAGCGTGTGGCAACACCGTGCACCTGCACGGATGCGCCGGCGTACGCCACATTCGATTGGCTAATTTTAGCCGTGGTTATGTCACAGCACAATGCTTACTTCGTCCACTCCAGTTAGAGAACATATCTGCATAAACGAGGGAGCCACGTTCGTATTCTCGTGATAGCTATTTAGATACATTTTAGTTCTACCGTTTGGCCACCTGTACAGATAAGTTTGTTAGTCGGCTTGGAATATATCACAGGACGACTTCCCGGTTGTTAACGCCAACAAGTGAAATGTGGGATGCAAAGGTATGGTTAACACTTGGTTTATATTATATGAAGATCAAAACGAGGTGTGTAATAATTACTGCAACCTGTCATAAATCTGAGATGGACCTGACATACATCTATGCTTCGACCAAAATTAAATGAATGGACGGGCCCAGTAGAAGCGCATTTTTGAAGATTACAAAATGAGCGCCGGCGCTCACTTCGTTTCAGTCACTCTCTAGCCGTAGGAAGAAGGCCGTAGGTCTATTATTACGTGATAACGAAACATCTGACAAAATTATGCATTAATATGCTTTCCCGAAGTGTAAATACACAAATAAAACCGGTATCTATTTTTTGTTAAAAATATACTGTGCATATTTTTTTTATAGTCGGAGTGACCGGCTTAATCTTACGTGAGTAATTCACGTGTAATATAAATAAAATGTGTGAAAACCACGTCAGTTTCTATAATAAAATATACTGTACATTTTTATAATTAGGTGTTGAAGTATATGTCCGACGGTTTTGACTCGTTTTTACTGAGCTAGTTCAATAGTTAGGGCCCGTCCATTCATTTTATTTTGGTCGAAGCATCTATGTAATTATTATGATCTATTGCACAGACCTATATCCAAGACGCAACAAGTCGATCTACCTTGCATGTCATATTTTCAATACAACTACGATAAATTGTCGTAGTTGAGTCCGGCTAAAACAAGTCTGCTCAATCGGTGCCGCGACTACGTGTCAGTTTGAAACGAAAATGGGTAATTGTGCAATACTGAGTTGTAAGAATACCTAACACAGATAGAGTAGGCCGACAGAATAAAGATATTTCTTTTCACAGGTAAGTACTTTTAGGTAAAAAAAATTGACACGCTTATGGCCCTGATTCCGTAACTTTAACACGCACGTAACGCGGCGCGTTAAGTTAATCTCTAAAAAATTTAACTCTATATTTCCTATGGAAAAAAGGCCAACTTTTAGAGGTTAACTTAACGCGTTTCTACTGTTTCTAGTTATGGAATCAGGGCCTAGTTTTCATACAGTTTGGACCGCTTGCGAAGTCTACTTAGGTCGTCTGTGAAATATTATCATTAAAACATGTATTTAAGGAGGTCCGATATGGAACTCTCTGATCTGGATCTGGTCTGGAGGAGTTCCAGGTAGCTCTGCGAGTGACTGTGGCCTAAGATTCATAGCCTTACTGTGGCGTTGATGACGTTTTCATGACTAGATGACGCGACAGACTTGTCCTGTCCAATTTCAATAAATTCGTTTGAGTTCATACAAAAATCCCACAGAAAAAGCACTTTTCCCGAATTTTCCGGGCAACTTTTCCAATTATTCTTTCCCTTGAAACAGTCTTTGGAGTATAACAAACATTCAGGTCCAGCCGTTTGCAAGAAATGTGTTATGCTTACTACGTGCACTAAATTTACTTATATCGTCATAGTAAGTACAAAAATGCGGCACGCTGAGTTATAATTCAACTTGACATGGTCACGGTGTCTATACTCATAAAGGTCTCTAACGTACACTCCACTCTTGTCATTAAGGGCCGTATTACAAAATGAAATCGTTAAATTTTAGGTATCTGTTTTTTTTACGTGGATAAGTGCGGGCATAAAACGAAAAAATAAAGCCGTAATTGTCAAGATGAATATAACAAGTAAACCATAACATTAAAATTGTGTATTTTATGTCACTAATTACTCGAACTCCACTCTCAAACTTTCCCTCCGAGAGTTTTACGAACAACTACTTAAAACTTTGTAATTTGGAGGTTATAAGTTAATATGTTGAGTTTTTACAAAATCTTAATCCTTAACGGTCGCGTAGGCAACAAAACGCTCCCTCTGCCCCTCCAAGTTATAGCAACGATGTATTTTGCCACGCTAGAGTCAGGACGCCCGCGGGGGCAGTGCAACGGAAAAAACGAGCATAGGTCCGAGGTCATCAATATTTTCGCGACCTTTTTACGCTTTTAATTTCACAAAAAAATTACACTATTTACTATCAAAAATCTATCCAAATAAAAAAATGTTGAATAAAATTGCCTTTCAGTACATGCAATTTCCAGGTTGTTACGAGCTTTCATTAGAGCATAAAATGAAGAAAAAAAAAACTAAGTCGACTTTGTTTCAGATTTTTTTTTGATCGAGGAAAGTTTATTCTATCGTTTTTTGAACTAAATCATAAACTCTAACACAGATGTATCTGTGACATGTATTTTTTTCCAGCTCAAATATTGTAATTTAACTGAATAAAATTGATTTAAAACCGTCAAATTTGGTATAAGAGGCTCTTAATTTCAATAAAAATACAGATCTATATTACAGAAATTAAATTTTCTATAGATCTTTCTATTTAATAAAATCAGAACGCCAAAAATCCAGTTTTCATTGCTTTTTTTCGTCAAAATATGTGAGCGTTTAGTCCTGGGGTCTTACGGATAACTCTTAACGCGGACTCGAATCAGCGCAGTTCGGAAAATCACTCGAACGTGAATCTTAACACGCTGAGATACGGTTTGCGGTCGCGCAAATTTTCTTATATATAAACAGAATCGCTTAAAAAAGGTAGCCGTAATGCCGGTTAACTGCGTTCGTGTCCCAGATAATTAAAAGCTTTCGCAATGCAATTGTGACTCCCAGTTTCCGTGTTTTATTTGCCAGGGATTCTTTGGGAGAGAGTAATGGACGGGAAGTGTCTGTGAGTTTCCTGTTAAGGAATTCCGCTACTTTATTAGGTTTAATTAGGTTTTCTTTAAAGAAGAATGCTCGAGAATGGCACAAAATTTTATCTTGTTTTTAAGTCTGCTTTAAAGAAGAATACTGGAGAATGATAGGGCCTGTGAGTCCCACCTACATCACGTCAGATTGTTATTATAAACATTTTGATAAAAGCACACCGACATTCTATATCGGTCATTCGCTGACGCTCAAATAAAGCGTACTTAATCCATCTACAGGAGTTTCAATTACCCACACACACACACACACTTTAGGATAGCCTTCTACATCAAATCTCAGTCATATCATAAACAATTATAGTCAGAAAAATACAACCCAACAATATATCCTAAAATAGGTACAAAATTTTCTCGTTTCAAGATCAATTTGAATTTAGTATAAATCATAGTTCAGAAATTGGCAGTTATAGAAAAATCTAATGAATAATGACCGGTGGACTATAATTAGCCAAATTTATAAATTATCATTATAATGTGTGAGATAAGTAAATGTAACATAATAAATAATAATAATGTGTGAGATAAATGTCATCATCATCATAACCAGCCTTTTAACAGTCCACTGCTGGACAAAAGTCCACCTAAAAAGCCTACCCTCGAAAGGGTGATAAAAATGAATGAAAGATAAATGTAACTGTAGTAATTTGTTTTTGTCTCAATAAAATAATTTAATTCAATTCACGCGAACGATACCACAGGTCGAACCATGTAGTTTGTATTTGCATTTAACATTCACTTACAGCCGCACTCAGAGACGTTACTTAAGTCAAGGAAAACTTAAAATAAATAATTATTATTAAAAAAAATATAACATGTATATTTATTTAGTATGTATATTATTTTTTGCAAGCTAGCTACTCCTAGCGGTAAATTTATATAATTCTGTAAGTAATCTATGAATAGTGCTGTTGGCTGTATTATTATTAAGTTTATTAATCTATCCACATTGTTCTAAATTTTATAATATGGCTGTTTACTGTTCCTTAATAAATAAAATAAAATAAAATCTCTGTCTCGTTTTCATGTATGACAATTTCCGTCAACGAGAAGTTGACAGAGCAATTTTAAGTATTCCTTAACTTAAGTAACGTCTCTGAGTGCGGCTGTTAGACTTTATTACAAATCACCTATCTAAATTATTAGGTGGTAGCTTTCTTTCAAGCATTATTCGTTTTATAGAGCACCAGATATTATTCGAGACCTTGGCCGAGTTTTAATTTTAAATCGAGTCAAAGCGAAACACCTGCTGAAATAACTGTTGAAATCTCTATCCGTTTCATGAGATGCCACATGACTAGACCCATTAATTTTTGTAGGGTTCCGTGCCCAAAGGGTGTAAACGGAACGATATTACTAAGCCTACGCTGTCTGTCCGTCCTACCTTTCGAACCGCAATAGATATCCAGTTTTTTTTTTCTTCAGAATATCTAATGTTAGAGTCTGGCTAATGAAAGTACAGACTGAAAAGCGTACCAATTTTAAAAAAATCCGCATTGCAAACCCAAAATTTATATGAAATACAAACATTACTGTGTTGTGACTGTGTTACAATAAAAAAAAAAATACTAGTATCAAGTTAGATTATTCCAGGTATTTCATAATAATTTTTGGGGTACCAATGCTGATATTTTTAAATTTGCCGAGCTTTTTGAGTCTCTACTTTCATATTCAGACTATACGGCGGATTAACTCATAAATAATAATAAACTCAAAAAGTTAACACTAAAGAGGGTTCCCATGCAACACATGTTTTTTAAACGTATTTTTGTATTTGCTCAATCGTTAAACTTGGCATGATTAGTACACACTTTACAACTAATAATAAATAATGGCCAAGTGAGAGCCGGGGATAAATTTCTACCCGGACAGACTAGGCTTTGTAATAGGGTCCCGTTTACACCCTGAATAGGGAAAAGAAAATAAAGTATAGGAAGTGTCATCACCGCCTATTTTCTTCTTCATCATCAGCCAGAAGACGTCCACTGCTGAACGTAGGCCTCCCCCTGAACGACAGCCTGCCATTTGCATCCGCTGGATGCCCGCGACTCTCACAATGTCGTCGGTCCATCTAGTGGGAGGCCTACCTACGCTGCCTCTTCCGGTTCGTGGTCTCCACTCAAGAACTTTTCTTCCCCATCTGTTATCGGTTCTTCCAGCGATGTGGCCTGCCCATTGCCTAGATGGGGAAGAAAGGTTCTTGAGTGGAGACCACGAACCGGAAGAAGCAGCGTTGGTAAGCCTCCCGCTAGATGGACCGACGACATAGTGAGAGTCGCTGGCATCCAGTGGATGCAAAAGACAGGCTGTCGTTCAGTGTGGAGGTTAAAGGGGGAGGCCTATGTTCAGCCGTGGACGTCTTCTGGCTGATGATGATGATGATGATAGAATTAGTCGCCCTAAGGCCAGGCCAACCCAAGTAACGACCTGCGTAAAACGGGGGCGCGATGTTTTTTTGCACTACTTTTTTGTACTTTAGTAGTTAACATGTTACGTGGTAGTACGGAACCTTCAGTGCGCGAATGCGACTCGCACTTGGCCGGTTTTTTCATATATAGGGATAATTGGAAGCCCTGTAGGATTGTCAACGCGTGTGAAAACGCTTGACGCAGCTAGTTTCATATATAAATATTCCGACTTACCATCTATTATCTTTTCAGAACGGCACTCCGTGTTTCTATTCAATCTGGACATTTTATATATTATAGATACCGAGAAGAGTTTTTGCTAAGAGTAAAAACTCTTCTTCGTGAACTCTTTTTAAAATGTCAATTTAAATCGAATCATTTCCACGGAGATCACGTCACAATATCCAAACTCTTTGGTTTTGAATATCTAAATCACTATAAATTATCGTATACCAAGTAATTTAACTTTACTTTGGACTAGTTTGGACGCTCACTTCACGCTAGTCACTTCACTTTAAAACTGAGCTAAATTAGACGACTTCATTGGACGATTCGACACGGACAATGCAATGAGACACTCTGTGACGCTTTGCAAAGATAGATGTATACAGGGTTACTGATTATAGCCCAATAAACTTTTGTGCCATGACAAAGGAAATAGGATGTTCAGAAAAGAGAAGGGAAATTCTTTATTTTCTATGGTTCAGTCAATCATATATTTCTTAAGTTTTTTTTTAATAAACACAGTCTTTTATGTCTGTTTCTAACATAGATATCTAATTAACACAATTATTACATAATTATGTCACAAACATCGAGCAACTGACCCCGTGAGAGGTATTGCCGGTCGGTCCGATTCCGTAACTAGTAATTGATTTTGCACAAATAAATACATAATATATAACAGAGCAAAAGCGCTCTACCATCCAGAAGCTTGATCTGTGCGATGCATCTATGTGAGAAAAAGATATTTGCACACACATGTGTGCAAATATCTTTTTCTCACTAT
Source organism: Agriopis marginaria (assembly GCA_932305915.1). Classification (NCBI taxonomy): domain Eukaryota; kingdom Metazoa; phylum Arthropoda; class Insecta; order Lepidoptera; family Geometridae; genus Agriopis; species Agriopis marginaria. Next base: position 14,013,849 of record OW029914.1, on the reverse strand, counting down.
CTCTGTCATTCAGTGCAATTAAAATGACCTCGAAGATTGCTCCATCAAGTGTTGTGGGAAAAATAGTAGAAGCTAAGTTTGTTTTCGGCAGAAATTGACGGAATTTATTTCAAACAAATTGCTTCTCTTTGGGATAGTTGCTCGAAGGTTACAAAGTAATTCAAATAACATAAATTCACGTCAACGCAAATAACCCGCCCCGCACTGTTCCTGGTGCAAAAGTTCCGATAATACTAGGATAATTTCGTTAAACTAGTGTTTCACACCGAATTAAGATTCGCAACGCCTCGACCGATGTTGCCCATATTCAAACTTAAAAATTACATTGTTTTTGTTTTATTCTATTTTTATTGAAATGAACTACTTGCCTACAAAAAATTACCATGATCAGATCAACGATACGCAAGTTATCGTCGAACAAATACAAAGAGTATGTGCAAACCGAGAAACGACGTGGCAAAACGGTGAACTAATAACAGTAAATTAGCATACGTGTGACGCTTCTCTTTTTGCACAGACTCTACCTATTGATAATTTATACAAATAGCAAGCATCCATTATACTTTTTAATCCCCGACGCAAAATAGGGGTGTTTTATTTAGTAAATTCGCACATGTGCATCAAGACCTACGACGGTTCTCTTTTTGCACACTCTACATTAAACCCACCCAGTAAGTAGTTGAAATTGAAACTATTTCCATACTTGACATTGGCAAATACACAAAACGGGCGACGCCAAATCCTCTCAAGACGAAAGAATATGTGAGGAGTGCAGAGAGATCTCAGATTCTAATGGCGTTTTAGTTATTAACCCTGTATGTTGTACAAGCATATGTATACAATAGATACAGATGGTTTGCTACACGACACTTCTCAAGTTCAGACCACACAAGTTCACGCCGCGATCTAATCACATTGTTCATTTAAATTACATCATTATCTGGATTGATTTCGTGTCCTTAGTGTCAGAGTTTGTAGGCCTCTGGAGGCTTTTCACAAGGCCAAACGATAAAAACGGTTTGCGGTAGAGTCTGATGAGTTTATTATGGTCTTCCACAAAGCCTTTCTTTTGTACACAAAACTTTACAACATCACAAAACACAGAAAAATACAACTAAATAAAATTAGTATAAAAAAAAAAAAAAAAAAAAAATTTGAAGAGAATTCGTTTTCAGTTGTCGCTGTTAATGATCAGTGCGACAAACATGTTATGAATAGTAATTTTTAAACCACGATAAAATAGCTGATAATCCAGCAAAAAAATACAATTTAAATCAAAATCGATTCAGCCGTTTTGGAGCTACAATACCACAAACAGACACACGTACACACGTTTAGCTAGCAATACCCCTCTGTTTGCGTCAGGGGTTAAATAAAACATAGAAAATACAATAAAATGTTAATTTCAACCAACATTGGCCAGTGGCTTGGGCTAACAAAATGGACTGCATATAATTCGTCACGTGATTTACAAAGCGTACAAGGCCGTCTGTCAAATAGTATGTACCCTTTGGAGCCTTTTACCGGTCCCTAGTTACATTAAAATAGTGTAGAGATAATTCTAAATGTGTAGTTGTGTACGCCCCTACAACGTATTTTTGTAGTATTTTGTATGCGTAGTGTGCGCGTGCACATTTATAGTGCTAACAGACGAGACGCACTTGGTAGACGAACCGCCGTCCAACCAACGGGAGAGAAAGAAAAAAAAAACTAGAGAGAAAAAGTTGGGGGGAGAGCCCACCCGTTGGTTGGACGGCGGATCGTCAACCAAATCCATACGTTTGTTAGCACTATTAAAGCCCTAACAGACAAGACGCACTTCTCTTTCCTTCCCGCTGGTTGGATGGCGGTCCGTCAACCAAATCCATATGTCTGTTAGCACTATTACAATGAAAGATCTCTTCAATACTTCAATTTGCAGTCCTGTCAAAAATATATCTGTTTCGTTCTGGTAACAACAATTTGGGCATATGAGTAAAGAATGTAACATGTTTAATTCGTTTATGCTAAATTAGCACTACTTCTATGCTACTAGTCCTTATTCTGTGAATCCAAATTGAAACTGATATCAACCATACATTTTATTTGCTTCCGCATTCTTAAATAATAATAAAACGAAGAGTGCAATATGTTAGCTCAACTGGTTCAACACACTTCGTGATTCATCCTCGAGATATGAGAGGAAATTCCTTCGCGGTGAAAGTACCAATATTTTGTGAACGTGTTACAAAAATGTCAGGATACCGAGTTTGTAGTACTATGTTATGTTCAATATTGCTCACTCACGCTTTCATCTTTCGAATTATGTATTTAAGAGGGGGCCTCCGAAATTTTATGCTAATTTGCCATGATATTCTAACTAAACCAAATATCCTATCAACGTAATAATTGATATATGTGATTTTTCAATTCATTTTCTTTCCGGCACTAAGACAGAAACATAATAGCGAGATATTTACTCGATACTTTATTGTTTTCAAAAAGGTGCCTTTTTGCTGATTTTTTTGATTTTTTTATGGATAGAACTTCAGTCACATATCTAAAATAAATACTCATCGAAGGAAAATATAGTTTGTTTTCCAGTGCTAAGACAAAATTTACCTAGATTAATTAGTACTCTCATAATAAATTATATTCGATTTGAGACTTACGTCCTTTAGTTCTAAGCAACTATTCGGTCAAACGGCAAGTCCGATATTCAACCTTATTCTGTTGCGCTTTGCATCTAAATGGCGAAACATGCTCCGTTCAACCTCAGTACCGCACTATGCTCCAACGGGGAAGGACGCACGCGCTTGCTATTCGCCTAGATTTATCTTCCGAGTGCGATTATATCAACACCTACTGTATTTTCAAACAATGGATAACATAAAAAATCTATGGCTTGAACGCGACCATTTGATGCGGCAACCAAGTGTTGTCAATGACCTAGAGCACAGACTAGGTAATGCTACTATGAAAAAATTACAGGTATTAATAATTATGGATACGACTAGGCCATCTATCATTAGGGCATCTATTATTATGTACGCTCGGTAATATAGTTACATGAGTCTAAGTGTTTCGTGTGGAGAGAGAAAGAGAGAGAGTGACAGTCAGAAAGACTACTAAAAATCAAAATTATTAAGTAAAATAAAATTTTCGTTGAATAAAAAATAATAATAATAATTAACATTTTTTTATTTTTTAAATTAATAATTTCATAAATTAAATGAAATTTAATTAAATAATTCATATATACTTAAATAGTTTATAGTTATTAACAACCAGGTATAGAACAAACACAAACGTTCATCACATAACTGTTTGTCCTAGGTGGGAATCGAACCCACGCCTCCAAGCTCAGAAGGTAGGTTCACTACCAACTGGACCAACGGGCTTTCGCGTGTTTCGTTTATTTTAGTATAGTATAGTATAGTATAGTATAGTATAGTATAGTATAGTATAGTATAGCATAGCATAGCATAGCATAGCATAGCATAGCATAGCTTAGTATAGCAAAGTATAGTATAGTATAGTATAGCAAAGTATAGTAAAGGATAGTATAGTATAGTATAGTATAGCATAGCTTAGTATAGCAAAGTATAGTATAGTATAGTATAGCAAAGTATAGTAAAGGATAGTATAGTATAGTATAGTATAGTATTGTATAGTATAGTATAGTATAGTATAGTATAGTATAGTATAGTATAGTATAGTATAGTATAGTATAGTATAGTATAGTATAGTATAGTATAGTATAGCAAAGTATAGTATAGTATAGTATAGTATAGCAAAGTATAGTATAGTATAGCAAAGTATAGTATAGTACAGTATAGTATAGTATAGTATAGTATAGTATAGTATAGTATAGTATAGTATAGTATAGTATAGTATAGTATAGTATAGTATAGTATAGTATAGTATAGTATAGTATAGTATAGTATAGTATAGTATAGTATAGTATAGTATAGTATAGTATAGTATAGTATAGTATAGTATAGTATAGTATAGTATAGTATAGTATAGTATAGTATAGTATAGTATAGTATAGTATAGTATAGTATAGTATAGTATAGTATAGTATAGTATAGTATAGTATAGTATAGTATAGTATAGTATAGTATAGTATAGTATAGTATAGTATAGTATAGTATAGTATAGTATAGTATAGTATAGTATAGTATAGTATAGTATAGTATAGTATAGTATAGTATAGTATAGTATAGTATAGTATAGTATAGTATAGTATAGTATAGCATAGCATAGCATAGCATAGCATAGCATAGCTTAGTATAGCAAAGTATAGTATAGCAAAGTATAGTAAAGGATAGTATAGTATAGTATAGTATAGCATAGCTTAGTATAGCAAAGTATAGTATAGTATAGTATAGCAAAGTATAGTAAAGGATAGTATAGTATAGTATAGTATAGTATAGTATAGTATAGTATAGTATAGTATTGTATAGTATAGTATAGTATAGTATAGTATAGTATAGTATAGTATAGTATAGTATAGTATAGTATAGTATAGTATAGTATAGTATAGTATAGTATAGTATAGTATAGTATAGTATAGTATAGTATAGTATAGTATAGTATAGTATAGTATAGTATAGCAAAGTATAGTATAGTATAGTATAGTATAGTATAGCAAAGTATAGTATAGTATAGCAAAGTATAGTATAGTATAGTATAGTATAGTATAGTATAGTATAGTATAGTATAGTATAGTATAGTATAGTATAGTATAGTATAGTATAGTATAGTATAGTATAGTATAGTATAGTATAGTATAGTATAGTATAGTATAGTATAGTATAGTATAGTATAGTATAGTATAGTATAGTATAGTATAGTATAGTATAGTATAGTATAGTATAGTATAGTATAGTATAGTATAGTATAGTATAGTATAGTATAGTATAGTATAGTATAGTATAGTATAGTATAGTATAGTATAGTATAGTATAGTATAGTATAGTATAGTATAGTATAGTATAGTATAGTATAGTATTGTATAGTATTGCATAGCATAGCATAGCATAGCATAGCATAGCATAGCATAGCATAGCATAGCATAGCATAGCATAGCATAGATATATTATATAGATACATAGCATTTTTACAAAAATGACCTCATACGTACTGTTTCTGAGATAATCGATGGTTTTCGAAAAAAATTACGAAAATTTTCCGGATTTTTGCGCTTTAATATTTTGAAAGGCATTCTTTGCACAAAAATAGCCGAATTTGGGCTTATCAGACGCGTCTTTTTATTTTCTACACACGTGTGTTTACTGTGTTTCTATTTTATTATTATTTATGCCTACCAACTAAATAAACACATTTTTTTTTTAAATATTATTTATTTCCTGAAATTGTGAGAGTAGAAAGCCAAAAAAATAAATATAGTCTATTTATTACACCACTGAATTTTTTGTGTGGAATTTTTTTGTTATTTTTAACATGAAATTCCGGTAACGTAATTTCAAACCCAATTTGGGGTTTTTAGGGTTAGGTCCTAAAGCCGAGTTTTTGAGTTTAACGTCTTCGTCTGCCAGAATAAATGATGCCTATGACGTCAGATTTTTGATTGGACCTTTGTGTCCAAAGTTATGGACCTTCAAAAAATCGGGTATTTAGGGTCCGCCTCGCTACTTAGTAACTCAAGTTACTATGTACCTACGAGTCTTAAAATACTAAATGACCTATCGTTGGATAGCCAGTGAAGCTAACTATTCTTGCCTGGATTGACCTGGGACAAAATGTTTGAGGAGCCGGGTATTTCAGGTCGTCAAAATCTTAAGACCTAACTTAGACTATAATATAAACTAAAAACTAGAACTAGTTATATTTCCTAAACCACAGCCTTAAAAAATCTGAAAAAAAATTACTAAAATTTAAAATGAGCTTTACTACCTCGAGCCAAAATTTGGGCGTGGTAGGGGGTGGTTTTCACCCTTCTTTATTTCTATTTAAATGTATTTCTCACTGATTTCAAAAGTAAAAATCTAAATATTTTTTTGTAATTTTTTTTGGGTTAAAGGTCTGGTTTAGGAGATATGACCCGGGATCGGGTACCCCGTGCCACGAGGTTTTTGGGTTTTTTGGTCTTATCCCGGCAAGTTCAACCTAGCAAAGCATAGCATAGCATAGTTCAGTTTAGTTTTATTTAGGTTATTTCAATTTAATTTATATACTTTATTATTTTTATACTGTAGAAAACCTAAAAATAAATTACAAATACAATTTTGAAAAGTGAAATAAACAATTTACGGTTCTGCGCGCCGCGACCGAACTCAGCTAATCGCCCAAACCCCAAGTACACCAACACTATGCTTATCCTGTGTGTTATTGCTCCTTGCCGCTTTACAAGGTCGAGTGCGCGAGTTGTGTACACTTTAGCTGCGCGCGACTGCCGCGCTGCCGTGGTTGTGTTTCACACTAATGCGGGTGATGCGAGACGCGCGGGTGAAATCCGAAATTTTTCTGGCCTTATACCCAGCCTTAAGGCCCTCTTTTCCGACTTGTAACAATTTTGGTCATTATAGTGTCAACTCTACTTCCATGTTTGTTTAGAATTATAAAAAAATGTGCCTACTTCCTTGTTCAGTTTAAAATTACAAAAACTATATCAAAATTGAATGTTTTATCTAGGAAACCCCAAAGACCGAAATACAATCAAATCAAAATCACTCAATAGAAAAAAATATTGAAGTAACACCTATTTGCGCTTTTCTCCGTTTTTTGGGTTCATTAGAATACCTATTTATTAAATGATGTCTACGATATCTTAATATACAGATTTCATAATTATGGAGGAAACCGTAAAGGTAAATTTTACATTACAGCTATACTTTTCGAAAAATGTGAGAAAAACCTCAAAAATAGAATTAGCGAAAGGCACGACTTTTGCGCCATGGTTTTGTTCTAATAAATGCGACTTTAATACAATACAATATAATCAAGCCTTATGGTCATCTGCAGTAATAAGCGTTGCTTAAAAGTAGGAAAACCTCGTCTTAAGGTGACCATAATAGCGCGTAATTTTGACACATTTTCGCCTCCAAAACTTAGTTCAAATTTAATTTATTTATAATTTGACGAGTTTTTGTTCACAGCGGGTAGCGAGGCGACAGTGATAGGGGCAATGGCTACGAATGCTACGATAATAGTAAGTCCGATCGTCGCTATAAGTCGCGTAAAGCGATAATCGCATTGCTGTTGACTTCTGTCTGACAAGGACTATTTTTGTTTGCGGGTTCTGCCACCAGTCAATATTGGCACTAGTGCAATGACATTAAAATTCTGTCGTAGCTGTTTATATGCCTCTTTTTATTCACTAGTTGTATGTTATATCATTATTCCGAAATTTGCTATGATTAATTACATTATTCCGAAATTGGAAATGCCAAATCACATTATTCCAAAAAATCGTGATACCGAATCAAATAAGTTACCTCTTGCCATCGTCAAACGCTATCGTCCCACTCTGACTCTTTCACATCTGATCTCTTTCATATTTTTAATATTTAGCAGTCATTTGTCAAAAACGTATACAATCTTATACCAAAATAATGTGACGTTTTCCAACAAATAATTTCAACAATTTTACGTCTCTTAATTTCTTCCAATCCATTGTACCCTTCCCAAAAAAAGCATCCAAACAAATGAAATCTCGGTCCAAACAATGCCCTTTTACTTTAGCCAGTAATAACCGGGAGTTATGGTCCCTGAGTCACCCGTCCGTCGGAGTCTCGGAGATGACCTAATGGCGAAGTTATTTCGCATTTACTCTCTTATGTAAGCTGACTGGATCCGACTGCTTTTGCATGGATATAAGGCTTAAGGCAACTGCCTTGTTATGGCTATGATATTAGATGCCCAAATACAGTGGATTTACTGAGAATATGTTTAGAAAACTTATGCAACCTTTCATTAAATATGCAGTCAATATACGAGGTAACACTTCATCATCATCATCCACAGCCTTCCTTATCCCACTGCTGGGTATAGGCGTCTCTCTTGCTATGCCATCTGCCTCGGTCCTGTGCTAATCGAGTCCAGGTTCGACCCGCGATAGTAATAATATCGTCGACCCATCTTGCAGCTGGGAGACCGACGCTCCGCTTACCTTGCCTCGGCCACCACTCTGTTAAGACCTTACTCCACCTGTCATCACTGCGCCTAGCAACGTGTCCTGCCCATTTCATTACCGCGATTCCGACGTCTCGAACCTTTGTTCTTCGTCGGATTTCGGTATTACGAACTCTGTCTTGGAGTTTGATGTCTAGCATGGATCTCTCCATGGCTCTCTGTGCTACTCTGATTTTGTGCACAGCCTCATGTGTGATGTTTACACTTACCTACCTAAATGGTTAAAATGTTTAGGGTTATGTAGAGGTTTGAATGTCCCGAATATTTATTTATTTACACGTAACGGCCGTACTAAGCCAAAAGGAGGCCATTATGATGGTACTGAGTACTATGAAATTGCCCTTTCGAATTAGCATACATATATTGGAAATCGATTTCAGTTGACTTGGCATCACTGTTGTAGTCTATGCCTAGTGTTAACGTCTTAACTTTTAAGTTTTTCTTTCTCTCTTCCTTTATCGAAATAAGACGAAGACTGTAGGCTCGCTTTTTAAAACGTGTTTTTAGCTAAATAAAGCAAATCTACCGAATATGTGGCTATTTATTGAAAAAATTCAAAAGGTTATGGACCCAGCACGCTTCCACTGCGCCGTCTTTCTTTTCCAAATAACCATATACATAGACATTATATAGAATCTAGATGTATGTTTAAATCTATAAATCTAATTGATCGTAACATCTCAATGTGTGGTCAAGCGCGTGTCTATCAATAGTGACAGCGCAGCGTGCTAGGACTTTATTTTTACATCGTAAATGTCAAACAAACGCGTTGCGGCCGCTGGACACAATTAGGTCGTGTAATCATAGGACGGTGACGAAAGTGTTTTACTACGGTTTACACATTTTTATAGATGGTTAAATAGTGGCAGTGAAGAGAGGGGTTTAAAAGTGCTTTGCTAGTCTTGCATATTTATAGGTGGTTAAATAAATAGAATAAAAAAGCCTGTGGATAAAGGGTTTTAAGTGTTTTACTAGGTCTTGCATTTGTAGATAGGGTTAAATAGAGCCTGTGCAGTACAGGGGTTTCAGTGTTTTGCTATCTTGCATATTTTATAGTAACCGCGAAGAAAAGGGTTTTCAAAGTGTTTTGCTACGTCTTGAATATTTTATAAATAGTTAAATAGTGACCGTGAAGAAAGGGTTTTAAATGTGTTTAGTTACGACTTGCAGTAGCATAAACGAGGTGGCAATGCCTAGTTTTCTTTCAGCGTAACCCTGTATGAATGCATGAAACGACTCAATTGTTTGAGCTCATTTGGTTTGCTTTAACGCATCCCCTAAACATACAATCAGAGGGGTAGCTAGGTGAGTAAAGGGCCTGGTGCAAAAAAAATTGGAGCCCTATCTAAATTGGTTTTCATCATCATCATCATAATCAGCCTTTTAACAGTCCACTGCTGGACTTTTAGCCTACCTCCGAAATGGTGATTGAGCCATATCCACCACGCTGGCCCAGTGCGGGTTGGTGGATTCACATACGCCATTGAATTCCTTCTCCGTACGTATGCAGGTTTCCTCACGATGTTTTCCTTCACCGAAAAGCCAGTGGTATGAAAAAAATGGTTTTAGGTTTTATCATATAAAAATATTATTATAATTATATGAATACTATAACGGTGCAGAGCTACTTATTACATGTATGTGTATGAGTTACCATGATTAAAGACATGTTGCAACACTTGCAACCTGTTATATTTATATTTTGAAGGTGGGAAAATTTTCTCAATTTCAGTTTGAGGTTTGCTGATCAGGGCCCGAGGGCCCCCTGAGCTTGAGGGCCCCGGTGCACGGCACTGCCTAGCCCTCCGATCGCTACGTCACTGCATACAATACTTGGACTAGGCTTAAGTCCAGTCAGTGCAAGTCTTATTAACCCCACTAAATTCAAATGTCTCCCCGAGTTATGACGTAATGTTAATTCTGGACATGGAAGTGGACAGCACTTGGTCACGTACAAATACGGCGGCCGATATTTAGAGTTGGCACACGTGAGAGTTGATTCACTTTGATTACAAAGTATTCTGATAGCTGTCTTTGGCACGTGAATCAGTACTTACCAGCAATATACAACAAAATTAGCCGCGCCCGCAATTTCAACCTGGACATTTCCCCAGGTAGCGTTTTTTTCGCCGGGATAAAAAGTATCCTATACACTTTTCAGCTCGAGGAACCGATGGGGAAGAAAGGTTCTTGAGTGGAGATCACGAACCGGAAGACGCAGCGTAGGTAGGCCTCCCACTAGATGGACCGACGATATTGTGAGAGTCGCGGGCATCCAGTGGATGAAAAAGGCAGGCTGTCGTTCAGTGTGGAGGTTAAAGGGGGATGCGTATATTCAGCAGTGGACGTCTTCCGTCTGATGATGATGATGACACTTTTCAGCCTTTCAACTATCTATACAAAAAAGTTAATGCCCGTTTTTACTAACCCTAGGAGTCGCTTAGGGCAAAAAAAACGTTTCACCAAACTATAGGTGATACGTCTGTTTGGGCTTTTCTCAAAAAATTCTCGTTCTCTCCCGGTGGACTGCGGTCCGTCAACCAAATCCGTCACGTCTGTTAGCTACTTTAGCTTAGGAGTCACCTATTATATTAAAATGGATTGATGAAACAGAAGATTACGCTTATAAGACTGCTTAGATAAGGAGTAGATAAGGAGAAAACGGGCATAAGACTTTGTTAATGTAGCAGTGTCAGATTTTGTTTATTTTCAGTTAGTGGTCTCATGTTTTAAATGTTTATCGGGACTTATCGAGCATTATTTGAATTAAGTAAAAATATGTACCTTTTACTCGACATTTCGACCGTGTTTACAATGGTCACGAGCTGACTGAAAACTACGGACGATTGCATGGTTTCTCCTCTTACAACTATTGCTTTGTTTTGTATCTTAGACCTTTTACTAGGTAAGTGCCTTGACTAAACAAAAGACACATCATCATCATCATCGTCATCAGCCAGAAGACGTCCACTGCTGAACATAGGCCTCCCCCTTTAACCTCCACACTGAAAGACACGCTAACGCGAAATTCGAACTACTCCCGACAAATGATTAGGAAAGCTTTCGATGTGGAATGTGGACATTCCGATAAAATCTGCGTCAAGTACTGTAAACAACTGGCAAAAAACGTTTAAAACTGCGGTACGCCGGTATTGTAATACCTAGTGCAATGTGAGAAATAGTTGCGAACTGCAGTTTTAATTGCGGTTTTCCAGTTATTCCGACTTTTCGAACTTCCGTAAGGGCGAGACAGAAGAAGAGTGGAGTACGGGACGGATTCGGGCCTGGAGTGGAAAGAGCGGAACGGGAGCTGTGTGTGAGTGAATTAAGGGACGAATGCGGAACTGGAGCGTAATACAGGAGTAAAGTGCATTACAGGACGGGCGGCACTGAAACTGAAAGGGCGGGAATATAGTAAAGTGGATTTCTTCGTTACTACGCGAATGAAGCCGAAAGCTGCATCCAGTATAATTGTATAAAAGACTGGTTGCACACCGCGGTTTCACCCGCGCGGATTACTCCTTATAACATTAGCTATCTGCCAGTGAAAGTCCTGTCAAAATCAGCCCAGGCGTTTCGGAGTAGGTATATAGGGAACATACAAATTACACATACATCGATTTTTATATAATTCAGGGTTACGTTTATAGACTGTACTAAGCCGAAAGGAGGTCGTTGTACTCATCATTAGGAACAACTTTTACTAAGGAACCAACCGTGAGATCGCGATAAAAATACAGCTGTTCCGTACATTTTGTCGAGTGTCAATGACTAGTGATTTTTTATGGAACAGCTGATATTTTTTTTGCGATTTCAGGGTTGGTTTCATAATAAAAGTTGTTCATAATGATGAGTACAATGACCTCCTTTCGGTTTAGAATACCTTTTCCTTATAACCCTGTGTTATGTATGGAAATGTGTATGGAAATATCACAGAAAACAGAAGTAAATAGAACGGAAATGAGAAGGAAAATCTGTCGCCAGGCAATGACAGGTTATGACAGAACCTTGATTGAACATTCTTATTTATGTCAACGCGTCGAAATCCGCAACCAAAGAACTTAGACCTTGGTTAGGTCTCAAAGTTCTTTGTCCGCATCACAGTTTCTAACTGATTTCGAATGACTGACGTTTCGTTTATATGGGTGCAATGTGAATGTGCAAACTGGTTAAAAGGCTTTGACAGCCGTTCTAATTTTAAAAAAAAAAACTTTTCTGTGAGAAATACCTAAGCAGTAGTTTAGTGTTGAATGATTTGAAACCGAGAAACGAAAAGCACCAAAGTTCATAAATACACCTGTGTATACGGCATTCAGAATGTGGTTTGGCACGGACCCATCTATACAGTTTATGCAAATCAAAAATTTCATAAACTGAGTTCGTATCACGTTAACACTAGTGCAAGAATACATTTTAATAACAACTTGACGATGGCTAAATGATAAAACATTTTTAAACCGACTTTACAGAATAAAAACGGCCATGTGTGAGTCAGGCCCGCGCACGGAGGGTTCCGTACCACCACAAAATATAAAAAAACGACAAAAAAAATAGTAAAATAGGTATGCGATTTCAATTCGGCGAATGAAATGATAAGGTCGTCCAAGTAACCGAATACGTTGCTTAACTTGGTCATCATCATAATTTCAGCCATAGGACGTCGACTGCTGGACATAGGCCTCCCCCATCGATCTCCAAAAGGGCCGGTTGGAAGCGGCCTGCATCCAGCGTTTCCCTGCGGTCTCTTTTAGGTCGACTGTTCATCTTGTGGATGGACATCCTACGACGCTGCGCTTACCGGTCCGTGGCTTAATTTGGTAATGAATAGAAATTTGTTACCGACTCTCACTTAGCCATTATTTATTATTTGTTGTAGAGTGTGTACTATAATCATGCCAAGTTTGACGCTTGTACGTATTACCATTTTTACATCAGAGCTAATACAAAAATACTTAAAAAAATACGTTTATTGTATGGGGACCGCCCTTTAGTTTATACTCTTTTTGACTTTATTATTATTTTTTAGTTATACCGCCGTAATTAAACATTACATACTTAGGTATTCTGTGAAAATTTTAACTGGTTATCTATTACGGTTCGAACTTCTAACAATGATTCGAAAGATAACAGCCGTTAAAAGATAGGACTGACTGACAAACAGAAAGACAGCGTAGGCTTAGTAATATGGTCCCGTTTACACCCTTTGGGTACGGAACCCTAAAAATAATCTGTAGACGTTTTTTGACATGAAAATTCTACGCGTTGTGTGGTGTTGGGACTTACCAAACCTAATGTTATATTTTAACATCGTAAGGCTGTTTATATAACGAGCAAAGATAATGGCAACATTTGTAACGTTTGCTTTAATAGAATCACTGTTTCCAATCGAGCCTATTGTCTTGGCTATAGGGTTGCCAGTTACCACAGGGTATTAAATTAAGTTAAACTTGTTACTAAATTATTATTTCTTAATGTACGAAGAAAATTAATTAAAATATTGGTATGTTTTGTTAGGAGATTACCGTTTTCTATTATTGCCAGAACTAGTTTGCTAAAAGCTACTTTTGGAAAGTCAAAAGAAAATTATTAATTAAATAAAACAAAAATAAAATGTACGTTTTTTCGTATTCTTTTCAGCAAACCCTTTGATTTGATACCCATATCATGATGGCGGATAAGAAATATTTGTCCGCCATCTTGTGGCATCCGCCATATGGGATTCAGCCCTAATCATAAGTGCAGTATAGTCTGCAGACACAATAATTAGCTATCATGTCTAGGAATTAACTGTATCAAACAACAATCTCAACGTATATCTGCTCTAAAACAATACAAATAATTTAGCTTTTTGAAACAAATGTCATCCAATAAATAACGCATCGTTCACTTTACAGACGCATCAGCAAGCCTAGCATGCGTATTGCGACAAAATCTTGTAACTTTTTGTCGAGCACCTCTCGCCTCTCGCACGATAAAAATAGTTGACAAATAAAGAACTTGCTAGGCCTACACTACAGGGCCATGATTCCATAACTTCAAACTCTCGCGTAACGCGGCGCGTTAAGTTAACCTCTAAAAGATGACCTTTATTTCTTAGAAAATAGGAGTAATTTTTTTCGAAACGTTCGTTCTTTTTTTAATAGGTTTGCTTTTGACCGCCAAGTCGCCTGATGTAAAGCGACGATGCGGTCTACGATGGAGCACGCTTGTCTAGAAGAAACCGATTCACTCGTAATTTAAAGACACCCAGATTGTAACTAGTTTTCGTAAAAGCAAATAAAACACTAAATTGCCAAAGTATGCACAGTAACTTTCAAAATACGCAACGTGAGAGAGACAATACGATTAAACAAATGAGATCTTTGAAAGTGCCATAACATCACTGTAAAAAGCTGAATGGAAACAGTAAATTCTGATCACTTTTACTTACTCACGTTGCACAACCCGCCCCCCCCCCAATCTGCCATTCAAACCGAAAAAGGGGCGACCTATAAAGACTTTGCCTGCGGCGCCCCTTTATATTTGGCGCCCTAGGCGGTCGCCCCACCAAAAAACACTAACTGAAGTTGAAATATTGAAAGACAAAATTAACTTTGTAGTTGACAATAAGGTTCTTCCATACATAAAAACTACAAAATGTAAGTTTGTAATTGTAAAGCAATGTTTTTTATATGATATAACTTCAAATTAACTACTTTCAGATTTATATGTGCTGTAAGACCTTGCCTCTTGCCAAAATTAATGATTCTAGGTCAACGGACAGACGGACAACGAAGTGTTCCGTTTTTTCCTTTTGAGGTACGTAACCCTAAAAACTGATTTTTAATTGCAATGTTAAACTTGGTCAGAAGGGAAGATGGACGATGGACCAAAGCAGTCACAGAATGGTGGTCGCGGAACCACCGAACAGACCACCAGCTATTGTTAAGACAGCAAGAAAGCAGTGGACAAGGCTAGCACAGGACCGGAAAATTGTATATTATATTTATCTATGCCTATACCCAGCAGTGGGTGGAAATGGTTGATGATGATTGCAATGTTATTGCAGCTGTCAGACGCATTTACTAAGCGGCCGGACTTTAGAAAGATAAAAATAAAAGCGAGAATAAAACCCAGTGAGTAAAACGCAATGTGTACTAGCTGTATTTAAATTTTTGCTAATTTGGCAGCGTTAAATCTAACGGTTAATAATTCTATTATGCTCTATTCAGTAGCATTTTATTTCAGCAAAAGATTGACAATGGAAAATGAATCTAGGGCACGGAGCATTACGGTACTATCGTACTTCCGCGATGTAGTGGTTCCTTATAAATAAATTTTGTTACCAACAATGGGAGAGGATCGCGCCGTATAAAGAGCTTACTTGGGACTGCCTCAGGGCCGAAGGCCCGTGGGCAGTCCATGACTGGCGTGAACTTACGCAAGATAGAGAAGAATGGCGTCTTTTAGTATCGGATGCCAAGACACATTTTGGGTCGCTGCGTCAACATAAGTAAGGAACAAACACAGGAATTTCCGGGAACCTTACTATAGAGGTCAGCGAGCTGGCAGTTTCCTGGAAGACAACGTTGGACTAGCTGCACCTGGATTAGCACCAGGGGACGCTCAAAAGCCTGGGAAGGTCAACTCAAACAAGACTGGTGATAATAACAAATCATCATCGTCATCATCATCAGCCAGAAGACGTCCACTGCTGAACATGGGCCTCCCCCTTTAACCTTCACACTGAACGACAGCCTGCCTTTTGCATCCACTGGATGCCATCGACTCTCACTATGTCATCGGTCCATCTAGTGGGAGGTAGGTAGGCCTACCTACGCTTCGTCTTCCGGTTCGTGGTCTCCACTCAAGAACCTTTCTGCCCCATCGGTTATCGGTTCTTAGAGCGATGATGTGGCTTTCCACAGGCAGCGAATTCCACAGACTAGAAGTTCGCACAATAAATGTGGAATCAAAGCGCTTCGTACGGGTTCTCGGAATATCAACCAACGATGTCGATTTTTTGTGCCCGCCCTGGCGGTCCGATAGAAAAAAGGGCAAGAGGGAATTAAAATATGATAAATGAAAGGGGTTAGCTGAGAAGAATACGAAAAATAAAGCTTGTTTTTAAATAGTACACTGCAACAACAAGTGCACAAAACAAGAAATTTTTGGCGAGACGTCTATCAGCCTGAGCAGAAGGCGAGGGCGGATATTTACGTCGAGCATAAAATGAGTTTGATGCACGAGTTATACAATCGGCTTTTAACTATAAAACTTACAAGGGTTCCTTGTAGTCAATGGCAATATACCTAAATTATCTTTGTCTACGGAACCCTAAAAACGTAATGAAAGTGATCAGAATTCGTGATTTTCATTCATATTTAAACAATGTCATTTCAGATGCCAGAGCAAATAGATGACTCGACCAAAATTTGTTCATTATATAAATCATCATCATCATAATCAGCCTTTTAACAGTCCACTGCTGGACTTTTAGGCTACCCCCGAAAGGGTGATAGGGCCATATCCACCACGCTGGCCCAATGCGGGTTGGTGGATTCACATACGCCATTGAATTCCTTCTCCGTACGTAATACTTATGCAGGTTTCCTCACGATGTTTTCCTTCACCGAAAAGCCAGTGGTATGAAAATCCGTACATAAGCTCCAAAGAGCTCATTGGTACGGGCCCGGGGATTGAACCCGCGACCTCTCTATATAAATACCCCAATGCAATGATTTTACTCGGTAAATCTTCAAAATGCATCAGCTTCACCTAAATCCAGAAACATTGGCATTAAACTATAATTTAGTTTCTTGGCAAAGCTTGCATTTTGTATACGGATTCGTGCTTTGTTATTCCCAAAGTCGTTCGGCTATTTGCAGATTTCAAGGAATACATGAAGGTCAAATGGTGTTTATAAGACAGGTGCTTTATTAAAGGAAATGAATACGACAGAATGTGTCCAAAGCGAGGTAGGTATGACCAAAGTGGATCTGTCTCAAGAACAGTGATGCAGCAGGTTTACGCTTCCGTCCTTTATTACCTCTTCTATGCGGAAGGGATCGCGAGTGGAAGGATTTAAACCTGCGCAATCCAGGTAATCCATGGTAGCCCATTTGGGAGACCGCTAGACTTGAAAGCGTGAGGTCACGGGTTCCAGCCCCGGGCTCAAACCAATGAGCTCTTTGGAGCTTATGTACGGATTTTCATACCACTGGCGTTTCAGTGAAAGAAAACATCGTGAGGAAACCTGCATACTTACGGAGAAGGAATTCAATGGCGTATGTGAATCCACCAATCCACACTGGGCAGCGTGGTGGATAGGGCCAATCACCCTTTCGGAGGTAGGCTAAAAGTCTAGCAGTGGACTGTTAAAAGGTTGGTTATGATGAATCCTGGTAAAAGCCTCGAGCGCTCTAACCGCTAAGCATTGGGTCCGATGGTTTACAACCACTTACCGAATGAAATAACGGTAGCCACGAGTCTGCAGTTTTACAATAAACCGGCGAAGTGCGAGTCGGGCTCACGCACTGAGGATTCCGTACCACCACAAAATTCAATAACGAAATTACCAGTTACAACTTGGTAATGAACAGAAATTTGTCACCGACTAGCACTTGGCGATTATTTATTATACTTTAGAGTGTGTACTATAATCATACTAAGTTTGACGCTTGTACGTGTTACCGTTTTTACACTAGAGCTAATACAAAAATACGTTTGTTGTGTGACCCCCTTTTCGTTATGACTTTTTTAATATTTTTCTGTTAATCCGCCGTAACATTACATATTTCAACTGGCTATCTATTACGTTTAGAAAGATACAGCCTTTTAAACTTACAGATGGACAAACAGACAGACAGACGGACAGACAGACAATGTAGGTTTAGTAATAGGGTCCCATTTACACCTTTTGGGTACGGAACCCTAAAAAATTACTTGCCTGTATAAATAAATAAATATTCAGGACATTTTTGCACACACCGTCATCTGACCCCAAACTAAGCAAAGCTTGTGATATGGCTGCCAGAGACTGATATACATACATATTATATATTTTGAATATTTGTCTTAGGTGGGAATCGAACCCACGCACCAAGGGCAGAAGGCAGGGTCTCTACCAATTAGAGCAACGGGGCTATTTAAATAGATATTTTAACACCCAAATATAGAACAAACACCACATGAATATTTGCCCTAGGTGGGAATCGAACCCACGCACCAAGCGCAGAAGACAGGGTCTCTACCAATTAGAGCAACGGGGCTATTTGTATAATAGTCGATAGGCGATAATGTATAAAAGTCAGGCATACGTAATCCATAAACTATCCTCCCTAATGAGACAACAGCTTGTTACTATCTCGTCACTGACTGCTCAAGTATTTGTTCTGATAGCACTTGACAAATGTTAATATAATGAGGAAAGGATAAGTATGACATCAGTCACTAACTTTACATACAAGTTAAACAATTAGGCGACACCGTTTTATGGTAGATATAAAAAAAAAACAAAACGAAGTGGAATCAAAGTCCACTTTTATAACCCTCTCACATCAGCAGCCATTGAACGTCCACTGCTGAACAAAGGTCTCCCTCTTTTTTTTTGGTAATATTTTCATGACCGTGGATTGAATGTCCTTTAATCGTAATATTAAACATCTTTACATAGTATTAAAAGTGTCAAACAAGTCATAGTCACAGTCCGAGTCAAGCAAAGTAAGTCACGGTCATGTCAAACTCATGCCATTGTAAAGTGGTGGAGATTTACAAGAGGCTTCTATGGAGTTTTGGAAACAACACGAAAATACATGTTTCACCTCCTTATATCACTTTACCACACTCGAGCACGTAATCTATACTAATAATAATATTATAAAGAGGAAAGATTTGATTGTTTGTTTGTTTGCATTGAATAGGCTCCGAAACTACTGAACCGATTTGAAAAATTCTTTCACTGACGGGAAGCTACACTATCCCCAGATGACATAGGCTATAATCTATACGTGCGAAGCTGGGGCGGACCGCTAGTAAATAATAAATCACCATTTACTCCACATTAACACTTGAAAATGTACAAGTTTAGGAAAATAATCCAACGAGCCGACATGTTTTTTTCTACGTTGGCGCCAAAACCGGTCTCGCTCTTAGAGAGGGGTGTTGCCACAATCCCCACGCTTGGCAGGCGGCTTGGGGATCGCAGTACGTTCGCCGTGTACTTATAGGACGCTGCAGCCCATCCTTCGGTGGTTCTGGTCGCAGTTTTAGGACATACCCAAGTCCTTTTATAACCCTTTATTTTGCTTTAATTTACCGACAGCACTATGGTTAAACATTTGTGTTTGGCCCGAATACATCGCGATTTGACGATGGCCAGACGTGTCACAACACAGACATTTGCGGAATCCTGATGACTGATATGAGTCAGTGTCTGCCTCATAAGCCAGAGGCCCCGGGTTCGATTCTCAGCTGGGTAAATGTTTCAGGGATGAATTGTTAGTTGACAAGGTTTTCGAATGGAGACCACGGAACGGTGAGCGCAGCGTAGGACGTCCACTCACAAGATGGACAGACGACCTAAAAGAGACCGCAGGAAATCGCTAGCCGCTTTCAACCGGCCCTTTTGGAGTTCAATTAGGGAGGCCTATGTCCAGCAGTGGACGTCCTATGGCTAAAATGATGATGATGTCAATGTCTTTGTGTTAGATATTCTAAGACATACTCGATACAGAATCCTAGCTGTTAGGGTGAAGTATTGTTGAATAAAAAAAAAAGAGTTTGAATGTCATAAAAATTTACATACTATAATATATTTACACAGAATGGTGCTACTAAGCCAGAAAGAGATCTGTGTGTTCATTATTATAAAACAACTTTTTCTGTTATTGTGAAGAAGAAAAAACAGCTGTGCCGTAGAAAAAAGAACCTTTAAACTCACAACTTCAAGCGAGTTGGTGTTTAAACGCAAGCCTAATATTAAATAATAATTACCTATGTAATAAAAAATAAAATAAAATATGTAAAAAAATAAAATTTCAGGGTTTTAATCTGGTAAAAAAATATGTTCCAATTAATGATGAGTAGGAGCAATGTCCTCCTATCAGCTTAATCCCTTTTGTGTAACCCAATAGAATAGTATTATCCTGGTAAACGGTAGAAAATCCTGAACAGTTAGTGATTGATTGGTAAAACAGTGTTTTTTTCCTCTATGGGTAATTTTTTTTGTTGGTTGGCTAATATAATTACAATAATGATAAGTTTAAATTATGTCTTAGCAAAATGTTGTAGGAACTCACTAATTGAAGTAGATCCATACAGTTTACTAAACTAAGTTAGGTACCTGTATACTGTAGAATATAACAATGGTAGTTATGTTAGGTATTTAGACTTTCAATTGTTTCCAACCAACCTGTAGGTAGGTATAATAGCATAGCACCTAGGAAAACAAATTGCATGACAGTGGTATAGCAAAAGAAAAATAACTCGACTAATTACCTACCTATTAGCAAGCAAAGATGTGAAAGAATCTAGTTGGACTTGAAAAAGTAAATTTAAAAAAAGAAAAGTTATGTCATATAGCACACATATTTTTCTAAAATATCTAGGCTAAGGTAACTTATTTTGGCCACCTGACCATCACCTCCTGACACATTTTTCTATTGAGTCATTGCAGAAGAGTTGGCCAATCACTCATCTATTTTAGGATCCCGAAAACTCATTGAAGAAATTCACTCTAAAAACTATTATTTGCGCCAAAATCGAGTAAAGAGAGTTCTACGACCCCGCGAACGTAATAACATTGGAATGCGCAGATGATATCGTCCACAAAGGTTTTATTTTCCCTTTTTTTCTGCCTAATAAAAAAATAAAGGCCCGCGTAACAGACGTTTCCGGGAACGAATCAAGATTTTAAACATAGAACGCCATTAACACAATCGTACAGAAGAAATAAGCATGCAGTTAATTAAAAGTTTAAGTTATAAACTTACGTTTTCCTTGCAATCACAACATAAAAATAATTATTTCTTCAAAAACAACACACACGTTCACTGCGTTCACTACTTCACTGTGAAATGTCAAACTTTTTCTCACTCGGTGTTGCAAGCACACGCGAAATGTTTTCCCTGTTTTTAAAACATTGGTACAGAGAAAAGCCAGTAGATAACTAGATACTTTATAAAATGTAAACTTAGATTCAGATAGATACGACAACTAACCAATCATTAGGAATTTTCTAGTCAACTGTAATTGTTATTTAACCTACGGTTACAAAGGTTAATGTGGCCTACCGGTGTGACCAACACAAGAAACATAATGTCCAGTGTCCACTGTAGACACCTAGCGGCAATCTTTGTCAGCTGAGAGGTTCACGTTACCTTTCGTAATTATTATTAGCGATACCTAAAAATAGGACACACATTCAAAAATGCCTGTTGGCACGCATTGCAATCCAGAGCGGTCGTAATCGCATTCACCGAGAGAGTGTGAGAATAATGTTTTACATTTTAATGGTCCATCGACATTAAATTTTTAGTAATCAAAGTATGTAAGAACGTGCTTTGTTTGTGAATAATAACTATGTATAACTATTTATCTTAGTCTTTAATTGCCTCCAAACTTTTGCATTCGTCTTCCTTGCCTCAATGTTTTTTTGTTTCTGGTCACAACCAGAATACAGAAGAACCCATTGTTGGCATGGAATTGACTGACGAATAATTACTATAATTAGTGAAAATCAATTTATTCTGCGTGAGTTAGAACCACACACGTTTCTAAGTAAACAGTAGATATGTGAACCCAAGAAAGTTATAATAAATATCAAACCATCACTTAAATTAAATCATCATCATTAAATTTAATATTCTGTTTCCCAAACAAAACCTTCTACATTACATTCATCATCATCATCAGCCATCATCTATAAACTTGGTGCGACATCATATCTCAGTGCTTTGGTTACGGACAAAACTCAAGGTCTAATCAACTGAATGGTAGTTAAAGGGTCAAATTATATTTTGTAAAATTAGCAACTAGTAATAATAATAATAATGATTGATGATTTCTGGTTTCTATTATGTTAGTAGGTATGCCAAATCAAACGAACAACTCGTAATAGAAATAATGGTTACCCACATAATATTGAGCGTATGTGAGGACAATGAGATAAAAAAAAAATACCACTTAAATGACATGAAAAGTTCCATTCGTAAATCTTGCTTTTCCACATGATATTCGATTGCACGTTAGTGCGTCGATGTTTTGCTGTAAAATTTTCAGTAGGCGGAATGTACGACCACCTCACAAAATATCATCATGCATAATCTGAGACCTAATAAATATAAATTAAAATAACACGTAAACATTGAAGAAATAAAATATCATAAAAACAGTAAACATTTTTATTGTAAATATTTTTTATTGTATCCTTTACAATCGCGATGCACTCGATGACAATTTCAAAGCTTTCCTCAAACTTACGACGGCGTAGTTTACGAAATAAATATTCACCAATATTTTTCATCCTGCACGTTATAGGCACGATACGTTTATTTTTAATTTTGTTATATCGCCATCGTAAGTTTCTATTGCAAAATTAGACACAAGCATTTTACACAATTTCAGTCGGCTCTTAATGCACTTAATTCTACCAAACCTGACTTTTACCCTCTAAAATTAGCTTTTAAAATCAACGGGACTGAAACAGTGTTCAAAAACTTCTTTATGTCAAAGTGAACATTTGAGAAATTATAGCCACGTAGTAAAAAAACCTAGTTTTACCATCTCTACATAGTATAAATTAAAGTCGCTTTCCGCGTCTGTCTGTATGTCTGTATGGCCGCTAACTCCTTCTAAACCACGCAACGGATTTTGATGCGGTTTTCACCATCAGTTAGATACATTTTCACGGAAGGTTTATATATATAACTAGCGACTCGCTCTGGCTTCGCACGTAAATTACACCCGTGCGAAGCCGGGCGGGCGGGTCGCTAGTTACTAATAAATTATGAAGCAAATATTTATTTATAACAGTGATTTCAACCAATAAAGTAATGAATAGAATTAAAAAGGCTACAAATTAAATACATTGTAACTGCACTATTAAAATGCACGTAGTAAAGATTATCTAAATACTTACACATGAGAATACTACTTAATATGATCCTCTATCATATGTTCCTTTACAAATTGTGTGTTTACTGTTCTACATTATCATGCATGGTGTTATTTCTACTCTTCATTTGTGTAATTACAAGTCAAATCATATTTAAATAGATATATGATTTATTTTTGCGATTTAAGTAGGTACTTGTTAAGGTATGTGCTCTTATTCATTTCACATTGTAAGTGAGTAATCACAAAGGACAAATTAGTTTCTATAAAAAAGGTATTCTTTAGCGTGATTTTTTTAAATTTATTTTTACCTTCAAAGTTAATGATTAATAAAAATATTTTAAAAGTTGTAGGTAGGTCAAAATAAAAACGTCTCGTGATATGAAAATAATTTGATAAATTATAAGAGTAATGTGATAATAAATAACAGGAACACTAACTACGTAGGTATCTAAAATAATTTAATTATTGAAGAACTTTCTCAGATGTATCCTAGATAGCATAAGCAGTAAAGAATGTTTTAAGCATATCACGAGAGACTCAAAGTACTCAAATTATTAATAGATTAAAAACCTAAAATATAAAATTTCAAGCAGTTTCCAACAAGACTTCTTAAGGCGATTTAGATTTGCGACTAATCGCTTTTATTTTAGTCCTTAAAAGGTTATTTAATACTTTTAATATTTCCTAGTTCGAAAATTTGTAAGGTATTTAGCGTAGAAGAATAATTATTTTGATAACAATAAATAACTATTATATTATTTGTTATAAATAGTTATTATTTTTTACTAGTTTAAGGTGTCGCTAGATTAGGACCTATAGAGAGCAATAAAATGTTATTATAGAAGTTGCTATTAATTAGCGAAAAGTAGCTATTGAATAATAAGTAATATATGCATTCTTATAAAAAACAAACGCAATTCCCAATAAAATATGGGAATATTTTTATTACAGCAATACTCGAGCTCAAAAAATAAATTAGTCATTTCGCACCATTTTGAATTTTTATAAAAATGCATAATCGTGCTTTTCTGTTTGCTAATAAAACTGATGTTTCTATAATACTTAAGAAAAATATTATTTTAAGCTTAGAGACTCCGTTGATTCTGAACTATTATTTGCTCTTGAAGTATTAGATTGAAAATTATCGTAGCTTTCAAGACTTTTTCTAAAATCACGTAGAAGTTGATAACAAGATTAAAGGATTAAAGAGTTTCAAACGTAATACTAAATCTCTAATAGAAAAAGGCTTTAACCATCTCACACTTAAATTCATTCACCTTATTAGTTATAAAACAAATTTGAATGTACCATCGCGATAGTAATTAATTAAACACAAATAAATATAGATAATTATTATTTTTGTCTTTCCAAAGCGATATGTATTTTTATTGTAACATTGTGTTTATGTATGCTTTCGTAAATACATTTTTTTTATTATAATTATTTAATCGTGATATCAAATACTACTTCTTATTATACACATCTATTACATTTGCCCGATAAACGAATGATGCCTATCTGTACATAAAGCTTTATAAAATAAAATCTAGTCCTTACTAATTAATCACTCTAAGCTATGCTTTAACTGGCCACTTATGATTATTTCCTAGCATGAGAAACCGAGTTTCAATTGCATTGCGACACAAGACAATAAACACCCTGATGAAAGTAACAAAGCAAAAAAAATGAGGGTAGATAAGTCTACTCAAACTGGACGTGCAGTTTATCTAATTTAACATAAATATACTAAAATTACATAAATGAAATATACAAAAAACGCGAATATTTTATAATCATAATTTAATTTTCTAGAAAAGATGTTTAGTGTCTGGAATCGCAGTTAAACTTGGTATATCACGCCATTTTGTTTACGATACATTCAAAATGGCGGACTAGTATTTCGAATTCACAAGGTTTCATTCTTCATCACAGAACAGTTCAAACTTTTTGTTAATGCACCAAAAAATGCCTAAAAATGTATCTTGGTTACTTTGAAAACAATTATGAAACATTTTAAAATCTGACAAAGCAGTTAATCGATCTCTTAATTACAGTGACCAATAAAATTTATCTGTAGTGTTGAATTGCCCCACCATTCTGAATTTTTGAACGAAACTGTCAACTTTCCGTGGCTTTTCCTTTTTTTTAGTTTAATAATTTAGCATTCTACACGGCCTGAACGTGGCGAAAAGTGGAACTTCAGCTGTGAACCTTATTTTATTTTTTTTAAAGAGAAAAAAACGTAGTAGCTGCTCATCAGCACCCTCATCTACATTAAATTACATTAAATCTACATTTAATTGTAAGCCTTGTTGAAATGTTAGTCGGACTGTATTTGCTATTACGAGAACCTAGAGAGCTATCAGAAAGCTCAAAGACTATTAGTCACTAAACACTAATAGTCATGACCGATGCCCCTGTTCATGTGCGTTTCAAATAATCTCGCTACTTACTCCACCATTGTACACAGTTTTATGCAATAAAACTTTACTTTTACTTTACTAACTCTTACCCTCGTGAGACATTTCTAATGCAAGATACAGCTGCAAGATAATGTCAAACTCACAAAAACAGTGTCACATTCGGCGATGATGCAATAACAAAAAGTTTCAAAAACTTTATCACGTCGTAGCAATATATGTAAAGAAGGTTAGAAATGTGGTGAAATGTGAATTATTATCGTTTTTGTAATGCTAAAACCAAGACGAAGCACCACCCAGCTTTGTTGATAGTTCGCCGATGCCGCGTCCGAACATGTTGCCAACCTGGAATCACGACAATTAATTTATCTAATAATAATTCAAATATCGGATATGGACGCAGTAAGCAAAACGTTCCTCATAAAGAAAAACAAGAATCATAATGGAAAATACCTTCCCAACTACAGCGGTTACATTTCCCAGCTTTGCTTCTTCGGTGAGTGATTCCAGTTTGGACTTGCCTCTTGGGCCTTCTTCAGAACCATCGTCACCACCCCTGGAAAGAAAACCCAGGATAAATAATCATAACCCAGCATAATAATCATTTGTTTGTACGTAAATCGTAAAGTAACTGTGTAATAGAGTGATGCGCGATGCTGACCGAGCGGTAACATGAACGCTTTACGATCTGACGGCTCGGGGTTTGATCCTTGGCCCTGCACCAATGACTTATTTAGTTTTGTTATAGAAACTGACGTGGTTTTCAAACATTTTATTTATATTACACGAGAAGCGAGACGCAGCCGTGTGCGCATTCACCTTAAAAAGGACCGCCTAATGCAGTTGAAAGTATAATATATTATAGTGGGAGTGACCGGCATAATTGAGAAATTCCTGTCTATTATAAATAAAATGACCTATTTAATATTTAAATACATTATGTGCAGTTCCGGTGCCATCGATCAAAAGCGGCGAAGGAAAACCGGTATGTCCAAGACACTCAAAAGTTCAAAAACTAAATTTATAACATTCAGCAACAAGCACTGGGCCAGCAATGCCAGCATGAAGGATTAGGGCTCATCCTCTCTCACTGAAAGAAGGCCTGTGTATCGGTAGTAGAAACATATAATAGTAATATAGTAGGATGAAAATGATGATGAAAGTAACTAATTCAATAATTGCCTGTAACGCATCTATGGTAAGAAATGTATAAATCTGTGTCATGTGATTATGTCCGAGTTTTAATGTATTTTCCCACTGGAACCGTACCTACTTTTAAACGGGAGAAGTATTAATTTATAAAAAAATCTTTTTATCTTCAGGTCTGAAGTTTTGAGGTTTGAAGAACTGAACCTCATCGAAATCCGTTTAACAGTTAAGGACTTGAGTTTACCACTCATACACTGAAACATACTTTCACAGATTAGTGTTAAAACAATTGTTACTGACTCTTGCTGTGTGAGCAGCATACTGCACGTGGCCTCTTCAGTGTGCATCCTGGACGCCACTGCCTGATATGTCTTCGAGTTTAGATTGTCATCGATTACGCCTTGCAGCTCGAAATCACTGTACATTTTCTGTAACATTAAAAACATAACACGTAGCAAATCAACTTATTGTATAACCAAAAAAAAATATATGTACCAGCAATTTTGAAGAATATAACAGTCACAAATTATTACTGATTAAAATAAATTATAATGTTACCCAAAAATGGGGTTAATTTTGAGACTGGTAACAACCGTGATATCGACGTTGGAAACACGGGAATTACGTAGAGGCAACTCACTCTACGGGAAATGCCCATGCTAAAATTGCCATCACAAAAATGTCAATTTTAATTACATAAATTTGACGTTGACATTTGACAATATTCGAACATTGACAGAATTTCTAACAGACTTCAAAAAATAATGGGTTCGGTTCTTCATTCATTTTTTTGTTTGTTAGAACTCCGTCATTTATAAACAGATTTATTTTTATTCTATTTAAAAGGATATAACTACCTACTTTGAGATTGGTCCCATGGTAATTTCATTAAAATTGGTTCAGTAGTTTGGTTTCTAAACCAAAATAACTGGAAAAAATAAGTCATCCAAGTACACGAAATTGCGTATTTACTAACACAGAACTATATCTAAGATCTTAGATAAATATAATAATAATATGATCTAATGATCAGAATGTTCAATCAAGATTCTCTCATAACGCCTGGTGACAGATTTTCCTTCATAATTCCGTTCTATTTACCTAATTTTCTTTTCTGTGGTAGATACGTACCTTCAGTATAATGGAAAGGCAGGCGACTTGCTGGAAATGCAGCGCTGGCCTCTCAGCGAGCCACACGCTGATCATCTTTACCTGGATGCCATACCAGAGTTCGAACAGCTGCAGGATCCACAGCTCGTCTGTAACCTACAATCACAGAAGAAGGATTATACCAAGGACGTTGTATACATGGACGTAGCCATGAGGCGTTGCCGCTCCGACGTTCATTATGTCAACACACTGTCATGTTTCCTTTTTTATCACACGGATCGTTACGTAGAGTACACGAGAGAGCTATTGGAAGATTGGCAATCTTGCACTCGGTGTCCACTTTTGACCGACTAGTAGGCCATAACATTGCGACGCGTCATAGTTAAAAGTTAAATTAAACATAAATAACGCTGTTACAACTTAATTCTCTTTTACGTTGTGACATTATGTCGTGTTGTGCTGTGTTTTGTCCATCAAGAACATAGTTTGGAGCATAGTGCGCTACTGAGGTTGAACGGAGCATGTTTCGCCATTTAGATACAAAGCGCAACAGAATAAGATTGAGTATCGGACTTGTCGTTTGACCGAATAGTTGCTTAGAACTAAAGGACGTAAGTCTCAAATAATTAAATAAGAAATAAATAATTAAGTAAGTCGAATATAATTTATTATGAGAGTACTAATTAATCTAGATAAATTTTGTCTTAGCACTGGAAAACAAACTATATTTTCCTTCGGTGAGTATTTATTTTAGATATGTGACTGAAGTTCTATCCAAGAAAAAATAAAAAAATCCAGCAAAAAGGCACCATTTTGAAAACAATAAAGTATCGAGTAAATATCTTGCTATTATGTTTCTGTCTTAGTGCCGGAAAGAAAATGAATTGAAAAATCACATATATCAATTATTACGTTGATAGGATATTTGGTTTAGTTAGAATATCATGGCAAATTAGCATAAAATTTCGGATGCCCCCTCTTAAAGGAGGAGTAAAAGATCCAGGATGATCATTTCACGCGTAAGTCTTTTGTAGCATTTATTACGTAAAATAACCAGTTTCAAAGCAAAATATGCATTTCACTCAAAAAATATTCATCTTAGTCGTCATATAACTATCACGTAGTGAACAATAGTTATAAACTAAAGCTTTAATTTAAGATAATTAGATGCATTGTTTTACGTATTCCTGCTAGTGATGTACCACTGCACATTTCAAACTTTGTCGATATTATGGTCGACATTTAGCTGTATGATTACTTAAATGTCGACCAACCAATGTCTTGCGTATATCCTACATATTAAATTTATTTATAATAAGTGAAACATTGACCGTTATTTCTTATTGTGCATTATACATATACATACAACATATTCACTTATGTTAGAGAAGGTACAGAGAAGGTTCATACGGTTTTTGTATAAAAACTTGTATGGATACTATCCCTTTTTATATCCATCAAACTACCTACTGGGGGCCACTGGCTTTAATTCCCTTGAAACACGCCGTACGAATGATCTACTTTTGACTATGTACCGTATCCTACATGGCATCCTAGACTGCCCCACACTATTGTCCGAAGCAAGCCGCTTGTCTGTGCCAGATCATCTTGCACGTTTCCGTATTGGATGCGTGCCTCTATTCACGTGAACAATCCCCTATCTGCCGAGCGCAGCGCCACCTCAATGCGCTTGTATCCTCACAACCACAGGTCGACATATTCGCCGATAAATGGTCGGCATTTTAAAAAAAATTCTTTGATGTACAGTGAGGAGTTTACAATTTTTTCGTTTGATTATAATAATTTAATTGATTTTATTATTTTTTATTAAATGTTTATGTCGTTTTTATTTTTTATTTTTATTGTTAGATATTGTAAATATTTGTTGATTTAGTGTATAAATTCGTAGATTAAGTAAATAATGCCCTGGTAAAAACTGTAATATTATTTACTAAATAAATAAAGAATTTGAATTTGAATTATAACGGCTGAATGGATATTGATGAAATTTCGTAACGATAGACCACTTAGCTGGGTTTATGCTAAGTGTTCCATCAAATAGTATTTTTTTAGGGTTTCTTACCCAAAGGGTAAAATTGGGACCCTATAATTTACAAAGCCTACTATGTCTGTCTGTCTGTACGTCCGCCCAACCTGTCAACGGTTGTATCTTTCGAACCGTAATAGACACCCAGTTGAAATTTTCACAGGATAAGATACAACCAACCATAATATTATACATATATAGTATTTTTGTTTTTTCTCTGGTGTAGAAACGGTACAAGCGTCAAACTTGGCATGATTATAGTACACACTCTAAATTAAAACAGCAAATAAAATATAATAGCCAAGTGCGAGTCGGTGGCAAATTTCAGTCCATTACCAAGTTAAGTAACGTATTTACTGGGACGACCACAAAAATGTATTTTGTAATTTGTAATAAATTTGTGGTTAATTGTATTTTGTAATTTGTATAAAAACATTTTAAAACACTTCATTTGCGTTCTCTATTATAATATTACTCTAAGGTATATCGACCGTGCCATCGCTTAAACCAGGCGAAACGGGGGTCACACGTGAACCCAAGGATCAAGGGCGGATCCAGGGGGAGGGGGGGTCATGACCCCCATGATAAAATTAGATTATAACTTCTTGTGACTTGTCCACGACTATGTGACCCCCCCCCCCCCTGGCACCAAAGCTGGATCCGCGTGAACCTATTTGCGATATAAAAAATACTTACCTCTACCACAGAAGACATAATAGACACTTAAGTCCCCAGCGGGTATTCCACCAGACACTGACCTTAGATCGAATTTGGTCCATAGAGTTTCTCATAAAGTTGACGTAACCCTGCCCGATGTCCTTCCCGGAACCGGACACGTTGGCGATCGTCAGGATCGAGCCGATCAAACTAAAAGAACGAATACAAATCAATATCAAGCAACATTTTATTCAGGGATTAAATAAATAAATTACGTTGATTAGTTAAGTTCTAAGAGGTACTGAGCTGAAATGATGACACTGAGTTGTAACTTGTAACCATGCGGTACTGTAATGTTACTAAAAAAAATATTTATTTTAAAACTTTTTCGTTTTTTATTCCATCTTGTAGGAGGCCTACCTACTCTGCGTCTTCCAGTTCGTGGTCTCCACTCTAGAACCTTTCTTCCCCATCGGTTATCGGTTCTTCGAGCAATGTGGCCTGCCCATTGCAACTTGCTATGTCTGTGACGGTTCTTCGGCGAATATCCACGCTCCGGATTCTATCGTGCAAAGAAATTCCGAGTATAGCTCTCTTCATTGCCCGCTGTTTTACTCTGAGTTTTTCCAAAAGGCCAACAGTTAAGGACCACGTCTCAGTACCATATGTCATCATCTTTCATCATCTTTCTCACCTGCCCTCGTCGAATCTCGCGATCTTGGCCAGTGTCGCCTCTAAAACAGCAGACAGCCTGGTCGTCATGCCGGTAGACATGGCTGTCATGCACGCATCTATCTGTGTGTCTATTTTGGTGTGGTACTGGAACTGGAACGGAATAAAAGGACAATTAGAGGGAAAAAAAAGATGTTTTCCTTGAGCCGACTCCTTTTTTTACCGACTTCCAAAAAGGAGGTAGGCTCTCAATTCATTTTATTCGTATTTTATTTTATTATTATAATATTTTATGCATGTAGGTACAGCGATTACCTACGCCAATACCAATTTACCAATTTTATTTACCAAATTACCAATTTGGGTGTTTCTTTTTTTTCATGTAGAAGAAAGCTGTGAGGTGGTGCCACAAAAAATATTAATTAGGGTTCAGTAGGTAGTTTTTAAACCAGCTTTTATGGATTTTTGCTAGAGCGCCTACGTATTTCGCGATAACAAATCACTGCAATACTTTTGTTTTGTCTTTTGTTCAAGTCAAAACAAGGAGGTATTTATGCATGGATGTGTAATCGAATCTATATATAAACTAGTAGTTTTCCACTATCATAGGTGATAGATTCGGACCCGTGGCACCCCTAGGTCCTCAAATCCATACAACGGTGTACCAGTGGTATCAAGGGTTTTATTTACTAGTTTCCATGAATCCACCAATCGAATAGTGATGGGACAGATGGACAACAGAGACAAAAAAAAATAAGAAAAAAAAAACAGAGTCGAGTTCATTAGTATAGGGACTTGAACCCCTGCCCCGCCAGCGTCGTGGAAGTTAGACGCACCTACTAATATCGTCTATCGGCAAGCGACGAAGTGGTCGAAGATAAAGCACATCATATAATTATTATTATAGATTTCGAAGATATCTATTCACATTGAAAATACCTAGATTATATCTCTCAGGAAACAAGGAAGCCGGCAAGTATGTAGTATGTAAGATGAAATTGACATTAGCTTGAGAGAACATCTCCAAGATAATGTCATTGTCAATGTCATTTTCATACAATTTCATCTTTCCGCAGGCGTTAACGCTAACAGAAAGTGGGTCTTGTCTAACCCCCCTGTAACTTTTTTAAACTCAATATACGCAAAAAATACAAAAAATAAATAAATTTATCTTTACGAAGTTGTTTCTTTCCTTTCGTATAAAATTGTTAAACTCTTCTTATACTAGTACTTACAACATCGAGCCCCTCGACCGCACACAGTTTGAGCGCCTGGTTTTTGGCGTCCAGCGCCACGTTCACCATGGCGCAAGTCTCCGCAGGTAAGATGTAGTCCGTCGACATGAACGTTACGCTCTTCTTTAGCCACGACTGGAATTAAACCAATAAGGTTTTACCTATAGATGTCAATCTTTCACTGTTGGGAAGCTACACTATCCCCGGGTGATATAGGCTATAATCTATACCCGTGCGAAGCCGGGGCGTGTCACTAGTCTGTACTATATAATATTGTATAGAGGAAAGATTTGATCGTTTGCAATGAATAGGCTCCGAAACTAATGAACCGATTTGAAAAATTCTTTTACTGTTGGGAAGCTACACTATCCCCGGCTGTTATAGGCTATATATCTATACCCGTGCCAAGCCGGAGCGTGCCGCTAGTCTAAACTAATAATATAAAGAGGAAAGATTTGATTGTTTGTTTGTTTATATGTTTGCATTGAATAGGCTCCGAAACTACATCCATTATAAACTATGACAAAACGGCTTACACTCACGACCATGCTGTCCCCAAGCATGCTTGTTGGTGAATGTCATATTTTATGTCTTTGAACTTTGAACCAATTTCATCACGATGTTTTCCTTCACCGTTGTTGAGCGATGTTATTGAAATTGCATATAATTCTTTCAAAGTACCTACTATATATGACAGCGGTGCATGGCTGAGGATCGAACCGGGTGCCATCAGATTGTAAAGCGCACATGCTACCGCTTGGCCACCATCGCCAAATCTCTAAATCTTTAGTTAAGGAAGGAAGGACTTTTTTACCTGAAAAGAAGCCTCTGTCCGCTGAATGCAAGTCTCCATCATATCGCTCGCCATCAGCTTGAGTCTCTGCTCGAGGTGCGTGCGGAACTCCGGCTCCGGCCAGTGCAGGTCGCGGATGAAGCACTGCAGCGCGTCCAGCTTCCAGAACAACTCTTCGCTGGTTGAGCAACCGTTACTGGAAGGATATTGTGATCTGTTGGTACAACGGGTGAAAGAGAAACGTTCCCGAGGCCTAAATCAGAACTCCTTTTTTTTATAAAATTTTGGTGGCGCCTCCTGTCTCGGGGCGTGGCAAGCTACGGGGCCATTTGTGTTTGACGACAGCATTTACATCAGTCTTAACAGAAAAAAAAACATACCCTTTGATCTCCCAGCGTTCCTTCTCGAACCCTTTATGCAGCGACTGCGCGATGGAAGACTCCATGAGGTCAACGTATCTAACCACGAGCGGCGCGAACGTCTCACGCAGATGTTCGTGGAAACGACCACCTTTGAGGTTCTCTGAAGAAAACAAGGAATGTGGTTACCTACGGCAGGGCTAAAGGAATAGAAGGGAATGGGGGTTATCGAAGCAGGTATATGAATCAACACGCGCAAAGAGTTGGGTCTCTCTGTATCTTTTATCGCATTTACAACGAGGAGTTTTCTGAAGAACTGTTGAACCGGCGTCACGGTGTTATCATCGTATAATAGGTGCCACCAGAGATGAGACTTGAAAACCACGTGGTTTGACATGCGCAGTAGACGATACCGCTATAATTTTTCTACTGCGCATGTCGAACCACATGGTTTTCAAGTCTCATCTCCGGTGGCACCTATTATACTAGCCGCCATCGCCTGAAAGTTCATCCACACATCACAGAGCAGTGGAAATCGCACACTGTGCGATTCACACGATCTTTCGTGCCTCACACCTACAAATGTCGAATGAGCTACCTTGCGCGATGTTTCCGAGAAGTTACAAAATGGGGTTCTTCAAAAGGCGAGTTTATAGAGTCCTTAAGGGTCAGCGACGTATTTGTGATGCTTCTAATGTTACAAGTATCCATAGGCGACGGTGACTGCTTACCATCAGGCGACTCGTCTGCTTGTTTGCCACCTATGGCAGCATAAATGTTTGTTCTAGGTGAGAATCGAACCCACGCCGTTCGATTCCCACCTAGAACAAACATTTATGTGATAAACATTTGTGTTGTTCTATATCTGGTTGTTAATATCATCTATTTACGTATGTATTTAAAACTACGAGTATATTTATAAAATATCGTCACCTTAGAGTGAAAACCTCGGGAATGCAATTTTGGTAATTTCAAGGTTTTCTTCCCAGAAATGTATTAATAAGAAAATGAAAATTGCATTCCCGAGGTTTTTACTCTAAGGTGACGATATGTATGTATATCAGTCTCTGGCAGCCATATCACGAGCTTTGCTTAGTTTGGGGTCAGATGACCGTGTGTGCAAAAATGTCCCGACTATTTATTTATTTATAAGGAGCAACTTAAGGTACTTTTATCGAGGGTATCCACGCGGAAGCTAGTATAAAATAATAAGGAATTTCTCACCATCAGTTCTCAAATAATCATTCAAGATCTGGAACAACGGGAACGAGTCCCATGTGTCGGGAGGCTGTTCCGTCAGGACGCGGTCCATGTCCACTCCAAACAACGCCCAGAAGATTTCCGCATGTTCCACCAGAAGTTCCGAGAACCATGCGAATGCCTGGACAGAAAAGTAAAGTGATGATTCTGTTACACATTATAAAAAAAAAAATAACTACTAAACACTTTTTAGGCTTCCCTAGTAAGCACTACAAGGAGGTTGTTTATAAATCCTTTGTTTTTGTCATAAATAAACATTTTTATTTCTTGAATTATTAATTCGTTTTTGTTTTTAAATAAATAATAGGCTTGCGGTTGACCACCATCACGCCTGATGTTAAGCGATGATGCGGTCTACGTTGGGCACGCTTGCCAAGAAGAAACAGATTCACTCGTTATTTGAAGACACCCAGATTGTAACCACCGGGGAACCATTTAGGCAGCGCATTCCACAGACTAGTAGTTAGCACAATAAATGTGGAATCAAAGCGCTTCGTACGGGTTTTCGGAATATCAACCATAAATCGGTGACGATTTTTCGTGCCCGCTCTGGTAGTCTGATAGAAAAATGAGCAGAATTCTGTCCGTCCGTCTGTCCTTCCGTCCTAATTAGAACCTACTCACTTTTATAGTGAGAGGGGTAAATTCATGAAGCTTTGCACAATTACAGTTTTAATATATATCTCATTTTGAATTCTAATAGTGGTTCTGGTACATATGAAATAGGGATGATAATATATATTTTTTCGCTGCACCCCCATCGTTGAAAAGGTCTTTTGAAATGCTTTTTTACTAAATGTGTGTTTTGCTAAATATGGTCTGACAAAGGGGCAATATGTTTCCCTACCCCTGCATTTCTAAATACTATATTAGACCTAAAATTTCGTAGCGTGCAGTTGCTTGCTTTCGTAGGTCATAATTAAAATCGATGATGTACCTAATAATAGCCACATTGGTGACATTTATTATTCAAATTTTATTTGTAATAGACAAGTTTAAAAAAAACAACCTATCAAATTATTGTGCTTACTTAAATGGGAAACCAAAATTACAGTCTGTTTTATAAATGAAGGATTCACAAAGATAAACAATTAAATTTCCAAACTGTGCTTACTTACCAATAAAAATAAAAGCTCATCAAAATATTAGACATACCAATTTTTGTCTGTATTTTGTTCCAATATTTTTCGATCGTGCTAATATTGTAATGAACTTTTCATATACGGCACTAAATCATGCTATAATTACAAAATCATTCCAGACAGGAAAGGATAAAAGCTGACGCTACCTTACATTCTAATAAGCGATAATAAAAAGTATAATTCATATTTTGTACTGGAACTAATGTTGTTCAATGTGTGTGTGCTCCTAAATGTGTATCAACTGTAAATGTATGTGTGGAATCGAAAGCGCGAATTCACTTGAAATAATTTAGCATTCTACAAAAGCTTTATTTTTATGTGTTGTGCGTGATATAGTCACACTGGATGTTCATGTTTGCAGTTCATTGTACACTGTGATTATAAAATTGGAGTAGACTGCATTAAAATTAAAACACTTTTCATTGAAGACATAATCAAAATAAACCCTGCCAATTTAGATTTAACGATTTCTAACATCATCAAAAAATTTAGTAAAGATGAAGCCTAAAATGAAAAGTTTGGATCACAAGATCGTGAATCTAGTTATTCCTCTATATTTGAAAATCCATGCAATGCTTTTGAACATCTAAGCATTTGCCCAAGCGAGTTTGAACTATCATCGAGTCTACTCCTTAAAAGTGATCAGACCAAAGTGAAGTATGATCAATTGAGTGGACGAAACGATCGACAAGTGATTTGATCAGCCGAACAAATATGAGTAGTTACATTTGGTTGACCGCTAGAGTCCGGTTTTGTGTTATAAACCTGTGGAGAGATAAAATATAAGATAGAAGTGGGATTCAAAGTCATAGATTATTATTTTGCGGACATTTAGGTGTTGAAACGTGAATAAGAAATTGTTAATGCATCAGTAGTTTTTAAACTCACTCATTTGTAATAATATTTAGACTGACAACTAAATTTCAATATATTCACTTTTCAACCAAGCGACATTAAATATAAGAAAAATAAAATACTTATAACTGACGCCAATGTACACGACCAAATCACAGCAGGAAAAGTAACTTTAACAGACAATTTACAGATAATAATAATTTTCAGAGTAAAAGATTTTGCCGTGTGCAAAGCTGAATAGAAAATTTCCGTAAAGAAGGAAATATTTTCCAGTCAGAAAAATAAATAATTGATACTGATACTGCTTCATCATTCCCCACACTAATAGCGACAGGAGAGTAGGGTGCTATTCAGTGAAACATTAATTATTTTGGCGAGATATTTTGATATTCTAAAAACAATATGAAGAGGAAAACTTTCTACTGAATTTTTTAGTACAATTTTATTTTACATACCAACGAAAATATTTCACCAAAATAAAATTTACATATGTACGACACTGATTAAATAGACACGGACATTATATATATATATATCAAGGCTCAATTTGGAGCATAAAATTTTAAAACCACAAGAACTATTGATATCTTTCATAAGCAATTTAATCATTTTATTTATATTACACGGGAATTACTCACGTAAGATTAAGCCGGCAATTTAATCATGTTACAAAACATGTTGTCTTTCTTAATGTTAAGATTATGCTCCAAAAAGACAATTTAAATTAGTCTAGCAAAACTTTTATTTCATGATTCTCACCTCCGCGTAATGTTCTTCATTTTGCTGCAGAAGGTCAACACACAGTTCTGCTAGACGTATGAGATCTTCCAACTTCTTGGATGGTGTTACCATCGTTTCGCCTCTGAGATCCTCTGAAAAGAAGCATATATTTAAATTTTTGTCTGCATTTGCTTCCGTTACTATTATCCGCTATTATTATTATGACTCTTTATTTCATAAAATTCTCGGGTTTGACCCGGTCATTTGTTAGGCATTGGTGGAGTCGAAACCAACACCAAGAGGCCCTGTTGAATACAAAATTATTATTATTATTATATCACCCTTTCGGGGGTAGGCTAAAAGTCCAGCAGTGGACTGTTAAAAGGCTGATTATGATGATGACTATTATTTAATTTATAACCTTTTCATTCTTTAAATCAGGTTCATGGGCATCAGTGGTTTGATCTTTGCTTGTTACTTCGATGATATTTCACTTATATCTTTGTTTGTCTTTTTCTTCAACGACAGTAGATATTATTCTTATACTTTCCAATACCTAATTACTTGTGTCCCCAACTTTTTGTATTCTATTTTCAAGCACATAATTTTTTACCTTCGATATTCGCCTTCTGACTCAGCGTCGAGTAGTTCAGTAAAGCAGCGTGTTCCAAACTTGACTGTATCATAGACCTCACTTCTTCTGGTGCCACAGGAGTTACCACATCCTTCATCAGCACACGTTCTAGGAGAGACAGTGTTGCCTGAAACAGGATGATAACTTTTTATAATGTGTGTACTTTAAATACTGTATTTTTAAACACGCTTCTCATTTAGTCTTTTGTACTTAATCCATCTATGTTAAGTTAAATTACGAATCATTATTTTTCGAAAAATAAATAAATATGGTGCTCTGTATTTTAATGTGCATCTGCTCGCATCGTATCAGTCGCAAATTGTTAAAATGCGTAAATACCGCATATTGCGTTAATTCTATTGGTATGTCATTTTAAATCCATCTACTGTTATATCTATCCACTTAATCATGACTGTTGAAACTCTTTGACTAACTGGGCCAGACTAAATCTGGTACTGAAGTTGACTGACTACAATATTTTGCTGACCCTAAAATATTTTGGATTAATGCAGGCCGTTCTACCAAACTAAACTTTATTTTTCAAAACCAGCATCATTAGTAACCGTACCTTTAGAGCTCCTTCGGGTCTTCCAAATGGGAACGCGTATCGGAAATTTGTGATCTGATTCTGCAGCAACGTCTTCAGCCTCTCTTTGATCTCTGCGAACTTCTCCTTCTCTTGCACGGTGATGCTTCCGACGCCGTCGGGCCTGCCAGGCAACGTCGCGTGACTGTGAACCACTTCCATCGTGGAGCTTACTCTAGTAGGGCACAAGCGGGATTAGGTACGGCTGTGGTGTTGGCAGCTTCATTTTTAGCGTTAATTTATTGAGCTTCATCAATATAATGGCTAGGTTGTTGACATCATTACTGAATTTACTTGTAGCTGTGGTTTCAAGTAGATATTTACATCCAAATTTAGATAACATATGATTTTGTTTTATAGTCACTCAGGTTAGTTTTGACATCGTTGAAAAATAAAATATGAAGTTGTTTTTATTTTAAAGTTTTTCAATCATGTTTTTGAAGTCGATACGTAATTTTACATGGGATTTATTTAATATTATGTAAATTTTAAGATCAAATTTTACTAAGATTTCATAATTTTTATTGTTCAGAGCCTTTGTTTCTTGTTGATTATCATCGAGCTATTATGCATTCACATCTCAAAATGTCTGCTATTTTAGGCTCTTTGTCCAATAATTATGTTAAAAATAAAAAATAAAGAAGTTGATTTATTGGAACATGAAACCACAGACCTAATAGATTTCTCTTCACTGCCAACCCCACAAACCGAGGAAATATACATTAGTAAGGTAAGTAAGCAGGCACATATTAATAAGCACATTCATAGTATCACTGCATAGACTGATATAGATCAGAGTTAATATCGAAGGGTAGGAGGTAGATTAAGAAATTTAGAATAAGCACATAACATCTAGTGTGGCGTCAAAAAGGGGCGTGAGACTGTATTTATAATACAAACTAAAATCATTCAATGATAGATTCTAACAACATTTAATACAATAATGGACCAAACGTACTTCCTTGTGTGACACCGAACTAACATCAAAATTTTAAGTACTAGCTTCAAATTTTCTAATATCTGGATACGTAATGATGGCGAGAAAATTCCAAATAAACTAGGTGGTAGGACAACTCCTAATCACAAACATGCTTTCATTTAAATTTATACATTTTCTTTAAACGTTTAATAACTTAATGTATTCCAGTAACCTCGTTTGAGGTATACGTAGTTGCTATTCAAAGTCTAATGTCTTGAAACCATCACTTAACATCAAGCAATACCAAAAAATATTATACAGTTTATTGGTGACAGACATTTCATTAAAAAACTTCCTTTCCACGTCCCATAGTTCACTAAAACCACTTGTCATAAGACAAGACTCTAAATATATTATATACTTACCTATTCCCATGTACGTGGCTGGCGCAGAATGCAAACGAGTAATGCATGAGAGTGGGATCCACGGTCTGAGAGGCACTCTCGGCTACGTCAAGTAGATCGGAGAGGTAGCATAGGTGGCGGTAACAGCCACGGACCCCGTATCGGGCGCAGTACTCGTCTAAGACGAATACTTGGCCAGGCGAGAACCAGCCCTGGAAATGAAAAATTAGATCAAGGATCGGATCAATGTGTGCAAAAACTTCAAAAAAGAAGATTGTACATTATTACCCGTCACAGAAATACTCATCGAATAATGACGTGACTTCAGGAAACGCAAAATAAAATTTTAATTAATTTAATACTAAATCTTTAGACGTGACAATTCAAGTTAAAATAATTATCTTGGTGTAGGTAGATGAATCAATAGTTGATACAAAAAAAGGAAAAAAAGAGAATGAAAAAATTAGATGAAAAATAAGATAATAAAGAAAAGTTATTCAAAGGGTTTCTTGACCATGACAAAATCTTTCTGAACATTCATGTCTATGTAATTAAAATTATTATTAAATTACACAAAAAGATTAACGTACCAAGGAACAGTACGGATCCTGCAAACGGTACTTCAATGTGAGGGATTGCAACGTAGAGAACAGCTGATGATGATCGAACTGGCACGGATCCGCCTGAATATAGTCCTCCATACCGTGTTTGCGGGCTTTGTCTGCATCTGAAAGAAATTTGGTTATAGGAATATCTTATGTCTAAGAAGAAATTAGAAAAGACGCAGTATTACATAGTATTAAGAATATTTTAAGAAACTTTTTATATAAAAGGAAAATAATATTTTTAATTTGAAGACCGTAGCAAAATTACACATAATTGATCACCCTCTTGCAGTTTGCAAGAGGGTGAATTGCAATATCCCAGTTAAAGAAAAGTATTAATTCTTGTGGCAAATGCAAATAAATATCTTCTTTTTACAAGTCTGTACGTTCTGTCGGTCTGTCTGTCCGTTTTAATCCTTTAGAATCTACTAATTTCTATGCTTAGGTAAGTGCATGTATTTTTTTCACAAATACAGATTTGGTATACATTTTAATTTTAAACGAGCCTTAACATACGTGTGTATTAGCACGGCACGCAGTTGGGTAGTTGTTCGTATGTTTTTGAAGAATTTAACATACCTCCCATAATCTTATGATGCGACAGATCCGACGTGGTCGGTGGAGTGGGTTTGTGGCTCTGTCCCGTGGCTCGGTACAGTGCCATTACCCACAGATGGCACTCGTTCTCATCAGTCACTCCCATCAGCACTGATTCTCCGTCGCGGACCGCGTTCATGAAGTATTTAGCACCTTCAAGTTCTGTAACATTAATTTCAGGTATTGTACTGATTGGAGTGATGGCTGATAATGACGATGACTGTATTTAATTTAAAAAAAAGATTGATACTGTAGTTGAACTGAACTGAACCTAAACTTGAATGATGATCTTTATTTAATTATTATTAACAATCATAATCACTTTATAGATGAAACTGCAGCCAAATTCACCCATTCATGTTTCAAAATAGTTGGTCATTCTAGCTAGACCAATGCATAA
Source organism: Agriopis marginaria (assembly GCA_932305915.1). Taxonomy (NCBI): domain Eukaryota; kingdom Metazoa; phylum Arthropoda; class Insecta; order Lepidoptera; family Geometridae; genus Agriopis; species Agriopis marginaria. The sequence continues at coordinate 13,972,050 of OW029914.1, read as the reverse complement.
AAAAAGTGTTATATTGAAGTCTATATAGAGTCACCAGAAAAGAAACTCACCTTGTCCAACTATCAGTTGAGCTGAGAAAAGAAAGAGTGCATCAATTTATCACAAACAATCAATACATACGATTTAATATTAATTGGATAGAGACGATAAAGGTAATAGTAAATTTTCTAGATCAGATGGAGATAATAGATACTCTTAATATCTGAGCGATGTTCTTTTACACGATAACGATAACATTAAAATTTTGAAAATATTCTTCATCTATATTATTTCGCATGGATAAAGGACGCTCTTACCGCTGGCAAGCTCTATGTAATCAACAGTGAACCCATCAAGCTGCATCATCTCCGCGGGCTCAGACTTTTTGTCCTTGTATGAGCACAGCGCAAAGGTGTACTGGCTCACTTGCACTAGCACCATATACCGCCGTTTCCACTTGCGCCACACGTTCTTGCCAATCACATGCAAGTAGCTGAAGAAAAATATATTATTAGGTCACAATAATGTACTAAATTTATAAGTAAATCTATGTCTTTGTGTCTATTTGTCTGTGTGCTCCTTTTTTTATCTATTTGATCTTCTATTCCCTGTCCATCTGACTTTCTGCCTATCTATCAGACCCTGCCTTTTTGTCCACCCGACCACCTGTCTTTCAATCCATCTGTCTTTCTGGTAATCAAGCTTGTTCAAATTTGGCGGTTAGTAGAGGCATTATTTCGTGCCTCTCAATTTTACCGGGTGACCTTTAATAGATTTCCCTTCCTATCTCTTGATACCTTTTAAAATCGTTGATAAATGAATATATATTTGCCGGACGTTTCAATTTATTTGTGACCTACTTAAATTGTGCTAAACTTTTCTATGAAATTCAAATCCTCATCTACATCCAACCATGGTGTCACAGACAATGATTTTATACAGATATCACTTAAGCAGTAAAGCCACTAGATGTTGGATTATAAAAGTAGTTTGGGTCTATGCACTTATTTAATTTCTGGTGTTAACAATAAAATCTATGTAATTAAAACTTTAAAGTTAATTTTGGAATCTCGTACAGAAAAATTGTTGTGTATATAATTTTGATTCTAACATCTAGATACTTAGCATAGATTTTTCACAATCATAACAAATTTTTTAAATCCCTATAATCACTAACGATACTATCTTTTTAACTTACCCGCAATGCTTCATGTTCAGAGGTTTGTCCATTCGGCAAGCAATCTTGATTCTCAGATCTTGATCGGGCAAGTTCTTCGGTACATTCATACGATGCCATTCCGGTACCTAAAACAACACACTTTTTATGTATATCTACTATCGTATTATGACCTTTATGTTAAGGACTTTATTAGCACTTGTATAATTTGTACAGTCTAATTTTCTTACTTTGCTTGACAAAGGAGTCGGTCTGAGGACAACTTTTCCTAACTCTTTATCTTCGAGTGCTAATACTCCTGGATTCTCAGTATACAGCTTAATTTTGACGGCTGGAAGTGGCTGAGTCGTACTGAAGTCACCTTGTGTGTCCCACCTGTGTTTTATTTATTGTTTAGTTCACACGTTAAAAAATACAATGAAAACAATGTATTATGATAAATACTGTAACAATGTATTGTGATAAATAGTAAATACTGTTTTTATCTCTTAAAATTTTAACAATATTTTATTGCTTCTTCTGTACTTAGATATTGTTCTTAGCTATAATAATTTAAGAAAATGTTTCCTTGTTCTATGTGCTTACTTCTTATCTAGGCTTTACCTCATATTTTGATATTTGTCCGTCAACGACGTTCTACGGACTCAATGAAACGAAAAGCCGAAGAACAAATAAAATTGTGTTACTGTATTTCTATAATCATCCGTCAGTCCTCCCTCTTTTTATTTTATTTTATCGACCGTTTATTTTTACCTGACTAAACATACGGAACGTAATGTTTTTCAGGTGTCTATATGTCTATTTGTTTGCGTTTTTAATGTTAACCTCCTATAGTCTAAGTGGCTTAACTGATTTTGATATGTCGTTGGATTCCTCTCTATATCCAGAATATCATAGGCTATATTTTGCAGTCAGTTGTTTTTTTCTTCTGATAATTTTACTTGTCTCCTTAACCAGTTTCTTCTGTTTTGCAAGGTATATTCAGAATTGGCTGGTAAATTCGAATATGAAGAAAATAAAAACAGCGCCATAATTATACTCACATAGGCTTAGATGCTTCTGCTTGGTCCGTCTGCAGTTTATCGCCTCCTTCTACCTCCATAGTGCAGTAAACTATTCTATTCGGTGCTAAAGACTTGAGACCTTTCACTTCCATCACAACCACCTACAATCGTGTAAAACAAAAAATATGTATAATCAACCAACAATTGTGAAATAAAATGTTTTCACCCTGATCTTGTCTGATAACATAAACGCCATAATTATGTCACCATTCTATATATCATTTAACTTTTTAGGTTTAAAGAACTTTGTCCCCATAAAGAATTGATACCACAGTTTAACTAAAATGATAGTGTTGGTCGTCGCATGCATTATAATATTAATAAATCCATAAATAAATTCTGAGCATACTCGATAATGTAAATAAATGGCACGAAAAGTAATCGTCCGGTTCCTACACAAGTATTTGTGTATTGTTAATCTTTTTATTAGAAGCTCCAACCTTACATTTTCAAAAAACTGTTTTTATCTCTTCAATATTATTTCATTTTCTAATTTCTGAATAGAATTAAATTATAACTTTCAATATCACTTATTTGCTCCTTGTTGATTTGTCCATCCATACTATACCATACCTCTATCTGGAAAGTCAAAACAACATCCATTTTGGTGAGTTGAGTGTCGACGTCTCCGCTGTCACCTTCTCCTGTCAGCTTATTGGCTAGCGAGCCTTGTGATCTGAAACACAGCTGCTTACTCAGCCTTGGGCTCGGATCTGGTCCAGCGTTTGATCTGTTATCCTTACCACCAACATAGTTACCCATATTACCATAAGAACATCCATCAATTCGAAATTATCCAGAATTGATTTCAAATTACCAACATAGTATAAATATTAATCAATTAAAATGATTGAGAGTATTGTAAATTAAGCAGATATTCATTTTAGAATCAAAATTTATAAATTACCATCAATGTTTTTGATCAAAGGGATAGGTTGAAGATAATCACCACAAGATAGATATACATAGATATACACCAAAAGATGTATATAGTTGATAATAAAGATATTGTTTATGATTGAGACACAATAAGTAAAACGGACACAGGGAATGATAAATATGTAATAGTTGGGGTTAGTAAAGCGATATTTGGGACCAACATTCACAAGACAAAATGCATGGTGGTATACACAACGGAACCATCACCGATACCAAGAATGATTAAGCATACAGAAAATATGGTATTACTAACATTTCTGTTACAAACACTAATGTTAATACTAGGAATATAGTGTAATGTAAGATAGTGAAAAATGTGGTAATACACAAAACTGTACAGCGTATAGTTTTGATTATTAACAATGTTAGTGGTTTATGACAATTAAAATGTGTATAATTATATAAGCAAAGCTTATTTTAAGCTCGAAGCCTTTGGTATAAATAGTTATGAAAATAGAAAGTTGAATAACAAAATATGAAACAGAAAATGAAACAAAAAAATGTAAAAGCTGTGATAGTTTTAAGCTCTTTTTCTATTAATTTATAATAAGTTTATCAAGATACGCTAAGCTTCGTATTACTGTAGCTCTATAGTTATTTTACAATTATTCTACAATATTTAAAAGTTCTATAAGCTTAAAATTGTTTGGCAGTGTTGTGGAAGCTATATTTTCTCCTGTGTTGTCATTTTCACTTATTTATCATAAGGACCACTTCTTCTTTTATCGTCTACAAGGGTATTACTTTAGCTAGAAGCTGGTTTCTACTTTAAATCTATATCTACAGTGGTCTAATGACAACATTAGGATCCGAAGAGTTTATTTCAGGCTAGGAAAGTGTAGGGGTCCCTCTACACAAGACACGTGCGCATATTATTAATTCTGTACTCATTACTTGTACTTCCTTTATATTTTACCATCCGGATAAGTGCCAGGGACAGAAAAACCAAAACAGAAATGAACAAGTTGAAACTATAACAATGTGTCTGGATGTACGTCTGATCGAGAAGTTTGTATAAGGTTGTAAAGATTGTAATGGATAAGTTTAGAGCACTAAATGCTGGAACTATATCAATTGAAAGAAAACTAAAAAAAATGCAGAGAAAAAAATTCTTTAATAGTATGTACGTTACATCCAGACTAAGATTTCAACCAAACCTAAGTGTGAAGAAGACAGAAAATTGAAAACAACCAAAACTCAAACTTTTGTTGATAGTGGTTGATGTTTTATGTGATTTGAATTTCGTTAAAGATGACTTACGTAGAGCTGAAGTAACAAAATGAAATCCATTGACCACAAACAAACTATTAGTTAATGATTGATTAAATTTTGAATTCGATAATCAAATTATTAAAGACCTTTTATTTGTTGTTTTGCTTTTGACAAAGTCCGTACACATGTTAATTTCCAAAAAATATCAATCATTAGCAAATAGCAACGTTACATACATTGACCCCATCAAATAATTAGGGATGATAATAAATATTCTGAACTGAATATTTGCAAAGATTTGACACACTAAAAATTTTCTTTGCTATAAGATTGTACAATTGTTGATCTTAATAATTAAGGTGTTAATAGTAGCTAAGATTTTAGTCTAACCAATTACTTATTTCCATCATATCTTTGCACAATTTCATTAAGATTACATTCAAAATCCTTGACTTGAATATTACAATAATGATTTCTATTTATATCATGAAAACTATCGTAAATATTTTTATATTAAACGTAATAATCATTTTACTCTAAGCTTTCTAGAATAAAAACTGACCTGTGATTATACCGCTTGATTTTATGGAGGCCGTATTTGGAGTCAGCCCCGCCTTTGGAGACAGGCAGTGACTCCAAGTTGGCCATCAGCAGATTTATTGAAGACTTCAACTCTTCGATGTAGAGGGATTCCATCTCTTTGAGGACGAACTTTGGCATTAGCTTGCGGTTCTGGAAGAGTGTTGACGTTTATCAATGATATCAAATATTATTGCCATTTAAATTTACAAGTACGAGATGAGACAAATTTACAAGTAAATGAGACCGCAGGGAAACGCTGGATGCAGGCCGCTTCCAACCGGCCCTTTAGGAGATTGATGTGGGAAGTCTATGTCCAGCAGTGGACGTCCTACGGCTGAAATGATGATGATGATAATGAAATTCACAAGTATCGTATATTGTGGAATTTCGTTTTTTATATTCATTTTACTATTCTATATGTAAGTACTTAAAGTACTTCGAAATTTTATTTAACTTCATTATCTAAAGAAAACTTTCCTTTTAAAAATTTAGTATCATACCTTTTCCATCTCATTGACCTTCTGCATTCTTCCATCCAGTTCTCTTCTGATAGCCGCCGCTTGTTCATCAGCTGAGTCCAACTGTCAAACATTATTTGGTTTAGGAACTTTGTAGCCAACATGCTAAATGTTAAAAAGGTGCGATGACCTAAGCGCCAAATAACAGTGTAAAAATGCACAATTGCTACTAATGCGATTGTAGAAACGTAGCCCTATATGTGTATATGCATTGACCTATGTATATTATTTCGTAAATATCGACCCAATTAGCAAGTTGAAATGGCAGTAGGCAGGGCACATATCACGCAGAATAGATGGCCGATGGGGCCGTAAAGTTCTTAAATGGAGACCACGTAAGTAAGACCGGTAAGCGCAGCGTAGGACGTTCACCTACAGGATGGACAGATGACCTAAAAGAGACCGCAGGGAAACGCTGGATGCAGGCCGCTTCCAACCGGCCCTTTTAGAGATCGATGGGCAAGGCCTATGTCCAGCAGTGGACGTCCTATGGCTGAAATGACGACGATGATGATGATCGACCCAATGGAACTTTTCAAGGGTATCAACTCAGTGGCGAGCACATTTATATTGCTCACAATATGAACTAAGTCGCAATCTGATTTCATTGGTGATCGTTGTACTGAAGAGCGACGTGACGTAGTTAATCATTACATCTTTAAAACTACGCAACGGATTTTGAAGCGGTTTTTTTATTATATAGAGTGATTCAAGAGGAAGGTTTATATGTATAAATAGCGACCCGCCCCGGGCGGGCGGGTCGCTAGTAGATAATAAACAGCAAAGATTTTGTACAGTAGATTTTTTTTTCTAGATTATATTGCGACGAAAATGTTGATTGAGAATATATCCTTTGGCTCCAAACTCCGAGCGTCTCTTTGGCTTATGATCTGGATTAACAAATTACCTTTTGTTTTGACGACGGGGAAATTTAAATATATTTAGTGTGCAGCCCACCTAGATGTGGAATTATTTATGTCTACTAAAGCCTCGCCCCCACTGCTCCCTCGACCAGCCTTAGTCTTAGACTCCTCCCGAGCCAACTGTATCGGTTCCTCCACCTACGACAACATCGGTCATACAACGTCCTATTGTCATCTTCTGGGGCTCGCTTGGGTGGATGGTTATAACCTCCCACCATCCCGAACATTAAGGTAGTAGTAGCCTCTTACTACAGTTGCTGCTTTTAACCAGTAAATTGTGAATTTAAAAAAAAAATATGAGAGTTTTATTGCCTTCTGTATAACATTTTATGGTGCCAATAAAAAAGGGTTTGTCAATCAATTGTATGTACCTCAGGTTTCTGTAGAAAAGCTGGTAAAACCAGGTGATACCATTTCATGGTTTATATTCGGAAAAACCATGCGAAACGCTGTGATTATACTTTTATTGTGCCAACCGCTAGACTGTGGAATACGCTGCCTGTGAAATGGGCATTTCTCAATAGTTACAATTTATCTTCAATTCACGAGTGAATCGGTTTCTTCTAAGCGTGATTCATCGTAGACTATATCATCACTTAACAACAGATATGGCATACATATATTACACAATTAAAAAGTTAGTACGCTCTAATTTATAAAGGAATGGAGCTCATAAACCAGCACTTCATCTACTGTCATGATCTAGGAGTTATTATTTTATGCGCATCTTCCATCACATCCCTAGTGGTTGAAATTAACATTCCCATCCCAGTTCGAATAATTACGCCGTTAAATATTTGACTTTGTTATAAACATCGAAATTAATTAACTTGCATAATTAAAACGTTTGAGGGAGCATTGTTTACCTTTCTACTCGGGTTTGTACGTAAATAGAAACTGTGTTGTATTGTAACTCATTATTCCTACAAGTAACATGATCCTAAATAAACTAACTTTTTGAAAACCTATGTTGAGATTTATGCACTCTTACTGAAACAAACATCAGAAATAGAATCCTAAGCGTAGTGAGGGATAAAATATCACGCCAATATTATAAATGCGAAAGTATGTGTGTGTATGCTTATGCGAAATAATACTAAAGATGCTAATTTTAGTGACATTACAATCTGAATAATTACTGGCCAAAAGCGTGTCGATACATCCTAGGGTTTCATAGCCAAAGATTCTTGAGTGGAGACCACAAACTCGCACGCAGTGCGGTATTCTGGCTGATGATGATGATGATGATGATGATGATGAGGATAAGAAGTATCCTTTTATGTATAACAGTTTAGAAATAGTGCAACTTTTTGCCCATTTGGCGGGTCATATTTTGCAAAGATTTTAAATAAGGAACCAATATTCGTTTTTCAAATATATGAGATGAAAAAGAACCAAAGAAAAGGATTCTTCTTCCTAACTCACCAGTAAAGCGTTGAACAGCAACTGATGCTCGAATTTCTTCACACCGAGGATTTGCTGGAACATGTCATAGAGCTGCTCCTTGCTGAGGATACACTCGGCATTGAGGCTCTGCTGCTGGGCTCGGGAAGGGCGCTTCGAGTCATCATCCCCAGGGATGCCTGAGGACCAAGGGTCAGCATACAGAAGATATTGAACTTGACGATATCTTTCAGAATAAGAAAGGAGATGATAGGAGATAGGAAATATAGAGATAATTGAACTTAGTAACACGTTATGAAGGTTGAGAATAAGTTCGAGAATATGTATGAATTATTTAGTTATTCTTCGGAATACATGAAGAACTAAGCAACGTGTCAGGAGTTCATGAAGAAATTGAATTCAATGACGAGGGATGAAGCTTCAATCTAGCTTGAATATCTTGTCATCTAATATGTCTCCTTGCTTCTTGAGATCCAAAAATAGGTCAGAATCATCACATTAAGAGGATATACCCCGCAAGTTCACCTAATTTGCATGTGTGTCCCGTCTTATATTGGATAAATGCTCAAACCTGCATACGACATATTATTTCAGTTCCATCGTTGTAATTTTGACGGAAACTCGTCAGCAATACAAACAATGACAAATTGCACCATAGTAAAACTATATAAACTCTTACAGAGCAGATGGCCGTGCGAATGAGAAAAATCGACACTGCTTTATGGTTGATATTCCGAAAAGCACTTGATTCCACTTTTATTGTGCGAACTGCTAGTCTGTGGAATACCTTGCCTGAATTGGTGTTCCCGATAGTTACAATCTAGGTTTCTTCAAATCATGAATGAATCGTTTTTGTAGCGTGCTCCATCGTAGACCGCATCATCGCTTATGAGAATCAGTGTATGTCAAAAGATCCACATTCTAAAACCACATAAAAATATCTGTAATATTAAAAGCTCGTTCCTAAGACTACGAAGAAAGACGTGATCCAGAGTTACCATACAACGTCCCTGAAGTTATTTGAAAATAATTGGTTGTCAAGATTAAATGATTAGTTTTGAAATAGAAGAGATTGTTTATTTACATTGTTGATAAGACAGATAAAGTGCTTAAATCACAGTTGACGTAAAATATAAATATTAAAATGTAAAGGTGCATAAAGAATTTGCAAATATAAGTTGTTATCAATTTAAAGTAGTAAATCATATTTACAAAACCTCTGCTCCTCCACAAATATTTGAAAATGAAGAAAACGTCGAAAGCCATATTGATAACATTAAAGAACGTGCAGTGCCTCTTACCTTTGGATTCACTCTTGAAAAGTAAAACATTTGGAATAAACATCATCGTATGTCCTCCCTACTTGTATGTTTTTACATATTTATAAGTGTAAAGGTTGAAGTGTAAATTATCAAAAACCCATGATACCTACTACCCAAAGGGACGGAAAGCTTCAAACAGAAAAAACGAGCAGAGCAAGAGGTACCACGTTTAGCCATTTGTCCCTTTCTAGTGTTGACATAATCACTGATACTAATTCCTCATTACTTTTCATATTTTTTTATATTTTTATACAGAATTGATCTACGTTTGGCCACTAACTTGCCTGATGGTAAGCAACGGTGTGGCCGAGGAAGGAACACGTTGATCTAGAAGAAATCTATTCATTCTAGCCTTGAAGATACCTAGATTGTAGTTCTCAGGAAACAAGGAGGACAGCAGGGAGTTCCATTCTTGGGCAATACGTATCATAAAAGACAACCCAAATCGTTGTGTACGAATTTTTGGAATTTCCACGAGGAAGGGGTGATAGTGTGCTGTCCTTCTACTTGTCCTGTAGTAAAAGGGGGAGGGTGGAATAAGGTCATGAAGCTTTTGCTCACACTCACCAAAATATATCCGATAGAAAATAGACAGACAAGCTACTTTACGGCAGTGCTCAAGGCTTTGTAATTTATTGGCGACTAGCTTGCTGTTACCAATCAGCCTCATAACACGCCGGTCTACGGAATCTAAAGCTTCCAGTAGGTACTTGGCTGCTCCGTCGAATAGGTGGAAGCAGTACTCAACACACGTACATACTAATTTATTCCTTATTTATATCACTACAATAATAAACGGATGCACCCTAAATAACCATGAGAGTTTTCTTTTAGATATGTTTCAGATATGTTTTTGAAAAATATAAATAATTAAAAATGATGCTGATAAAATCATGTACGGACTACCCAAATTAGTACCAAATTTACGGTTACAATATTTTTCCAAAAGTGGCAACACCACACACTAATATGTGTTCATGAATGTCATTGTATATAAGCAGGGGCGTAGCTACCGCCGTATTTGCCGTATCAATTATACGGGGCCCCCGGGCCACGGGGGCCCCCAAATTACTTCTCACAATATTTTTTTTCTTTTGTGAAAAATCTTTACCTCCATATAAGGGCCTCCAAAAAATTTTTTATACGGGGCCCCGACAAGGCACGCTACGCCACTGTATATAAGACATGTAGTGTGAAAGGGACAAATGGCTAAACGTGGTACCTCTCGCTCTGCTCGTTTTTTCTGTTTGAAGCATTCCGTCCCTTTGGGTAGTAGGTATCATGCAAAAACCTTCAAAAAAAAACTATAAAAGTATAAAAAGTTACCACATTTAAAAAAGTAAAAAAAGGCGATAAAATAAAGAAAAACATAATTGAATATTATAATTTTTCTTATTTTTTTTACTTAAACTTGAAACTAAGCATTATACTAAGCAACATCACGTGACGTAAGCAATAAAATATAGAAAAATAGAGTAGATTCAAACATAAATGATATTATATTCTGTCAAGTGATACCTGTTATTCCTGTTCAGGGTGTGTGAGAGAGACATGTTGTGAAAGACAGGGAAAGAAACACAGACAATGAGACAGACGCAGCCACACACAAATATAGGATACAACACTTACATAATGTATGGTTATTTTTTTTATTACTGATTCAGACTCTAGTGATATCTCTCGAAATAACTCTTATGTTTTATACAATAAGCTAAAATGTTATGGTGAATCAAAATCTAAAACAATTATCTAATATGGCGTAGCTTTGAATACGTACTGAACCTAATATGGATAAGGGACTTGACATAATTAAACGGAACACAATACAATATAATGATGTGAGTGACAATAATGGTCATATTTTTAGCAAAGAAGTTAAGTTTACTTAAGTTACTAGACACACGAATAACAATTCATAGGTTTAAAATTATACGTTTTTGCATCATTCCTAAATGATAATAATAAAGGACATTTTATAATGTGTATACTATTCAGAAATTAATATTTCACAGTAGTTACAGCTATCTTACCTGTCAAATCCTCTTTTGATATTTAAATAGTTTATCTTCTTCTTAATGTAGTTGTTAATGTATGAATTGAATAGACACAAGCGTTTCATACAAACATTCAGGGCACATTGCAAACATAAGCTTTTTTATTCGATGCATGGACACACATTGCTTGCAACATGCTTCCAATATTAGTTGAGTTACGACTGATTGTTGACGAAACACCAATATTATATCTATTGCCTTTTCAACCATGACTATTTATAGCTTGCCAAGATTTTTTTAATGGATTAAGGTTGTGGCTTTATTGATATAGTGAAAATTGTGTCAAAAACAATCAGTGTACTTAATAAATCAACAAAAAATTAAGAACATTGAAATCTACAGTTAAATTATTGTGCTCGTTATATTATTATCAAATTCTTTCAGCTCCTCTTTGGCCAATAAAGGTTAAATTCTTTAAAAAATAAAATAAGATTCGATGTTCTTAAATAGTTAAATTATTACATATTAATAATATCATTATAACAATTGTGCAAATCTTACCCGTTCCTTTCATTATGCAGTCAAATTTGGCTAACCATGATGATTGCACAGTTTCTTTGCTTAATCCGTCAATTTCTGGTAAAGACCTGTTAAATTTTGGTAAAGATAAAAATCAACCAATAAAAGTTTTTAAAGTTATCGCAATCTTTGGAAAACTGGAAAGACTAGAATCAGTAAATATACGAAATAAACAAGAAGTAACAAGTATGAATAGTAATAAATCAAGTTCATCCCTAGGAAATGGAAACAACGTACATAAATTAACCCTAACGAACGTAGCACAAATGAATATTAACTATTGCTCAAACTAAAGCAACAAAGTTTATTCACTTAAACAAACGGGAAATTAAACAAGTTTACATAATGTAGTGAATAAATTAGGTCCCACAAATGCAAGTTATAATTTTATGCCAAGGTTTTTCACATAAGAAATATCAAAAGCTCTTCAATTCTGTAGGCATCTACAACGGCAAGAAAGCCAGCGATTTTGGCATCGTGCCATAAATGTAAGAATTTTGTGCCGTATCCGCTTGGGTAGTTTGGCTTGTAATATGCTAAAGACAAAGTTCCTAAGCATCGGCGTCTTAAATATAAATTGAGATAGCAGTGGCGACAATTTTTTGAAGTAAAAAGTTCTTTAGCCGCGTAGAGGCATTTTTGGTAGGGGTAAAACAAAACTTATAGATTCACGTCACTGACATGCTAATGTTACGTATTAGTTTTCACGTCTCTCGGCAGTCCCCATACTCCTCATGCTTGTTTTTTTTTTTTTTCTACAATCGATATCCCTCCCTTCTCAAAAACAACGGACTTCTTCGACCAGAATAGTCAGACAAGCTGCCTGTACAAAAGGAAAGGCTGGCTCTACTGGAAGCAGCGCCCTCTATGTTAAGAGGCCTTCACCTCATCTGCTTATAGTAAAAAAATATAGTAAATATAGTATGTAGTTCTTATTGTGATCACAATAAGAACACAAACAAAACAAAAAAAATATACTATGATGTTTTTGGGATTAAGTATCTTCACACTTCACACGTTGATTGTCTTGATCTAATATGTATAAAAAAATCTATCAATAAGTCCTAGCTGCGCTCCGCGGTTTCATTCGCGTAGAAAATCGCTTACGAAACGTAGACGCTTTCAGGATAAAAATAATTATTATTTTCACTCCGATCCTTCAACTATCTCTACGCAAAAAATCATGTCGACCCGGTGGTCAGTTGCTGCGTGAAAGAGAAACAATCAAACACTTTCGCTGTCATAATTATAGTAAGATTGTGGCCTTTAGTATCATGGATTGCACGTTTTCCATTTCCAAACCTGATTCTTTTCTCGATGTTATTTCTGAAGACTTCGCGGAAGTCGTGGTGGGAACAGGCCCCTGATTTGACCATCTGTTCCACTCGCTCCGACTTGAGGAACACGTCGTGGTAGGATTGAACCGCGTTTTGGAAGGCCTCATCGGCCAGAATCTGGGTTTCGCCTTTGAGGAAAGCCTGGAACCATCACAATATTGTAAGAATTATTCGTAGTACCTCTTAATCTTTCTATTGATAAAGCAAACTCACCTTATGCAATTAATTTATTTACGGTCCTAGTATCAACAGTAGTATACTAGTATAATTTACTCGAGACCATATTTAAGCGTTTCTGTGCATGTATTAAAATAAATTGTTTTTATTTCTTTCCTAGTGTCAGTGTTACCTGAAAGCGCGCCTGTATGGTCTCGAGTTGATGCGGCGTCAGCTTCGTATGCCGTCGCGTCATATCCGTTGGCTGTTTCGCGTTGAACGGATGCGCGATACATCGAGACACGAACACGTACAGCTGTAGCCGCCGTTTCTTGTCTTCCTCTAGCTTTTCTATCTTCTCCTGCGAATTTATTACGCATGAATCAAATCTATAGCTTTCTAAGCCTTAATTCATATATTATATATTTTTTAAGAGCTGTTAATAGAACCTTAAATTGTCGGTTACGGAGTAACCGGCTTAATTCTTACGTGAGTAATTCCCGTGTAACTTTGGGTTTACAGTTAGCGATGATTGCTTACCATCTATGATATACCAGGTGGCGGTTTGCTTGCCATCTATGACATAAACAATAGCTTTATACGAACCACTGCAGTAAAAAAATATATTTTGTACTGAATACAATGATTTTGTTAGGTCAAGTTGATTATTTTGTTAGTTTGTACGGTAAGAGAAACTATAGAAATAAAATACTATGGCCAAATGAGTCGAAAACACAGACCAAGGGAAATGCTTTGAACGGCTCAGTGTCCATTTAAACTTTATAGTTTGTTGGCTGTGTTCTCTTTCTTCTTCGTTTATCTTTATTAGATACCGCTAGATGTTCCAAATCATAATCTTGGACTGCTTTTAGAGCTAAGATTAATATTCTAAAAATGACACTTAATACTGTAAGGATACGTTTGGTTATTTTATGGTTCATGTTAGTAGGTATGTAATATTGGTTTTGTATGAAAATCCACATACCTCTTACAGCTATAGGTGTGATAAAGAAAATCATTAAGCTTGCTGATTACATTATATAACAAGAAATGTAAACGAAAAGCATTATTATAAATCGTGAATTTATAGACCTTTTACCAGTTTCTATTTAATGCCACATTTACTTTACGTTGCGCGGCTACTTACGTCATGAAATATCGAACTAGTCACGCAAATGATTGTACTGGGGTTTGTTGCCTTTAACAATGGCTATAAATTTCTTGATAGTGTCGAGAATTTAATAAATTTCACCGCAAAACCTTACCTTTACGGAGCAAGCAGTAAAAATGGTAACAAATTGGGGTTAGAAATATTGCATGTAAACATGTTATTTTTTAATTACCCGTAAAATAACTTAACGGACAGTAAAATAGGGCTAATATTTATGAAAAAAAAAAAACACTGGTCAGTTCACGATTATGACAAAAAAGGACGAAGTAGTTTTAAGTCTATTTTCACAACTTTTTTTACCTTGTAACTTTTTGTTAAATTACAACCAAGTCATAGGTTGATGAATAATGATTCACAATAATAAAAGCATTTTTTTATAAACATTATTTTATTTAAAATACGCTTGCGTGAGTAGTATCTTAAATCAGGGTTATCAATGACACGGTCTACGAAATAGCAAGTTGAGGTAAAAACTCTGACTCACTCGTCATTATCTCATTATACTACCCAAGTTTGAATTTGTCATTAATTTGTTATTTTACTAAATTGTAAGGGTTGTAAAATTCACCTGAGTAGTAACTTGTGGGTCTTGGTCCTTGTCAGAATGGCTGGCACCCGAAGGGCTAGGTGAAGGCGCCGGTGCTTCTCCCGAACTTGCACTCCCCGTTGACGTCCTGCGCAGGAACGATCTAAACGCTCTATAGCATTAAGTCATCAATGTAAGTGATACGGTCCACACATACAGACTTTCCTTTAACTTATCCCACTGGTATACCTTTTCATGTACCTATTTTTGTTCCTTCGTGGTATTTGGAAGCCTGGATTATAAGGTTACTCTGTGTGTGTAAACTAAGTAATGTAGTGGAACTAAAGCTTAAAAGCTACAGTACATCGTGATTTACTAAAATCTACTTCTAAGATCTAGGTTATTAAAATTCTAAGCACTTCAAATTCTATTGCTATTCTATTTTATACTTTGGTTCGTTGGTTATTAATTAAAATTACAGCTAGCGCTATTATTTAAGCATGACTTCATTAAATTTCTTTGAAGTTGCTAATCTTATTATAGCGTTATTCCGTAAGCTTCATTCTCTCAGTTTATAAAAATATTTCACTAACATAATTAGCATAATCTACATAAAGTAGCTTTGTTTTAGAATGGTCCATGAAGGTTAATGGACGTGAGTTATCAAAAATGTGATTAGAGTCCGTATTTACAAAGTGTCAGAAGCTTTCCGAATTCTAGGGTGCAGGTTCCCGAAAGATTTCATGAATATCGTATGAGTTTGAAATGTTATTTACGAATCACTTTTTGAAGAAATAAATACTCGTAAAACATTATGACAAGAAATTGTTAGTATACTTTTGAATTGTCTTTAATTCCATGCAGATTTTATCGAAACCTATTAAAATCTGATAGCTTCTCACATTCGTGAATAAATGGACTACTGAGGATAGTTATACAGTTCAGATACTTACGCATGAGGAGGTGGAGCGAGGGCTGCCTGTTCTCTCTGCCTCGTGGCAGGGTGGAGAGGTGCAGCTAAGGGTGCTGTCGTTAGGGCACTTTGAGCTGTATAGGAGGGTCAGTAATTGATTGAATCAGGCGTTAATTTGTGGAAGTTCATTTTCAAAACAATTTCTTGGACGAATCTTTTTCGTATTTCCGTGATGAAAAATTTTGCTTGCTCAGCTCTACTTGGTCTTTTAGTTTCGTGTAAGAAACAGTTTTGGAAGGGATAGTAATTATATTTTTCTGATGCAATTTGTGATAAATTTGTTTGTGTTTCACTTGTAAAAATATGATCAATAGCTATCGAATAATATTTCAGATTATATATTATATAGATTTTTCGCGTTCGTAGTTATCTGCCCACGTAAGTCTACTAGTGGACTTACCTAGGCGTCTCTCAAGGTATGCTACTCAGAACTTTTAATATATCATCTCATCATCATCCAGAAGACTTCCACTGCTTAACATAGTACTCCCCTTAGAACACCACACTGAACGACAGCCTGCCATCTGCATCCAATGGATGCCCGTGACTCTCATGATGTCGTCGGTCTATCTAATGGGAGGCCTAACTACGCTGCGTATTCGACTTCATGGTCTCCACTCAAGAACCTTTCTTCCCCATCGCTTTTATCAAACAACTCAGGATTATTCATTACTATAATTACCCTTACTTTTTTCTCTATGCAGAAATTACTTGCTGCAGCTTACCAATCTAAACAACAATAATATTTATAAGTTATGCATTAAGTTTACTTGGTCTGACTGAACTCGGTCAATAAAGCTGAAAGTTTGGTGGCAAAGTTATGTAGAGGTATCCATTATAAATAGGGACTTTATCATTCCTTCAATAATAAGATGGAGGCTACTGAAATGTAATTATCCAAAAATGAATGAAAATCTCAAGTTTTAGTTGGTTTTGTTAGTTTTTTTGACATAATTATAGTTATAAGTTGGAGCCATTATAGCATCTATTTATTCATTCCAGTTTTTGTAATGTATTGCTAGATAGATGTACTCTTCGGCAAATTATTGCTGCTGCAGATATAACGGATAAATTATTTAATTTGAAGAATTTTACCACAAAGTGATCATGTTCATTGTTAATTTATGTATCTCTACTTCACAAATTACTGTAGCAATATTCAGTGAAGAACAAAGAAACGTTGACGGCAACTTTGATAGATTACCTGGGATACCCGCAGTTGAGCCTCGAGGCCGCTCGGGCTTGCCCCGGACTGACGGCCGACCGCCCGCGAGCGTGCCAGGCGGTACCACTGGAACAAACGATTCTACTGGAATAAAATCCTATGACTAGAACGGTGAGTTCGGTGCTCAGTGATATTTCAGACTATTATATAGCATCGAGTCGAGTCGAGATACAATACCTATAGAGTCACAATCTCTAAATGAAAACGGTAAAAAATCGTCCGAGCGTCGTTGTACTTACCTGTATAGACATCAACTATACCTATTGTTCGCAATGTCACATTTACTCCAATTTAGACGTTATGTCGCTTGCGTAGTGTTTAATGTCATTTGTCCACTATGTCAACATAGAGCTGGCATCGCTCGGTTTTGTAGTCGGATCACGGTTGCCTTACAAAGAATCAAAAAGTTGGCGCAATGCGTAGCGTACGCCGAGTTTTGGTTCGAACATTTTTTCACATGTTTGTGACTCTATAAGTACTGTATCTCGATGATTAAAAGACAAACGCGTATTAAATTATTTTATTACATCAAAGATGATGTTCTCCAACTTGGCTTGTTGCTGTACAATTTTGGACAAAATGCAGTTATAAAATTAATATTTAAAAAAAACCTTTTTTCACCTATCTTTTCGTATTTTTCTTAGCAAATCCTTTCATTTGATATCCATATCATGGGGGTGCATAAAAAATAACTGGTCCGCCATCTTTGGGAGCCTGCCATATTGGAGTTGGTATGACGTCATTTAGCTAACCATGCATAGCCATCCAAACAAAACGTGTATGCAAAATTCAGCTCAATCGTTGAGAATAACTTTTTAAAATTAAGTAACAAGATTTGACCCAAACTAACAAGGCAATATAGGTTGTAAAATATAACGAATTGTGGAAAAATTGTGATCCATTCAATTCTCATTTTTAATTAGTAAAAAAGGCAAAACAAAAAAACTCTACAGCTTCAAATTTATATATAACTAGCTGCGCCCTGCGGTTTCACCCGCGTAGTGATGATGATGATGAAAAGTAGCCTATGTCACTCTCTGGCTCTTGAACTATATACCCATACAAAACATCAGGTCGATCCGTTGTTCCGTTGCAGCGTAAAAGAGGAACAAACATCCATACATATAAACTTTCGCGTTTATAATATTAGTAGGATATATATACATTTATAATTCGATAATTCGATTTTATAGTGTGATTAAGAGCACGTAGCACGCATTTCATTTCAATATTTAAACATTTTTGACAACGTAAATTCGGTAAATTTTATATAAGTACACTGACAGTTCATATATTCGAAACAAAGACATAGGCTTGGTTGCACCATAGTGGTTATGTCAAATTTGACAGTAACAATAACGCTGATTTTAGCAGTTACTGCAAAATGCGTTGCACCAGCGTATTCACTAGCATAGTTAAAGATACCAGGGTTGCAAGTCAAATGAGACCTTATTTACTCCAGATCCATAGCTGGAATTATATTTTATATATCTGACAGATATTTAAAATAAGCAATAGCGAATCATGGGTAGTTAAGATTAACAGTTAAAAGTTATGACGTCATATAATTTTCAGATGGTGCAACATTTTTTTTGCCTAACCGGTGCTTTAACTGAAATGTAGACGTTTGCTAAAGCTCAAGTAAAATGGTTCAACCCACCCTAAGTAGCTAGTCTGTTCTTCGAAATGACAAAATGCGTGAGCCAGAAGAAGCACGAAGCATAGGCTCTGAAGCAAAGTACCTGGTAATTTGGAGGGTTGTTTCTTGTGGTGCTCATCATCGGTGTCTTCTTCCGATGAACTAGGGTCTATCATGCTGCTGTCTCTGTAACAATTCAACCTTCATTCAGGATATGCTATGATAAATATATAACCCTTCTCGAAAAACCTCAAACGAAATTCCTGCGTTTCATTAACTTTAAGGCGAAAATTTCCAACTTTGCAGGCACCATCATCTGTTGCCTCTTCGTAGGAGAAGGGAGGCTGCGGACCTCTCCTTTCTGCACAGTATTGTGTTGAATAGAGTTGAATGCTCATCCCTGCTGGCTGAAATCAAGCTTGTCTCTCCATCTATCTCGTCTCGCAAAAACTACCTTCGTCTATATATCCTCATATGCCATAGTACGAATTATCGTGGAAACTCTTTCTTTTTGCGTACATTTAATAACTTTAACTTTAACTTTTCTCAGCGGATTGCCTTAATTACATCGAGGCACAATATTTTTAAATTTTTATTAATAACCAATATTAATAAATACTAATATAACACTAATTCGTACGGCTCGCTGTCATCTTTTTATCATTAGTATCTTTAAAAATGTTATTAATACTAAGTTTTCTTCTCAATTTCTCTGTTTAATGTAGGTTCTTAGTCTAGTATTTATTTATATATATATATTTCCAATTATTTATTTTGTAATATTTAGTTATATACTTTTGTGCACTAGCACCATGAGCTATAAGTGATAATCTATGTTGGCCTAGGTGTTTTTATTATTTCTATATTTATGTGTAAGAAGGCTATCCAAATATAAATAAAATAAAATAAATAATAAAATATTCAGCTTATAAAAAATGCATTAGATGCCAGCGACTCTCACAATGTCGTCGGTCCATCTAGTCGGAGGCCTACCTACGCTGTCTTCCGGTTCGTGGTCTCCACTCAAGAACTTTTTTTCCCCATCGGCTATCGGTTCTTCGAGCGATGTGGCCTGTCCATTGCCACTTCAACTTGCAAATTTTAACAGCTATGTTGGTGACTCTGGTTCTTCGGCGAACATTCACGTTTCAGATTCTATCGCGCAAAGAAACTCCGAGCATAGCTCTCTCCATTGCACGCTATGTGACTCTGAGTTTTTCCAAAAGGCCAACAGTTAAGGACCACGTCGCAGTAACATATTAGTTAATATATCACATTATATACTTAAATACACATACCATACATACATATATCATATTAGTATATATATCACATCATTGATTATATATATATAATCAATGATATATGTAATCTGAAATGAACACTATTTCAAATACCTAAAGTCCATAATAGAGAAGCCATATTGGAATGGAACAATGAAATCGACGAGCGCTTGCAAGCCATGAATAATTGAGTAGATTCTGCAAAACCCTTACTATGTTGGAATAGGGGTAGTAAGGGGCTAGGGGTAGTGAGAGGCAAGGGGTAGTGAGGGGCTAGAGGTAGTGAGGGGGAAGTCAGGGGTTGAAGGGTTTTTAGAATTTCATCATAATATTTAAATGAGCCACTGGATGCGACGTGGCTTCGAATAATTCTTGGACATGTTCTTACGTAATTTTTCTTCAGAACTAGCGATGAAAAAACTAAGGTAAAATTTTTGATGAGATTAGTAAACAGGGTCATTTTAACCGACATCAAAAAAGGAGGGGGTTATTCATATTTTTTTAAATATCCTACTAATATTATAAACGCGAAAGTTTGTATGTATGGATGTATACATGTATGGATGTATGGATGTTTGTTCCTCTTTCACGCTCCAACGAAACAACGGATCGACCTGATTTTTTGCATGGGTATAGTTAGAGAGTGACATATATAGGCTACTTTTCATCATCATCACCATTTTTCATCACTGCTTAGTGATGATGAAAGATGGTGAAACCGAAGGGCGCAGCTAGTTTTTTATGTTTGTTAAGTAGGTAGGTACGTCAGAACTCAGTCATTTTTGTAAACCGATTTTGAAATAAAAATAAAAAAATAAGGATATTATCCTACCTAATTTCAAATAGATCCACTTTCTCCATATATTTTTTAAATAAATAATAGGCTTGCGTTTGACCGCCATCTCGCCTGATATTACCTAAGCGATGATGCAGTCTACGTTGGAGCACGCTTGACTAGAAAAACCGATTCACTCGTGATTTGAAGACACCCAGATTGTAACTATCGGGTGGCCGCATTCCACAGACTAGCAGTTTATACAGTCAAAGTGGAATCAAAGCGCTTCGTACGGGTTACAAGTCATGGAACAAAAGTTGTTTGTTTTGACCTATTAAAGCCGCCCTTAAAAGAATCATCATAATAATTTCCGCCATATGACATCCACTGTTGAACATAGGCCTCTCCCATCAATCTCCAAAAAGGCCGGTTGGAAGTGGCCTGCATCCAGCGTTTCCCTGCGGTCTCTTTTAGGTCGTCTGTCCATATTGTGTCTTAAAAGGATGCTAACTGATTATCAGTAACCTTGTATATGATCAAAGAGTACATCCGAAAAGCATGTTTCTTCTGGAAATGTTCGGTACATTGGGTAAAAAGGAGACGCGACATTGACAACCAATATTTAGGCTGCCATTTCACAGATGAGGTCGTTTAAAGATACAACATTGAATCCCCCAAAATGGAGTTACTAAAGCTGCAAATATATCGTGAAATCAAAGATACCAATATTCCAAACGCGAAGTTGGAGGAACAAATATTTCAGGGACGAAATGAGCTTTGCTTGGAGAATATGGGACTGCTCCCATTTGTATCCCGGGCTTAAATAACAGCAGGCCTAGCACAGGGCGTGGACAAATTGTCTTTCCACCGTTAGGGAAATCCACTGTAAACTTTGTGTTTTATATACCTTACCATATTACCCGACGACTGAGCAAAGTTTAATGCAATTTATTGGAGTCTTAGTTTCTGATGAGTCAGCGTTTCTATATATTTTTAATTGTTGACGATAACTTGCGTATTGCTGATCCGATTTGCATTAAATTTTGTGAGCAAGTAGTTCATTTCAATCAATGACAATATAACCACTTGACTGCTCATCCTTTACCCCGCATAAGCCAAAGGTTTAACATGTCAATCTAAACTATTTCGAGCGGGGCCAATCCTAGGCGCTGACTTTTCATATTCCAATCACAAGCGTCGAGTCGCGTCGAGTCTCCAATCATAAGCTGCCCCCCGCGACCGCCGTGGTATCATTTTGCAAAAGGGAATTTTGACTACATGCGCGATCAAGTGGTTATATTATAGTATCTTTGATTTCAATACTATTTTGAAATTTGAATATGAGCCGATCGACTAAATAGGTCGACGGGTTGCGAAGATATATAGGGGTCGCGACGTCAGTATTTGGGGCGAACAACTGTTGTCCGGAAATAAATACCTACATTTTGATTTATAGAGTACTCTCCCAAGCTATCAGCAAATACCTTTTGACTTTACGTCTTCGGGTAGCAAGGGTATAAAACTTACTAACGTTATGTCAAAGATTTAGGGTTAGATATAAATACTTTTAAAACCTAATTTCGCAAAGGATTCCAACACTGATCGTCAACAATTAAAACTTGAAAGAATGTTAACGAGCAGGCGAAAATTTCCACAACATTTTCGAGAAAAACAGCTAATTAAGCAAAAGTCACGTCTCGCCTCGGTAAAAGGAAAAAACACAGCGAAAGCACTCGGCATTCCACTCTGACAAGCTGAACGCAAACAACTGTTGTATGCCTTTCAAATGGGGCGAAGAAAGGTTGGACCTGGGAGCTGGGGATTACTGAGGGAATATCTTTTCTGGAGGGAAAAAGTCAAGTTTTGTTTACACGTCAAAAAGTGCTCAAAAGGGGCATAAATAATAAACACGAAAATATATTACAAAAAAAAAAACGACCGGCTGACTTCACGGGAATTTTCAGCGCATTTCACATACTAGCAGTTCGCATAATAAAAGTTGAATTAAAGCGCTTCGTACGGGTTTTCGGAATATCATCTTTTCATCTTGAAGCGGTATCATCTTTTCGTGCTTTTCTTTTTATAACTAAATAGCCGCGCCCAGTGTTTTCACCCGCTTGCTTTAGGTATTATATCTGCTATCTGCCAGTGAAAGTCCCTATAAAAACATCCAGCTGTTTTGGAGTCCATAGGGAACATACATAATTATAACATGCATACACACATCACCTTTTATATATATAAAAAGATGCCAGCTATGCCCTGCGGTTTCATCCGCGTGAATTACGCTTTATATCGTTATCTATCTGTCAGTGAAAGTCCCGGTAAAATCGGTCTAGCCATTTTGGAGTCCATAGGGAACATACATACATATTACATACATCCACACATCTATTTATATTTATATATAACGAAGCCGTTCTTAACTTCCTTGTAGAATCAGGAAAACGGACTTCGAAACCAAACAGTTTACTTGTAATGCTTTTGGTCAAGTCCAGGAAGTAAAACCATTGTTAAGCTTAGCTTTTGTATAGAAAGCAACGGTTAAACCATCTTGAACCCATGTTTGCTAAAGGAAAAGTTACCTATTAATTAAATAAATATAATTAAATTAAAGCGAAGTTTTCTCACTTACAACGCTTGTTGACAACCCTTAGGTTTAACTTTTTGACTTTATTATTATTTCTTAGTTAATCCGCCGTAGTATTACATATTCTGTGAAAATTTTAACTGGCTATTACGGTTCAAAAGATACATCCGTTAAAAGGTAGGGAGGACGGACGGACAGACATACAGCGTAGACTCAGTCCCGTCCCGTTTTTATCCTTTGGGTACGGAACCCTAAAAAGTAATAAAGTAACCGTAACCCTGTTGAAAGCTGAAGTAAAAGTTGTGTCATTTACTGAAATTCCACGTGGTTTAAACACACTTGTCCATTGTAGACAACTTGGACTGAATAAATAATGGAAGGTAAAATTAGGGTGACCTTATTTTACGCTTGAAGCTAGGTAGAGTTGAAATGGGCAAGCTAATTTCATCATCAGCCTACTTTGTTCCCATACATTACTGGGACTCAGGCCTTTTCTCAGAGAGAGAGGATGGGCGAATCCACCATACTGGCCAAGTGCATGTTGGTGAATTTTCTTTGAACTTTGAGGTTCCTCTTGGCACGTTTCTCAATAGACTCTAACGCCCCAACTGGTACTTAGCTGATCCATCCCAAAGGTGAGAGCAGTACTCCATGCACGACCGAACTTGTGCTTAGGAAGTTTTGATAACTAACCTTCTAACCTTGTCATATGAGGACACCGAAAACTTAATTACCCGGACTCGTACTGTGCAGTGAGAACTTTATTTCATCATCCACTCTGTCAAAGTCAAACACAATCACGCAAATCCCATACCACATTATACACACGGACACACACACATACACGCACACACACTCACCACACTCCACACTTACTAGGATAACTGTAACTATAAATATTCGCTAGGATGCCTCCTAAAATAAAAATTTAGTTATATTGTGTTTCGTTTTGTTGGTCTCCATATTACGGGCCTTGAGCCTAGTGTGGGACCGCAGGAATGTCTGCAAATTGTCTACATGAATTTTAATATACCTTAACTATAATTATTTTGTTAAAATGTAGGTAATTCGAATTTTTGGAAATAAATTTATCTATCTATCTATCTATCTATATGGCATCAAAACTGCACATAATTTATTTAGGTACTAAATAAGTCATTGGTGCCGTCGGATTGTAAAGTGCACATTCTACCGCTCGGCCACCATCGCACTCGTAGTTTTTAACCGACTTCCAAAAGGAGGAGGTTATCAATTCGACTGTATGTTTTTTTTTGTATGTTTGTTACGCGATTACTCTGCCAATTTAGGATTGTTTTTGATGATTCTTTTTTTGGTTGGTAGGTCATATCTCATAGGTGGCCCATAATTTTTTTATCGACATTGATTCAGCGCTTTTTGCAAAATCTACAAAAACTTGACGATAAGCAACGAATTCAATGTACATTGTACAGTGCCCCTAACTTAGCTGTTAAAGTGGGCAAAATTGGAACTACAGTTATTTCTTGGTGAATTTCATACTTTGTTCTCTACTAGCGACGCTGTCAACTGAACAGCAAACATAGAGGAACTGTTCCTATAACAGAACTTCAAAAAACAAAAAAGTGTCTCCATGGCGACCAGGCCCTGTTGTTTTTCGTTAAATTTTTCATGGCCATGGATACAAAGTATTTCAGTTGTAATATTAAACAATATTTTCTACTTTTTAGTTTTAGTTTGTAAATGTAGGTATAGTCATGAAGTCGGTTCTTTTTTTTCTAAAAACTATTATATTACTAGCGACCCGCCCGCCCGGCTTCGCACGGGTGTAATTTACGTGCGAAGCCGGGGCGGGTCGCTAGTTATATAATTATTTAAACTATCCTATATCTCAAGTTGGATCGAACTGCACATGGTGTGCGAATTTTATTATAATCAGTTAAGTGGTTTAGGAGTCCATTGAGGACAAACATTGTGACACGAGATTTATATATATTAAGATTGTAGTTAGGTACAGTTAGGTAGAGTTAAAGTAGGGACCTCCAATATAAAAATATTACGAACAACATTTCTAATACCCACTGAATGAAAAACAGAAGATAATAAACATTTACTTAAGGAAAATAATATTATTTGTGGCAACGGAAAAATACCCGATATTTTATCTTACGACAAGAAAAATATTTTTGTTGTCTTGTTGTTAGTTAGGTCCTGTTACGCTTACTAATAGGCTGAAATACGCTGTTACACATTCTAAAGGAAAACAACAAATAATAAATACTGGCCAAGTGGCTCAGTGCGCGAGGGCGAATCGCACTTGACCGGTTTATTTCTAAATTAAATTGATGTTGTTAGTACTGAAGTATAATGAGGGTAGATGCATAAAAAGTCTACTCGACTACAGTTACTTTCAACCTATCAAAAGATAAGGGTTTCCACTTATTTCCCACCCTTTATTAAACCTCCCTTCACTTACGTAAGCATTACTTTGTAACGCAGGAATTTAAGGTGGGTACAGACTGCTAATAACTAAATTTTTAACACGTCTTTAGCCTTCGACCGAAATAAAATGAATGGACGGGCCATAACCATTGAACTTGCTCAGTAAAAACGAATCAAAATCATCGGACATATACTTCAACACCTAATTATAACCATGTACAGAACATTTGTAAAAAAAAAGCGGTTTTTTGTTGTGTTTTGTTGTGTTTCACTTCGGGAAAGCACACTATGGCATAATTTTGACAGATGTTTCGTTATCATGTAACAATAAACATGTCGCACTTCCTACGGCTAGAGACCGACTGAAAGAAGTGAGCGCCGGCGCTCATTTTTTAATTTTCAAAAATGCGCTTCTTCTGGGCCCGTCCATTCATTTTATTTTGGTCGAAGGTTTTAGCTTCATTTCTTACGAACTATGCCAACATATCTTGGAATTCGATTTTAACCTTCTGGTAATTGTCGTAAAGTAAATATTTAGTTTCGTGTCGTACTTTACGACAATTAGTTAGTTTAAAATTTGGAAGTTGAAGTGACAATGGGTAGGCCACATCGCTCTAAAAACCAATAACCGATAAGAAGGAAGAAAGGTTCTTGAGTAAGATCACGAACCGGAAGGCGCAGCGTAGGTAGGTTAGGCCTCCCACTAGATTGACCGACGATATTGTGAGAGCCGCTGGCATCCAGTGGATGCAAAAGGCAGGATGTCGTTCAGCTATGTTCAGCAGTGGACGTCTTCTGGCTGATGATAATGAAATATTATACGTATCATACGTATGATAACAAAATTATTTGGTGGACTATAGATTATTTTAGAATATAGGTACTACATTATTTTTTCGCGTGACAATAATGCTGGCGTGTTTCTGGCTGAACTCATAAGCATTGCCATTCAGCATGGTTATACTGCCAGTATTACCATGCTGATTATTAGCCTCTCCTCTTCCTCAAGAAATTTAAATATATGAGAAATGTTGCTTATCAATTTCAACGTTAGGTTCCTTGCAAAATGTCTATCCACAGCTTTAAAAACCACACCTTTGTGATTAATTATTCAGAAATCAACAATGTTGGAACAAAAAGTACCTACATGCCGCAGTCCTTACGAATGCCACAAAGCATTGTCCCCGTACGTTGTTTAACGAACCCTGATTAAATACAGAACATGTAAAGTTCTGATTTAATTTAGTCACTGAATGGTTGTGGCTTTCCCGAGTTTTCTATGGTAACTGCAGTACCATGGTTGTGAAATCTTACTAGTTATGGTCGTAAATAAACTAAACTATAAGACAAGGAAAATTTGGCATGATTATTAGTGCTGCCAAAATATTATTGCCAAATGCTGACGTGTTTCTGACTCAACGCATAAGCATTGCCATTCAGCGTGGTAATGCCGCCAGCATACTATGTACGCTGCCAACTGGTTTGAGCATTTGGATTTTGATTAGATAATAAAGGCACTTGCCCGTAAAAAAAATTAAAATTTTGTCTTTGGTAACTGTTTGTGCATTTTTAGCATTTGTGGATACTATACCGGGTTACGCATATAGACTGTACTAAGCCAGAAGTAATTATGAACAACTTTTACTATGAGACCAACCCTGAAATCGCGAAAAAAATATTATTTGTTATATCAGCCATACATTTTTGTCGAGTATCAATTACCGTTTTCTATGCGTCTTATACCTAATGCAGTAAAATTTATATTTTCATATTGTAATCCAATTCTCTATAGAAGCCTTGTAAAGTCTTCGTGGCGCTTTACTGAGGCATAACTTTGACCATGGCTTACTTTGCCTTACTTTGTGACTATGACTTGTTTGACAATATTTACAATTGCACAAGACACAACGTGCGATGCCAAAATCAGCCAAGTACGAGTCGGGTTCGCGTACTTAGGGTTCCGTACCACCACAAAATACAAAAAGTAGTGCAAAAAGACTACTTCACACCCAGGCGGTCACCCATCCAAGCAACGACCGCACCCGTCCTGGCTCAATTTAGTAATGAACAGAACATTGTCACCAACTCGGATTTGCCCAATAATTATTTGTTTTTATACTTTAGAGTGTGTATCCTACTAATATTATAAACGCGAAAGTTTGTATGTATAGGTGTATGGATGTTTGTTTCTCTTTCACGCTGCAAAGGAACAACGGATCGACCTGATTTTCTGCATGAGTATAGTTCAAAAGCCAGAGAGCGACATAGGCTACTTTTCATCATCATCATCACCATTTTTCATCACTACGCGGGTGAAACCGCGGGGCACAGCTAGTGTAGTCATGCCAAATTTAACGCTTGTACGTATTACCGTTTTTACACTAGAGCGAAATACAAAATAATTATTCGATTATTACATATTTTATTTGCTATAGGTGGCAAACAAGCAGACGGGCCGCCTGATGATAAGCAGTCACCGTCGCATATGGATACTCGTAACACCAGAGGCATCACAAATACGTGGACTCTATTAACTCGCCTCTATACTAGAAATCTCAAGAAATCCTTGAAAGCCAAGCCCGTCGTAAAAAGCACAAGTAATATTACGGTACCCATATCAGTGAGGTGTAAAAAAATATCTTAGACCCATATAGCCAAACGCTTTGCATAAAATACCGTGTCGACTATATAGAAGTGCCATATTGTGCCAACAAGGCTTCTTGCTGTGAAATTGTGTCATGATCGTAAAAGTTCTATAGTTAGAAGGGAAATTTCACCACATAACTTGTTAGCTAAAACGACTGTACGTGAAACATGGATATTCGCCACATAACCAGAGTCACCGAAATTTGCAAGTTGAAATGGCAATAGGCAGGCCACATCGCTCGAAGAACCGATAACCGATGGGGAAGAAAGGTTCTTGAGTGGAGACCACGAACCGGAAAACGCAGCGTAGATATGCCTCCCACTAGATGGACCGACGACATTGTGAGAGTCGCTGGCATCCAGTGGATGCAAAAGATAGGCTGTCGTTCATTGTGGAGGATAAAAGGGGAGGCCTATGTTCAGCAGTGGACGTCTTCTGGCTGATGATGATGACGATGATGACTTGTTAGCTATAAAAGTACAAAAAAATAGTGCAAAAAGACATCATCCCATCAACGCTGTATACCGACCGCGCCCGACGTTGCTTAACTTCGGTTATCGTACGACAACCGGTGGTGAACAGAAATTTGTCACCGACTCGCACTTGGCCATCATTTATTACACTTTAGAGTATGTACTGTAATCATGCCAAGTTTGACGCTTCTACGTATTACCGTTTTTATATTAGAGCTAATACAAAAATATGGGGACCTCGTTGAATTTTTACTTTCTGACTTTTTTATAATTTCTTAGTTACCTAATTCGCCGTAAAATTACATATTCTGTGAAAATTTCAACTGGCTATCTATTACGGTTCAAAAGATACAGCCGTTTAAATGTAGGACAGACGGACGGTCAGACAGACAGACATCGTAGGCTTAGTAATAGGGTCCCGTGTTTACCCTTTGGGCACGGAACCCTAATAAACATTCCCATAAAAAAGGCAAAAATATCACGAGGTCCTGAGTTTACAAAAACATCGCTTCCTTCCAGTGTTCAGTGCTCGCTTGAAACTCGGTGCTTGAGAAAAATTTATGGCGAGTTAATTAGGCTTTGTCGGGAAAGGAAAACAGGGTTTTAGAATTTATTTTGTTTACACATTTGTATGTTTTTTTCGGTCCATCTAGTGGGAGGCCTACCTACGCTGCGTCTTCCGGTTCGTGGTCTCCACTCAAGAACCTTTCTTCCCCATCGGTTATCGGTTCTTCGAGCGATGTGGCCTGCCCATTGCCACTTCAACTTGCAAATTTTAACAGCTATGTCGGTGACTCTGGTTCTTCCAGTGGATGCAAAAGGCAGGCTGTCGTTCAGTGTGGAGGTTAAAGGGGGAGGCCTATGTTCAGCAGTGGACGTCTTCTGGCTGATGATGATGATGATGATGATGATGTTTTTTTCAAGCACGGTAAAAACAGGGCACGAAGATTTGAAACTTAGAGAAAAATTTGGGATGAGGGTGAAATGCGATAAACGGTATTTATCACCTCATTTTCCATCCTCAGCGGTGGAATATTTTTTCCTAATTTAAATTACCATTCGATATAAACCTATTCAATAAAAAAAGCATAGTTTAAATCATCACTCTTTTCCAATTTTTTGCAATTTTGATGATTCTAGCTTTGTTTTTACTCTATTTTAAAGTTTTAATTGTAACTGTAGATTTCATATGTACAAATATGGGTTCCTTGCCTGAAATAAAGACATTTTATTTAATGTTTTATCTAGGAAACGTAAAGACCGAAATAAGATTTAACTTGATAGAAAAAAGGAGTTGTATGAGTCGGTTTACGGACGAACGCTTAGGCCGATCGTGCCTCTCTATCGCTTATTCCGCGCTCTCGCTTGCACGCTCGGCTCAGGCAGAACGTGATAATTTTTCGTGCGTGCAGTCGGCGTTCATCGATTTATAAGACGTTATCACGTCAAAAAGTAACACTGATTTGCCTGTTTTTTTTGGATTCATTCAAATACCTATCTACTAAATCATGACTACGTTATTTATATACTGATTTCAAAATTATGGAGGGAACCGTAATAGGTACATTTTACATTACAGCTATACTTTTCGAAAAGTATGAGAAAAACCTCAAAAATAGAAGTAGCGAAACGCACGACTGTGTGTAAGCGCCATGATTTTGCTAAATGCGACTTTAATTCAATAGATTAAGCCTTATAGTCATATGTAGTAATAAGTGTAACAATTGGGAAAACCTCACTTCAAAAATAATGCATGATCGAAGGACTAATCCGTTGACGATAAATATTACGTACCTGATCCTAATTCAACAAAGAAAATAGCTAAAAGGTAGAATAGCTGGCGACATGGCAACTCTACCAACCTAGCAACAACTTAGTTGTCAGGGTTTCCAGTTCCTCCAATTACCGGAGATGACGTAATTGAAAGCTTTCCGCTCGCTGGGCTGTTATTAATTCTAGGATAGCACTCTAGTTTGATTTTAAGAATACCAGTTGAAAATAGCGCAATCTTTAAACAGAAGCACAGAAGTAGGTGCCGTTGACTGGACTGAAATTGTTTTATGGAACAGCAGATTTATAGTAGGTGCTTCGATAAATTGCGAGAGTAACCCAGTAATTCGGTTTCTCGTGTTCTTTAAAAAAACATGCCACCTCATTGTATTATTATTATGGTTATTTGATATGAATACCTTGTACGAAATAAACAAGTAAAATCTATCAAAAAATTTAACAAGGGCGAAAGGTTCTCGAATGGTGACCAGTGACCACGGACCGGTAAGCGCAGCGTAGGACGTCCACCCACAAGATGGACAGATGACCTATAAGAGACCGCAGGGAAACGCTGGATGCAGGCTGCTTCCAACAGGCCCTTTTGGAGATCGATGGGGGAGACCTATATCCAGCACTGGACGTCCTATGGCTGAAATGATGATCTTTTCACAGATAAACCTCTGAACTGGTTCTAATAACATTTAGTAAAGTCGTAGTGTGCACCATGAAAAATAAAAAACTTTTTGAACCGGTATGTAGCAGAAAAGCTCGAAAACTGTAGATTTACCACAAAACAATTAACTTAACTTATTTAGGTACCTACTCAATGAAGATACCTCTTAGCAAAAGCTTGAAACTAAAAGAGTACCTACTTGCATGTAAAGTTCCTTAATTATTTCTTCAGAAATGTGAAGTGTTTTCTGTGTTTTCAGAGTAAGGTCCCTTTTCAACTGAAAGAATTCTTCGAACCTTCAGGCCTAACAAAAATCCAAAGGCCTGAAGGTTCGAAGAATTCTTTCAGTTTTTGTTGTTAGTTTAATCGGTTCTTGGAAACCATATATAATTATTACTGGGCAAATTGAAATCATAGGTATTTTGTTGAACTACGTTTGGTTGAATGAAACAACTACAATGATGTTTTTACCACCCCACTCGGAAATAGATTAATAAAATCTTCGAAAAGTGAGATCTAAGTTATTTTGGTAAAACTATTTAAAGCTTCAATTCAAATACATAGAGTTTATATTCGTAGGCACATAGCTGGAGACAATATCAAAACATAAAATAATTAAACTACATACAAAATGAGGAATGAACCTCTAGTGTTACAAGTATCCATAGGTAACGGTGACTGCTTACCATCAGGTGGCCCGCCGGCTTGTTTGCCACTTATGGCATAATAAAAATATATAAAAACATACGATCATTTTTAAAGTGCCTGTTCACGTATATAGGCAGTATGCGGCGGTACGAGACTTTCTTAGAAAAGTATAGCGAAGGTTTAAATTTTTCGTAATATCCTACTTGAGTATTTCAAAAGTTGGCACTGCTGACTTTTGGCAAATGGGCCACGTATTCAATGGCCAAGAAAAATCTAGACCTAGAAAGGGCGAGCTGACCTAATAAAACCTACTGTAGAGATCTGACAGATATGTCTTAGCCGGACCAATGACGTAAAGTCTTCCTTTCTCAAAGGGCCGGACAAGCATACATGTCTGCGGCAGATCTAACAAAAACGAAATGATTATTTTTTGCCCTGTTATTATTGCAATTTTTTTGTTTGTTATTTTATAATATGCGTACGTTTGAACGCCACCTCGCCTGTTGTTTAGCGATGTTGGTTTACAATGGAGCACGCTTGCCTAGAAGAAACCGATTCACTCGCAACTTGAAGACACCAAGATTGTAACTATCCGGAACACCCATTGTGGCATCGTACTAGCAGTGTCTAACGGTTCGTTTCGTTCGTTCGGTTTCGGTTTTGAAGCTTAGTTCCAACATCGCTTATATACATATCAATGACAATTATAACCACTCGACTGCTCCTAAGCCAAAGGTTCTAAATTCTTAACCTAAACTATTTCGAGCGGGACAATCCTAGGCGCGAATTGAATGAATAACTTTTGAGTTTCCAATCACAAGCGTCGAGTCGCGTCGAGTCTCCAATCACAAGCTGCCCCCCGCGACCGACGTGGCTTCATTTTGCAAAAGGAAATTTTGACTATATATGCGCGATCAAGTACATTTGCATAGATACATAATAAGTTTATTTTATTCAAATCTTATGGCGTTATGAATTATTTTGAGGATCGAGATCAAGTGGAAAGCCCAAGGCTTTTACCTTTGTACAGACACACGAGTCGATATCCCTCTGAGTGATTCTTAGATATTTATAATGCAAGCCTCCCCACTGGATTATAGTGGCTTTTTACCTCTGATACAGCTGTTTGTATATCTATACGCCTATTTACGGGAAATGTTTGTCCCGTGTTTTTATCATAGGTACAGAATAAATAATAGTGCAGTGATAGACTAAAACCCAGTAAGCAAGGGCGGATTCAGGATGTTTTTCTGGGGCACAAGGGGCGGACGGGCAAAAAATCGCAATTCCAGCCAGAAATAGACAAAAGTTTCACTCATGTTCTTTCTGTTATTTTATTCATATATTTTAACAACTCTGATAATTTGATTTGTTTCTATGTACTGTGATGGAATCTCCATAGTACACAAAAATACCGGGGGGGGGGAGGGGGGGCACATACCCCGTGCCCCCTTTAAATCCACCCTTGCCAGTAAGTAATCGTCTTGTGCAGGTTTGATGTTGGCGTTTGAGACTACGTAATGATAAAACGGGGTGCATAGAAAATGATGGGAGTCAGGGAGAGGGCTGGGATTGCTGCGAATAAAGAGAGAACGTTAAAAAAAGTTCGTTACTTAAAATAAGAAAATTATAATACATAACAACACATGTAAATAACATATAAATATTTTAAAAACCGCCAGCAAAGGAGGATCTTCAAACGGCTGTTTTTCTATCGTGGCTAAGGACACTTTCGATCAAGGCACATAATTATTATCAAACAAATAAAAAACTCAATTAAAATCGGTTCAGCCGTTTGGCCGATACCACAGATATACATACGTATATCACCATCATAATTTCTGCCATAGGACGCCCCCATCGATCTCCAAAAGGGCCAGTTGGAAGCGGCCTGTATCCAACGTTTCCCTGCGATCTCTTTTAGGTCGTCTGTCCATCTTGTGGGTGGACGTCCTAGGCTGCGCTTACCGGTCCGTGGTCTCCATTCCATATACATACATAGGTGATATACCTACATACGTTACACTAATAAAACCCCTCATTTTGCGTAGAGGGTTTCGTGGAAACGTAGGTATCTATGATGTTTTTGGTATTAGATAGCCATAATGGTGACGGTGATTGCTTCCCGCATGAATTACCATCAGACACCCGTCTGCTTGTTTGCCAAATATGGCTTTAAAAACAACAAGAATTTATATCAAACTAGCGACCCGCCCGCCCGGCTTCGCACGGGTGTAATTTACGTGCGAAGCCGGGGCGGGTCGCTAGTTATATATGTATAAACCTTCCTTGAAAATGTATCTAACTGATGGTGAAAACCGCATCAAAATCCGTTGCGTAGTTTAGGAGGAGTTAGAGGCCATACAGACATAAAGACAGACGCGGAAAGCGACTTCAATTTATACTATGTAGAGAATAACAAGAATTTGGCTTCGACCAAAATAAAATGAATGGACGGGCCTTAACCATTGAACTTTCTCAGTAAAAACGAGTCAAAACCGTCGGACATATACTTCAACTCCTAATTATAACCATGTACAGTAGTACATTTGTTATAAATAATAGATAGCGGTTTTTTCTTTTGTTTTTACATTTCGGGAAAGCACACGAAGGCATAATTTTGTCAGATGTTTCGTTATCATGTAACAATAGTCTTGTGTCGCATTTCCTACGGCTAGAGACCGATTGAATTGAAGTGAGCGACGGCGCTCATTTTGTAATATTCAAAATGCGCTTCTTCTGGGCCTGTCCATTCATTTTATTTTGGTCGATGGAATTTGGTACATTTTTCATTGTGCTGATGATGTGATGTGTGTGTGTGTACTACAATTTTAGTTAGTTGGCCTTTATTAATAAAAGGACTTCCACTGCACTATCCGGCTTAAAACAAAAACAACTGACGGCTAAGTTATTTTCCGGAAATCACCCCTTCCCTAGTGTCTGGACCAAGTATTTATAGAACCACACAGTGCCAACATCATTATAAATCAAAGGACTTTCAGTGCACTATCCGGCTTTAAAAAAAACAGCTGACAGCTAAGATTATTTCTGGAAATCATCCCCTCCCTAAAACCAAGTGTCTGAACCAAGTTTATATAAAACCGCATAGAGCCAATTAATCAAAGGACTTTCAATGCACTATCCGGCTTAAATCCAAAACAACTGACAGCTAAGCTTATTTCCGGAAACCACCCCCTACCTAACCAAGTGTCTGGACCAAGTTTATATAAAACCGCACGGTGCCAATTGAGATCCCGCCAAATAGGCTATCAGGCTACTAGTCCATTGCTTTTTACTGCAATTTTATTCAATTCCATTTAGGTGGTGCTTCTTCGCGTAATTAAATGACTATTCTTCTACTAAAGTTGCATAGAAACTGAATAAGTAGGTAAGTAAAACTCGATTTTAGGGTTCCGTACCTCAACCGAAGGATAAAAGGAACTCTTAATAGGATCACTTAGTTGTCCGTCTGTCAAGACCCTTTTTCTCGGAAACGCATAGAGGTAGGTATCAAGTTGAAAATATCAAATACTCGGGTCTACGATTTCTTTCAGCTGTAAAAAAATCAAACTTGTAAGTCAACGTGATCAATAGATATGACATTTATGTCGCATATTTTAATTTATTTTGCGATTTTGGAATCAAAACCTAGGTAGGTACTTTCCGTTGACCTAGGATCATGAAACTTGGCAAGAGGCAAGGTCTCATAGCATAAATAAAGGGAAAAATACGAAAATTGTTAATCAAAATCAAAATATATTTATTGCAGTTTGTTGGTATACTTAGATGTAATACAGATAACAGAATATAGTTTGTTCTTAACAGCTCCGAAAACAAACTTGTCTCTAAATGGACATGCAATATTGGCACTGGCATATTATGAATATGCCAGTGCCAATATTGCACTACTCATAAGTTATTAGTATATATACTCACTATATAATAAGTTATTAGTATTGTTAGTCTACAATGTTATAATGTCACTATTAGTTAGTCAATGTTAGTATTCCAATTTAATTTCTTATTTATTTACGGTGTAATAGCACTTAGTCAGTAGTATTTTCTGAAATTTCAATTTGAACAGATTAGTATTTAGATCTTTAAGGTTTCTAGGCATCTTATTATAGATTACCGGTCCCATACAAAAAACGCTATCATTTAATAATTTCTTGTTGCGATGTTCTATGAGAAGCTGTGTTTGGCACGTCTATTACGTTTAGATTTATTATTTGTAAGAGGAAAATAGTTCGGTTTAGTTTTAACAAAGCATGCTACTTCAAAGATGTGAAGTGACTGAAGTGTTAGAATTTTATATTCAATAAATTTTGGTCTACAGCTATCAGTGCTGTTAAGTCCAAACATTACTCTAATGCATCGTTACGCGTTCCACCTCTGTTGAATTGCTAATTAATTTAAAGTTATATCATACCCCGTCCAAAGGAACCCTCAGAGCGGAAGTCCTACTTGCACTTGTCCGGTTTTTATTATTATCTGGATCCGCCAGAGTCACGCAATCTTTTCACATTTCCCTTGTTTTTCGCCTTACGCCTAGCTGTTTTAAGCAATCTAGTTTAGGTGATAAAAAAGTTGCGCGATCGCAAACCGTATCTGGGCACATTAAGGTTCATGTTCGCGTGATTTTCCGAACTGGCGCTTTACACCTAGCTGTTTTAAGCAATCCAGTTTAGGTGATGAAAAAAGTAACGCAACTACAAACCGTATCTAGGCGCGTTAAGGTTCACGTTCGCGTGATTTTCCGAACTGCGCTGTTTTAACGTTAGTTTGAGGCCGCATAAGTAGTTGGTCGTAAGGCCCCTGATCTAAGGTAGGTAACAACCTAACCTACTTTAATAAACTACTCATCATCATCAGCCCGTAAATGTCCACCACTGAACATAGGCCTCCCTCGTAGAGAGGGGTGTTGCCATAATAAACCACTAACTCCATTCAATTGTCCTTTAGATAAAAATATTGGTAGGTAGAACAACCTAGGAAAATAGAAATATGTATATTGATGAACGATATGTACGAAATAACGTATATGTAAGAAAATGTGTTTTCCTTCACACGGCTTAGATAATAAGATCATCTCGTAACAACGATGGTCCTTTATTGGATTGGATAGGCTTTGGTTTTCACATCAGATTATTTAGAGTGAAATAGGAACATAAATACATTATACTCGGCGTAAGTTTTCACGTTGGGCACTTTTTGGGATGGGGGAAAAGCACTGAACCCGCGTGGCCATCACGCTCAGATACTCGTTCGGGTAAAGTCAGCTCGAGTCGAGGGAGCGAGAGAGATATAGTCAACCTTCATGAAGTTTTCACTTCTGACGTGTGGTGGCACACACTTTTTAGTAACAGGCTTGCGTTTGACCCCAGCTTGTAAAGATGCTGTCTAGGATGGAGCACGCTTGCCTAGAAGAAACCGATTCATTCGTGATTTGAATACACCCAGATTGTAACTACTTATTAGGGAACACTCATTCAGGTAGTGCATTCCTGATTCCACAGACTAGCAGATCACACAGTAAAAGCCCTAACAGACGTGTCTGACTTGGTTGACGAACCGCGGTTCAACAACGGAAGAGAAAGAAAAAAAATCTTTCTCTCCTGTTGGTCAGACGGTCCGGCCGTACCAAATCCACAAGTCTGTTAGTACTGAACGCTTCGTACGGGTTTTCGTAATATCAACCATAAAGCGGTGTCGATTTTTCGTGCCGACTTTGGCAGACCTAAGATAGACTGGCAGGAGGGAATCAGATCATGCAGATCCGATGCACACTCCGATAATCCGAAAATGTATCCGATGTTCTTTGATACTTGCAGTGAAACATTTTCTTCAACCTTAAAGGCGTTAATTGCCAACGAACACTCGAATCGACCGTTTCCTCAGTTTTTTTTTAAATCAAGGAGCGAAGGGGAGTACCTTCGATGCATATAGTTATTCTAAGGGGAGTACTTAGGCAGTCCGTAAGATGGAAGTTTAGTGATGAGGCTGTCGTGCCCAACCCTATCAAGGTCTTTTGAGATGTCAAGAGACACAGCCAAGGCTTCACCGTGTCTCTCGATAGCCTTGCTCAGAATGCACGTGGCATATACTAGAAGATCCCCAGTCGATCAATTTCGGTGAAATCCGCATTGTCGCTCATGACCCATAATTTATATACCCTTTGTGTACCTATATTATGTGCAGTTTTGCTATGATAAGGTCAGGTTTTGTCACTTTTTGCAAATTCATACTCTGTGATTTTATATCTCCAGTAATGTGAAAATACGCAAGCGTTAGATCTGCAGACGGTAACAGCTAGTCCCCTTAAGTACCAAATAAGTCATTGGTGATGCAGGGCCAAGGATCAAATCGGTGCCGTCAGATTGTAAAGCGCACCTGCTACCGCTTGACTACCATTGTATTCTTTTTCCTGCGGTTTCAATAAGGTGTTTTTTTATTGCATTGCTTAGGTGGACCAATTTAGTTTAGCCCCTTTTTGACACAGAACTGGTAAATCTCTATCTAGCCAATTTGTTCCAAATTATTCCTAATTATATTTAACTGGAGGCTATTCCCATTTCCCCCCAAACAAAGTTCTCTGGGCCCTGCGGGAAATCACCCCCCAATTAGGCAAATGTATCGGGTGGTACGCAACGCTTTGACGGGGAAAATATTAACAAATGGACTATAGTAACGTCTTTGGGTTTGTTTGTTTATTGTTTTTATGGCTTGCCATGGATGGATAAATAGATGTGGTCGGGAAATACTGCCAAGTTCAAGACCATTGAACATTTTATGCAGCGAATGTTTTTAGGGTTCCGTACAAAACAGTAAACGGGACCCCATTCCGGGACCCCAGGCCTACGCTGTCTGTCTGTCTATACATTCGTCTATCTATCCGTCCTATGTTTCGAACCTAAAAGTAATGCGCGAGCCCGACTCGCACTTGGCTGGTTTATTTAAATTTTCCTCATAGTGATTTACTATTTTTAAATATTATGTGTGAAAGAGACAGCTCTGTGAGCGCAGCCTTAAAAGGTTCGCACAGAGGGACAGTACAAAACAACGGTCAGAACCTTCAGTGCGCGAGCCCGACTCGCACTTGGCTGGTTTATTTAAATTTTCCTCTTAGGGATTTACTATTTTTAAATATTATGTGCGAAAGAGACAACTCTGGGAGCGCAGCCTTAAAAGGGTCGGACAGACGGACAACGGTTCTCGATTGAAACTTGGAAGAAGTTGGAAATTGTTACGAATAAAAAGTTTATGTAATGAAAGGTTTTCTGGTCGC
Organism: Agriopis marginaria; assembly: GCA_932305915.1. Lineage (NCBI taxonomy): Eukaryota > Metazoa > Arthropoda > Insecta > Lepidoptera > Geometridae > Agriopis > Agriopis marginaria. The sequence goes on along the minus strand of OW029914.1, from coordinate 13,932,768 downwards.
GGTTGTACGGGAAAATCCATTTGTGGATTACTTTTTAGGGTTCCGTACCCAAAGGATAAAAACGGAACCCTATTACTAAGCCTACGATGTCTGTCTGTCCGTCCGTCTGTCTGTCTGTCCTTCCTTTAAGCGACTGTATCTTTTGAATCGTAATAGATAGCCAGTTGAAATTTTCACAGAATATGTAATGATAAGGCGGATTTTCTGAGAAATAAAAAAGTCAAGAAGTAAAAACGAAAGGACAAGGAAAGGTTCCCATACAACAAACGTTTTTTTAAACGTATTTTTGTATTACCTCTAATGTGAAAACGGTAATATATACAAGCGTCAAACTTATATTATAGTACACACTCGAAAGCATAACAACAAATAATAAATAATGGCCAAGTGCGAGTCAGTGATAAGTTTCTGTTCAATACCTAGTTATAACTGGTAATTTCGTTATTGAATTTTGTGGTGGTACGGAACTCTCAGTGCGCGAGCCTGACTCGCACTTGGCCAGTTTATTATTCAAGTATTTTAAAAGGACACATGGGCGGTAAGACCAAGGCCTTATATACCTACCTATGTACAAGTATACAGGGTTACTGATAAACAGTTAGCTTCATACGATTAAATACGATACGTCGAAACAAACAACTTTTTTTATAGGTACTACTTATCAAAATTCGCATGCATGAAACTTTGCACAATAACCTACAGTTTTAATATAGGTAGATCTCAATTCTAACACTATAAAATAAATATAATTTTGCATTTTAGAGGACCTCTCATACGTGAAATAGAGATGAACATTTAGTTTCCCTAGCGCTCCCTCGAGTCGAATAGATCTTGTAAAGTTGCTAATTGACAAGACTTACTATTCTATTACGGAGCTTTTAAATGACAAATTGTTAAAACAAATTGTATTAATGTTAGATTTTATATAATAAAGTGTTTTATAAATTTTGCATGCTGCTTATGCTAGAGCATGGTGGTCTATAAATTGTCATCTGCATGTTACCCGTGTCTCCGCAAAATAAATATTTTTAATTTGAATTAATATATGAAGGTAAGGTTTGATACGTGTCTTTTTTGTCAAGTATACTTTGCGACATATGCCCCTGCATTTCTATACTACTAGACATATAAACTTGCATCTTCCAAATTGTTTCTTTAACCAATCTCTAGTATTTCCGCTTTAACTACAATAAGGATTAAATACAATAGGGAATTCGGGATCAGATATTTATTTTTACTCAACAGAAATGTGTTAATGTTATTTAAACAAATATGAAACAAAAAAATTTTTTTCATCTCACCAGCTCGGAAAAGCTTTCTTTATCATTTAAAATCTGCGCGCAAAAGTAGTTTTTGGCCACTAGCGTGGAAAGTTGAATTTGAAACGTTATGAATTTGTGAAACCTTTAAATTTTTCCAACATATTATACAAAAAACATTCCAACCTCGTTGAATAGCACCTCAAATAGTTTCATTCAAGAGGGTCTCTATCTTAACTTATAAGAAATACAATATTTTCCTCGCTAAGGTGAGATGAAAAGTTGTGTGTTTCGCTCGGCAGCAAGGTTATTCAGCGACTCATACCTTTGAAACCCTCGCTACGCTCAGGTTTCAATACAAGTCATCATTTCAGCCATAGGACGCCCACTGCTGGACGTAGGCCTCCCCCATCGATCTCGAAAACTGATGGCCGATTGATGGAAGCGGCCTGCATTCAGCGTTTCCCTGCGGTCTCATTTAGTTTTAGGTCTTCGGTCCATCTTGTGGGTGGACGTCCTACGCTGCGCTTACCGGTCCGTGGTCTCCATTAGTGTACCTTTTGGCCCCATCGGCCATCTGATCTGCGTGCTATGTGCCCTGCCCACTGCCACTTCAACTTGCTAATCCGGTGGGCTATGTCGATAAGTTTCGTTCGTCTACGGGTCTCCTCATTTCTGATTCGATCTCGTAGAGATAGCCCGAAAATAGCCCAATACAAGTCACGCAAAAAAGAACTTTGGACCCATGCATAACATAATTATATAATCAATTATAAGTACTTAACTGTTATCAAAAAAACATAATTACCGGTAATACCTATATTTTTACAGAAGGCGGTGGCGCTAGCTTTGCAGGTATGCTACGCCTACCTATACTATATCTAATAATATTGGTATCTATATATTTATGAAGATATCGTATTTGGAAATGTCATATATAATATGACGAAAAGCCCAGAACAAAAAGTGTTTGTTAAACACTGTTTAAAAAAAGGTAATATCCCGTAAATAATCATATAACTTAAGTATTTGTTATCCTGGTGCGCTTGAGATTAGGTATCTCGTTCACTTTCGTGATATTTATTTTGAGAGAGACAGGGACGGATGTATTACTTATCTCGAACGCGCTAGAGTAGGTATAGGTACTCCCCCACTATCGGTACTTTGATAACTAACTCCCACCACGTAGTCACAGAATAAACCATAGTTGGCTTAGGTTAGACCATCACAAAGTCCGTACAAACTGACATTTAAATGTCAAAATGTTGTTACTACTTGTTGACATTTTGCTGTGATATTTCCATTGAAATCTCAATGGATATTTCAAAGATTTTCCCAAGATTTGTCTTTCAGACCCACGCACGTATCTTATTCTGGAGCAAGAAAGAAAACAATATTTTTCCGCCTAAGAGTCGCAATATCATTGGACTTTGTTACACGGTTGTATAATGTTATGTTACAGACTAAAGGTTTATCATACCTACGTGAGTTTTCTCAAAAATCTTTAGATTCATTATGGCCGGGCTCAATGGCCATAGCCATCTCTTTCCAATCTCTTTCACTCATTTTATAAGGTAAACATTTGCTAAGTAGGAACAAAAGAACTATAATTGTGCATTCTTTGGAGCATATGAATACATGAGTAGACTTATAACATACGTACGCTGCATCGACATAATAAGTATATTATAACGTTTAAAAACGTCATTATTCACCTTGGGAAGTAATGACCTAAAGTGGGTCAATACAGATCAAAATTAAGACCTTTTTTTTATAATAGGCTTGCGTTTTTCTGCCATCGCGCCTGATGATAAGCAAAGATGCGGTCTACGTTACTTCATCAAAATACAACAACGTACCTAACTTTGTAACGATATTATATTTGTTCAAAGTTAGAACTGCACAATTAGTTAACTTTTTTCAGTTAAAATACATAGATTTATTGTAATAATAACAAAAGAAGGCAATTTACTTACTTTTGACTTTGACTTACTTTTCTAAAACTGACAGATGTCAAAATAAAGCGATCTATTAAATTGGCTCTACTTAAGCAAATTGTATTTTTGAATATAAATAAATCAGTATAATTTGTGGGTAAACGACATTAATTAGGTACCCCTGTATTCGTACGGTTGTGCATTAGCCAGTACCTACCTACCAAGCCAGTACAGTTTTAGGCAATAAACGTTATTCTGTACCTATACCTATGAATTTAGTAGGTACGTACAATACTACTAAGTGCTCCAGCTAAAATACAATTTCGTCAAAATAAGCAACCTTCATTGTATCTCACTAACCTACTTACTTAACAGGCTTAACTGTTGTTAAATCGATAGCAATTCAAAACATGCTAAAATCGATTCGAAGTGAAGTCTTAAATCTAACAAATTGGTAAACAATCTAGGTTTATATATTAACAAATTGATGAAGAAACTAGTCAAAACTAAGAACATTGTATAAAAAAATTCAGCCCTTTCCTATTGCGAAAGACGAAACAGCCTTGAAAGTTATAGCCTGTGGTTTTCCTTTGTGGCTTTGGAACCTCGAACGCACGCACTAATTACATTTTATCAAGTAGATACCCCGACACACACTGGCTGGTTATATAAAACAAAAAAAAAAGATTAAACTGTCTATTCAACAAAACAGGATGAGTTCGATTTAAACTTTGAATTTGGAATGAGAAAAACAGCAAAAGTACTTACCGATTTTCTTCTAAATTATTAGCTATATAAACACACTCATTTTATGTAATTTTTGCGATTATTTACAGGATATATTTACAGTAGTGTAGTTGTAGACTGAAGGGTACGGCGGAAACGTCAGTTTGTCGCATTTTCGCGCGCATGCGTGTGCAATATGGCGGATGGTGGGCTGCCAGTGTGGTGAGGGTCGTTTTAAGATGATTTTAGGAAGTTTATGATGCTAGTGGGGGCTGTCGAGTGGGAAATCTTATTTAGAAACCAGTTTCCATTTTAAGTTACTCCGATCGAACCGTTACTTTATGAAGCAGCGTGAGCTGAGGCCATACGGCTAGCTGTTTAAAACAATCCAGTTTAGGTGATGAAAAAATGTTGCGCGACCGCAAACCATATCTGGGCGCGTTAAGGTTCACGTTCGTGTGATTTTCCATACTGCGCGGTTTTAACGTGGGTTTGATACCGCGTAAGCAGTTGGCCGTAAGGCCCTTGTGCTTATGTCGAATTCAGGATTTACAATCGTTATTTATAAAATGTAAAAAAGACACTGGCGTTGATTTTGATGTATCATTTTCTAAACCAAACTAAATTGGACAATGGACAGCTCTAAAACTGTTGTCTTCCTCTTCTAGCATAATTAAATGACACGAAAATCATTTTAGTGCAGTATTATTCGTCTAATCCCGATTGACTTAGTCGAGTACCTTTCTTTGAGCTGACGAGGGACCCGTCTCTCACCACTTCGAAGAATCGGACACGAACTGAAGAGAAAAAATAACTCAATGTCCGTCCTTGCGATGACTCCTCCTACCCTACCTTCTTGTTAAATTTAATTCCGATCGTGTCTCTGTTTATTCGTGAAAAGGTAACAAGGAAGGTCAGACAGACCGAGTAATATTTTTTTTATGCCATAGGTGGCAAACAAGCAGACGAGCTGCCTGATGGTATGCAGTCACCGTCGCCTATGGATAATTGTAACACCAGAGGCATCACATAGACGTTGCCGACCCTTTAGGACTCGATTAACTCTCCTTTAACCTACTTTGATAATAATAATATTTATGTGCATACTTACGCATTTTCCATTTAAGGATATACACACTAAAATATCAAACAAGACTAGCCTTCTTACTATTTATTAAAAAAAGGTTCCGTTACTCCTAAATTCAAATCTGACAAAATAGTCTTTTAGTGATGGCAACACAGGATACGTAAGTTGCGCGGCGCCGACTCGTGGGTCGATACCGCGATAAGCTATCGAAGGCTGCGCGCCCCCATGCCAGTCTTTGGATGAATGTCAACATGTGCAGACGTGTCACGCCGCCAAAGATCCGCCAAAATACGTTTGTTGTATGAGGACTCTTTCGTTTTTCTATTGGACTTTATAATTATTTCTTAGTTAATCCGCCGTAACATTACCTACATATTCTGTGAAAATTTCAACTGGATAATTATCTAAGTATTAGGGTTCGAAAGATACAGCCGATAAAAGGTAGAACAGACGAACGGACAGGCAGGTAGCGTAGGCTTAGTAATAGGGTCCCGTGTAAACCCCTTGGTACGGAACCTTAAAAGAAATTGCCTCCGATATCAGAGCTGATAATCTTTAAACAGCTGGGTTATTACGGCTATAGGTACGGCATAAAATAGGATACGGTGAACCACAGAAGACATGGCTGACCCAGCGCAGTGCCGCGGTTAGCGGTCGCGCAACTTTTCGCAATCACCTAAACATCAGTGCAAGTACCGTTCTTTCATCATCTTCATTATCATCATCAGTCAGAAGACATCCACTGCTGAACATAGGCCTCCCGCTTTAACCTCCACACTGAACGTCAGGCTGCTTTTTGCATCCAATGGAAGCCAGCGACTCTCACAATGTCGTCGGTCCATCTAGTGGGAATTCTACCTACGCTGCCTCTTCCGGTTCGTGGTCTCCACTCAAGAACCTTTCTTCCCCATCGGTTATCGGTTTTTCGAGCGATATGGTCCATTGCCACTTCAACTTGCAAATTTCCACCGTTCTATATCGATCTTCAAATTTACAGTTGAGATCGACAAATTCGATACAGATTTTCTTGAATCATAGATAAGAGAAACATTGATCTAAAAAAAAATTTGTGCGTGGAGGCCCTCCGCGCGGGAGAAGTTATACTTACTTCAACAAGGAACCCTATAATTATAACTAGGGCATAAATATCAACAATTTAAAAACTTGCTTTTCTCGAGATTCGAACCTAGCTCCTTAGGCTTCTCGATCCATTAGCGACACCATTACCGGGTCTGCTAGTCGCAGCGCGAAAAAAGGATACGCATTTCGCAACCATACGAGAGAGAAAAAATCCCCCTCCATGGTAGCGTTAAACGTTTAACGCAACCTTGTTGCAAGTCGCATAAGAAGTATAACTTCAAAAAATGCTATATAACATTCTCGATCAAGTCACATTTAGTAAAATTTTTGAATTTCTGAAAAAATATGAAATGCGAAATACCACTTTACTCCTCAGAGCATTTATTTGCTCTGAGCTTTACCCACGAAACAGAAATGTCATGCTAATATACTTATGCAAAGAAAGGATTTTGTGAAAGGGCTGGATTAGGTCGGTCGTTAGGTTGGTTTCTTCTAAGCAAAAGAGGGCAAGAGTGAATCAGCTTCTTCTAGGCAAGCGTGTTCCATCGTAGAGCGCATCATCGCGCGAGATAGCGGCCAAAGGCAAGCCTATTTTTTTAAATTAAAGCTTGTAAAAGATTTGGCAACAGGGGGTTGAAAGTTTATTTAAAGTGTACGCGAATGAAGTAGTTAGTTATCATACTTCATCCTACTTCCTACTATAATATTATAAACGTGAAAGTTTGTATGTATGGATGTAATAGATGTATGGATGTTTGTTCCTCTTTCACGCAGCAACAGATCGACCAGATTTTTTGCATGAGTATAGTTCAAGGTCCGGAGAGTGACATATGCTTTTTATCATCTACATCATCACCATTTTTCATCATTACGCCAGTGAAACCGCGGGCGCAGCTAGTTATCTATACTAGTCTACACTATATATATATATATATATATAATATATAATATAATATAATATTATATATTTATATTATATATTATCTACACTAATATTATAAAGAGGTAAAGTTTGTAAGTTTGTAAGTTTGTTTGTTCTGTTTTAACTCCGAAACTGCTCATCCGATTTTAAAAATTCTTTCACTAATAGAAAGCTACACTATTCCTGAGTGCCATAGGCTATGTTTTATAATGATAAAGTTTAGTTTTCTACACTAAATAACCGTATTAGTAAAACATGTCGGAGAAAAATTAGCTGATTGGCTTCTTTATCGGCGTACGCTGACCTAACGGTTTGAGATAAGTAAATACAATGTTTAACAAAAATGTAGTTCGTAAGTAGTTTTACAAAAAAGTCCGCGATAGCATATATCTAACTTTTATAGGAAAACCACAATAACGATAATAACCGGTTATTTTGTTCAAAATTAAAATTAAAATTATAAGGTCATGTTTAGATGCAGTTTTGTAATCTAATTTATGAATCTTTACAAAAATAAATGAATTTATTATCAGGAGTACTTAATGTAGATAAATTTTGCCGTTTACAGTATGTGGTTTAGTTGCACAGTTCATGAGATAATGTAAAATTAAAATAACGCGACCATTATAATCCGCGCAGCGCCTTCATACTGCACATTATTATGTGGTTAGTAGGTAATATAATAAAATAATCATTATCAACACCATAGAAAAGATATTACAAAAAGATTGCATTAAATACGGGAACAAAAAAAAAAACGGCCTTATCGCTATGAGCGACCTCTTCCAGACTACCTTCAACAATGGTGTGCTGCGGTGGAGCGGTGTCACAGGTATTATTAACCGACTTTAAAAAAGGTTCTCAGTTACGTGGTTTTTAGGGTTACGTACCCAAAGGGTGTTAAACGGGACCCTATTACTAAGCCTACTCTGTCTATCTGTCTGTCGTACCTTTTAACGGACTGTATTTTTCGAACTGTAATAGATAGACAGTTAAAATTTTCACAGAATATGTAACGTTACGGCGGATCAACTCGGAAATGTAATAATAGTAAAGTCAATAAATGAAAGGGGGTCTCCAACCCCCATACAATTATTTACTAATTTTTTTAATAGCTCTAATGTAAAAATGATAATACGTACAAACGTCAAACTTGGCATGATTATACCACACACTCTATAGTCTAACAAGATAAAAGGTCACTAGATAAAAACTATGGAAAGATGCGGGACTATAATATAGCTACGATATAAGGGCGCGATAGGAGTAGGATGAATTACGGTATGGGAGTGGAGTGGAGCGGACGGCTACGGGACTAGATCGGAAAGAGTGGGACTGAAGTAGATTGGATTACGGAACGGATGCGGGACTGTATTGCAAAAAGGTGGAAAGAGAGTAAATTGGATTACGGGACGGATGCCGAGTTGGATCGGAAAGGGCAGGCCTGTATTAGAGAAGATTATGGGACAAATTCAGGACTGGCGCCGTAAGGATGGGGCGGAAGAAGAGTAATTTTAAGGGACGGATTCGGGCCTGGAGCGGAAAGAGCGGAACGTAGTAGAGTGGATTTAGGGGCGAATGCAGAACTGGAGCAGAAAGGGTGGTACAGGAGTAGAGTGGATTACAGGATGGATGCGAGACTGAAACTAAAAAAACGGGAGGTAGTAAAGTAGATTTCAATACTATGCGAGCGAAGCCGCGGGCAACGGCTAGTATATTATAAAGAGGTAAAGTTTGTAAGTTTGTAAGGTTGTAAGTTTGTAAGTTTGTTTGTTCTGTTTTAACTCCAAAACTACAGATCCGATTTTAAAAATTCTTTCACTAATAGAAAGCTACACTATTCTTGAGTGCCATAAGCTATGTTTTATAATGATAAAAGTTAATATTCTATACTAAATAACCGTATTAGTAAAATATGCTGGAGAAAAATAAGCTGATTGGCTTCTTTATCGGCGTACGCTGACCTAACGGTTTGAGATAAGTAAATACAATATTTGACAAAAATTTAGTACTTAAATATTTTTACAAAAAAGTCCGCGATAGCATAAACCTAACTATTATAAGAAAACCACAATAACGATTATTGTGTTCAGAATAAAAATAAAAATTATAAGGTCATGTTTAGATGCAGGTTTGTAATCTAATTTTTGAATTCATTATCAGGAGTACTTAATGTAGATAAAGTTTGCCGTTTACAGTTTGTGATTTAGTCGCACAGTTTATGAGATAATGTAAAATTAAAATAACGTGACCATAATAATCCGCGCAGCGCCTTCATACTGCACGTAATAAGTAGGTAATACAATAAAATTACTCTTTATCGACACCATAAAAAAGATATTACAAGAAAATTACATTAAATATGGGAACAAAAAACGGCCTTATCGCTATGAGCGACCTCTTCCAGACTACCTTCAACAATGGTGTCCTGCGATGGAGCGGTTTTTCGAACCATAATAGATAGCCAGTTGTAACGTTACGGCGGATCAACTAAGAAATGTAATAATAGTAAACTCAAAGAGTAAAAACAAAAGGGGTTCCCCATACAACAAACGTATTTTTGTATTAGTTTTAATGTAAAAACGGTAATACGTACAGCCGTCAAACTTGGCACAATTATAGTACACCCTCTTAAGTATAACAACAAGGAATAAATCATGGCCAAGTGCGAGTCAGTGACAAATTTCTGTTCATTACCAAGTTATAACTGGTAACTGCGGGACTAGATCGGAAAGACTGGGACTGAAGTAAATTGGATTGTAGAACGGATGCGGGGCTGGATTGCAAAACGCGGAAAGGAAGTAAAGTGGATTACGGGACGGATCCGAGTTGGGTCGGAAAGGGTGGGCCTGTATTAGAGAAGATTATGGGACAAATGCAGGACTGGCGCAGTAAGGATGGGATGGAAGAAGAGTAGATTACGGGACGGATTCGGGCCTGGAGCGGAAAGAGCCGAACGGGACTAGAGTGGATTTAGGGGCGAATGCAGAACTGGACCGGAAAGGGTGGTACAGGAGGAGAATGGAATACAGGACGGATGCGAGACTGAAACTAAAAAAACGGGAGGTAGTAGAGTATAGATTTCAATACAATGCGAGTGAAGCCGCGGGCAACAGCTAGTAGTATTATAAAGGGGAAATATTTGATTGATTGTTTGTTTGCATTGAATAGGCTCCGAATCTACTGAACCGATTTGAAAAATTCTTTCACTGACGGGAAGCTACACTATCCCCGGGTGACATAGGCTATATATTATCTATACCCGTGCGACGCCGGGGCGGGCACTAGTCCATAATAAAACAACAATATAACAATAAAATAATTTATTTGCAAGTGACTACAAACTACAAGTCATCGTCAGTAGAGTTCAGGTAGCGCACCTCCGGGTCGCTGGAGGCGAGCGCTCGCCCTCGCAGCCGCGCCAGCGCCACCCTCCCGCGGTTGGTCCTGGACACTATGCCGAAGTACACCACAGAGGCTAACACCGCCAGGACTACTAAGGTAATCACCGCTGGCTTCCATGCGCTGGACTTACCTGCGAAAACACACGATTAAATGAGTAGCTTGATTCCGAAACCTGTCGAAGTTCGATTGCATTGAATTAAATTTTTGAAGTGAAAACTTCTTTACTTTTATTTGTAGGTTGTATTTAGGTTGCATGGGGACCCCCCTTTTGTTTATACTTTTTGCCTTTTTGTTATTTATTAGTTAATCCGCCGTAACATTACATATTCTGTGAAAATTTCTAGTGGCTATCTATTACGGTTCGAAAGATATATCATATAGCCGTTAATAGGTAGGACAGACGGACAGATAGACAGACAACGTAGGCTTAGTAATAGGATCCCGTTTTTACCCTTTGGGTACTGAACCCTATTAAAAACGTTTGACTGCCTTCCTGCCTGATGTTAAGCGATGATGCGGTCTACGATTGAGTATGCTAGAAGAAACCGATTCACTCTTGATTAAACTTTTGACTTATTTATCTATCTTCTTAACTTACTCGTTAAACTTTTGACTTATTTATCTATCTTCTTAACTTACTCGATATATCTGTGACCATATTCTGTACGTTCAATTCTTTTTCGGCCTTCTGTGTTTCTTTAGCCTTTATATCTGATGTTGTTGGTGTCGGGCTTGGCATAGGTGCTTTAGTTGTTGACGGTTTGGTCGTCGACTGTCGAGTTGTCTTGGTCGTTGTTGGTTTGGTTGTAGTTCGTTGGGTCGTTACTTTAGTCGTTGAGGTTGATGTAGTCGGTTTGGTTGTCAGCTTGGTTGTTAACTTGGTTGTCAGCTTTGTTGTCAGGTCGGCTGTGGCTTCGGTTATTTTAGTTTTGGTTGTTGTTCTGGTGGTAAGTGTTTGAGTGGTTGTGGGAATGCTTGTGGTTTGTGGACTTGACTCTCCGATCAGCTTTTCAGTTTGGGGCAGCGCAACTGATGATGAAGACTCGTCTGAATCTGTGTCTGTAACAAAAATCACCGAAATTAAATCATTGAATCAGATAATCGATATATATTGGTCTAAAACAGTTTAATTAATGTTATTTTAAAGGCTAGGATCGCCTTTCATAACTTTGATCTAAACTTAGCAAATTACAAAGTCATTAAACAATTAATCTTTGGTCATAAAACAAATATTATCTGTCTTTTATAGAAATTGTATGTGCTGTTCTTTTGGAAATAATATATATGATTTATGATTACGTTTGCAGAAAACGTCATTGTAGGGTAGTCCGAAAAAAATAACCCTCGATTACATACTACTTTGCCACAGTAGATAATTAAGATAAAGCAGTAGTTTCAATGCCTACTATCAGTCACACACAGCGCTAGGGTTGCTACTATCGGGTTTTGAGAATTGTTATATTACTGTGTACGCTATTTCTACGCTGACGACAGACTCACACACGCTCTAAAGTAGTGGTACCTGTATTTTTCCCGTTGAAGACGCAGATTTCCATGTAGTCCGGACAGCAGCGGTTCTTATCGGTGCACGATGCAGAGCACTCGCAGCCATTCGGCACTGGGAGCTGGTCGTCGCAGCGTCCGGCGCAGGACTCCGCTGGGACAATTAGATTAGGTTAGTTTATAGTCACATAGTATTGGATGAGTAGGTAGCTGAGTAATTGATGAGTAAAGAAAATTGGTACCAATGTTTACATAAGAGCTTTGCTTATTTTTGCTGACAAAGGTCGTGTTGAGGGGCCCGTGACGACCCCCTCCAGCAAAATTTGTTGAATCTCTTTGAGAGATGTGTGTAAAAACACGACTCCCTCCAGAAACAAATATTGAATCTCTTTGAGAGATGTGTGTAAAAACACGACCTCTCCAGCAAAATTGATTGATTCTCTTTGAGAGATGTGTGTAAAAACACGACCTTTTCCAGCAAAATTGATTGATTCTCTTTGAGAGATGTGTGTAAAAACACGACTCCTCCAGCAAAATTTATTGAATCTCTTTGAGAGATGTGTGTAAAAACACGACTCCTCCAGCAACATTTATTGAATCTATTTGAGAGATTTTTTTTTAACGCGGATATGTCCGCGTTTTACCACCAACTCGCCTGTTAGTAAGCGACGATGTGGTCGAAGATGAAGCACGCAGACTTAGAAGATACCTATTCACTCTGGTCTTTATTCATGTGTAAAAACACGACCCTCTCCATCAAAATTTATTGAATCTCTTTGAGAGATGTGTGTAAAAACACGACCTTCTCCAGCAAAATTTATTGAATCTCTATGAGAGATGTGTGTAAAAACACGACCGTCTCCATCAAAATTTATTAAATCTCTTTGAGAGATGTGTGTAAAAACACGAACCACTCCAGCAAAATTTGTCAGCAAGAATAAGCAAAGCTCTTATGTAAACATTGGTACTTATTTTTTTATCTGTTTAGCAGTGCAAGTACACGTTATAATGAAATTCCTATGAATTGGAAGAATTATCCAAATAGGTTTAAAACGACGGAGTTCTGAGTTAACAAAAAAAAGCCGCACGACAAAAGTTGAACTTCATCAAGGTTGACTATAATATAATTATCTCTATCGCTCCCTTAGTCGCTTCGAGCTGACTTTACCCGAACGAATATCTGAGCATTCCCCATCCCAAAAAGTGCCCAACATGCTTTAAAATAAGTTTTCACTTCAAAAAACTTAGATCCGAATTGAGAGCACCCTTCTTTTATCATCATCATCATCATCATTTCAGCCATAGGACGTCCACTGCTGGACATAGGCCTCCCCCATCGATCTCCAAAAGGGCCGATTGGTAGCCTGCATCCAACGTTTCCCTGCGGTCTCTTTTAGGTCGTCTATCCATCTTGTGGGACGTCCTACGCTGCGCTTACCGATCCGTGGTCTCCATTGAAGAACCTTTCATCCCCATTGGCCATCTGTTCTGTGTGATATGTTCCCTGCCCACTGCCACTTCAACTTGCTAATCCGGTGGGCTATGTCGGTGACTTTCGTTCATCTACGGATCTCCTCATCTCTGATTCGTTCTCGTAGAGAAACCCCGAGCATAGCCCTCTCCATAGCTCGCTGTGCGACTTTGAGCTTGCTCATGAGGCCCATAGTGAGAGACCACGTTTCAGTGCCGTATGTCATCACTGGTAACACAGACTTGTCGAAGATTTTCGGGTATTTTGGCAGATTATTTATGACTAGTAACGCACCCCGGCTTCGCACGGGTAAGTCTTATTTTTTTACACCTTAGCACTTCAACTTGCTAATCTGGTGGGCTCATTTTATGAAGTCGGCTAAAAAGACAAGCAGGCTTACAGGATGCAGGGGGTACAGGAGTAGTGCCAGCGTTCCTGAAGTAGGTGCAGTTGATACCCTGAAGGATGGCCACGTCATCGATAGCTATGTCGCTGGTGAAGCTCGTTCCGCGGACACCCTCGACCACTATCTGAGGATACAAATAAATTATTACAGTTTGAAAAAAAAAATACGGCCAAGTGCGAGTCGGGTTTGCGAACTAAGGGTTCCGTACCACAACAAAATACAATAAGGTCGTCCAAGTAACCGAATTACCAGCTACTATAACGCCTTTTAAAATTGTCGAAGCACGCACTGCGCAGCCACAGTTATTTTGCTACAGGCGCTCGAGTATAACACAATTGTAACTTGGTAATGTACAGTTATTGATCACCAACTCGCACTTGGCCATTATTTATTATTTGTTGTTATACTTTAGAGTGCGTATTATAATCAAGCCAAGTTTGACGCTTGTACGTATTATCGTTTTTACATTAGAGCTAATACAAAAATAGGTTTAAAAAAAAAACATTTTTTGTATGGGTTGTTGTGTCCCTTTAGGTTTTGCTTTATTATCGGTTAATTCGCTGCAACATTATATTATAATTATATTCTGTGAATAAATAAATTTCCACTGGCTATCTGATACGGTCCGAAAGATACAGCCGTTAAAAGGTAGGACGGACAGACGGACGGACAGACAGACGGACAGACAAACGGATAGACGGACACATGGACAAACGGACACACAGACAGCGTAGGCTTAGGTAGGGTCCCGTTTACACCCTTTGGTTACGGAACCCTAAAAACTGATGATTATTGCACACCTGGAAGCTATCGTTGAAGTCCTTTAGCTGTGACGCAGAGCTGTACCAGAAGTCCCCCAAGTTCCCCCACTGCTCAAAAATGATGTACTGCTGCTTTTCCGCGTCTGACAGGTCCAGGATGTCAGACAGTTGGACACTATCTGGCTTTTGGTAGACCCTCAGTCCACCTATACTCCTGGAAATGGAAAAACGTATAATGCACAAATGGAAATGGTAGAAAGTGTTGGTGTCTCAGCACTTCGCAGTTTCACAGGCCAACCTACAGGAACTGTTTTTTTTAAATACATATTAATGATAGGCTTGCGTTTGACCGCAAACTTGCCTGATGTTAAGCGATGATGCGGTCTACGATGTAACACGCTTGTCTAGAAGAAACGATTAACTTGTGATTTGAAGACACTCAGATTGTAACTATCTGGGAACACCCATTCAAGCAGTGCATTCCACAGACTAGCAGTTCGCACAATAAAAGTGGAATCAAAGCACTTCACCCTTCCATCACCCTTTCGATAGGGTAGGTCCTAAGTCCAGCAGTGGACTATTAAAAGCAATGACGATATAAATTGTCTTCGATTAAAAGGCTGATTATGCTATGCTTGATAATATGGCAGTGAAGGTAACTTACTTCCCATACATGTGGTAGAAGAAAGAGAAACAGCCATCAAGAGCCAACTTGCTGTCGTAGACCGGCGAGATCAGACGCGCAGAGCTGTTCTCCAGCTTCGATGTGCTCTCTATGTACATGTAGTAACCTAGAAACAATAGATAGATAGAACGATAGATAGATAGATACTTTATTGTTCACACCAGAAATAACGTTCATAAGACAAAAACAACTTTGATGGTGGTCAAATAATCATAATCATAATGTATTCAAAAATACAAAACATAAGTAAACATAATTAGGTCTATAAAACACGTGAGCCTGAACTAGGTAATCCTGTGTTTCAGGCGACAATGAAATGCAAACCTATTATTTATAAAAAAAAAACTTAAATCTAGTGAAACAATTGGCAGTCTTATTGCTATAAGCGATCTCATCTAGACGGCCTTAATCTGCGTATCCACCACAGATGTGCGAGGTAGCTAAGCAGTGTGCGAGGAAAAAAATTAACCAATAGGAGCCGAGGCAAGACGGAATGAAGCGATCCTATTGGTCGATTTTTTCTTCGCGCATCGCTCTACTTCCTCATACATCTGTGGTGAATACGCAGCTTAATAAAGGTACCGTAGCATTCCGATCTTGACGACCGCGACCGACGGCAGCGAGTGCGTTGCGACGTGTGGGTCGCTTGCATTTTTAGCACATATAAATTCATACTGAGCAGTGGTTCGCGTGACGTGGCCGCGATTGAAGATGACTGGAATGCTACCTTTAGTATCATATGGAGAGGACATACGGAAGAGGTAAAAGACGAGTATAATTTGCTCACAGACGACAAGGCGTCGCTAGATAAAGGCAAGAGGTCTGATGATTACCCCCCTAGGAGGAGTTTGGGTAAGCGCTCGTTCAAAGAGTTCCCAACCAAGGAGTAAATAATTTTAAATAATGTTGCATTTACCCCAAATGTCCTCAAAAAATTTTTGTCTTCGCCTTTGTAAAACAATCAACATCACCAGCCAGAAGATGTTCACTGCTGAACACATGCCTGTCCCTTAGCACGCCACATTGAACGACAGCCTGCCATCTGCATCTACTCGATGCCCGCGACTCTCAAGATGTCGTCAGTCCATCTAGTGGTTGTTTTAACACTTTTTTTTTTAATTTAGTAATTGTACTAGGATGTTAAGCGACGATGTGGTCAAAGAAGGAGCACGCTTGCCTAGAAGAAACCGATTCACTCGCGACTTGAAGACACCCAGATTGTAACTATCGGGGAACACTCATGCAGGCAACGCATTCCATAGCAGTTTGCACAATAAAAGCGGAATCAAAGTAATTCATACGGGTTTTTGGAATATCAACCATTAAGCGGTTTTATCCATGCAAGCGTGCTCCATCGTAGACGCATCATCGATTTAAATCAGACGAGATGGCGGATGGAGATATACCTTTTTTCCCTTTCCCCAAGGTATGGTCATACGAAGGTCCGGTGTTGAGGAAGGAAGTAGGAGTCTTTGAGTTAATCCTGAACCAGTCGAAGTCATGCTGGTCATCTTGCATCCAGCCGCAAATGTCGGGCTCCTCGAAGTCGCAGCTGAGACTTGCTGCTTCCGACCCAGCTGTAATCAAAATGTTTATTGTGAGATATAAAAAAATTATCACAACACAAGACGCACTGTTTTATAATAAGTAGCTGAATACGTTCGTCGTAAGTCCGTTATTTTTTGCCTGTTTGTTTGAACACGCACTATTTCTAAACCACTGGACGAATTTTGATGCGGTTTTCAGGAATATGCTAAGGAAAAACCAGGTTGACTTTTAGACTATGTAATTTTTCAAAAAAGCTCAATTAAGAAGAGCTAATAGAGGTTGAAAGTTTATACTTACAAAAATCCTTTGTGTTTAATATTAGGGAGATAAAATTTGGTATGCAGGTGGTAGTTTCAAATATATAAATACTGTTATACCTATACGTTTTAAAGATTGAAACTTGGGAAAATAATGGCGTGTTAAAATTAATCACTTCCTGCTTTGGATGATGTTAGATTATTTATCGTCTTATCGTATTTCCGCCGGAAAGTGACACATGGGGATCACTCCAAAGACCGATACCTATGGAGATAGAAGTTACCAACATTTGCTCTTGATTCGTACATTCCAAATGGAAGTAAAATAATTCAATTTTGCGTGAAAGGAAATGAAAGTAACGTTCGTCTTTTGAAAAATAAATAAAAATGCTACCATGATTAAGAAATGTCCCTAAAAACTGGGCTGATGATTGCTAACCGTGACAAATCTGTTTCGGAATTAAGAGCTAATGTTGGATTCGCAAATTAGCTATTTGCCCTAACATTGTTCTCAAGCATCTTAATTTTGGTCTGTAACTCTTGGTTTCGGTTTGGGTTCGTTGGATTTGTCTTCGTATCAAGCACTTTTGGTCCTAGATGACAAATTCAATATGGTGAACGCCCCAAGATGGCGGACAAAATGCTCTTATCTACCATCATGATAAGGGTATCAAAATAAAGGGTTTGCTGATGACAATATAAATTATCTTTCATTATCATCCAGGAGACGTCCACTGCTGAACATAGGCCTCCCCCTTTAACCTCCACAGTGAGCGAGAGCCTGCCTTTTGCATCCACTGAATGCCAGCGGCTCTCACAAGGTTCATCGAGGTTCATCTAGTGGGAGGCCTACCTACACTGAGTCTTTCAGTTCGTGGTCTCCACTCAAGAACCTTTCTTCCCTATCGGTTATTGATTCCTCGAGCGAAGTGGCCTGCCCATTGCCACTTCAACTTGCAAATTTTATCAGCTAAAATTATTATCTTTAACTGAGAACAATACGAAAAAGCTTGTTTTAAATAAATAATTAGATTCTTACCGACGCATTTTGGGGTGGTTGCATTCCAATTGATCCCGTTGCAGTAGATGGCAGCCGAGCCGATCAGTGTGTAGCCCGGCAAGCAGAATGTAGTGATCCAAGCTTCGTGGTGACCCTTGATCTGAACCGAATTTGGCACTGAGAAAGCTGGACAGCCTGGTTCTGGAAATTATTTGTCACATGCAGTGTTTTAGATCATTTTAAGAACACTCTCAATCAAGTAAGGGGGGGGGGGGAGTACAAGGGGAGTCGCCAAGTCACAAGGAGTTATAATTTAATATTTATATTAATTAGTTTGTTCTTCTAGGTCCTGGGCCCAGCCCATGGTCATGACCCTCCCCCTGGGCTAAATGAGTAAAATCAAAGTAATAATTTTAAAGAAATACTCACTGACACACACAGGCATTGGCACATCCCAGCTACCGCTCTTACAAGTTGCGTACCGGTTCCCCACCAGCTCGTACCGGGGCAGGCATATAAACTTGACCAGCTTGGTCCTCTGTCTGACTCGCACCCGACCGTGGTCCAGTTGCGGCCACGGACACCTCTGATAGTCGTACGAGTACTCTGAAATTATTATTTTTTTTTATATAGAATAGATCTACGTTTTACCACCTGATAGTAAGCAATGTTGTGGCCGAGGATAGAATACGTTGATCTAGAACAGTGGTTCCCAATTAGTTTTTCCTGCGTACCACTTCAAAAGAGACCTCAAACTCGCGTACCCCTCGAGCTCGGCTCAAGCACACCAAATGCAGTTCGTTCCGGTGCAGACGCAGTTTCTGAGGACCAGTAAAGTACACAATACTCAGCCTTTATTGCAGGAATGATAAATAAAAAATGAAATACTGGTACCGGGATACTGACTAACTTATCTTAGTCTAATTATTGCCGCGCATCGCGTACCCCATGATCCCCTTGGTCGCGTACCACTAATTGGGAACCACTGATCTAGAAGAAATCTATTTACTCTAAGCCTTGAAGATGCCTAGATTGTAAATCTCAGGAAACGAGGAGGACGGCATGGAAGTTCCATTCATGGGCAGTACGTATCGTAAATGACGACCGAAATTATTATTTTATCATCATAATCAGCCTATGCCACAGTGCCTCAAGACGAAGGTCTTTGACCAGTGTGTGTTGCCAGTGATGACATATGGTACTGAGACGTGGTCCTTAACTGTTGGCTTTTTGGAAAAACTCAGAGTCACACAGCGGGCAATGGAGAAAGCTATGCTCGGAGTTTCTTTGCGCGATAAAATCCGAAACGTGGATATACGCCAAAGAACCAGAGTCACCGACATAGCTGTTAAAATTTGCAAGTTGAAGTGGCAATGGGCAGGCCACATCGCTCGAAGAACCGATAACCGATGGGGAAGAAAGGTTCTGGAGTGGAGACCACGAACCGGAAGACGCAGCGTAGGTAGGCCTCCCACTAGATGGACCGACGACATTGTGAGAGTCGCGGGCATCCACTGGATGCAAAAGGCAGGCTGTCGTTCAGTGTGGAGGTTAAAGGGGGAGGCCTATGATCAGCAGTGGACGTCTTCTGGCTGATGATGAATCAGCCTATACTAGTCCACTGCTGAACATATATAGCCTCTCCCAAGACACACCAATCAGCCCCATCTTCGGCTTTTCTCTTTCAACCACTGCCAGCCATCTCACGTATGTATATCGTTACCCTAACGAGTCTCAGGGCATCCTACGCTACGTTTCGTCGATTCGTGGTCTCCACTCTAGAGCACGTCTACCCCAATGCTTATCTTTTGCAATGGTTCTGCGACAGATAATGACCGGCCCACTGTAAGAACTTCAGCTTGCTAATAAGCTGAGCTATTTCGGTGACTTATTGGTTCTGTGGCAAATAACTTTGTTCCACATGTGATCCCTCAGAGAAATGCTGAGCATAACTATCTATATTAAAGCCCGCTGAGCGACCTGGAATTAGTTTTTTTACCCAACGGCCTTTGAATATTGTTAAACCCTAGCAAGCCACATTGATTAGTATGATTTTATAGGTAAAGCAAACAGAGAGAAACATCTTAAAAATCCAATAACACAAGGCAATTTTGAAAAAGGCCACGAGACTTTCTAGGACCACAGCTTTACCAAGTTATTCTACGTAAGCATTTTTGTCAAAAAAAACTAAGGTCGTCAAAAAGAGCCCCCTATCGCCACACTCCCATGTTTCGGCGGAAGCTGACATGTTGAGGACATGCCAAGAGCGCGCGTCCGGCTGATAAGTAGTTTTCAATGGAACATGCAGATAAATCACTCGTTTATTTATATCAATTGGACGAAACGGGGTTTTTATATAGGTAGTCTATATTATGTTCGATTCCTCAGTTCGGGCCTGGAGCTGTCAAAATTTCGCTCACTAAATTATACTCTCTCTCTCTCTATTACCATCTCTATTGTCATTGTCTGCGCAACAACAAAGGTGAAGTTCTGATTGCTCGGGGACTGGGGAAATGAAGGGGAAAATACATACATACAGTCACGCTTCTTTCCTTTGATCATAATTATATAGTTTGTATTGTTTATTGTTTACAGTTTGTTTGTATTACATT
The DNA here is from genome assembly GCA_932305915.1 of Agriopis marginaria. Classification (NCBI taxonomy): domain Eukaryota; kingdom Metazoa; phylum Arthropoda; class Insecta; order Lepidoptera; family Geometridae; genus Agriopis; species Agriopis marginaria. The sequence continues at coordinate 13,912,109 of OW029914.1, read as the reverse complement.
TATTGCACACATTGACATATAATATACTATACTTTTACCAACGCATCTTCAATATTGAGGGGCACACAACTGCAAACGAGATGGTTAAAATGTCAAGGGTGCTAGTACTTACTAAAGGGAAAACTATAGGTATAATATAACACTAAAGTTATATGATTATTTACGGGATATTTAACGTGGTAAGGTTGTGGAATGAGCTCCCGATATTTCGGCGCAGTTACATGCACCATGTTCACGGGAAGACTAAAGAATGCGGGTGGTTGGTCGAACAGTTAAAAATTTAGGTGCAGACATAACGAGTAATATCCCGTAAATAATTATATAACTTTAGTGAACAACCGTGATAGTTTAAAACTGTAGGTATAAATTATAATATAACACTTCCATTATTTTTATCTGAGCCCCTAATTTCCCATTGTGGTAGGCAGAGACCACATCTCTCCACTTGCTACGATCCTGACACATATAATCTTTCGCTTCTTCTACTTTCATGGGTGTTTTCATTCCAGAGACCTTACGGACAACTGCTATTGCGGCACCAAACTAACATTAAATCCGCTTAGTTGGAAAATCACGCGACCGCAAACCGTATCTGGGCGCGTTAAGGTTCACGTTCGCGTGATTTTCCAACTGAGCGGATTTAATGTTTTTCTTTTCTCAACAGGCTTTCGATTTGGTCGTGATATAGGTAATTATGTTTGCCTATAACGATACTTACCGGCTTGCCCAATAATGGCCGCCTTTCGCTGTGCTCGCCACATACATTTCTTTCGTCAATCTTTTTTCATCCAACCTGTCTATAATGTCCGAAGTTTTTTTGCTGTACCTATCCCTATACGGCAAAAAAATCAAACGGGTAGGTCCCCACCTACCCGTTAGATTTTTTTTTTACTTTTTTGTTTGGCGTTACATATTATTATTCTGTGATAATTTCAACTGGCTATCTATTACGGTTCGAAAGATCATAGACAAACATATATAGATACAGCTGTATTTCGAACCGTAAAGCAGATAGACTGCCTAGGCTTAGTAATAGTGTCCCGTTTTTACCCTATGAGTACGGAACCCAAAAAATTACAGTATGATTCCCCGTATGATACAATGACGTTATCGTTATAGGATTGCATGCACAGAAAAGAGAACAAATTTTTTGTTTCTGTGATTGCATGTTTAGATTATTTTTATTTATAGATTGATTTAAATAAATGTAAACTTAGGAACCTACGTAATAAAATGGTAAATAATAAATAGTAATACCTAACGGGATAATAACATAGCAGGATAATAACATAACAGGATAATAAAAACACGTGTCATAAGTTCCATCCAATGCCGTAGAGTTTTGAACGATTTGACTTCTATACTAATAATATAAAGAAGAAAGATTTGATTGATTGTTTGTTTGATTGCATTGAATATATAGGCACCGAAACTACTGAACCGGGAAAAAATATTTCACTGTTGGGAAGCTACACCTATCCCCGGGTGACATAGGCTATAATATTATATAATTATATTTTCAAAAAAAAAAATATATCCTTACTAAAACTCCAATAATGCAATCCAAGTTGTAAAAAAATAAGACTTACACCCGTGCGAAGCCGGGATGCGTTGCTCGTAGTATATAATTCGAGTGATCTATATAAATGTATATTAAAGCGAAATTATGACGATTAATCATAATTGTATTGGATATAATTATGACATGCGAGGTAGGTCGACTTGTAGCGTCTACTTGGATATAGGTCTGTGGACCACAGTTTTCACGCAAATCTTATTATTCTGCCTCAACAATGCAGAGTATCAGACTCTTTAAAGTATTTTTTTACTATATAATATTTTTTATTCTTAATAAATATTAAATATAAAAAAAAAAATGAAAGTAACACTAATTTGTGCTTTTCTTCCTATTTTTTTGGGTTTAGTCAAATACCTATTTTTGAAATGATGTCTACGATATCTTAATATACAGATTTCATAAATATGGAGGAAATCGCAAAAGTACGTACATTTTACATTACAGCTATACATTACGAAAAAAATTAGAAAAATCTCAAAAATAGAAGTAGCGAAACGCACGACTGTGTAAGCACCATGGTTTTGCGAAATGCGACTTTAATTTAATGGTCATATGGAATAATAAGCGTTGCTTAAAAGTGGGAAACCAACTAAAGTAAAATAATTTGTTTAAAAAAAGTTTTAAAAATACTCACGTGCTTCCATAAAAGCCGAACAAAATAATAATAATAAACACTTCAAAAACATTTTGAATTAGTTATGAATAACACGGAAACATTAAAAATAAAGGTATATATTAATTTAAATTTAATAAATAATTATTATGTTACACGCACTTAAGGACAAACATTCAGGACTAGACTGGACTAAATGTCGCTCATACAATGTAAAGTTCATAAATGTAACTTAATCATAATGTGCAAAGAATAACACAATAAATCTATGCAGAAGGACAACTTTTCATTATTACCTATTCTCATCATCATCATCATCATAATTTCAGCCATAGGACGTCCACTGCTGGACGTAGGCCTCCCCGATCTCCAAAAGGGCCGGTTGGAAGCGGCCTGCATCCAGCGTTTCCCTGCGGTCTCTTTTAGGTCGTCTGTCCATCTTGTGGGTCTACGTCCTACGCTGCGCTTACCAGTCCGTGACCTATTCTGATGGCATGAAATAGCAATCCTCTCATAGATCCAGTGACTAAGTTCATCTAAGTATATTTTTATCTATTACTAAGCCTACTCTGTCTGTCTGTCTGTTCGTTCGTCCGTCTGTCCTACCTATTACCGGATGTATCTTTCGAACCGTAATAGATAGCCAGTTGAAATTTATACAGAATTATGTTACTTCACGGCGGATTTACTAACAAATACTTAATAAAAAAGTCTAAAGTAAAAAAGAAAGGGGGGTCGGTCCCCTTACAACAAACGTATTTTTGCAGTATAAAAACAATCGATTTGTGCGAAATACCCCTCAAAATATGAAGTTGATTGATTAACCTTTACAGCAGTGCAAGTACCGTTCTTTATCGATCGTCAAATTTGACAGTTGAGATCGTCAAATTCGATAAATTGCCATATTAATTATTATTATATTATTATTTTTTGTTAGGGATCCTTACTAAAACTCCAATAATACCCGTGCGAAGCCGGGGCGGACCGCTAGTAGGGGAAGGGGGGCATGATTTAATTTATGTCTTTTCTAGTAATTAGTTGCTAGTGTTTTTTTACTTTGATGTGGTATAATTAAATAAAAGTTCGGTATATTTTTGAGGAATATTTTTTTCTAAGTCTAAGCTTTGGGGCAAGATAGGATAATGGGTGTGGGGTAGGCTGCCAGATCTGTGCACGTTGGGCTCTCAATGCTTGTAGGTGTAGATGATGAAAACGCAGAAGAAATCCACATTTGTGTTTAATGTGACAATAATTAACTTACCCCGTCTTGCCCCATTTTCAATAACCCCATCATACCCCATAGTACGGGGCAAGATGGGTTTTCACAAGTTTCTTTTTAATCATTTATTATAAAAAAATGTGCTATGTTGATCTCCCAAAGACTACGCCAAAATGTAATTAGATTAATAATACATGTACCACAAATAAATAAAAATATTGTGTTTTTGTTATTTCCGCTTAAATACCCCATCATGTCCCCCTTCCCCTACTAGATAAAATATTTTTTTTAATCATGGTTCCTTAACATGTTTAGCATCTGTAAATCAAAATAACCATTATTCTTTGCCAAACGGGATGCACTCCAAATGGTTATCAAAGGAAACCGGGCTTTCTACAGATATAAATATGTGAATACGATCATTAGGCTATGGTATTTGGGTTTTTTGGACAAAACAATGGAAGTACCTACTTTATCGCAAATCCACCCCCAAGTAATGAATAAACATCCTAATCTATTCCGTTGTTGAGTAATGCAGAAATGTTCGATTCATAAGTTGCATCATCATTATCATCATCAGCCAGGAGAAGTCCCCTGCTGAACATAGGCCTCCCCTTTAACCTCCACACTGAAAGACAGCCTGCCTTTTGCATCCACTGGATGCCAGCGACTCTCACAAATGTCGTCGGTCCATCTAGTGCGGGAGGCCTATATACGCTGCCTCTTTCGGTTCGTGGTCTCCACTCAAGTACCTTTCTTCCCCATCGGTTATCGGTTCTTCGAGCGATGGGGCCTTCCCATAGCCACTTCAACTTGCAAATTTAACAGCTATATCGGTGACTCTAGTTCTATATGTATAGGTACATTTAAATTTTAATGAAGGTTAAACCTTAACTAAAATTAAAATTTGGTTATGAAATTAAAAACCGACATAACTAAATTGAAATTAACTACTATTTTCTAACGATACACTGGCACCAAATAACCTGGAAACCTTGTTGGCACTGAGGGAAAAGCGGATCCAGCCTCAGCGTCCTTTACCTGATAGCATTACGTACTGGGGAAGATGCTGTTACCGCGACTGTACGTAATGAGCTTCATTGGCATGAAAAGAATTAGCAAAAATCACAACAAAAAAAACGTACATAGGTATCAAATCAAATGCTAGAGTTATTTACTCAGAAAATAAAAAGTACCCAATTGTCCTAATTTTAGCAAAAATTTACGTCTGCTATTATATAGAATGAGCTTCATTGTCATAAAAAGAATTAACAAAAATCACTAAAAAAAAATCGTACATATTAACTGCGAGAGTTACCTATTTACTAAGAAAATAAAGTACCCGGTTGTCCTAATTTTAGCAAAAAATAACGTCCGCTATAGAATGAGCTTCATTAGCTTAAAAAGAATCACTAAAAGTTTTTTTGTACCTACATAACTATTAACTGCTAGAGTTATTTACTCAGAAAATAAAGTGCCCGATTGTTCTAATTTTAGCAAAAATTTACGTCCGCTATAGAATAAGCTTTATTGGCAACGACCTATATGTACTTTTGAATTCTTTGTTTATTGGCATAAAAATAATTAGCAAAAATCGCTAAACATTTCTCCTAACATACCTATTAACTGCTAGAGTTATTTACTCAGAAAATAAAAAGTGCCCGATTGTCCTAATTTTAGCGAAAAATCAAATTATGCGTCTTTGGATAAGCGTGTCCTCAAACGGTAGCCTCTGGTATATGTGTTCTGTGAGCGGTAGTGGACTGTATGGTGTGGCAGTTTCACACTCGCGGCGCTAGCGCGGGGATGATAGGTATTTGGCACAGCTTCCTACAGGAACCGAAACCCAGGCGGTGGGGTCGCACAATCTGACGACGAGGATAAGGTAACCGATTTGACGATCAGCGGTAAGAGTTTAGTGTAAGCAAGGAGTGCTCGCACAATGCAGCAAAGAGAATATAAATACTGCCAATGCAGTATGAATCTGATAAGGGTCAAGCGTAATAGTGTTCCGTGAGTTAAGCGCAGACTGCTTGCATGTGCAAGAAGCGAGTCTCATCTAAAAACTGACATGGAAGATGACGGTAGGAAAGGTAGGAAATAATTAAAGGAAGAGTTTCGGAATGGCGCTAACAACCTTTTTGTTAACGTTCTTGTTGTTTTTATTGACTACCTACGTCTAGGTAGGTAGGGCAACGATTATTAGGAGCGTTACAGTATCTGGTAAATGCACAAGACGTGGGACGCCACAAACCTCTCTGAGGAAAGAAAGTAAAAGAAGTCCAGACATGAACTGTCATCTCTCACTGTCAGATAGTCATAATGTAATATTTGATTTGTATTGAAGTATTGAATTTTTGTTACAAATTGAGAAGAGATTGAGGTTTTTTGGCGCCTACGTGGAAAAAACATGTCAGCTCGTTGCATTATTTTCTTATTCTTATGAATTTCCGAGTTTTGAACGTGCTCATGTGTGGCTACGTGATATAACAAAATTAAACATGATTTTTTATGTTGTTTCCTTGTTTCCCAAACTCCATAGAAGCCTATTGTAAAGCCTCCACCACTTTACTCTGTGACTTTACTGGGGCATGAGTTTGACTTAACCATGACTTTGCTTGACTCTCACTATGACTTGTTTGACGTTTTAGAACTATGTAAACACATTTAATATACGACTGAAGGATTCTGTGTCCATGGTCATGAAAACAATAAAAAAAATCAAATTGAGTAAAAGAGAATGGTACCACTGTAATTTAGAATTTACATTTATATCATTTCATTGTTTTTCTTTAACTTTTAGAGTATTCTTGAATAAAAGTCTCCGAAGTTTATCATTAATCTATCATGGATCAAATATGTAGATTATGTTTAACGGTGTCCGAGAATATGGCGTGTAAACTTAGTGAAGTAACAAATATATTGGACAAATTGTCTTGCTTGAATATTCAGGTGAATAAAACTTTACTAAACTTTGTTTCTTTCAGTGTATATTGATATTGCTTAGCTATTAGTACGCCTTGACGAATCTTACCTTACCTTATCGTAAGAAACTTAGACGTGTACTATAGTTTTGTGCTTATCATAATTATAATTATCATAGGTGCTTATAATTTTTTTACGGGATGAATAATTGCGCTTCGTAGTTTTACTTGATAACTTTTTGTGGGTATTAAAAGCTTGACGTAAAGACTTGACTTTAGATTAGTATTAGCCACCTTCCCTAGTATTTATATCAAGGACGTTGAATACATGGACGTAGCCATGAGGTGTTGCCGCTCCGACGTTCATTAAGTCAACACAGTCATGTTTCTCTTATTATTACACGGATCGGTAGGTAGAGTAAACGAGAGAGCTATTGTAAGATTGGCAACCTCACACTGAGTGAGACTGTGTTTTGTCCATCAAGAACAACTAAAGGAGGAGTAAAATATCCAGAATTATCATTTCACGCGGATGCCCGCGACTCTCACAATGTCGTCGGTCCATCTAGTGGGAGGCTTCCCTACACTGTGTCTTCCGGTTCGTGATCTCCACTCCAGAACCTTTCTTTCCCATCAGTTATCGGTTCTTCAAGCGATGTGGCCTGCCCATTGCCACTTCAACTTGCAAATTTTAACAGCTATGTTGGTGACTCTGGTTCATTAGTGAATATCCACATTTCGGATTTTATCGCGCAAAGAAACTCCGAGCATAGCTCTTTCCATTGCCCGCTGAGGGACTCTAAGTTTTTCCAAAAGGCCAACAGTTAAGGACCATGTCTCAGTACCATATGTCATCACTGGCAACACACATTGGTCTAAGACCCTCGTCTTGAGGCACTGTGGTATCTTGGACGAGAATGGATCAAAATGAATGAATGAATGGAGAATGGTCACCGGCATCCAATGGATGTAAAAGGCAGGATGTCATTCAGTTTGGAGTTCTAAGAGGGAGGCCTATGTTCACCAGTGGACGTCTTCTGGCTGATGATGATGATGATTCCAATGGAAGCTAGAAGCTCAAGGGAGGTCAGGGGTAACCTCAAGAGATTCCAACACTAGGCAATCTGACTTGAGTAGATTAGGTTCATAAAGACAGATCTGACAAAGCACTTTGACTTCTGTGTTTCAGTTCAACCACTAACCATAACCTTGTATGTAGGTAAGCAAGCCACAGTTATTCTTACTAAAAATAACGAATGGGTATTGAACATATTGTAAAGCTGCCTGAATGGGTGTTCCCCGATGGTTACAATCTGGGTGTCTTCAAATCACAAGTGAATCGGTTTCTTCTAGACAAGCATCCTCCAAACTAGACCGCATCATCGCTTAACATCAGGCGAGATGGTGGTCAAAGGCAAGCCTATTATTTGTATAAAAAAAAACTTAAATGAATTTTTCTTACAGATACTTATGAACAAGTCTCTGCCTAGTCTTGTTTGTTACCTTTGCACTAAAACACTCGACGATGTTATAAACTACCGAGAAAATATAGTACAAAACCAGTTCAAACTTTTAGAACGACTAAACAATGCCATAAACATGGACGAATTCTACCAGAGTTTGAAAGAAGATATCATTAAGCCTAAAACTGAAATTGATTTTGAAGACAGTTTGGATCAATCTTTTCTCCTTGAATCTGAGGCAATAAATGATAAAAAAAGATACAAAACTGATGAAGAAGAAGTCTCTACAAAAATGAATAAAGAAAATGATGAATCAGTTTATTGTAAACCTGTGGACCCCATAAATAACATAAAAAATAAAAACACTAGAGAAGAGAAGAAAAATATAAAATTGAAAAAGGCACATATTAGACATGGAAAAGATATTTCAAACAATATTTGGAAAGAAAAAAAAGAAAGAAAACTGGGAAGGCAAACAAAAGATAAAAAGAAACAATGTAAGTTAAAACATCCAAAAAATGTTATAGAAACTAAATATGAGATAGAATTTACAAAAGAAGAAAATATTTCAGAAGAAATTTCTACAGTTTCAAAACGTACTAATCATAATGAGACTGAATCAAAAAATGATGAAAAGTCAACTTTCAATGACGATGAAATATATATGATAAAGAAAGATAACAAATGCCTGACATGCTTTAAGTATCTTCCATCCAAATCAGAATTAATAAGGCATTATTGGACAATACATAACAATGTAGGTAAAGAAAATGCTAAAACAGATCTTGTGCAAAATAACTCAAGAAATGATACTAAAGACATTGAGAATGATGAGAAGAAAGAAACTGGGATGTTAGATAAGTCAGAAAGACCCTATAATTGTAGGGTTTGTGGTAAAGTATCACATATTATCTTTATATCTATCTCTACATAGTATAAATTAAAGTCGCTTTCCGCGTCTGTCTATCTGTATGGCCGCTAACTCCTAAACCACTCAACGGATTTTGATGCGGTTTTCACCATCAGTTAGATAAATTTTCACGGAAGGTTTATATATATAACTAGCGACCCGCCCCGGCTTCGCACGTAAATTACACCCGTGCGAAGCCGGGCGGGCGGGTCGCTAGTTCTAATATATAAACAAAACTTCCCAATTGCCTAAAAAAAATTGCGAACCCCAGGGTTACAGCTAGCTGTTTTAAGCAATCCAGTTTAGGTGATGAAAAAATCTTGTGCGACCGCAAACCGTGTCTGGGCGCGTTAAGGTTCACGTTTGCGTGATTTTCCGAACTGCGCGGTTTTAACGTTCGTTTGATACCGCGTAAGCTGTTGGCCGTTGATTTACGTTAAAATAATGTTTATATTTGAAATAAATAAAGCAAGGTGAGAATTGTCCTTCCCCAAAGGTCTTCCTGCTGAGCTTTAACATGAAGCCTTTCAAAAAAGGTTGTCTACATCTTCCTCTCCGGGCTGGCAAAGCACCGTCAACACCGCTAGTGTTACAGGTGTCTATAGGTGGTGATATCTGCTTACCACCAGGTGGACCGCAAGCTTGTTTGCCGCATTTTTTTTATCTGCCAAGTGCGCGTCAGACTCGCTCAGTGAGAGTTCCGTAGCACCACATAAATTGTTATCGACTAAAGTACAATGAAGTTGTGCAAAAAGACAATATCGCGCCCAGGCGGTCACCCATCCAAGTACCAACAGCGCCTGATGTTGCGCCAGTATTTATTATTTGTTGTTTTACATTAGAATGCAATATACTATACATATAAATATAATAATATACATATCACAATTTTTGGACAAGAGCAAAATGACATTTAAAAATTTTAGTTTTAACTTTATAATTATTTGTTAGTTAATCCGTCGTAACATGACATATTCTGTGAAAATTTAAACCGGCTATTACGTTTCGAACGATACAGCCGTTGAAAGGTAGTACAGACAGACAGTATAGACTTAGTAATAGGGTTCCGTTTGCGCTCATTGGGTAGAGAACCCTAAAAAGCTAAGTGATTTATCAATACCAGCAGTGCAAGTACCGTTCTTTATTGATCGTCAAATTCGATAAAATGCCATAGAATCGATCATAGCGAGTATTGATCAAATGGAATTTTATCGAATTTAACGATCTCAACTGTCAAAATTGATGAACGATAAAGAACGGTACTTGCACGATATGAATATAAATAAGGTGTTTATAAAGTATTTAAAGAATTCGCTATAATTTTTAAATGTATTAATTAAAACACTGTTTTAAACTATCACGGTTGTTCACTAAAGTTATACAATTATTTACGGGATATTTACCGTGGTAAGGTTGTGGAATGAAAAGGTTGTGTTATGTTAAGGTTGTGGTTGTTGAATGTGTATTTTTTTGTGTTAATTAATCTAAAAACTTCCATTCTTTATTTATCTTTATAACCTGATGTAATTTCTACTCATGTTTTTATAGCTGTGTAAATGTTCATGTAACTGACTCTTCGAAATAAAATTATTTTATCTTAATTTTCAGGTCGAACATTCACCGATGTTTATGCCATCATCCGACATGCTCGCGTTCACAGCAATTCTAGTCTGTTCTGCTCACACGGCTGTGGCTATAGCACTGTGTACCAGGGGGCACTGTCAGACCATGAGAAACGACACGAGAAGGACTTTAGGGTAAGAGTCATTGGCTATGGATAGGTATAGACCTGTGGTTCGCAATTAGTACCCCTAGGGGTACGCGAAGTGGCATCTAGCGGCAATTTCTTGACTAACATAATGTAATCAGTATCCCGGTACCAGTATTTCATTTTTTATTTATCACTAGCGACCCGCCCGCCCGGCTTTGCTCGGGTGTAATTTACGTGCGAAGCCGGGGCGGGTCGTTAGTTATAAATATAAACCTTCCGTGAAAATGTATCTAACTGATGGTGAAAACAGCATCAAAATCCGTTGCGTGGTTTAGGAGGACTTAGCGGCCATACAGACAGACAGACGCGGAAAGCGACTTCAATTTATACTATGTAGAGATTCCTACAATAATAAAGCTGGAGCACACCAAATCCAGTTGCAGTCCGGTCCGGTGCAGACTCAGTTTGTGAGGACCAGTAAAGTATAAAGTTCTATGAAAGACGTCACAGCGTATGCAGTCCGTCTGCATCCAACGGACTGCATATAGCGTGACGTCCATCCGTATTTCATAGAATTTCATACTTTTTGGTCCTCACAAACTGAGTCTACACCGGACCGGACTGCAACTGGACTGGGGTGCTCGAGTCGAGCTCGAGGGGTACGCGAGTTTGAGATCTCTCTTTAAGTGGTACGCCGGAAAAACTAATTGGGATCCACTGGTCCTCAGTGTATGCAAATGCGATAGCGGTAGTTTGACATTTTAGTACTTACCGATGAAAGGTTATGTTCAGTTCATTCCGTTCAGTACGGCTTTTACACCATATTATACTGCACCGCGCACTAAATCCACTTACAAAGTCACAAACAAAAAACCAAGAGTGGTCTTTTACAGTTATTTTCAACGACGCTACAATTTTCCTGCCACCTTAAGTGTCAGATCAGTCGATGGCAAACAACAAAAACTAGGGACAAAATATATAATTTTTGTCCTGCTCACTCTCATGAAGTTGTTCATATACGTTATCTTACTTTCGTAATGGACCGTTGGACCAGTTGGTAGTGAACCTACCTTCAGAGCTTGGGGGCTTGGGTTCGATTCCCACCTAGGACAAACATTTATGTGATGAACATTGTGTTTGCTCTATATCTGGGTGTTAATAAAATAGATTAAAAAATGGCTCATCGAGCAGTCCTTTTACAAATTTGTCAAATTTTATAAACTTGATTTATGAATGTAGGTACCATATAATTTTTAGAATTGTTTGACATTTTTATTATGATTATTGGTATTTTGTTTTTTCATTTCTTATTTTTTAATCTAATTAATTAATCTGTTTAAAATTCAATCAATTAATTATTATTTTATTATAATTATGTTATTTTCTTACTTTTTAAGTTAAAACTGTATTGACTTGTAAATTTCCATTTAATTAATAAATTTACTTATAACTTAATATCTATTTAAGTATGTATTTAAAACAATATATATGTATGTATATCAGTCTCTGGCAGCCATATTACAAGCTATGCTTAGTTTGGGGTCAGATGACCAAGAGTGCAAAATGACCCGAATATTAAAAAATAACAATAAAAAAAATTACCACCTGTTTCCAGTATAAATGCTTGACTTGCGGCGTTGGTTTCCACGTGAAGACTTGGTACGATCAACACCAAAATATACACAATAATGTGAAGCCGTTTGTATGCGATCTCTGCGGAATGGCCTTCAGCATGAACAGGTATATCATAAAACACTGTTTTAAACTATCACGGTTGTTCACTATAGAAATATGATTATTTGCGGGATATTTGCGGATATTATAGATTGATTTTAGGACCGGCGTCCAGCAGAAAGCTGGACGCCGGTCCTAACCACTGGATTGAATTTCACAACCCTGAAATCCTGTCCACCGAACGCCATTACATACCAAGGCTAGTAAAGGAAACTATTAAGATCTCGAAATGCCAGAATTTCAATCGAGGTGATGGTTTTCAACTCGCCAGTGCATGGAATCCAGTCTTCCCGTGAACATGGTGCATGTAACTGCGCCGAAATATCAGGAGCTCATTCCGCAACCTTACCACGGTAAATATCCCGAAAATAATCATATAACTTTAGGTATATCATATTTCTTGTACTCAGTAAGTTTTTAGGGTTCCGTACCCAAAGGGTGAAAACGGGACCCTATTACTAAGCCTACGCTCCTTTTTAGGGTTCCGTACATCAAAAAAAAAATACGGTATCCTTATAGGAGCACTTTGTTGTCCGTCTGTTCGTCTGTCAAGACCCTTTTTCTCAAGAAAGCGAAAAGATATCAAGTTGAACTTTATATCAAATATGTACTCAAATCTACGGTTTCTTTCAGCTGTGAAAAAATCAAACTTGTAAGTTTACGTGATCAAAAGATGACCGTTTATGTCGCTTATTTTAGCTTATTTTCGCATAGTTTGCGATTTCACAATGATATCAAAACCTATAGGGTACTTCCCGTTTACCTAGAATCATGAAACTTAGCAAGTGGCAAGGTCTCACATCACATATAAAGGAATAAATCTGAAAGTTGTTAATTTGAAGTTGAATCATATAAAAAATATTGTTTTAGAATTACACATTTATATTTTGTAGTTGTTATGTATTGAAGAACTTTATTGTACACTACAAAGTTAAGTTTGTCTTTGAATATTTCAACTTCAGTTAGTTTTTGTTTTTGGCTCGCGCTCTAAAGTTTTCCATCCAACGGAACCCTCAGAGCACGAGTCCTACTCGTACTTGTCCGGTGTTTTATAGGTATTTAGCAAAGGGTACATTTTGTTTAAAAAATGTGATGTATGAAACCTGTTCCATTTCAAAAAACTTGTTCAAAGATGACACGAGGGGGTGCAGCAATAAGGTTCCTTGTACGGAACCCTAAAAAGCTTGGTTTAGCTGGTTAAGGTTTTTAAGTAAGGTTATAATGTTTGCTGATGTACTTTATAGGTACCTGACGTCTCACCGCGCGAAAGTCCACGCAGACCTACTGAAAGGAGTCAAAAGGTTCATCTGTCCGCACTGCGATCTACCTTTCCACAATACACACATTTTTAGGACCCATTTAGAGGTAAAGACTATCATACACACCGCGAGTCATCATCATCATTTCAGCCGTAGGACACTGCTAGACAAAAGCTTCCTCCATCGATCTCCAAAAGGACCGGTTGGAAGGGCCTGCATCAATGATTTATTGAAAAAAACTGACACCTGTCGACAATCCTTCTTATATTATCTATACTAATATTATAAAGAGGAAAGATTTGTTTGTTTGTTTGCATTGAATAGGCTTCGAAACTACTGAACCGATTTGAAAAATTATTTCACTGTTGGGAAGCTACACTATCCCCGGGTAACATTTAGGCTATTTTTTTAAATAGGGAGCCTTACTAAAACTCCAATAATGTAACCCAAGGTGTAAAAAAATATATACAGTGGACCCCCGGTAATCCGGCAAACATTATGCAGGGCAGTGTCGGACTATCGAATTTGTCGGATTATAGAGCACTGCCTAATAAATAGTAAACAATGAACGCACGCTAGGCCGTACCGCTATCACTAGTAGTCAAATTCAAACTAAGTAAAACAATGCATACGCGTCGAGCACAATAGCGGTGGCGTGTACGAGTTGTGACCTGTTCAAACCTGCGTGATCTATATGTATTAGCAAAGATTGTCAAACATACATGTAATTCTAAGTCATGTCGGATTACAGGGGGCGCCGTATTAGACAGGGGCCGGATTATCGGGGGTCCACTGTATATACAATTTTAACTTTGCGTGTTTGACAGTTCTTAGACAGGACCACGTCTGGTCAGCTAGTATATCCTATCCTAATATTATAAACGCGATTGTTTGTATGTATGGATATATGGATGTTTGTTCCTCTTTCACGCAAAAACTACCGAATGGATTTTAATGAAAGTTTAAAATAATATATGTAGCTTATATCTCTTCTCTACATAGTATAAATTGAAGTCGCTTTCCGCGTCTGTCTGTCTGTCTGTATGTCTGTATGGCCGCTAACTCCTCCTAAACCACGCAACGGATTATGATGCGGTTTTCACTATCAGTTAGATACATTTTCAAGGAAGGTTTATATATATAACTAGCGACCCGTCCTGGCTTCGCACGTAAATTACACCCGTGCGAAGCCGGGCGGGCGGGTTGCTAGTAGCTTATACTTTAGAATAACACATAGGCTATAACGGGTTGTAGTAGCGAGGCCGAAGGCCGAGCGCGAAGGGCGAGGCGCGTACGAAGTAGCGGGTTTCAACTAGTTTTATATAATTGTCCCGAAGAAAACTAAAAGCCACCGGTCGATAATTTTATATTATTTTCTGAACAAAACTGACCGCCAGATAATTTTAGGTAGTCAGTTTTTTTGGAGATTTTATGGTGATCATGCCATATTATTTTCTGAACAACGTACAGATAAGTTGGTCCCATTTCACGTGATATAAAATATACTGAGTTGGGGTCTTTTTTTTCAGGAGCACAGAGGCAAGAATAAATTCCTATGTACCGTCTGCGGCAAGGAATGTTCGAGTGTGGAAAAACTTAAATACCATAACAACTCACACTTGGAAGTCAAGCCATTCGCCTGCAGGTTATTTTAGCTTTAAATATCTGCCTCTTATTTTATTGCAGGCTCAGACAAGTACAGCAACACTATTATAATGCAATTCATCATCAGCCAGAAGACGTCCACTGCTGAACATAGGCCTCCCCCTTTAACCTCCACACTGAACGACAGCTTGCCATATGCATACACTGGATGCCAGCGACTCTCACAATGTCGTCGGTCCATCTAGTGGGAGGCCTACCTACGCTGCGTCTTCCGGTTCGTAGTCTCCACTCCAGAACCTTTCTTCCCCGTCGGTTATCGGTTCTTCGAGCGATGTGGCCTGCCCATTGTCACTTCAACTTGCAAATTTTAACAGTTATGTCGGTGACTCTGGTTCTTTTGGCGAATATTCACGTTTCGAATTCTATCGCGCAAAGAAACTCGGTATACCGGTATCAACTGATGGTGATATTTTTAAGAGTCATCTTCATCATGTTAGCCGTAAGACCTCCACTGCTGGACATGGGCCACCCCATCGATCTCCAAAAGGGCCGGTTGGAAGCGGCCTGCATCCAGCGTTTCCCTGCGGTCTCTCTTAGGTCGTCTGTCCATCTTGTGGGTGGACGTCCTATACGCCGTGCTTACCGGTCCGTGGTCTCCATTCCAGAACCTTTCGACCCCGTCGGCCATCTGTTCTGCTTCTGCGTGATAAGTGCCCTGCCCACTGCATTTTCAACTTGCTAATCCGGTGGGATATTTTTAAGACTAATGTTAATATTTATCATTATTTTCTCAGCATCTGCAACAAGAGATTTGTGAAGAAGTTCAACCTGACAGTGCATGAGCGAGCGCATGCCGGAGAAAAGCATCTATGCCAACATTGTGGCAAGCATTTCGCTCAACGGAGCACCCTGCTGAGGCATACAAGAAAGTAAGATGGCAAATATACTGTATTTAGACTTCCGTACCCAATGGGTAAAAACGGGACCCTATTACTAAGCCTACAATGTCTGTCCTACCTATTAACGGCTGTATCTTTCGAACCGTAATAGATAACCAGTTGAAATTCTCACAGAATATGTAACGTATGTATGTATGAAGAATATGTATGTGTATGTACGGCGGATTAACTAACAAATAATAAAAACAACAAACAGCAACCATACAACTAACGTATTTTTTTTACATATTTTTGTATTAGCTCTAATGTAAAAATGATAACACGTACAAGCGTCAAACTTAGCACGATTGTAGTACACACTCTAAAGTATAACAATAAATAATTAATAATGGCCAAGTGCGAGTCGGTGACAAATTCCTGTTCATTACCAAGTTATTATACTCGAGCAAGTTGCGTAGCAATTAGTAATTTTTAAACTTTCGCGATTTGAACACATTAGATAAGTCCCGATAAACATTTAAAACATGCGTAGCAATTGCTACGACAATTTTGGAAGGCGTTATAATAACTGGTAATTCGGTTACTTGGACAACCTTATTGTATTTTGTGGTGGTACGGAACCCTCAGTGCGCCAGCCCGACTCGCACTTCGGTCGGTTTTTTAGTTCTTCAAATACTTTTAGTTGACGTTGATAATAGAAAATAACCTTTCGGAGATAGGGAAGATGTTGCACCGACTTCTTTTACTTTTAGTTGAGACAGACACACATCGTACGCTTAGTAAAAGGGTCCCGTTTTCATCCTTTGGTACACTAAAATCTAAATCAAAATTGGTTCAGCCATTTGGGAGCTACAATGCCACGACAGACACACAGATACATCATCATCATCATTGCAGCCATAGGACGTCCACTGCTGGACATAGGCCTCCCCAATCGATCTCCAAAAGGGCTTTTATCATCACCCAAACTGAATCGCATAAAACAGCTAGCCGTAAGACCCCAGGCCAGTATTTTGATCATGTTAACTACATTATCTAATCTAGTATAATATTAATTACTAAGCAGTTTATGAAGTAATAGTTAAATTGTTTTGTTTCAGATACCACCCAGAAAGTAAAGAGTGCAAGAATGAATCTGATCCTATTATTAATAAGTTATAGCGAGCACTATTGAAGGGTCTTGTTTTACCCCTCGCGCCCCGCCGTCGCAGGAGTGCCGGGATGCAGATTCGGAACGCGTGCGCGCCTCGACCTCCTCCCCCGTCCCCCGACCTCAGTCAGCCTTTAACTTAACATCGGTCCAGTGCGCACGTGTCACGCTTTTGCGACGACGCCGTGCCGCCGCCGGGATTCATTAATATTTTGTAACAAACAAATTCTAAGTTTAATCGCTCTTGGATAATATAATAAATCATGATATTGCGAGATGTGCTTTTTAAATATATATAAATAAATATATATAAAATAAATTGATATATCACACAATCACACATGTTTTTTCTGCAGAATCTTGTGGCAGTAAAGTAAGACGAGGCGGTATGGCCTTAATGGCTTTAGCCTTTCTAGTAATGGTTAAAAGTAGGACGAGGTGGTTTAATAGCCTTTACGGGTTTAGCCAGCCCAGTAATGACTAATGAAAAATTTATTACTCGCTCGCTCGTGGAGTTTTGGCGCCAACGTGGAAAAAACATGTCGCCCCGTATTATTTTACTAAACTCGTGTATTTTCGAGTTTTAATGTGTGATAACTGTGGATTATTACTTATTAAGAAGCTCGTGAATGTGATTGAGTGTGGGCAAGTGATACAACGAGGTGAAACATGTCTTTTGTCTTGTTTCGAAAACTACATGGAAGCCTCTTGTAAAGTCTCCGCCACTTTACTGGGGCATAAGTTTGACTTGACCGTGACTTACTATGTTTGACTTTGACTTATTTGATGCTATTATTTTGAGTATTTTAGGACTAAGTTAACTTGATTGATATTACACGTAGTATTGATATTCTCAGTTAATATTACGACCGAAGGACTCTGCATCCATAGTCATGAAAAAACTAACAACTCTTTTTTTTTTGTCGTGACGTGAATTTTGTCAATAAATATTTTCAATATTTTGTTAAATTCGTTTCGTTTTTAATAAATATTACGTACGTCCTGGACTTAACTTATACAGTGGCTGATTCTCCGACTGGTATAGTAGTTATCTGGGGCCATGGTACTCGGGCTCAGCTAGTCATCAAATCAGTTTTATCAGTTACGCAAAAATGGAAGGAAGCTCCAAAACACCAGAACAACTGTATTGTTTGGGGTGTCTCTCTAGTCCTGCTGACTTCAAAATACAGGAATATAGGATACAGTATGCACATTTCTGGGCTATATTTGAAGTAAGTGCCTACAATAGAAATTTAATTTCCCAATGTAGTAGACGGATAACCTCTACGTAGCTTTATTGACGAAATGTTGCAATTTTCAGGTGAACACATTAAAACTATGCTTTTTATGTAAGAGGATAGCTCAACATGCAGAGATATTCCTACAGAATGCGCTAAGCAATCAGATATTGCTCCAAAACTGTGTTGGGGTAAGTAAAAGTTACTTACTAGTGTACTTATTCTATTCGGGCAGTCTTGCTGGATAGCCAGGTTCATTCTGGGTTACCTAAATACTAGATATTTTACTATCTGTAGCCAGAATATCACTTAAGGCGCTTGCAGACGATGCTTAGTACAAGTAGCAAGTAGCTACTACCTACGCATTGTCTTCAACGTTTTGCTTAGTGCAAGTGGCACTGGTAGTAGCACCTCCACTTGCACTAAGAAAATCGTTGCAGACGACGCAAGTAGCTACTCGCTACTTGTGCCACTCATGCCTTTAAAATTTTAAATCAGGTTTACTGCGGTCAAACACCAAGTACAAAGTAGTATGCATGCAGCTATCCCACATTTTTACGAAAATAAAAGTAGTCCAGTACCCTTAGTACAAGTTTTGATAGTTTTCCTAAACTTTTTACGTATTGTTCCATACATTGCTGGGCTGAAAGCTATTTGATAACTTTTTCCATATTTTAGTGAAACAACCTAGTCAAGGTGCAGGGAGCGTCGCGATGGTGATATTAAAATTATGATTTAAATTAAAAACTGACGTAGATGTCCGCTCAGAAGGACATGAGCTAATGTAATGCATTGTAAAATCTTAACTAACTTAGATGTAGAATGCTTAAAATAGATGAGGGGTCGACACAATCTCAAGTGGGGACTTGACTTAATCTCAAGTGGGTGCAAGCCCCTGCTGTTCGTCTACCTGCTTGGGCTGCTAACATAACTTCCTATACTGCCGATTACTACAGATTTTAGTTCCTCCGCGTTTTAGCTGGAGGCGCTTTACTAAAATGTATGGAACAATAAGAAAGAAGAAAACAAAAGTTTTCGAAAACTATCAAAACTCGTATTTGGGGTACAGGACATATTATGTCATAAAATCTGAATATCACCGGAATCTGTATACTACATCGTCAACTACACCGTTGTTTACCAACAGATGAGTTGGTGACTAATTTGTACTTACAATTAAACACTTAAAAGATTTTATCGTGTGTATTTTCATCATCATCATCATCTTCTGCCAGAAGACGTCTACCTACTGCTGAACATAGACCTCCCCCTTAGAACTCCACACTGCATGACAGCATGCTATCTGTATTCACTGGATGCCCGTGACTCACAATGTCATCGGTGCATCTAGTGGGAGACCTACTTATGCTGTCTTCCAATCTACCTGATTATGATGATGATCATGATGCCAGGAATATCGCCTGCTAGTAGGCCTTATAACTGGTCATTGCAACTTGAATAGTCCCTTGTTATAGTTTGTATTAGCTAGGAGTCACGGACAGTTTACTGTTGTGGCTGCATAATGGACTGAACTGTAGAGCGTGTGCTGTGGCATTGTGAAGCCACAGAAGAAACTAGAATCGCTACCGGGTTGCATGAGGCTTTGCCTTTTTCATCCACGTCACCATGATAGCTAGACTGCTTTCATCATCATTATGCACTCTTCCATCTACACCACTGGAGCAACTGTGCCAGCGCCCCAGAGCCTCATTCCAATATTTCAAGGGGTTGGGTAGTCCTGGGTAGAAATGCTGGTAGGGAGAAATACACGCCAAGCCAGGCGGGATGCCAGTGCAGGACTTACCGCCCCCATCTGGAATAAGAATGGTGATGTCATTTTAATATCAGTGTGTTTATGTTTTAACATTTCCAGGATCTAGCAACTACCATAGAAGAAGCCCGCTCACAACTCCTGCCTTCGACAGCCCTTTCTCATTCTCCTTTAGACCCTATTATTCTAACTGAAAAAGATGACACAGACTTTAAAGCCTCTGGCAAAGAGTCCAAAATAGTAGAACCTGGCTGCCAGAAATCTAAAAATAACACAAATGAAGGAACTGGTTTGTGCGAAGTTGATATAAGAAATGAAACTGAAGAATATACTATAATAAATCATAAAAAAAATATAAAGATTGAATTGAAGGTAGAGGAGGCGTTGGATCATTTGGATGGAGAATTTGATGATGAAAATGATGGTAAATCTCTTTTTTTATTAATTTAATAATAGGCTTGCATTTGACCGGTACCTCGCCTGATGTTAAGTGATGATGTGGTCTCTGATAGAGCACTCTTACATGGAAAAAACTGATTAATTGGTGACTTGAAGACACCCAGATTGTAACTATCGGGGAACACCCCTTCAGGCAGCACCTTCCATAGACTAGCAGTTCGCACATCATGCTAAAATTCATAATGGCTGCCGCTCCAAAATGGTGGATTACATTTTCTTTGCTAAAGATAAAAGCGTGTATAAAAAAATATTTTTTTGTATCTTATGTTTACAAAAAAAAAACGAATAATAGAAGCATTACCACACTGAATAGCCATATTGAATATTTGGCTAAAGTCGCCCGCTAACAACAATACATAATTAAGTAATTCAGTTTCGACACCACGTTTCTAATCCGTATGGCCAAGGATTGGAACAACCTGCCCGCTTCCTTATTTCCTGAGAGATATAATCTGGGCCTTTTCAAGGCCTGAGTGAATGGGTATCTTCTATGTCTGCGTGCTTCATCTTCGACCACATTGTCGCTTACCAACAGGCGAGTAGTGGTCAAACGCGGACTTATCCATGCAAAAAAAGTTAATATTTTATTTTTTCAGAATTCCAAGACCCATACATAAAAGAAGAGGATGACTTTCCCTTGCACTTATTGAAAAAAGAAATACAGATAGAAGCTATTCAACTAAAAGATTTAAAGACGCTCGGGAAGAAAGATAGAATTAAGAGAGAAAGGAAAAAAATCAAAAAGATGGTTAGAAAGACAAAAGAGCTACAACATAATGGTAAGATTTAAATAATTTAATGACTTGTCACTATGTGCGTCGTGCACTAGGAGTTAGACCTACTAGACTCGTCCAGGTGCGCACAGTGGGGGTCTGAACCAAAGTAGCCGGCAGAGAGGCCAGATACGTCAAAAGACCCTACTAAATGACCCCTCGAACACAAAAGACTTCGAAGCAATTTTGGGTTATGGCTGGGGAGCCATTAATTGATGGTGGCCGACTTCCAAATTTTCCAATTTACATATGAATATATAATAATGACAGTAAAAATATAATATAAGCATTTACTCGGAATAATGCGGAAACTCGGCAGGCATCGATTGAATCGGTTGAATTCGGTAAATCGGTTTCTTCTAGGCAAGCATGCTCCATCGTAGACCGCATCGTCGGTTAATATCAGGCGAGATGGCGGCCAAGCGCAAGCCTATCTACTATAAAATAAAAATAAAGGCATCTCATACTGTGTAACACCCGGTGACATAATTATACTATTCTTTATTTTGCAGAGGAATTAGGAATAAAGAAGATATTAATAACCAAAGAAGAATGCATGGAAGAACGGAAGCAGCAGGCTCAAGACCAGGTGTATCTCAACTGTGCTTACAAGTGTGAAGATTGTTTAAAAGGATTTAATTTTAAAGCAGCATATGATAACCATCTGAAACGACATAGTGAGGTAAGGTTTACAGCACATATAAGCTGTTATTAGTAAAAAAAAAAAACCTTTATTTATACAAGCGTTTATCTTTAGCAAAGAAAATGTAATCCGCCATATTGGAGCAGCGGCCATATTGAATTTAGTGTGATGTCACTCACTTTATCGTATTTTACTCTTCAATCCCTTTCATTCGATACTCATATTAACAGGGTTGACAAAAAACACACACCATTCGCTATAACGGTCACAAGCTGGCTGAAAACTGCGGGTGAGGCCGGCGAGAAGAGCGGGTATATTGATCTTCTACCCTCACTTGATATTGAAAAATCGCAGGTTTTTTTAAATAAGTAACCTATTGTTATTTTTTTTCTTTTTAGGAAATGGGCGCATTCAAATGTGAAATCTGTAAACTCCGGATGGACTCTCAAGACAAGTTATTAAGCCATAAAAAATGCCATACAATGTAAGTAAATACCTTAGTTTACCAATTAAATGGTGTGTCAAGTTGTTTAGAATCGGAATGTGATTTTATTCCATTGGCAAGGGGCCGAGAAATGTCATTATTAAAGAGAAGCCCTTGGGGTGACCTAAGTGAGGTAAGTATTTGATTGTGGAACTAAGAGAATAACAGTTGCTGCAGCATACGCTGGAAATCCCACACCGTCCGGTTCTGCCACTCTTTTGTCCTGCAGACGTGCAAGGCGTGGAATGACCTTCGCCCGAAGATATTTATTTGTACTAATATTGGGAGCCGAGTTAAGTCCTTAAATTGTTATATACAATTGACGAGATATGACGACTGTTACAGACGTTTTCAATGCACAGAATGCGGTATAATCCGCACCAGTCGATCAACTTTGCTGGATCATCACAACGCCATCCACAAGCAAGGAGAGAGCCAGTTTGCCTGCCCTTACTGCCCCAAGACTTTTAAGTAAGTACCAGACACCAGTACCTACTATTAAAAAAAGTATATTTGTATAGGCTGAGCAACCTTTTAAGTAAAAAAAGAAACATGGCTCAATTTTTTGAAATAATTTCATCAGAGACATTAAAATTGGCGAGCGGTAGCATTTGCGTTTTACAATCTGACGGCACCCGGTTCGATCCCCGGCCCTGTACTAATGATTTATTTAGTACTTAAAAATTATATGCAGTTACGATGCCATCGCTCAACAACATCGCATTGTGAAGGAAAACATCGTGAAGAAATCAGTATGTCCATTTGTCCAAAAGTCTAAAATTCAAAGGCATATAACATTCACCAACAGGCATTGTGCCAGTTTGGTGGAATAAGGCTCATCCTCTGAGAATTTGTCCCAGCAGTGGGAACATGATAGGCTGATAATGATGACGATTAGTCACTTTATATCTTGTTTTGCCTAGTTATTAGGCGTACAAATCTAGTTTACACCAATACACAAGTAAATTTCAAATGAGATAATATCATTGTATGGAAATGTATTTGTTTTCAGACGTCAAATGTCCCAGAGAAAGCACATCAGATACACACATCAGAAGAAAGAACGTGTCACGTGCGCGTACTGTCAGAAAACGTACGCAAACAATGAAGTTATCAAGTCACATATGATGGCGTAAGTATCACTGCTACACAGGGTTACTCGGAACTATGTATAGTGTGATAAGTCAGTCGCCACATACTCATAGTGTGATTAGTAAGCGAGAGTCGCTGGCATCCAGTGGATGCAAAAGGCAGGCTGTCGTTCAGTGGAGGTTGAAGGGGGAGGCCTATGTTCAGCAGTGGACGTCTTCCGGCTGATTATTATGATGATGATTCCATAGTAAAAGTTCACATAATCATAGCATGATTATGTGAACTTTTACTATTATTTTATAATATATATATATATAATATAATATAGATGTGAAATTGTGTTTGTTGGTTTGTCTTTTTTTTATTGTTAGTTCTTGACATTAGTTTTATTTTTTTATGTATATTTTTTTAATATTAATTTGTTGTGAAGTCCGGTTGACTGGACCAAAATAAAATACAGGGTTATAAAGAAAGAGTATGTTAGGCTCATCATTATGAACAAAGTTTACTTTGGGACAAACCCTGAAATCGCGTAAAAAATATTAGCTCTTCCATACATTTTGTGTAAAGTGAAAATGACCGTTTCTATGAAACGGCAGTTTTTTTCGCGATTTCAGGGTTAGTCTCGCAGTAAAAGTTTTACATGATGATGATTATAACGGGCCCCTTTTGGCTTAGCATACCTTTTCCTTATAAATCGTATTATACACATTTTATTTATATTACACGGGAATTACTCACGTAAGATTAAGCCGGTTACTCTGACTATAGTTTCAACCACATTAGACGGTCTTTTACAAGGTATATGCGCGCGCGCGGCTGCGTCTCGCTTTGCACTGACTTTTTAATGCGGTTGAAACTATAGTCGGAGTAACCGGCTTAATCTTACGTGAGTAATTCCCGTGTAATATAAATAAAATCGTATTATACACATTTATATAAAAAAAAACTCTTAGTCCGATCACTGTTCTATGGAAGAAATTTTTTCCTTTGGTCCGGTCTACTGGACCACGCAGCTATACCAAGGGCGAATATTATTTTTTCACTGTTTGCAGAATATAGTGTTAAAATATATTTCTGTTCTCCAGACAGCATCCAAAAGAAGTGGCAGCTATAGAACCAGCGAAGAAGTATCCTTGCGAAGAATGCGGTATGTTGTTCCGGTCACCCACTCATCTTAGAATGCACAGCTACAAGCATTCACACAGCCGGGACTATTACTGCGTAGAGTGTGACAAGTTAGTATCAGTTTGACAATTTAGTCGCCACAGTGTGACAAGTCAGTCGCCACAGACTCACAATGTGATAAGTCAGTCGCCACAGACTTGCAGTGTGATAAGTCAGTCAACCAACATAGTGTGACAAGTCAGTCTTCACACATTCACAGTGAGATAAGTCAGTCAACCAACACAGCGTGACAAAGTCAGTCGCCACAGACTCACATTGTGATAAGTCAGTCAACCAACACAGCGTGACAAAGTTTGTCATCACAGATTCACAGTGTAATAAGTCTCAACCAACACAGTGTGACAAGTCAGTCGTCACAGACTCACAGAGTGATAAGTTAGTCAACCATACAAGGCAGTGACACGATCCATCGAAATGAGTTAGTTTATACTGCAATGTATTTTTTTTTATTGGTTTCAGGGCATTCAAATCGGAGGCAGTATTAAAACAGCATCTGAAGACGGCCCAACCTCACATTAACTATTCAGACTTACCGTAAGTACCTTAAACAATGAATTGTGTACATCATTTTATCTTTTTTTATACTAGCGGCCCGTTCCGGCTTCACACGGGTATTTAACAAAAAAAAATGGTAATTTTTTTACACCTTGGGTTACATTATTGGAGGTTTCTTGGAGCACCATCTTAGTTTCAGTTAGAGTACTAGAAATTGCGGTAATCGCTAATAACTTTTCCCATACATTTTCTTATAACAATAGACAATTCTTTATTTGTAGAATAAACATTACAATTAGATAAACAGATAAACATAAACACAAAAGTTTTTCTCCACAAACTGGCTCCAACGCAAGGCCCAGTTTATCTTTCGCCCACTCTGGGTTTCATGATGTACAGCCTGGGTTTAATGAAGCCCAGTCTGAGTGTTATGAAGCCTAGTCTGGCTTTCATGAAGTCCAGCCTGGGTTTATTGAAGCCCAGTCTGGGTGTAATGAAGCCCAGTCTGGGTGTAATGAAGCCCAGTCTGGCTTTCATGAAGCCCGTTCTGGCTTTTATAAAGCCCAATCTGGCTTTAAGGAACCCAGTCTGACTTTCGTAAAGCCCAGTCTAGGTTTAATAAAGCCCAGTCTAGTTTTTATAAAGCCAGTCTAGGTTTAATTAATTTTCAAAAAGTGGTAATAAATTAAGAAGGTTTTGCTGTCATATCATTGGTATGCTATGACAGCAAAACCTTTATTAATAAAAGAATTTTCCCTATTTCAAATTAAGGAGTTGTAACCAATATCATACACCTGCTTCCATGTGGCCTAAGTTATAAAAATAAATTAATGACAGATGGATGTTGCTTATAATAATAATATTCATTTATTTCAGACAATGTCCATATGTTACAATTACAAATTAAAATTACAAAATTATATATAATTACTCAATTCGGTATGCTTAAACAGGCCATTTTATTCACAAAAAAGAAACATGAATATTAAAGACATTATTTCAATAAAATTTCAGTCTGTGTTTAATAAAGCCCAGTCTGGTTTTCATAAAGCCAGTCTGGTTTTCATAAAGCCAGTCTAAGTTTAATGAAGCCCAGTCTGGGTTTAATAAAGCCCAGTCTGATTTTCATAAAGCCAGTCTGGGTTTCTTGAATGCAATCGCCATTACCAGCCAAAAGATAAAAGGGCGCAGAGTACAAGTAATATTCAAAATCAAATTGTATTTGTTTCAGGCTAAGTTGCGAGCAATGTGATAAAAGATTCGCTATTAGAAGAGATCTGGACCGACATATGAACAGCGTACATCTGGAGGTGAAACCGTTCAAATGTGACAAATGTGACAAGGTAACGTAATATGCATAAAAATTACACTACAAGGTTACTTACTTGTTACTTGTGTAGCTGGCATTTTCCGCAACTGGGCCATTCATTGGCCCATTTTGCGTCACCCGGCTGCAGCTAATTCAGCCACCCGGTCTCCTCCAGGAAATCCAGCAGCTCGCTTATGCCTGTGCAGGCTTCCCAGAGCGTCCTCGCTGATCCGAGGATAGTGTTTCGTTATTCAGCCACGCTGCTGCATTCCAGCAGCAAATGCGGCCGTTTCTTCAGTCTCCAGACACCCTCTACATAGGGGACTGTCTGTAACCCCAATTTTAAAAAGGTGTTTGTTTAAAAGGCTGTGACAACCCCAAAAATTTGCCGGAGTTTGTCTCGTTTTAGATTCAACAATCTACGGGAGTATCTCGGATTGCGTTCCGGGAAAGCTTCCCTTGATTGTCTACAGTTTTTAGTACTTGCCCAGTATTCTATGTGAAGTCTTGTAGTACGTTGTCGAATCCAGGATCTGATTTGGCTAAAAGGTAGGGGGATTGTCGGCTTGGGCCCTACCGGTCGTATGCTCGAGCCTCTCCGCGCCAGTTCATTAGCCGCATCATTTCCCCTAGACCCATTGTGCCACTTGATCCATTGGAGAGTAACATGATTGTGTTTACTACACTACTAGTTAATTCGGAAAAGGTATACTATGCTATGGAGGCCGGGCGGTAGCATATTGTGCGATTAACAATCTGACGGCACCTGATACGATCCTCGGCCCTGCCACATGACATAAATTACCAGCGACCCGCCCGCCCGGCTTCGCACGGGTGTAATTTACGTGCAAGGCCGCGGCGGGCCGCTAGTTATATAATTATATAAACCTTCCGTGAAAATGTATCTAACTGATGGTGAAAACCGCATCAAAATCCGTTGCGTGGTTTAGTAGGAGTTAGTGGCCATACAAACATACAGACAGACGCGTGTAGAGATGTACCACCAATCTTCATTATATTAAAACCTGTAATTTGATCTGCAGGCGTACGTAAGCAACTGGTCCCTTAGAGACCACAAAAGACATGTACACGAGGGATACAAGCGACCTCTACGGTATCCATGCAAGTTCTGTGAAAAAGTATTCGATGTAAGTAACATACTGTAACTGTTGGCCTTTTAGAAAAACTCAGAGTCACACAGCGGGCAATGGAGAGAGCAGTGGATATTCGCCAAAGACCAGAGTCACCGACATAGCTATTAAAATTTGCAAGTTGAAGTGGCAATGGGCAAGCCACATCGCTCGAAGAACCGATAACCGATGGGGAAGAAAGGTTTTTAAGTGGAGAACACGAACCGGAAGACGCAGCGTAGGTAGGTCTCCCACTAGATAGACCGACGA
Organism: Agriopis marginaria; assembly: GCA_932305915.1. Classification (NCBI taxonomy): domain Eukaryota; kingdom Metazoa; phylum Arthropoda; class Insecta; order Lepidoptera; family Geometridae; genus Agriopis; species Agriopis marginaria. The sequence continues at coordinate 13,884,191 of OW029914.1, read as the reverse complement.
CATGGTGAGAGTCGCGGGCAGTGGATGCAGATGGCAGGCTGTCGTTCAGTGTGGAGGTTAAAGGCGGAGGCTTATCAGCAGTGGACGCCTTCTGGATGATAATGATGAACATGATATACAGGGCTACGCAGAAAGGGTGTACTAGTGGTAGTAGACATAGTTGAGATGCCAGGGTCAACCTGGAGAGGAGCCCTATACCAGCAGTGGGTGGAAAATGTTTGATGATGATGATGACGTCATCATGGAGGTCTTCGATTAGTCTAAGCCTTGCCTAATGGTCGTAATAATTTCAATTACCTCCTTAAGGCTTAGTACCACCGTATCGTGTAACCCTGTACAAACAAATTTAATTGTAATCTATACTAATATTATAAAGAGGAAAGATTTGATTGTTTGTTTGTTTGCATTGAATAGGCTCCGAAACTACTGAACTGATTTGAAAAATTCTTTAACTGCTGGGATGCTACACTATCCCCAGGTGACATATAGGCTATATATCTATACCCGTGCGAAGCCGGGGCAAACCGCTAGTTATGACATAAAATCAAAAAGTAGTATAATAATAAAAATATAATCCTGTTTCTTTCCACAGCGCAGCTCGATCCTGAAAGCTCACATTCGCACGCATACAGGCGAACGTCCGTACCAGTGTGACAAGTGTCCCGCGCAGTTCAGCCAATCAGGAGTCCTGGCGACACACAACAAACTGATACACCAACGGCTGACTCGAGACGGGAAACCTAAACACAACGCTGGACTCAAAGATACCTAGATTTGTTAATGAAATTATGTATTTTCAATATTCAAAATTTATTAGTCGCAATTTGGCTAGTGTAAGACAATTTGGCAACCGTAAGACAATTTAGTAACCATAAGACAACTTGGTAACCGTAAGACAATTTGATAACTGTAAGACAATTTGGCAAGTATCCATAATTTTGTGATTTGTTGATGAAATTTTGTATTTTCCATATTCGAAATCCATTAGCCGCAATTTGGTGTTAAGACAATTTCGTAAGCGTAAGACAATTTGGCAGGTGTAAGACAATTTGGCAAGTGACCCATAAGTCCATAATTTTGTGAGTTACCCATACATCCGCACGCACACAGGCGAACGTCCATATCAGTCTGACTGACAAGTGACACACAACAAACTGATACACTTGACTCGAGACGGGAAACCTAAACAACGCTGGACATAAAGATACCTAGATTTGTAAAAAAAATATATATAAATTTTCGTTATTCGAAATCCATGAGTCCAATTTTGAAGTTGTAAGTTAATTTGGCAAGTGTAAGACAATTAGGCAAGTGTAAAACAGTTTGGCAAGTATAAGAAAATTTGGCAAGCAATTTTTTTTGGCAATAAGGTTTTGGAAGTCCACAATCTGGACTGTAATTTTTTTTTTTAAATGTGCCTAAATTTATTCCGGCTTTTATGAATCAATTTACGTGCTTCATGTTGTTATTTGTAGAGGACGCTCAAGGACTGAATTTTTTGGTGGTCCCATTAATAAAAACATTAACTTTGGCTCATCGAGATATACAATAGGGATGATGACAGTAATCAAGTATCTCCAAAATATTTAACTGCTCTAATAAAATAGGATTCCAGGATATAAAAAAAAATACTCATTTTAATGGCGAGATTAATAATTTCTTTGTTAAAGTACATCTACAAAATACAACAATCGGCCATACTAGCTCTCACCATAAACATTAACGCGTGCAACGCGACACGCCGCGTTGGCACCGCAGTACAAGATCGAGTGGGTATCAACTAAATCTTTGCTAGCCCTCAAATATGGAGCTAGCAAAGCATTCAGGGCTCCCATTAACGCCAAGTTACGCCTATGGGTGGGCAAACGTGGTAGTCGCGGCCGAGAATCAGGTGTGAACCGATACTGTGAAATCGCGTCTTCCAAAGCCCCCCTCAATTGCTCTCTTACCTGGTCGGAGACACCACTCGCCAAATCTCCCTCGTCGACTACGGGATCAGCCAATGCCGCTAGTGTCACCACCGACGCTGGCACTGACGCCAATGTCGGGGTAGACGACGCGACGGGCGGATTCCGCGTCGAGGCAGGAGTCGGGCGAGTACGTACTTCTTCCAGGCGAAGCCGATCAAGCACAGACTGATCCAACATATTGCACCGTTGGATAGCCCGCACTTGATCCAATAATCGCTGGGCGGATACAGTGACAGTCGGTTCAAGGGCCTGGAACAAAGGAAGCATCCTAACACGGTACGCTGACAGGTTAGTTCCCCCCTCTGTAGCCCTGTAGTATGCGCGCATGCAGTTCTCGTTTATAACGGGAGTCCATCGCATGCGACGCACCCCACCGGTAGCAGGGGCAGATAGCGGAGCTGGTAGCTCCACATGCCCCAGGCGTGCCGGCAGTCGAGGACGTCCCCGTCGCGCAGGTCTTAGTGGCGGCGGCGTCGAAGGTCCACTCCCATCACTCGACGCGCTGGTGTCGCGGGAGGTGATATAATCAACACCCCCCGACGAGGAACTTGCTGATGATGACGGGGTGGCCAATGGTCTTGGATGTGATCATTTATTATAAAATCTATTTCCATCTTTCAATTTTTTTTGACAATTAAATGTCAAATATTTTCACGGCGATTTCGTGTAAGTGATTTCACTATTGATGTTTTGCGATTTTGTAGGATAAAAATATATTGCATTTTCAGTTTTTTTCGCACTTCTTCGTTGTAGTAAATGTGATAAGGCCAAAATAATAAAAAATTAAATATAAATGATCACTGAAACAAAGTGACGTGTGTAGATGTCAGCGGTTTTTGTTTTTTTCATTATCATTATTATTACTCTAACATTATCCTTAATTCTATTGTTGTCTATCATATTTTTATCCGTTACACAATGTTCTTCAACCTCTATACTCTTTTTTGATACAATAAGTTTTTGATAATTTTTATTTTCAATTAAATGCTTCTTATTTCTTTCTATAACATTTCCATTTTCCGTTAACAATTGATAAGAATTAGGTCTATCACATTTTTTTAACACCTCAGCATAAGACAATGGTTTCTTATCACTTGCAACAATCACTTTCTGACCCTCATTCAAATCTTTAAGTTTTTTAACACTTTTGTCATAGTATTGTTTTTGCATGTGTGCGTTTTCATACAAGTTACTCTGAATTGTTTAATTTTTACATTCATTACTTAAATTAGGAAGAAAAATTTTTCTTCCCATTAACAATTCTGATGGAGTCTTAGAATCTAAATCTAATTTGTTATTGGTGTGGTTCTATATTCTAACAATGCCAAATGTTAGTCTTTTCCGTCATAATTGGCTTTCTTAAATATATTTTTAACAGTTTGAATATACCTCTCTGCTAAACCATTTGACTGTGCATGAAGCTGGTCACTGGTCATGTGAATAAAATTCCAGTCTTTGCTAAAGTTTTTAAATTTGTAACTAGAGTAATTAGTTGCATTGTCAGAATACAATTTATCTGGTATACCATGTCTACAGAATACAGATTTTAATGCGTCAATAGTACAGTCAGTCGACAAATCTTTTAATTCCAATATTTCAAAATATTTACTGAAATAATCTACTACAATCAAATAATTTGTGTCTTTGTAGTGAAACACATCAGTGCCTAGCATAGACCATGGTTTATCTGGCATTTCTCTTATTATCATATGTTCTTTACAATTATTTTTCTTAAATCTATCACAAGTACTACATGTTACAACTTTGTTTTCAATATCTTTTGTCATATTTGGCCAAAAAATACACTGTCTTGCTCTATTTTTACATTTTTCGAATCCTGCATGATTATAATGTATTCTATACAGCATATCTGATCGCAAGCTTTTAGGTACCACAATACAGTTACTTTTAAATATGAGTCCGTCATACACATATAATTCTTCTCTACAAGTATAGTAAGGTTTTAAACTATCTGGAATATGATGTACATTTTCTGGCCATCCGTCATCAATAAATATTTTAATTTTTGCATTTCTTCATCTTTCTGTACTTCTTCTTTAAACACCTTATATTTATGATATGAAATGGATAAGTTACATTTTACTAAACAAACCTGTGACTCGTACAACTCTTCTACAATATTGTTATCGTCATTTCTATTTCTTACATCCCTTGACAGTGTATCTGCTAAAAGCAAATCCCTACCCGGTTTATACCTAACTACCAAGTCATATTTTTGTAGTTGTAATCTCATTCTTTGTAATCTTAAAGGTATTTCACACAATGGTTTTTTGAAAATTATTTCCAAAAGCTTATGGTCACTCTCAACTTCTACAGTCATTCCATATAAGTATTGATGAAATCGTAAACACCCAAATACAATTGCCAACATTTCTTTTTCTATTTGTGCATATGCTTTTTGAGTATTAGTCATCGCTTTTGATGCGTAAGCTACTGGTAAATTATTTTGCAAAAGTACCGCTCCGAGGGCATCTTTTGAGGCATCTACAGAAATTTTGCATTTTTTACTCGGGTCATAAAATTGAAAAACTGGTTGCGACATTAAAATCTGTTTTAACTCATTGAATGCCAAGTCATGTTCATTTGTCCAGGCCCACTCTTTGCCCTTTTTAATCAGTTCTCGTAATGGATTACGTACTTGTGACATAGCCGGTATGAACTTAGAAACATATGTTATCATTCCTAATAATCGTTGTAGCTCTTTAAAATTTTTTGGTTTTTCCAATTCAATATAGACTCTATTTTCTTAGGGTCTCGTTTAATGCCCTTGTCACTAAAAATATGTCCTAAGTAGGTAATTTCAGTTACCCCAAATTGGCATTTACTGAGGTTAAACTGAATACCATTTTCTTTTGCTCTTTCTAGAACCTGTCTCAGTATTAGATCATGGTTAGTCCTATTTTCAGCATGAACCACCAAATCGTCCACAAAAATTTCACATCCTTCAATATTTTGGAATATTTCACTGTATGTGGAAAATTTCAGGCGCTGATGATAAACCATATGGCAATCTTTTGAAACAAAATCTACCAAAAGGAGTTGCAAAAGTACACATCTTTGAACTCTCTTCAGATAATTTCACGTGATAAAAAGCAGTAGAAGCGTCTAATTTTGAGAATATTTTCGAGTTTTACCCGATACTTCTTCAAATGTTGGTAATTTGAAATGTTCCCTCATTATGCATTTATTTAGGTTGCTTGGATCTAAACAAACTCTTAAATTACCATTAGGTTTCCTAACAATCACAATATTGCTTTCAAAATCAGTAGGTTCGGTTATTTTTTTGATAATATTATCTTTAACCATCCTTTCCAATTCTAACTTTGACGGCTTGTGTAATTTCATGGTTACACTACGGGTTGGAGCTACTGTTCCTGTGCTACCTTCTTTTAATTTTATGTCATACTCGCAACCCTTCAACAATCCTAACTTTTGGTCGTTAAATATAATTATTATCTTTGTAACAGTCTACCAATTGGTCATATTCATTTTTTTTTCATTTACTTTATTGAGATATTTTCTTTCTATCAGTCCTAATCTTTTCACCGTTTTATCTCCCAGCAGTGAGCATGCACCCTTATGATCGATCACATTCAATTACAACTTTTTTCCCATTGACCAACTTGCAATTTAATTTAATTTTGCCCATACATTTTAATGGTGACCCATCATAATTGAACAACTTACATGTTGTATTGTCTATTTTTGGCGTTAATTTTAGTTTTTCTACTATATACCGTGGTAAAACATCACAGTCGCTGCCAGTATCAATTCTAAAATCCACTAACCTGTCATTTATTTCTAAACTTTAATACTGAGGTCGGTCCACCTGTATCCTTCCTAACACATAATCACTGTCCTCTTCTTCCTGTATAATGTTCACCGCTGACTGACACATTTTTTCATAATGATTGAATTTTTTACATTTCTTACAGTGTTGACCGAAGGCAGGACACTTAAAACCATGTTCATAGCCGCACCTTGTGCACTTCTTTTTCTCATACTGCTTGCCATACCTGCGTGTCTCCTCTTGACTAGCTGGAGCTTGCTTCTTATGTTTGTACTCTTGTACTCTATTTACAGTACTACTATTATTTTCTGTCAGGCTTTTCAAATTTATTGATGCTATTTCAGATGCTTTACATAGTTGTACATATTTTTCTAAGTTAAGGTCAGTTTCCTTGAGCAACCTCTCCTTCAAATTCACATTTTGGATGCCTCTTATGATTTGGTATCTGATGAGGCCGTTCTTTAGATTTTCAAAGTTACAATCCCCTGATAGTGTTTTTAAGGCTGTCAGAAACTCGTCAAACGTTTCAGCCTCTTTTTGCTCCCTTTTAAAGAACAAGTGACGAGCCATGGTTCCGTTCTTTAATGGCGTGCAGTAGTTTTCAAATCTTGTTAGTACTTGCTTCATTGTTGCCTCCGGGCCTAATTCAAAGGTATTGTATAGTTCAATTGCTTCCTCGCCCATTATGTGTAAGAGCAATGAAACTTTTTCGTCATTGTTTAATTCTTTCCTGCTGGCTCCAGACGCCGTATAGTAGAACAAAAACTTTTGTTTAAACTTTTTAAAGTTCTCACACAAATCTCCTGGCGCCAAGGCCAACGGTTGGGGCTGCTTGAGATGATCCATCGTATTTGTTACTTCGTCTGCGCCATGTAAGGTTTGGAAATGATAATACAATTTAGACATAAATCAATGTAGTTCATTACACGCCATCTTTATCGCTAAGTGTGTTGACACAGTGTGGCCATTACAAGTCCGTTCATTGGTATTGCCAACTACTATAATTAACATCTCACAGACAGCTTGTAGAGCAAGCCTGCGTGCCATATCTTGTCAAACGCCTTTTCCATATCTAGTAGCACTGCAACGACATACTCTTTCTTGTTGCGGCTCATGGTCATCTCGCTGGTTAGTCTTGCAATCTTTAAGGTGGTGGAGTGTTCGGCCCTAAACCCGAACTGCTCTTCCCTAGGCTTTATGTGTGGCGTCAGATGACGTAGCAATATCTTCTCAAATACTTTCGACATTGTATTGAGCAGCGTGATGGAACGGTAGCTTTTGGGTTTCCTGGGGTCTTTCCCGGGTTTAGGAAGCACCACCACCTTGCCTATTTTCCAGCTTTTCGTAAAATTACCAGAGCGGAGTATGACTCGAGTGAGCGCTGCAACCGTTTTTGGTGGCATTTACTTTAGGGCTTCATTTGTGCTGAGGTCCAGGCTGGGTGCCTTTTTCCTGGGTAGGCGCTGTATTAGTCTTTGTACCCGACCTGGCGTGGCGAAGATTGTAGTTGATTTTCACCTTGTTGTTCTGCTGGTGTTGGCGTATTAAAGTAGTCGATCAGCTGGTTTTCGAATTCAATTACGTGCTGTTGGTCGCTCGTGGGGTTCGGTGTGAACTGGGCTTGTAGGTAGGTAGCCAGAATTTCCGCTCTATCTTTGCTTTCAAATTTCAATAGACTGTTTTCGTCTATGAGCGGCTGTGAAAATTTCGGCGGCTCTCCCATATTTTTACATAATTTGTGGACCGAGGGTAGGTCATCTGTGATGTTGTAGATGTGGTTCTCCCAACCCTCGGCCGCGTGCTCCTCCAGAGCTGACCTCACACTTTCGATCAGTTCATTCAGCTTCTTCTTTACACGAGGACATCTTGTCTCATGCCATTGCTTTCTTGTCTCCTTTTTTCGCAGATAAGAATCGGTATCTACGCCGGGAGGGGGGCGAGCCTGCGTTGCTGTATTTAGGGAGCTTTGGATGGCGCTGTCGCTGCGTCGACTTCCTCCGGCGTTTCTATAGGTCCTGTGGGCGTATGCTTATTCAGTTCCTGTTGGAAAGTTTCCCAGTGGATTTTTCTCTTCGGCGGCTGATGTGTGGCTCTACATGGGAGCTCCCTAAGCTCCAGTAGGACCGTTTTGTGGTCTGAGTCCAGGTCATTCATGACGCTGAGCTCCTGGGGTCGCTTTCAGTTTTCTGTGAACCACTACATCGATTACGTCTCCACCTCCGAACGTGTCGTAGTGTGTCCAGGTGTCGGGCCCCGCTATCTCGTAGTGATGATCTAGTGCGTCCTGGTATAGCTTTTTACCATTTCGGCATGTGGTACTCGAGTTCCGGTACGGGTGCTTGCAGTTTAAATCACCAGCTACAATAGCGGGGCCTGTTCCCAGCAGAGATCTGATATCTTCTGTGTCCAGTACGTTTTTGGGCGGCTTGTATACTGCAAATATTTTTAGGTTTTCTCCAGACGCCTGAATGAGTATTACCAGGGTCTGGATACTTTGGTGCTCTACAATTGGAATCAGTTGGTGCACCACTTTCCGATGCACCATAACAACTAAGCCCTCTGTAGGCGTTTCCGTCTGATTTGGTTTCATCCTTTCTGTAAATTACATAGTTTGGAATGTGAAATCGAGCCTCTTTGTTTAGTTGAGTCTCGAAGTCCAGCATTATGTCAATATGCTGCTCGCGAAGAAAAATGGTCAGCTGTTTGCCGTCGAGATTTACACACAATTGGGGTATTTATTTCTTAGTAGTTTCATCATTAGGAATTCAGGATACACATATATTATTTTAGTTGAGAAAAATAAAACTAGCCAAGTGCGAGTCGAGCTTGCGCACTGAGGGTTCCGTATCACCACAAAATATTATAATTATCAATTTAATAAACCGACTTCAAAATTAATAAAATATGCTATTACTAGCGACCCGCCCGCCCGGCTTCGCACGGGTGTAATTTACGTGCGAAGCCGGGGCGGGTCGCTAGTTATATATATAAACCTTCCTTGAAAATGTATCTAACTCATGGTGAAAACCGCTTTAAAATCCGTTGCGTGGTTTAGGAGGAGTTAGCGGCCATACAGACATACAGACAGACGCGGAAAGTGACTTCAATTTATACTATGTAGAGGAGATAGAGATAGAGAAGAGAAGAAGAGATGACTCAGTGAAAGAAATGATAGGTCGTCTAAGTAACCGAATACGTTGCTTAACATGGTAATGAATATAAATTTGTCACCGACTCGCACTTGGCCATTATTTATTATTTTTATGTTATACTTTAGAGCAGTGGTTCTGAGACTACTGAGCCGTGACGTATTGACAGACGCCATGACACCGGCAAACGTTTTGACGTGAATCTGAAACTTAAAATTTGCATAAAAACCTTTATTTTTTAAAGAAATATGATATATTTTTGACATATTGAATACTTCTGAATATCATAGAATAGATTTTGAAAATCAGTCATCATGCCTATTCCTATAGAGTCACAATCTCTCAGTGAAAACAGTCAAAAAACATCCGAGCGTCATTGTACATCACATCTCACATTATCAGCCTTTAAATTTCCACTTCTGAACAAGGCCCCCCTTTTAGGGAGGGGTGTTCCCATAATCCCCACGCTTGGCAGACGGCTTGGGGACATTTAGCGTCATTGTACATGCATTGTATCAATTATATACAGGGTGTAAGGGGAACACTCGAAGCCAAAAGAAGGTAATTGTACTGATCATAATGAAAAACTTTAACTATGGGACCAAGCCTGAAATCGCGATAAAAAATCAGCCAAATCAGCAAAATGACATTATTTGATATTTTATTTTATTGTTAAAAGTAGCTTGATTGTAAATAATTAGATGCTGGTAACATTGTTGTGTTTGCACTGGCAACTGTAGAATATAGATGGTAACACTAGGAGAAGCGAGAGGCGTTGGTTTGAAATGTAATTCACTTTCGAGACGACCGTTGAATAAAATACAACTTAAAAGAATCTGCGTGTTGTTCTTATCACCGCCAATCCCTGCAACATCACCATCGTAACACATACATAGGAATTGTATCTCGTTGGGTGACTCACATATCCGAACATCTCCCTTGCTGCGTCCGAATCGGGCTCTGTTAGTGTGTGACAAATCTTGAAAAACCAAATCCTGAATTGAGCTGAAATTTGGCATAATGTTAGTTCGGTGACAATGCAATGTTATGGTACCATCGAGCTGTTCTGATGATGGAGACAGGCCATAGGAACTCGTAACGAAACAACGTAACCCCGTTGAGTTTGGGTTCGTTGGATTTGTCTTTGACAGGCTACGCTGTCACAGGCAAGGACATGAGATACGTCTCCATTCTTACGAACATGTAGGTCTACTTTATATGTAGTATGTGTACCTACCATGTTCTGACAAATAAAGAATTTGAATTTGATTTCACTTTGGTCCTAGATGATAAATTCAATATGGCGGACAAAATGTTCTTATCTACTATCATAATATAGGTATCAAATAAAAGGGTTTAGTGAGAAGAATACGTAAAAGATTGTTTTTAAAAAGCATTTTTGAATTAATAGAGTTTATTAATAAAATGATAGTTCCCGTTGTAAATATAGTCAAACCGGTATATTTCGTCACAAGGCATTTCTTCAATGCCTACATTTTTGTGTATGGTTAATGTCAAAAAAAAATTGCCTGTCAGTGTGGCCATCTATAGATTTTTTTAATTCTCCCGCCGTTGTCTTATGACTAAATAAGCTGGTTTGAAATAACTGTAAAATATGTATTATAATTCATAGGTACTCTATGTATTTGAATAAAATGTTATGGAATCTTATGCAATCCATTTTATTACAAGCTTTTAACTTGCCCTGTTATTATGTTATGTCTGGGACAAATCTACCAACTGAATTTTAGACCCGGCCTTACGGCTAGCTGTTTATGCGATTCAGTTTGGGTGATGAACAAAGTTTGGCGACCGCAAACCGTATCTGGGCGCGTTAAGGTTCACGTTCACGTGATTTCCAAACTGCGCTGTTTTAGCGCTAATTTGTGACCGCAGTTATCCTCAACCGATTGAGCTGAAATTTTGCACATGTTTAGATTAGATGACAATGCATGGTTAGCTAAGTGACGTCATTCTGAATCCAATATGGCAGACTCCCAAAGATGGCGGACCAGTAACTTTTTATGCAACCCGCATGATAAGAGTATTGGGACTATTGGGTATATCAAATGAAATACAAAAAAAAACGTTACACTAAATTCAATATGGCGAACAACATTTTCTTATCTACCATCATGATAATGCGTATCAAATGAAAGGGTATGCCGAGAATACGAAAAGCTTGGTATGAGCATCACAGGGATTTGTAATAGGATAGGACTGTATCGCACCTAGTTTTATAAATACACTAGCTGTTGCCAGCAATTTCATACCCTTACATATAAACTGTCAACGTCTATTTGCCCTCTTCATCTTCGGTCATTTCAATAAAGTGTACATTATTAGGATTCCATACACAAAGGTTGTACGGAACTCTATTACAGTAGAACGCCAATTATCCGAATCGGTCCTAAGCGTAGGTAATATAAAAAATTAAAACCAAGTAATTGACGCACGGAAACGAGCTTCAACGTCGAGGCAACTTACTCTTTACTTACTTATAAAGGAGAATGTTTACCCCAAGGACTGGAGATCGAAGACCTAAGGGTGCATTTAATTACTTAAAGTTGTCTAGTGTACAGGCAAAGTCCTGAGACGAGTTTGCGTGGTGTAGAGGGCAGGGGAGCTGAGCTCCCACGGGACCGCGCGCGTCCGGGGGGGAGCGCGGATGTCTGGGATCCGGTGCCACACATGGGCCACTAGCGAGCGACGTGTCGAGTGATATACTGGGCTGAATCAACAGAATAATAACGGGAGGAGGTTTTCAACGCGACCGTATTTTTATTTACTTATATAGTAGTAAGTAAAGAGGACAGCATTGTACCAATCGTTAGATATGAACAAAATTTACTATGCATGGCACATACACAACTTTAGAAAACCAAAGAGAAGCCGGGAGTTGGAAAGTCAGTAAAAACGGGCATTCTGACAAGTATAGGTACCTATGAGTATGCTGTGTAAAAGTGCACCTGCATCAAATCGAAAAACTGAGTCAAATGTATGGAATTGCTAGGTGTTTTTTTTGGGGGTGGGGGGGGGGGGGGGGGGGGCATGGCCCCCATATTACTTATACTTATACTCTGAACCAGAGAAAGGGTCGGTAACGTATTTTGATGCCCCTGGTGTTGCAGGTATCCATAGGCGACAGTGATCGCTAACCATCAGGCGGCCCGTCAGCTTGTTTGCCACTTTTGGCATTAAAAAAAAGCAATATTTACAGTGTTTACAGCTCTTCGCTTCGGCCGCCTACGTGACTATAGTTTCATATAAAACCTTCCGTGAGTCCTTCATAAATACAAACGTAAGTACCATGGTTTCTTGGTTCTAAGTTTTTGTGATTCATAAATTTTGACAATGTGTTGAATGAACAATAAATCTGGGTGTCTTCAAATCACGAGTGAATCGGTTCCTTCTAGGCAAGCGTGCTCCAACGTAGACCGCATCATCGCTTAACATCAGGCGTGATGGTGGTCAAAGGCAAGCCTATAATATATTTAAAAAAAAAAAAAAAACTAAACTGCGCTGTCGTAGTTAACACATTTTTTTTTAATTTTTGACTGACTTTTTAAGCTAATTTATAATGTACGGTAAGTAGATAAAGTATGCACTAGTGCACGTCGGCACGTCCCGCCTTCTACTTGCCTCCTGTAAAAATCCCCTCCATTCTAACATCCTTCTTAGCGATAAGACAGCCGACTATTTGGACTATAAAGGTATATTTATCTAATTAAGTATTTAGGTACCTACCTAACACAAATATTTGATTTGAGGTGATTAAATTCGGTTACAATCCCAATGTTACACGTATGTATTAAATTATTATTATTTTCACTCCGATGTATCTCCAGATATAACCGATCATAGCCCGTCGTGTGTTACCGCTCGCACCTCCAACAGGAAGCGATTATAGCACGCGTTAGGAAGCGGTGTCACTTCCTGCTAGGGATTTAGGACTGACGGTAAGTAGGGCAAGTGAGGACACGCGAGCCCTATATTGGCAGTGCAGGAGGTAATTCACAAAAGCCACCAAAATTCAAAAATTAGGTACCTACACCTGCCTTAGCTTTTTAACCGACTTCAGGTTTTTTGTTTATTCTCATCTTATCCGACCATCTGGTTTCCTAGGATATCGACAGTCCAAGGATGTTTTACTTTAGGGCATATATAAGATCGCTGCGTCCAAAGCCGTGGTAGCCTACTTGGGAGATCGCTAGACTTGAAAGCGATGTCGCGGGTTCAAACCCCGGTCCCGCACCAATGAGCTCTTTGGAGCTTATGTACGGATTTTCATACCACTGGCTTTTCAGTGAAGGAAAACATCGTGAGGAAACCTGCATACGTACGGAGAAGGAATTCAATAGCGTATGTGAATCCACCAACCCGCACTGGGCCAGCGTGGTGGATATGTCCCAATCAGACTTTCGGGGGTAGGCTAAAAGTCCAGCAGTGGACTGTTAAAAGGTTGATTATGAAGATCCTTGCGGCCGTCATACAAATGACAGAACCAGTTTCTAACATTACGAATGTTACGATGTCAAATATCGCTCTCTTAACTCTCTATGAAACCGCGCCATTTTTGTTTACATAGACAACGTTTTAGTTACTTCATTCACATGCTGTATTAAGGCATATCTTACGTAACCAGAGCTGTGAGCGAGCTTTGGTTTCCTGGGATAGCGGCTGTCAGCCCATCATCGTCATCAGCCAGAAGACGTCCACTGCTGAACATAGGCCTCCTCCTTTAACCTCCACACAGAACGACAGCCTGCCATCTGCATCCATTGGATGCCTGCGGCTCTCACAATGTCATCGGTCTATCCAGTGGCCCACCTACGCTGCGTCTTCCGGTTCGTGGTTTCCGCTCAAGAACCTTTCTTATCGGTTCTACCTACCTCAAATAAAATGTTCTGTAATAGACAAATACTCATATAATTTATTTGTAACTTAATTGAGACCTGTAACCCGTGACCCCGCGACCGTGTTTAAGAAACTGGGTCACCGGTCGATACTTATCTCGAACTTGAGCTGTCTGTCATCTTCACGGAACTTAGCAACGCACCGGTCGGGACGGTCAGCTCTTGGATGGGTGGTCGACCGAGAGCGGTGTCAACGCTGCGAATTGTCAGATAGCCACTTCGATCAAGGCCCAGTTGTTAGTGAACCTGCCTTCTACGCTTGGGGGCGTGTGTTCAATTCCCACTTAGGGCAAACATTTATGTTTGTGATGAACATTTTGTGTTTGTTCTATCTATATCTCGATGTTAATATCTATTTAAATAGGTAGGTATGTATTTCAAAATATATATCGGAATAATATAAATATATATCAAAAAATGGAGCAAAAATGTCCCGAATATTTATTTTATCCTCAAATCCTCAGATCAGACAAACAAGGAAGATATGCTTTAGTGCAGTTATCGTTCGCGTTCAAATATCTCTCCCACCTTTTTTAAAAACGCAATTTATAAACTTAATCATATTTGATTGCAGCGACACTAATGAACTAATCAACGACCTATATGTACTACTTGGAACTAATAGTTTACTTGCAAAGGGCGACAAGGTGCAGGGTGAGTTTGACTATTGACATCAAGCTTGAAGCTCGCTTGACCAAACTTGCTTTATGCCTGATGCGTTTGCATACCACGCCACTTTCTCATATCTCCCTAGTTTGTTTGTCTGATCTTAGTAGTCTAATAGTGCTAACAGACGCTCGAACGCTGCTGACCTCAACCGCCGCAATGAGAGAGAAAGAGAGGAAAATATGATATTCTCACTCTTTCTCTCCCGTTTGTTGGACGGCGGTCCGTCAGCCGCGTTCGAGCGTCTGTTAGCACTATTACAGACGTATGGATTTGGTACGCCGGACCGCCGTCCAACCAACGCGAGAGAAAGAGAACATTTTCTCTTTCTCTCCCGTTGGTCAAACGGCGGTCCGGCGTACCAAATCCATACGTCTGTTAGTAAGGGTCCTAGCCTACCTATCCCTTATCAGACAAAGCCAGGTTACTGTATAAGGTACTTAAATAGACTTTATGGTGTATTTTTATAGGTTTAGATCAGGATTTCGCAAAGTGGGGTACGCGAACCCCTAGGGGTTCGCCATTCGACGGCAGGGGGTTACAAAATTATTCCTAAACTTGACTCCATTTGTGACCATCAACCATAACATTAACATTAATAAAAAATATTTCTTTTGGCATTTTGGCACTTTATTTGTTACCTTTTATTGAAATAAAAACATTATTTTCTTCAACAGTCAATTGTTTTCTTTGGGGGATTAGTGGGGGGGGGGGGGGGGGGTTAATTAGTTAGTTAAGGGGTTCGCTGTCACCTGGAAACTTTAACAGGGGTACATGGAGCCGAAAGTTTGAGAAACCCTGGTTTAGATCATCGAGATACAATACATATAGAGTCACAATCGTGCCAAAAAATGTTTGATCCAAAACTACGCTACGAATTGCGCAGACTTTTTGGTTAGTTACAAGGTAATCGCGATCCGACTACAACGCCGCACGATGCCAGAGCTACGATGACATAGCGGACAACTAACGTTGTACACTATGCACGCGACGTAACGTAACGTCTAAATTGGAGTAAATGTAGCATTGTGAAGTATTATAATTGATACAATGTAGGTATGTGCAATGACGCTCGGGCGTTTTTTGACTGTTTTGACTGAGAGATTGTGACTATATATATATATATATATATATATAGGAATTGTATCTCGATGGTTAAGATTGAGTGATTTGTGATAGTTTGTAGATTAGAACGATATTGTCGGCAACGATAAAATTCAGAAATAAATATAAAAATATAAATGTTTAATACGGAATTATCAGTTTAAAAAACCGACTTTAAAATCGTTACCTACCTACCTACCTATAATCATTATACGCAATTTCGTTTACTTGAAAGACTTATTTTTTTTCAGTTATTTTGATTTTAAAACCAAACTACTAAACCATACATCATACATACATCATCAGCCATTAAATGTCTACTGCTGAACAAGGCCTCCCTCTTAGAGAGGGGTGTTGCCATAATCCCCACGCTTGGCAGGCGGCTTGGAGATCGCAGTACGTTCACCGTGTACTAACAGGACGCTGCTGCCCATCTTCCGGTGGTTCTGGTCGCAATTTCAGGACATACCCGGGAACTACTAAACCGTTTTGATGAAATTTCTATGGGTATCTGAAAGTGTACCTATATCCTTTCAAATAAATAATTTTCCAAATTCGTTTATAAATGACGGAGTTCATAAAAATACAACCGAAATGAGAACCCATCGCCCCTCCTTTTTTGAAGTCGGTTGAAAAGGAGTAAGTTCTCAATACCAACCGGCTTTTTGGAGATAGATGGGGGAGGCCTATGTCCAGCAGTGTTCAATTGTTCATCTTATGGCTGAAATAATAATGACAATGAATAATTTAAGTTTGTACATGTACATGTAGTATATAATAGTCTTAAAGTCGGTATTTGTATTTTTCTCAAAAATGTATCGAAGCAAAGAACCCAACAGCTTAGTAGGTACTTATATTTCTCCATTAACTCCAGGTTTAGGTAGAGCTCCATTGATACCTCGAGCAAGGACCGAGGATCTCCGAAGTTGGCGCATGCGTTATACAGCGGGATGCTATTCAAACGACCCTTTGTCTACAAACTCCGCGACTGCGGCCGACGCTGCTCGTCCACACCCTGTAGATCTACAAGTGAGGGCGCGAGCGTGAGTAATATTTTTTTATTAAATTATCTTAAAGCCTTTATCTTCTTTATCTTTATCTTGATCTTAATTAAAGATGAGGTGAGTTAAATATAGTATAGAGATAAATATAGAGTCCTTAAGGGTCGGCAACGTAGTTGTGATGCCTCTGGTGTTACAAGTATCCATAAGTGACGGTGACTGCTTATCATCAGGCGGCCCCCCTGCTTGTTTGCTACCTATTTTATATAAAAAAAATCTATTCAAGTTTCCATTACATTCTAAATACTTTTGAAGGTAAATAATCTCAAGTACTTAATAATATAAAAAAGCCGATTAGTCTTTATATTTTGAATACGTAACCTTGAAAACGTTTTAAAGTAATTTTTATGTTAATTAGTTTTATTTTGTCGGCGATGGATAATTACTTTTTAACCCCCGACGCAAATAGAGGGGTGTTATAAGTTTATCTTGTGTAGGTATTTGTGTCTGTTTACGGCTCTCAAACTGAACCGATTTTGATTTTCTTTTATTTTTAATTGTCAAGAATGTGTTTAAATCATAATGTTTTTAAGGTTCCGCACTCAATGGGTAAAAACGGGACTGTATTACTAAGCCTACGATGTCTATCTGTCCGTCCGACCGTCTGTCCTACCTATAAACGGCTGTATCTTTCGAACCGCAATAAATTGCCAATTGAAATTTGCATAGAATATGTAAAGTTACGGCGGATTGACTAAGTAATACTAAAAAAGTCAAAAAGTAAAAACGAAAGGGGATGCAGGAACGCTGGACGCAGGCGGCTTCCAATCGGCCCTTTTGGAGATCTACGGGGGAGGCCTTCGTACGGGTTTTCGAAATATCAATCATAAAGCAGCAATGACAGTTTTAAATACAGCAGTGACGTTTTTTCGTGTCCACTTTGGCACTCTGATAGAAAAATGAGCAGCAGGGAATTAGATCATGCAGATTCGATGCACACTCTCCGAAACGTATGCAATAAAAAACCGATAGACTAGCAACTTTGCGCCGATGCTCAAGACTAAGTAAGACTTGGACTGAGTATTGGTAAACAGTGACTTCCACTCCACGGAACAGTAAACTTTCCGCCAACTTAAACTGTAACTCCTGTAACTTAAATTGAATTACTTAAACAACTTTGTCGCGAGACACTGGCGTCTTTATTAAAATAATGGTGGACACGACCATGTAGTACGAAGACCGTAATAACCTCAGCTCAGAAAAAAAAGGGAGAATGGTAAGGTGACGTGGCGTGTGCGAACGCAACTGCCTTAACGGCTTCTTATACCAAATTTGACGGTTTTAACGGCCTATTATCCAAGTCGCGTAGGCAACAAAACGCTCCCTCAGCCCCCGCCAAGTTATAGCGACGATGTATTTTGCCACCCAAGAGTCAGGACGCCCGCGTGGGGAGTGCAACGACAAAAACGAACATAGATCCGACCTCGATGACGCCTGGCGCGGTACTGAACGCGGAGCGCGCAAATTCTCGCGACCTTTTGACGCTTTTAATTTCACTAAAAAACGAAACTATTCACTATCAAAAATCTATCAAGCTAGCTCAAAGTTGCACAACGAGCTATCAAGAAGGCTATGCTCAGAGTTTCTCTACGAGATCGAATCAGAAATGAGGAGATCTGCATAGGCGAAAAAAAGTTACCAACATAGCCCACATTAGCAAGTTGAAGTGGCAGTGGGCAGGACACATATCACGCAGAACAGATGGCCGATGGGGCCGAAAGGTTCTCGAATGTAGACTACAGACCGTCCACCTACTAGATGGACGGACGACCTAAAAGAGACCGCAGGGATACGCTGGATGCAGGCAGCTTCTAACCGGTCCTTTTGGAGATCGATGGGGGATGTCTATATCTATTCAATTCAATTCATTTATTCCAATAGGTATTTATAATTTTACAATTTTAACCTAACATTTTTAACAAATCTAAAATTAACACTTATAATGAGTACATCTCTGTAGGTGTCTCATAAGCAGCTGTACTAGGAAGACCTGTGTTACAGGTCTTCCTAGTACAGTGGACGGGCGTCCATTGCTGGACATGGCTGAAATTATGATGGTGATAAGGTGGCAAACAAGCAGACGGGCTGCGTGATGGTGAGCAGTCACCGTTGCCTATTGATACTTGTAACATCAGAGGCATTAGAATAACGTCGTCGACCATTTAAGAATTTATAAATTCGCTTTTTAAAGAACCTCATGTTGTAACTTCTCAGCAGCACCGTAGAAGAAATTTAAATTATCAAATTAGATATTTTAAACAAATTATGATTTAATAATTGTTTTCAAAATATTTTTAATTTACTAAATATGACCACGCGCTGCCCGTCCGTGCATTCCATTCAGCATGCAAGTATCAGACTGAGCCCCGTCAAAATAGCAGCAAACTCCAGCGCCAGGACTCGGTTCGATATCCATTACGGAGTCCCCAGCGATCCTTCCGGCGCTTCCGGAGGGTCTCAATTGGCATCAACCGCACGCCCATAAATTCTTTCATCGTCTGACAGTTGGCAGGTTCACATGTCGACCATCCTGTGGTGGCATGGTGGTACGACCAGACAGCCACACTCGGGGCCAAGCATGTGATGCGGGAGCACGCGTCTCTGCCAAACTTGACTGTCGCGATCGCGTTGTGTCTGATAATGTGTCAGTGCGTGCAGGAATAGTGGATTGTAATGCTTTGTGCTTTCTGACGTAAGTTTTTAATCTGTGGATACTGAAAGGAGGTCTGAACAACTAACGAAACAAAACGAGGAAACAAAAACTAATTTCGAAACAGGAGGAAAGCTCTCAATTCGGCCCGTATTTTTTATGTATGTGGGTACGTCGATTAAGCCGGCATCTGTGAACCAATTTGCGTGTTTCTTTTTTTAACACAGAAAAAACTCTCGAAGTGGTCCCACATTTTTTTTATTAATAATGGCTTAGTAGTTTTTTAACCAGCTCGAATAATATGGATGATTTTGCTCGAGCGCCTACGAATTTCGTGATAGCAAATAAATAATATACTACTTTTGTTCAGGCGCTTTTTTCAGACAAACCAAAGAGGTATTCATGCATGGATGTGTAATCGTATCAAAAAATAAACTAGTAGTTTGCCCCGAACTGAGTTACAGAAAGTTTTAAGCATTCCACTATCATGGTTCACTACAAATTCTAAAATAAATTATCTTAAAAAACCGACTTCAAAAAACCACAAAACACAAACAGTCCAAGTTAATATAGATACACCACTACAAAGAACAAAATAATATTTAACACTGATTTTGCAGTCGGGCGGGAACAACTACAAAATACATTTTAAATAATTTTGATTATAAAGTTCCCGCCCTACCTCAAAATCCGTGTATAATATTACTTATTTTGTCTAACAGTAATGCATACAGCAGACAATGGTATAGAACACAGTTTTTTTTTTTTTTGTTTAAATTAGAACGGCTGTCAAGCAATTTTTGCAAGAAATTTGTTGTAGCCAGTTGCACCTGCGGCCTTATTATAGAAGTTTGATTGTGATCGAGCGTGCATGCCGTCCCGTTCGCATCTACTTACTCGCACCACGTGCGTACGTAAGATGGCACGCGATCACGATCACAATCCGAATCTCGAGAAACAGGATGCGGAGTTCGACGCGTTGGCATAAATAAGAATGTTCAATCAAGGTCTTGTAAGAATGCCTGGCGACAGATTTTCCTTCTCATTTCCGTTCTATTTACTACTTCTCTTTTCTGTGGTATAAAATATACTTACTTACCTACATGTCATGCTCGTAGGTCCAGACTAACCTTATCATTTTACGAGCAGTAAAACGGTCAAATAGCTTTTATTACTGCCATTTTGTCCTTTCAAGTTACCTGATGGGGTAGTAGATATGGAAGATATAGGTACTCTACCTAAAGGTGCGTTTTTGTGGTCCATTGAAGCGGGGATAGACCTTAACATT
The DNA here is from genome assembly GCA_932305915.1 of Agriopis marginaria. Classification (NCBI taxonomy): domain Eukaryota; kingdom Metazoa; phylum Arthropoda; class Insecta; order Lepidoptera; family Geometridae; genus Agriopis; species Agriopis marginaria. The sequence goes on along the minus strand of OW029914.1, from coordinate 13,863,576 downwards.
CATGTAAGGGGACTTATTTCGTACAACGATTTAGGAGAGGATCTAGCTAAATGTAATTTTTCATACGAATTTAATGAAATTTACTAATATAGGGTTCACAGGGTTATTAACAATACAATCAAGTAATTGGTGTGCTAAATAAAAGCCTATAAGCCGTGCTAAAGACACAATATTTTTTAAAATACAAATTACATTAATATGCATTATGACTAATATTTTTTTATTATCTCATAAAAGAGCTGATCATTAATAGAGCCCATCAACGAACACAGAAAAGAAATGAGTTCAAAAATTATTGGTAAGTTATAAATATTTTAATTTCATGCTAGACAGAGAGCGCACTATACTGAGTTATGACGTCACGCCCTAGGCGTGCCATACAAATGCTATACTAATACACGCTTTGCGAGAAAGGGGCAGATAATCCCCTCTCTACCTAAAACTTTAAACGCAACTCGCCAAACGCCTTATTTTATATCTCAGAGATTTATCAGCCAATTTTTTTTTCAGTTTGTCTTTTTATCTATATTCATCATTAAGCCTGTTATTTGTTATAAATTAAACATTAGTCTTATTGTAGGTACCTACCGTGACAAATATTGTTTCTTGTTATCCATGTTGATTTTGACTGAAGCACTAACTTGTCTCAAGTGTCTTGAAGAATGTCCAATATTTAGTCTTCAAGTAGTAAGCTTTATAATATTTCAAAGTCCCATCTTGCATACGTCATAGAGTTCCCCGAACGGATTACAAACCCCTTATGGCTTGAGATGGGACAGTTTGAGGGATGTACTTCAGACCCAACCCTTCCCTTATCCCTCTTGAGTGATATCATCAAAGTGTGACTGGAGAATTGATACAGTTACTGAGTTTTTAAGCCAAATGCAGCGCCGGCCCTCGTCCTGAATCAGGGTAGAACGAGATTCTTTCGGCGCGTTTTATTTCTGAAAACTAGTCATCATCATCATTTGAGCCATAGGACGTCCACTGCTGGACATAGGCCTCCATCATCGATCTCCAAAAGGGTCGGTTGAAAGCGGCCTGCATCCAGCGTTTCCCTGCGGTCTCTTTTAGGTCGTCTGTCCATCTACTTAGTGGGTGGACGTCCTACGTTGCGCTTACCGGTCCGTGGTCTCCATTCCAGAACCTATCGGCCCATCGCCCATCTGTTCTGCGTGATATGTGCCCTGCCCACTGCCACTTCAACTTGCTAATCCGGTGGGCTATGTCGGTGACATTTGTTCGTCTACGGATCTCCTTATTTCTGATCCGATCTGGTAAAGAAACTCCGAGCATAGCCCTCTCCATAGCTCGTTGTGCGACTGAAAACTAGTATCGTCCAAGAAATGGATATTTTTCCGGAATAAAAAGTAGCGCATGTGCTAATCCAGGATGCTAACTATTTCCACATCAAAATTGTATGCTGGTTACAAACAATGCAAGTACGCCCTGCCGCTACCTCCACGAGGCGTGAAGCGCCATCTAAATTTTATTTTTTGCTCGTTTTTTTTCGCTTTTCGCACTTTGGCGCTTATTAGTATGTAGCGCCTAGAGCGACCACTCCTCTCGCTTTACCCCAGGGCCACCGCTGGCCAGATGTGGGGAAAAGTAGTATCCTTGCGATCCGATCACGCCTGAAGCGTAGTTATAAGCTTCTATGCTAGACGGCTCCCTGACTCTTATGACTTTCCCTGGAGCCTTTGAGTCACCCAACATATTTTAGGTACCTACACAAAAATTTCAATCGGGAGTAATCGGAGTATGTAGTCATGCTTAAAAACGCTAAAATCTCTTGAAATACTCGCGAGACAGCAGACGAAAGCGGTTAGCACGATCTCAAGAGAGTGAGTAGCAACGTGCGGCAAGCTTAGTTTCTGATCGTAAACATCACGGCGAGGCCCGTGCTTCAGAGACTGTTGCAGCGAGATACACGTCTGACTGCTGATCGGGAACACCATGATCTGTCCAAAGACTACAATATAACCATCTCGCGAGTCCAGAGACGTTTACACAGCGTGACATGCATTTGACAGCAACCTGTAATAAGCGTCACGCACTGTCTTTGGAGTCGAAAACGCTTACGCAGCGTTACAAACATCTGAATGCAGACCGCGAGCAGCATGCCAATAACAAAGCTCTCCAGACAGAGCAAAGTCAAAGATGGCAAAGTTAAAAATGATGTGAGGCGGCAAGGGATTATTATGAAAATGAGCGTCAAGGCGGCTTTGGAAATTGACGAGTTAGGAATAAGACATGTTAGAAAGTTGTCAAATTTAGAAATGGACAAGTTCGGAAGTGGACAAGCTTGACCGGAGAGTCAAGAACGTTGTGAGACTCTATCCATTGAAAGGAGAAGAATTCCAGATTTTCACCAAATATAACTGAAAATAGAACTCTAGCGCGAGCTCAGAATCAGTGGTGATAGACTGCGGAATTCCTTGACTAAAGCTATAAATACACCGGACAAGACAGAATATTTCCAAAAATCGGAATGGGTTTCTGGGTAAATCAAGGTCTTAGTTGAATAAAGTGGGTTTATTTATCAACATACCATCAACTACGCTGCTTTTTCTCTCATGGGTAGTGTGTCAGAAAGCTGTAGCCATTGTCAAGCCTTGAAATTAGCGTAAGAGTCTAAAGGACTGTTTTGTTCTGGCGGTAAGGTCATCACTAATTTTTATCTTTAGAGATGGCACATTGTAATATGAAACTTGATAAAACTTTATATTATCAACCTTCATTCTATCATGAAGATATCGCCTAACATACACAAAAAAGAACCGTCGTATTAAGATCTTCTCTATCTTTACTTTGTAGTATCATGCGCATACAATTATTCGGTCCACGCGAGTGAGGAAACCTGCATACGTACGGAGAAGAAATTCAATGGCGTATGTGAATCCACCAATCCGCCCTGGGCCAGCGTGGTAGATATGCCTTTTAACACTTCCATCATGGAGCTTAGGTTCTTAGCTCTTGCGGTTTCCACCCCCAGACGGTCGGTTAAGGCAAGCCAGGGGGCGGGGCTCTGGGGTTTTAGCCCCATGGAACAGGGGTACGCGGTGTCGCCACTCACCGATAGCTCGCCATAAAGCCGCCCCTGAGTTTTGTTTTATTTTATTTGTTATTATTAGATAGACTTACCTATTTATTATGACCATTATGAGTCATGATATCCCCACTCAACAATCAGTTGTCTCAATTGAATAACTACGGCATCGTTCCACGAATCGATCTGAAGTAGTCAGTATTTCTGATGCACCCCAATTATTCTATTGAGGACTTAGGTCAAATGCAGATTTTCTGAAAATTACTACACATTGGGGTCACAACCCCCGATAAAAGAGCTCATAATCTTAAAACGGCTAAATTAGAAATTCTTGAATTATAGCTAAGACTAGAATACGAAAAATAAAAAGATACCACACTAAATTCTAGGCTTGTTTAATTTATATTCACCAGAATAACACAAAAATCAGCGGCGTAAAATACGGTTAGACAGCTTAAGCTTCCAGATTCTGTTCGTGACGTCGTAACACAGATAATAAATAAAGATTTGTCTGTATGTCAGGCCTTGTTTACGTTACAGGTTTCTTGGATTTTATTATTTCGGTGTGTTTTTTACTTTGTTTATGGTAAAAATTGTGATAGTAATATTTTTTGTATCTTGTCTTACCTGCTGTGCATAAAACGGGAATATAAATATGCAAAACGGTGTAAATTTTTGTTTGTGGGTAAGTATTCGTAGCCCTTTTTTTGTGTGGATTTCTGTCACCCAGGGAAATCCTGCTGCGCCTCTTTTTCGTAATTTGTAAAGAATATGATTTTGGAAGGAGTGCTGATAGAGCCGATAGAAGGTAATGCTTCTCCTTTCACTTTACGTTACACCACTGGAACGTCGTACGGCCAGAGACAGCAATTTTAATTAAAAGGACTTACCCTCTGGCTGCCACGTTAAATCCAGGGGAAGGAAGTGTTTAGGTTGATAGAGTGCGCCTCTACTCCCTGGTGCCTGTAAATACTTGCGTAAAATTGCCTCATGGTTAATCCGCCACCTCTGTCTAATATAATGTTGTTTGAATTTTTATTTAATTTCGAATAAAATAAAAATCCCGCGCAAATCTCGCGAGTTCCCCAGTTATACCGTCAATTCATCTTCGTTTTTATAATTCATTGCTATTTACTAAATTTTATCAAAATAAGTCCGGTCTCATGCCACTATTACACACTTGCCAAGTTTTTTTAGCTCCAGCAAGCAACTGGAAGAACATAGTAAAAACTGGACAAAATTTTATTTACATCATTATCGCTTTTTTATTTTCTTTTAATATTTAAATGTAGCAAATCGACTACTTGCTACAATCTATCATTCAAAACTCTAAAAACCTAGCAAAATTACAACTAAAGATTTTGTATTTTTTTTTTCAATTTACTATCAATGCTAAAAATTAGAGTAAGTACTAGATATAGATAAGTATTTAGATCGTTACTAACATTTTGTTCTCTTTTTTTTCAGATCCATCCTTATTGGCGGCCCAATCTAGTCCACGTACTTCAAAAATGTTAACACAGCTCCCTTAACCTAGCTCAATAGATAGTTAATTGGCCTGAGAAAGAGAAAAAAAGGTCTGAAAATTCTAAGATTGAAGTGGGATAGAAGAAAACAAAAGTTATGGACTCAAAAAACGATGAAATCGAACTTAGTGCGCAAGGGACTAGTAACAAACCTAGGTAAGTTAAAACTAAAAATCTTGAAGCAATTTTACTAAGTAATGGACCAATAACCAAAACCAAAATATTTATGTGAAATAGTAAAAGTACAGGTCTCATAGAGCAAAACCTATTTTTTATTCCTTTCTTTCGATAATTAGTAATTTACTACTAGCCCAACAGTATCCCACACTAGAAATTGTAAAATAGATTTTATAGACAGCTTCAGTAAGATTTGTACGTACAACACCCAGGAAAGTGCCTACATTACTTTCCCAACAAAGTAAAATCTTGAAATTGTAAATAATACCAAATAAAACACCTTTTGCTTGTGTCGCCAATCGTTTATATTTTCTTTTTATAGTTGCTAAATGTTTTATTTATGATGATAATTGTTACGTTTCCTATGCAGTTTAATTGAATATTTAAAGCGAATTCTGAAAAAATTGTTTTATTCCAGCGATGTGGCCCTCAAATCAGATCTACCAGAAAGAGGCACTTGGGGCAGCAAACTCGACTTCATCCTCTCCGTCATTGGCCTGGCTATCGGCTTGGGCAATGTCTGGAGATTCCCCTACCTCTGCTACAAGAATGGAGGTGGCGCCTTCTTGATACCTTACTTCCTAACGCTGATCCTGGCTGGAATACCCATGTTTTTCATGGAGCTGGCGATGGGACAGATGTTGACAATCGGTGGATTAGGAGTCTTTAAGATTGCGCCAATTTTCAAAGGTGAGTACGTACCTCATACGTTTTTAGGTCAACTTTTATCCCAGAGTAGTAGAGTTTTTCGGCATAAAAATAGAAAATGCGATATCTTGACTCCAATATCTAGAATGCTCATTTTGTTTTTAATTAGGCTTAAATGCTGAATTTTGGTTTTGGCAAAAGCTTTTGACACTGTCACTGTTAAAACTATCCCTGTTGAAACTTTTTGTTGAAACTCATCTTGAAACTTGGAATTTATCAAAATACGTAACCAAACATTCTTAAGCTAATCCACTTCGTTGTTCAACTCTGGATGAATTGAAAATGTGCACTGTAAACCGTCGTGTAGTTTCAGTTTGTCCACCAGCTCCATTTCTTTCTTTTATAAACTAACATCACATCGTAACGTAAAGATTATTGGTTCACTTACCATCATACTATAATATTATAAACGCGAAAGTGTGTTTGTTTGTTGGTTTGTTTGTTCCTCTTTCACGCAGCAACAGAGCAACGGATTCACCTCATTTTTTGCATGGGTATAGTTCAAAGGTCGGAGAGTGACATAGCTAGTTTTCATCGTCACCATTATCATCACTACGCGGGTGAAACCGCGGAGGCACAGCTAGTAATTTTTATAAAGGAGAAACTTACAAAATACAATATGTAAAATGTCACATGGCATTTACAGAAAATATTTTTCGCTAAAATAACTTCAGGTTCAGGTATAATTAGGTACAATATTTTATCTCCCCACCTGAAAATTTAAATTGAAAATCCCATAATAAAAGAGGGTCGACCAAAGGTCTGAAACATTTCATTTTCAGAGACAAAATAGCTATTATTCTCCTGAAATACTTGAAAAATGACATCCGAGGTGTGAGGGATAATTACGGGAGATGAAATAAAACTCTTCATACCTGTGCGACTAATGTGACTATAAAGGGTTTCCACATTTACTGAGCTAAAAAATTATACAGTATACATAGTTATTTGTATTTATTCAGTTCATGAAACCTAAGCTCAGAAGCCTACTGTATGAGGCAGTATGAGCTAAACTACTAAAAAAACGATTTATCGGTGTTAGTCATCGTGTACTTACACATTTGTGTGAAAACGGAATACTATACTCGCCAAGTTAATACAATGTAATTCTTATTAATTCAGCAGAAAATATGTCATATTCTCCTTTAAAACAAATTATACAACCATGTAAAAAAAATTATATTGTCACCACGTATTGCAACTGGTTCACTCAGCATTGTAGTCGCGTTTGTTGATCAGGTGTCACAGTTTAAAAGGGTCGGTCGGGGTTGCAAAGGTTTTCAGACCATTGATTCCAGCCCTTTGTCAAAAGTTTTTCTTTTGTTGCAAACATCCTTTGGAATTCGGGATTTTGTTGAGCTCTGTAAAACTTATTATGAGTAGAGCATTTTTCGTTGGCTGTGTTGGAAACAAACGAAATTTGTTGAAATCAATTTAAGAACCTTTTGTTTTATTCTTTCTTTTGTTTTTACCGATGAGTTTGTACAATATGTTTCTTTTTACTGTAAATTTTATTTTCCTCCGTGTTTGTATCGCAAAAATGAATTTCTTATTCTATGACATTTTTTTTTCTTAATTCTTTACAACTTCAAGAATTCTTGCACTCGGCAGTCATCCCTTCTTTTCATGACTTTCTACAACTTTTTATGATTGTAAAAGGTTTTTACTGTCAATAGTTTGCTTCTTTCTCTTCTTGACCATGTTCTAAGTAATCTTATACTTGTCTTTATATTCTTGTGCTTTTTATTCCGTTAAATTAGGAGTGTTGTTTTATTCCTGTTTCTTCTGATGCGTCGCGGTTTTACCATCGCATTAGCCACCACCACCTGAAAGTTTGTCGACATATCATAGATCACTGAAAAGTGCACACTGTGCGATTCATGCGATCTTTTTTGCCTCACACCTGCAAAATGTGGAATGAGTTACCTTCCGCGGTGTTTCCGAGAAGCTACAATATGGGGTTCTTCAAAAGGCGAGTTATGTAGTTTTGATGTCTCTGGTGTTACAAGTATCCATAGGTAATGGTAGGTATGGTGACAGCTTACTATCGGGCAGCCCGTCAGCTTGTTTGCCACCAATGGCATTAAAATTATAGTAATTTTCGCATGCTATGTGCAGGTATCGGGTACGCGGCAGCAGTCATGTCATGTTGGATGAATGTGTACTACATCGTCATCCTCGCGTGGGCTATCTTCTACTTCTTCATGTCTATGCGAGCCGGTAAGTTAATTTACCATTTAATGTTCCTTTACACTACTGACTGTCCCGGTGACCCAGTTGCCCAGTGATTCCTGCGCTTGGGGGCGTGGATTCGATTCCCACCTAGAACAAACATCAAGTGAAGAACATTTGTGCTTATTCTATATCAAGGTGTTAATATCTATTTAAAAATATACATAATTATAAAATTATGTATATTTAAAAATATACATAATTATAAAAATATGTATATTTAAAAATATACATAATTATAAAAATATACATAATTATAAAAATATACATAATTATAAAAATATGTATGTGAATACCAGTCTCTGGCAGCCATAGTGCAGTGCAAGCTTTGGCTTTTTTGGGGTCAGACGACCGTGTGTGCAAAAATTTGCTGAATATTTAAGGAATTAATTAAATAATATAGAGCAAAAATAAGAGCTTAATTTATTAACATAGAGCTACACGGCACTGCCTCTGTCGGATCGGCCACAAAGTCATTGCTCTAAGACTGATAATAATCAGTTACTCAGCGAAAATATAAAGTCGAGACTCGAGAGTTAGTTTTCACTAAATTTTCATCGTCAAAGACCTGTGTGTCTAAGTAGGTGTGATTTATTGTCTATTTGTTATTACGATATAAACAGCTATATTGGTTTATGATGTAGAGATGTGGTGTGTTTTGATTCTGCGTTAGATGTTCTGGATTTTCCAACCTCTTTTTCAACCTGAGAAACAGGGTTGTAAATTGATTTATAGTTTATTAATTAAAAGGCAATTACATCAGTCAACCAAATTTTAAAAAGTTTCTCAAAGCTCCACTAAAGTGGTATCCCGGAAAATGTGAACAGATTAGAAAATCGCGGGTGACAGAATTTAAAAACTAATACTCTTTTTAGATGTTCCCTGGCGAAACTGCGATAACTACTGGAACACGGCGACGTGTGTGAACCCATACGATCGGAAGAACTTGACCTGCTGGTCTTCATTAGCAGACACCAGCACGTACTGCACTCTCAATGGAAAGAACATCAGCAAGGCGATTCTGTCTGATCCAGTCAAGGAGTTTTGGGAGTAAGTAGTACCTACATAAAACCAGGGGCCTTACGGTTAGCTGTTTTAAGCAATTGAGTTTCGGTGATAAATAAAGTTGCGCAACCGCAAACCGTATTTGGGCGCATTAAGGTTCAGGTTCGAGTAATTTTCCGAACTGCGCTGTAACGTTAGTTTGAGACAGCGTAAGGAGTTGACCGTAAGGTTTTTCTATTGCCACATTGGCAGTTCTAACTGAAGTGGACAGTGAGAAGTGGAATTGGAGTGAGGTAATTCCGTTAGTATGCTGGATATGATATAATGTCTAACCGCCACTTTCTTGGATGCCACTAGCATGATGAATATACATTGCGGTAATGCAATTATGCTACATCGTAGACCGCATCATTGCTTAACATCAGGCCAGTTGACGGTCAAAGGCAATCCTATAATTTAATTTTTTAAAGCAGAATTCTTGGTGATAAGTAATATGAACTTGTACGATCGGCAGAATTTGGCCTGCTAGTTCTCACTGCTAAACAATAGAACGTACTGCATCTTCAATGGGAAGACGTCAGCATGGCGATCCTGTCTGACCTGGGCAAAAAGATTTGAAAGTGAGCAACACGCAAAATAGACAGACGACCTAAAAGATACCGCAGGGAAATGTTGAATGCAGGCCGCTTCCAATCGGCCCTTTTAGAGATCGATGGGGAGGCCTATGTCCAGCATTGGACGTCCTATGTCTGAAATGATGATGATGAAGCCCGTTTAAAATTGTTCATTGAAGGACCTTACTTTGTCTTGTACCGAAGTTGTTCCTCTACAAAATATGGATCATTTTCCAGACGTCGTGCACTCCAGATCTCCAGTGGCATCGAACACATGGGCAACATCCGTTGGGAGCTTGCCGGGACCTTACTCCTGGTGTGGGTCCTATGCTACTTCTGCATCTGGAAGGGCGTGCGCTGGACAGGGAAGGTCGTCTACTTCACAGCGCTCTTCCCTTACTTCCTCCTCACTGTGCTGCTTATCAGAGGTTAGTTGATGAAAAAGATTATAAGTATAGAATAAAGCTTATTTGGAATTCTCTCATAAATCTCAGCTTGTTAAAACTATTCTTGAGCAAAGGCAATCTGAATAGCTTTGTTGTTGAAGACGATATTATGCTTCTTACGACAGTTCCAACCTTCACTTTCCCAATATTCTGCCCGTTGTGTGCAGCAGTGAATTGAAAATTTGAGATAGGCACCAAAACAATGTAAGAAAAGTTAAAATTTACCTGATGCCTTAACATTAAGAGATCATGCATGTGTTTATGTTTATATTTGATGTGAAATATTGGCGTGCCTTGGCAGTAAAAACGATTTGTAAGCTGTGACAGACATGACGTCATATGCTCTCTTATGCCGTCATGTTTCACATCTGTCGGGCGTTCCGTGACGGCGGACTTTTTTCTTTTCTTCTCAGGTATCACCCTCCCCGGCGCAATGGAAGGCATCAAGTTCTACGTGATGCCTAACATGTCCAAACTAATGGAGTCCGAAGTGTGGATAGACGCCGTTACTCAAATCTTCTTCTCCTACGGTCTCGGGCTGGGAACTCTGGTCGCTCTTGGAAGCTATAACAAGTTTACTAACAATGTCTACAAGTAAGTTTTCTAGAATAATAAAAAAAAATGGGTTGGCTAAGGCAGTTTTCGATGCCTTCTTTGATTGAACATTTGTCATTCGCGCTTTCAACTGAAAGAATCTGGGTGTCTTCAAATTACGTGTGAATCGGTTTCTTCTAGGCAAACGTGCTCCATCGTAGACCGCACCGTCGCTTTATATCAGGCGAGTTAGCGGTCAAACGATTTTAAAAAAAAGCGCTGTTGACTAGAATATTAATAATTTTCAAGCCGTCCTTAGCTTTGCTGTTAATTTAAGACCCCAAATAATTTGGACCTATTTCTTTGATAAGACCCCTATGGATCTGTCATACCATCCCCGCCCTATTCCCAAGCCTAGCGCAGATGACAATGGAGTGAAAAGGTGAAGAGCGGAAAAAAGAAGTGAAATTTTGAGTCACGGGGCCTCATTATAACAGTTATATGATTACTAACGGGATATTTACCGTGGTAAAGTTATGGAAGGAGCTCCCGATATTTCAGAGCAATTACATGCACCATGTTCACGGGAAGACTGAAGAATACGTGTGGTTGGTCGAAAGTCCGCGTTTGAATATGCGTTCAAAATACTATACACAGTGATACAATGATTGTGTTTTGTCGGAACATGGGTTCGAGTTCTAGTAATAACCGTAGCAAAAGACTAAAGAAGAGCGTAAATCGTTTTGTCTGCACCTAACTTTGAACTGTTCGACCAACCACCCACATTCTTCAGTCTTCTCGTGAACATGGTGCATGTAACTGCGCCGTAATATCGGGAGATCTATCCACAACCTTATCACGGTAAATATCCCGTTAATAATCATATAATTGTAGTGAAAAACCGTGATAGTTTAAAAAAGTGTCCCATTATAACAATTGACACTTTTCCATAATTTTCCAGGGATGCTCTGATAGTGTGTAGCGTGAACTCGAGTACGTCCATGTTTGCCGGGTTCGTCATCTTCTCTGTGGTCGGGTTCATGGCACATGAACAGCAGAGACCCGTCGCTGAGGTAGCTGCTTCTGGTAAGAAAAATAGTTTCTTTTACTATTGCATTCAGAAAGTTTTCAATATAATTATGCTTACGCATAATAATATATAGACTGTACTAAGCAAAAAGAAGATCATTGTGAACAACTTTTAATATGGGACCAACCCTGAAACAAAGACCACTATGCCGTCAAACCGCATTTTAAATTTGTATTAAACAAAATTTAACTGCGTTACATAAATGGCCATTAGAACATGAAAAACAAATTGTCAAGAACTTCTGGGATTCGAACTAAAAAACTAAAAACGTGTTTTAAATGGCCTGTTTTCGCCAAATTATTCTATCAAAAAAGGCTTCACTGATTGGTGAAGCTCTGGTGTCTGCTGACCGTTTTTAACAGCTTTGTTTCTTAAATTGAAGCAAACATATTTATATCCTCAACTATGTATAATCAAAATATGAAATTAATACTATAATTTTTAAACTTTCGCGATTTGAACACAGGTTTTAAATGTTTTATGCGTGCGTTCCTGATAAATGTTTAAAACGTGAAATTAGTACTGTTTTTTATCAAGGCGAAAATTGATGCAACGCAACCAAAAGTGATGAAATTTCAACTCTTAATTCCAGGCCCTGGTCTAGCCTTCCTTGCATACCCATCTGCCGTTCTTCAGCTCCCTGGCGCTCCACTCTGGTCCTGCTTGTTTTTCTTCATGCTGCTTCTCATTGGTCTGGACAGCCAGTTCTGCACGATGGAAGGGTTCATCACGGCGGTGATCGATGAGTGGCCGAAGTTACTGCGACGAAGAAAGGAGATCTTTATTGCGATTACTTGTATGATTTCGTATTTGGTCGGGCTGTCATGTATTTCCGAGGTGAGTTAGAATTCTGTTATGACTGACACTTTTAACAAGTATACATTGTTCTTTTTAAATCCCCGATTTAAGAGCTGATAATATTCAATCAGCTGACTCAAACGGCAAAACAGATTTTCTTAAATCATAGCTAGGAACCAAATACCAAACCAATCCAATATAGTTATGTCTACCAAATACTTGGCTTTACTCATTATTATCAATTACTATTCCACGCAGAGCTACGCCTGCTTGTCAGAAACGCTACTTGCTTACCCACTTTGCATTTTATTTATGTCGGTTCTCAATTACAAATGTAAAATATAAATATTATAGTACCTGTTATGGAAACTGACGTGGTTTTCACACATTTTGTTTATATAATACGGGAATTACTTACGGAATACGCCGACTATAGTTTTGACCTTTTTTAAGGTCTATAGTCGGAGTAAGCGAGTTAATCTTATGTGAGTAATTCCTGAATAATTGAAACAATGTAAATTGTTGTTATAAATTTGTTCACTTCTAAAAGATAAACGTCTCTTTCCAGGGTGGCATGTACGTGTTCCAAATCCTCGACTCGTACGCCGTGTCCGGGTTCTGCCTCCTCTTCCTGATTTTCTTCGAATGCGTCTCCATCTCCTGGGCGTTCGGTGTTAACCGCTTCTACGACGGAATCAACGAGATGATCGGATACTACCCCACGATCTGGTGGAAGTTCTGCTGGGTTGGGTTCACGCCTGCCATCTGCATCGTGAGTAGCCTTTTATTTTACTTATGAACAGGATTTTGTAAGAACGATCATCTCAGGCCTTTTTATTAGCGTAGAGAAACGTGGTAGTTTATGATCAAACAACTCGAGTATATAATTGTATACAACTTTTATTTTTGGTACGAACACAGAAATCGTGAAATAAAATCTGCTGTTCCATAGCAAAATGTCATCCAAACTTAACTAAATGTTTGAAACAGCTGTTTTTATTTTGCGATTGTGGGGTTGTTCCAGTAAAAGTTGTATATAATGATGTGTCCTTGTGTCCTTGTGTCCTTGTGTCCTTTGTGTAGATATTATACACCAATTCAATCGATAGGTAATATTAAAAATGTTTTTTTTTAAAGAGAGTATAAATAGTTTATTTCAATCGCATCATCCGCTACCGCCTGAAAGTTCATCCACATATTATAGATTTGTGAAAATCACACATTGTGCATATTACACGATCTTTTTTGCCTTACACCTACAATCTGTGGAATGAGCTCCTGCATAATTTCCGAGTAACTATAGAATGGAGTTCTTCAAAAGTGCTGTTGCTGTTAGTTTCAAAGGTTGGCAATGTATCTGTGATACCCCTTGAACGTTGTTGTTTCAGGTATCCCATAAGAAACGGTGATCGCTTACCATCAGGTGGCCCGTCTGCTTGTTTGCCACTTATGGCATAAAAAACATAGGCCTCCCCTATCTATCTTCAAAAGGGCCGGCAAGAAGCGGCCTGCATCCAGCGTTTCCCTGCGGTCTCTTTGCCACCTATGGAATAAAAAGCTATCTACAGTGGACCCCCGATAATCCGGCCCCTGTCTAATACAGCGCCCCCTGTAATCCGACATGACTTAGAATTACATGTATGTTTGACAATCTTTGCTAATACATATAGATCACGCAGGTTTGAACAGGTCACAACTCGTACACGCCACCGCTATTGTGCTCGACGCGTATGCATTGTTTTACTTAGTTTGAATTTGACTACTAGTGATAGCGGTACGGCCTAGCGTGCGTTCATTGTTTACTATTTATTCAGGCAGTGCTCTATAATCCGACAAATTCGATAGTCCGACACTGCCCTGCATAATGTTTGCCGGATTACCGGGGGTCCACTGTATCTAGTAAGGATGATTACCGTTAGCTAACTTGAGATCATAAACCACATTATCCGGCTGTTTCAGAGCGTATTCATCTTCAACCTCGTCCAGTGGACTCCGATCAAGTACATGGACTACGAGTACCCGTGGTGGTCGCACGCGTTCGGCTGGTTCACCGCTCTGTCTTCCATGCTGTGCATCCCGGGGTACATGGTCTACCTGTGGCGGGTCACTCCGGGCACCTGGCGGGAGGTAAGCTATAAGAGGGCTTACGGCAGCGCTCACTGTCCAGAACTATTTCCTTCGTAAAATTTTGAAGAAAAAATAATAATAATGGGAATTAGGGATTTTTAAAATTGATTAGGTATTTAGAAACGTTTAGCCATGAACTCACCTGTTGCTAAGCGACGATGTGGGCGAAGATGAAACAAACTTGAAAGAGATGAAATAATTTACCATTCACTCTGGAAACCCAGTTCGGAACTTAGTTCTCACATTAGTTCTAGAAGTTGTCGATGGGTACGTCTACCTAGGACAAACAGTCCAACTAGGCAGGTCCAACTTTAAGAAAGAGGTCAATCGGCGAATCCAACTCGGTTTGGCAGCGATCGGTAAACTTCGCAACGTCTTCTCGCCCAAAATACCTCAGATTCGATCTTCGAGTGATTACATACGACACTGAAGCGTAGTCTCTCACTATGGGCCTTATAAATATGTTTACAAGTCGCACAACGAGCTATGGAGAGGGCTATGCTCGGGGTTTCTCTGCGAGATCGAATCAGAAATGAGGAGATCCGTAGACGAACGAAAGTTACCGACACAGCCCATCGGATTTGCAAGCTGAAGTAGCAGTGGGCAGAGCACACAACACGCAGAAAACCTTAGCCACAAAGCTATCATCAACGCCATAAATTGCTTAATATAATAATTTTTAAAACTTGGCACAATAAAGGAGTCAAACAAATACCTCTGATGTAGTTTTATGATTGTATGTATCTTTACTTGCGAATTCAATTCCAATGTTTTCCGCAGAAATTCCACACAATCGTCAGAATCCCTGAAGATGTACCCGCGCTTCGTACCAAGATGCAGCTGGAAGAGATAGCAAAGCACGGCAAAGCTTAAATCTTATAACCATGGATCTAAGCTTTATAACTTGTCTCGTGGCGTAACATGTTCCGTAACGTAACTTGTCTTATGGCGTAACATGTTTCGGGACATAATATATCTCGTGGCGTAACATGTTTATTGACGTAACTTATCGCGTGGCGGAGCATGTTACGTGACGTAACTTGTCTCTTGGCGTAACGTGTTTCGTGACATAATTTGTCTCATTGCGTAACGTGTTTCGTGACATAATTTGTCTCGTGGCGTAACATGTTTCGTGACGTAACTTGTCTCGTAGCGTAGCATGTTCTGCCAAGTAACTTGTTTCATGATATGGCTCTCACAGGGACTTGCAAGCTTGCCTGTGACTTTATTTGATTAATATTTCATTGTGATACAATAATATAAAAATGAAATGGTAACATTTTGTAAGTAAAAGTACAGATAACATCAGCAATATTAACAACAAAAAACTACTCACTGCAGTTAAAAGTATGTAGAAATATTTATGTTTCAAACTAGATTATAATATCGCACCAATTGCAATAAAAATATTAATCGAATAAAATAACTTACGGATTCGATTAAAATAAATTCTAAATGTAACGCACAATTTAATCGTTATGCGCCAAATGTATCGTGCCATATAAATTATTTATTTATTAACTTTATAATATTTATCGTGATTTCCATTGTAGCTCCCCGAATTATTAGTGTCATCGGGCTTTATATTCAATTTATTACAAATAAGTATTATAAATCAGTTGTTATTATTTATGAAATAATAATTATTGTTTTATTTAGTTGTAAGTTAAAATGGTCGACAATTTGATGACTTTCCATTCTCTTGTGGTTGCGTAGCGACGCGTTCACGTAGATTTACATTGTACAATTATATTTAATTAATTACATTACTATTAATTATTTTATTTTATTATTATGACCAAAAATATATCACCACATAACTAGATTTAGGTGAGTGTAATAATTATTAAAATAAAACTATTTATCGTCTTCCATGTAGCTAAAGCTTTTAGGCATTAATGTGGCTAGGATTAATAAATGTAACATTGATTATTATTATTTTATTTAACATAATATTTACAAATTTGCATTCATAATTAACATTTCAATTGAAATCTAGAACTATGTCTACGGCCTAAACCAAAATGATTAATAAAATTATTGTATTAGTTAAAATTATATTTATTAAATATTTAACTCGAGTGCTACTCGTCATTATTATTTTAGATAATTATGGCATTATAATTCTTTGTTATCCTGTAAGGATCTTCTATTTAATAAAATATATTTGATGTTTAGATTGTAGATTAAGATTTTTATTGAAGTATTATAAAACCGCAGTGTGACGCGTGTTTTTTGAATCTTTATGGTGTTTTAGAAATTGTATTATTAAGCTTTTATGAAAGTGTAGATTATATACTGCATTTATTCTTATTTTATTACTATTGATTTAATGTGCTTAGTGCATGAATTTTTTTTGTTAAAATGTGTTACTTTTGTTATATAATTCTCTAGGTTATAAGGTTTGAATGGTTGTTTTCATCATATCTTAAAAATAAGATATAGTACATTTATAACGTTTCTAAATCTTTATTCGTTTTGGTTTTGCAGGTTTAATTGTTTCTATATAATATTACAAACAATTTTTTTAAATATATTACTTACATAAAAGCTTATATTTATAATCTTAGTAATGAAATCTGTGTTCCATCGAGACCAAATATCGAATCAAATGTAACATTTAAATAAATTATAAATCTATATTATACTGTAGATTTTATATCTATTATCTACATGAAATCTGACGATAGTTTAGTTCTGAATCCAAAATAATAACAGGGTGGCAAACTTAACATAAAGAAATATCAATCATTACCCTTAATTATCTTTTAATATAAAAATCTATAAAACCCAGTTTACTATTTATGGAGCGTGTGTTCAAAAATAATATCAGTATTATTGTCAATATAGTCAATTCTAAAATGATTAAAAATTTAGTAAACATTCGTAGAGTTTAAATTTAAACGGATAATAAATATATTTAATATACATTTATTAAAATTTTGTATTTATTCTCTTAAATGTTTATGAAGTAGTATTTGATGGAAATATTTAAAATAATGTAGCCAAATTTCGATGTCTATTTATAGTAAGTAAAATGATACAATTCTAATATTAGACAAAATATTCAAAATAATTATTGCCCTATATCTTCATGCAGTTTTGTGCCAAAATATTTATATACAATTGTGCTTCCAGTACATATTTTTAGCTTAATATTGTAATAAAAACTTATTTACCTTTATTAGATATAGTTTTAAAACCAGAAATGTACTTTTAACAAAATTATTTATTTTTAAGATTAAATGGTTTGGTTCCAATCTGTTAGTACCTATAACATCATTATTTGTAATATACAAAAATAAATTAATAAGCAATAAAATATTTATCAATAATAATTGTTTTGCAACAAAGAACTTTATGGTCATAAGGTATCTTATTAAACCAATCATCAATTTTTAATCTTAAAAATAATTTGATGAGAATTATTTACGTAAATATATCGATATTATTATTGTAGTGTTATTTTATTAATAGATATTTTTTCCGTGTTTGAACAACAAACGTTGGTATTATACAGTTGCTTAATTTGAATTTTGTGTATATTATTAAACACATTTTAAAAATGTTCACACAACAGTTACAAATTCTTAACTTATGTATGCATTAATTACTGTATGTATGTAGTTTAAAACAAAGTTATTTATTTCAATAAATAGTTAATCAAATAACGTTGTATTATTATTTAATGCTATATCATCATCATCCAGAGACTTCCACTGCTGAAGATAGGCCTCCCCCTTAGACCTCCACACTGAACGACAGCCTGCCATCTGCATCCACTGGATGCCCGCGACTCACGATGTCGTTGGTCCATCTAGCGTAGGTAGGCCACCTACGCTGCGTCTTCCGGTTCGTGGTCTCCACTCAAGAACTTTTCTTCCCCATCGGTTATCGGTTCTTCGAGCGATAACCGATGGGGTAGAAAAGGGCCCGTACCAATGAGCTCTTTGGAGCTTATGTACGGATTTTCATACCTACCACAGGCTTTTCGGTGAAGGAAAACATCGTGAGGAAACCTGGATACGTAAATGGAGAAGGAATTCAATGGCGTATGTGAATCCACCAACCCGCACTGGGCCAGCGTGGTGGATATGGTCCAATCACCCTTTCGGGGGTAGGCTAAAAGTCCAGCAGTGGACTGTTAAAAGGGTGATTATGATGATATTTATGAAACCTATTATAGAGTGGATAAAAGCAATACTACCAGTTACTATAGTTTTTTATAAGTAAGAAAAGCCTCATTACTTTTAAATTTAAAAATTATATTAATTAGATTTGGAACCCTAGAGTGGAAAATAGCATCTGACTTGACACACTAAGTACATAATATTTTTGCAATCGCACTGTGTTACTAGGGCCACGTCTTTAATTGAGTTATTACTTTTTTGACAAATCCTGTTTGACATCTTTTAGCATGATTATGTTAATTTAAATTCATACATGGGGTACAGTCAGCTTACTTGTTATGTTTTTACGTGTGTTTAATATCGCTGTCAAGGCTTGGAACCGGTTTAAAATAAACCGGCTTTAGAGGTTAAACCCAATTTGGTACAATTATTTCGTTCAGAGCGTTTTTTTTTCCAATCTATTATTAGTTTTATAATTTGGCATTTTTAATTAAGTAATGATATGTAATTTTGTAATTTTAATTTGTAACAAAATATGGACATGGTCTGAAATAAATAAATATTATTATAGGCTTGCGTTTGACCGCCAACTCACCTGATGTAAGGCGACGATGCGGTCTACGATGGAGCACGCTTGCCTAGAAGAAACCGATTCACTCGTGATTTGAAGACACCTAGTTTGTCACTATGGGGGAACTCCTATAAGAGTGTTTTGAAAACCTTAATTAGGTAACCGCACTACATTTGGTAGTGGGGTTTCTCTACGAAATCGAATCAGAAATGAGGAGATCCGTAGACGAACGAAAATTACCGACATAGCCCACCGGATTAGCAAGTTGCAGTGGCAGTGGGCAGGGCACATATAGCGCAGAACAGATGGCCGATGGAGCCGAAAGGTTCTCGAATGGAGACCAAGAACCGATAAGCGCAGCGTAGGACGTCTACCCACAAGATGGACAGACGACCTGAAAGAGACCGCAGGGAAACGCTGGATACAGGCTGCTTCGAACCGGCCCTTTTGGAGATCGATGGGCGAGGTCTATGTCCAGCAGTGAACGTCCTATGGCTGAAATGATGATGATGAAATGAGTTTTTTTTTTAAATCATCATCATCATCATCATCATCAGCCTCTAACTGTCCACTGCTGGACATAGGCCTCTCCCAATGCACGCCACTGAGCACTGGCACTGGCTTTGTTTTTTTTTTAATAAGACTACATATTTGTAACACTGACTGTACCGCATACGCAAATGACGTAACCGTGGGCAGACGTTACCTTGACTTGGTGTGCCGAGTATCACAGTATAATAGGTTATGTTTATGGCCTACCTAGGCCATAAAACGATGTACATGTGGGCGAATTGATGCCCAATAGAAGGTATTAATTGTGGAATGGATACACTCGGCCTTAGAGGTCGTTTCGCAAATCTGATTACACAAGGTTACACAAAACGATGGTGCTACTTCGAAAGGAGGTAGGTATGTCATTGCCTCATTGCACCCTTCATTATCCGCCTTCGGCTCCTTACCTAATAATATTATAATTTTGATGACTATATTAAACTACCTGAAATATTTTATTTATATTACACGGGAATTACTCAAGTAAGAATAAGCCGGTTACTCCGATATAAATAAAATGTGTGAAAACCACGTCAGTTTCAATAATAATACCTGAAATATTATTTGATAAAATTTAATAATAGTAATAATCTACTTATATAAAAATGAATCCTTATTTGCCTTGGTCACGCCATATATTGAGAACGACTTTACCGATTTCATTCATCTTTTTCATTATTATCCAATTCCTTGTAGAAGGTTCTTATGGGATGAAAAATTAAGAAAATTGCGCAGAATATTGGAAAATTTCAGAAAACTTAACGATGATTTTAACATCGCGCGTTTGACAGTTTTAAGACAGGACAACGTCTGTCGGTTCACCTAAATCTATGCTTAGTTATGAAATTTTTTTTGTAATATTTAGATAAGGCTTTTTTATTTTTACTTCGTATATTTTTTCAAATGATAAGGACATTAAAGTAGAACATATTAAAGTTTTATATTCAAAATATATGTATAAGAAGTATAATTAATTGATGATTTTTTTAAATTTTTTTTTTTACTATAATGCATAATTTTAAATATGACAATTAGTTATTTTTTATCCCTACATAAGCGCAGGGGCGGCTTAGGCGCGAGCCGTCGCGCGTCGGTGAATGGAAACACCGTCTACCCCAATTCCATGGGGCTAAATGAGACCCCGATCCCTGACCCCCCCTTCCCTTTTGACTGTTGAGGGTGGAAGAGAGCTGCGAGTAGCGTTACGGTAGTGAGGCTGTATTGAAAATGCATCTCATCTCTTGACACCTTAAGCCGTATTATGAATAACTAAAAATAAAAAAATCATTAATTATGACCGTAATTATGTATATGATGACTTTCCACCCACTAAATGGACCATATTGGAATGTTGCCCTTCCGGCGCCAATGTAGGGCAGCATTTATTGGGTGGATTTTTTTGATTTCTTCCGCCACAATAAAACATAATTATCAAAATAAGAATTACTGTAAAACGTTTTACTGGGCGATACTTCAAACGACTTCAATAAATGAGATAGGTTCACAATTCAACGCATATTTTTTTTTGAATAAACGTTGTTCATAAAAAAGCCCAAACATTTATTTTAATTTCTAGTTGGCGAATTTGTATCTTTTAACTTGTTGAAAGTGTGCGAAAGAATTATCTATGGCCTATGAGCGCCAATTTATAACCATCATACAAAAATTTAACAATTTTATTGTACTGCAATCCCCATGCCACCTGCCAAACGTGGGGATTATTGCAACACCCCTCTGTAAGAGGAGGCCTTTGTTCAGCAGTGTACGTTTACTGGTTAATGATATGTGATGTGATTCACGTATTTTCCTTCAGTGTCTTTACCTTATGGTCAATTCGGTGGCATTGGCACAGAGCTTTACAGATTCTAAGCACGTTGGCATCGACCTTCGGAGACGGAAATAAACTTTAATTGTGGACCTTACAAACTTACTGTTGATTGTATGGTACAGCAATGGTTACTAAGTTACTTTTCTCAAACTTGGTTTTAGTATTATTTATTTAGGTACATTCACGGGTCTAGCCCAAACTTGGGATAGGCATTGGTGGGGTTGAAGCCAATACCAAAAGACTCTGTTGAATATAAAATACAATTATGGAATATGTATAAAAGGTAATATGCAACTATTGTACAGTGTACAGGATTAAAAAGTTCTGGGATATTGTAGTGAGTTCTTAATGATATTGAACTGGTCTGTAGTATGAGCTATAGCAAAAATACGCTTCGAAACAGACGGCCACGAATTCTCCATAAAAAAGGAGTCCGGGAAGGAGACCTTATTACGCCGAGCTAGACCTGAGCCTTAAGAAAAGAAGACGAAAACAATATAGTGGTGTGTTAAAGAAAGATGGAAATAAGTTTGTTGCGTATAAAGTTATCTAATCAAATAGATAATACCATATAATACTAAAATAAAACTAAATACCAAAATAAAGACATGAAACGATTAGAACATGGAAATGGAATTGGGCAGGACATATTTTGTAGAAGAGGAAACGTTAAATGGACTATGAAAATTATAGAATGGATACCGAGAGGAGAGAAAAGGAAACAAGGAAGGCTGAACAGACGATGGGAAGACGTGTTAAGGCAAAAACATGAAAAAGAGTGGATGAGGACAGCTAGAGGCCGGAAAATATGGTCAAAACTGGAGGAGGCTTACGCCAATGTGGCAACATATAGGTACGCCGGACTAAATTAGTAAATACGAAAACACAACGAAATAACGACATGCACTATAATTAAATGATGATTGACGGAATTAAATAATGACATACATACATTGAGATAAAATACATAATATAGTCACAATCGTGCACAAAAAAATATCCAAACCAAAACTCGGCGCACGCTACGTTTTGAGTAGACTTTTTGGTTAGAACGATTTTTTTTTCTCTTCTGTGATGCAAGCGACATAACGTCTAAATTGGAGTAAATGTGGCATTGTGAAGTAGGTATATCCTACTAATATTATAAACGCCAGAGTTTGTATGTTTAGATGTAAGGATGTTTGTTCCTCTTTCACGCTGCAATGAAACAACGGATCGACCTGATTTGTTGCATGGGTATAGTTCAAGAGCCAGAGAGTGACATAGGCTTTTTATCATCATCATCACCATTTTTCATCACTACTGGCGGGTGAAACCGTGGTGCACAGCTAGTAATTGATACAATGTATGTACAATGAATTTGTACCCTAATCAAAGGTTAGGGCCGGCGCTGTGTCTCCGCCTCAGTGGAAACGCACACTATAATTTTGTTTTCTGATAAAGATGAAGCCAACTTTAGATCACATGTTGGTAAGCTCGTTCCGCCCATCGTTAACTGATTGCACTTGCATCTTTTCCGCTCAAGTGGTCGCTTTAAATAGCCAAGTGCTTCGAGGAACATAAACACATAAACATCTGCTTGCACGCGAGAGTACTGTTTCATGTTATTGATAGCTGGTTAGCGTGCAATCGGACGGAAATACAGTTATTTTAGTAATATTAGATGGGTTGAGGGCTGCACTGTGGACGAAGTACCCACGAGTATTCACCTGCGTAAATTATGTATCGATTTCCATACAAGTTTTGAATTTCGATATTTTATTTTGTATTGAATTCAATAATGAATTTCACGCTCGTATACAATAATATTTAGCTTTAGCTTTTCAAAATTTTAATTTGTATAGAATGCAAGATGTTTTTTACGCACGTAAGCAATAATATTTCTCCCATTGTATTTCAGACAAAAAAAAAAAAAAAAATTACCATTTACCTACTTTCGCGATTTGAACATGTTTTAAATGTTTATCGGGACTTATCACGCATTCTTTTATTTAGGTATAAATAGGTACCTTTCGCTCGACATTACCACCATCCAAGGTCCGATAAACATATTATACAACAAACACTTACCTACACGTTTTGAATTAATTATTTCTTAGGTTTTCGCGGAAACTAAATCCATGAAAATCTGTTTAAAAGTGTTTAATTGTAATATCCTGTGAATTGACACGACTCGCTAATGGACCATGATGTTATGTTTAACGAGCCATTCTGCAAAGCCTAGGCATTATTGGTGCTGTGTAAATATAGAAGCAATCCATTACATGACTGGCTGTCGTTTCAGCAATCGACTGGCTTAGTGGTGGCTTAGCTTAGAATGGCATATCAAATGGCCTAGCAAATGGTTCAGACTTTGTTTAAGATATAAATCTTTAATCTCATTTGATTTAGAAAATAAAACTTATGAAGGGACAAAAGAGTCCTTCAGAATAAGAAATTCGAACCGAGATGCGAATCGGAAAAATTTGATTTGCTTTTTTGACAGACTTTGTTTAAGATGGAAGTTACATACCAAAAATAACTGATTGACTGTGAAAAGAAAACATAAGAAAATAAAAGAGTTCTTCAGAATAAGAATATCGAAGAGAGCTTCGAATCGGAAAAAATAGATTTGCTCTATCCTTTATTTTTTTAGTGAAATTATGTGTATTAAGAAAAGAGGAACAAAAAAACTGCGTGTGGAGAGAATATAAATTAATTATCTAGACACCGATAGCTTCTAAAAATTTAAGTAAGTAAATATTAGGTACTTACGAGCAAGACACTTTTAAAGAAGAGCTCGCCTTTTTGTTCATTATTACGTTGTTTATATTTACAAGAAAGAATATAACGTGTGTGCAGGGAAATCTTTAGAAACCTTATTATTCAAACCATAGACAAGTAAGTATTTACTTGTTATAAATAATTATTTTAAACCATCGTTATTTGTTTACAACTTACGGGAATTACTCACGTAAGATCAAGCCGTTACTCCGAGTATAGCAACTATAGGTATATAACCGGTCAAAATAGGTAAATTACGTACATACATATATACTACATACATACTACATACATACATACTAGATACTACGTAATTACCGTATTACATAATTGAATAAATAAAATGTATAGTAAAATATACATCACGCTAGCAACATTTCACTAACTATGAAAAACCATTTTCAAGTAACCCTAACTTATTTCTAACTTAACCCGTTGTACGCACATAACTGGAACTTTGATGCTGTACTTAGCCCCTGACCCTGCACTATCGACTCATTACTATAAATACACTTCACTACGAGGTTGTTAAGGGTCTGCATACACCAGGGTCGACACACAAAATACTTTGTGGTGCGACAACGCAACGCTACAATAGGCGACGTCACGCGTCGCAGCCCATATGACAGTCGAATGTTCCTGAATGTTCCTGTTGACGCGCGGCATTTCTGATTTTAGCGGAAATGAGAAGGAAAATCTGTCGCCAGACAAGAACCTTGATTGAACATTCTTATTTATGTCAACGCGTCGAACTCCGCATCCAAAGAACTTGGACCTTACTTTTTTGGGTTAGGTCTCAAAGTTCTTTGTCTGCATCACAGTTGCTAACTGATTTCGAATGACTGACGTTTCGTTTAAATGGGTGCAACTGGCTACAACAAATTTCTTACAAAAATGCCTTGACAGACGTTCTAATTTAAAAAAATAAACTTTTCTGTGGGTGGTACGTTGCAACGCTAAAATCGGTGACCCTGCTGCTGTCTTTATTATTATCAGTCTATCTTAGTAATTTACTGGATATTAACTACGCCCAAGACGGTCTGTCCATCTTGTGTTAAATAGGCATGCTGATGATATATTTGTTGTGCTAATTAAATGTTTCTGAATTTCATATACATATAAATT
Organism: Agriopis marginaria; assembly: GCA_932305915.1. Lineage (NCBI taxonomy): Eukaryota > Metazoa > Arthropoda > Insecta > Lepidoptera > Geometridae > Agriopis > Agriopis marginaria. The sequence goes on along the minus strand of OW029914.1, from coordinate 13,838,301 downwards.
TTGTTATGATTTTTGACTGACTTTGTTAACATAATATTGAATTAACTTTTTAAATTGTTATAGGTAGCTTAATTTTTTATGATTGTTACTAGAAAATATTGACATTGAGTAGGTAACCTACCTACAAATTAATTTTATTGTTATTGTATGCTGATTCGTAATTTTTATTATAATTTTTTTATAGAATGACTCGTTACACGCCTTGGCGTAGCTGTAACTGTGACGAGTATTTCTCTATAAATAATAAATACATTCGGGATACGTTTCCTCATAGAAACGTCCGTCGCTACCCAAATATGTACCGTACATTGTGCAATAAATAAATAAATAACAAATCATTCCTAGGTTTGAATGTGCGATGTCGCCGATTTAGGCCTTGCAACGTCGCAATGCTTTTAAGACTTGACTGTGTTTCGACCCTTATTTAATTACACGGTCGGTGTTATCGGGAGAGTTTAATTCGTGGCAAAACATTCTAATAGTATTCATTATTATTAATATTAATACTATTATATAATAGTAAAAAGTACCTATGTATACATATAGATTATTTTTATACAAAGTATTGATAAATACGCTGTAATCGCGAGCAAGAGCTGTTAATCTTTAAACGGATTAACAGATTTTCTTGAATCATAGCTAAGTTGATCAAGACCTTTCAAACAGAAACATCAAAATCAAAATCATTTCAGCCGTTTGGGGGTTATACGTAGAGAGATAAAGGTTATAAAGGTTTAAAAGGTTTAAAGGGTAGAGAGAGAAAGCAACTGAATCTATGGGGTTATACGATGTCACATATATACAACACGTTTAACTTATAACATTCCTCTGTTTGCGTCGGGGTTTAAAAATACGAATAGCACCTCCTAAATTCGATTATTATACGAGCGTGCATGGTTTTTCTATTCTCACGCGGAACTCTAAATCCGTTGCAGCGATAAGCTATTCGTGGCGAAACGTTTGCACAAACGATTAACTATCTCAGAGTACATAATCTACGTCTGCAATATTTAAAAGTGTTAAAACGTGCTAAATCTATTTCTCTAAATCAATTTGCTTACGCAAATTGGGGAGAAATAGTCTGCCGTCTGTCTTTATGAGTGTACCTATCGTGCGAGCTGAAACCCCCATATCCATAGACGTAAATAAAGGTACCTCGAAACCTGACGTCACACTCAAGTGGTGTTTTTATAGAGTCTGGCTAATGAAAATAGAGACTGAAAAAGCGCAAATATTAGCACCCCAAAAATTTGTATGAAATGCCTGGAATAATCTCTCTTGATACTTATAAATTATAATTTTTTATTGTAACACAGTCAGAACACATATTTTGGGGTTGCAATGCGGATTTTGTTAAAGTTGGCGCGCGTTTTCAGTCTCTACTTCCATTAGCCGGACTCTACCTATGCCTAAACACCACTTGAAGGTGACGTGAGGATTAGAGGTATCCTTATTTACGTTGAATATGGGAGAAAGAATGCGTCTGACAGTTGCCATAACAACAGACGATGTGGCGGTCAAACGTAAGCCTAATAAACAAAAAATTACATTGTATAAAAATCAACCGAAAACATTAAATTCTAAACACCTTTTCTAGGTTTTTTAAAGTGAAATGAACTTCCAAACACCTACAAAAGGCGATGTGTAATTGTGTATGTTCCCTATGGACTCCGAAACGGCTGGACTGATATTGACGGGACTCACTGGCAGATAGCTGTTGTTATAGTATAAAGAGTAATCAAAACAAAAACAGTAGCTAGTTGTGAATAGCCTCTGAATTAAAAATGATTTGTAGGTTTTGTAAAACGACAATTTTCCAGGAAAGAACTTTAACATTATGATTTTTTGTTACAGACAACGAAGCCGGGCTCATTTATGTCATTCGATTAAAAATTCAAACAGTTTATAATTTATACTAAGTAGTATGCGATTGTAAACGTATGGTTCCTTTGTTACAAAAGACAAATAAATTAGATATCATCTCAGATAGGACGTATCGACATGTCCTGAGGCATCCCAAGTCAACCCACAGACTCCAGACGATGGAACGCAAAGAATAGCTAGGTGTAGATGTGAAACTTGGGAATCTAGCTTAGTTACGTACTTATATTTTTATACAATTTGGCGTGTTTGGGGATGAACTTGATAAATTTAAATGGTCATGTAGGCATTCTAGTTGCATAGTCAAATGGAAAATTTATATTTAGGTAAATTAAAGCCTCTTGGTTTCCATTAAAATAAAACAAGCCAGTACATAAAAAATAAAAATATGTAATAATATATATTTGGGACATTTTTGCACACAAGGTCATGTGACCCCAAACTAAGCAAAGCTTGTGATATGGCTGCCAGAGACTGATATACTTTTAAATACATACTTAAATAGATATTAACAACCAGATATAGAACAAGCACCAAATGTTCATCACATAAATGTTTGTCCTAGGTGGGAATCGAACCCACGCCCCCAAGCGCAGAAAGCAGGTTCACTACCAACTGGACCAACGGGCTATCAATGTGCTTTAGGTAGATCTATTTGCGTTATTTCCGTTCAAAATTACAATTTACTAAAATATTGTTAAGAAAACTTATCTATATTTTAACTGTGACAAACTATTTATTGATTTAAATGCAAAATTATCCAGTTTCCTTAGTATGTAAGTGCCAAATTTGCATGCCGAAAGGTAGAATAATAGCAAACCATTGTTTTCTAAATTCCATCTGTATCTTTTAGTAAACTCATTATGCGTATACAATAAAAATACGAACAACATAAGATATGAGTAACATTTATATATTTTTCATCATCATCATCATTATCAGCCAGAAGACGTCCACTGCTGAACATAGGCCTCCCCCTTTAACCTGCACACTGAACGACAGCCTGCCTTTTGCATCCACTGGATGCCCGCGACTCTCACAATGTCGTCGGTCCATCTAGTGGGAGGCCTCCCTACGCTGCGTCTTCCGGTTCGTGGTCTTCCACTTCAGAACCTTTCTTCCCCATCGGTTATCGGTTCTTCGAGCGATGTGGCCTGCCCATTGCCACTTCAACTTACAAATTTTAACAGCTATGTCGGTGACTCTGGTTCTTTGGCGAATATCCACGTTTCGGATTTTATCGCGCAAAGAAACTCCGAGCATAGCTCTCTCCATTGCCCGCTGTGTGACTCTGAGTTTTTCCAAAAGGCCAACAGTTAAGGACCACGTCTCAGTACCATATGTCATCACTGGCAACACACACTGGTCAAAGACCTTCGTCTTGAGGCACTGTGGTATCTTGGACGAGAAGATGTCACGCAATTATATATATATTTTTATATTTATATTTATATTATTATAATATATATTTTTATTATATATTTATTAGAAATACATCTTTGTTTGTCCACCTACTAACTGCTTTGCACTTTTCAGTTTATCTGTAGGATGATAGGAGAAGGTAAACTGATTTAGATAAGAAAATGAAAGTAAACTAATTTCTACTCATAAAATCTATCTCCATGATGGATGGAATTTTTGAGATATTTATGGGCTAAATTTTGGGAACGTTGAAGTTGAATGATTTTGTTTCATGTATGCCGCTATCGAAAGTTTTTGAAGAAAAAGAAACGGAAACGTGAAACGAAGAACGAACGACGTACGTCGTCGTGTAACGAAGTGTGAATCTCTATCTCTTCTCTACATAGTATAAATTGAAGTCGCTTTCCGCGTCTGTCTGTCTGTCTGTATGGCCGCTAACAACGGATTTTGATGCGGTTTTCACCATCAGTTAGATAAATTTTCAAGGAATGTTTATATATATAACTAGCGACCCGCCCCGGCTTCGCACGTAAATTACACCCGTGCGAAGCCGGACGGGCGGGTCGCTAGTAATTTAATTTTTTTATCCAATACGGCAATGAGGCCAGGCGTTTTGGGAACGATGCATATGGGCAGCTGTCCAGGTATTAGATGAATGTATAAGTGAGATCTCTAACAATGACAAATATCTTAATCTTAATTAATAAATCTCGTGTCACAATGTTTGTCCTCAATGGACTTCTAAACCACTTAACCGATTATAATAAAATTCGCACACCATGTGCAGTTCGATCCAACTTGAGAGATAGGATAGTTTAAATAATTATATAACTAGCGACCCGCCCCGGCTTCGCACGTAAATTACACCCGTGCGAAGCCGGGCGGGCGGGTCGCTAGTAATTTAATAAATTAGCTTTAAGAAAACAACTTTTAATCAATAATTTAGTACTAAAATATAAAACTACACTAATTTAGTAAAATAACTAGTTTTATATATTGGTTTTAATTTAGGTAAATTCGTTATGATTCCATATATTATGTATGATTTTCTTGTGTTAATAAATAAATAACCTAATAGTTTATAAGGAAACAATACAAAATGGAATTAAAATCATATACTTTATTATATGATATAATGTAATTTTATTTCTCTTCATTTCATAATTATCATATAAAATATATTTTTGTAGATACATATATTAATCTTATTATTATGTAGCTTTTTTGTACCTATATCTGTTAGTATAACTTTTGAAGATGCTAACACCTACTAAAGAAAATATTAATAAAATTATAACTAAGTGTGTATGTTGTTAATAAATGAGATTTCTATTTAAAATGTTACATTGTCACAACATTACATACTATAATCTGGGTGTCTTCAAATCACGAGTGAACATATCCTCTAGGCAAGCTTGCTACATCGTAGGCCGCATCATCGCGGCGAGTTGGCGGCCAAACGCAAGTCTATTGTATAATAAAATAAATAAAAAAATACCAATAGTAGTAATTTTAAAAATTCCAGTTATTCATTCGAAAAACCCGCTGACCTGCATTCGTTATCAAGTGACCCATCTGCGTCGCATAATCTCTGATAACAGTGTGTCGGTGCAGCGCCTTCTCGAAATAGACCGCGATCGAGACGCGCACGCACCGCACTCCTGCGCAGCGCGACCCATGTATTCTTAATTTAAAATACGAATCACCTGTCAAAAATCACCCATCTCTCTCTAATAAACGGTGTAAAAGAGAAATGGCGCGATAGACCAGGATTGCAGCAAAGTGACTTCTGTTTATTTACTAGTGTTTGATAAAGTTTAAGTTATCATGTGGAAATGTTCGGTTTTATGTGTTTTAGTGCTTTTGTGGCGGGATACTAATGGTAAGTTAGTTTTCAGTTCATTAAGTTACAGTTTATTTTAAATTAGTGTTAAGTATGTTAATCTTGGTAGAGATCTAGCAAAGTGAATGGGTGAAAAATGAAATTTGAACATCCCAATTTTTGGGGAACAACTTAATATATTTCGTGATAGATTTTATTGTTCTTTTGTAAAACTATGTTGGTGGACTTGGTGGATATATGCATCAATCTAACTAATAATCAAATTCTAGTTATAGAGCTGCATAATATTTTATCGTACCCATATTGAACAATAAAGCTCATTGTTAATTCGTCATTCTATGAAATTATCAGTAGTGAGTACTTTTGGTGTATTATGACTTTTTTGTCATAACTTTTTAATATTATTTAGTCTATGTTTTGGCATTTAGTTACTAACATCTAATGGGAGAAGCCATTGGGTCCCGAAACACAGTATTTATTACCAGTTCGGAGTCAATGGGTTCATATATTATTTTGTAAATTTTTATAATGCCCAATAAATTAATTTGTATTTGTATTTATGAATATTACAAATTCTTTTTACTCTTGGACATTTTGCAATAAAATCTTATTTCAATAGTTATGGTCCTTATGATATTCGAAGCACATTAGATAAATAAAAACTCTCCATTGCGCACGCCAGCAATAAAAAATACAGATAGATAAATTTAAGCAACAAGTAGCGGCCTTATCGCAAAAAAAATCTTTTCCAGGCAACCCTTAGATGGAAATAATTTACGTACGAATGTGTATGACTCTACAGTCACTCTACTGTCGCGCTATTTGGTTTTTGAAAAACACAAACTTAGCAAGCTATTGGTTAATAGCTTGTGTTCGTGTTTTTTTATCAGCTTAAAAAACCTGTGTAGTAGGTATGTTTTTAACTTTAAATAATTGAACCACCGTCTTTGTCTGACCAGTCGAAACCCTTAAAGATTCGATCTCCATTCTGGTAACTCGTTTCTCGCTGGGCTACTAACCCACATTGTGAAGGTTGCAAAAACTCGACGAGGTGCTGAGGAAATGGTGTCCTGAAATATCTCCTCGGATACTCATGACAGAGTGGTCGTGGGTCAGATCAGACCTATATCAGACAAACTAGGAAGATATGGTAAGGTAGCGTGGTGGGTGCGAACGCAACTGGCCTAAATTAGGCTTGATACATTTAGTCGAATTCACCTAGTAGACGACCTTGCCGATCGTTTTTGCATGTGGACTATGTTGGTTCATTGGTGTCACTAAAAGTTTCTTAGTGACTCTATTAAGAAATAAATCAGGAACTAAAATAATGTAAAAGCACGTAATGAAAAGTGGCATTGGGCACATATCACACAGAACAAATGGCCGATGGGGCCGAAAGGTTCTCAAATGGAGACCACGGACGGGTAAGCGCAGTAGGACGTCCACACGACCTAAAAGAGACCGCAGGGAAATGCTGGATGCAGGCCGCTTCCAACCGGCCCTTTTGGAGATCGATGGGGGAGGCTTATGTCCAGCAGTGGACATCCTACGGCTGAAATGATGATAATGAAAATCACAACAAGAAATCATTAGAGTCAATAATTGGACCAAATTGATGTACAGTTGGCCTTTTAAATCTCAGTCGCACAGCAGGCAATAGCTATGCTTGGAATTTCTTTGCACTATAGAATCAGGAACGTGGATATTCGCCAAAGAACACCGACAGTCACCGACATAGCTTGTAAAATTTGCAAGTTGAAGTGACAATGGGCAGGCCGCGTCGCTCGAAGAACCGATAACCGATGGGGAAGAAAGGTTCTATAGTAGAGACCACAAAAGCAGCGTAGGTAGACAGCCTTCCCAGTAGATGGACCGACGACATTGTGAGAGCCGCATCCAGAGGATGCAGATGGCAGGCTGTCGTTCAGTGTGGTCTAAATTAACTAACAGACGAGACGGATTTGGTTGATGGACATCCGTCTACTAAATCCGTCAGCCGAAGAGAAAATTTTCTCTTTTCCGAAAACTCCCGTTGGTCATACGGCGGTCCAGCGTAACAAATCCACACATCTGTTAGTACTATAAGGGAGGCCTATGTTCAGCAGTGTACGTCTTCTGGTTGATGATGGTGATGTATAATTTTGGCCTTATAGTTGACTACTACGGTCTTTAATCAGTGTGTCCTACCCGTTATGACTTACGGTGCCGAGATGTGGACACTGACGGTGGTCCATAAGTTTAAAGTCGCTCAGCGAGCTATGGAGAGAGCTATGCTTGGAGTTTCTATACGGGACAAACTTTGGAACGAAGTGATTCGACATAGAACCAAAGTTACCGACATGGCCCCAACGATTAGCAAGCTGAAGTGGCAGTGGGCCGGCCATATTTCCCGAAGAACCGATAACCGATGGGGTAGACGAGTTCTGGAGTGGAGACCACGTTTAGGCAAACATAGTGTAGGACACCGTGGAGTGACGACCTGCGTAAAACGGCGGCTAAAAACTGCAAAGAACTGCCGACCGAGCTCAGTGGCGTGCATTGGGAGAGGCCCATGTCCAGCAGTGGACAGTTAGAGGCTGATGATGATGATGATGAGTTGACTACTATAGGTAACAGGATAATAATATTGTACATTACTCAGTGCACTTCGTTATAAATCGTCCCACGGTCGCCCACGAATATTTTGTAACATTTTTCCTGGCATCTTGTTCCAGTGCCCTCATTTCAAGCCTGACTGTTTATTTAGGACATATGGTGATGTTTATTTACTCTTTGTTGCGATTCTGATGGGTTTTTTAGTAAGTGTTGCCATGTGTTTCGCATAACATTCTGGTAAAACCCCCCCAAAAATTATAATGACGTGATTTTTATCATAAACTGCAAAGCAAACAAAGTCTACCAAAAATAAAAGCAATACGAAGTTTAAATTTGACACATATTTTACCAAGTGTAATGATCCCTTGAGTTTGGAGTTCTTTGGTTTGTTGTATAACGAGTTTTATACTAAGTGTTCCACTATCCACCTCCTGGTCCTCCGGCTTCATCATCAGACATCAAGTGTAATGAACCTTTGAATTTTGAATTGGTATGTATATTGGTATGGGTAGTATGGTACTAGGACATGTACTGATACAGTCAGTGTTGTGTGTCGTAGTGACAACCCTGCGATTTTTCAAGATTAAGTGAGGGTAGAAGAACAAAACATCCGCTCTCTCACCAGACTCACCCGCAGTGCTCAGTCAGCTCGTCTGTTGTATTCTCTTTGCAACTCGGGCCCACGGCCATTGTAACATGGCCGAAACGTCGAGCGAAAAGAACCTATTTTTAAATACATAAAATATGCGCGATAAATCCCAATAAATATTTAAAACACGTGTCCAAATCGCGAAAGCGTTACTTTTAACTAATCTACTATAAATTCTAGGTGACATCCAAGACCAGATGACCGATGTCATCCGACGATGCTGCAACGACGGGTCAGCCTTCGCCAGGAGTCACACCGACCTGGATTGCTCCTCATCACAGCCGGTTTCAGCAGATGTTCCTTCATCATTCGGCTCTCTCTGCATCATGGCGAGGGCCCAGTGCTGCAAGGAGTACTTTCTGTGAGTAATCTGAAGTTTGGTTGACATGCAACTTTGATGACTGTTAAATATGGTTGAACAGCATTTTCGATTGTCTCTAAACCTTTAACGGTCTATGGTGGGCAGTCTAATTGATTTTTTACTCCAGACGCAAAAGGAGGGGTATTACATGTGTAACGTTTGTAGCTGTGTATATGTATATCTGTTGATAGTCCGTTGGTCCAGTTGGTAGTGAACCTGCCCTCTGAGCTTGGGGGCGTGGGTTCGATTCCCACCTAGGACAAACATTGATGTGATGAACATTTGTGTTTGTTCTATATCTAGTTGTTAATATCTATTTAAGTATGTATTAAAACCCATTTATGTATGTATGTATATCAGTTTTTGCAGCCATATTACAAGCTTTGCTTAGTTTGGGGTAAGATGACCGTGTGTGCAAAAATGTCCCGAATATTGTGGCTGTGTGTCTATCTGTGGCATCGTAGCTCCCAAACGGCTGAACCGATTTAAATGTAGTTTTTTTTTGTTTGATAGTTTAATTGATCGAGAGTTATTAGTTATGGATAATTTATATGGAGTACTAAACAATGCAAGCGACCGCATCGCGCGACGTTTGGGTCGCTTGCATTGTTTAGCACTCCGTATAAATTCATACTGAGCGTTGGTCGCGCGATGCGGTCGTTCCCGCAGTCGCGGTTGTCGAATGCTACCTTTAGCGATAGCGAGTGTCCTGCGAGTGTCAGCTTATGTAATAAGTCCGCAGGATCGAATGAAATCAACTTTATTAATAAAACTTAATGTGGTTTCTAGTTCTATTTATAGGTAAATAATTCTATGTAAATATTGTTTTGTACCAATATAATTTATCAAAGTTCTCGGCATTGTTATATAGGGTCATTTATTCATAAAAAAGGAAATTCATTGAAACTCAATCATGAACATGTAAAAAAAACGTGAAAATAGGATGTAAGTATTTATGTATATTCACTATGGGCTCCAAAACAGCTGGACCGATTTTGACAGGACTTTCACTGGCAGATAGCTGATGGTGAAAACACGTGGCACACCTAGTTTTTCATTTAAAAAAAAATATAGTTACTATGTCGTGGTATTTTTTTGGTATATTATTGCATTAACATCTTAGCTAATCATCATCAGCCTATATCATGTTCCCACTGCTGAAAATCAGGCCTTTTCTCAGAGAGAGAGGATGGGCCCTAATCCACCATGCTGACCCAGTGCATGTTGGTAGATGTCTTATGTCTTTGAACTTTGAGGTTCTTGGACATACCGGTTTCCTCACTATGTTTTCCTTCGCCGATTTAAAGCGATGGCGTCGGAACTGCACATATTTTATGTCGTTACTAAATAAGTAATTGGTGCACGGCCGAGGATCGAACTGGATCCCGTCAGATTGTAAAGCGCACATGCTACCGCTCGGCCATCAGTACTCTGACATGATGTCTCATTTTTCTTCCAGAAAGAAGAAAGACTGCAATGCTGGGATTAAAGAAGAGCGTAGTATGAGCCAGTGTGGTTCTAGCAAGGAGCCAACCAAGGTACTACCACAGTTGCATTTCATTATGGGCGCTTGCAGACGATGCGAAGTACAAGTAGCAAGTAGAAGTTGTAAGTAGCTACTACGCAACGTCTGCAACGTTTTGCTTGAAAGTGTTTGGAAGTGAAGAAGAGATTGGAAGTTGCAGTGGAAGTGCTACTAACCACTTCCACTGCCACTTGTACTAAGTGCTTAGTAGCACTTTCACTGCTACGCATCGCATGCATTGTACGCATCGTCAGCAACGTTTTGCTTGAAAGTGTTTGGAAGTGAAGAAGAGATTGGAAGTTGCAGTGGAAGTGCTACTAACCACTTCCACTGCCACTTGTACTAAGTGCTTAGTAGCACTTTCACTGCTACGCATCGCATGCATTGTACGCATCGTTAGCAACGTTTTGCTTGAGAGTGTTTGGAAGTGAAGAAGAGATTGGAAGTTGCAGTGGAAGTGCTACTAACCACTTCCATTGCTATTTGTACTAAGTGCTTAGTAGCAATTCCACTGCTAGGCATCGCATGCATTTTACGCATCGTCTTTAACGTTTTGCTTAGCGCAAGTGGTAGGCACTAGGCAAAACGTTGCAGACGATGCGTATAGTAGGTACTTGCAACTTGTACTTCACGTGGTCTGCAATCCAACGGGCTTATGGTAGACAGTTGTTTGGAAAATACTTGATTAACTGTATTGATTTGACTGTACTAATTGACGTATTTATAAGGACCAACCCAATGGAACTTTCAGTGGTATCAACATCCGACTCAGTGGTGCGCTGACGGACGGTAAGACTTACAGACACAGACATACAGACGGCGTTGGCTTTGTAATAGAGTCCCGTTTAACCTCTTTGGGTACTGAACCCTGAAATTACCGAATACACTTTTCTTAATAAAAGTAGATACGTAATTAATTGTAGGTCATAATTCTAGTAGCATTCGACAATGATTTTATTTACTGATCCTACTTTGACCAACCTTGAAATTTAAAACTCCTTGAACAAGTGCTAAAACAATTAAATAGCGAACGTACGAAGAAGATAGATAAGAATGTTGCTTGTATTCTGATATTTGAGATGTATTAAATAGATAAAATAATCTTCTGCGTTAATTGCTTGTTACGATAATTTTATTTATTCTTGAAGTTTCTGTGCACAAATATGTAGTGCTATTTCAAGCTAAAACTGCATAAAGTACCCTTCGTAGTAAATGGGGGGGTTTTGGCGGTGGCGTTGTATTATTATTAAAACTTGTTTTAGGGTTCCAAACCCAAGGGGTTTAAAAAGGGGTAAAAGGCTAAGCCTATGTCTGCCTGTCTGTCTGTCCGGTTGTCCGTCCGTCTGTCCGTCCGTAAAAAGTAAAAAGAAAGAGGGGTCCCCATTCAACAAACATATTTTAAAGGAATTTTTATTAGATCTAAGGTAAAAATGGTAATACGTACAAGCGTCAAACTTGGCATGCTTATAGTACACACTCTAACGTATAACAACAAATAATAAATAATGGCCAAGTGTGTGGCAATATTATCTCTGATCTGAATAAACACCGCAAGTGCCGTCAAGTTGTAAGAAGACCCAGTTTTTGAACTTTCTGCGCACGCGGTTTCACTAGCACGGAACTATTTCCAGGATAAAAAAAAACATATTTAATGGGGCAAACGATCCTAAGTAGCTGCGTTTGCACCATTAATAGTGCAAGTCAATGGTGCAAACGGTACATCGGGTATTTGTTTACATAGACCATTCTGCGGTCCACCATCTCAATGCTAAAATCACGTCAATCATTGCTCTGTTGCTGGATAAAAGAGGAACAAACAAAGCAACAAACACAGTTTCACATCATCACATCATCAGCCTTTAAACTGTCCACTACTGGACATAGGTATCTCTTAATGCACGTCACTGAGCTCAGTTGGCAGACCTGCATCCAGTTTTTACCCGCCGTTTTACGCAGGTATTCACTCCACCTGGCTACAGGGTGTCCTACATTACGTTTACCTAAACGTGGTCTCCAGTTCAGAACTCGTCTACATCGGTTATCGGTTCTTCGGGAAATGTGGCCGGCACACTGCCACTTCAGCTTACTAATCCTTTGAGCTATGGTTCTATGTCGAATCAATTAGTTCCGAATTTTGTCCCGTATAGAAACTCCGAGCACAGCTCTCTCCATAACTCGCTGAGTGACTTTAAACTTGTGGACCACCTTAACCGTGAGTGTCCACAATCTCGGAACCGTAGGTCATATCATAACGGGTAAGACACACTTTGTTAAAAACCTTTGTCTTGATACACTGTGATATGGACGACGTGAAGAATTGACGGAGCTTACCAAATGCTGCCCACCCCAGCTCAATTCTTTTATTGGCTTCTCAAAGTTGTTCTTACTCCAACTGTCTGAATACTAAAAATCTCGATGATTTCTCTGTTGTTTGATGAAAGAGGAACAAACGAACCAACAAACACTTTCGCATTGCCATTTATTAGGTAAGTTACTTATGAGTTTGGTTTGTTAAGCTTCTTTAATTGCTTTGCTGGTTATTATAAGCCCTGCAACGAGAGCAGTGATCGTGAATCCTTGCGCCACAACTCGCAAGCGCATCATTTGCTGAGACATACGCTTCTTGCCAGCATTGGAGCTCCAGATACCATACAACAGAGCAGCGGTCGTGACGAGGCAGCCTATCGGCACAAACGGGTTCTCACTGAATTTTCGTGCAAATTTCTCTTTGTTTGTCTCAATATGATAAACTTTGTCAAGTTTTTGGCGTAATCGCACCCAGTCAAGATCTATAGGGTCTTTTTCTTTGACCATCTTTTTGAAGAATTGGTTGCAAAGTTGCTGTAGGTATTATGTTGCTGGATATTCATTCCAGTTTACTTTTTGGTCTTGCAGTTAGAACAAAGGTCTACCTCTAGCAAGTAAAAACTAGTGAATGATTTGGAATTCTGTTTGTTTACTTAAACTCATGATTCTTGTTTTGGTTTTGGTGTTGTTTACAAACAAAACAAATTTAATATTGAAAAGATTTCAAACAGATGGCATCTATCAAGAGTTATTTTGTTTAATTTTTCTCTATTTAGCCAGTTTCAAGTGAAAAATAACGGAAGTGTTACCTACAGTTTCCCCTTTAGCTCTAAAAACTCCCTTTTGGTCGTCCATTTGATCATCTCGTTTGCAGTTGTGTGCAAACGAGATGATATTGCAGTGTGCGTTTGTAGAACTAGTAAAAATGTATCAGTGCGTACAATACGTGTTTGCCTCACCCCTTTCAGTTTTTTGGCAGACATTTTTTGGTACTATCCAAAGTATATACCTACGATCAAAGATGCCTATGGTTTTTATTTCCGCAACTCCACGTCTCGTTACCCACACATTTAACTGGGTAACCAGGCACCTTATCTTATATGCATTTAGATAACAGATCCAACTGTTTACGCATCCGACACTTCAGCACTTTGTCTTTATAAAATAACCCTACACGAAGGAATAACGTCGTTGAAGTTTATTCATTTTAACATTGTGATAAAGTCCGAAAATGCAGTTGCGTAGTTTTTGTTTGTATAACAATTTGTATATGGATACAACAGACTTCCGCGTTGCAAGATTTTGTCTGTAGTTCTAAGAATTCGAAAGATAAGTTATAATAATAGGACTTTATTTGTTAATAAAGCATTTTGAATTATTAATCACATTTTAAACTTCTCCTTAGATAATATTTACGTGCCGATTAAAATATGATTTTAGTTATCTAGTTTTCTAAAATTAAGGTTGGCAGCAAGCACCTGGGGCCTTACGGACAACAGCTATTGCTGCACCTAATCCGCTCAGTTGGAAAATCACGCGAACGTGAACCTTATCGCGCCCACATACGGTTTGCGGTGATCTGTTCAGACTAGCGCAGCTTCAATACAAATTTCGAATGTATGAACGGGTGCGAAATCAAACTTCTACGTTTTCTATCCTAATCTAACATATAAATTTGTCTCTATAGGCGTCTCACCCGTTTCATAAATATTTTTCTCTATGGAAGTCCCACCTCTTCAGCGTTAGCGGCACATTATAAGGACTCAGCTAGCGGTTATACATTTTTGTTTTTGTTTCTGTTCTCCCCAGGCTTGCTGTGATGAATGTGCCAGAGGAACGTCGATAGGGCACGCGCGAGGGTCAGTGGCGTGCGTGGGCCGCGCACACGCGGATACTGCTGAGGAGCTGCTCTCTGATGATGCTTATGTGGAGTGCTGTTTGGTGAGTTTTATTATAGCACAGGGAGCACTCCGCAGTTTTTCTTGCTGTCTTGGTCACTTGCAACTGGATGACAATAAAATACGTAGGTAACACGAGGTGGTATGGCCTTAATGATTATAGTCTGTTCAGTAAGGGGCGAAAAAAACAGACGATTTTTGGCACCAACGTGAAAAAAAAATTGCCTCAAGAAAATAAGTCCCAAAAATCAAATTCAAGGTCAATGACCTCTGAGGTCAAAACTTTTTTTTCATAATTTGTTCGTATCCTCTGATCTGACACAAGGGTCAGTTTGGATAAAGAGCTTTCCAAGTAATGTATGTCAATGTCAACGATTTTGCTCAGCAGAAGATGAAGTAAACTCATAAGAAGTATTTTTGCCATGGGACTGCGGCCCAGGAAAAGCAGGCTATTAGGCGTATACGCATTTATGGTGCGAGGTGGCGGCGGATCTCTCGGAGATCAAAATTGCAACTGTTTTGTGATTATTAAACATGCTTGGCTTATCTGGTTTCCTATACTAAGCTTGTTGGCCCTTCTACCGTTAGTAACCCAACCCAACTAACGGAAATCAATCCCATATTAAAACTTAAAAATATTGAAGTGATCTACTTGCCTCTAAAGTTTCATGAAGATAGGATCAACGATACGCAAGCCATCGTTGATCAAACCCTGCATAGAAATGCCGTCTTGTCCCATTCGGAAGAAAAAAAAACACATCGGACCTCATTGACTGACGGACCTGCAACACCTAATTTGCTAAACTAAAGTTGTCAGTCAAAAAATTTATAAGGCCGTTTTTTTGAAAGTGCTGATTAAAACTACGTTAACCTGTTGTGTATTAATAATTTGATTTACCCAAAACCACCTTTTCTCTTTTCATCGGGCGTCGGGTGTCCTGTCCCCGATTCTACTAAACAAATTATTTTTAAATTGTAATTGTTTCAATTTTATTTTTTAAATAATTGCCTCTAAAAAATTAACAATATTAGGTGGTGGTATTTTTTTAATATAAAAAAAAATACTGTCAATTTTGAGAAAATTCTTTAAAAAATTTAATTGAAACAATTATAATTTAAAAACAATTTGTTTAGTAGAATCGGGGGCCAGAATGCTGGCTTTTATTTCGACCAGAAATTGAGCGTTGCCATTTAACGTGGCAATGTCGCCAGCATTCTGGGGACCTTTCCCTCCACTAATGGTCTTTTAGTTTAAGTTTTTAGCTTTTATTTAGTTATTTTAAGTTTTAGTTTTTAGTTATTTATTTAAGTTTTCTTTAATTTTCTGTTTATTAAGTAGTGCAAAATATTATTTTTAAAAATTTCAGAAAGCATCACGAGAAGGTCAACCGTTGGTTGCTCATCCTGTTCAAGCGGCTAGGAAGGAGAAGAGAGAAGGAAGTAGGTTTCCAACTATTTGTACTGTAATTTCTTAAATATATTGCAATGATACTAGAAACTTGGCATACTTTTTCATATAAAAAACAGACTTCAATGATTCATCATCATCATCAGCCAGAATACGTCCACTGCTGAACATAGGCCTCCCCTTTAACCCCAACACTGAACGACAGCCTGCCTTTTGCATTCACTGGATGCCAGTGACTTTAACAATGTCGTCGGTCCGTCTAGTGGGAGGCCTACCTACGCTGCGTCTTCCGGTTCGTGGTCTCCACTCAAGAACCTTCCTTCCCCATCGGTTATCGGTTCTTCGAGCGATGTGGCATGCCCATTGCCACTTCAACTTGAAAATTTAACAGCTACGAGTATGTCGGTGACTCTGGTTCTTTGGCGATTATCCACGTTTCAGATTCTATAGCGCAAAGAAACTCCGATCATAGCTCTCTCCATTGCCCGCTGTGTGACTCTGAGTTTTTACAAAAGGCCAAAAGTTAAGCTAAGCTAAGTTAACCTTCTATGATTAGTTGTAAGGCAACTACTTACCACGAGATGACACACTAGTTTGCTCAGATTTTTACAAGCTCAAAAGCTTTTATTTAACTTGCTCTGTTGGTATGTATGTTTGGGACAAATCTTGCAAATTAATTTTAAACCATTGCTGTCTACAACCGATTAAGCTGAAATTTTTCATACATGTTTAGTTTAGATGGTTAGCTATTTATAACGTCATTAAAAATCCAATATGGCGGACTCCCAAAGATAGTGGACCAGTTATTTTATATGCACCTCCATAAAAGGTATCAAATGAAAGGGTTTATTGAGAAGAATACGAAAAATTAAATGACGTAACACAAAATTCAATATGGCGGACACCCCACGATGGCGGACACAATTTTCTTATGTACCATTATGATATGGGTATCAAATAAAAGGGTTTGCCGAGAAGAAGGTTGAGGGTTTAGTGGAGGAAAGCCCTTGTTGAAGGAGTCCACAGCACAGCATCATTATGACAAACTTTTACTGTGGGACCAACCCTAAAATCACGAAAAAAATTGTTCCATACGTTTTGTCGAGTGATAATGGCGGTTTCCAAAACTGATATTTTTTCGCGATTTCAGAGATGGTATAGTAAAAGTTGTTCATAATGATGAGTATAATGATCTCCTTTTGGGTTAGTACCTACAGTCTATATGCGTAACCCTGTATAAGCACTCTTAGGTTGCAAGCTTACCGGAAAACCATTTGGGACTGTAAAAAAGGGTCTTTGGTTTGCGTGTAAAAGTCTTCTTTGATTCCAGCTATAGCATCGGTATGCGAAGACTATGCCCCGAATGAGCTATGTGCCCATCACTGTATCCCTGTCCCTGGGTCATACAAGTGCGAGTGTAACCCTGGATTCATGCTCATGCCTGATGGACGGAACTGTAAAGAGGTGAGATACTTATTCGCCTCATTCTTCTGGTGCCTTTTAAACCTCAGGAGCTGTGGCTGTGTCGCTATTATAAGTTTAACGTGCGTGTATCTTTATGTATGTGTGTCTGTCTGTGGTATCGTCGCTAACAAATGGCTGAATCGGTTTTAATTTAGTTTTTTAGGGTTCCGTACCCAAAGGGTAAAAACGGGACCCTATTCTAAGCCTCCGATGTCTGTCTGTCTGTCCTACCTATAAAAGGCTGTATCTTTCGAACCGTAATAGATAGCCAGTTGGAATTTTCAATGTTATTTTATAAATGATAAGTTTTAGTAATGACTGCAGTTGGTCAATTTGCTTATCATACAATAATAATTATAGTAATGTCTATCTGTTAAGTATTTAAATTATTAACATCATCAACTATTGAAATTGTTTCCACAGTTAATTTAATTAATACTTTTTTAATAATATTTACTGTATTTTTATACCATCTCTCTTGATTTGTACAAACTAGGCAAAACATGATACAAAGTGACTAATATTTTAACCCACCTATTGTGCATGCGTTTTTAAATGTGTGTATGATTTACTCGTGTTTTGTGCAAATAAATTATCTTTATCTTTTATGGTTTATGAAAATCGGTTCAGCTGTTTGAAAATTATCAGCTCTTTTATCGAAGGTTTAAAAAATCAATGCATGCTTGTCACATCTTCATAAGGTGCCATCTCCTACCGTTGGTCAGCTATAAAAGGGCTATTCAAACTTACAACACTGCTGCTCGAAAAAGGGATGTTTTGCCCAGGTTGAACGACATCCAGAATGATATGAAAATGAAAATGAAAAATTATTTATTGTAGCAAACGTGGTGCATTATGATGTTACAAACTAAAGTCCCTTACTTTCAGACGTTTCAAGTACGTCATATAACATTAAATCTACATGATATACATGGTGTCAGTTATTTTAGCATAATATAGAGCACGATAAATAGCATGGAATCTCTCACGTGATTTACAAACCGTACAAGGCCTTCTGTCAAATAGTACTAAGTAGCCTTTGGAGTCTTTTACAGGTCTCTAGTATATTACAAATTTTGTGCACAACCACAAGCAATAAAAAGCATAGAACCCGTCACATTATTTATAAAGCGTACAAGTCCTTTTGATAAACAGTATGTAGTCTTTTACTTGATAATAGTGTACAACCCTGCAACTTTCCATTATATGAGCCAATAGGTCTCCCAGCTTCCCTTGCATTTACCCTTCGCACACACGGCACTTTTAAACAGACGGTTCTTAAAAATATGAGACATTCAAAACTGCCTCTAATCTATCATCCAGGTGGTGAAAAATCGGTGCAAGCCACACAACCCATGTCAGCACAAATGCAACGATAATGGTGTGGAGGTTATGTGCTCCTGCAGACGAGGTTACGAACTCATGCCAGATGGGAAGTCCTGCCAAGGTGTGTATTTTTCTTTTCGGGCGTTCATCGCTGCTGGAATAATGGTTCCCATAGAGCAGTGGTTCCCAATTAGTGGTACGCGTACCCCCAAGGGTACAAGAAGTTGCATCAAGGGGTACCCGACGCGCAGCAATATCTTGTCTAAGATAATTTTAGCAGTATCCCGGTACCAGTTTATTTTAATTATCATTCCTACAATAAAGGCTGGAGTGGACCAAATCCAGTTGCAGGCTGGTCCGGTGCAGACGTTGTTTGTGAGGACTACTAAAGTATAAAATTCTATGAAAGGCGTCACACCGTATGCAGTCCGTCTGCATCCAACGGACTGCATACAGCTTGTGGTCTTTCCGTGTTTTATACTATACTGTATTCACAAACTGCGTCCCCTGGACTGAACTGCAAATGGATTTAGTGTGCTGAGCTCGAGGGATATGAGAGGTTGCGGTCTTCCTTAAAGTGGTACGCAAGAAAATCTAATTGGAAACCACTGCCATAGAGAGTTCAAAGAACGATTAGATAAGCCTAGCACTACACGGAGTGACTCATCACTCCTGTGGGACCTCCGTTAACTCGAGAGGTTGGAGTAGATTCTGGCCGTGCCTGTGTTACCCATAATGGATTAGGGCCATGACCTGTGTTCCAGCGGTAAGAATATGATAGGCTGATAATGACGATACCAAATTTCTGATTTATAATATTGTAGTCTGATTTATTTCGAACTTATAATATTAGTCTGATGTATTTTGCATTTATAATATTAGTCTCACGTATTTCATATTTATAATATCAGTCTCATGTTTTTCGCATTTACAATATTAGTCTGATGTATTTTGCATTCACAATATTAGTCGGATGTATTTCGCATTTGCACATACAACTGTTTTGACACCTATGTAACATGTATGTTACCTAGTTTCACACACCAATAAAGTCATTATATCATTTATAACATTAGTCTGATGTATTTAGCATTTACAGTATTAGTCTGATGTATTTCGAATTTACAATATAAGTCTGATGTATTTTGCATTTATAATATTAGTCTGATGTATTTTGCATTTATAATATTAGTCTGATATGTTTCGCATTAATAATATTAGTCTGAGGTATTTCGTATCATCTCTTGTAGATAGATTTAAGCCAATGAAGTCATTATTGCCATCAGTTTTATATGAGGGACCAAACATCTTTCAGATATCGACGAGTGCCAGCTTGACATCCCGGTGTGCCTCCCCGAGACCAGATGCCACAACATCCAAGGCTCCTACCGCTGCATACCAGCGAAGAATAAGCAGACTTCGGAGAAAGGACAGTGCCCGTCCGGATTCGCGAGAAATATTAACAATAATGCTTGTGATGGTAGGTTATTAAAATATAGGGTATATTTTTAGACTATGGATACATTCGAGGACTTAATTGTCCTCATCATTAGAGATAGACCCTTGTTTGTAAAAATAACTGTTACAAACGCCAATAACGATCACATTGCGAATGAGGGTCATTTGGGTCGAGACATTGGGTCCTTGGGGACCGGGAGCTCATCTCATTTTCAAAAATCTTGTGTCAAATCAAAAATGTTTCTGGCACAACGAATAAGCATTGCCATTCAGCGTGGTAATGCCGCCAGCATGCTGGGTACGCTGCCAACTGGTAGTGGCCTTGAGCATTTGGTTTGTCTTTTGACCTTCAACGGTCTATGGGCAGTCTAACTGTATTTGTAGTGTTAGTATTAGCTTGTATTTTGTTTAATAAAGACAAGAAAATTTACTAAGTTCAGAGTTTCCTAGAGTTCCCTGTCGGGCACAGCACAGTACGAGTGAGGAGGACGGTTAATTTATCATAATTTTAATCTCAATATACATATTTATACACCTGGAATAGGGTTATTCGGAAAGGGTATGCTAATCCGAAACAGGCTCGTAGTAATCATTTATGAAAAACATATAATTAACGAATAAAGAATCACCTATTCTGTAAAAAAATAATTTTTAAATGTCATGGAAAAGTTTATGGTGTTATGGAAAAAAATATATTTTTGTTTTGATTTCAGGGTTGGTTCGATTCCATACTTGTACTCTTTCGGCTTAATACCACCGTTACGTGTAGCCCAAACCGAGCCATTCGAAAACCGTATGCTAATCCGAAAAAGTCAATCAAATGAATAACTTTTACAATATATATATATATAGGACCGCCTCTAAAATATCAAATTTATATTTTTGCCTTTTGTTTTAAAGCACCTTCTTTACCCCCAGATGTAAACGAATGCAAGCTCCCCAGGCCCCCTTGCCCGGCGTACCTCTGCGAGAACACTGTCGGGGGGTACAAGTGTGGAGGGGTTTCAGGAGATCCTGTCAACTTGAACAGCACCCCCCGGCCGGCGGTGGAGGATCGGTGCCCACCTGGCTTCGCGCTGGGAAGACATGGAGACTGTGAAGGTGAGACTTGGTTATAAGAGTTGATTTGGTGGTTGGTGATTACTAATTTTTTTTGCACACACTATCAACTGACCCCAAAGTAATCAAAGCGTATACTATGTGTATGTGTAATAATAGAGTTTTTTTTTCTTCGAGTTTGAAAATTTGGGAACATTTTCTATGTAATTTGGAGAGGTCAACGTTTGTCGGGTCAGCTAGTTCAATTATATTTTTCACTTACCCTGTTATTTTTAATAAATCAAATAGCGGTTCGATAAGCTATTATAATATTCAGGCACCGACTTATTTAAAACGTTGGTTTCTTTAAAAGGTAATTACTTCTATAGTCATAAGTGTAACGTAATTTCCAGATGTGGACGAATGCGCGACCTCGGAAGACGATTGCAACCCTCTCTCCCAGTTCTGCATCAATACGCACAGTTCCTTCTTCTGCCAGGACAAGGTGTCCAAGCAATGCAGACCTGGCTTCAAGATCGACCCTCGAACTGGGAAGTGCGAAGGTAAGAGATGTTATGGTTGAATTTTGGGCAGTAAGTAAGATGGGAAATCAATATCAACAAAGCTCATTGTTGCATAATGTATGACATGACTAGCTGCACCTCGCGGTTTCACCTGCTATTCAAGGGTTCATCTGAAAATCAGAGTTGATAGTCCTTGACTTTCAGCATTATTGCCGAGAGGGACCCATTCGACTATTATATGATACTAGCTGTGCCCTGCGGTTTCACCTGTGTAGTGATGAAAAATGGTGATGATGCTGAAAAGTAGCCTATGTTACTCTCCGGCCATTGAACTATACTTATACAAAAAATCTGGTCATTCTGTTGCTGCGTGAAAGAGGAACGAACAAACCAACAAACTAACTAACAAACAAACAAACCAATAAGCCAACAAACAAACACACTTTCGCATTGATAATATTAGTTTGATTCGACTGATTGTATCCTTTAGATAAGTGCCTATATGAGTTTTTTGGAGCAATGTTGAAAAAAATATATTTTGCTTCTTTCTTCCTATTCTACAAGAACTGTATCTTTTTCTGGATAAAATGTAGCCTATGTTTTAATCCAGAGTATAAGTTTTCGTACCAAATTTTATCCGAAAAAGTTTAGTAAAAACAGGGCTGAGTGTAGATGAACATGCACAAAAACTTTTGCATTTATAATGTGACATGATGTTATAAGAGCAAAACTTTCACCAAACTACTGATATATTATGATTATTAACGGGATATTTACCGTGGTAAGGTTATGGATGAAACTCCCAATATTTCGGCGCAGTTACATGCACCATGTTCACGGGAAGACTCAAGAATCCAAGTGTTTGGCAAATAAGTTCAGTTAGGTGCAGGAAAAACGATCTACCCTCTTTCAGAGCAATGCGCTCCAATGTATGGTAGACGAATTGCGCGCCTTCGCAAGTCAAATGTTATTATGACAAACAACTGACATTTACAATTAAGATAAGGAGAACCAACAGGAAGAAACTTTCTTTGTGCCCTGTGTTGATTCTCCTAAGCGCTGTTGGCGTTGATTCGAAAGTTTCGAAACCCGC
The DNA here is from genome assembly GCA_932305915.1 of Agriopis marginaria. Classification (NCBI taxonomy): domain Eukaryota; kingdom Metazoa; phylum Arthropoda; class Insecta; order Lepidoptera; family Geometridae; genus Agriopis; species Agriopis marginaria. The sequence continues at coordinate 13,815,509 of OW029914.1, read as the reverse complement.
TCTCCGTAACGTGTAACGTGTCACATTAACGCTCAGTTGTAAATGCCACTCGCTGTTACCCATCAGAAGTGTTCATCATCATTATTAGCCTATCATGTTCCCACTGCTGGGGCACTGGGCCTTCTCTCTGAGAGAGAGAGAGAGAGAGAGAGAGAGAGAGAGAGAGAGAGAGAGAGAGAGAGGATGGGCTCTAAATTCACCATGCTGGCCCGAGATCGATCTCCAAAAGGGTTGGTTGGAAGCGGCCTGCATCCCTGCGTTTCCCTGCGGTTTCTTTTAGATCGTCTGTCCATCTTGTGAGTGGACGTCCTACGCTGCGCTGAATGGTCCGTGGTCTCCATTCGAGAACCTTTCGGCCCCATCGGCCATCTGTTCTGTGTGATATGTGTGTTGCCAGTATGTAATATTGTCAATGTGTTTTACCAGTGTGATATTATTTTCAGACATAAACGAGTGTTTAGAAGAAGATGACCTCTGTAGATCAGACCAGATCTGCGTCAATCAACTTGGGCAGTATGATTGTAAACTAAAACCTGACGAAGCTAGGTATAGAACCGTTGTTTACTTATCAAGTTACTATTGTATATTTTATTTCTATTAAAATGGTTATTGTTATAAAATAAGTTTTTTTTTTACAGGTTAAGAAACCATCAATGTCCAGAAGGAATGAGGATAAACCCAGCAACTTTTCGATGTGATGGTAATTTTTTTCTTATATACCTAATATATTATTATATTAAAAAAAATGATCGCGCTGCCTTATGTCAAGCGAGCACCGTCGTCTTTATATACCTGTAAACTGTAATATTAAAAGCATCCAAGATACGTTTCCGACCACAAACCTAGAAATAGGTCTGTGTTGCCGGCCTTTTAAGACTCTATTAATAGCCCTTTTGAAAAAAAAACAGTTTAAAACGATTCGGAAAGATTTGATGTCTTGAACAACAAAATATACTTTTTTGATTTATTTGACACTAGCGAACGCCCCAGCTTCGCACGGTGTAATTTACGTGCGAAGCCGGGGTGCATGGGTCGCTAGTTATATATATGTATATAAACCTTCCGTGAAAAATTATATAACTGATGTTGAACATCGCATTAAAATCCGTTGTGTGGTTTAGGAGGAATTAGCGGTTATACAGACAGAGACGCGGAAAGCGACTTTAATTTATACTATGTAAAAATGTAGAGATGCAGTAAAATGCAAATGAAAAAAATATCTGAGTCTTTTTCCCACCTCTAAGGGTGGGAAAAAAACTCTTCTTTTTTCTTTATGTGGATTAATGTCTTGATATTTAAATGAAACCACTCTTGAGATATTAAAGCCTATTAAATAAAAATATACACATTCTAATCGGTTCAAAATTGGCATAGAACCCCGTAACATAATGACCTAAAAAAAAAAATTGTGATCGTAGGTACATAAGTTACACATTTGTAATGCATTTTAAACCCGACTTTAATTTAATCTTTTGATATTTCAGATATTGACGAGTGCTTAGAAGGTACCCACCTCTGCGACCAGCACCAGACCTGCCTGAACACTAACGGCAGCTTTGTGTGCCACTGCAAGCAAGGATACGAACTGGATGCCTTTACGGGCGCTTGTGTTGGTAAGGTGGCCCAATTGACAACAATTATAGCATTGGACAGCTCCGATTGTTTTTCGATTAAGGCAAAAAATTGGTTAAGCTTTATCAAAAAATCTTTATCTTTACGTTACTTTCTAGATTTGAACGAGTGTGCGACTGGGCAGCACGACTGTATTGACGGGTCCCAGCGCTGTGACAACACTGTGGGCTCCTTCCTCTGCATCAGGATTACTTCCTGTGGCACGGGATACATATTACAGCATTCCACTGGCAACTGCGAAGGTAAGGTCTACAGAAACAAGTAAAATTATTAAAATAAAACCAAAAATCTCGTCTGTAAAATGTAGCTTATGACACTCCAGATCTAAAGAAGAAAACAAAGATGCACGCTCGTCACAATTGGCACCTTTATAAATTGTATCTGTCCGTCCATCCCAATTCATTAGAACCTGTGTCTTTTAGGTATTGTAAAAAAACGTAATTTGGTCACAAATAAACTTTTTTCTTTCTTACTTTCTTTTTATAGTTATTAAAGTAAATGAATGAAACTTTGCACAATTACAGTTTTAGTACAGATTTGCATTTTTAATTTATATTTTTATTTTTATCAAAAACACTTTGTTTTTAAGGGGTGGCTTTGGTACACATTTATTGATGAATAAGTCATAATATATGGTTATCGTTGAATAAGTCTTTTAAAATGAAGGTACGGTTTCATACAACTAAGATATAATTATAACGTCAAGCTTTTGTGTGCCAAATTCTATACTAACACTCTTTGCAGAAAAGGGACACAGCATCCTCTCTTACCAACAAATTTAATCTCAGAACTTTACCAGCCTATTTATTATAATATTATTTCTTTATTATAATTATGTATTACTAGCAGAGCCCGCGGTTTCACCCGCGTAGTGATGAAAAATGGTGATGATGAAAAGTAGCCTATGTCACTTTTCAGCCTTGAACTATTACAATAAATCAGGTCGATACATTGCTCTGTTGCTGCGTGAAAGAGTAACAAACAAACACACTTTCGCATTTATAATATTAGTATGATAGTTATTTAGGTAAGACTGTTACTTTTAATAAATCAAATACCAGTTAACAACCCTATTTGGTGGAATATGTTTCCTTATCTTCCTAATAATAGCGAAATTCTTCCCTTCGACAGATATAGACGAATGTGCGCTAGGGCTCCACAACTGCGCGCGCGCTGGTCCCGAGTTCCAGTGCATGAACATCATAGGGTCGTTCCGCTGCGTGAGGAAGCGGCATTCTACCACCACCACCACCACGGCGGCACCTGAATATGATTACGTTTACTACGACTCTGAGTAAGTGTTTTTGTCTAGAGTTGATAGCACGTAATTAATTAATACGTTTCTGGCTTAATAATAAGCATTTTAACAGGTTTGCAATGAAAAACTGAACAAATTACCCAACGTTTACCTTTATACTAATAGTAAAATCTTTATTTATTTATTTCAGCGATGAATTTGAAGGCAACGAAACATTACCTGCAACAAAGCCCACGTCATCACCAGCTCCCGTCGGCATTCCATTCCAAGAGCCAAACGTTTCCACCTCCAGCACCACATTTTCTCCTAAAGAAGAACCAAGAATCGAGGACAACAGTATCATACCAGTGGCAGAGCGAGGGGACAATAGACCAGAGTCTCCGTCGCCGACTGAAGCCACTACTCCAGCAAAACTTCCAGAACCGAGGTATCAACCGGAAGAACCGAGATATCAACCAGAAGAACCAGTATACAAACCAGAAGAACCTAGAAATAAACCAGAAGAACCAAGGAACAAACCAGAAGAACCAAGGTATCAACCAGAAGAACCAAGTAACAAACCAGAAGAACCAAGATACAAACCTGAAGAACCAAGATACAAACCTGAAGAACCAAGATACCAACCAAAAGAACCAAGATACCAACCAGAAGAACCACGGTACCAGCCTGAGCCACCAGTGCTTCAAGAAAAACCAACAGAAAGACCAGAACCTCACAGAGCAGACACCCCAACGGAACCGGAAATTACTTATTCCGAACCAAAGCCAGATATAGTCTACAAGGAACCGTCCGAACCTCCACAGCGAAAAGATACTCCTGACTTTACGTACTATGAAACCAGAAATGAACCAGAAAGACCGATTTCTAATGAAATTACATCAGAAAATACTGAAAGAGCAACAGAAAGTACAGAAGAGGAACACAAAATAGTTTTACAGACAGGACCTACGATAGTTCGTCTGGATCCCAGGCCTACTTACAGCCCGTACCACCCAACGACAAAGAAGGAATCTACTCCACCACATGAGGTACCAGATATTATCTCTCTTATAATTAGCTTCATTTTAACAAGCTTCTCTTATTAGCTTAATTTTTTCAAGCTTTTATTTAACTTACCCTGTTAGTATGTCTGGAAAAAATTTTGCAACTGAATTTTAGACCAGTTAACTTCAACCGATTGAGCTGAAATTTTGGGTTTGTATCCACGGATCCCGGTATCGGTTTTATTAGCCACGGATCCGGGCGAGTTGTATCCACCGATACCGTGATCCGTTTCCTTTAAAAAAACAATTTTCATTTTACCCGCTGATACCGGTATCGGTGGATACAAGAAATAAAATAAATTCGTTTTAGAAACGAATCCCGGCGTACAGAGTACTTTATTTTTATGGTATTTCCCAAAAGGAAAGAAGACGGCCTTGGGCAACTCTCTTAGGGTAAATGACACATGACAAATGTCAGTGTGACAGATGTCAAACTTGGCTGAGCGATATCTCGGAAACTGTCCGTCCAACCAAGTTTGACAGCTGTCATCCGAAATGAAGTTCTCGAAGAGATCTATCACTTTTGTAAAAGAACTGGTGGTCCAGGATGGACAGTTTCCGAGATATCGTCCAACCAAGTTTGACAGCTGTCATCCGAAATGAATATTTCGACGAGATCTATCACTTTTGTGAATGAACTGGTGGTCCAGGATGGACAGTGTCTGAGATATCGTCCAACCAAGTTTGACAGCTGTCATCCGAAATGAAGATCTCGACGAGATCTATCACTTTTGTGAAGGAACTGGTGGTCCAGGATGGACAGTTTCCGAGATATCGTCCAACCAAGTTTGACAGCTGTCATCCGAAATGAAGATCTTGACGAGATCTATCACTTTTGTGAAGGAACTGGTGGTCCAGGATGGACAGTTTCCGAGATATCGTCCAACCAAGTTTGACATCTGTCACACTGACATTTGTCATGTGTCATTTACCCTAAGAGAGATGCCCAAGGCTTCTTTCCTTTTGGGAAATACCATAAAAATAAAGTACTCTGTACGCCGGGATTCGTTTCTAAAACGAATTTATTTTATTTCTTGTATCCACCGATACCGGTATCAGCGGGTAATATGAAAATTGTTTTTTTTGAAAAAAACGGATCCCGGTATCGGTGGATACAACTCGCCGGTATCCGTGGCTAATTCAAACCGATACCGGGATCCGTGGATACAAACCCGAAATTTTGCATACACGTTTAGTTTGGATGACAATGCATGGTTAATGGTTAGGTAACTGACGTTATTCTAAATCCAATATGGAGGACTCACAAAGATGATGGACCAGTTATTTTTGTACACTCCCGTAATATGAGTATAAAATGAAAGGGTTTGCTGATAATTTAACTAACTTCAAAAAAGGATGGGGTTTCAATTCGTTTATTTTTAAAGGATATAAGTACTTTCAGATTGGTCCCATATAAATTTTATCAAAATAGGTTCAGGGATTTGGTTTTTAAATCAAAATAACTAGAAAATTTGTTTGCTTGGATGGCATAATATTGTCATTCAAGCTAATGAAATTACGTATTTTACTAATTTGAAATGAATTGATTATTATTAATATTCTGCTTGTTTAATCATTAAAGGACAAGTGCTTTTATTAACTAAACAAAATAAGTAACACTACAAATACAGTTAGTCTGCCCCTAGACCGTTAAAGGTCTAAAGACAATCCAAATGTTCAAGCCCACTATCAGTCAGCATTACCGCGCTGAATGGCAATGCAAACATGCCAGCATTTTGGGACGGGTCGCATTAACCGAGCGACAGACTTTTGAATAATTGTTGTTTGTTTTATCCATTTTCAGGTATATGTGAATGTGGGAGAAGAAACAGCAACAGTTCGAGGAGAGAAGAACGGAGATGGCTCAGTAGTGGTGGATACGAGCCAGGTGCCGAAGAACACGTGGACTAACGTGAAACCCATCCCTTGTCCCCATGGCTTTGAAAACAATGAATATGGAGGGTGCTTCGGTAAGAGATACTACTATGGGGGAGGATTTTGTTATTATTATATAAACAGCGTAAACTCAGAAGATCTCTTCACCCCCAGCATCTGTTAACCCTCAGAATCTGTTAGAAGATCGGTTAGATTATCTCAAAATAGGCAATCAGTTCAACAAACCGCTAGGGCTTCAGGGCACACCTCCACTGGGTGACGGCCCAAGCCGAGGTTCGTACCTTCGAAATGCCCTTGAGCTAGTCGCCCAAAACTTAAACCATCAAGTTACACCGAACGCACTCTGCGTTCGCTAACTAGTCCGGTCAAGCTGTAGAGGCAGTAAGGCCAACAGCGTAAGTCACATAAACAAAAAGATCTCTTCATTGCTCAAAAACAGTGTATCTGTATTCTGACCAACACAAAATCTCCTGACATAATTATTACAAACTTCCATAAGCTACTTAATTAAATTTAAAATCCTATCGTTGACATCAATATACTTAAAGTTATATGATTATTTACGGGATATTTACACGCACCATGTTCACGGGAAGCGTGAACATGGTGCATGTAACTGCGCCGAAATATCGGGAGTTCAATCCACAACCTTACCACGTTAAATATCCCGTAAATAATCATGTTTTGAACTTTTGAACGTAGAGTAAATCAAATAGACCTTTAGATTTTTTACGGCTGTTTTGACGTCTCTAGTCGCCATCGGTTATTTACGCTTTAATTTTCTGTGAACAAAGCAACAACAACAGAACTATTGGATAGAACTATTAACAGAACTATTTTCCATTGATATTGTTTTTTATTTTATTTGTATGAGTCTATGTTACTTGAAAATAAATGATTATTATTATTAGTGTAACTTTTTCAGATATCGATGAATGTGCGACAAACCGGCACAGCTGCTCGGGCCTCACGGAAACCTGCCGCAACACTATCGGCGGATACCTCTGCGACTGCGCTCCTGGCTTCCGACGTGACCAAGTAATGAGACGCATAACTTAACACGTGACGCAACTTTACACTGTGATTAAAAGAAAGAGAAAAAAACTAACCTTTTTAAATATAGAATGGATCTACGTTTGGCCAACAACTCGCCTGGTGGTAAAAGTTGTGGCCGACGATGGAACACGTTGATCTAGAAGAAATCTAGAAGATGCCTAGATTGTAGTTTTCAGGAACCTATATTGTTGAGTACGAATCTTTGGAATTTCTACGAGGAAGGGGTGGTAGTACGCATTATTCTACTTGTCCTGTAGTAAAAGTAGGAGGGTGGAATAAAGATTATACCTACATATACAGGGTGTAAGGGGAACACTCTCGAAGCCAAAAGAAGGTAATTGTATTGTACTCATCATTATGAACAACTTTTACTATGGGACCAACCCTGAAATCGCGAAAAAAAAAATCAGCTGTTCCATTCATCTTGTCGAGTGTCAATGACCGTTTTCTATAGAACAGCTGATATTTTTTCGCGATTTCAGGGCTGGTCCCATAGTAAAAGTTGTTCATAATGATGAGTACAATTACCCTCTTTTTGGCTTCGAGAGTGTTCCCCTTACTCCAAGTACGTATAGTTAAAACAAAGATTGAAAGTCCTCATCAAATCTTTTGAAAACGTCATCTGTGTTTCAACGCCATTTTTGGTTTTTACAGATTTTTTCAAAAATTGCAGAATCAATTTCTATAAAATTATATTGGACCACCTCTAAAATATGACCTATAAAACAAAAAAGGATCATCAAAATCAACCTCCACACTGAATGACAGCCTGCCTTTTGCATCCACTGGATGCCGGCGACTCTCACAATGTCGTCGATCCATCTAGTGGGAGGCCTACCTACACTGCGTCTTCCGGTTCGTGATCTCCACTCAAAAACCTTTCTTCCCCATCGGTTATCCGTTCTTCAAACGATGAGGCCTGCCCATTGCCACTTCAACTTGCAATTATTAACAGCTATGTCGGTGACTATGGATCTTTGGCGAATATCCACATTTCGGATTCTATCGCGCAAAGATACTCCGAGCGTAGCTCTCTCCGTTAGCTACTTAACACTACACAAATAATAAAACATTGTATTCTATTACAGGTGACAGGAGTTTGTGATGTGTACAGCATTGTTTCGTCCAGCACTCCTTTGCCACCGATATTCCACCCTGAGCTGATACCTTCTATCAAGCCTCCGATAACTACCGAGCCGCCCAGTACGACTGACACGCTACCGCCAACTACTGTACTATCGACTACTGTATCTACGACTACTGCTAAACCGACTACACCGAAAAGTAAGTTTGATTGATTTTACTGTTGGCTCTTACAACTTCAGGTACCTATCAAGCCACCTAGTACGATTGACACGCCACTACGTATTATACCATCGATTACAAATTACTGTATCGTCGACTACTGCTAAACTGACTACACCGAAAAGTAAGTTTGATAGTTTTTACTGTTGGCTCCTCTGCTACCTATTAAGCCTAGTACTATTGAAACGCTATCACTGATACCTGTACCATTGACTACTGTATAATTAACTACTATGTCGTCGACTATTGCTAAACCGACAACACTGAAAAGTTAAAACGGAGAAAAAAAAGTCGGTAAAGTTGGAGTGACCGGCTTAATCTTACGTGAGTAATTTCTGTGTAATATTAATAAAAAACTGAAAAGTTAGTTTGTGGTATCTAAGAGCCGCCTAGTACGACTGACGTGCCATCACAGACTACTGTATCTTTGACTACTTTAATGTCGACTACCGACAAATCTTAAATGTGAGTTTAATATATCAATAGATGGCGCTAAATTTTGAGGTACTATACTGCATATCCTTGCTTATGAGATCTTTGCGAGATACAATACACTTCCGTTTGAGAAATAACTTGGTTATCTAAAATGTATATATCCCTCAGGTCGAAGTTTCTGGGGCTACAAGGACGACCGGTTCGCAGCCACGCGGCCGTTCTACCAGACATTCCACTGTGACACTGGCTACCACGTGAACCCGAAGACAGGCAGATGTGAAGGTATTACAAAACATTAAAGCTTACGCAGAAGTGGGATACAAAAGGCTGTGGATGATGATGGTGATAATAGAATACCTCTATTGAAGATAAAACTATCATGCCGAACCTCTGTTTTATCTGCCGTAGCTGAAATGGCAGAAGTCACGTCTCCCTTCATCCTACCAAATTTTTCTGTCCCCATGTTTGTCGGTCTATCTTCATGATTATCAGCCAGAAGACGTCCACTGCTGAACATAGGCCTCCCCCTTTAACCTCCACACTGAACGACAGCCTGCCTTTTGCATCCACTGGATGCCCGCGACTCTCACAATGTTGTCGGTCCATCTAGTGGGAGGCCTCCCTACGCTGCGTCTTCCGGTTCGTGGTCTCCACTCCAGAACCTTTCTTCCCCATCGGTTATCAGTTCTTCGAGCGATGTGGCCTGCCCATTGCCACTTCAACTTGCAAATTTTATCATGCGTGTCTAGGTCTATCATGCGTGGATTGAAATGAAATCTTTACAATATAATACGCAAGTCGATAAACGGATGGCGACTGTTGTGCTCCCGGAAAATTACGAATGCAACTAATTTGATTGTGCCTGTGCTACATTTGTGTTGGAGTCGCCTAAGGAGGGGGTAAAAAACGTTTCAACAAACTTTAGGTGATAACTAGTGACGTTAGGCGTCACTTAAAGTTACGAGACCGATTCGAGTGCCTAATGATAGGCAACACTTAAACTAAACTTCATCGTCATCATCATCATAATTAGCCTTTTAACAGTCTACTGCTGGATTTTTAGCCTACCCCCGAAAGAGTGATTGTGCCATATCCACCACGCTGGCTTAGTTGCGGGTTGGTGGATTCACATACGCCATTGAATTCCTTCTCCGTACGTATGCAGGTTTCCTCACGATGTTTTCCTTCACCGAAAAGCCAGTGGTATGAAAATCCGTACATCATCCAAAGAGCACATTGGTACGGGCCCGGAGTTTGAACCAGCGACCTCACACTTTCAAGTCTAGCGGTATACCAAATGTATACGGTAATTACGATAATTTTTTTCAATTACCGTAATGTAAAAAAATTACGGCATTTACGATTAATGTAAAAAGGCTGAAAAAATTACCGTAATGTAAATACCGTCTTGGGTAATCGAGTAAAAACTACATGACTCACTGAATGTCAGATATAAACGAGTGCAGCAACGGGCTGGCAAACTGCGCGGCCGAGGAAGTCTGCATGAACACTGAGGGCGGGTACCTATGCGAGTGTAAGCCAGACTGGCGGCTCGACCAGGTGCGGCACCGCTGCGTGCCAGCGCTGAACCACGGCCGGTTCCCCGCCGGATACGGAAATGAACCTGGTAAGAATTTTTGAAGTGAAAACCTCTTTACTTAGGCACTTTTTGGGATGGGGAAAAAGCACTGAACTCTCGTGAACGTCACGCTCAGATACTCGTTCTGGTAAAGTCGGCTCGAGTCGACGTGGAATAATAAGTTTAAGTCAAGCCCAATTGAAGTGGTGGGGGAAGGACAAACAAATCCGAGTTCCGACTAATAAGTAGGAAAATGAAGGTTAAACACATTTACTAAAAATTATCTATTATCAACCATTATTTTTCAACAAAAACTGAAGTATCGTGATCAGAAAGATTTTATAATAAAAATTTGCTCTCCTCATTGTTGTCTACGGTCTTTTCCAGTATACCCTTCCCAAGTAGACCAGCAGACGTTTACTCATGAGCAACCAGAACCTGAGATCACGCAGATCGAGGACCGAGGGTCGGTGCTGAAGTGCCCCTGGGGATACAGGCTGGGTGATGACCACACCTGCGTGGGTAAGTACCAAAATGTGTACACTGCCATCAAAGTAGTTTAGAAATCCCTCGCACACCGTCCGGTTCTTCCGCGGATCTACAAGGTGAGTACCATCCTTCTTCCGAAGGTCTTCCCCCTGAGTTTCAACATAGTGCGTTTCAAAAAGGGTATCTACAACCATCTCCCTGGGCTGGTAAAGCAACATCAACACTGCTAGAAGTGTTGCAGATGTCCAAGCAGCGTATACCGCTTTCCATCAACCAGACTGCAGGACTAAACGTTGAACTTTTAGGGGAAGACTGAAGAATGCGGGTGTTGGTCGATCAGTTCAAAGGTGCAGACAAAACGATCTACCTTCTTTCTTAGTATTTTGCTATGGCCGTGAACATGGTGCATGTAATGTAGCTGCGCCGAAATAACTCCATAACCTTATGACGGTAAATATCCCGTTAATTACCATATAACCGAAGACAACCAAATCGATCAGATTATAAAAATCAAATTATACCTGCAGTCTTACATTAATTTGCAAATAATATTTAATTCAAAATCTATAAGTACATAATAATTTAGAACATAATATATTTGGAGTCATTATAAAAAAATATTCAGGACATTTTTGCACACACGGTCATCTGACCCCAAACTAAGCAATGCTTGTAAATATAGCTGCTAGAGTCTGATATACATATTATATATTTTTTAAATACATACAAGATCCCAGATATTATCAAATTTACCTAAATAAAAATAAATATACTTGTACTGTAATCTATACATACTAATATTATAAAGAGGAAAGATTTGATTGTTTGTTTATTTGTTTGTTTGCATTGAATAGGCTCCGAAACTACTGAACCGATTTGAAAAATTATTTCACTGTTGGGAAGCTACACTATCCATGGATGACATAGGCTATATATTATACCCGTGCGAAGCCAGGGCGACCCGCTATTAATCTAATAAACTGCCCGTAGGCGTCATTCCCAAAATGCTGGCCGCATTGTCGCGTTGGATTGCAATACCGACCCGTCGCGCAAGATACTGACCAGCATTTTGGTCACGGGTTGCTTTGAACAGACGTGTTGATAAATCTTTAAAAATATGTTTAGCACCTGGTTCCCACAGACCTAAAGTTTTGACCCCAAAAAGCTCAAGCATGTTCCCACTAGTCTAGGCTATTATATTTTATAAAAATATCAGGAAACAAGCTTGCGGTCCACCTGGTGGTAAGCAGAAACCGCCGCCTATGTACACCTGCAACACTAGAGGTGTTGACGTTGCTTAGACAGCCCAGAGAAGTATAATCACCCTTTTTAAAACGCTTCATGCTGTAGCTTGGTGGAAATACCTTTGGGGGAAGGACGTTCCACACCTTGCAGGTCCGTGAAAAAAAAGCGAAAAAAGCGGATGCTGTGGGATTTCCAGCAATAAAGGATGTTTTTATTAGGATTGATAGGAAGGATGCTTAAATTACCTCTGTGTCAATAGATGTGGACGAATGCGCGACTGGCGAGGCAAAGTGCGGTCCTGTACAGATCTGCACCAACCTGCCTAGAGGCTACACCTGCAGCTGTCCCCCGGGACACCGGCTGGTGGGAGACCACGAGTGTGAGGACGTTAACGAGTGCCAGATGGCTGGTAATCAGGTAACTGCTCTTGTAACAATACTCTACCGGACTGAATTTTAACCGACCTCAAAAAGTGGCTCCGGAACAAAAGCCGATAAAGTCACTTTAAGCGGTTTTTTTTTCTTATTAGTCATAGTACTCATACATACGGTACATCAGCATACGGTCGGCTCTGATTGCTGCAAATCTCATTAAAACGCACTAAATAAAGGCTTTAAAGATGGGCAGTCGGACCTCAGCCCGAAAAATACACCAATTTTTTATTGATTACGTAATACATTCTTTTGTTTTCAGTAAAATTACGAAAAATTTATTCATAGCTTTTGTTCCGGGGCCCTCAATTCGGTTTGGAGATTTAAAAAAATTTTTTACCTTATAACTCCGTCATTTATTAACCAACTGATTGACAAAAATGTATTATTTTTTATTTTTTTCTTGAAAGCTCTGATTGTTCCCATAGAAATTACATCGGTCAGTCGCAGAAATCGGTAACCAAGTAGTTTGGTTTTTAAAACAAAATAACTCGATAAAATAATTATGTGATCCAACTAAACGAAATTGCGTATTTATTTGAAGTAATTTTTATTATGTTCCAGTCCATTTGCTCCCACAACGCGGACTGCGTGAACACGGTCGGCTCCTACCAGTGCAAGTGTCACGATGGCTTCAGATCTGCGCCAGTCAACGACAAAGTAAGTCTCATCCAGGATTGAGAGAACTAACAAACATTTCCTTAGTTACCATTTCTCTTAACGGCCTGTTATCCGAGTCGCGTAGGCTACAAAACGCTCTCTCAGCCCCCGCCAAGTTAGAGCGACGATATATTTTGCCGCGCAAGAGTCATAGGCTCGCGGGGGAGTGCAACTACAAAAACGAACATAGGTCCGACCTCGATGACGCCTGGCGCGGGACTGAGCGCGGCGCGCGCAAATTCTGGCGACCTTTTTACGCTTTTAATTTCTCTAAAAAACGAAGAGCATTAGAGCATAAAACGAAAAAAAAAACGAAATCGACTTTGTTTCAGATTTTTTTGATCGAGGAAATTTAATTCTATCATATTTTGAACCAATGCATAAACTCAAACAGATGTATCTGTGACATATATTTATTTCCAGTTCAAATATTGTAATTTAACTGAATAAAATTGATTTAAAACCGACAAATTTGGTATAACAGGCCGTTAAATCTGTAGCATTACCGTTGAGCACTGCCTTTTTATGCTCAGTAGTTCAATCAATTGAACTACTGAGACTTTTTAGTCGTGAGACTAGTAGTTCATTAAAAAAACCCATTAAACTAGTGAGACTAAAATGTATCAGTGGTTCAGTCAATTGAACTGTTGATTAAACTACTCAGAATAGACGTTTTTGTCGCACTGGACACTACAGCGACAACTCAGAGTGTTTTTAGCTATGATTGTGAAAATCTGTTCAGTCGTTTGAAGACTACCAGCTCTTATATCAGGACCAGGAGTTTAGAAAAAACAATTTATAAGTTGTAATGATCATGTATAATGTCCAGGTGTGCGTGGATGTGGACGAGTGCTCGGAGGCACGCGCCGGCTCGCTGTGCCAGCACCGCTGCAGTAACGTCTGGGGCAGCTACAGGTGCTTCTGTCATCGAGGGTACAGGCTCAACCCTGACAACAGGTTGGTTACCTTCTGATTACACCACCCTCATCTCTTATTTCAGTACTTACTATGGGCATAGCCAGGTTTTAATTTATGGTGGGGCAAAAAATATAAATCTAGGGTAGTTACCAAAAATATAAACACCTGTATTTTTCTTCTAAAACTAGCCCACGCTGGCTTAGTTTGTGGATTTACTTACGCAATTGAATGTTTTCTCCGTACGTATGCAGGCTTCCTCATGATGTTTACCTTCACCGAGAAGCCAGTGATCCGTACCTACATAAACTCTAAAGAGCTCATTGGTACGGGCCCGGGATTTAAACCCGCGAACTCACGCTTTCAAGTCTAACAGTCTTCCAAATAGGCTACGACGGCTTCAAACCCCTTTAAATGTCCTCAATTGCAAGAAAGAGACGTTGCCAAGTCGTTTCTTGGCTCTTCTTCTTGGTTTCTTGGTTATATCTATAAACCTCGTTCTTTCTACGTTTCTTCCACAAATAACTAAATTTCAAGTGTAATATGTTGTCCAGAACGTGCGCCGACGTGAATGAATGCATCCAGTTCAAGTCGAAGATCCCGTGCGTGGGCACCTGCCTCAATGAACCGGGGAGCTACCGGTGTGCTTGTCCACCGGGGTACAGGCTTTCTGAAGACAAAAGAAGTTGTATCGGTGAGTGGATGTACATTTATGGAACACATCATATGCAAAAGGCATTTTGGTCTGCAAATCGTTGAAAATGGTCGATATTCCGAAAATCAGTACGAATCGCTATGATTTCACTTTTATTGTGCAAACTGCTAGTAAGGGTTCCCCGATAGTTACCGTCTGGCTTGAAATCACGAATCGGTCTCTCTAGGCAAGCTTGCACCATCGTAGACCGCATCATCGCTTAACATCATGCGAGTTGGCGGTCAAACGCAAGCCTATTATCAAATTTTAAAAAAACCTATGTACTATCTACAGAGTTACGCATATAGACTACTAAGGCGATAGTACTATTACGATATACTATTATTGAACAAAAAATTGGTTTCTACAAAACAAGAAAACAAAGCACAACATAACAAATAATCTGTACAGAACAAAAGTAAAGTAGGAGCTGTCTGATTGTATAAGCAGTAACCGTCGCCTATAGATACTTCTAACACCAGAGGCATCACAAATACGTTGCTGACCCTTTAGGAATCTATTAACTCGCCTTTTGAAGAACCCCATGTTGTAGCTTTTCGGAAACACCGGGGAAGGTAGCTCATTCCACATTTTGCAGGTGTGAGGCAAGAAAGATCGTGTAAGTCGCACAGTGTCCCATTTCCACTGATCTATGATAATTATGTGGATGAATAAATGCATTAATTTATGGACAGATATCGACGAATGTGAAACTGGCGAAGCGTCCTGTCAGACCGGCATGCTGGGTGGCACCAGCCACGTCTGCTTCAACACGCGGGGGAGCTACCGCTGCCAGCGCATCACATGTCCACCAGGGTACCAGCTTGAGAGCAAACAGTGAGTACCACTGCACAGAGATGTCGAGACTAGCTCCTGATACCACGGAACTAGCCTAGACTATGTGGGGTTTTAAATAAATTTAAAATTTCTTTATTCAATTCGATCTGCCTTTGGTTCCAGTCGGTGCACAAAGACGCAGCGCGTGTGCAGTCCTGGAGACTGGGAGTGTGCGCATCAGCCCACCACCATCTCCTACAACTTCATCACTTTCGTCTCAAATCTGTTCGTGCCGGACTCCAACGTGAGTATCACCAGCCTACCACCATCCAAAACTTCATCACCTTCGCTCCAGCCTGTTTGTGCCAGACTCTAACGTGAGTATCACCAGCCAACCACCATCTAAAACTTCATCACCTACGTCTCCAGCCAGTTTGTGCCAGACTCTAACGTGAGTATCACCAGCCAACCACTATCTAAAAATTCATCACCTTCGTCTCCAACCTGTTTGTGCCAGATTCTAACGTGAGTATCACCAGCCCACCACGACCATCTCCTAAAACTTCATCACTTTCGTCTCAAATCTGTTCGTGCTGGACTCCAACGTGAGTATCACCAGCCAACCACCATCTAAAACTTCATCACTTTCGTCTCCAAGCATTTCGTGCCGGACTCCAACGTGAGTATCACCAGCCCACCACCACCATCTCCTAAAACTTCATCACCAACCTGTTTGTGCCAGACTCTAACGTGAGTATCGCCAGCCCACCACTATCTGCAACTTCATCACCTCATCACAAAGACCTTTCCAGAAATGTCAACGTTTCCTGTGGGTTAGCCGGTTAAACAGCAGCGCCACTAGTTAGGTCATTTTATATTTAAATATGCGTTCTTTCATCAGGTGAAGCTGTTCACGATGCGCGGTCCGACGTGGCCTTACGCCAAGATGAAGTTCGAACTGCGACTCTTAAATGTGAACGCGCCGCCCAGCGTCAAGGATAAGGCGGATATCAACGCCTTCTTGTGAGTATATTTTTTCCGTTTTTTGTTGACGTATGGGAAAATCTTCGTAAGGTACCCAGCTGCATTGGGGTGTACCCGGAGATTCATCATCATTATCACCCTATCACGGTCCCACTGCTGAGACAGACTTCTCTCAGAGAGAGAGAGAGAGAAAGAGAGAGAGAGGATGGACCCTAATGCACCAGTGCATGTTGGTGAATGTCATAATTATATCTTTGAACTTTTGGGGCCCTTAAATATACCGGTTTACTCACGATGTTTCTCCTTCACCTTTTTTGAGCGATCTAAATTACTAAATAAGTCATTGGTACACTATGGTATGTGAAACTATACCCTCAGAAAACCCCCTTGGTGGCCTGCCCCTGTGCCAAACGTAGAGGACCGGAGCTTCCATAGGAACGCACCGGTATTAGTATGCTGCCTGAAGCAACACTCCCGGGAAATGTTCAGAATATTTCCACTCCTTTCCTTCACAATCTTCCCTGGACTCGAATGGGAAATTAGATTCCCAAACTATGCTCGGCTTTTACGACAGGCCTCTGCCTACCGAAGCAGTATTCTAAGACTCCGGCTCCAGGGTTATCTTGTGAGTAGGCCTACATAGTACTCAACTATTATTCTTATTCTCGGTTCAAGAATTTATTTGCTCTGTTGACATTTTAAAAAGCTGAATGAAAACCAAGAATTCTGATCACTTACCCTAGATAGATGATTGAATCAGGCGTTACGTTGCGGAATTCCATCTTTATTTGTATATTATGACGAATTTTTAGTGTAATTCCGCTTCTACGTCACTTCGAGGATTTTGGGTTTTTTTCCCATAGATATATGTGATGCTAATTCCTTACTTGAGACCTTACTTGAAATTAAATATTAATTACATAAAAGAGAAAAATTTATCTAACGTGAAACAAAAATTAATTAAATCTATAACAAAAAAATTGTTATAACAAATACATATAGAAAAAAAATACTCGAAGCGACGTAGATGCAAAAAAATCGTCATAATACACACTTTCCCTATGTTTTTGCACGTAAGATTATAGCAGGTACCTGATATACTTCAGTGAAATGTAAAAAGAAAATGTTTTCATTAAATTTTTTTACAATGATATAGCAGCTGATGTATAACTAAATATCCTTTGCTTCTAGACTGATCCAGACGGACAATGAAGCCGTGATGTCTCTGGTGAGACCGCTCGAAGGACCACAATCCATCGAACTAGAACTCTCCATGGAACTGTACAGTCGAGACCAGTTCGGAGGAATTGCTATCGCTAAGTTGTTTATATATGTCTCTGAGTTCGAGTTCTGAGCGAGTGAGAGAGGAATAGAGAGAGAGGGAGAGAGAAAGAGATAGTGTTCACGCCTTTGTATGATTGGATCAATTTTAGATTCTTTTTAAAATTATTTTAAGGTGTAGTTAAACAGTGAGCACGAGTGCAAAGTAAAGTTAGCTAAGTTAAACGAAAGCGACGCTGGCGTAGTGTAGGGTAAAACGTTGTTTGATTTGTCAAAATAACAGGCTTATTGTTTGGAGGGATGCCTAGTAAGGAAGGCATATTGGATAGCGGTCAGTCGTAAGCCCGACGCGCCGTCACGCTGCTGATTTCGCGCTTGCTGTTTGGTCTTAATCCATTGAACTAAATGATGTTTCAAATATTAGATTATTACTAAATTAGAAACAAACAAAAAACTTGTTTTAAGCGACATTTTATTACATTCGCACCTGCGCTCGTTTTTTTTTCCAAAAAATGTCAACTACCTCAAATAAAATTGACAATCGTGAATATCTAGATGTGGATTACTTATAAGAAAAACTTACTTATAGTATTTCTAGTATTTATTAATGTAAAAAAGCAAGAATTTAAAATTGTGCTTAAATATAAACAAACTGAGATCAATAACATTCTTCCTATTTTAATTAAACACAGCCATAAACGAAATAGATTTTTAAAGGCTCGATAACATAAAACAGATAAGTGATTTTAAAAGACCGTGTAGTCTATGGATGTGACATGTGACCGTGGCTTTATTTTGTTAATTTTGTCATGACCATTGTCATACAGAGTCTTTCAGTCGTAATATTAAATAAGTTAGCATGGTCTTAAATAGCGTCAAAAAATTCATAGTCACAGTCAGAGTCAAGCAAAGTCACGGTCAAGTCAAACTCATGCCCCAGTAAAGTGGTGGAGGCTTTACAAGAGGCTTCCATGGAGTTTTGGAAACAACCCGAATATACATGTTTCACCTCGTTATATCATTTACCTACACTCAAGCACGTTCACGAGCACTTTAATAATTCACAATAATAATTCACCATTATTATCTACACATTAAGATTTTTTTCCACGTTGGTGGCAAAAACTCCTGATCCTGGCTTTTACGACTAAGTGTTACCATTATAATAAATATATTAGACGCAATAGTAAAAAAAAACCGAACTAACCAATGTCAGTTCAGACTTATGGGCGGCCTACAATATCTGACATTAGAGCCAGCCACTAACCCTCATTATGTATAATTGATAAACTTGTAAACATGGTGATTTATCTCGTACCAAAAATATGTAATTGAGCCTTTAAAAACTTCCTTTCCTTGTTAATTCCCCAGCATATAACATTACCAAGATCAGGCTTATTATGAATGTCCTTTCTTGATTCGGATGGTGATCGTAATCACATGCCAGATCACAATTATAATAAGCCCACAGCCCTAAATCTTTTCCTTTCTCAACATACGGCAGTGAAACGTGGTCTCTCACTATGGGCTTCATAAGCAAGCTCAAAGTTGCAAAGTCGTAGTTCTTGTGTTGTCAACAAGCTATAGAGAGGGCTATGCTCGGAGTTTCTCTACGAGATCGAATCAGAAGTGAGGAGATCCGTAGACGAACGAAAGTAACCGACATAACCCACCAGATTAGCAAGTTGACGTGGCAGTACGCAGGGCACATAGCACGCAGAACAGATGGCCGATGGGGCCGAAAGGTTCTCGAATGGAGACCACGGACCGGTAAGCGCAGCGTAGGACGTCCACCCACAAGATGGACAGATGGCCTAAAAGAGACCGCAGGGAAACGCTGGATGCAGGCCGCTTCCAACCGGCCCTTTTGGAGATCGATGGGGGAGGCCTATGTCCAGCAGTGGATGTCCTACGGCTGACATGATGATGATCATGACTCTTTAAAAGACAAAATGATATCTACATTTTACTTAATTATAGTCTGTGTTAGGATATATTATGCACAGTATAGGTACAATCTATGATGGTGCAGAATTGTGGGTGGATTTTGCGTGGG
This sequence comes from Agriopis marginaria, assembly GCA_932305915.1. Lineage (NCBI taxonomy): Eukaryota > Metazoa > Arthropoda > Insecta > Lepidoptera > Geometridae > Agriopis > Agriopis marginaria. Next base: position 13,795,773 of record OW029914.1, on the reverse strand, counting down.
CCATTTCTGAACTAAGTTATATTTATTATATCCTACATTTATATACCTTCTTTATAGGTAAATGTACAATAACAGATAAGACATAAATAATTTTCATATGACAAAAAAAAACTAAAATGTTTAATCTACTCATGTGGATCTACAATGTTAAGCACGGTGAGACATCCGTCCTGTGAAGTAATGGCCAAGGCTTTGCCTCCGTGAGCGCTGGCGACTCCGGTCACCTCCGCCGGAGCCCTGTATTCCGCTACCGCTTTGCCGTCCACTGTCCTGCAAAATAACGGGAAAGCTAAAGATGTTTCGAAGGCGTTCGTACTTCTAGGCATTATGCATCCTAATCACGTAGCAATAAGTTTTCATTCAACAAGGATGGTTAGTGTCAAGGTGGATTAGTTTTTGGTTAGGGGCCTATCACATTTTTTGACGAAAAAAGCACCGAAAACTGTATTTTTGGTGTCCCTTTTCTATGAAATAGTAAGATCTCAACCTTACCTGAAAACCCTCAAAGTCTTTCTCCCACTGTGATAGTAGAATACGTAGTTGTCATCAGAGCTGAACATGGTGATGATTGAAAACACTCCCTCAGCCGCTCGGCTGATCAGCTGCTGGACCGAGGCTCCTCGCTTCAGCTCGATAAGGTCGAGGCCGCCGCGAGAAGGAGCGCAGAGCCCGATCTTGCCGTCACGGGTGCAGGATCCATTCCAGCGGGGAACGTGCCTGGAACATTTTATAAAATTTAATAAAAGATAAACGTGAACTCGTCAGATTTGCAAGTTGAAGTGGCAATGGGCACGCCACATCGCACGAAAAACCGATAACCGATGGGGAAGAAAGCTCCTTGAGTGGAGACGACGAACTGAAAGACTGAGCGTAGATAGGCCTCCCGCTAGTATGTAGTGGATGCAGATGACAGGCTGTCGTTCAGTGTGTAGGTCTAAGAGGGAGGCCCATGTGTTCAGCAGTGGACGTCTTCGGGACTTACAGTCGGAGCGGTTCACGGTCATCTCAAGGTCACTCAGCGAGCTATGGCGAGAGCAATGCTCGGTGTTTCTCTGAGGTATTGTATCCGGAACGAAGTTGTTTGCCAGAGAAACAAAGTCATCGACATAGCTCAGCATATTAGCAGTGGGCCGGTCATATCTGTCGCAGAACCGATAACCGTTGGAATAGACGGGTTCTGGAGTGCAGACCGCGAAACAACGGTCTATCACATACCATAGTGTTTATAAGATGCTAGGTAAGACAATTACGCTAAATTAGAATGGTAACCAGCTCTGAAGTTGCTAGGAATACACCGTGCCACGTTTGGTGCTGATATCTAGCCTCGCGATCACAATGCTTTTTTTACAAGAAAACATTAATACAGTTTACAGTCAGCTAACATTATTATAGAATTTCATTCTGTTTTTTGTAGTCTTCTTACCTGATTAGCCTCTTGGTCTTGATGTCCAATATCCCCGCCTTGTCGTTTCCTACGACGGCCACCCAGAGCGGCTTGTGAGGAAGCGCCACTATCGATTGCATGTCTTTTATACCACTGTTTTTTATCGGGATCCTGAAACCAACAATTAACAAATAAAACTATAAAATCTATAGACTTGCAGAGTTATTATTGCAACAGCATCAGTACTACCATTACTTGTGCAGCCTGACGACAGTCGTAGCATAGGACAGCATCAGATCGAGCCTCTGGGGCATTACCTGTCCAGTCTAGTAGCAACGCATGGTACGTCCCTAGACTTAGTATTACCTCTCCAGCCTAGCACCATTCCTAGTATTATCTGTGGTTTTAGCTTTACCCACAACTAGTCTAATTCCATTCCGAGCATTGTCTGTGTAGTCTTCTGTGATTACCTGTGCTGTGCTAGACTAGTGCCATTTCTAGCATTACCCGTGTAGCGTTTTGTGGTTCTAGCATTACCCACACAGCACAGCACCAATCCCAGCATATCACATTACCAGTCTTAATATTACCTATGCAGACTTCCGTGGATTTCTAGGCATTCTAACATTACCCGCGCTAGTCTATCACCAATCCTTGCATGGTACGTCGCTAGTCTTAATCCAAACACAATTACCTGTGCAGCCTCGTGCCACTCCTGGCATGGAACACATGCAGACACTCCTTGCCCGCTTTGTCCAGTCCGGGCGCAGTGAGGTGGTGCCTTGGTATCACTTTACCTGTGCAGCCTAGCGCCACTCCTGGCATGATACACATGCAGACACTCCTTGCCTGCCTTGTCCAGTCCGGGCGCACTGAGGTGGTGCCCTGGCATCACATTACCTGTGCAGCCTAGCGCCACTCCTGGCATGGTACACATGCAGACACTCCTTGCCTGCCTTGTCCAGTCCGGGCGCAGTGAGGTGGTGCCCTGGCATCACATTACCTGTGCAGCCTAGCGCCACTCCTGGCATGGTACACATGCAGACACTCCTTGCCTGCCTTGTCCAGTCCGGGCGCAGTGAGGTGGTGCCCTGGAATCACATTACCTGTGCAGCCTAGCGCCACTCCTGGCATGGAACACATGCAGACACTCCTTGCCCGCCTTGTCCAGTCCTGGCGCAGTGAGATGATGCTCGTCCGCCGACACCACGGCAGCGCGCCATCCCATCCCACGCACCTCGTACTCAGCTGTGTAGATCTTTTCACCATCTAAAGAATATACATGTGAAATCAAATATATTGTAACCAGTTTTCCAAAGCTTAAGGAGCGTTTTTCTATATAATATTATAGGTACTTTTAAATCAGATTAATCATAGAAACTGACGTGGTTTTCACACATTTTATTTATACTACACGGGAATTACCTACTCACGTAAGATTAAGCCGGTCACTCCGACTATAGTTTCAACCGCATGAGGCAGTCCATATTAGTTTAGGTGCCAAGCGAGACGCAGCCGCGCGCGTGCATTCACCTTGAAAAAGACTGCCTAATGCGGTTGAAACTATAGTTGGAGTGACCGGCTTAATCTTACGTGATAAGGTAATTCCCGTGTAGTATAAATAAAAAGATTAAATATATTAAATGTTAGAAAAAGTAACAAATGATACGAATTTTCAGTTTTCATTCGGCTTTTTACAGTGTTATTGCACCTGCCATTCTTATTTTTGACAGACATATGAACTCTTCTACGCAATACTTCATCGTAGACCACATTAACACGAGGTGGCGGTCAAACGCAGGATAGTATACCTGGAATGGTTCTCACGACAATATTGGCCACGGCGAGGTTATCCACGTTGTCCGGAGCCACCTGCATGGAGATTGTGATGAACTTGGTGCCGTCTTCCACCAGGAGCACCTGCTTCACGCCCTTCTGTTCCTCTTTGAAGATTACCTGAACGATAAAATAAAAATCGTTTAATTCAGGCAACTTGACCCATAGAACGCATACCTACTAATTAATGTCTTAATCTAAAATAAAAATGAATGCACAGTGTATAGGGATGATAGTCAAACTCTGACAAACTATACAAAAAGAAGTATGGTGCACAATTTATAGTGCCAGGTCACTTTTTGTTTCTATTCATGTGAACAGAGATCCAACGCTTAAATATTGGACTCCTTACATCATTACAGACAACCACTAGGAGTCTGTTGCCTGAACGACGCAAGCGATGCCAGAAGGAAGCCACTCTTGATCTTATAATAGCAAAAAAGTCAGGCACCCTCGCCTCAACAAACATGCTTATATAGTTACATTCTGACGACACTATAAAACTTCAAAATATCCTCGGGCCGTGCCATGACCTTTCCGTGACAGGTATGTAAACAAAGTTGTGGTAGTGGCGGTGAGTTCTTGTAATTCTGAAAGTTTCGTAGTTTCCTGCTTTTGCAATGATATTTTGTTATTATGTTGGCATTTTTTCTATATTGTACGAACGCAAAATCGGGCGCCGGCACGCTTCGCAATTTTGAACGACAATGGGTCAGGGAAAAGAAAACATTTGAACGATAGTGGGATAAGCAGTCATTATTGCTGGATATCTGAGTGGTAAGAGGCTAATGCTATTTCAGTTTTTCTGTGGTAAACTATCTTCCCAAGATATCTTCACCTCACCTGCCTCTGCGCAATGTCCCAAATGACGACATTCCCCGACTCCGCGGTGACGACGTGCTCCCCCGAGGGGGTGACCACCGCGTGAGTCACGATGGCACCCAGTGGGGCATCAGCTAATTGCGCCAGAAGCTTCCCAGTGCTGGTGTCCCACAGGGCCCAACAACTGCGGGTCACTGTTACCGCGATTTGAGTGTCGCGAGCCAAGCTGGAAATTAAAAGTTCGTTGTTATTCTCCTCATTTGTCACCTCATCAACTCGGAAAGGCTTTCATTTTCGTTTAAAATCTGCGTGCAAAAGTAGTTTTTTCATCAAGAGTAAATTCTAACTTCAAACGTAACGAACTATTTTTTAAACTTATTTTTTTTAGTATTAAAACATTCCAAGAAGAGCAAGCAAAGGCTGTTCAAAGAATAGAATAGCCTTCGCATCCTCTGGATGCAATACCAGGGCTTCACGCCAATTTTGCAGCCTAGTAAAATTGAATCATGGTTCTAGCTCGGACACATTTGTAAGCCATTGGAGAGGCCGAAACCAACACTAAGAAACCCTGATGAATATAAAATACAATTTATGGGATGTGTGTGAAAGAAAATATGAAACAATTGTACAGTATAGGATTGAAAAATTCTGCACTATAGTTGTGAGTAGTTGTTCTTGTTTAGAGCTGATATATGGTATGAGGTATGGCACCGGCCAATTATGCCTCATGTTAAAATGTTGTGGCAGTTGATGACTTGCTACCCACTAAATGGGTCCCCCATAAAGTCTGCCCTATAATGGCACTGGAAGGGCAACAGGAAGGAGGAAAAAAGTTAGAAAGAAGGAGATGGTTTACCTGATAGTGTCGATAGGTAACTCCTGGCGGTCAATCTTGTGAACCTGTTCAAAGATGTTATCAATGTTCCAGATCTTGACGGTCCGGTCTATCGAGGATGTGATTACGTTGTTCCAGGACCCAACCGTGAGTGGCTCCAGCTGGACTATTCTCCCAAAATGTGCGTCCAGGACTTTAATCAGCTTTGTGGTTTCGAGGCTCCACACGTAGAGGCTTTTTCTGGAATGAAAAGGGAATGGGAAATATGAGTTACATTATTATTAACGGGATATTTACCATGATAAGGTGTAGATGCAGCTTCAGATATTTCGGCGTAGTTACATGCACCATGTTCACGAGAAAACAAAATGCGGGGTGGTTAGTAAAAAAAGGTTCAAAGTTAGGTGCAGACAAAATGGGTACCATACGCAGTGATATAGTGAGTGTACAAAGCCTAATAAAGAAATAAAATAAGAAAATAAAACATTTATTTTGTGCCCAAAACACTAACTAAATGGAATGTATAAATATAAGCACATAGAGAAAGGTAAAGAATACCAAGATAGTGGGTTGGATGGGAGGGATGGGTAGTTGTTACCATGTTGCCGTGCAGAAGTGGAAGGGTAGACGCTCACAGACAGACAAATGGACTTCCCTCAGCCAACAACCAGCTTCTGCCGCACATCTTAGCTGTTCCAAAGCAATGGAACCACGCCTATCTACTAGAAATTTGCCAGGAAGGTTACCGATGTGCGAGTAAAAACCAACCAATAGGATCACTTCATTCCTTTTCTCCTCGCCTACTATTGGTTGATTTTTTCTACGCATACTGCTTATCTTCCTTGCATCTCTGCTGAATAGGTACGTTTTTTTCCTATGCCATAGGTGGCAAACAAGCAGACGGGCCGCCTGATGGTAAGTATTCACCGTCGCCAATGGATAATTGTAACACCAGAGGCGTCACAAATACGTTGCCGACCCTTAAGGACTATTAACTCGCCTTTTGAAGAACCCCATGTTGTAGCTTCTTTTTACACCATGCTGAATACGTATCCTAACATACCTGACTCCAGCGACGGCGTACTGAAAGTTGTTGCTGATCATGAACGAGTTGGAGAGGGTCATCTTGGTGGAGATGTTGCGGATGGTGTGCGGCAGCGGGAGCACGATGCCGCGGAGATGCTGGTCTTTTTCTGGCTCCGTATCTTGCTTCTCTTGTTGCTGGAACGGTCAACAAAAATATCCAATCAGCTTTTGATAGATTTTTTTCATGATAATCATCATTTTCAGCCTATCATATTCCTACTTCTGGGACACAGGTTTTCTCTCAGAGAAAGGATGAGCCCTGGCCCTGATGCACCAAGCGGGCCCAGTGCATGTTGGTGAATAGTGCATTTGAACTTTTGAGGTTCTTGGACATACCGGTTTCCTTACGATGTTTCCTTTGCCGTAGTAAAGCGAATCGAAACTGCACCTTTATTTAAGTACTTAATACGTCATTGATGCAGGGACGCGTATAGAAACTGGTGCCGTCAAATTGTAAAGCGCACATGCCCACCATAGCTTTTTTATCACCTCATTAAAAACCTAAAAATAGAAACGAAAACAAAATTGAAATCGGTTCAAATATTAGGAAGTTATCAGAATACAACTTTAAGTGCATATAGTAATATCTCAGAACTTTACCAGCCGATTCAAATTATTTCTTCAGTAGGTGAAGGTAGGTGGTAGGTGGTGTGGGTTCATTTTCATAAAATGCCTATAGTATTTTATATATTTTTTACGAAGCTTGTTATTTATATAAATAAATAAAACGCTGTTCGATGGTAAGCGCATCATTTGATAAAGGCTAAACCAATTTTGCAAAAAATGTTTGTAATAGTCCGAATAAGGTTTTAAAGGAATAAAAAATCGGAAAAGTAGCCTCGGAAATTAGGAATATGTTTAAAAAGAGAAAGAGTGAGAGACAGAATTAAAAATGTAAAAAAAAAATAAAGACTTAACCAATCAAAGAGAGAGCAATTGAAAAAGAAGAAGAAGCAAAAATTGTTTTTGATTTAAAATACATTGATGGATTTTTTTAATGTCCGCGTTTGACCACCAAATCGCCTGTTGGTAAGCGACGATGTGGTCGAAGATGAAAAATGCAGACATAGAAGATACCTTTTCACTCTGGCCTTGAAAAGACCCAGATTGTATCTCTTAGGAAACAAGGAAGCGGGCAGGTTGTTCCAATCCTTGGCCGTACGGATTAGAAACGTAGGATCGAAACGTTTGGTACGTATCCTAGGAAAATCCATAATGTATGGTGAAGAATTATTTTAAGCATGCGCATTAGGTTTGCTACTTACTTCATCTTCATCCTTCTTCCCTTCTTCTCCCTTCTTCTTCTTAGTCTCAATGACATGATTTCCTCTAGGGATGATATTGTCGAAATCCCAAACTACGAAACTGTACGTTGTTGTGGCTGTAAAAAACACTAATAGGTATAATAAATGCTAAAGATTATGTGTTAATGTATTTATCCACACTAAACTTTGTAACAGCTGAACAGATTTGAATGAAATTTGGTATGGATACAGCTTATACCATGGATTAACTTTTATCCCGAAAAAATACATGGTTTTAGTGGGATAGCGGATGAAAACGTATGGTACTGCTAGTATCCTAATATAACTTTTAAACGGCAATCGTGGGCAACAGACAATTAGGTAATAAAATAATAATAATCATCATCATCTTTTCAGCCATAGAACGTCCACTGCTGGACATAGGCCATTGATCCCCAAAAGGGCCGGTTGGAAGCGGCCTGAATCCAGCGTTTTCTTGCGTTCTCTTTAAGGTCGTCTGTCCATCTTGTGGGTGGACGTCCTACGCTGCGCTTAATCATTGCATTGTAATAGTTACAATCTTCATTCAATAGTTCAAGGTGTCTTCAAATCAAGAATGAATCGGTTTCTTCTAGACAAGCGTGCGTCGTTTAGCGATGTTACGGTAATAATTATTATATTATATTATATTACCTAATAGCATCCGATCCTTCTTGCCCCGTTTGAGCTGCAGCATCGCTTCTGCTGTGTCCGTCTCCCGGTGATGGAGTTCTTCCACCTTAAGCCAGCAGCACTGTTCCACGTTCAGCTCGAATATTGACACCTGGAAGAGTTTCTATGGCATCATAATATACTAATATTATAAATGTGATACTCGGGTATGACCTAAAACTGCGACCAGAACCACCAGAAGATGGGCAGCAGCATCCTATTCGTATACGGTAAACGTACTATGATCGCCAATCCGCCTGCCACACGTGGGGATTATGGCAACTCCCCCTCTAATAAGGAGGCCTTTTTTAACAGTGGACGTTTAGAGGCTGATGATGTGATGTGATAAATGAGAACTTTTAATCCAAGCTATATGATCAAAGTTACCTTGTATTTATTTTGCCACACTGAGGGGGGTAGGAAGTATAGCAACCTAAATTTTGCATGTCTAACCTGGTACCCTCTCTCCGGGTCACTGGTGTAGACCCTGGTCCAGTGCTTATTCATGGCGAAGGCTCCACGGCATCGCAGCGGCTGCATCCACACCCCATCCGCGCAGAACTGCAGCAGCATCCTGTCGTCCTCCAGGTCTCCGCTCCATTGGATCAGGAGGAAGTTCTCCAGGTCGCGCAACTCCATTGCTAATTACGAACAGAAAGGGTTTAATGTGAAGCGTTTATATATACACTAGCAACGCACCCCGGCTTCTCACGGGTGTCTTATTTTTTTTACACCTTCGGTTACATTATTAGAGTTTTAGTGAGGATCCCTATTTTTTTTAAATATAATATAGCCTATGTCACCCGAGATTAGTGTAGCTTCCCAACAGCGAAAGATTTTTTAAATTGGTTCAGTAGTTTCAGAGCCTATCCAATACAAACAAACAAGCAATCAAATCTTTCCTCTTTATAATATTAGTATAGATACATTGAAGTTATCTTTCTTCTATAATTATAATATATAAAAGGTGATGTGTATGTATTTATGTATGTTCCTTATGGACTCTGAAACGGCTGGACCAATATTGATGAAATTTTCAGGCAATCTTCAGTCCACACCGACGTTTACTATCGGGCGAGTTGGTAGGCAAAAGTAAATCTAATCTTTATAAAAAAATAGGACTATAAACAAAACTTACTAAGTATCTCCCAGTTAATATCGTCATATGGTTCAGTGCTGGGCGCAGGTTTAGTCTGCTCGTGTTCCCCCCGCATACTGTACTGGACCCAGGAGTGAGGGCCGTAGATGAACATGTGGTGGTTCAAGACGTACACACCACGGACGGTCTCTCCTGAATCATGACAATATTATTTGTTTAACAAAAACAACCCATCCCTGTAAGCTAAGGCATTAAGCAGGTATCATTATTTTAGTTAAGAGTTTGCAATTTTGGAATACAATACAATACAATTCTTTATTAATAACTCCATAGTTACAAGTCAAACTTCTCCAGTACACATTCTACAACGATGTATACAAACTTATATAAACAGTATATTTTAATAATATTATTATGTGTAAATAAGTCAAATTAAATAATAACTTAACCTATAACTTATTTGGAATTGGAAGGCCAACTCTAACGCAATGTGCTATGGTTTTTAAACATGCTTAAATGAGTCTCGTCCATACTCGAGAGGCTTACTTAATTTAAGCCATTGAAAAACTCCACTATCTGCTTCCCTGCTGCACCATCATAGACTCTCATCATAAAGTGTGCATGCATGAAACTCGTTAAACAAACCAAACAAGATGAAATTACATTTGCTAGTAGCCATAAGATAGTTCCACTATACTTTTTAGCTCCGTCATCAGATCAGTTCTATGGTACCAAATTATAGTATTGTTTAAAAGATTACTATATCTGCTAAGTTCAAATCGCTGCAACAATAAGTAGGTTAAAATTGCCTCCCAAGATTTATTTACATAGTTACTTAGTTAGTTAGTAAAACTAATAAAAGCGAGTCGAAAAGATAATAAGAACCGTAATAGAACTTACTCTAGAAACTATCAAAATAAAACAAAAACAAACAAAAAGCCAACCCAACACAAAACAAAAAAAAAATGGAAAAAGTAAATTGGAGCATACCCTCATCTAGTGGATTTTCAATCGTTACATATTCGCTGGTCAGCATGTTGAGAAGCATCGACTGCGGAATACAAATAGGAGCTAAAAACAGTGCTATAAATAAAGTTTTATCATGGAACAACTCCAAAGAGAAGACGGAAGTTGCAGAAATAGAAAGTCAGGAAAAACATGGAGATTGCGGAGGTTATTACAGGGCCAAATATCATGGGAGAGATCAAAACCCGGAGACTCCGTTGGACAGGCCACCTGCTGAGAAAGGGAGAGAATTGCAATGTCATGAAGGTGTATTTTTGAGCTCCCAATAATGGCCGCCGTCCCTCGGCTGGCAAAGATAACGCTAGTAAGAGTCGCTAATGCTAGTAAGATGCCGTAGAGTTCAGGAGCTGTGCGAACTCCAAGTCACTGACTGGCAAAAGATAACGCGACACCGATATTGATGTTGTTCACTTGTATCGGCTAAGACTCACTTTGGCTCGCTGCGCCAGCGGGATGTAAAAGTTTCATCTTCGAGGAACTTTTACTTTACCTATTATTTTACTTTACCGTCCAAATCTCGTAAACATCCTCATCATCAACCTATAATGTTCCCATTGCTGGGACACAGGCTATCTTTCAGAGAAAGAGGATGGGCCCTAATCCAACATGCTGGCCCAGTGCATGTTAGTGAATGACATAATTATCGTCTTTGAATTTTTGAGGTTCTTGGATATACCGCCTGTTTCCTCACCTTTTTTAATGCCATAGGTGGCAAACAAGCAAACCGTCCACTTGATGGTAAGTAGTCACCGTCGCCTATGGATACTTGTAACACCAGACGCATCACAAATACATTGCCGACCCTTTAGTACTCTATTAACTCGCCTTTTGAAGAACCCCACGTTGTAGCTTCTCGAAAACACCGCGGAAGGTAGCTCATTCCACATTTTGCAGGTGTGAGGCAAGAAAGATCGTGTGAATCGCACAGTGTGCGATTTCCACTGATCTATGATGTGTGGATGAAATTTCGGACGGTTCACTGTTTAACTTCATAATTTTTTGCGAAGCGATGGCATCGAAAGCTTGTGAGCTTATTATAAAGTTACATGTCTACGCAGTTAAAACCGCTGGATACAGCCAGTTTCGGATAAAATATAAAAGGATTAGAATAATTCACCACAGAGTTATTAGTAGAAGCAGCAGCCCACTTGTTATCCGGGGAGAGTTCCAAGTTCTGCATGATCCCCTCGAGTTGAGGACACAGGTCTCTCGCCAGGTCCGAGGTGGAGAGGTCCCAGGATATCACGCGGCTGGAGATGGATACCACGTAGCGCTTATCCGAGCTGAGGCGGAAGGCGAACACTGCAAACTGGTGCCCTTCTAGCGAATACTGGAATATGAAAGAAGCTGTTAGGATGCGTGAAAGACTCCTATTTACTTTGTTCTCCAAGGTTAGTGAGTGTGTCTTAGAATTTTATTGCTATTTGAAGGCATCGAAGAAAATTCGTCATCATATTTAATAAATAAAATTCAGGACATTTTTTGCACACACGGTCATCTGACCCCAAACTAAGCAAAACTTGTGATATGGCTGCCAGAGACTGATATACATACATAATATATTTTTAAATACATACTTAAATCATATTAACAACCAGATAAGAATGTTTGTCCTAGGTGGGAATCGAACCCACGTCCCCAAACACAAAAGGCAGGTCCACTACCAACTGGACCAACGGGCTATCTAAATAATGTTTTGGATCCAATAAATGTTTCATCAAGATGATGCTTTATGAAAGACTAGCCCTGCGTTTTATACTAGACTTTCCTTTTTATGATAAAAAGTTTGTATGAATGTGTATGTTTGTCCGCAAAAGCAATTCAACTCCCAAACTGCACGGATTTGAATAAAATTTAGTATGGAGGTAGCTTAAACCCTGGATTATGTGAAAAAATCAACAAGCTCTAAAGAATAGCGGGTGTGGCAGCGGAGCGCTGCTAGTAATCAGGTCTTAAAGCATCCGTACCTTCAAAGGCCCGCCAGGAGTGTGTAAGCAATGATGTGAAGGCAGCAGTGCACAGTGGTTCTTCCCCGCGTCATGGCACTGCTTCAGAAGTGATGCTACCGCGGGGTTGGTCGGGGCTTCGGGTAACAGTCTGCCGACCAGCTGTGGAGCGAGCATATCGGGGTATTGGCCGAGAATAGCGCCGCCCAGCCGGAGAGCGTCTGCGACCAGCATTAGTTCTCTGAAAGAGATGACAAAGACTAAATGAAGTAGTCTTGTATATTAATGTTTTTTTTTTTTACTCTAACTTCTTTGCACGTTTCATTTTTTTTAAGAAATCTTAAAAATGTAGTTGTTTGCGTTGCTCCACCTCGTTAGGTAGCTAGTGAAGATAAAGGTGGTGTTCCACTTGCCTAGAAGCTACTGACTGCCTAGACATGCTCATAAAATAGAATGCTGTTCGGCTGTTCACATTTGCTTTGATTTAGCATGCTCCTTTCCGCAAAGTAGTCAATTCCACATATATCTACTATCTTAAGGCACTGAAATACATTGGCAAGCACACCCCTTCCACCCGCACCTCAAGATGCATGCTCAAAAATGAAACGGCATTTGAGTTTTGCACATTGTGTGCTACTAATGTTCGAATCAAATCGCCAAATCGTCAATCAATCGTCAGGATCTATCAAGAAAATCCTCGGTCTCAGTTATGATGCTGTTTACGATGGAGAACGGTTGCCTAGAAAAAACAGATTCACTCGCGATTTGAAGACACCTGTGGGATTACTCTTGACACTCGATTTTAATCGTAATTTGGGATTGGGATCGAAAACATGCCATTTGGTACTCTTCAATCGCGTCAAGAGTACCAAAAGCGTCGAGTTGAGTCGATTTTATTTAGTTCCATATAATTATCGTTCCACCATTATCGGTTCCAATCGTGCGCTAGTTTAGAATTCAAGAGTACCAAAATGGCATGTTTTCGATCCCAATCCCAAATTACGATTGAAATCGAGTGTCAAGAGTAAGCCCACAGGTGTCTTCAAATCGCGAGTGAATCTGTTTTTTCTAGGCAACCGTTCTCCATCGTAAACAGCATCATAACTGTGACCGAGGATTTTCTTGATTAAATTAAAAATAAATTAAATTAGTCTAAAATGTTTCCCAGAGGCCTTACGGCTTCCAGTTTTAAGTGATGCTGTTTAGGTGATGCGAAAAATTGCGCGACCCTAAACCGTATCTCAGCGCGGCTAAGATTAACGTTCGCATGATTTTCCACACTGCGCTGTTTCCCGTGCTGAGCCCGTGTTACGAGGTAGCTGTAAGACCCCAAGATAGTGCCTGTACCTAACAGCGTCCTTATTAACATGCTGCTTGGCGTCCTCGAAGTCAGCCAGCACGGCCTGCAGCGGGCAGCAGTTCAGCTTGGCGTGGAGCCACTCGTAGTTGAACAGTACTTCGGCGTAGAGATCGGTAAAGCGCTTTGAACGGACCAAATGGAACGGGAGCTCACCAAACTGGAAAAATTAAGAATGGAGTCAAGAAAACAATGTGTAATAGAAATAATTATAATTATCTAAAACACTATCCGCACGAGTGTTCAAACGAGATAAACGATGCGCAGTGGGCGTCGCGCGAGTAGCGCGGGGAAACTAAGCTCCACTTGCGCAAGGACCAGCGTGAAGTACTACTAAGCATTTTCCCTGTCACTTGCACTAAGAAAACCGTTGAAGACAATGCGTAGTAGGCACGTGCTACTTGTACTGCGCATGGTCTGAACCGGGCTCAACTCGTTATTGTAGCATGAGCATTGGCACGAGCTTTCGTAGAACTATACACAAGGTGTATACACATTACGTACGTCTGGAGCCGGGTTTAGACTTTTGCTTTGGGGGTTTGGGCTTGTTAGGGGTTCTTTTAGCTACCGAGCTAGTCTGGGACTGTATCGGGGGCACGTGGCTTTTCCTTTATAACAGCAGTACCAGAAGACCCGACAGACGTAGTTCTGCCTTAAAGCTGTGAAACGCGCAAAGAAAAAACGGTGTTAAGTTTTCTGAAATTTTCAATTTTTCTGCGCAATTTTCTTAATTTTTCTTTCCGGAAGAACCTTCTACAGAGTATTAGAAAACTTAAAAAAAAATGAATGAAATCGGATAAGTCGTTCTCAAGTTATGGCGTCATCATCATCATCATCGGCAGCCATTAAACGTCCACTGTTGGACAAAGGCCTCCCTGTTAGAGGGGTTTTGCTATAATCCCTACGCTTGGCAGGCGGCTTGGGGATCAAGAGAAGTTATTGCGTGACCAAGTTAAATAGGGATTCATTTTATATGAAACTAACAACGCACTCCGGCTTCGCACATGTGTAAATCTTTTTTTTTACACCTTGGTTTACATTATTGGAGTTTTAGTAAGGACCCCTATTTTTTTTTAAATATAATATACCTAGCCCATGTCACCCGGGGATAGTGTAGAATTTTTCAAATCGGATCAGTAGTTTTGGAGCCTATTCAATGCAAACAAACAAACAATCAAATATTTCCTCTTTATACTATTAGTATAGAAGTATATATGAAATGATAATTATATGCCATAATATATAATGCAATAGATAATTATTATGACAATATTTATATAGCCAAAAAGAAAACAAATAACATAGGTATACTAACTAACATACACCTGCGTTCTGTCATGGCGGTTAGAATGTCTTACCTTCCGCAAGTTGTATCTCTTCATACATCCATCAGCGGATGTGAATACCAACGGCTGAAGGGGCACCTTCCTGTCAGCAACACCCTCCTTGTCAGCCAGGTTGAACCGGTGACGCTGGATCTCAGTGTACTTGAACGGCTTGGGATTCCCGCCGCCCCATATCCCTTAAGAAAGTAGTTTTTACTTATTATTTATTCACCAGCTGTGTGCTCGATGGCGCGGCCGAGCGGTAGCATGCACGCTTTACAATATCATGGCACCTGGTTCAGTCCTCGGCCCTGCACCAATGGCTTATTTAGTAACTAAAATGGTCGTAAAAGGTTCAAGAAGCGTGCCTTAAAAAATCGGGACGACAAAATCATGGGTTATCGGGGAGCGGGACAATTTCATCAAAATCAGAACACATGCTAACCCTGGGTCAAGCCTTTAGGGCTGATACGTTCGCACCCGCTATGCCACCTTACCATTATCTTCCATGTTTGTCTGATAAAAGATTATACTGGTACAAGCTCACCCAAGTAATAGTCGGCGATCATGGAGTGGAAGTACATGGCCATGTTCATGTTCTTGAAGTAGCGCTCGCGCGCCGTGTCCCGGAACTGCCGGTGGTACCAGTTCATCACGGAGACGCCGTCCGCTTCTCGCTCCGAGAGGTAGTTGGGCAGGTCGTTTCGGATCCTACGACAGAGTTAACTGGTATTAGATTAATGACTATGCTGCAATGCTATGCTGCACTCTACGATTTCACCCGTTTGGAGATTCCTTCAGGAACCGTACATTTTCCCGCGATAAAAAGTATCCTAGATGACTCTCTCAGGTCTTTTAACTAAATCGGGTCAAATTACGCGGTAACGGGCCACATTATTATTTCTTCAGGTAAGTTAGTTGTACCCAATCGCGTGGACCAAACTTTTGGTCTCAGCACCCCAATTGCCCATAGTCTATACCTACTTGTCATTTGGTCAATGAGATTGGGTGCAGGGTTAGGGGCAAAGGCGGTGACTCCCGCTCCGGCTCGATCCTGATCCAAGAATGGCCATTGCCTTAGCATTATGGACACATTTGCACTGGGAAGAGTAAGAGGCGGGTAAAAAAAAAAATTATATGAAATTTATGTGATTTAGACTTCATGACTTTTTTAAAGAAATAAAGCCCTTCACTTGTGTTTTTTTTTAAATATAATTACCTGAAGAAATAATGTTAAAAAAAAAATATGAACGTAATTACGTTCACATATATTTTGACAAGAGTGTTGACCTTACCTAGTCCACAATAAGGGTGGTATTCTCCTGACAGGCGGCAGATGGTACTGGTACACATCATCCAGTACCTTGTCATCCAATGATATCAGATCTTCGAGTTCTGTCTCTGAAAGGCCACTGCGAGCTGCTGTGATGTAAGCCAGGGCGTGGAATACCAGCAGACGACCATGCTGTAAGAAAGAATACTGTTTTGGTATCCTGGCTTATGCATACGTACTTATTTTGTGGTTGTACCAAGGATTCATAGAGTAGTCCTTGGTTATACCAAGGATTCATAGACTAGTCCTTGGTTATACCAAGGATTTGTAGACTAGTCCTTTTTTACACCAAGGATTCAGACTCGTCCATGGTTATGCTTAGACTATCGCTATGGAGAAACGTGACTAGCTCCTGCAAATTGTCGGTATCACCACAAGCCACTGCAATTTAAACAACCTCCTTTACAAAATACGTGTTAAAGACATTCCTCTATGTAGATAGTGCATGGAGGCCGAAAAAACAACCGCATTGGATAAAAACACGTTTGCAATTTACAACTGTCTACAATTCAATACCTGCCTGGATATTTACCGTGGTAAGGTTGTGAAATGAGCTCCCGATATTTTGGCGCAGTTACTTGCACCACACAATACATCTTTATTACACACCGAAAATACAAGTAAAACTGAACCAAAATAAAAATATACGGGTGTATATTGGGCGGCCTTATCGCCTAAAGCAATTTCTTCCAGGCAACCTTTGGATGGTAATTTGAATTACGGTCGGTGGTGGATGGTGCACATAAACTATACCATCACGACAAGACTGAAGAATGCGGGTAGTTGGTCGAACAGTTCAAAGTTAGGTGCAGAAAAAACGATCTACCCTCTTTCTTAGACTTAACTGTAGTGAACAACCGTGATAGTTTAAAACAGTGTTTTCAGTACCTGCTTCTCAATTCTTTCAAAAAGCATCATGATGGAGTCCATGACAGTAGAAGCCAAGTGTGTGTCAGTTGGCTTCGTGTAGCTTCTCCATCTGCAAACCTGGAATGTCAAAGAAACTAAGAAACTCCCGGCAGGTAGTTACCTTATGAGGAGTAGAAGTCCGCTAAGAAAGGATTTTGCGAAATGTTTGAATCAAAGAGGGGTAAGAGGGGGTTTTAAAAATGTATGTGAAAGTCTGCATGTACGAAGTCGCGAGCAACAGCTTATAGGTAATATTATAAAAGCAGATGTGTTTTTATTTCGAGTGGCAATCATCATCATCATCAATTCAGCCATAGGACGTTCACTGCTGGACATAGGCCTCCGCCGTCGATCTTTAAAAGGGCCAGTTGGAAGCGGCCTACATCCAGCGTTTCCCTGCGATCTCTTTTAGGTCGTCTGTACATCTTATGGGTGGTCGTCCTACGCTGCGCTTACCGGTCCGTGGTCTCCATTCGAAAACCCTTCGACTACATCGGTCATCTTTTCTGCGTGATATGTACCCTGCCCACTGCCACTTCAACTTGCTTACTTTAAGTGGCAAGTAAAACGAAATAAATACGATGATGGAGGTTACCTCTGCAAATACCAACTTGACGAAGATGGGTAGAGAGCAGGCACCGATCGCATTGGAAACGAGACGCCATTGGTAGTTTGACAGATCTCGTGCTGCTGATGCCATCCACAATCTGAAAGCAATCGGTTTTACATGAACAAATATATTATTATACGGCGTTATTATTAATTACAAGCTTGTATTTATCCTACACCGGTGACCGATTCCCTGCTACTTCAAGCGCAAATACTCGTAACCATGAGCCGGCTTAGCATCACTCAATTTTGACGAAAGTATTCACATTACTTTCGTCGAAGCCACTCAAGGATCTAACAACTGTTATTTTATTGAAAGTACTTACTCATAACACAGAAGACATAATAGGACATTCATGATGGCAAAACAAATAACTCCAAACTTGAAGGACTAATAATAATTGAGAAATTATAGTGCTCTTCTGACAACTCCAACATCAGATCACTGAATGCTATCATAATCATCTTCAGTCATGAATCAATCATTAATCATCTTAATCATCTTCACCACATACATATAAAAAGAAAAACAAACCAATCAATTAGGAGAAAGGGCATTAATATGTCAAACTAACTTCAGAACCTGCATGGCCAAGTCTTCCCCTAAAGCTTTGACTTCTAAGAAACTGTCCTCAGAGTCGATCATTCGCCGGAGGACATCGTACTCTTTAGAAACTTCTGGATTGGCCTCTTCACAAGCACATGTCACTATTATCTGAAAGAAATAATGTTCATAGTGATCTATACTAATATTATAAAGAGGAAAGATTTGATTGTTTGTTTGTTTGCATTGAATAGACTCCGAAACTACTAAACCGATTTGAAAAAATCTTTCACTGACGGGAAGCTACACTATCCCCGGGTGACATAGGCTATAGTCTATACCCGTGCGAAGCTGGGGCGGACCGCTAGTATAATATAAATATACATAGAATAATATATACGCGAATGTTTGTATGGGTGTGTTTGACATAACTGAACTCCGTAATAACTAAACGAATTTCAATGAAATGTTGTATAAAGATAGCTTAGAATTTAATCACACAAAAAAGGAAACATTCTTGTATGAACCGAGTAAACTAGCTAGTAAGAAAAAAAATCACAGTACCTTGCAATGTGGAGGCAATCTCGTCGGCAGCCAGGAGACCTTATTGTTCTCAGTCCCGATGCCCGTCAGCTGGTCTACTGAATCCAAGAACAGCAGCAACGGCTGCTGCTGGCTGGCCAACGTCAGGAGATGCTTGAAGTGGGCTGTTAGAGGCACGAGGTCATCCGGGATGGACTCGAATGGGAGGGCGAGGTTGTACGATATCTGGAGTGATGAGAAAGAAAAGATAAAAGGTAGTGACTAAAAGCGGAATCGAATATTAGAATTTTAACTGCAGAGGGGTGTTATAAGTCTAACGTGTGTATCTAGGTGTCCTAAATAGATGAAACGATTTTAATATAGAGTTTATTTTATTTGAAAGGTGACTCGATCGAGAATGTTCTTACTATTCAGTCGTTTGAAGATTATCAGCTCTTTTATCAGGGGTATAAAAAAAACATTTTATACTTGGGTTGAGAAGTTCTAGGTGCTATCTAGTTCTCAAGTTGCTAGATTTCATGTCCTAATGTTTTCCAGAGGTCGAGAGTCGGTGTGCTTAGCACGCCCTCAAGCTTCTGTCAAGATTTTTGACTGTATTCTAGATCAACTAACAATGACACTTGTACCCTGGAGGTTGCGGCTGCCAATTTAGTAGAGCAGCACAAGCGTCGCAAATATGCTAACCTCGGCTGTGGTTACATATTTGAGGCGTTTGGGGTCGAGACATTGGGCCCTTGGAGAACTGGAGCTCACTTCGTTTTCAAAAATCTTTCACAGCGCTTGGTTAATGCGCATGACGCGTGACCAAATGCTGACGTATTTCTGGTTCAACGCATAAGCATTGCCATTCAGCGTGGTAATGCCGACAGCATGCTGGGTACGCTGCCAAGTGGTAGTGGGTTTGAGCATTTAGATTATCGTTAGACCTTTAACGGTCTATGGGCAGTCTAACTGTATTTGTAGTGTTAGTTTTAGCTTGTATTTTGTTAAGTTAATAAAGGCACTTGCCACAGTAAAAAGCTAACATGGGTGATATTCTGTTGGTGAATTTCTGTTCTGTTGGCCATTCGTCCATGGTGTCTTTCAGTTCAATTTATACCCCAGTAAGTTAAATATTGGTTCACCTGCTGACAGATGGAGATGAGCGTGGGGGTGAGAGCGCTGGAGTCAGGAGTAGTGCCAAGGAAGCGGATAATGTTTGTGGGTCGCACGTCCGCAAACCACGTATCGAGGGACGTGGCAGCACTCTTGGAAAGAAGGCTGGTCTTGCCGCAACCACCTGGGGAATGTACAGATAAAATACCTTCACACTTTGAGCCTCTCTGCCACGGTAGACTATGACGTTGACAGATGTCAATCATTAGGTATAGTTAAGCTACTAGTATGTTTATAATAAACCTACCGACATCGCTGTCGCATCTAATTCTTATTTTTAAATTGACATAATTTTAATAATTGAATTTGTTATATCAAAGATTGTTATCATGTATTTGACATAATAATTGAATTCTTTGATAATTGTAGTATTTTTTTAATATATAATAATTTCTTTGACATCCAACCAACCATTAACATCCTGCCAAGTATCCAGTATACTTCTTTTTATACTATACATTAATTTAAATAACTAAATTCACTTGCTGAGTAACGGTAAAACATGAGAACTAAATATAAAATACATAAAAACAGTGTAAAGTCCTATTTTTAATGAATAAATATATCTCGTCATCTCATTACTCTTTTTCTGATAAGAGGCCCATGGGAGTTTGCAAGAGAGGAGGGTCCAAGTCGGCATACCGATTGGGGCTCCTCTCTCAGGACAGATGGTGGCGTTGATTGATGTCAGAGTGACAGCAGCTGTCACCCGAAATGAAAATGTTGATGAGATCTATCACTTCTTTAAAAAAAAACTATTAGTACAGGTTTTCTGAGTCGATTCTCGCTATGTAGAGGTAGAGAGTGAGTTTTAGGACCCCTAACTCACAAATTTTGTAAAGAAGGTTTTCGACAGATTTACCATACCAAGGATAACAAAGATCTCAAAAAATGTTTGACGCGAACTGAATTTTTTGATTGGCGTTTCAGTATACACCCTGCAAATCTGTCAAAATTAAGTGGTCACGTGAATTGAGTCCCAGAGTTCGATATAACGCGTAAAATTATTTATCTTATCTTTTTAGGGTTTTGATACCGAATGTCTTTGTTGTGTGAACCCTCAGACAATGTGACAGGATGACAGGTGGCGAAGTTTTGGTCTAAAACCTTAATTTGAAAACAGAATAATAACTTACGAAACATCGACTCGAAAGAAGAAGATTTCTTACCCTCCCCGTATAAGACCAGTGGTTTGTCCGAAGAGTTCTTCATATAGTCTTCAATGAACTGAAGGTCTGGTGCTCTCCCGTAGAATACCTTCACAGAGTTGTTACATGCGTGGAGATGCTGCAGGATCTCTGTTACGATCACACCCTGAGCACTGCTGTCCTCTTTCCGCATGGCTCTGGAACGAGGAAGGTTTGGAAGATAAGGTTGGTCATCATACAGTAAGAGCCTCATGTTTCCACTTCTGGGATACAGGCCTACTCCTTTTTTATGCCTTTGATAGATAGATGAAACTCTTTAGTATTATGACATGTACACCAGAAATAATAATTACAAACAGATAGAAAACATTTAAGAGCTAGTGCCACAAGTGGCGGCTTTATCGCTAAAAGCCATCACTTCTAGGCAACAATTGGATTTTTTCCATTACCTTAGGTGACAAACAAGCTTACAGGCCGCCTGATGGTAAGCAGTCACCGTCGTCTATGGATACTTGTAACACCAGCAGTGCAAGTACCGTTCTTTATCGATCATCAAATTTGACAGTTGAGATCGTCAAATTCGATAAAATGCCATTGAATCAGTACTCGCTATGATCGATTCTATGGCACTTTATCGAATTTAACTATCGATAAAGAACGGTACTTGCACTGCAGAGGCATCAAAAATACGTTGCCGACCCTTTAAGAGTCTTATTAACTCGCCTTTTGAAGTATCCTATGTTTTAGCTTCTCGGAAACATCACGGGAGGTAGGTCATTCCACATTTTGCAGGTATAAGGCAAAAAAAAAACAGTCTATGACTTCTACTGATCTATGGATGAGCTTTCAGGCGGTGGCGGCCAGTGTGATGATAAAACCATGACACCGGCATGAGATCAAACAGTTCTTCAGAACACTCCCCGTTGTAAATGCAATAATAGATACAGAGAGACTCAACGTCTTTCCGCAAGTTGAGCGGTTTCTTAGAGAGAGAAAGGACAGGTTTATGGAATATCAACTATGAAACGGTGTTGCCTTTTCGTGCCCTCTCTGGCAGATAACCCTGTTAAAAAATGGGCAGGAAGGATTTAGATCATGCAGATTCGATGCATAGTCTACGAAATAAATTCTAATGCTGTTTCAACTGTAGCAGTAATAGTAATTACGTTTGGGACTTTTGAAGAATAAGGAAAAAGTTACTGACCTGTCAACAAGTTTGATGATGTTCTTGTAGAAATGCGAGATGAAGTGGTTCAGGTACTCGCCGTGAGTTTCGTTGTCTAGACCTTCTCTGCCAATCCATTCTACTGTGTACCTGTTAACATAAGTGAGAGTCGTGGGGCAAATGACAGGCTAATGCTTATACATTGTGCCAGCATTTTGGTCACGCGTAGCAACCCTTAATTTGATTTTGTGCACTGTCAGATACAACTTAAAAAAAAAAAACTACAGGTTTATAAAATAATTTTATTTAAATTCGGTTAATTCTATACCTTAGCGGGAATATTTATCATCAATATGAAATATGTACCAACTGCATTTTCAATTATTACCCACCCTTGTTTACGTCAAACAACTGAGATGTCGCTCTACGGGAACAACAGAGCTGTCAGTTTAATTCATTTTAAATTTTTTTTTCATATTATGGTACTGGATTTATGTTGAATCCTACTTGTATTGAAATAAACTTACGATATGGATAAAAATCTCGTAGAGATAATGTGTTTACTAACGCGTGATAAGCTTTCTAACTTAATTGTATCCACACAGATACATTCCTAAAAGCCCGGTAAAGTACTGTATTACGTAGTTGTATGCTGAAAGATACATTGCCAAATACATAGTAAAATATTTCACGTAACATTTTGCTTGCTATATACTAAAAAGTTTGCCAAGTGTGAGTAACCGGTGTAATTTAGGGTTCCGTATAAACATTATTATATATTAATGTTGTTTTTGTATTTTGCCCGTGCCTCTGTCTCAAGATATGCCTTTCTCTCCAGCAAATCAAGACGTAGCCCTTTCTCCAGTCTTACAAGCAGTATTTCCTTTTGTGAATGAAACAGATTACAATTCTATATCGTCTTTGAGTTCAATACCTTTGTTACCGTCACCATCTGTACAATTGATTGCCTTTAAATCTGAACGCAACTCCAACCACATCTCGAAGCACAAATATCTTTAGAGAAAAGAATGTGTCCCAAAATCCTTATTGTAATTGAAGCGACGTAGAAGCGGAATTACACTAGAGGTTCATCATTTATTAAATAAAACATGGACTTCCGTAAAGTGACGCCTGATTCAATCAACAGTTGGATGTTATACCGAAGGCATTGTGGACAGAAAGGCAATAAAAAAAAAACTTGATTCTGAAAGATTGCCAGATTTTTTAGTCTTTGGCATCTAAACAAATAGAGGGTAGAAATGACGTGCCGGTGCCAGTACAAGGACCTGACAAGTCAAAAAATTAAAAGACCAATGGTGTCGAGACCAATTGACGATATAAGTTACGACGAAGTGGGTCAACTGTCAATTTTTTGAAAATATTGGTTGTTGCCGTATGTGCAAAACTGGCCAAGCCAGTGTTTGTTGCATTCAATGTAAAGTTCTTTTGTGTCTGACGAAAAACAGGAACTGTTTTTATGATTTTCATAAAAACAAAAAAAAAATGATCTATTATTTTATTATTCCTTTCAGACCCCTAATATGACAATGTATCCTTGTGGATACAATTTCAAAGGACTACACTTCGCTTATTATTTGGCAATGTGTACAATAGGATACACAGTATTTTCGCGAAATTACGTAATGTAGATTTTTTTAAATATTTTTCGTAGATTTCTGTTAAAGTAAATAAACAGGTTTTTTCGTTTTTTTTCACTAAATTTAAGAAAAATATGTTTTGCCAAATTAAGGGTTAACCAGGCGCTGTTTTTTTTTATTTTTTATTGAGGTAAGCTCCCGGTCCCCTAGGGCCCAATGTTTTGACCCCAAACTGCTCAAATATGTAACTACTGCCGAGGTTAGCATATTTGCGCTGCTTGTGCTGCTCTGCTGAATTAGCAGCCGCACCAGTCCTACCTATAGTATAGTTTAGTCATATATATGCTAACTTTTCCCCCTCTTCGCTGTTTTTTGCTCAAGATATATGCCAGTCACTATACCCCAACTTACTTCTGTATGTTAGTAGTCTCAATCTTAGTAGGCAGCCTCTCATCTCGGAGATCAGCCAGCAGCTTGGAGGCCTCGTTGTCAAGAGACCTGTTGAGGATGTCCACAAAGTTGCTCGCCTTCTTAAGATTCTGCAGGTTGATGTTGTTTATGTAGCGCACGTAGGCCAGGCAGTGGTTCTTTGTGTTCTTTACGTTTAGGACTCCGTTGATTACTTCGCGTTCCGTCACTGAAATGTAGAAATTTTTGGATAAAAATATCATCATTATCTCCATCACATATTTTTTAAACCACCTATAAAAGAGCTGATAATCTTCAAACGGCTGAACAGATTTTCATCTCCATCAATACACTTTCAAACAAAATTAAAACAAATCAAAATCGGTTCAGCCGTTTAAGAGCCACCACGCCACAGACAGACACACAGATCACACTGCTCTGGCAGTAAGATAGAAAAATGGGAAGGAGGTAATTAGATCCTGCAGATCCGATGCACTCTCCGAAATGTATCCGATAAAAAACCGATAGACTAGCAACTTTTCGTCGATGCTCAAGACTAAGAAGCTCAGTCTGAACTTAGGATTCGTTGCTGATGAGCTTCTTGGCACGTTTCTTTATAGACTCCAATGCCTCAAGTTGGTACTTAGATGAGCCATCCCAAAGGTGAGAGCAGTACTCCATGCGCGACCGAAATTGTGCTTGGTTATAATTTATCGAGTGTTCTTGAATATGCTCGACTGTGGGGAAAGTGATATACCTAACGAGGTGAAACATGCATTTTCCTGGTGATTGCAAAACTCCCTAAAAGCCTCTTGTAAAGAGTCCACCCCATTAATAGGGCATGATTTTGACTTGACCATGATCTTGCTTGACTGCGAATACGACTTGTTTGACGATATCTGATAAAACTTTTTTATTTTATTTCAATACTTGACACTGGCAATTTCAGAAGACGCCAACAATTTTTTTTTTTTTTTTTCATTTTATTTGGAGAAAAGCATTAAAAGATAGAGAAGTTTGTTCTCACCTGACATAAAGTAGTTGTGCATAGTGTCCTTATCAATCTTGCCCGACGTGAACAGCTGCAAGGAAGCCTTTCGGAACAGCTTCTGCATCTTGCCGAGGGTATCCCACCAGATGGCTTGGTCTTCTGCTTGGAGCTTGGGGACTCTCTGAAAATGAAGAATGAAAAATGTAAGCTCCATTCTTGTATTCATGTCTCACCGGATAAAAAGGCGAAGTAGGTTTTTTTTTAACCCCCGATAAAAGAGCTGATAATTTTTAAACGGCTGAACCAGGGCAGATTTTTTTTAAATCTCTCTCAATCAAATATAGGAAACTAGTTAAGTCGCTGTTATAAGATATACGTACAAGCAAGACCTAAAAATGAATGTACAAACGAACAAATAAACAATTTATTTATGTGTTAAAGTGATTATTATAGGACGTCCTGTGTATTTTTTACATATCTTGCAATTACAGTCTTTTTTAGCTCTATGATTTTATTAGGTATAGATGTACCTTTGCTTAAAAAAAACATCAGCGTGGAACAATATTTTCAAAGCACAAGATCGAAAATTTGCAGATCTTCAGTTATGGAGAAACTTCAGATGATGTTAAAATACGTACTTTATTGTTAAAATTGATCAATATAGAGGATATTGGCTGAAGCACCGACACTGGAGGCACCGCGTTGGAGTCTTTCTTATACCAGGTGTCCAGGAGAATGACGTCGACTCCGCCTGCTGCGAGCTCGTCCCGCAACATCTGGAGTTCTGATGATAGGACGTAGGTTGGGATCGGTCTGGAAAGGAGATTAAAATATCATCTCCACATACAATCTTCTGACATGAATGTCTGCTGGGGGGGGGGGGGGGGTGGAATCATATGGATCACCTAGCCGAGAATAATCACAGTAGGATTGCTTTGCTTGCTTGGAGACTTAAGCTTATGCTTCTTATTTTGGACATAAAAGCTTAGACTATTACATAGATAGTTATCTGTGCTGAGGATATGTCTACAGGAAAAGGATACCGTGGAGCATGTACTATTGCATAAGGCCACAGAAGACATACGTTTACGGACTTCTTGAAGAAACTTAAAAACATGTCTCCTATCCACAAAATCTGGAGAAATAGAGCTAGAACAGTTATGTCAGCGACCCAAAGCCGTGCTCATATATTTTAGGGAGCTCGGATGGTTTGGGTAGGATGGCAGGGGAAAATGCACAATACACCCCAAGCGGAATGTCAGTGCAGGTCTTACCATTCTCACTTTAACTTATAATTCATAATTTCAGCCATATAACGTACACTGCTGGACATAGGCTTCCCTCATCGACCTCCAAAGGCCGGTTGGAAGCGGCCTAGATCGTCTGTTCATATTGTGGGTGGACGTCCTACACTGCGCTTACCGGTCCGTGGTAACTTATAATTAGTAAAACCGTTACAAACTAAACTCAAAATGTGTTTAGCATAAACAAAATTGCAAAAATTAATTGCTTATCATAAATAGGTGATAATACAAAGTCTGCTGTGAATAGCCTTGCTCATACTTGTGCCACTGATTTCTGTTTCAGGCTAATCTCATCCACACATGACCTGCGATGGATCTAAATGTTTGCCGACGGAACGCTTGTTTCAAAAATTTCAAACAGGCTCGTTTCCGATTGAGTACATTAGTACTGCCGGGAATAGTCTCCTTTTGTTTATGCCTAGTATAACCTTTTATTTAGCTATGCTCGGAGTTTCTTTGGGCGATAGAATCCTAAACGTGGATATTCGCCTAAGAACCAGAGTCACCGACATAGCTGTTAAAATTTGCAAGTTGAGGTGGCAATGGGCAGACCACATCGCTCGAAGAACCGATAACCGATGGGGAAGAAAGGTTCTTGAGTGGAAGCCACGAATTGGAAGACGCAGCGTAGGTAGACCTCTCACTAGATAGACTGACGACATTGTGAGAGTCGCTGGCATCCAGTGAATGCAAAAGGCAGACTGTCGTTCAGTGTGGAAATTAAAGGGAGAGGCCTATGTTCAGCAGTGGACTTCTTGTGGCTGATGATGATGTTTATGCCAAAGATCACTACAGCTTTCTATGGGTAAGCCATTCTCTTATGTTCTTTAACAATGAACAGATGCGAAAAGCAAAGGACCAGGAGAATGTAAATATTAGAGCAAAGAAATAAAAGTCGTAGATAACAGACCTGTATCCATACTTCTGCCCCAAGAAGACCACAAAGTTGGGCCCCATGGAGAGGCGTTGACAGTTCTTGATCTCCCGCATGCAGAGCTCTGTGGTCATGTGATCATCCGTCGCCTCGTCTCGCACGCCCCACCGCATGTCCACCACCTGGGGGTTGAAGGAGACATAAATTTTAAGGATCAGAATACCGGGCGCAGCGATCTCGCTCGTTTTTCAGGGTGCCGTATTTATATATAAAATTACTGTGTCTATTGTAAAATAAGCTTCGGTCATTTTACGACATTAATACTTTTTCGTTTCTACAAATTTTCGTTTCAATATTTTTTGTATTGATCAGAAGAAACGGGGGAATCTGTTTTATTATTTACAAAAAACTGCTTTTGGAATTTCGGCGCCCCTTGGTATCTGGCGCCTAGAGCGACCGCTCCTCCGTTCCTTTTGCTCTGCCCCAGAAACAGCCCTGCATGGTATCCATCATTATGAACGACTTTTATTACAGAAAGAACCCTGAAATATCGAAAAATATATCAGCTATTCCATACAATATATTTTGTCGAATTTGAATGATCGTTTTCAATGGAAATGCTGATTTTTAGGGTTCTGTACCTCAAGGAAAAAACGGAACCCTTATGGGATCACTTCGTTGTCCGTCTGTCCGTCTGTCTATCCGTCTGTCAAGACTCTTTTCTCTCGCGTTAGGTATCATGTTGAAATTTATACTAAATACTTGGGTCTACGGTTTCTTTCGGCTTTAAAAGAATAATTAAGTTGTAAGTCAACGCAATCAAAAGATATGAACGTTTATGTCGCATATTTTGCGATTTCACAGGGGAATCAAAACCTATAGGGTACTATGTTGACCTAGAATCATTAATTTTGGCAAGAGGCAATGTCTTACAGCACATATAAAGGAATAAATCTGAAAGTTGTTAATATGAAGTTACATCTTACATTTTGTAGTTGTTATGTATGGAAAACCTTATTGTCAACCTTATTGTCTGAGGGTTCCGTTCAACGGAACGCGAGAACAGAGCACGTGTCCTACTCGTACTTGTCCGGTTTTTTTTTTTTCGCTATATCAGTTAGAAAAGTTGTTCATAATGATGGAAACTATTACCATGGACCCATTTCGTCTTAGTACACTCTTTCTGCGTTACCCAGTACAAAGTTCAAATAGGTTCAAGTATCGGTATGTTGATTAGAGTTGCATCGATTATAAAAGGCTACACAAGTCTATTTCCGACTATTACTGAAACCCATAACGTCAACAAATTACTACTGCTTGTTGTTAAGCAGAATGCACACTACTTAAATAACCCTACCATAATATTGCTCATAATCATTTTAGCCATAGGACGTCCACTGCTAGACACAGGCCTCCCCTATCGATCTCCAAAAGGATCGGTTGGAAACGGCCCGCATCCAGCTTTTCTCTGCGGGCACTTTTAGGTCATCTGTCCATATTGTGGGTGGACGTCCTACGCTGCGCTTACCGATCCGTATAATATTGCTAATTAACAATATTTATAATGTTGAACGACAGTGAAACGAGGTCTCTCACTATGGGCCTCATAAGCAAGCTCATAGAGCACGAGCTATGGAGAGGGCTATACTCGGGGTTTCTCTACGAGATCGAATCAGAAATGAGGAGATCCAAAGACGAACGAAAGCGGATTTATCTGAAAACAGTTTTAAAGATGAACTTCTGAAAATTACTGCCCGATTCAATCAATAGTTTAATTCATGATAACGAAGATATATCTCAAACTATAGATTTCGGAGTCAATACTCTAAAATGTCTCAAACATTTTTATGTAAAATGTCTGAGTACTCAGTCTTTGGGCTACAAATTTTGTAACATTAAAACGTCGTATGTCGTGAATAAATATTTGGGATATTTTTGCACACACGGTCATATGACCCCATACTAAGCAAAGCTTGTGATATGGCTGCCAGAGACTGATATACATACATATGTCATTGACACTGAAGATCATTGAAATCCACTTTCACACATTTTATTTATATTAAACGGGAATTACTCACGTAAGATTAATACGGTTACTCCGACTATAGTTTCAACCGCATTAGACGGTCTTTTTCAAGGTGAATGCACGCGCGCGGCTGCGTCTCGCTTTGCACTATAGTCGGAGTAACTGGCTTAATCTTACGTGAGTAATTCTAAATGTTTGTCCTAGGTGGGAATCGAACCCACGCCCCCAAGCTCAGAAAGCACTTGCCTTCTGTAGCATCGATAGCCCGTTGGTCCAGTTGTTAGTGAACCTTCACTACCAACTGGACCAACAGGCTATCGATGCTACGGCATACTACCAGTAGGGCAGACATGCTCATGGCCACTTCTATATTTTTTTCTCGAATCGTGTGCGTTCGCCTTTACGCGTACAGGATCAATGCTCCTGCTTCCGCCGCCTGAAATAGCGTTGTAACAGCTAACTACGAGTAGTAATGTTTACGAATAACGTCCTATTCTATTTAGAGAACAGGAACCGTAGGTTGGTGACCCTAGCCTATCAACACCACATTGAAACTTTGATAATAAATAGTTTGGATCTGACTTAAACTAGAGCTAGTACCGAAAAAAGTCTGCCAAAACTGAAGGGGCGAGGTAAACACGTATTGCACACATTTATTCTTACTAGACGCACACTTAAGCGACAAACTCAAAATGTAATCAATATAATGTACGACCAAGAGGGATGTTAGTGCTAAAGAGGTAACTGTAGGTTAACTTCCACCCTTTTGATAGCCCGTTGGTCCAGTTGGTAGTGAACCTAACTTCTGAGCTTGGAGGCATGGGTTCAATAAACATTTATGTGATGAACATTTGTGTTTGTTCTATATCTGGTTGTTAATATCTACCTATTTAAGTATGTATTTAAAACTATACTATACATGTATGTATCTATATCAGTCTCTGGCAGCCATATTACAAGCCTTGCTTAGTTTGGGGTCAGATGACCGTGAGTCAGATGACCAGAATTATGCTTATGCTTATACCCTGACATAACCGAAAATCTATAAACATAATAAGTAACACAGATTTTCTGATGATACATAGAGTAAAATCCTGGGTGACTGGAATTTGTGAAAACGTTGAATTACAGTTTATACCTACTGGGTATTAAGTGGAAATATTCGGAGATATCTTTGTACCTACTCATCTTTATGAACAAGGCTACGTAGTAGCTTTAACTAGTATGTGGCTTCCATTTATTAAAAAAATCTTAGCATTAAAAATACAGAATACCGTCTTTAGTATATTTTTTTGTTAGTGGTGTCCTCAACCAGGATTATTTAGCCTCTTTAAACAATCCGTCACTGTTGCTGGAAAAAATGCCTCAACACAAAAGGGGCAGAAGCCAAGTTAAAAAAAGGCGTGGCAATCGTAAAAGCAAAGGTTAGCATTCAAAGTTTGACGATTTCAAATTCGACTACGTTTTGAATTTTGGCGCCTACGTTAAAAAAAACATGACATGTCGTCTCATTGTAGCATCTTGATACAATACATATAGAGTCACACTCGTGCCAAAAAACATGTCCGAACCAATACTCAGCGCACGCTACGAATTGCGCAGGCTTTTTGGTTAGTTACAAGGTAACCGCGATCCGACTACAATGCCACGCGATGGCAGAGCTACGATGACACCGGACAAGTAACGTTGAACACTATGCAAGCCATAATTATAACGTCTAAATTGGAATAAATGTGGCATTGTGAAGTATGTAATTGATACAATGTATGCACAATGACGCTCGGACATTGAGAGATCGTGACTCTGGTATTGTATGCATTGTAGGTATTATTTTCCTAAACATGTGAATATTCGAGTGTTAATGTATAATATACATTAACCAAACTTATTAACCACTTTATTAACTCTGTTAATTAAGATCGTTAGTTTCTCTAAGATAATAAAAAAATAAAATAAAATAATGGTGGATTTTTTAAGT
This sequence comes from Agriopis marginaria, assembly GCA_932305915.1. Lineage (NCBI taxonomy): Eukaryota > Metazoa > Arthropoda > Insecta > Lepidoptera > Geometridae > Agriopis > Agriopis marginaria. The sequence goes on along the minus strand of OW029914.1, from coordinate 13,764,514 downwards.
GTTTGTGGACGTGCTCGAGGTTGGGTGAAGAAATAAATTATATAAAACGAGGCGAAACATGTATTTTCATGTTTTGTTTTCAATACTCTATAGAAGCCTCTAATTTTAATTTTTAATTTTTTAATATTCTAGAGACCTGTAAAAGACTCCAAAGGCTACGTACTATTTGACAGAAGGCCTTTATGGTTTGTAATCACGTGGGATTTTCCTTGTTCTTTGTAGTGCTAATATAACTGACACCATTTATAACATGTAGATTTAATTATTGTATGACGTACTTGGAACGTCCGAACGTGAGGGACTTTAGTTTGTAACATCAAAATGTACCATGTTTGCTACAATAAATAATTTTTCATTTCATTTCATTTCATAAAGCCTCCTGCCCCTTTTCTGGGGCATGAGTTTGACTTGATCGTGATTTATTTACTTGACTCTGACTGTGACTTGTTTGATTATATTTGTTTTTTTTTCTGTACGCACTTTAGTTGGCAGATATAATGTTTCCCCCACAAACAAGCCGCGACGATTCATTTCTTCTTAACACTGTCCTTTGAATCGACCCATCTCATAATAAGCCCGAAATCCCGGTTCTTCCCGGAAAACGAAGAAATGAATTTAAATACAACCCTCCCGCGGTCTACTTTTATCTAACTTCTGTGAAATAAAGTATGTGGACTTGTCACTTCTGTGAAACTGAAGGAATGGAATTGATCGTTAATTAAGGGGGTCCTGTAGTACAAGGAACCCCTAAAAGTTTTTTTATATAAATAATAGGCTTGTATTTGACCGTCTCTTCACCATCTCGCTTGATGTTAAGCGATGATGCGGTCTACGGTGGAGCACACTTGCCTAGAAGAAACCGATTCACTCGTGATTTGAAGACACCCATTGTAACAGATTGTAAAAACACATTTTAAGGTGTGGAACCCTAGTTGCGCGTGTCTGACTTGCACTTGACCAGTATTTTAATAAAATATAAAAATTTGTTTCTAACTAAATTTCAAACAAAAAAAAAGTAGGCACTATGACTTGTCTTAAAAATCACCAAAAACTTTTCACATACGGTTGGATAAAAATAAATCCAAGTCAACGCAATATCCCTTGCCCTGAAGCCAAATGAAGATTTGAACAGGGATCGGCGGAAGGCATCAATTTTTATGGCAACGCCGAGAAAATACGAATTTCAGTTGAAATTTCGAGGAAACCGCGAGGAAGTTTCATTGATATTGAAATGTACCTGCGGGCTATTTAAATACGCCTTTGATCGGTTTTAAATGATATTTTTAAACGGAAGTATGTGTTTACTTACTTGTTTAATACTAGCAGTGATTACAGATCGGCGATCTGCATTTTTGTCCACACCGTATATAATCACAGTAGATAATTATATAAGATAAAGCAGCAGTTTGAATTGGACGTGTCCTTGAAGTCAATTTCTACTGTCGGTATAACCTTCTGTATAACTTGTTGTAGCGTGTGGATCATTCACCTTCGGTTTGCCGAAGATATTCTGGTCATGGCAGAATCGATGGAAGATCTCAGCATGATGCTCGAATCTCAATCGAGTCTCCCAACAGGTGGGCCTAAAGATGAACTTGGAATAGACAAAGGTCATGTCAAATATCCATGTTGTGCCCACCTCAGTATCAGTTCTGTTGGGATCTCAGTTCAGGAAGTTACGCGTATGTTTACCTAAGACAAACAGTCCAACTAGGCAAGTAGGCAGGTCCAACTTTAAGAAAAAGGTCAATCGGTGAATTCATCTCGGCTGGGCAGCGTTCAGTAAATTTCGCAACGTCTTGTCGTCCAAAATACCTCAGTGCCTTAAGACAAAAGTCTTCGATCAGTGTGTTGCCACTGATGACATACGGCACTGAAACATGGTCACTCACTATAGTCCTCATAAACAAGCTGAAAGGCACACAACGAGATATGAAGAGGGCTATGCTTGGGGTTTCTCTATACGAGATCGAATCAGAAATGAGGAGATCCGTAGACAAGCGAAAGTTACCAACATAGGTCCACCAGATTAGTAAGTTGAAGTGGTAAGGGGCAGGGCACATATCAAGCAGAACAGATGGCCAATGGGGTTGAAAGGTTCTTGAATGGAGACCACGGAACGATAAGCACAGCGTGGGACGTCCACCCACAAGATGGAAAGACGACCTAAAAGAGACCGCAGGAAAACGCTGGATGAACACCGCTTCCAATCGATCCTTTTGGAGATCGATGGGGGAGACCTATGTCCAGTAGTGGACGTCCTATAGCTGAAATGATAATGATGATGACTTGTTTTATGCCTGAAAATTCCAATACCTAAATCTGGACGATTGCATTTTGTAATTTGGGTTTTCCTCCAAATGCGTCGCAAGCGCGACTAAGAGTGTAAAGACAAACGACGTTCGCCACAAGATAAAAGTAATATGCTTGTCACAAGCCGCTTAACTATCACCAAACCTTTTAGTTTTCAATAGTTACAAGTTTGTGGTTTGGACAACGAAATTGCAGTCGTCATCCTAAGTAAGTTATTACCTACTTGCTAAGTACCAACGTACTTTACACACTGATAGCGGTATAGGCGTACCTACTAACACAAACTTAGACCGTTTTTCTCATCATGGTGTCTACGTAAGCATATTTTTCTCACATTCAAGTACAGTTGCTAGTATTTGCCAAGTCATCATGATTTGACAAAAGCTGCTTACTCTTTCCTTGCTACAAACAAATTTCTCAATGGCACTGACTAATATTTTTTGCCAAGGATCTATTCAGACCTGGTAATTTAGCTTGATTTGATGAGTCCAAAAGTGTGTGCAGTTCAAAGTCAATTGCTTACTCAAAAAATGATGTAACACGTGCGGTAGATTTTGTCAGTAATCTTTTTAAGCAGCCTAGTGACGAAACAAGCAAGTCACTCGCTTGATTTAGCCCCATGGAATCGGGGTATTCGTCGTGTTGCCGACTCACTGATGGCTCTCCACCAAGCCGCCACTGCGTTTTGATTACGCACCCAAAGGGTTAAAACGGGACCCTATTACTAAGGCTACGATGTCTGCCTGTCCGTCTGTCTGTCCGTCTGTCTGTCCTACCTTTAAATGGCTGTATCTTTCGAACCGTAACAGATAGCTAGTTGAAATTTTCACAGAATATGTAATGTTACGGTGGATTAACTAAAAAATTAAAAAAAATAAAAAAATAAAAAAAGGGGATCCCGATAAAACAAACGTATTTTTTAAAGTATTTTTGTATTAGCTCTAAAGTAAAAACGGTAATACGTACAAGCGTCAAACTTGGCATGATTATAGTACACATACATAGTACATTGAATTATAACAACAAATAATAAATAATGGCCAAGTGTGAGTCGGTGACAAGTTTCTGTTCAATACCAAGCTATAACTGGTAATTTCGTTATTTTATTTTGTGGTGGAACGGAACCCTCAGTGCGCGAGCCCGACTTGCACTTGGCCGGTTTATTTTTTCTTTATTGTGTGTAAAATTTCGAGTCAATCAATTAATCAAATTATATAAAATCATTACAAATTAAATTATTATTTTTGTATTTATTCCGCTTTAAAACAAACTTACAACCTGCACAATAAAATAAATCAATAATTGTAACTATATAAAAACTCAAACAATTTCAATGGTTTTTTTTTTTGTTTTTATACGGCTTTAAACAGACTTACAACTTGACTACAAACTGAAACAGTCTAAACTAATTAACATACAAATTGCCATCGATTCGTGTGCTCCTGGTTTATATCAATTGTGCAAGTAGAAAGCAGTTGCTTTTACGAAGTTATTTTGACATTGGTAACCCAGAAACGTTGCCAGACCTTATAACTTCCGGCTTTATTAATCGGGTTTTTTCAGCGCAACTTTTCGTAATTTATTTTCAACGTAGCAGTTTTTTTATTGACTGCTTTTATGTTTGGCTGCGCATGCAGTGACATTACTATATAATTACTGTGTATAGTCATACCATAGTTACAGACGATTTTTTTTCCATTCTGTGGTTACAGCTATTCATTCTCGAGCGGGATGCGATCATAGAATTATCGAGCTATCATAGAAAAGGATACTAGCTATACAGTGTGTAAGGGGAACACTCTCGAAGCCAAAAGAAGGTAATTGTACTCATCATTATGAACCAGTTTTAGTATGGGACCAACCCTGAAATCGCGAAAAAAAAAAACAGCTGTTCCATATATTTTGTCGAGTGACAATGACCGTTTTCTATAGAACACTAGAACAGCTACTATTTTTTTCGCGATTTCAGGGCTGGTCCCATAGTAAAAGTTGTACATAAGAAAAGAAGGTAATTGTACTCATCATTATGAACAACTTTTACTATGGGACCAGCCCTGAATTCGCGAAAAAAAAAAAACAGCTGTTCCATACATTTTGTCGAGTGTCAATGACTGTTTTCTATAGAACAGCTGCTATTTTTTTTTCGCGATTTCAGGGCTGGTCGAATAGTAAAAGTTGTTCAAAATGATGAGTACCTACAATTACCTTCTTTTGGCTACGAGAGTGTTCCCCTTACACCCCGTATAAGCTATATCTACAAAACCTACGTACATGCAAATTTATCTAGAAGTTCCAGTATCATTTAATTTAATTAATTTGGCCTCCCCCTTTATCCTCCACTTTAAACGAAAGCCTGCCATCTGCATCCACTGGATGCCCACGACTCTCACAATGTCGTCGGTCCATCTAGTGGGAGGCCTACCTACGCTTCGTCTGCGCTGCGTCGTAAAACCTACTTAATTATTATGTAATATCAATTAACTTGTTTCAGAAAATGATAACAAACTGACTTACCTGAAACTCGAGTCCATGTTTCTCCCTGCAGTAGTCCTTGATACGAGGATAGCACTTCGCCATCAATGTGTTGCGTTCCATCGTGGTATCTGTAATCAGTAAATAGATACGTACTAAGTATATCATCGTCAGCAGTGGAGATTAACCCTAAGGCAAGTTCACACTAATACAGGCACCAGGTGCCTTACGGACAGCTGGTATTACGGCACCAAACTAACGTTAAATCCGCTCAGTTGGAAAATCACGCGACCGCAAACCGTATATGGTCGCGTTAAGGTACACGTTCACTTGATTTTCCAACTGAGCGGATTTATGATTTTCCAACTGAGCGGATTTAACGTTAGTTTGGTGCCACAATAGCAGTTGTACGTAAGGCCCCAGGATGGAGGGGGCTGACACGCGCGAAAAATTCGCTTTCTGTGATATAGTGTGCCTTTATTTTTTTATTATTTTTTTGTTGGGGGGGGGAGTAAATCTTCAAGATACCTAGCTGCATTGGGGATGCCTGAAGCAACGCTCCCGGGAAATACTCAGGGCATTTCCGTACCTTTCTTTTACAACAGCGTGGGCCACACCGCGCCGTTGTCTTCCCTGGGCTTTCTGAATGGGAGGTCAGATCACCAAATCTGTCGACCCACAAGCTCAAAGGCCCCTTTTTGTTAACGATAGTGGGCAAGCGTTGCACGCACGATGGGTCGACATCAGACCAATAGGCATGATGACTAATATTTATTAATACCTCATAATAAAGCTGATCATAAATAGAGCCCATCAACGAAAACAAAATTAAAATTAGTTCAAAAATAAATTAGTATTTTAATTTCATGCTGGGCAGAGAGCGCACTATACTGAGTTATGACGTCACGCCTCAGGCGCCTCATACAAATGCTATTACTAATACACGCTTTGCGAGAAAGGGACGAGTATCCCCTCTCTGTCCCCACCTAAAATTTTAAACGTCTATACCTCAGAGATTAAGCAGCCAATTTAATTTATTTTCCAGTATGTGTAATGTATTTAGTTATATTCTTCGCTAAACCTGTTATTTGTAATAAATTAAACATTAAGATACATGCCTATTGCGGGTCATTTGACGGGATTTGTTCCAACCCTTATACCCATTACCGCAGCCATAACAGCACGATCGTGTGAACCAAGGCTTTATGTCACGCGGACTCACGCGATGGGCTAGACATAGGCTTAGTCTAGTATTCTGAGATTGCGTGTTACCATCTTCGACCGCACTGTCAGTTGAAGGTGAAGGTGAGATTGTTGGTTATGGTGTGCTACGTTATATTATCAACTAGCGACCCGCCCGCCCGGCTTCGCACGGGTGTAATTTACGTGCGAAGCCGGGGCGGGTCGCTAGTTATACATATAAACCTTCCTCTTGAATAATTCTATCTATTAAAAAAAACCGCTTCAAAATCCGTTGCGTAGTTTTAAAGATTTAAGCATACATAGGGACGGACAGACAGCGACAGTGACTTAGTTTTATACTATGTAGTGATGATAGTGATAGTGATGCCGACCGAGGATAAGTTGGACCGACATCAAAAGAATTGTAGGAAACGAGTGGATGCGACTGGGAGGAGGACTGTGGAGGACTGTGGAGGAGACCGGGGAGAGTGGGATGGCAAACAAGTGGGAAACAAAGGGAGGCCTATACCCAGCAGTGGGTCATCCAAGGCGGATGATGATAATGATGACGATAAAAAAAACTTAAAAAGATCACACTAAGTAATATAAATTTTAAATTTTACCGAAAACAAATCGCTTAAAAAATGCTATCAAAATTTGCATGTTGAAGTGGCAATAGGCAGGCCACATCGCTCGAAAAACCGATAACCGATGGGGAAGAAAAATTCTTGATTGGAGACCACGAACCGGAAGATGCAGCATAGGTAGGCCCACTAGATGGACCGACGACATCATGTAAGTCACGGGCATCCAGTGGAAGCAGATAGTAGGCTGTCGTTCAGTGTGTAGTTTTAAGGGGAGGGCCTATGTTCATATGTGGACGTCTTCTGGCTGATGACGATGACGACTTATTATCTAGGAAAATGCTAAAACATTGTGGATAAAACCATACGATACGACTACAGAAGTTTGAGAACGAATGAACTCGTTACGAAGAAAGATATTTTTATTAATAAAATTATATTCTTCAATACAAAAAAGCTATTCAGCTTTTGAGCATCATTTATCAAACTCAATTTTCTCCGCAAAAATACACCACAAAAAACGTAGACGAAAATTAAATTCTTCAATAATCGACTAGCATCTGATAAGGCTTAATTAAAAGTTGTTCATTTCACCCCCTGTACGCCAATACCACCCCTGCCACTGCGCACAGACTATGAAAAACGACAGATGGAAAAACTCTTGAATTGCGCACTCATAAATGGTCGTTCAGTGTGGTGGTTAAAGGGGGAGGCCTATGTTCAGCAGTAGACGTCTTCTGGCTGTTGATGACGATGACGATGATGATGATAAAAGACCGCAATAATATTGTGAAAAGCTGAGAGGAAATAATTTCTTCAATATACAAAATAAGAAACGAACAACACAAAAACGCCGTAAAAATGCTTCGTTCGGCGGTTTTTCAGAACACTGACAGAATTGCCCGCTGTATTACTATGACGATACTTATTTTTTGTATAAAGTATGTGTACCAGCCTTGTCAAAATAGTTAGTTCGAAGGGATATTCAAATGGCGCTTGTTATTGGAGACTCAAAAGTCATTCATACAATTTGCGCCTAGGGTTGGCCCGCTCGAAAAACATTTACAGAAAATTTGCTGCCAATGGTTATAATAATATCGTCATTGCACAACACTGACTGTATAGGTAGATGCCTTATAGTACCTACACCGCGGTTCGCACACTTGCTCACTATTAAGGTCCAGAATATGCACATTTTTCAAAAGTAGACAGTCATTTTATGTTTTAAATGTTTATCGGGACATCACGTATTATTTTATTTAGATACTAGCTGTTGCCCGCGGCTTCGCTCACGTAGTATTGAAATCTACTTTACTACTTCCCGTCTTTTTAGTTTCAGTCTCGCATCCATCCTGTAATCCACTCTACTCCTAAACCACCCTTTCCGCTCCAATTCTGCATTCACCCCCTAAATCCACTCAACTCCCGTTCTGCTCTTTCTGCTCCAGGCCCGAATCCGTCCCGAAACCTACTCTTCTTCCGCTCCATCCTTACTGCACCAGTCCTGCATTTGTCTCATAATCTACAATAATAATACAGTCCCACCCTTTCCGATCCAACTCGGCATCCGTCCCGTAATCCACTTTACTCCCTTTCCGCCTTTTTGCAATCCAGCCCCGCATCCGTTCCGTAATCCAATCTACTTCAGTCTCACTCTTTCCGATCTAGTCCCGCAGCCGTCCGCTCCACTCCACTCCCATACCGTAATCCAATATACTCCTATCGCGCCCTTTTCGCTAATAGTCCCGCATCTGTCCTGTAATCCACTCTAGTTTAGTCCCGCCCTTTCCACCTGAATGGTAAGCCTACTTTTATAGTATTGTTTAGCACAAAACTATAGTTTTTATCTATGTAAAACTAAAAACATTAGTGATTAGACCGACTTCAAAATTAGTAAAATACGCATTTCAAGTCAGGCTCGCGCATTAAGGGTTCCTTACCACCACAAAATACAACCATCAGTTATTGTCTGAAATAGTCGAAGTAATTGCGACGCAGTCACATATTTAATTCTTTGCTACAGTGACGCTCGAGTATAACACAATTATAACTAACAAAAATTTGTCACCGACTCGCACTTGACCATTATTTATTATTTTTTGTTAGACTATAGAGTGTGTAGTATAATCATGCCAAGTTTGACGCTTGTACGTATTATCATTTTTACATTAGAGCTATTAAAATAATTAGTAAATAATTGTATGGGGGTTGGAGACCTTTCACTTATTGACTTTTACTATTATTACATTTCCAAGTTGATCCGCCGTAACGTTACATATTCTGTGAAAATTTTAACTGTCTATCTATTACAGTTCGAAAAATACAGTCCGTTAAAAGGTACGACAGACAGATAGACAGAGTAGGCTTAGTAATAGGGTCCCGTTTACGGAAACCGTTTACTTTGCGTACGGAACCTTAAAAACCACGTAACTGAGAACCTTTTTTAAAGTCGGTTAATAATACCTGTGACACCGCTCCACCGCATCACACCATTGTTGAAGGTAGTCTGGAAGAGGTCGCTCATAGCGATAAGGCCGTTTTTTTGTTTCCGTTTTAAATGCAATCTTTTTGTAATATCTTTTTTATGGTGTTGATAATGATTATTTTATTATATTACCTACTAACCACATAATAATGTGCAGTATGAAGGCGCTGCGCGTATTATAATGGTCGCGTTATTTTAATTTTACATTATCTCATGAACTGTGCAACTAAACCACATACTGTATACGGCAAAATTTATCTACATTAAGTACTCCTGATAATAAATTCATTTATTTTTGTAAAGATTCATAAATTAGATTACAAAACTGCGTCTAAACATGACCTTATAATTTTAATTTTTATTCTGAACACAATAACCGGTAATTATCGTTATTGTGGTTTTCTTATAAGAGTTAGATATATGCTACCGCGGACTTTTTTTTTAAACTACTTAAGAACTACATTTTTGTCAAACATAGTACTCACTTATCTCAAACCGTTAGATCAGCGTACGCCGAAAAAGATGCCAATCCGCTAATTTTTCTCCGACATGTTTTACTAATACGGTTATTTAATGTAGAAAACTAAACTTTATCATTATAAAACATAGCCTATGGCACTCAGGAATAGTGTAGCTTTCTATTACTGAAAGAATTTTTAAAATCGGATGAGTAGTTTCGGAGTTAAAACAGAACAAACAAACTTACAAACTTACAAACTTTACCTCTTTATAATATTAGTGTAGATAGCCATTTTATATCTTAAAAAACATCAAATGTGCAGCGAGATCACTGCACCCGACCGATTCAGGCCCTTATTTACTTAGCTTATCGAGCGTGTGAAAGAGAAGAGTTGTCTCTCTGTAGTACTCTGTGCTGTAGGGGCAAGAAGAGGGGGTGGTTCTTCAAATTGCATTTCGACACGATATCCAGTTATTTTTGGAGAATATTCGCGAAGTTAAATCGAAGTGTTCGTTCGTGTATCTACTTACTATCGTACCTACTTATTAGCAAGCTTCGGGTAATTTGTTTGGTGAGTCGGCATTTATGAAATCCACTTAAAACTGTACGAGTGTTGTAGGTGAAATCTTTATACTTCAAACTAATATTATAAACTTGGTTTTTGCGGCGGCGTCGTGTGGCGCTCTCTTCACTCAAAACGGTTGATGAGAGTGATTGCTGGTACCTACATGCGTCAACATTAAAAAAATCTTTATTTGTAATGGGGTTTTGTAATAAAAGTAATAAGCCGTGGTAGCCTATTTGGGAGACAGCTAGACTTGAAAGCGTGAGGTCGCGGGTTCAAACCCCGGGCCCGTACCAATGAGCTCTTTGGAGTTTATGTACGGATTTTCATACCGATGGCTTTTCGGTGAAGGAAAACATCGTTAGAAACCTGCATACGTATGGAGAAGGAATTCAATCGCGTATGTGCATCCACCAATCCGCAACTGGGCCAGCGTGATGGATATGGCCCAATCACCCTTTTGGGGGTAGGCTAAAAGTCCAGCAGTGGACTGTTAAAATGGTGATTATGATGATGATGAATAAAATTACTATGCCACCCCGTAAAGCTAAAGTACACACAATAATCACACAAACACTTAACTAACAACTCCCACACAGGCACTTTTAATCTATGAATAAAATGGTACATTTGCATCAGCATCCTGGCTTCTCTGGAACCAGGTGAAGCCAAGATACTGTTGCACCTACATTTTGTGCTGTGTACCGGTTTGCTGTTACATACATTATTGCTATAGGGCGACAATGCTCGCCGCTGGATTTCGTACCGCGCACATTCCGACAACACATGATGTACTCCACCTTTAAGTTTGTATCGAGTATTTTTTGCGCAAGGAGGTTGTATAGCATTGAGATGGAGGTTGAATATATTGGTGTTTTCTAAATTCAAACACCAAAATAGTGATTAAAAGCTTTTTATTCACTGTTTTCAGGAAAAACAGAATGCTATGGAGGGGAAATGCTATAAACAAATATTTATTCTGCGGCATAAGCCCGACAGGTGTGTCGAATAGTTGCCAGAAGCAGCGAATAGCCGAGGCCCTGTTTTAATGCCAGACTAAACGTTTTAGTGCGACTAAACGAACCTAAAATACTTAGGCAATGCGTTGTGTAATGGGAGTACGGACAGAACAGAAATTACAGAAGTTATCTGATTGTTAGCATTCACCGTCGCCTATGTATGCCTAACGTACTTGTAACACCAGAGGCATCACAAATACGTTGCCGACCCTTAACGGGCGGTTATCCGAGTCGCGTAGGCAACAAAACGCTCCCTCAGCCCCCGCCAAGTTATAGCGACAATGTTTTTTGCCATGCTAGAGTCAGGACGCCCGCGGGGGGAGTACAACGACAAAAATGAGCATAGGTCCGACCTCGATGACGCCTGGCGCGGGACTGAACGCGGCGCGCCAAAATTCTCGCGTCCTTTTTACGCCTTTAATTTCACTAAAAAATTACACTATTCACTATCAAAAACCTATCCAAATAAAAAAATGTTGAATAAAATTGCCTTTTAGTACATGCAATTTCCAGGTTGTTACGAGCTTTCATTAGAGCATAAAATGAAAAAAAGAAACTAAGTCGACTTTGTATCTAATTTTTTTTTGATCGAGGCAAATTTATTCTATCGTGTTTTGAACCAAATCATAAACTCTAACACAAATGTATCTGTGACATGTATTTTTTTCCAGCTAAAATATTGTAATTCAACTGAATAAAATTGATTTAAAACCGTCAAATTTGGTATAAGAGGCTATTAAGGACTCTATCAACTCGCCTTTTGAAGAACCCCATGTTGTAGATTTTCGGAAACACCACGGAACGTAACTCATTCCACATTTTGCAGGTATGAGGAAAGAAGGAACGTGTGCGAATATGTGCGTTACTGATAAATAGATGTACAAGATAATGTAAAGAACACCCAACGATTTACGCAAACAACGTGTCATTTACAATAATTACCCCGGTCTAGCTACAATTACAAGAAAACTATGAAATTTGAATTTCTCGCCATGTTAAACGTACCAACTTAATGGCTTAATCTTTACACAATGGCTGTTTTTGCGCACCGTACCTCACGGTGAGTGATCACAAAGGATGATTTCATCAGTTCTCAGTACGCCTCCTCACAATGACGCTATGTATTGTAGGAACCTAGGTATTCTAGATATTTAGCTAGATTAGCTTTAGAAGAGCTGTGTTGGTGGGACACAGAATACAGAAGGTTTCCCAATTTTAAGGTATAGGTACGCGTCCAGTGGGTCGGAATCGGAGCGTATACGCAGCGTACGGATTTGTCGCTTCGTATTGATTTCTAGTCGAAGACTTTCGTCTTAAGGCACTGAGGTATTTTGGACGAAAAGACGTTACCACCAGTGTGTGTTACCAGTGATGACATACGACACTGAAACGTGATCTCTCACTTTCGGCCTCATAAACAAGCTCAAACTCGCACGAGCTATGGAGAAGGCTATGCTCAGGGTTTCTCTACGAGATCGAATAAGAAATTAGGAGATCCGTAGAAGAACGAAAGTCACCGACACAGCCCACTGGAAAATCAAGTTGAAGTGGCAGTGGACAGGGCACATATCAAGCAGAACAGATGGCTGATTCCAACATTTTTTCATCACTTAAACTGGATTGCTTTAAACAGCTAGCCGTAAGGCTCCTGGAAAAACATCACTGGGGTTACAATCAGACACAGATAGTATTGGGGGCAACTGGTTTATGTGGGATTGTATCCATTAAAACCTGCCTTGGTGCTGATTTCAATAGACAATAGATGCATAGAGCATGATGGAGAGTTCCAAAATCTCTTACCGAAGCTTTCTTTGTGACATACCTAGACCTACCTTATTTTACCCAGAACAGCTAACTGCTGTTTTAAGCCCTTACCGAACGAACTTTCAACGAAGGAAAACGCCTTGATGAAACCATATTGCAGGTACAGCTAAGTGAATGAAAAGCAAAAAAATTCAGCGTATTAAGGCATGCCCTTGAATTTTTCGGTTCATGGACATATCGGTTTCTTTACGATGTTTTCCTTCGTTGCTTTTATGATGGCGTAACCGCACATAAATAAATAATTTATTGGTTATCTTTCCGGTTGGGAAAAATTTGAAATCTTGTGTCATACATGCTCCCGAAGCCAAAACGTTATACTATCTAAACACAGTCTGACGCCAATAACTATTTGCTTTAATGTTGTTCTAGTGGCAGTGACGGCAGTGAAACGTGGTCTCTTACTAGTCACTATGGGCCTCATAAACAAGCTCAAAGTCGCACGAGCTATGGAGAGGGCTATGCTCGGGGTTTCTCTACGAGATCGAATCAGAAATGAGATCCGTAGACGAACGAAAGTCACCGACATAGCCCACCTGATTAGCAAGTTCAAGTGGATATCAATCAATCAATCATCATCATCAGCCAAAAGACGTCCACTGCTGAACATAGGCCTTCCCCTTTAACCTCCACACTGAACGATAAACGCTAGAAGACGCAGCGTAGGTAGCCCTCCCACTAGATGGACCGACGACATTGTGAGAGTCACGGGCATCCAGAGGATGCAAAAGGCAGGCTGAAGTGGATATTAATCCGTATTATTCAAGAGTTGCATACATGGCATACTTTATACCATAACTACGAGAAAAAGATTGATTAATCTAAATGATGATTTAAGGAGTTTGTATCGAGTATTTTTTGTGGAAGGAGGTTGTATAGCATTGCGATAGAGGTCGAATATATTAATGTGTTCTAAATTCAAACACCAAAATAGTGATTAAACGAGCTTTTTATTTACAGTTTTCAGTGAATAAAAAAGCTTTTAAGAGGGAAATGGTATAAAAATATTTGTGTGCACAAAGTAAACATCAACTGCCACACTATTGTTTCACATTGTAACATCGATGACCTTACAGGAATGCATATACTACGGTCTGCGTCTAACGTAGCACATACATTTCTATAGATGACCTATACCACCCTTGCCAATCCCAACTAGGCTGCAGTTTTACATATAGCCCATTGTATCTATTGTCGTGAGAAAGCCCTCCAGTTAACCTTTACATTGTCAACAGAGTTGTCTAAATAACAACCTGACATTTTCTGATGTTTTGCTAAAGGTTAGAGGGGATTTTAGATGGAAGAAGAATATGATATGGATCCATGGTTAAACTTAAATGTTGTAGAAATGGTATTAATTATAATAAAATTTATTCTCTATGGATATGTTAATTTATAATCTGTGATAAGTTCTATATTGTCTTCTATTGTCTTGTATTGTGTTCTATTTGTCTTTGGTTGGTAATTGTTATCCTTCTAGATTGTTTGTTTATCCATTGTATATTTGATTGTTAGTGCAAATCAATATTTATTTCAGTTTTTCTACTTTACTTGAGGATTAAAAGGAAGTTGCTGAATATATCTATGTCGTTCATTGTTATACAAAAATGAGATTTCACGATACAAAAAAGAAATACTAATCATGAAGGCATTTCTCAATCTAGTCCATTTAACGGGAAAATTGAAAAGATGACAACACTGAATGTAGTTTGTTTTTCTTCTTTCCTCTTAATATGATTTTGGTATCGCACGTTTTGTGCATTTGCCAGTGTCAGTAAAAAAAACGAGTTTTATTCGATATCGTCAAATAAGTCACAGTCAAGTAAAGTCAGTCACGGTCAAGCCCAATAAAGTGGTAGAGACTTTACTAGAAGCTTCGGCCACACGTTTTGCGGGAAAGAGACAGAGCATCCCCTTTCAATCTCCACCAAAAACTTTAAACGCTTATATCTCAAAAATGTATTAGCCAATTTACTTTATTTTTCGTATGTGTCTTCATCATCATCATCATCAGCCAGAAGACGTCCACTGCTGAACATAGGCCTCCCCCTTTAACCTCCACACTGAACGACAGCCTGCCTTTTGCATCCACTGGATGCAACGACTCTCACTATGTCGTCGGTCCATCTAGAGGGAGGCCTACCTACGCTGCGTCTTCCGGTTCGTGGTCTCCACTCAAGAACCTTTCTTCCCCATCGGTTATCGGTTCTTTGAGCGATGTGGCCTGCCCATTGCCACTTCAACTTGCAAATTTGCAAATTTCGTATGTGTAATGTGTTTAATTAAGTAAATCTTTCTCTAAGCCTTTTTTTTACAAACTAAACACCAGTCAACTATCCTATTACGTCAGTCTAGTCAGTCTTCAATCTTTAAACTTTTGAAGATTGAAGATTGAATGCTGACTCTAGCATTAGATTTAAAGGTAGAGGCAGCTTACCTGTGAACGTAGAACTGGTGAAGATCCTCACGATCTTGGAGCTAACTGGCGGGAGCAGCTTCAACGAGCCCCCAAAGATCAGGTCGACTGTGCGGTCGTCCATGGTTCAGGAGTTGGAGACGCGCTGATGATGATACCTGTGGATAACATCTATGGTGGTGAAATTTGATATCAAACAGAATTCCTTGTAGGACTACGGAACCATAAAATGATTGGTTGGGACTGGCCCAGGACAGAGACCAGTGGAAAGAATTAGTGGAGACCTTTGCCAAACAGTGTGACAGTAAAAATCGGTCCATTAGCCTATTACTTACTTTGTTTCATTTTGTTTAGCTCAAATTGAAATAGCTTTTCCATCTACTTTCTTATCGATGCATCAGACCGCATCCACTGAGGGTGGGCGAAGATAACTGACTTTAATACCCATTGATATATAAATATGGATGTTGGATCTAGTATTTAAAAAAACAATGACTAAATCACTATGGGAGGTGGCGACGTAGCCACCTTGGCCCATGATGAAACAGACTATCAGAAAAAAATATTAATGATTTATTTTTCTACAAACGCAGTCAGAGATGAGATATTTGACTTTAGATCTTAATTATGTACCTAACTCACTTTTTTAAATCGACATAACTTAGTTCAGATAACCCTTGATAACAATTGTTTGTCATATTATTCTGCATCTAATTAGATGCAGAATACTTGGTAATTAACAAGTACGATTAATGGCCGCGGGAAAAAACTAGTCATTCGGAGTAAACAAGT
Organism: Agriopis marginaria; assembly: GCA_932305915.1. Classification (NCBI taxonomy): domain Eukaryota; kingdom Metazoa; phylum Arthropoda; class Insecta; order Lepidoptera; family Geometridae; genus Agriopis; species Agriopis marginaria. The sequence continues at coordinate 13,748,405 of OW029914.1, read as the reverse complement.
AATAAAACTAAAAAACCAACAGCGGATGTTAACATTGTATCAATCAAAAAGGATTAAGGAGAAAAGTAAGCTAAAGCGCCTCATTTAAAAAATAGGTACATACCTACTTAAAGATAATAAAATAAAAATTCGGCACCTTCAGATTCCCGAAAAGGTAATGATGTATTTTATTTTTAGTTAGATAAGATATACATAATAAATTATAAAACTTAGATTAGCTACAAACAGCCGTTTTTGGTGGTGATGAATTTATTTGTATAAATGATGAATTTCTAGTGTAATTCCGCTTCCACGTCGTTTCGAGTACGATAAGGATTTTAAGACAAATTATTTTTCTCTATAGATATTTGTGATGATAATTTTAACCTAACCTGAAATAAAATATTAATTACATAAAAGAGAAAAATTTACCTAACCTGAAACAAAAAATTGATTAAATCTATAACAAAAAAATTCATACTAATGAATTTTCCAGTTATTGGATCATAAATGACGGAGCTGTAACAAAAACAAAATCGAATTGAGAACCCCTAATTTTTTGAAGTCAGACAAAACACACACTACATAAGAAAGTTGCTTACTCAAATACTTTCCCATTCCGATATCCATGATTTTAAATATCTATGTTACCCATTCCTGTTAGTTCGCTGCATCCGATAAGTTTTGATTAAATTCGCGAGGTGATTGAAATTCGATCAGTGCAGATAACGCGATCAGGGGCGGAGCAATCTGTTCTTTTGCATTGATAAAGCAAGCTTATACACATTTAGGTAAAACATTTTTTTTTTATTTATTATAAAACAAGCCTATTGCGCTTGACCGCTAACTCGCCTGATGGTAAGCGATGATGCAGCCTACGATGGAGCACGCTTGCCTAGAAGAAACCTATTCACTCTCGACTTGAAGACACCCAGATTGTAACTATCGGGGAACACTCACTCAGGCAGCGAATTCCACAGACTATATATATTTTTAAACAAACTTTTCTCGAATTTTTATTGTTTTAATTTTTTGTTGTGGCAGCAATTTTCATAATATTACAATATTGGATACTAACCACAGAAAAGAAAGAAAAATTGTTTTGCTTTTCTGTGGTACTATTTCATATTGTATTGTCACGAGAACTAAAGATGTATGCAAAAATTCACCAAAATCGGCTAGGAGGAACTGGTTCTAATTCAGCTTGCAATATTTGACCTAAACAAACAAACATTGCAAGTTAAAACTTGTAAAAAAAGTGTAACATTCAAAAAAATAAGGACCCGTTTCAGTCCTTTATTTTCGCAAAACTTACCCGCCAAAACGAAAAAATATATATTATGGTTAGATTTTGTTACACCTACTCCTTTTAGTTTAGGACGAGTACCTCAAGAGATATTTAAGTTTTTTTAAATAAATTTTCTATTTAAAGCATGTCCTTGAAAATAGAAAAAAGATTAAAGAGAAAATAATAAATTTAAGATACCCGTCTTCAAACTTAGTTGGCTTACTACAAAATTATTGCTATCGGAAAATCGACAGGCGCTCGAATAATATTACCTTTTCCTTTTATGAGCTGGTTCAAAAACAACTGAGCCAAAATCAATGAAATTTTTGTAGGACCACTTCGAGAGCTTCCTTTTCATAATAGAAAAATATTTTGAGAACCTTCCTTCTGAAGTCAGTTAAAAAGAAGAAGAAAAGAGAAAAATAATAATTAAAGAGTTTTCTATCTACCCTTGATAATGTGATAATAAGATAGCATAATAAAACAAAGAAAAGTACTAGCTTGTTGCAATGAAATCTTACCATATTGATAGCCCGTTGGTCTAGTTGGTAGTGATCCTACCTTCTGCGCTTGGGGGCGTGGGTTCGATTCCCACCTAGGACAAACATTCATGTGATGAACGTTTTGTATTTGTTCTATGTATATCTGAGTGTTAATATTTATTTAAGTATGTATTTAAAACTATATAATTATGTATGTATATCAGTCTCTGGCAGCCATATTACAAGCTTTGCTTAGTTTGGGGTTAAATGACCGTGTGTGCAAAAATGTCTGAATATAGATTTTTATTTATTTATTGTCATGCGTGCTCAATGATAACACAGCATAATATTATTAGTGAAAGAACTTATAAAAACGGATTAGTAGTCTAATGCCCGTTTTCATTAACCACGAAAAGCCACGAAAGGCGACGGTAAACTATTCTTTAGTTAGACGTCGTCGTTATAACTCCTATAATCTAAGGTTAGTGAAAACGGGCATAAATGATTATCCCCGGACACAAATTCACATCAGTTCTGTGCTAAAACTTCCAAACTTTATAATATTTTGTAATGTTATTAATTTACTAACTTCTTCTAAGTAAATCAATTGTAAATCATAGACGACTAACGTATTCATCTGTCATCTGTTTATTTGACCATCGTATTGATATGCCAGTTTAAAGTACTCTTATAAGTCTTATAAAATATAGCCCTGTTATTTCCGATCACGGCTGTTTAAATTCCAAGAACCACTGAATTAAAATATTTAGAAAGAAAACTCATTATTGCAGAAATGCCTAACCGATCTGTTTTATCGACTGAGCAGAGAGCATACATACTCTATGGATATAAATCAGAACAAAAAATAAATAAACAGCTGTTGTCTAATAAAGTAGGTTGTACTAAAATTTATTACAGCAGTCGTATTATGTACATCTTCTAGCCTTCTAGATTTTTCTTTCTAGTAAAACTGGTGTTTATTTCCTTCAGCAATAAGTACAAATACAAATATTTATTAATAACTCAATGTTACACAGGTCAAAAAAATAAATTGTAAATTCTGTCTTATTGATAGGTAGGTACATTGAATTTAAACATTGAAATCCTTGCTTATGATAATTGTATTTTTTTTTATAATTACAAAACAGAATAATTAAATAAATAAATAATAATTAATTGTCAGGCAATTTAAAAAAATCACCTAGTTCGTAAAATAGCCTTTCATGTACTTGCAACATAGTGCTGATTAATAAGTATTGTTTTGCCTAAAGTTGTTATGCGAGTACTTTAATACAGAGTTACACGGAAAAGCGGAAAAGAGATCCTTGTCGGTACAAAGACTTCTTTTCTTATGGACTAGGCAAGACTTTATTTATTCATAACAACTTTTGCTATTTGGACACACAGATTTTTTTTCCGTTCTCTTTTCTGTGAAAGGACTAATCCTAATTGATAAACCTAATAAAAAAAACTGGACATGCGTGAGTAGGATTCGCACACTGAGGGTTCCGTTCAAACGTAATAAATGTTGAATAAATGTGTATTTTTTTCGCGATTTCAGGGTTGGTCCCATACTAAAAGTGGTTCATAATGATGAGTATAATTACTTTTCGAGAGTCTTCCCCTTACACCCTGTATAACGCGGGTGGAACCGCGGTGCGCAGCTAGTTTCATATATACCTACATTTTTAAAACGCTATCATCTCAATGCGTGTTTCAGACTCAAACCGCGAAATGGTTCGAGTACGAGTCATTAACTCCGAATATTAGCACCGGGAGGCGCTGCGGTCGTTCCACACATGTTAGCAAGTGCTCGCAGGTTTATGGTCTACAAAATTATTAGTGTTATGGGTTAAAAGTACTTGAACTTACGAATGTGTGTATTTGTTGAAAGAGGTGAGTTTAGTGTTCCTATACCTTCTATGTTATGAATACGAATTTCAAATTTATGATCGATGGACTGTAAGTCAATACTAATTACTATGTAATGGTTGTCTTTGTGAGAAAATAAATATGTTTTAAAATAGAAAATATACTATTATTTAAATAACAGAAATACAGAAATGTTTATTTTGCGAAAATGAAATTTAAAACCAAACAAAATAATCCAAATATAAGTAGGGTACAGTCATTATCACAAGTAACACCAAAAAAAAACTTTTTATAAGCACAAAAACTTATTTATAAGAGTAAAATTTATTATAAGTTTTTGTTATTATATTTTTTTTTCGCTATCATAGTAAATATATTATTTAAAAGGACTAGGTATAGTACAATTTATAATTTTTTGAACCCTTTACATAATCGATGGTAATTTTCAAAAGGCTGGAGATATTTTCTTGAATGGTAGCTTGAACATTATAGTATTTTTACTGTTGATCAAGTCACCCTTCAAACAAAAAACCTACATCAAAATCGGTTCAGCCGTTTGGGAGCTACGATGCTACAGACAGACACGCAGAAGCACCCCTCTTCTTGCATCGGAAGAAATTTAGGCATCTCAAAAACACCTACAAAAAATGCTCAGGGAATAAATTAACTGTTTTCCAATTAAAACTTCATTACGTCCTATGATCGTAAAAGTTTACTAAAAATATTCCCGAATAGCTTTTTGAATGGTTGGTAATGGAGTAAAAATGTTTTTTTTTTGTTTAAAAATACAAGCTCTAGAGAAGGGTTTAACTTTGTGTTGTTTTCATAACTCAATAAAAGTTTAGATTTTTTTTTTAGTGTAATGTAAGTGTAAACCACTCAAGGGTTCGTCTGAAAACCGGCGCTGATAGTCCTTGACTTTCAGCATTAATGCCGAGACGGACCCATTCGACACTGATTGTATCCTTTAGATATAAGTTCTTGTAAAGGTGTCGAATAAAATTTATTTTCTTTCTTTCGTTGTGTACTGCTAGTCTGTGGAATGCGCTGCCTGAGTGGGTGTTCCCCGATAGTAACAATCTGGGTGTCTTCAAGTCGAGAGTGAATAAGCTTCTTCTAGGCAAGCGTGCTCCATTTTCAAAGAGAAGTAAAAAAAAAAAACTTTTCTGTCACCATTTTTGACCGCACGTCAGACGAGTTGTCGTTAAGTAAGGTAAGTAGTTTTAATATAATAATCATGTTAAGTTAATAGGTACTTATTTCGAACGCTACCTACTCTTGATTTGTTTATAGTAAGTTATTGCTTTTTATTCAACTAATATCCTAATTTACTTTTTAGAATAATAACGACTTAGAAATACAATCATAATGTTTAATTTTTTTTGTTAATAGAGTCCTTAACCCGTGAGGTGCCTTATGTTCTAGGCAAATTTTAGACTTTAATTAATAGAAGTTTAGACTAATAATTCATTTTTGGCTATACAAAGCTCCTCCAACCAAGGCACGGGTGAGTCGGCTTCGTATTTGTGATGCCTCTGGTGTTACAAGTATCCATAGGCGACGGTGACTGCTTACCATCAGGCAGCCCGTCGGCTTGTTTGCCACCTATGGCATAAAAAAACTTTCTTCCTTTGTATAAAAATCAAATCCATTTCCAAATTTATTCAACCTCATAGTTGAGGGTAGTCACAACAGAGAATACATAAATAATAATAAAATCGATGGTGCCACCCCACGAAATGCTAAGTTTCCCTAATCTATTATTTAATAGACGTAGACTTACCTTTACTGCCCCAGTTCCAAGGTTCTATCAATCGATACTTTGCACCGTTCCAAAAGTCGTCATTACTTCACTTTTTAATCGTTTAACACTGGACGTTAATAAAAGAAAAAAATAACTGTCAATCTGACAGTATTTTTTTTATTTTAGACTTTTTTTCTGAATACGTGTGCCTTGCAGTGATGATGATTTTGACTGATGCGGAATAAGTGAAACAATAAAAGGTGAATCTGTTATTTAGTTGCTAAGGAACGTATTTACTCTAGCTGTGATTGGAAGGTTTATAAGTGTGACGTCATTTTAGCTGTGGGAGAGTTCGTGCAGAAGTTTTGTAAAAGTTTTGGCGTTTTGTCGGTAGTTTGTTTGATGGGGTAAGTTCTCGGTCACGGTTCGTTGATAAACTGCTATAATGCAGATATTGCTACATAAAGTGGGCTTGGTAAATCTGCAGTGAAGATTGAAAATAGATTTGCGCAAATAAGGTAAGTAAGACTTTTTTGTGATTGTGATTACAAGCTTTTATTTAACTTATGCCTATAGTTCATCATCATCATCATCAGCCAGAAGACGTCCACTGCTGAACATAGGCCTACCCCTTTAGCCTCCACACTGAACGACAGCCTGCCTTTTGCATCCACTGGATGCCAGCGACTCTCACTATGTCATCGGTCCATCTAGTGGGAGGCCTACCTACGCTGCGTCTTCCGGTTCGTGGTCTCCACTGCAGAACCTTTCTTCTCCATCGGTTATCGGTTCTTCGAGCGATGTGGCCTGCCCATTGCCACTTCAACTTGCAAATTTTAACAGCTATGTCGGTGACTTTGGTTCTTTGGTGAATATCCACGTTTCGGATTCTATCGCGCAAAGAAACTCTGAGAATAGCTCTCTCCATTGCCCGCTGTGTGACTCTGAGTTTTTACAAAAGGCCAACAGCTAAGGTGCCAATAGTTAGTTTGGGTCAAATCTTGCAACTGAATTTTAAAACAGTTACCTTCATCCGATTGAGCTGAAATTTTACAATTCCACAATTCTATAATATAAATCTTTGGGACTATACAATTCATGGTTATTTTTTAGCGTTAGCTAAATAACGTAATATACAATATGGCGGACCAGTAATTTTTTATGCACCTCCTTGATATGGGTATAAAATTAAAGGGTTTGCTGTGAAGAATATGAAAAAGAAAATGAAATCACACTAAATTCAATATGGCGGACGCCCCTTGGGGCAAAATAGAAAATTTAGTCCAAAAGGTAAATGTCATCCAAGTGATCAAAATTGGTTGAGGCGTAGGCTGTACACGGAAACATACATACCTACGTAAGGAGGGGTTCCTTACGTAGGAACCCTTTGGCTTTACATCTGGTAAAATTCTAAAATCAAAGTTAAACTTTCATAAGCCAGTTACAATGTAAAAGTGTCAATGTAACATAGCAGAAAATAGAAATAAAGCCTGGCAACTTTACATTTCAGCTGAACTCATAAAGTGTACATTACCTACGCGGTGGGCGCGGACGGTAGCACGCGCAGGTACAAATCACCACGAAAATAGACGTGTTTCCGCTGGGGTGCGGTGCGAGTGCCGGCGACGAGCGCTGAGCGTTCAAAATGAGGTGGGGCTATAAGCGTTAAGCGGTTCATGTTGCATGTCATAGCGAATAGCAAATCTTTAGCGGGAAGTTGGGTTTTATAATTAAAATTATTTATGTTGATGATGATGAATTTTTATTCATAATTTCAGCCATAGGACGTCCAATATTAGGTCATATAACATATTAGGTCTCCCTCATCAATCTCCAAAAGGGCCATTTGGAAGCGGCCTGCATCTAGCGTTTCCCTGCGGTCTCCTTTAGATCGTCCGTCCATAATTTAAACTTCTACGAATGGCAGAGATATCGGTTCGATATCAATAACAATGCGCTTAGAAATACAGTGCAAGGCGTGACATGCTTAAATCAGTATTGTTTCGTACTAATCCTGTATAATTATTTAAATGGTAACTATCCAATAGTAGATAATTCTTGCGATTCTTGCTTCAATTTCTTACTTATAATTACTAGGCTGCAAGTTTCTCTACAAATGCATAACTAAACAATAAGTTATAATAATAATATATCAAAGTTTTCGTACGCGACTCGTGCGACGTTTTTTATTTGGACAAATAAGGAACTAAAAAAAATACAAAAAAAACGTAGTCACTTTAAACTGTCAATAATTCACCCACTGGCGCTATACGCGATGATTGATGTAAAACACTGTAAAATGATAGAAAACGCGAGAGATGCCGAGTGAAATTTTGACAGCTCAAACTCATAGTTTTAAATAGCCCCAAGAACTTATAAGGCAAAAACGAAAAAACAAATACATTACAAACAAAACAAAATCATTACAACATTTAAAATGTTCGAAATATAACCTAACGCATAACACGGAACGACTTGATTCAGTACCTAGTGTACCTACTTAAATATGTATACAATTTCTCATGCAAAATAAATTCAAATTCAAATTTTTTTATATGCCAATAAACAATATTATATATTTTTATCTTTTACAACAGTTAAAAAACCACATTAAAAAGAAGATACATACGGTTTATGCTAGCGGCATCTGTAAAAAGTTTCTACTGGCCAATCCAATCTAACTAAACAAATCGCTCGCAGAGAGCTACTGCTACGACGCCGCACAGTCGCATCCACGTTTACGCATGATGTTTGACCTCGCCTTAGACTCATAACTTGTACCAAACAATAAAGACTACGCCCTAGCGCAAGGTGCGGCGTGCATACAATGTCTCTAATGGATTGGTTTTTGCTCTATTCATCATTGTTATGTATGGTGATGGCAACTATACCCACTAAGACCCACAGTGGGTATGCTTAATCCATGATATCCTTCTAAATGAGGTAGATAATGTTACTTAAGTAAGAAAAGTTATAATTGCGTTCATATATAAAGTTCCATTATAAGGGAGTCAGTAAAATAAAGGTTTCAAACAGAGCAACGAGTAGTAAAACATTTTAATCACAATTCATACGTTCTGAAACTCCCCGTCTAAAACGAACCGGGGACCAGGAGCTCACCTCATTTTCAAAATCTTTCCGAGCACCTGGTTAATCCGATGTGTGACCAAAATGCTGACGTGTTTCTGGCTGAACGCATAAGCATTGCCATTCAGCGTGGTAATGCCGCCAGCATGCTGGGTACGCTGCAAACTGATATAGGGCTTGAGCATTTGGATTGTCTTTAGACCTTCAACGGTCTATGAGCAGTCTAACCGTCTTTGTAGCGTTAGTTTGTATTTAATTTTGTTTAGTAAATAAAGTCACTTGCCCCAGTAAAAAAAAACTAAAACGACAAGGCACACGTATGACAAAGACGCAAAAATACTAAAGCTACACTACACAAAAACGTACAACTACACACACTACACACACACACACACACACACTTTTATACTATATTATTTTAGTGTAATACGCTAAAATATTCGTGCAAGCGAGACAGCGTTAGCCAAAATAGTAGTATAGACTCAATTTGATGGGTCAGCTTGGATAGACTTGAATCTCTATGAAGCCGTCTCTTGCTATGGTCATAATTACTCGTAAGCAGATGCCGAAGAAAGAAAGCACTGTCAGACTGTGGCCCTGTGTGTAACCTTTTCACAACTAAATGATTGTATTAAATTTTAATAAAACCTTCGCAGCCACTAGCACATTCACCTTGAAAAAGACCGCCGAACGTGGTTCAAACTAAGTATAGTCGGAGTAACAGGTTTAACCATACGTGAGTAATAGGAATGTGTCCTAATGTTGAATTTATTACAAATAACAGGCTTAGTGATGAATATCACTAAAAATACATTACACATACTGCAAAAATAAATTAAATTGACTGATAAATCTCTGAGATATAAGCGTTTAAAGTTTTAGGTGGGGATAGAGAGAGGATACTCTGTCCCTTTCTCGCAAAGCGTGCATTGCATGCGTAGTATTTGTATGGCGCACCTGAGGCGTGACGTCATAACTCACTATAGTGCGCTCTCTGTCTAGCATGTAATTAAAAAACTTATTTATTTTTATTTTATTTTATTTATTTATTTACGGAAAACAAACAGCGTTAACAACATAAAACATAGTAAGGAAAATAAGAACAAACAAGCCTTAAACGGTTTCACAAATAGAACAGTTATACAATCCAGTATATAACTTATTTATCTTTGAACTAATTTTAATTTTGTTTTCGCTGATAGGCTCTAATGATGATCTGTTTTTTTTTTATGAGGTAATAAAAAATATTAGTCATCATGGCTATTCCCGTGTAATATAAATAAAATTAATAAAACTTGTCAAAGACGAATTGAATAAATACTTTTTAACGCAGAAAAGTGTGGAGTTAGCAAAACGGTGTGGCACTCCTAGTCATTGCTATCAGTCGATCGATACAAACTATCGGATTTATTACATTGCGATAACAATATAGGTTCTGCGGGCGTCTAATGGCTATCGGGCGGAGCATGGCGTGCTGAACGGTACTCATACTTACTCACTTTGAAACTGGAGAGTGGATAGGATTAGATTAAGATAACTTGGGAACATCGGTTAATGAAAGAGGTTTTCTTGGAGATTCTATGTGCGATAGAATCCGGAACGTGGATATTCGCCAAAGAACTAGACTCACCGATATAGCTGTTAAAATTTGCAAGTTGAAGTGGCAATGAGCAGGCCACATTGCTCGAAGAACCTATAACCGATGGGGAAGAAAGATTCTTGGGTGGAGACCACGATCCGGAAGACGCAGCGTAGGTAGGCCCCCCACTAGATGGACAGACGACATTGTGAGAGTCGCTGGCATCCAGTGAATGCAGATGGCAGGCTGTCGTTCAGTGTGGAGATCAAAGGGGGATACATATGTTCAGCAGTGGATGTCTTCTGACTGATGATGATGATGAACTTTGTATTTTTTTTTATGATGACGGGTAGTAGCTTCATCAGCGCATGAAGCTATACATGGTTACGCGGAAACAGTGTACTATACCGAAAGGGGTATGTTATGCTCATAAAGTTGTTCATAGTGATGAGTGCAATTACCTCCTTTCACTTAGTACAGTCTATAATATGCGTAACCCTGTAATATATGTTCTGGGTCCCGTAGTAAGTAAAAAAGATAGGTACAATGTAGGTAACGTTCCAAATTGGTACTCCCGAAGACGTAAATAACGTAAATCACGTTTACGGGGTCGTTAATACTTTATTAGCTAACGTAATTTCTACTTACATTGTAACTTAATAGATCATTTCTAAATGGGTACTTTGATGTAGCTATGTATGTAGGTAAGTATTATCTTGTATAGATTTACCTACAACAATATTAGTAAAAGTGACATTAAAAAAACGATAAGGCCGCCAGTTGTAACATTCGTTTTTAAAGAGTTTTTGTCTTCTGTATCTTTAGTAGTGTGAACAATAGTTAATCAATCAATCAATCAAAATGGCATATGTTACTTATTTTGAAGTCGGTTTTTTTAAATTGATAAGTATTATACTTTGTGCTGGTACGGATTTACGGAACCCTCAGTGCGCGAGCCTGACTCACACTTGGCCGGTTAATTTGTTTTTATAAAATGTTGTTTTTCGCTTATACTTGACATTTTATCCGCACAGAAGTCTTAACAATCATTATTAATTTATTCTTAACTGACAATAATTATTAAACAACAACAGTAACTAATGCTTATTTATTCACATCCTGAATCCGTAAGCCGATTTGAGTACAGTCGGGTGACAAACTAGTCAGAGATGTCTATTTGTTTGTTCAACCAACTTAAAAAACCAGCCAAGTGCGAGTCGGGCTCGGGCACTGAGGGTTCCGTAAAGCCGTACCACCCCAAAATACAATAATTATCAATTTAAAAAACAGACTTCATAATAAGTAAAATATGGCTTTTCGATTCGGTGAAAATATGATGAGGTCGATGTTCGAATGATAAAGGTCATCCAACTAACGAAATTACCAGCTATAACTTGGCAATGAATAGAAATTTGTTACCGACTCGCCATCGCTGGCCATTATTTATTATTTGTTGTTATTTATTCATTTATTTATTTATCAACAGAATGCTTACAGTTAAACCAAAGCGCAAACTATTTAAATAATAAAAATGATGTATTCTACTTAATAATACTTTAGAGTATATACTATAGTCATCCTAAGTACCAATTTTTACTTTAGATGATTACTTTTATTAGAGTTAACACAAAAATACATAAAAAATACGTTTGATGTATGGGAAACCCGCCTTTAGTTTTAACTTTTTGACTTTATTAATATCTCTTAGTTAAACCGCCGTAACATAATATTTCATAACACTGTTTTAAACTATCACGGTTGTTCACTAAAGTTAAATGATCGTTATGTCTGCACCTAACTTTTTAACTGTTCGACCAACCACCCGCATTCTTCAGTCTGTGAACATGGAGCATGTAACTGCGCCGAAATATCGGGAGCTCATTCCACAACCTTACCACGGTAAATATCCCGTTAATAATCATTTAACTTTATAATATTTCATATTCTGTGAAAATTTCAACGAGCTATCTATTACGGCTCGGAAGATACGCCCGGGCAAAATAATAGGGTTCCGTTTACACCTTGTGGGTATCGAACACTAAAAATAAATGTTATACTCATAAAAGTTCGACTGTCTCACTCGCGCATTTTTGAAGAAAAAAATAAATGAGTGAACATTTAAAAAAATCGATTTGGCTCTTCCTTTCCTTTCCCAGTTACGTATTTTTTTTAAATTTACATTGCCATATAATGCGTTGTATCATTTAGAGTAAAATGCACTAAATACACATTATACCCTGTTTATAGGATGTTGCAAACATTAAACTTATTCTACTTAAAATTACACTAAGAATAATACTTATTCATAAAATACTCATGAGATTGAATTGAGAAAGAAGTAAAAACTCTTCTAATCTTTTTTTCATCAAAAATAATTTTAGGTTATTTTGGAACTTTCTGTCTTTTGTCTCGTCTCTTATTTCTTTCGGTAGATGGTTGAATATTTTTTACATCAGAGGGCCTTTTCTGACTATTTCTACGTTACAAACCTATTGTCCTGAAATGGATCTCAAGAAATCGTGAGCAAACATCTCACCGCAAAAATAACAATATTCAAACATTGTTTTCCCCGGCTGTACATATTTGCACAGTCAAGGTAAATAGTACGTTCACCGTTAGCGGGACATTGCTGTCATTTCTAACTCGATCGATTTATTACGCACCCCGAGTATGCACCTGTAGGAATGCAAATATTCTGAGTTTGCTACTGTTATATGACTTAGACCTGGTTCAGACTAAACTCCTTAGTCTTGAGCATCGGCGCAAAGTTCCTAGTCTGTCGGTCTTTTATCGAATAAGTAAATAGTAAGTTTTATCGGATACATTTCGGAGAGTGTGCATCGGATCTTCATGATCGAATTCTCTCTTGCCCATTTTTCTATCGGACTGCCAGAGCGGGCACAAAAAATCGACACCGCTTTATGGTTGGTATTCCGAAAATCCGAACGAAGCGCTTTGATTCCACTTTTATTATGCGAACTGCTAGTCTGTGGAATGCGCTGCCTGAATGGGTGTGCACCGATAGTTACAATCTGGGTGTCTTCAAATCACGAGAGAATCGGTTTCTTCTAGGCAAGCGTGCTCCACCGTAGACTGCACCATCGCTTAGCATCAGGCGAGTAGGCGGCCAAACGTAAGCTTATTTATTTATATATTAAAAAGAAAAACTATATATATAAACGTGTCTTCGGAGAGTTTTTGAGTCCTTTGGCCACATAGCCCGTAAGCCTGGTTCAACCTCCAAAAACTAATCGTCACCAGAATAATAGAGGGCAAGAGACCGAGAGGAAGGAGCCCAATGCGTTGGACAGATCAAATCCGTACCACCTTCAACATTAACGTTGCCGAAGCGGTTCACGTTGCTGAAAGCCGGAACAGATGGCGGAACATCATAAGGGAGAAGTTGATCCCGTGATGGGTCACGACTCCCAGAATTGGGGAATCGACGAAAGGAGGACTGTTATAGTACGTCATTGTCATGTCTACACCATTTTCTCTAGTGACCCCGCTTCCTCAATCCTTGTACACCTCCGCTTGGGATCACTGTGGCTAAACTAAACACTTGGGGATGACAATTTTTTGGACCATCGACACAATAAAGAAATATTGTCACGGCAGCAATGGCTTTTAAAGCGTAATTATGGGCCATAGCACTTCCTATAAATACGGACAAGTGTGAGTGGGACTCACAGTACTCACACCCTGAGGGTTCCATATAAAAATTATTTTTAGTGCCTTTATTAACTAAACAAAATACAAGCTAACACTGTAAAACAGTTAGACTGCCCATATAGACCGTTGAAGGTCTAAATACAATTGCTCATATGCTCAAGCCCACTATCAGTTGACAGCGTACCCAACATGCTGAAAAAATATGTATGTAGATAGTGTTCATCCATCCCAGAAACGAGTCTCGACGAAAAAAGTTAAAAAGGTTGAAATAACGATTGACAAATTTAACTTTGTAGTTGGAAAACAAGTGCTACAGCAACAAGTACTTAATATTACATAATCTGTGAAAATTTCAACTGGCTGTCTATTACGGTTCGATAAGGTAGGACAGACAGATAGACAGACAGGCGGACAAGTGGACAGGCAGACAGGCGAACAGGCGGACAGGCGGACAGACGAACATACGAACAGACGGACAGACGGACAGACGAACAGACGGACAGACGGATAGACGGACACACGGACAGACGGAAAGACAGACAGCGTAGGCTTTGTAATAGGGTTCCATTTTCACCCTTTTGGTACGGTACCCTAAAAACAGAAACTTGGTGCTCACAAGTATAATATCTTATTGATTAAAAAAAGCTAATACAGAAACTTTATGATACCTTTAGGTATAAAAAATGGCGCTTAGTAACATGATCAATAGTCTAGTCATAATTACCCGCTGCAATAAGGATACAGTTGAATGCTCTAATTCACGGATGTACGTCTGTATAGTACCCTCGTAGAGCAAGGTCCGTCCCGCGTGACTAGACCCCGGCCCGGCGCGGGCGCATTGTCACACGGGTTTAGAAACGATTGGAGTAAAGACCATAACAGGCGTGTGGATTGATGGACCGGCGTCCAACTAATAGGAGAGAAAAAGTGAGAATCTCACATTTCCCTCTCTTTCCCTCCCGCAGGCCAGCCGGCGGTTGAGGCCAACCAAATCCACAAGTCTGTTAGTACTATAATTATAACAGGGTTAAATTGACCATAAGGCTTAAGATATAGCATTAAAGTCGCATTTAGTAGAGCAAAATCATGGCGTTTACACACAGCTTACAGTCGTGCGAGTCACGAGTTTTTTCTTATAATAGAAAAGTATAATATAGCTGTAATGTAAAATGTACCATTTCATTTATTGTATTAAAGTCGCATTTAGTGGAGCAAAACCATGGCGCTAACACACATGCGTGCGTTTCGCTACTTCTATTTTTAAAGCTTTTCTCATATTTTTCGAAAAGTATAGCTGTAATGTAAAATGTACCTTTGCGGTTTCCTCCATAATTATGAAATCCATATATTAAGGAACTGTAGACATCGTTTAATAAATAAGTATTTAATTTTGAATAAATCCAAAAAAAAAACACGGAGAAAAGCGTAAATCAATGTTACTTTCATATTTTTTTGTTTGAAATGACACCCTATTCGTGTCTCGGTCTTTACAGTTTACTAGATAAAACATAAAATTTTGACATGACACAATACAATATAATATTACTAGCGACCCGCCCGCCTGGCTTCGCACGGGTGCAATTTACGTTCGAAGCCGGGGCGGGTCGCTAGTTATATATATAAACATTCCTTGAAAATGTATCTAACTGATGGTGAAAACCGCATCAAAATCCGTTGCGTGGTTTAGGAGTTAGCTGCCATACAGACAGACAGACGCGGAAAGCGACTTCAATTTATACTATGTAGAGATAGAGATAAGCTAACCATAGAAGAAGACAAAGTAAAACTAGAATTACCGATATTGCTAAAAGTGAGAAAAGAGGACCTTGAAGTCAAAATCCTGTCGCATGTAATGGAAACGAGCCCATAAACGGGTGATCGGATGAGTCAAATCGGCGCCAGGTCGACGACCGCCCGTCAAACAGCTGTTTTTGTACACTGTTTGCAGACATAGTTACATCATATTATTATAATTAATATTAACATATTATTATGTATGGCCATTTAAGGTTGAAAAATCGGGTCCTTGTGGACCTATTGTACTCTACACACACTCACTCTGTCCTTACTATACAGTTTATTTAATAATTTAAAATAAAATTATTAACTAAAATAAAAAACCGGCTAAGTGCGAGTTGGGCTCGCGCACTAAGGGTTCCGTACCACCACAAAATACAATAAGGTTGTCCAAGTAACTGAATTATTATAACGCCTTCCAAAATTTTAGTGAATTGGTTTCTACTAGGCAAGCGTGCTCCACCGTAGACCGCATCATCGCTTATCAATGCGAGTTGGCGCTCAAATGCCAGCTAACTAAATAATTAAAACTTTTCGTATTCTCAGCAAACCCAATTCAAATCACACATCACATCATCAGCCATTAAATGTCCACTGCTGAACAAGGCTTCCCTCTTAGAGAGGGATGTTGCCATAATCCCCACGCTTGGCAGGCGGCTTGGAGATCGCAGTACGTTCACCGTGTACTAACAGGACGCTGCTGCCCATCCTCCGGTAAACCCAATTAATTCCTCCAAAATATAACTTCAATTGCTTCAAACGAAGAGTGAATAGAGTCCTCAAAGGTGGGCAACGCACCGCCAATGCCCCGGGTATTGTAGGTGTCCATAGGCGACGGTGACTACTTACCATCAGGTGGCCCATCGCTTGTT
Organism: Agriopis marginaria; assembly: GCA_932305915.1. NCBI lineage: Eukaryota > Metazoa > Arthropoda > Insecta > Lepidoptera > Geometridae > Agriopis > Agriopis marginaria. The sequence goes on along the minus strand of OW029914.1, from coordinate 13,732,033 downwards.
TTTTTCACTATTATATTTAAAAAAACCCTGTCATATGATACCCAAACGAATTTATTCATACAATAAGATGTCCGACACCGCGTGACGCTTACCGCAGCGTTGTGCGTTACCTTTGACTCGGCTTATAAAGACTAATATTTATTGACCTTGCTTTTTTACCTAAGTTACACGTGCGGTGTCGGTCAAGTTGAGATTTTTTGCACCGATTCACACTTTGCACTTGTAGCTTTTGATAAGTTATCTTCTCTACATAGTATAAATTATACTCGCTTTCTGCGACTGTCTGTATGTCTGTATGGCCACTAACTCCTCCTAAACCACGCAACGGATTTTGATGCGGTTTTCATCATCAGTTAGATACATTTTCTCGGAAGGTTTATATATATATAACTAGCGACCCGCCCCGACTTCGCACGTAAGTTACACCCGTGCGAAGCCGGGCGGGCGGATCGCTAGTAAGTTATAAATTTTAAATATTATGAAGCAATCCTCAGCTCAACACCAATGATTTATTTAGTACTTAAATAAATTATGTGCAATTTTTTATGCCATTGGTGGCAAACAAGCAGACGGGCTGCCTTTTGGTAAGCAGTCACCGTCGCCTAAGGATACTTGTAACACCAGAGGCATCACAAATACCTACATTGCCGACATTAAAGACTGTATTAGCTCACCTATTGAAGAACCCCATGCCAAGCTCATTCCATATTTGCATTTTGCAGGTATGAGGCAAGAAAGGTCAAGTGAATCGCACAGTGTGCTATTTCCACTGATCTATATGATGTGTAGATGAACTTTCAGACGATGGCGACTAGTACGATGCTTAAACCGTGACGCCGGCATCAGATCAAACAGTTCTTCAGAACACTCCCCGTTGTAAATGCGATAAAAGATACAAACCCAATCTCTCTGCGCATGTTTCGATGCCATCGCTCAAAAACGGCGAAGGGAAAAGATCGTGAGGAAACCGGTATGTCTAAGAATCTCAAAAGTTCATATACATAATATGGCCGTCACATCTTCCTGAGACACAGGGTAGGGCTGGTGCGGCTGCCAATTTGGCAGAGCAGCTCAAGCGACGCAAATATGCTAACCTCGGCAGTGGTTACATATTTGAGGCGTTTGGGGTCGAGACATTGAACCCTTGGGGACCGGGATCATTTTCAAAAATCTTTCAAAGCGCCTGGTTAATGCGACGCGTGCGTGACCAAAATGCTGGCGTGTTTCTAGCTCAACGCATAAGCATTGCCATTCAGCGTTGTAATGCCGCCAGCAAGCTGGGTACTCTGCAAACTAGTAATGGGCTTGAGCATATGGATTGTCTTTAGGCCTTCATCGGTCTATGGGCAGTATAACTCTGTGCCTCCTGTGATGAGTGATTTAAGTCGAGTTGTACCCTTTTCGTGATTTTAACAAAATAATGATCAGAAAAAAAGCCGATTTTTTTGGTTCAACTCACGTTTGTCTATCTGCTATAGTTTCGGAGATAATTTTGTGCAATGTGATATAAGTGCCAGGATTTTGGCAAAAAAATCGTGAATATAGATATATGTCAAGTAGTAACCCCTTAAAGTAATTGATCCACAAGTTGTTTTTCGTGCTTTGTGGTATAAAAGTGATTATATTAGTTTTCACATTTTATTTTTCAGTATATTTCTCGTGAATATTGACATATTTAGAATTAAATCGCTTTGAACCAATTTTTCTCAATACTAATTAGGGTACAATTCAACATGTACCGATTAATCCGAATCTAAATATTTGCTTAATTTGTGATAAGTGATACATCTTGACATATACCATTCGACACAAATAAATTTTTATGTGTAAACGAATATAAATAGAATTGTATCTAAAACTCAAACAAAATTAAAAAAAATATATGAAGAACAAGATGTGCTAAATGATACAAGTGCGTACTGCGTACATGATAAGGGGGGCGGGGATACGCGGGGCTGTGCAAGTGAAGTGACGCGGGGTCGGGGAAGCGCGGGCGACGGGCGTTAGTACCATCGCCAACAAGCACATCAGAAAATGCTAATCCTGGTTGTTCATTTTGGAAAAGTAAAAGCAAAATAGTGATAGAAAAAAACAAGAAAAAGTGATAAAGAAAGAAGACAGGATAGAATAAAGAGAAAACTTTTTCGTAACATCATCATCATTATCAGCCAGAAGACGTCCACTGCTGAACATAGGCCTCCTCCTTTAACCTCCACACTGAACGACAGCCTGCCTTTTGGATCCACTGGATGCCAGCGACTCTCACTATGTCGTCGGTCCATCTAGTGGGAGGCCTACCTACGCTGCGTCTTCCGGTTCGTGGTCTCCACTCAAGAACCTATCTTCCCCATCGGTTATCGGTTCTTCGAGCGATGTGGCCTGCCCCTTGCCCCTTCAACTTGCAGATTTTAACAGCTATGTCGGTGACTTTGGTTCTTAGGCGAATATCCACGTTTCGGATTCTATCGCGCAAAGAAACTCCGAGCATGGCTCTCTCCATTGCCCGCTGTGTGACTCGTGAGTTTTTCCAAAAGGCCAACATTCAAGGACCACGTCTCAGTACCATATATCATCACTGGCAACACACACTGTTCAAAGACCCTTGTCTTTAGGCACTGTGGTATCTTGGACGAGAAGATGTCACGCAATTTCCCGAACGCTGCCCATCCGAGTTGGATTCTTCGGGCGACCTCTTTGCCTAAGTTGGACTTACCTAACTGAACAATCTGTCCAAGATAGGTGTAATGGTCAACAACTTCGAGAGTATCGTTCCCAACGACTATCGGCATGGGTTCAACACGGACATTGGACATAATTTTTGTCTTGTCCATGTTCATTTTCAGACTCACCTGTTGGGAAAGACTACTGAGGTCGCTGAGCATCGTATTTAGGTCCTCCAGCGACTCTGTCATGATAAGTATATCATCGGCAAAACGAAGGTGAGTGATGTATTCGCCGTTGATGTTGATGCCTAATCCGTTCCAGTCCAAGAGCTTGAAAATGTCCTCCAATGCATTCGTGAACAGTTTCGGAGAGATAACATCTCCCTGTCTCACGCCTTTTGCAATTGGATTGGTTCCGTGCTCTCGTCCTGTAATCGGATCGATATGGTGGCGTTTCTATACAAACACTTCAACACTTCGATATACCTATAGTCGATATGACAACGCTGAAGGGACTGCAATACTGCCCAGGTCTCGATTGAATCAAAGGCTTTCTCATAGTCCACAAACGCTAGGCATAATGGCCGATTATACTCCTCAGTCTTCTGTATAATCTGGCGGAGCGTGTGTATGTGGTCTATGGTGCTCCAGCCTTTACGGAAACCGGCTTGTTCGGGAGGCTGAAAGTCATCAAACCTGCTTTCGAGACGGTTCGTAATGACTCTGGAGAACAACTTTTACACATGGCTCAGGAGTGAGATGGGTCTATAATTCTTCAATAAGGTGTTATCACCTTTTTGAAGAGGAGCACCACCACACTCCTGTGCCATGCTTCAGGCGTAGTACCATCGAGTATGACTGAATTAAATAACTTCTGGAGGACTAACAGTACCGGTTTTCCACCCGCTCGCAGTAGTTCTGTCGTGATTCCATCATCACCCGGTGCCTTGTTATTCTTAAGCTGTTTCCGAGCCATTCTAATCTCGTACAGGCTGATGTCTGGGATGTCCTCAGTGAAGTGTCGGGTCAGTTTAGCTCTCTTGTCCTGAGCTGTACTAATACTGTAATTTTCGTAACACTGGCATCGAATACACAACAACGTCAGGATAGACGAAGAAAAGTCGTGAATTACGTGATCTTGACAACTGTCGTAAAAATTGCAAAGAGAGGTTGCCAGTGCATTTAAGGTAAAATCTTTTCGATACGTATTGGAGTCTGGGAAGTTATGGAAGAAAAACCGAATTTATGGCGAAATGTAACTCACGTGTTTAATTGAATTTTGATAAAACTGTCCATATTTGTCAGAAGTTAATAATTTTGAAGAAGTTAATTATTTTTTCAAAACTTGTATATATTTTCACAATAAATGTGCATTTTAATGAGGGGTACAACTTGACTTGTATCATTTAATACATATTTCAAAAGACTTGAATTTTAGCATACTGATACAATTCAGGTAAATTATTTATTTTATTTTATTTTATTATGATAATAGCGAACAGATACGTAAAACAATCTGATCTTTAGGGTAGTATTTTTATTATTTGTTTGAACAACATTGTGTTAGGTATATTATTCTAATGAGTTATTAGTTTTTTTTACTTCTTATATATCAGTTTACACAAAGACAACTTTTAGGTGCAACATAATTTAATTGTACTTGTATCACTTATCACATAATTCAAACACATATTAAAAATTAAAAAAGGTACATCTTACAGATTTTTCATGAATTACTTTAAAACAATAACATTTTAAATAAAAATAAAAATGCACAGTGAATGTGAATGTTTTTATCTACAAAAGAAGGTACTTAAGTGTAACCTAGCCCACTTAGTTCACGAACTAGATTTTTTTTAATCTTGTTTTTGCGCTCCTGTAAAGTGTTGATTTTTGACTTGTATCACTCATCACAGGAGGCACAGAACTGTATTTGCAGTGTTAGTATTAGTTTGTATTTTGTTTAGTTAATAAAGGCACTTTTTTTTTAATAAATAATAGGTTATAGGGTTGCTTTTGACCACCATCACGATGACTGATGTTAAGCGATGATGCGGTCTACGTTGGAGCACGCTTGCCTAGAAGGAACCGATTCACTCGTGATTTGAAGACGCCCAGATTGTAACTATCGGGGAACACCCATTCAGGCAGCGAATTCCACAGACTAGCAGTTCGCATAATAAATGTGGAATCAAAGCGTTTCGTACGGGTTTTCGGAATATCAACCATAAAGCGGTGACAATTTTTCGTGCCCGCTCTGACAGTCCGATAGAAAAATGGGCAGGAGGGAATTAGATCGTGCAGATCCGATGCACACTCTCCGAAATGTATCCGATAAAAAACCGATAGACTAGCAACTTTAAGTCGATGCTCAAGACTAAGAAGCTTAGCCCAAACTAAGGATTCATTGCTGATGAGCTTCTTGGCCCGTTTCTCTATAGATTCCAATGCCTCAAGCTGGTACTTAGCTGATCCATCCCAAAGGTGAGAGCAGTATTCCATACACGACCGAACTTGTGCTTGATACAGTGATAGCAACTGTTCCGACGTGAAGTCCACCTTCGATAGGATACTCAGCTTTTTGGCAGCCAATTGAGTTTTGCTCTCTATATAGGAGCCAAAATTGAGGGTTGATGTCAGAGAAACGCTCAAAAGCTCAAGCTGATCAGTTATCGGAATGGATACATCCCGGAAAGTAGGAGCCAGTTGGAATGGCGTCCTTTTGGCGGAGAACAGACACGCCTGGGTCTTAGCAGCATTGAACTTGACCAGGTTGGCATCACCCCAATCGGAGACTGCCTTAAGGGACAGGTTCATGCGCTCGACCATGGCCTCTCTGAGAGACTGGATTTGAGGTCCACTGGTTCGTGCATTGGACGTATAGCTCTCTACTACTGTGCTGTCGTCTGCGTACCCAAAGATACCGGGCTTTAGCAGATCGTTGATGTGCAGCAGAAAGAGCGTTGCAGAGAGCACCGACTCCTGGGGGACAGTAAAACTTGCCCAGTAAAAAATAACAAAAATGACAAAAAAAAAACATATTGATATTTACCAACATGCACTGGGCCAGCATGACCCAGGATCAGGATTAGGGCTCATCCTATCTCTCTTAGACAAGGCCTGAGTCTCAGCAGTGGGAACATGATAGCCTGAAATTATGATGATGATAATTTACAAGTGACCTTCAAACAGAAGGACCCTATGCTCTACGGACACGCCACTCGCCACACCAAAGACAAAAGCAGCTGGACAATAAAGCGAGAGCGATTAACCTCGTTCCTTCCATCTCTGTACCATATGTTTTACTATTGTTCCTAACAATGCTGCGGGACAAACGAGAAACAGGATACTTTGGAAATGGCTAGAATGTCTAGGAATAAAATGTAGTTAACTTTTTATTACAAGGTTTTATTTAACATCACATTTTTGGTGTATGTATGTATATATTTATATGTATGTCGGAGCGAGCCATGGGGGCGAGCCATGCATCAGATATCGTGGTTCTAAGGCGTGAGTATAGCGGCCGAGGAGAATGAGACATCGCACGTAGTACATTGGTGTGCAGTTATTATTTCGTAGCACTATGATACTTGAAAATTACTTGGGGATAAAGTGTTCCACCTTGCCACCTTACCACCCTCCAACTAACAGTCCAAATTCAAAACCCAAAGTAAAGTGAGCTCCACCGAGCCTCGCGTGTCCGTGCGCCCTCACTAGCGCCTCTGCCGCTGACGGTATCCAAACTTGCTAAACTCTGATTGGTTGCCAACGACACATCCATACACAATTTCAGCAGAGTAAGTTACTGCAGCGTTACACCAGTGATGGCGCCACCTCCATCATTAGTCCACCAAAACTAAGCTAGGTGACGCCTAACTAAATAATCTAAGCCTTAAAAACCATCCGGTAGTTGCGCCCGAGTGTCGAAACGTCAACGCGCCGACATATACAGGGTGTAAGGGGAACACTCTCGATGCCAAAAGAAGGTAATTGTACTCATCATTATGAACCACTTTTAGTATGAGACCAACCCTGAAATCGCCAAAAAAAATCTGCTGTTCCATACATTTTTTCGAGTGTCAATGACCGTTTTCTTTCCGTTTTAGTTTTTGTTTGTTTTGTGATGTGGTCATAGTAACTAATGAACGCAACAAGATAACTCCATCGTGTTTCGGCTCTTTAGAATGGTCTTGATGAGTACTATACCACTAGGTGATATTCAAAGTCTGATTATGATCACGGAAGGTGGCTATAGGAACTAATGAACGCAATAAGATAACTTCATCGTGTTTGGGGAGTAAGAACTAAATTCTTTGCTTCCTTACACAGCGGAAATCGCAACTGAAAGTATCACAACGGAACTAACGTAGCACAAGAAAATTTTTCAAAGTTTGAGTAGATCTGTGGTTTGTGCACATGAGTAGGTAATACAAAGTGATCACACTTTAGCTTATTGACAATTAAATTACCTTTTTTTCATCTTTAGATACTTCAATTACTCTTAGAAATTATCATAATGATAATGACTGTATCGTACCTAATAAAACCCTGCGCCATGATTCTCTCACGTCTTACAGTGGGATGATGGGATTCAGTAAAGAAAAACACCGTACAATACTGTAACATTCTTCTATATTTTTTCTTGATTCTTATATTATAACAAAAATAAACATTTTAGTAAATATTGAAATGCATCCTAATCATATCAATATGCATTCTTATACCGCATACATAACATAATAAAAAACATAACTGAATCAGTCTAAGTAATAATAACTAGGTAAGTAGTCAATCAATGCTAGGAGGATACCGGTGCGTTCCTATGAAGATCCCGGTACCCTCTGTCTGGCACAGAGGTCGGCCACCGAGGAGGTTTTAGTGGGTGCAATCTCAAATAACCCGACTTCACCCCAATGGAGCTGGGTATCTTTTGAAAATTTCCCTCCGTCAAAAAAAAGGTAGTCAAAAACTTTTGTTAATTCTTGAATAGGATGGAGGATCGGAAACCAAAGCTACTTAGGGTTTTCCTCCCTATTCTGGTTCCCTATTTCTTATTTTGGTAGTCCCTATTTCTAGTAGGTATTTCTGATGCTGAGGTAATTTCGAGCGTTCAAAAATTGCGTCCCAAATCTCGAATAAGAGGATTAGAAAATCGGTTTCATTGCAATTTTTTGGTTAGGTACGCAATTCTTCCTCAGAAAACTCTGCAAACTGGGTGAAATGCGAGAAGTGAAATATGATAATTACATTCCCAACGCCGTAAAGTGATTAACTTTCATGAGAATACCTTCCGAGCATAATGGGATTTGAATACTTACTTGCCTGAAGCTTGGGAAAATTTACATTTCTATACCAGAAGAGAAATAGGAAGCTGCAATGATGACTAGAAAAATAAATATTTCAACCGCTTTACTAGGGCATGCCTTTAACTTGACTCTGACTGGCTTGAATAATTTAATACTTGACACTGGCAACTGCAAAGGAGTGCAAAGCTAAACTCCTTGCGGAGGAAATTAAAAAAAGTTACAAAATAAATTGTAAATTGCAGGGATATAAAACCACACACACACACGCATTGTAATCTTATAGGTTAGAGAAAAACAACAAAATGGTGGTATATTATATTGTGATCCAATGAAGGATTTGTACGTCGTATCCTTCTCGTACAATAAAAGACCTCGTGTCGGACTACAGTATTTATTCCTCACAATGAATATTTAGTTTTACACATTGCGTACAAGAAAATCAACTTTTAATAAGAGATAATTTTACAATCTTTCCATTCTGGATAATTATATGAGCCATCACATACCTATATTAACACTGTAACCCAGACCCACGGCTTCAATAAATTGAATTACAATTTTAAAATTTATATTTGTATGGAAAGGATTTTGCAAAAGTGCCGAATTAAAGGAGGTTGAAAATTTATAATATATAAATATATAGTTACGAAGTCGCGGGTAACAGCTAGTTAGATAATATTATTATTAGACTTCAACTGATTTCAAAAACTAGCCAAACCACGAAACGGCGTGAAGCTCACCCCGGCAGCAACACAAGTGCGTCAGTGCGGCGAGCTAACAATACGATGACATCATCGGCGATGGTGATCTGAATCAAACGGACTACACTCTGTGACTACACTACAATACTAACTACAGACTACACACACGCCACAGACACACGCAGTATATACTTTTTTAATCCTCTGCGAGGATTTTGGCGTTACACTTCTTATGCCAGCATCAAGTAGGTATTGATCAACTTCAACTCTTAGTTTAATGGTTTTTGTGGAGGAGCCACCACAATTTCGCCAACGCTAAGTGTTGAGTTAACTATGGTATAAGCATCAAACGAAGGAGATTGTCCGGTGTTCCCAAATCTTAACGGTGATTATAATTCCACCATGAATTTTTCAGGAGCACTTTTATGTACACTCATCATCGTCATTTCAGCCGTAGGACGTCTACTGCTGGACATAGGCCTCCCCATCGATCTCCAAAAGAGCCGGTTGGAAGTGGCCTGCATCCAGCGTTTTCCTGCGGTCTCTTTTAGGTCTTCTGTCCATCTCGTCGTATGACTCATCTCGTCGTCGTATGTACACTAAAACAGAAATAACTCTAATTATAAAACACTAGCGGTCCGCCCCAGCTTCGCACGGGTATAGATACCCTATGACACCCGGGGATAGTGTAGCTTTCCGTCAGTGAAAGAATTTTTCAAATCGGTTCAGTAGTTTCGGTGCCTATTCAATGCAAACAAGCAAACAAACAATCAAATCTTTCCTCTTTATAATATTAGAATAGATTAACATACACCAATACCTCTTGGAACAATATTAGTTAAAATAGTATTTTTGTGTGTATATTTTAGTTCAAACAAGCCATAGTGACAGTAAGAGTCAGCAAAGCAGCAGTGCAGTTTCCATGCGATCGTTCCGAAACGGTGAAGGAAAAAATCATGACCGTATGTCCAAGAACCTCAAAAGTTCAAAGACATAATGACATTCACCAACATGCACTGGGCCAGTATGGTGGATTACAGCCCATCCTCTCTCTCTCTCTCTCTCTCTCTCTCTCTCTGAGAGAAGGCCCGTGTCCCAGCAGTGAGAACATAATAGGCTGTTATGATGATAAAGAAAATAAATAATTAATATAATCAGAAATTGTTGCAGCTGACTCCTTATAACCTCAACTATCCATCACAATTAAAACCTTCGTGCCACCACGCTGCGGAGGTCGAATTAATGAACGAAGCTCTAAAGTCTACAACGCATTCATTTGTGTGAAACCTCGACGGGAATCAGACAACCAGTGTCAGGGCAAATTCAAAATGAAGCTACCGCCAAAAACAGATTGTTTTCATACAGAGACAGGACTTGTGACTTCCTCTCAGAGTTGACTGTCCCGAGACATTAAAGGCTTGAGTCCGTCAGCAAGCAGCACACTCACGAAAAGCAGCAGCAACAGGATATATATACTGGCGATATTTATACGCGGTGTAAGAGGAACACTCTCGAAGCCAAAAGAAGGTAATTGTACTCATCATTATGAACAACTTTTACTATGGGACCAACCCTGAAATCACGAAAAAAATATCAGCTGTTCTATAGAAAACGGTCATTGACACTCGACAAAATGTATAGAACAGCTGTTTTTTTTTCCGCGATATCAGGGCTGGTCCCGTAGTAAAAGTTGTTCATAATGATAAGTACAATTACCTTCTTTTGGCTTCGGAAGTGTTCCCCTTACACCATGTATAGAGGATATAATTATTCAAGATATATCTACGAATCGGCCATTCTTGTATAGAACAGGAACATTATAATTACGTTACCAGCCTTAGCGCTATGGTTGAATCAAAGTCAGCCGAAGCTGTCCTTCTACCTATTTATTTTGTAGTATAAGTATCCGTAGTTCACCCAGGTGAACTAGCTACGTGGACCACTGGTAGGGAACCCTCTGAAGCCTTGGTAATTGCGGAAGATACTTTTCCTCCGGGAAAAACATCGCTGCAGGTGCACTGTGATATTTGTTTCTTTACAATTCGTCACTTTAAATACCGTTGCATTTCTTTTTCATAAAAAAGCTGCAAGCATGCAGTCCGCCTGATTGTAAGCAGAAACCGCCGCCTATGGACACCTGTAACACTAGCGGTGTTGACGGTTCTTTGCCAGCCCGGAGAGGTAGTTGAAGACACCCTTTTTGAAACGCTTCGTGTTGAAACTCAGCGGGAAAACCTTTGGGGGAAGGATATATTCCACAACTTACAGGTCCGCGGTGTAAAGGACGGAAAATGGGACGGTGTGATTTGTTGTCTGCACATTTTTTTTTGGATTGACTATTGCGTGAGCGATGTCTTAAGCCGGCCACAGACGCTGCTGCGCAAGACTGTGCATGCCTACGATTGATACAAGAGCTACGTGACTCGATGTAGCAATGCGGCCATACATCGCTGGTACGCTACGCCAACGCCAGGCTAGAAAGGTTGGACGGGAAGGGTGAAAGGAGAAGGAAACGTGGTTTCGTGGCTGCGGTAGGTCAACGTGTGAAGTCATATAGCCACGCAGCCGTGCCTAGTATGCGCGTGCGTGACATGTCTTTTTTCTTTTGTATAAATTAATATTGTTTGGAAACCATTGGCTCCCAAAACACAGTATTTATAACTAGTTCGGAGTCAATTGATTCATATATTATTTTGTAAATTTTTATAATGCCCAATAAATTAATTTGTTTGTTTGTTAATATGAATCTTAGCCCGAATTAAACAATGCTACAGATGAAGATATAGAGCGATGCAGATAAAGAGAGGGAGCGTAGAGCTCTGGTGGTGCGTAGTAACATGCTGGTCCGTATATTATCTTACTGTTACCAAGTCAATATTAGGTACCAACGCTCTTCAAGGCGTATTAACAGAGTGTTTATACAGGCGGGCTACCGGTCAGCCATATCAAAAAATCGCTATAGATTATGAGACTTTTGGTCAGATGGTGCCTTTTACAATCTGACAGCACCCGGTTCGATCCTCAGCCCTGCACCGATGACTTTTTTAGTAACTACATAAATTATTGCAGTTTCGATGTCATCGCTCAAATACGGTGTAGGAAAACATCGTGAGGAACCGGTATAAACGTAGACCACATCATCGCTTAACATCAGGCGTGATGGTGGTCAAACGCAAGCCTATTATTTATAAAAAAAGGTATGTACTAGAACCTCAAAAGATCAAAGACATGAAATTCACAACATGCACTGGGCCACCTTAAGTTCAAAGACATATTATGACATTCACCAAGGTGGACTGGACTAGGGCTCATTCTCTCTCACTGAAAGAAGGCCTGTGTCCCAGCAGTGGGAACATAAAACGCTGATAATGATAGATCATCTCTTCCAGACGGATATAGGATTTTGATAATATAATTGGCTAAAAGAAAATAAAATCTTAACAACAGCTCAAAATCGTATAATAAGCAAGGTCTTCAATAAATGCGGCGTTTTGCGTAATTCTCCAACTGTGGGAAGCTGGAGGATTGCAGTGGGACGAGCAGGTGGGCACAGGCCTTTAAAACATGTTTATTGTGTTAATTGAGCATCGTTTGATACGCCGCGTTCTACGTACTTTGCGTCGACAGTAGGCGTCGAGGGGATATACAACAGACAGAGTTAAGAGATTTGCTTTGCATATATATTTAAAAACTGGAAAATTAGAAAACTTAACGACGATTTTAAGTTCGCTCGTTTGACAGTTCTGAGACAGGACAACGTCTGTGGGGTCAGCTAGTTTATATTTTATAAATGGGTTCAATGAACGATTACAAACATTTATATTGAAACAGGTGTGAAATGAGATTGAAAACAATTATTAAATTCAACTGAAATTCAACAGTGTTTACATAGGCTGTTAAAAATGTTTCATAAAATTGTATTTAAATTAAATTTATAACTAATTATAAATAACCAAAAGAATAAAGCCAATTTCACAAACTGTCTTCAACATAAATAAATATTCTTTCGGGGTGTAAGAGGAAGAGGGGAAACTGTAGGTATCATCATCATTTCAGCCATATTATGACGTCCTCTGCTGGACATAGGCCTCTCCCCCATTGATCTCCAAAAGGGCCGGTTGGAAGCGGCCTGCATCCAGCGTTTCCCTGCGGTCTCTTTTAGGTCATCTGTCCATCTTGTAACGAAAGTCACCGACATAGCCCACCTGAGTAGCAAGTTGAAGTGGCAGTGGGCAGGGTACATATCACGATGGCCGATGGGGCCGAAAGGTTCTGGAATGGATACCACGGACCGGTAAGCGCAGCGTAGGACGTTCACCCACAATATGGAAGGACAACCTAAAAGAGAACGCAGGGAAACATTGGATGCAGGCCGCTTCCAACCGGCTCTTTTGGTGATCGATGGGGGAGGCCTATGTCCAGCAGTGGACGTCCTATGGCTGTAATGATGATGATTATAATGATGAATAGGAACCGCGATTTGGACATGCCTATAGGAATGTCCACGTGGGTATATCCGCGAGTATTACTAATGGAATATAATATAACCTCGGTTGCCCATTTTAGATTGTACTCAATGTTAAAGACAAGGATTGACAAATAGACAGACGGACAGACTGATAAATTGATCATTGTAATTCTAGACGAACCATTATCGTATCGGACTAGTTGACACGTAGAATAAATACAATAGCTAATCTACAGGGTTACGCATATAGACCGTACTAAGCCGAAAGAAGGTTATTGTACTCATCATTCTGCTTTCACTCGGATCTTAGATCAGAAAGGCAAGGAAGAAATGCCTTAGAACAATTATCATTAGTGTTCAAATTTCTCCATTTTTTTTTAGCTATTATTTTTATTTTTTATTTCATAGCCTTCTATGCTGGTCAAGTTGCTAGCTACTCATCTTGCATTGATGTCAATTCTTTAAATTTTTCTGTAAAATTAATTAATGAAGATGTCCAAAAAGGCAACACCACGCCCAGGTGGTCACCCATCCAAGTACCGACCGCGCCCTATGTTGCTTAACTTGGTGGTGACCAGACATTTGTCACCCACTCGCACTTGGCAATTAAACTTCTTTTTTTTAATTATTATAAATAGGCTTGCGCTTGGCCGCCAACTCGCCTGATGTTGAGCGATGATGCGGCTTACGATGGAGCACGGTTGCCTAGAAGAAACCTAATCACTCTCGACTTTAAGACACCCAGAATGTAACTATCGGAGAACACCCACTCAAGAAGCGAATTTCACAGACTAGCAGTTCGCACAATAAATGTGGAATCAAAGCGCTTCGTACGGGTTTTCGGAATATCAACTATAAAGCGGTGTCGATTCTTCGTGCCCACACTGGCAGTCCGATAGAAAAATGGGCAGGAGGTAATCAAATCATGCAGATCTGTAGCACACTCTCCGAAATGTATCCGATAAAAAACCGATAGATTAGCAACCTTGCGCCGATGCTTAAGACTAAGAAGCTTAGTCTGAACCAGGGAGGTCTTATTATTTGTTGTTTTACTTTAGAGTCTGTACTATAATCATGGCGAGTTTGATATCGATTTTACACTAGAGCAAATACAAAAATACGTTTGTTGTATGGGGACGTCTATACGGACCGACAAACAGCGTACGCTTAATATTAGGGTCCCCTTTGCACTCTTTAGGTACGAAACTTTAAAAAAAAACAAAGAAAATAAAACACTAACAAAAAGATAAGCTATAGTTATTATCGATTTTATAATAGGTGATAAACAAATGAGGAGTGGTTATATACTCAGCCATGCAATTGTCGAAACAAAGGAGCCCAATGCGTTGGACAGACTTTGGACAGTCCCGTTTTGGGCGCCAAAAATCATTGTTATAAAATTGGCGCCCAACATGTGCTCAGTTATTAATTCAAATTATTCATTGTATCTAAGCAATTTCCATAAAAGCTCCACTTTGCAGCTAAAACTCGCATAGAAAATAAACGTTGCATTCACAAAAGTCACTTCACTTATTTTCGTATTAAAAAAGATACTCTTACTTTATAAGATAAGACTTTGATTAAATACTTTTTGTCTAAAAGAAAGCACATTAATTTAAGTGAGATGAACTTCTTCAAGCGAAAGATTTAGAATATCTCTAGAGTACTATTCTAGTTAATCTAGGACTGACGGGATTCAATTTAAAATGGATTTTTAATAAAAACAGAGATGATAAAACTTTATTACTTTAGTACGCTAAGAACGTTTCACTCATTTTTCTTCTGGAGTGACATTTTAATTTTTTTCTACGATATTACAGGAGTTTTATTACAAAGACGGTACCAGCAATTCAATTGAGCTTATGAAATATTACTTGTTCTGCTTTTTCTTTAATATTTTGAGGGATAATGTAGAATTTAGAGTTTTAGTGACTTCAAAAAAGGAAGGTACTCAATTTGTTTATGTTTGTTACCTCATATAACGGTCCTATAGAGACTTCATATTTTACTTAAATTCTCGCTTCAGAAACACCACATGACTTCAAACAATCAGACAAAAAATGTATTCAAATAAATTAGTTTTGTTTTTTTTGAATCAATTAAATCAATTTTACCGTTTGTGTTACCAGTGATGACATACGGCACTGAAACGTGGTCTCTCACTATGGGCCTCATAAGCAAGCTCAAAGTCGCACAACGAGCTATGGAGAGGGCTATGCTCGGGGTTTCTCTACGATCCGAAACGAGGAGATCCGTAGACGAACGAAAGTCACCGACATAGCCTACCGGATTAGCAAGTTAAAGTGGCAGTGGGCAGGGCACATATCACGCAGAACAGATGGCCGATGGGGCCGAATGGTTCTGGAATGGAGACCACGGACCGGTAAGCGCAGTGTAGGACTTCCACCCACAAGATGGACAGACGACCTAAAAGAGACCGCAGGGAAACGCTGGATGCAGGCCGCTTCCAACCGGCCCTTTTGGAGATCGATGGGGGTCCTATGGCTGAAATGATGATGATGAAATCAATTTTCATTTATTAATGGCGGTATTCTGAGGTTATTTTAAACGCGTATAAGTCCGCGTTTGTCCACCATCTCGCCTGTTGGTAAGCGAAGATGTGGTCGAAGATGAAGCACGCAGACTTAGAAGATACCTATTCACTCTGGCCTTGAAAAGACCCAGGTTATATCTCTCAGGAAACGAGGAAGCAGGCAGGTTGTTCCAATCCGTACGGATTAGAAACGTAAAATCGAAACGTTTGGTACGTATATCCAAGGAAAATCCACAATGTACCTATGGGTAGTGGGCCGTTTTCCTACTTGTCCTGTAGTAGAAAGTGGATGATAGGATAAGGTCATGTAGCTCCGATGCACATTCTCCGAAATGAATCCTGTAGAAAATTTACAGACTCGCTACTTTACGGCGGTGTTCAAGACTGAGAAGTTTCTTAGCCACTAACTTCTCATCGCGTATAAGTCGAGTTGCACGCTGGTCTACCGATTCAAGAGCTTCGAGCTGGTATTTGGCTGAACCGTCCCAAAGATGACAGCAGTATTCCACATACGATCGGACTTGAGCTTGATATTGAGTAAGCAACTGCCCCGGTGTGAAATACCGCCTAACCTTACTCAGGACGCCTACCTTGTTGCCAGCTAATTTAGCCTTTGACTAGGTAGGTGCCGCAGTTGAGGGTCGGTGTAAGTCACAACCACAGGAGTTTTAGGTGGTCTGATAAAGGTACAGGTACATTCTGAAACAGGTAACAAACATTAAAAAAAATACTAGTTGGGCACCCCCTCCGTACGTAATTACTACAACATATTTGGTTAAAGGAGGAGGCCTATGTTCAGCAGTGGACGTCTTCTGGCTGATGATGATGATAAAGTAGTTACTAACTCCAAAAAACAGACAGGATATAGCGTCCTAGTAAAAATTCTATCCTCATACTTATAAGTGACCATTTCATAAATACCAGGACATTTGATAGGTCCATTCGCACCCTCTCATGGAATGAAAAAATGCCTCCCTTCAGGGCGTCCATAAAACCACCATCACACTAATGAAAAATAGGAAAGATTGTGTGTAGGAATTTCAGTCACTACTGCTAGTCAAACTATGAAACTTGATGTATAGGCCATTGGAATTAAAATATAAATCGGATTTAATTGCTACAAAAGATTTTATTGTTTTAATGGCTTCATTTATAGCCTAATATGATTACCCTAAGTTTTCCTTCTTCTACTTCCATCTTCTATAACTTATTTGCAGACAATTTAATGATATATGGGTAAGTTTAGATAATATTGCCAAAAATCAGAAGAAAAACGTTTTTTTTTTCAAAATGTTAGATTTGATCAACTTTGATGAGCTATAAGTATAAGAGCCGGTGGTTCAAAAATTATGTATCTAGTCTCATTCAATGCAGAATTTAATATTCTACAATTCTTACATGAACTATGTTTCGATATTGTGAGTC
This sequence comes from Agriopis marginaria, assembly GCA_932305915.1. Classification (NCBI taxonomy): domain Eukaryota; kingdom Metazoa; phylum Arthropoda; class Insecta; order Lepidoptera; family Geometridae; genus Agriopis; species Agriopis marginaria. The sequence goes on along the minus strand of OW029914.1, from coordinate 13,714,916 downwards.
TTTTACAAGATATTATCGTAAAACCTCAAAAACACCCCTTCTGGGGGTACATTTTCACCCCCACCACTTATGCTCAACTCCCCCGGGGAGGAAAACTTAGGGTAGGTAGTCATATTGGGCTATAAATAAAGCCATTAAAACAATAAAATCTCTTGTAGGAATTAAATCCGATTCGTCAAATTTTTTGGTTTAATTCTAATGACCTAGTAGAGATAAAGCATAACTTTTTTTTAACAGTGTTCAAAAAAGAAGGAAGTGCCAACAGTTTTTTATATTTTTTTGAAATTAGAACGTCTAGCGTCTGTCAAGTCCGTCATTCGAAATCAGTCAGCAACTGTGTTCGACTCGTTGATCTAAATAAGAATGTTCAATCAAGTTTCACTCATAATGCCTGGTAACAGATTTTCCTTCTCATTTTCTCTCATAATTCTTTCAGATTGGTTCCATAGAAATTTCATCGAAATCGATTCAGTAGTTTCGCTTTTAAATCAAAATAATTGATAAAAATATGTCGTCTATTAATATGGAATTTCGTCAAATCGGTTTATAAACGACGGTCTTTTGAAGTAACAAACATACAAGAAAATTAATTGATAACCCCCCCCCCCCCCCCCCCTCCTTTTTGATGTTCGGTTAAAAAAATATGTAAGATGACGGGAAAACCCGAGTGTAACAGCTAGTGTAAAAATGCTACCGCCCTCCTAAGCCCATAAAATCCGCCATAGATCATAACAGACACTTGTTAGAGATGACAGTCCGTATTTCGGCAGTACGATAAAAATTATGCCTATTTTCTTATGTTTTTACCGTATTTTTGATCATTCTGTTTTTTTGGAGTAAGGAACGTTTTTACTGTAAATATTTAATAATACTTCACATAATAATAGTTCTGGATAAATCATACTATATTTATATATACAATTATTATAAATTATAATTTTTAAACGAAAACTAACAAACTAACTCAGGATTTCTACTGTCTATTTTATATTTTGAGAATCTACTCAAAAAGTTTTATACGATTATAATTTTGGTCAGTTGTTAAAAACATCGAGTCAGATTTATTTTATTTATAATACTATAGTTATCATATTTTTTTTTTTTTTAAATATACAATACGATAGATCGAAAAAACTAGTTTTTATTGACCGATGAAAGGAAGAGGTTATCAATTCGACTGTTTTGCCGATTATGAATTGATTCTGATGTTTTTTTTTTTTTGTTTGTTAGGATCCATATAAATTATTTCGAAATTGATTCAGCGCTTTTTGAAAAAATTAACAAAAACATATACACTGATGACGTTTTCCATTCAGCAAAAGTTTTGATGAGGACTTTCAATCTCTGTTTAACTGTCATTTTCTACTTTTTAGTTTAAGTTTGTACATGTAGTTATATATTCTTAAAGAGTTTTTTTTTTCAAATATTTATTATTACAGTGTTTTCTATATCCTCCGCTTTCATATAAAATATCAACAGGAAAATTGCTTTATATCATTTGCAATATTATTCTAAAGATACATAATGGTAAAACAATCGGTATTTTTCAAACCCACTGTGATTTTTCTATTCCAATATGAAAAATCTTTGTCAGTTTAGTATTGCCATAAAGTGCGGTACGCTACACCATAACGTTTAGTACTGTCCCATAATAAACGATATAGAGCGAGGTATGAATACGGCACATAGCTATATTGATCGTAAATGTTATGGCAGCCAGATTTTTAGATTAAAATCTACGGCACACGCCTTAGGTGGTAGATTAGGGCTGCTACGAAAAAAATGCTTGAGATGTTCCTTAGGGTTAATAAATAATTTGATTTGAGGGTTACACAGAACGGAAAAACTTAGACGATAGGAAGTCATAGACAATATAGAGTAACGTATGAATACGGCATACGTATAGCTATATTGATCGTAAATGGTATAGAAGCCAGATTTTTTTATTTAAATCTACGGCCATACGCCTTAGGCGATAGATTAGGGCTGCTACGAAAAAAATACTGGAAAGATTTGTGACCAGTTTTCATCACTTTCCTCGTTGCTTGTTTGCCGCTTATTCTAAATCACGAAAGTATGTGTGCTGGGATTCATCATTACGGCAAATGCATGGCAAAAATTGCCATGGAACCACGAATCACGCCGAAATCACGAATGAAAAATCAGTTGTTCCGAAGAAAAATGTGATTCAAACTAAAGGAAATGTTTGGAATTGCTGAAATTTTTTCGCGATTTTCCATTCCATTGCGAAAATAGACTAACTCATTTTATTGATTGCACGATGGATATAAAATGATTGTAAAAAACCTGACTATGAAACATGTAAATATGTTTTTTTATTAGTAAGGATTTTAATGTCCGTGACAACCCTAAGTAATGCAGCTACTGGGCACTAAAAGCTAAGTTGTAACGTGCTATTTTAATGACCACTTCGATAGGGTTGTTAATAATGGCTGTATTTGGGAACACACCTTACTTTACAGAATATATTCTGTAGTTTAAGGTGTGATACCATTGTTACATTGCATTGTAACGAGCTATGGAGATGGCTATGCTCGGGGTTTCTCTACGAGATCGAATCAGAAATTAGGAAATCCGTAGACAAACGAAAGTTACCGATATAGCCCAACTGATTAGCAATTTGAAGTGGCAGTGATAATGGCCGACGGGTCCGAAAACGGGTTGGATGGAGACCACGGACCGGTAAGCGCAGCGTAGGGCGTCCACCCACAAGATGTACACGAGACCTAAAAGAGACCACAGGGAAACGCTGGATGCAGGCCGCTTCCAACCGGCCCTTTTGGAGATCGATGGGGGAGGCTTATGTCCAGCTGTGGACGTCCTATGGCTGAAATGATGAATGATGATGATGATTTATTTATCTATCTATATCAAACTTTGGTCAAATTAATTTTATTTGAGTAAATCGCACTAAATGTGTCTTGATTCTTCTTTCTTCTTTGTAGTTCTGCAGAGAAGTCGGCACTAACACACCTGAAAGTTTGCTCACCTAGTCCAAATACAGGTTCGAGCAACTCTTCAGGCCCATCAGTGTACCGTACTTTGCTTCTTTACTTCTTTATATTTTTCTTTCTTCCTATTTATTTATTGCGGCGTTTCTTTTTAGCTTGAAATTTCTTGGCACTTCGTGTTGATAAACACTTTTTTCTTATTTCTTTTTAGTTTGAAGTTCTTCTTGCTTCTTTCTTCTTAGGCTGATTGAATTTTGTAATGCTATGCGAAGTTTTTTCTTATAAGTACGTATAGAGACTTTTAAATTTTTCGTATATATAGTGACTTACATGTGGTTTTTAAAGGCCTGATTGCACTTTGATTAGTGATTAGTGCGAGTGTATACTTTAATCACGTGCAAAATTACTAATCAATAATCACTTGCACTTAGACTAATCAAAGTGCAAACGGGCTTTAAGATACATTTAACTAAGGAAAAAATGTGCTTAGACTGGAGTTATATTACTTAGTCAAGAAATTAATCGTAATATAGCAACAAGAATAAATTGAAACGGCGGAACAGATTTTTTGAATCATCGTACATCATAGTCAGCCTATTTAACAGTCCACTGTTGGACTTTTAGCCTACCCCCGAAAGGGTGATTGGGCCATATCCACCACGTTGGCACATTGCGGGTTGGTGGATTCACATACGCCATTGAATTCCTTCTCCGTACGTATGCAGGTTTCCTCACGATGTTTTCCTTCACCGAAAAGCCAGTGGTATGAAAATCTGTACATAAGCTCCAAAGAGCTCATTGGTACGGGCCCGGGGTTTGAACCCGCGACCTCACGCTTTCAAGTCTAGCGGTCTCCCAAATGGGCTACCACGGCTTTTTTCGGAATCATCGTACACTCCCGATCAATTCAACTTTCAAACGAAAAAATTAAATCAAAATTAGTTCAGCTGCTTAGGAGCTACAATGCCACAGATAGACACATACAGAATACACACGTTAAAATAATAATACCCCTCTTTCTGCGTCTGGGGATAAAAGGTAATCTAATATTTCGCTATGTCTGTCTCCAATTGAGCAATAACAGAAAAAGATCCGTAGATCCTTGACATAGACTTTATTGGATTCATAAAAGGTAATACCAATGGACTTACTTCTATGTTAGTAAATCGAAGTTAAAGTAAGAGATTATTTTTATGGTCATATCGAAGTATGTGTAACTAAATAACACGAGCATTCAATAAATTAATCAGTCAAAATAAACGTTCGTACTAAATACCTTACAAACAACAAAAAATCGGTAATGAGTCAAGTGTGAGTCGAGCTCGCACACTGATCTCCGTACCATCACATAATTCAATTACGAAATTACCAGTTATAACTTGGTAATGAACAGAAACTTGTCACCGACTCGCACTTGGCCATTGTTTATTATTTGTTGTTATACTTCAGTGTATACTATAATCATGCCAAGTTTGACTCTTGTACGTATTACCATTTTTACATTAGAGCTATTACAAAAATACGTTAATTGTATGGGGTTTGTCCCCCTTTTGTTCCCTCTTTAGTTTTTACTTTTTGGCTTTTGTTGTTATTTCTTAGTTAATCCGCCATAATTTTAAATATTCTGTTAAAATTTCAACTGGCTATCTATTACGTTTCGAAAGATACAGCTATTTAAAGGTAGGATGAACGGACGGACAGACAGACAGACGGACAAATAGGCTTAGTAATAGGGTTCCGTTTTTTTTCTTTTGAGGTACGGAACCCTAAAAAGGGCATTAATTATTATAGATGACACGTAGTCACCAAATAGAAAAATATGAAACATTAGGTACTGCCCCATATGTCATACAAATCCAAACAAGGCAACAAAAAGCACAAAAGCAATAATTTGACCCTAGAAAACAATATTCGTAACAGACGTTCGTTCGTCCAATCAGTGCACTAGACACTATCTAAAATAAAATCTACATCATTATGGCGGCAAATAAAATGGCGCGAAGAGGCTCTCGATTTGACAGCTGTCAATTAAGTGCGGGCAAATGGCGGCCGTGACGTAAAACGTTCCGATACACGTAACGACGAAACCTATTAAATGGAGCCGTATTTTTATTTATGCTCTATTTAAATGGGGTTTATTTAACATTTCTGCACATTTTTGTTTGGATCTTTTGAGGTTATACGTGAATTTGTCGATTTGGCTTCTTGATCGCTTTTACAAATTTCTTAGGTATAGAACCTACTAAGTAAATTAACTATGACTTAGAACCAATTCCAAGGTAACGTCGAAATCTAAACATTAATTTCTAAAAATATCTAGTCTGTCAACAATAAAAAAATAACTACAAAATATGACTACGTTTCCTTTACTTTTGAATTTAATTACATTACTCGGGTAGGGTTTTAGATCCGTTTTTTCAAATGAACACGAAAGATTACAGCTAAAACAAAATATTACAGCTGAAACTTATACCTATGTCAAAACTCAAATATTTACTTTCGCGCTTACTTTGAGCCCTTGGTAAGTAACGTCTTTCTTTTAGCACAGTTCTTTGTTCACCGTCCGGTGCGTCACATCGCTCACTCTACTACTGTTTACAGTAAATCAATAGGACAGTATTAATATTTTATTTATATTTGGATAGCCAACAGCCTTCTTACACATAAATATAGAAATAATAAAAACACCTAGGCTAACATAGGTTATCACTTATAGCAACGCATGTCATGGTGCTAGTGCACCAAAGTATAAAACTAAATATTACACAATAGATACCTAATTGGAAACACATATATATAAATACGAGACTAAGAACCTACATTAAACAGAGAAATTGAAAAGAAAACTTAGTATTAATAACATTATTAAAAGATAGTAATGATTAAAAGATGACAGATCCGTACGAATTAGACTTATATTAAGAGTTTGTTGAAAAAAAAGTGATTATTATAAATTAAAATATAATACGTTTCTAAAACCTTTATAACTGAAGTCAAAATTCTCTTTTCGAACTTACTTTCATCCCTCGGGAAGTAAAGTACTTAGTGTCACACAACAGTTTTCCTTCACCGTCCGTACGTCACATCGATCGCCTCACTCGTGTAATATTTACATTAGCCCATTACCGTAATTGATCATTTAGGACAGTAACGTCACAGGGAATATGATATTACACGCTGGATGGGCTCACTCGACAATATTAACCTTTCTGTGACCCAATTTTGTAAAGATTTTATTTAATGCTGTAACCCTGCCCTGCTTCTACTTAATCTGAATTTAATTTGTTGAAGTTATTTAAAAAAGAAATCTAGTTTGTCTTATATTTTTCCTGGTTTAGCTTAGAACAGGTTTGATGTCTATTTACTGTAAAAAATCAAGACAAACTAGATTATGTTTTTGATCAATATTGGTTAGTGGGCTTTTTGATATTTGTTTTGTTTTGGAAAAACCAGAGTCACACAGCGGGCAATGGAGAGAGCTATGCTTGGGGTTTCTTAGCGCGATGGAATCCGGAACATGGATATTCGCCAAAGAACCAGTGTCAGCAACATATCTGTTAAAATTTGCAAGTTGAAGTGGCAATGGGCAGGCCACATTGCTCGAAGAACCGATAACCGATGGGGATGAAAGTTTCTGGAGTGGAGACCACGAACCGGAAGACGCAGCGTAGGGAGGCCTTCCACTTGATGGACCAACGACATTGTGAGAGTCGCGGGCATCCAGTGGATGCAAAAGGCAGGCTGTCGCTCAGTGTGGAGTTTAAAGGGGGAGGCCTATATTCAGCAGTGGACGTCTTCTGGCTGATGATGATGAGGCTTTGATATCATAATCTGTAGTCTTACTATGCCATTGTCAACATTATCAGTCTATCATTTTTCCACTACTGAGAAGCCTTCTAACAGAGAGAGGACGGGCCATATTACACCATACTGGCCCGCCTATACATGTTGGTGAATATTATATTATATCTTTGAAATTTTGAGATTCTTGGACGTACCGGTTTCCTCACAATGTTTTCCTTAACCGTTGTAGAGCGATGGCATAAAACCGCACATAATTTTAAGTCATTGGTGAAGGGACGAGGATCGAACCGGGTGCCGTCAGATTATAAAGCGCACATGCTACCGCTCAGCCACCATCGCTATGCCATACAATTTATTTTATATTAGCGTGACAAAGTGTACCTATTGAACTAACGTGACTCAAGGGAACAATATCAATTACATTACAGCGCATATTTTACTTGTACTTAAGTATAAAGTAAACGAATTGTCTTATATGGATGGATAGTAAATAAAATCTTTATACACAAGGAGCTTACTTGCAAAATTTATGAACTCTGATGTAATTACACATGTTTATGTAATTAATGAGGTACCAATATTGGGTACTCCGTAAAATCTAGAGCGTTACGTGGGAGGAAGCCTGTACGTGACAACAATGACAATTAAGATGGCGGAATAGTTTCCGTTAATCACTTAGAAATGAGATCACCTTATTACTTCGTATAAAACTTAACACTAAAACTATTCCATCTTTGGTTCAAAATCCAGATACAGACAAAAAAATTGTGATAAAAACAAGACAAAAAAGGTATTATGGTAAAAGACTTGAGGGAGTTATGTATCCAAGGAATAACGAAATGGAGAAGGAGAATAAGCATGAATTGGTTTTACCTCGTCAAAAAACGAGAGAGAGGCAGATGAATTTATGCATTTTCCGGGATAAAAAGTCATATCCATACTATACATTTTATCCGTTCAGCTCTCAGATCAGACAAACAAGAGGTCACACATATTAGATTTTATAATATTACTAGCTGACCTGACAGACGTTGTCTTAGAACTGTCAAACACGCAAAGTTAAAATAGTAAATCTTATTTTTTTACACCTTGGGTTACATTATTGGAGTTTTAGTAAGGATCCCTATTTTTTTGGAAATATAATGTAGGCCTATGTTACCCGGGGATAGTGTAGCTTTAGCAAGCAACAGTGAAATAATTTTTCTTATCGGTTCAGTAGTTTCGGAGCCTACTCAATGCAAACAAACAAACAAACAATCAAATCTTTCCTCTTTATAATATTAGGATAGAAGTATAGATACTAGCTGACCCGACAAAAGTTATCCTGTCTTAGAACTGTCAAACGCGCGAAGTTAATATAATTTTTAAGTTTTCTGAATTTTCCAATTTTCTGGGCAATTTTCTTAATTTTTCTTTCCATAAGAACCTTCTACGTAGTATTAGAAACCTAAAAAAAAGGTGAATGAATTCGGTAAAGTCGTTCTCAAGGTATGGTGTTACCAAGGTAAATAGGGATTCATTTTTTTTTATACATATAGAATTGTGCTTAGTGTGAGCTTATGCTATAAAATTACATCAAATGCATAGAAAATCTTATACTAATACCGAATAAATCAATGCTCGATTTCAAACATTCAATTCGTCATAGAAACGAGTCAAACAAACATTTCTAAAACTTCATGAATCAGAACACATTGTTGATGTTGGCACTGCGCAGACCACGTTCAATACTAAACACCGGCATTGCCAAAGGCATTGCCGAACAGGCCGGCAGTGTTGTATTGAAATGTTTGAAAACATCAAAGTGTAGTTAAGCGGGAGATCTTTAAATGTGGAATTCTTAGTAACAAATTGAAGTGATGACTTGCGTAAAGAGGTGTAGAAATTGGAATATGGCGTACGCAAAGAAGATTACGATCAATAGTGAATTAAAATAGACTGACGTCGATGGCCAACATGATGTTGCAAAAAAACAAGATCAAAGTATATTTTTTTTAATACAAGGCTTGCCTTTGACTGCCAACTCACCTGATGTGAAGCGATGATGCGGCTACGATGGTACATGCTTGCTTAGAAGAAACCAATTCACTCGTGGTTTGAAAACACCCAGATTGTAACTATCGGGGAACATAATTATTCCGGCAGCGCATTCCACAGACTAGCAGTTCGGACAATAAATGTGGAATCAAAGTGCTTTGTTGGGGTTTTCGGTATAAGCGCGGTGGCGATTTTTCGTGCCCGCTCTGAAAATCCGATAGAAAAATGGGCAGGAGGGAATTAGATCATGCAGATCCGATGCACTCTCCGAAATGTATCCAATAAAAAAGATTCTGTCAAAGATAATCTATATTTACGCGACTGCTCCAAAAGAGCGTTATGTTTAGTTCATGTCCTATTATCAGCAGCCATTAGGTAAACGTCCGCACTGTTGGACAAAGGCCTAGCTGTTAGAGAGGAGTTTTGCCATAATCCCCACGCTTGGCAGGCGGCTTGAGGATCGCAGTACGTCCACCGTGTGATAATAGGACGCTGCTGCCCAGCCTTCGGTGGTTCTGGTCGCAGTTTTAGGACATACCCGGGTATCCCGGGTCCTGTAAGTGTGACCGGGTTGGTTTGTGTAAATGTGAGGAATTCTGAAATCCATCATAATCCAGTCATAAATCATCACTACATAGTATAAAACAAAGTCGCTGTCGCTGTCTGTCCGTCCCTATGTATGCTTGAATCTTTAAAACTACGCAACGGATTTTGAAGCGGTTTTTTAAATAGATTTATAGGTTTATAATATGTATAATTAGCGACCCGCCCCGGCTTCGCACGTAAATTACACCCGTGCGAAGCCGGGCTGGCGGGTCGCTAGTAAGTTATAAATCAAATTTGTAAGTTATATCATCATAATTTCAGATATAAGACGTCCACTGCTGGACATAGGCCTCCCCCATAGATCTCCAAAAGGGCCGGTTGGAAGCGGCCTGCATCCAGCGTTTCCCTGCGGTCTCTTTTAGGTCGTCTGTCTATTTTGTGGCCATCGTCCTACGCTGCGCTTACCGGTCTGTGGTCTCCATTCGAGAATATAAGTTATAATAGATTTGTGAAATAACAGAAACTGCTAATATCGACTTATCAGAAAATATCAAAGAGTAGGTTATAGTTTTAAGCGGGAAATCTTTTAGTGTGGAATTCTTAGAAGCAGTTATATTATGAAGTGCTTTACGACTAGCAGTTTCAGAGAATAACTTTTACAACTAGTGAAGAAACGAACAAGTTGTTAACCTTTTTACTCAGTGCGCGAGCCCGACTCGCACTTGGCTGGTTTATACTTTCATTTCTTTACTTTTTAGTTTAACTTTGTATAATGTAGTCTTGAAATCAGTTTTATTTTCTCCAAAAAATTTACTTTATTTCTGTAGTGAGTCATTGAGTTGTTTTGTTTTTGTCACAAATAAATAATTTTCTTTCTCTTCTTTTTATTTTTTAAACGCGTTTTTTCTCGTTAATCAATTATCTTCCCGTCAGTTTCCTTTTTGCGTGACTGCTCACATTTAGAATCGGAATAGATGCGAATCCATTATTGCAATTTATTGCTGACTAGCTGACCCGACAAACGTTGCCCTTTCCAAATGTCATAGAAACAAGCAATGTCCGTTTTCCCCTAATTTTCTTATTTTCCGGGCAAATGTTCCAATTTTATTTTTCTTCTTAGCCACCCTAGAACTTACCTACTAAGGTGAACAAAACAAAAAAAATCATGCAAGCAGTTTTTTTTTTGTTTTGCGAGTCACGAACAAATTGCACAGAAAAAAGCACTGTCAGTATTTCCCGAATTTTTAAATTTTCGAAGCAAATTTTCCATATTTTTTTTTTCTTTTCTTCTAAATCAATCCTGTATTGAGATGAACAAAACAAAAAAAACTGTAAAGCCGTTTTTGAGTTTTAGCGAGACTAAAGAAGGTAATTTACAAGGTAAATTGTCAATGCCGTGAAATTACAATTTCACTACGTTAGGTTAGGTTAGTTTATAAAAAATCTGAAAAAAACCTACCTTAAAATTATAATTTCACGGCATTGACTATTTTCCTGCGACATATATAATTATGTATAGATAGATGATGACTCCAAAAATTACATTATGTAAAAAAATACCCAGCATTTTAACGTAAATAAAAACGTATTTTTAACTTTCATTTTACTTCTAACGCCCTATGAATAATTGCGGGCAACAGGTCCCCCGCAAAACTTGTATTTCTGCCATATATCACTTTCTGCCACAACCGCCAAGATAAATGACAGAAACGTCAGAAAAACGTATTGGCAATTTTCGCGTGGACGCTCGCTCTGGTACGTTTTTGCTAAATGTAATGGAATTTATTTATTTATTGTGTTTCGTAAATAAACGTTTTAACTGATTTGACAAATCATTATTAAACCAACCATTGATTTAGATAATTATGTACCTTTACTTACTTAGTTTCATTTTAGTTACAATCCGAGTGTCTACAAATCACGAGTGAATAAGTTTTTTTTTTGTAGAATAAGTGGCAACCTAGCTACGGGCCACCTGATGGTAAGTATGGTCACCGCTGCCTATAGACACCTACAATACCCGAGGCATTGTCAGTGCGTTGCCTACCTTTGAAGACTCTATTCACCCTTCGTTTGAAGCAGTCCAAATTATACTTCGGAGGAAAAACCGAAGGTGGTAAGCCATCGCAATCTAGGCAATCGTGCTCCATCGTAAACAAACCGCATCATCGCTTAACATCAGGCGAGTTGGTGGCCAAACACAAGCCTATTATTAAATAAAATAAATTACAACATACTATCACTTTTACACAACAAAATTTCGGACTTTTACACGGCATCAGTGGAGCCAAGACCAAAACTGAGAGACCTTTTTTGTATAAAAATTAACTAACTTTATGGATTGGGTTGATGTTGGTAAATCGTTGAGATATAATTCCTATAGAGTCACAATCTCTTAGTGAAAACAGTCAAAAAATGTCCGAGCGTCATTGTAGTTGTACATACATTGTAGCGATTATATAGTTCACAATGCCACATACACTCCAATTTAGACGTTATGTCGCTGGCATAGTGTTCAACGTTAGTTGTCCGCTATGTCATCGTAGCTCTGGCATCGTGCGGCGTTGTAGCCGGATTGCGTTTACCTTGTACCTAACTAACCAAAATGTCAGTGCAATTGGTAGCGTGTGCCGAGTTCTGGTTCGGTCATTTTTTGCCACGATTGTGACTCTATATGTATCGCGATGTGGTAAATGGACTATTGATGCTATAGGGTTACAAATATACTGGGCGATTGAGGTGAACAACTTGTGGACAGGAGAACAGATCTATAGGATGAGAAACGGCTCCTGCCTTGTCCTGTCTTATCTCAAAATACATTCATGCAGGTCATCCTTGCCACCCACTAAGTGGGGCCCTCCATAAAGACTCATATAATTATATAGGCACCGGAGGGCAACATTAGCGTGTGGCTAAGGGTGTCGAGAGGTGTGCTGCACTTTCACTAAACGCTACTCGCGGCCATATACCCTTTTACCCTTCCATCCTGGAGCATAGGTTCTTAGCTCTTGCGGTTATAATAGATAATAAAATATCTACTTCAACTACAATCCATAAACCGACCACCGAATCTCCAACTACATAAAGCCGCGCCCACACATCGCGTGTCTCTTGCGATAATTGAATTAGCCAATATCCATTCCAGCCATTTATCCATCCTATCCATTTAGTTATTTAAGCTATCTATACATCTATTAAAGTTATCTTTTCATTGCTATCGTAACTACTGTTAGTTTTTATCGGTCTAATTCTGCCAATATTTCTAACAAATTGAGGTAACGAAGCTTTTATTTTTCACACAAGTTTTACCAGCTGAAATAAAATAAAGTTAAAAACTATATTTAGCTTTGATGTTTATTTGCTATTTTTTTAAATAATCAAGTAAATCAACAAATCTTCGCAGAAAAAAACCTACGGGAAAAAAACTATCTCTTCTAATCTAACCCAAAAACGGTAAACTTTCAAGTTTGAGTATAAAAAGGTATACCTACTTTGAAGTTTATATTTTAATAAATACTTACTTATTCTGCTATTCGGGCGGAGAGAAATCCAACCAACAAATCATGAAAATCGGTCCAGCCGTTCTTGAGTTATAAATGGTGTAACTAGCCCGTCTTTGTTTTATATATTTATATATAGATAGATAGATAGATTTAATCTTAGACATAATAGCTCAGCTCTTAAGGTCTAGCCATCCATTTCTACAATATCGTAATGGGTTTTTCTCGGCCCCATTCCACCAATTTGACTAACGATCGGTTAAGGGTAGATTAATTGGTTGAATTAATTGGTTCAGGAAATCTAATTCCCGTTAGGTGTGGTTGTGGCAGAGGTAAAGTTTGCGTGGGTGTTTTTGTTTTGTTTTAACCGACTACATAAAAGATTTTCAATTCGACTGTATGTTTTTTGTATGTTTGTTACGCGATTACTTCGCAAATTACGAATTGATTTTGATGTCTATTAAAGCGCGAAAAATCCCGATAAACATTTGAAATATGTCCGTTAAGTCCGAATAAGATTTGAGGGAAAGAAAAAATTTGAAAAGTAGCCCGTAAAATTCGGGAAAAGGTAAATGCGCTTTTTACGCGATTTTTGTATGAAATCAAGATGGACAAGAGCATGGACAAGACAATATCTGATTTAAGTTGCAATGTGGTGATATTTCTGCCAATAGTAAACTAATCCAAAGATCACATTCATGGTACTGAGATTGGCCTTTTGGAAAAATTCAGAGTCACACAGCGAGCAATGGTGAGAGCTATGCTCGGAGTTTCTTTACGCGATAGAATCCGGAATGTGGATATTCGCCAAAGAATCAGTCATTGACAAAGCTATTAAAATTTGTAAGCTGTAGTGGCAATGGGCAGGCCACATCGCTCTAAGAACCGATAACCGATGGGGAAGAAAGGTTCTTGAGTGGAGACCACCAACCGGAAGACGTAGCGTAGGTAGGCCTCCCACTAGATGGACCGACGACATCGTGAGAGTCACGGGTATCCAATGGATGCAGATGGTAGGCTGTCGTTCAGTGTGGAGGTCTAGGGGAGAGGCCTATGTTCAGCAGTGGTAATTTTATGATGTTGATGATGGTAAACCAATCCCAATGATTATAATAATTGGATTTTAGTTTGATATAGAAACAAATACCTATACAGGAAGTATCTTTACAAACTGATTATTAAATAAACACGACAAACTAACAGAAAAGCAGAAAGCATCATGAGAAAAGCAGAAAAAAAAATTCTACAACGTTTTTACACTTTTGACGCCCTAGAATTAATTTCCGTAACAAAGTCAACTACACAAGGGGCGTAAAGCGGCTTTTCCCCAGTTTTCGCTAATTACACTTCCGACCAACAAAACAATAAACATGGCAACTTGCAAACCGAATTAGCCTAACATACACTGTCAGACAATAAAAATGACCTAGAATTACTGCGACCTAGTTTTTTACAACCTACTTTTGTTGAATTGGTGCGGCTTGGCCTACATAAGGTTTTTACAGTCGGCCGCATTAGCTAGTGAATAATTTACGACCAACAAAGAAATATACGACTAAGTTTAAAATAAATTTAACATTGATGTTTTCTGGGCCAGCATGGTAGATTAGGGTCCTCTCTCTGAGAGAAGGCTTGTATCCCAGCAGTGGGATCATAAAAGGCTGATAAGGATGGTGTTTTTTTAGTGTCCTTGTTGCCTTCTTTCTTTACAAATGTCATCAATGAAGTATCCAGTTGATAGTGAAAATAAAATGAAAAATTATTTGTTGTAGCAAACGTGGTACATTATTCTGTTACAAACTAAAGTCCCTCGCGTTCGGATGTTGCAAGTACGTCATACAATATTAAATCTACATGATAAAGATGATGTCAGTTGTTTTAGCATAATATATGTAGTGAACCTGCCTTCTGCGCTTGGGGGCGTAGGTTCGATTCCCACCTAGGACAAACATTCATGTGATGAGCATTTGTAGTAATTTTTAAACTTTCGCGATTTGAACACATGTTTTGAATGCTTATCGGGATTTATCACGTATTATTTAATTTAGGTAAAAAATATGTACCGCTCGATGTATCGACCATGTTACAATGGCCGAAAGGTACATATTTTTTACCTAAATTAAATAATACGTGATAAGTCCCGATAAACATTTAAAACATGAACATTTGTGTTTGTTCTATATCTGTGTGTTTATATTATTTAAGTATGCATTTAAAAGTATTTTTGCATGTATATCAGTCTCTGGCAGCCATATTACAAGCTTTGCTTAATATGGTGTCAGATCAGATGACCGTGTGTGCAAAAATGTCCCGAATATTTAACTATTTATCCCAGTATTTACTCCGAATCCCAGCAAGAGGTTATGACACTCAACAAGTCGTTATCACTTCATTCAATTTATCCCCCCCCCCCCCCCATCCTGTGAGGGGGGCCTCCCCCTCCATATCAATTACTCTCTACGGGCGGCTATTACGGGTCTAATGATAAAAATTAGGTTAATCGACAATTTAGTACTGAACTAGGATGAGTCATGGAATGACCTCGTTGGGAATGGCATGAGTTGGAATTTGTTATATACAGGGAGTTACACGACATGGATGAAGCATCGTATCACCACTATCATCATCAGCCAGAAGACGTCCATTGCTGAACAAAGGCCAGTCTCGTCGGTGACTCTGGTTCTTTAGCGAAAATCCACGTTCCAGATTCTATCGCGCAAAGAAATTTCGAGTACATCATCAGCCAGTAAACGTCAACTGCTGAACAAAGGCCTCCCTCTTAAGGCCCGATTGCACTTTGATTACTGATTAGTGCGAGTGATTAATACAGGTGCTTAGTGATTAGTACTATACACATTTGGAGCGTTACTGATTAGTGCGAGTGTTTACTTTAATCACTCGCAAAATTAGTTATCAATATTCACTTGAACTCGCACTAATCAAGTGCAAACGGGCCTTTAGGAGGGGTGTTGCCATAATTCCCTCACTTGGTAAGCAGCTTGAGGACCGCAGTACGTTCACCATGCACGAATAGGATGCTGCTGCCCATGCTCCGGTGGTTCTGGTCGTAGTTTCAGGATATAATTATGCGGGTTCAGAAAGGGGATGAAGAATACATACACATTAGGAATGAGCCATGTTGGCCGAACGGTAACATGTGCGCTTTACAATCTGATGCCCACTTAGTTCGATCCGCGGCCCTGCACCACAGAAGACATAATCACCAGCACCAATGACGTATTTAGTACCTATACTTACATAAATTATGTGCAGTTTCGATGTCATCGCTCAAAAACGGTGAAGGAAAACATGGTGAGAAATCCGGTACGTTCAAGAAGCTCAAAATTTCAATGAAATTAGATTCACGAACTTGCACTTGGCCAGCATGGTGGATTAGAGCCCATCTTATATCTTTAGGAACAGGCCTATATCCCAGCAGTGGGAATATAATATAAGCTGATACCAGCTAAAACCCCCAGTGACTCAAATTGCTACTTTACTTATCTAAACTACTGCATGCGTTTTTTGTGTCCCAGTGAGTCACAGCAATATTTCTAAGATAAGTGCAAATATTTCTTTGCAATAGGCTATAAAAACTGACATTTAGTATAAATTCTTTGAGGTAAGCACAATACCTGTAAACCACACGCTAAGTAGTTTCAAAGATATCACAAATGAGGACATGTAATGCTCTTACGAATAATATTTGCGTCCCAGTATCTTCTGTGCCAGTAGGTAAGTATGACTTTTTAAGAGATTTTTTTGTAAATTAAAACCATTTTTCTTACAAAGCAAAACCTGTATCAAGTTCCTGTCGACATAATGATGTTACAAAAATAAATAAATAATAAATATTCGGGACATTTTTGCACAGACGGTCATCTAACCTCAAACTAAGCGAAGTTCCGTTGGCTCGGCCCTTTCGAATTATAATACATAATAGTGAATGCAAAGATTTCATACGTATAGTCAATGTACGTACGTTACTATACGTGTAGTGTAATGGTTTTATTTAAGTATTCTGTGGAATAACAACAAAGTTATTAGCGGTCGTACTCGTGTTTTCAAAGTTGATCATATTTCATGTCTAACATAGGATATTTTGTTTTCCAAAAAAAATTACGGATTTTTGGAAAGTTGCTGTTAAATCCAAAGAATGTTCCAGCCCAAAAAGCTGAACGAATTCGGATAAAGAATTAACAGAGAATGTATATGCGTACGTTGATGTGCAAGTAAGACTGCTGGCGTTGTTCTCTGATACGGCTGGACCGACTTGAATGCGTTTTTCTAAATTTGAGAGCAGGTTTTATTGCGGTGTCTCTTAGCTATATATAATCAAAATGTCAAGCGTAAAAGTTATGAGCTCTGTTCAGAATTGGTCGTGAGTGATTTTATTTTTATAAAAATACTGAGGAAAACGGACCGGTAAGCGCAGCGTGGGACGTCCACCCACAAGATGGACATACGACCTAAAAGAGACCGCAGGGAAACGCTGGATGCAGGCCGGTCCCAACCAGCCCTTTTGGAGATCGATGGGGAAGGTCTATTTCCAGCAGTGGACGTCCTTTGGCTGAAATGATGATGATGATGACTGAGGAAAAGTGTATATCTTTCTATGCTACATCAAAACAAATTACTTTAATAGGTATATACGGTCAGAGTGAATAGGTGTCTTCCAAGTCTGCGTGCTTCATCTTCGCCCACATCGTCGCTTACCAGCAGGCGAGATGGTCAAACGCGAATGAATTCCCGGCAAAAAAAACTTTTGTCCTACGACTTTTCGAAATTCGCAGAAATAAATCAGCCGTTCCTTCGACAAAATATATGCATAAGGTACCTGCCGAATTTCCGCTTCGTCGTAGGTCAAGTAGTTTTCGATGTTTTGAGATGAGTCAGTCAGTCAGTGAATGGTATTTCGCTTTTATATTATATAGACTTGCGTTACAAAGTCTGTGCGTCTTCTCTCGACGCTTGGAACTTTGAATTTCTGCCAAAAAATATGAATCTTACGATCCCAAAATAAATTTAATGTGAGATCGATCCAATGCTTCATCGACGGTCTAAGGTATAAGCGGAAGGTAATAAAAATGGAAGCTTATTTTTAGCTTCTTACTTTAGTTTTTAGTTTGTGTATGGTTGCTATTTTTTATATAAGTTTTTTTACTCGTAAATAGGCTTGCGTTGCGTTTGACATCATCTTGACCGGGTTTTATTACTAAGTATTAACACAATGTTTAAAACAGTGTTTTAAGTATTAACGTTTTGAATTACTTTACCTCGATGATATATTTGTACAAACGATATAAATATAGCAAACTAATATAGGTACTAAATTCGGGAGTACCATAATTATGTTTTATATTACTTTTTTTATATTTTATGTTTTATGTTGGTTTTCATTTGTTGTTTTTAATTTTAATGTTTCGAAGTTAAAGATGGCATGTTATTTAAGTGAATGATATTATTTATGTATTAAAATAATATTCAGTTAATTAATTACTGTAAAGTCAAAATATTAATAAAAAAACTAACTCTTTATTGCCGTGTTGGTTGTTCCATACTTTAGAAATTACTATTTAAATGTTTTTAGTTATATTTAGATTGTTGTATGAGCAGCTAAAGATTTGGAGGCTAACAGGAAAGCAAACGCAGCTTAGCGGTTGGAGCTCTCTGGGCATTAACTTTGATTGCGCAGGTTTAAACCCTGCCGGTAGTTTTTTTTTTTAATAGTCCATAAACCTAATACAAAAAATACGATTTTTCGACAACAAAATGGGAATACATTTTATTAGTCTAAATATATTCCTCTAAAAACTATTTTAATTCACATTGTAAATTTAAATAGGGGTTAAATGTGTAATAAAAATCCATCTATCAACCTAGGTGGCAGTTTTTTCCCATTATTCACCCCTAGAGGGAGGGGATTTGGAGGGAAATGGAACAAGCCCTATTTTTAAGAAAAGCTTATTGAAAAAATACAACCGCTGTGTCTCTTACCTTGTACCACCCACTAAAGCGCCAGTATCCAGTAATACGCCAGATCTGGCATCTGTCCGTCAAACCGGCGCGTGCGCTGATATATTGCAACCATCTTATTCGCGAGCTTTAAAGTTCATTTTAGTAACGTCTTTCATTCAACCTTAACCAAATAGAAATAAGAATTTAAGATTAGTTTTTATGTTGATTGATTCGTTTGGATTTTGAGTCTTAGGACAAAAGATCTATTTTGCAATGGCAAGTTGGTAACCTCGTATTTTATTTTGATGGAACGAAATAAAACTGATTTAAAGTTGACAGCAAATTTAAAGCTCGAGTGGTTCTGAGAAAACATAGCTAGAGTTTTTCGAAGGAAGGTTAGACCTTCAGATCAGATAAATGAGGGAGATATGCCTTAATACAATAATTATCGTTCGTCTCCTTTTTTTAATATTTTTTTTTCTCATACGCTAAACCGCAGGTCGCAAAAACTTTGTAAAACTGTAAATACTCTAGATTTTATGACCATGACTGATTGGAAATGTGGATAATCGTAATATTAAGTGCGAAAGTGTGTTTTTTTATGCCATAGGTGGCAAACAAGCTAACGGGCGGTAGGGTATAAACGGGTGTGGTAGGTGGTAACGGGCCGCACGATGGTAAGCGATCACCGTCGCCTATGCTATGGATATAATTATGTAACACCAGGGGAATGACAGATACGTAGCCGACCCTTAAAGACTCTATTAACAGCCTTTTGAAGAACCCCATGTTATAGTTGCTCGGAAATGCCGCAGAAGGGAGCTCATTCCACATATTGCAGGTGTGAGACAAAAAGATCGTAAAACGCATCGTGTGCGATTTCCCTAATCGATCGATGATTTTTTGTTTTTGGTTTGTATGTTCTTCTTTCACGTAGCAACCGAGCAACTTCGACTTGGTTTTTTATATCTATAGTTGGCATGACGCAGGCTTTAATCCCCGAAAAAATAAACAAATACTGAGGGAATGACGGGGGAAACCGCGGGGTGCAGCTAATAATTGTATAACATCACCATCTTCATTTCAGCCTATCATGGTCCCACTGCTGGGACTCAGGCCTTCTCTCACAGAAAGGAAGGGCCCTAATCCACCATGCTGGCGCAGTGCTTGTTAGCGAATGTCATATCTTTGAATTAGGTTCTTGGACATACAGGTTTCCTCACGTTTTCCTTCACCTTTTGAGCGAAGGCATCGAAACTGCACATAATTTATTACGAAATAAGTCATTGGTTCAGGGCTGAGGGTCGAACCGGGTGCCGGCAGATTGTAAAGCACACATTGCTCGGTCACAATCCCTCTCGGCTATCTATACTAATATTATAAAGAGGTAAGATTTGATTGTTTGTTTGTTTGTTTGCATTGAATAGGCTCCGAAACGACTGAACCGATTTGAAAAATTCTTTCACTGACGGGAAGCTACACTATCCCCGGGTGACATAGGCTATAATCTATACCCGTGCGAAGTTGGTGCGGACCGCTAGTGTTTGATAAATCATAGAATTTTTCCTACACCAATAATTAGGGTTTCGCAAAGGGTAAAAACGGGACCCTACTACGATTTCTGTCAGTCTGTCTGTCTGTCCGTCCGCCTGTCTACCTTTAAACGGCTATACCTTTAGAAACGTAATAGATAGGTAGTTGAAGTTTTCACAGAATATGTAATGTTACGGCGGATTAACTAAGAAATAATACAAAAGACAAAAAGTCATAACGAAAGGGGGGTCTCCATTCAACAAGCGTATTTTTTTACGTATTTTTGTATTAGCTCTAATGTAAAAACGGTAATACGTTAAGCATCCAACTTGGCATGATTATAGTTCACACTCTAATGTATACCTAACAACAAATAATGACTAATGACCAAGTGTGAGTCGTTGACAAGTTTCTGTTCATTACCAAATTATAACTGGTAATTTCGTTATTGAATTTATGGTGGTACGGAACCCCCAGTCCGTGAGCCCGACTCGCTCTTGGCTGGTTATTTTTTTCTAAACCCATAAATTTGTGTATTGAACATGATCTGGCGGTTATCAACAGTTTCATCATGATGACTCAACATGACGTCATTATGGATGTGGTAGGTGGCTACTTAATACAGTAATGCAGGAAGTATGTGTGACGTATATACTATATAAATATAGATTTAGTCTAGTGCTGAGCCTTGATAGAATTGTTAAGGCATTGGCATTTTCAGGGGGCGATTAGGGTGGGGGGGGGTGCGCATGGCCCCCATGCCTACCCCCCCCTCAAAACACCCAGCAATTCCATACATTCGACTTAACTTTTGATTCAGGTGCACTTTTACACAGCATACTCATAGGTACCTACCTACCTATATTTTATCAGGAAGCAGATTCTTTTTTACAATAGGTGATTTTCTATTTCCAGTTCTCAGTTAATATTTAGAGATATGACAAGCTTGGAGAATAAGCATGGACTTATTTAGGATCCCTAGCAAGACACCCCGTAACCACCTCCATTTGGGATCTTGAAATGAACATAAATAGTTAAAAATGCAAATATTTACCGCCTTGGCTTTGGATTTCTAAAAACCCGTTCCAAGAGCAATATGGTAAATACCTACCAATTTTCATGTTTTGTCTCTATAAAATTAAGTAACGGAATTGCTACACAAAATTTCAACCATTTTACCACTAGTGATAAATTTGCAAAAAAATATTGAAGCAAGTCTTTGTTATTTTCTGACCTGCCTGATGGTATTTGTGGTACCTATTTAAAAAGAACTTACCGAGAGTTTTCTCCGAAATCATCGCGAATAACTTCAAAAACGATACCTCCGTCCCAAACAAACGTTGTACCTGAAAACAAAGAAAATAACCATTAATAAAAGTCGAAATTTTCTTCTATTAAGATTTATTACGGTTATCTATCCGCAAATCATTTAAATTCTATTTTGGTACGAAGTTTTTCCAAGTGTATATTCCGGGCAGGTGGGCACTCGGTAACTGGAAAACTTTTCCACGGAAAAGTTTAAGAGTTTCGGAACAAAATGATTATATTACTCGGGCTGACTTGAAAATTTTACACTTTTGTTGTTATAAGTATGTACCTACACTATTTCATTTATGTTTAGTGAAAGTTTCCACGAATATAAAACTCTTCAAGAAAAAGAATAAAACACTGTTTTAAACTATCACGGTTGTTCACTAAAGTTACATGACCTAACCACCACTATGTTCTGCACCTAACTTTTTAACTGTTTGACCAACCACCCACATTCTTCAGTCTTCCCGTGAACATGGTGCATGTAACTGGGCCGAAATATCGGAAGCTCATTCCACAACCTTACCACGGTAAATATCCCGTAAATAATCATATAACTTTATGACTAATAATCATATAAGTTATTAATTTTTAGGGTTCCGAACCCAAAGGGTAAAAACGGGACCCTATTAATAAGCCTACATTGTCTGTCTGTCCTAAACTACCGACTTTGAGACTGCACTAGTAACGTACTATGCATATGCGTATGGCTTAGCTACGGTATCATGTTGTGGGGAAACAACACAGACTATTTTTACAGCACAAAAGAAATGAATTCGAATTCTTGTTAACATAGAACATACTGACACATGTAAACCAATTTTTCGTAATTATAAAATACTCGCATAACCTTGTCTATACATATTAGAAATTACTAAATTCGAAACTAGAAACCATCCAAACTTTTTCACAAAACGATCAGATAAGCACACAACCCTAAGATACGAAAATAGATTGATTTACCAGTTTCACACCTCACACTCCACTCAACCAGTCCCTTCGTGATGGCTATCAAAATATATAATAAATTTCCGAACTCAATCAAAAATGAAACAAGAGACCGACATTTCTATAAGTCCTTAAAACATTTCCTGATAAATAAATCTTATTATTCCATTGACGAATATTCAACAAATAAAAATATTTTACTTATGTGTCCGACGGGGTCCACAATTTTAACTAAAATAGTTTTCTACCACCTAAGAAACATTGTGGAATGCTAAAATAAATGAATATGAAGATTGAAAAATATGGCGCAACATGACAAACATTTTCCTAATTATTGTATCACGTACGTACGATTCGCCAATTTACTGTTCATATGGTCAAAATGCTAGTCACCATTCAAACCTAGTTTTAACAGTCCAATAATGATTTATCATTTTGTCATTTTGTATAACGTCACGCTTGCCTAGAAGAAACTTTTTCACTCGCTTCTTGGAAAAACCCAGATTCTATATAAATATTATTAATTAATAAATAAATATTATTATTCTATAGAACACCCATACTCAGGTTCAGGTTGTTGATTTGATTACTCAAATGAGTGGGTATATCAAATAACACCCTAAACTAAACCTAACTCTAATCTAAAATCCTCATGGTGGAAGGAAAAGTGGTAAGTATGCTGGCAGCAATGCCACTTTGAATGGCAATGCTAAGTTTTTGATCAAAGTGGGTGCCAGCATTTCGGTCACCAGTCGCCTCCACCAAACGTTTGGCCCTATACAATCCTATACAAATAGTTGAGACTAGAAAAAGACTCCCTGGTCTTTAAGGGTCGAGATAAATTCTGACCGAGATATCTTTTTTGGTCTGCTGGGATATTGGTTTCGGTGTCACCCACGATTTGGGAATCAAAACCAAATTATAATTCTAATTTGTGGCAATAATACTAAACTCGGTACAGTATTTATTTGCTCTGACAGGTGGAAACACATTATCAACACAATATTATTGTTATGAGGGATATTATAGAAAAAGCTAAATAAAAACCACAAATTCTGATCATTTTCACTAGGGGTTTGAATGTAAGACTGTATCAGGTATCCGATAGCCTACCCCTTATACTTCAGTAAAAATTTATAGAAGAAAATGTTTATATGTATTTAGATTTTTACAATGTTATTGCAGCTATCAGAACCAATAAATGAATAGAAATAGTGTAAGCAGATATAGATATGGAAAAATGGTAGGTTATCTTTTACTCTACAGAGCCACCACGGGCAAAAATTCCAAAGCTACAAGACAAAAACAGAATTTAAAGACATTGCAAAAACATAATTAAAATAATTTGTTTAAGACGAATTTCTAGTGTAATTCCGCTTCTGAAAACAAAAAAGAACCGGAATTACACTAGAAATTCGTCATATACAAATTAAAAATGGACTTCCGCAAAGTAACGCCTGATTCAATCAACTATGGTAAAAATTGTCCAAATTACTAATTTAACGCTACATTACTTTTACAAAAATTTCAGAACCAAACTTACAAACTTCATGTAAAAAAGTACTTGAATCAAACTACACTTGGTTGTAACTCCAGCTGGCCTCTGGCCCAGACCGAAATAGACCACCTGATCTAATCACTCTGTCCATAAAACCTTGCAGACAAGACGAAAGTAAACAGCAACTAGGTATTTCTGTAACATCTGGCATTCGTCATTGAAGATCAAGAGATCTTATCTGGTAAAAAGTGAGGGTGCGGTCGAAGAATCTCACTAACGTTATTCGACATTAGTAACCGTTCGAGAAACGAAATAAAATGCTTACGGATTGAAGTGGTTAAGGCATGGTACGAAAAGTAAGGCATGGTAAAGTGGGAAAAGAGGTACGTGAAACCGAAACCCATCATGGACGGCTTCACGTACCTCTTTTCTGACTTTTAGCACAATTGGTCATTCTAGTTTTGGTTTGTCTACCTCCATGGTTAGCTTAAAATTGTAAAAATATCAAAAACAAAATCACCAATCTCAGTGCCATATCAAAATTAAATGTTTTATCTAGGAAACAGTAAAGACCAAAACACGATTAGACATTTCGCTCGATAGAAAAAATATATGATGATATTGGGTCGGACCCGTGCTCCACCTAAGTTCTCCACCTGGTTGAAGCACGGGGTACTTACAAGTCCTCGTGCTCCAACTGATAATATTTTATAACACTGATTTGCGCTTTTCTCTCTGTTTTTTGTGGACTCATTCAAACACCTATTTTTAAATTAAATTATGTGCCATCGCTCAACATCGGTCGAGGAAAACATAGTGAGGAAACCTATGTCCAAGAACGTCAAAAATTCCAAAAGATATTCACCAACATGCACTGGATAGCCCAGTGGTGGATTAGGGCCCATCCTATCTCTCTGAGAGAGAAGGTCTATTTCCCAGCAGTGGGAACATAATAAGGATAATGAAGAAAGAAATTAATGACTTGCAAATTAGACAAAAGCCAGTAGCCAAAACTAGAAAAAAAAACTGAATAGGTTTTTAACATAATAATAATATATTTTTATTAACCTGTATTTTAGGCAAAGATCTCCCCAAAGCCTTCCACTTGTCTCAAAATCAGACGTAGGTAGCACCGTCCGATCCTTATTAAACCTACCGAGGTGGTCGCACCATCGAAATGGCGTCGAAAGACAGGGGCGGCCTTATCCGCAAAATAAATTTTAAATTAATAAACTAATTAAACTAAAATTATTATAAGACTAGATACCAAACATTGATTTCACAAAAAATCTCAAATATTTAATAACGATTTCTTCAAAAACGTCTCTTCGAGTCCGGACGAAAAGCTGACAAAAAGCAGGTTATCCTCAAAAACGAGTAATTTATATTGACAACGTTGTTGGCACGTGAAGCTCTTTGATCACCCCTGATGGACACCAGATGTCTACTCCGAAATAGATCTGATTATAGGAACGGTGCTTGGGTACTGTCTAATCGATTTTTTATGGGACTTGGTTATCTGCTTTTTAGGTGATGTAAATTTAGACATAAACAGCCGATTGCGAATGCTGTCAAAGATCAATCGCATAAGATAATTGAAGAATGTCCACACTCTATCTTATATACCATGAAATAAAGTTGATATTCGATTAATAATGTGTTCCACTTTAAAGCTTCATGACTTAAGTACACAGACGTAGTCCTTAACTTTTGGAAAAAACTCACACAGCAGTCACACAGCGGGCAATGGTGAGAGCTATGCTCGGAGTTTCTTTGTGTGATAGAATCTGGACGTGGATATTCGGCAAAGAACCGAGTCACGGACATAACTATTAAATTTGTACGTTGAAGTGGCAATGGGCAGGCATCATCGCTCGAGAACCGATAAACGATGGGGAAAATAGGTTCTTGAGTAGAGACCACGAACTGGAAGACGCAGCGTAGGGTATAATCTGGGTGTCTTCAAATTACGAGTGAATCGGTTTCTTCTAGGCAGGCGTGCTCCATCGTAAACCACAACATTTCTTAACATCAGGCGAATTGGCGGACAAACGCAAGCCTATTATTAAATAAATTAAAAAGGTAGGCCTCCCACTATATAGACCGAAGACATAGTGAGAGTTGCGGGCATCCAGTGGATGCAGATGGCAGGCTGTCGTTCAGTGTGACGGTCTAAGGGGAATACCTATATTCAGCAGTGGACGTCTTCTGGCTGATGATGAAGATTAAGGGCTGGGAACCCACCAAAGCATAGGTAGGTTAAAAAGACAATATTTTTTAATAACTTACTTTTCGTGATTTTTAAAAAAATATTTCAATCTAACTTTAATCCCGGTTATGTAGGTGTGTAGCCAGATTATACATGATTGCACCTACTGACTATCCCTGTGCTTAAAGGAGGGCACCGGGATTCACACTGCACCGGTAGGGCTTGGCATGTTTGTGCTGCTAAATAAAACCAGCCAAGTGAGAGTCGGGCTCGCGCACTGAGGGTCCCGTACCACCACAAAATACAATAGTTATCAATTTAAAAACCGACTTCAAAATTAGTAAAATGATTTAAAGATGGCATTACGATTCGGTGAAAGAAAATGAGGTCATCCAAATAACTCAAATACCTGTTATAACTTGGTGATGAACATAAATTTGTCACTAACAGCTCTCACCTGGTCATTATTTATTATTTGTTATTATACTTTAGAGACGACCTAAAAGAGACCGCAGGGAAACGCTGGATGCAGGTCGCTTCCAACCGGCCCTTTTGGCGATCGATGGGGGAGGACTATGTCCAGCAGTGGACGTCCTATGGCTTAAATGACGATAATACTTTGGAGTGCGTACTATAAACATGCCAAGTTGTAGTACGCTTGTACGTAATACCTTTTTTACATAAGAGCTAATACAAAAATATGTTTAAAAAATACGTTTGTTGTATGAAAGAAAGAAAAAGTTTTTTTGTGACCAAATTAGGTTTTTTTTAAAATAGCTTATAGATAAGTTATAATGTCACAAATCAGCTCCAACTCAGCATAATGCCGGCTGTTATAACCAGCGCTGGTCTTCCGTTGGAGCCGTTTGGTGATGTATCAGTACAGGCACACATACAATACACCACTACAAGATATAAATATAAATAAAAATAATAATAAACCAATCTAAAAACAAATACTAATAATGATGACAATGAGGTAATTATAGTTAACTTTTATTGCAATACATTTGACTTCGAATTGTTTTTTTTTTTTGACTTTGTATGGGACCCCTTGTGTTTTTACTTTTAGACTTTTTTATTTCTGCGTTAATCCGCCTTCACATTACACGTATACCACTAAAATACAGATTTTTGTTCAATGACAATGATAACACTGGGGAAGTGAACCGTTTTTACACAATAAAAACAGTATACAAAGTGTCCACCCGACCCGAAGCGTATAAAAACAATGCTGCACATAAAACAAAACAATAAATACGCTTTTAAACGAATTAGTCGCGTATTTTTACGGCCGTAACATAATTATGTCTTTACACGGACTATGCTTAGTGCTAAGGCTTTCAAAGGCTGATTCTATGCGAAAGTTTGCATATTCTATACCAATACGTGTTTGTAAGGAAGACAAATTAGGAATAGACTAAATAAGAAGTAGACGAAATACGGAATGGACAAATTCGAAAGTGGACGACTCAGGATTTTGTACAACTACAACCTAGGAAAAGGACGTGTTAAATTAAATTAAATTGTATTTATTGAGATTTAACACGTTCAAGCCAATTACATTAATATCTCACAAATTAATAATTATGCATATAAATAAAAAATAAGAAAGGAATTAAATTAATTACATAAACAAGCTCACAAAAAATAAAGAATAAAAAATAATGTTAAGAAAAGAATAATGAATGTTAGGAATGGACGAATTAGGAAGTTGACAACTTTGGAAATGGACAAATT
Source organism: Agriopis marginaria (assembly GCA_932305915.1). Taxonomy (NCBI): domain Eukaryota; kingdom Metazoa; phylum Arthropoda; class Insecta; order Lepidoptera; family Geometridae; genus Agriopis; species Agriopis marginaria. Next base: position 13,686,860 of record OW029914.1, on the reverse strand, counting down.
AAAAAGTGGACAAACTTGACCAGAAGGATATACATCAATAGCCGTGCGTTAGTCTCGCAAAACTCGAAAATGGTTAAAAACCGATATTTTTTTTGCTCAGGTTTAGTTTTTTTTATAGTAAAATTGGGAATTTCCGGTTGATTGAAAGTTCCTTTTTCATGGAATTTGGACAGGACTACGTTTGTCGGGTCATCCTTTCTCTCAGGGAGGAGGCCTGTGTCCCAGCAGAGGGAACGTAGTATGCTGAAATGAGACGAAATTCGATACAGAACTCGTTCTAACATAACCTATCTACGTACGAGCGATCTAACCTAATAATATACGTTCTAAAAATATCTGAGGTGGGGTTTTTTGTTTCAGAATTAGTTAATTTTTGTTTCAGGTTAGGTTAAATTTGTATCATTTACAAAGATTATTAAGTTGCAGTGCAGGTTAATTTAATGTAATGAATTTTTGTTTAAGGTTTTCTTATTTCAGTAGAATAAAATAACTGATCCCAAATTCCTTATTGTACTTAATGCGACATTAAAGCGGAAATAGGAACACACTAGAGATTTGGCAAAGACACAGTTTTGAAAATAACCTTCCACAAAGTAACGCTTTATCCAATCAACTATCTGGGCTATTTTTTATCTGGAGAAACTTGAAAAGTACATCTAAATCCGCAAGGCACAACTCCGCAAACAAAAATAAATTTCCACCTCTACGTAGAAAAACTCCACAATTTCCACGAAAATGGAACATCGGTCGTATAAATGGCTAAATTGAAATTAACGTCTGTTTCCACCGGGAGTCCTACTCCGAAGCACTCGAGTTTCACGGTTGACTGACACCAGCTCTAGGGAATTCCCCGGAAAAGTCTAGTTCAGATACAGGTAGAACGTAACGGTAAAACTGCGTTTTGGGCTTCGGAGACGTGGAGCGACAGAAAAAGTAGTTTTATTAACTCCCGAGTCCCGACACAAAACAGTGGTAGTGGTGGTTTACGTGTTTATCTGTATGCCTGTCTGTGGCATCGTAGCTCCTAAACGGCTAAACCGATTTTGATATAGTTTGTTTTTGTTGAAAGGTGACTTGAAAGCTGCCCATCCGAGTTGGATTCTTCGGGCGACCTCTTTGCTAAAGTTTGACTTACCTAACTGAACAATCTGTCCAAGATAGGTGTAATGGTCAACAACTTCTAGAGTATCGTTCCCAACGACTATCGGCACGGGTTCAACATGGACATTCGACATGATTTGTGTGTTGTGATTTGTGTGTTGTGTATACATATTTAGAAATATGGTTTAGTTCAAAATTTTATGTTTGCTCTAAGTTTAAATTGTTTTGGCCATATTTTGTTTTGTGTGCCATTAAACTAAATAAATAAATAACCCATGCCTAGTTATTACCAATGACAATTTTGTGTAATTATCTTTGGTTAATACAGAGGTAAACGCCTTTAATGTGGCTAACTCTTTAATACTTGTGTAGGTAATAACATTCCCAAACGATACAGCGGGCGTGGTATTCGAAAGAATTATAGACCACACATGAAGCCATGTTTACAATGACTCAGTGAAATATATATTTCATTCGCATTCCTTTTTAGTTAATCGTCAGCGTTGGAGATAAGACGAAATCTGAACTAAGTTTTTAGCGAAAGAAGATACCGTTACTTTAACTACCGATATTTTAAATGTTAAAATTCATGCAATTTTTTTTGATGTTGACTTACTCTATTGGCTTGTACAGCTTGACGGGACTAGTTAGCGAACGCAGAGTGCGTTCGGCGTAACTTGATGGTTTAAGTTTTGGGCGACTAGCTCAAGGGCACCTCGAAGGTACGAACCTTGCCTTGGGCCGTCACCGGGAGTAGAAATCTGACTTGCCCAGGTACCCCAGAGGGGGTGTGCCCTGAAGCCCTAGCGGTTTATTGAACTGATTAATTATTTGGAGAGAATCTAACTAATCTTTTAACAGATCCTGGGGGTCTAAGATCTCGCCGGCGGGATCGTTGTGTGCATATGTGAAATTCATGCAAATACACACGTTAAATTTAAATACTCCTTTTTTGCATCGGGGATTAAAAAAGAATGGTTAAGTACATACATAAATCGTATAACGTACGGGAATAGTGTTACAGACAACCATGAGCGACGGTGATCGCTTACCATCAGGCGGTACGTTAACTTGTTCGCTACTTTTGCATTAAAAACCGGCCAAGTGTGAGTTGGGCTCGCGCACTGAACGTTCTGTATCACCATAAATGTTTAACCACTAAAGTACAAAAAAGTCGTGCAAAAAGCTTAAGAAATAAAAAAGAAATCTTAAAACTGAATGAAAACAAAACAACCTGAATCTGCAAAAAAAGGTTTTCCACTCGCAAAATAATTTTCTAAAACCTTTAAGGCTCGGCCATATCATGAAACGGACTCCGCACCTTTTTTCGCTTAAGGGAGGGAAAGGGTTTTGCGCCTTTAGGGGGGAAAAGGGGTCTATTCTACCCTAAGCCCTTTGCTCCTTCGGTTCTTTAAATAGGGTATCCCTTACGCACGAGCGGAGCAAACTTCTTGAAATAGATTTAAGGGCAGTTAATTGAGTGAAAAGTTTCCTTGCAGTGTAAGATTCTTTTCAGGGTCCATGGTGTGATAAAGGGATAGTTCTGTAGTTTAAGAGGCTGTTTTTCTTTTGTGAGGGAAGTACGAAAACTTTTACAAATTTATTCTTAACATATTATTTTGACATTAGTATTACGGCAACACCCCTCTCTAAGAGAGAGGGGGTCATGGTTATGAGTTTTGGCACCAACGTGGAAAAAAACATGTCGGCTCGTTGGATTAGTTTTCTAAGCTTGTGTGTTTTCGAGTGTTAATGTGTACTAAATGGTGAATTATTCGTAGTGGTCGTAAACGTGCTCGAGCGTGGACGAGTGATATGACGAGGTGAAACATGTATTTTCGTGTTGTTTCCAAAACTCCATAGGAGCCTCTTCTAAAGTCTCCACCACTTTATACTGGGGTATGAGTTTGAATTGACTATGACTTGTTTCACGCTATTAATACTATGTAAACTTGTTTAATATTATTATATTACGACTAAAGGACTTAGTATCCACGGCAATGAAAATTTCACCAAAAAAAAAAAGGAGGGAGGCCTGTATATTATTTTGACATACAAAAAAACAATTCAACCCATGCAAATTCGCGGAACGCAACTTATCTATATCTACTATCTATACTAATATTATAAAGAGGAAAGATTTGATTGTTTGTTTGTTTGCTTGCATTGAATAGGCACCGAAACTACTGAACCGATTTGAAAAATTATTTCACTGTTGGGAAGCTACACTATCCCCGGGTGACATAGGCTATAATCTATGCCGTGCGAAGCTGGGGCGGACTGCTAGTAGTTTATAAAATAGTTGATAAGACAGTATGGAACCACATTATAAATAGATAACGAGCAGTACTTGGAGAAAGTATTCGTACTTTGCTTACTTCTGTTGTGCTTCTGTGGTGTTACTAAAGGTCGACTTGAGGAAAACTTGTATAAATTGAAGCCTCCAAAAAACATTGCCAAGTCACTATGATGGCGTTAATTTTTTTAAGCGTTGTTGTCTTCTGTCAGCTAGTTTTGTATAAGAAGAACTTTTAACCATTACAAACCATTTTTCAACTAACTTCAAAAAGGAGGGGTAGAACTATCCTCCAGTTTTAACCGATTTGGACTTGCTTGTTTTTCTTTTTCTCTATCTCTATCTCTCTGTCTAATATGTCTGTCTGTATAACCACTTACTCATCCTAAACCACTCAACGGATTTTGGTGTGGTTTTCACCATCAGTTAGATAATTTTTCACGGAAGGTGAAACACAACTTATGACAGCCATTTGAATATACGTGTAACTTCACTGATCTGTGAAGACTGTCTAAATGAGCCAGCGTCTTACCAGCATCGATCACATCGTGATTTGATCTACAATTATTTAGTCCATAAATAATACGATCATCTGGATAGAGAACATCAAAAACTAATAAAAAAAAAAAAAAACTATAGAAGAAGTAAAATATTTTGCGCATCTTCCTAACTGTCCCAAGAAAATTATAGTACTACATATTTCAAGGATCTATAGGTACAGAAATACTACCAAAAAAGAAAATGATATCTCGCAGCAACATTTGGTGGAATACATTCAAGGGATCCACTCTCGTCTGATTATTTCGCGGGTCCTGCGAAATAAGATCCCCGTGGGATCTCGGAGACCTCACACCGCACTCGGGGTCATCAATTGCCTGCCGTTCCTGAATTACGGGTTACGTAAACGAATAAGTTGGAATAAGGGTTTATTTTTTGAAGCACTTTCTCATGAAAATGGGGATTTGGAGACCAATTTCAGTGTGTCCTTTAAGTTATGTATTAGCAGCATTTTGAGGGCAGAAAATACAGTTTTTTGACGTTATTTTAACCGATTCAAAAATTCTCCTTTCCTCGTTATATTTTTTAATGTTTGTTGCCTCAGAACTTCATAATTTTTATCCTTTTTGGAAAATTATTTTCTTACTTGAAAGGATATACATACTTGCAGATTAGTCCCATAAATTCATCAAAATCGGTTTAATAGTTTGGCTTTTAAATCAAAATAACTGCACTCCTCGTTAACCTTTTGTATAATTGGGCAGTTTTTTTTAAACATTTCGTTGTAACATGTTTCTATGAAACATTTATAGCTTGTCAAATGTTATCAGGAACCACTATGTGGGTATGGTTTAGGTTGCTACGGCTCCTCATTAGTTATAACAGTATGTCAGTTCATTATATTATTATGTAGTAACAAATAAGCTATTACGTCACACCCTTAAAAATCTTCCCCGATCCTATTTCCCAACTAGTTAACAGACTAACGAACCACGAACGAAAGAAACTAGCGCTAATTCCAATTCTAGGCTAGCGCTTAATTAACAAGTGTAGGCGAGACCATCTGACTCACTAATTTAAACGATCGGAACAAATTATCACTTATTAACGTTTCCGAACGAACTTAGTTCAACTATTCGACGAATAGCAGACATCCGCGCGCGACCACGTCACGACTCACACTGAGCATTTACGAAGCCAGTTGAAACTTATAAAGGCATAGACAAGGGGTGCGCGCGCACAGACAATAAAGCTAAATGCTATAAAGTGTCCTCATTAGAGAAAGGGCGGGTTTGCACTGTCTTTATTGCAGGTGGGCCCCTCGTTTGCCAGGTCATGTGTTTATTTTTAAGGCCGTTTCTTGTCTTTATGGTGCGTTTACGGGGTGAGCTAACAACGGACGGATTGACTGATCGCGGGCTGGGTTGCCATCGCCGCACCCTCGGCAAATGTCGAAGAAATAGGTGGGTCTGTTTATCGCCAGGTCAGGCCAGGGTGTGCCTCGGGCTTGTCCTGATTTATCAGGCGTAGGGTAAAAAATTACCGTCGCAAATTGGCCCCGTAAATGTTTATTTTTGTTGGCAACCCTTTGGCTGGATTTTATGTTATTGGCTGGGGTGGGATTGAGGTTTGATTGTTATTGCTTGATTGTTAGGTGCACGAGCACTTAATAAAGCTTTGGGGGGGTTTATGTTGCGATGGATTATTGCTTGCTGATGCTTAATACCAACGTGTACCTGGTAAAGTTCAAATTCAGTTGATTTTGGGATTATAGAACATTGTAACACAAAATAGAGGAAAGTAAACTAAAAACTGAGAAAGAAACAACTTTCCATCAATAAACTGAGCATTTAGTTATAGTTTACTTGATCAACCTGAGTCTGGAAAAGGCGAAATTTTGTATTACATATTCCTTAAAAAAATTACATAACATGATTCTCCCAGAAACGAATAAAATAACTTTTTCACAAATAGAATAGTACCCTCTGGAACCCACCATTAGGGGTGGGTTACATCACATGTTACACGAGGGTTGGGAACCCATTTACAAATTCAGATATTTATGGACTATCCCTTTTATCTGGTCCAGCTTAAAATAAAAATGTCAGAAAATGCTTTTTATGGAAAAAAGAATTGCTACTTTCGTGTGGGAAAATCTAATAATTAAAATTAAAATTGGTGTCGAAAATTCAAGTGTATTGAAACTTGAACTTGGTGATTTTTAATAATCACTCTTGCAATAGCTATTTTATTATGCACACCTTAAATAACAGAAAATTTACTAAAACTTAAAATATTAACTAAAAACTAAAACTTAAAATAACTAAATAAAAACTTTAGGTTTAAATTTAGAGTTTTTTGGCTTCTGCCTCATTGTGTATGGGGCAACTTTGCCATGGACAGTTAGAGATGAGAGGGGACCATATTTGAGATTATTACAAGCCTTTGATTATAAACGCAATCTAATACCCCTGACAGCTTCAGTTCCTTTTCCAAAGGTTAATGATAATCGTATCTCATTGTCTTTTACTAGTCAAACCTACTACTTTTAACCCCGACCAAAAAAAAGAGGGCTGTAAACGTGTGAATCTGCTATTTCTGTCTGTGGCATCGTAGCTCCCAAACTGCTGAACCGATTTTGATTTATTTATTTTTTTTGTTGATTGAATCAGGCGTCAATTTACTTTACTAGACTTTTCAAGTCCATTTTTTATTCATCTAAAAAATAATCTTAATTTTGTTTGTTTGGAACGTAACTTTATTAAGGTTGTTATTAGCTGTGCATTTAATAAAATCTGTTCAGCCGTTTGAAGATAGCTCTGTTGTTGTTTTTTTGTTGTTGTTGTAATTGATACTTGTTCTAACTTCAGTCCAATGAAAAAGAAGTGTCTGCCAACGTGACAAAAAGAAAATGAGCAAAATATACAGTTCTATGTATATTAACGGGATAATTCTGACGGGATAGACTGCCCCGGTGGCTCAGTTGGTAGTGAACCTATCTTCTGTGCTTGAGGGCGTGGGTTCGATTCCCATCTAGGACAAACATTTGTGTGATGAACATTTGTGTTTGTTCTATGTCTGGGTGTTAATATCTATTTAAGTATGTATTTAAAAATATATATGTACGTATATCAGTTTCTGGCAGCCATATTACAAGCTTTGCTTAGTTTGGGGTCAGATGACCGTGTGTGCAAAAATGTCCCAGATATTTATTTATTTATTATTTATTTAATTACCGTGATACAACAACCGCGATATTTTAAAACAGTATTGAACAAATGTCATTTGGGTTCTTGCAATTTCCTGTCCGCGGTCATCTGCAAACAAGCATTGGTAAAACTAATATTAGGGCAGCGCTGGCCCTAGCCATTGAGCCTAGCCCTACCCTGGTAGAGCGAAATTGTCGTATTTCGGCTCAATTCGTTTCTGAAAAATATAGTACAGGAACAACAGGGCAAAGATTTGACAAGTCATATTAGTACCATGTGACAAGTCATATCAGTATTTGTACCATGGGTTATACTGTAATTATTATGAATCCACACATCTTTCATGAACTCATTTCATAAGAACTCTTAAATAAAAAAACATTTGGAAATTCCTCACCAAATTTTTGAGAACTATAAACACTTTCATAAACAATATTTAATGGCTTCCCCGAACAATTACCTAATAGTGAAAACGCCATTATGTTTTCAACAAGAGTTAAAACAATAATTCCATTCACGCGCGAGGAATCGAAGCCGCACTGCGTCTGGAACAATCGGCTTATTGAAATAACTTCGGTGGTGTGTGGTCTAATTTATGAGAGGACTGGAAGCTACGGAACTCCCGAAACTAGAATCTCCCATGTATAAAAAGTAAATCTGATTGGAACAACTTGCCCGCTTCCTTGTTTCCTGAGATATATAATCTAGGTCTTTCTAAGGCCAGAGTGAACAGGTATCTTCTAAGTCTGCGTGCTTCATCTTTGACCACATCGTTGCTTACCAACAGGCGAGTTGGTGGTCAAACGTAGACTTAAAAAACTGATTTTAGGTGTCTTCACAATTTCAAAAGTTCGTGAGGCCGATGAATAAATCCCTGGAGTCAGGGTTTAAGAATATTGTTTCGGTATCCTCTGCCTATAAGAGCCTACTAAAAGTTTAGGGCACGTATGTGGTCAAATTCGGAGGTCTGATTTTCCATTCAAGCGAGCCTACGGAAGACGCCAGCGTGATCTGGCCCACGCCGTTGTAGAGGTAAGGATCGAAAACCCTCCGACCATATTATCGAGCATGAAAAAGTGTTTAAGTTCAAAAGTCTACCAAGACGACGACACGTGCACACATACATAACAGTGCCGAGATGATCTAGTGCTAAATATAAAAATAAAAAATAAAATAAAAATAATAAATATATAATATAATATATATATAAAAATAATAAAATTCAAATAATAATTTGAATATAAAAATAAAATTTCACATTTTAATGAGTAAATAAATAAATAAATATTTCGGGACTAATATTTTTCACACACGGTCATCTGATCCCAAACTAAGCAAAGCTTGTGATATGGCTGCCAGAGACTGATATACATACATATATAGTTTTTAAATACATACTTAAATAGATATTAACAACCAGAAATACTTAGAACCAACACAAATGTTCATCACATAAATGTTTGTCCTAGGTAGGAATCGAACCCACGCCCCCAAGCTCAGAAGGTAGCACTACCAACTGGACCAACGGGACCAAGTATATTCATACAGCCTTTTTTATATTTTCACGAAAACTGTGTTTATTTAATGAAACTTAAAAGTAAAATAAAAACTATCTTCAATTAAAATTTATAACTAAAACTAAAATAAATCTAAAACTAAAACTAATCTAACAAGCTACTACCAGTGGGCAGCGTTTCCAAAATGCTGGCAGCATTGCCACGTTGTATTGCAATGCTTAGTGTTTTGGCAGCCTTTTTCAATATTATTGCAGCTAAAATAAAATTTCGCCAGAGTATTAGAACGAGATTCACCGAAACTTAACAAAGCCATTAAATATTTGACTGTCTCTTTTGACGTTTTTGACAACTCTTCCTTAAGTTAAATGCGTGTAAACTAATTTTATTTTTAATAAACATAGGCCTTAGTAATTTAAATCTCTACTTTTGATAGCTTGGACCACACCATACAAATTATTAGTACGATATTGGTGATGACTCACACGCAACCAGTAGCAAGCATTTATAACTCAAATTGAAGTACGCGTTTCCATTGTTAGCTACGTCAAGTTATTTGGTCTAGACGTCATGTCACCAGAACATAATTCTCATATGACTGAGCTGAGTTATTATACGTAGGTGTACTTGCTCCAAAGATTTCGTTATATCAGACTTAATAATAATTATGCTAGGAAATATTTAATTTTTCAACTAAATCTCCAATGATAATTTCGTAAATAAAGAAAAATAACGACCTGGAAATACTACCTTGAGTTACTCCATGTATTTCAAAGCATTATTTTTTAAGATAACTAATGGCAAGAAATCAATTAGTAACTAAGTGTTCAATGTTTATTACCATTACCAATAATGTTCTTATAAAATGCAATGTGTTTTAAGATGTGTGAGAAGTTAGTTTTGAAACGGTCAAAAGTTTTCGATAAGTCTGAAATAGAATACTAATTATGTACAAATATTAAGATAAGTTCCTTAATCAGGACATACTTAACAGTGTAGTGAATAACACTATATAATATTATAAATAGGGGTATAGATAAAATTTAGTTTGGAGGTAGCTTATACTAGATTAACACATAGGCTTCGTATTATCCCAAAAAAAGTGTCCATGTAGGATAGCGGAAGAAACCGTTGGGTGCTACTAGAATCTAGTATTTTTATTTATAGGAGCTGACTCCTTTAATACAGATAATCTACTTAGTATAAGAGGCAGAGATTAACTTAACTTCTATGCAATAATTTCGAAACAACTAAATATATTCGTAATGCAAAAAACATTGACAACTCATAGACATTGTTCAATGAAGATGTCACTATAATGTAGTCTTTCTACAGCCTGTGTCAAACACAATGAAGAAAAGCTGTTATAGTTTAGTCTATGACTGGGTTGAATCTAGATCAGCGTCCTTTGATGTGAGGAGCATTAGTAGGTATTTAACTTGTCTTGTTGAGTCTAGGATGAGGTCAGATGATGACTCAGTTAGAAGTAATGTATTGGTTTAGCTGTTATCTTCTGTTCTATGGATTTATGTTTGGTAGCTAGTAAAATGGAATATAAACTGAACACTTACATCGGTACTTACCTCTTTTTACTTGCTAAAAAGAGTCACCCTATTGTCAAGATTGATTTCTTCATTGAAATTAATAATTTTATTTTTATTTTCATCAAATCTTGGTTTGCGGAATATGCCATAAAATTTCAAGCATACATCAACAGCTAAAAAGATTGAATTCGGCTATAGTACTTTAGTAGAAAAAGCTATTATTCCATATATATTTTTATCTGCTTTTCGCATTAGAACATTTATCGTTATACATATTTTGTCTTATAGATATAAGACAAAATATGTCTTATAGATATAAGACAAAATGCAAAAATACCTTTCAGAACGGGGTAAGAAATTATTTCTTAAAAAAATATCGATGCCAGTTTAGTGCCTAGATTTCTATCTCAACAATTGCAGCTTACAAAATAAACCTGTATTTTCGATTTACTTTATTCCCTTGATACTCAGACTCGATCAAGTTTGAAACGAGGCGCAACGTGCACTCTTTGGTCGGCAAAGTCGGCTTTATACACGGAAAGCCAGCTTTCTAGATCGTTATTCCATCTTTATTTCCAATGTCCATGTCCTTTGATAATTCATATTTTTTCTTCCTTAGAAAAAAGGCAAAAATTTAAATATAATCCAGGCAGTGTTTTATAGTCCAGTCAGTTATTTTACGCGGTCTCAAATTACAAGTAACTTGAAGACCCGGACAAAGCTTAGGAATCAGAATATATTTATTGCAAATACTGTGTATCTATTGTAAATAGATGTTTTTACCTCTTTTACCCATTTCGGGCGTATAATTTTTATGTATAAAACAAACTATATGCAATGATTTAGAAAATAATCAAATACCAAATTGTTTTTGGTGAATATATTTACTTCTGTGTAAAGTTTTATTGATTGGATTGGGTATGTGAAAATTTGTGATTTTGTATTAGTCATCCAAATTTTTGTATGTTAAAAACGTTAAAACGACTTTGTTTGGATAGATTATTACTAATATCAGTTTATAATTTACAGAGATAACTATCCTGGTAGCCGCAACTAAATGTGGACCATAAAAAAACAAAAAGCAGTCGATAAATAAAAGACACCCGGAAGTCCCGGAACCGGGTATGTCCTAAAACTTTGACCAGAACCACCGAAGGATGGGGAGCAGCGTCCTTTAGTACACGGTGAACGTACTGCGATCCCCAAGCCGCCTGTCAAGTGTGGGGGTTATGGCAACACCCCTCTCCACGAAGGAGGCCTTAGTTCAGCAGTGGACGTTTAATGGCTGCTAATGTATATGTATAATGTAAATAAAACACAACCCCTCATCCCTACTCCATAATATCAATATACCGTGAATGTAACTAAATATTTTATCTGTGGGCGAAGTACGAATATTCGCTAGGTAAAATTCATATCGAATTTCATAAAAAAAAAAGGAGCTCGATACGTGTGTAACGTAGCAAAAATTCATGCTTCGTGTATGTTATTTTAGAGCAAATATTTAAAAAAATTACGAAATTGGCGCCATAATAATCACCAACTATTAATATTTAAATACCAGTTTAAGAAGGTTTTATGCATACAATTATTTAAATTTTACTGCCTAATTACACTGTTATCAAAGGTTTTGTGTTTCTATCAGGTTCAGGTTTTGATGGAATAAATTCATACTGGGCTTCCCGGAACGGTGGTACTAAGAGAAAATGAACTTATTGTACTGATACTTAATTGATGATATCTTTTACAATGGGATCAACACATAGTACTTTATCGTTGAGTGCTAATTATATTTTTCTCTGCAACAGCTTAGAACAAAATAAAATCAATGGTTGGGCCCAGAAGAAGCGCATTTTTGAAGATGTTTTTTGAAATGAGCGCCGGCGCTCACTTCGTTTCAGTCTGTCTCTAGCCGTAGGAAGTACAACACAAGACTATTGTTACATGATAACGAAACATCTGACAAAATTATGCCTTCGTGTGCTTTCCCAAAGTGTAAAATTAAATACACAACAAGAAACCGCTGTCTATGATTTGTAACAAATGTACTGTACATGGTTATAATAAGGTGTTGAAGTATATGTCCGACGGTTTTGAGTCGTTTTTACTGAGCAAGTTCAATGGTTATGGCCCGTACAACCGTCCATTAATTTTATTTTGGTCTAAGTTCAATATCTGAGTTCTGTAATAGCTGATATCTTTTAAAGTAGGTCTTATTACCTATAGTATAATGTTTTTTCTATTCTTTCCTCTGTGAGGATTTTGGCGTAGTACTCTTGTGCACTTGCCAGTTTCAAGTAATAAATTATTACAATTTTTTATGAAATATAATCAAACAAGTCAGTGACCGTCGGAATTAAGCAATAAGTCACGCTGAAGTCAAAGTCATGCCCTATTAAAGTGGTGGAGGCTTTACTTCTATGGAGCTTTGGAAACAATACGAAAATAGATGTTTCACCGCGTTATATCACTTACTCACACTAGAGCACGTCCACAAACACCTAATAAATAATAATCCACCATTATTACGCATTAACACTCGAAAATACATAAGTTTAGAATAAAAATTATAACGAGACGCCATTGTTTTTTTCATGGTGGCGCCAAAACTCCTTAACCTCTTTTTAAAATAGGTCTTATTATAGTATACTGATTACTATACAATACTAAGACCTCCTTTTAGTTTAGTAACAAAATTTTGTGAAACTGTGTGTGTGAAAATAGATGTTTCACCGCGTTATATCACTTACTCACACTAGAGCACGTCCACAAACACCTAATAAATAATAATCCACCATTATTACGCATTAACACTCGAAAATACATAAGTTTAGAATAAAAATTATAACGAGACGCCATTGTTTTTTTCATGGTGGCGCCAAAACTCCTTAACCTCTTTTTAAAATAGGTCTTATTATAGTATACTGATTACTATACAATACTAAGACCTCCTTTTAGTTTAGTAACAAAATTTTGTGAAACTGTGTGTGTGGTAGTATTTTTATGTAACGGATTTTATTGAGGTAGTAATTCTATGCTGAAGCCCTTGTTTTTCAAACTTTTTAGTCAAAAAACTTTTCCGCGAAGCCTCGTTCAAATACGTCCCTTTACACGCACTACAGTGACGCAACACGCAGACAACAAAGGGATTTGCATACGTTCCCGAACGAATTAGGCCGTCCGATGCACGTGCGGTAAAAAAAGAACGTTCGAAATTCGAATCAACATTCGAAAATCAACTCTGACAGTTCGGAATACGAACGAGCGAAATATGAATGAAATTCCAATGATTGCTGTCATACCAACAGAACTTATATTTTATATGTGTACAAACTTCGACCATAATAAAATGAATGGACGGGCCATATCCATTGAACTTGCTCAGTAAAAACGAGTCAGAACTGTCGGACATAAATACTTCAACACCTAATTATAAACATGTACAGTAGATTTGTTACAAAAATAGATAGCGGTTTTTTGTTGGGTATTTACACTTCGGGAAAGCACACAAAGGCATAATTTTGTCAGATGTTTCGTTATCATGTAACAAAAGACTCGTGTTGCTCTTCATACGGCTAGATACCGACTGAAACGAAATGAGAGCCGGCGCTCATTTTGTAATCTTCAAAAATGCTGTTCTTCTGGGCCCGTCCATTCATTTTATTTTCGTCGAAGTGTACAAATGGTTCTTCATTCAATTATCGACTCTTATGCTATAAGAATAAAGTTGTGAAACTTTTGACTCAGCGGTGAAGTGGTCTTATAAGGAAGGATAATGAAAGAATGAATGAAGCATAACGTACAAGATATGGGGACCTCGTGATTTGAATGCTTAGTTGTGCTGCGTTTAGATATAGGTCGGATTTTTAACACAAAGCTAAAAAAAACATGTCTTTGAACATTTTTGAGGTTAAATGTATATAATACCGGTTACCTCACGGTGTTTTTCTTCACTGTTGTTGAGCGATGGCATCAAAACATCATCATCATCAGCCAGAAGACGTCCACTGCTGAACATAGGCCTCCCCCTTTAACCTCCACACTGAACGACAGCCTGCCTTTTCCATACACTGGATGCCCGCGACTCTCACAATGTCGTCGGTTCACCTAGTGGGAGGCCTACCTACGCTGCGTCTTCCGGTTCATGGTCTCCACTCAAGAACCTTTCTTCCATCAAAACATGGTACTAAATAATTCATTGGGGCACTGCCAAGGATCGTAAAGATTGTAAAGCGTACATGCTACCGCCCGGCCACCGTTTACACCATTCCCTACATTTACCCTGGATAAAAATTGAGAACTCGAATTTTTCACCGTACAAAATAGCATCTAAATCCGTACAGTCGTTTATATTACGCACGGCGAGACATTTATTATCATTCTTGGAACAGATTTTTTGTGTTATTCCCAAAACAGAAACCCCTAATAAAACTAGTAAAGATTCTGCCACTTTACTAGGGCATGACTTGGAATTGACTTGGTCTTTTTTTATAATAGATAGGCGAATATATAATAAATATGCGGTCTACGATGGAGCACACTTGCCTAGAAGAAACCGATTCACTCTCTACTCTTGAAGACAACTTACACGGGGAATACCCATTCAGGCAGCGAATTCCACAGACTAGCAGTTCGCACAATGTGGAATCAAAGCTTCGTACGGGTTTTCTAAATATCAACCATAATACTGTGTCGATTTTTCGTGCCCGCTCTGGCAGTCCGATAGAAAAATGGGCATGGGCACTTGATTTTAACTGACATGTTTGAATATTGTTCCATACAAAAATTTCATTGACACTCAAGGAAATGCATAGAACAGCCACACACTAAGTAGATATAAAGCATAGAAAATCTTTGGGAACAACTGTTTCCATTTTTCGCGATTTCAGGGTTGGTCCCATAGTAAAAGTTGTTCATAATGATGAGTACCTATAATAACCTCCTTTTGGCTTATTGCAGCGTTTATGCGTAACCCTGTATATCTATCGTCTTCAAAATCTGATACACCTGTATAACATGGTACCCTAAGCTTTAAATCCACCTTAACACCATCTAAAGTTTCGCCTTAAACTTAAATAGTTAAAGTTAAGTAATTACAATGAAACTGAATACCTAAGCCTGCATTTCCGACGTAACTTAAGCACTAAGCTTGAAGTTATGTTTACAACACTCTAACTTTAAAGTTAAACCGACAAACAAACATCGACTAACTTTGATCTGTAACGAACACTTGGAGCTAACTTGTTGTCATGTTGACATGTCATATTTTTCGTCAATGACCAGAAAGAGTTTTGAAAGAGCTAGGTCCTAACTACAGTAGCCTTGGTGCCACGGCAATAGAATACGGCACCGGTACCCCCTGCCTGGGGGTACCGGTGCCTCCCTGTAGACTACTATATAAGAGGCTACTAAAAGGGGACTTCCGGGCTCGGGATGGTCAAAGTTGGGGCTCTGACCATTCACTTAAGAGTACCCAGAGAGAGAACGACAACGTTGTGTGACCAGCGTTGTCGTGGGCGAAGGGGCTGAGACAGCATGGTTGTCTCGGGAGGAGCCGTAGCGCAGTGCCGAGGGCTCCGGTGTGTTACTCTGGAGATCCCGGAGCCCTCTTGTCAAGCACCATCAAGGCTGGTCACCGGGGGGTTTTAGTGGGTATAACCCAGCGTTGCCAGACGTCCCGATTTTGGCGGGACGTCCCGATTTTTAAATCAAAATTAAATGTCCCGCGCGGGACAGGCTCAGTCCCGCTTTTCGGGGATAATTCGACCGTGCGTGCAGCGTGCTGAGGAACCGCGAGCGGGTGACACAATAAAACTTTTTGATTTTGATTTGTTTTTTATTTATTTTTATTCAGAAGACGAATTAGACTTAACTATTTAACGATAGGGTAAATCTGATTTAAAAATATCATATTTTTATTTAAATAAATTTTCTATGGCTATTTTTGCTATCTATTGTCACGTAAACATAATTTTAACTCAAATAAAAAAGATAAATATTTAAAAACTTCTGATTATATACGGTTTTTACTATGTCCCGCTTTCGACGACAGAATCCCGCTATTTCACTCAAAAAGATCAAAATCCCGAAAAAAAACTGGCAACGCTGGTAGGTATAATCCCACATAACCTGGCTGCAGCCCAATGCAGCAGGGTATCTTTGGACGATTTCCACCGCGGAAAAAAAAGTCCTAACCATGCTCTAGTATGCATGGAAGTAGTGCTAATTTAGCATAAACGAATTAAACATCTTACATTCTTTACTCATATGCCAAAATTGTTGTTACCAGAACGAAACATAGATATATTTTTGACAGGACGGCAAATTGCAGGGTTGTTCACTATTTTAATATACTAGGGATCTGTAAAAGGCTCCAAAGGCTACAGACAGATTGCCTTGTACGCTTTGTAAATCACGTGACGGATTCTATGCTAGTCCATTTTCTTAAAGTGATATGATTATTTACGGGATATTTACCGTGGTTAGGTTGTGGAATGAGCTCCCGATATTTCGGCGCAGTTTCATGCACCATGTTCACGGGAAGACAACGGGTTCACGGGTCTTCCCGTGAACATGCATGGTGCATGTAACTGGGCCGAAATATCAGGAGCTCATTCTACAACCTTACCACGGTAAATATCCCGTAAATAATCATATAACTTTAGTGAACAACCGTGTAGTTTAAAACAGTGTTCCATTTTCTTAGATCCTAAACTAGATAAGAGTTTCGGAGCCGACCGCGTTGTCAAAAAAAATTACCACGTTGAATGGCAATACTTATGCGTTGAGCTAGAAACACGCCAGCATTTTGGTCACGAGTCGCATTAAACAAGTGCTCTAAAAGATTTTTTTAAATGAGGTGAGCTCCTGGTCCCCAAGGGCCCAATGTCTCGACCCCAAACGCCTCAAAGATGTAACCACTGCCGAGGTTAGCATATTTGCGTCGCTTGTGCTTTTCTTGGTTTAACGTGTTCACCATTAACTCTAGGGTTACTTCTATATTTATTTTGTATTATAAAATAATCTAAAGATTTACGATTATTTACGGGATATTCACCGTGGTTAGGTTGTGGAAACCACGACCACCACGGTAAATATCCCGTAAACAATCATATAACTTTAGTGAACAACCGTGATAGTTTAAAACAGTGTTTTTTAAATAATCTACCAATCACTTTCCTACTTTTATTGCTAACTGTACTTAACCAATGTTTAGGCATGAGGGACGAAACGAGAATGATATACCTATCAAGAGGGACGAAACAATATTTTTTAAGGTTTTGGGCCGAAATATCGGGACGGTTCGGGTATAAATCAAAATGTCTGTGCCAGAGGACCCCTGTTTTCAAACATAGGTATAGGCTTCGACCAATATAATGCATGTACGGGCCATAACCATTGAACTTGCCCAGTAAAAACAAGTCAAAACCGTCGGACATAAATACTTCAACACCTAATTATAACCATGTACAGTACATTTCTTACAAAAAATATATAGCTGTGTTTTGTTGTGATTTTTCACTTCGAATAAGCACACGAAGGCATAATTTTGTCAGAATAGATGTTTCGTTATCATGTAACAGTAGTCTCGTGTTGCACTTCCTACGGCTAGAGACCACGGAACACTATTACTCCTAGCGGAGCTAGAGACTGACTGAAACAAAGTGAGCGCTGGCGCTCATTTTGTAATCTTCATAAATGCGCTCCTTCTGGGCCCGTCCATTCATTTTATTTTGGTCGAAGGGTATATTATGTAGGTATAGGTAACAAAACAATCTATTGCTCTTTGGACTGCGGTACGTAATTATCAAACAAATGTTTCTTCACCTGTCTCATAACACGTGTTACAACAAATGAAGATAAGTCACTGACCAGACGAGTAAACCACCATTTAAAATTAAAAAATTAAAAACTAGACATGTCAACATTTGTCGCGTCCCAAACAAAGAAAGAATAAATCAAAAAATAACCAGCGTAACTTGACCTGAGCCTTCTAAAAATCCTTATAACAAATGCTCGAAATAGCTCAACACAAAGAAGCCTTATAGGTCAAGTAAGGCTGGTCCCTTCTTGTTCTACATTCGTTCTATGCCACCAAAAATTGTTTTACCGTCCGTTGTGGCTGTAAACTCAAATTTGGAACGTAAGCTTTTGAAATAAGAACGTTATTTGCTCTAATTTAAAATTTTGGCGGGAAATTATTTGTGCTACCTCTTTAGAAGTGAGTTCGTAACCTCTTTTGGTGGTTTGGGTACAGTCAATTCATAAAACTGTTTGAGTCCCTTATCGCATGAAATAAATCTTGAATGTCCTCTCGTGTTGAACGAACTTTTGTTACTTCTTATTGCGAAATGGTGCTAAAAAGTTTACTTTTTCATAATTTACCATAGAGGTTTCGTAATAAGTTTTAATTGACGGAGAAACATTGCCGTTTTGGGATTTCTCTTTGTTTGGAATACGACGCCATAATTTCGATTAGGTCATTGGGACAAAATTAATTCGGACATTTATGGAGTAGAGATTATATTTTATAGACTTTTTTTTTCATCAGCTTGGAGACAAAAAGCTCTTTGTTTAAATACGCTTACCTACTATGACCAGACTACTAAATCTGTTAAGTTTTTTTTGTCTTACATGATATTGAATGTGTCTATTTTTTAAGAACATACTTCTACGAAAGTTTGACTTTTAGGCCTTGACCGTTGCTAAAGTAATATTTATTATGTCATCATCATCATCATCAGCCAGAAGACGTCCATAGATAGGCCTCCTCCTTTAACCTCCACACTGAACGACAGCCTGCCTTTTGCATCCACTGGATGCCAGTGACTCTCACTATGTCGTCGGTCCATCTAGTGGGAGGCCTACCTACGCTGCGTCTTCCATGGCGTCGCTAGTGTTACATAATCCTAAATCCTAGATTTACGTAGCCAAGTTACGTTATCAAGGAAAGCCCTGTAAACCACGGCCATTCAAATATGGCTGTCACACTCGGCCGCCATGTTGTGACGTCACGTCGTAAATACCCAGGTATTTTATGATTATCTACCTTTACTATCGTGTGGGTACAACGGTGTTGACATATAAAGTACATGAATGGCCCTTGAAATCACAAAATAAGCTGTTTAAAACTTTTCTTTGAGCGAGAATGATTTTTTTCTATGTGACAGCTTGTTTTCGACACCACGGTACCATGAAACACACCTTTTTAGACGCCCTATATACGTCAAGTGCCAAAATTATTTAAAATAATTCTCGAAATATTAATTTCCAGCGACAACATTACCTAACACCGTAAAGCCAAAGAAATACGCAACACCTTACCGAGGTTAGTGTAGTATCCTATCGGTCTTGGTCCCGTAAAAATAGCACACAAATATCTTATTATTTTATTTATATCAAAGGAAGATCATCAACTGGTGCAAATGTTTGCTAGGATATGTGGTGAGATAGGGACTACCAGTAGTTCTCGACACGGGTCATCCTAGTGAGGACTGCTTCGCAAAGCTTACTATTTAAGGCTCTCTTCTTTGTTATGCCAATTTAAAATATTGAAATATTTAAATTACGGTATTGTATCTTTTAATTGTATTGCGTGTGTAAATAAATTTAAAAATGAAAGATAAAAAAGAGATTATAGATCTATTGAATGGTGTAAAAGTTTTTGCTGACTCTTAACAAGTATTAATTATGTCTATAACTAGAGAGTCTCTTAGTCTTTCGTCTAAAGAGTTTTAGGACTCGGATAAACGGAGGGAATCGAAAAGGCAATTAAATTTGATCTTACTTAAAAGCTCAGGACTGTCGGTAAGGGTTTGAGGTTATCATAAACAGAAAAGTATTTGTAATCTCTCTTGTTGTTTTTTTTTACTTTTGCTACTTGTAGTCTTGTAGGTACTTTTTATTGAAGCAGGACCATAACAGACCTTGCAAAATGCGATATTTGCGTCTCCTGGCTACGTAGCTTTGTATTGTATTGTTATTTTTTCAGTTTATTCTGTCCTTGACTTGTTGTTACTCTTAGAGTTATACTTTTATAATTCGTAATAAATTATTGAAATACTTTTATGACTCCTGCACCAAGACCCAGTCTAAGTTTACCAGAACAAGTTTTTTTATTTTTATATTCGGGACATTTTGCACACACGGTCACCTGACCCCAAACTAAGCAAAGCTTGTAATATGGCTGCCAGAGACTGATATACATACATATATAGGTTTAAATACATACTTAAATAGATACTAACAACCAGATATAGAACAAACACAAATGTTCATCACACAAATGTTTGTCCTAGATGGGAATCGAACCCACACCCCAAGCTTAGAAGGTAGGTTCACTACCAACTGGACCAACGGGCTATCTAACTTAGATTAGTGTTTTAAATAACACTGATGCAATTTCAACAACAAGACCGCGTTAACTTTTGCAGGACCAAGACTGGCTGGCAGTAACAACACTAACCGTAATTAAAGTAGGTATATTTTGCCGTAGCTATGGCACAGCTTACCTAGCAGTATCACACAATCACCTGCGTAATTTACGTAGCACGTAGACGTATAATTACTTACGTAAAGCTGGGGGATCTGAAACAAATTGGAAAACTTATTAGTTTAGGTACGAAGCGTCGTGAAAATTGGTCCGTGAAGGAGGAAAATGGACTAAAGTATGCAAAGTTAGCACTTTTCTGGCAATTCGGTGATGGTTTAAGAGGAATAAAAACTAAATTAAATTAGAGAAGAGAGCGTTTTTATGAACATAATTTATTTCAAATAGTTTTACCCAAATTACCTAACCTGACCTAACCATTTGTACGTATTTAATTTTAAATTAAATTCATTATCTATTCAATGCTTTTCCGCTAATCTGCTAAGAGATTGTAAAAACAAGCAAAACGTCTTTAACACACGACATGATTTTCACTTCAATTTACAAAATTAAGTAAGTAAATTGACTACCTACATCGAATCTCAAGTTAAATCAACCATTATGAAGCGATTCTATCGAAAAATTGCGAGCATTAGTCACCCAGTCTGCTTATCTATCAGGCTCCAGCTTCCGACCGGATTTGTTTCAATAAGCCTCTCAAAATGTGTCCGTACTTCCTACTCACGTAGGTACGTTAAGGCCGCGCTCAACGGCCCAAAGCAATCTCTTTCGTACAGTTTTAACATTTTAGGTGGCCGAGCTAGCATGTGCGCTTTACAATCTTACTGCACTCGGTTCGATCCTCGGCACTGCACTATAATTTATTATGTACTAGCTGACCCGACAGACGCGCGAAGTTAAAATCGTCGTTAAGTTTACTAAAATTTTTAAAAATTGCACAATTTTCTTAATTTTTCTTTCCGTAAGAACCTTCTTCAAAGAAATAGAATCGGTAAAGTCGGTTTCAAGTTATGGCGTGACCAAGGTAAATAAAGATTCATTTTAAGTATATATAATATTATAAGTATTGATTATAATATAGATAGATTTAAATTAAATAAATTATGTTCAGTTTCGATGCAATCGCTCAAAAACGATGAAGAAAAAGATCGTGAGGAAACCGCTATGTCCAAAAACCTCAAGCGTACAAAGACATGACATTCATCAACATGCACTGGGCCAGCATGGTGGATTTAGGGCCCATCCTCTCTCTGAGAGGCCTGTGTAACAGCAGTGGGAATGGAAACATGATAGGCTGATAGTAGTAGTGGGATATTTGAATAATCATACTTGCCAATTTATACTTACAATGTTTAATGAAAATCAGTCTAGAAGTTTTCGAACAAAAAAAACTAGTATGTTTTCCAGAAAAGTATGAAATGACTATATCCGGAGTTCCACATTAAAAGTAAATTAAATACTACCTTCGACCGAAATAAAATGAATGGACGAGCCATAACCATTGAACTTGCTCAGTAAAAACGAGTCAATGCCGTCGGACATATACTTCAACACCTAATTATAACCAAGTTCAGTACATTTGTTTCAAAAAATATATAGCGATTTTTTGTTGTGTATTTACACTCCGGGAAAGCACACGAAGGCATAATTTTGTCATATTTTTCGTTATCATGTAACAATAGTCTCGTGTTGCACTTCCTACGGCTAGAGATGACTAAAACGAAGTGAGCACCGGTGCTCATTTTGTAATCTTCAAAAATGCGCTTCTTCTGGGCCCGTCCATTTATTTTATTTTGGTCAAAGCATAAGACCACATGCCCATGCACATGCATGGGACCCGGGTATGTCCTAAAACTGCGACCAGAACCACCGGAGGATGGGCAGCAGCGTCCTATTAGTATACGGTGAACGTACTGCGATCCCCAAGCCGCCTGCCAAGCGTGGGGATTATGGCAACACCCCTCTCTAAGAGGGAGGCCTTGTCCAGCAGTGGACGTTTAATGGCTGCTGATGTGATGTGTGTGATAAGACCACAGATCATAAAAACTAAAAAAACACCAACTCTTCACGACCCAAAGAATAAAACAATAGAATCGTTAACCATGAAGTATCGGGAATTTTGCGACAATTTCTTGAATTTTATTTCCAGCCATGTATAATATTCCGTAGGCACCGTTTTGTTGCAATGCGGGTACTTTTTGGCAAGTCTTCAAGAGATTGAATGGCTGTGTTTTATTTCATGGCCTTGCAATACATCACGAACTTTTGACTAAGCAAAGAGAACTCCCAGATTTTACTGGAAGAACCCAGCGTTTTTAAGGGTTCCATACCCAAAGGGCGTAAACGAGACCCTATTGTTAAGCCTACGCTCACTGACTGTCTATCTGTCCGTCCTACCTTTTAACGGATGTATCATTCGAACTTTAATAGATAGGCAGTAAAAAAATTCACAGAATAAGTAATGTTACGGCGGATTAACTAAGAAATAATAAAAAAGTAAAAACTAAACCCTATACATTATACAACGTTGACAAAAAAGGTTTATTTTAAACGTATTTTTGAATTTGCTCTAATGTAATAACGGTAATACATACTTTATACGTACAAGCGTCAACCTTGGCATAATTATAGAACGCACTTTAATGTGTAACAACACATATTAAATACTGGCCAAGTGCAAGTTGGTAACTCGCACTAAGTTCTCATACGACCACCGAAATTAAGTAACGCCTATAGGTGTGATGTTGTGTTTTTGCACAACTTTTTTGTACTTTAGTAGTTGACATTTTATGTAGTGGTACCTACAAAAGGCATATTAGTACAAGTACAGAAGTTTCACTCCACAAATTTATTTAAATACTAGCGACCCGCGCGACTGGTTTCGCACGGGTGTAATTTACCTGCGAAGCCGGGGCGGGTTGCTAGTTATATATAAAAACCTTCCGTGAAAATGTATCTAACTGATGGTGGAAACCGCATCAAAATCCGTTGCGTGGTTTAGGAGGAGTTAGCGGCCATACAGACAGTAGAGAAGTAGCGACTCTTGCTACTACACAATAAAGTGCAATTCGGGACGTGCGAGCGCTAACTACCTACAGCTATATTATATACTACGCTACCGTCCACGTGTCTATCACGCGAACTCTGCTACCTTGCAGCTTCATACCTTGCGGAGTGCGCTAGGCCTGCCTGGTGGTGGTACGGAACCCTCAGTGCGCGAGCCTGACTCGCACTTCGCCGGTTTTTTATCTTAACAATCTATATATAGCATAGCAACAACATTTTCTAGTATCGTTGTCATACTAAGCCAAATATTATCGCCCGCCCACATATCCAGCGACAGAGTGTTATAATTATGGAGCTATATACCACTTCTTGGACATTATCTCACTAGTCCTTGTTGACATTTACATCATTGTGTGCATTTGTTATCAAGTTAATGGCCGCCAGAGAGACGTCTTTCAAAAATTCGGATGAGGTAAGAAGAGGACAGGTTTCCCAAGCCTAAAAACATACTTTGTTGCTAATCTTCTCGTCAAAGATACCACAGTGCCTAAAGACAAGGGTCTTTGACCAGTGTGTGTTGCCAGTGATGACATATGGTACTAAGACGTGGTCCTTAATAACTGATAACCTTTTGGAAAAACTGAGAGTCACACAGCGGGCAATGGAAAGAGCTATATGCTTGGAGTTTCTTTGCGCGATAGAATCCGGAACGTGGATATTCGCCACAGAACAAGTCACAAACATAGCTGTTAAAATTTGCAAGTTGAAGTGGCAATGGGCAGGCCACATCGACCGAAGAACCGATAACCGATGGGGAAGAAAGGTTCTTGAGTGTTACAAGGTAAGTCTATTATGGTAAACGAATGTTTTGCGTCTTTATTAAGACGTTTTACTCATAGTATATATGGACCGACGACATTGTGAGAGTCGCGGGCATCCAGTGGATGCAAAAGGCAGGCTATCGTTCAGTGTGGAGGTTAAAGAGGAAGGCCTATGTTCAGCAGTGGACGTCTTCTGACTGTTGATGATGAACCTTTTTGGCTTCCACCCAAGTTCGTTATGTCCGTTTGTCCGTCTGTTAATTCTCCCTTCTAACGTTCTAACTTATTAAGATAAGTCCATGAAACTTTGCACAATTACAGTTTTAATCATTTTAAAAGTATAATAAAACTAGCGACCCGCCCGCCCGGCTTCGCACGGGTATAATTTACTTGCAAAGCCGGGGCGGGTCGCTAGTTATATATATAAACCTTCCTTGAAAATGTATCTAACTGATGGCGAAAACCGCATCAAAATCCGTTGCGTGGTTTAGGAGGAGTTAGCGGCCATACATACAGACAGACAGACAGACGCGGAAAGCGACTTCAATTTATACTATGTAGAGATTTGCATTTTAGGTGTGTGGCTCTGGTACATGTAAAATAGGGATTGTTTTTTTTTTAGCTCCATCTTATGTGTGGTTTTTCGTTGAACAGGTCCTTTGCAATAAATGTAAGGTTTCATGCATCACTTTTTATAGTTTTTATCAAGTGTCATCATTGTCATCATCAGCCAGAAGACGTCCACTGCTAAACATAGGCCTTCCCTTTACAACTCCACACTGAACAACAGCCTGCCATCTGTATCCACTGGAACCCGTGACTCACGATGTCGTCGGTCCACCTAGTGGGGAGGCCTATGCCTATGGCCTATGTTATCAAGTGTATGTACCTACCTTTGTGAAATATGGCTCGCCAATGCTGCAAAAAGTTTCTTTATTGAAAATTATTATGCAACTTTTTGAGTTATACCTGTTCTCCTTGGATATGATTTGAGAATTATCAAAACGAATAAGTGGTTTTATTATTTCTTGTTGTTAGGCTTAAAATTAAGGATATACATATTTAGCTTTCTGGTAAAACCACTAATAAGTCGGCGAAGGTTAGGTTTTCTTCAAAATGATTATAAGGTCTTAAGGTTATCAATAATTTATTAACTCAACATAGCAACGGCTATCACATATCCGGTGTTATTTCCTATTTATTGTAATAATTATGGTGCTAATTTTAAATTCAAATATAATAACGTTTTAATAATTGATTATTTATTAATTATAAAACTTAGTCGGCAGGACTTTGTTATAAGTTAAAAATGAGTGCAATTATTTGTAACGAGTAATTCAGAGTCTATTAAAATTAATTCGAGCTTTATAGTTTAGTCCTCCTCAGTTCACTTGGATGGACTACAGGCAGTTTTTATTGCTTGTAGTCCCAACCTCAGTTTACCTAGGTCGACCACAGTTGTTTTTTACTGCCTGTAATCCACCTCAGTTCACTGGTTGAACCACGAATACATGTTCTTGCCTGTAGTCCACCTCAGTTCACCAGGGTGAACCATGGGCACTATTTCTTGCCTAAAGTTTACTTCAGTTCACCTGGGTGAACCTCGGGAACATTTTATTGCCTTTAGTCTACCTCAGTTCACCTGGGGGGGAACAAAGGCACTTTTTATTGCCTGTAGTCTACAATTATATAGGCGACCACTTCCCTCCTTGGTCGTTGTTTACTTTTTATTCTTGCTTATTAATTCTAACTGAATTACTGTAGACGAAAAGCTTTCACCAATTTTAATAACTGAAGTATCGATAGATTTTTTAAGTGCTAATGGTCACTGGATAGGTGACGCTATCACAACACATACTATATAGACATGAAATAAGATGTTTTTTTTATTATTGTATGATTTTTGCTTTGGATTTTCGGGTAAAAAAACGTCTTTTTCCCTGGAAAACACACGGGAAAACTGCCAAATTGCGAGTAGACTCGCAGACCCGGCCAGTTTATAAAAACTCGTAAGTACCTACTTACATTGAGAAACATTGCATTGCGACCCAATCGTCTATCGTTATCGCATTCAGAGTGCGTAACGAATCAATATTCTACACTATCAGTATCCGCGTCAGCACCGCGTTACGTACTACGGCTGTCGCCTCGATTGCAACAGCTACGTACTATGTCTGTCAATTTGAGTCTTTGGATATTGAAATTAAAGAATTTTGGTGCCAATGAAAAACATACACACATTTAAGTTAATCACAATAAATAAATAATATTCAGGACATATTTTTTGCACACACGGTCTTCTGACCCCAAACTAAGCAAAGCATGTGATATGGCTGCCAGAGACTGATATACATTACAATATACAGTTTTAAATACATACTTAAATATATATTAACAACCAGATGTAGAAAAAACACAAATGTTGTCCTAGGTGGCAATCGAACCCACGCCCCCAAGCTCAGAAGGTAGGTTCACTACTAACTGGACCAACGGGCTATCAACAATACTACCTTCCGTTTTATTTGGCGGCGGGTAATTTTTTCACTGACAGAGATACACCCTGGTATTCTTTCGTCATTGGAGACACCCTACAGTTACGTCACCAGTTTATGAAGTGTCTACGGGGGCTTGATTATCAGCTGAGTGATAGCACCCCCCTCCCGACACCTCCCCATCCCCCCATATCGAACGCGCCCGCATTCAACTCTATTAGAGCTCAGTCGATTGGTTAAACGATTCATTCGAGTTAATCGCTCGTGTTTGTCAGTGTTCCTTATGAGACAACTGGAAAAGTGGCGCTAGCACAGCTTGTACCTTTGTTTTTTAAAGGTTTTTTTTCTATAAATAGGCTTGCGCTTGGCCGCCAACTCGCCTGATGTTAAGCGATGATGCGGCCTACGATGGAGCACGCTTGCCTAGAAGAAAACTATTCACTCTCGACTTGAAGACACCCAGGTTCCGTACCCAAAAGGTAAAAACGGGACCCTATTACTAAGCCTACGATGTCTGTCTGTCTAACTTTTGACTAAGCAAAGAGAGGTCTCAGATTTTACTGGAAGAAACCGACGTTTTTAAGCGTTCCGTACCCAAAGGAACCAACTAAACACACCTAAAACTAAACTAGAACCTATTATTAAGCCTAATACGCTCACTGACTGTCTATCTGTCTGTCCTACCTATTAACGGCTGTATCTTTCGAACCGTAATAGCCAGTTGAAATTTTCACATAATATTATATAATGTTATGCCGGATTAACTAAGAAATAATAAAAAAGTCGAAAAGTAAAAACGAAAGGGGGGTACATTACATAACGCATACAACAAACGTATTTTTTCAGTGTATTTTTGTATTAGCTCTAATGTAAAAGCGGTAATTCGTACAAGCGTCAAACTTAGCATGATTATAGTACCTACATATTCTAAAATATAATATCAAATAATAAATAATGGCCAAGTGCGAATCGGTGACAAGTGTCTGTTCTTTTCCAAGTTATAACTGGTAATTTCGTTATTTAATTTTGTGGGTGGTAAGGAACCCTCAGTGCGCGAGCCCAACTTGCACTTGTATTTTTTGTTCTTCCAGGGTATAACCTATCTCCGTCAACGATGTTATAATAAACTGAGGTAGATACGTTTTACCGAAGTCTACACGGCGATACAAACACAAGTTAATTAACTTGAGTGAACTCAGTCCGTCTTGTATCTGGCGACGCAAACGTAACGATGCGCGATTTTGGAGTATGAAAAATTATCAAAAATGCCATGTTGTGTGTTTAGAAAGTGAAATACTTATACTGGGACGGCTGCAAAATTATGTTAGGCTGTGTTCTATGGGTCTTATATACCTAGGTAGGTATTCATCATCATCATTTCAGCCGTAGGACGTCCACTGCTGGACATAGGCCTCAGACCATCGATATCCAAAAGAACCGGTTGGAAGCGGCCTGCATCCAGCGTTTCCCTGCGGTCTCTTTTAGGTCGTTTTATGTAACACATACATTGTAACAACCGTGATAGTTTAAAACAGTGTTTTACATACATTGTATCAATGATTTAGTTCACAATGCCACATTTACTCAAATGTAGACGTTATGTCGCTTGCATAGTGTTCAACGTTAGTTGTCCGCTATGTTATCGTAGCTCTGGCATTGCGCGGCGTTGTAGTCGGATCGCGGTTACCTTGTAACTAACCCAAAGTCGGCGCAATTCCTAGCATGCACCGAGTTTTGGTTCGGATTTTTTTTTTGCCACGATTGTGACTCTATATGTATTGTATCTCGATGCACAGAGC
Organism: Agriopis marginaria; assembly: GCA_932305915.1. Classification (NCBI taxonomy): domain Eukaryota; kingdom Metazoa; phylum Arthropoda; class Insecta; order Lepidoptera; family Geometridae; genus Agriopis; species Agriopis marginaria. Next base: position 13,658,190 of record OW029914.1, on the reverse strand, counting down.
CTATAAATCAATCATAAAAAAAACTACACAACAGATATAACAGATCATCCTGTCATAACAGCAATAAAAATACAATAAAGCTGTTGCACCGGATTCCATTACTTGACCGATTTTGATGGAGTTGTCACGATTCGATAAGGTCACGCGATCGGAGCTATTGAGTTTTATTGGAGCTTCCACACGCAAAGACGAAGAACGTCTTACTTACGTTGAAACTGTTAGTAAAGCTGTGGAGTTAAAGTTACGAGCAACGTACCTACTTGTGATGCTTCTGGTGTTACAAGTATCCATAGGCGACGGTGACTGCTTACCATCAGGCGGCCCGTATGCTTGTTTGCCGCCTATGGCATAAAAAATCTGTGGTGTTGCGGTATGTACAAAAAGCTGACGTCACGTCCGAGACAGGTAGTATAGACAGGGTTACGCGGAAAGGATGTACTAAGCCGAAAGGTGTCCATAATACCAGTTTTGCAAAATTTGTAAGTTGAAGTGGCAATGTCACGTCGCTCGAAGAACCGATACCCGATGGGGAAGAATGGTTCTTGAGTGGAGACCACGAACCGGAAGACGCAGCGTAGTCTCTCACTAGATGGACCGCCGACATTGTGAGAGTCGCGAGCATCCAGTGGATGCAAAAGGCAGGCTGACCTTCAATGTGGAGGTTACGTCTGATGCTGATGATTATGATGAATACCAATCATTATGAAAATTATAATTATCAAAATACTGGAAATTTTGGTATTTGGATGACAATTGTTCATCTAAGTACGTAACCAAAATTGCGTATTTTAAAGCAGTTTTTTAATTAATTATTATTATTTGAAGTCAATCACAAATTCACCTTAAAAGTGTACTGTATACACAAAATCCTCAGTAATCTCGCTTTGTCATGGAGTCTCGAGCCTCAAAATTATGACGCAATATCTTTCAGTATCTTTCCCCCTTCAAAATCTGCTAAATCATCTTTAAATTGCAGTTAACTTAATACTATTACTATTCTGTGTACTGTCACTGTGTTTGAAATCAAGGCTTTTTCAAGCATTCATTCTTTTTCACGACTGCTTGATTGTAAATTGGTGTCTCGTTACCAAAATGATGTAAGTGGAAGTTTCTACTTTTTTGAATAGTTACAATGGAACTTGAAACATTATTCCACAATAAATTATCTTTTAAAAAAAACACAAAACACAAATATTGTGCCACTACAAGGAACAAAATAATATTTATACATAGATTTTAAAGTAATAGACGGACATAGATACATACTTTTTTTTTTTAATACGAGCGTAATATGGAATCTTCCTCCTTTTTCGAAGTCAGTGAACCATTCCATTCGACCATTCGAGAACCTTTCGGCTCCATCGGACATCTGTCCTGCGTAATGCGTTCTATGTACCCTGCCCACTGCCACTTCAACTTGCTAATTCGGTGGGCTATGTCAGTAACTTTCATTCGTCTACGGTTCTCCTCATTTCTGATTCGATCTCGTAGACGTAGAGAAACCCCGATACCTAACCTAAAACCACCCAAGACCTAAAACGTTGTAGTACGTCTCTTACGGAACCCTCCTGCAAGGAGCCCCTGTACAGCAGATGTACAAAACTAACACGCGCTGAGTCACGCGTGCGCGCGCGCATACACCCGCGCACACAAGTGTTTACATTACTTTTATAACTTTCCGATCTGACTGGTAACACCTGCTGTGCTCCATCCTGTTTATATCGCAGATGGTATTAAACGGTAGGAGATTTGGTAAGTGATGTAATACAAGAATAGAATATTATTCTTTACTGGCCTTATAATAAAGATAATCTTATAACTACTTGATCGCGCATGTAGTCAAAATTCCCTTTTGCAAAATAATGCCACGTCAGTCGCGGGGGGCAGCTTGTGACTCGACGCGACTCGACGCTTGTGATTGTAGAATCAAAAGTCATTCATTCAATTCGCGCCTAGGATTGGCCCCGTTCGAAATAATTTAGGTTGACATGTTAGAACCTTTGGCTTATGCGGGGTAAAGGATGAGTAGTCAAGTGGTACTCATTGCCTTATAATTATAATAGGCATGTTGACTAATTATTTTAACCAACTTCAAAAAAGGAAGTTTCAAACAAATTACAAAATTGGTTTAGCCGTTTGGCGGCTACAATGTCACAGACAGACCCAAAGTTACACATGTTAAACTTATAACATCCCTCTTTTTGCGTCGCGGGTTTAAATAAGAATCAAAGTTCAAAACCTGACCACTGGTCAAACCCTCACTGTTGTGGTCTTTGACACTGGTTCGGTCGGTGGTCTTTCATCAGGTTGATTTGGTAAATATAAGAATGATTTATGCCCGATTCATCTTCTAGAATTTAGTCCCGCATAAAAAACTGGTATGGGCCCCCATTTTATGCTCGTTGCGGCCCTAAAAGGTTTCGTCCTGATTTGATTTGTTTGTTTGCGATTTGTCAACTCGCCTGATGTAAAGCGACGATGCGGTCTACGATGGAGTACGCTTGCCTAGAAACAACCGATTCACTCGTGATTTCACATAACATTTCTACTACTATTAATTTCACAACATTGTGGATGAACTCCGAAATCCAAATGAAATACGTAATACCTAAATCCTTGAGATGAGCTTTGGGCTCGAGGAGGTTCGTAATGGTAGGTATACTTCACCTTGAGTTATACATCCCGAGATGGGTCAATACCCTCCCGCCCCCTCCCCTTACGACGTAGTAAACTCACTGAAATAGCCTCCTTAATCTATTTTAACAATATTGGATTTAGTTATTGTCTAATTCACATAAACTGGCTCTTGTACAGCTGCCGAAATTGAGGAAAGGATGTTTTAATGTTACACAAACAAGGTTTTATTTACAAAAACTCTTTTTAAACAAGCTGAAACAAAATAAAAGCTAACACTAACACTACAAAATAATACAGATAGACTGCCCATAGACCGTTGAAGGTCTAAAGACAATCTAAATGCTCAAGCCCACTATCATCAGTTGGTAGCGTACCCAGTACGCTGGCGGCATTGCCATGCTGAATGACAATGCTTATGCGTTGAGCCAGAAACACGATGCTTTTAATTTTTATTTTGGCAGCCATTTTGAATATATTATTACAATATTGGGTACTGCATATCATATTGTCACTAGAACTAACGGAGTATGCAAAATTTCAGCAAAATTGGATAGAAGAAATAAATTAAAAATAATACAGAATTTATCTATCTATTGGCAGTGTCTCGCTAAGCAACAAGGAGTTTTTATTACAACTCAATGCTGTCTCAGGGCTGTGCTTCTTTCTTATCTAAGCTGCAGCATTTAGTGGTTGTTTTTTTATTAGCTTAATATGTAATAATGACTTCAAAAAAGATTGGTTTTGTTCAAGGTGGTTTTAATCATCATTTGGAACTAGTTTTCGTCATAACGTGCCGCCATAGACGTGATCAATTAGAGGCCCATTTTTTAGTAGAATTAATAAGACACACAAGCTAGGAAGTTTCATTAAAACGAGTTGGTATTTTCAACAGAATAAATCGGCTTCTTTCCTTTTTTTTACAATATTTACTATATTGGCCGGATTATTATTATTAGTATTTTTGTAGAACTGGTTCTTATGCAGCTTGCAAGATTTGACCTAAAAATACAAACATTACAAGTTAAAATAAAATCTTTTAAAAATATAAGTAGGCACTAGGTACCTAGGTAATATGGTACTGAGACGTGGTACTTAACTGTTGGCTTTTTGGAAAAACTCAGAGTCACACAGCGGGCAATGGAGAGAGCTATGCTCCGAGTTTCTTTGCGCGATAGAATCCGAAATGTGGATATTGGTCAAAGAACCAGAGTCACCGACATAGCTGTTAAAATGTGTAAGTTGAAGTGGCAATGGGCAGGCCACATCGCTCGAAAACCGATAACCGATGGGGAAGAAAGGTTCTTGAGTGGAGACCACGAACCGGAAGACGCAGCGTAGGGAGGCCTCCCACTAGATGGACCGACGACATTGTGAGAGTCGCGGGCAAATCCCGTGGATGCAAATCCCGTGTCGTTCAGTGTGGAGGTTAAAGGGGGAGGCCTATGTTCAGCAGTGAACGTCTTCTGACTGATGATGATGATGATAATAATCCCTAGGTACCTACTTAGTGCCAGTTAATAGTTTTCGTACCACTATTTTTTAAATGTGTAACCATATCTCACTTGTTTATCTGATTTGTGTATACACCCAAAAAATGCAGTCTACTTTTAATTAGGTACATTTTTGAAGTCTTTTGAAAACCGATCTGTTAAACAAGATAGTTTGCTGTCTACTCATAGGTCTTTCCATTTAGCTTCTCGTCTTACTTGAGGGATCGGCTGACAGACTCGGAGCAATCGATGATGCGCCCGACCCCTGCAGGGCTGCCACCCCTGACATGTCATATTAGGTACATAACTTCATTCAATTTGGCTAAAAGTTTTTTTCTGTGTAGCTAAACCATTTTAAATTGACTTCAAAGAATTTTTTTCAACTGTTTTGTTCAATTCAACTGTTTTGTGTAGGTATCGCAACAACTTCGCAGATAGTAAACTGATTTTATAGATGATTTTATAGTGAATGACATTTTTCTATAGAACAGCCCATTTTTTTCGCGATTTCAGGGTTGGTTCCAAAGTAAAAGTTGTTTCTAAGAAAAAAATTATATCCTCGTGAGTGTCCGTCGTCTAGAGATACACCCTATATATAATCTGTACTTACTCTACAAAGAATAAAGTAATTTCTTTGAAAAAATAAAGCAAAACCGACTTCAAGACTATAAGCTACAAGCTTAACGGCCGGTTATCAGAGTCGCGTAGGCAACAAAACGCTCCCGCCAAGTTATAGCGACGATGTATTTTGCCACGCTAGAGTCAGGACGCCCGCGGGGGGAGTGCAACGACAAAAACGACCATAGGTCCGCCCTCGATGACGCCTGGCGCGGTACTGAACGCGGTGCACGCAAATTCTCGCGACCTTGTTACGGTTTTAATTAAACAAAAAAAACGAAACTATTCACTATCAAAATTCTATCCAAATAAAAAAATGTTGAATAAAATTGTCTTTCAGTACATGCAATTTCCAGGTTGTTACAAACTTTCATTAGAGCATAAAACGAAAAAAATAAACTAAATCGACTTTGTTTCAGATTTTTTTTTTTTGATCGAGGGAAATTTATTCCATCGTGTTTTGAACCAAATCATAAACTCAAACACAGATGTATCTGTGACATGTATTTTTTTCCAGCTCAAATATTGTAATTTTACTGAATAAAACTGATTTAAAACCGTCAAATTTGGTATAAGAGGCTCTATGACAGTTAGAACAGAGATTGAATGTCCTCATCCAAACTTTTGCTGAAGGGAACCACAAACCAAAACGTCATCTGTGTATGTTATTTTTTTTTTCAAAATAGCGCTATATCAGTTTCGATAAAATTATTAATGTATAGATACTCTGAAATATGACCTAACAAAAAAAAAGAATCATCAAAGTCGATTCATAATTGGCGGGGTACCTACTCGCGTAACAAAATTACAAACATATAAAAAAAACATACAGGCGAATTGAGAACCACCTCCTATATTCAAAGTAGGTTAAAAATAAAATGAAACTTCTCAGACAGGGTTGTCAAATCCAGCTTTTTAATATAGCTCTAACGTTAACTCCGTGAGTGATTACGTGCACCAGACGGAGGAGACGGATCGATGTACAAGATGGCATCTTAGGGTTGCCACATAGATGCTGAACGAGGAAAAGGGGATGTTTAGTCGGTAGCTTGTACTGGACGCCCCGGGTCCGATTTAGAAATAGATGCTTCAATTCTTGCTTGCCGTTTCATATACAATGTATGGGAAAATTAATTTTCTTTTTAATTTTTTTTCGTGAATTTTCCGATATTTTAATACTCATTCTGCTATCGGCGCAGAGAAATCCAACCAATCAAAAATCATTAAAATTGGTTCAGCCGTTCTTGTGTAATATAAATGGTGTATGTAACCCAATGACTGTTTTAACTTGCATCAATGATGTAACCCGACTTTGTTTTATAACATATAGATGTGTATTTCATGGTATTCCTGACACAGAAACCTGACACAAGCTCTTGCATACTCTAAATTTACGTTGTGTATAACAAAGTGCCAACCCTAACGCCCTCTCGACCTGCGACGATATAAAATGCAACGTGTCTTGTGTGCATTTCAGCCAGCGCTGGATCAATGTTGATTCGAGACTATAGGCCCACAGAAAAGAGAAGTAAACAGAACAGAAATGAGAAGGAAAATCTGTTACCAGGCATATGAGTGAACCTTGATTGAACATTCTTATTTAGATCAAAGCGTCGAACTCAGCATCACAGTTGCTAACTGATTTCGAATGACGTTTCGTTTATATGGGTGCAACTGGCTACAACAAATTTCTTACAAAAATTCCTTGAAAGCCGTTCTAATTTAAACAACGAAGAATATTTTCTGTGTAATAGGCCAGTTTGTTGAGACCAGGATGTACAATCAGCCAATTTTTTTTTTATCTTAATTTTTTCTGAAACTGTGTGTCGAGTTCATCCATATAGATAGATGATCATAGATCAGTGGAAATCGCACACTGTGCGATTCACACGATCTTTCGTGTAAACGTTCGTGTTCGTTCAGTGTGGAGTTTTAAGGGTGAGGCCTATGTTCAGTATCTAGTGGACGTCGAATGGCTGATGATGATGACTTTTCTCGCCAACTGTACCGTATTGGCTGTTACTACCCACAAATACAAAATTGTTATTTTTATTCTACTGGCTTTTTAATGTCTGCTGTTGTGTGTGAAAAACGCATAAATCTGAAAATAGCCTTTTTTCGTTGTATTACAATACTGTATTATAATTGCATTACGTTTATTTATTATTTGATCAGCAAAAATAAACGAAAAATTAAATGGGTTCGATTCCCACCTAGGGCAAACATTTATGTTATGAACATTTTATATTTTGTTCTATATCTGGGTGTTAGTACGTTTAAAAAAATACATAATGAATGTAGGTATATCTGTCTCTGGCAGCTATATCCCAAGCTTTGCTTAGTTTGGGGTCAGATCATTGCATGTGGAAAAATGTCCCGAATATTATTTATCTATACTAATATTATAAAGAGGAAAGATTTGATTGTTTGTTTGTTTGTTTGTTTGCATTGAATAGGCTCGGAAACTACTGAACCGATTTGAAAAATTATTTCACTGTTGGGATGCTGCACTATTCCCGGTTGACATAGGCTATATATCCCGGCTTCGCCCGTGCGAAGCAGGGGCGGCCTACTAGTTTATTAATAAAAGTGAAGTTAATATTATTCCCGCGTAGAACTTTATGTTGCCTGGAATTTTGTAGGTATTTATCTGATTTATTTCGGAGAATTCCCTCCTGTCCATTTTTCTATCGGATGGCCAGTGTGGACATGAAAAGGCGACACCGTTTCATTGTTGATATTCCGAAAACCCGTACGAAGCGATTTGATTAGACTTTTATTGGGCGAACCAGTAGACTGTGGAATGCGCTGCCTGAATAGATGTTCCCCGATAGTTACAATCTGGGTGTCCAAGTCCATCCATCCATTAATTCAGTCATTCAGTCCACCTGGTTGTGAATGTATCGGTTTCTTATAAACAAGCGTGCTCCGATGTAGACCGCATCATTAATTTCTCATTAATTCAAGGGATAAGCTATCTCTATACCGAATTTCATACACATCTGTTTAATGGCCTATTATCCGAATAGCGTAGGCAACAAAACGCTCCCTCAGCCCCCGCCAAGTTATAGCGAGGATGTATTTTGCCACGCAAGAGTTAGGACACCCGCGGGGGGAGTGAAACGACAAAAACGAACATAGGTCCAACCTCGATGACGCCTGGCGCGGTACTGAACGCGGCGCGCGTAAATTTTCGCGACCTTTTTACGCTTTTAATTTCACTAAAAAACGAAACTATTCACTATCAAAAATCTATCCAAATCAAAAAATGTTGAATAGGATTGCCTTTCAGTACATGCAATTTCCAGGTTGTTACGAGCTTTCATTAGAGCATAAAACGAAAAAAATAAACTAAATCGACTTTGTTTCAGATTTTTTTTTTGATCGAGGTAAGTTTATTCTATCGTATTTTGAACCAAATCATAAACTCAAACACAGATGTATCTGTGACATGTATTTTTTTTCCAGCTCAAATATTGTAATTTAACTGAATAAAATTGATTTAAAACCGTCAAAATTTGTATAAAAGGCCGTTAATCGTTAACTTAATACACACAATAATTATATTAATTGTTATAATGTTGAAAATTTCCTTTGTATTATTGTTTTTCCAAGCCTCGATTAAAATATATTTTTTGTTTATGGCTTTTGTGAAGATGTCTTACAATTCCGTCGTTCGTTGAACTGATTTTGATTAAATTTCTATGGAAAGAAAGAAAGAAAGAAAACATTTATTTTGCGCACAAAACACTACAACGTCAACATTACAAAACAGAAACAAAAAAGTAATAATCAACCAATCTGCTTTTAAATATTTTTTTCTTCATTTCGTTTCATGAATGACGGGGTTCCAAGGTAACAAAAAAAAATTGAGAACCAATTAAAAATAACAACAAATATAGGTTTTTTATAATCTGTTAAAATTAATATTAGGTATATCTGCATCTAAATGAACTAGTTTTTTTTTTAAAGTAAAAACTTCGAAATTATTTCGATTCAACAGTTCTAAGATCCGGACAAAATCGGACAGATGGTAACCCTTTGTGTGCTTAGTGAGGTGAACCAAAAAACCGTGGCCTCAAAAAAGAAAGCCAATAAACGTGTAGATGTAATTAGATAACACCTTATCGCAATCAGAAAGCAAACGCATCCAAGGCTTTCGGACATTGTTTTAGAGCGAAACAAGACAGTTTGAGTCAATATTAAAATATGCTGTTTTTGTACTGGGTCACGCAAACGTTGATGTTTATCGTAAAAGAACCCAAAATTATTTTGCGATATTAACAAATTCATCATCATCATCATCATCACAGTCAGCCTTTTTAACAGTCCACTGCTGGACTTTTAGCCTACCCCCGAAAGGGTGATTGGGCCATATCCACACCGCGGGCCCAGTGCGGATTGGTGGATTCACATACGCCATTGAATTCCTTCTCCGTACGTATGCAGGTTTCCTCACGATGTTTTCCTTCACCGAAAATCCAGTGGTATGAAAATCCGTACATAAGCTCCAAAGAGCTCATTGGTACGGGCCCGGGGTTTGAACCCGCTTCCTCACGCTTTCAAGTCTAGAGGTCTCTCAAATGGGCTACCACGGCTTATTAACAAATTACGGGAGTCTAAACGGCATTTTTTTAACAACAATTTTATTGTTTCGCATGACACGTTTTTGAAATCTTTAGGTGCTCAAAACTTTTTTTCGACTTAGTGTATGGAATGCTCTGCCTGAATGGGTTTTCCCCGTCAGTTACAATCTGGATGTCTTCAAGTTGAGAGTGAATCGGTTTCTTCTAGGCAAGCGTGCTCGATCGTAGACCGCATCATCGCTTAAATCAGGCAAGTTGACGGCCAAACGCAAGCCTATTATAAAAACTGTCTCAAAGATAATGTTGAAAATTTCCGTCATATAATATCGTTTTCCCAAGCCTCGATGAAAATTATGTTTGTTTTTTTTTTTGTTTATGGCTTTTGTGAAGATATCTTACCAATCGGCTAATGTAGATAGGCCATGAAATGCAGAGTTGTATGGTTTTTTACTGTTTTGACAGGTAGATAAAATTCATAGTTTTTTTAAACTATAAATTATTTATCCCGCGCTTCGTATTTTTTTAGTATAACATGAAGAGGTTATTGTATCAATGTAATAAAAAATATTATATGCAGGTAAGTAGTTTAACTAGAAAACACTAAGAGGATCTATTGCAAGAGCGTGGGACCGACATACGATAAATTATTCCGACAAAACGGTATTCCTAACATTTTCATCTTAAACACAAATTGCTTCTGCTGTCGTGCTTTGTATCGATTCCATTTTACGACTGGAACATCCACAACACTTTGAAATTAAAACTTTTACGACCGGAACCGGAAACCAAACGGAAACTGGGCGATTTCGCGCGCGATTGTACTGCTCGCCCGGAGGCCGTGGCTTAAGTAGTAACTATCATTTAAACTGTGGTGAAGTGGTACAAACTGATGTGTAATCTGCGACGGCGGCGCCTGACGGACGCATCCTAACAATAATTAAACTATGTAGGTCGTACGCCCACAACGAGTACGTTGTGCCACCCGCCAGCCTAGCTAGAACCAAGCCAGGCCCAGCCTACCTCCACCCAACAATCGAGTCTAGAACTAATCGAGCCAGGCAAGGCGAAGTAACTGTTGTTTAATCTGTGGGCAAGGGGTCACGCCTCGCTGGACAACTGTGACCTCGGCGAGCGAACTCTTCTGTTCTTTATTCGATTCAAAATGCGTTCCAGACCGTTGATAAATTGGACGTTCAATCGTTGAAGTTTAAAAATTGCTAGGGATGGGCCTTGTAATTAAGTTTCCGGTTTTATCCGTCACGTATATTTTACAGTTGTGATCATACTAATATTAGAAATTCAAAAATTGTTTGTTTGTTCACGCAGCAATATAACGAAGTGACGACGTCGCCGACGTTGAAGTAATTTTTTTGCATAAAGATTGTTCGAAGTCGAGTGACTTATGAGACTTATTTTTATCCCGGATTTTTAACGGTTTCCTAAGGAATATCTAGGCGAGTGAAACCGCGTGGTGTTACTAGACCACTAGGTGGTGCGTGGTGGTGTGGTATGACTTACAAAATTTACATCGATTAATTCCATAAAAATAATTTAACTAAGTCCAAAATAAGAACAAAGGACCAATGTCTACGGGAAGTCACAAAAATGGAAATAACTTCACTTTTACAATATTATGATAATCAAATATATCAAACCATTAAGAGACTTAATATCTAAAAACTAGCTGCTTTATTTTGGTTTTGTTCGTAAAAAGTAATAATAGTTATGTACAACTTAATTAGTTTTTAGTGTGGTATGCAAAGGCTAATTGCCTGGCTTTGTTGAAAAGTGATAAAATCATTTGACATTTAGATAAGGTGACGTTGACACGCCACAGACTTCATAGATCGTTGTCAATGTGAACTAGATTTAAACGTTAGAGTATACGAAGTAAGAAAAATGCCTTACGTTTTAATGTCATTGTTTCGAATTATATTTTCGAAATCGGAAAAATGCTTTAAACAAGTGTAATCATACAATACCAAACAATAAAAATTTTGCTAAATCTAAATGCATTTTTATCGACTTTTTTTAATAATGCTAATTTCAAAGCATTTTGCATACTTGTGTAATAATTTGATGGTGGTGATAATATCTCACGTGCTTAAAGATACGTCAAAAGAAAAACTTGTTATTCTTTTATTCAAAGTGAAAAAACTACGATTTTGTTTAACAAATTAGAACGTTTTAGTATTCCAGTCAACAACGTTGTTGAAAGGCACCTATTAAATTTAATGTCACAGGCTGCTAACTATTATAATTATCATAATATATTTGTGAATAGATGAATAGAGACCGGGACAAGAACTTTTGACGTAACGTTCTGTGACAATGCCAAAAATATGTCACATAATCGGATTTACAAGTCAATGGCCCGACAGTTCTTACTAAGAAATCACTAGAGCGCTACTAACGGTATGCTTAAACGACGATTGAAGTGTTTTTGATATACGAAAAAGGAAATCGGTCTTAAAAATCATGACTTTTAGTGTTTGTTTTTTAATCTGCATTTTAAAGCTTATTTTAACAGATTTTTTGCTAAAAATCCTACTTAAGTTCCATTGTTAATTTGATCAAGGTTTGACAATATTACTCGTATGTACTGACATGCCAAATTTTGTAGTAAAATTGATGATGAAAGAATTATTGCACAACTTTTTATAAGTAAAAGGACACACCAATGTACAGGCTGCAGAAATAACAATTTGCATTTATTTATGAAGAAGTTAAAGAGAAAATTCTACACAAGATTAAATAAAATTGTCTCGTTGTAAAGAAGCGCAACAATGGGATGAAATCTCAGAGCGCATCTGTCAAATCAGAATGAGAACGTCTCTTGAAACATGAAATGAGAAATGATTTTGCGGCGTATGTCATTTGTCAGATGTTGACGGGACAATGTCAGTTATTGTTTTATTATTTCGTGTAGAAGTTATTTCCATGCCATTATTTATATATTTTTTATTTTCTATAACCTATATGGGAGCACTAAGTAGTTGCGAAAACGTTGATGCGTCGCACTTTTATGTGAAAAACTTTTTGAATAGGTTGTCAATGCGAAAACTCACCTAAGTATTTATAATAAGTACATATTATTATAACAATTGTTCTTTCAAAATGTAGTTTTCTATTTCTTTTAGATTTGAACTTTTATAAGTAAATAGTTACCTAAATTCTATAAATTCACATTGTATAACTATAAACATTCTATCAATAAGTAGGTAGGTAATAATTTTTTTGGTAAGATACAATTTTTTTTTTTTCATTTTCCTCAAACCTAAATTGAACCTGGAAACTCCCAAACGCAGAACAAACGAGATGTTACTGCATCCAAGATAAAAGCTAATCCACCTACTTTCCATATTTCCAACAAATAACGCAACTGATTCTACGTACCATAAAAACACAATTAGACACGACAAACGTTTCCAATGATATGATTAAAGATTTATTACTTTATCCCATTGAAATTCTAACCGTATCAATCAACACACAGTTTTTTTTTAAAGAAAACCTTAATAAAAATCTAAACATTAAATTGGAAACGTCAAATAAAAAAATATTAAAGCTCCTCTAGTAAAAAAGCTATTAATTCAATATTTCAACGCCAATCAAAACGATACCCGAAACTGTATACCCCAGACGAAATACGATGCCTAGAAAAAAAATACGTTAGCAAAAACTTCCCGTCTTAAGCCGCAAAAGCTCCGAGCTTTCAATCGATATAATAAAAAAAAAAAACTTACGTCACTCGTCGAATCCGCAGAAAAAAAAGTAAAGCACAAAACTGAAAGTCACTATTTTTTGTCTATTGCCGTTGTTATCGCGATTGATGGCAATTTTTCGTTAATTTTACCGGTTTTTGGTGCGAAAGAACGCGCGCCTGCCGCCTCGCGTGCAAGCCACTGATCTAATTCCGCGCGACGGCTGTGAAAGTGACGTAACGCCGCCATGTTGCCCCGCGCTCCGTCCTTCCTCTCCCCCTAGCCGCGCCTAGCTTCCGCTCGGAAAAATGCACTATTTAATCAATTTCAGGGCAGTTGAATGTTTTCACAAGCTCTCTGTCTCTGGGGTACTAAAGAGATTACCTTAAAAATCGACTTCGATTCCAATCTGGGTTCGAATGGCATGTTTAAGTTAGGCCTTCATTATTAGTTCTATACTATAATAGCAATGATGAGGCCGTGGTCCTCTAAGGAGGCTAAGAACTCAAATTCTAGGGAACGCTAAACATTTTATTAACCTTACATGAACTTACTTTTCAATTTCATGCGGAACATTTTCAAAAGTTGTTTAGGTTATTGTGTTCTGTAGCTGTATAAGTTATCGTATTATTCCGTAACTGCGCGAAGTTTTCCACCAATCGATGTTCTTATCTGTCAGTTACAAGCGTTTTGACGCCACGCGAGCTTTATTGCTGCTGCGGGAAACTGTTTCGAACATGGTTTTGATTGCGGTATTTCAATTGAATAAAGACTTTATACCACAAAATAGGCACAGTAATGTCGTATTTTTGAAATCTATTACTAAGACAAATCTGTGGAATGATTTTTTTATAAACATAATTCAGTTGAGTAATTAAAAGTTAGTTGGCAGAATAAAGTCACAATAAGAAAAGTAAATTTTTTGACATACTTTGTTTTGGAAACGAGACGACAATTTCAATCATTACCAAATACTTTTGGACTCCAATCAAAAAATTATCACAAAAAAAACACTGTAGTTATCTACATAATATAAAAACCAATGTGTGTATGAACGGCTGGACCGATGTTCACTGGCAGATAGCTGATGTTATAAGGAGTAACTTAGGCTACTTTTATTGAGAGTAGGTATCCATGCTGGTGAAAACACGGGTCACACGCACAGCTAGTAGTTAATAAATTATTTTTAATGCGATTTTTTAAAATAAAACTGAGTGACGGCCTCTATGGCTTTTTAGCTTTGTTATGAAAATTTATTGAACTGTTTTTTTTTCCTGAAACAGGAATTTGATGTAGGTACAATAGAACAGTATTACGAGTATGTAATAGAATTATGTTTAAATAGTCAGGTAAAGGGTTACCATTACGACAGGCCGCAACTGACAGGCATTTTAAGGCCTCGACAGGCGTGCAGCGGGCATTTGTCTGAGACAGGCAATCGAAGCAGGCAATAATCAATTTTGCGCGCTTCCGTAAGTAAAAACTATATTGGCAACCTCAACGTCAAAATCTTTGGAAACCTTCACAAATGTTAGAAAAAAATCTCTAAAAAGACGTCACAAGAAAGAAAAAAAAGTCATAGAAGAATCAAGAAGAGTCAAGAAGTCATAGAAGAGTTACAATCTGGGTGTCTTCAAATCACGAGTGAATAGGTTTCGTCTAGACAAGCGTGCTCCACCGTAGACCGCATCATCGCTTAACGGCCTATTATCCGAGTTGCGTAGGCAACAAAACGCTCCCTCAGCCCCCGCCAAGTTATAGCGACGATGTATTTTGCCACGCTAGAGTCAGGACGCCCGCGGGGGGAGTGCAACAACAAAAACGAACATAGGTCCGACCTCGATGACGCCTGGCACGGTACTGAACGCGGTGCGCGCAAATTCTCGCGACCTTTTTACGCTTTTAATTTCACTAAAAAACTAAACTATTCGCACTATCAAAATTCTATACAAATAATTATTTTTTGAATAAAATTGCCTTTCAGTACATGCAATTTCCAGGTTGTTACGAGCTTTCATTAGAGCATAAAATGAAAAAAAAAAAAATAACTCGACTTTGTTTCAGTATTTTTTTTTTTTGATCGCGGGTAGTTTATTCTATCGTGTTTTGAACCAAATCATAAACTCAAACACAGATGTATCTGTGACGCATTTTTTTTCAGCTCAAATATTGTACTTAAACTGAATAAAATTGATTAAGAGGCCGTTAATATCAGGCGAGTTGGCGGTCAAACGCAAGTCTATTATATAATTTAAAATAAAACTGAGCAAGTGCCTTTACGTATTTTGTAAACAAAGTACAAGCTAATTATCACTACAAAAATAATTTTACAACCCATAGACCGTCAAAGTCTAAAGACAACCAAAATGCTCTTGCCAACTATAAGTTGGCAGCGTACCGAGCATGCTGGCGGCATTACCACGCTGAATTCAATGCTTATGCGTTGAGCCAGAAACACGCGGCGCTCTTTGCTTGATTCTGACTGTGACTTTGACTTGTTTGACGTTATATAATGCCTTGTAAACGTAGGTATTTATTATTCCGACTGAAGGACTGTGAGTCATAGTCATGAGACAAAAAACTTACCATTACTAATAATAAAACGCAATTGATATATTTGCTTTGAAAATTAAATATTACTGCCATAATCAGGAATAATAATATTACTGCATTAATATTCAGAAATTTATTAATCTACTTACCTCTGTGACGTCATAATTAGCTTATGTCAGATTAACTTCGGTCGGAAAACGGGTGTTTCCCGACGTTTTCCCTGTGGGAATTTACTCTATGCTCGGAAAGAGTAATATATTTCTACTATTTACAAACAGAAAGAAATGGCAGAGAAAATTTTAATTGAATGCGTTTTTATTTAATAGACCAAATACAGTACAATAGTACCAAATTCAATAGTCTACTCTGCAACTGAATTTAAAAACAGTTTAAAACCGATTGAGTTGAAATTTTGGATAGGTATATGTTTAGTTTGGATAACAATGCATGGTTAGCTAAGTAACGTCATTCTAAATCCAATATGGCGGACTCACAAAGATGTCGATCCAATTAAATTTTAGTAGAATACGAAAAAAAAGCTTATTTTAGAAGATTATTATTAATTTTATTTAACTCCTTTTACCACCGTACCGTGCGTGCCCCTGTATAGCTATAGTCTGTCAAATATAGGATGATAGTTTTGACAGGTCACGCCCAAGGAGTATCGTATTTTTTCCGGTAAAATGTACTACAAAAATAATGTCGTACTTCATTGATGGGTACCGCCCACTTAGTGAAGTGCCACGCATTATGAACAACCACAGACTAACGAAACTCGGTTTGGAAATAAAATAAATCAGAATGTATACAGGTAATTATATTATTTTTGTAAAAATTAAAGTTATTTGCAATAATCTATCACGCAATTACTTATTTAAAAAACTATTGCTTAGGTACTTAATGAATGATTTCATTATTTCAGCATAACCGTGAAAATTTCGATTCCAAGTTCTATGAGAATTTTTATTTTATTTTTATTTATTTAGATACACAAAACAGATAACAATCAATTAATTCCTTAAATAAATATGTAGTTATAAAAATCTGAACTGGATTGTCACCCAAAACATGTGCATACAAAAAAGAAATTGACCAACATGATGAAAGTACCCATCCGCATTAGCAATGAGCTTGCTAATGAGCACCTCCAAGATGGCAAAACATTTTACTAAAATATTATTTATAGGTGATCGAATAGGTTCATTAACGATTATACATTACCTCATCCTTACTGTGAGCTGTCAAAATTATCATCCTATTTTAGACAAAGCATAGTCTAAGTGTTTGCAACCACAGAATAGAGAAATAATTAGAACGGAAATGAGAAGGACAAATCTGTTACCAGGCATTATGACAGAACCTTGATTGAACATTCTTATTTATGTCAACGTGTCGAACTCCGCATCCAAAGAACTTGAACCTTACCTTTTTGGGTTAGGTCTCAAAGTTCTTTGTCCGCATTACAGTTGCTAACTGATTTAGACTGACTGACGTTTCGTTTATATGGGTGCAAGTAGCTACAACAAATATCTTACAAAAATGCCTTAACAACCTGTTTTAAATGTTTATCAGGATTTGTCACGTATTATTTAAATTAGGTAAAAATATGTACCTTTTGCTCGACGTTTCGACCATGTTAAAATGGCCGTGGTCACGAGCTGACTCAAAACTGCGGGTGAGTCCGGCGAGAAGAGCGGGTGTTTTGTTCTTCTACCCTCACTTGATCATGTAAAATCGCAGGGTTGTCACTACGACACACAACACTGACTGTATCGGTAAATGTCCTAGTACCTGCACCGCGGTTTGTACACTTGCTTACTATGGGATTCCACGACGCCGCTAACTCTTCCCGGTTCATTTAAAACATGCGTTCAAATCGCGGAAGTTTAATAATTACTATTGCCTTGACAACCATTCTGATTTAAACAATTTATTTTCTGTGTTTTCAACAGTTTCCATCCATGACCTCTTCGTAGATCTGCGCCGGCCGCGCCATTTCCTCATTATACCCGCCCATTCTCGCTTGTTCCTTCCGTTGCTAATCCGGAGTTATACGGTTGATACAACCCACTCAGCGTTTGTTGATCACACGACTGGAAACATACTTATATTATCAACCAGCGACCCACCCCGGCTTCGCAAAAATGATCTAACTGATGGTGAAAACCGAATCAAAATCCGTTGCGTAGTTTAGGAGTTAGCGGTTATACACAGACGCGGAAAGCGACTTTAATTTATAATTATAATGATAATTTTATTCATAATAATTATTATTTTTATTCATAATATCAACATTTAAAAATAAATCATAGAAATAATCATAATAAACAAAATAATAATAATAAAAATGTGGGATGTTGACTCGACGATCATTGTCCCGATAGTCGTTTCGTTGAACGGCCTTATAGCGAAGAGCCTCGACCACCACCTTAAGAGGCTCAGAGGTCAGATGCAGAAGGCGGTAATCCTTGACACGGCACGTATTGTCAGGAGGTTCCTCACTCTGCAGCCCTAACCACCGGTAGCTTGGGCCCTGCCCCGCTGCCGGCGGCACTCTAGGTTTTTTTTAATTTTATAATATTATCTTGTTTTTATACATTTATTGTAAAAAACTTAAATTTAAGAATAAAAATAAATTATGTGAATAAAAATATTTTTAATTTATTGATTAGGAACTTAAAAAAAAAACAGAAAATTAATGAAATCTTAAAATATAAACTAAAAACTAAAACTTAAAATAACTAAATAAAAGCTACAATTAAACTAAAAGATGAATGAATAAAAATGTTATTCTAATTATAAGATTTATAAGTATATTATAATTTATACTATGTAGAGATAGGGAAGAGATGCGAAAATGTGTTTGTTTGTTCTTTTTTCACGCAGCAACGGAGAAAAGAGTCGTCCTATCTAACAAAACAAAAAGAAAATGGCCGCCATTACGTAAAGTTAGTCGGCTAAGGTGAGAACCTTAGACGAGTTTTCTTTTTGTTTAGTTTTTCCAATAATTGAATAGAGATTTTCCATAGCACTACAAACTAAATAATAGAATAGAATAGCTAAATAGATGATTACGTTTCGTACAATTTGACCATTGTAGCACGGTCCTACAAAAATTGCTCTAACAAATATTACTCATAACTTTATTAAATGACGGCCATTTTACCGGCGGCCGCATATCTAGAGTGCTTGTATATTATTTACATTAATTCCTTCTCGCAAATGATACCAGGATTTAGTTTCTCGAAAATTTATAAAAATGTTTTTAGGGCCGAAGTCAGATTAAAATATGGGCCAAAATCAGAATTCTTCATGCGGACCTCAGAGCAAATAAATATACAGAGGGACTACCGCGAACACGAAAAGTGAATCCACTTTTTGAAACATGTGTGCGTAGTCGAAGTTCGTGTCGTGTAATTCATTATAATAAGTGATAATATAAATACTTACATGTGGAAATATTCCATCCTTTTTCTTATTTACTTTTGTATTGTTTTAACAGTTCTTAACACTGCAAGAAGTAATTGTTTCTTTTTAAAACGGACGTTTTCAGTACGACGTTCTGACAAGAAATTCACGTAGTTTTGAATGCGTATGTGTGCGTGAGTCTTGTATTTATAGGGAATTCACGTAGTTTTGAAAGCGATTTTGACGTCACTTTGGCAGTGCGCCGTAGGGACTCTGTATTTTTATTTGCTCTGATATGCGGGTCGAAACTCACTATTTGCGTGATACACTCATCACGAAATCTCGAAAACTACTTGACCTACGAAGCTGAAATTTGGCAGGTAGATTTTTTATGGGATGTGGAGGTCCGCTAAGAAAGGATTTAGTGAAAGGGCCGAATTAAGAGGGGTAAATGGAGACTGAAAGTTTATATGAAAGTCTACGCGTACAAAGTCGCGGGCAACAGCTAGTTATATATATTTCACAATTACACCTTTACTCCAATTTAGACGTTATGTCGCTTGCATAGTATTCAACGTCGCTTGTCCACTGTGTGTCTGTGTCATCTTAGCGCTTCGCGCGGCGTTGTAGTCGGCTCGAGGTCGCTTTACAACTAACCAAAAAGTCCGACGAAACTGTGAGAGTCGCTGGCATCCAGTGGATGCAAAAAAATAGACTGTCGTTCAGTGTGGAGGTTAAAAGTGGAGGCCTATGTACAGCAGTGGACGTCTTCTGGCTGATGATGATGAACCAAAAAGTCGGTGCAATGCGTAGCGAGCGCCAAGTTTTGGTTCGGAATTTTTTTGCACGTTTGTGACTCTAAGTATTGTATCTCGATGACTGTACCTATCATTTTCACACAACTTTGGGAGTAGGCTAGAAAAGTAAATATTTTCTGTGCTATTTTATCACCATGGCATAGATTTAAAAGATGATAAACTCTCTTTATTTTAAATTTAAGAGGAAGATTAGTATGTATTTTGACTAAATACAAAATACAGCAATCCATCATGCTAAGTGAAATACCAAACATAACGAATGACGTCACGATTATGAAAACAAACACCATTTGTTTGAAATTTCGCAGAAAGTTCAGTGGGCAAAGTACGAATATCTGATAGGTATCGATATGCTTACAAATTTTGAATATAAATTTAAATTTGTATGGAATTCCATTAAGTATCCAATATGACGTTGATTTCAGCAAAGAATCCCTGGTTCAGACTAAGCTTGTTAGTCTTGAGCATCGGTGCAAAGTTGCTAGTCTATCGGTTTTTTATCAGATACATTTCGGGGAGTGTGCATCGGATTTGCATGATCTAATTCCCTCCTGCCCATTTTTCTATCGGACTGCCAGATCGGGCACAAAAAATCGACACCGCTTTTTGGTTGATATTCCGAAAACCCGTACGAAGCGCTTTGATTCCACTTTTATTATGCGAACTGCTAGTCTGTGGAATGCGCTGCCTGAATGGGCGTTCCTCGATAGTTACAATCTGGGTGTCTTCAAATCACGAGTGAATCGGTTTCTTTTAGCCAAACGTGCTCCAACTCCACCGTAGACCCCATCGATTTCCATCAGGCGAGTTGGCGGTCAAACGCAAGCGTATTATTAAATAAAATAAAATGGTATTCAATATTCTTACTTTACTCACTGTACTGTTGAAATGAAGATCCTTACGTCATAAGCAGACGCTATCGCCTGCAAAATATTTTGCACGAATTCAGAGTTTGTAAATACGATCAAATTTTCTTACACAATTTTTTTACAAAAACTAGCGACCCGCCCGCCCGGCTTCGCACGGGTGTAATTTACGTGCGAAGCCGGGGCGGGTCGCTAGTTATATATACAGTGTAATCTCACTAATCCGGCACTATTAAAAACCGGAGGGTGCCGGATTATTGGAATGTTCGGATTACTGGGTTATACTGAAAAAGTCATAGGTAATAAATAAAATAAAGCATTTCATAGAGAGAATAAATGTATGTAATGTATTATGGAACAATTGAATTAACATGTAGGTACATATGTAATTAATGATAAGTTAAAATATGATAAGTTTTGAGGTTAGACTGCTAGTCGATGACGCAGCGACACAAGCGCACACGTATAGAGGGGTAAGGGAGGCGTGGGCGGAGGGTGCCGGATTATTGGACGTGCCGATCTATCGAAGTGCCGGATTAGTGAGATTATACTGTATATAAACCTTCCTTGAAAATGTATCTAACTGATGGTGAAAACCGCATCAAAATCCGTTGCGTGGTTTAGGAGGAGTTAGCGGCCATACAGACATACAGACAGACAGACAGACAGACGCGGAAAGCGACTTCAATTTATGCTATGTAGAGATAGAGAAGAGATAAGTTTATTGAAAATAGCCATAATCACGTGTTTTTTCATTTAAGGGCGAAGAGAATATAATTTTACACTGAAATTACTACTGTCACAGAATACTCCAAGGAAAAGAAAGTTAACTCCGCAAAGAAATTTAAATAAGGACTCTATCAAAGCAATAAAGTAGCTTTTTAGGGTTCCGTACCCAATGGGTAAAAACGGGACCCTATTACGAAGCCTACGATGTATGTCTGTCTGTTTGTCTGTCCATCCGTCTGTCCGCCCGTCTGTCCTACCTATTAGAAGCTGTAAGTATCTTTCGAACTGTAATAGACAGCCAGTTGAAACTTTTACAGATTATGTAACGTTACGGTGGATTAACTTAAAATAATAAAATAGTCAAGAAGTAAAAACGAAAGAGCGGTCCCTCATACAACAAACATATTTTTTTAACGTATTTTTGTATTAGCTCTAATGTAAAAATGGTAATACTTACAAGCGTCAAACTTGGCATATATATAGTACACACTCTAAAGTATAACAACAAACAATAAATAATGGCCAAATGCGAGTCGGTTACAAATTTCTGTTCATTACCAAGTTATAATAATTATATTATAATTATAGTGTGTTATACTCGAGCACCTGTAGCAAAATAATTAACAGTGGCTGTAGCTTTAAGAGGGAGGCCTTTGTCCAGCAGTGGACGTTTAATGGCTGCTGATGTGTGTGTGTGTGTAGCTTCGACAGTTTTAGAAGATAGAGGTCAATAACTGGTAATTCGCTTACTTGGACAACCTTAATTTTTTGTGGTGGTACGGAACCCTCAGTGCGCCAGCCCGACTCACACTTGGCTGGTTTATTATTTGCGGTAAATCATATTTAGTTGAAATTATTAGCAAACTAGCGACCCGCCCGCCCGGCTTCGCACGGGTGTAATTTACGTGCAAAGCTGGGGCGGGCTAAGCTAAGTAAGCTAAGCTAGTTATATATATAAACCTTCCTTGAAAATGTATCTAACTGATGGTTAAAACCGCATCAAAATCCGTTGCGTGGTTTAGGAGGAGTTAGCGGCCATACAGACATACAGACAGACAGACGCGGAAAGCGACTTTAATTTATACTATGTAGAGAAGAGATAGAGAATCAACATTGAAATTTTAGTACATTTTTCACCTCATAGAACAAATTTTGAAAATACACCACGCAAATGAAAAATGCACGCCAATGCATTTTAGATAATTATATAGCCCGTTGGTCCAGTTAGTTAGTAGTGAACCTGCCTTCTGCGCTTGGGGGCGTGGGTTCGATTCGATTCCCACCTAGGACAAACATTCATGTGATGAACGTTTTGAGTTTGTTCTATATCTGGGTGTTAATAATTATTTAAGTATGTTTTTTTTATTTGTAAAAAAACCTATACCTATTTGCCACTGGAGTATATTATATTTAAAAAAATATATATGTATATAAATATCTGGCAGCCATAATTATAGCCTCGTATAAGGTGTGAAAAAATGTCCCGAATATTTATTTAATTCATTTTATGATTATCACCCAAAACAACATGGCAGAGACTTACCAAGACGGCAGTGGATTAACAAAACCCACTAAATACGGTTTAGTAGTAATCCCTCCACATCTAACTCTGTTAACGTCACCGGATTACCAACTTGGCTCATTAAAATTTTGTGAACTGCCATTAATTACTGAATGACAAATTAGTTTTGACGTTTATGTGGCAGCGTGAAAGTTGGGCCGAGTGAAGAGCGATTGGAATCACAGAAAAGAAAAAAATACGTTTATTTTTCTGTGATTGGAATCCGAAGAATCACAGAAAATGTTTTTTTTTTTACTAAAACGGCTGACAGAGCATTTTTGTAAAGAATTTGTTGTAGCCAGTTGCACCCATATAAACGAAACGACAGTCATTCGAAATCAATTAGCAACTGTGATGTGGACAAAGAACTTTGAGACCTATCCCAAAAAGGTAATGTCCAAGTTCTTTGGATACGGAGTTCGACGCGTTGATCTAAAAAAGAATGTTCAATCAAGGTACACTCATAATCCCTGGCGACAGATTTTCCTGGTCATTTCCGTTCTATTTACTTCTCTTTTCTGTGATTAGAATGTTTTTATGTTGAAGGTCCTCACACGACTACAATATCTCTTTATTACACACTGAAAATATAAATGACACAAATAGGTACTTAAACGGCAGTATTATATAATGGGCGGCCTTATCGCCTAAGCAAAGCTCTGATGCTGATATAATTATCAGCATCAGTTTTTTAGAGGTGAAACAAATGTATTTTCGTGATGTTTCCAAAACTTTACATAGGAAGCCTCTAGTAAAGTGTCCACCACTTTACTAGGGCATAACTTGGACTTGACCGTGACTTACTTTGCTTGACTCTGACTGTGGCTATGACTTGCTTGTGGGCATTGAACATTTGGATTATATGCTTATCGAGAATTTATGCATAAGAAGTTATGCAGAAGATTTATTTATAATTTTAATATTTAACGGCCGGTAACCGAGTCGCGTAGCGTACACGACTCGGATAACCGGCCGTTAAATATTAACCCCCGCCAAGTTATAGCGACGATGTATTTTGCCACGCTAGAGTCAGGACGCCCGCGGGGGGGAGAGCAATTACAAAAATGAACATAAGTCCGACCTCGATGACCTGGTGCGGTACTGAACGCCGTGCGCGCAAATTCTCGCGACCATGTTACAGTTTTAATTTCACTAAAAAACTAAACTATTCACTATCAAAATTCTATCCAAATATTTTTTTTTTTTTTATAAATTTGCCTTTCAGTACATGCAATTTAATTTCCAGGTTGTTACGAGCTTTCATTAGAGCATAAAACGAAAAAAATAAACTAAATCAACTTTGTTTGTTTTTTTTTTTTTGATCGAGGAAATTTTATTCTGTCGTGTTTTGAACCAAATCATAAACTCAAACACAGATGTATCTGTGACATGTATTTTTTTTTTCAGCTCAAATATTGTAATTAAACTGAATAAAATTCATTTAAAACCGTCAAATTTGGTATAAGAGGCTCTTAATAGGCTTCTGTTTGAGCACCACCCCGCCTGATGGTAAGCGAGCCGCCCCGCGTTAAACTTTCCCGCTCAATCTTATCACTCAAATTTCACAGATGTGATTTTTGACGAAATATTTATATAAAAACGATAAAAGTATTAAGTATTATGCCACAATTTGACTTTTAATAAAGTAAATAACGCTTGATCCTTCTGGGAAATTATTAGTTCTACAGAAATATTTAACGCGCATCAAAATTTATCAACTTAAATAGCACTTTGCCCCGAACTGTTACCTCGCGACCCCCATATCTTCACAACCCATTGACTCAGTTCAAATAGACCTGAGAGAGGGTTAAAAAACACTTTTTACTTGCCTACAAAATTTCATGAAGATCGTATAAAAGAACGTCGAAAAAATATACCTACAAACCTACAAACATACATAAAGACGTTGATTTATTTCCGTATTCTTATACTTTTTTTTATGCCTTAGGTCCCAAACAAGCTAAGGGGCCGCCTGATGGTAAGCGATCACCGTCGCCAATGGATATCTGTATCATCAGGGCCATCACAGGTACGTTGCCGAGACTAAATTTATGAAGTTAAAATTACTCGGAAATGCCGCAAATTTCGCTTCGCTCGGTTAACTAAGATATATGCACTTATTTGCAGATTTTCAGATTGACAGTACCTAGGTTAGAAGGTAAGGAGCAAAGCGCAGCGATTCATGGATATCGGACTGATGGTTAGCGCTAATATTCAAGATAATTATGAAGTTTCAATAGAAAAAAAGCGCTGACTAAGTTTAGGAACGTAACATAAGTATATAAGTACCGCACTACCTACAACAAAACAATAACAAAATCTGTACATTTAACTGCCAAGAAATCAGATAGCGATACCCCAAGCGAACTCCGAAAGTACTTTCCTATCAAATAACAGATAAAAACACAAAAAGCCAGTAAAAGTTTTTTCTTGCTCGATTGAACACGATGATATCGATGTCTTTAACAATGGATCCAAGATGGCGGACCGTTTCCCGCGCTTTCTTATGTCACTCTAGCTTTTGACGGCGGGAAAAACTGACGATTTTTTTTATATGTGGGGCAAAGACAGTTGAACTTTATTCAGCCAGAAAAAAATATTTTCCGTGGAAATATTAAATAATATTATTATTATCTTCCTATGGCTTCTATTAGGCTGCTCAAAGGCCTTTTATATGACTTACACTCTTATCATAGCAAAAACAACCAGCATGCAATCCGAAACACAGAAAGGCTCATTTTGTTAATATCATTTGTAACGTTCAAAAACCGACCAGAATGAAAATTTATCTTAATTTAAAAATAACTACGAAATTACCTACTAATAAGCTCGCTTCTCGCTTAATTGTGATACAGGGATAGTGTAGCTTTTTACCTATTATATGATAGTGTTGCTTTTTTGAATGGGCAATCCAACAGATTTTGTAGTGTTAGTTGCCAGTAAAAAAAACTTATAATATCACAAACTTTACCTTTCTTCGCGTTACCTCTACAATATTACTTAGCTAGTGTTTTTTTAATGCAGTAAAACCTATATTATAGCTTCTGTTCCCGCGAAGATAGGAATTTTTTTGAGTGAGACCTTTTTTTTAGCAAAAATTATTTGTGACGGTTATAAATTCGGTCCGTGTGCCGCGTAGATCGTGGGTCCAGTTGACTCTCAACTCTATTTCTCAATTTTTTGTAACGTTCCACCCATAACATTAAATTAGAGTTAACTCTAAGGAAATGCAAATAAGTAAACGTTAAAAATAAAGCAATAGGATGTCAGAAAAATAAGAATTTAATTCTTAAACCGAGGTTATAAACAACGATTAAATGTAAGCAGGATTTATGAAACTTTGGCTGTTCGTACACAGAGGCAACGGCTTCCCCATCCAAGGGAAGGGTACGGTATCAAGTCGTTGCACGTGAGAAGGTAGCCTAAGACGTGATTCGTGATCCTTGCATCGTACATGACATGACTACTCAAGTCGCGAAGCATTGCGAAACTCGCTGTGGACGTACTTATGGCAATTAGTACGAAATTTCAGCCGCGACAAAAAGTAGCGTGTTTTTTTTTACAATAGCTACAATTGTTCGATTACAGCTTGAACTTGTATCTTCAACTATCAATTTTATTGATCTCGCATCTAATATATGCATTGAATGTTATAAGACGCATTTACCTGTCTATACTAAATCGTATCGCTTTATTTGCATACGATGTAATGCAACTAGTTTTAGTACCTACATGTGCTATTGCATGCGCTGTGGCATTACATGACATCATCAGAAGAAGAAGCTGAACAAGCTGAAAGCGCATTAGTATGGGTAATGACGTGTGACAACTGGGTGTGGCTCCTTAGTGGTCGTTTTTAGAACAGGAGGCCGATAGATGTTTGATTGGTTAATTTTTGCTTTCCCTCTGGGTGTTCTCTAGATATAAGTATTAGTAATAATGTCGAATAAATGTATGTATGTAATGTGTGTGTGTTGAATAAATGTGTCCTTACTTTATATTCCATGGCATCCCCGACATCCTAGTGAGGAGCTTTGAGTATAAAGCGTGAATTGTTTTATTATGACAAAAGCACACGACACTCGAGTCGTCAACTTGCGCCATGTCGTGTACGAACGATCCTAGGCTACGCAGTAAGTGTTATTATATTCTGTGACTGAGGGTTAGGATGAAATACTCGAGTCTTGGGATAAAAGGGCAGGAACTTGAGATGTTTCAGGGTACAAGGGACTCAATACTGAGCCGATGAAACGCCACGTGTCAATGGCATAAAATATCCCTTTTATAGACTAGCTGGGGCCCGCGGGTTTTCGATTTCTCTAACTACCTACTTATATCCTTTCCAGTTTTTTTTTTTACAATACACGAGTTTGTAAATTATAGACCCATTTACACGCATGCACAATATAGGTGTTATGTGTGTTTTATTCAAGGGATAATAAAATTACGGTTAAGGCAGAAAGGGTTCATTATGAACAACTTTATAATTATAATGCCGACCCTGAATCGCAAAAAAAACAGCTGTTCCATAGAAAACGGTCATTCAAACTCAACAAAATGCAGATGTTTTTTTTGTGATTTCAGGGTTCCATGCAAGTTCCATGCTAAAGTTGTTCATAATGATAAAGCTATTAGAAGAATGAACAGCTTTAGAGTAGCATGATATATAAAAAACGATGTTCTAGTATCAAATTGTTAAAACCCGCCAAATCGTAGCCGTAATCAAACAAAGCACTTCTAAAACAAAGCAATAAAAGGTATTATCCAATTTTATGACTGCAAAAGCGACCGCTAGCTTGCTGCACGTCCGAACTCTGTGACGGCCGCGTTGCAATGCAAGTGAGTAGTGACACTTGACAGCCGCCATATTGGATTCTCGTCGGGCACATCTGTCGGATGTGACGCAACAGTTTTGCAAAGTTCTCTTGCGATAGTAAAATTTTAAAACGTTTTCTGTTTGAAGTTTTCTAGAATAATTGCGTGAGTTGGCTTTTCTAAGCGAATTTGTAATAAATATTTATGAGAAAAGTGTAGCGCGGAGCTACAGTTTCAATTGCAATGTTAAACAAACAATATGTTTTTCTTCTAAATGTTTAGAGCAAATGTAAAATGCAATCTAACGGCGAATTATAACAATACTCTAATATTCAGAATGAAGCTCAAATGTAAATGCATTCACAAAATGTTACCTATATATAAAAAACTAGCTGCGCCCCGCGGTTTCACCCGCGTAGTGATGAAAAATGGTAATGATGATAATGAAAAGTAGCCTATGTCACTCTCTGGCTCTTGAAAATATACCCATGCAAAAAATCAGGTCGATCCGTTGCTCCGTTGCAGCGTGAAAGAGGAACAAACATCCATACATCCATACATACAAACTTTCGCGTTTAGGAAGTAGGATACCCTTCTAAGTGCGTGTATTTGTATTGCATCTGGCTCACCGTGCAGAGCTATCTTCGTACATACATTTTCAATATTTTTAAACCTAATAAAAAAGACACTGAATCAAAAAAAAAACGATTGGGCATTATTTTAAACTAGTAGGCCGCCCCTGCTTCGCACGGGCGAAGCCGGAATATATAGCCTATGTCAACCGGGGATAGTGCAGCATCCCAACAGTGAAAGAATTTTTCAAATCGGTTCAGTAGTTTCGGAGCCTATTCAATGCAAACAAACAAACAAACAATCAAATATTTCCTCTTTATAATATTAGTAGGTATAGATAACATTGAAACTAGTAGCAATTATTAGTAGAAATAAAGCAATTATTCGTATTGGTATTTTCATTCGTTCCCCGTGTTACTCAGCCTTACTAACAGTAATAACAGTAATAATACTGGGCAAACGTGTTCCATCTTCGACCGCATCATCGCTTTCCATCAAGCGAGATCGCGGTCAAACTTTACCCTTGTCCGAAGTTAAAAAAAGAACCTACTAATATGGGTATTTTTACCCGTGTTACTATGGAGTCCACCTAGGACAAACAGTCCAACTAGGCAGATCCAACTTCAAGAAAGAGGTCAATCGACGAATACAACTCGGCTGGGCAGGTTCGATAAACTTCGCAACGTCTTCTCGTCCAAAATACCTCAGTGCCTTAAGACGAAAGTCTTCGACCAGTGTGTGTTACCAGTGATGACATAAGGCACTGAAACGTAGTCTCTCACTATGGATCTTATAAGCAAGCTCAAAGTCGCACAACTAGCTATGGATAGGGCTATGCTCGGGGTTTCTCTACGAGATCGAATCAGAAATGAGGAGATCCGTAGACGAATGAAAGTTACCGACATAGCCCACCGGATTAGGAAGTTGAAGTGGCAGTGGGCAGGGCTCATATCACGCAGAACAGATAGCTGATGGGGCCGAAAGGTTCTCGAATGGAGACCACGGACCGGATGAAACGAAGGAAGATGGACAGACGACCTAAAAGAGACCGCAGGGAAACGCTTGGTGCAGGCCGCTTCCAACCGACCCCTTTTGGAGATCGATAGGGGGAGGCCTATGTCCAGCAGTGGACGTCCTTTGGCTGAAATGATGATGATGATGATGAAAATGGGTAAATTTTTGTTTCCCTTGTTACAAATGTAAGTGCTAAAGGGGAAACTGTAGATGGAAACTGTAAGTAAAACAGTTCCATTTATTTTTTCTGAGGAGTTTAATCTTTCGTCCAAAGTCCAATGTTCTTCACCCACTTACATTGTATATCGCCGAAAATAGATTTTTATCTGCTAAAATAAAATAAAAAAACAGTCATTGATACAATAAAACGACTGTCCGAAGTACAATGTGCAAAGATGATTTACTTCCTAGGTCTTTAATCCCACAGAAAAGTCATTTTTTCATTTTCTTTTCTAAGTTTAATCTGGTAATTATTATAATCTTGAAGATAATGTGAAAACATTTTACGGAAGTTATTTTATCAACTGTGTTTCGTACTTAGATAAAGTATACCTACGTAGTCTCTTCTCTATCTCTTCTCTGTCTATGCCTACATAGTATAAATTAAAGTCGCTTCCCGCGTCTGTCTGTCTGTATGGCCGCTAACTCCTCCTAAACCACGCAACGGATTTTGATGTGGTTTTCACCATCAGTTACATAAATTTACACAAAAGGTTTATATATATAACTAGCGACCTGCCTCGGCTTCGCACGTAAATTACACCCGTGCGAAGCTGGGCGGGCGGATCGCTAGTATAGTAATAGATCATTGGTTTCATAATTTTACCGTTTTTGAAGTGAAAAATTCTTGGGCACTTTTTGGGATGGGGATTGTTTTCATAATTATATAAATCAAAAGCCCTGGTAGCCTATTTGGGCAACCGCTAGACATGGAAGCGTGACAGGCCAGTACCAATGAGCTCTTTGGAGCTTATGTACGGATTTTCATAGCACTGGCTTTTCGGTAAAGGAAAACATCGTGAAGAAACCTGCATACGTACCTACGGAGAAGATTCAATGGCGTATGTGAATCCACCAACCCACAACTGGGCCAGCGTAGTGGATATGGCCCAATCGCCCCTTTAGGGGTAGGTCTAAGTCCAGCAGTGGACTGTTAAAAGGCTGATTATGCTATGTTATCATCGAGTTACAATACATATAGAGTCACAATCGTACCAAATAAAATCCGAACAAAAACTCGACGCACGCTACTAATTGCGCCGACTTTTTGGTTAGTTACAAGTTACAGGATAACTGCGATCCAACTACAACGCCACGCGATGCCAGAGCTACGCTAACATAGCGGACAACTAACGTTGAACACTATGCAAGTGAACTAACGTCTAAATTGGAGTAAACGTGGCATTGTAAATTATATAATTAATACAATGTATGTACGTTCGGACGTTTTTTTACTGTTTTCACTGAGAGATTGTGACTCTATAGGTATTGTATCTCGGTGTATGTTATACATCAAAATGGTAGTCAAGTCAGATCGCCGCATCCATTGAATGGCTCTATCATCGATAATTACCCTTAGATTGGAAACTGATTACCCAGATAGGGTATTGGGAGGGCTTCAGAGTGACCCGTCAATGTGATGAATGGCCCTCTCACCCTTCTCGGCTCTCTCGGCCTTTGTTAAGCTTGTAGGCCTGTTTTTTTTTTTGACACGTTCGTCGGATGCTATGCAAAATAAGATAATTAATTATTTTTAATTTTAGGGTTCCATACACAAAGGGTAAAAACGGGACCCTATTACTGAAACTGCACTGTCTGTCCGTCCGTCTTCCTACCTTTAAACGGCTGTATCTTTCGAACCGTAATAGGTAGATAGCCAGTTGAAATTTTCACAGAATATGTAATGTTACGGCGGATTAACTGAGAAATAATAAAAAAGTCAAAAAATAAAAACTAAATTGGGGCCATACAACAAACGTATTTGTCTATTATATGGCGTTGGCTACGGAAACCTAACATATTTGTCCTGACACGCTCTTGGCCAGTTATTTTGATATCAGCTGAAAAGTACAAAGCGCAACAATCGACACCTTTCAGCGTATTAGCTGTAAATCAAATATCGTCAGGTCAGTTGTAAAAACAAAGAAATAATTAGAACATAGGTCGGGCTGGTGTAGGCGCGGCTTAATGCTTCTAAGGCGCGTTCACACTAACGAACTTGACTGGGGTGAATCCCCGAGATCGGACTAACAAGGGAGATCATTATTATTGTATGGGAGACGTGGCGGGTGCGACCGTATCAGGCCTAAATCAGGCTTGATGCCCGGCCTGTTATCCGAGTCACGTAGACAAAACGCTCCCTCAGCCCCCGCCAAGTAAGAGCGACGATGTATTTTGCAGCGAAAGAGTCGGGAGGCCCGACAAAAACGACCATAGGTCCGACCTCGATGACGCCTGGCGCGGGACTGAGTACGGCGCGCGCAAATTCTCGCGACCTTTTTACGCTTTTAATTTCACTAAAAAACTAAACAATTACTATCAAAAATCTATCCAATGGAAAAAACTGTTGAATAGGATTTCAGTACATTTCTGTACATGCAATTTCCAGATTGTTACGAATTTTCATTAGAGCATAAAACGAAAAAAAAAACACTAAATCGACTTTGTTTTAGATTTCTTTTTGATCTAGGAAATTTTATTCTTTCAAATTTTGAACCAATGCATAAACTCAAACACAGATGTATCTGTGACATGTATTTTTTTCCAGCTCAAATATTGTAGTTTAACTGAATAAAATTTATTTAAAACCGACAAATTTGATATTACAGGCCGTTAAGTCGAACTCACCTCGCCGTAGATCATCATCATCAGCCATTAAATGTCCACTGCTGAACAAGGCCTCCCTCTTAGAGAGGGGTGTTGCCATAATCCTCACGCTTGGCAGGCGGCTTGGAGATCGCAGTACGTACACCGTGTACTAACAGGACGCTGCTGCCCATCCTTCGGTGGTTCTGGTCGCAGTTTTAGGATATACCCGGGTCCAATCATATCCGGGTCCATTACCTTAGATCATCATACTAATATTATAAATGCGAAAGTGTGTTTATTTGTTGTGCCCTGCCCACTGCCACTTCAACTTGCTAATCCGGTGGGCTATGACGGTAACTTTCGGTCGTCTACGGATCTCCTCATTTCTGATTCGATCTCGTAGAGAAATCCCGAGCATAGCCCTCTCCATAGCTCGTTGTGCAACTTTGAGCTTGCTAAATGAGGAACATAGTGAAAGACTACGTTTCACTACCGTATGTCACACACACGGCACTGAGGTATTTAAGACGAGAAGACGTTGCAAAGTTTACCGAATGCTGCCCAGCTGAGTTGGATTCGCCGATTGACCTCTTTCTTGATGTTGGACCTACCTAGTTCGACTGTTTGTCATCCTAGGTAGACGTACGCGTCAACAGCTCCAAGAACTGAGTTCGTAACTGATACTGGGGTGGGCACAACATGAATATAACCAGTCCGGTCAAACTGTAGAGGCCAAAAGGCCAACAATACAAGTCAATATAAATATATATATATATATATATATATTTTTTGTTAAATAGATTTAAAAAAACATTGTTTTTTTTAATCTATTAATAGGCTTGCACTTGACCGCCAACTCGCCTGATGTAAAGCGACGATGCGGTCTACGATGGAGCACGCTTGCCTAGAAGAAACCGATTCACTCGTGACATGACTTTAATAATTTAGTTTATTTTCAATACTTTAGTTTATACAAAGTCTGTGTAGTGGATACGAGGCGTGGCCTAATGCTTTTAAGGCGAGTCCACACCGGAAGTCACCGTCGAACAGTCGGAAGCACTTTGCATTGTAGCCAAATGGATTGGAGGTGGCGTGCCACGGGTGTTATTGTCTGCCAGATATAATGGGGCTTAGTTTATGAGGACAGACAGGCATCTTAGGCTTAGTAATAGGGTCCCGTTTTTACCCTTTGGGTACGGAACCCTAACAAGTTAAGGCGTCGACCATATTTAGTTTATGTGAGGTCATTTAATTTTTTGTATTCTTAGGTAACCCTTTCAATTTATACCCATAAAAAAACTGGTCCGCCATCTTTGGAAGTCCACCATATTGGATTTAGAATGACGTTTCTTAGCTAACCATGCATTGACGTCTATTATAATTATTATGTCATACCAGACACTAAGCTAAACCAATCTGACAAGACTAAAATTATCTGCCTCTCTTTTAATTTTAATATGTGAGAGAAGGATGGCAACAATTTTAGAGCTCTCAAAATTTGTTTAGTTTAAAGAATGGTACAACAGAATCGACATCATTGGCGTCTATTCTGTCTTGCCACTCACTAAACTAAAACAATCTAACAGGACTAAAATTATCTGCCTCTCTTTTAATTTTAATATGTGAGAGAAGGATGGCAACAATTTTAGAGCTGTCATATTTAGTTTAGTTTAGATAATGGTACAACAGAATTGACACTAATTGTCATCTATACTATAATATTATAAAGAGGAAAGATTTGATTGTTTGTTTGTTTGCATTGAATAGGCGTCGAAACTACTGAACCGATTTGAAAAATTCTTTCACTGTTGGGATGCTGCACTATCCCCGGTTGACATATCTACATAGTACAAATTGAAGTCGCATCCCGCGTCTGTCTATCTGTCTGTCTGTATGTCTGTATGGCTGCTAACTCCTCCTAAACCACGCAATGGATTTTGATGCTGTTTTCACCATCAGTTAGATACATTTTCAAGGAAGGTTTATATATATATATAACTATAGCGACCCGCCCCAGCTTCGCACGTAAATTACACCCGTGCGAAGCCGGGCGGGCGGGCGGGCCGCTAGTAGGCTATATATCCCGGCTTCACCCGTGCGAAGCAGGGGCGGCCTAATAGTCAAAAAATAAACGTGTATGCAAAATTTCAGCTGAATCAATTGAAGATAACGGGTATAAAATTCTGTTCTAAGATTTGTCCCACACATACTTACATACTAACAGGACAAGTTAAATAAAAGTTTGCAAAATGGATACAACTAAAATTGACAGTGTGAACACGGTCAACACAGAGTGGAGGGTGCGGTGGGATATGGGTATGGGTGCGGCAAGGTCACCGCGTCCACTTACTCCTACCAACTGGGCCGGATGGTACTAGATGATACTTGAATTTTTACGGGTTTTCGCTTAGTTCCATGGTTTTGTTAGCAAAATTTTCGTTTTTAATTCCGTTGTTTAGCGCCCATACCACGGACTCAGATATTGTTGTTTTAAGTAATAGGCTTGCTTTTGCCCGCCAACTCGCGCAATGATGCGGTCCACGATGGAGCACGCTTGCCGAGAAGAAACCGATTCACTCGTGATTTGAAGACACCCAGATTGTAACTATCGGAGAATACACATTAAGGCAGCAAATTCCACAGACTAGCAGTTCGCACAATAAAAGTGGTCGACTTTTAAGAGCAAACTTTTAAAATCCAAATTAAAATGCGTTTAAACAATCTTGTAATTTTGAATTATCCATACTAATTTCTCTCAGGAATGGAGACTACGGACCGGTAAGCGCAGCGTAATATGTCCACCCACAAAATGGACAGACGGCCTAAAAGAGACCGCAGGGAAACGTTGGATGCAGGCCGCTTCCAACCGGCCCTGGGAGGCCAATGTCCAGCAGTGGACGTCCTATGGCTGAAATAATGATAATGATGAATCTCTCTCTCTCTTCCTCACTTTTTCCTCCACTTTGCTCTATTCTCAACATCGTCTTCGAAAACTTTACACTCTCCCGTCCTTTCATCGTCATCATCAGCCAGAAGACGTCCACTGCTGAACATAGGCCTACCCCTTAGAACTACAGCCACACTAAACGACAGCCTGCCATCTGAATCCACTGGATGCCCGCGACTCTCACGATGTTTCAATCCATCTAATTGGAGGGCTAAAACGTCGTATGCCACTGTGAGGTGTAATAATAAAGACGTTATAGGCGAACAACAGAGCTTTAAAAACTGACTAAATGCAGCATATATCTACTTACTTTACTTACCTACGCATGTGTGTGTATGTGCATTTTGTGAAATAAGGGAAAGAATATGAAAGACTTTTTACGCTATATCTGTTGATAGAAAGAGTCAAAAATACAATTTGTTGTGGACACTCGGAGTGCGTGACTGAGAGACAGCTGAACGAAGTCGGGCAGCCAACCTTGCATTCGTCTAGTCAATATGGTGGCGGGCACAACCTATCTACAGGTAAAAATATCTTAGGTAAGCCATAGACCCTTAAAAATAACATCTTTTCATTCTCAAAACTGTTTTTCTGACGTATCTCTAGAGTAATTCCGCTTCAACCTTCGTAAGGAAAACAGTTTTAAAGCTTCCGCATATGACGCCTGATTCAACCAACTATCTTTCCACCTTATCTTGTGTCTGCCTCTGACTTTAAAACCATTCAATATAATTATTTAATCATAATCATATTTATTAATAACAGTTGTTACAGGTTATGGTTACAAAATGGGTAAAAATATTGAAACTTACAAAAACAAGTAAGGCAGCAGAAGACGCCAAGCGGCGCAAGTATGCATCACTTTCAAGTGAATATATATTTGTGCCGCTTGGCGTCGAAACTTTTGGTCCATGGGGTCCATGTACATAAAAAGTTTATAAAAAAAATTTCGCCACAATTAATTGACGCCGCTGGTGACAAGAGAGCTGGCTCATTCCTCGCGCAGAGAATTTCTTTAGCAATTCAACGCGGGAATGCAGCCAGCGTTCTTGGCACTTTACCACACGGGCAACATCTTGTTTTTGATTTTTGATTATATTAGTGTTAATTAGTAATAGTTAAGGCTTTTTTTTATTTTCTTTGTTTGTTATACCTACCTATGTACATACAAAAATACAAATTAATTGTGATTTTTAATGCAACAGAAAATTTCGAATAAAAAGAAGTCAAAAAATAATAAGAAGAAAACACAACACATCATACAAAAAATATCACTTACAAATGTAGGTGATAAAAAAAAATGTATGTCAATACTAAAAATTTATGATTCAAATTGCACAAACTCATTGTAGCTGTAGAACGTTTGCTCGACAATCCAGCGCTTGAGCCGTGACTTAAAACTTCCCATCGCATCGTGGGCGCAGACGTGATATGAATCGGCCGCTTATTATATACTGTTCGACCCATATGTGTCGACTTTGCCGACCTCTCTCAGCGCGCGAGGCACCTCCGCAAGTTTTTCCCTGTTGCGGGTGCTGCTGAGCGTCTTGTAAGAGGCCTGGTTTAATGACATATACCGCAACCTGGAATATAACCAATTCTGGCAATATTTAGGTACTTACTTAAATTCAAACTACTGACTAACTCACTGTCTAATCGCGAAATCTCGAAAATTACTTGTTGAAATTTTCTAGATAAATTCCGCAGAAAATTAAAATGTTAAAACATAATTATTTAAGATGTAAACATCAGCTAATAAAGGATTGCACAGAGACTAATTAAGGGGATAAAAAGAGGGATGAAAGTTTAAATGAAAGTCGAGTCGGCGCCCTCCGTCATCAGAATCAGAATCAGAATCAGAAAATCTTTATTGTATAAACTGTGTACATAGCAATCAGAATAGCAATAGCAGAAAATCTTTATTGTATAAGCTGTGTTCATGCAAAGCGGCAGACCACCGTTTCAGTAAGTGCTATCCTACATAACCTGGCTGTACCTATACCGCATGCTGACACAGTGCAGTTAGGTGAATGTCATATATTTATGTCTCTGAACTTTTGAAGTTCTTGGACATATCGTTTTCCTCACAACGTATTTCTTCACTGTTTTTGAGCAACGAAATCGAAACTGACATAATTTATTTAAGTACTAATAAGTCTATACTGCAGGGCCGAGGATCAATCCGGGTGCAAACGGATTGTAAAGTGCACATGCTACCGCTCAGCCACCATCGCTCACACCACAGAACTATATTGTCTGTGGCTCACACCAAGCACAGCTTGTGGCTAGTGATGTATGCTGTAACACGATACAGCCGGTTTTCTTTAGATTTCCGCTCTTTCACAAAAAAAGCCCTATACGCTCCTAGAAAGCGATGGTAGCCGAGCGGTAGCATATGCGCTTTACAAGCTGACGGCAGAGCTTTCCGATCTGTTGGACTGAAATTTGATTTTACGTGCGCATTCCAGCTTTGATAAAAGGATCTTTTTTTATGTAATAGTAGATAAAGAATCGACGGGCCACCTGATAGTAAGTAAATACCGCCGCCTATGGACACCTACAATACCCAGGGCATTGGCGGAGCATTGCCTACCTTTGAGAACTCTATTCACTCTTCGTTTGAAGCAATCGAGGTCATATTTTGGAGGAAAAACTGAAGGTGAGCCATTCCACAAATTACAGGTGCGTGGCTGAAACAATCGATCAAATCGAACAGTGCGAGACTTCCACGCATCTATAATGTGTGGATGGATAGTTTTACCAGAAGAAGAAAGAAAAGAAATAAAAAAGTCATCACGTGTTCCCATCAAAACCGGCGTTCTATTGAATAATTAGTTAGCCCAACTATTTTGTCCC
This sequence comes from Agriopis marginaria, assembly GCA_932305915.1. Classification (NCBI taxonomy): domain Eukaryota; kingdom Metazoa; phylum Arthropoda; class Insecta; order Lepidoptera; family Geometridae; genus Agriopis; species Agriopis marginaria. The sequence continues at coordinate 13,620,207 of OW029914.1, read as the reverse complement.
TTGTCCTAATTACAAATGAAACATGAGCGATGTATGACTCGGCAGAAATGACGTGACACGACAATTCGTGACCCACTTTGTACCTAAGATGGACGGGGCTCACCGTATAGCTCATCATCATCATATCAGCCTATCATATTCCTATCGCTGGGACACAGGCCTTCTCTCAGAGAGAGAGAGAGGATGGGACTTTATCCACCATGCTGGCCCAGTGCATGGTTAATGTTGTCATCAAATCGAACAGTGCGAGATTTCCACGCATCTATAATATGTGGATGGTTTTACCACAAAAAGAAAGAAAAGAAAAAAAAAGTCATTACGTGTTTACACCAAAACCGGCGTGAATGACCCTAATCCACCATGTTGGCCGTTGGAATCCACCATGTTGCATGTTGGAAGTCATATATCTTTGAACTTTAGAGGTGCTGATGGACATGCCAGTTTCGTCACGACGCTTTCCTACGCCGATTTTGAGCGATACTGCACATAATTTATTTAAGTACCAAATAAGTCAGAATACTAGTCACCCCATTTTTCTGTATGGTGCCGAATCATGGACCAATAAATTTGCTGACCGACGATGCATCAACGCTTTTGAAATGTGATTCTGGCGATACATGATAGGTACGGGTTCCGTGGACTGCTTATAGAACAAACGTCTCAATCCTTAAGGAACTAAAACTTACAAAGAGACTCTCGAGCATTTGTCTGCATAGGGTGCTGCAGTATTTCGGACACATCGCCCGAAAGCCCTCCGACAACCTGGAGAAATTAATAGTGACCGACAAAATGGAAAGAAAAAGACCCAGGATGCGCAGCCCAACAAGATGGACCGACCAAGTGTCAAAAGAGCTCGGCACGAACATCTCTGACGCGATGTACCAGGCTGAAGACCGTCAGAGATAGAAGCAGATGAGAGATGAGATGAGAGAGAGCGAACTGGGGAGGAGGACTAAATAAGTAAATGGTGCAAAGTTGAGAATCGAACCGGGTGTCATCAGATTGCACAGATGCTACCTCTCGGCCGCTATCGCTATATCTCAATTCTGAATGATTTATTGTAACTTTTAATATCCGCTTACACAACCATTTTCCGACCTTGACCAAACCCAACATTTCCCCAACTTCCCCCTACCCCGACATCATAAAAATCCACAACATATTACAAAAGCGTCAGTTTTACCCCACCGTCCCCTGAACTTAATCTAAAGAACGTCCGAACTTCCCAACTATGTCAGCGACACAGATGATTAATCTACCTCGACACTAGGGATGTGCTGTGACGGTTCGAGGTTGGAAGACAACCATAACGTTTATCAAACTAGAATAGATAATAATTACATATGTGGTTTTTCCTTCATGAGAGGAATCGCACGTTTTGCGAATCGCCAGTGTCAAGTTATATATATTAAATAAAAGGAGACTATAAAATAAGGTAAAATAAAAGATTATATTTAATAAATCTTGATAATATATCAGTACTTGACACTGGGCACATGCACAAAAAGTGCGACGCCAATATCCTCACATAGGAAAGAAAAAAGTGTATGTAACACGGAGACATTTAAACACGAACGATGAACACGCATATCTCCCCTGTTCATCTGATCTAAGGGTTACCGACATGCTTCAAGTTGATTGTAGGTACCTACACCATATAATATCTCCGGATCAAGTTTCTCGTTTATTTCCAAAGATCGTTACTCCGAAAGTACGAAAAGCTGTAAAGTTTACAAATATTCGGACACTTAGCTTAGAAAGGGTTTAATTCCGAAGTAGGTACGTTACTCTGAGAGTACGGAAAGCCGAAAAAACCTACCAATATTCGCACATCGAGCTTGGAAAACGTTTAATTCCGAAGTAAGTTACTCCAAAAATACGAAAAGCCGAATAAACTTACCAATATTCGCACATTTAGCTTGGAAAGCGTTTAATTCCGAAGTAAGTTACACCAAAAATACGAAAAGCCGAAAAAACTTACCAATATTCGCATATTTAGCTTGGAAAGCGTTTAATTCCGAAGTAAGTTACACCAAAAATACGAAAAGCCGAAAAAACTTACCAATATTCGCATATTTAGCTTGGAAAGCGTTTATTTCCTAAGTACGTTACTCCGAAACTACGAAAAGCTGAAAAAAATTACAGACTAATAATCTTACATTTAACTGAACACACTTTTGCATCAAAAAAATACAGCATCGTATCCAAAACCACCCCATCACTACGAATACGTTACCCCATGTTTATTCTACCAATCCACCCCAGCCGAGGGGGGTAGAATTAATTAAACTATACATAAACACCATTCGCCGGTGGACCTTGGGAATGCGACAAAACTGACAAAGTATAGGGCAGATTTACAAAGCATAGCTTTTAGTTTAAGAGGGATGACTTAGTGGTCTCCATGCTTTATAACTTTAGGTATTCCAGAGGAAAAGACGACGTTTCCAGTCGTAGCATAAGACTAAAAAAGAGAGTAGATCGCACCTAACTTTTTAACTGTTCGACCAATCACCCGCATTTTTCAGTATTCCCGTGAACATGGTGCATGTAACTGCGCCGAAATATCGGGAGCTCATTCCACAACCTTACCACGGTAGATATACCGTAAATAATCATATAACTTTAGTTATTCCCTATAAAATATGACTTTATTGGTATGTTCAGAGATAACTTTTAAACGTAAGTGTACATAACGTAAAAAAATATTATTTTACTTGACACTGGCAAAATACACTAATCATGTGGAACAAAAGAATGAAATCGCGCGAAATTTAATTGTGCCTAAAATACTTCTCAATATAGTTATATGATTATTACCTGGGATATTTACCTTGATAAGGTTGTGGTTGGAGCTCCCGATATTTCGACGCAGTTATAACCATATAACTGTGCTGAACAACCGTGATAGTTTAAAACAGTATTTCTTAGTAAAATTTATTTTATTTATCTTTATCTTAAAGGTTTTGAAACCTCTTATAAATAAGTACCTAGGCATACAAAGATCCGATACGAGTAAAAGAACTAATAATTTTCAAACGACTGAACAGATTTTCTAAGAACACTCTCGACATAAATCACCTTTCAAACAAAAGAAACTAAATCAAAATCGGTTCAGCTGTTTGCGAGCAACGATGCCACAGACAGACATATATATAGTTAGATACATACGTTAAACACGTATCCCCTTTTTTGTGTCGGGAGTTAAAAAGTGACACTTTCAACCGATGTTTTGGCTTGACATGAAAGAGATGAGAAACAAAAAACTGATTTGCACTGATAAAATAATGAAAATATTATAAACCTTAACTTTTACAAGCCGTAAAAGTGTTTATGGTGATTGTTATGGCTTCAGACAGTCCATGGGTTTATGGTGTAGTAAGACCATTAACGCTATGGTATTCGTTTAGCTTATTGATACAATCATATAAAGAAAACCTAGCGATTATGTGATAACTAGCTGTTGCCCGCGACTTCGTACGCGTAAACTTTCATATAATATTTAAGAAATCTACCTGCCAAATTTCAGCTTCGTAGGTCAAGTAGTTTTCGAGATTTCGTGATGAGTGTGAGAGTAAGTGAATTTCACACTGTTTAAACTATCACGGTTGTTCACGGTTGTTTGGGAGCTCATTCCACAACCTTACCACGGTAAATATCCCGTTAATAATCATTTAACTTAAGTGAATTTCGCTTTTATATATACAAGAAGATTAATTATTTTCCCATAGATGTTAACCAACACTGCTCCCATAATAAAAAAATAGACACAAATTTATTAATGTAAAAAACAATACACAATAAATTAAACTTCTAAGGCAAACTAAAAGAAAACTATAAGTATTAGTAGGTATATACAACAAACGTCCCTAAAAGGCTGGCCGTATCCTAAAAGTGCATATAACCTCATTAAGCTTAGAAACCTTCAAATGAGGCACGTAGGTACTAATATAGTACGGTGACTTTCGAGACATTCCAAGTTTAAAGAGTGTTTGCTTATGTTTTTAAGTGAGCTCAACCTTTTTTGAATAAAATCGGATTCAGTTTTCAAACATGTGTCAAAATAAAATTTCATTTAAATCAAAAGCACTAAAGAGTATTGATATCAACTTCGGAGCAAATCACCGCCAAAATAACTTTCTACCCCTTTTTAACCCCGTCAGGGGATGAATTTTAATAAAGTACATAACATGTCTTCCATCAATTCTCTTAAAAAAGTTTTATGCAAAATTTGAAGTAGATTGGACCAAGGAATCACGTTGTCCCATACAAACTTTGCCCTCCTTTTTCACCCCTTTAGGGGTAGAATTTCGAAAAATCCTTTCTTATCGAATGCCTACTTCATACAAAGAACACACCCTCTAAGTTTCAGGTCTCTATGATCAGCGGTTTAGGCTGAGCGTTGATCCGTCAGTCAGTCATTCAGGACAAAGCATTTTATATGTATATAGAATAGAAATAGATAGATTATTATAAACTCAAGGACTACGAGCATACTAGAGTCGTTATCAGCTTATCGTGTTCCCACTGCTGGCACACAAGCTCTCTCTCAGAGAGAGTGCATGGGCCCTAATCCACCATGCTGGCACATCATGACAAAAATTCACTATTACCATCATCGATCTATATGTAGGTACTAAATGTGGTGATTCTTGTCAATAGTTGTAAATATTGATACATATTTACATGGACGTGCAGACGTCCATGAATATTTATAAGTGTCAAAGTCAAAATCAGTGTCACTTGTCATTGGTTGTTGACGATTGCAGTAGGAGGGGCTAATTTAAGTAGAGAGGGAAGTATATATTGAGTCGATCAGTGGCCGTCAGGACAGTCGAGCTGTGGATTGGTAACCGAAATGCTGAAAGATAAGTGCTGTGTAGCAAATCAGTGAAAATATACTTGTGGAGATACCATATAAACTGCTATTCGTAACATAAATTCTTTGAATACCACAGATAAAATCATAGTAACTAAAACTCAGAAGTTCTCCGTTAAAAGCCTTTTTCCCAACAAAATATATTCAGAACAAAATGAACATCTGCACAAAAAGCAAACTTGGAAACAAGGTCGTCCATCATTCGCATGGTGACGACAACCGGGAAAAGGAAAAAAAGGAAAAAGTTCCGAAACACGACATGATGCTTATTGGTAATTAGTGGGGTAAACGATGTTGAAACGTTGTGGAAGTGTTTCAGTTCTACAGCTCTGTGTTTAGGGTGGTTTTTGTGTGAAAAGAGGTGAATTTTTGTTGAACGTTACGAATTATTGTTATTTTACTCCACATTAATAAAACTCGTACAAAATTTAAAATACACAAGTCTCATTTGTAAAAATTAAAAACTCATAAATTTTTTGACGAATCATATTTTGCATAACTGTATACTCTTTAACGTAGGTGACGTAGGTAGGACGTCCACCCACAAGATGGACAGACGACCTAAAAGAGACCGCTGGAAGTAGACCGCTTCCAACCGACCCTTTTGGAGATCGATGGGTGAGGCCTATGTCCAGCAGTGGACGCCCTATGGCTGAAATGATGATAATGATGAATCATTGATGACGTAGACTTGTATCACTCACGTGACCTTTGCATCTCGGAATATCATTTACCTGGCGGAGTATATTATTGTCCATGATATAATCTAGCTACGCCAGAAGCACTAAGTAGACATACACAACATACTAACATAACCTCTTGCTTCAAACGCATTCTTCTCCGTTCCGTCGATGGGTGAAAATGTAGCTAATAATCTTATTCCGTTGAAGATGGGGTGGACACCTTTGCGCCTTCCGGAACGCAGATTAGGGCTGGCGCGGCGGCAGAATCTGCAGAAGGTCTCAAAAGACGCAAATATATATAGTACCCTGGATAGTGGATAAATTTTTGAGCGTTTTGGGGTCGAAACAAAAGGCCCGTGGGGATTGGGAGCCAAAAAAATTCAAAGATTTGTCTTCACGTCTGGTCGATGTAACTCGTGACCGAATTTCCGGCCTCTACTTTGCTCAAAGGGTGAGCATCGCCATACAACGTAGTAATGGGGCCAGAATTTTGGAAACAATTCCCATGAAAGGTAACGGTTTAATAGATTAATAGTTAGGTTTTAATTTGTTGTTTTTAATTTTAATTTTAGTGTTACGAAGTTAAAGATGGTATTTAAACAATCTGTAAGCCATGCGTCTCTTCGAAACAAAAACACTTCAAGCCTAATGAGAGCCATCAAACCGCTCTCTCATCACCGCCCTTAAAGCTGAAGCATCTCGCCTTACTCCAATTCATTTGTTTCCCTAACATGTCACCTAACAAATTGTCGGCTGGTTAATTTGACAGATGTCATTCATCTTCCGAACGCGCGTTTTGGCGCGAGTTGCAGCCAATCAGAGGCGGCGAGTGATCTGTCAACGGCGTTCTGAAACTGTTTAATTTTATGGTTAGGTACCTATACTTTTTATTTTTTATTGATAGACGTACGCTATATTATGCTCACCTATATAAATGGCCTGACAGCAATACGCATGATGACTAATATTCATAAATATAATAGTTTTGATGTCCTGTGTCTCTCTATCAGATTACTCTCAAAAACAATTTATTTCTGCAGATAATTTGTGAGTTACAACAAAAATGTCCCGAATAATACGTACCCTATTTTTTTCTTCAATTTATTAATAAGCATTCGTTTGAGCGCCAACTGCGATGAAGCGGTCTACGATGGAGCTCGCTTGCCTAGAAGAAACCGATTCACTCGTGATTTGAAGACACCCAGACGATCATGGCGTTATTCGCTCTGATTAACGTTTCAAATTTATAACGATCGGGCAGTATTCTATGAAACAGTGAATTGTATGAGTGCATAAAACAAGTCATTTTAGTCGAGACGTTTATCAGCCCAAGCTAGGGCGGTAACGCGAGGTCGAGAATAAAATGGATTTTGAGAAGAGTTCTCAGATTTTCACATTAATTGCGTGAAAATGTAACAGAGACATTGTAAATGATATCACTGAAATTTGAACAAAGGTCCAGGCAAATTTTCTACATTCAGTACCGGCGTTAGGGTAGGGCCTGGTAAGATGACCGCCCAGGGCGCCAGATAAAAAGGGACGCCGCAGGTATATAAAAATCTACAGATCTATTATATCTAATCTATTCTTTGCCTTTTTTGGTTTGAATGGCAGGGAAGCAGAAGCGGCACTGCCTACATTATCAAAAACTACTATATTATCAAAAACTGAACATCTTTGAACAATTATAATGAGAAAACATGTTTATGCACTAGTGCATAAAAACGCCTTTTATGCACTACTAGAACATAAAAACACTTTAAGTCCGCTTACACCGGGCATAATTTTATGAGATTGAGAAATGAAAATATATTTATCGTCTTCATCATCATCATCATCAGCCTGAAGACGTCCACTGCTGAACATAGGCCTCCCCCTTTAACCTCCACACTGAACGACAGCCTGCCTTTTGCATCCACTGGATGCCCGCGACTCTCACAATGCCGTCGGTCCATCTAGTGGGAGGCCTCCCTACGCTGCGTCTTCCGGTTCGTGGTCTCCACTCCAGAACCTTTCTTCCGGTTCGTGGTCTCCACTCCAGAACCTTATCGTCTTCACCTACGTTCAATTTATTCGCGTTATTGGCTGCTGAGTCATTCTTGATATAGGTATATCCATCTACACTACTAGCCTAACATACAAAGCATGCAGAGCATCGAGATACAATACATAATAGAGTCACGATCGTGCCAAAAAATGTCCGAACCAAAACTCGGCAAACGCTACGAATTGCACAAACTTTTTGGTTAGTTACAAGGTAACCGCGATCCGACTACAACGCCGCGCGATGCCAGAGCTACGATGACATAGCGGATAACTAACGTTGAACACTATGCAAGCGACATAACGTCTAAATTGGAGTAAATATGGCATTGTGAACTATATAATTGATACAATGTATTTACAATAACGCTCGGACGTTTTTTGACTGAATTCACTGAGAGATTGTGACTCTATAGGAATTGTATCTCGATGATGCAGAACCATAGAGGCCATATTTACCTATGTTTTAATAAAAATTTCGGAATTGTATATCGTTATAGCAGTGTATTTAAATTAATTTAAATCCATTTCAACTTCACAGGGTCGTTACAGCATTCTGCAGTGGATTTGGAACGACTCTCTTTTGGCGGTTGTCCAGAAAAACAGAGGCTACATGTTTTATTGTGTACCGGGCCGGGGGACAGTCTGCCAAAATTATGCTGCAATTTGGTTGAAAGAAAAAAAAACTGATACAACTAATACTTATGTCAGTTTTAGGAGTTTTAGCGCCAACGTGAAAAAACATATTGCATCATTGTGTTAATACTTATTTTCCTAAACTTGTGACATTTCGTGTGCGTTTCGTGCTAATATCTTCGACCAAAATAATTCAGGACGGGCCTAGAAGAAGCGCATTTTTTAAGATTACAAAATGAGCGCCGGCGCTCACTTTGTTTCAGTCGGTCTCTAGCCGTAGGAAGTGCGACACGGGTCTATTGTTACATTATAACGAAACATCTGACAAAATGATGCCTTCGTGTTCTTTCCCGAAGTGTAAATACACGACAAAAAACCGTTATCAAAAAATTGATATGGTTATAATTAGGTGTTGAAGTATATTTTCGACGGTTTTGACTTGTTTTTACTGAGCAAGTTTATGGCCCGTCCATCCATTTTATATGTAACAATGGTGGATTATTATTCAAGGGTTCGTGAACTAGCTTGAGTGTGGTAAAGTGATAATTTATACTTGTCGTGTTGTTTCCAAAACTCTATAGAAGCCTAGAGAATATCTTGTAAAGCCTCCACCACTTTACTGGGCCATGACGTTGACTTAACCGTGAGTAACTTTTGTGAATTTGAATGTGACTATCACTTGTTTGACGATATAAAAAATACTTCATCATAATCATTCCAGCCATAGGATGTCCACTGCTGGACAAATACCTCTCCTTCGTTCTCGAAAAGGGCCAGTTAGAATCGGCCTGCATGCAGCGTTTCCCTGCGGTCTCTTTTAGTAAAGTTCATCTGTCCATCTTGTGGGTGGACGTCCTACGCTGTGATTACCGGTCCGTGGTCTCCATTCGAAAACGTTTCGGGCCCCATCGGCCATTTGTTCTGCGTGATATGTGCCCTGCCCACTGCCACTTCAACTTGCTAATCCGGTGGCTATGTCGGTAACTTTCGTAAGTCTATGAATCTGCTCATTTCTGATTCGATCTCGTAGAAAAACCCCGAGCATTGCCCTCTCCATAGCTCGTTGTGCGACTTTGAGCTTGCTTATGAGGCCCATAGTTCGAGACCACGTACAGTGCGGTATGTCATCACTGGCAACACATTGGTGGAAGATTTTCTTCTTAAGGCACTGAGGTATTTTGGACGAGAAGACGTTGATAAGTATACCGAATGCTGCCCAGCCGAAAAAAAAACTTAACATTCGTTAAAAATACTTGACACTGGCAAATGCGCAAGACGTGCGACGCCAAAATCCTCTTAAGAGGAATTAATTAAAAATAAGTTATTCGAAATGACGATGAGTACAATGACCTCTTTTCGGCTTAGTACCACAGTACTGTGTAACCCCGAATAGTATAGCACTGACAACTGCGTTGAGCACTCCATAAATCAATCAGTGACAAAATAACGTCCAAAATGCGTATTGTTTTCGTAATTTAGTTACCACAAATAGACTACTTGTATTGGCTTTTTCCACCCTTTCTCCCCCTTTTCTACCCTTCTACCACCCTTCATCTACTAATTAAAGACAACATGCGAGCCTGCCGTGACTGAGGAAGATTCCCGCTGTGACCAATACGGTTTCTTCATCAAATTCCAATTCCAGCACCACCAGAGTGGTTGGAGTGTAGTGGGATCGAATATAAAAGGATAGAAGGTTAAGTTTGTTTTTGTATACGTACCATCTAGACAAGTTGCGGCAGGCAGCTGACTCGAGCCGGCATTAAACAAATTAATTTAACATTTAAGACGTTTATTCGCCATTGTGGCTCAGCTAATACTAACTTAACTTAAACTAACATGTGAGTACACATTTTAGGAAACAACAAAAGGAACAAAAGTAGCAAAAAGATCTGTAGTATTTGATGGTTAACGACATAGCCCACCGGATTAGCAAGATGAAGTGGCAGTGGCCAGGGCACATATCAAGCAGAACAGATGGCCGATGAGGCCGAAAGGTTCTCGAATGGAGACCACGGACCGGTAAGCGTAGCGTAGGACGTTCACCCACAAGATGGACAGACGACCTAAAAGAGACCACATGGAAACGCTGGATGCAGGCCGCTTCCAACCGGCCATTTTGGAGATCGATGGAGGCCTATGTCCAGCAGTGGGCGTCTTATGGCTGAAATGATGATGATGATTATTTGTTTATTACATTACCACCGCTTAAGACCAATTACAAAAAAGACCACTGCTGGACATAAGCCTCCCCGGCTTATGTCCAGCAGTGGACGTCCTACGGCTGAAATTATGATGATGATGAAGAAGGTACCCTAGACTATTTCAAATAATAGCCATTTTTGAATTTTTCACCACTTGGAGTTATCCATCTGCAGATGTTGAATCAGTGGTATAGTGTAGGGCAAGTTCTGTCATGGCAGTTAAATTACATAGTGGTAAGCGATCGTGGCACGAATATTCAATTTTAGGCGCGGTAGCCAGGCTTCTTTGGGGCAAGAATCCACTGGATTTGTATTAACCCTTAACTACTCGCACGAAAAAAATCACCTAAGTGCTCACACGGGGTCTCCTGGGACCCCACTTTGTTTCGACAATTTCTGATAAACTAGTAATGGAATTAAATATTAAACTTAATAGAAGAATGCAATATTGTTACTAAAATATCAAAACAACAATGAAAATATTTACTAATATGTACTTATAATAAACACAATTCAAAATCATAAAATTTAACTTTAGAGGCACTATGATATTAACTTTGAGATTTATTTTGAACTCTTACGAATTAATTGGGCTCGCTTTCATCACAGGCTAGACAATTAGATCCTGGAGTGATGCATTCATGCGAATTTTATTCAGACTCTAAATTTCATGGATTACTTACCTCGGACGAAAAAAAGGGTCACACACTTAAGTGCGGCAATGTGTGCGTATTTTCTAACGTCTTGTTTGTCACTAAAGATTCATCTTTGGGGCAAAATAGGAAGCTAATGTTGGCGGAAGCTTTGCCTGCCCATCTATCTGTCTATCCGTCCTATCTTTTAACGGCTGTATGTTTTGAAACGTAATAGATAGCCAGTTGTCAGTAGTTCGTAAACGAACGAAAGTTACCGACATAGCCCACCGGATTAGCAAGTTGAAGTGGCAGTGGGCGGGCACATATCACGCAGAACATGTGGCTTATGGGGCTGAAAGGTTAATTAATAGAGACCATGTACCGGTAAGCGCAGCGTAGGACGTCCACCCTCAAGATGCACAGACGACCTAAAAGAGACCGCAGGGAAACACTAGATGCAGGCCTTCTTGGAGATCGATGGGGGAGACCTATGTGGCAGTGGACGTCCTATGGCTGAAATGATGTGATAGCCAGTTGAAACTTTCACAGAATATGTAAAGTTACTAATTTGGCGCCCAACATCTCAAATATATTCGAGTACGCGTTAATAATTATAGCATCTGGCTCGAAGGACCAAACTCATGCAATGGTATGTTAATGGACGACCTTGTTAAGTGCAAATTGCCAATCAAAATGCGAATAGGATTTAGAGTATCTAAATTTGATAGAAAGCGAAGCAGCCTTAACTTCCTTTTACATTTGAAGTAATAGTATCGGTTTAATATACTTTTAAGTTTATTTATATATTTGAGAATAGAACTAGCTAAACGTACGGTCGATGATTAGCGCTGGTAAATGTAATAATAAAATAAATGCTGGTAATAACAAAATAAATAGGATTTTTTTAAATGAAATATCGTCCTAAAATCTATATAGGTACATAAGGCGATGTACCTTATGGACTCCAAAACGGCTGGACCGATTTTGACGGGACTTTCGATGGCTGATTGCTGATATTATAAGAAGTAATCCCCGTGTGAGAAACCGCGGGGCGCACCAAATGTTTTATAAGAATTAAAGTAAATATAATAAATTGGCGCCCAACGTGTGACTCGAGTAGATTTTTTTAACAACATTGCTATTCGCTTTTGAGATATTGAAATCCTGCTATACAAAATAAGATACTATGCACCATTTTCAATGTATTAAAATGTGGAGGAAATAGAAATAAATAGATAGATAGATAGAAACTCTTTATTGTGTACCTGCACCAGAAATAAAAAACACAAACAAATAGAAAACACTTACGAGCTAGTGGCACAAGTGGCGGCTTTATCGCTAAAATCGATCTCTTCCAGGCAACCATTGGATGGAAAGAATTTACGTAACAGGTTCGACGGGGGATGCTAAAATACTTTTAAAGATACCATTAAATAAATGATAATTTAGTAAGATTTGAAATATACTCGTAAGTATCTCAGCCTTGTAGTTTTGAATTCAGTTGTAAAACATAAAATAGTAAAAAAATACAGTAGTATAAATTTGGATAAATATTTTAAAATAAGTTTGGCAATAATTACGTTAGGGACCTAGCCCGCGGGTCGAGCCGAAAACCGCCCGGACAGGGACAAATAAATCGGCCATGTGCAAGTCAGGCTCGCACACAGGGTTCCGTATCACCACAAATCACAAAAAATAATGCAAAAAGTGCATCACGCCCAGGCGGTCACACATCCAAGTACCGAGCGTGGCCGCTTGGTGGTGAACAAAAATTTTGTCACCGACTCGCACTTGGCCATTATTTGTTGTTTGACTTTAGAGTGTGTACTATAATCATGCCAAGTTTGACGCTTGTGCATGTAACCGTTTTATACATTAGAGCAATTACAAAAATACGTTTAAAAAGGGGTTGCTGTAAAGTCGGTTTACCGACGATAATTTTACGTGATAACGCTTAGGCCGATCGTGCCTCTCTGTCGCTTGTTCCGCGCTCTCGCTTGCACGCGCGGCTCAGACGGAACGTGACAATGTTTCGTGCGTGCAGCCGGCGTTCATCGATTTATAAGACGTTATCACGTCAAAAAAGGTTTGTTATATAAATCCCCCTTTAGTTTTTACCTTTTAGCTTTATTATTTTAATTTTTATTTAATTCGCTATAACATTACATATTCTGTGAAAATATCAACTGCCTATCTATTACGGTTCAAAAGATAAAGCCGTTAAAAAGTAGAACGGATAGACAGCGTAGGCTTAGTAATAGGGTCCCGTTTTCACCCATTGGGTAAGGAACCCTAAAAGGCACTCTTATATTTACCAATAATTTTATAATATTAGCTGTGGTCACACGCTTAGCCTGACAAGCAAAAAGAAATCCCAGATTTTAAAAGCTATTTTTAATACTAACCCTTCTTTCGGAACTCTACCATTCAATATAATCAAGAATGCGTACAATTTTGATGAATATTAATTCAAGTTGTTTTCAAGGCGTGATTGCGTGCCCAATCACCAAACAGAATTTTCTATCTTTACCAAACAATTTTGCACCTTAATGCTTTAAGATAAGAATGTAGTTCTTATAAAAGAGAGAGTCAGTTTGATACCGTTAATTTAGTTGCATTGTTTTGTTGTAAAATTGGATTAAATCGTTTTATAGATGTTTCCTGTCAGTGGAATGATTTAGATTGGTCGTGCTTTTGTTCCTTTCCTTACTGAATATTTCACTTGATTAAGTTTCGTATTTGTTTGCTGAGTAAGAAGTAAATTAAACTAATCACGATCTACGACGTTATATTTTTTAATATATAGATATTTCCGTCTGTCCGTCTGTCTGTTTGTCGGTTTTAATTAGCTCACAGCGGGTTTAGACCAATGGTTATTTATTCAAAAATTCACTGCGTGGTTAGACTCTAAACCAAAAATAATTTATTCCAAAAGTCCTTGCGTGGTTTGTCTCTAAACCAGTGGTTATTAATACAAAAACTCACTACGTGGTTAGACTCAAAACCAGTGGTTATTAATACATTGATTTATATGTACATTAATCTTTCTCTCTTTCTTTGTATTATACAAATGTATACTGTATACAAAGTATAATGTATACAAAAATTCACTGCGTGTTTAGACTGTAACCCAGTGGTTATTCATTCAAAAACTTACTTCGAGCTCAGACTCTAAGCCAGTGGTTATTTATTCATAAACTTAATGTGTGGTTCGTAGCACTTTAAGTCAGTATTTTTCATTTTGACGGCATTGTCTGGATTATGCGAATACATAATACCTTGGTATATTTCAAATCGTTGCCGAGTCAAAATTATGTTAAACTCAGGGATCGAGTTAAGCCCAGCAATAATTATTTTATTTTAATCCAGCCAAGTCAATTTCGTTTTTTAGGGTTCCGTACCCAAAGGGTAAAAACGAGACCCTATTACTAAGCCTACAATGTCTGTCTGTCTGTCTATCTGTCCGTCCGTCCGTCTGTCTGTCTGTCTTACCTATTAATGGCTGTATCTTCCGAAACGTAATAGATAGCCAGTTGAAATTTTCACAGAATATGTAATGTTACGGCGGATTGACTAATAAAAAAAATATTTAAAAACGAAAGGGGGTCCCCACACAACAAACGAAAAAACGTATTTTTTTTTACGTATTTTATATTAGCTCTAATGTGTAAACGGCAATACTTACAAGCGTCAAACTTAACTCGCCAAGTGCGAGTCGGTGACAAGTTTCTGTTCATTACCAAGTTATAACTGGTAATTTCGTTATTTAATTTATTGGTGGTGGTACGGAACCCTCAGTGCGCGAGCCCGACTCGCACTTCGCCGATTTATATTTAAAAAGCCAAGTGAAAGCTTTGAACATATCTCCAGGTTCGTAATAAAATTCCTTCAGAATTTAATACGTATTGCATTAACTTCACTATGCTAACTTAGTGATAGTGTAAAACAGTAATAAATGTTCACAACAATAAGGCCCAACATCAATCGACAAGATCATCAAAAATGGGAGCTGACCAGCGAGATACAATTCATATAGAGTCACAATCTCTCAGTGAATACAGTCAAAAAACGTCCGAGCATCATTGTACATAATTCCCTCCTGCCCATTTTTCTATCGGAATGCTAGAGCGGGCACAAAAAGTCGACACCGCTTTATGCTTCATCATCATCATCATTTCAGTCGTAGGACGTCCACTGCTGGACATAGGCATCCCCCATCGATCTCCAAAAGGGCCGGTTGGAAGCGGCCTGCATTCAGCAGCGTTTCCTTGCGGTCTCTTTTAGGTTCTCTCTCCAACTGTCCATGTCCATCTTGTGGTTGGACAAACCTTGCGTACTGTAAAGGCTTAGGTACACAACATAGTTAAACGCAATGTAGTTTTCCGTCTACCCTCTCTTTTCATCACTTTAAATGTTACATCAACTTCTCTCTCTCTCTCCCTTGTTCTGGGTTGACGTCACCTAGTACAAAATACAAACCTACCTGTACAATTGAATAAGGGAGCCACCATCGGATTTTCTAAGCAACATCAAAAATATCCGATATAAAAATTGTGTACCTTTATTTGTTCAACTACACGTGTAAGTTAGTCAGTTTGTAAAGTGACACCAGTGTCAATCAAAGCGGGTGCAGGGTGGGAAAAAGGGGGAGGTTGTTTGACTAGCTTTTTGTCGTAGGTTTACTCGTTAAAATGATCCGTTTCATGAAAAGGCTGGGAACGTATTATAATATTCGGTTGGTCGGCAAACATTTTATAGGCGGTTACTGCGAACCTTTGTTATCGAAAATCAGTCAAAAAATAACATGTTTTGTCTTGTAGTGTTAACTAAACTCGTTCTAAGCATTTATTTGCTCTGACAGGTGTAATAACATTATCATCATCATTTCAGACATAGGACGTCTACTGCTGGACGTAGGCCTCCCCCATCGATCTCCAAAAGGGCCGGTTGGAAGCGGCTTGCATCCAGCGTTTCCCTGGGGTCTCTTTTAGGTAGTCTGTCCATCTTGTGGGTGGACGTCCTACGCTGCGCTTACTGGTCCGTGGTCTCCATTCCAGAACCTTTCGGCCCTATCGGCCATCTGTTCTGCGTGATATGTGCCCTGCCTACTGCCACTTCAACTTGCTAATCAGGTGGGATATGTGGCCGCCTTTCGTTCGTCTACGGATCTCCTAATTTCGGATCTTTCCGAAACTTGACAACAATAACATTGTAAATAAACTTTATTCATTTAAAAAATACTTTTTATATACAACCTTTTTCGTATTCTTCACAGCAAACCCTTTCATTTGATCCCATATTATGATGGTAGATAAGAACATTTTGTCCGCCATCTTGGGGCGTCCGCCATATTGAATTTATCATCTAGGACCAAAGTGCTTGGGAAGACAAACCCAACGAACCTAAACACGTCGGGGTTACATCGTTTCGTTTAGGAGTTTTATGGGCACCTTCTGTCTCCATCATCAGACCAACTAGATGGTACCATAACATTGCAATGTCACTGAACTTACATGAATACCGATCCCAAATTTCAGCTCAATCGGGTGGAGATAACTAGGGCCTTACGGCCAACAGCTTACGCGGTATCAGACTAATGTTACAACCGCGAAGTTCGGAAAATCACGCGAACGTGAACCTTAACGCGCCCAGGTACGGTTTGCGGTCGACCAAAATTTTTTTATAGACATAGACATAGACATCATTTATTTGTGGCAAAAAAATACAATAGTAATGGTAAAGAGACATTTAAATTGAAACTAATCTTAACTAAAGCTAAACCATACCGTTTATCACCTAAACTGGATTGCTTTAGGCAGCTAGGCGGTCGAAATTCAGTTGCAAGATTTGTCCCACACATACGAACGTACATACATACTAACTAACAGGGCAAGTTCAATAAAAGCTTGTAAAGAGACATAAAATATCCTACACTTCAACAAGCAGATCATTGTTTATAGCTCCCTAAAAAGTATTTGTCACTCATTATCAATAAAACGCTGTAAAACTCCATCTCTTAGCCCACCCTCCGGGTATATTCTCGCGACTTCCCTCTGAGGTCAAGCCCTCTTCGCTCACGAGTGATGGACCTACTAACAAACGTCTTCTCCTTCACGCTTGTTGAATTTGATTTTGTCTCACGTGGTTTACTGACAAAATGTTTTTTGTAGTAGGGTAAGAGAATGAAAAGCTAGGCAATTTTTTTTTTTTTGGTTTTGCGATTATCGCGTTAGATGACATGGTATTTTACTCAGATAGTTTTTTTTTTTAATTATAGATAGGCTTGCGCTTGGCCGCCATCTCGCCTGATGGTAATCGCTAACGATTGTCTTGGACAAAAACTGACGTATCATTCAATTTGTAGACGTCTACTGATGGGGATGCAGTCAAATTTATATTTCCATCTTTATTCATTTATGTCGCCATCTTTTATTTACGATGACGTCACCTTCCCAGTGAACCCCTGACTTTGATAATAATATAGTTAGGATCTGTCTGAAAAAAGTCTGCCAAATATTGAAGAGGGTGAGGCAAACCTGGTAAACCCCATATTGCACATGCATACTCAAATATCTTAAAACATGTGTTCAAATCGCGGAAGTTTAAAAATTACTACTCAAATATCCTTACTAGTTCTACAAACGCACACTTCAATATTGAGCGGCACACAACTGCAAACGATATGCTCAAAATGTCATCAAATGGACGACCAAGGGGGAGGGTGGTATAAGTGCTAAAGGGGAAACTGTAGAGGTTTTTATTGTTTCTGAAACCCCTGAACTTAGAAATTTCCATAATCAGTCCATCGTCGGTTTTTTTGGTTTTTGGTCTTTACGTAAAACATTCTATTTTGATAATATATGACATCGTTTTCATAATTTTAAGCTAACCATGGAAGTAGACAAACTAAAACTACAATGACATAAATCGCTAAAATTGGGAAGAAAGGGCCTTAAGTGGAAATATACACATTCCTAAACTTTAAACACGCCTTTTTCTTTACGCCAAAACAGGCCTCTATTCATAGCTGCCATTGATTGCGAACTGCCCCAAATTAAGGTAGGATCAAAGATATTACGGAACCTTATGATTTTTTGAGGCTTTCAAATGACAGGGTCCGCATGTTTGAGGATAAGACGAGAAGGAAACTTCAAAGAAATTCTTGAGGATGAGCGGAATGAAAAACATTGGCCAATTGGACCGGGCAATGTTTCACATTTTTAGGAAGTGATTTTTGCTTGGAAGCTGTGTTCTCTACACTCTTGCATTATTTAAATCAAGTGTTTAATATTTGAGAGACATAAAATGCCTTCTCGTCCAAAATACCTGAGTGCCTTAAGACGAAAGTTTCCGACCAGTGTGTGTTGCCAGTGATGGCATACGGCACTGAAACGTGGTCTCTCACTATGGGCCTCATAAGCAACCTCATAGTCGTACAACGAGCTATGGAGAGGTCTATGCTCGGGGTTTCTCTACGAGATCGAATCAGAAATGAGGAGATCCGTAGAAGAACGAAAGTTACCGACATAGCCCACCGGATTAGCAAGTTGAAGTGGCAGTGGGCAGGGCACATATCACGCAGAACAGATGGCCGATGAGGCCGAAAGGTTCTCGAATGGAGACCACGGACCGGTAAGCGCAGCGTAGGATGTGCACCCACAAGATATACAAAAAAACCTAAAAGACCTAAAAGAGACCGCAGGGAATCGCTGCATGCAGGCCGCTTCCAACCGGCCCTTTTGGAGATCGATGGGGGAGGCCTATGTCCAGCAGTGGATATCCTACGGCTGAAATGATGATGATGATGATAAAATTACCAAGCACCTATGTAGGTATAATTATAATAGATAATATTTCTTAGGAGTTTTGACGCCAACGCGAAAATAACATGTCACATTGTATGTTTTCCTCACAATTTATTTTATATGTTCCCACTGCTGGGACACAGGCCTACTCCCAGAGAGAGAGGGCGTGCCCTAATCCACCATGCTGGCCCAGTGCATGTTGTTTAATGTCGTACCTATGTCTTTGAACCGGTTTCCACACAATGTTTTCCTTCACCGTTGTTGAGCGACGGCATCGAAACTGCACATAATTTATTTAAGTACTAAATAAGTAGTAATGATTTTCCAATTTTTTTTTAAATATTTAATAGGCTTGCGTTTGACCACCATCACGCTTGATGTTAAGCGATGATGCGGTATACGTTGGAGCACGCTTGTCTAGAAGTAACCACAAGTTCACTCGTGATTTGAAGAAACCCAGATTGTAACCATCAGGGCATCAGGCAGCGCATTCCACAGACTAGCAGTTCGCACAATAAATGTGGAATCAAACAGTTCGTACGGGTTTTCGGAATATCAATCACAAAGCGGTGACGATTTTTCGTGCCCGCTCTTTCAATCCGAAACTAGAGTATATTCAATTGTGAAAAGTTTAAATATTACCAGATGTTAAACTAAAAGTTCCAGACGTACTAGTCGCGAGTGCGCATGCGACGTATTAGGTACAATAAAACCTGTTACTCCGACAAAATATGGATTTAAAAACTAAAACCCGACTACATCCTTATACGACACGACCTAGTTTTGGTTAGTTAAGGTGAGGTTTTCACACTTTTAAGCAACGCTTATTACAAAAAATTACTTTAAGTCTTAATGTATTGTTTTATAGTCGCGTTTTGTGTAGCTACACACAGTCATGCGTTTCCCTATTTTATATTTTTGAGGTTTTTCTCGTATTTTTCGAACAGTATAGCTGTAATGTAAAATGTACCTTTACCTCCTTGTTAAATGTACGTCTTTAAATGTACGGTTTCCTCCATAATCACTGTTATAAACTATCACGGTCATTCACTAAATTTATATGATTGTTTAATAACTGCGCCGAAATATCGGGACCTCATTCCACAACGTTACCACGGTAAATATCCCGTTAATAATCATATAACTTCCGCCATAATTATGAAATCTGTATGTAAGATATTGTAGATATCATTTAGTAAATAGGTATATATTATGAATTTTTCCAAAAAAAAAACAGGGAGAAAAGCGCCCTTGTGAAAAATCGTGTTTCGGTCTTCACAGTTTCCTGATAAAACATTAGATTTTGATGGATAAACTAAAATTATAATGACCAAAATTGCTAGCGGGAAAAGAGGACCTTAAGTAATTTAGTAATGAGCAAAAATTCACTTGTAGCCATTTTCAACCGATATCAAATAAAAAATTGTTTGTTAGTGAATTTTGAAATCGTTTTTGTTGTCGCCTTTTCGTCTGCCCTGGGGGGTTCGACAAGACCCACTTTCTGTTAGCGTTAACGCCTGCGGAAAGATAAAATTGTATGAAAATTACATTGACAATGACATTAGCTTGAGAGATGTTATCTCAAGCTAATGTAATTTTCATACAATTGCATCTTTCCAAGTCGTTAAAGTTAACAGAAAATGGGTCTTGTCTAACCCCTCTGGCCGTCTTTTTCGCATCCAGTCACAGCTAACTGCCTTACATGTACTTATGTATAGGCAAATTATACCTTACTATTTCCCCTGGGCTATACCTTATAGAAATAACTTCCAACTTATACCGTAGAAACTTCTGGCAGGGGAGGGAAAACAAAGATATTTCCATGTTAATGACCCAAACGAACAATTAGGAACGGGGAAGTTTCGATTTGGAGGGCCACAACACCTTTAGGGCGGGCTTTACTAGGGTTAGTCAGTGGATAAAATATTAACCAGTAATTCATCGAATCACGCATTACATTGCCATCTTAAAACTGGTCCTTTATTCCTTATTGAATCGGAATTACTAGAGATTCGTATACAGTAAAAAAAATACCATTTTATACCCCGGAATAATGCTTCTGCTGGGGGAAAGTGGGTATTCCTCCAGCGGAAAGTGTTTCTCACAAATATCTCAAAAACGATCAGAAACACAAATTAAAAATTAGCATACACACCACATGTCAGCACTAATAACAAATCATGAATCACTTATTCGCTGGGAGTACGCACACGTTTTCAGTCGGCTTTTACAATCCACCGTTCATTTTCATGGTTGATATTACTAAAAATCCGTACGTAGCGCTTTGATTCTACTTTTATTGTGTAAACGTGGAATGCACTGCCTGAATGGGTGTTCCCCGATGGTTATAATCTGGGTGTCTTTCGCGAGTGATTCGGTTTCTTCTAGGCAAGCGTGCTCCATCGTAGACCGCATTATCGTTTAACATTAGCTATTATGCGATTAAAAGAAAACTACTACAGCTGTCTATACTATCGACCGAGTATATAAAGGCCTTTTATTTGATTGTTAACTGTATAATGTAAAAATGATTTTTATAATCAAGCCTCCCTGAGTATGTCTTAAAACTGCGACCAGAACCACCGCAGGATGGGTAGCAACATCCTATTAGTACACGGTGAACGTACTGCGAACCCCAAGCCGCCTGCCAAGCGTGGGGATTATGGCAACACCTCTCTCTAAGAAGATAGCCTGGAGTTTTGGCGCCAACATGGAAAAACCATGTCGGCTCATTGGATTATTTTCCTAAACTTGTGTATTTTCGAGTGTTAATGTGTACTAAATGGTGAGTTATTATTTATTAAGTGCTCGTAAACGTGCTCGAGTGTGTGTAAGTGATATAATGAGGTGAAACATGTATTTTCGTGATGTTTCCAAATTTCATAGAAGCCTCTTGTAAAGTCTCCACCACTTTACTGGGGCAGGAGTTTCACAGGGACTTACTCTAACTGTGAATATGACTTGTTTGACGCTATTATCTCATCTTATCTATCTATCTATTAATGCTATGTAAACTTGTTTAATATTACGACTAAAGGACTTTTTATCCATAATAATGAAAAAAAAGGATTCCTTGGTTTAGCTGTGGACATTTAATGGCTGATGATGTAAATAAAGCCTCCAATCTAACCATCAGTTAGGTAACCCGCCCCTTGTACATTCCGACGTCCATCCATCACCCGTCGGAAGTGCGCCTAAACGGCTTCCTTCTAGCGGCTGGCGCGAGTGACTGGCCCCAGTGACTGGCGCGAGTGACTCGACTGGATCGTGTAATATCAGAACGATTTGTGTTAATACGAGTATTATTTGGTGGTTAGTAATGTTAGTAGGTTAAGTCGGACTTCCGAGGTCAGATTATTGCCTTTTCTATATTGTGAGAGTCAGGATATTGAGGCGGAAATTGAGAGGTGCAAAGTCAAAGTCAAAGTAAATTTATTCATAAACTAGCGACCCGCCCGCCCTGCTTCGCATGGGTGTAATTTACGTGCGAAGCCGGGGCGGGTCGCTAGTTATATATATAAACCTTCCGGGAAAATGTATCTAACTGATGGTGAAAACCGCATCAAAATCCGTTGCGTGGTTTAGAAGGAGTTAGCGGCCATACAGACATACAGACAGACAGACGCGGAAAGTGACTTCAATTTATACTATGTAGAGAAGAGAAGAAGATAGAGAAGAGATATAAATTTACACGTCAGTTCAAAAAAATAAAAAATATCAAAATATCTTTAATTTAAGGTGTATTTTGGAGTACCTAACTCATACAGATTGGAAGGAAAACACTCCTGAAGCCAAAACGTTACAATTATACAATTTTTAGGGTTCCGTACCTCAAAAAGAAAAAACGGAACCCTTATAGGATCACTTTGTTATCCGTCTGTCCGTCTGTCAAGACTCTTTTTCTCAAGAACGCGTAAAGATATCAAGTTGAACTTTATATCAGATACTCAAATGTACGGGTTCTTTCAGCTGTGAAAAAATCAAACTTGTAAGTTTACGCGATCAAAAGATATGACCGTTTATGACGCATATTTTGCTATTTCACAAGGATATTTTTAATCATAACCTATAGGGCTTCCCGTTGACCTACAATCATGAAATATGGCAAAAGGCAAATTGTCACAGCATATATAAAGGAATAAATCTGAAAGTCATAAATTTAAAGTTATATCATTTAAAAAATAATTGTTTTGTTATTAAAAACTTACATTTTGTAGTTGGAATGTCCATACATTCCAACTACAAAATGTAAGTTTTTAAGAATCTTGTTGTCCACTACAAAGTTAAGTTTGCTTTCAATATATCAACTTTTTTGCTGTTGTTTTTTTGTTTGGTCTAGCGCTCGTATTTATCTGGTTTTATTTATGACTATCTAAATACAATCGACTAAAAATAACCATTCGGCTTATACTTGTCGTTTTAGTTTCGTTTTTGTGGTTTAGAATTTTGCTAACCAGCAATGTAAAGCGTACAAGCGTGCGCGCGACGCTGGTCGTTCATTGGCCTCTAGCGTCTTGTCCAGGCAATGAATAACCCAAAAGGGGGTGTAGCGTGCGCGAGCAAATTATACTTATAAGATTCCTTGAGACAGGTTTTCCGTGTTTTCCTATTCATTTTCAGGGTTTTTGTTCTCCACATGAATCACAAGCGCATTGCACTCATAAGATCTAATGCGATCTGTAATACAGAGCTGCTGATACCCCCAATACCCACTAGTAATCATACACTAGAGCTGTTGTAACCCCCATATAATAGTAAACTTGCAATACGGACCAAGCCCCTCTTTTCCTAGGAAATCGTTTGACCTATTTAACGCGAAGCTTCTTTGTGTGCGTACACTGACATAGATAAGTACCATCGGTTACATAAATCGTTTAGATCCTGGTGATACTATGTTAAATTATACTAAAAAAGTAAGAAAGAATAATTAGACTGAGTGGGGCACTGCCCGCCCTGGGGCCTTACGGACAACTGCTATTGCATCCGCTCAATTGGAAAATCACGCGAACGTGAACTTTAACGCGCCCAGATACGGATTGCGGTCGCGTGATTTTCCAACTGAGCCGTTAATTTGGTGCCGCAATAGCAGTTGTCCGTAAGGCCCCTGGTTGGCCTGACTGGCCCTGACATAACCTCTGGGGTGACAGATTTTTTCAAACTTACAGTTCTTCATATTCATAGGATGGTTTTCCTTTCTTCCGTTCATAACTTCATATTCTTTGTATTCTTAGAGCTGTGTATGCTACAACACATTCTAGGAATATGTTGCAGAAGCTTGCTTTTTGGGAATTCCTTAAAATCAGGCTTCAATTATTACAATTATTACGCCAAACTTCGTTACGGTCAGAAAGCCCGCTTGTTAGCTTGTATAAGATGAGTGTGCGTAGAAAAAGGGGTTCAAGAAGCATTTTTATTATTTAAAACTGAAATTCTGACAAGAATCATAAAAACACCTATATCCTAACTTTTCCCACGAGGATTCTAGCTAAATCTTAGCTAGAATCCTCGTGGGAAAAGTTAGGATATAGGTGTTTTAATGATTATTGTTTAATTAGAGGCATTTTCGGTACCTATTCTATTATTATTATTTTGCCTCACCCTAAATTAAAACCTGGTTACACCCATGGTCAATAGCCCTAGTTGTTACTGCCTGCTACCGATTGGGGATCGTTTGTGGGGGCATATGGTAATAAACCCTTTTTTCGTGAGGGTTACGATTTACTTTATACCAGACGTGGTCGTCTATATCTCAAGAGTTAAAGTCGAAAACACTGACCTATATAAGACTCTGGTCGAGAAAGAAAAGAACAAAAGTCTTCCGGCATTTTGGAACATTTTGTTTCAGAGAATGGTAGTTTCCGTGAAAACTAAAACTACAGGCGTTACAGTTGATCACGTTTTGTAGGTACATTAATACTGGTGACTGTACCCGACTTGTATACCATCACGGGATGAGCATGTGTGAGTGTACAGTGGTGCGCAACAGGTGACGTTATTGAACGCATATACACTTGTGTGCGCGGGTGTACTCTACTAACGTAGGGTACTGCGGTCACAGAGGAAAATGCATCAGATGGACAACTCTAAAAACCTACTATGTATCTTGATTTATAATATTCATTTCGGACGAAGTTATTTTAGCTACAGTTCGTTGCAAAAAGCTGTCTTAAACCCTACTAACTAATAACTTATACATTCTGCATGGTCAACTGCTTTCGAAGAGTTGGACCGAACACCCGACCCAAAAATAATGGTGTTATAAGTTTAACGTGTTTATCTGTGTGTATGGGTTTATCTGTGTCCCTGTATGTGGCATAGTAGCTCCCAAACGGCTGAACCAATTTAGTTTTAGTTTTTTTGTTTGTTTGAAAAGCAATTTTATTGAGAGTGATCTTAACTATGATTTAAAAAAATCTGTGCCGTCGTTTATTTTATCGGGAATTTAAAAAAAAAAACAATGTATGACGTGCTACTGTCAAAATGACGAAGATCGAACTGAATTATGCGACGTGCTAGTTGGTGGAGTATCGACATGTCACAGACACGCAAAATAAGTAAACTTGCTGGGTCTATCTTCATTAAATGTGTGCTGGCAGTCGATAAACTATAGTGAAATATTAAGAGCTTATCACATTTTTAACTAAAAAAGCAATCAAAACTCCATTTTTGGAGTTCTGATTCTATCAACTGTAATGTAATATTTTATGTGTAAATAAACTGAATTTGAATTTGAAATCAAATAGAAATTATCTACATAATATTATTTCATCATTTAATTATTTTATAATTTTTTTAGATCTGTTTTTTTGTAAAGAACGTTTCAAAATTTGGAGAAACTCAACATTATCAACTTATTGCCTCCAATTTGCAAAAGTGGTTTATCGTAAAACTGGCAGATGGAAAGTTTGAGGGTGGATTTCGTTGAGAGTATGAGAGTGGATTTCGTTAAATTACTGACATAAAATAAAGAATGTTAATGTTATGGTTTACTTGTTTTGTACCTGTCTTAACAATTACGGCTTTATTTCTTGTTTTATGCCTGAAAATCCATGTACATAAAATTTTACGATTGCAGTTTGTAATACGGCTTGAAAATGTTTAATTCAGGAAAATATATATTTTGTATTCAGGATATTCAGAAAAATATATTTCAGTTTCTTCTAATTTCAGTATCTGATCAATTTATAATCTGCACTGCGGTGTTATACGGTACAGGCGATCGGAAAAGCTTTTAGACGGCGGAATAAAGTTTTGTTCATTTCCTCTTTATAAATCTGAAGTAGCTTTTAGGATTTTATTCGTTTGTAATAAAGTCGGCAGACTGCTTATTTCTTTTAACTAACCTGTCAACTCGCATGTTGGATTGCTAAAGCATGTAAAAGATGGTAAATTCGATTCTCGCAGCGAGGAAAAATAGGTAGGAATGGTAGGATTCTGGTAGAAAATGCCTTGTAGCATTAGGTAAGTTCTCTTTTTCATTATACTTGAGGTACTTGTGATAACCAAGGGCTATTTTAATATAAACCGAAATACCGAAAATAATCATAGAAATACCTAGGTATATCCTAATACTAAAACTTTCTTTAAAAACTAGCCCACGCTGGCTAAATCTCGTCAGGATTTCAGTTTTAAATTAACTTTCGCTTCTAGGCCCCTTTTTATATGCACACTCTTCATACGCAAGCCAATAAGCTGAATTTCTGTCGTTGACAGTAACCAAGTTTGGCGTAATCACTGTAATTAATGAAGCCTGCTTTTTGAAAATTTGCAAGAAGTAAGCTTCTACAGCACATTCATGCTTTAGGTTCTATGAATATAAAGAATATGAACAGAACTGTTTGAAGATGTATCAAGGGATTATTTTATGCGTGTCCATAATATGTTTGAAGTTTGGAAGTGGACTTTTGGAGTAGTGTAGTTGTTAGATTGTTTTTTCCACTTTCATGCAGCAACAGAGCTAAGGATTGAAGTGATTTGTGACAGATACAGGTGGAGGGCCGGAGAGTGACAAAGAACATATTTTATGCCGGAAAATTGTACAGTTCCTGAGGGCCTCACTTCTCTTTTCTGTGTGTGCTACGTACAATTGTGATAGACTTCACAAACGTAAGTTCGTTTAATCACTAATTATTTTCATGAAATTTAGTTTGATTTTAATTCTATTCTCTACTGTACTTACGCAAACGACTATAGTACTATACTATCATTTTGTATCTCTAAATGGATTAACGTGTCATTTGAACGTGGAACGGTTTTTGTTTACCAGATCAACCGGATTACACCAAATTTAATATCTACCCTCTGTTTCTGACTAATCTATACGTTCATAAGTAAGAAAGAGAGATGCTTATAAAAGACGCAAAAAGATGTTACATCTGAATTATACCTAATTTAACATCTGCCCCTGGAGTTTTGGCGCCAACATGAAAAAACAAGTCGTCTCGTTGTATTATTTTCCTAAACTTGTATATTTTCGAGTGATAATGCGTAATAATGGTGGATTATTATTTATTAAGTGTTCGTGGACGTGCTCGAGTGTAGGTAAGTGATATAACGCGGTGAAACATGGTATTTTCGTGTTGTTTCCAAATCTCCATAGAAGCCTCTTGTAAAGTCTCCGCCACTTTACTAGGGCACGACTTAAGACATGATCCTGACTTTCTTTGCTTGAATCTGACTGTGACTATGACTTGTTTGACGTCATTTCATCAAACTTGATAATACTTTAACACTTGACACTGGCAAATACACAAGAAGTGCGACGCTAACATTCTCACAGAGGAAAGAATAAAAAAAAACATCTGCCTCTTTCTTCCTAATCAAAGATGCAAAAAGTATAATTTGCACTAGTTACGCTGTACAGTTTTACCCGCAGCACACCAAAAATATCTATACCTAGGTACTTCTCTTTTTTTATCTCTAATCGAGATACAATATATTAGAGTTACAATCGTGCCAAAAAATGTCCGAACCAAAACTCAACGCACGGTACGAATTGCGCTGACTTTTGGTTAGTTACAAGGTAACCGCAATCTGAATACAACGCTGCACAATGCCAGAGCTACGATGTCATAGCGGACAACTACATAATGTCTAAATTGTAGTAAATGTAGCATTATGAACTATAAAATTGATACAATGTATGTTGATACAGACACTCGGACTTTTTTGACTGTTTTCACTGAGAGATTGTGACTCTATAGGAATTTTATCTCCATGTCTCTAATACATAAATTAGAACAAAACAGACTACTATGAAAAAGATAACACATGGTTTACACTAGACGTCATCTACTTTTCTCTTTTTAACTCCCAAACCTAGAAAAGGACAGAAACTCCTTATCTTTTTAACTGCATAACATAGTAGGATAGATTCTAATCAAAGACTTACATCACATCACATCACATCATCAGCCATTAAATGTCCACTGCTGAACAAGGCCTTCCTCTTAGAGAGGGGTGTTGCCATAATCCCCACGCTTGGCAGGCGGCTTGGAGATCGCAGTACGTTCACCGTGTACTAACAGGACGCTGCTGCCCATCCTCCGGTGGTTTTGGTCGTTTTAGGACATATCCGGGTCCGGGTCCGGGATCAAAGACTTAAAAGAGGTTATTTGTACAATAGTTTTGGAAGCGCCAGCCCTGGGGTAGGACAAGAGGAGCGCTTGCTCTAGGCGCCCTATAGCAAGGGGCGCCAAAATGCCAAAAGCGAAAAAAATCGAGCGAAAAATAAAATTATGGCGCCTCGCGCCTTGGAGTAGGGGCAGCGTGGCAAACTAACATGTTTGTGACCAGCATAACATTTTGATGCGGAAATACTTTACACCCTGGTTTAGCACATGCGCTACTTTTTATTACGAAAAAAATATCGACTCCTGTACGATAGTTTTCAGAAATGAAACGCCGAAAGACAATCTCGCTCTGATCAAAGGCGGCCGGCGCTAAGTTTTGGAGTATCTTGATGAAAACAATTTCACAGAAACTGTACATTTTTTCAAAGAAAATAGTACTCTATTTCTATTGTCGGATTTCCAAGTATCGCTGTGCAAACAATCACGTGGATTCGGTGTTTTGTTTAAGCCGTGTACAGACGTAGGGAACGAGCGCGAACGAATGTAACGTACCTATGCGAATGCGTCTTTAGAAACTGCACGCTCGGTTACCATCGATCGATTGCCTTTTCGATCGCAACGTACCGACGTCCGACATTCAGCAAATACTGGCATATAACTAGCAAATCATAGGCTAAGTTTGCTTTGCAAATGATTTGCTACGTAGAGGGAGAAAAATCGTTTTTGTTGATACGTCAAGATCACTATGCTTTGTCTAAAATAGAATGATAATTTAGACAGCTCACAGTAAGGATGAGGTAGTGTGTTATCGTCAATGAACCTATTCGAACATCGATATAATTTGCATAGAACTTGGAATCGATAGGTGCATGGTTATGCTGAAAAAATGAAATCGTTCACTAAGTAAGTAATAGTTTCTTTTACAAATAATTGCACGATAGATAATTGCAAATAACTTTAATATTTACTAAAATAATAATAATGTTGCTACCTATATATTAATACCTATATATTAGTATATATTTACTTGATTTATTTTATTTCAAAACGGATTTTCGATAGTCTTTGGCTGTCCATTATGCGTGGCATTTCATTAAGTGGGCGATACCGGCGGTAGTACATTTCACCAGAAAAAATACGAAACTAGGGCGTGACCAGTCAAAAGTATCATTCTATATTTGACAGACCAAACTAGAGTTTCATAATATTTGTATAGGTATCCGTCATCTAGTCTACTTGTCACCACGGCCACTGCAAAGTGTTTGGAACGTCAGAAATTAAAATTATTTAAAATACATGCGGTAGAATCCGTATTTGCTTTTTAATATCAATCTTAGACCTATTTGCGCCACGTCGGCCTGCCTTTGCTTTGCATTCCTACATAGTAATATCATCTCAATCCAAAGTGATTGCAAGTTATTACAAAAATACGTAAATGTCGTGTCAGATTGGTGTAAAACTAATCATATGTACTTAAACATAAGTAAATGTTTTGTAATTTCATTTTCTCGCAAGCGGCACAAAATTACTAATGATTATGTGATCAATGGGCAGGTCTTGACGCGATCACACGTTGTTAAAGATCTCAGCATACTGTTTGATGATAAGCTTTCATTTATACCGCACTATCAACAGATCACCACCAAAGCTAATCAGCTTCTTGGTTTTGTCTTAAAGTCTTCTAAAGGTTTTAAAAAGCCTCGTAGTCTTTTGTACCTTTACTATTCGCTTGTGAGAAGCATCTTAGAGTATGGTAGTCCGATTTGGTCTCCGCACTATAATGTTCACTCCGATGAAATTGAGAGAGTACAGAAAAAATGTCTGAGAATACTTTGTTATCGTCAGCATGTGGGACGTAGTGATTTGAATTACGAGCGGAGGTTAGTAAAATTTTATGTTCAGTCTCTGAAATTGCGCAGGAAATACTTCGACTTTGTGTACTTATATAAAATTATTCACTCCAAAGTTGATTCTCCAGATTTGTTATCTCAGTTATCCTTTAATATTACATACAACGCACGCAGAGCCAGAGTCACCAACCTCTTTGCACTTCAAGTCTGCAGAAACAATACATCCTTCTTTAACCCAATTGTAAGAATGGCACGTCAATACAATGATTTGTTAATAAATAATTCTGATTTAGATATATTTGTTCCTAAGTTTAGTAGTTACGTAAGAACTATGAAGGATATCCTCCGTCTTAGTCCTAAAGATTGTTTAGACGCAGCAGCTGTGTTGCGTCTGAAGAGTCCATCTCATGTTTAGTTATTTTTGTTCTTTTGTTTTAGTTTTTAGTAAAATGTTTTGCCATCTTGGAGGTGCCCATCAGCAAGCTCATTGCTATGTGGATGGGTACCTTCATCACGTTTGTCTAATTTTTTTTGTATACACATGTTTTGGGTGACAATCCAGTTCAGATTTTTATATGTATTTATTTAAGGATTTAATTGATTGTTATCTGTTTTGTGTATCTAAATAAATAAAATAAAATAAAATAGTGAAATCAGGTAGCAAAAATAAAAAAAACTGTATAATGACGCTATTTTATGCATTCAACGTCCCGCACATCACATTGTTTTCCATCTTCTACATTAGAGAATCTTTGGTCATCACCAACTCGTTCCCTCGCATTCGTTTTTGTTCATTCTTTTAGTCTGTACATGGCCTTATAAACGGCAATAGCACGTAAAAACACAACAAATTAAAATTAGATAAACTGGCAGCCTTATCACTAAAAACCATATTTCAAAAGCTGCCTGTAAATAAAGATTAAAAAGACAAATTCAAATATTTCCTTATTACGAGAAAACACAATACCAAATCATTGAACAACCACATATTACAACGAAGCCACAAACATTTTCTCGCAAAAAATGAAGCCTATTTTTGCCCCAGAAAAGCCTTGAATAATAATATCTCTCAGTCATTGACATTTCCCTCCCTTAGGAACAACCCTCTTAGAAATAATCGATAAAACGTAAACCTATACGAACCTTGAACTTCAGTCAAGATCAAATCTCCTACCCTCGCCATTTATTTTAGACCCCCGTCCCTCTTCGAGCTCTAACATTTTGTTGTACATAATGGAAAACCCGTGTAAACAGGGGTGTCCTTTTATATTTGTTACTGAAAACCAGTTGAACTAGACCTTGAGACACATTGTTTTCAAATGAAAAGCAAGCTCTTGGTTTTTTTGACGTTCGAACGGCTAGTTTAATCTGAACTACTTTTGTTTGTTGTTAGAGTGTGATACAAGGTCTGGGAAAATTGGCTATTTCGAGGTTAGTTGAAAAACGTCGCCTTGGGGAAATGTCTGCCCATTATTTAGGCAATTTGTACGATTTGTTCGAGTATAGAGTTTCTGGAACTTGTATTGCAACCGTTTTAATGGTTGTGAAGAAAACATGGTAATTTTGTTCTATTGGTAGCGAGGAAAATATATTATTTGATTATTTCATTGAAATAAAAGAAGTAGACGTGGAAAATCTTTGATTTTACAAGCTTTTTATATTTTAACTTGCCTTCTTTATTTATTATCCCTAACCGATTAAGCTGAAATTTTGCATAGATGGCGGACCAGTTATTTTATATGCACCCCATGGTATGGGTATCAAATGAAAGGGTTTGCTGAGAAGAATACGAAAAATTTAATGACATCACAATTAATTCAATATGGCTGACGCCTAAAAGCTAAAATAAATAAACCGGCCAAGTGCGAGTCGGGCTCGCGCGCTGTGGGTTCCGTACCACCACAAAATACAATAATGTTGTCCAAGTACCCGAATTACCAGTTTTTATAACGCATTCCAAAATTGTCGAAGCTATTGATAATTATTTTGCTACCGGCGCTCGAGTATAACTTGGTAATGAACAGAAATTTGTCACTAACTCGCTCTTGGCCATTATTTATTATTTGTTGTTATACCTACTTTAGAGTGTGTACTGTAATCGTGCCAAGTTTGTCGCTTGTACGTATTATCGTTTTTACATTAGAGCTAATACAAAAGTACAATTGTTGTACCCCCCTTTCTTTTTTACTTTTTGACTTTATTATTATTTCTTAATTAATCCGCCGTATCATTACACATTTTGTGTAAATTTCAACTGGCTAAGTATCTATTACGGTTAGAAAGATACAGCCGTTAAAAGGTAGGACGAACGGACAGACGGGCATACAGACAGCGTAGGCTAAGTAATAGGGTCTCGTTTTCACCCATTGGGTGCGGAAAATTATCATCATCATCAGCCAGAAGACGTCCACACTGAACGACAGCCTGCTTTTTGCATCCACTGGATGCCAGCGACTCTCACTATGTCGTCGGTGGCTTACCTTTATTTTACCTTAGGCGGAAAATTATGTACGTACCTAATGCCGCAAGGGCGTCATGATTTATCCAAGTTGGCGCCATAACTAAGACTCTCCCTGCGATATCATACCGAATAAGAAAAAGATTATAAATCGGGCGATCTTCCAAAACTCAATTTGAAAAGCGCTGAATGTTCTCTTCAGATATTCTTCGGGTTTTTACGTAGTTATATTACATAGCGGCGAGTTGGAGCGATTTTTGTGCTATTTTTGTAATTTTCCAGTCGATTTCAATAACAGTAAGTGGTAACCATAATGCGCGGTGTTAAGGCGAAGCGTGATATTTTTTTTATGATTGGGCTTGCGCTTGAGCGCCCTCTTGCAGTCTACGTTGAGGCACGCTTGCCTAGAAGAAACCAATTCACTTCAGATTTTAAAGATATCCAGCTTAATTTATATAAATAAATAACAACACTACACAAATCTTAAACAATATCTATAACATTACAGACATAATTATAAGTTGTGTTTTCAATATTCACCGTTTAAAGGTGGTAAAACAAAAAATATAATTATGTACTTATATTATTGCCAGCCTCTACTTTGCTCAAAGGGTGAGCATCGCCATACAACGTGGTAATGGGGCCAGCATTTTGGGAACAGTTCCCACTGGTAGCGGTTTAATAGATTAATAGTTAGGTTTTAATTTGTTGTATTTTATTTTAATTTTAATGTTTGGTAGTACCTTACTATTAGTAGTATAGTAGTTTTAGGTTTTAAATATCTATGTTCTAAATATTTTTCATGTATAATTTTTATTTTACCTTTTATTAATATAAGTTGTTAAGATAAACTACCAGCATAGCAAGTTTGTATGTTTATTAGTTTAGAAATGCAGGACTAACTTTTACCACCCTCGTCATTTTCAGATAATCATATTCTCTCTCTAATGCTAGGACACGGGACTCTCAGAGAAAGAGGATGAATATGAATATTTTAATATTTAATGAATATTTTACCACTTTGGCGGGCTATATTTCGCAAAGGATACACTTAATATTTAAAAAAAAAAGTATTAAACCTTATCTTCATTTCGAAAAACATATTCAACTATATCTTCCACGAACGCAAAAAATATTCATCCCATTTCACATGTATCTACCAGAACCATTTTTTTTTTTATCCTTTTAAAATACAGAACTTTACCAAAACTGTAATAGTGCAAGGGTTAATGCAATTAATTATCTTAATAACTATGGAAGTTAGAAGATTATATGTGATTAGGATGGATATACTTGAGGACAGACAGACGGAAATACGAACCGAATGATCTTATAAGGGCTCTTTGTTGTAAATGTTGTAATATGCAAACCTAAAAAGCAACTTAAAACCCTCATTCACTCATCTAAACGTTGTCTGGAAGAGATCACTTTTAGCGATGAGATAGCCTTTAGCACCTATTTCTAACATATTTTGGTATTTGTAGTACCAATCAATAAACTGATATTGTATTGTAGAAATTCTCGATATTCCTTTGGTCTTTCCTCCGAGGTATAGTTTGGACTGCTCGAGGGATGAATAGAGTCCTCAAAGGTAGCCAAAACACTGACAAGCCCCGGGTATTATAAGTGTCCATAGACGGCGGTGACTACTTACCATCAGGTGACCCTTCGTTTGTTCGCCACTTATTCTATAAAAAAATTACTATCACAATAACAACTGTATACCTACTGATATTTACTAGTATCGTAATACTCCTGATTACAAGCAAAACTAGTATCAGTTAATCATAAAGACAGCATCCAATCAGAGTTACATCACGCCGGCTATTGTGCTTGATTTGGCTGCCAGCCAGAATAATCACAGAGGAGACACTCACTTTCACTGTATCTACTTATTTACAGTACATTGTGTATTAGGGTGGAGAAACAGTCGGACAGGACGAGATTATGTGGGTTGCTAGAGTCCTGCTAAAATAATTATACACATAATTATGTTTTATGGACATTGGGATATAGGTCACCTCATTTTCAAAGATCTTTCAGAACGCCTGGTTAATGCTACACGTGGCCAAAATGCTGGCGTGTTTTCTGGCTCAACGCATAAGCATTGCCATTCAGCGTGGTAATGCCACCAGTATGCTGGGTACGCTCCCAACTAGTGCTCTTGCGCATTTGGATTGTCCATAGACCTTTAACGGTATATGGGTAGTCTATCTGTTTGTGTAGTGTTAGTATTACCTTATATTTTGTTATGTGGTGATTTAAATAATATTTTTAGTTTTTTAGTTATAATTTTTGAGAGGTGATCGCAACGTTTGGAAAGATATGGCCACCTCTTTTTCTAGGAATGGGAAAGTATATAAAAAATTGTTTTAAATGAATATTTAGGGTTAAAAAACAATAAGGTTCATGTTCAATTGTTCACCAAAATTTTACATGATGATTATTTATTTAAATTACATTTTATTAGGAATAGTAAGTTATCAACAACAGTCGGTTAAATATTTAAATCGTTTTGTTAAGTTTCTGTAAACGTCTTCGCCTTAACACTGATCCTAAAATAGGATCGCTTGATCGCTTCCAGGCGTGCGCACGCGCTATCGGCTATCGATTGATTGATTTAATACATACTGCCGTCCCTTTCACTCTAGGGTTGGCAGGCGTTTCTTTTATCTTTGAACTTTAACAGATAAGTGCAAAATACATTATTGGATTAACAGATAAACATTGAAAATCATATTGATATTATAAATGCAAAAGTGTGTTTGTTTGTTCCTCTTCCAGCGCAGCAACAAAGTAACGGATTGACGTGAATGTCGGGAGAGTGATCAAAATACAAAATATTTTATTAATAACACCAATGCATAATGTAGGTATAATCCCCAGCCCTCAATCTTATGGCCCCGATAGTTAATAGTCTTTGAATCAGGAGTGAATCGGTTTCTTCTAGACAAGCGTGCTCCATCGTACACCGCATCATCGCTTAACATCAGGCGAGTTGGCAGTCAATCGCAAGCCTAGAAGGTAATTTTCTTCTTATTTCAGTTGCATTTCAGCCACGTCGGTTCACATTCCGGACAGTACAATCGTGGCCTAATAGGTAGGTGCCCATTTCAGTAAAAAGGTTACGTAAACTGTCTGGAGTTAGGTCTGGAGCAGGGACTGAACTGACAGGTACCGGTATAATATTAGTAATACGGTATTATTTGAGGTCTTATTCAAAATCGTCTAACTGACCAAGTGTAGCGCAGATCTTCGGATCTATGAGAACAGATTGGCGATAAATCTCTTTATGCCCTTGCTCAGTAATTTCACTGAATTTATTTTTATTGCAAAACACATTTTAGTAATGTTTACACACTAATGATCATGTGTTGAATAACTGACAAAGGTCTGATACTTCGCCAAACTAAGTCTACAAGAGCCCTGCCACTACAAAAATGCTGTAGGACTATACAGTTCATGAGTTACTTTTATATTTGTAAAATGCTAAAAATTCTGATGTAAATCTGAATTTTCTTAACAACTATAGTGCGCTATTGACTTATAGAACTTGAAAATGACATTAAATATGTTCTACTATTTTCTAAATCGAGAAATAATATTACAAAGTTAGTGATTTTATAAAGTACCATTACTACAGTTTTCTAAATTACATTAAAATGTATAGCTTTGCCACCAAAGGATGGCCAAATTGTTTCCTTCTTTTGCTCGTATATAGTTTTTTTTTTTTTTTATATACCTCGATAAAAGACCTGATAATCTTCGACCGGCTGAACAGATTTTCTTGAATTATATCGCTTACATTATTTTCAATCAAATCACCTTTCAAACAGAAAAATATATAAATCATAATCGGTTCAGCCATTTTGGAGCTACAATGCTACAGACAGTTACACACGTTAAACTTATAACAATTTTCTGTTTGCGTCGGGGATGAAATAGGTACAGATAATTTCATTACTATCAGATTGATTTAGATTAGTTAATGGCACAACATAATCAAAGCCATTTTAAGATTTATTGAGGAAATGTGTTTTTAGATATCATGTTACTAATGTACCTTCTCTGAAATCAAATCGTATTACGCTGCAGATGCTACAAAAAATCATTCCGCTTTTTAGCGGTTACGCAGTCCTCTGGCACAGCTGGCCACGGCCCCGTTTCGCAATCTCCTTGGGCCCCAGTACATTCAGGAGCAAATTTCGCATCGAATACGCAGGAATAATAAATATCAATGTACGTAGGCATTTTATGCGAGCGAATATTTTTAGGGTTCCGTACCCAAAGGGTAAAAACGGGACCCTATTACTAAGACTACGATGTCTGTCCGTCTGTCTGTCTGTCTCTCCTACACATTAACGGCTGTATCTTTCGAACTGTAATAGATAACCAGTTGAAATTTTCACAGAATAAGTAATGTTACGGCGGATTGACTAAGATATAATAAAAAAGTCAATAAGTATAAACGAAAGGGGGGGTCTCCCCTATACAACAAACGTATTTTTTACGTATTTTTGTATTCGCTCTAATGTAAAAACAGTAATACATACAAGCGTTAAACTTAACATGATTATAGTTCACACTCTAAAGTAAAACAAAAAATTATAAAATATGGCCAAGTGCAAGTCGGTGACAAGTTTATGTTCATTAGCAAGTTATAACTGGTAATTTCGTTATTGAATTTTGTGTTGGTACGGAATGGGCTCAGTGCGCGAGCCCGACTCGCACTTGGCCAGTTTATTCGTAGTGTTCAGTCATGTTCCAACAGTCCAGGCGTGACGCATGATGGTCTGCGGAATGTTTTTATTGCAATATTTGTTTTTATTATGAAACATCTGACCACTTCTCAGCTAATGTGTGTGTATGTTCTATTTGTTTAAATTGCACATATTTACTATTTTTATATAAATTTGTGTTAACTGTAAACTCAAAGGTTCATCTGAAAACCAGAGCTGATAGTCCTTGACTTTCAGCATTAATGCCGAGACGGACTCATTCGAAACTGATGATAAAGTTTTTTGAAGCAATGTTGAATTAAATTTTGTTTCTTTCTCTTTTTTTTTCTTTAGTAAAAAGTACAAGTACTGGCTACAAACAATGCAAGTGTCCCCCGCCGCCTCGACCGAAGGCCCCAATTTTTTTTTCTTTTTCGCTCGATAATTTTTTTGTTTTTGGCATTTTGGCACTCCTTGCTGTTTGGCATCTAGAGGGACTGCTTCTCTCGCCCTACTGTAAAAAAAAACTATAAATGTTTTTTTTTGTACTCCGTGTGATCAATCCGTTAAGTTCAATTAGTACTTTCTTTTTTATAAAGAATTCAAGTTTCATTTAAATTCAAGTCAATTCAATATTTTTTTTCATAGATAGAGTGATTCAAGAGGATCGGTATAAACTTGATATGCATAAACGCCTGGATTTGAATAAACATTGCTTGCGAAAATATGTCACTCGATTTAGCAAAGCCCGCATCGTGTAGACTCCAGGGTCATCTGTCCAGGTCAAGAGAGGTTCCACCCACACTGCACTAACCGCAAACTATGGTATTTCTTAACAGTGAGTATATGTTTTAACATGTCAAAAACATGTAGAATTTCAAGTTATATGATTATTTACGGGATATTTACCGTGGTAAGGTTGTAGAATGAGCTCCCGATATTACTTTAGTGAACAACCGTGATAGTTTAAAACAATATTTTATGGAGAATTTCCTTCTAAATCCAATCAAATCCAATCTTTAATGAAATTGTTTTTACCTATATTTCTTTTGACTCTAGGATCTAGCCCACAGAAAAAAATAATTAAACACTGTTTTAAACTATCACGGTTGTTCACTAAAGTTATATGTTATATCGGGAGCTCATTCCACAACCTTACCACGGTAAATATCCCGTAAATAATCATATAAGTTTAAAAAATTAAACCTCGAGCATATTGCTAATGCTGCTTCGTATCTTACAAATACCTACACGTACAGTAAGTTAAGGTTCCATGCAGTGGTGAAGCAGGTCTTCTCGGTTTCTCTCGGGTTCCTTCAGACCAGTCTTTTCAGAGTATGACTGTGGAAGTTTTTAGATTTACAAGACGTACATAAGACCACTGCTAGAACATAGGTTCCACGTTTGGAGGTCAAGCCCACACATTTGAGAGGCATTCGTACCATAAGAGGCCCTGTTGAATATAAAATACAATTATTGAATGTTAAAAGGGAATATAATACCCAAAGGAGGTTCGAGGGGCTTACTGGTAGATATTGAAGAGTTTACTATCACGGGCGTTAGACAAATTGTCTTTTCACCGTTATTATCCCGCGAGAAAGAGACAAACGTATCCGTATTCTATCTTTGTCGAGTCTACACGCTGATAAAAACGGTAGAAAGACAATTTGACCACTGGCCGTACGAAGTATATTGTGAAATCTTTGGGCCTAAGTAAAGGCGCTTGCAGACTATGCGTAGTACAAGTAGCAAGTACAGGTTGCAAGTTGCGCATATTCTACGCATCTACTACCTACGCATCGTCTGCATCGTTTTGATTAGTGCAAGTGGCAGTGGAAGTACTACTAATCACTTCCACTGCTACTTGCAAAACGATGCAGACGATGCGTATTAGCTACTTGCAACTTGTACTACGCATCGTCTGCAAGCGACTTAAATGTAAACCAGGTGCGGTAAACTTCTTCGAGTTGGTCTCTTCCTCTTTAGTTGCTCTACCGTAGGCCAGTAGTCTACGGTAGGGCAACTAAAGAGGAAGAGGAACCACGGGCCAGGAGTTTCAAAAATAAATAGGTACTTACTTAATAGCCTCGATTCTGATGTACTCTAAACTAAACTAAATTTGACAGCTCTAAAATTGTTGCCATCCTTCTCTCACATATTAAAATGAAAAGAGACTCAGATAGATTTAGTCCTGTCAGATTGCTTTAGTTTAGTGAGTGGTATGACAGAATTGACGTCACTAGCTGGCTATGTTTTAGTAGTAGTTTACAACTAACTAACTCTGTAAAACTCCTAACATTTCCATTAGTATAAAACACGGTAATCTTTACGACAGATCTGGCGGGAAAAGCCTAGACTTTCGAGAGGCGTACTAATGACGGCCCTAGGGCTTCAATAAAGAACGCTAATTGACGAAATTACATTGCAAGTACGGTATTTTATTCATCGACAAATTTGACATTTAAAAAAATGGTTAAATTAGGTTGATCAATTTTAAAGCACGGACGTTTTACCTATTGGGTATATATAAGATCCTTGGTATTAAGTTGATATACTCATTAATTTAAAAAAAACGCTTTTAACGATGACAAGTGTCAAATTTGAGACTTGGAGCTCACCTTATTTAATTATTATTTATTTATTTTTATTATCATAGAGAAACTAACAGCCCTAACAGCCTTAGCTAGAGACAAAAGAGGCAATTAAAAGTTTCTACTTATAAAAAATAGAGTACATTATCTGAACGCTAAAACATGTGAATAAAAAATATAGAAGTATGATATTGCTAAAACCAAAAAAAACATTATACTCTAAATAAACTAAGATGGAAATAAATTTTCACAAATATTTGTTGAAAAATTTGTTATAAATCAATATAATCAAATATTCACAAATCTTTCACAAATATTGTTGCGTGTTCCTGGCTGCCATTCAGCGTGGTAATGCCGCCAGCATGCTGGGTACGCTGCTAGCTGGTAGTGGAGGCGAGCGTTTGGATTGTCTTTAACCCTATAACGGCTTATGGGTAACTGCCTATTCCAACTGTTTTATATAATAATAATAATAAAGTATATTATGTTTGTCTGTGGCAACTTAGCTCCCAAAAGGCTAAAAAAAATTTATGAAAATCGGTTCAGCCATTTGAATTTTTTTTATGAAACTTGTTACATTTGAAATTCTTCTTTACTTTACATGATAAATAGCCACATTTCAGTTTTTTCAGCCACTGCCACAATTTTGCGTCAATTACCGTCCAACCTAAGCCAAGCTGAAGGGCCTGAGAGTGGAATGACCTACTAAACTTGAATACACTAGACTATCACGAATCAATAAGCACTTTTCAATCCGTTCTAAACCTTAACAACACGTAGGTAAAGCTTCAAGTTACTCGGCCGATGTTGAAGAGTGTGAAACAATGGAATCCCTCTTAAAAAATGAGCTCTTACGCGGTATTAATACAGGACTTATTTAAAATATAAGTTTTTTAACAGAACCGTTTCTTTTCAATCTGAAATCGACCTTATTTCTTGAAATTACCGATTAATTTCGTCATTCCTGGAGCAATTTTCCTTGGTAACTCCGGAACATATAGGTAGCTGCACAACGAAACTGACTGAAATATATTATACTCTATGCTTGTTACACTAAGATTGCTTTTTGTACGTGTTTGTCATAAGTGTTCAAAGGAAGTCAAGGGCTTGTAAAAGTGCTTCGGCCCCGGGTTTGTGAAAATCGACATTTATTTGAGAGGAATGTGGATTACGTTTTTATAGGGGAGTTTGATCGGTGAATGAATATAGAGAGTTTATAGAGTTATGAGGAAAACCTAAAAAAACGTCAATCTTTACAGGTTCTTGCTCAATAGCTAGCAACACTACAGTTTTATCCACCGGCGACCGACATAGCTGTTAAAATCTGCAAGTTGAAGTGGCAATGGGCAGGCCACATCGCTCGAAGAACCAAAACTGATAGGGAAGAAAGAATCTTGAGTGGAGACCACGAACCGGAAGACGCAGCGTAGGTAGGCCTCCCACAAGATGGACCGACGACATTGTGAGAGTCGCGGGCATCCAGTGGATGCAGATGGCAGGCTTTCGTTCAGTGTGGAGGTTAAAGAGGGAGGACTATGTTCAGCAGTGGACGTCTTCTGGCTGATGATGTTAACTACTCGGCGACCTAAAGCTTGTTGCAGGCGACTCGCAGTCACAAGTTCATTGGGCATCATCTGCTCATGCTGCACTGGGCACTAAGCAAAAAGTGTCGTAGCTCGTTTATGCTCACGATGAATCCTATCTTCCTTCGATCTGATAGTAGGTACTAATAGGCCATACACCACTGAACTGTACTCCACGATCAGAGAACAATGCCGCCGGTCACCCGTGACCGACCTCGTGACCCGGCCGTCGACCCCACCGGTATTACCAGCGACTTACTGGTTCTAGACTTGGACAATTGGTCACTTATGGAGACAACCCTAACGTTACACGTGCCGCGTCAAGAGAGATAGAGCTACGTGATAGAAAGAGAGCGGCTCTCTAGGTGAATATAGTAAGCGGTATCCAGGGCTCTGCGAGTTGAACTGCTACTTTATTGCATTGTAGGTACATAGAGTCCTTATTTATTAAAATTGTATTCTGAACTTATGGGCCATACTGCACGCTCCATTCAGATTTTCAACCGATGCCAAAATGTATGGAATAGCTGTTTTTTCGCGATTTCAGTGTTGGTCCCGTAGTAAAAGTTGTTCATAATGACAAGTACAATAACCTCCTTTCGGCTTAGTGCAGTTTATATACGTAACCCTGTATTTTTTATTATTTAAAAGTTGTTCATAATGTTGTGTACAATAACCTCACTTCGGTTTAGTACAGCTGTTCCTTGCATAAGGTTTGCAGGTCATGCAATGACTTGACAGCTGCTTGACAGGCATAGTCTTGCTTAGTCTACCCTCTACGTCTGTGGTCCAGTGTGGACGCTCCACTTAATCTACCTTTGTGGTGTATCCGGTAGACGATGGATAAAACAAAGGTACCTTTTTAACTGGACTTTGAAACCTGGCTTCTAAATTAAAGCTTTACATTATTAGGAAAATTGACCTGAATACATAATCCGCTTCTCTTCACTGGCGTTCGCACATTCTCACACGCATCTCGATGGCACGTTTACAACAAGTGCGAAAGAGGGAATTGTGAGATCTTTTCTTCATTGCAAATGGAAAAAAAAATAGAAATGTTATTTTCTATTATTGCGGAGGAGGAAAATGCGCGAAAGTAATTTTTTTAATGCCATGGGTAGCAAACAAGCAGATGGGCCGCCTGATGATAAGCAGTCACCGTCTCCTATGGATACTTGTAACACCAGAGGCATCACTAATACGTTGCCAAACCTTAAGGACTCTATTAACTCACCTTAAGTAAAAAAAAACTAAAAAGTTAAATGTAATTAATTTTTTAATGATTACTTAGGTTTAATAATTATTTGAGAATTAAAAGTTTTAATGATTAGTTAGGAGTGTTAATGATTACTTAGGATTTAATTATGAATTATGTTTTGTTTATTTCTTAAAAGTTAGAAGCTTTAATGATTATTTAGGAGTTATAAGTGTTAATGATTTCTTAAGAGTTCTAAGTGTTAATGATAACTTAGGATTTAATGATTTCTTAAGAGTTAGAAGCTTTAATGATTACTTAAGAGTTAGGATTGCTAATGATTACCTACTTAGGTTTTAACAATTGATTAGATTTAAATGATTACTTATGGTTTTGCGATTGTTACACATTGAAATTAAACATTACTAGCGACCCGCCCGCTCGGTTTGGCACGGGTGTAATTTACGTGCGATGCCGGGGCGGGTCGCTAGTTATATATATAAACCTTCCTTGAAAATGTATCTAACTGATGGTGAAAACCGCATCAAAATCCGTTGCGTGGTTTAGGAGGAGTTAGCGGCCATACAGACAAACAGACAGCCAGACAGACGCGGAAAGCGACTTCAATTTATACTGTGTAGAGAAGAGATTAACGAATATTGTCCCATGTATTTTACATTATTATATTTTCTTACATTTTG
Source organism: Agriopis marginaria (assembly GCA_932305915.1). NCBI lineage: Eukaryota > Metazoa > Arthropoda > Insecta > Lepidoptera > Geometridae > Agriopis > Agriopis marginaria. The sequence continues at coordinate 13,576,654 of OW029914.1, read as the reverse complement.
AACATTTAAAAGTACAATATTTTATTCTCCTTCCTTAAAATAGAAAATATCGTACTTAGTAAAAATTATTTTAAAACAATTCGCTAGTGTGCCAAAAAGTGTTTTGCCGTTGCGCTGAACAGTGAAAAGCGGTATACAGTGAAAACAATGTAAAATTATACATTACATACCTACATTACATTATATGAAAAATTTGAACATTTGAACACGAGCGGTAACTGTACCTACTAAGGCATATCTCCCTAGTTCGATCGGAGATGAACCCTAATCCACCATCCTGGCCCAGGGCATGTTGGTGAATATCATTTATGCCTTTGATCTTTTGATTTGCTTGGACATACCGGTTTCTTCACGATGTTTTCCTTCAACATTTTTGAGCGAAGGCATCGAAATTGCACATAGTTTATTTAACATAGGTAATGAGTTTTTAGCTCAGTATAAGGCGCATTTTAATATAAATAGTTTATATTAATTAGTAAAAAAACAAAAACTGACAAGACGCTAATAACAAAAGAACAACAGTTTTATCGTACTAATATTATAAATGCGAAAGTGTGTTTCTTTGTTCCTCTTTCACGCTGCATAGGAACAACGGATCGACCTGTACGGTCGACACTTTTCATCATCATCATCATCACCATTTTTCATCACTACGTGGGTGAAACGGGGCGCAGCTAGTTCAAAATAATATTGAAACTTCTTGGTGGCATGACGTGGCCAGTTACACCACAATACGGTATGGCACGGTATAGTTTATTTTGGGCTAAATATGTCATTGGTGCAGGGCGGAGGGTCGAACCGGGTGCCGTCAGATTGTAAAGCACACAAGTTTTGAGTCAAACTTTGTTACACTATCAGATTTCCAAGGAAAACGTCTGGAAAATTTTCCTTCACACCATTTCAAAAGTTCCGCTAAAACATATTACTCATGTGCCCTATTAATTAAAATAAATAGCCCAGCGAGTACCTGTTAGTTACCTACACAGAAAGCGTCGGTTGCACAACCGCGAAAACATTAAAATAACCCGTCGAATAGCCTATTTATACCACATTTAATAACATCAGCCGCTGCTGCCGATAGCTGACCGGTTTCCATCATAATATAATATATTTTAAATCCGTCAGAACTCCGTCTGCTGCCAAAAGCCTTTTGTTAATTTTGGCGCAATTTACGACACCATAAAGCCGCCATCTTGGCAACGCGCGTCACCAAGATGGCGGCCGACTAATGTCAAAAAGGGCGCGAAACGAAGTGGATGCTTTCGATCGTTATTTTTTAATGACCTTTCTTTTTATTTGCGCGTCCTGGTCATAATAAAACTCGAGGCTGTCCTTTGATTCCGTGATAAATTTTGACGAGCTTCTACTTCGGTGCTTTGGGTGAATCGATTTCTGATAAAGTGTGAAAGTTTGAAATTGGAGTTTTAAAAGTTACAAATAATCGGTTATTTAGGGGGTTTCCAGACAAAACTGCTCCGGCATGATTGAATTATTGATTCATGTATTATTCAATCAATGGTCAAAACCATTAATTGAATAATACATAATATTTTTATGGTTAGTAAGTCTAATAGAAAACTATACTTAATTTAATAATAGTTAATCCGTTATTCCTTGAAGCTATTAAATTACATTAGAAATTCGTATACCTAAGAAAGAAGAATAATGGAACGAAAACTTTTTTCTAACTTGAAGTTTCATGAAATTTTATGCACAAAACGATCTGTAGAGCAAACTGCTCCTGTCATTTCAAACTACCCTCATTTCGGAACATCAGCCTAATTACAAATTAACGTTATACGGTGGCCTACATACGGTCTGATACGGCGTAATTGGCGTATCAAGTTGATACAGTAATTCAATTCCCTCTACAGGTAATTATTTCTAGGCAATTATGCTGAAATGCATGGACTCACTGTTTCAGTTTCAGGGGAATGCGAATGGTTTGCTTTGAATTGAAAATACAAAAATACCCTCAAAACATACCTGATGTTATGAAGGTATTTTTGTACATAATTTCTCACCAGCACAGCGACTATTTTCTTGTGTTCTAATTCTAGTCAGCATTGGCATCGATTCTGATGTAAGTACTCTAAACTAAACTAAACTAAATTTGACAGCTCTAAAATTGTTGCCATCTTTTAGTAGAGGTATTATTTAGTAGTTTCTCTCACAAACATATTAAAATGAAAAGAGAAGCAGATAATTTTAGTCCTGTCATATTGGTTTTGTTTAGTGAGTTGTAAGACAGAATCGACGCCATTATTTGGAATTGGAATTGGACATTATTACAAGGTTTTGAGAATGTAAAAGCATCCTGGCTTATCCATTATCGGATAGAGCCAGGTTACTGTATAAACTAAGTAGACTTTAACGGGCGGTTATCCGAGTCGCGTAGGCAATAAAACGCTCCCTCAGCCCCCGCCAAGTTATAGCGACGCCATGCTAGAGTCAGGACGCCCGCGGGGGGAGTGCAACGACAAAAACAAGCATAGATCCGACCTCGATGACGCTTGGCGCGGCACTGAACGCGGCGCACCAAAATTCTCGCGTCCTTTTTACGCTTTTAATTTCACTAAAAAACGACACTTATTCACTATCAAAAATCGATCCAAATAAAAGAATGTTGAATAAAATTCAGTACATGCAATTTCCAGGTTGTTACGAGCTTTCATTAAAGCAAAAAATGAAAAAAAAAAAAAAAAACTAAGTCGACTTTGTTTCAGATTTTTTTTTATCGAGGAAAGTTTATTCCATCGTGTTTTGAACCAAATCATAAACACAAACACAGATTTATCTGTGGCATGTATTTTTTTCTAGCTCAAATATTGTAATTTAACTGAAAAAAAAATTGATTTAAAACCGTCTAATTTGGTATAAGAGGCTCTGGTATGTTTTCTAATAATATTAGTTTTATTTCTTATTTAAATTGAGTGATTATTGTATAGTTTGTTACTTATGCCATTGTCGGCAACGACAAATTCCTGTAGGTAGGTACTAAAGAAAGAGAAAAAAAATTATTTGCTTTGCATGTTTTATTTGCTTTTGTATAGCATTTGAAAACTGTGCAATGATGGAATGCGCTGCCTGAATGGGTGTTCCCCGATAGTTACAATCTGGGTGTCTTCAAATCACAAGTGAATCGGTTTCTTGTATTTTAGCTGTTCTTGTTCTTGTATTCAGCTGTTTCATACATTTTGTCGAGTTCCATACATAATGACCGTTTTCTATGGAACAGCTGTTTTTTTTTTTCACGAATTCTTTGTTGATCCTATAGTAAAAATTGAACATAATGATGAGTGCAATGATCTCCTTTCGGCTTAGTACAGGAAATACGCGTAACTCTGTGTAATAGACAACACCTTTACACAAAACCTTTCGCCGAAAAATAGCGATGATATCGCACGAACTTTCAAAATGGCGGCAAAATGTCAAAAATAAGGTTGGGACAAAATGTCAGGTAAATGTTATTGAGACACTTTAGCGATGGCGAATATTGTCACGGTCGGGTAACCACCCTAACAAGGTAAGTCTATTATGGTAAACGAATGTTTTGCGTCTTTATTAAGACGTTTTACTCATAGTATATATGGACCGACGACATTGTGAGAGTCGCGGGCATCCAGTGGATGCAAAAGGCAGGCTGTCGTTCAGTGTGGACGTCTTCTGGCTGATGACGATGACTCATAGTATCTGAAGAGAACAAGTCTAGTATAAATAGAATAATTTTATACACGACTAGCTGTTGCCCGCGGCTTCGCTCACGTAGTATTGAAATCTACTTTACTACTTCCCGTCTTTTTAGTTTCAGTCTCGCATCCATCCTGTAATCCACTCTACTCCTAAACCACCCTTTCCGCTCCAATTCTGCATTCACCCCCTAAATCCACTCAACTCCCGTTCTGCTCTTTCCGCTCCAGGCCCGAATCCGTCCCGAAACCTACTCTTCTTCCGCCCCATCCTTACTGCACCAGTCCTGCATTTGTCTCATAATCTTCTCTAATAATACAGTCCCACCCTTTCCGATCCAACTCGGCATCCGTCCCGTAATCCAATCTACTTCAGTCTCACTCTTTCCGATCTAGTCCCGCAGCCGTCCGCTCCACTCCACTCCCATACCGTAATCCAATATACTTCTATCGCGCCCTTTTCGCTAATAGTCCCGCATCTGTCCTGTAATCCACTCTAGTTTAGTCCCGCCCTTTCCACCTGAATGGTAAGCCTACTTTTATAGTATTGTTTAGCACAAAACTATAGTTTTTATCTATGTAAAATTAAAAACATTAGTGATTAGACCGACTTCAAAATTAGTAAAATACGCATTTCAAGTCAGGCTCGCGCACTAAGGGTTCCTCACCACCACAAAATACAACCATCAGTTATTGTCTGAAATAGTCGAAGTAATTGCGACGCAGTCACATATTTCATTCTTTGCTACAGTGACGCTCGAGTATAACACAATTATAACTAACAAAAATTTGTCACCGACTCGCACTTGACCATTATTTATTATTTGTTGTTAGACTATAGAGTGTGTAGTATAATCATGCCAAGTTTGACGCTTGTACGTATTATCATTTTTACATTAGAGCTATTAAAATAATTAGTAAATAATTGTATGGGGGTTGGAGACCTTTCACTTATTGACTTTTACTATTATTACATTTCCAAGTTGATCCGCCGTAACGTTACATATTCTGTGAAAATTTTAACTGTCTATCTATTACAGTTCGAAAAATACAGTCCGTTAAAAGGTACGACAGACAGATAGACAGAGTAGGCTTAGTAATAGGGTCCCGTTTACGGAAACCGTTTACTTTGCGTATGGAACCCTAAAAACCACGTAACTGAGAACCTTTTTTAAAGTCGGTTAATAATACTTGTGATCCGCTCCACCGCATCACACCATTGTTGAAGGTAGTCTGGAAGAGGTCGCTCATAGCGATAAGGCCGTTTTTTTTTGTTCTCGTATTTAATGCAATCTTTTTGTAATATCTTTGTATCTAGTGTTGATAATGATTATTTTATTATATTACCTACTAACCACATAATAATGTGCAGTATGAAGGCGCTGCGCGGATTATAATGGTCGCGTTATTTTAATTTTACATTATCTCATGAACTGTGCAACTAAACCACATACTGTAAACGGCAAAATTTATCTACATTAAGTACTCCTGATAATGAATTCATTTATTTTTGTAAAGATTCATAAATTAGATTACAAAACTGCGTCTAAACATGACCTTATAATTTTAATTTTTATTCTGAACACAATAACCGGTTATTATCGTTATTGTGGTTTTCTTATAAGAGTTAGATATATGCTACCGCGGACTTTTTTTTTAAACTACTTAAGAACTACATTTTTGTCAAACATAGTACTCACTTATCTCAAACCGTTAGGTCAGCGTACGCCGAAAAAGATGCCAATCAGCTAATTTTTCTCCGACATGTTTTACTAATACGGTTATTTAATGTAGAAAACTAAACTTTATCATTATAAAACATAGCCTATGGCACTCAGGAATAGTGTAGCTTCCTATTAGTGAAAGAATTTTTAAAATCGGATGAGTAGTTTCGGAGTTAAAACAGAACAAACAAACTTACAAACTTACAAACTTACAAACTTACAAACTTTACCTCTTTATAATATTAATAATATATAATATATAATATATATATATAATATATAATATATATATATATTAGTGTAGATATCTTATAATAAAAGAGCTTCTTCGGAGATTTTTTTTATAAAAGAGCTTCTTCTTCTTTTGAGTCGGTGTTTCGTTAATTATTTTGTTTTCAAATTAAGTTTTTAGACCAAAATTGTGCCACCCCAATGGCACTCTCCGTAGCTTCATTCGGTCGTCTAGTGTGCAAGTTGTAGGTCACGCTCATTCCATCAAGTGTGTCATTGTCTGAGGGTTCACACCACAAAGACATTCGGTTCGATCAAGTCAGCTTTCAAACAAAAAATACTAAACCAAAATAGGTTCAGCCGTTTGTGAGCTACAATGCCAAAAACAGACACACAGATACACACGTTAAACTCATAAAAACTTGCACCAGGTAACCTTAAGGTTCCCTAAGTAATTCTGTTCAACTTTGAAGCTTATCAGATCTTTCATCGGGGGTTCAAAAAATCAATTCGTAGATGTTTGCAATGTTATTGCACCTGTCAGAGTGAATAAATGTTTGACCGAGTCGAGTATACTGTGTAAAGGCTCTAAATAGGTCGGCAGGAACATAATTTTCCGCGAACTTTTTCAACAATAGAACTTTAGGTCGCGTACCATTTCCGAAATTGTTTTGGAAAGGTCCAAATTTATAGGGGCGTTAATTGGAATAGCTTATTGATGTTTGTTGTTTATAAGTTTATTGAATTTATTGAATAACAGCTGTAGATAAATATGCGATAGATAATTATTAACATTCAGTGAAAATTCCCTGAACCAGAGACGGGAATGGAGAGAGCTATGCTTGGAGTTTCTTTTCGCGATAGAATCCGGAACCTGGATCACCAAGTTGAAGTGGCAATGGGCAGGTCACCTCGCTCGAAGAACCGATAACCGACGGGGAAGAAAGGTTCTTGAGTGGAGACCACAGAACGGAAGACGTAGGTGCGCCTCCCACTAGATGGACCAACGGCTGTGAGAGTCACGGGCATCCAGTGGATGCAGATGGCAGGCTGCCGTTCAGTGTGGTGTTCTAAGGGGGAAGCCTATGTTCAGCAGTGGACGTCATAAGGCTGATGGAAAGTTTGACAAACGAGGTTGAACGTTTACTCGGCGCTTAAAAAAGCAGGTGTTCTTTTCTTTCTTTCTAAAAATATTGAAACATTTTTCCTATCACCAAGCCACAAAACGATATCGGAATCTCCTGGCCGGCCAAATTTACATACATTACGTATATAAAACATAAATATTTACATAATATGTAGGTAGTTCCAAATATGAATAAAAGAACACTTTTTTCTTTGTTCCGAGGTAATAATTTAGCATATAATTTGCAAGGAGTTGTTTTAAATTTGGGTGAAGAAAAAAGATTATAGGTACGCAATTCCGTGAGTATGTATTAACCTACTTTCAGAGAAAGTTTTATAAGAAGTAGGTATTCTAATTCAGTATGATACCGGGATCCGTGGATGCAAACCCAATAAACCAGACTGCAAATGCAGCCTATCTATAATCTATAGGTACTCTATCTTAAATCTGTCAAGCCGTAAAGACAAGAAGGAGATCATATTAAGCAAACAAATATCTGGGTTACGTGAAAAGAGTGTAAGTACTAAGCCGAAAGGGACTTCGACCAAAATAAAATGAATGGATTGGCCATAACCTTTGAACTTGCTCAGTAAAAACGAGTCAAAACCGTCGGACATATACTTCGACACCTAATTATAACCACTTTGTAGCTGACTTTGTAATCTTCAAAAATGCGCTTCTTCTGGGCCCGTCCATTCATTTTTCTTCTGGTCTTAGGAAAGGGATCCATAGCACCCATAAGTATGAACAACTTTTACTACGGTTACAACTCAAAAACCGCGCAAAAAAGGGTAAACGCCAGCCGTTCCATAGAAAACGGTCATTGACACTCATGACAAAAATGACAGCTCATAATATTCTTCGTGATTTCAGGGTTGGTCATATTAAAAGTTGTCCATAATGATGGGTACTGTGCCCCCTTTCGGCTTGGTACACCATTTCCGCGTAATCCTGTAATATTAGTGTATTTAGATCACAGAAAAGTAAGGAAGTTTTCTTTTCTTTTCATTGGTTACAATCAATGTATCAAGCAACTACTAAATAATACCTTTTGTATATGATAATACTTAAAAACTAAACTAATTGAAGATGTTTACACTATCTATAATAAACGAAGGTCTGTAGATAGTACAAACGATCTCTAATTTCCAAAATACTAGCCGCGTTGCCTCCCTGGACTGCGAGGCTATATAACTTTCTGTGGTTTAGATTTACGAATTCCAGTAAGTTCGTATGAATCACCCCTATAATATGTGCATGAAATATTTGCTTGTCTGTCAGTATGTCATCGAATCGTGTCAGCGCGCACTTGAATAGTCCAAGTGGCTTCTAAGAAATTGTTTGTTAATTTATATCACGGGAAATGCTTGAGCTGAGTGTGCGGTCTGTGGAGATTAGAAGCCGTATTACAAAATCATTATTCATCATCATTTCAGCTATAGGACTTCCACTGCTGGACATAGGCCTCCCCCATCGATTTCCAAAAGGACCGGTTGGAAGCGGCCTGCATCCAGCGTTTCCCTGCGGTCTCTTTTAGGTCATATAGAGGCCTATTTCCAGCAGTGGACGTCCTACGGCTGAAATGATGATGGTGATGAATATGAAATGCAATTTAATATGGACTTATAATGTGTTAGAAATAAATGAGTTATTAGGTATAAAAATATTTATCGATAAGTTGTATATAATATCGAATAAATAAATATATATTTAAAAAAAAACATGCAAGCGTCGCTATCCCATATTCTGACGAGTGACGCAGACGGTGTGTCGGCGCGTGCGCCGGCAGATGTGCGGGTTCGATGTCCGGTTTCGGAGGGCCTCCCGGATCTCACTCTACAGGGTGTAGGAAAACAAACATTTACATAAAATGTACCTATATCTTTAAACGTATGTTTTTGTCACTTCATCAGAACTTCTCAGTCTGGAACAACGACGTAAAGTTCATCATCATCATCATCATCATCATCAGCCAGAAGACGTCCACTGCTGAACATAGGCCTCCCCCTTTAACCTCCACACTGAACGACAGCCTGCCTTTTGCATCCACTGGATGCCCGCGACGTAAAGTTAAACGTCTCTAAATTTTCTACAAGATTCATTTTGGAGAATTCGCATCGGAGCTACACGCTGTTTCTAATCCGTACGGCCAAGGATTGGAATAACTTGCCGTCTTCATTGTTTCCTGAGAGATATAATCTGGACATTTTCAAGGTCAGAGTGAATAGGTATCTTGTAAGTATGCGTGCTTCATCTTCGACCAAATCGTCGCTTACCAACAGGTGAGTTGGTGCCTGGTGGCAACATGTTAGTTTTCACAAGTTATATATTGTCCCACTACTATGCAAAGATGCCCCATCTCCTTCCATCTATCCCTCTCCTGTGCGATGTTCTGCCATTATTTGCAAAATATATTCAGATTGTTTCGCCATCGTTCCAGAATCTTTCTGGGAATCGCTTCCCGTCTTGAGGCACAATGTGACATTTTCGTTCAATGCTTCATAATGCATTCTACAAATTTAATATAATAAAGTATTTCAGACAAGCTATTTCATTCGCTTTCCTAGAGAACCTGTGTTTTTGTTGTGATAAAAAAGTTACCTAATTATACCAACTTCAAATAGGATGGGTTTCAATACCTTTTTGTGTTTTAAGTTTGTTAAACTCCGTAATTTCGAAGAGATTAAGAAAAAACTTTTTTAATTGAAACAATATACTTTCAGATTGGTCCCATAGAAAATTCATCAAAATCGGTTTAGTAGTTTGGTTTTCCAATTTGAAAACCAAACTACTAAACCGATTTTGATGAATTTTCTATGGGACCACATAGAAAATTCATCAAAATCGGTTTAGTAGTTTGGTTTTCAAATAAAATAGCTGGGAAATTCGTTTACTTGGAAGACATAATATTACATTGTCATCCAACTCATCCAAGTTAATTATAATTAATATTTATATTATTCTTTGTAAAATTATAGGCTGAAATGATGATGATGAAATTTCTAATTCGAACCTTTTTTTATTTATATTCTTGGGTGATCAAAAGGTAACAAAACAATAATTCGAATCGAGTCGCCTATGATCACCTAGGTGCAGGTGATCAAAGGATAATCAAATAATAATTTAAATGGAGACACCCAGGTGATTATATTCCCAGGTGATCAAAGTGGAATAGATTAATCAATTTAAATTTTTATTTTAAAAAAATTGGCCATAAAAACCTCAGCCTGTATTCTCCTTTTTATTTTTACTTTCTTCGAGCTAATTCTTTTGTTCTTTGATGTACTCCGACACTGCCACATGGCCACTCGGAGTAAAAATAATAACGGTCAAGTGCGAGCTGGCCTACGTGGCCAGCTCGTACATTATAGTAACTACTTGATACCAGGCTTCATCTTCGACCGGTCTATTCCACTTTGATTACCTGGGTGATAAAAATCGACTCTTTTTTTTTTGGTTGGCTTTGATCACTTGAGAATATAATCACCTGGGTGACCATAGGCGACTCCATTAAAATTATTATTTGAGTATCCTTTGATCACCTGCACCTAGGTGACCATAGGCAAATCGATTCAAGTTGTTGTTTTGGTATCTTTTATTGCTATTTATCCCTTTCGCACGTTTTCTAGGCACATACGAGTAGATAAGCTAAAAAAATATATTTTTTAATTGTATTATTTTTTAGGGTTCCATACCCAAAGCCATAGGATGTAAACGGGACCCTATTATAAAGCCTACGCTGTCTGTATGTCCGTCTGTTCGTCCAGCCTTTTAAATGCTGTATGTACGAAGCGCTTTGATTCCACATTTATTATAACTGCTAGTCTGTGGAATTCGCTGCCTGAATGGGTGTTCCCCGATGGTTACAATCTGGGCGTCTTCAAATCACGAGTGAATCCGTTCCTTCTAGGCAAGCGTGCTCCAACGTAGACCGCATCATCGCTTAACATCAGGCGTGATGGTGGTCAAACGCAAGCCTATTATTTATTTTAAAAAAACCGAACCATAATAGATAGCCAATTGAAATTTTTACAGAATATGTAAATTTTTATACTAAAGTCAAAATATAATAACTAAACGGCCCCCATACAAGTCATACAACAAACGTTTTTTTTAAACGTATTTTTATATTTGCTCCAGCGTTTCCCTACGGTCTTTTTTAGGTCGTCTGTCCATCTTGTGGGTGGACGTCCTACGCTGCGCTTACCGGTCCGTGGTCGCCATTAGAGAACCTTTCAGCCCCATCGGTCATCTGTTCTGCGTGCTATGTGCCCTGCCCACTGCCACTTCAACTTGCTGATCCGGTGGGCTATGTTGATCGCGCATGTACCTAGTCAAAATTCCCTTTTGCAAAATGAAGCCATTACGGTCGCGGGAGGCAGCTTGTGATTGCAGACTCGACGCGAGTCGACGTTTGTGATTGGAGACTCAAAAGTCATTCATTCAATTCGCGCCTAGGATTGGCCCGCTCCAAATAGTTTAGGTTGACATTTTAGAACCTTTGCCTTACGGCGGGGTAAAGGATGAGCAGTGTCATTGGCTATGTCGGTAACTTTCGTTCGCAAACAAAATAAATACCTAATCAATATCAATAAAAAAGCCTATAAAAGGATCTAGAGATTCCAAGTCAGACAGTTATTCAATAGCTATTTAAGCAGATTGATTCTGATTCAATTCACGATTCAGGAGAACTACTGAATCTTTCATGATCCTGTAAAAACTGTGCCACTGTATAAATTCATGAAGCGTCACGTGTCGGCTTGCCTTTGTCTGAGGTGCTAAAATCACTGAAAATGTTTTGAAGAGAATTGATTCACACAGTATATTGAAATATATAAAAGACTAGCATAATTTTTTTTGTATTTTTTTTTTAATGGTTTTTTTATGGTTTAGTTATTATAGTGGGTTAATAGGAGAGTGGTTAGGTGATGAAGGGGTCGGTGCGAATTCCTACCGCGGTTTCACGCGCTATTCTACATGAACTAAACAGGAGAAAAGAACAGTTCATAGAAGAGGCATATATTATAGAAAAAACGGGGTGAGGTCAAAATTTTACTCTAGGGGCGTGGTTTTAGAACGACGTATTCTGTTTCTCCTGACCGTGGTAAAAGCTAACTAGTAGCACAGAATACATATAAGTACAAGGATAGAAGATTCACTCCGCAAAATCATTTAAATAAGTAGCGACTCTTGCTACTACACAATAAAGTGTAATTCAGGACGTGCGAGCGCTAACTACCTACAGCTATATTAACCTAGAAGTTGCCTCTCTGTCTATCGCGTAACTCTTGTGAACTCTTGTCGCGTTATCTCTGTCTATCGCAGCAGGTCCGACAAGTCGGCTACTTGTATCTTCATATCTAAATTGCGGAATGCGCCAGGCTTGGTAGTGGTCTACATCTACCCGTAGAGAACCGACTAAAACTCCTTACTTAGGCTTTGGCTTGTGGGTAGTTTGATTTGGGGACCACCTGATCATTAGGGGATCTTGCTTCAGGGTGCCAGAAGAGCTACAGAAGAGATAGCGGTGCGTTCCTTTCGAGATACTGGTGCCCTTCCGGAGGTAGGATATGCTGGCTGCACGTACAGCAGAAATTACCTTAGAAACATAAAATAAATTCCGTTCGAAATTACTTTGAATGAATGGTTCTTGGGTAAAATATATTTTTATTACTTAAACGCGGCCCGGAATAAATAACTGACATTTTAATTTTGCCAGATTCTTATTTGTACAAGATTCGTGGCGCACTCCAGCAATGAAACAGGAGGTAAATAATACAGAAAATATTCCCATTAAACAATAAAGCACTGCCTCACTGCCGACTGATAACTTCATAAAAACAAGCGCAAACGATTAATATTTAAAACAGCTGACAAAATGCAAATGGCGCAAGTTTGGTGCCGTCGCCATTTTGTTTCACGTAACCAGTTCCACCTGGATTTGCTTACTGGAATAAGGTGAAAATCATCACGAATACTTACTGCTTTATAACGGCTTTCAGAGCGCAAACAATAAGGAAATTGTACAAAAATATACGAATATCAAGCAAGGAGTCAATAAAAATAATTGTCAAGTGGGTAAGCATAGCATAGAACAAGCTTTTGATTGTATCACGGATTATATAAAATGACTAAGCAGCAAATTTTTGGCGCAGAAATGCATTCGAAATGTTTCGGAGGAAAATGCTGAAAAACTCGTAGATAGCTTGAAGAACTAACGAATCAATACAACAACAACTCAAGAAAACAACTAAACTATCATATTCTCTCAAACGCATCTTAAAGTACTTTGGTCATATTGCCAGGAAAGACAGCGATGATCGAGAAAAGCTAAGTCAAAGGCAAAGTCGATGGCAAATGCTCTCGAGGCCGCCATGCGTTGGTCAAACTCAATATCGATAGGAATAGGTATAGCCACCACCTCCTAATAGTCCTCTTTCTTTTATATTCCTATTTTTGCCACCATCAAAGATAATTAATCTACTCCATTGACATAACATGACATAAGCCATAAAAGGTTATAAAATGACCCCCTGCTAGTTTGCGTCACCATAAAATCCAAGACGTACAAACGGACAGTCCAATTAGAGTCCAAATATGCCAAAATATGAATAATTCCGCCATCATTCCACGTAGTTTCACGGGGACGGACGAAAGTAACAGTGCCAGCTTTTGAGCTAGGGACGGATTCAGGACGGGCTCGGGAGCTTACCTTCAACAGTTTGATAAAAAAGTGACTGTATTCAGTTGATTACTTTTAATGATATATATAATCCAAATATTATATCGACATTGGTTTTAAGTATGTAAGTATATAAAGCTTTGATACCTGTTGTAAAAAATTCAGTTATTTTATACTAGCTGAAACCCGCTACTTCGTACGCGTAGAGCTCGGCCTTCGGCCTCGCTACTACAACCCGTTATAGCCTATGTGTTATTCTAATGTATAAGCTATATTATTGTAAACTTTCATTAAAATCCATTCGGTAGTTTTTGCGTGAAATAGGAACAAACATCCATACATCCATACATACAAACTTTCGCGTTTATAATATTAGTAGGACTAGCCTGATAGACGTCAGCCTGCCTAAATTTTGCCTGACATAGTTTTTTCATACAAAAATTCCATAGAAAAAAGGACGTTCAGTTTTTCCCGAATTTGAAAACTTTCCGGATATTTTTTTCCAATTTTTCTTTCCATAAAAAGCTAATTTAAACTATAACGGACATTTTAAAACAAAAAAATTGGTAAATCGGTCCAGCTGTTCTCAATTGATGCGAATACCAACGAACAGTATTTCATTTTTACTAGCTGAATCCAGAGAAGATTCCCGCAATATTCCAGTGTTTTCGTATTTTTGGCGAAAGTTTTCGTCCCTATGATGCACACTATCTTCCTCCCAAATTTTATTACAATTACAATTATAACAGACAGAGAAACAGAGTACAATAGTTTCAATTTTATAATATATTATATACTAAAAAAAACTTACCGAAATTGTTAGGTTATATTATTATAGCCTTTGATCAGCGTGTTTAAGTGACATATTTGTGAAAATTTCGTCCACACTTAAACGACTTGATAAACTTCTCCAAAAAGATAGATAGATAGATGAACTCTTTATTGTTCACACCACAAATTTCATACGAATGTTGCCCTAAACATTTTTTATTGTGGATCGACACGGGACTTTTTGTATCCGTCCTTCTCCGTCTGTTGTCCGTCTACCTACCCCCTACATTACCAGGGGCCTTATTTATTAATTTTCGTTGAAAATTAAAATGTTATGTAAAAGCGTTTATGTTATTATTGTTTTCATATTCTAATTCTATTGCCAATTTTGTTGATAAGCTTCTTTTTCAACTTATATTATTTTATATCGACAGCGACACGTACTTTTTCTGCGCAGATGTGTCACAGGGTCTGCTGAACGCTGCACACTATTACGGCAAGGACACGATCTCTAGTATAGGTAACGTCAAACTTAGTACCAAAGATCCCTCTTTACTACATTCCTAAATCCGCCCTCCCGAAAGATGATAAAATTATTTTGAAAGGGATTATTCAAGGAGCCACCCGCCGGAAAGGGATGACTGGCTCCAATTTGGATTAAGATCATCCCAAGATGCTGTGCACTGAAATAGGTATTATTGTCATCCTTTGTATGGACCAGGATTAGCTGGAGAAAGGATGGTGAAAGTTGATTAAAGATGCAGCCAGTTGAAATATCAGGAATTTAATTTAATTTTCAAAGATTTGTCTTCACGTCTGGTCGATGCAACTCGTGACCAAAATGCTAGCCTCTACTTAGCTCAAAGGGTGAGCATCGCCATACAACGTGGTAATGGGGCCAGTATTTTGGGAACAATTCCCACTGGTAACGGTTTAATAGATTAATAATAAGGTTTTAGTATTTTTTGTCACGAAGTAAAGATGGCATGTTATTTAAGTTACTGAAATAAATTAGTAACAAGAGCGGTTTTACTGTCATAGATGCGTGGAGTAGAAACAAACAAAAACAAAATATACATACAACTGTAGTTATTAAATTAGTTATAAAATGGAAATCCGTAATTTATTGGCCATAAGTTTTAAGTTCCTAATTTATTGTTGTGTTATTTAAAGGCTGTGGATTTTATTTAATAAATAAATTTCATAATCCTACTAATATTATAAACGCGAAAGTTTGTATGTATACGTATAGATGTATGGATGTATGGATGTTTGTTCCTCTTTCACGCTGCAACGGAACAACGGATCGACCTGATTTTTTGCATGGGTATAGTTCAAGAGCCAGAGAGTGACATAGGCTTAGACATATATACTTTTCATCATCATCATCACCATTTTTCATCACTACGCGGGTGAAACCCCTGGGCGCAGCTAGTTAGAAATAAAATGTTAATCCGTAATATATATCCGTATAAATTTCATAATGTTAATATATTATATCTACCAACTATTTATTTGTACGCACAGTCAGCACCCCAAGGGCGTTTAGGTAGTTAATCTAAACACTATCTACACCTAGATTGCGTTGCGGCCGGAGTAACGGGACAACCAACAGGTGTTTAGCAGATGCATTGTTTTAAAGTACTGATGGCAGATAAATAAAAGCTTAAATTAAATAATATATAAATAAATATTCGGGACACTTTTGCACACACGCTCATCTGACCCCAAACTAAGCAAAGCTTGTGATATGGCTGCCAAAGACTGATATACATACATATAATAGTTTTAAATACATACTTAAATAGATATTAACAACCAGATATAGAACAAACACAAATATTCTCACATAAATGTTTGTCCTAGGTGGGAATCGAACCCACGCCCCAATTTTAGAAAGTAGGTTCAACTGGACCAATGGACTATATAAAGCTAACTACATACCAAATTTCAATCATCATCATCATCCTCATTTCAGCCATAGGACGTCCACTGCTGAACATAGGCCTCCCCATCGATCTCTAAAAGGGCCGGTTGGAAGCGGCCTGCATCCAGCGTTTCCCTGCGGTGTCTTTTAGGTCGTCTGTCCATCTTGTGCTACGCTGCGCTTACTGCTCCGTGGTCTCCATTCCAGACCTGTCGGCCCCATCGGCCATCTGTTCTGCGTGTATGTGCCCTGCCCACTGCAACTTCAACTTGCTAATCCGGTGGGCTATGTCGGTGACTTTTATTTCGTCTACGGATCTCCTCATTTCGGATTCGAAATTTCAATCAAAGCCATTTAGCTGGAACGGAGTTGAGTTATTTATTATTATTAAAGGTTTGCGTTTGAGCGCCACCTCGTCTGATGTTAAGCGATGATGCTTTTAGCTTTTTGCAATGAAAGGTTGTGAATTGACTTTAAAAAAATCCACGGCTGCATTGATTTGAATGCAGGGTTTTTAATTTCAAAGCCTTGAAGTTTGATAGCCATGTTTCATAGCAATGTTTGATAAAAATTTATACTGTTAATAGCACAGTTAATAGCGGTTTAAAATTTATAAGTTATTCGAATTTTAATCGATTGTTTCTGTCACGTACCTGTAAGTTGTGGAGTGACTTACCACCTCTTCGCTTTCGCTTCGGATTTTTCTCCGAAGTATACCTAATTCGGACTGCTTCAAACGAGGTTGATTGGTTGATTGTTTTGATGTTAGATTTTATATAATAAAGTGTTATATAAATGCTGGATGCCATGATGTTAGAGCATGGTGGTCTATGGCATGTGTGGCATGGTATATATATAATTATGTAAATACATTAACATCTATATGTTACCTGTGTCTCCGCAAAATAAATAATTTGAATTTGAGAGGTAAATAGAGTCCTCAAAGGTAGGCAACGCACTGACAATGCCCCGGGTATTGGGTCATTCTCATTCACTCATTCTATAAAATAAAAAAAACTAGGTATTCGATATTTCTGCCAACGCTAGTTCAACCCATTTACATATTCGCACAGCGTACCGGCTATCTGACAACACTGTATTTATCGCAATAATGGACACTCCATCCAGCTCTGTTCGTGTACTTAGCAGGTTGTTTATGGTGCGAACTGTACCGTACATACATTTTATTTGTTGTCATACTTTTATTTCACTTTACTCTCGGGTCTATCCCGGACTTGATTGGCGTTGCTGGGGCCGATGCCAACACTAATAGACCTTGTTTAATACAAAAAACAATTATTTGAATAGGTACATATGTATTTTGTATTTAGTGAATTGTATTTTGTTTTGGACGAGACATAGCGTGCACCACATGGGTATTATTGCTTTTAGGCAATGGTATTTAGGAGTGTTCGTTATTTGAATAAATTATCTTATCTTATCTTACGTTACATAATTATAATACGGAATATGAAATTATTAGCCTGGTTTCACAGCCGCTGTAGAGTTTGTTTGTTTGTTCCTCTTTCACGCACCAACAGAGTAACCGGTCGACTCATTGTTTACAAAGATAGGTAGATGGAGGACCAGATCTTGACAGGATCAGAAGCAAAAAACGGTTCCTGAGTAAATGTCCACGTGGGTGTTAACCGCGAGGAGCAGCTGTATAATATTTTCTCAAACATGGTATTAAATGTGCCTTTAACGAACTAAATAATTATCAACATGAAAAACCAACATTAAAAATGGGCAATTTCGTTTACGACACGCGTGGTGCTAGTCATCATCGTCATCATCATTCATTTAAATGCCATATTATTTTTTAACAATATGAGCTAGTAAGCGTCTCCATGGACTTGGAGTCGCCATGGTCGTCGTTTACGAGAAGCTCCAACAAAACAAATAAAATCTATGACGCCATTTCATGACCTCGTATCTTCCCCTAAGATGACGTCATCATACCTAATGGGAACAAAAGGGTATGACGGGCAGGGTGGGTAATATAGGTTAGTTAGTTTTTTAAAGGTTACTTGATCGATAGTGTTCTTAACTAAAGCCCATTGCAGACCATGCAAACTAACTTGCAAGTACAAGTAGCAAGTACAAGTAGGCGTCCAAACGTAAATAGCCACTCGCGCGGTGACGCGCACAACTCGCATGCGAGTACGTACGAACGAGTATTAGAACGTGACGAACGATACGCAGTGGACACGCAAGTAGCGCGGAGAAACGAAGCTTCACTTGCGTGGACCAGCGCGAAATGCTACTAAGCACTTCAACTGTCACTTGCGCTTAACTAAACATTGCAGACGATGCGTAGTACCTAGGTACTTGCTACTCGTACTTCGCATTGTCTGCAACGGGCTTATGATTCATCTAAATCTGTCAGCCGTTTGAATATAATCAGCTCAAAGCATTGACCTATATGTACTACGTACTAGACGTCATGTACTGAATCCTCACTTCGATAAACGTTGCTGTGCCTTAGTCCCCACACCCCAGTCTGACAGTCTTCAGTTGTCTTTTTGGCGTGCATAGGTGTAGAGCGGCAGATATTTAGTGAAAAAACCCGGTAAAATACGTACCTCAGTATGAATTAACCATCCACGTCGTAAGTAACACAATATTATTAGTTGATTTATTTAATAATTAGATTAGAATTTTGTATTATAAGTGAATAAACAAATATTTTTTTCCGATCGAAACCGAACTTGACATATACATCAACTATGACATCAATTATCACAAAATAATTAATATGCAGAGTATTAGTCTAAGACCCGAGTAAAGACCGACCTTCACCCATCTGTTTAGTGGATGAAAAGTATTTTATATCAAATTTAATGTGTTAAATTATATATCGCGAAGATGTTGATTGAAAAATTTCAGTCCATACGATGATTTTTGCTATTACCAACTTAATTTTTGTAGTTGGTATGTATGGGAGCAGCTGTTTGTCAACTACACAGTTAAGTTTGTTAAATAAAAGAAACTAAAATATTTAATGACAAACTTGTCCAAGTTTTTGTTCCCCACTTATCTCTACCAGTAGGGATACCTTGGTAGTGATAAGTGTACCATGCGAACTAATGTTCCCTATAATAACATGCACAATTCGTAGTATCGGAAGTGAAGTATCTCTGCTTAATTTCCTAATCTTTAAGAGCTCGTGGCAAGCCAGTGTGACCAGGGATAAAATTTTAGAAATTTTTAGTAATTTTTTATGACATTTTGGACATTAGTTTTTTTATAGTTTTATTAACGAAAGTTGGTAAATGGTTTGGGCAATTTTTTTTTTTTTGTTAGATCGACCGTGTACCCTTAGCGATAATCCCTACGAATACCGATATCTGTGAATATCTTGAATATATTCTATTCTTACTTTATTGATTTTATTTTAAACACAAATTGGGCTGTAGGGTACTTTAGTTTAGCCGCATCCGCCGCCTCAATCAGATATTACGTGACTCTGGTTGTCTTCTCATGTCCACTGTGCGACCGGTAGAAATAGCCATAGACAATTATCTCTATATTTCTGTGTCCACCAGGACCCAGAGCACAGAAAATCTGGGCAAAGAGAATACAAAATCTGGCGTCTTCAAGTTGACGGAGACCCTAGACCGCATCATCCCTTTCTGTTTCATCTGTTATATTGTTTTTTCTCTGTCATTACGATATACATAATTATTTATAATCATACGTTTTGTTCTTGTTTTAGGTTATATATTGCTCAAATATACTTAAATATGTCTTGCGTGTTTCGATACTGCAAGAATACATCGAAAAATATCAAAGAATCGTCTGGTGTCAGATTTCATCGGTAAGATTTTGTAATGACTAGAAGATCATTATTATTTTTTCATTGTGTTTATTTCTGTTACAAACATTGACTTTTTAGAATAACTTTGGGATGTAGTAAAATAATTGTCTGAGTGTATGTTAGACCAAAAGATGATGCGAAATACTATATACTTTTATATCCTACATACCTATATATATTGACGAAAAGTCTTCGACCAGTGTGTGTTACCAGTAATTACATACTGCACTGAAACGTGGTCTCTCACTATGGGTCTCATAAGCAAGCTCAAAGTCACACAACGACCTATGGAGAGGGTTATACTCGGGGTTTCTCTACGAGATCGAATCCGAAATGAGGAGATCCGTAGATGAACGAAAGTCACCGACATAGCCTACCGGATTAGCAAGTTGAAGTGGTAGTGGGCAGGGCACATATCACGCAGAACAGATGGCCGATGGGGCCGAAAGGTTCTGGAATCGAGATCATGGACTGGTAAGCGCAGCTAATTTAACATAAATAATATTAAATAACAGAACTGACAATAAAAAATATATTTTATTTAGTAATTTTTTATTTAGTATCCCTAAAGGAGGATAAGTGAAACAAAGGTGAACAATCCGCCAATCCCTACCAGTAGATCTAAGTGGGTTTTTTCCACTTATCCATACATATGAGTATTTATATAATTATATCCAGTAGGGATAACTTGGTTAAGTGTACCATGCTAATTCCATAATTAATAATATGCTTAATTAATAATATGCATAATCTGTGAGAACACTCGTCAAGCCAGTTTCCATAAGGGCGTCACCGGAAAACATGTCGGAACACGGCTAGGCCATTTGGCGATATAGCTTTATCCGGCTATATTGCTTCTATTTTTGAAGTCGGTTAAAAGGTTCTGGTGTTTAGGTAATTTTTTTGTGATGATAATTTTGTATTATTCTTAGGTGTCTAGTTGACTATGGTAGTTTCGTAAAATTTATAACCTGGTCACCCTGCGAATGACAGCGCCGGTCGTCTTGTACACACTTCTTGATATTGAAGAACATTTCTAGGTTACATTAAATTCTTTGGCTCAAAGTCATAAGTAATTTCTAAGATTATATACGTAGTACCTAAGTATGAAATATTTGAGTAATTTATTGATAAAATGTCAATTTAATGTTCACAAAAGTGAGAAAATTACAATAATAATTTATTGATTGATTAAAACAGACTACTAATTTCTATCTCTATCTCTACATAGTATAAATTAAAGTCGCTTTCCGCGTCTGTCTGTCTGTATGGCCGCTAAACCACGCAACGGATTTTGATGTGGTTTTCACCATCAGTTAGATACCTACATTTTCACGGAAGGTTAATATATATAACTAGCGACCCGCCCCGGCTTCACACGTAAATAACACCCGTGCGAAGCCGGGCGGGTTGGTCGCTAGTTGCATTATAAAAATAATAAATAATAAAATAAAAATAATACATGTCAAACAATACTTACCTAGGCAGGCCTCCCACTAGATGGCCCGACAACATTATGAGTCGGGTGGCATCCAGTGGATGCAAAAGGCAGGCTGTCGTTCAGTGTGGAGGTTAAAAAGGGAGGCCTATGTTCAGCAGTGGACGACTTCTGGCTGATGATGATGATGAAGAAAGAGTTCTTACCTATATGGTAAAGGTACATTCATAATAATTATGTCAAATCTATAAAAAGACTGCTCGATGCTCGATGAGCCATATTTTTAACTTATATCATTTATCGGGGGTTTAAAAAAAAAACAATTTATACTTATTTCACCTGTTTTACTAACATAAAGCACCTCTGCTTGTTACAAGAGTTTTCAATTTTTCCACATAACTTTACGGCTAAGTTAATTTGATCAAGTCCCTTTCGTGTTCCTTTACTTTACCCTGGAGACGTGTTCTGAATATGTGTCAAACCAAAGCCCCTTCAGGAAAGGCTCTGTGTCTATATTATAATCACACCGGGTTATTCGGAAAGGGTATGTTAACCTGAAAAACAACAACGACAAGACAATTGAGGACAAGGTTGGTTGCCAAAAAGCTGGGTATCCTATGCCTATCGAAGGTGCGTCGGTACTCGCATCGGAACAGTTGCTGTCACTGTACCAAGCACGAGTTCAGTCGTGCATGAAGTATTGCTCTCACCTTTGGGATGGATCAGCTAAGTACTAGCTTGGGGCGTTAATCTATTGAAAAACGTGCTAAGAGTATCATCAGCAACGAATCCCTGGTTCAGACTAACCTTCTTAGTCTTGAGCATCGGCGTAAAGTTGCTAGTCTATCGGTCGTCGGAGACATTTATGTGCATTGGATCTGCATGATCCCTACCAATTTTTCTATCGGACTACCTGAGCGGTCACGAACAATAGACACCGCTTTATGGTTGATATAACTCGGGAATAAAACATACCTAGGTATATTTTATTCACATATAATGATATTATGATTATATGTGTTTAATCTTGTTGTGGAACTTTTATTGAAACATCCGCGATGAAAAATTTGTTTATACCATTCCCCGTCCAAAAAGTTTATTTTATTCACTGAAAAAAGTGAATAAAAAGCTATTTAGAACACACCAATACATTCGACCTCCATCTCAATGCTATACATAATTATACAACCTCTTTGCGCAAAAAACACTCGATACAAACTCCTTAAATCTTTTTTTTTTCTCGTAGTCATGGTATAAAGTATAGTATACAACTCTTTAATAAAACGGAATTGTAACACTTGAATCACTCCCTACGGTAATTCAGTCGTTAGAATCCTTCACTTGCTCGTGATTCATCTATGGCCCGTCCTTTATTCACTAATGGCATAATATAGGTACTATTACTTACGGTTAGGTAGTTCTAAATGAAGAGTGTGAAAAAAAGTGTTATAACTTAAAAAATCGTGTCGCTGAGTGTACGTCACGTAATTTTATTCACACGTAAAAGCTACGTACAGCTATACTTATGTACCTACTGCTTAGCGTAGCGTAGGTACTGCTAAATGAGTTTTGTAACCCCCGTTACAGGGCCGCATTCCTACAGGGTGGAAATCAATTATGAGAGGCGTTATCACGTCAGGGCTTGCGGAACAACGAGAATAATTAATGTTGACGCTTGATTTTTTTTTAATACGCGAATAATTCCGTGTGCGACCACCAACTCGCCTGTTGGTAAACGACGATGTGGTCGAAGATAAAGCACGCAGACTTAAAATATACCTTTTCACTCTGGCCTTGAAAAGACCCTTGAAAAGAAAAGCAGGTTGTTCCAATCCTTGGCCGTACAAATTAGAAACGTAGAATCGGAACGTTACCGCGTCGAGCTTTTTACAATGAAGCAGCTGTCAGACCAAATAAATACTTAGACTGAGTTTTAACTATTGCTAGTCAGGATAATCCATGGTTAAATACCAATTAGGCCGTTTATTGGCAACCCTAGTTGTGGCGCGTCGCACGTGGTGCTCGTGGCGTACTTTTAGGAGTGATGTCATGAGGGTGTGGTATTTTTATGATGTTGTTTGTCATGGAAGCACAGAAGACATATTAGTACAAGTACATAAGATTCACTCCGTAAAATCATTTAAATAGCAACTCTTGCTACTACACAATAAAGTGCAATTCAGGACGTGCGAGCGTTAACAACCTACAGCTATATTAACCTAGAGGTTGCCTTCCTGTCTATCGCGTAACTCTTGTCGCGTTATCTCTGTCTATCGCGTGGCAGCGGGACGCGGCAGGGCCGTCAAGTCGGCTACTTGTAGCTTGAACCTAAAGTGCGGAGTGAGCCAAGTGATGGAAGGAAAAGTTTCCGACTTTATGTAAGATGCCTGTTATAACAATATCTTTGGAACTGAGCACCCAAGTATCAGCTCGAGCCTCTTGATGCATAATAGTGTAGAGCTGTCAGAATAGGCAAGTGTCCTATTTTATTATTGCCTCATAAAAAGCTTATCATAAATAGAGCCCATCACCGAAAATTAAACAAAAATTTATTCAGAAATAATTAAGTTATAAATATTTTAATTTCATGCTAGACAGAGAGAGAATTACAGCACGTGATGACGTGAAGCCGTGCGCGCTCCATACAATTTCTATTCTAATACACGTTTTGCGCATCCGCTCTCTATCTCCACGTATCATCATCATCATCAACCAGAAGACGTCCACTGTTAAACATAGGCCTCCCCCTTTGACACTGAACGACAGCCTCCACTAGATGCCCGCGACTGTCACAATTTCCTCGGCCATCTAGTGGGAGGCCTACCTATATACGCTGCGCTTATATCTCAGAAATTAATCAGCCAATTAAAATATAATTTTATTTTATTTTATTTTATTTTATTGTATACTGTATTTTATTTTATTTTATATGATTTTATCTTCATTCAAGACCAACAGCACAAAAATATATACATTAGTTTTAGTTAGTTATTTTAAAGTACAGCCATTAATAGGTCTATTTTAATAGTGATAATAACAATATCGTGGCAAATCACTACTAAAAATCATATGTACTTATTAATATCCTTGGCTAAGCCAGCTATTTGTAATAAATTAAATGCTAGGACGCAAACCTATTGTCGAAGATCCCAGCTCACCAAATACCTAGAGTGAGGCAAGTGTGTGATTTTCACCGATCTATCATTTATGTGGATGAACTTGCAGGCGGTGGCGGCTAGTGCGATGATAAAACTGCAACGCCGGCATCAAATCAAACAGTTCTTCAGAACACTCCCCGTTGTAAATGCGATAAAAGATACAAACGTCTCTGCGCATGCTGAGCGGCTCTAGGTGTTCGGATTAATAATTATAATTCTCCCTCAAACTCCATAAAAAACTGTTCATATAAATTCCAGCCGGTACAGCAGTCTAGATTCTAGATAGTGGCTAGTTAGCCTAGATTGCAGCCTAGTAGTAGCCCACTTTCTGTGCTAACAAAGGGCCGCCTCGTTTGTTCTCGTAACTAACTAGGCTCGAAACAGATGTTCCGATGCAGACTGTTTGATAATGTCTGAAGTGGTAACACTGTACACTTGCACTGTCTTAAGGCCCGATTGCACTTTGATTAATGAATAGTGCGAGTGCGAGTGATTATTGACTAGTAAGTCTGCGTGTGATTAAAGTATACACTGGCACTAATCAGTTATGATCCAAATGTGTTTAGTATTGATCACTAACCACCTGCATTAATCAATCGTACTAATCACTAATCAAAGCGCAATCAGGCCTTAAAGGCCCGATTTTGACAATGACATTAGCTTGAGAGATGTTATCTCAAGCTAATGTCATTTTCATTAAAAAAAAACATCTTTCCGCAGGAGTTAACGCTAACAGAAAGTGGGGTCTTTTCTAACCCCCCAGTTCCTCAAATTCTTAAAATACTTCCAGTCCTGGTTCATGTATTATTTATCTGTGCAGCTTTTGCTCCTGTCCGACACTCTACGAATCTACGCAATAAGGTAAATTGCCATTGTCAGTCACGCGTCACGAATCCACGATCACCACTGCGGGCTAAAATATAACCTAGAAAACACTCAAGCCATTTTAAAATTTAATTAAGTTGGTTCTATAGATAAAGCATTGATCTATATGTTAGATTTGAATTATTTAAGATAAAGTTAATTTATTTTCACAAAACACGAGTAAATCATCTATCGAGAGACTATCAAAAAAAAATGGAAATCTATGATCACTAATTCGCTACCACAGACTAGATAAAGCTACTACGTAGATCGATTCGCTGCTCTTCCAGTGGACTTTCCATATTTGTATGGGGGGAAAAACATTTTTTTAATAATTCCTGTCTCCACACTCATGCTGGTATTCCACAAATGGCTGGCACATGGTGTTCAGGTCACGTAAAGACGATTTGTTGGAGTTAACGAGTTAATAAGACGCGCCCGGCGTCACTTGCATCGTCGACGGGCGCCAAGTGCGCCAACCTATTTTCTTGTACAATCTCCGTGAATGTACGTAACAGTATGTATTATGTAAACGTAAGACATAATATTAATCTATTCAATTTTTTTTATCGCGTACCTATTAGCCCGCTTTTTATCGCCAACTCGCCTGTTGGTAAGCGACGATGTGATCGAAGACGAAGCGCGCAGACTTCCAAAAAGGCCCAGATTAAATATAAATCTCAGAAAACAAGGAAGCCGGCAGGTTGTTCCAATCCTTGGCCGTACGGATTAGAAACGTAGAATCAAAACGTTTGGTAGGTACGTATTCAAGTAAAATCCACAATGCATGGGTGGTAGTGGGCCGATTTCCTACTTGTCCTGTAGTAGAAAGGGGATGGTAGGATAAGGTCATGTAGCTCCGGTGGACATTTTCCGAAATGAATCCTGTAGAAAATTTACAGACTCGCTACTACTTTACGGCGGTGTTCTAGACTGAGAAGTGTCTGTAGTATATAACTATAAAGTAAATGCCATTATTACGTTAATCGTTACCATCGTTTGCATACATAGACAACAATGGCCGTTCAATGAAATCCCACTTCTGATTAAAACGGCCTTGCGACCGCTGCAGTTGTGTACTTATGTATATTTGTATATACGTTTATGTATGTGGCTGTATATCGTGGGTAATTAGCCCTTTGTATTGCAGACTGGTGGCTCGGGGAACTGAAATGTAGAGGCTCGCCTTTTGTTTTATTTGTAGAAACACAGAATACATAATTAGTACAAGTATACAGAAGATTCACTCCGCAAAATCATTTAAATACCAACTCTTGGTACTACACAATAAAGTGCATTTCAGGACGTGCGACCGCTAAGTACCTACAGCTATATTAACCTAGAAGTTGCATCTCTTCGCGTTACTCTTGTCGCGTTATCTCGGTCTATGACGCGGCGGTGGATGTGGCAGGTCCGACAAGTCGGCTACTTGTAGCCTCATACCTAAAGTGCGAAGTGCGCCAGGCCTCGTAAGCAGTCTACAAGATTTTCTTAAAATAAACGTAGGGGGTAGTTTTTAAAGTTTCTAAGTTTGATCTAAATTGCTTTAATACATCCAGGTATCCAGATAGGGTGGTCCAAGTTTTTTTATAGCTTTGATAGTGTTGATAGCATTTTCCGGAATCAGGGCCCAGAGAGAGCGATGGTGGCCTAGCAGGAGTATGTGCGCTTTACAATCTGACGGCACCCGGTTCGATCCGTGGCCCTGCACCAATGACTTATTTAGTAGGTCTACTTATATAAATTATGTGCAATTTCGATATCATCTCTCAAAACCGGTGAAGGAAAATATCGTGAGGTAGCCGAGACGTCTAAGAACGTCAAAGGTTCAAAGGCATGACATTCACCGACATGCACTGGGCCAGCATGGTAGATTAGGTATGGCTGATAATGATAAATTGAATGAATGACAGGAAAACTGTCAAGTATTTATAGTTCATAATATTTAATTGAACTGGGGAAGCTGCTGCATTCCTTGTCGGTAACTCGGGCTGTTCAAGGAACCGTGCGCACGCGCCGAGCACACGTGCAGCACATCTGTCTACTGTAAACATAACGAGCAGGGCTTGTGAACTATTTATCAACAACACTTGTGCGTTGCCACCGGACCAAGAGGCCTAAATAGTCGCTTTGTAACTGGTCACTTTGTAGTCCATAACTTTGTCACTCACTTTAACATAACGGTAAGCGTTGCCAACGGAGAAGATGCCTAAATAGTCGCTTTGTCACTGGTCACTTTGTTGTCCATAACTTTGTCACTCACTTTGACACCGGGACTGTTCAGTGCCCTTAGTCCCAGATTTAATAGTTTACGAAAACTTTTTTCGTTTTCGTCTTGTTCCATACATTGCTGGGCTAAAAGTTATTTGAAAACTTTTTTCTTATTAGAGTGAAGCAATCTATACCGCCGATAACTGCCAAATTTAGTTCCTCCACGTTTCCGATAGAGGCGCTTTACTAAAATGTAAGGAACAAACAATACGTAAACGAAAAAAGTTTTCGTAAACTATCAAATCTGGGACTAAGGGCACAGTCTGTCATTTTATTACGTAAGAATAATTATGACCACTTTCTTCCGGGGGTAAGAAAGTGTTTATATTTTCATACCTAATAAGTAATTTTATTAAACCCTATAAAAAGGACTGATAATTTTCAATATGCTAAACAGATTTTCATGAATCATAACTAAGATCAAGTCACCTTACAAACAAACAAGAAACTAAATCTAAATTGGTTCAGCCGTTTGGGAGCTACGATGCCACAGACAGATACACATATACCTACTTACATACGTTAAACTTATAACACCTTTTTTTTGCATCGGGGGTTAAAAGTACCTATGGATGTCAGAAAGAAGATACAAATTTTAAGGTTTGTCCCATAGAGAAAACTCGTTCTTTATCATACGTAGACACCGACCACCTTTCGGCTTAGTACATCCTTTCTGTGTAACTCTGTATCAAGGAAGTTGTATAAATACCCTAAACAAGGTATGTATTACAGGGTATATACAACGTCTTTGCTCTGTATATAGATAATATCTAGGTACTAAATTGTTAGCATAGGATATTGGTACAACCACCATTGTTTTCAAACTCTGCCAATTCCAATCAAACACATAAACAAAATCAGAATTCGATTCGGCTTATTAAACTCGATTGAAAAGGCCATATTCGCTGGTTGGGCACCCCTGCCTGTGTGATAAGATAACGTAAACAAAGCAACGGCTGTGATTCCCGCGCACGCTCCCCGTGCCCCCATCAATCACTTGGTAATTTGTTTTATAGCGTGATGGTGATGGTATAGGTACCTAAGTAGGTTCGTTCTATACACAAGGTATAGGTGTCAAGTCGGTTGCAGGCAATGACAATTATTATATATTATCTTTGGTTGCAGGACTTGACTGGTGCCTTACAAATTCAAAATTCAAAGCACTCTGCGCACCAAGGACAAAGGTACCTCGCTTGCGCATGGTTGCGTAAAAACAGTCACGGAGGTACCATTAAAAAAAAAAAATATTATGCTTGCATTTGACCACCACTTCGCGTGATGTTAAGCGATGATGTTACGCTTAGAATAGGTAACTATCTAATGTTAGGTTTTAAATATGGTTCTTGAATTCGCGAGTACTTAATTTGACTTTCCTAGACCAAACATTACTAGATTTGACTACACATTATTTGAATTTCGTCGTTTTCAACTGTCGCTAAGGCATTAAAGTGATTAATCATTGAAGTGCAAAAAAAATTTAGGTACGTACAAGAGTTTATGTCCAGTATGTGAAATAAAATCGGTGTCTACCAACACAAAGAAGTATTCTTATATTTGTCTAGAAGAAACCGATTCAACACCCAGATTGTAACTATCGAGGAACACCCATTCGCAGGCAGCGCATTCCACTGACTAGCAGTTTGCATTTAAAAGGGCTTCGTACGGGTTTTCGGAATACCAACCATGAAACAAATTATGTACCTATAGTTTCGATAAAAAAACTTACCTAAGACATAAAAACTTGACCCTTGACCCTTCGTTATTGCCTGAGCAATTTATTATGGTAAAATTATTATGGTTAAAGGTAGAGCTACCTACATACATGCCTTATAAATCGATATGCGTATCCATCGTACTCTGAATAATTTATTGGTCCGATGTGTCACGCCCTTATACGTGCATGTCTTTGTTAGGGCGACCTACTTTTGATTCCATTCCCTGAAACAAAAAATAAAAGCCCTAATATCCATGAAAAATTTGTTAGTTAATCCGCCGTAATCCTACTTAATATTATAAACGCGAAAGTTTGTATGTATAGATGTATAGATGTTTGTTCCTCTTTCACGCCTAGTTCAAGAGCCAGAGAGTGTCATAGGCTACTTTTCATCATCATCATCACCATTTTTCATCAATACGCAGGTGAAACCGCAGCTAGTATTACATAAGTAGATATTATTAATTATGTATAAATTTCAACTGGCTATCTATTACGGTTCGAAAGATACACCCGTTTAAAGGTAGGACAGACAAAAATCGTAGGCTTAGTAATAGGGTCCCGTTTTTCCCCTTTGGGTACGGAACCCTAAAAAATGTGTTTATATTTGGTGAAATTCAAGAATAATTACACACCGATAAACCGTGATTTATAAGTTAGGTACTAGCACAGAAGACATAATACCATGCCTTGCATAATACTAGTAGGTAGTTATATTCAATACTCAATACTCAATATTTTATTGCCGACTTTATGTAGGTACATGGAGTTCTTAAATTAGTATGTTTAAATATAAAGTAATACATATGACCCTATTTGGGTATGGCAATAGTCGGAACGGAACGATCTATGTACATTTCGTCAAAATTATCGTTGAAAAATTCTTCTAAGTTGTAATAACATTTGGATTCTATTCTGTGTTCTCTTGTTACAAGTCTAGATGTAAATCCCCGAGGCAAACATAAAAGCAATGACTTCACCTAGTTTAAGGCAATAGGATGAACTGTGTACCTACCTACCTACAAGCTAGGGGAAACCGGGGCTTCACCGCTTCATAACTAAGACAAAATTATCTACGAAAATAACATTAGAAAAAAATATCCGACCGAAAATAGAAACTCGTAATTTCAGTCTATCATGCTCTCACTGCTGGGACAGGCTTTCTCTCAGAGAGAGTGATAGAGAGAAAGATAGAGAGAGAGGGTGGGCCTTAATCCACCATGCTGGCTCAGTGCATGTTGGTGAATGTCATTATGTCTTTGAACTTTTGAGGTTCTTGGACATACAATGCTACCGGTTTCCTCGCGATGTTTTTCTTCACCGTTGTTGAGCGATGTTATTAAAGCAGCACATAATTTATTTAAGTACTGAGCCATTTGTGCAGGGCCAAGGGTCGAACCTCGAAAAGTGGAAAATAAAAAACTTAAATACTAACTCAGCTCCTAAACAAATGTAAGTAATTAATTTTGAGTCTGCGCTTTTATTATGGAGAGAAGTGAGTGCAGTAAGCAGCAAAAAATGCATGTTGATTTGTTGCACAACGTAGGTATATCATATTCAAGTACATAACGAGACAAAAAATTGCATTAGGTGGCGAATTTTTTCTACTTTCCAACAGGAATCGGCCTTATGGACAACTGCTATTGCGGCACCTAACTAACGTTAAATACGCTCAGTTGGAAAATCACGCGACCGCACCCAGATACGGTTTGCGGTCGCGTGATTTTCCAATTGAGCGTATTTAACGTTAGTTTGGTGCCGCAATAGCAGTTGTCCGTAAGGCCCCAGGTCTCCATAATGTTGTAGTGCCATCGGAGCTACATAATATGTAAACCACATTTTAACTAAATCGGTTCACAAATGAAAAATCAATCATTAGCAATTTTTTTCTGCCCTTACCCTTGGTGGTAACCTATTTTTCAAATTCAAATGAAATCCATTTTGAATTATCAAAATCGGAGTGCCCAGTAAAAGTTATGCTTGGTCATTTAGTTGGTCATAGATAAAAAAATATGAATTCGAAAAAAGTGCCTCCTTTTTTTCGTCTGTAAAAAAATCCTAAAATACCTATGTCTAACCAAAAGCGCATAATAGTAGATTATGCACTAAGGGAATAAAGCAGTGTCTTACGTTGCGTGTGACATACTGAACCCTGAGCGTAACAAGGGACTCTAGAGTTAACTCCCAAGTGTCCCACTTGTGTGTCAGTGTAGTTCTTTATATAGAGTGAAGCGAGGGGTTCAAGCTGCCCAAGACGAAGACAGGCTTTATTCCAGAGGAGCATACTCTACTTTTCACACCTTCTGCGAGACAATAAAAAGTCAGGTTTCACTGAAAATCACAGCACCGAACACCTACTTGTTTCACATTCTTTGGAAACGCACGTGTTTATTTTTTCTGAGTTCTGCTTTATGGTGGCAAGTTCGATTTTCGAACAAACCTCTTTACAATACCATATGGGCATTTTTTTACTTAGTTTTCTACGAGTTTCCACACGAATTTGACGTTCCAAATTCAAATCACTTTATTCCCTAGGGAATTTCATACAACTTTATATCCCTTATAAGAGATAATGCTTTACTTTACGTTGAGGTTGCATGGTAATAATTATGTAATTGGACATTGTCGAGCAGGTGGTGTGAAAAGTAACTAACTATACCACAGACTATATGAGTGATTTGCAATAGTGATTGCTACTGTGATGTTTTGTATTAGATAATTCGTCTTGCCCGGTGTTCCCCTCTGTATAGGGTTTCTAAAGATGGAGACGGGTTATCCGGCAGCTTTGGAGGAACAAAGCTCAGTTAATTGGCCGTCTGGGACGACATTTGACCTACGTCGGCTTTGGCTTTGTCAGCTCTTGCGTTCTGAAGGCTAGTGGGGTGTGGGCTCGACTTTATCCAGCTCATTCGTCTATAATCTGTGGCACAAGATTCACTCAACTGGCTCACTCTTCATTCAGTCTAAGGTTGTCTGGAAGAAATCGTTTTGGAGTTTTGGCGCCAACGTGAAAAAAAAAACATGTTGCCTCAATTTTCCCGCATTTTCTGGGAGAATAAGTACCCTATGTCCGTCCATATGATGTACACTATCATCCTGCCAAAATTCGTTAAGATCGGCTTAGCGGTTTAGTCGTGAAAAGTGAACAAACATCCAGACAGAGAGACAGAGTTACTTTCGCTTTTATAATATTAGTAAGGATTTTCCATAACAGAATTACATTCCATATGTACATTATTAAATAACAGCCTTATGGCTAAATACTTGTTTTTAGAGATTCTGTTTAGATTATGCTAAAAGTTGTGCGACCGCAAACCAAGTCCGATCGTGTGTGGAATACTGCTATGTTCTTTGGGCAGGTTCAGCCAAATACCAGCTCGAAGCTCTTGAATCGGTAGACCGGCGTGCTGCTCGTCTTATAGGCGATGAGAAGTTAGTGGCTAAGAAACAACTCAGTCTGGAACACCGCCGTAAAGTAGCGAGTCTGGCAATTTTCTACAGGATTCATTTCGGAGAATGTGCAACGGAGCTTCATGACCTTATCCTGCCATCCCCTTTCTACTAGAGGACAAATAGGAAAACGGCCCACTACCACCCATACATTGTGGATTTTCCTTGGATATATGTACCAAACGTTTCGATACAAAGTAAGTTTCCAATCCGGCCAAGGATTGGACATTGGATTGGCCAACAACCTGTCTGCTTCCTTTTTTTCTGAGAATCTGGGTCTTTTCAAGGCCAGAGGAATAGGTATCTTCTAAGTCTGCGTGCTTCATCTTCGACCACATCGTCGCTTACCAACATTACAGGCGAGTTGGTGGTCAAAAGCGGACTTATCCGGGTGAAATGAACAACACATACCTATAGAACAAATACAAATGTGCATCACATGAATGTTTGTCCTAGGTGGGAATCGAACCTACGCCCCCAAGTGCAGAAGGCAGGTTAACCTATATAGGTAATAAGGAATTTCCTACTAACTTTGCCGACCGCTGTTTGCGTGTATATTGGACTAGTTATATAATAGATAGTCAATGACAATATAACCACTTGACTGCTCATCCTTTACCCCGCATGAGGCAAAGGTTCTAACATGTCTACCTAAACTATTTCGAGTGGGCCAATCCTAGGCGCGAATTGAATGAATGACTTGATTATGCAATCACAAGCGTCGAGTCGCGTCGAGTCTCCACTCACAAGCTGCCCCCCGCGACCGACGTGGCATCATTTTGCAAAAGAGAATTTTGACTACATGCGCGATCAAGTGGTTATATTATATCTTTGTATATAGGACTAGACAGGTACAGCTACTTCGATTTATCTCGTATAAGATTATCAAATTAATGATCTAATACAAATAATACATTACAAAAAATAAAATTAATAAAATTACTTATAAAAAAAAATACAAGGGATATTTGAGAAAACACTTGGGAACGTTTCTTCTAACCAACACCTACGAAAATTATGTTATTTTTCTCTACTTAATCCCCTGTTATTTGTGCTCGTCGTGACAAAACGCGGAATTGTAATACAATAACAATAAGCCGCGTTGTTTGCCTCATTTTAAGAGGAAAACCGCGTTTTCCTTGTACGGAAAATTAATCTTTTAGATTGTTACCTACATTTTTAGAGTTCCGCGAATACTTAGAAATATGATTAAACAAATAATCTTTGATAAGTCTTATTTAATATGTATGAGCGGTAAACAAGCATGCGGTCCGTCTGATGGTAAGCAGAAACCGACATATAAGCATGGACACCGACAAAACTAGCGGTGTTGTAGTTGCTTTGCCAGCCCAAAGAGGTGGTTATAGACATCTTTTTTCGTATATTATAGAAGAAAATACATAATATCTGTCTGTACCTACCTACCTATTATTTTATGGTTATAAAAGAACCTTTATATGAAAGAAGAAAATACATAATAATTATATTGTCTATCTAGGTACCAATTATAATTATGATGGTTAGGTACTAAAAAAAACTTTATAAGACTTCTTTTCTTTTTGGCTGTTTCCCGCGACTTCGTACGCGTTGGGAACATTCTGCGTTTATATTTACTACGGAACCATTTCATGAGTGAATTCTACACACATTTTTATGGAGTTTCGCGATCCCGGCAATATAATACTGTTGTGTTATTAATCTGGATGATATTTAATTACAATGAAAAAACATTGTTTCGAATTTGAATTTGAATGTTAATAGCGTGTATTTTTGATGCTTTGAGCTTTGAAGAGACGAGCAAGATGTTTACGTGATAGTAAACCCCAGATTCTTAAGTTTTTATCAATTTTAAGTTTTTGATTTTGCCTGGGGTTCCACATTTATCGAATGATTTCGCAAACAAACCCGGAAAAGATTTATTTAGCTCACCACTTTGCACACTACTGACGAGGAAATTGTGTTTTATTCACTTAGTCAAGTAGGTATGAAATAGTTGATAAGAAGCAAGATTACACACACATCGTGAGGAAACCTGCATACGTACGGAGAAGGAATTCAATGGCGTATGTGAATCCACCAACCCGCACTGGGCCAGCGTGGTGGATATGGCCCAATCACCCTTTCGGGGGTAGGCTAAAAGTCCAGTAGTGGACTGTTAAAAGGCTATGATGAAGATGATGATGAAGAAGCAAGACTCACAAGATAGAGATGCTATCCTTCTAATTTTAAAATAACTGGACTACTTTTACGCAACACATTGTTCACGCAGAGATCTTTATACGTTGTTGACAGCCCGTTGGTACAGTTGGTAGTGAATCTGCCTTCTGAGCTTGGGTTCGATTCCCACCTAGAACAAACTTTCATGTGATGAACATTTGTGTTTGATCTATAGCTGGGTGTTAATGGTGCTGGCAAAATATGGCTTGACTAATACATAAAAAATTAATATAACTTAGGAAGGTGTGACCTCCCCCCTGTGCTAAACTAAATAAAAACCTAACTAAATTACCTAACCTAATTAAAACCTAATAATATAATTTAAACTAAAAATTACAACTAGAAAAATGATGAAGTATATGATGTAATATATTGATATTGGAATGTAATGATATTGAAATGGCTAAGTGATCGATTAGGTAGGAACCCTTCGTTGTGCTCGCTGTAACCCTGGAATAGAGGCAGGGTGTATCTAGCTTAAAACTACCTACTTCTACGATACTGTGTTGTTTATCTACCTGACCTGTAACCAACCTAAGTAATGATATTTAGATAATAGAACTACTAAATTATAAAATATTCTGAAAACATTCAAACCTATATTTCTTAATACTTAAATAAATGTGTGTGATGATGTTAGAGGGTAAGATAGGGCGTGAGTAAATACTATATTAAGTTGAATTCTGAGTAAGTGTAGGTCATTTAGAATATTATAGTGTAACTATTATGGCAGCAGAAGATCAGTTTGAATCAAAAGGAAATACAATGGACTTTTACTTAGAACTTTAAGAAAATTACTTTTAAGTCTGGATTTCCCTGAAATCAAGTGGCTAGCTTTATAACTAGGTTCCAGGCCCCGCCTCCGCCTGGAACTATGTGACTCGTATCCGTTTGACTGGACATCACTCTACCACATTTCAGGGGGTGGAAGAACAAAAGGGACGAGAGGTCTCTACCTAGACTATGTGTGTAGTCAGTCACTTCGGATTGTTCTTGGTCCCTAAACTAATCTGTCTGGTGTGGAGGCAGACAGCAGTTTCCTTGCGAAGTTCCACAGGCCTTTAGATCAGTAAAAACCTACGGAACTCCTATCGGTACTAATAAATATGTATATAAATAAATAAATATTCCTACTTTAGCGATTCTAAGTGGTTTTCCTAACTAGGATAATGAATATAGTTGTAAGATGTAAATATTTGTGAATTAAAGGATATTTTAGGTACTGCTTCCAAGTCCAGCATCGACTAAAAGATTCTTAGACAAACATTGTCAACAAGTTTGAAACATACAACTTTAAGTACTTCTTTCTAGTAAATAAAATCTTTGTCGTAGGTTGTCATATCTCCCAGGTTCAGTAGAGATTTAATGACTAAGCTTTGCATTGCTATTAGCTAGGCTCACAAGATTTATTTCCAGAAATTCAGGCTTCTTTCGCCATCTGAATGAATATCAGGTTTTTCATTGACTAATTTTCTGTCTGTCATGAATCAATTAGTAACACTAGATCAATTTACCAGCATCTAATTCAAATCATATTTCATCACAAATCATTACTTTGTATCGCGAGAAATTCCTTAATTAATATAAGAAACAAAACGAAATCAAGTTTTATCAAACTTGAATTTCTTCATAGATTGTTGAATGACCAATATCGGATGTGCTGTCAAATCGACATTTGACTTTGATTGAAAGTAAGAGCCTTTTCCATAGACTAAATGGAAAAGAGGGTCTAAAATTCCATTGACTTTAAAAACTTTAATTGTCTTTTGTTTAATTAACTAAATGGACATTGGGAGCATTCCCATTTAGCCAAAATCTTTTACTTGTTTATAAGAATTAAATTGTGTCTGTCTCTCGCTAGGTAGGTCTACCTTTATATTCAAGAGACTTCCACTAGAGATATTTCAATTGACTTTAAATTACCAATTATTCATGATATTAATAGTTATAA
The DNA here is from genome assembly GCA_932305915.1 of Agriopis marginaria. Taxonomy (NCBI): domain Eukaryota; kingdom Metazoa; phylum Arthropoda; class Insecta; order Lepidoptera; family Geometridae; genus Agriopis; species Agriopis marginaria. The sequence continues at coordinate 13,539,621 of OW029914.1, read as the reverse complement.
CTTTGAAACTCAACAATGATCATTCAATAATCTACAATGAACACCTTTTTCGGCTAGATCCGATAAGGTTAACAAGCTGAAAGAATACAAATCCCTAATTTGACCCTATGTCTCGCGGATCTGATAATTTCTCATACTTTGAAAATATTAGATCAACGAGATCTCCCTGTTTCCTACACCTTTGTTTCCCTAAGTCTATTCTAAAGTTACACCAAAGTTAAACAAAGGACTCGCGGGTCCTGTATTTATCTAAGCGCTCAAAACCCCACCTGACACAGAGTTTATTGGAAGATAGGTTATCCAATGTGCAAAACTCTTCTAAACTAGCTGAAACCTTACATGGATGACTAGTCCAGCTATCCTGAAGTCCACTACCTAATAACCCTACGGGAGTCTGTTCCAACAGGCCGAAGCCTAGGGTGTACCTCTAACACAAGGATCCACCCTTGGGGACTGGAATAGAACATCCACCTAACGTAAAGACAGTTCACATGGAGTTTGACTTCGATCATCGGCGTACATACGATTCAACGGATCCACCAAGGAGACAAATTTGCGTTAGCAAAGACCTAGAGACCCTCCGATGACCGTACACCAAAAACCATGCTCCCTGGTGACTTATTGATCCCACATTTAAGGGGTAAAATCAACCTTGGAGCGTCACAAAATTCCAAGTCCTGACTATCGGGAAAGACGGAGATGACCAGCCCCTAATGTGGTCACGTAGTTAGGTCCTGGGGCTGGACATTCCTCACACCATGATGAGGTAGACACCATAGTCCAATATTTAATTTAAGATGACTTTACATTTACATATTACACTTACAAAACTTGAATACGCTCAAAATCTTAACGACAGACACGTCCAATATAACATGGAATTTGTGCATGACGCCAAGATGAGCTGAGATAATTTCACAAAACTAAAATGAAACAATCTCAAACACTACCGACTTTATTGAATTGTATATTCAGTCGGGCAGAGTTTCTCCATAGAAAACACAAACAAATATATTGGACGAGGATCGGGACAGAGCTAAGTGTGCAAGTACCTTCCCGCGTGAGGTCTCACAGCAAAAGAACCCCGTCTCAGCCATTCCCAGCCCTTTTATAACCTCGCCCAAGCCTCATCTTGAATAATAATAACAAAACCGTTACACTGGTACAACAAACTTGTGGTTATTTAAGAAATATCAACCTTAGCTGTTTGAGATAGATCTCATTTTGGTTCATCACACCTATCGGTGTTTGTGGTACAAGCGGGACTTCTGGGCTTTGTGGGAGTTTATGGTCCTCTGGGCGATGTGGTTGTTTTGCAAAGCTTTGCGAAACTTGCGGTTGCGGATTTCACAAGTTTTGTAGGAGTTCTGGGACTTGTAAAGCTTTGCGGAAATTGCAGAACTCGCGGTTTTTATGATATTTTTCTTATAGGTTTTGCAGTCTTTCCGGTAATTACGGGATTTGTGGGCGTTGTGGATGTTCTGGACTTTGTGGTTGTTCTGGGCTTTGTGGTTGTTCTGGGCGTTGTGGTATTTACGGTTGTTACGGGTTTTATGATATATTTTTTTATAGGTTTTGCAGTCTTTCCGGTAATTACGGGATTTGTGGGCGTTGTGGATGTTCTGGGCTTTGTGGTTGTTCTGGGCTTTGTGGTATTTACGGTTGTTACGGGTTTTATGATATATTTTTTTTATAGGTTTTGCAGTCTTTCCGGTAATTACGGGATTTGTGGGCGTTGTGGATGTTCTGGACTTTGTGGTTGTTCTGGGCTTTGTGGTTGTTCTGGGCGTTGTGGTTGTTCTGGGCTTTGTGGTTGTTCTGGGCTTTGTGGTTGTTCTGGGCTTTGTGGTTGTTCTGGGCTTTGTGGTATTTACGGTTGTTACGGGCTTTGTGGTTGTTCTGGGCTTTGTGGTTGTTCTGGGCTTTGTGGTTGTTCTGGGCTTTGTGGTTGTTCTGGGCTTTGTGGTATTTACGGTTGTTACGGGCTTTGTGATATTTTTCTTATAGGTTTTGCAGTCTTTCCGGTAATTATGGGACTTGCTGTAAATTTCTTGAAATATCAACTTTATTTCGGTGTGATAGATGTCATTTTGGATGAAGACGGAGTTACGTTGTGGGCTTTGTTGTAAATTTCTTGAAATATCGACTTTATTTCGGTGTGATAGATGTCATTTTGGATGAAGACGGAGTTACTCGTTACTTTTTCGTTTATATTGGATTTCATTCAATTTGCCGCCATTTTGAAACTATGAAGTGTCAAAAATCTATTGATTATTTTTTCCTTCATTATCAACTGTGATTCGAAGTGAACAAAAACATATTTAAATGAAATGAAAACTTAGTTTTCATGGTTTAATCTCTTCTTCGTGATCACAAGTCTTTGATAAAATCCAGCTCAAAATTCTACAACGTTGATCAGTGCATGAAACTACAATGAACTTGCAAAACATGATGAAACTTTGAGGCTATCAATTTTCCTTCGCCAACACCAAAACCGAGCTAATTATGCTTCAAAACTTTCATCTGCTCCTGCCGATCAAGGTAAGCACCTCTTCTCTTCAATACAAACAGATTATTTTGTAATCTTTACATTCATTTGAAATCCAGTTTGTTGTTAAAAGTCCCATATTTCACAATAGAATTGAATCAGTTTCATTCAGAAAATCTTCCATCACATTCGTGAATATGTTAATAATAAACTATTTCTTGTGTTTTCACGATAAAGTACTTGTAAATTCCCTAAGATTAGCATGTAACAGACATACAAAATGTTTAACTTTGACCTTTATAGGTTAAGTCTTTGATGCAAAACTTGGCTCAGACAATTTGTGTTTCCTTCAATTTTAACATCAATTCTCTTTATTTTCAGACAGCTCGTGTGCCTTCACTGCTCCAGGGAAATGCGAATATGATGTCTGCACTTCAAAACCAGAACTAAGTGATTGCTGTACATTTCTTTCTCCGGACATATCATATTTCAGGAACACTTTCTTTGAACGGATAGTGACAATTTAATGTAAACAGTAAGCTCAGCTGTTTATAAGGTAAACTTTTATCCCTAATATAATTCTATCAGTATCTTGTAGTGTTATTTATCGAGACAAACCAATATACATAGAAGGTTAATCTTTCCTCCATTTATCTACTAGAATAAATTATGGGACCGTAATTAACTAAAGGGTAATGTTAATCATAAGGTTTATTCAAGCTTTTACTTGTTACTAGCAATTAAACAATTTAACCAGCATTAAGTCTCTGTTTCATTTGAATACTTCAGCGTTCAGACCTAAAGTTTATTGATAAAATATTTGTGAATGATAACGTAGACATTTTGACTCGTTACAGCGCCCCCAAAATTTGCATAGATTATAAATTCTTAATCAGAGTAAATTTTTCCAATCTTATTTCAAAGTTCATAAATATTTTCCGTTCAATTAACTTTATTTGCAAGTACAAAATTAAATTCTTCAAAATCTGTGTTTCAACAATATAATTATGTGTATACGAGTGTGTGTTTTTTTTTTCTATCACAATATGTTAAAGTGTTTTTTTAAACCAAAGTAAAAATAACTGCCAAAAACCTCAGACTTCAAGCTTGTTAATATATCAGCTATAAAGAAAATTGCCCCATTTCCAGGATCTCATATCTCTGCAAGAAAAATTTGTTTGTGGGACAAATTCATTCCTAGTGAAACCACGTAAATTCCCTTTCCTTTTGCGAATATCTTCTCACCCGCTGAAAAGCAAAGTTTACGCACTCCTTCCAAATTCAAGTAAACCCAATGCAAAAGAAGAAAAGTTCCGTATAGCCTCTTATACCCCACTTAGAGTCTATAAACCAGAGACTAATCATTGATACTTTGGCGCTTGTAGAGTGTAGCAGTTCATTTGAGCCTACATTGTAGAGTAAGGACCCTTTCGAAATCAACGTTCGTTGACGGAAATATATATAAACTACCCCTAACTCCAAATTCCTCCTTCGAAAGAATCAAATTGTAGTTGTGTTTGCTAAAACCCAGATTCTGAAAAACTGTGTCAAATTTAGATAGTGATAATCACCTTAAATCCCTTAATAAGAAGCTAATCCTTACATAAAATCATTCGAAACCCCCATCCTTCATCCTATCATTTCAATATTTAAATTTTACGAAGTAATCCATTCATCTCTTTTGCTGCATAGATTCACCGCCTCGCTCGCTGATTTAAAATGTAAGCACCATCCGTTAAAATTTGACACAAAACATTTTGCACATTTCCACCCTCATTGTTTTAAAATTAAACCCTTTATAAAATTCATGAGATCCCAAAATCTTTAAAGAATCCGCTCCCATTCACAAAATTACCCCCTCTTTTATATCCGTTAATCAAGACATCAAAGATGATTAGTAATAATATCAATACTGTTCATATTGAAATAAAGTATGTTAACATAATTACTATCACCAATACAATAACTGAAATCAAAATTTTACGACTTTAAAATAATTCAATTTAAGAATTTTTCAAAATTATTATAAGTTAGAATACCGTCTCATATTCTTCCAGTTAACAATTGCATAAAATTTTCTAACATATTAAAAAAATTATGGAATAAATTATCAAAATAATAAACTTTAAAGTAAATTGGAAACCGAAAACTATCACTACATCATCTAGATAAGTTGACTAAACATGATAAGTGTGTGCACTAAATCAGAATATCATCTAGATAAATTAATTTAGTATGACGAATTAGACACAAATTATAAGTATCATATTGTTGAAAATTAAATTAATTAAGTATGAAAAATTAAACACAAAATACGAATTTAAATTAATAAAAATAATAACTACAAGATTACTTCCCATACAATTTCTTAATAATAATATGGTAATGCGCGTATGTAGACATCTAGAATAATATCATGTTAACAAAACGTATTAGGTTAAATCTTATACAAAAGAACTAACAACATAATATACATCATAATTTAAATTTGTTAAATTTAATTTGAACCTAAAAGCATAACCCTAAGTGTTAACCTTAATTTTTAACCCATTCAAATGAATTTTATGAAAATTAATATTTATCAAATCAAAGAAGTCGCCAAGTATCCTAATATCTAATTAAAAGCGATACTAAAATACGATTACTTATTATTATTATTTATTTTTATTATTTTGTCGCCCCCCAATCTATAATAATCTGAACCCCATCTAGAAAAGACTAGCTTCGCCTCACTGTTCCAATCGTGGGGTGATAAAATTTGATGATGATGATTATGTTAAACAACAGCCCATTTCACGTCTTATACCATCAGATATCCACCAGCGAAAACCACACCAACATCGGTCCAGCCGTTCCAGAGCACTTAGTGAACATACATATTACAGGTTTCATTTAAAGGTGTTTTTTTTTTTTTTCAAAATTTATCAACAAACAAAACAAATTACTACTAAATTGCATTTAAATAACTCCGCTGAAATAATCATTCCCATTTATCATATACTAAACAATCACAATTTAGTTTATTATAGGTAGTTCACACTGTATAGAAAATAGCTTGACCATCGTTTTTCATCTACCTTTTCTAAATCAAAATCTTGTTCACCCTGTATGGAAAATTGTATGAACATGACCTATATGTTAAAAATGTAATATTTAGTTCACCCTGTATAGAAAATTGTTCAACTGTTCAAAAAAAATCATAATAAATACAATGTTGTACGTGTCTACCACTTTTTCCAAAAAACCTCAACCTAAAGAAACAAGTCGGTTGTGTAAATAAACAGATATCTATATAAAATCACAAATATACATTTTACAGTCAATATATTACTACTAATTTAGTAATTTAGCAAATAATTGCTATGTTTAGTTGTGTAATATAAAAAAATTGCGCAAAAAGATACAAAACTTTTAACATCGCCGGGACTCGAACCAACGACCTTAGGCTTCCCTATCTGACGTTCTGCGACTAAGCCAACGGTCATTTTCTAGGAGTGACTAAATTAGGTAATACATATTATCGCCAACCAATATGTCCACACATTTCGTTCACTATTTTTACTTTTTTCTATCCTACGCTAAGTTTATGAGAATTTTACAATATCGGTTCATTACTTAATATTGCGCTAGTATAACAAAAGATAACAGTTCAACAACTAATTACGTTTAGTTCATCTTAATATTATTACCTTTAAAGTAATTTAATATCAAAAAAAAACGATCCAAGCAAATAAAGATGTTCAATAAGAATAAGACAGTTATAATCTTCTTTTAGAAGGCATTTTAATGCATGTACATAAATCTAATCTTTTCACTTACCCCCTTACCTCTTAAGTTGGTAATGTTGTAGTCATCCATAATCATTTATTACATCATAATAATTTATTACAATGTTATTATTAATTTACCAATAACAACCTAGTTTTAACATAAGGATTTACAATTGCAAAATAATCGAGATTACAGTTGTCAAATTTAAAACAAAGTAAAAAGCATTGACATCTATCAATTATTCTAAAAAGGTAATCGTCAAAAAAAAATATTTTATCTATTTTTGTGACTATGGATACACCAAAGTTCTTTGGATACACAGTCCTTCAGACAGAAAATTACAATAAAACTATTTTTATCTATTATTTATGACTAAGTTCAAACAGTATTTCATACAGAAGTAATGAAATTATTTACAAGTTACATTACAAAAAACACTAAAAATCTCAAGTTTTCCTATCCTATTTAAAATTAACTAAAAGTCAAAATAACTTAACCGTAGAAATGTTCAATTTTATGTACTAAAAAGAGATGCTGTCATCCTTCAAGCTAATCTAAAATCTAACAATAACAATAAGAATCTATTTTCTTACATGTTATTAGTATCTACCATAATTTTGAATAAAGTTTCTAGCTAGTTATTTTTCATACAAATATTTAATCTTTAATTCACAATCACAGAAAGGAGAAGTAAATAGAACAGAACGAGAAGGAAAATCTATTACCAGGCGCTATGAGAGAACCTCAATTGAACGTTTTTTTTTTTTTTATTTAGCTCGACATGTTGAACCCCACATTTCAGTTGCTAACTGATTTCTAATGAATGACATTTTTGATGTTCAACTGGCTAATACAACCCTCTTACAAAAAAAAATGCTTACATAACCGTTCTAAAAATCTTCCCTTCTGTGTTCACAGTATTCAAATGAAAATAAAACAATTAATAAAAGATATTTCGTTCGTAAACAATAGGTAGTATTTTGAACTTCAAACTTGGCAACCCTGCATAATTTTAATTAATAATCTGTGACTCATTAAGAAATTTAAGAAACAAAATGCTTTGTTTTTGTGTACATAGTGTAAATTAACAAGATTTCCATACGTAAATAAATTATGAAACAAGTTTAATTTGAAGAAATGTTTCAAGTGGATAAGTGGATTCGTCCTTGTTCCGAAAACATCCGCTGAACGCTTTCCCACCAACTTAATCACCTGGAATTTAAGTTCGTACTTATCTAAAACGTAAAAAACAGCTTCAACAGGTGAAAGAACAGAGGTGAAAGTATACCTGTAATGTTTCAACGTCAAAATCTAGAAGAAAACCCGTCTTTCGTGTTTGTCAAACATCTGAAAACGCAATACCCGGCTATGTTCTCGATATACTTGAATAAATACTTACTTATGTCCGTCTGCATTGTTACACACCACAATGGCCGAAACAACCTAATGAAACCACGCTCTGGAAGAGAAGTGAATAGACAAATATCTGCTCTTCGTGTAATATTAATGCAGTATGAAATCCCTAATAGTACCTAAATCCGCTCCACAACTTGCATAACCTAGAATCCAGCAACCACCTCCGTGTCAACAAGCAATCATATCTGTATAGATACTTCTGGAACTACTTTGAAACAATGACCTGTGATAATGTACAATTAATTCTAGATCAGACAACCAAAAGGACATGGCAAGGTAGTATAGTGTCCACTGCAAAAGGTTTTGACTTTCCTACATATAATAAATTATACTTTGTACTAAATAGTATGGTCACTAAATGTTATGTTTACAAGGTTTACGTTAAATGGACTACTGTATGACAAAACGCAAGTGAAACGAAGACACTTGAACGCAAATTATAACTATACTAAAGTATAACCCATTTGCTTATCCGATCTGAGGTATGAGCCACGAACCGCATTTATAACAAACCCTTCCTATTACAGTATGATTATAATCAGGTTTTGATAATTAAAACTAAGTTGTGTTGAGTTGTATTAAGTTGTGTTCTAACATTGAATATGAAATGTACAATAAACCTCTGTGTGTTAACTAGTAAAAATATTTAACATCTGTAATCTTAGTGTAATAAAATTTTCCTACTGAATTTTTATTTATTTGTTTACCTTATTTACACCCTTTAAGCCTCTAATTTCGCATCGCTCTCACAGTAACAATTTGTCCAAAAACTATAAGTTTTTGGACTCTAATTAATTAAACAAATAATTACTAAGTTAGTAGTTAATGAATAAAAATCTAAAATTTAATTTATTTATTTTTTTTTCATTCCTTAATTCCCACTGTTCCTGAAACTGACAAATGAAACATCATGACATAATTATGATTTGTTGTTTTTTTTTTTTTTTTTTTTTTTTCTTCAACATGCTAAAGTCTCAAGTCCTTTTGGAATACTTCTAACAAAAATGTGTATTAATCTGTGGTAATCATAGTGATGTTATTTGAATAACAGATAATCGATTATGAACTACCTATTTCACAAAATTGTTCGATTAAAATTTATTTTCTCAGTACATAGAAATAATTCTAATATTTTATAAAATTTTACCTATTATTATCTATGATTAATTATTAAGTTAAGTATTTTAAGATGCATTGTTTAATGAGAGGTGATTTTTATAGTTTGATTATATCATATTTTTGTAGTACAAGCTCGCTTACCTTAACTCTAGGCTATACTTAGGCTTACCTATGTTATAAAACAAACTAATTCTACATTTTGAATATGATTTTACTTTTAATTACAAACTACTTGTAACCAAATTCCACAGAAGTCTGTCGAAAAATCGTCACAGCTTAATTTCAAAACGAAGCGGTGACACTAATGACCCTAGTCTGTTCAAAGAAGGCGAAAATTATAAAAAGCATAATTACAACTAATGTCAAGTATGTCAATCAATCCGTATTCTAACAATATCTTCACTCGTTGATTTATTTGTAAATAAAAACGAAAAGAAAATCAAGATTAAACCTAGTTATTGTAATACATAGAGTACCTTATGGAAATTTAAATGCTACACGAACAGTATGTAATCAATTCTATTGAATCAAAATGCTAACAGGAACAATGACAACTCAAAATAAGGTACGTGTTTATTTTGATATTTCTAACATTAATTTACTCATAGATCAAACAAACTAGAATGATATGCGGTAAGATGACACTAAATTCAATGCTCTATTTCAAGCCCACGTTAATATCTTTAATTACAACCAATGCTACGTGTTTGTGGAAATTCATAAAACAACCGTACTGATGTGAATTCTGCGTCAAACAGTTAATGGAGACATCTAAACTTGAACTTAATTTGAACCAAAGCATAACTCCTTTGTTTCCTTGATCTGAGATTTCTCCCTAGGATTTCTGGTATAGTTTTGTATGAGGTTATGAAAATCTCAAAACTTGACATAGATATAGTCTTAATATTAAATCGTAGTAGCTTGTAAAACTAGTAGTAAATCTATGTATGTTTATTTGAGTTTATTTTATGAAATCCTTAACAACTATGAGTGTTCTGTAATTGAAAATACATACTAACAAATAATAATCAAATTATAACTAGTTTTTAACACTGTAATTTTGATCTTTTCAGAGCTTCCCGGCTGATACTTACCAAGAACCCGGATACCAACATTGCTGTCAAGTTCAAATAATTATAGTGATATACCTATTCTAAAGACATGTTACACTAAATTGTTACTCTCAAAAGTTATGGAATTCTACAGTTAGTTAATGTTTCTAAGCTAACAACTCAAGTGTTTGTAATGTGTAAATATAAAAGATGCCGCCACAGATATGAACCTAGACTCCCAAAATGATTATGAAATTAAAGTGTGAGTATTGTGTGTTTGATTCATTTGACCGCCTTCAGAGGCTTCCCAACAAGGTTGTGTGGAAATTTGAAACGTGTATAGATCTAAAACCTGTGTATTTAAATACTGGATTTATAAGCCCCTTAACATCCTGCGTCACGGCGTAATAATTTGTGACCTCCCCCCTGTGCTAAACTAAATAAAAACCTAACTAAATTACCTAACCTAATTAAAACCTAATAATATAATTTAAACTAAAAATTACAACTAGAAAAATGATGAAGTATATGATGTAATATATTGATATTGGAATGTAATGATATTGAAATGGCTAAGTGATCGATTAGGTAGGAACCCTTCGTTGTGCTCGCTGTAACCCTGGAATAGAGGCAGGGTGTATCTAGCTTAAAACTACCTACTTCTACGATACTGTGTTGTTTATCTACCTGACCTGTAACCAACCTAAGTAATGATATTTAGATAATAGAACTACTAAATTATAAAATATTCTGAAAACATTCAAACCTATATTTCTTAATACTTAAATAAATGTGTGTGATGATGTTAGAGGGTAAGATAGGGCGTGAGTAAATACTATATTAAGTTGAATTCTGAGTAAGTGTAGGTCATTTAGAATATTATAGTGTAACTATTATGGCAGCAGAAGATCAGTTTGAATCAAAAGGAAATACAATGGACTTTTACTTAGAACTTTAAGAAAATTACTTTTAAGTCTGGATTTCCCTGAAATCAAGTGGCTAGCTTTATAACTAGGTTCCAGGCCCCGCCTCCGCCTGGAACTATGTGACTCGTATCCGTTTGACTGGACATCACTCTACCACATTTCAGGGGGTGGAAGAACAAAAGGGACGAGAGGTCTCTACCTAGACTATGTGTGTAGTCAGTCACTTCGGATTGTTCTTGGTCCCTAAACTAATCTGTCTGGTGTGGAGGCAGACAGCAGTTTCCTTGCGAAGTTCCACAGGCCTTTAGATCAGTAAAAACCTACGGAACTCCTATCGGTACTAATAAATATGTATATAAATAAATAAATATTCCTACTTTAGCGATTCTAAGTGGTTTTCCTAACTAGGATAATGAATATAGTTGTAAGATGTAAATATTTGTGAATTAAAGGATATTTTAGGTACTGCTTCCAAGTCCAGCATCGACTAAAAGATTCTTAGACAAACATTGTCAACAAGTTTGAAACATACAACTTTAAGTACTTCTTTCTAGTAAATAAAATCTTTGTCGTAGGTTGTCATATCTCCCAGGTTCAGTAGAGATTTAATGACTAAGCTTTGCATTGCTATTAGCTAGGCTCACAAGATTTATTTCCAGAAATTCAGGCTTCTTTCGCCATCTGAATGAATATCAGGTTTTTCATTGACTAATTTTCTGTCTGTCATGAATCAATTAGTAACACTAGATCAATTTACCAGCATCTAATTCAAATCATATTTCATCACAAATCATTACTTTGTATCGCGAGAAATTCCTTAATTAATATAAGAAACAAAACGAAATCAAGTTTTATCAAACTTGAATTTCTTCATAGATTGTTGAATGACCAATATCGGATGTGCTGTCAAATCGACATTTGACTTTGATTGAAAGTAAGAGCCTTTTCCATAGACTAAATGGAAAAGAGGGTCTAAAATTCCATTGACTTTAAAAACTTTAATTGTCTTTTGTTTAATTAACTAAATGGACATTGGGAGCATTCCCATTTAGCCAAAATCTTTTACTTGTTTATAAGAATTAAATTGTGTCTGTCTCTCGCTAGGTAGGTCTACCTTTATATTCAAGAGACTTCCACTAGAGATATTTCAATTGACTTTAAATTACCAATTATTCATGATATTAATAGTTATAACTTTGAAACTCAACAATGATCATTCAATAATCTACAATGAACACCTTTTTCGGCTAGATCCGATAAGGTTAACAAGCTGAAAGAATACAAATCCCTAATTTGACCCTATGTCTCGCGGATCTGATAATTTCTCATACTTTGAAAATATTAGATCAACGAGATCTCCCTGTTTCCTACACCTTTGTTTCCCTAAGTCTATTCTAAAGTTACACCAAAGTTAAACAAAGGACTCGCGGGTCCTGTATTTATCTAAGCGCTCAAAACCCCACCTGACACAGAGTTTATTGGAAGATAGGTTATCCAATGTGCAAAACTCTTCTAAACTAGCTGAAACCTTACATGGATGACTAGTCCAGCTATCCTGAAGTCCACTACCTAATAACCCTACGGGAGTCTGTTCCAACAGGCCGAAGCCTAGGGTGTACCTCTAACACAAGGATCCACCCTTGGGGACTGGAATAGAACATCCACCTAACGTAAAGACAGTTCACATGGAGTTTGACTTCGATCATCGGCGTACATACGATTCAACGGATCCACCAAGGAGACAAATTTGCGTTAGCAAAGACCTAGAGACCCTCCGATGACCGTACACCAAAAACCATGCTCCCTGGTGACTTATTGATCCCACATTTAAGGGGTAAAATCAACCTTGGAGCGTCACAAAATTCCAAGTCCTGACTATCGGGAAAGACGGAGATGACCAGCCCCTAATGTGGTCACGTAGTTAGGTCCTGGGGCTGGACATTCCTCACACCATGATGAGGTAGACACCATAGTCCAATATTTAATTTAAGATGACTTTACATTTACATATTACACTTACAAAACTTGAATACGCTCAAAATCTTAACGACAGACACGTCCAATATAACATGGAATTTGTGCATGACGCCAAGATGAGCTGAGATAATTTCACAAAACTAAAATGAAACAATCTCAAACACTACCGACTTTATTGAATTGTATATTCAGTCGGGCAGAGTTTCTCCATAGAAAACACAAACAAATATATTGGACGAGGATCGGGACAGAGCTAAGTGTGCAAGTACCTTCCCGCGTGAGGTCTCACAGCAAAAGAACCCCGTCTCAGCCATTCCCAGCCCTTTTATAACCTCGCCCAAGCCTCATCTTGAATAATAATAACAAAACCGTTACACTGGTACAACAAACTTGTGGTTATTTAAGAAATATCAACCTTAGCTGTTTGAGATAGATCTCATTTTGGTTCATCACACCTATCGGTGTTTGTGGTACAAGCGGGACTTCTGGGCTTTGTGGGAGTTTATGGTCCTCTGGGCGATGTGGTTGTTTTGCAAAGCTTTGCGAAACTTGCGGTTGCGGATTTCACAAGTTTTGTAGGAGTTCTGGGACTTGTAAAGCTTTGCGGAAATTGCAGAACTCGCGGTTTTTATGATATTTTTCTTATAGGTTTTGCAGTCTTTCCGGTAATTACGGGATTTGTGGGCGTTGTGGATGTTCTGGACTTTGTGGTTGTTCTGGGCTTTGTGGTTGTTCTGGGCGTTGTGGTATTTACGGTTGTTACGGGTTTTATGATATATTTTTTTATAGGTTTTGCAGTCTTTCCGGTAATTACGGGATTTGTGGGCGTTGTGGATGTTCTGGGCTTTGTGGTTGTTCTGGGCTTTGTGGTATTTACGGTTGTTACGGGTTTTATGATATATTTTTTTTATAGGTTTTGCAGTCTTTCCGGTAATTACGGGATTTGTGGGCGTTGTGGATGTTCTGGACTTTGTGGTTGTTCTGGGCTTTGTGGTTGTTCTGGGCGTTGTGGTTGTTCTGGGCTTTGTGGTTGTTCTGGGCTTTGTGGTTGTTCTGGGCTTTGTGGTTGTTCTGGGCTTTGTGGTATTTACGGTTGTTACGGGCTTTGTGGTTGTTCTGGGCTTTGTGGTTGTTCTGGGCTTTGTGGTTGTTCTGGGCTTTGTGGTTGTTCTGGGCTTTGTGGTATTTACGGTTGTTACGGGCTTTGTGATATTTTTCTTATAGGTTTTGCAGTCTTTCCGGTAATTATGGGACTTGCTGTAAATTTCTTGAAATATCAACTTTATTTCGGTGTGATAGATGTCATTTTGGATGAAGACGGAGTTACGTTGTGGGCTTTGTTGTAAATTTCTTGAAATATCGACTTTATTTCGGTGTGATAGATGTCATTTTGGATGAAGACGGAGTTACTCGTTACTTTTTCGTTTATATTGGATTTCATTCAATTTGCCGCCATTTTGAAACTATGAAGTGTCAAAAATCTATTGATTATTTTTTCCTTCATTATCAACTGTGATTCGAAGTGAACAAAAACATATTTAAATGAAATGAAAACTTAGTTTTCATGGTTTAATCTCTTCTTCGTGATCACAAGTCTTTGATAAAATCCAGCTCAAAATTCTACAACGTTGATCAGTGCATGAAACTACAATGAACTTGCAAAACATGATGAAACTTTGAGGCTATCAATTTTCCTTCGCCAACACCAAAACCGAGCTAATTATGCTTCAAAACTTTCATCTGCTCCTGCCGATCAAGGTAAGCACCTCTTCTCTTCAATACAAACAGATTATTTTGTAATCTTTACATTCATTTGAAATCCAGTTTGTTGTTAAAAGTCCCATATTTCACAATAGAATTGAATCAGTTTCATTCAGAAAATCTTCCATCACATTCGTGAATATGTTAATAATAAACTATTTCTTGTGTTTTCACGATAAAGTACTTGTAAATTCCCTAAGATTAGCATGTAACAGACATACAAAATGTTTAACTTTGACCTTTATAGGTTAAGTCTTTGATGCAAAACTTGGCTCAGACAATTTGTGTTTCCTTCAATTTTAACATCAATTCTCTTTATTTTCAGACAGCTCGTGTGCCTTCACTGCTCCAGGGAAATGCGAATATGATGTCTGCACTTCAAAACCAGAACTAAGTGATTGCTGTACATTTCTTTCTCCGGACATATCATATTTCAGGAACACTTTCTTTGAACGGATAGTGACAATTTAATGTAAACAGTAAGCTCAGCTGTTTATAAGGTAAACTTTTATCCCTAATATAATTCTATCAGTATCTTGTAGTGTTATTTATCGAGACAAACCAATATACATAGAAGGTTAATCTTTCCTCCATTTATCTACTAGAATAAATTATGGGACCGTAATTAACTAAAGGGTAATGTTAATCATAAGGTTTATTCAAGCTTTTACTTGTTACTAGCAATTAAACAATTTAACCAGCATTAAGTCTCTGTTTCATTTGAATACTTCAGCGTTCAGACCTAAAGTTTATTGATAAAATATTTGTGAATGATAACGTAGACATTTTGACTCGTTACAAAGGGAAACGCTAGACGCATGCCGTTTCCAACCGGCCCTTTTGAGATCGATGGGGGAGGCCTATGTCCTACGACTAAAATGATTATGATGATGATGATGAAATTTCAGAAAAGAAACAACTGTTTAAAAATTGCAATATTTATTCATAGAATATCACATTTGATCTATATTACAGTAAATAAATACAAAATAAATTCTGCCACAATCTCTGTCATAAAAATATAGAATTGTCATAGATCTCTATGGTTAAACTAGATTAAAATTAGTCTTGCAGGTAGAAATATAAGGTTGTCAAATATCTTTATGGCAACCCCAGGTTCAAATGTATTTCTACAATATTATAGGAATAAAATAAAAAGTATCATAATAAAAATACGCTCCTTAAAATCGTACTGGAAAAGATTTTGCACATTTATTTAAAAAAATAAAAAAATGCCCACGATACTAAAGAATAAAAATTAATAAATACTTTTTAATAACAAGCTTTTTGTATTCTTTTCGCAAACCCTTACATGATATCATGATGGTAGATAAGAAAATTTTGGCCGCCATCTTGGGGCGTCTGCCATATTGAATTCAACATCTAGGACCAAAGGGCTTGGGAAGACAAATCCAACGAACTTACTGACGGGGTTACATCGTTTCGTTTAGGCGTTCCTATGGCCACCATCTGTCTCCATCATCAGACCGGCTCGAGGGTACAACAACATTGCATTGTAACTGAACTTGCATAAGTATGCCAAATTTCAGCTCGATTAAGGACTAGTAGGCCGCCCCTGCTTCGCACGGGCGAAGCCGGGATATATAGCCTATGTCAACCGGGGATAGTGCAGCATCCCAACAGTGAAAGAATTTTTCAAATCGGTTCAGTAGTTTCGGAGCCTATTCAATGCAAACAAACAAACAATCAAATCTTTCCTCTTTATAATATTAGTATAGATAACTGGTATAAAATTCAGTTGCAAGATTTGTCCCACACATACGAGCGAATAACGGGCAAGTTTAATAAAAAGCTTGTAAAAAGTAGCTTTAAAACTGTAAAGCCATAGTTGACTAAAACTAATAATACTAAAATAGTTTAGCTTACCCACTATATACTTTAAACAAAATATAAAATATCATCATTGTCATAAATATATAAATATAAATCATAATAATAAACTGGTTTATATATCTGAGTCAGATATATAAACTCGCTTGTCTCGCCGCAGCGCATCGTCTGTGATGGCTCTTAACACAGATTCATAAGTAAAATATCATAAGCTAAAGACACGCCCCAGTTTTTTTACGTTTTACATGAGTGTTCCCACAGAAAAGAAAATGTTTTTTGTTTAAATTAGAACGGCTGTCAAGGCATTTTTGTAAGAAATTTGTTGTAGCCAGTTGCACCCATATAAACGAAACGTCAGTAATTCGAAATCAGTTAGCAACTGTGACGCGGAGTTCGACGCGTTGATCTAAATAAGAATGTTCAATCGAGGTTCACTCATAATGCCTGGTAACAGATTTTCCTTCTCATTTCCGTTCTATTTACTTCTTTTCTGTGGTTTCTACGTCAAGTAACAAAAAACACAATAAAATCTGTATACAAAATGTCATTAAAACTAAATAATTTATCTAACTACAATTGAGTTATTGGTCCACTAAATCCGCATAAGAATATAACTTTACCAACAGACGATTTTGAAGGGTTTTATTTGATGAAACTTAACTGACAGAGAAATTGTGGCTGTCTTTTTCTAATAGCTTAATGTATTTTTACCCGACTGAGAATGAGGGTAATGAAAGAGGGGTCTTTTTTAATGTACCGATCCGCCATTTTCGTTTCGCAGAGGTTTTCGAACACTAAGTATTTCAAATAAAAGCGGCCAAGTGCGAGTCGGGCTCGCGCACTGAGGCTTCCGTACCACCACATAAATTGTAAACTACTAAAGTACAAAAAGACATCATGACCAGGCGGTTACCCATCGAAGTACCGACCGGGCCCGACGTTGTTTATCGTATGAGAAACAGTGGTGAACAAAAATTTGTCACCGACTCGCACTTGGCCAGTATTTATTATTTGTTGTTTTACTTTAGAGTGTATACTATAATCATGCCAAGTTTGACGCCTATTGTACGTATTACCGTTTTTAAATTAGAGCAAATACAAAAACACGTTTGTTGTATGGGGACAGCCCTTTAGTTTTTGACTTTATTATTACTTGTTAGTTAATCCGCCGTAACATTACATATTCTGTGAAAATTTCAACTGGCTATCTATCACGGTTCGAAAGATACAGCCGTTAAAAGGTAGGACAGACAGACAGCGTAGGCTTAGTAGGGTCCCGTTTACACCCTTTAGGTACGGAACCCTAAAAACTAAGTCGCTTTGTAATATGTTCAATTATCTCCACAACGTGACTCTTTAGGACATTATGTTTTCTGATATTTTTAGTTTGTCTTTATGTTACTAAAATATACAAGTTAATGACAAACAAACAAAATAGCCAATCGGTACAATGCTAAACATTTTATTTATTTATTTAATATTTTATTGCACACTCAAAAATCTATATATAAAAGCGAGATTCACCTACTCACTCATTCACTCACTCACTCACTCACTCTCTCACTCATTCAACACTCATCACGACATCTCGAAAACTACTTGACCTAAGAAGCTGAAATTTGTCAGATAGATTCCTTATGGGGGGTAGAGGTCCGCTAAGAAAGGATTTTGCGAAAGGGCCGAATTAAGGGGGGCAATTGGGGACTGAAAGTTTATATGAAAGTCTAGGCGTACAAAGTCGCGGGCAACAGCTAGTTATGTATAAAGGCACAAATGGAGGACTTAACGCTAACCCCTTTGTATTTTTATTTAAAGTAGCTCCTATAGCCTAAATGGCTTGACAGATTTTATAGTGCAAAGTGTCTTGGATGGAATGTTCCAGGAAGAATTGTGTTAAGGAAGATCTGAGAAGTATAGATAAGAAAACATCTTAGGCGACGGGAGGCAAAAGACACGAGAAATAATTCTCCAATTTCGCACGTTTTAGAGCCTAAGACCCACAATGGGTCGTCGCGCTGTAGGAAAGAAGTAAGTCCGAAATATCAAAGGATGCAATCGGATTTTGGCACTTTTTTATGATTGTCATTTTAACTAAACCCTTCAAAATCGACCACGACACAGATTCTAAAAATCTAATATGACTATATAGAAGTGGAAGTGACAGACTTGAGTCCCCTCACTAGTATAGTCGGCGAGAGATCCTTCGTGAATTCATCTAAAACCTGAAAAAGAAATTATAGTATTAATAAGTTTAACAAAGATGGGTACAATGTGCATCCAGTGGATGCAAAAGGCATCTAGAGGCATATGTTTAGCAGTGGACGTCTTCTGGCTGATGATGATGATGGGTACAATGTGGCCACTGATTTTAGATCCTACAAAACACATTGTAGATCGTACAAAACTCGAAGACAGAGAGGGAAAATAAAAATAACAAAAACTTTTTTTGAAACAAACTTTTTCGTGTTTTTCCCAGCAAATCCTTTAATTTGATTCCCATATCATGATGGTAGATAAGAAAATTTTGTCAGCCATCTTGGGGCGTCTGTCATATTGAATTTAGTGCGACGTCATTATATTTTTCGCATTTTTCTCAGCTATGAAAAGGTTAAATAACTCTGTTTCTCTCTGTGTGTGTGTGTGTGTGTGTGTGTGTGTGTGTGTGTGTGTGTGTGTGTGTGTTTAAGAAAATTATGTAATGTTACCTTCAAGTAGTGTTCGCAGACCGCCTCGTCAGCGGGCGTGGGCGTCGCGGGCAACGTCGGCGGAGGCGGCAACTGTACGAACGTCACGGCGCTGCCCTCCGAGCAACGTTGCTTTATGATGTTGTTCACCCTGAAACAAACATCACGCTCATAGCTAGGACTACGAGTCGGCGGCGCGCGTATTCCCTGATGAAGGAGCACTAATGGCTTCGAAACCGGTCGATAGTCTCGACCGATAAACATAACGTAAGTGCGAGCCATTTTGTAATCTCTACATAGTATAAATTAAAGTCGCTTTCCGCGTCTGTCTGTCTGTATAACCGCTAACTCCTCCTAAACCACGCAACAGATTTTGATGCGGTTTTCACCATCAGTTAGATAATTTTTCACGGCAGGTTTATATATATATAACTAGCGACCCGCCCCGGCTTCGCACGTAAATTACCCCCGTGAAAAGCTGGGGCGGGCGGGTCGCTAGTAATTTATAATGTTTCTTTTCTCCTTTCATAGCAACCCTAGTATCGGTAGGTATAGGTGAATAGGTATCTTCTAAGTCTACGTGCTTCATCTTCGATCACATCGTCGCTTACCAACAGGCGAGTTGGTGGACAAACGCGGACTTATCCCAGTTTTAAAAAAACCTAGTAAACCCTAAGGAAAGTTTTATGACAATGACAATTTATTGACAATGCAACGCACATTTTTTTACACATTTTTTTACATTATTGGAGTTTTCCCTATGTCACCCGGGGATAGTGTAGCTTCCCAACAGTGAAATAATTTTTCTAATCAATGTAATCTATCCAATATCTATGTAACAATCATCAATGCAAACAAACAAACAATCAAATCTTTCCTCTTTATAATATTAGTATAGAAGTATAGATTTACGGGATGTTTATTGTCAATTTTCCCGTGAACATGGTGCATGTAACTGCGCCGAAATATCGGGAGCTCATTCCACAACCTTACCACGGTAAATATCCCGTTAATAATCATATATAACTTTAGTGAACAACCGCGATAGTTTAAAACAGTGTTTTACCCTAAGGAAAGCGTGTGACACTTATGTGTCAGTAAAACTCTGTGCCTCCTGTGATGAGTGATACAAGTCAAAAATCAACACTTTACAGGAGCGCAAAAACAAGATTAAAAAAAATCTAGTTCGTGAACTAATTGGGCTAGGTTACACTTAAGTACCTTCTTTTGTAGATAAAAACATTCACTTTCACTGTGCATTTTTATTTTTATTTAAATGGTTATTGTTTTAAAGTAATTCATGAAAAATCTGTAAGATGTACCTTTTTTAATTTTTAATATGTGTTTGAATTATGTGATAAGTGATACAAGTACAATTAAATTATGTTGCACCTAAAAGTTGTCTTTGTGTAAACTGATATATAAGAAGTAAAAAAAACTAATAACTCATTAGATTAATATACCTAACACAATGTTGTTCAAACAAATAATAAAAATACTACCCTAAAGATTAGATTGTTTTACGTATCTGTTCGCTATTATCATAATTTACCTGAATTGTATCAGTATGCTAAAATTCAAGTCTTTTGAAATATGTATTAAATGATACAAGTCAAGTTATACCCTTCATTAAAATGCACATTTATTGTGAAAATAAATACAAGTTTTGAAAAAATAATTAACGTTTCTTAAACTTCTTCAAAATTATTAATTTCTGACAAATAAGGCACAGTTTTATCAAAATTCAATTAAACACGTGAGTTACATTTCGCCATAAATTCGGTTCTTCTTTCATAACTTCCCAGACTCCAATACGTATCGAAAAGATTTTACCTTAAATGCACTGGCAACCTCTCTTTGCACTTTTTACGACAGTTGTCAAGATCACGTAATTCACGACTTTTCTTCGTCTATCCTGACGTTGTTGTGTATTCGATGCCAGTGTTACGAAAATTACAGTATTAGTACAGCTCAGGACAAGAGAGGTAAACTGATCCGACACTTCACTGAGGACATCCAGACATCAGCCTGTACGAGATTAGAATGGCTCGGAAACAGCTTAAGAATAACAAGGCACCAGGTGATGATGGAATCACGACAGAACTACTGCGAGCGGGTGGAAAACCGGTACTGTTAGTCCTCCAGAAGTTATTCAATTCAGTCATACTCGATGGTACTACGCCTGAAGCATGGCACAGGAGTGTGGTGGTGCTCCTCTTCAAAAAGGTGATAACACCTTATTGAAGAATTATAGACCCATCTCACTCCTGAGCCATGTGTACAAGTTGTTCTCCAGAGTCATTACGAACCGTCTCGAAAGCAGGTTTGATGACTTTCAGCCTCCCGAACAAGCCGGTTTCCGTAAAGGCTGGAGCACCATAGACCACATACACACGCTCCGCCAGATTATACAGAAGACTGAGGAGTATAATCGGCCATTATGCCTAGCGTTTGTGGACTATGAGAAAGCCTTTGATTCAATCGAGACCTGGGCAGTATTGCAGTCCCTCCAGCGTTGTCATATCGACTATAGGTATATCGAAGTGTTGAAGTGTTTGTATAGAAACGCCACCATGTCGATCCGATTACAGGACGAGAGCACGGAACCAATCCAATTGCAAAAGGTGTGAGACAGGGAGATGTTATCTCTCCGAAACTGTTCACGAATGCATTGGAGGACATTTTCAAGCTCTTGGACTGGAACGGATTAGGCATCAACATCAACGGCGAATACATCACTCACCTTCGTTTTGCCGATGATATACTCATCATGACAGAGTCGCTGGAGGACCTAAATACGATGCTCAGCGACCTCAGTAGTCTTTCCCAACAGGTGGGTCTTAAAATGAACATGGACAAGACAAAAATTATGTCCAATGTCCGTGTTGAACCCGTGCCGATAGTCGTTGGGAACGATACTCTCGAAGTTGTTGACCATTACACCTATCTTGGACAGATTGTTCAGTTAGGTAAGTCCAACTTAGGCAAAGAGGTCGCCCGAAGAATCCAACTCGGATGGGCAGCGTTCGGGAAATTGCGTGACATCTTCTCGTCCAAGATACCACAGTGCCTAAAGACAAGGGTCTTTGAACAGTGTGTGTTGCCAGTGATGACATATGGTACTGAGACGTGGTCCTTGACTGTTGGCCTTTTGGAAAAACTCAGAGTCACACAGCGGGCAATGGAGAGAGCCATGCTCGGAGTTTCTTTGCGCGATAGAATCCGAAATGTGGATATTCGCCTAAGAACCAAAGTCACCGACATAGCTTTTAAAATCTGCAAGTTGAAGGGGCAAGGGGCAGGCCACATCGCTCGAAGAACCGATAACCGATGGGGAAGATAGGTTCTTGAGTGGAGACCACGAACTGGAAGACGCAGCGTAGGTAGGCCTCCCACTAGATGGACCGACGACATAGTGAGAGTCGCTGGCATCCAGTGGATGCAAAAGGCAGGCTGTCGTTCAGTGTGGAGGTTAAAGGAGGAGGCCTATGTTCAGCAGTGGACGTCTTCTGGCTGATAATGATGATGATGTTATGAAAAAGTTTTCTCTTTATTCTATCCTGTCTTCTTTCTTTATCACTTTTTCTTGTTTTTTTTCTATCACTATTTTGCTTTTACTTTTCCAAAATGAACAACCAGGATTAGCATTTTCTGATGTGCTTGTTGGCGATGGTACTAACGCCCGTCGCCCGCGCTTCCCCGACCCCGCGTCACTTCACTTGCACAGCCCCGCGTATCATGTACGCAGTACGCACTTGTATCATTTAGCACATCTTGATCTTCATATATTTTTTTTAATTTTGTTTGAGTTTTAGATACAATTCTATTTATATTCGTTTACACATAAAAATTGATTTGTGTCGAATGGTATATGTCAAGATGTATCACTTATCACAAATTAAGCAAATATTTAGATTCGAATTAATCGGTACATGTTGAATTGTACCCTAATTAGTATTGAGAAAAATTGGTTCAAAGCGATTTAATTCTAAATATGTCAATATTCACGAGAAATATACTGAAAAATAAAATGTGAAAACTAATATAATCGCTTTTATACCACAAAGCACGAAAAACAACTTGTGTATCAATTACTTTAAGGGGTTTCAACTTGACATATATCTATAATCACGATTTTTTTGCCAAAATCCTGGCACTTATATCACATTGCACAAAATTATCTCCGAAACTATAGCAGATAGACAAACGTGAGTTGGACCAAAAAAATCGGCTTTTTTTTCTGATCATTATTTTGTTAAAATCACGAAAAGGGTACAACTCGACTTAAATCACTCATCACAGGAGGCACAGAACTGTACTCATCATCATCATTATCATTTCAGCCATAGGACGTTCACTGTTGGACATAAGCCTTCCCAAGTTCCCATCGATCTCCAAAAGGGCCGGTTGGAAGCGGCCTGCATCCAGCGTTTCCCTGCGATCTCTTTTAAGTCGTCTGTCCATCTTGTGGGTGGACGTTCTACGCTGCGCTTACTGGTCCGTGGTCTCCATTCGAGAACCTTTCGGCCCCATCAGCCATCTGTTCTGCATGATAAGTGCCCTGCCCACTGCCACTTCAACTTGCTAATCCGGTGGGCTATTTCGGTGCCTTTAGTTCGTCTACGGATCTCCTCATTTCGGATTCGATCTCGTACAACTGTACTTACGTTTGTAAATAGCTGAGCGGTATACGTTGATACACGTTGGAGTTGTCCTCATTCGTCCATCTTCTGTTCTCTTCTAGCTTAGGCCATTCCGTCACCTTAGAAAATAAACATACCATGAGTAAATTTTTTTTTAATTTAAAAACCACCCGTATGAAGCTCTGTTATTGCACGTTTCTTGTGAGAGTCTGTTTTTTTAGGGTTCCGTACCCAAAAGGGTAAAAGCGGGACCCTATTACCTAGTATATATTTATCTATGCTATTACTAAGCCTACGATGTATGTCTGTCTGTCTGTCCGTCTGTCTGTCCTACCTATTAAGGGCTGTATCTTTCGAACCGTAATAGCCAAATGTGTAATGTTACGGCGGATTAACTAAGAAATTAAAAAAAAGTTAAAAGATCCTCATACAAAAAATGTTTTTTTTTAAAACGTGTTTTTGTATTAGCTCTAATGTAAAAACGATAATACGTACAA
The DNA here is from genome assembly GCA_932305915.1 of Agriopis marginaria. Classification (NCBI taxonomy): domain Eukaryota; kingdom Metazoa; phylum Arthropoda; class Insecta; order Lepidoptera; family Geometridae; genus Agriopis; species Agriopis marginaria. The sequence goes on along the minus strand of OW029914.1, from coordinate 13,515,436 downwards.
GCGTCAAACTTATCATGATTATAGTACACACTCTAAAGTATAACAACAATTAATAAACAATGGCCACGTGCGAGTCGATGTCAAATTTCTGCTCACCACCGGCGCGAACCGCGAGTCTGTTTTTTTAATGACCATGCATACAAAGTCTCTCGGTCGGAATAATAAACAGGTTTACATGGTATTAAAATCAAATCAAATCTAAGCTACCCACGCCAATGTTGCCCCTCCGGTGCCAATATGCGGCAGCCATTATTGGGGGCCTATTTAGTGGGTGGCAAGTCATCACCTGCCTTAGCATTTTGAAATGAGGCATAATTGGCAGGTGCCGTACCTCATACCATAGATCTGTTAACCCATCCACAAGTTGTTCACCTCAATAGTTCAGCCTTTTAATATCCTATACTGAGCAATAGTTTTATATTTCATTTTATACACACCCCCATAATTGTATTTTTTTATTCAAAAGGGCCTCTTGGTGTTGCCTTCGGCCCCCCCCAATGACTCTCAAAGATCTGGGCTAGACCCGTAAATGTATTGAAATAATAATAATAATATACGGGACATTTTAGCACACACGGTCATCTGACCCCAAACTAAGCAAAGCTTGTGATATGGCTGCCAGAGACAGATATACATACATATATTATATAGTTTACATACTTAAATAGATATTAATAACCAGATATAGAACAAACACACATCATCACATAAATGTTTGTCCTACGTGGGAATCGAAACTACGCCCCCAAGCTCAGAAGGCAGGTTCACTAGCAACTGGACCAACGGGCTATAAAGGGTTTGTTCTTACCAAGTGAGTAGTAGCGTTTATCCGCAGTAGTTTGAGCAGGCTGTCGAATCTCTCTTGCAGCGGTCGGCCCGCCTCCTCTACTGTTTCACCAACAGTCACTGTGCGGCCGGCTTCTGAAAAAAAACACATTATTGAGTTTGAGGAACTACTAGGGCTGGAGGGAGCGTAGTATTTGCCCACTCGAACAAGGTTTAGCTGAAAATTTTGAATCATGTCATTATCAAGTGGTTATATCGTCATTGTTTTAAGGGCACAATCCAATTGGGTATTAAGATCCTTGCCTCGGACACTATTAAATGCTATAAATGTTAATTAGTGTTGCTATTTCAAAATAAATATATTTCTTTCTTTTATTACTGTCACCGATTGTGGCGCGAACATCTACCCCTCCCTGAAAGGTAACTCTCAAAGGGCGGCCGATCTATGCACTACTAGTGCTTCGCTGACCTTGTATATGCGCGACGGTGGGCGGCGGTAGCGTGACGGCGTGCGCGCGCAGCCGCAGGTGCTGCCATCCTCGAGCGGAGCGCACTACTGCCGCCAGCTGCAGCGTGAACAGACCCCCCACCGTGAAGGGTTCCTCGCAGGAAGGTGATAGGAGATCTACTAGCCATACGTCTATGTATTTTAGGGTTGGTGACTTTCTGTGGACAAAATTAATGTTTTTTTTGTAAATAATATTAAAATTGACGCTTGCGTTTGACCACCATCTTGCCTGATGTTAAGCGATGATGCGGTCTACGTTGGAGCACGGTTGTCTAGAAGAAACCGATTCACTCGTGATTTGAAGACACCACGTAGCGAATGCAAGCGATGCAAGCGAAAAAACTTACTCATGCGAGTCTAGCGTCGCTTACGCCATCACTAGGGATGACACCATCATTTCAATAGATAAGCGAAAACGGTGGCAGTCAACAGAAAGAATGTGACATCAGTACAAGAAAAGTTTGTCAACCGAATACTTGACACAGCTTCAAGCTCGATCAAAGAGGCAGAACGCACAAAGAAGCATACAGAAAGATGACATCGTTCTCGTCAAAGACGAAAATCTACCGCCTGGCAAATGGACCATAGGGCGAGTCATCAAGTTACATCCTGGGCGCTATAGGCACATTAGAGTGGTGACTCTTCTAACTAAAACAGGCGTGCTGAAGCGCGAGCACGAGTTCTACACGTACTTGTCCGGTTTTTTTGTGAGACAAATATTTTATTTATATCAGCTGCAGTATACTGACCGTTCCACAGCGGCCATGTCCAGTTGGTTGAAGTGTCGACACACGCACGCGTTCTTCCCGACGCACAGCACGTCGGAGAGCGTGCGCGTGTACTCTGCGGCGGAGAGCCGCGGGCCGGCGCGCACCAGCGGGAACACGCTGCTGGACTCCAGCTCGAACTGGTCCGTCTTGTACGGGGAGGACGGACTGGCGGAGGAACATTCATCATAATCAGCCTTTTTAACAGTCCACTGCTGGACTTTTAGTCTACCCCCGAAAGGGTGATTGGGCCATACCTACCACACTGGCCCAGTTGCGGGTTGGTGGATTCACATACGCCATTGAATTCCTTCTCCGTACGTATGCAGGTTTCCTCACGATGTTTTCCTTCACCGGAAAGCCAGTGGTATGAAAATCCGTACATAAACTCAAAAGAGCTTATTGGTACGGGCCCGGGGTTTGAACCCGCGACCTCACGCTTTCAAGTCTAGCGGTCTCCCAAATAGGCTACCGCGGCGGGTAGAACATTGATGCATGATAAATGTTTTTGTTTTTGTTTTATTACAAGTATGATAATCTATTTTCCAAAATTTAAAAAACCAACTTCTAATGTAGGAAAAATAAAATTTCAGTTAAATATAATATCTCAGTGATTTTTATTTCTACTCGCCGGTTGATAAGTATCGATGTGTTTTAATATTCCCCGTAATCCCCCCGTAGAGCTGTATAATTAACTCCAGACACAAAAAGAGAGGTGTTATAAGTTTAATGCGTGCATAATATACGTGTATCTGGATTCCTGTGTTTTAATTTTTAAAAAAGTTTATTTTAAAGGTGACCTAAACTTTCTTTAACTGTACATACAAATTTTGTGTTGACATATTTTTACAGCAATTTGTTGTATTTATAATATTAGTTTTTTTTTTTTTTTTTGTAATATTATTCCTATTTTTTACTAGAAAATCTATTTTAGTTTAACAGTTTGTAAGATAAAATAATGTTAGTAGAATTGGTCTGTTTTTATTCTCATCTAGCAACGCACCCCAGCTTCGAACGGGTGGAAATCTTATTTTTTTTACACCTTGGGTTACATTATTGGAGTTAAGTAAGAGTAAGGATCCCTATTTTTTTCTTTAAATATAATATAGCCCATGTCAGCCGGGTATAGTGTAGCTTCCCAACAGTGAAAGTTTTTTTTTAAATCGGTTCAGTAGTTTCGGAGCCTATTCAATGCAAACAAACAAACAATCAAATCTTTCTTGAATTTGAATTTAACACATTAAAGAAAAACTCAAAAAAATCTGGTTAGTTGTTTGAAGATTGAAGATTATCAGATCTTCTATATTGGGTATAAAAAAACAAAGTATACTTGTCTAGATAGTATACTTACTCTCGGAACCAGTCGGTGTGCGGCCTGGTGTCGCGGAAGCCGAGCAGCACGGTGTCGGGCTTCATGGCCCCGAGCCCCGCCAGCCGAGTCAGGTGCGCCGCCCCGCTGCGGACTGACTCCGCCAGGCATAACTCTACGAACGCTTTCACCTGCACAAAAACAACATTAATATTACTACACTATTTCCATGATCCAAGAAAACAAGGTCTAGCGCTCCGGGAGTTGACACTCAAATACGTCACTGTCCAGTTGCCAGTTTATTGCAACCAAAGGAAAGACAATAGCGAAACATTATAGCGTAGATCGGAAATTTATCTAAAAACGGTATAAACTTATATGGCACCGTAATTTGAGCGTGCTATATGTTATCTCGAACTCCCGTAAGCATTTCAAGAGAATAAAGAAAAGCGCCATCTACTGGTATAGGTTGCGCTTCTCTTGAAATGTTGCGAAACTTGACTGCGATACTAACGCTACGGTAATTTGTAGAATCCTTTTATCTGACTGCAGCGCTTACGGATGTTCGAGACAACCTATAGCACGCTCAAATTACGGTGCCATCTAAGTTTATACCATTTTTAGGAAAATTTCCGAGCTACGCTCTAATGTTCCGTTATTGTCTTTCCTCTTAGTCTACCTTCTTTGACCCCTTTCCGCGTAACCCTGTATGACTTACTTTAAGGTGGTCAATCAGCTTGAGCCAGTATTTGTGTTCTTCTGCCAGGGGATCCCCAGAGCCGTCCAACTGACCAATCCTGACGTGTCCAATAACGAATAGACCACCCTGAAACATCATACACATTTACTTAGTTAGCTCAGTACCCTTAGTACACGTTTTGATAGTATTCGAAAACTTTTTCATTTTCGTATTGTTCCATACATTGCTGGGCTAAAAGGTATTCGAAAACTTTTTTTGGTATTAGAGTGAAGCAATATATACCGCCGCTTACCACCGATTTTAGTTCCTCCACGTTTCCGATAGAGGCGCTTTACTAAAATGTATGGAACAATACGTAAACGAAAAAAGTTTTCGAAAACTATCAAATTTCGGACTAAGCGTACTGCAATGTTAAGCCAAAAACATTGCTTTTACTATTAGTATGCATTTATCTTCGACCAATATAAAATGACTGGACGGGCCCAGAAGAAGCGCATTTTTGAAGATTAATAACTGAGCGCTCACTTAGTTTCAGTCGGTCTCTAGACGTAGGAAGTGCAACACGCGACTATTGTTACATGATAACGAAACATCTGACAAAATTATGCCTCCGTGTGCTTTCCCGGAGTGTAAATACACGACAAAAACCGCTATTTATTTTTTGTAACAAATGTACTGTACGGTTATAATTTGTTATGTAGTGTATGGTTTACTCCCCACTAGATGGACCGACGACATAGTGAGAGTAGCGGGCATCCAGTGGATGCAGATGGCAGGCTGTCGTTCAGTGTGGAGGTTAAAGGGGGAGACCTATGTTCAGCAGTGGACGTCTTCTGGCTGATGATGATGATGTATGGTTATAATTAGGTTTTGACTCTTTTTTACTGAGCATGTTCTATGGTTATGGCCCGTCCATTTTAATTTTTTTTTTAGTTACCTTTTTCTGATCGTTAACGAAGTCGACGAGAGGCGCGCACTGGCGCGGAGACGCCACCAGCAGCAACATCTGCGGCCGCCAGAACTTGACGTGCTCGCGCCGAGGGTCTAGCAGCAACAGGTACTTGCGGACCTGCCACACACAACACCTTCGTTGGATGACGTAACAGGAACCAGTCAGGTTTAGGTTTAGGTTTAAAGAAATTTATTACCACAAAGACAATTATTTGTCACTTAAGTGATAACATGTTTAACTTAAATAATAATAGTGTCCGTCGTCGCATGCACTAAGAAATTGAAAAAAGAAACTATAAATACTTATACGCTAAATAAATAGTAACAACTAATACACACAATACATAATAATTTGTGAAGTACCCACTTCACGCATTTGTTATTATAGTGAATTATCTGAGATAATGTGTTGAGCCAATTGTTTTTTAAATGCGTGAAATGAGTTTACATTTTTTATATGTGGGGGTAGTTGGTTGAAAAGTCGCACTCCTTCAATAGTAAGCATTGTTTTGCCGTAATTTGTTCGATGCTTTGGTATGACAAGGAAGCTAGCTCGCCGAGTTCGGCGGTCGACAACATTTTTGCGTTTGGTGAATGTTAAGTTAGTGTGGATGTTTTTATTTAAAGATTTTCGAATAAAAATGCAAATATTATATTTATATAGTTTTTTGATGTTCATTATTTTTGTTTCATCGTATATTTTTTTAGTTGGTGTTAGATAGTGATAGTTAAAGAGCATTTTAATTATTTTGTTTTGTAATCTTTGTAGTTTATTTAAGCTTGTTTTTGCAGCACATCCCCAGATTTCGATCAAGTATAATAGATGCGGTTTCACTAAAGCATTATAAATTGTAAATCGTAACTTACGTGGAATGCATCGGTCAGTCACATTGTCATTCTTAAACGAGCCTTACAGTTAACACAAAGATCAACTATTATCTTCTAAGTCTGCGTGCTTCATCTTCGACCACATCGTCGCTTACCAACAGGCGAGTGGCGAAAAGGTAGCATTCCGATCTTAGCGACCGCGACCGGCGGCACCGACCGCGGTCGTTAAGATCGGAATGCTACCTTAACGGCCATTTATAGCAAATTTGTCGGTTTTAAATCAATTTTATTCAGTTAAATTACAATATTTGAGCTGGAAAAAAATACATGTCACAGACACATCTGTGTTTGAGTTTATGATTTGGTTCAAAACACGATAGAATAAACTTTCCTCGATAAAAAAATCTGAAACAAAGTCGATACCTACCTACCTAGGCTGCGTCTTCCGGTTCGTGGTCTCCACTCCAGAACCTTTCTTCCCATCGGTTATCGGTTCTTCGAGCGATGTGGCCTGCCCATTGCCACTTCAACTTGCAAATATTAACAGCCATGTCGGTGACTCTGGTTCTTTGGGGAATATCCACGTTCCGGATTCTATCGCGCAAAGAAACTCCGAGCATAGTTCTCTCCATTGCCCGCTGTGTGACTCTGAGTTTTTCCAAAAGACCAACAGTTATGGACCACGTCTCAGGATGCTGCGCTCCATAGTAAATAAGTAAGTAAATAATAATGTTGTGACTTGCCTGATGGAATATGAGCGCCTGGCTGAGGGAGCCCCACTTGGGGTCAGCGGCTGCGGGCGACAGCAGGTGCAGGGCTACCACCAGCGAGCAGCACGCCAGCGCCGCGCCGCACGCGTACAGGGGGCGGAGCGCGAACATGGTGGCGGCGCACCCCACCAGCCCCAGCAGAGACGTCACCCAGTTGAACTGTTTGAATGTCGGCCTGCCACCAAAACTCACATTATATCCTTTTATTATTTACTAGCGACTCACCCGCCCGGCTTCGCACGGGTGTAATTTACCCGCGAAGCCGGGGCGGGTCGCTAGTTATATATATAAACCTTCCTTTAAAATGTATCTAGCTGATGGTGAAACCCGCATCAAAATCCGTTGCGTGGTTTAGAAGGAGTTAGCGGCCATACAGACAGACAGACGCGGAAAGCGACTTCAATTTATACTATGTAGAGATGATACATAATAAGAGCTTGAAAGTAGGGTTTTAACACTGGTCTTGCGGTATTTCATATTTAGTTTTACTATTTTGCCATTACTCGGCATGTGAATTTGATATTTATGTTTTAAGATTTTATTTTCTCAAAGAATAACAATAATTCACTTAGGTGAGAAAATAAATGTTTACATAACTAAGTTACTTAAAGATTTTTAAAGCGGAATTTCAGAGAAAATACAACATAAATGATTCAGGAAAACAACGAGTTATAGAGTCTTAAAAGGTCAGCAACGCATTTGTAATACCTAAGGGGGGTTAGACAAGACCCACTTTCTGTTAGCGTTAACGCCTGCGGAAATATGAAAATGTTTGAAAATGACATTAGCTTGAGAGAACATCTCTCAAGCTAATGTCTTTAAATTTCATGCAATTTCATCTTTCCGCAGGCGTTAACGCTAACAGAAAGTGGGTCTTGTCTAACCCCCCTGGTGTTACAAGTATTCATAGGCGACGGTGACTGCTTACCATCAGGCAGCCCGCCTGCTTGTTCGTTCAGTAATTTACCTGAAGTTAGGCGCAGAAGCGAGATCCAATCCGAGACAGGCGAGGTTTATAGCGAAGTACGAGCTAATAAACAGCACCGAGTTCACCTGGGCGATAGCGTTCAAGGAATCCGCTGCTATGCCCACCTGTGGGAAATCATACTAATATTATGAATGCGAAAAGTCGTATTTTAACACCAACGATAAGCGCTTAGGGTTGGATCTTTTCTGCATGAGCGTTGGCGGTTAGGCAGCTGTTGAGTAGGGAATTCTTTGTTTCTTTGTTCTTTGCCTATAGTTGTCCCTTTTATTTTTTCGACAAACGCATATTGTGTAGCTGCGTAATGTCCCTAAAATCGTTACTTTTCCGCGAGGACCTATAATTAGCTTCTGGATCTATAAAGATTGTTATATTTTTAAGGCTGTTGGTCTTCCTTTGTAAATAAATTAAATAAATAAAGTATGTTGGTTTGTTTGTTCCTCTTTCACGCAGCAACAGAGCAACGGATCGACCTGATTTTTTGCATGGATATTTTTCACGGGCTGGAAAGTGACTTAGGCTACTTTTCATTTTCATCATCACCATTTTTCATCACTACTCGGGTGAAACTGCAGGGCGCAGTAGTAATAATAATAATTTAAAAACTACAGAACACGCATTTAAGGCAAACTTTGAGGAGTTTACAAACAATAAACCGGCCAAGTGCGAGTCGGGCTCGCTCACTGAGGCTTCCGTGCTACCACAAAATACAAAAACTGGTGCAAAAAGACAACATCACGCCCAGGCAGCCACCCATCCAAGTACCGACCGCGCGAAATTTGTCACCGACTCGCACTTGGTCAGCATTTATTATTTGTTTTGTGTATACTCATGACAAGTTTTACGCTTGTACGTAATACCGTTTTTACATTAGAGAAAATACAAAAATACATTTAAAATAACTTTTACTGTAGTTTTACCTTTTAACTTTATTATTATTTCTTATCTTATTTTTTGATTAGGTAATCCACCGAAAAATTACATATTCTGTGAAAATTTTAACTGGCTATTACGGTTCGAAAGATACAGCCGTTAAAAGGTAGGACAGACGGACAGACAGACAGCTTAGTAATAGGGTCCGTTTACACCCTTTGGGTACGGAACCCTAAAATAGATATGCCTTATTACAATATTATAGTTAGTGTTCAAATGTCTCCATTTCTCATTTTTTTAATACGGCTCACCTACTTCTTTTCCACGCACACTAAGAGACTAAAAATATAAAGTTTGTTGTGTACCTGCACCAATAACCAAGAAGCTAGAACCGCCATTACTGGGTTGCCAGAACGAGATACCATTGGCCGAAGTAGGAAGCCTGAGAAAAGTCATATTAGAAGTTTATTTTAATAAGTCAATCAAAACTAAATTAATTTCGCATGGCGTGCGTGCGGCTTGACGTCATAATGTGCTCTCTCTCTCTCTCTCTCTCTCTCTCTCTCTCTCTCTCTCTCTCTCTGTTTAATAGCATGAAATTAAAATACTTATAATATATTTATTTTTGAACATGTTTTACTTTTGTTTTCGTTGATGGGCTCTATTTATGATCAGCTTTTGTTCATCATCATCAGATAGAAAACGTCCAATGCTGGACATAGGCGTCCCCCTTAGAACTCCACACTGAACGACAGCCTGTCATCTGCATCCACTGGATGCCCGCGACTCTCACAATGTCGTCGGTCCATGTAGTGGGAGGCCTATCTACGCTATACGTCTTCTGGTTCGTGGTCTTCACTCAAGACCCTTTCTTCCCCATCGGTTATCGGTTCTTCGAGCGATGTGTCCTGCCCATTGCTACTTCAACTTGCAAATTTTAACAGCTATGTCGGTGACTTTGTATCTTGGCGAATATCCACGTTCCGGATTCTATCGCGCAAAAAAACTCCGGAGTATAGCTCTCTCCATTGCCTTTACATTGTCTTTAAGCTTTTCTAGCTTTTGTCATGAAATGTTAAATAAAAATTATGACACAAGCCTATTACTATCTTGAAGTATTCAAGTTTAGGGTTAAATGGTTATTACAAAGTTTGAGGTTATGTTGAACATTTGTGTTTGTTCTAATATCTGGTTGTTAATATCTATTTATAAATATATATGTATGTATATCGGTCTCTGGCAGCCATATCACAGGCTTTGCTAAGTTTGGGGTCAGATGACCGTGTATGCAAAAATGTCCCGAATATGTATATAATTATATTATTGAAGCCAACGAAAACTTGGACCGAGTATAACTTACCAAATATGTTGTCTTTTGCTAATGCTTCCAGAACTCTCGACGCACCGATCAGATTAGAGAGTCCAGCCGAGAATGTTGCCATCAACATTCCTGCAAAGACAAACGTTGTTAATGTCCCATTGGAATCTGACACTTCTTTGCTTGGTCAATTATTAGTTCCATCCTCAAATCAGATAAACAAGGGAGATATGCCTTAGCAAAGATAATATAACCACTTGATCGCGCATGTAGTCAAAATTCGCTTTTGCAAAATGATGGCACGTCGGTCACGAGGGGCAGCTTGTGATTGGAGACTCGACGCTTGTGATTGGAGACTCAAAAGTCATTCATTCAATTCGCGCTTAGGATTGGCCCGTTCGAAATAGTTTAGGATGACATTTTAGAACCTTTGGCTTAGGCTTTGGCAGGGTAAAGGATAAACAGTCAAGTGGTTATATTATCATTGTCATATACATAAAAATTTATCCGTATTTACCTTGGTCACCCCATAACTGGAGAACAACTTTACCGATTTCATTCACCTATTTTTTAAGTTTTCTTATACTTTGTAGAAGGTTCTTAGTTCTTATGGAAAGATAAATTAAGAAATTTGCGCAGAAAATTGGAAAAAATTCAAATAACTTAAAAACTATTTTAACTTCGCGCGTTTGACAGTTCTAATACTGGACGTCTGTCGGGTCAGCTAGTTTATACTAATATTATAAAGAGGAAAGATTTGTTTGTTTGTTTGCATTGAATAGGCTCCGAAACTAATGATCCGATTTGAAAAATTCTTACACTGACGGGAAGCTACACTATCCCCGGGTGACATAGGCTATATCTATACCCGTGCGAAGCTGGGGCGGACCGCTAGTTAATAATAAGAGATGAGAGCGATGGTGACCAAGCGGTAGCATATGCGCTTTACAATCTGACGGTACCTGGATCAATCCACAGCCCTGCCATCACTTAAAAACGGTGAAGGAAAACATCGTGAGGAAACCAGTATGTCCAAAAACCTCAAAAGTTCAAAGACATGTGTTATTCACCAACATGCACTGAGCCACCATGGTGGATTAGGGCCCATCCTCTCACTCTGAGAGAAGGCCCGAGTCCCAGCAGTGGGAACATGATAGGCTGAAATGATGATACAAAAGGTAATACATACCCACAGCTATAAAAGGCGGCCATACATTAATGGGCAGTAGATACGCATAGTTATTCTGCAAGAGCTGTCTGGAACAAGTTGCAGCGGTAAGGGCGCTCAGCGCTACGTAAGATATAGCTGTGAAGAGGAGCGCGGAGAGAGTACCGAAGGGTATACTCCGGGATGGGTTTTTCAGTTCCCCTGTGAAAGAACATTTTTAAGAACATCAAGATTATAGTATAGATCACGGAGAATAGGGAAGGGGGGGTGGGGGTGTAACTGAAAAGTAAGCGGGACCCACCACACTTATGCGAAGCTTCGCACCATTGCGTCATTGCTCTAGCGCCGATCGATTGAATGATCTGCCACTTCACTGCTGTACCCATTTTCCAGTGCAAAAATGATAGCAGACTGAAAAATTTATCAAGTTTTCAAATTCAAATTATTTATTTTGCGGAAACATGGGTAACATGCAGATGTTAATGTATTTACATAAGTTAAAGAACACCATGCTCTAGAATCATGCCGACAAGGAACCCTTATAAATTAGTTCTGTCCGTCCATCCGTCCTAATTTTTTAGAACTGAGAAGGCTGAGGAAGTGCATATTTTGTGAAATAAACCTCGCCAAAGTGGCAAAAGGTTGGCAAAATAATGACATATTATTTACGTAATGAGATCCTTGTATCAAGATCATAGATTATAGTATAGATAAATAATATATGTATCAAGAGAGGTCAACGAACAATGGTCGTTTTGGTCCTTCGAGCGATTTTACCACTATAACTGGACACTATTTACGCAACATATTCTTTACGGAATGAAATCTATATCAAAATCACAGTATAGATAGACTGTATCACGAGAGGTCAACCGACAATGGTCGTTTTGGTCCTTCGAGCGATTTGACCACTATAACTGGACACTTCTTACGCAACATATTCTTTACGGAATGAAATCCGTATCAAAATCATAGTATAAATAGATTTAAAACAGACTTATTGGTTGGCCAACCAATAAGTCTTTTTGGTCCTTCAAGCAATTGGACCACCATAAATGAACACTTTTTACGCAACACATTGTTCACGCAAAGAGATCTTTATACATTGGTGGTCCAGTACTTACCGCTCATATTAGCTCCAGCCATAACACCAGTGACACCAGTGAATAGGACCCCAAACACTGAAGCGAAGTCCACCATTTGGCCCTCGGTAGTGGTATAGTCCCTGGAGTACTCTGGATGCAGGTTTGCGTACAGAGTGGCGCTGCTCAGACCGGTGTAGTTATACTCTGTGTGATTGTCGATTGAATTTGTGGCGGGTTTTGCTATCTGTGGACAGGAAACGAGATCCGATTGGTTTAGCCCAGTGATTCACTATCATTCACGAAATCGGTTAGCAACTGTGATGCGGACAAAGTACTTTGAGACCTAACCCAAAAAGGTAAGGTCCAAGTTCTTTGCATGCGGAGTTCGCGGAGTGCGAAGTTGACATAAATAAGAATGTTCAATCAAGTTTCTGTCATGCCTGGTAACAGACTTTCCTTCATATTTCCGTTCTATTTACTTCTCTTTTCTGTGGGTACTACTATCTGTAAACAGGTTTGGCGATGAGCCCCAAACTAAGCACAGGGCCTGTATCTTGGGGCTCGAAAATTTACTTTAACTAAATTCATCATCATCATAATTTCAGCCGTAGGACGTCCATTGCTGGAAATAGGCCTCCCCCATCGATCTCCAAAAGGGCCGGTTCGAAGCTGCCTGCATCCACCGTTTTCCTGTGGTCTCTTTTAGGTCGTCTGTCCATCTTGTGGGTGAACGTCCTACACTGCTTAACTTAACTTGAACCAATGTCAACTGACTTCAACTCACCAATCCCGGGGAAGTGATGAAGGCGCTGCCGAGGCAGACCAGCATGGTGGCCCAGATTGCGAGGCTGGTGCGAGCAAACAACGAAGCTCAGAAATTTACTTTAACTAAATTAACTTGAACCAATGTCAACTGGCTTCAACTCACCAGTCCCGGAGAAGTGATGAAGAAGCTAAGGAAGGCGCTGCCGAGGCAGACCAGCATGGTGGCCCAGATTGCGAGGCTGGTGCGTGCGAACAACGAGGCTCCCGCCAGAGACACACACAGCCCTATGCCGTTAAGGATAGAACGGTACAGGAAATGGTACCACCAGCCGTCTGGTATGCCTTGGTGACTGCCTACCAGGTACCCTGGAAACATAGACGATACTTTTTAACCGACGAAAGGAGGAGGTTATCAATTCGAATGTATGTTTTTTGTTGTATGTGTGTTACGCGATTACTCCACCAATTATGAATTGATTTTGATGATAATTTTTGTTTGGTAAGTCATACATACATCAGAGGTGGTCCCATATACATTTTATCGAAATTGAATAGGCATGTGTCCTAATGTTTAATTTATTACAAATAACAAGCTTAGCGATGAATATAACTAAATACATTACACATACTGAAAAAATAAATTAAATTGGCTAATAAATCTCTTAAGCTAGAGAAACTTTAAACGCTCATGGCGTTTAAAGTTTTAGGTTGCGATAGAGAGGGGATACTCTGTCCCTCTCAGAGAAAGCGTGTGTTAGTATAGCATTTGTATGGCGCGCCTGAGGCGTGACGTCTAGCTCTCTGACGTCACGCCTGTCTCTGTCTAGCATGAAATGAAAATACTAATAACTTATTAAATTTTGGACTCATTTAAATTTTGTTTTCGTTGATGAGCTCTATTTATGATCAGCTTTTTAATGAGTAGTGAGTAGTAGGTAATAAATGAAAATTATGAAAAAATGTACAAATACTAAAAAATATACAGAGATGATGTTTTAAATTGGTTTGTGGTTCCCTTAAGCAAAAGTTTTGAGGACTTTCAATATCTGTTTTAACTGTCATTTTCAACTTTTTTATTTTAAGTTTGAACATGGAGTTAAGTAGTTAGTAGCCTTTAAGTCGGTTTGTGTTTTTTCTTAAAAATTTATTATACCACAAAACGTTATGACAAATTTTAATAAATCTTTGACAAATACAAATCAAGTTCAAAAAGAGCACGGAGCTAGGCTATCCATATAAAAATAAATGGAAGTGTTACAACTACAATTTCCCCTTTAGCACTTACACCCCCCTTGGTCGTCCATTTGATGACATTTTGATCGTCTCGTTTGCAGTTGTGAGCCGCTTAATATTGAAGTGTGCGTTTGTAGAACTAGTAAGAATATGTCAATGTGTGCAATACGTGTTTACCTCGCCCTCTTCAGTTTTTAGCAAAATTTTAATATATTTTAACTATATTTATGATCAGACTTTCTATAACACTGTTTTAAACTATCACGGTTGTTCACTAAAGTTATGTTTTTTTTTTTTGGTGTCTTCCAAGTGTGCAGTGACATGTGCATGTAACTGCGCCGAAATATCGGGAGCTCATTCCACAACCTTACCACGGTAAATATCCCGTAAATAATCATATAACTTTAGACTTTCTATGTTTACGTCAGGAGCAATCCAGCATATGGATGGATATAGATGGTCGCTTACCATTGGGTCCGAAGTTTTCCACCAAAGCCTCAGTGCAGGCGGATATACAGAGAGCACTCGACACGACGTTTGCAAAGAAGAACAGAGTGCCAATAGCGCCTCCGAACTCGGGGCCCAGGGTTCTGCTTATCATGACTGAGGGTGTGTTCAGGAGAAATAATAACTACTACTATACTAGTTGTTGAAAAATACCACAGTGCCTAAAGACAAGGGTCTTTAACCAGTGTGTGTTGCTAGTGATGACATTATGGTATTGAGACATGGTCCTTGGGGGTTAGACAAGACCTACTTTCTGTTAGCGTTAACGCCTGCGGATAGATGAAATTGTATGAAAATGACATTAGCTTGAGATAACATCTCTCAAGCTAATGTCATTGTCAATGTCATTTTCATACAATTTCATCTTTCCGCAGACGTTAACGAGGCGAAAGTGGGTGTGTCTAACCCTCCTTAACTGCTGACCTTTTGGAAAAACTCAGAGTCAAACAGCGGGCAATGGAGAGAGCTATGCTCGGAGTTTCTTTGCGCGATAGAATCCGGAACGTGGATATTCGCCAACGAACCAGAGTCACCGACATAGCTGTTAAAATTTGCAAGTTGAAGTGGCAATGGGCAGGCCACATCGCTCGAAGAACCGATAACCGGTGGGGAAGAAAGGTGCTTGAGTAGAGACCACGAACCGGAAGATGCAGCGTAAGTGCGCCTCCCACTAGATGGACCAACGACTGTGAGAGTCACGGGCATCCAGTGGATGCAGATAGCAGGCAGTTCAGTGTAGAGTTCTAAGGGGGAGGCCTATGTTTAGCAGTGGACGTCTTCTGACTGATGATGCCACTAGTAGTTCTCCCCAAACTGAGACTTTGCGACCCCTATGTCTCCTCAACCCCTCGACCAATTTTGCTCAATCCAGACTTACATTTTTTATTGAAATGAACTACTTGCCTACAAAATTTCATGAGGATCGAATCAACAATTTGCATGTTATAGGTAACGTGTAGCGAGATATAGATCTCCCAAAATCAAATCTATCTCTACACGCACGTGTCATCAAAAAGGATACAGTAAACGCCTCCGCCCTCCACCGCTCCGTTGGTGCATATAGCGCATATGGACGTTACAGTGAAGTAGACGATGCAGTACGCAAGCGCGAACTGACCTAGCGTCACCAGCAGCCCTGCATTACCAACTAGGTAACCTGAAAAACAAAAAAGTTATTAGTTATGATTTCTAAGGTTTTTGCGATTACAAAACATTGAAAAAGCTCGTCTCAGAAAGCTTCCTACAAGGTGGACGAGTTATAAAAGATAAAAATGCATGGCGAAATGTAATTTTTGACATGGACTTAATTAATTAATAATGTACAGAATGAAATTAAATTTACCCACATATTATTTTAACTAATTAATTTATAATTTATTTGACATTTTACTATTTTACAGATACATATTATTACTATACAATTTTGACATCTCAATTTATTTTATACTTCTTTTTAAGGGAGTAGATTTTATTTTATTGAATAAAGTTTTAGTGGTGTAAATCTACCAAATTGAAGTCTGGTAGCTTTCCAACTTCTCCGGGAACTTGACAACACCAAGTTCTAGTAAGTAATCGATTTTATAATTATTATGTAAAAATATTCCTTTTTTCGTTTAGACCAGTGGTTCCCAATTAGTGGTACGCGTACCCCAGAGGTACGCAAAGTTGCATCAAGCGGTAAGCGGCGCGCGGCAATATCTTGTGATATTTTATCAGTATCCCGGTACCAGTATTTAGTTTTAAATTTTTATCAATCCTGCATTAAATGCTGAGTATTGTGTACTTCACTGGTCCTCACAAACTGCATCTGCACTGGACCGGACTGCAATGGATTTGGTGTGCCGAGGGGTACGCGAGTTTGAGGTCTTTCTTGAAGTGGTACGCAGGAAAAACTTTAACTTTTCGAAAGCGTACTTGTATTTGTACCCAATTGAAATAAAGATACTTAACTATGAACTGAAATTAAACACTTGACGGACCGACCGTCCGACTGAACCAGGCGACTGTCTCCGGGAGCGTGCATATTTCCTGGTGAAGGAGCTCTAATGGCTCAGAAACCGGTCTATCTTAGCTCTAGCTAAGATAGACCGGTTATTATATATATACTAAATAAATCTAGTTCCATACTAGATTTATTTTTAAATTACTTTATCTCTAGTGATGCAATGTGATATTCACCCCCGCATTTTGTAATGTAAAATACTATTTCAAACTTGATTGGCTCACAATAAATAAATAAATTTTCGGGACATTTTTGCACACACGGTCATATAACCCCAAACTAAGCAAAGATTGTGATATGGCTGACAGAGACTGATATACATACATATATAGTTTTAAATACATACTATACGATAGCCCGTTGGTCGAGTTGGTAGTGAACCTGCCTTCTGAGCTTGGGGGCGTGGGTTCGATTCCCACCTAGGACAAACATTTGTGTGATGAACATTTGTGTTTGTTCTATATCTGGGTGTTAATATCTATTTAAGTATGTATTTAAACCTATATATGTATATATATCAGTCTCTGGCAGCCATATCACAAGCTTTGCTTAGTTTGGGGTCAGATGGCCGTGTGTGCAAAAATGTCCCGAATATTTATTTATTTATTTACTTAAATAGATATTAACTACCTACATATTAACAATAAAAACTACATTAATCGGACTAACTAATTATTATCATACAATAGCTACAACTGTTACTAGCGGCATTATTCCATGTAAAATAATAACTACTGTGTATGAATCAATTAGAACTAATTAATAATAACGCAATGACACAACAAGCGTTCAATAATTACTGATAATAGGCAGTGGATTCTGTTAAATACGTTTTTATAAATAAGTACTTTTTCGCAATACATTGGAGTGAAATCGCGAAGAAAATTTTGAACTTAATGTTTACTGCGGTAAAATCCTTGTGGAATTTTTAATAGAACTCATGTGTTTGGGGTTAACTGGTTTTACGCCAAATCTCACAGATGTTTTATGAGTGTTGTTGCTTAACAACGGTTTATCCCTATTAAATTATTTTGTTTTGAACCTTGTTCAAAGCAGACTCTTATTATTGGACTTGTTTTAAATTTTAGTTAAGGTGGTACGATTCACCTATCGCGGGAAATTCAAAATTTAAACAGTTTTTTGGTTCTAGTAGCCAGGCCAGGTAATTATTTTTAAATAACACAGTGTTTGCGCAAAATGTTGGCTGTTGTTTACATTATAATGTACAATCATTTAACAGTAACGCACCATTCACATTTGTGAATAAACCGTTTGAAACAGCAAAAATTAGTTTATTCACAAATGTAAGTAATGTGCATTAGAGATAAATAACTTGACATGATTTTGTAAAGAATAATAATCAATTTGCGCAAACATCATGGTTGTTTACAATAATTACCCGTCTAGCTACAAGAACAAGAAAACTGTTTGAAATTTGAATTTCCCGCCATTTGTGAAACGAACCACCTTAAGTTGTGTTGTCCACTGACAATATTCTCTATTGCTATTATTGTTAAGCAACAACGGTTTATCCCTCAGAGTCTTCGAACCTGCAGTGCAAGTACCGTTCTTTATCGATAGTCAAAATCGATAAAATGCCACAGAATCGATCATAGCAAGTACTGATCAAATGGCATTTTATCGAATTTGACGTTCGCAACTGTCAAATTTGATGATCGATAAAGAACGGTACTTGCACTGCTGGTCCGTCAAATGATATAGCCGACTTTACTAGACTACCCAACCCGGAATCTGCTAATATCAATTGAATTTTGTTTACAATCATACTAATATTATAAATGCGAAAGTGTGTTGGTTTGTTTGTTCCTCTTTCATGCAACAACAGAGCAACGGATCGACCTGATTTTTGCCTGAGTGACATAGGCTACTTTTCATCATCATCACCATTTTTCGTCACTACGCGGGTGAAGCCGCGTGGCGCAGCTAGTACTGATATAAAACAGCTAAAATTGACCGTAGCACCCAACAATAGAAAAACCAAGGTTGATGCCATTGGTGAAGCAACATTACTAAATACATTATCAACGCTTTTACAGAACACTATTGTCGATTACAGTTAGGTGACCTTGTTAAGGCGTTGTAAGTAGGCCCCAGCCTTATTCAGTTTTAGTCATAAAGGGATTTGACAACTTTTGTATAGCAAAACTGACAAAAATTAAAATAGTTTTTAAATAGTCATTGTTAAGATCTAAATATTAGTGTTGTATCATTTTCTGTATAAAATTTGACAACTCATAAATTGTTGCTATCCTTGTCTCACGTATTGAAATGAAAAGAGACATATATATTTTAAGTCGTGATCATCCCAATCGTACCCCGGCGTAAATCGTAATCCCGTAAGTATACTTAGTTTATGTCTTTGAATGGATGGATAATTTTCAAGCGGACAATTACCATCGTTCTGTGAAATCGTTATCCATGCCTAGATTATGCGTTGCATGCCACCCACCGCCGGCCGATGACTAACGCCCGCCCGATAACTATTCGGATATGGAACTCCCCAGACGGTTACCTAATTAGGAAAACAAAGGATTTATCCATACAAACAGAGCCATCCACTCTGATATACAAGTTTTAACTCCCGACGCAAACAAAGGGGAGTTATAAGATTAGCGTTTGTAACTCAAGGGATGATCCAGGGGGGGTCATGGGGGTCGTGACTCCCCCCCTGGGCTAGGTTCAGGACCGCTAAAGAATACAAAAATAATAATAAAAATTTAATTGTTTTATTTTGTTTATTTATCCAAATTATAACTTCTTGTGACTTGACCAGGACTATGACGTGACCCTCCCCCTCCCTGTCACCAAAGCTCGATCTGCCCTTGGTGTAACTGTGTCTGTCTGTGGCATCGTAGATGAATCGATTTTGATTTAGTATATTTTTTGTTTGAATTGTGACATTATCAGCAAATTCATGAGGACTTTACTAATATTTTCATTTTATACTAGTTTTTAGGGTTCCGTACCCAAAGGAGTAATAAAACTATAAAATAAAGTAAATTTTCTCAACTCACCGATTCGTATAAATATAAGTGCGCTGAACATGGACAGCACGACGGGACAGAAGACTCCGGCGAACGTGCCCACTTTCTTGACCCCCGGCCTCTCGGCTCTGAACTCTCCAAACTCCACATATCCTGAGAAAAACCAAGGGATTCCTTTTTACTATAGAATTTTTTTTTACTCGAAACAGCAAAATCTACTTAATAAAATAACTCTTCAATAGTTAAGCGTGTTTTTACGATTAAAGAAAGAAAAATCCACATAAGAATTTTCAAATTCACTTATTGAGAACACAGTATAAATAGGTAAGAATTATAGCGCCATTGAGTGTAGTTCAGCAAATCAGAAATGAGGAGGTCTGTAGATGAACGAAGGTTACCGACATAGCCTACCGGAAGTTGAAGTGGCAGTGGGTAGGGCACATAGCATGCAGAACAGATGGCCGATGGGGCTGAAAGATTCTCGAATGGAGACCACGGACAGGTAAGCGCAGCGTAGGACGTCCACCCACAAGATGGACAGACGGCCTAAAAGAGACCGCAGGGAAATGCTGGATGCAGGCCGCTTCCAACCGGCCCTTTTGGAGATCGATGGGTAGGCCTATGTCCAGAAGTGGACGTCCTACGGCTGAAATGATGATGATTAGCGTAGTTTAGTTTAGATTTTTAGTTCGCGTTTTTAGGTTTTCAAACAATAATAATTAGTTATTCAATAGGAAAATACAAATTCATCACCTTTCCAAAACTTTTGAGGCATTTCAATACACATGTTAACTATTTCACTGTTAAATATGCACTGATGCAACAATATAAGATTAAAATAGAACTATGACCTGGGGCCTTATGGCTAGCTGTTAAAAGCAATCCAGTTTAGGTGATGAAAAAATGATGCGCGACTGCAAACCATATCTATGCGCGTTAAGGTTCACGTTCGCGTGATTTTCCGAAGCAGTTGGCCGTAAGGATGTGTTGTGATAAAGTAATTCTTATGTTTGTAAACAAAGAATGGAGATAAATAGAAATGTAAAATGTCGATATTGTCATAGTACTCACACTAATCTACAATAATCATCGATATATAAACTGATGGATGGGTGTAATGGGTCATACAGATTTTATTGAACAGAACTGGCCATAAAAACTTTTAATAAAGAGACCTTAAAACAGTTTTATATTCAAAGAGATGTGCATAGCAACATTCCGGAAGAAAAACCCAAATCAGATGAAAATAAAATATTCAATGAAAAAAAATACTAAGAAGGTGACCATACAACTTCATGAAAAACAACAGAAGAAAGGAAAAGGGAAGAAGAGCATAGAAACAGGATACTGTTACTGACTCAAATAACTTCAATTTAAGACTAATTTATCAGGACAGATCAAGACAAAACTATCATCATTATTTCAGCCGTAGGACGTCCACTGCTGGACATAGGCCTTCCCCATCTATCTCCAAAACAGCCGGTTGGAAGCGGCCTGCGTCCATCGTTTCCTTGCGGTCTCTTTTAGGTTGTCTGTCCATCTTGTGAGTGACATCCTACGCTGCGCTTACCGGTCTGCGGACTTTATTCGAGAACTTTTCGGCCCTATAGGCCGAAATTCGGCATCTGTTCTGCGTGCTACGTGCCCTGCCCACTGCCACTTTAACTTACTAAACTAATACCTGCAAAAATTGTGTTCAGTGATCTGTGTCGAGTTAGGTGGTGTTTCAAAGTATTTAGGTGGGTGATGATACCTTCACCAGCAGTTGTTCCAGGTACTCCTCTCCCAAATCGCAGCCTCAGCTTGTGCATTATGCCGGGCATCCTCGGAGAGTTGACACTCGGTGACAACGGGTCCAGAGTCTCAGCCATGTTTGGTGGCTTCGTCGCTGGAACAAATGAGAAAATTATAGTAACTATAGGGTTCGTTGAAAGGGCGTACTAAGCCAAAAGGGTTCCATTCTACTCATTATGAACAACTTTAACTAAGGGAAAACGCGAAACAAAATTCAGCTGTACCATAAAATATAACACATACTTGCTACCCTATGATTCTCACTACCTATTAAACTGACTGACCTAACTGATTCAGAAACCACGAAAACTTTGTTTGAAATCTATCAACCTATTGAACGGTTCTCCCTTGTTTCACATAACAACTTTTCATATAATTTTTCTTTGTATAATTTTAGTTCGTATAAAACCAATAACCATAATTATTCACTTCACCTAATATCTATTTGCTATATTATTAATTGAAATAAACATTTATTTGGCATAAATACGATTAAAGTAATTTTCACTTTGAATAATATTATTTGACCGAATATTCATTTGACAAAAATATGCTTGACCTATTGTTTATTTAGCATAAGTAGTTTTTTTTTTTAAACCTAATGTATGATGACCTAATAGTATTGTATTGACTAATATTGCTGAAATGTCTTTTTTATCTATTAATAGGCTTGCGCTTGACCGCCAACTCTCTGCTCTGATTGGCTGTTGCGTAGTTTGAACGGATCTGTCACTCATTTTGAACCTAACCAACTCAAGTCTGACTAAGGTCTTACGGTCACCCTGAGTGTCGCTTCTGGCTCCCGCACTTTTTATATACACTCTAGGGGTAGGGACCACAAGACTAGGTGGAGTCGGGGTGTTCTGTGTCGGTACTGTGACCCATTTCGAACCTAACCTACTCAAGTCGGAGTGCTCTATGTGCCAGATCTGTCACTAATTTTGAGCTTCAGTTTTGAATTTTTCATGGTCATCAATTATCATGCTGTACAAAATCGGGGTGTGCATTATTGAATTGAGTTAATAATGTACGGCATAATATTGTACGACACAATATTGCACAGCATGATAATTCGTGTACATCAATTATCAGTCTGTACATTATCGTCTGTACATTATTGGGCCGAGCTGATAATGTATGGCTTGATATTGCACGGCACAATATTGCATAGCATGATATTCGATGTACATGTACACCAATTATCATGCTTCGCATTATTATGCCGTACATTATTGCCTCCCAGAAATTCGATTAAATAATTATTATATGAAATAGGATTTGATTAAGCAAAAATCATATCAAACGACTATTATCTTGAACAAATATTATACTATTTGAATATTCTAGAGCTACCGTTGTTCTATCAAACAAATGTTATTTAAAACAAATAAAATGGGAACAAAAAATATACATAATGATTATTATACCAAATGTTGTTAGGCCAAGTTAAGTTATAGGAAACATTGTTATGTGAAACAGGGGAGACCCTGATTGAAAAGGTCAAAAGAACCAGTTTATTTTAGCAACTGATCAGTATTGATGTATTTTTTTATGAATGAACGAACAACACATGTCTGTTATAAATGTCTATCTTACAGGTAATTAGATACTTACTCATAAAGATATCACCCATTTTCTACACAAGACACCTTTACACTTCCTGAGTAATAACAAAGAGTTCTAACACTATACACAACTGCATTGCACTATGATTGCCAAGATAATGATCGGCTTATTGCCTATCTATGTAATTTGTGGTGTGAACAAGAGTTATCTACTTAACTATCATTGCAGATGCAAAACTATACTAAGATTGCATTCTAATACATACAATTATGTATTTCTGAGAGCTCTAAGCTTCTATAGGTATACGTAGCGCGCTAGATTGTTGCTAAGTCTTATCTACGACCTATATTCTAAGCTTCAATGACCTCACCGATCTGTTTTTTTTCTAAACCACTTCTTTGTCTGACCAGTTCTAATTCGGACCTATTGTTTTTTCTTACGGTTCCGCGCCTTGTGTAGGAGGAGAATGGCTAATTTCCATGTTTAGAATTCAGTCTTAGAATCGTAACAGCTAGTAACAGACCCATTGTTTAGGTTTATAAACAAAACTTACGTTATGATGAGGCAGATTTGGCTCGTAGACTGTTGTGTACTACTTTAATAGGACTCAGTTGACAATCATTTTGTCGTCGTAGTTTCCTGTACCTATTAAATTTATTTTTACAGATTTCTCCACAATATTCGAAATAAAACAAACTTAAAAACGAATTTGCAAAATTCCGCTCTACATCTACTCCGCTACAATACTCAAAATATTTCAACAGACAACACTTCAACTTCATTTCTGACATCATAATCTCAAATGACAATGACATTTTATTATTACTATATTATTTTTTCACCTAACACCGAGCAGGCTAAAGCTATTATTTTATTTAGGTCATACCGTTAGTAATATGTAAAGAGTGGAGTTCTATTAACAAAAAAAATTGACACCTACCTTCCATTACATGTGAAATACATACAATAAAATACCTTTATAACCTGGGGCATCACTGATACTCGTTATTCACTTTAGCCAGCGTCAATTACAATTCGATTTCTACACTCGTTTGTCCAAAGAACTTGGATCTAGAAGAGGTAAGGTTTAAAATCTTTTAAACCTTACCTCAGAACGCAAACCTTAACGCAAAGAACTTCGTAGATATCTACCTGGTTTGGTAAGTTCTTTGCGTTTGTCCTTCCTAGTCACAGATGTGTTCCTAGTAATGAACTTTTTTTTAACAGGGCTTTTATAAACTAAACAAAATACAAGTCAAGGTAAAACTAAAGCTACAAATACAGTTAGACTGCCCATAGACCGTTGAAGGTCTAAAGACAATCCAAATGCTCAAGCTCACTACTAGTTGGCAGCGTACCCAGCATGCTGGCGGCATTACCACGTTGAATGGCAATGCTTATGCCGGAAACATGCCAGCATTTTGGTCACGCGTCGCATTAACAAGGCGATCTGAAAGATTTTTGAAAATGAGGCGAGGTCCCGGTCCTCAAGGGCCCAATGTCTCGACTCCAAACGCCTCAAATATGTAACCACTGCCGAGGTTAGCATATTTGCGTCGCTTTTGCCGCTCTGCCGAATTGGCAGCCGCGCCAGCCCATCGAAACCTACAAAACCAGTTTTTTTTATTTTATTATTATAGTAGTTAAAAAACTTACCCATCTAGACATTTGAATATATAGATACTAGATCTTTTATGATACAGACTAAACTAACAGTAAAAACAGGAGTACATGTCATAGTAACCACTTTGGTAACCACGTTAATTTTTGTGGAGAGGTATTTAACGAACCCAGTTTTACAAAAGCAAGTGTTTTCGAGGTATCAACAAAATAAAATGCAATTTACAAGAAACCGTTTATTATACCATGAATTTCTTTAGATCGCATCTTCATACCCTGATGGATATCATGACAGAACACAGCAAAATGTTTTGGTAACATTTATGTCATTAAACTAAGAGTTCAAGTTGAACATTTATGTAATGAACAATGAACATATAAGTTGATTTTTATAATAAGTTACTTTTATCCCTCAAAATATTTAAAAGGCCCACCAGTTTTTAACTAGACACCCAAGCAAGTTTTTAGAAGACCAACGCGATTATGACACTTTAACAGGTAAACGCATTGATGTATAAAAATCAATGTATAAGTCCACCCTATAGACTCTGAAACCACTGGACCAGTTTTGATGGAACTTTCACTGGCTGATTCATATTATATGGAGTAACTTAAGCTACTTTTGTCGAGGGTATCTACACGGGTCAAACTGCAGGCCGCAGCGATTACTAAAATAAAATTCTGGTTGCGTAATACTTTAATGGCTTCAATGTTAAATGCTTGAAGACTTCACACTTATTGCAGGGTTGAGGGAGGTTTGCTAGCTTAAAGTAACTTGTTATAAAAATCAGGGTTATAAGTTTGATACAGCTTGTAACTTAGAGCTAACTTATGAATAAGAATTAGGAATGAACTATGCTAGAGTCTATCTAACGCTTCTATCATGACGATGCTGTTTCCTCTGATTACCTGAAAAGAAATAAAGATTAAGTCTATCGAAAAAAAAAAAAACAGTTTTAAGGGGGGTATTCAATGTGGGGGTGATAAGACCTGGGGCCTTACGGACAACTACTATTGTGGCACCAAACTAACGTTAAATCCACTCAGTTGGAAAATCAACCATTGGACCGCAAACCGTATCTGGGCGCGTTAAGATTCACGTTCGCGTGATTTTCCAATTGAGCAGATTTAACATTAGTTTGGTGCCGCAATAGCAGTTGACTGTAAGGCCCCTGCACTTACATCCCGCTTGGGGTGTATTGTGTCGAAAAACAGTTGTTGACAGGACATAATTATTAAATGCAGTTTTAAATACAGATGGATGGTCTGTTTGGTCGGATACCGAATATCCGGCCAACCTTGAAGCCGGCTAGCTGTCCAATTGTTGCCGATTGCTGCAAGCTCGCATAGGTGGCGCCTTAAAGCCGCATCTTTACCAGGGCCAAGTGGCTCCTTGTGGCCGAGCTGCACGGATGTATCCTTGTTTTTTAAAATAAATAATAGGCTTGCATTTGACCACCTTCTCGCCTGATGTTAAACGATGATGCGGTCTACATTGGAGCATGCTTGCCTAGAAGAAACCGATTTTATTCAGAGCAGAGTGGCTCCATAAAATGTTGCGAAACTTGACTGCGATACTAGTGCTACAGTAATTTGTAGAACCCTTTCGTACGCTATCTGACTGCAGCGCTTACGGAAGTTCGAGACAACCTATAGCACGCTTAAATTACAGCGCCATCTAAGTTTATACTGTGTTAGGCAAATTTCCGAGCTTCAGTATTGTACTTGCCAACTATACTCTCTATTAAAATTATGATTTTAAATTTAATATCGTCGGCCTAGCATTCTTAGTATACCAAATCTCAAAGGTTGGTGGTCAAATGCAAGCCTATTATTTATAAAATAAAAAAACTCCTTGGCAAGTTTGAGGGTTATCAAAAGGTATGTAGTATTTGGGGTTGTCAAAAACATGCTCACACACTGTAGTCTTGGTTAAGCGTCTATTTTATTAGTGAGCTAAATGGTTTTAAATTTTGATACCGATGCTTCTTTGTTTGCCCGATATAGATAATTATAAGATACTAGAGTTCCGCCCCAGCTTCGCACGGGTATAGATTATAGCCTATGTCACCCAGGATAGTGTAGCTTCCCGTCAGTGAAAGAATTTTTCTAATCGGTTCAGTAGTTTCGGAGCATATTCAATGCAAACAAACAAACAATCAAATCTTTCCTATTTATAATATTAGCATTATAACACTCACAGCCTATACACTTGTGCATCTCGTAGAGGAAAATTGGATTTGACTGGTTTTAGCAACTTAAAAAACCCACCGGCACTGGCAAACCCCACTGACTGATAGGTGACAAACATTATCACAAACATTGTTTCCCCAATTAAGATATAAATAAATAAAACGGGCACTTACCACCATCCCAATATTGTTACGAGTGCCGTCTTTCGTTTCTTCGACTGATTCATCCAGCACAAGATTCATGAATGGATCAAAACCTCTCAGTACTCCAGTCACACTACGACCGGCATTTATTTTTATCGACAATTTCTTGTCCATGAACCTGAAATAAATTATAACATTACCGTTGACGAAGAAAACTTCCAAGTACTGATATCTGTTAAGTATTTACCTTAAAAATCATAGGAAACTAACAAGGAGGGGTTAGGTCTAATGACGCGCGTGGAAGACTACCAAAATCGCGTTCTAATCAAGTAATATTACGTAGAAACTCACTTTTTCAGTTCTGGTGGGTGAGCCTTCGACATTTCTGGTTACTTGGTTTGAATAGACCACAACTTATAAAGTAAAATTACAAATCGACGCCAACCAAACTAAACTTGCTCAATTCGCGCTTGGGGCTTTTTTTTATTTCAAATTTCAATTATCATAGACAATATTTTTTTTATTATAATACGCCCACCGGGCAGGCTAAAGCTTTTAAGGCCATACCGCCTATTCTTCTGTTTTGTATAGTCTTAATAACGTCAAACAAGTCATATTCACAGTCAGAGTCAAGCTAAGTAAGTCACGGTCAAGTCAAACTCATGCCTCTGTAAAGTGGTGGGAACTTTACAAGAGGCTCCTATGGAGTTTTGGAAACAACGCGAAAAGACACGTTTCACCTCGTTATATCACTTTCCCACACTCGAGCACGTTTACGAGCACTTAATGAATAATAATTCACCACCTAGAACACATTAACACTCGAAAATACACTAGTTTAGGAAAATAATCCAACGAGCCTACATGTTCTTTTCCACGTTGGCGCCAAAACTCTTTTCATAGACAAATGCTAGTGTTTGTACTTTTTTTAAATTCATGATATATGGTACAGATTCCTTCAGTCCAAATAATAACAAGGTTACATACGTGGTTATTCATGGTCATTTCATACCACTGGCTTTTCGGTGAAGGAAAACATCGTGAGAAAACCTGCATACGTACGGAGAAGGAATTCAATGGGGTATGTGAATCCACCAATCCGCACTGGGCCAGCGTGGGGGATATCGCCCTATCTTTAAGCATAATCTAACATTAACGCTTAGGCGGGTTACAGTTAACTGTTAGATTATGCTTAAAGAATAATAATCGATATTCGCAAACACCGTGATCACTAGCTACAAGGACAAAAAAACTGTATGGAAATTCCCTCCATAAGTGAAACATTACACCTTATTTTTATTACAAGAAATCTATGTGCCGGAGCTGGCCGCCGAATGCGATTGAAATAATTCTACAAATCCCAGTCGGCGGCCAGCTTCTCATGCTCAATGACCCAAAGAATAAATCTTTTCTCAAAGTCCATGCTCCAGCTAGATTTCTGACAGAGTTTGATTGGTAACACCATGGCAGCACGGAACTTTAAGAGAGTTTTGGCGCCAACGTGGAAAAAAACATGTCGGCACGTTGGATTATTTTCCTAAAATAATAATTCATAACACGAAACATGTGGTAATACTTGTCAAACGAAGAAAAAGTCTATCAATACAAAAACTTGCTAGAGAGGATTTTATAAAACCTAATCCTAGGTTTTTTAAAGTCTTTGCTTGCTAGCATCCTAGCATATAGATATTATTATGAAATGGCAGAAATGGCAATAGTTTTTGGTAGTATCAACACATCTATGGATCGATGGATAGGATAGAGTTGCACCACCGAACCGGTAGCGGCGCTGGCGCAGCTTGTTAGTTCAAAGTGTTGCCAAGATACAAAACAGTTAATTCGACCAAATTGAAATGATAGCTAACTGTATAAGAAATCTGTTCAGATGAGTGATATTTATTTTAGCCGTAATAAAGTCATTCTTTTTATCTCGCACGAGTGTGATCTATACCAATAACATACCTACTACAATGCAATAGCAACAAGTAGACAGCTGGGTGGATGGATGTTCGATGTTGTTGTGAAGTCCATCCCATTCTCCAGAAAATAGACACGTTTTGTTGTCAAAATATGGACCTGTAATATTTATCGCAACTTGTTATCAGTGTTGAAAGTTTGTGTCAGTGTTTTTGTTCAAAAATGGATGAATCCGGGATCGATATGGGCTACGACTTAGCCTCCCTCCTGACGAACGACTTCAGCGTAGACCAGAAGATCCTGGAGGAAATGACAGCAGCTCAGCAGCACCAGGATTTCATGTTCTACGAGCTCAAATCGAAAGCTGTACCCATAACCGAAAGGTAGGTAAGTGGAAAGTTACGCGAAATAACAAGACTACAACAAGTCTCAGCGTTGCGTTGTAGCGAATAAATTGGCAAATATTTTTAGAACTAGGAGGAACAATTTCACTGAGAAGTAGGTATTGAACGCGACCCTGAAAGCTGGACTTGGCAAAGACCCCGGTTTTTGCCATATTGTTTTTCTTTGATCTCTGCAGTTTGCTAGTATTTTTTGTGGAGCAAAAATTATCTAAATTCCAAAATTTGTTTAATTAGGCATAATGTTTCTGTATACACTTGGTTAGCAATAAAAGAAACAAAAACTATGGACCAATGAAAACCGTGTAACTTTCCCGCCATTTCTCAAACTGAACATGGCGTGAAGTTTTTTGTAAAATAAAATCACAGCACTGCTTGGACTTGGATTGACTACTACGATTAGAATAAGGTAGACGATTGTAAAATAAAATGTTGTCTACACAACTTGATACTTTCAAAATTGTCCTCATTTTGCTTTGGCGTGTAGTGTTGGTTGTAACTTGCGGCCGCCGCCGATAGCTTGTCGTCGTGATGCAGCATCTTTAAATAGCGAAAAAAATATATAATTAGATTTAAAAAAAAAATTTGCGCACATAATTGGTCCCTTTCAAAGTTTATAGACATGACCGCAGCATGCGCGACGGTTTTAATTCATCACGGACCGCGGTAATTTCAAAATTTTGGGGGGTCGACGAGGTCTAAAAATCGACCCATGTATTTTGAATTTTGATGAGAAAATTATGTCAAGTTTACTCACTGGAAAGTTTTTAAATTGGTAAGTATTTTATAGAAAAAAAAAAAACTAGAGATAGGATTTTTAAAGTAATTTGGCTATGGGGGTCTGAGGTATCAGTTCATTTTGGAAAAGGGGTCTCTTGCCCAAAATAGGTAGTTTGGGAATCCCTATTCAATAGGACGACCGATATATTCCGGAAGACGCAGCGTAGGGAGGCCTCCCACTAGATGGACCGACGACATTGTGAGAGTCGCGGGCATCCAGTGGATCCAAAAGGCAGGCTGTCGTTCAGTGTGGAGGTTAAAGGGGGAGGCCTATGTTCAGCAGTGGACGTCTTCTGGCTGATGATGATGATGATGATTCTATAGGAAGGCGGAGGACATCGGCAAAAACCTTAAAAATAGTTTCTTCATTTCACATGCTCGTAAAGTCCTAGTTTATGCCGTAACGTAATGTGCCGTGTAGCGGACTAAAACAGTTTTTATGCTCTAGTGCAAAAAGTCTGCCTTTGTGCACTAGTGCATAAAAAAAATCGGGACGTTTTTGCACACACGGTCATCTGACCCCAAACTAAGCATAGATTGTGATATGGCGGCCAGAGACTGATATACATACAAATATAGTTTTAAATAAATACTTAAATAGATATATTATTAACAACCAGATATTGAACAAAAACAAATGTTCATCACATAAATATTTGTCCTAAGTGGGAATCGAACCCACGCCCCTACGAAACTGAATGAACCTCTACGAAATATTCGTAGAAATTCATTCAGGTCTTACTTTCCTAATATATTTATTGTAGGAAGACTGCACTTTCACCGTGCCGACAGTTTTGACGCAAACCCGAAAAAAACATGTCGCCTCATACCTAGTAGGTAGGTATTTATATTTTTTCTAAACTTGTGTATTTTAGTGTTAATGACTACCTTAATACTGACTGACCCTGCCTAGTAATGTGCAAAAAACCTAATAAAAATAAATTTAAGAATATATAAAAAAAAAGAGTTATTACTTACTTACGATTTCACTGTTTCATTTCCTTACAAACTTACAATTAAAGTGATAGGCTGATAGGTAAGCCGTGTGAATAACTACTTAGTGCATAAAACCCATTTTATCATCGACTTAAATATCCGTCAAACGTCTTTGCTAAAATTACTTGTTTTATGCACTCGTACCTACAATCTACTTAAGACGCCTCCGCCAAAATAAAACATCAACATAAAATTACTTTAAAACGTTTGCAATGGTATTCCTAAAACCATGCCAAAAGAAACGTTTTATATTAGCTTGCCCTTAGCGAATTTTTATTTTTTTAAGTTATACTTCTTATGCGACTTGCAACAAGGTTGCGTTAAACGTTTAACGCTACCATGGAGGGGGAATTTTTCTCTCTCGTATGGTTGCGAAATGAGTATCCTTTTTCGCACAGCGATTAGCAGACCCGGTAGTGTAATGGTGTAATGGGTCGCTAATGGATTGAGAAGCCTAAGGAGCTAGGCTCGAATCTCGAGAAAAGCATGATTTTAAACTGTTGATATTTTTGCCCTAGTTATAATTTTAGGGTTCCTTGTTGAAGTATAACTTCTTCCACGCGGAGGGACTCCACGCACTATTTTTTTTTTCTATATATTGGTGACTTAAAATTAGTGTATACGTAATAAAAATATGTACTGTATTTTTGCGAAAAGTCTAATATTATGGGTTAGTAAAAAGTTGAAAATGGGTTACTAAAATGCCTGATTAGAAGTACTGAGTGGGCGACTGTAATATCAAATAAGTTAAGTATTGAAAATCTGGGCAGATCCGAATTTTGTCAATTAAATAGCACATTTATTTTAAAATATGCGTAAGATATATTTCTGATGAGTAAGTGCAACTCTTTCTTTTTATAGTGCTTTTGATCCCACATTGTCACACACATAATTGAAGATATAAAATCACTTATTGTGAATATTCATGGTTCAATGGTTGCCTGGAACAGATCGCTTTCAGCGATAAGGCCGCCACTTGTGGTAGTAGCTCGTAAGTGTTTTCTGTCTTATTGAAACTGGCGTGGTGAGACCGTCTAATGCGGTTGAAACTATAGTCGGAGTAACCGACTTACGTGAGTAATTCCCGTGTAATATAAAAATAAAATGTTTTCTGTCTGTTTGTAATTTTCATTTCTGGTGTACGCAATTTATTTATTTATTTATGAAATACTTACTTTATAAAGAGTTTCTATCTATCTGTCTATCTATCCAAAAAGTAACTTGATCATTATCATACCAAATAAAGAAATTTCGCTTTAACATCTTTTAAGTTGACATAATGTAGTGAAATGGTAACTTATAAACGTTACTAATTTACCTACTCCGTTAAATTAAAATTTGTAAATTTTACATACTTTTGTAACTTTTTGAATACTTACACTCAATGATTTTATATCTCCAATAATGTGTGAGCGAAAGAACTGCAGACGGGAAAAGTCCCCATAAATGCAATATTTCAAAAAAAGGAATAACACTAGCATTCCTTGTCCATCGGACACGAGAAACTGCAGTGCAGCGGCCGTAGAGGTCGCCCACTGATCTAAGTAGGTAAAATAACCTTTAGGTAGTACCTACCTAGATGTTATTTATAATCGCCTATGCACATAATTTTATTAGGGTTAATTGCTAATCGTTGCGAATAAAATTCAGTCATAGGGGCTGCCGACAAATGAAAACGAAGAGTATGGATCCTATACGCAAAGAATACGTTACATTAGCATGTCGCTTATGCGGCCACGTTAGCCTGCGGTGACGCGAACCCATAAGTTTTGTCCCTACCAAAATTCGCTCAACGCGGCTAAAGATTACACTTTAAAAAAAATTACATACATGGGGACTGCCGACAGAAGTGAAAACTAATAGGTACGTCACATTAGCATGTCGCTGACGCGAAACCATAAGTTTCAGCCATACCAAAAACCCCTCAACGCGGCTAAATAAATTATCACTTCAATAACGGTGACTTAAAATTGGAGTATGTAATACTACTTGGTCGGTATGTAATTATTTTTGGAAAAGTTAAATAAACAGTCGACTAACATTGATTACTAAAGCATGTGAAAATGGGTTACTAAAAGTTACCTATGGTGCAAAATTTTTTTTTTGTGGCCTACTGATATTACTGAGTGGGAGACGGTAATATCTAATGACTATTGAATATCAAGGCACATCAGAATTGTGTAAGATAGGTTAGAGAGGCTATTTTGTCAATTTTAAATTCCTTACGGGAGCCATGTTATTTAAACTTTCAGGGCTCAATTCCGGGAGAGGTGGGGTTCTGTCAGTTAGGTTAGAGAGGCTCATTTTGTTTATTTTAAATTCCTCCCGGAAGCCATGAGATTTAAATTTCTGGGCTCAATTTCGAGAGAGGTTTAATTCCTTTTCATCTGAGAGGAAAAATTGAACTACCACAAGATGTTTTACATGGTTAGACAGTGCGTCATTCATCATCCATCACTCGGAAATATTGGCACACGCTAAATGCTATTACAGCTACCTACTTACTGCGAGTTGAGCTAGAAAATAATCACTATGCTAATTGTTATTAATAATTATGATGGCTAACAGCTATTAACCATGCTGTAAAGTACAGGGTCCTGCTTATGCGTCCTACATAATTCTGTACATAAAATGTTCACTTGCTAAGCACATTAAAGCCGCGTTCACCGGCCATAGCTATTTCCCACATTATCAACATTTTTAATGACAAAAAATCTCTTATTGATTATTTAAATGTGCTACAGAAGTATCTATGGCTGGTGAGCGCAGCTTTAAATTGTAAGCCACCGCTAATTTTATTGTCCTAGCTAGACAATGCCAAAAGCCATTATTTTCTCAAAGCAAAATCCTTAGGGTGGCCCAAAAGCTCTGACACTAGCACTGACAAGTGGTCACTATCTCTCTCTTCTTCTCTACATAGTATAAAATAAAGTTGCTTTTCGTGTCTGTCTGTATATCCGCTATCTTCCCCTAAACTACGCAACGATTTTGATGCGGTTTTCACCACCAGTTAGAAAATTTTTCACGAAAGGTTTATATAAATAATACTATAAAACTATCCCGCCCCGCTAGTATACGAATAATTACTTTTTTTTGTATAAGAGGTAGTTTGACTGCCACCTCGTGCAGTCTATGATGGATTACGCTTTCCTAGTACTTAGAAACCATTTCACTCGCGATTTGAAGACACCCAAAGTATAACTATCGGCCTATCGGGGAACACCCAATCAAACAGTAGGTAAACTTACATTTCACTCACTTCACCTACACCTAAGTACTTTTACAATCTCCAGTAGCCATGTCCAAAAGTCCAAAGTGCGATTGAAATAGGTCAATTGATACCATAAATATCCATCGATTTCATTCTCCGAACCAATTGCCGCATCATAATTATGTTGTTGAAGGAGAAATCAGTATCAGTGCTTTTGGGGCATAATAATCTTCACAAACAGCACCGGCCCTAGCATTTGATCAGGGTACAGCAAAAATGTCTTTCGGCGCGCTTAATTTCTGAAAACACAAGAATTGCAGTTTATCTTTCAAAACTCAAAAAAGAGCAATATTGACAATGAAGATAGTGATTCTGTACATTTTTGCAACCAAGAAGCTAAAATGAAGAAAAAAGAGTTGTTATTAGGGTAAAAACGGGACCCTATTACTGAGCCTACGCTGTCTGTCTGTGCGTCTGTCCGTCCTACCTTTTAACGGCTGTATCTTCCGAACCGTAAGATAGCTGGTTGAAACTTCCACAGAATATGTAATGTTACGGCGAATTAATAAACACATAATAAAAAGTCAAAAAGTAAAACGAAAAGGGGGTGGGTCCCCATCCCCATACAATAAACGTATTTTTTTTACGTATTTTTGTATTAGCTCTAATGTAAAAATGGTAATACGTACTTAAGCGTCAAACTTGGCATGATTATAGTACACACTCTAAAGTATAACAATAAATAATGGCCAAGTGCGAGTCGGTGACAAATTTCTGTTCATTACCAAGTTAAGCAACGTATTCGTTAACTACGACGACCTTATAATTTCTTTCACTGAATCGAAATTGCATATTTTAATAATTTTGAAGTCGGTTTTTTAATTGATAGGTAATTATTGTATTTTTTTGTAGTACGGAACCCTCAGTGCGCGAGCCCTACTCGCACTTGGCCGGTTTTATTACAATCAATGTTTACAAATTAAACGCAACAAAATCATAAACAGAGTTTGAGATGCAGGCTATAGGCCAACAACTGACCAATCTATGGTTAAATTGTCTACTTATTTGAAATACCTGTCGTGGTTATTGTGTCCGATTGTTATTTGAAAAATGTCGCAACAATAGCTTCACGAGTGCTAGG
Source organism: Agriopis marginaria (assembly GCA_932305915.1). NCBI lineage: Eukaryota > Metazoa > Arthropoda > Insecta > Lepidoptera > Geometridae > Agriopis > Agriopis marginaria. The sequence goes on along the minus strand of OW029914.1, from coordinate 13,480,114 downwards.
TAAAGTAATGGATATAGTAGTCAGACATAGTAATAGGACAACTGTTTGATTTGTTAATAATTATCAATAAAAAACCGACTTCAAAATTTGCAACCCAATTTCGTTTACTTGGATGACAATAATATTTTTTTCAGTTATTTTGATTACAAAACCAAAATACTGAACCGATTTTGATAAAATTTCTATTGGACTAAGTTGAGAGTATATTTATGCTTGCAAATAAAAAAAAAATTCAAATCAGTTCGTAAATGACGGAGTGCAGAGGTAACAGAAAACTTTTTTTGAAGTCGGTTAAAAATAAAAGCTGAACATAAATAGGTAGGTAGTATGTACTATAACTATCATAAATGCGTTTTTGCCTATCATCATCATCAGCCAGAAGACGTCCACTGCTGAACATAGGCCTCCCCCTTTAACCTCCACACTGAACGACAGCCTGCCTCTTGCATCCACTGGATGCCCGCGACTCTCACAATGTCGTCGGTCCATCTAGTGGGAGGCCTCCACTTTAACCAAAATAAGTACCTAGGTACCTACTTTTGCTACGGGATCTGCGTATTTACATACTATCTGTGGTTTTATCTTTCCTTTATCTCTACAGTTGTTTTAAGATCAGAAGAGAAGCTATGATGACGTGTTACATTCCAAGCCGCTAGCAAACGAACTGAAAAAAATATATTTTGAGATAGACATTTAAAAACGGCAAGCTTTGTAATAAAAAATAGTAGATTGTACAACTTGTGCATAAATAAACCATTTTAATCGAGACGTTCATCAGCCCGAGGGCTGATAATTAAGTCAAGGATAAAATGGTTTGTTTTATGACGAGCTATACCTACCTACTGTACACTCAGCTTTTTACTTTAATTGCGAAGAAAAGAAACAGTGTCATGGAAAGGAATATCTTTAATTAAAATTAAAACTGAAAAGAGAAATCTTTCTCTCTCTCCCGTTGGTTGGACGGCGGTCCGTCAACCATGTCCATAATACGTCTGCTAGGACTATTTTTTAAAATTATTTTTCAATATAAACTCAAATTTTTAGTCAGCCTTGGGATGACACGGTTTTTCGTACTAAATAATGTGATATGTTTTTGTTGCTAACTCAGATCAAACAACCAAGGGAGATATGAATTAGTACAATTATTGTTTGTGTTCAAAATGTCTCCGTGTTTCTCCCACTTCTATCACAACCACGTTACTTATCACATATTAGTCTTACTATCATAAAGTAACGCCAAGCTGTAAATACGGCACACTTTCTCATTTTTCTTACGCACACTAAGAAACTTGCAGCAACATCATTGGGTTTTGCCATTACAAAACTAATAGAACACCATGCAAAAAAGGGCGGCGAAGTTTGACTAAAGGCTGAATCATGAAACTGCCTGTTTTAGACCAGTGGGCGAAGTACGAATTTTAAATTTAAAGTCTGCCTACAAAGTGCTATGCAGTTTGGCAGAGTTGTATAACAATAATATGTACCTACTATGTTATTCAATAAGATAAATAATAAATTTAAAAAAAATATGTATGGAATACGATACGTATTTTACGTAGCGAAGTCTCGTACTTGGCCCACATGTGTTTGCACCCGCCACACCATCGCCACCTTGCCATAATATCTCCCTTGTCTGTCTTATCTGAGGTTGCTAGCCACCATTCCTCTAATCACAAATTATCGCCTATCTTACTGCCCACTGTTTACATGTTGTTAATTCACTTTCATTCTTGCCCCCAATTTATGATACCTTGAAATGAAAATTCAGCGATAAAGAATAAAAACATAACTCAGATAAAGTATGTAATTCGAGTCTGTGACAAAGCAATAACCGATAGCAAAACGTGAAGGTCGGCCGCGAATCTATTTCGGCTTTATCTTGGAAAATTGGGAAAATTTTACATATAAATGTTTTTCATGACCATGGATACAAAGTCCTTCAGTCCTAATATGACTTACTTTAAATAGTATTAAAATAGCGTCAAACAAGTCATACTCACATTACTCACAGTCAGAGTCAAGCAAAGTAAGTCACAGTCGAGTCAAACTCATGCCCCAGTAATGTGGTGGAGGCTTTACAAGAGGCTCTTATGGAGTTTTGGAAACAACACGAAAATACATAATTCACCTCGTTATATTACTTTCCCACACTCGAGTACGTTCACGAGCACTTAATAAATAATAATCCACCATTATCACACATTAACACTCGAAAATACACAAGCTTAGGAAAATAATACAACGAGCCAGCATAATATTTTATTCCACGTTGGCATGACGTTGGCGCCAAAACACAAAAATTTTACGATCGCCTTCAGCGTTGGTAGCTTAGGGTTTATTTTTGAAATTTTTTGGAAAATATTGTTCCAGGGGATTTTTCGGGGAAATGAAATCCTTGGGGAAAAGATTGGGGAAATAAAAATGATTAAGGGGAATTTTGGAGATGTTTTTTGCTTGTCGAAGAATGCTGTTTTTGTCGTGTGCTTTTTAAACCATGAGTGTAATCGAGTGTAAACGAACATACAAATTACACGTTATACAGACAAAACAGTATTCATCATCATCATCACCATAATCAGCCTTTTAACAGTCCACTACAGGCTGGACTTTTAGCCTACCCCCGAAATGGTGATTGGGCCATATCCACCACGCTGGCCCAGTTGCGGGTTGGTGGATTCATATACGCCATTGGATTCCTTCTCCGTACGTATGCAGGTTTCCTCACGATGTTTTCCTTCACCGAAAAGCCAGTGGTATGAAAATCCGTACATATACTCCAAAGAGCTCATTGGTACGGGCCCGGGGTTTGGACCCGCGACCTCACGCTTTCAATTCTAGCGGTCTTCCAAATGAGCTGCCATGGCTCAATATCATGGCAATAAACAGTATTATTGGCAGAGTATTGATTATTATGCCAACTACCAACGCCATCTGGGCATTAATTGTGTCATTATTTATTTTATCCTCTTTACCACGGGTACTAGACGAAAAACATTCTTAAATATCTTTAAAATAAATTCTAGAATTATATCGGATCTACCACTACACGGGAACTTGATGTGACCGGTCGCCGCGCTGCCCAGCAAGCGGCCGTCCGTGACGGAAACCGGCCAAGTTCCGTATACCACCCCATAACTTTTACCTACTAAGGAATAAAAAAGTAGTGCAAAAAGACTACACCCCATGCGGTTACCCATCCAAGCACCGACCGCACCCGACGTTGCTTAACTTCGGCGATCGTACGAGAACCGGTGGTGAACAGAAATTTATCACCGACTCGCACTTGGCCATTATTTATTATTTGGTGTTATATATAATTAGAGTGTGTACTATGAAGTAGCTGGCAGACGGATTTGAGACTGATCAGAGAAAGATAAAAACCACGTCCACTGTCACTTGCATCTAAGCAAAACAATGCAGACGATGCGTAGTAGCAAATCGCAACTTGTATTTACCTTGCGAAGTACTGTAGGTACTTCGCAAGGTCTGCAACGGGCTTTAGAATCGGCTTATAGCCATGAGCGTATTTCAGTCAGACGCTATAATAAATCATCTCTTGTAGAAGCGATGATGATATTTTCAACTGGCATAGGAAATGTCACATGATGCCATGATAGGCAGGCCAAATCGCTCGAAGAACCGATAACCGATGGGGAAAAAAGGTTCTTGAGTGGAGACCACGAACCGGAAGTCGCAGCGTAGGTAGGCCTCCCACTAGATAGACCGACGACATTGTGAGAGTGAGAGCTGTCGTTCAGTGTGGAGGTTAAAAGGGAGGCCTATGTTCAGCAGTGGACGTCTTCTGGCTGATGATGATTATAGGAAATGCATGAGATAACAATCCTTATGAGATTTGTGAAAATAATCCCCTAGTCCCTCCCTGTCATGTTTAAATCCTCCTTGTCATTGCAATCTCTCAGATACACAGAAAATATTTTGATAAGAGTTACTAACATTGACGTAAATAACTTTTGACTTGACCGCGGTATCATTTGCTGTGGGCCCTTTAGGGTATATAATTATAACGTCCTTATTTGCTATCAATGACAATATAACCACGTAGGAAATAAAAAAAACTTTTATGCTTAGCATGCCCATGCTTGGGCATGCTATTTAGAATATCAATTAAAATATTAAACCATATTGTTTTTGCATTATTTGCAACGTGTATTTTCTCACCAAAGTGAATAGCGAGATAGTGCGAACTGGCTCTGTTATTCTTTGAAAAAATAAAAAATCTTAAGCTATATTATTTTGCAATTTTTTTTTTTATATTGCCTTGTAATGTTGGCCTTTTGGCCTCTACAGATGGACCGGACTAGTTAGCGAACGCAAAGTGCGTTCGGCATAATTTTTGAGCGACTAGCACAAGGGCAACTCGAAGGTACGAACCTCGGCTTGGGCCGTCGCCGGGAGTGGAAATCAGACTTGCCCAGGCACCCCAGAAGGGGTGTGCCCTGGAGCCCTAGCGGTTTGTTGAACTGAATGATATAACTTTGCAAATGTTTTGAAGTAACTTTTATATTGATAATTTTGGTTTTCTAAAAGAGATTTTTTTTGGGATTTTTCGATCTCCTCCGCTATTTGCTATGTTATTCAAATATATTTAATGATTTTTATCAATCGGGTTTTTTTAATTTTCACTCAATTGTTTTTATGTTCAAAATGATATAGCGTAAACAAGTCTTTCATATTATTTCCTTCAGAAAATGCACATTCGTATAGGTAGGTAAGCTATGCTATGTTATAGTACTTGTATGCTGCGTTTAGTCCGTGTTGTTCGCCTAGATAACGTCTCTATTATTACACCTCACTGAGTTCAATTCAACTTCGTCATAATCAGCCTGTCTTAGGCCATGCACTGCTGGACATCGCCACTCAGCCCAATCTTCGGATTTTCGTTTCCAGTCACTGCCAGCTGACTAAAGCATATCGTCACTCCAGTCTCAGGGCGTCCTACGCTATGTTTGCCCAATCGTGGTCTCCACTCTAGATCACGTCTATTCCAATATCGGTTCTGCGACAGATATGACCGGCCCACTGCCACTTCAGCTTACTAATACGCTGAGCTATACCTAGGTATATCGGTTGACCTAGGTCTCTGGCGAATTACTTTGCTTCGGACTTTAGTAGCCTTGGCAGTAAAACCGACTCGTATGCCGTGATGGCAAACGACACGACGCTATCTTATGCCGTCATTTTCACATCTGCCGGGCGTACTGTAACGACCAACTTTTTTAGTTAAAAGTTATTTTGATTAAACCCTGTTACGTGTTCCATGTATACCTAATTAAACATTTCAAAAGTGTAAATCCCGCGACCTCCTTCATCGTATTACAATATTTGCATTGTCTTTGTCAAGATAAGAGTGACAGTAGGTATGTCCTCATCTCCATGTTTGGAAGGTGCACACGACAACAGAGTGATCTGCGAATAGGGTAGCCATTCTTACAGTGAAATAGCCTACTGGAATGAGAAAATTGACTTAAAAATCTATTCCCTCCAAGGGGAGAGGTCCAAATTACAAGATAAACATATGGATGGATGGATGGATCTCCCCAAGATGGATGCTCCTCAAGGTGATCCTGGATTATTTTACATAGCGTCACGTTCACCCTGGATCCTTGATCTGGCTGCAAAACAAAACATCCATACAAAAGAGACAATGGCATCGATTCTGTCATACCACTCACTAAACTAAACCAATCTGACAGGACTAAAATTATCTGCGCCTCTTTTCATTTTGATATGCGAGATAAGGTTGGCAATAATTTTAGAGCTGTCAAATTTTGTTTAGTTTAGAGTGCATCAGAATCGATTCCAGTGTGTTTTAATAATTATGTGGACTGTAGTATAGATCAATGACTGTAGCAAGTCTTTCTAGTTAAATTTTCGTAGTGTTGTCATGACGTCTCATCCGTAAAAACACCAGCATTTATGACTATGACGTGTATTTGCTGACATCTTAAGCTGTTCCGGAGAAGGTATAAAGGTCTGTCGCAGTGCAGATGGACAAACATGTCGACAATGTTATGATATCACACGAGTATATTTTCTAAGTTTTATGTAAACATCTTTGTTTTAAAATAGGTAATGGTCGATTGAATAATCCTTTGGTTACAGTCATTTTACACCTAAAGGAAGGTTGGGTATCTTGGCCACGTCTAGCCACATCTCCAGATATTAATGATCAAAGTTGCAGGTAGAATGCTTTTCATGAAAGAAGTCCCCCAGACGCGGTACTGTCGCCACTCGTCGCGTATCAATTACTATCAGATCTCGAGCTGCGTTTTTAACAACTTTAGGTATCGTACACGACTCTTTTACTATGGCAAGTTCATCAAAATCTCACTAGCGTCCAACTACAGCAACGACATATAACACCTGATTTGTGGAATGGCTTACCAGTCGGTTTTCCCTCCAAAATATGACCTCAATTGCTTCAAGCGAAGAGTGAATAGAGTCCACAAAGGTAGGCAACGCACCGCCAATGCCCCGGGTATTGTAGGTGTCCATAGGCGACGGTGACTACTTACCATCAGGTGGCCAGTCGCTTGTTTGTCTACTATTACATTTAAAAAAAACTACGTCATGGAAATTTAGTTCCGCTGTTAGCCGTGGGACTTTTTTCATGTAAAGCACTCTAAAATGGCGATGGAAGAAGAAATTTTCGGCTTTTAATATCCGGGAATATTACCAACATAACTAGTGTCGACACCAATCGGCCAAAATCGCCTAATCGCTTCTAACTGGCCCTTTTGGAGATCGATGATCGATCGATTCTATGTCTAGTAGATGGACGTCCTATGACTGAAATGATGATGATGAACTAGTGTCGAACAGCTTTTCCACTTGGCATAAGACAGAAGTTCGCTAAAAATAACGTACCCATACTACGTGACCAGTGAAGTCAAAATACCACGCTTGGTCACAGGGGCGGGGGGAATATGGTTCTTAGGTTTTCTTCACGTAGTCTATAGTAATTCTTTACGATTTTGCGATGGACAGCATACAGAAGCCGTATTCTAAGACCCGGGCTCCAAGATTAACCTAATGTTTGTATTTTTTTTTCTTTCCATTCAAAATAACATAATCTCATCAAAAAATTAGTTTTATGATCCTGCTGGGAGCTATTCTCGCACGCTCAAGATTTTCTCAGTCCAAGAAAGATTGCCATCACCTAAACGACTTTTTTTTTTTTTTTCTTTGGCCAACACCTTTATTAGGCGAACCGCCAGAGACTTCCAATCAATAAGGGGCGTCCATTAATTACGTGAGGCTTAGGAGCCAAATCACACGACATCTCAGAGGGGTCGAGGGTTCCTTTTAGACATGCGTGCTTCATACCAGTCTGCGTCTTTTCCATAATGTGGATCACAGAAAAGAGAAGTAAATAGAACGGAAACGAGAAGGAAAATCTGTTACGTGGCATTATGAGTGAACCTTGATAGAACATTCTTATTTAGATCAACGCGTCGAACTCCGCATCACAGTTGCTAACTAATTTCGAATGACTGACGTTTCGTTTATATGGGTGCAACTGGCTACAACAACTTTCTTACAAAAATGCCTTAACAGCCGTTATTTAAATAAAAAATAAAATAAAAACTGTGATGTGGATAACCGCAAAACAATGGATTAAAAAAACTTGCAAATGATTAAACTCGCAATGTCTGTTTACGAACACGTAGCAAGCAAAAACTTGCGAACTCTACAATAATTTGCCTATTACTTATTATCTCTTGCCTGATTTTTCTCCGATACGTCTCACAATGGTAGATGGAGGCACGTATCTCCTTGGGTTCGATATTAGGCGCTCGTGTTTTGATATTTAGCGTTCACTCACGATTTTGTTAGCACTCGTACATAATACTAGAGTAGCTACAATAAAGTATGTGTACTTAGATCATTTAGAACAAAAGCTAAACCAACTTTGCTACGGACTGTATTTATTATCGAAGTGTTTTAATTCGTATAACATATCTTCATCATCCCGACTAGGACGTCCGATGATCTTCATCATCATCAGCCAGTTTACGTCCACTGCTGGACATAGGCCTCCCCCATCGATCTCCAAAAGGGCCGGTTGGAAGCGGCCTGTATACAGCGTCTCCTTGCGGTCGTTTTTAGGTCGTCTGTCCATCTTGTGGTGGTGGACGTCCTACGCTGCGCTTAATACCGGTCCGTGGTCTCCATTCGAGAACCTTTCTGCCCCATCGGCCATCTGTTCTGCGTGCTATGTGCCCTGCATGCTAATCCGGTGGGCTATGTTGGTAACTTTCGTTCTTCTACAGATCTCATTTCATTTCTGATTCGTTCTCGTTGTGAAACCCCGAGTATAAAGCATAAAGATAATAAAGATAGAGCATAAAGATTTGGTGATGGCAATTTGAGGTTTGTCGGGGTCTCTGACTAGGTATAGCTACTGTTATAGAAAGTATTTGATCGGGGTGTTACTTACTTGTTTTACTTGTGTAGCGGCATTTCCCGCAACTAGGCCATTCATTGGCTCATTTTGCGTTACCCGGCTACAGCTGATTCAGCCACCCGGTCTCCTCCAGGAAAGCCAGCAGCTCGCTGATGCCTGCACGGGCTTCCCAGAGCGTCTTCAGTGTTCCGAGGATAGTGTTTCGTTGTTCTGCCACGCTGCTGAACTCCAGCTTCAAGTGCGCGGTTGTTTCTTCAGTCTCCAGACACCTTTTACATAGGGGACTGTCTGTAACCCCAATTTAAAAAATGTGTTTGTTTAAAAGGCAATGACCTGTGACAACCCTAACCATTCTAAACATAAAATTCTTACGCTTCCGTCTCTATATATATATTGGAAACTGCCTTATTCGTAAAAACTAATCCAGAATTATTCCCGGCAATATCTGACTTAGCGGTAAGAAATCGTAGAGACCAAAACAGATGTCGTAATCGCCCATCTAAAACCACCTTAATGAACCACAGTATAATGTGTATGGGACCGACTATCTACAACACTGTACCGATTTCAATAAGGGATCTAAAATATAGTCAAATTAAAACAAAACTAAAAAAACTTTTAGTCGAGAAATGTTATTACAAAGTTAGTGATTTTATAAATGAAATTTTTTAGTAATGACTGCAGTAGGTCAATTTGTTTATCATACAATTATAGTAATATCTGTTAACTATTTAAATTAATAACATATTTTGAACTGAACTTTTGAAATTATTTCGGCAGTTAATTTAATTAATACTTTCTTATATAAATAATTCTTACAGTTTTATTATTGAAACTGACGTGGTTTTCACACATTTTATTTAAATCCAAACATTTAAAAAAATCATCAAAAAAATCAATCATTTTTATTTTTAATCCGGCTTAATCTTACGTGAGTTATTCCCGTGTAATATAAATAAAATTCTTACAGTATTTTTATACCATCTCTCTAGATTTGTACGCCTACAAACTAGGCAAAACATGATTCAAAGTGACTAATATTTTAACCCACCTATTGTGCATGCGTTTTTAAATGTGTGTATGACATACTCGTGTTTTGTGCAAATAAATAATCTTTATCTTTAACCCCAACAATTTGCCGGAGTTTGTCTCGTTTTAGATTCAACAATCTACTAGTATCTTCGATTGAGTTCCAGAAATGCTTCCCTTGATTGTCTACAGCTACATTTGATCGGGCGGTACAAATCTGTTCTAATGAGGATTTAATTGAAAGAATTTTCAGCATCATAGTTTCTAACATGACTAACACTTCTTCTTTTTCCATTATCACTGGAACAACAGTTCCAAGTGGAAGCTCCGTGTTTACTCTAGTGATTTTTGTACAAACACTGTTCGGGTTTGCCTAATACGTAACGAACCGTTGAGTACTTTACTATTTGAGTAATGGCCAAAACCAAAATTAGGTTATTCGGAGAGCGTAAATATATGATGTGCTCTATGGCGTATGCTAAGCTGAAAGAAGTTCATAGGACGAACAACTTTTACTTATGGTTATAATCAATCGTCCAGCTGCAAGATGGGTCGACGATATTATTACTATCGCGGGTCGAACCTGGACTCGATTAGCACAGGACCGAGGCAGATGGCATAGCAAGGGAGAGGACTATGCCCAGCAGTGGGATAAGAAAGGCTATGGGTGATGATAATGATGATGATGGTTATAATTACTATGTTTTATTTTTTTACAAGCTTTTATTTAACTTGTCTTGGTAGTTCAAATTCAAATTATTTAATTGTCAGAACATGGTAGGTACACATACATATAAAGTAGCATACATGGTCGTAAGAATGGAGACGTACCTCATGTCTTGTTGTTACGTACGTTGCCTGTTACAGCATGCAAATGTTAGTTTTTTAAATATATTATTATTAATTTTTGTTAAAGTTAAAAAATACTAAATTATGTCTATGTTAGAATATTGTTAGAATCATTATTTTGGTTTAAATAGTAATCTATACTTCTATACTAATATTATAAAGAGGAAAGATTTGATTGTTTGTTTGTTTGTTTGCATTGTATAGGCTCCGAAACTACTGATAATGAACCGATTTGAAAAATTCTTTCACTGTTGGGATGCTGCACTATCCCCGGTTGACATCTATAGGCTATATATCCCGGCTTCGCCCGTGCGAAGCAGGGGCGGCCTACTAGTATTTTATATTTTATTTAGATGTTTATTACTATTACTACCTATATAAGCTATTATTATTATTTGATTTTTTTCTTAGTCTCGATTTTATGTCAATTATTTAATCTACATTGCATCTACATTTCAACTCTCTGATAATTTTAGGAATTTCAGTATATATTAAAGGAGACTTAAAGAATACACTTTTTTGCATGAGTGCAGTTTTGGCCGTACGTGGGCAAAGCTTCATCTCGGCCTGTGTGCGAGGATTATTTTAACATTACTAATTTTCAATGCCCAAACATAATTTAGTTATCCACGGCCTGTCAAACTCGATCGGTGACTAATCGCTCCATTCCGCACTTCCAAAAACAAAGATCATTATTAATCATCGACTCTCGGAGAGCCAGACAAAGCTAGCTCGTCTGGACACAGTTCATCTGTATCTGTACATGGGCACAGATTATACAGATAAAGATGGAGAACTTCACTTTAACGCCGAAAATATCCCTTTGTCGTGTTAAACTTCGAAATAAAATGAATGGACGGGCCATAACCATTGAACTTGCTCAATAAAAACGAGTCGCAACCGTTGGACATATACTTCAACACCTAATTATAACCATGTACAGTAGGTACATTTGTTACAAAAATTAGATAGCGGTTTTTTCTTTTGTATTTACACTTCGGGAAAGCACACGAAGGCATAATTTTGTCAGATGTTTCGTTATCATAAAATAATCATATAACTTTAGTGAACTACCGTGATATTTCAAACAGTGTTTCGTTATCATGTAACAATAGTCGCGTGTTGCACTTCCTACGGCTAGAGACCGACTGAAACGAAGTGAGCGCCGGCACTCATTTTGTAATATTCAAAGATGTGCTTCTTCTGGGCCCGTCTACTCATTTTATTTTCGTTTAAGGTGTTAAATGGACGCATAAAATGGACGGACTAAACTTTATTTTTGCATACACGAATGTCTTGGCCAAGAAGATAAATAAAGAAGAGTAGATAAATATATATGATTATATTTCCGAGTAACTATAACATGGGGTACTTCTAAAAGGCTGTTAATAGACTCTTTGAGGGTTGGCAATGTATCTGTGATGCCCCTGGTGTTGCAGGTATCCATAGGCGACGGTGATCGCTTACAATCAGGCGGCCCTATAAATTGTTTGCCACCTATGGCATAAAAAAAAATTGATAACCATTTATTTAATGATTACACCATAAAACATGACATAGAATTCGACCTGAATGAGGCCATGGAGAGCCTATGTAAGAAGAAGACCATAAAATACATACTACATAGGACAAAAAAGACTTTAAAACAAGTATAATAACTAGGGGTCATATCGCTAAGCGAAAGCGTAAGCTAAGCTGCGTGAGGTCGCGGGTTCAAACCCCGGGAACGTACCAATGAGCTCTTTGGAGCTTATGTACGGATTTTCATACCACTGGCTTTTCGGTGAAGGAAAACATCGTGAGGAAACCTGCATACGTACGGAGAAGGAATTCAATGGCGTATGTGAATCCACCAATCCGCACTGGGCCAGCGTGGTGGATATGGCCCAATCACCCTTTCGGGGGTAGGCTAAAAAAGTCCTGCAGTAGACTGTTAAAAGGCTGACTATGATATCGCTAAGGCAAGTAGGATTCCATGGGAGATTTTGGATTAGGCCACTAAAAATATTATTCATTTGGTCAAACCCACATGGACTTAAAATTATCTTTATTTTTATAAATTTTCTTTGGAAAGAAAGTTAGCAACATTCTTTATTAACTGTAACTTTTTCTTTCTTCTCTTTGTAATATCACTGCTATTTTCTATCATGCATGCTATATTTTGCGAATAGGCCCAATGTCGTCATTTAAATACAAGTTTAAATACGTCTTATTTGAAGTAACTTGTGTGCAATGTATGTTTACCAGGCCCCCTTTAGTTATTGGCTGACTTTTTTCAGTATTAGCTTAAAACTATATAATTTTATTATAATTAAAGCCTGAGAGTATCGCTCCAGCGCAGTAGTTGTCCCTAATTCTAGATATCTGCCTCGCCTCCTCCCGGTTAGCTACAAATTAATGGGCCCCTTCTTTGTTCGCTCGATCTTGCATGAGCAACGAAGTCAGGCAAAGTTATCCATCTACCCTTTCCTCTTTTAGGTATATCGGCGATTTTGGCCGTCTGCCCGATTATGCATACCCCTCATAACATCCGGGACAGTAACGTAGTACTGTTATGTGAACGTAGTATCTTACATAGCATTTAATTCACTTAATGCTACTAAACAAGCGTCGAAAGTCGTCATAGTACATCATGCGATGGGTACTAAATGTTTCTGATACAAGCTTTTATTTAACTTTGTTAGTTTGGGTCAAATCTAGCAACTTAATTTTAAAACGATTATACCTACCTATTAAGCTACTCATTTTGCGCACACGTTTAGATTCGATGACAACTCATTGTTAGCTAAGTGACGTCATTCTAAATCCAATATGGCGGACTCCTAAAGATAGGAACAGTTATTTTTTTATGCTCCATGGGGTATTAAATGAAAGGGTTTGCTGTGAAGAATGCGAAAAATTAAATGACGTCGCATTAAATTTAATATGGCAGACGCCCTAAGATGGTGTTTTTTTTCTTATCTACTATTATGATATGGGTATAAATTGAAAGGGTTTGCTGTGAAGAATACGACAATTGCTAGTTTTTAAAAAGCATTATTTTCCTTAATTTATTTTCAATTACATGTAACAATAGTCTTATTGTGTCGCACTTCCTACGGCTAGAGACCGACTGAAACGAAGTGAGGTCCGGCGCTCATTTTGTAATCTTCAAAAATGTTTAATTTATTTTTATACACAAAAATGTCTGTAAGTGTTTGGCCCCATCGATGGCGCATAAAAGGCCCGGGCTAAAGGACGGGCCCAGAAGAAGCGCATTTTTAAAGATTACAAAATGAGTGCCGGCGCTCACTTCGTTTCAGTCGGTCTCTAGCCGTAGGAAATGCGACACGAGTCTATTATTACATGATAACGAAACATCTGACAAAATTATGCCTTCGTGTGCTTTCCCGAATTGTAAATGCACAACAAAAAACCGCTATCTATTTTTGTAACAAATGTACTGCACATGGTTATAATTAGGTGTTGAAGTATATTTTACACTGTTTTGACTCGTTTTTACCGAGTAAGTTCAATGGTTATGGCCCATCCATTCATTTTATTATGGTCGAAGGCCGTACTTACAGTTTTTTGCGTGGTATTAGCGAAGATATTAAATTAGAAATCATATCAAAAGAAAAGCATATCTCCCGTGTTTGTCTGATTTGAGCTTGCACCTAACAAACATGCATAAATGCAAAACCAACTAATCTCTACCAGCCTTTGTACAGTCTCCACACGTCTGCAATGAACGCTCCAACGTTATCAATCAATTTACCCGGACCTTGACCCCTTCTACAATACGACCAACTCATCTGTGGAGCTGATGGAAGGAGCCACCACCGTATTCTCTTCGCAAAACTGATATCCGCTGAACAAAAATTTAGTTCCATTACTTGGCCAACTGATACGTCAGCGAGTCTGAATAGTCGTCTTGTGTAGGTACCATTATCTAATCTGGGGACAGTTCTCCTGTACTGGCTTATTTACTGGCGCTTGAACTTCGGTGCCATTTATTTTACTGGAGTCTTTCACTTTGAACCTTTAGCCAAATTCTCTTTTTAACCGACTTCAAAGGAGGGTTTACAATTCGACTGTATGTTTTTATTGTATGTTTGGTACGCGATTACTCCGCGAATTATGAATCGATTTGGTTGTTTCTTTTTTTGTTTGGTAGGTCATACTTCAAAAGTAGTTCCATATAAATTTCATCAAAATCGGCTTAGTTGTTTGGTTTTTTAAATCAAAATAACTCGAAAAATGTGTCGTCCAAGTAAACGAAATTGCGTATTTACTAATATTGAAGTCGTTTATTTAAATTATAAATTATCATCTTTCTGAACCGTTCAACTAGTTATTCTAACGGTTGAAATTAAAATAGTGAAAAATAGTTTAACTTATTGAAACAGACCCAAATATCTCAATTGAACAAATACTACTGAGTACTGCTCAAAAATCTTTCATGGCGCCTGGTTAATGCGACGCGTGACCAAAATGCTGGCGATGTTCTGGCTCAACTTTTTTCTTTTCTTTTTATAATAGATAGACTTGCGCTTGGCCGCCATCTCGCCTATGCGGTCTACGAAGGAGCACGCTTGCCTAGAAGAAACCGATTCACTCTCGACTTAAAGACACCCAGATTGTAACTGACGGGGAAAATCGATTCAGTCAGCGAATTGCACTGACTAGCGGTTCGCACAATTAATGTGGTATCAAAGCGCTTCGTACGGGTTTTCGGAATATCAACCATAAAACGATGTTGATTTTTCCATAAAACAATGTCGATTTACCCTGCCGCCCTGCCTGGGCGGGCACGAAAAATTTTATGTATGTAATGTTACGTAGTCTGCCATTCTGCGTGCTAATGCCGCCAATATGCTGTCACAGTACCCAATTACATCATCATCATCATCATTTCAGCCGTAGGATGTCCACGCTGGACATAAGTACTCGTGGCACTCTTGCTGCTTCCGGAACGCACACAAACTGGTCGGTATCCCACGCTTGCTTACGAAATCCAGCAAACTAACCCACGTTATGGGCCCGGAGGTGTACAACATGTTGCCGGATACAGTAACAACTGCTCCAAGTGTGAGCTGCTTTAAAAGTAGACTCAAGCGCTGGCTCATCGAGCAAACGTTATGACTTCAATGAGTTCAGGGGGAGTGATAGCCAAATAAAATAATATTATACATTTGTGAAATAATGACAATTGGCATGTTAGTATAATATAATGTATATGTATATATTTATTATATACCATTTATCATAATAAATATTATTTTGAATTGACGTGTAAATTTATATTTATGAATAAATGACTTTGACTTTGACTAGGCCTCCCCTATCGCGGCCTGCATCCAGCATTTCCCTGCGGTCTCTTTTAGGTCGTCTGCCCATCTTGTGGGTGGACCAAATAACAGCACGGGCACAATTTTAATTTCGAAAATCCAAAAACTGATGTGGCCTATGTCTCCCAGTTAATGTATGAAGTCTGCAAAGCGTGTTAAACTGCGCAAATGATGAATCAGTAACAGCAGCCCTTGAACTTGCCTCGTTCGGTTGGAAATAGCTCGCTGTAAACACAGCGGGCGTGGCTGCCAAGACCGCAGCCGACAGGGCCGGGGCTAGGGACGTGGAAACGGGGGTAATAGGTTCTTTGGGACCCATGGGACAGACTTCTACATGGGAGCTTGTCAGTCTTGAGCATCGGTGTAAAGTTGCTTAAACACTGTTTTAAACTATCACGGTTGTTCACTTAAGACTAAGAAAGGGTAGATCGTTTTGTCTGCGCCTAACTTTATAACTGGTCTACAAACCACCCGCTTGCTTCAGTCTTCCCGTGAACATGGTGCATGTAACTGCGTCGAAATGTCGGAAGCTCATTCCATAACCTTATCACAGTAAATATCCCGTAAATAATCATATAACTTTAATAAAGTTGCTAGTCTATCGGTTTTATATCGGATATATTTCGGAGAGTGTGCATCGGATCTGCATGATCTAATTATCCTGTCCATTTTTCTATCGGACTGCCAGAGCGCGGGCACGAAAAATCGTCACTGCCTTTTTGGTTGATATTCCGAAAACCCCTACGAAGCGGTTTATTCTACTTTTATTGTGCGAACTGCTACTCTTTGGAATGCGCTGCCTGTGTGGGTGTTCCCTTATAGGTAAAATCTGGGTGTCTTCAAATCAAGAGTGAATAGGTTTCTTCTAAGTAAGCGTGCTCCATCGTAGAACACATTGTCATCGTTTAACATCTGGCGAATAGACGGACAAACGAAAGCCTTACTAAATAAAATAAAAAAGTATTATGATTGGGGCCCATTTATGATTAAAATTTTACTTCTAAATGCGCCCATGTATTACTGTCGAAATATTGGCTTTCAGTATCTTTGCCAAATAAACTAACGCATTTCTTCTTCAACAGACACGCTTCAGATGTAACTTATGCGCTTGTATTACAAAAATACAATGAATTTCAAAATATTTAAGGTTCACTATTCACCTTCGAAAGACAATCTGGTGAGAACACAACACTAGTGGTGTCAAAATGAGCTCGTAAAATTTGTCATTCCGTAAAAAAAAAAAATAAGAAAATTTCCAATCTACTAAAACATCTTTACAGTTGATTTCCATTGGTTTCAAACATTTGCTATTCTGGTAAAATTGTATCAGTGTGTGTCATTTGTTTATAGGTATTTGTGTTTTTCTCACGGGGATGGCATAGTCGCTGCGTGACAAAACCCAAGAACCTCAGAACCCATTTACAAGAAATAAAGTAAAAAAAAGCCTAATCGGTGTTAATTTATACTTAGTGATCAGTGGATCTTTCTTGCCTCACACCTGCAAAATGTGGAATGAGCTACCTTCCGCGGTGTTTCCGTGAAGCTACAATATGGGGTTCTTCAAAAAGCAAGGGTCGGCAACGTATTTGTGATGCCTCTGGTGTTACAAGTATCCGGCGCAGTGAATGCTTACCATCAAGGTGGCCCGTCTGCTTATTTGCCACATAAGTATGGCATTAAAATAATTTAAAAAAATGTTTGTTAATTTGTTTAGGCTTTGGTTTCTAGGTCAAATCTTGCAAGCTGACTTAGAACCAGTTCCTCCTGAAATTCTGCATACACCTTTAGTTCTGGTACAATTTAGATACTTACCTTATATACTTATATACTAATCCAATATTGTAATATTTTCAAAATAGCCGCCAAAATAAAAACTTTTAAATAAAAATTATAAGCATAATTGATACAAAACCTTTTTTTTTAATTTAAAAAATAATAATATAATAACTTTTCAATAATTCATAATCATCATCATCAGCCATAGGACGTCCACTGCTGGATATAGTGGACATAGTCTCCCCCATCGATCTCCAAAAGAACCGGTTGGAAGCGGCCTGCATCCAGCGATTCCGTGCGGCATCTTTTAGGTCGTCTTGTATGGACATCCTACGCTGCACTTACCGGCCCGTGGTCTCCATTCGAGAACCTTTCGGCCCCATCAGCCATCGATGGCCTTTCTGCGTGCTATGTGCCCTCACACTGCCACTGTCTAGGTATACATGTACAAAACGTTTGTAGTCACTGTATTTAATTGTACACAAGCTGGCTCCCAAGAAATACCAAATAATTATTGCAAATTAACTTGGCCACATCTCAAAAAGTTAATTACTGAATTCTGCGTAGCAACGTGAACATAAAACTAGTAACTACAAGGAAAACTAAAAATCGTACAGCGAGACGTCGATAATTTGGTAAATCTGTACCTACCTACGTTCCTAAAAACTCTTGTCGATCTATTTATTTACATGTCATTCTTGCCAGTTAGATGGCTAGGTCTGTTTTTATTTTATGTGCCGTGCGTGTACAGCAGAACATGCTTGGTTTATGGCTATGATTAGACTGACACAAACAAAATTTATTTATTTCAAAGGAAGACCAACAGCCTTAAAAAAAATAACAGTTAGAAAGATAGCCTCGCAATCCAGCGAGGCAACGCGGCCAGCATTTTGGGCACTCTGGTTTGTACTATCTATACCTTGGCCTTCGTTGCTTATAGATAGTATAAACGATCTTCAATTAGTTTAGTTTTTTTAAAGTATTATTTACTTGCAATAATATTATAAAGTAATATTATTGCTTGGTACGTATATATAAAAATCATTTTAGCAAAAAAAACAATCTTAATAGATCCAGAAGCTAATTATAGGTCCACGCGGATAAAAATTGAAAAAGATTTTTTTTGTGACATTACGCAGTTACACAATATGCGTTTGTCGAAAAAATACAATTCAAGAATTTTCAAGAATTCCCTACTCAACAGCTGCCTAACCGCCACAACGCTCATGCAGAATAGATCCAACCCCAAGCGTTTATCGATCAACATGTATGAATTACGTTTATAGTTAGTGTAGAATTTTAGTATACTGATAAGAGGTCAAAAACGAATAGCCGTATGAGGGATATTAAAAAGCTATTATTAATTAAATATTTTTAAACAAACTTTTATGAGCCCGGGCATATTTATATTTTTTTATATTTATGCATTGGCCAGGCATGGTGGATGGGGCCTACCCCATCTCTCTCTCTCTCTCTCTCTCTGGGAGAAGGCCTGTGTCCCAGCAGTGACATGACAGATTGATGATGATGATGATGATGAGACGTCAGATACTGAGGGACTAGTAAATAAAAGTCTAACACGACTACGTGTTACCTACTGGTCTAATAGAAAGGTATAACGAGGTCAAGGTTCGTGCATCAAGGAACGTTAAATAATAACAATAAAGAAATCGATACTCACTGAGCTATAACCAAATAGCAAGCTACATATTCCATGCTTTATATGTTTATCGGGCCTTGGGGGTTATCGCGGATTATTTTATTTAGGTAATAAACTTTATTAGGTACTTAATTTATACAATACTTTTTAAAACAATCTTTTTCGTATTCTTCTCAGCATACTCTTTAATTTGACGCCCATATGATGGTAGATAAGAACCTTTTGTCCGCCATCTTGGGTCGTCCGCTATATTGAATTTATCATCTACGACCAAAGTGATTGGGAAGAAAAATCCAACGAACCCAAATGGGGGTTACGTCGTTTTGTTTAGGAGTTCCTGTGGTCATCTTCTGTCTCCATCATCAAACCAGCTCGATGGTACCTTAACATTGCATTGTCACCGAACTTACTAAGTATGCCGAATTTCAGCAGTTCGCACATTGAAAGTGGAATCATAGCGCTTCGTACGGGTTTTCGGAATATCAGTCACAAAGCGGTGTAAATTTTTCTGGCAGTCTGATAGAAAAATGGGCAGGAAGGACCTAGATAATGCAGATACGATGCACACTCTCCGAAATTAATCCGATAAAAACCGATAGACTATCAACTTGGCGCTGATGCTCAAGACTTAAGAAGCTTAGCCTGAACTAGGGATTCGTAGCTGATGAAGTTCTTGGCACGTTTCCCAATAGACTTCAACGCCCCAAGCTGGCACTTAGCTGATCCATCCCAAATGTGAGAGCAGTACTCCATGCTCGACCACACTAGTGCTACGTACTGTGAAAGCAACTGTTCTGACGTGAAGTAGCGCTGCACCTTCGATAGGATACCCAGCTTTTTGGTAGCCAATTGGACCTTGCTCTCAATATAGGAGCCAAAGTTGAGAGTTGATGTCAGAGCAATGCCCAGAAGCTCAAGCCGGTCAGCTATCGGAATGGATAGATCCCGGAAAGTAGGAGCCAGTTGGACTGGCGTCCTTTTGGCAGAGAAAAGACACGTCTGTTCTTAGGTATTGAACTTGACCATGTTGGCATAGCCCCAATCGGAGAGTTCGGAGTTCATGCGCTTGACCACGACCTCTCTGAGATTTTTTCGCGAATAAGTGCGCATTTGACCACCAACTCGCCTGTTGGGCGCTGATGTGGTCGAAGATGAAGCACGCAGACTTAGAAGACACCTATTCACTCTGACTTTGAAAAGGCCCAGATTATATCTCTCAAGAAACAAGAAATCCGTTCAGCTTTTCACAATGTTATGGCTTCTGTGGTTATGGTACTGCCAGACGTATTATTTCAGCGACCACACTGTAACGAGACAAAATAAAACTTTCCAAACGAGCTCCGACCATGGTAATATTGTTTCATGTAATTATGAAACCTAAATAAATAGATTAAACACGTAAGTTAGTACTAAGAATCAATTCTTGAAACAAACCAATTTTTACTATGCGACCAACTCATTTGTAGAGGTGGCCAAATGGAGGAATTAATATTCTCGATGGGTGACTATCGGGTTTGTTGATAATATTCGATGGTAGCTCCACCATCCAACTGTACAGGTAAGTTTGTTATACTGTAAGTGCCACTGCCATGTTTAGTTAGCGGATATTTGACGCGCGCCATGTTTGTTTGTGCGTGTCATTCAACGACACATTGTTTTAAATTTTTATCATCGAGATACAATTCATATAGAGACACAATCTCTCAGTGAAAACAGCTAAAAAACGTCCGAGCGTCATTGTATCAATTATATAGTTCACAATGCCACATATACTCCAATTTAGAAGTTATGTCGCTTGCATAGTGTTCAACGTTAGTTGTCCGCGTAGCTCTGGCATCGCGCAGCGTTGTAGTCGGATCGCGGTTACCTTGTAACTAACCAAAAAGTCTGCGCAAACGGCATACGCCGAGTTTTGGTTCGGTCATTTTTTGGCACGATTGTGTCTGTATATTTATTGTATTGTATGGTATGTATAACGGCTTCTAAGACTTATTACGGAAACTGACGTGGTTTTTATATAATGGAAATAGGGATTCCCAAAGTAATATTCATACGAAAGAGAAAAATGCCCCCTCCATGGTAGCGTTAAACGTTTAACGCAACCTAGTTGCAAGTCGCATAAGAAGTATAACTTCAAAAAATGCTGTTTTTAAAATAATATTCGTATTAATAATAATCCACCATTATTACGCATTAAACACTCGAAAATACACAAGCTTAGAAAAATTATACGATAAATGCATTGAGACGACATGTTTTTTTATGTTGGCATGGCGCTAAAAGTCATGTGAACTGTTGCATTTTGGATGCATTTACAAATTGACAACAGAAAGATACTTTTTTAAATTAATTAGTCTTGCAACCACCTCGATACTTTTGTGATGTATTACTTAGCACGGGCTGGTTGGTTTATTTGTTTAAAACTTTACAATACCGATTCACGCTGCGTTAGCGTTATTAAATTATTTGAACTAATTTTCATCGCTTTCTGATCTGTTGATACAGTTTGTGGAACAAGGACAGTTACCTCTATGATTTTTCACGTAAGTATGTATGTAATGGTTTAATTATTGCTAAATTATACTTTGTAAGGTTCGACCAAAATAAAATGAATGGACGGGCCTATAAGAAGCACATTTTTGAAGATTTCATAATGAGCGCCAGAGCTTACTTCGTTTCTGTCGGTCTCTAGCCGTAGAAAGTGCGACACGAGACTATTGATACAATACATGATAACGAAACAACTGACAAAATTATGCCTTCGTGTGCTTTCCCGAAGTGTAAATACCCAACAAAATACCGCTATCTACTTTTTGTAACAAATTTACTGTACATGGTTATAATTAGGTGTTGAAGTATATGTCAGACGGTTTGACTCGTTTTTACTGAGCAAGTTCAATGGTTATGGCCCGTCCGTTCATTTTATTTTGGTCGAAGCTCCTTGGTAGCGACAGCTGTTCAAGGAGGCATTGTTTTCATCTTTGTTATAAGGAGTAACTAAAGCTACTTTTATCCTGGATAGGTATAACGCGGGTGAAACCACGGGGCGCAGCTAGTTTTATATGAAATAAGCGCTTAGGGTTGGATCTATTCCGCATGAGCGTTGGCGATTAGGCAGCTTTTGAATATGGAATTCTTTGTTTAAGAGCCTCGTATACCAAATTTGTATTATATATACCAACGGTTTTAAATCAATTTTATTCAGTTGAATACAATATTTCAGCTGGAAAAAAATACATGTCACAGATACATCTGTGTTAGAGTTTATGATTTGGTTCAAAACACAATAGAATAAACTTGCCTCGGTCAAAAAAAAATTTACTTAGTTTATTTTTTTCATTTTATGCTCTAATAAAAGCTCGTAACAACCTGGAAATTGCATGTACTGAATATTATTCAACAATTTTATATTTTTTTTTTTTATTTTGATAGATTTTTGATAGTGAGTAGTGTCGTTTTTTAGTGAAATTAAAAGCGTAAAAACGACGCGAGAATTTTGGCGCGCCGCGTTCAGTGCCGCGTCGCGGCAGACCTATGCTCGTTTTTGTCGTTGCACTCCCCCCGCGGGCGTCCTGACTCTAGCATGGAAAAATACATCGTCGCTATAACTTGGTGTGGGCTGAGGGAGCGTTTTGTTGCCTACGCGACTCGGATAGACGAATGTATGTCATTTATATTTTTTCGACAAACGCATAGGTATCGTGCAACTGCGTAATATCACTAAAATCGTAACTTTTCCAATTTTTATCCGCGAGTACCTATTATTAGCTTCTGGATCTATTAAGATTGTTATATTTTTAAGGCTGTTAGTCTTCCTTTGAAATAAATAAATAAATTCAATCAATCCCTGTAAAATAATCAGAGTGTAGATATGTTTATTTATCAATAATGGCAGTCTTGTGTCCTCAGTTGGAGACAACGGGTTACTGTTTTTTCGCCGTCAATTAAGACCACATTGGAGTCTATTGGAAGGCGTACCCCGGGTTAAATGAACACGATGTTTATACGTGATTGTGGTAAAATGAATTGCTCTACAAAGATTGTTTCATTTTCTATCATCATCAGCCAGAAGACGTCCACTGCTGAACATAGGCCTTCCACTTTAACCTCCACACTAAACGACAGCCTGCCATCTGCATCCACTGGATGCCCGCGACTCCATATCGTCGGTCCATCTAGTGGTAGGCCTACCTACGCTGCGTCTTCCGGTTCATGGTCTCCACTCAAGAACCTTTCTTCTCCATCGGTTATCGGTTCTTCGAGCGATATGGCCTGCCCACTGCCAATTCAACTTGCAAATAATAGCTATGTCGGTGACTGGTTCTTTGGTTAAATATACACGTTCCAGATTTAATCGAGCAAAAAAAACCCCGAGCATAGCTCTTTCCATTGCCCACTGTGCGACGTCGAGTTTTTCCAAAAGGCTACGTCTTAGTACCTACTACCTACCATTAGTTATCACTAGTTTTCTAGATCCTGACAGACATTATGAGTTACCTCAGAAAGACTCCCGAATTCAGCTCCACGAGTACCGCAAGATTGCCCATTTACTAATAATTTGTTTACCTTTACTGATAATAAGGCCATTAGAAAACGCAACTTTGTTAACGTGAAACGTGAATACACTGTCGGGAGAGAAGGTCGTTGCTATAAAGACATAAGATAATATTTCGCAGGGTTATCGCTGGGTGAAGGCGACCGCTAAACGAGACAAGAGAAATTGATAGAGGAATTTATTTTGTTTCCTATTTAAAAAAAAAAAACAATAATAATAGGGACCTGGGGCTTTACGCCCAACTCGTTAAGCGGTCCCAAGCTAACGTTAAAACCGCGCAGTTCGGAAAATCGCGCTAACGTGAACCACCTACGGTTTGCGGTCGCGTTACCAGTTCGCCGTAAGGCCCCTGGCCAAACATTTGGTGGAAACAACGGGTGACAAGCATGGTGGCGCCTACTTTGACCAAAAAATTTGCATTGCCATCCAGGGTGGCAGCATACTGACTACTTTTCCTTCCACCTCAGGCTTTCACAAGTTTTTTTTTGTACAGGCTTTTAGTTTAGAATAACTAAAGGCTTTTAGATTAGTTTTTAGCTTAGTTTAGATCATATTTATTTGTAGGTATTTTTAGATTTTTATGTTCGTATCTTTGTTCTTATTAATATTTTTTTTATAAATAATAGGCTTGCGTTTGACCACCATCACGCCTGATTTTAAGCGATGATGCGGTCAACGTGGGAGCACACTTGCCTAGAAGAAACCGAGTCACTCGTGATTTGATGACACTCAGATAGTAACCATCGGGGAACACCCATTCAGGCAGAGCATTTCAGACTAGCAATTCGCACAATAAATGTAATGAAAAATAAATAAATGTTTGAATATAATTTGATTCATATCATTTTCGATACACCATTTAGACGAAGTCTCAACATTTCCTTGAAAGTACAAGCAATCCAACCAAAACTTGTGTGTGAAAGTTGATATTACGTTATGTGATGATAAGTGTAGGAATGTTATGGGCGAGTCAACATGACTGCTGTTTATTTACATATTATTATCAGTGGCAAAACTTGCAAGGCAAAGGTACTAGTAGCGCTGTCTATCGGAAGCTAGTGATATTAAACTTATTTCGTGAATGGTTTACAAGTTCGGGGGTAGGTCGCTAGATGGCACTGTTTTAAATCGGGGTGTTGACAGAAGTTATATCCTATGATTTTTGGAAATATGTACTTGCATAAAAGCCTTTTACATGTTTTATACGATTTTTTTATGTTCGTAACTTAAATATTCTATAAAGGCACCGAAATAATAATCATATCAGCCTATCATGTTCCCAGTGCTGGGACTAGTCAGGCCTTCCCTCAGAGAGAGGATGGACCCTAATAGGTACACCATGCTGGCCCAGTGCATGTTGGTGAATGTCATAGTCTTTGAACTTTTGAGGTATTTGCACATACCGGTTCTCCCGATGTTTTCCTTCGTCGTTTTGAGCGATGGCATCGAAATTGCACATAATGGCATCGATTCTGATGATCTCTAAACTAAACTAAACTAAATTTGACAGCTCTAAAATTGTTGCCATCCTTCTCTCACATATTAAAATGAAATAATAGGCAGATAGTTTTAGTCCTGTCAGATTGGTTTAGTTTAGTGAGCGGTATGCCAGAATCGACGCCATTATGTATAGTCATTGGTGTACGGCTAGGTACCGAACCGGGTACCGTAGATTGTAAAGTGCACATGTTGTCGCTCGGCCACTACTGCAACATATATTTACTATTAATATTATTATCAAGGAATTGCATTTAAGCACTTAGTAAAATATTAAGTAACCTCTTGTAAAATATTTCTAACCTACAGAGTTCTGACCTTACTTCACATTGTCATGTGGAAAATACAAGCAAAATGCAAAACCGGTCGAATTAGTACGTACTACCTAGTATAGTATATTATATCTATGGTACTACGTACGTAAGGGCGATACACTTGACCTGCTTGTAGAAATACTATTACCTTATCTATGACAAGGTGTCTGTCTGTCTACAAGGAAGGACATACCTACGGAAAGAATTAATCAATAGCACAGAAGACATATTAGGCCAACTATAGAAGATTCACTCCGCTCAATAATTTATATAAGTAGCGACTCTTGCTACTACCACTAAAGCACAGACCTAAAGTGCGGAGTGCGCCAGGCCTGCTTTAGGTCTATTAAGTCTTCTGTGCTTTAGGTTTGGTTTGCATGAAATACTTATTACAATACACACCACACACCACACACACCATCAGCCATTAAATGTCCACTGCTGAACAAGGCCTCCCTCTTAGAGAGGGGTGTTGCCATAATCCCCACGCTTGGCAGGCGGCTTGGAGATCGCAGTACGTTCATCGTGTACTAACGGGACGCTGCTGCCCATCCTCCGGTGGTTCTGGTCGCAGTTTTAGGACATACCCGGGTATTACAATACAATACAATCAAACTTCTCCAGTTCACTTTCTACAACGATGTATATAAACTTATATAAAAATGTTATTATATGTATTATAATTGGACGTTGTCGAGCAGGGCCCCGATTCAACTAAACCGATTGTTTTTAAATTGTAGTTGTTTTAATTTTAGTTGTTCAATGAATTGATTCATAATAATAATTGTCACTTTTACACTTATGTTTTAAGTACAAATACCGAAAATACTGGTGCCGAAAGGTTCTCGAATGGAGACTACGGACCGGTAAGCGCAGCGTAGGACTTTTAGTTTAATTTTTTTATTCAGGAAACATACAGTGATATATAACTAATTTAAAAAGAATTTTGCTAACTTAGCACTATTAACAACGTTTCCGCATATAAAATATGGACGTCCATAGTCCATACAAGATGGACAGGTGATCTAAAAGAGACCGCAAGGAAACGCTAGATGCAGGCCGATTCCAACCGGCCCTTTTGGAGATCGATGAGGGAGGCCTATGTCCAGCAGTGGATGTCCTATGGCTGAAATTATATTTGAAGTGTCAAGAGTGACAATTTTCAGGCAATTCATTATCAATTTAAAAACAATTGGGTAGGATCGGGGCTCAGGTAGAGTGAAAAAATTATAAAACCCCTCTTTTTGCGTGTCTTTTTGTCAATATTATTATGTACTTATACTTAACTGCCTTTGACTATTTCTGAGTTTACTGCAGTTGATAGTAATCGTTTCCTTTGTATTTTTTCAGGTAAGCTGAAACGTCAACTGATAGTTCTAGGTCAACGAACGTATCCAAAAATCCTTGGTAAGCCCATTCAAAAGTAGTACCTACGTAACTACTACGCACCATCAGACGTAGTACGTAATTATTGTGGTAATTACTACGACGAACCATCTGACGTAGCACGTAACTAGGCACTACAAACCATTGAGCCCCGATTCTACTAAACCAATTGTTTTAAATTGTTAATGAAATTATAAAGTAGCATACATGGTCGTAAGAATGGAGACGTATCTCATGTCCTTGCCTGTTACAGTGTAAAATTGTAAGTTTTTTTTTTTTTTTTTTTTTACCCGTATAACCAAATATGAAGCACGCAGACTTAGAAGATACCTATTCACTCTGGCCTTGAAAAGGCCCAGGTATATCTCTCAGGAAACAAGGTAGCTGGCAGGTTGTTCCAATCTTTGGCCGTACGGATTAGAAACGTAGAACGTAGTATATTATATATTTTTATTAGTTTTTATTTAAAAAAATATAATTTTATAAATTTTATTAGTTAAAAAAACTAAATTGTGTCTGTGTTAGAATATTGTTAAAATCATATTTTGGTTTAGTTGTATTTTATACCAAAGAAACATGTTAATTACTGCCAAAGTTACTACCTATATTACTTATTTTAATTTTATTGTAAATATTTGCTTATTATTGCATCAAAAATTACGCTTGTAGTAAAGTAGTTGCAGGTTGCTAGAATTAAAAAGTGTCATAAATGTGAGAAAACGTGGTATATCCATCTGGGTGTCTTCATATCACGAGTGAATCCGTTTCTTCTAGGCAAGCGTGCTCCAACGTAAACCTCATAGATGGTGGTCAAACGCAAGCCTAATATTTATATTTAAAAAAAACTATATACCTGTTTTCCGTCACCAGATTCACCACGCGTCAACCTCGTGCTTGCATCACCTGTCTCCGTTATCACTTATCAAAATATGTTTAGTCAAACGTATTACACATGATCTTAAGTAAACGCCGACAAGTCCAAATAAGTAGTTGTTCTATGATTGTAATCTCAGATCTGACGAACAAGGGAGATATGTCTTAGTACAATTATCATCATCATCACCATCATCATCAGCCTTTTAACAGTCCACTGCTGGACTTTTAGCCTACCCCCGAAAGAGTGATTGGGCCATATCCACCACGCTGGCCCAGTGCGGGTTGGTGGATTCACATACGCCATTGAATTCCTTCTCTGTACGTATGCAGGCTTCCTCACAATGTTTTCCTTCACCGAAGAGCCAGTGGTATTAAAATCCGTACATAAACTCCAAAGAGCTCATTGGTACGGGCCCGGGGTTTGAACCCGCCACCTACCGCTTTCAAGTCTAGCGGTCTCCCAAATAGGCTACCACGGCTTTCAACAATTATCGTTCATGTGCAAAATGTCTTCGCGTTTCACCCGCTCTTTTACCCGATAACAGCAAAAGGAGGGTTTTATAATCTTCTGATCTACTTATCATATTTTGACCAATGAGGTGTCAATCGACGCGACTTAATACTCCTCGTGTCATAGGCTATATGACGTCACGGTGAAACCAATATGGCGGATTTTATAACCTAATTTCGCACGACGAAAAAAATTAGCTACCTAACGTGGTGTTTCCGAGAAGCTACAACATACTTCTTCAAAAGGCGAATTAATAGTGTACAGAGTCAGCAAAGTATTTAAAGTCAAAGTATTCGTAATGCCTCTGGTGTTACAAGTATCTATAGGCGACGGTGACTGCTTACCATCAGGCGGCCCGTCTGCTTGTTTGCCACCTATGGGGGGAAAAAATGCGTTCGCACCCGCCACGCTGCCCTAACATATCTCCCTTGTTGGTCTGGTCTAAGATTGAGATAGTGTTACTCATAGATAAAAACTTTATCTACACTTGAAGTCTTGAAATAATAGTTCTGGGCAAATGTTTTTGTAGGTAGTTTTAATGCAGGAACAATAAAATAAGGTCATAACTTAACTACATACATTAAAACTAAAATATAACTGGTCAGGAGCTTGTCGAGATCTCAATAACTAGGTATCTTTTATAATTATATCCATATCTATATAATATATAATAATTTCGCTTTTATATGTTACTATTAAATGCAAACAAATAAACAATCAAATCTTTCCTCTTTATAATATTAGTATAGATATAAAAGCAAAATTCATCTACTCACTCACTCATAACGAAATCTCGAAAACTACTTGACCTACGAAGCTGAGGTAGATTCCTAATGGGGTGTAGAGGTCCGATAAGAAATGACTTTGCGAGAGGGCCGATTTAAGGGGGGCAAATGGGGACTGAAAGTTTACGCGTACAAAGTCGCGGGCAACAGCTACTTTTATATGAAACAAAGTCGTGTTAGTTACACCATTTTATGACTCAAGAATGGCTGGACCGATTTACATGATCTTTGATTTGTTGGATTCCTCTCCGCCCCGAATAGCAGAAAAAGTATTAAAATCTCGGAAAATTTTACGGAATAATAAATTATGAAGATAATTCATTTCCCCCATGCATTTTGTATGGACGGCAAGAATTAAAGTCATTGACATAATTTATTACATCATCGAAAAAAAAATGTTTCGGCGCCAAAACTTTTTTTTTATTTTTATTATTTGGCCAAGAGTTACTATTATAATGAGGTTGCTAGGTCGCGTGTTTGTATCCACGGATCCCGGTATCGGTTTGAATAGGTCACAGTTTTGGGCAAACAACTAGTCATTCGGAATAGGAAACCTTATTCCATGGTTTCTGTTGGCCTTTTGGTAACTGGCAATGGACAGAGCTATAGAATCCAGAACGTGGATATTCGCCAAAGAACCAGAGTCCCGACATAGCTGTTAAAATTTGCATGTTGAAGTGGCAATGGGCAGGCTACATTGCTTGAAGAACCGATGGGGAAGTAAGGTTCTTTAGAGACCACGAACCGGAAGACTCAGCGTAGGTAGGCATCCCTCTAGATGGACCGACGACATCGTGAGAGCCGCGGGCATCCAGTGGATGCAGATGGCAGGATGTCGTTCTGTATGGAGGTTAAAGGCCTATGTTCAGCAGTGGACGTCTTCAGGCTACTGCTGCTGATGATGATGACTCCATGACCGCAATAATGTGTCCAATCGCTAATCTTTCACGGTTTGTTCTCCCACGGCCACAGAAAACATTATAATCATTTAAAAAGCAACCATCAGTTACAATAACCCCACGGCTCATCAGTGCATTCCTTCTCATTAACCACTATTAAAACTGGATTGAACCGGAACGATCCGCTTTTTGATGGAAAAGTTACTATGACATTCGTTTAGCTGGACTAATGGATGACCAGTTATAAAATTAACGCTTGCTAAAAAACTACATGTTTTAATAACAATTCGAAAATACAACACGCAGTTTTAGCTAATGATGACACCCAGATTGTAACTATCGGGGAACACCCATTCAAGCAGCGCATTCCACAGACTAGCAGTTCGCATAATAAAAGTGGAATCAAAGCGCTTCGTACGGGTTTTCAGAATATCATCCATAACGCGGTGTCGATTTCAGAGGACTCGCCGAAGAAACATAGTGAGGGATCTGAAGTCTTAACGGGATTGACACCGTACATCTTATATGAACAGCCTAATTGATTTTCGAGAAATCATCAATTTTACTCCCTCCGCACTCTCTTGTCGATTAGTACATATATACAGGTTGTAAAGGGAACACTCGAAGCCAAAAGAAGATAACTGTACTCATCATTATGAACCACTTTTAGTATGGGACCAACCCTGAAATCGCGAAAAAAGAATCAGCTGTTCCATACACTTTGTCGAGTGTCAATTACCGTTTTCTATAGATTGTTTCAGGGCGGGTCCCATAGTAAAAGTTGTTCGTAATGATGAGTACCATTACCTACTTTTGGCTTCGAGAGTGTTCCCTTACGCCCTGTATATGGTAGAAGTAAACCCACTGGGTACAAATAACATTCAGTACGAACCAAACTCAATAAGAGACCACCGCATGCAGCAATGTCGATTGTGACGTAGACTAGACATGCGTACACGCATAAACGTCAGCAACACCAAAAT
The DNA here is from genome assembly GCA_932305915.1 of Agriopis marginaria. Lineage (NCBI taxonomy): Eukaryota > Metazoa > Arthropoda > Insecta > Lepidoptera > Geometridae > Agriopis > Agriopis marginaria. The sequence goes on along the minus strand of OW029914.1, from coordinate 13,449,236 downwards.
AAACGTTATTTTTAGCGATAGATAATCAGATGTTTTGAGATGAGCTCCACCGTCTCGTAATGCGTCTGGGCCAGTTCCAGAATGATGGCAATCACGAAAAAAAATGTGGAAACAGTGTCTAAAACGCAAAAGTGAAGATTATTATGACTGTTTAGTTTATAAATGCGAAAGTTTGTAAGTCTGACTCCCTCTGTATGTTTGTCCAAATTGGCAACAAAGCATTTTTTTATGTATTAGTAACATAAAAAAATGCTATTATGTGCACCTATATGTGACCTGAGAGTCGCTGGCATCCAGTGGATGCAAAAGGCAGGCTGTCGTTCAGTGTGGAGGTTAAAGGGGGAGGCCTATGTTCAGCAGTGGACGTCTTCTGGCTGATGATGATATTTTAAATTTATATTTAATTTGTATATTATTTTAACTGTGCATAATTTGTTTTTAAGACTTTTGTATTTGACCTACCTAGTACAACGAATGATTGTTATAAGGCTAATAAATAAATAAAATAGAGACGGGATGGTAAGTAGTCACCACTGCCTACAATGCCCGGAGCTTTGGCGGTGCGTTGCCTACCTTTGAGGACTCTATTCACTCTTAGCGAAAAAAACGACTAGCTTACTTATTTCTTGGGTTTTCGCATTCAACATACCTCTGTGGTCTACCTGTGATCATGGACACTGCAGTGTACGAAGGGCTTAAGTTAGTTTCTCAATCTATTTTTTATCTCTATTTCGTCTCTACTCTTATTTGAAATTAACTTTAAGTTTCTTTGCGAGCTTTTAAGAAATGTAACGAAATGATGCCGTCATCTGCAGCTCTGATGAGGCATACGTACAATGACGTCTTTGACCTACTTATCTTCGTAGAAAGCTAATTTAAATCCAAAGATAATCATCATCATTATTTCAGCCTTAGCACGTCCACTGCTGGACTTAGGCTCCCCCATCGATCTCCGAAAGGGCCGGTTGAAGTGGCCTGTATCCAGCGTTTCCCTGCGGTCTCTTTTAGTTCGTCTGTCCATCTTGTGAGTAGACGTCCTACGCTGCACTTGCCGGACCGTGGTCTCCATTCGAGAACCTTTCGGCCCCATCGGCCATCTGTTCTGCGTGCTATATGCCCTGCCCACTGCCACTTCAATTTGCATATCCGGGGGGCTATGTCGGTGACTTTCGTTCGTCTAAGGATCTCCTTATTTCTGATTCGATCTCGCAGAGAAAGATAGTCTACCAATAAGACTCTGCTGTCTTATTTTGTGAGAGCAGAGTAATGACGTCATGTGACGTCACTATCGTATAATTTTGCGACGTTCCCGTGCCAATTGCGTGCGAACCACGTCCCCAATTCTATTCAGATCTCAGTGTTTTGAGTAAATTTACAGTCTATTCTAGTTGGTTTAACCATAAACAAAATATCCCGTAAATAATCATAATTATAACAACGTTTAGTGAACAACCGTGATAGTTTAAAACAGTGTTTATAAACAAAATATTCTAGGATATGTTTTCTATGGTACACAGAATAAATAAATAAATGGAAGCGTTATACTTAGTTTCTCTTTGTTCGTCTTGGTCGTCCACTTGATTACATTTTGAGGATATTTTGTGTTTGTAGAGGTAGTAAGAATTACACAACAAAAAACCGCTATCTATTTTTTGTAACAAATGTACTGTACATGGTTATAATTAGATGTTGAAGTTTATGTCCGACGGTTTTGACTCGTTTTTACTGAGCAAGTTCAATGGTTATGGCCCGTTCATTCATTTTATTCTGGTCGAATATTATAATGCAGTGAGAAGGTAAAGTAACCAGCGGACGTGACGGAATTGGCTGACGGACCGCCGCGCGCCGTCCAGCCAGAGAGAAAGAGCAAATGTTCTTTTTCTCTCCCGTTCGTCACATGGCGGTCCGTCAACCAAATCGGTCTTTAATGACGTCACGTGACGTCATCATTGTCTAATTTTGCGACGTTCTCGTGCCAATTACGTCAGAACTACGTTTATTAACTCGACTCTATTCTAGTAACACTGTAATAAGTCTGTTAAAAAAGTGTTCTTGTGTGTTTAACTATATTATAATCCTAATTAGAATTCTGTTCGCAGCGCCATGAAAGGCAAGGTTCGCCTTTATATTTTATTCTCTTACTCTGATAACAATACTTTTCTGTCTCGCTTACTCCTAATGCTACGAAGATTTCGAGAACGAAGGTCGAAGACGTGGTTAAACGGATCACGAGACTCAAGTGGAGATGGGCGGGACACTTGGTTAGAAGGGAAGATGGACGGTGGACCAAAGCAGTCACAGAATGGTGGCCGCGGAACGGAAAGCGACCACCAGGCAGACCACCAGCCCGCTGGTCGGACGACATCGTTAGGACAGCAGGAAAGCAGTGGACAAGGCTAGCACAGGACCGGAAAAGATGTGTATGTATATCAGACTCTGACAGCCATATCACAAGCTTTGCTTAGTTTGACGTCAGATGACCGTTTGTGCAAAAATGTCCCGAATATTTATATATTTATTTAATTATTATACTGAAATTGATTTTTTTTTCAGTGATAATGCTAATCTAGCATAATAATATAAACATACATACAAACGCCGACTTGTTTCGGTAGACCTTTGCATCGTTCACTAAATTCTGAGCTATTTTGCTTTTCAGAACTTAAGTCTGCCAAATTGAAAAGCTCATTTTGATGCTGTCAGATCGAAGTCAGTTTTCTGCAGAGATATCAGTTCCCAGGAACAAAGAAGTTGCGTTCCTTGCGTTATATTTAGGGCTTACTCCATCAAGGTTGAGGTTTCCTCTAGTTTTGTAGTAATTTTAGCATCAACCCTCGTCTGGCCGTCTGGTGAGTTCACCAATTAGGTATTCTATTTTAGATCAGACAGCCTTTGCGCTTGCGCCGCTGCGACCGCCTCTACCATTCGTCTAATGAATAAAACACGCCATAAAGGATTAATGACAGTTTGGAAAACAATATGGCGGTGGCTGGCGTAAATTTTGAAATTAGAAACGTTCGTAAGTTCGGTCACAGTGAAAAAGTGTCTTAGAGACTGGTTCTAAAGTGCTATTTCGTGTGAAAAGAACGTGACTGTGTTTTGTTTTAGTGCGTCTGGTTTTGTTTGTTTTGGACGGAGCTTCTGGCTGACGAAACGTTGAGTTTTCATTTATGATATTTTCTGAAACCTCCTACAGGCTTTTGCTTGGTCTCGTTTTCTCGCGTGTTGCTTCGCGCAAGTAAGTAGTTGACAAAACACTTGGCGATTCGAGTATCGAACGTCACTTTTTAGAAGCTTTTATTTATCTTGTAATGTTTGTTAGTTTGTTTAGGCCAAATCTTGCAAACTGAATTATAATCGCTGATTTTGCTGAAATTTTGCATAAAAGTACACCTTGACTCTTTAGTTCTGATGACACTGGCGTCGATTTTGTCATACCTCTTACTAAACTAAACCAATCTGACAGGACTAAAATTATCTGCCTCTCTTTTCATTATAATATGTGAGAGAGTAATGGCAAAAAATTTAGAGCTGTCAAATTTAGTTTAGTTTACAGTACATCAGAATCGATGCCAAAAGGTACCCACTGAATACAATATGCATTACCCAATATTGTGTTATTTTCATAATGCCCACAAAAATAAAAACATCATTATTCAAACTAAAGCTTATTTAACAAAATGTAAAAAAATATATAGAAACTGACGTGGTTTTCACACATTTTATTTATATTACACGGGAATTACTCACGTAAGAAGTAACCGGCTGAATCTTACGTGAGTAATTCCCTTGTAATATAAATAAATAATCTTATTATTTCTATTCATCATAGTCGGCCTTTTAACAGTCCACTGCTGGACTTTTAGCCTACCCCCGAAAGGGTGATTGGGCCATATCCACCACGCTGGCCCAGTGCGGATTATTTCAATTACTCTTGTCTATTAGCTTTTGTATTTCATGGCTATACTTCATTTGCATTAGTTCTCGCTATCCTCAGCACTTCGTGACTAAACTAAATCTGTTTAGTGTTACTTCTAATTAGCAGAGTATTTTTAAAACCGAAAAAGTGTGCCAAATGTAATAAATTTAATTATAGTTAAAACATGTAGAACGAAACGTATTTATAGTCAGTTTTACCTGTAGCTTAATAGAATTTATTGATAGGTATTTCTAGTACAATTGAAATTTCTGTTGAGTTGTATTTTTTACCGACTTCCCTCCATGACATGAAGTCGTTGATAAAATACTGAGGGATAATAAAATACATTAAAAAAGAGGTTTGTTGTACGAGGACCCCCCTTTCGTTTTTACTATATTATTATCCGCCGTAAGCGTAGTAACATTACATATTCTCTGAAAATTTCAACTTGCTGTCTAAGTATTACGATTCGAAAGATACGACGGACGGACGGACGAACAGACAGACAGACATGGTAGGCTTAATAATAGGGTCCCGTTTTTAACCTTTGGGTACGGAACCCTATAAACGGTAGTACGTAGTACGTACAAGGGTCAAACTTAACATACTCTAAAGTATAACAACAAATAATAAAAAATGGCCAAGTGCGAGTCGGTGACAAGTTTCTGTTCATTACCAAGTTATAACTGGTAATTTCGTTATTGAATTTTGTGGTGGTATGGAACCCTCAGTGCTCGAGCGCGACTTGCACTTGGCCGGGTTTTTAATTTTTTGCTCCACCCTAAATCAAAACCTTGCTACGCCTATGTAAACAAACACACATGCATAGGCACACCCAATCACAAACTACTGTGATATAGTATTCTCAGCGAATCATTAAGACTTCCACCAATCTGTCTGTCAATCATCAAACCAGTTTGTCAAGCAACAATGAATCAAGCCGATACACTATCTTCTGCTGTCATGAACGGCGTTAAGATCGCCTAGTTAGATCTCAAGTGGGAATTTCCTATTTTCTAGTGATAAACAAGTCATTTGTCAAAATGTCTGTGTTTTCTTCTTAAATTCAGATTTTAGTGGCATCTCAAAAACTAACCCTGCCACCTCAAATCAGAAACAAGGGAGATGTGGTAAGGTGGCGTGACCGGTGTGAACGCGTCAGCCCTCAACTGGCCACATCGTCAACGTCGGATGAGATTGAATAGCCCGTGAGTAATAAAACAAAGATATGTCATGTTTTGTAACTTATTTCAATTGTTTCTTTGTGATTTCTTCGTTTTAAACCATTTGGTAACTAATTTGACTAACAGTCTTTTTATTAAAATGGCGGTCGGATATGCGTTGATTCGGTAGTATCAGTAAGAACGATTGTCTGGGAGTAGGAAAAAGAGAATGCGGTAGGATGTTGGCAATAGGGAGTTTACGAGTTTAGTCTGGCTTGAGCATTCATAGCGAAAGCATATTGGTCTGAAAACTGTAATAAATATTTAATAGTAATAATTATGAAGAAAGTTATTTAAAAGTGAGAACTGCAGGCCTAGCATGGGCTGTGGATAAATAGTCTTTCCACCGTTTTTATCCACGCCTAGACGCGACAAAGCTAGAATATGGATACGTTTGTCTTTTTCTCGCGGGATAAAAACGGTGGAAAGACAATTTGTCCACGGCCCGTGCTAGGCCTGCTGGATTGTGATTTACCACAGATATTAGTGTCAACTATTATGAAATGTTGAAAACCTTAAATATATGATATGATATATTTAAGGTTTTCAACATTTCATAATAGTCATATCACTAATAACCGAGATTAATATACTTTTTGAGAATAGACATTTATCATGATAAGTAGGTACATACGAGTACATGATAAATAAAGAAACTTGAAAGACGCAAACGTTTATAAATACATATATTTTTACGTTATGGAAAAATATACTTTCACTAAGTTAATTTGTCTATGGGAATGCCAGAGAGGGAATGAAAAATCTCATTATATTTTAGGCAAACCTGCTCTATCGTAGACCGCATCAACGCTTAACATCAGACGAGGTGGCGGTTCAACGTAAGCCTATTTTTAATTAGTAATTTTTACACTTTCGCGATTTGACCACATGTTTTTTTTAAATAATAAATAATAGGCTTGCGCTTGACCGCCAACTCGCCTGATGTTAAGCGATGATGCGGTCTACGGTGGAGCACGCTTGCCTAGAAGAAACTGATTCACTCGTGATTTGAAGACACCCAGATAGTAACTATCGGGGAACACACATTCAGGCAGCGCATTCCACATACTAAGAGTTCCCACAATAAAAGTGCTTAAATGTTAAATGTTTATCGGGACTTATTACGTATTATTATTTAAGTAAAAATACACGGTATACGTGATAAGTCCCGATAAACATTTAAAACATAATATTATCTTCTCTATCTCTTCTCTATCTTCTCTACATGGTATAAATTAAAGTAGCTTTCCGCGTCTGTCTGTCTGTATGTCTGTATGGCCGCTAACTCCTTGACGCCACGTAGAAGCGGAATTGCACCAGATATTTGTCAGAAAAACAGTTTTGGGACTCTCACTCTCTCTCACTCCCATCGTAGTATAGTATAAAATCTTTGCTCCCATACATAACCAACGACCTCTGCAATCTAGATGTGATTACAGACCACATAGCAGTTGTAGACCACAGATTAAACTGTAGCTTAGAGACCACAGACTATAGAACATAACGCTCGCGTGCAGTTGCCATGCGAATTGAAACAATTGAGATAAACGACTTCCAGTAATCGATGCTGGCGACCGATTCATATCTGTGCTAGATCTCACCTTACGAAAAAAGTTATTTTGCTTGTGAAAATTGTCATATAGAGTACCTATTTAGAACCGTGCGGACTTTTCTTCCATCCTTAGCTTTAAAAAAACGCTCTCAGGGCCGGTTTTCACCAATTCTGCGTTGAACGTAGTTGACATTATTTAGTTTTTTGAAGAAAAAGGCGGTAAAAAACAAGTTTTACATTTGTCGTCGTAAATATCACATTTATCGGTTCTAAATGTCATATTTGACAGTATTCATCGTCAAAAACACTTTTACCGATTCTAAATATATGACAATTTTCACAAGCAAATTATTTGTTTCTATTATTAATGCCTTATTTGTAATTACATATATACTGAGTCTATGCTTATTTGTATTCAATTATTCATAGACGTAAAATCTGTCAAATTTGTTGATCGATATCGGACTTGCTCTGCTGCTTCGGTACTATGCTAGTCTTCTGTGCCATAAATCACGGATGTTTTGCGCCAATTATGTATCTTCAAAATTTTAACTCTATTTTTCTTTACATCTATTATTTTCTCCTAATCACCATAGTTAAAATAAAGAATCAAGTCAAGGGTCCAAAACTGTTTTCTGTAACTGTTTAAAACCTGCCATGGTGAAAGTAACAGTTGTCAAAGAAGTGACTGCCTTGAATAATAAAGAACAACCGGTGCTAGGACAATGTGCCATTAGTTTGTATAGCTTTACTATGGCATACTATATCTAGTTAGTTACCACCAACCAATCTTGTCACGAACTCAAACAAATATTAACTTGTATTGTAATGAGGTACGAATTTACGAAGAGCCGTGGTAGCCTATTTGGGAGACCACTAGACTAGAAATCGTGAGTTCGCGGGTTCAAACCCCGGGCCCGTACCAATAAGCTCTTTGGAGTTTATGTACGGATTTTCATACCACTGGCTTTTCGGTGAAAGAAAACATCGTGAGGAAACCTACATACGACCGTACGGAGCAGGAATTAAATGGCGTATGTGAATCCACCAACCCGCACTGGGCCAGCGTGGTGGATATGGCCCAATCACCCTTTAGGTGGTAGGCTAAAAGTCCAGCAGTGGACAGCTAAAAGGCTGATTAAGATGAGGTACGAATTTAGAATAATTATCACGAATCCAACGCGTGGGCAACGCCAAAAATTGCAAGATATAATTAGAAATATGAAATTAAAATAATACAAATAATTTTTTGTTTCAATAACTACATACTGACAACAAACATGAGTTAACTTAAGAATACCAAACACAAATAGTACACTGTTTTAAACTATCGTTGGTCACTAAAGTTATATGAGATACGATTATAGTAGTATATTATAGTTATGATTTTAACGCTACTTGAATAATACAATGAAACTTGTATTTTGGTCAAAAAGTTAACCTCGCAAATCGCAGTCCAGCGAGGCAACGCCGCGCCAGAAATTTGGGCACTTTGCCTGAAATTAGAACGTTTGAACTAGATTATGTATATAGGCCCTTCGTTGCTTATAGATAGTATAAACGATCTTCAATTATGTAGTAATTTTTTAAGTTTTGTTTTTACACAAATTGATTTATTTTTTATATAAAAGGAAGCTACAATATTTGGGTGATATAATGCGTAACGAGAAATACGAACTGCAATTATACAGGGAAAAGTCTGAAGCGACAAAAGGAGAAGCGACCACCCAGAAGAAGACGAACTTCGTGACTCAAAAATTACGGGTCGTGACTCGTGGTTGAACCTGAGCACAAGATCCCTATGGACCCGGGTATGTCCTAAAACTGCGACCAGAACCACCGAAGGATGGGCAGCAGCGTCCTGTTAGTACACGGTGAACGTACTGCGATCCCCAAGCCGCCTGCCAAGCGTGGGGATTATGGCAACATTGCTCTCTAAGAGGGAGGCCTTGTTCAGCAGTGGACATTTAATGGCTGATGATGTGTGTGTGTGTGTGTGTTCTAGCAGGTAAAACCCTGGTTTAAACAAACTTCGGGTAAGTACTCATTGTGTCAATGAACAAAATAGGTAAATTTACCCATTAACGTAACTGACATGACATTATAGGTAAAGTCCTTGTTTATCTCACAGCACAGCATCGTTATGTGTTTTTAACCCTCGACGCAAACAGAGGGGTGTTATATATACAATAAGTTTAACGTGTGTATCTGTCTGTAGCATCGTAGCACCTAAACAGATGACCCAATTTTGATTTTATGTATGTTACCTCAGAATTCCGTTTTTTAAGAACCGATGTAGAAAAAAAATCGAAAGGATTCAGATAGGTCCCATTTTTTTTTTTCAAAATCGGTTTATAATTTGGCTTTTAACTAAAACAACTGGAAAATTCGATGATATAATATTGTCATCCAAGTAAAGAAACTGCGTTTTTTACTAATTTTATGAAGTCGGTTTTTTAATTTGATTATTATGTAATATTACATAAGAACCTTGGTCTATAACTTCCTTATGAAGCTATTCTGCTCCTTAAGATGCCATCTGAATATATTTTTCTTCTTAAGGTTCCATCAGAATGTATTCTTCTACTAGAGGGTAACCTGAATGTATTCTTCTTAAGGTGCCATCTAAATCTATTATTCTTCTTGAGGTGTCATCTGACTCTATTCTTCTTTCTGAGGTGCCATCCCCTGCTTGAGGTCGGCTGTAATAGGAACTATTTTTATCTTAGATTCTACTGCGTTGAATGTGCTTCTAGTATCTCCAAGTTTCTCGTCCGGAGATTTGTGAGCCACGAAGTCTACCTTCCGGTCGTTGAAAGAGCTCTACAGGCACTTGCTGATCAACGGCCTGTAATTCCTAAGACGAATGATCCGTCTAACCCAAAAAAATCAAACCGTTGTAAACAAAACAAACTCAAAACTCTTCATGGTTCTTCTTAGAAGGCAGATACGCGAAACGTGCTGATTGCATCACTTGAGTATGTTCAGAGGCAAATTACCTGCCAGTACCTGCGTTTGATAGCCAAGCGCAGACGCCGACCACAATCAAGAACCTGTCAGGCACTGACAGTCAATCCTCCTCAGTGTCCTACTGGTCGCCGCGCCGCGCGGACGTCATTCCCGGTCGCGTAGTACTCTCACCACGTGTGTTTGTGAGTAAATAATAGTGCGGACTGTATTGTTTGTGCCGTGTCAAACATTGGATTGCTCCAAACTCGGAAGGATTCACTTCACGGTACCATTTATGATTATCAACTTCGAGCCTATTTTGTTTGTTTTGACGATCGTTCCGCGGAATTCAAATTTGTTTTGATGTTTTTCTGCGGTCATAGGAACTATCACGTTTGTAATAACAATCAGTAGTATTTAATAGTTTTGGGACTTTCAATCAGCGTTAAATAGAGTGAAGTGCCGACAATGTAGGTCAATGGCATAGAGTTGACATTCGCTTGTTTCTTTATTGGTACAGATTTTTCATTAACGATCTCTAATAGGAGGATGGAGAGTTAATTGATAAGCTTTATTGTAACATTTGTAGTTCATCGGCTTGCACGTCCTATGTGTCATGATTACTCACACCGTTCTTTAATGCTATTTAGTTTTAATGTAACGATTTAAACAATCCATTGTCGTCATCTCATTTTATACCTAAATCATTGAATACAATGGGAATTCTAAATTGTATTTACTTTGTATAGCTGTGATGTATAGGTTTTTGATAAGGAAATACCTCCCTGTATAAAAGCGTAATACAACTATGTCGTAATACTTAACAAACTTGTCGTAGTAATGAAATTTCTCTATTTCTTCTTTCCTCGTAAGTGGATTTTGGCGTGGCACTTTTAGTGCATTTGACAGTGTTAAGAATTAAAATATTTTCAAATTTAATTACTTGTTTCAGTATATTTATACTTAAACAAATCATAATCACAGTCATAGTGAAGCAAAGTAAGTCATGCTCAAGTCAAACTCATGCCCCAGTAACGAGGTGGAGGCTTCACGAGAGGCTTCTATGGAGTTTTGGAAACAATACGAAAAGACATGTTTCACCTCGTCATATCACTTTCTTACACTCGAGCAAGGTCACGAGCACTTAAAAACAAATAACACTCGAAAATACACAAGTTTAGATACGAGTTGAAATTTTTTCCACGTTGGCCCAAAAACTCATTTCTCATTACATTGTGTATTTCAAATGTAACACGTAACACAGACATGCCGTGACATTGAATACACAATGGGAATTCTAAATTGTATTTTTCCTATGATATAGAGGTGTTTGATAAGGAAATATGGAGTAAATTCCTCCCCGTATAAAAGCGAAATACAACTATATCGTACGGAACAGACAAGCTTCGTCGTAGTAATGAAAGTTCTCATTTCATTGAGTATTTCGAATGTCGTAACACAGACATGCCGTGACACGGTCCATAGCGTTCAGTTCTCTACATTTTCAATTTGAAAGAATGAACTCATAATTATCTAAACGAACTAAATTAGCAAGTTAATAAACGTCGACTGTTCCATTAACAACAGCACGAATGGGAAGATCGTTTCTAGTTATATATTGTTTAGAATTTAAAATAGGCACTTGTTATTTACTATTCTTGTTTTGCTGTTGCGGTGCGATGCTATATTTTATATTTTACTAGTTGCATCCCGCGGTTCTACTCGCGTGGATTATTCCTTATATCATCAGCTATCTACCAGTGAAAGATCCGAAACCACCAGTGAAGTCCCGTCAAAATCAGTCCAGGAGTTTTGGAGTCCATAGGGAACATACATACACATAGGTACATCATCTTTTCTATACAATAAGAAGAAGCAAAAAGAAGATACATAGGTAAATCTACCTAAGTATTTACACTCAATTAAACGTATGGAACAGCTGATATATTTTTCGCTATTTGTGTGAGAGAACATTTTAAATGCTATGTTTTTAGCTCTCTCAAATTCCCATTTCGGAATTAGATTGTTCATTCGGTCCAATTATGTATTTATTTGCTCTGAGAGCTACAATAACATTGTAAAAAGCTGAACGAATATCACGAATTCTTATCACTTTCGCTAGGTTTTTGAATGAAAGACTGTAGCAAGTACCCGATATAGGTACAAGTACCTCAGTGAAATATTAAAAGATAATTAAAGACCTTCTAATGCGGTTGAAACTATAGTCTGAGTAACCGGCTTAATCTTACGTGAGTAATTCCCATGTAATATAAATAAAATGTTTAAAAACCACGTCAGTTTCAACAATAAAATTAAAAGATAATATTTATTTTCAGCTTTCTACAATGTAATTTCAAATAAATGCCTGTATACCAGTATAGATAAATAGAAACTCTTTATTGTGTACACCAGAAAAAAAAATTACAAACAGATAGAAAACAATTACGAGCTAGTGCCACAAGTGGCGACGTTGTCGAATATTTTGGATCAAAGATATTCTGCAAAGTAGACGCGACTATTTCGAGCAAAACCTAGCAATTTGTCTCTGATAATAGATTGACTTTCACAGACCGTTTTATGCAATAAGCGAACCAAAAAAATGTTTTGGTGTCAACGACTCCGGTGATTGCAATATGTCCTAAAGCGATATATTTTTATCACCTTTTTTGAAGCGGGGGGATAGATAGATAGCTTTTTATTGTTCAGATCAAAAATGACATCATCGTCATCAGCCATGAGACGTCCACTACTGAACATAGCCCTCCCCCTTAGATTTCCACACTGAACGACGGCCTGCCATTTGCATCCACTGGATGCCCGCGACTCTCACGATGTCGTCGGTCCATCTAGTGGGAGGCTTACCTACGTTGCATCTTCCGGTTCATGGTCTCCACTCCAGAATCTTTCTTCCCCATCGGTTATTGGTTCTTGAAGCGATGTGGCCTGCCCATTGCCACTTCAACTTGCAAATGTTTATAGCTGTGTCGATGACTCTGGTTCTTCGTCGGGTATCCTCCGGATTCTATCGCGAAAAGAAAATCCGAGCATAGCTCTCTCCATTGACTCTGGGTTTTTCTGAAAGGCCCTTTCAGAGTTTTTTCAAAACGTCTCAGTATTACGTATCAGTTTTTTAAAGGGGGCCAATTAGGCATAAATCTACGCATACGCCATGTCTAGGTAACATCGTCATACAATTTTACATAAATATTAAATGAGCCGTTATCATTGATGACCATAGTAGCTTTACCTATAGCATGTGCTGATGACGTATATGACAGTAAATGTAGGTACCAACGAACAATGAGATAGGCGGGCTGTTTTTCTGGTGTTTCCAGTGGTGGGTGACTATTCCTGTTCCCTGAATATCAATTTCCTGACAGTAAACGTAGAACAGTGGCGTAACAATATCAGAACTGGCGAAATTCTAGAGGTCCCCGGCCGAAGGAGGCCCAAGGCCCAAGCCCAAGACAAAGGTATCGCTCCACATTTTTAATAATTATCAAATCACCCCAAGCGGGACGTCAGTGCAGGGACTTATCGCCCCCATCTCGAATATGAATAAGAATAATTATCAAATTAAAAACTATTTTATTATAGAAACTGACGTGGTTTTCACACATATTATTTATATTACACGGGAATTACCCACGTAAGATTAAGCCGGTCACTCCGACTCCGGCTTAATCTTACGTGAGTAATTCCCGTGTAATATTAAAAAATCTTGTTTAGTCCCGTTTTTTACTCCTGGTTTGGTCCTAGTGTTCGAAAGGGACAGCTATATCTAACTAATTGAGATGTACAAAATGTACAGTAAATAATTACTTCTGAATTTAGGTCAATATAATGATAGATTTTTTTCTGATTTTTGTTTTCTGTTGGTATTGCAGACAAATAAAAAACTAGCAAATAAAAAAATATTAAAATAGCAAATAATATATATGTGCACCATGTTTTGTGTTACAAAACCGACTTCAAAATTAATAAAATGCGCAATTTCGTTGATGACAGACTTTATTAAGTCATTTAAGTAAACTATATCCAGTTATTTTGATACAAAAACTAAACTACTAAACCAATTTTGATGAAATTTCTATGGCACCAATCTGAAAATATATCCTTTCAAATAAAAATAAATTTCCAAATCGTGGTAACAAAATTTTAAAAAACCTTCGAATTGAGAACTCCTCCTTTTTTGAAGTCGGAAAAAAAATATATAAAAAACCATTATATCCGTTCTTGTCATACTACAGTATTCCTTGTATTCATATTCGGATGTCAAATCCAGACATCCTTATCCTTACTAATATTATAAAAGCGAAAGTAACTCTGTCTCTCTGTCTGGATGTTTCTTCGCTTTTCACGACTAAACCGCTAAGCCGATCTTAACGAATTTTGGCAGGATGATAGTGTACATCATATGGACGGACATAGGGTACTTATTCTCTCAGAAAATGCGGGAAAATTTTAAAATAGCGGGTAGCACCGCGGGATTCAGCTGGTATATTATATTGGGTATAATGGAAATGATTGAAAATATTCGAATCCTTTTGGTTATCATGACATGGTATACCTACGACCAAAATTCTGAGTCATTCCAATTACCTGGTACTATGTTTTTGTTTTGTTTACGTACCTAACTCGTATAACTCTTTCTTTTTTAATTTTACTAAAAGTGTATTAAACTTATAAATTAAAACTCTTTATATGTATCCGAACCGGTTCCAAGGAGGCAGGTCTCAATTCGTGATGGTTTTTTTACGACCCATTCGCGGTGTGTCCGTCTGTTTTATAATTCTTAGGGGGTCTATTATATGTCTTAGAGGTCTATTTTTTATTTATTTTTTCTTCTTCTGGAAAGTGACCAAACTGTATATGGCGATATGGCGAAGCGAAAGATGCCATCAATAAGCAGGTACCTATAAATTGAAAACTTTTAAAAATCCCCATAAAAGAGCGAAAATCGATTGAAGGGTTTCGAACAACTAGTTTTAGTTAAATAAAAAGGTATTATGACTTCTCGAATGGAGACCACGGACCGGTAAGCGCAACGTCGACCCACAAGATGCACAGACGACCTAAAAGATACCGCAGGGAAACGCTGGATGCAGGCCGCTTCCAACCGGCCCTTTTGGCGATCCATGGGGGATCTACGTCCAGCAGTGGACGTCCTATGGCTGAAATGATGATGATATTATTCTGACATGCGTAATCATGCTTTTTTCACGCATGATCTTACTAATTAATCTTGTCTTGATAACCTCATAAACACTGACGTATTTAAATATTTATCTACGGCAAAGTTTCCTATATCACTCACCTTCTCAGAAATTCTTGTTCTTATCTGCGACCAAAATACAATGAATGGACGGGCCCAGAAGTAGCACATTTTTGAAGATTACAAAATGAGCGCCAGCACTCACTTCGTTTCAGTCGGTATCTAGCCGTAGGAAGTGCGACACGCGACTATTGTTACATGATAACGAAACATCTGACAAAATTATGCCTTCGTGTGCTTTCCCGAAGTGTAATAACACAACAAAAAACTGCTATCCATGTTTTGGAACAAATTTACTGTACATGGTTATAATTAGGCGTTGAAGTATTATGTCCGATGGTTTTGGCTCGTTTTTTACTGAGCAAGTTCAATGGTTATTGCCTGTCCAATCATTTTATTTTGGTCGAAGGTTCTTATGCTACTTTTGCTAGAACCACTGAACTATATGCGAGATTTTTCAATTGCGTTTACTCGTTCGCATGAACGTTGCCTACGGTTTGTATGAAGTAAGAGCTGTGTGCCATCTAGATGGTGATAGATGGTGGCTCCTATTTCATACAAACCATAGTTAACGTCAGCGCGATCGAATACGTACGCAATTGGTAAAACTCGCACTATGCTCTCAATTGGAAAAAATTGCACTTACTAGGCACTTTAATATCGGAAAATTAGAAACAGGGATGGAAGGTAATAATGTAGAAAATTGTGTCTATCGTAAAGTTGTTTTGCTAGTCTTCAAATATTTATTTACACTAGATATTTATGAATATAACGTATTTATAATATAAAAAATATTTTAAATAACACCTAAAACTACTTTAAATTAAATAATATAATAGATAAAAACTATAAACTAAACATCCCATCTGAAAACTCCTTGGTGGAAGGAAAGTTGTTGTTTACTCTCCTCTCAAACATCTTACTCTATTCAATCATCATCATCATCGTCAGCTTGTATTGCTAGGTCCTTTCCTCCCTTTTTTAAGCCATAGGTGGCAAACAAGTAGACGGTCTGCCTGATGCTAAGCAGTCACCGTCGTTTATGGATACTTGTAACACCAGAGGCATCACAAATACGTTTTCTATCCTTTTAGAATCTATGAACTCGCCTTTGAAGAACCCCGTGTTGTAGCTTCTCGGAAACACCGCGGAAGGTAGCTCATTCCTCATTTTGGAAGTGTGAGTCTAGAAAGATCGCGTGAATCGCACAGTGTGCGTTTTTACTGATCGATATGTGCCATGACCTTGTGCCATCATCATCAGCCATTACACGTCCACTGCTGAACAAAGGCCTCAGAGAGGGGTGTTGCTATAATCCCCACGCTTAGCATGCGGCTTGGGGATCGCAGTACGTTCACTGTATACTAATAGGACGCTGCTGCCCATCCCTGATGGTTCTGGTCGCAGTCTTAGGACACCCGGTTTCTAGACCCGGTTATGGCTATGCCATTGGTTTATATCTCGGGTCTATCTTATCCACGTGTTCTCTGGTATGGATGTCGTGGGTTCTTGGGGCCGGTCACCAGGGATCTGTTTGATCTCCGTGGACTCAATATTTTGATACTATGATCTATTGCCACGAACCCCAGAAAACAAGTCGCTAAAGCATACACTAGAAAGTAGTTAACAAACCTGTTAATGGTATGAAACGAAACAAGTAAAGCAATTAAAATCAATCTATAGTCTTTAAAATCATGAACAATTCTCGCAAAAACCAGCCTTCACTCAAGGTTGGTGAGTTTTTACTTGAATTAAGTATTTAGGGTCGGAGCGTGAACTAAAACCTATAGACGCTTTGCAATAGTCCTTAACAAAGTAATTCTGAACTAAAACAGCTTCAAAACAGCTGCTTCGATTTAAAGACATCATAAAGTGATGAGATAATAATAACGCCTACGCTTTATCTTTAATATCGTATGTATGCATATCGCCTATTCAATCAATTTATTTTCCTGGTAGTCTAACTTTTCCTGCGAATTGCTTTTCTCGAAATTTCTGAGTTACAAGTATCCTATCTCAATTCGCTAATTACACCAACTCCATGCCAAATTTTTGAAAAATAATGGTGTAACTTTAGCTACCAAACAGGGAGTTTACAGTACAATTACACTTGACTCCACAAAAAGGACATCCCTTATAGGCAAGTAAAAAGGCGAAACATTAGCCTCTCTTTGCAGAACTTAAAAAAAAAATATGCATACTGACATGCAATTTGGTGCCTTATTTATGCTGTCCAAGAATGGAACTCCCTACCGTCCTTCTCATATTCTGAGAACTATGATTTAAGCATATACAAGGCTAGAGTGAAGTGATAATCTTTGGTGAAGTTGTTTCTTCTAATCCACGTGCTCCATACTCGTCCACACTGTCACTTACCAAGACACGAGTTGCTGGCCAAACTTAGAACTATTTCCAATAAACAGCAAAAAGCACAATCTAGTCGCTAAAAGCGATCACTACCAGGAGCTTAGATGTGATTTGCCTATGTTCTTAGCAGAGTATGCTTAATAATAATCATTCTTGGTGTTTTTAATTAAACTCTACCAATAAGACAAGTACTAATAGAACTGTTTTGCTTTTTGCTCCGACCTTAGCTACCGTAGCTAAATGTTTCGCATTATCAATAAGTAAATCTTTATGAACAGTTTGACCTCTTTTCGCTTCCACCTTGACCTCTTGTGTAAACAATTGATTTAATCAGATCATAACCTGTTCAAAGATTAATGTGGAGGTAACAAGTGACAAATGTTCTATGTAATGTAACATACATTTGCATTCATAACAAATAATCTGCCCCATCTTAGTTTCACCGGAAAATAGTATCTGTACCTTGGAAGATTTTAAAGAAATGTATTTACATGCAAAATTCAAACTCTTACAACTTTTGCTCATGTTTCTGGAAATATATCGCCTATATTTCCACTCACCATCATCATTATCAGCCTTTCATGTTCCCACTGCTGGTACAAAACCCTTCTCTCAGAGAAATAGGATGGGCCCTAATCCACCATGCTGGCACAGTGCATTTTTTAAAATGTCATAATGTCTTTGAACTTTTGAGGTTCTCGGATATACCGGTTTCCTCACGAGGTTTTTTGTCAATGTTTCTGAGCGATGGCATCGAAACTGCACACAATTTATTTTAGCACTATTGCACGACTGATGATCGCACCGGGTGCCGTCAAATTTTAAAGCGCCCATGCCACCGCAAAAAATAACAACTGTTTTAAGATCACTATTACAGTTTATGATAGTACAAACTACATAATTAATAACTGTATAATGTTGTAAAATTAGTTCAAATTGTCTTGTCCTTCAAATGCAGTCACATATTTAATATGACACTTGAAAACGATATACTATAAGTACTATAGAATGATTTAGTCCACTACTACATCGCTACATTTGAGCAGAGACCCAGGCTCAGGCTGCACCTTGCAGAGTTGCTTGGCCTTGCCCACATGTGGACAATATGACAGCACATGAGCTATACTAACAAGAATGCTATCTATGGCAACTATATGAGCAGCAACTAGTATTCTATCGGTAGTTACTAGTATTGATATATGCGTTTGCGCACAACTTGCGTGCTGTAGCCAATCATCTCCTAGCAATCATTGTTTGGAGTAATTTCAATAAAATTAATTTAATTTCTATGATTTCCTTTAATGTTTACTAGTTTCATCTCTTCTCTATTTATAGATAGTTGTTTATGCCAGAAATTACATACGTACTTAATACTTATGTACAAATGATTCAATAAGTATAGTGTAACAACCGGCGGATTTATTGCTGAAAGCGATCTCTTTCATGCAATCCCTATTTTCTTTCATTATCATCATCATAATTTAGCCATAGGGCGTCCAATTCTGGACATAGGCCTCCGTAATCGATCTCCAAAAGCCGGTTGAAAGCGGCCTGCATTCAGCGTTTTCCTGCGGTCTCTTTTAGGTTGTCTGTCCATCTTGTGGGTGAACGTCCTACGCTGCGCGTACCGGTCCGTCGTCTCCATTCGAGAACCTTTCGGCCCCATAAGCCACATGTTCTGCGTGATATGTGCCCTGCCCACTGCCACTTCAACTTGCTAATCGGTGGGCTATGTCGGTGATTTTCGTAGCAAAGCGTCTTTTCTTTAATTACTTTTTATTTCTATTGTCTAAATGGTTTATTATAAAATATAATATACAGTATAAAATATTTGTGATGAGAGAGATATCATAATATTTCTTTAGAATATTTCCGATCGTTTATTTGCTCTGACAGCCACAATAACATTATTAGAAAAAGTTGAATGAAAACATTATTTTAATATGTCACTGAAATTCATCGGGTAACTGCTACAGTCTTACGTTCAAAACTTAAGTATATAACTATTAAACCGATATGAGAAAGAAAAAGAAAGATGTATTTTATTCGAAGTTTTTGCTTCAAGGTGGCCTAGCTCGAACCATGGACAAATTGTCATACCACCGTTTTTATCTGCGCGTAGACGCAATAAAGCTATGGATGCGTTGGTCATTTTTCGCGGGATAAAAATGGTGGAAAGACAATTGATTTACGGCTTGCAGCATTATGAGCATGATTTGACTCATTTTACGATAATGACGTTGGGAATTTCCCCTAGTGCACTATCGAGACAGCGGAAATGTACTCGAGTATTGAAAAATGCTCAAACAAATATTAATTGGAAATCGCTTATTTCAGTACCTACTATTACGTGGAAATTTTTCTTCAGCTATGTGGGACTCATTTAATAGACAACTCATTTCGCCCGTTATCCTTAGGGCTTTTATTTTTCCGGGATAATAATATGTTATGTGTTAATCCAGGATATAAGTTACATCTATTCTATACCAATTCATTCCATTCCATTTTGTCGTTATGGATTTGAGTATAAACAAACACGCACTAACTTTCGCATTTGCAATATTAGTGTGTTTATATTACCCCCGATGCAAAAAGAGGGGGCTATAAGTTTGACATGTGTATCTTTGTGTCTGTCTGTGGCATCGTAGCTCCCAAACGGCTGGACCTATTTTAATTTAGTTTGTTTTTGTTTGAAAGGTGTCTTGATCGAGAATCGTTTGAAGATTATCAGCGCTTTTATCGGGAATAAAAAAAAAACTTTTTACTTTTATCTAAACAAAATATAAACTAACTGACACTACAAAAACTGTTGGATTGCCCATAGACTGTTGAAGGTCTAAAGACAATCCCAATGTTCAAGGCCACTACTGATGAACTAAATGATGTTAATTACATGAAATAGATATTAATGTTAGACCAATATTATATGCTTGTTATTTTTATGCATGGAAAAATTCTCTTAGATACGATAATGTTCAGTAACTGCTGTAGTAAAGTTTTATCTACAATAGATATTTCGTAATGGTTATAAAACTACCTGATACGTATGCCGGTCCTGATGTAGGTCATCGGAATATGGAGGTGTTACGAGGAAAATATAAACCGAATGATACTGAACGGTGACAAGTCAAAAAAAAAAACGGTGACATGTCCCTAGTAACACATATTAAGGTGGAACGTTTCACATATGCCGGGATATTCAAATTTCAAACAGTTTTCTTGTCCTTGTAGCTAGGCCGAGTAATTAATGTCAGCGATCATGATGTTTGCGAAAATTTATTATTATTATTTACAAAGTCATGTAAAGCTATTTATCTCTAATGCATATTATTACTTATATTTGTCAATTAACTAATTTTTGCTGTTTCAAACTGTTTATTGACAAATGTAAGTAATATGGTGCGTTACTGTTAAATAGCTGTACATGATAATGTAAAGAACAACCAATTATTTTCGCAAACACTGAGTCATTTTAAAATAATTACCCGGCCTAGCTACAAGGACAAAAAACTGTTTGAAATTTGAATTTCCCGCCATAGGTGAAACGTAGCACCTTAAGTATTTTTAATTTACACATAACAATAAAAAAAATATACATATTAATTTTCTTATTGAAATGGTAATGATCTTTGATGGATTGGTGAGTATTACGCAGATACTCTTTGATGATAACTAAACAAAATGCAAGCCTTAGCTTGTATTTTGTTTAATGTTAACACTTCAACAGTTAGTCTGCCCATAGATTGTTGAAGGTCTAAACACAATCCAAATGCTTAAGCCCACTTTTTGATGATCTTTCACACTTTTGGATTTGTGGTATTCGGCAGATACTTATAGAAGTTATATCCTTAAGTTATTATAACTTAAACACCCATACATGCCCACTTAGACAACCAAACATGCCTCACACAGTATTGATCTAGGTTTGTATGTATGGAGTGTTATAATGAAGAATATGTTTATCAATGTCGTGCTAATCACTGAAGTAGATTCATCAGAAATACGCCCCATGTGTTATGATGACTCACAGATTTATTAACAAAGAATAATTACTGATGAGTGGAGTCGAACGAAGTCCAGATATTAGATAGCTTTTATCGTGGCTTGACTTTGGACATTGAACTTATATTATGCATAGCTTTCGATATTATAAAAACCATTTGGTAAATTGTTATAAAACGTATCTAGACCTGATTTTTTCGGGTAAAAATTATGAATGAATTCATCTTAATCAACATCAGCCCAAGTATCATATATCCACTGCTGGACGAAGGCTTATAAAGTATCAATTTCACTTAATCTTAGCTTTACCTTCACATCCACTTCTCAGTCGATTGAGGGACGCCGGACGAGCTGCAAAATACGACTTGACTGGAGATTGTCTTACTCTTTCTTCTTAAGTAATGAATGAATGAATGAATGAGACTGTATTTTATGCTTTTCTATAAAGTTTATACATTTTAAAACCTATATGATACACATGTTCCAGAACATAATAATAAACAACAATACCTTTAGCAATAGGTAGGTACCTATAATATTTTCTGCACTGCCAAGTTCAATTATTTTCCGTTAAACACCATTGACAAATTCATTACGCCACTCGTTACACGCGAGCTCGCATCGCCTGTCCTTGTTGACGCTTTCGCCGAAATACATTATTATTGCACACCTTCGAACGTTAATGTTAATATTTTAAATTGATAACTATTCTCGCTTTCACCACGCCACTGGCTGAAAAGGGTAATAAAAGTACAGGTGAAATGGTAAGATGAGAGTTATGGTGCAGCTAAGGGGAACATGTTAGGGCCGTTTTACATTAACATTGGTCTATTGTGATTTGTTTACTCACATGGTCGACTGCCTTGTCAAATTAATAGAATCATTTTCATTTATCATTATGACCACAGTGAGGAATTGTAATCTCCTTCATTATTAAAAAAAAACAAGATGTTGGCGAACAGTTTCTCAACAGAGCTTTCTCAATATTAAATTAATTTTAAAAAAGTATTACGTATTTAGTTTAAAGCATTTTCTACGTGAATAAATGCAAAGATAATTTTGTAATCTACCGCCATTTCTCAATTAGCATTAAATGTAACGGCCACATTTGACATTGCACCGTTATTGCCTGTCAATGTATTAAAAACAAGTGCAGGATTAACATTGACGGACAGACATACTGGTTTATGTGCAAACATAATGAATGTTGCAAGTTCTTTGAACTCACTAATCGATTGCTTGTTATTTGAAGCGAATTTTTAACTAATCACCCAATCGCATTTAGCACTTATTGGTGTTTGTTCACATACTGAGTTATCTCTTTTATGTACATTTTGTTGTTTTTTTACTATCACTATGATTGTGTGATTTTAATATTTATCACTGAAGATTATTTCCTTAATTCAAGTATCATCTTGTCACACTTAATTTCTGATAAAAACATCTTGATAGCAGATACAGGTTACAAAAATGTGGTCCCTACCTTCGTATCTTCACACTCCCTCTCTGATATGTTTATTTGTAGTTATTAAATCACCAGAAACAATTTTTGTTGTCCGTTTGTTGACGGAATTTACTTTCCATGTGATTTATCGTCATTTTCTCGAAGAATGATCTCCTTCAGCTGTGCAAAACGATTTATCTTAAAGTACTTAATCAAGTTGCTGCTATCTGGTCAAGGGCGTTTTTTTAGTAAAATAAACCGGATCGTGCATTATGAGCATTCACTTGACCGAAGATTTAAAAAGTGCCTGAAGTAATTTGAGGCTTGTCAATTATTTTGGAGATTTTTTTATATCATAAGAACAGGAGTAACTAAAGTAGGATTAAGCCAGAGTATAGTTTCGACTTATTTTATAGTTCTGTGTTATAGTGTGTGTTGTCGGTCACGTTATATATATTTTCTGATAATACTTTGTTTGTGTACATCATTATTGTTTTAGTCACGACCGTGCTTTTCTTAGATTATCAGATTCTAAAATATTATAATATAATACTATTCAAGGAATATGCGTTATATCGTTCCACTTATTTTAGATTGGTACTATTCGAAGGAAAATATATTGTTCACGTTTATATTTTGCATTAGGTTATTAGGCTAATAATATAGAACAACGGGTAAGTATTAAAAAAGTATTTTTTGAAGATCTTTATCGTTTATATCCTCTGCTAAAAATGTATTTACGTTATCTTCTTACACCATTCTTCCAAATCGTCCAAATCTTCAGTCTAAATTCGTGCTATCGTTTTAAATATATGACAGAAATCTTACAGGTTACATATTGTTTATCATTCTTTTTTAAGTGGTTTGTATTTTAGGATTCGTACCTGTCAAAAAATATAGGTAGGTATATGATTTTTGCACGTTTCTAGATAATATTATCTGATGTAAGTACTTAAAGATACGACCAAAAGCTATGAGACAACGTTAGATTTGGGGACAAATTGTAGCCAAAATCTATTCTTAGATTGATCAAAAAGTTGTTGATTGATTCAGGCTTACCTTAATCTTAGACCTAAAAGCGAATTTCATCAAATAGTGTTATGAGTGAACTAATTTACTTTTCTTTCAAAACTTGTATTAAAAAGGAGTACACTTTAATTTCCTAATGTATTATAGCATGTATTTTTAATTTCCTATTAAATAAGAGTTCAACAACATTAAGTATGTCAAAGAACAAAGTAACTGGTTTTTTATCTTAATTAATGTGGAATAAGAATAACAATACGTAATTAAGTTTATTTAATCCAAATATAAATTCTGATAAATTTACCGTCGTCGCCTTGAAGACAAATCAACAGTTCCATCACAAAATAAATAATAGTACTACAAGATTCATTAAGTTTTTTACTGAAACCTTCACAAATGGTGGGTTTGATCGTCTGTTTTTGTCTAATGACGATTACTGTGTGACCTCTATCCATTGACTAATTTGTAGGTTTTTTGAAATAGTCATCCATAGAGTTTTTGTATGGATTTACTTTAGGTGTCTCACTTTTCCTGTATGCTTATGAGTTCATCTGTTTAATAAGCGCAGAAAGTAAGTTAGGGGTATTTTTAATATGCCTTTTTTATGGTTGATCTAGTCGTTTTACCACAGCTCACTTGAGGTACTACAGAATAGACACAATAATTATTAGGATGACATTTGGTAACCAATATCACTAAGGGTGAAATTAGACGAAGCCAGTTTAAAAATTGTCGCTAAGCACCTAAAGGTTTGTTCTAGCAACCTCACTAGACAGCCAGATCCTATTCCAGACTAGGCGTGTACCATCGTCGGCCACATCGTTGCTTACCATCAGGCAAGGTGGTGAAGTGGTGATGGACATAGAATAAAGATCAAAATTTATTCGTAGATAAGTAATAGAGAGTTAAAAAATCTGTTAATATTCTACTTAACCTGATTTCAAAATCAACAGACCAATTAATTTTACCGGTAATTTAATTTACTAGTTGTTTTGTCTCTTTCTAAATGTGCAAGCAGCACAGAAATTACCATAGTTAAGAATACAAGAAACAATCACCTGTCAGATTGCGCAGAATTTACTATATCCTTTTAAAGATGACCATTGACCATTATTTTTACGCGCCTTTTCCTCCTATCTATATTTAGGTCACGGGGAACCGCTCGCGAAATTACAAACGTCTTAAGCCACGCAATCGAGTGTGAGTTCGCATACTAAGTCCAATATTCGTACTTTTACGACATTGAATGGGACCGAGGTAGTAAACAAGTTGTTTGTGCGTTGTATAAGAAGCGAAATGCAACTTGAAATACCTCTTGGTGACTAAGAGTAATGATTTCGAATTTGGGGTCTTGCAAGGTCGGAATTTGGGCCCTTGTTTTTTAGAAAACTTTTATATGCAATGTAATGTGCAACTTTCTAGTTGTAAAGATAGTGTTCTGTATAAAAAAATCTGCAATGTTTTAAATGTAAAAATAGTGTATTATGGAAATATAAGTACCACTACCGGTAAAATTACGGCATTCTAAACAAAATTCAACAATGATGTGTTTATTTTCTCCAACACCTCGCTAAACTTCTGGTTAGTATCATAAACAACAATATAATTTTAACAGTTATAAATCTCGGTAATAGATAAACGGTCTTGACTGGTATACAAACAAGCGAGAGTTTTACGTAGCTTCATTCATGGGTACATTTATGTCTTTTGCTTGGAATGTAGGTGATTTGAAATTGGTCTAACCTTGTGGAGACGATAAACTAAATCCACGGACTTTTCTCTCTCTTTCTCGCACTTATGTAGATTTTATCTCCTTTAGATATACTAAGGCGGAGTTTTTGATGCCTGTGCCCAAAGATATGTCCATTGTACTTTTATCTGAGTAATTTGCTCCATGGAACAAAAATAAAATATAGTATGGACATCGATAATGATCTTCTTTTATGATCCTTCTCTGAGAATTTAAATGAGATGTACCCAATGATTTAGAGTCTTTAAAAGTCGGCAACGTATCTGTAATGCCCCTGGTGTTACAATAGACGCCGGTGATTGCTTACCACCAGGCAGCCCGGTAGCATTTTGCCACCTAAGGCATAAAAAAATTACCAAGTAAATGAAGCTTTCATAATATAAATGTATTTATTTGATAAATCTACTAAAATATTCACCTTCATAATTATACATGCCGCTGTATTATGTATTTGAGACAAGATTTATTCGAATCCATTTAGGTACGTTGTTTTGCTTATTTTTACGTACATTGTAATTTTTATTACCCTAGTAATTATCATCAAATCTCAACTTAAATCTATTCCAGTGTCTGGGATTCCCTGTCTGCAATAATTTCTCACGAATCATTTTTAATTTTAACATCTAAAACGTATAGTTTTTAACTGGGGACAATTTGCTTACCCACTCAATGTGACCACAAGATTTTTATGGCTATTGGTTCAATAGTATTTGTAATAACAAGCAATACAATCAGTGACAAATTGTCAAGGTAAATATGGTAATCCAAAGAATCAGCTTGATGTTAAGTTAGTTCTAGAATAAAATTCACATTTCCGCGTAGCTACAAATTTATTTCATGTAAAGTACGAAATACAAAAACGTGGTGCCAACATTAGAAGAGAATATGCATAATTGCATAATCATAATATTAAGACTTGAGAATGGACCAAAGGAGTCCACTATAGATCACGATTACTGACCCATGCTATTATAATCATAGTACGATAATGAAAAATTATTCAAAGGCAGGTTCGATGCTTAATTTGGGAAAAAGTCTATCCTCCAAACCATCTTCATCATCACGTTGTAATTCTGATGATTCTTGGAAGCCATATTACAAAATGCATCGTAAAATTTTAGATATCTGGATTTTCTGGGTTAAAACGAAAAAATAAAGCCGTGATTGTCAAGATGAATATAAAGCAAGTAAACCATAACAAAATTCAAAAATTCAAAATTCAAAATTCTTTATTAACTGATTTTTATAGTACACAGGTGATTGGTCTCTCCTGTTAAGTTTTGACAACCTGTGTTAGGAGAGACCGCTCTTTCGTTGTTACAGTAAATTCACATGTATATATATAACAGTTTATAATTATGTAGATAATAGGTAGTTTGATATTTAAAGTTTGTAACATGTTGTGTGTGTGTGTGTGTGTGTGTGTGTGTGTGTGAGTGTGCGTGTTGTGTGTGAGAAAGTGTGTGAGAGAGAGTGTGTGTGTGTGTGTGTGTTTGTGTGTTTGTGTGTGTGTGTGTGTTTATGTCAATAACTGAGTAAGTGCTCCGTTTGCTCGTAATCAAGTTGCTTTAACCATCTTAATATACATTTTTTACATTGATGAAGTGACATTGTGTAGCATAACATAACATATTTTATTTTTATTTTATGTTACTAGTTTAACGAAATCCACTGTCAAATTTTCTTTCCGAGAGTTTTACAAATAACTACTTTTGTGAATTGTAGGTAATAATTTGATATGTAGTTTTTCCAAAATTTTAAACCGTTATTTTTAACAAAAAATACAGATCTATTTATTAAAGTAATTGAATTTTCTATAGATCTTTTTTTTTTGATAGAATAAGAACGGCCAAAAATCCAGTATTTTTTGCTTTTTTCGTAAAAAAATGTGAAATGGCTCGACGGCTCTTAAATATTCTTTATCTGTGATGTATTTCTTGTAGGTTTTAAACCTTAAGCTGTAGAGCATTATACACATCAGACGTAGTGTCAGCAATTTCCTTGAAAACACTGAGATTAGGTACTATTATTTTCTAGTGACTCACAAACGCAATGCGGTTTAACTCCCATCTCTGCTGTAACAATCTAAATTATTTTAATCGTCATGACTGTTATCACTTAATTACGGCACGTCACAGATGATTATAATTTCCATGTGTATTATTATTTGTTATTATCTCACAGTATTATGTTTGTTGGCAACTCATTTGCTCCAACGTGGAGTATTGTGTTGGAATGTTTTAATCGTTTCTTTTTAACATGTATTTTATTTATGAGTATTCTGCAATTTCTGTGCAGTCGTCTCTGCTTTTGCTTTAGTCTTGTCTAATCCCAACCATTGGTATTCTCCACAGAAAAGTGAAGTAAATAGAACGCAAAGGAGAAGGAAAATCTGTTGCTAGGCATTATGAGTGAATCTTGATTGAACATTCTTATTTAGATCAACGCATCGAACTCCGCATTACAGTTGCTAACTAATTTCGAATGACTGACGTTTCGTTTATATGGGTGCAACTGGCTACAATAAGTTTCTTACAAAAATGCCTTGACAGCCGCTCTAATTTAAACAAAAAAAAATCTTTTCTGTGGTATTCTCATAATATTATCTCGATTGAAGCACTCACCTATTTCCCTAGTTCTTTCTGAGTCCTGCTCTAACGTCCCGGCAAGGAGCAAATTTTGTGCCCCCCCTGTTATAAGTTGTACGTAATAACGTACACACAGACAGACACACAGATACACCTGTGTGTCTGTCTGTGGCATCGTAGCTCCCAAACAGCTGAAATTATTTTGATATAGTTTTTTTGTTTGTTTGAACGGTGACTTTTTCGAAGTTATTATTTTTCTTAGCAATGATCCATGAAAATCGTACAGCCGTTTGAAGATTAGCAGCTCTTTTATCGGGAATTCTTAAGATTTTTTTATTAATACTTGTTACTAGATTTGCGTCGTTGTATTCGTATGGCTTCAATATGTCTGTCCCAGTCATTAATTTTCCTTAGTACCGACAATATTTATAGAGGTTGGTATCATTAATATTCTTTTTACTAACAATCTACCTTTTATAATACTTTAGCTGAATAAGTTTGTTACCTACAGTGTGTTACGTCGAAGACCATAAATGTTAGAGACCACTAGATACCTTCGGATGGACTAAAACTTACTAAACTAACCTCAAATCTAATTCCCTCCCGCCCATTTTCCTCTCGGACTGCCAGAGCGGGCACGAAAAATCGTCACCGCTTTTGGTTGATATTCCGAAAACGCGTACGAAGCGCTTTGATTCCACATTTATTGTGCGAACTGCTAGTCTGTGGAATGCGCTGCCTAAATGGGTGTTCCCCGAGGGTTACAATCTGGGTGTCTTCAAATCACGAGTGAATCGGTTTCTTCTAGGCAAGCGTGCTCCAACGTAAACCGCATCATCGCTTAACATCAGGCGTGATAGTGGTCAAACGCAAGCCTATTAATAAAAAAAAAACTTTACACGAATTCTTATAAAAGCCAAACAGAACTACTTAGTGATAAACAATGTTTCAAGCATACACCATATTCATTACAACTAGTAGTCTCCCCGAACTGTGATCTCGCGGCCCATAAATCTTTGGAATCCCTCGATCTATTTTGCTCATATTCAAACATAAAAATTGTATTGAAATGAACTACTTGCCTACAAAGTTTTATAAAGATCGGATCAACGATACGCGAGTTATCATCGAACAAACCATGCGTAGAAACGCCGGCTTGTCTCATTAGAATCTGAGACGTCTCTTCGCTGGGTCATTTTTTAAAATATAGGTAGTTTCTATAAAAGATTCTTGAAAAATCTCATCTAACAACCATCGAGGTAGAATACATATGGAGTCACAATCGTGCCAAAAAAATGTCCGAACCAAATTCGGCGCACGCTACGAATTGCGCCGACTTTTTGGTTAGTTACAAGGTTAAACGCGATCCGACTACAACGCCGTGCGATGCCAGAGCTACGATAATATAGCGGACAACTAATGTTGTGTTTTCAACACTATACTAGCGACATAACGTCTAAATTGGAGTAAATGTAGCATTGTGAAGTATATAATTGATACAATGACGCTCCGACGTTTTCTGACTGTTTTCACTGAGAGATTGTGACTCTATAGGAATTGCATCTCGATGCTAACAACCTAACAAGGTATGGAAAAATTGCAGTCACAAATCATGCTCTCGTTACATATGACGTAATTATAGTTGCAGTGTTATTTATAAGTAACTGAGGGCCTTAACCTTAAAGAAACCGGGCCAGGTGTCGGCGCGCGCGCATTCAGTGGTCCTTTGCTGGACACGATACGGGATTTTAGAGATTTAGACCTTGAAGGAACGAGATAACTATAGATTCTCGATTATATTTAGATACAACCAAAAGGCCTGTTTTAACCGACTTTAAAACAACGAGGAAGAAGAGGTACTCAATTCGGTTGTATTTTTTATAAATATTTTTATCTCAAAACTCTCATTTATAAACCGATGTGGATTTTTTTTATTTGAAAGGATTTACTTTTAGATTGATTCAATAATTTCATCAATATCGGTTCAGTAATTTGGTTTTTGAATCAAAATACTTAGCTGGAAAAAATAAGTCCAAGTTAACGAAATTGCGTATTTATTAATTTTGATGTCGGATTTTAATCCTACTAATATTATAAACGCGAAAGTTTGTATGTATGGATGTATGGATGTTTGTTTCTCTTTCACGCTGCAACGGAACAACGGATCGACCTGATTTGTTGCATGGGTATAGTTCAAGAGCCAGAGAGTAACATACTACTAGCTAACAGGATACTTTTCATTATCATCATCACCATTTTTCATCACTACGAGGGTGAAACCGCGGGGCGTAGCTAGTTGATAATAAATTATAGTTAAAATGTACTTTGTCTCGTTTTTGCTTGATACTTTTTGTCTGCAAAAAGTTGACAAAGCACTTTATAGCTTAGGTTATTGAAAGTTATTGAATGGCATACGTACGACCTGCACCAGTCTTACGACGTTTTATCTGTGGTTGTGTGATTTTTTCGTTGAAGGGCAAATGCCACCCCTTCATCCACTTTTCCCTCAGATAGTATAAACAAATTACATACTTACCTTCTTATAAAAAAAATACATTCTTAACACCGAAACAAGTTTCTTTGACCTAAAGATATCAGAAATGCAATTTGAATGCTTCACTCCAAATAAGCAAATTTTAATTGCAGACTTCGTATGCCATAATTATTTATTTAACTATCTCCAAGTTGTTAATGAACGCGTTAAATAAAAATGTTTCTCACGAAATTAATAGGTACTTAAAGTTAATAATAACAGGGCTATAAGCCATCACAGCAGAAAATGGCCAATTCAGTGCTAAAAGTGGTTCGCTTGTATTGTAGACTAAAGTTTCGGACTTTTGACTGAAAGATGAAACGGTAAAGATAAAAGACCTTTTGGAGAGAGCCAGATTTTTGAAAACGATGTCGTAGAGCAAAATAAGGAAGAAAGATTAGGAAAGGAAATGAACCAAGGTTAATGGAAGAAGAAAGCGAGAGAGAGGACATTAAAGCTCATGTAAAGTTCCTGTTCCTATTATCATATTCTAGAACCTCTAAGGAACCATATGGGATGCATGATATAGTCAGGATAGGTATTAGAGAAAGAGAGGACATTCAAGCACAAATAAAATTCTCTAATGCCCATCACTATTATCTAGAAGACTACTATCTACCGGAAGACGCAGCGTAAGTAGGCCTCCCACTAGATGGACCAACGACATTGTGAGAGTCACGGGCATCCAGTAGATGCGAAGGGCAGGCTGTCGTTCAGTGTGGAGGTTAAAGGGGGAGACCTATGTTTAGCAGTGGATGTTTTCTGGCTGATGATGATTATGTAGAACCCTATATCCTAGATTTACTCAGACCTAAAGACTCTACGACCTACGTAGCTTTACCTAGCGCTCAGACCATAAGCTTTGCTTTAATTTTGACGGACTTGGTAGGTAATGATATATCTTTTATCGCCGCTAAAGTACGCGAAGTTCAAGTCGATAAAGTTTGTAGTTATCATTTAATGTTTACAAATACCATCCGGAAATAACAATGGAAACGCACCTCTAATAAATGCACCAATATGACACAGGATAGTGTAAACACCAGCACTTTCAATGTCTGCGACTCCGCGATGAATCAAAGTTTTTTATGGAATTTTACGTTTTTTGCAAGCTTTTGCTACCACTTTTATGTCACGTAGATCTTCTACTAGCTAATCTAGCTATTGCCTACGACACGTATGCGTGTTTAAATTTATTTAATTAACATGGTTGGACACTAATTATACTAGTGACTGACAATTATAATATTACTAGCAGCGCCCCGCGGTTTCACCCGTGTAGCGATGAAAAATGGTGATGATGATGAAGAAAAGTAGCCGTATGTCACTCTCTGGCTCTTGAACTACCCATGCAAAAAATCAGGTCGATCCGTTGTTCCGTTGCAGCGTGAAAGAGGGACAAACATCCATACATCCATACATACAAACATTCGCGTTAATAATATTAGTAGGATATTATATTACAAAGTTATAAGATTTCCTCCATAGCTAAATATATTCGAAAAATAAGTTTTTTCCCTCATTTTTTGTATGGTTTCTGTTTATGGCATTTTTTTTAAATTATAAATTGGCTTGCGCTTGGCCGCCAACGCGATGATGCGGCCTACGATGGAGCACGCTTGCCTAGAAGAAACCTATTCCCTCTCGCATTGTGGCATTGTAATTATGTGAAGCTAGCAAGTTGAAGTGGCTGTGGGCAGGGCACATATCACGCAGAACAGATGACCAATGGGGCCGAAAGGTTCTGGAATGGATACCACGGACCGGTAAGCGCAGCGTAGGACGTCCACCAACAAGATGGACAGACGACCTAAAAGAGACCTCAGGGAAACGCTGGATGCAGGCCGCTTCCGACCTGCCCTTTTGGAGATCGATGGGGAGGGGAGGCCTATGTCCAGCAGTAGACGTCCTATGGCTGAAATGATGGAGTTAGAAGGATGACGAAAAACACAAAATAGTTTTAGCAGGTAAAAGTTATGACAAATTTGGGCGTAGAGCTAAAACTCCGGTTGGCAGTTTTAGCAGCAAGGACGATCATAACATTGTCCTTTTTAGTAATAACTTTTCCCATCGTGCGAACAACGTTATTGTCTCGTTTCTTTGTAAAAATTATCCAAGATAATTAATTAAATGGCTCTTGTGATCGTGATAGCAGTCTAGATAAAAAATCTAGAGTACGGTCAACCGGTCTGGCGTGAAATACGCACGCAAGTTTATCATAGAAAGTTCCACTGTATTCATACAAAAGTTTAATATTCCTAAATTTGGAACTTGAAGATCTAGTTTATAATGAACTTTGAGGAGGGAAAGTCTATTCTTATACACTATCATCCAGTCAAATTTCGTTAAGATCAGCTTAGCCGTTTAGTTGTGAAAAGCTAACAAACAGACAGAGAGATAGACTGGGAGACAGCTACTTTGGTTTTTATAATATCTCTATCTCTTCTCTTCTCTATCTCTATCTCTACATAGTATAAATTAAAGTCGCTTTCCGCGTCTGTATGTCTGTATGGCCGCTAACTCCTCCTAAATCACGCAACGGATTTTGATGCGGTTTTCACCATCAGTTAGATACATTTTCACGGCAGGTTTGTATATATGACTAGCGACCCGCCCCGGCTTCGCACGCAAATTACACCCGTGTGAAGCCGGGCGGGCGGGTCGCTAGTTAGTCATGAACTTCTAAAAGAATTTTCATTATCATTATAATCAGCCTATCTTTTTACATTGCTAGACAGTCTCTCCCAAGATACGGCTTAGTCTGCTCTTTAGCTTTTCGATTTCAGCCACTGCTAACTGCCTTACGTATAACGCCACTCCATCGAGTCTCAAGGTGTCCTACGCCACGTTTGCCGATTTGTGGTCTCCACTCTATAGGTAGGACACGTCTACCTATAGAGACGTTATCGCCAACAACGGTTGTCGGTTCTGCGACAGATATTACCGACCCACTGCCACTTCAGCTTGCTAATACGCTGAGAGATGTCGGTGACTTAAGTTCTCTGGTGAATATCTTCGTTTTGGATACTATCCTTCAGGAAAACGCTGAGCATAGCAAAGAAATCTTGAAGTATTTAAACTCTGATACTAGACCACTAGAGCCACTATCCTATTGTATTCTCTTTGGCCACTATTATGACAACCAACCAGCAGCAACTAACGTCATTGTAATCACAGAAAAGAGAAGAGAAAAAATAATTTATTTTCTGTGCTTGTAATAGTACAATGTCACCACAGACTAGGTAAAAGTCTTTGAATGTCACAGTGACCTTTTATATTGAAGTTTTCCAACCCTCATGTATGAAGATAAGAGATCTACGTGAATTTTCAGCAATCATCAATTTCGTTTGAGGCCTTAACTGACTTTGAACAATAACTAACATCATCCTTGACTTTTTTTGTTTTACTTGTAGTTTGTTTAACTAAGAAAATGAATAAGGATAAAAGCCTAACAGGAAAGCCCCAGACCTTTTAAATCGCAGTTTGTCGGTCTACTTAATTTGTACCTGGGTGGGATTTTATCCTTAAGCTCGATTTTTTCCTTTCTCCTTGCAAAATTTAATCGAGAATGTTTCAATGTTTTCTTTCATTGTCCAGACCTAACTTTTCGTGTTAGTTTAGTGCTTTTAGTGTTTTCGTGTTCATCTTTCCTAAATGCCTAGATTCCATATTTATTTAAATCCTAAGACATATTTTACTCAATTGCTGTTTACCACTGACCTCTATCCAGTATCTATCTATGGCGTAATTTGACATGGCAAGTTTAACGTGTGTACATATCTGTATGTCTGTTTGTGGCATCGTAGCTCACAAACGACCGAACCAATTTAAATTTAGTTATTTTTTTTTGAAAGTTGACTTGATCAAGAGTGTTCTTAGCTATGATTAATGAAAATCGGTTCAGCCGTTTGAAGATTATCGGCTATTTTATAGGGGGTTAAAAAACAATTTATACTCGCTGTATTGATATCTGACATGCTACTACCAAGACGGCCGAGATCGAACTGAATTATACGGTGTGCTAGTTGGAACATCGGTCCAACTTAAGACAGATTACTGGCATGCAAAGTAGGTGAACTCGCGGTGTTTATTGGGTTAAAGATCTGTGTTGTTTACATTTTTTCCTGCCTTACTCACTTATCCAGAGTTTTAGACGCTTGCATACTTAAAAACATTTAAGGTTTTAATATTTAATCTTTGATAAGGTGGACCTAAACGATCAGTTAAAATTTGACACAAACTGACAGTTTTGTTTTAGCATCATCAATTTAAATCGCCGTCAGTTTTGACTGATTGTGTGATAAGTTAATCAAATTTGGCGTTGTGCCTGTTTGTTGTTTATTAGCTGCGCCCAGCGGTTACTATCTTACACGAACTCTTACTTTTCCAGGATAAAAAACTGGGCGTATGCTATCTTCATTTCAAATTCCATCCAAAGTTCAGCCGCTACGGAGACGAGTGGGATCAAAAATACATAGGTACATCCCCCACACACACACAAACATACACAAGCTTTCGCATTTAAATTGATTCAGACCCAAAGTGACTCGAGATTTGGTTTTGCACACTATCAATATTAATCACCGTCTATTTTGACTGATCGTTTGAAGCTATCATAAATTGAACATTTTAATGCTAATTTTAGATGCCTTTTTCCACCTTTTTCTTATTTTTTCAATACAAGTATTAAATGAAAATTTTATAAAAACCTATAGGTGAGGTGAGATGAGGTGATAATCTTCAAACGGCTGAATGGCTTTCTTGTATCATAGGTAAGAAAACTATTTAAAAAAAAACGGTTCAGCCGTTTGGGACTTACGATGCCACCTTAGACGATGTACATTAATCAAAGACTACATACAGACAACATATAGATACACATTTTAAACTTTGCTATTTTTCATTGCTTTTTGCATCGGGAGTTAAAATACGTTCTTAAACACTGCGATGGGAGCAAGGTCCAGCAAGGTGCTGCAGGTCAAAGGTTTGTAACCACCTGAAGTCTCAAGCCATGAAGGCTCAGGCATGGCCTCTCCATCGGTCAGTTGAAGCACGCGTCCAAAACTCGTTCAATATCCGAAACGCATTACTAGAACTAATTGCCTGGACTGGCGGTTGTTGCGCAACGTCGCGCAACATCGGGGACAGGTGCGAAGGTCGTCGAAAGTGGTGTACTCTCGCGTGCTCGGGAGCTGGCGTCTGGTTTCACTAAGATGTTTTTTTATAGATATGTATGTTTTTTAAGCCTGACTCATAAAGGAGGTTTATACGATTAACGTGTGTGGCTGTCTGTGGCATCGTAACTCTCAAACGGCTGAACATATTTTGATTTTGTTTTCTTTTAAAGGTGACTTAATCAAGAGTGTTCCTAGCTATGATTCATGAAAATCTGTTCAGTCGTTTGAAAATTATCAGCTCTTTACAGGGGTTTTAAAAAAAAACAATTTAGTGGCGGGAAGAAATTGAAAACATAACGGACTGCAGAGTACATAAGATAGAGATAAATGATATAAAGGTCTTTGCCCAGCAATGGGACAGTATAGTCTTGAAAATAATAAATAAACTATACGATAATATTAGCTGCGCCTTAGCTGCTTAATTCGATAAAATGCCATAGAATCGATCATAGCGAGTACTAATAAAATGGCATTTTATTGAATTTGATGATCGTAACTGTAAAATTGACGATCGATAAAGAACGGTACTTGCACTGCAGTTTCACAGAGTTTAAATCTCCATCAACCCTGATAAAGGACCTCACCCAAACTGACCGCCAGCTCCGACACTACTACTCCCAACTCGTCATGGGCGACTGGACGGGTTCGGTTTAGCGTAATTCTTTTTATTGATGTACTTGAGTACAGGTTTCATGACATCTTTGAACTTTAACGTGAGGCAACTCGTAACAGTGGGTCGTTTGATGGATGTTGTCTGAGTATCGAGATACTTTGGAATCGGGTATTTGGGTTTATCGACAGATCTTTAGCACAGGCTTTTCTCAGGAATCACGTAAAGTTTTTTTTTCTTTTCTCTTTAGAGTATTTTGGCTTCGCACGTCTTGTGAATTGGCCAATGTCAAGTATTGAAATATTATCACACATCACACATCATCAGCCCGTAAACGTTCACTGCTGAACAAAGGCCTCCCTCGTAGTGAGGGGTGTTGCCATAATCCCTACGCTTGGCAGGCGGCTTGGGGATCGCAGTAAGTTCACCGTTTACTAATAGGACGCTGCTACCCATCTTCCGGTGGTTCTGGTCGCAGTTTTAGGACATACCCGGGTCATGAAATATTATCAAGTTTTAATAAATATCGTCAAACAAGTCATATTCACAGTTATATAAGCAAAGTAGGTATCACGATCAAGTCCAGGTCATCATCTAGTAAAGTGGAGGATACTTTACAAGAGGCTTCTATGGACTTTTGGAAACATCACGAAAATACATGTTACACCTCATTGTATCACTTGCCTACACTCGAGCACGTTTAAGAACAAGTAATAAACAATAATCCACCATTATTACCCATTAAACACTCGACATATTTTATTTTATTTCATCGAGATACAATAAAATTCATATAGAGTCAAAGTCGTGCCAAAAAGTCCGAAACCAAACTCTGCGCAGCAATCGAATTGCGCAGAATTTTTGGTGAGTTACAAGGTAAACGCGATCCGACTCCAACGCCGTGCGATGTCTGACATACCGGACAACTAACGTTGGACACTATGCAAGCGACATAACGTCTAAATTGGAGTTAATATGGCATTGTGACTTATAATATAATTGATACAATGTATGTACAATGACGCTCGGACGTTTTTTGACTGTTTTCACTGAGAGATTGTGACTTTGAAGACATCCAGATTGTAACCATCGGGGAACACCCATTTAGACAGCGCATTCCAGAGACTAGTAGTTCGCACAATACATGTGGAATCAAAGCGCTTTGTACGGGTTTTCGGAATATCAACCATAAAGTGATGATGATTTTTCGTGCCTGCTCTGGCAGTCCGATAGAAAAATGGGCAGGAGGGAATTAGATCGTGCAGATCCGATGCACACTCTCCGAAATGTATCCGATAAAAACCGATAGACTATATAGCAACTTTACGTCGATGCTCAAGACTAAGAACCTTAGTCAGAACTAAGGATTCTTTGCTGATGAGCTCCTTGGTACGTTTCTCTATAGATTCCAATGCCTCAAGCTGGTACTTAGCTGATCCATCCCAAAGTTGACAGCAGTACTCTATGCACGTGACACTATAGGAATTGTATCTCGAAGTTTTATTTATATAGTTTGGTTTATTATTGACCTAGAGATAGTTGAAAGAAACGTTTCCGATTTCCGATAGTACCGCGGCATTGCCACGGGCAGTGCTGATGAAATGATTAGCGCCGGTGTAATGCTCGCCTTCCCTTTTACTTGCTCGATCGACCGGGACTAACACGTCATCACTCGAAGGATCTCTCGTCTAGCTCGTAGGAATTCATCATCATCAGCCAGAAGACGTCCACTGCTGAACATAGTTCCTAATATTTCCACACTGAACGACAGCCTGCCATCTGCATCCACTGGATGCCCGCAACTCTCACGATGTCGGTCCACCTAGTGAGAGGTTTACCTACGCAGCGTCTTCCGGTTCGTGGGCGCCACTCAAGAACCAAGGACTTTTAAAACTAAGTTAGGTTTGATACATAAATTTTTGTTTGGGTGCACCGCTTGCGAAAAAAATTCGTTAAAATATTTTATCTTTTTGAAGAAAGAAACTTGCTTGACGTAATAATTAACAAACACACACGATTACCCAATTCGTTACACTTATATTAACACATTGTAAATAGCTATCAGTAAGTCCTATACTAAACTAAAACTGCAGTATAAACAGTAAGGATCGGACGAGGGAGAATGGACGGGCCATAACCATTGAACTTGCTCAATAAAAACGAGTCAAAACCGTCGGACATAATATACTTTAACACCTAATCATAACAGTTATATTTGTTAGAAAAAATTTATAGCAATTTTTTGTTGTGTTTTTCGGGAAAGCACACGAAGGCATTATATGTTTGATTTTGTACAACGACAAGTTAGGAAAAGGACGTGTTAGGAATGAACGAATTAGAAAGTAGACAACTTTGGAAATTTACAAGTTAGGAAGTGGACAAACTTGACCGGAGCCGTTTCGTTATCATGTAACAATAGACTCGTGTCGTCCTTCCTACGGCTAGAGACCGACTGAAACGAAGTGAGCGCCGGCGCTCATTTTCTAATCTTCAAAAATGCATTCCTTCTGGGCCCGTCCATTAATTTAATTTTCGGCGAAGATTGGAATGGTAAGAAGTTCCCATACTGTCGAAACATGCCCTTCCATCATGACCTTGGCGACCACTAACTAGTAAAATTAGGTAATCTCGACACAAAAAGATGACAATTCTGTAATAACTACACAATAATTGTCATCTCTGGACAGCCTTGAGTAGGAAATTGTATAGAAAATGTATTGAAAACCTCTAAAATTGAGGTCGAGACCTTAGTCCAAACAATCATTTGGCAAAAACAAACGTTCGCGCTCCATTTGTCGTATTGTTCATAAATAGGCTTATCTTCCGTATTTTAAAGATACGTACGATACGTATATATCACAGAAAAGAGAAGTAAATAGAACGGAAATGAGAAGGAAAATCTGTCGCCAGGCATTATGGCAGAACCTTGATTGAACATTCTTATTTAGATCAACGCGTCGAACTCCGCATCCAAAGAACTTGGACCTTACCTTTTTGGGTTAGGTATCAAAGTTCTTTTTCCGCATCTTAGTTGCTAACTGATTTCGAATGACTGACGCTACAACAAACTTACAAAAATGCCTTGACAGCCGTTCTAATTGTTTTTTTTTTTTCTGTGGTATATATAGTACTAACTTTGACCGAGCATAGAGAGGTCTCATATTCTAATGGGACAAGTTGACGTTTATATGTATGTTTGTATATTTGTCTAGAGTCTAGATATTACAAGGCATATCAATCGTCTAGAATTATAGATTCTATATAGACGAAAAAATCCCAAACACTCGGAGGCAATGCTAATTTTAAAAAAGGTGATTCTCCGGTTTGTCCCAATTTTTACCGACTTCAATTAAGGAGGAAGGTTCTCAATTCAACCCGTTTATTATGATTTTTAATTTATTTATGTACGTCGGACTGAAAAAATTTAAACCTAAGTTTGTAAATAAAATAACATTAAAAACACTGTTTTTAACTATCACGGTTATTCACTCAAGTTATATGATTATTTACGGGGTATTCACAGTGGTAAAGTTGTGGAATGAGCTCCCGATACCACGGTAAATATACCGTAAATAATCATATAACTTTACAATAATATTTAGTTCCCACCCGACTTCAAAATCCGTGTAAAAATATTCATT
Source organism: Agriopis marginaria (assembly GCA_932305915.1). Taxonomy (NCBI): domain Eukaryota; kingdom Metazoa; phylum Arthropoda; class Insecta; order Lepidoptera; family Geometridae; genus Agriopis; species Agriopis marginaria. Next base: position 13,409,180 of record OW029914.1, on the reverse strand, counting down.
GTATTGATATGTTAACTTAGAATGTTTGTGTTTTGTGGTTTCTTGAAGGATAATTTATTTACAACATTACTGCTGCATATTTTATTCATATATCTGGCGCCATTACGTATCTCATATCATATCTAATAACGATGAGAGACCGCTTCGTCGAGTGGTTCTTATCTATTCACTAAAACTTTTATCTATGTACAAGATATTTTTACTTATATAAATATATTTTTTAAGAACTATATGTATTAGCACTGATCTGACTATCTGAACAGTTTTTAATTATTTGCATTTTCTTTTTTGTCTTACGTACTTGACTTTTTAACCGACTTCAAAAAGGAGGAGGTTATCAATTCAACTGTTTTTTTTTTCTGTTTGTTACGCGATTACTCCGCCAATTTAGAATTGTTTTTGATGATTATTTTTTGGTTGGTAGGTCATATCTCATAGGTGGTCCCATATTTTTTTATCGATATTGATTTAGCGCTTTTTGAAAAATCAACAAAAACATGATAAAAAGCAACGAATTCAATGTACAATGTGCATTGTACAGTGCCATCAACTTAGCTCATTATCTCCCACGCTTTTTAACAATATATTAGAGGAGATCTAGGTGTTTTCAAGTCGCGAGTGAATCTTAGAAGAAGCTGACTCATTCGCGCCCTGACGCACACACTTACCTAGGCCAGCTTGATCTATCGTAGACCGCATCATCGCTGAACATCAGATGAAGTGGCGGTCAAACGCAAGCCTATTGTTCAATAATAATAAATATTTTGGAAAGAGACTCCAGGATGGGAGATTTAGGGCTTTATCGTTGCCGAAAAAGGCTGTCTTAACTTCGAATCCTTTTTAAATCTTCTAAAAATATAATTTCAAATATCTACTCTCTAGAGTCGCACGTGTACGTATGATATATCACTCATTGTTCTGTAACCTTCGGCCGATGGGCTAAATCGATTCGTATTGAAGATGCTTCCTCGTTGGTTTCTACTGGTTTTTCTAATTGGTGATTATTCAACAAATGATCCAAAAGAAGTATAAAATATGCCAGGATTCCATGACGCAGTACTAGTGTAATTTGGCTCGTAGCTTTATTTATTATGCTCATCTTCAACCACGCCTGTGCGACAGCTTTACCAACGGAAGTAGCGCCCACAGAAAAGAGAAGTAAACAGAACAGAAATGAGAACGAAAATCTGTTACCAGGCATTATGAGTGAACCTTGATTGAACATCAATTAATTAGAACAAAGTGTCGAACTCCGCATCACAGTTGCTAACTGATTTCGAATGACGTGTCGTTTATATTGGTGCAACTGGCTACAACTCTTACAAAAATGCATTGACAGACGTTATAATTAATACAAAAAACTTTTCTGTGGTAGCGCCTGATTTTCAAACTTTCGTTGTATTTTGTCATCTAGTTTCAAATAATTATGATACGCCATCAACTGAAAGCGATTTCGCGCACGTAAACCTTTTGAGAAGTATTTTTACGCAATATTTTTTATTTTTAGTTTGTGGATGTCCTTGATTATGTACAACAAGAATAGTAACAAAAAAAATTGTCACGTTTTTATGAATCTCCATCCAGTTCACACCTATATTTAAAACTTCAACTCTCTTTATTTATCGGGAAGTTAATTGAAATTAAATGTTTTTAAAGTTAATTCTAATAATAAGTAATCTATTAAACCGCGGTTTAATAGATTAATAGTTAGGTTTTAATTTGGTGTTTTATTTTAATTGTAATGTTACGAAGTTAAAGCTAAAACTTGAATGTATACAAAAATATAATTACATTGAAATCGATTTTAAAATTGGTATCGAATAAACACACTTACCAAAAATTTCATAAAAACGAGGTATGCTATCTAATTTTGGCACCCAAACGTTGTGTTAAAATTGAGCGTTCTCTTCAAATCAAATGAAAGGAGATGTAATGTAGAAATAAATGCACAATAAACCTAAACCTAAAGATTTAATGCAGATTTCTTCCCTATATGTGCAATATAATGGGTTTGAAAAAGAGCCATAAAGGATTATATTGCAATATACCTAAATAAAGCCACGAAGCCATTAGGATTACAGATCTTCAGGATAAACATGAAAAGGTTTTTGGTGTGGAACCTGGACGAACTCTGGTCATAATACTGGTGCCTCATATCACAAACCTGCAGTGCATGTAAACATGCAGTTCTTAATCGATAAAAAAAATATTCCCATTTATCGATCTATACGAACGGTAGGTAAATGCACTGCTGTTTTAATAAAGAATATGAATCACAAAATATCAATCATTTACCACAATCTCAAAACATCGACTCAAAAAAAAGATTGTTATAGATCTTCCAAACGTTAAACTGGTATCTATTACAAACCTACCTTTACGCATTCAAACTGGTAACCAGATGACAGCCTAAATGATAGATGGGCACAATCTCACAGCCTCCGTGATAAGTGATAAGATAAGCCACTTTGCAGACGTACTGACATACTTGAAATAACATGTACAAAAAGTACTACGGCAAACTTAAGTTAATTTTCCTAAGGCCCTGAAAATAAAAAATACATTTGTCGAAGAAAAATACATAACTTTTTTTTACGAATACTATTAATTGCCATCACAGCATTACCTACATAGATTTTACGCATTTATCTTAAAAATATGGTCAAAGAGAATATAACCGCTAACGCTGGTGGGACTTTCATACATAAATATATTTTATGAAACGGGTGCGACGCCCATAATGCAGTGAGACGCCTATAGAGACAAGCTTATCTTAGGGGGACAAAAAGAAACAAAAAGTTCGTCCTGTTCCAGACAAGGGGACATATCGAATTTATATAATCACAGAAATCCTTTCATTTGATTCGGCGAAGGAAGAAATTTAGATTTTGATTGTATCATTTGTTTTATACAAGAATTTAAAGCAATTATTTTGACACGCATTTAGTCCGCACGAAAGTGATAGTTAACTTGACCAATATTATTCACTTTTCAGCCTCCTAGGTCATGGCTTAACAAAAACTGTGGATTAGCCTCATGAAGACATGACAAAAACTAGCTTATTGCGAAATTGTTCTAAAATAACCAAGGTCACGGTAATTGCAACAGTAATTCTGTACAGCGCAAAACTTTTTATACATATTAAACACTTTTTATACATTTTACACATTGTAATTTATACAATGCTTTATCTCTGTAGTTTTAACTGTGTTATTTATACAATACTTTGTATAATTTTATCTGTGTAATTTTATACGTTGCTCTGTGTAATTTATACAATGATACGATGCTTTCACTGTGTAATTTATAGTATCATAAATATATTATGTAAAATATATGTAATTATGTATAAAGTATACAAGTGTATAAGGTACAAGTGCACCGCCTTCGTATATTATACAATAATCATATCTATTATAAAGTCGACTACGTATATACGCTACTACAATACCGTCGTGAGCAACTATTTAACATATAATCTATAAGAACGTGCCCAAGTCAAAGATCCTCGTAGTTTATTAAGCAAATACATAAAATTCTGTGTCGATGTTATGTCATACCTAATGATTTTTCACTTCTTCAGTATCTTACCAACTAGCGAGTTGGTAGTTCAAAAAAAAGGAGGGGTTCTCAATTCTGTTGTTTTTTAGGGTTCCGTACCCAAAAAGGGTGAAAATGGGACCCTATTACTAAGCCTACGTTGATTTTGAAGCGACAGGTTCTTTAGCAGCGTTGAGCTATTTTTGATAGGGGCAAAACTTACGAGTTCGCGTCACCGACATGCTAATGTGACGTATTAATTTTCACTTCTGTTTAAAGTCCCTATTATTGCCATTTTTTTTTTTAAATTCTTGTGGAAAACTGTCTGAATAATTTTACTTGAAACGCGTCTCATTCTTCTATCAGTTACCGGATCTTGTATTATTTTCTACACTGTAGCCAGATCATAATAACACTAAACTATATAAAATAACAGTAATATGGGGAGCCCATTTAGTGGGTGGCAAGTCCAAAGAGTAAACCATGGCAAGTCATCACCCGCCACAATAGTTTGACATGAGGCAGACATTGAAAGTTAGGTTAAATTGTATGTTATGGTCCCTTTAGGGTATATATAAAATCCTTGTATGTTATATCGTGAACTTGGGGGTGCTAAGTATAACGATACGAAATTAAAATTAATTTTAATGAACGACACGTGCGACCAACATTTTTGTAGGTTAAATTGGATGTGCTAATAATGATGCTAATATTTTGACATGAGGCTCAATTGGCGGCATAATTGATAGATTTTGAAACTTGAGGTGTTAGCTAACAGACGTACGATCGGTTGACGAACCGCCGTCCAACCAACGTCAGAGAAAGAGTGACAAAACATATTTCCCTCTCTTTCTCTCCCGTTGGTCAGACGGCGGTTGAGGTCAACCAAATCCACACGTCTGTTAGGGCTTTTATAGTACTAACAGACGTATGGATTTAGTTGACGAACCGCCGTCCAGCCAACTTGGGGGAAGAGAAAAAAAATCCTTTCTCTCCCGTTGGGTGGACGTCCGTCTCGTCTGTTAGCTACTTTAGAATCGTCTTCATGTCCAGCCACAGTCAAGTTAGGTTTTACCTCAGATCAGACAAACAAGGGAGGTATGCCTTAGTACAATTATCTTTCGTGTTCAAATGCCTCCGTGTTTCATCCACTTTTGTCACTACACCACTAAACCGCTGTAAGTACGACACACTTACTCATTTTTCACGCACATTAAGTAACTTGCTGCGATATCCAATGAACGAAATAGTTCATTGGTGTCAACTTATCTTTCAGAGCGTTTGGCGTGACCAAAATGCTGGCGTGTTTCTGGCTCAATGCGTAAGCATTGCCATTCAGCGTGGTAATGCCGCCAGCATACTGGATACGCTGCCAACTGGAAGTGGGCTTGAGCATTTGGATTGTCTTTAGACCTTTAACGTTCTATGGGCAGTCTAACTGTATATGTAGTGTTAGTATTAGCTTGTATTTTGTTTAGTTAACAAAGGTACTTGCCCCTGAAAAAAAAACTAAATAATCCACATGCAAAAAATGGCGGCAAGGTTGTCTACTGGGTGAGTTCGACTAATAACATCAAACTTGGTTCAGGCCAGATGCGTTATCGCACCCGCCACGCCACCTCACCATATCTTCCTTGTTCGACTGATCTAAGGGTTTTATCCTTTTTCCTATTAAGATATTTTATTCGACGCTTTAACGTCCTGGTTTATATGCACTGTCGTATTAATTAATATTATTCATCGGCACAAGTTTCCCATAACTGTTGATTAGTTTTATTTATATTTACTTAGGTTTATCTCAGATTTCCTTTAAAATACGTGTCAGTGCATAATTATTTTTTAAGTAACTGATTGGTATTATTATCATGGTTTTTTTAAAGTGAAAACTTCTTTAGCCGCGTTGAGCGATTTTTGTTAGGGGTAAAACTTATGGGTTCGCGTCGCCGACATGCTAATGGTTTTATCTTATTAGTTCTGTCGGCAGTCCCCATGACTGCCTTTTTTACTGACTTTCTTGTTATATTCTGTTTGTCACAAACCTTTGTGATACCCCACTGTAGGTACTTAGTAAGTCTTAGTTTAGATGAATTTTGTAAAGGTACTAAGTATTACGTAGAAGAGTTAGCGCCAATGTAAAAAAATCATCGCCGCATTGTATAATTTTCCACTACTAAAAATGTTAAAAGATGTATTATTGATATTTTTTCGTGTATTAAAGATGGATTATTATTTTGTTAAGAGTTATGTAGCTAACAGACAAAACGGGCTTGGCTGACGGAACGCTGTCCGTCCAACCAACGGGAAGGAAAGAGAAAATTGTCTCTTTCCCTCCCGTTGGTTGGAAGGCGGCTTAGTATCTACTATTCGATTACGTGCACGAGTGTATGAGATCAGAAAAACAAGGGATATGCTTTAGTACAATTATCGTTCGTATTAAAATGTCTCCGTGTCGCTGAAAACTGTAAATACGGCGTACTTACTCATTTTTACTCAGAACTAACCAATACTCCACATGCAAAAAAAAGGCGGCAATGTCGTCTGTGATTTTTGCAACATACAATAAGTTCTAAATGATCGTATAAAGATAATGTTGTGCTTACGAGTGTATAAAGAAAAGGAAGAAAAAATAATCTAAATTATCATTTTGACAACCGTAACGTTACACTTGCCGCGTCAGGAGAGATAGAGCTACGTGATAGAAAGAGAGCGGCTCTCTAGGTGAATATAGCGAGCGGTATCCAGCGCTGTGCGAGTTGAATTGCTACTTTATTGTCTCGTAGATAAGAGTCCTTATTTAAATTTCTTTGCGGAGTAAACTTTCTGTTCCTTGGTGTATGTATTCTTTGGTAGTGCGTAGTTACTGCCAGTGCCATTTGATGCGCCTAGCACCAGCTTTGCCTTGGAGTTGCGTCACATACAAATTGGATATCCACGAGAACTTGCGTGTCTCGTGTACCTTGCTAACCACCCATCACGATTTTCATGACGGTGACATTTGCCGTCCCAATTTGACACACTGACTGAATTTCACTTCGTTTTTCATGATTTTAACAGACACTGAAAGTTAGGTTAAATTGTGTGTTAAGTTGCGCACTTTTGGGGGTGCTAAGTTTAGTTACACGATATAGTTTTGTTTAATATAAACCGAACATTAATTTTAGAGGACGACACGTGCGTCCGATATTTTTTAAGTTAAATTGGAACTTAAGTTTGTGTATATGTCGTCATAATTTCAGCCGAATGACGTCCACTGCTGAACATAAGCCTCCCCATCGATCTCCAAAAGGGCCGGTTGGAAGCAGCCTGCATCCAGGGTTTCCCTGCGCTCTCTTTTAGGTGTATGTAAAGTATGTGCGTTCGCTCAACTCCCTAACGGCTAAATTGATTTTAATAAGATTTGGTAAAGATGAAACTTTTTTTTTCACAAAAATAAAAACTCAAACGTCCATGATTTTAAAAATAACATCACCATTAAAAAGCGGTGTTTATGTTCCCTATCGACTCCGAAACGGTTGGACCGATTTTGATGAAATTTTTCAGACAATCTTCAGATTAGCCCAGCGAGTGATCCTTTGAAGATTGGTAGTAACTTTTTGGTGTTTTAATAAATTTTCCCTGCAAAACAAGAACAAGAATTGAGTTTTATACATTCTCATATTAATTACATCATAGAAAAAAAAGTCATCAAAGTCAAAAGAGGTTGCTGTCGCTACCAAGGAGGTTGCATTGTTTTCATATTTCACTGGCAGATAACTAATGTTATAATGTGTTTTAATTATTTGGTTTGTGTGAGGTTATTTAAACTACATTCACTCGTGTTTAATTAACTCCTGATATTTTGAAGAACCAAAACCAAGCCAATAACAACAATCCAAATATAAAAAACACGGACAAGCTAACAACCATTTTAAAAACACCACGCCGTTGCCCTTCAAACCGAGAGTCACCCGTCGTATGTTCTTCTCTTTTTTGGATTCCATAGACACATAAATACTTTTTTCGTAAACCGCTCGATGTACCATAGACTGCAGTTCTTCTCGGTGTTGCCAACATGTGTAACTTTTAAGGCTACTTTTATCCCGGATAAAACGCGTTTGAAACCGCGTATCTGCGCTCGTAGTAATTTGACGTAACTCGACCTAACGTGCCAGTTTATCTCGAAGCTGGACTAAACGTCATGCCTGGACACGCAAGCTGTTTGTCCCCGCAAAACACCATTGTGTTGTCGACTTTAATATTCATAAGGCTGGTTATAGTAACGTGTCTCAAGTAATAACCGTCACAACAAATATATAACAAGCTACATAATTAAACAATACGAATGCTCATACAAATCTATCCTGCCGCGTCGTCACTTTTTTGGCTATTTTTACCCCCGACGCGAAAAGAGAGGTGTTATAAGTTTAACGAGTGAATATGTGTCTGTCTGTGGAATCGTAGCTCCCAAACGCTTGAACCGATTATGTTTTTTTTAAGTGAAAACTTCTTTAGCCGCGTTGAGTGCTTTAGTAAGGGGCAAAACTTATGGGTTCGCGTCACCGACATGCTAATGTGACGTAAGTTTTCACTTCTGTCGGCAGTACCCATGACTGCCTATTTTTAGGGTTCCGTACTTCAAAAGTAAAAAACGGATCCCTTATAGGATCACTTTGTTGTCCGTATGTCCTTCTGTCAAGACCCTTTTTCTCAGGAACGCGTAAAGATAAGAGAAATTTATATCAAATACTCAAATCTACGTTTTCTGTCAGTTGTGAAATAATCAAACTTGTAATTTTAGTGTCAGCTGGCCTGACAGACGTTATTCTGTCTTAGAACTGTCAAACGCGCGAAATAAAAACAACCTTAAAATCGTTGTTAAGTTTTCTGAAATTTTTCAATTTTCAGCTTAATTTTCTTAATTTTTCTTTCCATTAGAACCTTCTACAGAGTATTAAAAAACTTAAAAAGATTAATTAAATCGGTTACGTCGTTCTCAAGTTATGACGTGACCAAGGTAAATAGGGATTCATTTTTATCTATACTATAATACTATATTACTACCTATATAATGTAATCTATACTCTATACTAATATTATAAAGAGGAAAGATTTGATTGTTTGTTTGTTTGTTTGTTTGCATTGAATAGGCTCCGAAACTACTGAACCGATTTGAAAAATTCTTTCACTGTTGGGAAGCTACACTATCCCCGGGTGACATAGGCTCTAATCTATACCCGAGCGAAGCTGGGGCGGACCGCTAGTAATATTATAAAGAGCAAAGATTTGATTGTTTGTTTGTTTGTATGCATTGAATAAGCTCCAAAACTTAAGAACCGATTTGTAAAATTATTTTACTGTTTGGAAGCTACACTATCCCCGGGTAACATAGGCTATATTATATTTTCGAAAAAAATATGGATCCTTACTAAAACTCCAATAATGTAACCCAAGGTGTAAAAAAATAATATTTACAATTTTAACTTTGCGTATTTGACAGTTCTAAGACAGGAAAACGTATGTCAGGTCAGCTTGTATTTTATATAGATTGATAGAAGATAGATGTAATAAGTATTGTATAGTCAGAGTATGTGTAATGTGTATGCCGGTTCAAGTTTTCGACTAAATATAATTGGCGTGGCGAAGTCAGATCGTCGCCGTCTTTTTAGATGTTATTGTTTGTCTTAGAATTTTAAGTTAAGGTCTTGTGTGGGAATTGGTGAGTTCTGGACTAATATAGTAAAGTTGGAAAGAGCTGAGAATATTCCTCTGTCTAGTGACCTGCTTCTGCAGGTCATCATGGCTTATAAAGCCATGGTTATATTAACAGCAATGCAGTATATATATAGATAGATAACTATTTATTGTTCACACCATAAATGACATAAATAACCTATGGTCCTCATAAGCAAGCTTAAAATCGCACAACAAGCTATGGAGAGGGCTATGCTCGGGGTTTCTCTACGAGATCGAATTAGAAATGTGGAGATTCGTATACGAACGAAAGTTACCGACATAGCCCACCGGATACGACGTCCACTGCTGGACATAGGCCTCCCCCATCGATCTCCAAAAAGGCAAGTGGCCTGCATCCAGCGTTTCCCTGCGGTATCTTTTAACTAAGAAAATAAAAATAAAGACAAAAAGAATAAACTAAAGGGAAGCAACCCCGTACAAGAAAAGTTTTTTTAAACGTATTTTTGTATGTGCTCTAATGTAAAAACAGTACTATTTACAAGCGTCAAACTTGGCAAGATTATAGTACACATTCTAAAGTAAAACAACAATTAATTATAATTATTAATGGCCAAGTGCGAGTCGGTGACAAAAAAAAACAGTACCACGCCAAGCAACGACAGGCGCGGTCGATACCTGGCTGGGTGACCGCCTGGGCGTGATGTTATCTTTTTGCGCAAATTTTTGTATTGTGTCGTGGTACGGAATCCTCCCTTCCGGTCACTTGGATCCACCACCAGGCTCCACCGGTGGAGCCAAAGCTATTTTTTTCTCTTGAATCCACCCGCTGAGGTATCAAAGTATAAACATAATATTAGTATGCTACTTCGATCCACCATCTATGGGATCCAGATATAACAATTTATTAGAATGCCACTTCGATCCATTGAAGTGGACGGAAGCCACGGGAGCCACAGAAAAGTTATTTTTTTCCTACCGAAGCTATCGACTCCATTTAAATTATTATTTGGGTATCGCGCGAGCCCGACTCGCAATTGGGTGGTATATTATTTTGTTTTTTAAGCTTTCTGTTACGCAAACAGCAATGGCAGAAAAAAACACAAAAACGTATAGACAAACAAACAGTTACAATATTACACAATATTGACACACATAAATATATTGTAATTTTATGTTTACTACGTTTATTACATCAGTAAAGCTATTCCCCTCAGCCATAATCTCATGACGAAACTGATTATATACTTGTAATTATTTTTATCTTTGTTGATAAGTTGCCACGACTAGATTTTGCTATAGTTATTAGAACGTATATTTGTGGTATACCTATATCTATACTATAATATTATAAAGAGGAAAGATTTGATTGTTTGTTTGCATTGAATAGGCTCCAAAACTACTGAACCGATTTGAATTTGATGAAAAATTCTTTCACTGTTGGAAAACTACACTATCCCCGGGTAACATAGGCCATATAATTTAAAAAAAAAATGGGATCCTTACTAAAACTCCAATAATGTAACCCAAGGTGTAAAAAAATAAGATTTACAATTTTAATTTTGCGTATTTGACAGTCCTAAGACAGGACAACGTCTGTCAGGTCAGCTAGTATTGTATAAAAATGTACGTGATTATAACGTAAATATAATGATTTTACTGTAAGTTGAGTATATATAAACGAACAATCTGTTAGAAAGAAAATAAATGAAAACTCCAAAAAAGTAACAGGGTTAGTGTTACTGGTTACAACTGATTACTAATCAGTTAGCATTCATTCCTCATTACAAAAAAAACTTTTGTAATACGACTTTACGAAATTCTCGAGAAAAAAAATACATTTCAACAAAAACAGCCGTTCTATAAAAAAAAAAACATTCGGCCCGGACTAAAATCATTGGCTAAACGTAGATTTATTCTATATAAGAAAAGATATATGAAACAGCAGATGTTTTCCCCGCGAATTTTGATAATACGTACAGTAGTTTAGTAGTTAAGAGGATGCTAACTGATTACCATTAATCCTGTATAACGTAAAAAACAATAATAAAAAATATAAATAAGTAACAAATTACCAATTTGAAACCGAAAAGACAAAACACAAACAGCGAGTTATAAAAGCTTGCAGATCTAAAGCTTAAACAACGCAAATAAAATTGATTCTCAAAACTCGCCAATAGTTGATAAATGTTTTGTTGTAATTCATTAATAGGCGTTTGGCTGCCAACTCGCCTGATGTTAAGCGATGATGCGGTCTACGATGGAGCATGCTTGCGTAGTAAACTGAATCTCTTCTTTTGAAGAAGAAGAAGAAGACTCTTGATTTGTAGACACCCAGATTGTAAATATCGGGGAACACCCATCTAGGCAGCGCATTCCACATACTAGCAGTTCGCACAATAATAGAATCAAAGCTCTTTGTACGGGTTTTAGGAAAAGCAGATAACCTTGCTGGAAAACTAGAGCCGCAGCCAGAAGATACTGGTCAAGGGCGACTCACGTCCGAAGTCAATCCTCCTCAGACGTGTCATATACACAACAATACTAAGATTTACAATGCAAAGCCCGTAGCTAGCCGTGAATGAAACTAATTAACTAGCAATTATGATAATTATTATCGTATCGCTAACGAACGGTCGGTCTGAGTTCGAGATAATAATAGATATATTCGTTACTATTTTATAGCTTTTAGAGCGGTTTCATGGTTGATATTCCGAAAACCCGTAAGAAGTGCTTTGATTCCTCTTTTGGAGTGCGAATATCAAGACTGGAATACGCTATCAGAATGAGTGTTCCCTGATAATTACGATTTGGGTGACTTCAAGTCGCGAGTGAATCGGTTTCGTCTAGCCAAGCGTCGCAGACTGCATCATCGCTTAACCACAGACGAGGTGGCGGTCAAACGTAAGCCAATACAATAAAAATAGCTGATAAATGATACTTAAACAATACGTAAAGCATTAGCTGAACCACGCTTTATAAGGGTTGCTAGGAAAATATATATCCAGTTTTTTTAAGCCTGATCGACCCCGTTGTCTGAAATTAGAAATCGTTTAAACTATCTGTAAGCTTTCGTTGCCTATAGATACTATAAACTATCTCTAATTGGTTAGTTTTGGTTTAGCTTGAATAGATTTTTGGTTTGAATAGCCTGATTTCAGTTATATTTCAATTTCAATACTTTTTCAATTGCCATATCAAATTTCTACCAATTTTTTTACTGGTTTTTACTATAATCTTAGATCTTTTACCCCACCTAAATTGTATTAAATACTTAAAGTATTATTTATTGTTACATTGGTTTATATAACTGTATTTTTGGTGTGGTAGAGAAGGAATTTTGTATTATTTTTCTTCTTTGTCTATGGTAATTTCATTAAAAAAATTACTATGTAAATTTCTCTACCTGTATTTTATTTTTATTTCTGGTGTACACATTAAAAACCTGTTTCATCATTATCACCTTATCATGTTCCCACTGCTGGGACACAGGTCTTCTCTCAGAGAGAGATGATGGACCCTAAACTCCCATGCTGGCCCAGAGCATTTCGGTGAATGTCATATAATTTTTTTGGGTTGATGAGGTTCTTGGACATACCGGTTTTCTCACGATGTTTTCCTTCACCGTTGTTGAGCGATTGCATCGAAACTGCGCACATAATTTATTTAAGTACTAATTAAGTCATTGGTGCAGGGGTCGAGGATTGAACTGGGTGCTGTCAGATTGTAAAGCGCACATGTTTCAGCTCGGCCACCATCGCTCTTCAAAAAAACTTCTATCTCACTTCATTTTCAAGCAAATATCATTACATAATCGCTTTTCACATGTGCCCAAAAGTCAATCACACTGATTACCTATATCTTCAGAAATATGTCACCTATCTGATAAGACGGGAGTCGATACGTCCGGTCGTCCGTGCACTTAGAGTACTACTATCCGCGTTTTTATCGTCACGCACGAAAAGTTTATTTGTATTTTTTTATGATAATACTCCATCGTAATCAGTCTCGTGTGAAGTCTCGACGTGACCTAACGTACCTTGACGTACCGTATCGTGAGTTAACAGTGTTTGTGAATTTCAAGTCGATTTTGTAAGTGAATGACAATTTTGATATAGAGTTACTGACGGACTTTTCGGATAATTATTACAATTAAATATATTGTCTTAATATATTTTTCATCTGTTGATTTGGTTCAAGAGTGATAAATAAACTGTTAAGGGTATTTTACTTTCGTGAAAACAAAACACGTGAATTGCTGTGTGATTCCATCAAAAGCTTTTTGTCTTGTGTAAAATTTAGCATAAAACTCAGTTTTATTGGAAATAGACTGTAAAAGTTATACAGTAGAACAAAAACAATGAGTCTTGGTTATACCCGTGCCTGAACTAGTGCCGTTTGTTCAATAGATAAATTCTGAGCACAATGTAAAATACCATTGAGTAAGGTTATTACAATGTATGTGAGCATATAAACTGCATATGCTTAGACAGGTGTATATAATAATACGAGTATGCTACGCTTAGGTGGTTACAACTGAGAGCAGATATGACAAACACACGTATAATTCATTTTCATACATTTGCACGCTTCACAACCGAAGGTTGTTCTGCTCTAGCTTTTATTTATCATGCAAAGACACCATGTAAATGAAGAATTATATTATCAACGTCGATGTGTCGGTACGATAACATTTCTAGTTTTTACTAGGTCGGTTTTGGAACCATGTTTGTGTGTGTTTTGTTAAATGGGAGTTTTTTTTTGTTATTTTTCGCAATGGCCTGTCGTATTTGTTCTAAAAATATCCCTTGCCATAATATGTTTATTATAATCTCAATTTGGCTATCACAAAACAAGACTAACTGACTTAGTGCTTTAAATTCTTTCAAATATAATTTAACTTAACTATTGTAACCATATTAGGCTAAAAAGCAAAGCCAATTATACTTGACGTATTATTGTCGAGTTGTCGTTTTCTAACTGTCACTTTCGTGTCACCAACATCGTTAAAACTTGGCAACATGGCAACCATTGTTTTCTAGCCTTGCAATTTTCGCCAAATCGAAAGCTCAATGGCACTTCTACGGTTATTTGCATATTGCGAATACGATTTTCACACCACATGTTAGGGTTGTCAGACATCAACGGCAATTTTTATAGGTATGGGATATTTTTATTAATTTATCCAATATTAATAATTTCATTATTATCTTTATTCCCTGCTCATTTATCTCATCTCTTCTAATGATTTAAGGTTTGCGTTTATCAAAGGTTTTAGCAACCCTGTAATTTTCGAAACACTTGACTACTGAAATTAGTGCCACAATAGTTATGTTAACCAACTTACAATTTTTTGTTGAATTTACAAGTGTAAAAAAATATTTTTTTGTTAAATAAATAACTAGAATTTCGGTACGACTGATTAAAATAGTTTCGCTTCGTCACTGACGCAAGCATGGAAATGTTTAAGGACATTCTTTATCTGTTAATTGGTTAGTTTAAGCTTTAATTACTGTTTAGCGCCGGTTGGCATTTTTAATCAGCGACGGTGCCTTCAAAGAGAAGGAAGGAGACGGAGCAATAAATGATGTTGCGTTTCGCTCACCTACAATTCCCACGGGAATTCCGCAAAAGACCTTGGTGTTCATAAAAACTATGAATTTGAGACTAATCCGAAAAAACAACATGTTGTTAAGTGATACTTTAATTATCTAAAAATTAAGTTTCTAAAACGGTATTTAGAGACTGGGGACGTAATTAACTCAATTGAGTATTTTAACTACATCCATGTACCTACTAAATTGTTAACAACTTGGGTTGAGAATTTTAATAACGTTATAAAACACATGGCAAATGATACCAAGAATGGATCAAGCACGATTTTGTAATGCTTCTAAGCGTGCAAACAATCCAATGATTGACGAGAAATGTCTAACAGATAACTCTGACAAAGATAAGACATCGAAAACAAAAATTTCCAAAACTAAGTAATCCCATAAAATATTAGATAATTTAAAATCCGGAGACGATAAATGTAGTTCGCACTTTAAGGTGCGTAGGTGTATGTAAAAATCAAAATCTTGAAAATCCAGCTATCACAATTGATAACGATAAAGCTACAAAATCTGCAGTCGGCTCCCGTCAGATAACAAACCTGATTGTCTATGATAAATCACTCGAATGGCCTCGGCCTGTGACGAAACTGTCACTTGCTTCGGAAGTGATAAAGGTTGAGAAGAAAATTGTCGACGAAGAAATATAAATTCCTTCCATGCGCAAATGTGTATAAAATCAGTTCATAGCATCTTATAAGTTTCATGAATATAGAGCTTTGTAAAGGAAACTAAATATTGAAAGATAATCGTAAGTCGTATATGCAGTTTTAATAATTATTCCGGAAAATGTCATAGCTGATATGAAAATTTATTTCGTGAAATCTCTTAAATTTATTATTTATTTGGTTTCACAATCATAATTTAGTGACTAAATAATCAATAATAATGTGACAATTCTCGGCTGGTAATATCAAGAAAAAAATCTACTGTAGAGTATCTTTCTAAGTTTGCGTTGAAAACTGGGTCATTGTAAATCAAATTTCAAGTAAACAGTTGCAATAATACTTATCAATTATATTTGAAGAGCTGTCTGCATTGTTATATGAGATTATGTATTAATGTTATGATTCAGTACGAGTATAAACAAAAGTATTTGCAGTAGCTCTCGTGTCTTGTCACACTTTCTGGGTTAAGATTGCATGAATCAGTCGATACGTCGAATAGTTTACTGATATTAATCGTATTATACAACTTATATACCACGTATTCATTAAATCCACTTTCAGTAACTTTATATATGTAAAAAGAAAATTATATATATAGGTATGTTATTATAGAAACTGACGTGGTTTTCACACATTTTATTTATATTACACAGGAATTACTCACGTAAGATTAAGCCGGTCACTCCGACTATAGTTTCAACCGCATTAGGCAGTCTTTTTCAAGGGAAATGCGCGCGCGCGGCTGCGTCTCGCTTGGCACGTGCCAACGGTTGAAACTATAGTCGGAGTGACCGGCTAAATCTTACGTGAGTAATTCCCGTGTAATATAAATAAAATATAGGTATGTTATTCTTTGGAATTTTTGGGCTAAATTCAAATAACAGCTATTGTTCCGTTGCATTTCAAGTACCTGACGCAAATAAGTGTGCAGTTAAATTTAACGTTTTCTTCTGAAGGTACTAATTAAAACGAATACTTTAGTTTAATAGGTCATTTAGTGATACTTTATGACGCTGCTGTACGCTTGGCAATCAATCACTAGTCTTCCACAGTTCACGATCGTTTCAGGGAGTTTGCTGATTTCTGTAGTTTCTTGTACATTGGTCTTTTATTATTTACTTATAAGTTTTTTGTAGCATTATTACGTTACTCTTGCTACTCCTATTAACTCTGTGTCATCTATGTGTTCCTGGAATGCAACATAATATGCATTTTAATATATTTTGTACAACGCTGTGCCACTTTCACTTCTCAATCTTTGAGATAATATTTGCAAGTTTATTGTCCTATATTTCGTACAGATCACAACTATTTGCTTAACACATAACATGACCGTTATGTGCATATTGTTCAACTCAATGCAGCTATCTTATCAAGTTATCATCTTCCATCAACTGGGGCGTTGTTGATTTGTAGTTTAACGTTATCAGGGGTTCCTTACATATTTGCTCAACGCATTTCTCTTGCTTCATGTATTTCTTTAACAGTTTTATTGTCGGCTGTTAACCTTTCAGTTTTTATTACATTACTCATTTGTTGTAAAGTATTTTTCAAGATATGCCAACAATGACATAATAAAATTAGTTACATTTTATATTTGATGTTTTTTTTTAAATTAATAATAGTCTTGCGTTTGACCGCCAACTCGCCTGATGTTAAGCGATGATGCTGTCCACGATGGAGCACGCTTGCCTAGAAGAAACTGATTCACTCGTGATTTGATGACACCCAGATTGTAACTATTGGGGAACACCCATTCAGGCAGCACATTCCGCAGACTAGGAATTCGAGGTTAAATAGAGGATGAAAGCTTGTCTACTATAAGTCTATATTATAGTAATTGTGAAATAACTCAAAGTACAGACAGTACAGCTTGTTTTAGAAATCCTAGTGAAAAAAAAGGAAAGAGATAAAAGAAGACATAATAAAAAAACAAAAAGAGGTTGTCAAATATAATTTCCACAACCCTAGAATACTATTACTACTAATCTAATCTCACGTTACACGTCCTACAACTATAACGTAAACAATATTAAACTTGTAATGCATACGCGTGGTGCCTCAATTATTATTTAATAGCTTTCTCGGTTCTAGAGCGGATCACGTGGACGTGGTCACGTGGAATATTGCCTCAAGTTTGCTTTCATCGTCTTTATTGATACTCTTTGATTAAATCCCGAATAAAGGACCAGGCAATCAAGCTATGTGATTTGAGACAAGGTTTTGATGTTTTCATTTTTTTACTGATACATATTGATTGATTTAAATGTTAAACTATCCAGTTCCCATAAGTAAGTGCCACATTTGCAAGCAACAGCTTTTGTATCGTAAAAAAATCTTTGTTCAAAAAACTTAATTCATTCTGCAAAATAAAGCTAGTATGATTGTATTTTGTAGGTGTATGAGTAGACTTAGGTACATTTATACAGCCCTGCTACCCCCACATAATTTTGTTTTCTTTACACGTACTTTTTTCTATAAATTTTACCTATATTTTTAAATAATGATATCCTATGAGTACTAAATTAATTCCTCCTTATTTCCCATTACTTGCATATTAACCTTTTTATCAGAATTCCATCTGAGCGATTCGTTTACGGTGTGTTAGTTTCACGATCGGTAAGGTCAGCTCGAGCGAAGGAAAACGATTGTAAGTAATGAAGTAACATAAAGAGTTACAGTGTGTCTGTTATTGTTTCAGTATGATTGTTATTATTTATGATGAGTATTGCTGCTAGATTGTCTTCTTGCTTATTATAAGCATGCGTGTAACCCTCAGAAAAAAATAAATGGAAGTGTTATACCTACCTACAGTTTCCCCATTAGCTCTAACACCCCCCGTGGTCGTCCATTTGATAAGATTTTGTCATCTTGTTTGCAGTTGTGTGCCGCTTTATATTGAAGTGTGCGTTTGTAGAACTAGTAAGAGTATGTCAGTGTGTGCAATACGTGTTTACCTCGCCCCCTTCAGTTTTTGGCAGACTTTTTTCAGTCCTAGCTCGAGTTTAAGGAAAATTCAAACTACATAATTATGATCTAAGGTTTTACCACCTGCCTGGTGTTCAGCGCACTTTTTTGTATTGTTCTGCTTATTTTTCAAACATTTAGTAAGCTGATCTGTACTTTTGCGATGTTTATGCCAGTTTAGTTTATGTCTTCGTTTTTCTTTCAATTACTAGTTTTGAGAAGACTTGTAAGATCACCATTTTGCTATCCATCTATAGTCTCACTTAGACATTAACTAAGTCAATTAAGCGGATGTCACCTAAAATTGCATAATTGCCGTCTCGTTTTCGTGCGATTCGATTTCCATCAGTGATAAGTTGACAGCAGTTTTTAAACTAAATTTTCGCCGATTTCAAACAGATTTTAACAAGATTTTAATGGGTTTTTTTTAATATGAAATGGCTTGCTTTTGACCTCCACTTTGCCTAATGTTAAGCGATGTTAGTCTACGATAGAACACGCATGCCTAAAACTCGGTGATTTGAAGACCAGATTGTAACTATCGGGGAACACCCACTCAGGCAGCGCATTCATCAGACTAGCAGTTCGCACAATAAAATTGGAATCGAAACCCTTCGTACGGGTTTTCTGAATATCAACCATGAAGCGGTGTCGCCTTTATTGAATCAGTAGGATAACAAGAGTGTGGAAAATATTTTCTTTGGTTAAATTTTAAGAAAATGTTTTCCCTTAAGGGGTGTTAAATTACGATATGAATCCCGTTTATTGAACCTCCCATGTAGTTGTAACTTTTTTGTAAACATGTAGTAATTATTTTATTTAACAACAATCGATTATATGCACAGACAACTCGTAAGTAATCAAGTTTTAGAATGAGGTGGTACAGATAAAGTAAGGTAGGTCACACCCAGTATCTGTGATATCAGATTCTCGTGTATCGCCGTGATTGATTGTCTTACTTAGATATAAATCACTTAATTACCTACACACGTATATTATAATCGTAAAAGTAGACACTAAATAACTGCTTTCGAGCCACGAAAAATCATCATGCATGCGGGGTAGAGGGCCTAGCTAGACGAACTGGACGGGCGTGTTGATGGACCCATTTAGAAAATACTGTATTGAAGAAAAAGAAGAAACAGAAATGTAGACCTCTAGTATTTTTACTGGTCTTATTTTTTTTTTTATAGTAGATAAGCATGCGCTTGGCCGCCATCTCGCCTGATGTTAAGCAAAGATGCGGTCTACGATGGAGCACGCTTGCCTAGAAGAAACCGATTCACTATCGACTTGAAGACAACCAGATTGTAACTGACGGGGAAAACCCATTCAGGAAGCGAATTCCACAGACTAGCAGTTCACACAATAAATGTGGAATCAAAGCGCTTCGTACGGGTTCTCGGAATATCAACCATAAAACGATGTCGATTTTTTGTGCCCGCCCTGGCGGTCCGATAGAAAGAAGGGCAGGAGGGAATTAAATCATGCAGATCTGATGCACACTCTCTTATTTTCTCAACGGATCTACCAACAGGCCCGTTTAGTTTATATAACCCTGTTCAAATCACCCTGTATTAATATGCAATCCATGAAATATTTCGATTGAAAATAACCACCTAAATGCTCATCCATATAATATGTTATAGATCAGTGGAAATCGCACACTGTGCGATTCACGCGATCTTTCTTGCCTCATACCTGCAAATGTGGAATGAGCTAACATTTCGAGAAGCTACAATATGGAGTTTTTCAAAAGGCGAGTTCATAGATCAAACTTACAAGTATCCATAGGCGCCGGTGACTGCATACCATCAGGCAGCCCGTCTGCTTGTTTCCCACCTATAAAAACTTGATAACAAATTGTACCCAAGTGTGAAAATATAATAAATTAACACTTCAGATTCGAGACCTACTAATCCACGTCCTTATTTGAAGTCCTGGTTATCGGTTTCATGTAATTACGTCATGAAACGTACCTGAACGATATCTGTTAAATTACGTTGGGAGTTATCGCTTCATTAACTACTACAACTTACAACTATAACTTACTTTTAAGATGGATTACTATAAGGGGAATATACATACAGGGTTACTGGTAATCAGTTAGCATCCTCTAAAGGTCGGCTTCATTATGTCAAAACAATAGTATATTATGCATTTTTTTTTGTAATGTTTGTAATCTTATCTCATTTGTCATTTCTGAACCGATTTTTTGTAATATCAAAGATATACTTTTAAATTTTCATTTAAAGCGGTTCAGTAGATTGGCTTTTAAATCTAAATAACTGCAAAATTTCATATTTACAAATTTTGTGAATTCGGTTTTTTAAATTCATAATTATTCGATTTTATAATCAGAGAGTGTCTGCGAGACGTTACCTTCAACCGCATTTGATCGATGATTATAATCCCCAGGTAATCAACTGGTGGGTAATTATTTATTGTTAATTAATGTCAAACGTCACGTGATAGTCATCTGATGTGCGCATATTTAACTTAGATAGTGAAACTATGGCAGGTATCACAGATATATATCAAGAAAGATACCGCAAGCATGTCAAATTATATGAAAACTTAACGTGCTGCGCGTTTTATACGTACTATGACGACAAGAGAGCAATTTAGTGTGTCACAAAATCACTTTTACGGTTTACTTAAATTAGTGCTACTAGAGACCTAAACCGGGATAGACACCGTAGTTCAAGTTGTATAAAAACTCAGTATACCGCATTTTTTTACCTACTAAGACGTCACGAGAGCAATTTAACGGTAGTGTAACTCCATTCGCATGCCCATCTGCTTTTTAAAGGGTATTACAGTTTACTATACATTTCTAATTTTTGGAGCGATAGTGGCATGTGCGCTTTACAATCTCACGGCACTCGATTCGAACCTTGCTCCTGCGCCAATGACTTATTTAGTACCTTAATAATAATTATGTGCAGTTTCGATTCCATCGCTCAACAACGGTGAAGGAACCGGTATATACAAAGAACCTCAAAAGTTCAGAGACATATGACATTCACCAACATGCACTGGGTCAGCATGGTGGATTAGGGCCGATGACGATTTAACCACTTGACTGCTCTTCCTTTACCCCGCCGTGAGCCAAAGGTACTAAATTTTCAGCATAATCTTTTTCGAGCGGTTCAATCTTGGGCGCGAATGGAATGAATGTGCGCGACCAAGTGGTTATATATTATTTGATTAGAGCCCATCCTCTGTCTCTGAGAGAATGCCCGTGTCCCATCAGTGGGACCATGATAGGCTGAAATGATGATGAATTTATCATTTTTGTATTGAATAATGCAGCTTGCTAGTTGAAGCATTGATCAAACATAAGACATGCAAACCAGATGAACTCGCGGGATCTATCTTGGTAAAGTTCTGTGGTAGGTATATGTGCAAATGAGGCATCTCCTTGGTAACAAACTTTTCTTTACAATTTACATTATCTTGAATTCTTTAAATCCCTCTCTTATCTTAACTTTTTCGTAGTTATTTAAATCCGACGGTTTCAAAAATTGACCTTGACGATATCTTAATCTTGGTAAGTATTTAAGCGCATAGTACTACAAAATTGACACGAGCGGGTTTATAAATATTATTACGATAATATATTTTGGGAATTTCAGAAATAGTCTTGCGCTCTGTTTCTAGTAAAAAAATCAGTCATGGGGACTGCCGAGAGTAGTGAATACTAATACGTCAAATTAGTAGGTCGGTGACACGTACCCATAAATTTTACCCCTACCATAAATTGCTTAACACGGCTAAAAACAAATGTATGTAAGAAAATTTGCTGAATAAGTTCTTAATGGTTATATTATAACTGAAAAAATTATGTAAATAGATATATTGATTTAATATAAATAGTATAACGAAAGATATTCAAAAATATTATCGTCGGAAAACTACATGCCAACTCGAATCTCTTGAAGGCGTTTACATAGTTGGAATTACATGAAACTTGAGTCATAGACAATAAGTACATGAAAAACTGAGTGACACAAGTCGAGAAAAGCTTAATTCGTATGCTGATAAAAAAAACTTGGTCACCAAAACACATACAGACATTACACACAATCAAATATGCTGTGACAATGTAAAACTTAGTAAAAACCTGAGAAAGCCTGACAAAATTTTCGTGACGTTACAGCAAATATTAAATATTTGGCCTCAGTAACGCACTCATATGATATCGTTATCACCATCTCAACACCGTATCATGTATCATCATTCATCATTCGAAATCTTGACGGGCCGATGTGATTCTGAACCGAACTTGTTCCATTTTGATAGTATCTGTCAACGCGTAAGCAAGTTCACCTATATTCTTTTCCTAATTATATAATCCTGTTGCATAATTTTCAACAATAACATTTAAAAAAATCATAACATTTGTTTGTCTAATCTTTTGGCATCCATTTTTCGCGTGTCATTGACATTATCAGAAATAATTACGCATGGTGACGTTATATACTGAGAGTACTGACGTTTTATCTTAATTCCATTTTGGTTCATTATAATTAAGAAAATCGACTTGAAATTCAGTATCCGTTTTCTTCTCCTAATTATATAATCCTGTTGCATAATTTTCAACAATAACATTTAAAAATAAACATAATATTTGTTTCTCTAATCTTTTGGCATAACTTCTTCGCGTGTATTAACATTATCAGAAATAATTACGCAAGGTGCTAAATGTTTATCTTAATCCAATTTTGGTTTATTGGGATCAACAAAATCGACTCAAAGTTCAGTGTCAATTTTCTTCTCCTAATCGTGTCATCATGTTGCATAACTTTCAATATTAACATTTAATATAATAATATTTGTTTGTCTAATCTTTTGGTATACTTTCTTCGCGTGTATTAACATTATCAGAAATAATTACGCAAGGTGCGTCACTGACTTTTATCTAAATCCAATTTTGGTTCGCTAGGATTAACAAAATCGACTCGAAGTTCAGTATCAGTTTCTTTTTCAGTATCAGTGATTGAGTGCAAGTGATTTTTAGTGATTTCAAGATGTGTACAATACGTGGATTGAGCTAGTGGCCATGTCAGTGAGGTGACGAATGGACAGCCCATAGTGGCGTAGTGTTTAGTAATACGGAAACATTCCTCTATTAAAAATTCTGACCCAGGGCCCGGCGGAAAACAGCAAGGATATCTGCAAAATGACCAAGGGCCCTCGGAAAGTTAAACTAGTCATTGTAGTCAACAATAAGAAAGAGTGAGTATTCTTTTATTTTTAATTGTTTTTGTGTGTTTTTAAGTAGGTTCCCACTTTCTTATACAGGGTTACGCGGAAAGGGTTTAATAAGCCGATAGGTTTCCATAATACCCATCATTATAAACAAGTTTTACTTTGGTACCAGCTCTGAAATATCAACTGCTGCAACTACAAAAAAAAAACAACTGGTCCATAGAAAACGGTATTTAATTAATTCACACTCGACAAAATTTATCGATAACCTGATATTATTATGGTACCCTTATGGCTTAGTACACCCTATCCGCGTAACCCTATATATATTCCTCGATTGTATACAGGTTCCTACCCAGTATCAAATTAATTTTTATTTTGTCCAAAAGTCTGCAATCGTCGTAAGTTTTTTTCTACAGCGCTTAATATGAATGAAGTTCCAAAAACAAAAACTAGTGAACTTAATTTAAAAATCTATGTTTATAGTTCTTTTTCGAAGTTAATTTATCTAATCATAATTCTTCTTCGTCCTGGCGCTATAAGTCAGCATATTTTTAGCAAGTTACAAATACTTCAGAGACCATGATAGTGATACTAACATGAAGGTCTTTCATTCCTCGATTAAACACAACCGTTAAAAAAACTTGATTATCTGCGATTTGCAAGTTTACTCCGCAACTGACGTCGCCGGATACGAACGATTTTACATCTATTACAGCATGCAATTAAGCCGATTTTACATTGCGATTGTATTTGCATATAATACTACGTTCATTCAGGAGTCCCATTCAAGTTTTGATTGTAACAATCGTTTCTTTATCTGTTGTTTTATTTATGTAATTACAGTCGTTAAACATTTTCCATGATTAAGTTTTATTGCCATTAAGTCAGTTAGTCATATAATGTTATAAATTATGTAAAAAAAATTGGCATAACAGTCAGGCGTATAATTGAGTCGATAAAGTGAAAATGAGCCCAAACTTCTGTTCATAAAAAATAAAAATGATGGGTTGTAAATTTCATGAATAATGTATAAATTAGGTGACGTAGTGTAGTTTCAAAATGAAGGAATATAGCATCGATTAAATATGCCCAAAAAGCATTTATGTGTCGTTATTGCAATGTTGATAATAGGTATACAAGGTAAGTATTTACTTAATCCAAAAAAAAAAACATAACTCGTTATTTATCTTCATCAGATAAATATCTGAAATGATGAATATGACCATTGAAGTTCCTTAAATAATCGTTTATAAAAAGAATTTACCTAAATATTCTAATTTTTTTCTTTAGGATATAATAAGCCGAAAAGAGAAACAACAAACCCCCAGAAATCACAAAAAAAATTCAGCTGTTCCATACATTTTGTTGAATGTTGAATGACATTATTCTATGGAATAGCTGATATTTTTTTTTTTCGATAAATCAGGGCTAATCCTATAGTAAATGATCTTCTTTCGGCTTAGTACACCTCAATCTTATAATATTTACTTTAATTTCTCATTGAAACGAATTTTGCGGACCTCATTCTTAAATTTGGAAATCCAATATGTCTTATTACACTGTCAGTCTTTTCAGTAAAACTATCAGTTTAGGTAGCTCGCTGAAGGATGCAATTAGGCACGATGACATATATTCCAAAAATTAAATACCTATTAACATCGCAGCCACCATTTCGGCGTATAGCATTACCGTTCCCACAGATGAGGTTAGAACAAATTGACCCCCTGATGAATTTGTGGTTCAATCCACAAGAGGAATGCGATTTGATGAGCCTTCGACGCGGTTAAGATTATTAACAAGCTGATCTGAACCTTTTACCAAACTTTTAAAGTTCACAATTGACTATAAAGTTGTCTAGAGCATTGAAGATGACTATTGTCAAATTATGAGGCATTACGTGTCTTGTTTCAATGTAATAAGGTTCATGTTGAGATGATGTGTTCGAGTTAATGAAAGAGGGTCACACGCAACTAAACTCTACAATTGATGACAATGATGATTTAACATATGGAAACCTTGGACATGGGGAAATGTTTGGCTTTGTTATGATTATTTGCCACGCGTTAAAATTTGTATCTTAATATATTTAGGAAAAAAAACGAACACAAGTTTTAATTCTTGAGCTATTCATAAATTACTTATTTGTTTACTATTAACATTATAATCACCAACCCATTGCCACTTGCCACTAAACGGTAAGTATAAGGTCCCTCTCTTATTTTGAGTCAATCTTAGTGAGCTTTTTCCCAATATGAAATCAATTCACATTCCTACAGGTATATGATTTTTAACGGGATATTTTATAGACTAAAAAGAGGATAGACCGTTTTTCTGCACCTAAATTTGAACTTTTTTGCCTGCACCCGCATTCTCCAGTCAGCCTTTGAACACTGCATGTAACTGCGCCGAAATATCGGAAGCTTCATCTATAACCTAAACACGGTAAATAATCATAATAACTAAAGTTGTATGATTATTTACGGGATATTTACCGTGGTAAGGTTGTGGAATGAGCTCCCGATATTTCGGCGCATTTACATGCACCATATAACTTTAGTGTACAACCGTGATAGTTTAAGACAGTGTTTTATCATAATAAGTGAAAAACGGGGATAGTTTAAAATTTTTGATTCTTGTTCTGTCACTCTTCTTCTCGGTGTTACATCCAACAAGAAGGTTGACTATCATTAACTTAACCCCTTTTCACCCTTCTATAATGTCCGAAGATTTTGACCTACGGGGTTACGCCTTTTAAATGTTCAGTTTGCTTGGTTTGTCTATGCACTAGTTATCTTATGGCTTATATTTTACAATCATCTGAAGGAAAATCACGTCGTGCTGTGAGGGCTGGAGACTGACATGATAACATTTGCTACGATCGTTTTACGTTACGGCGTCTGACAGATCTCTGCTCTCTCTCTCTCTCTCTCTCTCTCTCTATTCTCGGCTCTCTCGTCTGATTATACCATGATACCTACTACCCATAGGTATCATGGATTATACAAATTTCTGTTAACGTTAATGCAATTGAATAGGTAATCGCTATTCGAAAAAAACTTGAACTAGGCATTTGGGTCACTCTGAGACGCTCTTCCCTATGTATATACTATTACCTCTTGCAATGATTTCAAGACCGGGTTACAAGAGTTTAAGGTAGTTATTATTAAGGATGTTAACATTTTCTTTACCTATTTATATTTCCCTAATTTCCCGCATTTTGCGCCAGCTACTAGACCTTGGACGAGTGACTTCCTATCACGAAGGACGCGTAATCACTGTGAGAGTGAACGGTGACGGTGAACGGGCACTATTAAATGGATGACTGCTACTGGCTTATAGCTTCCGTGTTGTGACCTGGCAATGATTAGGCAGAAAATGTAGAGGATGAATTTGTGTGAACTTATTGAGAGGGTTTCCTCTGGGTTGAGAAAAGATTCAAGACACACCTGAAGAAATTAATTCTTATAAAAATCATGCATTTGTTGTAAAAGTTGATCATAAGTAGAGGCAATCATTGCATCAATCAAACAAATGATATAATGTTAGATGATGAATATTGCACGCTAGGAAGGCGTCAGCATTTGAAACTATTCCTAGAACATCTTTTGTACAAAGTTATTGCGATAAATTCTAGTGTAGCCCTCAACCCGAGGAGTTGCCATCTTCCACAACATCTCATATATCTCTGTTTTACACTAACACGGTTATTCACTAAAGTTATATAATCATTAACAGGATATTTACCGTGATAAGGTTGTGGAAAAATACTCATCTAAAATTTGTTCAAAATGCCATACGCAATGAGTGTGTTTTGTCGGGACTTAAGAGTTCCAGTGATAGCAAAAGAAAGACTAAGAAAGAGGGTAGATCGTTTTGTCTGAACCTAACTCTAAACTTTTCGGCCAACCATGCATTCTTCAATCTTCCCGTGAACATGGTGCGTATCTGTGCTGAAATATCAGGAGCTTTATCCACAAACTTAAACGGTAAACATGGTGTTAATACTCATGACCCTATACTCGTATACGAATATACCACAGTGCCTAAAGACAAGGCTCTTTAATATTATTATACACACCAGTGTGTGTTGCCAGTGATGACATATGGTACTGAGACGTGGTCCTTAACTGTTGGCCTTTTTGATAAACTCAGAGTCATACAGCGGACAATGGAGAGAGCTATGCTCGGATTTTTCTACGCAATATAAGCAGGAACGTGGATATTCGCCAAAAAACCAGAGTCACCGACATAGCTCTTAAAATTTGCATGTTGAAATGGCAATGGGTAGGCTACATCAATGCAGGACCGATGACATCGTGAGAGTCGTGGTCATGCATTGGATGCAGATGGCAGACTGTCGTTCAGTGTGGAGGTCTAAGTGTGAGGCCTACGTTCAGCAGTGGACGCCTTCCGGCTAATGATGCCTCAAATATAGCTGACAAATTATAACTCCGTCTTTAGCATCGTATCTGACAGTTCAGCTGGCATGCAATGTTGTAGCTCGTCCTTCCCTTCAGAATTGTCAATGTTGCAGTACATTTTCACACGTCCCTCATCTGCCAGCGGTCCTGACGTTAATGATGGTCATTCCTCGCACGCGGAAGCCGCCGCTTCCCGTCATTACGGTAATGATTGCACGTGCTGGCTGATGATTCTGACGTCATCCATCGGACTGCACGCAATGGGCGGGGGGCGTCCTGGGATGAGGTTGGAAAAACTTAGGGCATGCAAGTTTCTGCTGTCATTCATAAAGTTCTGACCTTAGAGTGTAACTAAGAGTTTTATAATTGAAACTGACGTGGTTTTCACACATTTTATTTATATTACACGGGAATTACTCACGTAAGATTAAGCCGGTATCTCCGACTATAGTTTCAACCGCATTAGACGGTCTTTTTCAAGGTGAATGCACGCGCGCGGCTGCGTCTCGCTTTGCACTCCGTGCAAGCGAGTGCAAAGCGAGACGCAGCCGCGCGCTTGAAAAAGACCGTCTAAACGGTGTCTAAAGATGGAGTCTAGCTGTCCTTGAATCTATTGTAAGAAAATAGACCAATGGAGATAAATTTATGTCATTTGAAGTTTCCTTTCTGAAACATGTTTTCTCTAGCTGAAATTCCAATCAAAGAATTCTCCCCATATTTTATATCATTACTAGCTGACCCGACAGACGTTGTCCTGTCTTAGAACTATCAAACGCGCATTTAAAATCGTTAAGTTTTCTGAAATTTTCCAATTTTCTGCGCAATATTCTTAACGTTTCTTTCCGTAAGAACCGTCTACAAAGTTTTAGAAAACGTAAAAATTATGGAATCGGTTAAGTCATTCTTAAGTTATGGCGTGACCAAGGTAAATAGGGATTCATCTTTATATAATTATATAGATATAGATGATTTCTTTAATGTCTCTTTCAATTTCTTTTATCCCAAATTATTTTCATTAACTTCTTTTTTGTTATTATTAGAATCTGGAGTATCTTTGTTGACAGCCATTACATGAATCATTCATTACGAAACATCTTTAAAAACTGCCATCGTTAAAATATTCCATAACATATAAAAACCCCTTTATATGGAAAATCTTAAACACAAGCCTTGAAGAAACCCAGGTTAATTGTAATAGATACAAAAACAAGACAAACACACACAAAAAAAAACACACACAAACAAGATTTGGACTCCTTATCTTATCAAGTACATTTAATTAAGAGATTTCATTACTACAACTACATAAATAGTATAATTTATCTAATCGTGGAAAGAAAACCGGAGCAAGTTCTTTGCTGCTGATGTAATGTTATACCAACAAGGTTTAATTTGTTTTAAACTATAACGAATGTTCACTACAGTTCTCAGAAGAAAAAAAATTAAGTGTTATACCCAAGAAATTTATAAGATCATTGGTAATACCTAATTTCCCCTTTAGCACTTACATCCCCGCTTGGTCGTCCATTTGATGACATTTTGATCGTCTCGTTTGCAATTGTGTGAGTTCATTTTCTAATCTTCAAAAATGTGCTTCTTCTGGGCCCGTCCATTCATTTTGGTCGAAGCCTTACCACGGTAAATATCTGGTAAATAGTTTTATGACTTTAGTGAACAACCGTGATAGTTAAAAACAGTGTAAGTAGGTACTTACTTACCTCGTTTTATTAACAGCATATTCTTCTGAAATCTGCATTTACGTTACCGAAGATAATACGGTGTTCAGCAATAATAGCGCCATTTGGCGACCTTGCTTTGCTCTAACACAGCTGTCACGCGAGCTCTGCTTATGAAAATCACAAACACTGGCTCTTCTAGACCTGTTACTCTAAGCCTCAGATCAGATAAACAAGGGAGATATGGTATCAGGCCTAAATCAGGCTTGATGCCTTTAGTTGAATCACACTTCAGATGACCTTCATCATCAGCCAGAAGACGTCTACTGCTGACAGTCTTAACGGGTCGGCAACGTAATTGTGATGTCTCTGCTGTGGTGTTACAAGTATCATAGGCGCCGGTGACTGCTTGCTATCAGGCGGCCCGTCTGCATGTTTGCCACCTTTAGCTTTACCTTTCGTTTAAATTTTGTTGTATACCTATTTTGATCCTTATTTTTTTTTATAGCTTAAAAAGAACATAGACCTCCCCCTCTTTTCACATTAAACGTCAGCCTGCCATCTGCATCCACTGGATGCCCGCGTCTATCACAATGTCGTCGGTCCACCTAGTGGGAGGACTTCCTACGCTACGTCTTCCGGTTCGTGGTCTCCACTCAAGAACCTTTCTTCCCTATCGGTTATCGGTTCTTCGAGCGATGTATCCTGCCCATTGCTACAACTTGCAAATCTGAGCAGCTATGTCAGTGACTCTGGTTCTTCGGCATAGAAACTCTGAGCATAGCTCTCTCCATTGTCCGCTGTGCGACTGAGTTTTTCCAAAAAGCCATTAGCAGCTGCTGCTGGCAGACAACCTTGTCCCTTTTTATTTCATTGGTGTCACTAAAAGGTTTTTAGTGTGCGTGAAAAATGATTAATTAAAGTGTGCCGTTCTTACAGCAGTTTAGCGGTAGGTTGAAAAAAGTGGTGAAACCAACATTTAAACACGAGATAATTTTACTGAGGTATATCTCCCTTCTTTGTCTGATCTGTGCTTCAAGCACAAATCCATTAGTTCCGTCAACTTGCAGATTACGTTGCTAACGTTGAATTACATAAAAATCTTGCAGGTTTAACTTAGCAAACGATATTGTAGTTTGTCTTGGTGACTAAGTGCTTAGGGTTCTTCCTTATGAAGTATAGCTTTTGACTGCGACTTCGACAGCAATAAAATTGTCAATAAAACATAGTGGCGTCGATTCTGTCATACCACTTACTAAACTAAACCAATCTGACAGGACTAAAATTATTTGCCTCTCTTTTCATTTTAATATGTGAGAGAAGAATGGCAACAATTTTAGAGCTGTCAAATTTAGTTTAGTACATCAGAATCGATGCCAATGGCGTCGATTCTATCACACCACTCACTAAACTAAACCAATCTGACAGGACTTAAATTAACTTATCTGCCTCTCTTTTCATTTTAATATGTGAGAGAAGGATGGGAACAATTGTAGAGCTGTCAAATTTAGTTTAGTTTAGAGTACATTAGAATCGATGCCAATGTCATGTTTATGGGATTCCACGACGCCGCTAACTTTAATCCATCTTCCCTGATGTAGATACAAACACTTTCCACAAGCCTTGTGAAGTGAACGCTAGACCTTAGTTTTCAATGAAAATATATTTTGATACAATGTATGTAAATGGATGTCACGATTTAGTTATACTTGATCATAAACAACTCGGCACGTGATGATCTTCCAGGCATTTTTGTTATTTAACACTTTGTATTTAAGAGATATTTGTTTTGTGTAAATTGAATTTGTTTGCTTTAAACATACCTACACAATACACATAATATTATAATTATTCTCAACGATAGTGTACATACGAAGTTACTTTAATTACTTTTTAACAGATGATAAGGCCTAATAGTATATTAAATTAAAGTCGCATTTAGTGGAGCAAAACCATGGCGCTTACAGACATTCGTGCATGGGTTACAATACTATTTTTGAGGTTTTTCTTTAATTTCGAAAAAATTATGGCCACGAGCACTGCCATAAGGGACCGTCCATTAATCACGTGAGGCTTGAATGGGGGGAGGGGGTTTGCAAAAATCACGAAATAACACAAGGGGGGAGGGGGGTGTAGTAAGATATCACGTGTATTTATTTTTTCGTCAAACGCTCGATTTCTAAACCGAAAAGCGGCGTGGAGCGTGACTATGCCAATCAAAAAGAACCTGCAACATTTTTGTCATGGTCCTTAATGTCAGAATAAAATTAGATTATACTTTATTCCTGTATTTAAAAATAATATTTAAAAAAAATAAGATTCTTTATAGGTATTAAAAACTACACGTGATTTTGGGTGGGGGGGGGGGGGGGTAGTCTCAAACCTCACCACGTATCACCAAGGGGGAGGGGGGGTAAAAAAATGCTTTAAAAAACATTACGTGATTAATGGACGGTCCCTAAAGTAGCTGGTCTGTCTATTTTCTATCGGATACATTTCGCCGAATGTGCGCAAGAGCTTCATGTCCCATGTCCTTATTCAACCCTGCCCCTTTTAGGGACCGTCCATTAATCACGTGAGGCTTGAAAGGGGGGGGGGGGTCAGCAAAAATCACAAAATATCACAAGGGGGAGGGGGGGGGTATAGTAAGATATCACGTGTATTTATTTTTTCATCAAACGCGCGAGTTCTAAACTGTGTGTGAAGGGGGGGGGGGGGGGTTAAAAAGGCTACAAAAAACATCACGTGATTAATGGACGGTCCCTTACTACAGGACAAGTAGAAGGACTGCCCACCCATTCCTTGTGAAAATTCCAAAGATTCGTACTCAACGATTTTGGTCGTCATTTATGTTATGTACCAAGAATGGAAATCCCTGCCGTCCTACTTGTTTCCTGTGAACTACAATCTAGGCATCTTCAAGGCTAGAGTGAATAGATTTCTTCTAGATCAACGTGTTCCATCTTTGGCCGCACCATCGCTTCCCACCAGGCTAATTGGAGGGGAAACGTAGATCTATTATGTATTTAAAAAAATATGTTACCGCCTTTGACCAATATAAAATAAATGGGCCATAACCATTGAACTTGCTCAGTAAAAACGAGTCAAAAACCGTCGGACATATACTTCAACACCTAATTATAACCATGTACAGTACATTTCTTACAAAATATAGATAGCTGTTTTTTGTTGTTTTTACACTTCGGGAAAGCACAAGGCATTATTTTGTCAGATGTTTCGTTATGATGTAACAATAGTCTTGTGTCGCACTTCCTACGGCTAGAGACCGACTGAAACGAAGTGAGTGCCAGCGCTCTTTTTGTAATCTTCTAAAATGAGCTTCTTCTGGGCCCGTCCATTCATATTTTTTTTGGTCGAAGGTTACCGCGCGATTTTCTCCCATCCTTTCCAATAACTAACCTATACTTATGTGCCAATCTCTCTTTGATATGACCTTATAATTTCGCATGTACCATCACTATGCTGGTCATGTTTAGTTTCGCGATGTGTGTACGCGCCCTAAATGCGTGATTAATTGACGAAATATCGTCGGCCGACGGTGCTTAGGGTCAAGTTTTGGATGAACTTAGATGCCAAGGAGACATTCTTCAGTATCAGGACTCTAGATTTAAAAAAATATTTAAATAAAAATTAAATGCATCACAATAAAACCTTATTGTTTTTTTTTTATAAATACTTTTTCAATTTGTTATCCTATTTAATTGGTATCCTATAAATCAAATATTATTTAAATCAATATACGTTCAAAAGGAATCATAATCAGTTCACAATCGGCAAGATCGCGGAACATTAAAAAAAGCAGTCAAAAATGCGTTACGCATACGCACCGCATGTCGGCGTAAGCGAAAAGTGCTCCGACGCGCGTATTGTGTGTAAGAAGATTTATACACAATACCAATGGTATATTATAATATTATGCACGTATTTTATTGATACTTTTTTTATTATTATCTGAAAAGTAGGTGAAATTCCCCATTTTAGCCATAAAAAACACCTTTGCTCGCATTCGATGCGTTAAGAATCTCCTTTTTTGAAATCGGTTGAAAATATCACATTCATCTTGCATAAGCTGCCATAAGACAAGCAACAGTTACGTTTGGCATACAATAGAACACGCCGCTACACTGTGTATGGTGCGCTCGCGCATACCAAACGAACCGCTGTTGTGGAGAATCCACAAACATGGATGAGACTTGGGAGAAAGCTGACAAAGGACTTTGAAGATTTTGACACAAGCATCAGCCGCAATTTTTTTATATTTGGTAATGTGTAGTTAATAATTGATAGATAGATAGATAGATAGATAAACTCTTTATTGTTCACACCACACATTTCGTACACATGATAAAACAGCTTAAAAACTAGTGCAACAATCGGCGGCCTTATCGCTAAGAGCGATCTCTTCCAGGCAACCTTAGGATGGAGATGTAAATAATATTTTTGACTAGCGCCTGCCCCTGTTTCGCACTGGTGTAGTTTACGTGCAAAGCCATATAAACTTTCCGTTAAAAAATATCTAACTGATAGTGAAAGCCGCATCAAAATCCGTTGCGTGGTTTAGGAGGAGTTAGCGCATATGTACAGTACATGTATAATAGTAGGAGAAAAGATAAGTTGGAAAGCCTCTAGTTCAGCACAGGAAAGCTCTAGCTAGTAAAGTCCCCACTACTCAACTAGTATGTTTGTAAAATACGTAAGACGAGACGGTATAGCCTTAATAGCTATAGCCTGCTCTGTGAGAAAAACAATAGGAAAAATAAAATAAAAAACGTACCATATTTTTTTTTATAAACGGCAGCTCAATTTTCTGTTATATTCAGTAAAAATACATAGTACTTATTAATGAGGCTCGATTTATTCTGTGTTTGATCCGTATGATATTATTATGGTAAGTAGTTTTAAAACAAGCTATCATTTCATAGTGACCCTGTCTAAGACCATGTGCCCGCATATACGTACTTACGTATCAGATATACGCACGCATGCTGCAGGCAACGAGTCAGCCCTGACCGTTAATTCCGCTCAATATCAACACTCACATATATGCGGGGATATCAGTGCGACCAACTTATTTGAGGAACGGCTAATTAGAGAAGCTAAAACATTTCGATGGGAAGTCGAGCTTTACGATGGATGGAAGCTCGTCTCACCTATACAGATAACCTTGCAAATAACTTACTCTCGCAGAGTTATTATGGGCCCGCCGACCAAAAGTCTGTAATATATATTGCTAAAATACGTGTTATAGTTCAGTAGTTAAGGTGTGTTTTCCATTGTTGCAGCCCGCCTACGTTCAAGACCCTCACGCCGACGTCGCGCACGCAGCTCAAGCAGCAGTTGATGCGCGAGCATGCGCAGGAGCAACTGCGCAAAGAGTCTTTACAAGTGAGTTCACATTTACGTTTACTGGTATGGCGTAGGTGTGTGGCGTTACCGTTGTAGTCTGTAACAGTTAAATTGCGAAATGGCCCTAATGAGTAATGACTCTAGCTTGCCCACAGGGTGTGAAAAACCTGACGATCTGCCTTGATTGTTGGTAATATTTTTGAGAGTTTTGACGCTAACGTGAAAGAAATCGGGCTCGTTGTGTTATTTTCCTAAACTTGTGAATTTTCGAATGTTTATAATATGTTTAGTATATAATAATGATGGATTATTATAATAAGTGCTCGGAACGTGCTCGAGATTGGAAAGTGATGTAATGAAGTATCATGTCTTTTCGTGTTGTTTCCAAAACTCCATAGAAGCCTCTTGTAAAGCCTCACCACTTTTACTGGGGCATGGTTTCGGTTTGACCACAGAGCTTTTTTTTTAGATCCATAGGAATGACTTGACCGTTACTTACTTTGCTTTATTCTGGCTGTGACGGTGATTTGTTTGACGCTAAAAATGTAATAATAATGTAAACTTGTTTAATATTATTAATGGCTGATGATGTGTTTAATATTACGACTGAATAACTCTGTATCCATGGTCATGAAAAAAAAACATAAAAAAATACAAAGTTTGTCAATTTTGTCATTGTCAAATTGACATTATGTGTCATTGACGTCATTGTATTGAAAACATGAAAATTTTAAACATTAATGAGATTTGAAATACCTTGACCTATGTATTGAGATTCAGTTTAATAACTAAAATACCTACCTAATTTAATGAATTTTTCGCTCCTGCAACTAAAGGAAAGACTAGGGAAACATTCTCACCGCACAGATCTTCCGTATCACCCTATTCGGAAAGTTTATGCTGTGCTAATTGCAAAGGGCTCATATCCTCATACTCTATAGTTCATATGATAGTAGTCCAAGGCTCTCCCTCACGCAGCCACCGTTCCTCGCGCACGAAACCCGAGCAACAACAGCAATTTTATGTGTACAATTATGCGGGAGGAAGCGTGGGAGTAGCTGTAATCTTTCCAAGTGAGTTTACTATTATAAAACATTACTCGCAACTAGCCATACTTGTGCAAACAGATGTTTGGGTAAACGGGTCCAACCAACCCGTCCAACAGAAGATCGCGACAGAATCCGCCAAATGCAGCAGCTAATGTGGTTTTTAATCATCATCATCGTCAGCCCTGAACGGCCCACTGCTGGGTATAGGCCTCCCTTTGTTTATGCCACTCTCCCCGGTCTCTCGCTATTCGCATCCACTTGTTCCCGACTGTATTTTTGATGTCGTCAGTCCACCTCATCCTCGGTTGGCCTGGGTTCCGCCAACCTAGTCTCGGCCACCACATGGTTACTGCTGTACACCACCTCCCATCATTATGTCTGGCCATGTGTCCTGCCCAGTTCCACTTAAGTTCCTTCACCCTTTTTACGACGTCTGCAGCTTTGGTGCGACGTCGTATCTCAGTGTTTCCGATGGTTCTAAGTGGTTTTTAATAATCAGTATTAAGTAAATATTGCACACGCAGGTTAAAATCGTATTTAACTGGCCGAAACCTGAAACTATCGGCTGCAGCAACAAATCAGATCAATTGGTAATTTGTCGCGAGTCTGTCTTGTAATTGATACAGTGCATCATCTCTGACGCATGTTTCAAGCTTGTGCCAATTGATTCTAAATCATAAGAATCATTTCGATCAAAAATATTACTCACATAATTATAACATGGTGAATCATTGAAAACCATGAGTTTGTCGCCAACTGTACATATGGAGTTGAACACGCATGTCCATGAAGCCAGTGAAACTAGAAATACTTAAGTTACATATTTTATCAAAGATTTTTTGGATTGTTCTGATAGTGAAACTTATAATTAGCAATGTGTCGTTTGTGAACAAATGAATCAAATAGAGGTTGTAAACTCCGCTTGATGAATTCGTTCACTACGAAGGATAGTATTTGTTGGTTCATTCGAATCGTTTTCGGAAAGGATGATGGCAACAGGTTGCTCGCAGCGAACCTAAGGAGCAGAGCGAGTGGCACTTCGGCTTGTACGGGTCGCAGCTCTCTGCGGACCGAAGTGCCGTGCGGCTGCACACTGATTCTGCTTGTTCAGGTCAAGACTCCCAGCGAACCAAAGAAGCCGAGTGAGCGGCCACACAGAGCTTAGGCTCGTCTCACCGCTTTAACCACTAAGCTATCACTTTCCTATTCCTATAAACTAAGCCCCCAGGGAATTACTACCTTGAGGTCTAGACAAGAACCACTTTCTGTTAGCATTCACGCCTGCAGAAAGATGGAATTGTATTAAAAATTACATTAGCTTGAGATAATTTGTCTCTACCTAATGTCATTGTCAATGTCATTTTCATACAATTTCATCTCCGCAGGCGTTAACGCTAACAGAAAGTGGCTCTTGTCTAGACCCCCTTGACAGGATATCCTTAAGTTCAATGCCCTGCCTACGTATAGCGCAAAGAGGAAGATGGGATAACGTCAAATATTCAATGGCATTGAAATGTTTGATGTATAATTAGTACCTGTTTAGTATGAAACCTATAATCTAGTTTTTGTATGACAGTCATGGTAAATGGCTTCGCGGATCTATAATCGTAACATGGATTGTAGGAACTTGTCTTATTAGTGATAACATTCAAAGCAGAAGTTTTAGTGGCCAAGTGTCTTTATTAACTAAACAAAATACAAACCAACTCTTAACACTACAAAACACTGAATATGGGCCATTGAAAGTCTAAAGACAATCCAAATGCTCAATCCTACTATCAGTTGGCAGCTTACCCAGCATGCTGGTGGCATTACCGCGCTGAATGGCAATACATAATTGTTCGAAGGTTTTTATTTTTGTTGGCAAACAAGCAGACGGGCTGCCTGATGGTAAGCAGTCACTGTCGCCTATGGATACTTGTAACACCAGAGGCATCACAACTACATTGCCCACCCTTTAAGTATCTATTAATTGGGATCATTTCCCGTTTTGAGGCACCCATAGAGTGTTACTTTTTGTGCCCATATTATTAATTATTTTTATTATTTCACTAGCTGCGCCCCGCGTTATATACCTGCTTGAAGCAACCTCCTTGGTAGTGATAGCAACCTCTTTTGACTATGA
Source organism: Agriopis marginaria (assembly GCA_932305915.1). Taxonomy (NCBI): domain Eukaryota; kingdom Metazoa; phylum Arthropoda; class Insecta; order Lepidoptera; family Geometridae; genus Agriopis; species Agriopis marginaria. The sequence goes on along the minus strand of OW029914.1, from coordinate 13,370,868 downwards.
CGACAATTTATTTATTTTCTATGATGTAGGTAATTTATGTCAATGACTTCACTTCTTGCCGTTCCATACAAAATGTATGGGAAAATAAAATTTCATCATGTCTTTTTTCGTGAATTTTTCCGATATTTTAATACTTATTCTGCTATTCGGGGCGAATCCTAATTCAACAAATCAAAGGTCATGAAAATCAGTGCAGCCGTTCTTGATTGATAAATTGTGTAACTAATCCGTAACTAATCCGACTTTGTTTTTTATATATTCAGTACCGGCGTTAGGGTAGGGCGCGGTTGGGCGACTTCCCAAGACGCCTTTCAAAAACCTATCTGCGATCTACAATATCTCAATATAGATTGACAAACTTGGCAACTTTGTCAAACGAAAATTAAATTGCGGAAAACATGGGTTTGGTTTCTTAATACCATAAAAGAGTTCTCCGATAGAAAGGCCTTAAAAGTTTTTTTTTATTAATGAAAAAAAACTATTCTTTGCCTTTTTCGGTTTTAATGGCAGATGGGGGGGGAGGGGAGCAGGGGGCTGCAGCGCCGTAGAAATCTCGCCCAGCCGGGCTAACATGCGACAAAATTTTGTCGACTTTTTATCGTTGCCATACGTGACAGGCATATACGAAACAGTAGCCGCCTTATCGCGTTCTCGCTTTAAAAAGTGACGACAAGATTTTGTCGCGGTGTGCATGTTAGGCAGGCAGGGCACTGGTAGTGCTAAAACCGGCACTGTAAATATTTATGGACTTTGTTTTACGCTAGTGTTGCAGGTGTCCATAGGCGGCGATTTCTGCTTATCATCAGGTGGACCGCAAGCTTGTTTACCGCTATTTATATGTGTATATAAAAAAAAAAAAACAATTTTCATTGAACCTTTATCTTCTTTCTATTCCAGAACCAGCAAGCAGGGCAATCAAAGAGCAATGAAGAGAAGAAGAAATCCTCCGCGGCAGATGTGCCTCGGATTGCTCCTCACGTCGAACTACCGCCACAGGTCTTACAGGTAAGGACTTTGGAATATTTCACTGTTTAAGGTTCCGTACCCAAAGGGTGTAAACGGGACCCAACTAGCCTACCCTGTCCGTCTGTCTGTCCTACCTTTTAACGGCTGTATCTTTCGAACCGTAATAGATAACCAGTTTAAATTTTCACAGAATATGTAATGTTTATGCGGATTAAATAAGAAAAACAATAAAGTTAAAACTAAAAATGGTCCCCCATCCAACAAACGTTTTTTTTAAACGTATTTTTGTATTGAGCCAGTAGTGCCAATAGTGTAAAAACGAAAATATGTACACGCGTCAAACTTGGCATTAATGGTACACATACTCTAAAAGTAAAACAACAAATAATAAATACTGGCCAAGTGCGAGTCGGTGACAATTTCTAATCACCAATAAAGCTAAGCAACGACTGGCGCGGTGTGTACTTGGATGGGTGACCGCTTGGGCGTGATGTTGCCTTTTGCACTACTTTTTTGTATTTTATGGCGGTACGGAACCCTCAGTGCGCGAACACGACTCGCACATGGCTGGTTTATTTTTATGTGCGCTTGTTGAAGGCTCGTTAAGTATTACAAAATGCATCATACAATTCGGTATGTAAAGTTTTTTTTGGTATTTTTTTATTTTTTTTATTTCGTAGATTAGTAATTCGTATTTTAAGAAACTAATTTCAATATTTTTGTTTTCTATTTAGTAGTTAATTTATAATATTTTTATGAAAATTGAAATTTTGTGACGTGATCTATTAGCTCAAAATGTTGTTGCGTTGAGAAGCCAAAAAAAAGCACGCGAGTAAAAAAAAAGACATTAGAACATACTTTGACAGTGACAATGACATCTAATGTCTGCTATTTTGTTTATGGAAACCCTAGGGTTACTAGCTCACTGATTTGGAAACAACAATTTTATTGATGTTAGTATTTTATATGTTCGATTATTAAGGTTCTGTGTTTTTTATTCTTAGGTTGAGACATAATGTTTGAATATAAATTATTAATCATACATCAAATGACATATTAAAATATGTTTAACATTATATATCACTGTGAGTACCACCCATAATAAAAACAAACTAATCTGATGTGGTGAAAATTAATTCTATTATGTAGGTGCTTCCAGTAAAAACGTTCTAAATCAGATATTTATTTCCGCGAAAAAACCATTTCACATGATTTTTCCCTACGCTTAGGGAAAAACACCCCATGTTGGCAACTCTGAAAAAAAACTAGACTGTAAAACCACAGATATGAAAGAAAAATATTTTCTATGTGACGAACTGTGTCAAATGTATTATATTTTTTTTATTCTTAAAAAGCACAGATAATAAAATGTTAAAACGTGACGTCATTTAGAGGTCAATGAAAGTCGAATGATTTCTTAGTTTTTTGTTAAAATAAATGGCATCTTATCGTTTTAAAAGGTCAGAGTAGAAAAATAAGGGTTTGTAACATAAAATCTCGAAATGGTTTCGGAATTGGCATAGGTAATTTTTTTTTAGCATACCGAATTTCAAGGTATCTTGATGTTCGGGCATAAAACGAACTAAAAGCTGTTATTGACAACTCGAATAAAAAAAAGTAAACCATAACATTACAATTGTTTATTTTGTGTCAGTAGTTTAACGAAATCCACTCTCAAACTTTCCCTCCGTATATTTCAAATACTAATCTGGAAGTAATAAGTTATTATGTATTGTTGAGTATTTCTAAAATTTCAAGCAACTAACAAAAAAAAATCAGATCTTTAATTTTCTATAGATCTATCTAACTAATAGAATCACAACGCCTAAAATCCAGTGATCGTGCTTTTTTCGTCAAACAATGTGATAAGGCTCCTAATTTAATTGCAAGCTAGCCTTATAAGAAAGACCGTTTTCTAAAGGACTACTGGACTTGCCGATGTACTGAGGTGCCTGACTAGTGAGACTACTGTATAAACAAGGCTCAATTGGCTGCCAAAAGGCTGGGTATCCTACCGAAGGTGAAAATCGACACCGCTTTATGGTTGATATTCTGAAAACCCGTACGTAGCGCTGCCGCTAGTCTCCGCTACTGTGGAATTCGCAGCCTGAATGGGCGTTCCCTGATAGCTACAATCTGGGAGTCTTCAAATCACGAGTGGATCGGTTTCTTCTAGGCAAGCGTGCTCCATTGTAGACCGCATCATCGCTTTACATCAGGCGAGTTGGCGCAAGCGCAAGCCTATTATTTAATTTAAATTAAAAAAAAATGCTTGGATAGAGTATAAACAAACTTTCTGTATGTTCCAGGTCCGAACAGTTCTGGAGAACCCCACCAGGTATCACGTGATCCAGAAACAGAAGAGCCAGGTCCGACAGTACCTTAGTGAATCTTTTCAACCACAAACACAGGTCAGTACCTAATTATCTACTAGCTGACCTAAACGGCGTTGTCAGGGGGTGTCACTCCGCAGTTTAGGTACATTCGGCCGGTGCGCCTTTCGGGCAGGCGTAAGGCAGGGTTATGGCCATGACTTCTAAACGATCTTCTAATCTGTATAAAAGATGCTGTTGTGCTTACGGGTGTATAAATAAAAGGAAGAACAAGGAATCGAAATTATCATTTTGACATCCCTAACGTTACACGTGGCGCGTCAGGAGAAATAGAGCTACGAAACAGTAAGAGAGCGGCTCCTAGGTGAATATAGCAAGCGGTATCCAGCGCTGTGCGAGTTGAATTGCTACTTTATTGCCTCGTAGATAGAGTCCTTATTTATGTAAATTTCTTTGCAGAGTGAACTTTCTGCTCCTTGGTGTATTCTGTGGCGTTGTACTGTCCAAAATTCAATAAATTTCTTTGAGTTCATACAAAAAAAAACCCATAGAATAGGATTCATAGTTTCCTGAATTTAAAAAAAAAACCTGATTTCCAAAATCATTATTTGAAATTTTACAAACATTTTAAAATAAAAAATTGCCAGATTGGTCCAGCCGTTCTCCAACAAACGCGCTTACCAACAAACGGCATGCCATGCCCACGGTTTTGCCTGAGAAACGAATCAAAGTCAAAAGTCTGGCTGCATGAAGGAGAACGAAATTGTAGAGCATGTGCTGGGGCATTGTGAAGCCACAGAAGAAACTAGAATCGCTACCGGGTTGCATGAGGCACTTTTGCCTCTTTCATCCACGTCGCCACAACAGCTAGACTGCTTTTCATCATCATTATTTACACTCCCAACTACGCCACTGGAGCGTGTGTGCCAGCGCCCCAGAGCCTCACTCCGATATTTCAAGGAGTTGGGTTGGCTCGTGTAGGTGCTGGTTGGGGGAAATGCACAATACATCCCCAAGCGGGACGTCAGTGCAGGAGTTATTGCCCCCATCTCGAATAAGAACCAAAGTCTATGTTATAATAGTAGTGTAGCTTTCGATCAGTGAAAGAATTTTCTGGAGTGATCAGCAGTTCCATTACCTTTAACAATGATTTTATTTTGTTTAAAGCTTCCGTTATTTCCACGTAGTTACATGCGCCATGTTCGCAGGATGATAACTGGATTCTATCTAATCTAATCAATAATCAGATCCATAGATAGTATATCAGTCATCTTACAGTCCACGTGTGGAGGTAATTACTAATAACCAGGCTTACATGACCCGATGGCTATCGATGTTTAGATCAGATTAGCGATTCATAAAATTAAGGGTCCTTATCGTAAAACTCTTCTAATGACTCTTCGTTTTCTCCATCTTGTGCAAGAGGAATAAGTTAAAAGTAAAAAAAAACAAGCTTTTAGCTTTAGCAAAGACAATGTAATCCGCCATGATGAAACGGCGGCCATATTGAATTTAGTGTGATGTCACTTTATCGTTTTCAACTTCATTTGATACCCATATTCATTTTGATATTATGATACTAAGGAGGTTGACAATTTTTTTTATCCAACAGCCATTTTATAATGACGTCACTCATTTTACCGTTTCATATTCTTCAGGCTCTTTCATTTGATACCCATGTTAATAGGGTTGATAAAAATATACGCTAATAAAAGTTGATAAAATATACGCGCACCATTCGCCATCTTGTGGGGGCGGCCATTTTGAAAATATTACAATATTGTGTATTGCTTATTCTATTGTCACCAGAACTAAAGGTGTATGCGAAATTTCAGCAAAACCTGATAGCAGGAACAGGTTCTAATTCAGCTTGCAAGACCTGAACAAACATACAAACATTGCAAATTTAATAAAAGCTTGTAAAAATGTAATCCCCATTGAATCTACGAGCGATGGTGGCCATATTATTTTAGACATAAAATTGAAGGCCAGTCGGTAACAAATATAAAATTATGGTGGATTCCAATATACCAATTTTACCAAAATAGTGTAATAAGTCCCGATAGTTCGCAGAGCGATGGTGACCGAGCGGTGCGCTTTACAATCTGACGGCATCTGGTTCGATCCCCAGCCCTGCACCAATGACTTACTCAGTACCTAAATAAATTGTGTGCAGTTTCGGTTTCGATGTCATTGCTCAAAAATGGTGAAGGATAACATCGTGAGGAAATCGGTGTGTCTAAGAACCTCAAAAGTTCAGGCCCATGCTCTCTCTGACAGAAGCCTAGGGGGATTAGACAAGACCCACTTTCTGTAGCGTTAACGCCTACGGAAAGATGAAATTGTATGAAAATGACGTTGATAATGCTTGAAAGATGTTATCTCAAGCTAATGTCATTTACATACAATTTCATCTTTCCATTGGCGTTGAACGCTAACAGAAAGTGGCTCTTGTCTAATCCTCCGGAGTCCCAGCAGTGTGAACATGATAGGCTGAAATTATGAAGTCCCGATAGACAATGCATAGGCATGTTTTAAATATGTATATTGGAACAGGTGTATAACTCTCTTGTCGTATATTCCAGGTGTCAGCAGCGAGTCGTGGCGCGCCTGCCCTCTCCGCCCCAGAGCTGGGTGCCACCACGCCCTCCTCCCCCGACAGAGCATCCGCCTCAAGCCTACTTAGCCCAGGGCTCTGCTCCGTTGGAACCAATAACTCTGAAGTGAGTAGTTTTTTTGACGAACGAAAGTCACCGACATAGCCCACCGGATTAGCAAATTGAAGTGGCAGTGGGCAGGGCACAAATCACGCAGAACACATGGCCGATGGGGCCGAAAGGTTCTGGAATGGAGACCTCGGACCAGTAAGCGATGCGTAGGTCGTCCACCCACAAGATGGACAGACAACCTAAAAGAGACCGCAGGGAAACGCTGGATGCAGGCCGCTTCCAACCGGCCCTTTTGGAGATCGATGGGGGAGGCCTCTACGTCCAGCAGTGGCGTGTACGTCCTATAGCTGAAATCATGAGTAGTTTTTTATTTATTTGTACTTGTATGTAACCCTGTAGATACAGTGCTATAGCAAAAACTCACAAACTTTCTAATTTCCTTCCAGGCTGACGAGTTCCTAGATGACATCTTATCCCTGGACAGCGGGGCGGGTCCCCTCTCCTCGTCGGGGCCCCCGTCGGCCGCCAGCTCGGTGGCGGGGGACCTACTTTCGGATGCAGATATGCACGCATTCTCTAAGGACCGATCACGGACCGGTAAGCGCAGCGTAAGACGTCCACCTACAAGATGGACTGATGAAACGTCTCTCACTATAGGCCTCATAAGCAAGCTTATAGTCGCACAACGAGCTATGGAGAGGGCTATGCTCGGAGTTTCTCTACGAGATCGAATCAGAAATGAGGAGATCCTTAGACGAACAAGTCACAGGCATAGCCTACCGGATTAGCAAGTTGCAGCGGGCAGGGCACATATCACGCAGAACAGATGGCCGATGGGGCTGAAAGGTTCTGGAGACCATAGACCGGTAAACGCAGCATAAGACGTCCACCCACAAGATGGACATACAACCTAAAAGAGATCGCAGGGAAACGCTGGATGCTTCCAACCGGCCCTTTTGGAGATCTGTGGCCTATGTCCAGCAGTGGACGTGCTAAGGCTGATATGATGTTGGCCGATTTTATTGGACGATACCTTATATTTGTTTAAGGTCAAGCCAATGACAATATAACAAATTGACTGCTCATCCTTTACCCCGCATGAGGCAAAGGTTCTAACATGTCAACCTAAACTATTTCAAGCTGGGCCAATCCTAGGCGCGAATTGAATGAATGACTTGATTCTCCAATCATAAGCGTCGAGTCTCCAATCACAAGCTGCCCCCCGCGACCGACGTGACATCATTTTGCAAAAGGGTATTTTGACTACATGCGCTATCCAGTGGTTATATCATCTTTGGTCAAGCTAAATTGTACCTTCAACCTCAGAGTTTAGAGTCTTTTATGCTTTTTGTTTATTTTAATTGGATGTAAATTTGTTCAACAGGACTGGAGTCAGGAGGCTACAACTTACTCACAAACGCTGACATTCACGCCCTCGCCAAGGATAGGCAGAAAAAGGAAAACCATAATATCAGTGAGTAGAACATTTATTTATGTGATATGATAAAATTATTTGGTTTGGATCTGCCTTATACTCAAGCTAGTATCGAAAAAATTCTGCCAAGAACTGAAGAGGCGAAGTAAATCATCTCAATCCATCTGCCAATTATGCGATATAACAGGTTGCCCACATAGAAAGGCCCGGGCTAAAGTTAAAAACTGGATGATGAATAAAACCTATGAGGAAATAGAAACACTGGTCAAAGTATATGATTGCGTCGTTTAATAAGATGAAACGTCCAATTCAATCCTCAGTGAAGACTCTCTTCAATATTATAATCCCCATCCAAACTACTTTATCTATCCCACAAGCTGAGCCAACACTTCTGATATGTTGTAATCCTGTTAAGTCTTTTCCCTCTTGTCATTTAAACCCACCATACAAACTACCATAAATCAGGCATCTCCACAAACATTTACTCACTAGAGCCAATTCATTCATACATACACTCGAGCCAGTTCACACATACATACGCTCAACTGTACTCATTCATACATACATTACAAATACATACACATCATCATACACCATCCAAATATGCACAATCACACAATTAAATTTAAACACGGTAGCTCTTCCAGCACTAGTTTAAAAAATAAAAACTTGTTTTATATAATAAATCACGTAGGCACGCGCATATTTCTTTTTGTAACCCGATGAGCCTGGGCCACCAAGATACAGGCTTTGCCTAGTTTGGGGCCCATTGGTACCGCACAGAATATCTGATTTAGAAATGTATTTTATTAACGTTCTTTTTTATTTATCTTTTTAATACTGTGTAACTCTCTACTTCTGTTTGTATTCTGTGTTAATGTCCATGTAACTTATGCTTAGAAATAAACATTATCTTATCTTATCTCTTAAATACGTATTGCACACACTGACATTCTTACTATATTGAGCGGCACACAACTGCAAACTATTACTGCAACTATTAGGACTAGAACATAATTTAAGTGTTTTAAATGCAGTTATGTTTTTAGGGTTCCGTGCCCAAAGGGTAAAAATGGGACCCTATTACTTAGCCTACGATGTCTGTCTGTCCTACTTATTAACGGTTATATCATTCGAACCGTATTATATAGCCAACTGAAATTTTCACTAAATATGTAATGTTACGGCGGATTAACTAGGAAATAATAAAAAAGTCAAAAAGTTAAAAATATAGGGGGGTCCCTATACAACAAATGTATTTTTTTACGTATTTTTGTATGAGCTTTAATGTAAAAACGGTAATACCGACAAGCGTCAAACTTGATATGATTATAGTACACTAATGTACAATAATGGCCAAGTGCGATTCGGTGACAAGGTTCTGTTCATTACCAAGTTATAACTAGTAATTTCGTTATTAAATTTTGTGGTGGTACGGAACCTCTCAGTGTGCGAGCCTGACTCGCACTTGGCCGGTTTATTAAAATTAGTTAAACTTATTGTTTAAGCAATTTGTTAGTACCTAAGTGATCTATGATTTTGTTAGGGATTTTTTTTTTGTACGAAACCCAACAAAAAATTAAAAACATAAATACTTTTGTTTCCAGTCGAACGCCGGCGCCGCTTTAACATAAACGATCGCATCAAGGAATTAGGGACCCTATTACCCAAGACCAACGATCCATTTTACGATGTCATCCGAGACGTGAGACCTAACAAAGGAACTATATTGAAAAGCAGCGTCGATTACATCAAATGTCTTCGGGACGAAGTGAACAGGTTGCAGCAAAGTGAACAAAGGCGGAAACAAATGGAAATACATAATAGGAAACTTATGCTTAGGATACAGGTGAGTTGTAGTAAATGACAAGCCATAATAGTGTATGACAAGCCATTATAGTAAATGACAAGTTTTTATAGTGAATGTCATAATACTAAATGACAAGACATAATAATGTGTGACATGACATAATAATGTATGACAAGCCATAATAGTGTATGACAAGCCATAATAGTGTATGCCAAGCCATAATAGCAAATGACAAGCTATAACAGTGTATGACAACCCATAATAGTGTACTACATGCTATAAAATAAAAATAAATAAATAAATAAATATCTGGGACATTTATAATAGCGAATGACAAGCATAATAGTAAATGACAAGCCATAATAAGCCATAATAGAGTGAATAGGTTTCTTCTAGGCAAGCGTGCTCCATCGTAGGCAACATCATCGCTTAACATCAGGCCAGTTGGCGGCCAAGCGCAAGCCTATTTATAATTTAAAAAAAAATTGCGAATGACATGACATCATAGTGAATGACAATCCATTATAGTGTACTAGCGACCCGCCCGCCCGACTTCGCACGGGTGTAATTTACGCGACTTCAATTTATACTATGAAAGAAAAGAAAAGAAAAGATAGAGATGACAAGCCATTATTGTAAAGTAGTAGTTGCAGAAGGCGGCAATGCAACATTGATAAAATTTTGACTTTGACACCCTGCTAGGGGGCGGGGAATAGAATTTTAGTAATTTTAATTATCCTCCCCCTCCCCCCTTGTCATCAAAGCAGACGGTCCTTTGGTGCTTGCGTAAATGGCCCCAAAGCTTATCCATTAAGTTTGGTCCGGCCTACCCTTGCGCATGTTCCTCTCTCTCGCTCGCTCTCGTCATGATATCGTTCCGTCTCGTTTCCCAGGAGTTAGAGCGGTTAGCCCGCGTGCACGGTCTCCCCGTATCGGGCGGAGAGAACAGTGGCTGGGCGTCTCCTCACACCGACGACTCGGGAGTAGAAAGCGCACCCGACCCGCCGCGGAGACGGGCTCCGACACCTCACATACCGGTAAGGACATTCACACTAACTGACTATTTTTACCATATAAAAAAATATGTTTGATCTTTTTTTTCATGACCTCGGATATAAAGTCATTCAGTCGGAATATTAATCAAGTTTACATAGTCTATACTAATATTATAAAGAGGAAATATTTGATTGTTTATTTGTTTGTTTGTTTGCATTGAATAGGCTCCGAAACTACTGAACCGATTTGAAAAATTATTTCACTGTTGGGAAGCTACACTATCCTCGGGTGACATAGGCTATATACCCGTGCGAAGCCGGGGCGGACTGCCAGTATTAAATATAACCAAGCGAGACGCAGCCGCGCGCGTGCCAATTGACCTTCGAATCTAGAAATAATCCTTAGCCCTTGAACACCCGTTCATTTCTTCACAACCACTACTTACCGTTTACCCCCCCGGTTTCCCCAGGAGGTGATATTACCGAAGACAGAGCCAGCACCGCTGATGGAGCTGGGAGAACAGCCACCAGACCTGCTCCGGGATATGCCGTCAACAGAGTGTCTCTCAGCGCTGGATGCACTAGGTAACTATACACTAAGAATCTTATACAGAGTTACGCATATAGACTGTATTGAGCCAAAAGGAGGTCATTGTACATCGTTCTTAACAACTTTTACTATGAGACCAACTAAACTTAGATAGCCCGTTGGTCCAGTTGGTAGTGAACCTGCCTTCTGAGCTTGGGGGCGTGGATTCTATTCCCACCTAGGACACACATTTATTTATGTGATGAACATTTGTGTTTGTTCTATATCTGGTTGTTAATATCTATTTCTGTCCTTTCTCCTGCAACTATCAACACTGAATGGACAGTGTGATGTTTTTCATCTTTCCCTTTCAGATGGACTGAAACTGGGCTCGTGTTCACCGCTCAGTCGAGAGGAGGGCTTATCGCTGGGTTGTCTGGAACCGGATCTGTGCCTCGACCAGGTGCCGGACAACCTGTTTAGTCATAAGGATATTAAGGTAACAAAAAAGCACTTTTATTACACAGGGCTATAAAGAAAACACTTTTCGATTTTTCGTCCAACAATACAATACAAAACTCATTATTAAAACACCCCAAAACAAGAATAACATAAACATTAAAATGAAAAATGTTGTCTAGCCTTTTAACAGGCGGCCTTATCGCTTAAAGCGTTCTCTTCCAGGCAACCGTGGACAACTAGCTGGAGATCTTCTTTATTCTTATTATGATTTGAGATGGGGGCGATAAGTTCTGCACTGACGTCCCCCTTGGGGTGTTTTGTGAATTTCCCCCTACCACAGTGGTTCCTAATGGTACCCCTAGGGGTACGCGAAGTTGAATCGACGCGCGGCAATATCTTGACTAAGATAATTTTATCAGTATCCCGGTCATCATCATCATCTTAGTCAGCCTTTTATCAGTCCACTGCTGGACTTTTAGCCTACCCCCGAAAGGGTGATTAAGCCATATGCACCACGCTGGCCCAGTGCGGGTTGGTGAATTCACATACGCCATTGAATTCCTTCTCCGGTATCCGGTTTCTTCAGTATCCCGGTACCAGCATTTAATTTTATATTTGTCATTCTTGCAATAAAGTCTGAGTATTGTGTACTTTAATGGTCTTCACAAACTGAGTAAGCACCGGACCGGACTGCAATGGATTTGGTGTGCTTGAACCGAGCTGAGGGGTACGCGAGTTTGAGGTCTTTCTTGAAGTGGTACGCAGGAAAAACTAATTAGAGACCATTGCCCTATCAGCATCTACCCGAGCCAACCCGACTCCTTGAAATATCGGAGTGAGGCTCTGGGGCATGGCACACACGCGCCAGTGGTATAGTTAGTGTAAGTAATGATTAGCCGGGTGTGTTCACTTCCCTAACGTTTGTTGTTCAGATGCGCGTATCTCCGACGCGGGGACTGCTCACCAGTGAAGATACGGACGCTGTCTTGAACCTGGCGCAGATAGAGGACCTCATGGACGACGACTCGCATAACCCTGTCACTTCAGGTAACTACATCCCATCCACTGCTGAGGTCTCGGTATTCATGCTTTAGCCCAGCCTTTCCCAAAGTGGGCGATAACGCCCCCTTGTGGGCGCTGCAGGCGTAAAGGGGGGCGGTAAGAGACCCAGAAATAAAATGGGGGCGTTGTGTAGAGGCTTGGGGGTGATTAATTGTAATTTAATTTAGCTAGGAGGCCTTTTAGACACCGACTGCATGAGCTCTCGACTCTCAACTACAACTTGTGAACATCACCGCTAATAATTATAGCTCACAATAATTGATTAATTTAATTTGAAGTTATAGTGGTTTTTAAGTAGGTGAAAAATGGGGGCGATAAAAAATAAATTATTCTCAAAGTGGGCAGTAGACAAAATAAGTTTGGGAGCCCCTGCTTTAGCCAATCATCTTGGCTAATAATCCTACCTACCTAGGTCCCTAGGTGATCATATGATCGAGCTGATTATGATGATTAATAGAAAATATTCCACATCTAAAGGTGGGAAATTTGGGGATGAATCACATTTGTTTATTTTGTACCTTCTTCAAATTTTTGTAGTTGTTTTATCTAATAACTTATTTCGCTGGTAATAACGTTTAGACGTGTATCTATCTATGGTACCAATAAAGAGCTTTAAACTTTCAGTGAATTAAAAATGTATTATAATTATTAACACAGCATCATTTGGTTCCCCAGGAGACCCGATGCTATGCTCGTCGCCTACCTCCCAGCTGTGTCTCAGCGACGTGGTGGCCGAGGCAGCAGACCGGAACATCTCCTCGATGCTGCATCACAGCGACTCCAACGGCTTTCCTCACAATCCTGGTAAGAGACGTCTTGAACATGATGCTATCCAGAGCAGTTAACTGGCTAAAATGTTAACAAACAAGATGCTGTTGTTTTTTGCTAGAAGGGATCGCTTTTAACGATAAGACCACCAGTAGTTCCACTAGGCTATATTACAGCTGGTGTAAAAATTAAGGGTTTCATCATCAGCCAGAAGACGTCCACTGCTGAACATATGCCTCCCCCTTTAACCTCCACACTGAACGACAGCCTGCTATCTGCATTCACTGAATGCCAGCGACTCTCACAATGTCGTCCATCTAGTGGGAGGCCTACACACGCTGTGTCTTCCAGTTCGTGGTCTCCACTCAAGAACCTTTCTTCCCCATCGGTTATCGGTTCTTCGAGCGATTAAAGGGTTTCATCATCATCATCATCATTTCAGCCATAGGACGTCCACTGCTGTACATAGGCCTCCCCCATCGATCTCCAAAAGGGCCGGTTGGAAGCGGCCTGCATTCAGCGTTTCCCTGCGGTCTCTTTTATATCGTCTGTCCATCTTGTGGGGGGACGTCTTACGCTGCACTTACCGGTCCGTGGTCTCCATTCGAGAACCTTTCGGTCCCATCGGCCATCTGTTCTGCGTGATGTGCCCTGCCAACTGCCACTTCAACTTGCTAATCCGGTGGGCTATGTCGGTTACTTTCGTTCGACTACGGATCTCCTCATTTCTGATTCGATCTCGTAGAGAAACCCCGAGCATAGCCCTCTCCATAGCTCGTTGTGCGACTTTGAGCTTGCTTATGAGGCCCATAGTGAGAGACCACGTTTCAGTGCCGTATGTAACCACTGGTAACACACACTGGTCGAAAACTTTCGTCTTAAGGCACTGAGGTTTTAAAAATAGAATAAAAAAGGGTTTACCTATCTTTAATTCATTCCAGGATCCCTAATGAGCGATCCCAGCATGTCTCTGGGCGGATTAGGCGCCCTAACGGAGTCCTGCCTCCCAAGCCTGCTGCTGGGCGGACCCCACCACCACGCGCCGCACTCTCCCCACTCACACCCCAGGTCGCACTGCTTCGATATGGACCTTGGAGCTTAGGACTTCGCCCCGAAGAGTTGAGGGTTGAAGTGACCGCAGTAAACACAGAAAAGAGATGTAAATAGAACGGAAATGAGAAGGAAAATCTGTTACCAGACATTATGAATGAACTTTGATTGAACATTCTTATTTAGATCAACGTGTCGAACTCCACATCACAGTCGCTAACTGATTTCGAATGACGGACGTTTCGTTCTTATGGGTGCGACTGGCTACAACACTTACAAAAATGACTTGACGGCCGTTCTAATTTAAACAAAAAATATCGAAGTGACCGCAGTAAAGTTCCAGTGGTGCCATCTCTTGACAGTGATATAACCTTTCTTACCTTGAAGAGTGAAGACGCCATCTGTTGAGGTGGCGAGTAGTTTGCAAAGATAGTAACGCCATCTGTTGTTAGACATGAAAAATAAACTTGAACCAAGCAGCTTGAATGTAGACATATATTTATAACTTGCCCTGAAGAGTAAGACAACGCCATTTGCTGAGATGACGAATAGTTTGCGTGGATGTGACGCCATCTGTTGTAAATGAAAAATAAACTTGAGAGCAGCTTGAAGCTTCAGAATTTTGGCGTTGTAGCTTAGAATTTAAAACATTAAAGAGGTGACGACAACGCCATCTATGAGGCACACGCACGGAGAAGCTTATTGGTAAGTGGCGCCATTTTTAACAGGTTTTACAAAACTGCCGATTACGATTGAGAGATGGCGCTTTTCACAACTTTACAATTAAGGCGGGGTACGTAAAATATGAAAGAAAAACAAAAACGTTTCGTTGCAAACTTAGATATTATATCAGATATTTCTACCAACTTTTTACGAAATTTTCTGTACAAATAGTAGCGTTTTCAGCTCCTTTAAACTATAAGGATCTCTTGTATGAGAGTGTATGAAAAAAGACGTTATACGTATGTGTGTAAGATTTAAAATCGAATAAGATTCTCAATCACGAGTTGATACTTGCTGCATTGGGTTCCATACAGTTTAGTTTTAAAGTTCCTAATTCTTAAAAAGTGCATTCTGAAACCCCTACATTCTAATTTTTCACTAAATTTTGTTAAAAAAAATATCCTTGGACACTGTTAAATATTCTGTACCTTCTAAACTATATTATTTTAACTGATATTATTATTATGTATCTCAGTTCAAACAACCAATACAGGGTGTTGATATGCAACCATGCAATATTCATATAGCACTTCGTAAAGTACTAGTAATGGCCTTAAAATAATTTTGAAAACCCAACTATGGTTTTATTCTCATCTGAGATTCAAGACTATACCGAAATAAGACACCGAATTACTAGAATAATGGCAAGCATGGCAGCGGATAATGGCAAGGAAATTTAACAATCGCACACCATTTACGGTTTTACTTGCAAACGCTACTTAAAATTGCTTAAGAAATGTTGCTAATTCAGGCCTTGAATATAAAAGTGTCTACAAACGTAGCCGGCTCAGCTCGATTGATTAAATACATTTTTTATTTACAGATTAAAGTTTAGTGTTGTACAGCAGCTTTTTAAAATATTATTTTCTTGTTTCATACAGAAACATCACGTTAAAATCACTTATTTTTTAAAATTATATTTATTCCCTTTATTCATAAAATTTATCGGGTCTAGCCTGGTCCTTTATGGCATTGGTGGGGCCGTAGCCAACACCAAGAGGCCCTGTTGAGTAAAAATTACAGTTATTGGATGTGTGTGAATGGGAATTATGAAACTATTGCACAGTACGGGTACTAAAAAAACTGGGCTATTATGATGAATTGTTAATGGTGGTGAGCTGGTCTATGGTATGAGGTACGGCACCTGCCAATTATGCCACATTTCACAATTGTATTATTATTATATATTTATTTATTTATATTAATAATTATTATATTAATATATTATTTATTATAATAAAATCGTAGATAAATTGAGTTACTGGATCAGTGGAAGGTATATTGCTATTTGATACAATCAATCCTTCCACATAATATCGGCAGTAATACAAATATTGCACTGTTGCAAACCAACACCTTGTATATTTTTTTACCAGACTTGACAAAAAACTTACTCGGGAATCAAATATCGTAAAGACTTTCTGAAGGTTTGATCATTATAAACATATTTCATCACAAATGTGCCCACGGAACCCTAAAACGAACGCTAGTTATAATGTGTTCCATTATGGACTTAGCGCAATAAAACTTAATGAAAATTCATTTAAGGCCGAACCGTCCTGGGGGGTTAGACAAGACCCACTTTCTGTTAGCGTTAACGCCTGCGGAAAGATGAAATTGTATGAAAATGACATTAGCTTAAGATAACATCTCTCAAGCTAATGTCACTGTCAATGTCATTTTCATACAATTTCATCTTTCCGCAGACGTTAACGGTAACAGAAAGTGGGTCTTGTCTAACCCCCTGAGCGACCTTATATAGGTCAGGTCATTTTTATACTTGCATTGAAATGTACCGGTAAGTTTTTACGAAAATTACTTGTCCGGTTTTGATGAAACCTAGTAAGTTTAAAAAAGTTAGGACATTTGTATTAACACCCCATTTTAATACAAGTGGATGTAGTTATGCAAAATAGATACAAGACTTATTTACAAAAAAAAAATATTTTATAAGCTCATTTCAGGCTGTTTTTAAACTGTTGAAACGGACAACTACGTTTTATCAAAATCAATCCGTATTTTTTTGGTATTAAGATGAAACCAATGACCGCTTTGGCTTTGTACCGAGCAAAGCTGGCGTGTTTTCAAAACTAAAATTCGTTTTAAAATAGGCCTCTACTAAATCTTTTAATAATCTCAAAACAAAAAACAATACGAAATATAAAATATTTTAATTTCCAGTACACTTACTTAACCATTTTTTAAATTTATTTATTTATTTTTCATGTGCAATATTTAAAATAAAACAAAGTGAACACGAAAATAAAATAGAAAACACTTTAAAAAATAATAATTCGCTTATGGCCGGTATCCACAATCCACTAAAGCGACGTGATCAACCAATAGAACTGCCCAAACATGTCATGACGTCACAGAGCGGTCTATTTTAAGCTTCTCTTATTGGTCAACACCTCTCCGATCTTCTCAACACAGCTTTGGTATACCAAGCCATAATTATTTATTTATTTTTAAGTTGTATCTTTTTACATAACTACATCCAAGTCTTAAATTAATTAAATGAAATCTAGATTCAATTTTACAGCTTTAAGATAAAAATTTACAGCACAATTGCCATCCCAGTTACAAAAAAGGAAAACCAAAGAGTTCATTTCGCATTATCAATGTAAAGCAGATTTCACACTTGGCGTATTGTCATATACCATAAGGGGGCGTCCATTAATTACGTGAGGTGATTATGGTGATTTTTCGACCTCCCCTCCCCCTCCTTATTTGTAGTGTACATACATATTTTAGTGGAAAAACGTGTTTTACTTCATTTAACCCAGTTTATCGAAATTTTACATTGTTTCTTGCCAAAAAATAAAATTACGTTATATTTTCGTGAGATTCGGCTCGAAAACACCTCACGTAATTAATGGACGCTCCCTAACCACCTAGACATAAAATCACTATATCGTAGTTATAGAAGACTTTGCCGTCAAAAAATGTACGAATAGTAGCGCTTCGCTTACGCACCCCAATACTGCTATGGCGCGTCGGGCTTGTTTTTATTACGTAGACAAGCATTGCGTATGGCTTTCGTTAAAGAGGTTCCGTCCAGTGTGTAGATCTACCTTGACCTCTCTTTCCTGCTACCTGACTTTGTAAGTCTTTCCATTGAGTCTTACGATACGACAATACGCCTGGTGAAACTGCCATTTCAAAACGACCAATTTATCTGTACAGATGGCTGAATTAAGAAACTAAAAATGTTTAATGTTGGCAATTAGTTTTGTTAAGAAAATTCGGTAGTGGCTCCCTTTACAGATGAGTTGGTCTCGCTGTTAAACCCATCAGTCCCGTTTGATAGTGTAGCGATTCTTCCTTAGTTATTAGAATGTGATAGTACTGTAGTTACCCGAGCTCATTTTAATATACTTTTGATAAATTTACTTAGGCGAAAGTATACTGTTATGTACAGCATGTTCACTTTCGACAATAAATACAATACAATAAAATTTGTACAATATATTTTGCCATAACTTATGAGAACTATTTTATGAGAATAAATTTATTTCGTTTTCGTTATTTCTTATGATATTAAATAAATAAATGTTCCAGATATTGTATGCATATGTTTCATAGTTACCCTAAAAGGGCATAATAAAAAGCATCTAATGCATTGTATATTTTTGATAAAAGCTAGTTAATATAGCAGCTGTATAATTTTTATTACTATAAATTCAAGTGATATACAGACACAAATATATTTTACGAGATTTTTATGAGTAACTTATTAATTATGAGTATTAAAAGCGTGCTATAGAATTAAATAGCTACCTAAATATATAATGGTGCTCTGTATTTGAGACATTTTTCAAAGTAGATATAAATTTATTTTTATAGTAATGGAGTTGAATTTTATTGTGCCTCTATTTTCAAATATGTGTGTTAGTTATAATAACTACAATTCTACACTCACGATAAAAAATTCCACTTGTCTATAAAAACTTTTTACAATTTAATCATTTTTATGTATATTCTATAGTATTAAAATATAAAGGACCACATTTTGTAAACTGTACAGTAAAACAATGTGATACAAAAATATTATATTTTTAGATTATATTTATTAATTTATATACAATTTTTGTGCATAATTATAAAGATGTGCCTTGCTTTTAGCCAATTTATTAGAAAACAAATGCTTGTATTTTTCTATAAAATAAAAATAAATAAAATGTAAATAAGATTTTTGTTGAAAATCTAACACTGGTTAAGTATGTCACTAGTATTGTTGTTAAGTTTGTGATGAATTTATGATATATTTCTGTATATTTTATTCAGTGGTAAAACATCAACCTGTATATAACTATAAAAAATATATATTTAAATGACTTAACCATTTCAAATGAAAAATATTGCAAATATCTTTGTCATTATTACTTCATTTTTTTTTATATAAAGCGGTTACATTATTTAAGTATTATTATTAGTTATATTGAAAGAGAACAAAAATGTATATTATAAAAAATCCTACAGATACTTTAGTTTAGGAAAACTGCGAATCAGTGAGCGTAGCAATAATTATTCATAAACTGTAGAGAATCGTTTTTGTTATTATTATAAAATATGAATTGTGAAAATGTGTATGTGTGAGATTTTCGCTCGGTTTTTACATAAATATAACTGTTATCACAAATAACACAGAAATATACTAGCTATAATAAATACAAAACCGTTAGATAATAGGTATACTTTATATCTACACAAATTATAGTATAGTTATACTTCGATCAAAATAAAATGAATGGACGGGCCCAGAAGAAGCGCATTTTTTAAGATTATAAAATAAGCGCCGGCGCTCACTGTGAGCCGTAAGAAGTGCGACACGAGTCTATTGTTCTATGATAACGGAACATCTGACAAAATTATGCCTTCGTGTGTTTTCCCGAAGTGTAAATACACAACAAAAAACCGCTATCTATGTTTTGTAACAAATGTAATGCCATCATCATCAGCCAGAAGACGTCCACTGCTGAACATAGGCCTCCCCCTTTAACCTCTACACTGAACGACAGCCTGCCTTTTGCATCCACTGGATGTCAGCGACTCTCACTATGTCGTCAGTCCACCTAGTGGAAGGCCTATCTACGCTGCAGCTAACAAATGTAATGTACAGGGTTATAATTAGGTGTTGAAGTATATGTCCGGCGGTTTTGACTCGTTTTTACTAAGCAAGTGCAATGGTTATGGCCCGTCCATTGATTTTATTTTGGTCGTAGTAGTTATGCTATAAAATATTTTAAGTCATAGTCATTGCTATATAATGTTTATATAATATATGTATTTACATATAATATATTTATAAAAAAAAAAACATGATTCAAAGTATTATAGTGACAGCAATGGCTTACTTGTATATAAACACGTATTGTTTATCATAAATGAGAAAACAGGTTTATTCATAAAGTTGATGACAAAATTATTAAGCAACAAACAAATAAACTACTATAAATTTTACCTGAACTTAACTGAATCATTGTATTTATAATTTATACCTATTATAACATAACACACACGTTTTATATAACGTTTACCTTTTATGTATAAATGGGAACGCTAAACTAAGAATCAAATTTTAAGTTTGTCTCCAGAAATCGTTCGAAAATTTCACACATAAATTTGTATGAATGTTATTTAATATTGTATGAGATTAAAGATGTTGAAGTACAAAGAAGTGAATAACAAGTGAATTTACGAGAATACTATTAGCCTTTTATTTGAAACACCCTGTAGGTTGGCCAGTTTGATCTTTTGATAAAGAACCTTATTACTACCTCAGAATAAGGACCCACCTTAGACCCCCTTTAATATTAATATAATAACTTGGTAATGAACAGAAATTTGTTACTGACTCGCACTTAGCCCTTATTTATTACTAGCTGAAACCCGCTACTTCGTACGCGTAGAGCTCGGCCTTCGGCCTCGCTACTACAACCCGTTATAGCCTGTGTTATTCTAATATATAAGCTACATTATTGTAAACTTTCATTAAAATCCATTCGGTAGTTTTTGCGTGAAAGAGGAACATACATCCATACATAAAAACTTTCGCGTTTATTATATTAGTAGGATTTGTTGTTATACTTTACAGTGTAATACTATAATCATGCCAAGTATGACGCTTGTACGTATTATTTCTAAATTAGACCTAGTAATAGAAAAATACGTATCTACCCACGTAAATAAAATATGTTTGTTGTATGAGGACCCCCTTTAGTTTTTACTTTTTGGCTTTATTATTATTTCTAAGTTCATCATCATCATTTCAGCCATAGGACGTCCACTTCTGGACATAGGCCTACCCATCGATCTCCAAAAGGGCCGGTTGGAAGCGGCCTGCATCCAGCGTTTCCCTGCGGTCTCTTTTAGGTCGTCTGTCCATCTTGTGGGTGGACGTCCTACGCTACGCTTACCGGTCCGTGGTCTCCATTCCAGAACCTCCGAGTTCCTATTTCTTAGTTAATCCGCCGTAACTTTAGGTACCTACATATTCTGTTAAAATTTCAACTGGCTATCTATTATGGCTCGAAAGATACATCCGTCAAAAGGTATAACGGACAAACAGACAGTGTAGGTTATAGGGGTCTGTTTTCATCCCTAAAAATAAAATTAGCTTAAAAATTTACCAACTAATAACAAATACCGTAAAGTAAAGTAATTAAAAAATCATTGCTCTACATTTTAACGCGTCCCATCTGTTTGCGCTCATGTAAATAATCAAAGCTTGCCCTATATTCGCAAACTCCCTCGTCTCAAATAAATCATATTACTTTGACCATGCAAAAATCTTTATTAATTCAAATTGTCCCTTGCATAAAAACTATCGTTAATTCTATGCATTCGGCACACTCGCGTGCAGAAATAAAACGAAATTTCCCCTAAAAATAAAGTTGCACGATTATTTTTATTCATTCGAGCTGGCAACACAATGGTGCGTTTCGAATTTCCAACGAAATTTGCGTTTTTGCATAAAATCGTGGCGCGTGCGGCGACACATTAAAACGTATGGTGAC
Organism: Agriopis marginaria; assembly: GCA_932305915.1. Classification (NCBI taxonomy): domain Eukaryota; kingdom Metazoa; phylum Arthropoda; class Insecta; order Lepidoptera; family Geometridae; genus Agriopis; species Agriopis marginaria. Next base: position 13,349,047 of record OW029914.1, on the reverse strand, counting down.
CACACTGTAGGGCGTCGATAGATATGTATGGGTCAATCATGAGACTAATTATTATTATTTTAACAGTGACTGTCCCACTGCAGAGCGAACTAAAATAATTACCTACTTTTATGTAAGTACCTTTGGCGTTTGGGGTCGAGACATTGGGCCTTTGGGGACCGGGATTTTCAAAAATCTTGCGCATAGCACTAACGCCACGCGTGACCAAAATGTTGGCGTGTTTCTGGCTCAACGCGTAAGCATTGCCATTCAACGTGGTAATGCCGCCAGCATGCTGGGAACGCTGCTAACTGGTGAGCTTGAGCATTTGGATTGTCTTTAGACCTAGCTTCAACGTCTAGCTTTTTTACTGTATTTGTGGTGTTAGTTTTAGCTTGTATTTTGTTTAGTACCTACCTAGATACTTACGTAGAGGAAAGTCACCAAATATGGAATACCATTTTGTTTTAGGGAAATAAAAAAAAAAGTTCATAAAAATTTAAACAGTTTAATGTTATTACTAATCAGTCATATATTTCTTTGTAGTAATTAACAGTCTTTAATCAAATATATCAGTAATCAAATTAAAATCTAACACAAAAACAAAAATCACAAATGAGTAACCAAATATGGAATAGGTACCCATATATGGAATATCAACAATCATTAACAAAAATAGACGGAAATATCTATGAGATCAAATAAATGCAAATAAAATGTTATGATAAATGAAAGAAGTGACTTAGTTCACTTGCAAAAGTCACAGATCCAACTGTCAAACTCCGGACCAGCACAATCATAATGTGCCCAGAGCCCACACATTAAGCATTTTATCCAGCTTTCTCCACGTTCATCCATAGAAAAAGTCTCGAACAGAACATACATTCAGCATCAGCAGAGTCAAGAGATACTTGGTCCATCAACTCATCATGTTCACTGCCATCATCAAACCAGATAACGTCCTGTTCCTCAATATTCCATAATTAGACACCGACGACTGTCCATATTTGGATTTTTATACTAGTTCAAACTCGTCTGAATATTTTTCAAATCACTATATTTAAATCACAAAATATCACAAAATGTTAAAAATAAACATGATATTGATATACTAAATGGTATAATACTAATATATACATACCTAATAACAGATAATACTCATTTATTACTTGCCTTTAAAATTTTCTGCGGGACAACAAAACAAAACACGCCTGCCACACGTGCAGCGTTCGCGCAACTTACACGAATGGTGTGAGTGTGATATCAAATATACCGAATAAAACCAAAGATATCCGTGTTTTGCGTTTCATACCTATATTCTTAGAGAAATTAAGATTTCCCATATTAGGATACTATTCCATATTTGGTGACTTTCCTCTATATATGTTTATTTATGATACTTACTAATATTGGCAAAATGTTTGTAACTTCTTTGACTTATATAAGTAAGGACGGGGCGAATGAACTTTTTTAATGGTACAATGGTGCTAACAAGTATGCAGCGCACCAGTGTAATGTAAAGTCAGACGCTCGTCGACTTCATTGGTGAGCGGTTGTTACGCGTCGCGTCATTCTTGAGGGTAAACATTTAAAAAAACACATTATGTAGTTTACTAAACGCGTGTAACCAGTACCAGAACGTTATTCGTCCAGCTGCAAGATGGGACGAAGATGACGTCACCATCGCGGGTTGAACCTGGACTCGATTAGCACAAGGGCCTTACGCCCAACTCGTTACGCGGGACCAAACTAACGTTAAAACCGAGCAGTTCGGAAAATCACGCGAACGTGAACTTTAACACGTCCAGACACGGTTTGCGGTAGCGCAACATTTTTTCATCACCTAAACAGCTAGCCGTAAGGCCCCAGGACCGAGAATGCGATGGCATCGAAACTGCACTTAATTTATTTGAGAAGGAACTAAATAAGTCATTGGTGGAATGCCGAGGATCAAACCAGGTGCCGTCAGATTCTATAGCGCACATGCTACCGCTTGACCACCATCGCTTTACTACATAGGTACTATTAATTATTAAAATGTAGGTAGTAAATCTAAAGTTATGAGTTCTTAAATAGTACCTATTTCACCTTATAGTTAGACGACTTAAAACATCAAAGATTGTCTCGACTACAAACGTCGCCCATGGTCACCCGAAGATCTTTTGTAACTTATCCTACATTGTACGCTCAGATCGATAAAACCGATACAGTTTCCGTTTTTTGCATGATTTTAAATGAAGTCCCCTTCGTAATAATAATATATTTGCATTCGAACAAGTTAACTGCATATTGTAATGGACCTAGGAAAAAAGCGGGCGAAATTTGATGCATTTTAGGTGTTATTTTGTTAAGCTATTGTGTAGTCTATTGTTAAAAGTTACCCTGATTTTAAGTTTTTAACTGACTTGGAAAAAAGGATGAAGGTTCTAATTTCGGCCCGTACCTATTTATATAAGTACTACTAGTACCTACTAGTACTTACCTATGTAGTGATTTAAATTGTGATTTAGCGTTGCTAGTACTGTACTAGCAGCGCACCCCGGCTTCGCACGGGTGTAGGTCTTATTTTTTTACACCTTGGGTTACATTATTGGAGTTATAGTAAGGATCCCTATTTTTTTGAAAATATAATATAGCCATATATGACACCCAGGGATAGTGTAGCTTCCCTACAGTGAAAGAATTTTTCAAATCAGTTTAGTAGTTTCGGAGCCTATTCAATGCAAACAAACAAACAATCAAATCTTTCCTCTTTATAATATTAGTATAGATATGTATATAGGTATTGGAGTTTTTTTTATAATGTAGATAAACTCACGAGGTGCTCCCACAAAAGTTTCATTAATTATGGCTCAGTAGTTTTGTCACCAGCTAGAATAAAATGGTCGATTTTGCTCGAACGCCTACGAATTTCGCGATAGCAAATAACTATAACTACATTACTTTTTTTCTGGCGTTTTCATTGCGCGCGTCGCATTTTCAGTAAATTTCTACTTTTTCAAAACTTTCCCAGAATGTTATATTGTGAAGATACTTAGGTACATACCTAAATCAAAAGCATCTACGAGTATAATCTATCTTTACGCCAAATTTGAACTAAACTAGTTAAGTCATTGCGAATCTGAGCGCAATAAGTAAATTATCACCCTCTCTTATAAATTTAACTTTTCATTTCGAATTGATTGAATTGGGCGTTAATTTGAGGAAGTTCATTTTCAAAGTAAGAAAATTAATGACACGTTTAATTTTTTTTCGGGACATTTTTGCACATACTTGTAACCTGACTCGAAACTAAACAAAGCTTGCACTATGGCTGCCAGAGACTGATAATATACATACATAATATGTCATCATCATCATCATCAGCCAGAAGACGTCCACTGCTGAACATAGGCCTCCCCCTTTAACCTCCACACTGAACGACAGCCTGCCTTTTGCATCCACTAGATGCCCGCGACTCTCACAATGTCGTCGGTCCATCTAGTGGGAGGCCTCCCTACGCTGCGCTGCTCCCTACTACATAATATGTATTTTTTAATAAATACTTAAATAGATATTAACACCCACATATAGGTAGAACAAACACAAATGTTTACCTACATTAATGTTTGTCCTAGATGGGGAATCAAACCCACGCCCCTAGCGCAAGATACAGGTTCACTACCAACTGGACCAACAGGGCTATCATTCAATTGATCACATCAATCAATTGATTCATAATACCTTATTGTACTTACTTGTACATAATACGACGAAGCGGAAATATCTACACTAGAGATTTTTTATTATCATTAAGGACATTAAATCTAATTTTTCAAAAACTCTACCAATGAGGTCTTTTACAAAATCTTCTATCATAAAGAAAATACTTATCTAGTCTATTATTATCATAATGATATCTGTCAAAATATATCCAAATACGATGCGTTCGTAAAAGCATTATACCTAATTGGTTCCCAAAAAATTACATAATAGATAAAGTTTAGTATTAAACTAACATTTTCTCCGTTACCTCTGAAGTGATCGTTACTTTCTGAAACTGGATTGTTCGTCAATTACCGATAATCACAGTTACTTTCTAAGAGTTTCCCGTAAATGTTAATGTAGCAGAATGAGTGCCGCGGCTCCGATCCCGATGGATCACGTGGGTCCTATACGAGGGTTCCCGGAGACTTTTCAGAAGCCTGTGGAACAAGTTATTGCTGTGCAACCTAAAGTAAGTCTCATCATCATCAGCCAGAAGATCTCCACTGCTGAACATAGGGCTCCCTTAACCTCCATACTGAACGACAGCCATCTGCATCCACTGGATGCCTGTGACTCATAATGTCGTCGGTCCATCTAGTGGGAGGCCTACTTACGGTGCGTCCGCGTGCAGACTGCACTAGGTCAGTGTCAATGATGGACTTGTGGAGAAGGTTAAAGGCACAGACCAGATAAAGCTACGTGGAAAGTCTATGGTTAAAGGTCAACATCTATAGAAAGCAGTAGACGGGACTTTCACAGGACCGGAACAGATGACGCGCTGAAGAAGAGACCTATAATCAGCAGGGAGTGGAAATTGTTGATGATGATAATGGTAAAATATAGATATAGTAATAAGAGCAGTGTATGTAGTACGTCATAATTTCAAGTGGCACTAGGCTCTGTAATCAGTACAACTGACGTCAAAACGGGAATCAAAACAACTTTAAAACCGCAAGTGGCAAGCGGTAATTGTTACCTTATTAAAATAGGATTCCAGTTAATTCAAACCGTAATAAAAGATGACAAATACAATTAAAACTATGCTACAGAAAACATTAGTATTTAACTGTAGAATATTTACTAGCCACTTGTGAGCATGATTTCAACTGCTATATACCATCGAAGCACTGCGAATATTTGCGCTCGATCACGACTGAAGCCCCAAGATTTCTTTTAATTTTGTTAGTTAAACATAAGTATCGAGTCAGGAGACTAGTTGCCTCTGTGTTAAGGTTATCATAATGATTAATTCAAAGAGTTTATAGATTTTGCCTGCGTCGCAGTTTTAGCGCAAAATTTCGGCGTGACTGATGGTACGCGTTCAGTTTTGGCATGCACGCCAAAAAACTGAGCTAGCTGAAAAGAGGCGATTCCCTATATTCTAAATAGCATTTTTTACTTGCAGTGTAGGTACGTTTCCCTCTCTAACCAGCTTCGTGTTCCTCGTAAACACAGTTAAAAGTCAAATTAAAGTTGGCCATAGCATCAGCTCATCAGTCTCATCAGCAACAAATCTCTTGTTTGACCAAGCTTCAGTCTTCGGTGCAAACTCGCTAGTCTGACGGTTTTTTGTCGTATATAATTTTGGAAAGCGTGCATCGGATCTGCGTGACCTCGGTCCCTCGTGCCCATTTTTCTATCGGACAGTCAGCACGAAAAGGCGGCACCGCCGTATCATGGTTGATATTCCGAAAACCCGTACAGAGCATTTTGATTCCACTTTTATTGAGAACCGCTAGACTTGTGGTCCACAGTCTAGTGATCGGGGAAAGGCAGTAATGCGCTGCCACCCCGATATAGTTACAATCTGGGTGTCTTCAAGTCGCGAGTGAATCGGTTTCTTCTTCCTCTTCTTGGCAAGAGTGCTCCATCGTAGACAGCATCATCGCTTAACATCGGACGAGATTGCGATGAAATGCAAGCCTATTTAGCAAAAAATATAATTACCTATATAGACTCTCCATTGAAGACACCCATATTGTACATGCATATTGCTCTTATAATGTTGGTGTGAAATGTTTCCTTCATCAGGTAACGGAGTCACCATCAGCACCGCCGCTCACTCCCCCCGATCTCTCGAGCTCTCCTCTAGAAGACCTGTACCCAATAGACCGTCTGTTCATCACCAAGCGTCTCCGGGTGAAGAGTGTGCTGTTCCTGAGGGGTAAGAAGAACAGGTTCTTCGTGAGAACACAGGACCAGAAGATTGTTTATACTGTCGAAGAGGAGAATAAGTAAGAAGTATTTTAAATGTTCTAGCACCTACTTACTAGAGTAAGGTTTTAACAGAGTGGTGGCCGAGCCAAGGTAAGCGGAGCGTTGGTCGTCCAGCTGCAAGCTGATATTATTACAATCGCGGGTTGAACCTGGACTAGGGTTGCCAGATCCTGGCTTATCAATTCCTGGACATATCTGGAACGGCGTCAGTACATGGGGGGAGGGGTTAACATAGCGCATAACAGAGAGCACAATATCCCATGGAAATTTTAATTCATCTTCACTTATTATAAATTCCATAAATCAAATGTGTGCCTGTGATGTGAATTTATTCGTTTTGTCTTCTGTGAGGTTCGGCAGCGCGTGCGTAGTTTGGTGTCCAAAAGTTAGTAAAAACCCTAGTATTCGCGAATTCCGGGACAGTAAAGTGAAATTACTGGACACTGGACAAGACACCTCATTCTGGGACTATCCCGGATTTCCCGGGTGTCTTACCTGCACTCGATTAGCACAGGACCGAAGCAGATGGCATAGCAAGAGAGAGGCCAATACCCAACAGTGGGATAAGGAAGGCTGTGGATGATGATGATGAGCACCTACTATGGTAAGCTGCATTCTCGAAGTGAAAAGAATGGACTGATAGCGCAACGCTGAGCTGCATTCCAGAACTGGGATTGTGTATGTGGGCACCAAGACTCCTATGCTGCTAGTGGGTTTGGAGGTGGGTAATGGCTGTGAATGCACCTGGAGAGGTGGGCGAAGGTGCTCTCGCTTTGGGTGTCTGAAGACAGGCATATGCTCCAAGAAAGGTCCCGAAAATGTTGGCGGGACAACTTACCGCGTTTCATGGTGACTATTACCAGTTAGCAAGGGAGCGTGGAAAGCGAAAGATCTTTGGTTAGCAGTAGAATCTAATAGGTTGTAAAAAATTACTATCCACCTACAATTTTACTTTCAAACCCTATTACCTATAAGAAATTACCATCGTCATTCGCTTTTTAGGGTTTGGTATAGAGGGCAAACGTAGCTCTATTGCTGTCGCTCTACCGTCCGTCCGTCCGTCCGAGTATGTCACAGTTAGGGTTACCATATCTAAATTTTAAAAGTCCTGACTTAAAGCCGGATATTCTGTCATCTGTTAGTGCTATCTGTTTATAGACTAAAGAACTCTACCGTGCTTTGCATGGCACATGGACCATGTGCCATCCAAATCATGTAACATGGTAGATGTTAGGGTGTACCTACCAAGTGGCCTTTTTGTTATTTAGGGAGAGCTGAACACTCACCTAGGGTATTGTTAACATTGTGTTTTCGTTGAACTTTTAAATCCTTTTCCTGAACCCCTGTGTATTCCTAAGGGACTACAGAAAGCCTTTCAGTAAAATGTAGGCCAAGAATGTGTAGAATCAAAGATACCAAGCTCTTCCGCAAGACATCGGATTCAATTAAATTTCCAGCTGGTGGGTGGGCTACTTCTGCTACGGTCTGCGACCTCTGCAGCTGAAAGTCTCCAACAACAACGGAGAGGAGATCATGAGGATAGATCGCCCCTATGCCTTCACGACCAGGGTCCTGCCTTGTCACCTGCAAAAGTAAAAATGCCTACTTTTAACCGAATGTCTGACAGGCATGGCAGTTTTTTTTAATATTTTAAAATTGACTTGCGTTGTATAAACTGCTGTGCCGGCTTGATGAATCCGAAAATTGAATTTAAAAATGGTAATACATACTTACCTCACAGCTGATAATAATTCAGCACTTTGACATGAATACTTTACTAAGGAGTCGTTTGTGGTTAGAACATAACATTATACTAGAGACACAGAATAGTTATTAGTATAAATGCTAGAGCCAGTATATTGTTATTTCGAGATTTATAGTCTGGATACATTTTGCTAGGATACATCGTGCAGCATGCTAGAGCTTATCGTGCTAGAGCCAATCATGAAAGAGCCAATCATGATAGAAGCAAACATGATAGAGCCAATCATGATAGAGCCAATCTTGACAGAGCCAATCTTTTTAGAGCCAATCATGAAAGCACCAATCTTGACAAAGCCAATCATGATAGAGCCAATCTTGACAGAGCCAATCATGATAGAGCCAATCATGATTGAGCCAATCGTGATAGAGCCAATCATGATAGAGCCAATCATACCACTCATAGATCTAAACATATCCTACTGTGTATCTTACAACTAGAGTATATCGTGATAGAACATTTTATATCCTGCTACTTGAACCTATCATGTAAAGTAGCCTAGCGTGCTTAGAACTTATCGTGCCTTTAATCACATGTCACTCTTATAAATATGTAAGTACCTTAAAGTTATATGATTATTTACGGGATATTTACCGTGGTGAGGTTGTGGAAGGAGCTCCCGATATTTCGGCGCAGTTACATGCACCATGTTCACGGGAAGACGGATAACCGAGACAACCGTGATAGTTTAAAACAGTGTTTTATATAAGTACGTTGATCCAGGTTAACCGTATTCGCGCCACCTGGGAACCTCCTCGGCACCATCGAACAGAAGTGGACGTTCATAAAGCCGCTTTACGTCGTAAACAACCGAAATGGCGAACCCGTGTTCTGGATATTTGGTTAGTACTTTGTTATCCCGCTGCTGTGCAATTGAATCGTGCCTCCGAAGAGATGTTGGTTCCCTCTAAATTCAAATTCAAAATATTTATTTGTCAGAACATGGTAGGTACACATATAAAGTAGCATACATGGTCGTAAGAATGGAAACGTGATGGAATGGAAATCTCATGTTCTTGCCTGTTACAGCGTACAAAATATGTTAATTTTTGTATATAATTATTTATTTATTCGTTTTTGATAAAGTTAAAAAAAAACGGTATTAATCTATGTTAGAATATTGTTAAAATCATATTTTGGTTTAGTTGTATTTTATAGCTATGTATTAGATGGTAATTACTACCTATAGGTAGGTATAAGTTTTTTTTAATCTCGATTTTATGTCAATTATTTAGTCTACATTACATATCAAAACATTTTTATCATTAAGGAATTCTGAAATTTCATAATAGCTTTTTTGTGCTAATAAACTTTTAAGTTTATTTTTAAACATTCCAATCAATCAATCAAATCATTTATTTGCTAGAATACATTACACAAAGAACATTACATTGAGGTCTTAAATTATTTTAGGTACACAGTATTCAGTCTGCATGCAGACGTGCAAATGTTCTTATGCTAGATATATTTTTATTTTATTGTTAGTTAGGTATATATTTTCCGAAGTATTATTATATTATCTTATCGTTTTTTTTTGTTTTTTTAATTATTTATTGTATTTACTCAAAAACTCAGTCAAATTACAACTAAACTAATAACTATTCAAATAACCCACCCCTGACCGTTCCCGGCGCTCACCTAGAACACTCGCTGCGTTACCGCGTTGGATGGCAATGGCCAACCTTTGCACCAGGAACGAGCCGGAACGGGAGTCACCACACTTTTCCTTGAGCCTGTGCCCTATCTCCGAAATGAGCTTCTTGGCCTCAGTCCCCCAACAACCCATGGTTTCCACGGCAACGGGCATAAAATTGTAAAGCAGCTCCAATGCTGCGTACTTTTCCCTCTTTTTATCAGCGGCATATTCCGCCGCTGCAGACGGTGAGCGGACGGTGCGACTCAGGTGGCTGGCGGCGACAGTGCTGACGCAAGTAGCATCCCAAAACTTCTTCATTACCTTATTAAATTATATTATATTAAAAATTCCACAAATTCCTTAACACTATAAAAACAATTCTTAAGTAGCCAATCACTTAATACTTTTTTAAATTTGTTACCGTCCAAAATTTTCAATTCATTTGGTAGTTTATTATAAATGTATATGCACATATTAGACATTATTTTGGTACAAGGCTTTTCTGACAGGAGGTTGATATAATAGGTTAGTGAATTTGCCTCTTTTTTGGCGGGTAATAACTTGACTTCGGTTTTGGAAATATACTGGGTGTTCTTTGATAAAAATACAAATGTCCTTAATATATGTACATACATGGCAAAGGAAGTATGTTGCATGTTTTAAATAGAGGTCTGCAACTGTCATTAAACCAAGCTCTGTTTATCATTCTAATACATCTCTTCTGTATCTTGAATACTCTGTCTATGTCGACTGAGTTTCCAATATTTAAGTCTTTGATAATTTTAGGAATTTTAGTATATATTATAGGAGCCATACAGAATAGACTTTTTTGCATGAGTGCAGTTTTGGCTGTACGTGGACAAAGCTTCATCTCGACCTCTGCATTTTCTATTGCTTGCTAAGAGGTTTTGATGTCATTCCGGCGTTGTCTTCCACTACCGCATATCGCGACACCATCACAAAGCTCACCTCCACATCTTGCAAAGCTGGAAATCCCACACCGTCCGATTTTTCCGCTCCTGTCTTCCGCGGACCTGCAAGGTGTGGAATGTCTTTCCCGCCGAGCGTCAAAATGAAGCGTTTCAAAAAAGTGTCTACAACTAGCTGGCAAAGCACCGTCAACACCGCTAGTGTTGCAGGTGTCCAAGCGGCGGTTTCTGCATACCATCAGGTAAAACGCATGCTTTTTTGTCGCTCTTTTTATAAAAAAATTACAAACTGGTTTTTTTTCCGTTAATATACCTAAATTAGAAAGAAAGAAAGAAATAATTATATTTATTTATGAGAATATATTTAATTAGTACACCACTTGCAAGTTTTTTTTTAATTGTTATGGTATTATATTAGTTTTCTTTATTAAGATCTGGCTCTACATCACACAATAAACAAATGTTGGGTTTAGTAGATCAAATCTCCCCCAGGTCCGATTATAACAGTGAGCTGCTACAGCGACGTGTCGTTTACCATCGCGCGAGCGGACGGCTCGCCTGTGGGGAGCTCGAGCAAGCGGTGGCAGGGTCTCACGCATGCGCTGTTCTTCTCACCCATCACTGACAAGTGAGTTATTACATGGTTCAAACAGTAAGCTGCTACAGTGATGCGTCGTTTACACAGATCAAACAAAAAAGAGAGATATGCCCTTAGTACAATTATCGTTCGTGTTCAAATGTCTCCATTTTTCATTTTAAAAAAAACTTCACCTCTAACCCGCATATACGGCAAACATAAAAATTTTTCAGGCACACTTAGAAACAACTAATAGTCCACATGTACAGAAGGGTGACAAGGTCTCTCAATATGTTTTTTTATGCCATAGGTAGCAAACAAGCAGACTGGCTGCCTGATGGTAAGCAATCACCATCGCATGGATACTTGTAAAACCAGAGGCAACACAAATACGTCGCCAAATCTATTAACTCGCCCTTTGAAGAACCCCATGTTGTACCTTCTCGGAAACACCGCGGAAGGTAGCTCATTCCTCATTTTGCAGGTGTGAGGCAAGAACGATCGCGTAAATCGCACAGTGTGCGATTTCCACTGATCTATGATATGTGGATGTACAACCGATGGTGGCCGAGCAGTAGCATGTACGCTTTACTATCTGACGGCACCCGGTTCAAATCTCGACCGCACCAATGATTATTATATTAATATTTAGTACTTAAATAAATTATGTGCAGTTTCGATGCCATCGCTAAAAAACAATGAAGAAAAACATCGTGAGAAAACCGATATGTCCAAGAATCTCAAAAGTTTAAAGACATGACATGCACCATCATGCACTGGGCCAGCATGGTAGCTGAGTCCCAGCAGTGGGACCATGATGATGACAACGATATCATCATCATCATCATTTCAGCCATAGGACGTCCACGGCTGTTATAGGCCTCGCATCGATCTCCAAAAGGGCCGGTTGGAAGCGGCCTGCATCCATGGTTTCCCTGCGGTCTCTTTTAGATCGTCTGTCCATCTTGTGAGTGGACGTCCTACGCTGCGCTTACCGGTCCGTGGTCTCCATTCCAGAACCTTTCAGCCCCATCGGCCATCTGTTCTGCGTGATATGTGCCCTGCCCACTGCCACTTCAACTTACTAATCCAGTGGGCAATGTCGGTGACATTCGTTCGTCTACGGATCTCCTCATTTCTGATTCGATCTCGTAGAGAAACTCCAAGCATAGCCCTCCCCCCATAGCTCGTTGTGCGATTTTGAGCTTGTTTATGAGGCCCATAGTGAGAGACCACGTATCAGTGCCGTATGTCATCACTGGTAACACACACTGGTCGAAGACTTTCGTCTTAAGAGTTTATATGTCGTCAACATGGGTTGCGTTTTATCGATTTGCGCTGTTATGACAAACAGTATCAAATGCATGTTTTGTTTATGAATACTTGAGGATATAATAAAGTTTAATGTAAATTTAGACACAAACTTGGTGAAACTTTTCTCGATAGAATAATTTGGCAAAAACAGACCTTCTAAAACACGATTTTAGTGTTATTTTCAAATCTAGAAGTCGTTGACAGTATTTTTTTCATATTCTAATGTTAATTTATGTAGTGTAGTATGGCATAGTAGGCAACACCCCTCTTTAAGAGGGAGGCCTTTGTCCAGCAGTGGACGTTTAATGGCTGCTGATGTGATGTATGTGTGTATGTATTTTATGTATATATGTATTTTATTTATTTATAAAGTTCTAATAGTTTTTGAGTAATCCGGAGTTTTATCATTTGTCGCTTACGTTATTTAGTTCTGAGGGCGCCGACTCGTGCGTATCTCTCCCTGCAGCCGTAGATCGCATAGATTTGTCATTGTTTCGCGCAGGGACAAAACTCTGATTTGAGCTGACAACATATCAACTCACTGAGATATTTTGGACGACGATATGTAGATGAGCTATCAGGCGGTGGCGGTGATTATCGCAAGTATGTCATTTGAATATGTTGTTCCAGATTCGGCGTCGCGTTCGACATGGAGTTGACGATGGAGGAGAAAGGACTTCTCTTGGCAGCCACCCTGCTGCTGCACTACATGTACTATGATGCCTAGTTATTAAACTTTTGAATTTGTATCAATTTGTTTTAATTTATTAACCCAGACGCAGACAGAGAGGAGTAATATAGATAGATAGATAGATATAAACTCTTTATTGTGTGCACCAGAAATAAAAATTACGGATCACACACTTACGAGCTATTGCCACAAGTAGCGACCTTGTCGCTAAAAGCGATCTCTTTCGGGCAACCAATGGATGGAAAGAATTTACGTAACATAATCGAAATTATCGTATTATAAGTTTTATAAAATGTACTAGCTGCACCCCGCGGTTTCACCTGCGTAGTGATGAAAAATGGTGATGGTGATGATTATGATGAAAAGTAGCCTGTCACTCTCTGGCTCTTGAACTAGACCCATGCAAAAAATCAGGTTGATCCGTTGTTTCGTTGCAGCGTGAAAGAGGGACAAACGAACACACTTTCGCATTTATTTATAACTAGCGATCCGCCCCAGCTTCGCACGGGTATAGATTATAGCCTATGTCACCCGGGGATAGTGTAGCTTCCCAACAGTGAAAGAATTTTTCAAATCGGTTCAGTAGTTTCGGAGCCTATTCAATGCAAACAAACAAACAATCAAATCTTTCCTCTTTGTAATATTAATATAGACTAGCGGTCCGCCCCAGCTTCGCACGGGTATAGATTATAGCCTATGTCACCCGGGGATAGTGTAGCTTCCCAACATTGAAAGAATTTTTCAAATCGGTTCAGTAGTTTCGGAGCCTATTCAATGCAAACAAACAAACAAACAAACAATCAAATCTTTCCTCTTTATAATATTAAGTATACAAGTATAGATATAGATAATATATTATTATGATAATACTCCTCTCTGGTTGCGTCTGTGTGTGTCTTTCTGTGGCATCGTAGCTCCCAAACGGCTGAACCGATTTTGATTTAGTTTTTTATTTCAAATGTGACTTGATCGAGAGTGTTCTTAGCCGTTTGATCGACTAACATCGACATAATGATCATGTCTGGTATAATTCCTAGATTAATTGAATTGAAAACACAGCCTACTTTGATCCAGGAAAAAATAACGTAGGATAGCGAATGAAACCGCGGGGCACTGCTAGTATACTACATATTGAAGTCCTTTCTGTTATATAATTCATGGAAGTATTTTTTTTTCATAGTCAGTTTTGTGATTGTTTTGTATTAGGTAAGCAGGTGGACTACGGGCGTACTACGGGTCAGTGGAAGTACTTGGGGTCAGTAACAAAAAATAATAAATAATGGCCAAGTGCGAGTCGGCGACAAATTTCTGTTCATTACCAAGTAATAACTGGTAATTCCTTAATTGGATGATCTCTTTATTTCAACGAATCGAAATGCCATATTTTACTAATTTTGAAGTCGGTTTTTAAATTGATAATTATTGTATTTTGAGATAGTACGGGACCCTCGGTGCGCGAGCCCGACTCGCACTTGGCTGGTTTTTTTTAGTGAAGGATTTTATACAGAGGTGTAGTTACTTTTATGTTACTTACATTACATAAATTCCTTTTTGTTTGCATGAGTCCAATCTAAGTGAACAGAAAAGAGTTTCTGTAACTATTGTGAAAATTAGCTATGTATTATGTAGGTAAGTAATTAATAAAGCACATAGCAAATAATAATAATGGTCAGAACTTGTATATCAATAGGAAAGTTGTTACAAAACGCATTATGCTTTTGATCCACTAAATTAATGACAAACAGCAGTAAATTCACTGAAATAATAAAATCGAAATCGCCTATAAAAATGCAAAATGGTCACACCGCAACTTCCATGCAAATCTGATCCTAGTCTCCAAGTTTTACAGAACAAAATGGCAAGAAAAAATGAAGCGGCTATTAATATTAAAATAAGGGGACACCACGCTATACTTTAAATGCATTTTTGTATTTTGCTTACAAAAATGTCGAATTTCCCCTAAAAATTAATGTCGCGCGTCCCACCCCTATTTGCATTGTGTTTAAAAACTTTTTTCTTCTCAGCAGATGTCCGAAGTAAATGGCGCGAAATTTTGACAGAACGTATAATTTTGGCGAGCACAATGACAGCTCGGTGTTGCCAGAAAAAAGTTAATATTGGGTATTTTATCGAACCCTTTTCCAAAGGATTGAATTCAATTACTTACAAAAAAACTTATAAAGGGGTGCTTTTTACGCTTTTTCGAGGAAAATCAGGGGTTTAAGTGTAATGTATGTAGGTCACTGTTACTTTTGTGAATTAAAGTTTTTTTTACACTTTTTTTGTGTGAAAAATAAAAAGCGTGGCGCGCGCGTGTCTCGTTTTCTATAAGCAAGGGTTTAAAGATAACAATGGCTTTTTAGAAAGTGATTTAGAGATTTTTTTGTGATAGATTTATAAAATTGTACCTACTTTTTAGAAAAAAAAATACGTTTTTGTGAATGAAATCAGGGGAAGTGTGTCAAGATAACAAAGTCTTTTCCGATGATTGATTACTTATTGTTATCTCAAAAAAATTAACAACGTAAAAATGTTTCTAAAATGAAAAGGAAAATCATCATCATCATCAGCCAGAAGACGTCCACTGCTGAACATAGCCCCCCCCCCCCCCCCCCTTAGAACTCCACACTGAACGACAGGCTGCCAACTATCCTCTGTATTAAAAATTTGATTTTGTTTATATTTTATAGCCTCGCGTAGCTTCTTGGTGTATACCGATTCTGATTGGCGTATTAGTGTTTAGTAAAAAACCTAAGAAATAATAACTGCAATTACTACAAACATGTTCAGAAAAGGTGGGTTACCATATCTTCAAAAACATTCTTATAATAAACAAAAAAAAATGCTATTTGATAATAATGATAATTATGTATAATGTTAGGTAAATATTTGGCTATGTAATAATAATGTTATGTAGAATGTTTTTGAGTTTATGTTAACCCACCAGAATTCTTGAAATTAAAGTTTACTTACTGCAAGTTCTATACAGAGATTACCTTATAAGTTATACTTATACTTTGCATCTACAACTAAGCTCTCTACTTTACACCATTGACAACACAAAGCTATGATTACTTTTCTAGATTTTTTTCGTTTTTTGCGAGTATAAATACATACTTTAATAGAAAAAACTAATAGTAAGTTGTTTTGCTGTCTTTTCCTATAAATAAAAATATTTTAATAAATTTCTCGGTACATAGTTTTCTAACTATTAGTATAAATACATTTATGGATAAAGAAATAGATCAGCAAAATCTTTTTTTTAATCAGATACATGTCATTGTACTTTAATCATAAAATTGATTCAATTTCCCGAGTTCAAATCGCAACTCACCGTGACGACTCGAGCGGGGTTAATCCGTGTAATGTTGACACTACCCCGGTCAAAACTTAACCCCACAATGTTGCCATTTTTTACAACCATTTAACCCATTTCCAAAAATTTCGCTGCATTTTCCCCAAATACATTTAGGGGTCTTGACAGATGCGCGACACAATCACCCTCGCGATTTTTAACGCGTGTCGAAGTTTTTTTGTAAAAAATGCAGTTTTTTGTTAAAATTGTGTTGTTTTTTTTTTATTAATCTAAAGCTGACGGTTGACGCGGACATAATCTTTAATTAAGAGTGTTTTTAGCTGGAGTTTTTTTGTAGTTTTTCGGGATTTGTGATTGTATGATTTATTTGGTGATAATATTATAAGATAGGGTTATATTGTAACGCACTTGATGTTAACTAAATTGCCTACGATAAAACTTATCTTATTACAGTACTTAATTTTTTTTTGTATAATTGTAAGAAGAAATAAATGGTAAAAGATAAAAACTTTAGTTAATTTTCGGGTAACCGTAATTTTCCGAAGCTTCTGAACTGATGATAAAAAACGGTATTGCCGTTATTCTTGCCACAAATATATCAAATATAGTGGATATATCGTCAATTCTTCATTGACTAGCCATGGCCAATTTATCTATAACTGACTAAAAGATAGAAAGTGTTATTTTATTTTATTAAAGTGAGTACACATTAAAGTCTTTAAGATTATGTTATAGAGAATTTGAATTTGAATTGAAGCGTTGGTGATGTCATCTGATTCTATAATTCTTGCTTCTTGATTATAAATTTCAAGACAAGAATATTAATTAAAATAGAAAATAAACACGACCTAATTGGAAAAAAGCTCAGAAACTGCTGGACAGATTTCCATCAAACATATAGCTAAGATTCACCGCAATGAAACAATCAAAATATAAAATTTATCAAAATATAAAACCTTAAGTTTTATTTTATGGTTAGGATAGACATTTTGTATATTAATTACTAGCAGTATAACTTTTATTTTATTTTAATTTTATATTGTAGAAACATGGGTAAATGTGCCTGCAATAACAATTTTAATATTTAAATTAACTGCCGGGTCTAACCCAGACGTTTCAGACGCATTGGTGGGGCCGAAACCAAACACGAAGGGGCTCTGTTGAAAAAATACATTTATGGGATGTGTGTGAATGAAAATGAAATTACTACTACTATGGGATTTTTTTTTTTTTAATCCTACAGTATAGGATTTAAAAAAACTAGGCTATTGTGATGAATTCTTGATACTGTTGAGCTGTTCTATAGAACATATCTTGTTATCTTGTTGTATATCTTGTTACTTGAATGATTAAACTGCATCTAAATCGGTGCGCCCGTTTGTGTTAAAATGCCACATATCGTACCTATACGCACAGCCTTTTTATACGAGCTAAAACTAGTTGTTCTCTCCGAACTTTAAGATAAAAGAGTCTATAACTTTGCAATCCCTCGACTGATTTCGTCCATATACGAAATATAACATACAAACATTTATATAGAAACGCCGACTTATTCCATTATAATCTGAGACCCGCTTGTTATTTGCCCTGAATTTTATACAAAGGTAAGTATTGGTTTTACCTACTTCTTATTCTTAAAAAGGAATAAGGAAAACACAACAATTATTTGTATATTTAATTTATTGAATACGGTAGAAATGCTTTGTTAATTTAATGGAAAACAAATATAACAAACTGTGTTAGGAACATATACCGACCACAAACCGCAATACAACACTTAGAAATTGTAAACGATTATAGAAAGAATTACTTTTAATAACATATATAATTATAGTAGTAGTGTAGTACCTAGATGATTAATTTCTTTTCACGCCAGTTGAACGCGTCACTGTTTAAAAAGAATTAGAAATCGTAACGGGAATGAGTTTATTTAAACGAATCATATTAAATGTAAATATAATAACTTAAAAACTGTTGTCCTTAGCCCGTTAATGCAAATTATTACTCACTATTTATTAATATTAAAAGCGTTATAAGACGTTAGATGTCTTGGTGTCGAAGGAAAAATACCGTACGTGCAAAGTTTTTACAGGTTCCCGTTATAAGGGATTAAAGTTAACAATAATTGTCTTTGTAAAATAAAATCAAAAGGACAACAGCAAGCAATTAAATTTAATAAAAATTAAAAATAAAGGAATGAAAAAAAATACTTCCTATATTTTAACAGTACGTATGGCAGGAGTTTTGTTGTATAATTAGCTTTTGTTTTTATGGATATTAGTTATAAATAGTACATGAAATGATGAAGACCAAGTACTAGAGTACTAGAGTATTACGGTTTTTTTTTCTCAGTATTTAAAATATAGGTATCATAATATATCTATAAGCGACTGTGACTGCTTACCATCAGGCATCCCGTCTGCTTGTTTGCCACCAATGGCATACAAAACATAAAGAAATGTAGGTAATTAGTAAGGTTTATTTTATTATACTCTTAGGTAATCTGCTATAATTTGTAATTTAATATATTTCTTAGTGGTTTGAGTAGGTACCTCTTCACAAAAATAGGGTGGCATATGACATTTCTCATAGAAAAATGTTGCATTGCAGTTGTGGCATAAGATCTGGCTTTCTCCTAAAGCCAATATAATTCTCGTTATAATATAATTTCAAGTTTTATTTCACCAATGTAAATGAGTTAAATTAATATCTGGTTTAGTTATTACATTAATTTTATTTTAATAAACTTTCCGTCTCAATAATTTTAGAAAGTTTGATTTTCATTTACATTGGTGAATAATTGTTAAAATAATTTGACTAGAAACAACACAATAATTATATAAATATAACTCGACAAAATTATCAAGATTTACCATTTTATACAGTCGCACTTGTATAATCATACCGAAAATAGTCGCAAATAAGACTAGAAAACATTTTTGGAATGAAATTTTTTACACTGAGATCAAAATACCCTAAAACTAATAAAATTACTGGAATTATATGGTTATGCAATTATACATATTTATTTTTATGTAAAAATATACGAAACGAATAAAATGTTATTTCAACGTAAAAAATTATCAAAGCCACAGGAACGACCATTGACAAAATATTGACAAAGACGTCGATGATGTAGTACCATTTTTTAAACTAAACTTAATTTGACAGGTTGACAGCTGTTGCCATCCTTGTCTCTCATATTGAAATGAAAAGAAACGCAGATAATTTTAGTTCTGTCTTTGGTAAGTTTAGTTTAGATAATGGTACAACAAAATGACTCCATTATTTCACATTAATATTTATAAATTACCTCATGGACACAATATTGAGTAAATATATATATATTTGCTTTAATATTATTAAATATTACGTATAACAGGTACGTTACTGGAACAAAAATTGTGTTCTTTTACCTGGATTTCTTAGTCATCTCCAGTTATACATTATAACATCAACACATAAATATATGTAATGAATTATATGACAAAAGTAATTATAAAACCGTGCGACTGTACGAACCAGAATACAAGCTGAGTACCCGAGTGAACCATGCTTATTTATAAAATTTTATTGTTTTTTATAATCGCCACATTTGTTTACCATTCAACTACACTTAATATTAATTTGTACTGTTATCTATTTGTCATACCAATCTCCGATACCTTACATTCTTTGGTATAAACATTTGTACTATTGATTTTTTATTAAAAATATTGGTCTATATCCACTCTAGGTACAAAGCTAGCGAAATAAATGCTGAACACAATTCTTTCAATACATTTTCACTACATCCAATGAGTTCGATCGTCGTTAGCGTTCAAATTCCGATATAGTAAAAATTTAACAGCATTTTTCTCCTAACTACGGTGCAATAATGCCCCTCCTTAAATATAAATTTGAACGTTAACAAGAGATCGTCACCACGCGTACATTTTTTATTAATTTTGTTTATTATTTTAAAACGTTATTAATATAATTTGTTGTATCGCGCGTCGGTGCCACGACTCGGGACGGGGTGTGGAAATTTGGCTGGTTTTGGAGGAAGACAAGTTATTAGGAAGTTGTTAGGTTGTTAGGATGGTACTTCCAAATTCTCAATAAATGATTAAGAAACATTTTCGCCACATGATTAAAGGAAGAATTTATAGGAACTTTCATTTATAAATCAAATATTTTTTCAATATTTTTTTTCGGATTACTTCACCTAGCGTAAGTCAGTAAGGTTTACCCTGATTCTCAATCACAATTTTATTATAAAAATCAGGTGTACCCTTGCAAGGCCCCATCGCGAGCCGTTTCACCGACGCCTCTAATTTTTTAAATTTAAATTACAACTTACGTACATACATAGGAACTTTCTTTAGAAGCTGCATGGTTTGTACAAGCTAACCTCCACACTGATCTACCGAATAATGAATAATTTAAACAATGTTACTGTCATCTCATCAAATAAGTCTTGATCATCAAGAGGGTAATATTTGACGTTTGCACATACCGCCTTATTCAACTCTAGCGTGGTGTGGCGCAATAAAAGAGTTCCAATTCAGTCTTACAGAATTATTACTAAAGATTTTTATAATAGTAGTGAGGTAAAAAGTGATATTATAGATTTATAACACGGACTTAGAAATCTAAGTTATACCACAAAATACACAAAATAAATAAGTACAGACGGCCGTATTCGACTGGACTTGATTGTAATTTCCGACGCGCAAACGAAGATGAGCGCCATGGTTGGTATAGCAACTATAACGTTCTTTGAAAAGTTTAAATGTTTAAGTTAATACTACTAACTTTTAATAACCGATGTAATACCAAACACAAAATGATAAACTACTCGTAACACACAATGAAATAAAATGTTCACTTATCTCTCTACATTTATAGATAATTTTAAAAAACGACCAATTCGTTTTGTTTTATGTTGTATTTAAATAACCAAACACACAGCAAGGATTTACGCGTTGTCATCACCATCATCATCAGCATCATCATTATTAACCATTTTCCACCCACTGCTGGGTATAGGTCTCCTCTTCAGCGCGCCATTTACGCATTGTAAATTATGACAGTTGTCACACGAGGATATAATTACGTTCATTGGCAAAGCGTTGGCGCTCGCGACTGGTGTTCGACCGACTTGATCCGAGATCGCTGAACGTAAGTACGCGTCTTTGTTTGCGTGCGCCTGTTAACTTGTTCGTTGTATGGAGCTGGCTTTCCGTAGCTATTTATTTTGTGTTACACACAGTATCTAGGTATATAGCACTATATCTATGAGGTAGTCGATTAGTTATAAGTTTGGTACATTGCGGCTTACTTATGTAAGTATACCTATTTTTTATAATTTCCATAGTCGCTTGTAGATTTCCACGTAGAGTTGAATAATAGCGCATGCGTCAAGTAACATAATGTAAAGTAAACTATTACGATACAAATAATAAGTAGGTTGGTGCAAGCCCGGCCGAACAGTGGGACCACGCTGAGCTGAGCCCAGACGCGGCCCCGAAACAATGACCCGTATGATGCGTGTTACAACTAAACCCGCTCCCCGAGCTCCACGTCCACATATCTAATCAAATTTAATACTAAAATTACGTTTAATGTTGATCACTGCCCAATAGTACGTATCTTTGTGCTTTTAGTCACCGCAGACAACAATATATAGTATCGAGGTAACGCACGCCGGTCTCCGTCCGGCGCGACATAACATGCCGGTTATACATACCTTTGTACTTTATTGTAACTCCAAAATATAATTTATTCTATAACAGCTAATATAAAACCTAACGTGATGAGGTAGAGCGGTCGTGTCGTGTCGTGTCGTGTCGCGAGTCGCACCGACCCGCCGCCAGTGATCAACATCGCACCGGCACTACGACGCTATCGTGAGAGGACTCACCGATACAATATACCTTTAAATAATAAGATTACTTCTAGGGTGTATTTCTTCTCCCGATCGAAATCGACGTTTCAAAAACTCGTCTCGGACCGACCCGACGGAACATCGCGGAGATAATAATAATAAATAAAATGATTCCTAAGCGGCAACGTTTCATATATCACCCGATCAATATAATTCTGAATATACGAAGCGAGAGTGTCGCGAACGAACCGAGGCCGCGGCCGCGCGGTGTGGCGCTCGAGCGGCGGCCGCGGGCAGCTTCTCTGTCTCATTATATTTTTTAGCAATCGCTTGAAGGCACACAGCGTTAAATGTAGTCAGTAGAGTAGAGCCGAGCTGAGCGCGCGCGGCGGTGGAGTCTCAGGCCGCGCGCGGAGCCGGGCTGGCGGCTAGGCCGGCGTGAGCGTGAGCGTGACGGTAGCGCGACGTGTGGCACGGCGGCGCACCGGCAGGAACACCAGCGCCGGCACCAGACTGAGCGCGCCACCCGCCTCCTCCACCACGAACGGCTGCATGGTGAGCGGCGCGTGCGGCGCACGCGGCACGGCCAGCAGCGCGCCCGCGCCGCCGTGCGCCGCGCGCAGGTGCGCCTCCAGCGCGCCGAACCCCTCCGCACGGAACTCGCAGCGCGAGCACGAGTACTGCCCGCCCTCCGTGTCGGCGTCACCCGCGCCCGGGCTCGCCGACCCGTTCACCTCGCCCGTGCCCAGCGGCTCCGGCTCCCCGGCCGCCTCGAGCGCCGGCTCGGGCGGCGAGCTCGCCTGCTGCTGCGCGTGCGCGCGCTCGTGCGCAAACAGGAACGCGAGCACGTCGGTCGTGAAGGGGCAGTAGGAGCACGCGTACGGCTTGTCTCTCGCGAGCAAGTCGAGCGGGCGCGGGTGCGGCAGCGGCGGCGGGGGAGGCCGCGCGGGCGGCGCGTGCTCGGCCAGCAGGTGTGCCCGCAGCGCGCGCGGCCCACGGAACCGGCGCGCGCACAGCGGGCACGGCTCGGCGGGTGCGGTGGCTGCGGGCGCGGGGGGCGCCGGGATGCCGTGCGTGTTGTGCTTGTGCACGCGCAAGAAGTACTTGCTGCATAGCTCCTTGTGGCAGATGTCGCAGGTGACGCCGCCGAGCTGCGTGCCGCTCTCCAGCGAGATGCCGTGCATGCGCTGCATGTGGGTGCGCATGAAGTACTTGTTGCACAGCTCCTTGTTGCAAATCTCGCAGAAACTGGAGCCGGAGGAGGAGGCACGGCGGTCGTCCTGCGGCGGCGGTGAGGCGGAGGGCGGCCGCGGTCCGGCGTGCTCGGGCTCGTCCGCGAGCCGCTCGGCCGCGAGCTCGTTCAGCTGCGATATCATCGTCTGCAGCTTGCGCAGCTCCTCGCTGGCGGAGCCGGGCGACCCGGCCCCGCGCTCCTCCACGATCAGGTTGAGCGGACTCGTCTGTCCGTCGCGTAGTGAAGTCTCGAACTCATCTTCACACTCACGCTTCACCTCCGCCATCTCTAGGTCGTCGTAGGGCGGCGGCAGCGAGTGCGAGCGGGGCGGTGTATCGGCGGGCGGTGCGAACGCGGGCGGTGTGGCCAGCGGCACCGACAGAGGCGCGCCGAGGGACACGGGTGGTGCACCCGGCGACATTCCGCTCGGTGGGGAGCGGTCTGCGAGCGGGGGCACACCGTGCCGCCGCTCTCGGTGCGTGCGGAGGAAGTACTTGTTGCAGTACTCCTTGCAGCAAATCTCGCAGAACGCCTCCGGGTTGACGACGCCGAGGCGGCGCAGCGCGTCCGGCTGGAAGCCCGCGTCGCGCGCCCGTCGCGCCGAGTCCGGCGACAGGCGGCGCGGCGTGCCGCCCGACTCCTCGTCGGAGGCGCGGCGTGGCGGTGACAAGTGCGCGGGGGGCGCGGCGGGTTGTGGTTCGCTGCCGTCGTAGATGCCGTGTTTGTTGGCGCGGTGGGTCTTGAGGAAGTACTTGTTGCAGAACTCCTTGCAGCAGAGGTCGCAGTATGCCTCGGGGTTGAAGATGCGCGGCGGGTCGTGCCGTGGCAGCAGGCGGAAGGCCGCGAGCGGGTCGAAGGCCGGCAGGGTCAGCTCGCCGAACGCCAGCGCGCTCTTGTAGATGTCTTGCATCTTGGCGTGCAGGTCGAGGGGGGGCGGCGGCAGGGGGGGCGGTGCGCGGGAGGGCGCTGCCTGCTTGCGGCGCTTGCGGCCCGGGCTGCTGCCGCCGCCCTCCGCGTCCACCTCGCGCTTCACCACCGGCGCCGGCGCCACGGACATCGCGTCACCGCCGCATCTGGAATACCACAAAATGATACCTCGTTACTCATCTACGTCTTGTGACTTCATTAAAATTAATAGGAACAAAAGTTTTGAATTTCAATGTGACAAACGATAAATTATACGTCGTTACAATAGATACATAGTTTTATTAGACAGAAACACAAATCCATTAACTACTCAACGTGGTTCGACTGCATCGGTTATATTCTCGATTAGGCAGTTATACTTTCTTCTGCTAATATTAATACTAATTATTTTAATACAAGTTTTATCGAAAAATATGTTTGTTGAACATATGTTTTTATTGGCGGATCAAATAAGGTAGGTAATAGGTAATTAAGTGCGCAATTGCGCATAACAACATTTAGTGGTAAATTCACATGCATCAAACGCGCGAACTATCGTTAAATAAAAAAAAATATGCCTAATTCAATGTCCGAAAATTATGTCCGCGTCTTGTTATGCCCGAGTCCATGGTTACTTAAAAATAAACAATTTGACCTATCATAAAACAATGAATGACCAAATTACGCTGAAAACGACACGGTTCGTGAAACTTGTAGCTTTCCTGTAACGCACTGAAGTATCAACCTCGCTATAACACGAGTGTAGGTCTGTCGGTCTGTCTGTTCTCATCTCTGGCCCTGCTAGTTCATAGAATTACTCGTAAACAGGACAAATAGCAACTTTTTGTTTACATAATTAAATACTTACCTGTTCTTAAATAATTCAATTTGTATTTTTTTTTTTGCAGTGCTTCCACCAAGGGGCTTTTAGATTATGTTTTTATTTAGTTTAGTTTATTTTTAAGTAGTTTCTTTCACAATTTTATAGCCCGTTGGTCCAGTTGGTAGTGAACCTGCCTTCTACGCATCGATTTAAATGTACCTTCTACGCTTGGGAGCGTGGGTTCGATTTCCATCTAGGACAAACATTTATGCGAAGAAGTGTTTGTTCTAAATCTGGATGTTAATATCTATTTAAGTATGTATTTAAAGCTATATATGTATGTATATCAGTCTCTGGCAGCCATATCACAAGCTTTGCTTAGTTTGGGGTAAGATGAGCGTGTGTAAAAAAACAAATAAAATATAACATAGACGTAGTTACGGCGTTAGTAGGTCATCATAGTTTATTGAAATTATAGATTCCCGTCAATATCTGATTTGGCGGTAAGAAATCGTAGAGACCAAAACAGATGTCGTAATCGCCCATGTTAACCACGGTATAATGTGTATGGGACCGATTATCTACAACACTATACCGATTTCATCAAGGGATCTAAATGAGAGTCAATATTAAAAAAAAAACAACAAAACAAACTTTTAGACGAGAAATGTTAGTACAAAGTTAGTGATTGTTGCGAGAAATGTTAGTACATTTTATAAATGACTAGCGGTCTACCCCTGCTTCGCACGGGTATAGATTATAGCCTATGTCACCCGGGGATAGTGTAGCTTCCCAACAGTGAAAGAATTTTTCAAATCGGTTCAGTAATTTCGGAGCCTATTCAATGCAAACAAACAAACAATCAAATCTTTCCTCTTTATAATATTATAATATATAATGACTGCAGTAGGTCAATTTGTTTATCATACAATTATAGTTATAATCTGTTAACTATTTAAATTAATAACATGATATCTTAACTATTGCCTTTTTTTCGACAGTTTAATTAATTAATAATTTTTTATATAATTAATATTTACGGTATTTTTATACCATCTCTCTAGATTTGTACGCATACAAACTAGGCAAAGTGACAAATATTTTAACCTACCTATTGTGCGGTTTAAAATGTGTGTATGATTTACTCGTGTTTTGTGCAAATAAATCATCTTTTTCTGCCAATAGTCGTCTGAGATGCTAATAAACAATGTAAACAAATAAAAAATCACCGCTACGATTTATTGTGAACGTAGTCATTTCAACTTAGGCGACCTATTAAGACCTAGCCGGTCCTCATATAGAAAGAAGCCTATGATGGTTACAACATTAATAATAATTAATTTTCAGGTAAGAAAAGCCTTTTCAGGAGATGCTTTGAGATGCGAAAAAAATTGTTCACATGACGCCGAAAGTTTCGGGTTTATTTTATTTTTAATAATAAACTAAATAGTGGACACTTTCACTTTGAAAAACTGTTACTAAAAATAAATACAGTGTCGAGGATTTTGTCATTTGTAGATGTTGGTATTTTGTAAGTTTTTTTTTATTTGTTTTATTTTGCACTATTCGGAAAACAAACAGCTGTATAATTAGGTAGATAGTAGTTGTAAGCCATTAAAAGTTTTCACTTATAAATACAAGATATTTGAACTGCTAGTCTGTGGAATGCGCTGTCATAATGGGTGTTCCCCGATAGCTACAATCTATGTCTTCAAATCACGAGTGAATCGGTTTCTTCTAGGCAAGCGTGCTCCATCGTAGACCGTATCATCGCTTTACATCAAGTGAGTAAGAGGCCAAAGGCAAGCCTATTATTAAAAAAAATATGTTTACAATCCAGATCTAAAATATAAATAAAATAATTTTGTGATTAACAAAATGGTATTAATCAATTATATTTATTACCAACTATTAATTGATACATGTTACCTATATTAATAAAATCAATCAGTCTAAAAAATAATCAGTTTGCCATTACATAAATAAATAAATAAATTACAAAGTTCATAAAGTTTATTTTTATTTTTTATAGTATGTAGGCTTGCGCTTGGCCGCCATCTCGTATGTTGTTCGCCTAGAAGAAACCGATTCACTCTCGACCTGAAGACTCCCAGATTGTAACTGACGGGGAAAACCCATTCAGGCAGCGAATTCCACAGACTAGCAGTTCGCACAATAAATGTGGAATCAAAGCGCTTCGTACGGGGTCTCGGAATATCAACCATAAAACGAAGTCGATTTTTTGTGCCCGCCCTGGCGGTCCGATAGAAAAAAGGGCAGGAGGGAATTAAATCATGCAGATCTGATGCACTCCCAAAAAAATTTATAAATATAATCTATCAGGATTCTAATAAGAATTCCTCACCCATTATTTCGGCTGAGATCTAACGTTCCGTCACTCATTTGATCACTTATTACTTAGTCCTTGTCATTATAATACTTTTATTCGACACATTTCACATAAACATTTGATAGTCATAAAATTTTCATAATTATTTTTAAACATTAGACACTATTCAACAGTTTTACTAAACACTTTTCAACACAAAACGTATCAAGCATGTCGGCATAATACACAAGCATTGATATGCCAAAAAAAGTTCACGTTCCAAGTTCAAATTTGAATTGAACTTTCTATCCATCTGGCACGTGTTATCATATGCGCGTGCGCTCAAAACTGATGTTTTTAAGTAAAAACGAGTGGATATTTTTATTTTTTGTTAGAAAATATAGTTTTTGCTATAGTTCACCCCACCCGGCCACCCCTGGCTCGTCGATTATTGACAAGGGGGCCGGTGTCGGTGTACTACAAGGTAATGGGATCACATGGAGGCAAGATATTTGTAAAGATAATA
The DNA here is from genome assembly GCA_932305915.1 of Agriopis marginaria. Classification (NCBI taxonomy): domain Eukaryota; kingdom Metazoa; phylum Arthropoda; class Insecta; order Lepidoptera; family Geometridae; genus Agriopis; species Agriopis marginaria. The sequence goes on along the minus strand of OW029914.1, from coordinate 13,321,192 downwards.
TTTCAATATTACAACTGGATAATTCTATTGGACCACTAAAAACTGTATTTTGAAAAGTTGTATACATCAAAAATCATTAGTGGTTTTAACATAATGTTTGAGTAAAAAAAAAATAGGAAAAAACATATTAATTTTACCAATTTTTTACGTGAAAAACAAATGGCTATTTTACTATGGAATCTGACGTGATATTTAGACCTTTCGTTTTTATTTTTAACCGACTTCAAAAAAGAGGAGGTTCTCAATTCGACTATATTTTTTTATTTTTTTTTATTCGAGAATCAGTTACGGCTGTTACTGCTTAATTAATATCAGATAACTACTTTATTAAATCAAAACTAAATTCTCAAATCAAAAATTATTAAATGGGTTGTTAAAGATGTGTAACAGACAACATTTTATGATTTATTATTTTAAGCATTTTAAAATAGTAAATAAATCAGCTTCTATATAGGTAGGTACATGTATGAAAGCGATATACCATTCACTGACTCACTGACTGACTCGTCATGAAATCTCGAAAACTACAAAAGCTAAAATTTGACAACAAAAAAGATTAATGATTCGATAAATGATTTTGTATAAGGGCCCAACCAAAGGGCAAAAGGAGGTTAACAGTGTATATGAAATTCTACACGTACGAAGTCGCGGGCAACAGCCAGTACTAAATAATTATGCACAGCATGGTGGTGCAATATCATAGTATGGGTAGGAAGAGCTAAATAAAAACAATTGAGAAGAAAGAAAATAACAAAAATAAAAAAATGCGCTGCCATGTAAACCAAACTCTACATCAAACTTACGCGTTGCTTTCCGAAAATTTGGAAACACTATCAAAAGGGCGTCTCAGTGTACACATCTGTCTCTTTTCCCCACAAATAAGATTGTATATCTCCGTCTCTTTCTAAGGGTCATATGTTTTTGTGTCTCTTTCTATGATTCCCTACTTTTATAATGATTATGAATTATGGGTTCTGTTGAAAAAAGAAGATAATTTTTGATGGAACTAAAAAAAAGTAATTAATTAAATGCTCCGTTTTTAATAACTTTTGCTGCGTCATCAGCTCAAGTAGTTAGTCTTAATAGATCAGTAAAGTTAAACAACGTTCAGTCCTGTAGTTCTTGGATGGGTGAGCTCAAGCAGCGCAACACGATTCAGTCATATTGGAATACATTATAAAAGCTATGGCATTATGCTAGTGTCCAGCCCGTCAGAATTTTTAGGCCGCCGCGAAGACCTCTGACATGATTGTGTATGCAGTTATTACCAGGCAAACATGGGAACTACAATTTAACGTGTCATCCGACGTAGCTTGGGTTTAGGGTTGCCATACGTCCGGATTTTTTTGGACATGTCCGGGAATTTAGGCTTTTGTCCGTAATGCGGGGGGAATTCCTAAACGTTAAAAATGAAATGAAAAAGCCCGACACACAGAGTTCATCAAGCCGCGAAATATGAACTTTTTGAAGGAAATGTCCGGGAATTTAGTTAAACGTCCGGGTTTTTCCCAGGGGGTTTGGTTTTCATCCCTTATCTTTCCATCTGGTAAGGGTACCAGAAAACGTATTTCCTTCAAAGCTCATATTTCGCAGTATAATGAACACGTGTGTATTATTTCTAGAATTCTGGACGTGTCGCCCCGCATTCCGGACTAAAGCCCGAATTCCCGGGTATGTCCGGAAAATTCCGGACGTATGGCCAACGCCAACGTGAATTAAACAGATGTCGCCTCTTTGTATTATTTTCCTAATTTTTAGGGTTCCGTACCTCAAAAGGAAAAAAGGAACCCTAATAGGATCACTATGTTGTCCGTCTGTCCGTCTGTCAAGACCCTTTTTCTCAAGAACGCGTAAAGGTATCAAGTTGAAATTTATATCAAATACTCGGGTCTACAGTTTCTTTAGCTGTGAAAAAACCAAACCTGTAAATCTACGCGATCAAAAGATATGACCGTTTATGTCGCAAATTTTCGCATATTTTGCGATTTCACAAGGGAATCAAAACCTATAGGGTTCTTCCCATTGACTTAGAATTATGAAATTTGGTAAAAACAAGGTCTTACATTCATCACATAAGAAGAAAAAAAGAAAAGGTTAGGTTTTTTCCTAGAAAAATTATGATTCCTGTAGAATAGCAGGCAAAACCGTGGGGCGCTGCTAGTTCTAACATAATCATACTCGTAAAACAAAAAACCACCCTTCGGCTGTCTGTTTTAAAAAACCGAAAACTTAAAAAAAGTATTATTATTTCGCATAAACAACCGTGGGGCGCTTCGGCGTTTCGAAGGCTTTTCCCATAATTTCCGAAGTAAAAAGTTTTTTATTAAAAACTGGAAAAACAAGTTTAATTACTTCTTGAAAGAGCCGACATCAAATTAAAGTGTTATTGTGATTTTACTTTTTTAAACGGAAGTTTAATATTTTTTTCTAATTTTCTAATGGGTTTTCGGAGTTTGTTCTGATTTATGATAATGTTCCACGTGCTTCGTCGAGTTTGTTTAATGCAAGAGAGTAGCCCTAGTGTCAGCTTTTCGGTATAGGACTTATTACTCATTTAGTCAGAATTTAGAATATATAAGCGGCAGTAGTTTTAAGGCCTAGGAAATTTTAAGTTTTTGAACATTGCTTTTACGGGCAAGTATTAATAAAGATTAACTAAACAAAATACAAGCTAATAATAACACTACAAATTCAGTTAGACTGCCCATAGACCGTTAAAAGGTCTAAAGACAATCCAAACGCTCAAGCCCAACCATAGGTAGCATCCCCAGCATGCTGGCGGCATTACCACGCTGAATGGCAATGCGTTGCGCCAAAAACACGCCAGCATTTTGGTCCCGCGTCGCATTAACCAAATAACCAGGCGCTCTGAATTTTTTTTGAAAATGAGGTGAGCTCCTGGTCCCGAAGGGCCCAATGTCTAGCAGTTCGCGCAATAAATGTGGAATCAAAGCGCTTCGTATGGGTTTTCTCAATATTAACCATAAAGCGGTGACGATTTTTCATGCCCGCTCTGGAAGTTCGATAGAAAAATTGGCAGGAGGGAATTAAATCGTGCAGATCCGATGCACACTCTCCGAAATTTATCCGATAAAAAACCGATAGACTAGCAACTCTACGTCGATGCTCAAGACTAAGAAGCTTAGTTCGAACTAAGGATTCGTTGCTGATGAGCTTCTTGGCACCTTTCTCTAAAGACTCCAATGCCTCATGCTCCAATATAGGTTTAGCTATACTTAGTAAAATATCGCCATGTTTTTAGTGCTTTTTTAATGAGTACGACGTCTCTATTGATAAAACCTCCTTGTTAAAAGTCGAGTTTTAGTATGAATATCACCTGATGGTAGCAATTATTATAAAAGCTTTCAAATATAAAAACTGCCATCAATTTAGTCTCATTTCCTTATCTACTAGCAAATTAATCCCCAAATACAAACAACAGATCACACCCAAATACATTCATTCAGTATTTCAAGTGCTATATTTTTATAGCCCAGTCGTTAACTTTGAAATATCGGTCGGGGGGTGGGGGGTGGTTCCTACCCTCAGAGTGGGGGGGATAGCAAATAAAATAAAAATAAAGGGCGATTACTGCCGACATTTTATAATGGACGGCGAAATGACATGCGGGCGCCGCGGCGGCGGCCGTGGAGTCGCCTATAAATGTCAATGTTTTTTTTGGGGATGGTTTCCAAGCGATGTGTGAACTTTAAATTGTAATTGTAAGTTAGCTTCAATTTTAGATATGAGTTAAAACAAGTTTAGTAAACCGCTAACCGGTCCACTTATAATAGACTTGTCCGTGGTTAATAGATATCATCATTTCAGCCTATCGTGTTTCCACTGCTGGGACTCCGGCCTTCTCTCATAGAGAGATAGAGAGGACGGGTCCTAATCCACCATGCTGGCCCAGTGAATATTGGGGAATGACATGTCTTTGAATTTTTGAGCTTCTTGGACATACCGGTTTCCTCACGATGTTAACCTTCACCATTTTTGAGCCAACAAAAGTGCACATAATTTATTTAGGTACTAAATAAGTCATTGGCTGAGCCGAGGATCGAACCGGGTGCATTCAGATTGTAAAGCGCACATACTACTTACCGCTCGGCCACCGTCGCTCATTAATCGGCATTCATCATTATTTCAGCCATACGACATCCACTGCCGGAAATAATCCTACCCCATTGATCTCCAATAGGGCCAGTTGGAAGCGGCCTGCATCCATGCAGCGTTTCTCTGCGGTCTATTTTAGGTCGTTTGTTTATCTTGTGAGTGGACGTCCTACGCTGCGTTTACCGGTCCGTTGTCTCCATACGAGAACCTTTCGGCCCCATCGGCTATCTGTTTTGCGTGCTATGTGCCCTGCCCACTGCCTAATCGGCATTGATAGTAACAAAACAAATACAACTGTTTCGACTCCACACATGTCCAGTCCACACGTGTCGCGGCGCGGGCGGGAGTCGATGCTACCCGCCAGGTGACGGCTTTATAATGCCATAATTGACAGCCCTCACCGATCGAGGACATTTTAAAACCGTTTCAAAATATGCAGCTTTGGTTTGGGCCCTTGGATCAACAGACCGAAACCGCATTTGGAAGTTTATAATCGGTCTCGATCGAATTTTAAACGGGTTGTATCTCTAGACGACGGACATATTCAAGGAAATCATTGTATATCATTATGAACAAATTTTACCCTGGGAGCAACTCTGAAATCGAGAAAAATATCAGCTGTTCCATAGAAAAAAGAAAAAAAAAGTTGTATAATGTTAACATTTTTAGTTTGATTATTTTAAATTTCAATTGGTAATAATGATTATTAATGTAATGTGACTAGCTACTATTATTATTTTATCTATTGATATTTTTTTGATTTGTCTGTTACTTAGAAATAAATAAATGATATGATGATAGAAATGGTCAATGGCAATCAACGAAATATATGAAACAGCCATAGAGTTTATATTATGTAGGTACATTTAGATCAATGGAAACAGCAGATTTTGTTTTTCCGATTTCAGTGTTGCTTAGTAAAAGTTGTTCATAATGATATGAACAATGGACCCCTTTCGGCTTATTCATATTCATATTCATTTATTTGGTAAATATTATTTGCATGTCAAAAAAAATATCAAAGATTTTTTTTAATGTATTAAATAATAATAATTTAAAAAAAATATGTTATACTAACAATTGTATTAATTATTAATATACCCTTAATACACCCTTTCCGCGTAACCTAGTGTAAATTTATATAAAGTACTAATTAAGGCACAAAAATACTTGACTTATTCAGTACTATAGTACCTAAGTTTGTGTGCAGTTTCAGATGCTATCAAAGATTTTAGATGCTAGTAAAACATCGTGAGGAAACCGGTATGTCTAAGAACCTTAAAAGTTCAAAGACAATTATGACATACATCAACATGCACTGGGCCAGCATGGTGGATTTCATCTTCTCTATCTGAGAGAAGGTATGTGACCCAGCAGTGGGAGCATGGTAGTCTGGTGGTGACCTTAATCCTTACCATATATATATATATATATCACTACATAGTATAAAACAAAGTCGCTGTCGCTGTCTGTCCGTCCCTATGTATGCTTAAATCTTTAAAACTACGCAACGGATTTTAATGTGTTTTTTTTTTTAAATAGATAGAGTGATTCAAGAGGAAGGTTTATATGTAGGTATAACTAGCGACCCGCCCGGCTTTGCACGTAAATTACACCCGTGCGAAGCCGGGCGGGCGGGTCGCTAGTAATGCAATAAAAGCGAAAGTAGCTCTGTATCTCTGTCTGGATGTTTGTCGCGTTGGCAAATGCGGAAAAACTGGAAAATCGCTGGTAACATAGCGGGATTCAGCTAGTATATCATACTTTGATCATACTAATATTATAAACGCGAAAGATTGTAAGTGTATTTCAAGGACTTTGTATATAAAGCCTAAAGGTATACAAAGTCCTTGGTGTATTTTTATCCGTAGTCAACTCCGTAACAGCTAAACGGATTTGTATAAAACTTAGTATAGAGATATCTTATACTCTAAATTAAATATAGGCCCGAGTAAACGATAGTTCCTATAAGATAGCGAGTAAAAACGCGTGGCTGTACTAGTGACCTATAAATTGCCTGTCAACCCAAAATGACACGACATGGAAGTTTCCATAAACACTATAAAATTCCCCATATTTGCCCACAGATAACAAACCGGTAGATCATTTAGTACATTTTTAATTTAGCTTATCGCCGCCACATTATCTTTAAACCGTCGAAAGATAAAAATAAAATTTTTTCGACATAAAATCAATACCGGTTTCTGTCGCGTCATGTAGGTATGCCTACCGTGGATGGAAAGATATAGGCTTTCCGCACTGGATACTTTTTATGTGTTTTTCAGTAACGTTGGATAACGTTTGACAGTCATAATGTATGTATAGATGTACTAGCTGTTGCCCGCGACTTCGTACGCGTAGACTTACATATAATATTTCAACCCCCTTTTCCCCCCTTAATTCAGCCCTTTCAATAAAAATCCTTTCTGAGCGGACATCTATACTCCATAAATATCCTACTTGCCAAATTTCAGCTTCATAATTAGACAACTTTCAATTAAAAAAAACCCATGTTTACCGTGTTAATAAATAAGATTGATGTGAAGTTGTGCAAGTTTCACTTTGATTTTTTTTTACCGACTAAAGGAGGAGACCCTTTTTTAAACTATCACTGATGTTCACTAAAGTTATATGACTGTTTATGGGATATTTACCGTGGAAAGGAGGAGGTTATCAATTCGACTATGTTTTAGGGTTCTGTACCTGAAAAGGAAAAAACTGAACCCTTATAGGATCACTTTTCCGTCTGTCCGTCTGTCAAGACGGACACAAGAACGCGTAAAGGTATCAAGTTGAAATTTATATCAAATACTTGGGTTTATAATTTTTTTCAGCTGTGAAAAAAATCAAACTTGTAAATCAACGCAATCAAAAGATATAACCGCTTATGTCGCATATTTTCGCATACTTTGCGATTTTACAAACTACATTTTGTAGTTGGTATGTTTTGGAGCACCTGTTTTCCAACTACAAAGTTAAGTATGTCATTAAATATTTCAAATTATTAACATTTTTTCGTCAAAACTCGATTCCCGGGATGGTTCCACATATTCTACATACATATTTATTAAGTACGGAATCCTCAGGGTGCGAGTCCTACTCACACTTGTCCGGTTTTTCTTATAAGATTATACATAAAAATATTCAACCATTTATATCTTCAAAAATCTTCGAAAGTGATATAATAGTTAGTGAGCGCGGCCCAAAGTCAAAGTCCTAGGAAATCCCAGTTCTTCGCGTTCTTAGGTCGCATTATCTTATTAAAAGTGATATATAATGTAATGTACATAATATATCCTCACAGAATAGATATAAATCATAATATCTTCTAAACGTTCTCGGAAAGTTCACCGACCTCGAGATATTAAATTTCACGTCAGAAAAAGCCGCCGAGTTTTCTGCCATTTTCCAGATGTCTGATGAAAAATTCTTACCAAGGTCTTCTTAGAAAACTACAGTGAAAATATAGAGATAAGTATGTAGATTTATCATCTAATTTTCGTTACAATCATAGAAATAACATTTTTATATTGATGTGGAAGTTTGTGTTTGTGCCATCGAGATACAATACATATAGAGTCCCAATCGTGCCAACAAAAAAAACTAACCAAAACTCGGCACACGCTACGAATTGCGCAGACTTTTTGGTTAGTTACAAGGTAACCGCGATCCGACTACAACGCCACGCGATGCCAGCGCTACGATGACATAGTGGACAACTAACGTTGAACACTATGCAAACTACATAACGTCTAAATTGGAGTAAATGTGGCATTGTGAAGTATAAAATTGATATAATGTATGTACAATTACGGTCGGACTTATTTTGGCTGTTTCCACTGAGAGATTGTGACTCCATAGGAATTGATCTCGATGGTTTGTGCACTCAGTTTCGTAATAGCTGTTTTTTTTTCTTGCTACACAATTCAAAGTTTAGAATAACAACGCGTACTCACTTACTTAACTTATTTTATACAGGGTTACTGGTAACTGGTAGAAAAAAATGAAAGTGACACTGTTTGCAAGGGCGTAGTTTATTTCCTGGATTAACAAAAACTACACACATGTTTCTTTTATGTATTTTGTCTGTAATAAATTAATTATTGTTTTAAACTATCACCGTTGTTTACTAAAGTTATATGACTATTTACGGGATACCTTACCACGGTAAATGTCCCGTAAATAATCATATAACTTAAAATTAATTATCATTATTATTATCCACGATGAACTGGGAGGTGTATGCTTTTAATGTGATAGGCTTTAAATTCTGTTCAGCCATTTAAAGTTTATCAGCTCATTCATCGTTTTTTTTTTTGTAATTTATTTATCAAGTACTATACAAGTATATAGCCTATGTCAACCGGGGATAGTGCAGCATCCCAACAGTGAAATAATTTTTTCAAATCGGTTCAGTAGTTTCGGAACCTATTCAATGCAAACAAACAAACAAACAATCAAATCTTTCCTCTTTATAATATTAGTATAGATATAGATAAATTACAAAAAAAAAATACGATCAGACATTTCTTTTGATTATTATTTTTTAAGTTTATTACACTATATAAATTTACAAAGAAATAACAAAAATATATACAAATTAAATACTAGCTGTATAATAATTTTTATTTATCCTCATATTTGTATTCACTACTTCATTGTCAATGACCAAAGATAATAATTTATATAGTCATTGACAATCATTCAAATCAAACGTCATTATTTCGTTAGTTAAAACATTTCGATGACAGACTTTCCCATTTATATTGGTATAAATTTATATAGGTATACCAGCTACTCCCTGCAGATTCACCCGCGTGGACTTACCTTCAGAAACTCATCATCATCATCAGCCTATCATGTTCCCACTGCTGGAACACAGGCCTCTCAGAGAGATCAAATTTTTGGTTTTTATTCAGCTTTTGCAATTTTATTGCAGCTGTCAGAGCAAATAAATGCTTGGACCGAGTTTAATCTAGATAACCCCGTTGGTCCAGTCGGTAGTGAACTTGCCTTCTGAGCTTGGGGGCGTGCGGGTTTGATTCCCACCTAGGACAAACATTTGTGGATGCAAAAGGCAGGCTTTGTTCTATATATCTGGGTGTTAATATCTATTTAAGTATGTGTTTAAAAATGTGTATATTTGTATGTATGTCAGTCTCTTGTATAAGCTTGGCTTAGTTTGGGACAAGGACGTTAGATGATAAAAAGTCCTTGGTTTGGGGTCAGATGACCGAGTGTGCATAAATGTCCGGGAATTAAAAAAACTTATTATGGCGAAAGTTTTGCGCGATTCTCTTCTGTACAACTATAATTAATTGTAAGTTGTCAAGTTTAGAGAATAGCTCAATACAGGGTGTCCTCATTGTTTCACTATCTCCAAATCATGGCATCCCCTCCCAGAATTCAGCGAGTGCGTACAAACACAGCCTATATTAATCTAATCACACTCCTTCCCAAGGATGTGTGAGTATACGTCTTTAATAATATCTGGGGGGTGAAGACAGCCCCGGGCGGAGCCACCCTTCCCCACACTAGTGAAAAAATATATCCTCAAGAAAACAATATTATAAATTGGACGGTGCGCGAGTGTGCGTGCGATTCTGAAATGGGAACGTATTTGGCTCGCATGCCTTTTATTTCATTTTACTTTATTTTATTCCTCGTGTGACGTACTATTTTTTTTTCAGTTTTATTATATTTTCGCGGGGACGATTCGTATTCTCCTCCATTTTGTTTTCGCGTAAGTTTTCGTCGTATTTTTGCGGAGGACGTAAATTGTGATTCAGATGTGGCGAGTATGATATTATTTTCAAATGGGTCCTAGGACATTTAACGCTCTTGCTTAGAAACGTTAATCAAGAGTTTTGTTTCGGTTTCGTGCGTTACAATGTCCCAAAGAAGTTTTAAGGCAAACTAAGCTTTCGTCATGTCGGCTGTTTTAAAAAAATATATAGTATAGATCTACGTTTGGGCACCAACTTGCCTGATGGTAAGCGACAGTGTGGCCGAAGATGGAACACGTTGATCTAGAAGAAATCTATTCAGTCTAGCCTTGAAGATGCCTAGATTGTAGTTCTCAGGAAACAAGGAGGACAGCAGGGAGTTCCATTCTTGGGCAGTACGTATCATAAATGACGACCCATATCGTTGAGTACAAATCTGCTTGTTGCTACAGATGAACATAAGGTATTTAATTGGTAGGGTATTTTATTGTATTAAAGTCGCATTTAGTGGAGTACATACGACTGTGTGTAAGCGCCATGGTATATGGCGCTTACACACAGTCGTATGTTTCGATACTTCTATGTCTGCAGAGGTTATTCTCATGTTTTTCGTAGTTTAGCTATAATGTAAAATGTACCTTTACGGTTTTGAATATGAAACCATTTTTATAATATTAAGCTAACCATGGAAGCAGACAAGCTAAAACAAGAATGACCAACATTACTAAAAGTTGGAAAAGAGCATCTTAAGCATGTATTAAATTTTCTGAGTAGGTGAGGCCGTAAATAATTTAGTTTATAGGTAATTTTAATTGAATCTTAGTCATTGTTTGTGCGTTGATTCAAGGAAATCGTTGTACTTATAAGTTAAACAATATTAGTCACAATTAAAATTTTCAAGTTGAAGTGGCAATGCAGGCCACATCGCTCGAAGAACCGATAACCGAAGGGGACAAAAGGTTCTTGAGTGGAGACCATGAACCGGAAGACGCAGCGTAGGTAGGCCTCCCACTAGATGGACTGACGACATCGTGAGAGTCGCGGGCATCCAGTGGATGCAAAAGGCAGGCTTTCGTTCAGTGTGGAGGTTAAATTGGGAGGCCTATGTTCAGCAGTGGACGTCTTCTGGCTGATGATGATGATTAGTTACAAGGATGTTGATTTTATTATAAAATTCACGGGAAAAAACCCTGATTTTACTTACAGCATAGACGAAAATATGCTTATAGGTAGGTTTATCTAGATACATCACAGACTATATCTAAGTAGACTTCACAAACGGTCCAAAATGTATGAAAACTAAGCGTCCCAAATTTTTTGTACTACATACAAACTTTCGCGTTTTTTTTTCTGTTTTTTTTTTTTTTTTAATAAATAATTGGCTTGCGTTTGACCACCATCACGCCTGATGTTAAGCGATGATGCGGTCTACGTTGGAGCACGCTTGCCTAGAAGAAACCGATTCACTCGTGATTTGAAGACACCTAGATTGTAACTATCGGGAAACACCCATTCAGGCAGCGCATTCCACAGACTAGCAGTTCGTATAATAAATGTGGAATCAAAGCGCTTCGTACGGGTTTTCGGAATATCAACCATAAAGCGGTGACGATTTTTCGTGCCCGCTCTGGCAGTCAGATAGAAAAATGGACAGGAGGAAATTAGATCGTGCAGATCCGATGCACACTCCGAAATGTATCCGATAAAAAAACCGATAGACTAGCAACTTTAAGTCGATGCTCAAGACTAAGAAGCTTAGTCCGAACTAAGGATTCATTGCTGATGAGCTTCTTGGCCCGTTTCTCAATAGATTCCAATGCCTCAAGCTGGCGTTTATAATATTAGTAGGATATCATAACAATAATTAACTTATGACTGTGTCTGTCTGTGTGATAACAAAGTTTAATTTAGCTTACATAGCGGACTGTATACACAGATTATGGTTTTAGTTGATATATTATTGTCAAATAAACTTTTTATATTATATAAGAGTTATAATAATATTATTATATTATAATATTATTAATATGGATATTTCAGAAAATATCCATATTAAACCAAGATAAAAAAAAATATAATAACAAGTAAAAAATATATACACAATAATAACTACCAACATAAAAACAAAACAATTACAATTAGGCTGGAGCACCGCCGTAAAGTAGCGAGTCTGTCAATTTTCTACAGGATTCATTTCGGAGAATGTGCTTTGGAGCTGTACCACCTTATCCTATCATCCTCTATTCTACGGAACAAGTAGAAAAGAAAGACGCCATTGCCACCCGTACTATGTGGATTTTTCTTGGATACGGTAAAAACTTTTTTATTCTATACACTACTAGCGACCTGCCCGCCCTGCTTCGCACGGGTGTAATTTACGTGCGGAGCCGGGGCTGGTCGCTAGCTATATAATTATATAAACCTTCCGTGAAAATTTATCTAACTGATGGTGAAAACCGCATCAAAATCCGTTGCGTGGTTTAGGAGGAGTTAGCGGCCATACAGACAGACAGGGAAAGCGACTTTAATTTATACTATGTAGAGAAGAAGAAGACATAAGCTGACCGGACAGACGTTTATGTATTTTTTATTTTATTTAGTAGCATATAAATGGAGTGCTAATTTAGCATAAACGAATTAAACATGTTACATTAGTTACTTCAAAATTGTTGTTACCAGAACGAAACAGATATATTTTTGACAGGACGGCAAATTGCAGGGTTGTACACTATTTTAATGTAGGTACTAGGGATCTGTAAAAGTCTCCATAGCCCACATACTATTTGACAGATGGAGTGCTACGCTTTTTAAATCACGTGACGGATGTTAAGCACTTTATTATTCTGTGTTCACACGTTATGGTCTTGATTTTAGGTCGTCTGTCCATCTTGTAGGTGGACGTCCTACGCTGCGCTTACCGGTCCGTGGTCTCCATTTGAGAACCTTTTGGCCCCATCGGACATCTGTTCTGCGTGCTATGTGCCCTGCCCACTGCCACTTCAACTTGCAAAACAATACTTAATTTAAAAAGGGAAATGAAAAACTGTTCTTATCTGTGCCACAGACATAAACAGATGAACAGATCCACACAGTCGCTTACCATCAGGCGAGTTGGCAGACAAACTATTCTATAAAAAAAAAAAAAAAAAAAACACGTAAAACGTATTTTTTGTGTCGGAGGTAAAAAGTAAATTAATAAAAAAATACATTCCCTGAAAAAATGGCGTCCATGCCAAAGGTACGCAAACACTTACTAACATATCGAACACATTTTGACATTTGTAGCAAAAAAGAAAATTCGTCAACGATATTTCATAACATGGGAACTTGTAAACATCCCCGTACTGTTGGCCGAAAGGGCAGAGTTCGGGTGACCACGAACACTGACAAAAAATAAAGAAATGGAAGTGTTGTACCTACAGTTTCCCCTTTAGCACTTACACCTTCCTTGGTCGTCCATTTGTTTACATTTTGAGCATATTTTATTATAGTGTGCCGTTCAATATTGAAGTATGCGTTTGTAGAACTAGTAAGAATGTTATGTCAGTGTGTGTGTTTATCTCGTCCTCTTCAGTTTTTGGCACACTTTTTTCGGACTAGGCTAATAAGTCAAAACTCCAAACCAAAAAAAAAAACGCGGTCGAACGTTAATAGGTAACGTAGGTAGTATGATCATAATAATGTATAGCTTGTTTTTTTTACATCGGACTAACGTTTGCCCGCGATATTTTTGGTTTGGAGTTTTGGCGGATTTGCCTTAAACTTGAGCTAGTACCGAAAAAAGTCTGCCAAAAACTGAAGACGGCGAGGTAAACACGTACCTATTGCACACACTGACATATTCTTATAGGTACCACCGGCGTGCATTGGGTCGTCTGCCTATTCCTATTGGTAGAGGTAGGGAAATCGGCGGCGAGCCATAGGCCTCTTTGCTGAGACTGGGCGCTGAGTGGACATTTGAAGGGTGAAACTCTAACCGGGCGTTGAATGCCTTCACTGGACTGGGTCCAGTGGTTAAGTACCACCTGCTTGGGATCCTAACTATATATTATCAAAGAATAAACAGTGTCCAATTTTGGTTTCAGACCACTTGGTTCCACATGTGGGTCCAGTAAGACTTTCAAGTGCTCGTGTCTCCATTACTTAGGTGGATTTATCAGGATATGTGAATAATCGTGTACCTACTACCTACTGTAAAAACGTACCAACGTACCAACTAAAATAGAGCACTGAAATTTTGACGTTGTCATAATTATTACGACACTCGTCTAAGAGAGGGTTTCGCACCCAAAAAATTACGTTATGGTGCGTTTTTTCCCATTCAAATCGGGATCTTTTATATACACGTTGTAACGTACGGATTGCGATATTTTTGTTGTTACTTTTTAAGGTTAGGTACGTTCAAGGTTTGTTTTAAATTCAAATTCAAAATATTTTATTAAGGACAACTAAAAATCCATTGGGTTAGTACAAACAAAACTTAAAACTTTGTAGGATAAGAAGGACAAAATATAAAAAAAAAAATCACACACCTTCGGAACTTCTGCAGTAATAACGACTGAGTAAGAAATAATAATATACTTTCTACTCAGTCATCATCCGCACAAAATGTTCGAGTGCGAAGTGAATAGGCGCGGGAACATCTTTAGCCACGATCTTTAATGATGCGTTAAGATGCGTTTTAAACTATGATTATTATTTCAGCATTGACATATGAAAACATTTAAACAACTAATATTGGCTTCCTTCAGCTTCTCCACTTCCAAACCAAGGTCAACCGGAACAAAGGTGAGAAGGTCATATCCCGGTTCACCGCTCCGCATAGTCACCCTTCCCGCCAGGCCATCCGTCTCGCGCCCGCCGCAATTTATTTGTCCAACCGGACTCGACGGACGGGCCGACTCGCCTTTTAAATTCTTGTGGGCTTGGACGTTTGGAGTACAGGTTTTTATGTCTGTCAACTTCTTAGCTTCAATTCGGGAGCTTAGTTATTTATCATGCCTATATATGACTAGAGAGAGGATTACAATTATTGCCAACCTTTTCTCTAATAAGTTATTTAAGTAGTTGTTTAGTTTAGCTGCAATATCATGCTACGCATGTGATCTCACAAGTTTTTACGAATAAAAATATTGGTTTTACCACTTTAAGCAACGCTTATTACTACAGATGACCATAAGGCTTGGTTTAATGTATTAAGTCGCATTTAGCGAAGCAAAACCATGGCGCTTACACACAGTCGTATGTTTCGCTACTTCTATTTTGCAGAGGTTATTCTCATGTTTTTCGAAGAATTTAGCTATAATGTAAAATGCACCTTTACGGTATTGAATATGAAACCATTTTTATAATTTTAAGCTAACCATGGAAGTTAAACTAGAATAACCAAAATTGATAAAAGTCGAATAATAACCAATTTGCGCAAAAATCATGATCATTTACAATAATTACCCGGTCTAGCTACAAGGACAAAAAAACTGTTTGTGATTTGAATTTCCCGCCATAGGTGAAACGTACAGATAATAGTCTCATTGTAATGTAGGTGTTAGTTTTTAACACGCGATTAAATTTATATAGGTATAATACTTATACTTACTCGTATATATACGTACTTACAATCTAAGCACTATGCACCTTCGACAAGGAAGGGGACACCCGTCAATGTCATTAAGCATGGGGTGTCTGCTCTTACCCCCGAGTAGACTGCAAATATGCATTAGCTCGGTCAAGTGGGTATTGTTATTATTTGTTTCATATTTAAAAAAAATATGATTTTTTTATAAAATATCAAACTTATGTTTCCGGTCAAGTGTAAAAAAGTGGCTCAAAGTGGTCTTATCGGTTTTTTATCGAATAAATTTCCGAGAGTGTGTTTCGATTTATGGTTGATATTCTGAAAACCCGTACGAAGCGCTTTCATTCCACTTTTATTATGCGAACGGTTAGTCTGTGGAATGCGCTGTCTGAATGGGTGATCCCCGATAGTTGCAATCTGGGTGTCTTTAAATCACGAGTGAATCGGTTTCTTCTAGGCAAGCGTGCTACATCGTTGACCGCATCATTGCTTAACATCAGGCGAGTTCCCGGTCAAACGCAAGGCTATTAATAAGTAAAAAAACAGTTTTAATAACTTGTTTAATTTATTCCACAACCTTATCACGGTAAATATCCCGTAAATAATCATATAACTTTAGTGAACAACCGTGATAGTTTAAAACAGTGTTGTTTAATTGTTGTATTCTAAACTTAACTAAACTTGAGATTGTTGTCAATCTTTGACTGATTGCCAATGACTGATTGACAGGGAGCACCTGTTTGCCAACTACAAAATTAAGTTTGTCATTCAATATTTTAATCTTTTAAACCTTTTTCGTCAAGATTTGATTCTCGGGATGGATCTACATATATTATTATTACTTTTGGACGGAACCCTCAGGGTGCGAGTCCTACTCACACTTGTACGGTTTTTTTACAATAGGCCGTTTGGCCGATGATACGATCTACGATAGAACACGCTTGCCTAGAAGAAACAGACTCAATCGCAATACTACTATATACTTTACTAGCTGCGCCCCGCGGTTTCACCCGCGTAGTAGTGAAGAATGGTGATGATGATGATGAAAAGTAGCCTATGTCACTCTCTGGCTCTTGAACTATACCCATGCAAAAAATCAGGTCGATCCGTTGTTTCGTTGCAGCGTGAAAGAGGAACTAACATCCATACATCTATACATACAAACTTTCGCGTTTATAATATTACTAGCGACCCGCCCGCCCGGCTTCGCACGGGTGTAATTTACGTGCGAAGCCGGGGCGGGTCGCTAGTTATACATATAAACCTTCCTCTCGAATCACTCTATCTATTTAAAAAAACCGCTTCAAAATCCGTTGCGTAGTTTTAAAGATTTAGGGACATAGGGACGGACAGACAGCGACAGCGACTTTGTTTTATACTATGTAGTGGTGATAGTGATTCATTAATCGTTTAAACACAAACTTTTACCAATAGCCAACACCTAAACGAAAAAAAAATCATAAGACAATCTATTAATTAAGGCGAGGTCACACGAGCAATATTGATTTTCCCTCCCCATGGCTCGCCATAGCTAAATTATAGAAATCCGACAAAAGCATCCCAGGACTGGCAAGAAAACTAATAACTGAGACTTACACCCTGTATCACCCCACACGCACACACTCGCACTCACGCACACTACCGCCAAACTCTAATTATATACGTCTACGAAGAAAATAAAGATTGGGGAAAAATTTAAGAAGAAACAAGTGTGCCGGACTAGGGGGGCGCTGACCGCTCCCCCGTCATTAACCCCCCTTCCCCCCAGGGGAGCTAGTTCCCCCGATGTTTAATAATATGAAGAATTGGAGATAATTTGCGAGAAACTAAATAAGAAACGGCAAACGAAATTGAAAGGCCGAGAGGATGTAGGCTCTCTCTTTCACACTCCCCGTTTTGATAGTTGGAGATGATGAATTGTCTTTGAAGAAAATGGATTATTTAATTTGCTTTAAAGCATTGTGTTATAAAGTACTTATAACGCTACGACATTTTCAGAGAACCACTAACTTAGTGGCAATGGGCAGGCCACATCGCTCGAAGAACCGATAACCGATGGGGAAGAAAGGTTCTTGAGTGGAGACCACGAACCGGAAGACGCAGCGTAGGTAGGCCTCCCACTAGATAGACCGACGACATAGTGAGAGTCGCTGGCATCCAGTGGATGCAAAAGGCAGGCTGTCGTTCAGTGTGGAGGTTAAAGGGGGAGGCCTATGTTCAGCAGTGGACGTCTTCTGGCTGATGATGATGATGATGACTAACTTAGAATGTTTTAATGATTTCTTAGGGTTTCGTGGTTAGGAGACATTCGATAAGTTATATTAAGTGGTGGTAATTTTCTAGTATACAAAAAAATTTAATGGCCAATTTTGAGGCAATTATTTATAAATTCAAATTGAAACAATTACTATTTATAAACAACTAGCGACCCGCCAGCTTCGCACGGGTATAATTTACGTGCAAAGCCGGGGCGGGTCACTAGTTATACATATAAACCTTCCTCTTGAATCACTCTATCTATTAAAAAAACCGCTTAAAATGCGTTGCGTAGTTTTAAAGATTTAAGCATACATAGGGACGGACAGACAGACAGCGACAGCGACTTTGTTTTATACTATGTAGTGATTTGTTTCGTAGAATCGGGGCCCTGGAATAATGTAAAATACTCGCGATATAATTCTTATAAGCTTAATGTTTATCTGTGTATCTGTCTGTGGCATATCAGCTGTTCCATAGAAAACAGGCTTTTTTTGTTATAATTATAATAGGTTTGCATTTGTCCGCCAACTCGCGATGATGCGGTCTACAATTCAATTCAATCAATTTATTTCAGAAAACATAATTCCACTATTTATAAGTCTACGATGGAGCGCGCTTGTTTAGAAGAAACCGATTCGCTCGTGATTTGAAGACACCTAGATTGTAACTATCGGGGATCAATGACACTCGACAGAATGTATAGAACAGCTGATACTAATAAGGCATCTGGTTGTTAATAACTATTTAACTATGTATTTAAAACTATAATATAATTACATATATGTATGTATATCAGTCTCTGGCAGCCATATTACAAGCTTTGCTTAGTTTGGGCACAGAAGACATAATAGACATTTGGGGTCGGATGACCGTGTGTGCAAAAATGTCCCGAATACCTATTATTTATTTATAAAAACGCTGTATAAACCCTGTGTTTGTACTGTTATCTAATATGTGGTGGTGTCAACACAAAGACTCAATTCATCAGAGCTTTATCGACTATCCATCAACAAAAACAGGGTTCAACAGTTTCTAAATAAAAACGGAAATAAAACTCGAACCGAGCATAGTTTAGTAGGTCCCCACAAATTAACAACGCTCTAGCTATCGATTGATCTTTTAGGGTTCCCCGAAGACTCATAAATATGTAGTTTTTGCGGAACCCGAGTTGCTAAATGGCCGGCCAGATTTATTTGCAAGACTTTGAATTAGACGGATTATGTGTTTGAAAAAGAAAAACCTATGAAAATGGCACGGGTTTTATTTCTTTACCTTTTGTCTAGAACAAAGCTACTTATTGTTTGCTAGGAAGTCCTTAGCACTGTCTGAATCTCATGTTCTTTACCTGTCTTTAAAAACAAAATGATATTATGAATATCATAATATATAAGTTATGTTTATATATAAGTTTTATTAGGAATATCATATAAGTGCTAGTCTGTGGAATGCGCTGCCTGAATGGGTGTTCCCCGTTAGTTACAATCTGGGTGTCTTCAAGTCGCGAGTGAATCGTTATATTCTAGGCAAGCGTGCTCCATCGTAGACCGCTTCGTCGCAATAACAAGCGACGTGGCGGTCAAACGCAAGCCTATTTTATAATATAAAAAAAGCCTCTAAGACCTAGAGGAGACCGGGTTAAATTGCAATGTTCGACCCTATTGTTTCAGAGTTTACTTAAAAATACTGTTATAACTGAGAACCTAGTTTTTTAAAGTCAGTTAAAAATTGAAAGTGACGATGCTCTATTTTATACAGACAAAGATAACCGTCATTGTGTACAGATATACAAAAGAACATCTCCATAGGAAGTTCTTAAGGCTGCGCTTAAAGGCTAGATATAAATATGACTTTCGTAATTTTTTTATCAATTAAAAAAAACAGACTTCAAAATTTGTAAATATGTACGCAATTTCGTTCTCGTTTACTTGAATGACATTTATTTTACCAGTTATTTTGATTTAAAAACCCGACTACTGAACCGAACCTGAACCGGTACTGAACCGATTTTGATGAAATTTCTACGGGACTGAAGCTAATAATGACCACACGCTAAAGGTACTTGTACAAACATTCATTAGAATAATAAACAAGATTGCTTTCAACTTTAGTTCTTGATATGGCTAAGAGAGAATTGATTGTGGTGACAATGGTTCCGTACCTTTATGTAATTCCTAACTTGTGAATTTTCAACTTTTTATGTGTGATAATGTTAGCTTGATATATTATTGCCATCACTTGCACATACATTCCTAATTGCTATTTTCCTAATTTATTTCCTATTATATTGTTCAATATTTTATTAATTATCTATTTATAAGTAGGTGCCTACTCATAATGATGATATTATAATGCAACTAGGCATACATAGTTTTAGAATGTGCTACAGATCATTAAAATGTAAATTCATTATTATTTTAAAATTATTGCATTCTGTTTTGTATTTTAATGAATAAATGAATGAAAAAAAAATTGGTTTCAGGTATAATAAAAAAAATTTTAGGTATAAGAATTACTGTAACGTGCCATTTTTTCTTGAACTTGATACGACATTGAAATTAAATTACACAAGAGATTCGTTTAGAAATAGTTTTGAAGAAAAAGGTTAAAACTCGTTGGTTTATATTTTAGGCATGGAATCCTAAATTTGCGGTTAGTTCCTGTTCGTTGGTAAGCGCACCACTTGAGAACGACTGGACCGATTTGGCAATTGTTTAGTTCAAATATGGTTTTAAGAAATATTGGAAAAGTTGGCAAAACCAGTGGTTTTTTTTCTGTGGGATTTTTGTATGAACTTTATTTATTGAAATTTTATTTAAAAAAAACGTAGGTATATAGGTTAAAAGGTTTAAGGTGGGTTAGACTGTCCCACGTAAGACACAAGACTTTGTAACCACAAGTAAAAATTATATATTTTATCCACGGAACCCTAAATTTGCGGTTTTGCGGTTAAAGTTAAAATGAGAGTAAATCGACAGTTTGTGGTTGGTCAGGTGTTTGGACTAAAAATGGAAATCCGGTATCATTTCGTATTTGTTTGTGTTCTTGTATTACTTATAAACGAAAGACTTGTTTTTTTATGTGTTAAAGTGGTGAGATATGGAAATAAGCTCCTTGGTAAAAGTAACGCAAAACCGCACATTACTTTCAGAGTAGGTACGTGTGGTATTGCGTGAGTTCAACCTAAATATCAAACAAAATAAATATTATTTTCAATAAAAATTGTTCGGACAATTCTGCCTTTTCGAAATTAAAAAACTTCTTTGCACTACAATAAGTAGGTACGGTAAGTGTAATAAACTGTTTACCGCTGCGTTTTACGTGTGACATTTCTCTTTACTCTGAATCATCATCATCAACCAGAAGACGTCCACCAGCCTGCCTTCTGCATCCACTGGATGCCCACGTCTCTCACAATGTCGTCGACCCGTCTAGTGGGAAACCTACCTACGCTGCGTCTTCCGGTTCGTGGTTACTCTGAATACGTACTACCAATTAGGTAGGTATATACCTAATATTCAGAGTTACGCATAAAGGAAAAAAATAATTGTTTATTATGATTATCATACTCACGATTTCTCATTCAGTCACAGTACTTACATTTTTCCCTGTTTAAAATGTAGGTATACAGCATATACAGCATATATATAGGTCTACGCATATACTTGTAAGCCGAAAGTAGGTCATTGTACTCATTAATATGAACAATTTTTACTACGGGACAAAATCAACTGTTCCGTACAATTTTCGAATGTCAATGACCATTTTATAGTTAGGCCATTAGAAAACGGTCATTGACACTCGACAAAATGTATGGAACAGCTGATTTTTTTTCGTGATTTCAGGTTTGGTTCCATAGTAAAAGTTGTTCATAATGATGAGTTCTATGACCTCGTTTCGGCTTAGTACATGGTATATGCGTAGCCCTGTATACCTACTTCATAAACAGGGAAAAATGTGAGTAGTCTGAAAAGTCATTGGGAAATCGTGAGCAATCATAGTAAACAATATTTTTTTTCGCTTTTTATCCCGGGAAAAATGTAGGTTAGCGGGTAAGCCTGCTAAATATAAAATCTTCAGCAAAATAGATTTACGCAGCGCATACCAACAGATTCCAGTTTTAGAGGGCGAAAGATATAGTAAATATACAGCGTTTGAAACTTGAATATACAGGGTTATTGAAAATTTGCGATCAACCTTTCGCAGACGCAGCTTCCCTACATTGTAACTTACATTAACATGTTTTAAATGTTTATCGGGACTTATCACGAATTATTTCATTTACGTAAATATAGGTACCTAAAACATACATAGGTAGGTTAAAACATGTGTTCAAATCTCGAAAGTTTAAAATTACTACATTAACATGGTTCTTTGACTTTAGTATAACGTCTTTTTTCCATATAAAAATAAAAATATAGAAATTAGGGCTCGTTGGTAGACTAGTGCACATCTGCAATAACAAAACTATTTTTTTTTATACAAACTGAATAAAATTGGCCCGGTGTATATTATCAAGTCATAACTAAAGTTGTAGAGTTGTTGTGTAGGGAAAAAGTCTATATAATATACTAGCGAGTGTAATTTACGAGCGAAACCGGGGCAGATCGCTTGTTATATATATAAACCTTTCGTGAAAAATCATCTAACTGATGGTGAAAACTACATTAAAATCTGTTGCGTGGTTTTGGAGGAGTTAGCGGCCATACATGCGGAGAGACGCGGAAAGTGACTTTAATTTATACTATGTAGAGATAGAGAAGAGAAGAGATAGAGATAAGGGTTTTATACAATTTCCAATAACCCTGTATAGCACGCGCCAAAACTATAGTACCAACATCTAAAAATATAAAGTTATATATATTAACTCACACTGACAAAACTCGTAGAAAAATCTTGGTAGATTTCTCCCCGCGGCCGGCGCACAATAATTAGTTTAACAGTGTTCGAGCCACCCCGCCCCCCGGGGGGAAGAGAACACCCCCAACACCCCCTCATTTCAACAAACACACACGATCTCAAACTTATATGGATTTTTATGTATGTGTGCCAACTATCGCCGAAATATCTAAGAATATTGGGAAGCGGTCATTTGTATTTAGCGAATTTACCGGGAATGACCGCGGTGGCTTCGGTTTATTTTGTAAATTTTTGCGTAGATTTTAGCCTTTCAAGATTTTCGGATTAGTGTGTATCACATCGACGTTTATTGCAAGCATTCATCATCATCTTCAGCCAGTAGACGTCCTCTGCTGAACATAGGTATCCCCCTTTAATCTCTACACTGAACGGAAGCCTGCCATCTGCATCCACTGGATGCCCGCGACTCTCACAATGTCGTCGGTCCATCTAGTGGGAAGCCTACCCACGCTGCGTCTTCCGGTTCGTGGTCTCCACTCAAGAACCTTTCTTCTTGCAAGCATTCATAAAACATGTTTGCAAGCCCAATTTGACCCACTTCCCGGCGTTCAATTGAGTTGAAATTTGGTAAACCTATGTAACTTGGATGACAATGCATTAATATCTTCGACCAAAATAAAATAAATGGACGGGCCCAGAAGAACCGCATTTTTTAAGATTAAAAAATGAGCGCCTGCGCTCACTTCCTTTCAGTCGGACTCAAGCCGTAGGAAGTGCGACACGCGTTTATTGTTACATGATAACGAAACATCTGACAAAATTATGCCTTCGTGTGCTTTCCCGAAGTGTAAATAAACATGAAAAAACCGCTATCAATTTTTTGTAATAAATTTACTGTCCATGGTTACAATTAGGTGTTGAAATATATGTCCAACAGTTTTGCCTCATTTTTACTGAGCAAGTTCAATGATTATGACCCGTCTATTCATTTATGTTGGTCGAAGATTAATATGGTACCATAGAGCTTTTCTGATGATGGAGTCGGAAGCTGGTAACCTGTTAATATGGGTATCAAATGAAATAACTTAAAAATAACAAAACGATAGTGTCATCACACTAAATTCAATATGGCCGCCACTCCAATATGGCGGATTACATTTTCGTTGGTAAAACTAAAAGCTTGTTGATTTATTTTATTATATATTTAATATTGTTCCGGGGATTTGGCTGTTGTTTCTGGCTCACCAGTGGAATGATCTTGCATTGGAAACTGAATAAATATTTACAAGGTTACCGCTTTTACCATATTAAACTGGTACTTTGTAAGTGTGTCTCAAAACCATCAACAGAGAAGCAAAATATGATATATTTGAAGTTAGACATCGCTGCGTAGGATCAACGATCTTGGAGACTTAGATTCGAGATTAGCAAAAAAAATTGTTTGTGCTGAAAAGTGTTGCATATTTTTTTTTACCGCTCTTGATGCTGTTTTCTAGGGACATACGTATACACGTCGATATTAAAAAAGCACTAGATTAGATACATTTATACTATACTTGCTGTATGGTAGCTTACTACTTATGGGATAATTTGTTTGGCGCTGACAGATACAAAAAAGTGTTAGATCTAGCGTTTTGTAGGCACCAGTTCAAACAGATACACGATTACACGTGCACTTGGCCAGCTAGGCGAATTACGACAAGCTATGGCAAATAGGCAAATTACTGTCTACACCTTCGCTTGGCGAGCTATAGCCAACAGCGGCGGCCAACGCATATTGGGCTATATGTTTTAAAATCACAGTGGGACAGTCAGCTATAAAGGAAAACTATCCATGCCGATTACCCATGGAGTAGAGAAGTTATAGTGGTGACCACGTTCAGGCAAACGTAGTGTAGGACACCGTGCAGCCAGGTGGAGTGACGACTCAAAAACGCCGGGTAAAAACTGGATGCAGACAACTGCCGACCGAACCCAGTGCGGCGTGCATTAGAGAGGCCTATGTCCAGCAGTGGACAAGAAAATGCTGCTGATGTTAATGACACATTTCAGAGGCGCGACCAGTGGCGGATTTACACATTTGTCGCCAGTAGGCTATTAAAGTTTTGCCGCCCCTTTGACCTCTAAAATTCAATACCCTAGTTCACAATCATGCAACTACGCAAATTGTAGAAAAAAATATCTAAGTGGCCACACGTATTAGTAAATGTTGAATGTTTGTGTGGACCTAATAACATTTAGGTATTGTATATAAATGTCAATCATTTAGTTTCTGTAAGAACATTTGAGAAGAGAAAGAACAAAAAATTGGCCATATCTGCCGCCCTAGGCTCCAGCCTACTCAGCCTGCTGGTAAATCCGCCACTGGGTTCGGCCTAATAATCAGTCTATACTAACTTACCGGAAAACTATACGGATTCTGTGAGATTGTCCGCACGGGCAAAACCGCGAGGTTATGCTGAGGTCATATTTATGTCCGCATATGTACACAACATTCATAATTATATAAACAACTAGCTGTTGGCCGTGACTTCGTACGTCTATTTTCATGTAAAATTTAAACTCATAACTTTTTTTTTATGCCATAGGTGGCAAACAAGCAGACGGGCTGCCTGATGGTAAGCAGTCACCGTCGCCTATGGATACTTGTAACACCAGAGGCATCACAAATACGTTGCCGACACTTTAGAACTCGATTAACTCGCCTTTTGAAGAACCCCATGTTGTAGCTTCTCGGAAACACCGTAGAAGGTAGCTCATTCCACATTTTGCAGGTATTGCAGGCAAGAAGGATCGTGTGAATCGCACAGTGTGTGATTTCCACTGATCTATGATGTGTGGATGAGCCTTCAGGCGGTGGCGGCTAGTGCGATGGTAAAACCGCGACGCCGGCATCAGATCAAACAGTTCTTCAGAACACTTCCAGTTGTAAATGCGATAAAAGATACAAAGAGACCCAACGTCTCCGCGCATGCTGAGTGGCGCTAGGTGTTCAGTGAGCTTGGGATCGTCGACAATTCTGACAGCTCTACTTTTTTTATTCATAACAATTAAGTTATATGTCACGGTATATAAATTCTTATTATCATTTAAATAATGATCAAACATGAAAAACATTCTAACAATACAAAAAAAAAAAAAAAAAAACATAATTATAAATTTAATTAAACAATTAGGATAAACAAATAATATTAGTCAATAAATAATAATAATAAATTTAAAATTTCTTCACTTCTGACTCTAGCTAGTATAGTATATTTATCTATGCTTCTAGGCATCATCGTCGCTTCATCGCGTTGGCGGCCAAACGCAAAAAAGCTTGTTAAAATACAGTAAATATAAATATAATAAATATTCGGGACATTTTTGCACACACGATCATCTGACTCCAAACCAAGCAAAGCTTGTGATATGGCTGCCAGCGATTGATATACATATTTTTCAAATACATACTTAAATAGATATTAACACCCAGATATAGAACAAACACAAATGTTCATCACATAAATGTTTGTCCTAGGTGGGAATCGAACCCATGCCCCCAAGCAGGTTCACTACTAACTGGACCACGGGATATCAAAGTAGAATTGAAAACCTCCTCTCGGTTGAAAATATAAGATAATATCTTAAATTATCATATCTTCATCTATAGGAGATATTAAACCATGGGAACGTTAAATCCCGATGCATAAAAGCGGAAAACCCGAAGGTAAAGTAAAATATGGGTTAATCTTTCATCAGAAAACCCAGGAATTTACGGGGAATAAAACGTATGACCTCACTCTTATTTTACCACACTTAATTTTATTACCCAACTATTATTACAATTTTGTAACAAGTTATGTATACAAGGTCATAGTAACCTAGATGCGCCTCGCGGTTTCGCCCGCTACAAGAACCCATAGGTACATTTTCCGGGATCACGGCGCTTCTTCCCTTCCGCAGTTCTCTCGCGCATTTTCTACCCCCAACGCAAAAAGAGAGGGGCTATAAGTTTAACGTGTGTATTTGTGCATCTGTTTATCAACGAAATAATTATCAAAAACAGACTTCAAAATTAATAAAATACACAAGTTCGGTTTCAAATTCTGTGAATTTTCCAGTTATCTTGATTTAAAGTCAAACTGAACTACTACAAAACTGAACTGAACTGTTCTACTGAACTGATTTTAATGAAATTTCTATGGCACCAATCTGAAAGTATTCTTTCAAATAAAAAATATTTTCCAAATCGGTTCTTTAATAATGGAGGTGAGGTGGTAACAAACATAAAAAAATGAAGTCAGTTAAAACATGGTTTATAATCTGTGGCATCCTAGCTCCCAAACGGTTGAACCGATTTTTTTTTGTTTTATTTTTTTCAAAAAACCACAGGATCGAGTTTGTTCATTGCTATGATTCGAGAAAATAATATGTTCAGCCGTTTGAAGACTAACAGTTCTTTTATCGGGAGAAAAAATACATTGTAAAAAAAAGTAGGTGTCCGTTGTTATGTCCATATAAATAAACTTGCGCATATTCTGTAGATATAAAATAGGTCACGTCGACGTGTCGACTGTCACCACACGTCACATCTATGACTCCTAATAATAAACCTATGAAATAAACAAGCATCATAGTTTTATTGAGTACAGTACGTCTGCGGGCAGTGTGGCCCCGCCCTTACTCAGCTTTTATTACTTTTATTATGGTTTTATTGATGTTAAGGACGGTTTTGACAAAGTAGAGAATTTATTTGAGACTTTCAGGAATTAATTAATTATTTGCCTGGCAACATCGAGATACAATACCTACATCACATCATCAGCCATTAAATGTCCACTGCTGAACAAGGCCTCCCTCTTAGAGAGGGGTGTTGCCATAATCCCCACGCTTGGCAGGCGGCTTGGAGATCGCAGTACGTTCACCGTGTACTAACAGGACGCTGCTGCCCATCCTCCGGTGGTTCTGGTCGCAGTTTTAGGACATACCCGGGTCCATGACAATACCTACATGTAGAGTCACAATCGTGCCAAAAAATGTCCGAACCAAAACTCGGCGCACGCTACGAATTGCGCAGACTTTTTGGTTAGTTACAAGGTAACCGTGATCCGACTACAACGCCGCGCGATGCCAGTGCTACGATGACATAGCGGACAACTAACGTTGAAGGGTGTCTATAATGTACAACATGATATTTGCCGACACGATATTGTACGGCATGATAATGTACAGCATGATAATTGGTGTACATGTACATCGAATATCATGTTGTACAATCCATGTCGTACAATACTGGCCGTCAATTATCGGCCCGTGACAATAAAGTACGGCAAGGAATGCACAGCCAGGATTGCACAGCCAATAATCCATGTACGTGAAAAAAGTCCACGTTTTATCGGGCTGTACATTATTATGCCGTACATTATCATGTCGTGCAATACGGGCCGTGTTTTGTCGAAACGGGCCGAAAATGTACGACCGATAATGTACAACATGATAAAAGGTGGCATCTCCTTATTGGCCAATTTTGCTGAAATGTCTCTGCTCTTATTGGCTGTTGAGTCTATGACGTCTGTCGATTCCATGCTTCGTTTGAACAAGATAGTGTAAGATAGTCACAGATTAAAAATATGAGATATGAGAACCATCAAAACTTTTTGGTGGTGAGGCGGAGAGAGGAGTAAAACTGTGTTAGATCTGTCACTCATTTCGAACCTAACCAACGCAAGTCTGACTCCAGGTGGGCTCCCGCCAGAAGCTCTTGCGGTCGCCCCTGAGTGTCGCTTCGCCACACTCGACCTTCGCTTCGCTACGGAGGTCACCGGCTCGCTTCGCTCGCCACCTCCCCCCTTCGCTCCGCTCGGTCTCGTATGGCTCGCTCTCACTCAGGACCTCCCTTGAGCTTCTGGCTCCCGCACTTTTTATATACACTCTAGGGGTAGGGACCACAAGACTAGGTGGAGTCGGGGTGCTCTGTGTCGGTTCTGTGACCCATTTCGAACCTAACATACTCAAGTCCGGATGCTCTGTGTCGGATCTGTCACTAATTTCATTTGAACCTAATACACTCGACATGGAATGTCCACGTCTAAACGAAGCATCAGTTTTGAATTTTTATGGTCACCAATTATCATGCTGTACAAAATCGGGGTGTACATTATTAAACAGAGTCAATAATGCACGGCATGATATTGTACGACACAATAATGCACAGCATGATAATTGGTGTACATGTACATGGAATATCATGCTGTACATTATCGCTTGTGCATTATTGGACCGATCTGATAATGTACGGCATGATATTGCACGGCACGATATTGTACAACATGATATTCCATGTACATGTACACCAATTATCATGCTGTGCATTATTATGCCGTACAATATCATGCCGTACATTATCTGTGTCGTACATTATTGCCTCCCACGTTGAACACTATGCAAGCGACATAACGTCTAAATTGGAGTAAATATGGCATTGTGGACTATGTATAATTGATAGTGTATGTACAATGAAGCTCGGGCGTTTTTTGACTGTTTTCACTGAGAGATTCTGACTCTATAAATCTCGATGCCTGGTAATTATTATTTTACTTACAACGTCCTTAAGTTTTGGCGCCAACGTGGAGAAAAATATATCTCGTTGTATTATTTTCCTAAACTTGTGTACTTTCGAGTGTTAATGTGTAATAATGGTGGATTATTATTTATTAAGTGCTCTAATGTGGCAAGTGTTATAACGAGGTGAAACATATCTTTTCGTGATGTTTCCAAAACTCCATAGAAGCCTCTTGTAAAGTCTCCACCACTTTACTGGGGCATGAGTTTGACTTGATCGTAACTTACTTCACTTGACTATGACTTGTTTGACGCTATTTTAATACCATGTAAACTTACAGAAGGACTTTGTATCAATGGTCAGGAAAAACAATTACAATAATAAATATTCGTTTAAATAAACAAAAAAAACACCACAGAAAACCAAACTAATAATATAATAGTTTTGCAAATTATGAAGATCCTGGGGCCTTACGGACAACAGCTAATTGCGGCACCTAATCCGTTCAGTTGGAAAATCACGCGTTCGTGAATCTTATCGCGTCCAGATACGGTTTGTGGTCGCGTGATTTTCCAACTACATCCTAGTTCATCATCATCATCACCATTTCAGCCATAGGACGTTCCCTGCTGGACATAGGCTTCCCCCATCGATCTCCAAAAGGGCATGTTGGAAGCGGCCTGCATCCAGCGTTTCCCTGCGGTCTCCTAGATCGTCCATATTGTGGGTGGACATCCTACGCTGCGCTTACCGGTCTCAAAAGTTCAAAGACATTAAATTCAACGTGCACTGGGCCAGCATGGTGGACTTGGGCCCATCATATCTCTCTCTCTCTCTCTCTCTCTCTCTCTCTCTCTCTCTCTCTCTCTGAGAGAAGGCCTGCGTCGCAGCAGTGGGAACATGGCTGATAATGATGAACAATGTAGTGACGTCAATATTATGGTGAAACCGTGTATTGTATAAATCGGGGAAAAAATTACAAAAATTACTCACCATTTATACAATTGACATGTTGAGTAAATCCCATGAAATTATAGTCCTGTGGCGTAAATTAAATAAAGATAGCCCTGTTGTTCCAGTTGGTAATGAACCTGCCTTCTGCGCTTAGGGGTGTGGGTTCGATTCCCACCTAGAACAAAAATTCATGTAATGAATATTTGTGTTTCTTTCATATCTGTATCTATTTAATTATGTATTTAAAAAATAAGTATGTATGTATATCAGTCTCTGGCAGCCATATAACAAGCTTTGCTTAGTTTGGGGTTAGATAACCGTGTGTGCAAAAAATGTCCCAAATATTAATTTATAATTATTTTTAACCAACTTCAAAAAAGGAGATGGTTCTCAATTTGACTGTATGCTTTTTATAATGTTTGTTACGCGATTACACCGCCAATATAAATTGATTATGTAGAATCTTTTTTGTTTGGTAGGTCATAAGATCAGAGGTGATCCCATATAAATTTTATCGAAATTGATTTAGCACTAAATACAAAAAATATCACAATGTATAAACAGATCACGTTTTGATTTGTGGTTCCTTTCAGCAAAAGTTTTGATGAGGTCTCTGTTCTGTCATTTTCTACTTTTTAGTTTACGTTTGTACATGTAGGTATAGCCATGAAGACGGTCTTTTACTTCTAAAAATTAACTTTATTATGCAGTGCATTCTCTGCGCATCGAAGACGTCCAACGTGTTTTTGCGAGATGATTGGCTTTCTCGAGCCAGGGAATTTCCCAAGCTATGAAAGTTGTCTATACTAATATTATAAAGAGGAAAGAATTGATTGTTTGATTGTTTGTTTGTTTGTTTACATTGAAAAGGCTCCGAAACTACTGAACCGATTTGAAAATTTTTTTCACTGTTGGGAAGCTACACTATCCCCGGGTAACATAGGCTATAATCTATACCCGTATGAAGCTGGGGCGGACCTCTAGTAAGATATAAGAAAGATCCATGATCTATCATTACTCACTAAAGTGACCCATACATTTACTGACTGTCGATCTATTTTGAAAAAAATCTCTCTACACTTTCTATACTCTCGAATTTCAGGTTGGCGGCAAGCTGCTAGAACTAATTTGATACGCAAAGATTATGTCGCACCTAAAATGAATTTACCGTCTCCTCGAGTGATCTGAATGTTTTACTTATTATTTATCTGTTTTTAAAAACAAAATGATATTATGAATATCATATAAGTTTTATTAGGAATATCATATAAATGCTAGTCTGTGGAATGCGCTGCCTGAATGGGCGTTCCCCCATAGTTACAATCTGGGTGACTTCAAATCACGAGTGAATCTGTTTCTTCTAGGCAAGCGTGCGTCCTAACGCCATGCGAGTTGGCGGCCAAAAGCAAAACTATTATTAATTTAAAAAAAACTATTGTATAGTTTTAGCGTCTAACCACTTTTATGGCGAATGTTGTATACGCCTGTAAAAGGTGATCAAATCAGATCTATAAATGTATAAAAAATAATTTTAAGAATGAAGGAAGAAATGTTATCATATCTCTCTCAATAAGTCTTTTGTACATAAAAATAACCCCACGCGTAATTACGTCAAACCAATACCGACTACCGATAATGTTATTAACCTAATCAATATGACTCAATGAATTTAAAAGGCTCAATGCTGAAATCGGAAAACATTCCAGTTCGATATTTGCAAGCGTTAACATGTCAATTAATTTTTGTCTGATTGTTTTTTTATTCGTTGTCCATGTCACGGCACGGGGAATCTTGCCCTCCTGTCCATGCGATACCAGAGAAGACTTGAAAGAAAAACAGGACTTCTCAGATTGGTTGGAGCAACTCGTTGCTTCTAGTAACCTTACAGAAGAAGAAAAATCAGCAACGCCTGGGCTTTTACATCAGTTTGACTGTAAACCTTGTAACGAAGAAGAGAAGAGGAAAAGTGGAGTTATAACTAAAGCGGAATTTGAAGAACAGAAACGTCTAGTGGAAGCTGCTAAGGTAGAAACTCAAGAAGATTTTACTGACGAGGAAATTGAAGAAGACGATGAAGATTGTAATTATGAGGAGCAAATTCATGACTTGAGGTGCCCGAAAAACATGGCCTGGAATAGTGCCGTCAGAAGGTGCATGTCCAAAGCAGATTGCTTGAGATATCGCGCTTTATAAGACTGAGTCAAGAAGACTACTAAAATGTTGAAATGGTGCAAAGCTAAAAAGGAGAGTTTAGACTAGGAACGGGCCCTGCGTTGGCAAATATTAGTGTCTGTCAGCTTATGTCCTCAGCAGATCCGGGACCACCACAACAGCTAGACTGCTTTTCATCATCATATTTACGCCACTGGAGCAACTGTACCAGCGCCCCAGAGCCTCACTCCGATATTTCAAGGAGTTGGGTTGGCTCAGGTAGGTGCTGATAGGGGGAAATGCACGATACACCCCTAGCGGAACGTCAGTGCAGGACTTATCGCCCCCATCTCGAATAAGAAAAAGAAAGCTCTTTATCTCAGCAAGTGAATGAAGCAACAAGACGAAATCTCCGTCGTGCTCAACATGGCTAAGAAAAACGATTACTATGATGGCTAACAGTTAAAGGCCTTCAGCACTGAGTGCGTTCGCAGGCGATTTCAGACCCGATACGCAGGTGTTAAGCAGCTAAAGAGGACTGACTACGAGTATGGTGACGAAATTGTTACTGATGAGTTTATTCCTAAAATATCAGGATAATAGGTTGACAAAATCGTCATGCTAGTGTTTTCTAGGTCTTTCCGGACAGCGTTGTCACATGAACAACGTGTTTGAGTGTGTGTGTGACAATGTGTAGTGATGACAGTGTTACTGTCATGGCCCATCGATTACGATCATAGATTCTTGCTTTCTCTCTCTACGATTACGATGCATATGTGCCTCAACTTACCTCAATTTTTGACCGACAATCGTCGACTACACGTACCGTTTTAACTGTCACGGTTGTTCAATATAGTTCTATGAGTATTAATTTGTTGTATTTTTGTTGTTATCTGCAGCACTATACACAACATAATCACGGTAAATATCACGTTAATAGTCTCTTTATTTATTTAATTTTTTATTAAAAAACGTACAGTGAAACATAACTAATTTACAAATATATATATTACTGAATAAACATTTACAGATATATATTATTACTGTAAATTGAACATGCTTATACAAAGACTTATAGAGAGATGCTTAGACAATTTTGATAACTATGAAGAGGTCTCGAGGAAAAGCTACTTTTTCCTCTCTCTGGCCCAGATGTATGTATGCGCGTGTAAGCTATCACCTCGCAACGTGCATACATCACGAAACAAAGAAAAGTTTTTTTTTTTGTTATTAAACGGCTCTCAAGGCATTTTTGTAAGAAATTTGTTGTAGCCAGTTGCACCCATATAAACGAAAAGTCAGTCATTCGAAATCAGTTAGCAACTGTGATGCGAACAAAGAACTTTGAGACCTAGCCCAAAAAGGTAAGATCCAAGTTCTTTGGATGCGGAGTTCGACGCGTTGACATAAATAAGAATGTTCTATCAAGGTTCTGTCATAACACCTGGCGATAGATTTTCCTTCTCATTTCCGTTCTATTTACTTCTCTTTTCTGTGTCTCCAAACACCTGACCAGAGCAACGAC
The DNA here is from genome assembly GCA_932305915.1 of Agriopis marginaria. NCBI lineage: Eukaryota > Metazoa > Arthropoda > Insecta > Lepidoptera > Geometridae > Agriopis > Agriopis marginaria. Next base: position 13,287,485 of record OW029914.1, on the reverse strand, counting down.
ACAGTCACAGTGACTGTTTCTTCTTCCGGGCCTTATCCTGTGTTACGAACTCTGTTCGTGTTTCATAAGCTGGAAACAAACTATCGGACGCGGCTGATGGACGTGGCTGACGGACGCGACTGATAAGTGTACACAGTTTTTTGAGACGTGGCTTCGACTGACCATAACATCCGGCGCGCCAGATTTCTGCCGGACGTCCGAACGCTCAAGGTCAGCCCAAGGTTACGTCCATGACTTACGTCCGATAATTTGCACCGCCCAGTTTATATTCATTATTTAGATATCTTTATGTCGCGTCCGTCAGCCGCGTCCGATAATTTGTTTCCGGCTTTAGGCCCTTTCCTGACTTTTAGGTGCAGCAGCGGTACGGTATTGGCACGCTCAGTATGCGGTACCGAATACCTACTTAAGTACCGAGCGCCTATATTTCAATAAATGCTTCCAGGGACCCGATTCTATATACTAAACCAATGGCTTTAGTATTATTGTTAGCCGTTAGGCCCTGGCTGCGCTCACATCAGAGCTATCTTTCGGAAATTTAGTTTATGTTGGCATGTTTTATTTTGGCGGAAGAGGTCGAAACAAAAAACCAGTTTTTTTTAAAGATAATGATGAATGAAATTTTTTGAAATCGATTGAAAATAAATCTTCACATCAGGACAAAGGCCTCCCTCTTTAGAAAGGGTGTTGCCATAATCCCCACGCTTGGCAGGTGGCTTAGGGATCGCAGTACGTTCACCGTGTACTAATAGGACGTTGCCATCCTCCGGTGGTTCTGGTCGCAGTTTTAGGACATACCCGGGTCCAAAAAAATCTTACTAACCTCTACATTAGTAATGCATCTCCGGCCCAAATAGGTACAATAAACCACCAAAATATAACAATAAACTATCAGTATAGATAAAATATGTAGACAATAATAATGAACATGCCAAAACACTAAAAAACGTACTGCTTGCAAAATGTTAAGTACTATAAATATTCGGACATTTTTGCACATACGGTCATCTGATCACACACTAAGCAAAGCTTGTACTATGGCTGCCAGAGACTGATATACATATTTTTAAATACATACTTAAATAGATGTTAATACCCAGATATAGAACAAAATACAAATATTTATCACTAGAATATTTGTCCTAGGCGGGAATCGAACCTACGCCTCCAAGCGCCAGAAGGCAGGTTCACACCAACAAGGCCGCACTGGGGCAGTAGATATATATATAGCTAATAACCTAGATGAATACCAATTGTGGAATAAATGGAACTGTGTCTTGCCCAATGATCTTATCTTTGCCATCCTAATCAGGTCATTATCAGATACCTAACCTAACATCTGTATATTAATTACAAAACATGCAATAAAGTTGGTATTATGCGCTGAGTTACTACAGCTTTTTTCCCGTAGTTAATCTTTTTATGACTTTCGTAGTTTACTTGACTACATATTAACATTATAAGATGAATACAACTTTTTTTAAACAGTAGAAAGGCTTGCGCTTGGCCGCCATCTGTCGGTCTACGATGGAGCACGCTTGCCTAGAAGAAACCGATTCACTCTCGACTTGAAGACACCTAGATTATAACTGACGGGGAACACGCATTCAGGCAGCAAATTCCACAGACTAGCAGTTCGCACAATAAATGTGGAATCAAAGCGCTTCGTACGAGTTTTCAGAATATCAACAATAAAACGATGTCGTTTTTTCGTGCCCGCCCTGGCAGTCCGATGGAAAAATGGGCAAGAGGGAATTAAATAATGCAGATCTGATTTACTCTCTCCGAAATGTATCCGATAAAAAACTGACAACTTACAAAAAAATTGGTAAAACCGCTAGGCGTACTTGATAAATAAAAATGATGGCAAAATGTAGGTAATAGTACATCGACTACAATCGAGGAAATAACAAACAACCAGAGTAACAAAAATGTTATTATGGAAACCTAACGTGGTTTTGAAACGTCAAGTAAATTTCAACTATTACAAGTCTCAATGCCTCACACACTAATTTAAAACGATCGAAGCTTACAACCTGAGATCATTCTATCGCCACCTTCGAGCCTGTAAACATGTCTGCTAACGTCAAATATATTAAATATGTTAATATTTTCTTAGTAATTATATTGTCCGTCGCTAACGCACAGGAAAATTGCACTTGTGATACGGACGAAGATATAAAACACAAAAAAGATTTGTGGCGCTGGTTAGAGAAGCTGGAAACTGAAGACGTATCAGATGACGAGAAAGCCGTAACTCCCGGATATTTGCATCAATTCGATTGCCGACCTTGTAATGATGAGGAAGGAAAGAGTCAAATTATGACCATGAAAGAATTCGAAGAAGAAACTCGGAGACAAAGAGAAGAGGCTGCTAGGAAGAAAGCTGAAGAAAAGGTTACTAAGGAAGATATTGGGGGAGAGCTTACAGATGAGAAGTTTGAACAAAACAATTTAAAAGAAATTGAAGATATAAGATGCCCGAAAGGTACGGTTTGGATTTCTGCAGCCAAGACCTGTTTACCCGACGAAGATGATTGATGACCCCTTGTATCAAGAAGTAAAATATAAACTTTCTAAATTCCTATCGATTAAACTAGTTTTAAAATAGTTTTTTTGTATTACTAGCAATTAAGATGTTAATGTATCTATATATATATTTTTATATTAAGTTGGAGTAATTTATTTATGCCATAGGTAGCAAACAAGCATACGGGCTGCCTGATGGTAAGCAGCCACCGCCTATGATTGACCAGATGCATCACAAAGGTTGTCGAAAATAAAACGAAATATTTTTACTTATTATTATTATTGACTGATCTTTGTATGAAAATAAGGTACTAGTTAGCCCTTAAGCTGCTTAAATCATGTGTTTATTATTATCATAAATGGATATAAATTATTATTACGTGCATTTTATATTTCTACCTCGCTCGCTTATTACAACATTTTTGAGGATAACATGACTGAATGTACAAATGTAGACAAACTACATTTATATCGAGAATAACTTTGATGTTCAATCAAATTTATATAACTTTGTTGCAAGTTTTTATCATCATTTCAGACGTAGGACGTCCACTGCTTGACATATAATAGGCCTGCCCCATCGATCTCCAAATGGGCCGGTTGGAAGCGGCCTGCATCCAGCGTTTCCCTGCGGTCTCTTTTAGGTCGTCTGTGCCTTGTGGGTGGACGTCCTACGCTGCGCTTACCGGTCCGTGGTCTCCATTCGAGAACCTTTCGGCCCCATCGGCCATCTGTTCTGCGTGATATGTGCCCTGCCCACTGCCACTTCAACTTGTTAATCCGGTGGGCTATGTCGGTAACTTGTTTCGTCTAGGAATCTCCTCATTTCTGATTCGATTTCGTAGGGAAACCCCGAGCATAGCCCTCTCCATAGCGCGTTGTGCGACTTTGAGCTTGCTTATGAGGCCCATGAAGGCCCAAGTTTTCTAAAAAAAAAAAACTATTCTGGTACCTACGTAGTGATAGAGATACACATATGTCAAACACATAGAGTACCTACCATTTTGAGACTAAATTGAATCATCACTAAAAAACGATTAAAAACTAGTTTATATGATTGTGTTTTTGGCGCCCACGGGAAAAAAACATAATTATGGCTTCGTTGTATTATTTTCCTAAATTTGAATTGTCGAGTGTTTTTACGTCATATAATCACGTTTTATAAGCATCTAAAGACTCCACCACTTTACTAGGGCATGACTTATTTGACAGTAATCTACTTTGCTTGACTGTAAATATGACTTGTTTGACGATTATTGTAAAATTTAAATTTTTCTGAAGCTAAAAACCAAAAACGGCTCAAACATGGATGTGCAGGATGGGTATGTTTGTGCCGTTTGGGGTTGAGACTTTAAGACCGTGGGGGCTGCTCTCGAACTGTATAGGGACCTGGCCAAACGTTTAGTGGAGGCGACTGGTGACTGGAATGCTGGCGCCATAGGAGCCTACTTTGGCCAAAAAATTAGCATTGCCATTTAATATTGCATACTGCTAGCATACTGGCCACTTTTCCTGCTATCAAGGGGCTTTTAAATTAGTTTTTAGGTTATTTTATTTTAAAGTAGTTTTAGTTAATGTGATAATAAAAAAAAACGTAATACTTGACACTGGCGAATTTATACGTGGGACGCCAACACATAAAAAAAATCATATCGCTAGTAGCATCCCGGGGTTTTTGGCCTACAAGAGGCGTATATTTTTTGTAAATCCAGGTCTAAGCTTTTTTCGCGATTTTGTAGTTGCTCCCATAGTAAAAGTTGTTCATAATGAAGGGTGCTATGGACCCCTTTCGGCTTAGTACACCCTTTCCGCGTAACCCTGTAAAGTAGCAGTGTAGGTTGTTAGCTAATTATCAGTAACCCTGTATAGAGTATCAGTGTAGGTTGTTAGCAAATTATCAGTAATGGTGTATAGAATAGCAGTTTAGGTTGTTAGCTAATATTCAGTAACCCTGTATAGAGTTAGCAGTGTAGGTTGTTAGCTAATTATCAGTAACCCTGTATAAAGTAGCAGTGTAGGTTGTTAGCTAATTATCAGTAACCCTGTATAGAGTAGCAGTGCAGGTTGTTAGCTAATCATCAGTAACCCTGTATAGAGTAGCAGTGTGGGTTGTTAGCTAATCATTAGTAAACCTGTATAGAGTTAGCAGTGTAAGTTGTTAGCTAATCATCAGTAACCCTGTATAAAGTAGCAGTGTAGGTTGTTAGCTAATTATCAGTAACCCTGTATAGAGTATCAGTGTAGGTTAGGTTAGCTAATTATCAGTAATGGTGTATAGAATAGCAGTGTAGGTTTTTAGCTAATCATTAGTAAACCTGTATAGAGTTAGCAGTGTATGTTGTTAGCTAATCATCAGTAACCCTGTATAAAGTAGCAGTGTAGGTTGTTAGCTAATTATCAGTAACCCTGTATAGAGTATCAGTGTAGGTTGTTAGCTAATTATCAGTAATGGTGTATAGAATAGCAGTGTAGGTTGTTAGCTAATCATCAGTAACCCTGTATAGAGTTAGCAGTGTAGGTTGTTAGCTAATTATCAGTAACCCTGTATAAAGTAGCAGTGTAGGTTGTTAGCTAATTATCAGTAACCCTGTATAGAGTAGCAGTGCAGGTTGTTAGCTAATCATCAGTAACCCTGTATAGAGTAGCAGTGTGGGTTGTTAGCTAATCATTAGTAAACCTGTATAGAGTTAGCAGTGTAAGTTGTTAGCTAATCATCAGTAACCCTGTATAAAGTAGCAGTGTAGGTTGTTAGCTAATTATCAGTAACCCTGTATAGAGTATCAGTGTATGTTAGGTTAGCTAATTATCAGTAATGGTGTATAGAATAGCTAAATGGTGTTTAACTATAAAATATAAAATAAAATAAAATAAATAAAATAGCAGTGTAGGTTTTTAGCTAATCATTAGTAAACCTGTATAGAGTTAGCAGTGTATGTTGTTAGCTAATCATCAGTAACCCTGTATAAAGTAGCAGTGTAGGTTGTTAGCTAATTATCAGTAACCCTGTATAGAGTATCAGTGTAGGTTGTTAGCTAATTATCAGTAATGGTGTATAGAATAGCAGTGTAGGTTGTTAGCTAATCATCAGTAACCCTGTATAGAGTTAGCAGTGTAGGTTGTTAGCTAATTATCAGTAACCCTGTATAAAGTAGCAGTGTAGGTTGTTAGCTAATTATCAGTAACCCTGTATAGAGTAGCAGTGTAGGTTGTTAGCTAATCATCAGTAACCCTGTATAGAGTTAGCAGTGTAGGTTGTTAGCTAATTATCAGTAACCCTGTATAAAGTAGCAGTGTAGGTTGTTAGCTAATTATCAGTAACCCTGTATAGAGTAGCAGTGTAGGTTGTTAGCTAATCATCAGTAACCCTGTATAGAGTAGCAGTGTGGGTTGTTAGCTAATCATTAGTAAACCTGTATAGAGTTAGCAGTGTAGGTTGTTAGCTAATCATCAGTAACCCTGTATAAAGTAGCAGTGTAGGTTGTTAGCTAATTATCAGTAACCCTTTATAGAGTAGCAGTGTAGGATGTTAACTAATCGTCAGTAACCCTGTATAGAGTAGCAGTGTAGGTTGTTAGCTAATTATCAGTAACCGTGTATAGAGTAACAGTTTAGTTTTTTCCAGTTCTTGGTAAACATTATTTTCCCCCAATTCGAGTACAATTACGTGTTTTGCCTCACTATCCTGTTGGGTTTATTTTACTCTAGTTTTTAGTTTTATTCGGGGATTTGCTTCGGTTTAATAATTTTCCCAATTTGTATGCGTTTTTTTAATTGTATAATAGACTTAACTACTTTCTCGCCTATAATATTGTTAAGCAAGCAGCAAGCAGTTGAACTTAAATAAAATAAGTGATTTGAAGACACCCAGATTGTAACCATCGGGGAACACCCATTCAGGCAGCGCATTCCACAGACTAGCAGTTCGCCATATTACTTACATTTGCCAATAAACCGTTTGAATCAGCAAAATTTGTTCATCGGCAAATGTAAGTAATCATGTGCATTAGAGATAAATATCTATACATAATTTTGTAAAGAACTAGCTTTTGCCCGCGACTTCGTCCGCGTAGAAATCGAAAATGGTTCTAATAGGATTTTTAATTGGTTTTTACACTACATTAAACTTCGAAGACAAACTAAAAGTATTATTATACACACGTCCCTATGAGCCCGTGTCCTTAAAGTGCATAACCTTTTTAAGCTTAGAAACCTTCAAATGAGGTACTAATATAGTACTTTGACTTTCGAGACATTCCAATTTTAAAGAGTATTTGCTTAGTATTTTAAGTGAGTTCGTCCTTTTTTGAATAAAATCGGATTGAGTGTCAAAATAAAATGTTATTTAAATCCAAAGGACCAAGGAATATTATCAACTTCGTAGCAAATCAACGCCAAAATAAATTTCTACCCCTTTTTAGCCCCGTTAGGGTATGAATTTCAATAAAATACGAAACACGTCTTCCTTCAATTCTGTTAAAAAAGGTTTATGCAAAATTTGAAGTAGATTGGACCAAGGAATCACGTTATCCCATACAAATTGTGCCCCCTTTTTCACCCCATGATAGGGGTATGATTTCGGAAAATTCTTTCTTATCGGATGCCTACGTCTTACAAAGAACAAACCCTTCAAGTTTCAGGTCTCTACGGTCAGCGGTTTAGGCTGTACGTTGATCCGTCAGTCAGTCATACAGGACAAAGCCTTTTATATGTATAGTAGATAGATATAGAAGATAGATAATAATCAATTTGCGCAAACATCATGATCGTTTACAATAATTTTCCGGCCTATCTACAAGGACAAAAACACTGTTTGAAATTTGAATTCCCCGCCATAAGTGAAACGTACCACCTTAAATTTAAAGTCGGTAGCCTTTCTTTTATAGTTCCTGAGAAAATCGGATAAGAGATACGGACACAGAAGTTTCACCACAAGAATTCTTTTCAACTAGTTTATTACGAAACCCTAACAATAATAAGATTTTCTAACCTGTTGGATTGTATTATGATTGCATAAGTAACGCGATTATTATACATTAAAATTAAAAACTAACTTTTTTGTCTGTTCTTTTAGTATCTAGATCATTTCTTAACATTTTTCTGACAGGTAGTGACCAGTCAGAGGCTGTGGTCAGAGGCAAAGTGTTCGTAACGACAGGAATAAAAAAAATAAGACACGCGATAGGTACAAAATATTAAATTTATAATTTCAGTGTCTGTAGAAATGTTATGAAATTAAGATAAGGTAACTCTTTATTAAAAGACCGCAATAACTAGGATAACATATTATACAGTTATCATCATCATCAGCCAAAAGACGTCCACTGCTGAACATAGGCCTCCTTTAACCTCCACACTGAACGACAGCCTGCCATCTGTATCCACTGGATGCCAGCGACCCGGAGCCGGGTATGTCCTAAAACTGCAACCAGAACCACCAGAAGATGGGCAGCAGCATCCTACTTGAATGGTGAAACGTTCTGCGATCCCCAAGCCGCTTGCCAAGCATGGGGATTATGGCAACCCAGTCTACCCCGCCCTCCCATGACAGACGCAGCGTAGGTAGGCCTCCCACTAGATTGACATATACTTTATAATAAAACTAATATAAAGGCTTTTAACAGGCGGCCTTATCGCTTAAAGTGATCTCTTCCAGGCAACCGTGCACTAAAATAAATTACACTAAGAAAACAATTGTGGTAAAACTGAACCCTTATAACTTGAGAAAGTCACGTACTCATCGTAATCTTTGCATTTTGACCACTTAAAGTTATCAGGTCAGGTACCAAGCATTCTTCAAAAAAGTATCGATAGTAAAAAAAAGCTAATGCGTTAATCGAGGATCTATATCCTAATACCAAACTTCACCACCAACTTTACCTACATCATATCAAATTCAATTTAACCCGTTTAGTTGTTAGGTAGTTGGAGAGGACTAACAAATACCAGGCTGCGGTCAATACAATGAAAAAAATTATAAATTAAATATAAAATTATAAAAATCTTTCATCTTTATAATATTAGTATAGATTACCAACTGTGATTAAAATTTAGTTACTGTTAATCGCTTCTGGTGTATGACAAAACATCCTAACTAATATGCAAGTAGTCATATCTAATTACATTAAATACGCACAACATCATTACAATACAAAATAACATCACTTAGAAGTCGAACTAATAACGTCAAACTAACCTTATTATATATCTTAACTAAACACTTACTCATCCCCATATCATCAAATATAAAGTAATTGACGTCCATAGCAATCCTAGTACTTATTACCAGGGAAAATAACAAATTAACTACAATTACGTATTATTGTATCAAACTTCAATGACTCAGAGCCACCGTGAGACTGATTTAATATAAAAGGATCGATGTTTGAACCCAGCTTCACTCCAGTTCCACCATCGCAACCGTTACGACGTCAACATGTCTTTCAATTTATTCTTGATTCTTCTCCTTTCCGTGGTCTATGCCAAACCGCAAGACAACGGTATCTGTGATTGCAATACAGAACAAGATGCGAAAGGCAATGAAGACTTGTGGAATTTCTTAGATAAGCTTGAGAAGTTAGCTGAGGAAGTCCCGGAGGAACAAAAGAAAGACTACGCGGTTGTACCAGGGAATCTGTACGAGCTCGGATGCAATTGTGAAGAAAAGATGAGGAAGAAGAGGGAAGCTGAGGCATTCGAGCATCCTGAAGAGGTTGCTGAAGAAAAAACTGAAGAAGATATGGATGAAGTTCGTGAGAAAAGGCATATAATCCACCCCAAGTTCCAACCATATCCGATAGACTTGAGGTGCCCGAAAGGGACATATTGGATCTCTCAAGCCCGTACGTGCGTGCCCAAACAACAATTTGATGAAAACGACTCCGAGGAACAGTGAAATTGAAATAAAAACCAATCAGTAAAAAAATACAAAAAAAAACCTAAAGCGCCCATACGGAATATGCGTGTTCATAGCTAGCCCAGGAGCAAAGCTACATTGCAAAGTGAAAAGAAAAAAAAAAGGACCATGGACCAAAAAATAATAAAAAACTAATACTCATTATTAAGCAGTTTGAAAAAAAACTTTTCATTTTTTTAAATATTAGTGCTCGGTTTTTTAATGAAATTTAAGATTGTAGTAGAAATATATGAAAATAAGACTGCTCGGTAGGGACTAAGTAGGTACATATTCCAGAGTGTATTTTACTGCAGTGAAATCTTGATCTCGGACTAATGTTACAATGTGAAAACTGTTAGAGAATGTGTACAGGGTTATTTTAAAGATACAAACCTTATCTTACGTGTAGCTTCAGCGTAAATAAAGTTGTTAAGCTGCTTAACAACTTTATTTATAACAAAAACAACAACTTAGTTCTCAAATAATTTCAAAACTAAAAGCTTTCACGAAAAAAGTGTTTCAAGTTTTTTAGCGTTGTAAATTTATATTGTATGGGGGTAGAATCCTAATCATATATGTAAGTTCCGTTTCTTTTGTGACTGCATAAAGTTATTGCTTATGTGTTTGTGCGAAAAAATATGAATGTCTAAGTCATAGAACTAAAGTTATCATGCAAGGAAGCTACGTCTAAGAGGTTATTAGTATTGTAACAGTAACCCTGTATAGTGGGTTACGTGGAAAGGGTGTACTTAGGCGCAAGGGGACCATAGTGTCCATCATTATGAACAACTTTTACTATTGGAGTAAATCAGAATTCGCAAAAAAATATTAGCTGTTCCATAGAAAACCAGAAATCATCATCATAATCAGCCTTTTAACAGTCCAGCAGTGGACTGTTAAAAGGCTGATTATGATGATGATTATGATGGACCCCTTTCAGCTCAGTAAACCCTTTTCGCGCAACCCTGTAGAGAAGATTGACGAAGAAAGCCGATAAAAAAAGATTTGAAATGTGAAATCAGCAAGATTTCAAACGAAAGCGCTTCTCGACGTTTGTTATTTAAAATTATGCTGAAACGATATATTGATAAATGATTCTATAAAAAGCATTTATGTTTGCATTGAATTTTTCGAAGATCAACTAGTCGAAACTTTAAAGTATTATAGATATAAGTAGTTTAATTTTTAGAGGTAATCTTGGCTAATAAAATATTTTAAAATCTAAAACATATATGTTTTTCTTAATTGTATTTTTTTTAAGGAAACGGATCACGGTATCGGTTGATTCAACTCGCCCGGATCTGTGGCTAATCAAACCGATACCGGGATCCGTGGATACAAAACAAACCCTATTTATTTACATCCCTCACCAAACATTAACCTTTGAAACAAAGGTTTTTTTAAATGTTTTTAAACTTTAACTTCTAATCTAATTTCTATATGGAAATATGAACTTTTTAACACACCGAAAACACAGTCAAATAAAAAAAAATGTTATGTAAATAGAAAAAACTAATTTAAAATGACAATAAAAACATTCATTTCATACTAGGTCCCATTTTGACACAAATTAAATTAAAAACAGATAATAAAATAAAATAAAGTAATAATTTTGTACTTGTCAGTAGTAATAATGACTATAATGAAAATATGTTTACATAGTTGCTTACCAAGTTAAACATTATTTATAAAAAAAAAAACTGATTTCGAGACACCACACCACAGTACCACACCACCACACCACACACTCCACCAGTACCACAAGTAGACAGTAGTTTATACCACAGTATACCCACATGTACAAACTTAAACTAAAAAGTAGAAAAATTACAGTTAAAAACAGAGATTGAAACTCCTCATAAAAAAAATTGTGGAACCACAAACCAAAACGTCATCAGAATCTATGTATATACTTATTTTTTGTTTTTGTTTGTGTCATTAAGTTTTTTGGAAAATCCTTTTGATTTTCTTGCACCCAAGGTCGTAAAGTGCAATAGGTATCGAGTGCGGGCGAGCTTGTACCTTCTCGTTTATTATGAGTGTCATCTGCTAAATTAGTCATCAGGAATGACATTAATTTACCTGTTTCTATTCTGTGGTCAAAGGCAGAACTTTGTTTACTCTAATGTACACTTGCTCAGTAAAAACGAGTCAAAACCGTCGGGCATATACTTCAACACCTAATTATAACCAGGTACAGTACATTTGTTACAAAAATAGATAGCGGTTTTTTGTTGCGTATTTACACTCCGGGAAAGCACACGAAGGCATAATTTTGTCAGATGTTTCGTTATCATGTAATAATAGTCTCGTGTTGCACTTCCTGCGGCTAGAGACCTACTGAAACGAAGTGAGCGCCGGCGCTCATTTTAAATTTTTGAATTGCTCGTATGATATTTAGAACGAAAATATCATGCGAAATTACTGACTTTCGATCGAAGTTACTTTTTAGGGTTCCGTATCCAAAGGGTAAAAACGAGAAACCCTATTACTTAGACTATGATGTCTGTCCGTCTGTCCATCCGTCTGTATTACTTTCAAACCGTAATAGATAGCTATAGTTGAAATTTTCATACACTATGTAATGTTACGCGGATTAACTAAGAAATAATAAAAAAAACAAAAAGTAAAAATGAAAGGGGTCCCGATACAACAAACATATTTTTTAACGTATTTATGTATTAGCTTATGTAAAAACAGTAATACGTACAAGCGTAAAATTTTGCATAATTATAGTACACACTCTAAATTATAAAAGTATAACAACAAATAATAAAAAATGCCCAAGTGCGAGTCGGTGACAAGTTTATATTCATTACCAAGTTATAACTGGTAATTTTGTTATCGAGTTTTGTGATGGTACGGAACCCTCAGTGCGCGAGCCTGAATCGCACTTGGCCAGTTTATTTTTTATGTTTGTCACCTCAGAACTCCGTAATTTATAAATCGATGTGTATATTTTTTTTATGGGATACCTATACTTTCAGGTTGGTCAACATATTTTCATTAAAGTCAGTTAGTTCAGTAGGTAGTTTGGTTTTTAAATCAAAATAACTGGAAGTATTGTCATCCAAGTAAACTGAACTGATAATAAAATTATTTTGACTAGTATGCACTTGTTTACTACTAAAAAGATAATTATAATGGGATATAAATCATAATATTATTGTTTCACTTATATTTAACTGGGTTATTAGACTGATAGTAAACAAGGAAATCCCTTGCAAAATACTCTTTATTGCGACATTTTGCTAAACAGAAAATAATGCGGGTTTTGTGTAGTCATAGAAAGACCCAAGATAGTAGGTTAGTAGGTATATATGGGGTATAGCTGCCGTCCAAAGGAAAATCCGTAAATCCATTTCTCCTTTTTTACCGGTAAAAAAATTGAATAAACCGGCCAATTGCGAGTCGGGCTCGCGCACTGAGGGTTCCGTACCACCACTAAATTCAACAACGACATTACCAGTTATAACTTGGTAATGAACAGAAACTTTTCACCGACTCGCACCACATTTTATAGTGTGTGCTATATCGTACCAAATTTGACGTTTGTACGTATTACCGTTTTTCCATTAGAGCTAATATGAAAATACGTTAAAAAAATACGTGTTGTATGGGGATCCCCCCCCCCCCCTTTATTCGTTCCCCCTCGTTTTTATATATTAACTTTTTTATTATTTCTTAGTTAATCCGTCGTAACACTCGTAACCAATGACTAAAAGGGTCCGAAGACACGTGACATCCAAACATTGTACCCAATAAATATGGCTCTGTTTCGGCTCGAATCAGCGGTGACGTTGACGTCTACACTGTAAACGTCAACTTCACCGCTCCATTAGACACTACACTAGACCATAGAAGTGACATTTAAAGAAAATTAAGTTAATAGTACGAGTGAAAAGTAATGCCGTGAAACTTTTTTTTTGTCTTCGAACTATTGGTGCACCTTGTGAAAACGCAGGAAGTAATTTTTGCTGCTTTATTTCACACAATTTTGACAAGTAATTCACGTGCTATCAAAACGCCAGTTCGATTGTGCCTGAAGTGGATTGTGCCCCGGAGCCTATATTGTGCGGTCCACGTCAAGAAGTTCGTCCCGTATCAATGGTCGTAACATTACATATTCTGTGAAATCGAAAGATACAGCCGTTTTGGACGTGTAGGACGGACAGATAGACAGACAGACATACATACATACAGACTTTATTCCCGTCCCGTTATTAAAAACCTTCCCTCTAAACATTATAAATAAATTTTAAAAAATCGGGACATTTTTGCACACACGGTCATCTGACCCCAATCTAAGCAAAGCTTGTGATATGGCTGCCAGAGACTGCTATACATAGGTACATAATATATTTATAAATACATACTTAAGTAGATATTAATAACCAGATATAGAACAAACACAAATGTTCATCACATAAATGTTTGTCCTAGGTGGGAATCGAACCCACGCCACCAAGCTCAGAAGGTTCACTATCAACTGGACCAACGGGGCTATATATTGCCTCTATTTATTATTGTATTTAGCCTAGTTACAACGTCATGAAATCATGACTATTTCCCGTAATTACGTACACAAACAGATTATGTGCTACACGGGTTACAAATAATTCTGGAAGCTGGGAATCATCGATACATAAGTTCTCTTATTGTTTTCCCTTTTATTAATAAAATTTATATATGACGTCCAATGTCCATGCTATAATCTACACTAAAATTATAAAGAGGTAAAGTTTGTAAGCTTGTAAGTTTGTAAGTTTGTTAGTTTGTAAGTTTGTTTGTTCTGTTTTAACTCCGAAACTACTAATACGATTTTAAAAATTCTTTCACTAATAGAAAGTTACACTTTCCCTGAGTGCCATAGGGTATGTTTTATAATGGTAAAAGTTAATTTTCTGCACTAAATAACCGTATTAGTAAAACATGTTGGAGAAAAATAAGCTGCTTAGCTTCTTTATCGGCGTACGCTGACCTAACGGTTTGAGATAAGTAAATACAATGTTTCACAAAAATGTAGTTCTTAAGTAGTTTTACAAAAAAGTCCGCGATAGCATATATCTATCTTTTATAAGAACACCACAATAACGATAATAACCGGTTATTGTGTTCAGAATAAAAATTAAAATTAAAAGGTCATGTTTAGATGCAGTTTTGTAATCTAACTTATGAATCTTTACAAAAATAAATGAATTTATTATTAGGAGTACTTAATGTAGATAAAGTTTGCCGTTTACAGTTTGTAATTTAGTCGCACAGTTTATGAGATAATGTAAAATTAAAATAACGCGACCATAATAATCCGCGCAGCGCCTTCATACTGCACGTAATAAGTAGGTGATATAATAAAATAACTCTTTATCGACACCATAAAAAAATATAACAAGAAGATAACATTAAATATGGGGGGAAAAAACGACCTTATCGCTATGAGCGACATCTTCCAGACTACCTTTAACAATGGTGTGCTGCGGTGGAGTGGTATCACAGGTATTTAATTATTAACCGACTTTAAAAAAACGTTCTCAGTTAGGTGGGTTTTAGGATTCCGTACCCAAAGGGTGAAAACGGGACCATATTACTAACGCTTCCTGTCTGTCTGTCCTACCTTTTAAGGGCTGCATTTTTCAAACCGTAATAGATAGCCAGTTGAAATTTTCACAGAGTATGTAACGTTACGGCGGATCAACTAAGAAATGTAATAACAGTAAAGTTTCATATAGATAGTAAAAACGAAAGGAGGTCATTCTTAGTTCTTAGCTCTAATATAAAAACGGTAATACGTACAAGCGTCAAACTTGGCATGATTATAGTACATAAGTACTCTAAAGTGTAACAACAAATAATAATTTATGGCCAAGTGCGAGTCAATGACAAATTTCTGTTCATTACCAAGTTATACTCGAGCGTCACTGTAGCAAAGAATTAAATATGTGACTGCGTTGCAACTACTTCGACAATTTTGGAAGGCGTTAAGCCTGAACAATAACTGGTTGTATTTTGTGGTGGTAAAGAACCCTCAATCCGCGAGCGAGCCTGACTCGAAATGCGTATTTTAGTAATTTTGAAGTCGGTCTAATCCCTAATGTTTTTAGCTTTACATAGATAAAAACTATGGACAGATGCGGGACTATAGCTACGATATAAGGGCGCGATAGGAGTAGGTTGAATTACGGTATGGGAGTGGAGTAGAGCGGACGGCTACGGGACTAGATCGGAAAGAGTGGGACTGAAGTAGATTGGATTACGGAACGGATGCGGGGCTGGATTGCAAAAAGGTGGAAAGAGAGTAAATTGGATTACGGGACGGATGCCGAGTTGGATCGGAAAGGGCAGGCCTGTATTAGAGAAGATTATGGGACAAATTCAGGACTGGCGCCGTAAGGATGGGGCGGAAGAAGAGTAATTTTACGGGACGGATTCGGGCCTGGAGCGGAAAGAGCGGAACGGTAGTAGAGTGGATTTAGGGGCGAATGCAGAACTGGAGCAGAAAGGGTGGTAGAGTAGAGTGGATTACAGGATGGATGCGAGACTGAAACTAAAAAAACGGGAGGTAGTAAAGTAGATTTCAATACTATGCGAGCGAAGCCGCGGGCAACGGCTAGTATTATTTATAAACTAGCTGACCTGACAGACATTGTCCTGTCTTATAACTATCAAACACGCAAAGTTTAAATTGTAAAACTTATTTTTTTCACCTTGGGTTACATTATTTTAGTTTTAGTAAGCATCCCTATTTTGTCAAATATATTATAGCCTATGTTACTCGGGGATAGTGTAGCTTCCCAACAGTGAAAGAATTTTCCAAATCGGTTCAGTAGTTTTGGAGCCTATTCAATGCAAACAAACAAACAAACAAACAATCAAATCTTTCCTCTTTATAATATTAGTATAGAAGTATAGATGAGTGACTGTTTAGCTGACCGATGGGGAAGAAAGGTTCTGGAGTGGAGACCACGAACCGGAAGACGCAGTGTAGGGAGGCCTCCCACTAGATGGACCGACGATATTGTGAGAGTCGCGGGCATCCAGTGGATGCAGATGGCAGGCTGTCGTTCAGTGTGGAGGTTAAAGGGGGAGGCCTATGTTCAGCAGTGGACGTCTTCTGGCTGATGATGATGATGATGACGCTGTTTAGTGATGTAATGTACTGATAAGTAAATGATTTTAATTTGTATCGTAGCTAAGCGGTTATAACCATCGGGACGTAAGTCCGGAAGGTGCGGGTTTAAATTCTGCCGTCATATTTTTTTACAGTCTATAAAATTGGAATTTTATAAGTTATCTCTTTTAATTATTTCGCTGCTTTTAAATTAGTAATCATGTGTTTGATACTACCACAGAAGCAATTGTACAGTTATAGTGAGTGAAAGTACCTACTATATATATAAAGTTATTATATAATTTAAGTAGTAGATAATTTCAAGTTTCAGTAAACAATTTGTAGTCACAGTCAAAAACGCCAAGTAAATCCCAGTCAAGTCATGCCCCAGTAGCGATATGAACACTTTACTAGGGCTTCTATGGATAACACGTTTCTCTTCATTATACGATTTTCCCAAATCGAAGACGTTAACAAACACTTGACAAATAACACGTCTAATTATCAAATTAAAATGACCTGACGTAAAAACTAACTGCTTACCATGGAGGATTTTACTTTACCTTTCATCGAATGAAATCATCATTTCGTACAGATGGCTTGCTTCATAGTTTACTTTGTAATAGTTTTATTTGCAAGATATGCTAATATCCACGTGGTTTTTCCTTCGCGAGCGGAGGGCAGACTGGTTCTTTGGACGGATTTCCCGCGGTATCATCAGGTTGATTATGATCGAGTGTCGGCGGCGCTTGGCCCGCGCCAAAACGGTTTTTCTAGTTTATATTTTTATTTTGACCAATTTTATCATATCATTGTAAGATTGTGTATAGTAAAAAGAGTATACCCTACGAAAAACAAGAACAATACCTACATAAAAAAACATTGTCATCTAAATCAAAAGAGGTTAGAGGTAGAACCAAGGAGGTTGCTTCAAGAAGGTAAAACGTAGATAAAACCGCGGGCGCAGGTAATTACTACAAAGACAGTTTTATAAACGATTTGCTTATATACCTATCAGTTTTTGTGATAGTCTATCCTACTGTCTGTGAGACTCCGTGCAAGCATTTATTTGCTCTGACAGATGCAATAATGTTGTAAATAGCTGAATTGAAAAATTTTCTTCTAATATATGTACCTGTACCACTAAAGCATTATCGGGTACTTGCTACAGTCTTACGTTCAAACACCTAGCGAAAGTGATCAGAATTCGAGGTTCTCATTCAATGTTTACTGCTTATAATCAAATAAATGCTTGGACGAGTCTAGCAATATAACCTGTTTTCACTGTGGTCGGGTTTTCCGCGGTCAGCGCACGCGCCGAGTGCGCGCGTGTTGTCACAGAATAAAAAGAAAAGTACAACTTGATTTACAAAAACTAGTTAAAAACCTCTTTTTAGGCGCTGCGCAAACGTGTGGAAGCAACTGGACACAAAGACTGCGCAGCGAGTGGCTGATTTCATATAGAAATCAAATGTTCATTGGTAGCTTGTATCCGACACAAGACACAAAAGTGTCTACGGTTTGCGCCAAGCGACGAAAAGAGCAGGTTGGTTATGCGTTTGCTCCGCCAATTATGACTTAATTTTAATGATTCTTTTTTGTTTTGTAGGCCAATCTTCAGAGAAGATCCCATAAAAAAATTATCAAAATTTAAACAGCATTTTATGTAAACATCAACAGAAACCAAAAATATATAAACAGGTGACGTTTTGGTTTGTGGTTGAGTAAAAGTTTTGATGAGGACTTTCAATTAACTTTTTACTTTAAGTTTCTACATGTAGGTATAGCATTGAAGTTGGTTTTGTTTTTATTCAAAAATTTAATTACAGTTTAATTATTCATTTATTCATCGGATGACGACACGGTGTCGTGTTCAGGTGATTCACAAAAGGTGACTATAATTAAATAATAAATACTTATTCTTGATGCCAGTCGCGTGCGCTGAATATCCTACCAAAGTCAGTCGTTCGACAAAAAAATACCTAAAAAAACGTTTATTTTTAAAATTTGGTTATCCATAAATGAAAATTAAACAATAATTAAGTTTGGTCGATCTCGATTTCGCGCGTTTCTAAGATACTTGGATATATCTAAGCATCTAAACAAATTGTTTCTTTAGAAACGTATTTTTGTATTAGCTCTAATGTAAAAACGGGAATACTTGCAAGCGTCAAACTTGGCATGATTATAGTACACACTCTAAAGTATAACAACAACTCGCACTTGGCCGGTTTATTTACTGTTACTATCACTGCTTTGATCTGTAAATCGACTACTTGAAAATTCTAATTAATTCACACTGGTTAGATAGGAAAACTTTATAGAAGTATAAACGGGGGAGGTTTTTGGCGCCAACGTGAAAAAACATGTCTCATTGTATTATTTTCCTAAACTTGTGTATTTTCGAGATGGTTGATTATTTTTATTAAGTGTTCGTAGACGTGCTCGAGTTTGGGAACTGATATAACGCGGTGAATTATGTATATTTGTATTATTTTTAAAGATCCATAGAAGCCTCTTGTAAAGTCTCCTCCACATTACTATAGGGCATAACTTTAACTTGACCCTGACTTACTTACATAAGGCCCCAGGAGTGCAACGCCAAACTCCTCACAGAAGAAAGAATAAAAAAAAACATAGATCTGTACATACTAAGTACTAAGGTAACTGAAGTTATATGATTATTTACGAGATATTTACCGTGTTAAGGTCGTGCAATGAGCTCCCGATAGCTTTTTAACTATTCGACCAACCACCCGCATTCTTCGGTCTTCCCGTGAACATGGTGCATGTAACTGCGCCGAAATATCGGGAGCTCATTCCACAACCTTACCACGGTAAATATCCCGAAAATAATCATATAACTTTAGTGAACAACCGTGATAGTTTAAAACAGTGTTTTAAGCTTTGACTTTTTTTACTGTGACTATCACTTTCACACGTTTCAACTTTAAAAATTAATCGGCTACTTACTTGAAAATTCCATTAAACTTCACATTGGTTAAATATAAAAAAGTCCGGGTAAAACTTTATAAAACAACAAACTGTGATAATTTAATTCTTTAATGATTAATGTGTGGGGAAACTAAAACTTCTGAATCATGTATTATTAAATAATGCACAAAACTAGTTTGCGACGTAGCGTGAAAATCCCTCAAGACCCGTTTTATTATGAAATTCCAAAACTGAGAATGATATAATAAATTGTTGCGAACAAGTTGACCTTCTGTTAGGTATTTTACCGCGCACGTGGCGCGGGACCTTACTAGTTTAAATACCTACTTATACAAACTGATAGTGCATTACGTTATTGAATCACACTACAGTTCGGCGGCTGAGAGATTGCGTCTGATAGTTGCCATAACATTGTAAAAATCAATTTTTTTCCTCCTTATTTTTCTTTTTGCATAATGGCTACCAGCTACAATCTTACATTCAGTAAAATTATTAATAAAAAAAAGTTTTTTTTTCACGTTGGCGCTAAAACTCAACAATAATTGAAGTCTTTTTTTAGTACGTACTTGAATGGATATATAAAACGGTTCAAAATATAACTAACTTATATATAGACCTGTCTTTAGACCTTCAACGGTATATGGGCAGTCTACCTGTATTTGTAGTGTTAGTATTAGCTTTTATTTTGTTTAGTTAATAAAGTCACTTGCCCAGTAGACTAATTTATGACTTACATTATAAACAAGCTAAAGAAGCTTATGTTTTGTTTGTGGTCACGTAAATTCTTGACAAGATCGTGAGCACGACGTCGAAGTCTAGACTCGAGCCGTGTTTGCAATGTTGCCCTTTGTGTATATCAATGCATTGACATCAACAGTTCCCACAGGTAGCGGTTTAATAGAGTGATAGTTAGGTTTTAATTTGTTGTTGTTTTTTTTTATTTTATTTTATTGTTTGGTATTAATAGTTTTAGGTTTGAAATATCTGTTTGAATAATTCAATAGTAGTTTAAAAACTTGTGATAGTTTTGTCGAAATAAACATTAATTGATATCATGGTTAGTATTCACTATTCATGTCTGTTTGTGCGTGTCACAGAAAATAGAAATAAATAGAATGGAAATGAGAAGGAAAATATGTTACTAGGCATTATGAGTAAACCTTGATTGAACATTCTTATTTAGATCAACGCGTCGAACTCCGCATCCAAAGAACTTGGACCTCACATTTTGGGTTAGGTCTCAAAGTTCTTTGTCCGCATCACAGTTGCTAATTGATTTCGAATGATTGAAATTTCGTTTATATGGATGCAACTGGCTACAACAAATTTCTTACAAAAATGCCTTGACAGCCGTTCTAATTTGAAAAAATATAGATATAAAAATCTGTGGTGCTTGTCGCTTGAAGTGTCATTCTATAGATAAACATTGGCGTCGATTCTGTCATACCACTCACTAAACTAATCTGACAGGACTAAAATTATCTGCCTCTCGTTTCATTTTAATATGTGAGAGAAGGATGGCAACAATTTTAGAGCTGTCAAATTTAGTTTAGTTTAGAGTACATCAGAATCGATGCCATTGTCGTAGAATACATAGTGCAAGTACAGAAGATACACTCCGCAAAATCATTTAAATGAATAGCGACTCTTGCTACTACACAATAAAGTGCAATTCAGGACGTGCAAGTGCTAGCTACCTACAGCTATATTAACCTAGAAGTTGACTCTCTGTCTATCGCGTTATCTCTGTGTATTGCGCGGCAGAGGGTCTAGACAAGAGCTACTTTCTGTTAGCGTTAACGCCTACGAAAATATGAAATTGCGTGAAAATGACAGTAGCTTGAGAGATGAATGTACATCTCTCAAGCTACTGTCATTTTCATGCAGTATGTAAGTGAGCCGTAGTTAACTTTTTTAAATAAAAAATTAAGACATTTGAACTCGAACGATAATTGTACTAAGGCATATCTCCCTTGTTTGTTTGATCTGATATATTAACTTAACTAATGTTTCTAAGTAAGGCCGTTTAGATGTCTCTACATAGTATAAATTAAAGTCGGCTTCTATTAAAAAATTTATTATAACAAATAAAATAACAGAAAATTAACGAAAACTTAAATTATTAAGTAACTAAAAACTAAAACTTAAAATAACTAAATAAAAACTTAAACTAAAAGACCATTAGTGCCCAGTCCCCAGAATACTGGCGGCATTGCCACGTTGAATGGCAGTGCTCAACTGCTGTACGAAATTATCTAACCATTAGTTAGAACAAAAAACACAAGATTTATATATAACTAGCGACCCACCCCGACATAGCTGTTAAAATTTGCAAGTTGAAGTGGCGGCAATGGGCAGGCCACATCGCTCGAAGAACCGATAACCGATGGGGAAGAAAGGTTCTTGAGTGGAGACCACGAACCGGAAGACGCAGCGTAGGTAGACCTTCCACTAGATGGACCGACGACATTATGAGACTCGCTGGCATCCAGTGGATGCAAAAGGCAGGCTGTCGTTAAGTGTGGAGGTTAAAAGGGGAGGCCTATGTTCAGCAGTGGACGTCTTCTGGCTGATGATGATGATGATGATGAAGCCGGGGCAGGTGGCTAGTAAGTAAAAATAATTTTCTCGTTGATGGAAATGCCAAGCGCGAAAACGAGTTAAAGCAGTTAGAAGCAATGATTAACTTAATTAACGTTTCTAGGGCCGTAAACGCATTAGCAAAATGTTCATTTCATTATGAACATAATTATTATTATCAAAATAACTACATAATTTAAAAAAAAACACAGGAATGAATGAATGAATGAAATTTTTCTTGGGTCAAAATCAAAATGTTGTGTAAGACACCCATCGAGATACAATTCCTATAGAGTCACAATTTCTCAGTGAAAACAGTCAAAAAAACGTCCGAGCGTCATGTACATACTGATTCTAATACTGACTCGATTCTGATGTACTCTAAACTAAACTAAATTTGACAGCTATAAAATTGTTGCAATCCTTCTCTCACATATTAAAATGAAAAGAGTGGCAGATAATTTTAGTCTTGTCAGATTGTTTTAGTTTAGTATTTGTATGACAGAATCGACGCCATTGTATATCAATTATATACTTCACAATGCCACATTCACTCCAATTTAGACGTTATGTCGCTTGCATAGTGTTCAACGTTAGTTGTCCGCTATGAACGGCTCGTTCATAGCGGTTCGGTCAACGCGGCGTTGTAGTCGGATCGCAGTTACCTTGTAACTAACCAAAAGAGTTTTGATTAGGACATTTTTGCCACGATTGTGACTCTATATTTATTGTATATCGATGATGACACATAAAAACAAACATATTATTTCAATTATAAATATCAATAATTTTACCTCTTTAAAAATAAAGAACATGCGATCGTCATGGCGCGAAAATCGGTTTTCTTTTCTTAATAATGCTTCATTACATAGTAGCCAGTTATTAAACCCGCAGCAACATGAAATTAGTTATTAATAAAGTTGCGTTTTTAGACTTATTTCAATAAAAATACCAAATTGTACTTAATTTAAAATTAGCATAAACAGCATCAAGATTTGAATTCGTAGAGTCACGCGACTATAACTTTTATATTTCAGGTTTAATTATGTATTACGAAACCCCCATGACCTAGTGGTTGTGAGCTATATGCATTGTACAAGATCGGTTCTCGTAACTGGGAAATGTGTACAAAAATATACAAGTGTTTGTTATATTAGAGCTTACAAATTAGGCGAAGAGCAGCGCAAAAATCCAATGAAACTACAGTTTTAGTTTTCAACAAAATCGGGCCTCCTTTGAGTACTTTTGGCTATTCCTCATAGTTTCGGATATGGCACTCCACGCCCACTTGAAACATTCAACCTGTACATTTCTGTGTAATTCCAATATTTCGCATAAAGAACAAATTAAGACTTCCTGATACATAAAGTACACAAGTATCTAAGCAATTACTGAAATTACACCTTACACCACATCATATCATCAGCCAGAAGACGTCCACTGCTGAACATAGGCCTCTCCCTTTAACCTCAACACTGAACGACAGCCTGCCATCTGCATTCACTGGATGCCCGCGACTCTCACTATGTCATCGGTCCATTTAGTGGGAGGCCTACCTACGCTGCGTCTTCCGGTTCGTGGTCTCAAGACCCTGTCTTCCCCCATCGGTTATCGGTTCTTCGAACGATGTGGAAAGATAGAAAAAAAAAAAAAATTATGTGGTGTGTGTGTGTTTACCGTTACTTATATAATTACGTATTATATTACCTTCAACTCTATATGGCCTGACTGTTTTTGTTAGCTATAGTAGTATGTTTAGTTAATAAAGACACCTGCCCAATAAATAAAAAATATGCTAGGTAATTATCCACAATGTACTTGGGACTTTGGTACCCCTGGGATTCCCCATGCAAAGTACCTGTAAGCTATAAGTGCAGAAGAAAGAAAGAAAATAAATCTTCAAAAACCTTATATCTAAAGGTACAATCTACTACATTATGTCATCATCATAATCAGCCTTTTTAACAGTCCACTGCAGGACTTCTAGCCTACCTCCGGAAGGGTGATTGGGCCATATCCACCACGCTGGATCAGTGCGGATTGGTGGATTCACATACGCCATTGAATTCCTTCTCCGTACGTATATATGCAGGTTTCCTCACGATGTTTTCCTTCACCGAACATTATGTACTATGGTAAAATCAGTGTCGAATGGGTCCTTCTCGGCTGCTAAAAGTCAAGGACTATCAGCTCCGGATTTCATATATAAACCCTTGAGTTTACAATTCAAGAGTGTCTTCAAGTCGAGAGTGAATCGGTTTCTTCTAGGCAATCGTGCTCCATCACCGACCGCATCATTGCTTAACTTCAGGGAGTTAGCGGCTAAGCGCAAGCCTATTTATAATATAAAAAAGAGAGTTTACAGGTAACACAAATTGACATAAAAAATAGTAACTATTTGCAATTTAAACAAAAAGGACATAGAAAATAGAATAAGACACAACATATGTATACTTAATTTACTGTACTATAACAGAAAGACAGAAGGAAAACATCGTGAGGTTACCATTGAGACCGACCTTGAGGAGGAGAGTACTATTTCAAGTACCCAGCTGGCTGGTTACCAACCCGGTTTCTTTTAGGCAAGTGTGATCCGTCGTAGACCGCATCATCGCTTAACATCAAGCAAGATGGTGGTCAAATGCAAGCCAATTCTGTCTTCATGCACCTATTGCCAGTATATATTCTGGCAACCTTTCTAGGATCAGTGATCATTCCAAACTAGGCGTGTTTACAATCATTAACAACACCGTCACTTACCATCAGATGAACTGTTGTCAAGAACTTCCCTGAAGAACTTCCCTGTCAATCATCCTAATATCATAAAAGAGCAAGTAACTCTGTCTCTCTGTCTCTCTGTTTGTTCGCTTTTCACGAATAAACGGCTTAGCCAATCTTAATAAAATTTGGCAGTAAGTTAGTGTGCATCATAAGGACGGACATAATTATGATACTTTTCCTTCCAGAAATTCGGGAAAAAACTAGAAAATCGCGGGTAACAATGCTGCATTCAGCTAGTAAAAAACAAAAGTTATGCGTTGTCACATAAAACATATGCGTAGATAGGTTACCTCCTTTTTTTCGTCGGTTAAAAACTGTAATACGATAGCTCATAAACAAGCAGAGGAAGAAAGCGAGTCTTCCGGCAACAAGGTAACCTCTGCCCGCCGGTTGAATCCAAATAAAACAGTCCAGTAATGGAAGAAAGTTCGCTGGCACACGTCATCGGCGTCCGGTCGCTCCCCCAAATAAATGAAATTTAACAGAATGAGGGAAAAAAATCAATACACTAGTCACTTGGTATCGGCCACTATCGCAGCCCCTAATTTACTGTTAGACGATAAAAACAATCTCTCGTCTGTGTGCGACACACACACACGCATAACATATTAACCGCTATAATATTCATGCGACATCATGAACGCGCCCTTATGTAACTTACAACATCAATAATTCCATCAATAATCTATTCGCTACAAAATTGTTTATTGCTACCATATAAAATATTAGGGCATGTACTCACGGATATAGCAAACGTCAGATGTCCTGATGATTAAGCATCCTAAAGGTCGACGAACCCGGCGAGCATACAGACAAACACACAGTCCGCCATCTTGGATTTTAAACGTCAATTTTAAATTCCGAATCCGCGAACTGTCAAAACTTGGTGACAAACTTAAATGTCTCAATTTTAAACTTTGTAGATGTTGTTGCGACGTACGTTGTTATTACTCCTATGTATAAACACTTTGTTGTATAAAACGGTATAAAAATATTAAAAATTATGAACGATGGAAAACTTGTAAATTAAAACGAAATATAAATATATATTAATAATAATAAAAACGTTGTAGCGCGTCTGAGTTCGAGCGCCTACTGAGTTAAAATTTTTGGGTATAAAAACATGCTACAATGGCCTCCCACAGGACTGACTGATCTTGATACTTAGAACCCGGAAAATGCGCGTACGAAGAAAAGTTGCGGAAGTCATCATTGATTTATGTTCAAGGAAACACGTGGTGTGCGGGGTAAACCGGACAACTCAGTTTAAAATTGACAAAAATGGTGGTTTGAAGGGTAGTTGATACAAAAAGACTTGAATAACAGAAATTATAAGTTAAATAACACTAATAAAGATATAAAAAAAAAAAAGTTTCTGGTACTCGCAGACGTTTGAGTAGAGACGCGATTATGGCACATAATGAAGTTTTTTTTTTAGTTTTTTTATTTAAACTGTAATACGTATACACAAAAAAAAACAAAAAGACAAAGACTTTTCCAGCACGAAAAATAGGACTTTTCCGGCTACGTCGTTTTAATAACAGTTTTTCAACAATTTTAAACATAATCATTTACTTTGTAATTTACAGCAATATACAGCATTTTTATATACCATTTTATAAGGTATTTACCACAAAAATAAACATAAAGTTTGTATGTGAATGAAATAACATAACTATAGAAGTTAGAAGGTTCTAAAGGATTAGGACAGACGGACAGAACGAACTTATAAGGGTAACTATACAGAACCCAAATAATTAAAAAAACTTATTGAGTACACAATCACATCACATCGTCAGCCTTGCTGAACAAAGGCCTCCTTTTTAGAGAGGGGAGTTGCCATAATCCCTACGCTTGGCAGGCAGCTCGGGGATTGCAGCTGCTGCCCATCCTCCTGTAGCTCTGGTCTCAGTTTTAGAACATTGCTACAATATAAAATTATTGAGTACATTTCTTCAGTATTTTCAATTTCCAAAATAAAAGTGAAAGCGTCAAGTATCAAGACTGTGAAGGCTGTACGCTGCCACACGTGTGTGCGTGCGGGGCGCGCGGGTGTTATCGGGTGGCAGGCGGGAGGAGGAGGGAGTGAAATTTTTCGTTTTTCGCCTACTTTTCCGTCCCGCTCTAGTTTTTCGTCTCTCCCTCATTTTTTCTTCGCTCGCTTTCTTCTTCCTAGTACCCCACCACATGTGTGCGATCGCAGTATATGCAAGAAACTCAGAGGCGGCAGTTATTCGTTTCCGGTTTCAGTTGGTAGGGAGATTTGTTGGTGCTAGTAGGGTTTTTCGTTTGTATAGAGTAAGTGAACTGTTTTTTTTTAAGTTAAATATAACACGTTTTTAAGGACATTATATTAATTTAACCTGTTGAAAAAAGGTCTCATCAAAAGTAGAGCTTGTATAAAAATTCTCATGAAAGTAGAAGAAGCGAAAGATGTGTCAGGATCGTAGCAAATTGAGAGATTTGGTCTCTGCCTATCACAATGGGAAAGAAGCAAGAATGTGTATCTACAATTAATCAAATATAATAATGTGTGTTAATTGTATTTCTTGTTGGATTGTTTCTTTTTCAGCAACAGAGCAACGGTACAACGTGATTTCTTTGGATAGAGATAATTGGAGGGCTGGAGAGTAACTTTTTACAATGCTTTTGCAGCTGTCAGAAACATGAAATGTAACGTATTATAATTATGTACAAAAAAATGCTTGGATCGTAATGTCATGAGAAAATTGCCCCAAAACATTTAAATATATTTAACGTGAAATTAACTACGCAATGCTTGCGAAAAGTACAAACCTTAGCGGCAACATTTATGGACTAACGTATGCTAGCCTTGGCTACGCATCTGCCCACATTTTAGGTTCATCCATAAATTCTTCTAATGTCTGCCGCTACTATTACTCATACATTAATATCACAAAATTTAAAAAAAAAACCCTGTCGCGACCTTTCTTGCATTATTATTATTTAGGTAAAATAGGTACCGCTCACTCGACATTTTGACCATGTTACAATAGCCGTAGTCACGAGCTGAAAAAGACTGCAGATGAGTACAACAAGAAAAGCCGGAGTATTGATCTTCTACCCTCACTTGAGGGTAGACAAACTACACTCACAGACAGGGTGGACAGACTAAACTCAATTATAAATTAATATGTGATCAAATCGCGAAACACATAAAAAAACTGAAATCCTCACGAATTGCTTTGATTCCACTTTTATTTCGCAAGCCACTATGTTGCGGAATGCGCTGTCTGAATGGGTGTTCTCCGATAGTTAAATCTGGGTGTCATTAAGTTGCGAGTGAATCGGTTTCTTCTAGATAAGCATAGTCCATCATAGACCGCATCATCGCTTATGAGGTGAAATGGCGGTCAAGTGCATACCTATTTTTTTTTTTTATCTAAAATGTGAAAGAGTATAGTGATGTATCTGCGCTCGTAGCGTATACTGTGCAGCGCCGCCCGCCCTCGCTCCTCGGGCGGCGCCTTGCGACTATACAGCGTGCTCGCGGAACTTTCGCGGGGTTTTTATTATTTTATTTTTAATGTTTTTTTTATTTTTATTTGCTATCTTCTTCTTCTTATATATAAAAATCAATTGCTGTACGTTAGTTTCACTAAAACTCAAAAACGGCTTGACCAATTTTAATATAATTTTTGTTTTGTTCGCCTCAATTCAAGGTTGTTTTAAAATAAAATGGGAAATTTGCCCAGAAAATTGGAAAATTCGGGACCTTTTTTTTCTATGAAATTTGGACAGGAGAACGTTTGTCGGGTCAGCTAGTTATTTATAGATTTGCTTTAATGATTTTAAAATACGTATTATGTAGGTAGAGTATAGTTTACTAAAAAAAATCGTCTCATTACTTTTTTTTTTTTTTTTTATTCTTGAAAGGAGTTTGGCATCGCACGTAGATAGATAAACTCGTTATTGTTCACACTACAAATTACATACACACGATAAAACAGCTTAAAAACTAGTGCAGTGATCGGCGGTCTTATAGCTAAGAGCGATCTCTTTTGCCGGTCTTGTGCTCAAGCCCACTACCAGTTGGCAGCGTACCCAGCATGCTGTCGTCATTATTACGCTGAATGGCAATGCTTAAATGCGTTGAGCCAGAAACATGCCAGCATTTTGGTCACGCGTCGCATTAACCAGGCGTTTGCTTGTGCCAACTATTACATCGTCAAACAAGTCACAGTCAAATCCAAGTTTTGGCCAAGTAAAGTAGTAGAGAACTATTTAAACAAGAATCCTATGGATTTTTCGAAACAACAGGAAAAGATATGTTTCACTTCGTTATTTCCCTCACTCGAGCACGTTTTCGGTCATAAAGAAAAAATAAAGACTATCAAGACAAATATAAAACAAGTCAACCAAAAAATTAAAATTATTTATTTTATGTGAGTAATTTAATCCATTCTCAAAGTATCCCTCCGTGAATTTTACGAAACACTACTTTTGTAAATTGGATAATAGTGCAGAAATTGTATTTTTCTTTTTTCAAAATTTGAAATCGTTATTTTCAATGTAAAATAGATTTTTTATAACAGGAATTTAATTTTCTATTTGATCTGAACTCCAAAATCCAGCTTTCGATGCTTTTTACTTCCAAAAATTTAAGAGGGCTCTTAATATAAATAATT
The DNA here is from genome assembly GCA_932305915.1 of Agriopis marginaria. NCBI lineage: Eukaryota > Metazoa > Arthropoda > Insecta > Lepidoptera > Geometridae > Agriopis > Agriopis marginaria. Next base: position 13,257,991 of record OW029914.1, on the reverse strand, counting down.
ATATACATAATGTGGTCGAATAGTGAGATGATTTTTATTCAGGAAAAACTACGGTTCCGGAAGTGATTCACACGGGTGAAACCGCCAGGCGCAGCTAGGTTTCTCTACCTTTTACTGTCGTCATTTTCTTTCTTCATCTTCAAGAATTGAAAAAACTTTACTACAGTGCGTCCGCTGAAAGAATGCGTCTGACAGTTGCAATAACATTGTAAAAAGTTGAACGAAAATAGTAAATTTTGATCACTTTTACTGGCTTTTTGAACTTAGATTGTAGCTGGTAAAGTACAGTAAAACATTACAGTACAACTACAGTAAAATATGAAAAGAAAATGTTTTCATGCAGATTTTTACAATAATATTGCAGCTGTCAGACGCAATCTCTCAACAGCTGGACTATAATAGTACAAATTACTTCCTGGTAGTCAATTTTGTTACTTAGACACCTACCTAATTTGTTTAGAATTTCCCGAATTCCCCCACAACATAACAGAGGTACCTAGGGTACCTACCCAGTTTTTTTACAAATATAATAGATCTTCATTTGGCCACCATCTCACCTGATGGTAAGCGATGTGGCCGAGGATGTAACATGTCGATCCACAAGAAATCTATTCACTATAGCCTTGAAGATTCCCAAATTCGGTAAACTCAAGGCCGCGCAGCAACAAAACCTTCCTTCCCCAACACCCTGTATCCCCGCCGAACTAGGAAACGTGGGGGCTAAGTACACACTCTCTCCCATCCCCCTCGGGGGGAGTACATGGCAAATACGCGAAAGCAATAGGACTTTTAAAAATTCTCCAGAAATATGATTTATGTGTTGACGGCACCACCCAAGGACGGGGGTATGATTCGATTTTTAAACCACCCTGTGTAGCCTGGGCCTTTTTCCAGTGAAAATATTGTTTTTTGCAGGCTTTAAAACCGGGGGATTGATGGCCTTTTTGAATTTTTAGTTGGACAACCGACCTTGAATGCAACCCGCCATTTCATACGTAAAAATAGCACTTGGCGGCCTATTGTTACGTAAAAATAACATTTTTCTGTCAAGGCCGGTAAAACAGGTTTTAATGGACGTGAAAAATATAGACCCAGGTAAATCCGAGGCACAGACGTTAGTCCCACAATATTTAAATTGCAGGTTTGTAGATATTAATTTAGTTTGGCACAACGATACTCACGAAAATTCTCACGATATTCCATATATATGTTACAGGACAGAGAGTATTTTATATCAAGTATATAAAACTACTTTCTAGTGAAAATTTTGTTTCTTGCAGGATTTAAAACCGGGGGATTGATGGTCTTTTTGAACTTTTTGTTGGACAAGACCGACCTTGAATGCAATTAGCCCTATGGTACGTAAAAAATGCATTTGGCAGCCTATTGTTACGTAAAAATAACATTTTACTGCCAAGGTAAACAGGTTAAAATATACCACTTCAATACTTCCACATACCACATCCACCACCACCACTTCATCACTCTTCTTGTTTTCTACTTCTTTTTTTCTTTTCACTTGTGTGAAAAATATAGGCCCAGGTTTTTTTTTTATATTAGATAGACTTGCGCTTGGCCGCCATCTTGCGCGACGATGCGGTCTACGATGGAGCACGCTTGCCTAGAAGAAACCGATTCACTCTCGACTTGAAGACACCCAGATTGTAACTGACGGGGAACACCCATTCAGGCAGCGAATTCCACAGACTAACAGTTCGCACAATAAATGTGGAATCAAAGCTCTTCGTACGGGTTTTTGGAGGATCAACCATAAAACGATGTTGAAAGGTGAATCTGGGGCACACATAACGTGAGTCCATCAATCCTTAAATTGCAGCTATGTAGATATATATCTCTCTGACACAACGATATTCACGAAAATACGGTAGAGAGTAATATCAAGTATTTGAAATTATTTTCCAGCGAAAATATTGTTTATACTCGCTTTAACAACGTTGTGGAGGAAAAGCGCCGAGTAGCATAATAACTACTAGACTTAGGAAAAAGTACTCTATTGTTAGAGTGATATTTCCCAAATTTCTAAAACAAGACTTTTTTAAAGATAATGTGGCTTTAATTACATCCCTTCACATTGCAATAAATGAAACTCTAGCTGGTCTCCACCCCACGCTGTTGGCGAGCAGTCCTCACCACAAGTGGCATTTACGGAGCGCTGCCGTCTTTTGGATGGCGTGATAAACTGTAGCTTAAGGGACAATATTTGTACTTACAAGCAATATGGCCAGAGGCCATTCCACATGGTGACGAAAATCGATGGGCTATGCTATGCCACACGGTTTCCAAAATCATTAAACAATGTCAAAAGGTGGCAAAAACAATTAGGCCATACCACACGATGTCAATAGGAGGCATTAGGCCATGCTCCACGGTGTCAATAATTATTATGGTCATGCCACGTGGGGTCAATAAATATTGAGGTCATGCAACACGGTGTCAAAAATTATTATGGTCATGCCACGTGGTGTCAATAAATATTGAGGTCATGCAACACGTTGTCTATAATTATTAAGGTCATGCCACACGGTGTCATAAATCTTACATGCTACACCAAGGGTGTTATTTTAACCTGGGTGTGACAAAAACTCTAAAGATGCTAGTACTGAATGGACTGATCCCTACGAAGACAGGCAATTTTGAAAGAAACTATCAAAATGTGAAACCGTCAAATACTATCAATCAACCAATCATTTCAGCCTACCATGTTCCCACTGCTGGGACTCAGGCCTTCTCTCAGAGAGAGAGGAAGGTTCCTAATCCACCATGCTAGCCCAGTGCATGTTGGTGAATGTCATTATGTCCTTGAACTTTTGAAATTCTGGGATATACCGGTTTCTTCACGATGTTTTCCTTCAGACCGTTTTTGAGTGATGGCATTGAAACTGCATATAATTAGTTAATTTAATTAGTTATACCTAAATAAGGTACTAAATTACTGATTGGCATGTGCGAACTTCATAAAAAGTAGAAAAATTACATTTAGAACAGAGATTGAATGTCCTCATCAAAACTTTTACTGAAGGGAACTACTTTACAAACCAAAACGTCATCAGTCTGTGTATTTATATTTTTTGCTTTAGTAAAATTTTATCAAAAATCTTCGAATCAATTTCGATAAAATTTATATCAGGTCACCTCTGAAGTATGGTCTACTAAACAAAAAAAACCTTCAAATCAATTCATAGTTGGCGGAGGAATCGCGTAACAAGCATAATTATATTTAAAAAAAACATACAGTATAATTGAGAACCTCATCCTTTTTGAAGTCGGTTAAAAAGTTGAATACTAATAGATAAACCTTGGATACATGATTTTTAAATTATTCAGGACCGTCTCCGTACATTTATCTAGTAAATCTATTAAACCTGTTCAATTCTCAGATCTACGGCCACCCCTATAAACGCACCCTTTTTCATCCCCTATTATTCGACTCGGTTTAAAATACCCACTGACATACATTCCACGAATGTAGGTTTTAGGGGAACTAAATTATGGCTAGTTGATTTGAAAAACATTACATGCATTTGATTTTATTAAAGTAATTCAATTAATTTGTAGATAATTAAATATAAGAAATACCTTGACACAGGAAACGCTGAATACTAAACCTGGGGCCTTACGGCCAACTGCTAACGTGGTATCAAACTGACGTCAAATCCGCTCAGTTGGAAAATCACGCGAACGCGCCCAGATACGGTTTGCGGTCGCGGGATTTTCCAACTTAGCTGTTGGCCGTAAGGCCTCTGAAAACCCAGTGTGTTAGAATATACTCGTATATAAGTACAATCATAAGAACACTCGATCAAGTCACCTTTAAAACAAAAAAACTAAATCAAACTCGGTTCAGCCATTTTGGAGCCACGATGCCATAGACATAGACACTGTAACTGTATGTATATATATATATATATGTATATATATATATTTAAGTTAACGTTTTATTATATTTTTAACCTACAAAAGGAGGAGGTTGTCAATTCAACTAAGATTTTATTGCATATTTGCTACGCGATTACTCCACCCAAATATGAATTTATTTTGATGATTATTTTATTGATTGGTATGTCATACTTCAGAGGTAGTCACTTATATTTTTTATCGAAATTAATTCAGTGCTTTTTGATAAAAGCAACAAAAACCAAAAATATATACACAAATGACGTTTTGATTTCTGTTCATTCAGCAATAGTTTTGATGAGGACTTCTTTTTCTACTTTTTAGTTTAAGTTGGTACATATCATCAGATCTGCACCATCTAATTCCCTCATTTTCCTATCGGACTGCCAGAAAGAGCAGGAAAAATTGACACCGCTTTATGGTTGATATTCCGAAAACCCGTACGAAGCGCCTTGATTTCACATTTATTGTGCGAACTGCCAGTCTGTGGAATACGCTGCCTGAATGGGTGTTCCCCGTTAGTTACAATCTGGGTGTCTTCAAATTACGAGTGATTCTGTTTTTTCTAGGCAAGCGTGCTCCACCGTAGACCGCATCATCGCTTAATATCAGGCGAAATGGAGGCCAAGTGCAAAATCTATTATAAAAAAAAAAAAAATATTACATGTAGATAGCCTTGAAGCCGGTATCATTTTTTTTTTCAAAAAATTTTCTTTATGATAGGAGCTGACCCGACAGACGTTGTCCTGTCTTAGAACTGTCAAACGCGCGAAGTTAAAACCATCGTTAAGTTTATGAAATTTTCCAATTTTCTTGCCATTTTTCTTAATTTTTCTTTTTGTAAGAACATTATAAAAAGTATTAGAAAATTTAAAAAAAATATGAATGAAATCGGTGAAGTCGTTCTCAAGTTATGGCGTGACCAAGGTAAATAGGGATTCATTTTTATACATATATAGATGTGACCATACAATTTACATACGTCTCTCACTTACCTGTAAATATAAAATCACTTTTGAACAAAGAATTGTCAATATCCGATCTCAAACAACCAAGATATTGCGTTACAATATCGTACATAATATGAAAACCTACAATCCAATTATGAAGCTATTTCCTGTCAGTTTAAAATTACGCAAAACACCAAATGCTTTAGGGTTCAGTCTTACCCATATTCGAATTTAAAAATTGTATTGAAATAAACTACTTACCTACAAAATTTCATAAAGATCGGATCAACTATAAGTATACGCAAATTATCTTGAACAAATAAACAAACATACATAGAACAACGACTTATCACATTAGGTTTTAGAACATGAGACCTCTCTTCGCTTGGTCAGTTTACCTCTAAACGGAGTCATCTTTCAAACCCAGAAATGAGTGGAAACAAACATACTAACACATTCACATCACACACAACACACAAACTTTCACATTAAAATTATTAGTATGTTTATGCTACGAGCGTAGCGGGCCTACGACGTAGCCTCATAACGAAATAGCGAACTCTAAATACGCATCAATATTTCCTAATATTTCGCTTATTTTCATATATTTCATGGATATAACATTTAAACGCCTACGACTTATTTGTTGTTCCTCAAAATAATTGCTCGGGACCCTATTCACGAAGGAAAATCGACTTTATCATGAAGTATATAAGGATAAAAATCGTAAGTAGATGTCTTTAGAATATGTATGGTTCTTTTATCGAATGTTTTATAGCGATGAAAAAATTGTCGAGACTTCTTGGAGCCCTAAATGATGCGTAATATGTAGATATTATAAAACGGGTCGACTTTCCGTTTTCTTTTGTTTACTAAGACTTTGTATATTATCTGTTTTAGAGGGCATATTTTTAACACAGCGTTGTGAAAGTCCTAGTAAGTCTACGGAAACATATTGGTGTATATTCGCGAGTTTGTATGTTTATTACCTACTTTACCTATATGTACAAACTTAAACCACAACTCAAGGGAACCACAAACCAAAACATCACCTGTACCTATAATGTTTTTTTTTTAATATATTTTTCTTGACTTTTTAAAAGCGCTAAATCAATTTCGATAAAATGTATATGGGAGAGTGAATCCACCTGTGAAGTGTGAACTACGAAACAAAAATAAGCATCAAAATCAATTCATATAATTGGTGGAGCAATCGCGTAACAAACATACAAAAAAACATACAGTCGAATTGAGAACCTCCTCCTTGTTTAAAGTCGGTTAAAAATTTCCTTGAAAGATTAGCAATGTTAAACATAACATCCAAACCTTTTTTTTATTATACGATGAGTGATTTTCAAAAATGTTGCAGTTAGCTCAAAGTATGAGCTACCCCTGCACCAAATTTTATCTAAATCCATTCAGCCTTTACGGACTTGAATTAGAATAATCATATTCACACACATTCCCATGTACACTGACAAACATTCGCATTTATATTATTAGTGTGAAAAATGTAACGAAAACATTTTTAAAGTTCCGTACCCAAAGGGTAAAAACGTGACCCTATTACTAAGCCTACGATGTCTGTCTGTCCTTCTGTCCTACCTTTTAACGGCTGTATCTTTCGAACCGTAACAGATAGAAAAGTCAAAAAGTAATAACGAAATGGTGGGTCCCCATAAAACAAACGTATTTTTGTATTAGCTCTAATGTAAAAATGGTAATACGGATATGGTACAAGCGTCAAATTTGGCACAATTATAGTACACACTCTAAAGTATACCTACCTAACAACAAAATAATAAATATTGGTGCGAGTCGGTGACAAGTTTCTGTTCATTACTAAGTTATAACTAGTAATTTCGTTGTTTAATTTTGTGGTGGTACGGAACCCTAGTACGCGAGCCCGGCTCGCACTTGACCGGTTTTTTTTTTTTATTCTCGTATGAAGGCAATACACTCACGGCTCGGACTTTCCGGGATCCCCCGGGACCGCGGTAACTCCCGTTTATTGGCTGGCTTTGTACTACATGTTACTCCAAAATATAACTACTTATCATGCGATGGACATTGAAAAATATGATGTACATTAATTTTTATTGTAAATTGATAATTTTTTAAAATCCTTGATAAAAGAGCTGATAATCTTTAAACGGCTAAACAGAGAACACTCTCGATCAAGTCAATTATTAAACAAAAAAAGTATAATCAAAATTGGTTCAGCCGCTTGGGAGCTGCCACACAGACATACACACAATAATCTTATAACATCTTTCATCTTTTTGCGTCGGGGGTTAAACAATTCATAGAAGTATTTAAATTTAAAATTGGTATGACTCAAGGATAGGTAAAATATCATTGTTTAGTTGCTCTAAGATGATATCTGACTGACAGTGCTTTGTGCGACAGAGTCAACGCTAAAAACCCGACCTTGCCGATTTTAATCGTACATTTCACTCTTCTTCCCAACGTCATGCCTGGCTCACTCCGCACTTTAGATATGAAGCTACAAGTAGCCGACTTGTCGGACCTGCCGCGCGATAGACAGAGATAACGCGACACGAGTTACCCGGTACACAGAGAGGCAACTTCCAGGGCCGTGATTCCGTAACTTTAACACGCACGTAACGCGCCACGTTAAGTTAACATCTTAAAATTTGGACTCTATTCCCTAGGAATAAAGATCAACTTTTAGAGGTAAACTTAACACGGCGCGTTACGTGCGTGTTTGTAGTTATAGAATCAGGGCCCAGGTTAATAGTTGGTTTCTAGATGTAGATAATTAACGCTCCCACGTCCTGAATAGCACTTTATTCCAAGAATAGTCACTACTTAATTAAATGATTTGCGGAGTGACTCTTTTGTCCTTGGGGGTTAGACAAGACCCATTTGCTGTTATCGTTAACGCCTGCGAAAAGATGAAATTGTATGTAAATGACAGTGACAATGGCATTAGCTTGAGAGATGTTCTCTCAAGCTAATGTCATTTTCATACAATTTCATCTTTCCGCAGGCGTTAACGCTAACAGCAAATGGGTCTTGTCTAACCCCCCTTGTAGTAATGATATCATACTCACAGCGCGTTGTGCGACAGAGACAACGCTAAAAACCCGTACCTTGCCGATTTCAGGTGTACGTACATTTCACTCTTCTTCCCGAAGTGCCATATTCAAGCCAGGTACTGTATTTATGACTGACGCATAGTTATAATATTTTCACGGTGAGATTGTTTGCGTGACAACCCTCATAGCTCCACGTGCCTTTCGATAGGAAACCCTATCGAAATGGGTTTAGGAACCAATCATATTACTTCCCTTAGTTGACGTGTATTTATATCGTAGTTTAAACGTGAATGTACTTTTTAATGGATGTAATAAAACTGTTATTTTTTAAAACCCTTTAAAAATTTCAAGTGCTCCAGTCAAATTATTAATATTGCCAAAACAACAGGCGTCCAATAACTTAAATTAAAAATAAACCGACCAAGTGCGAGTCGGGCTTGCGCACTGAGGGTTCCGTACCACCACATAACTTGTTAGCTACTTAAGCTACTAAAGTCCAATTATTTTTTGCAGAAAGTCAGCATCCCATCAACGGCTAGCCGGTCACCCATGCCATGTTTCGATGCCATCGCTCAACAACGGTGAAGAACATCGTGAGGAAATCGGTATGTCTAAGAATCTCATAATTTCTAAGACATTCATCAACATGTACTGGGTCAGCATGGTGGATTAGGGCCCATCCTATCTATGAGAACGCCTTGGTCCCAGCAGTGGGAACACGATAGACTGATAATGATGATGATGATACTAAAATGACCAAGCCAACAGATCAACCAACGTCCAGTTTCTTCTAAAATCTGAGACAGATAAGTATTTGTTTCTAATCAGACTTTATTTTGCGGAAATTCATCTTCAAACTGTTTTGTTTGTTTGCTTGTTTTGTTTTGTAACGAGAAAAATAAGTAGATAGATAGATAAACTCTTTATTGTTCACACCACAAATTTCATACGCACGATAAAATAGCAAGCAAGTAATATATCCTTCATTCCTTATTGCACTTGATAACAACATCGAAGCGGAAATGTACTAGATTCGTATAAAAACAGTTCTGAGAGAAGTTTCGTCAAAAAACAATTAAAATGAACGCAATAATACAAGCTCTGACGTCCAGATTTGTAAGCGTGGCACAACATATAATATTTCTTTCTCTAAAACTATCTACTACCTACCTCCCCTAACCTCCCAAGTTACAACTGTTTGCGTAAATTTAGCCATGTGTGCGTAAGAAACTGCGTACGCACATGCCCTCCCACCACCCCCCTTCACGGTTCTAATTTTTGGGGAATTTGGGGCATATTCGTAAATATGAAATGGAAAAAATATTTCGCGATAAATGCGAGTTTGGACTGTATTTTGTTGGGAGGAAAGTCGTTTGTCGTTTGAGGGGTAGTTGGAAAAAAATTACTTCATATGTCGTCCTTAAGACGAAGCGCGGCTTCGTATGTGTGTTCGGAACAGAGAAAGCAGTGGAGTAGAGAAGTAATTAGGGCGGAAGAAAAATAATAACTTTAAACGGTTTGTTTTTGTGTCATATTTGCTAAAATATAAAATTATAAGTGAAATTAATAACATTACAAACTGAATTAAAAAAATAGTATTTTTTTTTTCTAAAAATATAGAAACTCTTTATTGTGCAATAAAAAATATACACATATATAGATAAACTTAATGGGCTTAGTTGCGGCTAGCTTAACAATTTTAATGTATGTCAATTAATGTTAGTTTCAAAATAAATTATTGACTAGACCACGATTTCGTGTTATGGAAAGCGATGATGTGATGCACCTTGAAGCTGGGCGTTTCGTTTTTATATAATATATTATTATAATACATAGATTCAAACTTACATGTTTGTAAATAACAAAAAAATATATGATACTCTACGGCTAGCTTATTTCACCACGCTCAGATAATGTACCTGGTGTCCAAGATATAACCATCGTATAGACAATATTCAAACCTTGCTGTCAAGATATCAAATTCAAAATCCGCACCAATATAATAATAACAAAGACACAATCCAAAAGGTTCCGGATAGGAGCTAATGACCTCCAACCAAATCAAATCGTTGGAACGGCGTTTAGCTCAATTACTTGTAATAATATAATTTCTTAGAATTATTAACAAGCGTTAAAATATTTGTTAGTAAAAAAAAAATTACGGGCGTTGATTTTGCAGTCTGACCACTAAGGTGATGGAGAGGTCAGGATTGATTTTGCCGTAAAAAAGGTAATAAATGTCACAAGAATAAACATAGAAACCCAGCAGACAGCAAACTGGTTGGATGAGAGACATCATCATCAGCCAGAAGACGTCCACTGCTGAACATAGGCCTCCCCCATAGAACTCCACACTGAACGACAGCCTGCCATCTGCGTCCACTAGATGCCCGCGACTCATACGATGTCGTCGGTCTATCTATAGAGCCCACCTACGCTGCGACTTCCGGTTCGGGAGACATATACCTACACAGACAAAAAGACAGACAAAGAGACAGCATATCGAAAGATATAAGCGTGATGGATAGAAAAACAGACAAATATACAGCAAAATGGACAAATATACAGACAGAGAGAAAGAAAAATTAAGAAACAGATAATAAGACAGCAATATAAAGACAGACAGAGAGAGATTAAGATACACACAGAGGAAATTGCTTCAGTGTGATAGTATGCTGTATTAACAGCATTCGTTGTGACTACAAAACCATCACACTAAAATCATATAAGAGAATATTGTTTGGTTATCCACACTCGACACCGCAATGGCGAAACATATTCGGATTTTTACCATAGAGATAGATTATTTCATGTAGAACAGCAGGTGAAACCACAAACCACGTCTGGACATAAAACATTTCAAAATCCTAGTTCAAACGGTATTCCGATCGTTTCTCAAAAATCTCACAGTCTATTTACAATTCCTGGAATCAACACTCGCTGTTTATTTTCTGGATCAATCACAATAATCGGTGGAACTAATATCAAGTTGAAAACGTGAGAAGTTAAATTTAGCTTTTAATTTCCTCATGACAGTTTAGTGAATAAGTCTCATTACAGAAAAGAGCAAAGTTAGAGCAACGTCAAATTTGGTCAGTTCTGGGATGGGTGAGCGAGTTACCTTTATAACGGATTGCTAACGTATTCATTAGAGTCGAGTGGATACCGCGGATTAGCAAACGTGTTCTGGTTTACACGGAATGGTGACACTAAACCGAAAATAGGTCATTGTACGTACTTATTTATTAATTTAATACATTATAATATTGTACTTGCAGAAACAATGCAGAAATGAAAAAACTAAAACATTTTCTACCAGTTATCCATCAGTTATAAGCTGGTTGGAAAGAATGGTATGTAAAAGCAAGCATAAAAAATATTCAACTTTACCCATCATCATCTCATGATTAACATTTTTACAATTTAAAGACTACAAATAATTACAAATACAAATACAAAATGTCAAGACAATTTGAGAAATGTAAATTTGTCGATAAGTATAATATTCTATATTTATAATACTGAAGAAAAAAAACAGCACATGAATACCTACCTACTAAACTAACCAAAATGCTGACCCCATTATAACGTTGTATGGCAATGCTCAGTCTTTTAGCTAAGTAGAAGCGGTATTTTGGTCACGATTTAAATTTATCAGACGATGACAAATAAAAAAAAACCTTGTAAAAAAAACTGTATGAACATTTTGTAAAAAATTTAATACCGTCGACTCCACCTGACTTGTGTTCCATCAACTCGCAATACATATAGCTCAAGTCGGAAAACGCGAACAAATATATTATATTTTCCTATATGTTAGTTCTATCATTTATACTTTATTACTATACATAGGTATACAGTATACACAACTATTTATACGTTCCAAAGTGTTTGTCTATCGGTTCGTATGTGTGCGTGAGCGAAACACAATGGGAAGGAACTCAATTAAATATTTTCCCTTATTAAGGAATAGGGAATATGAAGATAAATAATATTTTTTTCCTTACTAATAATTCGGTATTAACATTTTTGCTTGTCCGTATTGCAAGATTATTCTGCGTCGAGTGAACCTGGTAATAGACAATTGGTTTGTCTTAATTCTAACAAAAATATGTTTTTTTTTTCATTGTAGCATAGATAAATATACTACTAATACTATGTAGAAGTAGGTAGATAGGCTTGCGCTTGGCCGCAATCTCGATGCGGCCTACGATGGAGCACGCTTGCCTAGAAGAAACCTATTTATTCACTCTCGACTTGAAGACACCCAGATTGTAACTAACGGGGAACAGTTCACACAATAAATGTGGGATCAAAGCGCTTCGTATGGGTTTTCGGAATATCAACCATAAAACTATGTCTTCTCTACATTTGTACCTATAAATTAAAGTCGCTTTCCGCGTCTGTCTGTCTGTATAACCGCTAACTCCTCCGATTTTTCCTAACGGATTTTGATACGGTTTTCTTTTAAACGAAAAAAAATTCTCTTCTGTGGTTTTCTCCATCAGTTAGATAATTTTTCACGGAAGGAAATATATAACTAGCAACCCGCCCCGGCTTCGCACGTAAATTACACCGGTGCGAAGCCGGGGCGGGACGCTAGGAAGTTAATTAAATAATTTTCAAGGAAAGAAGTGCTACATCTTAGATCGCAACTTTCATGATTCATTCATTGTTACCTGGGGCCTAACGGACAACAGCTAAATGAGGCACCTAATCCGCTCAGTAGGAAAATCACGCGACCGCAAACCGTATCAGGGCGTGATAAGGTTCACGTTCGAGTGATTTTCCAACTGAGCGGATTAGGTGCCGCAATTAGCTGTTGTCCGTAAGGCCCCTGGAAATACTTTCCTCGATACAGCTGTTGTATGTTTTAACCGACTTCAAAAATTCGACACCTCCTTTTTGAAGTCGTTAGAAAATTCAATAAAATGTATTTGGCCCCAAAACTTTCATTGCACAGGTTGCCATGTCAGAGGCCTTCGGGCGGCCTAGAAACTGACATTAGGGCTGGCCACTAAGCCTACACGATCTTCACTCAAACAAATTGCAGATGGCGAATATAATACGCCACAGTTGAGAGGTATTTTAACCATCGAACAATCAGTTATATTTGACACTGGCCTTGTTTTTTAGATAACATGACTGGAGCCAAAACTTAAAATAAAGAAAAACACTCTCGCGATAGCTCATGCCATGAAGATGCTCGATACCTAAGCCATATCTAAAATGAGCGGGTAAATAAAGCCCAAATTTATAATTCTAATATATTATAATGGTACCTATCCACTTTCCCGTAAAACGCAACGCTGTAGTCGCATATTTTGTATGACACTGATACCGCTGTATGAAAAGTTCGTTACCTAACCTACCCTACCCTAAAAATCCGCGGGATAAGTCATGAACCCAGTTTTGTCTGTTTTGGTATATTTTAGTGTAGAAATGTATACCTACACTGATTACTGTGTTAACAAATTTAAAACAAATATTTTTAGATAAATCTTAAAGCAAATTGAACAAAATAGAAAAGTACTGAAAACACCTGTGGAAAACACCATTCCTTTATGGCAATATTAATTGTTGTAAGCGACATCTAGTGACATTCTGGTAAAACTTTTGCGCACTTTGCTTAGCAACCTTTCGTTTGAACTTAGTGATGGTCCACAACATTACAGTGTGATTAGACTGTAGTTCTATATATTTTTGATAGATGACCCTGTTTCCATGTTATCTATTAGTTTTCCACGAAAACAACATCACCACACCACACCACCACACCGCTACACCACACCGTTCAGATTTCCATGATAAATAGTAATAATGTAAAATGCAATTTCTGAAAAATCTACTTACTCTTGTGTAAAAAGTTTATTTCCAAAACGATTTCTAGCTCGCTTTTTGAAGCTATCAAATTTCAGACGATCCCTTTGTCATGTCATTGTCAATATTGTCATGACATCATTCTATAAACAAAGTTGTGAAATTCCATGAGACCATGAAATTGAAATTATTTTATGCAAAATCCCTTTAGAATGGACCAAAGCCTGCTATCAACTAAATATCATGGGGCTTCAGCCACAGCGTGGCTGGTATGGTACTAAATGGTAGCTCTAGATAGAAATGAGACCGCGGCAGCGAGTTGGATGCCTTGCCCGACCATCAATTTAGAGTATCCAAGTTTAGCATACATCTACCCTTTAGATGAGCTAATTGTAGTCAAGCAAACAGATGCCTTCCACGATATAATAGGCGAAAAGAATTCAACTGGCTACACTATATTCAACAATCAAGGGCAAAAAGTTTTCCTTGCAGTTGAAAAGAAACGCTGCCAGAGATGTCACATAAAGATCTTCAACCACTATGGTAACGAAGTAATGCAAGTGAAGAGGCCTTTTAAACCGTGCAAAAATAGTTTTTTGATATGGGCTCCGACCGGCAACTTCGTGGGTGCAGTGAAAGAACTCAAAACTTGCGTCAACACTTACACAGTTAAAAACTGGTACGGTTTAGTAATTCTAAAGATAAAAGCACAGGGTTTGTTCAAATTTGAATATGATGTGATCTCTTATCAAGGAGTAGTAGGTAGATTGGCCAATAATTGGAACGACAGAGGAGTTCTAGGAGTGAAAAATTTTGGTTTTTCCTTCCCTATTGATATGAACGTTTTGGATAAAGCGGTGCTTGTAGGCGCCTGTTGTTTCATCGGTTGCTTGAAATATAAAAGCTTCTGGTAAATTTATACTTCAACAACTAATTATGTTATATTGACAACTGTTCTGAAGTTTATTGACTGCAAATAAGCTGGAATTCTTATTTATTGATTGTTTTATAAACGGTTTTATGTATAGGATGGAAGCAAACGCCTACAAATAATGAAGCAGCAAATTACAGAAATTTGTATTGTTAAAAGGAAAAAGGCGCCGTTGCTTTTATTTTATACGCTTTTAGTTGTTTATATCTTGTATTTATATTCTTTGTTACATACTTAGCGAAATTTTATTAGTGTTAAATTATATTAAATACCATTAAAATTTTATTACATGCAGTACATAGTAATGATTCAATTTCGTTAGTACCGAATAATAGGTTGAACCGTAGCTGGTAGTAGGTACCTATTATGTCTTCTAATAAGTAGGTAATAGGACCCTAGTTTCGTACTCAAAGCAAAGAGACTCATACGTGACTCCAAGGATCCATTTGTAAATGAATCTTCCTTGATTATAGGTATTCACCCAGAAAAATGCGTAGACGCTTTAGGTTATCTTCCTTGGTTACTCCCTATGAGGCAAGCTTCAACGAAACTAAAACAAAGAGTGTTATTATTACACCCTGACTGTCCGTCCTACTTGTGGAGGGCTGTATCTTATAGGAGCGGGTTAACTTTTTGATAGAATAAGTAGGTACCTATCTACGTGTTGTTGATAAAAAAACTGTTTTAGGCATCGATCTAGGTATATGTACTACACTTTGACGATGAACATGTAATCAAAGGTAAGTACGTACCTTAGATACCTACATACCTACTACATTCTTAAGTTTTAGGTAAGTAGGTAACTAGATACATACCTATTATGTCCATGAATAATTCATAACTAATAGTGGAAAAAGGCTGTTGTAGCGGCATTGCAATGTTTCTTGCATTGCAATATTTCTTTTACCATTATGATCCAATTTTAGAAATTTATACCTATGGCATTTCCTTGCAAAGGAATTAGTACACTAGGTACAAAGTATTTTAACATGGCCTAAAACAATAATACCTTTGACAAATGTATGAATAATACATGATAATACGTATAGTATATTTCTCTATGATAATACCTACCTACTTGTTATCTTGTTTCAGTTCAGTCAGCCCAACTTCAAAGTTTGGGCGGTAACCGGTATTCTTTTGAACATGGACATGGTGTTGCCCACTTCGGATAAAATAATGTGCGATGCACAGTGGACATATCCTACTTCCTCCTAATATTATAAACGCGAAAGTTTGTATGTATGGATTTATGGATGTTTGTTCCTCTTTCACGCTGCAACGGAACAACGGATCGACCTGATTTTTTGCATGGGTATAGTTCAAGAGCCAGTGACACAGGCTTTTCATCATCATCATCACCATTTTTCATCACTACGTGGGTGAAACCGCGGGGTGCAGCTAGTTATACATAAAATAAAGGCATTTGTTTAAATACAATACTACTATTGGGAATGCGTCTGGCAGCTGCAGTAACATCGTAAAAAGTTGAATGTAAATATATTTTTACTGTAATGATATATTGGCTACCAGCTTCATCGTTCAAAACTTACATAATCAAACTACTAGGTATTTTCGTTCAGCTTTTTACAATGTTATGGTTAATATTTTTACAGCTGTTATACGCATTCTTTCAGCGGCCGCATTTTTGTAGTGGTGCTACTCTAATAATATGCGTGTTTTTCTTCTTCGAACTACTAGCGCCTTGCGGTTTTACCCGCTACACGATTAGCAAAAATGCCGGTAAAGATTGGTCAATACTTTTTTTAACAGGTTTATTATGTTTAAAATAATATATTGCACAACATATAAAGAGGCAGCATTTTGGAAACAAGCCACGACACGACGGTAGCGGCTTACTAGAATAGCTTTTTTTTAATAATTGAAATTCTTGAATTAGATTTTTTACTGCACTCTGTTTATATTGCTTGGCTTAGATAAATTTTTCGCCCCAACAACTTTACTCTCACTGTATTGAAATCGTAAGAGTTAATAATTTTATTGTACTCAGAGCTAATAGAAAGAGAATAGCACAAAATGAATATTTTTTTATAATCTGGCAACCCTTTTTCGGTCATCCGAGCACTGCCGGATACAGCAAGCGATCATAGCGGGCAATAGATGAACTAAAGCCCGGACACCAGTGGAATGTTCTAGACGGAAATAAAACTTAATTAAAAATAACATATTTTGTAAGGGAACATATACTTTTTATGTTTTGGTATTTTTTCTTTAATTATTATATGTATAATGATGGGATTTCGTACTACTACATCCATTCAAAATACGTGTGTTTACATCATAATTCTCGAAATTTCTCGAACGTTCCAGAACATTTTGCTCATAGCTTGTGAAATCGAGTTTACTGCCATCTAGCGATAGGTAGCAAAACTGCGATGAACTTATAGAGATGCTAAACATTTAGTCATGATAAAAGAAAAATACCGGAGGCGCAAAAAGGGGGGTTTGAAAGTATTTATACGTAGTAAGTTGAGATTATCCTGTTTTGTGTCATTTAAATAGAATAAATTATCATGCTTTTTAACTAAAATTTTAAATAGGCATCAACAGTTATTTCTTTCTGCCATACTTATAAATAAATAACACAAGTTAATAAGTAACACTATTATAAAGCATGCTTAACTTAAGTAACGTTTTTAAGTAAGGCCGCAAGTATCTACTATCTAGAAACTACACTAGAGTCTGAGATCAGCAGTTTCACTAGTTACGTGTTGGTACCTAGTTCTCACATCTAGGTACCTATTATGACTGTAGTAACTATTGTTTGGATTATTTATTACTACCTACGGTATAATAAGCACTTGAGCTTGAGACAGTGTGATAATCTGCGATGATGTATTTTATGTATTCATCATTATCATCAGCCTTGAGTGACCCACTGCTGGGTCACTCAGTATAGGCCTCCATTTGTTTATGCCACTCTCCCCGGTCTCTCGTTATTTGTATCCACTCGTTCCCGATAGTATTTTTGATGTCCTCAGTCCACTTTGTAGGTAGGTACTATTGAAATAAAAATTTTATAAATACGTAGGTACCTACACTAGGTACAGTATTTAATAACCTAAGTTACCACCTTCGAACACACGTATACACATAGGATGAGCTAGTTACTTTAGGACCTGTAGGTAGTTGATGAAACACCTAGCCTGTCGTTAGCAACAGTTAAAACAGGTTTAATAATTCACCAATACAAAACTAAATCGTAAAGTTATTAAACGTACGTTATATAGGTACAAAAACATTTTCATATTTTTATATTAAATTCAGAATCTCATTTGACCAAAGGTTATACACCTCTGATGAGTAGCGCGCAAAATCTAGAAAATTCTACTCGATTACAGATGTCGTTACCACCCGACTCTATAAAAGGAATTTGACGTTTCCCCGCCGCGTTATTTCAAGACAAATTGTGAAGTGAGCGACACAGCGCTACTCAACTGCGATAAAACACGTGTTACCGCTATTCCTGTGAGAAAAAAGCGAAGTTATAAGTTAATTTGAAGAAAGTATCGTCTAATCAGTGCTACAAAATGCCGGAAGGAATGGAGACACAGTCGGGGGATGTCGAGACCTTCGCGTTTCAGGCTGAGATCGCTCAGCTTATGTCCCTCATCATCAACACATTCTACTCGAACAAAGAGATCTTTCTCCGTGAGTTGATTTCCAACAGCTCCGATGCTTTGGACAAGATCCGCTATGAATCTCTCACCGACCCTTCAAAACTCGACAGCGGTAAGGAGCTTTACATCAAGATCATTCCGAACAAGAGCGAGGGAACTCTGACAATCATCGACACCGGTATCGGCATGACTAAGGCTGATTTGGTGAACAACCTCGGTACCATCGCAAAGTCTGGCACGAAGGCGTTCATGGAAGCTCTTCAGGCGGGCGCTGACATCAGCATGATCGGTCAGTTTGGTGTCGGTTTCTACTCTTGCTACCTCGTGGCTGACCGCGTGACTGTTCACTCTAAACACAACGACGATGAGCAGTACATTTGGGAGTCTGCCGCTGGAGGGTCTTTCACCATCCGCCCCGACCCCGGCGAGCCTCTAGGCCGCGGTACTAAAATCATCCTGCACGTGAAGGAAGACTTGGCCGAATTTATGGAAGAGCACAAGGTAAAAGAGGTCGTCAAGAAGCACTCTCAGTTCATCGGCTACCCGATCAAGCTTCTAGTCGAGAAAGAGCGCGAAAAAGAGCTTTCTGACGACGAAGCTGAAGAGGAAAAGAAAGAAGATGAAAAGGACGACAAGCCCAAGATCGAGGATGTGGGTGAAGACGAGGATGAGGACAAAAAAGACAAGAAGAAGAAGAAAACTATCAAAGAAAAATACACTGAAGATGAGGAGCTTAACAAGACAAAGCCGATCTGGACCCGCAATGCTGATGACATCACCCAGGAAGAGTATGGTGACTTCTACAAGTCATTGACCAACGACTGGGAAGATCATCTAGCCGTCAAACACTTCTCTGTTGAGGGTCAGCTTGAATTCCGTGCTCTGCTGTTTATACCTCGCAGGGCTCCGTTTGATCTCTTCGAAAACAAGAAGCGGAAGAACAACATCAAGCTGTACGTACGACGAGTCTTCATCATGGATAACTGTGAGGACCTGATCCCGGAGTACTTGAACTTCGTCCGAGGTGTGGTCGACAGCGAAGACTTGCCACTCAACATTTCCCGTGAGATGCTCCAGCAGAACAAGATCTTGAAGGTAATTAGGAAGAACTTGGTAAAGAAATGTCTTGAACTATTTGAGGAGCTGGCCGAAGACAAAGAAAACTACAAGAAGTACTACGAGCAATTCAGCAAGAACCTGAAACTTGGTATTCACGAGGACTCTCAGAACAGGTCGAAACTGGCTGACTTGCTCCGTTTCCACACATCTGCGTCTGGTGACGAGGCTTGCTCTCTGAAAGAATATGTATCCCGAGTTAAGGAGAACCAAAAACACATCTACTACATTACCGGAGAAAACCGTGAGCAAGTGTCCAACTCTTCCTTCGTGGAGCGTGTCAAGAAGCGCGGTTACGAAGTTGTCTACATGACTGAGCCAATTGATGAGTACGTAGTGCAACAAATGAGGGAGTACGATGGCCGCACTCTCGTCTCCGTCACCAAGGAAGGCCTAGAACTCCCTGAAGACGAGGAAGAGAAGAAGAAGCGTGAGGAGGACAAAGTAAAGTTCGAAGGCCTCTGCAAGGTCATGAAGAACATCCTAGACAACAAAGTTGAGAAGGTCGTCGTCTCGAACAGGTTGGTCGAGTCACCATGCTGCATCGTCACCGCTCAGTATGGTTGGTCTGCAAACATGGAACGTATCATGAAGGCCCAGGCTCTCCGAGACACTTCCACCATGGGCTACATGGCTGCGAAGAAACACTTGGAAATCAACCCTGACCATTCCATAGTCGAGACGCTCCGTCAGAAGGCTGATGCTGACAAGAATGATAAGGCAGTTAAAGACTTGGTCATCCTGCTTTATGAGACCGCTCTGTTATCGTCTGGATTCACCTTGGATGAACCTCAGGTGCATGCCTCTCGCATCTACCGCATGATCAAGCTTGGTCTTGGAATTGATGAGGACGAGCCGATCCAGGTTGAGGAGTCGAGTGCTGGGGACGTGCCCCCACTGGAAGGAGACGCAGATGATGCTTCCCGTATGGAAGAAGTTGATTAAGCTTCCCGCCTATCCTAGCCATGTTGTAATGGTATAATATTACTTATGTATGTATTGCAGTGATTGTTTTGTGCACAGGTGTACAGCCAAAGACTGATTTAGTTCAACAAATTCCAATTTTAAATGAATGAATAAAATGGTAACATTATCATTATTTCTGCAGTTTTCTTTGTCCTGCTTAGGTAGGAGATAGTACCCATATAACTTTGTTAGCTTTTAAAATGCTGTCTCATTTAATGACTTGACACTAATTTAGTCAAAGTAAAATAAATATTCTTTAATATATGAATAAAATTAACATGACACCAGCTTGTTACATTTTTACCTGATTTCAGTGACTGAATTTGGGAAGCAACTAACTTCAGTCTAGACTGACTTAAATGATTCATCGGTAGAAAGAATATAACAATTTTTGGTAGGTACTGTGACAGTAGTACAGAAGCAATTCGATTCAATTCAATTTCTTCGTGGCTTCAAAGAAAAGCAAAATTTTAAATTGGGTCATCTAGCGATATTTTCGGAAACTACGTCCCATGACTTGCTCAATGCTCAGTGATGATGGATGAGTAGACTGTTGAACAATAATCTCTACATAGTATAAATTGAAGTCGCTTTCCCCGTCTGTCTGTCTGTCTGTGTGTCTGTATGGCTGCTAACTCTTCCTAAACCACGCAACGGATTTTGATGTGGTTATCACCATCAGTTAGATAAATTTTCACGGAAGGTTTATATATATAACTAGCGACCCGCCCCGGCTCCGCACGTAAATTACACCCGTGCAAAGCCGGGCGGGCGGGTCGCTAGTAATATTATATACTAAGCAAATAATTAGGTATTAGCGCCATCTAGTAACGAGTATTATTATATTTTAACGAGCTTGAATCTGGACGTGCGGCGCCAAAATAATCTCATGAGGAACAACGAAAAAAAACATTATTTTTCTACTACATACTTATAAAGAACCATTCCGAGTTTCGTTTCGCCTAGTTTTGCAAACTTTTTTTTAGTTACTAGTGTTACTACACATATTCTTGATCGAGCTTGCAACTTTGCAAGTAGAATTTTCCAGAGTTCGTAACGGGCCAACGGAGTGGTGAGGGGAGGGTAGGAGAGCGGTAGAGGCCTCAAGTTATTGATTGTACTTACTAGGTCGGGTCAGTGGTAGAATAATGGAATCTTCTAGCTAGACTTTACCATTTGCACCGAATCCGAGGGTTATAATAAATTCTGACTGATGAAATTACCATGATGAAATTAGCCTTTATTAGATTCATCATCATCAGCCGCAAGACATCCACTGCTGAACATAGGTCTTCTCTTTAACCTCCACACTGAACGACAGCCTGCCTTTTGCATCCACTGGATGCCCGCGACTCTCACAATGTCGTCGGTACATCTTGTGGGACGCCTTCCTACGCTGCGTCTTCCGGTTCGTGGTCTCCACTCCAGAACCTTTCTACCCCATCGGTTATCGGTTCTTCAAGCGATGTGGCCTGCCCATTGCCACTTCAACTTGCAAATTTTAACAGCTAGGTATGTCGGTGACTCTTGTTTTTTGCCGAATATCCACGTTTAGGATTCTATCGATTGCCCGCTGTGTGACTCTGAGTTTTTCAAAAAGGCCAACAGTTAACTTTAATTATTAGATTATAAATATTTATATACTACCTACCATGTTATAGTGATGTACTTACCTACATAATAGTGATGCCTAGCTTATAAGTTATCTTTGCCTATCTATTATCATCATCATGATCAGTCCACCGTTTGACATGGGCCACTCAGCTAGGGTTACCAGGAATTTTGAAAGTCCGGAGAAAAAGCCTGATATTTTGTAGCAATTTACAAACTTTCTCACAATCGTAATTTACAAGTTTGTGGAAAAATTCATATTATTATTGTTTTATTACTTATTTGATACTTATATTTTGGAGTTTTTTCTTATAACTTTGTAATCAAAAAGTATTTGTAAGTAAGTTTTTTAAGTATTTGTAATCCACAAGATGGACATTGGACAGACGACTTAAAAGAGACCGCAGGGAAACGCTGGATGCAGGCCGCTTTCAACCGGCCCCTTTAGAGATCGATGGGGGAGGCCTATGTCCAGCAGTGGACGTCCTATGGCTGAAATGATGAATCAAAAAGATCTGAAAAGATTACTCTATTTTATTGAAAATTCTGAATTAATAAAAATTCTGAATATTGAAGATTGACAAAATTCGGTCGCAATCCTGAAAAAAACGAAAAATCCTGAGATATGGTAACCCTACACTCAGCCCGATCTTCGGCTTCTCGCTTCCAGCCACATTACTGCCAGCTGCCTTACGTATATCGTCACTGAGACGAGTCTCAGGGCGTCCTACGTTACGATTGCCGATTTGAGGTCTCCATTCTAGAACACGTCTACCCCACCGGTTATCGGTTCTGCGACAGATATGACCGGGTCACTGCCACTTCAGCTTGCTAAAACGCTGAGCTCCTGGACTAATAGGTAGGTATATCTAAGACTAGCGGTCCGCCCCGGCTGCGCACGGGTAGGTATAGTTATATAGCCTATTAAAATAGCCTATATTAATGAGTGATAATGTAGCATTCAAATGGTGAAAGAATTTTTTAAATCGAGCCAATTCGTTACAAACATACTTACATACAAATCTTTCCTCTTTGTAATATTATAGTATAGTATAATAGTAATAGTATAGAAGTATAGAATATAATACATAAATAACAAATAAAATAATAAATAATAATATTTAATATATATAATAGTAAAGCGCCTTAGAAATATCGTATACCTATACGAAGTCATGTGTTAAAGGTATTAAAAACAAAGATGTGCCCGAAAACCATAGATATACAGTAGAATTCATATATAACGACTTCGCTTATAACGACTAACCTATTTTAGCGACGATATTGTTTACTCTAATTAGGTTTCATAATAAATGTACTCAAGAAATAATCCTGCCGTTTTGTGCGTCATCCGGTTAGTACGACATAGTATGGCCGGTCCCTTGAAGGTCGTTATATCCAGATTCTACTGTAATTATTATAGGTACTTCTGTGCTCAGAATAGGTAATTACAAGCACTATAGTGTCTATAGTGCGGTTTTCGGCAATGAATTCGTACACAGATCTAATAGTTCTGTGATTATTAGAATAGAGACGCTTGCAATTTTCTAGAAACATCGGGAATGAAAGATTTGATTGTTTGTTTGTTTGTTTGATTGCATTGAATAGGCTCCGAAACTGCTGAACCGATTTGAAAAATTCTTTCACTGTTAGGAAGCTACACTATCCCGGGGTGACATAGGCTATAATCTATACCCGTGCGAAGCTGGGGCTGACCGCTAGATTATTTATAAAAATAAGGTAATAATGGCGTAAGTATTTTATGCGATTTAATCATATGATCCTTTCACAACTTAATGTTTTTTTAAACACCTACGCTTATTATTTATTCATAATATTATGTAGATGGAACACGATGTTATGCCATTAATGACTACCTGTTAATTTTAAATTTATGAACATATAGGTACGGGGTAAAAGATAGATAGGGAAATAGATGGCAAGATAGATTAATTTTTTTTAATTCGAGTTTTTGGCAAAATAACTATTGCTCGTAACTCCTATTTTTCCATTATTTATTTATTTTTCAAATAACTTGAAAAATAGTGGATATATTTTGTTTAAATATTTTTTATGGGATTTTCATTGGATAATCTCCAAATGTTATTCGAATTTTTGACTCCTTGCAAAAATGAAATGTCCATTAGGTACGCGCTCGCGTTACCTACTTTTTTTCCTTCTTTCTCCTTGAGAGGATTTTGGTTTCACAGGTGTTGTGTATTTGCCAGTTTCATGTCAAATACCTGTTGAGATTTTAAGTTTTATTAAATATCGTGAAACAACACTCACAGTTAGAGTCATGCAAAGTAAGTCACGGTCAAGTCCAAGTCATGCCCTAGTATGTGGCGGAGACTTTACTAGAGGCATCTGTGGAGTTTTGTTAGGCCCATAGTGAGACCATACGTTTCACTGCCGTAAAATAAAATTAAAAAGAATAATAATGTAAAAAAATATATTTATGCATACTTTTTTATGATATGAAATCAAAGAAAGACTACGGGATAATAGAAACAATCGTGAGCTAAGAATGACGAAGCAACAAACTTAATTTTTGACCTTTAGCGTCCTATGACTAATGCAATACCTATAAGTTCAATAAACAAAAAAATCGAACGGTTCTAAAATTCTAAATGTAAAATGATTCAAACATTTCCCGCCTACACGATTTCCAGATGATTTATTTATGGAAATCTAGAATGTTGACATTCGCGCGTTTTCTGAAAATAACCTGTGTGGTCAGTTGTGTGCAAATAAACTTCCTAATTTTGTGCAAATTATGTTATGTTGCCTATGTGGCAAACTCATGGCAATGCCAAAACATAATTTGCCTGTGTAGTCATTGGTGACAATTCTGTTGACCATTGAAACGGTTGCCATCCTTCTTTTACAAATTGAAATGATAAGACACATATAATTTTAGTCCTGTCAGATAGGTTTAGTTTATTGAATGCCATTGTCTATGATTATATATTTTTGACACTTATAGCAATTTATTTCATGCAACTAAATGAAATTAAAGTATTGCCTGTAAGTTGTTTTAACGTAATAATTTTAATTATTTATTTAACTATAATATTTTAGTAATTAGGTAGATACACTTGCCTAAGTAGAAGGACTATGTCTTACTAAAATAGGTAGGAAGATACATTACAGTAGGTACGTATTCCTACTAGTGTACTTTGTTGATAATGTACCGTCGATCCATCGATGTAAATGTACTACGTACATTTACATCGACGGTACATTATTCTTCTTTGGTTGATAATGTTTTAAATAAAGTAACTATAGGTACCTACTTACTTGGTGTGAAAAGTAATTAGGTACGTACCTAATCTATCAAATACGCTTCTGCGAAGTTGTATTGTAAACCTAGACGGCTAGAACCTACCTAAAACAAAATCCTAATTAACTGTTCTGATATTTGGAAACGTAATAAGCCTGCGTTAAAACACCGTTACCTATTCTATAAATTAGGAAGAACTTCATTTGACAAGAAATTTTACAATTTCTCTTACGACGGCCATAAATTTCAACGGCTTTAACAATAGATTCCAGATATTTCTACCCTTACCAAATATGACGTACTTTGTGCCCTTACTAAGTACTCAAAAGCCACAAAAGGTCTGAGAGTCGATTATTCTAGGGCGCCCTTGCTCGACCAGCTGTTGTAGATATAACAACATTATTTTTATTATTCCCTCTCGCTCACTCCTCAATCCCTTTCATTCATGCCCTTCTAGCATATTCACTGCACTGCACTGCGCCAGCCGCCAGCCGACCTTGATTCAGATTCCAGATACTGCAGATTCTTCGCCAGAATAAAGTCCATGAGTAAAATTACCCTAGTCACTTTTCCTTTGTAAAAAAAAGTAAACCTTACTCATAATAATTATAATGATTACTTATGCAATTCTTAATAGTGCATAATTTAAGAAATTATAATTTTATTATGTACTAGTGACCCGCCCGCCCGGCTTCTAATTTACGTGCGTAGCCGGGGCGGGTCGCTAGTTATAATATATCCTTTGATTGACCTTCCGTGAAAATGTATCTAACTGATGGTGAAAGCCGCATCAAAATCCGTTGCGTGGTTTAGGAGTTAGCGGCCATACAGACATACAGACAGACAGACGCGGAAAGCGACTTTAATTTATACTACGTAGAGATAGAGATTATGAAATTCACATATATTATAGATGTTAGATAGCATGTAGGCTTACAAGGCTTACAATACATAATGAACCTCATTATGTATGTATGGTTAACAATTATACCTAATCAAGTTCCATAATTTTCGATAATATAAATAAAATAGGTACATGGATTGAAGTATCTATCAAGTATGAAATACCTACCTTACAAGTCTTACAACCAACCAGCAAAATTATTGTAGTTAAGTATAATAAAAGTCACGGACACTGGGGTCTGTCAAGTTGCATTTTAAATAAATAAAAAAACCTACCTTTAATTTATTACTTTACATGTCCTTGTCTACTAAAGATCAATGGCATTGTGTAAATTATCAGGTAAATTCAATCAGTACCCGTACCGGTTAAATCTCCACAAAAATCGGTAAAAATTCTCATGTGTTCACCCCGCTATTATGACGAAACGAGCGAGAGACTAAGCATGCTCCATCTCTGTCTTCGCTCTAATTGGTCGACCTAGAAAGCACTCTAGAACATTCTCGGACCCGCGCGCTTTGATTGGTCGATCTGGAAAGGACTAGAACGTTCTCGATTCCTATTCGTTTTAATATATAAGCGCGGTGAGCTCGGCGGGAAGTCAGAACAATTTGAAACTCGAAGCGAGTAACAAGTGACTTTCGGTGCAACCGAAGCGATCTATCAAGTCTACGCAATATCTACAAGTGTTTGATTACAAGGAAAAAAATAATTAAAATGCCAGCTATTGGAATCGATTTGGGAACCACCTACTCCTGTGTAGGTGTGTGGCAGCACGGAAACGTGGAAATCATCGCCAACGACCAAGGAAACAGAACAACACCATCCTACGTCGCTTTCACAGACACCGAGCGACTGATCGGCGATGCGGCGAAAAACCAAGTGGCCCTGAACCCTAGCAACACCGTCTTCGACGCAAAACGACTCATCGGACGCAAATTCGACGACCCCAAAATCCAAGCAGACATGAAGCATTGGCCTTTCAAAGTCATCAACGATGCTTCCAAGCCGAAGATTCAAATCGAATTCAAGGGTGAAGTGAAAAAGTTCGCGCCTGAAGAGGTCAGTTCTATGGTTCTAACGAAGATGAAAGAAACAGCTGAAGCGTATTTGGGAACATCTATCCGTGATGCTGTCATCACAGTGCCTGCCTATTTCAACGACTCGCAACGGCAGGCGACTAAGGACGCCGGTGCCATCGCTGGGTTGAACGTTCTTAGAATCATCAACGAGCCTACAGCCGCCGCTCTGGCCTATGGTTTGGACAAAAACTTGAAAGGCGAGAGGAATGTGCTGATTTTCGACCTAGGAGGCGGTACTTTTGACGTGTCAGTCCTGACCATCGATGAGGGGTCATTATTCGAAGTAAAATCGACTGCGGGAGACACCCATCTAGGTGGCGAAGATTTCGACAACAGATTAGTGAACCACCTCGCAGAGGAGTTTAAGAAGAAGTACAAAAAAGATCTGCGTGCGAACCCTCGCGCATTGAGACGTCTACGAACAGCAGCGGAGCGCGCCAAACGCACTCTTTCCTCGAGCACTGAAGCCAGCATTGAAATCGACGCATTGTACGAAGGCATCGACTATTACACGAGAATATCCCGCGCCCGCTTTGAAGAACTATGCTCGGATCTCTTCAAAGGAACCTTGGAGCCAGTAGAAAAGGCCCTCAAAGACGCGAAGCTCGACAAGAGTCAAATCCACGACGTCGTTTTAGTCGGAGGTTCAACTCGCATCCCGAAAGTTCAGAGTCTACTGCAGAACTTCTTCTGTGGCAAGCAGCTGAATCTGTCCATCAACCCTGACGAGGCAGTGGCTTACGGAGCGGCGGTCCAGGCGGCTATTTTGAGCGGGGAGACGCATTCGAAGATCCAAGATGTATTACTCGTCGATGTCGCACCTCTATCTCTCGGCATCGAGACAGCCGGCGGAGTGATGACCAAGATCGTCGAGCGCAACTCCAAGATCCCCTGCAAGCAGTCTCAGACCTTCACCACCTACACCGACAACCAGCCAGCCGTCACCATCCAGGTATACGAAGGAGAACGCGCCATGACGAAAGATAACAACTTACTTGGCACATTTGATCTGACTGGAATCCCGCCAGCCCCTCGCGGAGTCCCCAAAATAGACGTCACCTTCGACCTGGACGCTAACGGCATCCTCAACGTGTCTGCTAAAGAAAACAGCACGGGAAGAATCAAGAACATCGTCATCAAGAATGATAAGGGTCGTCTGTCGCAAGCTGAAATCGACAGAATGCTATCAGAAGCTGAGAAATACAAAGAAGAAGATGAAAAGCAGCGTCAAAGAGTGGCTGCTAGAAACCAGTTGGAGAGTTACATCTTTAGCGTGAAACAAGCGCTGGATGACGCTGGAGACAAGCTGTCTGAGGATGAGAAGGGCACGGCGAGGTCGGCTTGCGATGAAGCGCTGAAATGGCTGGATAACAACTCTTTGGCGGAGAAAGAAGAGTATGAACATAAGTTGAAGGATGTCCAGCGCATTTGCTCGCCGGTCATGTCGAAGATGCACGGAGCTGCTGGTGGCATGCCTGGTGGCACGCCCGGTCAGCAAGGCCCGACTGTAGAAGAAGTCGATTAGTAAAACATCTCACAATTTTGTTAATATTTTGTGATATTAAGTTATAAGACTGATAATTTATTTACTGTTTGATCATTTTGTCGGAAAATAAAGATTTAATTTTATGTCTTCGTTTTAATTAAACACCCAATAGGATAAATTCAGAATCTATAATCTCTTTACTGGTTTTGTTCATAATCACTAAATAAATAATATCTACCATTATCACACATGAATTCTCGAAATACAGAAGTTTATGAAAATAATACAAAGTCACCTCTTGTTTTTTTCACGTTGGCGCCAAAAAAACTTAGGTACGTACGTTTTAAAAATTGTGCCCTAAATCAGGCGTACAGTGGCGCCCCATACACTTAGTAAAATTACCTTTTTGTGGAGCAATGGATTATTGATCCCTACCTACCAACTTTAATATAACCTATAGAATCCATTCTTGATATAACCAAGTATGATCTCTAGTGTTATAATACCTATGATCCTTGGTATATAACATGGTACATATAACGGAATTAATAGAAACAACACACTATTGATTATATCGGTAGCAAGTGTAAACAAACATCCGAAAGTCATGAGCAGACATAATCTCTGTGAATAGTCAGGTCGGGTAAAACCAAAATAGCTGTCCATGAAAATATTTATGCTGCAATCTGTTCTAAATTTAAGTTATTCAATGATTTCATACTATATTCATATGCTACGTTTGATGTTATTTATTTCAACCTTTTTTATTTTAGCGCCATCTATTTTACGCAGTAAAGTCGCGAACCTCTGCAGCTGATACCAACCTTAACTTGAAGTTATTATGTGGAGTTCCTAAGAGATGGCGTTAGTAGTAAATTATAACAGAGAAATATACTATACTAGAGATTATAAGCATTACTCAACTGAAACGCGTTGTGTGTGACAGTAGGTCTGAGATTTTCGGACGTGAAAAAAACATGTTGTCTCATTGTATTATTTTCCAAAACTTGTGTATTTTCGAATGCTAATGATAATTTTAATGAAATGAAAATTTCTTTTTGTGTTGTTATCAAAACTCCATAGAAGCCTCCACCACTTTACTAGGAGATAACTTGAACTCAATGTCTTTATAGGTATACCCTAAAAGCCTGTTTTCGCCGAATTATTCTATCGAGAAAAGTTTCACCAATCATGTTTCCAAAATTACATTTTAAATTTTCAATAATTAATTATTAAATTAATTATTTAATTAATTATTTAATTAATTAATTAATAATTATGAATTTGTTGCTGTTTGCCATAACCACGTAAATTGATGCAACCATAGAAGAGAAAAATCTTTTCTGTGGATGCAACGCTACCCAAGTTCACGACACAGGAATAAACTCTTAAATACCGATAGCTTATCGAACCTACGTGATCGCGCCTTGGCGACGAGAACCCAAGTAACTGGTCACTCGTGACGTCATCATAATCACTTGTTCATTTGTCTATGCTCATACGTCAGTCTATGATTAGAGGTCTGATAATTAATTATCAATTAAAAACCCGGCCAAATGCGAGTCGGGCTCGCGCACTGAGGGTTCCGTACCACCACAAAATACAGAAAGTAGTGCAAAAAGACAATATCACGCCCAGGCGGTCACCCATCCAAGTACCGACCGCGCACGAGGTAATGAACAGATTGTTATCAACTCACACCTGGGGCCTTACGGACAACAGCTAATTACGGCACCTAATCCGCTCAGTTGGAAAATCACGCGACCGCAAACCGTATCTGGGCGCGATAAGGTTCACGTTCGCGTGATTTTCCATCTGAGCGGATTAGGTGCCGCAATTAGTTGCCCCCTGTAAAAATCAGGGTTCGAACCATGCGCGGCTTCCTCCCTGGTAAATGAAATTATGATAATAAATAAATAATAAATAAATTTCTTTGAAGAAGAGCGTGTTCAGTTTGGTTCAGTTCCGCGCTTCGCGCGTGTGCCTAATAAAACCCACGTCGTTTCTTTTTATGCCATAGGTGGCAAACAAGCAGACGGGCCGGCTGATGTTAAGCGATCACCGTCGCCTATGGATACCCCCAACGTCAGGGGCATCACAGATACGTAGACTTTTTGGAGAACCCCATGTTATAGTTACTCGGAAACGCCACAGGAGGGAGGGAGCTCATTCCACATAAATTGCAGGTGTGAGGCAAAAAAGATCGCGTATAACGAACAGTGTGCGGTTTCCACCGATCTATGATAATATATTATGTGGAATGTGGATGAACTTTCAAGCGGTGGCGGCTGGTGCGATTATAAAACCGTGAAGCCGGCATCAGGTCGAACAGTTCTTCAGAACATTCCCCGTTGTAAATCTCTACATAAAATTGTAAATCCAAAATACCCCATTGTAAATAAATCTCTATCTCTATTCCGCGTCTGTCTGTCTATATGGCCGCTAACTCCTCCTAAACCACGCAACGGATTTTGATGCGGTGTTCACCATCAGTTAGATAAATTTTCACGGAAGGTTTATATATATAACTAGCGACCCGCCCCAGCTTCGCACGTAAATTACAGCCGTGCGAAGCCGGGCGGGCGGGTCCCCATTGCTATATATAAAAGATACAAAGAGACCCAACGTCTCTACGCATGTCGATATACTAATATGGACACACCTTTGAGACATGAACGATCAGATGAGTATACACAGATTGTGTAAAATTAATCACACCTAGTACAAAAACAATTAATCTAATCTACACTGTTATCAGCAATAAGCACCTAGCGACGTCCACACCATCATGGCCTGTCAAGCAATGCGATTGAAGCGGCCCACACGTGGCCCTGCCAAAATGCTGTACGCTTTCTGATATTAGTTTTGCATTTGCAAGCGAAAATGGGTGAAGTGCGGACGAGGGAGAGTAGTTTTTTGCCGATTTTGAGGCAGGTAAGGTGTATTTATTTTTTATATCATTTTCGTATTTATTTGAGAATATTTTAACAGCCGCGTGTTTTAGGCTTCGACGTACAATACTACCTCAGTGACTTCGATCAACATTTTGGTCGAAGGTTTTAGGCACACTGCCTTGATTTTTTTTCCCGTTAATTAGAATATTTATAATGTTTAAGTTCTCCGATAAAAGAGCTAATTATTCTTCAACGCCTGAACAGGTTTTCTTGAATCTTAGCTTAGAATACTCTCGATATAGTCATCTTTCAAAGAATAGAAAACTTAATCGAAATGGTTCAGCTGTTTGGGAGCTATAT
The DNA here is from genome assembly GCA_932305915.1 of Agriopis marginaria. Classification (NCBI taxonomy): domain Eukaryota; kingdom Metazoa; phylum Arthropoda; class Insecta; order Lepidoptera; family Geometridae; genus Agriopis; species Agriopis marginaria. The sequence continues at coordinate 13,225,973 of OW029914.1, read as the reverse complement.
ACGATGCCACAAACAGACACACAGATACACACGTTAAACTTATAACACACCCCCTTTTTGCGTCTTTAAATAAATAATCGTTGAATTATCTTCTAAATAAAATTCAAAAAAAATTGAATGGGTTGGAGGCGAAATTATCTGAAAGATTAGGATTAGAGAAATCCAAACATTAGAGAAATCCAAAAAATTATATAAAAACATATAAACTTCTTGTTGGGGAATAAAATTTAAAATTAATATTAAGTATACCTACCAAATCGGCCATATTGTAGGATATCATTGTATTTTAATGTGTTTAATGTGGGACCAACATAGACTTATTGTATGTACTACGTAGTACATGTAGATCAATGGGGAACAATCATGAAATCGCGAAAAAAAACAGCTGATCCATAAAAAAAACACATTTCTTACATTTCATTGATAATGAGTAAATGGTATTTTGCTATGGATCAGCTGATTTTCTTCGCGATTTCAAATTTGGTCCTAACGTAAAAGTTGTGTTTAATGATATTCGAATATGACCGTCGGACTGTAAACTAAGTAGGAATAGTAATATTTATTCATAACTTCGCACGGGTGTAATTTACGTGCGAAGCCGGGGCGGGTCGCTAGTTATATATATATAAACCTTCCGTAAAAATATATCTAATTGATGGTGAAAACCGCATCAAAATCCGTTGCGTGGTTTAGGAGGAGTTAGCGGCCATACAGACATACAGACAGACAGACGCGGAAAGCGACTTTAATTTATACTAATGTAGAGATGTAGAGAAGAGAAGAAGAGAAGAGATTTAACCCCCGACACAAACAGAGGGGTGTTATTTATAAGTTTAACGTGTGTGTCTGTGAGTCAGTGTAACTTCGTACCTACCTCCGAAACAGCAGAACCGATTTTGATTAAATTTTTCTCGTTCGTAAGGTTATTTGTCGGTTCTCCGATGGGGAAGAAAGGTTCTTGAGTGGAGACCACGAAACGGAAGACGCAGCGTAGGAAGTCCTCCCACTAGGTGGACCGACGACATCGTGAGAGTCGCGGGCATCCAGTGGATGCAGATGGCAGGCTGTCGTTCAGTGAGGAAGGGAGAGGCCTATGTTCAGCAGTCGACGTCTTCCGGTTGATAATGATGAAGGTTATTTGATCGAGAGTGTACTTAGCTATGATTTAAAATCTGTTTAGCCGTTTCAATATTATCAGCTATTTTTTCGAGGGTTTTTCTATTTTCACGTATTTCACACACACATTTTCAATTTTACTTATCCAAGTTTTTGTCTTATCCAAGTATGTCAATTTATAAATTATCTTTGTATCCAAGCTACATTGTACCTACATTCGAACTGTGTAAATGAGTAGCAACAATTCAATGTTACTCTTGATTTTAATAACGATTATAATGATTGTTAGGCTATTGCAGACTATCGAGCTGTTATCAGTCCTTGCTGATAACTGCACGCTGCTGGTTGAGTAACACGGCCGCACTTGAGGTAGTGTCGATTCCTTTCTTTGAATCGTATCAAACTCACAAAACAGTAACCTAACTTTTTACAAAATATTTATTCCCGAATAGACCCTACATGTGGAGACATTGGGGAAATCAAATCCCATCGTCTCCTACTAACATGAATAGTATATAGACTGGAAATCTTTATTCTCCACATTCACCGCCATTGTTTTTAGAAGGGACGCTTTGAATTTGTTGTCTAGAGGGTGATGGGACGATGAGATGTCTCCGACAGTTCAATGGTATATTTTGGTATAACGATGGCTCCGACATAATTCAACGGTAATATAATTTTGGTATAACATGTATTCTGTGATATTACGAAAAAAGGTATCCACTATCCAGCAAGTTACTTACTAGGCCAGCATAGGTCTTCAAGCATTTAACTAAAGGTTAGGCCAATCACAGGTGTCTCAGTCAAGTCAAAGGAAGCGATTACTTTGTCTACAACATTATATAGTTACGCTATAAGATTTTGTGTTGCGTTTGTATACGTTTTTTATTGTGTGTAATATTATACATTCCCTAGACCCTGACTTTGAGTATGCATATACTCAAACCCCTAAAAACAAGGTAAACAATTTACGCGGATTATCGCGATGGCATCTCTCGTAGTGCTATAACGAAGAATCGACACCGTTTTATGATTGATATTCCGAGAACCCGTACGAAGCGTTTGATTTCATATTTATTGTGCGAACTGCTAGTCTGTGGAATTCGCTGCCTGAGTGGGTGTTCCCCGATAGTAACAATCTGGGTGTCTTCAAGTCGAGAGTGAATAGGTTTCTTCTAGGCAAGCGTGTTCCAACGTAGGCCGCATCATCGTGCGAGTTGGCGGCCAAGCGCAAGCCTATTTATAATAGTAAAAAAAACACAGAAAGGATATTTTAGAAGATAAGTAAACAACACCAGTGTTTTGTACTGACAATCCTTCAATAATCTGTCAATAATACAAAGGGTCTTTTTATACCTATTGATACAAGTACTAGAAAAGAAGTCGATAAAAGTGATTGTGTTGGAATAAAGAACAAAATTGAATTAACTTTCTTACCTACATTGTAGCATTGATATCAATATAGAGGCTAGAGGTCTGACTTGAAACTTGGTGTGTATATCCGGACGGCTATTACATTAGAATTAGCTACAAAAAAGGGAAATTAAAATAGGTTCTGCCGCATCATCGCTTAACATCAGGCGAGTTGGCGGCCAAGCGCAAGCCTATTATGGTTTAAAACGCCACTAACAACCGGCGTGGACCGACGACATTGTGAGAGTCGCGGGCATCCAGTGGATGCAGGTGGCAGGCTGTCGTTCAGTATGGAAGTTAAAGGGGGAGGCCTATGTTCAGCAGTGGACGTCTTCTGGCTGATGATGATGATGAACCGGCCCGTGGCGGCAGCAGTATTCATAAACAAGGATATTTTCTGTAACTGTCAGCAATTCAACGTTAACTGTGACGTTAACGATTACTTTTCGCTTCTTTGACAGCGACGATTGCCATGCTGATTTTTATATTAAGTCACTTAAAGTAGGGCCAATTTAATAATTTAATAGATCACATTTTGATACTTCATAAAAATTCAGCAATGTAACCTTGTATTAGTAATTTTTAAACTTTCGCGATTAGAACACATGTTTTATATGTCGAAACGTCGAGCGTCAGGCACCTATTTTTGCCTAAACAAAATAATACGTGCTAAGTCCCGATAATCATTTATAACAATGTGTGATTTCAAAGTTAAGAACTTCACTATTGCTTAACTTTTTTCAGTTAAAAATACATATCTATTGTACCTAATAATGACAAAAGAAGGCAATTATGCGATCTATTAAATTGGCCCTACTTTAAAGGTTTCATAACCACGTGGAGATCAGAGCATGGGGGCGAATGAAACTTTTACGTTGTGATATTAGTTTTTTATGCCATAGGTGGCAAACAAGCAGACGGGTTGCCTGGTGGTAAGCAGTCACCATCGCCTATGGATACTTGTAACACCAGAGGCATCACAACTACGTTGCCGACCCTGTAAAAACTTATTAACTCGCCTTTTGAAGAACCCCATGTTGTAGCTTCTCGGAAACACCGTAGAAGGTAGCTCATTCGACATTTTGTGATAATTGAGTTTTAAAAGCTTGCTAATCCACTCAGCTCATTGACGGTAACAATCTTATCAGTGTTTGCTAAATTGTCCACAATACGATCCGTCATGCAGGTTAAGGGCATCCAAGATCAAGATCAATTTCGTTGCTTATCTATTGTGTTATTTTAAATAATTTTTGCGCCAGTCAGGCCTTTTAACCAACTTCAAAAAAGGAGGAGGACCTCAATCGAGTGTATTTATTTGTGTGATGTCACGCGATGGCTCCGCCGCCGGAAACCGATTTAACCCTTTAATTCGCAGGCTTTTTTATTATTTCTAAATTATTTTTTTGTTTGATTTCTTAATAGTCTAAAGTGTAAAATAAAGGCACACAGAAAATATATGGAGCGTTGGTGGCCGAGTGGTAGCATGTGCGCATTACAAATAGAAGAGCACGGTTCTATCCTCGGCCCTGCACCAATGACTTTAGTTGTGTAGTTTCGATTGCTCAACATTGCACAACGTTGAAAGAAAACATCGTAAGAAAACCAATATGTCAAAGAACCTCAAAACTTCAAAACAACTTTGCACCCACTGGGCCAGCAAGGTTCTGGAATGGAGACCACGGACCGGTATGCGTAGCGTAGGACGTCCACCCACAAGATGGATAGACGTCCTAAAAAAGACCGCAGGGAAACGCTAGATGCAGGCCGCTTCCAACCATCCCTTTTGAAGATCGATGGGGGATGGCCTATATGTCCAGCAGTGGACGTCTTATAGCTGAAATAATGATGATGACTGGGCCAGCATGGTGGTTTAGTCCTATTCCTCTCTCTCTGAGAGAAGATCTGTGTCCCAATAGTGGGAACATACTTAATAGGCTGATGAATGATTATGATGACCCAGAAAAACTATATAAATATTCTGATATAACCATAATTTGGAAAAAACATAATATTATGTTCGTGAGATTCATTGCAAAATATTCTAGTAAGTAAATGGCAGAAATTATGTTATTCCCAATGCGACTTGAACGAAGCAGGAAATACAAGTGAAGTTGGTTTTTATTTTTTTGTAAAAATTTACTTTGTTATGAATAAATTTCTTGTCCTCGCCTACTGTGAAGTGAATAAAAGCGGACAGCCATCTGTAGAAACCGTTCTGCTAACCAAATGGGAAAACCGTTGGAGTAACTATGGAAAAATCGCACGGTATCATTCTCTATTATCCTTATCATTACTAATATTATAAATGCGAAAGTAACTCTGTCTGTCTGTTTTTCTGTCGCGCTTTCACGCCAAAACTACTGAACCGATTTAAATTAAATTTGGTACACAGATAGTCTAGAGCCTGAGAAAGGACATAGGCTACTTTTTAATGTGAAAAAAAGGTTGTAAGGGGTTGAAAGGGGGGATGAAAAGTTGTATGGAAGTATCGTAATTTTTAGAGCTAGAAGCTTAAAACTTATTTTTGAGGATGTTGATTAGATATGATTATACAAATATGCGAGAACTAGATTACGATACTGTTTCTTTAATGCAACAATAACAGAAGCCCTTCCACTTTTAAATTCAGAACAAAATTATTTTTTTGATAATAAATAATTATAATTATGTTTAAAAAAAAACTTATTTGTAAAATAATTAGCCTAATTAATTAAAAATACTACCCAAAGACACTATTCCACGTGGACGAAGTCGCAGGCACAGCTAGTAATTCATATGACTTTTCAAAATCCCTAAAAAAAGGAATACGTAGTTTACTTACATATATAATGTACCTACTAGTGCACTAAGGGAACGGGTATAACTGTTGACTGGCAGTTGTGACCTGGGGCCTTACGCTCAACTGCTTATGCGGTCTCAAACTAACGTTAAAACAGCGCAGTTCGGAAAATCACGCGAACGTAAACCTTAACGCGCCCAGATGCGGTTTGCGGTCGCGCAATTTTTTTCATCATTTACTTAAATTGGATTGCTTAAAACAGCTAGGCGTAAGGCCCCTGTGGCCATCCCTAACGTCTCTTTCTTTCTGGTTCCAGGGTTTCGTGACAGCTTCAGTGGCCATCAACATCGTGGGCCATGGCTGCGTCATCGGGTTCTCCGCTATCCTCATACCTTCGCTCAGAAGACCGGAGTCACACATCCAAGCTACGACCAGCGAGGAATCTTGGATAGGTAAGCTTTGGATATTAAAACTTAAATTTTACCAAAAATTTTAACTAAACATCGTATCCGTGTGCCATGATTATAATATGTTTATATACTACTAGCTACGCCCCGCGGTTACACTTGCGTGGTAAAATCATCGTTACGTTTTCTGAAATTTTCCAATTTTCTGCGAAATTTTCTTAATTTTTTCATTCCTTAAGAACCGTTTACAAAGTATTAGATAACTTCTTACAGCATTTTACAGCCGTCGTACCTATTTAATTTTCTAAGCACACAACATGGCATTTTTGATTATTTTTCATACTCCAAAAACGCGCATCGTACGTTTGCGTCGTTGCCAGACACAGGATGCACTGAATTCACTCAAGCTAATTAACTTGTATTTGTATCGCCACGTAGCTGTCTAATATATAACATCATTGCCGACAGCACAGCCGCTACCAGGCGTGTCACTGTCTGCCGGCGGCGCCACAGCATCATACTGTGTTGGAGAGTCTGAGATACAATTTATGTGCTTTGTGGCGCTTTATTATAAGTTATCACAATTGTAACAAAAAAGTCGTCTAAAGGTATATACACGTATCAACTCGAGTCGTTCAGTATTCTTTGTATGAAACTCCCTACTGCACATTTATCGGAATCGTAACGTAAACGAGTCGCCTTGGGTTGGGACAAGCTCACGAACCGCGGCGCAGCGAGTGGTCAATCAGCGGTCCCCGCGCTTACGGCTCGTCGTCCACGCACTTACGCCTCTCCGTCGCCGCGCTTGCATCTCTTCGTCCACCCTTGCCCCTCTCACAGCTCCCGAGGCCTGGCCTGGTGCCAGCCAGGTCAACCAGCGGTCGGCGAGCCGTAAGCGCGGCGTCGCCTGCCCGTAGCCGAGTCAACGTATCGGAGCTGCTAATCCGCTTTTGTTACGTGCTTAGTTGCTTACGTTAGGTTGACGCCTGTTTGAAGGCGAGGCGAAAGGCGATACAGTGACGATCCCTTTCCGAGTTGATATGTGTGCTATGACCTTAAATCACAAACTCAAGACAATATTAGGTAATGTGAATTCAAAAGAGATACAGATCATTATCATCCATCTGCTTAAAAATAGATTAAAATGATAAGAACCGCATTAACGCAACCTAACTACTTAGTAAAGATCAAGTATACTTCAGTATCATAAACTTGATAGCATCAGGATTGGATAAGACTATATCAAACAAGTGTCATTTTAGAGATAATTATGTCTAGGTTTAGTTGCAACATCAGATACTTTCGACTCTAAAAACATTTTCATGTGTAATTGCAGATCAAACTTACGTGACCCTAGTTAGCAGTTCTTAAAACATATCTTGCAACTTCATCTACAATATTTCTTGACTCTCCACCAGTGTCGCCAACATGTTGGTCAAAATATCGTTTCGCAAATCATAAAGTAACGTTATACTACGAATGCGTTGGATACAACAGAAATGTTTGAGACCCAATTTTCTTCTCGATAGTCTTGAGAAATTTCTCCAAGTTTATGCGATAGTATGCACAAACCAAGTAATTTGCGAGTGTTGATAAGAGTTATACAACCTACTAACAAACAACCTTTCCGGTTCTCTAGTACCCGGATTACTTCAAGATTTTTAAAGAGGAAGGCAAATTAATCTGTGAGTAATGTTATTTTTTCTAATTCCAGCTTCAATAGTCGGCTTCGCCCTAATCGTCGGAAACATCATCAATACAATTATCCTGGACGCTCTAGGAAGAAAGAAATCTCATCTCCTCACTATCATTCCAGTCCTGACAGGATGGTTCCTACTGCTGCTCGTGAACAGCGTCGCTGGTCTCATCACAGCCAGGTTCCTTCAAGGAGTAGCCATGGGCATGCTGGGGCCTTTAGGCTCCATCATCATTGGGGAAATGACTGATCCGAAATACAGAGGCATGTTCTTGACAAGCGTCTCCTTGTCGTTAACGATTGGTGTCCTATTTTGCCACACTCTTGGGACGTATTTTAGTTGGCAGAAATGTGCTTTAATTTGCTCGTTTACTAGTTTCACCAGTCTTCTGTTCATTATTTACAACCCGGAGTCTCCCTCGTGGTTGATATCCAAAGGAAGGTATGAAGAAGCTAAAGAAGTATTCTACTGGTTGAGGGGACACAGTGAGCAACAAGAAACCGAATTGGAAAGAATGATGGCAGCACAGAATATGATTCGGAAATCAAGTGTGGCTGGTCAAAACATGCCAATGAAATTCAAAATCAAACGGGCTTTCAGACATTTTAACGAATCTTGCAGAAAGCCAGAATTTTATAAGCCTATACTCATCATGCTTTTCCTGTATACGATGTTCCAATTTGCTGGAATTAACGTAATCAGCTCGTATACCACTGATATAATTAAGCAAGTCGTAGGGCCTGAAGCCAATGCGCAGCTCCTGATGGTAGTTTTGGACGTTGAACGTCTTCTATGCAATCTTTTGGCTGTTTACCTCATGAAAGCAATGAAGAGAAGGACTCTGCTGTTCAGCACGGGATTCATCTGCATTTTATCATACTTCGGAAAGGCTGGCTACGTGTACTTGAGACAGGCTGACAAACTGCCTTTCGATAGCCAATGGATTCCAATCGGTTTAATCGGACTTTACATGTTTTCATTGACTGTTGGGATATCTTCTATACCATTTGCATTATCAGGAGAGATATTCCCGTTAGAATTCCGTGGGCTGGGAAGTGGGATCAGTATTTTGGCTCTATCGTTGAATTTCTTCGTGGCTGTGAAGTGTTTCCCTGTTTTAAATATAGCTATAGGCTTGCCTTTGACGTACGTTTTGTACGCAAGTATTGTGATGGTGCTTTTGACTTTTGTCTTCTTCTTGCTGCCAGAGACTAAGGACAGGACCCTTCAGGATATTGAAGACATCTTCAGAGGACTTTCTCCAGAAGACGTGAGGAGTATTCAGCCGTTGAATCGGGTTAATGGCGAGATGAGACGGTGTAGTTCACATATTCTCTACTAAAATACTGTAAATAAGATATATTTTTATACATGGTATAAAAAGTTTAGGCTGCGACCCATACTGAGGTTAAGTACTAAATAAATTTTCATACCATATTACCTAAAACATTAGGAATTAAACCGATATCATTGCATTTTATTTTAAGTAGGTTTTTATTAATTTAGACGGTAATTTTGGTATTATTGTAGTACTAAAATATTTATTCTGTGGTATTATTAATTAATTAATTTGATTTATTTAATTCTTTATTTATTCAGTCTGCTTTAGAAATGTATACATATTCGGAATAAGAAAGAACTAAAATTAAAACCTAAAAGAAACGATACAATAAAAATTATAAAAAATTTGGGTTAGGTTTTTTGAGCTTTGATGGAAGGAAAAGTGACTAAAATGCTGGCAGCTTTGCCGCACTGTTGTCAAAAGTAGGTGCCAGCCAGAATGCTGGTGCCATGGCTGGCGCTCACTTTTGATAGTCACCAGTCGCCTCCACCAGACGTATGACTAAAGTCACTATTTATTCAGTTATGTTAATAAATAAAACGACCAATAACATTAAAGACTTTTATTGAATATTTTGTACATATTGATAACTACATTAAGTACATGCAACGATCTCTAAAACTAAGATCGTTGAGTACATAATAGTCATCACTATTAATGTTTCGTGTATAATATCTCTTCTAACTACGGGGCCAGCTTTCATAAAGCTGAAGAACGTTCCCTGGTTCATTCCTCGTCCCGTCATCCCCCTTCCACCTTCTGCAGCTCCAGCATCCTGTCATTTTCACAAGCATCAGGGGTACTTTCATCTTTTATACCTCGAAAATGACATTCTATGGCATATAACGTCTTTCCTTTCGTCTCAGGAAGAAGAAAATATAGAAATATTCCACAAACTAGTATAGATATTCCATAAATACAGAAAGTTCCATTGACACCGATAGCTTCAAAAGAAGATGGAGCAGTTTTCACCACGACGAAGAACATGATTGATAGAAACATACCAGAAATTCCGCTACCCAAGCTCCGGTATTGCAAGGGAAATATCTCGCCAGCGACTGCCCAGGGTATAGGAAGTATACCTAACGTTTTCCCAAATATATACATCAGGGTTGGTATGACTGGAATCCATTTGTACTCATCTGGGATGTAGCCTAAGTCACGCAAATATAAGAGCAAGGCAGTGAGGAGTAAAGATGCAACGCTGATTGATATTCCCAAAAACAGAACAGTTCTTCTGTTTAACTTATTGACGACGATGCAAGCGAGAACTGCTGTTGCGAATCGTACAACATCCACCATGAGCATACTAATGTTAGGATCTATGGTATTCCCTGTCACTTCATTCATCATAGGGATAGTATATGATGGAACGACAGTCATGCCAGACATCTGGAAAAGGATAAACATGAACATCATTATCAAAGTCGGTTTATAGAACTCTGGTTTCTTTACCGTGTCCAAATATCTCCGTGTTCTAGATATTTTTGTAGTAGACATTGTCACGATTTGAGCTTTCTTCTGGCTGTTGAGTAGGACTTCCAATTCTTTCTCAGAGTTCGGGTCATATCCTCGGAACCAGCGGAAGGATTTGCGGCATTCGTTGCTGAGACCTCTAGAAGCGAGGTAAGGTGGCGTTTCTGGGCTTAGTGTGACTAAGATGAGGGAAAGGACGTAGCAGCTTCCGCAGGCCAGCGCTGCAGGTCTCCAGTACATCAGTGTCCCAAAGACGTGGGCGATGAGCATGCCAGTTGCGAAGGAGAATGCAATGGTGGCAAGGAATGCGCCGCGATGCTTTGGGGATGAGTACTCTGCGATGCTTATAGGGGCTGCGGCTGCTTGCAGACCCATTCCGAAACCCTGGAATGTAACGTTTATGAATGTTATTTGTCATCAAAATTGTAAACTAAGTGTTTTGACGCCTAAAAAAGTACCGGGACATAAAATTGTTAAATTAATATATTTTTTTGCTTCGACCAAACAAAATGAATGGACGGGCCCAGAGGAAGCGCATTTTTGAAGGTTACAAAATGTGCGCCGGCGCTTACTTCGATTCAGTCGGTATCTAGCCGTAGGAAGTGCGACACGATCACACGAGTCTATTGTTACATGATAACGAAACATCTGACAAAATTATGCCTTCGTGTGCTTTCCCGAAGTGTAAATACACAACAAAAATCGCTATTTTTTGGAACAAATGTACTTACTGTACATGGTTATAATATTAGGTGTTGAAGTATATGTCCGACGCTTTTGACTCGTTTTTACTGAGCAAGTTTAATGGTTATGGTGTTACCTTTATAATTCGGTAACGAATTTATTTCGCCTCGGCTAGCTCTGTGAGTTCTGAACCTGGGAATACGGGTTAGCTAGGGCGCCATGCACTTTAATTTATTTTATTCAAAGACCGAAGTGCAAAAGGTCTATTGATTTAATTTTAAGAAAAAATATGTGAAAGCCTGTTCTGTGTATGAATGAAAAAAAATATATATTGTTTTAATATTTGATTGTTTATTATACTCACTGCAAATTAAGACCTTAAACTATTAATAAAGATTGAAAAGAAAACAACATAAACAAATTAAGATTAATTTTCCCCTGCGTTACTTTAAATTAATTTACGTGTTTTTGTGATGAGAGGTGGTAAGGTTAGTCACTTTTTCATAGAAAACGTGAGCTCAAGGTGCAACTAACTAAAACTGCTTGAACTCCACTCCGTTACTTCCAGTACATTTTTTAGATAAAACAAAACAAATACAACTAATAAAAATGGGTTCTCACACAAGAGGCGGCTAATCCGTCTCCTAAGTTCCTTAGCAGCTGAAAATACAGCGTGCCACTACAAAAAAAAGGAAAAAGGATGAGATGAGCAACTAAAATGGCTCCTAATATATAAGTACTTAAAAACTAAAATGTATTCTTATACACCTAGGTTTTACATAACTTCTATTGTAGTTTCTTCGAACCATTGGCAAAATAAATCCAGTAGGGTGTCTTGGATCTGAGATGAATTAGATAATAATTTTGAATACAATCAAAGGTATCTAGCAAGATGGATGGGGTACCTTCACCTGCGCTGATAATATTACTTGGTAAGTACGTGGTTCTAAACATCCCCAGTATACTTCGTAAGCCAGCCAAGAAGCCTCCAAGTTTGCATAATATGTGTAGCTCCGAAACACCTGATGAGCCCACCTGTGCTGAATGTACTGCTGAGCGCACGGCACAAAATGTCCTCGGCCCCACGGACCGAAACTACGTCTGAAATTAAATAAACGCAATGATAAGTGTCCATCCAAAGTATTGCATCATTTCCAATCGACATGATCAACCAGAAACCCAATCAGATAAGTCCCACAAAAAAAAAAACCATCCATATTTAGTTATACTCACTCGGATTTTCACAAAATGTATAGGCACCAAATTCCTCCTTAAGTCAGGTTATCCCTGCCTCATATAGTTTTGCTATCACCCAAGACTCACTGGAAAAGAAGTGTTAGCGATTAGAGACTGAACAAATAGCAAAACTGCAAAATCTGCGACCATCTTGCCAAAATCACTTACCTGTGACAAAATGCAAAGCAATCACGTCCGTGTAAAATCAACTGCACCTCCGCAACGTTGATACAAAAGTTCAAAATGTTCAAAAAACTGATAACTTGGCACAAGCACTGAATTGATAGCACGCAAAACTAGGCTTATCACTTTTCCCTTTCACGTTCTCACGGCCTAATCTACTTCTTTCTTTTCTTTTAATCCTGACATCAAAACCCTCTTTTTTAAGTAAAAACAACGCTGGTTTGCCCCATATAAGAAATAAACAAAATCCGTGATTTTCCATATAACGCCCTCTGTCTGCGACCTCTCAATGCCACAGATCAATGTCGTTCAATAGCTTTAAAATCACCAAGTGAGTTAATTCTGCCACATACTCACAGATGTCACCGCAAGTATTGCGAATCCTAAACCTTATTTAGCTTATTGCATTTTACATGCAACAATGGCCCGTCCATTCATTTTATTTTGGTCGAAGTTTTTTTGACAATACGCCTGACGTTTCATCTTATGAACTGACCTACTCTTACTCCTACACTATTTCCATTCGCTTATCTCATCTGACAGCTGCAATAACTTTGTGAAACAGGAAAGAAAACATTTTCTTTAAATATTCACTGAAGTATATCTGATACACGCTATTACAGAATAAAGGGTACTGCCCTGCGTTTAAAAATCTATCGAAAGTGATCAGAATTCGTGATTTTCATTCAGATTCTTACAATGTTATTGCAGCTGTCAGAATAAACTCCCCCACTACCACTAGTGGCTATAGTTTATTACCGGTCTGCCCACAGAAAACAGAAGTAAATAGAACGGAAATGAGAAGGAAAATCTGTTACCAGGCATTATAACAGAACCTTGATTGAACATTCTATTTAGATCAACGTGTCGAACTCCGCATCACAGTCGCTAACTGATTTCGAATGACTGACGTTTCGTTTACATGGGTGCAACTGGCTACAACAAATTTCTTACAAAAATGCCATGACAGCCGTTCTAATTTAAACAAAAAAAAAAACTTTTCTGTGGGTCTGCCAGTAGGGGACAGTGGTGGACATCGCAACTGTTTCCCGATGTCCACCAGTCGATCAACGCCACAATTCAATTCAATTTCTGAACGTTGAATGTGACCACAATTATAATAGCTTTAGTTACGGAACCCTACCATATGCGTTTCTCGACATGCTCTTGGCCCGATATTTAAATTGATAGTCATTACCTAAAATACTTTAGACCTAATAGCTGAATTCGTAATTATCTATCCGTTCCCAGCTTAGATTACTCTTGCAGATAAATTTTCCCGCAGGGTTCATAGTATTTGGTTTCCAAGTTCCCAATCGAATTGAGCCTCATTTGAAAGAAACTCTTGAACCTTCCGTCACATGACCAGGATCCGACCCTGTGACCTGTCAATCAAGTCTGCCAGCGAAACGATGACGCCGTTCATTGGATCAATTGAAATCAATACTATGATACATTACCTATCTTTAAAAGCTGCGACAGTAAAGATTTATTAAAAACAAATGCATGGTAATATTTTTACAAACTAAACAAAATAAAGTTTTATAACTTCATTACATTTTGGTACTTTTCCAAGTAAGTACCAAAATGTACCTAATGAAGTTATTTACAATAATGGTATTACGAAGATGCAGCCGTGCGTGCGTATTTACCTTGAAAAAGACCGCCGAACGCGGTCGAAACTATAGTCAGAGTAACCAACTCAATCATAACGTAAGTAATTCCCGTGTAATATAAATAAAATTATATTATGACCGGATTAGCAAGTTTAAGTGGCAGTGGGTAGGGCACATATCACGCAGAATAGATGGCCGATGGGGCCGAAAGGTTCTCGAATGGAAACTACGGACCGGTAAGCGCAGCGTAGGACGTCCACCCACAAGATGGACAGACGACCTAAAAGAGACCGCAGGGAAACGCTGGATGCAGAGCGCTTCTGTTTAATAATTATATATTTTACTTTATTTGCCTTAACCACCACCGTTACTATTTGTAGTTATTATCAAAGAGTATTTATATTCTCTTTGGTTATTATTATAATTAATATTTATATAGCTAGCTAATACGACTATTCTAACCACATTCTAACCATTGATTCAGAGAGAAGAGAGAGATCTGTCACTGTCAGTATCTTAGATCATAGAGTATGCTACAGCTTCCAACCGGCCCTTTTGGAGATCGAGTGGGAAGGCCTAAGTATGTCCAGCAGTGGACGTCCTATGGCTGAAATGACGATGATGATAAACAAAATGTGTGAAAATCCCGTCAGTTTCTATAATTATACATATCGATACTGGAAGTATCAATTAAAAAATTAACAAGGGAAAAAATATTATTGTTTCCCACCTGCAAAGACCTGCTAATCAGCAAGGCCTCAGGTCCTTTAGCAGCGACCAGCAGCGCCCAGCCGCCGACCGCGGGCAGGCAGCTCAGCTGGTTGGTCAGCTTCCTCCCCAGGTGTTGGAGACTGAAGGGAGCCACCACGATGCCGGAGATCAGTGCCAGGCCCAGGATAGAAGCTATGGAGAGAGAGAGGTCATAAGAAAATCATGTTCTGAGGAGGTATAGGTGTAAAACGTTTTTTATTGATTTACCGCGGTTTCAGTCGAGTGGAATACTCCTTATCAGTGGCCTTACTGCCAACAGCTTACGCGGTATCAAAACAACGCGCAGTTCAGAAAATCACGCGAACGCGCGCCCAGATACGGTTTGCGGTCTCGCAACATTTATTCATCACTTAAACTAGAGTGCTTTAAACAGTAAGGCCCCAGGTATCTACCAGTGAACGTCCTGTGTCAAAATCGGTCCAGCCGTTTTGGAGTCCATAGATACATATACATAAACACACATCGATCTTTATAATTATATTAGAAGGTAGATTTATGGTCAGGGTTATACAGAACGGTGGTACTGAGCTAAAAGGAGGTTATATTCGTCAATCGGAAAAACTTTACAATGGGACAAAACCCGAAATCGCAAAAAAACTGCTGTTCCTTCGGAACTGCTGTTTTTGTTCCCGTCTTCAGGGTTAGTTCCATCCATAGTATAAGTTGGTCACAATGATGAGTTCAATAACCTTCTTTCGGCTTAGTACCCCGTTTTGTGTAACCCTACCATATTTACTATACTAGCAACTAGTATTTGTAAATAATTATAATGTCAATATCGTTTTTTTTTTTATTTCTCACTCAGTTATTTTTTTATGTTCAGAAATGTTGAAATATACGAAAGAAAGCTGGCCGCTGAGCGCGGCCTTAAAGGAGATTTCAGCTATAACATTTCAAATGTTTTTATAGAGATAAACTAGCCGACCCGACAGACGTTTTATAACTGTCAAACGCTCAAAGTTAACATCTTAGTTAAGTCTTCTGAAATTTTCAAATTTTCTGCGCATTTTATTAATTTTCCTTTCCATAACAACCTTCCACAAAGTATTAGAAAACTTTAAAAAAAAGTTGAATGAAATCGGTAAAGTCATTCTCAAGTTATGGCGTGACCAAGGTAAATAGGAATAAAAAATAATGCGGGATATATTTTTATATAGTACCTACTACCCGGTACGCCCGGCTTCGCACGGGTGTAATTTACGTGCGAAGCCGGGGCAGATCGCCACTTATATATATAAACCTACTGCGAAATTTTTTCTAACTGATAGTGAAAACCGCATCAAAATTCGTTGCGTGGTTTAGGAGGAGTTAGCGGCCATACAGCCATACAGACAGACAGACGCGGGAAGCGACTTTAATTTAGGTATACTATGTAGAGAAGAGATATAGATAGTAAGGTTTGGGATGAATTTGACCATTTTGGCTTATGAAAAGGGGAATTTTATTTGATATTATATAAAAAAAATAAAAATTGGGTGAACGTTTTGTTTGCAATGTTATTTTGAAGATAATGCATCATCATCTCATGTTCATTGTGTTTTTTTATTTGCATATTTTCTTATTGATTTTCATTTTCGCAAATGTGTGAAGAAAGATATAGTTATGACCGGAGAGCGAGCTCTTAAGAGGTCACACAGTTTCACTTACATACTTTACAAGCTATCCTTAGTCCTACTGGTCCTACGTACTTTGAACCCTGACCCCATCCGTGCCTCACTACTGACGCAACCACCATAATGACAGACAATCACTGCGCTGTAATTTTCTCTGTCCTCTACACTCCATGAAATGACGACTATTTGCTGGTAATTTAGTAAAGCAGCACGAGCCGTATGTTATTTTACAAATTATTTATTTCACACTAGCGACCCGCCCGCCCGGCATCGCACGGGTGTAATTTACGTGCGAAGTCGGGGCGTGACTTTAACTGATGGTGAACACCGCATCAAAATCCGTTGCGTGGTTTAGGAGGAGTTAGCGGCCATACAGAGAGACAGACGCGGAAAGTGACTGTAGAGATGTAGAGAAGAGATAAAAAAGATAATCATCATCATAATTTCAGCCATAGGACGTCCACTGCTGGACATAGGACTCCCAAATCGATCTCCAAAAAGAGCCGGTGGAAGCCGCCTGCATCCAGCGTTTCCCTAAATATGACAAATATGAGATTTTTTTGCGGTGTGAATTTTTTCACATGCGATTTTATTTTAGCCAGATTTTTTACTGGCTAATATTCTACGTGTAATGAATAGATACTATGCATGTCACGTTCATACAAATAATGACAAAACAAAGCGATATTAAATAAAGAAAAAATTCGTTTGGAACATGCACGGTTAAATTATACTGTGGCTGTCTAAGATGGACAGTCTTCAAATAGAAGAAAAGAAACCGTATTATTAGGAATTTACTTTTTTACGGTCTAACTGACCCCAACTGCATCCTGAATAACTTTTATGCTTAAAACTGTAATTCACGAAACGACGATAGCTTCCCCAATCCCCATTGTTACTGACAAATGTTATGCAGTTCGTTTCAAACACGTTTTCGTAAAATTATACACATTTGATGAGTTTTCGTTTTATTGTATCTAAACGACCATTAAAACAAACATTATTATTTAGCCATTTAAACAAACATTGGGACCACTAAAACGCAGTGGGAACGCTGTGAATTTAATTTATAAAACCAATAATAGAAATAAAGGAGACGTCTGTGGGGACTTTGGGAATTTGGGAATATGCCTGTTACGGATGAAGATGTCGGCTCATTGGTGCTAATTCGTATTTTCAAAGTGGGTCTGTCAGCGATGTAATTAATTGATGCTCTAACGCCACAGTACCTCATTTACATACTAGATTGGTGGTTCAAAGCAACATGACAACACTGGTAAGAATCTGTATCTGCAGCATTGACAGAGCCAGCAGATAACACTATCTGAACAAAGAACAGAAATATAAATACCGAGCCACCGCCTGAAAGTTCATCCACACATAATAGATCAGTGGAAATCGCACACTGTGCGATTCACACGATCTTTCTTGCCTCACACCTGCAAAATGTGGAATGAGTTACCTAACATGGTGTTTCCGAGAAGCTGCAACATGGGGTTCTTCAAGGGTCGGCAACGTAGTTGTTATGCCTCTGGTGTTACAAGTACCTATCCATAGGCGACGGTGACTGCTTACCATCAGGCAGCCCGTCTGCCTGTTTGCCACCTGTGGCATTAATAAAACCGCTTTTTGCGTTGGGGGTTAAAAAGGGCAGAAGGATAAGGTGTGGGCACAAGTATTAATGCCAACTTCAACGCTTCGTCGTTTCCAGCCGGCTCTTATAGAGATCGATGGGGGAGGCCTATGTCCAGCAGTGGACGTCCTACGGCTGAAATGATGATGATGACGATGACAAGTATCACCGTCTTATAGCAAGCTACAGAGGTAGCTCCTGCCATAACAGTTACTTTTAACTGACGCAGTTAGGGTTCGGTTCTGGGAGTAAGGTGCGGTGGTCAACACAAGCACTTAGGACTTTTTCACTGTTGAGACCTAGCATTCGGTGATGCATGTTAAGGTTGTTGTCAGATAGGATGTCGCTGTGTGTTACAGTGTTTTACCGCTTACTTGCTAACACCTAGGCCTATTCCCAAACTCACCAATCCAGGACTCATGATGCGGCTCCAACTTCAGGGCAGAGTCAGGCTGGCGGAGCTGTTGCAGCAGCACTGCAGGGTATGCGATGTTGGCACCTGTTCCAATCATGTAGAGCACTACTCCGCTTACTGCCAACAGCTGGAGACAGAGATAATAAGTTGAGAACTACAAGACATTGAGGACTTAGTTATGGTCAGTCTAGAAGTCTAGAACACCGCCGTAAAGTAGCGAGTTTGTAAATTTTCTACAGGATTCATTTCGGAGAATGTGCATCAGAGCTACATGACCTTATCCTACCATCTCCTTTCTACATCAGGCGAAGTAGAAAATCGGCTCACTACCGCATACGTTGTGGGTTTTCCTTGGATACGTACCAAACGTTTTGATTCTGCGTTTCTGATCCGTATGGCTAAGGATTTGAACAACCTGTCGGCGTCCTTGTTTCCTGAGAGCTACAATCTGGGCCTTTTCTAGGCCAGAGTGAGTAGGTATCTTCTAAGTCTGCGTGCTTCATCTTCAACCACATCGTCGCTTACCATCAGGCGAGTTAGTGGTCAAACGAACGGACTTATTCGCGATAAAAAAATGTTGATGAGGACTAAAAGGGCGTGCGAAGCCAAAGCAGGTGAAAGTGTAGAAGTGAGGGCTTCGAAGATGCACGCTTTGCACACTCTCATATCCAACCTGCCTTGAACTCTGTCCTCATCTATGGCCATGCGACTATTCTGCTCCCAAGTGGAAGTTTAAATTCGACTGGCGCACACCATGCGTTGCAGTGGTAGTGCGTTACATTTCGACGCTTTGCTAGCTATAGGTATACGTGGTGGCTGAAACGATGCAACACGATGCCGTCTATTCTGTCATATACCACTCACTAAAAAAAAAAAACAATCTGACAGGACTAAAATTATCTGCCTCTCCTTTCATTTTAATATGTGAGAGTAATATGGCAACAATTTTAGAGCTGAAACAACAACATGGCTTGTAACATGGTCGAAACGTCGAGCGAAAGGTACATATTTTTACCTATATTAAATAATACGTGATAAGTCCCGATAAACATTTAAAACATGTGTTCAAATCGCGAAAGTTTAAAAATTACTAATTTTAGAGCTGTCAAATTTAGTTTAGTTTAGTTTAGAGCGCATCAGAATCGATACCAATAGCTTTTTAAAACAAAATGTGATGCTTTTCTTTTTACCCGTTTCTTTTTACTGTCATGGCATGCGTACGGCGTTGAAACGTAGCTGGTGGCTGAGCCCTTAGCCTCTGATATTCAAAATACCCAGTTGACACCTTTTCCTTAACAAGATTGTAATTAGCATATCTTAATTAACGCAACTTCCTTATCTTAATTAGCCATGCTTCAAATACAGCCAAATCATCGCAGATTTAACAAATGCCAAGGTGTATTGTGCGATTTACCATTCTCCCATTTAAGTAAACAATGTCCGGAACTAATCCAGCTTGTTTTAAATAAACGGCCAGCGATTCCAGCTCATGCGTGTCAGATAAGCTTAATGCCGATTTATGTGGGTGCTCACAAGAATTCAAGGCAAATTGAAAAGTTGCATAATAAATTAATTTAGGGATTGTATAGGGACCTGCCCAAACATTTGGTGGAGGTGACTGGTTATAGCTCTAAAAAGCATCACCTTGTTCCATTCGACTGAGTCGATCTTGGGCTAGTTACTTCTTTCTCCTTTAGGTACTTTTGGCACTGCCATGAGATCCTAGGCAGATCTTATGACTCTCCAGATTGCATGTTATTTTTTTCTGCTTTTACTTGATACTCACTTTTCAATGAGAGACCAGCTCCTTGAAGTTACTCGTATTGTCATGTTAAATTAATGAGATATGTCTAAATAGATAAAAGTATAAAACAGCTTGATGCAATAGAAGAAAACCGAGTGTGATAAAAAAGATCCTTTCCTCATTCCGAATATGACCGAGTATGGACATCGTATGATTCTCACTAAGCCTAAACAATATCAACCATTAACACACCTGTCGTAAGAACGGAGACACGCTCTGCTTAGTGTAGACGGTTCCTTCCGTCATCTTGTCTTCAGATACTTCAAATGTCTTCAATTCTTCGATTTATAAACCACCTGCAATGAGATATAACACTATCAAGTTGGGAATTTGTCGCTAACTGCGTGTCTTCTAGGCAAGACCCCAGACCAAAGGCTCCAGTTAGTAAATCAATTAAGTGCAAAATCTGTCGCTCAAACACGTGTCTGTTTACTTTAGACAATTCCAAAATATTACGGCCACCAGGATTCAGACATGCTCAACGATCCAGTTATATTGCTTCTGCTAGTTTACGATATAAAATACTTGAGCACCAAACTTCCACAAGTAATATTGGTTATAATATTTATTGCTCCAAACCAAATGACTTGACACCTTCCTTATTTTTTTTTTGTAACACTATAATTAATTACTAACTCGTAAGTAAGAACCTTGTTTTAATTATTTTATATCCCGTCTATTGTCAAGCGCAAGTTTCATTAGATTTTTTATCCGCATTTCATGTCTCAAATTAGCTAAAATTTATATTTGTTATTTCCTATTTAATTAGAACATACATTGGAGAATATAATATTGTGATCGAATGTAAAAGTTAATTAAATAATTAATTGGAATTAGATTTAAAAGCTGGTTGAAATATAAATACCCTGGTCTTACTGATTAACTCTCACTATTGGTGGTGTTTCTGACTTTATTCAGTTACCACCTAACGAATGTGCATGATATTATACAATTAAATTTTCAATTCAATTCTTTATTTCTACGTCTTGACATTGGCGTCGATTCTGTCATACCACTCACTAAACTAAACCAATCTGACAGGACTAAAATTATCAGCGTCTCTTTACATTTCAGTATGTCAGAAAAGGATGGCAAATATGTTAGAGCTGTTAAATTTAGTTTAGTTTAGAGTATGGTACATCAGAATCGATGCTATTGTTCACCTCAATGTTCTTAGATACGTCAATTAAACACATTAATTTAGACGTCTTTATTTTTCATTATAATTATGCGAATGAACGGAAATTTCTTTTTATATTATATTTTTCTTCAGTTAACAATGTATCTTTATTGTAATCTGTAACGTATATAGATTCTTATCATCTTTGTGTCAGAGTTCGAATTTAGTTTCCAGTATCTATTTTTTACAAGATATAGGACGTCCACTGCTGGATATAAGCTCCCCCATCGATCTCCAAAAGGGCCGGTTGGAAGCGGCCTGCATCCAGCGTTTCCCTGCGGTCTCTTTTAGGTCGTTTGTCCATCTTGTAGGTGGACGTCCTACGCTGCGCTTACCGCTCCGTGGTAGTTATCACATAAACAAAACGAAATGCTTAGTTATAATAATAAAGATCTTTGAACGTAACATCATCATCATTATCAGCTTATCATATTCCCACTGCTGGGACACAGGCCTTCTCCCAGAGAGAGAGAGAGGATGGGCCCAATCCAATTACTTAAATAAATTATGTGCAGTTACGATGCCATCGGTCAACAACGGTTAAGGAAAACATCGTGAGGAAACCGGTATGCCCAAGAACCTCAAAAGTTCAAAGACATGACATTCACCAACATGCAATGGGTCAGCATGGACCTAAGAGTACCAGCATCAGAAACTATTGCAGAATATTTCACCTTGTGACCATTTAACACGTTAGGTACTTGCATACGGCAGGGAAACGAGTTTTTAAGTTAATAGGAACTTGACTTCCCGTATCGTCAGTTCTTATAGAATAGATTAATACTAGGTAGTTCCTTGACGTTTCTAGATTGATCCGAGGCATTCTGCGATTGATTGACATCTGCGAAGGTAATCTATATTATAGATCTTTATTGTCACATAAATAAGAAATATTATTCTATTATTTTATAATAATGTATTTATTTTCCTTCTTAAATCTAAGTTTATTTAGGGTTCCGTACCCATAGGGTAAAGACGGGACCCTATTACTAAGCCTACGATGTCTGCCTGTCCGTCTTTCCGTCTGTCCTACCTATACTAACGGCTGTGTCTTTCGAACCGTAATAGATACAGTTGAAATTTTCACAGAATATGAATGTTACGGCGGATTAACTAAAAAAAAATATGAAAAAGTCAAAAAGTAAAAAAGAAAGGGTCACCAATCCCCATACAACAAACGTATTATTTCAACGTATTTTTGTATTAGATCTTATGTTATAACGATAATACGTACAAGCGTCAAATATCGCATGATTATAGTACACACAGTCGGTAAATCCGCTGGACGCAGCTATATAGTCTAAATAAATAATTTAGGTCTATATTCTCATACCGACCTAATTGACAAATAATGGAGGTGTAATGGGTCTAATTAACACAGGGTTACTCGGAACTGTGGTACTACGCCGGAGAGATGTTATTATACTCATCAATATGAACAACTTATACTATGGGACTCAGGTCAGACAAACATAGATAGGTATGGTAAGGTGCTGTGGCGGGTGCGAATGTATCAGGCCTAAAACAGGCTTGATGTTTAGTTGAACTCACCCTGCAGAAGAGCAGACCACCTTGCCGCCCTTTTTAGGGTTCCGTACCCACTGTCTGTCCGTCTGTCCGTTTGTCTGTCCGTCCTACCTGCTAACCTCCTTGGTTAGTGCCACCGTTATGTGTAGCCCTGTATTACTTATAAGGCCTTTAGGTCTAATCTACAAATAATTATTTAATTTAAAATTAATGTTATTAAAATTATTTTACCACAAGAATTTGCTTATTAATGTACAATCTATATATATAAAAATGCATCCCTATTTACCTTGGTCACGCCATAACTTGAGCACGACCTTACCGATTTCATTCATCTTTTGTTTTAAGTTTTCTAATAAATAAATGTAGATGATTCTTACGGAAAGAAAAATTAAGGATATTGCGTATAAAATTGGAAAATTTCAGTAAATTTAACGATTTTAACTTCGCGCGAAGACAGGACGTCTGTCGGGTCAGCAGTGCAAGTACCGTTCTTTATCGATAGTCAAATTCGATAAAATGCCACACGGAAAAAAAAGATTTTGCGATTTATTTCAACCAAGTTCATATATATTCTTAGAAATATCGTCTAACTCCAAGATAATTTTGTTTTCAGTCTAAAATTAATTCTTAATCCTAGAAAGTGGTTCTCTTAACTGAAGGAGAAATAAATTATCTTATACTAAGATATGTATCTTAAATCAAGAACCAAAGTTTGTTGTTCTAAATAAATGACACTTCAATTCTTTTAAGACATCGATAACTCTTCTTTTAACCTATTTTTGTAATCAATACAAGATATTTCATCGTCTGGAGCCAAAAATACGATTATCTCAGTGAACATAATTAGGTCTCTTAGTAAAAGAAAATGTATTTTCCTCTGAGAATACGTTTGCATAATAAAATCAGATTGTTGTCTTATACAAATAAAACATAATAGATAGGATAATACGAACTTACCTGTACGTGGAGATCTATCATAATTTTAAGAGGGATTTGTCCGAAGAGATTACATCCCAAGCATTTCCCTATAATGACATATTCTCTATCTCTATCTCTTCTCTACATAGTATAAATTGAAGTCGCTTTCCGCGTCTGTCTGTCTGTCTGTATGTCTGTATGGCCGCTAACTCCTCCTAAACCACGCAACGGATTTTGATGCGGTTTTCACCATCAGTTAGATACATTTTAAAGGAAGGTTTATATATATAACTAGCGACCCGCCCCGGCTTCGCACGTAAATTACACCCGTGCGAAGCCGGGCGGGCGGGTCGCTAGTGTATTATATATCGTTAAATAGGTTTTTTACCCTACATACCTAATATCAAACATCAACATTTACAAAAACATAAGCTCTGAACTAAATGAAGGTTAAAGGAAGGTTGCACTGATACCATAAAAAACTCAAATAAAACTCTACTACATGTAAACTTAAGAGGTTAACATTTGCCAAATCGGTATTTTTAACCAATGATATAGGACAAACTACATATCCTAGCGACTTGAAAAAAATATCGCTCATGAGGGAAATTCAACTTGATTAATTATGTTAGCACAGAAGGTTTTTTTACTTGCTACATTTTGTATAAAAAATATTATTCTAAAGTCTATTTCATCACCATAGCCCGAGTTATCGCGATAACCACAAATGCGTTCCAGTTGATTCTTTCACCTGAACATAGGAAATTCGAAAACATGAATATTTAATTTTTAAATTATTTTTTTAGGCCCCTGGTACGTATGTTTAGTAATATTAAAAATAGACGCGCAGGAGATACCTAACCCACGTGACCAAAAAACACCCGCGGCCGCACGAGACGGGGGTTCGCCAGTCTGTTTCTGCGCTTTGCGACGTGCAGACCACGCGCGCCGTTACAAAAAATATTTTTTGAAATTTTTTATTCTTTTTCTAGTGTTTTGAATGAAACTGTTTGTATTTAGTTATTAGCTTATATTTAAGCTGAAATTTGAAAGGAAGCTGGACCTCTTCAGTGAAATAAGTGTAATTTATGTGTTAGTGTTTTTGTGTTTATCATCATAGACTGTCTCTGTGTAGAAAATACTTTTGAAATGGTGAAACAACAAAAACGGCAAACTCAGAAAAAATTTAAACTCAACTGGCGGCGTGGTGAGTACATACCTATCATAATATTATATTAAAACACAATACATAATAATTAAATAACCGTACTTACTTACTCGTTTTTAGGGTTCCGTAACCAAAGTGTGTAAACGGGACCCGGACTTATTCTACGCTGTCTGTCTGTCTGTCCTACCTTTTAGCTTTCGAATCGTGATAGGTAGATAGCCAGTTGAAATTTCCAAAGAATAATGTACCTACCTACCTAAATAATGGTACTAAGAAATATAATCTATACTATCTATACTTTTATTTAGTTATTTTAAGTTTTAGTTTATATTTTAAGTTTTAATTTTGTTCTGTCTGTTCTTTTAAGTAATAAAAAATTTAATATTAAAAAAAATCTTTACTATCTATATCTATACTAATATTATAAAGAGGAAAGATTTGATTGTTTGTTTGTTTGTTTGCATTGAATAGGCTCCGAAACTACTGAACCGATTTGAAAAATTCTTTCACTGACGGGAAGCTACACTATCCCCGGGTGACATAGGCTATAGTCTATACCCGTGCGAAGCTGGGGCGGACCGATAGTTAGGTATAAAGTCAAAAAATAAAAATCGGACATGTTTGAGTAGGACTCGCACTAAGCACTTGTATGGCAGGCACAACTGGGAATTTACCTACGTAATACTAATATCAACTAGGTAAGTAGGTATATACCTACCTACGTACTACGTACGTAGTACCTACTGTAAGTCATATGTACCTACTGTGTACGGTATGGTACGGTAGGTATTTTGTTACTTTCTTTACCAAATTTTATCCAAATAGCGAATTCGAGTAAACAACAACACACATAATTACATACAAACAGTCGTACAACGTTGTACGTACCTAAAGTGTGAATAGACTAAAATTATTATAGAATACCAGAGCTGTCCAATCCACGGCCCGCGTCTTACATTATACGACCCACCAAGTTCTTTTGAATTCTATATGTCAAATTATGCTTTTTAGGGTTCCGTAACCACATGGTAAAACCGGGGCCCTATTACTAAGCCTACGATGTCTGTCTGTCTGTCCTACCTATTAACGGTTGTATCTTTCGAACCGTAATAGATAGCCTGTTGAAATTTTCAAAGAATATGTAATGTTACGGCGGATTTACTTACAAATAATAAAAAAGTCAAAAAGTAAAAATGAAATGGGGGTCTCCACCCCATACAACAAACGTATTTTTGTATTAGCTCTAATGTAAAAACGGTAATACGTACAAGCTTCAAACTTGACATAATTATAGTACTCACTCTAAAGTATACCAAAAATAATGTCCAAGTGCGGGTCGGTGCCAAATTTCTGTTCACCACCAGTTTTCGTACTTTCACCAGAGTGAAGCAATGTTGGGCGCGGCCGGTATTTGGATGGGTGACCGCCTGGGCGTTGATGGGATGTTGTCTTTTTGCACTATTTTTTTTTGTACTTTAGTAGCTAACAAGTTATGTGGTGGTACGGAACTCTCAGTGCCCAACTCACACTTGGCCGGTTTTATTTCCTAATAGGACGTATTAAAGAGGTGAAGCGATAAAAATCCTGTATTTTTAAGTTACACACATTGGTTTTAAATAATTCATTTGTAATTCAAAATTTTGCGTATATTATATACTAGCGAGCTACCGACCCGCCCGCCTGGCTTCGCACGGGTGTAATTTACGTGCGCAGTCGGGGCGGGTCGCTAGTTATATATATAAACCTTCCGTGAAAATGTATCTAACTGATGGTGAAAACCGCATCAAAATCCGTTGCGTGGTTTAGGAGGAGTTAGCAGCCATACTGACATACAGACAGACAGACAGACGCGGAAAGCCACTTTAATTTACACTATGTAGAGAAGAAGATAACGCATTGAGAAGGAGAAATGCGAGTTAGAATTGTAATGCATCATAATTTCTTATATGGAAAACTTATTTACTTCTATATTTTTTTCTACAGATACCTAGACTCCCTGGACGAACATCTGGAAACAACAGAAATAGAAACAATGTTGCCTTCGAATGAACAGGTGATCATTAACAATTTTTCAGTACCTTTTTTTGTTTCAGAATATAATTATTATTTCAAATAAGATGTTATGTAACTAAGTGCACAATTATATTTTATTTTTATATGCCTAAATGTATTTATGGGTAATATGTTAGTAAAGTAATTATTTGTTATTTCGTTCTAGGAGCAGCGACGTCTATGCCGGATTTTACAGTTGAAGTACAAAAAGAACCAGAAGAACTGGAACGGAAGGTTATTGGCAGAAGCATAGTGGATATTTGTTACTTCTTTGAAAAAAATAAAGAAATATCAAGACACAGCGGATTTGGATGCGATATACATACAATGTTTAAATTTATTCGGAGAAAAACAAATAGGGTTTTCTTCAAAATTTACATACTTATGTGCAATACAAAGTTTTTTGTAAATTGTGATGGTGAGCATGAGCATTATTTTGACGTCACCAAAAAGGTCTACCAAATCTTAAGCTTCCAGCCGGTACTTAGCAGCTTTGTCGAATAGGTGGCAGCAGTATTTAACGGACTAGACTAACAAGATCGGACTTGTTCTTGATACACGTGAGCAACTGCCTCTGTGTGAAGTACCGCCTGCCAAGTTTTTTACTAGCCAGTTTAGCCAAACAAATTATTATTCTACCTTGATTTTAGTAAACTCACCAAACTATTTCTACCAAGTACCAACACAATACATTTACTTTTCACCAACATCTAACATTAGGATGCAATATACATTCCTATAATATTGTCTTTCCTATAATAATGTCCAAACTTTACGGTCTAAACTAAATACTTATTTCGTTTTAGTAATAAGTTTTGTATTTTTACATGATAGACATTAAACTATTTTGTATAATTATATTGTATCATGTTGTTGTTATAACAATGGCTGAAACTCAGCAGTTTATTTCATAAAGTGTTTAGTCTATTTCTATTTTCTGGTAGAAGTATCGAGTAGCTCCCTAGTTATTTTATTTTGTAATCTGTTTTGTGTTTTTACTTTATAGACATTAAACTGTTTCAATACTTACGAACTGTTTCTTGCTTTTTATCTATACCTTGTATCGTAATCACTGAATTAACTATCCTCTTTTTCTGGCTTGACGATAGACCAAAGCATTCAGATTAAAACCTGTAGCGCTTTTTTGCTTAGTTTTTTTTGTATAACGCCATTCCATGTACTCGCATTTTTATTAATAAATAAATATTAGGGACGTTTTGCACACACGGTCATCTGACCCTAAATTAAGCAAGGCTTGTAATATTATGCCATATGAATATAATATATATATGAATGATATGAATTATCACCGCATTCCGGACAAAAGCTTAAATTCCCGGACAAGCCCGAAAAATTCCGGACGTATGGCAACCCTAGTTTTAATTGGTACCTCAAATACGTTTCTCCGTCTAGCAGGCCGTGGCTTGACCAGCCCTGCTTCTATCACACTATCAACACACTAATATTATAAAAGCGAAATTTTGTGTGTATGTTTGTTCCACGTTATTTAACTTCGTAGCAGCTGAATGGATTTGATGAAACTTTGTATGGAAATAGCTGTTACTCTGGAAGTCTGGTTTAAAACAACATACTTTTTGTCCCGAAAATACAGGTTCCTGGGGCCTTACGGACAACAGCTAATTGCGGCACCTAATCCGCTCACGTGAACGTGAACCTTATCGCGCCCAGATACGGTTTGCGGTCGCGTGATTTTCCAACTGAGCGGATTAGCTGCCGCTATTAGCAGTTGTACGTAAGGCCCCTGATATCGGATGAAATCATGAGACGCAGCTAGCATATAATATATTGCTTGTTTTCCAAAAAGAACTTGTATCTATGTTTAACAGGGGAAAAAGGGAATATGAATGATTGTTGTACGGCTAATACAGTGGCCGGCAAACAACTTGAGCCAAAGTTGACGTAGTGGGGGTAAGTTCACGCATGTCGTTCACGCATCGGCCAATCGCGTGGACGCGTGCCGTCGGAATGCCCCCGCGCACCTCTCTTTCCACCAACGATACCTTAAAATCGTCTATTGCGCACTCGAGGTCATGGCTCAAGTTGTGTGCCGGTTACTGTAATAATGCTTTCGATAAGGAATGATTTACACCGATGGCCCCAACGCGCGCCGTTAGGTGTGAATCGTCCCTATATAAGATGGGGATATGGGTGAGTATGAATTCCTACGGAATGTACCTAGACGTCCTGAAGGCGACTTCTTTTAACTATTGATAATTAGCTAAAGCGACCCCCCCCGCTTTACTATATTAATTGTACTTAATTCATCCGAGACAAAGCCACGTAAAAATATGTGTTAATCTATCTTTCTACCAAAAATCTTGCACATAGGATCAGTTATCATAAAGTTACGAGGAGCAACCACTTTTACTCAAGGAGGGAGCAACATAGTAGGTAAAGTTATTATCTTCGTCAGAATTCTGTTCTGTATAAATAGTCCATACTTAAGTTAGCTTTGCACGCAAGAAGTACGGACGTTGGACGCTAGATGGCGCTTATAATAAGTGTGCGTCGTTTGGTCAAGGTCATTGGCGCATGTTAAATCCTTAAAAGATAATCTCTTCGGACAAATTCCTCGTATAATTATGATAAAACTTTACGTACAGGTAAGTTCGTTTAATCATTAAATGTATCGAAATCATACTTTACACCTGGCTGCGAAGAGGTGCGGCCAGGTGCGCAAAGGCAACCGTGATTTTTTTGAATCTTCATATAAATTGCCGTGATGTAGACGTTATTTTATTTCAAAAACAAGTGAACGAAACTTTTTCCCAAAAATCAAAGAAAAATAATTTAATTAAAAATACTGGCGGCCAAATTTTGATAAGCAACCTGATAAATATATATTCTCCTAATTATAAATATACATAAAAATTTGGTTTTCAGCAAAAAACCGATGAGCGCACTAATCCTGCAGCCGGATCTCGTACTAATATTATCTAGGTATTCACAAACACCGAAACACGGTTAGTAACAATTTTCTCGATAGAAAAAAATATATGAAAATAACCCAAGCAGAAGATCGTGTCTTGTGGCGTTCTTTAGGAGAGGCCTACGTCCAGCAGTGGACGAATATCAAATAGCCTGATGATGATGATGACATAATAATTGCACCATCAATTAGTAGTAAGTACAAATTACCTACTCACTACCTCTTAAACCATAATGGTACAAATAACCTACTAATAACACGCGCAAAAAAAAAAACCTTCATATCACGAGTAAATATGGCTACCTAATTTCTGGTTTCAGAGGAATTCCCTGAGTAGCAGGAAATATCTATAATTATTATGATATCATTGGGTAATTCAAATACCATAATATTCAAGTAGGTAGAACAATTATGTACAAAACTCAGAACAAAAAACATGGTGGAACTATAGTAGACATTATTTATGCCCGATAGTTTCGTCCCGCAAAAAATCTTGTTTCGGCCCTCATTTTATGCCCGTTTCGGCCCGAAATTTGGTGAAATCACCAGAATGTTTTTTTTCAATGTGGCATGTGCTGCCTTGCTGTTTCCCGATGTTTACAATCACAGATCAGAAAACTGAACAAATCAGCAATATTGATGAATAAAATAAAATACAAACAGATATAAATAATAATTTGGTTATTTATAAGTGATATGTTAGAACTTAAACATAATTAATTATTAACGTCAAAAGCCAAACGATTTTAGAGTACAAAAAGGAACAATTGTACTTACCCCATAAATATTTAAAAAGTTAAACTTCACATATTTTTTAACACCACAATCACACTTTGGTTCACAAACGCGTGAATATATTTATAATAATAATAAAATGTTGATATGTTTGTGGAGTTCTGCGACCGCGACCGCACTGTCGCGAAACGTACCTACTCGTGTGGTAACTATACACATGGCAATATGTAGGGTGACCATGAGTTACGCTCTTTAATTGTCGGACGAGCGGAGGAAGTTTAGACCAAGATAATTTTATATTTTCATTGACGTTAGACCTGAGCAGGACCACTAAAGCATTATAAAGCAAAGCAGTAGAAATCTCTCTTTTTACACGCGTTTAGATAGATAGATACAAATCCTTTATTGTGTACACCAGAAGAAAAAGAAACTCACAAATACAAAACACTTACGAGCTAGTGCCACAGGTGGTGGCCTTATCGTTAAAAGTGATCTCTTCCAGGCAACCATTGGAAAGAAAGAACTTACGTAACAGCAGTGCAAGTACCGTTCTTTATCGATCGTCAAATTCGATAAAATGCCATAGAATCGATCATAGGGTGTACTGATAAAATGCCACTTTATCTAATTTGACGATCTTAACTGTCAAATTTGACTATCGATAAAGAACGGTTCTTGCACTGCAGGACAGGCAGGGGATGCTAAATTACTTATTAAATAAATACTTCTAAACAATATAGATATAGTGTAATATAGATAATATTATAGTATATTATATACCTAGACCTACACGCTTAAATACATATAATACAAACGCGATAAGTACATACTATACACCAAGTCTTAAAAAACAAAACAAATACACGAACAAAATGCATATCAATTAGAAAAACTATCAGCGCTGGTTAAATTTTTAGGGTTCGTTCTGTCCGTCCGTCAGTCTATTTTGCCGCCTGTCCGTCCTAACTCTTTGTTACCTTCTAACTTCTATAGTTATTAGAGTAAATTATTAATGATAACAGTTATTTTATTGATCTTAATTTAAAAGTATAAAAAAATCACATGTTGTATTTTAATGGTGGAGTATTTTATTTTGCTTCACTCTGTCATGTGGTGCACCTTTACTTTGTTCTTTTGTCATGGATATAAGGTTCATATAATTATCACTTCTTTATCTAAGAGTATCTTTTGCGAAAGCTGGCCCGCCAAACTGGCAAAAAGTTGGTTTCCTACTTTTCTAAACTGTTAGACGTAAAAACTTATAACTTGCCGTGCTGATAGTTCATACAAAATTATTTGAAACACTTTATGATCACAACTTTTTGAGTTATCTATCCTAATATTATAAAGAGGAAAGATTTGATTGTTTGTTTGTTTGTTTGCATTGAATAGGCTCTGAAAGTACTGAACCGATTTGAAAAATTCTTTCACTGACGGGAAGCTACACTATCGCCGGGTGACATAGGCTATAATCTATACCCGTGCAAAGCTGGGGCGGACCGCTGGTTAAAATAATAAATTCATGACGTTCAAGCTCAAGTATTTATTCTCTTTGGCTAAACCATAAAGGTATATACATATATATCATGTCTGGATGATGCATCTTTGTTTGGCTATATAAGTCCACAGTCCACAGCGAAATGAATTTTTTTATGGCGGTGATATATACCCCGGATTAACACATTTACTATTTTTTATCCCGAAAATATGATTCCAGTAGAATATATCGCTGTAAGTGTCGAATACAATAGGAGCTCCGTGTCTTATTATTTCTTCCATTGAAATTTTGAGCACGATTAAAAATACATTTACAATACAGTTAAATGTATCCCAAAACAATTTGCATTATTTACATCCTACTAATATTATTCATAAATTCAATAACTACGTCGAGTCAAAATGATCTTCAAAGACTGCAGAGTCATTTTGTCATTCAAATTTCATGCACAATATAATTTGCAGACAGTAAGCTTAACATGCTTACGATTAACACTTACACAATAACTTAAACTCATTTTTTCGTATTATTTGACTTGGGAAACAACATATTCGATACCTACCTATGAGATAAATAGTTACACATAAAACAAATGGAAGTTTTCACTAATACAAACTAAAATAGTGTAAATGCCCCGTTGCAACACCAACTTGGGCCTGGATAGATATGTATAAAATATGTATAGTATTCGGAAAACAAACATTCAATGCTTTTAAAATGAGATGTAATAATTTACCAGAATGAAAAAGAAATAAATAAGAGCCAAATTATATAAAACCTTATACATATTCAATGATTATTTTTATTCATAAGTTTTTTCCATTTTATTTTTAATGTTATCAAATTTCACTTTTGTTGTGTCAAGGAATTGTTTAGAAATTTATCTCGTTTTATCCATTCAAAAATGAGTTACCTCAATACTTTTCCACAAATAAATAAGCAATTGTTCGAAAATGCAATGAATGCGTAAAATGGATAATTGTTCGAAGTTCTTGTCAAAGTCCTACACTTGAAATCGCACATGGTCACCCTATCATTATACTATGGTATACCTAACATTATTACGTTTACATAATTTATGAACAGTTCGCAAATCGGTGCCTTTTTAAACAAACCTTTTTCTCAAGCCACGAAGTATTAAAGCATTGCAAGTTTCTGCAAAACTTCGCTGCGGACTGTACAAAAATGCTAAGCGCGAGCATGGACGTTACTCCGGGTTCTTCACAACTCCGGGTCCAATCTCCGAGTTTTTTTATTTGCATATTAATAATGGTGTGCGTTGAATTTAAATCGGATTGCTTTTATTAACAGTTTCAATGACTTATTTTGAGCCGTATTGGAAATGTTATCTGTTTGACCCCTATATTATGTGTTGATAATATAGTGTAGGAGGTATCTGGCCAAGGTCGCCTAGTCTTCGAACTATAAACTAATATTAGAACTATTTAATATATTATAGGCAATTATTTATTTAGTTTTATTATTAAAAAAAAAAATACAGGATAGATCTTCGTTTTGCCGCCAACTTGCCTGATGGGAAGCGACGTTGCGGATTTTTTTCCTTTTTATTTGTACTGTGATAACGATATACCCATCAAGTACGGGAAGCAGCATATACCTACTACATCATTTCCATTCGTTTTTTGCTCTGACAGCTGCAATAACATTGTAAAAAGCTAATGAAAACAACGAAATTCTGTCTGTTCACTTTTGCTAGGTTTTTTAAACGTATGACTGTAGCAGGTACCCGATAAATAAAAATTATGTAAAATACGATTGAAAATAGTATATGTGCGCCCACAGTTACACCCAGGTATAACCGGTATGGTCGTAAAATTTTCGGGTTATAAAGTAACCTATGTCACTTTCTGGCCCTCACTGTACAAATAATCTTGTCTATACATGGCTCTGCTATTTCGTGAAAGAGGAACAAGCAACACACACTTCCGAATTTATAATATTAGTATGATGATATAAATAAAAGCGACATACTAATATACGAATAAATGGGGTCACAAGCGGGTTAGAAGTTTATATCAAAGTCTACGCGTATCAAATCGTGGGCAACAGGTAGTATAATATAATGTCTAAGTAAGTTACTTACTAATTTCTCCTGGTGGTTGCTTCGATGCCTGACAAAACCCCAGGGTCCAGAAAAACGCACCGAAGCCTAGATTTGGGGTATGGGTTACTTTCAAACGTGTAATTTTATTTAGACCAGTTTTTTTATTAGAACCTAAGTTGTTTCTAATTTGCGTCAGCTTCACTTTCACTTTCTGACGTTAGCTAGAACATGCTAGCGTCACATCGATGTAGGTACCGCCTGATCTACGTTATACAATATGACATAACAGACAATGGTTCATAGCATTCTAGGCACTTCATCCTAGATTCTAGGATGTGCATAATAATGAAAAATAGTTCTATTCTAGGGTAAACAAGACTTAGAGTAGATGGTGACTGAATGTCTCTGTCTTTTTCATTTCGACTACGATGAGATTACTAGAATATCTTGAAAGTAATTAGATAAAGAAAAGTTTTTTTTTCATTATGCCACCTTTAGGTAAGATACTTCTTAAGCCTTATACTTTTACAATACCGGTATATACGTTTATTAAACTTGGCATCCTTTGTGAAATTGTGAGACTCGGCGATGTCCACGAAAAATTTACTAGGAATGAGGACACCTTGACTAAGACTATGCCCATACAAAGGCTATCCAAGTCTCACAAATGTACCCGAATATTTGGCAAACAATTATTTAACGCCTAGCGTAAATCCATAAGGGATGCCAAGTCGCTTTATTCATTCAAAAATAAGCTTAACGGCCTGTTATCCGAGTCGCGTAGGCAACAAAACATTCCCTCAGCCCCCGCCAAGTTAGAGCGACGATGTATTTTGCCGCGCAAGAGTCCCGAGGCCCGCGGGGGGAGTGCAAGAGTTGTAGTCCCGTGCGTCTCAGAAGGTCAGTGCTGAAAATCAGCGCTGCAGAGAAATCTGTAGCAATATCGCTGAGCACTGCCCTTTTTTGTCACACTGGACACTACAGCGACAACAGAGCCTCTTATACCAAATTTGACGGTTTTAAATCAATTTTTTTCAGTTAAATTACAATATTTGAGCTGGAAAAAAATACATGTCACAGATACATGTGTGTTAGAGTCTGTGATTTGGTTCAAAACACGACAGAATAAACTTTCCTCGATCAAAAAAAATCTGAAACAAAGTCGATTCAATTATTTTTTTCCGTTTTATGCTCTAATGAAAGCTCGTAACAACCTGGAAATTGCATGTACTGAAAGGCAATTTTATTCAACATTTTTTTATTTGGATAGAATTTTGATAGTGAATAGTTTCATTTTTTTGTGAAACTAAAACCGTAAAAAGGTCGCGAGAATTTGCGCGCGCCGCGTTCAGTGCCGCGCCAGGCGTCATCGAGGTCGGACCTATGCTCGTTTTTGTCGTTACACTCCCCCCGCGGGCGTCCTGGCTCTAGCGTGGCAATATACATCGTCGCTATAAGTTGGCGGGCGTTTTGTTGCTTACGTGACTCGGATAGCCAGCCGTTAACATGCATTATTATTACTTTGTTGTTTCTGTTTTGTAATGTTGATGTTGTAGTGTTTTGTGCGCAAAATAAATGTTTTCTTTCGTTCTTTTTCTTTAACGACAAAAACGAACATAGATCTAGGATATTCGCCAAAGAACCAGAGTCACCGACATAGCTGTTAAAATTTGCAAGTTGAAGTGGCAATGGGCAGGCCACATCGCTCGAAGAACCGATAACCGATGGGGAAGAAAGGTTCTTGAGTGGAGACAACGAACCGGAAGACGCAGCGTAGGTAGGCCTCCCACTAGATGGACCGACGACATAGTGAGAGTCGCTGGCATCCAGTGGATGCAAAAGGCAGGCTGTCGTTCAGTGTGGAGCTTAAAGGGCGAGGCCTATGTTCAGCAGTGGACGTCTTCTGACTGATGATGATGATTGCCATACTTTGACATAGACTCGACTTTCTTTGACTTGTTTTTTAAAACTTTTGACTTGGTTTATCTCACAAAAGTATAATATATATTAATAATTATATAGACAAAAATATCGAAAAGTACAAGTAAAAAATTAACATATTTTTTTTTATAATAGGTACTTTTTTTCACAAGCTGTGTGCTATTTTTACAAATATAGTCGTTAGGGGGACGACCTCAAATTGTTAGAGATTTTCTTTCCACCCGCGGACCCCTATAATCAAGTTCCTTCGAAAGCGCCCCCTGTGGTCCACTGCAGTAGTGAAATCCAGCGATTAGAGCTGACGAACTCAATTTTAGGACGCGCACAACTTTAGAAAAACGCAAAATTAAAATAGAGGTTCTTAAAACGTATAGCGCTTTTCAAAAAATTACTTACGGACTTCGACCAAAATAAAATAAATGGACAGGCCCAGAAGAAGCGCATTTTTGAAGATTACTAAATGAATGCTGACGCTCACTTCGTTTCAGTCGGTCTCTAGCCGTAGGAAGTGCAACACGAGACTATTGTTACATGATAACGAAACATCTGACAAAATTATGCCTTCGTGTGCTTTCCTGAAGTGTAAATACACAACAAAAACCGCTATCTATTTTTAATAACAAATGTACTGTACATGGTTATAATTAGGTGTTGAAGTTTATGTCCGACGGTTTTGACTCGTTTTTACTAAGCAAGTTCTATGGTTATGGCCCGTCCATTCATTTTATTTTGTTCGAAGCTTACGGAAGTTATCTTACGGTACTTACGGTAGATATTCGCGAATTTTATAAAACACTCGAGTTTCTAGTAAGTACGTAGCTCTTTAGCAATTTATCATCACGACACAAACATTTAATTTTTTGTCTGTACGACTTTTAAAATAAATTAGTGTCTTCTTTATCATTGCCGGCGTTAGTTTTTGCGATAATTGTACCTACTCGAATCCTCTTGTATTGTAGGCGTGGTGTAGATCTCATCATCATTGATGTTTAATCATCATCAGCCGTATGACGTCCACTGATGAACATCTCCCCCTTTAACCTCCACACTGAACGACAGCCTGCCATCTGTATCCACTGGATACCCGCGACTCACGATGTCATCGGCTGGGATATTTTTTTACCTGTAGATAGATTGTTCCCGCCTCCATATTGACTAGACGAATGCAAGGCTGGCTGACCGACTTCGTTTAGCCGTCTCTCAGTCACGCACTCCGAGTGTCCACAACAAATTGTTTTTTAGTCTCTTTCTAACAACAGATATAGCGTAAAAAGTTTTTCATATTCTTTCCCTTATTTCACAAAGTGCACATATACGTGCGTAGGTATGCTGTGTTTAGTCAGTTTTTAGAGCCGTGTTGTTCGCCTATAACTTCTCTATTATTACACCTCACCGGTCGTCGGTCCATCTAGTGGGAGGCCTACATACGCTGCATCTCGGGCATGTCTTAAAACTCCAGTCTGCGATCTCCAAGTCGCCTGCCAAGCGTGGAGATTAGGGCACTCCCTTCTCTCTTCCACTCTTCTACTAGCTGCGCCATGTGGTTTCACCCGCTATCCTACAGGAATAGTTATTATTTCCGGGACAACAAGTAGCCTATGTGTTAATCCAGTATGTAAGTTACCTCCATATCAAATTTCATTAATATCCATTCAGCTGTGGAGTTGAATGCGGATAAACATACAAACAAATTAAATTTTTATCGAAGTGGGTTTTTCAAATTATAATATCCTTACTAATATTATAAAAGCGAAAGTAACTCTGTCTCTCTGTCTGGATGTTTGTTCGCTTTTCTCGACTAAACCGCTAAGCCGATCTTTGGCAGGATGATAGTGTACATCATATGGACGGACATAGGGTACTTAATACTTATACTCCCAGAAAATGCGGGAAAATTGGAAAATCGCGGGATTCAGCTAGTATACTATAATTTAACTATAAAGCCTTTTAAAACCTACGTAGGTATCATATTATTATGAACCATATTTAAGACCGCGCTCACCGGCCAGCCTGCTGAGGGCCTCTTTCGTACATTTTTAACATTTTGGTAGAGAAAAATTCGCTAACAGGGTTTAAAACTTTATCTATACTAATATTATAAAGAGGAAAGATTTGATTGTTTGTTTGTTTGCATTGAATAGGCTCCGAAACTACTAAACCGATTTGAAAAATTCTTTCACTGTTCGGAAGCTACACTATCCCCGGGTGACATAGGCTATAATATATATCCGTGCGAAGCAGGGGCGGACCGCTAGTTTTAAATACAAGTACAAACATTTTGAAGTAATTTTATGTTTTTTTTTCGATCTCCGCCACCCTAGATATAAAATATCAAAACGCTTATACCACTTGAAATGTTCTAAAGGGAATGCCCTATCTTAAAATAGCTTTAAAAACGCTTAGGTACTTTTTTTTCCTTAAAAATGCGAAAGAGATAGGTTTGTTCAGTGATCGCGGCCTTAATATACTTACCTATGACCTACGAGTAGGTATTAGACAATAATCACGTTCACTTGCGCAAGAGAATTACCTCACGCTGCATCTTTCACAAGCATCCCACCACGCACCGGCGCAGGCGCAGCTCACGTGACTGCGCACAACGTACCTATCTATACAAATACAGTCATATCTACTAGTTTGTGCACCAAGTTATTTTTGTAGGAGACCAAATGGAGAACTACAATTTTCCATGGACTTTTGACATTTGAGAAAATCATGTCGCCTTATCAAACTTGTGTATTGTCTGTTGTTTAGGAACATCCGACGCAAAAAGAGGGGTGTTACAAGTTGTATGTTTCTAGCATTGTAACTCCAAAACGACTGAATTTTGATTTGTCATTATTTAAACATGATCATCATCAATTTATTTCGTAGTTTTAGGTTTTATTTTTGTTTCTATTCCAAATATGTGTAATTTTCTTGTTTAAATAAACTTATTTATATTTATAAAACAGCTGTTTTTTACGTAATGGTTTAGGTTCTAAGGCAAAATATTATTTATTTTGCGTCTAAAATAAAACCTACCGTACCTTTAAATTGTGGAATGGTTACCACTTTCGGTTTTTCCGCCGACGTATAATTTGGACTGCTTCAAACGAAGGATGAATAGAGTCCTCAAAGGTAGGCAACGCACTGACAATGAAGGGTGACACCCGAGGGGTGCTTTCTACTACAAGTCAAGTAGGAAAGCTGCCCACTACTACCACATTGTATTGTATAATCTTCTTTGGATACGTACCAAACGTTTCGATTGTACGTTTCTAATTCGTACGGCCAAGGATTGGAATAACCTGCCGCCTCGAAGTAGGTAATTTGTACCTCTATCATATGAATCTGTGCCTTTTCAAGGCTGGAGTGAAAAGATATCTTCTAAGTCTGTGTGCTTCGTCTTCGACCACAACAGGCGAGTTAGTGGTCAAACGCAGACTTATTAGCGATAAAAAAATGGTGTCTATATAGGCTGCGGTAACCACTTACCATCAGGTGGCCCGTAGCTTGTTTGCCATTTATTATATTTAAAAAAACTTTGCAGTTCTATTATAACCTGTTTTATAAGTACTAACCAACGGTATTTTTTTTGTGACAAGTGCAACAAAATACAAGCTAAAACTAACACTACAAATACAGTTAGAACAGACAAATAGACCGTTGAAGGTCTAAAGACAATCTAAATGCTCAAGCCCACTACCAGTTGGCAGCGTACCCAGCATGCTGGCGGCATTATCACGCTGAATGGCAATGCTTATGCGTTGAGCCAGAAACACGCCAGCATATTGGGCATGCGTCGCATTAAACAGGCGCTCTGAAAGATTTTTTGAAAATGAGGTGTGCTCTCGGTCCCCAAACGCCTCAAATACCGACGACCTACTGTGAAGATAAGTTGGTCGTCGGTAGACGGTAGGTCACGTGAGGAGACGGTGATCTAATGTTTGTAATGTTGGTGTTGGTGGTGGGGATTGCTGGTACATGGGTGGTGGATACCACCACCAGGCCACCAGTACCAGTAGCGTGGTAGGCAATGCCGGTTATGTTTTGAGTTGGTAAATTTTATGTTATGTTGTCCCATAAGGTCAAACTTTTCACCAATGTCGGGATATTTAATTTTCAAACAGTTTTTTAATTCAATTGAATTCATTTATTTCGGGTCTTTTTTTGTCCTTGTAGCTAGGCCGGGTAATTATAGTACTATTGCAAAATGTGGTATGAGCTACCTTCCGACAACATTGGGTTCTTCAAAAGACGAGTTAATAGATTCTTAAAGGGTCGGCAAAGTAGTTGTGATGCCTCTGGTGTTACATATATAATTATATAGTGTATACTATGATTAAATGTAAGAGATTTGTTGTTACAGCCTTAAAATAGAATTCTAGAGCACCTAATTAGGACCCATTCAGGGCGTCGATATCTATTGTGTCTTTAGAAACTTTAGAAACTGTGAGGTACAATCTCTTCTACAGGATGTTCGGTTATGTGCGAACTATAATTTTAAGGACAATAACTACTTCACCTTCTATTTTATAATCATCATTATATCATCATAATCAGCATATCATGTTCTCACTGCTGGGACAGAGGCCTTCTCTCAGAGAGAGGATGGGCCCTAATCCACCACGCTGGCCCAGTGCATGTTGATGAATGTCATGTCTCTGAACTTTTGAGGTTCTTGGACATGCCGGTTTCCTCACGATGTTTTCGATGGCCCAGTGATGTTAGTAAATGTCATGTCTTGTAAAAAACGTTTGTTGTATGGGGTTCTTTCTCCTTTAGTTATTACATTTTGACTTTATTATTTGTTAGTTAATCCGCCGTAACCGTAACATTATATATTCTGTGAAAATTTCATACTATCTATTACGGTTCCAAAGATACAGCCGTTAAAAGGCAGGGCAGTTGGACAGACAGATAGACAGCGTAGGCTTAGTAATAGGATCCCGTTTACACACTTTGGGTACGGAACCCTAAAAACGGCTTATATGAAAGGGGGCGAGGAGATCGAGCTGAATCTCACCCAATCTCACGTAGGGGAGAGGGGGTGTCTCGGCAAATATCACGTAATTTTTTCCCCCGCAAGAAACTGGCTTAAAAACATGTTTCTCCGTTAAAATATTGTTAAATCCTGCACAACGTATTACAGATTAACGTATTCGCACTAAAAATACGATTTTTTTAATCTCTCGTGAGATTAGGGGATGGGGGAGGATAACGAGCCAAATCTCATGACATATCACCAAGGGGGAGTCGAAAAATCGCCTAAATTGCCTACGCCCCTCTAAATTAATACGTACGAAACATTTAACCAGATAAAACCACGAGTTCTGATCACTGTTGCTAGGGTTTTACACGTAAAGCTGTATAGCAAAATACCATAAAAAAAAATAAAAAAAATAATAATAATATAATAGTGATTGTATTTTGTATTCAACAGGGCCTCTTGGTGTTGGTTTCGACTCCACCAATGCCTAACAAATGACCGGGTCTAACCCGAGAATTTTATGAAATAAAGAGTCATAATAATATTATGCTTCAGTAAAATATCAAAAGGAAATGGTTTAAATTCAACGTATATTACAATGTTATTGCAGCTGACAGAGCAAATAAACGCATGGAAATAGTGTAGTTCTAACATTGACTGATACATTACTGGACACGCTGTATACTTGTACAGTGTTGCTAAAAATAGCATACATTTCCGTGTCACTGGGAGCATAAATTAATTAGTTTCAGTTGTACAGATTGGTATAATTGGAACCTACATTATAATGGACACTTGTATATCAGCTGTTTTATGTATCTCATCATCATTCTCAGCCTATCATGTTCGCACTGCTGGGCCACAGGCCTTCTCTCAGAGAGAGAGAGAGAGAGAGAGACCATGGGCCCTAACCAGTGCAGTGTCAGGCCAAGTTTCAGCGAAGCGAAGAGAAATGTATTTGCCGAAGAAGTCATGATGGCATTCGTTGAGCCTTTGGGAGCGCCAATGTCGGTGCAGTTTTGGTACCGAACGGCACTGACTACTGCCTGACTACTGACTACTAATGCTACTACTACGCTGACTACTGGTACTGCGTGATGACGGCAAGAGACCCAACGGAATTACTCTTATTCCTTGGAATATGGAACGGCCTTTAGTGTGGGACTGCGACGCTACATGCGTTATACACTGGCGTCGTCTCACTGAACCTTCTAGATACGTCAAAACAGGCAGGTATCGTGACCAAATGCCTCAAGCGGTGCAAATATTCCAGCCTTGACTACTTGTACTTATATGTATTCTGTCTCTTGACAGTGGTTACTTATTGGTGCCGTGCCGGGGTAGAAACGAAACGGGGTTTCGAAATTTTTAAGGATTTGTCGGTGAGACTGAAATGTTTTTTACGTGGCCAAAATGATGGCCTGTATTTTGGTCAGAAAGTTAGCCTCGCAATCCAGCGAGGCAACGCGGCCAGCATTTTGGGCACTCTGCCTGAAACCAGACATCGCTTGAACTATCTCTACAGACCTTCGTATGCTCTACAATTAGTTTAGTTTTGCTTATTGATAGGTGTAGGTGGTTTGTTGAATATTTGTTGTTTCAATTTATAATTACCACTCTTCGAAGAAGTTAGATTAAGACTAGAATTTGTAGATTATTATGTAGACTAGAAATCTAGAATATCTAGATTATCTATAAAATGTAGCACAATAGTGTCAAAGATATACCAATTTAAATTTGGGGAAAACGTTTGAATAAAAATCACACATGTATTTTTGGTTTTTATTCGTCTCGCTTAGAATTATCACGATCATATCAAATAAGTAACATTATTTCAATAAATTATAACTTATTTTAAAATGAAAATAAATTAATAATACCTTATGCATATTGATAATTACATAAACTTGACACAACTTAAAGATTTTTTTAGGAAAGTTTTTATAGGACAGTTCCAGTAAGTAGGTATAATTAACTTAGAGGATCTTATTATTAAGTACATTTAGTTATAACTATTCGAATTAATAACTGACATTACATTGAAAAGAGTTTTTATTGTCTAAAATTAATAATCCCACATTTAACAACATCAAAGTAAGTAGACGATATAAAAGTTAAAATTAAAGTTATTAAAATGTAAATATTGTATCTAAATAATTATCTATAAATATGACTAGTTCTCGGACTACATATTTTTTTTACGCAAAATAAA
The DNA here is from genome assembly GCA_932305915.1 of Agriopis marginaria. Classification (NCBI taxonomy): domain Eukaryota; kingdom Metazoa; phylum Arthropoda; class Insecta; order Lepidoptera; family Geometridae; genus Agriopis; species Agriopis marginaria. The sequence goes on along the minus strand of OW029914.1, from coordinate 13,182,567 downwards.
TAACTTACAATGAACTCCATAGAGAAAATGCTTAAAAAATCTGTATAACTTAATCTCCTTATTCTGATAGTTTTTTTTTAATATAGACTCGCCATACGGCAACTCTATTGTACAAAAAGTTGGGTATTTTTGCTGACACTAGTGCCACGCGAAAGCCAGGCGTTTACCGATGTTACCAATGATATACCAATGATATCCATTGGATGTTGCTAATATAGAGTGCGGATAACGCATCTATATATAAAAACATCTAAGTTAATAATATGTACGTTTCTTACTGCATATTCTTAATTTTTTACAAAACCCTTTTGCACAGGTAGTGCGCAGAGCCAAGTTAATTAGCCATCATTATCTACCACCAATTGAACGCACGCAGAACAGATGGCCTATGGGGCCGATGGGGCCGAAGAGTTCTCGATTAGAGACCACGGACCGGTAAGCGCAGCGTAAGAAAGACTCACAAGATGGACAGACGACCTACAAGAGGCCGCAGGAAACGCTGGATGCAGGCCGCTTCCAACCGGCCCTTTTGGAGATCGATGGGGAAGGCCTGTGTCCAGCTATGGACGTCCTATGGCTGATATGATGATGATGATCTTCCACAAATATATAAGTAACAAAAATCTTTTATGAGGCACATTATCGATAGGTATTCTAACTCTAGCGTCTCGTCTCCAACGATATTCCTTCTCAAAATCCTTTGCATAAAATTTCAGACCACACCAAGAATTAGTCCAAATAAGTTACCTAAAAGTCGGAATAACCTTTAGCTCCAACATCTAGCGAGACTGGTCTGTAGTAATCTTTCATCTCTCCCCATCCTCTGGGAGCCACATTGAAGTTTGGTCCGCAGACCAACGGCAGACGAGGACTTTTTGGAGACGCATAAACATCGTTCAGTTTCGTTGGTGCTAGAGGAACTGGCAGCTCTTGATTTGCGATGGAGATTGTCGGTGCCGTAATCGGGAAGGGCTCCATCTTTGGGATGCTGTTAGGTGAGTGCTTTAGGGCGGATTTGGGGTAGGTCTTCTGGTTGCGAAGACTCGAGGGCGGGCGGTAGGCTGTGTCGTGGCTCGCGACTGGAGTCGGGGTGGAGCAAGTGCTGGATGTGTTACGACCTGGAAGAATCAAACAATTGTTTGGGTAATTAAATAAGTATATTCATCATCAGCCAGAAGACGTCCACTGCTGAACATAGGCCCTCCCCTTTAGAACACTACCCATTACCCATCTGCAGATTTCTGGGTGGCGCAACTGACACATATCTAATTTGGGGTAGCACTTAAAACTGCTTTGATGTTTATGAATTTATATTTACACCGCACCAGCGGCGTCATGTATTTAAAATTACGTGGAAGCAGTAGTGGATCCAGGGGAGGGGGACACAGGGGCTCAAGCAAAAACGTATCTGGTTCCACTGCTGACAAATCTCAAAATCGACGTCGTTGAAGAATTATCCGAGGAGAGTCGCTATGCTTTAAATAAGCAAAGTAAATGTGTGCTTTTTTAGTTTACATTGATAGGGCCTACCCTCGGTTGGGTTAAGCCTTTCAACTCCCCCCCCCCGAACCGAAATCCTAGATCCGCCACTGCGTGGAAGTAGGTAAGTTAAACAAAACCAAAATAACATCAATTTTTTTGTCAAACTTGGTCGTTGAAATTTCAGAGTAAAATGATAGTTCACCTTCTTCGTTACATTTATGAATTAGGTCTGTAATGGTATGAGCAGGTAGTTGTATTTTACTTTTTCGTTTAGCAACTTTTTTGTTTCTCAATCATGAAGATTGATAAGCACAGGTTTAGTATGATAAATATTCAGAATTAGAATAGCCTTTATTGTAAAAACTGTAATTCATCGCTAATTACAAATATAATGAATAGTTTTAGTGTATACTTGTAATTACAAATATTATGCATTAGCCAGTGGTGGATTTGGATTTACCAGCAGGCTGAGTAGGCAGGAGCCTAGGGCGGCAAATTTGTAATAGGGTAATTTTTTGTTAAATCTCTACATCTCTTCTCTATTCTCGTGTCTGTCTGTCTGTATGGCCGCTAACTCCTCCTAAACCACGCCACCACAACCACGGATTTTGATGCGGTTTTCACCATCAGTTAGATACATTTTCAAGGAAGGTTTATATATATATTATATATACTAGTGACCCGCCCCGGCTTCGCACGTAAATTACACCCGTGCGAAGCCGGGCGGGCGGGTCGCTAGTTATGTATATAATTATTTATATTAAGAGCTAATTATTTAGATATTTATTTTAAGATAAATTTGATTTGAGATTGATGTGAGATAATTATTTACAAAAACTAAATGCATCATATGTTTATATAATAATACCTAATATGTCTGAGACCACTTAGATAATTTTTTCTACAATTTGCGTAATTGCATAATTGTGAACTAGGGTATTGAATCGTAGATGTCATAGAGGGGCGGCAAAATTTGACTAGCCTACTGGCGGCAAATGGCATTAGCACATTAGAATCACGCGAACATAAAATGTCAAATCATCGAACGTGACCAGTCCAGCTGCTGCATGAACTCTGCGCTCGCGCATGTATTTTAATAATGCTTGGCGCACGGTCAACCTGTCAATTTCGTCACGCTTGTCATGTTCTGTCAAACTTTGTCGCGGGGGACTATAAAATAATGGTAGCCGTCAGTGAGACCGTTTGTCTTGTCGGTCTACATCTGCTGGACTTTAGATCGCCTGGCGTAGCGTATAAGGTGTTGTATGTAATCTAGCAAACAAAAGTCTTTAAAACTAAGTAGAATTGAAGCTTTTCTAGTTATTTACAATTTCGACTAACTGACATATGCTGGACTTAGGCCTCCCCAAAAGGGCTTTATACTTACTATAAAAGTCCTTTTCAAATAGCATGGCACTTAACAAGTGGTTTGAAAAGTTGTATGGAATTATCGACATTTTTAGAGCTATTAGCTTGAAATTTATTGTTTATACTGTTGATTCGATATAAATTCCTTACTATATATTTATATATTATTACATAAATAATATTATAAAATGCGAAAGTAAGTCTGTCTGTCTGTTTTGCATGCCAAAACTACTGAACCGATTTAAATGAAATTTGGTACACAGATAGTCTAGATAGAGCCTGAGAAAGGACATAGACTACTTTTTAATGCGAAAAGAGGGTTGTAAGGGATTGAAAAGGTGTGGGGGGGGGGGATAAAAGTTGTATGGAAATATCGTAATTTTTAGAGCTATTAAGCTTGAAACTTTGTTTAGGCTGATGATTCGTTATAAATAAATATGACATTTAAAGTTTGTAAAAGTTTTACCCACAAGGGTGTAAAATAACAATAGGGTATAGGTGATTAAAGTTTGTATGGAAATATTATGTAAGGTTTATGTGAATGTTTTATAAGTTTGCGACAAGAGACAAAATATTAGAACTATTCTGATGTTACAGATCCTCACCTCTTCCCTCGTGTACCCACTTCACGGACCGCTTCTTCCGGTTGACGTACATGCTCTGTCCCCTGCTCATGTGGTTACTGGAGTCGCTGAGGCTCTTGGAGATGGATCGAGCCAGGTCCATCTGCTCCTTCACTGTCGGGTGCACGCCCGGCACGTAGAATGCAGATGATGCGAAGGTCTTCTCTGGAATTGTAAAGAGATAGGTACTTTAGAGCTTCCTGAGGGACAAGTTAACAAAGCAAGAGAGCTGCCCTAGATCTCAATTCTCAACTAAAATTATTTACAATACATGATATTCAGAAAACCCGTACGAAGCGCTTTGATTCAACATTTATTGTGCAAACTGCTAGTTTGTGGAATTCGCTGCCTGAATAGGCGTTCCTCTAAAGTTACAATCTGGGTGTCTTCAAGTTGAGAGTGAATCGGTTTCTTCTAGGCAAGCGTGCTCCATCGTACACCGCATGGCGGCCAAGCGCAAGCCTATCTATTATCTCTTCTCTATCTCTACATAGTATAAATTAAAGTCACTTTCCGCGTCTGTCAGTCTGTATGGCTGCTAACTCCTCCTAAACCACGTCACGGATTTTGATGCAGTTTTCACCATCAGCTAGATAATTTTTCACGGAAGGTTTATATATATAACTAGCAACCCGCTCCGGCTTTGACCGTAAATACACCCGTGCGAAGCCGGGGAGGGTCGCTAGTTCTCAACTAAAATTATATACAATACAAATAAGAAGCTGATGTCTATTAAGGTCGAAGAACAACCTCTCCCTAAGTCCCCTCCCGCAATCTGAAACTTTTTATGGTAAGTCGATTTCATTTCAGGCAGTTCAGATGTAGAACAAATTGCCCGTGTCTATCAGCCATTCTCCATTGCTTGCTACTTTCAAAGAACGCGTATGAACGAAGAGCTTTATTTGTCAAAGTTGCAGCCTTGTTAATATCGTTATGTCGAACAGCTTATTCATATCAGACGAACTAACATCATCACTGAACATCAGGCGAGGTGGCGATCAAACGCAAGCCTATTTTTATAAGTATAACAAAAAACAGCATCTGACGCGGACTTGTAAGTACGTGAACAAGGATAACTTGAAAAATATTAAAACCCCCCGATAAAAAACTTAATAATCATCATCAGCAGCCATTTAACGTAAACCGACACCCACAAGATGGACAGACGACATAAAAGAGACCGCAGGGAAACGCTGGATGCAGGCCGCTTCCAACCGGCTCTTTTGGAGATCGATGGGGTACCTATATCCAACAGTGGAAGTCCTACGGCCGAAGGGAGGAAGGAATTTATACTTGTTTCATCAGGTAATACTGACCAAACTTCCTGTCCTTTTTGATGATATGCTCTTCAGCATCAGGCGCGGGTGTGAAGATCTTGTTGAGGTCCACCTCCTTGTCGCCCACCAGCACCGGCTTGTTCTCCAGGTCCTCCTAGAATACGCCATGTCATGAGGTCAAGGGCCACGCGTTCTCAAGGTCTTACGTACTTAAGAATTATCGGAAAGTGTAATTGTCGGATATCGACGGTCTTTTATTTATAGTTTATGGTAATACTAGATTTGGAACTCTATGTAAAAACAAAATTAATGATAAAGTTATATGATTATTTACCGTACCGGGATATTTACCGTGGTAAGGTTGTGGAATGAGCTCCCGACATTTCGGCGCAGTTACATGCACCATGTTCACGGGAAGACTGAAGAATGCGGGTGGTTGGCCGAACAGTTAAAAAGTTAGGTGCAGACATAACGATCTACCATCTTTCTTAGTAATATCCCATAAATAGTCATATAACTTTAGTGAACAGCCGTGATAGTTTAAAACAGTGTTTTAAAGTTATTGATAATAAAACTTTAAATTTTTTTTTTCTTTCTTTTCGAATTTTCATAAACCCCTTTTATTTGATATCCATAATATCATAAGGGTTCATAAAAAATAACTGGACCGCCATCTTTGGGAGTCCGCCATATTGGATTTAGAATGACGTCATTTAGTATTGTCATCCAAACTAAACTTGTATGCAAAATTTCAGCTCAATCAGTTGGGGATAACCGTTTTAAAATTCAGTTGCAAGATGTATTTGTACAATGTAATTATGTTTTGTGATTATTATTAATGTAATGTGAAGTAAGTAATAGAAAGGTACCTATGCAAAGAAAGAAAAAAAGAAAAAGTTTGTGACCAAATTACGTTTTTAAAAATAGCAGTAATAAGGTCACAAAATGTGATGTACAATACTGTAAGTATTCAAAATTTAAATTAGTACGTAAGCGTGCGTAAGCAAAAAAAAAAGGCAATGATAAAAATATATAGGTACACAGTTGCGATCTGCACAATTTCGCCAAAACTAGAAGTCAGAAAAAGTTATCTAATATTTATACAGGGTTGTTTTTAATGTACCTACCAATTATCAATTTAAAAACCGCCTTCAAAATAAGTAAATACGCAATTTCGCAATTCGATTACTTGGGTGACATCCGAACTACAGAACCGATTTTGACGAAATTTCTAAGGAATCAATCTGAAAGTATAGCTTTTCAAATAAAAATTAATTTTCCAAATAGGTTTATAAATGACGGAGTTCAGAACAAAAACATTAATAAAACGAATTGCCAACCCCTTTTTTTGAAGTTAGTCAAAATAGTACATTACTACAGCCGCCGGCAACAGAAGCATTTATAGACAAACATAAAAAAAAATTGTAATACTATATTTTGTACATTATTATATTTGAATCCTAAGCGACGTCCGGGCCTGGTTTAATTTTTATTTGAGACCGCGTACTGTTATTGCTATTGAGAGATATTTTTTTTGTATGAAATAAAATAATACGAATTATTAAAAGTAAAATTTTTGTTAATTATGAAGTAGAGAAGTAGCCTGTGATAGGATTATGGTAATTGGTAGGTAATGTACCCAATAAAATTAAAAATAACCCTGTATAATATATTATGTAGGTACCAGAAGGTACATAACATTATGTGAATAAGGATTTCACTTTCCGATAGTTAAGTAATTTTAAAAATTTATTTGTTGACGAAACTGTAAACAACACGAAACAATTATGCATTCATAACAATAAATAAATATGGTAATTAGATATTTAAATAATTATTTAGAGATAAGTATATTGTGCAAGCGAAGCGAGTGCGAATTGGCAAAATATTTACAACACAATTAAAAAATACACACTAAATAATGGGTAATCGATAGATTTTAAGATTTTACCACAAGACAATAACAATAATTTTAGAATTTTAGAGACATTGGTTTCATCCTATTGAAAAATGCCTAGTGAAAATATTTACAAAAACAAATGGAACTAGTGACTGCATGTTTTCGAAAAATGTCGGACAGTCTTACAGAGACGTAGTCGGGTGGCTGCATTATGGCTTCGTCACGTACTCCCGATAGTTCACCATCGTTCTGTATAACATTATTTGTATGAACAATTTATTTCTAAAAATATAGCTATCAAGAATCAACACCTAAACACTTTTAACTGCTTCTATTTGTTTTATCTTCACTTCGGTTAGTTGCAACATCTCAGTCAAATTACAATTAAACGCAAAATATAGCCTCGTCAGTAGATAATATGGATAGGGTGTAAAAAACTTCCATTTTATGAATAACTTATTGAATAATTATTATTAAAATATATACCATAAATTTTAGTAACTATTGTATTCATCCCGGGGCCGTACCGTCGCATTCAGTTTAGGTGATAGCGGAAAATCACGCGAACGTGAATCTTAATGCACTGAGATACGGTTTGCGGTCTCGCAACTTTTCGCAATCACCTAAACTGAAACGCGTAAGGCGCCTAGTTCTGAACCGTAAAAATGTCAAGTCTCTAACTCAATACTTTAAAATTGATTTTTGTATCGAAAAGACAAACAATTAAGAGAGGTAATCAAAACGTGGTAATAATGACATGAGATTAATTTTAAAGGAATACAGTAATAAATTTTACCCGATTTGTGTGCCAGAAAGTGGTTCAGTTTTTTTAATTAAATAATTTGATCCAATTTTGAATATGAGAGATGTAAAGGCCTTACAGAAAACGGATATTCCTGTTCTAATGGCGGCAAAATATGTCCACGTTCTTCACATTCCCTGGACTCTCCATCGTTCTGTATAACATTTAAAACTTGTACACACAGCCTTACTTTATGGACATCAAAAGTACGTCAAAATAAAAATAAAATAATGTACTAGTTTTTACTTATTTAATTAAAATATAAATAATTAAATTTAATTAAAATTTGTACTTAAAAATACATAAATATATGTAAATTTGCACTTTCTTTGTATTTGTATTTGGATTTGTACTAGTACTGTCAATAAAAGAAACCTGCAGATACGTACGAGTACCTTTTTTACGATACGACATTTTTTTTTTCGATTTTGCCTGTGCGCTTTGGTTGTGCATTTGTATGTGCGCTTTACTATCTGACGGCACCCGGTTCGATCTTCGGCCCTGCACCGATGACTTATTTAGTATCTAAATTATATGCAGTTTATGTCATCGCTCAAAAAAGTTGAAGGAAAACACCGTGAGGAAACCGGAATGTCCAAGAACCTCAACGGTTCAAAGACATATGACATTCACCAACATGCACTGGGCCAGCATGGTGGATTAGGGCCCATCCTCTCTCTCTGAGAGAAGGCCTGTGTCCCAGCAGTGGGAACATGATAGGCTGATCTGATAATGAAAATACGAATATCTCTTTAAATATTTTTTTATGATAAATAAGTCTACCTACACCTAATATGTCTTTTATAATAATCTATGATCTATGAAAATAACAAATTAAGAAAGAACTATGCAAATAGTTATATAATTATTTGGATGTCTCTAAACCCAATTTTTGCAGGTCTGCTAGTGAACCACGTAACTAGGGCCTGCATAATTTTGAATAATGTTGGACAAGCCTTACGGAAGCTGGTTCCGGTATTTCCACCAACTTTGCATTATCTTCCACGCGATCTCCGGACAAATCTTCCTCGGTCTGTGTGACATTTTAAAACAAAATAACAATAAGTTTTTTAAATATGATATGACTGAAATTCACTCGCATTTGTCTGTTTTTTTAAAGTTTGCCACAGAAAAATAAAAACGATTTAAAAAAAAATTTGGTTCCTATATTAAATTTTTCTTTAATATTTTGGATGTCTCTAAACCCAATTTGTGATTGCAAGCCATCTATGAAGTCCTGAACTAGAGGCCACATGTTTTTGAATAAGTCAGGATAAATTCTTACAGAAGCAGGCTCCTGACATATCGATGATTTTTCTTTTGGCTCTTCACCGTATCCGCACAATTCCCCGGATTCACTGTCGATCTGTGTGATATTTTAGTTTCTTTATTAAATAAGCCTTTTTAATTAAATTAATAAACCAGAAAGCATTGAAAACAATTAAAAAAAAAAACTATGATTTCTAGATAAAAAAGAAGGCCAAGAGATTGGATTAAAGTTCTATTACAAAACAATATAGAGGTTATTTTTGTATTTTTTATTCTTGTACTTAGTGTTTAACGGCCATGATTTAAAACCCCATTATCAAAAAACCTTTGAAGTATCTATCTTAAAATAAAGCTTAATTACACGGCAATTAAAGCGGAAAATTGATTAAAAATTGCACATTCAACCTATAATCTTTTGATATGACATGTAAAGCTCGCTGGCGCCGACCCAAGCGTCCCTTGGCAAAGTTCCGACATAATTTACGATCACAAGCATTTTTCAGGCCAAACGTATGAAGGACGCATGGTTTATTAATTACATTGTAATTCTACGTAAACAAGGAAAATTACAGGGCGTTAAGAGATTTAGGCGTTAATCTTTATTTAAAAAATACAGAGTAACCACAGACTTCATACTTAGATATAGGTCTGTGCCACAGACCTATATTTTCTATAATAATTATGTAAGATAGGTCTGTAAGAGTAATGCTGCGCAGGATTTTGTCGTTCATAATTCTGGAAGGAATCATTCTTCAGCCAAGTACCGTAGTGTGTGCTGACGAAAAAATTGAACGTTAATTTTAGTAGCTTCGTTGGTTATTATTTGATTTGCGTAGTTACTTAGAATGAATTAACAAAATTGTTAAAATAAAATTCTTCCGAAAGCCTCAGTAAATGATAACCTTATATTATATTTGACGATTAATAACTTTATACCATACAAATTTACAAGCTTACAAACTTTACCTCTTTATAATATTAGTGTCAAAATACAAAAAAATCTTAGGTACTTGTAAAAATACTACGTTGCAACGACATTTTTTTTGACGGACCAACAGAATAACCCAATTATTTGTACGTACATACTAAACAACACAAGCAATTTATTATTTTAGATTGATATCACGATGTATGTTGATTAATTTTTTAATTTGAGCGGTCTGCCAATGCTGGCCTAGTTTAACCCGAGGCCAAGACTACGCCAGGGCAGGTTCGATGCCCTGTGAATTTGGCAGTAAATAACACAATCATGTAGATTATTGTAGAACCTTTGAGTATAGATTTTATTTCGTCATTATGTAGAACACGTACCTATCTACATGTAGGTTTGATATATCCAACTAAAGTCAAGGTGTAACTGAATGGCGAGAAATGGGCAAGAAAGTACGTGTATTAACTTCGAAAATAAAACAACCTTCTTTCTCCTTCCCTCTTAATAGGATTTTGGCGTTGCACTTATTGTGCATTTGCCAGTGTCGAGTATTGAAATATTTTCATGTTTAATTAAATAATATAGTCAAACAAGTCATAGACACCGTCAGGGTCAAGCAAAGTAAGTCATGGTCATGTCAAACTCATGCCCCTGTAAAGTGGAGGCTTTACAAGAGGCTTCTATGGAGCTTCGGAAACAACTCGGAAAGACATGTTTCGCCTCGTTATATCACTTATAACGTGCACGAGTGTGGACTCGAGCACGTTCACGAGCACTTAATAAATAATAATCCACCATTGTTACACATTAACACGCGAAAATACACAAGTTTAGGAAAATAATAAAACGAGCCGACATGTTTCTTTTTCACTTTGGGGCCAAAATTTTTTTTTTGCCATAGAACATTATTTTAGCCGTTCTTACGTGGATTGGTTTCATGATTTTATTCGTTCGTTCGGCTAGTGAATATGCTTGTCTGTTTGCAAGTGATATAACGCGGTGAAACGTGTGTTTACGTGATCTTTCCACAGCTCCATAAAAGCTCTTGTAAAAACTCCACCACTTTACTAGGGCATGAGTTTGACTTGACTGTGACCTACTTTGCTCGACTATGACTTGTTTCACAAAATTCAATAAAACTTGAAAAATATAAATAGGTTCTCGATGCACTAGATTGTGACGCCAAAATCCTCACAGAAGAAAGTTGGAGGAAAGAATAAAATAATAAAAAATATTACGGTTCTAGATTTTGACAGATGACCTGTCAAAGAAACTTATCAATCAACGTCACATCTCTGCAGTCTGCACTACTCTGCAGTGCATTTCTTCGAAAGACGTTATATTATATACCTACCTTTAGGGTTAAGTCTATGTTTAGGGTATAATAACGTCTTGATTTCTTTGCAGTTCATTTCATATGAAAGAGCTGCCAGACATTTTACTCAGTCTTGGCAGTCGTCGGACTGACGATTGCTTGAACACTTGGACTATCGTTTCAAACGTCATATAGATTGGTACACGAAGATTTATTATATCTCTCTGGCTAATAGCTTCAGTAATTATAATTTATCATAAGTACAGATTTAGAATCATTACTGGACTCGGTCTAAGCATTTATTTGGTATGACAGCTGCAATAATATTGTAAAAAAAGCTGAATATAACATTTTCTTTTAATATTTCACTGAAGTGTATCGGGTATCTATACAGTCTTATGTTCAAACCCGTATTCTAAGATTAGTAGTAAGTATAAAATCTTTGCCCGTATTTATCAGAATTCGTGGTTTTATTTCAGCTTTTTTTACAATACATTTATACCTATGTTATTACAGCTCATGCAGCTGTTAAAGCAAATAGCAAGCAAATGCTTGGACGCAGTCTACTGCTTGCAACTTCAATGGGTCTTGAATCTCTAAGTAAATATTTATCTAGGCACTTCATCGATTCAACAGCAAGCTCGAAAAGTACCTAAAATATAGTAGGTACCTACCAACCTAGATGTCAATTTCGAAATTCAAAATGTAAGTAGGTTTATAGAATTCGAACTTTTTTCTCTCACGTCAATACCTAATTACCTATACCTATTCGTATTTCACCCACAGTAGGTTAACAACGTCCAATTCCCTGAATGTCTAGTCATATATTATTGCTAAACGTCTATCAAGGAATATTTTGCTAAGACTGCCTACATTCCAGTGAGTAGGTTTAACAGACCGGCAAACTGAATTCTTCCTAAATTCCTATTCCTAGCCTTGATATTCGTAGAGTTCTGTTTCTAGTTCATAAATCCATCCAGATAATGTTTCTAATTTTCCAATAGACTTCTAGATATATCTGAACTGAACCACTTCAGTTCGGAATTTTTCGAAAAGGTCATCGCACTGCAGTTCAAACAACGACCTAGATTGTAAATAGACGTTAAAAGCTTTCAGTTTTTAAGTGACCCTGCTTTGGGTGAAATTAAGTGGTCATTGACTTTTGTAGAGTTTTCGAGAGCTGAAAAGCAGTCTCAATGACGTCTAAAAAAACGTCTCAAAAGGTTCAGCGTATACGGGTGTATTTGGTGGTCAAACGCGGACTTATCCACGTAAAAAAAAAACTGAGACAGGTAAATGGAGTAAAAGCTTATGACAAAGATACTTTGCTGATTTATAATATTCTAAATTCTCTATTTTATCTATTGCACGCAGCATAACTGTATTGTACAATTATTATTATATATAAAAAAAAGTTTTAATAATTCTCAAATCATTGAACTTTTAGCTAATTTCCCGCCACTTTGTAGATAGATAGATAGATAAACTCTTTATTGTTCACACCACACATAATAAAACAGCTTAAAAACTAGTGCAACAATCGGCGGCGGATCTCTTCCAGGCAACCTTAGGATGGAGAGGATTTATACAGGAGGTAGAAGGCGGGGCGTGCAATATTAAATAATGTGATATAGTTATAATATAAACCGTACATTCTAATAACAATACATACTAATACTTATATTACTTAAAATTACGATAATATACTAATACATAAAATATAAAATCTATTAATATGAGCAGTTAAATAAACAACAACAGCGCTAACAAGGTGGCAATTGCGACAAATAAAATTGCTTTACATGGTCTTTATAAACAGCGAGCGATGGAGCGTGTCTAATATGCACGGGCAACGCGTTCCACAATTGAACAGCCTGAAATGCAAACGATTTGCCATAAAAAGTTTCGGAACGCGCTGAACGACTTAAGGGACAGGGTATCCTTTGATCTAAGAGGACGAGAATGAAAGGTCTGCCAGAAAGTAAAGAGTAGTAGAGTTTGTACGCGTAGGGCTCGGCCTTCGGCCTCGTCATCTTTACATATTTTTTTAATCTTTTCGTTGTTGTATTATAATTTTAGGGAACACTTGTCTTGTGCAAAATTTCACGCTTCTAAACCCAGCGTTGTCTATCAGTGAGTACATTACCATGCAAGCTTTATTCAAACTTTATGAATTATGATTTTCAACCAACTCGCTGTCTTAATAATGCGCTGTCTTTTTATCTTCATATATACTTGTCCTAGCGGTGTAGTTAAGTGACAAGATACAATTTTCCATCATTATTAAAACGGTAACATTTATAATCATAACTCATTGTTAATAATAATCGTTGGTAATATCTTCTCATTTATATCCTTTACAAAAACCTTCAAAATGGAGGTTTTTTTCTCCGTTCTTGGCATCGCATGCTGTGCATTCGGCCAGCTTTCAGTTTTAGTTTGTTTATATAATACTAGCTGAATCCCGCGGTGCTACCCGCTATTTTCCGATTTTCCCGCATTATCTAAAAGAATAAGTACCCTATGTCCATCCATATGATGTACACTATCATCCTGCCAAAATTCGTTAAGATCGGCTTAGCGGTTTTGTCGTGAAAAGCGAACAAACATCCAGACAAAGAGACAGGGTTACTTTCGCTTTAATATATTAGTAAGGATTTCATGTTCTTCAAAAGCCTTCATAAAAACTTCACCTCAGTTGGTAAAGAACTTGAATTTCGAAGACTTTTTCGGGAAAACTAAAGGACACGTTAATATGTTTATTTGAAAGGAACACTGATCAGAAAAGTAAAGTAAATATTTAAGAAATAGAGAAAGGAAAGACTAAAGGAAATTATAATATAACGTTATTAGATAAAAATTGATATTAAAAAAAAAAACAAGGCTAGCTTTATTTAGTATTTGCTGGGATACCTTGTAATAACATACCTAACCTTAAAGACAAAATGAAAACATGAATAGCAAAACTTGATAAATATTTTGTTTGATGTCTCTATTTCATATCTAGCTCTAAGTGGTCCATTATTTTCAGTTTGAGTCCATATGACATTTTTACTATCTTCATAAACTTTTTCATGATAAAAGAAACACTCCCGATTTCTATATTTCCCAAGAGCTCTGTTAACCGTTTAAAATAAACATAAACTAAAACTTCATAATGCGCGATCATTGGCCCAAGCTTCAGTTTAATTATAACTGATATAGGTTAATCTGTTTGTCCGTCTGTCCACGAGACTGTTTTGCCGTGTTTTCACTCGTTGGAGAGCCAAAAACATCTAACTGGAGTTTAAATTAAAGTCATGGTTTAGCTCAGGTGATTTTTACAAGACTGGATAAATCCCTTGACTAGAGAGTAATTTGGTTGGTCAAAATTGTAAATTAAATTTAGTGAATATGTTTGTATGTTTATCTTATACGTTTTTAAATGAGAGTGCTTTATGTTTGTTCAGACGCTGTGCGTTTTAGTTATTTTATATATTTATCTTTGTCGGAAAATTGAGGTTAGAATGTTTGTTCAGTAGATTTTATTTCTAAGTAAAGTTTTGAGAAACATTTTCAAAACGTTTGCTTCGTCTGGATGGAAGCCAGATGTCGTTAAAGCATTTACCTAAGTAAAATCAACTCTATTGTCAAGACAATAGAAGCTGACTACAGCTTAAAACTGGCCTATATTATACCTACTTTTTACCTTGCTAGAAATAATCAAAAGATAAATAAAAATACTTATAGGAATTATAATACTTAGTTAGTGAGAAAAAAATGTCAGTACGTCTAACTACTTCAAATAAAAATATATAAAATTAAATAATACTTTAGATAATTCATCGTTCGTTGGAGAGCAAAACTGACAAACAATGCTAAAAGATTTTTTGATATAAAAATTTTTGCAGCTGTCATTTATCCATTATAGTTACAAAATATTATACTTTATACTTGGTCCACTCTGACAAAACTGTAATAACATTGTGAAAAAATTTAATATCAAAAAAATATTTTAATATTTCATTGTAGTTACGTTCAAAATGCAAAATCTAGCAAAACTATCAGAATTTATAGTATTCATTCGACATTTTAAATTTTTTTTTGGTCTAATTGGTCTAGTTGGTAGTGAACCTGCCTTCTGAGCTTGGGGCGTGGTTTCGATTCCCACCTAGGACAAACATTTATTTTATGTAATAAACATTTGTGTTTGTTCTATATCTGGTTGTTAATATCTATTTAAGTATGTATTTAAACCTGTATAGGTATGTATGTATATCAGTTTCTGGCCGCCATATCACAAGCTATGCTTAGTTTGGGGTCAGATGACCGTGTGTGCAAAAATTTCCCGAATATTTATCTATTTATTTCATCTTTTAACCGGTGTTGTCAGAGCTATAATACTTGAATCGAGTAGGTACACTTAGGTATAGTTTTTTATGTTAAGAATGGTTCACATACGATATTAATAAATCATATTTTTTCCTATTTAATACCATATTCGTAAATATTATAATTAGGTTGTAATGTAAAATATAACCTAGTTATGACTTTGTTCATCATATAAAACTCTAGATTTCAATTTTGCTCCCCAACTTCACAAATTAAATTGTAAAATAAATAAATACGTAAATACCAGTGTGACACTCCGCCGTGATTGTTAGAAGCTCTTACACTAACAAGGAATGCAGTAACTTACCCAACTTACAGGGAACAACTTATAACTGAGGTTTGTTAGGAACTCCTTCTTCTGTGGGTCGAACATGTCCGATGGCTTGAACCCTCGCTTGGTGACCAGAGCGCTGTTGACGCTTGAA
This sequence comes from Agriopis marginaria, assembly GCA_932305915.1. Taxonomy (NCBI): domain Eukaryota; kingdom Metazoa; phylum Arthropoda; class Insecta; order Lepidoptera; family Geometridae; genus Agriopis; species Agriopis marginaria. Next base: position 13,166,804 of record OW029914.1, on the reverse strand, counting down.
GAACTCTTCACGTCATCGTAGCTGTCTCGATGGATCACTCTGTCGTTGAAGGTGTGGATACTAGACATCTTGTTTGAGGAGTACTGGCTCTCGCTTATCGTCATCATTTTGGCTGTCTTTGACTTTGCACTTTTTTATTTATTTCGCACTTACACTGTTTTGTTTTTTAGTCTTCGATTCGATTAAAAATTGTGAGATCTAGAATGAATTTCAAATTAATAAGGTAATTTTATACACTCATTAAAAAGTTGTGTGATATTAGTAATTTGATGGATTGTATTGTCAACTCGCGCTCACACTTTCCCTGACTAAATAGATCTGCGTATTTTCACTGGGGATGAATCATAGCTGTTGTGTAGGTATTGTGACGTCATTCGACGTAGCTCCGTGGGTGCTTTCGGAATATTTGCCAATGCAAAACAGAGGTATGGGTGTCAGTGGTACAGCACATACATGTACCTATGTTATGGAATGGACAACACTTCAGTCACGTAGACAGATCTACAACTGAATAGACACCGCGACACTCCAACTTGTATGAAAGTGTGCCATACATTTTGTACCAACTATGACGTCACAAGAACAATTTAGGGGTCAATCGCACAGGCAATTGCTCTCGAAGAGTTTTTACAGTTTACTATGTTTTGACATTTTGTACATCAATACAAAAAAAACATGTGCGCACTGCTAAGACGACGAAGAATCAAACTGAATTATGCAGCGTACTACTTGGGAACTTTGTACGTTTATAAACGTTTTTGAAGATAAAATAATCAGTGAGTGAGGATAAAAAAAACTGATTGGGCATTATCTTTAGAATAACATGGTAAATAGTATAGAGCATTTTTTTTAATATCCTCCGCCATCTTATAAAATATCAATACGATAATGGTTTTATACTATTTGCAGTGTTATTCTAACAATACAACCCAATCGGTTCTTTAAAATTTTTACTCACAGATTTTTTATCTTTTTAGAAATGTTGCAAACTTGCGAAAGAGGTAGCTAAGGCCGTTGAGATACGCAACAGACATGTAAAGTAGGTGAACACGCGGTGTCTTTCATGACAAGAGTCTCTGGTTACGTACGTGTTTGAGGTAGCGCCTGTGAAAGTATTTAGTGACCGGTTGTTGTTTTCGTAAACCACAAAATTAAATCACTATTTGTGTTGTTTTGAAAATGCTGCTAACATAGGTTACGTTAATAAGTTTAGGTTCATATAGGGTGAGTATTCGGAAGGATTTGTAAGTTACAGCGATGTGGAAAAATCCAATAGCACTCAACATTCTGACAAGCCACATATGAATATGGAATAAATTATGGTAAAATTAATTGTTAGCAAACAAGTTAGTAGGAAGCTCTGCCCACATCACGTGAACCATATGGTGACAGCGTGTCTGTCCGCCTTGTCTGTCAAATCAGTTGTGGGTAGGAAAGGAAACCAAAACAGTCACTGCTAAGTGTAAGCAAGTTAGGACTACATCTGGAAGAATGAATGTGCTCTTAAATTTACACAATAATTTAATTAGTCTTGTTTTATGTAAGTCATAATGTTAATCAATTTTTGTGGTCTGTGATTCGATAAAGTAACAATATAAAAGTATAATTAATTATACGTTAGACAGATGGCAGTGGTTGGTAGCAAAAAGCTGAAGATCAGGCTGACTAGCGTGCCTTGAGAGAAGCCCATGCCCAGATTGGACATAGATGGGCTAATTATGATGATGATCACAAATACCTAACAAAAAAAAATCAACGAGTCCCTTGTCGCTGTTAAGTCATATAGCTCGTGGCGTTGGACGAGGGAAGGAGGAGCAGTGTCCAGGAATATTGCTTCCGACAACTTGCTGCGGGGGTACCACGCACCAGTGCGTTTCTACCTATGGAGAATATTGAGTAGGTTATACCAGTCAGGTGTAGAGGCCTGCTACCGAGGGGGCTTCAGAGGATATAATCTCGCATAATTCGGCTGTATGTTCCCAAATACCGCCTGGTATTTTTGATGACTTTCCACACAAAAGTAGGTTCTTCGATTAAATAGAAGTATGGCATGGTAAATGGCATAGCATAAAAGAAGAGTGACGCACGTGGACCAAGGTTCAGGGCAGAAAACACGGTTTTGTTTAATAATAGAGCACGTACGTACTGTTTTGATAATAGCAGCAACTCTACCAATTTTGTCAAATGTTTTGATACAAAGTACTACGTAGAAATGTAAAATAATATTTCAAGAATTCACAATATCATTTAGTAAGTATAATAATAATTATTAATATGTAAGAATGAAAGAATGACAGGATGAAATTAGCTCGATTGACATGAAGGACTGGTCCAGCACAGCATAGCATAAGATAGAGAGAAGTGGAAGAAAGGAAGAGAGGCCTTTGCTCAGCAGTGGGACAGTAAACGGCTGCAAAATAACATAAAAATAATAAGGATGGAATGACTAAAAAATATTCCTTCTTGTCATGCTACGTAGTAGCGTTACCAAGTCTGTGTTGTTATGGCATTGAAGCGGCGAATGACATTAGACATTCTTTTGTGATTCTTGTCATATTTGAAGATGGATTTCCTCAAAGTTGCAACTTATTCAGTTTATTTTTAATGTAAAACTGCCTAATTGTTTTTTTTAAATCTTTAATTAATCTAGCTGATCTTTAAATATTTTACGTAAATCTGAATTATAATAATGTGTTTTACGTAATTCAATTTAAAAACAAGTATTTTTAATATTAGATGGGCTTTTTCTACACTTTTTTATTTACATATGATATTATGATTCAAACGTCAATCAGTTACAATGATATTTCTATATTTTTTAGATAATTTCTTGAAACCAGAGCAATGAAAATGTAATTTCTTTTGAACGCGTATCTACTTCAAACAAATACAATCTTTACGCTTCTTCCAATGAAAATCATAGATCTCTTATTGCGTTTATAATAAGCTTGAAATTTGTTCAGCTAAATCTGTAGACGACTGCAATAGCTCTATCTGTAATGTACGAAAATAAATGCTTTAAAAATCGGTTGCCAAGCTGTTTGAACATATTTTGTTTACGGGGTTCGGATTCTTTGTTTTCTGACTTACATCGTTTTGAGCTTTGCACGTCGAGGTCGACATAAATTTAGTAAAAAAGCACAACAAAACTTTACTTTATATTTAATATTACATGTGTATTTATTATTCATGTTTATAATATGTAGATATATAAAAAAAAAACAATTCTTGTTTAATAAATAACATAAAAAAAAAAAAAAGCTGCAATGCAACCTTGTGTTGGCGACTGGCGTCGTAAATAGGTAGGTACGTTCCAGAAATGTTAGACTCTAATCATATTTACCAATATAAGTAGGTACTAATTTTATAAATGAACCCAAATCAGTTTTCAATTAGTTTTTTAGAAAACCATAGATAGGTATAGCCAAGTAACAGCTATTTGTTTTGCCAAGTAACAGTTTTCCCGTGAACATGGTGCATGTAACTGCGCCGAAATTTCGGGAGCTCCTTCCACAACCTTACCACGGTAAATATCCCGTTAATAGTCATGATAACTGTTAACAACCATAGTTTAAAATAACCAAGTACCTACCTAAGGTAAAAAAAATATAGAAAACATAAAATTCAGTCAATAGGAGAGATATTCTCCGCAATTATAAAGCTTAGTGGTATCCGTGGTACCTATTAGCATAGAGAAATAATAAATAAATACTAGAATTAGTTATGTCGAAATCTATTGAAATTAGATATTAGTCATCGCGGAAAATGTAACTACCCACATGTGGAAAACAAACAAAACAAGATGGCGACTTGATTCACTCCTATACGCCTACAGAACGAAACACTTGTAAATAAAAAATACACTGAAATTCACGGTACACTTGTTGCAATAATAAATCTTATCAAATGAGTGTTTAGGACCGTTTTTGGTTGTACTTTATGAAAGACGTGGTTCGCTCGCGAGCAGTTTTCGTACTAACTAAAATAAGTCCTGAGACGCCATTGCATAATACGTAGAAAAGCTTCGTCTGGTGTAGAGGGACTGTGATGTAGGGAGTTTTCACGGACACGACAGGAGAAAATATCGGAGGTCAAATTAGATTTAATATTATTATTATTGTTTTAAACATAACGCAACGTAGTAAAGTATTATTGAGAGGTAAGTACTTATTAATAATTTAAAAACAACGATTGTTTTTTTATTTCTCTTTGCTTATCACATTTTCCCGGGAAAAATACATATAATAGGTACTCTATGTCCCCGGTATGTAGATTGTAGGTATGTATTTTCCCGGAAAAATGTGAAAAATTAATTATTGAAATTGTAAATACGAAGCGAGAGAGCCAGCTAGTCTATATTGTCCATAGGCCCGTGTTCGAGACTGTACCAAGGAGTTCAACGCTATAAGGCCATATTTTCATTATCATCAGCCAGATGACGTCCACTGCTGAACATAGGTCTTCCCCTTTAACCTCCACACTGAACGACAGCCTGCCATCCGCATCCACTGGACGCCCGCGACTCTCACGATGTCGTCGGTCCATCTAGTGGGAGGCCTACCTACGCTGCTTCTGGTTCGTGATCTCCAATCAAGAATCTTTCTTCCTCATCGGTTCTTCCAGGCCGCATTGTATTATAATTTATTCAATTATTTATTTATTTATTTAATTGTCGATAAAAATGTTAATCTGTTGAAACTGGCCAGCTTGTCTCCATTTGTCCGACCACCGGTCGAGCGGTGTCGAGCGTGGTCACCCCACTTGGACCCGTCCACTGCCAGTTCTAATTCGGTCCGCGCCGTTGTTTCACCATCCACACGCACGCCGCACATTAATTGCAACGCTAAATACAATTATTGTTTCATGTCTTCCAGAACAGATTTATGAAAATCTCGGTGAAAGATTTCATACTGGTGGTTTCCAAGGCAGAAAGTCTTTGATTTGGTCCTATAAAACGCTGTCTAGGTTTTCAGTTTTGCTAGCTATGTTCCTAACCATAGGTGTTCCCCGATAGTTAATAGGTACAATGTGGGTGTCTTCGAATCAAGAGTGAATCGGTTCTTCTAGGCAAGCGTGCTCCACCGTAGACCGCATCTTCGCTTAACAGCAGACGAGATGGCGGCAAAAGCCAAGCCAATTATTTAATTTAAAAAAAAAACTGACTTGAATAAACGCGTAAGAGGAAGTCAACGGGTCCGAAACTAGACAGCCCATTCTACGGAACAGCTGATGTGTTTTTCGCGATTTAGGGTTGGTCCCATAGTAAAAGTTGTTTATAATGATGAGTTGAGTAGGTAGGCCCCCATTTTTCACCTACTTAAAAACCACTATAACTTCAAATTAAATTAATCAATTATTGTGAGCTATATTAGCGGAGATTAAACATTAATTCTAATTAAAAAAAATCTGGGTCTCTTACCGCCCCCCTTTAGCCCTGCAGCGCCCACAAGGGGGCGTTATCGCCACTTTGGGAACCATTGGTTTACACGAACACATACCACTTGGTTGTTGGGAAACTGATTCACGTAACTACTCTAGAATTTATGAATCAGTTTTTGTTTGTTTTGCTACTGATGATAACTTGCAGCTGTGGTTTCAAAAGGAACATTTTCCTTGAATGGAAGGTGTAGCCATGCAAAGCAAGAAGGAATTCACCCTAGCAATATCTTTTAAAGGTTGATTTTATTCACGATGGAACAAAGGTGGATCCAGCTTTGGTGCCGTGGGGGGTGTTATAATTTAATTTTTATATTAATTAGTGGTCCACCTAGGTCCTGGATCAGCCCTTGGTTTAAACGCGTTTGACGTGAAAGGTTGAGTGTATGTCTGTTATCATTTTTTTCCAATACGACTGGTCCGATTTGAATGCGAAGGCAGGTTTCATTGTAGTGGTTCTCAACTATGTTTGATCAAAATCTGTTCAGCGGTTTGCAAAGTGTGAGCTTTTACCGAGTTGGTCGTGTGTGGTAATGTCGTCATGCGTTTCTTTTTACAAGCTAGCTCCTTCCTAAAAACTACAACCTAGGCATCTTCAAGGCTAGAGTGAATTGATTTCTTCTAAGAAATCAATCACAGTCGATTACAGGGGATTGACAGGGGAGTCGATTTCTCAAAGGCGTTTAGAAAAACCCCTCGGAATAAATAATGTTACCGTCTGTAGCTCTCTCGCTCGCGTATTTTCACATTATTGAAGATACCTATGTCTTTATACCATTCCCTCTCTAAAAAGCTTATTTTATTCGCTGAAAACTGTGAATAAAAAACCTCCATCTCAATGCAACCGCCTTGCCCAAATAATACTCGATACAAACTCGTTAAATCTTTTTATTTTACACAGGAATTACTCACGTAAGATTATGATGATTTTGATAGTTCCACTCCTCCTTAAATCTTTATTTTTCTCGTCGTCTTGGTATAAAGTAGGTACAGTAAGTGCAACTTTTAAATAAAACGGATTTATATTGAGGGCCATGAATCATGAATCACTACGGTCGTGATTCAGTCGGTAGAGTCCTTCACTTGCTCGAGATTCATCTATGAATCCGGCATCCTGGGAGGTCCCGGCAGTGAGGCCTTCGCTTTAAATCCGTCCTTTATTCTAATCGCATAATATACCTACTATAATTTGACGGAGTCAAATGGTAAAGTGATTTTTTCTCTTGTTAGCATTATTACTCCGTAAAATAAAAGGGCCAGCGTGGCGGATATGGCCCAATCACCCTTTCGGAGGTAGGCTAAAAAGTCCAGCAGTGGACTGTTAATAGGCTGATAATGATGATGATGAAAATAAAAGGAATTGGTGGCAAGGCCTCTGGTTTTGACACTTTGCAAATTCGTACTCTGTGTTTTTATATCTTCAATAACATGAAAATACGCGAGCGAGAGAGCTGCAGACGGTAACAGTTTCCGTTTACGCGCATTTTTCTGTCTTGTATTGTACGAACGACTGCAGCGTTACATCTGCGTCGTACCCACGCGCTCGGTTCGGAACGAATTAGAACATAAATCTGGAGCTTTTTATAGGTCAACGGAGAAGTGGTTTATTTTAGGTATTGCTAGACTAGTCGTGTTTTAAAATTGATAATAGAGTAAACTGTGTGGAAACTTTATTCGGGACGAGATAATGATAGGTAAACGACCGTGGCCATTTTCTAGGGTGGGTGATTTTTTGCATAGGTACTGTAGTGTAATGCAGCAATTAATTTTTGTGCCTCTTTTATTGACCATAGTTGGTAATTATTAATAAGTTGATGTTTTGTATTATTTACTATTGACAGTATGATGTATGATTTTATTATTATTATTGATAAATTGTTATTGCAATTAGCCATTGGCGGATCCAGGGGGGGGGGGGGGGCATGGGGGCCATGGCCCACCCCTAAACACCTAGCAATTCAAATACATTCTCTCACTCAGAATCAATTTTTCGATTTGATTCCTTCGAAACTTGTCAGGAATGGCCCCCACCAAAATGAAATCCTGGATCCGCCCCTGCAAACACCATGACATGTAACTTGTGTTATGAATAATGAGTATGAGTGGCTTTCCATGGATAAGAAAATTAACGACTTTGAAAAAAAAAAAACAATACTGTCGGTAATAAACATTTGTGGTGTATTTTAAAATCTTATACTATTATAGAGATCAAAGCACAGCCTTAACTACTGAAGATAAAAAAAAAATGAAATTTGGAGTCGTTACGTATCGATAGAAAATTTAGTTTCCGTTTGCTGTTTATGTTGTATAAACAGCAAACGGCACAAAAATTACTGTGTTGTTGTAGACTTTTTACAGAAACAATTACAAGCAAGGACGTTTTATACCCTATAGAGTAAAAAAACGTCCTTTGATCTTGATTGAAGATACGCTATAGTCGCTATGACAGTTATCAAGCCAATTTCTATCAAAAACCATGATACCTACTACCCAAAGGGACGGAACGCTTCAAACAGAAAAAACGAGCAGAGCGAGAGGTACCACGTTTAGCCATTTGTCCCTTTCTAGTGTTGACATAATCACTGATACTAATTCCTCATTACTTTTCATACTTTTTTATATTTTTATACAGAATAGATCTACGTTTGGCCACTAACTTGCCTGATGGTAAGCAACGGTGTGGCCGAGGATGGAACACGTTGATCTAGAAGAAATCTATTCATTCTAGCCTTGAAGATGCCTAGATTGTAGTTCTCAGGAAACAAGGAGGACAGCAGGGAGTTCCATTCTTGGACAATACGTATCATAAAAGACAACCCAAATCGTTGTGTACGAATTTTTGGAATTTCCACGAGGAAGGAGTGATAGTGTGATGTCCTTCTACTTGTCCTGTAGTAAAAAGGGGAGGGTGGAATAAGGTCATGAAGCTTTTGCTCACACTCACCAAAATATATCCGGTAGAAAATAGACAGACAAGCTACTTTACGGCAGTGCTCAAGGCTTTGTAATTTATTGGCGACTAGCTTGCTGTCACCAATCAGCCTCATAGCACGCCGGTCTACGGAATCTAAAGCTTCCAGTTGGTACTTGGCTGCTCCGTCGAATAGGTGGAAGCAGTACTCAACACACGTACATACTAATTTATTCCTTATTTATATCACTACAATAATAAACGGATGCAGCCTAAATAACCATGAGAGTTTTCTGTTAGATATTATGTTTCACAAATAAAAATATAAATAATTAAAAATGATGCTGATAAAATCATGTACGGACTACCCAAATTAATACCAAATTTACGGTTACAATATTTTTCCAAAAGTGGCAACACCACACACTAATATGTGTTCATGAATGTCATTGTATATAAGACATGTAGTGTGAAAGGGACAAATGGCTAAACGTGGTACCTCTCGCTCTGCTCGTTTTTTCTGTTTGAAGCGTTCCGTCCCTTTGGGTAGTAGGTATCATGTCAAAAACCCATAATCCAACAAATACCTATGTAACGGAGGTGTTTTTGTTTTTCTGCTACCCCTACTGCAGTGGGAGAAGTACGAACTACCGCTACATAAAAATAAGTATGAAATTCGATACGTATTTTACGTAGCGAATATTCGTACTAATACCTAAAAATAAGGTAAATAAGGTAGTAACTATTTTTATACCTAATTCTTTGTCCGAATATTGCTAAGTCTGAGTCCAAGGTTACTTGAAATAAGCAATTTGAATTTGCCCGCAGTTTTTTAAGTACAGCAGTTACAATCTGGGTGTCTTAAAATCACGAGTAAATCGGTTTCTTCTAGGCAAGCGTGCTCCACCGTAGACCGTATCATCGCTTAACATCAGGCGAGTTGGTAGTAAAGCGCAAGCCTATTAATAGATTTAAAAAAAGTTTTTTAAGTACATGTGAGCGTGTTAATAAAGAGTTACAAAAGCTGACATGCAAGGAAAGAATGGTCGAAATAAAACTCAGCATAAAATAAACAAATTTTAATTTATTGATATAACTAAAAAAAATATTTTACACAATACATTATAATTAGTATTACACGACTAAGAATAATTATTTAAACATATCAAAGATGTGGACTAGCAAATAATAATTAAATTATACAAATCCATACATTGTTTTGTGTCAAAGGAATCAACAGTTCGGTGACATTTGGAAATAACTGAGGAAACTTTAGAAACCCTTATTCCTTCGAAATAACACCAGCTATATACGAGTACACCTACATTCCGACCGACCGGCATTCAGATAAATTTAGATATTAGTAAAGTTAAGGTTATGGCAGTCCATTATAATGTAAAAGTGAGGAAAAATTGGTCTGAAGACAAAAAAACATAATCGGAGCGTCCAAAATCCAAAACCCACGCAATATAGTTAATCGTACATCGATTTGAAAAGAAGCCGTTAAAGTACAAAAACCAATGGTTTTTTTTTATTTAAAAAAGTCTTAATATCTAGGCGTAAACTAGCAGACCGGAGCTAACTCCGGAACACTCCACTAATTTTATATATTTGTCCAACTTGGCTTTATGCGGTGAACTGCCTTACTCTATTTTCCCGCGAAATGTCGGCGGCCATTTTGTGTTCCGTTGGACAAAATACGGTTTACTATATCCCATAAATATCTTATGTATAGATAAATAGACGCATGCGTGTTCACAAAGACGTGTTATCTCGGCTTATGATTGGTAAAACTTAATTATAATTAATTAATTAAATAAGTGTAGACATGTGCTGGACACAAAATGGCGGAGTGAGTCGTTTTTGATATGCCACTCGTCATAGCCATAGAAAACTGTTACAAAATTACACAAAAATGGTCATAGACTAAAATGTGGTAGCATTGAGCATTTAGCCGATTTGTTTTGGTAAATTGTGACGATGTAAAATGGAGTCCAGTGTTGCCACATCGAACCACGCCTGCCTTAATTTATAAACATCTACGTATATTGTATCCTATCTAATACGAAAAGGCTTAACACAAAAATAGCGCGACAACCATTCATCGACCAAATAATTAAATTAATAAGCCGACAAATTATAAGAAAGTGCTTAGAATTCCAACGAATACTGCAACGAAGGTTATAAATTAATCTAGAGTTACCACAATGAAAATAATAAAAATTGGCATCGAATTTTTGCAGATAGCAACACACAGAATGTATCGAGTTACAAATGCCAAATTCTCATGTATATTTACCCTTAGTACCTAAAGCTAACTTATGTCTAGAGAAAATTAACCGCGGGACTTTTACTATGGATCTTGCGTCATCCCGGTATCAAAAATTAAAACGTGTTTATTTAAGGAGCTGTTTATTTAGACCAATCACAGACGACCAACCGAAAATCGGTCTAACGCACGCCGACATATCTACCAATGACTGTTTTTTACGAAGTCATCTGCGATGGCGTTATAATTTGCACGAAAATCCCACAGCTACGCGATGGCCCGATAAAACACAAATTTTGACATACAAAACGACAATGGCTAAAGTACTAAGTACCAAAAATGTGAATGATATATAAAAATGTATGAACCAACTTATCGTGCAAGCTATCAGTATAAACATACAAAAACTTAGTGCGTTATGAATGTTGAGACATTAGAAATATTGAAGAATTGAACCGTGTATCATTAAAACCTCTCAAAGTTGGACGTAAGTTTTGAAACCAAACCAAAACTAGATAGTTTTGCAATATTTTTTTTAAACGCTGCAATTTAGATGGCAAATCTTCGAATCATACCAATAGTGTAGTTTCTCTGTCTATGCCCGGACAGCTGTCACTCAATTCTTAGTAAATTTGTTGCGGGTTGTTCGACAAAATAGTCAATAGTGACGCTTTGTTATTTGAAATTCAGTTGTAGTTACCACAATATAAGGTTTAAATTTCAATAAGCAGCGGTTTGGATGTTTTTTGCGGCAATGTGCAAAAGTTGAAATAACGGGAATGAAGGAAACATGCTTTCTTTACCTTTGGACATAACACTAAGTTTCAATTGGAACTATGTGCGTATTTCTCATAAAAACCTTGATGAATAATCGACTTTGGAAGTAGAAGCCCTAGAGTTCATTATAAATTGTGCGTTGAACTTTCGTTAGCATTTGAATAGCCTTGTGCCTTTAGAGTTTTTACTTACAAGATCGACTATAAAATAGTAATAAAGATCCTTTCATATTTAAAGGAAACAAATTGTATAAAATTGTAATCATTATATTGCAAATGTCAAAGTATTAAATCACTGTAAACTTAAACTAAACTCCTATAGATCTCAAATAAAAAAAAAAACAATTAAATAACGGGCGTCAATTCTGTTACATCATTATAAACTTAATTTTACAGCTCATTGCCATCCTTCTCTAAAATATAGAAATGAAAAGAGACAGATAATTTCAAAGCTGTCAAATTAGTTTACATTGATATAATATAATCAACGCCAATGTCCATTGTAAACTATACAAATGATTGCCAGTAACAAAAAAATACAATTTTGCTATAAATTACAATATTAAGAATTCGTGCGTAGATTTGACATAGAAGTATAACTGCAATTAACCATCAGGCAAAAATATATCTGTATTTTAAATAGTAAATTGTGAAATCTAAACACTAAATCCCTTCACATTATCCATAGACAAACGATTAAGTTTTGCTAAAAAGAGTTTTGTCAACTTTTCCCTGACGCAGTATATAGCGAGCGAAAAGGAGACAAAACACATGATAGCTAAGATTTATCGGACGTTTTTGAATAACTCCATAAACATTATAAAATCATAATTTAGCTCCGTCCACTCCGATTACAATTTACAAAAGATGACGTACAAACAAAAAGAATAATTCAATAAATTACGCATAGATAATTTTAATCATAATATTTGGTTCTTTCATTGTAGGTTTTTTTTGTTAATGGTGGATTATTCTGTGGTGCGATGAATTAACCTGGAAAATCGAAAAACAAGACGTTAGTCCGCCATTTTGTTATTTAGTTCATAGGCTTTCGGGAAATGTAATCGGTAGAGTTGATAATAGGTTACTTTAATTAAGGTAAGGTTTTAATACCAAATTAACATTTATAATTATACATCGTTGTAGAAAGGATACTGGAGAAATGTGACTTGTAACTATGGAGTTATTAATAAAGATTTGTTTTGTATTGTCATAGAGAAATATACTAGTAACGTAGATCATTTAGAAACCACAATTAATATTTTATCAGGGGGACAGTGGGACCACGAGCCCTTTTATAGCTACGACTGGTGGTCCCACTGCTTAGTGGGACAAACCCTGTTGTTCAAGACTAGTGGGACCATTAGTAAGCAGTGGGACCACAATTCAGAAATCCAAATAGGATGAATCTATTGAATCTGGCATTGATAGACTATCGTATGTGTGCCTTGGCTTCACCTCGTCTAGCAATTTTTATCCAAACAGCCTTTTGCTGAGTTTTTTTATAATATCTTCTTTTTTTGAATAATTTATTGGTTTTATGTTAATCTTTCGAGTCGGGCATTGGTGGTAAAATGTATGTGTGCCTTGGCTTCACGTTGTCTCAACAACAAACAAGTCATTACAATTTTCTCGTTTTTCTACCAAATACCCTTTTTTGGTAGGACAGTTGTGAGTTTATTTATTTATTGGTTTTTAAAGTAAATGTTTAAAACTTACCAAGAAAAATAAATTGTTGAAGCAGTTCCGGCCCCGTACAGACGCCGGCTATATAAATGTATCGTTACAAGTCGTTATTATATATAAACAGTATGTATATCGTAAACAATTAATACACGCGCGTAAAAATGGCTCGAGCACAAAATGGAGCTAATGTGAAATAAATAGCTTTCATCGGCTTATGAAGTTCTGAGATGAGTTGTCTTTGTTCGGATTAGAGATGGATGCTCTGTCCCTTTCCCGCAAAGTGAGTGGAAGTGTAGAGTTTCTATTGCATCCTTAGAAGTGACGTCATTAGTAAGTATAGTGCGCTCTCGAACCAGACATTAAAATGCTTTTTGCTTCCTTAATTTTGGACATATCCTACTAATATTACAAACGCGAAAGTTTGTATGTATGGATGTTTGTTCCTCTTTCACGCTGCAACGGAACAACGGATCTACCTGATTTTTTGCATGGGCTTAGTTCAAGAGCCAGAGAGTGACATAGGCTACTTTTCATCATCATCATCAACATTTTTCATCACTACGCAGGTGAAACCGCGGGGCGCAGCTAGTTTTAATATAGTTTAGGTGATCGGATCTATTTATTGTCAGCTTTTTCAAATATAATCCTTATTTTCTAATTTGCAATTTGATAGCTTAATACTTTTACGTCATCCCTTTCTCGCATAACAGAATGAAAAGCATGTTTTTCTGTCAAATTGAAGTTTCAGAAAAGAGTATAAAATTTATAATATAAACTTCTTGTGACTAGCCATTTTTACGCACACTTTAGCGACGCGCACACATACAAACGCACGTATACAGACATACTCAGAAATACCACCCTATATATATAATCGTAACATTAAATGCTTTCCCTATTGTAAAAAGATATTCTAATAAAGTATATTGTAAATAAATAAAGCAAGTTTTATGTGCGAATAGTACACCGATTCTTGGCGTTTAGAAATTGTCTTATTTTCCCCTTAAAATGTGCAGTCACGTTAGATTGTGAAACAATAAAGACAATATGCTAAATATATTAGAAAATCGGCGCCGATTTGTGCTAGGATTCGAAATAAGTCTGTCACAAGCCTAAACGCACATTTAGAAATCTGTCCGACTCGAATATTCGACTTTTGACTCGATTATTCGACTTGTCTGACATATATTAGGAAGTAGCGTCTTTGCCGTTATTGTAGAAATTTCAACATTAGCTATTCGATTTTAAATCTGATTCGACTTTATCGATATATTTGTCGACATTTAGATATAATAGCAACGTCGAAACATACAAGTTAATCGATTTGACTTTACTGTGTAATCGAGATAAATTTGTTAACTTTAGTACATTTCGCGACGCGTTGAAGCTTACACCGATCACACACAGCGGTATTCGCGATTTTTTTTATAAAATTATAAAACTTTCGCCAGGGCTGGACCTAGGATGGGCCGCTAAGAAAATTTTGCTAATAACAGAATAATAGTCCAAATAACGTAATGTCGCTCTCATTTTTGTTCTTTACATTTAAAACCAGAGTATTTTTTTAACATCATTTTCTTCACAAGATAGAAGCCCAAATAAGCTATTTAAATTCTGTGGTCAAAGATTTTTTTAGTAGCCACTAACCTAGCCTGGATTGGGGACCTGGCTCTCAAGTTGATGCTGTTTGAATCTGGATCTTAAATTCGTTACCATTGTCAAGACTGGTTTACTTATATTATATTTGGGTATATAGTCAAGACATCCACCAACCCGCACTGGGCCAGGTTGGTGGATATGGCCCAATCACTCATTCGGGGGTAGGCTAAAAGTCCAGCAGTGGACTGTTAAAAGGCTGATTATGATGAGTCAAGACAAAAGAGCCCCGTAGAATTAATATGGGTATCCAAGACAAACATGACCCATAATCCCTAGCCCCGTCCGTCCCTAGCTCCATGTATGTGAGAGAGACAGGCCCCACGGTTCCCTAGCTCGTGTGTGTGGGTGTGTGAGTGGGTGGGTGTGGTTGTGTGGGTGTGTTTAGTTCCAGATGCGCAGGAAGGAGTCCCACGAGCCCGTGGCGACCGCCATGCCGTTCTCGGTGACGCCGAGACAGGACACGCGGTTGTCGTGCCCGGCCAGGATGCCTGGAAACATAAACATATATTAAACTCAATAAGCTGAATGAAAACTGTAGTGTATGGCGGTACCTACTTTAGTAAATTATAATAACGCGTTGAAGTGTAACCGAGGGTAGGCACCGGCGGGCGGCCATCCTGTTTTCATTCCGAATAAACCTGTGCTAAGTACGATCGTATTTTCCCTTGCACCCTTAATCAAATATTTCCCAAAAACCACGAGTTCGCTTGATTTTTGGACGTAAGACGTTGTCTGATGTACTCTAAATTAAACTAAAATTTACAGCTCTAAAATTGTTGCCATCCTTCTCTCACATATTAAAATGAAAAGAGAGGCAGATAATTTTAGTCCTGTCAGATTGGTTTAGTTTAGCGAGTGGTGCGACAGAATCGACGTCAATGTCCATGTGTCACACGATTATCTCAGACTTCAGTGCTAGGACACAGACCTTCCCTCAGAGAGAAAGGATGGGCCCTAATCCACCATGCTGGCCCAGTGCATGTTGGTGAATGTCATGTCTTTGAACTTTTGAGGTTCTTGGACATACCGGTTTCCTCATGATGTTTTCTTCACCGTTTTAGAGCGATTGTATCGAAACTGCACATTTATTAATATATCTTATTCTTATTATTATTAAGTATTAAATAAGTCATTGGTGCAGGGCCGAGGATTGAACCAGGTGCCATCAGATTGTTAAGGCGCTCTTTTCCGACTTTTAGCAATTATGGTCATTCTATTTTAAGTGTGCATACCTCCATGGTTAGCTTAAAATTATAAAAATGGTGTCATAACAGAATTGAATGTTTTATCTAGGAAACCCATGAGATCGAAACACGATTAAGCACATTTCGCTCGATAGAAAAAATATGTCAAAGTAGCACTGATTTGCGCTTCTATCCGTTTTTTTGGATTCATTCAATTACTTATTTACTAAATTATGTCTGCGATATCTTGATATATAGATTTCATAATTATGAAGGAAACCGGTGTGGTAAATTTTACATTACCATCATTATTATCAGATATACTTTTCGAAAAATATGAGAAAAACCCCAGAAATAGAAGTAGCGAAACGCACGACTGTGTGTAAGCGCCATGATTTTGCTCCGCTAAATGCAACTTTAATACAAAAAACCAAGGATTATGGATTTTGAGGAGGAAGGTCTTCTGTAGTAATAAGCGTTGCTTAAAAGTGGGACTATCGCCTCTAGGCCACTATCGCTTACAAGAAAATAAAGTTGCTTAACTTCTATCGATTGGCTTGCAGGCTTTTTACAACGTGGAGTGTTCTGAAGAACTGTTTGATCTGATGCCGGCGTCACGGTTTTACCATCGCACTAGCCGCCACCGCCTGAAGGCTCATCCACACATCATAGATCAGTGGAAATCGCACACTGTGCGATTCACACGATCCTTCTTGCCTCATACCTGCAAAATGTGGAATGAGCTACCTTCTACGGTGTTTCCGAGAAGCTACAACATGGGGTTCTTCAAAAGGCGAGTTAATCGAGTTCTAAAGGGTCGGCAACGTATTTGTGATGCTTCTGGTGTTACAAGTATCCATAGGCGACGGTGACTGCTTACCATCAGGCAGCCCGTCTGCAAGTTTGCCACCTATGGCATAAAAAAAAAAAGGTAGATGGTAGTAGTGTGCATTAGAGGTGTAGTGTAGGTACGTACCGGCGCGCTCGCTCTTCATGGAGTCCCACACGTTGCAGTTGAAGTCATCGTACCCGGCTAGCAGCAGCCGGCCCGACTTGGAGAAGGCGACGGACGTGATGCCGCAGATGATGTTGTCGTGCGAGTACATGGCCAGCTCCTGGTCGGCGCGGATGTCGAACATGCGGCACGTCGCGTCGTCGGACCCCGTCGCGAACGCGAACCCGCTCGGGAAGAACTGCGCACCAAACATTCACTTGGTCACTTTACTGAATAGGGTATTTGACACTGGTGGAAATAAAATATGAAACCTAGCTATATTGAAAGGTATTATATTAAGAGATTTTTTCAATATTTTTTCAATAGTAATAATCACTCCTAAATTTAATTATTTAGATTTCAAAATTACGATTTTTTATCTATGTGTCACGTGACTCGATAATCCAATCACAGTGCGTGACGTCAATATGGTGATGACAGCACAACCAAAACAAAACAAAGCAAACAGATCGAAAACAAATCTATTTTCTGTAAAAGTTTACTAAATTTATCAATATAAAACGAGTTTATTATGGTGATACTCACTTCAAAATGATTTTCACAAACGTAAATCGACGAAGTTGTTGATATTTGAGAAGCATTCTATCTTCCTTCAAGTTACAACCAATTTCTTCGTATTTCAGCTTTAGACGGTACAATTATGAATAATTTCGCAAGTATTGCATTCGAAACATTGGGACACTGAGGCACTCTGGTGTTACAAGTATCCATAGGCGACGGAGACTTACCATCAGGCAGCCCGTCTGCTTGTTTGCCATCTATGGCATAAAAAAAAATTACTAACCGTGACTGCGTTGATGTCGCTCTCGTGTCCCGGGAAGGTCTGCTTGCAGGCGCAGTCGCGGATGTCCCACAGCTTGGCGGAAGCGTCGCACGCGCCGGACACGAACGTGCGCTGGTCGGGAGCGAGCGAGAGAGACATCACGTCACCCGTGTGCCCCGTGAACTGCCCACACTGCTGCCCAGTCTCGATGTCCCACAGCGCGCTGGAAATGCAGACACAGTCGTTAATTGTTATCTTCTATTCTTACCCAACTCACTCATAAGCATAAGCCTTACTATGTTTCTTCCTACAGTTCGTTTGATGTACATATACCTTATTTAAGCCTATGTGTACAATTTTATACACACGGCCATCTGACCCAAAACTAAGTAAAGCTTGTGACATGGCTGCCAGAGACTGATATAATACATAAATATTTTTAAATTGATACTTAAATTCGGGGTGTAAGGGGAACACTTTCGAAGCCAAAAGAAGGTAATTGTACTCATCATTATGAACAACTTTTACTATGGGACCAGCCCTGAAATCGAGAAAAAAATATCAGCTGTTGTATAGAAAACGGTCATTGACACTCGACAAAATGTATGGAACAGCAGATTTTTTTTTCGGGATGTCAGTGCAGGTCTTATCACCTCCACTTTGAATTAGAATTAAAATTAGAATTAGCCACCGGTATTCCTTCAGATATTCTTTTTTTTTTTCATAGAACTTGTTAGGGCACTTTATTTTCGAGGAGGTTAACAGTTGCGTTGATTGGTCAAGGAGGTTGGCCGGCTGTGTTGATTGCTCGAGAAGGTTGTGAAGCTGCATTAATTGGAAGAGGGTGTTGGAGGGCTGTGTTGATTGGCCGAAGGGATTGGCAGGCTGAGTTGATTGGTCGAGAGGTAACTCACATCACATCGTCAGCAATTATATGTCCACTGCTGAACAAGGCCTCCCTCTTAGAGAGGGGTGTTGTCATAATCCCCACGCTTGGCAGGCGGGTTGGGGATCGCAGTGTGTTCACCGTGTACTAACAGGACGCTGCTGCCCATCCTCTGGTGGTTCTGGTCGCAGTTATAGGACATATCCGGGTCCCTCACGACCTCTAACTCAGAGGTAACTCACTCACCAGGTAACTCAGAGAGAGGTAACTCACCAGGTCATATCACCGGAGCTGGTGAGGATCTGGTTGTCATCGAGGAAGCGGCAGCACGACAGGTACCCCGAGTGGCCCGGCAGCTCGCGAGACACGCGCACGTTGCCCTCGCGAGTCTTTAGGCTGAAAACAGATGTACAACAGACATTAGCAAGGAAAATGCACGTCGACAGGTGTTTTAATTGGCTTTCTCATTTAGCTTATAACTTTAGCCTGGTAAGTGCGGGTAAACGCCAAATGAAGTTCAATAAATTAACATTCTGCATAAGGACGTGGAACACATCCTTAGCTCTGGTTTGGAATCCATGGGATGCTATCGTTGCCACTCTAAGCACTTGGAAGTGTTCTATTATAGCAGAGACGAGAGCCATTCCAAAAGCGGAGTACGGTAAACTTGGTTACCCCAGACAAAATTCTTCCCCACCAGATTCTGTCTTCAGTAGCCCAGTTCACCAGCTTATGCCATCAGCCATGGTCTTTCAGATTTCGCTCTGCCTCTTGGCTATGATAGAGTATTGCCAGAGGTGTTAGCACCGACCCTGCGGATCCAGAAATCAACGGCCTTACTTATAAACGTTATTTAAGTTAAGCAATGCTTAAAATTGCTCTGTCTCTTTTTCACCTGTGACAATTTCCGTCAGCGAGAAGTTGACAAACAATTTTAAACTTAAGTAACATTTATAATTAAGGCAGCCAGAGTTTATGTTCAAGAGCCTTCCCAATATTGGGGTGGAATCTGCACCAACCAAGACGCGAGGCTTTTAGGCGTTGCATTATACGTAGAAACTGTTGATCAAAGACATTTAAGACATTTTAATTTTGAATATTTATTTTGTTAAATAAACATGCACTAAGAAACAATACAAATGTACAAAGTTCTGACCTAAGCCAACTCGGAAGGAACTATCCACCAAGATACGGGCTAACGCTCAGTTTGGTGGCTAGGGTCGACGATCTTTATTGATGTACCATTTTATGAGAAATAAATAAATTTGAAATATGAAATTTATCTTTCTTGTGTGCTAATTGACGTTCGCGAAAATAACATACATATTTTGTTTGTGTGACAAAATTGTGCAATGGCCAATTAGGTAACTGGTAGAAAGAAGTTTTTTTTTATGCGTTATAGGTGGCAAACAAGCAGACGGGCTGTCTGATGGTAAGCAGTCACCGTCGCCTATGGATACTTGTAACACCAGAGGTACCACAAATACGTTGCCGACCCTTTAGGACTCTATTAACTCTCCTTATGAAGAACACCATGTTGTAGCTTCTCGGAAACACCGCGGAAGGTAGCTCATTCCACATTTTGCAAGTATGAGGCAGGAAGGATTGTGTGAATCGCACAGTGTGCGATTTCTACTGATCTATTTGATCTTCATTTTGTGTGGATGAGCTTTCCGGCGGTGGCGGCTAGTGCGATGGATAGATAGAAGGTTTTAGAAAATATGCTTTAGTTACCTGTAGATAGAGCATATGTTGTCAAGTCCGCCGCACGCGACGTATGACCCCGAGGGCGCATACGCGCAGGTCATGACCCATGAGGAGCG
This sequence comes from Agriopis marginaria, assembly GCA_932305915.1. Taxonomy (NCBI): domain Eukaryota; kingdom Metazoa; phylum Arthropoda; class Insecta; order Lepidoptera; family Geometridae; genus Agriopis; species Agriopis marginaria. Next base: position 13,146,396 of record OW029914.1, on the reverse strand, counting down.
CAGCGGGATGGCGTGCACCTTGTTAGTTGTGTGGCTGTCCCACACTATCAGCTTGCCGTCCTGACTGGCCGACACCAGGTTCCTGGAAAGAAACGGAGGTGGTTAAAAGTTAGATTTAAAAAAATAACCACTAGATTTCCCAGTGTCGAAGGTTCCATGGAACAGACACAACTAACACCCTTTTTATCACGAATAAGTCCGCGTTTGACCAGCAACTCGCCTGTTGGTAAGCGAAGATGTGGTGGAAGATGAAGCACACAGACTTAGAAGATCTCTTTTTACTCTGACTTTGAAAAGGCCCAAATTATATCTCACGGGAAACAAGGAAGCCAGCAGGTTGTAATCGCTTGTTGTCAGGCGAGGTGATGGTCAAAGGCAAGCTTGTTATTTAATAAAAAATGCCCGGTCGGCAATCGAACCCGACAGAGGAAGCAAACGCTCTACCAAAAAAGTCACACAGGTCTTCAATATTTTGGATTATGTGTTTGAAGTTTCGAAGATTTGAGTCAACAGATTTTCTGGGTTTATCAATGTTTAAAGTTAAATGGAAAGTTAAGGTTAAATGGACGACGCAGCGTAGGTAGGCCTCCCACTAGATGGCCCGACGGCATTGTGAGAGTCGCTGACATCCAGTGGGTGCAAAAGGTAGACTGTCGTTCAGTGTGGAGGTTAACGGGGGGTTATACCTAATTTGACGGGTTATTATTCATTTTTAAATAGTTAAATAACAATATTTGAGCCGGAAAAAAATACATGTCAAAGATGCATCTATGTTTGACTTTATGATTTGGTTCAAAACACGATAGAATAAACTTTCCTCGATCAAAAAAAATAACGAAACAAAGTCTATTTAGTAGAATTGACGTTTTTTTTTTCCGTTTTTTGCTCTAATAAAAGCTCGTAACAGCCTGGAAATTGCATGTACTGAAAGGTAATTATATTCAACACTCTTTCATTTGGATAGATTTTTGATAGTTTGTTCGTTAGTTTTTTAATGAAATTAAAAACGTAAAAAGGTCGCGTAAATTAGCGCGCGCACTGCGCTCAGACCCGCGCCAGGCGTCAATGAGGTCGGACCTGTGTTGGTTTTGTCGTTGCGCTCCCCCCGCTATCTGTTCGCAATGGGAAGTAATAGCCAGAAAAAGAAATCTTCGAAATTGAAAATGAGGACACGATTGAAAAAAATTTGGTAAGTGAGATTTTATTCCCTATGTAAGTATAATTTTTTGTAAACTACCTAGGAATTTAATAAGTAGGTATTAGTTTTCGTTGCGTTATTGTACTAACTGGAGTTATTGTGTATCAATCAGTTATTTATTTATTTGCGTGGAAGGTACCTATTATAAAACATATTAGGTACGTACATAGAAGGTACTTCCTAGGCACCACTTTACAGTAGGTAGGTAGGTAGGTTTGCAAGTAGGTAGGTGCCTAAAGGTGCTTGCAGATGATGCGTAGTACAAGTAACAAGTAGCAACTGCAAGCGCCTTGAGTATATGTGTAGGTAGGTGTTGATTAGTAAACAGTAAGAGCTACGTAAATATATTATGCCTAGTGATTAGTCAGTCATAGCGTCTGACTGAGTCGGCGTGGAGCGGTGCGGAGATTTACAGTCAGATAGGTACATGCCGCGGCTGTCTATAATGTACAAGATGATATTTGCCGACACGATATTTTGCGGCATGATAATGTACAGCATGATAATTGGTGTACATGTACACTAATTATCATGCTGTACAAATCATGTCGTAAAATACTGGTCGTCAATTATCGGCTCGTGTCTATTAAGTACGGCTAGGAATGCACAGCCTGGATTGTACAGGCAATAATCTATGTACGTGGGAAAAGTCCACGTTTTATCGGGCTGTACATTATCAATTCATGCAATACGGGCCGTGTTTTGACGAAACGGGCCGAAAATTTACGACCGATAATGTACAACATGATAAAAGGTGACATCGCCCGTATTAGTTACATGTACATGGAATATCATGGTGTACATTATCGCTTGTGCATTATTGGGCTGATCTGATAATGTACGGCATGATATTGCACGGCACGATATTGTACAACATGATATTCCATGTATATGTAGGATGTCTATAATGTACAACATGATATTTGCCGACACGATATTGTACGGCATGATAATGTACAGCATGATAATTGGTGTACATGTACATCGAATATCATGCAATACAATCCATGTCGTACAATACTGGCCGTCAACTACCGGCCCGTGTCTATGAAGTACGGCAAAAAAGGCACAGCCAAGATTTTACAGCCAATAATCCATGTGTTAGAAAAAAGTCCACGTTTTATCGGGCTTTACATTATTATGCCGTACATTATCATGTCGTGCAATACGGGGCGTGTTTTGACGAAACGGGCCGAAAATTTACGACCGATAATGTACAACATGATAAAAAGTGACCTCGCCCGTATTAGGTACATGTACATGTACATGGTCCGGTTCGTGGTCTCCACTCCAGAACCTTTCTTCCCCATCGGTTATCGGTTCTTCGAGCGATGTGGCCTGCCCATTGCCACTTCAACTTGCAAATTTTAACAGCTATGTCGGTGACTCTGGTTCTTTGGCGAATATCCACGTTTCTGATTTTATCGCGCAAAGAAACTCCGAGCATAGCTCTCTCCAGTGCCCGCTGTGTGACTCTGAGTTTTTCCAAAAGGCCAACAGTTAAGGACCACGTCTCAGTACCATATGTCATCACTGGCAACACACACTGATCAAAGACCTTCGTCTTGAGGCACTGTGGTATCTTGGACGAGAAGATGTCACGCAATTTCCCGAACGCTGCCCATCCGAGTTGGATTCTTCGGGCGACCTCTTTGCCTAAGTTGGACTTACCTAACTGAACAATCTGTCCACGAACCAGAAGACGCAGCATAGGGAGGCCTCCCACTAGATGGACCGACGACATTGTGAGAGTCGCGGGCATCCAGTGGATGCAAAAGGCACTCTGTCGTTCAGAGTGAGGTTAAAGGGGGAGGCCTATGTTCAGCAGTGGACGTCTTCTGGCTGATGATGATGATGACATGTACATGTACATGGAATATCGTGGTGTACATGTACATGGAATATCATGGTGTACATTATCGCTTGTGCATTATTGGGCTGATCAAATAATGTACGGCATGATATTGCACGGCACGATATTGTACAACATGATATTCCATGTATATGTAGGATGTCTATAATGTACAACATGATATTTGCCGACACGATATTGTACGGCATGATAATGTACAGCATGATAATTGGTATACATGTAAATCGAATATCATGCTGTACGATCCATGTCGTACAATACTGGCCGTCAATTATCGGCCCGTGTCTATAAAGTACGGCAAAAAATGCACAGCCAGGATTTTACAGCCAATAATCCATGTACTAGAAAAAAGTCCACATGATAAAAGGTGGCATCTTCCTATTGGCTAATTTTGCTGAAATGTCTGCTCTTATTGGCTGTTGAGTCTATGCCGTCTGTCGATTCCATGCTTCGTTTGAACAAGATAGTGTAAGATAGTCACAGATTAAAAAATATGAGAACCATTAAAACTTTTTGGTGGTGAGGCAGAGAGAGGGGTACAACTATGTTAGATCTGTCACTCATTTCGAACCTAACCAACTCAAGTCTGACTTCAGGTGGGCTCCCGCCAGAAGCTCTTGCGGTCCCCCTGAGTGTCACTCAGGACTTCCCTTGAGCTTCTGGCTCCCGCGCTTTTTATATACACTCTGGGGGTAGGAACCACAAGACTAGGTGGAGTCGGGGTGCTCTGTGTCGGTTCTGTGACCCATTTCGAACCTAATATACTCAAGTCGGGGTGCTCTGTGTCGGATCTGTCACTAATTTGTACCTAATACACTCGACGTGGAATGTCCACATCTAAACGAAGCTTCAGTTTTGAATTTTTATGGTCATTAATTATCATGCTGTACAAAATCGGGGTGTACATTATTAAACAGAGTCAATAATGTACGGCACGATATTGTACGGCATAATAATGCACAGCATGATAATTGGTGTACATGTACATGGAATATCATGTTGTACAATATCGTGCCGTGCAATATCATGCCGTACATTATCAGATCAGCCCAATAATGCACAAGCGATAATGTACACCATGATATTCCATGTACATGAATCAGAATCACAATAATTTATTGACATATTGAAACTAACATTAGTTATACCTATTCTAGAATAAATAATAATAATAAATACGCAGGGGCGGCTTTATGGCGAGCCGTCGGTGAGTGGCGACACCGCGTATCCCGATTCCATGGGTCAGTTCGAGTAAAATGTTTACGTCATTTGATAAATTTTACCGTATAATCACTCATAATTTATAGTTTTCGAGGCGAGATTGCACTTTATTAACACATTTTACTTGTTTTTGTCAAAGATAAATACTGTTTTCTAATTAATTTGTAAAATTAAAACGAGAGCGTTATGAATCGTGTTTACGCTCCTACCCACAACAAACCTATGACACCACATGTACACCATGATATTCCATGTACATGTAGCTAATACGGGCGATGTCACCTTTTATCATGTTGTACATTATCGGTCGTAAATTTTCGGCCCGTTTCGTCAAAACACGGCCCGTATTGCACGACATGATAATGTACGGCATAATACATCATCATCGGCATAGTACAGCCCGATAAAACGTGGACTTCTTTCTAGTACATGGATTACTGGCTGTACAATCCTGGCTGTGAATTTTTTGCCGTACTTTATAGACACGGGCCGATAATTGACGGCCAGTATTGTACGACATGGATCGTACAGCATGATATTCGATGTACATGTACACCAATTATCATGCTGTACATTATCATGCCGTACAATATTGTGTCGGCAAATATCATGTTGTACATTATAGACACCCCAATATCGTGCCGAACATTAGTGACTCTGTTTAATAATGTACACCCCGATTTTGTACAGCATGATAATTGGTGACCATAAAAATTCAAAACTGAAGCTTCGTTTAGATGTGGACATTCCACGTACATTGCGTACGTGTCGTACATTATCTGTGTCGTACATTATTTCCTACAAAACGACAAAATTATAGGTAAATATGTTATGAACGCGAAGTTGGACTATGGATGCGATTCGACGCGTCACCTGAACGCAGCCCTGCGCGAGTTTGCGATCTAGCCCGCCGCGGGGCTCGTGATTTTTGCGCGGCATAATACATCGTCGCTCTATCTTGGCGGGGGCTGAGGAAGCATTTTGTTACCTACGCGACTAGGATAGTGGGCCGTTAAAGGGGGAGATCTATGTTCAGCAAAGCAGTCTTCTGGCTGATGATGATAAATGTTTGACAAAATTTGGATTGTATAATATCAATTGGATGTAATAGATATTTCCTTCAAATTCAGCAGTACTTCTACTGCACATGTAATTACATATACTGTATTACTTGACACTGCACGAAAGTAAAAAAAAAAAAACTATACGTAATACGTAACAAAATCACACAATAGCCGTCAATACGTCAGCCATGACTCAACCAAGTATCTAAACTCTAATTACAGACAGAATACGAGTCAAAATAGCACAGCTTTTACCTGGCAACTAATATGGGATCATCGCACCGAGGCCTTGTAGTAATCTACAGGAAAATTACTAATGGAATACTAATAAATATTAATTTCATTGTTAGTGGACATCTGTCATGTTCGTTCGTTTTTGACATATATATATTTAAGAAGCTAGGCGAGTACAGACACGCCAGTAAATCTCTATCCGCGTCTGTCTGTATGTCTGTATGGCCGCTAACTCCTAAACCACGCAACGGATTTTGATGCGGTATTCACCATCAGTTAGATACATTTTCACGGAAGGTTTAAACATATATAACTAGCGACCCGCCCCGGCTTCGCACGTAAATTGCACCCGTGCGAAGCCGGGCGGGCGGGTCGCTAGTAAAATATCGAATTATGACAAAGAGTCGTAATTGAGTTTAGCTAATCAGTCTGCTTAATCGGTGCCGCGGAACAAGTGTCAGTTTGTAACGAAAATGGGTAATTGTGTAAAACTGAGTTGTAAGAATACCACAAATAGAGCTGGGGCCGACAGAATAAAGATATTTCTTTTCACATGTAAGTACTTACTTTAAGGTACGAAAATTTTGACACGCTTAGTTTTCATACAGTTTGGACCGCTTGTGAAGTCTACTTAGATATAGGTCTGTGTATATTGACTTTCGCACGTTCGGGTTCGGGAGCCGTGGTAGCCCATTTGGGAGACCGCTAGACTTGAAAGCGTGTGGTCGCGGATTCAAACCCCGGGCCCGTACCAATGAGCTCTTTGGAGCTTATGTATGGATTTTCATACCACTGGCATTTCGGTGAAGGAAAACATCGTGAGGAAACCTACATACGTACGGAGAAGGAATTCAATGGCGTATGTGAATCCACCATCCCGCACTGGGCTAGCGTGGTGGATATGGCCCAATCACCTTTTCGGGGGTAGGCTAAAAGTTCAGCAGTGGACTGTTAAAGGCTGATTATGATGATGATGATGATGACGTTAGGGTTGAGACGGCAAGTATCTTACCGCGCGTATGTCTACGTGACCGACCGCGGTCGCGGGGGTAACGTGTTTACGATCGATTGCGAGCCGATGACCTATAAAACGGCTCAGAGATTGGAAATTCATCTTATTCTATATTTTTACCGTTACTGGGAAGATTCAAGGTTGAGTATCCAAAGGTGAAATTATGAACGAAATTATTTATGCCATAGAGGCAAACAAGCAGACAGGCCGCCTGATGGTAAGCAGTCTCCGTCGCCTATGAATACTTTTAACATCAGATATTCGGGACAATTTTGCACACATGGTCACCTGACCCCAAACTAAGCAAAGCTTGTAAAATGGCTGCCAAAGACTGATATACATTATTCTAAGACAGGACGTCTGTCAGGTCAGCCATATCATATACTAGCTGACCTGACAGACGTTGTCCTGTCTTAGAACTGTCAAACACGCAGAGTTAAAATTGTATATCTTACTTTTTTACACCTTGGGTACATTATTGCAGTTTTAGTAAGGATCCTTATTTTTTTGGAAAATATAATATAGCCTATGTTCCCCGGCCTATGTTCGGAGCTTATTCAATGCAAACAAACAAACAATCAAATCTTTCCTCTTTATAATATTAGTATAGATAAATGAATCCCTATTTACCATGGTCACGCCATAACTTGAGAACGACTTTACCGATTTCATTCGTCTTTTTTTTCTTTCTAATACTTTGTAGAAGGTTCTTACGGAGAGAAAAATTAAGAAAATTGCGCAGAAAATTGAAAAATTTCAGAAAACTTAACAACGATTATACCTTCGCGCGTTTGACAGTTCTAAGACAGGGCAACGTCTGCCCGGTCAGCTAGTATATATACATACATATAATTAATTTTTAAATTAAACATTTTATTTTCCGACTTGTGTAACGATTTGTTTTATAACTATACTAATACTTATGAGTATGAAACTAGCTAATTGAACAGTAAAGTCATTCGTGTACCACTCCATGTGTGGATTTCAAAGCGCCATTGTCCCTCCGCCTCCTTTGTTCGCCGCGGTCATTGTTTACGCAATTATTTGTATTGCGACGTGTGTGTTTACATATTTTTAGGTTACTTTTCCTCTGATCGCACTGGTTCTGGTAAAGGTTTACTACGTCAACACGTATGCAGCTATCGCTGAATATTCGAACCATCAAATCCCAACCGTTTCAATAAAATAGAAAGCTGTGGATTATTTTTTTACACCTAAATTTACTCAAGAGCACAGTTCTGTGTTTTAAAAAAAAAAAAAAATATAGGCTTTCGTTTGGCAACCATCACGCCTGATATTAAGCGATGAGGCGGTCTACGGTGGAGAACGCTTGCCTAGAAGAAACCGATTCACTCGTGATTTGAAGACACCCAGATGGTAACTACCGGGGAACACCCATTCAGGCAGCGCATTCCACAGACTTGCAGTTCGCACAATAAATGTGTAATCAAAGCACTTCGAACGGGTTTTCGGAACCATAAAGCGGTGACGATTTTTCGTGCCCACTCTGGCAGTCCGATAGAAAAATGGGCAGGAGGGAATTAGATCATGCAGATCCGATACACACTCTCCCTACCCTTACTCTACCAATCTACCCAATCCCAATGGAGGTTTGCGATCGAGCGCGCCGCGGGCTCCGTGATTTTTGCGCGGCAAAATACATCGTCGCTCTAACTTGGCGGGGGTTGAGAAAGCGTTTTGTTGCCTACGAGACTCGGATAACCTGCCGTTAAACAAAACAACCATCAAAGACACATAACACCACATAATGACCGCAATTGGCGTCGACTCAATGTACGACGTAATGACGATATACATAAGACGGCTGACAGTGGCTGAAAGAGAAAAGCCGCAGATCGGGTTGTGTGTCCTGCCTTGGGAGAGGCCTATGTCCAGCAGTGGACTAGTCTAGTATAGGGTGATGACGATGACTGAGACCTAAGCAGTTTTATTCAGAAGTGGGATCTGAAGGCGGCAGACCTTCATAACGACGACTAAGTATGTTCACCTTTTAACACAATGATTATTTATTTCACTGACATTATACTCATGGACAGGTTGTCGAAAACCGTCGATTAAACATTTTAATCAGTTTTTTTTTTAAATTATAACGGCTGTCAAGGCATTTCTGTAAGAAATTTGCTGTAGCCAGTTAACGACCCACCCACCCAGATATTTAAACGAAACGTCAGCCATTCGATATTAGTTAGCAACTGTGATGCGGAGTTCGACGCGTTGATCTAAATAAGAATGTTCAATCAAGGTTCTTTCATAATGCCTGGTATCAGATTTTCCTTCTCATTTCCGTTCTATTTACTTATATTTTCTGTGGGTGTGACGGTGTAGGGTGCTCACCTGGAGTCGCTGCCCCAGTGCATGGCGTATATCTTGGCGAGGTGTCCGCGCAGTGTGCGCCGCGTGCGCATCTGTATGCGCCCGATCGGCTCCAGGTTGATGGTGGCCTGCGCGAGCGAGGTGTCGCACGCCGCCTTCCTGGCATCCTGCAACAACACAATGTCATCAGCTACACTACAGCTACTCTGGCACCAAACTAACGTTAAATCAGCTAAGTTCGAAACCGTAATTGGACGCGTTAAGGTTCGCGTTCACGTGATTTTCCAGATCACTGCACTGACAGGCAGCACTTCTACTTTACACTCGGGAGCTGGTGGCATAAAATAAGGCTTCGGTAACGCCGACCTGTGGCCTTACTCTTGACAACTCGACGCTTTCGGCACTCTTGACGCGATTGAAGAGTACCAAATGGCATGTTTTCGATCCCAATCCCAAATTACATTGAATTCGAGTGTCAAGAGTAAGCCCACTGGTCTTGTCGATGGTCAGATAATGGGACCCATGTAAACGAGGCCAGGAGAGAAGAAGTGGGAGGAGGGGGTAAGCTGTTGCGATATGGGTTAATTTTACAGCAATATTGAAAGTTATAATGTTATGGAGGCTCAAGTTATAGAGGGGCACTGGCGCTTTCCAGCGCCAGCCATGGGTCCCGGATACGCGTTACGAGGTTTTTTTCATCATCATCAGCCAGAAGACGTCCACTGCTGAACATAGGCCTTCCCCATAGTGGACGTAATCTTGCATAATCTGGTTACACGTATCGAATCAGCTGATTGCCCCTCGTTACATAAAATTAACTTTACACAGATTTAGTAAAAGTAGATATATATTAGTTGATACAATGATACAATGACTTTATTGGTCTGTGAAACTAGGTAATATATATGTTACATAGGAGTCAAAACAGTTATATGTACTCTAGCTTCCAACTAGAAAATGTTATGCAGACATCATGATAACTATGGCTATAAAAAATAACCGACCGTTTTCCGACATTGCTTGAAAACGTATGCAAATATAATTTCTAATACCGCCAAATTAAAAAAAAAACCTGGCAACAAGATCCATGGGGGCTAGTACAACTTCAAAAACATTTCTTATAATATAATCTTAAATTGAGCTTTGTTTCGCTATCTCGGCTAATGAGAGAGCAAGACAAAATTCGATGTAAGGTTGTTTTAAGAATATTTTTTGAGATTGTGGTAGCCTACCTGTTTTAGATTTTATTATTTGAGCATTTCTACACTTGGGCTTACTTAAATGTTGTGGTAGAAAGTTCAAAAATTACGGTCACAGTTTATTGGCTACTATAGTCCAGCACAATGCCGCGTATGACTTTATTATTGAAACTCAGTTAGTAAATATAGCTGCATGACCCTTAAAATTAGGCGGACGATCTGTCGACTCATTCGCGTCACCGACGGAAAATTATTTCATGTAAACAAGCCAAAAGAGAAAGCACAACGAACGTTTTCATAATCAGAGAGGTGAATTAAAACGACCAAGGTCACCGTCAAAGCCGAAACTAACGCGACGGTTTGATAACAAACTCATAATTATAAATACGTCCACGCTGCGTTTGGACATCTGGTCGGGACTGGGTTTAGAGTCCACTAAAGTCAGTGTGGATTAGACGCTGTGGGATGATTCTCGGAACTAAACTAATAAGGAAAAACTAAAATTATCTTCTTAATTATTCTTCTGAAGAGTAACAATTTTAGCTAAAATCTAAAATTGTTCTCATCATTGTGAGAAAAGTCTCACATGTTATAGAAATGGACTCCCGGTCAGCCCAGGCGATGGACGGAGGAACTGGATTCCCTACTTGAAAGAACATCGAAACAGGGACTTTTACCCTGCAGCAGGAGACGGTTACCCAAAAGACAAACTAAAAGTGACCGCACGGAAACGCTGGATGCAGGAGGCTTCCAACCGGAACTTTTGGAGATCGATGGGGGAGGCCTATGTCCAGCACTTGATTTCCTATGGCTGAAATGATGATGATGAGGAGTCGGCTAAACTTAATAATATGAGAGATTTCAGTTAAATATATCTGCCGCATTATTTCGGAAAACGTGCATCGAATCTCAGCTCTTCATGATCTAATGGCTCCTGCCAATTTTTATATTGGACTGTCAGAGTAGGAATCGACGATAAATCGACACCACTTTCTCGTTGGTATTCCGAAAACCCGTACGAAGCACTTTGATTCCACTTTTACAGTACGAACTGGTCTGTGGTAAATAGCTAGTCTGTGGAATGCGCTGCCTAAACGGGTGTTCCCCGATGGTTACAATCTCTCTTCAAATCACGAGTGAATCTGTTTCTTCTAGGCAAGAGTGCTTCATCGTAGACTGCATCATCGCTTAACATCAGACGAGTTGGCGGTCAAACGCAAGCCTAATATAAAAAAAAAAAAATACGCGGAATATCCGCGTTTGACCACCATCTTGCCTGTTGGTAAGCGACGATGTGGTCGAAGATGAAGCAAGCAGACTTAGAAGATACCTATTCACTCTGGCCTTGAAAAGGCCCAGATTATATCTCTCAGGAAACAAGGAAGCGGCCAGGTTGTTCCGATCCTTGGCCGTACGGATTAGAAACGTAGTGTCGAAACGTTTGGTATGTATCCAAGGATATATACAGTGGGTTTTCTTTCACTCATCTTCGTGCAGTTATACCTACCCATACAGTATTGGATATTTATCTGGAACTGCGAATGACCTGTACCTACTTTGTTTTGACAGTGGTGCGGCGTAGTGAAACAACAGTCGAGTGAACTTTTAGTTTGGCAGCAATACTCGTCTGGTTCTGTTTCGGAGATATATGTAATGAGTGTTTTTTGAGGTTGACCGATTTTTGAGAGCCAAAACCGTACAACTCTGAGTTTAGTACTTAGTCACTGCGTGACATTTGAGGCCATGTTTTTCACACACACACACAATCACAATCGCGCCAAAAAAATGTTCGAACCAAAACTCGGCAACGAATTGCGCTGACTTCTTGGTTAGTTATAAGGTAACCGCGATCCGACTTCAACGCCACGCGATGCCAGAGCTGCGATGACATAGCGGACAACTAACGTTGAACACTATGCAAGCGACATAACGTCTAAATTGGAGTAAATGTGGCACTGTGAAGTTATATAATTGATACAATGTATGTACAATGACGCTCGGACGTTTTTTGACTGTTTTCTTTTAGAGATTGTGACTCTATATGGATTGTATCTCGATGTCTCGGGTGAAATAGCGGGCGCAACTTGTGTCATTGTAGATCGGCGCCGGACGAAGCCCAAAGTACGCGCACATAATTTATTTCAGAACCCGTGGCAGATTGATTCGTTCCTCTCTATATATCGTCTTTAGGGCCAGTCTCCGTCCAGAATAGCTACACAAGTGTCAAACCTTGAATGGTGCGAAACGAGAACGTGACGCGCCAGTTAATACACCTCTTACTTAGCACGTCAAAACTTAAGTAGACGTCTCTACATAGTATAAATTAAAGTCACTTTTCGCGTCTGTCTATCCGTATGGCCGCTAACTCCTCCTAAACCACGCAACGGATTTTGATGCGGTTTTCATCATCAGTTAGATACATTTTCACGGAAAACACTGTTTTAAACTATCATGGTTGTTCACTAAATACTATTCGCAGTGATGCAGTGAGTGTCTTTTGTCGGGACTTAGGATCGAGTTCGAGTTCCAGTGATAACCGTAGCAAAAGACTAAGAAAGAGGGTAGATCGTTATGTCTGCACCTAACTTTTAACTGTTCGACCATCCACCCGCATTCTTCAGTCTTCCCGTGAACATGGGTCATGTTACTGCGCCGAAATATCGGGAGCTCATTCCACAACCTTACCACGGTAAATATCCCGTAAATAATCATATAACTTTATTTTCACGGAAGGTTTGTATATATAACTAGCGACCCGTCCCGGATTCGCACGTAAATTACATCTGTGCGAAACCGGGCGGGTCGCTAGTAATATATAATTTTAAACAAAATAACAAATCATTACAATCGGTTCATAAGCTAAGGAGATATCGCGTAATATACACAAAATAAAACGGCCAAGTGCGTGTCGGGCTCACGCACTGACGGTTCCGTACCACCATAAAATATAATGATAATGAAAAATTATTTATTGTAGGAAAAGTGGTGCATTATGATGTTACAAACTAAAGTCCCTAACGTTCGGACGTTGCAAGTACGTCATACAATATTGATTCTACATGTTATACATGGTGTCAGTTATTTTAGCATAATATAGAGCACAACAAAGGGCATGGAATCTCTCACGTGATTGACAAACCGTACAAGGCCTTCTGTCAAAAAATAAGTAAAAAATACGTTTGTTGTATGGGGACCTCCTTTTAGTTTTTACTTTTTGAAATTTTGTTACGGCGGAAATTTTAACTGGCTATCTATTACGATGCGAAAGATAAAGCCGTTAATAGGTAATTAGGTAGGACAGACGGACGGACAGACATCGTAGGCTTTATTCTTTATTCTTTATTCTTTATTTCAAATTAAGCATATAATTAACAGATAATCCAAAACATTACATGCTGCAGCTTAAATGGGCAAGGACGACAGAACTGAATTTGCCCATCTTATCAAAAAAAATATCCAGATCAGGTTGTTGAGAAAGTATGCTATTCATAAGTTGTATGAATCTCGGTGTGGGCGCGTTATAAGCGCGAACAGTGTGCAGCCCCGGAGGCGGGTCCAGCAGGCGGCGCATGCGGCGCGGCCCGCGCTCGGCGTCACAGCCTCGCATGTAGTCGCTTGGCGCCAGCAGACGCAGCTCGCTCACCACACTCGGGTTGTTAATTTTGTTGTGAAGTAGAAGATAATAGTGTAGAATGAGTTGCATCTTCCGCCTTAATTCTAATGTATAAAGCCCTACCATTCCATATACAAAGAGGGATGGATACATATATGGGTAGAACCCATATGATTTCTTGTACAAGTATCGTGCGAATTTGCGCTGGATTCTTTCCACCATGAGAGAATACTTCTTTTCATACGGATCCCAAACAGCGGCGTTAAATTCAAGTTTACTACGCACATATGCTGTGTAAAGTGCCATCGGGGCACGAGCGTCCCTAAAATTATAGGATGTGCGCATAATGAAACCAAGCATCCTATATGCTTGCTTACATATATTTGTTACATGAGCTCTAAAATTTATCTCCTTATCCAAAGTAATGCCTAAGTCCCTAATCTGATCAACTCTGTCGATAGTTGTGTTGTCAGTTAGCTGGTAGTCAAACGTTATCTGTGCCCGTTTTCTGGCGAAAGTTATCACCTTGCATTTACTGGCATTAAAATGCAGGCGATTTTGAGTGCTCCACTCAGCCACACAATCAATATCACGCTGGAGAGCCTCACAGTCAGCAATACTCCCCACTGCCGCGAACAATTTAAGATCGTCAGCAAACAGTAAGCATTTAGAGGTACTGACAGTCTTCGGCAAATCATTAACCATTATCGAAAATTCCGTTGGGCCAAGCGTTGATCCTTGGCTCACTCCAGACCTAGTATAATAATCATTACTAAGAAATTTGCCACCTGGTAGCTGAACATATTGGGAACGATTTTGAAGATAACTAGCAAAAAAAGAGAGAAGTTTAGGATTAAAACCAATTAAGGAGCATTTTTGAAGCAGAATATCGTTATCTACGCGATCAAACGCTTTTTGAAAATCAAAATATGCTGCGTCAACCTGCAGACCGACATCCATCTTTGCAGTCACATAATCAACAAAGTTAACCTGGTTAGTTACAGTGGACCGCCCTGATCTAAATCCGTGCTGGTTATCATCTAAATAGATGTCGATCTGCTGGACTATGCGAGCGTTAAGTATGGTTTCAAATAATTTGCCAAAGACCGACATCACCGCTATAGGACGGTAGTTAGAGACCTCGGGCTTGTCACCTCCTTTATGGACTGGTGTGACACGTGAGACTTTCCAGCAGTAAATAATAGCTTAGTAATAGGGTCCCGATTTTACCGTTTGGGTACGGAACCCTAAAAAATGGCAAAGGTCATATGCTGAGTGAGTTTAACTAAAGGCATTAAGCTTGATTTAGGCCTGCTGCGTTCACATCCGCCACGCCACCGTACCATATCTCCAGCTTGTTTTTTTTTATAAGTAGTAGGCTTGCGTTTGACCACCATCGAGCTTGGTTAAGCGATGATGCGGTCAACGTTGGAGCACGCTTGCCTAGAAGAAACCGATTCACTCGTGATTTGAAGACACCCAGATGTTTGTCTGGTGTTGAGCTACTTACCCTGATGGCATTCTTGAGTGTCTCCGCCTCCTGGCGCAGGCTGTCCAGCTCGTTCATGGCGCCCGTGGTATTGCACTTGTACGTGGAATCGATCTACTGTCGCGCCGCGTCCGCTACCCTCGCGCAACGCACCGCTCGCACCTGTAGACAACAGAATAATATACCTTAACAACTTATACATTGTCAATTTTTGAAGCGTAAATTTCTACAGGCACGTTGGGCACATATTTTTTTTTTAATAATAAATACGCAAGGGCGACTTTATGGCGAGTCGTCGGTGAGTGGCGACACCGTGTACTCCGAATTCCATGGAGCTAAATGAGACCCCTGACCCCTGGCTTGCCTTAACCGGCCGTCTGGGGGTGGAAACCGCAATAGCTGAGAACCAAAGCTCCAGGGTGGAAGTGTTAAAGGGCATAACCCCCTGACTAGCTCTTAGTGAAAGTGCAGCACACCTCTCAACACCCTAAGCCACCCACGCCAATGTTGTCCCTCCAGTGCCAATATGCGGCAGCTATTATGTATTTTGAGATGAGACAGGATAAGGCAGGTGCCGTTTCTCATCCTATAGATCTGTTCAACTACCCAGAATTTGTTCACCACAATAGCCCAGGTTTTTTTTTTCCTATACTGTACAAAAGTTTTATTAAATATTCCATTTTATACAAAATCGTTTTGTACTCAACAGGGCCTCTTGGTGTTGGCTTTTACTAATGCCTATCAAAGGTCCGGCTAGACTCGTGTTTATATTGAAACTAGCGGTCCGCCCCAGCTTCGCACGGGTATAGATTATAGCCTATAGATATCACCCGGGGATAGCGTAGCTTCCCGTCAGTGGTAGAATTTTTCAAATCGGTTCAGTAGTTTCGGAGCCTATTCAATGCAAACAAACAATCAAATCTTTCCTCTTTATAATATTAGTATAGAAGTATAGATAAAGTGTCATAATAATAATAATCTTTATCTATACTAATATTATCTATGCTAATATTATAAAGAGGAAAGATTTGTTTGTTAGTTTGTTTGCATTGAATAGGCTCCGAAACTACTGAACCGAATGAAAAAATCTTTCACTGTTGGGAAGCTACACTATCCCCGGGTAATATAGGCTATATTATATTTTCAAAAATAAAATGGGATCCTTACTAAAACTCCAATAATGTATCCCAAGGTGTAAAAAAATAAGATTTACAATTTTAACTTTGCGTGTTTGACAGTTCTAAGACAGGACAACGTCTATCAGGTCAGCTAGTTTACTATATTAAAGTAGCAGCAAAGTTAAAGTTTATATAGGAAAGACTTAAAAAATCTTTCCATTACGACTACAAAAAAAAAATTGAGTGAGCTTCAAGGAAAACATGTCAATATATTCAGCAACAAGTTAAACGTAGATTCACCTTCTAACCACTCGTCTAATTCAATCTGCGGTTAGCGAAAATTGGGACTAGGTGCGTTTTTACGACGACTCATAAAACATCCAATGGACGGCGTAC
Source organism: Agriopis marginaria (assembly GCA_932305915.1). Classification (NCBI taxonomy): domain Eukaryota; kingdom Metazoa; phylum Arthropoda; class Insecta; order Lepidoptera; family Geometridae; genus Agriopis; species Agriopis marginaria. The sequence goes on along the minus strand of OW029914.1, from coordinate 13,129,645 downwards.
TCTACTTTATTTAGTTTTTGTAACTCCTAACTAACCATGACATTCGAAGTATCATTTTAATCCATCGAGTCACTAACGTGCAATAAAAATGTCCGAACCAAAAACTCGGCGCATGCTGTACATTGCGCCGACTTTTTGGTTAGTTGTAAAGCAACCGCGATCCGACTACAACGCCGCGCGATGCCAGAGCTACGATGACATAGCGGACAAGCGACGTTGAACACTATACAAGCGAAATAACGTCCAAATTGGAGTGAATGTGGCACTGCGATCTATATAATTGATGTCTAGGTATGTACAACGACGCTCGGACGATTTTTGACTATTTCACTTAGGATATTGTGATTCTAAGGCATTGTATCTCGATGAATATGTGCCAACTGTTGGTGCATTGATTTGTTATTTTCGTATAGTAAGATATTGTCTCAGAGATAAACTAAAGCTCGTTACAGACGATGCGTAGTACAAATAGTAAAGTACAAGTTGCAAGTAGCTAATAGCTATACTACGCAACGTCTGCAACGTTTTTATTAGTACGAGTGGCAGTGGAAGTACTACTAAGCAACTTCCACTGGCACTACGCAAAAAGGGTTGTAGCTCGTTACAGACAATGCGTAATAAACTGTGCATCATCTGCTTTAGTGACAATTCTACTATTATAAATACGAAAAGTCTTTATTTCTTTGTCCTTCCTTCATCATCATCAGCCAGAAGACGTCCACTGCTGAACATAGGCCTCCCCTTTAACCTCCACACTGAACGACAGCCTGCCTTTTGCATCCACTGGATGCCCGCGACTCTCACAATGTCTTCGATCCATCTAGTGGGAGGCCTCCCTACGCTGCGTCTTCCGGTTCGTGGTCTCCACTCCAGAACCTTTCTTCCCCATCGGTTATTGGTTCTTCGAGCGATGTGGTCTGCCCATTGCCACTTCAGCTTTCAAATTTTAACAGCTATGTCGGTCCTTCCTTCACGCAGCAACAAAAAGATGGATCGACGTTATTTTTTGCAAAGCAGGTGAACTCGCAGGGTCTTTCTTGATAGTAATAAAGTAGTTGGTAGTTCTTGGTAGTAATACCGTGGTAGTACCGTAGTACCATACTTAGTCTTAATTTGCAATACTAACAAGTGAATATCAAACAATAACCTTCTCACAGAACCATTTCTGCTGACATTTGAATGGCTATTTAAAACATCGTACATACATAAAAACGAATACGCCTCTAATGAAAACATTAATTCATATTGCACCCAAACAAAACACATTCCGGCGAGTTCGCGGAAGCCGGCGAGATGATAGCTCATTGGAAACGCTTCCTGTTACAGTTTCCACGACTTACACATTTTCCTACTAACTTTTGTCTTGGGAAAAGGGTTGCGTTGACCTCGCCACGCCAACGAGCAGATAAAGTCCAAGGTAGGACACATGTTCTCAAAAAACAATTCTTACAAGCCTACCGTTTAAGACGATCTTCCGTCTTTTAGCTATTTTGGTCATTCTAGTTTAAGTGTGTCTACTTCCAACATCATCATTTCAGCCATAGGACGTCCACTGCTGGACATAGGTCTCTCCCATCGATCTCCAAAAGGGCCGGTTGGAAGCGGCCTGCATCCAGCGTTTCCCTGCGGTCTCTTTTGGGTCGTCTGTCCATCTAGTGGGTGGACGTCCTACGCTGCGCTTTCCGGTACGGTTATAAGACCTCAATCGAGTATCCCAACTGGTGGGCCCTAAGATGAACATGGACAAGACAAAGGTCGCTGGTCGAAATGCTGAAGGTCAAAACGCTGGATGCAGGCAGCTTCCAACCGGCCCTTTTGGAGATCGTTGGGGCCTATGTCCAGCAGTGGACGTCCTATGGATGATATGATGAATATTATAACCACTTCATCAAACATGTAGTCAAAATTCCCTTTTGAAAAAGTAAGCCACGTCGGTCGCGGCTTGTGATTAGAGACTCAAAAGTCATTCATTCATTCACGCCTCTCGATTGATCAGCTCGAAAAAGAGTATGCTGAAAATTTTGTACCTACTCAACGCGCGGGGGGATGAAAATAATGAGCAGTCAAGTGGTGATATCGTTACTGGTTCAGAGCTATGGTGACCGGATATGGATACATTACATTGAGGTCTTAAAATTATTTTAGGTAGGTACACAGTATTCAGTCTGCATGCAGACGTGCAAATGTTCTTATGCTAGATATATATTTATATTTGGTGTTAATTTTTAAGCAAAAAAAAAATCTTAAATCTTAACAAACTTGGCCCTAACATAGCTTTGACGCATAAATTATTTAAAATCTATCGTTGACAAAGCCCCAATTAAAATATGTAAAAACCGATTTGCCGCTAGAGATCTTCAAATCAAATAAACTGTGTTAAGTAAACCAAAATATACCTATAACCAACCACGTATCGGTAGTCTAGGTTCAAAATTATTTTCGTCTTTACCAAGATTGTTTCTATCCGCAAACAGACAGTTATAAACGAGCCATAGGTTCTTTCTCCATTTATTTATATTGCCTAATAGATACGGTACAAAATAGCCCGAATTCTATGCAAGAAAAAATTGTTTTCGTCAAATTCAACGCGCAGCGGGGGTGATGTACGTGCCTTTATGCATATCAGCGATGTTTACGTAGCTGTGACGTTATTATTATTATTAATATAAATATACGTTAAAAAAATACGTTTGTTGTATGGGGGTCAGCAGCTGCAGCAGCGTCCTATTAGCTCACGGTGAAAGTACTGCGATCCCCATGCCAAGCGTGCCGACTATGGCAACACCCCTCTCTAAGAGGGAGGCCTTTGTTCAGCAGTGGACGTTCACTGGCTGATGATGACGATTATTTTTGCACTAAGTCAAACAAACGAAGCCGGTGGTCGATCGCTTCAAAATTTTGATAACAACCACCAGGGCCACTGATACTCAAAACATTTGATAACGAAACCAGGCTTGGCGCACTCCGCACTTTAGGTATGAAGCTACAAGTAGCCGACTTGTCGGACCTGCCGCGCGATACACAGAGATAACGCGACAAGAGTTACGCGATCCTCAGAGAGGCAACTTCTAGGTTAATATAGCTGTCTAGCCCTGGAGCCGCGGCAATAGAATACGACACCGGTACCCCTGCCTGTAGTAAAAGGCCACTAAAAGGGGACCTTCGGGCTCTAGGATGGTCAAAGTTGGGGCTCTGACCAATCTGACCATCCACTTAAGCGTGCCCAGGGAGACAACGTTGTGTGACCAACGTTGTCGCGGGTAGAGATACTGAGACAACACGGTTGTATCGGGACGAGCCGTAGCGCAGTGTTGAGGGCTCCGGTGCGTTCCTCTGGAGATACCGGAGCCCTCTTGTCAAGCACTAAGGCTAGTCACCGGGGGGGTTTTAGTGGGTATAATCCCACATACCCTGGGTGCACCCAATGCAGCCGGGTATCTTGGCGCGATAGAATACGAAACGTGGATATTCGCCAATAAACCAGAGTCACCGACATAGCTGTTAAAATTTGCAAGTTGAAGTGGCAAAGGGCAGGCCACATCGCTCGAAGAACCGATAACCGATGGGGAAGAAAGGTTCTTGAGTGGAGACCACGAACCGGGAGACGCAGCGTGGGTAGGCCTCCCACTAGATCAGAGGTTCCCAAACTTATTTTTTCTACTGCCCACTTTGAGAATAAATTATTTTTTAGCGCCTCCATATTTTCTTAATGGGGGCGCTAAAATGAGAGAAATATCGAACCGAGTTTGAGCAATCTCTTAACTAATATTAGTTGATGTTCACAAATTGTAGTTGAGAGTCGAGAGCTCATGCAGTCGGTGTCTAAGAGGCCTCCTAGCTAAATGAAATTATAAATCACATTTTTTTTTTGGGTCTCTTACCACCCTTCTTTAGGCCTGCAGCGCCCACAAGGGGGCGTTGTCGCCCACTTTGGGAACCCCTGCACTAGATGGACCGACGACATAGTGAGAGTCACTGGCATCCAGTGGATGCAAAAGGCGGGCTGGCGTTCAGTGTAGGGGTAAGTTAAAGGGTTAAAGGGGGAGGCCTATGTTCAGCAGTGGACGTCTTCTGGTTGCTGCTGCTGCTGCTATATGGTATCTTTTGTGTTAGTATCCAGTCATCGACCGTAATATTTGTAAGAGGCGCAACACGACGCTGGTGTGCGCACACGCGTCGCTTCCGCTGCGCGTTTCCGTTGCATTCATTAACCGATAGATACCATGCTTTAGGTCTGTGTCGGCTACTATAAAAACGAATATCGCATCTTCATCTAGATTGACGGCACGGGTAACTTTGGGCCCGTACCGTGAGCTCTTAAATGCGATTAAATTTAGGTGATAAGTTAAAGTACTAACAGACGTATGGATATGGATCACAGACATATCATCAGCCAGTAAACGTTCACTGCTGAACAAAGGCCTCCCACTAAGAGAGGAGTGTTGTTATAATCCCAACGCTTGGTAGGCGGCTTGGGGATCGCAGTACGTTCACCGTGTACTAATAGGACGCTGCTGCCCATCCTCCGGTGGTTCTGGTTTATTTATCATCAAAAAAAATTGTTTGCGGGCGAGATTGGTTTGGCGTGGAACGGGTTCTTAAATAGATCCAAATAATGATCAATTGTGAAATGACCAATGTTTCCTATATTTTTATTTATGTTACACGGGAATTACTCACGTAAGATTAAGCCGGTTACTCCGACTATAGTTTCCTATATTATGACCAAGTAGAACTTTAATCCAATTTCTCACGGGGAAGGACTCCGCAATGACTAATACTTCGTCGGAACTGGGGTTTACACCGAAGCATATGAATCGTATAGCCGGTAAAATTTCTAAATAGATTTCAAAGCAGTTTAAGATTTTTCAGAATCCAATTTTTTACATTTGCCTTTTGTCTGAACTAAAAATTTGTTTAGTTTCTTGTAATTATTACCTAGAAGGAAAATCATCATCATCATTTTAACCGTAGGACGTCCACTGCTAGACATAGGCCTCTCCCATCGATCTCCAAAAGGGCCGGTTGGAAGCGGCCTGCATCCAGCGTTTCCCTGCGGTCTCTTTTAGATCGTCTGTCCATCTTGTGGGTGGACGTCCTACGCTGCGCTTAACGGTCCGTGGTCTCCATTCCAGAACATTTCGGCCCCATCGGCCATCTGTTCTGCGTGATATGTGCCCTGCCCACTGTCACTTCAACTTGCTGATCCGGTGGGCTATGTCGGTGATTTTCGTTCGTCTACGGATCTCCTTATTTCTGATTCGATCTCGTAGAGAAACGCACAGTCAGTAATTGGAACAAACATAATGACTTTGCAAAATGGCTTGATCATTTTCATTGAAAGATTTCAATGGTATCGTGTAGTGGTTAAAAAAAATATCACCGTCAGTTGATACTACTACCTATTCTGTGTAAGCAGCGATACGCTCGAGTAGCCGTCACTTTTTTTTCAGACTTGTAAACAGTCGTAGGTAAACGAACGTTGCAACACCAACACCGTTGCGCGACTCGCTGTTTACGTTGTCGAAAGTTACAACTTAAATTCAACCGTTTATACTCTTCTAATAAACAATAATAATTTTGAGATGAGACAGGATAAGGCAGGTGCCGTTTCTCATCCTATAGATCTGTTCTCCTATCTACAAGTTGTTCACCTTAATAGCCCAGATGTTTTTAATCCTATACTGTACAATAATTTCCTATTCCATTTTATACACATTCCATAATTGTATTTTACATTTAACAGGGCCTCTTGGTGTTGGCCTCGGCCCCACCAATGCCTAATTGCCTACCAAATGACAGGGGCTAGACCTGAGAATGTTTTAAAATAAAACTTTATTGCAGACGCTAGATCCATTAAGTTTCTTATAAATATAAAGTAAACTGGAACCAGGCCTGGCGCACTCCGTACTTTAGGTATGAAGCTACAAGTAGCCGACTTGTCAGACCTGCCGCGCGATACACAGAGATAACGCGACAAGAGTTACGCGATAGACAGAGAGGCAACCTAGGTTAATATAGCTGTAGGTAGTTAGCGCTCGCACGTTCTAAATTGCATTTATTGTGTAGTAGCAAGTTACTACTTCATCATCATTTCAGCCGTAGGACGTCCACTGCTGGACATAGGCCTCCCCCATTGATCTCCAAAAGGGCAGGTTAGAAGCGGCCTGCATCCAGCGTTTCCTTGCGGTCTCTTTTAGGTCGTCTGTCCATCTCGCGGGTGGACGTCCTACGCTGCGCTTACCGGTCTGTGGTCTTCGAGAACATTTCGGCCCCATCGGCCATCTGTTCTGCGTGCTATGTGCCCTGCCCACTAAGTCACTACTTATTTAAATTATTTGCGGAGTGAATCTTCTGTGCTTGTACTATTATGTCTTCTATGGTAATAACCAGTTTGCACAAAGTCCCAGATCTCTAACAATTTGGTCAGTCTCTAAAAATACCGTGTTATTCTTATGAAACACCACGTGAACGATTGTTGATATCTAAAGCATGCTTATACTCGTAATAACACTTAGTTTTATAAAGAAGCCGAATGTATTGTTCGTTTGTTACCCGACTAAGGCAAAGCCAAAAGGAAGGGTTGTTTTTAGCAGTCTGTATGTATGTATTGTATGTACCTATGCTGCGTTTAGTCAGTTTTTAAAGCCGTGTTGTCCGCCTATAACATCTCTATTATTACACCTCACTGAGTAGTTTATCTGATCTGAGGTTATGGTCTGGGTGACCTAAACTACAATTTACATAACCCTAATTTTGTAATATATGTTATTTATTATTATAAATAACATAAAGTAAATTTTAGAAGAAAAAATCCTACTGCAAAACTGCCTACTTACATACAACCTAGTTACCTACATGTACCTACAAACTTAAACTAAATGCGGGTCGAATTAAGAACCTTCTTACTTTTTGAAGTCAGGTAAAAATTAGAAAAACGACAGTTAAAACAGAGATTGATAGTCCTTATGATAACATTTGCTGTTAGAAAACCACAAACCTAAACGTCATCTATGCATATTATATATGTTGTATTTGTATATTATGCATAGATGTTTATTAAATTTAGATAAAATTTATATGGGACCACCTCTGAAGTATGACCTAGCAAAAGAATGATCAAAATCAATTGATAACTGGCGGGGTAATCGCGTAACAAACATACAAAAAAAAACATACAGACGAATTGTGAAGAGAGGAGGTGAAGAGAAAAGTGAGGGCACTTTTTCTGAAGTCGGTTAAAAACGAAGTTAAAACTTTACGCAAAAATCTGTATACTAAAAAAAACATGTGCCAGCTACAAGTCCACTTTACCCTAATAAGGTTATCATTAAGGGTCGTCGCCGAAAAAACTATGATCAAAGGACGAGAAGGGTTCACAGTTTGTGAAAGCCGCGGCTTCGCAGAATACTGAATAAATAATAGCGAACCGGCCGACCCTCCCTGTGCCAGGCCAGCCCATCGATCCTGTAAGCCTACAAACATTAATATTAGTTTAAAGTTTAGTAAATTTTACACCTTAATACAATTACGACAAGGTACTTTTTGAATTTTAATTGAGATTCTCGTTTGGACGCTAACTCGCCTGATCACGGCCGATGATTCTACAATGGAGTAGTTTGTCACCGACTCGCGCTTGGCCATTATTTATTATTTGTTATTATACTTCAGAGTGTGTACTATAATCATGCCAAGTTTGACGCTTGTACGTATTACCGTTTCCACATTAGAGTTAATACAAAATTACGTAAAAAAATACATTTGTTGTATGGATAGGGCAAAAACTACAAGGGGGCCCTTTTAGTTTATACTTTTTGAGTTTATTATATTTTCTTAGTTAATCCGCCGTAATAATACATATTCCGTGAAAGTTTCAACTAGCAATCTATTACGGTTTGAAAGATATACCTGTTTAAAGGAGAGACAGACAGCGTAGGCTTAGTAATAGGGTCCCGTTTACACCCTTTGGGTACGGAACCCTAAAAAAGTAGTCCATGCCCTTATTATGGTCTCATGTTTCAGCTTATCGTAACACCCAGCTCTCCCTTTAATTTCCCTCTAAATTGGCATTTTATCCTTGTTGTGCAAATAAGCTTAGCTAAGAAAAACAAGGAGATTCGACTTAGCTCTTACTCCTAATTAGAAGTGGTCGGGAAAAATCCTGCGTCACACGAATGGACGAAATCAAATCTTGCGTAACTACATTTTTATTGTGATGTCAATTGTAAAGGAACGAAATGAACTAAGGGCTTTTCCGACCTTGCATACATTAATCCGATCTACATGAAATTTCACAGATAAGTAGTACATTCCATTTTTTTTTCTAGCCGATGATTTGATTATGAAATAGTTCCAAATTGTAAGGTAGAATCCACCTGTCTTGGAGCACCTGCTTGGTTCAATGCATCCATTGTACCATACATGGTTAGGTATTCCTGGTCGATGGCGTCGATTTAATGTACATTTCTATTTCAACAAACCTAAATGTTAAAATGATCTGTATGTGTATGTACCTATGTTGTTTTTTTCTTCGAAATGACTTGTACAATATTATTTGCATAGAATAATAAGATTTTATGGTTATAGCTCGTAGAAATGCGAGCCAAAATATCACTGTATTTACATCCATTATAAATTTTTTTAAACCATAGGCAGGTTATCCTGTTAATGGGACCAAAAAATCCTAATATCAAAAGAAAATGTAAGCAAAATGTTCTTTTGTTTTCGAAGTGTTGTGCCAATTAAAAAGACATGGTCCTTAACTGTTGGCCTTTTGTAAAAAAATAGAATCACACAGCGGGCAATGGAGAGAGCTATACTCGCAGTTTCTTTGCGCCGTAGAATCTGGAACGTGGATATTCGCCAAAGAACCAGAGTCAGCAACATAGCTGTTAAAGTTTGCAAGTTGAAGCGGCAATGGACAGGCTCCATTGCTCGAAGAACCGATAACCGATGGGGAAGAAAGGTTCTTGAGTGGAGACCACAAACTGGAAGACGTAGAATAGGTAGGCCTCCCAGCCACGGACAGTCCACTGTGTTGTGGCTGCATGAAAGAGAACGAAACTGTAGAGCATGTGCTGTGGTATTGTGAAGCCACAGAAGAAACTAGAACCGCTGCCGGGCTGCATGGGGCACCGCTGCCGCTTTCATCCGCGTCGCCGCAACAGCTAGACTGCTTTTCATCATTATCACTTATACTACCATCTACACCACTGGAGCAACTGTGCCAGCGCCCCAGAGCCTCACTCCGGTATTTCAAGGAGTTGGGTTGGCTCGGGTAAGTGCTGGTAGGGGGAAATGCACAATACACCCCTAGCGGGACGTCAGTGCAGGACTTATCGCCCCCATTTCGAGTAAGAATAAGAAGGTAGGCCTCCCACTAGATGGACCGACGACATCGTGACTCACGGACATCCAGTGGATGCAGATGGTAGGCTGTCGTTCAGTGTGGAGGTCTAAGGTGCTGCCTGAATAAGTGTTTGCAATGAATGAGGAGTTTTTCATCCATGTCACCACAACAGCTAGACTGCTTATCACCATCATTATGCACACTTCCATCTACGCCACTGGAGCAACTGTGCCAGCACCCCAAAGCCTCACACCAATATTTCAAGAAGTTGGGGTGGCTTGAGAGGTGCTGAAAGGCGGAAATGCCCCTAAGCGGGACATTAGTGCAGGACTTATCGTCCCTATCGCGAATAAAAATAAGAAGTGATTGCAAAAAAAAAAACAGCTGATCCATAGAAAATATCATCACACTCAAGGAAAAGTATGGAGTAGCTGACATTGACTTGCTGACTGATTTTAGGGTTGATAGTAAAAGTTTTAATCATGTACAGTGGGGTTTACAAATTTACATTTAACTTTTAAGCTTTCGCAATTGGTACTTTGGTATTTAATAGAGCTTAATTTTTTTATGCCTGACAGGCTTGCATTGTCAGCGACCCAAATCTGTGCTTCGTAATTTTAAGGAGCTCGGCTGGTTTGTAGACTGGCAGAGGCAAATGCACAATATACTTGTAAGCAGGATGTCAGTGCAGGTCTTATCACCCCCACTTAATAAAAATAAAATATTTGAACTTTATAATATACTTACTTTAGTAAAAATTAGGCTTGCATTAGAATACCACTTCACCTGATGTTAAGCGACGATACGGTCTACGATGGAGCATGCTTGCCTATAAATATATATAATATTAGCGGTCCGCCCCAGCTTCGCGCGGGTATAGATTAAAGCCTATGTCACCCGGGGATAGTGTAGCTTCCCGTCAGTGAAAGAATTTTTCAAATCAATTCAGTAGTTTCGGAGCCTATTCAATGCAAACAAACAAACAATCAAATCTTTCCTCTATATAATATTAGTATAGATTAGGCTGTAAGTATCCAAAAAATGCAAAAAAATAAAAAAAATAAGATACTGATTCACTCGCAACTTGAAGACACCCAGATTTTAACTATCGGGAAACACCCATTCAGGCAGAACATTCCACAGACGATGCTTTGTCAACGCTGGATGCAGGCCGCTTCCTACCGGCCTTTTTGGAGATCGATGGGCAGGCCTATGTCCAGCAGTGGACGTCCTATAGCTGAAATGATGATGATGATTCCAGTCTAACAGTTAACAAGGTGATAAATCAATTTCTATTTACCTCAATATTTATGTTGTATCATAAAAATATATCACTCCTCTTAGAACTGATGGTTTTGGAATTCCCTGATTTCATTTTATTGTCCATTATTTTTGTGTCAATTGTCAGCTGTCATAAATAGTGCTTATATCATTCTTGAGGAAAACAAGAGTGAAAGATAGAGCATATAGCTACATTTTAGTAGAAATAGGATGGCGCAACTGCAACCGATCAGGTGAATCTAGGATCTTATGCCCAATTGGATAACATAAATTAAAAAAATATATATATAATGAACTATATTAAAATAACATTAAAAACAAAAATTGTATATAAAAATGACCATACATGGTGCAGAGATGCTGAGAATCAACCATCTTTTAGCTATAAACTATGCAGAATTGGTCAAGTTATTAGGTACTACATGGTACTACACAACAGACAATTTTTTTTGTTTTAATTAGAACAGCTGTCAAGGCATTTTTGTGAGATATTTGTTGTAGCCAGTTGCACCCATATAAACGAAACGTCAGTCATTCGAAATCAGTTAGCAACTGTGATGCAGAGTTTGATGAGATGATCTAAATAAGAATGTTCAATCAAGGTTCACTCATAATGCCTGGTAACAGATTTTCCTTCTCATTTCTGTTCTATTTACTTTTCTATTCTGTGTAAACTAATAATTATAAGCTGAAGTCTTGAAATTCAAACCTAAACATGCAAAATGAGCTTTGTATTTTTTGCTTTTTTGCTGAACCAATAGTTTCCTATTATTCTAGGCTTTAGGGCTTTGAACACAGCTCATTTGATGTTAAGTGAGGGTACGGTTGAAGATGGTAGAAACACTTTGCCAGGAATAGGAACTGGCTCTTAACTGAGACTTCCAGAACACCATTAGAGTGCTTACAGATGTATGGATTTGGTTGATGGACCGCAGTCTGACCAATGGGAGAGAAAGAGTAAGTATAACATACATCCCTCTCTTTCTCTCCCGTTGGTCAGACTGTCAGGTGCTGGGTGAGACAACTAGCATGCTAAAGGTGGACACTGGATACTTTTTTATTTATTTGATGATAGTGAGCAGTATAGGCCTATCTCACACAATGCCAAGATGTAGTATTTGGCTACTAAGATTATCTCCTTTCTTATCTATTTGTCCAGTTTGTTGTTTGTTGATTTCGATGAGACCACATCCTCAGGCAACCTGCTCCAATTGCAAATAACTTGGCTGAGGATGTGGTTGAGAGGGTGTGGTGACTTATTCTGGGAAATGCGGGAAAACTGGGAATTATGACGCACTACTACAGGACGCAACGAGTATTTTATCTAATCAACTATTATCCGCAATAAGATGCAATTATAGACGTAAAATTACCGTGGCAACGCATGATTTCCATAATCACTAGTTGTACGTACTTCCCTATTCATAGAATTGTCGTGTATTGTCCGATATTTACAGCAAAATCGTACTTTTTACCGCAGCACAAGGTACATTCATGATTTTAAACAGGAAAGTTACATGTTAAACCCGCCTTCTGACGATCGATGTAACATCTAGCAACAGGGCAGTGCCGTGCATAGTCTATGACTACATATTTAGTTATAGTTCCAGTTTTTAAGCTAATTCCCGATATCTTTGCACCCAGCTGATGATAAAGGGCTCTGCATAGCGCAGGGGCGGAGTACGTGAGGCTACGAGCTCAATAAGTCGGCCCAATGTTCAATGTACATGAAACGACATGGATTCTTGCCGGCCTCACGTATACACCCATCACACATGACGATTTCGGTACACCATTTGCGTATTTAACCCAGGAAATGTAAAGTAAGATTACTTTACATGGAAAGTACAACGCGTACGCCTAAAAACGACGACGGATTAACGATAATTAAGCCAAATCCTTACCCTTCAGTCAGCAATGTCCCTTCGATCGCCGTTCCAGCAGTTTTTGGGCGCTACCTAAACCACCACTAAGATTGGATTTTCACTTTTTGGCACATTTTGTATATCTTTAACGGCACCACACTGTCTCAAGTATTATTTCACCAGTTTTTATCACGGAACAATCCACCATTAGCTATACACCCTCGAGATCGGTCCTTTTCACGGCCATTTGCAAATTGCGTCAAAGTTCCTGGAACGTGATTGGTGTTTTCTGCGTTGGTCGAGTTGAACGTAACACTGCCATCTATTAATGAGACATAGAACTAAAAACTAGGCTAAACAAACACTGACTTTATTCCATTGTAATAACGGTTACTGAATTTTAAATTTCTAGCACTTAAGACATTTTGGATCGGGGAAAGTGGGGTGCGGTACAAGTGTCATGAGAACCCTGTGACGTCAAACTGGGCGTGATATGCGAAGTGCGGATAATTTGAAATAATGTTCGGCAGATACCAAAATTTTTACGTAATTTTACTGAAAATCGTGAGTTAATCACAATATGAGACGATCAAAGTATTCAAAAATTGAAACTCCAAATTAACGCACTCCCTTTTTCATTTTCGTAAACCATTGTTTTATGATAATTCAAATGAGTCAGTTCTCAGTCCGATGAGTCGAACTTTTGCAAATTACAATACGTTTCCATTTCCATTTCATTTCACGTAAACCTAGAGAAAACAAAAACACTGATAATCATAGATAATAAAGATTTTTTAACAGCTTCATTGCTTCATTGGTCATTCAACATTGCTTCATTCATTGGTTAGATGGCGTGCTAAGTAAATGTTTATCACATTCATCATCATCATTATCATATACAGCCTTCCTTATCCCACTGCTGGGAGTGCTAGATATAGGGTAAAGGCCTCTCTCTTGCTATGGCATCTGCCTCAGTCCTGCCTGTGCTAATCAAGTCGTTCGACCCGCGATAGTGACAATATCATCGACCCACATTAAATAGGAAAAAACAGTTAGGTATCACAAAAGTTTGTTTTTTGACAATGAAACATAAAGAAATTTTAAAAACAACATTGTTACAAATATTACAATAACCAGCCCACTCATGTTGCTACTTGAACTGGCTGTACAACCTATTCTGTTGGACCCTGCAAGTTACAGTCTACAGTTCGCTAGCTACAAAATTAAATGGAGACCTTGCGACATAACCGATTTTGCTCATATTTATTCGAACCTAAAAATGTTTTTGCATGAACTACTTATTTGCGAATAACATGAAGATTGGTAAACCTATGTCCGGACTTTATCCGGTTTTGTAATTAGTCCGGCTTTTTTAGCTTGGGCAATGTAAGTCTATAACCTATTACCAGTGTAACGACATGCGCAGTGTTTGGATTTTGAGACTAAACTACTATGACAACATTTTATCAATACTTAACACTGGTAAATGCACAAAAGGTGCAACGCCAAAATCCTCAGACAAAAAAGAATTAAATAATAGGTGAATAAATAGACTTCAAGATGAAGTTAACCCAAGGATTTTATATATACCCTAAAGTTAACCATCTTTAATCAAAGATAACCACCACAGTAGATATGTGATAACCACAGACGTCAAGCGTCAAGTGTTTTAGTATTGGCTTCAGACGCTATGCTATTTTGTTAGTTATAATATTTTTTATATTTTAGAAATAATCGTATACAAAAATCATAGGCACAGTCAAATTCAAGCAAAAGAAATCACAACCCAAGTTAGGCGCAGGTAAAATAATGAAGGCTACTCTATATGGAGTTTCACTTCATTATAACTCTTGCTCTCCCTCGTCATCATTACTATTGTATTATTATCAGATTCTCAATGTACTACATGAGTAGGTAGTAAATAAAATGTATTAATTTACAATCTTTGTAAATTTTGTGCCTTCGATGTTGTGCAAATACTTTACACATGCCTTTACTACTTTAACAAAGTAAAAAAAAAAAAAACGCTTTTTCTTGCTGTCATATTAAGTCAAACTGTCACTGTCAGTCACTTCAGTTCGACATTTTCCATCCATCAATGACATTTTCAGGGATTTGATTTGTTTTGTTTTGATTTTCCCATTGTTACTGCGTGAGCTTGTGTTATGCTCCTGTTATTTATTTTAATTAAATAAATAATTGACCGATTGATGCGTTTAACTTAATAAGTGCTGTGGACCGTGTGTACCATAAAATAAATCGAACTGAATTTGTAACTCATAAATTTGTGTGTGAAGTGCAATTAAAGTCTGCAGTTTTTGAAGATAACTTTCATCGCAGCTCTGGTATGTATTAAAAATAGCAGCATAGCTTTTTATGCAATTAAAGACTTACTAGATATTAGATGCCGCAAAACTACCGCGATAAATCAAGAATATAATATGATCGTACGATTTCTTTTATCCTTTTTCTGGTAGCGAGTTCTTTGTGTTTCTAACAACGTGATATTGCTACTTGTAGATACCTACTAGAGCTGTAGCAAACCGTATGTATTCGTTACTAAGTAACGGGTACGCCATCTAGTACCGAGTAACGAAACGTTACTCACGAATACTTTTCGTTACTCGCATGTTTCGTATCATGGTTACATACGCTGTTTCAATGACCCAATGTTACGCTGCGTTGATGCGTGTATTGAAACGTTTATTACTGATCGTTTTGCGCATGCGTGCGTATTTTCCGCGAATTAAAAAGGTAATGTAAACTTAAGGACGTACAAAGAAAATAACGTTGTTTGATGATTTGTGAGATTCGTTATCCAGGTTTTTTAAATATTTAAATATCCATTAGAGGTATTGTGTTCGTGTGTGGAACAGAAACAAGGTAAGAAAGATATTTTACAAATTTGATATAAGTACTTACGCACTATAGAAGACACAAGACGCAAATTCTTCACTTAGTCGTACGAAATAAACGAAAGTAACGAGTAACGATACGATAGTAACGAGTACTGAATGTATAGTAACGAATACATACGGGTACGTGATTTTTTCGTTACTTTTACACCTCTAATACCTACTCTGACTGGGGATGGTCGCAAAATAAATAATAGTACATTATGGTTAATGATTTCCTTGAATTCCTTCTAATTGATTGTCATGTTATGATCCTAATTTTTTATTATTTTTATTTTACTTAATATTGCAAGATTTTGTCAGGGTTGTTTAATTTTTAAAAATTTGTAATAGTTCTTACTAGCCACCTTGTAAATAAAAGTATCTAGGTAAGTGCCAGTTGCAACCCTAGGGTGTTGCAAGCAGTGCATCTTGGACATTTCCCCCTCGATATGGAAGACTGGCAAGCTGATTGTCCTACCAAAGCCTGGCAAGGATAGACGACATACAGCCAGCTACCGCCCCATCCCATTACTGCATCCTGCCCAATTGGCTGGACAAGTAGCAAATTGCCATCAACGTGGGAAAGACAGCCACACGGTTCACACCATAGGATCACCATGCCACCACCCACAGCAACTCAAAGGACTAGAAGTCACATTGAAAGTCTTTGAAGTACTTGGGCATCGTCATTGAAGTGGACAGGCATGCGGTCACCCGCCTCACACGTTATCCACCAGGCGAAGACTGCTCGAGCACTGCTTTGTTCGGTCCTCCGCTCTAAGTTGCCATTGAAAACCAAGTGGTGATACACATGCACAGCCTGCCAGAAAAAGAGACTAAGTCTTACGATCAAAAACCTAGCGAAAATGATCAGAATTCGTATTTTTAATTTGGCTTTTAACAATGTTATTGCAGCTGTTAAAGCAAATAAATGCTTGGGCTGACTACAATACATCACTACATAGTATAAAACAAAGTCGCTGTCTGTCCGACCCTATGTATGCTTAAATCTTTAAAACGACGCAACAGATTTTAAAGCGGTTTTTTTAATAGATAGAGTGATTAAAGAGGAAGGTTTATATGTATAGCTAGCGACCTGCCCCGGCTTCGCACGTAAATAACACCCGTGCGAAGCCGGGCGGGCGGGTCGCTAGTAATATTATAAATGTGAAAGTAATTAGTAAATCACCGACTACTAATGCAATGAATGAATGAATGAATGTACATGATCATTAGTATCAACTCCAAAAAAAAACAACTCTTTAATGGCTTAACAAATTTGAATAAAATTTGTTGTAGTTATATAGGTAGAAGGTAGTTTAAACACCCTGGATTTAACTATAATCCAAGGTAAGTCAATTAAAATTATCCCTGTTTCCAAATTTTTTATCTAATCTAATGAAACTGTGTAGGCAAATACTTAGTTCATTTCGATACAATTTTTAAGTTCGAACATGAGCAAAATCTAATCTTATCTAAAATCGGGGTTGCAGATATATATAGGGGTCGCGAATAATTAGTCAATTTAATCAATCAAGAGTTTAATAAGTATGTATTATGTATGATATTCTTATTTTTAATTCGTGATAAAAAAGGTACCTACAAAATTAATGAATACATCGTTAAAAGATAATTTATTATCTTGACTAAATAATCATTGCATTAAAATTATCATTTAGGTTTTTCATGTTAGGTACTAAATGTAATAATATTATAAATAAGAAAGGATGTTTGTTTGTTTGTATCAGAATTCTGGTTAGAAAAATTTGCGCGACCGCATACCGTATCTCAGCTCGTTAAGGTTCACGTTCGCGTGATTTTCCGCACTGCGCTGTTTCAGCGCTGTTTCAAGCCCGCGTTAAGAAGTAGCCTTAAGGCCTCAGAACAGGTAAATGGATTTAAAAATTACTACACTATAAGTGCAGCACACCTCTCGACATCCTAAGCCACCCGCCAATGTTGCCCCTCCGGTCTTCGAACAAAATAAAATGAATGGATGGGCCCAGAAGGTCAGGAGCGCATTTTTAAGATTACAAAATGAGCGCCGGTGCGCACTTCGTTTCAGTCGTTATCTAGTTTTAGGAAGTGCGACACGCGTCTATTGTTACATGCGATAAAACCATATCGGAAAAGACTTTGGAAAAGATCTACTATGCTCGCGCTTATTGGCGAACAAAACATCAATTTTCGAAAAGATAAATACGAGTATTATGATCCATGTTAGTATAGTTGGTTAGGTATAGCTTCATTTGATAAAATGATGACTCCTATCTCCCATACTCTTTGTTTCTTTGTTTGAGATCCACAACAATATGTCCACTGGTCATGACTAGTCCCATCTCTTCAGTACTTACATTCACATCCTTATCGCAAGTAATTGAATCATTATTGAACTGGCAACACGACAAACAAAACCTGTGAGTCAAGTTTTGTTTTTAAGTTTTTTACAGGAAATTGGTACCAGATGCATTTTATCTTCAAGATACGGTTATATGTATTTACAGAGTTACGCGGAAAGGGTGTACGAAGCCGAAAGGGGTCCATAATATCCATCATTATGAATAACTTTTACTACGGGACCAATCAGGTGGACTGACGACATCAGAAATACTGTCGGGAACGAGTGGATACGAATAGCGAGAGACCGGGGAGAGTGGCATAAACAAAGGGAGGCCTATACCCAGCAGTGGGTCACTCAGGGTTGATGATGATGATGATGATGATGGGGGGACCAACCCTGAACTTGCGAATAAAATATCTTTCTGCCTCTCGAACAACCTCTCCTGGAGTTTTTCTTGAAATTTATTAGTCCCACAATATGGCCACTTCACAGTAAAATTCAGTACAATTTAATGTAGGTACATTAGACTCGAATTTATAAAAATATTTTCCTTATTAATGATTTCAAAATAAGGGAATACCTACCTGTGTAATTTGTATTTTATATGACGTCTTTGTTTGCATCAGTAATTTTAAAGTAACAACAACAACAAACATGTAGGTATTTGAAAATTGCCTTTGCAAAATTGCAAAATAACATTTTCACTTCTCATGCTTGTAAAGTTCTTATTTATGCTAGTATTGAAACTGTAGACATCGCACACAGAGATATATAAAGTTACTTTACCAATTACCCCGAGAATATCAGATCTATTGCTGATACGATTTATCTACACTTTGACTTTGAATGGGGTGAATTTTGTGATTTTGTTTGTATGAGGTAATCTCCAGAATTACTGAACCTACTGTAAAAGTTCTTTCAGTGACAATTAGTACGCTAGCCCTACTTGTTATAGGCGTCACGTTTTGTTCACAACGCAGCCGAAGTCGCAGACAAAAGCTAGTTAGCGAAATTAGGTGATGCATTGAAATTGTTAATAGTTATACTTAGTAGAGTTGGGAACTCAGTTCTAGAAGTTGTTGGCGTGTACGTCTACCTAGGACAAACAGTCCAACTAGGCAGGTCCAACTCCAAGAAAGAGGTCAATCGGCGAATCCAACTCGGCTGGGCAGCGTTCGGTAAACTTCGCAACGTCTTCACGTCCAAAATACCTATATAGCCTTATAAGCAAGCTCAAAGTCGCGCAACGAGCTATGGAGAGTGCTATGCTCGGGGTTTCTCTACGAGATCGAATCAGAAATGAGGAGATCCGTAGACGAACGAAAGTTATCGACATAGACTACCGGATTACCAAATTGAAATGGTAGTGGGCAGGGTACATAGCACGCAAAATAGATGGCCGATGGGGCTGAAAGGTTCTCGAATAGAGACCACAGACCGGTAAGCGCAGCGTAGAACGTCCACCCATACAGATAGACGGACGACCTAAAAGAGACCGCTGGAAAACGCTGGATGCAGGCCGCTTCCAACCGGCCCTTTTGTAGATGAGATTCTATGTCAAGCAGTGGACGTCCTACGGCTGAAATGATGATTATGATAGAAATAGTACGCTAGCTTTGTGATAATTTGGAGCACGTATAAAGCGTAAACGGGTCGATGATTATAATTATACATGCAGCAATTCTTCAGCAATTTTTACGACCTTTCTCTCAGTTCTGATGCAACGTATCTTTCAAAAATACTAGCTCTGTGGCCCTGGACCTCCCTTCACTTCGGCGGTAAAACTCTAATAAACTTTATAGCGGATGGTTGAGAAACAAACTCGATGTTGCGACATTAGCTAGGAAGGAAATAGGTACCAGCCGGTACTTTATCAAAGTACTAACTGACCCGACAAATGTCCTGTCCAAATTTGTTTGAGTTTTGGTTTATACAAAAGCCCATAGAAAAAAAACACTCAGTTTTTCCTGAATTTTTAAATTTCCTTTTTTTTTAAGTTCGCCGCCGTGGTGACGAAAAAAAAACAACCCGTCTAGCCATCCATCCTCTCTATGTCCGAACTATCTAAGCATATTACTCTATCTTTGTCACAACATATTCAGTGACAAACAGACAAATGAAATCCAACTATTATCTTTGCACTATTTACTAGTACATACCTACCTATAGTAGGTATATCATTGTCTACATCATCATCAGCCAGAAGACGTCCACTGCTGAACATAGGCCTCCCCCTTTAACCTCCACACTGAACGACAGCCTGCCTTTTGCATCCACTGGATGCCAACGACTCTCACTATGTCGTCGGTCCATCTAGTGGGAAGCCTACCTATACGCTGCGTCTTCCGGTTCGTGGTCTCCACTCAAGAACCTTTCTTCTCCATCGGTTATCGGTTCTTCGAGCGATGTGGCCTGCCCATTGCCACTTCAACTTGCAAATTTTAACAGCTATGTCGGTGACTCTGGTTCTTTGGCGAATATCCACGTTTCGGATTTTATCGCGCAAAGAAACCATTGTATTTGACTTTAATTTCTAGAGCATTTTTACTGTCAGTTTGTATGTAAAGTACTACCTACTTCGTGATTTAATACGAATTGTAGCATAGGTAAATATACTATACTAAGTTAGTATTACCATGTAATTCACAGATGTAATTGAATACAAATTATGGCATTGTTTCGAGACTTGTCACTCAAGCGCAAGGGAGACCATTCTTACTTACTATATATGATGACGCCTCGATCCAAGACGAGCCCAGGGTATGGTTACAATGAAAAAAAAAAACCTGGGAAAAACCCGGACACGTAAAGAAATTTCCGGATATTTCCTTCAAAATTAATATTTCGCGGAATAATAAACTCGTGTGGCGGTCTTAATTCCATTTCTAGAATTCCGGACGACTTGAAATGCCTCCTGCATTCCAGACAAAAGCCTAAATCCCGGACATGTCCGGAAAATTCCGGTCGTATGGATCGGTTCCGGTATTTTTGTTGTTTTTACACTTCGGGAAAGCACACGAAGGCATAATTTTGTCAGATGTTATCATGTAACAATAGTCATGCGTCGCACTTCCTACGGCTAGAGACCGACTGAAACGAAGTGAGGGCCGACGCTCATTTTGTAATCTTCAAAAATACGCTTCTTCTTGGTCCGTCCAATAATTTTATTTTAATCGAAGGTAAAAACACTTCCAATCCAACTGATACAGTAAAGTATTGTCACACGCTCGCGTGCCACAGACATATAATTTTCCATGCGATAGCTTCCAGCTGAACGGATGTACTGTACATCAATTTCTAGTTAACTACCTAGAAACGGAGAAACCTTGATGGTTTCCATGATAGCTATGATTGAGGGGCTTCATTAATGTGGTGGTTTATTTCAAAATACCAAGTCGCCCTGGCTTCGCTCGCGTTTAAAATTATAATATCACTTGAACGCTGCTGAAGGCTAAGAGGGTATTATGGAAACTCGAGATTTCCCCACATTTTATTCGTAGCCTGCTTAATTATACGTGCGTAATCTTTACATAGTATAAAATAAAGTCGCTACCCGCGTCTGTACCACTAACTCCTCCTAAACTACGCAACGGATTTTGATGCGGTTTCCCTATCGGTTAGATATTTTTTCACGGAAGGTTTATATCTATACGGGGTGTAAGGGGAACACTCTCGAAGCCAAAAGAAGGTAATTGTACTCATCATTATGAACAACTTTTACTATGGGACCAGCCCTGAAATCGCGAAAAAAATATCAGCTGTTCTATAGAAAACGGTCATTGACACTCGACAAAATGTATGGAACAGCAGATGTTTTTTTCGCGATTTCAGGGCTGGTCCCATACTAAAAGTGGTTCATAAAGATGAGTACAATTACCTTCTTTTGGCTTCGAGTGAGTTGCCCTTACATTGTATATATATAAATGAATCCCTTTTTACCTTGGTCACGCCATAACTTGAAAACGACTTACCGATTTTATTCATCTTTCTTTTAAAGTTTTCTAATACTTTGTAGAAGGTTCTTATGGAAAGAAAAATTACGAAAATTGGAAAATGTCAGTAAACTTAAAAACGATTTTAACTTCGCGCGTTTGACAGTTCTAAGACAGGACAACGTCTGTCAGGTCAGCTAGTATTATAATAAAACTTACATTCGTGCGAAAACTAGACTGGTCGCTAGTTCCAGTTTAAAATATCACAATATGCGCTACGATGTTTACGCTCGGGACTCAAAAATCTCCGGACTTTGAAGATATATTTTGAGTCGTGTTGAAAGTTCTAGCCGACCTCCGGTAGGTTACGAAGAAAACTCTTTGTAGAAGAGAAAATGAAGGAGCCAGGGTATGTCTTAAACTCTTAACTCCTTCATATCCTCACAATATTTTCCTTGAGCGTGTGCATAATTCAGCATCAGCTAATAATAACCATTACCCATTAGTCTCACCATTAAAAGATATTAAAGTGAATTATTAATCTTAACGACAATTTAATGGTCTGCTAATGATGTAAAATTCGGTCATACGCACGATTACATGATGCGGGTTACAAATTTGGGGCATTGACTTTTATTTTGCCGTTGTATAGAACTAACTTTACCCTCCGGTTTTATAAAGTACCATCTACATCGATGTAGAATGTACAAGATCAACGGTGCCGGCCCTAAAAACGACCAGAGATTTAAGAGCACAAATAAATGTGTGGTCTTATTTAATAAAAGGTAGGGTAATAAAAGTTTACGACCTCTCGTCAGTATCGCGGAGAAGCAGGTCCTATGTCAATTACGCGTTAGTCGAACGAAACTCGACGGCAGAAATACAATGTTTACACACAACCCTTCACATCCGTTTACTAAAGAGTTTCATTGATAAAGACTTTGTTTTGGATACATAAATACGTAAATACTTTGTTTGGATACGTGAGTGTTATCGATAGTTGTTTCTTTGATGTTGGTCCAGTAGATTCGATTTTTCTAGAATCCATTTGACTGAACAATCAAAAGTAGTTTAGTAGTTTGACAAGTTTTCAAGGAGACTTGCTCTTGGCCCTTAATGAACATTGCAATGTAAAAAAAACTACAGGTATACAGATACCTGCAAATAACTTAAAAAATAACCATGGCAGCGCAATAGTCGATTTTTAGGACTCTTTAGCCATAGATAAACCCAAATTATTATTGTTATTATTATAACCCTAGCGCGATTGGTGGCAATGTGTGCACGAGTAACTTTTTTTTATTTTTTATATTGACTTACACTGTTGGCCTTTTGGCCTCTACAGCTTGACCGGACTAGTTAGCGAACGCAGAGTGCGTTCGGCATAACTTGGTGATTTGAGTTTTGGGCGACTAGCACAAGGGCGCCTCGAAGGTACGAATCTCGGCTTGGGTCGTCGCCGGGAGTGGGAATCAGACTTGCCCAGGCACCCCAGATGGGGTGTGCCCTGACTTAGCGCCGCTTTTTGTTTGCCGGTTACCATAGTATAACGAATATATTTGGATTTAGAAAATAATAGCCTTGGCTAGTCAGATTCTCCTTTTCATTCTGGGTGTGAACCAAAAGATGTTGGGTATATGGGAACCCGTGAACTTTCTCTGCTCCAGGGGCAGCAGAGGTGTATACTCCGGAGTATATTGCCCTCAGCGCGTACGCAACATCCATCAGCTTCCGATACGTACAAATTAAGAAGAAATTTCCTCTGCCTGTCAATATTTTTAAACCTTCTTGTATAGACTTTAAAGGACTCAGTTTGTTTGAGTTGTGCATATTCAGTATTGTTTTATCTGTAGTATGAAGTAATAATATGATATGTTTTGATAATACAATGAACTTTGATTTGTCGCTCTGTTATCATAGGATATAGTCCAATGTGCCCGCTATAGGCACATATCGAGGTGCGAAGTTAAGCTATGTTTCCTCAGAAATAAATTATGGAATTGTTACCCCATTAACTCTTACATTTCCTTTTAAATCTGTTTTTTTTTTTATTCTTGATGGGGTAGGCGTTTGACCACAGTTCATCTGATATAAAGGGACGGTGTGGTCGAAAATGGTAATAGCTCACAGATCAGACAAACAATTAAAAAGGGTCTTATCGAATGAACACGATAGTTCATAACATAAAACATAATATAAATGTACATAATTCGTTTACATCAATTATATGACATTAGTACTTGTTATTGATAACCCACGGAAACGTAATAAAATTAACCATAACGTTAAACGTAGCTGTATATAATTATGTATATGTAAATATGGTAGTCGAATACATATTTATTTTATTGGTTTATGTAAAAAATTATAGCTTGCTTCATAATCGTATCAAACAGTAAAATAGTTTTATTTCATCTGCTCAAAAAAGGTAATGCTTATCGGATTCATGTAAGTGTGTTTGTCTGTTTCTTTAATTTACCTCCTGTAGCCATAATCAGTCTATCTTAGTTTACTGCTGGACATAGGCCTCCCGCCTCTCCCAATGCACGTCCCTCAGCTCAACCTTCGGCTTTTTGCTTCTAGCCAGTTCTTACGTATATCGTCACTCCATCGAGTCTCAGGGCGTCCTATGCTAAGTTGTCTAAGTAATCTGAAACACGTCTACCCCAACAGTTATCGGTTTTGACAGATATGACTTCAGCTTGCCAAAGCGCTAATTAATTTACGGAATTTCATAGGTTACATTTGGTAGTTGTTTTTAAATTAATTAGATTAAATCTATAAATAGATAGTATAGATTTAAAAAACAAGATTCTCTTTCTCTTTGATTTTTTACACCTTACTGTAGTTAAGTATAAAAAATCTAAAAGACCTAAAAGAGACCGCAGGGAACCGCTGGATGCAGGCCGCTTCCAACCGGCCCTTTTGGAGATCAATGGGGGAGGCCTATGGCCAACAGTGGACATCCTATGGAATTATGAAGATGATAATATTTTTCAATGTAAAAATTGACTTCAAAATTAGTAAACGCTCGAATAAAATTATTCATATTAACAGAGTTAGTTCAAAACTACTTACTGAGCCATAGTTAATGATTTTTGTGGGATCACCTTGAAAGGTAGCTAAATAATATAAAATAACCACGTTAATTGGTTCACAATAATTGTCGGAATAACCGGTGTACATACATAAAAAAATATATCTTGCTTCAGAATCGTATCGACCAGTAACACCTTGTTTTGTCATGGAAGTGTGTAGTTGTCTACTTTTTTTTATGCCAGTTTCTCGCTTTTCATATCATCCCTGCAGATGCACACTTATCAAATCATTAATATCACTTCTATACCATTTAGTCGTGAAATGATAACAAACACAGAGACAGACTTTCTAATTTGTGTTAGTAATGAGATTTGTACAATTACACATTATATGGTTTATAACTTTATATTATAGTTTATTTATGTTGATTTTAAAATAGTCATTGTTATATCTGTTTATATTAATAGCTTTTAAATCTTGTATATTTTGTAGGAACAACTTCTATAGTCATAAAACTCGAAACTGGCAGCCGTAACCCTACCACATCTGTAAGACCAGTAAAACTTGGTTTTATACTTTCTACTTAAAACACAAGTACTAACTAAACATTCATGTTTAAGTTGGCAGTTTCACTTTCTTGATTTTCTCAGTGAACAAATATGAATAGTGTAGGACCTAGAGTGCTGCCTTGTGGAACGCTCGTTCTTTCGTTTGTAAACAATGTCCAAGGTCAGAGCAGTTGCAAAACTCGCTGTTAACTAAAAAACTGTAAAGCATTCTATAAACTTGTTTAAAGACTTGTTTTAGTATGGTTTGACTTAAATATTTGTCTTGGTAGTTTTTTCACTGCCGGAATTCATCTTGTTACCCAGCATTGTACACTATGTAAATGATATCGTATTGAATTGTAACACCTACTATGATCTGAGTTCTATGCCTAAATGATCCCGTAATAGATGATGCACGTGATCCCTTTCTTAAATCAATTTTATTTTACAAGCGTATACTTCACTTGTATGTAACTATGCAATAAACCGGCCAAGTGCGAGTCGGGCTCGCGCACTGAGGCTTCCGTACCACCACAAAATACATTAATTATCAAATAATAAAACCGACTTCAACAATAAAAATTCAATTTAATACTTGTACGTGAATCAAAGCCTAAGTAGATAGATTCTTGGCCTTAACGTGGTAATACAGATTTATATGTTTGGAATCCTTCACCCGTTCGCAAAGCCTAAATCATAGGATTGTCAAACATCTTTTGTAAACACACTCTTGTTAGGCGGTGTTCTAGGCTATGTCAACATTTACTCAGTATATACTACGCTAAGCTAGTCATACTCACAGTCATAATCGCAAAGTTCAAAGCTCAGGGATGGTCACTGGATGTGTGACGTCATCATAAGTACTAGGTGTGTGCCTTGGGTTGAGACCACGCGATTTTCTTCGCAACCCCTCGACCGATTTTACCCATATTCGTATTTAAAAATTGTATTGAATAAACTCCTCCGTCAGTTCGTTTGCTCAATGCTGAGCGTCGTGATGCTCCCGATCTTTTGTAATTTGGCGACAAATCTGCTTCCATCTCTGACGATCTCCAGCCTGGTACGTCGCTTTAGAGATTTTCGTGCCGAGCTCTTTTGACCCTTGGTCGGTCCATCTTGTTGGCCTACGCCCCCTGGGTCTTTTTCCTTCTATTTTGCCGGAAATTGTAGTGAATGAACTACTTGCCTACAATTTCATGAAGACCGGACCAACAATTCACAAGTTATCATAACATTCACAAGTCATGCACAGATATGCCCACTGGTTCCATTAGAATCTGAGATTCTTCGCTCGGTCAAGAAATTCGTAGTTTAATGTCTTGAAGTAGTGTAACGTTCCATGATCGTTACCTACTCCCAAATTCATGGCAAATGGCACATACGCTAGAAGCCAAACTTAACGAATAAAAAAGGTCACTACTATGACATAAACATTGTTGACAGAATGAAGGTGATTGACGTAATGTCAGTCAGTTTCATTCCGCTATGCAAAAAACAACATTGTTCTAAGACAAAGGAAATTGTGTAAAAAACTACATTTTAAAAAGATTCGGGTATATAAATATCGAATTCTTTCTAGAAGGAATAGGCTATATATAGGACTCGAAATAAAAACTGGGTCATACGCGCAGTTGACTACAGTGAAAAAGTCGCTCAGAACTTAACCTTACAATCAAATCTTACAATCAACTGGTTAGCCCGTCTTCAATCGGGTAAGTTATTTCCGTGAGATGCCTTTTAGATGTGTTAATTGTGAAATCTGTCTCGACAAATAATGCTAATCGTTATTTGTCAATTGAATTATCATCAGGCCACTTGTGTTCTAAAACGCAGTGCAAGTGCGTTTCGTATCCGTACTATCTGCGGATGTGGACGCGCGCCGTACTTACATTATAATATAATTGTGTTCTAAGCTCTTAAAGCATTCTGTAATCTTGGATCCTTCCGATCAAAAACTGTGTTTTAACGCCGGTACCACGTCATGTGAGGCGGGGCCTAGTCCGATCTGCCGTTATCTTCGGGGTCTCACACGACGTGGCCGTGCGGCTCTTGAGTACTGATCCTCATGCGTAGTTTCTTCGACGCATTTCAGGCTCCTACCCTCTACGCCAATTCTCCGACCACGTACGAGTCGCCACGCTGTCGTGACGCTACGTTTACTTCCCTACTACTACGTCGGTCGTACTCCGGCCACGCACAAACTTCGGGAACTACTACGCGCAGACCGCACTCCGGTCACGCCTGAAAAGCTCACGAAGCCTCTCGTCGCTGCGCTGCCTGCTGACATCCTACGTGCCACGAGCCGCGTCGAGCCACGCGGCGATCGGCGCCCCAGCTCTTCAAGCTAAGTCTCAAAACAAGGGACCAACACGTTTTTTTATCGCCATCACCTTCCGAGTTCACACGACCCTCAGTCTCCTGTAAATTCATTCTTACTTTATTAAATTTTAACTTATACTATCTTAAACTCTTTCTTTTGAAACTCCTACCCACTGCTAGGTAGAACTTCACCAAGCTTCACTTGGTGAACGTTTCAGTGGCGCCCAGGTATTAAGCAGGAAGGTGGATAAAAAAGTGTTGATCTCTCTGGCGTGGTATATTCACGGCTCTTTCTCTGTAACCTTGTGTCCGTCTGTAGGTTGTATGGTAAAAACCGCCCTGTGCTGGTGCGGGAGCATTTGTTAGAATACCCAGCTGTAGTCTCCATGCATGTCGTAAGAGGCGACTAAGGAAGACAAAGGTTACACCTACAGAAGTAACGCCTTCTGTCCGCGTCTTAAACGCACTATAATATTTTTTTACTCGAATTTTTTTTATTATAGTAGAATTAAAATCTTTCAGTACTTTTATACTCGCACTATCTTAAAATCTTGTTCTTTAAACTCAAACTTATTTACAAAACTTACCACCCAACCTACACTCGGAACATCTAACTTGTATATGTAAAACTTGCTCTCACGGAAACTCACCCGATATCTCTCTAAAAATCCAGATCAAAACTCTCCTTGACGGATATCTCTCTAAAAACTAAAATCTAAACTCTTTTTGACGTAGGTATATAAAATGGCGTACCCCATATATAACTATTTGTCCTTACAAAAAGCCGAACTTGCATATGAGGTCGCCCTTCGTGGTGGTTCCTCGGATGACTCTGTGCAAGACTTACGGAAACAAATAATGAAACTAGCAAAAGACTTGCCCGCAGAAGCAATATTAGAATCACATTTAGACACGGATACAGACCTAAAAGAACTAAAAGATTCAGTTATAAAATCATATAACAATTTAACCTCGCTAAAAACAAAATATGAGAAAAACCTATACCAGAGAACAGAAGTTCTACTAAATCATATTCAACATAGACTATCTAGGATAAATGCATCGGATAAAGAACTTCACAAAACATGCTCAGTAAATATAGCATCACAATTAAAAGACCTTGACCAACTAAGACCCTATTCAGAAACAGTACAGGTATCAAATCCTACCAACAAAGGCGATGCTCCTTCAGAGCCAAAAGTAGTCTCGGTGACTTGTGAGAAGGGATTGCATTCAGAAATTTACAAACTTAAATATAACGGAAAAACTTGCGTAAGAGCTTTTATACAAAAAATTGAAGAATTCGTAAAGTCTCGCGGAATAACTTTTGAAAAAATTATATCATTCTCATACGAGATATTTACTGACGAGGCACTCCACTGGTATCGCAATGTAAAGGACAGTATCACCACCTGGAATGACTTAACTAAATTACTAAAAGCGGACTTCAGCCATAGTGACTATGACTATAGGTTACTTAACGAGATACGCTCGCGAACACAAGGGGAACTTGAGAACATTTCAATTTATATCGCGATAATGCATGGCATGTTTTCCAGACTTACCGAACCACTTACTGAAAGCAGTCAACTAGAAATACTGTTACACAATGTTAGACCGATTTACGCTAGTACATTAGCGGCTTCACCGCACATAGACACTATTGAAGCTCTTAAAGCGCTATGTAGAAACTACGAAAACATACAATCTCGCTTAACTCAATTCCGTGAGCCACCACAGGTCACATCTCAAACTTTAGCACCGGAATTTGCATACACTAAACCAGGTAGCTCAGGAACTTACCAAAACCGAACTTCAACATTTAATAAAGGACAACAAAATACAAGGTATACTAATAACTACAGGAATTTTAATAGGGTGTCAGCTGTCACTCAACAATCAGTACAAAACAGATACCCATTCGCATGTCCTAGGTGTAGGTCAAACACTCATGAACTTCTCTATTGCAAAGAACCAAGAAAGATCATTTGTTTCAAATGCGGCAAGAAGGACTTCCGCTCTCCGGAATGTCCAGATTGCAACACCAACAATAGTTATAATACTCAAAAAAACTAATAGGAAAGGATTGTAGAGCCCGTGTAAAGACAAACCACACGAATCAGCCAGACTGGGTCGACTGGTTAAAAACGGTATCAAAATTCTTTTCCTGCTACACAGTCTCTTCAATCCGTACTAAACCAAACACTGCACGACCGTATGTGTCAGTTAAAATAAACACCCACGATATAGTAGGCCTTCTAGATACAGGATCTAGCATCTCGATCTTAGGAAATAACTCGCACAAAAAAATTCTAGATCTACACTACCAAACTTACAATGCTAAGCCCACACAACTTATAGCAGCGGGAGGTCAAGAGATGACAACCCTAGGCGTCATACAACTACCAATTACTTTTCAAAATCAATGTCACATTTTAGCGGTTCATATTGTCCCGGAAGTACAGAATGAATTGATACTAGGCATGGATTTTTGGAAACTTTTCGGATTGTTTCCAAAATATCTTGAGAGTATAGTACTACAACGCCCAGATGAAATGCAACTAGCCAACGTTAAGCTTGACGATAAACATCTCAGTTCATATGACCATCTTTCCGCTGATCAAAAAATAACCGCAGATGCTATAATTACACAATTTCGTGCTATCTCATATGAGGAAAAAGGATTAGGTAAAACAACTTTAATAACCCACGCTATAGACACCGGAGACGTTACTCCTATACGACAAAGGTACTATAGAATGTCCCCTGTAAAACAAAAAATTCTTAGTGAGCAAATAGATGAGATGCTAGCAGACGACGTTGTTGAACTATGTGAGAGCCCATGGTCTTCTCCAGTACTACTGACCCCTAAAAAGAACGGTGAAATGCGTTTCTGTCTTGATAGTAGGAAACTTAATGCGGTAACAAAAAAAGATGCTTATAGTCTACCATACATCACAGAAATCTTAGATAACCTAAGGGACTCTAAATACCTATCAAGTATAGATTTATCCAAAAGTTTTTGGCAAATTATGATTAGACCAGAGGACCGCTGTAAGACTGCGTTCTACATCCCGACACGAGGAACTTACCAATTTAAGCGAATGGCTTTCGGATTAACAAATGCTCCAGCAACTCAACAGAGACTGGTTGACTCATTGTTCTACGGGCCAGAATTCGAGAATAGGGTATTCGTCTTCGTGGATGACGTTATTATCGTAGCACCCTCATATAAACAGCATATCTCCCTACTTACCAAAGTCCTCGATAAACTAAAAAATGCAGGTCTTACCATAAACTTTGGAAAAAGCAAATTTTTTAGGGAAAAACTAAAATATCTCGGATACATTGTAGATTCAGAAGGTCTACATGCCGACCCTGAAAAGGTTGAATCTATTGTAAACTATCCATGCCCCACGAATAAGAAGGAGGTTCGTAGATTCTTGGGCACAGCTTCCTGGTACCGTAGGTTCATACCAAACTTCAGCTCCTTAGCAGCACCTCTTAATAAATTGACTTCGCAAGGCAAGAAGGTACCTCCCTTTACTTGGACGGAAGAAGCCAATATATCCTTTCAAAAACTCAAGGACTGCTTAATTTCATCACCAGTCTTGTCTTGTCCGGACTATACACAGCCGTTCCAAATTCATACTGACGCTTCGGATACTGGAACCGGTTCTGTACTCACACAACTCCTCGCTGGAGAGGAGAAGGTCATAGCCTATATGAGTAAATCACTCTCTGCCCAAGAGCGTAACTACAGCACTACAGAAAGGGAAGCGTTGGCTGTTCTACAAGCTATAGAACACTGGCGTTGTTACTTAGATAACGGACTAAAATTCATAATATATACTGATCATTCATCTCTCAAGTGGTTTCTAAACCTGAATAACCCAACTGGTAGACTAGCCAGATGGGGTGTGCGACTCTCAGCATTTAATTTTGAAATAAAACACAGGCGTGGCAAGGATAATATTGTACCAGATTTCTTATCGCGTGCATATCCGGTTTCTGCTATCTCGAGCACAGACCAAGCTATTCCTGTAACATCAGACCCTTGGTATCTCAATATCTACAACGGCTGTCAGGTGTCCCCTACATCTTATCTCAATTACAAGGTAACAAACAACAAATTATATCGATACATAAAAGACCTAAACCCATTAATACGGGAATTTGAATGGAAAGAGGTCGTTCCTAGCGAATCTAGGCGGGACATCATAATAGAAAACCATTCAGACCCTAAAGCGGCGCACTTAGGTATTTTCAAAACCAACAGACGAATAATGCAAAAATATTTCTGGCCGGCTATGATAAAAGATATCACAAACTTTGTAAACAACTGCGATGATTGTATCTCCCATAAACATGCAAATCATAGTACTCTAGGTTTTATGGGCCGTCCTAAAAACTGCAACCGTCCCTTTTCCATGATATCTACGGACCTCATTGGTCCCCTTCCGATGTCATCCAAGCAAAACACCATGATCCTAGTAGTAACATGTTGCTTCTCAAAGTATTGTCTGTTATTTCCTATACGCCGAGCAACGGCAGAAGTAATTACACGAATAATGGAGGAGCGTGTCTTTCTAGTACACGGAGTACCTACCACTGTCATAATGGATAACGGAAAACAATTCATAAGTCAAAAACTACAGCAACTATATTCGAAATATAAAGTTCCTAATGTTCGATACACCCCAAAGTATACCCCACAGGTCAACTCAGTAGAACGCTACAATAAAACAATCATGATAGCTGTCTCAACATTTATCGAAGACGACCACCGGGCCTGGGATGTAAACCTACCAAAAATACAATTCGCACTAAATACAGCGGTTAGTGAGGTTACAGGCTATACACCATCATTCCTGGTATTCGGTAGGGAATTAGTAACATGTGGTTCTCATTACGTTGACCCTGATCTTACTGACAAATTAATATTCTCACCTAGAGATGAATACGCAGAAAATGTAGGCAACTTAAGGAAAATCTTCGATCAAGTGCAAAGCTCTCTCATCAAATCACATTCTAGAAACTCAAGACTTTACAACCTACGCCGTAAGAACGTTGAATTTAATGCAGGTGACATCATATGGAAAAAAACTTATTATCAAAGTGACAAGGACAAACGGTTCTCAAAGAAACTAGCACCGAAATTTATTAAATGTACTATTAAAACAAAATTATCACCTCTAGTATACGAACTTACGGACATGCAGGGTAAAAATATAGGCTCTTGGCATGTCAAAGACTTCAAAATAACAAACTATACATCCTAACTACATACAAAAAAAAAAAATAAACAATAAAATTAAAAAAAAAAAAAGAAAAATAAAAACAAAAAAAAAACCCGTCAACTTTACTAAATACTAAAAATAAATATTTTACCACTATAGCTTCCCTCTGAAGAAAATCTAATTAATCTAGCATCTAAAACTTGATATTAACATCTAAAAATTAAAAAATACCTGACTTGAAAAAAAAACTTAGAAATATTTTTATTTACATATATCGTATAATATCTATTTATGTATGTCTATTAAACATCAGAAATAGGGCGGTTAGTGTACTCTAAAACTGAAAGCCTTCACACTAAGAGCGGTTATTGCAAACTCTTTAAAAAAAAAGCCTCTAAATTGCTAGGAGCGGTACTCGTGAACTCCATAAAAAAGCCCAAAACACGAATATTAATTAAAATAACCTTTTGTATACTAGGTAATTCAAGTCAGTCGTCAATATAGCTATAGCAAACTAAACAATTAAAGTTTACTTATAGTTAACTCTATCGATACCTTAATAACTTCACTAGTCACCTAGACTACAATCGCTACCTACAATCTCTTGGTCCTACACTTGAATACCACTACTTACTCTCTTTGACGTACTAACTAGCAAAATAGTTCCTTATTTTGTTAGCTTTTCTTTTATTTTGCTGCTTTTAAGTATAGTATCTAACATTCTTAACAGCAAAATGGAGAACCCACCGGTATTCTTGCCGTCTGTATAGGTGCCACTAAAGCATTTATACAGCGATACCGGACTCTTCACAGTACGCCACAAGTCTTATTGGGAACTTCAGACCATAGCATCCTGATTAAATTAATTTTACACTCGAGCCTACTTAATGTTAACATATTAGACTCAACCCTGGACGGGGAAGGTGTAAATTATAACTAGGATGCTAGAGAGGTCAGCGAATTTTCTTGAGCAAAAATTCTTAACTGAAAAAGGGGGTATGTAACGTTCCATGATCGTTACCTACTCCCAAATTCATGGCAAATGGCACATACGCTAGAAGCCAAACTTAACGAATAAAAAAGGTCACTACTATGACATAAACATTGTTGACAGAATGAAGGTGATTGACGTAATGTCAGTCAGTTTCATTCCGCTATGCAAAAAACAACATTGTTCTAAGACAAAGGAAATTGTGTAAAAAACTACATTTTAAAAAGATTCGGGTATATAAATATCGAATTCTTTCTAGAAGGAATAGGCTATATATAGGACTCGAAATAAAAACTGGGTCATACGCGCAGTTGACTACAGTGAAAAAGTCGCTCAGAACTTAACCTTACAATCAAATCTTACAATCAACTGGTTAGCCCGTCTTCAATCGGGTAAGTTATTTCCGTGAGATGCCTTTTAGATGTGTTAATTGTGAAATCTGTCTCGACAAATAATGCTAATCGTTATTTGTCAATTGAATTATCATCAGGCCACTTGTGTTCTAAAACGCAGTGCAAGTGCGTTTCGTATCCGTACTATCTGCGGATGTGGACGCGCGCCGTACTTACATTATAATATAATTGTGTTCTAAGCTCTTAAAGCATTCTGTAATCTTGGATCCTTCCGATCAAAAACTGTGTTTTAACGCCGGTACCACGTCATGTGAGGCGGGGCCTAGTCCGATCTGCCGTTATCTTCGGGGTCTCACACGACGTGGCCGTGCGGCTCTTGAGTACTGATCCTCATGCGTAGTTTCTTCGACGCATTTCAGGCTCCTACCCTCTACGCCAATTCTCCGACCACGTACGAGTCGCCACGCTGTCGTGACGCTACGTTTACTTCCCTACTACTACGTCGGTCGTACTCCGGCCACGCACAAACTTCGGGAACTACTACGCGCAGACCGCACTCCGGTCACGCCTGAAAAGCTCACGAAGCCTCTCGTCGCTGCGCTGCCTGCTGACATCCTACGTGCCACGAGCCGCGTCGAGCCACGCGGCGATCGGCGCCCCAGCTCTTCAAGCTAAGTCTCAAAACAAGGGACCAACACGTTTTTTTATCGCCATCACCTTCCGAGTTCACACGACCCTCAGTCTCCTGTAAATTCATTCTTACTTTATTAAATTTTAACTTATACTATCTTAAACTCTTTCTTTTGAAACTCCTACCCACTGCTAGGTAGAACTTCACCAAGCTTCACTTGGTGAACGTTTCAGTAGTTGGTCCTAAAATTTTGAAATATTCTTCATCATCATCATTTCAGCCATAGGACACTGCTGGACATAGGCCTCCTCCATTGATCCCCAAAAGGGCCGGTTGGAAGCGGCCTGCATCCAGCGTTTTCCTGCAGTCTCTTTTAGGTCGTCTGTCCATCTTGTGGACGTCCTACGCTGCGCTTACCGGTCCGTGGTCTCCATTCCAAAACCTTTCGGCCCCATCGGCCATCTGTTCTGAAATATTCATAAGACGGAGTATCTCTTACATGTTTACACCATGTGGGGGAAAAACGCTACTTTTTGCTTTACATCGGCAATAATGTACGCATTCCAGACGACCAGAACTGCGAACATAAGCTTTCCAGTCTTGTATGGCAATCCTCTATGCCTGGACCTGGTCTCCAAATGAAATTCTGTACTGTTCTTGATACATGTATTTCTTTAAAGGTTTTATATAAGTTAAATAGCTTTGACACGACTGTTACATTAGATCAGTGATACCCAAAGTGGTCTATATCGACCCATAAGGGTCGACGGCGATTACAAGGGATCCAATGTTAGCGAAAAAAGAATTGGGGGTACATGAGATGTAAACGAGGGTTCACGACAGTGGACCTCATTTAAGCAGGTCTCATTTAAGCAATACCAGAATGGTAAATCCATATGTACCATATCCATATGGTGACATTGAAGAAACGGATGTCATATTAAAAGAGGAACTGATTGGAATAAGCACTAACGAAGAACTTAAAGGGCTACCCAAAACCGAAAAACATGGCAAGTGGTCTACGAGACTAAAAAGTTTGGAGCCTCTGCATTAGATGATTAGACGGTACACCACCGACTGCACCGCTGACCTAAACAAAAGCTACTCATTTATTTTCAGTTAAACCTCATTAAATAACAGTCTATTGATTGACACCTCTTTTTGTGAAGGTCACCTCCAAGCAAATACTTTTTGCTAGTTTGTTATTCGTTTTACGAGCCAGATAATTTAGTTTAGTCAGACAATACATATTACCCGTCTTAAGCTTGTCTCATTAAATCTTGACGAGGTTCGAATATTAATTTTGTTAATGTCAGGAGTTCGCAGTTTGTCACCGTTTCTTCTTCAGCAACGGTAATGGTTGCCATGGTGTGTTATCGAGGAGATTAAATCAGTCAGAGATGAGCTGTGGAAATGGAGTCTATTGAGAAACGTGCCAAGAGGCTTATCAGCAACGAATCTCTGGTTCAGACTAAGCTCCTTAGTCTTGAGCATCGGCGCAAAGTTGCTAGTTGTAATGTTCAATGAAAGACAGACTATCGCAGAATGAGGTTTATTGCGTATCAATGACACACGATATAGGTGAGGTAGGTAGTTGAAGAACATAACAAACTACCCCCATTAACCTAATACATTACATTTTCCTCCTTCTAAATATAGCAATGGTACTCACTTATATTAAACCTACGCCAATCAACAATACCGTATAATTTTGTACATATAGACAATATGCCTAAATTATATGCATTCATAAGATATAAATACTCACTACAAAACATATATTAGTTAAATCCATAAATGCATATAAGGTATATAATTATGACATGACTATACAATATTATTTCTTTTTGGGTGGTTGTAAAGTCGCAATCCACGGTGGAATGCCACGGCAGACTCGGCGTTGACGCGTCTCGACCCGGCCGGTACCGCTGCCTCAGACGGCGGCGTCACCGGCGATATAGCGGTCGAGGGAGCCGGCGAGTCCGGCAACCGACCGCCGGCGCCGCTCGGCTCGCCGCCTACCACTACACGCTCATCCACACCGTCGCTGGCTCCGCTCGCATAAACCAACGCGGACGAGGGCGACTGCACCACTGGGGTTGACGAACCCTCCTTAATCGTGCTTGCATCTAGATTTTCTCCACCCGGCGGTGATTGACCGACGCAAACTACAGAATGTCGTGATTTCCGCGGATTTTTGTGCAGTAACTGATCGGCGTGCTTTTTAGTGATCTTATTATTATCCGTTCGAAAGACGAATGAAACGGGACCTGTCTGACCTAACACTACTCCATCCTTCCACTTGATATCCTTGTCAGCGTAACTGCGCACGAGCACCATGTCCCCAGGTGCGATGTCGCGCGGCTCGCCCCCGCGCCGCTCCTCCTGCGCGCGCTGCTGCTCGCGCACCAACTCGCCCGTGTTGGGTCGCAGCAGGTCGAGTCTATTAGTATTGCGAGAGACCTGCTTCATTTTAACGAAACCCAAATGACCACTGTGCAGCTCTCGAAGTATTGTCGATCTAAGGCTGGTGGGTATGACCACGCGATAGCCCCATACTAGACAACCATGCTCTAAAAACATGTTGTCTCTTTTTGGAAAAAATGCTCTATCTCTTTCGTCTAGTGAACGTTCCGGCCAACCAAATTTTATATAACCTATAATTTTGTTCAACTGTGGATCTTTCATAGTTTCGATTTTAACTTCATTAAATGTAACCGGCATTTTATCTTCAATGAAATTTAAATAACTCCCTTCTAGTAGTTCACTATCGTGTCCTTTCTTAACTGCCTGTTCGAGTGGCAAACGCGATAAAGCGTCAGCAAAAATATTCCTAGACGACGGAATAAATTCAATGTCAATTTTGTATGCAGCCAATCGTACCGCGTATCTTTGCAAGCGACTCCCAGCTGTCTGCAGGATGCCTTTGTTTTTGCCAAAAATATAACTTAACGCTCGATGATCACTGCACAGCAAGAAATGTCTCCCGTACAAATACTGATGGTGCTTTGTCACCCCAAAAACGATAGCTAAGGCTTCTTTATCTAACTGCGAGTAATTGAGTACGTGCGAGTTGAGCGTGCGCGATGCGCAACTGACGGCGCGCTCCGAACCGTCTGGATAACGATGCCAAAGGACCGCGCCGAGGCCGTAAGCTGAGCTATCCACAGAAAGGATCAACGGGAGGCTCGGGTCATAGTGCGCCAACACCGGACCGACACTCAAAACATTTTTGATTTCATTAAAAGCTAACTCACATTCTTCGCTCCAATACCACCTAACGTTTTTCTTGAGCAACTCATACAAAGGTTTTAATGTGTCGCTAATGTTGGCACAGAACTTGGCGTAAAAGTTTACGAGCCCCAAAAAGCTTTTCAACTGAGTGACGTCTTTTGGCGTCGGCGCCGCTACTATAGCTTCGACTTTCCTATTATCGGCGTGTAATCCGTCCTTATCAATGCGATAGCCCAGGTAGGTAACGCTATGTTTAAAAAATTCGCATTTCGACATATTGACTCTTAAACCGGCATCTCTTAATCGGCTTAAAACGGCTCGCAAATATTCAAGGTTACTTGCCTTATCTGTACCTGCACAGCAAATGTAGTCTTGAAACACTACCGTGAACGGCAAACCAACCAGTATTTCTTCTATCATTTTTTGAAAATTTTCAGGAATGCATTTAATACCGAAAGGTACACGTTTGTAAACAAAAGTACCTACATGTGTGGTGATTGCCGTCATCGGTTGTGACTCATCAGTTAAAAGTACTTGTTGGTAAGCGTGGGACAAATCTAATTTTGAAAAAAATACCCCCCCAGATAGGTCGGCGAATATTTCTTCAATACGCGGTAGTGGATAATGAAAATCCTTTAACTTGGGGTTGATAGTGATTTTATAATCCCCGCAGATACGGATATCACCATTATTTTTTACAACAACTACTATAGGCGTTCCATAATCCGAGCGATCTACTTTGTAAACAACACCTTCACGCTGTAATCGGTCCAACTCTGACTCGACCGGGGCTCGCATCGCAAGCGGGAGCGATCGAGCCTTCACAAACACCGGTGTGTTGTCTGATAAATGTAATTGCATGCGTACAGTACACGTCCCAGGCCCATCAGCGAATACTTCTGGAAATTCCTTACGTAAATATTCTACAGATTCATCACAAATATCAGTTAAACTGTAAAAATCATGGACATTGACGCCTAACATTCTAATCCACATTCGGCCCATTAATGGAGGGCCACCGTTCTCTATGACAAATAATTGCAGTGTTTTTGAACGTGAAGCGTATGTGACTTGTACCTCAACGAAACTCATTGGCTTAATAACATTTCCTGTGTATGACTTCAATGTCAATGCTTTCTTTTGTAAAGGTAAATACTGAAACAATTTATCATAACAAGCTTTCGAAATTGCAGAAAATTTGCAACTAGTGTCCACTTCGAACCGTAATGAATGCTTCTCAACTGTCAAATTGACGTAAAACGGATCATCTTCAATATCACTCGATAACTTGTAAAAGTTCATGCCATCGTCATCGGAATCTGAGTCAACTAAAAAAAACTGACCTCTAGTCATCCGCGAAGAATCCGGTCCACGTCCATCTTCGTACTTACGGCACATAACTTTTAAATGACCTTTATCACCACAACGATCACAGTTGTAGTTCTTGAACCGGCACTTGGGCGCCGCGTGCCCGTCCTTGCCGCACCGCGGGCACGGGCCGCGTGGCGCCGTCGCCGCTGCCACTGGCTGAGCGCGGCGCGGCCCGTGCGCCGCCGCCGCTGTCGCTGGCTGAGCGCGGCGCAGCCCGCGCGTCGCCGCCGAGCCCATGCGATTCAGGCCCTCCGCGGCGGGCGCGCCGCCGCCGGCGCCCGCGCTGCCGCTCACCGCTGCCGTCGCCGCGTGCCTATCGGCCGCCTCCAACGCCAACGCTAGCTCGACAGCTCGCTTATAATCCAGCTCGCGCTCGGCAAAAAGCCTGGATCTCATATCCTCGTGATGGAGACCTGACACGAACTGGTCCCTCAAGTTGACCTCCAGCGAAGCCCCGAAGTTACAAGTTTTCGCTAGATGTTTCAAACTTTGAAGGTATTCGTTCACGGTCTCCCCCGTCGCTTGCTTCCGTTGCCGAAACACATGTCGTTCTGCGATTTCCGACCGCTGCGGCTCGAGATGTTGCTTCATTATTGACTCGAGCTCGTCGAAGGTTTTTGATTCGGGCAAAGCAGGTGCACACAAATCACACATGAGCTCGTAACACGTAATCCCGACGTGAGTAACTAACGTGGCGACATGCAACCCTTCCGCTATGTTATTTAACGTTATAAATTGTTTCATTCGCCTACAATAAGCTTCCCAATTATGGGAGCCGATTTCAAACACTTCGATTTTACCTATAGGCATGATCACAAACACTTTTGCACGTATTCCGAAAATAAATACCGACTGCGCCAATTGTAATGTTCAATGAAAGACAGACTATCGCAGAATGAGGTTTATTGCGTATCAATGACACACGATATAGGTGAGGTAGGTAGTTGAAGAACATAACAAACTACCCCCATTAACCTAATACATTACACTAGTCTATCGGTTTTTTATCGGATGCATTTCGAAGAGTGTGCATCGGATCTGCACGATCTAATTCCCTCGTCGTTAATTATCATTTAAAAAAAAATGAATCGTTCGTTTAAATCTAAATTTAAATTTACTTCTCTTTTCTGTGCGTAGCATCGTCAGCGATTGACGTAGTTGCAATTTAAGCATTAAAAAAACTTTCGTTGACCGCCTATATGCTGTAACGTTAATTATAGAAACCGGGCATATGAGGATGTATTATTTTGTGCACAACGTAAAAAACCGTATCTGAACTAAGATCTGTGACGTCTTTCATGATTATGAAAATTACTGGTCGGGATCGCCATGACGTCAGAGACTTTGTTTAGCCTGCGACTGAAGGAAAGGGAAGAATTCAAGCATTAAAAAATATTGAAACAAACCTGCGCCTGATGTTAAGCGATGATGCAGTCTAAAATGAATCACGCTTGCCTAGAAGAATCCGATGATCTCGCCACTTGAAAACTAGTAGAAAGTTATAGTACTTACCCTACATTATGAACAACTTTTACTATGAGACCAAACTTGAAATCGCAAAAAAATAAATCAGCTATACATTTTGTCGAGTGCGAATGACCGTTTTCTATGGGACAGCATTTTATTCAATGCCTATAGTGTCACAATCTCTCAGTGAAAACAGTCAAAAAACGTCCGAGCGTCATTGTGCATACATTGTATCAATTATCTATACTAATATTATGAAGAGGAAAGATTTGATTGTTTGTTTGTTTGCATTGAATAGGCTCCGAAACTACTGAACCGATTTGAAAAATTGTTTCACTGTTGGGATGCTGCACTATCCCCAGTTGACATAGGCTATATATCCCGGCTTCGCCCGTGCGAAGCAGGGGCGGCCTACTAGTATTATATACTTCACAATGCCACATTTACTCCAATTTAGACGTTATGTCGCTTGCTTAGTGTTCAATGTTAGTTGTCCGCTATGTCATCGTAGCACTGGCATCGCGCGGCGTTGTAGTTGGATCGCGGTTACCTTGTAACTAACCAAAAAGTCTGCACAATTCGTAGCGTGCGCCGAGTTTTGGTTCGTTTTTTTTTTGGTACGATTGTGACTCTGTGTGTATTGTATCTCGATGGTCATTCAGAGTTAATTTGCTCCATAGTAAAAGTTGTTTATAATTACGGATACTATGAACACCT
This sequence comes from Agriopis marginaria, assembly GCA_932305915.1. Lineage (NCBI taxonomy): Eukaryota > Metazoa > Arthropoda > Insecta > Lepidoptera > Geometridae > Agriopis > Agriopis marginaria. The sequence continues at coordinate 13,088,070 of OW029914.1, read as the reverse complement.
TTCAGCTTAGTACACCCTATCCGCTGTAACCCAGTAGAAGGTACAACAGGTAATGAAAATATTATATTTACCTAAGCTAGTTTTTTGTTTTAAACGTTAAAGATATAATAATAGTGTCTTGACCTCTTTACAAAGCTACCTTAGTAAAGCTCTTCGGTACCTACCTAAGATATGCAATTGGCTATGTAATTGGCAATGGGGTCCTAAACTAGGCTATGCTTGCATATTGGTGACTGAGATACCAGTAGAGCTAAAGAAACGGTGTACTAGAGATTTATGATCCCATTCAGTACGTTTGCGGTTTTTATGTGTGTGTGAGATAGAGATGAGAGAAAAAGATGTTATAAGAAAGGCTAATGATTATAATTATCATCTCTGGCTGATGATGATGAAAGTACAGATTCCACTAAGTGGTGCTTGATGCAAGAGCACGCAATTGCTAACTCAATCTTTATCATCATCATCATTTCAGCCATAGGACGTCCACTGCTGGACATAGGCCTCCCCCATCGATCTCCAAAAGGGCTGGTTGAAAGCGGCCTGCATCCAGCGTTTCCCTGCGGTCTCTTAGGTCGTCTGTCCATCTTCTGGTCTGGGTGGACGCGAATAAGCAATCTTTATGATCGAAGCTAATTCGCCAAATCCTGTACGTATTGGTATTACGTTAATTTCACAATTACGTTTCGTTGTTCCGGATATTGGCCTTCCGTTCTTAGTAGTTTCATTATCGGTTGTACAATCCATTGGCACTATTGTTCACGCAATCTTGAGTGTTGTGGGCATTGCCTATTGTGCTGTTTACTTTTTTAGTCGACGAAAGAAGAAGGTTATCAATTCGAATGTATGTTTTTTTTGTATGTTTGTTACGCGATTACTCCGCTTATTATGTATAGATTTAGATGGTTATTTTTTTGTTTGGTAGATCATACCTTAGAGGTAGTCCCATATAAATTTTATCTAAATTGATTCAGCGCTTTTTGTAAAATTCAACAATTACCAAAAATACGTACACAAATGACCTTTTTTGTTTGTGGTTCTAAAGTTTTAACGAGTAATTTTAATCTCTGTATAGTATTGAAGTCGGGTTTCGTATTTTTTTTCAAAAAATGTATAATATTCGATATTTTCTTTTAACTTTTATTGGAGTCCCGGACATTCCCAGTCCAGTCAGTTTTAGGGTTTCGTAGTACTACATGGAGCCCTCATAAGTTCGTTTTGTCCGTCTATCCTCTTAAGTCGAATCTTCCAGTTAGCCTAAAGAAAATTCTAGATTTTTGGGGGATAAGCGTGGAGGCGTGCTTGTCGCATCCCCTGCAGGTCCTGTCAGCTCATTCATATCTTCTTTTTGTGCTGACAGTGCCTCAAATCCACCTTAAACAACCATGGTGTCCAAAGACACCACTGTCTTCGGACGCCCGCCTGGCTCATTACCATCCTCTCGTGTAAACGTGTCGCCAAATTTTGTCGTTCGTGTCGACGCGTTCTGCCACTAAAACGGGAGAGCCAGTTCCCCGCTTCCCCTGATGATGTTCTTTACTAGCAAAAACTTGGGACCGAGTATACTAAAAACTTGAATATTCAATAAATAAACTATAAAATAAAAGGCTTTTTTTATTCCACCTCCAAGGGTAGAAAATCAGGTAGTGAAACCGTTCATTGAACTTCCTGTAAAGTCGTATTTTTAGTCGTAGTCGTACTTACGTATTAATTATTGTGACTTCATTGTTTTTAAATATTATCTTTTATTTTATTTTTATTGTATATCAGGAAGGTTAATTGCTACTTACTGTTGGTCTTTTGGAAAAACTCAGAGTTGCACAGCGAGCAATGGAGAGAGATATGCTCGTAGTTTCTTTGCGATAGAATCCGGAACAAGGATATTCGCCGAAGAACCACTCACCGACATAGCTGCTCATATTTGCAAGTTGAATGGCAAGTTGCAAGGCAATGGGCAGGCCACATCGCTCGAATAACCGATAACGGATGGGGGAAAAAAGGTTCTTGAGTGGAGACCACGAACCGGAAGACGCAGCGTAGGTAGGCCTCCCATTAGATGGACCGACGACATCGTGAAAGTCCCGGGCATCCAGTGGATACATATGGCAGGCTGTTGTTTAGTGTAGAGTTCTAAAGGGGAGTTCTATGTTCAGCAGTGGACGTCTTCTGGCTGATGATGTTAATATAAAGAAGTAAATTAAAATACAGTTTTATCATACAATGTTAATGCAATACATTTTTGTATTTAGTAACTTTTAATTGCTACACTAAATGCAATACGATAGATCATAGTGTCAATGAATGTTGACACATTGCAGTTATTTGGCAATGCCGTTGCAGAGTTGCAGTGCCACTTTTATAGCATTTAGTTGCGCGATATTTGCACACTTCCTTTTGAAGAAGAAACATTTTTTTATTATATATTTACCATTTTTTTAAATGTTTTACCAGCTACAGTACTACCTAGTATATTTTGTAATACTTTTTTTTTTTTTTACATGCCTGACCCAAATGATGTTATGTGAGTATCTTAGAGGACCCTCTAGAAGATCTCAATCTTTGGACCAAATATTACTTACAAAAAGTTGGAAAGTTGGTTAAAAAGTTGGAAGTTCTCTACAATGGTCGTAAAACTATAGGATTGCCAACGGTCCCGTTTGTCCTGAGACGTCCCGTTTAGCTCTGAATTCAAAACTCCTGCCAGCAACAAAAATGTCCAAACTAAAACTCGGCGCACGCTAAGCATTGCGCAGTCTTTTTGGTTAGTTGTAAGGCAACCGTGATCCGACTACAACGCCGCGCGATGCCAGAGCTACGACGCCATAGCGGACAAGCGACGTTAAACACTATGTAAGCAACATAACGTCTAAATTGGCATTGTGAACTATATAATTGATGTCTAGGACGTACTACGACGCTCGGATTTTTTTGACTGTTTTCACTTAGTGATTGTGACTCTATATAGGTATTGTATCTCGATGGTCTCTTGCAATAATATTTTATCCAAAAAATAAAAACAGGCTTTACAGGAAAAGTGTGAAATCTAATAAACGGATTTCACTCCCTAAAACAAAAATAAAAAGCAAATAAAAAAAAAGTTTTTCTTTATAAGCAAAAAAAAAGTTGGTTCAAGGCATACATAATTTGCCTAAAGTACTACAAGGTGATTATAAAATTGCACATTTAATTAATTATCTCGACTTAACAACGCTATCTCACAAGCCGATCTCAAATCTGAGGTCATTGCTTTGTCTCAATTTTGAGTTAATCTAGACTAGATGGTTGTGAAACAGATAAATGATATTGCAGTCGGTCTGTATGTAGCCTTGGAAAAAGCATTTGGAGGTGTAATCAAAAACAAAACAAAAATAACTGGCCAAGAGCATGAGAGACACGCATATGGTAGGGTTCCGTAACCAAAGCCATGTACATAATTGTAGTCACATTCATAGTTTAGAAATTGGTGGCTATAGAAAAATTCGAACGGATGAAGTTTATTTTTATAAATAATAGGCTTGCGTTTGACCACCATCTCGCCTAATGTTAAGCAATGATGCGGTCTACGTTGGAGCACGCTTGCCTAGAAGAATCCGATTCACTCGTGATTTGAAGACACCCTAAATTCTGTGTAACATATCTTATGTATTAGTAAAAAAAAAAACTACAAGAGAAACATACTTCGTAAACATATCATTTTACGAAATAGTCAATGAATGACTTCGAGCTAGAACGTCTTGAATTTTTACAGTTTATAGCTCTAACTCAAATATTTATGCCATTTAATTTTTGCTACTTTGGCCGCCCATATTTTGCATAGGAAACACTTTAAAAAGTGATGTATGAAACCTTACCTTCATTTTAAAAGACCTAATCAACAATGATCCACACGAAAGCTGCAGCAGCGTTAAAAAAAGTCAATCCCATTTCTCATGTACCAGAACCACCCCTAAAATGCAAAACAGACGGACGGACAGGACATCTTTCGGCAACGTTATTGTAATGCCTCTGGTGTTACAAGTATCCATAGGCGACGGTGCTTACCATCAGGCGGCCCATCTACTTGTTTGCCACCTAGGGCTTTAAAAAAAGGACGAACAAACGAGGGTTCCTTGTAGGACTACGGAATCCTAATTATGAAGAAAAACAAAGGCAACCATGAGTGTTCAATTTGAGAAAAGGATACACTGTTTTAAACTATCACGGTTGTTCATTAATGTTATACGACCACCCACAACCACAACCACGGTAAATATCCCGTAAATAATCATATAACTTTAAGAAAAGGATGACCCAATCTCGTCTTATTGTTACGGGCAGTAAAATAAATTACCTAGACCCCTAGAGGGCGTCTCCTGATTAGGCATGAAAGTGGTCCTGGCAAGTGGGAACCACAGTTTTTTTTTTTTCGTTTAAATTAGAAAGGCTGTCAAGGTTTTTGTAAGTTTTTTGTTTTTGGCATGGGTAGCCAGTTGCACTCATATAAACGAAACGTCAGTCATTCAGAAATTAGTTAGCAACTGTGATGCGGACAAAGAACTTTGCGACCTAACCTAACCCAAAAAGGTACGGTCTAAGTTCTTTGGATGCGGAGTTCGACGCGTTGACATAAATAAGAATGTTCAATCAAGTTTCTGTCATGTTACCTGGCGACAGATTTTCCTACTCATTTCCGTTCTATTTACTTCTCTTTTCTGTGGTAGACCATGAAACTCTAGATGACAACTAAGAAGTTAGTAAAACATTTAAAAAAAGTAGTCAGGAATGCTGGTCAATACATTCTAAACTCTACAGTAAGTAACTTCGTTTTGTCTGCGAAACTCTAAAACTCAAAACTACAGTACTTTCTTTTCTAGCCCGCCTAGACTGCGTTATCGACTCGTTTAATTATTTTGCGATAGCATAATTTCAAAGTCTTAAAACTAGTTTTTAAATACTAGGATAATTTATTTTAAGAAATTTAGATCTATGTGTAGCAAAATAAGTAGGCCTTAATTATACCTAATTAAATTAAAATAAACTTGTTTTGAAGAATATAATGTCTTCAAAACAAGTGGCGGTGAAAACAACTTTAAGTGAGTCATGAAAAAAAAAAAACGATAAAAAAATATGATTAAAAAAACACTCCAAGAATTAACGACTGTAATATAATTGGCCGTCATGCAACATTACAACTTACCTGTACCTTCGACCAAAATAAAATGAATGGACGGGCCATAACCATTGAACTTGCTCAGTAAAAACGAGGCAAAACCGTTGGACATATACTTCAACACCTAATTATAACCATGTACAGTACATTTATTACAAAAAATAGATAGCGGTTTTTTATGTGTACCAAGTATTTACATTTCGGGAAAGCACACGAAGGCATAATTTTGTCAGATGTTTCGTTATCATGTAACAATAGACGCGTGTCGCACTTCCTACGGCTAGAGACGAACTACTGAAACGAAGTGAGCGCTTGCGCTCATTTTGTAATGAGCTCAATCTTTCAATCTTTGAAAATGCGCTTCTTCTGGGCCCGTCCATTAATTTGATTTTGGTCGAAGACCTGTACCATAAACTGGGCCAATAACAAAAAAGAGTATAACCCTAATTATGCAAAACCTCGCTAAAATCGACATGGCAGATCTCGTGCCCCACATTCTGTTACGTAAGAGCTGTAACAGAGACATTCATGTCATACGAGATGCTGCAGTGGGCCCGCGATTAACTCGACCGGTTTTGTTTTGGGGGTCATTGATGTATTGAAGAATAATGTACGCATTCGATATTCGCTAAAGAACCAGAGTCACTAACATAGCTATTAAAATTTGCAAGTTGAAGTGGTAATGGGTAGGCTACATCGCTTGAATTGATAACCGATGGGGAAGAAAGGTTTTTGAGTGGAGACCACGAAACGGAAGCAGCGTAGGTAGGCCTCCCACTAGATGGACCGACGACATGAGAGTCGCGGGCATCCAGTGGATGCAGATGGCAGGCTGTCGTTCAGTGTGGAGGTTAAAGGGGGAGGTCTATGTTCAGCAGTGGACGTCTTCTGGCTGATAATGATGAGTTGAAGTGATGTCTCTGAAACAGATTCCTATCTGAAATGTATGTATAGTCTCTCAGACTATGGTAGTACATATCTAGTTCTCGGAACGGCAATACTCTCACGGCGTCAAGTTACGCAATACGAAGCCATTCATGTCATCCAAGAAGCCATTGTAACTGTAGGTCTATGGGCCGAGCGCGCACAATCATCGCTGGCTTTCGTTCCGCGCTGACCTCACTAGTGACGCGATTTGTAAAACTATCCTTATCGATATTTTAAACCGCTGCAGTAAAAGTCACACGAATAGCAAATTGACAAATCCACATAACCAAATATAGTAATTTTTGTCATCGACACAATCGATTCTTATTTTATAGATACCATAGCTTTTCGATGTATAGGTACCATTCAATTTCGAAATCTATATAAAATTTTAAAGTGTAGTTATGCTGTACGTTACTATAGCTTGAAAATTTTTAACACTACAACAAAAGCAAAATATAATTTCAAGGTAATTAGGATACTAAAATATCGATAACAGAAAAGGAATGTGATTTGATTGTCAAAATCGTAAATGTACTTTGATTATGATTAGAATTGTTTAATTATTTACGCAGTAAATTCATATTAGTTTATTCGCCTGATTATAAGTATTGACTCCTATGACAAAACTTACGGAATTACATATGATAAAAGATAATCGGATAAAAAAATCGTGTGTTATCAAAATACAGTGTGAATAGTGTGATATTTAAAACTATTTGTATATCAATGGTAATTATAATCAACAAAAAATATATTTTTTACTTCGCATCGCACTAGGCTAACGTTTGAGTAGGTCAGTAAGTGTATTTAGATTTGATATATTTAGAATTTAAATAGATATATAAATAAAATAAATAAAATAAATATTTTGGGACATTTTTACACACACGGTCATCTGACCCCAAACTAAGCAAAGCTTGTGATATGGCTGCCAGAGACTGATATACATGCATATATAGTTTTAAATACATACTTAAATAGATAGTAACACCCAGATATAGAACAAACACAAATGTTCATCACATAAATGTTTGTCCTAGATGGGAATCGAACCCACACCCTCAGGCTCAGAAGGCAAAAAGTATAGAATAGTTAGTTTTAGGCAAAGTTTTTGAAAAATTATTGTTTATATTATACTAGCTGACCCGACAGACGTTGTCCTGTCTTAGAACTGTTAAATGGGCGAAAATAAAAACGTTGTTAAGTTTCAAAAAAAATCCAATTTTCCGGGAAATATTCTTAATTTTTCTTTCCTTAAGAATCTTCTACAGAGTAATAGAAAACTTCTAAAAAAACATGAATGAAATCGGTAAAGTCGTTCTCAAGTTATGGCGTGACCAATGTAAATAGGGATTCATGTTTATATGAATATAGAGATTGAATTGCGAAATTTAATTTGTTTACATAGTAATTGTGTCTTCAATTGTTATTTTATATATCTTCTGCCGCTATATCCAGATATCTGAAGTATCGCCTTGACTTGAGAGATCAAAAAAAAAGATTGGCGAGATTTATCGATATCGACAGTATCCTGTCCCATCCCTTCTATTATGAAACGTGTTCGTTCGACTTGCTTTCCGACCTGCAGTGTTACGACTCTGTTATACATATTGAAATAGCTCATACGCGTGTATTGAAAGTGACTGTATAACGTAAGAGCTGAAATAAACCTACTAAAATTAAATAATCGATATGACTGTTGCGTTTTTATTTACTGACAGCGTTTGAGCACAGTTTTAACCGACTTCAAAAAAGAAGGAGGATCTCAATTCGATTGTATGTTTCTTTTGTATGTTTGTTACGCGATTACTCCGCCAATTATGAATTGATTTTGATGATTGTTTGGTAGGTCATACTTCCGAAGTGGTCTCTTATAAATTTTATCGAAATTGATTAAGTGCTTTTTGAAAAAATTAACAAATACCAAAAATATGTACACACATGACGTTTTGGTATGTGCTTCCCTTCAGCAAAAGTTTTGATGAGGACTTTCGTCTCTGTTTTAACTGTCATTTTCGACTTTCTAGTTTGTGTTTGTGGGATAGTCTTGAAGTCAATATTTGTATTCATACAATTCTACGTGGGATATACGCGATGATAATGATGATCTAGATCCGGGTATGTTCTAAAACTGCGACCATGGACGCGGGATGGGCAGCAGCGTCCTATTAGTACACGGTGAACGTACTGCGATCCCTAAGCCGCCTGCCAAGCGTGAGGATTATGACAACACACCTCTAAGACCTCCCTGCCTTTGTTCAGCATTGCTGCCGTCCGATTACTAAAAGACCGTTATGTGACACTGTGGCCATATCACTTAACGGTCTTTTAGTAATCGGACGGCAGAATGGACGTTTACTGGTGATGTGATGATGATCGTCATTTCAGCCGTAGGACGTCCACTGCTGGACATAGGCCTCCCCCATCGATCTCCAAAAGAGCCGGTTGGAAGCGGCCTGCATCCAGCGTTTCCCTGCGGTCTCTTTTAGACCCAAAGACTTTTAGTTGGATGTGCGGTCACTTGGTTATGGTGATACTTATGATAATACTAGGAAGTCCGATTTGCTCATCCCTAATCGTAATCGCAGCAGATAAGGCAGCACAGCATTGTTAAATACTGAATAATGTAAATACGGTTATTTTCCGTTCGTTTTGCGCACTATCTACTGTCCTAGATACAATAAACAAAGAGGTTACTCGGAGACTGGAACTCGAAAGGGAGACTGTTACATCACATAGTTTGTTACAATTTGTAAGAGATAATCACATTAATTTGTAAAATGAGATAGTGTCAGTGCGTTGCCTACCTCATCATCAGCCAGAAGACGTCCACTGCTGAACATAGGCCTCCCCCTTTAACTTCCACACTAAACGACAGCCTGCCTTTTGCATCCACTGGATGCCCGCGTCTCTCACAATGTCGTCGGTCCATCTAGTGGGGGGCCTCCCTACGCTGCGTCTTCCGGTTCGTGGTCTGTACTCCTGAACCTTTCTTCCCCATCGGTTATCGGTTCTTCGAACGATATGGCCTACCCATTGCCACTTCAACTTGCAAATTTTAACAGCTATGTCGGTGACACTGGTTCTTTGCCTACCTATGAGGACTCTATTCACCCTTCGTTTGAATAAGTCCAAATTATACTTCGGTGGAAAAACCCCCGGGTAAATGCTCCGGGTATTTTAGGTGTCTATAGGCAGCGGTAACCACTTACCATCAGGTGGCCCGTAGCTTGTTTGTCACTTATTCTATTTTAAAAAAGGCTGTGAATTCCCTGTTTTGAACCGACTTCCAAAAAGGAGGAAAGTTCTCAATTCAGCCCGTATTATTTTATTTATTATATTGTTTTATGTATGTACATTGATTACAACTGTTTCGTTATGGCACTTTGTCGAGTCAAAAAAAGGAAGTATTCATGCATTGATGTGTAATCGTATCTATAAACTAGCTGACCTGACAGACGTTGTCTTGTCTTAGAACTGTCAAACACGCAAAGTTACAATTTTAAATCTTATTTTTTACACCTTGGGTTACATTATTGGAGTTTTAGTAAGTATCCCTATTTAAAAAAAAAAATATATAGCCTATGTTACCCGGGGATAGTGTGGCTTCCAAATAGTGAAAGAATTTTTCAAATCGGTTCAGTAGTTTCGGAGCCTATTCAATGCAAACAAACAATCAAATCTTTCCTCTTTATAATATTAGTATAGAAGTATAGATATAGATAAATTCGTAGTTCTCCCTGCAAATAATTTGTTTGAAGAAAATATGCCACTGCTAAGGTGGTATATAACTAAATACATATAGCCGAGAACCACGTTGTTTTTTTTTTCAATATTAAGCTTACTGTAATTTCCGATTAACTAACATGAGGTTCTTCAAAAGGTCGCCAACGCATCTGTGATGCCCAGGTATAATAAGCGGCGGTGACCGTTTACCATCTCATCGGCCCGTTAGCTTGTTTGCCATTTATGGCATAAAAAATACATTGTCAAGAATAGAATAGAATAGAATATCATTTATTATCATAAAGTCACATTAGTAATAATTTATATAAAAAATATATACTACAAATGCTCCTGTTATGGACTCGTCAATTTAGTGCACAATTTTTTTTGTTGTAAGTAAGAACCATTAAGTCTCGCTCAGCAAAAGAAAATTTTAACCATAATGAGGGTAGATCTATGCGCGTAAAAGCGATAAATAAGTCGGCTTGAGCAAGAGCTTGAATCGGCGGTAAGCGTCAACCTAGGACGACAAAGCAATCCTGAATTCCTGAGTGATGTGACCGCAGGCAATTTTATAGTGGGCAACAATCTGTGCCAAGTACCTACAGGCCTAATTGCAGATACCGACTGATTTGACTCACTGTTTGTGGTTTCATTGTACACAAGATGTACAAGGGACGATGACTCATTTTCAAACACAGTTCTCATAATCATCATTTCAGCCATTGAACGTCCACTGCTGGACATAGTCTCCCCCATCGATCTCCAAAAGGGCCGGCCTGCAGCCAGGGTTTCCCTGCGTTCTCTGGTCATCTGTCCATGTTGTGGATGGACGTCCTATGGCACAGTTCTACGATTTTATTTATATTACACGGGAATTACTCACGTAAGATTAATCCGGTTGCTCTGACTATAGATTCAACCACATTAGGAGGTCTTTTTCAAGGTGAATGCGCGCGCGCGGCTGCGTCTCGCTTTCCACACACGTCTCGCGTCTTGTGTTTATCTCGTTTTTACGTAAGTAATTCTCGTGTAATATAAATAAATGTGTGAAAACCACGACAGTTTCCATAATAAAACAGTTCTACGAATAATCATATAACTTTAGCTCTACGATGTTTTTAATCAATACTATTTCAAATAAAACAACATGTTTGTGCAGGAAATTTGTGTTTAGCTGGAAAAAAAGCTAATCCGAGCCAAAGAAACACTCGCGGACGATGGCGTTTGCTTATGACGTCACTATCTTAAACACTCCATGTCAACAGTGCTTAACGAACTTTCATATGTACCACACTTTTACCAGTTATTCAACCACCAAGCAGTAGTGTGCAAACATTACTACGTTCCAGGTTGAAGGGCAATATTTGTAGTTAAATTCGACGCAGAACGCAGCGTTGGTAGGCCTCCCACTTTATGGACCGACGACATAGTAAGAGTCGCGGGCATCCAGTGGATGCAGATAGCAGGCTGTCGATCAGTGAGGTCTAAGGGGGAGGCCTATGTTCCGAAGTGGTAGTCTTCTGGTTGATGATGATGATGATTACTTGTTATGTAGGAAAGCTGGTAGAGCACGCAAATAGGTTTATTTTATTTATTTAATTACAATTTCTCAAAAACTTACAGCTAAAAAACCAAAACATTTTTGTGACAATAAAAAAAAAACGTCTTTTAACAAACAATTTGCAACTAGCTATTACTAGAATGTAATATCGAAATAACGTTAAAATAACGAATACAATACTGAAGCATTACATTTATATTAAAAAAAAACAAATCAATATCACGCTGATTAGCTCGTTGAGCAGTGCTTACTTTTCATGAATCAACTTGTAAGATCCCATTTCTGATCTGAGAAAGCTATTTGCCAAAACGCCCAAGGTGAATCCATCCCAGACATCCCAGTATACTCTTCATTGTATAGTTTCATCTGCTGCGAAATAATATTCCGCTGTACATCTGGCACATTTGTATGCGATGGGTGATCTGTCGAAATGTTATCGTTCGACTCCGGCGCGGCCGGTAAGTAAATCATGCATTGACGTCATGGAGTGAATGATTTGGAGACGCGAGTCGAATTTATCAGTCATATCGATGTACTAGTTATCATCTTTTCTCTGGTACATGCTACATTTCGGCAAGTATGCGCAAGAGTTTCATGACCTTATTGCACCCTCCCCCTTTTACTACAGGACAAGTGAGACTGCACACTACCTTTCATCGTGGAAATCACAAAGATTCGTACTTAACGATTTGGGTCGTCATTTATGATACGTATTGCCCAAGAATGGAAGTCCCTGCCGTCCACCTTCTTACCTGAGACCTACAATCTATAGACATCCTTAAGGCTAGAGTGAATAGGTTTATTCTAGATCAACGTGTTCCATCCTCGGCAACACCGTCGCTTACCATCAGGCGAATTGGTGGCCAAACGTAGATATATTCTATATAAAAAAGTAAAGTACACTGCGACATGGTTTATAATGTACAAAGTCATAATTATAAAAAACCGACTTCAAAAGTTATATGAAAGCAAAATACGCAATTTTGTTTAATTGGATGATATAATAATTTTTCCAGATATTTTTATTTAAAACCCAAACTACTGAAACGATTTTGATGAAATTTCTATGGGACTAATCTGAAAGTATATATATGCTATCAAATAAAAAAAATAAAACAAGGGGGAAAAATCGAAAAAATCACCTCACGTAATTAATAGACACCTCCTAAACGTTCACTGCCTCCCTCTTAGAGAGGGAATAAAATATAATAATATAAATTTAACAAGTTTTGGCGTGTTAAAAGGTCATCTTCTAATTTTTATAGTTCATCTTTTCTCTTGCTGTCTGCTTCACTTTGATATAACTTTGACAAAGCCCAACTAGGCAAGTACTTATTAAAATCGTAACGTTTCTTTAATGTTAATCACTAATTACTCAATTATACATGTATTACACTGTTTTAAACTGTCACGGTTGTTCACTACAGTTATATGATTATTAACGGGATATTTACCATGGTGAGGTTGTGGAATGAGCTCCCGATATTTCGGCGCGGCCCGTGAGACTTGGTGCATGTAACTGCGCCGAAATATCGGGAGCTCATTCCACAACCTTACCACGGTAAATATCCCGTAAATAATAATTATAACTTTATACATGTATTATTGTGAAATAATGAAATCTTCGTATCTTAAGTTCCATTTATAATTTTCGTTTATCTTCTAATCGGCTTACGATACCGGTTGCTAGTTTTCTGCAATAGTTGTTTACGCACGTGTCTCGAGCTGTAAACTTTGGCCCTGGTTTATACTCGTATCATGATTTCGGCGAATGCCTTTGGTACTTCAATATCATCACAGCTATATTTATAGTATACCATTCATACTATAAATGTATAGTATACTAGTAGGCCGCCCCTGCTTCGCACGGGCGAAGCCGGGATATATAGCCTATGTCAACCAGGGATAGTGCAGCATCCCAACAGTGAAATAATTTTTCAATTCGGTTCAGTAGTTTCGGAGCCTATTCAATACAAACAAACAAACAATCAAATCTTTCCTCTTTATAATATTAGTATAGACTATAGTATGTGAAAGTGTATTTTTAGGGTTCCGTATCTCAAAAGGAAAAACCGAACCCTCATAGGATCACTTTGTTGTCCGTCTGTCTGTCTGTCAATCTAGACTTTTTTCTCAAAAACGCGTAGAGGTATCAAGTTGAAGTTTATATCAAACTAGCTGACCTGACAGACGTTGTCCTGTCTTAGAAATGTCAAATACGCGAAATTAAATTGAATATTTTGAATTTTTCAATTTTCTGCCAATTTTCTTAATTTTTCTATCCGTAAATCCGTAAGAACCTTCTACAAAGGATTAGAAATCTTTAGAAAAAAAGTTGAATGAAATCGGTAAAGTCGTTCTCAAGTTATGGCGTGACCAATGTAAATAGGGATTCCTTTTATCTATACTAATATTATAAAGAGGAAAGATATGATTGTTTGTTTGTTTGTTTGCATTGAATAGGCTCCGAAACTACTGAACCGATTTGAAAAATTATTTCACTGTTGGGAAGCTACACTATCCCCGGTTGACATAGGCTATATTATATACCCGTGCGAAGCAGGGGCGGACCGCTAGTATATTTATTTATAGATATGCGGGTCTACGGTCTCTTTCAGCTGTGAAAAATCAAACTTGTAAGTCAACGTGATCAAAAGATATAACCGTTTATGTCGCATATTATAGCATATTTTGCGATTACACAAGGAAATCAAAACCTATAGGGTAAGTACTTCCCGTTGACCTAGAATCATGAAATTTGGCAAGAAGCAAGGTCTTACAGCACATATAAAGGCAAAAATCCGAAAGTCGTTAAATTTGAAGTTATATGATTTAAAATATTGTTTTGCAATTAATACAAACTTACATTTTGTGGTTGGTGTGTATGGAAGAACTTTATTGGCCACTACAAACACTTATCCTGTTTTTTTTTTTTAAATATAATAATTATCTAATTTAAAAAACCGAGTTCAAAATTAGTAATTTTACACGCTATTTCGTTTGCTTGAATGACATATTTTTCCAGTTATTTTGATTTAATACCCTGAACTACTGAACCGATTTTGACGAAATTTCTATGGGACCAATTTAAAACTATCTTTTCAACTATAGATCAACAAAAATAAAACAGAATTGGTTTATAAATGACGGAGCAATGAGGTTACAATCAATAATAATTTAAACAAATAAATTTCATTAGTTTGAGTGATAATAGGAATGTTGTAATTCATAAATCCCATATAAAATAGCACTTTCAGATTTTCCCAAATTTTCAATTCTTTCCGAAAAGCTTTTTTTTTTGCCATAGATGGCAAAAAGCAGCTGGGCCGCCTGATGGTAAGCAGTCACCGTCGCCTATGCATACTTGTAACACCAGAGGCATCACAAATACGTTGCAGATCCTTTAAGACTCTATTAACTCGCCTTTCGTTCTTCCTATTATTACATAATAGGACTATTACGAACATTTTAAAAAGCCGTCCAGTCTTTCTCAAGTTATGAGCTTAATTACCAACGAACAGATTTTTTTACGTATGTTTATCATATCATACTAATATTATAAATGCGAAAAGTTTGTTGGTTTATTTGTTCCTCTTTCACGCAGCAACAGAGCAACGAATCGACCTGATTTTTTGCATGGGTATAGTTCAAGGGCCGGAGAGTTACACAGCTACTTTTCACCATCATCATCTTCACAATTTTTCATCACTACGCCACTAACTAAAACTATAGTGAAACAATTGACGGCCTTATCGCTATAAGTGATCTCTTCCAGGCAACCTTAGTATGGAGAGGACATATAGAAGAATTAAAGGACGGGGTGTGCTGTAATTAAAGACGGCTATGAAGTAGCTTTACCTAGTCTGTGGCTGTAATAATGGAATACTTGGCATATAAGGCATAGACATACATTATAATAATACACTAATAATGGAACAATATATAAAAATACAAATATTAGATACATATACTTATAAATTAAAGCGAGAACATAACGATACTCGATCCTCTCCATCCTAAGGTTGCATGGAAGAGATCGCTCTTACCGATAAGGCCGCCGCTGTTTTATCGTGTGTATGAAATTTGTGGTGTAAACAATAAAGAGTTTATCTAATTATCTATCTACTCGATACAGTAGCTACTCCGAGATATAGTACAGACACACATAGTGGGTGAAGACACCCATAGAGACAATTTTGGGGAACATAGAATAGACACCGTATTACGGTGTTCCAGATAAGGTATAGTATCTTGTTATTGAATGATCAAACGAGCTTACCTGCAGTGAAGTTCGATCTCAATTATTTTGTCTTCGTCGAAGCGATTTCCTATATATTACAAAACAAAACAAAGTACTTCCCTGGAGGAAGGTGAACCCCAAAACCCCTAAATCTCAGATCTTATCGCTCATGATTCGTCATTCACCATTGTACGATACAGCCTTAATGTTTATGCATGTTTTCCTGATAGCTCATAACTTGCAGTAGAACAACTTCGAAAAAGCTAAGATCTTTTTAGCACTGTTTTGGATGATGGCTGTTTTTGGAGCAATGCATGAAACACGTTTGGCCACCAACTTGCCTTTATGGGTCAACAATGTAGTCAACGATGAAGCACACAGACTTAGAAGATAACAATTCACTCTGACCTTGAAAATATCTAGATTATATCTCTTCATCATCAGCCAGAAGACGTCAACTGCTGAACATAATATGCCTCCCCTTTAACCTCCACACTGAACGACAGCCTGCCTTTTGCATCCACCGGATGCCAGCGATTCTCACAATATCGTTGGTCCATCTAGTGGGAGACCTACCTACGCTGAGTCTTCCGGTTCGTGGTCTCCACTCAAAAACCTTTCTTCCCCATTGGTTATCGGTTCTTAGAGCGATGTGGCCTGAGGATTATATCTCTTAGTTCTGTACATTGTATTATTCTGTCCTTCTTTTTCTCATAGCAGTCCCGTTGAGTGTTCTTTATACATTCGAATGAATATTTCCTTGTCTTGATATGAATTTTCAACCGACTCCCAAAAGAAGGTTCCTAATTCGACAATTTTTTGTGTGTGCATTTTATGCGATAGTGAACCGATATTAATGATTATTTTTATTGAATAGGCTCTATCTCAATGGTGGCCCAATTAAATAATATGATTTTAATAAAATATTTTACCTCTAAAAGGTGGAAATTTAGGGGATGAATAATGTTTTTAAACTATCTGTGAAATTTGTTCACCATTTTTCCACAAAAATGTCTAGTTTCTGATACCAATAATGCATGCAAAAAAGTTGATACCAATAATGCATGCAAGTCTCTCACAAACTGGTAATTTTAAGAAAATATTCCACTACCATCCTAAATATTGTGGATTTTCCGACGTTTCGATTCTTCTAATCCGTACGACCAAGGATTAGAACAACCTGCCGGTTTCCTTGTTTAAAAAAAAACTCTAAGGGTGGAAATTTAGGGAATGAATCCAGTTTATTGACCTCTTTGTGAAATCGATTATATTTTCGTAAATATGTATTATCACAATAATGATTTTAAAATTAACACCAATACTGCACGTCTCTCACAAACTCGCGAGATGCCTTACTGGTGATACGATCCACTGCGTCTAACTCTAAAGGTTGTATTCATCACCCAGCGTATCGCGCGACCAGCTGCCTCCAACGCCAGTGTTGCCGAGGTCGCCGCCGACGACACACGCCCGTGCTGATTCTCATTATCGACCATTCGTGGTAATCGAGATTCGATATAAACCTTTAATCTATGTGAAGTGATAATTACCTTTACAGTGCCTTTGTGTGTGTCTTCTGAACAATTATTGTTTACGAAGTGTTTTAGAGGACCATTTTATTTTTGAACTGGTAAGTTTGTAAGTCGGTGTTAGGAAACTGTTTTATAATTAACGCTTCGGTTGGCTTGCTTCAGAAAAGGAGCTGAAGGCCTTGGCTCTTGCTGCGTTTGTATAACTTCGATAGTAAAAGTTGTGAGTGCGTCTATCTGGCGATTGCCTTTCTCTTGAGCTAAATTTTTATTTATCTAGTGGGGGTTTCCTCGTTTCGGTGTACAAAAACTTTGAAAAGAGTGAAATATTTCAGCGTTTTTCGTGATTCGTGGTTAGGTTGGGAGTAAATGTGGTATTGAAGATCCCAACAAATTCACTACGAGAGGGTCACCGTTTAATTGTTGTATGCTTGGGGGTAAATGAAACAGGCCTAAAAATTAGGTAGATAGATAGATAAACTCTTTATTGTTCACACCACAAATTTCATACACATGATAAAACTAGCTAAGCTTAAAAACTAGTGCAACAATCGGCGGCCTTATCGCTAAGAGTGATCTCTCCCAGGCAACCGTAGGATGGAGAGGTTTCATACAGGAGGCGGGGCGTGCAATATTGAATAATGTAATAGTTATAATATTAAACCGTACATTCTAATAACAATACATACTAATACTTATATTACTTAAAATTACGATAATGTGTACCTATATCGTGTATTTACTATCTTCCCTATACGTATCAAAATCGGTTCAGCCGTTTGGGAGCTTTGATGCCATAACCAGACACAAAAATATGCACTTATGTCACCCCTCTTTTTGCGGCGGGGGTTTAAAAATTCGCGTTTATTCGTGCTGTTCTTTCGTGAAAGAGAGACATACAAACATAAACTTCATATTAATAATATTAGTATGATTATGTATCATTTACCTCGACCTAATTTCTACGAAGAAATGTAGGTCTCGACTAATAGGTAATTTTCCCACGACGCAACGGTCGCTTTCTCCATGCGGTGCAAGTCTATCTCTATCTTTGATTATGTTTGCAGTCTACTTGCCTCTACCGCTACCGGGGCCTTACTTTGTGGTTGGGTTTCTTGCGAAATTAAACAACTTTAGATGTTTTCATTAATATATAAGTTGCCTGAATGGATGTACCCCGATAGTTACAATCTGGGTGTCTTGAAATCACGAGTGAATCGGTTTCTTCGTTTTCATCGGGCCGGTGCAGGCCGCCTCTGGCCTGCATCCAGCGTTTCCCTGTGGTCTCTTTTAGGTTGTCTGTCCATCTTGTGGGTTAACGTCCTCCCCTGCGCTTACCGGTCTGTGGTCTCCAATTCCAGAACCTTTCTTTCCCTCCGCCCTGTGTTCTGTGTGAACATACATACCCCACCTGCACGGACACAATCTATGTTATGCCACTTTACAGTTGATGTTCGGAAAACCCATACGAAGCGCTTTGATTCCACTTTTATTGTGTGAACTGCTAGACCAGAATGCACTGCCTAAATGGATGTACCCCGATAGTTACAATCTGGGTGTCTTGAAATCACGAGTGAATCGGTTTCTTCTAGCAAGCGTGCTCGAACGTAGAGCGTATTATGTGGCGGCCAAAGGCAAGCAATTACAAAATAAATAATACGTTCTATACGTTATTTATTATTTTATAACCGATTTTATTTTCAATAATTAGTTTTTTAGTCCAAAATTTTTTTCTCATTAAATTTTCAAGAAAATTGTGAATACTGAGTACATTTTACTTATACTTGTTTTAAAATCGTCTTGACAATTACGTTTTTTTTTTAGTTTTATGCCTGAAAATTAATATACCTAAAATTTTACCTTGTGTTTTGTCGGCTCTTAACGAGAACTTAATTAAGTAGTTTCTAGATATTTTTGAATAATTATCGTTTTACGTATTTCTCTATCGCCAATCGAATCTGATAATTCGCGCATTAATCATAGGATTTGTCGAGATTATTATATCCATATTATATTATAATATTTGTTGTACTTATATCTACTACCTCGTTTTTATCATGTTTCTGTATGTGGCGGGATTTTTTTCTATTTAACTAAAACTAATAAAAAATATATAAAAAAATTACATTTGTACGCTGTAACAGGCAAGGACATGAGATACGTTTTCATTCTTACGAGCATTTATGCTACTTTATATGTATGTGTACCTATCATGTTCTGATAAATAAATATTTTGAATATTTATTTGTCATATTTATTATTCAAAATATTTTGAACTAGTAGGCCGCCCCTGCTTCGCACGGGCGAAGCCGGGATATATAGCCTATGTCAACTGAAGATAGTGCAGCATCCCAACAGTGAAAGAATTTTTCAAATCGGTTTAGTAGTTTCGGAGCCTATTCAATGCAAACAAACAAACAAACAAACAATCAAATCTTTCCTCTTTATAATATTAGTATAGATAATATTTTTTCAAGTCGAGAGTGAATAGGTTTCTTCTAGGCAAGCGTGCTCCATCGAAGGCCGCATCATCGTTTAACATCAGGCGAGTTGGCGGCCAAGTGCAAGCCTATTTATAATAAAATAAAAAAATAAAAAAAACATCTATGGTTTACGAATATACTGTGACTTTTGGTTCACAATTGATTTAGACATATCATAATGTTTCTGGCGCTTTAAGTGTGGAGCCTGAAGACCCTGGAGATGAATCGGGACTTGGCCAAGCGATTGGTGGAGGCGTCGGTTGTCCAGAATGCTGGTTTTATTTCGTACAGAAATTGAGCATTGCTATTCAACGTGGAAATGCCGCCAGCATTCTGGGGACCTTTTCCCTAGTTTATATTTAAGTTTTCGTATAGTTTTATATTATATTTTTTTTATCTGTAATAGTTTTATCGATAAGTTGTATATAATAAACTTTGACCTGTAGTTTTCGTTAGTATTCTGTTTATAAAATTGTGCATAATAAAAGCTGATGCAGTCAATAATCAATTTAAAAAAAAGCTTATTATAGACATTTCTTTTTTGATGTAGTTTTAGACAAACAAGCGACGGGGCACCTGATGGTAAGTCGAAGCATCGGTGGCGCGTTGCTTATAAAATTGGAAAATACTGTAGGAGTTTGGGTTAATTTATACCTTTCTCAACCAAACGTATCCAAAGTTCCAATCCGTTCTGCCTGTACGAAGTTGTGAATGGTACCAAATATGTTCAATGTGACTTCAATCATATTGAAACTTTCTCCGTCTAAATTGTTGTGTGAGTTACCATATTGAAGTGAAAGGAAACTTACGGTTTTGGCAGTCTCTCATAGGTTAAGTAGGACATTTCAGCGACCGCGCTTTTGGCCAGATCTCTATCGTAAAATTTTGGCGAAAGTGAAGGAAAATTACTGTTTTTTTTTTTAGCTTTTTTCTTTCTTCTTCGCCAAAATGCAAATGTCAACACAAAAATTGTTAAAAAAATGCTATGTCAATTTTAAGAGAATACCTGTTTTTTTTTTCAGACAGTGAATTACAACTGTGTTTTTTTTATGAATAATGTTTTTAAACGCGCTTTACCGGAAAACGAACAAAATGCATTCGGAAAACAAACCATGTTGAGATTAGATAAAATCTTATCTAATTGATAGACTGACAAAAAGTTGTATTAGCAAATTACTCTAAAGATTTCGTCTTCTTGCCATTTTTATACGTAACTAGCGGTCCGCCCCAGCTTCGCACGGGTATAGATTATAGCCTATGTCACCCGAAGATAGTGTAGCTTCCCAACAGTGAAAGAATTTTTCAAATCGGTTCAGTAGTTTCGGAGCCTATTGAATGCAAACAAACAAACAAACAATCAAATCTTTCCTCTTTATAATATATACTAGTAGGCCGCCCCTGCTTCGCACGGGCGAAGCCGGGATATATAGCCTATGTCAACCGGGGATAGTGCAGCATCCCAGCAGTGAAAGAATTTTTCAAATCGGATCAGTAGTTTCGGAGCCTATTCAATGCAAACAAACAAACAATCAAATCTTTCCTCTTTGTAATATTAGTATAGAAGTATATAGACAAGCAAAACCGGTTATTTTTAATGAAATGTATAGGCATACGATATATCAAAATATTTTTACCGTGCAAGAGTTTTTTTGCTTGATAACAAAAAAGTCATATATCAAAATATTTTTAACATGCAAGAGTTTTTTGCTTGATGACAAAAAGGCATATAATTATCAAAATATTTCTACCGTGCAAGAGTTTTTTACTTGACGACAAAAATACTAAATATGCTGAACTAAACACAATGCTAAGCGTTCAATGAAATCAGCCAGCTTATTCTAAAGCAATTGTTATTATTTCCATCCGTCGACGGGAGCTCGCAATCCCGGAAGAGTGTACCACGAAGGTGACATCATGCGTGAAGTCACGGCACGCAGACTGGGATAGTTCGGACATGCTCTCAACGGGTACTTGGGGCCAGCAATATCGCGTCGCCTGGTAGGTTTCTACCCTCTCCAAATACAGCTGGTCCACATCTGACGCCCTCCAAATATAGTTGGTCACATCGGACCCGGGTATGTCCTAAAACTGCGACCAGAACCACCGGAGGATGGGCAGCAGCATCCTATTGTGGGCATTATGGCAACACCCCTCTCTAAGTGGGAGGCTGTTGTTCAACAGTGGACGTTTACTGGCTGATGATGATGGTGATGACATCTGATGCCGTGGAGTGGTCTGAGTGGCGTGGCGCCAGTCATCGCACAGCGCCGCGATGACTGGCGCCTTTTATTGTCGGAGGCCTGGACCCATTTTAAGGTTACCATGCTACCATAGCAAGTTATTGTTCCTATTAACTGTCACTCTCTTTGAGGTGGTTATTGGAAAGATGAAGATATCATCATCATCATTTCAGCCTATCCTGTTTCCACTGCTAGGACTCAGGTCTTGTCTTGAAAGAGAGGATGGACCCTAATCCACCATGCTGGCCCAGTGCATGTTGGTGAATGTCATAATTATGTCTTTAAACTTTGATGTTCTTGGTCATACTGGTTTCTTTACGATGTTTTCCTTCACCGTTTTTGAACGATGGCATCGAAACTGTACATAATTTATTTAGGTACCAAATAAGGCATTGGTGCAGGGCCGACGATTGAACTGGGTGCCGTCAGATTGTAAACCGCACATGCTACCGCTCGGCCACAATCGCTCATCTCGGAAAGATGAAGATACAAAAGATGCCAATTGTTCTGAGTCAGTTAATTAGACCATTTTTTTTAATAGATAGGTTTGTTCTTGGCCGCCATCTCGCCTAATGTTAAGCGACGATGCGGTCTACAATGGAGTACGCTTGTCTAGAAGAAACTGATTCAGTCTCGACTTGAAGACAACCAGATTGTAACTGACGGGGAAAACCCATTGAGGCAGCGAATTCCACACACTAGCAGTTCGCACAATAAATGTGGAATCAAAGCGCTTCGTACGGGTTTTCGGAATATCAACCATAAAACGAAGTCGATTTTTCGTGCCCGCCCTGGCAGTCCAATAGAAAAAAGGGGAGGAGGGAATTAAATCATGCAGATCCATATTCTCTTTGGCTACGCTTTATTAAGTTTTGACCTTCTGTCTTTTACTACTTATGATACTGCATCAAGAGCATCTGCAGTTTCGTCGCCAGCGACAACTTTCATATCACATTTAATTACCATAACATAACCTTTAATAGGTTAGTTAAGGCATATATTACGAAACTGAGAGAACTATGCCCACTTACCCATGGTCCTAATCCAAGGTTTGAAGTTGAGAAATCCCATGGTATTTGACACCTGTTGAAATAAATTCCTAATACACGTGGCATTCCATTAATTCACAATCGTGCATTTTTAATCGGGTAACTGTGAAACGGGCGGAGGTGATAGATGTGTTACGAAACTGTATAAAACTTAAACAATTTTAATGAAATAATTGCAAATGCAAAATTGCATTGTGTTATCTATATACTAATATTATAAAGAGTAAAGATTAGATTGTTTGTTTGTTTGCATTGAATAGGCTCCGAAACTACTGAACCGATTTGAAAAATTATTTCACTGACGGGAAGCTACACTATCCCCGGGTGACATAGGATATAATCTATACCCGTGCGAAGGTGGGGCGGACCGCTAGTGTTGAATAAAATTAACGTGTAGTTTGTAAGTAAGTCCTGCGTAAGGTGCAGAGTTATTGTGTTTATCTTGTTTTACTTTCATGGTTAGGTCACCTTCCTTAGTTTTTACAAGCTATTATTAAACTTGCTCAGTTAATGTATGTGTCGGACAAATCTTGTAACTGAATTTTAGACAAGTTATCTTCATCCGATTGACAAATTTGACATTTGAAATTTGACATACTTATGTTAGTTAAAAATATTCCCCTATAAGGGAGGAAATTACATCTATTCTCAGTAGTTCAATTGATTGAACTACTGATTTTTTTTTGTCACTAGTTCAATAATTTTTTTAAAAGACAGGCTGAAACGAATTATATAATTTAGAGTTTAGACTGACCATGACCGACAACAAAAAAAAAATTACACCTTAATAAGAATATTTGTAACACACATTATTGTATACCATCATCTAAGACAATATTCTCACAAATAAATTGATTTTGATTTGATTTGATCAAATTATTCGACATGGACAATTCGCGGGCAATGGAGAGAGCTATGCTCGGAGTTTCTTTGCGCGACAGAATCCGGAACGTAGATATTCGCCAAAAATCTAGAGTCACCGACATACGAGTAGCTGTTAAAATTTGCAAGTTGAAGTAGCAGGAGCAGGCCACATCGCTCGAAGAACCGATAACCGATGGGGAAGAAAGGTTCTGGAGTGGAGACCACGAACCGGAAGACGCAGCATAGGGAGGCCTCCCACTAGATGGACCGACGACATTGTGAGAGTCGCGGGCATCCAGTGGATGCAAATGGCAGGCTGTCGTTCAGAGTGGAAGTTAAAGGGGGTGGCCTATGTTCAGCAGTGGACGTCTTCTGGCTGATGATGATGATGATCAAATTATTTCATTGACACTAAAAATCTCAGTAGTTCAGTCAACAGTTCAATTGATTGAACTACAGAACCTTGTTAGTCACGTTAGTTATACTCAAAAGTCTCAGTAATTCAATTGCAGGAATTTTATTTTTATTATTTATTTATTTAGTTTATTGGCACACAAAACAAAATATGGTCAAAACAATTTAAACTTAGAGTAGACTACAATTTTAAACTAAACCATATTCCTAAATATGTATACACAACATGTTTTTTTTATGCAGTAATTGGTAAAGTATCACAAACAATTTAGATACAAAATAATGGATAGAAATTCGCTTTCCTGGTATCTACAGTTGTAGAATTTGACGAAATCAGGATTGAGAATGTCCAAATTGACGAATCAATACGGAATGAATCCCGTTTATTGAACGTCTTGTGAAAACAAATTCTAGAAGTAGCTTTTAACCTACTTCTACTGGTCGTATGGATTTGATACTACGCATGTATATGAAAAACCGACAACTGATGGGGAAGAAAGCTTCTGGAGTGGAGACCACGAACCGGAAGACGCAGCGTAGGGAAGCCTCCCACTAGATGGACCGACGACATTGTGAGAGTCGCGGGCATCCAGTGGATGCAGATGGCAGGCTGTTGTTCAGTGTGGAGGTTAAAGGGGGAGGCCTATGTTCAGCAGTGGACGTCTTCTGGCTGATGATGATGATAATGTATTGATTCAGATGACAATACAAAAATGTGGTGCTATCGAACTGATGTGATGGAGATCAGGATGTGGAACTCTTCGATGGCGTGAATGATACTGATTACTGACAGAACCATCTAGCGGGTAAGACACCAAACATTACGCGCCACGGCGCATGATGTGTGGCGTCTTATCGCTAGATGGCTGTCATTTGTTTCGCTATTTAACGAGTTATTTTTAAACTGTAATCATTTTGTAAAAAACAGTGTAAGTATTATAAATTTACTCTATCATCATCAATATCTTAGCATCGCAAAGGTCTAAATTATGTTTTCTTTACCTTTCATTTTATCTTGCTGGTGATTTCCTGTCTCCACATCGTAGAGTCATTGCCCTTACCTTATCCTCGGATCCGTACTTCCTTTCTTAATTTCATATCTGTTTATTGAAACTGGCTTAAAGTCTCGTTTTATGGTTCTTTCCTCGTTCCTTATTCGGTTGTGTTAAAGTAAAAAGTCATTGACGTCATTTGGTCACTTTATCACATCTGTCATTTCCTTATTTGCTTTGAAATTAAGTCAATGTACTTGTTTATTTTTCGATGCAGTAAAAGAGAACGTGAAACTTTCCTTATTGTTCATCTATCTTCTATCTATCTATATATTATATATATAAACCGGCCAAGTGCGATTCGGGCTCACGCACTGAGGGTTCCGTACCACCACAAAATACAAAAAGGTTGTCCAAGTAACCGAATTACCACTTATTATAACGTGTCCAAAA
Organism: Agriopis marginaria; assembly: GCA_932305915.1. NCBI lineage: Eukaryota > Metazoa > Arthropoda > Insecta > Lepidoptera > Geometridae > Agriopis > Agriopis marginaria. The sequence goes on along the minus strand of OW029914.1, from coordinate 13,062,440 downwards.
TTGTCGGAATAATTTGCTAAGCAGTTTGCTACAGGCGCTCGAGTATAATAACTTGGTAATGAACAGAAATTTGACACCGACTCGCACTTGGCCATTATTTATTGTTATACTTCAGAGTGTGTTCTACAATCGTGCCAAGTTTGACGCTTGTACGTATAATAATCGTTTTTACATTAGAGCTAATACAAAAATACATTAATAAAATACGTTTGTTGTATGGGGTATACCTTTTGTTTTTACTTTTTGACTTTTTTATTATTTGTTAGTTAATCCGCCTTAACGTTACAATATATTCTGTGAAAATGTCAACTGTCTATTTATTACGGTTCGAAAGACATAGCCGTTAGGACAGACAGACGGACAGACAGACAGACATCGTAGTCTTAGTAATAGGATCCCGTTTTACCCTTTGGGTACGGAACCCTAAAAATGAATCCCTATTTACCTTGGTAACGCCATAACTTGAAAACGACTTTACCGATTTCATCTATGTTTTTATTAAGGTTTCTCATACTTTGTAGAAGGTTCTTATGGAAAGAAAAATTAAGAAACTTGCGCAGAAAATTGGAAAATTTCAGAAAAATTTATCGTGAGAGTCACGGGCATCCAGTGGATGCAGATGGCAGGCTGTCGTTCAGTGTGGAGGTTAAAGGGGGAGGGCTATGTTCAGCAGTGGACGTCTTCTGGCCGATGATGACTAGTAATGTACTATTGATTCATATACCGAGTTCACACATTTTAACTGTTTTTATTTAAACCTTCCATTCATCATATGTAGACAAAAATATTTATTTATTTTATTTTATTACTTTATTGCACACAAATACACAAATATGATTATTATCTAAATGCTAAATATTCGCTTCAGTACATGCGTTCAATTATAATATTTTATAATTTATGAATACTCTACCTTGACTGAGGTCAGCTTTTGGTTCATCCATTAAATGAATATGTTTTTAATGGATATTTGCGATTAACCTTACATGTAGCTTTTTGCAAAGGTCGTTTTTTATTTCTAAATCATTTGCATACATATAAATCATAACCAAATGTGCTTTGGCAACTACTTTTTCTCAGAAGACGGACGAAACACGAACGATAATTGCACTATGACATATCTCTTTTACAACAGCGAAGACGACGACCGACGATCTTTATTTTTTCTTTTTTTTCTTTTTCTCTTTTTACTGCTGTACACCACCTCCCATCAGGAACTTAAGTGGAACTGGGCAGGACACACCAGACGTAATGAACAAAGGGAGGCCTATACCCAGCAGTGGGTCGTTTCAGATGATGATGATGATATCGCCTTTGTCCGATCCCACCAAATCCACCCGCCAAATTTAAATCAGTGGATGAGTGGTACTTCGCTTTTATGTATAAAGGTTATCATTTTAAGGGTCTATCACATTTTTTGATGAAAAAAGCATCGAAAACTGGATTTTAAGTATAATTTTTCTTTCAACTAATAAGATCTGTAGAAAATTCAGTTGCTGTATTTAATAGATCTGTTATTTTTATTGAATGTAGCGGCTTCAGATTTTGGTAAAACACAACATATCCATTTGTTACCTCCAAATTACAAAAGTAGTTTTTCGCAAAACTTTATGAGGGAAAGTTTGATAATGGATTTCGTTAAATTACTGTCATAAAATAAAAAGTTTTATGTTATGGTTTACTTATTTTATATTTATCTTGAAATATACGGCTTTATTTATTCGTTTTATGTCCGAAAATACAAACACTTGAAATCGAATGGTTCATTTTGTAATACGCGTCTTAAGAAGAATTAAAGTCCTCTAAATATTTTCTTTGCAAATGTCGTGATATGTCATGACGTAAGCAAAAACATAAGATGCTTGTATTTTATTATATCAAGGCTTATAAAACACTAGGTGCGCCCCGCGGTTTCCCCCGCGTTGCACCTTGAAGCAACCTCCTTGGTAGCGACAGCTGTAAACAACTTCCTTTGACTTAGATGATTTTTTTAACGATGTAATTTGTCAATTTCATATTTTTTGTAATCAAAATATAAAAACAAAAAAAAATATACTTATAATCCAATCGCTACTAAACTAATCTGGGCTAATCTGTATATTGCCTGAAAATTTCTTCAAAATCGATCCAGCCGTTTCGGATTCCAAATGGAACATACATACATACACACATAGCCTTTTATGTATAGAAAACATATATTTACTTTATAATACAAGTCCGTGAACTTTTAGTTGACTTCACTTGTATTTTACAATCTTCAAGCCATAATATAAAAGGATATACTTATCTATATTATATTTCAATAACGAAATAATATTTTATCGTGCGTGCGTAAAATCGTTAGCGATTGACGTGGGTGCAATTTAAGCCAGAAAAAGCATTAAAAAAAAAAATTTACTCCTTTATGCTATGACGTTAATTAAAAACTGTGAGGATATGGTTATCTGTACTATAATATTATAAAGAGGTAAGATTTGATTGTTTGTTTGTTTGCATTAAATAGGCTCCGAAACTACTGAACCGATTTGAAAAATTCTTTCACTGTTGGAAGCTGTACTATCCCCGGGTGACATAGGCTATATTATAATTTAAAAAAAAATAGGGATCCGTACTAAAACTCCAATAATGTAACCCAAGGTGTAAAAAAATAAGATTTACAATTTTAACTTTGCGAGTTTGACAGTTTTATCTAAGACAGGATAACTTCTGTCAGGTCAGCTAGTTAGTTATATAATTGTTATAATACGATCGTACTAATTTTTAACGGCAGTATCTTTCGAACCGTAAAAGAAACCCAGTTAAATTTTTCACTTCATCATCATCATCAGGCAGAAGACGTCCACTGCTGAACATAGGCCTCCCCCTTTAACCTCCACACTAAACGACAACCTGCCTTTTGCATCCACTGGATGCCCGCGACTCTCACGATGAGCGCCAGCCCTCATTTCATTTCAGTCGGTCTCTAGCCGTAGGAAGTGCGACACGAGTCTATTGTTACATGATATCGAAACATCTAACAAAATTATTATGCTTTCGTGTGCTTTCCTGAAGTGTAAATACACAGCAAAAAACCGCTATCTATTTTTGTAACAAATGTACTGTACATGGTTATAATTACGTATTGAAGTATATATCTGACGGTTTTGACTCGTTTTTACTGAGCAAGTACAATGGATGGACGAGCCGTCCATTCATTTTATTTTGGTCGAAGCTTCTAAGCTCAACATTAAAGCCTCAGGACTGCTCGCTTCTAGCTCGGCTGTATTCCATAGGGAAATTTATTGTTGCCAGTTTTTATGCCGTACATTTTTGTACGCACTTTCACCGGCTTACTTTGGGCTTACGGTAAAAACTTATTATTGTAGCGTTTGTGTGTCGATTTGTTTATTTTTTTACTACTATGTTCAGTGTTGAATCTGTGGTGACTGTCCTACTTTTTATGATTAGTTAGATGTAATTTTTAGACGTCTGTTTTTCTTTCTAGAGTTTCAAGACCCTTATAACGGTGCCCTGCCACCGGGACAAGTGTCGTACAAAAGCTCCATAATCAGCCTTTTAACAGTCCACTGCTGGACTTTTAGCCTAGCCCCGGAAGGGTGATTGGGCCATATCCAACACGCTGGCCCAGTGCGGATTGGTGGATTCACATTCGCCATTGAATTTCTTCTCCGTACCTATGCAGGTTTCTTCTCGATGTTTGCCTTCACCGAGAAGCCAGTGGTCGTGCAAGAGTTTATTTGACTTGTGATGTTTGTTAGTTTGATCTTTACGGTTTCGTAGAAAAAATATTAAAGTTAATTGATTATTTACGGGATATTTACCGTGGTAAGGTTGTGGAATGGGCTCCCGATATTTCGGCGCAGTTACATGCACCGTGTTCACGGGAAGACTGGAGACTGACTGACCGAAGACTGGGATATCGGGAGCTCATTCCACAACCTTACCACGGTAAATATCCCGTAAATAATCATATAACTTTAGTGAATAACCGTGATAGTTTAATTTATATAGATTTTTATAATTTTAAGCTAACCTTAGAACAAATTTCATTGCTAAATGTGAGAAAAGTGGGTCTTAAGTATGGTTGATTAAAATCACAGTTAATTGGCATGCAAGTTACTGCACACTTAATTTAAATAAGTGCGAATTTTTGAGTTTAAATCCGCGATTGAGGTCCGACCTCGACAAGAACCAGAAATACTGGCCAATTATATCTCAGGAAAGAGACAAATTAAAAGAATGCAGTTTAATTCAGTATATTAATTTCAATTAAGTACAACACGGGTAAACTTTCGAAAAGTCTAAATTATTACAAAGATTATTAAAATTAAATCTATATAGGTAAAAATTTCGAAAAACAGCGAGTCGCTGGCATCCAGTGGATGCAAAAGGCGTGCTGCCGTTCAGTGTAGAGGTTAAAGGGGGATGCATAAATGTTCAGCAATGGACGTATTCTAGCTGATGATGATGATGAGATAAAAGCTTAATTTATTTAAATTCAAATTAATTAAATATTTAATAATTAAAAAAAAACTGTTCCTTAGTAAGCGCATCACTTGAGAACGGCTGGACTGATTTGGCTAACTTTTTAAAAATGTTAATATAGATATTATATTTTTTTAAAGACAAATTTCTGTACTATGAATATGACCAGGCCTGGCGCACTCTGCACTTTAGGTATGAAGCTACAAGTTGTCGACTTGTCGGACCTGCCGCGCGATACACAGAGATAACACGACAAGAGTTACGCGATAGTCAGAGAGGCAACCTAGCTATAGCTGTAGGTAGTTAGCGCTCGCACGTTCTGAATTGCACTTTATTGTGCAGTAGCAAGAGTCGCTACTTATTTAAATGATTTTGCAGAGTGAATCTTCTGTATTGTACTAATATGTATTCTGTGATATGACTACAATAATTTATACAATATGTCTTTGGTTACGGAACCCTACTATATGTGTGTCTCGACACGCTCTTGGCCAGTTATTTGAACTCTGAGAACAATCACTGCCAGCTCTAGTGGCGTGATATAGTAACTCTGCACATATCTGTGTACCGGCGTAGAGCGGTCAAGGCGACCGCGTCATTAACTCTATGAAGCGCAACGTCCTTATAATATACTTCTGATTTGAATATCATCATCATCATCATCAGCAGCAGCCATTAAACGTCCACTGTTGGACAAAGGCCTTTCCCCTGTTAAAGAGGGATTTGAATATCATAACTATCTTTATATAAAAAGCGATGTGTATATTTATGTATGTGCCATATGGACTCCAAAACGGCTGGACCGATTTTGACGGGACTTTCACTTGCTGACTTTCACTAGCTGATGATAATGTAGATAATGTAGCAGATAGTAATGTAGTAATATAGCAAAGTTAAAATTCATGCTCTGGAATATCAGAAGAGTTCTCCGCCATAAAAACCGTCAACTTACCCAATCAGAAAGAAAAAATATGAAAATAATGAATGTAAAATAATTAACTTCATCAAAACTCGATCGTCTCGACCGATAAAAACATAATCGTGAGTGCAAGCCGGTGTTATAATAATTTAAAATAATTAAGGTAACTTTTTAGGGGCCTAGATAATATTTTTATTGTAATGTTAATGTTATCCTTGTTTTGTGGTATTTTAATAACAAGTCATTGTATTGTATTGTACCCAAAGGGTAAAAACGGAATTACTAAGCCTACGATGTCTGTCTGTCTGTCCGTACGTTCGTACGTCTGTCCTACCTATTAACGCCTGTATCTTTCGAACCGTAATAGATAGTCAGTTGAAATTTTCACAGAATATGTTACGGCGGATTAATTAATAAATAATAAAAAAGTTTAAAACGAAAGAGGCGGGCGGGGGGTGGGGTCTCCTACAATAAAACGTATACAAAAAAAACGTATTTTTGTATTAGCTCTAATGTAAAAACGGTAATACGGACAAGCGTCAAACTTGGCATGATTATAGTATATCTAATAATTATATCTAAAGTATAACAACAAATAATGGCCAAGTGTGAGTCGGTGTAAAATTTTAGTTTAATACCAATTTATAACTGGTAATTCCTTACCTGGATGACCTTTCACCGGATCGAAATGCCATATCTTACTAATTTTAAAGTCGGTTTTTTCAAATTGATAATTATTGTATTTTGTGGTGGTACGGAACCCTCAGTGCGTGAGTCCGACTCGCACTTGGCCGGTTTATTATATTTATAACAACAGTGCTCATGTTTCAACTGTTCTAAGTTATAATGTAGTGTCGACTCGGTATGTTTGTATAAGAAATTCACGACGATGATGAGCCATACCTAAAGGCATTAGTCTTTTATTGTGTTCCTTGAAAGGTAGACATCTTAGCAATAAATCATCGACAAGGTCGTGAGGGCTCTTTGTGTCGGGACCTATTTAGGAAATTCCCCCTTTGTGTGTCGTTTAAGTGTTTTTCACATTTCAAAGTTGCTTAACAACTATTTTCGTGTAAGTATTACCTAAAAGTTTTGTGACGCCACCATCATCATCAATTTCATCATCATCATCATTTCAGCCATGGGACGTCCACTGCTGGACATAGGCCTCCCCCATAGATCTATAAAAAGGCCGGTTGGAAGCGGCCTGCATCCAGCGTTTCCCTGCGGTCTCTTTTAGATTGTCTGTCCATCTTGTAGGTGGACGTCCGACGCTGCGCTTACCGGTCCATGGTCTCCATTCCAAAACCTTTGCACCCCATCGACCATCTGTCCTGCGTGATATGTGCCCTGCCCACTGCCACTTCAACTTGCTAATCCGGTGGGCTATGTCGGTGACTTTCGTTAGTCTACGGATCTCCACATTTCTGATTCAATCATCAGCTTGCTGGACTGGTGTATAATTAGGACTGGAGTGATGCTAGGTCTTTTTGAAGGCATGCTACTTAGCCTGGTCTTGGGCTATTCGCTTCCAGTCACTGCATTGTTCAATTTTATTATGTGGGGATGACATATGGTACTGAGACGTGCTCCCCTCTTGGAAAAACTCAAAGTCGCACTGCAGGCAATAGAGAAAGCTTTGGTCGGAGTTTCTTTGCGTGATAGAATCCGGAACGAGGATATTTACCGAACAACAGTCGCCGACAGATTTGCAAGTTGAAGTGGCAATGAGCAGGCCACTACGCTCGAAGAACCGATAAACGATGGGGAGAAAGGTTCTTGAGTGGAGACCACGAGCCGGAAGAGGCAGCGTAGGTAGGGCTCCTACTAGATGGACTGACGACATCGTGAGAGTCACGAGTATCCAGTGGATACAGATGTCATTCAGTGTAGCGTTCTATGGGGAGGTCTATGTTCAGCAGTGGACATCTTCTGACTGATGATGATGAATAATATCATGTCTACTTAGTACCAAACCTCTCTCTTCTTGGCTATGTGACGCACTCGGTAGTAGGCTGGAAAGGTTAACCTTACTTGTATATATACCTTTCACTCAAAGGCCTTATCAAAAGTGCCCGTAACCGGCGAGCTTGTATGAAAGCACTCATGAGGAAGAAGCGAAAGATCGTGTTATGATCGTAGCAAGTGGAGAGATGTAGTCTCGTGTCTACCACAATGTGAAAGAGGCGCGGCTGTATGTTTTTTTATTTTTTTTTAATTAAAACTATGCTTGCGTTTGGCTGCCAACTCGCCTGAAGTTAAGCGATGATGCGGTCTACGATGGAGTACTACGATTGCCTAGAAGAAACCGATTCACTCTCGACTTGAAGACACCTAGATTGTAACTATCAGGGAACACCCACTCAGGTAGCGAATTCCACAGACTGGCAGTTCGTACAAGAAATGTGAAATCAAAGCGCTTCGTACGGGTTCTCGGAATATCAACTATAAAGCGGTGTCGATGTATGTATGATATGTAGCTCTATTTTGCGCACTACCTCAAGCTCCAAGCTAATGTTGCGCGGTCGGCCTAGTACCGGTGGCCGTGAATAAAGGACGAAGCTAGGAGTGCCAAAATCGCGAGACATGAAGCTTCTAGAAAATGTGATATTTGCGTTTTAATATCCTCAATGTCATCGTAGAATCCACTTGTAACATTGCGTTGATCTTTGACTGTGCTTGAACCTGCCTGTCTCGTTTGCCACCGTTCTTTAAACCCATGTACTATCGACGACAAACTACGTGAATGTATATAAACCTTCCTCGTGGAAATTCTAAAGATTCGTATACAAGCATTTGGGTCGTCATTTTTTACGATACGCACTGCCCAAGAATGGAACTCTCTGCCGTCCTCCTTGTTTTCTGAGAACTACAATCTAGGCATCTTCAAGGCTAGAGTGAATAGATTTCTTCTAGATCAACGTGTCCCATCCTTGGCCACACCGTCGCTTACCATCGGGCGAATTGGTTGCTAAACGTAGATGTATTTCATAGAAAATGAAAATAAAACATTTCTTGCAAAGTTATATGAATATTAACGGGATATTTACCGTGATAAGGTTGTGGATGGAGCTCCTGATATTTCGAGAAACTAAGATACAGGATGAACGACTGGAGGACGAGGACTGAAAAATGCGGGTGTTCGACCAACCACCCGCATACTTCAGTCTTCCCGTGAACATGTTGCATGTAACTGCGCTGAAATATTGAGAGTTTCATCACAACCTTACCACGGTAAATATCCCGTTAATAATCATATAACTGTAGTGAACAACCGTGATAGTTTAAATCTAGTTGTTCTCTGAATTATTATTTATTCATAATCCTTGATATCTGATTATCCTCATAATCCGATTTTACTCATATACGAACTTGAAAAATACTATATTAGGTCCTTGCTTCCTGAAAACTATAACCTGCATCTATGAGTATAGTAAGTAATAAGGATCTTCTATCAGGCGAGTTTGTGACCAAAAACATCAGTTGATGATGATTATGCTGAGGTCTATTTTTGGTTAAGCCTTTCGACACAGGCTTTCTCTGATAGAATCCTGATTGATGGGTCATCCACCATGCTGGCCCAATGCGTTTTGTTATTTTTGGTGAATGTCATATATTATGTCTTTGAATGAAACCTATTCTTTATTTTTTTTACCCATAGCTGGTGTCTGTCTGTTCTGTTCAGTTTTACAAATAATTTTGTCGGACTGAAACTATTATGTCCATTTATGTCGGTGACTGTACACTCCGTTTCTTCTAGATAAGCATAATTGTCTAACAGTTCCGGGTTATTATTAGAACCTATTGTCAGGTCACTTGTCATATTCTTGTCTATTACGTGGCATAGAATATATTAGCGTACTTTTGAGTGGGATCATTTTGCTTATTTCCTTATTTATTATTATAATTTCCTCACGACGAAAACATTTAATAGTTTTCATCTATTCCAGCATAAATTTTTATTAGAAAAAAAAAAGATTTCGTATTTGTGCAATTTTAATTTAAATACGATATGTTTTTAATTAGGCACTTAAAACACATTTGTGTTTGTGCTGGGATTGTACTTTTGTATCTCAACAAATTTTAAGAATAACTAAGCATCCGGAAATGCATAGCGTACGCCACCTTGAGATGGGATTTATTGTTAGTGCATTCATGCACTGCTGCACGTAGATCTTGTAGATTAGCTCTTCGGGTGGAAATTAATTTTTTTTCGGATGGAATAAACTGGTTCTGTCTTGAGGAATTAAGATATGCCTTCTTGTTTTCTCAGATATTGCAAACATTCATATATTTTGTCGAGAGCAATACAGAACTATCTTCCTGGTTTCTCAGATATAAAAAAAAAAACTGTTTTTGTCGTGAGCAATTAAGAACTATCTTCCTGGTTTCTCAGATATTCCAAACATTCCGTTGTTTCATCAAGAGCAATTAAGAACTATCTTCTTGGTTTCTCAGATATACCAAACATTCCGTTGTTTCGTCAAGAGCAATTAAGAACTATCTTCTTTGTTTCTCTGATATAAAAAAATTGTTGTTATGTTGTGAGCTATTAGGAACTATCTTCCTGGTTTCTCAGATATTCCAAACATTCCGTTGTTTCGTCAAGAGCAATTAAGAACTGTCTACTTGGTTTCTAAGATATTTCAAACACTGTTATTTGGTTTAGAGGAATTAAATAATTATCTTCCTGGCAAATATATTATATATATATATATATATATATATATATATAGAAGAATGTGAAGAGAATATAATATATTCTCTTCACAAACCAGACGTGGTCTTCGCTCCAGGACCAGCAGGTTTGTAGGACGCTTGGACTGATTTTCTTCGTTCACTTGTGCGTGTGAATACAAAGCGCGTCTTTATGTCTATGCCGTTTTTATGCTATATCTGTTGTAATTATCATCATCATTATTTTGATTCCATCGCTTACGCAGAGCAGAATGATTATATCAGATCGAAAAGATATGACAATCTGCGTTTTATATTAAGTTCTTAGCATATTACTTTTCTTACGTTTTTATATGTAGCTAGCTAGTAAACAGGCTGTACTTACTTTACCATATTAGTACAAGTATAGAAGACTGTTTCCGACATGACATTTGAGTAAATAGACTCTCGCCACATCGCAAGAAAGTTTATTTAAGCACAAACAGTGAAGCGTACCAATCGTCATTAATACCTACGGGTTCTCGAAGAGTACATGCAATTTTTTATCGATAGTAATTTTCCGCGCACAAGCTTATTTTGCTCTGACCATTACAAAGTTGCTGTCACATTCGCACTCGTTAGGTTAGATGTAAAAGATGTTGAACCCGTCTAAGCGGGTTCAAGGTCATAGGCATAAGAATCAGTGGCACAAGCTTGCTATAGCGCGAATTTATACCCCCGTTTGACGTAGACAATAGTGAAACCACTAAGTTGAACTTCCTTCTAAATAGATGTAGGCAGTAAACGTTGCCATACAAGCGGCCAGTCTGCCATTAACATGGAGACATTACGTCAGAGTAATTACACAGTGCCGGTTTTTATAATCTTCCTTATTTACTTTTTTATTCATCTCGCTGTGGAACATCAAACATATTTACTGCATCTTTATTCATAAAAAATATAATTAATCGTAAAAATTATGGTTATTTATTGAGTGGCACGTAATAAATGTTTTTGTCAAATGATGGTGTTTTTACCTGACCGGAGGTAATGCTTTTCGGGCTTATGTAAACAGGGTTACGCGGAAAGAGTGTAATTAGCCGAAAGGGGTCCATAATACTCATCGTCATAAACAACTTTTCCTATAGAACCAAAACAGAAATCGCGCAAAAAACAGCTGTTCCATAGAAAACGGCCATTGACACTCAACAAAAAGTATGGAACAGCTGATATTTTTATAGTATTTTAAAAAAAAATATGATTATAACGAACCCCTTTCGGGTTAGCATACCCTTTCCTTTAACCCTGAATAAAAATATTAGTTATGTAATACTAGCGGTCGGGTATAGATTATAGCCTATGTCACCCGGGGATAGTGTAGCTTCCCAACAGTGAAGGAATTTTTCAAATCGGTTTAGTAGTTTCGGAGCCTATTCAATGCAAACAAACAAACAATCAAATCTTTCCTCTTTATAATATTAAGTATAGATAAATAGATTAACCTATCGAAAGCTAGTTTTGACAGCTATGTAACCGACATAATATAGCTGTCAAAATTTGCAAGTTGAAGTGGCAATGGGCACATCTTAAGTAATAATAGATCGGTCCGAACTAAATTCGGCCTAATTATTTTTAAACTGTGTACTTTACTAATATGTTTGAAGTCGGTTTTTAAAAAAATTATGATTATTACATTGAAATTTTGTACGCACGTACAATATGTCAGAGGAAACAATTATCGGCCGCTAATTACTATAGGAAAGGTTGAGACCTTAAAGTCCACATTTCGTCGAAGTGATGGGCGCATTTAATACCATGTCTGGTAAATACAATTCAATAACTTAACAGCTCTTTTCAAAACCCCCACCTTCCTTCAATTTGCCTAGGAACTACTCGGAAAAGGAAAATACTGCAAGAGCTTATTCCACGTGTTACAGATAAGAGGAAAATTGTTCCGAAAAACCGACTTCAAGATTATACATACTTATACAAACTTAAACTAAAAACTAGAAAAATTACAGTTAAAACAGAGATTGAAAGTCCTCATCAAAACTTTTGCTGAAACCCAAATGACGTAAAGAATTTTCTCAAAGGCCACAAACCAAAACGACATCGGTGTTTTTTGTTTTTGTAGATTTTTCAGAAAGCGTTGAATTAATTTCCTTTTTTTTTTATATGGGACCACCTTAATGCCAGTCGAATTAAGAACCTCTGCTTTATTTAAGTCTGTAAAAAAAGGATGGCCTTTTATGTAAGAAATAAACGAGATACTATTCCCAGAAGTTTATACAAACCTTCGGTTAAATTCCAATGTTTATGTGCTGAGTCGTGTGCGTATATGAACATTACGTCCACTTTATCCTTCAGTCACACTATTTTCGTCAAAATTATATACTAAAGATATGAAATTAACTTTTTATTGATTGTATGAATTGGATTTAAATTTTGGTTCGGAGTTAAATTGATTTTCAACCGACTTCAAAAAAGTATGATCTTAATTTACGCGATATCCGCAGATGTGTACCGATTTTATTGATACTTTTTATATTCAACTAGCTGCGCCCCGAGGTTTCACCCGCGTGGTAATGAAAAATGGCGATGTTAATGAAAAGTAGCCTAAGTTACTCCTGTTAGTCCAAATTTTCTATTATCTTCCTTATTTTTGAACACATTTTGGTTTTGTTTTCATTGAAAGCATAGTTTTGAAGTCGGTTAGACAGATTTATGACTACAAAAAACTAACCAGAAATGACATACATACAAACAAGACAACAAAAACAATTAAAAAGTAATTGTAACAACGTATCATTCTCACCATTAGTGATCTCTTCCAGGCAGCGTTTAAATCCGTAGGTAGTTAAAACTTTAATTCAAAATTGTCTGCATTTTTGTGCAAGATTCAATATAATTTTCCCTGCATTTTCTCTACCTATGCTCTACATTTACCCATCATCGATGTCTTATAATGATAAATGATCATCAACTATTCTTAACGGCCTCATATAGCAAATTTTACGGTTTTAAATCAAATTTATTCAGTTAAATTACAATATTTGAGCTGGAAAATAATACATTTCACAGATACATCTGTGTTTGAGTTTATGATTTGGTTCAAAACACGATAGAATAAACTTTCCTCGAACAACAAAAAAAATCTGAAACAAAGTAGATACAGTTTATTTTTTTCGTTTTATGCTCTAATGTAAGCTCCTATCAACCTGGAAATTGCATGTACTGAAAGGCAATTTTATTAATTTTTTTTTTATTTGGATAGAATTTTGATAGTGAACAGTTTCGTTTTTTAGTGAAATTAAAACCGTAAAAAGGTCGCGAGAATTTGCGCGCACCGCGTTCAGTACCGCGCTAGGCGTCATCGAGGTCGGACCTATGTGACTGACTCTTGGGTGGCAAAATACATCGTCACTATAACTTGGCGGGGGCTGAGGGAGCGTTTATTGCCTACGCGACTCGGATAACCGGCTGTTAAAGGTTCGGCAACGTATTTGTGATGCCTCTGGTGTTACAAGTATCCATAGGCGACGGTGACTGCTTACCATCAAAAAGCCCGTCTGTTTGTTTGCCACCTATGGTATAAAAAAAAATTTTGAGTGTCGATCGTCGATCTTGGTTTTATAAGTTGTATTCTTATTTTCAAGATCAACGTTCGATACTCTGGAAGCCAAAGTTTTTTTTGTTTGCAGTACCTACTCTTGAACTAGGCTCCTCCAACCAATCTAATCTAATTAGTAATGTTAATCTAAATTAAACTATTAGATAACACATGAACTAAAAAAAAATCCTTATAATACGTTGCTTTTTGTCATCTACTATTGGGAAGACATTTTGTGTAATCAAAGACTTAATGAATACGTGTTGTAATAAGTAGCAAAAATCTCTATGATTTCGACATACAATACTATATCTCTAAATTTTTTTACTTAACACACATGTCATTAAAATGCATAAATTATGCATCTATTTGCCAAATACTGCGTGCACTGCAATAAGTCTACTCCAAACCATAAATATGCTAAAGCAATCCACTAGCGCAGTAAGTATGCAGGCTGTATCCGCACTGCGCAAAATTACTTCACAAAATTCTCACTTTGCTAGAGTACTATAGTATTAACATAGTTGTACGTTCCACTATCGACCCATCACTCTTACAACAGATGTATTCAAACGCATTTGTACATTATGCTGTACTTTGTCTTACCCAACTTATTACTTATCTCTTGGCACATATCGTTAGAAATATGAATATATTTCATCCTTTCCGAGACTGATTGTTTTATAGTCAAGTTATTTCACTGCAAGTTGCAGTTTAAAACAATGATGGTTATAATTCTAGCATAGATTAACATCAAACATGTTCTTGCCTAACTTTGGATTCTCCAATAGTGTTTATTTACTAGATAACGTTTTATATTTAAATTATTAAAGAAAATTGTAATACTCTAATACTATCAACAAAGTTTGTAAGTTTTATAATTAGTTTATTGTGTATTAACACCTCGAATTTTAATATCACGCTCATAAAACTGATCAATAACAATTAAGGCTGCGCTCCGAAACTGCATCTAGACTTCAGTTTCCGTTGTAAATACATGTATCCATGCGTTTCATTATTTAAGCGTCTGAAACACGCTATTACTATTTTATTTATTTTGCTACACAATTAGCGCTCTTCGTTGAATATATAGATGATTTACAAAAAATAATGGATACTAAAAAGATCCGCTCGTCCTATACGAAATTTTTTTGGCGACTTCTAAGCAGTTTTATAAAAGAGTTGTTTGACAATTAGATAAAAAAATTATTGACTTGACTTCTGACTTACCTAATGCTTTTGACTATATACGTCACGTTTTTATTGCTGTTTTCCTTTAAATCCTATGTCATGGTAAAGGTTGGTGCTAAGTGGTGTCACTCTGACTCATGGCAGGGTCAAGGCTCGCAGTAACACAGGCACAAGTAAACAATAAACACTGAACACGCGTTTGAAGTCCCATAGGGACTATTCCTCAGCCCTTTACTTCACCTTTTATTCGACCGTAATAGTAGATAATTGATATCTTATGAAACATTATTAAATGTCACGAATCATGTTAATTCGACGTGTTAAAGGTTAAATCCAACTTAGCAGCAAATAGGCATATTAGACTTAAAATTAAACTCTATACGTTATAACAATTTTTTTTTCCTGTTTGTTACAGAAAATGGACGAGAAGCCGCACTGACCCCCGAGCCATGTAACTCAGTTCAGTCTATGATCACACGTACGATCTCCGTAGTCTAAGGTTATATAAGCACCATGCCGGCTATACTGACGAAGATTCGAGAACAGGTAATACTATAACGGGTAATTTAGTACTAGTAATGAGTTTACGTCATTATAAATTGTACTTAATTGTTTAATTGTAAGTGAAAATGTTGAGGGAAGTTAGTTTTTGTCAGATGTTGATCGCATAAAAATTAGGTATACTCATTGTCCTAGCTATAGGCGATTGATAGAAAGCGATAAGACGCGATGAGAGAATCACGGAAACTGCGTGCCTATCTTGGCTACGTATAGGTAGGCTATTTTTTACACGACTGTTGAAAACACGGAGTGTTATGTTTTTGTGGTTCATGTATATCTGTACGCATGTGGATCTCTTAATTTCACCATAACTCCTTAACGCCTGAGCCGTTTTAGATCCGAGTGGTATCATTAGGATCCTTGTATTTTCACAAGTGTAAAAAAAATTGTTGAATTACGACTATGTGATATTATTCTGACCAAATTTATTATCATAACTTGTATTCTAAAAGTAAATAACCATGCTATAAAATATACAGTAGTATACGAGGAAAAGCCAATATAGTGGTGAACCGGCGGAAGTTAATGAATTATTACTCGTATAATTTGGGTATTCGTGTTAATTTTTATTATGTAAATTTATTGTTACTTTATTTTTTTGTAATTTTTTTTCATGACTTTGGATACAAAGTCAGTCCAATTATTAAACAAGTTTACATAGTATTAAATAGTGTCAAATAGGTCACAGTCAGAGTCAAGTAAAGCAAGTCACGGTTAAGTTAAACTCATGCCCTAGTAAAGTGGTGAAGGCTTTACAAGAGGCTTCTATGGAGTTTAGGCAACACGAAAAGACATGTTTCACCTCGTTATATCACACGAGTACGTTTACGGGCACTTAATTAATAATAATCCACCATTATTACACATTAACACTAGAAAGTACACATTACAAGTAAAAAAAATACGAGTCTACATTTTTCCACGATGGCGCCAAAATTCCTCGCTACTTTCGCATAGCGTAGTGTTGCTGCATTCGAGGCTCACGTTGGACGATCGCATGAAATGCTAATTGAGGTTTGACCAGCAGTGCAAGTACCGTTCATTATCGATCGTTAAATTCGATAAACTGTCATAGAATCGATCATAGCGAGTGCTGATCAAATGGCATTTTATCGAATTGGACGATCTCATTCTGTCAAATTTGACGATCGATAAAGAACGGTATCTGCACTGCAGATTTGTGATATCGCGACACCGGGATTCTAATCTCCAGTCTGCCTTGTGTTTTTTTATTCGGGTAATTTTTGCACACACGGTCACCTGACCCCAAACTAAGCAAAGCTTGTGATAGGGCTGCCAGAGACTGATATACATACATATATATTTTTAAATACATACTTAAATAGATATTAACACCCAGATATAGAACAAACACAATTGTTCTTCACATAAATGTTTGTCCTAGGTGGGAATCTAACCCACTAGACCAACGGGCTATGAACTTGTTTGGAGCACGTCTATGTAATGAGTAGAAAAGTGTAGCTTCAAGTTGCTTCGAAGACCAGGAAGTCTCGTGATCTGTTGTCAAACGTCTTACTTAATTTACATAACCGACTAGTTATGTAATGTTTATGTAACTATATTTCCGTTGTTATTAAACCGGTTTTAGGTTTACCTACTCGTATTTTTGTTTGAATAAGCTTTCTATCAAGTGATTTAAGCTTTGATAATATATACCCTAAAGGCGAAGGCCTAAAGGCGAGGTTTTACTACTTTTAAGCACCGCTTATTACTACAGATGACCATAAGGCTTGGTTTATTGTATTAAAGATGCATTTAGCGGAGCAAAACCATGGCGCTTACATACAGTCTTGCATTTCGCTACACTTATATTGTTGAGGTTTTTCTCATATTTTTCGAAAAGTATAGCTGTAATGTAATATGTACCTTTGCGGTTTCCTTCATAATTATGAAATCTGTATATTAAGATATCTTAGACAACATTTAATAAATAGGTATTTGAATGAATAAAAAAAAACAGAGACAAAAGCGAAAATAAGTGTTACTTTAATTTTTTTTCTTCTATTGAGCGAAATGTCCTTAATCGTGTTTCGGTATTTGGGGGTTCCTAGATAAAACATTAAATTATGATATGACTCAGTTTTTATAGTTTTAAGCTAACCATGGAAGTAGACACTTAAAATAAGAATGACCAAAATTGCTGAAAGCCGGAAAAGGCGGGCTGAAAACTCGAGCTAGTACCGAAAAAAGTCTGCCAATAACTGAAGGGGTTGAGGTAAACACGTTGCACACACTGACATATTCTGATGTATGTTCCCTATGGACTCCAAAACAGCTACACCGATTTTGACGGTACTTTCACTGGCAGATGAAAGTCATAAGATCAAGTCCCGTTCATCGGTTTCTTCTAGGCAAACGTGCTCCATCGTAGACCGCATCGCAACTTCGCAAGCCTATCTACTATAAAAAAAGATAACTGATGTTATAAGGAGTAACTAAAGCTACTTTTATCCGGGATACATCGCGGGTGAAACCGCGGGGTGCAGCTAGTAATTTACTTTTCCGACTTTTAGCAATTATGGTCATTTTAGTTTAAGTGTGCATACCTCCATGATTAGCTTAAAATTATAAAAATGGTGTCATAACAAAATTGATAGTTTTATCTAGGAAACCCATAAGACCGAAACATGATTAAGCACATTTCGCTCGATAGAAAAAATACATCAAAGTAGCACTGCTTTGCGCTTTTATACCTGTTTTTTTGTTTAATTCAATTACCTATTTATTAAATTATGTCTGCGATATCTTGATATATAGATTTCATAATTATGAAGGAAACCGGTGAGGTACATTTTACATTACAGCTATACTTTTCAAAAAATATGAGAATAACCCCATAAATAGAAGTAGCGAAACGCACGACTGTGTGTAAGCGCCATGATTTTGCTCCGCTAAATGCGACTTTAATACAAATAAACCAAGGATTATGGTTATCTGTAGTAATGAGCGTTGCTTAAAAGTGTGAAAACCTCGCCTTAATGTATTTTTTTAAAGCTTGTTTAATTATATTTTGCAGGCGTCGCGGGTGCAGCCGTCGATAGCGCTCGGAGTGGGCGTGGGCGTGGCCCTCGCCGCCTGCGCAGTGTACGGCAGGGAGAAGAAACAGCCACCACCCTGCAACAACAATAACAACTATAAGGTAAGACCAATAACTGTTCATCCTTTACCCCGCCGTAAGCCAAAGGTTCTAAATTCTCAACCTAAACTATTTCGAGCAGGCCAATCCTAGGCGCGAATTGAATGAATGACTTTCGAGTCTCCAATCACAAGCTGCCCCCGCGACCGACGTGGCATCATTTTGCAAAAGGTTTTTTTTATAGCAGATAGGCTTCCCGCCTGTTGTTAAGCGACGATGCGGTCCACGATGGAGCACGCTTGTCTAGAAGAAACCGATTCACTCTCGACTTGAAGACGCCCAGATTG
The DNA here is from genome assembly GCA_932305915.1 of Agriopis marginaria. Lineage (NCBI taxonomy): Eukaryota > Metazoa > Arthropoda > Insecta > Lepidoptera > Geometridae > Agriopis > Agriopis marginaria. Next base: position 13,043,574 of record OW029914.1, on the reverse strand, counting down.
TATCTGACGGGAAAAACCCATTCAGACAGCGAATTCCACAGACTAGCAGTTCGCACAATAAATGTGGAATCAAAGCGCTTCGTACGGGCTCTCGGAATATCAACCATAAAACGAAAACAACGATAATTTTGACTACATGCGCGACAAGTGGTTATATTATCTTTGGGTAAGACCAAGGCTGAACTGAATTGGGGCTCTATGTACCGGTGACACAAAATAAATAGGTATGATTACTGTACCTGGACCGGGTATGTCTTAAAACTGCGACCATAACCACCGGAGGATGGGCAGCAGCGTCCTATTAGTACACGGTGAACGTACTGCGATCCCCAAACCACCTGCCAAGCGTAGGGATTATGGCTACAGTATTATGGTGTTATGGTGGGTATTATATAGAGGCAGGCTTTTGTTCAGCAGTGGACGTTTGCTGGGTGATGATGTGATGTGATCGTTGTACGTAAGCGTCTTTGTGTGCGTGGGCCTGTTAACGCTTGTTGTATGAAGCCGGCCTTCTATAGCTATTTAATTATGCTACCTAGAGGCGAACAAAATGTTGAGTTGGATAAACCGTATCAGTTTCCTGCGATACAGACCTAGCCTAGTGCAGGAATCGCAGTATCAACAATTAGTATTTCTCCTTCATAGACATAAGCCAGTGTGAATTTCTATTTTATAAACAAGTATGTAAGTCTATCTTTATGCAAATAAAAATATTTTTTATTTTCATTTCATTTTCAATTTGTGCCAGAGGCAGTCCTATTTTTAACCGACTTCAAAAAAGGAGAGGGTTCTTAATTCGCTTGTTATTTTTATTTTTATACACACCCAGTTTTATTCTGAAATCAGCTAAGTCACCATCCAGTTTACTGAACTGATGCTAAATTGAAGGTCTTTAAAGTCACCATTCGTACATTTCAGGTAGCGAAAAATGGCACATTGCAAGCTGTCAGTAACGGCGGCTCGAAGGCGACGTGTGGGGGGCGATGTGGGGCGGAGCAGTGCGCCCTCTGCCGGGGGGAAGTCGACACAGACAACAAACAGAATATCGTGAGTATCGCCCCAAGTAAAGTAAGCACTGAGTACAGTCGCTGGATCTCCAGGCTAGCTCTACCTCTGGATATAGAGCTTATTCTACTGCTGGAGCTCTACATCTGGATATAGAGCTTATTCTACTGCTGGAGATCTACCTCTGGATATAGAGCTTATTCTACTGCTGGAGCTCTACATCTGGATATAGAGCTTATTCTACTGCTGGAGATCTACCTCTGGATATAGAGCTTATTCTACTTCTGGAGATCTACCTCTGGATGTAGAGCTTATTCTACTGCTGGAGATCTACTTCTGGATATAGAGCTTATTCTACTGCTGGAGATCTACCTCTGGATATAGACCTTATTCTACTGCTGGAGTCTTCCTCTGGATGTAGATTAAGTATTTATTAAAAAGAAAAAGTAACGGGGGTATGGTTTGTTGGTATAGTTCACTAGATCATTGTAGTCAGTTGATGAACACTTATCCTGATCTTGTAGGAAGATGCAGACGACACTGCGTCCGAGCCTCCAGCGGAGCACGTGCCCGGGCTGAACCTGGAGTTCCTCCGGCAGCTGGTGACCCTGGCCCGCATCATGGTGCCTGGAGTCCGCAGCCACGAGGTGGCCCTGCTGGTGGCGCACACTGGCTGCCTCTTCTCCAGGACATTCCTCTCCATATACGTAGCTGCGTTAGAAGGATCTATAGGTAACCACACCTGGAAAGTTATTTAATAGTCTATTCTATATTGCACACCTCGTCTTCTATAAATCCTTTCCATCCTAACGTTGCCTAGAAGAGATCGCTTTTAGCGATAAGGCCGCCAGTTGTTACTAGTTTTTAAGACTTTTTTGTCCTCTGTATCAAATTTTATGGTGGGAACAATAAAGAGTTAATCATTCACTTGGAGAGTTACCTTGATTATGTTCCTAACTGTTTTGAAGACTATGCCAATTCACTGTTACTCTACTGCTGGAAATCTATCTCTGGATATTTATAGACCTTTTTCCCAGGACTTTTCTTTAGATACCAACCATCAGTAACTCGTAGGAGTGCTAAGCTTTTTCTGAATGCAAAGCCCTGCCTCCCTTGCAGAAGTGTCACTTGGACTTTAGCCATTCGCACGTATGAAATTCGGCCTTGAACATCTGTTAGTCGCTGACTAACAGCTGGTTGGTTGGCTGCTGCCTCAGGACAATGAAGTCGGCCTTTGGATTTCTTAAATAATTATTTATTTATTAAATCCTTAGTAAATTGCAGACTACTCAAAAAAAAAAACAGAAGCCACATATTAATAAAACACGAATAAAATAATAATCGATCGGTCGAGGATCGAACCGGATGCCGTCAGATTGTAAAGCTAACATGCTACCACCATCGATAAAACCATTTTAAATTATTTAGCCTAAGTCTAGCATAAATAACACCATGTACAATTGTACACCATGTACCAATGGTTTATTTAAAAATAAACTTTTTTCCTATTTTTCTTAGCCAATTCTTTAATTTGATCCCCACATTATGATAGTAGATAAAAAATATACTGCAATCTTGGGGCGTCCACCATATTGAATTTAGTGTGATGCCATTTTATTTTTCGTATTCTTCTCAGCGAACTCATTTGATACCCATATCATGGGGGTGTATAAAAAATTACTGGTCCGCCATCTTTGGGAGTTCGCCATATTGGATTTCGAATGACGTCACCTAGCTAACCATGCATTGTCATCCAAACTATAAATAAATAAATAAATATTTGGGACATTTTTTCACACACGGTCATCTGACCCCAAACTAAGCAAAGCTTGTGATATGGCTGCCAGAGACTGATATACATCCATAAAATACTTAAATATATAGTAACACCCAGATATAGAACAAACACAAATGTTCATCACATAAATGTTTGTCCTAGGTGGGAATCGAACCCACGCCCCCAAGCGCAGAAGGTAGGTACCAACTGGACCAACGGGCTATCTAAAAACTAAACGTGTATGCAAAATTTCAGCTCAATTGGTTGCGGATAGCTGTTTTAAAATTCAGTTACAAAATTTGACCCAAAATAACAAGGCAAGCTTGTAAAAATATCGCTCGTATTGTCATGTAAACCAGTTTGTTTGTTCCGGCAGTGAAGCACATAGTGCAGAAGGACATGCGTCGGTTCGCGGCGCTGCTCCTCCAGTGGTTCTCCATCGCGATACCAGCCACCTTCATCAACTCCATGATCAGGTATCTGGAAGGTGAGTTCCACAATATTCTCATCAGAAGACGGGACAAATATATACAAATTGTTATTTATGTTACACGGGAATAATCGGGTCGGCTTAATCTTACGAGAGTATTTCCCGTGTAATATAAATAAAATGTGTGTAAACCATGTATGCTTGTTATTTGTAAACAATTTATCAATGAATTATGTTTTCCACGACCAGGTCGACTGGCGCTTGCGTTCCGAACTCGGATCGTAAACCACGCGTACGATCTCTACTTCCGGAATCAAACCTACTACAAAGTTGGCAATCTGGACGCAAGAATAGAGAATGCAGATCACAGGTGAGAATAAACCGGCCAAGTGCGAGTCGAGCCTGCGCACTGAGGGTTCCGTACCACCACAAAATACAATAAGGTTCTCCAAGTAACAAAATTAACAGTTATTATAACGCCTTCCAAAATTGTCGAAGCAATTGCTACGCAGTTAATTACTTTCCTACAGGCGGTCGAGTATAACAATTATAACTTGGTAATGCACGCAAATTTGTCACCGACTCACACTTGGTTTTTTAAAATGATTTTTGGTAAACTATCTAAAAAGTATTAAAAAGATGTGTTAATTGGCCAGCACTCGTCTTTATATCGCTTGTGTTCTGCATACAATAATATTTGTAATGAGATTGATATTTTCAACTGCTCTGTCTCTTCTTTTAAGAGACTCAATTTTACTCTCAACTCTAGTTTAAATTCATTAGTTTATAATATTTATGTACCTACAATAATTTTGTTAAGCATGCTGTGTTTACAACAAGAAGGATATATACATAATGTACTTGTCTTCAATTTAAGCCCATTTATTGAGTTAGTAGGACCCGGGTATGTCCTAAAACTGCGACCAGAACCACCGGAGGATGGGCAGCAGCGTCCTGTTAGTACACGGTGAACGCACTGCGATCCCCAAGCCGCCTGCCAAGCGTGGGGATTATGGCAACACCCCTCTGTAAGAGGGAGGCCTTGTTCAGCAGTGGACGTTTAATGGCTGATGGTGTGTGTGTGTGTGTGATTGAGTTAGTTCTTTATGTGTATGTCCAGTAGTACAAGTACCGTTCTTAATCGATCGTCAAATTCGCTAAAATGCCATAGAATCAATCACAGCGAGTACTGAAAAAAATGCATTTTATCGAATTTGACGACCGCAACTGTCAAATTTGATGATCGATAAAGAACGGTACTTGCACTGCAGTTTTGTGAACCTATCAATAAAAAATATTAAAAAAAATTGGTAATGACGAATTTCCAGTGTAATTCCGCTTCTACGTCGCTTCGAGTACAATAAGGATTTTGGTATAAATTATTTTTCTTTTTAGATATTTGTGATGATAATTTTAACCTAACCTGAAATAGACTTGAAAGCGTGAGGTCACGGGTTCAAACCCCGGGCCCGTACCAATGAGCTCTTTGGAGCTTATGTACGGATTTTCATACCACTGGCTTTTCGGGGAAGCAAAACATCGTGAGGAAACCTGCATACGTACGGAGAAGGAATTCAATGGCGTATGTGAACTAATCCGCACTGGGCCAGCGTGGTGGATATGGCCCAATCACCCTTTCGGGGGTAGGTTAAAAGTCCAGCAGTGGACTGTTAAAAGGCTGATTATGATGATGATGAAGCTGAAATAAAATAGATAGATGGACAGAAACTCTTTATTGTGTACACCAGAAATAAAATATTACAACACGATAGAAAACGAGCAAACGCGCTATGGAGAGGGCTATGCTCAGGGTTTCTCTACAAGATCGAATCATAAATGAGGAGATCCGTTGTCGAACGAAAGTTACCGACATAGCCCACCGGATTAGCAAATTGAAGTGGCAGTGGGCACATAGCACGCAGAACAGATGGCCGATAGTGCCGAAAGGTTCTCGAATGGAGACCACGGACCGGTAAGCGCAGCGCAGGACGTCCACCCAGAAGATGGACAGACGACCTAAGAGACCGCAGGGAAACGCTGGATGCAGGCCGCTTCCAACCGGCTATTCTGGAGATCGATGGGGGAGGCCTATGTCCAGCAGTGGACGTCCTACGACTGAAATTATGATGATGATGATAGAAAACAGTTACAAGCTAGTGCCACAAGTGGCGGCCTTATCGTTAAAAGAGATCTCTTCCAGGCAACCATTAAATAAAAAATATTAATTACATAAAGGAGAAAAATTAACCTAACCTGTTATTTGTTGTGTTCCCCAGACTGACAGAAGACGTGTCCGTGTTCACACAGTCCGTGGCTCATCTCTACAGTTCGCTCACTAAACCCTGCTTCGACCTGCTCCTCATAGTTCTCACCCTGGCCAGTTACTCCAGCAAGATGAAGGGCAACATATTCCTAGGTGAGTTCACTTCTGGACCGGATAGAAATTGTTATACCTTTGTGAGGCTTTAGGCCCGGAGTCGACTTATGTGACGCTACGGGACTGTAAATAATATTATAGTTTACAATGCTAAAAACAAACCAAAGGGATCCAAACTTGAGTTACTAACAGTACAAGTGATTAAGAGTGAGATTAACATTACAAAGAACATTAGAAAGAGTGTTTATGAAGCCAAAAAGACACTTGTAAGTATCTGACTTCGCTTAGCTATAAGGAGACGGATGATTTAATGAAGATCATATCGTCGCAGGAAAGGCAAATTTACTGAAGCTCCAAATGACCTTTTCGAGAAAAAACCGTTTTAAGTTTTTTTTTTTTTTTTCGTTTTTTAATTCATTACTTTTTTCCCAGCACAAGAATTTCGATGACGTCAAGGTAAGCTTGTATTAATTTGTCATTTTCTATATCCAGAAGTACAAACCATAATAAATGGACTGCTGGTTTGTGATATAGTGGCGCTTAAGTAAAAATGACTTCAATTTACAGTAAAGCCAAATTTCTTAACCGCCATTTGATTCAAATATTTATAGCAATCAAAATTACTTATAACTAAAAATGCTTTTAAAATATTAGCTTTTAAATTGCCGGAAGCCAAATTTACTTAAAATTTACTTGTAATTTATTGCAGGAAAACAAAACTACTTAGGTAACAGGCACGAATAAAATGCCAAAAAAAAGTCGTTTAAGAACTCTGGTTGATGAAAAAACCCCTTTTTTCCTTTTACTGAAACGCCAAAATAGTGCTCGTATCGCTATGAGACGCAGAAAAAAACGCTGATTCCGAATATCTATATAACTCAATATGCCTATTTTGGCGCTTCAGTAATTCTGCCTTTCTTGCGACGATATCCTAAATGTAAAACTAACATTTATTATAATAAATTACAACACAAGATATAATTTTAATTTTAACATCATACTAATATTATAAATGCCGAAAGTTTGTTGGTTTGTTTGTTCCTCTTTCACGCAGCAACAGAGCAACGGATCGACCAGATTTTTTGCTTGGGTATAGTTCAAGGGCTGGAAAGTGACATAGGCTACTTTTCATCATCATCGTCATCATCACCATGTTTCATAACTACGCGGGTGAAACCGCGGGACGCAGCTAGTATATAATATATTTATATACATAATCAACTGTACCTACTTCTATAATATTAATAGATATAATACACGTATTATATATAACATATACATATTTATATGAATGAACTGCACTATCTTAACTAGAGGTTTAAATCTATGAAAATAACCGTACCAGATTCCCGCGATACAGGCCCAGCCAAGTGCGGGAATCGCTGTTATTATTTATACTTACCCAACTCTCTTATAATCATAAGCCTTACTATATTGTTCGTTTGATGTACATACCTTATTTAAGTCTATGTTTATGTTAACAAATGTATTTTTAATTTTTCATTACACTTGGTGACACGGAGACGCGCACGCAAGTGGGGAGAGACCAGTCTCTCCCCGGTCAGACGCGGTTCCGCAAATTCTATCAATATTTTACATGTCAAAATGTCGACAGGTCCATCGATAGCAACAGTAGTGATCTGTCTGACGGGCCAGCTGCTACGTCTGCTGTCGCCTCGCTTCGGCGCGCTAGCGGGCGAGGAGGCGCGCATGAAGGCGAACCTGAGACACGCGCACGCGAGGCTCATAGCACACGCGGAGGAAGTCGCGTTTTATGGAGGACACAAGGCACGTAGTGAATCAACCAGTTGTAAACACAACTGTACAAAATGGATAAAGATACACTTTTATTATGCGAACTGCTAGTATGTGGAATGCGCTGCCTGAATGGGTGTTCCCCGATAGTTACAATCTGGGTGTCTTCAAATCACGAGTGAATTTCCTACTGGACTAACAATTAAAACTACAGAAAAACCTATCATTTATTTGGATACTAAAACTATCTAAAAACTAGCACCAGGTAGGATGTTCAACAGGCGGCGCTCGCGCCGCGACGCTTGCCGTCCATATAAATATACGCGAGCGCCCCCTAGCGTCAGTTCACCGCGTGCCGCTGGTCGGTGCGCACGTCTACGAATGCTCCGCAGATACATGCCGCCACAGGTTTCTTCTAGTCAAGCGTGCTCCATCGTGACCCGTAGACCGTGATCCGTAGACCGCATCATCGCTTAACATCAGGCGAGTTGGCGGTCAAGCGCAAGTCTATTATTTATATAAAAAAAGAGAATTTATCTGCACAAAACACTAGTAAATCATTCACGCAATTAAAAACGCATGCAAATAATAATTAATTAATAATTATTATTTATAGTGGGTTAAAATATTAGTAACCGCCACGGACCGGTAAGCGCAGCGTAGGACGTCCACCCACAAGATGGATAGACGACCTAAAAGAGACCGCATGAATTGTATGTAGTGCTGTATCATCATCATCACCATCATCAGCCAGAAGACGTCTAATGCTGTACATAGGCCTCCCCCTTTAACCTCCACACTGAACGACAGTCTGTCTTTTGCATCCACTGGGTGCCAGCGACTCTCCCTATGTCGTCAGTCCATCTAGTGGGAGGCCTACCTACGCTGCGTCTTCCGGTTCATGGTCTTCACTTAAGAACCTTTCTTCCCCATTGATTATCGGTTCTTCGAGCGATGCTATGCTGTTTGTGTAGTGTTGTATACATACATGCTGTTAATTAATAATTTTGTTCAACATTGACCCAAAATAGCTCGAACTTTTTAATATCGTTTCGTTCGCACATTCGTGTAGCACCTGCAGACAGTTCAAAGCTTAAATCAACATTTAAAATTTTCTTTACAGGTGGAACTTGGCCAACTCCAGTCTGCGTACAAAGAGCTGGTGGGTCAGATGACGTCAGTGTTCAAGCTGAAGCTGTGGTACGTGATGCTGGAGCAGTTCTGCATGAAGTACGTGTGGTCTGGCACCGGCATGGTGATGTTGGCTCTACCTATCCTCACTGCCAAGAGAAGCGGTAAGTTGGGGTAGGGTGGGTCAAATGACACCCGAAGAATTATTACCATGTAATCTGACATTTCTGTTGCCAAATAACGTCTGTTTTTAAACTACTTATTGGAAAAAAGACGGCTTTTTAATATGTTCGCAATAGTCCTATATTTTTTTTTATTTAACAAGGAAAACATACAGCTGCTAAATAATGCAGTAGATATGAGATAAACAGTTACACAAAACCCAAAAACAAATATGTATTAGTTCGAAGAACGAAAGGCGAGTTAATAGAGTCCTTAAGGGTCGGCAAAGAATTTGTAATGCCTCTGGTGTTACAAGTATCCATAGGCGACGGTGACTGCTTACCATCAGGTGGCTCGTCTGCTTGTTAGCCACCTATGGCAAAAAAAAAACAATATCCAACATTTACGTCACAATAGTAGATTGTATGACAAGGGAGCAAAATCATATTTTGATGCGAGGTTGCTATTTTGAATCCAGAACGTAGCGAAGGATTTCAGAATTCGTAGAATCTTGATAGAAGTAAGGGATTCAAAGTACGTCGCCAAAGACAAAAATAATTTTGCGACTGCGATACTCTACTTTTCATCCTCCTCTATGAGAAAAAGAAATAAAAAACAATATTCACAGCGCGGCACAGGCATAGCGCCATGAAGCCCAGTAGTCAGTCATAAATTTTAAATCTAGTGTGGCTAAAAATTGAACTAATGCTAGAAGTTTGATGTAAAACTACAGTGGCGCCAGCCTTAGGTGCGAACTTATTTTTCATTTACTCTAATATTAATCTATACAAATCTCTTTGGTTGAGGACTTCGAGGAATATTCTAAGAAATATGTATGTATATTCCAATTTCATAAGTAATTTATTAGCACTTATTAAAACCCTATCGGAAAAGAACTAATCTGCTCTAACTTCTTGACGAACGTCAATTTTCGAATAAATGGGATGAAAAATATTTTTCGTACTTCGATAGTGTTTTAACTAAAATCAACCGTATTTTTTTATAGGTAAGAGCGACGACAGTATATCGGCCCGCACGGAGTACATGACGACGTCGCGGAACCTGCTCAACTCGGCTGCGGACGCTATCGAGAGGCTCATGTCTAGTTATAAGGTATGGAGTTATCTGTGCATCCCACTTCTGTAGTTTATTCTTAATTTTGTCTTGTTACAACGGTACATACTGGTATGAATAATTTTGTTTTAGTTTTTGTTTAATTTTGTTGCGCGTGTTGACTTGGCAATAGCAATAATGTTGTTTGTGCGCCTGTTGACTTGGCAATATCAATATTTATTTCGAGCGCCTGTTGACTTGGTAATAGTAATATTTATTTCGAGCGCCTGTTGACTTAGCAATAGAATTAATGTTGTTCGAGCGCCTGTTGATTTGGTAATAGCAATAATGTTGTTTGAGCGCCTGTTGATTTGGTAATAGCAATAATGTTGTTCGAGCGCCTGTTGACTAAGCAATAGAATTAATGTTGTTTGAGCGCCCGTTGACTTAGCAATAGCAATAATTTTGTTCGAGCGCTTACTAATTTTGAAGTTGGTCTTTTACATTGAAAATTATATAGATTGTTGTGTTTGTCAGGAAGTGGTAACGCTGGCCGGGTACGCGACGCGCGTCTCGGACATGCTGAAGGTATTCGAGGAGGTGGCGCGCGGGCGCTGCGTGCGCGCAGTACACGTGGCCTCCAACGGAGCCGCCTTCCAGGTCACATTCAAGGACAACACGCCCGTGCCGCAAGGTAAGGAGACCAACTGGGTCTGGGGCCTCTTAACGGGGGTGGAAACAGCGCATCTCTACACTCTAGTTATATGTATAAACCTTCCATGAAAATGTATCTAACTGATGCTGAAAACCGCATCAAAATCCGTTGCGTGGTTTAGAAGGAGTTAGCGGCCACACAGACATACAGACAGACAGACGCGGAAAGCGACTTTAATTTATACTATGTAGAGATAGAGAAGATGATAGCCCGTTGGTCCAGTTGGTAGTGAACCTGTCTTCTGAGCTTGGGGGCGTGGGTTCGATTCCCACCTAGGACAAACATTTGTGTGATGAACATATGTGTTTGTTCTATATCTGGGTGTTAATATATATTTAAGTATATATTTAAAACTTTGTATGTATGTATATCAGTCTCTGGCAGCCATATCACAAGCTTTGCTTAGTTAGGGGTCAGTTGACCGCGTGTGCAAAAATATCCCGAATATTTATTATTTACTAATTATATAGTAACATTACTGAATATTTATAGTACTTAACATTTTGCAAGCAGTATGTCTTTTAGTGTTTTGGCATATTCATTATTATTATCTACATATTTTATCTGTACTGTTAGTTTATTGTATTTGGGCCGGAGCTATGCATTTTTAATTAAGAGGTTCATAAGATCTATTTTCATTATTATTTTAAACATTTCAAATGATATAAATCAATTTTTGTGTTGATATTTTATAGGAAGAGACAATTTTTTATTTTATTTGTAATTAATATAATATTTCAGGTTAGGTTAAAATTGGCCCAAATATTCATACAGAAAAATAATTTATCTCAAAATCCTTATTGTACTCAAAGCGACGTAGAAGCAGAATTACACAAGAGATTCGTCATATACAAATTAAAAATGGACTTCCGCAAAATAACGCCTGATTCAATCAACTGTATCTGTCTGTGACATGGTAGCTCCCAAACTGCTGAACAGATATTGATTTAATTTTTATTTGAAAAGTGACTTAATCGCGAATCTGCTCAGGCGTTTGAAGATTATAAGCTCTTTTATCGGTTGTTTAAACAAACAATGTATACTTGCGTAGGTAAGATAATCTACACGAGCGACCAGTCCATCCGTCTCCGCAACGTGCCTATCGTCACTCCGTCGTGCGACGTGGTGGCGGGTGGCGTCACGTTGGACATACGGCCCGGGACGCACCTGCTGATAGTGGGACCTAATGGATGCGGCAAGTCTAGGTAAACTACCATCTATATAAGTGTACTTATGACCACACGACAGGAGTGAAAACTTCATTATGTCTCTCTCGCTCCCTTAGTCGACTCGAGCCGACTTTACCCGAACGAGCATCTGTGCGGCTGTGCGTGACGGTCACGCAAGTTCAGTACTTTCCCCCCATCCCAAAAAGTGCCCAACGTACCTAAAAAAGTTTTCACTTCAAAAATCGACGTGTGTATGTATGTGCCATCATTTCAGCCATAGGACGTCCACTGCTGGACATAGGCCTCCCCCATCGATCTCCAAAAGGGTCGGTTGGAAGCGGCCTGCATCCAGCGTTTCCCTGCGGTCTCTTTTAGGTCGTCTGTCCATCTTGTGGGTGGACATCTTACGCTGCGCTTACCGGTCCGTGGTCTCCATTCGAGAACCTATCGGCCCCATCGGCCATCTGTTCTGCGTGATATGTGCCCTGCCCACTGCCACATCAACTTGCTAATTCGGTGGGCTATGTCGGTGACTTTCGTTCGTCTACGGATCTTCTCATTTCTGATTTGATCTCGTAGAGAAACCCCGAGCATAGCCCTCTCCATAGCTCGTTGTGTGACTTTGAGCTTACTTATGAGGCCCATAGTAAGAGACCACGTTTCAGTGCCGTATGTCATCACTGGTAACACACACTGGTCGAACACTTTCGTCTTACGGCACTGAGGTATGTGTGTATGTATGTTCCCTACGGACTCCAAAACGGATGGACCGATTTCGATCTCTAAATGACAGTTATAAACATTTGGTTAATTTTTGTTTCAGTTTGTTCCGCATTATCTCTGGCCTGTGGCCGGTGTTCGGCGGCGAGCTGTCCGTGCCGCGGCCCTGCGCGTGCGCACACTGCGCCGACGAGACTAACCTGGCGGCCGCGGGGGAGTGCATCTCGAGGCCTATCATGTTCTATATACCACAGAGGTGACGATTGTATATGGATAAATGGTTTAATCAACTTCTTAATCTATTTCAGTAGTTTTAACACCCGTGACTTCGTACGCGTAGACTTTTTTACTAACATTCAACCCATCGTCGCTTTCCATCAGGCGAGATCGCGGTCAAACGTTAGCCTAGTCGGAAGTAAAAAAAAAACCTTTAGCACCCACATGATTTGGCGCTATCGCAAAATCCTTTCTTTAAGGACGTACCGTATATTTCGAACAATGGACGATTTGTCAGTTTTAAGCAAAAAAAAAAAGTTTACACTAGACTGGATTGCGAGCACTGACAATAATCTTTGATTGCGAGTCATTCTTTACCTAAAATTCATGGTGGCTCATTCAAAACACTTCTTATAATATAATCTCATCATTTACAATCTAAATTATAAAATTGTGTTTGTATATTTTAAGTGAGGCATTATTTGATTGATTTAAATATAAATTCGTTTCCACAGTATGTAAGTGCCAAATTTGCATGCCGAAACCTGTATTTTTTGTAAACCCATGGTACGCAAAACAAAACTCTTGAAAACAATTCCAAATAACTTATAATACTTCTCCCAGGCCGTACATGTCCCAAGGGTCTCTGATCGACCAAGTGACGTACCCCTCCCGCTGCGGACCCCACGACAAGGCTGCCGAAGCCCGAGCCAACCACATCCTGAAGCTAGTGAGGCTGGACGCGTGCGCCGCGAGGCACGGGGGGCTGCGGGCCGTCACCGACTGGCGCGCCACGCTCTCCGGCGGAGAGAAACAGCGGATGGCTATGGCGAGGATGTTCTACCATCGGTGAGAATATACCCTTAGACTCCTTATCCCAACCCTAACCCCGTCTTCTCCCTACCACAACAGATGTTCTACCATCGGTGGGAATATACCCTTAGACTCCTTATCCTAACCCTAATCCCCCTTCCACAACAGGACAAGTCGGATAACACATAAAAACCATCCCTACATAGTCTAGACAGGGAATCTAATGAATCCCTATAATACCTTGGTCACGCCATAACTTGAGAACAACTTTACCGATTTCATTCATCTTTTTTTTTAAGTTTCCTAATACTTTGTAGAAGGTTATCTTACGGAAATAAAATCTTAGATAATTGGAAAATTTCAGAAAACTTAACGAAGATTTTTCTTCTCGCGTTTCACAGTTCTAAGACATGACAACGTCTGGCGAGTCAGCTAGTTTATAATAAACTAGCGGCCCGCCCCGGCTTCGCACGGGTATAGATATATAGCCTATGTCACCCGGGGAAAGTAAAAGATTTTTTCAAATCGGTTCAGTAGTTTCGGAGCCTATTCAATACAAACAAACAATCAAATCTTTACTCTTTATAATATTAGTATATATTAAACGTTAGAACACATGCCTATTGTTGACGGAACACACCTCCATTGCAGACCGGTATACGCGTTACTGGACGAGTGCACAAGCGCCGTCTCCATGGAGACGGAGGTGGTCATGTACGAGGAGGCCGTCAAGGAAGGCATCACGCTGCTGTCCATCACACACCGACCCAGCGTCTGGTGAGTCTCCATCATCACCATTTCAGCCATAGGACGTCCACTGCTCGAAATATAACTGCCATCGATATCCGAAAGGGCCGGTTGGAAGCGGCCTGCATCCAGTGTTTCCCTGCGGTCTCTTTTAGGTCGTCTGTCCATCTTGTGGGTGGATTTCGTACCTGCGCTTATCGGTCCATGGCACAAAAAAGAGGCAAGTAAATAGAACGGAAATGAGAAGGAAAATCTGTTACCAGGCATTATGAGTGAACCTTGATTGAACATTCTTATTTATGTCAACGTGTCGAACTCCGCATCCAAATAACTTGGACCTTACCTTTTTGGGTTAGGACTCAAAGTTCTTTGTCCGCATCAGTTTGCTAACTGATTTCGAATGACTGATGTTTCGTTTATATGGGTGCAACTGGCTACAACAAAAATCTTACAAATATGCCTTGTCAGCCGTTCTAATTTAAATAATTTTTATTATTATTTTCTGTAGTCCATGGTCTCCATTCGAGAACCTTTCGAGTTTGTTTTTAGATGTGGGCGCCACTCCTCTGCTTTATTCACCTTAAAACTACTTTGTACATTTGTTTATAGCACCTTTCAATCAAATAACAAAACATTATTTTCCAGGAAATACCACACACACGTCTTAGAATTCGACGGCTGCGGCAACTGGTCTTACAGACCTTTAGAAAAAGACGCGCCAGCGATCTCCACCGCCTTACCAGTCGCAGGACCAACTTTATCTAACACTAGCACGGAAACAACTAGTTTAAACAAAGATACATCCAGTTTGAACAAGGATACATCCAGTTTGAACAAGGATACATCCAGTTTGAACAAGGATACCTCCAGTTTGAACAAGGATACATCCAGTTTAAGCATGGACACTAGTATAAGTACGGAGGCAACTAGCGCAACCGAGGCGGCTTAGAACCAATAATTATTATTAACTTGATAAATTTACTATAATAGTGTAAAAAAAACTAAACTGATGACATTATATGAAATTATAATATTCACGAATTGACTAGGAATCATTTAGAAATCATATGAACACATATACAGTGTAAACTCTATATAGTGACACTCGATTTAACGACAAACTCCCTAAAACGGCGTGTGTCTTTTTATGGACAACAAGGTATCACACCCACTCTAAATAACGACAACAGCACGTAATTATCAAGTAGTACTTTCTAACACCTCGTATCATACTAATATTATAAATGCGAACAGTTTGTTGGTTTGTTTGTTCCACTTTCACGCAGCAACAGACCAACGGATCGACCTGATTTTTTGCATGGGTATAGTTCAAGGGCTGCAGCGTGACATACGCTACTTTTCATCATCGTCATCACAATTTTTCATCACTACGCGGGCAAAACCGCAGCTAGTTTAAAATAAAATAAAACACTGGAGCAGCAACTGTCAGACGACGATAACAGCAGACTATACACCATAAGCATTGTTATTTGTATCAATATTGATGTATTATTTGTAAATTTTATACTTTACTTTATACTTTTTAACCTAGTTAATACATAGTATAATAGTAAAATAATATTTATTTTTCTTCTCTCTATTTAACGACAGCTCTCAAAAAACACCACATAATGCGCAGTCCCTTAAGTGTAGCTATATAGAGTTACACTGTATTTTCATGATGTAAATCAGAATCGGCACATTTTTTAATTTTTTTTGTTCATATAATATGTAATTGTAATAAAAGTTAATAAGGCTATGTGATAAACAGACAGTGAAACAATGTTTTACCGTAATTTGAATGATAGAATATTCAATTACAAAATAAATATTATTAAACGTTAGGTTTGTTTTAGCTAAAATATGCTCTCGCTTTCTTACGTGTAAGTGTAGCATATTTTATTTAAAATGGAGATGTATAACGTTTCTGCATAAGGGAGTTATATTTTTTTGTCTATAGGGGAAATATGTATATCATACAAAACACAAACAACGTCTATGTTTCGTTATTTTTTATATTTTGATGGCATCACCAACGCTTGTAGGTTGCAAAGCGGTTAGAGCGCTTGGGGCGTGCACTCGGATGGCGCAGGTTCGAATGTAGCCAATCGTATTTTTTTTTATTTGCAACTTTTAACTAGGAATTAGGACTCACTTTATTTGCAACTACGCTTTACGTTTGAGACGTAGGGGTTAAATTAGAGATTCGTGCAAGAAATCAACGTGTTGATGCACTTTGTAATGTTTTAGCGCGTATCGAAAGGCTGGGTTCCGCATGTTGATACGTTTTCAAATGTATGTATGATTTTTTTTGTGATATATAAATTGACCAGTTTTAATTATAAGATTATGATGTAAAATATTTTTTGAGGTATTTCACAAAATAATATGACAAAAATAATTTAAAAAAACATACCGGGTGACTTTTTTTACGAAACGAAAAATGGGACAGTTTTTTTTTAAAGCAACTATGGGGCTTTCACTTGTACCTGCATGCATAAAAACTTTTTATAGAATAAAATTTTTACTTTTTGCAATTACACTCTAATTTAACTCTGCTGTATGAAAAAATCATTATAAATTATAATCCATACAATAACCAATTTTGAAAGTGTCAGATCCTCCCAACCCCTATCCTGCCTGCGTCCATTAGCTGCAATTACCGCTTACCATCAGGCGAACCGAAATGTTTGCATCACTCGTTTTTATTAAAAAAACACGAATTTTTCCGTCTTACAAAAATAGTCACCTGGTAAAATTGTATTGCACCTTAATAGTATTTTTATTGTTTGATTTATAACGATTGTGAGATTACAGTGGCTGTAACGTCTGTATATTTTACATATATTTTTTACAAGTGATAAAAATGGTACATATCGATGGAGATTTTTTTTGTATTTATTTTATATTTTTCTTAATTTTTTATATGAGCACAGTATAAACAGTAAGCGATATTATAAAGTTTCATTTATTTCCTCACAAACTTTAATTCCGTCGTGCATTTTACGGCCCACACTGATTGGGACTAATAATAATGACCTTATAAAGATTCCGGTGAAAAAGTTTTGTATCGATCTATTGTTTGGTTAGTTTATGAACTTTCCGGTGATAAAGTTTTGTATCGATCTATTGTTTGTTTAGTTTTTGAAGTTTCCGGTAAAAAAGTTTTGTATCGATCTATTGTTTGGTTAGTTTATGAAGTTTCCGGTAAAAAAGTCTTGTATCGATCTATTGTTTGTTTAGTTTATGAAGTTTCCGGTGAAAAAGTTTTGTATCGATTTATTGTTTGTTTATTTTATGAAGTTTCCGGTGAAAAAGTTTTGTATCGATCTATTGTTTGGTTACTTTATGAAGATTCAGGTGAAAAAGTTTTGTATCAATCTATTGGTTAGTTAATTTATGATGTTTCTACTAAAAAAGTTTTGTATCAATCTATTGTTTGGTTAGTTTGTGAAGTTACCGAGTCCGTACTGTTTGTACTGCGCAGCAATGTGAATAGTGTACATATTATGTAAGTAGAAAGGTCCTATTGGGAACTTAAACAAATAAATGGGTTTATTTTTTAATATTACTTTTATTTTATACTTAACTAATAGTGCCGTGAAAGGATTCCCTGTTGTGGGGGACTAGCTGCGCCTTGCGGTTTCACCCGCATTCCCTCAGGAACTATTTTTCTGTGATAAAGCAGAATATTTAACCCTGAAGAACTTACTTGAGTGATACTAAAAATCTATGAGCTATGGGTAGTTCCTGTTTTTTTTTTAATATAAATAATAGGCTTGCGTTTGGCCACCGTCGCGATGATGCGGTCTACGTTGGAGCACGCTTGCCTAGAAGAAACCGATTCAGTCGTGATTTAAAGACACCCAGATTGTAACCATCGGGGAACACAGCGCATTCCACAGACTAGTAATTCGCACAATTAATGTGGAATCAAAGCGCTTCGTACTGGTTTTCGGAATATCAACCATAAAGCGGTGACGATTTTTCGTGCCCACTCTGGCAGTCCGATAAAAAAATGGGCAGGAGGAAATTAGATCGTGCAGATCCGATGCACACTCCGAAATGTATCCGATAAAAACCGATAGACTAGCAACTTTACGTCGATGCTCAAGACTAAGAAGCTTAGTCCGAACTAAGGATTCATTGCTGATGAGCTTCTTAACACGTTTCTCGATAGATTCCAATGCCTCAAGCTGGTACTTAGCTGATCCATCCCAAAGAATACAAAAGTTCCGCCAAACTAAACAAACAAGTTAGCCACTTTCTAACAAAAACAATGCTTGTTTATCTACCTCGCAGTAAGGTTATTAACCCAGCTAATTTATAAAACGATTTCTGTTGCTAAGAAAGTATCTCCTGATAAAAATAACTTGGTTTGAAAAAGAACCGAATAAAATAGTTCCACAGTAAAATAGTTCATGTAACTATCGGGGAACACCCATTCAGGCAGCGCATTCCACAGACTAGCAGCTCGCACATTAAAAGTGGAACCAAAGCACTTCGTACGGGCTTTCGGAATATCAACCATGAAAGTAGTCACCTTTTCGCGCCCGCCCTGACCGTCCGATAGAGAAAAGGGCAAGAAGAAATGAGGTCATGCAGATCCGAAGCACACTCTGAAATGTAGGTATCCGATAAAAAACCGATACGCATAGACTAGCAATTTTACATTAAAATAGAAAGTGAGTAGTTACATAAACGCCTCTTAAAGAATATACGAGTTAAAGAAGTAAGTATTATTTCACAATGAAAACACTGTTAAGAATACTTATTTAGAAACGCATTCAGATTTCATTCTCAATGTTCTACAAAAATATAACAATTTTTGTAGAACACGAAGAGTGACCGACCCTGGGGAGGCCTATGTCCAGCAAAGACTGAAAATGTTGTGACAAGCTTTACAGGGTTTCCTTCTGAGTGAAACGTGAACAAGGTGACATGGTTTTATCCTCATTGCAATGCTATTGTGTCTCTTATAGCTATATTTGTGCCATGGTAGCCTATTTGAGAGACCGCTAGGCTTGGTCGCGGGTTCAAATCCAGGCCCCGTACCAATGAGCTCTTTGAAATTTATGTACGGATTTTCATACCACTGGTGAAGGAAAACATCGTGAGGAAATCTGCATACTTATATACGGAGCAGAAATTCAATGGCGTATGAGAATCCACCAACCCGCAACTGGGCCAGCGTGGTCAATGGATACGGCCCCATCGACCTTTCGGGGGTAGGCCTACGTCCAGCAGTCTGATTATGCTACAGGTAGATAAGGTACCTAATCTTCCTAAACAAACTGCGACTGCCATCATAAGAAATCTACCTACTTAACCAGACCATTACCCATTCCCATTGCATAGTTTATTCATGCAAGCTAAGCGTAGTATTCGACTAAAACGTCAAGTTGAGAGTCATGGGGACGCCCGAAAAGGACGGCCAATTATCTGATTCCGGGAGTAAAGTTCAAACACCAACTATTCGTAGATTTCGTAGACATTTCCACCACGAGTGACATTTTAATTAGGTATTCTTATCATCTTTTTAGAGGTAACTGAAGTTCATGTTTAATTAGATACGCCAATTATTTTAATTGAGTATAATTAAGTAAGTACCTATCTACAATTACAATACTTACAATTCCAAACCAATTTTTTTAATCATAGTTAAATTTTTCTTCTTTGGTTCTTTTTTATACTTACTTATTCAGTGCTGCCTGGGAAAATTCAAAACCCCGGTTGATACTGCGAGACGCAGTTGTTGTTATTTGTAATAGGCGCTTCTTAGACTTTAGTGCAGTGGTTCCCAAAGTTGTTTGGACTACGACCCAGAACCTGGGATCTGCATGATCTAATTCCCTCCTGCCCATTTTTATATCGGACTGCCAGAGTGGGTATGTACAAAGAATCGAAAACCCGCACGAAGCGCTTTGATTCCACTTTTATAGTGCGAGCTGCTAGTCTGTGGAATGCGCTGCCTGTATGGTTTCTCCCCGATAGTTTCAATCTGGGCGTCTTCAAATCATGAGAATCAAAAATTCACTACATCGCTTAACACCAGGCGAGTTGGCGGTCAAACGCAAGCCATTAATATAAATATTATTAGTAAAAATATGTGTATAAAAACAAATTAAAAAAAGAAACTGCTTGCTCTAGGTTTTGATAGCCCCGTTAGTTCAATTGGTAGTGCCTGCCTTCTGCCTATTATGTTTTCTGTGCTTCTGTGCTTGGGGGCGTGGGTTCGATTCCCACCTAGAACAATCATTCATGTGATGAACATTTATGTACCTATATCAGTCTTCGGCAGCGAAAGTACAAGCTTTGCTTAGTCCGGGGTCAGATGACCGTGTGTGCAAAAATGTCCCGCATATTTCTTTAATATATTTTTTTGGAAAGAGTGGTTTCCTCACTATTTCAACGACTTTGCACCCAGTTTTGCTTAAAATCGTATTTGATAGCTTCAGTTTATACCACCCAAGCTACTCCTATTTGCCTACCTACCTTATTATTTAGAAACAAATAATTTTACTAAGTGAAGTAAAGCCCGTTGCAGAATCGCGCGAGTTTACTGCGCATCGTCTGCAATGAGTACCTAACAAAACTTTTTGTTGTAGACGATGCGTAGCACTAGCGCAAGTATTACCTACTCGCGAGAGTAAATAATTATATACATACACATAAGTATATAGTACGCGAGTAAATAGGAGTAAATAGTTACATGTTGTTTTTGTGCTATTAATTAGAAAACAAAGTTATCTGCAGTTCAATGGATTCTGAAGGTGACAGCCAGAGTGCATCTACTTCGCAGAAAGAAGAGAAAGTAAACTGTAGTTACAACGATTACCCATTACCTACTTGTGTTAATACAAAGTCAAAAACATACTTAGTCATCATCATCATTTCAGCCGTAGGACGTCAACTGCTGGATGGACATAGGCCTCCCCCATCGATCTCCAAAAGAGCCGGTTGGAAGCGGCCTGCATCCTGCGTTTCCCTGCGGTCTCTTGTACGCGTCTTTTTTTTCTGTCCATTTTGTGGGTGGACGTCCTACGCTGCGCTTACTGGTCCGTGGTCTCCATTCGAGAACCCATCGTCCATCTTTACTAAACTGGCAACAAGCGAATTTTTGATTGTTCTGTTTTACTCCGCCAAATTAAAATATTTCATAACGAAAATTTGATTGCCACAATTTGTTTGAAACTGGTGTTATGACAGCATATATGGTTTCGCCACTTTTTAGCAATTGACAATGAGGGATTTTATATCTTCAATAAGTAATGTAAAATTTACCGAGCAAGTGGACAGTGGACAGCAAAGCCTTCAAACAATTTCGATGGGAAGCTACTCCCGTAGCCCATACATAGTTCTCAGTTTGGTTAAAAGAATACGATCCGATCTAAAATAAACCGGCTAAGTGCGAGTCTAGCTCGCGCACTGAATGTTCCGTACCACCACAAAATACAAAAAGTAGAGCAAAAATACATTATCACGCCCAGGCTGTAAAAATTTCATCTGGCTATCTATTACGGTTCGAAAGATAAAGCCGTTACAAGTAGGACGTAGACACGGAGGGACAGACAGGCTGACAGCGTAGTAGGGGAACCTTAAAAACTACAGATAAGTTACTTGCTTTGTATCACCACACGTGGGCCGGAAAACTGCGTCGTGTACACAGGTCATCATCTGAACTCTATGTCAGTGTCAAAATTGGAGCGCAAAATGATTCAACCAAGAAATTTGCAGCATCACTCCGTATAGTCCATATATCAGTACAACGCAGTATAAGTAAACTAACAGCCGCAGCGCGCGCCGGCGGGCCGAGAGCACACCGGGTGCGCGTGCGCAGCTGACCCCACACCCCACGCTAGACCCGCTGATACCAGCAGGTTGTTCACATTACAATGAGACCCATTTTTACAAAACACTGGTTTGATTCGGTTTTGGTCGTTCTGAGCGGGAAATTAGAAGATTAAGGAGGTCTTAGTATTTCGATTATTATAGTCATTTTTACGTCATTCTTCAACTGGGCCTAGACTTCTAGCTGCCAGCATATTTTGTGTATGAAGCAGAAAATGCTAGGGATAGGGATAGGAAGATAAGTAGGCGACCTTGCTCACTGTTCGTTCCCAGAGTGAACACTAACTACAGGGAAAATACCTACTTACATGTTTAGAGCAAGCCGGTGTTTCAATAACGAGGCTGCTCAGCATGATATTGCTCTCTTCAACATATCAGCCGAGCAGCTGAAGCGGTTATTGGCGAGCGCTTTTTTTCAGTTAGTTTACTGTACGTTATATATTTTTGTCTACTGTTTAAATGTTATGTGTTTTGTTAATGTTATCTGTAGATTCTTTTATATGGCCCTTTGCATTTATTAATTTGTTGTACTGTATTTAGCTGTAAGATTGCCAAAACTCGCAAAATTAAAAAAATTAAGATGGTAGTATTCAGTAGAGATATTTATGTCTCATATTCGAGTTATGTGTTCCACAGCTTAAACGTGTGTTATGAAAAACTTTTTCATGTAGGTATGTACCTATTAGGATAGGTAAATACTTATTAATAACTAGCGGTCCGTCCCGGCTCCGCACGGGTATAGTTAAATAGCCTATTAAAATAGCCTATATTAATCAGTGATAATATAGCATTCAAATGGTGAAAGAATTTTTAAAATCGATCCAGTACTTTTTGAGCCACTTCGTTACAAACATACTTACATACAAATATTTCCTCTTTACAATATTTTATAGATAGATAGTTTCGAGAAAAGTGTAATAGAGTTATATGAAATTCACAAACATAGTCACCGAGATAACTGCTGAGATTTGCAAGTGGCAATGGGCTAGCCACATCACACGAAGAACCGATAACCGATTTTTTTTCATGTAAAACACGAATTACACTAATCAAAGCACTAATGACAATTTGCTAATACAATATTATACAATGATGTTCCAAAATAATATGAATTTATAAATAGAAACTACATAATCATATTAAATCAAAAAATGTCACAATAAAAAATATAAAAAATTTAAAAACGAATAGAAGATTAGGCACATAATGTCAAATTTACAGTACAGTAAGATAGAATACAAATTAATAAATATCATTTAAATTAAATGGAACCGATGAAGAAGAGGTAAGGAGGTCGCCCGAAGAATCCAACTCGGATGGGCAGCGTTCGGCAAATTGCATGACATCTTCTCGTCCAAGATACCACTGTGCCTCAAAACGAAGGTCTTTGACCAGTGTGTGTTGCCAGTGATGACATATTATGGTACTGAGACGTGGTCCTTAACTGTTAGCCTTTTGGAAAAACTCAGAGTCACACAGCGGGCAACGGAGAGAGCTATGCTCGGAGTTTCTTTGCGCGATAAAATCCGAAACGTGGATATTCGCCAAAGAACCAGAGTCACTGACATAGCTGGTAAAATTTGCAAGTTGAAGTGGCAATGGGCAGGCCACATCGCTCGAAGAACTGATAACCGATGGGGAAGAAAGGTTCTTGAGTGGAGACCACGAACCGGAAGACGCAGCGTAGGAAGGCCTCCCATTAGATGGACCGACGACATTGTGAGAGTAGCGGGCATCCAGTGGATGCAAAAGGCAGGCTGTTGTTCAGTGTGGAGGTTAAATGGGGAGGCCTATGTTCAGCAGTGGACGTCTTCTGGCTGATGATGATGGAGAAAAAAGGAAGGCCTTCCCACAGGCAGGCTGTCGTTCAGTGTAGCGTGCTAAGGAGGAGGCCTAAGTTCAGCAGTGTACGTCTTCTGGCTGATCATGATGGTTATTTGAAATTCGAAAGTAATTTTCATCTTGAAGTGTTTTTTCTACAGACTCTAAGATATTTTATTACATCTCACTGCACATGTTGTTCCACTTTTTACGATATACTATTTAAATGTAGAGACGGGATTTGAACCTGCGCAATCCAGGCAAACGTCCCGAGCACTAACCGCAAAGCTACGGTCGCTTTCCTTCGATTATTCAAAATTATTCTCAAGATAATGCCCAATCGGTTATTTAGAATTCTTACTCAGCGATTATTTTTTTATCTTCAAAAATGTTGGATATCTTCACGACAATAAAATCCGGTATATTTAGACTGATTTAGACTAAGCCGATCACGATTGTGAGATGCGCAAACGCATGTTTTACACGCGTTAAAAACCCAGATGGGCGTGACATTCGAAACGTCTGCAGGAAAGAGATTTAAAAGATTAATATGTTAGTATGAATCATAACATTACAGTAAACGACAGAAAAATTTCGTCTTTACAGAAAAGGATTTTTTCTCTCTATGGTCATCTTTGCATACTAGGTACTTACTAAAGCTATGGGGATAATCCGTTATTTATCTAATCATCATCATAATCAGCCTTTTAACAGTCCACTGCTGGACTTTTAGCCTACCCCCGAAAGGGTGATTGGGCCATATCCACCACGCTGGCTCAGTGCGGATTGGTGGATTCACTTACGCCATTGAATTTCTTCTCTGTACGTATACAGGTTTCCTCACGATGTTTTCTTTCACCGGAAAGCCAGTGGCATGAAAATCCGTACATAAGCTCCAAAGAACTAATTGGTACGGGCCCGGGGTTTGAACCCGCGACCTCACGCTTCCAAGTCTAGCGGTCTCCCAAATGGGCTACCGCGGCTTTATCTAATATAAATTATTAATTATTTAAACAAGATTATTAGACGTATTTGGAAAAGAAACAAAAATAAAACTTAAATGTTTTCAATCATAAATTTGTCATCACGTCTGGTCGATGCAACACTGCGAACGCATCTGGCCTAAATCAGGCTTGATGTCTTGCAGATGACCTTGCCGCCCCTTTTTGCATTATGTGGACTGTTAGCACAAAATAGTGCTATTTTTTTGGTTTATTGGTGTCGCTACAAGTTTCTTAGTGTGCATGAATAAAACGGCCAAGTGTGAGTCAGCTCGTGCACTGAGGGTTCGGTATCACCACAAAATTCAATAACGAAATTACCAGTTATAACTGGCTAAAGAACAGAAACTTGTCACCGACTCGCACTTTACCATTATACTTTAGAATCTGTACTATAATCATGCCAAGTTTGACGCTTGTACACGTATTATCGTTTTTAAACTAGAGCTAATACAAAAATACTTACTTAAAAATACGTGACTTTTCATTACATATTCTGTGAAAATTTCATCAGGCTATGTGTTACGGTTTGAAAGATACAGTTGTTAATAGGTAGGACAGACGGACGGACGGACAGACAGCGTAGGCTCAGTAACAGGGCCCCGTTTTTACCCTTTGGGTATGGAACTAATTAGTACCTAAGTAAAACTTACAGGCTTTGCTTGTATAGTGAAAAAAATTATGGAACACGGAGTCATTTGAACACGATGGCTAAGAATTAAAACGTACCTATCTCCTTTATTTGTCTGATATAAGGTACTATCCTAAAGATAATCCCAAATTAAACAGTACAAAACTCGATAAAAAGTCGCAAAGTCACTTCGCTCCCTCCCACACTTGAACCACGTGTTTTTTATCTTAGCTTAATGAGACTCATTTAAAACACCTAATTAAAAGATAACAGTTTTAAAATCGAAGATTACTAGTGAAATAAAGTTGACAGATTGCAGAGTCCATAGGTGAGATGAGTCAAAGCGAGTTTTAATTACAATCATGTTAATTTAGTTAATTATTCTTGGGGCATAGTTATCGGTATGAGTTAATTTTATGACGAGAGAAAAGTGACGGTTGCATCATTTGTGGTTGAGGTAGGTGTGTTCCATCATCATCATCCTCCGTCCACTGCTGAATATAGCGTAGGCCTCCCTTTTAAGGTTGCATTCAGCGACCCACTGCATTTATTGCCAAACAAAAAAAAGTAGGACATTTTTGCACACGCGGTCATCTGACCCCAAACTAAGCAAAGCATATGGCTGCCAAAGACTGATATACATAGGTACATATACATTTTTTTATACTTAAGTAAATAGATATTAACACTTAGATATAGAATAAACACAAATGTTCATCACATGAATGCTCCTCCTGTTTGTCCTATGTGAGAATCGAACCCACTCCCCCAAGCGCAGAAAACAGGTTCACTAATCACTACCAACTGACAGGCTGTTACGGGCTATACCGGGCGACCCACACCAACCGCACGTCGCGCGACGCGATCGCTTGCATTATAAATTCATACTTAGCAGTGGGTCCCTTCTTGTGGGTCAGTGGGTTCTTTGCGCGATAAAATCCGAAACGTGGATATTCGCCAAAGAACCAGAGTCACCGACATAGCTGTTAAAATTTGCAAGTTGAAGTAGCAATGGGCATGCCACATCGCTCGAAGAACCAATACTCGATGGGGAAGAAAGATTCTGGAGTGGAGACCACGAACCGGAAGACGCAGCGTAGGTAGGCCTCCCACTAGATGGACCGACGACATTGAGAGAGTCGCGGGCATCCAGTGGATCCAAAAGGCAGGCTGTCGTTCAGTGTGGAGGTTAAAGGGGGAGGCCTATGTTCAGCAGTGGACGTCTTATGGCTGATGATGATGAAATTAACCTTATCGAAGCTCAGTAAGTAGGTAAGTGATTGTCCTAAGTTCATTTGTTGTTCATGTTACCGCTGGTTAAAAGTTTATCGTCTCAGTAAAACCGCAAACAGGTTTATTTATACGATTTGACTTTGACCATTGGAAGGTCGCTACAGGTAAACAAACTGGTCGCCCTTATACTTTACGTCACCGTCCTAGATAAGAAATGATCATAATTAAATTAGGTACCGAGTCATAGACTGACGACCTGGTTCGGTCCTCGGCCCTGCACCAGTGACTTATTTAGGACCTAAATAAACTATTTGCAGTTTCGATGCCATCGCTCAAATACATCATGAAGAAACCGTATGTCCAAGAACCTTAAAGTTCGAAGATCTTTTCTCTCTCTCTCTCGTTGAGAAAAGGCTTGTGTCCTAGCAGTGGGGACATCATCATTCATCATAATCATTTCAGCCATAGGACATCCATTGCTGGACATAGGTCTCCTCCATCGATCTCCAAAAGGGCCGGTTGGAAGCGGCCTGCATCCAGCGTTTCCCTGCGGTCTCTTTTAGGTCATCTATCCATCTTGTGGGTGGACGTCCTACGCAGCGCTTACCCGTCCGTGTTCATTCGAGAATCATTCGGCGAATACCATTGTACCTATACAATTAAAAAACCTAGCGAATTTTGTAACGGAAACTAAATTACCAAGTGACGACTCCGCATCATCTTGTAGGCACCTCAAATCACGCACTATCTCAGGTTGAATGAACTGCCAGAATTGGATTTGATAACCAGAAATCGGCCTGATTTCTGCAACTGAGAACTTTTATTGCAACGATTTACTTCAAAAGTTCTTATAAGTGTGTAGGTATTTAGTTTTATTAATCCATTAAATTTTATAAAACCGAAAAATCTTATGGATTTACACAAAAAAACCGAAAGTATGGGGCTTTACCATAACAGTTACGTACGCCGTGGGTGTAGGTAATATAAGCGACAAATCTGGTAGACCAAAAATGAGATGGAAGGAAGATATTATATATTCCTATAGGAAAAATGGCAGGAAAGAAATAAAGCACAGTAGCCCTGGATAGGGAAAATTGGATGAAACTGAAGGGTGTCTCTCAAAATAAGGGGGTCATAGAAAAATAAATCATTTTCTATGTCAAATGTAAAAAAATGCAATGCAATTAATAAATTCAATAAAAGAATTTACTAACTACCTACTTACATTAACAATACTGTATTTTATGATAATACTGATAAAATTGTAACACAAAACTAAGATATTTAAATCTTGCATGTTTATTAAAATTGAATGTGATAAATTAAGGCCTTTTATTTTATTTATGGGTTTTACTGCTGACGATCATGCCACACTGATATAATAAAAGTTGCAAGTGTGTTTGTATTTTTTCCCACGAAACTCAGAAGCTCATGAGATACCCACCAATTGAACGTAAATTCGACTGTTGGGATTTATGTGGGTTCCGAAGGTTTTTTTTTTCTAGATTTGGATTAAACTCGGAATGTATACGTATGTAAATATAAATATAAGTATAAATATCCTGGGGGGGTTTTGTATTGATTTAATTGATTATAACTATGAATTGACTGAACTATTATTAATATTTTGACATTACTTATTACCGATAACCGATGGGGAAGAAAGGTTCTGGAGTGGAGACCACGAACCGGAAGACGCAGCGTAGGGAGGCCTCCCACTAAATGGACCGACGACATTGTGAGAGTCGCGGGCATCCAGTGGATGCAAAAGGCAGGCTGTCGTTCAGTGTGGTGGTTAAAGGGGGAGGCCTATGTTCAGCAGTGGACGTCTTCTGGCTGATGATGATGATGATGATGATTACTTATTAACTTATTATTTGGAATTGTATTGTGTCACTGTGAATTTGATTTATTACCTTAGGTTATTTTTATATGTATTGATTATCTTTTTAATGAATTGTATGGGTTGTTTTGTTGCCTGAAATAAATTGATTTGAATTTGAATTTGAATTTAGACAAGACCCATTTTCTGTTAGCGTTAACGCCTGCGGAAAGATGAAATTGTATGAAAATTACATTAGGTTGAGATAACATAATGCTAAAAGCAAAGCAAGCTAATGTCATTGTTAATGCCATTTTCATACAATTTCATCTTTCCGCAGGCGTTAATGCTAACAGAAAGTGGGTCTTGTCTAACCCCCTGGGGCCTTACGCCTAGCTTATATAATTATAAAGCAATCCAGTTTAGGTAATAAAAAAATGCGCGACCGCAAACCGTATGAGGGCGCGTTAAGGTACACGTTCGCGTGTTTTAACGTTAGTGTGAGACCGCGTAAGGAGTTGGCCGTAAGTATTACATCTCCTGTGTCGTAAGGCTCCTGAATAGCATTATCATTTATGGCGAAAATAGTTCCCGTAGGATATCGGGTAAAACAGCATAGTGCAGTCTTCCTTATCTTTTTCTCCTTACGAAGAAGTATGACGCATCGTGGTCCGTTACTACTTACCACCATAACAATAAAGATTAAGATCACCAGTGCGTTTGTTTATCCATGGCATGCGCCCGGCGAACAATGAACAATGTGCGAGCGGATCCGGGGCAAAGTCCATCGTTCGTAGATCGGGAGCTCGCGGACGACTGGGTTACTGATGATATTTGGAAATTAAATAATTAGTTATTAGGATATACATAACTGAAATTAAAACCTGAAACTACTTAAAATTTATATAATTATACAAAAAACTAAACTCTTCTAAAAGCGCTTCACCAAGGAGTGGCAAGGGAATGTGGCCAGAATGCTGGCAGCAATTAAATTGAGTTGAATGGCAATGCCAGTTTTTTTTGTTCCCAGTGGAACATTCAATAATACTTCTTTCAATGCGCCTGGTTAATGTGACGCGTGACCAAAATACTGGCGTGATTCTGGCTCAGCGCAGCATTGTCATTCAGCGTGGTAATGCCGCCAGCATGCTGGGTATGCTGCCAACTGGTAGCCAGTGCGAGCATTTAGATTGTCTTTAGACCTTTAACAGTCTATGGGCAGTCTAAGGGTGGGTTGCACCATCTTACTTTAGCTATAACAAACATCAACATTTCAGTTAAAGTATCGGTTAGGTAAAAAAATTGATGCACCAGTTACATGACGCTGTAACTTTTACTATTAACCGTAACTGCCCACGCTTCGCTATTGTTTATTTTAAAGATCTGTCAGATGCATAAAATATAGTTCCAGCTATGCACCTGAGGTAAATAAGGTCTCATTTGACTTGCAACCTTGGTAACTTTAACTATGCTAGTAAATACACTGGTGCAATTCATTTCGCAGTTACTGCTAAAGTCAGCGTTATTATGAAATTTGTCATAAACCTTAACTTCAACTACTACTATGGTGTCACCAAGCCTAACTGTTTTTGTAGTGTTAGTGTTTGTTTTTGTTTAGTTAATACAGACACATGTCAGTATGTTTTTTTTTTATTAATAAGTTTACTTTGATATGTTACAATAGTCTTCCGACGCTCCCAGTCTAACACACCAATGAGAGGGAGCAGTCCATTGGGCTCGTGAAAATCACGCCTCGAGAGCATGCCACCAGCATGTGGTATGGTAAGCTGAATACTTCACAAATGATGCTCGCAGAAAGATATTATTGTATTGAGGTCGTTTTATTTTGCTTGTAACACCCGCTTGTATTCACGCTGTTTGAGGTAGGTAAGTTATATATCAATCGAAAATGTCATCATCATCATCAGTCAGAAGACGTCCACTGCTGAACAATCGAAAATGTATCTTAATTTACCTTGGTTACGCCATAACTTGAGAACAATTTCATTCATCTTTTTTTTAAAGTTTTATGTTACTCTAAAGTTATATGATTATTTACGGGATATTTACCGTGGTAAGGTTGTGATGTGGTTGTTGTCATATAACTTTAGTGAACAACCGTGATAGTTTAAAACAGTGTTCTATTATACAGAGTAATAACCCTATACAGAGTAATTACTCTGTATAAGGTTCTTATGGAAAGAAAAATGGGCAGAAAATTTGGAAAATTTCAGTAACTTAACGACGATTTTAAATTCGCGCGTTTGACAGTTCTAAGACAGGACATCTCTCGGGTCAGCTAGTCTATATATAATTATTATAACTACTAAGACGATTCTTTAAAAAAAGTGCACAGAAAGGAAATAACAACACCAGGCGAGTTGGCGGTCAAACGCAAGCCTACTAATTAATAATAATAAAACATTCAACTTTTTTATCAGACCTTTTTGGCCTATACCTACATAATTATTTTGCTTATATTTTTGTCCTACTCTTACTATACTTAATCCTAAAGAAAATTATGTATTCTTATGCAAGTATGGTACCTACTTATATTTTATTTCAAAATATAAATACAATAATGATATAAAAAAATATAAAAAGAATGCAGTAAAATTTCAGCCTGGCACACAGATTTTACCTTTGTTCTTCCATTTTGTCGTCCTAAATAATTCTCGTTGGGGTAGGTCAGCGTTGCAACTTGCATTGCAATGGAACCAAGTAGGAGGGATAGGCAGGTCGAAGGTCCAAATGACAAGAAATACATTGTAAGGAACTAAGTATGAATAGGAGTACATTTTGAAAGCTGTTCTATTCATTGTGCAAATTTTTGGAAAGCTCAATTTAATGTATTTGTAGGTGCACCAAACATAAATGCAATGCGAAAGAAGTCGTTTAAAAGTTTTCAATAAAATATGACGTACATAATCTACAAATGAAGGTTTAACAAAAACACATGAAACCTAAAATTGTAACATCAACAATTTTCCAATCAGCCACGAAGAGATTCATTCATGACGCAACTTACTACAGCTATTGCATTTCGCTACCGTTAAATATCTCCTTTTGCCGTATCAGCAGTGCAAGTACCGTTCTTTATCGATCGTCAAATTCGTTAAAATGCCATAGAATCGATCATAGCTAGTATTGATCAAATGGCATTTTATCGAATTTGACGACCACAACTGTCAAATTTGACCATCGATAAAGAACGGTACTTGCACTGCAGTTCCGGTCTAATCTCAACCTCTTCTTTCAATTCAAGGCTATTGAAAAGGCTTTCCATCTCCTCACAGCCGATAGCAAGAACTTGACACATTTACTTCAGGATTTGTCGTAAAGTACCAGCGCCAATCATGTGGGCGTCCATGAGATAAGGAGCATCTCAGAATATCGGAAGCTGTCGGAACACCCCTTTTATTAAGCCATCTGCCGGCTAGCAAGCCAGTCTCACGCCACCAGCCGCAGTAACCGCACGCATGCGGCTAGACCTGCTCGCTTATTTCAACTGTCTCCGGAGAAGGAATCTACCATGATGCTGTCGCGAGTGGTCTTGTACTTTCTAGTCATTAGCTTTTTAAGTTGGGAGGGAGAGATGAGTTGTGGAGGGTGCGCGAACGGGGAGCTCTCTGTTTCGGAGCTTAATGAAGTGCGGATAGAGTTTGTGAAGCAGCAGATACTGAAGAAGTTGCGGATGAGTAAGAAGCCTGACGTGGCGCTGCCGGTGAACAGCCTGCCCATGCCGGTGGCGCAGGGAGTCACGCTCAGTGAGGGCACGGAGAAGACTGCCGAGTTCGATGACTACTATGGCAGGACGGAGCAGAAAATTATCTTCCCCGTTGAAGGTGAGTTACGAAGCTTCATTTTGAAACCATTTCCTTTTTGGTTTGATTGCCAAATTTGTCCCACGATATCTAGCTAGATAGATGATAGCTCTGCCACTTTTGGCCAGTTACTTACGATGACTATATTTTAGTGGGATTCATTGGTTCAAGTATTTTTTTGTTATTTTAATTAAACATCGCTGCTTTACAATGTTAGTGATTTTAAAATTATGTTAGAGTATAATTAGCAATCGGAAGAGACAATTGACATCGTGGGATTTTCTCGATAGAGATATTCTGGTACTTTGAAATATTTGATTGCAGTTCCGGATAACATGAAAATACCTATTCGTAAACTTTATAGAAGACAAATTAATTTTGAAAAGAAGTAAAAAAATTGCATTTCTACGATATTTAGGAACAGATTCAATTAGAAACATCCAGGTTCTAATTTTGGGATAGGAAATTTATATCGTATTTTTTTTTCTATCTGTTATTATTTTGGTTCTGATAAATTTATATACGAATCTGCATTAGCAGATTCAACAGGATCCGGATCTATTAAGATCAATGTGAGACGGATTCAAAAGTGAGTAACATTTATTTAATTGACACCAGAGCTCTATTCACAATTTTTGTAA
The DNA here is from genome assembly GCA_932305915.1 of Agriopis marginaria. Classification (NCBI taxonomy): domain Eukaryota; kingdom Metazoa; phylum Arthropoda; class Insecta; order Lepidoptera; family Geometridae; genus Agriopis; species Agriopis marginaria. The sequence goes on along the minus strand of OW029914.1, from coordinate 13,010,680 downwards.
TTACGGATTTTGAAAACCGGAAGACGCAGCGTAGGTAGGCCTCCCACTAGATGGACCGACGACATTGTGAGAGTCGCGGGTATCCAGTGGATGCAAAAGGCAGGCTGTCATTCGGTGTGGAGGTTAAAAGGGGAGGCCTATGTTCAGCAGTGGACGTCTTCTCGCTGATGATGATAGACTTTGTAAATATTGATGTAATTAAACTGCCAAAAGCCGTTATTAAAACGTTGCGAAACATCAAAATGAGATATCTGTGTTTATCAACTTCACGCTTTCGTTTACATGTAAAGATGTATGTACAAGTAAAATGCGAAAACATAATACATATAAATCCATTGAAGATAAGCGCAACTCACATTCTTGACCTCGCAGGATAAGAGTTCAGGGAGTAGTGGACCTGTGGACTCATAAAAATATTGATTGTATGTTTTTCCCACTGGAATCATTAACAACTAAGTGTATGCAATATTTTTTTGGAAATATTTAGGTTCGTGACCTAACTTTGATTTGTTCTTTTGGAACTTTGAATGGAACCTAAAAAGTAAACTAAATTTAGGGCCGGATTTAGAGGTCTGGAGGCCCTGGGGCAACAAAGGAGTTGAGGTCCCTATTTTTTTATAGATTATAACATACAATACAATAATTTATTGTAAGACAAATCAAATTCTTTCAACAAACAATGCTTTTTAGTAAATATAGCTTTGGATGTTTTAATTTCGATTATAAATTTGCATAGGTATTATTTGGTAAGAAAATTTTACCTAGAAACGTTTATGGGCTCTTGTGGAGGCCCCGGGGGATGTGCCTGGAACCGGTTGCCATTCCCTAAATCCTACCTGGCTAAATTTATACTCGTAACATTAAACATATTTTTTACTAATAAAAAAAAACCGTGACAGTTTAAAACAGTGTTTTATAAAAAACATACAGTGTAATTGTAAACCTCCTTCTTTGAATAGATAATTTATTTATTTATTTAACATATGATATAGGATAATCTCTAAGATCATTTCTATTTTCATATTCTTGTCTCAAGTGTATACATTTTTCTGTACACAATGCTAAAATTAGAACTAATAAGAACCGACCTTTGGACGTAGTAAATCGACGCGCACGCATGCAGAGCATGCATCTACGTGTTTATCTTGATGAAATATTACAGCTTGGTAATTGGTCAGCTGTTTATTGCGATCTAGATGTAGGTCGACGGTCAGACGGTCGCTCAGGTGTGGACTTTGATCTGTTGGTATATTTATGCAACACCTGCTTTAGCTAAAACTACAGTACTAGGTATATATATTGAGACGTGGTCCTTAACTGTTGGCCTTCTGGAAAAACTCAGAATCACACAGCGGGCAATTGAGAGAGCTATGCTCGGAGTTTCTTTGCGCGATAAAATCCGGAACGTGGATATTCGCCAAAGCACCAGAGTCACCGACATAGCTGTTAAAATTTGCAAGTTGAAGTAGCAATGGGCAGGTCACATCGCTCGAAGAACCGATAACCGATCGGGAAGAAAGGTTCTTGAGTGGAGACCACGAACCGGAAGACGCAGCGTAGGTAGGCCTCCCGCTAGATCGATCGACGACATTGTGAGAGTCGCGGACATTTAGTGGATGCAGATGGCAGGCTTTCGTTCAGTGTGGAGGTTAAAGGGGTAGGCCTATGTTCAGCAGTGGGCGTCTTCTGGCTGATGATGATGTTGACTAGGTATATATACCTAACCCGTGGAATAAAACAGTGAAATTAGCACGTCTAGGTTTAGATAATACTTGAGAATCCAAAACATTTTGGAAAGTAATTCCCCCCTGCCCATTTTTCCATGGGACTGTCAGAGTGGGCGCGAAAAATCGCTACCGCATTCGGGTTTCAGAATATTAACCATAAAGCTATGGTTGATATTCCGAAACCCGTACGAAGCGCTTTGATTCGACATTTATTGTGCGAACTGCTAGTCTGTGGAATACGCTGCCTGAATGGGTGTACCCTGATTAAAATAAAAAAAAAATGTAAGAAAGAAAAGCAAGTGGCAAAATAAACATTTTATTCGACATTGCTTCAAAAAACTTATATGCAAAGGATACAATCAGTGTCCGAGATGGGCGGATGAGAGGATCTCCGCAGCTCAGACTGTGCTTCATTATCATCAACCATTTTCCACCCGCTGCTCCTCTTCAGTGAGCCAACTTTACGGTCCTGCGCCATGTCAGTCTCGTCCACTACATTTCGTTTAATTTCATTTCATAGTAGGTTCTTTCAGTTCTACTAAAACAAGTAACTTATTACTAATAATTAATACTATAATAATAGTATGTACCTACTAATATTTAAGTACTTTCACGATTTGACCTAAAGTTGATAATCTTTGGTATGATTGAATCACACTGTTTTTTAAGGTAATATAGACGAGTTTGTGACCAAACGTGGTCTACGTTTGGCCACCAACTCACCTGATAGTAAAAGCAGTGTGACCGACGATGGAACACGTTGATCTAAAAGAAATCTATTCACTCTAGCCTTGAAGATGCCTAGATTGTAGTTCTCAGGAAAGAAGGAGGACGGCAGGGAGTTCCATTCTTGGGCAGTACGTATCATAAATGACGACCCAAATCGTTGGGTACGAATAACAAATAATTAAAAATAAATATTCGGGACATTTTTGCACACACGGTCATCTGACCCCAAACTAAGCAAAGCTTGTGATATGGCTGCCAGAGACTGATATACATACATATATAGGTTTAAATACATACTTAAATAGATATTAACACCCAGATATAGAACAAACACAAATGTTCATCACACAAATGTTTGTCCTAGGTGGGAATCGAACCCACGCCCCTAAGCTCAGAAGGCAGGTTCACTACCAACTGGACCAACGGGCTATCTAAATTCTACCTAACACAGCACATTATGAGCCAGTAAACGTCCACTGCTGAACAAAGGCCTCTTAGAGAGGGGCGTTGCCATAATCCCCACGCTTGGCAGGCGGATTAGGGATCGCAGTACGTTCACCGTGTACTAATAAGATGCTGCTGCCCATCTCCCGGTAATTCTGGTCTAAGTTTTAGGACATACCCGGGTCGTACCTAATTCTACCTAAGCATGTCTGTAAATTCCGTAAAAATGCCCATAATTGTCGCGAGAGAACGTCATGACTAAAGCTCTACTTAAATAAATATTACCAGAGCTTTTAAACTTAAGTAAAAAGCAAGTTAAAATCAGTAGGCTACTTTTCATTATCATTGTAGGTAATTTTATGTATACCTAACATGAAGTAGCATGATTTGTTTACATTCCACATTTTCGCACGCGCCGGATCTCTTATCACGAAATAATAGACATGATTACAACATGTGACACTTCGATTACTCTTCTAGATAATAATTCAGGTTTTTCTGTTCCTGATTCCCTATAGTAGCGTGTGGATCAACAAATCATGTTCACTGTGTATTTGAATATGGGAAGCTCTGAAACACAGTGTAAATAGTTTAAATAGGTCGAAGAGTCAATAGGTTCGAATTGTTAGAAATTCTTTGCAAAAAATTTATGTCAAAAAATATATTTTGTGTATATTTTTATTTGGTTATATTCGCCATTGGTTAGTTATAATATACATACCCATATTAAATCTTCAAGTCGCGAGTAAATCGGTATATTCTAGGCAAGCATATTCGAGGCAAGCGTGCTCCATCGTAGACCGCAAGGTGGCGGTCAAATGCAAGCCTTTTATTTAAAAAAGATGGATAAAGCCTCTTTCAGAGAGCGGAAAAGTATATTGTAGAAATTTGAATTTCTCACCATAGGTGAAACGTAGGTACCAATCATGGATAAAAATTTGGAATTTAAATTAATGGTTAATCAATCATCAAAAATGAAAATCATAAAGTCAATAATAAATTGTATGTAAATCAACAATGGTTGATGTAATCTGTTCTACCATTATCTAAACTAAACTAAATTTGACAGCCCTAAAATTGTCGTTACCCTTTTCTCACATATTAAAATGAAAAGAGATGCAGATAATTTTAGTCCTGACATTGGTTGAAATTGGTTTAGTTTATTGAGTGGTATGACAGAATCGACGCCATTTTAAACAATAACTAAGTAGTTACAACTTGTATAAAAGTTGCACAACGTATAAAATTTATAGATACAAATCTAAGCCTAATGCTCTTTGACCTGTGAAGTTTTGTCAACACGGAAATCCAAGATATTATAACTTTTCATTTATCTCTAAGTTTAAATAAACAATCATTCAATTGTTTCGAGTTATATAACTGCGTGGCCTATTTTATTGTTATCATAATTATCAACAAATATTAACAAAGAAAAAAACTAATAACTTATGATTTGTTGAAAAAGCTTTATGACAAACATACGGATATAATTATATGTCACTTAGCACACTTCCTAAAAATACTTTAGCTAATATTAATATTTTCTGACTCTGAATACTTTGTTACTATTCAAGGCTAAGCAGTTTAACAGATATCGATGAAATTTGTATAAGCAGTAGTACTTATTATCATGAATACGAATATCAAGTTTTAATAGAATCCCTAAAGCAGTTCCAGAATTAAATGATACTTACTCGATTCACGAATGTCATCAAACAAACCCTAAGGAAAGGCATAGGTACTACGGTTATAAACTTCTTCTTCTTCTTCTTATATATATTCTCCCTCAACTTTGGCTCCTATATTGAAAACAAGGCTCAATTGGCTACCAAAAAGTTGGGTATCCTATCGAGGGTGCGACGGTACTTCACGTCGGAACAGTTGCTTTCACTCTACCAAGCACAAGTTCGGTCGTGCATGGAGTACTGCTCTCACCTTTGGGATGGATCAGCTAAGTACCAGCTTGGGGCGTTGTAGTCTATTGAGAAACGTGCCAAGAGGCTCATCAGCAACGAATCCCTGGTTCAGACTAAGCTTCTTAGTCTTGAGCATCGGCGCAAGGTTGCTAGTCTATCGGTTTTTTATCGGATACATTTCGGAGAGTGTGCTACAGATCTGCATGATTTGATTCCCTCCTGCCCATTTTTCTATCGGACTGCCAGAGTAGGTACGAAGAATCGACACCGCTTTATGGTTGACTAGCTTCCGCCCGCGGCTTCGCCCGCATTGTTCTAGGTAAAAATTGAGGAGTTCTCTGCAAAAAGTTTTATTTTAGGACGCCACTGAGTACGTTTTATGTATTTCATCCTGGATATTGATAGTCGGTAGGTACATGGTGCTTTATGAGCAGGACATCTAAGGTTGAATTCCTGGCCTGGCAGGTATTTGAATGATGAATAGAGTTAAATAACTGAACCCCGCAACGAATCACGCAACCCCAAAAATTTTTTTTTTACTTGTTACTTTCCCTGTATGTCGCGTTCCACTTGTGGTCAAGCGAACCGCGCGACCTAGTTGTTTTTTTTTTACATTTTTGTACGTCACTTGTGCTTGACACTCGCCCTCGAGGGCCGCTTGCGGCCCAGCGAACCGCGCGACCTAGAATATTTTTTTTACTCGCCCACGCTGGCCACTTGCGGACCAGCGAATCGCGTGACCTAGAACGTTTTTTTTTTTTTTTACTTTTTTGTACGTCACTTGTGCTTGACACTCGCCCTCGCGGGCCGCTTGCGGCCCAGCTAACCGCGCGACCTAGAAAGTTTTTTTTTTCTTTTTTGTATGTCACTTGTGCTTGGCATTCGCCCTCGTGGGCCGCTTGCGGCCCAGCGAACCGCGTGACCTAGAAAGTTTTAGTTTTCTTATTTGCACGTCACTTGTGCTTGACACTCGCCCTCGCGGGCCGCTTGCGACCCAGCGAACCGCGCGACCTAGAAAGTTTTGGTTTTCTTATTTGCACGTCACTTGTGCTTGACACTCGCCCTCGCGGGCCGCTTGCGGCCCAGCGAACCGTGCGACCTAGAAAGTTTTTTTTTTACTTTTTTGTACGTCACTTGTGCTTGACACTAACCCTCGCGGGCCGCTTGCGACCCGGCGAACCGTGTGACCTAGTTTTTTTTTTTAACTTTTTTGTACGTCACTTGTGCTTGACACTAACCCTCGCGGGCCGCTTGCGACCCAGTGAACCACGCGACCTAGAAAGTTTTGGTTTTCTTATTTGCACGTCACTTGTGCTTGACACTCGCCCTCGCGGGCCACTTGCGGCCCAGCGAACCGCGCGACCTAGAAAGATTTTTTTTTTACTTTTTTTGTACGTCACTTGTGCTTGACACTCGCCCTCACGGGCCGCTTGCGGCCCAGCTAACCGCGCGACCTAGAAAGTTTTGGTTTTCTTATTTGCACGTCACTTGTGCTTGACACTCGCCCTCGCGGGCCGCTTGAGGCCCAGCGAACCGCGCGACCTAGAAAGATTTTTTTTTTTACTTTTTTGTACGTCACTTGTGCTTGACACTCACCCTCGCGGGCCGCTTGCGACCCAGCTAACCGCGTGACCCAGAAAGTTTTGTTTTTCTTATTTGCACGTCACTTGTGCCTGATACTTACCCTCGCGGGCCGCTTGCGGCCCAGCGAACCACGCGACCTAGAATGTTTTTTTTTTCTTTTTTGTATGTCACTTGTGCTTGGCATTCGCCCTCGTGGGCCGCTTGCGGCCCAGCGAACCGCGTGACCTAAAAATGTTTGGTTTTCTTATTTGCACGTCACTTGTGCTTGACACTCACCCTCGCGGGCCGCTTGCGACCCAGCTAACCGCGTGACCCAGAAAGTTTTGGTTTTCTTATTTGCACGTCACTTGTGCTTGACACTCGCCCTCGCGGGCCGCTTGCGGCCCAGCGAACCGCGCGACCTAGAAAGTTATTTTTTTACTTTTTTGTACGTCACTTGTGCTTGACACTCGCCCTCATGGGCCACTTGCGGCCCAGTGAACCACGCGACCTAGAAAGTTTTGGTTTTCTTATTTGCACGTCACTTGTGCTTGACACTCGCCCTCGCGGGCCACTTGCGGCCCAGCGAACCGCGCGACCTAGAAAGATTTTTTTTTACTTTTTTGTACGTCACTTGTGCTTGACACTCGCCCTCGCGGGCCGCTTGCGGCCCAGCTAACCGCGCGACCTAGAAAGTTTTGGTTTTCTTATTTGCACGTCACTTGTGCTTGACACTCGCCCTCGCGGGCCGCTTGAGGCCCAGCGAACCGTGTGACCTAGTTTTTTTTTTTACTTTTTTGTACGTCACTTGTGCTTGACACTAACCCTCGCGGGCCGCTTGCGACCCAGCGAACCGCGCGACCTAGAAAGATTTTTTTTTACTTTTTTGTACGTCACTTGTGCTTGACACTCGCCCTCGCGGGCCGCTTGCGGCCCAGCTAACCGCGCGACCTAGAAAGTTTTGGTTTTCTTATTTGCACGTCACTTGTGCTTGACACTCGCCCTCGCGGGCCGCTTGCGGCCCAGCGAACCGCGCGACCTAGAAAGTTTTTTTTTAACTTTTTTGTACGTCACTTGTGCTTGACACTCGCCCTCATGGGCCACTTGCGGCCCAGCGAACCGCGCGACCTAGAAAGTTTTTTTTTTTACTTTTTTGTACGTCACTTGTGCTTGACACTCGCCCTCATGGGCCACTTGCGGCCCAGCGAACCGCGCGACCTAGACAGTTTTTTTTTTTTTTTTTTTTGTACGTCACTTGTGCTTGACACTAACCCTCGCGGGCCGCTTGCGACCCAGCGAACCGCGCGACCTAGAAAGTTTTATTTTTCTTATTTGCACGTCACTTGTGCCGGATACTAACCCTCGCGGGCCGCTTGCGGCCCAGCGAACCGCGCGACCTAGTAAGTTTTGTTTTTCTTATTTACACGTCACTTGTGCCTGATACTCGCCCTCGCGGTCCACTTGCGGCCCAGCGAACCGCGCGACCTATAAAGTTTTATATTTTTAGTTTTTTGTACGTCCCTTGTGCTTGACATTAACCCTCGCGGTCCGCTTGCGGCTTGCTTAATCTGTTAAACAGTTACGGTGTTGCATGATTGAAATTATCCTACAGGAACTTACATATTGTTGGTATAAAATAGCCTTAGTTTTAATCCAGGGAATATGCTCCCTCCATACCAAATTTCGTCAAAATCCTCTAAATAGTCACCGAGTTGAGTGTATGATGTTATCCTATAGGAACCATACATTTTTTCGGGTAAAAAATAGCTCATGTAATAATGCAAGGAATATGCTACCTGCATACCAAATTTCATCGAAATCCGTTCAATTCACGGAATATGCTACCTCCATACCAAATTTTGTCGAAATCCCTTAAACGTCACAGAGTTGAGTGATTGATGTCATACTACAGGAACCATACATTTTTTCGGGGTAAAAAGTAACTCGTGTGATAATCCAAGGAATATGGTACCTTCATACCAAATTTCATCGAAATCGGTTAATTCAGGGAATATGCTACCTCCATACCAAATTTCATCGAAATCGGAGTTGAGTGATCAAAGTTATCCTACAGGATCCACTCATTTTCCCAGGATAAGAATTAGCTTATGTTATAATATTATTCAGTATATAATCTACCTCCATACCAATATCATCAAAATTTCTTTAACAGTTACATAGTTGTGAAATTGAAGTTATCCTACTGGAACTGTAAAATATTCCGGGACACAAATCATTGTGCGTTGCAAATGTGGCTGCTTGCCTGTTTCTATACCAAATTTCATAATTATTAAGTTGAGCCGTTGTGGAGATTTGTGTAATTGAAATTATCCTACAGGAACCGTGCATTTTTTCGGGATAAAAAGTAGCCTATGTGTTATTCTGATGTATAAGCTATATTATTGTAAAGTTTCATTAAAATCCATTCAGTAGTTTTTACGTGAAAGAGTAACAAACATCCAGACATCCATCCATCCATCCATCCATACTTACAAACATTCGCGTTTATAATATTATTATAGTAGGATATTCCGAGAACCCGTACGAAGCGCTTTGATTCCACATTTATTATGCGAGCTGCTAGTCTGTGGAATTCGCTGCCTGGGTGTCTTCAAGTCGAGAGTGAATAGGTTTCTTCTAGGCAAGCGTGCTCCATCGTAGGCCGCATCATGGCTTAAACATCAGGCGAGTTGACGGCCAAGCTCAAGCCTATCTATAATAAAAAAAAATATATATATATATATATATATATATATAAATTAATTGCTGTTCGTGTCTCCTTAAAATCTATTGTTGTTCGTTAGTCTCGCTAAAACCAATTGTTGTTCATTAGTCTCGCTAAAACCAATTGTTGTTCGTTAGTCTCGCTAAAACCAATTGTTGTTCGTTAGTCTCGCTAAAACCAATTGTTGTTCGTTACTCTCGCTAAAACCAATTGTTGTTCGTTAGTCTCGCTAAAACCAATTGTTGTTCGTTATTCTCGCTAAAACCAATTGTTGTTCGTTAGTCTCGCTAAAACCAATTGTTGTTCGTTATTCTCGCTAAAACCAATTGTTGTTCGTTAGTCTCGCTAAAACCAATTGTTGTTCGTTATTCTCGCTAAAACCAATTGTTGTTCGTTAGTCTCGCTAAAACCAATTGTTGTTCGTTAGTCTCGCTAAAACCAATTGTTGTTCGTTAGTCTCGCTAAAACCAATTGTTGTTCGTTATTCTCGCTAAAACCAATTGTTGTTCGTTAGTCTCGCTAAAACCAATTGTTGTTCGTTAGTCTCGCTAAAACCAATTGTTGTTCGTTATTCTCGCTAAAACCAATTGTTGTTCGTTATTCTCGCTAAAACCAATTGTTGTTCGTTAGTCTCGCTAAAACCAATTGTTGTTCGTTATTCTCGCTAAAACCAATTGTTGTTCGTTAGTCTCGCTAAAACCAATTGTTGTTCGTTATTCTCGCTAAAACTGTAGAAATCTCAAAAACAGCTTGACCGATTTGTCGTATTTTGTTTGGTTTGCCAAAATATTGGATTGAAAAACAAAATTGTTTTTTTTTTGACAGGTGAACTTTAGTCGGGTAAGCTTGTAATTATCTAAGGGGACTTGCTCTGCAATAACCTTTACAAAATTTGTTAATTTCAATATTATTTAACTAAATGTTGTTACTACTTGTTAGTTGTTTAAATTTTCTTGCCGAAATTGAAATTGCGAATTGACGTTTGAAAGTGTGCATAATTTTATTGTACCTACTCAAGTAGGTACAATAAAATTATGTTAATATATAATAATAATATAAATGACTATCAAGACTGACTTTTATCCCAGAAATATCGGAAAAACCATGTGTATGCGTCCAATATCGAATTACATGAAAGTGGTCACGTATTTTGTCGAACTGCGGATTTCCCTCACCACAATTAAATTCACATAATACCTACCTGCTAGACGATTAAATTTAGTTTTTAACTTTCGACGCAAAAAGATAAGTTTAACGTGTGTATCTGTGTGTCTGTCTGTGACATCGTAGCTTCCAAACGGCTGAATCGATTTTGATTTAGATTTTTTATGCCACAAGCAGACGGGCTGCCTGATGGTAAGCATTCACCATAGCCTATAAATACTTGTAACACAAGACAACTACGTTCCCAACCCTATAAAAATCTATTTTTTCTCCTTTTGAAGAACCCCATGTTGTAGCTTCTAGGAAACACCGCGGAGGTAGCTCATTCCACATTTTGCAGGTGTGAGGCAAGAAAGATCCTGTAAATCGCACAGTGGGTGACATAATATTGTCATTCAAGTAACTGAATTTTCCAGTTATTTCTATTTAAAAGCCAAACTAAAAAAACGATTTTCATGAAATTACAATGGGTACTTTCTGAAAGTATCAATAAAAATTTGCAAATCGGTTCACAAATGTCATAGTTATGAAGCACCTAACAGAAATAAAACCGTAATGAGAACTCCTTTTTTGAAGTCGGTTAATATGTGTTTACCGTCCCGTTCCATTTAGTCATTAGTAATAGCAAAATTTCCGACGTCTGACCGAAATTTGACCGTTCATAGGGAAAACGGTCAACAATTCTATCCTAAAATGTAGAATCATAATTGTAATGTTCAATGAAAGACAGACTATCGCAGAATGAGGCTTATTGCGTATCAATGGCACACGATATAGGTGAGGTAGGTAGTTGAAGAACATAACAAATCTAATACATTACAAAAATGTTTTTTTAGGTTTCCATGATTACTAAACATTGAAATTAAATACTTTAACGGATTTTTTCGCGTGTATTTTCTTCATCATCATCATCATCAGTCAGAGACCTCCACACTGAACGACTTGCCCGCGACTCTCACGATGTCGTCGGTACATCTAGTAGGAAGCCTACCTACGCTGCGTCTTCCGGTTCGTAGTTCAGATTGCCACGAGCTTTCATTAGAGCATAAAACGAAAAAAATAAACTAAATTGACTTTGTTTCAGTTTTTTTTTGATCGAGGAAATTTTATTCTTTCAAATTTTGAACCAATGCATAAACGCAAACACAGATGTAACTGTGACATGTTTTTTTTCCAGCTCAAATGCTGTAATTTAACTGAATAAAATTGATTTAAAACCGACAAATTTGGTATAAGAGGCCGTTAAATTCACAGTTAGGTAAACTCCCGTATCACAAAATTTGTCAACGGATCTCGTAAATACACACGGAACTGATTTTTAATTAATGTCTTAAAGTAGAACAAACGTGATTGTCTAGTGGCGCCCTCTTGACCCGAAACTAATTTGAAACTTATCACGTGAACCGTTTTTATAGTAAATGTTTTAGTTATGTGAACTAATAAAACGCTTATCTGCCTATTTAAGACCGCGCTTACGATTAAGATTTTTTCCACATTTATGTGATAAAAAATCACTATGTTCCAAAAAAATGTTCCATGTGAAAAGATCAACAAACTGTGGTTATATAAACTATTTAGAAGTGTAGTGCCTATAATATTTACATTACTGAGCTAGAAAAATGAGTTATAAAAAAATATTATTAATAAAAAGCAATATTATGTACATCACATCATCAGCCATTAGATGCCCACTGCTGAACAAGGCCTCCCTCTTAGAGAGGGGTGTTGCCATAATCCCCACGCTTGGCAGGCGGCTTGGAGATCGCAGTACGTTCACCGTGTACTAACAGGACGCTGCTGCCCATCCTCCGGTGGTTCATTATGTATATATTATGTACATACGTACAAATAATTCGCAAACTCTGCAAGTAATAAATGCATCAACAAATTGTTTGTTTTACAAGATGCGTTGTAAAAATCAATCAATTTGAGGCACTACCATTTTCGTTTGATAACACACTATGAATCCGGCGGCGCTTACGGTACAGATTAAATGGTAGTTTGTACGCAACACGGCACCAAATCCCAAAATCACGCGGGAAACGAATGAGTAACTTTTAATCAAGTTATTTATTTATATTCGGGCCATTTCAGATGTTACTACTGAGAGATAAACTGACCTTTCGCTTCTAATAATTGTTGATAAGAAAATTCATGATAGGTGCGTTGTGGACATGAACAGTTTGAAAACCATGATGATTGACCCATTAATCTATCTATATAATATATAAAAATTAATCCCTATTTAACTTGGTCACGCCATAACTTGAGAATAATTTGTAGAAGCTTCTTACGGAAAGAAAAATAATGAAAATTGTGCAGAAAATTGAAAAATTTCTTAACTTCGCGCGTTTTACAGATCTAAGACGGGACAACGTCTGACGGGGCAGCTGTACTGTATAAAAAGCCCCATAAGTTCAATGCGCTCAGATTATTTTGTATATAAATACAATTTTACGATGGGGATTCTCATAAACAAATGATAGCTTTTAATACGACATAGGTAATTTATACACGTGGGCGTTTACGTAGTAACAATAACTTATATCTATGTTTATGTATCCCCTTATCGTAAATGATTTATTTTTTAATTAGCTCAGTCCTTGGACTGTCTCCCATGCGCAATAAGAAACTGAGAGTAAGTAAATACCTAAATAAATAAATTTGAATAATCTTAATTGTTCCAAGATATTGTTAGGTAGCGAGAATAATATTTACAAGCGTATTTTTAAAGATAATATCAAAAGTTGTGTTTGTAAACAGGGAAATCAGTGACCAATGTAATCGATAATTTTATGATATATTGAAAAACAGGTACGTACCTATATAGTGCCTATATTTTATTTTTATTTATTTTATTTTATGTTTATTTAAGATATAGGTAAAGGTAACAGTAGTATAGGTACTATAGTAACGAAAAACCAAACTAACAAAATTTGAAGACAGTCGAATTCTTTTAAGTAATCAAAAACTATATGGAAAGAAAGAAAAGAAAGAAAATAAATTTTATTCGACACCTTTACAAAAACTTATATCTAAATGATACAATCAGTGTCGAATGGGTCCGTCTCGGCATTAATGCTGAAAGTCAAGGACAATCAGCGCCAAAAAAATATAGAATCTATGGAATGCGTTGCCTGAAAGGGTGTTCCCCAATAGTTACAATCTTCAAAATTTGGGTATCTTCAAATCACAAGCGAATCGGTTTCTTCTAGTCTAGCGTGCTCTATCGTAGACCGCATCAGGCGAGTTGGCGGTTAAACGCAAGCCTATTCAATTTCTACATAGCATAAATTAAACCGCTAACTCCTCCTAAACCACGCAAAGGGATTTTGATGCGATTTTCAATATCGGTTAGATAATTTTTCACGGAAGGTTTATATCTATACTAATCTATACAAATTTTATGAAGAGGAGAGGTTTGATTGTTTGTTTGTTTGTTTGCATTGAATAGGCTCCGAAACTACTGAACCGATTTGAAAAATTATTTTACTGTCGGGAAGCTACACTATCCCCGGGTGATATAGGCTATATTATATTTTCAAAAAAATTAGGGATCCTTACTAAAAATTCAATAATACCCGTGCGAAGCCGGGACGAACCGCTAGTAATATATATAACTAGTGACCACAGAAAAGAGAAGTAAACAATTATTTTTTTCTTTTCTGTGTCTAGTAACACACCCGCGGGTGTAAATTTCGAAGCCGGGGTGGGTCGCTAGTAAAGAATAATAATGGTCCAGTTTTAAACAAGAATTGAGACCAATGGTAGGGTAAAAAATGCAGCGATGTTTCTGAGGTAATTTTTCGATGAATACAATTACATTTTAATAAATAAAATAACATTTTTGTCTTGCCATTCTAAAATAGAATTATTAAATCAAGTAGGAAATCAGAAGTGAAATGGGCAGCCCCTATATTCATTATCATTGATAAATAAATTATTGTTGTTTTTTTATTTTATTTTTTATTTAAAGTTTCAACACTAGCTTATTATTTCGAATTTAAGTTCAATCTCGTCGTATAAGTTTTTGAATCCACAATCCAGCGTAGCGTGGGTAAGCGATAACGCAAGGTGGCCCACACCGCTGGACGCCGCACATGTCCGCCTGTTATCTTCAGCCGGGTCATTCCTTGGTCCAATTAGCTAGGGTCAGTCTGACCTAACGAGCCTACTTATTATCAATTTATATGTTTGGATCTGGAAGGTAATGAATGAAACAGTGCGTATTTCCTACAGTTTTTTGTTTTGTTTAAATTAGTACTGCTGTCAAGGCATTTTATGTTGAAGCAAGTTGCACCGATATAAACGAAACGTCAGTCATTCGAAATCAGTTAGCAACTGTGATGCGGAGTTCGACGCGTTGAATAAGAATATTCAATCAAGGTTCACTCATAATGCCTGGTAACAGATTTTCCTTCTCATTTCCGTTCTATTTACTTCTCTTTTCTGTGTATGAAAGAAACAGTGCGTATGTAACGATAGAACGCGCTTTTCCAATTGTCTGCGCAATTTTCTTAATTTTTATTTCAATAAGAACCTTCTACAAAGTATTAGAAAACTTAACAAAAAATAATGAAATCGGTAAAGTCGTTCTCAAGTTATGGCGTGACCAAGGTAAATAGGGATTAATTTTTATATATGTACCTATATAGATACGATAGATAGATAGATAGATAAGCTAATTAATATTTTAATTTATATTTATTTGTATATTTGAAGTCTTTAGTGCTTAGTTTTGCGACAAACGACTAATTATGTACATGGGCCTTGTTAGGCATATTGTGTTTAGTAAGGCCCAAAGTAAGAGTTTTTTAAATTGTTAAAAAACGTACAACTTAACATTCGGGGAGCACTCTAGGTTTAGTTTTTTTAATGATTTTTTATGTTTTTATAGGTAAATATTGTAAAATAAACTTACATTTAAGAAATAAAATAAATATGTGAATAATAATCCTACTTACAATTTTAAACGTATGTATGGATATATGGATGTATAGATGTATGGATGCTTGTTCCTCTTTCATACTGCAACGGAACAACGGGTCGACCTGATTTTTTGCATGGGTATAGTTTTCATCGTCATCATCACCATTTTTCATCACTACGCGGGTGAAACCGCGGGGCGCAGCTAGTATTGTATAAAGACTCGTCTGATGTATCGCATCCGTTTGTTCCAGGTGAGTGCTTGACGTCGGGCCGGTACCCGTTCAAGTGCTTGCAGTTCGAGCTGCCTCCGGACGTCGAGCCCGAGGAAGTCAACGTCGTCGAGCTCTGGTTTTATAAAGTGAGACCTGCAACTTACCTTTAGATGATGGCTTCTTAGCGCGCTTGCCTGCTACGCCAGAGACCCAGAGTTCTCGAGTTCAATTCCCGGCCGAGCAGATGTTTGATTGATTGTGTATCTGTCTGGGCTTTGAACAGTGTGTGTGCCAATGATGACATACGGTACTAAGACGTGGTCCTTAACTGTTGGCCTTATGGAAAACTCAGCCACAGCGGGCAATGGCTATGCTCGGAGTTTCTTTGC
Source organism: Agriopis marginaria (assembly GCA_932305915.1). NCBI lineage: Eukaryota > Metazoa > Arthropoda > Insecta > Lepidoptera > Geometridae > Agriopis > Agriopis marginaria. The sequence goes on along the minus strand of OW029914.1, from coordinate 12,994,882 downwards.
GCGATAGAATCCGGAACGTGGCATATACACCAAAGAACCAGAGTCACCGACATAGCTGTTAAAAATTGCTAGTTAAAGTGGAATTGGGCAGGCCACATCGCTCGAAGAATCGATAACCGATGGGGAAGAAAGGTTCTTGAGGTGAGACCACGTACCTGAATCTCACTAGATGGACCGACGACATGTGAGAGTCGCGGGCATCCAGTGAATGCAGATGGCAGGCTGTCGTTCAGTGTGGAGTTCTAAGGGAGAGGCCTATGTTCAGCAGTGGACGTCTTCTGGCTGATGATGATGGTTCCCATGGCACATGGAAACTTTGTGGGGAGCAATGAAGAATACAAAGTTTTACTCTTAGCTCTACAGTAGGTACTAGAAGAAATCTATTTGAAAAGCTAAGTGAAAGAGTACAAATCAGTTAGGCACAATAAAATGGAGTCAAGGAAAACGAATGCTCATAATGAAACTTTATTTCAAATTATACAAGCACAGTTTCAGCCGTGCATGCATGGAGTACTGCTCTCCTTTGGGATGAATCAGCTAAGTATACCTACCAGCTTGTGTGGTTGGGAGCTATTATCAGTAACGAATCCCAAGTTCAGACTAAGCTTCTTAATCTTGAGCATCGGCGCAAAGTTGTTAGTCTATCGGTTTTTTATCGGCAATTTTTTTGAGATTGTGCATAAGCTCTACCTGATCTAATTTCCTCCTGTTCATTGTTTTATCGGACTGCCATAATAACACGAACAATCGAAACCGCTGTACCTATAATTGATATTCCGGAAACCCGTACGATTCGCTTTGATTCCACTTTTATTGTGCAAACTGCTAGTCTCTGGAATGCGCTGCCTGTGTGTTCCCCGATAGTTACAATCTAGGCGTCTTCAAATCACGAGTGAATCGGTTTCTTCTAGGCAAGCGTGCTCCATCGTAGACCGCATCTTCGCGTAACATCAGCCAAGATGACGGTCAAACGCAAGCCTTTAAAAAAAATACAAAACGCAAACAGCTAAAGCAGGATACTAAACTATCAATCTCACCTTTCCCAGGAGCGAGATCCAATGGACGAGTACAACCAAACGTTCGTGATATCGGAAGCGGCGCACTGGGACAGCCAGCAGCAGTTCAAAAAGACCAAGCCCATCGCTATCAAGGAGACGGACATAGGGGAGGGCTGGGTGCGCGTGGAACTCGCATGGGCGGTGCGCGTCTGGCTCGAGGAGAGGGAGCGGCTGCACACGCTGCACGTTGCCTGCAGGACTTGCCAGGTGAATATCACCATGATACTCTTTAATATAGTTTTCACAACCACGGAGTCTGATTCACAGAAAACCCCTACAACAAACTTATTTTTTTAACGTATTTTTGTATTAGCTCTAATGTAAAAACGGTAATACGTGCAAGCGTCAAACTTAGCATGATTATAGTACACACTTTAAAGTATAATAACAAATAATAAATAATAGCCAAGTGCAAAGTCGGTGATAAATTTCTGTTCATTACCAAGTTATAACTGTTAATTTCGTTATTGAATTTTGTGGTGGTACGGAACCCTCAGTGCGCGAGCCCGACTCGCACTAGGCCGGTATTTCTGATTAACCAATTTTTCTCTTTTGAGAATTGTAACTAACAATAAATTTACACTGTTCCAGCTGCGACGAGCTCCTCTATCCTTCCACGAGAAGCACCGTCCATTCCTCGTGCTATACACCAAGTACGCGGGCAAGCGGCGCCGGGGGCGGGCGGTGGACTGCACTGCCGCCTCCACCGAGTGCTGCCGGGAGTCGCTCTACGTCAGCTTCAAGGAGCTCGGCTGGGACGACTGGATCATCAGGCCGGAGGGATACCACGCGTACTTCTGCAAGGGCAGCTGTGCGCCCATCAGTGCGGTCACGCTAGCCAATAGCTACCATCATAATATTATCAGGGTAAGTATCTCCCCTTATCTTACAGAACAAATACAACAAATAAAAGCAGAGGGATAGTTTCGTGCCCATGTGAAGAATTTGCTTCTATAAAAGTCTGTATACACCTTAGAATAACTACACAAAGAAAGCAAGTACATTCGCAAAATTTAAGCCATTCAAATGGTGTCATATATAGCTCCAAAAAATATATAAATATTTAACTATGACAATTTGCGCGGTGAAATCGTACCACAACAAATCAGAAAAGCAGCATAAGAGTTATGGTGTGACATTCCACAGGTAATCTATTAATTTTCTTGCTTAAATCGTTTAAAATACCAATCGAAACGTAAGCTACAAAGCGAATTTGTAGCTTACGTTTTGAGAAGGCGTTGTTTGGAAACCTACTTTCTCTGAGTAGTTATTCTAAGGTATACACAGTATCTGAGTTTCTGACCAATGATTATAAGGATTACCAATTATTGTTAGAGATTCAAGTTTAGTTATTTATTGATTATGTATTTTATTTTGTGCCTTGACTAATTTATTAATTTTCACTTTCAATGTTTAATTTTAATGTTGTTGACAAAGCCCCTATACAGCTGAATTAGTTTTAATATTTTTAATTAAATCATTTTAATTACTTTTTATACTTACCTTATACAGCCGACTTATTTATCGCTTTTACGCGCATAGATCTACCCTCATTATGGTTAAAATTTTCGTTTGCTGAGCGAGACTCAATGTTTCTTACTTACAACAAAAAAAAAAGCGCACTAAATTGACGAGTCCATAATAAGAGCATTTGTAGTATATATTTTTTTTAAACATTATTACTAATGTGTGTGACTTTATGATAATAAATGATATTCTATTCTATTCATCTGAAGGTTGTCTGAAAGAAAGAAATACCAGTACGCTTAGTCCCAGATTTTATAGTTTACGAAAACTTTTTTCGTTTACGTATTGTTCCATACATTTTAGTAAAGCGCCTCTATCGGAAACGTGAAAGAACTAAAATCGATAGTAATCGGCGGTATAGATTGCTTCACTCTAATACGAAAAAAGTTTTCGAATACCTTTTAGCCCAGCAATGTATGGAACAATACGAAAACGTAAAAAAGTTTTCGAATACTATCAAAACTTGTACTAAGGGTACCTACTGAACTGCCCAATGCCCATCGACCATTGAAGGTCTAAAACAGGTCTGTTTAGGTACCTATATAAATTACCGCTTACCTACAGAACATAAGGATTAATAAAACTATCAAATTTACAAAACAAACTAACATCTAAGATATTCAATCAATATGATGGAATACATTTTATCTAAATTAATTTGTCATGTTATCTAATACGACTTTTTCAGGCATTTTGGTAGTCTTTTTGTGACACTCCTAATGTTCTGTGAGTCATTTTATATACAAAAATTACGAAAGAATTCAACTCTTTTTGAACATTAGATCTCATTTCCCTAACTGCATCTCTCTTGTCCACAGAAATATTTCTACACGGTATCAGACAGAAAGGCAGAGTTCAAGCCTTGCTGTGCCCCGACCACGTTCAGTTCTCTACAGCTGCTTTACCTGGATACCACCAACACCGTCACGCAGAAAACCTTACCCAATATGGTGGTAGAGTCCTGTGGATGTATGTGATTCTTATAAGCTTCTAACAGGTGGAAAAGACAGTTTCATAGTGAAATAGTTAAAGACTTTCTGAATTACTACCAATACAGTTTTATTATTATTTGTCCGTTTATGTAAATGTGAAAATACTATATTCTTTATTAACTTAACAAAATACAAGCTAATACTAAAACTACAAATACAGTTATACTGCCCATAGACCGTTGAAGGTCTAAAGACAATCTAAATACTCAAGCCCACTACCAGTTGGCAGCGTACCCAGCATGCTGGCAGCATTACCACGCTGAATGGCAATGCTTATGCGTTGAGCCAGAAACACGCCAGCATTTTGGTCACGCGTCGCATTAACCAAGTGCTAAAATACTTAATTTTAAAATATGAAATCAATAATATGTATTAATTTTATTGTCATGATCTTTATACGACCAAATTTGTATATGAACACGTTTTATTTCTCTAAACAATTTGTTTATTCTAATATTAATATTGAACGCAAATAAATGTAGCTACTTAACATTCAGTCATTACGTGACACAGTTCAGACTACTGACTGAGATTATTGGTTTTGATTTGTTACATGTAAGTTAGATTTTAATTTGTCACAAATGACAGAATTATGGGTTTGGTTTTGTCACAAGTGTGTACATTATGCCTTTGATTTGTCACAAGTGAGTCCATTATGGCTTTGATTTGTCATAAGTGAGAGCATTATGGTTTTGATTTGTCATAAGTGAAAGCATTATGGCTTTGATTTGTCATAAGTTAGAGCATTATTGGCTTTGATTTGTCATAAGTGAGAGCATTATGGTTTTGATTTCTCATAAGTGAGAGCATTATTGTTTTGAATTGTCACAAGTGACACCATAACTGTTTTGATTTGTCACAACCACCATCATGGGCTTTGTCACAAGTGATATGGTTATTATTTTGGTTTTTGTTGACAGTTTGGCCTAAATCCTAAACTCTCGAAATTAGTAAGCAAGTAAAGTAACTAGATTAAAATGTGATCCTGCGATTCGAATAAGATTTTATGACTTAATACATAAGTTAATTTGTGACGTGACCAGTTAAAATTGCCAGTGCATTTATTATGATAGTGTGTTTATAGTTATTTGTGTTTGTGACCAAAATTGTTTTTGTATTACATTGAAGTTTTATATATCTTAGATAGATAAATGAAATTATAATATTACATTTTAAAATGTGATAGGTATAGGTAGGTTGTAATATTGACTTTATTTCACGTGTGCTGAAATGTAAAACTCGTTTACGGTAATGTAATGTACGCTAGTATGATAAATTATCAACAATTTAGTTAAGTTGTGATATTACTTAATGCTATAATATTTTTTTAATGGAAATTATGTTCCTGTGTATATTTAGATTAAGGTCAGTTATAATTTTATGTTTTATTCGAATATATGTATCTGTATATTTATTGGGTTACGCCGAAAGGGTATGCTTAGCCGAAAGGGGTCCATATAGTACCCATCATTATGACCAACTTTAACTACGGGACCAACCCTAAAAAATAAATAAAAAAAACAGCTGTTCCATAGAAAACGGCAATTCACACTATGGAACTAACATACTATAATAACTAACAGCTGATTTTTTTTTCGCGAATTCAGGGTTGGTCCTATAGTAAAAGTTGTTTATATTGATGGATACTTTGGACCCCTTTCGGCTTAGTACACCTTTTCCGCGTAACCCTGCATAAGAGCTAACCGATTATTTTGACTACTACATATTAATATTTTCTCTATAAATATTGTTCAATCTGGTTGACAACTATATATTATTCTATTTTTTTATTTACAATTAAGTACAAACAAATATTTTGTACCATTTGAATTTTTCCAATTTAAATCGTAAAAGTTTCGATCGAAAGACACTGAAAATATCATCATCATCAACATTTCAGAGATAAGACGTCCACTGCTGAACATATGTCTCCCCATCAATCTCCAAAAGGTCCGGTTGGAAGCGGCCTGCATCCAGCGTATCCCTGCGGTCTCTTTTAGGTCGTCTGTCTATCTTGTGGGTGGACGTCCTACGCTGCGCTTACTGGTCCGATTTTTTTAGTACGAATATGTATGTACCGTTTATATTAATGTACTTAAATATTTTTACACCAGTGTTGTAATCAATGGATTCAGTTTCATTACGGCATCTGAGTATTATAGAAAGTAAGATTAGGTAAATTACAAAATTAGTTTAAAATTTATAAATTAAAACTATTGGTATGATAATATAACATAAAAGAATACCGAAGCATAAGTTTTTATTTTTTCCTATATTTATTATCGTCATAAAATTATAGTAGCGATGACAGCGGTTTTAGGTCAGATGTTGGCTCGTTGAGTTCCAATCCGCAGGGTGTGGGTTCAAATCCCAACAATGAGCTTCAGCTGCCGATGCAGGAAAACATCGCGAGGAAACCACACCACTCCAAAGTTGATAATCTGTCGCCAGCAACATCACTTGAGAGCCAGCGTTCCATGCTAGCGATCCCAGAGAGCGATGGCGGCCGAGCGGTAGTATGTGTGCTTTACAATCTGACGACACCCGGTTCGATCCTCGGCCTTGCACCAATCACATAATTAGTATTAGTACTACCTAAATAAATTATGTGCAGTTTTGATGCCGTCGCCCAACAACGTTGAAGGAAAACATCGTGAGGAAACCGATGTCTAAGAACCTCAAAAGTTCAAAGACATATGACATTCACAAACATGCACTGGGTCAGCTCTCTCTCTCTCTCTCTCTCTGACAGAAGGCCTGTGCTGTGTCCCAGCAGTGGGAATATGACAGGCGGAAATGATGATTTCATACTAAGCGTGTTTACCATCTTCAACACACATCATTTAACATCAGGTGAGCTGTAGTCAAACGCCTAACCTACGAACCATAAAAAATATGATACTAGAAAAAAGGCTCTTTATAATATCTGGACTCTGAACTAGTTCTAGAAGTATTTCAGGGTTGGTCCCATAGTAAAAGTTAATTATAAAGTACAAAGCTTCTTTCGGTTTAAAACAAAGATAATTTATAAGCACTTAATCATGCGAAAGTAAAAATTTGCTTTTGCACGAGTATGACTGAAGAAAAAATATATGTATAATGTATGATGGAATTCATTCTTAAAATTTGCGCGTAAAATTGGCCCGCTCGAAAAAGATTATACCGAAAATTTAGAATCATTTCATCGCTAAGGACTAGCTGGTCAAGTGGTTATAATATCGTCATTGATTTAGTACGACCTTAGGCCTTACGCAATTCAGTTTAGGTGATAAAAAAATTGCGCGACCGCAAACCGTAGGTATCAGGGCGCGTTAAGGTTCACGTTCGCGTGATTTTCCGAACTGAGCTGTTTTAACGTTAGTTTGAGACCGCGTAATGCCCCTTATCGTGTATTCCTAGTTAGATAAATCTAAATAAAGGAAATAAAAGAGAGTATTAACGTCACAACACATTCTTTACTAACCAAAAAGCAACAGATCACAAGATAAAATGCAACTACCGTCATTTCTCTACTCCGCGAGGCGGACATAACAGTTACTTACTTTACACTTATAGCTACGCTAATACATGCGCACGCGTCCCTGGATATAATAAATACTATTCAATAGTATCGACGTTTTATATAAACTGAACCACTGACTCGATAAGATAGTTGTATACTATGGCTAGCCACTAGTTCATTTATAAATCCTTTAAATTATTAAACAAAAATTAAAAGATATGCTATTTAATGAGTCAGTAAATTCGAACGAGTGTCGGGAAATTTTTCTTATAGTAGGGCCAATTTTATAGATCACATTTGACATCTGTCAGTCTGTTGATATGTCAAAGTCAATCGTAAAATCGCATTCTTTTGTCATTATTACAATAAATATATCTTTTTAACTGAAAAAAGTTACGCAATTTTGCAATTCTAACTATGAAAAAAAAATACAACCCGAATTTAAGACCTTCCTTTAGTTTTGAAGTCGGTTAAAATACTTAAGAAAAAGTTACGTTGTTGAATTTTGATAGTGTCTAATGTGATCTATTAAATAACCCCTATTTTAATTTAATTCATTTGTCCTATAGATTAATGAAATTAAGATAAATAAATTATTAACTGAATTATAAAGTAGTTCTGGTTTAATTTATTTTCAGAAATAAAGTCAATAAATGGTTTAATTTATTTACAGAAAGAAATTAAACCATTAATTTAATTTATTTCCAAATAGAAATTAAACCATTGATTGATTTACCATTCGAAGACGAATAGGCACGTTAAATATACAAAGGTTGGGGGAAAAAGAGGATAATTATAAAGAGTGATTTCTTTATATTTGTAGGGTGGGTATTTTCTTACACTACGGTAAAAAAAAACATTTAAATAAAACGTCAATAACTTCACACATCCACTAGACTTACAGAGGCTGACCAGGCAACACTCCGTCAAAATGTATAATTTAACTATAAATCACAGAATTAGAGGATACGGGAATGTCTAAATTTTTTAAACTGTTCAAAGTTTCAAGGAATATTTCTCAACTATAAAACATTTCCATTATTATTTCGATTTAATAAATAAAAGTATAAAATAAAATTACAACAGAGCGATAAAAACTGCTTTAAAAAAAGAAAAAATCAAAAAAATATATATTTTTGTGACGGATACTGCGAAAATATACATATTTTGCTAAATTTAGAATTTTTGGTACCAGTCTCACAATTATAAAATTTTCGAACAGCCAAATACAGTGTAAACTCTATATAGCGATTATCGATTTATTGACAAACTCCCTGAAACGTCAAAATTATTTTGGTTCGATTACCTTGTTGTCCATACAATGATACACATTGTGTAGCATCACACCCACTCTAAATAACGACAACAATAAGTCATTGTTAAGCAATGAATAGTACTTTCTGACACCTCGTATTTAAAATTAAATTAAATTCTGCAGCAAAAAACGTCAGGCGAAGATAACAGACTATACGCAATAAGCATTGTTATTAGTATCAGTATTAATATTTGTTGTTTGAAATTTTATACTTTACTAGCGACTAGCCCGCCCGGCTTCGCACGGGTGTAATTTACGTGCGCATTCGGGGCGGGTCGCTAGTTATACATATATAAACCTTCCGTTAAAATGTATCTAACTGATGGTGAAAACCGCATCAAAACCCGTTGCGTGGTTTATGAGGAGTTAGCGGCCATACAGCCATACAGGCAGACAGACGCGGAAAGCGACTTTAATTTATACTATGTAGAGATAGAGAAGAGACTAGCAAATACATATTATATTAGTAATATAATATTGATTTTTCTTCTCTCCATTTAACGACAACTCCCAATATAGCCATAAAATGCTCAATCCCTTAAGTGTCGTTATATAGAGTTTACACTGTAGTTATATAATTTTACTATTTACTAACAATGCCAATAATGATGGCACATTATAAGATAGCTTCCAAGATTTCAGTCTCGGATTGGACTCCATTATTTATTTAATTATTTAACTTACATTCTAAGAGATAACACTTATGGAATGATTTGAACAATCACAAGCCTTTTAGAAACACTAACTTAATAATTAACTATTATTCATTTAAACTCAATTAAAATAGATAAAAATAATCTAAAATTGTTTCCATATTTCTCTTAATATACATACAAATTATACAAGCTGTATTTTTAAATTAAATACAGGGTGTTTTAATTTTAAAAGGATATGAATGAGCGCATTAGCTATGGTTATATATTATACGAGACGTGGCGGATAGCTTCAGGAAAGTCGTCTGAGATGGAACTGGACTCGCAGACCGTCAACTCATGGACCTTGTCACTGAAGTAGGACCTGTCAGCGCCGGCCCTGGGGTAAGTACGAGTAGGACTCGTGCTCTGAGGGTTTCGTTGGACGGAAACCTAAGAGCGCGAGTCCAAAAAAAAAAACGAACTGAAGTTGAAATATTGAAAGACAAACTTAACTTTGTAGTTGACAATAAGGTTCTTCCATACATAACAATTACAATATGTAAGTTTGTAATTGTAAAACAATATTTTTTATATGATATAACTTCAAATTAACAACTTTCAGATTTATTACTTTATATGTGCTGTAAGACCCAAAATCCAAAATAAAAAATAAAAAAAATCCTTTTGCCAAAATTTATGATTCTAAGTCAACGGGAAATATTTTATAGGTTTTGGTTCCCCTGTGAAATCGCAAAATATGCGACATAAACGTTCATATCTTTTGATTGCGTTTACTTGCGTTGCTTTTTGTAAAGGTGTCGAATAAAATTTATTTTCTTTCTTTTTTTCTTTCTTACTTACAACTTTTACTTTTTACAGCCAAAAGAAACCGTAGACCCAAGTATTTAGTATATATTTCAACTTGATACCTTGACGCGTTCTTGATAAAAAGGGTCTTGACAGACAGATGGACAACGAAGTGATCCTATAAGGGTTCCGTTTTTTTTTGAGGTACGGAACCCTAACAAACAAAAAATATGACGTCTCGTACTTCAGGGCGGCGGGGCACACTGTTTGCAACCAGTGCAATGAAATGTGGACTATATCGTATTGCATAAAGCAAAATTTTAAATAATACACGACACTCTTTGATATGGAAACATCTATTGGCGCGTGCGACTATTGGCAGTAAAACCGATGTATGCCGTGACGGCAAACAATATTACGCTCTGTTATGCCGTCATCGTCACATACGTGCGGCCCTTTAAATAAAATGACTTTGCACATTCCAAGTTAGTTTCATTTGACAATGTGTTATAATATATGTGTAACGAAACGGGGATCACTTTTCACTTCTTTCTTTTTAGTCAATCATATTATGTCGATGCAGTTTTCTACGACCCTAAAACATGTACAAATACTAATCTCTTTAATTGGGAGCACCATGTATAGGGTTCCAAGGAAAGGGTATGCTAAGCGGAAAGGGGTTCTATACTGATCATTATGTTTTTTTTTTACAATGGAACTAACCCTGATATCATTTTGTCAAGTGTGAATAACCATGTTCCATGGAAAAGTTATTTTTCGCGATTTCAAGGTTAGTCCCGTAGTATACAACTTCACTATGTTTACGTTTGTATCAAGATAAACCTTCTAATGGATTTACCTTTGATGAATAGCTTACACAACAAAAGAATAATGTTTTGTTTTTTTTTAGGCTTGCGCTTAGCCGCCAACTCGCCTGATGTTAAGCTATGATGCGGCCTACGATGGAGCAGGCTTGCCTAGAAGAAACCTATTCACTCTCGACTTGAAGACACCCAGATTGAATTGAAAGTGGGTAGATTTTAAATTTTTATAGATTTACTTTGTACAAGTTCTGCATCAATAATTTTTATTTTATTCTTTATTTCAGCGTCGGTACCTACATATTGTTTGTCAGTGCGGGTGAATAAATGTGCCAAGACAAACATTCAGTGTTTTTTTGGTGCTACATTTTTGTAAATCGTATATGAACAATGTGTTGATTAAACAATAAAAAAATAATAAAATAGTAAAAGTTGTTCATTATGAAGAATATAACAAACACCTTTCGGCATAGCATACCCTTTCTTTGTAACCGTGTATAATTAAAACATTAAAAACGTCTATCAAAAATAACTTACAATATAGAATCACAAGTTACATCAAACGTAATTTGTGACGAACTGTATTTTAAAACAAATGCTTAAATACTCAGAAATACGTTTAAAATATGACAAGGTCTAAAAATTATGCTTACAGATACGTAATGATATGAACACCATTTAACAATATTATGTATCAAAAATGTCAAAACTATTTGTTTATAAACTATTTTGTGACAATGATTATTTACAAATTTTTATTTAACTTGCCTAGTTAGTTTGGGTCAAATCTTGAAACTGAATTTTAAAACAGTTATCCCAACTGATTGAGCTGAAATGTTGCTAACGTTTAGTTTGGATGACAATGGCATCGATTCTGATGTTCTCTAAACTAAACTAAACAAAATTTGACAGCTCTAAAATTGTTGCTATCCTTCTCTCACATTAAAATGAAAAGAGAGGCAGATAATTTTAGTCCTGTTAGATTGGTTTAGTTTAGTGAGTGGTATGCCAGAATCGACGCTAATGCATGATTAGCTAAGTGACGTCATTCTAAATCCAATATGGCGGACTACTAAAGATGGCCGACCAGTTATTTTTATACACCCCCATTAATATAGGTATCAATTGAAAGCGTTAGCTGAGAACACAAAAAATAAAATGACGTCACACTAAAAAGCTTGTTTTAAAAAAGTTTTTTATCATTAATAATTTAATTTATGGGGCTTTTTTTTCTATCAAAGTCAAGTCACACTAGTTTTTAACTAATTTAGCTTACAAGGTATGGACAAGGCAACGACTTTGCCTAAATATAAATAACAATCTAAATTTTTTATGTTTGACTTTAAACGTATCTACTTAGACACTAAGGCTAAGCTTCAGAGACGAGTTTAAGCGTGGCGTTTCCTTATGACAAAATTCAGTAGTTACGCTCAAATTTGTATTCAGAAACGTATGCCGCACTGCTTAAACTTAGTACAGGCTAAGCTAAGCGTAAGTAGTGAATATCGACAACTTGAGCCGATCATAAAGCAGTAGTGGCGCCACCAAGCGAGTAAAAGTTTGAGAATTGACATTTGACAATTATGAATTGATTTACGTCATAAATATTTTAACTGCCACTGCCAAACTACACAAAACCTGCCATAGCCAACAAAGTAGCTACATAGTCTTAGCTAAGACCGCGCTAAGTTTGTGACAAACCATGTTTCTGAACTTCGACCAAAATAAATTGAATGGACGGGCCCAGAAGAAGCGCATGTTTTAAGATTACAAAATGAGCGCCGGCGCTCACTTCGTTTCAGTCGGTTTCTAGCCGTAGGAAGCACGACACGCGCCTATTGTTACATGATAACGAAACGTCTGACAAAATTATGTCTTCGTGTGCTTTCCCGAAGTGTAATAACACAACAATAACTGCTATCTATTAATTGTAACTAATGTACTGTACATGGTTATAATTAGGTGTTCATGAATGTCCGACGGTTTTGACACGTTTTTACTGAGCAAGTTCAATGGTTATGCTAATGGCCCGTCCATTCATTTTATTTTGGTCGAAGTTTATGAGCACGAATTTAAGATCGACTTAGCCTATGCTCGGCTAAGACTGGTCTTGGACCGTCTTACGTTATTGTCTCTGAATCTTAGCCTAGTCTTCAGTTGCTTACAGTAACTTCAGTTGAACACATCACTACTAGCCAAAGTCTGAAATTGGCACTTGATTGACAACCGTATATAATAAATAATGGAATACATACAACAGCAATAATAAATAATGGCATTTTCCCGACGAACGAATCGGGAAATTTATATCGATGTTCGTTCAACTCTCCCGACAGCATGCTTTCAGCATATTTTACTTATACAAATCTTAGTATTAAATACTCAGCTGCAATTTTAGTCCATGGGTATAAAATTAGTACATGGTACTAAACGCTGATTGGTCCGCCTGAGTTGATACTGGTCAGTGATTGGCTAATCATTTTTATAGGCACTTTATTCCCATATGAGGGTAAGAACTCATTGAGCGCAACCCGTTTGAGACCACTGTTCTTCATCTCTAGTATTTCTCTTCATCATCATCATCAATGATGGTCAACAGTAAGCTTTACCTATAAACATCTCTTCTTTCTATTTCTCCTTTTCATTGGTGGTGGTGAGTTTGGCAGTCTCGCTGTCGGAAGGGGGGGCGGGCTCGCTCGCCTGTACCTTGATCATGGTGGGCAGGGGGGTGGAGGGGGGCGCGGGACGAGTCGCGACTGTGAGCACGCCGCTGTTTACGTCTTCGATCGCTTTGCGCAGCTGTAGGACAGAATAATATCTTTAGTTAAGGCAGAGTTGATATAATTATATATCTTCTCTTCTCCACATCTCTCTCTTCTCCATAGGCGGGAACTTGTAATTGGCCTAGTCACCTAATTATTTTTGTTTACTTATATATTATTAAACTGTAAGTTTCCCTAAAAATTCAAAATAAAATAAATAAAAACATATTATAAATTGAAGTCGCTTTCCGCGTCTGTCTGTCTGTCTGTCTGTATGGCCGCTAACTCTTCCTAAACCACGCAACGGATTTTGATGCGGTTTTCACCATCAGTTAGATACATTTTCAAGGAAGGTTTATATATATAACTAGCGACCAGCCCCGGCTTCGCACGGGTGTAATTTACGTGCGAAGCCGGGGCTGGTCGCTAGTTATGATTAAATTATTTTTTTACGAGCCATGCTTTTTGCCGTACAACACACATAGTCACTCACAACACCCACACGCAGAGCAGATATTTAAATCCATCATTCAAACATCTGCGCGGGAATCAAACCCGGGATCTCTTGTTTATGAGGCCGACTAGCTACCACTGAGTCATACCGGTCGTAATACAAACGCGAAAACGTAAGTTTATTGTATTTCCACAGGTAATACACGGATATTGCAGAGTTATGATTTCATGTTACTGGTAGTTGGTAAGACAGCGTCGATGATGTAGTTATGTAGGACTTTTGGCGAAAACGTGGAAAAAAACATGTCGGCTCGTATTATTTTCCTTAACTTGTGTATTTTCAACTGTTAATGTGTTTTAATGGTGGATTATTATTTATTAACTACTCGTGAACGTGCTCGAGTGTTATATAACGAGGTGAAACATGTATTTTCGTGTTGTTTCCAAAACTCGCTAGAAGCCTCCTGTAAAGCCTCCACCTATTTACTGAGGTATGAGTTTGACTTGACCGTGACTTACTTTGCTTGACTCTGACTGTGACTATGACTTGTTTGACGCTTTGAATACTACGTAAACATGTTTAATATTACAACTAAAGGTCATTGAATCCACGGTCATGAAAATTTAAACAAAAAAATAAAGACCCTTGTCTTTAGGCACTGTGGTATCTTGGACGAGAAGATGTCATGAAATTTAATATTTGAATACTATGAAGACTTGATTAATATTACGACTGAAAGACTTTGTATCCATGGTCATGAAACAAATTAACAACGACGTAGTTGGGTGTCACCCACGTGACCTGTGTGTCTCGGAATGCCATGGCGAAGTATATTATTACACCATGCGGTAGTGGAAGTCCGCAGCAGGAATGAGTCAACACTGCCGTGGTCAGCAGTAGGCTAACATGGGCTGCAAATGAAGAGAAAGTAGCGTAGTGACTTACTTCCTTGAGCGAGACGACGCCGATGAGACGTCCGATGGCCGTCACGTACGCGCGACTCACGCCCAGTGTCGAGAACAGAGAGTGAACCTGCAGAACAATCTATATTTTACAAAAGCGTAATACACTCACTCGTTCACTGATTCATCACAAATTCTCAAAATAAATATGCGGGACATTTTTGCACACACGGTCACCTGACCCCAAACTAAGCAAAGCTTGTATGTACTATGGCTGTCAGAGATTGATATACATACTTTTTTTTAAACTTACTTAAATAAATATTAACACATGAATGTTTGTCCTAGGTGGGAATCGAACCCACACCCCTAAGCTCAGAAGGCAGGTTCACTACCAACTAGACCAGTGTTTTTCAACCTTTTTGAATACGCGACCCCGATACAAGTTTAAAAATTCTGGTGACTCCACAAGATCATAATAAAACTACATAAAATATAATAGACTTCAGTGAGAAAATTATTTTGTTGTTTGAGTCTCAAAAATAGAACCAAGTTTTGACAAATTATTATAAACTAATATTATAAAGAGGAAAGATTTGTTTGTTTGTTTGTTTGCATTGAATAGGCTCCGAAACTACTGAACTGATTTGAAAAATTCTTTCACTGTTGGGAAGCTACGGTATCCCCGGGTGACATAGGCTATAAAATATAAAAAAAAAATTGGGATCCTTACTAAAACTCCAATAATGTAACCCAAAGTGTAATAAAATAAGACTTACACCCGTGCGAAGCTGGGGTGCGTTGCAGGTTAAAAATAAACAGGCACAGCCTTCTTACTGAAATTTTAGTTTTTTCTATTGTAGTGTAAGACCTACAATCACTTGCCTTTTTCTTTTAACCGCGACCTCCCGTGTAAGGCTTGGGGTAGCGACCCACAGGTTGAAAAACACTGAACTAGACTAACGGGCTATCTAGACCTACAAAGTTGAAATTTGGCAGGTAAATTCCTTATGAGGTGTAGAGGAAAGGGCCGAATTAAAGGAACCCTTTAATTCCTTTAAATACCCACATACACAGTAATGTAAAGTGCATACCTTGAGCAGCGACGTCCTCTCGACGAGTTGGAAGGGCGCGGGGTCGATGTGGCAGATGTACAGGGTCTCATCATCGTAGTCTTCTTCCTCCGGGTTCTGGAACAGTTCACATTGTAATCATTAGCGATAGTAGTAGCTCTTCAAGTCGAGAGTGAACAGGTTTCTTCTAGGCGAGCGTGCTCCATCGTAGGCCGCATTATCGCTTAACATCAGGCGAGTTGGCGGCCAAACACATATTATAATAATAAAAAAAATGCCGAGCGGTACCATGTGCGCTTTACTATTTGACGGCGCCCAGTTTGATCCTCGGCCCTGCACCAATCACATTTTTTTTAATGTGCTATTAGCATTTGTATGGCGCGCGCACGGTTTGACGTCATCACGTGCTATAGTGCGCTCCCTGTCTAGCATGCAATTAAAATACTTGTGTATTTATAACTTATTCATTTTTAAACAAATTTTAATTTTGTTTTTGTTGATGAGCTCTCTATTTATGATCAGTTTTATAATGAAATATTAAATAAAAATTAGGACATAACATGCCTATTGTTGACGATCCCAAGCTCACTAACAAACATAGCACTTAAATCATAAATCTATATATAATTATATAAAAGTGAAATTCATCTACTCACTCATTCACTCAATAAACACGAAATTTCGAAAACCACTTGACCTACGAAGCTGAAATTTGGCAGGTAGATTCCTTATGGGGTGTAGATGTGCGCTAAGAAAGGATTTTGCGGAGGGGCCGAATTAAGGATGACAAAAGGGGGTTGAAAGTTTATATGAAAGTCTACGCGTACGAAGTCGCGGGCAACAGCTAGTCATATATATTTCCAAAAGAACAGCACATACAATTTCTATTAAAGACTTATAATATTTATTTTAAAACACAGAAAGTTTGTTGTGGGGGTGCACTTGAAGAGATGCCTCTGAAACCTTGACTTGCCTCCGAAAATATGTGGGTTCTCCCTACATCTATACTAATATTATAAAGAGGAAAGATTTGTATGTAAGTATGTTTGTAACGAATAGGCTCAAAAAGTACTGGACCGATTTTAAAAATTCTTTCACCCTTTGAATGCTACATTATCACTGATTAATATAGGCTATTTTAATAGGCTATATAACTATACCCGTGCGAAGCCGGGGCGGACAGCTAGTTTTCTATATAAATCATCGTCAGAATTAGAATATGTGTAGAACTCACGAGTTCCCGTTTCCTGGCGATGACGAGCATCCTGTCGAAGTCGATCTCGTTCGCCATCTCGAGCTGCTCCCACGCCTTCTGGTCTTCCGGGGACATGTCGCATACGCGCTCGCGGGGCTACAACATAACATATTACTTTACTTTGGCCTGTTTATTTTTAAATATAATAAATGGCAGTTACGGACCATCTGATGGTAAGTGGTCACCACTGCCTAGACACCTACAATACCCGGGGCATTGTCAGTGCGTTGCCTACCTTTGAGGACTCTATTAACCCCTCGTTTGAAGCAGTCCAAATTATCATCATCATAAACAGCCTTTTAACAGTCCACTGGAAAGAGTGATTGGGCCATATCCACCACGCTGGCCCAGTGCGGATTGGTGGATTCACATACGCCATTGAATTCCTTCTCCGTGCGTATGCAGGTTTCCTCACGATGTTTCCCTTCACCGAAAAGCCAGTGGTTTGAAAATCCGTACATAAGCTCCAAAGAACTCATTGGTACGGGCCCGGGGTTTGAACCCGCGACCTCACGCTTTCAAGTCTAGTGGACTCTCAAATGGGCTACCTCGGCTTGTCCAAATTATACTTCGGAGGAAAAATCGAAGGTGGTAAACCATTCCACAACTTACAGATACGTGGCAGAAACAATAGAACAGTGCGAGACTTCCACGCATCTATAATATGCGGATGGCATTTCTGGCGACACTGGATTGTTCACTGGGTGGAAGACTCTGAACGTTGGCCATGTTCTTTCAAATTCAAATAGTGTATTTGTCAGAACATGGTAGGTAAACATACATATAAAGTAGCATACATGGTCGTAAGAATGAAGACGTATCTCATGTCCTCGCCTGTTACAGCGTACAAATGTTAGTTTTTTCATATATTTTTTATTAGTTATTGTTAAAGTTAAAACAACGAAATGATGTCTATGTTAGAATATTGTTAAAATCATATTTTGGTTTAGTTGTATTTTATACCTTAAAATATAATCAATAACCGAAGATATGGCGTAACACAAACAAAAAAATTTATTAGGAATCATAGTTACAAAAAAAATCTCTTCACACACAATGCCACTAGCAGCAGTTGCAGCGTCTACTCACCAGCTGAACCTTCTTGTTGATGGAAGGGCTCCGTGGCAAGGAGCCGGGGCTGAGCTGGTCGGGCAGGCCTCCCTCCACGTCCTGCAGCAGGGTAGACCGCTTGAAGATGGCCTCGAATGCCGCTCGGATCCTGGTGGAGAGTTAACATCAGTATTTTACAAGCTTTTATTTAACTTTCAATGTAACTATGTTTGTTCGGGTGGAATCGTGCAACTCAATTTTGAAGCAGATATCTTCAACCGATCGAGCTGAAATTTGGCATACTTATGTAAGTTCGGTGACAATGCAATGTTATGGCACCTTCGAGCTGGTCTGATGATGGAGACGGAAGGTGCTAAGCTCTTAAACGAAACGACGTAACCCCGTCGTGTTTGGGTTCATTGGATTTGTCTTCCCAAGCACTTTGGTCCTAGATGATAAATTCGATATGGCCGGGCCAATGATGGCGGATAGAATGTTCCCATCATGATTTGGGCATCAAATGAAAGGGTTTGCTGAGAAGAATACTAATAAGCTTGTGTTTAAAAAGCTTTTTCTTTCAATCAACAAAACTTATTATTATTAATGCACTGTCACATTAATGGTCGCCATTTTTGGAGCAGTTGATTTTAGCTTTGCCCCTTTCGGCTTTACTAAGCACAGTTGTAACCTGCTTAGATGGTTTCTTACCTAGTCTCAGCGCCGGTGACGGTAGTGTAGACAGTGGGGGTGGGAGTGGAGGGGGTGTAGGGCCCGTTGGTGGGGGGAGAGGCGAGCCCGCGTGTCAGAGTAAACGAGTTCGTCTTTTTTAGGATAGACTTCGGACGGAACAGTTGGCCAGGCGCTGAAATAAAAATATTGTAATTATTTTGATGATAAGATACAATGACAATATAACCACTTGCTGCTCATCCTTTACCCCACATGAGGCAAAGTTTCTAACATGTCAACCTAAACTATTTCGAGGCCAATCCTAGACGCAAATTAATTGAATGACTTTTGATTCTCCAATCACAAGCGTCGAGTCTTCAATCACAAGTTGCCCCGCGCGACCGATGTGTCATGATTTTGCAAAATAAATTTTGACTAAATGCTCGATCTAGTGGTTAATAATCTTTGATAAGATGGCACCAACGATATGGTTGCGTTGTCTAGATTGACCAAGCGAAGAATTTCAGAGTTTATTTCAAAATTGGCGTTTTCATAAAGCTGTTGGATCTTTACAACATTTTGTATTCATTGGGATAAGGGCAATTAGGCGTACATGGACTCATTAAAATTATCAGTCTACTTTTTATAAGCTTTTTTTAGGTCAAATTTTGCAAGCTGAATTAAATAAAAGCTTGTTTCACATGCACACATCAACGTCTTATTGAGTAAAAACTAAACTACCATCCACTGTAACATTCGTCATTTCAGCCGTAGGACGTCCACTCTTGGACATAGGCCTCCCACATCTCCAAAAGGGCCGGTTGGAAACGGCCTGCATCCAGCGTTTCCCTGCGGTCTCTTTTAGATCGTCTGTCCATCTTGTGGGTGGACGTCCTACGCTGTACTTACCGGTCCTTGGTCTATACGTCGACCAAAATAAAATGAATGGACGGGCCATAACCATTGAACTTGACCAGTAAAAAGTAATCAGTAAAAACGAGTCAAAACCGTCGGACATATACTTCAACACCTAATTATAACCATGTACATACAGTACATTTGTTACAAAAAATTTATAACGGTTTATTATTGTGTATTTACACTTCGGGAAAGCACCATTTTGTCAGATGTTTTGTAATCATGTAACAATAATCACGTGTTGCACTTCCTACGGCTAGAGACCGACTGAAACGAAGTGAGCGACGGCGCTCATTTTGTAATCTTAAAAAATACGCTTCTTCTGGGTTCGTCCTTTCATTTTATTTTGGTCGAAGGGTGTGTATGTATTCGAGAACCTTTCAGCCATGCTACTGTAACATTAAAGTTAGTAAATTTGCCACTAACCAGGCAACAGTCCACCCTGGTCCTTGGTAGTGAGAGAGGATCCTCGTACCATACCGGCCGGCGGGTGGAGCCCCAGCATATCCGGCGCGGGGGTCACCTGGGGGTCAATACATTCATTACAATAAATCTCATTATCTCTGAAACAAGTAAAACAGCGCTTATGTACGTCATCATTATCAGCCTATCATGTACCACTAGAACACAGGTTTTCTCTCTGAGAGAGAGAGAGAGAGAGGATGGGCCCTAATCTACCATGCTGACTTAGTACATGTCATATCTTTGAAATTTTGGGGTTCTTGGGTTCACACTAGTTTCCTCACGTTTCAATGCAGCCACCTGCGAACTCCACTCACGACTTACCTACCACTCTAACAAGACCTCTAGTGACATAAATACCTCGAATCTACTAAGTATCATGTGTCGTTGGTCTCTGGCTCCTTCTTTCAGCTTCTCGATGCCACAGCACATCGCCATCATCATTATCAGCCTTTTAACAGCCCACTGCTGGACTTTTAGCCTACCCACGAAAGGGTGATTGGGCCATATCCACCACGCTGGCCCAGTGCGGATTCACATACGCCATTGAATTCCTTCTCTGTACGTATGCGGGTTTCCTCACGATGTTTTCCTTCACCGTAAAGCCAGTGGTATGAAAATTCTTACATAAACTCCAAAGAGCTCATTGGTTCGGGCCCGGGGTTTGAACCCGCAACCTCACGCTTTCAAGTCTAGCGGTCTTCCAAATAGGCTACCACGGCCTAACACAACCACCTGCGAACTCCACTCACGCCTTACCACCACATCCGTTCCTCGAACCGATGTGGTTTCCTATTCTACTGGTCTCTAGACAAGACCTCTAGTGACGTACATACCTCGAATCTACTAGGTCTCCTGTGTCGCTGTTCCTTCTGATGCCTTTTTTCAGCCTCCCGGTGCCACAAGGCCGCTACCTGCAGCCGCCGCTCCCGGCCTACGCACCGCTCGATCACCTTCACCAACTCCCAGCGATGGATGGAACCGAGAAGTACCATGGACGATGGACTGTCTACTAGTGGGAAACTCTTTATTGTCTGTGGAAGGAAGGAGGTAGATTGAAAATAGAGCTAGTGGAATTGATTCTACAGCTAGTAATAAATAGAGGTCAATCGAACGACGAAATCTCTTTTTTGGTTGAGATCAAAAATGCCGACTGATTTCTTTTCAGTCAAGGGTCGAAATTCCTGTTGAAGGCCTATCAACATCGAGATTTGATACATAATAGAGTCACAATCGTGCCAAAAAAAAATCGGAACCAAAAATCGCCGCACGCTACTAATTGTGCAGACTTATGGTTAGTTACAAGGTCACCGCGATCCGTTTACAACGCCACGCGATGCCAGAGCTACGATGACATAGCGGACAACTACACTATGCAAGCGACACAACGTCTAAATTGTAGTAAATGTGGCATTGTGGAGTTATATAATTGATACAATGTATGTACAATGACGCTCGGACATTTTTTGACTGTTTTCACTGAGAGATTATGACTCTATACTATAGATACAATAGGCATGTGTTGCCGGTTATTTGTAATAAATTAAACATTAGTATGTTTAATTTATTACAAATAACCGGCTTAGCACTAAATATAACTAAATATTACACATACTGAAAAAAATATTTAAATTGGCTAATAAATCTCTGAGGTACGAGTGTTTAAAGTTTTAGGTGGGGATAGAGAGGGGATGCTCTATCCCTTTCTCGCAAAGCGTGTTAGTATAGCATTTGTATGGCGCACCTGGGATTTGACGACACGGCTCAGTATAGTGCGCTCTCTGTCTAGCATGAAATTAAAATGCTTAGACTCATGGATTATATCTTATTTATTTTTGAACTAATTTTAATTTTGTTTTTGTTGATGTGCTTCTATTTATGATCAGCTTTTTTATGAGGTAATAAAAAAATATTAGTCATCATGCCTATTCCTATAGATTCTATAGGAATTGTATCTCGATGTCTATCGATAATTAAAGGGTTTCACGAGTAACTGTAAATCATACCTTGTTTTCTTTGAGTATGTCTTTAAGCTGCTGGAAAGTCATCTTATTCCAGATGTATTTCACGTCCCGGACCATGAAGTCTTCCACACAGATGTCATACATACCTAGAAGAGACAATATAGTTATATAGTTGTTCGAATGGTCTTATTTCAGGCCCTAAACTAAGTACAAGCATATATATGCTCTGATAGCTGCAATAACATCGTAGAAGCTGAATTTGGACCGAGTTTAAGTTTTAAATTTATTTATGTACTAGCTGACCCGACTGACGTTATCCTGTCTTAGAACTGCCAAACAGGCGAAGTAAAAATCATAGTTAAGTTTCAAAATTTTACAATTTTCTGGGCATTTTTCTTAATTTTTCTTTCCGTAAGTACCTTCTACAGAGTAAATTCAAATTTAATCTATTGAGCCCGTGAGCCTAGGTTACAAAGAAAGAGAGTATTAGAAAACTAAAAAAAAAGATGAAAGATATCAATAAAGTCGTTCTCAAGTTATGGCGTGACCTAGGTGAATAGGGGTTAATTTTTATATATATAGATTTTGAACCAAAATCAGCGAGTAGCGCATTAGCAAACTGAAGTGGCAGTGGGCCGGTCATATCTGTTGCTGAAGCGATAACTGTTGAGATGTGATCTTGAGGAGACCACGAACCGGAAGACGCCGCGTAGGTAGGCCTCCCACTAGATGGACTGACGACAACGTGAGAGTCGCGGGCATTCAGTGGATACAATTGGCAGGCTGTCGTTCAGTGTGGGAGTCTAAGGGGGAGGCCTATGTTCAGCAGTGGACGTCTTCTGGCTGATGATGATGATGATGTTCCGAATGATGCCAACGGTGCCAACAACGACATGAGTCATAAGAATTCTCATTACCGCTATTGGATTGATTTGAAACTCGCCATAATTTCAATGACTCAGTAATAAAGTATTTTCATCAGGTAAATAAGTTAAAATTAAAAAAAAATAACATTTTCATATAAGGTTTTAGCTTTAGCAAAGAAAATATAATCGGCCATATTGGAGCAACGGCCATACTGAATTTAGTGTCATAATGGTTTTGCACTCTTCAAGCCCTTTCATTTGATACCCATATTAACAGGGTTGACGTATTAGTTCCTATGACTTGCCGACTCCATCATCAGAAAAGCTCCATGGTACCATATGAATGCATTGTCATCCAATTTACATAGGTGTACCAAATTTCAACTCAAATGAACGTCGGAAAGTGGGTCAATTTAGGCTTGCAAGTTTTGTACTTAACATACACACAAATATACTTAAGTACATACAAAGTTAAATAAGAGATTGTAATTACCATTAAATATGTTAAGAAATAAATTGTCCCCCAATTAAAGCCGATATTACCACCTACTTTATCATTTTCATTATCTATCATAGGTTTAGGTTTGATAATTAAGTGGACCGTCCTATAAGACGAGGTGGCCGAGTGGTTAAGGCGTTGGACTGCTAATCCAATGTGCTCTGCACGCGTGGGTTCGAATCCCATCCTCGTCGATCTTTTTACAAAAATATATGTTTGTATATACTCAAACTGATTGTATAGGCACATGTAAATCGGGTGAGGTTTTAGTGGAATGAAACTAAAAAACATATACTTGAAATCATAAACCTTTTATGGACAGTCGAGTATAAAAATATATAAAAACAAAGGTTTTTTTTAAATAATAATAGGCTTGCGTTTGACCACCATCTCGCCTGATGCTATGCGATGCTGTGGTCTACGCTGGAGCACGCTTAAATTTATATGAGACCACCCTAAAGATATACTCTTTTCCATAAAAAAATTAAATGTGCGAAGATTTCGCGTACCTAACATACAGAAATTGAAATACCTCCTTTTTGGAAGTCGGTTGAAAATCATGAACTATCAAGAAGAATTACAAAACAAAAAATTAAAAAGTTAAGGTTGTACTGTTAAGGCACGCCAATAGGTGTTTCACATCAAAATTACCAGTTTAAAAAAACGACCTCAAAATTGGCAATTTCATTTATTTAGATAGTTTTTTTTTCCAGTCATTTTGAATTTAAACGAAACTACCGAACCTATTTTGATGAAATGTCTATGGGACCAATCTGAAAGTATAGTTTTAAATATATAAAAAATCAGTTAATAAACTATAAAAGTAATAAATACATAATTTGGCAAAAATTCAAACAAATAAAGTAAAATAATGTCACAAAAATCAATCAAAATCACTTTTAATTGATTTTTAATATGATGACAATGATTTTAAATTAAAAAAAATATACTAAATCGTTTTTAAACGATCTTCTTTAACCGGTTCCAAGCCCTGGGGCCTTACGGCCAACTGCTTACGCGGTATCAAACTAACGTTAAACCGCACTGTTCGGAAAATCACGCGAAAGTGAACCTTAACGCGCCCAGATACGGTTTGCGGTCTCGCAACATTTATTCATCACTTAAACTGGATTGCTTTTAACAGCTAGCCGTAAGGTCCCTGGACGCAAGCGGTAGACATATTTGCGCAACTGTTATAAATCAACGTCAGACATACGTGCGACAGTTGAAATCAAATCTGTTGTAGCAATCATTAAACTTAATCAATTTGATATGATTAAAATTACTAACGTCTCTTATGATTTCTATATGTGACAAAAGGATGGCAATAATTTCAGAGCTGTCTTTAGTTTAGACTAGTATTTTCAGAAAACTTTGACAACCCTCGATAAAGGAGCTGATACTCTTCAAACGATTTAACAGATTTTCTTGAATCATAGCTAAGAACACTTTCTAACAAGTCACCTTTCAAACTAAAAAAAAAAAACAGAATAGGTTCAGCCGTTAGGGAGCTGCGACGCCACAAATATACTTATATCACCCCTCTTTGCGTCAGGGGTTAAATTACCGAATCATGCCAATAGCGCTGGGGTTCTGAGGTTATGGCCAGAGCGCATCTTAGCCGTTCAAAACGTCAGTACAAGCACAGAATACGTACAAATACAGAAGATTCACTCTGCAAAATCATTTAAATAAGTAGCGACTCTTGCTACTACACAATAAAGTGCAATTCAGGACGTGCGAGCGCTAACTACCTACAGCTATATTAACCTAGAAGTTGCCTCTCTGTGTATCGCGTAACTCTTGTCGCGTTATCTCTGTGTATCGCGTCAGGTCCGACAATTCGACTACTTGTAGCTTAATACCTAAAGTGCGGAGTGCTGGTACAAGTATAAAATTTAATATACAATTTTTATCTCCCGACTCAAATCAATTCAAATTATTTATTTGTCAGAACATGGTAGGTACACATACATATATAGTAGCATACATGGTCGTAAGAATGGAGATGTATCTCATGTCCTTGCCTGTTACAGCGTACAAAAGGGAATTTTTTTTTAAGTTAAAAAAAAAAAATGTCTATGTTAGAATATTGTTAATATCATATGTTGGTTTTGTTGCATTTTATACCTTTATTAACAAAAATAACATGTTAAATTACTACCTATATTACTTATATTCCCTAGTACCTAGTCTCGATCTTATATAAATTCTTTAGTCTAAATAAAAAGAAAATTTCAATCAATCATCTAAAAGAGGGTTTTTGCGTCACGGGTAAAAAATGGTATAATGAATCAGTGTATCGCTAGGTAGGTAGAAGGCAGCGGACGGCCCTAGTGTGTAGGGTACTCACGGCTGGCCGAGGACAGCAGGTCGGGCAGGTAGGGCAGCTTCTTGATGAGTATGATGCTGTCGAAGCAGGAGGGCTGCAGCAGCGAGGCCACGGCGTTGGCCGCCAGCACCGCCGCCATTATCGGCAACAAGTGGGTCACCTGGCGGGGGAAATTACACTCGCATCATATAATTATAGTAGTGACATCATGTGCCTAGCCACGTCGGGGCCCGGGCTGGGCTGGCATGACATCTGGGGCGACCGATTTTTTCAAAGTTACAGCTCTTCATAGGATGGTTTTCATCACTCATAGGATGGTTTTCATCACTTATTGGATGGTTTTCATCACTCAGGATGGTTTTCATCACTCATATGAAGTTTTTCCTTTCTTCCGTTCATATTCTTTGTATTCATAGTCTAAAGCATGTTTGAATATGTAAATTTACAGTACCTAATCTAGATTTAAAAAATTGCCCCACCCTAAATTAAAACCTGGCTACGCCTATGAGTGACATTATAATATAATAGCTGAGCCCCGCGGTTTCACCCGCATTATGTACCTCCTTGGTAGTGACAGCAACTAAGATGTTTTTTTTATGATTGAATATTATGTCAATGTATAGACTTAAATTCTAGTTTTTCTTTTTTATACGGAAAATATTATAATATATTAAACACAAAAATAATGTGATTTAGTTGATCCAGTCGCTACCAAACTTCAAAGGATCATTCGTTGAGCTAATCTTAAGATTGCTTAAATTTTTTGAACAGCAGCGTCCTATTAGTACACGGTGAACGTACTGGGATCCCCAAGCCGCAAGCCAAGCGTAGAGATTATTGCAACACCCCTGTCTAAGAGGGAGGCCTTTGTCCAGCAGTGGACGTTTACTGGCTGATGATGTGATTGGTACAGAGCCGAGAATCGAACTGGTTCCTGTCAGCCGTGGACTGATAAAAGGCTGATTATGATGTGTGATGTAAAGCGAAGAGTTATCAGTAGAGGTGAAGGTATTTCCTCACCTGTCCTGTCATCTCGCTGACGATGACTATGGTGGACACGGTGTGCGTCACGGCGCCGGTGAACGCAGCCGCACCCACCACTGCGTACCCACCTGGGAACAAAAACAACTATCACATTTTAACCGACTTCAAACGTTGGGTTGTCAATTTGTTGTTTTTTTATATTTGTTACCACTGAACTCCGTCATTTATAAACCGATATGGAAAATTCGATTTAGAATATGTTATTTGAAAGAATATACCTGCTGATTAGTCCTATATACATCGGTTCAGTAGTTTGGTTTTAAAAACAAAATAACTGAAAAAACATGTCATCCAAAAAAAGGAAATAGTCGGTAAAAAAAAAAAAAAAAAAAAAAAAAACAAGTTTTAATGTTAATAAATGACCTGGCTGGCATTCGTGGATGCAGATGGCAGGCTGTCGTTCAGTGTGGAGGTTAAAGGGGGAGGCCTATGTTCAGCAGTGGACGTCTTCCGGCTGATGATGATGAGTTCGGAAGGCATGAGGGTTAATAAATGACTTTCTGATAGTTAACACTGATATGCATCAATATTTGCATTAACAACGGTAAGCAAATATGTTTCAGGTGCTACGTCACATGCATGCCTTCGTTAAGTCTTTGGACGGCCTGAAATCTCAGACAACAATGAACTAACAAGTATAAATTGCTTTTTTTATACCCCTGATAAAAATATAGCTGATAATTTTCAAACGGCTGAACAGATCTTGAATCTTAGCTAAGAACACTCTCGATCAAGTCACTTTTCAAACAAATAAAATTAATCGAAATAAGTTTAGCCGTTTGGGAGCTTCGATGCCACAGACAGACGCGCAGATACACACGTTAAACTTATAACAAACTAGCGACACGCCCGCCCGGCTTCGCACGGGTGTAATTGACGTGCGAAGCCGGGGCGGGTAGCTAGTTATATAGTATATAAACCTTCCTTGAAAATGTATCTAACTGATGGTGAAAACCGCATTAAAATCCGTTGCGTGGTTTAGGAGAAGTTAGCGGCCATACAGACAGACAGACGCGGAAAGCGACTTCAATTTATACTATGTAGAGAAGAGATATTGTTGTTTGCGTCGGGGGTTCAAAATTAACCTAGACTTTAAGACACTAGTTAGACAGACATACCTGGCAATATTTTCTGTATATGCCCTCCGTACGCCACTCCGAGAGGGCAGAAGTAGTGCATCACCTCTCCGGTGAAACGACCGATGCTTGCTCCCATCTTGAACGCGGGCACGAAGATCCCGGCCGGCACCGGTAGTGTGCACGATACCATGCTCAGGAAGTACTGGGGATAATAACCACGAAGTATAGTGACATTAGCTGCGCCCCGCGGTTTCACCCGCGTAGTGATGAAAAATGGTGATGAAGCTGATGATGATGAAAAGCCTATGTCACTCTCCAGCCCTTGAACTATACCCATGCAAAAAATCAGGTAGATCCGTTGCTCTGTTGCTGCGTGAAAGAGGAACAAACAAATCAACAAACTTTTCGCAATATTAGTATGATATATGGGTGTTATCGCACATTAAAACGAAAAGAAGGCGTTAACGTGCTCCATCGTAAGCCGCATTATCGCTTAACATCACGTTCACGCATTTGTTGCGTTAGTCCTAAAATTTCAAATGGCAAGGTACACGCGTTTGTTGCGTTAGTCCTCAGATTTCTAATGGCAAGGTTGTCGCGACAGTCCCCAGGTGGGTGACCGCTAGCCTAGAAGATACAAAATATACTCACGACAGAAAAGAAATATATAACTAAACATCCGAATATGTCCACTTCAGGTGTTTGCCAGTGCGACACTACCGACATCTGTTCTGCTGAGAGCGTGTCGCCCCAAGTGAAGTTCGCGAACATAGCTAGCACCTGACAACAATTAAATAAACATAAAACACATACACATGCAACACTAAAAAAAAAACATTTGTTAGAATTTATTAGAACAAAAGTTTTTTTTTACGGACGCCGTACAAGCTATGTACTGACATTCACTTTGCGGGAATTGGACAGAGCATACCTTCCTAATCCAACCACAAACTTTAAACGCGTATATGTCATTACTTTATTAGAGGATTTATATAATTTCTTCAGTTTACATTCTACATAATATATTTAAAACTATAAACTTATAAAGCAAAACATATAAACTATTATTATAATTATTTATTTAAACATTTTGTGCAGACAACTTTAAACTCCTTCGTCGTCTCTTTGTTTTTTTTTTAACGCGGATAAGTCCGCGTTTGACCGCCAACTCACCATTTGGTAAGCGACGATGTGGTCGAAGATGAAGCACTTAGAAGATACCTATTAATAATAAACCTACCTTGAAAAATTGATAATTTTCTGCACAAAATGCCTAAATATAGGAGAAAAGGGGTTCTCTGCTGCAGTTTTTAGGATGTAGTTGTTCCTACCCCTGAAGTCTACTAACTAGCGAAGACGCATGGAGACCGTCAGTTCGGGCCTGAACAAACATTTGAGGCGCTACAGAAACGAGATCTCAACATCATCCTAAAAATATTATTATATTAGTCTCGTAGGATATCTAGCTATTTTTGGTAAGGCTGACCCATAGGCCACCCGTATAAAGACCCTGACAATACGCCTTGAAGAGCGTAATATTGACTTGGTCAATCAGTACAGTGAGAGAATTTACGGGCCAGCATGTTTATACCACAAACTGCCAGAGCCCTACGCTCCTTATATATTTCTACAGAACAAGCAAATACAAACAAACAGAAATAGATAAAGACAGATGGTTAAATATTACCTGCTCCTGATTGCCGAGGTCGGCCGCCATGTATTTCCCGATCCCGGGCGGGAAAAGGATCGACATCACGACCAGGGTCATAAACCCGGGGTAAATGAAACGACTGAAAACATAAAATAAAAACATTTCCTTAGAGACCAAGAAACAAAAAAAGTCAGATAATAGTACTTTTAACCAACTTCTGATTTTTTGTTAAAATCCAACTCTGCGCAGTAATTTATAAAATGTTTACTAAATCTCTAAGAAGTGAAATCAAAGTGTTTTTTTAATAAAACAAACTTTTATTTAAATGCTCTTATCTGACACTCAGAATGGGTTATCATATTTGAATGTGTATACAACATTTCAAGTCTGTACTGCTAACTATTGAGGAGTTTCCGACTCAACCCTGAGTGCCGCAACCATGTCATGGGAAAACTTAAAACCGTCTATCTTAATAAAATGAGTACAGAACATGCTGTTGACCGCGGTTGAAGAGTTCCTTTATCTGGAGCTAATCCCGGATGTCGATTCAGGTCATGCTTACCAGAAAAATGCATGCATTGCAATAGGAAGTGGTTCTATTACATTACAAACATTGCAAGTTAAATAAAAGCTTGTAAAAAAGACTAACTTTTTCTGTAAGAAATTGCTGAGCACTTTGGTATTCCTCATGAAGAGTACGTATTGTCTGTGCAGCCACACCCACAGCGCCGCCAGCAAGCCGCAAACTATCCTGAAATTAACACAATTATCTATAAATAACAATGAACAGTGAAAAACACAAATGCCAATTAAAATAGCACTTAAAATGGGTCATCGACCATTTTAAGTGCTATTATTATATTTGGACACCGCAGTATGGATAAGGGCTTTTAGCGATAAGGCCGCCACTTGTGGCACTAGCTCGTAAGTGTTTTCTATCGTGTTGTAATTTTTATTTCTGGTGTACACAATAAAGAGTTCCTATCTATCTATCTAATATGATAAGCTGATAATAATGATGATAACAACTCAGTCTTCTAGAATAAATGTGATGATGCCTTACCCCAGTAGAACGAACACAGCGAACTCCTGAGGGTCGAAGGGGAAGTCTTGAGGCAGGTGCGTGGGGAACAAGGGCTTCACAGTGGGCATCGCACCTGACCACACTGATAGGAGACGGAACATCTGGAAATGTACAGAAGAGGGTTAAGTCTCGTCAAATATTTGAAGCACAGCGAGGTTTTCGCTGACAATCAAATATATTAACCGCTTTTACACAGGAACCGTAAAATTGTTCATGATAAAAGTCCTTGTGTTGATTCAGGGTATCCTGTCACCAATCTAATTTTCATTCAAATCCGTTCACTCGTGTCAGCGTGAAGAAATAAGTAACAAACATACTCACACACACAATTTCGCATATTTATAATATTAGTACGATGCTACCTTTGAAATTGAGGGTGCGTTCCGTATTACGTGAATAGCGACCACAACGTCAAGACGGAAAAAAAAGCTACCGGGGATTCAAAAAGTGCACTAAGTCTCCCAATCTTAAAAAAATTGCGTGAACAGTATGTGGTGAAGTCCAAGAATTAATTATTATAACTGCCTATGTCTCAAAATTTCAGGCTACCTTGTTTTTTGAAAACTATTATAGAAGATTTGGAAAACTTACAATGGCACTGCAGCAGGCGGCAAAAAACCCTCGCCAGTAATTTCGCACGGCGAAATACGTGGTCGTTACTTCTATTGAGAACAGCACACCTGCAATGAATAACCATGAATGATAGAACAGATAAACCCCATGGATAAAGCTTCGTCGTACACAAAAACCAGATTTGTCATTATAAGATAAGACGACCTTACGACGACAAGGAAATCTTGAAAAGAAGTTAACTCCTCACCTCCAACGGGAGCAGCGAAGCAAGAAGCCACGCCGACGGCACAAGCCGCTGCCAACATCTCGCTGGTCCGCGACTCGTTGGTATAAATCCCTTGGAAGGTCGTCACCAACTTCGAGAGCATCGTAGCTACCATGGAAGCTATATGGACGGAGGGACCCTGGAAACAATAAAAGCGCGTTTTAGGTAGGTAAAACTTAAAAAAAAAACATTGCTTCAAGTCTTCGAAAACTTTAAGTGGACGGTCGATCAGAAGGGAAGAAGGTAAGCTGAATAAACCAACGAGTAATTGATGAAAACTATATGACCACAGCATACGTTAGAGTACAGTACATGCCCTGCCAATAGATAGAACGGTATTCGGTTGCCTTCCCGCGCCTGTGTCCAGGGTGTGACAGAGAGCCCTAAACGGCTAGGCTGTTATCGACACCGTCTCGCCTACTTTCGCACTGAGCTGTTTTATTAAAGTACCATTGATTTTGTAAGTGATGTGGTTCCTGTACTAGGCAAATGTTTTATCAGACAAGATCTTATAGGAAGTAATAAAGCAATATAGAAAAAGACCGAAATACAGCCACCGAGCGTTGGTGGTGTTACTTACTTCTTTTCCAAGCGGCAAGCCAGACCCTAGCGTGGCAGTGAGACCAATGACTTTGGATATTAAAGCTCTGTACGTGAGGTATTCTTTTAAATGTACTCCTCTGAGAATCGTCTTCATTTCTGGGATACCTGAACCTGGAATATAAATAACGAAGATAAGCAAGGATTTTTTTTTTACTTTTGTAGGTTATGTTGGGCTTTTCGTTTCGTTTGTTTCGAGTCATACGAATATTGACGACTTGTACTCTGACTTTATGACATCGCACAGCATTACAGCGATGGCATAGTTAACATTGACCAGTTTTTCGCAGTTAGCTTTAATGGCTGGTCAGATTTTTAACAATAAGCAGATATAACAGCCAAATTAACTAACTTTTCTGTAGAATTGAGTGGCTGGCAACACGTATCTTAGTAATATAGTTTTTTGGTTGTCAGACTGGGCATTAGACCACAGCTCCTTTAATATTAAGTGACGGTGTGGTTGATGATGGTAAACATGTCTAGCCTCGAATAAAAACTGGCTCTCGAA
Organism: Agriopis marginaria; assembly: GCA_932305915.1. Taxonomy (NCBI): domain Eukaryota; kingdom Metazoa; phylum Arthropoda; class Insecta; order Lepidoptera; family Geometridae; genus Agriopis; species Agriopis marginaria. The sequence continues at coordinate 12,962,215 of OW029914.1, read as the reverse complement.
TACTGCAAGAGCAGACATATTTTTACCTCTTTTGAATGGATTATCGTGTTTTGAGTACTTGTGTCACCGATCTCTTACCTATACTTTGCGCGGCGACTATATGCACGAATCCAGCTGCGAAGAGTATCAGGCAGATGGGCAGCGACACCCACGCCACGTACTGGCTGAATGTGGAGTACGCCAGATCGCTGTACATCCACATGCGCGCTGGAACATGACATAGCATTCTTTAGAATAATTATCCTAGGGGACCCTAAACATGACGGTATAAAGCCTTCTACAAACCAAACGCCTGTCAGCCCAACTGACCGCAAACCGCACTAAATGCTCGCGTCTATTCTGCTCACGTGCTGCTGTTTGCTGTTTCATTCAGTCCCTTGTATTAAAAAAACCACGGGCCCGCAATCGAGCTGTGCTGCTGCTTTTGATCTGTAGAAGCCTTTATACCGGCTTTGGCGGAAGCTTTTTGACTGGCAGGAGATGACATACGGTGTGGAAGGATCGTGTGAAATGACATGTGTGAGAATGGTGTGAATGTAACGATGACGGCTAATAAAGTGGAGAAGAGAAACATGCTGTGCCAACTTCACCTAAAGGGATAAGGGTAGGAAGAGGATAAAGTCTTATACACTCTGGCCGAGACAGGCCGAGAGTAGTAGACGCTTTCGTTGGGTGTTCCAGGCTTCCACAGACCTAAAGCAGTAGCAGCGCAGTTAGAACGCGGCCCACTATTCCACACCAAATACATCGGAACGCCTGACTGTTCAGGCGGAATAGTGTTCTACGAAGCAGCTCGTGTTCAAGCTGAGCTGCTGCTCTGATGATGTGAAGGCTTTACCTCACACTGTCTCGGCCGATAGGGCGAGACTAGAGAGTTTCCAGCGGGCATTAGTCCTAACATCGTAGGATAAGAAAAGTTAAGGATCAAATTGGTGGTTTCAAAACTGTATGACCCTATTTAGCTTCATATCTGTGTAATTTATAATCTTTACAGGATCCATAAATATGTTCCGTTATTAATTATTTATTACATGCAATGTTACCATATTTTAAGGTGTCCTTAAAACTTTTATTACCACCATATTTCAGAAAAATATATTGTTTTACCTTTTCATATAAATCCTTGGACAGCTTGTAAATAAAAAGGTACAAATATTGGGTTACTTTGGAAAATATACTTAGTATCATACTTCTATTTCCTCTGAGTCTTCATAAGTGAGAAGAACTTTGAGAGTATAACAAGATTTTTTAATAAAAACCCAGGACCTATTCAAAGGGCCAGCTTTGTCACAGTTTTTAGGCCGCCTGAAAAGGTTAAAAGTAAAGGAACAACCTATCTATTCCTATCTTTTTCGGATTTTATTGGGCCTACAAAGTAAAAGTCCGTCATCTGCTTTAGCACTTATCATCATCATTTCAGATATAGGACGTCCATTGCTTGACATAGGCCTCCCCCATCGATATCCAAAAGGATCGGTTTGAAGCGGCACGCATCCAGCGTTTCCCTGTAGTCTCTTTTAGGTCGTCTGTCTATCATGTAGGTGGATGTCCTACGCTGCGCTTACCGGTCCGTGGTCTCCATTCGAGAACCTTTCGGTTCCATCGGCCATCTGTTCTGCGTGCTATGTGCCCTGCTCAATACTACTTCAACTTGCTAATCCGGTGGGCTTTGTCGGTAACTTTCGTTCGTCTACGGATCTCCATATTTTTGATTCAAACTTATGAGAATTTGTAGTGAGTAAGCTGTACTCACCGTTGTTGCAGACAGCGATGCCGCGGTCCATGGCGAAGTTGAGTATCGCCATGATGATGCCGAGCAGCGCGAGGAATACCCAGTCCTCGCCGAGCCGAGCGAACGTGTGCCTCCATATGTACCCTGCCACACGCTTCATATCATTGTTCAGTTATACGGAGACCAGGGCACCAGGGGCCTTACGGCTACATGTTTTAAGGGATTCTGTTTAGGTGATTGTGAAAAGTTACGCGACCACAAACCGTTTTTTGGCGCGTTAGGGTTCACGTTCGCATGATTTTCAGTGCTGTTTCGACCGTGAGGCCCCTGGACAGTGTACAAAAGAGGAAGAATGACCAAAATTGCTAAAAGTCGGAAAAGAGGGCCTTAGTTATTTTACTAAAGTACCTATATCGGGTACCTGCTAGAGTCTATCCGTAGTTTTCAAGTTTATTTATTTAATACTTTATTGCACACTTACAAATTAAGTAAACATGTACAGTTGGAGGACTTAATGCTAAACATTTTCTACCAGTCATCCACCAGGTTGGAACAAACAGTACGTAGGCGTGCATCAAAAACACCTTATAAAAGACAAAAAGATATAAACAGAAAGATCAAAGATAATATACATAACAACAAATTACAATAAATATGAATCTAATCTAAATTATATATCAATACAAAATTATATACGTACATAATTTTACTACATATTATTACACAAATTATAATTAATATTAGACATATAAATTAAAATTATAATAAATCTATATAAGTGAGTGATTACAGTAACGTTAACTACTACACTTATGTTTATTGCAGCTATCAGAGCAAATAAACGAATGGAAATAGCTACACTCCATTGCATTAATAGTAAAGGGGCGCGCATATTTGTTTTAGTACCTCTCTATAATAAATTTTAAAATTCAAGGAAGTTTGTAAATTTCACATTCTTTTCAACTCACCTAAAACTTTAAAGAACTTCCCCCTAGGCCTAGGTTTCCCGCTTGCTTCTAACTCCTTCTGTCGGAGCTTGTCGTCTTTTCGTCTCTTCTTGCGCAGCCGGCGGAGTCTTCTTGCTTCTTCTCTAGCTGCTTCACTCAGGTCGCGTTGATAGCGACCATACATCTGGAAAAATTTGAAAGATATGGTCAAAAAAAGAACCATCAAGGAAAGTCTGGCTCTGGTGTACCTAAAGCAAATAGGTATAAGATCATTTTGAAGTTTCCGTCTTCTTTTTTAGATAATTGAAAAAAAACCTGGTAAGGGAAAACCCATCGCGAAATATAAATAAAGTCAACATTACAAAGTTAATAGAGGTTGTCGTTGGTCCTAAACAAATTCTAAGAAAAGATTACAAATTTCGTAAACAAAACCGCCCAAAAGCGTTGCGTGGCAATGAACTGCGCTCGCACCCTGATATATTAGATGTTTATTTTCGTTATGCCAAGACAAGTAATTTCACTGGAAACATTGCTTTTCAATCCCACAAGACAAACACAGTCATCATAATCAGCATTTTAACAGTCCACTGCTGGACTTTTAGCTTACCCCCGAAAGGGTGATTGGGCCATATCCACTACGCTGGCCCAGTGCGGGTAGGTGGATTCACATACGCCATTGAATTCCTTCTCCGTACGTATGCAGGTTTCTTCACGATGTTTTTCCTTCACCGAAAAGCCAGTGGTATGAAAATCCGTACATTAACTCTAAAGAGCTCATTGATACGGGGTCGGGGTTTGAACCCGCGACCTCGCTTTCAAGTCTAGCAGTCTCCCAAAAAGGCTACCACGGCTACAAACACAGTCATCATCATCATCATCAGCCAGAAGACGTCCACTGCTGAACATAAGCCTCCCCCTTTAACCTCCACACTGAACGACAGCCTGCCTTTTGCATCCACTGGATGCCCGCGACTCTCACAATGTCGTCGGTCCATCTAGTGGGAGGCCTCCCTACGATACGTCTTCCAACAGTACAAACACAGTTCCTAGCGCTAATTGATATCTAAGAGATATACCTACACTTCAAGTTTTCACTAATTCTAACGAGCGAACTGTGACTGGGCAAATGATCTGAAATTTATAGGTTCCATAGTTTGCTCGCTATTCAATTTTCATTTACACGTGATCAGGCGAATAATCGGTTAGATCTTTTTTTTAAGAGCAGCAAACAAGCTTTTGGCCCGCCTGGTGTTAAGCAGAAACCACCGCCTATGGACACCTGCAATACAAGCGGTGTTGACTATGCTTTGCCAGCCCGGAGAGATAGTTATAGACCCTTCAGGCTGAAGCTCGGCGGGAAGACCTTACACTATGTTAGCAAATATGCAGCTTTAGTCAAACTATCTAAGGATAATGCTGTCGATAATGTTTTCGTTAGTACATTGTTTGTTAGCTTCGGTGGATTCCTATAAAATTCTTATGACGCAGTATATTCATATAGTATATTTTATAATTCTGTTAACTCTAGTTCTACAATTGTACGTACCACGACCCGTTCTCCTCTATCTGCCATTTCGTTTAGATCCATCGTGACTGATTCTATTGTCGAAGAGTCTCTATTCATCATAATCAATTAATGATTATGATTTATGAAAGCTGTGCAAGTAGACTTGTTAGTAAGAGTTCCACTCTGAAGTAGACCTGGGTCACATATTGATTTAACATCCAGCAAAACTAAAAATCGATAGTCGTCGAAAGTACGGGGACATCATTGATAACATGTTCTCAATGGAATGACGTTTTTTGATTTCGATAACTCTTGCATGTCTTAAATATTTCGTCCATGAAAAAACAAGTAATGTACCACTTTTCATTTACATTATCATCATTATTTACTATGTGTACATCATGACACCATATTAATGGACCCGCATTTTAAACTTTTAGTCCACAAAAATAATTAGTCTAACGAAGGTAATTTCCACTTTCCACCCCACAGTCTTTTAAGAAAGCAAAAACAACACTGAAATCCAGAAAGAATTAGAAAGGCCTTGATCAAAGATGTTTGCTGAAGCTATCGGATAATCGCCGGAAGCTGTTTGGAGAAGATAATAAATCGGAAAATGCTTGTGTAATTATTTATGGTGGTGATGACGTAGAAATTGCTACAGATATCGTTTAACATGTGACTACTGAAGACAAAATTCTAACGTTGACAACAAATACTAACCAGTGAAACTGATACTAAAAACGAAGATATTATCTCCATGCTGAAGTGCACTCGATATTGTTTCTGACCCCGCCACTGTCATCTCAATAAGAGCAACAGGTAATAAATAATATCTAGAGCTTGAGAATTAGCTCGCAAAGCATCTATATAGCTCACTGCCGGTCTAGACCCGATGTAGTGACGAATATACGATATCAGGCATAATCGGTTTAAGTGAAGCACATACCTTGTGATACTCCTTTTCCAGCTGATGTTAATGATGGCGTTGACAGTTGCGTATTCAAAAAACTTGCTGGTGAATTTGTCTTCCACAACCAAATACGAGCCAATCCCAACAATTAATGAGAAATCCTTTCCAAACAATACGAACGCATCAATATGGCACGTCTAAAAATAGCTTCGTCCCACGTATTCGCGACTCTAATTGTAGCGCTAATTGTACCACACGTAAGGAATTATACGGGACGTGGAGGTTCTAAACGAGGATAGGGAATGGGAAACTCCTTGGAAGTTTACTGTACGATGACGATAGAAACGTTGGGCAGGATACGGCTAAATGTGGTGATGTTGGAAGAATGGCCTCGGAAGACAGAAACAGCGATAACGTGACGATATAAAATAAAAAAAAATGCTGTAACACTTGGTCGAGATTTGCAGGAAACAGAAGATTGGCGAAAGATAGGCTTATAGGCAGTGAGTTAAATAAGCTGCCGATGATAATGGTGAAGACGTAAGTACATATAATATCTAGCTTTATAGCTTAGAAATTGATGGGCAAAGATATGCAAGTTCAGCCATAGTTTTTTTAAACTGGTGCATTTTTTTAGTAACGATAAAAGACCGATTAGATCTAAAACAAGTTGTTTAACTCTCTTGAGAATAAGAAACAAGAAAGAAGAAATCAATAAAGAAACGAGTAAAATAGAAGGCCAGAAATAGGCAATCAAACCTTTTGATGACTATTGTATATCATCATCATCACCATCAACCCTGCCTGACAGACCCACTGCTAGGATATAAACCTCCCTATGTTTATGCCACTATCTCCGGTCTCTCGCCAGTCGCATGCACTCGCTTGTTTTAGGCAACAGAAATCAAGTAATATCAGTAATGTCAGTTTAATACAAAATGTCAGAATAAGTGAAACCACTTGGTTACGTTATCTTTGGAAGCATATTATATTCAACATCATTATCAGCCTATCATGTTCCCACTGCTGGGACACAGATCTTTTCTCAAAGAGAGGATGGGCCCTAATCCACCATGCAGGGCCAGTGCTGAATGTCATGTCTTTGAACTTTGGTTCTTGTATACACCGGTTTTCTCACGATGTTTTCCTTCGCCGTTGTTGAGCGCTGGCATCGAAACTGCACATAATTGATTAAGTACTAAATAACTCATTGATGCAGGGCCGAACACGTGTTACCGCCCGGCCACCTACGCTCAACTTGCTCTTTCATCAAGCTATTCTCTAAGAACAACTATATTTTCAACTGTACTAATTGATTTATTCAATAGTACTTAGTAAATTTCAAATTTGTACAATTAATACTTTATCATATCTCCTCTCTTCAATGATCCTAACCCACATTTACATTGAGATCAGTTCGCAGTCGTTCAGACCCCTTGCTTCCAGATTGCTAGTGATGAAATGCGGATGGAACTGAACTGTTTATGTGTATCGTATGGAGACTATAGCCATCAATTATGTATTTAAAGACTCGCCTAATTAATTGATGTGCTCAAGGATTGTTGCTGTTAAATATGTACAACCCTAGATCATAAGATAGACATGTTTAGACGGAGTTTTATTTCTCTGATTATAATTATTATTGACGTTTCTTTTTGTTTGGATTATTTTTATGAATTCAGTGACATCTTTCTATTATAAATTTTGTTTCAGTTTTACTTTCTTCTATTCTATTCTATTGTATAATAATAAATGTTTATTAAATACAGTTGTTTTTCTAAAAAATATTGAATTGAAACAAATTGGAGAACTAATTCGGAAACAGAATTAATGTTTTAACAAGGCCTTTGAATCTATATCACATAATAGATTATAGTATCCCTAGAGTAGTATGATACTTACAAAAGATTATGGTTTACTGGTGTTTTTCTAATACAATATTATTGAATAGGTTTGCTTTTGGCCCTTGATGGAAAGTGGTGTTGTGGCCGAAGATGGAGCACGTAGACCTAGACGGTACTTATTCACTCTGGCCTTGAAGACATCCAGGTTATAACACTCTTTTAACTATCACGGTTGTTCACTAAAGTTAAATGATTATTAACGGGATATTTACCGTGGCAACGTTGTGGAATGAGCTCCCGATATTTAGATATCCCGTTAATAATCATTTAACTTTACCCAGGTTATAGTTTTCAGGAAACAAGGACGGTGGCAAAGCATTCCAGTCCCAAGCGGTTCGCAGTCAAACAGGCTAATTCGAACCGGTGCGGTGGCATGTCGACTATGACTGTGAGGATGGTATTTATGTGTTCTACAACTTCTCCTGTTGTGGAAGGAGGAAGGAGGAATTAGGTCGTGTAGCTCAAGCACACATTCACCGCAATGCAGCCTGTAAAAAATTGTCAAGCTACCCTACGGAGATGCTCAAGGATCTGAAAGCTTTAATGAAACCAGTTTTTCATCGCCTATTAGCCTTACAGCTCGTCGCTCTACAGACTCCAAAGCTTCCAGCTGGTACTTAACGGAACCGTCAAAAAGATTGATGCAGTACTCCACACACGACCGAACTTGAGCTTGATTCAAGGCTGAGAAGCTGTCCCGGTCTTGTTAAAAATTCCAAGCTTTTGCCTGGCTAGCTTAGCTTTGGACTCCAAATTATGGTGTTGTATTTGAATAGAAATATTGATTATGAATATTATGGTGTTGTACTGAATTGAATTTCCGATTGGATTCTTTAAAAAAAATATGACTTTATTGACACCACAAATACGATATTACAAGAAGACCATAGACGAGAAAAGATAAGAGTGAACGACGACGAATCGAGAATAAGTAGAGGATGTTGGAAATTCTCAGCATAGTATTGACGTCAACTTACTAATATATCAGTAAGTAGTGTTAATTCTTATGGACATTACCTACATTCACCGAAGGCCTCGTTAATCCACGCTCATGGATGTTGACTTTATCTTATCATGAACGGGTTAATCCTTCGCAAACTGAACAAATGCCATATATTTATGAAGGGCAATGGACAATCTAAGTAATTGCTGCGTTTACAAACTAACAGGGCATTTTAGTTAACAGCAACATTTTTGGAGCCCAAACTCAAGGTCTTTAACAGTAGTAATTTAAAAGTTCCATGGTCTAACTACTGAACCGATTTGAAATTTTTTTCACTGTTTGGAAGCTACACTATCCCTGGTGACATAGGCAATTTTTTTTTTTTTTAAATAGGGATCCTTACTAAAACTCAAATAATGTCCCAAGGTGTAAAAAAATAAGACTTACAGCCGTGCGAAGCCGGGGTGCGTTGCTAGTTATATAATAATTGTAAAATGTTTCTTTGCGCGATAGAATCAGAAACGAGGATATATATTCGCCGAAGAACCAGAGTCACCAACATAGCTATTAAAATAGGTATAATTGTGCTTAATTTTGTTTGTTAACTACCTTTTGTAATAACTTATGAAGCTTAGCTTTTTAGCGCTTGTTTGCAATACATATATGATTTTCCATGACAATGTTACTTATATCACTAGTATAGACCTATTAATGGCTGTAATTTAAAATAATTATTTGAAACTATGTATATATTTTTGTGCTGTTGGTCTTAAATAAACATAAAATAAAAAAAAATAAAAAAAAAAAAAACCGATAGCCGATCGGGAAGAAAGGTCCTGGAGTGGAGACCATGAGCCGGAAGACGCAGCGTATGTAGACCTTCCTCTAGGTGGACCGACGACATCTTAAGAGTAACGGGCATCCAGTGGGTGCAGATGGCAGGCTGTCCTTCAGTGTGGAGTTCTAAGGGGGAGGCGGATGGAGGAAGATGATGATGAAACATATTTGTACCTTTTTCTCACTTGTGCAGTGATAATTGTTTATTGTTCAAATTTCTATAGACATTACCTACATTCTGCCGAAGGTCTAGCTAATCCAAGCGCGTGACTGTTTGTTCTTTTTATCTCCAGTTTGTTCTTAATCCTGCTTAAATATTTGCGGAAAGCCTACTGTTGGCGTGAAAGATCTTTGATACAGTTAAATTTAGTTTAAATATAGCTATGTTATGCTTCAACAGTTTCTTTTTTACAAGCTTTTATTATACTTACTGCTAGTCTGTGGAATTCGCTGCCTGAATGGGGTTCCCTGATAGTTACAATTTGAGTGTCTACAAGTCGAGAGTGAATCGGTTTGTTCTTTGTTCTAGGCAAGCGTACTCCAACGTAGACCACATTATCGCTTACCATCAGGCGAATTGGCGGCCAAGCGCAAGCGTATTTTTTTAAAATTATTTGTATGTTAGTTTGTTATGTCAAATTTTGCAATCTGAATCTGAATCCTCTGAAGAACCACAACGTTTTATCTGGAGTTGAATTTTTACATGTTGTTTCAGTTCCGATGACAAATCATTTGTATGGTAAGCATGACCTGAATCGACATCCAGGATTACCTGATAAAATAACTCCGAAGCGCTCTAACAGCACAGACACGAAATTTTGTGTGCGCATTTTATTATGATGCCGGTTTTAAGTGTTACCATGTCATGGTTGCTGAACTCAGGATTGGCTCCTGACCAGGGAACTCCTCAATGGTTAGCAGCACAGACACGAAATGTTGTACTTATACACATTCAATTATAATAACCCATTCTGACTGTCACGATGGCATTGCGGATTACATTTTCCTTGCTAAAGCTAAAAGCTTGTTCATAAAAATGTTTTTTTAATATTAACTTATTTTTCTTCTCCAGCTTATTGCTTTGCATATTAATATGTAATTAATTACCATCGACCCAGCAGCCAAAGGCTTAAATCGTAAAATTACAACCTTTAAGAACATGGCGTCACCAATCAAGGTCCCAATTCGTCCCACTTGTAATTTATTGCCAATTTGATGCGAGAACCCCGGTCAGGGCGAACTTTGGCAAACCGGTTAGGGCTGCTGGGACTGATATCGAGGTTGCTCGAAGGGCCGGGGATGTAGCAAGGCCGAAAACTGTTTTGTAATGGTTTAAATGTAAAAAAAATATGAATGGACCACTACCACTATCCTTAAAACGAAAACTTATGGACATGTGTGTTCTCGCCACCCTCACATATGGCGCTCAAACTTAGTCATTGACAAAAGTCCTGCAGGCCTAGCACGGGCCGTGTACAAATTGTCTTTCCACCGTTTTTATCCCGCGAGAAAAAGACAAACGTATCCATATTCTAGTTTTGTCGCGTCTAGGCGTGGATAAAAACAGTGGAAAGACAATTTATCCACAGCCCATGCTAGACCTGCAGAAGTTCGCTCTTGGAGTATGCCAGCGAGCCATGGAGCGCAGTATCTTAGGAGTGAAACTTATAGACAAGATAAGAAACACAGTGCTACGCTCCGAGACTCAAATTGCCGACGTAGTTCAGAAGGCCGCTGGTCATGTCAGTCAAATTTCGGAGGATCGTTGGGCTAAAACCACAACATGTGGCTAACCACAGAATGGCAAACGACCTCCCAGGACGGCCCAGACGGAGATGGAGGGACGAATTACTGGACTCCTACTTGAAGGACTGGACTCAAACTGCTCAAAACAGAGAGAAATGGAAGGAGGGAAGGGAGGCCATTGCCCTGCAGTGGGACGATGCAGGCTAATATACATAAATGAAAAAAAATAAAAAAAATATGATGTTATGATGATGATGTCTAAATAAAATAATACGTGATAAATCCCGATAAACATTTGAAACATGTATTGTGTTCAAATCACGAAAGTTAAAAAATTACTGTTTTTGTAATGGTTGACAATTACTGGTTGGTTGGTACTGGTTGTTAATTGCCGTCCTCCTTGTTCCCTGAGAACTACAATTTAGCCATCTTCAAGGCTAGAGTGAATAGGGTCGGCAACGTATTTGTGATGCCTCTGGTGATAGGCGACGGTGATTGCTTACCATCGAGCGGCCCGTCTGCTTGTTTGCCACCTATGGCACAAAAAAATAGAATTCTTCTTGATCAACGTGTTCCATCCTCGGCCGCTCCATCGCTTACCACCAGGCGAGATGGGGACCAAACGTATCTATTTTTTTGTTTGTTTTTGTATTTCTTATTAGCACTGATGTAAAAACTGTAATACTTACAAGCGTTAAACTTGGCATGATTATAGTACACATTTTAAAGTATAATAATGGCCAAGTGCGAGTCGGTGACAAATTTCTGTTCACCACCAATTTAAGCAACGTAGGGCGCGGTCGGTACTTGGATGGGTGACCGCCTGGGCGTGGTGTTTGCTTTCTGCACTACTATTTGTATTTTGTGGTGGTACGGAACCAGCGTTGCCAGACGTCCCGATTTTAGCGGGACAGGTTCAGTCCCGATTTTCTATATATCATGTATTTTCTATATATCATATTTTTATTAAAATACAGTTTCTATGGCTATTTTTGCTATCTATTGTCACGTAAACATAATTTGAACTCAAATAATAAGATACATATTTAAAAACTTCTGATTATATAAGTTTTTTACTATGTCCCGCTTTCGGCGACAGAACCCCGCTTTTTCACTCAAAAAGTTCCAAAATCCCGACTTGGCAAAAAATAAATCTGGCAACGTTGTACGGAACCCTCAGTGCGTGAGCCTGACTCCTACTTGGCCAGTTTTTTGTTCAATTTTCTCAAGTCATAAGCTTTTTTGCCAAGTTGTTCACACACTCAATGGCAACCCTACCAGTGAATATTGTGCTACATGTAAGTTCAATGACACCTTATAATGAATGCATACTGTATGTGTGATCCGGTCCACTGTTTATGTATATGCATTCACATTGAAATTATATACAATTATGTAACTAAGTAATACCCAATTATCTGACTAATCCTTTGTTTTTAGGGTGGAAAAATCGAGATACAATTCCTATAGAGTCACAATATCTCAGTGAAAACAGTCAATAAACATCCAAGCGTCATTGTTATACATTGTATCAATTATACAGTTCGCAAAGCCACATTTGGACACAGAGGAGTCAAGTTTGAGTCAACGCGGCAACACCTTTGCAATTTTTCTCCTCATATTATTTAGTCAAAAAGTGGTCATATATGACTGTTTGCTAGCGTAATTCTGATCCGTGCAAAGTTTATAAAGTGATACATCTATTGGTTGCTGTAACATGAAAATCTGTTGAGAAACAACGAAGTTTCCTGCAAGTATATCTTTAAATTATTCGTCAGCGGTCGTTATTTGATAGCAGTGCGTCGTGAGCCGTAACGTCGGCGCTGCGTGTGAGTCACCTCTGTCACCTCACTCGCTGTGCGGTATAGCAGCATTTTGCCGTTCACAGTGTAGTGCCGCAGCTTTTACCACTAACCAGTACATCCAACTAGCTCAGCGAGTTAAAATAACAAAATGTCTCTGCGTCGCACTCCTCCAAGCACGCCGGTAACGATACAGCCGGCAAATTCTGCTTCAAATTTAGTTCAACTCAACATCGAATCGATGTTAACGTCAAAAAATACGGCTGAGCGGTCAAGTTACAAACGAAAATTTGACGGAGAAGATGACAGCGCCACAAACTCAGTCATTTCAGAAATTCGCATTCAATTTAATAAGTTTGCAGAAGGCCAAGATATAAAATTTAAAAACCTTAAATCTTCATTCGAATCATTGGCATCGGAATTCAGCAAAACTATGGAGCATATGAATCTTCGCTACGAGGAACTTGCTGGAGAGCTCTCTAAGGTGCGGAAAGAGAGATCTGAGGACAAAGCTTGCATAAAAAAGCTTGAAGAAAGGCTTGAAACAGCAGACCGCAGAGGTCGCAATGCATGTATTGAGATAAGAAATATATCTAAAATTCAAGCAACTGAGGGTAAGCTAGATTTAATTGAAGTTGCAAAAAACTTAGGAGTAGTCATTGGTACTGAGATCAAAAGCTGTGATATTAAAGACATCTATAGAATTCCTTCTAAAAAAGACACTTGCCAGCCAATTATAGTCGAATTTACAACCGTCATTAGGAAGGAGGGTGTCATAAGTTCGTGTAAACAGTTTAACAGAGGAAAGAAACGCGACGATAAACTCAACAGCAGACATCTCAAGATGAAAGCTCCGGAAAAACCAGTCTACGTCTCTGAATGTCTCACATCAAAATCGAGAAACATTTTTTATCTTGCCCGAGACTTTGCGAAAACGCAAGGATACAAATACTGCTGGACCACAAACGGAGTAGTTTACCTGCGCAAAGACGAAAATATGCCTTTTACTCGAATCTCCGAAGAACAAGATCTTAAGAAGCTTACAACTTCAAAGTGACTATGCGAAGTATTCAATTCTATTTTTATCCTCCTTATAACACAAATACCTTATCAAATTACTTTTTATGCATGCACATGGCTATTAAATGTTCTCCAAACCTGCTCTACCTCCATTATCCCATACATACCACATACCTCACCTTATAACCAGACCTGTTACAAAAACCTACACTGTTTCAAAACTCAACACCTGCAACCCCTATTCATTATTTTTATATCATATGTTGTCTACATTACCTACATCCGCATCGAATCGAAAATAGTATGCCTTACAGGTAATTACTCAGTTGTTAGAGCGCTGTTGAAACAACTACTGCAACTAAATATAGGTATTAATCCTGTTGTTACTTGCAATTTGTGTAAGATTGTCTCTGCGAGCTGGACCTTTGCTGTCTTTATAACAAACAATGGATAATTTTACACATGATATTGGAACTCAACTGGATAGTATTAGCGTATCCTCTTCTTATCTCTGCGATCCAGAAGATTGTTCTAAGTACATACAGAACCATAACTCTCGCCTCAATATTTTGTCACAAAATATAAGGAGCGTAGGTCGAAACATTGATGGTCTATTTGCTCTTTTATCGAGAATAGCCGTAGAGTCAGATATCATTGTTTTATCAGAATGCTGGCTATCGCAAAATCCTCTTTTACCTCCTTTGCAGAATTATCATACCGTTTCAACAACAAGGCACTTTAACCAAAATGATGGCCTTGTTTTGTACATTAAAGCAGATAATAGCACTAGTTATGAACCAGATTTCAATGAGGGAAATTGTTTAGTGACTACGATTAATAATACTACCGCCATTATAGCTCTATACAGACCGCCAATGTTCAAAAAAGTGGACCATTTCGTTGCATCATTGGATAAAGTATTGACTTCCTTAGCATCATTTTCAAATGTGGTTGTGATCGGTGATACTAATATTAATATTAATCCAGTGCTAGAAGATAGCAATATAGCTAGCTACCTTAACTTAATGGCATATCACGGATTACTACCAGCCCATAGTATACCAACTAGATTGAGCAGTTGTCTGGATCATGCTTTCATTAGATCTAAAGCTGAAGCAACGACCCTAGTCATTAAAAACAGCCTAACAGACCACTATACAATCCTGGCATCGCTAAATTTGAAAAATATGTCAACTACATCTACAAAAACATATATTACTAAAATAGACTATAAAGGTATTAGTGCTGAGGTTGGTGATTTTGATTTTCAGCCAATCTATGCCTTTGAGGACTGTAACTTGGCAACTAATTTTCTTATTACAGCGATCACCAACATAATAGACAAGTATTCTAAAAAGGTATCTCTTCCTCGTCGTAAAACACCAATTAAGCCCTGGATAACACCGGGTCTCATTAGATGTATGAGAAACAGGGATTATTTGCACAGAAAATTAAAATTATCTCCTGATAATGAAACATTAAAATGCACCTATCGAAGATACAGAAATTTTCTTAACGGCCTCCTAAAGAAACTCAAGCAACAATTTGAACGTGTTCAATTAGAAAAGGCTAAGAATCCAAAAGATTTATGGAATGTTATTAATTCTATTATTGGATCTAAGCCAAAGACTACTGTACCTCAAGAACTTCTCTCTTTCGATATAACACCTTTAGATTCTGTCAATAAAATGAACGATTACTTTGCCAGTGTAGGAGAATCTCTAGCTGAAAACATTTTATCAACTTCATCTCTATCTCCTACTAATTCCTCGGTAACTTCCACGCAGCCACACTCTTTTTATTTGTCACCAACAGATTTAACTGAAATTGTATCCATAATTAATTCCTTCAAGGACAAATTAACGATTGGTCATGATAACATCTCGATGAAAATAATTAAGGATAATAAGTTTAGTTTGGCAGGACCTATAACACACTTATGCAATTTATCGATCAATACGGGCTCTTTTCCAACTGCTTTTAAAAAATCTCTTGTGATTCCAATACATAAAAGTGGTCCTAAGAATATTATAAGTAATTACCGACCTATTTCTATCTTGCCATCCATTTCAAAAATTTTGGAACGTGTTATCAATAAGCGACTTGTTACCTACCTTGAAAAATATAACCTCTTATCAAATAACCAATATGGGTTCCGTAAGAATCGTTCAACTGCAGACGCAGTCGCTGACCTGACTAACCATATTGCAGAGAGATTAGATGCTGGTGACAAATGCCTCGTAATATTTCTGGACCTAGCAAAGGCATTTGATACCGTGTCAGTGCCACTGCTTCTTCGCAAGCTTGAGGCCCTGGGCGTACGTGACCTTCAACTTCACCTGTTCGAAGATTATCTGAGCAACAGATCTCAATGTGTCAAAGTAGGGTCTGAGATCAGTAGCGCAAAGCCCGTCACTTATGGCGTGCCACAGGGCAGCATAGTTGGCCCTACTCTCTTCTTAGGTTACATAAACGAACTATGCAATATCCAATTATGCAACGGTAAGGTTGTCTCATTTGCGGATGATACTGCTCTCGTTTTCCAGGGAGACAGTTGGAAGAGTGTGTTTTGCGATGCTCAGGCCGGGTTAGACAAGGTTTCTAAATTGCTGCAAAACAACTTGCTAAGTCTGAATGCTTCAAAAACAAAATATATTTCCTTTTCGATGTTAAAAAGAACACAACCAGACTCCCAGTTTAAAATAAGGTATCACCAATTTCATTCAAATTCTTCCTCAAACCTTTGCTCAACCAATACTTGCAGCTGTCCTAGGCTTGAAAGAGTTGAGACGATTAAATACCTTGGTGTAACGCTCGACAGTGCCCTAACTTTTCAGCCTCACATCATAGCCCTGACAAGTAGAATCCGTAAGCTGATGGCTATCTTCAAAAACATTCGATATACTGCAAATAGTGATGTATTGAAAACAGTCTATTATGCCCTTTGTCAGTCGCTTTTAGGGTATTGCATTGAAAGTTGGGGAGGCTGCGCGCAGACCCATATTAAACCTCTAGAAATTGCTCAGCGTGGAGTTTTAAAGGTTATGAAATCGTTACCTTTCAGGTTTCCTACCAAAACACTATACAATATATGTGACGTCCTGACAGTACGTCAACTTTTTGTTTTGAGGCTTATATTGAGACAACATAAACTCCGCCCACTACCAAATCAGGACCGTTCGCTACCCAAACATCGTCGGGTTGACAAAGTCTTTCGCATCCGGTCACTGAGAACCCAATTCAGCCATAGGTTTCCATGTTTCCTCGGCAATTATCTGTACAACAAAATATCTTCTAAGATTAACTTAAAGGACTTAAACTCTTATGGCTTAAAAAAGTCGCTGACAGCTCTATTAAAGTCGTATGACTACAATGAAACAGAAGACCTTTTGACTGTAACTATCTAGGGTTATCCTTCTTCTCTCATCCTCTCCATCCCGTCCCATTCCTCTCCTCTATCCTTTAAGCCACAGATAAACATCACAAAAACGTGAGCATATGCATACAAATGACTATTGTATAGCCAATCCGATTTATTAAACTTTTACGTAATTTTACAATTCACATTTACTAATTCTTTATCTAATTTTATTTAACTGACAACTTAATACTTATTAGCATACTACTATAATTTTAATCCAATCTAAATCAGTTAATTAATCGATTATCAAATTTGTTAAATACTGTTATATTAATTCTAGACGACACCTATTTTGTGTTATAATTGTGACTGTTTTAGCTGGTACACACTTAAAACAGGTATTATAAGAGCGCAGATGCCTATATCACAGGTATTTAACCTAGCATAGGCATCTGAGAGACATTGTAAGTGTAGATATAATTATTGTTTGTACACACATTGATAGATGTAAAATTTCTTCGATACATGTTAATAATTATTGTACTAATGTCAATAAACAAATTTGATTTGATTTGATTTGATTTACTCCAATTTGATGTTATGTCGCTTGCATAGTGTTCAACGCGCGCGGCGTTGTAGTCGGATCGCGGTTACCTTGTAACTAACCAAAGAGTCTGCGCAATTCGTAGCTTGCGCGGAGTTTTGGTTCGGACTTTTTTTTTGGTACGATTGTGACCTCAGAAAAGAATATTTTTTTTTGTTTAAATTATAACGGCTCAGGGCATTATTGTAAGTTTTTTTTTGTAGCCAGTTGCACCCATATAAACGAAACGTCAGTCATTCGAAATCAGTTAGAAACTATGATGCGGAGTTCGATCTAAATAAGAATGTTCAATCAAGGTTCACACATAATGCCTGGTAACAGATTTTCCTTCTCACATCCGTTCCATTTCTCTTTTCTGTGATTGTGACTCTATATGTATTGTATCTCGATGGGTGGAGACCTCAGATCAGACAAACAAGGGAGATATGATAAGGTATCGTGGTGGGTGCGAACGCATCTGGCCTAAATCAGGGTTGATGTCTTTAGTCTAACTCACCCAGCAGACAGCCTTGCCGACCTTTTTTGCGTGTGGACTGTTAGTTACTTCATTGGCAAAAGTTACTTAGCGTGCGTGAAAATGAGTAAGTGGTCCGTGCTTGCGTATATAAAGCGGTATAGAGAAAAATATGAAACACGGAGCCATTTGAACACAAAAGATATAAAGTTTTCTTCTAGGCAAGCGTGCTCCATCGTAGACCGGATCATAACGATCATAAAGAATAAAGAATAAAGAATAGCGAGGTGGCGGTCAAACGCAAGCTTATCAAACAAAACAAACTAGGTCGTCTCATAGATAATCCTTTTACTAATTTGCTCCGTCTTCAAATTATAAAGAAAAGTCAACAAATCATGGTGATAATCTACGCTCATATTTACGAGGTTACTGACAACAAACCTAACAATATCCAAATGATTTACAGATGTATATGTAAACAATTAATTCGTGATTGAAACGTTAAGTCCAGTAGCGGTCTTGTAATGAGCCCGTCACGACTGCTTTATCCTCTCGGCTTATCGCAGCTATTATAACAGATCATACAGATGAGAGATCATTATTATACAAGGTGGTTAATAAAGTTATGCAAAACGATGTAGGTTCATGTTATGCAAGTGGTGGAGTATTGCGTGAAATGGATTTCTGAACGTGGAAGATAAAACGTGAAAGTAATCTATAAATATGTAAAAAATACATTCAAACATTCATGACACCATAGAAATTAAATCAGTAAGAATATTATTTCCATATTTTTATAAGAAAATCGTTCCAGAGTTGATAAGTAATGACATTAATGTGTTGAAATTTCCCCGTGTAACGAAACTAAAAATAAATTGACATTGTTTAGACAGGTTACACAAGACTAGATAGATGCTTAGGCCTCAATAATGAAGATATCGAAGTTAAACAAAGTATCACGTCGATTTGTAACATTTATTGTAAACACAGTTTCCGCTAATGCAACAGTGACGATTATGCATTAATTACAACGAGAACGAAATCCAGGAAACAATAGATTCTTCAGGAGGTAATATCTCACATAGATAAGGAAGTCAAGATGATAATTACGCGTTGTGTTGGACTAGAGTAAATCAATGTTTTTAATAAAGTTCTTATTAATGTATTGTGATTCCCATTGCTAGTCTAAAATGTAAAGATTAATTCAAAGTCATAATTATTATAACATCTGGCAGCGCCTTAGTTTTTTGTTTGTATTGTTTTCATATTCATTACTAGCGGTCCGCCCCAGCTTCGCACGGGTATAGATTATAGCCTATGTCACCCGGGGATAGTGTAGCTTCCCGTCAGTGAAAGAATTTTTCAAATCGGTTCAGTAGTTTCGGAGCCTATTTCGCATTGAGCAAACAAACAAACAAACAATCAAATATTTCCTCTTTATAATATTAGTATAGATTATTGTAAAAAGGTTGAAAATTATGTTAAAGAAGTACTAAAATACGAAACTGATCGCTTAGTAAAAACCAGAACCGTTAGGTTTGTATAATCAATCATCAGTCCAAATTAGTTCTGATTAAGTAATTCCAGTTAAAATTTTCTTTAATTTGACATTATTAAAACCTAGAAGAAAGTCGGATTCACCTACAGAACCAAAAAAGTTAGATTTTGATTTTGTTATAATTGTCTAGTTACTATGTTAGAACATAATAAATATTATTTATGTTAATAGTTCGAAACACGATTATATATTTTTTCGAACATAATTATGAAAATAAAAACATTGTATTAAGCTGTTAACATAGGTAATAGCTTTATCAACAGAAACAAAACATTGACCTTACTCAAGCTTACTAGCGTGATAGCGTCACCCGAATTATATAATACTGAATTACATACAAATTTAGAGTTCAAGGCAATTTTTCATTGAAAACGAGTAAAGCACGTCAATGTAACCTTATCTGAATTATTTTACAACATAATAAAGTGAAACAAGTATGCTTGTTAGGGATAATTAAAATAGGGTTACCTCAAGGCTATTGTCTGGATCCTTTGTTACACATTTTGCGTTGGTGGAATGGATACACCTTATCCTTTATCATTAATTTTTGAGGACAGTTGCAAATTTATTTGGCAAGGTTTATATTGAGACAAGGTTAGTAAGTTTGATTGTTACAAGGAAGATTTTTTTACGACGCTTAAATAAAACTTTTGTATTATTTACCTACTCAGTAAGTATAGTAAAAGGAATTTATATCCTGAATAATGAAATATGTAGACACATAAGATGTAAAGGTAATTTAACCGTAGATAGTGGATCATAAAATTGCGAATTATATTTTGATGATATATCAACTTTTGTGGTTTTGTTATCATGACTATTTCCAGTGTAAGTGCTTAGTACAATACTTTGTGGTTACATTTTCTATAGCGCTCGTGGAATAGCCAATAGCCAACTATAATAATAAATCTAATCGCAAACAAATTAGGCAGCTAGTGTTTGGATGGCTGATGTTGATGACATTTACACAAAGATCTCAAAAGTAAGGGTATGTTGCAAATGGCCGTTAAAGACTGGAACGAGGCGGTGGTAGAGGCCTTGAGGCGAAGACTAGAGTTAAGATAATAATTAAATTGTGTGTAAAAGAATAAGATAGTTATAGAGTATTGCGTGAGTACTCTGTTTTAGCGGCCGTAGCAGGTCGCCTTCTTCCCTCTTACATGGTTGAGGAGAGCGATTGCTGGCACATGCGTCAACTCGTGAACGAGTGCTCCTTGTGGGAGCTGGATTACTCATCGTATACACGCAACATAGCAAACACATAATGTGTTCCTGTTGTAAAGACATTGTATTAGATTATTATGTTATAGTTGACAAAATAAATTGCAAGTTGACAAAGGGCACGGACCCCAGATTCGGTAGAGCTGCACAGAAACAATAATAAAAAAGTCAAGATATGCTTATCTGATCATTTGTGTCCTACTCACACTGTGTCTAGTCTAGTACTTGCCCATCTGTTGAATGTTTGGGTTGATTTAGAAAACGTCCTACTCTTATTTTAGACCTTCATCATTGTTCATCATGTCAGCCATAGGACGTCCACTGCTGGACATAGGCCTCCTCATCGATCTCCAAAAGGGCCAGTTGGAAGCGGCCTGTATCCAGCGTTTCCCTGCGGTCTCTTTTGGGTCGTCTGTCTTACGCTGTGCTTACCGGTCCGTGGTCTCCATTTAAGAAACTTTTAGCCCTATCAGCCATCTGTTCTGCGTGCTACGTGCCCTGCTCACTGCCACTTCAACTTGCTTATCCGGTGGTATTTCAGACCTTATTAGAAGTCAAATATTTTGTTTTAATCCTCAAAACGAAATTTTACGCGGTCTTACTCCTGTTTGTTCGAAGAGTATGTGACTCAGTTCAATGCCTGCGATTAATGAGTCAGGACTCAGGACATCTCCTAAATCAAGTCGCAGATTAGGTTTAATATGCTTACGTAGAGACGTGTCGTATCATTGTCAATTGTGTGATGCGTATTAATCGGTGCAACGATGTTTGAATTTTTAATAGATTATTTTCAACTACTTCATAAAATAGGTTCTTTATTAGACTGTATTTTTAACCAACGAAAGGAAGAGGTTATCAATCGACTTTTTTGTATGTTTGTTACGCGATTACTCTGCCAGTTATGGATTGATTTTGATGATTTTTGTTTGGTTTGTCATACTTTAGAGGTGGTCATATAAATTTAGTCGAAATTTATTCAGAGCTTTTTGATGGTCAGCAAATATGTGATAAGGACTTTCAATCTCTGTTAACTGTCATTTTTCTACTTTTTGGTTTAAGTTTGTACATGTAGGCAAAGGTATGGTCTTGAAGTCGTTTTTTAATGAGATTAACTTTATTGTGTGTATATCTTTGACAACTGTGAACTGATTTTAATGTAATTTTTTTACCCCCGACGCGAAAAGAGGGTTGTTATAAGTTTAACGTGTGTATCTGTACCTGTCTGTGGCATCGTAGCTCCCAAAACGGCTGAACCGATTTTAATTTAGTGTTTAGTTTAGTGTTTGAAAGGTGACTTAATCCAGACTGTTCTATGAGTCAAGAAAATTTGTTGAGCCATTTTAAAATTATGAGCTCTTTCACAGGGGGTTTAAAAATGCAACTTATACTGTTATTAATAAATCGAAGACCTTGTAAGGACTCAATACTCAACAGCTACATTTCCCCACTAAAAAGTCTAGCAAGTTAACTAGCCCGATAGTAAACGCCACGCCTGCTTACATACAAAATTTACACTATTATGTTTGTCTTTGGCACGACCTGGCATAACTCCGCAGCCCTACTTCTCTCCATTAAATATATCAGCATCTCAATTGGCCCAGCAATTTCCGAGTTTACTCCATCAGACAGTATTTCCTTTCCTCCCACTGTGGATTGTTTGAGACGAACGTATCAGATTCAAGCGTCTTCTCGCTGGGTTATATTTCCGCGGAATTAGGGATAAGTGTTGCCTGCTTAGCGGAATAAGGACGTGTAATGTTACTGTTATATAAGACTTTAGTAACGGTGTTATTAATGTCTTTATGTATTACTAGATAGCGGTCTCTATCTGATCCCCGGCCAGAGATATCTATGAGATAGAAATATGCTATACATTTTGAAGATTTTATAGTATAAATTGTTTTTTTATATTAAAAAAGAGCTGAATTATCAAACGGCTGAATAAATTTTCATAATCATAAGCTAAGAACACTCTCTTTCTAGACACCTTTCAAACAAATAAAAAAACTATCATTATCGGTTTAGCCGTTTGGGAGCTACGATGTCACACACCCACACACACACACCCACACACACGCACGCACGCACGCACACACACACACGCACGCACGCACACACACACACACACACACACACACACACACACACACACACGCACGCACGCACGCACGCACGCACGCGCACACACACAAATAGTTTTTTATATAAGAAGATATTAACTATAAGAAGATATAGAAGACAGATTAAAATGTCTCACCAGGACTTAACGGGAGGTTATCCGAGGCGCGTAGGCAACAAAACGCTCCCTCAGCCCCCGCCAAGTTATAGCGACGATGTATTTTACAATGCTAGAGTCAGGACGCCCGCGGGGGGAGTGCAACGACAAAAACGAGCATAGGTCCGACCTCGATGACGCCTGGCGCGGCACTGAACGCGGCGCGCCAAAATTCTCGCGTCCTTTTTACGCTTTTAATTTCACTAAAAAACGACACTAGTCACTATCAAAAATCTATCCAAATAAAAAAATGCTGAATAATATTGCCTTTCAGTACATGCAATTTCCAAGTTGTTACGAGCTTTCATAAGAGCATAAAATGAAAAAAATAAACTAAGTCGACATTGTTTCAGATTTTTTTTTGATCGAGGAAAGTTTATTCTATCGTGTTTTGAACCAAATCATAAACTCTAACACAGATGTATCTGTGACATGTATTTTTTTCCAGCTCAAATATTGTAATTTAACTGAATAAAATTGATTTAAAACCGTCAAATTTGGTATAAGAGGCTCTTAAATTTGTAGAAGTTAGTACTTTTAATAGTATATTTAAATGCAAAAGTGCTAAAGTGTGTTTGTCTTTTGGTTAGTTTATTCCTCTTTCAACAGCGCACCGGATCGTCGTGATTTTTTGCATAGTGATAGTTGAGGGCCGGACAGTGACATATACTTTTCATCCCGAAAAATATAGGGTTCCTGAGGGAATGCCTGATCATCATTATCAGCCTTTAATGTTCCTACTGCTGGGACAACAAGGCTTCTCTCAGAGAGAGCGTGTGGGCGCTAATCCACCATGCTGGCCCAGTGCATGTTGGTGAATGTCATTTGTCTTTGAACTTTTGAAGTTCTTGGACATACCGGTTTCCTCACGATGTTTTCTTTCACCGTTCTCGAGCAATGACTTCGAAATATACATAATTTATGTAGATACACTATGGAATGTCTGTTCTTTTATTAGGTGGCCAACAAGCTAATGGACCGCCTGATGGTAAGCGATCACCGTCGCTTAAGGATACCTGTAACACCAGAGGCATCACATATACGTTGCCACAGAGATATGTGGATGAAATCGCGGTGCAATTTTTATCGCTCAAAAGTAGATCTTCCTTCCTTTACCTGTACTGTGAGTACTGTAACGACCTTCCTCCAAAGCCGTTCATATACTGATTGCGTACTGCATTTATAGCGTGCAGATTGTCAAGTTCTTACCTAACTGCATCACTGCAGTGCGTGACCATTTGCCAGTCGCTGCATCTTCCTGGCCTCTCACGTGCACCAGGAAAACTGACAGATTGCTGATTAGATTGGTTGAGTCAACTACTACGAACTACCTATACTACTTCGAGTTTCCTTATTAACATGCTTTTTAACCCCCGATGCAAAAAGAGGGGTGTTATATTTTATCGTGTGTATATGTGCGTCTGTGTATTTTAATTTTTTACTAGCGGTCCGCCCCAGCTTCGCCCGGGTATAAATTATAGCCTGTCACCCGGGGATAGTGTAGCTTCCCAACAGTGAAAGAATTTTTCAAATCGGTTGAGTAGTTTTGGAGCCTATTCAATGCAAACAAATAAACAAGCAAATAAACAATCAAATCTTTCAATTCTTTATAATATTATAGTATAGACTAGCTGACCCGACAGACTTTGTCCTATCTATTGAATCAAGTACATAATCATCATCATCATTTCACCTACAGGACGTCCACTGCAGGACATAGACCTCCCCCATGGATCTCCAAAAGGGCCGGTTGGAAGCAGCATGCATCCAACGTTCCCCTGCGGTATCTTATAGGTCGACTGTCCATCTCAAGTACATAATGCTCACCATGAACTTGACGCTTCAAATCTTACCCATTATCATAATCTCAACAGCATATCAAAGATAGCCATCAGAAGCCTCGGGCCAAGGTCTGCAAGGATAAGGCCAACAGTTGCGTAAAGTGGCCCAATTGTGACTTCCTGAACGAGGAAGCGTGACTCATGGACGTCCGGACTCGGAGATTAGGATTTTTATCACGAGAATAGGAACGTGTGAATATTGCTGAGAATTCTTTGTGAGGAACTAGCTTATGGCTTCGTTGACCACTCTCTCTTTGTTTCCTCATTTGTCACTCGGGTATGCGGTATTTACAAGCTTTTATTCAACTTCCCTTGTTAGTATGTATGTATGTTCGTATGTGTGGGACAAATCTTGCAACTGAATTTTAGACCACGGGCCTTACGGCTAGCTGTTTAAAGCAATCCAGTGTGTAGATGAGGAAAAAATGATGCGCGACCGCAAACCGTACTTATCTGAGCGCGTTAAGGTTCACGTTCGCGTGATATTCCAAACTGCGCGGTTTAACGTTAATTTGATGCCGCGTAAGCAGTTGGCCGTATGGCCCCAGTTATCCTCAACCGATTGAGCTGAAATTTGAGATACATACCTACATATGTAAGTTGAGTGTCAATACAATGTTATGGTACCATCGAGCTGGTCTGATGATGGAGACAGAAGGTGGCCATAGGAACTCCTAAACGAAACGACGTTAAACCCCGTCGAGTATAGGTTTGTGCTATTTGTTTTACCAAGTACTTTGGTCCTAGATGACAAATTCAACATGGCGGCCAAGATGTTCTTATCTACCATCAGGATATGAGTATCAAATTAAAAGGTCTGCTGCGAAGAATACGAAAAAGTTTGTTTTTAGGGTTCCGTACCCAAAAGGTTAAATCGGGACCCTATTACTAAGCCTACGATGTCTGTCTGTTTGTCCTTCCGTCCGTCCGTCTGTCCGTTCTACGTTTCGAACCGTAATAGATAGCCAGTTTAAATTTTCACAGAATAGGTATGTAATGTTACGGCGGATTACCTAAGAAATAATAAAAAGGCAAAAAGTAAAAACTAAAAGAGGGGTCCCCATTCAAGAAACGTATTTTTGTATTAGCTCTATTGTAAAAACGGTAATACGTACAAGCGTCAAACTTGGCATGATTATAGTACACACTCTAAGGTATTATAACAACAAGTCGAAAAGTAACCACAAATAATAAATACTGGCAAAATACTGGATGGGTAACCGCCTGGGCGTGATGTTGTCTATTTGCACTACTTTTTGTATTTTGTGGTGGTACGGAGCTCTTAGTGCGCGAGCCCGACTCGCACAAGGTCGGTTTTATTTAAGCGTACTTTTTCAAAAATATTTGTGTCGTGGAGCAAGATAAAGCTCGCATCTTTCAGTAACCATAATTTTAAAATAACCATCAAACACAATTTATCACTGTTATCAGATTAAGAACAGAGATACGAGAATGGCCGTAAATGTATGTTATCTAATAAAAGGTGCAAATTAAGACTTAGCACCAAGCAAAAAAAGAGTATAATGGCCATTCCTTCTTCCATTCGAATTTAGCTAAAAAAACTTAATTTCATTTATTCCGTAACTGACAGACAAATTTTGCACAAGTGTTTCTTATAATTATAACGTAGGTGAGAGAAAAGGTTTTTGAAAATTCATCCCCTAAAGGGGTCAAATAGAGTATGAAAGTTTGTTTGGAAGTTGGTCATCTTTGAAATCCAAAATCAGAAAAAATTGGCGACCAGCTCGATCGCTCAAGGCTATAGATGGCGCAGGTTCGAATCCTATCGGTCATAAAAAATTTAACAGTGTATAACATTTAAATAGAAATAAACAATCTATTTCATTGAAATCACAACTTATCAATGATTTAGTAATTTTTCTTATGGCGTGTACAGAACGAATGAAAATACACACTAGCGACCGAGAGGGCACGAGAAATGTGGACAAAGGATTCTCTATTATGGGGAAGGGAAAAAAGTTTATTTGATGTGCGGCATGTTGATTGTTTTAGACAGCTAACGAACTCGTTTGGCATATATGCAAACATGGCCGACATGCCGCAAGAAGATGCTAGATTAAGTTACGTTGCGGCGCGTCTTCGCAATAGAGCGTCGTAGAGGTGGACGTATCAGCGAATTGCGAAAGCAAGCGCACGCGAAAAAAATCTGAATCGTTCTTTCGCATGCTCCAGTGCTCGCCGTGCAGCGAGAAGGTAAACGGCTGTGTGTGCATACAACAGCGATGGCGATCGAGCAAGCGATGTCTAGAGACTATTACGATTAAGTTCGCTCGCGTAGTCTGTACACGGCATTACACTACTCTGTATCGTCGCACTGCAACATGACCCTGCAGTTGTATTCGGCGAGTTTGCGGATTACTTGTTTACTCATCACATAGTCAAGTTCATTTGCATGCTTCACTGTTATCACTACAACAAACACATGACTGCGTTATTTACGTAAAATGCAATACTGGACCGTCATGTGACTTTATCGTGAAAAAATACGTATAAATAATACAAATGTACCCTATACAATGAATATACATGTATCTAGTAGCATATAGAATTTGTATGTAAATTGCTATGATAGAGATTTCATTAGTACTCGTAGCCACATTATAGATAAAGACAGTGTAAATGACTTATCGATTGTTTTATAGTTTTAAGTAATAACTAATAATAATTGTTTTCTATGGAAGGTGACCTCGCGACCCTTATTTATCTTCATCGGTGTGATTACGGTCTAACGTCAGATTAGGCTAATCTAGTCCGTATTTTGGTCGTATTCGAACTTAAAAATTGTATTAGCATGAACTACTTGCTCTACAGTGTGTGTTGCCAGTGATGACATATGGTACTGAGACGTGGTCCTTAACTGTTGGCCTTTTGGAAAAACTCAGAGTCACACCAGCGGGTAATGGAGAGAGCTATGCTCGGAGTTTCTTTGCGCGATAGAATCCGGAACGAGGATATTCGCCAAGGAACAGTCCCCGACATAGCTATTAAAATTTGCAAGTTAAAGTGGTAATGGGCAGACAACATCGCTCGAAGAACCGATAACCGATATGGAAGAAAGGTTCTTGAGTGGAGACCACGAACCAGAAGCCGCAGCGTAGGTAGGCGTCCCACTAGATGGACCGACGACATTGTGAGAGTCGCGGGCATCCAGTGGATGCAGATGGTAGGCTGTCTTTCCGTGTGGAGGTCAAAGGGGGTAGGCCTATGTTCAGCAGTGGACTTCGGTCCGATGATGATGATGAGATGCCCAAAAAAATATTACTGTACGCAAATTTCAAACAAATAAACATAAAAAACAAGCGCCGTAGACTGAAATAATCGCTTCGCTCGATCACATTTTAATTCTAGTCTTTTGTCAAGTTCAATTTCTTGGGTGTCTTCAAGTCGCGAGTGAATCGGTTTCTTCTAGGCAAGCGTGCTCCACTGCATCGTTGTTTAAAAACAGGCGAGGTGGCGGACAAACGCTTTAAGTATTTTAATTAATATACAAACAAAAAAATCCTCAATCAAACTTCAAATTTTACAAATATGTACCTAATTCAAAAACCCAAATTCATCAGCAAAATATTTCGCCTCACCAAAACTCCACCATAAATACCTAAGCCTAATGACTCAAATGCCATAATTAGGTCCAAATTACACGTAAAAAATTAAAATCACCTTCCATCATCTGCCGCTAAGTTGTGCAAATCATTATTTAGTACGTCCAGTATGAATTCACACGGATGGCATAATATCCACTAACATGGTGCTAACACATCACGTGGATGGAAGGTCATAGGAACCTGGCATGTGGGCCTGATTAAAATTGAAATGGTATCTGTGTGAATCAGCCAAGTGCCGACCTATTGCTGTTCCGGTTGGAATGATTCTTTAGATCAGTATCCTCTATATCAGAGGTTCCCAAACTTATTTTGTCTACTGCCCACTTTGAGAATAAATTATTTTTTCGCGCCCCCATTTTTTTACCTACTTAAAAACCACTATAACTTCAAATTAAATTAATCAATTATTGTTAGCTATATTAGCGGTGATGTTCGCAAGTTGTAGTTGAGAGTCGAGAGCTCAAGCAGTCGGTGTCTAAGAGGCCTCCTAGCTAAATGAAATTACAAATCACCCCCTAAGCCTCTACACAACGCCCCCATTTTTTTCTGATTCTGATTCTTCTGATTCTTTGATTTTAACATTTTGAATAATATACCGTTAAAAAAACGCTAAAAACTGCTACATCATTCCCAAATACTCAAACGAGTTTGCAAAATGTTTGTAAATTTTGACCTCAATTCGGACTGAGCTTTCAATAAAATTACCTACCCTTTACGTTAATCTCTTGAATGCAATGACTTGTGTTTACGAGTCATACAGTTAGCTACAAAGTACAGAAGAAGAAAAGACGTGTTTTTTAATGTCTAATACATTAAAAAACACGTCTTTTCTTAGAATTGACAAAGTTCTAAAAGACTTTTTTACTGATTTCATCAGTAAAATTGTTTCAACAAATGCGTTTCAACTATGGTAAATATATATAAACTAGCTAAATCCCGTGGTGTAACCTGCGATTTTCCAGTTTTTTCCCCATTTTCTGAAGGGAAAAGTACCCTATGTCCGCCCTTATGATGTACCTACCTACACTATCATCCTGCCAAATTTCGCCTAGCCGTTTAGTCGTGAAAAGCGATCAAACATACAGACAGAGAGACAGAGTTACTTTCGCTTTTATAATATTAATAAGGATATAAAACTATGGTAAATAAAAGCAAACGCAGCGGTGGTGTTTTTTTTAGGGAAATGCGTGAAATCACATGTAAAAAAAATATAACTGTAATTGTGCAAAGTTTGCACCTACCTTAATTTTCTACACTTTCGAACGAAACCCTAAAACGTGCATATACGTATACTGTGAATACAGCTTACTATACCGTTACATATTTATTCACTAGCTGAAACCCGCTACTTCGTACGCGTAGAGCTCGGCCTTCGGCGTCGCTACTACCACCCGTTATAGCCTATGTGTTATTCCAATGTATAAGCTATATTATTGTAAGCTTTCATTAAAATGCATTCGGTAGTTTTTGCGTGAAAGAGGAACAAACATCCATACATACAAACTTTCGCGTTTATAATATTAGTTGGATACAGTCGTTGTACAGTGACCCCCGACGCATAAAGAGGTCTATCTGTGCCATCGTAGCACCCGAACAGATGAACCTTTTTGTTTGTTTGATCGAGAATGTTCTTAGCTATGATTCAAGAAAATCTGTTCAGCCGTTTGAAGATCATTCATGTTTTTTTTTAATTTCAATTCATACTTGTCTCTAAATATCTTTAAAAAAAGAATATTTAAAGTTATGCTCTTGATTGTACACACAAGTAAGTTCGTAGGATGAATGGTCAACCCGAAAAAAGAACACCATAATTATTGATACCTGCCGGTTCCGCAACTTTGCATTTCCGAAACCTGTATTATCTGGTTGTAAATAAAATAAGGGTTTTCTCGAGCGATCTTGGATACATACTTTTTGGTAAAGGTATACACAAAAAAAATAGTGCATGGAGTCCCTCTCCGCGGAAGGAACCCTAAAATTATAACTAGGGCAAAAATATCAACAATTTAAAAACATACTTTTCTCGAGATTCGAACCTAGCTCCTTAGGCTTCTCAATCCATTAGCGACACCATTACACTACTGGGTCTTCTAATCGCAGTGCGAACAAAGGATACGCATTTCGCAACTATACGAGAGAGAAAAATTCCCCCTTCATGGTAGCGACGTTTAACGCAACCTTGTTGCAAGTCGCATAAGAAGTATAACTTCAAAAAGATGTAAATATTGAAGAATTTGCATTGTTTATGTTTTTATATAATTAAAGGTCGTTGATTCGGAATTGTGTATTCAATTTAATTTTCGATATTTAAGCGACGAAAGGAGGAGGTTATCGATTCGACTGTATATTTTTTTTGTATGTTTGTTACGCGATTCCTCCGCCAATTATGAATTGATTTTGATGATTCTTTTTTTTGCTTGGTAGGTAATAATTCAGAAGTCCAAAAATCTGGTGAAAAAATGTATACGGGACCACCGTATAATTTTATAGAAATTTATTTTGCGCTTTTTGAAATAATCAACCAAAACCAAACAAAAACCAAAAATATATTCACATATATATGACTTTCAATCTCTATTTTAACTGTCATGTTTCTATAATAGTTTAAGTTTGTACATATAGGTATAGTCTTCATAGGTATTAGATCTGTGCTTCAAGTAGCTATGTAACAGAAGAGAGAAAAGTCTCTTTGTGCCATAGACAGCGCAACTTCGTAAAGGAAAAGCGGTATGTTTGTGGAAAGTCGGAAACGCAAATAAGAGCAAAGCCATATTACTTCTTTGGATGACTTGGAAATATGATGGATGACGGATACTGGGATAACGGCAAAGATAAAAATGTGAAACCGCTGTAAACAGCGGAACCTTATAATGTACTTACTTCATTATTTATAATAGGACGAGCCTGATTTGACTTCCCTTCAGTTAAATAGTTCCCATCAGTTAAAGGTTCCCACAGAATAGTTCCCATCAGAGAATCCCTCCTTCTTTTTATAAAGTCGGTTAAAAACCAAGAAATAAAATATCTGACATAATCAGCATCATGACGTCTGACAAAACAAGTATCTGACGACGTGCTGACGACGTATTTTGACTTCGACTTATTTGAAAGATGTTTCCTCAAAACGAAACCATAATAAAACTTTTAATACCTGTTTTTAAAGGATAATGTATTGGGTTAGGTATTGTAGTTTTTGTGTAACCGGTTTTATTATAATTTAGGTAAATTGCTGACTTTAAATTCGCATTAATGAAGGTAGTAAAAACTGCATAATGCCTGTTCTAATATGTCATAGGCAGGGTATGTATACGTTATATCTAACTTTTTTGGATATGTGTTGGTAAAGGTTCGTGTTCCATCTTCGACCGCATCATCGCTTTCCATCAGGCGAGATCGCGGTCAAACGTTAACATAGACCAATGTATAAATAAATAAATAAAGGTTCCGAAAGCGCCGTTGACTTGGAATAACTAATCTGCAGTGCAAGTACCGTTCTTTATCGATCGTCAAATTCGATAAAATGCAATAGAATCGACCATAGATAATACTGATCAAATATGTCATTTAATCGAATTTGTCGATATCAACTGTAAAATTTGACAATCGATAAAAAACGGTACTTGCACTGCATAATTGGTAAGGGTTCTGAAAGCGCCGGAGACTTAATAACAAATCTGAATTGGTAGAGGTTCTGAAAGCGCTGGAGACATTTGACAATCACAACTGTCAAATTTGATGATCGATAAGGAACGGTACTTAGAGATTCAGAAAGCTCTGGGGACTTGAAAAGGATAACGGATCTGAATTGGTCGTGGCTCGGAAAGCTCTGGGGACTTGAAAGGGATAACGGATCTGAATTTGTAGAGAGAATTTCGCCAATGCTACGTATTGGGATAAACCATCAAACGAAGGAGATTATCCGGTGAGCACAAATTTGGACGGTGATTATAATTCCACCGTCAATTTTCCAGACGGAGCGGTTATATGTACAGTAAAACAAAGATAATTCTAACTATAACATGTTTACATACACAAAATACCTTTTTATAACATAAACTGTCAATAATACACACGGTGCCAGCTTTGAGAAAGGAAATACTTAACGTCATTGGTGCCAGAAGGACATTGTAAATAGGCCTACTACTACAATTCGTCCAGTCACTTCGAACTGTCAATCTTCACCACCGTGGCTGAACCGTTTTAGCGGTAGGGTGAAATCTTGACAGAGCTCACGAAAATTTGAGTTACATGGTACAAACTCACCAAAGTTCCAAGATAGCTGTGCCCGATCTCCTCCTCAGAAGTATCACCTGACACCAGGCTCTGCTGCTGTGACTTCCGCCACTTCATATTGAACACTTGTCAGTGTTGTAACTTTCGAATAACAGTCCTCTAATGATGTTCTGTTGTCGGGTAAAATTTATCGATTGTCGATATTTCGGATTGTCTAACTTTTTGTTTCGTTTTTTTTTAATAACATTTTTGGTGTATTTTTTCACTAAAACTTCGCTTTTGGTGAATACTCCTAAAATACTAAAACAATATTCATTTATAGCCTCTTTGATTTGGGCGTACTAATAGCTTTTGGCCGTTGTCTCGTATTAAAACTTAACAAAAACAAAAAAAAAACTAATAGATTTTCATCAAATCTATCGATCTAACTTATCGAAAATATTAACTTGTACTGAAACTTTCGCGTCATGTCGTGTCACTCTATTCGCTGCAAAATATCAATTGCTAATAACTTTATTATGTATTGTAAAAAAATATGCGGTTTTATGACGTATATAACATTTTATGTCACGTCGTTATAGTAAATTATAACATACAGTAGACGAGTTTTACAACACTGCAATTAGATAACAAATTGTTAAGTAATTTCATTGATAATTTCGATTTTCACTGTGACAGTTCAAGGTTTACTGGAAAAGGTTAATCCCATATTGTGCAGGAAAGTGTTTTTTTTAGAAATTATAGCATTATAAGTATAAAGAAAGATATGCTTTAGTTTCGTTAAAAAATTTTTTTTTGTAGATGTAAAAGTATTTTAATAATTTTCAAGTTTTTTTTTTTTCAAAAAAATAATGAAATAATATTGAACAGCTCAACAACATATTAAGTTCGTTTGTAATTCTCAGAATGTGAACTACCTAGATATATGAAGTTTTTTTTAAATTTGTTTAATCTTATAAAAATTATCGATATCAGACGCACTCCACTAAAACTTTAGAATTTTATGTTCCTTCCTTCCAAACTTGCACTTTGAATCCTTTCGCGCAAGGTCGACTATCCTACAAGTTTTGGAAATTATTTTTGGAAATTTTTTCGATTATAAATATTGCCTCTGACCGTCCGGTCTGACGGGGTGATGACCACTGGTCCTGAAGATGGCGTAAAATGGGGTTTTATTATGAGACCGTTAACTTTTCTTAAGTGTTCTCAAGTGGAACTCAGGTAAACATTTGGTGGTTAGTGTACGTGGCTGAAAAAACCCTAAACATTTGTTTTTAATATTTTTGGCGTTTGATTTTAAGTTGAACTGATGAGTTTAAAATGACTTTGTTGACAAATTGTTGTTCATAAACATACCACCTATCTTACGGTCGTCAAATGACATTCAGACCTTAGTAATTTGATGTTTTTTCATACTGTTCATATTTTTGTTAGGTTTGGTACTAAAACATAATGATTAATTGGTGTCTTGAAGTTTTTCTGTAAGTAATGATTACTATTCCTTTAAAATAACAAAACGATTAAAAAAAAAACGATCACCTGCTTTACAATTTCAAATTAAAAATATTTTACTTAAAAAAATCCACCAAAAACGTCACCTATATAAAAAATCTTCTCACTTAAATATTCCCTTCTAAACTTCGCTATGTTCTTCAGATCTCTGAATGATAGTCCTCTTTTATTTGTTTAAACTTGCTAGAGCGTGCTACATTTCGCGAGATGCTGAGCTCGTAAAGTCCTGCGATATGCCCGGCCGGCCGGCACAGGTGTGCTAAACTAATCGGATACTAAACGACTCCTGCGCATGACCCGACTGAAGCTGAAACTAAGGGCGAGTGCGCAATAGCTAGCCGGCGCTTTACATCGGTGTTTGTATTGTCCTTCCTTCTCTAAGGCTAGTGGATTCTAGTATTGAAGTTTAGATCAGTTACTTTAAACAGAAACTAGCCATTGCCCGCGATTTCGTACGCGTAGACTTTCATATAATCTTTTATCCCAATTCATAAAAAGAAACTACTATTTCTTATGCTGCTATTATTACAGTGCTACCAACTTAGCTGTTCATGTGGGTAAACTTGGAACTACAGCTTTTTCTTGGTAAATGTTTAGGTAGCAATACCGAAATTCTCCACTAGCGACGCTGTCAACTGAGCAGCTAATATATTGGGACTGTACTAGTAGTATACAATTTAATTTTGACATTAATTTCATAACTAATATTCTCATTCTGTTCAACTTAAAATTGTTTGCCATGTAAGGGAAGCTTAACAAGATACGAGTGATTAAACCCAGTTTGATGGTTAGCGCAGCAGTTGTCTTTTGTGAAGTAAGTACTATTATGAAATATATTAGTTTTATTTGTAATTCGACTTTTTCGCAAAGTTTTTTCTTAGCGGACCTCAGAAGGAATTCACCTGCCAAATTTCAGCTTGGTAGATCAAGTCGTTTTCTAGATTTCGTGATGAGTCAATAAGTAGCATTTCTCTATTATACAGAACTAGCGGTCCGCCACGGCTTCGCACGGGTATTATTAGAGTTTTAGTAAGGATCCCTAATTATTTTGAAAATATAATATAGCATATGTCACCCGGGGATAGTGTAGCTTCCCAACAGTGGAAGAATTTTTCAAATCGGTTATGTAGTTTCGGAGCCTATTCAATGCAAACAAACAAACAATCAAATCTTTGCTCTTTATAATATTAGTATAGATATAACTTTTTTGTGATTATTTCCAATGCATGAACAATATTGCATGAGATAAACAAGGCTGGATAGGATCCTCAAGACTTTACTGATCATCTTCGCAAATTTTGATCCCACCCCCATAAGGACTCCAGTCAGTCAGAGGACAATTTCCAGAATAAATGTCTATATGACTCGGCACAAGACATTGGCGAGTTGCGGAAATACCGCAGAAAGCCACGAAGAAAAACTTGAATTGAAGACTGGATAGCAGAAGCCATAAACCCAAGAAGTCGACTATGATGATGAAGTGAACTGGTTAACCAATTTAAATATTTTCTAGTAGATCGCAAATCGAGTAGGCATATCTATTTAGAATCCAGAGCATACTAATTAGGGACAACCTCCGTCTATTTCTAGTGACGCCTACTGATTTATTATACAATTTAGTGCCTGAAGTAAACTACAAACTTAGACGTCCTGTTATTTAAATTCAATATAAGGCTTGCGTTTGACCGCCATCACGCCATGCGGTCTACGATGGAGCACGCTTGCCTAGAAGAAACCGATTCACTCTTAATTTGAAGACACCCAGATTGTAACTATCGGGGAACACACATTCAGGCAGCGACTTCCACAGACTAGCAGCTCACACAGTAAAAGTGGAACCAAAGCGCTATGTACAGGTTTTCGGAATATTAACCATAAATCGGTGTCGATTTTTCGTGCCTACTCTGGCAGTCCGATAAAAAAATGGGCGGCAGGGAATTAGATCATGCAGATCCGATGCACACTCACTGAAATATACTTATCCGATAAAAAACCGATAGACTAGCAACTTTGCGCCGATGCTCAAGACTAAGAAGCTTAGTCTAGCTTTTTAGGGTATACATTTTCTGTTATAACTAAAATCATAACCCTCCTTTATTCATTCATCATGTATGAAGAGTATATATAGCTCTAGTCGGTGGAATAACTAGGCTTCCAGGCAACTTCTATGAATTAAGTTTAAATACTGGTTTTTTATATGTAGTTATATTTCTATATGTTTCGATTTTAATATCTGTTATAGATTAAAATGCTTTTTTGTGTATTATTAATTTGTTTGTAACTTCCAGTTTCGCGGTATTCTGACTGTTTTCAACTCCCAGTCTCTGCCATATCTTTTATTTGGTCTAAGTATGATCTTCTTTTTCTTTCTGGTCTTATCTTTTATTATCTTATATTATGTATCTTTCTACCACATCTATATAAAATAAAAACTCACTCACTTAAGGAAGCCTGGACCGATTTGGCATTTTTTTAAATGTTCATATTAGTCCGAAGAAGGCTTTTTAGGGAAAAGAAAAATAGAAACTTGAAGTGCTTTTTTGTATGGGATTTTTGTATGAACAAAAGTTATTGATATATATATAGACCATAACTTAAATTTATTGAAATTTGGACAGGACAATGTCTGCCCGGTCAGCTGCTTTCAAATATTAATAGGTCTCATTCTTGTCTGTATCTGTAAATTGGTAGATGTATCGTGAACGGATCCTTACAGGCAATGATCCATCATTGCCACCTCATTAGACGAGTTTGGTTTCCCAGTTAGCGTGTCCTCGGCCGTGCGATAACAACCTGCCGACGTGAGATAACCTGTCTTAACATTCATAATTGACCCGTGATTGGGGCATCACGTGATAACACCATCATCATCATTTGACTGTGAGACAGCTGGGTATAGGTCATCATCCGATAGTTACAATATGGGTGTCTTCAAATCACGACTGAATCGGTTTCTTCTGGGTAAGCGTATAGACCGCATCGTCCCTTAATATCAGGCGAGTTGGTGGTAAAACTTAAGCCTATTACCAAATATATAAAAAACATTAGCCGGTATTATCATCATCGTGAGCCAGTTTAGGTCGAGAGGGTGACGCAAGTTCCGCGTGGCGCAGCTAGTACCTACTACAATAAGAGCGGTAACATGTGCGCTATACAATGTGACAACATCCCAATGACGTATTTAGTACCCAAATAACTTATGCGCTATTTCAATGCTATCGCTCAAAAACAGTGAAGGAAAGCATCGTGAGGAAACCGGTATGTCTGTGCTGCTAACCATTGAGGAGTTCCCTAATCAGGAGCCAACCCTGAGTGCAGCAACTATGTCATGGTAACACTTAAAACCAGCATCATAATAAAATGCGTACACAACATTTCGTGTCTGTGCTGTTGACCGTTGAAGAGTTTCTTTATCTGGAGCTAATCCTGGATATCGGTTCAGGTCATGCTTACCATAAAAATGCATTGTTATCGAAACTGAACCAACATGTAAAAATTCAACTCCGTAAGATAAGAGGAAGTGGTTCAAATTCAAGATTTGACCTAAACAAACAAACTAACATACACAGTTTTATTATGGAAACTAACGTGGTTTTCACACATTTTATTTATATTACATGTTAATTACTCACGTTAGATTAAGCCGGTCACTCCGACTATAGTTTCAACCGCATTAAACGGTCTTTTTTAAGGTGAACGCACGCACGGTGCTGCATCTCGCTTTACACGCCAAAGCGAGACGCCAAAGGACCGCCTAATGCGGTTGAAACTATAGTCGGAGTAACCGGCTTAATCTTACGTGAGTAGTTCCCGTTAGTATAAATAAAATGTAACATACACACATTCCAAGTTAAATAAAAGCTTGTAATCATTTAGATTATGCGAGTGCGTCAATACGTAAATACGGCCCCTATCGCGACATCAGACATGCGCAAGCCCCAATTACATATGATGAGAATAAAACAAGCTTTACCTCAACAAGGTGCGGATAGAAATCCTAAACGCATTCCCAACAACTAAGGCACGGATTAGGAAACTAAAAGGACAAATTCAAAGAAGCGACAATCACTATACGTAATTTCGTAGGCATTGCAACCCAAAATGTGACCTGGCCTTCGAATCCTTCGATACCAAAACGTAAGTAAGTACCATCCGTTTTACAGTTTCAAAAAAGTAGGAGGTCAATTCGGTAGTATGTTTTTATGTTTTACCTCAGAAATTCGTCATTTAAGAACAGATTTGAAAAAATATATTTGAAAGGATATGTTTTTAGATTAGTCCCATAGAAATTTCATCAAAATCGATTTAAAAGTTTGACTTTTAAATCAAAATGACTGGAAAATATGCTTGTTTTTATGCTATAGAAGATTGATAATATTTTATTAATAAAATATTATCAAAGTTTAAGCTAAATTAATACTGAATTTACAATTTGGTATTAGCTATAGGCCCCCAAAACTAGGACAAGATTGTGAATCCGGGGATCGTGGACTTCCAAAAAAATTTACTGTCACGGGACGCCGGCAGATTGAAACATCAAACTCACGCAAAAAAGTATTATAGTATACGCGCACACAAATGTTTCACATCAAAAATATTGTCATTTCTGTTTCACTTTGTGTAATTAATAATTTAATTGTAATTCTTTATGGAACTTGTGTGACTTGTGTCTGAATATAAAAATTATTTGATTTCATTTGATTTTGTGGCTTATCGCACCCAATTCACTATCTCAGCAATTCCACTTCTTTCAAGTTGTCCATCTCATCTTTTACAATCATCAATACGAGTTAGAAGAAGGAAAACTGGTCTCGCATTAGTTGACAATATTATGAAAGGGGGAAAACGAGGCTGCAAAAAACTATTATATTTTCCGTATAAGCAACAGATAAACCATACCTTCATTGTAATAACAAGAATTAAGTGTGACAGTTCCTGATTTGCGATATTGATAATTATTATGAGTGACTAGCTACATCTCGCGGTTTTACCCGCTGTCCTACAAGAACTGCATTTTCCAGCATAAAAATGTCTAAGAGCGACCGCACACATAGCTACAAAACGCGATCACTCGTGGCCGCCAAAAGCGCTGGAATCAAAAACTGTGTACAAAAGATGTTCTGGAGTAGTTAAGAGTAACAACAGCTTACTTATTTCAGGCGTGCAATTTTTATGTATTATTTTTTTATGATAAAACTAAAGAAAAACTTTTTTAAACTAACAAAATAATAATTACACATAAAGCGTTTACACTACAAATTACACATACAGACACTACACATTACACATAAATTGGACGAAACTCTAAGCGTTCGGGTGGCCGCGGCAAAACGTATGAAAAGTTCCGTCCAGCGCTTGTGGCAGCCACGGGTGACGCGTTCTGTGGCCAAGTGTGCGGCCGCTCTTAGGGGTGATAGAGGCAACTGGAGCACTTGCCTCGGGCGTCAAATGAATGTATATTTTGATCTTTAAATCTATTTAGCAAGGCTCGTTAAAATTACCAGTCCACAATTTCCAGGTTCTAAGTCAGAGCCCCTCGGCGCCTCTGACTTGACTCTGATTTTTCAGAGCTAAGTTAAACCTGGCTCTGAAAAATCGTAGATCTGCGGCTCTGATATGTGTCTTTCAATACTGGGCAACATCGTTAACATCAAGACGATAATGAAAAGACAAACTAACAAACCGAGAACCTGTTTTTACATGACTGATGCTGATTGTTGATAAACTTTTAATCTCATTCCACTACCAACCACCACCCCACAGGCGAGTTGGATGACAAACGCAGAATTATACGCGATAAAATAAATTATAAAACAAGTAAGTATCTTAAATTACCTATTAAAAAATTTAGCGCGATTGCATTGTATAAATAGTAGGTCTATACCTATCTATACTTAGAATCTATACCTATACTCGTAGTAGATACAGAGCTCTTTCATGCCGCTTTATCTCTTAAACTATGTACTTAGTATTTCATACTAGTGTTATATATTTTTTAAATCTGCTGAGTGAACTCTACATCATCATTTCAGCCATAGGACGTCCACTGCTGGACATAGGCCTCCCCCATCGATCTCCAAAAGGGCCGGTTGGAAGCGGCCTGCATCCAGCGTTTTCCTTAGGTCTCTTTAAGTTCGTCAGTCCATCTCTAACTCTCGAACATCTGGAACTCTACATAATGATGGTAATATTGATCTATTTAGCAAAGTTTTCTACCTTTAATTTTTTGTTCGTGGACTCTACCTCGAATTCTTGTACGCTATAACACTAGCACTATTAAAACGCTTCAAATGACACTTCACATGTCGAATTCGTTTTAGCCGTTTAGACTGTAGGGCGTGCCAAAGAAATCACCATATATACATACAAAAAAAACATACAGTCGAATCGATAACCTCCTCCTTTTTGAAATAGGTTAAAAACATAAACCTCCTTATTGCACAGTCGTGTAAAAACTACCGCGCACTGTCAAAAAGCTCACCCCCACATCTTTTGGGGATCTGTAAAGTGTGGAATACTCTTTCCCCAAAGGTCTTCCCACCGAGCTTCAACATGGAGCGTATCAGATAGAGTTTTTTTTTATAATGTAATAGTAGAAACAAACGACGGGCCACCTGATGGTAAGTAGTCACCGCCGGCTATGGACACCTACAATACCCGGGGCGTTGGCGGTGCGTTGCCCACCTTTGAGAACTCTATCTACATAAACCGTTACGGGCTGACAAAGCATCGACAGCAGCAGGGTGCATAGCCACTTAGGCAGTGACTACCGCTTACCATCAGGCTGACCGCTTGTTTGCCACACTTAAAAAAAAATGTGTAAAACTGAAACATCTTCTCTACATAGTATAAATTAAAGTCTCTTTCCGCGTCTGTCTGTCTGTATGACCGCTAACTCCTCCTAAACCTCACAACGGATTTTGTTGCTGATTTCACCATAAGTTAGAGATTTTTTCACGGAAGGTTTATATATATAAACCGCCCCGGCTTCGTAAATTACACCCGTGCGAAGCTGGGGCGGGTCGCTAGTCTTGGATAAAATCTTGATGCGCAGCAAGTTTTGATGATAAAAGCTAAATCAGGTCTACTCATTCATTCAACCTACATTTCAAGTGTTATCAATACATATCTACAACAAATATCATGTAAACAAGTTTATTATGTTGTAAGTACAGATTAAATCTGTAGACGAAGTACGACTTCTATCGGAAAGGTGTTAACAAATACAGGGTCAAACGGTACGGTGGTACTGAGTCGAAACAAGGTCACTGTACTTATAATTATGAACAATTATTGATATGAAAGAAGAAGAAGCCGTGGTAGCCCATTTGGGAGACCGCTAGACTAGAAAGCGTGAGGTCGTGGGTTCAAACCCCGGGCCCGTAGCAATGAGCTCTTTGGAGCTTATGTACGGATTTTCATACCACTGACTATTCGGTGAAGGAAAACATCGTGAGGAAACCTGCATACGTACGGAGAAGGAATTCAATGGCGTATGTGAATCCACCAATCTACACTGGGCCAGCGTGGTGGATATGGCCCAATCACCCTTTCGGGGTAGGCTAAAAGTCCAGCAGTGGACTGTTAAAAGGCTGACTATGATGATGATGATTGATATGGGACAAACCCTGAAGTAACGAAAAAAGTATAGCTGTTTTATCAATATCATATCTAAGTCCGCTGCTGGACATAGGTAGGCTTACCCGATGGAAAATTTAAAAGTACTGAGAAAAAGCCTGATTCTGAGAAAAATTAAGCAGAATATGTAATGTTACGGCGGATTAACTAAGCAATAATACAAATAAACCAGCCAAGTGCGAGTCAGGCTCGCGCACTGAGGGTTTCGTACTACCACAAAATACAGAAACTAGTACAAAAGACAACATCACGCCCAGGCGGTAGCCTATCCAAGTACCGACTGCGTCTCACGTTGCTTAACTTGGTAGTTAACAGATATTTGTCAACGCCTCGCACTTGGCCATTATTTATTATTTGTTGTTATACTTTAGAGTGTTTACTACAATCATGCCAAGTTTGACGCTTGTAAGTATTACCGTTTTTACATTATACAAAAATACGTAATACATACGTTTGTTGTTTGGAGAATTGGCACCCCCTTGGTTTTTAGTTTTTGATTTGGCGGTGGAACGGAACCCTCAGCACGCGAGCCTGACTCGCACTTGGCCGATTTATTCCATGACTATGATATCTCCATTTCACCTGTAACTCCTGCGAGACAAGCACAATAGCAAGCCGGAAATAGTGGAGGTCAGGAGTGTTGCTACTGGCTTCTATGTCCATGCTCGCATTCGGCACGATTTCTAATGCGACATCATTGACATGAAATTAAACACTTCAATCGAAAGTAATTTTTAAATATGAAGTGTTGTTCCAC
Organism: Agriopis marginaria; assembly: GCA_932305915.1. Taxonomy (NCBI): domain Eukaryota; kingdom Metazoa; phylum Arthropoda; class Insecta; order Lepidoptera; family Geometridae; genus Agriopis; species Agriopis marginaria. The sequence goes on along the minus strand of OW029914.1, from coordinate 12,919,784 downwards.
ACTTGACAGATACACATATACACACACGGTAAACTTATTACACCTCTCTTTTTGCGTCGGGTGTTAATAAATTAAATTGGTTCACAGTATGCGAAGTTATCGCGTAATATACACAGATTCACACTTATAATTATATTCTCAATATAAAAAAACCGACTTCAAAATTAGTAAGCACTCTAAGAAAATGCTTCATCATCATCATCATCATTCCCCTTTAACATCTCCACTGAACGACAGCCTGCCATGTGCATCCACTGGATGCCCGCGACTCTCACAATGTCGTCGGTTCATCTAATGGGAGGCCTACCTACGCTGCGTCTTCCGGTTTGTGGTCTCCACTCAAGAACCTCTCTCCCCTATCGATTATTGGTTCTTCGAGTGATGTGGCCTGTCCATTGCCACTTCAACTTGCAAATTTTAACAGCTATGTCGGTGACTCTGGTTCTTTGGCGAATATCCACGTTCCGGATTCTATCGCGCAAAGAAACTCCGAGCATAGCTATTATTAGAGCTAGTTCAAAACTACTGAGCTAAAGTTAATGATTTTTTTTTTGTAGGACCACCTCGAGAGCTTCTAACTACATAACAGAAAAAGAATCACGGAAATTGGTACACAAATTTCAGAGAAATTGTTATACAAAAATACGGCCCTAATTGAGAACCTCCTTTTTTAAGTTGGTTGAGAAAGCCACGGTTTTTTAATGCCTTAAGTGGCAACTAGGACGGGCTGCCTAAAGGTTAGCAGTCACCGTCGCCCAAGGATCGTTGTAATACCAGAGACATCTCAACTACGTTGCTGACCTTTTAAAAACCTAATAACACGCCTTTTGAAGAACCCAATGTGGTATCTCCACGGAAACACCGCGGAAGGACTTAAAATCGTGATTAGATCCGTCACGAGAAACATCGTGCCGGCGTCGGTGGGCGCCTACAACGGACACGCGCGCCGTCGTCCCCTTACACGCAGACAATTGCCCATTATACTCCTCCAGCGCGGAGCACGCGCACGCAAATCTCACTGGGATTGAAATCAAGAAGAAGAGCTGCGAGCTTATTCTTAGGGAATAAGTATTAATATATATTTTTTATATAACACGGGAATTACTCACGTAAGATTATTATTATATTATTAGTTTAAGGTAGTTTCCTACTCGACAGACTGTTGGAATTGGGAAGCCAATGAATGACATATTTGACGATTTAAAATACTACTCATTTATTTATCGTCATTAGCAGGAGAGGTGTGTGTGCTCCCCTACTGAGGCGCGGAAACAACGAGACTGAAAATCTCATCTAAGCCTTCTAAACCAAATCTATACAAACAATAAGGGCACTGTTTAGTTTAATGTAAATAATATGTAGGTACGAAAGACAAAGACCTAATTATCTACAAGTTGGAGTGGAACAGATTGATTTTTGTAAGACTATTCCAACACAGACAGCCTGTCTCGCACGTCAAGGATACTGCAATCTCGATAATTAAAACATGCGTACGCGCACGCACCAGCACACCTGACTGTTATCTAGTTTTAACCGCTTGTGGTATAAGAAAAAAAAAACCAATAATAATTTAAGCATAATAAAAATAATGCTGTAAACGTGCGGAACCAATTTGCGGAAGTGGCATAATTAGATAGATTATAAAAAAAATATCATCGGTATATAATATTATGTACTTACCAAAATATGGATACATATATTCATTTGTACCAAAAGTACAGATTGTTTTCGTATACATATTTAGTTTATATGTTGGTACCTAAAATATCTAGAATAATCTAATTAGCGAAAAACTAGTACCTAACCGTCTTTTACTTCCAGCTACAAGACGCCAAAAATCGTAATATTCGCCATTTTCAAACAAAACTAAATTATGCAAAAATATTTAACGAGTATTTTAACCAAGGCAAAATATAAATATAAAGGTTAACTAAGAAGCAGGCTCATAAATTAATTTAATTAAATCAGATTCTTTTCGTTTGTAACTTTTAGATGCATGAACATATTTTATTCTTACTTCGAAACCTGTTTCCATACTTTGAATCCAAGACGGGCGAAGCGCATATGCTCGTAAAAACTTACATTGTATTCACATATTTATAAATAATAAAGTTAATTTAAAAAAAACTTCAAGACTATTACTACATGTATAAACGTAAACTAAAAAGTAGAAAAATTACAGTTAAAACAGAAATTAAAAGTCCTCATCAAAACTTTTGCTGAAGAAAACCACAAACCAAAACGTCATTTCTGTGTATATATTTTTGGTTTTTGTTGATTTTTTCAAGTGCTGAATCAATTTCGTTAAATAACATTTATATGTAACCACCTCTGAAGTATGACTTACTGAACAAAAAAATAATCATTAAAATCAATTCATAATTGGCGGAGTAATCGCTAACCAAACATTAAAAAAAACATACACTCGAATTGAGATCCTCCTCCCTTCGTCGGTAAAAAATCAATTAATACGATGCACTTATGAAACAAATGATGATGTTCGTGTTGTCTCAACCGAGACACATAATTATCACGCTTCTCAACGACACAACTATATCTATTATTCGCAATTTCACAGTACATTTAGTCATTGTTTAAATTTTTATGTCAAATTTCACAACGGAAATTGATTTTGTACGGTAAGTAATGGATTTGCATAAAAACAATAACAAAGCTAATAATACGTACTCGTACTTACTCATATGTCAAACTCTTCCCAAGAAATTAACGTATCGTAAACAATAATGATTAGGCAACCTAATAACTGCAATGCTACGAGGACTTTGTTAAATTTTCATTTCTAAAGACATTTTATCTAATAGATAGTTTTCAACACACCTATATACGTCATACATACTCGACCCTTGGAAAAGACTGAGAAGCAGTTGCGGTGCTGACAACACGATACTCGTAAACTCGTATTGCCATTTCCAAACAGTAAAGTTTCCATTAAACAGTTCTTTCAATTGTAAAACCAGTTTGACGGTTTCACCATTGGACCACTAACATGATCCTGCACTAGGGTGCTCGAGACGCCACCCGGTCACACTATGCCGGGTCGGAAACTCGCCCTGTAGTGTGTTAATAGTTAGTACTAAGTACTTACTACTAAGGGACCGTCCATTAATCACGTGAGGTTTTTTTTTTTGCATTTTTTACCCCTCCCCCCCCCCTCCCCTGGTGATACGTAGTGAGGTTTAAGACTACCCCCCTCCCCCCACCCAAAATCACGTGTAGTTTTAAATACCTACAAAGAATGTTAATTTGTCTTAATATTATCTTTAAATACAGGTATAGAATTTTATTCAGAAATTAAGTTTGATGAAAAAATAAATACACGTAATATCTTACTACACCCCCCCCCCCTACCCCTTGTGATATTTTGTGATTATTGGACGGTCCCTAACACACTACAGCCCCTCCAATCTCCCTGAGGGCGGTGTTCCTCAGAGTCCAGCCTCGACAAGCAGGTACTACCTCGAAGGTCGGTATCCGCACCTCTCCTCCAGTGAGGAAGGAAGAATACTCGAAAGAAACCATTTTGACGATATCATCATTATCATCCAGAGGCTTCTTTATCCCACTGTTGGATAGCACTCTCACAGGAGTCTTTTCCTTTATTGTACCATCTCTGTCTTGTCCTGTGCGTCGATGGCCACGATATCGTCGATACAACTTGCAGCTAGACGACCAAAGCTCTGCCTTTCTCACTCGACCAAAACTCAGACGATATCAGTAATAAAAAAAAAATTGGCTTTCTCTTGGCCGCCAACTCGCCTGATGTTAAGCGATGATGCGGCCTACGATGGAGCACGCTTGCCTAGAAGAAACCTAATCACTCTCGACTTGAAGACATCCAGATTGTAACTATCTGGGAACACCCACTCAGGAATTCCACAAACTAGCAGTTCGGACAATAAATGTGGAATCAAAGCGCTTCGTACGGGTTAAGCCTGTTCCTCAAACTCTATCACTCCGCTTCCCATTTTCCTTCTATTTTTTTAGCATGCGACCTAGCTCCCATTGTCTAGTCTAGGCAATTGTTCTGACATTTTGCAGGGTCAGACGTTGCACGTATATTTGTGTATCGATCGTCTACGTAGCTTGCATATTGACAGAGAGATTTTACAAGACGAAATTAACGGCAAAGTAAATTGATAAACAAGTTAGGAAACCAAATAACAAAAAAAAAATCTACTTTCGAAACTTTTAAAACGGTGTCGAGATAATAATAGTTAACTCTTAAAATACTTCAAAAGTATTACACTGAGAATAATAATAAAACAAATCAATTTTATTAGTTAATTGAATCAGGCGTTACTTTGCGGAAGTCCATTTTAATTTGTATATGACGAATTTCTAGTGTAATTCCGCTTCTACGTCGTTTCGTATAAATCCTTATTGTACTCGAAACGACGTAGAAGCGGTATTACACTAGAAATTCGTCATATACAAATTCAATTTTATTATACCCAGCCAAAGATCGAACAAGATAAATCTATATAAAAATCCCTATTTACCTTGGTCACGCAATAACTTGAAAACGACTTAACCGATTTCATTCATCATTTTCTTTTGTTTTCTAATACTTTGTAGAATGTTCTTATGGAAAGAAAAAAAAATTGCGCAGTAAATTGGAAATTTTCAAAAAACCTAACAACGATTTAACTTCGCGTGTTTGACAGTTCTAAGACAGGACAACGTCTGTCGGGATAACCCAACTGCATTGTACAAATTGTAACCAAAGATCAATAATTTTCCCTAATTTTTCTTGCTTTCGCGGACGCCGTCTTGTATTCTTGTACACTATCTCACTTCCACTATTAAAACGATCCAAATGACACCGAAATCCATTAAGCCGTAGGAAAGAAACCTCATACACTCTAGAAAAACATAACCCTCCTTCTTGCGCAGTCGGATAAAAAGAGGTTTAATTAGCTCTACATTCACTTATGAACTTTCTACCAATACCATATTATCTCAAAAGTAATTGCCCAACAAAACCTGAAATGTGAGCGTAAGAATGCACATCCAAGTACAGTCTGCACGTAAATGTACTTGAACTTGTATGTAGAACTAAAATTGCAACTGGCTATCTATTACGGTTCGAAAGATACAGTGGTAGGATGGACAGACAGACAGACAGCTTAGGCTGAGTAATAGGGTCCCGTTTAAGCCCTTTGGATACGGAACCCTAAAAATCAAGAGAGCAAAGTGAGTGTTACTAAAAGCAGCAATAAAGTCTTATAATTATAGTACCTAGTAAATTATTAATTAATTAATTTATAATGAATCCTCCCGCGAGTCTTGATGAGGTGATAGTACCTAGTGCCTGAAAGCAAGCGTCACGCTTGCCCATATAGCTTTCGACCAAAATAAAATGAATGCACGGGCCCAGAAGAAACGCGTTTTTGAAGATTGCAAAATGAGCGCCGACGCTCACTTCGTTTCAGTCGGTCTCTAGCCGTAGGAAGTGCAACACGCGACTAAATTGTTACATGATAACGAAACATCTGACAAAATTATGTCTTTGTGTGCTTTCCCGAAGTGTAAATACACAACAAAAAACCGCTATCTATTTTTGTAACAAATGTCCTGTACATGGTTATAATTAGGTGTTGAAGTATATGTCCGACGGTTTTGGCTCGTTTTTACTGAGCAAGTTCAATGGTTATGGCCCGTCCATTCAATTTATGGTCGAAGCACCAGACCAGCGGTATTTGGGACACCCTACCAGTCGTTCAAAGTACTCAAACTCGACAGCTCGATCCTCCTTCACCAGCTGAAGATGCCGCAGCCTGAGTACCGTGTCTTCACCCATTCACCCAGCGCCGGCCCTAGCCTTTGATCAGGGTAGAAGCAAGATTGTCTTTCGGCGCGTTTCATTTATGAAAACTATCGTACAGGAATAGATCTTTTATCCGGAATAAAAAGTAGCGCGTGTGCTAATCCAGGGTATTTCCACATCAAAAAATTATGCTACTTACAATGCAAGTGTGCCCCGAAGTAACCGAGGCGCCAGGCGCCTTTATAATTTTGGTTTTCTCTTTTTTTCTGCTTTTGGCACACCTTGCTATCTGGCACCTCTAGTGGTCAACCCATTATTTTGGCGTTGTCAAAGAGCTCTTACATCTCATTGTTCTGGACTCGCCAGCTCTCAACAAGACAACTTAAAAGACTACAAGGCTTTAGTGACTTCATCAAAAAACTCAGGAACTATCACAAAAATTATAAATACCATCGCGAAACTCTGATTTCGTCATACTGGAATGTAATTTTTTCAGAAATTACAAAGATATATTCTTAAGTGCTGAGACTTTTGCCGTTTTCTGTACATAGCATGTATCTGTATAATATTATATACCTACCATTTTACACTGTGGTGTTACGAAACCCAACGTCAGCGCTGCCCTAGTTATCAAGCCCCGTTGTTATTGAATATCTAGGTACTTCCTAGATCTAGTTAAATAAACATTACCGTATTGGCATACCTTTCATTTCTACTGGGCTTGTCATCTATGAAGTTCTAGTACATAGATAAATCATCCAGGTATAATATGCCTTGGTACCGGGGCAATATAATAATTACCGGTATCCCTTGCCTGTAGCAAGATGCTTTAAAAAGGCTTGAGATAGCCAGAGGTGGTGATACGCCCAAGCGAGCCCGGGAAAAGGGCAACAACGTTTTGTGACCGACGTTGTTATGGGCAGAGGAGAGACAAGACGCAGTTGTCTCGGGAAGACCGGTAGGGCAGTGCTGAGGGCTCCGGTGTGTTCCTCTGGAGACCTTAGAGTTCTTTTGACAAGCACTGAAGCTGGTCACCGGGGGGTTTTAGTGGGTATACTTTCATATACCATATAGACAGACGACCTAAGAGACCGTAAGGAAACGATGGATGCAGGCCGGCCCAACCGGCCCTTTTGGAGATCGATGGGGGAGGCCTATGTCCAGCAGTGGACGTCCTACGGCTGAAACGATGATGACTCCCATATAGCCCGGCTATACACCCCAATGCAATGTATCTTTAGATTTCCCTCTGGAAAAAGGGGTACCTAATGTGCCTAGTCAGAGACTTCCCTTACGCACTTACAACGTTTTTGAAGATAAAAAAATATTCAATGAAAATTTTAATAAGCCGATTGAGAATGATCTCTACATAGTATAAATTAAAGTCGCTATCCGCGTCTGTCTGTATGGCCGCTAACTCCTCCTAAACCACGCAACGGATTTTGATGCGGTTTTCACCATCAGTTAGATATTTTTTTACGGAAGGTTTATATATATGACTAGCGACCCGCCCCGGCTCCGCACGTAAATTACACCCGTGCGAAGCCGGGCGGGCGGGTCGCTAGTTGGTATTATTTTTAGAATAACATTGCAAATGTGTGAGAGCAATTTTCATGTTTATCCATACTTCTCTTCTCTATCTCTATCTCTACATAGTATAAATTGAAGTCGCTTTCCGCGTCTGTCTGTCTGTATGTCTGTATGGCCGCTAACTCCTCCTAAACCACGCAACGGATTTTGATGCGGTTTTCACCATCAGTTAGATACATTTTCACGGAAGGTTTATATATGACCAACCACCTCTGTTCGGCGGAGGGTATTGGTATGCCATCTCACAGGTTTTCCTAGTTTGGGTACCAATGCACTTCCACTAGGAATATTAATATGTAATGACACCTTGTATTTTAATTTAAGAAGACGTTTGTTATCAATAAATAAATTTTCATTTTCATTTTCATTTTCATTTTTCATATATAACTAGCCACCCGCCCCAGCTTCGCACGGGTGTAATTTACGTGCGAAGCCGGGGGGCGGGTCGCTAGTCTATACTAATATTATAAAGAGGAAAGATTTGATTGTTTGTTTGTTTGCATTGAATAGACTCCGAAACTACTGAACCGATTTGAAAAATTATTTCACTGACGGGAAGCTACACTATCCCCGGGTGACATATCTATACCCGTGCGAAGCTGGGGCGGACCGCTAGTATATTATAAAAGCGAAAAAGTAACTCTCTCACTCTGTCTGGATGTTTGCTCGCTTTTCACGACTAAACGGCTAGGCCGATCTTAACGAAATTTTGCAGGATGATAATTATGATACTTCGTAAGGGCGGACATAGGGTAGGTATTTTCCTCTTAAAAATAACTAATCAATAACTGGAAAACTGGAAAATCGCGGGCAACACCGCTGGACTCAGCTAGTATTTATATTTTAGCGAAGATTGAAGGAGGCTAATGTTTATTGTTCGTGTGTACCCGTATGTATGTTTGTTTAAATATTTTAATGTTTATAATATAATTATTATAATATTACTTCGGCCCACTATTACTTCGGCTTAACAGATTTTGATGTATAAAATGTGGTTATATTCTTCTTCATGCCCAGAGTATCATGGGATACATTTTGCAGTTGGGTAATATGCGTTGGATAATATGCAGTTGGGTAATATGCGTTGTCAAGATAAAAATATAAACACTAAAGTTTTCCCATTCAGTGATTTTTAACCGACTTCAAAAAGGAGGAGGTTATCAATTCGACTGTATAAGTTTTTTTCTTTAATAATCATCAATTCAAAAAACCGACTTCAAAATAAAGCAGTAAGTACGCTATTTTCTTCACTTGATTTCTCTATGCTTGCGGAAGACATATTTTTCCAGTTATTTTGAATTAAAAAAAATTTATAGAATTTTCCTTAGTTTTTTTTCAGAAATCGGTATCATAAACGACGGATTCTTGAGGTAAAAAAAAAAACAACCGAATTAAGAGCCCCTCTTTTTTGAAGTCGTTTAAAAATGTCACTCCTGTGGAGGGGACCGGGCGTTGAAACCTTGACTTTTTTCGTGGTTATACTCATGTTTCATGTTTTGCGGTAAATAAATACATTTACATATGTATATGTGTCTGTCTGCTCATGTCCTGTGCAGCGAACCGTGATAAGAAATGTGAGATGGCTTAAAACAGCTACACTCTATACCTATAGTATAAAGCCTTCGCCACACTAAAAGTAGGGAACCCGAATCGAACTGGCCGCCATCGCCAGAAATGCCATCCATGCGAAAATTTGTATGTATGGATGTATAGATGTATGGATGTTTGTTCCTCTTTTACGCTGCAACGGAACAACGGATCGACCTGATTTTTTGCATGGTCATAGTTCAAGAGCCAGAGAGTGACATCTATAGGCTACTTTTCATCATCATCATCATCATCACCATTTTTCATCACTACGCGGGTGAAACCGCGGGGCGCAGCAAGTTATAGATACGTAGAAGTCTCGCACTGTTCTAATTAATCGATTATTTCTGCCACGTACCTGTAAGTTGTGGAATGGCTTACCACCTTCGGTTTTTCCACTGAAGTATAATTTGGACTGCTTCAAACGAAGGGTGAATAGAGTCCTCAAACGTATAGGCAACGCACTGACAATGCCCCTGGTATTGTAGGTGTCTATAGGCAGCGGTGACTACTTACCATCAGGTGGCACGTAGCTTGTTTGCCACTTATTCTAATAAAAATCCTCGCAAATTGATATACAAGTAACAATATAATTTGGATTTGATTTTTTTTCGACTTTTGAATTTGAATTTTTGATATAAACCACGAAACGACACACAAGCGGTAAAATAAATTGTTTTTTTTAAACCCCCCGATAAAAGAGCTGGTAGTTTTTAAACGGCTGAACAGATTTTCATGAATCGTAGCTAAGTCACCTTTCAAACAACAAAAAAACTACATTAAAATCGGTTCCGCCGTTTTGGAGCTACGAAGATTTTCCCGATTCGTCCCGTAAAAAAAATCTGGTTACGGCCCTCATTATACAATACATACAGTATAATATTTCTTTACACACCGAAAATACAAATGAAACTTAAACTAACATAAAAAACAAATATGCCCGTATTATATGCCCGTTTCGACTCTAAAACATTTAATAATGTTCTAATTAAAAACTTGTTTCGTCCTGTTTGCTACCACTGTTCATCAATATCCAACTATCTCCTTGATTTTAGTGACCATCGACCTCATTCCACAAAACTCGGGACTTGAAAGAAAGGGGTCAGGACCAGTCCCAAGATAGTTATTGCATGTTATATTAATAACTATTATTTAATCTCCGGCAGTACCTTAATGCCCTACACTCTGCCTTAATCAGGAAATATTCAATTGAAACTTCCGGCAACTTATTCTGCGAAGATTTTATAAGTTGCAAAGGAATTTAATTATACCTAATATGCGGCGTTGCTGTGAACTTCGCGAAGATCGGAATAGAACATTTACATCGATGGAATAGACTAATTTATTCCGATCTTAGTAAATTACCTTACGTAACCGAAAAGATTTTCACAAGACTAGGCATTTTCATCACGACCGTAGCGAGGGTATGTGGTTTTTGTTGTTATATAATAATAGTATTCGGAACATAAAATATGAGATAAAAACAAAAAACTATTAAAAAAAAACTAACATTTGTACGCTGTAACAGGCAAGGACATGAGATACGTCTCCATTCTTACGACCATTTATGCTACTTTATAATATACTAGCGGTCCGCCCCAGCTTCGCACGGGTATATATTATAGCCTATGTCACCCGGGGATAGTGTAGATTATCAGTCATTATTCGTCGTTAGTATTATTCGTCAGTGAAAGAATATTTCAAATCGGTTCAGTAGTTTCGGAGCCTATTCAATGCAAACAAACAAACAAACAATCAAATCTTTCCTCTTTATAATATTCGTATAGATGTATGTGTACCTAGTACCTCTAGTATAGTATATTTCTCTATGCTAGTACCTACTATGTTCTGACAAATAAATAATGTGAATTTGACATTTTCAACCACAATTTTTCTTCTCTAAATAATGAGTTGATTAATAAATATTTATTTATTAAAAGTGAGAACGGACCTTCGTTCTCACTTTTCAAAGATATAATGAACCTATTTTCGAGTTTTTGAAGTGAAACTTCTAATGCGACTTCCAACAAGGTTGCGTTAAACGTTTAACGCTACCATGGAGGGGGAATAGAAAGAGACAGATCGAGAGTTTCACTTCTTCCGGGCGGAGGGCCTACACACACATTTTTTTTGTTTTCGGTTAAAATATATCTCAAAATCAGATCACTTTGTCACTACCAAATCATGACGTCATAGCAGCTGAAGATGTCAAACCAGAAGCGAAAGTTCCTAATCTCCCTTATCAAGCACATGACTGTTATCGGACAAGGAATTTAAGACGTCTGCGCACTCTGTCCTATTCTGTGCCGGGGATTAGATAACGCTGATAATCCGTATCAGTGACTTTTATTTTCCATTGTGAGCCGATTTCCTATATTCCTTTGATAGCGAATTTTGCGATCCGTGTCACATGACTTTGTTTACTGCGCTTTATCAGAACGTGGAATATTGGACACTTATTACTTGCATATAAGTTATGTAGTCACCTATACTCGATCCAAGTTTTTTTAGCTCTGATAGCTGCAGTAGATTGTAAAAAGTTAGCTAATAAAAAAACGGGTGCGCCGTAGATGTCTCGCCCAGGGCGCTGGTAGTGCTAAAACCGCCACTGTTTGTATTGAACTTTGTAGGTTCTTCCATACAAATTACAAAATGTAAGTTTGTAATAGCGAAACAATATTTTTTGTATAACATAACTTCAAATTAACGACTTTGGGATTTTTTCCTTTATAGGTATGTGCTGTGAGACATTGCGTCTTGCCAAATTTCATGATTCTAGGTCAAAGGGAAATATGTACGTACCCAATATAGGTTTTGATTCCGTTGTGAAAATATGCAACATAAACGGTCATTGCTTTTGATCGCGTTGACTTACAAGTTTGATTTTTTGACTGCTGAAAGAGACCGTAGACCCTAGTATTTGATATAAATGTTAACTTGATACCTCTACGCGTTTCTGAGATAAAAGGGCAACAAAGTGATCCTAGTGTTCCGTTTCATTTTGAGGTACGAAACCCTAAAAATCGTAAATTTTGTTTAACTTTTTTATTATATAAATAATAGGATTGTATTAATGTTGATAATGAGGGAGACCTTTGCCCACTACATGACCAATAAAGGTTATAATAATAGACTTGCGTTTGACCGACAACAATCAGTTGGTATATCACCTAGGTTTATTATTATACGATGTACTTTTATACTCGGATACGTTTTATTGGTTTAGGTAATAGAATAGGTATTTCATAGAACAATGGAATGGACACGGAAGATGTGTTCTAATGGAGGAAATAGCAATGCAGTGGATGGAGATTGCTTCTTCAATTTTTAGCATCAATTGTATGAACTCAAGGTTGGCTGTTGGCAATATCCTTTTATTGTAACTACTCATCTATAGAGTTACACGACACAGTGGTACTAAACCGAAAGGAGGACGAAACGAGATAAATTGATTTAGTTGGTCAGAATAAATATTAGGTTGTTATTTTTCTGACGAATAAGAACTGAGTTTCTTTTCTTTTTAGAGAAAAAACTTTGCAGTTTTTACTCGTGTTCAAGCACAGATTTTAAATCAAATATTGAGAGAGGAGTAGGGATCGAAAATACAGATATCCACTTACAGAGTACTTTTTAGCTCTTCCGTATTTCTAGTCAGTATATAGGTATATTATAGATGCGTGGAAGTCTCGCACTGTTCGATTTGATCGATTGTTTCTGCCACCTGTAAGTTGTGGAATGGCTTACCACCTTCGGTTTTTCCTCCGAAGTATAATTTGGACTGCTTCAAACGAAGGGTGAATAGAGTCCTCAAAGGTAGGCAACGCACTGACAATACCCCGGGTATTTCAGGTGTCCACTTACCATCAGGGGGCCCGCAGCTTGTTTGCCACTTATTCTATTAAAAAAAGACAGCAGCATTCTAAGACCCTGGCTCCAGGATCATTCCGTACCCCTGACCATGACTGTCAAAGTAAGTCAATAAACTTATCAGGTAAAAAATTATGCAACAGCCAGCAAATATTTATCAATAACAATCTAATCAGTTTGTACTCTATCAGATCTTATCGAATGATAAGAAAATACTGGTTTCAAGTCCAATGTGAAGTTTTTATCGGGTTTTTGGCAATGGCCTTGGTAGATGGGTATCAATCAATTTTTCAAAATATTAATTTTGGCTTCATCGGAGCCATTTTTATGTAGACTAGCAGCGACTCGCGGTTTCACCTGTTATCCTACAGAAGTAATGACTTTTACGGGATAAAAAGTAGTCTATGTTTTAATCCAGGGTATATCAACAGTAATTAGCCTATCATGTTCCCTCTGCCTTAGCTGGGACTCGGGTCTTCCTTTCTATATTAGTATCACTATAAAAATAGTGGCAGTGAGCAGGGCACCTAGCACGCAGAACAGATGGCCGATGGGGCCGAAAGGTTCTCGAATGGAGACCACGGACCGGTAAGCGCAGCTGTGGGTGGTAAGGTCCACCCACTAGATGGACTGACGATTTAAATGAGACCGCAGGGAAACGCTGGATGCAGGTCACTTTTGGAGATCGACGGGGGAGGCCTATGTCCAGCAGTGGACGTCCTACGGCTGAAATGATGATGATGACAAAATTGTGTCTCTTTTTAAAACATTGGAATATTGATGGGTGTGGCATTTAGTTCCCGAAACACTGTTATGTGTACTATTTCGGAGCCAATGGGTACATTTCACATTATGTAAAAATTCAGTTTTTAAATAAACGAATTCGGTTTAATTGAAAATGTTTTATTGGGCCGTTCATTACGAAGTATAAAGATCATAAACTCCGGAACTAACATGGCTAGCATTCCACCGTCTAGTTAGCCAAACGCATAGCTAAAGTGAAGTGTAATTTTACGCGTTTCATTGTTCATTCATGCACTGATAACCGAGGCAAAGTAATTTCTATTACAGAGGCCTGCAGTCTAGCCTTGTTTTTAGGGTTCCGTACCCAAAGTGTGAAAACGGTGTGTGAAAACGGTGTGTAAGTAACGGGACTACTAAGCCTACGCTGTCTGTGTGTCTGTCTGTTCGTATGTCTGTCTGTCTGTCGTCCGTCCGTCCGTCCAACCTTTTAACAGCTGTATCTTTCGAACCGTAATAGATGTTGAAATGATCACAGAATATGTAATGTTACGACGGATTAACTAAGAAATAATAATCAAATCTAAAAGTAAGAACTAATAGGAAAGGAAACGTATTTATTTGCTCTAATGTAAAAACGGTAATACGTACAAGCGTCAAACTTGGCATGATTATACTTAGTACACATTCAAATAAAAAATAATGGCCAAGTGCGAGTCGGTGACAAATTTCTGTTCAACACCAAGATAAGCAACGTCGGACGCGGCGGTACTTGGATGGGTGACCGCCTGCGCGTGATGTTGTCTTTTTGCACTACTTTCTGTATTTTGTGGTGGTGCGGAACCAGCGAACTAATAACTACTTTTTAGTTCGCTGTACGGAACCCACAGTGCGCGAGCCCGACTCGCACTAGATCGGTAATTTTTTTGCATGTGGACTATTAGTTAGCAAAAAGTGTCTTAGTGTGCGTAATGCTTGGAAAGACAAATCCAACGAACCCAAACTCGACGGGGTTATGATGTGTCGTTTCATTTAGGAGTTCCTATGGCAACTTTCTGTCTCCATCATCAGACCAGCTCGATGATACCATAACATAGCATTAAAGCTCTTCTTGTGTCTCTTGTCTTATCTTCTCGTTTGTTTGATCTGAGGCTTCTTCTAGGCAAGCGTGCTCCACCGTAGACCGCATCATCGCTTAACATCAGGCGAGTTGGCGGTCAAGCGCAAGCCTATTATTTATTTTAAAAAAAAAGTTTTATACCATCTAATTAAATTTCACTCTTATTTCGCTTTTATATTCTAGGTCTGTGGTATATATAAATTAATAATGAATCGCAAAGGTCTTTCTCTACAATTTATCACTACATGGTCATAATCTTATCATAATAGCAACAGGCTTGTGCATTTGAGTACCTACCACGGTACCTAATTGATATTCTAAAATCTAGGGCAAACAAATATTAATGTAGAGTTTAAGTTTGTTGTCGAATGAATCGGTTTCTTCTAGAGAAGCGTGCTCCATCGTAGACCGCAACATCGCAGTTGTCAAACGCAAAAATATTATTCAATTTTAAAAAAACCGGACAAGTACGAGTAGGACTCATGCTCTGAGGGTTCAGTTGGACGGAACTCTCAGAACGCGAGACAAAAAACAACTAACCGCAGTTGAAATATTGAAAGACAATCTTAACTTTGAAGTTGACAATAAGGTTCTTCGATACAATAACAACTAAAAAAATTAAGTTTGTAATTGTAAAACAAAATTTTTTATATGACATAACTTCAAATTAACAACTTTTAAATTTATTCCTTTATATGTGCTGTAAGAACTTGCCTCTCGCCAAAATTAATGATTCTAAGTCAAGGAGAAGTAACCTATAGTTTTTGATTCCCCTGTGAAATCGCAAAATATGCGACATAAACGTTCATATCTTTTGATTGCGTTGACTTACAACTTTTATTTTTTTACAACCGAAAGAAACCGTAGACTTAAATATTTAGTATAAATTTCAACTTGATAACTTTACGCGTCCTTGAGAAAAAGGGTCTTGACAGACGGACAGACAGACAACGAAGTGATCCTATAAGGGTTCCGTTTTTTCCTTTTGAATTGCGGACGTATGGCAACCCTAGTCAAAGCAGAGTTATTTCAAATTCAATGACAAAATAATTAATTCTAGAAGCGCATGTCAAGATTGTAGTCACTTCAGCATTTGTTTATCAAAATTCTAGTGTGCTCTTATCAGTTAGAACAAACTTCAGGTCTGAAATATGAATTGTGTAGATAGATATTAAAATGATTTGAGACCACAGACCTCTATCAGGAAAGACACCGCAAGTTCATCTACATTCAGTATTAAATCCCTAGTTCAGATTAAGCTTCTTAGTCTTGAACAACGTCGCAAAGTTTCTAGTCTATCGGTTTTTTATCAGATACATTTCGAAGAGTTTACAATTGTACATCGGATTACATGATCTAATTCCCTCGTGCCCATTTTTTTATCGGACTGCCAGAGCGGGCATGGAAAATCGACACCGATTTATGGTTGATATCCTGAAAACCGTTGGCCTACAAAGTGCTTCGATTCCATTTCTATTGTGCGAACTGCTAGTCTGTGGAATGCGCTGCCTGAATGGGTGTTCCCTGATAGTTACAATGTAGGTGTCGTCAAATCAACTGATTGGCTCTTGATTTGAAGACACTCAGATTATACCACCCAGGTTGTTTTCTAGGCAAGCGTGCTCCATCGTAGACCGCATTATCGCTTAACATCTGGCGAGTTGGCAGCCAAACGCAAGCCTATTATTGAATTTAAAAAAGGACTCCTAATAAATTCAGTTCAATCTCTGTCCGTCTTCTTAGAAGTGTAGTAGCATGTCAGACTTTAGTTAAAAATTGGTAGTAAACTACAGTACCGATATGAACAATGGTGGCCGAACGGTAGCATGTGCACTTTACAATCTGACGGTACCACGTTCGATCCTCGGTTCAGCACAAATGATTTATTTTGTACTTACATAAATTATGCAGTTTTGATGCCATCGCTAAAAATCGGTGAAGGAAAATATTGCGAGGAAATCCGTACGTCCAAGTACTTCAAAAGTTCAGTCATATGACATTCACCATCATGCACTAGGCCAGCACGGTTGAATATTCCCTGAATAATATAATTATGAATAATAAACTAAACTAAACTAAACTATAGTCGGAGTAACCGGCTTAATCTTACGTGAGTAATTCCCGTGTAACATAAATAAAATGAATAATATAATATTTATTTCCGAGATGAAAAGTATCATTATGTCACTCTCCAGCCCATGAAGTCTAACTTACCCATTGCCATTGTTGTGTGAAGAGGACCAAACAAACAAACACACTTTTTACCCACGACGGAGAAGGTATTTGCTTTTAGGATGTGACGTTGTTAGTTTGTGTGTGCAAAAAACTAATGCAATTTATACACTTTATCTACACAACGGCTGACCAGAACTTTTTAAAGTGACTTGATCGGGAGTGTTCTTACCTATGATTCAAGAAAATCTCTTCTTTTTAAGATCATCAACTCTTTTCAAATTTTGGTATTTATATTTGTTCATTACCACCCTGATAGATGATTACCGCCCAGAGGATCACACAGTGGGTGCCTGAAAATGGACAAAGGAGCCAAGGCAGGCCTAGAAAACGCTGGCGGGATGACCTCGACACGTTCCAGATACAGTGGTCAAGTCAGGCGGTTGATCGCACTGTCCGGAAAGAGATGGGGGAGACCTTTGCCCAGGAATCCAGGAAAGTATAACCTCGTAACGCACACAGTTCTTAAAAAAGTACTTTAATGAAGTAGTGGTTACATCCCAGAACTTTATCCAATTTCATCAGCCTGACGCCCGGGGTACCATAAGGTACATTTTTCAATGTTCAATGTCTTGGGTCAGAACCATGCAAACCTTTTAAAAGAACTCTGGACGAAGCCCAAGAAAGAAGAGTAAAACCTGGGCCTTAGGAGGATAGGATAATTGAAAAACCAAATTTGTTCATTCGTAAAATTTGTATGACTATGAAGATGAGTATGTATCTACATACTCCTTATTGTGCAGACTAGAATTAATTAAAAGTACATACAGGTAATTAAATAACTAGTGCTATTATTGGTCACCTTTTCCCTACTAGCAATATCTTCCAGGCAGCCACTCAATGAAAGGAGTTTACATACTAGCAGACAGGCATCCATTCAATGGATCTCAAACTTCTCTATTATGAAGGGTTACTGATATATTACAAGGATTTAATGAATAATAAATTTAGAAACATACATGATTTCAGAATGAGACATACCAAAAACAAATAGCTGTATAATCTAAACAAAAGACAAAATTCATAATATTTTGTGTAAACAAATCATTTGTGTGGCTATGCGGACTATTAAGACAGAGATGGCATATAAGAAGAACAGCGTGGAATATAAGGATGGCGCTAGATGTACTTACATCTTAATTTTTTGCGACTCCAAGTGCATTGACCACATAGAATTGAACATGTCAAATTAAAATTAACGTTATTTACACTGCTAACGAATGTCATCACCGTATTGATTAAAACTAAAACTTTTTAAAACACTTTGGTAAATGCACTCCAGTTGAACAGTTGCTGTGTAGTTAAATATTGCAGCGTCCGTGTGATACCGGAAACCGTAAGATATTTCCATTTATCTAGAACTAAAGTTGGATAAAAGTATTTTTCTAACTCACCAATGTATTCTGATATCCCAATCCGGACTCATCGTCGGAAGTCTCGTCTTTGCCCTGTATCTCCTTCATTTTCGGCCAAAAAGTTTTTTAGTTTACACACAGAACTGATTTACCAAAACAAAACAGCACACGCGCGTTACGAAACGAATAACTTTTTTTTATTACTTGAGACGAATTGCTGAGGTTCAGAGCGTCCGGCCGCGGGCAGGCATCTCCCCGCTCGTCGTGTGGGGACCGTACGATAACAATAAGATAATTTTGTAATTGACCAAACGCGATTTCATGCAAATTGCTCGCGCGCCGCCGGCGGAAATCAACACACGTTCATGCAGAACGTCATCCATGGACTGACTGACATTTGAGACAAAAAGTGACAGCTACGCAGTGCGCATTCAAAAGAATATAAATCCCAGCCTTGAACTTGAACTTAATTCTTATCTATTTCAATTAATGCAGCTCCCATTCATTGAACACGACTGTAATTGAGTTTTATTATTATTTACAGAACTACCTACAAGAACCGGTAAAACACTACCAAACGTAATGAATTTAAATCAAACGCTGCGAAACATTCAAATCAAAATACTTATTCGGAACGCAACTACGAATAAACTTTTTTATCAATAACGTTCCGTTCCGCATATGATTTCATGATTTTTTATTGTATCGTTTCGTCTTTAAGATAATACTTTTATCAGTTTTTTGCACAAAGCATACACACAATCACATGTTAGGTGACTAATATCTTTGTACCTACTATCTACTACCTAAACAATTATTCAAAGTAGGTACAAAAAATGCCGGCACCGCGAAACAGCTATGAACAACAGCTCTACAACAGCAGCTGTATGCTGCTGTGACATGAACGATAAACCGCTCTTCTTTTATTATAATCTGAGCTAAAAGGCAATGTGTGTATTGTCTAACAATATCAAATATGTATGTACGTATGTATATTCCTGTAGACAAGAACACGCGTATTTCCGTACACGATGTTTTTAGCGCGCCAACGCGACACGAATCTTCGCCTGCTAATGTAGCCCCAGCATTAGGGACATAATGTTTTGATGCAGGAAAAAGTTAACCGTAAATTACACCCGTGTAAAGCCGCGGGTCACTGGTTTATATATAAGAAGATGATGAAATTAGGTATTAATTTTATAGTAAAATATTGTGGTCTGATGAGGGATGACTATAATTGCTTATGTCATTATTATGCGGGGAAAAAATTGAGCAATTTATTCCCGCGCAACAATGACAAGCAAAAGCCTTGATCTTGACCGATCAGATAAAGTTAAACTGTATGTACCTACTTATACATAGAAACACTAAGCAATTCATGGTCCAGCGATTGCCAATCACAATGTAGGTACTCAAATAGCAAATAGTAGACATGCGGGCTTTATTTCTTTCTAAAAATAGAAGGAACCACTTACTAGCTAACTAATTTACGTAAGTATCATAAATAGGAGTTTCTTATAATATAATGGAAAGTAAGTAGGTACCTCATAGAGAGAAGTAAATAGAACGGAAATAAGAAGGAAAATCTGTCGCCAGGCATTATGACAGAATTGATTGAACGTTCTTATTTATGTCAACGCGTCGAACTCCGCATCCAAAGAACTTGGCTCTTACTCTCTCGGGTTAGGTCTCAAAGTTGTTTGTCCGCATCACAGTTGCTAACTGATTCCGAATGACTGACGTTTCGTTTATTTGGGTGCAACTGGCTACAACACAGATATACTGTGGACTACAACTAATTTCTTACAAAAATACCTTCACAGCCGTTCTAATTTAAACAAAAAAATAATGTTCTTTTCAGTGGTACCTATACCTTGGCTAAAAAGAGTACAAAAATATAAATTAATGTATATTTTTGATAAAACTCCAAACTAAATTAAAACAAGTGATTTGCTAATATAATTGAACATAAACTTCCTTTTGCTGTGGGTACGTAAAAAACAGCAAAACTTCGTAATTATTGCATTTTATTCAACGTAAAACTCACATATCTAGCTACATTATATTACATAATTTTATTATTATTTAAGTTTTTATTTATTATTTATAAGCATCGATATATTATTTATTCTATTACATGGATGTTTATAAGGTTTTATATTCCTCAAAATATTATGTACGATAGAGAATATAAAAAAATGCCATTGTTTTAATGCTAAATAGTAACTATTCATAACAGAATTATACTACCCTAACTACTTACATCAATATCTCGTTAAATATTTTAATTCTTATATTGATTTTATAACACACGTCGTATATATTTTCTTACGGTAATTTATAAGATACTATTACGGTAACTCCTAATAATATAAATAAAAACAGAGCATGCAAGTAGCGACAAAAAAGACATAGAGTCTGATTTTTTATTCAACTTTCAAACTCCTTTGATTTCCATTTCCGCGAGGAACCAATACCACTGCGACAGGCGTTTTTGTTGGAAATCTACTATATTCCCAAAAATATTTTAATATATTTGGGAATATATAATTATATTTCTAACTAAATAAGTAGGTATACGTAAGTACCTATGTCTTCATCAAAACTCGCATTTGCTTATAGTTTAGTAGGTAGATATAAGTCTTTGCATATTTGGGATAATCTAGCCACAGAGTAATATGATAACAATTACATATTTATTTCTGGAAAACCTAAAATGAACTACTAAATGTATTGACCGAAATGTATCCAGTAGATTGCGTTGAGCACAGAGAAGAGAAGAGGGAAGAAGACGCGAGAAAAGCGGTCAATGTTGACGGCGCGCTGCTTCGCTGTTGCGGTTTCCGCTGCGTCCTGGAAAAAAGTAACAATTCATCTTACTAATACCACCTCATTTTCATATACATTTCTGGGTTAGGCCCCATAGTAATCCATGGAGCTGGGGTCTTAGAATACTGTTCCGGTATCCCCTGCCTATCGTATAAGCCGACTAAAAGGGGGCCTTTGGGCTTGTGGGTGGTCAGATTTAGGGATCTGACCCCCCATTCAGCAAGCCCAGGGAAGACAACGGCACGGTGTGGCCCAGGCTGTTGTGAAAGAAAGGAACGGAAATGCCCTGAGCATTTCCCGGGAGCGTTGCTTCAGGCAGTGTGCTAGGACGATACTGGTGCGGTCCTATGGAGATCCCGGTACCCTCCGTCTGGCACAAAGGTCGGCCACTGAGAAGGTTTTAGTGGGTGCAATCTCACATAACTCGGCTTCACCCTAATGCAGCTGGGTATCTTTTGAAGATTTTCCCCCCGTCAACAACAACTACGTAACTTTAGCAGAACATAAATCTCTATCTCTTCTCTACATAGTATAAATTAAAGTTACTTTTCGCGTCTGTCTGTCTGTATGGCCGCTAACTCCTCCTAAACCACGCAACGGATTTTGACGCGTTTTCACCATCAGATAGATAATTAGGAGCGACCCGCCCCGGCTTCGCACATAAATTACACCCGTGCAAAGCCAGGCGGGCGGGTCGCTAGTAAACCATAAATAAAATAATAATTTAGTACTCTAGCTCACCTTTGGTTTGCCAGACCCATCACCCAGGACTATGTTGATGAGGCAGTATTCCATCAATGCCATGAACACGAACCTGAAATATAAGATAAAAGAAACTTAGCGAGAAGCCGAAGATCAGGGGGTCTAGACAAGAGCCACTTTCTGTTAGCGTTCACGCCTGCGGAAAGATGAAATTGTATGAAAATGACATTGACGATGACATAAGCTTGAGCGAAATTATCTCAAGTATCCGCATCCGCAAACGTTAACACTTAGGTACAGAAAATGGGTCTTGTCTAACCCCCCAGGCTGCTGAGTGGAGTAGCCAATGCGAGGCCTATGTCCAGTTTATTTTATTTTATTTGGTAAACATACAGTGATAAATAGCTAAATTAAATTACTGATACATTGTACCTATAATTAAACGCTATTTAACAGTTTTCGCTTATTGAAAAAATTTTTGCGCATATAGATGAAAAGAAAGATATTAATATAATGATAGAATAAAAACAAAATAGGTAGGTATATTATACTTTTTTATGCTATGAAACACAAGACAGTCAGGTAGACACACCAAACCAGCTTTTACTAATATGCTGTCTAATTAAATGACCCCCTGGATCCGCCCTTGATCTAGTGATGGCTAAGATTTATCTTATCTTTCAAGAAGAAGCAATACATACACAGTACAAACAGACATGAAGGCATCGACAGCTTTTAAGTAGGAGACAGGCGGGAGCTGCGCTTGCGACTTGGCGTGCTGAGTGGACAGCGTCAGGAGTGACGTCACGCCGAGCGTCACCCGCGCCGGCGCCGCATCGGGCTTTATCCAGAACGACACCCACTGAGGAAAAACATTAATTTATATTAAAACTAGCCGCCCCATCTTCGCCCGGGTATAAGTTTTATTATATACTAGCTGCGCCCCGCGGTTTCACCCGCGAAGTGATGAAAAATGGTGACGATGATGATGAAAATGCCTATGTCACTCTCCAGCCCTTGAACTATACCCATGCAAAAAATCTGGTCGATCCGTTGCTCTGATGCTCCGTGAAAGAGGACCATACAAACCAACAAACTTTTCGCAAGTATGATTTTACTTGTACCTACTAATAATAATGCCGAGTTAGACGAATCTCGAAATGGTTTTCGAATTTCTTATTAATTCTTATTGTAGACAAGATCTCTGCTTCTTTTCTCTTCTTCAGATAAAGTCAAAACCACCACAAACCCTCAAGTGAATTACTTCACTAGTCATTAGACCTCAATATACCTAGTAATTAATCCTTTTATCAGCAGGCAATCCTCAAACTCGCTATCAGAGAGAAAAGTCAACTGTCCTAATAACTTGCAAATAACAAATGATAATACTAATCGCACGTCTAGCTAGACTAGGACTAGCTTAGCGTTTATTGCCTATTCATAAATTTTCTAGGGAAAGCTAAGCTAACCAAAATAGTTACCCTTTAGTTTTTACTTATTGACTTGTGAAAATTTCAACTGGTTCGAAAGTTACAGCCGTTAAAAGGTAGGACCACAGACCTATATCAGGTCTGGGGCCTTACATCCAGTTTAGGTGATGAAAAAATGTTGCGCGACTGTAAACAGTCGTTCACGTTCGCGTGATTTTCCAACTCAGCGGATTGATACCGCGGTAAGAGTTGGGCGTAAGGCCCCTGTGGGTAGGAAGGACGGACCGACAGACAGCGTAGGCCTGGAGCTAGTGACTTACAGACATAATGACGATCAGACAGGTGGGTATGTACGTGTTGAAGAGATGGTACCCCAGCCGTCGCTTCAGCTTGAAGATCACCTCCAAGCAGGTGAAGTTACCTGGAAATTAGAACAAATGTATAATTATTTCGAGTGATTTTTAGGGTTCTGTAGTACTACAAGGAAACTTTATAAGTTCTTTCTGTCCATCTATCCGTCTGCCTGTCCGTCTGGTTCTGGTAAATGTGAGATGGGGATGAAGATTTTTTCACTCCATCCATTCCTTCGTTTATTTATCGTTGAATAGGTATTTTGAAAAGAAGGTAGTTTACTAGTTAGGTTGGTATACCCTTCGACTAATTTTTTTATTTTGGTCGAAGGGTATATAGGCTTGAAAGGAAGATTTGATACATCGCTTTTTATCTAGAAATATGACCCGCCAAAGTGCCAAAAAAATAACTCCTGCATTTTTTAAAGGGCAAGTGCCATTGTTAGCCCAATAAAATACAAGCTTACTAACACTACAAAAACAGTTGGTCTGCCATAGCCCGTCGAAGGTCTAAAGACAACCTAAAAGCTGAAGCCCACTAGCAGTTGGCAGCGTAGCCGTATACCCAGAATGCTGGCGAAACGCTGATTGGCAATGGGTAGAGCCAGAAACACGCAAGACTGAGCGAGGTAATCGAGTCCTAAAGGGTCGGCAACGTATTTGTGACACCTCTAGCGTTACAAGTATCCATATGACGGTGACTGCTTACCATCAGGCATCAGGCCCGTCTGCTTGTTAACCACCTATGGCTCAAAAAAAAAGACGCTCTACAATATTTTTTACCCCCGACGCAAAAAGAGGGGTTTTCGTGTGTATCTGTGTCTATAAGTGGCATCATAGCTCCCAAACGGCTGAGCCTATTCCGATTTAGTTTTTGTTTATTTGAAGGAGACTTGATCGAGTTTTCTTGTTTAGTTCATGAAGATTATCAGCTTTTTATTGAGGGTTTAAAAAAAACAATTTATTTTTGTAGTAAATGAGGCGAGTTTCCTGTCCCCTAGAGCTCAATGTCTCGACCTCAAACCGTTCAAATATGTAACCACATCTGAGTTTAGCATAGTGTTATTTAGCTTGTATATATTTTTAATCTTCCAATATTATTGCACAAATTGCATACCTATACAGGGTTAGGTACGCGAAATGGGTGTGTACCAAGGAAGATAACCCATGGATCCTTGGTGTGTAGCTGTGTATGTACTGAGCCGAAAGGTGTCCGTTATACCAAGGATCCATACTTAGGGTTATCTTCCTTGGTTATACACATCGTTACGAACAACTTTTACTACGGAACCAACCCGGAAATCGCGAAAAAATAATTCAGCTGCTCCATACGTTTTGCCGAGAATGACTGTTTTCTAATGGAACATCTGATATTTTTGCGATATTAGAGTTTCTCTCATAGTAAAATGTGGGTACCATGGACCCTTTTCCCTTCCCGCGTAACCCAATAAAAATACCTACTCAACTGATTTTTTTTATACATTTTTTTTAAAATCTTTTTTGCTTTACAAAGTAATCTGAGCATGTTTTCAACCTAGATTACTCATTAGCATTATCGGCTGAAAGTGGGTCATTTCTCGGATTAACGCTCGAGATGGACTTGAAATGATGGATCATATCGGATTAGCGTTGTTGGAACAATTCCATTAGTGATTCGCCATTTTATTGTTCATTTACGACACCGTAATTAGATGTGTATTTTGAGGGCATCTACGAACAACAACCCTAATTACGGTTTTAACGAAGATAGGATAGGTAAGCTAAGCATGTTTTCGTAAATATGGCCAAAATGTTTTTTTTCACCTTTCTAAAAATGACAATTGGCTTTAGTTAAATAGCCCGTTGGTCCAGTTGGTAGTGAACCTACCTTCTAGGTTCGATTCCCACCAAGGACAAACATTTAATTTTATGTGATGAACATTTGTGTTTGTTCCAGTTATGTATTTAAAACTATATTATATGTACCTACCACAGAAAAGAGAAGAATTATTTTTTTCTTTTCTGTGGTACCTACCTATGTATATCCAATGTATATCAGTCTCTGGCAGCCATATCACAAGCTTTGCTTAGTTTGGGGTCAGATGATCATTTGTGTAAAAATGTCCCGAAATATTTATTTATTTGTATAGTTTAGGTTTAGAGGATAGCGGAAAAAAAATCAAGTTTGTTCCTATGTGAGTTTGAGCTTTCTTTTTTCTGATTGGTCCGAGTTCGTGCTTTCGAGCCTTCGGATCAGGGTTGCCGCATGGCCCAATTTTGCCGGGACAGTCTCGATTTAGCCAGGACAGGTCCCGATTTTGATGTTTTTTTTTTAAAATTACATTGCCATATAATGCGTTGACCCACATCGTTCAAGTCGCAAATCGCACAATGACGCGTCGCAAAAACTACGCGTCGACCAGAGGGCCGTTCATTAATTACGTTTTGGCCATTATATCAGTCTACTTGTTGAAGACTCTTCTGTGTAAGTTGTGTCTGTGTGTATATTTGAAGGTACGGCCAGCAGCAGCACCGACCAGTGGAGTACACCTGCGTGCAGTCAGCCGTGCTGTTCTGCACCAGCTCCAGCTGCGGTAGCTCGATGTGCTCGTCCACCACCAGCGGCACCTCCGGGTCCCACTGGAAGACCAGGTCGTCTGTCGTGTGGGACACTGGAACAAGAAATTACACTCAGAAATGTAATGCGAAATACAACTGACTGACTGTATCATTAAAAAAAAAAAAGTAAATATAGAAACATGTGGTTTTCAAACATTTTATTTATATTACACCGGTCACTCCGACTATAATTTCAACCGCATTAGGCAGTCTTTTTCAAGGTGAATGCACGCGTCCGGCTGCGTCTCGCTTGGCACTCTATAAACTATAGTCGGAGTGACCGGCTTAATCTTATGTGAGTAGTTCCCGTGTAATATTAAAAAATAAATTTAAAAAAAACATAAGTAAAGTAGTAAATATAGTTTAATTTTTAAACTAAAAATATGTCTATTGTCACGAAATCTCGAAAACGACTAGACCTAGAAGTTACGCGGAAAGGGTGTGAGGTGTGAAAGCCGATAAGGAACTGTTACATTTTTTTAAGTAAGTTTTACTTTGGGACCAACCCTGAAATCGCGTAAATATAGCTGTACCATAGTATACATATTTGGGCTAATTACCAAGATACAGGTGTTTCTACACGTAGTTTGGGCATTAGTGCGATTTACAAGTAGAAATGTATATAGGTACTAATAACTGAATAAAATAATTTTGAATATCGTCGAGAGTGAATGACTGTGTTTACTGTGGAACAGCTGATACAATGTCAAAAGTAGGTACTACGATAAGTCATTTCAAAAATGTTAGGACAAAATTTTAATTTATATTTCTTTCACAATGCAGCCAGAGTTCTTGGCACTTTACCACACGGACAACATCTTGTGTTTTATTTTTGACTAGCGGTCCGCCCCAGCTTCGCACGGGTATAGATTATATATCCTATGTCACCCGGGGATAGTGTAGCTTCCCGTCAGCGAAAGAATTTTACAAATCGGTTCAGTAGTTTCGGAGCCTATTCAATGCAAACAAACAAACAAACAATCAAATCTTTCCTCTTTATAATATTAGTATAGATGAAATTTTAGTGTTAATTATCTAGTAATCATACTAATTCAAAAAGTGATTTATTGACATTAGTACAATAATTGTCATGTGTCGAAGAAATTTTACGTTTATTAATAATTATAATTATAATATTATAATTACGAGTGTGTTTGTTTGTTTTTCCTCTTTCACGCAGCAACAGAGCAACGGATCAACTTGATTTTTTGCATGGGTATATTTCAAGGGTCGGAGAGTGACATAGGCTACTTTTCATCATCATCATCACCATTTTTCATCACTACGCGGGTGAAACCGCGGGGCGCAGCTAGTAAGTAATAATTAAGGCTTTTTTATTCTCTGGGTTTGATATGTAGGTTTGATATGGACCTTTGTACTTAAACAAATAAAAACTACCATTTAAATTATTTTAAAAGTTGCGATGTCATTTAGATTAGGTACATTCAGTTATAGGTAGGTATCGAAAATTATAACACAAATAATATCGAATTATATTATGTCTACATCTTTAAAAAAATCATCTAAAGAGCAATTATAATGCCTTATAAATCAGAAATTTCACAAATCCTGAATGTCACTTCAGTCCTCCACTATACGAGGTGTAAGGGCAACACTCTCGAAGCCAAGAGGAGGTAATTGTACTCATCATTATGAAGAACTTTTACTATGGGACCAGCCCTGAAATCGCGAAAAAAATATCAGCTGTTCTATAGAAAACGGTCATTGACACTCGACAAAATGTATGGAACAGTTGATTATTTGTCGTGATCCCGTTGGTCCCATACTATAAGTGGTTCATAATGATGAGTACAATTACCTTCTTTTGGCTTCGAGAGTATTCCCCTTACACTCTGTATAAGTTCTTCAAGTCCTCATAGAGGACAATTTTTGTTACGAATGTCGCTGTAGTGTAGATTGCCTGAAGAGTTTCCTAAGGAGAGATACACTGATGGTTTTGTTCATGTATGTTGTTTTTCCGTGGTCTCCATTCCAGAACCTTTCGGCCCCATCGGCCATCTGTTCTGCGTGATATGTGCCCTGCCCACTGCCACTTCTGGATGCAGGCCGCTTTTGGCCTTTTGGAGATCTATGGGGGAGGCCTATGTCCAGCAGTGGACGTCCTATGGCTGAAATTATGATGATGATGTCGTTTTAAGGGTTCCTTCCGTGAACTATACTTAACTCAGACTTAAGAAAAGTAGTAACTCTTTTGTAGGCAATGCGATAGGTACTCTGCTATAATAAAGTTCCAAAAGAGATCTTGGATTTTAATGACTAGTTTAAAAAATTTGATTAAACACTATTTGACAAAAAAGGCGTATTACAAATTTAAACATAATACTAAAGATAAAAAAAAAAAATTAATTGTCTGGCTCTGAGTGAAAAGAATTGAAAGCTTTAAAAAATACTGTTGATCATAGTAAGCAGTCCACTAAGTTATAAGTATGTTTTCAATGAGGCCTTGTCATTGAACCTTTACTGTTTTATTTACTGATTTGTTTTGTTGACGTGTCCAAGTGCTCTAATGTGTTCCAATGGAAATAAATAAATATGACTATGACTATACAACAATAAACTACAAGGAACCCTTACAAGTTCATGCTCTCTGCCCGTCTAATTCGTACGTCTTCACACTTTGCACAATTTAAATTTTAGTATAGGTAAATTTAAATTTTATAAGTTTAAAAAAAATTGCGATGTCATCGAAACTACTCATAATTAAGTTGATGCAGAGCCCAGGATAGAAAAGGGTGTTGTCAGATTGTAGAGCGCACATGCTACCGCGCTCTACAATCCACCATCGCTCTTATAAATACGAAACCTCCATTTGCAACTTTTCAAATACCATACCCATAAATATACATGCGTTCATTATCGACAAAAATACCACCACACGCATTACCCCGTCAAAAGCTCGCGAGCAAAGTTAGTCGGTAATACAGACTACTTGAGGACCAATACAGAATCGTACTCAGGCACGGATTTATTCCAGGGGCCATATGAACTTGACAGCAAGGGCTCCGCGCCCTAGCCACTTGACAAGAAATTAAATAAAATGATTTCCTATGTTTTCACTATTACCATAAGCATTGAAATTTAACACTTTTAACATATTTTATCGCAAGTATTTTAGATTATTACAATTTTTTACTTTCTACATACTACGTCCTACTTCAGTTCTACGTCAGTCTACTTAATATGACCACAGACAAAGATATATAATGCTAATTTATTTCCAAAGTACATTACACTGGAAATGACCCGTAATTTGAAGAGAACTTAAATAAAATATGTAAGACTGTTTGCGCAAGTATGTGATTAATTTTAATATGTAAAATTAATCACATACTTGCGCAAACAGTTCGTTCTTAGGTGAACGATTATCGAGATCTGGAGAACTTTTTTTGGTTTAACTTTTCACGAATGGTCGATCAAATTCTAAGACAAATAAAAATTGCGTCAAATGAATAAACATATTTTAAATTCACGATCGGTACTGAGCTGGACCGACGACATGCAAAAGGCAGGCTGTCGTTCAGTGTGGAGTTTAAAGGGGATGGCCTATGTTCAGCAGTGGACGTCTTCTGGCTGATGATGATGATGACTGAGCTGGACTGAGTAGAGTAAATATGACAAAGTATTGCTATATAAGGTTGAGGTAATTATTATTTTGATCGAGGAAGAGGGGCTAATACCCGGGGCTACGTCCCCCGACGCCGCACTCGCTACGGCCTCTGCAATGTAGCCAACAATGTAGGCCAAGAGCTGCTCAAGAGGCCGACTCAGCGAGATGGTATCTAGAGCCTTAATGTCGCTAAGATGTGTAAAGGAGGATCGAGAGGGGTTAAAAATAGAATTTCTCGGTACAAGTGGGTTGATTAGGGGAGTTGATAGGTTGAGTTTTGAGCAAGATTTCTGTTTTATCAAAACTCGCGTCAGGAAACGTTATAAGTTATTTCAAACGGCGAAACAACGGCTAGTCTATATGTGTAGCCCTGCATAAAATAATATCGGTTGATTTAAATGAGGATCCCACCATTATCGCATTTAGCAGCAGGATTATAATTATATCTACCCACTTTCAGATTGGTCCTCATCAAAATCGGTTCAGATCTAAATAACTAGAAAATTTGTTTAAATTCAATGTACGTCAAAAAGACAACTGAAGACTTTCAGTCTGAGGATCACTGTATACAGTTCAGTTACGTCGGCCGAAGTGAGTGTTCTGATCAAGATATCTAGTATGTAGTGGACCAACTCGGACGACACGGGCTGTCGTGCGTGAAGAGTGCTGGCCGCCTATTTCGTCATTGGGCCATCAATGACTTAGTCAGGCGGGCACTCTCTTCAGCTTCTGTGCCCTCGACGCTGGAGCCCACTGGAATGGTGAGAGATGACGGCAAGAGACCAGATGGTGCCATCCTAGTTCCGTGGTGTCTCGGACGTGCACTTGTCTGGGACGCTACGTGCGTGGACACCCTGGCGCCATCACATCTCTCCGGCTTGGCTCGAGACGTCGGGGCCGCGGCTGACAACGCTCAATTATTAAAACACCGCAAATATGCACAATTGAGCGCGCATTATGAGTTTTCCGCATTAGCTGTAGAGACTCTAGGCCCGTGGTCGTCCGATACAAAAAAGTTTTGTAAAGACATTTCGACCAGATTGGTTCTCGCCTCGGGGGATCCCAGAGCTGGAGCATATTTCGCACAAAAATTAAGCCTCGCAATCCAGCGGGGCAATGCTGCCAGCATTCTGGGAACCCACCCTGCCGCATGGTGGCGATATGTTCGCCTAGGATTATATTTTTATTTTTTGTATATATTATATTTTTAGTTGTACATAGTAGTTTTATCGATAAGTTGTATAAATAGATTATCATGAGATTATAAATTTTCAATAAATGTATACCTTTGAAAATAAGTATGTAGTTCATTTAGGTACATGATATAAAATCTGGGACATTAGATAGAGGAACATAATAGATCGTTGCTTGGATGGCATAATACTGTCATCGAAATAAACTAAATTCTTTGTTTTAAATTGCGTATTTTACTGAAGTCTGTTTTTTGAAATAGATAATTATTGTGAAAGCATTCCTTGAGTAATGAGTGCGGACTCACGTCTGCCACAGATTACAGCATACTACCCACTCTCATGACACCATCTCATTATGGTTCAGGCTTTGAGAGCGCACACTGCCTTTTGAGCACGAGCCTTTTTCATACAGATTTGACAAAGATTCTATCGTACATCATAGTTTCATGAGCTATGGCCAGACTTGTCGTGACAGTGCGAATACATTTTCCCACTTTTAGCAATTTTGTCCATTCTACTTCTATTTATTTACGGAAAACAAACGGCTTTAACAGCATAAAACAAAGCAAGAAAAATAAGAATAAACAAGCCTTAAAAGTTTTCACAAATAAAACAGAGATGCAGTTCCGTGAATGTTGAAATAACAAATGCAATAAAACAAATATCAAACAGTATAAATAAAAAAACGTATATATGTCATCATCATCATCATTTCAGCCATAGGACGTCCACTGCTGGACATAGGCCTCCCCATCGATCTCCAAAAGGGCTGGTTGGAAGCGGCCTGCATCCAGTGTTTCCCTGCGGTGCGGTATATGTAGGTATATACATATAATCAAAAATAAGGTTAAAGGTTTTAAAAATAATGGTTAGCTTAAAATTAAAAAATGGTGTCATATCAAAATTGAATGTTTTATCTATGAAACCGTAAAGACCGCAACATTTCGTTCGATAGAAATTGCGCTTTTCTTCCTTTTTTTTTGGATTTATTGAAATATCCATTTACTAAATATGAAATTATGGAGGGAACCGTAAAGGTACATTTTACATTACAGCTATACTTAATTATGAGAAAAACTTCAAAATAGAAGTAGCGAAACGCACGACTGTGTGTAAGCGCCATGGTTTTGCTCCGCTAAATGCGACTTTAATACGATATTTTACGCGGAAAAACCTTCCTGCTCGTTGGTAAGCGCATCACTTGAGAATGGCTGGACCGGCCCGGTTTGACTAATTTTTCAAAAGTTCGTAATAGTCCGTATACAATACAAGGTTATAGAAAAATAGAAAAGTTACCCGGAAAAATTCAAAGTTCGGGAAAAACTGAAAATGTTTTTTTACTATGGGATTTTTGTTTAAACTCAAGGCAATAACTCAAACAAATTTATTGAAATCTGTACAAGACAAGGTTTGTCGAGTCTAATATAGGTAGGTATAGGTACCTAGTCGTTAGCTGCTCCCCACTATGACCTCGGCAATGGTAAAAATTTAAACCGTCTTGGGTCAAGACATTAGACCCTTCGAATAGTTACTACATTTTGAAAAACCTTTCAGTTGTGCTGTGTGACCAAAACGTTGGCCTGTTTCTGGCTCAGCGCATAAGCATTGCCATTCAGCGTGGTACGCCGGCATGCTGGGTACGCTGCCAACTGATAGTGGGCTTGAGTATTTGGATTGTCTTTAGACCTTATATCTATGGGCAGTCTAACTGTTTTTGTAGTGTTAGTATTAGCTTGTATTTAATGTTTAGTTAAAAAATAAAAACAATAGTCACAACAATATTCATCAAATTCCGTTTTTTTAATGCCATAGGTGGCAAACAAGCCCGGCCTGATGGAAAGCAGTCATCGTCTCCTATGGATACTTGTAACACCAGAGGCGTCACAAATACGTTGCCGACCCTTTAGGACCGAGAAGCTTCTCGGTAAAATCGGTTATGTAGCAACAGTATTACAAATGTAAGACGTTCTGGAAATAGTCTGTTCCCACTCCATGGTCTACCTATAAAAGTATTTTCAAAGGTCAAAAACACGTCAAAAGTCATATCAAAAAGCGGCACCAAAATGTATCCGTGAGTACAAGTGTCTGACACTCGTGCCGCTCGTTATCCGCTCTCGGGAGAGTCCTCGAGTTGCGCCGACACCGACTCTTGAGACTCGCGACACTGCGGTCTAATTGTAGTCTCCTTTCTTTGATATATTGGACCTTTGTTACCGTTTTTGGATGTTTGATTCTTGCTTTGGAGGTTATGACATTTGTAAAGTGCTGACGTATAGTGCTTCTTCTTAAGGCTCGGTCACACGACGCGGTGCGGCACCGCAGGATCTAATTAATTGTGTATTTTAGTCAATCAAACGTTACTCTCCAGTTCATCCGAAAAAGTTTGACCAACAAAGAAACTCAAGATGTGGATTTGGAACACTTCATGAACCATTTTTTTACATTATGTATAAGTAAACATTTTTTATTTCAACTTCCTCAATTATTTTTAAGGCGCTACATAGGCGCTGCGCGGTGATTCGTAGAAAAATAAACCAGCCAAGTGCAAGTCGGGCTCGCGCACTGAGGGTTCCGTACCACCACAAACTACAATAATTATCAATAAAAAAACCGACTTGTGCAGATTTAACGCCTTCCAAAATAGTCCAAGCAATTGCTATACGCCGTCACACAGTTAATATTTTGCTAGTGACATTCGGTAACTTGTTAGTGAAAACAAATGTGTCACCGACTCACACTTGACCTATATTTATTATTTGTTGTTATACTTTAGAGTGTGTTACTATAATCATGCCCAGTTTGACGCTTGTACGTATTACCGATTTTACATTAGAACAATTACAGACACACATCGTAGGCTTAGTAGTAGGGTCCAGTTTTTACCCTTTGGGTACGGAACCCTGAACAACTATTTAATCAATAATTTTAAATTATCCCGTTTTTTTTACTTCCCGGAGAGTAAATCGCCTACCCTATACCTGTCTAGTGATGCACACTAC
This sequence comes from Agriopis marginaria, assembly GCA_932305915.1. Lineage (NCBI taxonomy): Eukaryota > Metazoa > Arthropoda > Insecta > Lepidoptera > Geometridae > Agriopis > Agriopis marginaria. Next base: position 12,885,775 of record OW029914.1, on the reverse strand, counting down.
CTACTCACCAAATTTCATCAAATAATTCTAGTCGTTGTCGTGAAAAGACGTCGCAAGGCGCAACTATATTCAAAAATAATTGGAGAAATTAGCACATACAATAAAATTTATACTACGTGTAGGTATTCTAACTACTAAGCATACGTATGTATTACCTAGGTGCCTACCGAAGAATTTCACGATGCGTAACGTAGCACAAAAGGCTGAAAATCTGTGTCCAGAACACAATATAATTTAAGTGCTATCAAATTTCAAGTTTTTTTGCTACATCACCGCACCGCATCGTGTTCGACAAAGAAAATATTTTTTTTTTAAATTTAAATTAGAACGACTGTCAATGCATTTTTGTAAGAAATTTGTTGCATCCATATAAACGAAACGTCAGTCATTCGAAATCAGTTAGCATTTAGCAACTGTGAAGCGGAGTTCGACGCGTTTATCTAAAAATAAGAATGTTCAAGGTTCACTCATAAGCCTGGTAACATATTTTCCTTCTCATTTCCGTTCTATTTACTTCTCTTTTCTGTGGCGTTCCATATAGATCTGAGGCAAAATCTTTCACAGAAAACCAAACTGAACCATTTCGCATCAAATATTTTACTTTGGTTATATTAGTACACACTTTACACGCAATCCTGTACCAACCTAATGGTGTACAATAATTGAACTCCTACTAGATAGACCGACGACATAGTGAGGGTCGCTGGCATCCAGTGGATACAAAAGGCAGGCTGTCGTTCAGTGTGGAGGTTAAAGGGGGAGGCCTATGTTCAGCAGTGGACGTCTTCTGGCTGATGATGATGATCATTCACTGACTGAACCTTGAAAATGATTTGACCTACGGAGCTGATATTTGACTGGTATATTCGGAGTGTAGAGGTCCGAAAATGCAGAAAGGAAGTTCAAAGTTTGTATGGAAGACTACGCGTACGAAGTCAAAGGCAAAAGCTTGTGTTATAAAATGTATGCGCGACTGACCATCAGCGACGGAGGAAATCAAATCTAATCACGTCACACATCATCAGCCAGTTAACGTCCACTGCTGAACAAAAGGCTCCCTCTTAGAGAGGGGTGCAATAATCCCCACGTATGGCAGGCGGCTTGGGAATCGCATTACGTTCACCGAACATAATTCAAATTCAAATTGTTAATTTCAAGTAACCATGGACTCAGACTTAGCAATATTCGGACAAAGAATTTGGTATAAAAATAATTGTAAAAATGTCAGTGGAAAGTCAAAATAAAATTACCATAACATACAATGTCAAATATTAATAATAAACAAAAAATTCCCTAGATCAAATAAAACAATTAAAATGCCACATGAAAATTTTAGTAATTAACAAAAAAATAAAAAGTCTAATACAGCTTACTACTTACAGCTTTCCATCTGCAGTTTGCACTCTTGGGTGTCATGCGGGTAGATCAAAAAATTCATAGCACACGACAGCTTAAGCGTTAGTTTCACCATGTATAGGATGGTCTTGTCTTTGTAGAGCCACACGTAGTGGTTGGGGATAGTCATGGTTTGAAAGGTGACGGACTTGGCGTTCTTGAAGAAGGAGTCTGGACGCCACATGTGCTTGAGCCAGTCAAGGTCTAGTAATCTGTTGAAGAGAACGTACTTACATTTGTGTACATACGTTGAAAGCGCTAAACGAATAGTCATCCAAATAAATTCCCATGTTGGGCGCCATATTTACTTTGTCCCATGTTGGGCGCCACTATATTAAATTTGTAGTCCCGCACTGGTTGCTATCAATATCGTCTATTGTGAAATTGGATCTCAGTAGTATTAGAATGGGACAGCAATTTTATTATCATGTTTTAAATGTTTATTGGGACTTATCACGTGACCACGGCCATTGTAACATGGTAGAAACGTCGATAAAATAATATGTGATAAGTCCCAATAAACATTTAAAACATTTGTTCAAATCACGTTTAGATAAACGAAAGTTTAAAAATTACTTATTTTATTATTAACATCAATACAATAAGAATAACCCGTAAAAATAATCAACATCAAATGCTAAAGCTACCTGTATTCAGAAGTCATATTCTCAGGCAATCTTAGTCGAAAATCTTTCCAGGTCTGAGCGAAGAAAATGTCAGCAGCGTACGTCTTGGAACAAAAAAGAAATATCATGTCAATTTATGATGACATTTTGTATGGCAGTAAATTGAAGTTGGACCATTGACGATAAAAGACCGAGGCCTTACTCTGGTATTTCAAGGAGCTGGATTGCTGGGTTGGTTGTATACCGGCAGGAGGAATACAGAATACATTCCAAGTGGAACGTTCACGTTAGTGTAAGACTCATCGCCCTAAATATCTCGAATAAGAATATCAGAAGACAGTTTGCCATTGGCTAGTAGAAACTGCGTGCAGAGAGCTAAAGACCGAGACAAAAAATACTTCAAAATAAGTAGGCAAAAGGCACTCGAACAAAATCATTGCTTTTGTAAAAAAATACTTTTGAAGCAAAGAGAAGCACGTACATCGGTTCACTGATGACGGAGTGATTGGCGTTTTAGTTTTGGTTCTCAATCAAATAGAGAATCTTCTTTTTTGAAGTTTGTTAAAAATGGTAGAAGGGTGAGTACTAATGGACAAAAAGATGATGATTAAGAGCTTACCATGGAGTTCTCATCAATAGAGTCCAGTCCCATGACAGTGACGTGAAAGTTGACGGTGGTGGGCTGATCGTTGACCTTCGGAGGCCGCATCTTGTCGTACGCTCGAGGGTCCTCCGGCAGCAGGTCTTGGAAGGTCAGGAGAGTCGACCTGGCAAAGAAGATAGTATGTTAAAGAATTAAAGTCAAAACTGCGCATCCCTCCACTAATTATTAGATAATATCTTCCAGAATTAACTTCGTATAGTTTTTAATCCAAAAGTGTTGTTATTAGGTAATAATTTATAATGTTTGTTTCAAAAAAGCTCAATTGGCTGCCAAAAGCTGGGTATCCTCTCGAAGGTGCGACGGTACTTCACGACGGACCACTTGCTCAGAATCAGAATAAATTTATTGCAAAAACTATGTACAAATGTAGTTCTTAGTCATCAACATCATCATCATAGTCAGCCTTTTAACAGTCCACTGCTGGACTTTTAGCCTTCCCCCGAAAGGGTGATTGTGCCATATCCACCACGTTGACCCAGTGCGGGTTGGTGGATTCACATACGTTATTGAATTTCTTCTCCGTACGTATGCAGGTTTCCTCACGATGTTTTCTTTCACCGAAAAGCCAGTGGTATGAAAATCCGTACATAACCTCCAAAGAGCTCATTGGTACGGGCCCGGGGTTTGAACCCGCGACCTCATGCTTGATAGCATGAGGTCTAGCGGTCTCCCAAATGGGCTACCACGGCTCTTAGTTCTTAGTAACTCACATTAAAACGAGTAGGTAAACGTCACGGCTCATGCCCGCCACGGTCTAGCATAAATCAAAAGTTATATAATTATTTACGGGATATTTACCGTGGTAAGGTTGTTCATTCTAAGGTGCTATTGCAGATCTTAATTTTAATACTTTATTCTCTAGGACATGTTTTATTATTTTAATGTGGGTAGGGTTACCTAAGATGTTAATGTTGTATTATGAACGACTGCTAGAAAATAATGATACGTATTTATTGTAAAAACTGACGGCTCTAAGAACATGGAATATGTCTACAGAGTTAATAAATTTTGAATTGAATTGAATTGAATTCCACAACATTAGCATAAATCATCCTTATACCAGTAAGTATATTTTTAAAGTTCTGTAATCCTACAAGGATCTAAGCTCGTTCTGTCCGTCCGACTGTCCGTCCGTCCTAATCCATTAGACGATTAGAACCTTCTAACTTCTGTAGTTATTAGGTAAGTGCTACGACCAAAATTTATTTTGGTCGAAGGGTAAGTGGGTGCAGTCGATGACCTTCGACCAAAATAAATTTTGGTCGAAGGGTAAGTGCATGAAACTTTGCACAATTACCGTTTTAGTAGATATAGATTACAATTTTAAGTATTAAAAATATTTATAATTTCGCATTGCCTTCGCAGAACTAATGGTCTTATTCCACTTTGATCACCTGGGTGATCAAAGTTGACTATTTAGTGTCCTTTGATCACATAAGAGAATATAATCACCTGGGTGACACAAGCCTACGTCACCGATGTTTACCTAATAATATTAAATTCGTGATTAAATTGAATTACTTCGCTTGAGCAGACAAACAAAATTACTATTAAAGTGGTATTTGTGTTTTATTTCAAAGATTACTAGTGGCGCCCCGTGGTTTCACCCGCGGGGATTAGGCCTTATAACATCAGATATCTGCCATTGAAAGTCCCGTCAAAATTGGTCCAGCCGTTTCAGAGTCCATAGGGAACAGGCATACATACATTGCCTTTTATATTATATACAGATTTGTTTCCCAATTTCTGTGTTTGTTGCAAATGTTGCAATAAAGTGGCAACTCAGTGACGTAGGCACTCCAGGTATGGTACGTACGTATATCAGATATTTAGCCTTGTTTTATTGTATCATGTAACTATCCACAAAGATATGGGCTAAAGTTAACTTCCGTGCATCGCGGCCGATCGCAGCCGCTCGCGGGTGACGCGCATCGCGCGCGGCTGTTGCGTCAGTACTTGCACTATGAAAATATATGGCGACGCTTTCGAGGTACGTATGCGACAGACGTGCGTGGCCCACGACTGTGCTATTATGTCTTCTGTGCCACGACCCACGACTGACGTTGCCATACATTTTTACACTATCACAGAAGATATAAATAGTACCTATGTGCCTATGTCATATCGTATTTGTCTCATCAGAAACCCGCGGCTGCGATCGTGCTAAAAGTGGAAAAAAAATGTATTTTTTTTAAATTTTATCTTTATTCAAGACCAACAGCACAAAAATATATACTTATTTTTTTTTTTTTTTATAATAGTATGCAAACAAGCGACGGGCCACCTGACATTAGTTTTAAATAGTTATTTTAAATTACAGCCATTAATAGGTCTATAATACTAGTGATATACTAGCTAAAATTATGCTTAGGTATCATAATATATAATATGTGCAGGTAATAATAATTTTTCTAATGCCATTGCTCAAAAGCGGCGAAGGAAAACATCGTAGGGAAACCAGTATACCCCAGAAACAAATCTATAATTTTAATGACACCAGAATGGAAAATGGATTTTTTAGATAAGTAGGCTTGCGCTTGGCCGCCATCTCGCCTGATGTTAAGCGACGATGCGGTCTACGATGGAGCACGCTTGCCTAGAAGAAACCGATTCACTCTCGACTTGAAGACACCCAGATTGTAACTGACGGGGAAAACCCATTCAGAACACCCCAAGCGGGATGTCAGTGCAGGTCTTATCACCCCCACTTTGAATTAGAATTAGAAACCCATTCAGGACACCTCAAGCGGGATGTCAGTGCAGGTCTTATCACCCCCACTTTGAATTAGAATTAGAAACCCATTCAGGCAGCGAATTCCACAGACTAGCAGCTAAAGCTGCTAGCTTGTGCTTAATAGGAAACTGTAGGTACCTATATATAACACTTCCGTTTATTATTTCTGAGAGTATAACGGACCCCTTTCGGCTTAGTACACCCTTTCCGCGTAACCCTGTATAAGAAAGATACAGTACTCACTGAGCATAACATAAATCCGTAGCTCCAAGCCATAATCGAAGAAGCACCGTCGTCACCCACAGCAGCTTACTCGCCGCCATATTCGAAACTTTCGAACTACCGTCTTCTAGCACTTTTAGAAATACTGAATTATTTTTAGCTCCTCAAAACAAGTTACTTGAGAAATCATTATCCAAGCTTTCGATTTACAACTAGAAATAGTTCGAACTTTTTTATTACAAATAAAATACCGCTGGATGAATATTTTCACTCACAAAATGCCTTAATCAAAAAACAAATTAAAAACTTACACCTATTTTTTTACTGGCCAATACAAGCAATCAATGTAAAAAAAAAAAGTTTTATTTTTAATGTTTTTTTTGGTCAGTGTGCAGGAAACGTCAGTTGCTTTCGAAACCGCGGTATCTGTAATGGCGGGCAACGTAACACTTCACACTTGACCAGAGTTGAGTTTTAAAGTTGGACATGCGCATTACCGGACTCTTTGAAGGACTGCAGGCTGTCTCAGCGTCCCAACAACGCGCAACGTCCCAGGCCCACTTGGATTGTCTGGAGAGCAACATTGTAGAGTCTGCGCCAAACATTGCAGTCGCTCTGAATAAAATGGCCGATAAACGCGGATACCGGTCAGATCTATCTCTTCTCTTTCACATATTTTCAGTTTTCATTAGCGGTAATAGGTAATCCCGAATAGTTTTATTTGGCATTTTTTTAAAAATACGTAACATTGCAAACAATTTTAAGTATTTTTTAGGGTGATATGTTTTATTTAAGGTGGTTCAATTCACAAATGGCGGGAAATTCAAATTTCAAACAGTTTTCTTGTCCTTGTAGCTAGGCCGGGTAATTATTGTAAACAACCATGATGTTTGCGCAAATTGATTATAATTCTTTACAATATCATGTAAAGCTATTTATCTGTAATGCACATTATTACTCACATTTGTAAATAAACTAATTTTTGCTGTTTCAAACGGTTTATTCACAAATGTAAGTAATATAGTGCGTTACTGTTAAATAATTCTACATTATAATGTAAAGAACAGCCAACATTTTGCGCAAACACTGTGTTATTTAAAAATAACTACCTGACCTGGCTACTAGGACCAAAAAACTGTTTAAAATTTAAATTTCCCGCCATAGGTGAATCACGCAATCACAGTTGGAAAATCACGCGACCGCAAACCGTATGCGCGCGATAAGGTTCACGTTCGCGTGATTTTTCAACTGAGCGAATTAGGTGCCGCAATAGCAGTTGTCCGTAAGGCCCTTGATGAGGTCACAAACATAAAAAATAACAATTGAGAACCCCCTCCTATTTGAAGTCCGTTTAAACTGAAATGAAAAAGAACCACAGAAAAGGAAAAAAATCTTTTCTGTGTCGATATTTTATCTTCTTTTCTGTGAAAAAGAAGGCTTTCTTTCTCAAAGATTCATTAGGTATGTCGCGAAATATGAGTTGAAGAAAATATAATTTTCTTTCAGCGTCCGGGTTTTTTTTTTTTTTTTTGGTAATCTTTCCAACAGGTCAAGTGCGAATGGGGTGCAGTTTGGCCACCGTCACGAGACAAGCCTATTATCGGAGGTAATACCACTTGTGCACGTTCGACCTACATCGGAACTCCCTATTAGATGTACCTAGACTTTAGCACATAGGTATAAAACTTATAAAAAAATATTATTTAAACTGAGGAAATATGAATCTCTCAGCGAGGGATGGCTAATTATTTCATTTCTTCCATTTGGAGTTGAAACCATGGTACCGTGGGTTTCGGCCGCTTGGGGTTTGATTGTCTGGGGATTTGCGGGGATGTGATTTATGACGTGTGGCGAGAGAAAAAGTTTGGCCATTCGACGTGGTGATGTCGCTAACTTTTTTGGCGCGTTTTGTCAATAAAACCGACAAATGATTATGACGCTCCCATGCCGACATGATTCATTTCTGCCGTGTCGGCCAACATCTTATTATTTATACGATATAATACAATCATCATCATCATCAGCCAGAAGACGTCCACTGCTGAACATAGGCCTCCCCCTTTAACCTCCACACTGAACGACAGCCTGCCTTTTGCATCCACTGGATGCCAGCGACTCTCACTATGTCGTCGGTCCATCTAGTGGGAGGCCTACCTACGCTGTTTTCTACAACTAGAAACTTAGAGCCTCTTATACTAAATTTGACGGTTTTAAATAATATAAAACAGTTATATTACAATATTTGAGCTGGAAAAAATACATATCACAGATACATCTGTGTTTAGAGTCTGTGATTTGGTTCAAAACACAATAGAATAAACTTTCCTCGATCAAAAAAAAAACTGAAACAAAGTCGATTCCAAGGATTTTATATATAAAGGGACCTGGATCGAGTACTCATGCTAAAAAAACGGTCCGAGGGAAAAGCGAGCACGGAGTAATTTGTCCTTTTCTTGTAGGGTGTTCATGATTTTGAGGAAACGAAGACATTGTAGGTAATTCCTAAAATCATCGTATTGGTACTCTCAGTAAATACAGGAAGTTCATATAGGCCCAGTGACGAGCGCTAATGTCAGAATTTTAGGCCGCCAGGACGCCTGAAGGCCTCTGAGATGGCTTAGCGGCCATTGTTATAAGACTCAACCGAGACATACGGGTCACGTGACATATATTTTTTTTTAATTATAAATTGGCTTGCGCTTGGCCGCCATCTCGCCTGATGTTAAGCGATGATGCGGCCTACGATGGAGCACGCTTGCCTAGAAGAAACCTATTCACTCTCGACTTGAAGGCACCCAGATTGTTAACTTTTTATTCGATCATTCGGTTTCTAAATGCCACTTGCAATCACCCTACCTAAGATTGACCGTGTAGTCCGTTGCTTAAATTCGGTGATCAGTTAACAATATCTAGTAGATGACGATGATGATGAAAGTAGCCTATAACTTTCCATCCCTTGAACTATACCCATGCAAAAAATCTGGTTGATTTGTTGCTCTGTTGCTGCGTAAAAGAGTAACAAACACACTTTCGCATCCTATCCTACTTCCTACTAATATTATAAACGCCAAAGTTTGTATGTATGGATGTTTTTTCCTCTTTCACATACAACAGACAAACTTTTGTATTTATAATAAGCTAGCCGTTACCCGTGTGACTTCGTACGCGTACACTTTCACCTAAACTTTCAACCTTTTTTGGACCCTTTGATTCGGCCCTTTCGTAAAATATTTTTTAATGAAGTTTTACACCCACTTGTCAAATTACAATTTCGTAGTTGCATAACTTTCAACACAACATACAAAGTACAATTCCACCTCCTTAATCTTTCTTTTTTGTAAAAATATTATAACAGTATTTATTTATTTTAAACTATTAGCCTGAATACCAAATTTTATCCCTGAGTATCATCAAAAACAAAGGACTTTAATATAATCTTTCAACATCCATTTGCCCCCTTTAATTCGGCTTTTTCGCTAAATCCTTCTTAGCGGAACTCTATACCCCATAAGGAATCTACGTGCCAAATTTTAGCTTCGTAAGTCAAATAGTTTTTGAGATTTCGTGACAAGTCAGTGAGTGAGTGAGTGAATTTAGCTTTTATAAATATAGAAGATTGGCATGACTACTATTTGGCATATTTTACTTACTGCGGGAAAATGACATCGAACTACATTCATTTTCAAAGTTTGTCGAAAGCATCACTACATCACTATCACTATCACTACATAGGATAAAACAAAGTCGCTGTCGCTGTCTGTCCGTCCCTATGTATGCTTAAATCTTTAAAACTACGCAACAGATTTTGATGCGTTTTTTAAAAATAGATAGAGTGATTCAAGAGAAAGGTTTATATATATAATAAATGCATAATATAGTAGAGAAACACTGATAATTGTAGAGGTTTCTAATGTAATGTCGTAAATGAACATATTTTTTTTGCGCTTACATTGCAAACGCTGGCTGAACCCTACGTGATAACGAAGGGATTTTAAGCAATACAGCATTAATCTTTATCCAATTTAGTACCTTAAATACATTGTGCATTTAATATAGACCAATATGGCCGTTTACAGCATGTAATTTAAATTAACATTTTCGAAGATATTAAAGATTTAAAATGCAGGGACATAGAGGTTGCGGCGGCCCCCCGGCCAGTACCGCAACAGGCCGGTACCGGCGGCGTGTTTTTCACATGGCCAATCATAATGTCGCTCTTTAAAGAGTAACCTCTAAAGAAAACATGTTTGTTTTGCCTAATGACAAAAAAGCTGTGAACGTTGTAGGTATATAAAGCATAGTAAAGTATAGTATATCTGCTAGCGAAGATGGAAAGACTGGGAATCAGGGGTCTTGCCCTAGAAATCTTTAAAAATTACCTCACCGACCGCTCTCAGTGTGTAAAAATTGACGAACACGTAAGTAATGACTTGTTTCTTAATTTTGGCGTCCCCCAGGGCAGTATTTTAGGTCCAGTCTTATTCCTTATCTACGTTAATGATCTTTGTCTTCTAAAAATACCTCACTGTAATATTTTTACTTACGCAGATGACACCGCTTTGATCATACAAGGTAAGACTTGGTGTGAGGTCAAAACTCATGCAGAAAATGCCTTAAAAAGTATCATGAAATGGCTGTCTACTAACCTTCTAACCTTAAACATCCCTAAAACAAAATATGTCACCTTTTCCCTCAGATCTGATTTCCAACCTCAAATAAACTCTTTCACAATCACTGCACATAAATGCGATCCTCAAATCTCAACTGCCTGTGACTGTATAGCATTATCCAGAACTGACAATATAAGATATCTTGGAGTGCAGATAGATAGTACCCTCAACTGGCAACTTCAAATCGAAAACTTGTCAAATAGAGCGAGGCGTCTTATTTATATCTTCAAAAAACTTAGATCATCTGCAGACCTCGATACTCTCAAACTTGTATACTTCACTCTAGCTCAGTCGGTTCTAACATACTGTGATGCTGTCTGGGGTGGTGCTTGTACGGAAACCCTCTTAAGACTAGAGAGAGCTCAAAGAGCCATACTTAAGGTGATGACTAAGAAACCCATCAGATACCCGACTAAAACGTTGTTTGAGGATGTAAATGTTTTGACAGTTAGACAGTTGAGTATTCTTCATGTTGTAATGCGCAAACACAAGCAATTACCCTACGATCCAGACATAGAACCCAGAAAACAGAAAAGAATCTGTTCTATCGTACCTCATCGGACTAAATCAGCCAGCAGACATTATATTCATCTGGCAAATCATCTGTATAACATCGTTAATAAAGAACTCCAGATCTATCCACTTCCCATCAAGAAAGTTAAATCAAGCGTAGAAGTATGGCTTAAAACCTTGTCTTACAAAGAAACCGAAAAATTATTAGATATTGTTAGTTAACAGTTACTCTTCCCCTTACACTACTCACACTCTTTCTTACTCACTCATATTTCACTCACAATCACACATACTTGCTGTCTCTTGGAACCCTGACTCTAATGAGGCCTGGAGTCTCCTTGAGACACACACGCACGCGCACACACACACACACACACACACACACACACACACACACACACACACACACACACACACATACACACATCTTATTCACGTCGACATTAAGTTACTATACTGCATGCTTATTTTTATTTTATTTTATAATATTTAGTAGGAAATTTAAAAAATTATACCTGAAATAATTTATAATCATTGATTATTTACATACTTAAATTTGTTAAACCTCTTAATTATAAAATAAAAAATAAAAAAATGTATTCGGAAAAATAAAATGTTAAGTGACCTAATTATGTAATATATGTCATTTTTTTATGTTTAATTGTAACTAAAGCTAATTAGTGTTCAAACGGAGGACGCTGGTACCTGTAGCACAGTTTAATTACTAGTACGGGTGCCAGCCAGTTCCACACACAAACAACATTGTAAATTTAAATTTAAATGTTATTATTATGTCCAGTTCGATTGCTTGTAAACAATATTGTTGTCTTTAAATTTTTTGATCAATAAACTATTACTATTACTATTAAAGACATTCCGTAGTATATTATTTTAGTATTAGCATTGCACCTGCGATGCCGGGGCGGGTCGCTAGTGTCTTTATAAAATCTTCTGTGTTGAAGTGCAAACTGCACACCCTGGAGTTTTTTGTTATTCTTGCTGTTCGACTAAGAATTACTTCCAACCACATTTTTCTTACATCCTCTTTTGTTGGTATTCTGTAACATGAAATATATTCAGCGATGAATTTAGGTACTTTCATTTTTTATGTAATATTTAGAATGATTCCCGTACGATTCGTCGAAACACCCTTGAACGATACAACTGTACACAGAAAGCTCGGTTCACCGTTGGATGGTGGTACTAGATCTACGTTTCGCCACTTACTCACCTGATGGTACGTGACGGTGTGGCGGAGGATGGAACACGTTGATCTAGAAATCTATTCATATCTATCTATACATATCTTTTTTTTATATATAAATAATAGGCTTGCGCTTGACCGCCAACTCGCCTGATGTTAAGCGATGATGCGGTCTACGGTGGAGCACGCTTGCCTACAAGAAACCAATTCACTCGTGATTTGAAGACACCCAGATTGTATCTATCGGGGAACACCCATTCAGGCAGCGCCTTCCACAGACTAGCAGTCACTATCACACTATCACTATCACTGTCACTATCTATCACTAGCCATGAAGATATCTAGTTTGTTGTTCTCAGGAAACAAGGAGGACGGCAGGTAGTTCCAATCTTGGGCAGTACGTATCATAAATGAAGACCCAAATCGTTGAGTTCAAATCTTTGGAATTTTCACTAGGAAGGGAGGGTAGTGTGCATGTGCAGTCATTCTACTTTTCCTAAGTAAAAGGGGGAGGGTGGAACAAGGGCTCGAAGCTTTTGCGCACACTCGCCGAAATGCGAATTACTTTAAAATATCCCTAGGTCATGCTAAAACATAATGTATAAAAATAATTGTTCATTGTTCAAAATATTGTTCATGTTCACACGTGTATGGACACCCTAGTAAACATTTTCTTGTATTTCAAGCTTTGTGTACCTACCTGTGAAAAGATATGCCGCAGCCACCGAATGATTCACTAGCACAGTTTCTTATACAGAAATTTTTCACCATTTTAAAATAAATATTCAAAAATCATGCTTGAAAAAACAAAATATAGTAAGCAAACAATCAAAAACGCCATGTCGTTAATGCTGCCAGTAGCTTCATGGTTCAGCAGAACCATGAAGGTTCCTAGTAATTATACTAGGAACCTACATGGTTACTTAAAAATAAAATTTAAATATGTACATGATACATTAGATATATTATCTACATTAATATCCGTTAGAAAATGGAAATAAAAATTTATCTTTATTTCATTGGTAGTAATTTTATGTTTACACCCCAAAATAGGGCCTGCCTGGTATGTCCGATTGAATAAGTAAAACTACTAAAATATGATTACGGGATAATTACCGTGGTGGTTGTGGAATGAGATTCCACAACATTATATAACTTTAGTGAACAGCTGAGATAGTTTAAAACAGAGTTTTACTAAAATATATGTTTTATGTAATGGCAATCTTTAGAAAGGGATACACTTCCTCCGTGGTAGCTATCTCAGTGAGCTCGTTTTACCTCCATGTTCCTAGCCACATTATTATGAACCCTTACGTTTAGACGTTAAGGTTTAGTTTTGTATGGGAATATTTTGACAGAACGCAATCTAGTATATATGTTTATCTATGGTCGATTCAGTTTATTTTTTCTTTTTTTTTATGCTCTAATGAAAGCTTGTAACAACCTGGAAATTGCATGTATACTGAAAGGCAATTTTATTCATTTTTTTTTTTATTTGGATAGAATTTTGATAGTGAATAGTTTCGTTTTTTAGTGAAATTAAAACCGTAAAAAGGTCCCGAGAATTTTCGCGCGCCGCGTTCAGTGCCGCGCCAGGCTTCATCAAGGTCGGACCTATGTTCGTTTTTGTCGTTGCACTCCCCCCGCGGGTGTCCTAACTCTAGCGCGGCAATATACATCGCCGCTATAAGTTGGCGGGAGCTGAGGGAGTGTTTTGATGCCTAGGCGACTCGGATAGCCGGCTCTGCGACTAATTAATGTTATTTTAGTCACAATTTCTGCCAATGTTCGTTTCGTGCAATGATCTACGAAGACTTTCGTCATTTCGTTATTGGTGGATTATTATTTATTAAGTGCTCGTAAACGTGCTTGAGTATGGGAAGTGATATAACGAGGTGAAACATGTATTTTAATGTTGTTTCCAAAACTCTGTAGAAGCGTCTTGTAAAGCCTCCACCACTTTACTTGGGCATGAGTTTGACTTGACTATGACTTACTTTGCTTTATTCTGACTGTGATTATGACTAGTTTGACGTTATTTAATATAATATTTTGTTTAATATTACGACTGAAGGACTCTGTATCCATGATCATGAAAAAAATTACAAAAATACCTGACTGCTCCGTGGTTCAGTGACAGTTATAGTGACAGTGTCAGACAGCAAACTGTTAGTGTCACTGTCAGTGAGCACTGACGGGTGTCTATAATGTACAACATGATATTTGCCGACACGATATTGTACGGCATGATAATGTACAGCATGATAATTGGTGTACATGTACATCGAATATCATGTTGTACAATCCATGTCGTACAATACTGGCCGTCAATTATCGGCCCGTGTCAATAAAGTACGGCAAGGAATGCACAGCCAGGATTGCACAGCCAATAATCCATGAACGTGAAAAAAGTCCACGTTTTATCGGGCTGTACATTATCATGTCGTGCAATACGGGCCGTGTTTTGTCGAAACGGGCCGAAAATGTACGACCGATAATGTACAACATGATAAAAGGTGGCATCTCCCTATTGGCTAATTTTGCTGAAATGTCTCTGCTCTTATTGGCTGTTGAGTCTATGACGTCTGTCGATTCCATGCTTCGTTTGAACAAGATAGTGTAAGATAGTCACAGATTAAAAATATGAGATATGAGAACCATCAAAACTTTTTGGTGGTGAGGCGGAGAAAGGAGTAAAATTGTGTTAGATCTGTCACTCGTTTCGAACCTAACCAACGCAAGTCTGACTCCAGGTGGGCTCCCGCCAGAAGCTCTTGCGGTCGCCCCTGAGTGTCGCTTCGCCACACTCGACCTTCGCTCAGGACCTCCCTTGAGCTTCTGGCTCCCGCACTTTTTATATACACTCTAGGGGTAGGGACCACAAGACTAGGTGGAGTCGGGGTGCTCTGTGTCGGTTCTGTGACCCATTTCGAACCTAACATACTCAAGTCCGGATGCTCTGCGTCGGATCTGTCACTAATTTCATTTGAACCTAATACACTCGACGTGGAATGTCCACGTCTAAACGAAGCATCAGTTTTGAATTTTTATGGTCACCAATTATCATGCTGTACAAAATCGGGGTGTACATTATTAAACAGAGTCAATAATGCACGGCATGATATTGTACGACACAATAATGCACAGCATGATAATTGGTGTACATGTACATGGAATATCATGCTGTACATTATCGCTTGTGCATTATTGGACCGATCTGATAATGTACGGCATGATATTGCACGGTACGATATTGTACAACATGATATTCCATGTACATGTACACCTATTATCATGCTGTGCATTATTATGCCGTACAATATCATGTCGTACATTATCTGTGTCGTACATTATTGCCTCCCGCACTGACAGCGAGGAAGGAAAAGAAAAGTTAGAAAATCATGAATCTACGGTGCGTTTGGAGGGAGGCAATAATGTACGACACAGATAATGTACGACATGATATTGTACGGCATAATAATGCACAGCATGATAATAGGTGTACATGTACATGGAATATCATGTTGTACAATATCGTACCGTGCAATATCATGCCGTACATTATCAGGTCGGTCCAATAATGCACAAGCGATAATGTACAGCATGATATTCCATGTACATGTACACCAATTATCATGCTGTGCATTATTGTGTCGTACAATATCATGCCGTGCATTATTGACTCTGTTTCATAATGTACACCCCGATTTTGTACAGCATGATAATTGGTGACCATAAAAATTCAAAACTGATGCTTCGTTTAGACGTGGACATTCCACGTCGAGTGTATTAGGTACAAATGAAATGAGTGACAGATCCGACACAGAGCATCCGGACTTGAGTAGGTTAGGTTCGAAATGGGTCACAGAACCGACACAGAGCACCCCGACTCCACCTAGTCTTGTGGTCCCTACCCCTAGAGTGAATATAAAAAGCGCGGGAGCCAGAAGCTCAAGGGAGGTCCTGAGTGAGGGCGAGCCATACGAGACCGAGCGGAGCGAAGGGGGGAGGTGGCGAGCGAAGCGAGCCGGTGACCTCCGTAGCGAAGCGAAGGTCGAGTGTGGCGAAGCGACACTCAGGGGCGACCGCAAGAGCTTCTGGCAGGAGCCCACCTGGAGTCAGACTTGCGTTAGTTAGGTTCGAAATGAGTGACAGATCAAATACAGTTTTACTCTTCTCTCCGCCTCACCACCAAAAAGTTTTGATGGTTCTCATATTTTTAATCTGTGACTATCTTACACTATCTTGTTCAAACGAAGCATGGAATCGACAGACGTCATAGACTCAACAGCCAATAAGAGCAGAGACATTTCAGCAAAATTAGCCAATAGGGAGATGCCACCTTTTATCATGTTGTACATTATCGGTCGTACATTTTCGGCCCGTTTCGACAAAACACGGCCCGTATTGCACGACATGATAATGTACGGCATAATAATGCACAGCCCGATAAAACGTGGACATTTTTCTCGTACATGGATTATTGGCTGTGCAATCCTGGCTGTGCATTCCTTGCCGTACTTTATAGACACGGGCCGATAATTGACGGCCAGTATTCTACGACATGGATTATACAACATGATATTCGATGTACATGTACACCAATTATCATGCTGTACATTATCATGCCGTACAATATCGTGTCGGCAAATATCATGTTGTACATTATAGACACCCGCCTATCCGAACGCACCTCTAGTATCACAACATTTACAAGTTTCACAACGTCCTTGGAGAAAATAGAAAAGAAAACATTGTGCATACCGCTATCGAACTTTTTCAGAATTCTGTATTTTTACACCATTGTTCAATATAATCATGTTTGAAATGTAGGTAGATTTTATGTAGAGGAGTGCATAATAGTTATACCTACATTGAAGTATAAAAAGTGGTGTACGTATCATGAAACCCCGGCAGCAAAACGAAAAAGTTGAAATGGCTAACATTCACACGTATATAATTACCTTCTTTTCTCTAGTGTTGCTTTACGACATTTTCTGCGGCTCCAAACCTAACCCCGTGCGCATAGAAGATCCTAAATTCAGCCTTCTAGGACCTTACAATACCACAACTGTAAAAACGTCTGATGAGTACGATAAACTTATTGATATCAAGAAATTTACCTTCAAAATCAATCCTCAGCCTTGTAAAGACTACACAGGAGGCCTATTGCTGGTAATTATAGTGGCTTCAAATCCAGTCAACTTCAATAACCGTGTAGTTATTCGAAACACTTGGGGGAAATCAGTGGGTTCCACAAAAGTCGTGTTCCTGTTGGGAGAGTCAGCAAATGAGACAATATCAAAAAAAATTCAACATGAAAGTAGAATTTTTGGTGACATAGTACAAGGTAGCTTTGTTGATGCCTACCGAAACATGACGTACAAACATGTGATGGGGCTGAAATGGGTTTCCCATCATTGCCCAATGGCTAAATATGTTTTGAAGGCAGATGACGATATAGTAGTGAATACAAGAGAAATGCGGAGGTTTCTAGCGAATGAGCTGTCTCCGTGGGGAGCTAAAGGGCTGATAGCATGCCAGGTGCTGGAACATGCAAAGGCGTATCGCTCAGATGGCTCTAAATGGAAGGTGACAACAGCAGAGTACGGACTGACTTACTATCCTACTTATTGTGCAGGTTTGTTATATTTTGTTCATTTATTTGTTTTTTGGGTGTTTCCCGATAGTTACAATCTGGGTGTATTCAAATCACAAGTGAATCGGTATCTTCTAGACAAGCGTGCTCCATCGTAGACCGCATCATCGCTTAACATCAAGCAAGGTGGTGATCAAACGCAAGTCTGTTATAAAATAAAATAAAAAAGCTTCATCATCATCAGCCAGAAGACATCACTGCTGAACATGCTTATTGCTGGGGTTCAAAGATAATATAACCACTTGATCGCACATTTAGTCAAAATTTGCTTTTGCACAATGAGGCCACGCCGGTTGCGGAGACTCGATGTGACTCGACGCTTGTGATTGGAAAATCAAAACTCATTCATTCAATTCGCTCCTAGGATTGGCCCCACTCGAAGTAGCTTAGGTTGACATGTTAGAACCTTTACCTCATGCAGGGTAAAAGATGAGCAGTCAAGTGGTTATATTGTCATTGCTGGGGTTAGAAATGGCAGTGCGGCAATAGCTCAGGATTAGGACTTGTTGTTTAAAATTCTAGGTGGCATAAAACTGGTATTGGCAAGTGTGACGCTTACCATTAGGCTGGTCATTTGCTCGTCTCATCAGCTCTTGCATAGAAAAATAATGACCTCATTCCACTTCTGGTCTTCTGCCAATCAGTAACTTTTTTGCTGTTTTTCCCTCTATTCTATTAACTCACTATTCTATATTCTATTCTATTATTCTATTACTCATATTTTTTTCCTCATTTCAATAGAATGGATTTCGTTTACCTAAATTTGAATTGAATAATATTTCTTAATTTTCTTGTATTTCCTAAATTATCGCATGCTTGTTAGCCGCTCTTTATATAAAAAAACTAGATAAAACATTCCTAATTATAGACCAAAGATGTCTATGATGATGATAAAGCCTATATTTTTACAAATATTTTTTTCAACTTACATATTTGTTAAGTACTAGTTAACTCTAAAATAAGATTTCGTCCTTGTGTCATGTTCATATGATATGATAAGATAATGATAAATATATATAATTAATCCATGGTCAACGATGCTGGTATTTCAACTAGTAATTTTTCTGTATACTTCTTTAGTTTAAAATTTGTTATATATTGTTTGTTGAACCTTAAATAAATAAAAATAAAAAATGCCTCAAAGTTACTAATCTGTAATTTTCTTTGATTACAGGCTGGGCGATTTTGTACTCTCAGGATGTAGTAACAAAGCTACTGGAGAGTGCCCAATCTTCTCCATACTTCTGGATTGATGATGTCCACATAACAGGTATCATTGCTCAGAAGATTGGCGTCGCTCGGACATCCATGGCCGGTTTATTCCTGACCTATAGGAAGGCAGAGTTGCTGCTGAACCTAGGGCCTAATTATGTTGGCCAATTTGTGTTCGGGCCAACTGACTTGAGCACTACTAAGATGTTGCAGATTTGGAAAGCGATTCCTGCTTAAATTCTCGCCTTAATTACAGATCTATTGACCCCACTGATCCCACCACCTATATGTAGGTAAGTATATTATTATTTGTGCCATAATTTTGAAGTATATTTAGTTTAAGGGTAGGTTATACAAACTGCAGACTCCAGCGAGGCAATTATGCTTTGCAATCACAATTCGATTGATTGATCATCTACTAGAATATTCACGTAAGAATTAAATCAATATGCATGGACCATGCACCATGCATTAGTTGAGTCCGTCTTTAGATACGGTATTTATTATATTTTGGGGTAACTCAGCTGACAGGATTAGTATAAACACTTTGTATCATGTTTTGCGGCAAGTGACTAATATTGTTTATACACATAATGTGCATGCGTTTTTAACTGTGTATAATTTACTCTTGCTTTGTGCAAATAAATTATCTTTATCTTTATAAAACCTTATTTTTGAGTGAATATGGAGGATGGATACTTGAATGATCAGAATTTCAATTAATCCAATTTATTGCAATTGCAAATCTACAAGGTAATTTGGTATTTATGCAGATCAAAGTCATATCTTCACTTGCATTGAAATTAAGTTGAATAGTTGTTTGAATCAACCAAGAGTTGCTCTGCGAAAGTCTAACTTCAAAACTGTCTTCTTAGGAATCTCTATAGTATTTCCACTTCAACGTCGCTACGTACAATAAGAAATTTGTGATAAATTATTTACTGTATAATTTGTTAATGATGCTAATTTGAATGAAAAAAAAATCGTTGTTATAATTTGTAGTAATGATTATTAATTTTAAAATGAAGGTAATGTTTGGGTATGTACATGAATTTCAATTTTTTTTAAACCTACAGTAAAAATAGCGATAGTTTCAAAATCACTACAATTATTAGGTATATCTAAGTCTAAAATTTTAATGATTCAAAATATATTTATTTATTATACCTAACTTAAAATCTCTACGTACATTATATTGGACGTCGAACGTATATCGAATCGGAAATATGTAGGTACCTACATTAGATACTATCGATGTCATAAGTCTTATAACCATTCGCTACCGTTTTTCAATATTTTGAACATCGCTTTTTTAAGGTAGATGTATGTATTTTTAATTAATTTCGAAGTTCCAATACGTAATACGTACTCATAAGAATCTCTGTCCTTTTTGAAAACAGTTATTATAATGATATACTATTAAATAAGAAAACCACCAAAGATATGAGGAATGTATTGTAATTTGGTATTATTAACTTAGATATATTTTGCACTGTTAAATACTTACTTTTTATAATTTTTATTATTAGAAAGTATTTTTACAATCTCTATTTTCAAATACACATTTCATTTATTTCTTAGGACGAGCAACAATACTTAACAAAGAATTACTTATTGGTCTATATATTGGTCCTAGCCTAGGGCTGGCTACTCTTCAAAAATATATTCCTAAATTTATTTACATATTGTAATATAAGTACATTTATTAGTCGGTAAATGATTATCTTTTATTTATTATATTACATTAATAAACAGGCCAAGTGCGAGTCGGCTCGCGCACTGAAGGTTCCGTAACACCACAAAATACAAAAAGTAATTCATTAAACAGAACATCACGCTCAGGCGATCACCCATCCTAGTACCGACTGCGACGGACGTTGCTTAACTTGGTGGTGAACAAAAATTTGTCACCGACTTGCACTTGGTCATTATTTGTTGTTTTACTTTAAAGTGCATATTATAATCATTAATCATGCCACGTTTGACGCTTGTACGTAATACACTTTGTCTATGGTATTACCTTTACATTAGAATAAATACAAAAAATATGTTTAAAAAAACGTTTGTTGTATGGATAAAGTAAAAACAAAAGGGGGGTGCCCGCATTAGTTTTTACTTTTTGTCTTTATTATATGTCTTAGTTAATCCACCATAATATTACGTATTCAGTGAAAATTTCTACTGGCTATTCTATTACAGTTCGAAAGATAAAGCCGACAGACAGACATACTTACTTAGGCTTAGTAATAGGGTACCGTTTACACCCTTGGGTACGGAACCCTAAAAATCAATTGGGGGTGTTGAGGTTATGAGTTATTTCAATGACATGATGTATAATGCCTTTCTTATTGTTATTTCATAACTCTTTATTGTTGTTTTTAATGAAATCACTAATATCACAGCTAAATCGTGTTATTTAATCTACTTTGTTATTAATAATTATGTTTTATTAAATAAGTGTTATAAAACATCATCACAATTTAAGATATTTTGACCTGGTCACAATGTTTTACTAAATAAGTTAACCAAAGAATTAGTGTCACTAAATGTTGGAATTCTTTGAACTTTCCTTATTGTCAAATGAAGTTTAGACTAGTAAGAAATTCCCGCAAATTGTTGATTGCTTGTAGAAGCGAGCCGCCGTCGTTCAACACTGGAAATGGTGCAAATTTTATGTTTGTAACGTCCAAGCTTCGTCTAATTAGCAAACGGGTGTAATTATACATATACAATAAAAAATCTCTATTTAGCCATTAACTATTAATCTTTTTAGCCACTTTTAAGTATAATTTACAATTTTCAAGTTAACTGTCCATAGTTTCAAGTTTTAGTTTTAGAATTTTCAAGTTAACTCTCCATAGTTTCAAGTTTTAGAAGATGTCTTCAAATTAGTCACAGTCAGTTAAACAAAGTAAGTCCAAGTCTCGTCACAGTAAAGTGATGAAAACTTTACTAGAGGTTTCTATTCAGATAATAAGAAAAGAATATGAAAAGATACGTTTCACTGCATTTTATCATATTATTATGCTCAATCTTGGTATTAACCTTCTACCGCTTTTACATAAATAGATGCATTGATATTGGGCGTTTAGTTTATTTGACGTTTTCATGATGTTTCAATCATAACCCGTAACAATTTGCTTGCCACCAGCAAGTTTACTTGCAAGTCTAAGCTTTGCTTAAATCTAAGTTTAAACGCAAAATCGTATTAGCATTTAATGCCGTGCCTTTGTGTAAGTTTTATATCTAAGTGTTAAAAATAAACAATCACATCATATGCTTATTGTATAACTTGAACAGATTCCCCTTTAATAAGCGTCATTTGCACTTCAGGATCGCTTCTCTTTTTACCTTTAAAACTATCTTCGATCTCCTGCAGCGTCCTATCTTTAGTCTCTGGCAGTAAAATGTAGATTATACCTAAAAATACTATCAATGTACCTGAATAAACTAAAAAAGCTCCTTCAACACCTATAGACGAATACAAGTGAGGCGCAGTCTTCATTGAAATTAAGAACGCTGGAGTCAAAAACGATGTAGACAATGTTGATCCCAAACTCCTATATGCTAATGGAAACACTTCTCCACAAATAACCCAATTTAAAGGCACTAAACCTAAACAAAACACGAAAGTATACAAAATCATTAATGAAATTGGAACTACTTCTATAATCCACCAAGACGTAAACAGTTCTGCCTTTCTTAAATATATAAAAACTGATATTGAACTTAAAGATAATACTGTCAGTACGCCGCTAGAGAACAAAATCGTCCGTCGTTTAAAGTATTTAAGTAAAAATATAGCTAAAAATGCGCAAACTGTTCTGAGCAGATCTATAACAGTAAACTGCCAAGCCACGTCTTTCGGATTGTCTTTGTTCAAAACTGCTTGAAGGATTATATTTCCGTAAGCAGCAAACATATGAGCGCCCCCGAATTCAAAAACTATGAGCATACTTATGGCAATTATCGCAGGTTTATAAAACTCTTTCTTCTTAAAAATCTTAAGAACATCTTTCAAAGTATCCATTATAGCCTTGAAAAATCCATTGATGGACGATCTTCTTGCGTTTTCCTTTTTGTCTTCAATTTTCTCTTCCATTTGAGCATTAATCATTGCGTTTAATTCTTCTCTTTGCTCTTCTCCATCTCCTCTGACCCATTTGAAAGCTTTCCTCGCCTCGTCGTACTTGCCTTTCGAGACCAGCCAACTTGGCGATTCAGGCGACAAACTGATGATAGCTATCGATATAATTGGAAACAGTGAGCATACGATCGCTGTAACTTTCCACGTCAATTGAGCCCCCCATAGATGCGATAAAAATATGCCCATGCCTAAAGATATGGCAAATGTTCCTAAAAATGCACCTCGATATTTGGGATCTGTGTATTCAGCTACAAGGATAGCTGCTAAGGGGGTTCTAAGTCCTAAAGCCAGTCCGTGCATGAGCCTGGCGACGAGGAAGGCAGATACAGAATTGCCCATGATGAAGATGATCCATCCTAAGAGAGCTGGTATGGTGGTGATGAGATGAGCCTTCTGTCGGCCAAAACGCGTCATCAACACCGGAGAGACGAAATTGCCGACTATACCCATTATTCCCACAGCAGACGCTGAAAAAAAGCAACAAAAAATATTATTGTTAAAGACAAACAAAATGAAATAAGAGTTTAATGAAATCGCTCAAGAATAATTTGTACGAAGCTTTGTTTGACCCCAAAACTCTAAGAAATTTATTTGCATATTTATGATTTGGTAAGATGAAAGTCCAAACACGCATAGATCACAAAGATTTCACTCTCTATATGTCAAGAATTATATTACGTTGTGAATGTTGCGTAACCTTTCTCTAGTAGATTAAAGTCCTTGAATTAATAAAATACATCACGTGCGAAAATTACAGTTGAAATGTGGAGTGTTCAAGGGTACGGTAATGTCGTTTCCGCATAAGCGTTTGATAATGTCTCACAATTCTGTTGTTGCGCTGACCTATATCATGTATTGTCTTCTCATCTAATGATATCCTATTAAACGCACGTAGACCTTCAAATTTAATGATAAGCGGTAGTCTAGGTTTCATTTTGTGAGGCGTAAGACGATTTTTTACGTGACAAACTGCACGCTTCCGTTGTGTTCAGTGACTTCATAAATTTGGGTGCACGAAAATAAGGTATGGTTTTGTGGTCAATCAAGGCTTCATCATAAGTAGTCATCTCAAGCCGTCATAATGCTCATAATTTATTTTGAGTGATATGGACCATGACTACACATCCATATTTTACCCAGAAAGTTTTTGGAGCATCACATTACAAGTGTTTACTCACATAACCATTAATATGCTCACTATTAATTGAAAGTGATTTATGTGGTATAGCTGTACGTAGGATGCGTTATAAATCGTGTTTTTACCTTCTCTACTTTCACCTCACGCCCTTCTGTCGTGATGATTTAGTGTCCTTTAGGTAACATCTTTAGTGAAAGTTAACAGGCCTTGCTGCTAGTGTTGGTCTATAGTTATAGTGATCGTAGCTGCATTGTGCAATAGTTGCAACAATGGTTACTGTAGTTTTAGATTTGCACGTTAAATCTACTCGTTGCGGTTTATGGTTTTTGGTACCTTGCTCAGAGAAGGTCTTCGGTTGTTTGACAGTTAAGATTTTGCCCAGGTGTGACATGTGTAAAATGATAAATTAAATCCTAAATAGTGGCACATTTAGCTCCCGGCATCGAGGCAGGTCACTTCTACATAAACCGGATACTAAACTATACCGATATACTAACACAGATGACGATTCTTACATTGACGTCTCGCTTGAGGTGCCTATTGACTAAACGTCCCATTTAGAGTATTGACTTAAATACCGTATTGTGTATTTCCCATGCCATGGTCAGAGTCTATCCGAACCATTCCAGTTATTTATTGAAATGAAACATCGAAGTTGAAGCACAGTAAGTAACTCAAATGAGGTAAATGTTGATGGCAGTGAAAAAAGCTCATAAAAGTATTCTGCATTACCTATCCAGGAAGTGTCATGGTCGGTGAGTTTGAAAGGCCCGTCGGAGCTGTTGATCTGCGCGAACAGGACGGCTGGGTAACCGTGAGCGCAGCCGTGCCCTGCTATGTTCAACGCTGCTCCGCTTACCACGAACGCCTGGAAGATTTAACAAGTTTTGTTTAGAAAATAATCTTGCATTAGTCTAAACGGCATAATAATAACTGTTTGTGCAGCGGCACGAAAAATATCAGTTCAGCTACCGTACCTATATATATTCTAAACCCAAGCGAAATGTTGCGTTTCGAGATCTAAGTACATTCTCCGTTTTCTTCACCTACAGTGAGGACAATGGAGACAAAAAATGTAGATCTCGATTAGTTTTTTTTATCGGATTCAAAATACGGCAGCTGAGCCATCCATAGTTTTGGATCGATACAGTTGAAAGTAGCGCAGCACTACACACTGACTGTCACCCTGACGTATAAATCTCCTCACCTGTTTGATAAAGGGCTTCATCTCACAGCGTCTTCATCCAGCAAGTGCCTGAAAGAAGGAAAAAATCTCGTTTAAAAAGATTATTTGTTATAAGACGAATATGTACGGCTGCGCCATACTTTATAAACTCTCTGCATGGGGCCTTACGGGCAACAGCTAACTCGGTATCAAACTAACGTTAAATCCGCTCTGTTGGAAAATAACGCGACCGCAAACCTGGGCGCGAAAGGTTCACGTTCGCGTGATTTTCCAACTGAGCGGATTTAGCGTTAGTTTGATACCGAGTTAGCCGTTGGCCGTAAGGCCCCAGAGCGATCGCAGAAAACGTAGCAGCGCAAGCTTCCCGACGCGTCGACGACGCAATAGCACATGTGATGTCAACTAAATGTAACTTACATGGAAAGGGGGAGTTGAGACGACAGTGCGACCAACGTGTCTGTATAGTTGAGTAAGGGAGCTACCATCGCATATTCTACAAAGCTGACGGCCACCCGTGTGAAATTTTGGTCGCCTCACAATGGTCGCCGTTAATTGCATTGTCTGTATAATGACGATATTTGCAACAAATCGCACGAATTAATTTTGGGCTGTGCAATCACAAGCGCCCATTGCTTCGTCCTGCACCCGACGTGGTGAGTTCGGTTTGAAAGGAATTTGTTTCCACGCGCGATCAACTGGTTTTAAAATATCCTTGTCTGTATCATTGAACACAGTTCGAAATGGTCCTAAAGGCCTGGCTTGTATGAAGTTTAGCGCCTACCTACGTGTAGATATAGGTACCTACTTACTTAGGTACCTATATAGGTACACTTACTAAAGATTTAAACTTCAACTCGTTTAAGTAACTAGCTGGTTTTACTTTAAAATCCAGATGTGATTGAACCTTTTTTTGCATGGAACCGGCTCTCTAGGTACATATAACAATAGCTTGCGTTTGACTGCCAGCTAGAGGCAGTTGAGGAAAAACCTCGAAGGGCCCGAGTTTTTATTTGTCTTCACAACAGGAGGGGGGTTCTCCATTCGGTTGTATTTTTTTAATGATTTCTATCACAAACTCATTTTACGCCTATTTCCAAAATAAAAATTACTTGGCAAAAACATGAGCGCCTTCAAAAGTACTGCATTAGATTCATAATTTTGTTATTTGGTATACGCAAATATGATCACAAATCCCAGTCACAGAAGACATAATAGCAAACACATCCCAGTTTCGCGCTAAGCTCAAGTGCGGTTGCCTATTCGTCTTCGTCGGCATGCTCACATCCTTTCTCTTTTGTATAATATTTTATGAAGCATTATTTAGGACCCCTCCAGCCTGCGCTACCTTA
Source organism: Agriopis marginaria (assembly GCA_932305915.1). NCBI lineage: Eukaryota > Metazoa > Arthropoda > Insecta > Lepidoptera > Geometridae > Agriopis > Agriopis marginaria. The sequence continues at coordinate 12,859,056 of OW029914.1, read as the reverse complement.
AAGAATGCTTCACTTTGTGGCAAGACTGTCAACCTCGTCCTTTAGGTCGACGAATTACCTATCCCTAAAGTCCCCTCCCGCGCGATCTGAAACTTTATGGTAAGTCGTTTGCAATTCAGGCAGTTCAATTTTGAAACAAATTGCTCGTGTCTGTCAGACATTCTCCATCTCTCACTATTTTCAAAGAACGAGTTAAAGAATTGTATTTGTTTATGTTGCAGCCTTGCTAATATTATTATGTCATTTCATAATTATATATAGGGTGAGGCGTAATGAGTAGTTAATCCTATGTTTACTATATACCTATGGTTGGGGGGCATCATGCCTGATCAGAAAATCAAAATGTGTGCTCAGTAAAAGTGTCATTTTAAAAATTCATAATTACGCTCTTGGTCAGTCTTTCGCATGATCACAAACAAAAGTATTTTCTCAGTCTGTTTTTTGAGAAGTTGGTACTCTGATAGATGTGCTATCCAATGTAAACTTTTGTTTTCATACCGCTTTTCAGGCGACTGTAACGCCGGCATCAGATCGAACAGTTCTTCAGAACACTTCCTGTTGTAAATGCGATAAAAGATAAGAGAGATCCAACGTCTCTACGCATATTGAGCGGCTCTAGGTGTTCGGTGAGTTTGGGATCGTCGACAATTCTGACAGCTCTGCGCTGCAATGCATCAAGAGGCTCAAGCTGATGCTTGGGTGCTCCGTTTCAAAGATGCGAGAGCAGTACTCCATGTGAGGTCGGACTTGCGCTTTGTATTCTTTATTGAGTTTGTAAGATGAAAATCTCCTATTTGTAGGATTTCTTCATATAAGTAAATAAGGAATAGTAGCTTTGTTTACTCGAGTTACCTATTATGTCATAGCAAATCTCCATACTAGAACAATGGAATACCTAGGTACCTACCTAGATATTGCGGAATCACGCAGAGCGACTAACTTATCTGTACTAGCTACAGCTCGCGGTTTTACCCGCTATCCTATAGAAACCAAAGGTCGATGGTCTCCCCCTACCCGCACGAAGCCCTTTGATGCCACATTTATTCTGCGAACTGCTAGTCTGTAGAATGCGCTGCCTGAATGGGTGTTCCCCGATAGTTACAATCTGGGTGTCTTCAAATCACGAGTGAATAGTTTCTTCTAGGCAAGCGTGCTCCATTGCTTAACATCAGGCGAGGTGGCGGTCAAACGCAAGCCTATTATATATATATATATTTATTTTTAACTTTTTGCTGCCTCACAAAGGTAAACCTAAGGTAATTAACTAGATATTTTAATGACATTTAGGAACCTACATTATCTACCCTCAGTAATAAGATCCCGTTTGCATCCTTTGGTACCCTAAAACATGAAATTCTACGCGTACGATGTCGCGGGCAACAGCTAGTAGGTAAATACCTATAATTATGTAGTTTATTTCCATGTATTCAGGACAGGTTAAAGTGTCTTCGCAGTTTATCCACTTCATTAAATCAAGTTGCCTGGTTTTACCACGCTCGTAAATTTGATACCGATTTATTGTTAAATGCCCATTATTATAAATACGACAATAAAATTAAATAAGTACCTACAATAAGGTGGTAATAGCTCTAAATTTCCTCGCTGGTTCAAGGATATGTAAGTATATTTAATGTTTTTTTTTAACTGGCAAATGAAATAAATGGATTAAAAAGAACGAACTAGAACGAAGAAAGACTAGGTACTAGACAATCTTCAATGTTGAACCCGTGCCGGTAGTCGTTGGGAACGATACTCTCGAAGTTGTTGACCATTACACCAATCTTGGACAGATTGTTCTGTTAGGTAAGTCCAACTTAGGCAAAGAGGTCGCCCGAAGAATCCAACTCGGATGGGCAGCGTTCGGAAAATTGCGTGACATCTCGTCCAAGATACCACAGTGCCTCAAGACGAGGGTCTCTGACCAGTGTGTGTTGCCAGTGCTGACAAATGGTACTGAGACGTGGTCCTTTTGGAAAAACTCAGAGTCACACAGCGGGCAATGTAGAGAGCTATGCTCGGAGTTTCTTTGCGCGATAGAATCCGGAACGTAGATATAATCGCCAAAAAACCAGAGTCACCGACATAGCTGTTAAAATTTGCAAGTTGTAGTGGCAATGGGCAGGCCACATCGCTCGAAGAACCGATAACCGATGGGGAAGAAAGGTTCTGGAGTGGAGATCACGATCCGGAAGACGCAGCGGAGGTCCCACTAGATGGACCGACGACATTGTGAGAGTCGCGGGCATCCAGTGGATGCAAAAGGCAGGCTGTCGTTCAGTGTGGAGGTTAAAGGGGGAGGCCTATATTCAGCAGTGGACGTCTTCTGGCTGATGATGATGATGATTAATCTTCAAACGACTGAACAGATTTTTTTGAATCATAGTAGTATAGAACAATTCTATCGAGTCACCTTTCAAAAAAGAACTAAATCCAAGTCGTGTCAGCCGTTTAGGAGCTACGATGCCATAGACACAGATAATACAGATACACACGTTAAACTTTTAACACCCCTTTGTTTGCGTCGGAGGTTAAATTACAAGCTAACACTAACACTCCAAAAACAGCTATAGACTGCCCCCCCTTAGACCGTTGAAGGTCTAAAAACAATCCAAATGCTTGCGCACTCGGCAGCGTACCCAGGATGCTGGTGGCATTACCATGCTGGGTTTTTTAATGCCATACAAGCAGACAGGCCGCCTGATGGTAAGCAATCACCCCATAGATAATTGTAATACCAGAGGCATCACAAATACGTTTCGCCCTATCAAGTAATATACGTTGTTAATATAACTTAACTGCCGGTTATCCGAGTCGCGTAGGCAACAAAACGCTCCTTCAGCCCCCGCCAAGTTATAGCGACGATGTATTTTGCCACGCTAGAGTCAGGACGCCCGCGGGGGGAGTGCAACGACAAAAACGAACATAGATCCGACCTCGATGACGCCTGGCGCGGTACTGAACACGGTGCGCGCAAATTCTCGCGACCTTGTTACTGTTTTAATTTCACTAAAAAACGAAACTATTCACTATCAAAATTCTATCCAAATAATTTTTTTTTTTAAATAAAATTGCCTTTTAGTACATGCAATTTCCAGGTTGTTACAAACTTTCATTAGAGCATAAAACGAAAAAAATAAACTAAATCGACTTTGTTTCCGTTTTTTTTTTTTTGATCGAGGAAAGTTTATTTCATCGTGTTTTGAACCAAATCACTAACTCAAACACAGATGTATCTGTGACATGTATTTTTTCCAGCTCAAATAATGTAATTTAACTGAATAAAATTGATTTAAAACCGTCAAATTTGGTATAAGACGCTCTTAAATGTTTCCTTTAAGACAAGGCATATTACGATGTTGATGAGTACTTGAATGATAAATTTTGATATACTTTGACATACCTACCTACCTACATAATCTAGACTTGACATTAAATGTCAAGTCTAGATTTAAATAAATTATTATTTCTGATTTATATAAATTATAAATTTTATTTCTGTCTACAAAATCTTACATAGGTACCCGTCACAGATCTGTGTAGGTACCTAAGTAATTGTATTTTGAGTTAACTTGTATAATTTGACAATAATTGTCTATTATTTTCTTATACGACGATGTTTTTCAATGTTAGTTTATTATTGTGATTTCTTGGGTTCGAAATAAACTTGTCACCAAAAATAGTTACTTTATAGGGTTTTTAACCTGTCATCAACACTTCAATAATTCATTGTAAAAATAGAGTTGTAATCCTAACCCTTGCGACACAACTGCGGTGATCTTAGCTATAAGGTCATCATTATCATCATTATCATCATTATCAGCCTTTTAACAGTCCACTGCTGGACTTTTAGCCTACCCCCGTAAGGGTGATTGGACCATCCACCACGCTGGCCCAGTGTGGATTCACATACGCCATTGAATTCCTTCTCTGTACGTATGCAGGTTTCCTCACGATGTTTTCCTTCACTGAAAAGCCAGTGGTATGAAAATCCGTACATAAACTCCAAAGAGCTCATTACGGGCCCGGGGTTTGAGCCCGCGACCTCACGCTGTCAAGTCTAGCGGTCTCCCAAATGGGCTACCACGGCTCGACTAATAGCTATAAGGACGAATAGCTATAAGGTGATAGGTGAAAATTATGACATTTAAAAGTGATTTATTTTAAAAACTGAGTTATGTTTAATTGTTTTTACGCAATTACACCATGGTCTATAAAAATATGTAGATCTTCTTATTTTACGCCTTCTGTCCTGAGTTCTGTCCATAGAAATTAATATATAATTTTTCTGTTTCACTATTTCTACAATCTGGAGATAAGCACAGCGAATTGAAAAAAACCAGTAAAAACAAAATAAACCGGCAAAAAGAAAGTGACGTAAAAGATTTCCTCAATTGAGGGCACATTTTACACGACAAACCCTGCTCTCAAGAAATCTGCAATAACTGATCGCAGACACAATAAAAATCGATATCGTCGTGAAATTTTGTAGGCAAAAGGTTCATTTTTTAAAGTTTTTAGTAAGTATAATATGGGGAAAATCAGCCGAGGGTTCGCGAGGTCTCAGTTCGAGGCAGTAAAGCTCCTAAAATGTATTGTTCAGTACGTACCTACTTGCACTTTGTTGATTGGTCATTTCTTTCAATTATTTACAAGAAGCTATACCGCCAACCGCAGAAAAACCCTCAGAATCCTAATCAATTAATGATGACCTGGATGGTTCAACACCTTCGTCATGGAGAAATAATTACAGCGCACCAAGGTAGCACGAATTAGTAAGTTTACGAAGGTAATTTCTGATTTAAATACAATTCATTCACAACCAAACAACGATAGACTATTTTTAGCGATTTGGCTCTAATCATTCTCATTGGTCCTTGCAGTGAGTTGGGATTTGAAAGAATTAGGTACGTAGATATAGTTTTGTTGATATACGTACTAACATTGATATAAGACATACCTAGTATAAGTAAAAGATCGTTACGTACTAAAGATGATAATTTACCCTACTTGCTTAGATATTTAAAAAAATCAATTAATGAATTTTAAATGAAGCACATTTTAACTAAAACAGTCATATTATGTTAAAAGACTAAATAACCACATAAAAGTTATCAATAAAATCCATATTTTTTACTATTTTATTAAATATTTTATAATACTTTAATCTTCTATTGATAAACTCCTATATGGTATACAACCATAATATTTATTTTATATGCAAAAACAATTAAATAAATAAAATGCTAAGCTTAATATACCTATATACTAAATAGCTTCCAAATTCACTGTTATTATAATGTGTCCTTTATTTTATTTTGCTTTAAAATTAATATCAAATAGAAAATAACTACCTACATCAGCTTAGTAGGTAATAGATATTATTTACTTACCAAAACTATTTTCACTAATGGTGAACTTATGTCAAGTCATTCACAGAACTAACACAGATCGACTAAACCAATATTGATATGCGTTCATACTTTTAAGACGTCGCATTTTTCTTTTTAACTTAACCTTGACTTTGAAAGTTTAAACAAAACCAACCAGCTTTGACCTCCCCCTTCTCGAATATTGTATGGGAGAATGGTTCTACTTATATTGGCTTTAAAATCACACGTCCAGTATTTTAGACCCTTCCTATATATCAAACTAACTACGTCGCGTGGTTTTGCCCATAATTTTTCAGTTCTCAGTTTTGTAGACAAAATGTGTTAATCCAGAGATTCCATGGCGCATCTATTATTATGTTAGTACTTCACATTGCCTATGTTTGCCAAATAAAAAGGGCTCTTTTTATTTGGCTAAATTAAGCAATGGGAAGTGCCACCCTTATAGGTATACTTATATCCACATCAAGTTTCATCTCTCTGTTTCTTTGCTACGTTAAGAATCTTGCGTGACAAATGACCGTAAACAACAAACAAATATTCCCATTTATATATTAGGTACTGGCTGCACCCCGCGGTTTCACCCGACTCCTTATATACTCAATCAGCAGCTATCTGCCAGTGAAAGTCCCATCAAAATCGGTCCAGCCGATTTTGAGTCCATAGGGAACATACATACTCACATACATGCATACTACACCTTTTATATATAAGAAGATTTGCCAAGTAAACAAGATATGTCTAAGTAAGACTTACTCAGATGAGAAGGTTAAAATAAATGGTCGGTCGTGTTGAAATTCGCATTTTTTCACGTTTATCGCAATATAGGGAAGTAATTTATGTTACAATGCTCCTATTATGAAGTGCCTAGATTTAACCTGTTAATTGTTTGACAGGAAATCATGCGTGTAATTTGAGACTGAAATCACTCCAACAAGACGTCATGTCAACGTTTCTAATTAAAACTAGGTTTACATTATACTAATTAAATGAATAATTAACAGATAAAAAATAAGCAGGACTTTATGCTGTTAATAGAGTCGTAAGTATGTATCTGTGATGCGCCTGGTGTTACAAGTATCCATAGGCGACGATGATCGCTTACCATCAGGCGGCCCGTTAGCTTGTTTGCCACCAATAATTAAAAAAACATTTAACGTTTACGCCAGCAAACGTAAGATAAATAAATCTTTGTATATATTATGCCAAGATCAAGGTTTAACTTAAACATTAATTTTTTTAAGTGCGTATACATGGGTACAAATAAGTACTACCTGTGCTATTTATTATTTCTTCTGTGCAAATACGCATAATACCTTTATAAAATTATCCTATTTGCATATAGCTGTGCTTTAAGCAAATAGAATTAAGTAAGTAACTAGGTACTACAGGTTATTTTTTTATCTCTATGCATAAAGATTAAAAACTTACCGGAATAAATTCCAAGTTTTTTGTACTTTTATCATGACAGCTGAATTAATGCAAGTCTACATCACGAGTTGAACGAAATATTTGCAAAAATAGTTTTTCAATCAGCATTCAGTCGATTTCCGCACGTGTAAACATCGATATTATTAATATATTAATTTTCATAATTTGAACGCGCGGTATAGTGCGGGGAAAGTTATAATTCGGTAGATTTCTCCCTCGGTCATCGATAGACTGACACAGAGCATCAAAGCGATTACGAAACAACCCCCGTCTCGCTTAATAGTGATGTTTGTATCCATAATATTATGTTTTTTTCCTTCGCAGGCTAGGTGCGCTCTTATAATTTTTGCTTGCATTTCGCAAACTGGGAAAAATGACATCAAAGTTAATAATGCAATTTTTTTTAAGTTATGTACTAGATATAGTAGCGATTATAAGAAAAAGCCCTGTTTCGAAATAAGCGCATTCAATTAACGTAAACTCTTTAACGACATTGAAAAATAATTAACTTTAAATAAATTGTAGGAAAATAAAAGAAACAAAGCAGTAATTTTATTTCAATTATTAAAAAAAACGGAAGTTTACAACAAATATAACTACATCTTTTTTACTTTTTCCTATCGCGTTTTAGAGAAGAAATTGTTTCTCCCACACTTGTAACTATTTATTTTAATAAATAGTACAAGTAAAGTTAGTATAATGTAAAAAGTTAAAATAATATAACTGCACTAAATTCATGATTAGGACAAATCATGAATTTATTACATATAGAATTAGCGCAGTTATATTTTTAAATATGTAAGTGTTGGTATCATTAGATCGGTATGTGCAATGCGATTAAAAAAAGAATAGGACCGGTCTAACGCCTTTTTTTATGACGCCATGATGGCGATTTGCAAAAAATAAATATTAAAAATTTCAAAAATATCATGACATTTTTAATAAAAAATAATAGATAGTATTTAATTATTTTTTTGGCAAATTGTACCAAGATTACTTGACGTCACAAAATGGTGCTAGACCGATCCTATTCTTATTTTAATCGCATTGTATAAGATCCACTCTGATTTTGCTCATGGCACTGCTAAGCTGTGCAAAATCATCGATACTCACCTAATCCCAAAACTATCGACTATGCTCCGTCCCTACTACAAATGCACTGAGCCAAGCGTGTTTGTCTACCGGTCACGCAGACTATTGTGCAAAAATTACACGTCATAATTTTACACAACTTCGAGAGGTCGTCCAATGACATAACAACATGAATTACGACTTCAAAAAGGTATTTTAGGTTCCTTAGATTTACAAAATACTCCTACATAGTACAAAATAGTCCTACAAACCCTAATAGTACTTGGTTGGGTTTGTTTGTATGGTCATGGTAAAAATATAATAATAATTTACTATGGTATGGTACCTCTACCTATTCGCAAGCGCGTCAAGTCAACATTTTGTAATCCGCTAAAGTAAAACAAAACCTTTGGTCGCCTCTGCTCTACTTTTTTGGCTTTACAATTTTTATACATAATTAACGGGGCAATGAGGGTGGCATGGTCAATAATATGATCATGCATGTCTGACCAAACCCTCTAGGGTTAAACCCTATCGATTTTAGCGATAAAGCCGCCACTTGTGGCACTAGCTCGTGAGGGTTTTCTATCTGTATGTAATTTTTATTTATGTGGTACACAAAAAAAAGTTTCTATCTATCTATCCCTGAAGAAACACGTTACCCTGGGGACCTATGGAGAACCCCGATATATTTTGGGTGATATTTTATAAATGAAGAACTTTATAATAGCCACAATTTTTAATTGAGATCAATCTTTAATTAGTATGTATTTAAGCCTTATTCTAACAAAAAATAACCAATCAAACTTTCTTATTCACACACTCCTGGCATTATATCCAGTACCGGCGTTAGGGTAGGGCGCGGTTTGGCGACCGCCCAGGGCACCAGATATAAAGGGGTGCCTCAGGCGCTCCTATAGCCATATTACACCTCAAGCAAAACAAAAAAAACCTTTGCCTTTTTTCGGTTTGAATGGCAGATGGTGCGCCGTAGAAATCTCGCCTAAGGCGCTAGTAGTGCTAAAACCGGCACTGATTATATCTTCGGTATGTTCCCTGCATTGCATAAGGGGTTTTGTAGTATTTGGCACGACTGTCTAATAGCTGTGTGAGATTACCTAAAACTAAAATGGAAACGTGCGTTTCGCTGTAACAAAATTAATGACAAAAATGCAACTTGGAAAGCGCAAAAGACCCTATAAAAAAAAACTCGTGGTGTTGATCATACCTTGTCTTACACTTCTTACAGTAATAATGTGACTTTGATTTGAGCATGCTAGAAATAGGTACCTATCATCATCATCATCATCATCATCATCATCATTTCAGTCATTGGACGTCCACTGCTGGACATAGGCCTTCCCCATCGATCTCCAAAAGGGCCGGTTGGAAGCGGCCTGCATCCAGCGTTTCCCTGCGGTATCTTTTAGGTCGTCTGTCCATCTTGTCGGTGGACGTCCAACGCTGCGTCTAACGGTCCGTCTCCATTCGAGAACTTTTTGGCCCCATCGGCCATCTATTCTGCGTGATATGTGCCCTGCCCACTGCCACTTCAACATGCTAATTCGGTGGGCTATGTCAGTAACTTTCGTTCGTCTACGGATCTCCTCATTTCTGATTCGATCTCGTAGAGAAACCCCGAGCATAGCCCTCTCATATTAGCTTGTTGTGCGACTTTGAGCTTGCTTATGAGGCCCATAGTGAGAGACCACGTTTCAATTTCAATGCCTATCCTATAGTACCTGCCTGGTACCTATGAACGCGCTATAATATTATTTTCTAATAGGTTTACCTACTGTTTTATTTCGCAGATATAATATCTGAGTCCTTATAAAAAAATATTTCTATAGTGACACCTGCCTGAATAAGTTGACAGTCATCCATTTATTTAAACAAAATCACACATAATGAAAACTTGCTCAAGCGTGAAATGTAAACACTACTTTTTGCGGTTGACTATTATGTGTTTATTCTATGCTGTTGTTATAGTGCGACCATTATTTTTATCTATGATCCAATCATTTTACCCGAGAATTGAACGGAGGCGACAGAGGCGGCATAGGTATAATAGGTTTTCCTCTTAGAATAGTAGTTATTCTAAGGTTTTCCTAAACAAAATAGTTTTTCTTAGACATTTTTTAGTTCATTCATTATGGCCACTTCAGCTGATAAGATGTTGTGCTGTAATACACAAAGAGTGGAACCCTGGTATACCTAATACCAGGGTTCGGGACAATTGATGTCAGGGGGGAGGGGGGGTCAAAATCGTCCTTAAGTAATTGGGATGCTGGACAATATCATAAAAATCGGAATTGTCCCGGCAGAATCAGGACAGGTGGCAACCCTGAGGTATACCTTCCTACGTTTTTCCCAGTACATAATAGGTACTAAATTCTTACTAAAAGTAGATATATTTACCTGTCTGAGGAGGTAAATATATTAGGTAGGTACCTACAGTAAGAGTAGGTAAGTAACTATTGATTTCTAGGTACAGAATTGTGTGTAAAAACTAAAATACAACACAATAGGTACAAAGTTCGATTGTTATAATGAGGGGAAAAGATCGGATTTGAACTCGATAAAAAATATTAAAAAGTAGGTACTAGGTATTACCTACTTACTTATTGTTAATATCTACAACTTTTTGCATTATGAGACAATTTCGTGGAATAGGTACCACCGACTTTGGTAAAAAGCTAGATAAACTAAGGTGGGAGACACAGAACTAGATATAGGTCTGTGGTGGGAGAGAAAAACCTAGTAGGTAGGTACTTTGTAAAAATAAACTGTCGATCGCACCGAAAATGATTTTTAAACATGTTTGCACGAAGTTTACCTAAGTTAAGCCGGGTACAGATTATTTGCAACACAACATGTAAAGTAACATGCTATGCAACATTTTCCATACATTTTAATAATGTTCACGAGCGCGCAGTGTGGGCGCTGTGTGCTCGCGAACACAAAATGTTGCACTCGAAGTCAAAGTCAAAATGTTGCACTACATGTTACCTTTCATGTTGTGTTGCAAATAATCTGTAACCGACTTTAGAATTAAATCACTTATTAAGCTAACATTAGGCTAGATTGTAATTAATTAATTTAAAAAAGAAGTTTAATCTGATGGTGAATTATACAGTATTTTGCACACGTATTTATATATACGTCACCTATACGTTATTTTTGTTGAATAGCATTATTGAGCCAAAAACAATTTAATAATTTTTTGTATAATAATTATACGATTGGGAACCCTAGGTCGGTGAATAGATGCACCACTAAACACGTAAATTGGCTTTGCTCTAGGTAGTTACTTCAGACGCTGAACCTGGAACCAGGGTTTTGAAAACGGTTTCGGTATCACCTGCCCTTCGTCGTGGGTGGTCAGATTTGGGGATCTGCCCTCCATGCGAGTCCAGCAGAGCTAGCATGGGCCGTGGACAAATTGTCTTTCCACCGTTTTTATCCCGCGAAAAAAAGACAAACGTATCCATATTCTAGCTTTGTCGCGTCTAGGCGTGGATAAAAACGGGGGAAAGACAATTTATCCACAGCCCGTGCTAGGCCTACAGGGAAGATAGCGGTGTTCCGCGTATGTGGACCAAGTATTTAGATGTAGAGAGAGGAAGCTAAATCCAGGAAATCTGGGTGTCTTCAAATCGCGAGTGAATCGGTTTCTTCTAGGGAAACATGCTTCATCTTAGCCGCATCATCGCTTAACATCAGGCGAAATGGCGGTCAAACGAATTAATTTAAAAAATGCACAGCATTTCGCATTTGTCTCAGGCAGCGCCGGCCGAAAAAAAAAATCGAGAGAAATATAATTTTTTGATGGCGCCTCGAGCCTCAGTGCGACGGCGGGCGCACTTGCTTTATTTTTAACCGGCTAAAACCTTGCTTTATTTTTGTCGAAATAATTTAGCACATGGGCTACTGTTTATTGAAGTTTATTCCGAAAATATTATCGATTCCTGTACGACAGTTTTCAGAAATGAAACGCGTCAATAGACAATCTCTCTCTACCATGATCAAAAACAAAGGGGACTAAGATTCAAGAAAATCTGTTCATCCAATAGAAAATTACCAGCTCTTTAATCAGAATAGTCTAAAAATCAATTTATACTTGTAGATGCAATCCTACATAATCTGTCTGCAAGGTATGTATATACTTTAGACGCAGTAGCACAGTGTGGGTTTGGTTCCCGTTAATATATATTTTACCTTTATAGATATTACAGGTGATTAATGATGATGATGATGATATTTTATGTTTTTTAAAGATGATTGTCGCGGGCATCCAGTGGATGCAAAAGGCAGGGTGTCGTTCAGTGTGGAGGTTAAAGGGGGAGGCCTATGTTCAGCAGTGGACGTCTTCTGGCTGATGATCATGATGATGATGAAAGATGATTGGTTGATTTTAATTTAGATTATTGTTTTTTTATTACTAAACTCCAGACTCGTTGGACAGCGACACCTGCAGACAGCGCGGGACCTGCGAGACCTATATAGATAGATATAGTTCTGTGTGCGAGGCCGATGGCGTTCTCTTGTGTTCGGAGCAAATACCCACTTCGGGTCGCTGCGCCAGCGGAGTAAATAAGTAGCTACGTATTACAGATGTACCTATACTCATGTAGTCCTAATAAATACTTGTTTCAACTGGCTAATTGGACAAAGTCTGAAGCCAAAAACTTTTAAGAAAAAATAAATACTTCTCATTTAGGGTAGATAAAATTCCTTTTTCACTTTCGTTCCCGATAAAAAAAGCTTATGTACTAGTATCAAAGGAAATTATGTAAGAATGTTTTCTGTTAAAAAATGTGCGTAAGTAGGAAGTAGATATAAAGTGTAGGCACAGAAGACATAATAGGTGTAGGTAAGGTTATCCGTCCCTTAGTCACTTACTTACCATGAGTAGGTACCTACCTACCTACCATAGGCATACCATTAAAAAAAATCAAGATTTAATTATATCCTCGAGCACAGAAGACATATTATAGACACCTACCACTGAATGGCACTGCGTCGCTAACCGTCTCACATGACGTAATTAAATTAAATTACCTACCTCCACGATTGACTCAGAAAACTGAACAAAACGTTTTTCCTAGCTTAACAATGAGGAAGTGAACCTACCCAAGGCCACGTCGATCAAAATGTAATAAACGTAATAACCTTTTTCCCGATTATTTATAATCACAATCAATACGTTATTGAAACGGCGACGGATTAGATCATTCATTGAAATAAAAAGTTTATGAAAATGGATACATAGGTATTTTTTTTCTTTGGCGCCTTGAAATTAATTCGTTTGTAATAAGGGCACTTAACCCATTCGCTGCTAGCAACTCACCGTTTGAGTTTTGTGGAACTTCACTCTCGTGCTCTCAACGCACCATTTGAGTTCAAGGTGGAGCGATGATTTTTATTTTTTTATAATTTTTCCATAGCTTAAACTGACATATGTGATGTCACACAAGTTGAGGTGGCAGCGAATGGGTTAATTCCTCAATACTTTAATTGTTTTGATTTTTCTGAGAATCATAATAGGTACTTAATTATCGTAGAATTTCTGATTCTGAATTTTCTCTAATATTAAAATTTGAAGTATACCGAAACTGCACATCACATATTACGCAAACCCATTATACAATAAAAAAGCCAAACTGCGTTTTAACCCACAGTTTATAACTTCCTCAGCATATTATTGAGATATGAAGGAACCTATCCCTTACCATTCCTAATTCCTTCAAGAGCCTAGTGAAAATGAAGAGATAAGGTACAAAATAGCATATTATATATTTTCTAAATGTAGGTAATAACTAGGTACGATTTCATTGGTATTTTCCGCAATATATGGCCATGATAAGTGTAGTTGTTTGCTAAGTAAAATAATTTCAGCTTCCTAATGGCTTTTGAGACTTCGCCAAAGAACCACAGTCACCGACATAGCTGTTAAAATTTGCAAGTTGAAATGGCAATGGGCATGCCACATCGCTCAAAGAACCGATAACCGATGGGGAAGAAAGGTTCTAGAGTGGAGACCACGAACCGGAAGACGCAGCGTAGGGAGGCCTCCCACTAGATGGACCGACGACATTGTAAGAGTCACGGGCATCCAGTGGATGCAAAAGGCAGGCTGTCGTTCAGTGTGGAGGTTAAAGGGGGAGGCCTATGTTCAGCAGTGGACGTCTTCTAGCTGATGATGATGATGATGAATGGCTTTTGGTTCTTTTCTGTATAACTATAAATTTTTAAGTAATTACATTGCTATAAAATTTCAACTAGGCGCAGCAACACATCGTAGCGTCATATAACATTTTTTACAGGCGTAGCAAGTTACTGATAGCGCCGATGTGACTCATTAGTTTTGGTAGTTTAGTCCCATGAAAAGTAACAAAATGTGTTCAATATTAGTTACGAATGATTTGCATTCCACGAAATATATAAAAAGTGAAACCTTTTTGTACAGAATGAAATTAAGACTTGAGAAAAATGGAGAGAAATAATTATTGTCTATGGTACGATATCCGACGTGGTTTATAAAAATATTGAAATTGTCTATTCGCCATCAAAATGGCGTCATCAAAGGAAACCTATTGTTTGTGTGGTCAGCCGTATAATATTGGACAATTTATGATCGAATGTGACTGCTGCCGTGAATGGTTTCATGGGAGGTAATGTGGAAAATATATAAATCATGCAGTGAAAAGTTTGTTGTGTGTGAAAAAAGTTGATGTAAAGTTTGACAGCGGATGCCTCTTCGGCCATCACTTGTCCGACCGAATGTTTTGTCGAAATTAGCACCTTTTCCGTATTCCTGGTTCCTCAACTCCACAATAGCACCCTGTAAACGCATTCCTCAATTTTTATTACAACATTTACGGAGCATTTCCCATGTCCTGATTTGTTTACATCCGCGGTCGCCAAGGTTTTCCAAAATGCGCCTTCTTTTGGCCCTTTGTGTTTATCTTTATTATTTTAGTTATTCTGATAGATCCCTTGAAATTGCCATTTGATTCTGCTTTAATTTGACTCAAACATATATCATCAAAATCGAAATCATTTGAAGTGTGTTGTGAAATTTTAAAGTTTTTTGTTTATATCCTGTAACAAATAACATCTGGTTGTAACTTTTGATATTTCCTATTTCCAGTTGCGTTGACGTAAAAATATACCAATCTGACGACATAGACAAGTATCACTGCCCAAAATGTGTGCAGACATATGGACCTTCTGTATGTAAGTAAATATTTTTTGTACTATGAATGCTAAAATGCCATAACTTTTGAAGTATGTTTATCATATTTCCTCCTGCTTTAGTGTAGTTGTCCACCGCCGCCGTCGCCAAAAAATGAGATTTATTCAGACTGAGATCATGTCCACTGTGACTGATCTTGTTGGTCACATGACCAAAACAAGACCTCGGCTGTGATTGTAAAGCATCGTCTGACGACGCACACCCTGGGCGATCACCCAACGATTGCTCAAAGCCATTCATAAACCATCGCCCGAAGAAGCTCCGGTCATCCCACGAAATATGTGAAAGCTGCCTTGACATTTCATTTGTCAATTTTTACATAGAAGTATTATTTTAGTTTTAGCGAGAGATTAAATTTAGTTTTAGAGATTAAAGTAAATCACTTTTGATTTATAATTCTTTTCTATTGGTAATATCTTGATCCATTGCGTTTTTTTTTTTGTTTGATACGGGCTAATGACGGTGATTGACTACAAACAAACAATTCATATCGATCATGACAGTGACAGCTGCACAGTGCCGTGCCTGCCTCACCAACCTTGGGGCTTCGCATGACTGTAACAAATCACGAATCCAATTAGCGTTTTGGTAAAATATCTATAGAACCTTATTATATACGTCTTGACATTGTCAGTTACTATTTTTTATTGTACCCTTTTTCTATTCTTATTTTAATTTTACTGTATCATTTTTCTGCAAGCAATTAACAGCTGAAATTTCAAATTTGCAGTCAAAATCCCTACAAACTCACACCGGCAAGATCGCTACGAGATTGGTGCGGAGAACCGTGCATCACAATGTGGGACCCCAGTGTGGGTACGGTCCCTGTCCGAAGCCCCACTCCGGCCCACAGCTGCTGCACTGCAGAGGATGAGGCCACAACAGTTCACTGAAGAATTTGTCAGAGATAACGGTAAGGTAGCACCGCCAATGCTATTATACTACTTGGCTATTGTACACTACCTACCCTGCAGTTTGATTTGATATTTTCTTGTTATTCCACACTTTTCCTGGCTCATAAGACCTATGCCCCTCCTCATGTTGAGCACTACTTTCTTGCCAAATATCATCAAAATTTGTTCAGCGATTCAGTCCTATATAAATAATTATCAATAGCATAGTGATTAATTGTCCTACATAAATAATTGGATTCGGAACAATTAACTGTGAACATTTATATATAATATATATGGTTATCAAATGAACGGGAATGTAAAAAAAAGATTGATTTAGTGATTCGCTTGCGTTTGACCGCCAACTTGCTGAAATACAGGATTCAACCTAGATCGATAGTAAAAAAAAACTCTTCTTTTCTATACTATATATCCCTACATAGTATAAATTAAAGTCGCTTTCCGCGTCTGTCTGTCTGTATGGCCCCTAACTCCTAAACCACGCAACAGATTTTGATTCGGTTTTCACCATCAGTTAGATAATTTTTCATGGAAGGTTTATATATATAACTAGCGACCCGCCCTGGTTTCGCACGCAAATTATACCCGTGCAAAGCGGCGGGTGGGGTCGCTAGTAATATTATAAAGAGGAAACATTTGATTTTTTGTTTGTTTGATTGTTTGCATTGAACAGGCTCCGAAACTACTGAACCGATTTACTAAAACTCCAGTTACGTAATCCAAGGTGTAAAAAAAATTAAAATTAAACACCCGTGCAAAGCCGGGGTGCGTTGCTAGTTAGTTAATAATTTTACTATTAATTTATTTTTTGTAAGCTTGAAGTTTAATAACCTAATGTCCTTTATTCAATTGCTTCCAGGTTTCAGTAAGCCTGTAATATTCCACACACCAGATGGTCTGGATATGAAGATACCTAACCCGGCCACATTCACCGTCAGATCAGTGCTGAGATACTGCGGAGCACAGCATGAGGTTGGCATTTACACTTGTTTCATCTTGTCTACACTTAGAAAGGCGGCTGCGTGGTGACTCGCAAAATCGTTACTAAAAATCTTACATCTTCTATCGCCTTACACTAATTTATAAAAGTAGTGTATTTTTTTGTATGTAGTGCTCACTACATACAAAAAAATATACACTACACTGGCCACATGCATAGCCATGTGGACTCATACTTTGACAGAGGGGAATGCTCGAGTTTAACTGCTGGCCTTTTGGAAAAAACTCAAGAGTTTCACAGCGGGCAATGGCGAGAAATCCAGAATGAGGATATTCCCCGAAAAACCACAGTCACTGACAGCTCAGATTTGTAAGTAGAAGTGGCAATAGGCGGCTACATCGCTTAAAGAACTGGTAACCGATAGGGAAGAAAGGTTCTCGACTGGAGACCACGAACCGGAAGACGCAGCATAGGTAGGCCTCCCACTAGATGAACCGATGACATCGTGAGAGCCTTCGCATCCAGTGGACGTACATGATTCTAAGGGGAAGGACTATGTTTAGCAGTGAACGTCTTCTGGCTGATGATGATGAATGCTTGTGGTTGACTCCATTCCATGTAGCTTTAAGATGAGACATCGACAGTGAAGCCACAGGCCCACTTGTTGCCGGTCGTGTGAATGGTTTCTTTGTTTCAAAAGACTGTTTTGTTTTGCAGATTGAAGTTATAGACGTCCGCAAGCAAGCCACAGTTAGGATGCCCCTCTTAGAGTTTGTGGACTACTTCGAGACTCCACCGGAGCACCGGACCGACAAAGTCCTCAATGTACTGAGTCTAGAGTTCAGTGATACCAAGTAAGTTATACATTTACTATAGTCTAAAGAGACGAATTCGAGAGTTTGGAGTCCGACAGGAATAACGGCAGACGACAGAGGGGCAGTTGCTACCAGTTATCTTCCAGTTTTTCCAAATTTTTTGGGGGAAAAGTACCCTATATCTGTCCTCATGATGCACACTATCTTCCTGCCAAATTTCGTCAAGATCGGCCTAGCCGATTAGTTGTGGAAAGCGAACAAACAGACAGAGACAGAGTTACTTTCGCTTTTATAATATTAGGATGGGACTGTCTGTGGCATTGTAGCTCCCAAGCGGCTAAACCAATTTAAATTTAATTTTTTTTTGTTGGAAAGGTGACTTGATCGTGGTTATTCTTAGCTACGATTCAAGAAAATCTGTTCAACCATTGAAGATTATCAGCTCTTTTATTGCGTTTTTGTTAAAATTTTCCATTTAGAATAAAATTTATAATCGCTAATCTTACGTTATGATTAAATCACTTGTGTGGTATGTCATGCTAGTATATTCATAAAAATCTCCTTTCCTACAGCCTCTCCCCACTAGTGGAGCCCCCGGCAGTGCTCCGCTCCCTGGACTGGAGCAACCGCGTGTGGCCGGCGGCGGAGGGCCGGCCGCCGCGCCCCGCTGTGCAGAAATACTGCCTTATATCTGCTGCCGGGTCTTTTACAGATTTCCATGTCGATTTCGGAGGAACCACTGTTTGGTACCACGTCATGCACGGACGAAAGGTGAGAAACCATATAGCTGGTAGTTCGTCCCCTGCCACTTAGCAGAACGGGAAAATGACAATGCCAGCAGAGATGATAGAGGGAGAATAGTGTAAATATGAATTATATGAGTCGTTAAACAAATCAAAGGACCCCTCTAGCACCACAGGCTTGCCAGGTAAGTTTGTGGTTGTGTAAAGTAATAAGTTTAAGTACATTTGTCGACATAGACAAATGACAAAATAGACATGTTGTCTACAAGCCCCCCAAAAAAATAAAAATGGACCCAAACTCGAGGGGCTTACTAGTAGTCATTGAAGAGTTTCACTATCCACTTACTGGCTCCATCATCAGAACAGTTCGATGATACCAAATTATTGTATTGTCTTCATCAAAACTCGCGTGAGGATTCATTATAAAGACCAAGTAGAGCAAGCAAGCGCAAGTCGCGAGTGCAATCCGGTGTTATAATAATTTATTTTATTGTCATCCAAATGACATATACTTAAACAGTTTCAAATTGATACAACAATTTAGAAGAAGATTTATTGAATTCCATGATTTGTTTATATTGTTAATTAATTACTTAAAAGCAAACCTATTAAAAGGCTGTTAAAATTTATAAAAACGTCGGTTTAATCCTATCTTAAATCATCATCATCATCAGCCACAACACGTCCACTGCTGAACATAGGCCTCCCCCTCCACACTGAACGACAGCCTGCCATCTGCATCCACTCCATGCCCGCGACTCTCACAATGTCGTCGGTCCATCTAGCGGGAGGCCTACCTACGCTGCGTCTTCCGGCTTGTGGTCTCCACTCGAGAACCTTCCCCAACTAACTACTTTTAAATACTATACTATAATTTTTATTTTATGTAGCGGTAAATAGGCAAGCGGTCCGCCTGATGGTAAGCGGTAATCGCCGGACGTCTGCAATAATAGCAGCGTTGTCGATACTTTGCCAGCCCGGAAATACATAAATATACAAAAATATACTAATATATATATATATTATTTTCAGATATTCTATCTGGTGCCGCCTACTTCAACGAACCTGGCCCTCTACCAGCAGTGGAGTGCGTCTCCCACGCAATCTGAACAGTTCTTTGGCGATTTGGTGAGTTTCAGCAGAATAAGCATGTGTCCTAATGTTTAATTTATCACAAATAACAGGCTTAGCTATGAATATAACTAAATACATTACACATACTAGAAAAATAAATTAAATTGGCTGATAAATTTTTGAGATATGATCGCTTAAAGTTTTTGGTGGGGATAAAGAGAGGATACTATATATGTCCCTTTCTCGCAAAGCGTGTTTTAGTATAGCATTAGTATGGCGCGCCTGAGGCGTGACGTCATAACTCAGCATAGTGCGCTCGCTGTCTAGCATGAAATTAAAATACTTATAAATTGTTTATTATTTAACTAATTTTAATTTTTGTTTTTGTTGATGGGCTCTATTCACGATTAGCTTTTTAATGAGGTAACAAAAAATATTAGTCACAATGCCTATTCACACTTTTCTACTGACATAGTATATAGTCACAGAATACTCCAACGAGCAGAAAGATCAGTCCGCATTTTTTTTGTAAATAAAGACTATCTACGAGGCAATAAAGTAGCAAATTCAACAATAAAAACGTCATTTAAGATATAACTAAAAAACTTTTAGTCGAGAAATGTTATTACAAAGTTAGTGATTTCATAAATGATAGATTTTAGTTATGTGGCAGTAGGTGATATTGTTTATTTTGCAATTATACAAATGTCTATTAGATTAATAACATGATATTTCAAGTATTAAAATTGTTTTGAAATTTACATCAAAAAGAAGAAAAAAATAATTTAAATTTTTTCATGCCATCTCTCTATATTTGTGCGTCTACTAACTAGGCAAAACATGCCACTAAGTGACTTATATTGTTTAAACACAAGCATGCGTTTTTTTATGTGTATGATTTACTCATCATCATCAGCCAGAAGACGTCCACTGCTGAACATAGGCCTCCCCGTTTAACCTCCATACTGAACGACAGCCTGCCTTTTGCATCCACTGGATGCCCGCGACTCTTACAATGTCGTCGGTCCATATGATTTACTCGTTATGTGCAAATAAAATATCTAAAGTTGTATAATTATTTACGGGATATTTACCGTGGTAAGGTTGTGGAATGAGCTCCCGATATTTCGGCACAGTTACATGTACCATGTTCACGGGAAGACTACACGGTGAAATTATCTTTATTACCAATAAATACATTAAATTATCGCTTACCAACAGGCGAGCAGGTGGTCAAAGGCGGACTTATACGGCGAAAAAAAACCTATTTTTTTTACAAATAATACGCTTGCGTTTGACCACGCCTGATTTTATTTATTTATTTAAGTCCACCTACACTGTGTACATCAGTACAACTTATCAAAACTTAAAAACAGAAATAAAAATATAATTAAATGTCACAATAGTTACAGGTGAAGACAGCATGCAATAATATGGAACGATAAAATAAAATTATTGCAGTTAAATTAGTTAAATATACACACAAATAAGATATAAAAAGAAAAGAAGAAAAAATTTACAGTCCAAAGTTTTGTTAGGATTAAGAATTAAAATGTCAAGTAATAAATGTCACAAAGACAATACAAATAATTAAAAACTGTTCAGATTACAATAATTAAAAACTGTTCTGATGTTAAGCGATGATGTGCATTTCGAGACCTGGGGCCTTACGGACAACAGCTAATTGCGACACCTTATCCGCTCAGTTGGAAAATCACGCGAACGTGAACCTTATCGCGCCCAGATACGGTTTGCGGTCACATGATTTTCCAGCTGAGCGGATTAGGTGCCACAATTAGCTGTTGTCCGTAAGGCCCCTGGTGTTTATAATGTTGATTTCCGTCACCCAGGTGGAGTGGTACGGTACAACGGAACTGTGCGCGGGGCAGACGCTGTTCATCCCCAGCGGCTGGATCCACGCGGTGCTGACTCCTCGGGACGCGCTCGTCTTCGGCGGAAACCTTCTGCATTCGTATGCAGTCGAGATGCAGCTGCAGTTAGTACTTTACATCAATAATTATTGTTAACTAGCGACCCGCCCGCCCGGCTTCGCACTGATGTAATTTACGTGCGAAGCCAGGGCGGGTCGCTAGTTATATATATAAACCTTCCGTGAAAATGTATCCAATTGATGGTGAAAACCGCATCAAAATCCGTTACGTGGTTTAGTAGGAGTTAGCGGCCATACAGACAAACAGACGCGGAAAACAACTTTAATTTATACTATGTAGAGAAGAGATAGAGAAGGCTAATTGATCGCCAACTCGCCTGATGTTAAGCGATGATGCGGTCTACGGTGGAGCATGCTTGCCTAGAAGAAACCTATTCACTCGTGATTTGAAGACGCCCAGATTGTAACTATCGGGGAACACCCATTTAGGCAGCGCATTCCACAAACTAGCAGTTCGCACAATAGAAGTGGAATCAAAGGACTTCGTACGGATTTTCGGAATATCACCTTCAACTGTCAGGAAAAATATGTATTGAGACCCAAGGTTGTAGGTGTCAGAAAACATATGAATTAGGACCCAAGGTTGTTCTTGTCAGGAAAAATCAGCTGAAGATTTTACGTTCAAAGTGATGTGATAATAAACCTTAAATATTTGTACCAGAGTGTACGAGATAGAGCGCCGAGTGGAGACTCCGCTAATGCTGCGCTACCCGCTGTTTGAGCACATGAACTGGTACGCCGGGGCGCATCTACTTACCATCCTACGGAGACACAACGAGGAGATACAGGTTAGATACTATGGCAAGCTCAGCTTGTGGTATATCAAGACAACCAGCATGCCTCGGTGGTGGTATGTCTATCTTATGAGCAAGAGGTGTGAAGTTCGATCCCCGGCTGGGCAGATGTTTTGATGATGAATTAAATATCTGGGTTTGATCTGGTGTCTTTGTGTGTGTTCAATGGCATTTCCAACGGCACCCTACTAGAAAATAAATCTGTTTTTTTATGGCTTCAAATTTTGGAAAAACTCAATGTATTAACTTACCTCTGTCCTCCACTTTACAAAAATAGTTTTTCGTAAATTTCTCAAAGGAAATTACTCGCATAAATATATTTGAGTACTAAATAATTGATTGGTGCAGAGCCGAGGATCGAACCGGTCCCTGTCAGATAGTAAAGCTAACATGCTACCGCTCAGCTACCATCGCTTCGGAGTCCAGCGGCCTTATTATAGAAGTTTGATTGTGATCGAGATTGCATGCCGTCCCGTTCGCATCTATTTACTCGCACCACGTGCGTAAGTGAGATGGCATGCGATCGCAATCCGAATCACGATAAGACATCTATAATAAGGCATCAGGTATCGAATCATAATTTGTATAATTGAGAGTATTTGTTGTTGAAGGATGAAGAGTTCACACTGTCGGAGCCTGCGCTGCCGCACGAGCCGCTGCAGCTGCCGCCGTTGTTACTGCGAGGTGTCAAAATACTCGCCACTGCGCTTAAAGAGTGGCACGCGTTGAAAAGCGTAAGTACATCCTACCAAGGAAGATAGACTAAGATGAAAGACAATAGCGGAACATTAGAGCGTAGCATAAGTTCTTATTTAGTTTTATTTTTAATTTAATTTAATTTTCCTTGTATAATGTGTTATTGTATTTTTTGGCATATATAATATATGTCTATGTAGCTCGGCAATTTGCCTAAAAACGGCACAAACTTAGAGAATAAAGAAAAGCGCCACCTACTGGTATGGGTTGCGCTTCTCTTGAAATGCTGCGAAAATTGACTGCGATACAAGCGCTACGGTAATTTGTAGAACCCTTTCGTACGCTATCTGACTGCAGCGTTTACGGAAGTTCGAGACAACCAAGTGCCAACCAATGCCATCTAAGTTTATAGTTTTTAGGCAAATTTCCGTGCTACGCTCTAATGTTCCGCTATTGTCTTTCCTCTTAGTCTATCTTCCTTGATCCTACTGTCTATTTTAATCATCAAATAATGATAATAAAATAATTTATTTCGGATTATATCAATCCATACATGACAAACTATATAGGGTTAGTCGCACTATTTATAACTCAAGAACGGCTAGACTGATTTTCATGATCTTTGATTTGTTGGATTCCTATCCGCTCCAAATTGCAGAAGAATTTTCATAACATCGGAAAAATTCAAAAAAAAAATAATGAATAATAATAAATAAATAAATAAATCTTTATTTCTAAAAACAAGTTGTGTAATCTTAAATTAATTCTATAAAAAACTACTAAGACTAATGTAAGACACGAATATTTATTATAGATTGTACCACTGGCCTGTCTAAATATACCGCAATTTTTTTCCCAGACGGATCCAGTAAAACGAGACAATGTGCCGAAGTGCCTAAACTCTGGTCAGTTGGTCCGGGAGCTATGCAAAGAACTACGGACTTTGGAGAAACGATCAGCCAGCACCGCCAACAAGGACAAGGTAAGTTTATAACACTGATACGGCCAAGTACATTATGATCATCATCAGCCAGAAGACGTCCACTGCTGAACATAGGCCTCCCCGTTAGACCTCCACACTGAACGACAGCCTGCATTCATCCACTGGATGCCAGCGACTCTCACAATGTCGTCGGTCCATCTAGTGCGAGACCTACCTACGCTGCGTCTTCCGGTTCGTGGTCTCCACTCAAGAACGTTTCTTCCCCATCGGTTATCGGTTCTTTGTGCGTTGTGGCCGCCCATTGCCAATTCAACTTGCTAATCTTGGTAGCTATGTCGGTGACTGTTGTTCTTCGGCGTATATCTGATCTCGGATTTGGGCAACAAGCCTGCTAAGCTAAAGTGGAATTGGGCGGGTCACGTCTGTATAAAGTACCCGGAGAGGTGGGCAGAGGGTGCCTGAAGACGGTCATAGACCCCCCCCGGGAAGGTCCCAAAAACTTTGGCAGCCCTGCCAAAGTTTTTGAGATTATAGTATCTATCTTTGATCAGTGTGTGTTACCAGTGATGACATACGGCAGTGAAACGTGGTCTCGTATGTGTCATTATGGTCCTCATAAGCAAGCTCAAAGTCTCACGACAAAACGCACTTAAGTCGCCCGACTTAAGTGCGTTTTGTGGTGACTGATCCCAGCTGGCAATAAAATGTGAAAAAATTTAAGAAATGGGCGAGACCTTTGCCCGGCTTTGATCTAATAGCTTAATGAAAATTTTATAATAGATCATAATTATGTCCGTTATTCGTAGATTAATACAGGCACTATACGTAAGACCTGCAATTCCACCAGATATGATAAATGAAACTAAACCATGTGTGGACATTAAAAAAAAGTACTCTCAGCACCCGAAGTGACAAACAATACAAATTCATGTATCTTCGTGATGTTTCCAAAACTCCACAGAAGCCTCGTGTCTCCACCACTTTACTAGAGCATCACTTGGACTTGACCGTGACTTACTTTGCTTGACTGTGACTATGACTTGTTTGAATTTATTAAACTACCTGACCTTGTAAAACTATTTATTAAGCAGACTAAAGAGCACGAAAAATAATTTAAAAAAAAACTTTGTGTGAGCTATTTTATTTATCTGTTTTTTTATTTTACAGGACTTCAAAATAAAAAACCAGGTATCCCCAACAAAACAAGCCAAGAAACAAACAACACCCGCAAAAAAATCCCTCAAACTGACATTACCAAAACCGATCATGCACATGGGACAAAACGGTGAATACACAGATGAAAAAATATACGCAGACAAATTCTACATAGACGATAAAGAAGTATTCCCCGAAAGATATGTCCAAGAAATGAAATATACTGACGAAAAATATATAGTCGAAGACAAATTCTTACAAGATGGAAAATATTTAGTAGATATAAATGGAAAATATTTGATGGACTCGAATGGGAAGTATTTAGAAGACAATAGTGGTAAATATGTAGTGAATAATACTAAATATGTGGTCAATAATGGAAAGTATGTGGTCGATAAAGACGTTGGGAAGGATTTTGTGTATCAGACTTATGAAGAGTTGCCATACCAGAGTGATTTTGTGGAGAGGGACAAAAAACCAACAGTTTTAAAGATTAAATTGAAGTAAGTTGCATTTTTTGTGTTTTACATGTTTTATTTTAAGATTTTGTGATATCCATATGATTCCACAACCTTACCACGGTAAATATACAAAACAATACAATATTTCTTTATTACACACCGAAATACAAATGAAACTTAAACTAACATAAAAAACAAATATACGGCAGTATAATGGGCGGCCTTATCGCCTTAAGCGATTTCTTCCAGGCCACCTTTGGATGGACAGGACAGGACAGGAAGATATTGAAAAACGGTCGGTGGTGTACATAAAATAGACTTAAATAAATTTATATATCCCTACATTTATGTTTTTTTACAATATCCCGTAAATAATCATACAACTTTATTTCACTTCCATACATATAAAAGGCGATGTGTGTATGTATGTTCTCTATGGAATACGAAACGTCTGGACAGATTTCGATGAAATTTTCAGGCAATCTTCAGATTAGACCAGCTAGTGATCCTGTATAGTTTGGTTGCGATCGGATTAACAGAATTTCTTTTTGGTCTATTATTATTTTCCCTTCAAAAAAGAACAAAAATTAAAGTCTTTGAAATAAAATACATTGACATATTACATCAGAGAAAAAAAGTTATTGTCATTTAAATCAAAGGAAGTTGCTGTCGCTACGAAAGAGGTTGTTTCAAGGAGGTATATAACGCGGTTCAGCTAGTCTTTATATAAAAGAAAGACACTAATATATATTTTTTATTGGCCCAGTTGCCAGCTTGTTGACGCTGTTGTTGTTTATTTAACTATTCATATCAATTAATTTTATATTTTTATTTGTATTTGAATATTATCGTAATTTTAAGTAATATAATTAGAATGTACGGTCTATATTATAACTATAACACTATTCAATATTGCACGCCCCGCCTTCTACCTTCTGTATGAATCCTCTCCATCCTAAGGTTGCCTGGAAGAGATCGCTCTCAGCGATAAGGCCGCCGATTGTTGCACTAGTTTTTAAGCTGTTTTAATCGTGTGTATGAAATTTGTGGTGTGAACATTAAAGAGTTTATCTATCTATCTAATATGTTGTTATTTCCAGCAACTCGCCCTCTTCGTCCCGCGCCCCTCCCCCGTACCCCCTCGGCGAGCATTCGATACTGAAGTCGCATCTCGTGCGAGCGCGCCCGCCCGCCCAGCAGTGGACCATATCCAAGAAAGAAGGTGAATACCAACAGGTGAGACTGCGAGAAATTTGAATTAGATCAAGAAGTCCATAAAATAAGAATCAGACCAAGAAGTTCATAAAATAATAATTAGACCAAGAAGTTCATAAAATAATAATTAGACCAAGAAGTTCATAAAATAAAAATTAGACCAAGAAGTTCATAAAATAAGAATTAGACCAAGAAGTTCATAAAATAATAATTAGACCAAGAAGTTCATAAAATAATAACTAGACCAAGAAGTTCATAAAATAATAATTAGATCAAGAAGTTCATAAAATAATAATCAGACCAAGAAGTTCATAAAATAAAAATTAGACCAAGAAGTTCATAAAATAAAAATTAGACCAAGAAGTTCATAAAATAAAAATTAGACCAAGAAGTTCATAAAATAATAAGACCAAGAAGTTCATAAAATAAAAATTAGACCAAGAAGTTCATAAAATATTTTTTTTACCAAGAAGTTCATAAGATAAGACCGTAATTAGTTGTGTCCGTGTTCAGGGGCCTTACGGCAATCTTTAACGCGGGCTCGAAACAGCGCAGTGCGGAAAAAGATGCGAACGTGAACCTTAACGCGCCTAGATACGGTTTGCGTTCGCGCAACTTTTCTTAATTACCTAAACAGAATCGCTTAAAACAGGTTATTGTAAGGCCCCAATTGTTGTGGTTTAAAATAAATAATAAATATTCGGGACATTTTTGCACACACGGTCATCTGACCCCAAACTAAGCAAAGTTAATATGGCTGCCAGAGACTGATATACATGCATATAATATAGTTTTAAATACATACTTAAATATATATTAACAACCAGATATAGAACAAACAAAAATGTTGATCACATAAATGTTTTTTCGTTTTCTATTAGAAGCGGAATTACACCAGAAATTCGTCATATACAAACTAACACCTAGGACAAACATAAATGTTTGTCCTAGGTGGGAATCGAACCCACGCCCTTAAGCAATGTTAATAAGATCATACTGTTTATTTTCTTACAGGTTTTGTACACAAATGAACATTTACAAGGAGTGAGAACTGACGACCCGGCTTATGGACCCGGTAAGTTATTAAACCGCTGACGCAAAAACAGGATTCTTACAAGGAGACGAGTGCGAGTTTAAAACAAACATGAATGAATGAATGAATGGCGCAAAGAGTTTGAATGCCGGCTACGACGTCCACACGCCGACTTGAGCGTGTGAAAGAGACCACAACAGTACATTTCTATAGCCCTTCCCCTGGCCTTCGCCATTTTGCGAATTCGGAGTGTTCGTCACGCCGATGATGGCTCGCTCTGGCGTTCTGGCTGATGATGATGATGACCAATTTACTTCTCTTTTCTGTGTTCACAACCATGTTCTCGTTCAGGAATGTATTCAGCAGAAGATATCCAGCAAGACTACCAATACTCGGAGACTGCCAAGCCTGGCTCGTACCAGCCAGAGTACGGCTACCAGCCAGCTGACATCTCATATACTTACACCAGATTTGAAGACACTCCGGCTACAATACACCAGGTTAGATATTTTTATGCCATGCAATACAATGAGGCCTATTCTGTCATACCACTCACTAAACCAAACCAATCTGCCAAGACTAAAATTATCTGCCTCTCTTTTCATATTAATATGTGAGAGAAGGATAGTAAAAATTTTAGTGCTGTCAAATTTAGTTTAGAGAACATCAGAATCGATGCCAATGACTATTAAATACCACAAAACAAGGATAACGTAAACATTACAATAAAAATATTATCTAGGCTTTTAACAGGCGGTCTTTTCGCTTAAACGATGTCTTCCAGGCAAACGTGCACGGAAAGGAATTATATATAAAAAAAGTGGCCTTAACTAAAAAAATACAAAAGTAAATACCTATGCAAATAACAACGAACAATCAATAGACTACAAATAAATGTAACATACTTGTATATACATATACATAGACAACATAATATAAACAACATACTATATACCTACATCTATACTAATATTATAAAGAGGAAAGATTTGATTGTTTGTTTGCATTGAATAGGCTCCGAAACTACTGAACAGATTTGAAAAATTCTTTCACTGTTGGAAAGCTACACTATCCCCGGGTGACATAGGCTTATATTATATTTTCAACAAAAATAGGGATCCTTACTAAAACTCCAATAAAGTAACCCAAGGTGTAAAAAAATTAAGATTTTCACCGGGTGCGTTACTACTGTTATCAAAGATACATACACATGTTGATACATACATTATATTTGTCACAGAAGTAAGAGAATAGATAGCAGCTATAGTGCGAGATAGTGCGCTTTTACGTGGAGTTTGAAAACGTCGAGGGAGAGGGCACGCTTGATTTCAAGCGGCAAGAGTTTCCAGAGTTGCAAGTCATGGCATACTTAGGTGACATACAACCTGACGGGCCGCCTGATGGTAAGCGATCACCGCCGCCTATACCTGCAACACCAGGTGCATCACAGATACGTTGCCGACCCTTAAAGACTCTATTAACAGCCCCTTTGAAGAACCCCATATTATAGTTACTTGGTTAGATTTTTTAAGCCATATAAGACAGATTTACAAACATTGATTTTCAGCTTTCCCAATAGGCATAAATAAATAAATATTCGGGACATTTTTGCACACGGCCATCTGACCCCAAACTAAGCAAAGCTTGTAATATGGCTGCCTGAGATGAGATGATTTAGGTCAAAATGTCCGAACAAAAAGGTGGACTAAAACTGCAGTATTTTGTGAAGGTAGATTGATATTTTTGCAAGCTAAATAACGCATTGTTGAATGAATAAATATATTTATTGTCTAAAACTGTGTACAATAACATTATGTTATTGAAGTTGCCTTATAAAACCGGCTGGCATAATCTTATAGCGACTGAAACCCCAAACAAAATTACATGATATTAAATATTTTTATAACCAGTACTTAATACAGTTTTGTCCTTTCTTAATTAGGACAGCAAAACAATGGAACGCCTTGCCCCTGTCTGTGTTTCCGCAGCATTACAATCGTGGAGTGTTCAAGTCCAGGGTTAATAAGCAAACGTGCTCCATCTTCGACCGCATCATCGCTTTCCATCAGGCGAGATCGCGGTCAAAGGTTAGCTTAGTCCGAAGTAAAAAAAAAAAAACGTTTGTCTGGATACACATCAAGTTTCATTAGAATCTTAAAAAGTATGCTTGGAAACTCGCGTAGAAAACCTCTCCGTTATACAATGCCCATATATTTCCTTTCTTAATTTAGGGAGCTTTGTCTATTCGATATATTAATTACTATGTATATTTCCCCAGGGTGCGAGCTACACGAACGCCCCGGTACAAGAGGAGGTTATAAACGGCGCTTACCATCACAACCAACTGCCTACATACGACGCGGCCATCGCACAGCAGTACGCTACAACAAACACCACGGGATATGTGAGTAACCCTACCCATACATGATTACAATAAACCAAAGAAGCCCAACTCGGAGGGCCATTACACTTGGTGACGAGGCTGTGATGATGGAGCCGGGAGGTGGTCAGTGGTATGGGCACAGAAGACAATATATTAGTACAAGTCAAGGAAGATAGACTAAGAGAAAAGACAATAGCGGAACATTAGAGCGTAGCTCGGAAAATTGCCTAAAAACGGTATAAGCTTAGATGGCACCGTAATTTGAGCGTGCTATAGGTTGTCTCGAACTTCCGTAAGCGCTGCAGTCAGATAGCGTACGAAAGAATCCTACAAATTACCGTAGCGCTAGTATCGCAGTCAAGTTTCGCAACATTTCAAGAGAAGCGCTACCCATACCAGTAGATGGCGCTTTTCTTTATTCTTTTGAAATGTTCTGAAACTTGACTGCGATACTAGCGCTTCGGTAATTTGTAAGTTAAATATCCACTCACACACACACACACACACACACACACACACATAGCTACACACATGTACACATAAATTTATTATAATATACGACTGTAGGTATTTATTAGATTAGTAATATAATGTAAATCCATTATTGGCCATAAGTTAAGTTCATATTTTATTGTTAAGTTTTTAAAGGGCTGTGGATTTTGTTAAAAGATAGTGCCCGAGCACTATGCTATGGTTTCCTCACGATGTTTTCCTTCATCTGCAGCTGAAGCTCATTGTTGGGATTTGAACCCACACTCCGCGGATTGGAATTCTAAAACGCCAGCCACTGAGCAATCATCGCTACTTAACTGGACAGTTTTAAGTTTTTGAAAGTAAAAATTATTAGCTTTGCTACACAACATTTTGTGTATGTTGCCAGTGGTGACATATGGTACTGAGACGTGGTCCTTAACTGTTGACCATTTGGTAAAACTCAAAGTCACACAGCGGGCAATTGAGAGAGTTATATTTGCCAAAGAACCAGATAAATGATGGGGAAGAAATATTCTTGAGTGGAGACCACGAACCGGAAGACGCAGCGTAGGTAGGCCTCCTACGACATCGTGTGAGTCGCGAGCATCCAGTGGAGGCAGATGGCAGACTCGTTCAGTGTGGAGGTCAAAAGAGGAGGCCTATGTTCAGCAGTGGACGTCTTCTGGCCGATGATGACAACCTTCTTACCATCTAACAAGTTGTATAGGGTGACTCAGTAGGAGTGCACTTTTCTATTTTAAAATAAAAACACGTATGTTATGAGAGAGCTGTTATATTTTTATTAGATTGTAAAGAAGAGATGTTCCGATTAAGTATGGAATAAAATATCCAGCAAATTGTCCCAACACCTTTGATGACAGGACATTACTCTTTTCATGAAATTTTCCATGACTTTTACAGAGATGTGGCTGTATCTCACCGATGACGCGTTGGATCTCTGATTTGAGCTCAGGAATTGTTTCTGGTTTATTCGCATGAACCCGTGATTTCACAAACCCCCAAAGATAAAAATCGCACAGCGTTAAATCTCACGACCTTGGTAGCCAGTTGACATCAGCATTTCGTGAGATGTTGTGCTCCAAAAATCGTTGCTGCAATAAGTCGATTGTTTCATACTCGGTGTGGCAGGTGGTTTAGTAACCACCCTAATTCCCTCCTGCCCATTTTTGTATCGGATTGCCAGAGCGGGCACTAAAAACAGACACCGCTTTATGGTTGATATTCCGAAAACCCGTACGAAGCGCTTTGATTCCACTTTTATTATGCGTACTACTAGTCTGTGAAATGCGCTGCCTGAGTGGGTGTTCCCAATAGTTACAATCTGGGTGTCTTCAAATCACGAGTGAATCGGTTTCTTCTAGTAAAGCGTGCTCCATCGTAGACCGCATTGTCGCTTTACATCAGGTGAGTTGGCGGTCAACCGCAAGCCTATTAATAGATTTAAAAAAAAGTAAGCGCTCCATTTTAATAATCGGAATAAACATAGAGCTGTAAAATTTCAGAGTTGCCACTTGCCCAAAAAAATGATTCTAAATTTAAAACGTGCCCTCTTACTGAGACACACTTTATAAAGCTTGCCAACACATTTCTCTCCCCCCAGGTAATAGAAGAGCCGAGTCCCCCTCCAGCCACAGTGACGCCCCCCACGCCGGTGCGCCGCTCGGAGCGCCCCGTCAGACGGCGCGTGTCCAACACGTACGACTACGAGGACTCGGACTTATATATAGACGACACGCCCGCGCCGCGCCGCAGGAAACAACCTAGCAAGCACAAGCAGGCCAACTACAGGCAGAGTAATGCGGGTGAGTCGCTGCGCACTACAATATATCACACCTTGATATCCTTCCTGTCCTCGACCTGCTATTGACTGAACCTTGCCCTGACTGACGCGTTTTTTCTTCGTTCTCGACAACACATTGCCCTGTACCTGTACTTGACCTGATCTCGTTCTGCGCTTGCTTCAGCCTCCTCGTCCATCCTCGTTATCTCGAGTTATTCCAAGTTAATGTCGTCGACCACCTTGGTCTAGCTTCGACCCTTTCTAGTTCTAGCCTTGACTCATCCTTGGTCTAGCTTCAACCCTTTCTAGTTCTAGCCTAGAATCATCCTTGGTCTAGCTTCGACCCTTTCTAGTTCTAGCCTTGACTCATCCTTGGTCTAGCCATGACTCATCTTTGGTCTGGCCTTAACTTATCCTTAGTCTAGCTTCGACCCTTTCTAGTAATTCTAGCCTTGACTAATCCTTGGTCTAGCTTCGACCCTTTCTAGTTCTAGCCTTGACTCATCCTTGGTCTAGCCATGACTCATCTTTGGTCTGGCCTTAACTTATCCTTAGTCTAGCCTCGACCCTTTCTAGGTCTAGCCTTGAATCGTCCTTGGTGTAGCCTCGACCCTTTCTAGTCCTAAGCTTAACTCATCCTTGGTCTAGCCTTGACTCATCTTTGGTGTGGCCTTAACTTATCCTTAGTCTAGCCTCGACCCATCTTTGGTGTGGCCTTAACTTATCCTTAGTCTAGCCTCGACCCTTTCTAGGTATATTCTTGACTCATCCTTAGTCTAGCTTCGAGTCATCCTTGGTCTAGTCTTGACTCATCCTTGGTCTAGCCTCGACCCATCCTTAATCTAGCCTCGACCCATCCTTAATCTAGCCTCGACCCATCCTGAGTTTAGCGTTGATCCGTCATTGTGCTAGCCTCGACCCATCCTTGACCTGTCTTATGGGTTGCTAATGTCTGTCTAACTAAGGTAACCTGTTATTCGCCTTACTTGGTAAGTTGGTTAAATGATAATTATGTCACGTGTGATTCCAGCGTCAAACAGCACGGCGGGCGCGCTGGCTAGTGCTTACCGCGCGGCTCCGCCTGCCAACGGCATCGAGTCACTCATACAGGCATCCGTGCTCGCCGACGAACAGCCCGTCAATGAGACGTGAGTACTGACACTGTTTTTTGACGTGATAACGTCTTATAAATCGATGAGCGCCGGCTGCACGCACGAAAAATTTTCACGTTCCGCCTGAGCCTTGCGTGCAAGCGAGAGCGCGGAACAAGCGATAGAGAGGCACGACCGGCCTAAGCGTTATCACGTAAAATTATCGTCCGTAAACCGACTTTGTAGACAACCCCTTTTTTAAAAGTCATAGGTGGCAAACAAGCAGACAGGCTGCTTGATGGTAAACAGTCACCGTCGCCAATGGATACTTGTAACACCAGAGGCATCACAACTACGTTGCCGACCCTGTAAAAACTTATTAACTCGCCTTTTGAAGAACCCCATGTTGTAGCTTCTTGGAAGCACCGTGGAAGGTAGCTCATTCCACATATTGCAGGTGTGAGGCAAGAAGGATCGTGTGAATCGCACAATGTGTAATTGTGTATCTATGATGTGTGGATGAGTTTTCAGGAGGTTGCAAAACCGTAACGCCGGGATCTGATCAACAGAACACTCCCCGTTGTAAAGTGTTCATCGTATTAGCGAGTTGAAGTGGCAGTGAGCCAGTCATATCTGTCGCAGAACTGATAACAATATAGATAGAGTGAGAATTGACATACGCAGCGTAGGACACCCCGAGACAAATTTATTGCAATTTAGACAGGACAACGTCTGTCGGTCAGCTCTGATAATTTATAGTTTGGAGCTTGAAACTCGAGCTAGTAACAAAAAAGTCTGCCATAACTGAATGGGACGAGGTAAACACGTATCGCACACACTGACATATTCTTACTAGTTCTACAAACGCACACTTCAATATTGAGCGGCACACAACTGCAAACGAGATGATCGAATGAACGACCAGGGGGGGGGGGGGGGCGAGAATGCTAAAGAGGAACTGTAGGTATAACACTTAAATTTTTTGTGAGTGCCATCTAGTCGTTGTCATCATTTCAGCCATACGACGTCCACTGCTGGACATAGGTAGGCCTCCCCAATCGATCTCCAAAAGGGCCGGTTGGCAACGGCCTGCATCCAGCGTTTCCCTGCGGTCTTTTTTAGGTCGTCTGTCCATCTTGTGAGTGGACGTTCTACGCTGCACTTACCGGTCCGTGGTCTCCATTCCAGAACTTAGTATTGTAATAAAACATTGTACCTACCTAGGACAAACATTTATGTGATGAACATTTGTGTTTGTTCTATATCTGGTTGTTATTATCTATTTAAGTATGTATTTAAAACTATATATGTATGTATATCAGTCTCTGGCAGCCATATTACAAGCTTTGTTTAGTTTGTTTGTTAGTGTGAAAAATGTCCCGAATATTTAATTTAATTGTTTTATATGTCGTTTAACAAGTAATGTGAATGTTTCAGTGAAGACGCAGCGGTGGCCGGCATGCTGAGTATAGGGTCCTCTCGGTACACGCCGGCGCGCCGCTTCGTGCGGGACGAGCCCGAGCCGGAGCCCGAAGAGCCTCGAGACAGGTACAACAGAACACTACACACTCATATTTCCACTTGAGCGATGGTGGCCGGACGGTAGCTTATGCGCTTTACATCCTGACGGCACCCGGTTCATGTCAGTTGTCAATGCGAAAATGTCATATTTTTTTTCTTGCGTTTGACCGCTGCTCACAAGTTGTTAAGCGATGATGCGTTCTATGATGAAGAAACCGAAGTTCATCGTCAGCCAGAAGACGTCCACTGCTGAACATAGGCCTCTCCCTTAGAACTCCACACTGAACGATAGCCTGCCTTCTGCATCCACTGGATGCCCGCGAATCCTCACAATGTCGTCGGTCCATCTAGTGGGAAGCCTACCTACGCCTACCTACCTTTCGGTTCGTGATCTCCACTCAAGAACCTTTCTTCCCCATTGGTTATCGGTTGTTCAAGCGATGTGGCCTGCCCATTGCCGTTTCAACTTGCAAATTTTAACAGCTATGTCGGTGACTGGTTCTTGGAAATATCCACGTTCCGGATTCTATCGCGCAAAGAAACTATATTAAAGAAAGTCGTGTTAGTTTAATATTTATACATCAAGAATGGCTGAACTGATTTGGCTGAAAATTGGTGGGGAGGTAGCTTAGAACCAGGAGACGGACATAGGATACTTTTTATCATCATCATCATCATCACCACTATTTTTCATCACTACGCGTGTGAAACCGCGGGGCACAGCTTGTATAATATATTTTCCATTGCACACACGTTGTTCAATTAATAAATGTAGTGTGTTCGGTACAGAAGTAGCAGTGTGCCCCCCGAGAGCGGCAGCAAGCGAGTGCGCGTGCGCAAGCCAGTCGCCTCGGCTGCCGATGATGATGACTACGATGATGAAGAGGACGTCATCAAAGAAGTACATCGAGACGAGGAGTACGGTACGTCGATTTATTTAGTTAGGTACTTAAAGATGAAAGCAAAGTATATCGCTTTGCAAGAAAATCGCAAGAGAATCGATTTTAAGGGTCCTATCACATTTTTTGACGAAAAAAGCATCGAAACTGGATTTTTGGTATAATTTTTCACCCAAGTAGTTTTTTTGTATAACTTTAGGAGGGAAAGTTTGAGAATGGATTTCGTTAAATTACTGTCATAAAATAAAATAAAACATGTTATGGCCAAGGAAGATTTACTAAGAGGAAAGAAAATAGCATAACAGATAGTAGCTCGGAAATTTGCCTAAAAACGGTATAAACTTAGATGGCACCGTAATTTGAGCGTGCTATAGGTTGTCTCGAACTTCCGTAATCGCTTCAGTCAGATAACGTACGAAAGAATTCTACAAGTTACCGTAGCGCTTAGCGCTAGCGTAACCCATACCAGTAGATGGCGCTTTTCTTTATTCTCTTCAAATGTTGCAAAACTTGACTGCGATACGGGTGTAAATAGATGTTTAAATTATTATAACCAGCTCAGCTCATAATATTTAATTATACTAAGATGTTGTAGTCGGTCGATCAATAAAATAATGATATTCTATTCTATTCTGATAAATGTTTGTTGTTACAGTGTATCCGTCGCTAGAGATGAGCTCCGATGAAGACGAGGAGTGGACGGCGACGCGGCGCCGCCGGAACAGTCGCACGCGGCTCGACAGGGGGAGGGGGGACAAGTCAGTATACTGATTCAACATGACACCAATACAAACACGACACCGTGTCGTGGTTGAAGCGCTTTGATTTCACTTTTATTGAGCAAACTGATGAAGCCGTGGTAGCCCATTTGGGAGACCGCTAGACTTGAAAGCGTGAGGTCGCGGGTTCAAACTCCGGGCCCGTACCAATGAGCTCTTTGGAGCTTAACTACGGATTTTCATACCACTGGCTTTTCGGTGAAGGAAAACATCGTGAGGAAACCTGCATACGTACGGGAAGGAATTCAATGGCGTATGTGAATCCATCAACCTGCACTGGGCCAGCGTTGTGGATATGGCCCAATCACCCTTTCGGGGGTAGGCTAAAAGTCCAGCAGTGGACTATTAAAAGGCTGATTATGATGATAATGATGAGCAAACTGCTAGTCTGTGGTATGCGCTGCCTGAATGGGTGTTCCCCGATAGTTAAAATCTGGGTGTCTTCAAATCATGAGTGAATCAGTTTCTTCTGGGCAAGTGGTTTCCATTCCAAGACATTGGTCCAGTTGGTAGTGAACCTACCTTCTGAGCTTGGGGGCGTGGGTTCGATTCCCACCTAGGACAAACATTTATGTGATGAACATTTGTGTTTGTTTTATATCTGGTTGTTAATATCTATTTAAGTATATATTTAAAACTATATATTTATGTATATCAGTCTCTGGCAGCCATATTACAAGCTTTGCTTAGTTTGGGGTCAGATGACCGTGTGTGTAAAAATGTCCCGCATATTTATTTATTTATTATATCAGGCAAGATGTTGGTTGAACGCAATGCAATACATCTTCTCTAATATATAAAAGACGATGTGTGTATGTATTTTGACTGTGGACTCCAAAACTGGTGGACTGATGGTACAGGTAGTTTTCACGAATAAAACAGATACAGTAAAAGCAAAGCAAACTTTCGTATGTGTAATGGTAAAATGCTGCTAATAGTTGTTCCGTGTTTGATAGAGAAGTTACTGTAAGTGTTGTATAATATGTTGTCAGGGACGAGTCGTGGTCTCCGCGCGCGCGGCTCGGGCGGCTGGTGCCGCGACTGCGCGGGCCGGCGCGCGCGGGCGTGCGGCGCGAGTGCGTGCGCGCAGCGCTGCACGCGGCCGCGGCAGCACGGCAGCCGCCGCCGCCGGCCCCGCACCAACCGCAGGTACAACTACACTCATCATCATCAACAGCATCATCATCAACATCATCAGCGTCATCATCATCAGCATCATCATCATCACCAACAGCATCATCATCATCATCATCATCGTCATCATCATCAGCCAGAAGACTTCCACTGCTGAACATAGGCCTCCCCCTTTGACCTCCAGACTCAACGACAGCCTGCCATCTGCATCCACTGGATGCCCGCGACTCGCACGATGTCGTCGGTCCATCTATTGGGAGGCAAAGATAATATAACCACTTGATCGCACCCGAGTCATAATTTGCTTGTGCAAGATGTAAGCCACGTCAGTCGCGGGGGTAGACTCAAAAGTCATTCATTCAATTCGCGCCTAGGATTGGAATTGGAATTCACTGTTGCAAGCATTCACAACTGAGTTTACGTTTTGTTTCAGAACGCGAAGCGAGCGGTGCTGGCGACGAAAAGTAAGCGGCCGCCGCCCCCCGTACAGAATACGCCAAAAAACCAGAGTAAGTACCAAATACGGTATTCTGCCAAATACAGACTAATCTCGGTCACTTTTGTACTCTGTAAGGTCTGGTTGACAAATGATTTTCAACCTTATTTCAATAAATTAAGCACTGGCATTCCCCTATTTCAACACAAATAGGCCGAAACGTCTCATGTGATGTCACGGAATGCCGCACGTCGCAACATTCCCAGGGATGCTTAGCCACGTCGTGACATTCTCAGGGATGCTTAGCAACGTCGCGACATTCCCAGGGATGCTTAGCAACGTCGCGACATTCTCAGGGATGCTTAGCAACGCCGCGACATTCCCAGGGATGCTTAGCCATTTCGCGACATTCCCAGGGATGCTTAGCCACGTCGTGACATTCCCAGGGATGCTTAGCCATTTCGCGACATTCCTAGGGATGCTTAGCCACGTCGTGACGTTCCGTGGGATGTAACGCATAGGTACATAGGTAACTGTCAAAGGGACAGGGCTCGGCAACATTGCCATATTGGGACATGGGACAAGGGACAGGGGGGAGTATGCGGGGTTACGCGGAAAGGGTGAACGAAGCCGTAAGAGATCCATAATAACTATCATTTTTAAGAACCACTACGCCACTGGTTACTATGGAACCAATCCTGAAATAGTGAAAAAAATATCACATGTACCATAGAAAACAGTCATTCACACAGATTTTTTGAAACAGTAGTAATGTTTTTGGCGAATTCAGGCTTGGTTCTATAGTAAAATTAGTTTATAATGATGAATATAGTGGACCTTTTTCGGCTTAATACACCGCAAGGGTATATATAGCCCTGTGTAAAGCTAACTAATGACAAGGAGGCAGGAGAGGCTACGAAATTGAAATTTTAACTAAAATTCGTCATTTCAGATAACTCAAGACTGAAAAAAGGTATGAAGACGGCGAAACAGCGTCTCGGTAAAATACTGAAAATACACAAAATGATATATTGAATTTGTAACCATAGTACTGTTTGTATATCTTGTAGCTTAGTCACGGTACAATGCTTGCAGTATGGGCACTATGCCTAAATAATTACAAAATCTAAAAAATAATATACGATTCTTTATTTATGCAAAGATTG
This sequence comes from Agriopis marginaria, assembly GCA_932305915.1. Classification (NCBI taxonomy): domain Eukaryota; kingdom Metazoa; phylum Arthropoda; class Insecta; order Lepidoptera; family Geometridae; genus Agriopis; species Agriopis marginaria. The sequence goes on along the minus strand of OW029914.1, from coordinate 12,819,491 downwards.
AGACAGTCTGGTTCAATTCGCAAGTGAATCCGTTTCTACTAGGCAAGCGTGCTCCATCGTAGACCGCATCATCGCTTAACATCAGGCGAATGGCGGTCAAATATAAGCCTATATTATCGTATAAAAATATTTTTATATGTGCACAAAAATATTTTGTGTGGAATACTCAAAACTAGATGCACTTATGAATACCGGACAAGTAGATCTTTAAGATTAAATAAAAAATCTTGTTTATTCCCTAGAAAACATTTTCATGAAATGCGAATATCAATCGTCTAAGAATTGTTTAAATTTTAAAGCAGATTTTTATATTTTATAGTGTTTTATTGAAGCGTCAGTGTCCATACTGATAGCGAGTCGTACGGCGCGACGTACGTACGTTTTTACGTATATTTTGTATATGTATTTAGCCTGGACCAATGTGTGTGGACGGCTATGCCTGCTCTATCATTTAATAGGTCTAACGTTAGGGCGGGTGCATACTTTAGCAATTTGACATAATTGTGTTGTAATTTTTTCTGTGGCACAATTTCTAAGTTTATGACATATTTGTGATGATTTATAAATGTGTCCGCGTTTGTTGCTTTTATTATACTGCGACATATTATAATTATAAATCTGTTTAGTTAACATAGTAGTACACGTTTTGTTTAGGTGTAATGCAGTTTATAAGTCATAATTTATGCGAGCAGTTTTTTAGTCAACTCTTAGATTCATAAATAGATTATTTATATAAAAAAACTGTTTAATTCTGAAAGTATAAAATATTGCTAAGGGATGCACTGTTTGTGAAATAATGATAATGTTAAAGTTTCCTCAGGGATTGCCTTATAGACTACCCAGTGATAATTTCTTAGTTGTAATCTATCGCACTATCACGATTTCTCCAATATTTTATGGAGATATATTTCGGCAAAATATTTTATGTACAAACTTATTAATTCTGAACATTTCATATATTTATAAATATAGCACAATATAGAGGCTAGTGTTGTCAACATTTTGAACCATACTATCTTGAATATAAAAGTTAAAATGCAATATTTGTGGTCGTAAATGTTCACCCCACATGCCTTCATCTGTACAAATGAAAACCATCCACTGTAAGTTTTCTAACTAGTTTTTATCTTATGTCAAAGATTTGTCATCTTTGGTAACGGAAATGCAATTTTACATTTATCATAACTCATCGCAAGTGTGTACCTAACTTTATTTGACATAATTTTTAATTATAGGAAAAGTTGATGATTTTTTTTATAATTTTTGTACTGGGCTTGGGAGTTTTTGAAATAAAATTGTTAATTAATTATTATTTAGGTCTTAGGCTGATACATTTCTTTCAACGTGTTAAAATCGCTCACAAATGCGAAAAGTCCTGTTTGATATCTTTTCAATACAAAGCGGCTGAATCTATCATAGTTAAATTATGCAATAAAATAGTGTGCGCCATAAGGACAAACATAGGGCAATTTTTATACAGAAAAACAAAACAACTGGAAAATCGTAGAAGTTCCTACGTGATTAAGCTACCTGCTCTATGTTTTATAGCCCTGAATCGCACGGAAAGGTCCTACAGCCCTACACTAAGCCGAAAGGAGGCCATTCAAATAATTCTTATTCGTAGGCCATTATACTCTTCATTAAGATCAAAATATTTTCTAACCGTGAAATCTTGAAAGAATATCTGATGTTCCATACCCACATTTTTAACTGACTTCAGAAAGGAGGAGGTTATCAATTCGACTGTATGTTTTTTAAGTATGAATGACCGTCCAAGCATTTCGCTCTGACAGCTGTAATAATAAAATTAAAAAAACCAAGGAATCTGATCAATTTCGCTAGGTTCTTGAACGTGAGACTAGCATGTACCAGATATACTTTCGTGAAATATTGAAAGAAAATGTTTTTATTGCAGCTGTCAGAGAAAATAAATGCTTGGACCAAGTTTAACACCTTTTTTTGAGATATCTCGGTTGGTCTTATAGAAAAATTTCTTTATAATGATGAGCACATTTTTTCGGCTTGGTTCACCTTTTCTGTTTGACACTTGCATACTAATTTCAAACTCGAGTTTATCAGACTTCAAAATTGTGCTGCTATAATAATATTGACGGATCTGATTATCGTAATATCATGTAATATTGAGCTATATTAGTTTATTTTTAGGCGTAAGCGTAAAATTATCATTTTCTGCGCATCTCTGCCCTGATTCAATACCAAATACAGTGTAAACTCTATATAGCGACACTCGATTTAAAGACAAACTCATCAAAACGTGAACTTAATTGACTTTAATTGGTTTACCTTCTTGTTTATACAATGCTATACTCTATATAGCATCACACCCAATCTAGATAACGACAACAATACGTCATTATTAAGCAATGAACAGTACATTCTAACACCTCGTATTTACCTCGACTGTCGGCATCATACGTAGACGAACATAATATACGTAATAAGCGTTGTTATATTTATATCAATATTAATGTTTGTTGTTTGTAAATTTTATACCTTACTAATAAATACAGAATCAGAATCAGAAAAAAACTTTATTGTATAAACTGTGTACATGGATGGTAAAATAAGTAATTAAAAGTATCAACAGTTTTGTCCATCACGAACATACAATATTAAGTATTATTTCTTATAACTATGTGGTAACAATTAGTTACATTTTAATGTGTAATCCTATATTACAATAGTAAAAATAATATTGATTTTTCTTCTCTCCATTTAACGACAACTCTCATTAACGCTATAAGATGCGCAGGCCCTTAAGTATAGCTATGTGGAGTTTACACTATATATAAAATGATAACAAAAACTTTGCCATGTGCATGTTTTTTTTACCTGCAAACATTGTTTGTTTCAGGGCAGACCCATAACTTCAAAATCATTCTAAAAGACATTGTTTTTTTTTTCATGTAACTCTAAAATAAAAACCCACCTCTTGTCAAATTGTAATAAGAATAAAAAACAGCATAATTATGCAAAAAAATTAAATAAAAAATAAACTTCGCTTAGTTTTTATCGTATTTTTGTTATGTTTTTAGTGATAATAGAAGTAAGTTCACGTTTTTTTCTAAATGTTATTTTTATTGCGTAAAGCGTGAATGTGTGAGGGTAATAATTATGATAGTTTTAAGGTTTTTTTTAGTGTTAAAATTTAAGTTATTGATACAATGATCGGTAAACATCTTGAGCAAAAAGCGGCGTAGTGAGAGGGGGGGGGGGGGGAGATATATTTTATAGTAGACAAAACAACTTTAATATTTCATTTGGACAAATATGAAGAGCCCTATCACATTTTTTTACGAAAAAACGCTACAAAAACTACATTTTTGGGGTTCTGCAGTGCAAATACCGTTATTTTTCGATCGTCAAATTTGACAGTTGAGATCGTCAAATTCGATATGGCATTTAATCGAGTTTGACGATTGATAAGAAACGGCATTTGCACTGCTTATTCAATTATATAGAAAGAGATCTGTATAAAATTCAATTTCTGTAACAAATAGATCGGTTTCAAATTTTGAAAAAACTTGACTTATCAATACTTATTACCTCCACTTTACAAAAGCAGTTTTTCGTAAAACTCTCAGAGGAAACGTTCGAGAGTGAATTTCGTTAAATTACCGACATAAAATGAATTATTTTTATATTGTTTTACTTGTATTATATTCGTCTTGACAAATACGGCTTTAATTTTCATTTTATGTACGAAAATCGAGATTCCTAAAATAATACGATTGCATTTGATATGGTTCTTAAGCAACATTATTAGTTTCGAAAAGTTTAAGTGTTGCTTTTAGAAAAGCTCGTTCATAAAGCTCCATAGCTTCACATTTTTTTCAATTAAAGTATTAACTTAATTCGCATTTACAACGGGGAGTGTTCTGAAGAACTGTTTGATCTGATGCCGGCGTCACAGTTTTACCATCGCACTAGCCGCCACCGCCTGAAGGCTACACAATATAGATCAGCGGAAATAGCACACTGTGCAATTCACGCGATCTTTCTTACCTCATACCTGCAAAATGTGAATGAGCTATTTTACGTGGTGTTTCCGAGAAGCTACAACATGGGGTTCTTCAAAAGGCGAGTTAATAGAGTCCTTAAGGTTCGGCAACGTATTAGTGACGCCTCTGGTGTTACAAGTATCCATGCGACAGTGACTGCTTACCATCAGGCGGCCCGTCTGCTTGTTTGCCACCTACGGCATAAAAAAATATAAAAATAACTTGATGCTAACCAACTATGTTTTTCATATTATAATCGACATCAAATTTTTAAAGGTTTTATCGGCCGTCATACTTCAGTTTTTTTTTTTTTACCGAATAAAAAAAGGAGGGATTCTCGATTCGGTTGTAGTGTTTTTCTGTTTTTTACCTACCTCATTTATGAACCTACTAGCTGTGCCCCGCGATTTCACCAGCATAGTGATGAAAAAACAGTGATGATGATAATGAAAAGTAGTATAGGTATATATTAATCTAGAACATAATCTATCTAAATTCCGAATTTTATCCAAATCCGTCAAGCCGTTTCTGCGTGAATGAGTAACAGACACTCACAAGAACTTTCGCATTTATAATATCAGTTTAATTTGGTAATTTAAAATCTTTAGTAGACGGAGTTTTGTTTTTAAATCAAAATAACTGGATAAAATATGTCGTCCAAATATCGAAATTGCGTGTATATTAATTTTGAAGTCGGTTTTTTTATTTGATAATTATTTAATTAAGTTAGCAACCCTGATTGCTTCCAATGGAGTGAACTCATGCGGGCGAAATCCCCTCACACCTTCACGGTCCGAGGTTATGTGGAAGAGACATAAAAATCTACTACCACGCATTTTTAAGACATTTGCCGGTCACTGCATATCCATTTTCTATTTTCTCTTATTGATATCACATAAATTCACGCAGTAATGATATTGTGTCAAAGTAAGATGGCGTATTTATTTTTATGCATTGTCCACAAAAATAACAAGTCTGTTTACATCTAGCATCTATCTCTATCTAGGTTATTTAAAAACAAGTTAAAATTTAAAAAATACATAAAAGAGCTGATAACCATCAAATGGCTGAACCTATTTTCATGAATCATAACCACCACTCTATTAAGTCATCTTTCAAACAAAAAACTAAATCAATGTAGGTTCAGCCGTTTGACTTATAACACACCTCTTTTTGCGACGGGGGTTAAAAATTAAATGCTGTTTGTTAGTAATCATATCACTTGAGAACACATCACAAACATCGTCAGCCAGTAAACGTCATCTGCTGAACAAAGGCCTCCCCTCTGAGAGGGATGTTGCCATAATCCCCACGCTTGGCAGGCGGCTTGGGGATTGCAGTACGTTCACCGTTTGCTAATAGGACGCTACTGCCCAACGGCTGGACCGGTTTGGCAATTTTTCTCGCACAGCGCTGGATACCGCTCGCTATATTCACCTAGAGAGCCGCTCTCTTTCTATAACGTAGCTCTATCTCTCCTGACGCGGCACGTGTAACGTTAGGGTTGTCTTCTTAAAATATGTTCATATCGAAAATTGAAATATGTTCTTCCTTTTATTTATACACCCGTAAGCACAACAGTACCTTTTATACGGGTTATAAGATCGTTTAGAAGACATTGTTTATTGCAAAAATCACAGAAAAGAAGCTTAATCACGCGCGATGTGACTAGTGTGCGAGCCGACACAGCCATGCCAAACGCCTGCCCGAAAGGCGCGCCGGCCGAATGTACCTAAACTGCGGAGTGACATACATTACTCTAGGGCAGTGGTTCCCAATTAGTTTTTCCTGCGTACCACTTTATGAAAGACCTCAAACTCGCGTACCCCTCGAGCTCGGATCAAGCACACCAAATGCAGTCCGGTCCGGTGCAGACTCTGTTTGTGAGGTCCAGTAAAGTATGAAACGCTGTATGCAGTCAGTTGGACTGCATACGGTGTGAAGTCTTTCATAAAATTTCTCTTAGTCAGGAGATTGCTGCGCGTAGGTACCTTTTGATGCAACTTCCGTATCCCTAGGGGTACGCGTACCACTAATTGGGAACGACTTCCCTAGGGTAAAAAGTCAGTAAGACAGTTGGGCTGGGCAGCGTTCGGGAAACTATGAAGAGTCTTCTCGTCACCTATCCCGTAAACTACAACCAGTGCGTTTTACCTGCCATGACTTTCGACGCTGAAAGCTGAAGTCCTGCGTGGGCACTTACTGTTGGAGCAGTCTACAAGTTCAGGGTGCGAGCTATGGAGAGAGCTATGCTCGGCTTTTCTCTTTCATGCAAGTCTACATTAAAATAAATAAATATTCCAGACATTTTGACACACACGGTCATCTGACTCCAAACTAAGTAAAGCTTGTGATAATGGCTGCCAGCGATTGATATACATACATATTTTTCAAATACATACTTAAATATATAATATTAACACCCAGATATAGAACAAACACAAATGTTCGTCACATAAATGTTTTTCCTAGGTGGGAATCGAACCCAGCGCAGAAGGCAGGTTCACTGACAACTAGACCAGTGTTTTTCAACTTCCTTGAATACGCGATCCCCATTAAAAGTTAAAAGTAATATGGCGTTTTTCTACCAATGGCAGCTCTGAATTTCCTCGCTAGTGATTGGTTTCTTGGCCATCATATTTGTTCTCATAGTTGGATATCTTAAAAAATAACAGTATACATAGTTAAATTATTTCATGTTTATTTTTTATAGAAGCCAAAATCATATTTAAACAACAATTATCATTTCCTAGCATAAATAAATACGCCAAATTATTTTGTATACATAAATTGTTCGAACATGTTCTCATTTCTTAAACAGGGTGTTAATTTTCCTTGTTGAAATCACAAATAATTAATTAGTAGTTAAGATTTTTCAACAATGTGCTGGATGATGTAGAATTATTATGTAGTTTGTGTTGTAGTTATGCGCCCCCTTTCTCCCAGTCGGTCGTAGAGCTAGTGTGCAATATTCAGGTTTGGATTATCTATAAATGGTGCGTTTGCTAACAAACAGGTGTTTGGATAGACAAGACATATTCGAGGATATTACAGTTTAGGTTTACACGCCACGAAAGAAGTGAAGTAATTTTTTTATGCTATGGGTTACTTGTAACAAACGTTACGATACTACGTTTCTAATCCGTACGGCCAAGTATTGGAACAACCTGACGGTTTCCTTGTTTCCTGAGAGATATAATCTGGGCCTTTTCACGGCCAGAGTGAATAGGTATTTTCTAAGTCTGCGTGCTTCATCTTCAACCACATCGTCGCTTACCAACAGGTAAGATGGTAGTCTAAACGCAGATTTATCCGCGTTAAAAAAAAACAGGGGCACCATACGTTGCCGACCTTCAAAGACTATTAACATTCCTTTGCACTTCCTTTACATTCTCCAATATGCACTGAGCCAGCATAGTGGATTAGGACCCATCCTCTCTGAGAGAAGGCCAGTGTCCCAACTGTGGAACATGAATGGCATATGATGATGACCCGACAGACGTCCTGTCCAAATTTAATAAACAGTCTTTTTGAAAAATATCGGTCGTTAATATTAGTCGGAAATACCGCAGGATCGAAAGCTCTAACCACATAATAGCAGATGTGAACCAAAAAATGGCGTAAAATGCGCAACGACATAGTATTGTGGTACTCAGGCGTTGGCGGTTAGTGCGTTGGTACGGCTACAGATAAACCAAAAAATTATCTTGTCAAAGTGTTGTGCGTGACATAGAAAACCTAGGTAGACCGACTCTGCCAGCTCTGATTGGCTCTGTAAATCTGCAAGTAACTCTCAAATATTAAGGTAATTTTTTTACCCATCTTTGGTTTAAATCGTGTAGGTACTGAATACCTTTCCAATAATCGTCTAATCAAACACCCTGTATCAATGAGCCGTAATATTTACTTTGTATATTTACTGCACCTTAAACGATTAGAAGAAAGGGCCAGCTCTTTGTGGATTGAAATATCACTTGACAAAAATGTATGACAGGACAATATGTTGAAAGAAAATAAATACTTTTGTACTAAGCTTCGTCAAATCGAGCTGGACTCCCATAGAAATATAGTAAGAGTCAACCGGGGTATTCGCGGAAATGGGGCATTGCGATCTATGTGAAAAATTACGCATAATCAGGGATACCAGTATGACGTTTAAAAACACCTGACAGCTTGTATCCTATGATAAAACAGGCTTTATGGAGGGTAGATAGTGGTAAGGAGAACCGAACACTGTATGAAAAAGTATCCGTCGAAAATGCGTTAAATTAAGGTGTCGCTACAGTAGCAGCAGGGTAAATTTTAATAGAAAGCGCCAAAAGGAGTAAGATAAAAAAAGAAAAACTTCCGCTACATTAAAAATTACAATCGTTATAAAGTAATATTGAAACTGAGCAGCATTGACGCATATTCGCACTAGTTCAGAAACACAGATTTTAGAGGCGCTTTGTTTGTATAGCGTACCTATAAGGTTTGGTTTGATTTTCCAAAGAATCCAATGCCCCATAGGCGTTCGTACCCCCGTTGACTATATAAATATTATTACAGTATAAGGAAAAGAGCTTCAAAAAGCGTCTTTATTAAGATTTTAACTGTTTTTACTAGTTTTATTACACTATTATAATCACTTATTGTAGAGCCCAAAGAAAGTCCATAAATGCTGTTTCTTTGCAATAGAATGTGAAACAAGCAAGTTAGAAATCGAGTCGATGTTCTTGTACCGTTCTCTAAATTAAGATTGACAAGCTTCGAAGTTGTTATACTTTTCTCGCACACGAAAAGAGATGCAAATGTCTAAATCTTCATTTGAATGGTACAAAAACATTGACGTCAATACATACAGTTAGAGCATTGCGTGTAAACTGTTTTAGGCATTAATAGGATGTTCGTAATTCAGGGTTATGCATATAAACTGTACTAAGCCGAAAAGAGGTCATTGTACTCATAATTAAGAACAATTTTTGCTAAGGGGCCAATACTGAAATCACGAAAAAATATATGTTGTTTCCATATAAAACGGTAATTGAAACGACAAAATGTATGAAACAGCTGTTTTTTTCTCTCGTGATTTCGTGGTTGGACCCATAGTAAAAGTTGTTCATAATGATGAATTCAATCACCCCCTTTCGGCTTAGTACAGTATAAATGCGTAATCCTGTATAACTCAGTTGAATTGAATCAAAATGTATCCTTCCTCTTTGGTCAATATTCTTGCTGATAATAATTATATAACACAAAAAAGAGTCAAAACACCTTCTAATACAAACTAATAAAATATTTATCTTTTTGGTTCGTTTCTGTCGTAATATTTATGTGAATATCCTCGCTATGTTTGATAAAAACAAGGTAAGATAATTTTTTTGGAGGAATTCTTATGTTGTCACATTTGTTTATGAACGTCTAAATTGCCGTCCGCCGGTTCGATGTATTATTTCGGTGGTAACTACCTTTCTGTCAATGTATGTTTTTTACTTAGACAGGTATATTTGTCAAAGGTTTTTTATACCATCCCATCATTAACTAAATAATGTGTTGTCATTCAAATATTTTAGTTATTATAAGATATTAGTTTTTTCAGTTACAAAACCGACTTAGCAAATATTAACATATCCATTGTCAATGCTTCTCTTGCATTGAATAACGGACGTGCGACCGTGTAGACGTAAATCGAATATATTGTACATTAAGAAACTGTATGTTTGTATATTGATGTGAATGAGAAATGAACTCTAGACAGACACCTATTTTGTGTTTTATTTGCTAGTTGCTACCCACAAAGGAACGGATGTGTACCAACCTATGTATTTTTGAGTAATCAATATTATTAGGTACTATGTGTTTAGGGTGTGAGGTTCTTTATTTGTGTGTGTGTGTGTGTGTGTGTGTGGGTGTGTGTGCGTGCGTGCGCAAATAAAGTCGTGCTCGCACACAGAGGGTTCCGTACCACCACATAACTAAACTTGTTAACTACTAAAGTACAAATTAAAAAAATTGTGCAAAAGACAAAATGCCATCAACGCCCAAGCGGCATGTAGCTATACCAGCTACAATCCGTTCAGAAACCAAGCAAAAGTGATCAGAATTTTGTATTCAGATATCTAGGCATTTCAGATGTCAGAGCTAAATAACAACCGAGTATTAAACTCGCTTTACTTAACGTACCTTGTCTCTAATGTAACATTTTAGCGGATTCCTCATCGTGTCTACCTCTATTTTGAACTTTTCCATATTTAAAGCAGTCCTCAATATCTTGTAGAGTCCTATTTTTAGTCTCTGGCAGTGTAAAATACAGTAAAATTAACATTATTGCCATAACTAAACCCAATACTGCAAACGTGCCATGAATATCCAAGTTTAACAGCAAATATGGGAACACTTTTAATGTGACAACTATTAAAATACCGGCTACCGCACTAATGGCAAATATGCCATACGACTTATGCTCCAAAGGTAGTATTTCTCCCATCAGTGCTAGAGGTATCGGTGTACAACCTAAGTTAACCAGTATACAATAAACTATGAACATTGACAGTGGTATCCAGGGCATGTCCTTTGATACAACTTCCTGAGAAGCTAAGAAAAGGTAAAGACAAACGTTGGCTAAGACGAAAAGCGAGGAAACTCCACTGCTGAATAACAGAGTCCTGGTCTTCATCAGTTTTATAAGAATAGATGAACATGTAGTGCTGATGGTTACGATCAAATCTATAGCCAAGGTATAGTAGAATGATTGGTGATGATTCCCCACTATGCTTCCGACAATATCAACGGCGTATGCGGGTATCAAATGCCGCCCACACGTTTCCAACAATACAGTGCTGCATACCATTATGAATATGGGTTGCAGGAAGTCTTTCCTCTTCATCTTGTAGAAAAATTGCATGATTTTAGCTATAAAACTTGATTTTATCTGAGAGGCCGCGCGCTCGTCCTGCGCTTTAATCATATTAATTAACTCCATTCTCGTTTTTTCGGAATCTCCTCTCAACCAAAGAAAAGCTCGTTCTGCTTCTTGAACTCTCCTCCTTGACGCCAACCAGGCTGGGCTTTCTTTCCACGTAAAAATGATGGCAAAAGATACAGCGTACGGGATCAAAGTTATCAACGCGACTGTTCTCCAATGTAGATAGTGTCCGAGACTGTGGACTATGGTACTTCCTAAACAGATACAAGCAGTTTTCAGGTTTAGAAATATCCCTCTGTAGGCTGGGCTGGTGTATTCTCCTATAATAACAGCTCCAAGTATCACTGTGCCTCCTGCCGTGATGCCATCCAGGATTCTTGCAGCCATTAATGTGCCGAAGTCAGTAGCTGAGTAGATAAGGAGCATGGCTGTCACTCCGGGTAAGACTTCAAGGATATAAGCGATTTTTCGGCCGAAGATCTCCATGAGGATTGTAGATGATAAAGTGCCTATGACGATGGACATCGCCATGCCTGATGCTGTAAGAGAAGTTGCAGATTATTATCTAGATACTGTCGTTCGTTGATATTTACATGTCAAGAATTCTTTTTGTTTGTTTGAAGACAGCTTTGCTACCAACTTTGTGAGTTTTTATAACATTACGAAAAATCTATGCGTATAGGTACGAAGACGTGGGCAACAGATATACCTACCTAATAATAGATACTTACGTAGGTAATAAAGCAGTAATAAAGTAACTATGTACTTACCTGGTTGTCAGTCAGTTTGTTGCATTTTCGCAACCAAACATCACAAGGTCATAAATAGGTAGGTAGGTAGGTACCTACACACTAGTTATATTAGTAAGTACCTTTAACTTCGGAAAAATGTGAGAAAACTGGGGCCTTAGTTGGAAAATCACGCGAACGTGATGAACGTGAACGCGAACGCCCAGATACGGTTTGTGGTCGCGTGATTTTCCAACTGAGCGGATTTAACGTTAGTTTGATACCGAGTTAGCCGTAAGGCCCCTGTAAACCGCGGGACTCGAGTTGGATTTTCTTGGAAATTTACCAAACTACCACATACCAAGCCAGGAAGCCAAGTGTACGTCTATTTTGATCGGGGAGTCTGGTTTCCTCAAAGCGGTGAGCAGCACCGACATGAAGCCTTGCGCCATGCCCTGGGCTAGGATGCTGACCAGCACTCCTGCTACCGTCCATATCTGTAACACCAGCCACACTAGGTATATCGGAATTTATTTACGTGATCGAAAATAATTGAATACTATTTCTCAATCATTCATACCTATTTAGTGTGAAGATTAAAAGTACTTGGAGATATGAATTAGAGTAGGTAGGTACCTACCTATACAACTTCTAAATTCTCCAAATCCAGGGATATAATAAAGATAGGTACCTACTTACCTAGTACATACAAAAATTACAAAAAATCTTCTGTAGGTACACTAGGTACATTGTGAAATTACTAACCTTATCGACAAGAATACCTATGTAGGTTCGTACCCAATTCAATTTATTAAAATACAATTCATGACATTCGTGACATTTTTGTAATTAATAGGCACACTATTATGCACGAACGAGGTCATTTTAATACAATATAATATGGAGATATAATAATAATATGGCTTCTACTGTGTATAATATGCTATCTCCTTGCTATCTCCCAAATTCTATTCAAATCTATCCAACTATTAATGTTAGTGTAGGTATAGGTACTTACCTATAATAACTTAGCTGCGTACCTACAGATAATAATAAATTGATGTCGTGTAGGCATAGAAATGGAGATACCGAGCACCATTAGTAAGTAGGTACTTATTTCTATGCCTATAGCAATATTATTATTTATTCATTTATGCTGGTAGATATGTACTTAGGTATGTAAGTAGGTAACTTACGGTTTTGTAACGCAGTCTTACCTGTTTTAACAGTGGTGAAAATCTCGAAAAATCATCCCCCATTGTTTTGCAAGAACCTGAACAAAAATGATTATTAAAAGACCAAATTTTTAATCTATCTTATTAATTAACAGATGTTATTGTACATGTAAAATAAAATTTAAGTAAAAAAAACATATAGTCGAATTGATAACCTCCTCCTGGGGCTGGGACAACAGCTAATTGCGGCTAAATCCGCTCAGTTGGAAAATCACGCGAACGTGAACTTTATCGCGCCCAGATACGGCAGGTGCATACGCAGGTTCCTCACGATGTTTTTCTTCACGGAAAAGCCAGTGGTATGAAAATTCGTACATAAACTCCAAAGAGCTCATTGGTATACGGGCCCTGGATTTGAACCCGCGTCTTCGCTTTACAGTCTAGTGGTCTCCAAAAAGGTAGCCTTGTTGGACGTTTACGGCTACGTTTTTACACACATATTTTTTTATGGATCTGCTGCTACTTTTTCTCGATTTAAAGGTTGGCCCTATACCTAATAAGAGGGGTTCTTCCTCGTGGTCAAACTGGATAGTCTAACTGGTTTGTCCATCAGGAATAATTTTCCTTGTGGTCAAATCATCTGCGACCGGCTAATTTTCACACTGTATAGTTGTTCATAATTATTAGTATTACGGAACCCTCTTGTCTTAGTAACCCTGTATAAATTGTATAGGTCTTAAGATAATAAAATTGCTCTTTATACAACTATCATATTACCGTAGTATTATATGGTCTCTTTGCAAAATACGACTGATATCCATTAATAAGTTACCAAGTAAATAAAATGATATTAACCGACGAAAATAAAAGGAGTTATCAATTCGACTGTATGTTTTTTTAGGTTACCTACCTATTTTGTTTGTTACACGATTACTCCGATTTTATTACTTTTGTTTGGTAGGTCATAGCTAGGCACCTAAGAAGTGGTCCCATTTTTTTTAAATCCTAATTTATCATATTTCAGTTCTTTTTGATAAAATCAACAAAAACAATAAATATATACCTACACAGATTTCGTTTTGGTTTGTGGTTCCCTTAAGCAAAAGTTTTGACCAGGACTTAAAAAAATTTCTACTTTTATTTTACATTTTTCTAGTTTAAGTTTGTACATGTAGTTAGGTACAATCTTGGGCTGGTTTCACAGGTGTACGGATCTACGCGGAGGCAAGTCCCGTACGGAACAATCCGCGTCACTGTGAAACGATGTTCTAGCGCCTCAGGTATGTCTCCGCTCTGGGAGCCCGTACTACGGGAGACGGGATCTACGCGGAGGCAAGTCCCGTACGGAACAATCCGCGTCGCTGTGAAACGATGTTCTAGCGCAACTACATATAGGTCTTTGTTCTAGCGCCTCACGTGTCTCCGCTATGGGAGCCCGTACTACGGGAGACGGGATCTACGCGGAGGCAAGTCCCGTACGGAACAATCCGCGTCGCTGTGAAACGATGTTCTAGCGCCTCACGTATGTCTCCGCTATGGAACCCCGTACTACGGGGGACGGGATCTACGCGGAAGCAAGTCCCGTACGGAACAATCCGCGTCGCTGTGAAACGATGTTCTAGCGCCTCACGTATGTCTCCGCTCTGCGAGCCCGTACTACGGGAGACGGGATCTACGCAGCAGCGGCGGATCTGGGTGCCTTCAAATAACGAGTGAATCGGTTTCTTCTAGGCAAGCGTGCTACAACGTAGACCGCATCATCGCTTAACATCAGGCGAAATAGTGATCAAGCGCAAGTCTATTATTTTATTTTATTTTATTTAAGTTCAACTGCTTGCTGTGCTTACATATAAAATATGCTTATTTATATAAAAGGGGTCTTCCGTACAACTGTGAAACCAGCGTTTAAGTAATTTTTTTTCTTCTAAATAATAACTTTATGTTTAACAGCCTGTAGGCAACAAAACGCTCCCTCAGCCCCCGCCAAGTTAGAGCGACGATTATGATATTTTGCCGCGTAAGAGTTACGAGGCCCGCGGGGGGAGTGCAACGACAAAAACGGACATAGCTCCGACCTCGATGGCGCCTGGCGCGAGACCACAGAACACATATCAGAGGCGCGAGACTGAGCGCGGCGTGCGCAAATTCTCGCGAACTTTTTACACTTTTAATTTCACAAAAAAACTAAACTATTCACTATAAAAAAATCTATCCAATAAAAAACACTGTAAGGTTGGATTGCCTTACAGTACATGCAATTTCCAGGTTGTTACGAGCTGTCATTAGAGAATAAAACGAAAAAAAAAAACTACTTTGTTTCAGATAATTTTTTTGATAGAGGAAATTTTATTCTATCAAATTTTGAACCAATGCATAAACTCAAACACAGATATATCTGTGACATGTATTTTTTTCCAGCTCAAATATCGTAGTTTAACTGAATAAAATTGATTTAAAACCGACAAATTTGGTACAAGAGGCCGTTAAATTACTCACCGCGCGAAGCCAAAAGCCCCAATTGAGGATAAAAAGATTCTCACTTGTCTTATTGGTCTCTGATGACAGCTTCCCGCTACTTAGGTAAATTAAAGTAGGTACCAACCACAGGAAAAATAATATCTTTTCTGTGGTACCAACCGACACCGTATCAGGTACCCAAGCGCGCTCCGCGGTAGATCTCTTCTTTCACAGCCCACTCCACTACTAATTACCAATTATAGTCATTATTTTGCCTATTTCTGTACATAAATTACTGTCAATATGCAAATTTTTATTAAGTGAGCTAATTGGAGAAAAGAAATGTCAAGTAGGTATTATTTACAGGTTATACGGGACGGTGACTAAGCCGAAAGGATATTTTCATTGCCGCGTCCCGCGGTTTCACCCACGTAGATTACTATAGTATATATCTCTATGTTAATATCCACCTGTCAGTGAAAGTCCCTTTAAAATCGGTCCAGCTTTTTTGTGGTCTATAGGGAACATACCTACATACACACATCGCATTTTAAAGAAGGACAACTAAAGTGCAACCCGAAATACATACATACTTACATACATAGGAGATCTATGTTTAGAAAAATATTTAAAACCTAAAACTATTACTACCCAATTATTATAAACAAACAAAAAAAACTATATTCATAGGATAAATAAATTATACACATCGTCTTCTTTTATTTATTAATAATAGGCTTGCGATTGGCCGCCAACTCGCTGCGATGATGCGGTCTACGGTGGAGCAAGCTTGCCTGGAAGAAACCGATTCACTCGTGATTTGAAGACACCCACGTTGTAAGTATCCCTTTTATACCTATGGACAAGAAGATGTCCGACCACTCTGATTGCGTCTGATTGCTGATTGCCGCAATAACATTGTAAAAATCATTGAATGGAATTATTTTACTGTAGAATATTGGCTACGTTCAAAAAGCTAGTATTATTTTTATTTTATTTTATGTTTTTGCAGATTTAGTCCTAATTTGACTACTAACTCGCCTGTTGGTAAGCGACGATGTGGTCGAAGATGAAGCACGCAGACTTAGAAGATACCTATTCACTCTGGCCTTGAAAAGGCCCAGATTATATCTCTCAGAACACAAGGAAGCGGGCAGGTTGTTCCAATCCTTGGTTGAAAACAAAAGTGATCAGAACTTACTGTTTTCGATCAGCTTTTTACAATGTTATGGCAACTGTCAAACGCATTCTTTCAGCGGCCGCACTATAGTTACACGTGTAAGTAGCCTCAAATAAAGTTCCATTGACTTTGAAATGTACCCGATATTTAATTGTAGATATATATATATATATATATATAATATATCTCGATTGGTCGCAATAAAATTGATTAAATCAATAAATTTTAATGATCGTAATGTGTGAATAAAGTCTGGGTCTCAGAAGAAGGACTAATGCATAGAAGTAAGTAGTTCTAATTTAGCATAAACGAATTAAACATGTTACATTCTTTACTCATATTATGCCAAAATTGTTGTTACCAGAACGAAACAGATATATTTTTGACAGGACGGCAAATTGCAGGGTTGTACAAATGTACACTAGGTATAGGTACTCCTAGGGTACTCAGAGTTTAAGATTATTTACCGTGGTCATGTTGTGGAATGAGCTCCGATAATCATATAACTTTAGTGAACAACCGTGATAGTTTAAAACAGTGTTTTAGGGTACTCAGGTCCCTAGTACATAAAAAGGCTCTAAAGGCTATTATTTGACAGACGGCCTTGTACGCTTTGTAAATCACGTGAAGGGTTCTTTGATCTTCATTATTATGTGGTCTGTGCTGGCAGCGCCCAGCGGTTTCCAAAGTTCTGCGTAAAAAAACTTGGCCGTCTCAGGACACCCCCGCCCGGCAGATGTAGGTACCTATTCAAATTCAAAATATTTATTGAACGGAGACACGGGTAACATGCAGATGTTAATGTATTTATATAACTGCGCCCCGCGGTTTCACCCGCGTAGTGATGAAAAATGGTGATGATGATGACAGATGAAAGTAGCCGATGTCACTCTCTGGCTTTTGAACTATACCTATGCATCAAAATCAGGTCGATCCGTTGTTCCGTTGCAGCGTGAAAGAGGAACAAACATCCATACATCTATACGTCATACAAACTTTCGCGTTTATAATATTAGTAGGACAGACCAACATTCTCTCGCATCATAGCATGCAAAATTTATAACAATAATTCATCGAAATTTTAACCTTTTGTCATTTAAAAACTCCGTAGTAATATACCTAATAGTAGGTAATTGTCTTTTCAATTAGCAACTTCTGAAGTCTGAATTTGAAATTGTCAATATTACCTCTAGTATAGTATATTTCTCTATGATATTACTTACTTATATGGCTTTTAAATGCCTTTATGCATCTTTCCTACTAGTAGTTAGATGATCTGTTTGGACAAATATTCGGTATTTATTACAAACAGTCAGTCTCATCATCGTTACTAATATAGGGAAGTTCTGCAGTATGGCTGTCTATTATGTCTTCTGTGGTATGGCTCACGCAGTCTATTGTATGACGCTAACTAATTACAGTTTCATACTTGTTTACATAATTTTTCGTTACAAGTAGGGCTGATTCGTTGATGTACATATATGGAAGGTATCGAGTTAAAAGTTTCAGTTTAAATATGGTTTGCAATTATCTCTACGCTTCAACCAACACATCAATCGAATGAACTTTTTTTGAGCTATAAGAGCGGATGGTCTTTCAGCGGAATCCGCCCAGGCGAGCACCCCATATTTTAACGTGGAGTTGACGTGCTAAGCGTGATAAAAAAACAAATGAATTGAGAACCCCCTCCTTTTTTGAAGTCGGTTAAAACCTGCGACCATGGACGCAGGATGGGCAGCAGCGTCCTATTAGTACACGGTGAACGTACTGCGATCCCCAAGCCGCCTGCCAAGCGTTGGGATTATGGCAACACCCCTATGAGGGAGGCCTTTGTTCAGCAGCGGACGTATACTAACTAGCTGACGATGTTAATGTTAAAGCCTTTTTTGTTCATACATAATTATTTTGATCTTAAATTGAAATTTAACTCGCTCTCTCAAATGGAAACAGGGTGAGACAAACCGAAACAAAATGACTTAGTGTGACCTAATAAAAAAAAAAACATTCCAAAAATATTAAAATATAAACCAGGCAAACTAGGTCTGAGTAGATACCTAACTAGATTCAATACAAAAGAAGAATGGCATTGCGAAAATAGGAATCGTAAGATTATGAAAGCAATAAAGATAAGATCTGATTAAACCTACATGCCATATATCATATTTTTCAATATCTTTCCGTACAAACACTTTATGATAGTTCGGGTTTATTGATTCTAGATTATTCACTTACTGACAAACAACGTAGGACAACCTTCTTATCAACCACAGGACAATCATCCTTACGAGATGTCAAAGGCTTCTCTTCCTTTCGCCTTTCATTATCAAACAAAGAAAACAAACATTAGGAATTATATATATTTTTTATTAAAACCTTAAATATAATCACAGATGTATAAATTATTAATCAGTACTAACACTCTCTCACTTCCTGACTTCCCGTTACTTATTTACAAAAAATCTAAACCTAAAGTTTTACCTAAAGTAAAAAAAAAGTATAAAAATATATCATAAACCCCAATGACATTATTTTTGGCAGATCTAGCTGAGATGCTAGCAAAATCGAGAAAACATAACTAAATGAGTAACTTTGACTTGTCACACGACCCATGCTAACGCCTTGTTTAGAGGGGTAGGCAAGAGAAATTTTGACGACCCTAAATTCCAAGCGCAGCGTAGGACGTCCACCCACAAGATGGACAGACGACCTAAAAGAGACCGCAGGGAAACGCTGGATGCAGGCCGCTTCCAACCGGCCCTTTTGGAGATCAATGGGAGAGGCCTATGTCCAGCAGTAGACGTACTATGGCTGAAATGATGATGATGATGATGAAATTCCAAGTAACTTTTTTTAAATTAAGGTTTATTTACTTCACGTATTCCAAACCAATTACATATCTAGAGATCGTTCGATAAAAACCAACTGCTGCCAGTCCTAATTTATGACACCATCTTAATTGTTGCATCATGATCTACACTAGTCCTTTTCTTGAAGGTCCCGTAATTGAAGTAATCCTCGATCTCTTGCAAGGTCCTGTCTTTCGTCTCCGGAAGCGTGAAATAGAGAACCAGTAATGAAACGCCCATTACACTTCCATACACAGCAAAAGTGCCGTAAACCTTGATGCTGACAAGCAAATGAGGGGTCAATTGAAGCCCCATCATTACCCCTAGAGACATAACGACCCCTGACACGGTTGATCCTACTCCTCTGTGTGCCAAAGGATATAACTCTCCTAATAAAGCCAAAGGAATGGGAGTACAACCTAAATTGGCCAAGATAAAGTATAGGACGAATAGAGCTATTGGAACAGTGGTGTCTTTTGTGATTATGTCTCTAGAAGCTAAGAATATATAAGTGCAAACTGTCATGAGGACAAAGAAGGCACTGAAACCAGTCGAGAAGAGAAGAGTTCGCCTCTTCATCATTCTGACGAGAACTGAAGAGAACAAGGCACTGGCGACGATGATCAAGTCGATGCACAAAGTAAAATAGAAAGATTGGGCCTTGCTGCCAGTTATTTCTTCAATAATCTGCAACGCATACGCCGGAAAAATGTGTCTTCCGCACATCTCTAGGAGAATCGTTGCGAATAAAATAATAAAACATGGTTTGAGAAAGTCTTTTTGGGTAAATTTCCTTAGAAACGCAATTACTTTTTCTGTGAATGTTGAATTTTCAGGAGTGCTTTTGATTCGGTCCATTTGAGCTTGTATCAACTCTTCCAGCTCTTTGTATGTGGTTTCATCTTTTCCTCTAAGCCAGTAAAAAGCAGCTTCGCATCTCGCGAACTCCTGCCTGCCCGCCAGCCAAGATGGACTTTCTGGCCATGTCAATGTTATCAAAATGGAAATAACATAGGGTATTAAAGCGCATAACGCCACAGTTCTCCACGTGAAGTAGTTTCCAAGGATATGGACTATCATCCCCCCAAAACAAACAGATGCAGTTTTGAGATTCAGGAACATCCCTCTGTGTTTTGGGCTGGTATATTCTCCGATAGCGATGGCTCCCAAGGAAACCGTTGCGCCAGCTGTGAACCCTCCCAGGAATCTGCCAGCCATGAGCATGGGGACATTGGTCGCGTAGTAGATCAGCGTCCAACCGATGAGGCCAGGGATGATGACAAGGCCATGGGCTATTTTCCGTCCAAAGACGTCCATAAAAATTGATGATACGAAGAAACCAGGTATCCCTGCCAAACCCACTATTGATGCTAGAAAAGAAATAGTCAATAATTAGGTAGGCACAAAGTATTACCTCAGAAGATCACGCCCGAAGGTATAAATTGTGTGTTTTATAACATCTCAGTAGTAGTTTACTTACAAAGATACGAGGCTGTGGTGAGATCAGCCTGGATGGAGGACTGAGGGTCAGCGAGCGCCGGCATCAAGGTGGAGGAAAAGCTGAGGAGCATGCCCTGACCCATCATGTTGATCAGGACTGCTGATACCGTCCATGACTGGAACAAGACAATAGGATTGTGGTAAAACATAATCCATATCTCACTTTTATAAAACTTTATTCATATTCTTAATCTTATTCTTTATTCCTACTTATTACAGTTTTCAGACTAATATGCTTTCGCTATCAACGCTCAAGCCAGACTAAAGTCCCTCTTTCCAACATCCTACCGCATTATCTTCTTCCTACCCCCACTATTTTCACTATTGCCGAGACTCCCGAGTCAACACGTTTCTGACCGCCATTTTATATGAAAAGACTGTTAGTCAAATTAGATACCAAAAGGTTTAAAACCAAGAAATCACAAAGAAACAATTGAAATAAGTTAGAAATTATGACACTCGGCCATCCGACTACGTGATGCCTGTCCCGGCATACACATACAAATAAATAAATTAGCAGTATAATAAATGTCCATTTTCCCTTTTGTTACACATTTTGTACAAAAATTTACATTGAACTTAACATCTACACAAATCAACTGCATATTTACATTTACTTATATCAGTATAACATTAATTTTACTCAGCTAAAGGTAATTAATTATACAATTTAATACGATTATATTTATACTTATTTCATAAATGCTCAGGTTTATTCAACACTAATTATTTATATACTAATGTATTATGACACTCCATAAACCTTAGAAATTAGCACAGTATATTCTAATCTATATATTTACACTAATTGACACGTAAACATATTTTTACTTAATCAAATACAGATAAGTATGCTATTTTATTAATTTTATTTAAATTACATTGTCTATGGAAATAATGACGTTTAGGCTTTTATGATGACTGAATTATTTTACACAATTACACATTTCATACTAATTGATCTGTGATAGATTAGAATTTATTGTGCGATATTTCTAAGGTTTATGGAGTGTTATGATTTCTAACTTATTTCAATTGTTTATTTGTGATTTCTTGGTTTTAAACCTTTTGGTTTTGGTTTTGATAGAAAGCGGGTCACATGTAGTGCGGCATATTGTTTTTGTTGAACAGACGAGGAACGATACGAACAAGAAATAGACCTTCCGCAGTGTTTCCGAGAAGCTAGAACTGCTAGCCTGTGGAATGCGTTGCCTGAATGGGTGTTCCCCGATAGATGCAATCTGGGTGTCTTCAAATCACGAGTGAATCGGTTTCTTCTAGGCAAGCGTGCTCCACCGAAGACCGCATCATCGCTTAACATCAGGCGAGTTGGCGGTCAAGCGCAAGCCTATTATTTATAAAAAAAAACAACATGGGGTTCTTCAAAAGGCAAGTTAATAGAGTCTTTAAGGGTCGGCAACGTATTTGTGATGCCTCTGGTGTTGCATGTATCCATAAGCGACGGTGACTGCTTACCATCAGGCGGCCCGTCTGCTTGTTTGCCACCTATGGCATAAAAAAAGAGACAAGCTAGTTCATCATCATCATCATCAGCGTGTATCGACCGATGGTTGGGTATAGGTATCTTCTCCCTTGCTTCATTGATTCCTGCCTTGTGCCAATCTGATCCACGTTATGACCTGCGATGGGTCTGATGTCGTCGAATCATCGGGCTGGTCGTCTGCCGATGGAACGCTTACCTGCTATCGGTAACTATACTCTGTCAAGGCTACCTCTCCTCCACCTGCCGTCACCGCGCCTAGCCACGTGCCTTGCTCAGCGCCACTTAACTCGCATAGTACGGTTTGTGACATCCGTGAGTTTTGTCCTTCGTCGGATTTTTTTCTCACCGTCGGTCTCTCAAGCTGATACATAGGAGCGCGCTCCTTGCCCTTTGCGTGAATCTAATTTTATGTCTTGTAGCTGTTAAGTCTCTTTGTATGATTATTATGCAGTAAATTTCAATTAAAACAAAAAACAATAACTTGTTGATTTTGGTAAATAATAAAACAAGTAGATCATTCACATATTTTTTTCATCTAAAATTTACCGGAAATAACTGAGTCGTAGCTCCCAAGCGGCTGAATTGATTTAGTTTTTGTTGTTTGAAAGGTTCAAGTAAATCTGTTTATCTGTTTAAATATATTTATACTTGTCAACCTTTTTCTATAGTGCGGCCGTAGGTAATAGAAAGAAAAAAAATATCCCACTACCCCTCACCCCCGGTGTGATAAAGCAGCATAAATATATCTAAGCAAATCGTACACCCAATCGTCCTTTCATTAAAAACTAAATTAAAAATTTGTCCGGAAAATTGGAATATTCGTGAACTTTTTTCTATGAAACTTGTACAGGACAACGTTTGTCGGGTCAGCTATAGTTTGCAATAAATACCTGTTTTAAAGCCGGTGACATCATTTCACTGTCCTTTGATTATTCTAATTTGTTAGATATTAGATATTCAGAGCCCTTCTTCCCGAGCAGTGCACCTATCTCCACCATTATCGAAAGACTGCCTCCCGTCTAATCACAGATATCGTCAATAATATGTGGTATAACTGACGAGCGATAGTCAGCAGTTGGAACTTTATGGCCTAGATTATCTAGCTGGCAAATTGCTACAGTTTCCATCAAAACAATAGATACCTATTTATATTCCTATACTAGCTGGGTCCTGCTGTTTCACATTCACAATTTTTTTTTTAAACAGCTGCATTGCTTCTTGATGACATATTATGATACTGAGACGTAGTCCTCAGCTGTTGGCCTTATGAAGAAACTCAGAGTCACACAGCAGGCAATCGAGAGAGATATGCTCGGAGTTTCTTTGCGCGATAGAATCCGGAACGTGGATATTCTTATTTATCAAAGAAACAGTCACCAACATAGCTGTTAAAAATTTGCAAGTTGAAGTGGTAATGGACAGGCCACATCGTTCAAAGAACCGATAACCGATGGGGAAGAAGGGTTCTTAAGTGGAAACCACGAACCGGAAGACGCAGCGTAGGTAGGCCTCCCACTAGATGGACCGACGACAACGTGAGAGTCGCGAGCATACAGTGGATACAGATGGTGAGCTGTCGTTCAATGTGTAGGTCCAAACGCAATTATGTTCAGCAGTGAACATCTTCTGGCTGATGATGAATCCTGCTTACGATCCTCCTGGTTGAAAGCGCCGTAATCGTATAGAGTTATGGACACAAGGACACCTATGGACACAAGCAACTCTAGTGGTGTTTTCTCATATCACATGATTCAAACAAAAGAGATAATTATGGTAAGGTGGTGTGGCAGGTGCGAACGCATCAGGGCTAAATCAGGCTTAATGCCTTTACTCGAACTCACCCTGCAGACGACTTTGCCGACCTTTTTTGTGCATGTGGACTGTTATGTAATATCTATTATGTATTTAAAATGAAAAATGAAAAAAAAATAAGTTAGCCGTACTTGCAGTTTAGTTGCATGCGCTTGGCCGTCACCTCACCCTAATGTGCAGTCTACGATAAACGTTTCATCATCATCATCAGCTAGAAGACGTCCACTGCTGAACATAGACCTTCCCCTTTAACCTCCACACTGAACGACAGCCTGCCTTTTGCATCCACTGGATGCCAGCGACTCTTACTATGTCGTCGGTCCATCTAGTGGGAGGCCTACCTACGCTGCGTCTTTCGGTTCGTGGTCTCCACTCCAGGACCGATAGACGTTTGCCTAGAATAAACTGAAAAGCGAAAAATCTTTTATTTTGTATATTAAATACAAACAGACAAACAAACATAGCTACTTTCGCATTTATTTTAGTATGCAACTATGCAACATTGAAGATTGATGATTCCTATATACTTATATACCTGCTTACGATACTAGCTAATGCCTTCGGCCGGTATCCGTCGGAACCATTATATTTATAACCGACTTCAAAAAAGGACAGGGTTCTCAATTCATGAACATGATGAAATAAAGTTTTAGGTATCACATTGATTCTTAAAAAGATTCATTATAACTTGAAAATATTTCAATACAATAAATACTTGACACTGGCAAATGCACAAGACGTCATCCTCATCATAATTTCAGCCGTAGGATGTCCACTGCCGGACATAGGCCTCCCTCCATCGATCTCCAAAAGGGCCGATTGGAAGCGGCCTGCATCCAGCGTTTCCCTGCGGTCTCTTTTAGGTGCGGTCTGTTCATCTTGTGGGTGGACGTCCTACGCTGCGCTTTCCGGTCCGTGGTCTTCATTCGAGAACCGTTCGGCCCCATCGGCCATCTGTTCTGTGTGATATGTGCCCTGCCCACTGCCATTTCAACTTGCTAATACTGTGAGCTATATCGGTAACTTTCGTTCGTTACGCATCTCCTCATTTCTGAAGCGATCTCGTAGAGAAACCCCGAGCATAGCCCTCTCCATAGCTCGTTGTGCAACTTTGAGCTTGCTTATGATGCCCATAGTGAGAGACCACGTTTCACTGCCGCACTCGACGTGTCGACGCCAAAATCTTCAGAGAAAGAAGACGTTGATGAATGTATGTAGGTACTTACCGACCAAAGATTTCATACTACGTATGTTACCGACCTTATGTTATGATTCTCTAACATAAAAGCTTATATATAAAATAACTACCCTCAATTTTGTCATAATTATTTTGCATCGATGATTATGATCAAATAATTATGTGCATTATGAATGCGTGAGTTCCCGATTTAGAACATTTTGTTTTTCACGCGATATATGAACGTAATTAACCCTTATCTTTTATTTGCTTTTATGTTATCCGCGATCTTAATTTCACTGCGATACGACTGCAGTTTTAGTAAACATTTCCTGTGATTATGAAGATGCTATTAAAGTACTATAAGATTAAAGTATGATAGGCATGCTAGGTTTTCCTGTATTTGTTTATTAACATGTTTGTATGAGTGAGTGCATCCTAGATTGATTATTATCGTAACAAGCCTATATATACGTTACTCAGAAAGAGTGTAGCTGAAAGAAGTCCGTTTAGCCCGGTCAAAATAGACATTGATTCTTGCATTAATTCACAAGCTGAAAATTTACATGCACGTAATCCCTTACGTGCCTGTAAATTTACCACTCTAATGAAATCCTGAAAATTTTACTCCCCATTGATCACCCCATTGATAACTTTCGAATGGCTTTTTCTCAGAATTGGTAAATCTTAGAGAAAGAAATTTTTTGTAGATAATTACCTGATCTCCAATTTTAGTTTAAACTATTTTTATCGTAAATCTAACCGTTTGGCCAAAAAAAAAAACATATTTGTGTCCTTTAAACTAGAATTAAAAAAAAATTGCACACCGGGATCAATGGGGACTTTTCAAGATTTCATTAGAGTGGCCTTACGTGGCTAAATTTTCAGCTTGTTGTGAATTAATGCAAGGGTACCCCTATTTTTTTGTTATAACCACTTGACTGCTCATCCTTTACCCTGATGCATAAGCCAAAAGTTTTAACATGTCAACCTAAACTATTTCAAGTGGGGCCAATCCTAGGCGTGAATTGAATTAATGGCTTTTGATTCTCCAATCAGAAGCGTTGAGTCGTGTCGAGTCTCCAGTCACAACATTACCAAACATTTTATGCTCTATAGCTCAATTATTTTGTGCTTAACTTAGTTGAGCAGTGGGTCATATTCGTGGTTTCCACTCTAGAACACGTCTACTCCAACGGTTATCGGTTCTGCGACAGATATGACCAGCTCACTGCCACTTCAGCTTGCTAAAACGCTGAGCGATGTCTGTTACTTTGTTTCTCTGGCGAATAACTTTGTTCCGGATATACGATCCCTCAGAGAAACGCTGAGCATAGCTCTTTCCATTCCTTCTCTTTCTTGGATAAACAGCACTGCAGCGCAAGTGCCGTTCTTATCGATCATCAAATTTGACAGTTGGTTGAGATATTCAAATTCGATAAAATGCCATTTCATCAGTACTCGCTATGATAGATTCTTTGGCATTTCATCTAATTTGACGATCGATAAAGAACGGTACTAGCACTGCTGGCTTGTTCAGTCTACCAAGGATAGTCATGATTTAGGTAATTTGGGCGATTATCAATTTGGTTGTGACGGTTATTATTATGAAAGGCCTTCCAAAATGCGTCGTCAGAAATATGTGATATCATATCGCCATTTACGACGGTAATAATGTGATAAAAATTTACTATAGGAATCAAGTTCTTATAATAATGATCATTAAAGTGATAGGTAAATAGTAATTGATAGGTGATTAGTAACTGACAAGAAAGAAAAGAGGTTCCGGAGTATTATGTTTTCCAGATTTACTTATATAAGATGAAGTACAATCGGATGACAACAAGGACAAATACAATCTGGATGTGTTATAACATAAACTAAGCGCTCAAAAAATAAATTATTCAAGTAAAAAAGAAAACGAGTTTAGCAGAGAAGGCTTGTATGGCTGCCATCTTGCCTGATATTATGCGGTCTACGTTGGTGCAAGCTTGCTCAGAAGAAACCGATTCACTCGTGATTTGAGGACATCCAGATTGAAATTATCGGGAAACACCCTTTCTGGCCGCGCATTCCATAAACTAGCAGTTCGCATAATAAAAGTGGAATCAAAGCGCTTCGTACGGGTTTTCAGAATATAAACCACTAGCAACGCACCCCGGCTTCGCATATTTTTTACACCTTGGTTTACATTATTGGAGTTTTAGTAAGGATCCCTATAAAAAAAAAAATATAATATAGCCTATGTTACCCGGGGATAGTGAAGCCAATAGTGAACAGTGAAACAGTGATTTTTCAAATCGGTTCCGTAGTCGGAGCCTATTCAATGCAAACAAACAAAAAATCAAATCTTTCCTCTTTATAACATAATATTATATAGTATAGATATTTAAAGCGGTATCGAGTTTTCTTGCTCGGTCTGGCGCTCTCTTTCTGTTTCTGTCTGATAGAAAAATGGGCTGAAGGAATTAGATCATGCAGATCCTATGCACCTCCGATGATTATGATTTAGTGTTGACATTTAGCACAAGTAGGTAGGTATATCGCAACCACAGAAAAAAGAAGTAAATAGAACGGAAATGAAAATCTGTCGCCAAGCATTATTAAAGAACCTGGGCAAGTGCCTTTATTAACTAATCTTATATACATAAACGCGTCAAAAAGGTACGGTCCAAATTCTTTGGATGAACTCCGCATCCAAAAAATTTGGACCGTACCTTTTTGGGTTAGGGTTCTTTTTCCGCATCACAGTTGCTAACCGATTTCGAATGACTAATGTTTCGTTTATATATGCAACTGGCTACAACAAATTTATTACAAAAATGCCTTGACAGCCACAAAAAAAAACCTTTCTGTGAACCCAACTCATTGGATCGCAACATAATTATTTTAATAGTGTGTGCAATTCCATGTAATGCGTGGTTGTTGTGCCAAGTTAACCCCCCGCAAATAAATATTTTATATACATGATTATGACTTTGTACTTGAGTTGTAAAACGTTATATCGTTAAAAACCTTATAGTATATACCTACCTACATACCTACTTATTAGCATATCTGTTCGATCGAACATAGAATAAGTAAATATTGAGTTTTTAAGATCTCCCGATAAAACAGCTGGTAATCTTCAAACCGATCGATGGGCCAGAGTCGTCACACAGTGGGTGCCCGATGGACGACGCAGTCAAGGAAGGCCCAAGAAACGCTGGCATGACGATCTTGACTCATTCCGGAGAGGTTGGCAAGAGGTAGCGGAGGACAGAGATTTATGGAAGGAAATGGGAGCAGCAACCTTGCCCAGCAGTGGGACAGTATAGATAAAAAACAAAAACAAAAAAACTTGATCGGATTATGGTTTGTCTGAAGAAACGAAGTGCCTGAAACTTTTGAGTTATCAACTAATCAGATTGAAAAAGTTACTGAAATTATTTTATAGCAAGATGCAAAATTGTCGTCTATCACGTAGTGATTAGGAACTAGTCCAGGTAAGCATTTGTGACCTAAACTACTTTTTATATTCCTTTTGAAAGCTGTACCTACTCCGTTTAAAGTAATTTGGCGAAAACACTAGGAAATATGACGTGCGCTACTTTCTGAAATACTTCTGCTCTAAGTGTCAAACACAAAACTATATCCAAGGTGTCAAAGTATAAAATGTAGAGCATATACAAAATGGTCAGGCGTTAATTGACATCTTGATCCACCTTGATCTTGATTTGATGATGATACACGTTTAGCTGGGAAAGGAAACTATCATTAGCCCCGCAGTTTTAGCCGCTATCCTACAGGAACTGTAAAAATTTCGGAATAACATGTTTTAATCCAGGGTGTAAGTGACCTCCATAGTTATTTACCAAATCCAATAAATCAAACCCAGCTCAGCAGCAGCATACAGTTTAGCTGTTACAAACTTGAGTGCTGATAAACATACACGCAGCTACAGACAAACTTTCGTATTAATAATATAATATTAGTATGATAATTAAAATCCATTAGACGATGATTAAGGGCAGGTCGGGTTGATCACAAGGCAGGACTAGCCTGCATGGGCCGGCTGACTCAAGACAATCGATGTGGGATCAAAGACAAAATGGGTTACTGTCGATTCTCAATTAAACCAACCGGTAGAATTCTGCACTAAACTTTCGGTCACGGTTGCACTAATTTTAGGGACCTGGGGCTATTATATCTTCTGTGCCTGGGTTCTTACGCACAACTTGTAACGCGGGCGGCGGGACCAAACTAACGTCAAAATCGCGCAGTTCGGAAAATCACGCTAACCGCGAAAATCGCGCGCCCTGATACGGTTTGCGGTCGCGCAAAATTTTGTTCATCAACTAAACTGGATTGCTTAGAGCCTCTTATACCAAATTTGACGGTTATAAATATATATTTTTTCAGTTAAATTACAATATTTGCGCTGGAAAAAAATACATGTCACAGATACATCTGTGTTAGAGTCTGTGATTTGGTTCAAAACACGATAGAATAAACTTTCCTCGATCAAAAAGAAAATCTGAAACAAAGTCAATTCAGTCTATTTTTTTCGTTATATTATGCTCTAATGAAAGCTCGTAACAACCTGGAAATTGCATGTACTGAAAGGCAATTTTATTCAACATTTTTTTATTTGGATATAATTTTGATAGTAAATAGTTTCGTTTTTTTGTGAAATTAAAAGCGTAAACAGGTCCCGAGAATTTGCGCGCGCCGCGTTTAGTGCCGCGCCAGGAGTCATCGAGGTCAGACCTATGCTCGTTTTTATCGTTGCTATCCCTCCGCGGGCGTCCTGACTCTAGCGTGGCAATATACATCGACGCTATAAGTTGGCGGGGGCTGAGGGAGCGTTTTGTTGCCTACGCGACTCGGATAGCCGGCCGTTAACAGCTGGGCGTAAGGCTGATGATCAATATAACCTGCACTTAATTATGGCCAACACATAAAACATTTTGTGTGACAAAATTAAATAGGTAGTGTAATGAACACGACAGGCGTTAAAGTTACGATGCTCAGTTTGAGCGGATTCTAGGCACCACAATGCAACTGGCATTGTTCGGGACAAGTCCTAAGAATTTCACATCACACATCATCAGCCATTAAATGTCCACTGCTGAACAAGGCCTCCCTCTTAGAGAGGGGTGTTGCCATAATCCCCACGCTTGGCAGGCGGCTTGGAGATCGCAGTACGTTCACCGTGTACTAACAGGACGCTGCTGCCCACCCTCCGGTGGTTCTGGTCGCAGTTTTAGGACATACCCGGGTCCTAAGAATTTATTTCGGACCAATGCGAGAATACGATGGGTGTTATGATATACTTACTGATAAATCATAAACTGGAGGAACGAATTCACAAAGAAACAATCGTCAGGCTCTGCAAGTCACAAAGACTTAGACAGGCACTTGGAAAGAATGAATGATACCCCGCAACAGAAAAGACCCAGAAGAAGATCCAGAAGTATTGTGTCGAGGAAGATTTAAGAAGTACAGGCAAAAAGAAGGCGAAGGAAAGCCAGAGACAGAGTGAAGTGGAAGAAGATCGTTAACGAGGCCAAGATTCACAAAGGCTGTAGCGCTGAAGGTAGTAAGTTCTGAGCTCCAAAATGCCGACTCCCGCAGACTTTTTGTCGGTCGAACTAAAACTCTATTTTAAGCATTGGCTATGAAGAAAAATAAAAATATGACGCTACGATAGTAGCTGGGTGTATTTACATTCACAACATTCTAGTGTTGTGCCAAATCACATGGCAAGTTCCAATTTCGCGTTAACTGTTAGATAATTGTACCTACTCGTAATCACGAGGTTTGACTTTTTTTATGGAATAGATCTACGTTTGGCCACCAACTCGCCTGATGGTTAGCTATGGTGTGGCCGAGGATGGAACACGCTGATCTAAAATATATAGTTTATTATTTATTCATATATTCACTGTAGCCTTGAAGATGCCTAGATTGTAGTTCTCAGGAAAAAAGAAGGATGGCAGAGAGTTCCATTCTTGGGCAGTAAGTATCATGAACGACGACCCAAACCGTTGAGTACGAATCTTTGGAATTTCTACTAGGAAGGGGTGGTACTTAGTGTGCAGTCCTTCTACTTGTCCTGTAGTAAAAGGGGGAGGGTGGTGAAGATCATGAAGCTCTTGCACACTTGCCGAAATATATCCGATAGGAAATAGTCAGACAAGCTACTTTACAACGTGGCGGTGCTGGACGCGTTGCAGTTACATCTGTTTTTGAGTTGACACTGTCTAGTCTGCTAGGTAGGCGAGTGTGTTTTCTTGCTGATTTGTAGGTGGTCTAATCTCCGACCAAATTTATTTCCCCTAACCACACGAGACTCCTTGCCATAAACGCGTCACGTCATAACATGAAAATGTAATCCCTATTCTCTATCTCTACATAGTATAAATTAAAGTCGCTTTCCGCGTTTGTCTGTATGTCTGTATGGCCGCTAACCCCTCCTAAACCACGCAACGGATTTTGATGCGGTTTTCACCATCAGTTAGAAAAAAATTCACGGAAGATTTATATATACATAGCTAGCGATCCGCCCCGGTTTCGCACGTAAATTACACCCGTGCGAAACCGGGCGGGCGGGTCGCTAGTTGAAAATAAAACTATTAATAAATAAATAAACATTCCCCAAGTGATGTCCCACAAGATGGACAGACGACCTAAAAAATATCGCAGGGAAATGCTTGATACAGGCCGCTTCCAACCGACTCTTTTAGAGATCGATGGTGGAGGCCTATATCCAGCAGTGGACCTGGACGTCCTATGGCTGAAATTATGATGATGATAACGAAATAAACATTCAAAGTGGAGACTCTTCTAGAGGCTTCTGTGGAGTTTTAGAAAAACAAGAAAATACATGTTTCACTCCTTTACCTTACTTTTCCATACTCGAATACGTTATCGAATACTTAAACAAGTTTAGGATTATAATATACCTACTACGTTGTTTATTTTGTTTTAAATGCTTCCTGTGTTTACAGCGAAGCCAACGCGCACAGCAAGCCAACATTAACAAATATTTAGTTATATTACAAACAAATTATTCTAACAAATACAATTGTCACTGAACCAAAATTTTACACTAGGTTTAAAAAAAATTACCCGCGACTTCTTAAGCGTAGGTTTTCACTTAAACTTTCAACCCGATTTTGTTCCCTTGAATTCGGCTCTTTCGCAAAATAATTTCTCAGTGGACGTCTACATCCTATTAGGAATCTAATTGCCAAATAACAGGTTCGTATAGTTGCATTACTTCATATATTTATTTTAACTTCTTGACCTGAATACCAAATTTAATCTGTCTAACATAAAAAATATTGAATTTATATATGCCGCGTCTAGTGCAGAGGCACTAGACGAAACCAATTCACTCGCCACTCGAGGATACCGAGATTGTAACTATCGGGGAACAGTATTCATACAGCGCATCCCATAGACTAGCGGTTCGCACAATAAAAGTAGAATCTAAGCACTTCGCAACACACAAATAAATGAAGCCTGCATTAAAGAAGCTGTTTTAAAACACTAGGCAGTATTATTTCTACAGAATAATTAATGGTGATAATTCTGTTAATTATCTACGTTACTTTCAACACAAAAACAAACGTATACTTGTCTATAAATACATACATAAGTACATCTTATATCGTTTACTATAATTACGTAGGAAAACGTGTCAGAAGTGGCAGCTTGCCAACGTTGATGACCTTTGAATGCGGTCACTCTTGACTTTGCTGAATAAATACAAACATGTAATGGGATTTTCTTACTTAGATCATTGGGCAGTTTGCAGGAACTACCCAAAAAATCCGGGCTGTTAAAGCACTGACAACCCCGCTAGTATTGTGTCCATAGGCAGTGATTGCCGTTTACTATGAGGCGGAATGCCTGTTTGCTGCTCTTGAAAAATAGGAGGAGGTGGTTAAGTCGATGCGTATATTATTATTATATATTTTTAAACAAAGTGCGATATCAGTAAATATACTAGAAAATTTCTTTAATAGACAATACGGTACTACTGGGAATTTTCTTCTCAGTTGTCCTAGTAAGATAAGTCTAATCATTATAAGCAAGGTCCTATCACATTTTTTTGACAAAAACGCATTGAAAACAGGATTTTTGGTATAATTTTTCAGTAAACTAATAAGATTTGTAGAATATTCAGTTGCTGTATTAAATATATCTGTATTTTTTATTGAATGTAGTGGCTTCAGATTTTGGTAAAACTCAACATAATATCCAGTTGTTACCTCCAATTTACATAAGTAATTTTTTGTTAAGCTTTAGTAGGGAACGAAATCCATTCTCAAGAATGGATTTCGTTAAATTACTGTCTTAAAATAAACATTTTTATGTTATGGTTTACTCATTTTATATTTATCTTGAAAATTACGGCTTTATTTATTCGTTTTATGCCCGAAAATACAAATACTTAAAATTGAACGGTTCATTTTGTAATACATTGTCATGAAGCAAAACTCTTACACGCTTCATTTTCATCATTATTCAGCTTCAGCCTATTATGTTCCCACTGCTGGGACACAGGCATTCTCTCAGGGGGAGAGAGAGGATGTACCCTAATCCACCATGCTGGCCCAGTGCATGTTAGTGAATGTCTCTGAACTTTTTGGTTCTTGGACGTACCGTTATTAAACGATCACATCGCTGATGTGATCTCGAACCGAGTGCCGTCGGATTGTGAAGCGCACATGCTACCGTCCGGCCGCCATCGCTCATCTTACAGACCTACCACAAAATGAACATAGTATTATGTTAGAAAATGTAAAGCAAATTAAAAATCATAGATGTTTAAATAATGCCCGGCTGCTCTACATTTTCTAACATATACCTATGCTTTTTCAATTTCTATTTTATAGAATAGAAAACTAGTTTTTTTCTTTTTAGTTACTTACCTACTATTTATACAATGCAGTCGGGTTATATATTTTTAAAATTTAATTTAAGTAATATTTATGTGGGCCGTGTGGAAGTTTTTAGGTTTCCGTAACGAAAGGGTAAAAACAGGTAATAAATAATGGCCAAGTGCGAGGCGGTGACAAATTTCTGTTCATTACTATGTTAAGCAACGTATTTGGCCTTACTTAGACGACCTTATAATTCGTCCCACCAAATAGAAATGCCATACTTATTTAACTAATTTTGAAGTCGTTTTTTTTATTGATTGTTATTGTGGTAGTACGGAACCCTCAGCGCGCGAGCCCAACTAGCACTTGGTCAGGTTTTTTGTTTTGTTTGAAAGGTGACTTGATCTAGAGTGTTCTTAGCTATGATTCAAGAAAATCTGTTCAACCGTTTGAAGATAATCAGCTTTTTTTTCTTCAATTTATACATGACACCTACAAGGAAAATTTGTACAAATCCTCAAACGAAAATAAAGAACTAAACCAATCTAATCAACCGCAGCACGCATCGTCCAGACCACAGAAAAGAGAAGTAAATAGAACGGAAACGAGAAGGTAAATCTGTCGGTCCCTTTAGGGTATATATAACGTCCTTGGTCGCCAGGCATTATGACAGAACCTTGATTGACAATAGACAAATTTTTATTTATGGAAGAAAAAATAAATAAAGAATAAAGAAAGAATTGAAAAAAAAATCATAATAAAGAATATTTTTTTATTGATTAAACACATGATACCTACTACCCAAAGGGACGGAACGCTTCAAACAGAAAAAACGAGCAGAGCGAGAGGTACCACGTTTAGCCATTTGTCCCTTTCACACTACATGTCTTGTATACAATGACGTTCATGAACACGTATTAATGTGTGGTGTTGCCACTGTTGGAAAAATATTGTAACCGTAAATTTGGTATTATTTTGGGTAGTACGTAATTTGAACAGCATCATTTTTAAATAGTTAATTTTTATTTCTGAAACATTTAAAAGAAAACTCCCGTGATTATTTAGGGTGCATCCGTTTATTATTGTAGTGATATAAAATAAGGAATAAATAAGTATATACGTGTGTTGAGTACTGCTGCCACCTATTTGACGGGTGCTATGAGGCTGATTGGTGACAGCAAGCTAGTCGCCAATAAATTACAAAGCCTCGAGCACCGCCGTAAAGTAGCTTGTCTGTCTATTTTCTACCGGATATATTTCGATGAGTGTGAGCAAAAGCTTCATGACCTTATTCCACCCTCCCCCTTTTACTACAGGACAAGTAGAAGGACTGCACACTATCACCCCTTCCACGTGGAAATTCCAAAAATTCGAACACAACGATTTGGGTCATCTTTTATGATACTGTACTGTCCAAGAATGGAACTCCCTGCCATCCTCCTTGTTTCCTGAAAAGTACAATCTAGGCATCTTCAAGGCTAGAGTGAATAGATTTCTTCTAGATAAACGTGTTCTATCCTCGGCCACACCGTTGCTTACCATCAAGCGAGTTGGTGGCCAAACGTAGATCTATTCTGTATAAAAATATAAAAGTATGAAAATTAATGAGGAATTTGTATCAGTGATTATGTCAACACTAGAAACGGACAAATGGCTAAACGTGGTACCTCTCGCTCTGCTCGTTTTTTCTGTTTGAAGCGTTCCGTCCCTTTGGGTAGTAGGTATCATGATTAAACATTATTTATATGTCAACGCGTCAAACTCCGCATCCAAAGAACTTGGACCTTACCTTTTTGGATTAGGTTTCAAAGTTCTTTGTCCGCATCACAGTTGCTAACTGATTTCGAATGATTGACATTTCGTTTATATGGGTGCAACTGGCTACAACAAATTTCTTACAAAAATTACTTGACAGCCGTAGAACGGCTGTCAAGTAATTTTTATTTAAACAAAAAAAAAAAACTTTTCTGTGGTTCAGACTTAATGTTATAATATACGCTTATATCAGACAAACAAGGGAGTAATGGCATCTTAGGTATAGCGTGGCGGGTGAACATCTAGCCTAAAACAGACTTGACGCATTTAGTCGAGCTTGCCGCCATTTTTTGCATGTGGACTATTTATTTCATTGGTGTAGTTACAAGTTTCTTAGTGTACGTGAAAAATGAGTAAGTGAGCCGTATAGTGAAAAAAGGGGGTAAAACACGGAGACATTTGAACACGAACGATTAATGTACTATGGCATATCTCCCGTTTGATCTGATCTGATCTAAGCATAGACCAATTTATAGTACCACATAATTTGTGTCGGATTTTTAGCAATATTTAAAACGATGAAATTAACAAATGTTGAACTAAAACTGAATATACCCACATACTCTCAAGCTATAATAAAAATTAACGTTAATCGTCACGGGACGCCCGGCAGATGTGAAACACGACGGCATAAGAGCATATGACATCACGTCCGTCTCGGCATACGAGTTGGTTTTACTGGCAAGGCGCAACAATAGATGTGTCACATCAAAAACAAATCTAAAAAGCTTTAGCCATTATATAATAGCATAGTTTAGTCCGGATATGTCACCCATTCACAAAAACGCCGGATAAATGATCGAGCACTGTGCTCGATCATTTATCCGGCGTGTTGTTTTCCGGCGTGTTGTTGTTGGTTGCCCGGGGCGCATCGCAAAAATCGCTTTCGTGCATTTTATATGTTGTTTCGCACATTATGGCGGGCCGCAGCGTGCCGGATTTCCATATAAAATGAAAATGCTAAACGCCTTGGCCCGCTGCGGCCCGTCCTAATGTGCTCGATCCTAAGTGCCCTTTCCAGTTACATAACGTATACAATCGAATCGAATCTTAATCCAATATCGATAAAATACTCATAGATTATTACGCGAATTACGTATTTCATACGTACAGTATAGTATACGGCATACGCGTAGTACGCTCAGTCAGATTCGGTCCGTGGCCGGGAGTGCACGATAGGTTAGGTTAGAAATATGGGGAAGAAATCGGAATGGATCACGCCGTTCAAAAAACAGGTGAGTTGGTTTAATACTCTTTGGTAGATATTTAAAGTACGTTGCCAGTGATGAGTAGATAAATAATTTCGCGCTGTGATTAAATTTTCAGTGATTATTTCCACGTGTACCTACTATGTAGATTGTTTTTATTATTTATTTTTTTAGTTAGGTATGAACATTGGTAAATTTGAATTACAAAATAATTAACCGAAATAGGATAAAAATAAATCAGAGTTTCGTTCTAACTTAAACATCTACGGCAGTAGTTGACGTTAATCAATGCTTGAAATTGCTGTCTCGTTTTTTCTCTAGAATTTCCGTTAGTGAGTTGACAGAGCAATTTTAATGATGACATAAACATGTTTGAAAATGTATTAAAAACTAACCTACGTAAGTAGAGTAAGGACCTCTATTACAATAATTAGTATTCTATGAACAGGTATCTACTTATGTATATATTTGTGTAGGCAATTAAGGCTCTCTAGAAAAATTAATATGTCATGGTCATAGGTTAAAAAGCTATCACGCTTTCATATGCCTCTCTCTTTTTAACTGACGTCATAATAGGTTTCATTCAAAGAAACGAAAAATATATACTATTTTTTTTTAGAAATAAAGATTTACTGCCTAGGAGGTTCTCAATAGGCTGTTTTTTATGAGTATAGGTAATAAGTATGTATGTATGTAATATGTTACGCGATATAGTTGCTGTATCTGAACCGATTTTATTGATAATATTTATTGAATAGGCTCTACTATATCTCATATTTATTTCTATTTAAATTTGAAGCAAATATGTTCTTGTTATTTCCCCTTCCCGTGAAATCGGTTTTAAGCATAATCAGACTTTTAATAGTCCACTGCTGGACTTAGGCCTACGCTCGAAAGGGCGATTGGGCCATACCCACCATGCTGGCCCAGTTGCGGGTTGGTGGATTCACAACCTACGCTACGCGATTGAATTTCTTCTCCGTACACAGGTTTTCTCCAGATGTTTTCTTTCACCGAAAAGTCAGTGGTATGAACATTTGTACATAAACATAGATTTATAAAAATGATTCCCTATTTTCCTTGGTCACGCCATAACGTGAGAACGACTTTACCGATTTCATTCATCTTTTTTTTTAGTTTTCTATTTATCTTTGTAAAAGGTACTTACGGAAAAAAATTAAGAAAATTGCGCAAAAAATTGGAAAATTTCAGAAAACTTTAACGACGATTTTAACTTAGCGCGTTTGACAGTTCTAAGACATGATAACTTCTGTCGGGTCAGCTAGGACTAAATAAAAATTTGGCTGAATATAAATAACTTAAGGCAAATTTTAATAACTGTTAAAAAGGAAATAAGTAGTATTACAGTGCAGACAAAATATGTATTCTTGGAGGTATTAAATACTAAAATTGCTGCTGACTTTGAACTAAATTATCATTTAACCTCTGGACACCGAGCTCTTGCAGATGTTGTTTATTTAACATTCATTAGAACTCGTATGGCAATTATTTAGAACAATGTAAAAGTTAGACATTAATATATGTATCTATATGTGACAAAAGAGTCTCAGTAAATTTTATAGTTTTAACAACACACACGTTTTCCACCACTAAATGGATAAACAAATTAAAAATACTATTTGAAAATAAGTTTTTTCGTATTCTTATCAGCAAACCCATTAATTTGATACCCATATCATGGGGGTGCATAAAAATAGCTGATCCGCCATCTTTGGAAGTTCGCCATATTGAATTTACAATGACGTCACCTCGCTAACCATGCATTGTCATCCAAACTAAACGTGTATGCCAAATTTCATCTCAATCGGTTCGCGATAACTGTTTTAAAATTCAGTTGTAAGATCTGACCCATAGGTACTATTACCAAGCTTGTAAAGTATGTTTAAAACTAATCGAATATATATAGTAACAGTTTTTTTGTCCGTCGGAAATGCACTTTGCACTTCGAAGTCTGTCATAGCTACAGTAGATCACATAAAAATAGACAAACATACATAAATTATACTCCGTAAAAACATAACCCTCCTTCTGGACAGTAAATGTATATTTTTATCTAGATCATAATAAGTAGTGTGTTTTCCTAATCATAACCTAAGTGTATATCCATTTGCCTTTCCATTAGGGCCTAATGGATACCATGTACCTGGAACTCATAACTAGAGGGTTATTTTTATCACTGTTTAGTGTTTATACAGGGCTACACATAATTATATCCACCTCCCACTAGATGGACAGACGACATTGTGGGAGTCGCGGGCATCCAGTGGATGCAAAAGGCAGGCTGTCGTTCAGTGCGGAGGTTAAAGGGGGAGGCCTATGTTCAGCAATGGACGTCTTCTGGCTGATGATGATAACACATAATTATATAATAGACTGTACTAAGCCGAAAGGAGGTCGTTGTACTCATCATTGTGAACAACAACTTAGCCCAAATCAGCGACCCAAAGCCGTTGATAGCCCGTTGGTCCAGTTGGTAGTGTACCTACCAAAGATTTCATATTTAAAACTATATATGTATGTATATTAGTCTCTTTCAGCCATATCACAAGCTTTGCTTAGCTTGGGGTCAGATGGCCGTGTGGGCAAAAATGCGCTTTACAATCTGACGGCACCTGCCTGCCTAACATGCAAACCGCGACAAAATCTTGTCGTCACTTTTTCAAGCGAGAACGCGATAAGGCGCCTACGTTTTCGTATATGCCTGTCACGCTTTGGCACGATAAAAAGAGTCGACAAAATTTTGTCGCGACGCGCATGTTAGCCCGGCTACAACAATGACTTATTTAGCACCTAAATAAATTACGTGCAGTTTCGATGCCATCACTCAAAAACGGTGAAGGAAAACATCGTGAGGAACCCGATATGTCTAAGAACCTCAAAAGTTCAAAAACATATGACATTCACCAACATGCATTGGGTCAGTATGGCGGATTAGGGTCCATCCTCTCTCTCTCTCTCCTCCCTCTAAGAGAAGGCCTATGGCCCAGCAGTGGGAACATGAAAGGCTGATAATGATGAGCCCTGTTTAATTTGCCCCTTTTATTATCGACCTCTATTTATCAATAACTAGCGACCCGCCCGTCTTCGCACGGGTGTGATTTACATGCGAAACCGGGGCGGGTTGCTAGTTATATATATATATATATAAACCTTCCGTGAAAATGTGTCTAAATGATTGTGAAAACCACATCAAAATCCGTTGCGTGGTTTAGGAGGAGTTAGCGGCCATACAGACAGACAGACGCGGAAAGCGACTTTAATTTATACTATGTAGAGAATAAACCTTCCGTGAAAATGTATCTAACTGATGGTGAAAACAGCATCAAAATCCGTTCGTGGTTTAGGAGGAGTTAGCGACCATAAAGACAGACAGACGCGGAAAGCGACTTTAATTTATACAATGTAGAGTATATAAACCTTCCGTGAAAATGTATCTAACTGATGGTGAAAACCGCATCAAAATCCGTTGCGTGGTTTAGGAGGAGTTAGCGACCATAAAGACAGACAGACAGACGCGGAAAGCGACTTTAATTTATACTACTTATGTAGAGAATAAACCTTCCGTGAAAATGTATCTAACTGATGGTGAAAACCGCATCAAAATCCGTTGCGTGGTTTAGGAGGAGTTAGCGGCCATACACACAGACAGACGCGGAAAGCGACTTTAATTTATACTATGTAGAGAAGATTTACCTGCCAAATTTCAGCTTCGTAGTTATTTGGGTTTCGATTCGAGATTTCCTGATGAGTCAGTGAATAAGTGAGTGGCATTTTGCTATTATTAGTATACATACATTAAGTTAAAAGGATTTATGACGAGGTAGGTATTTCTTTGCCGGAAAATATGCAAAATTAGCGAAGAAACTGCAGACAGCAATAAATAATAAATAAATATTTAGGAAATTTTTGCACACACGGTCATCTGACCCCAAACTAAGCAAAGCTTGTGATATGGCTGCCAGAGACTGATATACATACATATATATTTTTAAATGTATACTTAAATAGATATTAACACCCAGATATAGAACAAGCACAAATGGTCATCACATGAATGTTTGTCCTAGGTGGGAATCGAACCCACGCCCCCAAGCGCAGAAGGCAGGTTCACTACTAACTGGACCAACAGGGCTCCTCAATAGTTATTGTTTATTGTCAATGACGATATTATAATTTACGTTTAAACGCCTACTTGTACTTGCTACTTCTGCTTGTTATTTGTACTACTATAGAGAAATATACTATACTAGAGGTACGCATCCTCTGCAAGCGCCTTTTCTTACAAGTAGGTGAAACAAGTAGGTGACACACGGAGGCATTTGAATATGAATGATAATTGTACTAAGGCATATCTCCTTGTCTGTCTAATCTGAGGATGTTCCGTAACTTTTCCTCCATAATAGATAGACTTACCTATTCGTGGAATTCTTATGACTTTTCCCGCACATTGAATAAACATAGGTAGTATAGGTACTATTATCAAATAGGTACTAACTAACCGTGTGCATCCACCCTTCCATCCTAAGGTTGCCTGGAAGAGATCGCTTTTAATATTCAATACTCAATATTTTATCGCTCGAAGAACCGATGACCGATGGGAAGAAAGGTTCTTAAGTGGAGACCACGAACCGGAAGACGCAGTGTAGGTAGGCCTCCCACTAGATGGACCGACGACATTGTGAGAGTCGCGGGCATCCAGTGGTTGCAAAAGGCAGGCTGTCGTTCAGTGTGGAGGTTAAAGGGGGAGGCCTATGTTCAGCAGTGGACGTCTTCTGGCTGATGATGATGATGAATATTTTATTGCAGACATATAGGTACATGAAGTTCTTAAAATAACATGTTTAAATATAAAGTAATACATAATATGACCATTTGGGTATGGCAATAGACGGAACGGAACGATCTATGTACATTGTACATTTCGTCAAA
This sequence comes from Agriopis marginaria, assembly GCA_932305915.1. NCBI lineage: Eukaryota > Metazoa > Arthropoda > Insecta > Lepidoptera > Geometridae > Agriopis > Agriopis marginaria. Next base: position 12,777,337 of record OW029914.1, on the reverse strand, counting down.
ATTTTCATTGAAAAATTCTTCTAAGTTGTAATAACAGCTTTTTAATAACATAACATAAACTTTTAGCGATAAGGCCGCCAGTTGTTACACTAGTATTAAGAGGTGTATGTCCTCTGTATCAAATTTTATGTGGACAATAAAGAGGTTAATCAATCAATCAACATTTTTAGTTTAATTTTCGCGATTTCATGGTTGTTACCATAGTAAAAGTTGTTCATAATTATGAGCACAATAACCTCCATTCAGCTTAGTACAGTCTATATGTGCAACCCTGTATATTATATATGCAAAAATTACGTCGATTTATTTCTATGTTGCTACGTGAAAGAAAAACAGATAATTTATTTGCACAAAACACTAGTAAATGACACATTTAAAAAAGCATGTACAATAGGTGATTAAACAATATTTTAGTCACTTTGTATCATGTTTCGACTAGTTTTTTAAATTTTTTATTTAAAACACATAGTACGTTACATTTCGAGTTAGTAAGTGGTCTTAAAACCTATGTTAGATTTATCCAGACAACTGGTTCTCGGTACAGTATATTTTAGTGTTAGTTTACATAATATAACAAGTTTGGATATCTAAAAAAAATGTTTTGTGTCAAGTTATCAACTTCTTGTTAATCAAGACAAATATTGATATCTCCTTATATTGAACTGACAACTTATCCTTTATCAAGAATCTCTCAGTTACTTATCACATATATCTGATACAGTAATGATACGAATTAAGTATGTGGCATCAAACTTCTTTATTTTATTTTTCTATACCTTATTTGTTGTAAAGGGACTTTGTCACGCAGTGAATATGCCACCCCCGTGAGGCAAACACAAATATAAACAAATGATCACACGCTTATACAATAAAGTTACCTATATGATTAGTTAAGGGATATTTACCGTGGTAAAGTTGTGGAATGAGCTCCCTATATTTCGGCGCAGTTACATGCACCATGTTCACGGGAAGACTGAAGAATGCGGGTGGTGGGTCGAACAGTTAAAAGTTAGGTGCAGAAATAACGAGCTACCCTCTTTCTTAGTTCATTACTACGGTTATCACTGGAACTCGAAGTCTAAAAAAACATTGTATACCTAACTCCGCTTCTTCGCTTCGTGCTCATACTGCTCATATCTGAGGATCGGACCTCCCATCTTAAAGACCTTACGCCATCTTCAACTATCCTGGGCGACATGCAGTGCATCATACACTGAAGTGTGTAAGGTGGTGCGAATCTGCAGTGCAAGTACCTACCGTTCCTTATTAATCGTCAAATTTGAGAGTTGAGGTCGTCAAATTCGACAAAATGCCATTTGATCAGTACTCGCTATGATCGATTCTAGGGCATTTTATCGAATGTGACGATCGATAAAGAACGGTACTTACACTGCTGGTCTGACCAACGCATCGGGCTGCGGCTAGAGATCGTTTGCCATCGACTTTGCCTGTGATTTCCTGGTAATATGACCGAATTACCTACTCCAAAATAAGCAGACAAGGTAGACAATCTGGTTGAGATCTTGAGTTGTTTTATTATGGATGCGTTGGTCCGATGAGCTGTCCACGGTATTTTCAGCATTCTTCTCCAGCACCACATTTCGAATGCATCGATCGCCCTCGATCTGCTGCTTGATCGTCGATTTCTCAACCGGTAAGCGCAGCGTAGGACGTCCACCCACAAGATGGACAGACGAAAAAGAGACCGCAGGGAAACGCTGGATGCAGGCCGCTTCCAACCGGCTCTTTTTGAGATTGATGGGGGAGGCCTATGTCCAGCGGTGGACGTTCTGCGGCTGAAATGATGATGATGACTTGCCTACAAAATTTCATGACGATCGGATCAACGATAGGCAAATTATTATCGAACAAGTATACAAACATACGCAGAAACGGCGATTTGTCCCATCAGAATTGAGACCTCTCTTCATTTATTATACCTAGTATAAAATAAATCTTGCTATATATTAAAACCTATTGCAACAAGTTTCATAAATATTCAAAGAGGACAGCAGGATATGAGTAAAAATGGTCACCTTCCAGTCTTCCACGTTTGGAACAGGGAAATCAAACCTCTATTAATATGACATGTTTAGATCAGAGACCTTCCCGACGCAACAGCATGAGAGAGAAATTGCGCCAACGCATCGCGACACGTCACAGTGAAAAAATATCAAAAGTAGCAACTATACATTTTATTTAAAAAAAAAGCCATTTGGTTTACTTCATCAAATCACATCAGGTGACTCGATAAAGTAAACCAAAGCATCCCAAACTCGGTAAAGAGTAAATCGGAAAATCACTTGGTAAAGAGGGTCAGGGATGGATGGAACTCTTGGTACGGGATAAGTAAAACAAACCAAATGATCCCTAACTCGAGGGCCTTACTAGCAGCCATTGAAGAGTTCCACTATCCACCTTCTGGCTCCATCTTCAGATCGAGTCAGGAGTCAACTTGGCGGCAATAAACTCCACCACACCTTCGAGTTGGACCTATTTTATTTTACCTAGTCTTCCAGGGGTCAATTCGACCGACATTGGTACCATCAAAGACAATTTAAAAAAAAAAAATATTCAAAAGTTCGATCTTACCTATTATTATATTGAACTTGCTTGAATCAAACTGAAAATTTTACACGATCTTTGTAATGTTATTATTCGTTTTGCTTTATACAGATCTCGGTAGGTCAATGACCAAATGAATTTTTTTGTTACCCGAATATATTTAGTTTTTGTCTCGATATACCATCAACTCATGATATTACGCAAACTATTTATGTAGTCGTCAACATCTATCTATTGGCAATGATACAAAAAATCTTATACTTAGTAAATTATTCTACCTACTTTTAGTATTTATACCATACCTATACCTACCTGCTTACACTAATACCCACGCATTATTATAATCTTTGTATCCACTCTGTCAATATTAATAGTTTTTGTATTGCTTGTCAATTTTCTGGACACACACATCTAATACCCAGGGCCCTAATACTGTATGAAAACAAATAACACACAGTCCGCACCTCAGCGAATTATCAAACTTGATATAGTCAATTCCATGCAGATAACGCAATGCAGCCGCATTACGAATTTATGTGGTCATAAAATATGCATAATTATGCTAGAATATGGTCAAAATCATATTTTAATTATTGTACTTTAAACCAATTAATATTATTATTTTATATCAAAGAAACATGCTAAATACTAGGTACCATACTACATACTAGGCTATTATTATTTAATTTGTTCTAGTACCTACTTAGTCTCGATCTTATGTCAATTATTTAGTCTACATTACATATTTATTAACATTTTTATCACAAAGGAGTTCTGTAATAGTAGCATTTTTGTGCTAATAAAGTTAAAGTTTATTTTTAAACATTCCAATACATAAGTCTCTGATAGTTTTACCGGTCGTCGGTAGATCATTTATCTCCACGGGAGGCTGTTACATGCCTCATATACGTAAATAATTATAAATGAATCCTATTTGGCAAGCATTTCCCGAAATCCAAACAAGCTCTTGCCAAACCAAGCAGTTAAAGATCTAAAATTATACTCACGGCGGAAACCGAAACTCAAATGTCGGTAAATCTCTGGATATCAAGCTAATAAACTAGGTAATGGTGATACGACAGAACCGGATATAAGGAGCCAGAGCATTCATCAACATTTCAGCCGTAGGACGTCCACTGCTGGACATAGGCCTCCCAAGGCATTATTAGGTTTTTATTATGTGCCATGGTACTTGACAGAATGGATAAGGTTATGAAAATCACGTTAAAACCTTGATACAAGAATACACATTAAAGTATCAAGTTTTCCTGAAAACAAAACGAACATTTTCCATGAATATTGGGGGCCCTATGAAATTCTTAACTTTTCTATATATTCGAAAATCATGAGCATAACAATACGAGTAAATTCCCACCTACACTACATAGTTATTAAACATCCCTAGTGAAAGACGCCATTTAGTGCAATCAACCCATTTCCTTAATAGAGAATCCTTGTATTACCTTCTCAGTAAATATAAATTTGTAAGAACTTTAACACTAACTTTAACACTAACACACTAACTTTAAACTTTAAGAACACAACTTAGAACTTTAATAACACAGGAAGTGCGAGTAGATAAATTGTACAGATAATATTATTTATTTATTTAATAGGTAGCGTTATCGATATTCAATTGCACATAACAATGTCGATTGCAATAAACTGGAGTGTCTGAAGGTTAACTGATAGTTAGTTGCTTTTGTAATAGTAGATCTTGCAAGCGAAAACTATGTTGTTTAAAATAAAAGAAACAACAAATTAAAACCTAACTATTAATCTATTAAACAGTTACCAGTGGGAATTGTTTCCAAAATTCTGGCCCCAATGATATCATATTATACTACGTATGCTGGCCCCATTACCACGTTGTATGGCGATGCTCACCCTTTGCTGTTTTAATTTGGATAATACCCTACCTTTCTTCTATTTTTGCCCTTTCACTGAACATTGTACATCACCTGTGCTTGACAATCGCCCTTGCGGTCCGCTTGCAGCCTAGCGAATCTCGCTACCTCAAAATATTCTAGTTGGGCTGTGGGGTACTTCAGTTGAGCTGCATCCGCCGCCTCAGCTATGTATTCAGTGAGCCTAGTTGCCTCCTCATCTCCGCTGTGCGACCGGTAGACAGGCATAGAGAATTTTCTCAATTTATGTATCTACCATGCTGTATCTACCCAAAGCAGAGAATTTTGGGTCTTCAAGCTGACGATGACGCCGACAGTAGAAGCCGTCTCAGGCATATGCCCGTACTCACCTGTAGGAGTGTGCTTTAAAGCACACTCCACATTGTGCTCCAGGTGAGTACCCCGGGTACGATAAGAACATCACGTAAGACGGACTTTTGATCTGCGTCTCCGTCAGGATATCTCCGAGTTTCACCCACTTCGTGCGGCAAACTTACTAATTTTTCACCCACACTAAAAACTTGCAGTGCAGCTAACTAATAGTGCACATGGAAAAAAGGGCGGCAAGGGCATCTGCAGGGTAAGTTCGCCTAAAGGCTGAAATAGGCCTGATGCCTTTGCTTCAGCGACGGCACCTTGCCATGTCTCTCTTGTTTGTCTGGTCTGAGGACTACACATACACTCTAGTCGCTACGCTTAACGCCTATAGTGGTCTAGAGACTACTTAGATATTCGAAATTTATGATTTTTTAAATGACAAATTGTAATTTATTTAATTTATTATTATTTTTGACTCCGACCTATGCTCTGACATAGGTATTTTTTTTACATTATTTTTTTCTTTTCAACTTTTTATCTGTATGACATTGTTAATTTAGTTATGATTAATATTAAAACATTGCTGTTACGAGCATAGTGCCATCACTCTGACATGTGTACGCCTGACCAGCACAACGTGATTTAGGACTATTTTTGTTTATTTTAACATTTTTTGTGCATGAAAATGCACAAAAATTCTCGTGTTGTATGCAAATCAATGATCTTTTTCTTTATCTATATCGACTCGCTACGATCTACTAGGAAATTTTCTGCCTGAGTAAGTGATCTCTCACAGTGTCTTCAAGGCACGAGTGAATCAGTTTCTTAAGCAAGCGTGTTTCGAACTTTTCAAATATCATCTGTTTGCGTCTTTTACTTATCCCCCAGTGCCAATCCTCAAGGCTGCTGTTGCACGTGAATTACTCGATATTGAAGATAAAGTATGATAATAATATCGTATCTGATAAATACTTACATGAACTGCCGCATTTTTGAAGTAGGTACTTTATGTAACTATTGTTTACGCATTTTATGACCTTGGTATATTTACCTAGTTGACTTTAACAAACAGCTGCTATATTTTTGTTTCTTATGGGGGCAACTCAACTTTTCATAAGGAGTACAGTGATTTCGAAATGGGCCAATTTATCTCTTAAATCATTACTAAACTATCTGTATTAGGTATGATGGAATTCATAATTTGTATAATGGGAGTGTTTTTTTTTTTTGTAGGAACGGGTGTTTTTTTTTCTTCGAGTTTTAAAAAGTCGTAGACCTGAAGTTTTCGCCAAGCGCCTTATGATTTGATCATGTAGCTTCAATTGAAAGCCAGTTGCAATTTCAGACTATGCTTGCTATGCTATGCATCTTTGACCACATCGTCATATAACGTTAGATGATCTGTTCATCATCATCACCATTTCAGCCATAGGACGCCCACTGCTGGACATAGGCCATCCCTCATCGATCTCCAAAAGGGCCGGTTGGAAGCGGCCTGCATCCAGCGTTTCCCTGCGGTCTCTTTTAGGTCGTCTGTCCATCTTGTGGGTGGACGTCCTACGGTGCGCTTACCGGTCCGCGGTCTCTATTCCAGAACCTTTTGGCCCCATCAGTCACCTGATCTACGTGATATGTGCCCTGCCCACTGCCACTTCAACTTGATAATATCCGGTGGTAGGCCGAAATCATCATCATCATCAGCTCTGAATGACCCACTGCTGGGTATAAGCCTCCCATTGTTTATGACACTCCCCGGTCTCTCACCAGTCGCGTCCACTCTTTTCCATCAGTTCTTTTGATGTCGTCAGTCCATCTCATCCTCAGACGACTCGGGTCTCGGCTGAAATGATGGAGATGTATTTTTTTAAAAGAGACAAAAAACACCTTGTCCCAGAAGTGGGTTAACATAGGTTAAGAATTTTCATTGTTGGAAAAGTAGAGTTTGGTAATTTGGTAAGATAGCCCGTTGGTCCAGTTGGTAGTGAACCTGCCTTCTGCGCTTGGGGGCGTGGGTCGATTCCCACCTAGGACAAAAAAATATTTATATGATGAATATTTGTGTTTGTTCTATATCTGGGTGTTAATTAATATCAATTTAAGCATGTATTTAAAAATATATATGTATGTATGTATAAGTATATCAGTCTCAGCCATATTACAAGCTTTGCTTAGTTTGGGTTCAGATGACCGTGTGTGTTCAAAAATGTCCCGAATATTTATTTATTTATTTAGGGATCTTATACGAAATCTTATTTCTTGTACAGTGGACCCCCGATAATCCGGCCCCTGTCTAATACGGCGCCCCCTGTAATCCGACATGACTTAGAATTACATGTATGTTTGACAATCTTTGCTAATACATATAGATCACGCAGGTTTGAACAGGTCACAACTCGTACACGCCACCGCTATTGTGCTCGACGCGTATGCATTGTTTTACTTAGTTTGAATTTGACTACTAGTGATAGCGGTACGGCCTAGCGTGCGTTCATTGTTTACTATTTATTAGGCAGTGCTCTATAATCCGACAAATTCGATAGTCCGACACTGCCCTGCATAATGTTTGCCGGATTACCGGGGGTCCACTGTATTATGTTTCCAGTGCTTCGTAACGGCTGGAGTTTGCCTGAACATGGCGCAACACGGGCTGGTGATGGGGTTTGCAGCCATCCTGCTGCCACAGCTCCGGCGACCAGGCTCCCTTATCCCCATCGACGATACGTCCGGATCTTGGATAGGTGAGCTGACATGACAGTTTTAATTTTTTCAAGCATTTTCAGAGCAGTATCTTTATTTCAATTGGGTACAAATACAAATACACTTTCGAAAGGTCAACATTAAACATTAAAAGTACATAGTCTAAACGAAAAAATGAATATTTGTACATCATAATTATAAAATCGATTACTTACTTACTAGAACTTGGTGTTGTCAAGTTTCCGTGTTGGAAAGCTACCAGTCTTCAATTTGGTAGATTTACACCACTAAAACTTTATACAATAAAATAAAATAAATTCTACTCCCATAAAAAGAAGAGTATAAAATAAATTGAAATGTCAAAACTGTATATAATATTTTTATTTAACTTGCCCTGTTAGTATGTATGTGTGGGACAAATCTTGCAACTGAATTTTCTACCAGTTAACTTCAACCGATTGGGGTGAAATTTTGCATACACGTTTAGCTTGGATCACAATACATGGGTAGCTAAATGACGTCATTCTAAATCCAATATGGCGGACTCCCTAAGATGGTCGAACAGTTATTTATTATGCACCTCCATGGCATGGGTATCAAATGAAAGGATTTGCTGAGATGAATACGAAAATTCAATTGACGTCACACTAAATTCAATATGGCGGACACCTCATGATGGCGGACCCAAATTTCTTATCTACCATCGTGACATGGGTATCAAATGTAAGGGTTTACTAAAAAGAATACGGAAAGCTTGTTTATATATTTATTGAATTTTTTACCAATAATTTTATTCTCTTCTTTTGTCATTCTCGAAGCTCTTCAAAGCCATCGCTAATGTAAGCTTATGACGTTAGTCATTCGTAGCACACTCATCACCTCGCGGTGACCGATATTGATTCAATTACTTTAATCGCAAAGTAAACTGTCTTATACCAACAAGCGTTACTTAGAGGAGTTCATTATATTGACAGCACCTCCCACTCGTGACAACATTGTGAAAATATAAATAACTAGCGGTGCCCCGCGGTTTCACATGCGTTATATACCTCCTTGCATCAACCTCCTTGGTAGCGACAGCGACCGCCTTGGTAGCGACAGCAGCTTCCTTGGTAGTGACAGCAACCTCCTTGGTTAATCTAAAAATTGCTTGAATATATATTGAATAAAAAATTCATCAAAATCAGTAAAGTCGTTTCGGAGTCCATAGGTAACATACATACACACATCGCCTCTTATATTTATAGATAGATTATTCTAAAATTTGTGTACGATTTTATTTTATTGTATTGTATTTGATGTAAAATATGTTAAAACTTTATCATTTTTATGCAACATAACAACGAACGAACAAATCGATCGCCTGATGGTAATTGCACTCTTGCTCGTAACCGTTACTCTGGGTATTTAAGATTTAGGTTTAGTTTTATTTTATCATCATTATCAGCCTATTATGTTCGTTCCCACTGCTTGGACACAGGGCTTCTCTCAGAGTGAGAGAATGGGCTCTATTCCTTGCTGGCCCAGTGCAAGTTGACATTATGACTGAACTTTTCAAGGTTCTTGGACATACCGGTATCCTCACGATGTTTACCTTAAGGCGAAATAATAGAGAACGTACACTTGTTTGACGATAATGCTTGTATACTCGGCGTGCGCGCTTCTAATATTTTCAATATTAATTTTTTCTTTATTTTCTACAAATAATCTTACGCTTTTACAAAAAACTGCGATCGCTGAAGTATTTATATGGTTGTAAGAATTACACACAATTTTTTTTTAAAATATATCTTCTATAGAATCCGAATGAAGTTGAGTCCATCCATCGAAGGGAACGTAAAAATGAGTGTTTTTTTAGGAAAGTTTACGATTTTTTTCAATCCAGCCAAATTTATTTAATCGTCTATCGGTGAACACATCCAAATAAAATATTTCAAGTATATTTATTACACATAAAGAAATAAAGTCAATTCAGTGATTTTAAAGGTCTACTTTTGAATATTCGTGACGTGCAGGGCCGAGGATCGAACCGGGTGCCGTCAGATTGTAAAGCACACATGCTACCGCTCGGCCACCATCACTCAGTTGGCTTTATTGTATACCATTGCCCATTCTTAACAAATAACATTTAATATTTCCAATTGCAGCGTCGATCCTGGGTTTCGCTCTGGTCGCGGGCAACTTCATCGTACCCACCATCATGGCCAACTACGGCCGCCGTACGGCCAACATCGCCTCCATCATCCCCATCATCATCGGCTGGTTCTGCATCATTACCGCCTCCAGTATTACCGCTCTTCTCGTCGCCAGGTTTCTCCAAGGAATCTCCATGGGCATGAGCGCTTCTTTAGGACCAGTTCTCATTGGTGAATACACCAGCCCCAAAAACCGAGGAGCCTTCCTCACGACTATATCATTGACGATTGCAACGGGAGTTTTGTGTGTGCACACCATGGGATCCTTTTTGACCTGGCAAGTGACGGCACTTGTCTGCGCTTTCGTTGCCTTCGTCGATCTCCTGATTGTATTATACTCTCCAGAATCACCAAGTTTCTTAGCAGATCATGGAAGATACGAAGATTCCAAAAAGATCTTTAGATGGTTAAGAGAAGAGGAGGAAGAAGAGGAACTGCACAAAATGATAGAAGCAGCTATCATCGTAAGAGAAGGCAAAGTAGACGCGAACATTTCAGAAACATTTTCACAGAAATACAGAAGAAACATGGCGTATTTTGCGGTTACTATCAAGAAGAAAGAGTTTTACAAACCTATTTTTATAATGATGCACATTTATACTTTAGGACAGTGGGCTGGAGCGAACATTCTAGCTGCGTATACGATGGATATTTTCACACACGTAATTGGAACAGATATCAATATAGCTCTATTAGTAATCACCTTGGACGCTCAAAGAATATTCTCAAATACCATGGCAGTGTTTGTTATAAAGAAGATTAATAGAAGAACGATGTTATTTGCGACAGTGGGCCTCAATATATTAGCTTTCTTGGCCACAGCAGCTTATACTTACGCTAAAGGACATAATATGTTGCCTTACGACCATCCGATGATCGGAGTGGCTTTGATACACATTCACATGTTTACCATCGCCACTGGTACCGTTCCTTTACCTTTCATCATTGCTGGGGAGTTGTTCCCGTTAGAATATAGAAGTTTGGCTGGAGGCATCAGTGTTTTGTTCTTATCATCAAACCTTTTCATCACAGTAAAGACTGTGCCATTTTTCTTTAATACTCTGGGCATTCACGGTGCCTATTTAATATACTCTTTGGTCGTGGGGTACTGTTTGCTGATAGCATTCTTCTTTCTACCAGAGACTAAAGACAGGACTTTGCAGGATATAGAGAATGAGTTCAGAGGTAGACCGTTGACTGTTGAAGAGTTGAAATCAACACAGTCTTTGACATCGTTAAAGCATTTCAATCAAGACAGAAGATGTAGTAGTCCAGTTGTTTGAGAAACTATCAAAAGAGACTGGGATTCATTCGAATGATATACTCCACACACGAATGTAAATAATTAAGGTCATCCAATAAATAAAATCAATACAATTAACATTGATTTGAATACAAAAGATCGTGTGGGTTTTGAAACAGGGTAGTGTTTATTCTAGAAAATATATCATTAAATTAGATCGTTGTAGGTAAAGCTTCAAGAAACACTACCTGATATTGCAGAGGCCGTTCAGTCTTTATGAATACAATATTAATAGTTTGGTAAGAGATATTGTGAATTGAATGTTTGTTATTAAGGTGGTTTAGGTAATGAAGTGACGACTACAGAACAAATAGACTAATTATTTATTTTAAATGTTTTAGCGTTCCATGCGTTTTTATGGAATGGTGATAGATGAATTGTGATTTATGAAATAGATAAACGATAAATTAGTCAGTATTGTTATTGATTATTTTATTTATCACTTTTGTAGAATTTATTTATTTCGTATTTTAAGTGAAAATATCAGTTAGGAAAAATAAACAGAAATGGAATTAACATAATTTTTCATTGGATTTGTAAATGCGTTGTGTTTTGGAAGCTCGCATATTTCTACTGAAAAAGTTGTTTCAGTGTAGCGATTACTTGTATTTACTATAGTGGCGTCACAATTATTATCTAAAAAAATACTATTATTCCTGTTCTATAACTAACCGTCTTCAAAAAGAAGGCCTTTCTCAATTTAGCTTACAAAATTTTTTTAGTCTGTCAGAACTCCGTCTTTTATAAACTGATTTGAAAATAGTAAATACTTTTAAATTGGTCCCATAGAAATTTCATCAACATCGGTTCTGTGCTTTGGTATTTAAATCAAAATAACTGGGGAAAATATGTAAAATATATTGCCATTTAGCGTTGTTATGCCGCCAGCATGCTGGGTACGCTGCCAACTGATAATGGGCTTGAGCATTTGTATTGTCTTTAGACCTGCAACGGTCTATGGGCAGTCTAACTGTATTTGTGTATTTCTGTGTTAGAGTTAGCTTGTATTTTGTTTAGTTAATAATGGCACTTGCCATGTAAAAAAAGTAAACGATATTGAGTACATTTTGAAGTCGGTTTTTTAAATTGATAATTATTTTTATGAAATTGTATACAGTAATTATACATTAATTTATACCTACTATTAATCATTATTTATTTAGGTGTGATATTTTTTTACACTGAGACTTAAAATGTTAATATTAAATAAATAAGGTAACTACAACTAAGTATATGTTTTTTATTTATTTATAATAGGCTTGCGTTTGACCGCCAACTCGGCGATGATGCGGTCTATGATGAAGCACGCTTGCCTAGAAGAAACCGATTCACTCATGATTTGAAGACACTCAGATTGTAACTATCGGGGAACACCCATTCAGGCAGCGCATTTCACAGACTAGCAGTTCGCACAGTAAAGGGTGGAATCAAAGCGCTTCGTATCTCCCTTGTTTATTTAATCTGAGGGTGAAACTATGAGAAAAGTTTTGTCCATTCCATAATTCAGTAAAACAACATTAAAATTGTTTTTTTTTTTTTTCATATATTATAATGATTTAGGTAGGTACCAGTATTATAATCCGTGGGTATAGTAGGTAAGTTCGAGATAAGGTCTTTTAATTGGTTAGCCTGATATCACCTCATAGGTGTAGGCCTTTTTGTTACAGATCCATACGATATGACTTTAAATTTACAGCGCTAGATTTTTTCAATGTAGCTTTTGTGCTTGTTTCATATTATGTATTACTTTACTTTATGTACATTTATTACAATATCATTATATGACCAGTATTCATACAAAGTTATTTATAAAACAAAAAAAAACTTCTATTACATGGAAACTAAATTCAATATGAACCAGTTTTGTAGAGTTCTAAGAACATTTGCTGCATTCCCGCGTTGTATAGCCAAAAAAATATCTGCGTGAGGAATCGCAAGCAGCCAGAAGACGTCCACTGCTGAATATAGGCCTCCCCCTTTAACCTCCACTCTGAACGACAGCCTGCCATTGCATCCACTGGATGCCCGCAACTCTCACGATGTCGTCGGTCCATCTAGTGGGAAGGCTTGTCTACGCTGCGTCTTCCGATTCGTGGTCTCCACTCAAACAAAAAAAAACATCGGTTATCGGGTCTTCGAGCGATGTAGCCTACCCATTGCCATTTCAACTTGCAAATTTTAATAGCTATGTCGGTGACTCTATTTCTTTGGCGAATATCCACGTTCCGGATTCTATGGCGCAAAGAACTCCGAGCATAGCTCGCTGTGTGACTCTGAGTTAAGAACCACGTCTCAGTACCATATTTCGTCATCACTGGCAACATACAGTGGTCAAAGCGTGAGGAATGGCGTCCACTAATCGAAGCAATATTTATTATAAAATAAAAAGGTAAATAGATCCCATGGTCCAAAAGTTTCGACACCAAGCGGAACGAATATACTCATAACTGTTTATGGATACTTGTGCTGCTTGGCGTATTCCACGGCATTATTTATGAATTAAATATATCTGTATGTATAAGAAGAAATATTAAACACAAGATATTATGCAGTTCGTGCTGTGTTGTATAGAATCCGCTGGATGTACCTACTAGGTATCTAAATGCTGATCGGTTGGAGCAGATGTAATCCAAATTACTTCATCACATCATTGCCATAACTTGTCAACAAAATTACAATAAATGAAAATGCATCGTTGTCGGATGTTCGGACCTTTATTTTAAAAACAAAAACTTATTGTCGATCTCTTTTAATTTTTTTACGCTATCATTGAAGAGGTAATTTATGTATATTTATTTAAAGCTTTACCTAACAGCACAAAACACGAGTGTTTGTCATAATATGGAGTATTAATTGGAGTAACGATACTTCAAACTCGATACTTTGGATTGTTTTTAGATATCCCGTTGGTTCAGTTGGTAGTGAACCTACCTTCCGCGCATGGGTTTGATTCCCACCTAGGACAAACATTTGTGTTTGTTCTATATCTATTTCAATATGTATTTAAATATATTATATATGTATGTATATCATTCGCAGGCAGCCATATCACAAGCTTTGCAAGTTTGGGGTCAAATGACCGCGTGAGTGCAAAAATGTTCCGAATATTTATGATTTATTTATTTAACCATTATTTAAAACCATTATCCTACTAAAATATAATCAGTCTTTAAATACAAAAGATTTAATCAACTATTCCTGTACATCTACAACTTTTAGGCTTGTCAATGGTACAGCTGCTTTCAAGTCTTCATCCGCCACCTTCCCCTTAAATTCATCCTCTATATCCTGTAACGTCCTATCCTTTGTTTCTGGAAGTATAAACCATACGACAATCAGACAGTATATCATAATACCTGCATATAAACAATACGCACCATGGAGACCTATACTGTTCACTAAAAACAGAAAAGTTTTAGTCGGAAGAAAAATATTTATAGAGCAGAACAGAGAACTTAATCCACTAGATAGACTCCTGTATCTTAAAGCGAAAATCTCTCCAGCTATTGCATACGGCAAAGGTAGAGAACCTATTGCAACAGTCAACATCAAAGCATGGACTAGCATTATTCCTAATATAGGATGATCAAAAGGAAGAGCGTTGTTAGACTTTGCGTATAAATATGCAGCATTAACTAAAAAAATTAAAGCGTTTATACCACAAGTCATGAATAGCATAGTTCTTCTTTTGATATGTTTGATGATGAAGACAGCAAATGCACAGGATATAACTCTCTGTACGTCAACAGTTACGACTATCAATGCAATATCAAAGTTTCTACCGACAGTGTGATGTACCGTATCAACTATGTAAGGAGCTAATATGTTGATGCCACCCCATTGTCCCATGGTATACAAATGTATCATTATAATTATAGGCTTGAAGAATTCCTTTTTCTTTACTGTAGATATGTATCCCGCAAATCTGCTTGATGAAGAACTGCTAACACTGGATTGTCTGCTATCTATGCTTGCTTGGATCAGCTTGTGTAGTTCTTCGATTTCGTTATCGCCTCTCAGCCAGCGAAAGACTTTCTCGCATTCATCATATCTTGCTTGATCGGCCAACCAGCTCGGCGTTTCTGGTGACAGGGCTACTATCAAAAGATCAACGAGAGTAATGATGGCGATGACTAAAGCAGTCAATTTCCAAGTGAAGTATGATCCAAGGCTGTGGACTGTTAAGGTAGCAGTAGCCATGATTAGAGACATGAGGATTGTGAAGGCTCCTCGGTTCTTCGGGCTGGTGTACTCCCCGATGAGTAAAGGCGTAAGGCAGGAGCTCATGCCTGCAGACAAACCTTGGAGGAGCCTTGCTATCAAAAGCCAGGTAATATTCTGCGCAGTGACGATGCACACCCATCCAGCGATGACAATGACGATACTGATGAGATTTGCTTTTCTTCTGCCCAGCTTGGCCATTAGAGTAGGAACGGTGAGGTTACCTATTATTAGGGCGAAACCAGGGAGGGAAGCTGAAATAATAAAATAAATCGTTAAAAAGGGTTCTAGGTAGTATTACCGAAAATGTTAAGAAGCTTTTTAAGGTTAGGAGACGGATACAAAATTCCTCAAAAATATATAATTGTGTGACAACAAACTATAGCTATGCGAAAGAAACGCTTAGAATTCTGCCTTTTCTGCGTGGAGTCCGTGCGAAAACTTTGCACGTTTTTGTATTCACGGTCCCCCATGTGAAAGCTATAGCTACGCCCATGCTAACTCGATAAGTACGTATAGATCCAAAATCGAGATACTAGCTTCCGATAGCCTCTTTCTATCCTATGCAGTTTCTTCCCGTGGTACGCCGACGAACCGGTAGATATTTTGGATGATATCACTGTGCGCTCCACTAAATATGCATTGGAGCATCATGCGCAGATGCTATGCGAGGCGCGCAGTTTTAGCTTAGAAGATCTGTGCCTGGGATGGCAGACTAACTGTTAACAGTTTGGTTGTCCATAAGTACGCTATCTTAGTTGCTCAATAGACTGATGATGGTGTCAAAAGAAAAGCTGTATCTTACCAACCCACGAGCCTGACGAGTCGTCTATAGGTATGATGGAGTCTTCAACTCGGAGCTGCGGCAGCAGAACGGCTGCAAACCCCATCACCATACCGATTTGAGCCATGTTGATGGAGGCTCCCACCACCACGAAACACTGAAATGATACCAATTATAAGATACAATTAAGTTTTTGTTTTAACCCACTCAGTGGTCGAATTGGACTTACTCACGAATCGGAACGCATTTCCCTTCAAACCTTGCGAACTTTTAACCGACTGTCCAAGAAGGAAGGTAATGTTTTTGGGTTGTATGTAAGCATGAAGTTTGGTGTATGTTTCTGGGTTCCTGTAGTACATCCTGTAGCCTAAACGGCTTGACCGATTTTGACGAGTGAGGTGTCGTTGGATTCCTTTACGAAACGGAACGGTGATTTCACGAACTGGAACGCTGTTCCGGTGCGTTCCGGTACATTTCGAGCACTGAACCCAGTTCAAATCCAGGACGATATATTATATCACTTCGTGTGTGATTGGTATTTGGTACTACTGGTTGAAATTCTGGCATTACTACGGGCAACAAATGTTTTTTTATGTATGTCATGTCATATCTCCATCAGTTGTGATGAGAAGTCAATTATTACAATTTTTAAACTTTCGTGATTTGAACACATGTTTTAAATGTTTATCGGGAAAGGTACATATTTTTACCTAAATTTAATAATACGTGATAAGTCCCGATAAACATTTAAAACAAGTCAATTATTCTTTCATTATTTAATATCCATGCGATGCGTAGGTATGTCCCAGCCAACCCACGTCATTAACTGAGTCGGTCTAGTCATACAGAGTTAGTTTTAGGATTGCGCCAATTTTGCATACGCCAAACTCATTAAAATAAAAAGACCGGTATTTTTACTTACTCCGCTTAACATCAGGCGAGTTGAATTTCAAACGCAAGCAAATTAATTTAAAAAAAAAATGTTCTATCTTAGACCACAGCATCGGAGAGATAGGCTAAATACAAGCCTAAAAAGTATCAATCAAATCAAAATTATATCATCCGTCGGGCTTTTACCTCCGCTAACTGTGCGGGCCATTTTAGAACCAAGTGGTATCATGCGTGACGATGGCAAAAGACCTGACGGAATGACCCTCATTTCTTGGAAGATGGGGTGACCTTTGGTGTGGGATGCTACTTGCGTGGACACCCTTGCGCCGTCTCATCTTCCGGGAACTCAGAAAAGGGCTGGTGTGGCGGCTGAATCAGCGGAGAGCCTCAAAAGGCGCAAATATATTACCCTAGATAGCGGGTATATATTTGAGCCTTTTGGAGTTGAGACGCTTGGACCGTGGGGACCAGGAGCCCATTGTATATTTAAAGACCTATCAGGGCGACTGGTCGAAGCAACTCGTGACCAAAATGCTGGCCTATATTTTGCCTAAAGAATAAGCATTGCCATACAACGTGGCAATGCAGCCAGCATTTTGGGAACGCTGCCCACCGGTAGCGGATTGTTAGATTAGTTTTAGTTTTAGATTAATTTTAGTTTTAGATTAGTTTTAGCTATAAATTTAAATGATAGTTTTTATTTTACTTGTAATATTTATTGAATAAATACTCTCAATATTAAAAAAAAAATACACCACATACCTGTTTTTTGAAAGGAGTTATCCATTGTAGATTACAGAACCCGGCCATTTTTCTACAGTAATTATAAATACTTATTTCAATATGAATACATTTTGAAGCAGCTTGACAAACACTACCACTTTATTATATCGCTTGGCACCGAATGGTCTGTTTTAAAGTTATCAACACTGAAACCAAAACAAACACTGTTTTAGGTCATTCTGATCTTGACATTGCCTCGATTTGAATAGTAAACACGCGTTATTCTCAACCAATAGATAAAAGGGGCCGTCCATGTCGAATTCCATACAAAACATATACCAAACCGTACAAATTGGTTACTCCGCCAATTAGCGGCCCATCCAATGCCAAACTACTGCTGTTCCAATCTGTACGGATTATACATTCCAGTAGAAATAAAATGTATAAGTTCATAGTAGCAGTAAAAGTGAATAGCGCGATATTGTTTCTCTCACCTGTCACTTTGATAGAGATGGACATGAGAATGAGATATGACTCAAGTTTAGAGTAATTGACATGACTAGAGTCTAGAGTAATTGTAATTACTTGAGTCTAGACTAATTGCCGTGACACGACTCTAGAGTAATTGATATGACTTACTAGAGTCTAGAGTAATTGTAATTACTTGAGTCTAGAGTAGTTGACGTGACTCGAGTTTAGAGTAATTTACATGACTGACTATATAGAGTATAGAGTAATTGGCATGACTCGAGTCAAGACTCTAGACTCAAATCAGAGTCTTGAGTGTAGACTAATTGATATGACTTTAGAATAATCGTAATGGAACACTGTTTTAAACTATCACGGTTGTTCACTAAAGTTATATGATAATTTACGGGATATTTACCGTGGTACGAGCTCTCTTAAGGATCTCATTCCACAACTTTACCACGGTAAATATCCCGTAAATAATCATATAATTTTAATCCTAATGGATCCTAATTTCGATGTTGCAAAGATAGTTAAAAACCTTAAAAACAACCTAAACCTGGATAAAACGTCATAAAAATTATTATACTATCATACTAAACTCTTGTCCTCTTCTTATACACTAGAAGATATTTTCAGCAATGTGAAATAAATTATTAAGAGAATGCTAAATAGAAGCCAGTACGAGTACGAGTACATACTTACCTACCTATTGAGATTGATATGTCGAACCAAAATAAAGTGTTGCACTTACGCTATTGAATAGCTATGTTCACAATTTACATACAAACAACTGTCGAGTGTTTGTCGCGGTTTTTTAAAATCGCGAACATTTAAAACTATTATCATCTATATAATATCGTGCATATATAATAGATAGACACCTATAGATTTTTTCAATGGGCAAGTGCCTTTATGAACTAAACACAATACACAATACAATACAAGCATACAATACAAGCTAATACTACACTACAAATACAGTAAAACTGCCCAGACCGTTGAAGGTCTAAAGATCTATAGACAAAGTTCAAAGTTCTAATAATTATGAAATCATACAGTGTGACTGGCGTACTCGTGTTGAGTGGTAGAGCCACCGTCATATTTCCTGAAAAAAACTAGCAACCATTCAAAGAAAAGTTTTAATTCTATTGTTTGGGCATCTCTATAAGTTAGTCGGTCTGTGAGAGTATTTAACCATATTGATGTTTCATTCATCAATCAATGTTTGATAGAATAAGACTTCTTTGTCGTTGATACTTTGCTACTTTTCCGCGATTTTTTTCATCGTTATTATAAACTTACTAGAACTACACTACTTACTACTTACATCGAAATTAAAAATATAAGGTAAGGATAAATTTTATTTATCGTCTAAGAACTGGAAAAACCGGTACCTACAATACCTACATAGTTAAAATATTCTAGCGTATTGCTATTTTTCGGTAACCAACATTTAAAAACTAATTATTTGGATACAGCTAAAGGTATTAGAGTTTTAAATGACTCATCGATAGTCTACCTTATGAGCTGCCCAATTTATATATAAGGAAAAAATCCACACTGGTGCAACCGCGAGGCGCAGCTAGTTAAGACAGTGGTCTTTATACTGACTAGCTGCGCCCGTGATGACCGTAGCAAAAGATTTAGAAAGAGGGTATCAGTATCTTTAGTATCAGTATCAGTATCTTTATTTCAATTGGGTACAAATACAAGTACACTTTCGAAAGGTCAAAATTATACATTAAAAGTACATAGTCAATATAAACGAAAGAAAAAAAACTTGTATACCACTTAATAATTATAAAATCAATTATTTACTAGAATTGGTGTTGTCAAGTTCTCGTGTTGGAAAGCTACCAGACTTCAATTTGGTAGATTTACACTAATTACACTTTACACAATAAAATAAAATAAAATCTACTTCCTTAAAAAATTGTATAAAATAAATTGAAATGTCAAAATTGTATCGTAATAATATCTGTAAAATAATAAAATGTCAAATAAATTTTAAATTAATTAGTTAAAATAATATGTGGGTAAATTTCATTTCATTCTGTACAATATTAATTAACTAAGTCCATGTCAATATTTACATTTCGCCATGCCTTTTTATCTTTTATAAACTCGTCCACCTTGTAGTAAGCTTTCTGAGACAAGAGTTTTTTTAAATTTATTTTGAAATTCCTTTTGTTAAGGCATCTCAATGTTTTTGGCAGAATGTTATAAAAATTTATACAATTAACAACAAACGATTTTTGAATTTTTACAAGTCGAGTCCTTGGTAATAAATATTTATCTTTGCTTCTTGTATTAAGACCATTTGTAGCGTAGTTATGCAAGTGTTTTCTTGCATACAAGATACACTCGTAAATATATTGACATGGCATTGTCAGAATGTTAATAGTTTTGAAGAGTTCTCTCAGGGATTCTCTAGATCCAAGCCTGTAAATACCTCTAATAGCTCTCTTTTGGAGCACGAAAATAGATTGAATATCCGCCGAATTTCCCCAAAGGATAATGCCATAGGTCATAAGGGAATGAAAATAACTGAAATACACCACTCTAGCAGTGTGAACATCGCAATATTCTCTTATTTTTCTTACAGCGTATGCTGCTGAGCTTAATTTGCTTGACAATTTCTTTATGTGTGGCCCCCACTGCAATTTGGTGTCTAAGATGAGACCTAAAAATTTTGTTTCCTTAGAGAAAGTTAATGCTATGTTATCAATCTTAACCGAATTCAAGAATCTATTATTTACTAAAGTAAAGTTTAGGCAATTGGTTTTTTGAGCATTTAGTGCTAGATTATTGGTGCTGAACCACTTAGAGACGTCTTTAAGTATTTTGTTGATCTCGTCGGTACTCGTGACTTTCCGGTTAATATTGAATAACAACGATGTGTCATCTGCGAATAGTATAATTTTAGCGTATTTTTGGACTACTAAAATCGGCAGATCATTAATGTACACTAAAAACAGGAATGGACCCAGTATAGATCCCTGAGGAATTCCCATATTCACAGTTATAGCATCAGACATTACACCATTAATATCAACTTGCATAGTCCTTTGAGATAAAAATGATTTTAGCAGTGTGAGAGGCCCACCTCTAACACCGTAGTAATTTAGCTTATCTAGTAGGATGTTATGATTTACGCAATCAAAAGCCTTTAACAAATCGCAGAAAATAGCAACAACATCTTGTGCTTTTTCCCATGCGTCATAGATATTCTCTACAAACGTTGTTATAGCGTCTGTTGTCGAGCAGCCCTTTGAGAACCCAAATTGCTTTTCGTATAATATGCGTTTACAGTTGAAAAAAGCATTAAGTTGTGTTAGCAGGATCTTCTCAAATATTTTACTAAACACTGGTAAAATCGAGATAGGCCTATAGTTGCCTGGTTGTTTGGTATTCCCACTTTTGAACAAGGGTAACACTTTAGCACATTTCATCAGGTCTGGAAACACGTTTTCTTCAATGCAGCTGTTGAAGATTTGGGAAAGATAAGGCGCCAAGACTTCTACTATATTCGTTGCAAATTTGACGGATATGCCGCAAATATCTTCGGAAGTTTTTGATTTTAAGGTAGAAAAGGTTTTCAGAATAATTGCTGGTGTGACTTGGTGGAAACAAAAGTCAACGGGATTGCGATTAACATTGTTATTGAGAAATTTAAAAGCTTGATCCTGACAAGTATTAAGATTTTTAGTGGTTTCAATGGGTGCGTTTTTAAAGAAATGGGCGAAAGTGTTAGCTACTTCTTGTTTGTTTTTGATTATGGCTTCATTTTGGAGCAGTTTGATTTCGGGCACTCGCTGAACTGATTTACCTGTTTCTTGTTTAATTATGGACCAAGTGGTTTTAATTTTATTCGTTGAGTTACTTATCTGTCTTTGCAAATGAATAGTTTTCGCTTGTTTACACACCTTCTTAAATATTTTACTGTATTTTCTGACGTAGTTTAGAAACTTTTCATCATGCCTGTAAGTCTTTTCTCCGTATAGTTCATAAAGCCTATCTCTACTTTTTGTTATACCTTTTGTTGACCAGTCATTAAAGGAAAGCTTAGTTTTCCTAGTAATATTCTTTTTTGGAAAATCCCGTTCAAAATTGTTTTTAACTATGTTAAATAATGTATTATACATTGTATTCGGATCGTTAGGCACATCGATTTTTAAATTGACATTGTAATCAATGTCCGTACTAATCTTATGATTGAATTTATTTATTTTATTTTTTGTTATGTGGCGCTTTAGATCGTTAGATCGTTGTAGATCGTTGTAGATGGGTAGATCGTTTTGACTTCAACTAACTTTGAACTTTTCGACCAACCGCCGCCGACCCGCGTCGTCAGTCTTTCCGTGAGCATAGTGCATGTAACTGTGCCGTAATATCGGGAGCTCCATCCAGAACCTTATCACGATAAAACTGTACTAGTAAATGAGTTTGGGCTCATTACCATACTAAAACTTCTACTATATACCTACCACCTCCAGGCTCTAACATCAGACCGTCGAGTCCAAGTGTAATGACCCTTCGAGTTTAGAAGCCTTTGATTTGTTTTCATTTAGATGTGCACGGAACTACGCCTGCTAATTTTTGCCCTGGGATGAGCGAGGAATACATTTCGGTTGAATTAACAAAACAAAAAAAAAACTCGGGTGAGTTAAGAATATAAGTTAAGATGACTAGAATATTATACCGATAGGATGAAATGTTATAGGATGAATACGGAACAACCCGTTTTAGCGGGACACACAAGTGTGTTTCGCTTAGTTTTTTTTTCCATTGTTTGCCACCAATTAGTTTCTCTTGGAACGGTCGAGGCCATAAAGTACAATATCTGAAGAAGATGGTCAAATTATGAACACATTTAATATCATGAGTTACAGAATAGCAGATTATACAACAAGTGAAAAAAGGGATTTAGTCCGAGAGACTAAGTTGGCTCTCGAGACCAGAGAATGATTTTAGAGAAGAATCCATACTTGTAATTGGCCTAGTCTCCTAATTGTTTTTGTTTACTTATATACTATTAGGCTGTAAGTTTCCCTAAAAATGCAAAATAAATAATAAATAAAATCCTAAACGAAGTGAGGGATACAGGGATCGAGATATTTTTATTTCTTGAGCTATTTACCTACTCTACTTTTTTTGACTTGACTTCGATGAAATAAATAGTAGCCAGTGTAGTAGGTAGTATAGTCAATTAGTCAGCCTATCATGTTCCCACTGCTGGGACAAGAATGGGCTCTCTCTAATCCTTGCTGACCCAGTGCAAGTTAACATTATGTCCTTGAACTTTTCGAGATTCTTGGACATACCGGTATCCTCACGATGTTTTCCTTCACCGTTGTTGAGCGATGGCATCGAAATATATTACGTCAGTAATCATCTTAACCATAGTAAGAAAGTTCTAACTAAATCGGTACTTACCTTACTCTATAGATTATATTTTGTTTAGTCACATATCGAACTTAATAACTTACAACGCTTCACGTTTAAACTTAAGATATTTTGTGAAAGCTAACCAGCGACAACCTTCCAAGGTGCTTTGGCGAATACTAAACAAGTTTTTGATTTTTAATTTATTCTCAACGTAAACTAACGACACATGTAGGTACTTATAAGTGCAATAAATTTCAATGTACCTTTGAACATAAGAGATTATTATACTCTTAATATTGTGTGGGGTATTTACTTCCAGATGAAAATGAAAATGAAAAAGCACAGAAAATAAGATTAAGTATAAGTATTTTTACATGGAAAACAGCTATTCACACTTACGTCATAGACCAGTGCAGAAGCCTTTGAAAATAGTAAAAAAGTGAAAAAAATAATAGTAGGATGAAACCTATCGGAAAAGGAAGAGAATATAACAAAAAGGAAGGAAAAATAATTTACGGGGGGGTAAGGGTTTAAAGGTTTAAGGGTAAAAACGGTTTAACACACTTTTTTCACATACTATTACTTATATATTCACTTTTTTGGTTATATATTATTTTTTATCTTATACAAAAAAAAAAAACTTCACGAAATTTTGTGAAACTTACCTTTTTATATCACAAATACAGTTTTTTTTTCCACCTTATTTTGGCTTAATATCAAAAAAGGACCCTAATTTTCCATCGAAAATTGTCACGTTAAAATATCAGTTTTTTTTTAGTCGGTAAGCTTTTTGTATGTTGAAATCTTTACTTTCTGATGGTATAAAAAATATACATTACTATGGTAAATGTTCTCAGAAAATGGTTTTACTTCACAGGATCACTCGCTGGGCTAAACTGAAGATTGTCTGAAAATTTCTTCAAAATCGGTCCTGACGTTTCGGGGTCCATAAGGAACATACATAAGTACATACATACATGGACTCAGTTAAACTCATAAACTCTTTTTGCCGAAACGGGTAAAAAAACAATTTATTAGGCGTCACCGCCGTAGATTCAGTGCTCTGAAATGAGGTTCTTAACGAATGTGTTTCGTATTTATACCAATTTATAGCGAGTTTACAGATAAATCAAGGTTAAGTTACGGTCGTCCCTTGGCAGGAACAAAAGTTATGTCATCTACGGCACGGTCCATTGCCCACTTATGGGCATTTCATCAAGCGTCATGTCAACCAGTTAACTGTAAAGATGTTTTCACAATGCAAATTTCAAACGAAAGAATTCTAAGAAAATACGCAATCCCGAAGCCCCATTCAGTGGGCGAAGTAGGTACGAATATTTACGCGCGTAAAAAACGTATCTAATTCCAAACACATTTTGAATTTCGTAATAAAAGTAAAATATTATCTTTTATTTGTTCGCCTCTTACAGTTAGGCTACATTTTGCATTTGGCTGTCGAGTGAAGATAATATATTATGTTTTTAGGGTTCCGTACCTCAAAAGGAAAAAACGGAACCCTTATAGGATCACTTCGTTGTCCGTCTGTCCGTCTGTCCGTCTGTCCGTCTGTCCGTCTGTCCGTCTGTCAAGACCCTTTTTCTCAAGAACGCGTAAAGGTATCAAGTTGAAATTTATAATAAATACTTGGATCTACGGTTTCTTTCGGCTGTAAAAAAATAAAAGTTGTAAGTTTACTCAATCAAAAGATATGAACGTTTATGTCGCATATTTTGCGATTTTACAGGGAAATCAAAACCTATAGGGTACTTTCCGTTGACCTAGAATCATGAAATTTTACAAAAAGTAAGTTCACATAGCACATATATAGGAATAAATCCGAAAGTTACAAATTTGAAGTTATATCATTTAAAAATAATTATTTTACTATTACAAACTTACATCTTGTAGTTGGAATGTATGGAAGAGCGTAATTGTCAACTACAAAGTTAAGTTTGTCTTTTAATATTTCAACTTCAGTTCGTTTTTAGGGTTCCGTACCCCAAAAGGAAAAAAACAGAACCCTTATAAGATCACTTTGTTGTCCGTCTGTCTGTCTGTCCGTCTGTCAAGACCCTTTTTCTTGTATCTTCGATATACAATGCGGCACTATTCATTCCTTTTTCGTTCACCACCTACAGATTTGGTTCAAATTTAAAACATAAGCAATTAATCAAATAACATTTTTATTTTTTACTTAAGTAATACTGCTATAGAAACTAACCACAATATAAACACAACCAAACTAAACACAAATTTCAGCTACACTATAATAATCTTATCTACTAATATTATAAATGCGAAAGTTTGTGTGTAAGTGTGTATGTTTGGCTGAAGTCACCGCCGAAACTACTGCTCCGATTTAGATGAAATTTGGTATGGAGGTAGCATATTCCCTGAATTAACAGATTTCGATGAAATTTGGTATGAAGGTACCATATTCTTTGGATTATCACATGAGTTACTTTTTACCCCGAAAAAAAATTATGGTTCCTGTAGTATAACATCAATCACTCAACTCTGTGATTGTTTAACGGATTTCGATAAAATTTGTTATGGAGGATATGGATATTCCCTGGATTAAAACTAAGGCCAACCAA
Organism: Agriopis marginaria; assembly: GCA_932305915.1. Lineage (NCBI taxonomy): Eukaryota > Metazoa > Arthropoda > Insecta > Lepidoptera > Geometridae > Agriopis > Agriopis marginaria. The sequence goes on along the minus strand of OW029914.1, from coordinate 12,751,277 downwards.
CCAACCAAACCAACCAACAAAATGTAAGTTCCTGTAGGATAATTTCAATCATTCAACTCCGTAACTTTTTAACATATTTAGCAAGCCGCAAGCGGCCCGCGAGGGTTAGTCAAGCACAAGTGACGTAAAAAAAAATCTGGGCCGCAAGTGGCCCGCGAGGGCGAGTGTCAAGCACAAGTGACGTACAAAAAAGGAAAAAAAAACTTTCTAGGTCGCGCGATTCGCTGGGCCGCAAGTAGCCCGCGAGGGCGAGTGTCAAGTTCAAGTGACGTAAAAAAAGAGAAAATAAAAATCTAGGTTGCGTGGTTCGCTGGGCCGCAAGCGGTCCGCGAGGACGAGTGTCAAGCTCAAGTAATGTACAAAAAAGAAAAAAAATACTTTCTAGGTTGCGTGGTTCGCTGGGCCGCAAGTGGCCCGCGAGGGCGAGTGTCAAGCACAAGTGACGTACAAAAAAGAAAAAAAAAACTTTCTAGGTTGCGTGGTTCGCTGGGCCGCAAGCGGCCCGCGAGGGCGAGTGTCAAGCACAAGTGACGTACAAAAAATAAAAAATAAACTTTCTAGGTTGCGTGGTTCGCTGGGCCGCAAGCGGCCCGCGAGGGCGAGTGACAAGCACAAGTGACTTACTAAAAATTTAAAAAAAACTTTTTGAGGTCGCGCGGTTCGCTGGGCCGCAAGCGGCCCGCGAGGGCGAGTGTCAAGCACAAGTGACGTACAAAAAAGAAAAAAAAAACTTTCTAGGTTGCGTGGTTCGCTGGGCCGCAAGCGGCCCGCAAGGGCGAGTATCAAGCACAAGTGACTTACCAAAAAGAAAAAAAAAACTTTTTGAGGTCGCGTGATTCGCTGGGCCGCAAGCGGCCCGCGAGGGCGAGTGTCAAGCACAAGTGACTTACAAAAAAGAAAAAAAAAACTTTCTAGGTTGCGTGGTTCGCTGGGCCGCAAGCGGCCCGCGAGGGCGAGTGTCAAGTTCAAGTGACGTAAAAAAAGAGAAAAAAAAATCTAGGTTGCGTGGTTCGCTGGGCCGCAAGCGGTCCGCGAGGACGAGTGTCAAGCTCAAGTAATGTACAAATAAGAAAAAAAAATACTTTCTAGGTTGCGTGGTTCGCTGGGCCGCAAGTGGCCCGCGAGGGCGAGTGTCAAGCAAAAGTGACGTACAAAAAAGAAAAAAAAAACTTTCTAGGTTGCGTGGTTCGCTGTGCCGCAAGCGGCCCGCGAGGGCGAGTGTCAAGCACAAGTGACGTACAAAAAATAAAAAAATAAATTTCTAGGTTGCGTGGTTCGCTGGGCCGCAAGCGGCCCGCGAGGGCGAGTGTCAAGCACAAGTGACGTACAAACAAGAAAAAAAAAACTTTCTAGGTTGCGTGGTTCGCTGGGCCGCAAGCGGCCCGCAAGGGCGAGTGTCAAGCACAAGTGACTTACCAAAAAGAAAAAAAAACTTTCTAGGTTGCGTGGATCGCTGGGCCGCAAGCGGCCCGCGAGGGCGAGTGTCAAGCACAAGTGACGTACAAAAAAGAAAAAAAAACTTTCTAGGTTGCGTGGTTCGCTGGGCCGCAAGCGGCCCGCGAGGGCGAGTGTCAAGCACAAGTGACTTACCAAAAAGAAAAAAAAATTTTTTGAGGTCGCGCGGTTCGCTGGGCCGCAAGCGGCCCGCGAGGGCGAGTGTCAAGCACAAGTGACGTACAAAAAATAAAAAAATAAATTTCTAGGTTGCGTGGTTCGCTGGGCCGCAAGCGGCCCGCCAGGGCGAGTGTCAAGCACAAGTGACGTACAAAAAAGAAAAAAAAAAACTTTCTAGGTTGCGTGGTTCGCTGGGCCGCAAGCGGCCCGCGAGGGCGAGTGTCAAGCACAAGTGACTTACCAAAAAGAAAAAAAAAACTTTTTAGGTCGCGTGATTCGCTGGGCCGCAAGCGGCCCGCGTGGGCGAGTGTCAAGCACAAGTGACGTACAAAAAAGAAAAAAAAAACTTTCTAGGTTGCGTGGTTCGCTGGGCCGCAAGCGGCCCGCGAGGGCGAGTGTCAAGCACAAGAGACGTACAAAAAAGAAAAAAAAACTTTCTAGGTTGCGTGGTTCGCTGGGCCGCAAGCGGCCCGCGAGGGCGAGTGTCAAGCACAAGTGACGTACAAAAAAGAAAAAAAAAACTTTCTAGGTTGCGTGGTTCGCTAGGCCGCAAGCGGCCCGCGAGGGCGAGTGTCAAGCACAAGTGACGTACAAAAAAGAAAAAAAAAACTTTCTAGGTCGGTGGTTCGCTGGGCCGCAAGCGGCCCAGCCAGGCCAGGAATTTAACTTTAGATCTCCTGCTCATAAAGCACCGTGTACCTACCGACCATCAATATCCAGGATGAAATACATAAAACGTATTTAGTAGCATCCTAAAATAAAGCTTTTTGCAGAGAACTCCTTAGTTTTTCCCTTGAATAACGCGGGCGAAGCCGCAGGCGGAAGCTAGTTGTAATATATGTTTTTGAGATACTTAATCGGAAAAACGGAATTAGTCTTCGGTGGGCGAACTATTGAACTTATAATACTTGGCCAAGTTTGTACGGAACCCTCGGTGCGCGAGTCCATCTCGCACTTGGCCGGTTTTTTTTTTAATCGAGCAAGTGTCTTTTTTGACTAAACAATATTCAAGCTTTTACTAACACCACATCTACAGTTAGACTGTCCATAGACCGTCGAAGGTCTAAAGACAATCCAAATGCTCAAGCCCGCTATCAGTTGGCAGCGTACCCAGCATGCTGGCAGCATTACCAGAGAATAATTAAATTTGAATGGAATGTTTCGTGCACTGATTTTTGTAAAGACGAGCGACGTTTTAAAAAAAATACAGAGTTGCTATATAAACTTGCTAAAATCAATCATGACAAAAATTTAAATTAAAATTCGTTTTGTAGAGTCAATTTGTAACAAAAAAACGGCGAGCATTAAAACGTATTCATAATGAATATCGTAATTATGAATAATGAATGATTAAATTTACCCTTTTCTTGTATCAATGGTAACTGGCTAACCGAAGAACTCTACCAACCTATCTACCTATCCTAACTAATATTATAAACGCGAAAGTAACTCTGTGTCTGTTTGTTTGCTTTTCACGGCTAGGCCAATCTTAACGAAATATGGCAGGAAGATAGAGTGCATCATATAAGCACGGACATAGGGTACTTTTCTTCCCTGAAATGCGGAAAAACAGGAAAATTGCGGTTACACTGCGGCATTCAGCTAGTATGCTAATATGTCCTTGTTACCGAAACGGAAAAAATTGGTGTTACCGAAATGGAGTATAGAAAAGCCTATGCCAAATTTCTCCGTTTCGCTAAAAAGTCACGTAGTTTTTGATTTCATTATAATAAAAATGTGTAATGAATTTGAATGCAAAGAAGTTACAAAATAATCAGAAGTGTCATTTTCCAAGCCATCCGTAAGAATTGTCACAAAACAGATATCTCGTTGACATATTTGTACTGTTAGTGTGTTTTGTACAAAAATAATGCAAATGCATTCGGGTGTATTAAGTAAATGCTACACCAATAGTGTATTATCTATGTGCTACACCCGAATCAAATTGAGCACCGTCTCTTACGAATGCAAATCCCTTTAGGGTAAATCGCCGTAAAAGATTTTGATTTATTACAAAAATAATATGCATGGAAGTAGTTTTTTGTTTTCGTTTCATCATCTTGTATTTATTATCTGTTTGAATAGAATGTAATATTTTCTCGATAAAAATAATAATAAGTTAGTTGAGTGTGAATGGAGAGGAAAATAGTCCCGTATTTGCTACCTCACTTCGGCTGGTGAAATGCTCACCAAGCCTGAAAGAGAGGTCTCAGATTCTAATGGCTAATGCGATAAGTCGGCGTTTCGGCGTGCATGGTTTGTTCGATGATAACTTGCGTATCGTTGATCCGATCTTCATGAAACTTTCTAGGCAAGTAGTTCATTTCAATACAATTTTTAAGTTCAAATATGGGCAAAATGGATTGAGGGGTTCCGAAGATTTGTGGGTCGCGAGGTCACAGTTCGGGGTGAACTACAAGTAATAAATTATATTTATTTTTGACCCCTTGAATGTATTTTTTGATGAAGTTGACCGGTTAGTTTTTCTTAACTTCTTGAAGGAGCTCAGTGATTATCGGTGATGGAAATTCAGGCCGTCAACTTCAAGTTTTTCACCCACCCATCACCCTTCTACCGTCTCAAGTTTCAAGGTCTCCATGGATGTTGCGGGGTGCGGTTTGAAAGCTATTTTATATGAATCTGGTTTTCACCTAAAATCATAAATGCGAAAGTTTGCTAGTTGATTCGTATGTTTGCGGCTGAACGAATTTAGATAAGGATAATTATGAAAGTACGCTAGACCCCTAAGAGTAATAGGCCTCGACACTCCAGCCTCCTGACCACAGGAATCGACATCCAGGATTATCTCCAGATAAAGGAACTCTTCAACGGCACAGACACGAAACGTTGTGTACGCATTTTATTATAATGGCGGTTCACTTGACATGGTTGCTGCTCAGGGTTGGCTCCTGACTAGGGAACTCCTCAATGGTTAGCAGAATAGCAGCACAGACCTGAAATGTTGTATACGCATTCAATGATGATAACTCATTCTAAGTGTCACCATGACATGGCAACATCGACTCGAAAGAAGAAGAAGAAGATGGCTACTGAACTGAAGGTTGTATCCTAAAAGCTTCATGTTTTTTTTTATCTTATTTTTTTTTAATGTATTATGATGTGAGAGTACGTTTTATTAGTTTTTTCTCAGCTTCCTTCAAGTGCGTAGATCACAAGTATCACAACCAAAGTTCAAGCTCCCCTTAGACCCCATACACATAAGTGCACATGTACACACAGCTTTACCTCCGACCTACAGAAAAACATCTTGGTAATGTTTCTTACAGCATAGTTCCTGTAATAAAAATTGTTGAAACTGTGGAGTAGCTCTTACTGTATTTTTTTTTAATTTTGATTAATGATTTATGTTATAACACCACATTGATCCTCGTTTTATTTTTAGTTTAGTTAGGTTGACCGCATACGACCGATTGTGGGTGACCGGTAGCATAATTATGCGCTTTACAATCCGAAGGCACCCGAGAGATTTGAGCGATGGCGTCGAAACTGCATATATTTTAGTTACTAAATAAGTCATTGGTGCAGGGCCGATCGAACCGGGTGTCGTCAGATTGTAAAGCGCACATGCTACTGCTTGGCCATCATTGCTCATCTTTTCAAGATGCTGATGAAAGTGCCTTATACAATAACCTACCTACAATATAGTATGATAAGTTTTCTTCACTGAAAGTTCAAATCTGTAAAGAGTAGGTAAATGCGAGAGAGTTAAGTAAATAGATACCTATGTCTTAATTCTGAGCATGACATGGCTATCAAGTAGAAGAAACTGAAGCATAATTGTCAAAATGGCTAAATGCCAACTATTTATTTTTTCCTTTTTTTTAACGTAATCATTAATTGTTGTACAACCAACGCGACTCCACGCCACTCTTCACCGAACCGCACCTAGGAGTGTCTCCACGGCTCGCTACTCTCAGTCCTTAACGAAAACCCGTCGCAGTAGTGGTTCACAGTCAGTCGCAATATGTCCTTAGCAGAAGGAGCCTCGGATTCAGAACAGACCAGGCAGATCCAGGAAGAAGACAGGACTGAAGACCAGGGCGCGAAGAAAAAGATTGGGGATAAGAGACAGGTGAGGATTCTAGGATTCCTACATTCCTATTCTTAAGGATCGTGTCCTTATCAACCTTTTCTTTAAGAAATTTTTTAAGTAAATAAAATATTGTGATTTTTGTGAGTGTATCTAGTATTCATGGTTTATTTAGGGTGGTCTATGATATCTTGTGTGAGCTCAGCGGAATATTGTGCGGTAAGTATTTCGTTTATATTTTAAACATTTTACTTATGTAGCTCTTCTATTTTATAGATATTGTCTTCGACCAAAATATTTTGGTCGAAGGATATTATGGCCTTTTTAACAGTTTTTTTTAACTGTGTCATAATTGAATCTCTAGTGTATTTCTCATTCAATATCGTGCCTAGAGATTTTTATTTGAGTTTGACTATTAACTTTCGCAAAGTAATGCATGATTCATTTAATGATCTTAAAAACTGTCTAAAATTAATACCTATTTCTTTTGAGCGTATTTTGGACAGTGCGGCCTATTTATTTGTCCAATTGATTACGTGTGCCTCCATCGTACTTTATAAACGAAAGTGATATAGCCTCCTTTGGATCTTCTCATGCTTTTTCAATTCTACGGAAAAGTTGGTTGCACTCTGTTTTTGGTTTATTTATGGTGGTCTATTGTAATTTATACTGTAGTAAGTTTAGTAAATTATCATTCGTGCGGTATTTAGTCTCATCAATTTGTGATTACAATTTCGCAAGCTCTAACATAATATGCCGTTGGAAAAAAGGTTGTGTCCTCTTTGATGAGACACATATTCTATTGGCGTTCGCTGTAAAACTGACTCGTATGCCGTGACGGCAAACGTTATTGTGCTTTCTTATGCCGTCACATCTTATGTTTCACATCTGCCGGGCGTCCCGTTGAGGCAAACACTTTTTTTTTAATATAAAACCTATATTTTTTATGTTTGCTTGACTTCTTTAAAGTTTTGATCGAGATATATATTGTATATAGGCATAGGTTAGGTATTTTCATTTGAAGATGATTACGGTGGATCTAAGGTAACTTTCTCAAGTCGGGTTATCGACAATATTCTCAGTTTTTTTGTTAAAAATTTATATCTCTCCGTAAATTAAAAAAGCGAATACGAAATTTGGTAGCATATTTCGCAGTCTTGTCTCAAGACAAAAGTATTCTGTGTTGTATATTCTGGATTACCTTCATAGAAAACCTAGATAGATAAATTTATTATGCACCGGTTTAAAAAAAACGTTAAAACAATAAAAAATGCAATATCGCCAAAAACTTTAATAGGTATGTGACATTAGAAAAGATTATTATATTTTCAGTGTTCACCAATATAAACAACAACAGATTTCTAAAAATAATTATGTTGAGAGAGGCTTTAGCCCAGCAGTTGGACTTCTTAAGCTTACCTACAACAACAGTAAAATACCCTTAATATATAAGCGTAAAACAAATGGTAACGTATACCTATATATATATAAAAAAAGACAGCAAAAAATTTAAGTACAATTAATTCCTTAATCCCCTTAGCCTTGAAAACCCCATTTCAGTTAAAGCCAATTACTGCAAAGCAACTAGAGTACCTACCATCAAACCGATAAATTTTCCCAAAATGTCCATGAAATTGGTCCAATTTACCACCTTATGGTCACTATCATTAAACAATTAATCTATTTGTGACCATATACAGTTTAGACCAATGTTTTTAATGCTGCCTCAATTGCTGGAAACCAGTAGTTCCTGTCCACCCACTTTGCTGTAGATTAATGATCTTTATAGATATTAGATCTTCATTACAATCGTTTGCGCCTACGCAGGTTCGGTTTGACTTCTTTAGATGTTTTGGAAACTCTTTACAGTGCCGTTCCTTTTAAGGATATGTCATAGTTCATGGTAGACTTTTATTTCTATCATCTCTTTTTAAACCATTATCAAACTTCTATGTTGCTTCAAAGATTTTTTTTCAAATTTCAATATTTTTTTTCGGTTTGAATATGATGGACGTGCACTTATGTATTTTAATCATATTATTTGTAATCTTTTTTACTTATTTCTTAATGTTGGTAATATTTAGTTTATGTAGAATGCAAACGAATAATTGAATTGAGTTCTGTGTAAGTTTATTACCTAATTATTTTTTTTAAATTTATATTTGCTACAAAATTTTAGCGATGATTTCATGTCAGTGCTAATTAACGCTCTTAAAACTACATTTATTTTGGATTACGGAACAGGTTGAGGCTTAAGATTACAAAATGATTTTAGAAATTTTATTGTAAGTTTTTTTTTAACTCCTGTTACGTAAATTCTTTCCATCCAATAGTGCCTGGAAGAGATCGCTTTTAGCGATAAGGCCACCACTTGTGGCACTAGCTCGTAAGTGTTTTTACTTCGGGCGTACACAGTAAAGTTTCCATCTATCTATACTCCGATATCGAAATGAATTCGATAAAAAATCAATAGTCTAGCAACTTTGCGTCGATGTTACTATGATATGCGATGTTACGCACCTATGTAGACCTAATGCACTTATATTATATATTATATTATATATTGTATTTTAAAAGTAAATTAAGATATATTTATTTTGTCAAGACAAAGCAGCTTAGTTTGAATAAGGTATTCGTTACTGATGAGCTTCTTGGCACGTTTCGCAATGGACTCAATTCCCCAAGCTAGTACAAATTGTATTTTACTCTATGCAGCATTTCAGCAGTGGACGTCATTTGTTTGGCGTACGACAGTGATGATGCCTTGCCCCTTTCAAAACAAATCATAATCACATCAAAAAAATAGGTCAACGCTATATTTCCACTCTCTGACAGCCGGAAGCTCCAAAACAATGAGACGATTAAGAAGCATGACATTTCTTGCGCGCGCGCACTCGTTTGCCGATCGAGTGTGACGGGATCGTTGGTAATGACAGCTATTGTATTCTTATTAGATTTTCTTGGGCTTAATCATTAAATACGTTGAGTGAATGTTTTTTTATAAGGGCTTTCAAATTAGATCATGAAATGGCCAATTAGGAAATGAAATAAGAAGCTTAATTGCCGCTTGAAGTAAATTTTATTCAAATTTGAATATGCTTAGCAAACGTAGAAAGAGAGATTTTAATATAAAGGAGTCCTAAAGTCCTTTCTTGTACAACTGTTGCTATAATTATAATACATAGTCTTGTGTGTAGATAAATAAACTTGGTGATTCTGAAAGCTTAATAGGTCTTTTAATTCGTAATAGAACTGATAAAATCCAGAACAGTGATTAATTCGAGATTATTCTTATAGTGATTAATTCGAGTGACTATCATCTTCGAAATTTGTGTAAAAAAATTAAAGGCTTAAAAGCTCTTTCAGAATCATCGAACTTTAAAATGACATCCAAATAATTTTAACCATAAACATAAATTTATCGCAAATTCGTCAGATGTCCGACTCATACATGTGGAAGGAACAAATTCACACTCTGATGAAGGGCGGAGAGAGTGAGTCCGACATCTCGGACTCGGAGCACTTCCTGACCAAGGGCGCCTTCCTCCTGACCCCCTCCCACGGCCTCAGCATGGAGAAAGCCTCGGCCATCTGCGAGAAGATGGAATTCAAAGGATGCTTCACCCTCACCAAGACTGCTACGGGAATCCTCTTCAAGTTCTCCAGCGTGGAAGATTACCAGATGGTCTTCAAGAAGGGGTTCCATAAAGTGACTGGCTCCAGATTCTACAGGAAGGTAATTGGCTAATAAGGGCTGCTTTCAAATTTTTTCTCGGACTCTTGGATTTCTACTGTTGGGAGTGTAGTAGTAGTAACCAAATGCTTTCCATAATATACAGTACAGTACTGAACTACCATGCTCTTTCTATGTATCTATATTCTATATAGTACTTAAGTCTCTTCGCCATTCATTGGTCGTGCTTTGTTCCTTCTATAAATTATACCTATATTTTTCCTTTACTCATGTATTTCTATGATTTTTTACAGATAAATTAGTTAGACTAGATGCCTTATTGTTACGTAAATTCTTATTTATCAGACTGTTAATCTTGTCAACTATTCGCTTATTTTTCCACCTAACCCTTAATATACGCTATTATCAGTTAACCAACGAAAATAACGATTTTCTTACTTAAGTGCAATTTTAAGAAGACTATCTTCTACGATTTGAACTTAAACTTCCTTCACCGAGGCAGAAACATTGTAGTTATGTGTTGTGAATATACACCCTGCCTGTGGCGTGACATTTTGTGTGCCGTGCTACTTATCCATCATTGTATACTTCCAGATTGCGATTCCTTGCCGGCCCCAGAAGACTTTCACTATCTACGTTTACGACATTCCTGATGAGGTGCCGGAAGAAGATGTTCGTCACGCCCTCTACAAGTTCACGTCCGTGGTGGAAGTCATCCGTCTTCATTTTGGAGGGTCTCCCAGGGAGGGTAATACTGACTTTCATGTTAAATTAGGATTACAAAAATCTGAGACCATTATCGACTAAAATTATGAATATAATAAAACCATCCTCTTTGACTTGTTCGTCAACGGCAAAACTTCACAGTAACTCATGAAAAGGTGAAGTGTGTTCAAACGCCTGTTAAAACTGTAGCTTCCAAGCACTTCCTCCACTAGCAAAGTGAAATTAATATCAATTTGCATCTGTATTCAGGATTATTCATGGAAAAAGAACGAGGAAGCCCACATTCTGCAATTTATGTAAAAAGCGACATATTATTAATATAAGTTTCAATCAGCAGGAACTTCAACCCCAAAGCCGCTCGAAAAGACTCCCTCCCGTGCGCTCACCAACGTCGACGGCGAGATGGTCTCCAGCATGATCCCAAAAGAGGCCAGCAGCGTGATCCGTGTGACTCTTGCAAGTATCGAGGAAGCCAATATTCTGCTGCAGAATGGCCTAGACTTCTACGGAGCAACTTACTTTCCTACAGAGCTGGCTACGCCGGCTCAGGCAGCCAAGCTTATCAAGCCCAGCAGGTATTACTGCAGACCTATTGTATTTTATTATTTCATAACATAATCGTTTTTTTGAACGTCTATATTTAGAGATATTTAAGTTAATTATAATTAATTAAAAGAGTCTTAAGACTCAAAATTTTCATATAATAAAAAGAATATTACTTTATAGACAGGCGCAATTAATTATGTAGTATAAATAACAGTAAGAATTATCACAACATGACATGACTTACTAATTACGTCTGATCAATGGTAATTGACCAGCATTGCTTCAATTTAACCATCCCATTGATTTAATTTTGTAATCGTTAATATTTGCAGGGTGACTGGAGGCACAGTCTCTGCCAGAGTCCGTGACCTGCTGCCAGTCTTCGATCAGCAAGGATTCGCTAAGTTTGCTCCCCCTTCGTCCCGCCTTGTCAAGCCTAGATCCAAGTAAACTGACCACCACCAACCTTGCAACATCGCAGTTCTGCTGGAGGCTCCTTAAAGACTTGGACTGGCGAAAACATCATCCACAGTTGAACCAGAAATGTTAGGCGCCGAAACATCGCGCTTTATGATTTTATAAAATCTCATCTATGAGTTCGTAGTTGTGATAAGTTATAAGGCGAAAAAAAAACAGTGCTTATTTCTGGAGCTCAATTGTTTTAACCAATTCATCTGTCATCAAACTAATTTTGAAAAATCATTCGATAAGTTCCTTTTATATCTACTTTGTTTGTGTGCAGTACCGAAATGCATTTACTAGTTAAATACTTACTAATCATCATCATCATCATGTGCCATCATTTTATAGTACTTAAATCTGTTTTGTAATACTCGTTCCTTTTTGTTACCAATAAAATTATTATTTGCTAGAATTATAATTTGTTTTTTCCCTCATCAAAATAGCTTTTAATGCTGTTATAATAGGCTTCATGGAAAATACTTTATAGATTTTTTATAATAATATTTTTAATGTAATTTAGTACTTACATACATTTACTTAAATATCACAGATTACGATAAAAATACGCTTTAGCGAGTATACAAATATACTAAAATACTAGACCTTAAAAAAATATCAAAATTAATATTTAACTACCTATGCTTTATTTTTACTACTACTGCTTTTTCCACTTCTGAATCTTTCTTCAATCTCTTGCAGACTTCTTCCTTTCGTTTCTGGTAAAATGAAATACAAAATGACAGTACCTATCAATGAAATGACTCCATATACAAGGAATGTGATTACTTCACCAAAATTCCTCATCATTCCTGGAGCAGTTTTCACAACCACAAAGAACGCTGTAAATGTCAAAGCTGAGCTAATCCCTGATCCCAGCCCTCGAGCCTTCAAAGGAAACACTTCACCACACATAATCCATGGCAACGGAACCAATCCTATTGAAATAGCTGATATGTAAACCATTAAGCAAGTTAGAGGCAACCACACCATGTTCTCAGGCTTCCAATATAGGAACATCGACAGCCCGACCATGGATATGGCAGTCCAGATTCCACTAATTATGCATAAAGGCCGCCTTCCATACTGCTTGCAAACTATACATGCAACCACTGACATTACTACTCTCAAAGCGTCGATAAGAAGCATCGCTAAGTAGTGGTCTACATCTTTCCCGACAGCCTTTTCAACAATTTCAATAGAATAGAAAGCAACAGCATTTACTCCAGAAAATTGGCAAGTTATGAAAAATATTATCATAATCAGAAGTGGCTTTATTAGTTCGGGGCTTCTAAGATTTGCCATTTTCTCTCTCCATGTTGGTATAGGCTCGGAATCTAAAGCTTTCTTGCTGTCAATGATACCTTTTAGCTCAATTTTAGCATCGATCCCATAACCTCTTAACCAGTAGAATGATTTAACGCCTTCCTCGATCTTCCCTTTTGATATTAACCATGAAGGGCTTTCAGGAACTATTGTCAGTAAAACGACAGATAAAATCGGAAATAGGCAAGATATTGTTGCAGTCCATTGCCACGTCATGAATGTCCCTATTAGGTGAGCTACGAAGATGCCTAAAGCTATTGCTAAAGACACTCCTGCAAGGAAAAATCCTCTTAATCTTGGTTCGGACGTCTCAGCGATATAGACGGGTCCTAATGGGCCGAGTAGTCCGACGCATATTCCAGTCAAGAATCTTCCAGCCAGCATGTAGGTCAAGTTGCTGGCGCAAGCGATCAGGATCCAGCCAAGAAGGAATGGTGCGGATATTATGTAGTGAGAGTTTCTTCTGCCGAATTTCTCCATTATGTACCCTGAGATTAGGCAGCCTGGCGCCATCGGGAGAGCTGCCATTGATGCTGGAATTGAGAAAGTAATATTTGATTCGCATCGGAAAACAATGAAACGCATCCAAAAAAACAGTTAGAATTTGAAAAGGTGTTGGTACTTTTATTTACCAGTTTGAGACATCCTATTCAATTCGTTATTTGCTCTGAGAGCTGCAGTAACAGCGTAAAAAAACCTATTTATTTTAATATTTTCACTGAAGTATTTCATCGGGTACCTGCTACAGTGTTACGTTCAAAAACCTTGCAAAAGTGATCAGAATTCGTTGTTTTCATTCAGCTTTTTACAATGTTTTTGCGGATGTCAGTGCAAATAAATACTTGGACCGAGTTCGTGGAGTTCGTGTAACTCAGTTTCATTTTCATTTCATATGTCGTTCTTGGCACGATCGTTATTTCAATATTTATTTTGTCTGTTTATACAAAAAAATCAGCTTATGATTTTACTTCAAATATAACAACGTAAACCAAATAATTACTAAAATAAAAGTTATTCACACAAGCTCATGAATAAAATACGACTGATAGTACTGATACATATCAAACCTTTTGCAGTGAGTATTCGTCAAGGCGTTGGTTGTTTTTATTTTTAAACGCTTGAGGCCTACAGTCCAACCGCTAAAAACATTTCTTTTTATATTTTACTGTAGTATTTTGGGTACCAGATACAAACTTTCGTTCAAAATGCTAGATAGTGATAAGAATTTACTGTTTTTGTTCAGCTTTTTTTTAACGTTATGGCAACTGCATTTTAATAACTGTAATTTTTTCAGGGCTGGATTCATGAAGATGTAACTCGGTTGCCTTTAGTAACTAATCAAAATACAAGCAAGCTAACTACAAAAACAGTTAGACTGCCCATGGACCGTTGAAGGTCTAAAGACAATCCAAATGCTCAAGCACACTACAAGTCGGCAGCGTACTCAGCATGCTGGCGGCATTACCACGCTTTATTTCCATAATATGGCTTTGTTGTCATGATTGCTAATTCAACATTTTCGTTTGTCTGTTTGCAAAATAACTGCATGTAATATTATTTCAAAGATAATAATACCGCAAAGCAAATAATACTCCAAATAAACTAAAAACAAAGGTGCCAATTGCCTGATTTCTTCATATTATCGCGTGCTGCCAAATGTAATCGCGATGACCTTGTGTTCAGATTTCCGCGTGCAGATCAGTAGTTACCTACGTATGTTCTGTAAACCTGACATTCTCCTCAAGTGTACCGAGCCTGCGCAAGTTGCAGGTGCTGAGTCATTGCTGGTTAATGAAGAACTTAAAATTAATGAGTACCTATAATCATGTGACTCAAGATTTTTATAGAAGCCTTTAGGTATTTTTGGGATCAGATTTTAAAAGTCATTGCGTATCATCAATTATGGGATGGAACAGACACTGTTGGATTGATATTTATTATCAAGATCAATGTCGTATTTATCTAAGTTGAATTGAAAAATATCAGTGAAAAATTTGATAAGTAAGGCGGCGGACAATCGCATAATACCTATAAATTAAAATGAAATGTTGTTCATTGTTACGTGCATCACGTTAGCTCAAGGCTTGACAATTTGGCACAAAAAAAACATTGTTCCATATTGTTCGTAATAAAATAGTGCGAACGAGGTTATTAGGAATAGAAACATTTGAAAAGTTGCCCGGGCAATTTGAATATTCGGGAAAAACTGAAAGAACCCTCAAACAAAATATACAAAAATTTGGACAGGACAACGTCTGTCAGTCAGCTAGTTATTAAATAATAAATGTCTAATATGATAATCCCAAGATAATCCTCATTAATTTAATGATATTTCTTTTATTTATGTCTTGATTTGAAATTCGTTTTGTGTCAAAAGCTTCCGGCATACTGACAGGCAGACTAGCAAGAAACAGGCAAAACATGAACTAGATAAGTTACATTCAAGCGTTATAAGTTTAATAGCTCGTCATAGTTCTTAGAGCAACAACATCAACATCAGCCAGAAGACGTCCACAGCCAAACATTTATTCCTTCCCTTAGAACACAATATTGATGCTATCATATGCTTCCGCTGCATGCCCGTGACTCTCATAATGTCGTGGGTCCATCTAGTGGAAGGCCTACTTACACTGCGTCTTCCGGGTCGTGGTCTCCACTCAAGAACCTTCGTGGCAAACATCGATGGTTAATAATTGGTACCTACTGTGCTTGAGCAATGAGTTCCCGATATTTTAACGCAATTGCAATTGCATAAATCATAATTATTCGCGAGCAGACTGATGACGTGGGTGTTCACAACCACGAAAGTTGTAAGTTTTTTGTCGTTACTGGATGGTTTGACAAGTTTTTTCATTCAGCCTTATTTTTAAAAGACTAACACCCGGTTTCTGAAAGGCAAATCAACA
Source organism: Agriopis marginaria (assembly GCA_932305915.1). NCBI lineage: Eukaryota > Metazoa > Arthropoda > Insecta > Lepidoptera > Geometridae > Agriopis > Agriopis marginaria. The sequence goes on along the minus strand of OW029914.1, from coordinate 12,735,955 downwards.
CAAAAATTGATTAACACGTTGTTAAATCTCATGTCAACTGACGTGATTGGTTGATCGAAAAAACAACAGCCAATAAAGTCACTTGACATGAGTTTTGACAATATATTAAATTGAACAGGCTTTCAGAAACTGGGTGTAACTCTGACAATGGAATAAATTCTAGCTTTCTCTATCTTCAATCATCATTATTAGACTGACTATTTTATTAAGTATTTAAGCTAACTAACCAATCCAGGAGGCCGTGTTATCATCATAGTGTATAGGGCCATTAGTCTCATTCTTGAGTTGAGGCAGCAGAACCGCGGAGTACCCTGAAGTGAGGCCTGCCGTGAATGTCAGCAGGATCGGCCCTGATGCTGCCAGTGTCTGTAAATTATGACAAAAGCAATTTTAGTAGTCATTTTAAAGACAATATCAGCTATCGTTTAACTGTCTGAAACTCTGTCACTTCTAGGGCTGACCATCCGACGAGCAAACCAGCGCATTTATGAAAGAAGGCCTATGCCCAAAAGTGGACTACACTGACACTATATACAAAAATACGTAGGATTGTTTAGGTTGTTTAGGAAAAAAGGGTGCTATAAGTTAAAGTGATTCTGTGTGTCTGTCTGTGGCATCGTAACTCCCAAACGCCTGAACCGATTTTAATAATTTTTTTTGTTTGACAGGTGACTCGATACAGTTTTCTTAGCTATGATTCACAAAAATCTGTTCAGCTGTTTGAAGATTTTGCGCTCTTTTATCGGGGGATTACTAAGTCTTATTATTGAATAGGATATATTTCGAGGTTGGTTCCATTTAAATTTGAAGTCCTGTAAGGGTGGAAAATTAAGAAATTAATCCCGTTTATTCAAGTTCCTGTAACCTGTTTTGTAAAAAAAGTTATGAACTTATTTAATTTACTATCGATATGTACGTAAGTATTTGTTTTAGTGTATTTGATCCCAAACTATTGATTATTTAATTTTGATATTTATCTCAGCTATGTAATACTTTTATTACCTGTTTCCATACTGGTGAAAATCTAACAACAGTGGTGGAGTCACTGAGCAAATTATCTTCCTTATTCTCCTTTCCATCTCTCAAAGAGAGTCCTGCGTTAGAGCTTGATATTCTTAAATTTTCTGAATAATTTGAATGTCTGCTTGGCTGCTTTTGTAACTTTATAATTCTAGTACTCTGTGGTATTTCATTTTCTTGACTCATTTCATTTCTAGTATTTTGAATGCGTTCTGTTTCTTCACTAATTTCATTTGTGATTTCTATTGATTTGTTTTCGGCGATTTCAGTATTACTAATTTCATTATTTTTGTTGTTTTTTGTTGGCTCATTTTCTTCATTTGGATTATTTTCACTTGTTGAATTAATTGCTTCACCATCTTTTTGATCGATTGCAGTATTTTCTTTTTCATCTGTTGTTTTTGTTTCTTCTGTAAAATCTGAAGTAGCACTTTCTTCTTTAGCTTTTGCTTCTACGGTATGTTCCGCAGGATTTTCTTTACAAGTACTTTCTTGATTGTGATTATCATCTGCTGCCATTTCTTAGTAATCTGAAAATATATTAAAATAATGTTTACAACACAACAACAAACAAGTTACTAGTTAGTTAAGTGTTAAACAAGTTACTAAGTGATAAAATGCCCGCGCTTAAAGTTATTATATTAAATGCGCCAACTTACTTGTTTTTTTTTTGTATGTCTATATTATTATATTATTGTTAAGGATATACAAAATTATGTTTTGATACATAAAAACTGAATAGAAAAATAATTAGACCCACTAGAATAGAAACTGTTTGTTTTTAATCATAATGTTATTTTATTTATATGTTTTGCTTAGTTTTCACAAGTCCAATTAATCATTTTATATACGATAGCGAGACAGAAGACGCACAAAGCTTTCAAATTTGATAATAGGTATCAAGGATAACATCTTATACACATAATAGAGAATTCATAAACGTTATAAAAAGTTCTGGTATCTTTTCACTGACGTGAAAGCGAGACAATATTTTTATAAAACATACAAATTTGGCTTATCAAGCGTTTATGCATAATGAGCGATACGATACACTATTTTCTATCGAGGAAAATTACAAGCAAAGTATACAATCGCGGACTGCAAGTGTTGGAAAAAGGTAAAATCATACTATTATAAATGCAAAAGGTTGATTTGTTTGTTTGTTCCTCTTTCGCACAGAAAGACGTGATTTCTATAGAAATTGAGCTGAAGAGCGATTCATAAATTCAAATTACTATAATTATATAAAATTAATATACTTTCCACCAGCAAATTACGAGGTAGATGAGCGGTGTGAGAGGAAAAAATCAACCAATAGGAGGCGAGGCGAAACGGAATAAAGCGATCCTGTTAGTTAAACTATTCCTCGCGCACTGCTCGTCCATCTCGCACATCTCTTACGGATACGCAGCCTTATCCAGGAAAATGTACGGTACCTAAGGTATTGTCCATACGGGTGAAACCGCGGGCTGTAGCTAGTTAACGGCCTCTTATACCAAATTTGCCGGTTTTAAATCAATTTTATTCAGTTAAATTACAATATTTGAGCTGGAAAAAAATACATGCCACAGATACATCTGTGTTTGAGTTTATGATTTAGTTCAAAACACGACAGAAAAAACTTTCCTCGATCAAAAAAAATCTGTACAAAGTCGATTTAGTTTTTTTTTTTTTCGTTTTTTGCTCTTATGAAAGCTCGTAACAACCCGGAAATGGCATGTACTGAAAGGCAATTTTATTCAAAAAAAAAATTATTTGGATGGATTTTTGATAATGAATTGTTTAGTTTTTTTGTGAAATTAAAAGCGTAAAAAGGTCGCGAGAATTTGCGCGCGCCGCGTTCAGTGCCGCGCCAGGCGTCATTGAGGTCGGACCTATGTTCGTTTTTGTCGTTGCACTCCCCCCGCGGGCGTCCTGGCTCTTGCGTGGCAAAATACATCGTCGCTATAACTTGGCGGGGGCTGAGGGGGCGTTTTGTTGCCTACGCGACTCGGATAATAGGCCGTTAAAGACAAAAACAAGTCATAGGTACTTATTCACATACCAGGCCTGTGCCCCTATTACCTACGGAATATACCTATTCCAAGACAATTATGCAGTGGCATCAATGAGCGACAATGGATGTTTTGCAACACAATTAACCGAAGGTCGAGCCTCCAGTGGTGGTCATAGATTAAATAATAATCACTACGGTAATGACCCAGAATAATTAGTAGTCGGTACGGGTGGTGACCTAGTTTATATAATAGTTAGTACGGTGGTGACCCACAAACAATGGTCGCGTGAGCTGCATTTGATAGATGCAAAATGTAATGGAAAACCTTTTAATGACGCGTGGGAATGATTGTGGAATAATTAGAATTTTCTTCGTAGGAATCATACATTTTCTTACAATGGAATAGAAATAACCGTTTGCTTCGAACTTTATCTTGAGTAACTTTTATTTTAACTATATTAGCTGTGCCCTGCGGTCCCATCCGCATAAATAATGCCACAGGTACTTGTATTTTTTCCGAATAAAGAGTATCCTAGGCAAAGATAATATAACCACCCTAGAAATATTACTCTATGGGCCTTTTCCAAACCACTTTCGTAACTAGCTGACCCGAAAAACTTTGTCCTATCCAAGTACAAAAATCCCATAGATAAAAGCACTGTCAGTTTTTCCTGAATTTCCATTTTTCGGGCAAATTTTCTTTTCTTCTAAACCTAAATCTAAACCCCTGTACTGAAGCAAACAAACAAAAATAATATTCAAATCTGACCGATGGAAAATTCGGGAAAAACTGACAGTGCTTTTATCTATGGGATTTTTGTACTTGGATAGGACAAAGTTTTTCGGGTCAGCTAGTTAGGAATAAAAACACGATTGAGCAAGCTTTTAAGAATAACATTATTTATTTTGTTGATATATTTTATTTTATTCTTCAAATGATTGTTGCCCGAAAGATCCAAAACAAATGAATGTGTATTATAATGGGTGAGAAGCTATATTTAATTTATTGTGCAATAAAATTTATCTAATTGTTATTGAGTTTTGTTTTTATTATGTTTGTAGTTATTATTTTGACATTCCTTTTTTTACATTGTTTTAATTTGGTGTAGATCCAAAAAAACGAGATTTTTTGATCTTCTCCGCTATCCTTCAAAATATCAACACAATTTAATTTATACTATTTGAAGGCTCCACTGCAATAATGATGAATGTCCTTTATCTGTTGTTTTAAGATAATTGGGTTTTAAATTTATACACGGTGTAAAAAATTATCATTATTGTCGTGAACACTAGTGACGTTGAGCGTTCTAGCCGTGTAGCCAAAATATTTAAAACATATTTATCACGAGACTGCAAGCGATATTACTAAGTTTGCAACAAGATTTCTAAATATAATTTCATGTGACCGAACGGTATTACTAGTTAAGATTTAAAAAAATGTACATGCATCATTATTGCAGTGGATCCTTTATTTGCAGTGTTATCCTAAAGAATTTGCTCGAACGTTTTGTTTTTAATTGTCAATCAGTAATTTTTCAACTTCAAAAATTTTGACAATTTGCGAAAGAAAATAAAAGAATAATATAGAGAATTTGCTCTGGGCGGTGAGCGCGCTCTTAATTGAATACCACAACGATGAACATAAAAACTGAAAATACAGCTTTCGCCTGAGAGTTTTGCCCTTGACAACATTGCAGTTAAGTTACCTAACTAAGTAAGGCAGTTAAAATTGGAAACGAGTTTGTTTTGCAAATTTAAACACAGTGACCTAAATATTTCGGTGCGCCTAGGTATTCAGTAACAACCTATCATCATCATCATCATCATCATCAGCCAGAAGACGTCCACTGCTGAACATAGGCCTTCCCCTTTAACCTCCACACTGAACGACAGCCTGCCTTTTGCATCCACTGGATGCCCGCGACTCTCACAATGTCGTCGGTCCATCTAGTGGGAGGCCTCCTTACGTTGCGTCTTCCGGTTCGTGGTCTCCACTCCAGAACCTTTCTTCCCCATCGGTTATCGGTTCTTCGAGCGATGTGGCCGGTTTTCGTGGTGTGAACGACCTATGTAAGTATCTTATTAAGATTAAAATTTAAAAGTAAATCGTTCAAGTAAATTCTTTTAATTATGTACCTACAATTTTTTTATCAATATTATACCTATACAGAGTATAAAGGGTTACTGGTAATCAGTTAGCATCCTCTTAAAAGTCGGCCTCAGTAAATCAAAACAAACAACTTTTGTACTACTACATTTTGGAATTCGAGAAAAATAAAACAGCCGTTCCATACAAAAACATCATTCGATTCCGACAAAATATTTATGAAACAGCATGTTTTTTCCCCGCAAATTTTGATAAGCCTTTGAACATAAGATGTTTGTTTTGACATATTGAAGCCCTTAAGAGGATCCTAACTGATAACCAGTAACCCTGTATAAAAGCGAAATCATCACGAAATCTCGAAAACCACTTGGTACCTACGAAGCTGAAATTTGGCAGGTAAATTCCTTATGGGGTGAGGTTCCGCTTAAAACATTTTGGGAAAAGGCCGAATGAAGGTGGTCAAATGAAGTTTGAAAGTTTACATAAAAGTCTATACATACGAAGTCACGGGAAACAACTAATCTTAAAATAAAAAGAAAACTTTCTAATGTATGTAATTGAATGTAGTTCAAAAATTCGTTGGCGTCAGACCAAAATTCTCAAAAGTTGCTGCTTGATTTCTTTGTTCTACACCACGATGCCGTAGATATAATTCGTTGACTTTCCACAAAATTAATTTCGGAGTTTCTGCATCGGAGCTAAACAACCTTATACTACCATCCCAATGACGTTATAGCAACATTTTATTTACGAGTATATTGCCGGTCACTCCGACTATAGTTTCAACAGCATTAGGCAGTCTTTTTCAAGGTGAATGCACGTGCATGGATGCGTCTCGCTTGGCACTCAAGATATAACGATACGATAACGATAGAACGATATTATAAAAACTTGACTGCTCATCATTTATCCCGCCGTAAGCCAAAGATACACTTTTTCAGCTTTACCTTTTTCGAGCGGGCCATTCATAAGCGCGAATTGAATGAATTACTTTTGAGTCTCCAATCACAAGCGATATAGGTACGATACCCCTCCCCGCCCCCACCGCGAAGACGTGACTGACATCCTGCACAAGCAAATTACGACTCGTGCGCGAGTCGTTATATTATCTTTATACCATCCCCTTCCTACAAGACAAGTAGAAAGACGGCTCATTACCTCCGATACATTCTAAATTTTCTTGGATACGTACTAAACGTTATACCGCTACCGTACTTGCTACCTTCCGCGGTGTTTCCGAGAAGCTACAACATGGGGTTCTTCAAAAGGCGAGTTAATAGAGTCCTTAAGGGTCGGCAACGTATTTGTGATGCCTCTGGTGTTACAAGTATCCATATGAGACTGTTTATCATCAGGCGGCCAGTCTACTTGCTTGCCACCTATGGCAAGTTTTGATTCTGAGTTTGTAATCCGTCCAGCCAAGGAGCCAGGAGCGATAGTAACCGGACTATAGCACGTATATACGCTTTAGAATCTGACGGCACCCGATTCAATCCTAAGCCATGCACCAATCACTTATTTAGTAGATACGTACTTTAGGTAAATTATGTGTAGTTTCGATACCATCGCTCAAAAACGGCGAAGGAAAACATCGTCATATTTCTGTTCATTGCCAAGTTATAACTGGTAATTCGGCTACTTGGATGACCTCATCATTTCTTTCACCGAATCGAAATTCCACCATATTTTACTGATTATGAAGATAGTTTTTAAATTGAAAATTATTGTATTTTGTGACAGTACGGAACCCTCAGTTCGCAAGCCCGACTCGCACTCGGTCGGTTTATTTTAGACAGCCATAGCGCGGCGGGCTCGAAAGGGTGACACCATTTCATGGTTGATATTCCGAAAACTCGCGTGCGTAGCGCTTTGATTCCACTTTTATTGTGCGAACTGCTAGACTGTAGAATGCGCTACAGAATGGGTGTTATCTGATAGTTACAATCAGCTTCTTTAATCAGATAAACCAGAGCAGGTTATATAGAGCTCAACTGGTTTTTTTTATTAAATGTCATTTGATATTTCAGTAGGAACAAAGTCTACCTACATCAAGTCTACATACTCTTTTTTGTGTTTTAATTTTAAGAGTTCCGTAAACAGGAACCCTACGAAATCATATTCTAACTTACTATTTTACAGACTTTTATTCAACTTGTCTTCTTAGTAAGTATGGGTCAAATCTTAAAACTGAATTTTAATACAGTTATCCCCAACCATTGAGCTGAAATTTGGCATACACGTTTAGTTTGGATGACCTAAACGACGTCATTCTGAATCCAATATGGCGGACTCCCAAAAATGGCGGACCAGTTATTTTTATCCACCCCCATTAACATAGGTATCAAATTAAAGGGTTTGCTGAGAAGAATATGAAAAAAGCTTAATAATAATTTTATTGTGACTCTTTCCACGCATTTTAATATTTTGTTACCTACACATTTGTAATTCTCTCCATGAACTCCAACTGCACCAAAATATTGATTCTCACCACTCGATCAAATCACAATAGTATCCCTTATTACCAACACATCAATCATCAGCCTTCTCTTTGTCCAATATTGGACACAGGCTCTCCCAACGCATGCCACTAACGCTGGTTACACAGCGGGCGACCTGCAAGGTCGCCCAAACTACGGGAGACGGGATCTACGCGAAGGCAAGTCCCGTACGGAACAATCCGAGACGCTGTGAAACGACGTTCTAGCGCCTCACGTATGTATCCGCTACGGGAGCCCGTACTACGGGAGACGGGATCTACGCGGAGGCAAGTCCCGTACGGAACAATCCGCGTCGCTGTGAAACGATGTTCTAGCGCCTCACGTATGTCTCCGCGTCCGCTACGAGAGCCCGTAAAGAGCGACCCAACGGGTCTACCGTACAACTGTGAAACCAGTCTTAGCAATGCATACATCTATTACTTACGTAACAACCACAGATTAGGTAAAGCTACTACGTAGCAATTCTTTGGTAACAACCCATCAATTTTTATTATTGTAATTTGTGTTGAGGAAACCGGTATGTCCGAGAACGTCAAAAGTTCAATGACATGATTGGCATGTCTCCGAATTTCATTTGATTACCCCATAAAAAAGATGATCTTAGATAGAGATCGTCTTTGAAAACAAAAGAAAAAATTGTTCAAAACATGTGTGTTTTAATTTCATGCTATTCATAGAGCGCTCTATAGCAAGTCATGACGTCAAGCCGTGCGCGTATGCTATATAAATGCTATACTAACAAATGCCTCCAAGGGGTTAGCGGGAGAGGGACAGCGCATCCGCTCTCTATCCCCACCAAAAACTTTTAACGTTTATATCTCAGAAAACTATCAGTCAATTTAAATTATTTTTTCAGTATGTGTAATGTATTTAACTATATCCTTCGCTAAATTTGTGATATGTTACACAAGCCTATTATGACATTCACGAACATTTACTGGGCCAGCACGGTAGATTAGGGCCATCCTGTCTGTATGAAAGAAGGCCTGTGTCCCAGCAGTGGGAATATCATATGCTGATAATTATGAATGATAATGATGACGAATTATGTTGTAAAACCTGAAATGAAGAGCATTTTTTTAAAGCTACAGAACGGCACTTTTCAGTACTGCTATCGTCATCTTGAAATGATAAATTTAATGATATACCGCTACTTGGAGACATTGCCCTTCATAGCATAATCAGCCTTTTAACAGTCCACTGCTGGACTTAGGCCCACTCCGGAACTTTTTTCGCGTACTCGGGGGCGAGGGCCTATAACCGCGTCCTTGATGTCAAATTGCGGAGTCACGGTACAGCCTTCTCTAAACTGAATCGAATCAAGAGTAAATGTCACAAGAAACCAGTCATAGAGTCGTAATTATCTGTCTACCTATCTGTATGGTGTGTATGTGTGTATGTTATGGATGTTCCCTATGGACTCCAAAACGGCTGGACTAATTTTGAAGGGACTTTCACTGGCATACCGGCGCAAGATGACATTTTTCCTTCCTAAATTTAGGATTTCCGTCCCAAAATTTAAGAAGGAATTGCCATCTTGCCTTCCAAAACAGTTTATTTCTTCCAAGACTCAGCAGGATTGTCAGCAAGATGACATTTCCTTCCTAAATTTAAGGAAGGAAATCCTAAATTTAGGAAGGAAATGTCATCTTGCCTTTCAGAACAGTTTACTTCTTCCAAGACTCAGCAGGAAAGTCAGCAAGATGATATTTACTTCCTAAATTTAGGGAAGGAAATTCTAAAGAAGAAAATGCCATCTTGCTGTTCAAAACCGATTCCTTCTTTCAAGACTCAGCAGGAAAATCAGGTTTTTTTCCTGTGCATATAGCTGATAATATGAGGAGTAATCCACGCGGGTGAAACCGCGGGGTGCAGCTAGTAATATTATATATTTATGGTTGGTAAATTCCGAATGTGAATGTAAAACCTTGAACTTGACACGATGCCTGCGACAGGTTTTGTTACCGAGAACGTTGGTACTTTACATAGGTATCAGGTATTGTCTGATGCGACGGTAATTATTAATTAATTAGACATAATTAACACATTTTAACCAAGCGAAAAGAAAACTACGCAAACTGTCAACTATGCAAAACTATCACATTGTTTTTTCTTAAATCTGTGTTTTTTTTTCATCAAACTGACATGTTGTAAAAGCACAGAATAATAATCCTTCTTAATCTTAATAAAAGAGTCACTTATCGTTAAATTCGATAAAATGCCATTTGGTCAGTACTCGCTATAATTGATTCTATGGCATTTTATCGCATTTCACGATCGATAAAGAACGGCACTTGCACTGCTGCTTGTAAAAAACTACTACCGACGGACTCGATAGACGGCGTTATTTTCTAAACAGGTAAGCATCAAGTTGGGCGCCAAAAAGTTAACTGTTCGCAACGTTGAGTATGGATCCATACAGGTTGCCAATGTCACAGTCAAAGCTTAGCTCCACACGTTTTGTGTATTTAGCCAGTATCAAGCAAAACTCATTCCACAACCTTACCACGGTAAATATCTCGTAAATAATCATATAACTTTAGTGAACAACCGTGATAGTTTAAAACAGTATTTTACTGATATTTCAGTTTAAGTAAATATGGTCCAAAAGCATGTCCCAGTTACGGCTATAGTCAAATGATATACCACTGTGACAATGCTAAAGACTGAGATTTACAATAAAAATACATGGATAAAGTTCGATGGAACTTGGCCTTGAAAACAACTCATAGTCAAGATACAGATAACAAGATTGTCAGCTTATTTATCTTAGTACTAGCTGTTGCCCGCGACTTCGTACGCGTAGACTTTCATATAAACTTTCAACCCTCTATTGACATCCTTAATTCGGCCCTTTCGTAAAATCCTTTCTTAGCGGACTTCTACACCCCATAAGGAATCTACCTGCCAAATTTCAGCTTCGTAGGTGAAGTGATTTTCGAGATTTCGTGTTTAATGAATGAGTGAGTAGATGAATTTCGCTTTTATATATATGGATTTCTTTATCAGGCTTTCAGATTCCTTTTATCATATAAATAGGCACATTTATATTCTTATATTCTCTTTGTGTATCAAAGAATAATAGAAAATTGTACAACAAGTGCATAAAACAAGTCATTTTAGCCATATTATAGATGCGTGGAAGTCTCGCACTGTTCGATTTGAGCGATTGTTTCTGCCACGCACCTGTATGTTGTGGAATGGCTTACCACCTTTGGTTTTTCCTCCAACATATAACCTCAATCGCTTCAAGCGAAGAGTGAATAGAGTCCTCAAAGCTAGGCAACGCACCGCCAATGCCCCGGGTATTGTAGGTGTCCATAGGCGACGGTGACTACTTACCATCAGGTGGTCCGTCGCTTGTTTGTCTACTATTATATAAAAAAAGGTCTAAGGGGGCTAGGCCATAGGCAGCATTAAGCAGTGGACTTCTGGCTGATAATAATTATGATGAAGTATCTATATTATCGTATCACGCAGAACAGATGGCCGATGTGGCCGAAAGATTCTGGAATGGAGACCACGGACCGGTGAGCGCAGCGTAGGACGTCCACCGACAAGATGGACAGACGACCTAAAAGAGACCTCAGGAAAACGCAGGCCGCTTCCAACCAGCCCTTTTGGAGATTGATGGAGGATGTCCTATGTCCAGCAGTGTACTTCCTATAGCTGAAATGATGATGAAGATGATCTATATTGGTTTTTAAATGTGTGTATGATTGACTCGTGCTCTGTGCAAATAAATTTTCATTATCTTCATTATCTTTATGATGTTATTTCTCGGTATTTGACATGATGATACTTGACATGTTATCAGTTGAATTGGAACAACTCTGTGCGTAATGAATACGCATGATTCCCGCATGATTCTTACACACTCGATGTAGAGAACGATATGTACCGCATACCTACATATATATTAATGAAAATATTATGTAAATTAACGTGACATTATTATCTCGGGGTGACGAGCGCAACGCAGGCTTATTTGCCAACACTTAACAATTTCCTTTAAATAGCTTAATAAATCAATAGATTCCTTAATAGAATCCTTCCGTATCAGAAGTTCTATCAGGGAAAATGACGTAGCTTGCAGAACGTCGGCATATTAAAACAAGTGACAATCACAGAAAAGTAAAAAAATATCTTTTCTGTGGTGACAATGTCTTCAGTGGCAAAACCACTTAAACCTACTAATTAAACGTCCAAAATGTTAAATTTATCACCACGGGGATAAATTTAAAACAAAGCGCCAACATAAAAAGCCGGCCAAGCCGTGCTGATTTAGTTAGCTCTTTCAAGAGAAATTGTATTCTAAGATCCCGAGGCCAGGACCTGTGCCTCAGTAAAAAGCACAGCATGAACACATAGAAATACATCGTGAAGAAACCGGTATGTCCAAGAACCGCAAAAGTTCAAAGACAAATGACATTCACCAACATGCACTGGGCCAGCATGGTGAATTAGGGCCCACCCTCTCTCTGAGAGAAGGCCTGTGTCCCAGCAGTGGGAAAAAATCTAATAATGATGACATAAAACAGAGTAACCCAAGGTACGGTATTCGGTCCTCGGTAATTAACTCTCGTATGTGACCTACTTGATAAAGCGTTATCATGTCAGATTGAAGCGGGCGAAAACACCTATTAGTTTACAAAACGCAGTTTAATTTTTAAATAAATTGTAAGTACACCAAATAGATGATGAAATCGAATAAACTTTTACACGATTTTTTTAAATTTAACATATTTGTTTGTTTTGCAAGCCTAGTTTGACTCACTACCCGGCGTTCAACGAATTGAAATTAGGTAGGTACCTATATAAATTGGATGACAATGCATTAATATGGTACCATAGAGCTTTTCTGATGATGGAGTGGGAAGGTGGTCATAGGAACTAATGAACACAACAAGATAACCCTATCGTGTTTGGGCTCTTGGAATGGTCTTACAGATTTTTTAGCTTGTTAAAAAAAACATTTATTACATTTTATCATCACACATCATTTACACATCACATCATTTTTTTTTTTTTTGTCATCTTCATCATCATCAGCCAGAAGACGTCCACTGCTGAACATAGGCCTCCCCCTTTAACCTCCACACTGAACGACAGCCTGCCTTTTGCATCCACTGGATGCCCGCGACTCTCACAATGTCGTCGGTCCATCTAGTGGGAGGCCTCCCTACGCTGCGTCTTCCGGTTCGTGGTCTCTACTCCAGAACCTTTCTTCCCCATCGGTTATCGGTTCTTCGAGCGATGAACTACCTACCTTCGGTTCTACATTTGTTTGTATTTCTTATTTATTATTTTAAATTTGGATTTGATTTTACATTATTGGCATGATATGCAGTGGCGTAGCATCGGGGATGGCTTGGGGCCAATGTGTAAAATACTTTGTCACAAAAACACCTTTACAGGACACATCTCCTAATTTTCCACATTATAGACGTGTTTTCCTTCTTGAAATTTTAAATGAAACTACTCTTGAAATATTTATATTTATAAAATAAAAAAATGCTTACGATCTGTATCGATATCGCGTAACATACACACAAAAAAGTATTCAGTCGAATTGAATTTTTTTTTTCTTAATCAGTTGAATATAGCAACAAATTTCAGTTCTACCTCCAAATCCGTTGTTTTTACAAGCTTTTTATTAACCCGCAATGTTTGTATGTTAGTTTAGATCCAATCTTGCAAGCTGAATTACAACACTTCCTCTTATCTTACGGAGTTGAATTTTTACACGTTAGTTCAGTTCCGATGACGATGCATTTTCTGGTAAGCATGACCTGAATCGACACCCAGAATTATCTCCAGATAAAGGAACTCTTCAACGGTCAATGACACGAAATAATTGTGTAACGCATTTTATTATGATGCTGGTTTAAAGTTTTACTATGACATGGTCGCTGCACTCAGGGTTGACTCCTGACTAGGGAACTCCTCAATGGTTAGCAGCACAGGCATGAAACTTTGTATACGCATTCAATTATGATAACCCATTCTAAGTGTTAGTTTAGAGCATTTAAATAAAAGCTTGTTGTTAAAAATATATATTTAATGTTTTATTTAATTTTCAAATTGCGAATTACCTTTGACAAATATACAGGTCTGATCTTAGTGAAATACTTAGGGGCGTCAGAATGTAATCTCAAGATTGAACTAAGCGAAATACGTAGGGGCGTCAGAATGTAGCCTCGAACTAATCGAAATACGTAGCGGCGTCAGAATTTAGTTTCAAGATTGAACTAAGCGAAACACGTAGGGGCGTCAGAATGTAGCCTCAAGATTGAACTAAGCGAAATAGTTAGGGGCGTCAGAATGTAGCATCAAGATTGAACTAAGCGAAATACGTAGGGACGTCAGATTGAATATGGCCGCGGGTGAGAGAAGTTCACGCTATGTACAAGATACGCCGTGTACCCCGCACACCTAGTTACGTCGGCGTCCCTGATGCTGACAAGTTTATGACGAATGGAGCAAGACGTGAAATAACTTAATTTTGAAAGAACGTCAGTGCAACAACTAAGAGCAGTGCATTGCCTCATAGCAATTCGTCACGGCTCAAACTACTTTATACATTCCTCAATACTCAATAATTTATAGCATAAAAAAGGTAAAAAGAGGTCCTAATTAAAGGTAGCTTATACATCACATCAAAGGAGGATGGGCAGCAGCGTCCTATTAGTACACGGTGAACGCACTGCGATCTCCAAGCCGCCTGCCAAGCGTGGGGATTATGGCAACACCCCTCTCTAAGAGGAAGGCCTTGTTCAGCAGTGGACATTTAATGGATGATAATGTAATAATGTATACATCACATCAAAGGTACAGAAAGTAGATCCCACGAAAAGTTTCGTGAAAAGTTACCAGCGCTTCAAAATGCAATAATTTTTACCGAGTTCAAAAAAGGAGGGGGTTCTCAATTCGTTTTTTTAAGGTTTGTTACCGAATTCCGTCATATAACAACCAATTTGGAAAATTATTTAATTTATAATGTAAAATATATCTACTTACTTTCAGATTGGTCCCATAGAAATGTCATCAAAATCGGTTTAGTAGATTGGCTTTTAAATTAAAATAACAATATAATTCGGTTACTTAGATGACAATATTAGGTATACCATTCAAGTAACCGAAATTGCTTATTTTACTAATTTTGTGACGTCAGTTTGTTTTAAATGTTTATCGGGACTTATCACGTCAGTTTTTTAATTGATTAAATTATGTAGACAAGTATTTGTTCATTCAAATTGATTTATTCGTTCATTAATTATTAATACATCTAACCTGGGCAACCTGGATAGATCGTATATAAGTAGAGACCTACTTACGCTAAATAACCTCTGCCGGTTCGGATTTCATAAAAAAGTAAAAAAAAACTCGATATAAAACTATAAAACTCTTTTCATATAAAAGAGAAAAAAATATCAACTAATTTCATCATAAAACCCGCCAAAAACAATACCTGTTCAGTCTTCAAACACCCGCGCGTCCGCCTGTCACAACACTTTGTCAACAAATAGTGATGCGAAATTACGTAACGTGCGCAAATATCGATAATAATAGAAAACGCGCGGCGAGCGTGCTGCGCGATCTCTCACCGTCTTTGCACTGAAGCCCTGCAGAACTATACGTCGCCATTCGCTGCCTGCTATGTACTCCTGTTAGTGTTGGAAAGGAACTATCGATATCGACTTTAAAATAGATCTGTGGCAATTTAAAAGATATCAACGTGTATGTGTCCATATTTTTAAACAAAAAAGTCATTTCTCTTTTATTTTTTTTTTTAAATACGCTTTTTATGATGTTTTAATTATTTTTAGTAATCATATGTCAAGATGTATTTTATTTAACATTTTGTTTTGTTTTCATAATTTATTCACCGACCTGCAATTATAATTTTGCAATTCAATTGTAATCCTGTATTTTTAAAATTAATTAGTGAATAAGTAATTGATTAAATACCTCACTGATTAAATAAATAAATAAATAGCGTAGGTAAAAAATAAATATAAATAAATTGCAGAATTGTCGTGTTAACTAATAAAATATTTTAACATCAATGTTCTGGCAGTAAAACAATGAGTGGCAATAATTCACAAAGCTATGTTTGCCATTTTATTAAACACTTGAAGGAATTGTTCTTGTAAGCTTTTACTGCTTATCAGCAATAAATGTTATAGCCCTTGTTTAATAGAGTTTTAAGCACTTAAATGTATAAACTATTTATATTTGTCTCCTTATCTGCATTAATCAATGATAAGAAAAGATGTCAAACATCAGTTAACAATGCACAAGCATATAAGTGTTGGGCAAAATACTATCTATACTTTTATCGATATACCTAATTAAAAAAATATATAAATTAACACTATAAACTATGTCAGAACATTAAAAGTTCTTTTTTTACTAGGTATCGATGAAATTCCATGTCTACAATATCCGAGCGCATACAAGAACCTACAATAAATTAGTAAATACTTGTGTAAAACTTTCCTCGCCCCTGATAACGACTATTGTCTGTATAATATATGATTGTACGCGACACGTGTCAATGTCTTGACTAAGTGGTCATGTGATGTGAGTTGATATATCTTGTCTGTAAATAATTAAATACACCTAATTATCTAAAACTAGCTGACCTGACAGACGTTGTACTGTCTTAGAACTGTCAAACACGCAAAGTTAAAATTGTAAATCTTATTTTTTTTACACCTTGGGTTACATTATTGGAGTTTTAGTAAGGATGCCCATTTTTTTTTAAAATATAATACATCCTATGTTACCCGGGGATAGTGTAGCTTCCCAACAGTGAAAGAATGTTTAAATCGGTTCAGTAGTTTCGGAGCCTATTCAATACAAATAAACAAACAAACAATCAAATCTTTCCTCTTTATAATATTACTACTAGCGACTAGCGGTCCGCCCCAGCTTCGCACGGGTATAGTTTATAGCCCATGTCACCCCGGGCGAGTGTAGCTTCCCGTCAGTGAACGAATTTTTCAAATCGGTTCAGTAGTTTCGGAGCCTATTCAATGCAAACATACAAACAAACAATCAAATCTTTCCTCTTTATAATTAGTACTAGTAGGCCGCCCCTGCTTCGCACGGGCGAAGGCGGGATATATAGCCTATGTCACCCAGGGACAGTGTAGCTTCCCAACAGTGAAATAATTTTTCAAATCGGTTCAGTAGTTTCGGAGCCTATTCAATGCAAACAAACAAATCTTTCCTCTTTATAATATTAGTATATATTAGTATAGATATAATAGTAAAATTGAACGAGGGAGACATTCTCTACCCAACTTTTGTACTCGTTGCATCATCCCGTCTCTAGTTACCTAATTATATTACTTTTCACACCACCTGCTCGACAATTTCCAATTACATATCATGCAATCTCAACGTAAAGTAAAGCATTATCTCTTAAGGGATATAAAGTTGTATGAAACTCTCTAGGGAATAAAGTAATTTGAATTTGGAACGTCAAATTCATGAGGAAACTCGTGGAAAACTCTAAGTAAAAAAATGCCCACATGTCATTGTAAAGAGGTTTGTTCGAAAATTGAACTGGCCACCATAAGCAGAACTAAGAAAAAAAGGTGCTTTTACAAAGAATGTGGAACAAAACACGGTGTTTGGTGCTGTGATTTTCAGTGAGCCCTGGCTTTTTATTGTCTCGCAGAAGGTGTGAAAAGTAGATTATGCTACTCTGGAAAAAAGCCTGTTTTCGACTTTATATAACTTTATGCCGCTCGTGACGTAAGATGCTGCTTTATTCCCTTAGTACATAATCTACTATTATTACCAATACTTTCTTATCATCATCATCATCATCAGCCAGAAGACGTCCACTGCTGAACATAGGCCTCCCCCTTTAACCTCCACACTGAACGACAGCCTGCCTTTTGCATCCACTGGATGCCAGCGACTCAAATACTTCCTATACCTAATCCGATTTTTAATAAGTCTCTTTGAGCTGCCAATCTCCTCCTGACTGACTGTTGCCGATATCTTAGCGCGTTGTTATTTTGATAACAAAAATAATATCAAAATTTACTTGTTTAAAAAAAAAATTGAAACATCTATTTTTGCTTCTTGTCAGTAAAAACGTCTCATATGCCGTGACGGACGTGACGTCATATGCTCTGTTATTCCGTTTCACATCTGCCGGGCGTCCCGTGACGGCCAACTTTTTTTCTAAAGTATTTCGTCATCCAATTGATTAAGAGTGATATTTAGGTTGTTTGGTTTTCGTTCAATTTAAAATACCATTGAGTTAGATAAAAAACTGATTGTTAGCAATCAGGAAGTCTATTTACGTTTGATTCCCAGAAATCGTGCCTTAATTAGATATTTATACGTGTTCAAATAAAATCAATAAGTTAAATGTAACAAAAAATGCTAAATAAGTAAGTGCCAATGTACTTCTTTTGTTTAGGTACGTTACCTATTTATTTAAGCACAAGTACAACGATTTTCTCCTTTTTTGAAGTCGACTGAATTTTTTTATCTTTAACTTCGTCACATGAAAATTAAAATAAAAAACAACAAATTATAACCTAACTATTAATCTAATAAACCGTTACCACTGGAAATCGTTCCTAAAATGCTGGCCCCCATTACCACATCATTGTACCCATCATTATGAACAAGTTTTACTATGGGACCCATCGAGAATCGAGATACACTTCCTATAGAGTCACATCTCTCAGTGAAAACAGTCAAAAAAACATATATTGTATCGATTATATATTTCACAATACTTCATTTACTTCATTTTACACGTTATGTCGCTTGCAAAGTGTTCCACGTTAGCTGTCCGCTATGTCATCGTAGTTCTGGCATCGTGCGGCGTTGTAGTCGGATCGCGATTACCTTGTAACTAACCAAAAGTCGGCGCAATTCGTAGCAGACGCCGAGTTTTGATTCGGACATTTTTTTGGTACGATTATGACTCTATATGTATTGTATCTCGATGATGGGACCACACTAAAATCATTAGAAACGCGTAACTTGTCATACTTATGACAAAACTTCAATATTATTCGAACACGTTCTGACTACCTATAACTTTTTGATTTATAGCAAGGTTATAACGCACGCCAAGCCACGCCAGCACGCAGAACAGATGGCTGATGGGACCTTGATGGGGCCGAAAGGTTCTCGAATGGAGACCACGGACCAGTAAGCGCAGCGTAGGACATCCACCCACAAAATGGACAGACGACCTAAAAGAGACCGCAGGGAAACGCTGGCAGGCTGCTTCTAACCTTTGGAGATCGATGGGGAAGGCCTATGTCCAGCAGTAGACGTCCTATGGCTGAAATAATGATGATGACTTGCCTACAAAATTTCATGACGATCGGATCGGATAATGATGATGATGATTATTATTACACTTTAACACTCGAAAATACACAAGTTTAGGAAATAATATACTGAAGCGATGTGCTTTTTCACGTTGCCGTTGCCGTCAAAACTCTCAGGTTATTTTTACAGAAATTACTACACAATACTTACATGTCAGCACGTCGGTTTGATTCCCATCTAACAGACGTCCCCTCCAATATCTTCAATTCCGAACGCGGCAGTTGATTCCAAACGCCAATAAAGTTATTTCCTCGTCTGTACGCACTGTACAATCATTCTAATAATAGGTAGGTTCAATTCAGTTTCATTTGATTGCTAACACTTCCTGGAAAACGTATCTATTTAATTATTATGTTTTTACCTATCAAATTATTATACCCTGGTACGCCTCTAAGAAGAATCACACTATCGCTTCACAGTACTTAATTCCCTACTTCCCCGCAACTCTACTTTCCTACTTCCCCACATCCCTACTTTCCCACTTCCCCACATCTCTACTTTCCTACTTCCCCACATCTCTCCTTCCTTATTCCCACTTTAATATTATAAATGCCAAAGTGTTTTTTTTTTTTTTTATGCCATAGGTGGCAAACAAGCAGACGGGCTGCCTGATGGAAAGCAGTCACCGTCGCCTATGGATACTTGTAACACCCGAGGCATCACAAATACGTTGCCGACCCTTTAGAACTCGATTAACTCGCCTTTTGAAGAACCCCATGTTGTAGCTTCTCGGAAACACCAAGTGTGTCTTTGTTATAGTAAATAAGAGAGCACAGATCGATGTTATTATTTGCCTATCTTCTTGTAGTTCAAGGGCCGGAGAGTGACAATAACAGCCTCTTATACCAAATTTGACGGTTTTAAATAAATTTTATTCAGTTAAATTACAATATTTGAGCTGGAAAAAATACATGTCACAGATTTGAGTTCTTTTTCAATCACAGCTCACAAATGCCAGTCCCATCCAACCCATGTTTGTAATTGTACCCCTTTAACATGGACTAATAATATTAAATACCTTGGATATATATTGATTCTTACCTAAGTTGGAAAGTTCAAATTGATAACCTTATGTCAAGAACTAAACGATTAATTTATATTTTTAAACATTTCAGAACATCAGCAGATAAAGACACCCTAAAATTGTATATTATTCACTTGCCCAATCAATATTCTCTTATTGTGATACTGTCTGGGGTGGCGTATGTAATTCTAATTTGCTAACTCTTGAGCGGGCACAAAGAGCCATATTAAAAGTCATGCTCAGAAAGCCCATTAGATATAGCAAAAACATCCTTTACAAAGAGGCCGACGTTTTAACTGTAAGACAACAATTTCTGCTTCACACAATCATCCGGAAACATAAACAACAACCATACAATTCTGAAGATGACATTCTTCGTAGATGAGGCAGTCTGCCCCACTGTAACATTCCGCACAATGCTCGCTTCCAGGCATAGTGTAGCCTTCGCAAATTTCCTATGTAACAAAGTCAACAAAATTTTTATTATCTCCTCCTGTTATTAAAACTTTAAAAAGTAGTAACAGATTTCTAAAAAACATCATCCTACCAAGAAACAGAACAATTAATAAAATTCCATAGCTGACACAATAATATTTTCTAGTCACATATTATATATCTATTATTATTATTTATTTATTCCATTACTAAACTGCATGCTTACGATAAGTGTTATATCAAATAAATAATACTTATGATATTATTGTAATTCTAATTATTTAACTGCAAAAATTTTCATAATTTAATAAATTCATAAGACCTTTTAATTGTATAACTGCATTATATTATTCTTTAAAATGAGTACTTCACGCTGAGGGCACTGGCACCTGTAGCACAGTTTAATCACTAGTATGGGGGCCAGCCAGTTCCACAGTTCATAATAACAATCATCTCTTTGTATGTTCTATACCTAGATATACAATTATTGTTACTGTCTAATTTTTGAAAGTTTTGGTCAATAAATATTTTATTATTATTTATTATTATACATCTGTGTTTGAGTTTATGATTTGGTTCACAACACGATAGAATAAACTTTCCTCGATCAAAAAAATATCTGAAACAAAGTCGATTTAGTTTTTTTTTTTTCGTTTTATGCTCTAATGAAAGCTCGTAACAACCTAACCGTAACAAGCTGGAAATTGCATGTACTGAAAGGCAATCCTATTCAAAAAAAATTGATTTGGATAGATTTTTGATAGTGAATAGTTTAGTTTTTTAGTGAAATTAAAAGCGTAAAAAGGTCGCGAAAATTTGCGAGCGCCGCGTTCAATACCGCGCCAGGCGTCATCGAGGTCGAACCTATGTTCGTTTTTGTCGTTGCACTCCCCCCGCAGGTGTCCTGACTCTTGCGTGGCAAAACACATCCCTATAACTTGGCGGGGGCTGAGGGAGCGTTTTTTTGCCTACGCGACTCGGATAATAGGCCGTTGGATCCGCTAGATTGTGAAATGCCGCGCTGCCTGAATTTGGGTGTCTTCAAAATTGCGGGAAATTAAAAAATACTGGTTTCTTCTAGGCAAGCGTGTTCCATTATCTATCATCATAGTCAACCTATACAATCTATATTCACATAATACTAGTCCACTGCTGGACATAGATACACACTGATGGCCTCTCTCAATGCACGCCACTCAGACCGATCTTCGGCTGCCTATCGTATATCGTCACTCCAACGAGTACAAGACCGCCAATGATTTTTAATCTAAACGTTTCCTATGAAAGCCTTAGAAATAACTACAAACAGACTTGCATACAAGCGCTGATTTGTTCCAGTAGACAGAGACCTCGCTTCTCCCGGTCAATAATTTAGCTGACTGTAGAATACTGCGTCAATTATTTACCTTTAAAAGTGTTGGCTCTACCAACATTAGCTATTATTATGTCACATCGCACACTCGATTACAACGCAACGATAATTTGTACTTAAGGTCTTAACTCAGTGCATTATTTTCATCCAACTTTGCATCGTCATAACTTGAAGAGTAAACCCATCGCGCTACCATTCCTATAGTCACAATCTCTCAGTGAAAACAGTCAAAAAACGTCCGAGCGCTGTACATACATCGTATCAATTATATGCTTCACAATGCCACATTTACTCAAATTTATAGTCGTTAGGTATGTCACTTGATCCTCAAGCCACCTGCCAAGCGTGGGGATTATGGCAACGCCCCTCTAAGAGGGAGGCCTTGTTCAGCAGTGGACATTTGATGGCTGATGATGTATGTATGTAGGTATGTCACTTGCATAGTGTTCAACGTTAGTTGTCCGCTATATCATCTTAGCACTGGCATCGCGCGGCTCTGTAGTCAGATCGTGGTTACAATATAATACAATACAATATTTCTTTATTACACACCGAAAATACAAATGAAACTTAAACTAACATAAAAAACAAATATACGGCAGTATAATGGGCGGCCTTATCGCCTTAAGCAATTTCTTCCAGGCAACCTTTGGATGGACAGGACTAAAGAAATTGAAAAACGGTTACCTTGTAACTAACCAAAAAGTCTGCGCAATTCGTAGCGTGCGCCAAGTTTTGGCTCGGTTTTTTTTGGCACTATTGTGACTCTATATGAATTGTATCTCGATGAGTAAACTTCTAAAACAAACTGTTATTAGCTTCACGGTCTAGCCAGTAGCCACCAGTAAGCCCTTCGAGTATGGGCTCCTTTAGATAGATAGATATATCTTTATTGTTCACACCAGAAATGACATACAAAAGATCATCATCATCATTATCAGCCTATTTAATGTTCGTCCACTGTTGGACGTAGGCCTCTCCTAAAGAACGCAACAAGGCACGATCTTCTGCTTTTCGCATCCACTTGCCACCAGCCGCTTTTCGCAGGTCGTCACTCAACCTGGCTGCAGGGCGTCCTACTCTACGCTTGCCGGTACGCGGTCTCCACTCTAGAACCCGTCTACCCCAGCGGTTGTCAGTTCTTCTACAGATAAGGCCAGCCCATTGCTACTTCAGCTTGCTAATTCTTTGAGCTACGTCGGTTAGTTTAGTTCTTTGTCGGATAATCTCATTTCATACATAAGATAAAAACAACTTAAAACTAGTGAAACAATTGGCAACAATAGCAATATATTATATTTAGCAATTGGTTTTATTTTATTTTATACTAGCGACTCGCCCGCCCGGCTTCGCACGGGTGTAATTTACGTGCGAAGCCGGGGCAAGTAGCTAGTTATATATATATAAACCTTCCTTGAAAATGTATCTAACTGATGGTGAAAACCGCATCAAAATCCGTTGCGTGGTTTAGGAGGAGTTAGCGGCTATACAGACATACAGACAGACGCGGAAAGTGACTTCAATTTATACTATGTAGAGATGAATAATATTGCGGTATTTTATGACATTACTCTAGATTTTATTACGCCTACTAACTAGGAAAAACATGATACAAAGTGAATAATATTGTTTAAACACCTATTTGCATGCAATTTTATATGTCTGCATGATTTGCTCATGTTTTGTGTAAATAAATTATTTTTATATTTGCGGTTGTAAGTTTTTGCTAGGTAGGTACCTATTCCAAGGTCCAGAAAAAAATAGAGACTGCGGTAACCCCTTAAATAAACGTAGCAAATTCTCACAATCACGTAATAAAAAGGCGAGTACAATACTTTAATCGGTTACACGACAAAATAATAGGAAACAGTTTTCTGACCTCCACACACACACACACACTTTAATAGCACTCCTAACATACTCAAACACACACGCACACACGAGCGCGCGTGCTGAACTGAAACTGCACTGTGACGCATTGTTTTAAAACATTGAAAAGTGTTTACTTTTGTAGCGATGATAGCTCCTGCGCTATCATCGCTACAAAAGTCCGGAATCC
This sequence comes from Agriopis marginaria, assembly GCA_932305915.1. Lineage (NCBI taxonomy): Eukaryota > Metazoa > Arthropoda > Insecta > Lepidoptera > Geometridae > Agriopis > Agriopis marginaria. Next base: position 12,712,065 of record OW029914.1, on the reverse strand, counting down.
TATTACTAATCTTTCCCATACCATACCTTACCTTTACCTTTTCCTACCTTTCCCTTTTTTCTTTACGCTATCTAGGTATCTGTTGTAGAGAAATAAAATGTATTATGTTCTTATGGCTAAATGATAGATGTGTTAAGCCAAAGTATTGATTAGTCTATGATTAACGAATGCTTGTTTATGGTCACTTCCTGATCCTTGTATTCTCTTTGGATTCATCAATGGCCGTGCCTGTGGGTTTTTCCCGTACATCGTAATGCGATTGTGAGTCATTGTTGTTATTGTCCTATCCATAAATAATATCGCACTGAGGAATAGTGAATATTACACAGGCGATTGCTCTGAACACAAGAATAGTTTTATTTATACGACGATCCCTGCCTGACACGTCCTCCTATATAATAGAAGACTCAACATCTCTGTCCGTCCTACCTTTAAGCGGTTGTATCTTTTGAACCATAATAGACAGCTAGTTAAAATTGTAACAGAATAATGTACACCTTCTTAATGTTACGACGGATTAACTAATACTTTGAAAATAAAAACCATTTAACTTAAAATAATCAATATTTCATTAAATATTTTTGCCCTTGAGTTATGAGTGTAAAAACTACTTACAATCTATATCTACTCAAAGGTAAAAAATGTTAAAATACCTATACACACCCAAAAGTAAAAAAAAATAGGCAGCCATGGGGACTGCCGACAGAAGTGAAAACTAATGCGTCACATTAGCATGTCGGTGACGCGAACCAATAAGTTTTATCCCTAACAAAAATCGCTCAACGCGGCTAAAGAAGTTTTCACTTCATAAACAAATAATAAACACCGGCCAACTGTAATTCGGGCGCGCGCCAAAGATCCCGAATTGAATGAAAGAAAACACATTTTTAGGCGGTGACTCGCAACTGGCCGAATTTAATAAGCCAGCTAAGTGCGAGTTGCGTGCCGTGAGGGCTGAGGGTTCCGTACCACAAAAAAATTCAAAAGTAGTGCAAAATGACAACATCACGTCCATGGCCCTGATTCCATAAAATGAAACCCGCGCGTAACCTCTAAAAATTTGGCCTCTATTTCCGTACCTACACTTGGGATACGGAGCCCTAAAAAGTAAAAGGTTCCTTCAACTATCTATACCTATGCAAACATCACGTCATGTCGTTGCTGCGTGAAAGAGGAACAAACAAACACACTTTCGCATTCATAACATTAGATAAGTAAAGACACGAATACTTCTTACTAATAACCTCTTCGACCAAAATAAAATTACTGGACGGGCCATAACCATTGAACTTGCTCAGTTAAAACGAGTCAAAACCGTCGGATAGATACTTCAACATCTAATTATAACCATGTACATAGTTACATAGTTTACAGTACATTTGTTACAAAAAGTAGATAGCTGTTTTTGTTATATTATTACACTTCAAGAATTAAGCACATGAAAGCAAAATTTTGTCAGATGTTTCGTTATCGTATTCGTGTAACAAAAGTCTTGTGTCGCATTTCCTAAGGCTAGAGGCCGACTGAAACGAAGTGAGCGCCGGCGCTCATTTTGTAATCTTCAAAAATGCGCTCCTTCTGGGCCCGTCCATTAATTTTATTTTGGCCGAAGATTTACCAAGTAATAGTAGGTAGGTACTCAAAATAGTTAAAGCGAAAGTCGTTGTGTCACCAAACTCTACAAGACTGTCCTTGACCCTCGCGGCGCTTGTCTGATATACCTACCACAGCAGCGTCGGTTAGTTCTTGGCACGGTTTGTTGTTTCCCATTTGCCCACTCTGGTGTTGTTACGCACATGCTAACTATGTAGATTTGATTGGCTCAATTTATAGCTTATTCTGGGAAAAGCGCAATTTGAATGTTGGAAATAACGCCTTTGATAAGGCCAGGGCCCTTACGCCTAGCTGCATAATGCAATCCAGTTTAGGTGATAAAAAAATGTTGCGCGACCGTAAACCGTATCTGGGCGCGTTAAGGTTCACGTTGGCGTGATTTTCCGAACTGCGCGGTTTTAACGTTAGTTTGAGACCGTGTAAGGAGTTGGCCGTAGGACAGACGGACAGACATCGTAGGGTTAGTAATAGGGTCCCGTTTTTACCCTTTAGATACGGAACCCTAAAAAACAATGAATCTGTGAAATAAAAAAACTTTTCGGGCATTGTTACGGACTCCTAGCTAGAAAATACTAAAAATATTCCGTGCTGGAAGAAATGTCCACGCTCGAGTTCAGGTAATCTCTTGACCTTTCTCTCTGATAGAGATAGCGATCGGTGAGACTGGTTAGCAGAAGGGAAACAAATTAAAATTAAATAAAATCTTTTAACCCTTTTGTTCGCAGCATCAAGCCAATCGTCAAAATGCGACCCCTTAATTTGCTAATCTTGCTAGCTGATTTTATACACAGGTTCCTCAACCTGTATAAAAAAAAATTAAGCCTGTTGTTTTGGCAATAGCAATAAGTTTGTTCGAGCGCTTAGCTTGTTTTAAAACTTTTGAGAGCTTTTCAATACGAAATTTGAATTAGCAGTTTGGTTTGTTGCTTTGTTTTCCCGGGGGCCTCCCAGGGGGAGGCCCCCGGCAGGCGGCACAGGGGCGGAATAATTAATGGAGCTTATTTTGCCGGGCGGGGCTGATGACATAGAGTGCCATCCGCTGAAACACGGGGGCCCATGAAACTAATTTTCCTATCTGGCCGGCATAGGGCCAGGCTACGGGTTCTTTATTATAAAAGAACTTATCAGTCATCAGACTAGGCAAGGTATGGTAGAAATTTATGCTCCTTGCAAACGATGCACCGCGCCCCGCCTGCAACGAGTTACAATACAACACTTTCTGCTTAGGGTAGTGGAAGATGCTTAGTAATCTTGCTCTAAGCAAAAAGTGCTGCAGCACCACTCGCGCGAGTTTACTGCGCATCGTCTACAACGGGCGTCACTGAGGATCAGTAACGTTTTTAGTTGAAAATGCAGATTTATAGTGCTAAGAAATCCTTAACATATAGTGAAAAAATATTGTTCTACGACAACTAACTAACTAACTAACTAGCGGCGACCGTCCCAGTGACGTCACACACACCTGGGTACATTACTTTTAGCGGCAGGATTGGCATGATGTCATAAGTAATGGTCCGATTTGGATAATCCAAAAAGATATATTATGATAAGATATATCTATTTTCATTGCTTCTATTATGAATTTGCTATTACTTTACTGATCCTCATTGTAGGTATTATTGTTACCAAGGATTCATAGACTAAGAGGATAGATACCTAATCACTGAGAAAACTGTTGTTGTTACAGACACACGGCAGCGACGTGCCACGAGAAGGACTATAGTAGGTACTCTCAAGGGCGTAGCTGCAGCCCCTACCGTACCGTACGTAGGTTTTACCCGAGTGGATACCCTCGATAAAAGTAGCCTAAGTACCTACTCCAACATCAGCTATCTGCCAGTGATAGTCCCGTCAAAATCGGTCCGTTTTGTCGTCCATAGAGAACGTACTCGTAACTATAAACATACATCGCCTTTTATCTACACCTACTTCTATACTAATATTATAAAGAGGAAAGATTTGATTGTTTGTTTGTTTGTTTGTTTGCATTGAATAGGCTCCGAAACTACTAAACCTTCTTTCACTTTCTTTCTTTGAAAACTTCTTTCATTGTTGGTAAGCTACACTATCCCCGGGCGACATAGGCAAAATTATATTAAAAAAAAAATAGGGATCCTTACTAAAACTCCAATAATGTAACCCAAGGTGTAAAAAAATAAGATTTACAATTTTAACTTTGCGTGTTTGACAGTTCTAAGACAGGACGTCTGTCAGGTCAGCTAGTAAGTATATTATAAGAGAAGAGATATTATGATTGAATTAATTGTGTACCTATCTACATACGTGGAAGTCTCGCACTGTTCGATTTGATCGATTGTTTCTGCCACGTACCAATAAGTTGTGGAATGGCTTACCAGCTTCGGTTTTTCCTACAAAACATAGGTAACCTCAATTGTTTCAAGCGTGGAGTGAATAGAGTCCTCAAAGGTAGGCAACGCAACGCCAATGCCCCGGGTATTGTAGGTGTCCATAGGCGACGGTGACTACTTACCATCAGGTGGCCCGTCGCTTGTTTGTCTACTATTATATTTAAAAAAAAACACAACATTATTTCCGTTATATACCTATAGTAATAAATTAATAAAATTTATTTCAGGTTAGGTATATCACCCATAGTAATACATCAATTAAATTAAAAGAAAATGATAAAAATAATGCAAATAAAACAACAAATTATTTTTATTTTTAATGACTTGCAATTCCTCTTAATTATTTGAAACGAGTAGAATATAAATACAAAGGTAAGTACAGTAAGCACAGCGGATCTTTGTGTCTCTGAAGTTGGCTGCGAGACCTGGGGGTCTAGACAAGAGCCACTTTCTGTTAGCGTTCACACCTGCGGAAAGATGAAATTGTATGAAAATGACATTAGCTTAAGATAATTTCTCTTTAGCTAATGTCATTGTCAATGTAATTTTCATACAATTTCATCTTTCCGCAGGCGTTGACGCTAACAGAAAATGGCTCTTGTCTAAACCCCCTGCGCAATAGCTATTTTTGTGTTGCAAGGGATGTGCTAGAGTCTGGCTAATGAAAGTTGAGACTGAAAACGCCCGCCAAATTTAAAAATATCAGCATTAAAACCCCAAACATTAGTATGAAATGCCTGGAATAATCTCACTTGATACTTATAAGTTATAAATTTTTATAGTAATACAGTCAGAACACAGTAATGTTTGCATTTCATATTAATTTTGGGGTCGCAATGCGTTTTTTTTTTTTATTTGGCGGGCGTTTTCAGTCTCAACTTTCATTAGCCAGACTCTACTTGCGCAATGGTTCGCAGAGCCTAACTTCAGACACAGAAGACATAATAAACACTTCAGAGTCACAAAGATCCGCTGTACGTACCTACTGGTAACCTATGTCAGTTTTAAAGTTTAGAACAGTAACTGGCAAAAATGTGTAAGCAACGAATCCACGCACAATTTTCCTAAACTCTACTTTTTTGACCTGAAAATTTATAATTGGTTTGTGGTTGAATATAATTCATAAGAGATACTACAAGTATCTCTTCAAATACGGAAAATACGCGTATTATTATCCGAACGCAGATCCAAAAGGATTAGCATTCTTGAATGCAGACGCTGGATCTGCACTTCCGCCTGGTGGAGTAGGAGGTGCGGCTGGTAGTCCAGGAGGTGCGGCTGGTGGTCCAGGAGGTGCGGCTGGTGGTCCAGGAGGCGCGGCTGGTGGTCCAGGAGGTGCGGCTGGTGGTCCAGGAAGTGCGGCTGGTGGTCCAGGAGGTGCGCCTGGTAATCCAGGTGAACCTGGTAAGCTTGGTACTCCTCCACTTGGCAAGCTTGGTACGTTTCCCGCTCCTGGAACACTTGGTGTATCCGAACCGGCTGGTTTGATAAATGCTTCTCCCCCTATTTTGAATCCCGGAATAGATATAGGGGGGATGCAAGCGAAGGCTTTATCCAATGAATACGAGAGCACCAGCGCTGTGACAAACACAGCGGCCGAATACTTCGTCATTTTGTTGAGTACTGAAAACAAACGCTTATGTAAATTTACACATAAAAAGATCTAGAACAGGGCCCAACTCCTTACGGTCTCAAACTCTAAGCTGGGTTGCTTAAAACAGCTAGGTGTAAGGCCCCTGAGCCTTCTAACAAAATTATCGCAAAGCGACTGCCAAGGCGCTTGCCTAGGGCTCGATGCAGCTGATTCCGTTGCAAGTGCTACCAATGTAAGAAAAAAAAGGAAGAAAAAGAAAAAAAATCGCAAAAAGATACTATACTATATAATAGTACCACTTGTAGTACTTATAGTACCTACTATACTATACTACTACTTACTTATTACTATACTTTTTTTCCTGGGCTAGCGCCTTTATTAACTAAACAAAATACAAGCTAAAACTAAAACTACAAATACAGTTAGACTGCCCATAGACCGTTGAAGGTCTAAAGACAATCCAAATGCTCAAGCCCACTACCAGTTGGCAGCGTACCCAGCATGCTGGCGGCATTACCACGTTGAATGGCAATGCTTATGCGTTGAGCCAGAAACACGCCAGCATTTTGGTCACGCGTCGCATTAACCAGTCGCTCTGAAAGATTTTTGAAAATGAGGTGAGCTCCCGGTCCCCAAGGGCCCAATGTCTCGACCCCAAACGCCTCAAATATGTAACCACTGCCGAGGTTAGCATATTTGCGTCGCTTGTGCTGCTCTGCCGAATTGGCAGCCGCGCCAGCCCTACCCTGTGTCTCAGGAAGATGTGACGGCGCCAAAGTATCAACACAAGTTGCGTTCCATACAAGGGGCCGCCCCAAACTCCACGGCACAAGTGTCATACCGTCAGGCCTCCTTCCATCGTCGCGCGCAAGACCACTCGGTTCGAGCACAGCTGCGACATTGGCGGTGGAAAGAGCCCTGCGTATGATGTCGTTCAGGCTAGCGTGTCGGCCAATACGACCAGCGCTTCTCGAGCAAGAGAGACCATGGTGACCGAGCTGGTCAACAGCAGTACCACACTGACAGCGATGGGCCTCACAGCACCTTGCATCCAAGCGTAAGCTGACAGCTAGACGAAATGCGGTTGGATCTAAAAGGCTACCCGTGTTAAAAGAGGGCATAGCTTGCAACCAAAGTCCCGATTCCCAAACAGAGACAGCAAGAATACGAGCGCGATCTGCAACACTAGGACACGTATCTAGTAGCGATTTCCGTGCTAGTTCTCAGATCGGCCGATCCCACAGTCTCTGGGAAGACAATTTCCTGGGAAAATCGGTGTTTGGACAAGCAAGCCTCCAAGCATTCATTGCCTCTTTCGAATGAGATACAACTACATCGGAAGGGCTTAAAGAGGGTGCAAGGATTTTTTCTATTAATTTATGAGTACTATGAAATAAGGACAAGAATGCCGGTAACGCAACACTTGAAATGGCGGACCCCTAAGCCTCCTAACCTTACAGGTAGTGAGGCTTGTGACCATGTCCTGTCACTCAAATCAACATTCAAAACCGATATTAGAGACGACATTGTCTAAGCTCGAAAGGAGCTCACCGTGTTTCCACAGTGGACTACATCACTATACATACATTACTATACTTATATTATGCTTGTCCGCAAATTCACTTCCAAGTTATGTCGAGCACTTGACAGATTAGCGACGGAAATTCTAGTAAAAATTTCTACTAAAGTGCGGCCACTGAGAAAATGCGATTGGAAATTGCCATGAAATTGCAAAAAGCGGACGAAAACGGTAAGTTCTGAGCATTTTTACTAGCTTTTTGAAGTTAAGATAGCCAATACAGAAAAATATTAATTTTCATTCAGGTTTTTAGGATGTTATTGCAGCTGTCAGACGCCCCCACCCCCCGTTTTAACAATATCTAGTTTAGTTAGCAACAAAATGTAGATTATTAATGAATTGATTAACTTAAAAGTCAGTAAGATTTATGTCTACTATTGATGCAGACTATTGATGCGAAGTGTTGGTTGGAAAGAAACTTCAGAATCTGAACCACCGGCGTAAAGTCGCAAGCTTGTCGGTATTTTATAGGATTTTCCACGGAGAGTGTGCAACGGAACTTCACGAACTTGTTCCCCCATCACCTTTTCATTACCGGACGTCCAGACGAACGGCAAGGTGTCACCCTTACTTGGTCATTTATTCGCACCAAGCGTTTAGACTCCAGCAAAACAATGGAACGCCTTGCCCCTGTCTGTTTCAGCAGCATTACAATCTTGGAGTGTTCGAGTCTAGGGTTAATAGGTTATTACTGGGCAAACGTGCTCCATCTTCGACCGCATCATCGCTTTCCATCAGGCAAGATCGCGTTCAAAAGTTAGCCTAGACCGATGTAAAAAAAAAAAATAACTTTCCTGCCCACTATCCATAGCTTTGCATATCTTTAGTACCGGACTATCGGACCTTAGCTAGTTGATGCCCTCGGACTAGGATTATATCTACCGGTGCTTTTTCAAATCATATCTGTCAGATTGCCACTCGTAGCTCCAACGTTAGCCACGACAGAATATTGTTGGATGTAAGAAATCCATGTGGATATTATAACCTACACACAGTAAAAAGTAAAAAACTACATACAAAATAGTAACGACTATAGCCAAGCGAGACGCAGCCGCGCGCGTGCATTCACCTTGAAAAAGAATGCCTAATGCGGTTGAAATTATAGTCGGAGTGACCGGCTTAATCTTACGTGAGTAATTCCCGTGTAATATAAATAAAATGTGTTAATACCACGTCAGTTTCTATAATAAAGTTTTCTTACCTATAAATTTAATCCAAAAGAGATTTCTAGACTTTATCCGACGTCAACAACTAAATGCGGATTGAAATTTCTTCAGTCCTCTTTTGTAAGGATGCAAAGTAAACTGAGTTCGGCATAAATATTATATTAAAACATATTTTAGACAGTATAAATACACAAAATCAATATAAAAACACTTGTGTCACCATAAAATTTACTAATTACGTTTATTGCTATTTTAATTTGATACAATGTATAAAGTATCTACGTAAGTAGGAACCTACCTGAATGTAATTTGCAAGAAAATAATAAACAGATACATTTTAAGCAAGAAAGCATAACACTTCAACGATATAAAATGGTTAAATACAGTTTTTATAAAAAAAAAAAGTTGTTAGTAAAGTCGGTTTACGGACGATAGTTTAACGTGACAACGTCATAACAAAACATTGATGAAATGATTACGAAACGGCTGCATAGGCCAATCAAGTGGAAGAGAGATAGATGCGAAGCCAGCCGAACGCGCAAGCCGATCGTGCCTTTCGCTCGCTCGTGTAGCGCTCTCGCTCCGATCGTAACGTTACAATGAACGTAACGGGACAATGAGCGTAACGGGACAATGAGTCATCCTTTTTCGTGCGTGGAGCCGGCGTTCATCGATTTATTAAACGTTGTCATGTCAAAAAAAAAAACGATTAAACAGGTTCTTGAATATAAAGTTAACTGGGTATGTCTCTTTGAAGTTACGGAACCAACAAGGTGAAACAAATATACTATAAGGAACCCTTATAAGTTCGTTCAGCCCGTCCATTTATCTGTCTGTCCGTCTGTCCGTCTGTCCGTCTGTTCGTCTGTCCGTCTGTTCTTTTTATTAGCAATATATTGCTAACATCAGTTTTTTTTTTACTTAACAGCATTTTTTTCTATGGTTTTGAATCAGAAATCTTGATCACTACCAGTCTTGGTTTCTGGGAGCGTTTCCCTTACACCCGGTATATACTTACAAAGTTACAAATCGATACGACAATTAGAAGTAGAAAATTGACTTCTAAGATTCGTTTACATTGTTAATTAGTTAGTAACAAGTAAAGCTAATAAAGGTGTCTTAAAATAATATCACAATTTGGAACAGTTACCGATTATTTTTTGCTATAACTATCTTCTATAGACTGTAATGTTTTTCCATTTGTTTCTGGTAATATAAAATACAAGATGATCCCACAAATAAGCGTCGAAATTCCATACATTGCATACAAAGCTGACGCCCCGTACAACTTCATGACATCTGGTGTAGTTTTGAGGACTATAAAAAGTGTGAGATATGATAATGTCGAATTGAAGCCGGATCCAAGACCACGGGCAGTGCTTGGCAACAGTTCCGGGACATAAGTCCATCCTATGGCTATAAGTATGCTGGAAAAACATATGTACATCACTATACATGACACGGGAATCCAAATAAAGTTTCTATAACCAACCACTAAGCACGTAACTAATCCTATCACAAATGCAGAGACTCCCAAGCTGCAAGTTAAAAATGCTACTTTCCTGTGTATAAATCTTTCAAGTATACAAAACGCTATAGGCAATACAGTTCTAATGCAATCCATTGTCATTGTCATGGTGAAAGGGTCTACATTTTCAGGAAATGTGAGCTCAAATATATCTTGGGAATAGAACTTTAGAATGTTCAGTCCCGACAGTTGCATGTTTAACATTACCACCATTAAAATCAGCATCGGTTTGATGAAAGTCATTGTACACACAACATGCAGTGTTTCTTCGGCAGACATCTTAAGTTTCCCAGATTGTCTCTGCAGAACCGCTTTCAGTTCGACTTCTGAAGCGTCGTCCGTTCCACGGAACCATCTAAAAGTCTCAATACCTTCCTCCATTCTTCCTTTAGCAATCAACCATAGCGGGCTTTCCTTTAGAAAGAGGAAGATGATTGATGAAATCACAGCAGGTACGATGCAGATCATGGAGCTGAGCTTCCAAGTCAAGTAATATCCGAGGACGTGACTGATTAGAATTCCTATTTGTGTCATAATTCCAGGGAAGAACAACGCGGCTGATCGTATTTGAGGGTCCGCTATTTCTCCGATGTAAACCAACGACACCGCTTTGTTGGCGCCCGAAGATATTCCCGTGATGAACCTTCCGATGAGAATGGTCGTGGTAGAATTAGCACAGGAGATGACAATCCAGCCGATGATGAAGGGTATTCCGATGACAATGTGGGCTGCCTTTCTGCCACAACTGTCCAAAATAGGCCCACATAGCAGAGAGCCAATAATCATGGACAGGGTAATTATGGAAGCTGAAACAAATAATTCTAGGTTAATGAAAGCCATAGAATTACAATTACAGTGCAGTTACAAAAATATCCTGCAAAAGATAAAATTAAATTAATTGGATTTATTTCGTGTAAAGATAAAGTGCAAGTCAATAACGTCGCATTGAGGGGGTCGGGAGGGAATGTCCTCCACATTGCTCCGGGCGGCAGATTTCAGTGGCGGTGAGTCGCCGTTGGAATCGGCCAAACACATTTCTTCCGATGCCACTCTAATTAAAAATCTGATCCCGTTAAAATCGCATTTCTACTTCTGACGTTTTAATTTAAAGACTTATTGCATAAAAAGTTAAAAATCGGATCAAGCCAAAATCAATGCTAAAAATAAAACAATGCAATAAAGCTAATGTTACTTTGATTATGTGTGTATTTATGTATGAGCGCCTTAAATCTCAACCACCTGATCATAGCACATAATATGTGATTGTTATCTTTGTCAGATTGCTTTTTCACATTGACAAGATTTGTATGCCTTTTGACAACTACTATAATTATGTATACTTGACCAAATAAATAGCTAAATATGTAAATAGCGAGGTTACCCGCTTCGTCAGCAGGGCAGCTATTCCTATTTGATTCGATCTTTTTTTTTCGAGGTGGAAATCTTCCAATTTGATTCGGTCTACAAGTCTTGCATTGACGTCCCGCTTGGGTCGGCTCGTTCTCGTTTCGTTTGGCCCGTTGTATTGTCCATTTCCAGCGGGACGTCAGTGCAAGACTTGTAGTCTTGCATTGACGTTGGATTGTATAATAATAGTCCATTTCCCCCAGACAGCACCAATCAGAACAAACCGGAGCGAGGCTCTGGTCCACTGATGCAGTTGATTCAGTAGAGTAGTAGCGTATACGGGGAGTGAGTTCGTGTTTATTCGTATACTACCTATCCAGGAGTCGTAGTCGGGGTCATACTGGATGCTCTTATCGGCCCGGAGCTGCGGCAGCATCACCGCGGAGATGCCGAAGGTCAGTCCGCTGCACAAGCAGATCAGACATGAAGCTACCGTTCCCAACGCCTGTAATATTTTACAGATAAACATGAAAATAAAAACAGCTAAGCGAGAGTCGGGCTCGCGCATTGAGAGTTCCGTTATTGTTAATTAACGGCCGGCTATCCGAGTCGCGTAGGCAACAAAACGCTCCCTCAGACCCCGCCAAGTTATAGCGACGATGTATTTTGCCACGCTATAGTCAGGACGCCCGCGGGGGGAGTGCAATGACAAAAACGAACATAGGTTCGACCTCGATGACGCCTGGTGCTTTACTGAACGCGGTGCGCGCAAATTATCGCGACCTTTTTACGGTTTTAATTTCACTAAAAAACTAAACTATTCACTATCAAAATTCTATCCAAATAAAAAAAAAAGAATAAAATTGCCTTTCAGTACATGCAATTTCCAGGCTGTTACGAGCTTTCATTAGAGCATAAAACGAAAAAAATAAACTTTGTTAAAATTAAAAGACTTTGTTTCAGTTTTTTTTTTGTCGAGGAAAGTTTATTCTATCGTGTTTTGAACCAAATCATAAACTCAAACACAGATGTATCTATGACATTTATTTTTTTCCAGCTCAAACATTGTAATTTAACTGAATAAAATTGATTTAAAACCGTCAAATTTGCTATAAGAGGCCGTTAACTTAAATCAAACCGTTAGCCGTTTCGGCGTGAAAAAGTAAAAAACATACACACTTACTCACGGAAATGTAATAAAGATAGCTTATACGTTGGATTAAAACAAAGGGTATACTATTCATCACCATCATCATCACCTTTCATCATTGTTCGTGCGAATGAATCAGCGGGCGTAGCTAGTTATACAGTTCAAAAACTAAAAAAACATCGATAGCTTGAAAACTTGATAAAACCCGGCCAAGTGCAAGTCGGGCTCGCGCACTGAGGGTTCCGTATAACCATCAAATTCAATAACGTTTTTTTTTAATCTATCAATAGGCTTGCGTTTGACCGCCAACTCGCCTGATGTAAAGCGACGATGCGGTCTACGATAGAGTACGCTTGCCTAGAAGAAACCGATTCACTCGTGATTTGAAGACACCCAGATTGTAACTATGGGGGAACACCCATTCAGGCAGCGCATTCCACAGATACACATAATAAAAGTGAAATCAAAGCGCTTCGTACGGGTTTTCGGAATATCAACCATATAGCGGTGTCTATTTTTAGTGCCCGCTCTGGCATTCCGATAGAAAGATGGGCAGGAGGGAATTAGATCATGCAGATCCGATGCACTCTCCGAAATATATTACTTAGATAAAAAACCGATAGACTAGCAACTTTACGCCGATGCTCAAGACTAAGGAGCGTAGTCTGAACCAGGGAATCCTTGCCGATGAGCCTATTGGCACGCTTCTCAATAGACTCTAACGCCCCAAGCTGATACTTAGCTGATCCATGCCAAAGGTGAGAGCAGTACTCCATGCACGACCGAACTTGTGCTTGATACAGTGACAGCAACTGTTCCGACGTGAAGTACCGACGCACACCTTCGATTACCAGTTATAACTTTGTAATGAACAGAAACTTATCACCGAGTCGCACTTGGCCATTATTTATTAATTGTTGTTATACTTTAGAGTGTGTACTATGTATAATCATGCCATGTTTGACGTTTGTACGTATTACCGTTTTTACATTAGAGCTGATACAAAAATACGTAAAAAAAACACGTATTTTTTTCAGAATTTGCTTGTATTCGATGAAAATGTAGGGACGTGTAATAGTCTCTTGGCTTTACCATCATCGCAGGAGGCCAAGAGCCTAATAAGACTGTACTTATTTCTCTTCGGAGGGACAAGCCTGTAGATTAGGTAATTTAGTATTTATATGTATAAATATGTAATTAGGGATCGCTTGAAGTATACCTATGAGCCCTCGTGGCCTAAATGCTTTAAGCGATCCCCAAGTAATTAGTTATAGTATGTAATTGAAAAAATTGTTTAAACATGTTATTAGATTAACGGGAGCGGCATGGTCGCATATCGACAAAAAATCTTCAAAAAAAAAAAATATTAAGAAAAAGAAAAAAAAACACGTTTGTTGTATGGGGGCCGTTTAGTTATTATATTTTAACATCATTATTATTTCTTCGTTAATCCGCCGTAACATTACATATTCGGTAAAAAATTCAACTGTCTATTACGGTTCGAAAGATACTGTAACCGTTTAAAGGTAGGACAGACAGACAGACGGACGGACAGACAGACAGACAGACAGACAGACATCGTAGGCTTAGTAATAGGGCCCCGTTTTTACTCTTTGGGTACGGAACCCTAAAAAACAACCATCCGTCTCTATAACATTTCAATTGTTTTGTTATAATGTTCCGCTCTCTGCTTATGAGGTATGACGCACTCATTTAAGTCGCTCTTTTCTGACTTTTAGTAATTATGGTCATTCTAGTTTAAGTGAGCATACCTCCATGGTTAGCTTAAAATTATAAAAATGGAGTCATATAATGGAGTATTAAAAAAATTGTTTTATCTAGGAATCCCATGAGACCGAAACACGATTAAGCACATTTCGCTCGATAGAAAAAATATATCAAAGTAGCACTGATTTGCGCTTGTATCTCTGTTTTTTTTTTTTGATTCATTCAATTACCTATTTATTAAATTATGTCTGCGATATCTTGATATATAGCAATTTTATTTGGGTAGATTTCATAATTATGAAGGAAACCGGTGAGGTATATTTTACATTAAAGCTATACTTTTTGAAATATATGATAAAAACTCCATAAATAGAAGTAGCGAAACGCATGACTGTGTAAGCGCCATGATTTTGCTCCGCTAAATGCGACTTTAATACAATAAACCAAGGATTATGGTCATCTGTAGTAATAAGTGTTGCTTAAAAGTAGGAAAACCTCGCCTTAAGCACACACATATTTACCTCTCATTATACACTAATTATTGGTATAATATTTTCATTCCTCGTTCATATTTAAAAAATAATTGTTCATTCGCGAACGTTCTCCTAACGGAAAGTGTTTTACGGAAATGTATAAAACAATGTAGGCTTAGTAGTAATAGGGTCCCGTTTTAACCCTTTGGGTACGGAACCCTAAAAATGGCTGAAGATTATCACACTTACACTAACATTATACACATTTATACAACGTCATGCACTTAAAATTTACTAGACTCAAATCATGACATTCGTCACTTTTCCGCTGGGAGTACGCACACATTCGACATACCTGTTTACATAAACACGATGTAAGCTTACAACTTTGATGTGATAACGGCTCATTTATTTTTAAGGTGAACTTCATTATATTATAATCATATATATAACAACTAGTACACAACGACAACTAGTATTGTAGTACAAAATAATCTACGTTATTTTTTTTTTAAATTATCAATATCTATCTGGTCTATGTAAATGCAGAAATGGTTTGAGCTAGATATGGGTCAACTTGAGCTAAAGTTATTTCGAGTCAACTCGAGTTAGAGCTTGGTACAACACTCGAGTTGGCTAATTCGAGTTAACTTGAACAAACGTTTTTTCAAATCAAATAGATTCTTAAATTGGGCAGAATTCGATTCGGAATTTCGGCAGATCACGAGTTGGCTAACTCGAGTTAACTCGAACATACATATTTTCAATTCAAATGGATTCTCAAATTGGGCGTCTGCCCAACCAACAATTCAACAACAACAATTCTACTAGTCTTAGTAGAATTGTTCGTCAAGTTAACTCGAGTTATAATCATATTTCTACTCGAATGAACACGGTTTGGCTTAAACCCAAGTTTGCCCATCTCTAGTTTGAATGTATGAACTAAACAAAAGGCTTTGGGTAAAATATAGTTTCAAACAAAAATTGCGTGTCCGACACAGTCATGTCATATAACAATAGATAGATCCTTAACGCTACTATTTTTATCTTTCTTAAACAGCAAATGACAGCTATTTATGTACATAGTTACATCACCAGCAGGCATTGGCTAACTTTTTCATTTTCAGTGACGAACTAGCTTCGTTTATACTTACACCGAACTTTGATGTCCACTGAGACATAACAATGGCATTGCGAATTATGCGACTAACAGCCGCACTCAGAGACGTTACTTAAGCTAAGGAATACTTAAAATTGCTCTGTCTCGTTTTCTTGTGTGATAATTTCTGTCAACGAGAAGTTGACAAAGCAATTTTAAGTATTCTTTAGCTTAAGTAACGTCTCTGAGTGTGGCTATTAGAAGCGTTACGCGTGGATTTAAAGACATTTTAAGTGGTTTTTATACCTGACGTTTGAGATGCTAAATCTGACGGCAAATGCATTCGTATCTTGACTCCGTTGGAGCAACATTCGTTAATATTTATTTTTAAATATTTGGGAACTTGGTAATAATAAATAATTTAAGTAAAAGGCCACGTGTTGTTTATTTTGTGTTAGTAGTTATTTTATTTGTATCAATCGTGTGTTTACTTATATTTTATCATTTTGTCTTAGTTTGTTAGGGCTGGTTGGTTGATGCATAGTTAAACGTAACTAATAGTCACAACTCACAATGTATGGGTAAAATTAAGAAAAGTTATATTCTCCAGTATGGATCCAGCGGATAGTATATCCGCTGGACCACAGAAAATCCCAACAAAATTATACGTGCCATCACAAAAAACATACCCGAGACAATTCAGTCAGTTTCTGGCAGCCATATTACAAGCTTTGCTTAGTTTGGGGTCAGATGACCGTGTGTGCAAAAATGTCCCAGATATTTATTTATTTATTTATTTATTTAATTACAGCAAAATCGAATTTTCCTTGCACGATTTTATTATGTAGATATACATTGCAAACATTTTTTTTTAATAAAACAGCATTTTTCTATGGTTTTGTATGTGCAATCACGAGCACTACCAGTCTTCATTTCTGGGAGTATTTCCCTTACACCCCGGTATGTACTTGCAAAGTTACATATCGATACGACAATTAAAAGTAGAAAGTTGACTTCCAAGGTATTGTTATTGGTATTTTTTATTCATAATTATAATAATTACATGTCAAGTCAACTAAAATTATACTTAAATGACATAGCATTATGTCATAAATTCAATTAAAAATATAATTATGTCATTTGTGTAACACAAGACGAAAATAAAAAAGATTACATTAAAAACAAATAAACATAATAATCAGAAAATAAAAACAACTTATTAATCGACTTTTGGAACAAACTCCTCGACGGTGTATGGTGCCATGTCAGTTAAAAATAACCTGATTTTGTTCTTAAATATAGTTAAAGACTTCGCTTTGCGTATAATCATGGGTAAGGTACTAAATATTTGAGCACCAATGACCCGCGCGCATTTTTTTGATTTTGATAAGTGATAAGATTCGTTTGCATTGTTAATTTGTTATAGTAACAAGTGAAGCTAATAAAGGTGTCTTAAAATATCACAATTTGGAACGGATTATTTTTTACTATAACTATCTTCTATAGACTGTAATGTTTTTCCATTTGTTTCTGGTAATATAAAATACAAGATGATCCCACAAATAAGCGTCGAAATTCCATACATTGCATACAAAGCTGACGCCCCGTACAACTACATGACATCTGGTGTAGTTTTAAGGACTATAAAAAGTGTGAGATACGAAAATGCAGAATTCAACCCAGATCCAAGCCCACGTGCAGTGCTCGGCAACAGTTCCGGGACAAAAGTCCAACCTATGGCTATAAGTATGCTGGAAAAACATATGTACATCACTAAACATGACACGGGAATCCAAATAAAGTTTCTATAACCAACCACTAAGCACGTAACTAATCCTATCATAAATGCAGAGACTCCAACGCTGCAGGTTAAAAACGTTACTTTCCTGTGTATAAATCTTTCAAGTATACAAAACGCTATAGACAATACAGTCCTAATGCAATCCATTGTAATTGTCATGGTGAAAGGGTCTACATTTTCAGGAAATGTGAGCTCAAATATATCTTGGGAATAGAACCTTAAAATGTTCAGTCCCGACAGTTGTATGCTTAACATTACCACCATTAAAATCAGCATCGGTTTGATGAAAGTCATTGTATACACGACATGAAGGTTTTCTTTGGCAGACATCTTCGGTTTCCCAGATTGTCTCTGCAGAACCGCTTTTAGTTCGACTTTTGAAGCATCGTCCGTTCCACGGAACCATCGAAACAGAGGGGTGTTATAAGTTTAATGTGTGTATCTTAGTGTCTGTCTGTGCCATGGGGATTTAAAAGAAAGATGAAATTGTATGAAAATGACATTGAGAATGACATTAGCTTGAGAGATGTTATCTCAAGCTAATGTCATTTTCATACAATTTCATCTTTCCGCAGGCGTTAACGCCAACAGCAAATGGATCTTATCTAACCCCCCTGGGCCCTTACGTCCAACGGCTAACTCGGTATAAAACTAACTTTAAATCAGCTCAGTTGGAAAATCACGCGAACGTAAACCTTAACGCCCCCAGATACGGTTTGCGGTCGCGTGATTTTCCAACTGAGCGGATTTAGCGTTAGTTTGATACCGAGTTAACCGTTGGCCGTAAGGGCCCTGTGGCATTGTAGCTCCCAAACGGCTGAACTGATTATGATTTAGGTATTTTTGTTTGAAAAGTGACTTGATCGAGTTTTCTTAGCATTCAAAAAAAATTATTCAGTTTATTAGCTCTTTAATCGGGGGTATTCAATTCAATTCATTTAGTTCGGGTCTTAGGTATAACTAATAAGTATACACTTGACGACGTTATTTACAGAATAAATATAACAATTTAATACAATACACAAAATAATACAGGTGCACGTTAGCGGCTGCAAAATGGCCTTGTCAATAATTTTGCAGCTGTAAAGAAGCTTTAGTTATAATTGAAAAAGTAAGTATTGTATACCTACATGCTGGTAAAATATGTTAGACTAGCTGCGCCCCGCGGTTTCACCCACGTAGTAATGAAAAATGGTGATGATGATAATGAAAAGTAGCTTATGTCACTCTCAGGCTCTTGAACTATACCCATGCAAAAAATCAGGTCGATCCGTTGTTCCGTTGCAGCTTGAAAGAGGAACAAACATCCATACATACATCCTACTATATTAATATCCTACTTCCTACTATATATCTTCTTCTATATCTATACTATCTATACTAATATTATAAAGAGAAAAGATTTGATTGTTTGTTTGTTTGTTTGCATTGAATAGGCTCCGAAACTACTGAACCGATTTGAAAAATTCTTTCACTGTTGGGAAGCTACACTATCCCCGGGTGACATAGGCTATAATCTATACCCGTGCGAAGCAGGGGCGGACCGCTAGTACATATTATATAAAAGCGAAATTCATCTACTCACTCACTCACTCATTAAACACGAAATCTCGAAAACTAGTTGACCTACAAAGTTGAAATTTGGCAGGTAGATTCCTTATTGGGTTTAGAGGTCCGCTAAGAAAGGATTTTGCATGAGGGTGGCATGGTCATGTCTGACCAAACCCTCTTCAAAAATAAAGAATTTAAAAAAATAAAAAATAAAAAAGGGCCTAATTAAAGGGGACAAATAGAGGTTGAAATTTTGTATTAAAGTCCTTTGTTTTTGATGTTAAATGAAAATTGGTATTCCGGTTAATAGATTAAAATAAATAAATACTGTATAATTGTTTTTCCGAAAAATACGGAGTAAGGCGGGGAAATGGGGGTTTTAATTTTTTGTTTAAAGTTTTGTATAATTATGTTGTATAGGCGACGGTGACTGCTTACCATCAGGCGGCTCGTCTGCTTGTTTGCTAGCTACCTCATAAAAAATATAACACTGCCACTCGAAAAAGAGCATTTGATTCATCGATAAAACTGAATATTACCTATATACGCTCTTTTAATCACTGAGTGAATAAAAACATTTCGAATTTGGAACAAGCATGATGTGGGTACGAATTAAAAACAAAAAAAACGTACCTACTAAACGTACTGGCTGGCTGAATGGAGCTGTTCCATTGAGTTATCCAATTTAAATTTACAAAAATATATCCCGCCTATTTTAGTTTGTTTCTTTATTTGTTTTATTAGTTATCGTGGTTGTTTTAGGTCATTGGAAAGTCTATTATCATTATAAATAATTATTATTTGTGATTGTGACAATAAAATAAGTTCTTCCAGTGATGAAAATGAAAAACTGAGCCCGAAATCATTATGTTATAAAGCATCATTATCGTAAATAATTTGTTACCGCCAAAATCTAAAGGTATACACCACTGAATTTCTAAATATGTTTCACTATACATTTCTAATATTTATATTTAATCCTTTGTTTCTCTTATTACTTGCCGATTATATAATAAAATGCGATAAATATAAATACTACACTACCTGCCTTTCATATTCTCGCAGTCAGTGGTAAAAAGTAGAGTATAAAAATCGTGGGAAAAAATCTCGCGAAGTACAAGTTGCAAGTACCTACTACGCATCGTCTGCTACGGTTTGCTTAGTGCTAGTGGCAGTGAAAGTGCTTAGTAACACATCGCGCTGGACCTTGCGCAAGTGAAGCGTCGTTTCTCCGCGCTACTCACGCGACGCCCACTGCGCATCGTTCGTCTCTTTCGAACACTCGTGCGAGTACGTATTCGCACGCGAGTTGTGCGCGTCATCACGCGAGTGGCTTCTTTACGTTTGAACGCCTACTTGTACTGGACTGCGATATGTAAGAACGAATGAAGCGACAAAACCGAAAAAAAATAGTTAATGATGCAGATCGATAGTAAGCAACTCTAGCTATCCAGTCAGTTGATTTTTGTCCAAAAAACACTCTTATTACCTTATAATAGGGGGGTGAATCAAGCTTGTAGGTATTATAACTATAAAGAATGAATAAATTGTGTTGTTAGTTTAAATAATTTTTACTACTCTTTTGGTTTGAAAATCTTGGTAATCTTTACAATAATTGGATTCTTTTTTATCCCATCCATTAGCCCACCAGCCTTGGACTCCTCAGCTGCTGATGATGGAGTCAGGAGAGTCAGTAGCACCACCAGCATCATGGAGATGAACAAGATGGACAGGTACTTGGCCATGTTTGTTGTAGGCTGCGGTGAAAAAAATACTGATTAAACACCTTAAGTCAACCTTAAGTATAAGTACCGGTGAACATTTTAAAACGCCTGAACTAATGCATGCACATAACATTATAAATGCAAAGTGTGTTTTTTTTTTACTTCTTTCACGCAGCAACAGAGCAACGGAGCTACGGGATTTTTAACCGACTTGGAAAATATATTTTAATTAGCGTCCCGCCCACCCGACTTCGCACGGTTGTAATTTATGTGCAAAGCTGGAGCGAGTCGCTAGTTATATATATATAAACCTTCCGTGAAAAATTACCTAGTTAGGTAATTTTTCAGTTGATGGTGAAAACCGCATCAAAATCTGTTGCGTGGTTTAGGAGGAGTTAGCGGCCATACAGAATTACAGACAGACAGACGCGGAAACCGACTTGAATTTATACTATGTAGAGATGTAGAGATAGAGATTAAAAGCATACCTATAGCCTATTTGAGAGACCGCTAGACTTGAAAGCGTGAAGTCGCGGGTTCAAACCCCGGGCCCTTACCAATGAGCTCTTTGGAGTTTATGTACGGATATTCATACCACTGGCTTTTCGGTGTAGGAAAACATCATGAGGAAACCTGCATACGTACGGAGAAGGAATTCAATGGCGTATGTGAATCCACCAACCCGCACTGGGCCAGCATGGTGGATATGGCCCAATCACCCTTTCGGGGGTAGCCTAAAAGTCCAGCAGTGGACTGTTAAAAGGCTGACTATGACGATGATGATGACCCCGGATGTAGGTAGGTACCTATAGTAGGTATATTACTAATATACAATAGGTAACTATAATAAATAATAATAATAATTTCGGGACATTTTTTCACACACGGTCATCGGACCCCAAATTAAGCAAAGCTTGTGATATGGCTGCCAGAGACTGATATACATACAAATATAGTTTTAAATACATACTTAAATAGATATTAACAAACAGATATAGAACAAACACAAATGTTCATCACATAAATGTTTGTTTTAGGTGGGAATCGAACCCACGCCCCCAAGCTCAGTACCAGAAGGCAGGTTCACTACCAACTGGACCAATGGGTTAACTACTTACATCCGGGATAATATAATATTACAGTTGTATGATTATAAACGGAATACTTATTTACCGTGCGTAGCAAAATACTAAGAAAGAGGGTAGATCGTATTGGTTGCACCTAACTTTAAACTTTTCAGCCAAACATGCATTTTCAGTCTTCCCGTGAACATGGTGCATGTATTAACTGCGCCGATATATCGGGAGCTCATTCCACAACCTTACCACGGTAAATATCTCGTTAATAATCATATAACTGTAGTGAACAACCGTGATAGTTTAAAACAGTGTTCTATAGTAACTTACTTACATGATTCAATTGAAGTAAGGTACCAACTCGATCTGTGACTGGTGGATTAGGTACTCTCTATTTATGTCGTTCTAAGCACTAAAAAAACTTGTTTTGTTTAATTTAATTAGGTATAATTAAGACGATAGCCCACTTATAGTGATACAAATAGATTTTAATTTCCTAAAATGCATAAAATAAATTATTCTAGTGCCTAGTTAAAAACTAGTTCTAACTTATGCTATCTCAAGCTAATTAAACGAGTATTGCAGTCTAGGCGGGCTAGAAAATAAAGTACTGTAGTTTTAAATTTTAGAGTTTCACAGACAAAATAAAGTTACTTACTGTAGAGTTTAGACTGTACCTATGTAATGACAAATGTAAAATGTTTCAGAGAATGATTTGATCGCAATAAATAAATCTTTTAAAATAAGAAATAAATTTATTCGTTCAAGAAAACTTAATGTAATACACAAACTTAAACATCAACAATCATCGAGAATGTTCCGTCAGCCTAATTCTACTTTTCCCTTTTTATTCTTTTCAAATTTTATTATTAAACGACTAGACATAGATTCCATTATTTTATAGCCACCTAATATTACCACAAGGTCGCACGAACGCTGGTACAAAGCCAAAAGGAAGTAATTGTACTCATCATTATAAAAACGTTTACTATGGGATCAACGTTGAAGTCACGAATAAAAGCCTGCCGTTCATTAGAAAAATGTTATTCACACTCAAGAAATATATGGAGCAGTTGATTTCAGCGATTTCAATATTGGCTTTATAGTAAAAGTTGTTCATAACGCTGAGTGCAATAACCGTTCTTATATACCATTCCATGAAACCCTGAATACTCGTACTTAGATACAGTCTATTCTTATCTATAAATTACTAAATATTCAGGTGACGTTTGTAGTTAAAATTACCTACAAAATAGTGTTTGAGTAGGTAACTATTATTGTCAGTGCAGCACAAAATTACACCGTAGTTACATCGTACACCGTACACGTACTCTGGTTTCTTCCGGCAATCACGACTTCAAACAACAAGGTGCTTGCCTTTCGAATCAGGCTTCACGTCCTGAGACAGCGGCCGTCCCCTGAACTCTTCCTCAATATCCTGCAGAGTCCTGTCCTTAGTTTCTGGAAGAAGAATCCAAGCAATCACCAAGCAGTAGCATAGAACGAGCGCGCTTAGACAGCATGTTCCATGCACGCCAAAATTGGCAAACCAAAACGGTGTAGTTTTGAGTGCAATAAACAAACTCGCTGAGTAAGTCAGCATGCTTATTCCTCCGGCTAAAGTCTTGAATTCTAAAGGGAATATTTCTCCGGCAATTATAAAGGACAACGATAAAGTTCCTGTGGCAATGGCGAACATCATCAAATGGACCAATATTCCCCCTATCAGTGGGTGATCGAAAGGAAGGGTATAATGTGCTTTAGCAAACGTATACGCAGCTATTGCAAGGAGTGCGGTCACGTCAATACCAACTGTAGAGAACAGCATAGTTCGTCTCCTGACTTTCTTAACGATGTATATAGCAATAATGTTAGATATAATTCTCTGTATATCAAGGGTAAGGGTCAAATGAGGAACGACATCGTGGCCGATCGTTGCATCTATAAAATCTTCGTGATATACCACTAGAATGTTGACACCTCCCCACATAGCCAACGTATAAATATGGCACATGATTATCAAAGGCTTGTAGAACTCCTTCTTTTGGATACTATCCTTCAAATAGGTCAAATTTTTTTGAATTTTGTCGAGAAGAGAACTTTCGTCCACTTTTATTTTAGATTCTCTTACAACGACGCTCGCTTCGATAATTTTCCTAAGTTCTTCCTCCTCATTGTCGCCTCGAAGCCATCGGAATACTCTCTTACAGTCTTCGTATCTTCCTTGAGAAGCCAACCAGCTCGGTGATTCCGGCGAGAAGACCACTATGCACATATCTATTACAGCTATAACCGCACAAATCATTGCACAAACTCTCCAGGTGGTGAAGGAGCTGATAGCATGTACAGCTAACACTCCTATAGATATTGAAACCGATATTGTCATGAGGAAAGCTCCTCTATTTCTAGGGCTGGTGTATTCTCCGATAAGAAGAGATCCTAGCGCGGTTGACATGCCCATGTAGACACCTTGAAGAGCCCTGGCCACAAGCAGGAAGCCGATGTTCGGAGCGAAGAGTATGCAAGTCCACGCGAAGGTAAGTAAGGAAATGCTGACCAGGTTGGCGGTCCTTCTTCCATAATTCCCCATGATTGGTATCACGAGGAAGTTTCCGACAAACATGAAGAATGCGGGTAATGAGGCTGAAACCCAAAGATTTCATACTATAACTACGTATGTCTGAAAACATTATTAGAATTTAAATTTGCAGGCGTTTTGGAAACACATCTGTGAAACCGCGTGATTGTACAAACATGGTGTTAAAATTTGGTTCCAAGGTATTGTTTAGCTACTGGAATTTTAATGTAGTTAGTTTTAATTTATGTTTCTGGTTTATGTTTGAATGTAATGTTTTTAAAATAAAATGCCACATTTATTTTGATTATTTTAGGCCACTTTGTACTTTGTTTTGTCAGTCACCATTTCATAAGGCGTGATAGAGCCTTATCAAAAAAAATGGATTTTGACAACTCTAATAGATTTTATTTGGGCCAAAACCACAGCACAGTGGCTTTCACAGGATGGCAAACGACCTCCCGGACGGCCCAGACGGAGATGGAGGGACGAACTGGACTCCTACTTGAAGGACTGGACTAGAATTTTATTTGTATTACACAGGAATTACTCACGTAAGATTAAGCCGGTCACTCTGACTATAGTTTCAACCGACTATAGTCCGACTTTAGTTGGACTACAATTACTCAAAACAGAGAGTAACGGAAGGAGGCAAGGGAGGCTTTTGCCCTGCAGTGGGAAATAGCAAGCTAATTAAAAAAAAAACGATCTGCTAAAAAAAACTATTAAACCGCTACCAGTGGAAATTGTTCCCAAAATGCTGGCCCTATGACCACGTTGTATTTTAATATAGGTAGTAATGCTCACTCACCCTTTGAGCAAAGTAGAGGCCAGCATTTTTTTTACCGAACTTTAATATCGGATAAGCCGTTTAATAAAACGTCAACAATCATTCGAGGGGTCACTTGAGAGCATATATGTATTTATATTTTACAAAATGTTATTAATTGCTGTGTTATCATAGGTTAAGGTTCGCGCAGATTGTGTTCAGAGAAGTCCATTCAATGTCATTTGGTATCGCGTCCCGCGGTTTGTCCCGCTATCTTACTTGTTTTCCATAGGTGGCAAACAAAGCTAACGGGCCGCCTGATGGTAAGCGATCACTGTCGCCTATTGATACCTGTCAAACCAGAGGCTTTGAGTATACATTACTATACTCAAAGACCAGAGCCCTTTTGAACGTCATAGTCACTCGGATATGCCCCAATACTTATTCCACATATTGATTATATTATTATGTAATTTCTATTGTGGTAATTTAATACATAATTGACATTGTATGAACATTTTATTTTATAATTCTGATATATTTATTTTTTAATTGTATTTCTTTATAGAACTTGTGTCTGATAATAAATATTATTTATTTTGATTTTGATTTGATTTGATTGCTGGTGTATTTATGTACACGTAAGTAAATGAAAGTAGCCTACAAGTCTACATCTTCATTTGATTCGTCCAGCCGTAACAGAATTTAGTGGGAACCAATCAACATACAGACATTATTGCATCTTAAAAATAAGAATGATAGCGTGATGTAATAATGGGAAATACTTACCTATTTAATCATGATTAAGTTATAGCAATTAAAAATAAAACTAGCTGCCCCGCGGTTTCATCTCGATCGCTCTCTTCCTGCGTGATAGAGGAACAAACAAACACACGTTCGCATCTCTAATATTAGTAGATATGGTTATAAAATTATGATTCGGTAACGTAGTAATGGGGCCAGCATTTGGAGTATTTTTTTATTAGTTACGTTTTTTCTCCGTGCATATTTTGTGAGATCGTAGCCCCCAAATGGCTGAACCGATAGTTTTTTTTTTTTTGTTTGTTTATAAGGTACCTTGATCGAGATTGGTTTTAGCTATGACTCAAGATAACTGTTCAACCGCTTGAAAATTACCAGCTCTTTTGTCGGGGGTTTAAAAATACGGAACCCCCTAAAACAATTTATGCTTTTTAAGGGGTGTTTTGGTTTTTAATTTAATTATACTTGTTAATATAAAAATCAGGCAGTTTTTAGTCGATAGGTATGGTAAACTGAGAGAGCTCACCTGGCGATAGCCGAGGACGGTGATGATAGACATGCCAAGCCAGGAACGACAGGCTCTCTCATAAATGGTTCACACCCAAAGATAATATAACCACTTAATCGCGCATGTAGGTACTCATAATTCCCTTTTGCAAAATGATGCCACGTCGGTCGTGAGGAGCAGCTTGAGATTGGAGACTCGACGCGACTCGACGCTTGTGATTGGAGAATCAAGTCATCATTCAATTCGCGCCTAGGATGGCTCCGCTCGAAATACTTTAGGTTGTGATACTTGTGATAGAACCTTTGCCTCATGCGGGGTAAAGGATAAACATTCAAGTGGTTATAATTATTGTATTTTTTTTTTGTTTTTTATTTATTATTATTACAAATAGGCTTGCGCTTGGCCGCCAACTCGCCCGATGTTAAGCGATGATACGGCCTACGATGGAGCACGCTTGCCTAAAAGAAACCGATTCACTCTCGACTTGAAGACACCCAGATTGTGCCACTCATCAGGCAGCGAATTACACAGACTAGCAGTTCACACAATAAATGTGGAATCAAAGCGCTTCGTACGGGTTTTCGGAATATCAACCATAAAGCGGTGTCGTGCCCACTCTGGCTGTCCGATAGCAAAATGGGCAGTAAGGAATTCAATCATGCAGATCTGTTCATACCTAACCATGTCCTTGAGGATTCATCGATGGGTATCGTAGACCCTGGTTCCTTCAGCTGTCCCAACAGTGCTGCCCCGAACCCCACTACCAAGCCTGAAGCTGACATGTTCAGTGACACTCCTGTCGTCACGAAGCACTGGAACATCAGAGTCAAACTGTTGAATGTTATTTACACTGGAAATGAGATGGACATAAAAAAAAGAGTACTGGATTAATGTAAGAGATAAACACGACTGTCTAATTGAGACAAAGAAAGATGTTTATTCAATTTGTAATCATCATCATCATCATCATAATCAGCCTTTTAACAGTCCACTGGACTTTTGGCCTATACCCCGAAAGGGTGATTCGGTCATATCTACCACGCTGGTCCAGTGCGGGTTGGTGGATTCACATACGCCATTGAATTTCTTCTCCGTACGTATGCAGGTTTACTCACGATGTTTTCCTTCACCGAAAAGCCAGTGGTATGAATATCCGTACATAAACTCCAAAGAGCTCATTGGTACGGGACCAGAGTTTGAACCTGCGACCTCGCGCTTTAAAGCTAGCGGTCTCCCAAATAGGCTACCACGGCTTCAATGGTACCACGGCAATAATAGTAATACCTATTTAAGACAATATCATGAAAACCTTAATAAAAGCATAAGAAGAGGGGAAATGACGAGGCAGACCAAGCAAAGTATACCTAAATGGAACAGATAGAGGAGAGTGAATATCAAGTAAGAAGAAAGAGATAAAAACACAAGCGGAAAATCAGGGAAGTGTCCAGCTGATCCCGTCAACCAGTTTCCGCCATAGGTCATCTAGGCGGACATTCCATCCTTACGTCATCGTAAACTTTGGTAAATAATAATAATAATAATCATTTATTTCAAGTAACATAGACTCATACAAATCAAAAAAACAATATCAATGGAAAATAATAATAATAGTAGCTAGTCACATTACATTAATAATAATTATTACGAATTGAAATTTAAAATAATCAAACTAAAAATGTCAACATTATACAATAAATTAATTATGTCAAAGTAATAGTCATGCATATCAGTACCTACCCTTACATTAATTAACTAGGTCTTACTGAGTGCAGTGTGCAACGTGTAGGCTGCAACAATGATTTATGTAAGGGCAATCTAGCCTACCTGCTATCGCGGCCAGCATGCTGTTGTGGCTCCCCCGCACGCGCCGCACCAGTGACGTCGCTCGCTTACGCATTGTGGTGTAGAAGCAATCCACGCGTGCGTGGTAAAGTCCGCACGCAGCGTTTCATAAATTCCTTCCTAATACGAACTGCATAGGAATGGAATGCACTCCCTGTCTCGGTGTTCCCTATAAGGTACAACCTGGGTCCCTTCAAGGCAAGAGTGAATAGGCAGAGGCACCCCATGGGCAAGCGTGCCCTATCTTAGACTGCATCGTCACTTACCATCAGGTGAGTTGTGGCCAAACGCTAGCACATTTCATCATTAAAAAAAAAACGCTGTAAGTTTCTTAAAGTGCGTGAAAAGTATGTAAGTGTAGTTTTTGTATG
The DNA here is from genome assembly GCA_932305915.1 of Agriopis marginaria. Lineage (NCBI taxonomy): Eukaryota > Metazoa > Arthropoda > Insecta > Lepidoptera > Geometridae > Agriopis > Agriopis marginaria. The sequence continues at coordinate 12,683,439 of OW029914.1, read as the reverse complement.
GTGTATTGTATTTGGTGGGGTATAGTGAAAAATTTGGTTAAACATGCAGACATTGGAACACGATAGGTATATTATTATCTCCCTTACTTGTCTGATCTAAGGTTGACCCAAACGATTATTATAGAATAAGACAAGTATACAAATACCTAATCGGGAAGTGACTCATGCCTTTATATTCTATATTGAAATCGTTTTTCCTATCTATATAAATTTACATTGCTTCAGTTACAATGACTTCAGTCCGGCCACTGAGAGAACGCGTCTGACACCTACAATAACATTGTAAAAATCTGAATGAAAACGTATTAGTAACGTATTGGCAGCCAGATACAATCTTACGCTCAAAATCTAGTAATAAGTGATCAGAATTCACTGTTTTTGTTCAGTTTTTAAGCAAAGTTATGGCAACTTTCAGGCGCATCTTTAGTACAATTTTACCATTGATGGGGAACCGTTTTTTTGTCAAATTGCGTATTTATAAACAAAGAATTGAAAGACATTGTGAGAGTCGTGGGCATCCAGTGGATGCAAAAGGCAGGCTGTCGTTCAATGTGGAGCGCCTATGTTCAGCAGTAGACGTCTTCTGGCTCATGATGATGATGAAACAAAGAATACAATGTAGTAAGTAAACATGGAGTGATTCTCCACAAAGACGAATTCGTATATATGACATACAGAATAGGTCCTAGGTGCCTACCTGCTTCAACAACGGTGTAATCCATCGCCTACGTTTGCAAGGCGCCGGCGCCGCGTCCGTCGAATCGATACCCATTACAATTTTAAAATCAAAACATTTCACTTCATCACAAAATGCGTAACGTTTGACATGTAGACTCAAACTGAACGATACCTACTTCTGTAGTGATAATGAATTTGTTATTTATAATTATATGTATTCGTAATAATTATAAGATGACAGATCAGTAGGTTCAACAGGACCACAGATGTTTCTCAGCATAGACCCCGCAAGTTAATTTTATTTATTAAAGAACAGTAAACAGTCATATTATAAAATGTACAATAAGGTGGATATATTAATAAACTTAATAATAATACAGCCAACAGCACTATTCACAGATTACTTACAGAATTACCAAGTCAACCAAGCCACCAACCAAGTTCACCTATTTTGCGGGTCTGTGACCCGTCTTAATCAATGTTGCAATTAGTTTGTAATAAATGGCCGCATAAAAGGATATTGGACAGGTGTAAGACATGTAAAAAATAACAGACAGTCAAAAATATAATTAAATGTCATACGGAAACCGCCTTAATAGTTCTGAGATAAATATAAGTGGTACAAGCATAAGCATATTAGAGTCGCGTTAAGAAAGCATGTATAGAGAATTAACGAGTGAAGTCATCTGGAAGTATAGTGCGTTCTCTGTCTAGTAAAGATATTAAAATGCTTAAATTTTCATTTTGATTATTATTTATTTCTTTTTCATCTTGTTTGAGGTCGGCTCTATTTATGGTTAGCTTTATTATAAAACAATAAAAAATATTAGTCCGGTAGCATATTCAGTTCGATCTCCGTCGTCTTGACAGAATCACTTCAGACGTCAATACAATAAAAAAACAAAAAGTACGAATACGACTCGCGCTGAGGGTACCGTTTCGTTGGACGGAACTCTCAGCGCGAGGCAATCATTTTAATTCTTTGAAAATAATAAAATGCCTAAGTAAGATAGAAGTACGTAGGTAAAATCAAATTATTTTATTCAGCTTTTTACAATGTTCCTATTGCACTATCTGATCAAATAAATGCTTGGACTGAGCTTACGTCCTTGCGGTGTCTACTCTGAAATAGTCCTCGTTATAATACTTTGTACCTAAACACGTAGTTTGTCCCGATGTTAAATTGCGCAAGAAGTTACAAATATTTAATTTGGCATATCATCGACTTATGTAAATATTGTACTATCTTTACACAAAGTACATAATATGTAGTACGTACTGAAATTCTAAATAGAAATAAAAAAATCATTGTATAAGAAAAAAATATAGAAAAATAAATAAGTAGGAAAAATTTTTAAAAATAAAAATAATAAATATTCTTGATAGAATTAAGAGCTAATTTAACTTTCAAAGGAATATAGCATTCTTTAGGCTCACTTAAGGACACTGTGTCAAAGTATCTTCTATGGTCAAAGTAGGTAATTAATTTATCTAGCCTCTAGTTACCAACTACCCTACCTAACCTATAACCTATAATAAAGAAATTTAGCTGACTTGTAAAAAAAATACCTACTTAGTTACAAATATTGCACCATCGTTATTTTACGGGTTCACTAGCGCACTTCCGATGCGTTTCATCCAAATTAACGAACCTGAGTTCAACGCGCGTTGGAAATTGCATTGGAGCGTGGGCCTGCGCCCCAGAGCCTCGCCTCGGTATTTCATGGATCTGAGTTGGATTGAGTAGACGCAGCCGGAAGAATGCACAATACACCCTAAGCGGGACCATTGCCCCCATCTCATAAGAATAAGAAATCAAGAGCATCTAAATCTCAGATCTTCAGAAAGCTTTCTAATTAGGTTCCTTGGTATATATAGGTATATTTTACTACGGCGGACGGTTGGACTGTGAGGGCCCTCGGGGAGATGTTAAAGGAATGAAAAGCCTTTGCTGTCTCACATGGCCATGCCTCCAGCGCCCTGGGCAAGATTTCTATGCCCCTACCCCCAATCTGCCATTCGAACCGAAGAAAAGGCAAGGAATAGATTTTTTGCGCCATGCATTCTGCGCCCCTTTATATGGGCAGTCGCCCAACCACGCCCTACGCTAACGCCGGTACTGCCTCCAAAGGAAAGAAAACGAATACATGGGTTTTAAGACCGGTAAGTAAGGTAATCTTCGGTTGTAAGGCTTCTTCTTCGGTCTTTGGTAGCTATGTTTTTTTTTTTTTTATCGGCTTGAATATTATTAGATCTTTTAACGGGGGTAAAACAGTTACCTACTTATTCTTGTACAGAATAGGTACACCAGGTAGGTACTACACACACGACTAGTGTGCACAAAAACGGCACGACATAATACTGCCATCACCATTCTTTCAAAACAGTACCAGACGCACAACAAGGAGTAAAAGTTTCCAATCTAATTCTTTGAACAGTTTGGTGTAGAACCTCTGCGTCTGCCTTTCCGAACAGGTACCTATCTGAAATCCGGGTTTGTTCAAGAGAAAAGTGAATAGGTAGGTATTTCCCAGACAAGCGTGCTGCATCTTTGACCACTTTATCGCTTCCCACCAGGTGAGATAGTGGTAAAATGCATGCCCAGTCAATTGTAAAAAAAGAGTCGGTAATTTGGATTTATAGTTCAGGCGTTTTCGCGTCATCGCCTCGCTTGAGGAACAGCGAGCACACTTCGTGTGTGTGACCGATAGTGAGCGATAACATCAAATCGTTTTTATTACGCAGATAAAAAATAATAGGCACTCATGGTAGGTATAATTTGAATCCTCCTTTAAAACCTCTAGAGCACTATGCGCAATGCGCATTATGGTTGACATGCTATGCGTTGGACCTTCAGATCTTCTCCTAAAAGGGGTCTCCTATTTCGAGAATAGTATAGTGTGCACAAACCAGCCTCACTCGCTACGCGTTCGGCGCAGGTTCGCTGTTCAAAATTGTCGTTTTGTTGGATGGTCACTGTCAACCTAACGAACCTACAGCGAGGTCTATGTATAAGTATATAGGAGTCGGACTTGAAATAGTAGTGGGAATCCTCCTCATTCCTCCCTTTTAGGCGGAGGTTCCCCTCCTCAGGAGAGTAAATGGATTCTAGAGAGATAGCGATTGGCCAGGTGGAGTGACGACCCACGAAAGCCATAGTGTATGTACCTACCAGGTAATCATATTTTATTATGGATCACTATACCATGGTAAACTGACGTAAAATCTGGATGCTAAGCTAACCGTGCAAAAGCATGAAATTATACTAATACCTATTATAAATACGAAAATGTGTTTAATTGTTTGTTCCTCTTTCACCCAGTAACGGATCGACGTGATTTATTGCATAGCGATAAGTGTAGTGCCGGAGTACACGACCGGAGTGGCACAGGATACTTTGAACCCGTAAAAATGTACGGTTCCTTAGAGAATATCCACCCGGGGGAAACCGCGGGGCGCAGCTAGTCCTGAACAAGGTTAGTTCACGCCGGGACAGTTTCTAGCTTGTATCAGTTCAGTGTCTGCTCATGTCCAGTCATGTGTGGAGTACGCACTGCAGCGATCTTTTTGACGGTTCACTAACTCACTAGAGCGTCGTGCTGTGAGGATACTAGACGACAAAAAAGTAGTCTCTTCAAAGTTGCTGAGCCTTGGGCATCAGCATCAAAGCCTGTTTGGCAGTTTTTAGTGTTCCATCCGAGAACCTGTATCTTTCGAACCGTAATATATAGCCAGTTGAAATTTTCACAGAATATGTAGGTAATGTAACGGCGAACTAACTAAGAAATAATAAACTCAAAAAGAAACGAAAGGGGGAACCATTCAACAAACATTTAACGTATTTTTGTACAAGCGTCAAAGTTGGCATGATTATAGTACGCACACTAAAGTATAACAACAAATAATATATACCTAACGGCCAAGTGCGAGATGGTGACAAATTTGTGTTCATTACCATGTTATACTACTTATAGTACTCGAGCGCCTGTAGTAGCTGCGTAGCAATAGCTTCGACTATTTTGGAAGGCGTTATAATAACTGGTAATTCGGTTACTTGGACTATTGTATTTTGTGGGGGTACAGGACCCTCAGCGCGCGAGCGCGACTTGCACTTGGCCGGTTTATTTACAGGCTGATTTAGCTCAATTTACGCCACATTATAAGAAACCTAAGTAGGTACTTCAGTGTAACAAAGCTTTATGATAATGAAATGTAGGTACTTAATCGGCTAAATGTTAGGTACCTTTACGATAATCACACGGCACGGTCTTTATCAATTAATTAGATAAATTTATGAGCTTGATTACCTACATTTATGAATAAAATTGTTTTCATTTAATCACAAATAAATATACCTTTCCCACAAGGATGTGAACAAGTGCTTTGCTAGTGTACATATCCCTTTAGATAAGTGACAGTTTCGATAGGATAATAAAAGTGCAGTAAAAAAATGATAACATTAGGTATCGATATTGTTAAAACATGAATCTCTTTGTACGCTCGCTCTGTTGTAGTTACTTGGCAAACATGTGTGAGCGCCGCGGGACAGAACAATGCACGCGGAGATCTGAGTGCTGAGAGGAATCTGTTCACTTTATTGTGATCTGATTGGTGATGATGTCGAAGAAATTCAGGTTTTCACCGTTTTTGAAACAAGTAAGTTAATACAGTTTGTTGAATGTATATTTTACTCGACTGCGCCAGAATACACATAGGTACACTGAAAAAATACCACCCTCCTTAAAGGATGGTATATTTACCTATATGATTATAATTATGTACGCAGATTCAATTTTCAACTGTGACCTCATGTAGACTAAACGGTTTAATGAATAGAATAAATATATGACAAATAAATCATTCAAATTTAACAGATTGCCAGGTTGCGGAAAATTAAAATACCAAAAAAAACAGTAGGTATCATAATAACATCAGAATAACTCATCATCCTCAGTGCCTTAAGACGAAAGTCTTCGACCAGTGTGTGTTACCAGTGATAACATACGGCACTGAAACGTGGTCTCTCACTATGGGCCTCATAAGCAAGCTCAAAGTAGCACAACGAGCTATGGAGAGGGCTATGCTCGGGGTTTCTCTACGAGATCGAATCCGAAATGAGGAGATCCGTAGACGAACGAAAGTCACCGACATAGCCCACCGGATTAGCAAGTTGAAGTGGCAGTGGGCAGGGCACATATCACGCAGAACAGATGGCCGATGGGGCCGAAAGGTTCTGGAATGGAGACCACGGACTGGTAAGCGCAGCGTAGGACGTCCACCCACAAGATGGACAGACGACCTAAAAGAGACCGCAGGGAAACGCTGGATGCAGGCCGCTTTCAACCGGCCCCTTTGGAGATCGATGGGGGAGGCCTATGTCCAGCAGTGGACGTCCTATGGCTGAAATGATGATGATGAACTCACTCCACAAATGATGATGATGAACTCATCATCATCATCAACCAGAAGACGTCTTCTGCTGAACATAGGCCTCCTCCCCCTTTAACCTCCACACTGAACGACAGCCTGCCTTTTGCATCCACTGCATGCCAGCGACTCTCACAATGTTGTCGGTCATCAAGTGGGAGGCCTACCTACGCCTCCCACTAGATGGACCGAATCAGAATAACTCGCTTAGGGTAAATTCTGTGCTCGTATAAGATCGTTTGAAACTAATTCACTGATCACAACACACCGCTTCCAGTGCTTCGTGACAGCAGCAGTTGGAAGCAACATCATCGGGCATGGATGCGCCATCGGGTACCCAGCGGTGCTGCTGCCTTACCTCTTCCAACCAGGGTCCGAAATACCCATGGACCATTCATCCGCCTCGTGGTTAGGTCAGTAGATGGGTTGCACTAGGAATTCTATTTTAATATTTAATTATAAAATTAAAAAAAAAAACTTCAGGCAGCGGTGCGAACATCTATGCAACCAAACCAGCCCGGGTGAACGACAACGCTATATGTGGGCAGAGGTATTTCGGGGCAGCAAGTGGCTAGAGTTCCTTTGGAGCCCTAGGGCCCTCTGTTGGTGCATTTTATTTATTTATTTATTTTTATTTTATTTAATCAACACATTGTTCATTTACGATTTACAAAAATGTAGCAACAAAAAACCACAGGTTTGTCTTGGCATGAGGCAGGCAAACTATACTTTGGAAAGGCATCTTCGTTAATGGAATTGTGTACGTACGTACCGATTCACTCATCTATCTAGTCTAATTCATGCAGACTCGAGGAAGTCAGATGCATGGTCAAACGTTTGAATTATAAGTCAAGTATCTAGCCATTTGCCTATCTACATACATATTCGTTTAAAAGCATTGTGTGTCCTTTTAGCAGTGTTTTGAAACTGAAAGATTAGATTAGGTCAATTACGTTATCGTTGTTTACCTAATTGTTGTTACCAAGTAAAAATAATATATAAACCCAAATATTAAGTTACTAGTAGGCCGCCCCGGCTTCGCACGGGCGAAGACGGGATATATAGCCTATGTCAACCGGGGATAGTGCAACATCCCAACAGTGAAAGAATTTTTCAAATCGGTTCAGTAGTTTCGGAGCCTATTCAATGCAAACAATCAAATCTTTCCTCTTTATAATATTAGTATAGATAATTTTAGCTTTGCTAAATCCAGCTTAATGGTATTTTATGTAATGAACTACAGAGCGATTTAAAAGATTCGTACTTATCCAAGTTTCTCCTTCCAGCGTCGATCCTCGGCATCACCCAGCTGGTCGGCAGCTTCATAAGTCCTCCCATAATGAGCAGGTTCGGTCGGAGAGCCGCTCACTTCGCCGTCACCATGCCGGTTCTCATTGGCTGGTTCATCATCACACTGGCCACTAACTTTGAGGTGAGATCTTAACACTTAGGTACGTAGAATATCTTCCAAGCTAACTGCGCGCCGTTTAACCAAATATGCAATGGAGAGTAGTATAGTAGAAACGCTTTACCTACAATAGTTTTTTTACTTGCATTATTCTGTAACATAAAATGACATCAATTTTCCTTCCAGGCCTTGTTTATTGGACGGGTCCTCCATGGAATTTCCATCGGTATGCTTTCCCCACTACGATCAGTCCTCATCGGCGAATATGCAAGTCCGAAGAACAGAGGTGCCTTCCTCACAACGGTGTCTCTTGCTCAATCCTTTGGCATTTTCTTCGTGCATTTAGTCGGGTCGTTCTTGAGCTGGCAGCAGACGGCTCTAGTCTGCGTGTTCTTCTCGTTCGTAAGTCTCGTCATGACAATCTACTCGCCCGAGTCCCCAAGCTGGCTGGTTTCTAAAGGAAAGTACGACGAGTGCCGGAAAGTCTTCCGATGGCTGAGAGGCGATGACGAAGAGGATGAATTAGACGAAATGATCAAAGCTCGCATACGTTTCGAAGACGCAAGGATCACAATGAAAACTACGAACCGGATGAATCGCTTCGAATCTATGACCGCGACGATACAGAAGAAAGAATTCTACAAGCCGATCATAATCATGATCCATGCGTATGTTATGGTGCAGTTCGCTGGAGGCACCACCATGGCGGCGTACTCCACAACCATAATCAGCTTGATCATGGGCCCAGACGTGAACCCACATTTCTGGATGATATTTTTAGACACTCAACGACTGATCACTAATTCAATAGCTGTGTTCGTTATCAACAAAATTAAAAGAAGGACCATGATGTTCGTCACAGGAGGCCTCTGTATCTTCAGTCAACTGGCCATAGCCGCTTACACGTATGCAAGAACTTACGGCTACCTGGAGTATGACGCGGTGTGGATCCCGGCTTTGCTGATCAATCTTCAATTCTTTACCGTGGCTGCAGGGGTGCTGCCTTTACCAAATGTGATAGGAGGCGAAGTTTTCCCCTTAGAATACCGAAGCATCGGTGGGACTATCAGTTTAGCGACTATGTCAGCGTCATTCTTCTTAGTGCTCAAGACGTTTGTTGGTTTTGTGGACAATATTGGCATATATGGGACATACACAGTCTACTCTGGACTCCTCATGTATTGTCTGGTGGTAATCTGGTTCATGCTGCCGGAAACGAAAGGCAGGACCTTGCAGCAAATCGAGAACGAGTTCAGAGGACGACCGTTGACATTTGTGGAGCTTCAGTCCAAGATTTCTTTGCAGGCGTGTCCGGTCGAGTTTTATAAGAGAAAAATGTCAAGGAAAGATAGCCAACCTTTACTGCATTAAGATAGGAATGGGAAAGACTGTAATTTTTTACACGACTCGGGTAAAATACCCAAATTGATGTTTTTGTTAAACAGGATGAAAACTGATTCCAATGAGTATGGTAGTGAATTTTACTATTCGGGACTTTAACCATGCCTCTCACTCTTAGTCTGGAGTAAATACAGTATTGTTTAAAAATTTACAAACTGTTGAAATATAAGATCACCAGATGAAGCAAAGTCGTATTAAGGATTTCACGAACTTAGGGAGTGAAATTCACTGCATCAATTCAAGGCAACTCTGATAACGAGTGTGTCGATACACTATCTCACTTTACGACTTATTTGCGTAGATATCCTTCTGCCGTCATGATTACCTACCTGTGATAAGGGGATCATCTGGACGGTAGGTGATCGGCTGTTAAGGGGGCAATAATGGTATCTAGTCAAGATATAGTGATAGCGGTAAGACAAAGGATTTTTTAAACGAAGTCCAAAGCCGCAAGCTTATGATAAAACCGTGGTATAAGAAGGTTACTGGTAATATGCCGAAAGCACTGTGCATACCAGATCCTCATGAAAAAAACTTGACACGAAAGCGACTGCTAGAAACAGTGAGAATTTTAAATATAGGTAACAGAGTGTTATTTTTGATGCAGATGGTTGCATGAGACGATGATATTTTTTTTTATTGTGGTTAAGTTCCGCTAGTTACTTGCGCAAGTTAGGGAAGGAAGCGTCTTTTGGTATCGGAGATCAAGACTTATTTTGTACGTGTATTTTTTGATCGAAGCTGCGTTAGCTTATTTAAGTAGTAGGTAAGTTCCCCTAATGTCTATGCAAAGACAATAATAGAAAATGAAATTTAAAGTGATATTAATTGTAAAATAGAATAATAGAGCATTTTAAGGAATTTGAATATCGATTAAGATTTAATAATGTGTATCGGAAAAGGTTAGATAAGCGATATTGAGACTTGACAAACAGCTGTATTTTAAACCCACAACGTTATTATTGTTGTTATTTGCGTTGTGGGTCTGGACTAGCCAGAATACATTTTTTTTTTCCAAACTGGTATTTAAACTACTAGGACGGAATGGAATAAACGGTCTGTGGCATCGTAGCTCCCAAACGGCTGAACTAATTTTGTCTTTTTTTGTTTGTTTGAAAGGTTACTTGTCGAGTGTTCTTAGCAAAGTTCTTAGCTAGATTCAAGAAAATATGTTCAGCCGTTTAAAGATAACCAGCTCTATTATCAGGGGCTTAAAATACAATTTATACTTGTTGCTAAAAGTATTATATAGTTAGGTATAGTGCCAGTATTGATGTACGTAGTTAGAATATTAATTAAATAGATTTTAACGTGTACAGCTAAAACCTAGCTAAGAGTTTAAGGTACAAATTAAAGTACCTATTTGTTGTAAATAAAAACGCATCAATATTTTTCAAATATTTTTCTATATTATTTGGTACACAATATCAATCTCGCACTGTCCAACGATACTTGGCGATTTCGGCTTGAATAACGTCCCTATATCCCTCCATTAAAATTAAAATGTATTCATGTTATGTGTGGCTCGGTTCCCCAGTATGGTTGGACAATCGAACCCTTAAATATATTATTTACAGTTCATTACATTTGGGTATGAAACATCGACTTTTCAGATCGGAGGCGATTTGCAGCAGATAGAGATCACTTAACAGTAATTTGCAAACTTAATTTAAACAGCCATTTTATTAAATAGATAGTGGAGTTTACTTGTTTAATGACAATACCTGAAAACTTTTTATTGTGAGCTCACTTGCCAGCTACATAAGTTTCATATTTCATTGACAATTAGATCGGTAATTAAAACAAGTAAACATCACCAATTTACTTAACAACTAATAACAATCCAAAACTTTTAATTTAACAAAAAATATTGAGACTAACAACGATATACACGTAATGCGCGGTCGTTATAAATAAAAAATACATATTTTATCCAAGCTTAATTCATAATATATAAATTTTGCCACTAGAAAAGGCTGGTAAGCCGTTCGGTATTGCGAGCGGGCGCACGCAGCGGGTGTCCGCTCCATTCAATACGAATAACCGCTTTTTGTTTTTACTATATGGAAATTACTTACATTTGGATTAAGCCCGATACCTCAACTAATAGATCTACCCTCCTAACCCCTCATACAAAAAATATATAATCTCTATGGCTATTGGCGAGGCTACGTTTAGGCGACGACATCACTGGTTTTTTTTTTTTTTTTTTGTTTTTTTTGTAATGCTTCAAAAGTTCCCCAATTTCAGGTAGTAAAACAGACTACAGAGATTTTATAAAACTTTACATTTTTTTTGCCGTTGAATAGGATTTTCCCCTTTATGCTAAACAAAAAAAAAAAATACAAATGATGTTAGATTTCCTGCGTGTCAAGTGGGGACTTCTGAACGAATCCCGTAATAATAAAACCATAAGATTTTTCTTAAATTTTATTTGTTTTGTAACAAACTTCATTAGTATTTATTTATTCACTCGCATTTAAAAACGACACAACTGTGCCTGCTACACGCTACGTGCGCCCGCCGTCTACAACGAAAGGCCTTAGAGATATATTTCTCGTGTGTTGAATAGGCCTTCACAATCAAAAGTGGTTTTAAACTAAGTAATTATTTTGAGATATAAACGTTCAACCTCATTCAGAAATGTTCAATAGGCTAACGTTTAATGAGGATAGTTCTTTTTTTTTCATAGTAATTCCAAATTCATTACTAGGAATAGCATCCCTGATCACAATAAGTCAGTTATTGTTGTAAAATAAAAATTATATACATACATTTTGTTGAATAAATATGATTTACCTTCATTTGCCTTTAAATGACGTCATACTATTTCAATATAATGCCAACGATGTCTTATCAAAAAAATAAATAAACAAAACTGCAGAACAAAATCCCAATGATGACATTGACAGCTGAAGATTTATTTTTTGACAGCTTTGGCAACGCACATTTAGTTATTGTGCCGATGCTGACGCCATTGAGTTTAAAATTGGCTATAAAGAAAAAAAAACTTGGTTTGTTTCGTTTTCGGACGTGACATTTTTCGTTACAAGTTGTCAAAGCACTTCATAGCATAGATTAGCTTATCAAAAGTTTATGAATAAGGATTGCATTTTAAGTTATGTATAGTTAGTTAAAAGGGGCACTGGAAAACAGCTGTTCATTACAGAGTACAAATGATATCGTATTACCATCATAATTATCTATTGGTTGCAACTTTTAATGTAAAATCGACCTTATTGACAACATTTATAAAATATTTAATATAACTGATCCAAAGCTACGTTTTCCAACAGTTTTCATTAAAAATCTGTGTATACAATATATTAGGAAACTAAAAACCTTTTTTATATTTTGATAGATACCAAGTAAAGGAAAGTGAGCTTAATATCTGTCAAAATAAAGCTTATTTTTAGCACATAAATTAAAATATAGTTTAGTGGCGAAATATAGACGTTCGCAAGCTCTTATGTTCTTTTATACTAGACAAAAATGGCGCGTTCACCTTTATTCTATACAGTGTAAGGTCTACAATAATATGTACAGCTCCTGGTATCTACATCGCAATTCTCAATGATAAGTCTTATGAATCCATTTTTAAAGACTAGTCATTTCGGATTGATTGTATAAAGGATGATTCACACATCACAGGCCCCGTCCGGGCACGAAAGGCCCCAAGATTAAAATGATACCTATATTTTCATGTTCAGTACTATCTACTGACACAGCCGGGGTTTAGTGAAATGTGAATTAAGCTTAATGTAGTATAGAAACGCGACAGAATCTTTTGAGTTACCCCGACAGTACATTATCGACCGAGACAGAACCGCAAGGCGAGACCAATCGGCGAGTGTACAATCGGCATATGAAAAATAATAAAACTATAGTTATTATTGCGACTAGCGCTGTGCAGGTCACTCCACGTGGCGACCGTCACCACATAATTATGTGAAAGCAGAAGATGAAACAGAACTGGACGTGATAAATATAATCTTCAGGAATTAAGTACAATCAATCATAGAATAAGAAGCTGCAAAGATAGTTCGACCAAAATTAAATGAATGGACGGGCCATAACCATTGAACTAGCTCAGTAAGAACGAGGCAAAACTATTGGACATATACTTCAACACCTAATTTTATTATAACCATGTACAGTACATTTGTTACAAAAAATAGATAGCGGTTTTTTGATGTGTATTTACACTTCGGGAAAGCACACGAAGGCATAATTTTGTGAAATGTTTCTTTATCATGTAACAATAGACGCGTGTCGCACTTCCTACGGCTAGAGACCGACTGAAACGACGTGAGGGCCGGCGCTCGTTTTGTAATCTTCAAAATTCTTCTGGGCCCGTCCATTCATTTTCCATTTTGGTTGAAGCAAAGAACATTAAAATAGTGAAAAATTGCGTCATAGCTCCACGCTACGTGATAAAACTTTCCGACTTGACTGCTCTTACATTACTTATGGCTGGATACGACTTAGCAATCAACTCCTTTTCATCGCTTTCGATGAGGAACCATCCAAACCGCGACAAATTCATGAATGAATTGACATCATCAACTAGTTTTTAGTATATAAAAAACAGCTAATATTAAATAATATATTTTATATTTTTATTTTGACGGCCATTTTAATTTTATTAAAATATTGCAATATTGTGCATTCCATATTGTATTGTTACCAGAACTAAAAGCAAAATTTCAGCAAAATCTGTTAGGAGGAACTTGTTCTAATTCAGCTTGCAAGATTTGACCTAAACAAACAAACAAACATTGCTAGTTAATGGTAAGGAGTCACAAATCATGTCGTTCAAGCGAACGAAGCGACGTGATTGGTGAATTTGTTTCTATAAAACAAAATTTCGATTGTCAAGAAATTGTGATATTCATTGTTGGTGAGGATTTTTTGCAAGCTTAAACAGCGGTACGAGCGGAGAAAAATAGAGCTTATTCCTTAACAACCAGCGACGTTTTCAACTGAACAGATAAGATGGCACTTTATATAAAACTGTCAACATATTCAATGTGCGTTTAAAATACAGTCAGTGTTTCAACTCGCTTATTATTCGAAATATACGAAAATATGGTGTTAGGTTTATTTTATATCAAAATAATATAGTTTAACAACTTGGCTTGAGTATCAATACAAAAAATGCTCATTATTAGGTCAATTATTATAATCAGGCGGTTTAAAATTATTCTGCTTGGAATTTCCAGCAATATTGATTGATTGATTAACTCTTTATGTTCACACTATTTTTTATTTTAATATTAAGTGAAACTGGTATGGTAGTATTTTATTATGGAAAATGACGAGGTTTTCACACATTTTATTTAATGTTGTTTTTTAATGGTATGGTAGTAGGTTATATTACGGGTATTACTCTTTATTTGTTGCACAATGAACGGTACATAAATATTGTTATAAAACCTAAGGATAGTTAGTACATAGACCCACCCTGTTAGGGTTGACTATATCTTACATGGTTACTCATGTAATATATAGTCGAGCTATAGTTTACCGATACTATAGTCGGAACCGGCTTGATCTTTCGCGAGTAATTACAGTGTAATATAAACAAAATGTACAAAAACATGTTAGTCATTTTTATTTATATTACACGGGAAGTACTCACGTAAGATTAAGCCGGTTACTCCGACTATAGTTTCAACCGCATTAGGCGGTCTTCTTCAAGGTGAATGCAAACCACGACCATGTGTGAAAACCACGTCAGTTTCCATAATAAAACATGTTAGTTATAATAAAATCGCGCCAGTTTATAATAATTGACCCATTAAAATTTACAACTCTCGTTAACTTTACCCCTCAAAATCAAAGATGGATGTACAAAACAAGCCAAGTAACAAACAATAAAACACACATACACACAATCTACTTGAACACTCAGTTTCCGTCACATTTTCCAGTTACATTTAAAAAACATTTAATTTTCTAAGGTTTTCGTTAATAAAAAAATATTTACAAATCTTTTTTCCTTCTCCCTAATAATCAATTTATCTATAACGACTTTCTAATTAATGTGAATACGTGTACCTACAAATATTATGGTACTTTAGAAAGCCATTTAATTAACGACTTATTTTTAACTCGCACCTTTAAATGTTGAAAATTATTTTCAATTTTCTTGTTTCTTTGTAACGCCCGGACGCAAACAGACGTGTTAGTTTTTAACATGTGTATCTGTGTGTCTGTCTGTAGCATTGAAGCTCCCAAACAGCAGAACCAATTTTGGTTAAGTTTTTTTTTGTGTTGTTTGAAAGGTGACTGTGATTCAAGGAAATCTGTTCAGCTTTTATTCAGCTCTGCAGGGGAATGTAGAAAAGGCTTCTAGTTTTTAAGCAACTTTCAATACTTCTAGGATACACGTATTGACATTATTATTCAATACAGCATGTCGCACAAACCTTGCACCCAAACTGCTTACAATGGTGTCAATTCGGTTGTACCACTCTCTAAACTAAACTAATTTGACAGGACTAAAATTATCGGCGTAATTTGATACGGCAGAAAAGGTTGGCAACAATTTCAGAGCTGTCAAATTTAGTTTAGTTTAAAGAATGATACAACAGAATCGACACCACTAGCTTGTAAGACTTGAAATAAAGGCTTATGTACACCCAGTAAACTCTCATACAGTTTTGTACAAACCATTATCTTAAAACTCCGCTTCTTTTCTATACCAAGATATTTAGCTCGTTTGAGGCACATCTTTAATAAAGATTTTTTTTATTTTTTCAAGGTAAAGTGTATACAGGGTGTAAGAGGAACACTCTCGAAGCCAAAAGAAGGTAATAGTACTCATCATTATGAACCACTTTAGTATGGGATCAACCCTGAAATCGCGCTGTTCCATACATTTTGTCGAGTGTCAATGACCGTTTTCTATAGAACAGCTGATATTTTTTTCGCGATTTCAGGGTTGGTCCCATAGTAAAAGTTGTTCATAATGATGAGCACAATTACCTTCTTTTGGCTTCGAGAGTGTTCCTCTTACACCCCGTATAGTATCATCGACAACATTTATCTACTAATTCAAGTTATTTTACTATATATATATATAATATGTATATTACCTTTGCGACCAACCAGCACCGGATTTGTATCTATTCAGGGGTTTACATGACTTGTGCCGATTTCCTCGCGATTCATTGCGGAAGTAAATTTTCGAATGCACTTGGTACAAGAAAATTATGACTTTCCTACCATCTGTGTGTGACCAATAATTTCCCGCTCAAAGATAGACACCGCGATTACGTCCCATTGTACGCAAGAAAAAACCACTTAGGCAACGCACTCGAGCTCCAAGACACGTGCTTAGTTAGGGGACCGCCGAATACACGAGTCTTACATAGAATTTGTTTTACTAATTATTTGTAAAGAAACTTCTCAGTCTAGAACACCGCCGCAAAGTAGCGAGGCTGTCAATTTTCTACAGGATTCATTTCAAAGAATGTGCATCAGACCTGCATGGCCCACTACCACCCATACATTGTGGGTTTTCCTTGGATACGTTTCCTCTTTTGAGTTTTTTTTTTAATCTTATCTTACCTTTAACTTTTTTTACAACATATTTTACATTTTCTTTTGAAATTTTCTCCATCAGATTTTGAATTTCATACTACATTATTTTCCTATCGGCCTTTTGTCGAAATTATTTAAATCGTACAAGTCCATTTAATTTTTTTTTAATCATAGTGTTAACTTTGAAACCAAACTCTAATCGCAAATTTAATAAAAATCACCTCTTTGAAAATATTATGATATTTGTAGAGAAGATTTGGTGTTCAGTATTCGGCCGAATAGTACGCAACATTCGACCGAATACCGAATATATAAAAAAAAGTTGCCGTATAGTAGTCGAATATTCGTGGCATCTCTAGCCTACTCCTGTGTTATGATAAATCCGGCTCTGGTACAACAAATAATGTGAAAGAATACCTACTAACACCAATACAGTACATTGAGTTGAACATTTATAATTTAGACCGCCGTGGCCATAATTTTACCGGACAAACAATCATGAGAGGAAAGCTTGCTTTGTCCTGATCGAAAGTCGCCTTAATACTAGGACCTGAATTCTGGAGCTGTCGAGATTATCCTACTCACTCTTGTAACATTTCCCATGAGATCTCGTTTGGGATAATGTCGCCCGAGCCAGAATACCCCTCCCAGGGGTGAGAGGGTAGTCCTCTCAAACTAACGTTAAAACCACGCAGTTCCAGAAAATCACGGGAACGCTAACAGAAAGTGGGTCTTGTCTAACCCCCCAGGTGATGGAAAAAATGTTGCGCGACCGCAATCCGTATCTGGGCGCGTTAAAGTTCACGTTTCCGTTAGCGTTAACGCCTGCGGAAAGATGAAATTGTATGAAAATGACTTTGACAATGACATTAGCTTGAGAGATGTTATCTCAAGCTAATATCATTTTCATACAATTACATCTTTCCGCAGGCGTTAACGCGAACAGAAAGTGGGTCTTGTCTAACCCATCTGAACTGGGTTGCTTTTAACAGCTAGTCGTAAGGCCCCTGGTCTCAATTTGATCTATGATTAGACAATTAGACAACAATAATTATCAATAACAACAATTGATTTAAGCCACGTTCTGGCGAATTTCTCATACAATATCTATGGTAAAACAATTGTTTTAATATGCGTAGTATATCCAAGATATAACAACTATCTATTAAGCTGGAAACAAACTATCGGACGCGGCTGAGGGACGCGACTGATAAGTGAACAGTCTTTGAAAAGACAACAACGGCTGACAAAAACATCTGACGCGTCAGATTACTGTCGGACGTCCGAACGCTCAAGGTCACGTCAACGACTTACGTCCGATAGTTTGTACAGCTCAGTGTACATTCATTATCTAGATACCTTTAAGACGCGTCCGTCAGCCGCGTCCGATAATTTGTTTCCAGCTTTATTCTTGTTTGGGTGATAAATGGATACAGATGTATCGACTAGACATAAATAGGGAACGCTGTTTCCTTGGTCACGATTTTAATTTGGAATAAACACGAAACTCACACAAGAAATTAATTAAGTTTGACCGATGATTAATTTAATAAAATTTTGAGCTAGTTCTGGCTAAATTGGCACTAATTTAAAACTTAATTTATTCCTTGTGAGGTCCATATTGATTCCAGCACAGAAAAGAGAAGTAAACAGAACGGAAATTAGAAGGACAATTTGTTACCAGGCATTATGAGTGAACCTTGATTGGACATTCTTATTTAGATCAACGCGTCGAACTCCGCACCACAGTTGCTAACTGAATTCGAATGACTGACGTTTCGTTTATATGGGTGCAACTGGCTACAAAAATGCCTTGACAGTCGTTCTAATTTAAACAACAAAACATTTTCTTTTCTGTGGATTCCAGTTATTAATAATTAAATTCATTTATCAATATGTGTACAATATAACCAATATTGTATGATCATACATTCTGCGAATACTTTCCTATTAGAAATCAGGACACTATTTCTTCCCACTTGTCATGTCATTGCACAGTGCTACAGTCTTCTATCGGTTGTCACGGACAGAAAAAGGACAGAAAGTCAACTCCGAAAAACAAGAGAAAACCGCCGTAAAAACTACTTTATATTCTCATCAAGAATCATCGAGATCATTAAAAGCGTGGCCTCATATCTATTTTTAATAATATATTCCATTTTAACAAATATCTACTTCGTTCTAATCGGTTCCGTCAATGTTTATAGTAAAGATTTTTGAAATGAAAAAAATTAGGACGCTAGTACTAAAAAATATCAAATTCAAAACATGAGGGTAGAATGAAAAAATACCATAAGCATAACACTGAATTTATTAGTTATTCAATAAATATTTCCATTTCTATTCGTGCATTATGATGATTTTTTACATCGGACTTGGCTAATTGTTGAATTTGGAGGTTGGTTGAAAGAGATCGCTTTCAGTGATATTGTACTTATCTTATACTATCCTTTAAGACAACTCAATAAAATATAACACTGTTTTAAACTATCACGGTTGCTCATTAAAGTTATATGATTATTTACGTGATATTTACCGTGGTAAGGTTGTGGAATGGGCTCCCGATATTTCGGCGCAGTTACATGCACCATGTTCACGGGAAGACTGAAGAATGCGTGTGGTTGGTCGAACAGTTAAAAAGTTAGGTGCAGACATAACGATCTACCCTCTTTATTCACATCATTTTCATTATAATAAATAAATAAATAAATATTCGGGTCATTTTTGCACACACGGTCATCTGACCCCAAACTAAGCAAAGCTTGTAATATGGCTGCCAGAGACTGATATACATACATATATAGTTTTAAATACATACTTAAATAGATATTAACAACCAGATATAGAAGAAACACAAATGTTCATTACATAAATGTTTGTCCTATGTGGGAATCGAACCAACGCCCCCAAGCTCAGAAGACTCACTCAGCTCAGGTTCACTACCAACTGGACCAACGGGATATCAAACCCGCAAACCCACAAACTTACCACGGTAAGTATCCCGTAAATATCTCGGCTATATGTAAAGACTTCGAATGTTTGTTTTCCAATTACTATTTATCTATCCAGGCCCTAGTTGGTGTTGCAACGGGGCATTTACAATATTTCTAGTTTGTATTAGTGTAACTGTTTATTTACTGTATTAATTAGCAGCTGTATGTTTTCCTTGTAAAAGAAAATAAAAATAAATAATCATATAACTTCAATAAAGTATTATTTTATTTGTACGCTCAGATGTGATAGTTACAAATTTCTTACGTTGGTTTTCCCCGTCCCTTTGGAGATCGACCTGTCCCTTGGATCCGTCAGTTGAGTGATTAGTCTATATCCTCACCAGTAAGTCCACACTAACACGTTCAGTACCCGTACTGTCCCGTCCCAGGTGTGGTTAGTGTTTATGACAAGCGCCACACACATAGTCGTCGTCCTCCCGCAGAGAGTGCTTGGAGAGTCCGACGCAGTGCATGTGGAACCACTGGTCGCAGCCGCCGTCGCACTGCACCCAGTCCACTTCCTTGCCTGTCGGACAAAACATTATATTATTTACTAGCTGCGTGAATGTCTCCCATATCATGTGTGTACAATGTAGTTGGTGATACGTACCCGTGGGCCGGAGACAGTTGTCGGCGGCGCAGTCCTCGTCGTCTTCGTTAGAAGACATGGAAGACGAACTGCTCTCGGCGCGAGGCGCCGCACCGCTCGACCCGCCGCCGCGCGACTGACCTGCTCATTAAACGATTTATATTTTAAACTTGTGTATTTTTAATTGAAAAACAATAGGTGAAGGCAGGTGCAGGCAGGAAAAATAGGCAGGATCAGGCAGGAAAAATAGGCAGGTGCAGGCAGGAAAAATGGGCAGACGCAGGCGAGAAGAATAGACAGGTACAGGCAGGACTAAAAGCCCTACCAACTAAGAAAATACAACATATAAACAAAAACAAATATCATAAAGTTTAGATTAAGTTGGGACCTTATACTAAAATATCTGTTCCCCCAACCATATCCATTCCATTCTAAGATTTGGAACCGTATCTTTTATTATTGTTGTTTAAATTAACTTGGCTTTCGGACTGCGTTTCTTCATACCGGAGATTATATGATGACCTTTAAGGCGTTTCATTATGGTCTCCCAGTTTCTAAGATTCCAATACCAATAATAAAGTAGAATAATCTTACCCATCCTAGTTTGCCTGGGGTGCTTCCCCCTGGTGGCGGCGAGCCCTCGCTTCCGGCGCTCCTGGCGCGCCATGTAGTGCTTACGCATCATCAGGCTCGACCCCGATGACATTCCCTGAACAAACACATTATCGTCATCATCATCATCATTATTTCAGCCATAGGACGTCCGCTGCTGGACATATGCCTCCGCCATCGATCTGTAAAAGGGCCAGTTTGAAGCGGCCTGCATCCAGCGTTTCCCTGCGGTCTCTTTTAGATCATCTGTCCATCATCAGTTATCATCATACTAATATTATAAGAGTATAGTTCAAGGGATAGTGACATAGGGTATTTTTCATTATCATCACAATTTTTCATGACTACGCGGGTGAAACCACGGGGCGCAGCTAGTACATAATAGGCTAGTTGGTTGGTGTTTCCTTTATTACAAGTAATTTAAATTAGCCGATTTTCTGAGATATAAGCGTTTTAAGGTTTTGTTGGGGATTGAGATGCTCTGCCTTTTTTCCCGCAACGCGTGTCAATATAGAATTTCTAAAACTCTCTTAATAAACCTCTCAAATGTCTTATGGATCATTTAGTTTGTTTTAAGAGCCACACATTTTTCTGATGAAAAAGCAATGAATACTGGATGTTTGACGTTCTGTTTCTAACAAATAGAAAGTTCAAAAAAAAACTATTGCTTTTTTTTATAAGTTTCAAATTTTGGAATAACTCAACATATCAACTATTTTACCTCCACCAATTTACAAAAGTAGTTTTTCGTACATCTTTAGGAGGGAAAGTTAGAAAATGGATTTTTATAATTACTGACTCAAAATTTACAATTTTAATGTTATGGTTTACTACGTTTTATACTCGTCTTGACAATTAATTTAAATTTTATTTTTATACCCGAAAATTCAGATACCCAGTATGAACTATTGCATTTTGTAATACGGCTTTTAAGGATAAATTAATAGTAAAAAGGTACATATTTTTACCTAAATTAAATAATACGTGATAAGTCCCGATAAACATTTAAAACACGTGTTCAAATCGCGAAAGTAAAAAAATTACTAAATCAATAGTGGTGGTAGTTGACATACCTGTTTCCTATTGAGATAGTTTGTAGTAGTGGGCGGTCCCCGCTTCAGCGCGGGCTTGGTGGCGAGGGGCGCATGATGTTTCCGCGTGCGTTTGACGGCGTGCTGGTGTCGCGGCGTGCGCTGCGCGCGCTTCCTGCGGCCCGCGTCCAGCACGCGCGCGCCGCGCCGTCCCTCCGCCGCGCGCGCACTCACCACCGCGCTCCAGATGTGATGCTGCTCTTCTAACCGCACCTGTACCTCGGACGGGTTACTTATTGCTACCAGAGAGCGTCAGACCAGAGGCTTCAGTATTTTCATGCGAAATGATCGACTATCAACCAACATCTCAAAAAAAAATACGCATCATTATCAAAATCATTTGCTATCGCAACAAGTGGTTTACAAACATTCAATTTGTCTTCTATCAAGAGAAAATCGGAAGACATAGTGACATTTTTGTCTTTTGTTAGTCAAATATTTGTATGTTTTATTTTTAATAAAATTAGCGACCCGCCCGCCGCACGTAAATTACACCCGTGCGAAGCCGGGGCGGGTCGCTAGTTATACATATAAACCTTCCTCTTGAATCACTCTATCTATTAAAAAAACCGCTTCAAAATCCGTTGCGTAGTTTTAAAGATTTAAGCATACATAGGGACGGACAGACAGCGACAGCGTTTTATACTATTTAGTGATGATGATTGACGTTACTTTCGAAGTTACCAGTTTACCGGTTGCTGCGTATATGTTTTTTTTTATTAGGTTAGATCTAGGATTTATCTATCTAAAAATTGATCTAGGAAAAAAATACTTTCTTCACAAGTTGGTTGCTAATTGTAGGTAGGCTATTCCAGGGCCTGATATATTATTCTTGTCACCTGTCACTCTAATTTGATTTGACACAAGTGCGACCGGGGCAGAAACAATATCGCATGCACGAGAGCCGACTAGGCCTCAACCTATTGCCATGGAGTGTATCATTAATTATTACAGTCTACTCTCAGAGTATAGCCATGGTAGCCTATTTGGGAGACCGCTAGACTTGAAAGCGTGAGGTCGCGGGTACAAACCCGGGCAAGTACCAATGAGCTCTTTGGAGCTTATGTACGGATTTTCATACCACTGGCTTTTCGGTGAAGGAAAACATCGTGAGGAAACCTGCATACGTACGGAGAAGGAATTCAATGGCGTATGTGAATCCACCAATCCGCACTGGGCCAGCGTGGTGGATATGGCCCGATCACTTTTTCGGGGGTAGGCTAAAATTCCAGCAGTGCACTGTTAAAAGGCCGATAATGACTCTCAGAGTTGTTTATTATGACTGACCTCGAGCAAGTCCCCTTCCAACATAAGTTCTTCAAGCCTCGCTAGGAATGCAGGCGGCAGTCGCGCGTGCGGCGACCGTGGCCACGCACTATACGCGTGCTCCACGCTCGCTGACGATCTGAATAATGACATGAAAATTATATAAATATTTTTATTTTATTTTAATAGTAGACAAACAAGCGATGGGCCACCTGATGGTAAGTTGTCACCGTCACCTATGGATACCTATAATACCCGGGGCATTGGTGGTGCGTTGCCCACCTTTGAGGACTCTATTCACTCTTCGCTTGAGATTATATTTTGGAGGAAAAACCGAAGGTGGCAAGCCATTCCACAACTTACAGGTGCGTGGAGGAAACAATCGATCAAATCGAACAGTGCGAGACTTCCACGCATCTATAATATTATGAGGATAGCTTTTAATTTAGGGCCTTATGCGTCAAAGGCTCTGCGAGAGGTTGAACGACAGAAAAGTTGGAAAATATTTTGATTAAAAACCTTCTCAGAGCATTTTGCAACCTGTTTTTTTTAATATAAATAATAGACTTGCGTTTGACCGCCAACTCGCCTGATGTTGATTGATGGACTAACTCTTTAATGTTCACACCATTAAATTTGATACAGAGAACAAAAAAACTTTTAAAAACTAGTGTAATAACTGGCGGCCTTATCGCTAAAAGCGATCTCTTCCAGGCAACCTTAGGACAGAAAGGATTTATAGAAGACGTTTTTTTTACTTATACCATACCCATACATGTTAAGCTATGATGGGGTCTGCGATTGAGCACGCTTGCCTAGATGAAACCGATTCACTCATAACCGATTCACTCATGATTTGAAGACGCCCAGATTGTAATTTGATTGAAATGTTTTTCCTCTTGGCATTGGATGGAAAAAAAATCGTTGACTACGGTCCATGATAACACGAGAGTTATTTTTCCTAGAAGATAGGACACATTATATGTCATAACACTGTTTTAAACTATTACAGTTGTTAACTAAAGTTAAATGACTCATTCCACAACCTTACCACGGTAAATATCCCGTTAATAATCATTTAACATTATATGTCATATTTCTTACCTTGGATTTTGTGACAAGTGTAAGTCGCGCGCCCGTCCGGTCGCTTTCTTCAGTTCTGCGTTCAATTTGTCCGATTTTTCTCTATTTGTCTGAAAAATATATATTTTTAATGGAGACATAACTTTTATTTCCGTAGTAGGTAATTTTTACACTTTTGCGTTTTGAACTCATGTTTTAAATGTTTATCGGGTCTTATCACGTATTATTTAATTTAGGTAAAAAATATGTACCTTTTGCTTTGTTTGTTTCCTTTCGCTTTCCTTTTATAACACGTGATAAGTCCCGATAACATGTAGCTCTGTTTTGGTGTCTGATGGAAAGTGATGAGGTGGTCTAAGATGGAGCACGCCTGCTAGTGGATATGTCCGTAGCCAGCGAGTACAAGTTATGCGGTTCCCCTGGTGGTACCTGGTGGCGGTCGTGGTGCGGCAGAGAGGCGAGGGTCGGGTCAGCGAGCGCCGCGCGCGCCAGGTCCTGCCAGGCCATGGCTCGCTCCGTCACGCACTGTAGTGCTTCGCCCTCGGCGAGACGCACGGGCAGCTTTTGTAGCCATACCTGGTATACAAACAACAAGATGAACATAAAACATTGTTTCAAACACGGTCATCTGACCACAAACTAAGCAAAGCTTGTGATATTGATATATACATACATATATATTATATTTTAAATACATACTTAAATAGATATTAACAACCAGATATAAAACAAACACAAATGTTCATCACATGAATGTTTGTCCTAGGTGGGAATCGAACCCACGCCCCCAAGCTCAGAAGGTAGGTTCACTACCAACTGGACCAACGGGCTATCGAATGGCACTTTTTCATAATTTTTTTATTGCCGTAGGTGGCAAACAAGCCAATGGGCTGCCTGATGGTAAGCAGTCACTGCGCATTTATCTGATACACGAGAGGCGTCACAAATACGTTGCTTACCATTAAGACCTAAGACGAGTACGAAGAACGAGTGGATGCGAATAGCGAGAAACCGGGGTGAGTGGCATAAACAAAGGGAGGCCTATACCCAGCAGTGGGTCACTCAGGGCTGATGATGATGATGATGAAGACCTAAGACTATTAATATATGCCCTAATGACCTAAGACTATTAATAATGTTTGCATAATTATGTCTGTGAACTACGCCCAATTGCGCTAACTTACCTATTTATACTGTGTTTTCTCAATAAGTGAATTTGTAAACTCTTATGAGGAAATAAAATCTTAAACCGTAACTTCACGCAGAATATAAACGAGTTAAACTCACCAGTAACGCCAATATTCGATCTAATCGGGGCCGTTTAGTGCGCATACAGTCCGGGCAGAGGAACTTTACGTCTATCGTCGAGAAAGGGTTGTTCTCTCGCTCTGGCGACTCTTCTCGCTCTTGCTTCGCCGCTTGCATGCAAGTTGCTGTGAGAAAAAATACGTAATTAACATTTTTTTTAAGGATGACAAAAGTTAAAACCCTTAAAAAATAAATCATTTAATAATAATTTATTGCTAAAGCAATAGTTAAATAAATATTCAGGACATTCAGGAAATTTTTGCATACAAGGTCATCTGACCCCATAGTAAGCTCGTACTATGGCTGCCAGAGACTGATATACGATACATACATATATAATATTTTAAATACATACTTAAAATGGATATTAACACCCAGATATAGAACAAACACAAATGTTCATCACTTGAATGTTTGCCCAAGGTGGGCATCGAACCCATGCCCCCAAACGCAGAAGGCAGGTTCACTACCAACTGTGCCACCCGGGCAGACAAATTATTTATACAGGCAAGCGTAGAGGTTACACCAATAGGCGAAACAATTTGATCGTCTTGAACTTGAAATATAAAAGAAGTCTGATGCAGGGTGAATGACCGCACGGATGGTGAGCGGTCATTCACCCAGTCAGCTGTTATAATTTAATTTCGGAGGTAGGCCTATTTTTATGCCATAGGTGGCAAACAAGCAGACGGGCTGCCTGATGGTAAGCAGTCACCGTCGCCTATAAATACTTGTAACACCAGGCGCTTCACAGATACGTTGCCGACCTTTTAAGACTAGATTAACTCTCCTTTTGAAGAACCCCATGTTGTAGCTTCTCGGAAACACCGTGGAAGGTAGCTCATTCCACATTTTGCAGGTATGAGGCAAGAAGGATCATGTGAATCGCACAGTGTGCGATTTCCACTGATCTATGTGTGGATGAGCCTTCAGGCGGTGGCGGCTAGTGCGATGGCTCCCACTAGATGGACCGACGACATTGTGAGAGTCGCGGACATTCAGTGGATGCAGACGGCAGGCTGTCGTTCAGTGTAGAGGTTAAATGGCTAAAGGCCTATGTTTAGCAGTGGACGTCTGCTGGCTGATGATGATGACCTATGGATGTGCGCGGTTATTCACCCGATCAGCTGTTGTGATACATACCGTGGAACCAGTCCTTGCAGAGTTCGCACTGAGTCATGACTCCGTACTGCCGCTTCTGGCACACGCAGAACGTGACTGCGCCCGCCGCCGGACCGCGCACCTCCTTGCGCATGTTGCGCGCTCTAACGAATGAAAACAAATATCATCATAAATGGTACAGTAATAGAATATATAGATTTTTTTTACAGAATAGCTTGCTTAATAAAGTTGGTGCCCCGACACGTCCTTTCTGCCTCACTTAGTGAAAACGCAGGGTTGAAATGTGTATTTTATTTATAACTTTCGATGGTGTTATGTTTATTATGAATTGTCTTTGAAATTAGCCATGACAAGCTAATTAACTCTATACAGTGAATAGTCGCTATAAAAAGAGTAGAAAAATAACTCACGCATCTTTTTGCGCACGTTACACGCTATAAAGGTTGTTATGCAATCATCGAGATACAACACCTATCACAATGGCGTCGATTCTGTCATACCATTCGCTAAACTAAACCAATCTGACAGGACTAAAATGATCTGCCTCTCTTTTAATTTCAATATGTGAGAGGTGACAAGGTAAGGAAAGTAAAACAGATTGTAACTATCGGGGAACATCCATTCAGGCAGCGCATTCCAGACTAGCAGTTCGCATAATAAAAGTGGAATCAAAGCGCTTCGTTCGTGTTTTCGGAATACCAACCATAAAGCGGTGTCGATTTAAAAGATAGAATATTCAGAGAATATAATAAATGTGAAACAGAGATGTTATAGAAAAGTTTGAATGGATAACTGTAATTTCATCCATATCGTTTCTTACATTAGGTTTACTATATTTTGCCGCTTATCCGTAGTTGCCATAAAAGTTAGGCACAGAACCTACCTCAACTCCTTAATCGCCTGCAGCTCCCTATGCTCAGCTTGTTTAAACGCAGCCACTATCTCCGTAGGCGTGGAGTCTTCGCTGAAGTTCCTCAGGAACAGACCCGCTTCAAGGGAGGAGGGCGGGGGGTCGCCGGCCGCGGGTCGCGTGCGGCGCCGTGTGCCACCTTCCGTGGTCTCTGTGCGGGGGGAGAGCGCTTCCAGGAGGGAGTACGGCCAGTTCTGTGAAGGAAAAAGTATGAGTTACATCTTTTATCTAACAAATCTGAAATTCTGTCATTATAGCGGAAATCGCAGCGTAGGTAGGCCTCCCACTCGATGGACCGACGACATAGTGAGAGTCGCTGACATCCAGTGGATGCAAAAGGCAGGCTGTGTTTGCCTTGCTAGGCTGGCCTTGAAAAGCAGCACTCTGCACTGTCGTTCAGTGTGGAGGTCAAAAGGGGAGGCCTATGTTCAACAGTGGACGTCTTCTGGCTGATGATGATGATGAAGCGGAAATACACTAGATTCGTCTGAAAACTGTTTTGAGATAATAAAGTAATCCACTCGTAGGCAAAAACAAACCGTCTAACTTTTTTATTCTTATTAAAATGTTATAGATAATTCAAAAACAATAACACAAAGCGGAAGGGACAGGGTTCAAAGTGACACTTCGAATATCAAAAAAATACTTTCTTATTCGAGATGGGGGCGATAAAATGCGCACCGACGCGACGTCCCCCTCTTGGGGCGCATTTTCCCCGACTGCATCTGCCCGTGCCAACCCAACACTGCGCCTTACAATATCAGAACGCGGAAGAGTAGATGAGAACTTCTCTGAGTGTCTTACCTTTTTTTAAAGCCATAGTTGGCAAACAAGCAGTAGGGCTGCCTGATGGTAAGCAGTCACCGTCGCCTATAGATACTTGTAACACTAGAGGCATCACAAATACGTTGCCGACCCTTTAGGACTCGATTAACTCGCCTTTTGAAGAACCCCATGTTGTAACTTCTCGGAAACACCGCGGAAGGTAGCTCATTCCACATTCTGCAGGTATGAGGCAAGAAGGATCGTGTGAATCGCACAGTGTGCTATTTCCACTGATCTATGATGTGTGGATGAGCCTTCAGGCGGTGGCGGCTAGTGCGATGGAAAAACCGCGACGGCGGCATTACCTTACCTTCTTCAGGAACATTTCAGCCGCACCCCGCTTCCACTCCTTGGCGGACTGCAGTGCGGCCGCCAGTTGGTCCTTCTCATACAAGGCCAGTGATATTTGTTGTCCACGCTTCACCAGCGCCTCCACGCTATGCATGTATGGGTATAGGTCTTTGGATTGCATCTCTTCCACCTGCCAAAGGAAAAATAAAGCATTATAGTTTCTAAGTTACTTACACAGTATCTGAGTTTTTGACCAATGAATGATTCAATGATGATTGAATAAGGATTACCAATTATTGTTAGAGATTCAAGTTTAGTTATTTATTGCTTATGTATTTTATTTTGTGCCTTGACAAATTTATTTATTTTCACTTTCAATAGTTTAGTTTTAATGTTGTTGTCTGACAAAGCCCCTATACAGCTGAATTAGTTTTAATATTTTTAACTAATTAATTTGAATGACTTTTTTAACTTATGTTAAGTGTGCCAGTCTGACGAGGCCGACTTATTAATCGCTTTTACGCGCATAGATCTACCCTCATTATGGTTAAAATTTTCGTTTGCTGAGCGAGACTCAATGGTTCATACTTACAACAACAAAAAAAAAATTGTGCACTAAATTGACGAGTCCATAATAGGAGCATTTGTAGTATATATTTTTTATAAAAATTATTACTAATGTGACTTTATGATAATAAATGATATTCTATTCAATTCTTAAGAGTAGGAGTTTGTTTCCACTCAAATCCGTAATGACTGAACAGAGTCCGATGTGTGGCGGTCTTCAATAGAGATGGAGAATGAAATCGCCGATTTGGAGGCCTAGTCTTTATGTATCTCTTGGGGGCGACCGTTAAACTGGTGGCGACGTGGTGAACTCCGTTTGCTGGAGTATTCCAACCCAAGTTTTTTTAATTCAGGAATAGACTTGCGTTTTTCGCCAACTCGCCTGATGTTGTTGGTTCTGGTGAGGAAGATCTCCAGCCAGCGCAACATATTTCTCTGATCAACATTATTTTTAGAATTATAGTAATTTACGTGCGAAGCCGGGGCGGGTCGCAAGTTATATATTTATAAACCTTCCGTGAAAAAGTATCTATCTGATCGTGAAAACCGCATCTAAATCCGTTGCGTGGTTTAGGAGTTGTCGCGGCCATACAGAGATACAGACAGACAGACACGGAAAGCGACTTCAATTTATACTATGTAGAGCGAGATAGAGATAGGCTTGCGCTTGGTCGCCAACTCGCCTGATGTTAAGCGATGATGCGGTCAACGATGGAGCACGCTATGAGTATATAGTAGAATACTTATTATATAGTAGGGCTGGAAGCCCTCATCATGATCATTGATCAGCCCTCTGCAGGAAGCCTCCTCCCTCATTCGCCAATGTTCCCTGATAGTCACACCTAATAGGTAGATTCTACAAGAGAATGAGACCGTGGAACATGTATTGCAAGGCCAAGATATACGATTGAGGTCAAGACTCCTTGAAGAAACTCAACAGCAACAAGTCTCCAATATCCTGGCAAAATAGGGGTAGAGCAGTTTAGTCAGCGACCCAAAGCCGAGCTTCGTTATTTTAGGGAGCTCGGCTGGTTTGTGTAGGCTGACAAGGGCAAATGCACAATACACCCCAAGCAGGATGTCAGTGCAGGTCTTATCACAACCACTTTGAATTAGATTTAGGTAGATTCCTGATACGGATACTCATTAAGGACAAAAAGTTCTAAAGGGTGTGAGAGGGCTCTTAATTTAGTGAGCAAAGTGCTGCCGCAATGTAATGTACAGTAGTTTAGAGATCTCTTGAGGGTCGTATTGACACCTTACCTTAGCGAGCCAGTCCTTGGCGTGCGAGACAGCAGTCTGTAGAGCGTGATACGAAGGCAAGGCTGCTTCAATGTCATCTCCTTCCGCCAATATTGCATCTAGTTCAGCCAATGTGCTGTATTGTGGTTCAGACTCGCTGTGGCGGGTTTTGGATGTGTCGATGAGGATTGCTCGAGCCCGTTCTTCCCAGTCTTCTACTTGCGCTGAAGACATTATAACAAATGTTAGCAACATTTTCACAATTCGGTATGTAAAGGTTTTTTATTACATATATTTATTTTGTAGGTCATTTTAAGAAACAAATTCACATATTTTTGTTTACTCTTCAGTAGTTATTTTATAATATTTTTTTGAAAATTTGTTTCCTATCTTATAACAGGATAGCACAAATTTTCGTTGCATTGAGGGGAGCCAAGGAATGGCATCGTATCGTTTTAAAAGGTCAGAGTAGAAAAATAAGTTTTAATAACATAAATATATTTTTTTAGCATACCCGATTGGGTTTTCTTTTTTAAGATGTCTTATTTTAAAATTTGAATTAAAGAACTAGGTTTTCCTTGTGTTCTATATCACCTTTGTAACTAAATCTGACTGTTAAATAGCTAGACGATGTTTAAATAAACAATGGGGTCGATTTTGAAGGTTTAGTTGACAGTTTTAAATTGCTGTCTTTTTTAATTCACGCTACGAAATAAACATAGCAACACTTTAACTTACATTAAAACTGTCAAGTGTCAACTAAACCTTCAAAATCGATTCCATTATACAACAAATGTACTTCAAAATTGGTAATTCTATGGCAGCGTTCACTAGCCACTCTGTGGACTCCGGAGGAGGCGCAGTCTTCCCTGTGTGTTGCTACTACCTTTGTAAGCTTCGCCTTAATACTAGAAAGAGCGACACTAGGGCTAGCTTGTAGTACACATTTCATAGAAGATACCGTTTGAACTAAAATGTATCCCACTTCTGAAACGCACTACCCGACCTTACTTTTGACCTTTCTATATGCCGCTACTAAAAACTACAATAGAGCGCTCTAGGGCCAAATAGTTACCTTTGAGCTTGAAGAGGTGTGCTCGTTCAGCCTCTATCTTGTAATGCGGCAGTAATTCTGCGGCGGCCTTCGATAGCCGCTCTATGGTCTCCGGAGTGAGAGAGGCGCAGTCTTCTTTGTGCGTTGCGATCTCTTCTAGAAACTTCGCCTGGGAGAAGCGAGCTTGGAGCGGGGTCAGTTGCGGGAGGACGATGCAGAGACGGGACCCTAGTTCCACCGTCTGTGAGGAAATTAATATGGGATTAGAGGTGTAAACACCGTAAACTTTGGCCGAGTTTCTCGGGCGTGAGACCTAAGAGTGTACGCCTAAGAGATATTAAGTCGACAGAAATGAGACCCAAATATATAGCTGGCTTTTTAATTACAATAGACACAGACAACAGCGGTTTTAGTTATCTCAAGACATTGTTTATTTTCCTTTTTTTTATTATAATATCACAGTTTTTTTTATGAACTTCATCTTCAAACTTCAACAAGCTTAACCCTTGTTTACATCAGCTGATAGGGTCAGTGACCACAGCGGCAAAAAGGCACGGAAAGCTCGAGCGCTAAAGTCAATGGCCAGGGTGAAGCTGTGAGGACATTCACCTCAATGAGCATTTTTGTTGATTCAAAACATTCATTGAATGATCAATCATTCAACTCTTGTCAATATTATAATGGAAAAAAACATACGTCTTCCAGTTCCCTGACGTAAGCAGCATCCACTTTTTCCAGATCCTTGTTCAACAGATCAGTAGCGCGATTCTCAAACTCCGACGTTTGACGGAGCACTTCCTTTACCGCAGACCCTGTGAACATTCATCAATATTAGTGGCTATTGTTATTATTTGATGATGATGACATATGGTACTGACATGTGGTCCTTAACAAATATCTTCTGCTAAGACAGAAGCTATGGACGTAACAAACCCCCTAAGGTAACTTCGCACTCGAGCTCCAAGACACAAGCCTCGTGCTTAGTTTGCAGCTCACCGAACAAACACATAAGATCTCTTACTAAATTACTCTTAATCGTAGATTTGTTTACTTGACTTTTTGTTTAAGTTTCCAAAATTTATCTTATCTTTTTTATTTATTATTTATAACTGTTGGCCTTTTGGAAAAACTCAGTCACACAAACGGGCAATGGAGAAAGCTATGCTCGGAGTTTCGTTGCGCGATAGAATCCGGAACCTGGATATCCGCCAAAGAACCAGAGTCACCGACATAGCTATTTAAATTTGCAAGTTGAAGTGGCAATGGACAGGTCACTTCGATCGAAGAACCGATAACCGATAGGGAAGAAAGGTTCTCAAGTGAAGACCAAGTACCGGAAGACGCAGCTTGTGTAGGCCTGCCACTAGATGGACCGGCGACATCGTGAGAGTCGCGGGCATCCAGTGGATGCAGATGACAGGCTGTCGTTCAGTGTAGAGGTTAAAGGGGGAGGTCTATGTTCAGCAGTGGACGTCTGCTGGCTGATGATGATGTTATTATTTTAGCAGGTCAAAGGCCTCTCTTCTCTCCTTTCACTACTCATGTGGAAACTTTTTATGGTCCAGTCACTGCAGTGCGAGTCAAGCTCTTCTTGCCATTTCTTTTTGGGCCTGCTGAAGAGTGGTGTCTTATTTAGTGTTCACATTGATGGTTTTGGCCCAGACCTGCGGCATGCGGCACAAAAATGCCTTGACAGTAATCACTCAATAATCGAGCATGTTTGAGAAAATATGTTACCTTCTGGCAGTACACAAGCCAAGCCGTCTATCTCGGCTGCAAACAGAGTGAGCTCGTGTATGGTGAGCCGGTACTTGGGGTCGTGGTGGCGGGTGCGCGTGCGCATCTTGTTTAGGTCCAGTTGCTGTATGACGGATGCGCACTTCTCTGCGTCTTCGATGGCGGTTTCCAGCGCGCGAACAATCTCCGTCTTTTGCATCTGTTGGGAGATAGGATATTTTAGCAGATAGATAGATAAATAAACTCTTTATTGTTCACACCACACATTTCATACACATGATAAAACAGCTTAAAAACTAGTGCAACAATCGGCGGCCTTATCGCTAAGAGCGATCTCTTCCAGGCAACCTTAACGGGGGGTTATACCTAATTTGACGGGTTATTAATCATTTTTAAATAGTTAAATAACAATATTTGAGCCGGAAAAAAATACATGTCAAAGATGCATCTATGTTTGACTTTATGATTTGGTTCAAAACACGATAGAATAAACTTTCCTCGATCAAAAAAAATAACGAAACAAAGTCTATTTAGTAGAATTGACGTTTTTTTTTCCCGTTTTTTGCTCTAATAAAAGCTCGTAACAGCCTGGAAATTGCATGTACTGAAAGGTAATTATATTCAACACTCTTTCATTTGGATAGATTTTTGATAGTTTGTTCGTTAGTTTTTTAATGAAATTAAAAACGTAAAAAGGTCGCGTAAATTAGCGCGCGCACTGCGCTCAGACCCGCGCCAGGCGTCAATGAGGTCGGACCTGTGTTGGTTTTGTCGTTGCGCTCCCCCCGCTATCTGTTCGCAATGAGAAGTAATAGCCAGAAAAAGAAATCTTCGAAATTGAAAATGAGGACACGATTGAAAAAAATTTGGTAGGTGAGATTTTATTCCCTATGTAAGTATAAATTTTTGTGTACTACCTAGGAATTTAATAAGTAGGTATTAGTTTTCGTTGCGTTATTGTACTAACTGGAGTTATTGTGTATCAATCAGTTATTTATTTATTTGCGTGGAAGGTACCTATTATAAAACATATTAGGTACGTACATAGAAGGTACTTCCTAGGCACCACTTTACAGTAGGTAGGTAGGTAGGTTTGCAAGTAGGTAGGTGCCTAAAGGTGCTTGCAGATGATGCGTAGTACAAGTAACAAGTAGCAACTGCAAGCGCCTTGAGTATATGTGTAGGTAGGTGTTGATTAGTAAACAGTAAGAGCTACGTAAATATATTATGCCTAGTGATTAGTCAGTCATAGCGTCTGACTGAGTCGGCGTGGAGCGGTGCGGAGATTTACAGTCAGATAGGTACATGCCGCGGCTGTCTATAATGTACAAGATGATATTTGCCGACACGATATTCTGCGGCATGATAATGTACAGCATGATAATTGGTGTACATGTACACTAATTATCATGCTGTACAAATCATGTCGTAAAATACTGGTCGTCAATTATCATCTCGTGTCTATTAAGTACGGCTAGGAATGCACAGCCTGGATTGTACAGGCAATAATCTATGTACGTGGGAAAAGTCCACGTTTTATCGGGCTGTACATTATCATGTCATGCAATACGGGCCGTGTTTTGACGAAACGGGCCGAAAATTTACGACCGATAATGTACAACATGATAAAAGGTGACATCGCCCGTTTTAGTTACATGTACATGGAATATCATAGTGTACATTATCGCTTGTGCATTATTGGGCCGATCTGATAATGTACGGCATGATATTGCACGGCACGATATTGTACAACATGATATTCCATGTACATGTACACCAATGGGTGTCTATAATGTACAACATGATATTTGCCGACACGATATGGTTCGGCATTATAATGTACAGCATGATAATTGGTGTACATGTACATCGAATATCATGCAATACAATCCATGTCGTACAATACTGGCCGTCAACTATCGGCCCGTGTCTATGAAGTACGGCAAAAAAGGCACAGCCAAGATTTTACAGCCAATAATCCATGTGTTAGAAAAAAGTCCACGTTTTATCGGGCTGTACATTATTATGCCGTACATTATCATGTCGTGCAATACGGGGCGTGTTTTGACGAAACGGGCCGAAAATTTACGACCGATAATGTACAACATGATAAAAAGTGACCTCGCCCGTATTAGGTACATGTACATGTACATGTTCCGGTTCGTGGTCTCCACTCCAGAACCTTTCTTCCCCATCGGTTATCGGTTCTTCGAGCGATGTGGCCTGCCCATTGCCACTTCAACTTGCAAATTTTAACAGCTATGTCGGTGACTCTGGTTCTTTGGCGAATATCCACGTTTCGGATTTTATCGCGCAAAGAAACTCCGAGCATAGCTCTCTCCAGTGCCCGCTGTGTGACTCTGAGTTTTTCCAAAAGGCCAACAGTTAAGGACCACGTCTCAGTATCATATGTCATCACTGGCAACACACACTGATCAAAGACCTTCGTCTTGAGGCACTGTGGTATCTTGGACAAGAAGATGTCACGCAATTTCCCGAACGCTGCCCATCCGAGTTGGATTCTTCGGGCGACCTCTTTGCCTAAGTTGGACTTACCTAACTGAACAATCTGTCCACGAACCAGAAGACGCAGCATAGGGAGGCCTCCCACTAGATGGACCGACGACATTGTGAGAGTCGCGGGCATCCAGTGGATGCAAAAGGCACTCTGTCGTTCAGAGTGAGGTTAAAGGGGGAGGCCTATGTTCAGCAGTGGACGTCTTCTGGCTGATGATGATGATGACATGTACATGTACATGGAATATCGTGGTGTACATGTACATGGAATATCATGGTGTACATTATCGCTTGTGCATTATTGGGCTGATCAAATAATGTACGGCATGATATTGCACGGCACGATATTGTACAACATGATATTCCATGTATATGTAGGATGTCTATAATGTACAACATGATATTTGTTGTACATTATCGGTCGTAAATTTTCGGCCCGTTTCGTCAAAACACGGCCCGTATTGCACGACATGATAATGTACGGCATAATACATCATCATCGGCATAGTACAGCCCGATAAAACGTGGACTTCTTTCTAGTACATGGATTACTGGCTGTACAATCCTGGCTGTGAATTTTTTGCCGTACTTTATAGACACGGGCCGATAATTGACGGCCAGTATTGTACGACATGGATCGTACAGCATGATATTCGATGTACATGTATACCAATTATCATGCTGTACATTATCATGCCGTACAATATTGTGTCGGCAAATATCATGTTGTACATTATAGACACCCCAATATCGTGCCGTACATTAGTGACTCTGTTTAATAATGTACACCCCGATTTTGTACAGCATGATAATTGGTGACCATAAAAATTCAAAACTGAAGCTTCGTTTAGATGTGGACATTCCACGTACATTGCGTACGTGTCGTACATTATTTCCTCCCTACAAAACGACAAAATTATAGGTAAATATGTTATGAACGCGAAGTTGGACTATGGATGCGATTCGACGCGTCACCTGAACGCAGCCCTGCGCGAGTTTGCGATCTAGCCCGCCGCGGGGCTCGTGATTTTTGCGCGGCATAATACATCGTCGCTCTATCTTGGCGGGGGCTGAGGAAGCATTTTGTTACCTACGCGACTAGGATAGTGGGCCGTTAATAATGAAGTATGTTTAAATGTAACTGAAAAAAAAGTAAGTGCAAATGATATGACATTGACGATAGCTCATTTATGTTACACTCTTGCTCTGACAGCTGCAATAATCTATACTAATATTATAAAGAGGAAAGATTTGATTGTTTGCTTGCATTGAATAGGCTCCGAAACTACTGAACCGATTTGAAAAATTCTTTCACTGACGGGAAGCTACACTATCCCCGGGTGACATATGCTATAATCTATACCCGTGCGAAGCTGGGGCGGACCGCTAGTATTGTATAAAGCTGAATAACAATATTTTCTTTTAATATTTCACAGAAGTATATTTGGGTACAGACATACGTTAAAAATCTAGTGAAAATATCTGAATTCTTGGTTTTCTGCTAAAGTATCGTCAGTTCTGATTGACCGCAGGTCCGCAAAGAAATGTCATCGTAGCTGAAAACAACATTTTATTACTTGTCTTTTTCTTACCTTCAGCTCGATAGCCTTCTTCAGATGCTGCCTCAGTCCGTCGAGGTCACAAGTCTTGGGCGTGTCAGGGTCCAGTGCGTTTTGAACGGCCTCTGCCCACTCGCGGAACACTTCCGACTTGCGTTTCAATTTCTCCAACATGGCTGGTAGCTCGTCAAGTGTGTAGCGATACCTGAGAAAAGTGAAAGTTAATAATTATGGAACTTTTAGTTGATGATGATTATATTCCATGCTGTATTTCTCTTATGCCCACAGTGACTGTTTTGTTTGGTAAGGTTTCTTTTTTACGTTATAGTTAATCCGAATATCACTATTTCTTATGGGGTCCAATATTATTTTTGCAAAGACAAACATTATATTTGCTCCAGGCTAATTAATATTATTCATCACCAAATACCTACTTGATAACGTTACGATGATCTTTCAAGTACAAGTTTTTTTTTTAATTGGCATGAATTAGTCTATGGTGTGAGACATATTGGCAATAAATACTTATATTGAATTAAATTGAACTGAATTGAAATATTATATTGAACTTATATATATATATTTTTTTTAAGAATGAAATAGTAGTAAAAAACAAAAATTGTGGCGAAATTAAATTTAAACTGAACAATTCTTATAGTTCTTATAACACAATAGCTACTGTGAAACGGGATGGGTATAATTTGCAATGTAACAAGGTAAACATATTGTGGGGTTCCCCAGGGTAGCATACTGGTTCCTGCCCTCTTCTCAATATGCGTTGGTTCTTATATTTCTTAATTTCCCGAAACACAATATTTATTACTAGTTCGGAGTCAATGGGTTCATATATTACATTGTCAAATGTTTATAATGCCCAATAAATTAATTTGTATTTGTATTTGTTGGCACTTGGCACTACTCAGTCAGACCATTTCTTTCATACTGCGTGTCGTGTCTCAGACGATGTATTAACAAGTCAGATCAGGCCAGTGTTGTTTATGAGGTTCCTCAGGGTAACATCCTGGGACCTACCCTCTTCCTAACATACATAGGGTATGTACTAGTCTGTAGAGTACCTGAGCTTGTGCTGTTGTGGCGGGCACGCACACAGCTGCGTGTAGTGTCGCAGGCACGTCACGTGCGGCGTGCACGAGCACGTCACGCACGATAAGAAGCACGTAGTTTTACAGAACTGGCACTGACGCTCGTCGTCCGGGAGGAGCTCGAACGCTTCGCGCTCTGCTTCCGTCACGCCCTGGGGAAGACAATATTCTCAGTTATAAGTTACTATCTACGAACAAGGTATATAGGATTGTATAATTCAAAATATAATATAATTTATAGCGTACAATATTGTTAATACAATTAATAAATAAATAAATAAATATTCGGGACATTTTTGCACACACGGTCATCTGACCCCAAACTAAGCAAAGCTTAATATAGAATAAGTAATACAATATTAATAATTAATACAATTGTTAGTATACCATTTTTTATTTAAGTTATTACTATTATTATAATTATTTGACATGTAAATAATATTTACCAAATAAATGAATATGAATATATAACTCAGTCCAAAAATGGTTCCACGCTACATCCACCTGCATCCATTCTACTCCCGACTTTTGACAGATTGACCAACTTTACATGTAGAGGTCATAATCATCATCATTTCAGCCGTAGGACGTCCACTGCTGGACATAGGCCTCCCTCATCGATCTCCAAAAGGGCCGGTTGGAATCGGCCTGCATCTAGCGTTTCCTTGCGGTCTCTTTTAGGTCGTCTGTCCATCTTGTGGGTGGACGTCCTACGCTGCGCTTACCGGTCCGTGGTCTCCATTCCAGAACCTTTCGGCCCCATCGGCCATCTGTTCTGCGTGATATGTGCCCTGCCCACTGCTACAACTTGCTAATCCGGTGGGCTATGTCAGTGACTTTCGTTCGTTTCGTCACCTGTAGAGGTGACCAAATGGAACCAACAATGTTCTATGGACAGCTGTTTTGTTTAGAAAAGACTTCCAGATGGCACTGGTGATCCATTCAAACCTAGTTGTTCACCGCGGTTTCACTTGCTATCCTATAGGAACTGTTAACTTTTCGGAGAAAGTCTGTGTTAATCCAGGGTATAAGCTAACCTCTTAATCAAATTTCATTCAAATCCGTGCTTCCATTAAAGAGTTGAATGTGACAAACATGCATGTTTACACATCATCATCATCATAAGCCAGAAGACGTCCACTGCTGAACATAGGTCTCTCTCCCTATTTACACACATACTGGGATAGCATCATCATCATAATCAGCATTTTAACAGTCTACTACTGTACTTTTAGCCTACCCCCGAAAGGGTGATTGGGCCATATCCACCACGCTGGCCCAGCGCGGGTTGGTGGATTCACATACGCCATTGAATTCCTTCTCCGTAGGTTTCCTCGATGTTTTCCTTCACCGAAAAGCCAGTGGTATGAAAATCCGTAAACTCCAAAGAGCTTATTGGTGCGGGCCCGGGGATTGAACCCGCGACCCCACGCTTTCAAATCTAGCGGGCTCCCAAATGGGCTACCACGTCTTTAGCTACTAGGATATAGTTGTTTGGCATTGTTACCCAGTCCAACAGCGATTTCCTGAGTTTCCTCTCATCGTGCAGCATACTCCTCATGTCTCTGTAGGCGGCCAGCGCCACAGTGAGGCTCAGGGAGTCTGCTTCGAGCGCCATCTTGCAAACCAGCTCGTCATGGGAGAACACACAGTAACGACGCAGGGTCGAGTAGTGAGTGATGCATTCGCGTCCCATCTTCAGCTGAAAAAAAGATATTTTGGTTAAATCACGGAGTGTTATCATTTAGCCTATCATATGCCCACTGCTGGGACACTGGTGGGCCGTAAACCATGCTGGCCCAGTGCATGTTGGTGAATGTCATGTCCTTGAACTGCCTGCCTGCGCTGCCTGAATGGATGTTCCCCAATAGTTACAATCTGGGTGTCTTCAAATCACGAGTGAATTGGTTTCTTCTAAGCAAGCGTGCTCCACCGTAGACCGCACCATCGCTTTACATCAGGCGAGTAGGCGGACAAAACAAGACCGAATTAAAAAAAAAAAAAACTATTACTAATTTTGAGTCAGCTTTTAAAATAGATAATTATGCTAGTTCAAGATTTATTTTGCTTACCCAGTCGGCAGGCGTGAAGTTGACAGCTTCAGCAAAGTTGTATCCCTGGTTGAACCCGGCGTGGTAGGCGCGGGGAAAGGTGATAACAA
This sequence comes from Agriopis marginaria, assembly GCA_932305915.1. Taxonomy (NCBI): domain Eukaryota; kingdom Metazoa; phylum Arthropoda; class Insecta; order Lepidoptera; family Geometridae; genus Agriopis; species Agriopis marginaria. The sequence continues at coordinate 12,642,947 of OW029914.1, read as the reverse complement.
ATTCACCAGCATGTTGGTCCAATCTGAAATCAACATAATATTATGATCAACCAATATAATATCTTCTTAATGATTTCCTAGCTTTTCGCGACTAACAATAGACAATAGACAATTTTTTATTTATGGAAGAAAATAAAACATTTTTAAGAATTAATAGAAATAAATACACACACTAAGCTTAGCTACTAAGCTTTTAAGGGTCCAATCACATTATTTGCCGAAAATACCATCGAAAACTGGATTTTTGGTATAATTTTTCTTTCAACTAATAAGATGTGTAGAAAATTCAGTTGCTGTATTAAATAGACATATATTTTTTATTGAATGTAGCGGCTTCAGATTTTGATACATTTGTTACCTCCAATTTACATAAGTAGTTTTTCGTAAAACTAAAAGTATGAGAATGGATTTCGTTAAATTACTGTCATAAAATAAACACGTTTATGTTATGGATTACTTATTTTATATTTATCTTTAAAATTACAGCTTTATTTATTCGTTTTATGCCCGAAAATAAAAATACTTAAAATTGAACGGTACATTTTGTAATACGCCTCTTAACGGACTTCATCAAAACAAAATTAAAAAGTTAAAAAAATTAAAAAGATAATAATTTTTTTTATGTCTTGTTAGACAGAGAGCGCACTATACTTACTAATGACGTCACTTGTAAGTACGCCATACAAACTTCATAATGACACTCACCTAACTGAAAAGGGACAGAGCATCACATCCTAATCCACACTTAAAAATGTAATGCTTATATTTCAGAATCGTTTGCCTTTTTTTTATTTTATAGCTCATTGGCCCAGTTGGTAGTGAGCCTACCTTCTGAGCCTGGGGGCGTGGGTTCGATTCCCACCTAGGACAAACATTAATTATGTGACGAACATTTGTGTTTGTTCTATATCTGGTTGTTAATATCTATTTAAGTATGTATTTAAAATATATATGTATGTATATCAGTCTCTGGCAGCCATATCACAAGCTTTGCTTAGTTTGTGGTCAGATGACCGTGTGTGCAAAAATGTCCCGAATCATCATCATCATCCACAGCCTTCCTTATCCAACTGCTGGGTGTAGGCCTCTCTCTTGATATGCTATGTCCCGAATATTTAAAATTATTATTTTATTAGAATTTTATTAGCCGATTTAAATCATTACTTCAGGAGTTGTATAACGTTTAATTATATTTTTCACCAAGTCTGTTATTTTGATTAAAGCAAACACGTGTCAAGTAGCCTATTATGTTGATAGATTAAAATTATGTACCTGTAGACGGGTACTCCAGCTTTCATGAGCACGTTAGGGTTCATGATGGTGACAAGCTGGTGCAGAAGGTCAGGTTGCAGTTGGAACAGCTCCGGGGCTTCTGCCTTCATTGCCGCCTCGAACTGTTCCGCTTTCGACGACGGTACTCCATACCTGGCGGGAAAAGAGTATTAAAGTACATAAACAAATTTATGTTTTTCACTTATAGGCCTTATAGTTCTTCACGAGGGTTATCCCGTGGCGGGGATGTCATGCAAACAAAGACACGGACAAATAACACTGAAGTCCCAGAGTGGATATTTAAAATTCATCTTTCAAACACTTGCCCGGCTGGGAATGGAACCCGGGGGATCTTCGTCTTTGTATTGTATCCAATGACTGCGACGACGATTCAATCTTATAAAATCAATCAATTTAATCTTATACTAATATTATTATAAAGAGGAAAGATTTGTATGTAAGTATGTTTGTAACGAAATGGCTCAAAAAGTACTGGACCGATTTTAAAAATTCTTTCACCATTTGAATGCTACATTATCACTGATTAATATAGGCTATATAACCAAACCCGTGCGGAGCCGGGGCGGACCGCTAGTTTGCTATAAGATTGAATGGTCGTCGACTCCATAGAAAAGAGAAGTAAATAGAACGGAAATGAGAAGGAAAATCTGTTACCACGCGTTATGAGTGAACCTCGATTGAACATTCTTATTTAGATCAACGCGTCGAACTCCGCATCACGGTTGCTAACTGATTTCGAATGACTGACGTTTCCAAAAAACGTAAACAAAAAAAAAACTTTTCTATGGTCGACTCTACAAATAACGTCATTGTGTCAAAACTGAAAATTTAACGCCAAACTACAAGGGTGCCTTTAACTCACCAAGTCTTGGGTTCTCCCCAGTGCAGGTAGTTGATGGAGTAGCTCCAGTGGTCTTCGTTGTGCCAGCAAAAGGTCGCAAAGCACATACCCACATACAGCCACGGGATCTGGAAGAAACAAATTCCTCAATATTCATCATCATCATCCACAGCCTTCCTTGTCCCACTGCTGGGTATAGGCCTCTCTCTTGCTATGCCATCTGCCTCGGTCCTGTGCTAATCGAGTCCAGGTTCGACCCGCTATAGTAATAATATTATCGACCCATCTTGCAGCTGGACGACCAACGCTCCGCTTACCTTGCCTGGGTCACCACTCTGTTAAGACCTTACTCCAATATTATGGCAAGCCAAATGCGGTGCATCAACGACATGATGCTCTAATGCCCGTTTAGACTATCCTCCTAGGAGTCACCTGTGTCAAAGTTGCCTAGGACAAAAAAACGTTTCACCAAACTCTTGGTGATAATTAGTGACGTTAGGCGTCACCTAAACTTAGGACACCTATTCGGGGAATGGGTGTTTCCCGATAGTTACAATCTTGATGTCTTCAAATCACGAGTGAATGAGTAGCATCTAAGCAAGCTATTGTTGCGAGGTAGCGGTCAAACGTAAGCCTTTCTATACTAATATTATAATGAGGAAATATTTCATTGTTTGTTTGCATTGAATAGGCTCCGAAACTACTGAACCGATTTGAAAAATTCTTTCACTGTTGGGAAGCTACCCTATCCCCGTGTGACATAGGCTATATTATATTTTCAATAAAAATAGGGATCCTTACTAAACTCCAATAACGTGACCCAAGGTGTAAAAAAATAAGACTTACACCCGTGCAAAGCCGGGATGCGTTGCTAGTTACTAAATACCTCGGCTGTACATTCGCCAAGACACCGTAACATCATATTATAGTCCAGACCATTTACGAAGGCCTCGGGTGTCTCGTGCCAGGTTGACAGACCTACCTTCATCCCAGATATGTCAGCGTTGATATGTCCGAGCACAGAGCCCTCTAACACGGGCAGGTTGTTCAAGTTCCAGTTAGACTCCGCATACTGCTGTTCGCCCGGGTACAGGTGTGCTGAGGACTTCGTTGGGAAACCTGCGGAGAGAGTTGGACTTTCATTAGGGTTTTTTTTAAAGCCATAGGTGGCAAAAAGAGCCACTTGATGGTAACCGATCACCGTCGCCTATGGACCTATAACACCAGGAGCATCAGAGATACGTTGCCAACCTTTAAAGACTCTATTAACAGCCCTTTTGAAGAACCCCATATTCTCAGATCAGACAAACAAGGGAGATATGGTAAGATGGTGTGTTGAGTGCGAACGCATCAGGCCTAAATCAGGCTTATGCTTATAGTCAAACACAGCAGACAACGTTGCTGCCTGTGGACTATTAGGTGGTTCAGAAGCGTCACTTCAAGTTTCTTAATGTGCGTGAAAAATAGGAAAAAGCCGTATTTTACAAATAAAAACTAAATTTGAGTGCAAGTAGTTAAGAATGTACTTACCAGAGCCATGGTCCATGGAGTGCAGGTCAGCCCCGTACTCCACTGTCACGTCTTCATCGATAGAGGACACGACGCGCCAGAACTCTTTCTCCACCGTCGAGGTCGGCACCATCTGGTCAGACATTGCCAATTAGAAAAATATATTTCTTAATATGCTTACATACAAGTCATTTATTAGCTAGTTTCAGCTTTAGCAGTGTGTACACTAGATTTGAATACTAAATGCCATCCGATTCCCACACTAAGCTAGGCCTGTATCATCATCATCAGCCAGAAGACGTCCACTGCTGAACATAGGCCTCCCCCTTTAACATCCACACTGAACGACAGCCTGCCTTTTGCATCCACTGGATGCCAGCGACTCAATTAGGCCTGTATCGCACGAAACTAATATGGATTTAAGGGTACCAAAAGGGTGTAAACGGGACCCTATAACTAAGCTTACGCTGTCCGTCTGTTTGTCCTACATATTAACGGCTGTATCTTTCTCTCTGAAAAGCATGGATAACACTGCGGAATTCGGCTAGCCTGACGGACTCAATTAAGTATTAACTTACATGTACAGGCATATTGAAGTAGTCAGATTTGAATTGGTCAGCCATCTCTCCGAACTGCTGCAAGGTATACTCCCGGGACGCTTGCTCGAACCCAAACGCTTCTGTTGGTTTTGACACCTGGAAAGAAAAGAATGTATAAGTTTATTTGTTATCTACCAGTATTGTAGATAACATTCATGACCGACCAACAGGGTTTGGTGGCCGAGCGGTAGTATGTGCGCTTTACAATCTGAAGGCACCCGGTTTGATCCTCGGCATCAATCAGTTATTTCATCATCGATCATCATCATCAGCCAGAAGACGTCCACTGCTGAACTTCAAAATGAATGACCTGCCAACTGCATCCACTGAATTTGAATGCCTAGGACTCTCACAATGCCATTGTCAATGATGTTAATGCCGAGGTCCTTAAATAATAATATTCGGGACATTTTATTCACACACGGTCATCTGACCCCAAACTAAGCAAAGCTTGTGATATGGCTGCCAGAGACTGATATACATACATATATAGTTTTAAATACATACTTAAATAGATATTAACAACCAGATATAGAACAAACACAAATGTTCATCGCATAAATGTTTGTCCTACATGGGAATCGAACCCACGCCCCCAAGCTCAGAAGGCAGGTTCACTACCAACTGGACCAACGGGCTATCGCTGGTCTTTTTGGAAAAACTCACGAGTCGCACAGCAGGCAATGGAGAGAGCCATGCTCGGAGTTCCTTTGCGCGATAGAATCCGGAACGCCATCTGTTTTTAAGTCAGTGTATATGTGTTATTGTTCATAGTTACCTCTTCAGCTAAGCACACGGGGCACCGCCAGTCCCCCTTAGGCACGTCAGCGAGCGGCGGCAGGAGGCAGAAGGTATGGTAAGAGTCGTCGCAGCCGTCACACAGTAACATTTGTTCTTCGACGTCGCCACGACCACAAACGCGGCACATGTACTTCGCTAGCTGAGGGGGGAAATGAGCATATAAGATTTAAAAAGTATGGCAAAAGAACAGACTCGCGGTCCGCTTGATGGTAAGCGATAACCCCCGCCTATAGACACTTGAAAACTTTGATAATGTAAAGTTTGGATCTGCCTTAAACTTGAGCTGTTACCGAAAAAAGTCTGCCAAAAACTAGAGTTCGAGGTAAACACGCATAGCACACACTGACATAATATTCTTACTAGTTCTACAAACGCACACTTCAATATTGAGCGGCATACAACTGCAAATGATATGATCAAAATGTAATCTAATGGGCGATCCAAGGGGGCAGTGTAAGTGCTAACGGGTTACAACGTAACGGATGTAGTAAGCCATTATATTGTAATTTTTTTTGTTTTTTACAATTGGACCAACCCATACTGTAAAAAAAATTACAGGTGTTCCATACATTTTGTTTAGTGAGGATGATTTTTCTATGGAACAGCAATTTTTGCTATTTCAGGATTGATTGCGAAGTTTAAATTTTGATCGATTGTTATTATTTTGGGTAGTTCGTCCTGCCAGAATCCTGTCTGAAGGAAAGTAGGGAACCAATTTAACTCGAGTATTACAACTGCACTATCTTGTACTGACTATCGTTTGACCGAGTTGGTTCCTGAAGCCTGTGCGGTGAGGTGTCTTGGTGCCAAGCTAGAATATGGCACGGGTATCCCTTGCTTGCAGTAAGAGGCTACTAAAAGGGTCCTCTGGGCTTGGAACGACCGGGGATGGAGCTATGACCCTCCACCCAAGTGAGCCCCGGGAGAGGACGACAATGTTGTGGAAGGTAGAAGGGGCAAGACAACACGCAGTTGTCTCGGGAGGAGCCGTAGCGCACTCTGCTCTTACGCAAAATGGGCCAATGAATGGCCTAGTTGCGGAAAATGTCCGCTACATAATTAACAAGCAGTCTGTTCCTCTGGAGATCCTCGAAGCCATTTTGTCAAGCACAAAGGCTGGTCACCAAGAAGTTTTAGTGGTTATTTTATTTTATTAATGAACACCAACATGATGTACACCCTTGCTTTACATGACGGAGACAAGGCACAAGAGTTAAACTAAACACCACCACAATTATAGGTGCAGACTACATGCTATTAAAAAACGAGAGTAAGTTTTTGGAATATAAGTTAGTACATTATACATTTTAAAAAAAATTTTTTTTTTTTTGACTAAGTTATTTCATTATACATTAAAAAATCAATCAATTTTTGACTGAATAAAGGAATCTAAGAAAAAAGAGAAAAACATTACTTATTAAAGCAGTTTGATAGTTATACTTCCACATAAGCCGACTGCACCCTAAACCGGTATCTTTGGAATTTTTTCTCCCGAATCAAAAAAAGGTGCAATGAGGTATGAGCGAAATGGGTGACCCCTACCATACCACGCAACTACCTTATAACGGCTTTGCCATATCGCCATACCACCCGTTTAATGCAGGCTCAGTACTAGACTTGTCTCGGCGAATGTATATAACAGTTCAGAAACCGAGTCAGTGAGGTTAGGAAGGGTAGTAGTAAACACATACCGGGTCGTCGGCGTGCAGTGCGCGTGCGCCAGGAAGCGCCGCCGCTACCGGCACTCGGCCACACTATAAAACCACAAAGCAACAACTCACGTCCACATGTACGGGTTAGCGAAGCTTAACACAAATAACGCCCATCAACTCATGTCCACGTGTACGGGTTAGAGAAGCTTAACACAAATTACACCCATCAACTCGTGTCCACATGTACGGGTTAGAGAAGCTTAACACAAATTACACCCATCAACTCGTGTCCACATGTACGGGTTAGCGAGGCTTAACACAAATTATACCCATCAACTCGTATCCACATGTACGGGTTACCGAAGCTTAACACAAATTACACCCATCAACTCGTGTCCACATGTACGGGTTAGCGAAGCTTAATACAAATTACACCCATAAATTCATGTCCACATGTACGGGTTAGCGAAGCTTAACACAAATTACACCCATCAACTCGTGCCCACATGTATGGGTTAGCGAAGCTTAAGACAAATTATACACATTGTTCAACACATGTCCAATCCACTTAACATGTTAGCGATGATTAACACAAATGACACCTGTCGTTCAACTCATGTCCAATCCACTTGCAACTGGATAGCGTAGCTTAACATAAATTACACTCATCATTCAACTCATATCCACTCCACATACATCAGGTTATTGGTAGTTAACCTGAATTACACCCATTATTCCGATTGAATAGACACTGACCAACTCTTCATGTCAACCAGGTCTCAGGTTTAACCAAAACGTATGACAAATGACACTCGTGGTTAGCTCCCTATATATGGATTAACTAAGCTAGCACAAATGACACCCAGCATACATGTTAACAATGGTTTTAGTTTACAAATAACACCCGTTATTGACATGAAAAGGTTAGCAGTGCTTGCAGTGCCTTAAGTTGCCACCCATAGTTTAAATGAATACTAACCTTAACTAGACAAAGGCCACCGAAATCATAAGTTAGTGATGGTTTTGACAAATCACAGTTCATCCACAAACAGATTAGCGCATATGGCATCTGTATTTACCATCAAATAGACTCCCCAGATGCGGGTTAGCAAATTATATTATGACAAATGGCATCCACAATACTTTTAAAAATATAGACACGTATGCATTATGTATATAGCTAAACTAATAATAAATGACACCCATAACTATATCAGACATACATGTCCACATGGACAGGTTAGCGACGTGTACAAATGACACACAACATATTACTCAGTACTCACAAAAGCAGATACGAATGTATCTACAATGCAGAAGACATTAATATTTGAATACACGGTCTTTTTTCGATTGAATAGCAACCAAGTGTCGGCTACGTTGCTAAAGCCGATCGGACCGAAGCGACGTTCGAGTGTTGAACACTTTCTGACCAAGTTCTCCTCGTACATACCGGGTCGTCCGGGTGGGGTAATGGCGCGGGTGCGACGGGCGCCGGAGTGACGGAAACTGTCATGTTTGACATGCGGTGCTCGCGAAGACGCGTGGAGCGAGTGACGCGGGCGCGGGCGCCGCAGCTGCCGCCCGCTGACATCCATTTGTTCTCCCGAGGACCTGTGGGGTGAGTTTGGGAGTTAGTGGCAGTTTCAAAAGAACCTTAGGTTCTTTTTATATAAGACTAGCTGCGCCCCGCAGTTTCACCCGCGTAGTGATGAAAAATGGTGATGGTGATGATGATGATGATGAAAAGTATCCTATGTCTGTCTCCTGGTTCTAAGCTACCTCCCCACCAATTTTCAGTCAAATCGGTTCAGCCGTTCTTGAGTTATAAATAGTGTAACTAACACGACTTTCTTTTATATATAGATTTCTTAAGGCTTAACCGCATAGCTTCTTTTTGTTAAATAAAGAACTCAGACTACAAAGGCAATGGGTTTTTGAATGGCTCTTAGATATATTTCTTCTATTGTAGCAGCTATCAGACAATACCACATTCACCAAAGTCAAGTCTTTCCTTGTGCACGCAGCTGGTATAATCTCCTTCGGTCTCGGAGTCACTGGCTACGATTTAAAGTTATCAAAAAGTGCACTTACTGCGTCTAGTCTCCAGGTTTGGTTCTTCTTTCACTGGGGTCTTCAATCCTTTGTCATTGTTGCCGGGTAAAGCTCCTTCAGTGTGGGAGCCTTCAGCAGCAGGTTCTGGGTCACTGCCCTTGTACCGCCGGGCGGGGGGAGGGGTGGCGGCAGGTCCCGGGCATTTGGATGCGGACCGTGACCGAGTGGTCGGATTGGTCGGTTTCTCCGGCGTCTGTTCTGATTTTACTTCGATTTTCTGCAAATAATAATATAAAACATTGATATTCTTTGTCTTCCGTTGGGAGCCGTTTGGCGATGTCTCGGTATCTACAGGCACATACACACTGTCTACACCACTTCTAAAGTTTTTTGTAATATAAAAATATGGGCTTGCGCTTGGCCGCCAACTCGCCTGATGGTAAGTGATGATGCGGTCTACAATGGAGCACGCTTGCCTAGAAGAAACCGGTCCACTCTCGAAGACACCCATAGAGTATAGTGTACCCTTGTATAGAGTATATTGTTCTCTCGCCACAATTTTTTTGCGACAGCTTTCCTTATCCCAATGCTGAGTATAGGCCTCTCTCTTGCTATGCCACCTGCCTCGATCCTGTTCTAATCGAGTCCTGCAGTACAAGTTACATTTTATCGAATTTGTCGATTTTAACTGTCAAATTTATCGATCGATAAATAACGGTACTTGCACTGCAGGTTGGACCCACTATTATATAATGATAATATCGTTGATTCATCTTGCAGCTGGACGACAAATGCACCGCTTACCTTGCCCAGGCCTTTGCGATGCACATTGAAAACTGTCACTTTTGTCAAGGAAGATAGACTAAGAGGAAAGACAATAGTGGAACATTAGAGCGTAGCTCGGAGATTTGCCTAAAAACGGTATAAACTTAGATAATATTTTAACTCACCTATTGTGCATGCGTTTTTAAATGTGTGAATAATTTACTCGTGTTTTGTGCAAATAAATAATCTTTTTCTTTATGACACCGGAAATTTGAGCGTGCTATAGGTTGTCTCGAACTTTTCATGAGAAGCGCAACCCATACCATTTGATGGCGCTTTTCTTTATTCTCTTGAAATATTGCGAATCTTGACTGCGATACTAGCGCTACGGTAATTTGTAGAACCCTTTCGTACGCTATCTGACTGCAGCGCTTACGGAAGTTCGAGACAACCTATAGCACGCTCAAATATCAGCGCCATTTAAGTTTATATCGTTTTTAGGCAAATTTCCGAGCTACGCTCTTGCTTTTGTATACGCGCCGGTTTGTAGCATGAGAGGTATACTCACAGTGTCTTTGTTGTCGTGGACGGCGCCGTTGCTCTTGAACACGTCGTACGGGTACAGAATGCGCTCGTAGTGGTTCTTCAGAATGGAGCCGATACCCTTCCCCTGCGGGTGGCCCATGCGCCGCGCTATTTTCGACCACTTGCGCTCCGCCGAACATACTTCGAAACCACCTGGACGTATTGGACAATTGTAGATTAATTCGAGGTAAGAGAGTCACTCACAGATGTCTTAGAGCAGTGGTACCCAATTAGTGGTACACCCACCCCTAGGGGTACGTGAAGTTGCATCAAAAGGTACGTGCGGCAATCTCTATCTAGATCTATCAAGAAAAATTCTATGAAAGACGTCACACCGTATATGCAGACCATTTGTAGTCCGTCTACAGTCCAACTGACTGCATACAGCGTTTCATACTTTACTGGACCTCACAAACTTGAGTCTGCACCGGACCTGACTGCTTCTGGTGTGCTTGATCCGAGCTCGAGGGGTACGCAAGTTTGAGGTCTTTCTTGAAGTGGTACGCAGGAAAAACTAATTGGGAACCACTGTCTTAGAGGAAGGAGGAGGGAGTTGAAATATTTAAATGTGATCATTCGACCATAAATTTTCGGCAGGGTTCGAACCTACGCAACGAGCAGCATTCGGGTAAATGCCTCCATCGCTCTGAGCCATTGGGACAAATAATATAAAATTGTGGAGCCACTATAAAATTCTTTCAAGTTTAAAAAAAAAGTTGAAATATTGCCAACGACGAAGAAATAGTTCCCCAAAGCGAATGCCTAAAAAGTTCTTAGGATGCCTCTCCAACTAGTGAACTTTGGCAGTCAGTTCAGGCATATTTGGTTTTTCACTGGCAAGGCGAAAGAGTTCAGCAATCCCGTAATCTCCGTCTATTCTCGGATGTTACGTAACCATGACTTCCTTCTACGACTAGCATTCCTTCTCCCGGCAAATTTTCCCATCATTATAAGTTGCAAGAGCTCTCTCTGCAGTATCCGTGGTTACAGGTAGGTTAGATGATGGATGTCTATAGAAATATTATAAAAAAAAACCATGTACCGCCTATTATTTTTAATCGAAACGTTCCCTATGTTAGGCACGGTGTCCAGAAAAGATTGGACGGTCTGTTCTTTTTAGGGTTCCGTACCTCAATAGAAAAAAAAACGGAACCCTTGTAGGATCACTTTGTTATCCGTCTGTCTGTCTGTCAAGACCTTTTTCTCAGGAACGCGTAAAGATATCAAGTTGAAATTTATATCAAATACTCAAATCTATGGTTTCTTTCGGCTGTTAAAAAACAAACTTGTAAGTCAACGCAATCAAAAGATATGAACGTTTATGTCGCATATTTTGCGATTTTACAGGGGAATCAAAACCTATAGGGTATTTCCCGTTGACCTAGACTCATGAAATTTGGCAAAAGGCAAGGTCTCATAGCACATATATAGAAATAAATCCGAAAGTCACAAATTTGAAGTTATATTATTTAAAAAAAAAAATTTGCTATTACAAACTTAAATTTTGTAGTTGGAATGTATCGAAGAACCTAATTGTCAACTACAAAGTTAAGTTTGTCTTTCAATATTTCAACTTGTTATATTTTTTTTGCATTCGCGCTCTGAGGGTTCCGTCCAACGGAACCGTTGGACGGAACCCTCAGAGCACGAGTCCTACTCGTACTTGTCCGGTTTTTTTTTGTTTCGACCCGCGCTTTGAGGATTCCATCCAACGGGACCCTCAGAGCGCGACTCCTACTCTTACTTCTCCGTTTTCTTTAATGCCATAGGTGGCAAACAATGACGATTTTATATTATCTTTGGTGGCAAACGAGCTAAAGGGCCTCCTGATGTTGATACAAGTTTGTAACGTACCAGCTTCCTTGACGATCTTGTGCAGAGCATACAAATCGAGGGGTTTCCGTTCGACGGTAGGTATCTTGAGCACGGAGCCCTGCAGCTCCCAGAACTTGATGATTTGGTCCAGGAAGTTGAGCTTCACTCGCGTTATGGCCTGCAAGGGAAACAAACCAAAATGTATTGAACAACGTGCGAAACCTAGGCGGGTCGCTTGTATGACTATAAAACTTAAACTGTAAAGCAAAATTTAAAAACGCTGCTAGTGTTGCAGGGGTTCATAGGCGGCGATTACCGCTTACCATCAGGCGGACCACATGAGTGTTTGCAACACTATTTGTTTAAAAAAGTAGGCTGATTATGATTGCTTTCACCTAATAGTCTAAAGTACTGTCCACAATTAATTCCTAACTACTTGAAACAAACTATTGATACTGCTTTTACATAAATTGGTTGAGACAACCTCGAGGCTGTGAGAATTCAGACCTGAATCCTAAATTAATTTCCATGAGATTATTCACGGCGAACAGTTTCAATCATGAAACTGTTCAGACGTCGCGCGTCGTCGATGTCATAAACTACATTACACACACAGGGACGAAGCGAGGCAGGTCGAATATGGGGGGAGGGATTATCACACAAATATTATAGGCATGAAAGTGTGTTTGTATGTTTGCTCCTCTTTCAAGCAGCACAGCTGATACAGCTATTTATTATATACATATTTTTAAACCAAACTCCAATCTTTATTTGCTCCTCTTTCAAGCAGCTGACTATTTATTTTATAATTTTAAACCACACTCCAATCTTTAGGTATCGATATGTTAATAATAGAAATTGAGGATAACACATATTTACATAATAAGCACTTTAAATAGTTTTTGTTATGCAACCGAGTGACGAGACGAGCCAATTCGCTTGCTGGTGAACATTACACTTGCCCATATTTAAGGTCCCTGTCCTAGCGTATTTTCGACACTCAACTAATTTACGCGGACGTAGTTGTCAGAATCTAGATTTGTCAAGGTCTTAAAAATCGGTTCTGTAATGGAGATTGCCCAAATTTTCTGACATTATACATAGTTTTGTTATTTTCTAAAAATGTAGACTATTTTAAGATACTAATTTGAATATACTTGATTTTGTTTTGGTAGCTATAAAAAAAAAATTGTAATTATTTCAAATGTAATATCGTCATTATCGTCTTTATATTATTAGTTCATTTGGATGTCTATAAAAAACATCTGTCAATGTCATTAGGATTTGGTGGTTTGGCTTTTTTGTTTGTTTGTGTAAATGGCTAAGATAAATTTCAAGGTAACGCCAACGTCAAGGTCAATCATATTTAATCCAAGATAGAACTAATTTTTAATAAAAAATTATGTGTAGTGATCCGTTGCTCTAATTGGTTTTGTATTTGTATTTGGCGGAACATCGACTCGAAAGAAGAACGAGAATGGTTTTGTAAATAAAATTTATCCAAGTCATGAATATCATGAATAAAGCATCTATCAAGTCTTCATTAAAACGAAAAAAAAAACCTTTAGCCCCTGAATCTTAGCCCTGAGTACATGGGCGTACTACCCTACTTACAAACTATTATTGAATCTGTACTTACAACAAGCTTTCAGCGCTTTATGTACCCTAACGGTGACCTAGATACCATAGATTACATAGCACTAGCCGTTTATAGAAGTTGTATATCAGTACTCCCGCGGAAATATGGAACCAAAAGGCAAATAAGTAACCACTACAGTTATATGAAGGGATATTTACCGTGATAGTTTAAAACAGTGCTAGTATGTATAAACGGAGTGGGCCAGCCCTATTGTCAGTCTGTAGGGTTCCGTACCCAAAGAGTGAAAATTGGACCTTATTAAGCTTACGCTATCTGTTGGTGTGTGTGTGTGTGTGTGTGTGTGTGTGTGTGTGTGTGTGTGTGTGTGTGTGTGTGTGTGTGTAAGTGTGTGTGTGTGTGTGTGTGTATGTGTGTATGAGTGTGTTCAAAACAACTTGGATATCGATAAATTTATAATTATGATTATTTACGGGATTACCGTGGTATGGTTGTGGAATGAGCTCCCGATATTTCGGCGCAGTTACATGCACCATGTTCACGGGAAGACTGAAGAATGATCATTCCACAACCTTACCACGGCAAATATCCCGTAAATAATCATATAACTTTAGTGAACAACCGTGATAGTTTAAAACAGTGTATTTTGGATATCGATTATAGAAGCTTAGCACATGAGATGAAACATTATCAAATGAAACATATTCGGCACAAAATTATCATAATTAAATAAACGACTTCCATGATTGTGTAGAGGTAACAATACTGTAAACGCTGCATAAAAGGTTATTGAGGTATGAGTCATTATTTTATGAGTAAATGTGTTAGACTACAACTTGGCTCGACTCGACAAGTACAATATAAGTCGTGGCTGAGTGCATTTTAACGTGATTTCTCAATGTGACATTGCAGAAACTGATGCTTCTACGGATAAGGTTACACGCCGCGTTGGCTGCGAGATATTTCGTGACAATCCGTCTTTCCACTTCCGTCCGGAAGATCAGCGCCGGTTGTTTACGAAAAATATAATAAGCTCTAGTTAAGATTAGTTTAAATTAAAAGTTTTTTTTACCATTATAATTATTGTATTTTTTGCCACAAATAATACAAATACAATACAAATACGTTTATTGATATTCATTAAAGGGCTATAGGTACATAAAGATCTTAATTAGGTAGGTATATGGGTACAAATGTTGTAAGAAGAGAGGTTAGAATAGTCAATTATGTACCTTAGTGGAACACTGTCCCCCACACTAGGATAACCTGTGTCGTGAGGTCACAGTTCTCAACTCTAAAATGATGTCTGTCTATACCCGAACCCCACTAAGGCCATCTCGCTCGCACATTTTGATCATCAAAAATTTTCTATTTAAAAAACCGACTTCAATATTAGTAAAATACGCAATTTCGGTCACTAAGCAACATCAACGAATTTTCCAGTTATATTGATTTTAAAGCCAAACTACTGGACCGATTTTGGTGAAATTTCTATGGGACCAATCTGAAAGTATATTATTTTAAATAAAGAAAGAATTTCCCAAATCAATTTATAAATGACGGAGTTCTGAAGTAACAGACATTTAAAAAAAAAATACCGAATTGAGAACCCCCTCCTTTTTTAAAGTAGTACATTAAATTACTAGAGAAGCTATTATTAGGGAAGCGCAACCCATACCAGTAGGTGGCGCTTTTCTTTATTCTCTTGAAATGTTGCGAAACTTGACTGCGATACTAGCGCTACGGTAATTTGTAGAACCCTTTCGTACGTTATCTGACTGCAGCGCTTACGGAAGTTCGAGACAACCTATAGCACGCACAAATTACGGTGCCATCGAAGTTTATACCATTTTTAGGCACTTTCCGATCTACGCTCTAATGTTCCGCTATTGTCTTTCCTCTTAGTCTATTTTCCTTTGTGACCCGTACCACTTTAAACACAAATTGTTAACTTTAAAATAGTAACTCACCTCCAGCTCATTGAGCCGCTGTATCCTTGGTGTGAACCGGAGTCGGTCCACGTCCACAGCGAACGGGGGCTGCCAGTGCTGTAACACACAAATTGTATACATTCAGTTAAGTGACATGTCTTGAGCATTTGGATTACCTCTACACCTTTCAGTCTATGAATGGGCAATTCAAATGTTTTCTGTATAATAGACTAGCAACGCACCCCGGCTTCACACGGGTGTAAATTTTTTTTTTTACTCCTTGGGTTACATTATTGGTGTTTTAGTAGGGATCTCCATTAAAAAAAAAAAATATAGCCTTTGTCACCTGGGGATAGTGAAGCTTCCCAACAGTGGAAGAATTATTCAAATCGGTTCAGTAGTTTCGAAACCTATTCAATGCAAACAAACAAGAAACTGATTCACTCTCAACTTGAAGATACCCAGATTTTAACTATCGGGGAACACCAATGATGACATAACTAATACTATCTTTGGGGAACACCCATTCCAGCGGTGGTCACAGTTTAGGTATTTTGTTTAACCAAACAAAATGTGATAAGATAATTAACACTCATCTAATGGTATTGTACAGGATTCATAAACATACATCTCGATGGTGCCTCGGATATAAGGGTCCTTACGGCCAACTTCTTACGCAGTATCAAACTAAAGTTAAAACCATGCAGTTTGGAAAATCACGCGAACGTGAACCTTAACGCACCCAGATACTGTTTGCGGTCGAGCAAAATTTTTTCATTACCTAAACTGGATTGCTTTAAACAGCTAGGCGTAAGGCCTCTGGTCATTAAAACTAACAACTGGATAATTATAATATTATTAAATTCGCAATAGAAATTTCTAATATGATTTACCCTGCAAAACTAAATTTAAAATAAAGTTTGTCTTTTTTTAGTTTAAAAAATTTGTGAATAATTTTAGAAATTCACTTTTTAAAAGTATGTATTTAACTTTTTTTAATCATACTGCTGATATGCATGGTAACTGTTGTATATTACAAGAAAGAAACTTTTGGTTGTTTAGGTATAATCTATGCAATAATAGCAATTGAAATTTTAGGATTTATTGTGTGAGCTCATCATATATTTACTGATTTGGAATAGGGATTATTTTTAACAATATATTACACTGCTTATATTGAATTAGCTTTCTTTAGAGTTAATTATATTTGCCGAAATGCTTAATGGCGTTTACTTTAGTAACAAGTATCAAAATCAGAAAGGAAAACTTGAAAATTACATAAATTATGGAATCCCTAGAGCTCTGTCATTTTTTAAATTCATGTTTGTGGACTGTGAGGCTTGTTGTATTTTAAGAAAGATCAAACATTGTATCTGGTAATTAACTTTTTTTTTATATACAAAAAAGGAAAGTGCAAGCCTATCTGTCATTAAAAAAAACATATATCATTACATTACACCTAGTATTTATATTTTTAAATCAAAATCATTAAAATGTACAATTCTAAATTATGATATAATTATGAAATCTGCAGTTTTCCCCACACCACTTTAATCTTACCGCCCGCCGTCACTCGCTTAAGGCGTCAGCATGGTTAAGCTCTCTAAATTTACTACATGGAATAAATATCACACTAGGACTAAGTAGTCAATAAAACAATCTTGACAATCGAATATCACAATTTCAAAAGACAACATCGTTGGCGGTCAAATGCAAGCCTATTAATAAGTAAATAAATAATTATCAATTTAAAAACCCAACTACTAAATTAGTAAAATACACATATTCATATTCATTTATTTGATAAAGCTGATTTACAAGTCAATATTAAGTAAATTAAAAAATTATCTGCAGTTTAATAACAAATGAAACTTGAAATAAAATAATTTCATTCATATAATCAAATAAATTATGTACAAATTCATTTACTTGGATGACAAATGACAATTATTAGTTATGTCATCCAAGTAAATAATTTTTTCCAGTTATTTTGATTTAAAACCCAAAAAACAAAACCGATTTTGATGAAATTTCTATGGGACCAATCTGAAAATACATAAAATGTATATCTAAGTAAATTAAATAAATAAAAAAACATTTGTTTTGGTCACATGCCAATTGAAGTAGCCAGCTAGCCATGGTAAAATTACTTAGATATTTTTCAAACTAAAACTTAAATAATATACCTAGAATGGGAAAATTATTAACCCCAGTTTCCACATAAATATAATCTCGCTTGTGCATCAATACTGGGGAGCACGAAGTTTTAGCTTGAAACAGCTCTCTTCCATACTCGATCCAATATTTTTTGTATCTCAATCAGCTGCATGAGTACCATCAGTCTCTCGGCCACCAACTGTCTGTCGACCACCATTGCTCTCTCAGCCAGCACCGGTTTCCCCGCCATCGGCCACCATCAGTCTATCAGCCACCACAGCAGGCCTAGCATGGGCTGTGGATAAATAGTCTTTCCACCATTTTTATCCACGCCTAGACGCGACAAAGCTAGAATATGGATACGTTTGTCTTTTTCTCGCGGGATAAAAACGGTGGAAAGACAATTTGTCCACGGCCCGTGCTAGGCCTGCTGGTCTCTCGGCCACCATTGGTCTTTCGGCTACCATCACTCTCTCGACCACCATCACTCTCATGGCCAAAATGCGACCAATACACCATCAGAACATTAAATAAATAAATAAATATATCCCCACACGATCATCTGACCCCAAACTAAGCAAAGCTTGTGATATGGCTGCCAGAGACTGATATACATACATATATAGTTTTAAATACTTACTTAAATAGATATTAACAACCAGATATAGAACAAACACAAATGTTCATCACATAAATATTTGTCCTAGATGGGAATCGAACCCTGCGTGGGCCCAAGCTCAGAAGGTAGGTTCACTACCAACTGGACCAACGGGCTATCTAAATCATAAATAAATAAATAATAATATCATTGTTGACATTCTCCATGTACTGACAAGGACCTTTGATTCCACATTTTTATATGCACTGTGAGGGTGGAGAATCAGTTGGAGAATGTCAACAAAGTTCTGATTGTGTATTGGATGGAACTCTGCTGGAGTTTATTTATTTATTTTATTTTATTTTATTGAAATAGGTTCGGTTACAGGCTTTAGGTCATTTCACATACAGGTATATAATATCAGCACACATAACATATTAAGCCTAAAGTCCAATTAAAACCGCACACAACCCACCCAGAGTTTATTTTTTTTATAGTAGATAGGCTTGCGCTTGGCCGCCATCTCGCCTGATGTTAAGCGACGATGCGGTCTACGATTCACTCTCGACTTGAAGACACCCAGATTGTAACTAACGGGGAAAACCCATTCAGGCAGCGAATTCCACTGACTAGCAGTTCGCACAATAAATGTGGAATCATAGTGCTTCGTACGGGTTCTCGGAATATCAACCATAAAACGATGTCGATTTTTTGTGCCCGCCCTGGCGGTCCGATAGAAAAAAGGGCAGGAAGGAATAAAATCATGCAGATCTGATGCACACTCTCCGAAATGTATCTGATAAAAAACCGATAGACTAGCAACTTTACGCCGATGTTCGAGACTAAGAAGCTTAGACTGAACCAGGAATTCATTGCTGATGAGTCGCTTGGCACGTTTCTCAACAGACTCCAATGCCCTAAGTATTCCTCGAAAAGTACAATATCATCATCACCAACAGCATCAGCCATAAGAAGCCCACAACTGAACATATGCCTCCCCATTAGAACTCTACAACTATCACGATGTCGTCGGTCCATCTAGTGGGGGGCCTACCTACGCTGCGTTTTCCGGTTCGTGGTCTCTACTCAAGAACCTTTCTTCCCCATCATTTATCGGTTCTTCGAGCGATGTCGCCTGCCCATTGCTACTTCAACTTGCAAATCTTGGCGGCTATGTCGGTTATTGTGGTCCTTTGGCGAAAAACTAGGTACAATATGTTTGTCTTAAAATCCAGAGTGAACAGGTTCATTATATGGAAGCATGCTCCATCCTAGTCCACGTCTTTGCTTAACATCAGGAATGTGAAGAATTTAAAAGAAAACACCACCATACATTCGGTACAGCCAGTTTTTTTTCAATAATTTCAGGGGGTGTCCCATAATAACAGGTGTTTATAGTACAACAAGCTTTGGGCTAAGTACCACCGTTTTTTTTAATCTTGTACAGGATTTTAACACTATTTTATTTATGTAGAACGACAACTGGGTATCTTTACATTTCAGGGGCGAAAATCAATAGAAAAGTCTCTCATCTGAAAAAAGTTTGTAATGACTAGAGAGGTTGGTTGTCCAGGTACTTTGTTATAACTAAGCACTTTTAATTTCGTTCCTAAGGACACTTTAATCGTTAATGAAGTACATTTAAGTACTTACCTAAGAAAACAACTACCTATTGATTATAATTTTAACTACCTTTTTGTTGCCTACTCTACAGTCAGAGATGAATTCAATAATAGGCAGTTTGATTAAAATGAAATATAACTATGATTGGTGGCTTATTTATAAAATGTGGATGTGGTTACATTGTATTTGTGGATTGATTTTACAAGATAAAATATCTAACAGTATAACACAATGTGGTAAAAATACAATATCAAGTGGGAAAATTATGTTTGTAATAGGTTAGAGGGCAGAAAAAGAGAAAATAGGTCTTGTATCTGATTACTTTTCATCATGTAATGACATTGCAAACTTTAGATTTAATGAACAGGTGTGGAATCCAACTTGACACCGAAAATATGAAGTTTAGAGCTAAAATCTAGATTTCCGCAGTAGCTGCAGTGGCCAATACTGTTAGCCACTACAAAAAGTAGCGGAGATTCTTTTTTTATCTAAACTATCGTAGGCAGGAGGGCACTAAACAAAATGGCAACCAATTTTACACTCAATATGCAATTGCATTTCCTCCAAAATAAACGATTTTTTTTACCTTCCCCTAAGATTCTATCGTACTTTGACACGTTTTCAAAATACGTAAGTGATTTAGAACAAATTCTGATAACGAGTAGCTGGAATAAACGGAGTAATATGGTTGCATCACACGACAATTCGCGTGTGTTTTAGGGTTAGAAAACCACGTAAAAACGATCAAAAACAGCAGATACAGTGAACGTTATGTTGAATTATGAAATATCCAAGTTTTTGGAACAAAGAAATGCACTAACCGCTGGTGGTTTTATCTTGCAAATGCCAGACTTCTCGGCGATAGGTCTTATTTTGCTGATGTAAGCCAACGGGTCCAGGAACTCTTCAGCCGTCGGCTCGAACACTGGGGCCTCCGGAGGCGGCGTGAATGTAAAATTGTCAGGTTTCATGGGGGACGCCGAGTCCCCCATGCTAACTTCGACATTAGCTTCGTCACATTTTCCCATTTTTGAGAAACACTATGCAGTTCACAATAATGCAACTAAAAATAACACACTAACATCATCTGATGTTAAGGAATAAAAAGAGCACGGCCACAGAGGAATAACAGCATCGGAATTAGTCTTTCCATAAGGAAATTACAACAAGATAGTCTTAAAATTATCACCAACAAATAACACTTCACTGTACGTCCGCCATGCGAAATTGAACTTTCGAAACTACGGTGTTGCTAGAATACAAAAATTAGTACGTACTCAGCAACGATTGCGGTTACTGAGGCATTTACAGAGACAGTTCTATTAATACCGCAGTATATTAAAAAGCTATTTATGCAGCTCCATTAACATTAGCTTCAAAAACAGTTACATTTCATCAAAAAATTAAATGATCCATTTGATTTTAGACGAGATACGGTGACCTAGCGCTTGTCGCCCCTCAACTCAGAAAATAATAAATTAATGGAAGTGTTACATCTTATTCTACAGTTTCCCCTATAGCCGTTCGTCAAGCCAGTCAAGCTGCCGAGGCAGACTGAGGTCATATTTAGCTAAAATCATTTTTATAGAAAAGTTCTCGAGATTGGCTTGTATTGTTCTACTGGGGCTGTCCCGTAAGATAACTAATTATAATTTGGGCATGGTGATAATCGAAACCTTGAATTATCAATAATAATATATGCAAATAAATTTGTATCCCGTAAAATAACGATTCTGAACTACTATCACTAAGCTCCGTAATGGCTCCTGTGGCATGGTGAGAAATAAGACAACCAACCATATTATAAATATATTATGTCACTATCGCTGTGACTGTAATGTAGTAGGTATGTCAATGTCACGTGTATCATCCTCTAATTACCTAACAAACTATAGACTATGTCTCAATGTAACTTATATCAAAAAGTAGACAAGTTACATTAATTTAGATTAAATAGAGATTGAATATCCTTTTCAAAAGTTTTGCTGAACGGAATCACACAAAAAAAGGAACTGTATAATTATATTTTCATAATTGGCGGAGTATCACGTAACAAAACAAAAACATACAATCGAATTGAGAACCTCCTACTTTTTGAAGTCGGTTAGTGACCATGACCTACCAAACAAATAAATCCGCCAAGTGCGAGTCAGACTGGCAAACTGAGGGTTCCCACCACAAAATACAATAATTATGAATTTAGATAAACTGGAGCCAACAACAGCTAATCGGACAACAGCTAATTGCTGATTTAGAAAATCACGCGACCGCAAACCGTATCTCGGCGCGATAAGGTTTTCGTTCGCGGGGTTTTCCAACTGAGCGGATAAGGTACCGCAATATCTGTTGTCCGTAAGGCCCCTGACTTCAAAACTATAAAAATATGGCATTTCGATTAGAATTTATATTTATATTATTTAACTCTAAAGTATAACAACAAAATATCTTCCAAAATATAAATTCTATTCGAAATGCTATATTTTAGAAGATATTTTGTTGTTATACTTTAGAGTTTGTACTATAATCATGACGTTTGACGCTTGTACGTATTACCGTTTTTACATTAGAGCAAGTAAAAAAATACGCTTTTTGTATGGGGACCCCCTTTCATTTTTCATCATCATCATCAGCCTCTAACTGTTCACTGATGGACATAGGCCTCTCCCAATGCACGCCACTGAGCTCGGTCGGCAGTTCCTTGCATCCATTTAATTTTTTTCATTTCTTTCATTTTTACTTTTTGACTTCTTATTATTTTTTTGTTAATCCGCCGTAACATTGCATAATCTGTGAAAAATTCCACTGTCTATTACGGTTCGGAAGATACAGCCGTTAAAAAGCGGACGGACAGACAGATAGCTAGATATACGGACAGTCAGACAGCGTAGGCTCAGTAATATGGTCCCGTAACCTTAAAAATAATCATTAAAGTCAATTCATAAGTGGCGGAGTAATCACGTAACAAACACAAAAAAAAACATACAGTGGAATTGAGAACCTCCTCCTTATTAGAAGTCGGATAATGCCCTAAAAGGCTAAATACACAATGCACGCAAAGCCAAAAATTACTAAAATAAATAAAAATACTTAGTTCTGTGCTGCCAGTACTTGAAAGAAAAATAATTTGGTAAAATTTGTTCAAAACAGCCTTTGTAAACGCGAAAGCCCGACAGCAATCGATGAGCATATCCGTCACCCGCCGCCATTTGCGAAAGGCCGATTGCTGCTCGGAGCAGCGCGAGTGTCATCGTTTTGATTATGTCGAGTGTTTGATTTGTTATTATTCAACTAACTGTGAACTCAGTGCTTGGATATAATCCGTTATAATGATTGTGAGATTTCTGAGCGTTTTGTGCGTCGGAGTTTTGGTGGCTTCGGTGTACAGCGCCGAAGGAAACAACGACAATGAAGGTAGGGGATTTTTGCGTGAATATTTATTTACTTTTGTTATTATCTGCCTCGTCTCTGCTTATCGAATATATTTCTAACTCAATAAACTTATCTATCTTCTCTTATAAATCTTCAATTTGATCTAAAACAAGCGATATATTTGGAGCGCGCCTTGAAATAGAATTCGCACCTGAGTTTGTCAATGTTTTTTTTCGTTGAATTTTCTTGGAAGTCTCGGTAGGCTGAACTTTCGTAAGTTTTCTCGAGTTAATTTATGCGTCGGCCCTTGTGGAAGGCGCGAGACGCGTAGGTGTTGGGACCGGCTTGACTGGTCTCGTGCTTATGGTGCACGCACACAGGCGCGGGTGACCTGGTGCGCTGGTGTGCAGAGCGCCGTTTTTGCAGTTGATTCATTCTCTTAAAAATAATCGTTGTTCTATTATCATGCTTACATCAACTCTTTCCCCCTGACTAATGATTCCAAGAATGAAAATATCGCGTAGAAATCAATATTATCTATCGAATAAGAAAGCAGAAATATGGCCATAAGTTGATTATATATTGCACAGAAAACTCACTATACCTACATTGAATAAATATGAGGAATAGACCATTTTCTAGGTATATTTTTCTTCTACAAACAAAGCCGGGTAAATCAGGTCGACCAACCTAAATTTGAGGACCTAAAATAGAGGCATGTCAAGAGAGAAAAGTGATATCTTAAGTAAACACCGTTAATTTAAGAGAAAAGTTTGGTTTTGTTTTTCTAAAAAAACAATAAGATAGGGTAATTTTGTTAAAAAGTACCGTAACCTACTGGCTACTGGTTGTAATTGAAAATGTTTGACTCTGAATATTATATTTACTGCCATAAAATTTATCGAGTTAAGCCAACGATGTTATAATGTAACCTCATTGAGTCAAGGACACATGCTTTGCCCATTAGTAAGATCTATACTTTTATTTATTTAGCAATTGGCTTGCCATTGACTGCCTACCTCGCCTGATGTTAAGCGACAAAACAGTCTACAATGGAGCATGCTTGCCTTAATGAAACCGATTCAAACATGATTTCAAGACAAACATAATTGTATCGATCGGAGAACACCTATTCAGGCAGCGCATTCCACAGACTAGCAGTCTGCACATTTAAAGCACTTCATACAGGTTTTCGGAATATCAACCATAAAGCAGTGGCGATTTGTCGTGCCCGCTCTGGCAGTCCGATAGAAAAATGGGCAGGAGGGAATTAGATTGTGCAGATCCGATGCACACTCTCCGAAATGTATCCGATAAAAAACCGATAGACTAGCAACTTTACGTCTATGCGCAAGACTAAGAAGCTTAGTCCAAACCAAGGATTCATTGCTGATGAGAGCCTTGGCACCAATAGAACTATAACCATGAACTGAACTGTTATATTCCAGTTGGTGACCTATGATGCTGTGATAAAAGATGGCCAAAACTGCTGATGACTATTTCTTTTATCAAATATCAATTCTCTGCACCTCACTCCTACTAAACAAACTATAAAACCATTACCACACCTCTGAGAATAGCCAACAAGCGATAAATGAATGGTCAAACACCCACAAAAATGTATACCTATGTTCTTAAATCGTTTAGTAACAAGCCACTGTTAAAAAGGTTTACCAAATGCCGTTTCAGGTAATGGTTTTTACTTAAAACATTTTTAGTGTTTTAATGAAGATGTTTTTATCTTACTATCGGGTTTGGCCCCAACCGACTCTTACTTTAACTGATACCATGGGATCAGATGACATAATGCATATTTTGAATTGGACTACTAGCCACACAGATCGGAAATAAGTGTGTTCTGTTAGTGAATTTAACATCATCATCATCAGCCAAAAGACATCCACTGCTGAACAAAGGCCTCCACTCCTTAGAACTCCACACTGAACGACAGCCTGCCATCTGCACCCACTGGATGCCCGCGACTATCACGAATTATTTTGTTATTTCATCAAATCTACACAGTTAGATTTTTGTGCAAGTTTCGTGAATAAATAATAAAGCTGAAGTCCTGTTACGTAAATTCTTTCCATCCAATGGTTGCCAGGAAGAGATTGCATTAAGCGATAAGGCCGCCACTTCTATCAGTTTTCTATCTGTTTGTAATTTTAATTTCTGGTATACTCAATAAAGAGTTTCTGTCTGTCTCTCTATCTATCCCAAAGGTTCTGTTTCTTTTTTGGGATAAGAAATATAAATAGCTTTTTTGACTGAACAGATTTTCTTGAATCATAAGGTATAGTTTTAAAGTCGGTGCTTGTTTTTTTCCCCTAAAATTTACACTATTTAAGTACTTACTTAGGTTTTGTAAACTGAGAATTATTTTATCAATGATTCACATCAAATCATCTTAGTATTCAAGTTGCAGAATATCCCAAACCTATTTTGCGAATCCATCGATAGACAAACCATTCAATCAAACAATAGTTCAATATTATTTGGCAACATTTAAATTCTAGACTTCCTTTGCATTTGCTGATTGATGCAAATGAATTGATACTTAAAATAATTTAATATTTGTTTTGCATATTAAGTGAATTTAATTTGTGCAGGTGCTGTGATGAGTCATAACATTAAATTATAATGTAATCTGATATACACAGATTGCTACGAAACTGGCTTTTGAAAATATTATATACCTAGTAACTATGACCTCTTTAAACTGATCAAGAAACTGATGGAGGAAGTTCTATCTACAACACTGTACAGATTTCAATAAGGGATCTAAAATCTAGTCAATTTAAAACAAAACTAAAAAACTTTTAGTTGAGAAATGTTATTACAAAGTTAGTGATTTTATAATTATGCTAAATTTTAGTAATGACTGCAATAGGTCAATTTGTTTATCATAAGATTATAGTAATGTCTGCTATTTAAATTAATAACATCATATCTGAAGTTTTGAAATTATTTCGACAGTTAATTTAATTAATACTGTTTTATATAAATAATTCTTATGGTATTTTTATACCATCTCTCTAGATTTGTACGCCTACAAACTAGGCAAAACATGATACAGAGTGACTAATATTTTAACCCACCTATTGTGCATGCGTTTTTAAATGTGTGTATGATTTACTCGTGTTTTGTGCAAATAAATAATCTTTATCTTTATGTCACAAAAGTCTCCTTGAGACTTGATGGAGTTAAAGCGCCGAAGATCAAGCTGAGAGTCCTTAGGAGAGTCCTATGTCCAGCAATGTACTAAGAAATAGACTGATTATGAAGATGAAGATTTTTTTTCCCTTTCTATACTCAAAATACCTACTTAGTTTTTTGTCGCTATATACTTTTGTTTTCGAAAAATTATCAAATGTGTAAATT
Source organism: Agriopis marginaria (assembly GCA_932305915.1). Taxonomy (NCBI): domain Eukaryota; kingdom Metazoa; phylum Arthropoda; class Insecta; order Lepidoptera; family Geometridae; genus Agriopis; species Agriopis marginaria. Next base: position 12,616,376 of record OW029914.1, on the reverse strand, counting down.
CACTAGCAGAGCCCAACGGTATCACTCGCGTGGATAAAAGTAGCTTAAGTTACTCCTAACATCAGCTATCTGCCTGTGAAAGTCTCTTCAAAATCAGCCGTTTTGTAGTCTATAGGGAACATACACAATTACACACTCATCGATTTTTATATATTATGTTGCAGTCAAAAGTAGTTGGTACTCAAATATACCTACTTAGTTTTTTGTCGCTAATAACTCTATTCGATCTTTATAGATATGATTATCAAATGTACAAATCCACTAATTGCAAACTCCCAAGGTGACTCGTGATGAGCCGAGCACTCTGCGCTTTATTTATCTGCAAGACGGTGTAACATGAGCCGGTCGGACTTTGCCCTCTGTCCCCGTTTAATGTCAAACATGCAGAAGCACATTGTTTTAAAAACATTACCTGGTGAGGTGTTATACAAACTTTCTGCCTTTATAGGTAGATAGGTATATAAACTGAATGCAGTACAAAATAGCTAATCTACCATGAGTATATTAGCTATTTTGTGCCAAATTGTACTTAAAATTATGTAGATACCATAACGTACTACAAATATATAGCGACCAAAATGTACTTAAATTATGTAGGTACCATAATATATTACAAATATGTAGGTACCAAAATGTACTACAAATATGTAGATATCAAAATCTACTACAACTATATAGAGGTACCAAAAAGTACAACAAAACAAATGTACAATGTGTAATGTATGTAGATATTAGGTACCAAAATGTACCACAAATGAGTAGATACCAAAGCCTTATTCATAATTTAAAAAAAAAAAATTTTTAAATTATTCAATAAAAATAAAAACTTCTTTAAATTACATTCAAATCCGTTCAGCTATTACACAGTTGAGTGCAGACAAACATTTATTTATAATTCTGTAAAAATTAATGATTCCTGTACTGTAAGATGACGTGGGACCAGGTTATGATATTATGTGCTAGTTTATAATATCAGTGTGACTAGGAAATAGGTAGTAGATACTTGCTGTCCTCATAGCTTGATAGTTATAGTTCAAAGTAGGTAAGTGTCTGAAAGGTGCGGCACCGGCCTTGTGAAAGCTTTCACTGATAAGCCTGTTAGTAAATTTACCGCGGCTGAAACCGACGCTGTTTCCCTATTCATTAGAGCTTTCATTTATCAATGTATATCGGCGCCACTCGGTCAACAGAAGTCGGCGATTTTGATGATGATGATCATATCACTTCAGCAGTGCATGATCTAATTTCCTTCTGTCCATTTTTCTGTCCGACTGCCAGAGTGGGTACGAAGAATCATCACCGCTTTATGGTTGATATTCCGAAAACCCGTACGAAGCGCATTGATTCCACTTTTATTTTGCGAACTGCTAGTCTGTTGAATGCGCCGCCTGAATGGGTGTTCCCCGATAGTTGCAATTGAATATTTAAAAAAAGTTAAAATGTGTGAGCGAGAGAACTGAGACGGGAAAAACTCCCTGGTGTCAGCTTTTTAAGGCCTGCCACCCATCAGTCTGTTGTTAAAGCCGCAGAGCGCAACATTATTAGCAAAAACCTTGACAATCTCGGATTAACTTCTTTTTGCTCTTTATTTAGTCTCTTGAGTACAGCTTCCTTTGAAAACCTTTTAATAATGTACTATTACAAGTAGAGAGCCATTACAAAATAACGCCAGTAGTCAGTACGAAAACTTGCAATGAAATTATGAAACAAGTTAGCTCTGAACAACAATAAAGGAATGAAACATGACTTGTTCGCCATAACGTTCAAACGTAGCCAAATTAGCATATATTGGGAGTTGTGCGTGGCCTTTGAAAGCTGCACGACGTTGAGAACAATACACACGCCGGTGTGCGTCGGAGAGAATACTTCATTATGTCGGTCTAGGGCTGGGGATTGCGTCCAATAACATGGAAGTACAGGCTACAATTGAAATGATTATTAATGACTAAATTATTATTAACGGGATATTTACCGTGATTTTTTCGTGTGGATGGAAGGTTCTCGAATGGAGACCACGGACCGGTAAGCGCAGCGTAGGACGTCCACCCACTAGATGATAAGACGACCTAAAAGAGACCGCAAGGAAACGCTGAATGCAGGCCCTTTGAAACCAACCAAACCGACCAATCCAACCAATCCAACCGGCCCTTTTGGAGATCGATGAGGGAGGCCTATGTCCAGCATGGACGTTCTATGGCTGAAATGATCATGATAAATTATGATGATGTGGATGGAGTTCCCGATATTGCGGCGCAGTTACATGCACCAGGTTCACCTGCAGATTGAAGAATCCGGGTAGTTGTCAAAAAAGTTCAAAGTTACGAGCAGTCAAAACGGTCTACCCTTTTCTTAGTATCTTCTCCGTATCTCATTAATAAAATCATATACCTACATATCTTGGAACCTTAAAAAGATGCCAACTAACCGTTGTACAGGCAAGACTCCAGTGAATCTGATAGCTATATATCAAGTCATCCACTTGGATTACAGTTGATCAGGTTTCCAGGGAATACCTGCTTCGTTTTCCATGGACGGCAGCCCTGCGTACGTGTTAGCGAGACGTCTGAAGCATTGTTCTCGTTGTGTTACCTGAATACTAAATATACGCATTGGTATATATGTAGTATAGGAAATCTTTGTAAATACGGGTATACACCATGTTATGATGAAGATTGGGATGATGGTACAGTGGTCGGACGTTCAATGTAATTTTAACCGACTTCAAAAAGGTGGAGGTTACTAACGCTATGTCTAATGACGAATACCACACAAACTACACTAAAAAGGGCATACCACACGATAAGATAATATCACAACAAAAATTAAAACCTACAATTAACCCGTCAATTATGAATAAAAAAAAAACGACTTCACAAAATTACTAAAATACTCAATTTTGGTTATATTGATTTTTAAAGCCAAACTACTAAACCGATTTTGATGAAAAAATTTCTATGGGATCAATCTGACAGTATATCCTTACAACTAAAAAAATATTTTCAGTTTATGTTCTTAAAAATTAGTTTTGTAAATAACAAAGTTCCGAGATGAGAACCTCTCCTCCCTCTTTTTTTAAAGTTTCGATTAAATTATATATTTATAAACAATATCAGCCTGTCATGTTCCTCATCGCTCATAAACGATAAACATCGTGAGGAAACTGGTATATCCAAAAACCTCAAAAGTTCAAAGACATGACTGGGCCAGCATCAATTGGGGCCCATCCTCTCTCTATGAGAGAATGCCCGTGTACCCAACAGCGGGAACATGGCTGTAAATAATGATAAATTTATACAATTTGGTGTCACAATAAGTTTGAGTCGCCGGCATCCAGTGGATGCAAAAGGCAGGTTGTCGTTCAGTGTGGAGGTTAAAGGAGGAGGCCTATGTTCAGCAGTGGACGTCTTCTAGCTGATAATGATTACTCCTTGCACTTCAATAAACATAAAACATCTGCTTCTACACCAGATGTCAGAAGCACAACGCTGATAGGTAGTTTGGCACAGTCACCATCTTTTTTTAGGGTTCCGTACCTCAAAAAGAAAAAACGGACACCCTTCGTTGTCCGTCTGTCCGTCTGTCAAGACCCTTTTTCTCAGGAACGCGTAAAGGTATCAATTTGAAATGTATACCAAATACTAGAATCTACGGATTCTTTTGGCTGTAAAAAAATCGAATTTGTAAGTCAACGCAATCAAAAGGTATGAACGTTTACATCGCATATTTTACGATTTCACAAGGAAATCAAAACCTATAGGCTACTTCCCGTTGACCTAGAATCATTAATTTTGGCAAGAGGCAAGGTCTGCAGCACATATAAAGGAATAAACCTGAAAGTTGTTAATTTGAAGTTATATCATGTAAAAAAATATTGTTTTACAAACATACATTTTGTAGTTGTTATGTATCATCATCATCATTTCAGCCATAGGACGTCCACTGCTGGACATAGGCCTCCCCCATCGATTTCCAAGTTGTTATGTATGGAAGAACCTTATTGTCAACTACAAAGTTAAGTTTGCCTTTCAATATTTCAACTTCAGTTATTTTTTTTTGACTTGCGCTCTGAGGGTTCCTTCCAACGGAACCCTCAGAGCACGAGTTCTACTCGTACTTGTCTGGTTTTTTTGTTGACAAGTGCGTTTTATCTTCACCCCACGTCTGCTAAAGTATTGACATGAACCTTGTCCGGAAGGCAGTTTTTATCTTAGATTTTTTTTCTTCTTATCGTAAAAACGTCTCCGTTCGATCTGTTTGTTACGTCATCAGACGTAGGTACACGGAGGGACGTAGGCGACGTGTGGGCGATGATTGCCCATTGATAAAGGGCTTCGTGTCTTAAGGGGAGACCGCTAGACAGAATAGACGAGAAATAACGGTTCTTTGATTTGTAGTGACTTTTGCAATATTCGCCTAGGGAAATACCACACCTTTGCCAGTTAGTTAATCTCTAAGCAGTAGTGAGCAAACATTACTGTGTTCCGGATTATAGTCATGTTTCCAGTGAAATTACTGCACATGAAGAGATTTATCCAACCCGGACCCGTACCAATGAGCTCTTTGGAGTTTATGTACGGATTTTCATACCACTGGCTTTGTGAAGGAAAACATCGTGAGGAAACCTGCATACGTACGGAGAAGGAATTTAATGGCGTATGTGAATCCACCAACCCGCAACTGGGCCAGCGTGCTGGATATGGCCCTTTCGGGGGTAAGCTAAAAGTCCAGCAGTGGACTGTTAAAAGGCTGATTATGATGAAGAGATTTATCATATTATATTTGAGGGTGACAAGCGCAGTGCATTGTCGCGCAGGACTGAACTGTTGAAGTTTTAAATTCTGGATGGCAGTGAACTGTTGGAGGCAAACGTGACGATTACCATCAGCCGAGCGACTTGCTTGTCTTAATCGGTTACCTAAAACACTTTAATAAGCGTCTACATACTACTGAAGCTATACTGGTAAAGCTAAGTCATCGTCATGAGCCAGAAGACTTTCAATGCTGAACATAGAATGCCTCCCCCTTAGATTTCCACACTGAACGACAGTCACTGGATGCCCGCAAATCTCACGATGTCGTCGGTCCACCTAGTGAGAGGCCTACCTACGCTGCGTCTTCCGGTTCGTGGTGTCCACTCAAAAACCTTTCCCCCCATCGCTTGTTGGTTCTTCGAGCGATGTGGCCTGCCCATTACCACTTCAAATTGCAAATAGGAGCAGCTATGTCGGTGACTGGTCCTTCGGGAACATCCTCGTTCCAGATTTTATCGCGCAAAGAAACTCCGAGCATAGCTCTCAAGCAAGTAACTTAGATTAATTTGTAGTAGAATACTTATTAGAAAACATTCCGTTGGCTATATACTTGAATAAAAAAGAAAGAAAAAAAGTTTCAGGAAAGTCCCTTTGTTTGATGTTGTTCTTGGTCGGACACAGTCTTCTCATTTATTTGGTCGTCCGATATTTGCCGGTTGGCGTCGCCTTAAGTTATTGTTACCGTAGCCATCGGAATGAGATTGGAAATCGACGTTTCTTGATTTTCGACACAACTGTAATGTTACGTATTTTGTCGACAAAACGTGTACCTACCTAAAGGCTTTTATGTTAAACGTTTACATGATAAAATGGACTAAGAGGAAATAATTTTGGTACCTAACTAATGAAGGTTTATATCGCGTACTAGCTGCTTAGCTGGTAGACAAACGAAAGTTACCGAAATAGTCCACCGGATCAGCAACTTGAAGTGGCAGTGGGCAGGGCACATAGCACGCAGAACAGATGGCTGATGGGGCCGTAAGGTTCTCGAATGGAGACGTAAGCGCAGCGTAGGACGGCCACCCACAATATGGACAGACGACCTAAAAGTGACCGCAGGTAAATGCTGGATGCACGCCGATTCCAACTGGCCCTTTTGGAGATCAATGGGGGAGGCCTATGTCCAGCAGTAGACGTCCTACGGCTGAAATGGTGACTAGCTGCTAAACTTTGTTTGCGTAGACTTTCATAATATGAATTTATAAACTATAAATATATAAACATCATACACTGAGAGTGTATGATGTTACCCCCTTTTGATTCCTTTAATAAATTCTTTCTTAGCGGACCTCTACACCCCTAATATAAGGAATCTACCTGCCAAATATCAGCTTCGCAGGTCAAGTAATTTCCGAGGTTTCGTGATGGGTCAGTCAGTTAGTCCAGGCAGTCAGTAACTAGTACTTTTAACCCCCGATGCAATAAGGGAGGTTATACGTTTAATGTGTGTATGTTTGTGGCATCGTAGCTCCCAAACGGCTGAACCTATTTTAATTTTTTTTTTTTTTTGTTTGGAAGGTCACTTGATCGAAATTATTCTTATCTATAAATCATGAAAATCTGCTTAGCCGTTTGAAGATAATCAGCTTTTAAGTATCGAGGGTAAAAAAAAGAATGTATTTCGCTGTAGTGTTTCGCTTTTAGTGTAGTGGAGTCTTTATACTTATAATATTCCAGGGGCATTGAAAAGGTTATAATTCTGAGAAGGTTATCATCTGCTCTACCTTGTGTAGCATGTAGAACTAGGCGTGTTATCTCTAATGTTATCAGATAGAGAAACGGGTTACGGAGAAATGTGTAATAAAAAAAAAAAAAAAAAATTACTAAATGTGTACTGTAATGAAGAATCAAGAGCCTTTGTACGGTGTTACACAATGACCCTGATATTGTTAGTTAATAGAAGCAGTACTGTACACCGGACCAACGTATCTATACTACACCAACGCAACGTCACCACAAGACTACCATCTGTCTCAAACGTGTCCTCGAGTAGTTTGGCCACATTGCTAGGAAACAAGGCGACAACCTGGAAAAGTTGATGGTGACAGGGAAAGTCGACGGCGAAAGATCGCGAAGTCGCAGCCCAATACGTTGGTCCGATCAGATTCGCACCACTCTCGACACCTCAGTCTACGAAGCACTCCATGTTGCTGAGGATAGAAGACGATGGAAAGATATCATCAGAGAGAGATTGATGGAAGTTGGTAGTCATGACCCTCAGACATGAGGAATACGATTTAAGAAGGAGGAGAAGCAGCAACTAGTTTAAAACCTTGAATTGATAGCCCCATTGGTCCAGTTACCTGCCTTCTGCGCTTAGGGGCGTGGGTTTGATTCCCACCTAGGACAAATATTTATATGACGATTATTTGAGTTTACGCTATATCTGAGTTTTAATATCTATTTAAGTATGTATTTAAAACTATTAATGTATGTATATCAGTCTTTGGCAGCCTTATCACAAGCTTTGCTTAGTTTGGGGTCAGATGATCGTGTGTGCAAAAAAATTCTCCAATATTTATTTTTATTAACAACCAGATATAGAAACACAAATGTTCATCACATAAATGTTTGTCCTAAGTGGGAATCGAACCCACGCCTCCAAGCTCAGAAGGTAGGTTCACTACCAACTGGACCAACGGGCTATCTAAAGTAAGGAAGGCTTATCAGCGTCCTGCCGGGTTCGGTGACCCCTCGTTACCTTATCGTCCAGGTGAGGCCGACGTGAAACAAACAATACTAGCCATCCATCACTATTAGAGCCTGGTACACCTCATTATGTACCTACATTACAATGTGTCATACACTGTGCGGACATCCGCGGTTCCTACCTGGAAATGATAACGACTGCATTGGAAAAGGAGCTACATTTTAACTAGGGATGTAACGACTGGACTTTTAGCCTACCCCCGAAATGGTGAATGGGCCATATCCACCACGCTAGGTCAGTTGCGGGTTTCACATATGCCATTGAATTTCTTCTCCGTACGTTTCGCAGTTACGCAAGTTTCCTCCACCGAGAAGCCAGTGGTATGAAAAATCCGTACATAAACTCCAAAGAGCACATTGGTACGGACCCCGGGTTTAAACCCGCGACCTCAGGCTTTTAAATCTAGCGGTCTCCCAAATAGGCTACCACGCCTTATAATCACCATTCATCTCGAGACAATTTCACCGGATACACAAATATAATCCCACAACGTCGCTGCTACGTACTTAGTAACCGATATCACCGACATTTGGTAACTTAACACGAATTTGAAACTTCTATCAGATATATCTCGAACTATCGAGTTGGAGTGCACACAGTATACGCAGCTTTACAGTAGGTACCTAAACATCTTAGTACAGTCTTGGTACATTGGAAGGTAAAATGGTATTGACATTTTTAAATGATTTTAGTTTCACGAGATTGAAGGTGCAAACCTAAGATCAGACGAATCTTATCTTACTAATATTATAAAAAGGAAAGATTTGATTGTTTGTTGGCATTGAATAGGAACCGATTTGAAAAATTCTTTCACTGTTAAGAAGGTACACTATCCCCGGTCGACATAGACAATTTTTTTTTTTTTTTTAATAGGGATCCTTACTAAAACACCAATAATGTAGCCCAAGGTGTAAAAAAATAAGACTTACACCCGTGCGAAGCCAGGATGCGTTGCTAGTATATTATAAATGCGAAAGTTTGTGTGTAAGTAAGTGTGTATGTTTGGCTGGACTCAACGCCGAAATTATTTTTTTAACCGATTTAAATGAAATTTGGTATGGAGGTAGCTTATACCCTGGATTAACACATATGCTAGTTTTCATCATCATCACCATTTTCCATCACAACGCGGGTGAAACCGCGGGGCGCAGCTATTAAAGGAAATATAGTAAGGTGTCGCGGCGGGTGCGAACGCATCAAACCTAAATGCCTTTGCTCACGCTGCAGACGACCCTGCCGCCGTTTTTGCATGTGGACTTTGTGTAGTTCATTGGTTTCGCTCAATAATGATATAAATTGTCTTTGGTGTCGCTGAAAGTTTATTAGTGTGCGTGAAAAATTATTAGTAATGAGTAAGAAATTGTTACTAATCTCCCATTTTCATAGAAAATATTCCACCTCTAAGGGTGGAGAATTGCGGGACGAATCCTATTAATTGAATTGCACTGACTTCCCGTAAAGCCGGTTTTATATTTGTAAACATTTACTTTGTATACATGATTTTTGTGTAAATTTATATTTTCATTACTAAAACTCGTGGTACAAATTGGGTTAAGTTTGCACTCTGTTTTCTACTGAACCACTTTATTACAGTAAAAGTTGGTTGGTTTAGTACAAGGTAGAGGTTTTGGCGAATTATAATCCGGCGCAGATAGTGTGGAACTAGCTGTTGAGTGCTAATGACAACCGAAAAGTAGTTTCTACCTAGTTGGTAGTTGGTACCCACCGCTACACACCTATTAATTAGTTTAGTTGGTGTTGAAACAATGAACGCTTCATAAAGCGTACCCAGGTATTAGTACCTTGCTAGTTTAGGAATCTGCAAAGAGATCAGGGGCCTTACGGCTACCTATTTCTGTTTAGGTGATGAGAAAAGTTGCGTGACCGCAAACCTTATCTCGGCGTGTTTAGGTTCACGTTCGCGTGATTTTCGGAACAGCTAATTCGAGCCCGCGTTAAGAGTTAGCCGTAAGACCCCCTGAAAGTGTTAATTATAAAGACTTTCTAGTCGAAAGGTAGCGTAGTGGTTAGCGTGCTCGGAATCCATGCTTCAGGGTGTGATTTCAAATCCCAGGAGCTGAGCTTACGGTGATAGAAAACATCCCAAATAACCACAGCATGATGACACTTTCTAATGCTCAAATACCGCAGGATACTGTTAATCAAATACCGCTTATTCCACAAATGGCACAAATGGCAGGTTTTTAGTTTAGTTTAGTTTATTCAGTAAGACTTACATATTACAAAAATGTTTACTTAAATAATATATATTTTTAACTTAGTCTAGATTATAAAAACTACCTGTTGCGCCCTAGACCCTACACTAGGCGAAGCCTGTGTTGCAGGATCTAGTCTCTTTCGTGTTTACTAAAGGTGTGAGACAAAAAAGATCGCGTTCACGCAATCGCACCGTGTGCGATTTCCACCGATCTATATGATATGTGGATGAACTTTCAGGCGGTGGCGGCTGGTGCGATGATAAAACCGCGTTGCTGGCATCAGATCCAACAGTTCTTCATAACATTCCTCGTTGTAAATGCGATAAAAGACACATAGAGATCCAACGAAAATAAAAACTTGTATAAAAATAAAAGCTTGTTGTTTTTGGAGTCAAAAGACGCTGCCATCATCATCAAAGAAGGGTTTCTTTATCCTACTCTTGGGCAAAGGCTTCTCTCTTGTGAACAAAACCACGATGTCTTGTTACCTATAAAATACTTGTTCTAATATCCAAGTAAAAGTTGTGACAAACATGCATAACACAAACTGACTGTTACAAATGCATTTAACTTCCGCAGCCGTGGCTTGACGGTTCCAGTTATTTTAACTTGTGTAGTTTGAATGTGCATTACCGTGAACTGACAAGTCCTGCTCGATACGGCTCTTATAATACATAAGTAATAATACATTTTTAGAAAAAAAAAAGCTACATCAATACTATAATACCTACATAGTTAAAACAGAGATTGAAAGTCCTCATCAAAACTTTTGCTAAAGGGAACCACAAACCAAAACGTCATCGGTGTATATATTTTCGTATACAGTAGAATCTGGATATAACAACCTTCAAGGGACCGTCAATACTATGTTGTACTAACCGGATGACGCACAAAACGGCAGGATTATTTCTTGAGTACATTTATTATGAAACTTAATTTGAGTAAACAATATCGTCGCTAAAATAGGTTAGTCGTTATAAGCAAAGTCGTTATATATGAATTCTACTGTATTTTTTCAAAAAGCGCCAAATCTCTTTTGTTAAAATATATATGCTACCGCCTCTCAGGTATTATGGCCTACCAAACGAAAAAAGAATCATCAAAATCAATCCATAATTGGCGGGGTGATCGCAAAACAAACATAAAAAGATATATAAAAAAACTACTCCTTTCGCCGGTTAAAAAGGATAACAGAATTGCTACACAATTATTTGCCGATAACTTTTAAGTTCTTTAAAAGTAGAATAATTGAACGAGCAAAGGGAGGTCTTAGATTCTAATGGCTAATGGGACAAGTCAGCGTTTCTATGTTTACTATATTCTTACTAATATTATAAAAGCGAATGTAACTCTGTCTCTCTGTCTGGATGTTTATTCGCTTTTCACAACTAAACGGCTAAGCCGATCTTAACGAAAATTGGCAGGAGGATAGTATGCATCATAAAGACGGACATACCCTATGTCCGTCTTTATGATGCATACTATCCTCCTGTCAAAAAATGCGGAAAATTGGAAAATCGCAACTAGTAACTTGCGTATCGTCGTTCCGAACTTCATGGAACGTTGTAGGCAAGCAGTTCATTTCAATGCATTTTTTAAGTTCGAATATGGGCAAAATCGGTTTCCAAAAGTGTGTGGGTCGCGAGGTCAGTGTTCCGGGCGAACTACTAGCTTATTATAGTCTAACAATACAATATCACTTTATTACTACAAAATAACAATTTGTAATTTTGTTGTGCCCATTTTGAAGAAATGAAATTACCTTTAGTCCTCTTCCTTTGATTATGCAGTTCACCTCGGTTCCTTGCCAATCCTGCTGCCTTTCTAATATCGTCATACCTCGGTTAGCCTGCCAGATATATTAAGCCCGTAGAAAATAAATAACATACATTTAAGCGTTAAAATTCCTAGTAATAATATACAAGAAACTTGTTGGTTCTAGAATCTTCGTTTCCCCGTAGTAAGCCTTCGTCCAATACCACATAAACACGGCTCCGTGGCATCATTCCGCATTGAAAGCAAACACATTTCCCTCCCACAAAACGTCGGTCGACAATACTGTGTAGCGTCTTCAGACTGCGCTATCATGTATGAAATGAAATGAAAAAGTATATCGTATCGTATATCGCTTAGTAGTTCCATAGCACTGCTACCCGCATGCCCGTCTATAGCTCAGCGTGTTGATGCGAGTGACATTTTAATATTTTTTTACTCGACTAAGTCCGCGTTTGACAACAACTCCCCTGTTGGTAAGCGAAGATGTGGTCGAAGATGAAGCACGCAGACTTATAAGATACCTATTCACTTGGTCCTTGAAAAGACCCATATTATTGACATGCTATGAAGCTATACATGGTTAGATGAAACTGCTGTGCTAGGCCGAAAAAATATAATTTTACTCATCGATATGAACAACTTTTACTATGGGAGCAACATCAAAAACGCAAAAAAAAACAGTTTTATGAAAAAACGTTCATTTACATTCGTAAAAATGAAACAGCTGATTTTTCAGGGTAAGTCCCGTAATCATTATCATCAGCCTTTAACTGTCCACTGCTGAATATAGGCCTCTCTTAATGCACGCCACTGAGCTCGGTCGACAGTAATTTGCATCCAGTTATTACCCGCCGTTTTACGCAGGTCGTCACTCCATCTGCCCACAGGGTGTCCTACACTTCGTTTTAGTTATAACAGAGTTACTTAGTCCCGTAGTAAAAGAGTACAAATAACCCCTTTGTATCATAGTAAATCTGTCTTATTTTTACCCTATATATCGCATGGTAGGACTGCTGTGCGATGAAGGTTAGAATGCGGCATATTATAACGTAGTCTGAAGGCACCATTACCGGTATAGAGTGATTGGAGACGGTTATGATGTTAGAGTTATAGAGCTTGGAGAAATGATGCTAACTAGAGTAACAATAGCGTTTTAACCGACTTAAAAAAAAGAGAAGGTTCTTAATTAGACTATATTTAAAAAAAATGCCATAGTTTTGTTGCATCTTACACTTCCTTACATTTTATATCGTGGTTTGTTCAAACACCAATATCGAAGCAGTTAAACTATTGGCTATCGATCACAGCTTATTGAAGAAGCGTGGGTGATGCCGTGACCTACATAAACGTCGATGAGTTGTATTGTACACGCTTTGAGGGAAATAGACGGTCATTGAAAGCTCATTATGCGTTGGCATTCTCTCTTTTACTTCTATACAAATGATGAAATCTTTTTTGTAAGGAATAATATTAATAAATTAATAATCATGCATACTAAACGTATAATAAGAAATTATTTAAATTCGCTAATAAAGTTCAGAGATATAAGCGTTTAAAATTTTGGTGGAATTAGCGAGGGATGCTGTGTCCCCTTCCCCGCAATGATAGCCAGGAAGGAGTTTGGATGACGTACTTACAGGCAACTTTTTAAGTATAGTGCGCTCTCTGTCGATAAGAAATTAAAATGCTTATTATATTCCTAATTTTGAATATATTTTAGTTTTGTTTTCGGTAATCGGTTCTATTTATGTTCAGAATTTTTATGAAACAAAAATGTTCACTCCGATAGCCTATTTTAATGTCAATAGGCCATGTCCAGCTTCGAGCCGCGTATATCTCTGACACTGACTGGCCGCATGGTCAACAAAAGGGTAGCATAAGGATGGGAAATCCGCCAAAGCTGTAACGGGCTAGGCTGGCTTGAAATGTAATTTTTTTAACAAGTAGATTCAAAATAAATAAAACATTTTATTTTCAAGCTAAACAAAACATTTGCACTGGCCGAGACAAATATAGAAACAAGTCACAACAGACTTAAATCAGAATGAGTAAAACCCCCATGCCGTTTTCTCTAAAGCCTGTCTACACAAATCTTCAGCTCTATAAAAACCACCAAGGGATCCATAACTATTGATCAGACAAAAGGTATCGTGACCTACATCCGCGCATTGTACCGGGGTGGTCGGTGCCTCCATGGTAATTAGACGACGGTGGAAAACTCCTTCAATGGCCTTTGAACATCCCATTTACGGTAAAAGTATGGAACAAACGATTAAAGGAAGGGAAAGGCTGAAAATAGCTTGAGATATTTTCAGAGCGAATATTGGTCTCGGTAGAAACGTATTTTAGGAAATCTTACTGAATAAGACAGGATATTTTGTCATTGATACTGGGTCTTATAACGCCGGGGATTTTACAGGATAATAATCTCTGTATTTGTGCAAAAGTAAGTAAAGACTCTGGACATAAATCGACGAAACCACGTACTTCAACCCAAGCCAGTTATGCTACAGAAGGTAACATAGGAACAGACAAACATACGTATTACGTACATACAAAACAATAAAACATTATCCACCTAGGACAGTCAATTAAAAACAGTGAATGCCATCTCGGGTAGATAAAGTTCCCACGAAGTCCATAAACTATAAAACATTCTTCAACCAACAAAAGTTGCTTATCATCTCGTAATGCACTAATTAAGACATGAAAGCGGAGCTATTAGCTATAGATGCCTTTTCGGTTGCGGTCCCAAATTACACAGTTTACCAAACTATCAGTTCAAACAACAACCGTATAATTTTTGAAAAGTCCCTATAATTGTCTTCGAGACTACAATTTCATCGCTATATAACCAATATCACTGTTATTAAAAAAGCCTATTATTTATAAAATGGGTCCGTTTAGTCTGAATGCATTGTAAGGGGCACCATTCATATTGAATGTGGGCCAATTATGGGACCACCTGGGCCTGGCTACCTGCAGGGCTCACAATAATCAGGTTCGATGGTACAGTGACCTCTATAGAATGTGATTTGACTAGACATGAACTATATCCGGCCAATATGCTGTCTACTCGGCCGATTTTGGGAATTTATAAAAATGCCATTGAGTCAACATTTGTCATATCGCTTTGATGAGCGTAACTAAACGTTTATCTACGCAACTCTTAATCATGTTTAAAAAATAATAATACTTCGGACTAAGCTATCATTTGACCGCGATCTCACCTTATGAAAAGCGATGATGCGGCCGAAGACGTAGCAAGTTTGTCTAGAAATAACCTATTAACCCCTAGACTTGAACACTCCAAGATTGAGAATACTCCTAGAAAAATAGACAGAGGCAAGGCGTTCCATTGTTTGAAAGAGGAGGCAAAACGCTTGGTGCGAATGAATGGTATTTCGACCATGTAAGAGTGACGCTTTGCCGTTTGTCTGGACGTTATTGCAGCTGTCAGAGCAAATAACTGGTTGGTCCAACAATTTGTTTACTCTTTACTTTACTAACAATATTCAATCTTTCTTGTATCTGTCATCATAGCCTATTTTAGTTGTGTAATACTTAAATTTTATCGGCCAAATGTTCCGGCATGTTTTTAACTCTGCATTTCTAATGCCCTTCTCATATCCATGTTTGACGCCCGTCGCCATGGTGACGCCGACGTTTGTTTACTCATATTTTCCAGTGCCTACCTATCACATTTATAAAGCGTTTTTATTTTACATTACAGGGAAAACGTTTTATAATTACTTACCTTGTCAAAAGCTTAGAAGCGCTTTAAAGTTTAATTAGTAATTTCGTAATTAAACCTTTTGAAAGTTCTCCAGCCGGATGGATTACAAGTTCGTTGCGGTTTTTCCCCGGCCCTACTTGGAAACTCCACGATTTGCATAACTAGATTTTAATTTGTTGGACACTGACAGAAATTTGAAGTAGGGCCAGGGAAGTAGTACCAAAATTATAATAGACCAAAACGTTAAATCAAACAAACCACAAAAAGACAGGACATTTTTTAAATTCCACAAACAAATAAAAACTTACCAATCAAAAATAATAACATCACATAAACTAAGGCGTCTACTTCTGCCGTCAGTAATATAAAAAAACAACAAAGCGTTTTCCTTAAACGTCCGCTAAACCAACGGTATCAATATCAGCCGAACCTTCCCCCGCCCACCTTCATCTATCAAAACATTTCCAATAGCGGAGAGTACAAAAAACTGGTCTGTCTCCATCAATCCCGTGATTTCAGTATCCAGATGACGTACAAAGGGAACTGTGGCCCGCCGTTTGATTGTGTCATTTTTTACGACGCCCCAAAAACCCCCACTAAACCTTTTGGGGCGCGAGGGCGTGTTATTTCTTTTTCATCGGCTATTCTTGATGGCGACATAAATAGACAGCGGGATGGTCTGGTCAGTCTACGACTCCCCATTGAACCTTGATTTCTTCCACGTCTTTAAAATAAATTGAAATATGTCAACGGACATTTACTATAACTTTTCTCGAGATCCCTTCGTAATGTTATCTACAAACTACATATTGTACAGTTATTCGCCAAAGAACCAGTCGCCGACACAGCTCAGCGTATAAGCAAGCTGAAGCGGCAGTGGGTCTATTCATATCTGTCGCAGAACCGATAGCTGTCGGGCTAGACGTGTTCTAGAATTGAGACCACGAATCGACAAACTTAGCTTAAGACTAGACGACGATAAACGGAAGACAGCTGGCAGTGACTGGAAGCGAAAAGCAGAAGATCAGCTGAGCGGCGTGCCTTTAGGAAGGCCTATGCGTAGCAGTGGCTGATTATAATGAGGTTGATGAAAAACTACACGCCCAGACGTGTGTAACAGATGATTTTTTTAACAGTATAATTATGTCGGTCTTTAGTGCCTTAGAAACGAATACAAGAGTGGCAGGCTCGTCTACATCTAGTGTAGATGTTTGTTGCGATGTGTGGAGTATGGATTGGAATCGCTAACGCTCCGTCTCGCTCTTTTTCAGCAAGGCTATCAAACCAGGATCTTACATGAAGCTTTTCACACTTTTTGTGTTGCGATCCCTCCACTGATAAAAATGTCACCAGCACTACAAAATATCACATATACTCACTCAGATTGATAACGAAACCTATTCTTGAAATAAACCCAGAGGTTCGACAGTGTTACCTAGTTGTCGTTATTTGAAAGCGTCTATACTTTATTTGTGCAAAAACTATAAAAATGTTATCCTTTCGAAAAATAACTACGAAATAATATAAAGTCTATCATGTCAAATGTGGGGAATGACGTCAAGAAAACACTTTTAACATATCGCAGTCATTTCGTATTGGCATGTGTCAGACCGAAAGCGCACAGAGCGCCACCGTCATTTGTCCCCGAACTAAATGATTTTTTGATAAATGTAGCTCCCAAGAAATCCACTTGTAAATGCAGCACCAGTGTACGCAATAAATCTTATTTGGCCGTCGCCGGTACGGTTCCCTTTTCCCGAATACATTGGCATTTCGATGCCATTACACATTTGGTGATATATTCGCCTGAACCGAGCAAACGCCATAAAAAATAATAAAGGAGTATCGTCTCGTAAACGAGAGGGAAAAACAAACGCGTAAAGTGGTTGTGAACTTTTTCATCTGGCAAGTTTGATTGCCTCTTTCGTAGCAGGATGGTCACGGAATTTAAATGACGCCGCAGAGCCTGCATCTCCATTTCGATTTACACTTTCCTCGGCGTTTAATTGACTTTTTGTTGGGCTACCCGTATCTCGAGTGACTTGTGACTCCTTATTTATAGATCCTGGAAATATAACTTGAAAAGGAAAGTCTTTATTTTGCCTGACAAGAAAGTTCGTCATAAAAGGAAAGTCTTTGATGCGTTCCTTTTGTTCTGGAATTGTAAGGTATGGGCAAACTTTCACGATTTCGATCGAGGAACTGTACTCTTCTTTTTTCAATAATGCTTGTGTTTGTCCACACTATGGCTGGTTTTAAGCGACGCCGTGGGAAAGGATGGAACTCATTTTATTTATATTACACGGTAATTACGTAAGATTAAGCCGGTTACTCCGACTATAGTTTCAACCTCATTAGGCGGTCTTTTTCAAGGTAAATGCACGCGTGCGGCTGCGTCTCGCTTTGTACTACGGGCCGCCGCGCGGCGCGCACATGATTACAACGGCTGCAGATCGAGTGCGGGGGTGGGGATGCGTAGAGAAAAATGTTGAGCTAGCGCACACTGGAGCTCTTCCCTACTCGAATCTTCCTGTGTGTCGGGAATACTCCAGCACGCAGAGCTCACCACGTCGCCACCAGTCCCACGATCACTCCAACGAACTCTCACCCACCCTGTGTGAGTTCGTTGGAGTGATCTTCCTCCTAAAAGGAAAAATACCATTAGTAGAGGGAAAGGTCCCCAGAATGCCGGCGGCATTTCCACGTTGAATGGTAATGCTCAATTTATGTGCGAAATAACAGCCAGCATTCTGTACACCCGACGATTCCACCATGATTTAGATTAAGTTTTTATTTTAAGTATTAGTTCCTAGAAGGAAGCAGTTTACTCTTTATTTGAAGACCCATATTGTGTTTAACGCTGGATGCAGGCCGCTTCCAACCGGCCCTTTTGGAGATCGATGGGGAGGCCTATGTCCAGCAGTGGACGTCCTATGGCTGAAATGGTGATTGTGTTTTCATAAAATAAATCTTTATCACATTAGAATATTGATACCATTAAAAATATTTGTTTATCCCTGTAACATTATCGAGAAATTCTTGGGTCACCGATGAAATATTATCTTCCCATAGAAATATTTGTGAGGGCTCTCTCCTGACGTAAGACTTCACATATCTTGATATCCTCGATTCCATACCATCGAGTCGAAGCTATTCGCTCCGAATACTTGGAGGCAAGTATGTGAGCCGAGGAGCCGTTTAATTAAAACTCCCTTTTCAGTGTCCCTTGAAACCCCTCTGTCCTTGTTTGATTTAACTGAACTCTTGGGTAGATTTCCCTCAAATATATAATGATATTTGTTTGAATACTGTCGTTCAGTGTGGAGGTTAAAGGGAAAGTCCTATGTTCAGCAGTGAAAGTCTTCTGGCTGATGATGATGATGAAAACCTTCGTCATTATTAGTCTATTCAGGTTCCACACCAAAGTCCTCGATGGACGAAAAGTAAAGGCTTCTACAAGAGACACTTGAAAGCCACCCCATCGACTGCCGCCATCGCTTTTTAGTTTGTTTAGAAACTACTAATGTATTCCGCGGCTCTCAAACTTTTTCTCCAGATTGGACCTCGCCTGTGAGAGTCCTCTGCTCTGATTCGTCGCCAGATCACGTTCTGGACGTTATTTCCTGTGTCATATGACTTAAAATATCATAAATCATTTGACAATCTAGAATAAACGAGTCGCCGAGACTTAAGGACTTTTTCTGTCTTTTGTGTGGAGCGTTCTTTTCGTCTGTATGTCGTTAAACATTTTGCTCTTATCATATTTTAGCTTCTTAAATAATATTGTTTTTAATCGTTAATTTAAATTATATTAATAGTTGAAATATTATTTCACAATTTTATTAAGTATAGTTTTTTTTTAAATACGTAATAGGCTTGCGCTTGACCGCCAACTCGCCTGATGTTAAGCGATGATGCGGTCTTCAATAGCACGCTTGCCTAGAAGAAACCGATTCACTCGTGATTTGAAGACACCCAGATTGTATCTATCGGGGAACACCCATTCATGCAGCGCATTCCACAGACTAGCAGTTCGCACAATAAAAGTGGAATCAAAGCGCTTCGTTCGGATTTTCGGAATACCAACTATAAACCAGCTTTTTTGTTTATTCATACAGAACCAGCCACCGTAAGTAAGTTATCGGCCATTAAACATGTGAGGCTCGAAAGACGGGGAGGGGGAGGGGTTCGCAAAAAAATAGTTAAAAGTTGCTAAAAACATCACGTGACAAATAGACAAATAGGCGACCCGTAAAGTGTTAAAAGAGATTCACTTTCCATGCATTGATTCCCCACTCAATGTTCGCCACTAACGAAAATGTGACAGCCACAATAATTGTAATGTTTGTTTCTGTAACATTCACCTTTTCCTTATGCTTGCTCAATGATGTAACTACCTATTTGCATACATAAATATTATAACCAAAAAAGTATTATTTCTAGTATATTGTTTTTCGTCAACTCTGCTGTAATTCCTAAAACTTAGTATTAAAAATATCTTGTGTTTTCTTATATAATTATATACTACGGTAATAAAATCTTTTACTATAATTACACATAGTACCTCCTTTTGTGAACATTATTTAATTACATCGACAGGAAGCTCTTTTATATTCCAAAACATTATAATCATATCCTCTGAACACAACATCTAAACCTTCATTAAATGTCCTCGAATGAAATTTTTCGTCTACATTTTCAATGTATACCGTCTCGTCCCTTTTTAATCTCCCTTTGAGGTCCGAAATAGGAGAGCAAACAAGTCGAAATAAATCAAACGGAGCTGAATACCTGCGTTCCGGGAATTAACTCATTGTGTACCACTGTGGTCACCGTTCACCGTTTTCGATATAACGTGGGCTGTTTTGTATGGATAGTAGAGGCAGTAAGACAACTTCAGAGATTGTTTTTTGGGAATGATTAAGTCAGGAAAATTTCCTTCATCAGTTATCGTATATGTGACCACGAGTAATATTTACAACTAAGCTCTGGTTTGGATGGTACGTTAAATTATCATCATCATTACCTGCCTTACATGTTCCCACTGCTGAACCATGTTTTCCTTTACCATTTTTGAACGATGGCATGGAAACTGCACAAGTATAATTTATTTAGGTGCTAAATAAGTCATTGGTGCAGGGCTGAGGATCGAACTGGGTGCCGTCAGATTGTAAAGGGCACACTCTACAGCTCGACCACTATTGTTCTCACGTTAAACTATACTTACTAATAATTATTGAGTATAGGTCACAGTTGTTTCTCCTAAATCAATACTTTAGTTTAGCCATGACACTAAACTTTGACTTGAAACTTTGATACTAGAGTTGGCTACTTAGCAGTCACTGGAAACTGACAATGTTGCAAATAAATATAGAGCAGGATCATACATCCTATATGTATTTTCGCTCTGTCCTTGATTTAACCCTTTCTCTCAGGAAACAATGAAGCCGGCAAGGTGTTCTATTCTCTTGGCTTACTAATTGAGGGTATAGATTTGAAACGCTTTGTGCAAATCTAGGACACTGCTGGGCGTAGACCTCCACCAAGGTACGCTACTTAGCAATCCTTACCTTTTTTTAAATGTCCTGCCAAGTGGCTTGCATGTGTCGTCACTCCGTCAAGTCCCAAGGCATTTGTAAATGGCCACTTAAATATATTGTTTTCTATTTTTATCTTATCTTGCAAGACTTTTCTGCCTCATCTAGGGCTGCAAACGCCTAAATTGTCGACTCCGTGTAGATTTCAATAACCCCGAAAAGTTGAAATCGTAATTTTCCCCAGAAGTCTTACCCCAATTCGTCGTCTCTAAGTAATTTTTATAGACATAGGCACTAATAGCTGGAATAGAAAATGAAGGACGCGTGTGAGGCGTCTGGGTGTCACCCGGTAATTTTGTTGGAAACAAACACATCCCCGGGACGCCCTCGCAACAGAACAAATCCGGATAAACCCGGACGAATGGCAGCCCTAGACCACCGAAGCCGAATTTTGCCCACGCGTTGCCACGTCAGCGAAACTGCTTACTGTTACAGAAAATGGTCAGCCTTTTTCGTGGTCCGTGATTAATGGTGGAGACCGACACGAACATATATCGTAAATTAAATGTTATGTGTTGTGCCATGTCGTCTTATTAATTAAAGTACTCGTGCTGTGCTGATCGCTGTTATGATGTTGGAATTGGTGGAATTATGTCAGGATTATAATGACATTTTAAGGTAATGACGAGCGCTAAAACGCTGGATGCAAGCCGCTTCCAACCGGCCCTTTTGGAGATCGATGAAGGAGGCCTATGTCCAGCAGTGGACGGCCTACGGCTGTAATGATGATGGTGATGTTTACGAGCGCTTAGTGAGATTTGATTTGCACAGATTTTATAATTGAAAGATAAAGTTATATGATTATTTACGGGATATTTACCGTGGTAAGGTTGTGGAATGAGCTCACAATATTTCGGCGCAGTTACATGCACCATAGGTTGTTTAGTGAACAACCGTGATAGTTTAAAACAGTGTTTTAATTGATAGATTATAATATATTAGGTCAATAGCAAGGAGAACTTTTTGCTATCCTGTGCTATCCACTCCTGGAAAAAAGTCGCCCCTAACTTTTTCTTAACAGAATAATTACCCACTAGATTCGACCAGTCTGGAACGCAGAGCAGGCCGAAAAACTGTTCGAAGACCCTGAATAAATATCGAGAGTTCAGGGGTTTCAGAAATCTATATCTTAAAGTATTAATAAGCAAACTGTATTGTATCAATTCAAAATGTTAATGATTCAATTACGCCCTCAATACAACCCTGTACGTGTCTCAATATAAATTTACTTTAAATTGGACTATTTTTTATATCTTCTACTTGAATTCTGAGTATGCTGAGTCATTTCTACCTGTTAACTTTGAATACAGATCGTTATAGGCCCTTGTCAAGACCAGACTGGACTTGTTAGGTTGTTAGATTTACCTGAAGATGTGTTGCTGTTATTGTTATATATTAAATTCCTTTAATCTTGTTTCAGGTAAAAACCTGTTTATCAATATCGTGTGGTGGATGACTGAGCGCATCTATATTCTAAGTAAGCCTGCGATTTCTCTGTGACTAAGAATTCTAATGGCGGCACCACACTTCGTTATTTGTATTCGCGTATTCGCCATAAAAAAGAGACGCAGATAATTATGTACGCTGCATAGCTACCTCCCTTTTTATTTGGCGAATACGCGAATACAATAACGAAGTCTAGTGCCGCCATAAGTTTCAGAAAACCACAAACTTTCTCGAAAAATATTTTCTACTAGCTGTTCCTGCGGTTTCACCTGCGTGGATTACTCCTTATTTCATCAGCTATCTGCTAGTGAAAGTCTCGTCAAAATCGGTCCAGCCGTTTTGGAGTCCATAGAGAACTCACACATATATACATCGCTTTTTATAAATACACATACCTATAAATATAGGTGAACCTAAATGCCACCGGTTTCTTCTAAGCAAGCGTGCTCCATCGTAGACCGCATCATCGCTTGGCATCAGGCGAGTTGGCGGTCAAACGCAAGCATATTACTAAATAAAATTAAATATATATATGATTGAAAACTATCTGACCGTAGAATTTTGATAAAATATTCTTCGGTTCATTTACAATTGCTTCAATTCTGCACAATTATGAACCCCAGTCGAAATAAATTATCATTATCAATCATGCGAACTTTCAGCTTAATCAAACCGCTTTGAATAAAGTTTCTCAGAGAAAACTCTAGAAAAACTGCACGAGCGCTCAAAGGGTTCCTTTGAGACCGGTTCGTTATTGAATTATATGGGTTTGGCTACAAGGCGTGCCACTCGGGTTAACTCGCGTTTTTTCAGTTCTCATATAAAAAATAATTAAAAAAGTATCATTATCGTCATCATCATTTCAGCCATAGGATATCCACTGCTGGACATAGGCCTCCCTCGTCGATCTTCAAAAGGCGCGGCTGGAAGCGGCCTGAATCCAGCGTTTCCCTGCGGTCTCTTTTAGGTCGTCTGTCTATCTAGTGGGTGGACGTCCTACGCTGCGCTTAACGGTCCGTGGTCTCCATTCCAGAACCTTTCGGCCCCATCGGCCATCTGTTCTGCGTGATATGTGCCTTGCCCACTGCCATTTCAACTTGCTAATCCGGTGGGCTATGTTGGTGACTTTCGTTCGTGTACGGATCTCCTTATTTCTGATTCGATCTCGTAAAGAAACCCTGAGCATAGCCCAATGAAAGTTAAAAAAGTATGCTATGTCCATATCCACCGAGTTTACCAGCAGACGTGAGAAGGTCAACATGTTAGAGACATAAAGAAGAAGTGGAGTGTATTCAAATTTCAAACCACGAGTGAATCGATTACTTCTGAGCTAGCGTGCTCCAACGTAGACCGCATTATCGCGGTGAGTTGGCGGTCAAACAATATTACAAAATAAAAAGTTGCACGTTTATTTATTCATGCAAGTGTAATTCTGAATTAAACGGAACGAGTGAACGAGTCCAATCATAGAAAATTTATTCAGCATTTTCGTCTTTTTTTTTTGACATTGGATGAAATGCATTCGTTCGTTTCCGTTTCCGAGTGAAATGCGAAAGGCGGAATTGACGAGAATTGTGTTTGAGTCAATTTAGCCATTATAACTTTGGAGATCTATTACCATGGGACTTGATCAAATTGAAAGGGAAAAGTAAATGTGATTTAACTGTTTCTGTCTCGTTAGAAATGGAACATCCATAAAACGGAGTCCGAGGCTAAAAAAAAATTAAAAAAACATGACATGGTAGTTAACCGTTTATAATGCCCTATGCTCTTGCGATCCTTTACCCATCGTAATATCCACTTTCCACAGGCCATCGCTTTCTTGCATGTCGCTTGGAATTTGGAATATATTTATTTAAAATATAGTTTTTTTTTTTATAAATAATAGGCTTGCGCTTGACCACCAACTCGCCTGATGTTAAGCGATGATGCGGTCTACGGTGGAGCATGCTTGCCTAGAAGAAACCGATTCACTCGAGATTTGAAGCCACCCAGATTGTAACTATTGGGGAACACCCATTCAGGCAGCGCATTCCACAGACTAGCAGTTCGCACAATAAAAGTGGAATCAAAGCGCTTCGTTCGGGTTTTCATAATACCAACCATAAAGCGGTATCGCTTTCTTGTGGCAGTCCGATAGAAAAATGGGCAGGATGGAATTAGCAAGCCTATTATAATAATATAAAAAAAAAATTGATCATGAAGATCCGATGCACACTCTCCGAAATGTTATTTTATTAACGTTCTAACAATTGTTGAGAAAATCTCACGATAATGCTATTATGAGCTGTCCTTGGAGCAGAGTTTAAATTTCGCATATTTTATAAATTCTAAGCATCACGTTATCGGTAAACAGTATGGGACTTCACATTCTTGCGGTACTAAAGTTTTTGACGCCGGACCAATAACTGAAGTTTTTGATGGCTTCATTATTTACTGCTAAGCATAAAAAAATACAATAGCTTTGGAAGGCAGCCCCAAAGACATTCCATAATTGCCGTGCGGCAAAAACTGACCAGTCTACCTCGCAGCTATATTGTCCCTGCCGAAGAGTTCCTCTTAGGCCATCAAGAGCCATGGTACACATTGAAAACCCTGAACGTACTTCGGTCCTAAGTGGGCCAAAATCGGGATAACATGGCAAAGTAGGGTTACAGGTGCTCTTATAATAGGCTCCGATACCAAATGCCTCTATGGTGTGAGCCTTCAGACAATGTCACACTTGATAGTTTGAACAACGTGCCCTACAAGCTGTGCTCTAGACGACCTTAAACGTCACGAAGAGTGCCATTGGGGTGGCCAAATTCTGGCCCAAAAACTTAATTTTTTCATTTACGAAACGTCGACCCCAAAAAAATATAAAGCTAAGCTAAGCTTTCGTAAAGTTACTTACTCAGCCCATCTCGTCTCCATGCTAAGGCAAAGGTTTTCCCCATTTTCTTCCCCGCATTCCTATTCAATCGGGGTGGAAGACTCGAAGATCGTTACGCCACCTCGTTCGAGGCTGAGGAGGTAGTCAGCTGTCTGTAGACCCCCCGTTGTGCGACGATCTTGCCGACGACGTTCACGCTGTCATCACTGACAAAGCTGGGTGAGTTTGTAGGCAGTGTGCCTCGTGTCCTTACTGTCGTTATCCCTACCTCTCAGTATCAAATGTCTAGACCGTAGACCAAACGGAATGTCTGCGGTCGCGTCCGGTTACCAAACCCTTGCACAACAGGTAACTATCTGATTAAACAACCAAGGATATTCGAAGAGATTCATTTTACGTAAGTCAATATTTATTGCCGCGGGTAGTCACAGCTGGATGTTAAATACTGCTGTCGTAATCTTTAGTCTAAAGTGGCAGTTTGACGAGCTTTATTATGATGATGTAATGTAACTTCGAAGGTTGAAAGAGCATTGATAAAAGTTGATGTTCAAAACAATGCAAACTGAATTTTTAACCGACTTCCAAAGAGAGGCGGTTATCAATTCGACTGTATGTTTTTTTTAACGTATGTTTGTTACGCGATTACTCCGCCGATTTCATTCATCAAAATATAGCTATGCACGTTAAAGGTTTAACCCGAGGAATACTGATCGATTATGACTTCTCAACCCACAAGCTATTTTCACCAGCCCTCCGCGGTTTTAGGACACAGAAACCAATTAAAATGGAATTCAATGAATCTCAGAATCACGGCTAACCAATTAATTTGTCGCGACTCTGGAACTAATTATCGGCCCTAACGGTTCCTGTTCCAAAATTAAACATGGCGTCCAAAATGGCGACGGCGTCCTCGAATGGCGGGAAATTTATTAAAATAAATAAGGCACTAAATTAAACTATTCAGGTGCAGTGGTCTCATATCTATATTTATCTTTTACTAGCTGCGCCTTGCGGTTTCATCCATGTGGCATTCCCTCGGAAACATTTTTCCGGGATAAAATGTATCCTATGACACACTCAGACCCTCCCAACTATCTCTATGCAAAAATCGTTATGTTACTCTGTTGCTGCGTGAAAAAGGAACAAACAAAAACACATTTGCATTTATAATAATATGTATATATGTACTGTGATGTCTGTAATTCTTGAAAAGAAAAGAAAATGAAAATATATTAATTCGACTCAACTATAAATACGTAAACTTTCTTTCTTGGCAAGTTAACTATGCTTGCAACAACATGCATTCTTCAAAACGAGTCTTAATACTTTTTAATGTCTGGGCCGGTGTTACAGATATCCAAAGGCGCTGCTAATAGCTTAGCAGTCGACATAGGCGATAGAGGAGCAGGTTATCTACTCGTCTGTCGCCTATGGCATAAAAAAGTGCGTAAAATATGTTTTATTTCCTTACAAATGTTCCGTCAAAACTAAATTGTTGTATTTCCATGGTAAAGTTTGCTCATGATCTAATCATAATGAAGTAAGTTGAGAACCGTCCTTTTCAACAATTGTTTGAACTCGAATGTTTCTGACGTGGAAGACGAACGGGCGGAAGTTGAATTTCTTTGTTTTTGGACTTCTTCCAATTTATTTTTCCGCTCTCAGCTTTCCCTAACTAGACGTTTTGTGCTGGCATTCACAGACGGCCAAATAAATACACCTTTTACTCCATATAAAAGCGAAATGCCACTCGCTCATTGACTCATCACGAAATCTCGAAAAATACTTTACCTACGCTACGCAGCTGAAATTTGGCAGGTAGATTCCTTATGGGTTGCAAAAATCAGCTAAGAAGAGATTTTGCAAAAATACCGAATTAAGGAAGCCAAAAGGTTGAAAGTTTTTCGGAAACCACGTTAACGAAGTCGTGGGCAACATCTAGTATAAAATGTAACATAACTTTAGACAAATATAGGTATTTCTATGACAATAATAATGCGAAGACCTAAACCGCTTTGCGGTGCGCAGTTATGACTGCGTCAGTTACGTAAAATGAATAATTTGATAATTTAATCAATACGGCTATATACAATTACATTAAGTAAATCTGAATGTTTATACAATAATAATAATTTCAATAATCAAGTGTCACCTATACTAATATTATAAAGAGGAAAGATTTGATTTTTTGTTTGTTTGTTTGCATTGAATAGGCTCCGAAACTACTGAACCGATTTGAAAAATTCTTTCACTGTTGGGATGCTGCACTATCCCCGGTTGACATAGGGTATATATCCCGGCTTCGCCCGTGCGAAGCAGGGGCGGCCTACTAGTTTACAATAAACCGCAAAAAAAGAGTCGGTCTAAAAGAGACCGCAGGGAAACGCTGGATGCAGGCCGCTTCCAACCGGCCCTTTTGGAGATCGATGGGGGAGGCCTATGTCCAGTAGTGGACGTCCTATGGCTGAAATGATGATAAATACAACCACTATTCTTATTAAACTAACATTACACATTATTACACATTCACTCAACACTCTTACAATGGCGTCGATTCGGTCATCAGTGAGTGCACTAAACTAAACCAATCTGACAGGACTAAAATTATCTACCTCTCTTTTCATTTTAATATGTGAGAGAAGGATGGCAAAAAATTTAGAGGTGTCAAATTTAGTTTAGTTTAGAATGTATCAGAATCGATGCCAATACCTGCCTCAAACACATTGTCAATATTTTATCCGGAGTCCGGACCTTCAAAGCCAGGCCTCTCCCAAAGCACGTCACTGACACCAACCCCAACTTTTCCAGTAGCATGTAAAATAAGTAGATACTCAGATAGGTTTCGACACTAGCCACATGTTTTTGTTGATATTTCCACGCGGCAATATTAATGTTTGATCAGTCACAGGCCTCGCAGCCAACATGGCGGCCGCTGATAAATCACGCGTATCTCGCCTTTTTATACGTCACTCCTTGGTAGGCGTCTTATTACTGCGGCATAATGTCCGGTATAACATGTGTAAGCAGTAGCTAAACTCACCAAAAATGGGTGAGTTCAGTGCTTTCGAATTTCGGAAATGTAAATAGAAACGTAGCAAGTTAGCTTGGGTTGAAGACCTCGTCTCTCGGCTCTTCGCAAAATTTTCTACGAAAGATTGGAACACATTTATTATAGTCGATCTGTCATCTGACTGTCCAAAAATATTGCGTAATTGTATTATTACGCTTAGTGTTTTCAGATAGTCTACTAAGTTTTTTGAAATTAGTTTACGGTATCCTCATCTGTATTAAATGTCATAGTTTTTTTAAGCAACCGAATGAAGAACGAGCAAGTCGCTTGAATGGTGGTAAGTGTCACGTTTGCCCATAGCAGTTCACAGTCACCCAGAATTTTGAACTTCAACATTTCTAAATCCTGCGTGACATTACACTGCGCTCGTCAGCCTCCAATCCAAAATACAGTAACGTTTGCTCACTACTTCTTGGCGATTGAATAACTGGAAAAATTCCTGCCACTGATGCAGAAACAGATGCGCCAAGACGCCATTTTATTTACCAAATGCAACGACTGTGCATTACATGCAAATCGTTTCAAAGTCGTTTTATGGTTGATATTCCGAGGCGCTTTGATTCCACATTTATTGTGCGAACTGCTGGTCTGTGGAATTCACTGCCCGCCAGTTACAATCTGGGTGTCTTCAAGTCGAGAGTGAATCGGTTTCTTCTAGGCAAGCGTGCTCCATCCTAGTCCGCATCGTCGCTTAACATCAGGCGAGATGGCGGCCAAGCGAAAACCTATCTACTATTAAAAAATAAAAAGTATGCTTGATTCTGCGGCCTAGTTCCAAGTTCAGCCCCTGTCTGACTGTTTATGATGCCACGGTGTCTATTTTCGTTATGGTATAAATTTTAAGTGGTGCGATGACAAAATTGGATATTCGAAGCCGTTTTGGGTTGATTAATGTTCTGACAGCTCACGCTTTTAAAGCCAACGACACCAATGATACCTATAAATTATCTGTGCCTATTGTTTGTGAAACCTATCTTTTTGTGTAACAGCTATGTATTTGGAAGATTTATGACTTGAATTTGGAAACCAAGGTGAATGATCGCAGAAGGTCTATATAAGCTTGATTCCGAATGTAACCTCAGGGATGAGATCAGAACTTACGATGTACATATTCTTTATACAGCTTTGGAAAATTACACCCAGATCTTCCACGTATGAGTAACATGTAGGGCAAGTCATATTTTCGGTAAATCTCACGAGATCAGGGTGTTAATTAATATTGGTGGTATGTGTACTCCATGTCTGTGTTGTGGTCATATTTATAGCACTTGTAAAATTTCACGTTGTATTAGTGAGTAATTTATACAAGTCGAGTGGCCAGTCCTAGGGTAAGTTTTCAGGCCGCTTAAAAGCCTCTTTTTTACAAACTTTTATTAAACTTGCAATGTTTGGTGGTTTGTTTAGGTCAAATCTTGCAAGCCGTATTAGAACCACTTCCTCTTGTCTTACGGAGTTGATTTTTACACGTTAGTTCAGTTCCGATGACGATGCATTTTTATGGTAAGCATGACCTGAATCGACATCCAGGATTACCTCCAGATAAAAGAACTCTTCAACGGTCTATAGCACAGACACGAAATGTTGAATAAGCATTATAAAAGTTTGTTTAAAACAAATGTTTAAAAAAAAAAAAGTATTGCAGTAGCATTTCGCAAAGTTACGCTGATTCAAACAATTCCCTACCATAAAATTGCGCAGCGGTCCATTAGAGTCCAATTTGTGTAATGACGAACTCTGAAGTTTCAGTGCAATGGTCAATCTTGCTGATTTGCACAAAATGTATACACTTAAATAATTTCGCCATTTTCAGACTCTGTAAAGCTTTCAGTACCAACTTTAATATAACAAGATTACATCTAGGTAAATGAGCACTAGTCGTGCAAATTTTGCGAAATTCCCTCGATGTTGTGAACAGATGGTTTTAACGTTTGGGACCCCTAATTTGCTTGGGAATTGCAGTATTTTGCCGTCCTTTAAACAGTTGGATCAGAGTTTGGGTTCTGTACAATAAGCTGATTCGATTCACTTACACTGGTTTCACCATGCAAGCTATGCTCTGTGGCTAGAACTTTGATTACGATGCTTTTGTTTGAGATATCGCGCCATCTAAGGTGTTTCGTAGCCATAAACCCACTGCCCTACTGAAGAAATCCTAAGAAATTCTCTCTGTTTCGTATGCCCCTACTTACCAAATCACACGACCTCTTGTACTGGTATGCTGGAATGCCTACCCCTTGGGGGTTGATAAGGGTATTGAGTTTTCCGACTTTTTACAGGTGTTAAGGAAGCGAATGGGGAATAATGAAAATTAACGGCGTTCGCTTAACTTTCGGGCCCTTATTATTGGCACTTCATAATGCCTATCTTAATTTTAATGTTGCATCTAACAAGTAAAGTTTCAGATCAGATTATGTAAGTATTGTTTTTATTATATTTCGTTTTGAACATTCCTACCATATTTGTGTAAATAACAACAACACAAGTACAAGTGTACAAGTATAATGCTGTCGTTTTTCTGGGTCAACGCATGATCATTGCCATCTAGGGTGGTAATGCCACCAGCATGCTGATTGCTGGGTACGCTGTTAACTTTGAACGGGCTATGGGCCGTCCATGGGTATGGGTGTTTAGTTTCCAGTTTTAAAAAATATAAAAAAATATGGGAATAAGCATGTCGCCAAGGTTAAGTCATATTGACATTATTATCTTCGTAGTCGCTGTGATTTTGCTCAGAGACATTTACATCAAAATAAAATTTATGTGACAGGTAAAAGCATGTAATTCTCCGTAATTTTTCTCTCCTCTCTCAATCCACTAAAAGCGAGTAGAATCCCAAACGGTTCTGCTAACCCATTTAACATCCTTTTGTTCTTTCCGTTGAAGCAGCCAAACACTAAACACCTTAGGCTTTATTGAGACAAAGACGTGTATAAGCAGTAAACTAACTTAATACAATGTTATTTAGATGCCTTTCATTCGAATAATACTAGCATATTTGGCGTCATCTGCCATCTCGCCATCACCATTCTACCATTGTACCAGACGCACAATAAGTAAACACCATATTATTATTATGGTGAAGAAAAAAACTGGTATGGTTAATTATCAGCTTGATTGTTCCCAATCATCATCATCATCATCAACCATTCTCCACCCACTGCTGGGTATAGGTCTCCTCTTCAGCGCACCATCTTTGCCGGTCCTGTGCTAGTCTTGTCCACTGCTTTCCTGTTCCCAATATCAAAGCTATATATATATATATCACAAGTGACATGACAAGTTGTAATTACTACTGGTTATTGGAATTTTCTTATGAAAACATTGTGGTTATGGAATGACTCAAAAAAGGTTCTGTTTTGTTTTTGCTATTCGCAGAGTAAATTGTAATGTACTCGACGTTAAACACAGTTTATTCTGACTCTCGGCTCGAAGGACCAACTCCTTGAAGGTTGACCTTCTGACTTCCACCCGTATTGTTAGTTGGTTGTTTATTTTACGCCTCCCGAACAACGTCGTAAAAACTTGGCGAATAAATACCTACTACAGTAAATCCCTTTGTAAGTTCCACCTTTCGTTTTCATTACTGGAGGCCCAGAATACATGGCAGTGCGAGGAAGAGGTTGGGTTGAAAGCCCGCGCTAGTTTTAGATTGCGTGAGGTATTGTAGTTTCGCAGAGTCGCCGGATTCTTTTAACATTACCTGCTTCATTCGTATTTTATTGCTTTTTGAAGGCTTTTATGGCCCGAAAACTGTTTATAAACGGGGCTGTTTTACACGAACAACCCCAACCAGATTTAGTTCAAAGATGTAGTTTTAGAAAGCAAAATTGTATATGGCGTAACTGCGGGATGCCAAAGCGATACTCCGCGAATATTTTTGAAGGGGGGTGAAGAAGGAACAGTTAACTGCCACCCAGAATGTAGAAATTCAACGGCTCAAAACGCTGCGTGGCAATGCACTGCGCTCGTCACTCTTAGATGTTAAATCTCTTAATGCCCATTAGTTTCACAGGATATATAGCCCTGCAATCCGAAACATATAATTAACCTAAACCCTTGTGCACCTACACAATCCCAGACTAAAACCGGTGACCATTTCTAACTCGCCCTTGAGGTCGAATGGGTCTCAAAGAAGAATTTCTTCAAGATTTTTTCGAGCTCAAAAGGCGTCCATATTGCACCGCCGGAAACGGATGCAGGTGAGGTTCTTTTGAACAGAAGGCAAGCTCAAAGGTCACTCGCAAATGATGGCGCGGACATCTATTGAAGTGAACCCTTCCGTAATGGGGGCGGAGGCTATTGTAGCGGGGAGAGCTTTGGAAGTGGATACTGTCTGAGTTGTGACGAGCCGTAGCCACTATTATTTGATCTGTGTCTATATCTCTAAGCTTAGTCGACATGTCTTATAGATAACAGATTTTTCAAAGACTTCTTTTTAAAGAGAAGAAAGGCGTTTTTAGTCTTGCGCTTTTAGTTGAATTATTTGTCCTCTGAAGCTGGACGAGCCGAATTGAAATTGAAAATTAAAGCTATTATGTTCTCGTACCTACATCATATTTCGTACTCATATTATTATTGCTAACGCGTGTTTGTTTGTTCGGTTCCTTTTTCACGCAGCAACAGAGCGGATCGACGCGGATTTTGCAAATAAGTAGGGAGCTAGAGTGACATCAGACAGTTTTTATCCCGGGAAAATGTACTGTTCCTGAGGAATGTCCACGCGGCTGAAACCGCGGGGGCAGCTACTTATAGATATGTGCTGTGCACTCACACTAATGCAGACCAGTCAGAAAGAGCAGGTGGGGCACTCGTGCGACACTAGGAAGTTAGACTGTATGGCCTCGTAAAGCCTTATTGAGACAGTATAGCAGAATGCTGTTTGGTATGTTGCATTTCTCTCAGGCTGAACTTTTTAGGCGTTATTATTTTTTTTTACTACAGTTACATGATTATTTACGGGATATTTATCGTGGTAAGGTTGTGGAATGAGTTCCCGATATTTCGGCGCAGTCACATGCATCATGTTCACGGGAAGACTGAAGAATGCGGGTGGTTGGTCGAACAGTTAAAAAGTTAGGTTAGACATAACGTTCTACCCTCTTTCTTAGTCTTTTGCTACGGTTATCACTCGAACTCGAATCTTAAGTCCCGACAAAATACTCACTGTATCACTGCACTGTGTATAGTATTTTGAACGCAAACTTTTAAAACAGTGTTTGATTATTAATGAGTCATGGTTCGTCGTGTCGATCATCCAAAAAATATATTATATTGTTCTCTCCCAGCATTAGGGCACAGCGACCCTCATGCTTGGAAATTCATGTAAGTTAGTGAATAAGAGCCCTGAGCTACGCCACTACTGCCTATGCTACGTTTGGCTATTATAGATTGGACATGGTTTAAAATCCGTGGATTTCAATCCTTGTCCAATTTCATCAAGATCAATTTAGAATTAAAAAGGAAACCGGCCTGAATCTTAAAGGAGTCTCTAGTAAATTTGTCACTTACATGTTAGTGTAATATTATGATCTGTCAGTCTGTCATTTTGTCGGTTTGCTCAGGCCGACCATGAAGCCCCAAAAACCAAGCGCAAGCGATATAGTTTCCGTCGTCGTCACACTAGTGTCAACCCGAACGAGAATGACAGGTGACAGAACTAATTTCACTGTCCTGAAATAAACCAACCTGTTCTCTAATCTTCTACACTTGATGACTGCCTGACTAATCACGAAATCTAGAAAAGGGCTTGACCTACGAAGCTAATGTTTGGCAGGTAGATTCCTTATGGGTAGTTTTTCACCACACCTCGCCTGATGTTAAGAGCCTCTTATACCAAATTTGACGGCTTTAAATCAATTTTATTCAGTTAAATTACAATATTTGAGCTGGAAAAAAATACATCTCACAGATACATCTGTGTTTGAGTTTATGATTTGGTTCAAAACACGATGGAATAAAAAAAAATCCTCGATCAAAAAAAAAACTGAAACAAAGTCGATTTAGTTTATTTTTTTCGTTTTATGCTCTAATGAAAGTTCGTAACAACCTGGAAATTGCATGTACTGAAAGGTTTTTTTTTTTATTATTTTTTATTTGGATAGATATTTGATAGTGAATAGTTTTTAGTTTTTTTGTGAAATTAAAACCGTAACATGGTCGCGAGAATTTGCGCGCACCTGGTTCAGTACCGCGCCAGGCGTCATCGAGGTCGGAACTATGTTAGTTTTTGTCATTGCACTCCCCCCGCGGGCGTCCTGACTCTAGCGTGGCAAAATACATCGTCGCTATAACTTGGCGGGGGCTGAGGTAGCATTTTGTTGCCTACGCGATTCGGATAACCGGCCGTTAAGCGATGTGGTCTACGATAGAGCTCGCTTGCCTAGAGGAAACCGATTCCCTCGTGATTTAAAGACTTCCAGATTGCAACTATCGGGGAACACCCATTCAGACAGCGCATTCCACAGACTAGCAGTTTGCACAATAAAAGTGAAATCAAAGCGATTCATACGGGTTCATTGTTCCGCATAGAAAGGATTTTGCGAAAGGGAGCGCGAAAGGGAGCTTAAAATTTAGAGTTAAAATGTGCGCGTACGAAGTCGGGGGCAACAGATTATAATAAAAATGTGATGAAGTTTAGTCCTTAATGAACCAGTCTCACCCATCGATCTCCGAGTAGGTACATCATGTTTCCCAACAACTAATTATATAACGCGGACGTGTCGGGAGCAGCCTCGCGTTGTGGCGAACGCCTTTGTTCCGCCGGAAAATTATTTATAATGGCAATATCGCGAGTTACGAGCCAGTTTGCTGATGTGGGTAGAACGGGAAACAGTGACAAAGTTGCGGGAAAATTAGCTTATTGCATATTAACCGATGGTGGCTGAGCGGTACCGGTAGTATGTGCCTTTTACGGCAACAGGTTCGATCGTCGGCCCTCACTAAAGGGTCCAAAGGTGAGTTACAAGTTTAAGGTGTGTATTTGTGTTTCCGTCTGTGGCATCGCCTCTACTGTACCTTCCAAACAACTAAACCGAATGTGATTTAATTTTTATTGTTAGAAACATTAAAAAAATATGTTAAAAACTTGTGACTTTATCGTGATTGTTCTTAGCTATGATTCATGACAATGGGTTCAGACTTTCGATCAAAAAATACAAAGATGCCACAATGGCGCGCCAATCGCGGCAATACTCAAATTGGTCCGATTCAATAAGGGGACAACTTGGACCCACAGTCACGCGATAGCTGCGCAAGCCGTAACAAGTGCTCTGTAAAAATTGCAAGAATAACAAAACATAAAAGATGGCGGATGAACCCCTATAAATCACATATTTTATCATCATAATTATATTTATTTTGATTACGCATCATTCTCTTTTACATGCGTACTAAGACTATCGCAATTTATTCTCAAACATAACACAAGTAGTCCATTTCTTTCCCAATTGCTAATCAGACATCGCCGTCTCGCTTGACCAACGGCGGTTGGCGAGTTTTGCCGATGTTTTACGAATCGACCTCACATTTGCATTAAATAACTGAGCCGTAAATGCATAAATACACGGTTGGTTTTGGTCAAATAGTTTTGATTCGATGTAATTTGTGTATAGCTATGTTTATAATATGAAACTGCGGACGTTTTCCGACTATAATTTTCTGTGCGTTGTGCGTTCTATGTATAATTTTTCGAAGGTTCAGACGTTTGAAAACTGCAAGCTCTTTTAAAGGGTTTAAAAAATACAATTTAGTCTTGTTATTTCTATAGATACCTCTGCAACTTCTAACCTTGGTCACTGCCCTACACTGTCCACAGGCTGCTTCGAGCGCGAAATTATTTTGTTCTCAAAGTCTGTCGCGCCGACAACGTTGTCTACCTTCAGGCCTAATTAATGTTTAGAGGTATCCAGAGACTGTTGAGATGGTAAGCGCAGGATTTACTCTCTCCTCTTTAGGAGACAAGTAATTGCGAAGTTGGATCCGCTCGGACAGGTCAATTAACACGGTGGGAATTGAATTTTACTTTGGTCTTGGTTTTGGGGTTATGTTTTCGGAAATATGAAATGTTCAAAACACTGTTAAACTTTCACGTGAACTGAGAAAGTTTCACGGTTTCGAATCACAAACTCAAAACTCAAGCAAAACGCGGCTAACCCGTGAGAACAGAAATGTTCAGCTTTTCTTAGCTAGAGTGTAACACGCGAGAGAAGAACAAGTTGCAAGTATAGTATATGTTCTTACTGTAAAAGATTTTTACACTTACATTATACTGGGTGATGAGTAGGTACGATTATATCCCCGAATATTTCCACTGTCTCACCAGTCATCCAGTATATCCGAAAGTAGCTATGTGCTTCTGGTTAGTACTATTGCACGAGTAAATGCCTGCATTTATTTTGATGAAGCCAAGGGTGGGAGTGTGCATCATCCATCGGACGGGCATTGGAAACTTTTTATCTCAGAAAAGAGCAGTAAAGCTGGAAAGTCGCGATTATAACCGCATTTTGCACCATACTCGGTCCAAACATTTCTTTGCTCTGACAGCCGCAATAACGTATTTAACGTACTAAAAGCAGAATAAAACATTTACTTTTAATCACCGAAGTATATTGGGTTGCTGCAATGTGTTCGCACCACGGTGCGAATTCCTCAAGTATTTCCGTTATCTTATTGTCACTAAAACTTTCTTTAGTCACATTATTCCAAAAAAATGCTTATATGCTCCCTTGTAGAGCTCAAAATCGTTTAACAAGCCTAAATAATAAGATGAGTTAAGATATAATTATTGCCAAAAAAGTAACAAAAACAATGGACATATATAATTAGAAACACTAGGAGAAACAATGTTTGGCAATAGGGGTACGCTCAGCGCTGTACCCACTGTAAAAGATACACTATACGTCAAGAACGTCCTTCTTTTCTTTTTTACCAACTTCCGGCTTCCATTAATTACGTCTAGACTTAGTAATAATACCTACCTTCAATTGACCACTTGAATGGTTACACGTGCCTGCATCAGGTGACCTCTGGTCCAACGCCTGGCAACCATTAAAGCCTTCTCCAAACAAATCCTAAAAATTAGCGCAAAAATAGAGCCTTAATCGACGACAAAGAACACAATAGCCCCTCGGCGCGGCGCCGAATAGGATCGCGTCACGATCCGATTACAAAAACGCCGATCGCTTTTTAAATCGTCCGTTTTATCGAGTCAATGAACCTGTAAAGGAACTACCAGACCGGGGAGAATTGCCCAAGTTGACATTGTGCAGGTTCCAACGACACTGAGAACTCAATCGAGAGGAAAATAAACCCTCGAAGGCATCCTTAAGAGTGCACGTTGATAGAAATAAGTTAATAGAAATAAACCGGCCAAGTGCGAGTCGGTCCGTGCACTGAGGGTTCTGTACCACCACACAATACAATAATTATAAATTTAAAAAACCGACTTCAAAATTTGTAAGATATGGCATTTCAATCCGGTGAAATGTCAAAGAGGTCATCCAGGTAAGGAATTACGTTATAACTTGGTAATGAACTAAAATTTGGCACTGACTCACACTTGGCCATTATTTGTTGTTGTACTTTAGAGTGTGTACTGTGTACTATAGTCATGCCAAGTTTGACGCTTGTACGTATTACCGTTTTTCCATTTTACCATTAGAGCTAATACAAAAATACGTAAAAAACATATTATGTGAAAATGTCAACTGGGTATCTATTACGGTTCGAAAGATATAGCCGTTAATAGGTAGGACAGACAGACAGACATCGTAGGTTTAGTAATAGGGTCCCGGTTTTACCCATTGGATACGAAACCCTAAAAAGGCCAGAACTTTTCAAACTGGTATCATTCTGGGCTTTATTGTCATTAGTTGGGTTATATTGTCAGAAAAAATAATAATTAAACGAGCTTTTAGCTTTAACAAAGAAACTGTGAACCGCCATCTTGGAGCGGCGGCCATATTGAATTTAATGTGATATCACTTTATCGTTTCTTACCCTTCAAGTTTTTTCATTTGATACTCATATTAACAGGATTGACAAAAAATATACACGTAAGTTATCATGCAACAAATCATACGTACAATCGTTCACTTGGCACGGTAGAATCTGAGACGTCTCTTCGCTTCGAAATTTCGTTACGCATTCCACTCCACCAGACGGAGTCGTGTATTGATTACGAAGTACATCGAAGCCCAATAAAAGATTGACTACCCCACGACACTCGTTCAACCTGTAACCAAACCTCAACAGTACATAAATCAGCTGTCCTAATTCGGCCAGTTTTAACAGAAATCCCATAAATCAGCAATTCTCTAATGGCTGGCGGCATATTGCGAATGCGATGTGCTTTCCGACATTTTTTACTTCAATTTTTATAATTTATGTCCCACCCGGCGCCTTTGATCGTGACCCGCATCCTGAGTAGGAAGGTGAGGGCACAAGTTAATGTGACACAAGTTTTACCTACTACCTAGCTACTGCTAGGACGTACAACCTGTTAGGTGTCTACAACTACCTCTCCGGGCTGGCAAAGCACAATCAACGCCGCTAGTGTTGCAAGTGTCCATAGGCGGCGGTTTTTGCTTACTGTCAAGCGGAATGCATGCGTAGTAGGCGCTCTTTTTATCTAATAATATTTTAATCAAATAGGCATTTCTCAAATCACCATATTTTTTTTGAGTTGTCAGTACCATTTTAATAGTAAAAGCCAAAAGTTTGAAACAAATACTTGACGCATAAGCATTGCCTTTCAGTGTGGTAATGCCGTTAGCATGCTAGGAACGCTGCCAAATAGTGGTCGCGAGCATTTGGATTGTCTTTAGACCTTCAACAGTTTATGGGCCGTCTAACTGTTTTTGTAGTGTTAGTGTTAGCTTGTATTTTGTTTAGTTAATAAAGGCACTTGCCCGTTATATTATTAAAATACATAATTTATTAATTATAGGTACTACATGTTGGATTATCCTTGGACTTATAATACTGCTTCGGTATTCCCTGCCTATCGTAAAAGCCGAGTAACCGACCGAAAAGGGGACCTTTGGGCTTGTGGGTCGACAAATTTGGGGATCTGGACCCCGCCCCCCCATTCAGCAAGCCCAGGGAAGACAACGGCGCGGTGTGGCCCACGCTGTTGTAAAAGAAAGGAACGGAAATGCTCTGAGCATTTCCCGGGAGCGTTGCTTCAGACAGCGTGCTAGGAGGATACCGGTGCGTTCCTATAGAGATCCCGGTACTCTCCGTCTGGCACAGAGTTCGGCCACTGAGGGGGTTTTAGTTGGTGAAATCTCACATAACCCGGGTTCACCCCATTGCAGCTGGGTATCTTTTGAAGATTACCCCCAAAAAAAAAAATACATGATGGACTCGTTGAATATGTGTCATTAGCTAAAAGATTTAAATCTGATTATTTGCTTAGAGTTACTGTTTACTACTTTTTTCGGGCTTTCAAACTGCACAAATATTAGCACAGAATTTACGGAATTCTATTGTTACTAAGTATTGAAGTCAGATACAGGAAATCCTAGAGTAGTCAGAAAGGTTAAAATTCGTCTAGGATCGTTATTTACGCCATCTGTGTAAACCGTAACCATTAGCTATATAAAATATTTGCACCGAATTAACGGCCCTGTATAACAATGTCTGGTTAACCAGCCGCACGCGGCAGCCCATCGTGACATTTGTAATTTGACAAGCTGTTACATACGACGCTGTCTCTGTTTGAATAAAACAACAATTTCGTATTTCTCTCATTATTTGATACGTGTGGTAAAAATGAAACAAACGATAGATAGTTAGATACTGTATACTTAAAGTTCACGACACTTTTTTTTTATTGTATTGTAATTACAGGCTTGCGTTTGCTTGCCGTAATGGCATACACCGTAGTATCTATTTAGTAAGATGGTTCTGTATCATAACATAAGTGCACACTAAGTTTCCTTATGTTTTACTTCGCACCATACACGCTATACCCGAAAACTTGAATATGTTGATGTGTTAAAATTTGATAATCATCATCATCTTTGTGGTGATCATTGTTCATTGAATTTTGCATTGCTTTATTGATTTTTTTTATAACTTGATTTATGAAAAAATATGGCTGATTTTATGTGACCATTTTACTGATAAACTATTTGCACTAAAACTTATCAACCATTTGTAACACCAGGTCAACCAACCGTTTACCATAGCTACGTGTAGTTAACAACCTGTCTGGTTTATACGACGCATTGTCTGTTTGGACAACGCGTTAATCACCGGTTACGGACCGTTTACGGTTTGCAGGCAGCCGGACTCATTACTCTTTTTAAATTAGAACATTGTTGTAGGTACTCCAGTTTTTATTTGTCAAAATCAAATTCCAAAATAAAATTGTATGGAACAAAAATAATTGCTGTCGGTTTTTTTTATGCAAACCTACCAATCATATCATGTCCCAGTTGGTAGTGAACCTGCCTTCTGCGCTCGGGGATTTGGCTTTGATTCCCACCTTGGACAAACATTCATAATATGATGAACATTTTGTGTTTGTTCTATATCTGGGTGTTAATATCAATATAAGTATGTATTTTAAAAGTATGTATTTATATCAGTCAGATGCCCGTGTGTGCAAAAATGTCCCGAATATTTATTTTTATTATATACATCATTACTATGACTATACTATGACTATTATATAATCATAGCCGAGCTCTTTTTTGTCATTTAGTCAATTTAAACAGTTGAAGTCGACTGTAAGGCAAAACTAACCATGTCACAGCAAATTAAATATAATTTTCAATTAATAAAAAAATACATTCTCTAAAAGCCTTGTGTACAATTTTTTGTACACCAAATAATGCAGATAGACTAATAATGATGATGATGATGAAATTGAGATATTGGCAGTTTTGCAAATGAAAGCTTTCAATTTACCGTCAAACACACTCTATATATTCACACGTAAAAAGCGATATTCCATTCACGATTATTGACGCGCTGCTCTCATATTTGAACCGGTGAAAGCCAACATTCAGCGCCCAAATTGAATTCCCAATGCTACCGAGCTCCGCTAAACATCTATTTGCATCCGACAAACGAATAAACGCCGTGTTCAATATTAATTACAATTAAATCGGTCCCGGAGCTGTTCAAACTACTAGATATTAGATTCAAGTAACACATTTTCTATTAGCAAAACGTAAGATAAATAACTAGACAAAAGTTAATTCACGAGTGAATCAGTTTCTTCTATGCAAGCGTGCTCCATCGCATCAACGCCTAACATCAGGCGAGGTGGCGGTCAAACGCAAGCCTATTATTAAATATAAAAATAAATAAAAAACCGGACAAGTACGAGTACGACTCGCGCTCTGATGGTTCCGTTGTATTGTATGAAAATGACATTAGCTTGAGATAACATCTCTCAAGCTAATGCCATTGTCAATGTCATTTTCATACAATTTCATCTTTCCGCAGGCGTTAACGCTAACAGAAACTTGTCTAACCCCCCAGTTCTCTTACAAATTATACCGAGACCATTTCCACTGCAACTTGCAAATATGTACATATATCGATTTTGTGGTTGTTTCTCAGATAATCTCACAGGTTTCTCACAAAAGTAGGAACAATTACATAATGCATGGCGCATACTGTAACTTGTACCTGCCACAGTGAAACACGCTA
This sequence comes from Agriopis marginaria, assembly GCA_932305915.1. Lineage (NCBI taxonomy): Eukaryota > Metazoa > Arthropoda > Insecta > Lepidoptera > Geometridae > Agriopis > Agriopis marginaria. Next base: position 12,574,474 of record OW029914.1, on the reverse strand, counting down.
GGTGTGACTTGCATTCCGCAGAGGCAAGGCGCCACATGCCTGTCTTCTCTAGGGCTACCACTGTCTAAACAAATAAAAAAAAATAACCTGACTGCATTGTATAAATAGCAGGTAACTGAAAAGTGACAGCGGCGCGCTGCGTACCTAACCTATGTTATATACATAATATACAAAGCTCTTTCATACCGAAATCATCTCTCGAAAACTACTAAAATTTCTAAATTATATACATTTTTGAAATTTGCTGAGTGTGCTCTACATAATGATGGCAATATGTATGACCTATTTAGTAAAGTTGAGATTATTTTCCCTTTAATTTTACCCAAACTCGAGAGGTTTATTAGTAGCCATTGAAGAGTTCCACTATCCACCTTCTGACTATCATGAGATCAGTTGGATGATACCAAATTATTGTTTTGTCATCCGGATTACATTATTTATACTTGTATGCAAAGTTTCAAATCGACAAGACAATTAATAGAAGTAGATTAAATGTGTGAAAACCACGTCCGTTTCTATAATAAAAACGAGTTAGTTACTAAGACTGGTAGAATATTTAAATTGCTGAAAATTAATAATTATATTGCTCAAATATAAATGAGCTCGTACAAAATTAAAGTGCCTTCTGCCAAATTGAAATGCTCAAGTGCTTCAAAGTTTTTAACTGTCTTGAATAAAAAGTTCCTTTTGTAGAAACACGGTTATTGTATATTTTAACGACTTTAGGTGGTTTTCATAGGTTTTTTTTCTTCCAGTTTTAAGTTTGTTTTCTTTGGAGTTATCGATAAATGTTTTGATAAACATTTGAAGTAATAATCAACGCTTTAGCATTCGAGTCAAATAATATCTCTAAACTTTGTGAGATAGCAAGAATTTTATAAGACGTTTTATTTTTCACGACGTCGTTTTCCTGGTCTTTGACATATATTTTCCCGTAAAATACTCCCTAAAATCCAAACAGTAAAAATCATCGTTCACATAAATAAATGTTTTATTTGAACGGTAAGTCTTTATCGCGACGAAGTGAGTGACAACCCTACACGATATCAAATGACTTGATACGTTGATAGCCTAGTTTGTCCCGCGGCCTACATTTGCTTTGTTCTACGTATCTTACCTTACCTGTACTTTGTACATATTTATCTACCTCTGGTGGCCCACGTGGGAATCGTTAAATCGACTTTGGCTCAAGTGGGCCCGTCCCGAACTATGGAAAGATTTTGTTTTTTTAACGAATTAATTGGCAATAATAGGAAATAATAGACTTGCACAATGGTGACGATGCCGTAGCATGTGCGTTTTACAATATGACGGCACCCAGTTCGATCCTCGGCCCTGCAACGATGACTTATTTAGTATTTAAATAAAATATGTGCATTTTCGATGCCATCGCTCAAAAACGGTGTAGGAAAACATCGTGAGGAAACCGGTATGTCCAAGAACCTCAAAAGTTCAAAGACACATGACATTAACCAACATGCACTGGGAAAACATGGCGGATTAGGGCCCATCCTCTCTCTGAGAGAAGGCCAGAGTCCCAGCAGTGTGAACATGATAGGCTGATAATGATGATGAGCGGATGTCTACTATCCGACTCATGTCTCGGTTTCTCTTCCTCATTACAAATTAACTTGCAAAAAACTAAAAAATATAAGAATACTCAAATAGTCAGCCATGATACCTACAAAACTCCATGAATATCATCATGTTTAAATCATTAGCATGCACTCTCATCTATATGCATGAGGGAATGCAGTTCTCGCGCCCGCGGTGGCGCTCCCTAACCTAATTGTTGCATGCCACAGTTATTTGATGAATTTTGATGGCGGTGAGGAAGTGGACATGTTAATTGGCTCTGTTTATGATGAGAATGTCATTTGATTTGGAAACCGATTAACGAAGGGCCACATTTTTAACCCCCGACGCAAAAATAGGAGTGTTATAAGTTAACGTGTGTACATGTCTATCTGTGGCATCGTAGCTCCCAAACGGCTGAACCGTAGTTAATGCAAATGCAATTGGAAAACTCGCACTAGGCACTCTGAGTCACTAAAGATCACAATCACTAAAGGTCACAATCACTAAAGATATCTACGACACCAAAGATTACCCAAAGATATGATCTTGGGTAAGATGGACGGTGGACCAAAGCAGTCACAGAATGGTAGCCGCGGAACCAAAATCGACCACCGGGCAGAACACCAGGCTGCTGGTCGGACGACATCGTTAAGACAGCTGGAAAGCAGTGGACAAGACAAGACAAGACTGGAAAAGATGGCGCGCTGAAGAAGAGACCTATACCCAGCAGTGAGTGGAAAATGGTTGATGATGATAATCTTGGGTCCAATTGGTTAGCTCCCTTATAGTCTTGGGTTCATCATAAAACCGATGCCCTAAAACAATAATGAATTAAAATGTGAATATGAGTAGCTTATATCCTATCCTACAATGAGTAGCTTATATCCTATTCTACAATGAGTAGCTTATAGCCTATCCTACAATGAGTAGCTTATAGCCTATCCTACAATGAGTAGTTTATAGCCTATTCTACAATGAGTAGCTTATAGCCTATCCTACAATGAGTAGCTTATATCCTATTCTACAATGAGTAGCTTATAGCCTATCCTACAATGAGTAGCTTATAGCCTATCCTACAATGAGTAGCTTATAGCCTATCCTACAATGAGTAGCTTATAGCATACATAAACCATTTACAAGCGCAGAGTCGCTGACAAAATCCTTTTTAATTTTAACAAAACTCATTTTAACGTACGTTTTAATTAGCTGTAACCATTAAATCTTTTTGTTTCAGGTACTAAAGAACCTAGAACTAATCTGCTGTACGAGTGTTAAAACATGAAACAACAAAACGTTAACTAAACCACTCTACATGAAAGGTTACAGTATGGATCCTCAACATGTTTGGATTGCGGATGCGACCCTTGGCGTTTTAAAGTGTTTGTTAGAAAAGTATAGGTTTTATTTACATGCCACGGGAATTACTCAATTATGACTCAGACTATAGATTTAAAGGCATTCGGCAGTCTTTTTCAAGGTGAATGCGCGCGCGCGGCTGTGTCTCGCTGTCCACTGCGGACCACCGCGCACGGGCGGGGGTGGGAGCGCGTAGATAAATATGTTGCGCCGGTGCTCACTGAAGCTCACATTCAGATAGTCCGCAATCGAGCGGCATTCTTTCTAGGGCGCCTCAGCCCCCTCCTTGGCGAGCGTAGTAAATTGTCACTTAGAAATAAGTTGACAATCTACAAAACTTGCATCCGCCCCGTCATGACCTACGCCTCTGTGGCGTTCGCCCACGCCTCCCGCATCGATCTGGACAAACTCCAGGTCATTCAAAACCGCTTCATACGCAGAGCGGTCGGCGCTAGCTGGTATATGCGAAACGCCGATCTGCACTGCGATGTTGAACTCCCATCTATGATTCAATACATTAAGTATAGCTCCCGCCGCTACTTTGACGCGGCGCCTCATCACCCAAATCCTCTTGTAGTTAAAGCTTCCAACTACTCAACAGACGTGACAGACCCTCCTCCTCTCCGTAGACGCCCTAGAGACATCTTGGGCGACCCGGACGACCCCATCGCCGTCGTCACAGTGGCGGCGCTGGGGTCGCCCGATCCGACTGCTCCTAGCAATAGGAAATATTCAGTTTTTGGTACAGGCGTCGGTTACCAGAGGCACACACACACACAGCGATCCCGCCGGCGGGATCGTAGACCCTCGGGATCTGTTAGAAGATCGGTTAGATTCTCTCCAAATAATCATTCAGTTCAACAAACCGCTAGGGCTCCAGGGCACACCCCTTCTGGGGTGCCTGGGCAAGTCTGATTCCCACCCCCGGCGACGGCCCAAGCCGAGGTTCGTACCTTCGAGGTGCCCTTGTGCTAGTCGCCCAAAAACTTAAACCTTCAAGTTATGCCGAACGCACTCTGCGTTCGCTAACTAGTCCGGTCCATCTGTAGAGGCCAAAAGACCAACATTACAAGTCAATATAAAAAAAAAAAAAAAAACTCACTGTAGCTCTTACTCCCTAGAATCTGAAACTGATGATAACTGCTGCACCGGTGCGGCGCGGCTGAGTTTTTGGTGGCCAGCGGTAGGGCGGTTGGTGCAATATCCTGTTTATTTGATCGACGATAATATTAGTGTATATGAGAATAGAGCATTACCGCATTTTATAGAAAATAAAACTGAACAAGTGTGAGTAGGACTCGCAACGTGAGGGTTCCGTATAAACTTAGTAAATATGTATGTAGATCCATCCCGGGAATCGAGTCTTGACGAAAAAAGGTTAATAAGATTAAAATATTGAATGACAAACTTAACTTTGTAGTTGGCAAACAGGTGCTCCGATACTTTTCTGTGATGTAATGCCAATTTTCAATTTTATGAATAATATGAAATTAACAATTTTCGGATTTTTTCCTTATGTGTTATAAGACCTTGCTTCATGCCAAATTTTATGATTCTAGATCAACGGGAAGTACCCTTTAGGTTTTTATTCCCTTGTGAAATCGCAAAATATGCGACATAAACGGTCATATGTTTTGATCGCGTTGACTTACAAGTTTGATTTTTTCACAGCTAACGTACCTAACTCAACGCGTTCTTGAGAAAAAGGGTCTTGACAGACGGACAGACGGACTCTAAAAAAAATCGAAACACTGAGCCATAACCTAGATAAAAGTTTACAGCTAACGCCGTCTAGCAAGTGGTGACAGTTTCCTCTAGGTTCAGAGTTATCCTACTGGTTGTTTAGTAGGCTAGTTTAAAACTAGGGACGCGGCGGGATTATCATAATATGGCTGCCGGGGCCGTATGAAACGAAATTTAAATAAACCACTTACCATAATCCTTTGGGTGTGGCACTAACAGCTGAAACGTAGGCGAAGTCCTGTTGCGATTAATTTGGGTTTTATAGCGAATTAGGATTTGGGTTTTGTGTAAGGAAATGCTGGGATTATTTTCCTTTGTATGTTTTTTTTTTCTGCGGTAGGATTCTCGTTTGGTTGAATGAAGCTCTTGTACTACGGAATCCTCAAAAGATAGAAATACAGAAAAAATACAGATTTTTTATTTTGCGATTAACTTAAAACCAATCAAAATTGACTAAAGATAGGTAGGTACATTATCACAAAAATAGAGAGTGGAAAGGAGATCGAAACAAGATCTAAGGAATAAACCGGCCAAGTGCGAGTCGGGTTCGAAAGCTACAGCCGTTAATATGTAGGATAGACGGACAGACAGACACTGTAGGCTTATAATAGGGTCCCGTATTTACCGTTTGGGTACGGAACCTAATTATCAATTTACTGATGTGAGTAGCGACTCCTAATGACCATAAGGAAACCGAGGAGAAGAAAGACGGTGTGAGATCTGTGAGGGGGGGAAGTGTGGGATCTGTTCGGGAATTGTCGTTTGAACTTTGCAGCTTTGTGTACGTCAAAGCGACGACCTACGATGACCGGTGTGGCTCAGTAGCAGCCTTATCAGCCGGATACCGGATACGATTCATACCCGGGCAAATGTTCGAATTATGAGTTTGAATATCTGCTCTGGATGTTAGTTGTCCGTGTGCGTTTCATGGCGTCCCCGACGCAAGGGATCTGGCGGGGTTCTATGAGCTGAGCTATGAGTGTAAAATGTTATTATACAATTTTTGCATACGTTTTAGTCAGGCTATCCACTGCTAGCACAGACCATAAGATTGTAAACTGCTAGGTGGAGTTCATCTACATCATATTCAGTCCATCTTAGTTCACTGCTGGACGCATGCCTCGCCCATGGCACGCTCAGCCTGATCGTCGGCGCCTCGCTAAGTATATCATCATCATCATCAGCCAGAATACGTCCACTGCTGAACATAGGCGTCCCCCTTTAACCTCCACACCGAACGACAGCCTGCCTTTGGCATCCACTGGATGCCAGCGACTCTCACTATGTCGTCGGTCCATCTAGTGGGAGGCCTACCTACGCTGCGTCTTCCGGTTCGTGGTCTTCACTCAAGAACCTTTCTTCCCCATCGGTCATCAGTTCTTCGAGCGATGTGGCCTGCCCATTGCCACTTCAACTTGCAATTTTAACAGCTATGTCGGTGACTCTGGTTCTTTGGCGCTACGTATAATTATCTCTAAACTCTTCAACATCCTTGTGTAACCCCTTCCCTTCGGCTCGTCACTAATTCACCGCACTCGCAAACTACACAATTTCGAGTTTGATTGAGAGAGCTTCGCACAGTTCCCCAAATTGAGTACTTTAAAACAATTTCGCGACTCCCTGTGGCTTGTAATTGGCTGAATTTCTCATCGGCAAATTGAGTTTGCGAAGATTCCCGCTTGATTGATGTAAGGGATTGATGAATTCTATCTGCTCTCTTGGGGACCATGAGCTTAGTGTCTCGGGTTGGATACCATATTGGGTATATGCTAAACAGATTTCCTGTTGTAGTGGCGTTAAGGCTGATTTTGCAATGTCATTTCCTCTGTTTTCGTATGTGTACAGCAGGAAAGTAAAGAAATCTTCGTTCTGGTAAGTTTTTGATGGCTGTCTATGAGTTAGTTTTACAAGCGGGGGGTCTTGGTTGTTTGGTGACCGACTGAACTGTCGACAACAACCGAACGAGAAATAAAACAACTGTTCCATACATTTGGTCGTGTCAATAACCGTTTTCTATGGAACAGATGTTTTTTTCGCGATTACAGGGTTGGGCACATAGTAAAAGTTGTTCACAGTGATAAGTACAATGACCTCCTATCAGCTTAGTACAGGGTATATGCGTAACCCTGTATATTTTAAAACAAAAGTGAGCTCATCAGAGGTTACCAAATAGCCAGACTGACAAAAGGCTAGCCAGTCTGCCTTCGTATAAACGAGTGACTAGGCGAGTACATGACTGGCAAGTCTCGTCACTCTTATAAAAAGAACAACTAACCGTTGCCTTTTGAATTAAAAAGCTTTTAGTGTTCAATAAAAGCCTTTATAGCCTAAATGTCTCCCGAAGGCCCCACGTCGATACACCTCTTACTAGATTACCTAGCATAGCTAGTAGAGTTGCCTAGAGCCATTAGATACGAGACAGTGCGCGCGTAGGACAATCATCCAGTCAGTTGATCACGTAAATTGTTTAGAAGGCACGTGAGGGGTACAGGCGAGTGAAAAATTCATCATCATTTCAGCCGTAGGACGTCCACTGCTGGACAGGCCTCCCCCATCGATCTCCAAAAGGGCCCGTTGGAAGCAGCCTGCATCCACCGTTTGTGAAGAATTATAAAGAATATTATCGGATCAGAGACATCGAGATACAACATAGAATCACAATCGTGCCAAAAAATGTCCGAACCAAAACACGGACACGCTACAAATTGCGCAGACTTTTTGGTTAGTTACAAGATAACCGCGATTAGGCTACAACGCCGCGCGATGCCAGAGCTACGATGACATACGGACAACTAACGTTGAACACTATGCAAGCGACATAACGTCTGAATTGGAGTAAATATGGCGTTGTGAAGTATATAATTGATACAATATTTTTTGACTGTTTTCACTGAGAGATTTTGACTCTATATGAATTGTATCTCGATGGTCAGAGATTTAAAATAGCTCAGAAATATTCAGAGCGCCACATTGTGCAGCCATATAGAAAGCTGGATTACACAATAATCCTTTCAAAACGTTATATTAAATTAAAGCAGCAATTTGTGATGTTAACTGTACATAGTTTGCATAAACGTCTACGCTTTTTGGCTGACTGATCATTAGTGCCGAGTCACTTGGAGGTTTGTGAAGGCAATTTGCGAAGTTGGTGTTATTGCGTCAAAATTTGAAAACTTGAAAAATATTGCGAGTTTATATTTTAACAATAAACTGGCCAAGGGTGAATCAGACTCGCGCACTGGGTTCAGTACCATCACATAAAATACAAAAACTAAATATAACATAATTATCTATACTAATATTATAAAGAGGAAAGATTTGATTGTTTGTCTGCATTGAATAGGCTCCGAAACTACTGAACCGATTTGAAAAATTCTTTCTCTGACGGGACTATCCCCGGGTGACATAGGCTATAATCTATACCCGTGCGAAGCTGGGGCGGACCGCTAGTCTTTTATAATTTGACTGATTTCTTGAACAAATAACCACGTTTTCAATTAAAGCCATAAGCTACTTAAACTGTTATCTATTAAAGTACAATGGTTGCCTGGAAGAGATCGCTTTTAGCGATAAGGCCACCACTTGTGGCACTAGCTCGTTAGTGTTTTCTATCTGTTTGTAAGTTTTATTTCTGGGGTACACAGTGAAGAGTTTCTATCTTGTAGTATTATATCTAGTACAAAAAAGTAGTGCAAAAAGACATCTTAACCCAGTGTCCAGGTGGTCACCCATCCAAGTACCAACCGCACCCGACGTTGCTTATCTTTGGTGATCGTATGAGAACCGGTGGTGAACAGAAATTTGTCACCGACTCGCACTTGGCCATTATTATTTGTTGTTTTAGTTTAGAATGTGTACTATAATCATGCCATGTATAAAACTTATACGTATTCCGTTTTTATACTAGAACAACTACAAAAATACGTTTGAAAAACGTTTGTTGTATGGGGACCCCCTTTAGTTTTTATTTTTGACTTTATTATTTCTTAATTAATCTGCCATAACATTACATATTCTGTGAAATTTTCAGCTGGCTGTTTAGTATTGTTCAAAAGATACAGCCGTTAAAAGGTAGGACGGACAGGCAGACAGACAACGTAGGCTTAGTAATAAAGTCTCGTTTACACCCTTTGGATCATCATCATCATCAGCCAGAAGACGTCCACTGCTGAACATAAATCTCCCCCTTTAATCTCCACACTGAACGACAGCCTGCCTTTTGCATCCACTGGATGCCCGCGACTCCCACAATGTTGTCGGTCCATCTAGTGTATCTACGCTGCGTCTTCCGGTTCGTGGTCTCCACTCCAGAACCTTTCTTCCCCATCGGTTATCGGTTCTTCGAGCGATGTGGCCTGCCCATTGCTGCTTCAACTTGCAAATTTTAACAGCTATGTCGGTGACTTTGGTTCTTTGGCGAATATCCACGTTTCGGATTCTATCGCGCAAAGAAACTCCGAGCATAGCTCTCTCCATTGCCCGCTGAGTGAGTCTGAGTTTTTCCAAAAGGCCAACAGTTAAGGAGCACATCTCAGTACCATATGTCATCACTGGCAACACACACTGGTCAAAGACCCTCGTCTTGAGGCACTGTGGTATCTTGGACGAGAAGATGTCACGCAATTTCCCGAACGCTGCCCATCGGAGTTGGATTCTTCGGGCGACCTCTTTGCCTAAGTTGGACTTACCTAACTTAACAATCTGTGCAAGATAGGTGTAATGGTCAACAACTTCGAGAGTATCGTTCCCAGCGACTACCGGCACGGGTTCAACATGGACATGGGACATAATTTTTGTCTTGTCCATGTTCATTTTGAGAAACTCTCCCTGTCTCACGCCTTTCTGCAGTTGGATTGGTTCCGTGCTCTTGTCCTGTAATCGGCCTTTGGATACGGAACCTTTAAAAGAACAACATTGTACGAAAAAAACAAGACTTAAAAATTATCAAATAAACATAAATCTTTCCCGAAACTTGCGATAAGGCATCTAAGTTCACAAAGTACGAAGCAGTAAAGCACGGTATCTCGCGGAACATCGCTTAAAAACACCAATTAAAAAAGAATTATCTGAACGAAACATCTGGAAGATTGCTGGCAAGTTTCTTAAAGGGGAGGAAAAATTATGGGGTAATAAGTAGCGCAAGTTATTTGTCTAATTTTCTAAAGCTTGGACAACAGTAAATCAAGTCTGCTTGAATAAGTAAGACGTTGATCGATAGGGACTATAAATGTTGAATCAGTTGATCTTTTTTTTCTTTTTTATATCTCACACATATATATATACATATATACATGCACAGAATAGCCAGCCTGTACTCTTATCCTACTTCTGAATCTGAGTAAAGTTCCTATTTATATCAACCGACGAAAAAAGGAGGAGGTTCTCTAGTCGACGCGTGTCCGTGACGCGGAAAGGTACTAAGCCGAAAGGGGTCACCTACACTCATCCTTATTTAAAACAACATTTACTATGGGACCAACCCTGAAACCGCGAAAAAACATCAGCTGTTCCATACAAATTTTGTCAATTGTCAATGATTTTTTTTAATGCCTTAGGTGGCAAATATGCAGTCAGGCCGCCTGATGGTAAGCAGTTACCGTCGCCTATGGATACTTGTAACACCCTTAGACCCTTATTTAGACTAAACAGACAACCAACCGGTCTTTTTGGAAATCGATGCCTATGTCCAGCAGTGTCCACTGCTCTGTCTTATAGCTGAAATGATGATGATGATGAAACAGACAGCAGTGCCACCAGCCACGTGCAGTAGTTATCTAAAACTACATTTAAAAGCTACCGTGTCTTTGTAACGTAAAGAACTCAATGACAGTGTTTCCCAACTTTCCGCTCCAGAGTGGAAGTTTTTTCGTTGTTGACTTTCCCGTAATGTCGTGCTTGAAATTCTAAACGTTGCTTTTGTGCTTTCCTCGTACCAAATCGAGTTTTTTCAACTATTCGTGTTTTTTGTCGCGAAACCTGGAGTTTGTTCTTTGTAATGAACAAATAGCTTCCGGACAACCGAATGTTGTGTTTAACTTAGTTTACTGAATAGTAACAAGCACTCGTAACGCGTGGCTCGTCCGGAAGTTTCTAGTTTTGTTTGTTGTGTACACAAACTACTGAACTGGTTGGCTAAATACATGCGTTTTACTATGTTGGCGAAGCGACACTAACTGTGTCTTGGCCTCAAAAACCAGAAGGCTTCACCCTTCCCTGTCTTGCGAAAGCTCATGCCAACCATGAACATCCAGTTACGCCAACGAACTGTTGGCCTTATGGAAAAACTCAGAGTCACACGGCGGGCAATAGCTATGCTCGGAGTTTCTTTGCGCGATAGAATCCGGAATGTGGATATTTTCCAAAGAATCAGAGTCACCGACATAGCTATTACAATTTTCAAGTTTAAATGGCAACGGGCAGGCGCATCCTTCGAAGAACCGATAATCGATGGGGAAGAAAGGTTCTTGAGTGGAGGCCTCCCTCTAGATGAACCGACGACATCATGAGAGTCGCGGGCATCCCAGTGGATGGAGATGGCAGTCTGTCGTTCAGCGGTGGACGTCTTCTGGCTGATGATGATGAATATCCAGTATCCCGCAGATATTTTTTTTCATTTTATTTTTCATTTGCAGGTCGTAATTTTTTTGAATTGTCTGATGTTTTAGACTAACGCATTTGAATAAAACAACTCCTGTACGATCATTTCATAGAATTTCATTGTCGTCACTGAAAGGCTAACTTTTAAATAGGCTACAAACTTTTGCATAAATTGCTCGGTCCATACGCACCAAGCGCGTACTGCCGCTTCGTCGTCCCGTCTACGCATTACTCAAATAGAAGACGATTTAAACTTACGGTTATGTTCCTAATATCATTCTATAGTCTCCAGAGTTAGTTTAGTTTTATGGCCCCTAACTTTCGTGTGTGCGTCAACTTGGGGATTCAAGTCTACTTGATCACCTTTTGATAACGTGTGAAATTATTATTTTATATGCTTTGCAGGTAAAATTGTTATTAGGTACTGGCTGAGTCTTGCGTGTTTTTTTCCCGATATAGTATTTCTAAATTTTCCGAGATTAGCGGTATTCTTTTCCTTCCTCACCCTGCACACTATTTTATCAAAATTGGTTCAGCATTTTAGTCATTAAAACTGGTAACTGATAGACAGACTGTCTATGTTGGTTTTATATTATGAGTAGCATTTTTTAATAGAACTCAACATTCTGAACGTATAGATAGATAACTCTATGTTGTTCACACCAGAAATTACATACATGTGACAAAAACAACTTAAAATTTGTGAAACAATTGGCGGCCTTATCGCTATAAGCAATCTCTTCCAGGCTATATCTCTTCGTATATGTTTATTTTGAAATTCGTAGTTTGCAAATCGTAAACAATAAAACACGGCATATTTTCGCTAATATTTCACATGCCAAACCAACGATATACTTACGTCGTACACAACAGCTACGAAATTCCAATACCCTCTCAAGGTGGAAGATAAAATCCTTCCGCAAGCGCATCAATTACCGACCGCAGCCTCCGGACCCTGGTGCCGATCAGAACGAGACACAGAATACTATAGAGTACAGACGGACAACTCTAGAAAAGCGTCATTGGTACCACACATGTTGACAGGTGTTTCCAACAGCAGGACGATTTAATCAAACCAATGATGAGATTTTGGGTTAAACACATTCTTGGAAAATCAATCTTACTCTGGAAGTACAGCCCCTGTCAACACTGGGGAGTATTGAGTTAAAGTTTTTCTGGGTACGAGTGCCCTAACTTCTAAGCAGCAATAAAGGTCTTCATCTCTTGGCTGCTTTGAGTCATCTCAGGCAGGGTTTCTGTCATTACAACATTTTCATATTCTAGCAATGCTAGTTCTGACCATTTTCACAATTGTTTGTCTTCGGTTAAGCTGCAATTTATAACGTACTAGCTGCGCCCCGTGTTTATACCCTTGATGATGAAGCCTGAGTTACTCCTAATAACATCAGCTATCTGCCATTGAAAATCCCGGCAAAATTGGTCCAGCCGTTTCGGAGTCCATAGAGAACATACACACATTTATTTTTATACATATATATATAGATTCTGCTGTCCCACAACTGGGCAAAAGTCTCCACCAATCCTCTCTGCAATTACCGGTTCTGCGCCACCTGCCAATTTTGCCGGAATGATTCAAGAGAGTCACGACATCGTTTCATAGAATCCTCGTCTCAATGTACTCTCGAGTACAATGTACTCAAGTATGACGTGGTCCGCCATTCCTTGTACATCTGCTCTCCATGTTCTGTGTTCTCGAAGTCCTGAACCCGCAGACTCGATGGATGTGCCCCATTACGCGGGCTCACCCCTTGAGGTCGGTTTTAATTGTCGATCCATCAGAACGCGGCCTTGATTGTCTTCTGCTGAGATTACGTCTTCCTGAGGTATGTGGCAAGATGAAGTACTGTGATTGAGACATTCACTCCTACCTTCTAATCGTGTACATTATGTACCGGTAGTGTAGAATTTTGTAAATTTTTGTAATTGCCTATTTCAAAAAAGGCCTATTTCAATTACCGACTTCAAAAAAGGTTCTCAAGGAGGTTCTCAATTCGACTGATGTTTTTTGAATGCCGCCAATTATGAATTGATTTTTAAGATTTTTTTTTATACTTCAGAGGTGGTCCCTCATAAATTTTATCGAAAAGCATTCAGCGCTTTTTGAAATTACCAAAAAATATATACACAGATGTCGTTTTGGTTTGTGGTTCCCTTCAGCAAAAGTTTTGATGAGGATTGAAGACTTTCAATCTTTGTTTTAACTGTAATTTTTCTTTCTGTAGGTATAGTGTTGAAACCGGTTTTTTAATTCTAATAATGAACTTTATTATAACCTAAAAACTTCTGACCCAGTAAACTTTTTATCATGAAACAAATGATTTTTGGTATATTTTTTATTTATTTACTGTATTGAGTTCATACTCAATACAGTAAATACAAAAGAAAGCCTGAGTGTCAGAACTTTGTTTTCCTCAAAGGCCATTGGTATAACGATATTTGTTTTAGACTAGAACAAACAACGGGGTTCAAACCATTGTGTCGCACGGGAGAGCTCAGTTATTGACACTGTGATGTAACCCAGCTAAAACTGCGCTGGCTAGTTGCTTCACTTTAAGGAGCTACCCCACGATCGTTTTAAATGACGCATTTACTACTGATATAGTTACTAAATAATCCTACGAGTAAGCATTCGTTCAAGTACATTGGGCGAAGTACGAGTATTCGATACGTAATTCATAAAAATTTAGAATTTCGAAGTTAAAATTTCTATGGAATTCGATGCGTATTTTACGTACAGAATATTCGTACTTCGCCTACTGCAATAGTGCCACGCTTGTGGTGTACTGCTCATTGTTTCTCTACCAGTGTCAATTCAAAATCCGTCATCTTCAGCCACATATTATATAGCTTTCCATCAGGTGATTTGGTGGTCAAACGTAGACCTGTTCTAAATAAAAAAATAAGTTATTTCAATTAATTAAAGTAACGGACTCAGATCAGACAAACAAGAGAGATGTGGTAAGATAGCATGGCGAACGCGCCTGGCCTCAATCAGGCTGGATGCCTTTAGTCGAAGCAGTCGAACTCACCGTCTGTTTATTAATGTCGCTGCAAGTTTCTTAGTCATCATCATCATTTCTGCCGTAGGACGTCCACTGCTGGACTTAGGCCTCCCCCATCGACGTCTGTCTATCTTCTGGGTGGACGTCCTACGCTGCGCTTACCGGTCCGTGGCCTCCATTCCAGAACCTTTCGGCCCCGTCGGCCATTTGTTCTGTTGATATGTGCCCTGCCCACTGCCATTTCAACTTACTGATCCGGTGGGCTTAGTCAGGCAGTTTTGGCGTGCAAAATTTGTAAATATGCCGTAATACTCACAGTTTTTACGTTAATCGGTTTAATGGTATAGTGGAAAAACGTAGGAGACCTTTGAATACAAACGGTAATTCTACTAAGGCATATCTTGTTTGTCTGATCTGAGGTAACAGAAGACTTAAACTCTCTAAAACTAACTGCTTTTGCGTACATTGGGGCAATGTTGAGAACCTTGAGCTTTACTAATCCATGCATTCATCATCATCAGCAGCAGCCAGAAGACGTCCACTGCTGAACATAGGCTTACCCCTTTAACCTCCACACTGAACGAAAGCCTGCCATCTGGATGCCCGCGACTGGACTGGATCCATGCGTTCGAGTGTGCCCAATTGTTTGCCAACTGCATACGTCTTCAATTTTGTCTCACGGGTTCCACTTTACCTATCCCAAAACTACTCACATCTGCCTCCACTATCAATTACTCTCAATCATTCCCTGACTTCCTTACGTCTAGTACCATAAAGCTTTATCCATCCCACCTCTCATATAACTCTTATACGGCTGGTTTACGGCTTCATCTGATCGTCGCACATTCTCGAACGATATCTTTTCATATCAGATCGTAAAGCGGCAAGTGCTTTGGACAAACTTGTTTCAATTTGAAAACTGAACAGCTGGGGTGGATGTTATAACACTTACAACGGTGTTGTGTAAGCAAGAAGTAGACTGTCTTTAAGGATGCGTTTAAAGTTCTTATGATTGCACTAAGTAACAAATATATTCAAAGAAAAACAAAACCCCGATTGTAAAATGTAGACTATGAGGCCATTACTCTTCAGACGAAAGAATTTTTTACCTCGTCTATCTCCTATATACGGGGTGTAAGGGGAACACTCTCGAAGCCAAAAGAAGTTAATTGTACTCATCATTATGAACAACTTTTACTATGGGACCAACCCTGAAATCGCGAAAAAAATATCAGCTGTTCTATAGAAAACGGTCATTGACACTCGACAAAATGTATGGAACAGCGTGATTTCAGGGTTGATCCCATACTAAAGTGGTTCATAATGATGAGTACTATTACCTTCTTTTGGCTTCGAGAGTGTTCCCCTTACACCCTGTATTATAGCGATGTGTGTATGTATGTTCCCTATGGACTCCGAAACGGCTGGTCCAATTTTGATGAAATTTACCAGGTAATCTTCAAATTAGCTCAGCGAGTGATCCTGTGATCGGTAGCGATCGGATCAACATATGTATTTTTGGTGTTTTAATATTTTCCCTACAAAACCAAGTTCTATAATACGTTGACATACATACAACATCGTAGAAAAAAAATATCGTCTATTTCAAAGCAGGTTGCTTCAAGGATGTAAGTATATAACGCGGGTGAAACCGCGGGGCGCAGCTAGTACTCTATAACCTTGAGGATACAGAAGATGAGGCTAAAATGCATGATACATAAACCCGAAATACATTACCCGCCTTCTGGGGCAGTCGGGCAGAGAGTGACCGTGTGTCACGGCTCTGAGAATTACTTCAAAAATCCATCTATATACTTGTTATCTTGTTCGACGTCCAAACTTCGTAATATTTTTGTACCCCTACATTCAACGTTAAGTAGGTCAAACACTTGCATGTCATTGGCTTAAATTACCAGTGGTTCCCCGTAATTGGCTGTTACAGGATTTATTGATTTTACGGTAAAGTTTTTCATCTGATTCTGATAATTTAGCTAAATAGTGCTCACCCTTTTTTCCCCTTTATAGTATCCATAGGCGACGGTGACAGCTTACCATCAGGCGGCACGTCTGCTAGTTTGCCACCTACAGCAAAAAAAAAACCTGCGTTATTATATGGAACACTTTCATCACCTATTTAACCCAGTAAGAGGATGATGTTAAAAACCTTTTCTACTAAGCTTTACTTATAAAGAAAAGTCTAAGTACCAAGTTCCACGTTTCTGACATAAAAAAGTTATTGGCCAAAAGCGTAGTTTCCGTAGCTAAAGTCATATAATTATGGTCACAATCATAATTCAGTCAGATTGATAACGATCTTCCTTACAAACTTTCATCCCCTGTTTAAACCCTTTTAGGGGATAAATTTTCAAAAATCCTTGGTCTATAATGTTAATCTCTTTCTTTCGCTTTACAAAAAAAACCCTCGTGCATAATTTCATGCTTTGAGACGCAGAGATGAAGGCTGTGCATTGTCTATCAGTGAATAAATACAAGATTTTCACTAGATCTGTAATCTGTATTTTCCACCTCCATCAGTCACTGGCGATGGCACCCTTGCAAGTACCTTCCAGTTTGATCGTAGACGGCTCCGATGCCCCGGAGCGGGCGAGGTGCCAACTCACTTGTAAAGCGGTTCAATCTTCCCTTAAATGGGTTTACGTACATACTCGGAACATGGTGAAATGTTGATGTTACAGATGTGTTACGGAGACAAGGTGCTTTCCACGCGATAAGGAAACGTAATGGCACAGTGCGACGCGGGTTGTAATTAATATGGACGAGGGTGCTGTTACTATTTGTCTCTCTTTAACAGCAATGAGAAAATCAGACAGCTGTACTCTGTACTATATATATCCAAGTAGATGCCACAAGCCACAAGTCGACCTACCTTGCATAGTTGATTGAATCAGGCGTTACTTTGCGGAAGTCCATTTCTAATTTGTATAATTATGACGAATTTCTAGTGTAATTCCGCTTCTACGTCGTTTCGCGTACAATAAGGATTTTGGGATAAACAATTTTTCTCTACAGATATTTGTGATGCTAATTTAAACCTAACGGAAATGCCTCATTCCACATATTGCAGGTGTGAGGCAAAAACGATCGCATAAAACGCACAGTGTGCGATTTCCACAGATCTATGAAATATGTGGATGAGCTTTCAGGCTAGTTCGATGTCAAAACCGCGACATCGGCATCTGATTGAACCTTTCTTCCGAACACCCGTTGTAAATGTGATAGAAGATACAGCGAAACCCAACGTCTCTTCGCATGCTGAGCTCTGATGTTTGTTATATAATGGTTTATACTTTTCTTGGTTTACGAGGGCGCGTTCAAGCAGCTCTGCTGCGGTTGCTTTTGTCCGTGGAAGCCTTAATTCTAGGCGCCTTAAATAAACATCTAAAAACAAAAGGTACGAAATAATTTCGCAGCAAATAAAGTGGGTCACCGTCGAAAAATTGCTTTTCTTCGCGTGGCGCGTATTAATCACTGTCGGGGGTATAATGGCCTCATAAAACAAGCTGATGAGGCGGAATGATGCCGCGACAACGGCACGTGGTGGGTGATAGAGGCATGAGGCTACCGCGGCTGCCGACACTCAGCTGGTTCCTTTCAAAACCCATACCCATACAACAAACGTATTTTTGTATTAGTTCTAATGTAAAAACGGTAATATGTACAAGCATCAAACTTAGTATGATTATAGTACACACTCTAATGTATAATAACAATTAATAAATTATAGCTAAAGCGGTGTCAATTCTGTTCATTACCAAGTTATAACTGGTAATTGGGTTACTTGGGTGACCTTATAATTTCTTCCACCGAATCGAAATGCCATATTTTACTAATATTAAAGTCGGTTTTTAAATTGATAATTATTGTATTTTGTGGTGGTACGGAACCCTCAGTGTGCGAGCCCGACTCGCACTTGGCCGGTTTATTTATCTCGTATAAAATACCAAAAAATGTAGTTCAATAATTACAAAAGGTCGTTTATGTTCTTTTGTCCGGATAATATTTCGAATTCAAATACTGGTCACTTGACCCTAACAATACTGAAAGGATCAAAGTTCTGCAGCAGACAAAGGAAACGAAATACCCCTGATTTTCCACAAACGCGCTTTCTTACGTTTCTACGAGTGAACCGTCTTGCCCGCCCGGGAGGAAAGAAGGGATTGCTCCGGGAAAAAACAGGAAAAAGTGAGGAAGATCGAAACTTTCAATTACAGCGGCAGGAAGTAATTAATCTCCACGGGCAAGCTTAATCAAGATTGTGGTAGGTAGGGTTACGAGGTAAAGGTGAATAAAGATTTGTTAGCTGTGTTTTCGCAAACTTTTTCGAATTTCCTGTGATGAAACCTATATGTCTTATTTTATGAAACAAGCTATATCTAATACAACTTTTATCTATCGATCGATCAAACCGTTTTGATGTGTGTATCAAATATGTTATTGTGGGTCTTTTGACCAGTGTGTGTTGCCAGTGATGACATATGGTACTGAAACGTGGTCCTTAACTGTTGGCCTTTTGGAAAACTCAGAGTCACTCAGCGGACAATGGAGAGAGCTATGCTCGGAGTTTCTTTGCGCGATAAAATCCGAAACGTGGATATTCGCCAAAGAACCAGAGTCACCGACATAGCTGTTAAAATTTGCAAGCTGAAGTGGCAGTGGGCAGGCCACATCGCTCGAAGAACCGATAACCGATGGGGAAGAAAGGTTCTGGAGTGGAGACCACGAACCGGAAGATGCAGCGTAGTGAGGCCTCCCACTAGATGGACCGACGACATTGTGAGAGTCGCGGGCATACAGTGGATGCAAAAGGCAGACTGTCGTTCAGTGTGGAGGTTAAAGGGGGAGGCCTATGTTCAGCAGTGGACGTATTCTGGCTAATGATGATGATGATGATGATGATCAAATATAACATGTAATAAAATTGTTATTTCAAGTGTTTCTACACTTGATCGAACTTGAATATTCAATAATGTAGATTTCGAAATGATCGCTGCTTTTCCTTCATCATAATCAGGCTATGGAAGTCCACTCCTGGACATAGGCCTTCACAAAGCGCGCCACTCAGCCTGATCTTCGACTTTTCAGTCTCTGCCAGCTGAGTTACTTATACCTAATCATCTTTCCATCGAGTCTCAGGTCGTCCAACGCTACGTTTACCGATTCGTGATCTTCACTCTAGAACATACCCCAACCCGTAATCAAAATGCATCAACTACCTATCTAGTTGGTAAAGCAACGAGAGCGCTTACCCCACATAAAATATTAGAACGGCTGTCAAGGCATTTTTGTAACAAATTTGTTGTAGCCAGTTGCACCCATATAAACGAAACGTCAGTCATTCGAAATCAGCTAGCAACTGTAATGCGGAGTTTGACGCGTTGATCTAAATAAGAATGTTCAATCAAGATTCACTCATAATGCCTGGTAGCAAATTTTCCTTCTAATTTCCGTTCTATTTAATTCTCTTTTCTGTGGCTTACCCTGATCGTTTATCGAATTCTGACCGTCTACGACTTTTTGAATTGTCTACCATACATAATGTTTGTAATTCTGTAAACAACAATGATGGGCATGAGTGACCAGCAATAATGGTGATACAAATAAATTTTATTTCAAACTTGCTGACCCGACAGACTTTGTCCTTTCTTAGAACTGTCAAACGCGTGAAGTTAAAATCGTCGTTAAGTTTTCTGAAATTTTCCAATTTTCTACGCAATTTTCTAAATTTTTCTTTGCATAAGAACCTTCTACAAAGTATTAGATAACTAAAAAAACAGATGAATGAAATCGGTTAAGCCGTTCTCAAGTTATGGCGTGACCAAGGTAAATATTCCGAGAACCCGTGTACGAAGCGCTTTGATTCCACATTTATTGTGCGAACTGCTAGTCTGTGGAATACGCTGCCTGAATGGGTGTTCCCCGATAGTTACAATCTGGGTGTCTTCAAGTCGAGAGTGAATAGGTTTCTTCTAGACAAGCGTGCTCCATCGTAGGCTGCATCATCGCTGGTGATATATATATATATATATATATATATATATATATATATCACCAGTATCACATAGATAATCACTGGTGAGTAGTGTGCGAGGATGATCATTGGATACTTTTTATCCCAAAAAAACTGCAACACCGCGGACGGTACTTAGTAGAGATATAAATCTACATTATC
Source organism: Agriopis marginaria (assembly GCA_932305915.1). Taxonomy (NCBI): domain Eukaryota; kingdom Metazoa; phylum Arthropoda; class Insecta; order Lepidoptera; family Geometridae; genus Agriopis; species Agriopis marginaria. Next base: position 12,553,987 of record OW029914.1, on the reverse strand, counting down.
CTAGTCGCGTAACATCGTTACCATCGGTAATAATAAGTCAGCGTTTAACATGCGCGAATAGTCTTCACCATATCCTGTAAGTTAGTCATCTCACTCGTGACTGGAATGTACGCTGGAACTGGTAACTTGGTGCTATACTACCAACTTATCTGGCCAAATGGAGGAACTAAAACATATTTAAGGGAAGGCCATCTGTTTGGTTCAGAATATGCGATTGTAACTCCACTCAACTGTACAGATAAGTTGGACGTATTATAATAAACTAGTGGCTTGTAGAATTCGTTCCGATAGCTGTAGAAGGCTTTGCTATCGACTGGTCGCCGTAGATCTGCAATCTAATAGGTATGTGTTGATTGCTTAGCCACTAGAATAATTATGTCTCTTGCTTTGTTTTTAGGGTTCAGTACCCAAATGGTAAAAACGGGAACCTATTACTAAGCCTACGCTGTCTTTCTGTCCGTCCGTTCGCTGTCCGCTCTACCTTTAATCGGCTGTATCTTTCGAACTATGCAATTTTACGGCGGATTAACTAAGAAATAACAACAAAGTCAAAAAATAAAAACGAAAGTGGTCCCCATACAACAAACGTAATTTTTGTATTTTGCTGTAGTGTAAAACGGTAATACTTAGAAGCTTCAAACTTAGGATGATTATAGTGCACACTCAAAAGTATCACAACAAATAATAAATTATGGCCAAGTGCGAGTCGGTGACAAATTTATGTATATTACCAAGTTATAATTGTGTTATACTCGAGCTTTACTGTAGCAAAGTATTGAATATGTGACTGCGTAGCAATTGCTTCGACTATTTTGGAAGGTGTTAAGCCTGATCAATAACTGTTTGTATTTTGTGGTGGTACAGAACCCTCAATGCGCGAGTCCAACTCACAATTGACCGGTTAATTGTTACCAGCTTTTGTTTAAGTTTTTCTCAGTTTGCAATACCATCACGATCAGAGAAGGAAAACTAGGAACAAACTCGGAATGGTACCTCCCCTCTGTAAGGCACGTCCTCCAACAGAGTCCTGTAGTTGGTTAGGTTGCAAACTAAATTAGACCCAGTTCCTCGTTACAGATTTTGCTGAAATTTGTCATACACCCTTAGTTCTGGTGACAAAGACAATACAATTCGCAATACCTCATCACCTATACTAGTTCACAGCTGGAGCTGGCCTTAGGAGAGGCCTATAGCCTCTCCCAAGGCACGCCACATAGCCCGATCTTCTGTTTTTCTCTTCCAGCCGTCTTACGTATATCGTCACTCCAACGAGTCGCAGGGTGTTCTACGCTACGTTTGCCGATTCGTGGTCCCCACTATAGAACACGTCTACCACAACGGTTATCGGTTCTGCGACAGATATGCCCGGTTACTGCCACTTCAGCTTGCTAACTATGCTGCTACGCTGAACTATGTCGGTAACTTTAGTTGTCTGGCGAATAACTTCGTTTCAGATATGATCCCTCAGAGAAACGCCGAGCATAGCTCTCTCCATAGCTCCTTGAATTTGTGGACCACTGTAAGTGTCCACGTTTCAGCACCGTAAGTCATGACGAGTAGATCACACTGATTATAGACTTCTTTGCGGGATAGGTGACGAGAAGACTACGTAGTTTCCCGGACGCTGCCCAGCCCTACTGTATTTTTCTCTTGACCTCTCTCTCAAAATTGTTTTTACTTTGTTTGATCGTCTGCCTAGGGCACATGCAATAATTAATATTGTTATATTTTCAAAATAGCCGCCAAAAAAAACAATAAACAAAAAACATACAGTCGAATTGATAACCTCCTGCTTTTTGAAGTCGGTAAAAAATCAAAAGCATCATTTAAATGAAATGCTTGTTTAAAATATTTTGATAACAAAAGCTTCTTTTAATTAATTATTTCGAAACTACTAATCTATTTGTTGATATTTTGATTTAGTAATGGAATGGGACCTAACCGGAAGTAAATAATGGCGGTAACCTTGCCATGATGGAATAAGGGCTTGACCGGATTGACTTCCGGTTAAGATATATCGCTTACAATATTTACAAGATACATCGTTTTGAGCGAAAGGTACATATTTAAATCTATTAATATTAATATTTTGAAAACAACGCAATTGAATAATATTCAACATCTAAGGGTGAAACACATTTATTGAACTTCATGTTAAATTAGATTAGTGCAGGGCAAAGGTTCGAACCGGGTGCGGTCAGATTAAAAAACGCACATGCTATCACTCTGCCACTATCGCTAATTAGGTCTTGTAAAATAGAAGTATAATTATCTGCCCCCTTGCTTTTTGTTCGTAAAAAATTCATGGTCATGCATCAAGGCAACAGACCCGTTCAATATTTTACTTCTTTAGTGCCATACAACCTTTTTACTATAAGACATAACCGTTATTCTCGTAAAGACTGTAATAAATCGGGAGGTTCTTTGAAAGTAACAATATCATGGTCATCAAAAGAAGCCCTCCTTTTGTCCTATTGAGAGCCCCTCTCCCTCCGGAAAGTCAGTTCGGTATATTGGATCGGGGAACTCGTTATTAATGCGATGAGTTTCTAAAAGATATGAGTGCCTAGGTATCCTATGTAATAAATTCTGTATAGTCATCAGTAAGGTACAAACATAGTACATAGTTTCACTTGGATCTAATATAAATTCGTATCGTTTTTGATGTATCAAGATTTACGCCTCGACCAGTCAAACAAGGGAGATATCATTATCATTTCAGCCTATCATGTTTCCACTGCTGGGACTTAGGCCTTCTTTCAGGAAGAGAGAGAGAGAGAGGATGGAACCATATTCTACCATGCTGGTTGCGTGTTGGTGAATGTCATGTCTTTGAACTTTTGAAGTTCTTGGACATACCTGATGATGTTGACTGCTAAGAACTATCTTATAAATTGATTGAGCTAAAACACCAATAAGAAGAAAATTTTATTTAAAAAATAAGAAAAAAAAAAACTTTATAAAAGAAGCTTTTAGTGACGATTTTATTTTTCGTATTCTTCTTAGCAAACCCTTTCATTCGATCATCATCGTCATCATCAGACAGAAGACGTCCACTGCTGAGCATAGGCCTCCCCTTTAATCTCCACACTCAATGACAGCCTGCCATCTAAAGGTTGTAATAAAAAATTCAAATCGAATTAAGAACCCCTCCTGAAGTCAGTTCATAACCTTACCATGACCTCGGGACCTTTAAAAATAAAAGTCAGTGATAATGGCTAACAAGTAGAGCTAATCAAGAGATGAGCGTAAAATACACCGGTATTAAAACTAACCAATTTCCTGTTCGGTATCCTAAAATAGAAGCTTAAGAACACGGCAACAAAAACTATACACGTCAGCGACTTCCAAACTGGTGATTGGAGAACATTAACATTGCTTCTGAACCATAACCTGCCTCACAAGGCACGCCATACCAGCTATTGTAAACTGTGGCTATATTGTAAACATGAGCGAGAGACGAAGCGCAGGCACCCCACGGGATAAGTGTTGCTTGACTTCGTATCAGCATAGATAATGTTCAGAAGTTCAGTGAGTGCAGGAGGATCCTTTGTTATTCATATGATTCTCCTTAGAAGATAGTTTAGACGTAAAATATGTGTAAACTTTGTCTTGGGTTATTTTATACAACGGTTGAACAGCAGTATCTGCCGATTATTGTTGTTTACATCATATTCACACTAATTTTACTAGTAGTTCGCCCCGACCTGTGGCCTCGCGACCCATAAATCTTCGGTCGATTTTGCCCGTATTCGAAATAAAAAAATGTATTGAAATGAACTACTTGCCTACAAAGTTTCATGAGGATCGTATCAACGATACGCAAGTTATCGTCGAATAAACCATGCATAGAAACGCCGACTTGTCCCATTAGAATCTGATATCTCTCTTCGCCCGGTCAGTGAAAGCGAAGGTTGGTCTTTTGATAAAATTTGTCAAGGAAATAATCACAAAACATGAGAAAACCGAAAACCGCCAGCTAACCTACACATGAAGCAAGTTGAGGAAGAACATTTATATCACCTTTCCGGAGTAACCACAGAGCATTGGTCATGTACTAATGAAAGCAAGAAAAGTTTAAACCATTATTTCGACATAATTTTTGATAAACTGAAGTTATTATAAAACCTTAGCACGTACCATTCAACAATATGACTGTACCCAATAAAGTTGTTATTGATGACAGCGACGAAGTAACAGATGCTCGGCAGGTGAGGCGAGGTGACCTGTCCGGAGTCACGTAGCCCGTAAACCTAGTTAGCAGGCGCGTAGACCCCCGACTAGTTGGCAAGTAGCCCAGATTGGCCGATAAGATCGATGTAACGGGATAGGTTACAGCTGTAACACGATCAGTTTGAATAACATTAGACTATGAAGTAAAACGACCTAAAAGAGACCGCAGGGAAACACTGGAATCAGACCGCTTCCGACCGGCCCTTTTGTAGATCGAAGGGGGTAGTCTATGTCCAGTAGTGGACGTCCTACGGCTGAAATGATGATGATGATGAAATAGATAAAAATTGGACAAAACCGTGTCAAGCACTGTTTAAGGAAGCGTTTCCGTAATGCGTAGGTTGCGTAGAAAAAATTGAGAAAGCTTATTTTTAACTGTTACGGGAACGTCCCCTTAACATTCCAGTCCTCCATACTTTTCTTATAGTTCAGCCTGGCAGCCACCAGACTTACGTGATAAGGCCCTTGCACTGACATCCCGCTTAGAGTGTATTGTTCTTTTCCCCTAGCTGCATCTACCCGAGCCACAGCTTGAAACACTGGTGGCCGTGGGCTGCTGGCACAGTTGCTTTTAAATGATGGTGAAAAAAAGTCAAGCTGTTGTTGTGTGATAAACGATGTAGCCACTTAGTGCAATCTAGATTGTAGTCATATTATTACTAACGTTTCTTAATAATATTATTAATATTATATTATAAAGAAACCTGACTTTTAAGAGTCCCGTACGTGGGACCCGCGCATGTGATAAGACAGTATGCACGTCGTGAGGCATCACATGTGATATTCTTAAGGTCTACTAATAAGTATCGCATTGATATATATTTCAACCTTACTTTGATCTCGTTCTAAGATTGCTATTAAAGGGTTGTGGTAGACCCAAAGACATCACGGTGTGGTGTCGTCGAGGTTAAGTCAGGCAATGGTCAAACGCAAGCCTTAAAAAGAAAATGTTATGCGGCAAGTAATTTGTCCGTCCCCTCATTATGCGACGTACCCTTTCAGCTCTCATTATGTCTTCAACTTTTTCAGCACCCTACAACTCTTTACAAAGTATCGCAAGGCAACCGTGGAAGCAGTTCACTTAAAAATGCACAAAGCGGTCCCAATTTAAAGTTTCATACGTTAACAACGCGAGAAATGTCACGCGTGACCTTTGCCATTCAGGCCTTAGAGCCTTTGAAATTTCGGCACGAACTTCGGATGGGAATTTGTATTTGATACAAGTGGATAAACTCATGCGTAGTGGATTAACATATCCCCCTCCCTTCGTTACCGAGGTTTTTGTATCGCTGGACCGTTTTTGTGTCGTGATCGAACTAATAATACCAAATTACGTATTAAAGTGGATTATTTTTATCATTGCATTTTACCCCTGGCCCGGTGTCGATATCATCCTATCCTAACTAATAATATTAAAAAAATGTCTCTCTCTCTCTCTCCTAGGTCTATCTTAACGAAATTTGGCAGAGAGATAGTGCGCATCACAAGGACGGACATAGGGTACTCCCCCCTCCCCCCAGAAATGCGGAAAAACTGGAAAATCCGGGTAGTACCACTGGATTCAGCTAGTGGATAATTATAATTTCAGGACACCATAATTAATGGTTCCACGCTGATTTCATTAGGTTCCTGGCGTCATTCATCCAGCTAGCCGGTGGTGGTCTGTCTACTGGTCTTTTTCCTCCTCAGATCTACTATTCTGTAACGTTATTCCTGCCTAAAGGGTAAATATAATTGAGTTTGGAATCAACATCATCATCATCAGCCCTGAGTGACCAACTGCTGCTTATAGGGCTCCCTTTGTTTACGCCATTCTCCCCGGTTTCTCGCTATTCGCATCCACTCATTTCCGACAATATTTTTGATGTCGTCAGTCCACCTCATCCTCGGTCGGCCTGGGTTCCGCCAACCTAGTCTCGGCCACCACGAGGTTACTGCTGTACACCATCCAATCATTACGTTTGAGTGATTTGAGTTTGGTATGCTATTCTGAAACAAAGCAAGTTCTACATACATTTCCGTATAGAAGGAAGACTGATAGGTTTACCGTAAAGTCCGTAAACCTAGCAGTCTTAGTTTTCTCGCTCTGGCACTAAGAGAGATTACGTCCAAAGTTCACGGAGTGTCTGTATAATAACTGAAGTATGCATCCTCACGGAGCACTGCTTCAACCCGTGATCCGGTGCAATCGGGCGTCGCACTGGCTTGAACTGGTTTTGGACGGATCTTACCCGTACATAACTGGATTTACAGACGATTTAGTATATAAATTATAATAAGCAGTATTAGTAATTTATAAACTTTCGCGATTTGAACACATGTTTTACGACATTATTTTTCAAGAATGGGTCGTTAAGCGGTTGAAATCAGAAAAAAACGCAATTTGAACCGGGAAGATGGATTTAAGTTAGCGGCGTCGTGGAATCCCATAGTAAGCAAGTGTACAAACCCCGGTGTAGGTACTAGGACATTTACCGATACAGTCAGTGTTGTGTATCGTAGTGACAACCCTGCCATTTTTCAAGGGTAGGAGAACAAAACACCCGCTCTTCTCGCCGGAATCACCCGCAGTTTTCAGTCAGCTCATGACCACGGCCATAGTAACATGGTCGAAACGTCGCGCGAAAGGTACATATTTTTTACCTCAATTAAATAATACGTGATATGTTCCGATAAACATTTAAAACATAATTATGCAGTATTAATGATTAGGTTAGTAGAATTAGGATGCATCTGTAGTTTGCTGTAGGTAGAAAGATGTTATCTAATTCTCAACATAAAAAACCGACTTCAAAATTAGTAAGCGCTCTAACACAATTACTGCTATTGCTAAATCAACAAGCGCTCGAACAATATTATTCGTATTATTATAGTTAAAAAATATTGGTACCACCTAGAAAGCTTTCTCTACATCATCTATACTAATATTATAAAGAGGAAAAAATTTATTGTTTGTTTGCATTGAATAGGCTCCGAAACTACTGAACCGATTTGAAATTATTTCACTGTTGGGCAGCTACACTATCCCCGGGTGACATAGGCTATATTATATTTAAAAAAAAATTAAGGATCCTTACTAAAACTCTTATAATACCCGTGCGAAGTCGGGGCGGACCGCTAGTATAATAATTATAATCACGTAAATTGTTTCACAAATATTAGAGTAATTAGATGAAAAACAGACCAAATTGAGAACCTCCCTCCTGAAGTCGGTTAAAAATGCGTTTCATACAATCTGTAAGTAAGTAGGTAAATGTACGCGTCGCTCGAAGTCCCTGAGTCTGCACATTATATTTTAGCTGCTATCGAACATTTTGTTTGAACAGGACTTTTGGTTGTTTCGAATTTCGCTTACTGTAAGATACATAATTGATATGTAAACAAATTTTGCTTTGCAATGTTTGGTATTTTATATAAATAATTAGAATAGTCTACATAATCACTTCAACAGCCGTTAAAGGTCTACTGCTGAAAAAAGAACTGCTGAAAGTTAAAATTGTAAATCTTATTTTTTTACACCTTGGGTTACACTATTGGAGTTTTAGTAAGGATCCCTAATTTTTTTTAAAATATTATATAGCCTCGGGTCGGCGACCATTGTCATTATAAATAACCAACAACAAAGGTCTTCCCGCCGAGCTTTAAAGCAAAGCGTTTCAAAAAGGGTGTCTACTGTCTACAACCTACAACTACCTCTCCGGGCAAAGCACCGTCAACACCGCTAGTGTTGCAGGTGTCCATAGGCAGCGGTTTCTGCTTACCACCAGGCGGACCGCATGTGTTTTCCGCTTTTATTTATAAAAAAATTCTCGTCAATAAGTTAATCAACAAGCAAAAACCATCACTATTTTTAGCACTGTTAAGTTATTAATGTACTTAGCATAATAGCAAGGATTCCGAAACAGACATTCGTAGTCTGCAGTCAGACATTGAAGTGAAATTGCACTCGGGATAGAATTACTAATTGATTGCTTACTTTAGTCTAATGAGAGAGATAAAAGGGAGCTCTCTGATTAATTCATCTGTTGTATCTAGTTATCCGACATACAGTGATATTATGATTATGAACGGGATAATTACAGTGATAAAGTTGTGGAAAGAGCTCCCGATATTTCGGCGCAGTTACATGCACCATGTTCACGGGAAGACTGAAGAATGCGGGTGGTTGGTCGAATAGTTTAATGTTAACAATAGAAACCGAAAGGAATCCGATGGTTCTAAGAATGTTCAGGGTTTATCATTTTGTCAAAATAGTTTTAAAAACAAAAAAATACATAATGTAACTTGGTAACATTAGGGGCAATGGACATCAGAGGCCGGTAACCAGCTGACCGTGACCCATGCGTCATGCCATCAGCCCATTAAGATGTTAATGTCACTTTACTGAAAATTCGATTACAATTACGCTACTCAGTTCTGAGATAAATAGTACTGTTCTGTACGGCATTGGTTTGGATAATTAAATATTTCAGATGGAATGGAAGGTCGAGTTAATAGTGACCACTTAAAGAAAACTACAGAGATTCTTATTCTATTCTTATTTAACTAAGGGGTCGTCCTGACCCCTCCTCGTCGTTTGATCATGAAAAGCTTTTATTGGCCTCTTTTGACCCCCTAGTGTTACCTATTGTAGATTTTTACTGTGATGGGGATTGATCGTGATGTTTTCTGTACCGTCCCTTTACGTCTCACATGTATGTAAGTGTGTTGGTATATATGTTTGTCCAAATTTACCAGCTAAACGGTTTTTTTAATTGATAAATAGGCTTGCGTTTGATTGCCATCTTGCATGATGTAAGTAAAGCGATGATACGCTTGCCTAGAAGAAACCGATTCAGTCGTGACTTAAAGACACCCACCGTGGAACACCCATTCAGGCAGCGCATTCCACAGTCTAGCAGTTCGCAAAGTGGAATCTAAGTGCTTCGTTCGGGTTTTCGGAATATCAATCGTGAAATAGTGTCGCCTTTTCGGGCCTGCTCTGGCAATTATGAATTAAATTTGGTATAGACATAGACATAATTTATTAATATACAATCACTAGCTGCGCCCCGCTTATTCACCCGCGTAGTGATGAAAAATGGTGATGATGATAAAAAGTAGCCTATGTCACTCCCCGGCCTTTGAACTATACCCATGCAAAAAATCAGGTCGATGCTCTGTTGCTCCGTGAAAGAGGAACAATCAAACCAACAAACTTTTCGCATTTATAATATTAGTATGATGATTATACAATGGTAAAAACCCCATTAAATTTCAAGTAAACCTTAACTACGGCTCAATATTTTTCTTTGTCACAAACCGGCTCCAACTCAGTAAGATGCCGGCCGTAAACAACCGGAACTGATCTGGAAGTAGCTTATATCCTGGATTGACACATAGGCTTTTATTCCGAAAAATATAAATACAGAAATGTTTATTTTGAGACAATGAAATTTAAAGCCAAACAAAATAATCCAAATTTAAGTAGGTACATTATCACAAAAACCGGCCCCAAACTAAGCAAAGCTTGTGATATGGCTGCCAGAGACTGATATACATATATAGTTATAAATACATACTTAAATAGATATTAACAATTAACAACCAGATATAGAACAAACACAAATGTTCATCACATAAATGTTTGTCCTAGGTGGGAATCGAACCTACGCCCCAAGCGCAGAAGGTAGGTTCATTACCAACTAGACCAACGTGCTATCAAACTCAGAATGTTGCTGTTTGTACACAACCAGCGCTGGTATTCTGTTGGGCCCGGCAAGTGACGATAAGGTCCAGTAGGGTAGCGAGTAAAACCAGGGTGCGCTGCTAGTTATGGATACATTTGGCAAACATCGGTCGCCTCACCACCAGCTGCGTCATTACTGCTAAGAGGTCGTTACCGCTCCAATGATTCCTCGTTCGAGCGACATGGATTCTAATGTGGCCGTGACTCGTGTCACATGTTTTGCCCAAAATAAATTGAATGGACGGGCCCAGAAGAAGCGCGTTTTTGAAGATTACATAATGAGCGCCGGCGCTCACTTCGTTTCAGTCGGTCTCTAGCCGTAGGAAATGCGGCACGCGTCTATTGTTTCATGATAATGAAACATCTCACAAAATTATGCCTTCGTGTGCTTTCCCGAAGTGTAAATACACAAGAAGAAACCGCTATCAAATTTTTGTTACAAATGTTCTGTACATGGTTATACATAGTTGTTGAAGTATATGTCCGACGGTTTTGACTCGTTTTTACTGAAGCTTGTAGGTATGATATGATTAATATAAAGAATGAATAAAATGTGTTGTTAGTTTTAATAATTTTTACTACTCTTTTGGTTTGAAAATCTTATGATCCCATCCATGAGCCCACCAGCCTTGGACTCCAGCTGCTGATGCTGGAGTCAGAAGAGTCAGCTGCGCCACCAGCATCATGGAGTTGAACAAAAAGCATAGATACTTGGCCATGTTTGTTGGAGGCTGTCCATTAATTTAATTTTGGTCGAAGGTCACATGTACATATTTGGATGGCTGCCGGTTTATTTAATGACAACAATTAGGTTGGGAGGCTTCATCTCGCCAGATGGCGGGATATTGGTCTATTGCCAAACACCTACTAAATGGGTGTTCCCCGGTAGTTACAATCTGGGTGTTTTCAAATCGCGAGTGAATCGGTTTCTTCTAGGCAAGCGTGCTGCATCGTAGACCGCATCGTCGCTTAACATCAGGCGAGGTGGCGCTCAAACGCAACATACACACGTTTGTGTGGTAAATCATAATCAAGTTCTCACTTTTATAAAACTTTATTCATAATTATTAATATTCAATACTTATTATAGTTTTCAGACCAAATATGCTTTCGCTATGAACGCTCAAGCCAGACTAAAGTCCCTCTTGCCAACATCCTACCGATTCCTACCGCTTTATCTTTTTCCTACCCCCACTATTCTATTGCTGATACTCCCGAGTCAACACGTTTCCGACCGCAGTTTTAAATAAGAAGACTGTTAGTCAAATTAGATACCACATGATTTAAAACCAAGAAATCATAAAGAAACAATTGAAAAAAGTTAGAAATCATGACATATGTATGTATTAATTAATGTATGTATGATCGCTATGGACTCCGAAACGCATGGACCGATTATGACGGGAATTCCACTGGCAGATACCTAATGATATATGAAGTAATCCCCGCGGCTGAAATCGTGGGGCGAAGCTAGTATACATAAAAAAAAGTTACAAGTTAACCTAATAAAAGCGTATTAAAATACAAAGTACCCCTAGTGCCAAACCCGGTGTTGTCTGTTATGTAGTCGCGGGATGCCAACATGCCAAGGCCGCGGCCACTAGGGCAGCTCGAGAGCGGCCGGTCTATAACGACCCGCCCTTGTTAACCTAACGACTGTTCTCTGCACTCGACGACTTTAACCGAACAATAATAAACCATTATGGCGGGCCCACACCATTGGGATTTGTCCCCGTTTCATAGGCTCTATCCACGTAGGTAGATGCGCTCCACTGTTGTTCTAAATAGCTTGCAGATTCTGTGCACAAGTTGTTACTGCTGCAGTGTGTCCATCTTCTGCTATAAGGTTAGGCTACTTTTATTGTTAGACAACCATCGACAATTCCTATAGAGTCACAATCTCTCAGTCAAAAAACATCCGAGTGTCATTGTACCAGTTATATAGTTCACAATGCCACATGTACGCCCATTTAGTCGCCTGCATAGTGTTCAACGTTAGTTGTCCGCTATGACATCGTAGCTCTGGAATCGCGTGGCGTTGTAGTCGGTTCGCGGTTCCCTTGTAAATAACCAAAAAGTCGGCGAGTGCGCCGAGTTTTGGTTCGGATTTGTGGCACGATTTAGACTCTATATGTATTGTGTCTCGATGTACACACCTAAAATGGACAAGTCTTTGCTAGTATTATATATAACTAGCGACCCGTACCGGTTTCTCACGTAAATTACACCCGTGTGAAGCCGGGGCGGGTCGCTAGTATATTATAAATCCTGCCTACATACCTTGTTTATCATAGTTTACCTGTCTATCTTTGTATCATAGTGGAAAGAAATAGCCGTCCGTCGGCTATTTCTTGTACTGATATCTGACATCAGTCAAAGAACAGTACATAAAAGGTTATTAATCTCCTAAAAATAGGGATTTTGTACCCAACTGTGCTCGAAGGTCCGGAAATACTTAAGCGACCAGCGCGAATGCGAAACGGAACGCCGCGTCGTAGGGTTGATGTTTCGATTGATGATCTTTTAAGGCACGGTAATGATATGCTGCGGCCTTATTATAGAAGTTTTAGAATCATGATAAGGCAGCTGGTGCGTTTGTCTGTTACAATAATTGATTGCAATTATTTTAATAGCCAATTTTTATTACAACAGAATCATGGCTTTGACCTCAATCTCACCTAAAGGGAAGTGATGATATGGTCGAAGATATAGTTCGCTTGCCTAGTAAATGCATATATTATGCATTATTCACTTACCGCGGATTGTACCTGTTCGTAAACAGGTACAACAGACAGGACAAAACTTACAATTGTTACTATGACATATCTTTTCTTTCCTTGTGTTTTTTGATGTTGTAGTGTTGTGCACAAAATGTTAATATAATAGGTTTGCGTTTGTCCGCCAACTTGCCTGATGTTAAGCGATCCGAAGACGATGCGGTCTACGGTGGAGCACGCTTGCCTAGAAGAAACCGATTCACTCGTGATTTGAAGACACCCATAATATTATCTATTTTTTGCTTTAACTGAGACAGGGGAATTGCTACTATGGTTGTTTTGCTGTCGCACTGGCCGCTCAGCTGTGTCCGGCAGGCTTAAGGCCCTCGCTCTGCCTAAGCCCAGGAATTGGGAGCGCAGTGAAAGGGACGTATGTTTTTACGCTTATTTTATCGAGGCTCCGATGAAATAGCTTTTCTTTGAATACGGGCTGAATAACCGCGCGCTTAGGCGGACATCGAGTGCTTATTCGACGGGGATTTGAGGGGAGCTGATGGCTGTATTAAACTTTTGATTGGTTGGATTAGATTGGATTGAGAGACAGGCCGTTATTGATATTGAATCGAGTGTAGCTCACACAAAATGAGATAATATTTATTTTAAAGCATCAGTTACGTATTTACGAACACAAATATAACATTTAAACAAAAAAAAATATATATATATATTGAACAGAAGCATGTTTTTTTTTAAATAAACTATGAGTATAATAATGTTATGCTATTCAATTCTTTACAAAACTTTTCGAAAAGCTACAACATGGGGTTCTTCAAAAGGCGAGTTTATAGACTTAAAGAGTCGGCAACGTATTTGTGAATTTTGTGATGCCTTTGGCTGTTGTTACATGTATCCATAGGCGACAGTGGCTGCTTGCCATCAGGCGGCCCGTCTGTTTGTTTGCCACTTATGGCATAAAAAGAAGTTTATAAAACTGTCCTTACGCGTTTTCGTTACAACTAGGGAATGCAATCTCGCATGATTGGGGCTCAGGCGAGATCTCGCTAGTTTATGAATAACAATACCGAGAAATCTCGCCAATTTCGAGATCGCGTGAGATGGGCAGATTTGTGTGTTTATTCTTGCAAATAATTGACTTATTGTAACTTACAATAAGTCATCACGATCGAAGCAAACTCTTCACTAAAGCCAATAACACCACCCAGATAGTCCACCGCTAAAAGCCTACTCATCGGATCGTAACACAGCACTCCACACAAGTCGTCAATCTGTACATCGCATTCAGCTACGATATTGCAAAAGCCGCTACATCGATATAATTTCCATTCCGGGTATCACTATAAAGCGGCTTTACCGCTGTGCTTTCCAGTTCAGGTATTATAAAGCCGCTGCATCGCTGTTAATACAGCACGATTGACCGGCCTCTGCTAAATACACCTTTTCAGCTTTGAGCAGAGTTATTGGTACTACTTACTTGTGCCTTTGGAGCATACCTGGAAATGGAAATGAAATAGCGTACATTTCTACTGAATAGTCAATTAAGGATCTCTTATTAAGTATTCGTTCAAAGGCTGGAATGACGTAGTCGGTAGCATGTTTGCTTTCTGTTCAGAAAGTCCCGGGCTCGATTCCTGGTTGGACAGGTATTGAAATGATAATTATTTTCTTGTTGTGTCTTTCTTTCTTATGGCAAATACGGATTTGCCATATATGTAACGATGTATAGGTTTTCCTGTAACGGTACAGAAAAATCTATACTCGTTTTATTTATTTGTATAAATACTTTTATACATACTTTTATACAAATAAGTAATTAAAAAAAAATGAAAAATAATTCTTATTATATATAAATGAAATTATTTTATAATTATTTTAATGATGAATAATATTTTTTTTTTTTATAAATACTTTTGTTCACCTGGATTATATAATTTGATAATTTACCTGATCAATTCGTCTCCAAGCACTGCCAGTTTCTATAGGCTCGTCTCTCTGGTCTGTCGTCTTCCTGGTTCTAAGCAAGACTCGTCCATTACCTTTCGTTCCAACGAAATTGTCAATGTCGCTGACCGTCGAGCTGTTAGAAGACAAATCGTTTGCTTGACGGTAAGCACCACCACAGAAGACATAATAGACACACTAGTTTTACAAGAGACTTTGATCATATATCTATAGCTTGGATTTGCTTTAACTCGAGCTAATACCGAAAAAAAAACTGCTAAAATCTGAAGGGGCGAAGGTAAATACGTATTGCACACACTAGTAAGAATATAATAGTAGTTCTACAAACGCACACTAAAATATTGAGTGGCACACAACTGCAAACGATGTCCAAGATCAAACGGACGACCAAGGAGGGGTGTAATAGCTAAAAGGGAACTTGTAGATAGGTATAACACTTCCATTTATTTTTTCTTTGACAAGAGGAGTCTGTACGATACCTGTTCCGCTTCCAAATTCAATAGGTTTATCATATAGCCAATATCTCCCCAAATTCCCCCAATTTCTCTGATTCTGGCAACTCGATCATCCACCGCCGCATTACATCACAGTGATGCCAGTAAGCAGCCGGTAATTTCCCCCGAGGGCAGTAACGGTCCGGGCCGTGCGGAGATAACTCTGGAGGCGGAACAGTAACGTCGCTCACCATCATACGCCTGTTGTCTGTTCAAATTGGTTTAAATGTAGTAGTGTACTGGACTATTATACGTACCACATAGACGCGAAGAATACGAGAGTTTTGTTTGATCTATCACATTCGAGTCACATCGAAACATAGGCCCAACGTTGACTGGGTCTTTATTCTTTATCGCGTTATAAACTATGTTATAAAAACACGTAACGTGGTAACATGAAAATTTAAGTGAATAAATTATTAATTAAATAAAAAAAACTTTTTTAAACAGGCTTTTAGATCTCCACACATCATTTAGGACCAAAGTGCTTGGACACAAATCCAACGAACCCAACTCGAAGGGGTTACCTACGTCATGTTATTTAGAAGTTTCTATGGTCACCCTCTGTCTCCATCATCAGACCAGCTCAATGGTACCATAACATTGCCTTGTCACCGAATTTACATAAGTATGTCAAATTTCGCTTGATCGCTTTTTAACTACGAAAAATATATTACACTAAAGCCCTTTAAATAATACCAATATATACAATTTTAAGCCTCAAAGGTTGTAAACCCGACGCAAGATTATTATGTCTTTTATAGGACAAGCTGCATGAGACCCATGTACATCTTCATTCCCCTATCAAGATTAAAACGACTATTGCAGAAAAGTTCTGGGAATCCTCGACCGCACTTAGATTTAATCCAGTCGGTTTAAGTCAGGGTTACCAGACGTGCAAATATGAAATTGACGCTTTCCGTACGAAGAGAGTAGATCTCGTAAAGATATGTAAAAGGATTTGACAATTTGATGGCCATGGAACGAAATTTCCCCATTGTGGGACAAGGAGAATTTTAGCCACCTGACAACCCTGGTTTAACTATTTATAAGGCTGCAGTTATAGTATGGCATATATATTTGGCTGCAGTAGTATACGGTGATACGGTATATGCTACCGTATCGGATATAACCAGTATTGGAGCTGATCGTAAAAAGGTACGGTGCAGTATTTTGAGAGGATTTGCGTTTGCTATTTCGAGTTATACGGCTGAATTTCGGTTTAAATTCTCGATTGGTTCAGATTTGCCAGCTCTCAGCGCCTGATGGAATGGTTACTGGGTTTATTGGACGTGGTTGGAGGATGACCCCAGCCGAAAGTGCTGCCATTATGCACGTACAAAATGCGCTACGTTTTATAAATGTAGTTTGTGCAATGATATTATTTATATGAACTGAGGTAGATACGTTTTACTGGGGACTGCGCGGTAATACAAACACAAGTTAATTAGCTTGAGTGAACGCAGTCCGTCGTGTGTCTGGCAACGACGCAAACGTACGATGCGCGATTTTGGAATGTGAGAAATAATGTTGTGTGTTTAGAAAGTGAAATAATTGTACTGGGACGGCTGTAAAAGTATGTAAGGGTGAAAGGGTGGTAAAGTACTATGGGTCTATGTAGGTAGCTGTAGTAAAATATCGCAATTTTTTGTACTGTTTTTAATGAGTATGGCGTCTCTATAATGGTAATACCTCATTGGTTTTGTGTAACCATACTATCAAGTAATGAAAAAAGCAGTTATAATCTTTTCAACGAATAATTATTTTAAGTACTGTATCAATACTTTTTTATGCACCTCCCTTTGCATAACTTGCCATCTGGTTAAAAGTGATTTCGCAATTTAATCTTCAGCCCACGCCCATACTTTCTCTCAGTTTTACGGCCATATATTGAAGATTACCCAGTTGCAGCTCGGCCATATATGTCAACTGGTATGGAGCTTACCTGGGCTATGAATCATATTGTCGTGAGTTTCTAGTCTCGATATTAAAGTTTTTTCAAGTGAAACTTCTTATGCGACTTCCAACGTGGTTGCGTTAAACGTTTAACGCTACCATGGAGGGGAAATAGAAAGAAACAGAGCGAGAGTTTTAGATGCCATCTATGAGGAAATTTTGAAACTTGTACATCCTTCTCATAGTTTATTAGTTCACTAATATTTGCATAGATGGCAGAACATGCGACTTCCAACAAGGTTGCGTTAAACGTTTAACGCTATCATGGAGGGGTAATGAAAGCACTGATGCGTTAAACGTTCAATGCTCCTGGGGAGGGGAAAGAGACAGAGCGAGAGTTTCACTTCTTCCGCGCGGAGGGACTCGTAATAGGCTTGCGTTTGACCGCCGGCCGCCTCGTATTTTTGTTCCACCAAAAAAAAAAAAAGACTGGCCTTAATTTTAAAATTATTTTCTTTGAAAAGTATTTTTTAATAATGTAATCTTACTTTATCTTAATGTATTGTTTTATTTGAGGTGCCAATGCTCACATTCTAGCCGTCCGTATGGTGCCAGCATAAAACCTTTACTTAGAAATGGCTGTATAAGGCATACGATATATCTCGTATCTGGCACCTGAGAAGAAACTGGCATACAATGTGTTAATAATGTGTTATATGATTAATTACGGGATATTTACCGTGGTAAGGTTGTGGAATGAGCCCCGATATTTCGGCGCAGTTACAAGCACCATGGTAAATATCCCGTAAATAATCATATAACTTTAGTGAACAACCGTGATAGTTTAAAACAGTGTTTCAATAACGTGTTTCCATATTTCGATATTGTATAGAACTAACACGGACGGACAAAACGAACTTATAACTACCCCTTGTGGTACTACGGGACCCTAAAAAACGTTTAACACGCCTTTAAAAGCTTACGTAAAATTATAGAAAACCATATTTCCATACGCCTAGAGCGCGGCTCAACAAATTCTCAGTAACGAAATCAATCTAGATAAAACCTCGAGCACGCACCTGACATTTCTAATTTTCTAGCCTAAATGCAGTTCGATCATCGAACTACTAGTCGGACAGAATGGAATAAACGAGAAAAGCAATATCAGTTTATTTTCACACTAAACATTTTAATTGTCTTAAGTTCTAAACCTACGGCGTTTTGGCTAACGGCCGGCTCGTTAATTCGTTAACCTAACGTACCGCTGTCCTGAGACAAAGACCCTGGCACCCATCTGAATAGTCCAGATCAGGTCTATCCAAGCTTGGCTACTGCCCCTACAGACTTTCCTTGCGACCGTTAACATGATAGTGGGTAATTGCCTTGTTGGTTATCAGATTAGATGAAGCTGGGATATTCATATGGTTTTAAACTAGCTTAAGGGTTACTTTTGATTCAAAGCACGGCGTTAAGTCCGTAATACTGCTTCCTAGAAGTAATTTTCACATTTACTTCTGCTCTAGAGATTAAATAATTATCAATACAAAAAAGCGGCCAAGTGCGAGTCGGGCTCGCGCACTGTACGAGAAACGATGGTGAAAGAACTTTGACACCAACTCGCACTTGTTATGTTATACTATTTATATTTATATACATTATTTATGTTAGAGTGTGTACTATAATCATACCAAGTTTGACGATTGTACGTATTACCGTTTTTTTTAAGCTAATACAAAAATACGTTTGATAAAAAACGTTTCTTCTAAAGGGACACCCCTTTATTTTTAATTTTTTTACTTTATTATTGTTTCTTAGTTAATTCGCCGAACATATACGCATTACATATTTTGTGACAATTTCAACTGGCTATCTGTTACGGTTCGAAAGGTACAGCCGTTTATTGGTACGACAGACGGACGAGCAAACATCGTAGGCTTAGTAATAGTGTCCCTGTTTCACCCTTTGGGTACGGAACCCTAAAAACCGACTTCAAAATTATTTTAGTAAGTGGGCTTCTACAAAATTATTCCTTTTTCTAAATCAACATGCGCTTGAACGATGGGGCGATGGTGGCCGAGCGGTAGCATGTGCGCTCTACAATCTGACGACACCCGGTTCAATCCTCGACCCTGCACCAATGCCCTGTACCTGAATAAATTATGTGCAGTTTCGATGCCATCACTAAAAAACTGTGAACGAAAACCGATATGTCCAAGAACCTTAAAAGTTGTCCTCAGAGACGTTTGATAAGTGGAGCATCCGCTCGCAATCAAAAGACCGTTCATGACTGAAGTAGAAATAAACACCAATTTAAATTAAAAAAATAGATTCAAACTCAATTTGCATTATCCTTGCACCTCGTACTCGAGATAAGTATCCTGAAATAAATATATTATTTACACATGTAGTACCGCATAGTTGCCACCGCTCGTGCACTAGTTGAGAGTTAGTAGAATAAAAGAATTTGTAGATGGCCACCCACATCCGCCATCTTGCCCTTCCCGCTAGTCGCACCCGTCATTCGCAGTTTAGTGCTCAACCGTTCAACACTATTTTTCGCACTAACCCCCTAGGCTCAAAGAAAAAACCAGTTATGTCGAAACGCAAACGTGATAGCGATCTCGACCTTATTAGTGATCAAATAACAAAAGAAACCGAGACGAGCGCGAAAGGAATCGACGTAATCATCGTCGAGCGAAACAAACTCCAAGATTGTCGATGAAGGTAGGTACCTAACATATCTACTTATTTATCACATGCCTTCCACACCGGTATCTACTTTCGTAGAAAAAAAATGCATTCGAGCTGATCTATGGACTGCCTCACCGAATTTTATTTACCTAAACCCTTTCATGACTAAATCCGAAATATGTTTTTTTATTCTTATAAAATGCATTCGAGCTGATCTTTGGACTGCCTCACCGCATTTTATTTATCCTTTCTTTAATTTCAATATAATTTTTATAACAAAATGCACTCGAGCTGATCTTTGGACTGCCTCACCGTATTTTATTTATCTTTTCTTTAATTTCAATATTTTTTTTTATTTATAACAAAATGCACTCGAGCTGATCTTTGGACTGCCTCACCGCATTTTATTTATCCTTTCTTTAATTGCAATATAGTTTTTTTTTATAACAAAATGCATTCGAGCTGATCTTTGGACTGCCTCACCGCATTTTATTTATCCTTTCTTTAATTTCAATATATTTTTTTATTTATAACAAAATGCACTCGAGCTGATCTTTGGACTGCCTCACCGCATTTTATTTATCCTTTCTTTAATTGCAATATAGTTTTTTTTATAACAAAATGCATTCGAGCTGATCTTTGGACTGCCTCACCGCATTTTATTTATCCTTTCTTTAATTTCAATATAGTTTTTTTATAACAAAATTCATTCGAGATGATCTTTGGACTGTCTCAGGGCATTTTGCTTACCTACCTCCAAAAAAAAAAAAAAAAAACTCATAAAATGCACTCGAGCTGATCTTGGGACTGCCTCACCGCATTTTATTTTTCTACACTCACTAAATTTGCGCTCTTATGAACTTGGCATGTTAAAGCTAACGCAAATCGAGCTGATCTATGGACTGCCTCATCGCATTTGCTAAAAAATGCCTACCACTAAAGAATGTACTCGAGCTGTTATCGGACTGCCTCACCACATTCCAGGTGCTTACTAAATAACACATGTTATACATAGCATATTCGCACTCTGACATACATAATATATCTATAATATATACAGAGATAGCCTCTGCAGAGCCAAGTACTGAGTTACCCTCTGAACTACCCACATCTCTGTCCGATGTGGAACAAGTCCCAAACGAGACCAACAAAGAGGTGGACAACTCCACCCTTGACAAAAGACATATTGGATATCCTACGAGATAATCCCGAAAACAAGGTCCAATATGGCCCCAACATACACAAAGTGCTCCCGTGTAACGGGACTTTGCTAGGTGCACCTATGGTAAACCCAAAGATTAAGGCAATACTACCTGAACTTCTAGTCCACCACGACAAGGCCCTAGAGTATCAGTACAACTCCTTGGATTGATCATATCCCACCTCGCGACGTCCACGTCTTCCCTGTTAGGTGCACAAAACAAAGACACTGAGCTTTTAAAGAAGCTTATGGATGCGTGCAGGCTTCTGTGTGACATTTTCAGCACTCAGACTCTGTCACTAGATTTTTTTTATTGTCTGTACTCAAAAAAGACGTGAACACACAGATAATGTCCTCCAAAACAGACAGGTTTTTACTCGGGGAAAATTTACCTGACACACTAAAGACAGCAAAAGCTGTTTTCAAATCCAGTGCTGAAATAAAAAACAGCTATAATAAAAATGACAAAAGCCCGCAGCCGTCAACATCTAAAGCCGGCAATTTAATCGCGATAGCCCCGCCGGCTCCTTTTCGGAAACCGCCGGCGCCATCACAGAAGAGTCGACAGCCTGCCTCTCACCAGAGTCAGCCCGCCAAACAGTACAGAACGTCATCGCAGCTGCAGAGGAACACCAACAACCATCACCGGACTTAAAAGAGGTAAAATATGCAGGACGCTTAGCCTTATTAAACAATCAGTGAAAACAAATCACCAACGACAAAACAATCCTGTCTTGGATCTCAGGCCACAAACTAGACTTCTCTAGTCCAGTCTGCCAAACTAATCCGCCTGCAATACCAAACTATACACCTAAAGAACTAAAACAGTTCAAAGAAGCCATATCCGAACTATTAAAGATCGGTGCTGCTTCAGAATGCGAACATCGCTACGACCAATTCGTTTCTAGCGTATTTTTAAGAACCAAACGGGAAGATGTGGTTCATTATAAACTTAAAAAAAAAAAAAAAACTGACCATTTTCAGTTCGAAGATTTACGTAAGGTCTTAAACATGGTATTCAAAGATTTCCTAATGGCAACATTTAGATCTCAAAGATACACATAGAACCTACCTCTTACTTAATATACATAAACAATCTAGAAAGTACCTAAGATTTTTAAGAAGTACCCTCTCCAGTATATATTTCGACGATATATATACCTAATGTCAGATTCGTTTAAATCTATCTAGATAACGTAAAAATTACAAACAAATTGCTCTCAAGCTTAGGATTTATAGTTAACTTCAATAAGAGCGTCTTGACTCCTTCCACTTCATGTAAATACCAGGGCTTCATAATTAACTCACATGAACTGAACGTCAAATTACCTAATGATAAACGAGAGAGAATCTCACCAAAAAAAAAAAAAAAAAAACATTAAACAGATCATGCAAAATAAGACAATTTGCACAACTAGTGGGTCTATTACTGTCCGCTTGCCCCGCCATCGAGTACGGATGGCTATACACAAAACAACTAGAGCGTTGTAAATACCTCAACTTACTAGGTCACGACGACTATGACAAGACTATGAAAATCCCATGATCCCATGAATGGTGGCTTCAAAATATCCCCCGCGCAGTAAAAAAAGATAAAAAATTACAACTACAGCTTAGAGTTGTGTTGTATTCTGACGCCTCAACAATGGGGTGGGGGGCTGCATGCGGGGAACAAAACTGCCAGTGGGCCGTGGTCTAGTGAAGAAAAAATAAATAAATAATACTTCATTACTAACCAACTCGAACTGTACCCTCAAAATTTTCGCCAAAAACTATACGGATTGCTAAATACTAATGCGTATAGATAACTCCACTGCTATTAGCTACATAAATAAAATGGGTGGAATTCAATTTCCCCACCTAACTGAAATAACAAAAAACCTTTTGCAGTGGTGCGAACAAGGTAGAATCATTGTAGTTGCTTCATACATTACGTCAGTTGACAACGCAATAGCAGACAAGGAATCACGATGCTCACATCCTGATATCGAGTGAAAACTGGGAGATAATGCATTTAGAAGCATAAAAAATAAGTTTGGGCAAAACGACCAATTTTTGCAAGCTGTATTAATAAAAAATGCGATTTATATGTTTCTTTGCAGTAAGGCCTGAATGCGTTTAATGTCGACGCTTTTACAATAAACTGGTCGTCGTGGTTTTTCTATGCATTTCCGCCGTTCTCAATCATCCTAAAAACCCTGCGGAAAATTAGGACAGACCAGGCACAGGACATCGTAGTGATCCCTATGTGACCTACGCACCCCTGGTATCCTGTATTTAGACAACTTCTCTTATCAGATCTGCTTATTCTCAAACCCAATGAATGGAATGCGAGATAATGAATATCATTATCTGCGCTGCTGAGGCGAAGTATGCCCCCATCATCAATTGACATCATGCTGGCATGCCTGAGAAACAACTCTATTAAACAATACGACGTATGCTTAAAGCGATGGTACAGTTTCTGTTTACAAAACGATCGCACCATCTTTGAAGGTTCTGTACCCACAGTTCTGTATTTTTTAACGAAAAATTTCCAGTCCGGTGTCCAATACAGTACACTCAATAGCTATAGGGGGGCATTTTCCCTTCTGATAGGTTCACATATTTTCACAGACGACATAATAAAAAGGTTTTATATAGAAAACTTTAGGATTACAACGTGAAATACAACGTGACTTGGGACACGTCACAGGTACTAGACTTCTTGAGTAAATGGTACCCTAACGAAACGCTTCCACTTGAAATACTTACAAAAAAATTGTCACATTATTAGCCCTTGCAACTAACTGCACAAAGAGTACAGACATTACATACAATAAATATAAACAATATTGAATACACAACAGCACAAATTAATATTAAAATACACGATTTAATCATAACCTCAAAAGCAGGCATAAACCAACCTGTTCTTCACATCCCTTTTTTCAACGAAAGACCTCAGATATGTCCAGCTAAAACGGTAATGTCGTACATTACCAAACAGCCTCACTTCGTAGAAATAATAAGCTCTTCATCGCTTTTAAGAAGCCTCACAAAGAGGTGACCACGCAAACAATTAGTCGGTGGATAAAGGCCACACTTAAAGATTGCGGCATTGATATCAACATATTCACAGCACACTCCACCCGATACGCGTCTACCTAAAGAGCTCACCAATTGGGTGTCAACATCGACGTCATTAGAATGACAGCAGGGTGGAGTGGCACTTCGGCCACTTTTGGTCGCTTCTATCAAATATAGATTTCTTTTTGATTGACAATGATCAAACTTCCTTAGCTAGAGCAGTATTTAACCATAATTAAATTAAGTTAGATACTCACAAAGATTATATAATAAGATTTCCCTGTACTAATGCATAGATAAGATAGCTTCATTATGTGGTTTCCTACTGATTATTGATGTATATTCTTATGAGAGAATCACATAAGCGATTGATTATGCCTCTAATAAAGACTGGTACTTGTACTTAACCAGTAATTTCTTTTCTATAACAGCGGTGATATTGCCGAAAATAACTCTCAACCTCTACATGTGTAAATAATATATTTATTTCAGGATACTTATCTCGAGTACGAGGTGCAAGGATAATTTATGATTAAACGAACTAAGTGAAGTTCTATCATAATTATCCGTAGCACCTCGTACGAAGAGATAAGTATCAATCACCCACCCATCCCCATAGCTAGCTTATGTTACCCGAATAAACTTCCGGTAATATCACGCAACTGTAACGATACTCTAAACTAAATGACGGGTGCGACTAGCGGGAAGGGCAAGATGGCGGATGTGGGTGGCCATCTACAAATTCTTTTATTCTACTAACTCTCAACTAGTGCACGAGCGGTGGCAACTATGCGGTACTACATGTGTAAATAATATATTTATTTCAGGATACTTATCTCTTCGTACGAGGTGCTACGGATAATTATGATAGAACTTCACTTAGTTCGTTTAATCATAAAACATTGTCTACGACTTTCACCAACTGAAGTTTATGTTGTACAAGACCTTATAAAAAAGCGAATCCGTTTAGTTTCTAAAGTCGTATGAAACTAAATTAAGCTCTGAATTATTTTACCTCAAAACGATTCCATGAAATACCTAATTTCGCTCACAGAAGTTGCCGAAAAATATAAAAAAATACTACGGATTAAAGTTTTCATTCAACTCGTTATTTTTCTGAATTATGTACGTGATACATTCAAAGGTTCTCTGATAAACGAAAATTATTAAAATATTTCAATCTTGCTGCGTCAGGTACACTTGCTTCTTTATCAAAATTTTATCATAAATGTTGATGAAAGAAGAGTATCTTTTATTTTCTATTTAGAAGTTTTCTTAAAAGTTGTGATGACAGAAAGACCATTGTCCATTATGAACTTTGCAAGCAGCAAGTTCAGACGAAAACAATTGCACTGATAATATTTGTGAATAGTTCTCTAATCTTCTAAGTCTGCGTGCTTGATCTTCGACCACATCGTCGCTTACCAACTGGCGAGTTGGTGGTCAAACGCGTACTTATCCGCGATTAAAAAATGTCTGATCTGGGACACAACCATACAACGTGACCAATGTCTTTTGGAAATCAAAATAAAAAGCTAAATATTTATTACAGTTTATGATTATTAACGGCATATTTACCGTAGTAAGGTTGCGGATGGAGCTCCGGATATTTCGGCGCAGTTACTATCCGCGATAAAAAAATGTCTGATCTGAGACAACCATACAACGTGACCAATGTCTTTTGGAAATCAAAATAAAAAGCTAAATATTTATTACAGTTTATGTTTATTAACGGCATATTTACCGTAGTAAGGTTGCGGATGGAGCTCCGGATATTTCTGCACCATGTTCACGGGCAGACTGAAAAATGCGGGTGGTTGGTCAAACAGTTCAAAGTTAGGTGCAGACAAAACGATCTACCCTTTTTCTTAGGTTTGCTACGGTTATCACTGGAACTCCAACTCGAAACTAAGTCCCGACAAAACACACTCACTGTCACATACTTCCCGTGAACGTTGTGCATGTCATCATCATCACCGTAGGACGTCTACTGCTGGACACAGGCCTCCCCCATCAATATCCAAATGAGAAGGTTGGAAGCGGCCTGCATCCAGCGTTTCCCTGCGATCTCTTTTAGGTCGTCTGTCCATCATGTGAGTGGATGTCCTACGCTGCGCTTGCCGGTCCGTGGTCTCCATTCGAGAACCTTTCGGCCCAAAAACTACTTGCAACACTTTATTTGAAAACCGTCGTTACGTCATGCCTATAGCGCTTTTGTATATTACCTTGCGACGAACCGAGCAAGACATGTACTCGATGGTAAGCGTTGCTACAATCTATTTCATTTCCATCCCTAAGTTTCTCCATCCGTTCTCCGTAAGAGGCAACGTATTCCAAGCTCTCAGATTTGTCTTAAACTTCAACATTGTGAAGATAAACAAGAATCCTACGTCTAAGTGGGATATATCTCAGACCTTCATGCCTACACCTTTCCAGCCCTTTATCCATCTAAGTCTTGGTACTTATTTCAACTTAGCACAGTGTTCACAGTAAGGATGTCAAAGTCTTGATGTAAGTCCTATTTGATAACCAAGCCATCGCGCTATCGGCTCAGAATTATTTGGAAGGAACATTAAACTTTAGCTGGAATACGTAAAATCTATTTTGGTCCAACGATCGGAGAGCTATCTGTCTCATTCTTTCAGAAAATCGCAAAAAATCGCAATTAAACATCAAAATACATTGTAATTAAAGGCCATGCCTGGCAGAAAGGGATAGAGTGCTGCCGGACTTTCTATCTAATTTGGTCTGGTTTTTTCTGTGATGTTTCTGTATAAATTTGATCTTTAATATTATTTCATTATACAAAAGTCGGAATAACCGATTTTTATTATACTCAATCCAATCGATATAAGAACCTTGTTTTTTTTTTTGTGATAGCAGATAATCCACTAAAGTTAATTCCTGTCAGAATTCATAGTCCGTATAGAAAATACTGGATCTGCCTTGGATAGCTGCAGTGCAATTGCAATGCAGATACCATTGTAATTTCTATGGATTTTGTTTTGCATTGTATAAAGTCCGGCAGGAATTAACAAACAAGGGTGACTCCGAAGACTAACCGGATCGTCCATTGCTAACTAGTTGCTGTCTAATTGCTTCAGCGATCTGTTAAGAACACCCAGTTGAACAACGCTACAAACGCTTTGATTAAGGAGTTTTTTATATTGTCTTTTCTACATCGCCTTTTCTAAATGTGTGCAACACTCTTACTGTGTCGAATGATATGTATGTGGTGATCTTGATGAATTTTGTTTGTCGTAGGCACATGGTAGGGCTTAGCTGTAATCTCATATTTGAGCTGCGGGAAATCCGGCCGCCAGACCGCGTTATGTTTGTGTTTAGGTAGATGGGAATTGGGTTAAGAGAAATTAAGTGTAGGCGTGTAGAGTACGCAAATTGACTCAGGTTTTCTGCCCTCTTGTCTACTGAAACTCTATCAGTTGTTATTTCATCTACTAAAATAGATTCTCATTTTATTATGATATCTAGAAATATGGTAGGTGGGTGGGGGTGGGTAGGTACGCTGCCAGAATGCTAACAGAACGAAAATTCTCTTAATATATGGATGTCTTCAAGTCGCGAGTGAATCGGTTTCTTCTAGGCAGGTGTGCTCCATCAATGGACCGTATCATCGCTTCACAACAGGCGAGACTGCGGTCAAACGCAAGGATTATGTAACATAAATAACTGACCAAGAGCGTGTAAGTACTTATTAAGCGTGTAACATATGGTAAGTTTCCGTAGCCAAAGCTATATAATAGTGGTTACATTCATAGTTCATGAATAAGTGGTAAGGTATAGAAAAAATCGTTCGAATAAAGCTAGGTAGGCAGCCAAATTTCAGAGATGTATCATCCCAACATAATATATACTTTTTATGGTTTAGAAAACAGTTTGTTAAGATCATTTTACAAAAAAAATCATTAACGTTTGAGCTAGAATGTCTGAATATATTACAGTTTTATCGCCAATTGAGTTTTAAAACTCAAAAGTTATAATCAGAAAATTTTCGTAATAATTTGATTAACGGTTTTTATATATATGTAATTATGTATATACGTCCTTTCAGCATAACAAGTGACAAGTTTTTATGTCTATACGTTCGTTGTGTTATGTGTTTAGAAATGGAGTACCAATCTTTAGTGAGCCATATTTCGCATAGGATACACTTGATAAAAAGGGATCTATAAAACTTTACCTTCATTTTAAAAGACCTATTCAACGATACCTCACAAGAAGGGGTGCAGTAGAAAAAACGAACTGGATACATATACACACGCTGAGCGTCGTCAGTCGGGCGCTACCATGGGCGCTACATATCACATAAGCATACACTAGCATGTCAGTGACGCGGTCACGCTAGCATGTCGGTGACGCGCACCCATATGTGTTGCCCCTTCCAAAAATAGCTCAACTCTGAGATCTATTCTAAAACTGTAATTATGCAAAGTTTCATGAACGTATCTTAATAACTATAAAAGTTGGAAGGTCCCAAAAAATTTGCACGGGCGCTCAGTCGTACATACAGACAAACAAACAGACAGACAGACAGACGGGCAGAAAGAACTTATAAGGGTAACTTATAACACTACGGAACAAGGGCGTCAAGGTTGTCTGCTGGGACAGTTCGACTAACCTGATTTAGGTCCGATGCATTCACACCCGCCACACTCCCTACCATCTCTCCCTTGTTTATTTGATCCCAGGGTGTACCGTTTCAAATTTTAAACCCCAGAAAATGTTTCAAGTTTCCGAAAGATCCGCCAAAAATACCGTTGTCGTGCTTTTAACTTTTTAAAGTAAGACACTTGTATCGTAAGAAAAACACCATCGGTGAAAGTTAAATGTAAAGGCAGCAGTAGCCCAAAAACTGGCAGCAAATAGGTGAAGGCAAACAGTAGCAGTGTTCAGAAACATAAATAGTGGGGTTTTACGATCGGAGTACTGTATACAGTTCAAGGTGGTTCAGCAGTACGGGCGGTGCATCTGGGACACGCTCGTTTTATTTAGGTCTGGCCTTTATTTTAACGTTTCAGTTTAGAAATGCTGCTGTAGCATTTTGTGGAAGTCTTAAAACCCGCAGGTTCAAATTTATTATAGATTTGATGACTTGTAATAAGTACCTACTATTATCTGGCGAGAGCTATGCTCGGAGTCTCTGCGCGATAAAATCCGGAACGATAATATTCGCCGAATAACCAGTCACCGAAATAGCTGCTCAGATTTGCAAGTTGAAGTGGCAATGGCTAGATTACATCGCTCGAAGAACCGATAACCGATGGGAAGAAAGGTTCAAAAACTGGAAGACGCAGCGTAGGTAGACATCCCACTAGATGAACCGACGACGTCGTGTGAGTCGCGGGCATCCAGTGGATGCAGATGGCAGGCTGTCATTCAGTGTGGCGTTCCAAGGAAGAGTCCTATGTTCAGCAGTGGACGTCTTCTGGCTGATGTTGATGATGATAACTGTTATCTGTGGAGTGACGATAAACATAAATCAACTGGAAGTGTCTGCGTATCTGTATGTGGTATCGTAGACCTGAAACGGTTTCACCGATTTTGATTTAGTTTTTTTTTTTTTGTTTGAAATGTGACTTGATCGAGAGTATTCTTAGCTATGATACATGAAAACCTGTTAAATAGATCCTGTAGACCTGTGTAGTCCTGTTAGATGAAGAATATCAGCTCTTTTATAGGGGGCTTAAAAATTTCAATTTATACTTCTTGACAACGTTTCGGTACTGTGCACAGTGTAGTAATATTTTGTTCGTGTACATTTCTCTTATTTTCCTACTCGATAGAGTAGAAATTCTAGTGAACCAAATTGAAATAATTGCCCCAATACTCCGACCTTTGCAAACTGAAACCACATATTTATTCAGCTGGCTCCGTTTGCCTAGTTCAAATATTCCTCTCCAATCTTACCTAATGACTAGACCTATCTCCCTGTAAGGCTGAAACAGAACATGTCTATCATCTAGTCAACAGTCCTCAGCTAATAGCAACAGAAGGCTAGATCACTGTGATTCCTGGGAGCCTACCCTTTACTAAATTTAGGTCCTTTACGTTGACTTACCAAAATATAGTAATGTATATTTTGGAAACCACAAATACAAAAGAGACATGAATGGATGTCCCAGGAAGAGGCCTATGCCGGAAGGCAAGCTAGAAAGAATACAACGGAGCCGATGTGATAGATTAATAAAATTAATAATATTATAATAATCTGAAATCTAAAATATTTAAATAACAAAAATATAATAATTAATGAATTTTACAGTAAAATAGATAATTGACATCATTGCAAGATGAGAACCAAGAAACTTGACCAGCATAGAAGGCTATAAAAAAAATTATATTTTCGTGATGTTAAATTTCCGTTATGTTGAAATATAATTTCTACCTCCCTTTAACTTTATCTCGCTCTTTCTACTTTAGATGGAGCAAGAAGAGACGAGATAAGGCTTTATACTCTAACCCCCTTACTAATAAACGTGGAGTAGTCTTTGAATAGTTACGCCGTGTTTTGTCTTTTTCTCTCATTCAAATTTTGAACTCGATCGAAAAAGACAAAAGATGGAGTAACAATTCCAAGGCTACTCCACGTTTATTAATAAGGGGGTTAATGATTGTCGTAGGTCTCCGGAACAACTTGACTTACGATGTGACAGATTGTCGACACGGGTCGTAATCAAAAAGCTTAGAGAGGAATGGGATGGGCGCATCAGTCCGAACTGCTACGATAGGCTTGCTACAAATGAGGATCAGAAATTAATATACCTTTGAGCAGGCCTAACTAAAAGAAGGTCGTGGAATAGGGATTGTATTGTCAAATAGACTTTATTAACAGTTCTACTTCATCATCGATATTAGCCTACGAAGTCCACTACTAAATAATATAGGCATCTCCCAAGGCCGCCTACTGAACCCTTGGCAGTGACTAGTTAAGAGCTAGAAGCATCTGAAGAGGCGATGTTTTTAAAAAAAATATAATTATTAGGCTTGCGTTTGACTGCCAACTCGCCTGATGTAAAGCGATGATGCGGTCTACGGTGGAGCACACTTGCTTAGCAGAAACCGATTCACTCGTGATTTGAAGACACCCAGATTGTAACCATCGGGGAACACCCATTCAGGCAGCACATTCCACAGACTAGCAGTTCGCGTAATAAAAGTGAAAGTTTTAAAAGATTTGTTTTCCTCTTGAGAAAAATACTTGGTTTAAAAAAAACTGATAAAACTGCAAATCATAATTGGTAATTTAGTTACCTTTGAAATTGCTCAAAGAAACCGATCAAATAAGAAACATCTGAGCGTTACATTAATACTTGACTTTGAATAAGTTTACGAGGGCACGAATCGAGACCTCGAGGCATCGGAATATTTTATTGGCTGTTCGTGAGTTGTGGTTTATGAATCGGTAAACCTAGAGGGCTCGTGGGTCGTTTGGGTCTAGAATTATGTAAAAGGTATAGAGCGTGTTAGACATGTCTACATATTCGTAGCAACAAAATTCACCAGCTGTCACAATATACTATTTTGTCGTGGTGTACTGTATGTGTGCTTGTACCGAGACATCACCAAACGTCTCCAACGGAAGACCAGCGCTGGTTAACAGCCGGCATTATGTTGAGTTGGGGCCGATTTGTGACCTTATATTATAACTTGTCTATACCTAAGCAATTTTTTTAAAACCTAATTTGGTCACAAATAAACTTTTTCTTTCTTTCAAAGTTATTTTATAACTACTACGCTATTCTTTGAACTGAACATAGTTGTGTAGGAATTAATAAATATAAATAAATATTAATAAATATAATTAATAGATTGAATCAGTCGTTACTATGGAAGTCTCAAAACGTCTAAAACGTCTAACCTTTGCCTGAAGATCTGCGCTGGCGGAGTAGTCTGCTGCCAGAGAGAGTGTAGCGTTGCTTTCATAGGTAGGACCCAAGGCCATAGACAAAGAGAGCTCGTTCATAAACTGCAGGTTTACTATATAAACTCCTATTGTTCGAGCAGACGAGATGTCCAAGTTTCGCCGTGCCGTATAGTCGAGTCGGCCTATTTCTGCTGCACGCCTACCTCATATAAAAGCAACGCTACAAGAGAAACAAAGAAACTACACGGACTAAAGTCTTCGCCCATTTTTATATAAACAAACGTTGAAAACATCTGTCAAGCTCTGTATTTATTCGTTAAATGCTAATACAATTGAGAGCTCGTCCTTTGTGGAGTAATCGGGCGCATCACCATCGATCTGAGATCACAAGAAATGATTAATTCATCCCTTCTCTATGCTAATTTCATCTTCACGCCAAAACACCTGATGCTGTTTACTTCGGTTGATTAATGTCGCTAAAGAGTATAGTTACAATGGGGAGGATTTGTCGTGCGTCATTTTGAGTAACGCAAGAAAATTGTTGTATTTATTTTAATTCAATATTTCGCCCTTACAAGCTATGGACTAAACAAACACAAAAACAAAAGTATACAAAAGTAGTTTGAAGTGCTTTGATTCCAAATTTTTTGTGCTAGTCAGTGGAATGCTCTGCCTGAATGGGTGTTCTCCGATAGTTATAATTTGAGTGTCTTCAAATCAAGATAGAATCGGTTTCTTCTAGGCAAGCGTGCTCCAACGTAGACAGCAAACCTATAATTTTTTTTTAGAATAAAACAAGAAAGTTTAATGGCTATGTAAATAGCAGAAATAATACTATAAACCTTTGGATGTTGTGGTACGTACTCACGCAGTCGTGCGATTGTTCGTGACGCGTAACCTTTACTTTACGAAACGATCAGCTCTATATAGATGCGTTGTCTCCGAGGCGTCAGAGGAGCCCTCCAGTGAGTTCAGGTCTACCGTTAATATTTTATAGGTTCAGACGTCGTTAACTCGATGGCTCGGTCACATTCGCGGCGAAAGGTTCACGGACCAGATTTGATGAATGTATCGCATTAGATTAGCTGAAAGGGTGGCCCGCCAGAATTAAACCTTTACATACAGTAACGTATTTACGTCCTATGGCTGAAACGATGATGATGATACAGTAACGTACAAACGTCGATGTTTCGTGCACGGACTTAGGTGTATCTGTTCTCTGCGGTTATTAGATCGTCTGGCTTGCCACGTCGCCTGAGCAAACAATAGCAGAAATAGCCCCGTCGTATGCTCGCAGTTAGCCCCAGACGGTGACGTCACGAGCTAAACCCTCTGGAAGGCAGGAGTGCCCGCGGCAATGCGACATTTCGCGACAAAGGTTATACATTCACAACTTGGCTCATTCCATGCAAATGAACTCGTGGTTCGTTGAGCCACCGCACGCAGCCACCATCCTTTCACCCGCCACACGCCGAGGTCGAACAAACGGCCTCCCACAGTTACCGGCAAATATTGCTTGGTCATGCAGTCACAGCCAAAAGAATGCAAAAAACAGAGATGAAATAAACCCTTTACATAGAAGATCTCGCCTGACTGCAGTTATGTATTCAGTAACACTTGCATTCAAAGCTTTCACGACAGCTGCGTTTGTCGCGTTACCATACTACGTGATTTGGTTACGAATTGTCTGATGCAACTTGCAACAATATGTGTTTTTGTTTTGCAGAAAACTCGCTCTTATTTACCTGTGCTCAAAATATTTTTTTCGGCAGCAAGCTCGTTTACACGTTTGCTCACTGCAGACTTGGTAACAACGTTTCTGGCGTTGCAGGTGATTTTTGCTTTAATAAAAAGCGTCCTTGCTTTTGACTAGCTTTACTTTACTCGAAAATTCTCTAGGAATAATGCTATAATGTGATATTACCAAAATATTTGTTAGAACTGCAGACGATGTTATTTCGACTGCCACAAACTGCCTCAAGTGTTCAAAGTGCCTGATGGTGGATGGGGATGAAATGTTCTTGACTGGAGACCACGAACCGGAAGACGCAGCCTAGGTAGGCTTCCCACTAGATGGACCGACGACATAGTGACAGACGCTGGCATCCAGTGGATGCAAAAGGCAGGCTGTCGTTCAGTGTGCATATTAAAGGGGGAGGTTTATGTTCAGCAGTGGACGTCTTCTGGCTGATGTTGATGATGATGAAAGTGCCTGGTTGAAATGCTTTAGTTACCTGCAGTGGCATTGCTCAGATAACAAACTTAAACTAGTTTTAATGTACATCGCTCAAAACAGTGACTAAAAAGAGATAAACTTATTTACATATCTGTAGTTACTCAACAATAGGCCAATTTGAGACCCAAAACCTGAAAGCGAATCATAGCCTTCGTTTTATATGGAAACACGTCCAAGAATGTACACAATGACATCATCGGGTGACGAAACTTACGGTTCAACACAATGTGCTATCAAAAAAGTCAAAAAAAACTGTGCCTTACTGGGTGCAGTTAATGTCTTCAACTTTAGGTAATGGCGGTAAGATTTGTATTCATAATGGATATGATAATAAGACCGCTATAAATACTGTTACTGGATCCACGAAACTACAACACCAAAAAAAAATATTGAAAAAGTTATATGGTATACTAGCTTTTGCCCGCGATTTCGTCCGCGTAGAAGTCGAAAATGGTTCTAATAAGATTTTTAATTGGTTTTTTACACTAAATTAAACTTTAAGACAAACTAAAAGAAAACTATAAGTATTATTCAAGGACGTTTATATAATTAAGGTCCTTGGTATTATTATACACAACAAACGTCCCTATGAGCCCGTGTCCTAAAAGTGCATAACCTCTTTAAGCTACAAAACCTTCAAATGAGGTACTAATATAGTACGGTGACTTCCGAGACATCAAAATTTTAAAGAGTATTTGCTTCTGTTTTTAAGTGAGTTCAATCTTTTTTTAAATAAAATCGGATTGAGTTTTCAAATTTAAATAACTTTTTATTAAAATAAAAAGTAATTTAAATCAAACCACTAAGGAGTATTGATATCAACTTCTAGGCAAATCACCGCCAAAATAAATGTCTACCCCTTTTTAACCCCGTTAGGGGGAGAATTTCAATAAAATACGAAACACGTCTTCTTTCAATTGTGTTAAAAAAGGTTTATGCAAAATTTGAAGTAAATTGGACCAAGAAATCACGTTGTCCCATACAAACTTTGCCCCCCTTTTTCACCCCTTTAGGGTTAGAATTTCAGAAAATCCTTTCTTATCGGATGCTTACGTCATACAAAGAACACACCCTCCAAGTTTCAGGTCTCTACGATCGGCGGGTTAGGCTGTGCGTTGATCCATCAGTCAGTCATTCAGGACAAAGCCTTTTATATGTATAGAAAATTTACGGGATATTTACCGTGGTAAGGTTGTGGAATGCGCTCCCGATATTTCATTCATTTCATTGCAGTTACATGCACCATGTTCACGGGAAGACAATAACCATATAACTATAATCATATAACTTAAGTGAATAACCGTGATAGTTTAAAACAGTGTTTTATATGTTTATGGCCTAAAACAATAAAAAAATTGACATGGAAACATAAGGAAAAACAAGAGAGCTAGCTGTGTTTGGTAATAGGGGTACGAAAAGGTAAAATTTACACCAGTATAATATGAACAGAATAGGTAAAAGAGTGAAATAGTTATAATATATATAGGTTCTTCAACTGACGTCCGCAAAGGCGAGGGAAAAACAGTGGCAAAGGTGCCATTACTAAAATCTAAGAACCGCTACATAGAGATAAGTAAAAATTTAAAATGCAAAAATCGTTGTTTTTTTAAACAGAAGCTCCATGCTAAGCATCTTATTTACAGAAATATAATAACATCATCCAATTCCTGCTGCTTCTTCAGAATTAATTTGTGTTTCTTTCATTTAAATTGGAATATTCCAAAGGAATGCCCTGCCTTATGAAATATGCAGAAGAAACAATATTTAGCTAAGCGATCCCTGCTCTTACCAATTTATAAGAAAGCTGAAATGGCATTAATTTGATTCGTATCAGGATTTTTCTGGAACAAATTGGCCCAATTTGTTTGGGGACTAAGTAATTGCGTTATCTGAGCTCTTGCGTCAATTTGTCTTGTGCCTCGGAGGTTTTGGGGATTTGTTTCTCTTTTTATTTTTCGGTGTACTGTGGTTACACTTGAAGATTTCGAGTTGGGCTAATTAAGTATTTAATATTACCAGGTGAAAAGTTTCTACTGTTTGTAGCAGATTTAATGTATTTAAAAAAATAATAGCATAATTTATTTTGTTTCAGGTAAGATCATTGAGTCAGCACCTTCCAGAGACCAGAGACCTACAGAAAGCTCCGTCCGCCGGTTTAGTAAATTTCGCCAGTAATTTCCCAATTTTTCGGTAATAATATCAATAAAATATAATCCATATACGACATAATCGACATAGCTGTTTAAATTTGCAAGTTGAAGTGGCAATGGCAATCGCTCGAAGAACCGATAACCGATGGGGAAGAAAGATTCTTGAGTGGAGACCAAGAATCGGAAGACGCAGCGTAGGTAGGCCTCCTACTAGATGGACCGACGACATTGACAGAGTCGCTGGCATCCAGTGGATGCAAAAGGCAGGCTGTCGTTCAGTGGGAAGGTTAAAGGGGGGAGGTTATGTTCAGCAGTGGACGTCTTCCGGCTGATGATGATGGTGATGATAATCCATATATAAATTAGGATGTAAGCAATTATAAACAAAAAGTTGATAGTAACAAGACTTTATTGTTCAATTTTAAATAGTTTAACCCATACCCATAGGGCCACCATATCCGCCGCCTCCATACATGTTGCTGCCGCCCCTACCAAAGCCTTGGCTACCGCCTCCCCGGTTAATACCCCCCATGTTGTTATGTGCGCCGAAGTTCCTCGTGTTGTGGCCTTCCTCTATCTGTGGAAAGGAAATATATTATTAGGAACGTACTCTATTTGTACCCTTTGACAGATTTTTTTACCACCATTTTCGCACATTTCATAATAAATGTGCGAGTTAACTGACAAAATTCGGATCTGCCCTGATTTTCAATACTAAACTTATTTGATTTGATCACAGTTGCACTCAGTAATTCCAATCAGGCATTTACTTATTTTATTTTATTTATAAATCATAGGCTTGCGTTTGACCACCATCTCGGTCTACGATGGAGCACGCTTGCCTAGAAGAAACTGATTCACTCGTGATTTGAATACACCCAGATTGTAACACTGTGTGGTTTTATACCTATCACAAGTTAAAAAATATGCCAAAATGTGGCTATTAATTTTTCAAACCGAATTCATTATCCCCCATCGTCTACGGATATCAGTTACACAAAATCATTATAGTATACACATTAGTTTTAAAAGTCTGTATCAGCTTACCCTTCTGTAACCACTATCGGCGTTATCAAATACCCCACTGTCAACGCCGCCAGCTCCCATATATCCCTGGTTACCGAAACCGCCCTCCATTCCGTTCCCGCCACCGTAGTAACCCCCTCCTCCCATCGGGAAAGCGTAGGCACCCACTATGCACACCAATGCTATCACCACCTGTGAGGAAAATCATTATGATTACTTCCAGAGCATGTGAACTGAATTTCCACATATCCAGAATAAATAGTTTCCTGTCAGTCCTTATGACACATCCTTCCAATTATTAAATTGGAAGCATCCTCAGGACGTGTTGACTCTTCGAGCGCGATGCCGAGAAAATGCTCATTCTCGGCATGTTATTAGTATTTTACTTCAGGTTAGGTTAAAATCACACAAATATCTATAGAGAAAATAATTTATCCCAAAATCCTTATTGTTTGAAGCGACGTAGAAGCGGAATTATACTAGAAATTCGTCACATACAAATTGAACACGGACTTCTGCAAAGTGAAGCTTGATTCAATCAACTATTACATAAATATGTTAAATTTCATCTCAATCGGTTTAGGATAACTGGTCTAAAATTCAGTTGCAAGATTTGTCCCACACATACATACTAACAGGGCAAGTTAAATAAAAGCTTGTAAAAATGTTCCACTTACCAACAGACGCATTGTTATATTCTTTCTGGTCGTCTCCGAAACAATGAAGACATTAATGGTTAACGCATCTTTTATACTTATCTAATAGAGTTAATAACTTCTTAATGGCTCCTTAATTTCATGTCATAAAGGGCATTCAAGTTTAGTTATCTCGACCGCAGCCCTAATAAAATGACGGGGAATTCTATTCTACATGTATTCTTAGTATAATACGGTACTACAAATTAGTGGTTAACATAACGTAATTAAGGTTTAATGTCCTATGCATAATAATTGGAATTAGGTGAATCATGGATTTTTGAAGACGGGAAATTTCGTCAAAACTGGAAAACGCATTAGGGGCCATCTGTGCGCGTATTTTTCTATTTGCATACGTCATAGGCAGTGCTTGTTTGATTTAAACATTAATTTGTACAAGATACGTTGTGGACGGTGGTCGTGGTTGTAAGGATTTTCATAACACTGGCTTTTCGGTGAAGGAAAACACGTGAGGAAACCTGCATACGTACGGAGAAGGAATTCAATGGCGTATGTGAATCCACCAACCCGCACTGAGCCAGCGTGGTGGATAAGGCCCAATGGCCCTTTCGTGGTTAGGCTTCAGTCCAGCAGTGGACCAACTGGTAAAAGGCTGATTATGCTATGCAGTCGTAGAACTAAAATGGTTCTTTTGGTAAGAGTATCACAGTTCGGTGTAGCATTTCCATTGACGACCGGTCTTCTAAATGGTTTTATATAAAAACACTTGTACATAAATTTAGTTAAACATTGCCGTATACGTAAGTATGCAATCATAATAAAATATTTGATTAATTAACTAAATGCGTCCCGCGGTTTTACCCGCCATCCTACGGAAACCGTATACTGATAGGTAGAAAAAATAACGTTGCTTTTTGAAGATTTCCATCTCGTCAACCAAAAAATGTTAATGCAAGATACACCCCTCAGATCAGACAAACAAGGGAGATATGCTTTTTTACAATTATCGTTCGTGTTTGCTTCTATTGTTTCATAATATTTTTTTCACTATGTTCCTAAACCGCATAACGCAAAAACTATAAGTACGGCACAGTTACCTACTGATTTTTCACGCACACTAAGAAACTAGCAGAGATACCAATGAACTAACTAATAATCCACATTAAAACAAGAACTGGAAGGTCGTCTGCAGGGTGAGTTCGATTGAAGACATCAAGCCTATATCTCCCTTGCTTGTCTTATCTGAGGGCAACCCAAAAATCCATTTAGTCGTCACTGAGTTTTACCGAAAACAAACTTACACACAAACAATCGCATTTTAAATATTAATGTGATATTATAATTATATTAATATCATTGTATCACAGCTGTACACACAAATATTTCGTATTTAACAACCAATCGTCCTCATTTCTACGTACTTTGTTTTCACGGCAAAACATATTCTTCTAGAAGCATCTACAACACTAAATATACTGCTCTCTTTAACTCAGAAACTGAGCGCGATCTAGTCTAGCTAGATAATATCTTAAAAACACAATCTAATACAGCTTCATAATTAAAGCGCATCTCTGGGTAAAAAGAAGTAAACCCGAGGCAATGTAAATCTACTCTTACTACAGAGAAAAGATTAAAAAATACTACAGAAAGGCAGGTCCTCAACAAAAATCCTCCACTACGCTAGTGAGATCTGTTCACCCTTAGCCACACCGGTGTTTAATGAGTTATTGATGCTGGTAATGCACAAGGCACCCCGATAGATACCTCCATGATATCTGTGCAGGACTTATCGACTAGCTGATCCTCCAGTAGAACTGTGCAACCTTCCAGACCATGAAGCATTTAGTTTTGTGCTCACTTTGCCCCAACACCTGCATACTGACCTACCGTTGCCAACGATGCCGCAGTTTCTGAGGCCTCCTACTGGTCAGATAAAATAATGACAAATTGAATCGCTCACTCGATAAGAACACCAAGAAGATTCTTAATTCTTACTTTACACTAATTTCTTAGTGCATGCGACGACGGACACTATTATTATTTAAGTTAAACATGTTATCACTTAAGTGACAAATAATTGTCTTTGTGGTAATAAATTTCTTTAAACCTAAACCTAAGAAGATCGTCACCAAATCGAATAAGAACTGCTTTGAATCGAACGGAAGGCATTGAGCCCGTAACCCTAAGCGACCCTCAAGTGCGTGTACAAATCGCTTGCAAACCTCCAAATGAAGTTTGCGCCAGATGATGTTATTTTCTTATGTGGACCCATAGTCGTGACGTGAGCGCTGCACGCACACATTTGTATGCAATGCGCATGTAGTGTATTTGCTAGTTTAGTGTTCTCAAGAGGTTTCTCTGTTATTAACTAGTCTGCACTACACCAGAGTAAAGAACATAACAGGTAACGAAGCTCTTGTGTCTCAAAAGGAGAACGAAGTCTTAACTAATATCTATCTATCCATATATAAAAATGAATCCCTATTTGCCTTGGTCACGCCATACCTTGAGAACGACTTTACCGATTTCATTCGTTTTTTTTTTTAAGTTTTCTAAAACTTTGTAGAAGGTTCTTATGGAAAGAAAAATTTAGAAAATTGTGCAGAAAATTGGAAAATTTCAGAAACATTTACAACGATTTTAACTTCGCGCGTTTAACTGTTTTTTTTTTTAATAATAGGCCTGCGATTGACCACCATCACGCCTGATGTTAAGCGATGATGCGGTCTACGTTGGAGCACGCTTGCCTAGAAGGAACCGATTCACTCGTGATTTGAAGACATCCAGATTGTAACCATGGGGGAACACCCATTCAGGCAGCGAATTCCACAGACTAGCAGTTCGCATAATAAATGTGGAATCAAAGCTCTTCGTACGGGTTTTCGGAATATCAACCATAAAGCGGTGACGATTTTTCGTGTCCGCTCTGGCAGTCCGATAGAAAAATGGGCGGGAGGGAATTAGATTGTGCAGATCCGATGCACACTCTCCGTAATGTATCCGATAAAAAACCGATAGACTAGCAACTTTACGTCGATGCCCAAGACTAAGAAGCTTAGCCCGAACTAAGGATTCATTGCTGATGAGCTTCTTGGCCCGTTTTTCTATAGATTTCAATGCCTCAAGCTGGTACTTAGCTGATCCATCCCAAAGGTGAGAGCAGTACTCCATACACGACCGAACTTGTGCTTGATACAGTGATAGCAACTGTTCCGACGTGAAGTACCGTCGCACCTTTGATAGGATACCCAGCTTTTTGGCAGCCAATTGAGTCTTGCTCTCAATATAGGAGCCAAAATTGAGGGTTGATGTCAGAGAAACGCCCAAAAGCTCAAGCTGGCCAGTTATCGGAATGAATACATCCCGGAAAGTAGGAGCCAGTTGGAATGGCGTCCTTTTGGCGGAGAACGCCTGGGTCTTAGCAGCATTGAACTTGACCAGGTTGGCATCACCCCAATCGGAGACTGCCTTAAGGGACAGGTTCATGCGCTCGACCATGGCCTCTCTGAGAGACTGGATTTGATTTGAACAGTTCTAAGACTGGTCAACGTATGTCGGGTCAGCTAGTCTATTTATATAAATAAGTATAAAATAAAGCTTAAAATTGCTCTGTCTTGTTTTCATCTGTGACAATTTCCGTCAAAAAGAAGTTGACAGCAATTTTAAGCATTGCTTAACTTTTAAGTAAATAAGTAAGGCCGGAAATGTTTGGTGGTAAGCTTGTAAGTGACACCTTTTAAGGAAGGCTGGACGGATAAGGTTATATTTTGTTATGTTCTTAATAGTTCGAAGATAGTTTTTAGGGAAAGATATACCAGAAAAATTGTCCGAAAAATTCGGAAAAACATAGTACTTAATTCTGCATGATTTTTGTATAAACCATAACTCTAACAAATGTGGACAGGACAACGTCTGTCGGGTCAACTAGTCTATAACAATACAGGCTCTTCGAAGAAACGAGATGTTTGTTCACGCTTCTATGTAAATAGATAAAACTTAAACTAGCTAAATGGACTTAGCAGTTACATGCGATTCGTTTTGTTCTGAGTTTTTGTGAAATCAAGTGTTCATAGAAATTTATTCAGGGAAATATGAAGATGGAATACGCAGAATAAAGTTCCGCATAAACTCTCTCTTTATAACCCTACCGCAGTCTTACGTCAGTAACCTAGATAACATAAAGTTATTTTGGTGGAAAATCCTAGTGAATCTCTCAAACACGAAGACCATAAATTCATAACAAATCACTAACCTCACCTTTAAAGCAGCACAGACTAATAAAAGTTTACTACGAGTCAGTTAAAATAGTAGATAGGTTAGTAATAGTTTTTTAATACATCCGGCAGTGATATACAAAACTAGGTCAAGTCGTATCTAAATACTGTCAGAAAATTATCAAAGGGCAATATCCCCAGGGTATGAGGAATAGAATCCTTCGCTACGTTCTGGATTCAAAATAGCGCCCGCACGTCAAAATATTATTTTGCTCCCTTATTGTCTTACTATATACTAAACTAGCGGCCCGCCCCGGCTTCGCACGGGTATTTAATAAAAATCTAAAAATTTAAAATTATTTCACCTTGGGTTACACTATTGGAGTTTTAGTAAGGATCCCTAATTTTTTTTGATAATATAATATAGCCTATGTCACCCGGGGATAGTATAGCTTCCCAACGGTGTTTTTTTTTTAAATCGGTTCTGTAGTTTCGGAGCCTATTCAATGCAAACAAACAATCAAATCTTTCCTCCTTAAAATATTATATAATACTAGCGGTCCGCCCCAGCTTCGCACGGGTATAAATTATAGCCTATGTCACCCGGGGATAGTGTAGCTTCCCAACAGTGAAAGAATTTTTCAAATCGGTTCAGTAATTTCGGAGCCTATTCAATGCAAACAAACAAAGAAACAAACAATCAAATCTTTCCTCTTTATAATATTAGTATAGATTAGCGACCCGCCCGCCCGGCTTCGCACGGGTGTAATTTACGTGCAAAGCCGGGGCGGGTCGCACCGCATCAAAATCCGTTGCGTGGTTTAGGAGGAGTTAGCGGCCATACAGACACACCGACAGACAGACGCGGAAAGCGACTTTAATTTATACTATGTAGAAATTAGTATAGATGAGCAGTCTAACTGTATTTTTAACCGACTTCCAAAAAGAGGCGGTTATCATATCGACTGTATGTTTTTTTTTAATGTATGTTTGTTACGCGATTACTCCGCCAATTTCGAATTGTTTTTGATGATTCTTTTTTTTGGTTGGTAGGTCTTATCTCATAGGTAGTCCCATAAATTTTTTATCGACATTGATTCAGCGCTTTTTGAAAAATCTACAAAACATGACGATAAGCAACGAATTCAATGTACATTGCACAGTGCCACCAACTTAGCTGTTAAAGTGGGCAAAATTGGAACTACAGTTATTTCTTGGGGAATTTCATAATTTGTTCTCGACTAGCGACGCTGTCAACTGAACAGCAAACATAGAGGAACTGTTCTTACAACAGAACTTCAAAAAAACAAAGTGTCTCCATGGCGACCGAGCCCTGTTGTTTTTCGTTAAATTTTTCAAGACCATGGATACAAAGTATTTCTGTCGTAATATTAAACAATATTTTCTACTTCTTAGTTTCAGTTTGTAAATGTAGGTATGTATAGTCATGAAGTC
Source organism: Agriopis marginaria (assembly GCA_932305915.1). Lineage (NCBI taxonomy): Eukaryota > Metazoa > Arthropoda > Insecta > Lepidoptera > Geometridae > Agriopis > Agriopis marginaria. The sequence goes on along the minus strand of OW029914.1, from coordinate 12,510,356 downwards.
GGTTCTTTTTTTCTAAAAATTATAATTAGTAGTGTCAGTGCTAGCTTGTAATTTGTTTAGTTAAAAAAGGCACTTGCCACACAGATAAAAAAAACTATTTTGTAACTTTCCATGAAGCACTGGTAAATGAAGAAAGCTTTGTCCATTCATTTACCACTTCCTGTACCTACAGCTACATCATAGACAATATTACAGGAAAAATGCCAGAGAAATGCAGAATTACGCTCTGGGGAGACGCCAAGGAACAGATCAAATTAAAGGCTCGCTGCTCTGATGACTTTTGTTTTCAGGATTTTGAGCTGGGTTCTCTCAGGCTGCCGAAACGCCTTTTTTCTATGACGTTATTTGTCAATGTATAGACTTCAATTCTTGTTCTTGTTATTTGAAGGGAAAATATTAAAACACAAAAAAAGCTGTTAATTTTATTGCTACCAAACTGCACAGCATCACTCGCTGGGCTAATCAGAAGATTTCCTGAAAATTTCATCAATATCGGTCCAGCCGTTTCGGAGTCCATAAGGAATATATATACATACACACACTCCTTTATTTGACCGAGCGAAGAGAGGTCTCAGATTGTAATGACTATAAAGGGACAGTCGACATTTCAGCGAGCATGGTTTGTTCATCGATAACTTGCGTATCGTTGATCCGATCTTCATGAAACTTTGTAGGCAACTAGTACATTTCAATACAACTTTTAAGTTCGAATAAGGACAAAATCGATCGAGGTGTTCCGAAGATTTATGAATCGCGAAGTCGCAGTTCGGGGCGAACTACTAGTTTAAATGACTGATCGAAATAGAGAGAAGAATATAGATTTAAAACTAAACCTTCACAAGTAAATCTGTCGATAAACCTGTTGTGTCGGCATTTGTACCCAGATGTGAGCATTTGCGTGAGAATTTACAAAAACAATGTTTACCTAACACGTTTAGCAGAAAAACTTAGAGTGACGTCAGAACAAACTCGTATTACGTAGATAGGAAATCATTGTTAACATTGACAAAGTAGTACCTGCGTGAAACACTATAATATCATTATTTTTAATTTCGAAACTAATATATTTTCTGTAATTCGATACCTACGAATTTTTGCTGGCATATTATTATTACTGGCATACACATTATCAGGCCAGACGAAATTATGGACATAGCTCAGAAATTTCGGTAGCATACACTCGGGTTTCTGCGAGGGCCTGTCGGTTGAGACCGCGCCACGACCGAAACCCAAACCTTGCTACAAGTTTTGACGTTTCCGTATTGTTCCATACAAAATATATCCATACAAGTTTTTGAATAGTTTCAGCTCAGCAAGAGCTGAAAGCTATTTAAAAACTTACTGCCGATTACTACCGATTTTAGTTCCCCCGCGGTTCCGCTGGAGGCGGTTTACTAAAATGTATGGAACAATACTAAAACGAAAAAAAATATCGAATACTATCAAAACTTGAATAGTTTATTGAATCAAACCGGGTCGGCAACGTATGCCTCTGGTGTGACAAGTATCCATAGACGACGGTGACTGCTTATCATCGGGCGGTATGCCTGCTTGTTTGCCATCTATGGCGATAAAAAAAAGTTTTATTTTTTCGGTCTGCTGTGAACCTCAAGTCTTTGGTTCGATCGACTCCTGTGAGGAAATACATCCTTACTAATATTATAAAAGCGAAAGTAACTCTGTTTCTCTGTCTGGATGTTTGTTCGCTTTTCGCGACTAAACCGCTAAGCCGATCTTAACTGTTTCTGGCGGGATGATAGTGTACATCATATGGACGGACATAGGGTACTTATTCGCCAAGAAAATGCGGGAAAATTGGAAAATCGCGGGTAGCACCGTGGGATTCAGCTAGTCTATACTAATATTATAAAGAGGAAAGATTTGATTGTTTGTTTGTTTGCATTGAATAGGCTCCGAAACTACTGAACCGATTTGAAAAATTCTTTCACTGTTGGGATGCTGCACTATCCCCGGTTGACATAGGCTATATATCCCGGCTTCGCCCCTGGCGAAGCAGGGGCGGCCTACTAGTAATTTATATTTAAATATCAGGCACATAAAGGCACCTTTAGAAGAAGTTGACTAGGTAGTTTCGATCTAGGGACTTTAAATAGTTCCAAATGGTAATTTCAGTCATTTTCAGTTAAATTAAAATGCATTTTTCTTAAACTCGTAATTATCATGGAAAAAATTTCATCATATTTTTGAGTCTCGTTTGGATTGGAGAGTAAGGAAAAGAAAACTTCGTGTTACATTTAGCTAAAAATAAGCGCCTGGTTCCTTTTAAAAAACGGTTAAGTTAATTACCGTAGTTTATACCTCGCTTATCCGGACAGTCGGTGTAGCCATGCCACGTCTCACCCGGACAAAGGTCCTATCTCACCCTATCCCGGACAACGGTCTTACATCCGGGTGCGATGGATTGTCCGTTCAATTAATTTTAAGTGTTTTTCTTTATCAACAGAGCAAGGTAGGTAGGTGTTACCTATGTATATATGCTTTTGTGCCGTGTTATAATAGCTATTTGACGTTTTTAGTTGACTGAACTAGTTAACAATGAGTTGAATGTCTGTCTAAATAATGATCAATTTAAAAAACCGACTTCACAAAATTTCTAAAATACGCAATTTCGGTTACTTGGATGACTTTGATAGCCCTGTTGGTCCAGTTGGTAGTGAACCTGTCTTCTGCGCTTGGGGGCGTGGGCTCGATTCCTACCTAGGAAAAACCTTCATGTGATGAACATTTGTGTTTGTTCTATATCTGGATGTTAATATACATTTAAGTATGTGTTTAAAAATATATATGAATGTATATCAGTCTCTGGCAGCCATATTATCAAGCTTTGCTTAGTTTGGGATCAGATGACTGTGTGTGCAAAAATGTCCCGAATATATTTCCCGATTGTCCCGAATATTGTCATCCAAGTAACTGAATTTTCCAGCGAAAGACGTAACAACGCTTGCAGACGTTTACAGATTGTTTTTTTATATAATCTGTAAACGTTGACTTTATTCAAGTGACTTATTATTATACTAGCTAGTAGTTCAATCAATTGAAATGTTGATTGAACTACTGAGAATAGACGCTTTATTTTGAATTTTTGACTTGTAATTATTATTTACTATATTATGAATAAAGTTATCATTATTATTATCACTGAGCTATCAGCTATAACGTAGAAGGAGAACGAGCAACACGAAACGATTATTTCAAGTCTTACCCATCTGAAAACGACAGCCTTCACAAAACACCCTTGCTTTCATTTCCCGGGGATATTCCGGGAAGTATGTGCGTTGACGTGATACGCCGACACGTACACACGGCACGCCAATAACAATTCATAACGGATAAATATTCACATATATTCGAAAGCATTTTCGTCTGTTTCGCTTGCTCTTGAATATCAATCAAGTCGTACCTACCTACATACAATGAATTTTTATACATAAAAAACTGAAATGTAGAGTTCAGGAGTTGTTTATTTATTTGCTCACAATTCAACGCCGAAAGGAGAGCTTGTTGCTCTGTAAATATATATATATTTGTATACAGGGTTACAGCCCGACACTACACCAAGGGCATCCCAGACATCAGTCTGTACGAGATTAGAATGGCTCTGAAACACCTTAAGAATAACAAGGCGCCGGTTGATGACAGATTCACGGCAGAACTACTGAGTAGATATTTAATTCCGTCATACTCTCAAGGTACTACGCCTAAAGCATGGCACAGTGTGATGGTGCTTTTCTTACAAAAATAGTGATAACACCTATTAAAGAATTATAGACCCATCTCGCTCTTGAGCCATGTGTACAAGATGTTCTCCAGAGTCATTACAAACCGTCTCGCAAGCAGGTTTGACTTTCCATATAGACCACATACACACGCTCCGCCAGATTATGCAGAAGACTGAGGAGTATAATCGGCCATTATGCCTAGCGTTTGTGGACTATGAGAAAGCCTTCGATTCAATCGAGACTTGGGCAGTATTGCAGTCCCTCCAGCGTTGTCATATCGACTATAGGTATATCGAAGTGATGAAGTGTCTGTATAGAAACGCCACCATGTCGATCCGATTACAGGACGAGAGCACGGAACCAATCCAATTGCTGAAAGGCGTGAGACAGGGAGATGTTATCTCTCCGTAACTGTTCACGAACGTATTGGAGGACGTTTTCAAGCTCTTGGACTGGAACGGATTCGGCATCAACATCAATGGCGAATACATCACCTTCTCACCTTCATTTTGCCGATGATATAGTTAACTTGGCAGAGTCGCTGAAGAACCTCATTACGATGCTCAGCGACCTCAGTAGCGTTTCTCAACAGGCGGGTCTTAAAATGAACATGGACAAGACGAAAATCATGTCCAATCTGCATGTTGTACCGATGCCGGTAGTCTTTGGGAACGATACACTCGAAGTTGTTAAACATTACACCTATCTTGGACAGATTGTTCAGTTAGGTAAGTCCAACTTAGGCAAAGAGGCCGCCCGAAGAATTCAGCCTGGATGGGCAGCGGTCGGTAAATTACGTGGCATTTTCTCGTCCAAAATACCACAGTTCCTAAAGACAAGGGTCTCTAACCAGTGTGTGTTGCCAGTGATGACATATTATGGTACTGAGACGTGGTCCTTAACTGTTGGCCTTTTGGAAAAACTCGAGAGTCACACAGCGGGCAATGGAAAGTGCTATGCTCGGAAATTCATTGAGCTATAGAATCCGGAACGTGGATATCCGTTAAAAGGTAGAATAGACAGACGGACATACAGACAGCGTAAGCTTACTAATAGGGCCCGTTTTCACCCTTTGAGTACGAAACACTAAAAAGTACTAACGCCTAAAGTTAGTGCATTTTAGTTGGCAATTAGAATCCTATCAGCCCGTCCGCGCCTTTCTCGCTGAGAAGCGTTAATTACCGACGGAACGGCGCACAACCCGGTAGATGAACGGAACACCTACGTCACGTGCGCTTCACACTTCGCCGTAATGAAGTTTAACAAAGTGTAGTAAAAAGCCAGCGCTGTGGAGTAGGTACTTCATGATCATACAGGGGCCTTACGTCTAGCTCTTACGCTCGAAACAGCGCAGTGCTTAAAATCACGCGAACGTGAACCTTAACGAGCCGAGATATGGTTTGTGGTATCGCAACTATTCGCAATCACCTAAACAGAATCGCTTAAAACAGGCAACCGTAAGGCCGTTTAAAGATGAGAAAGGATATGGATGGATAAAGGAGGATGAGGTATGAGAAAGGTGCTGTACCAAAATGTAGTAGGTAGTAGCTGCTACAGTTTATCTAAATTTTTCTCTTCGTATTACGTACTGCGCTATTTTTACGATAACAGACTAGGCGTTTGACCACAGCCCATCTGATTTTGGCGGTGTAGTCTAAGTTTCCCAAATAAAATTTATTTTCTTTCTTTCTTTCTTTCTTTAAACACGCCTAGCAATGGGACACGCTTAACTGACGTTTTTAAGTAACACAGTAAGCACCTAATCACAAAAATGCAAATGAAAAATTCCTACTCAAAACTTCTTACGTTTTTATCCAACAAAAATAAAGCCCAAAAACTCTTATAACTGCAGACAAAAGTTGTCGACAAAAACAAGCTTCCGAAACTTTTTTCGGACTCAAAGTGATCGACAAAGCCGATCCAGCGCTTTCAAAATCGAGCGGGGAAAGAAGTTCCTGTTTCCCGCCGAAATCTGTTTGGGGAAGCCGAAAAAGGCCTCGCTTGAAACTCATTAGGAACTTCCTAGCCATTACCAGTCATCGGATAGTTCGGAAACTCATTAATAATACCTAACTTCGGACGGATGTCAGGGTTTCTGCTATTCGCACACCCGACTTGTTATGTGTTTTATTATTGTTGACTGCGGACGTCCGGCGAGTTCTGGGCCAAGTGATTGGTAATAATGGCGGCAAACCTATTATATACAAGTTTTCCAATTGTATTTTCATCATCATCATCATCAGCCAGAAGACGTCCACTGCTGAACATAGGCCTCCCCCTTTAACCTCCACACTGAACGACTGCCTGCCTTTTGCATCCACTGGATGCCAGCGACTCTCACTATGTCGTCGGTCCATCTAGTGGAAGGCCTACCTACGCTGCGTCTTCCGGTTCGTGGTCTCCACTCAAGAACCTTTCTTCCCCATCGGTTATCGGTTCTTCGAGCGATGTGGCCTGCCCATTGCCACTTCATCTTGCAAATTTTAACAGCTATGTCGGTGACTCTGGTACCACAATATACCACAAGGTGGTCCAAGATACCACAGTGCCTCAAGACGAGGGTTTTTGACCAGTGTGTGTTGCCAGTGATGACATATGGTACTGAGACGTGGTCCTTAACTGTTGGCCTTTTGGAAAAACTTAGAGTCACTCAGCGGGCAATGGAAAGAGCTATGCTCGGAGTTTCTTTGCGCGATAAAATCCGAAACGTGGATATTCGCCAAAGAATTGTATTTTATGAATACATATTTATTGGAACACGACGAAATCGCTGGACATTCCCTTCGAACAAAAAACGCTTCGATTACACATTTTTTATACACACCGTGAGAGTGGCGGGTGTGACCCCTCTGCTCTCTCTCTCTCTCTCTCTCTCTCTTACCTCGCCACTCTTTTTTGCATGTGGACTATTAGGTAATTCATAGTTTTTTTTTTTTATAAATAATAGGCTTGCGTTTGATCACCATAACGCCTGATGTTAAGCGATGATGCGGTCTATGTGTGAGTAATGAGTGTACCTTACAGTTATTGCAATAAGCAGTTTAGCGGTAAGTATGGTGAAAAATTATGAAATATGGAGAGTCTCCATGTTTTATTTTAAAAAAACACTATACTATCTCCATTGGAGACATTTTAACATGAACGATTAATTGTACTAAGGCATAGACCACGGACCGGTAAGCGCAGCGTAGAACCTCCACCCACAAGATGGAGAGATTACCTAAAAGCGACCGCAGGGAAACGCTGGATGCAGGCCGCTGCCAGCGGCCATTTTGGAGATCGATGGGGGTGGCCTATGTCCAGCAGTGGACGTGCTATAGTTGAAATGGTGATGATGATGATATCTCCCTTGTTTGTTTGATCTGAGATCTGGACAAATTCAAGCCAATCATAAATCTATAAAAAAAAATATTGTGTATTGTAAGTACTGATAACCTATAAAACTCTTAGCACCAAAGTTGTGCTATGCAGCTATGCTGCGAGGATGTGCATCTCTCTATATAAGAACATAGCTTCGTTGAACCCGTTTCCAACGGTGCTCAGCTAAGCTATGAAAATAAAGGTCCCTTATTGGTGGATGTCAAACTCATCCATAGCTACACAGCGTAGCACATCTCTAGTGGAAAAGCACCCTTAAGTTGACGTTTACGGTGTAGCTAACTGGCAGAAACAAGTCGTTCCGTCTGATGATAAACGCCACTAAACGACAACAGTTGACTTTTTTTTTTACTTATGACCAGATACACCTCTCTGTTAAGATTTAGCTTTGTCCACCACAAATACAAGTAAGCACGAGTAGATCTCCCTGTCAAAACAATGTTTACCCGAAATCGATAGAATTCCCCCATCCCAGGCGCGCCAAACTTCGTCCCTTCAAAGGCATTGTTAACGAACTTGTCTTAAACATCATTATACAAATGCCATCATTATAATGCCAAACAATTTGTTGGAAACAACCCGTAACAATGTAACTCGATCTGAGTACCGATGCTGCAATCCCGCTTCTGAACTTTCTTTGATAGCTTTAGCATTTTCTGTGTATGTTCCCACTATTTATTTTCAACTATAATTATGTATCTACATGGGGCGTAAGTCGGCTCATCTCAATACAATGACGTTGGACCAGCAAATTTTAGGATAGTGGTATTGAATGTCTCTTGGCGTTAATTTCTGCCAGCTTCCTTGTTTCCTGAGAGATATAACCTGGGCCTTTTCAAGGCCAAAGTGAATAGGTATCTTCCAAGTCTGCGTGCTTCATCTTCGACCACATCGTCGCTTACCATCAGGCGAGTTGAAGGTCAAACGCGGACATATGCGCGTTATATTTTTTTTTTCTGAATCAACCGTAACCGTAATCTTCTACGGTCGTTCGTGGTAAGAAAACTTACCGTTTCTCGTTTGATATTTGGTAGCATGGGCACTGGCCAGTAAGTTTTAAAATTATCTTAAAAAAATCTAAGAGAAAATATTATTTTTTATTATAGAAACTGACGTGGTTTTCACACATTTTATTTATATTACACGGGAATTACTCACGTAAGATAAAGCCGGTATACACTACACTATAGTTAGTTAGTTAGGGACTATAGTTTCAACCGCATTAGGCAGTGTTTTTCAAGGTGAATGCATGCGCGCGGCTGCGTCTCGCTTGGCACTGGCCAACAGTGCTTCAGTGCCAAGCGAGACGCAGCCGCGCGCATGCATTCACCTTGAAAAAGACTGCCTAATGCGGTTGAAACTATAGTCGGAGTGACCGGCTTAATCTTACGTGAGTAATTCCCATGTAATATAAATAGAAAATATTCTATTAAACATAAATTTTTACTATATCTTAAAACACGTCACCAGCAATTATTAAGACAGTATTAGACCCATTTTTGTTTCCTCGCTCTTATATTATTCAAGAGTTAAGTGCGAAAGCTTATGAGAGGCCCTTACGAAGCTGTTAAGGAAAAGTCGCCGATAAACAAGAGTAATGAGCTCTATTTACTGCATGCTGATAGGGAAAGATAGGGGAATATTCGCACTATCGCTGTAAGTACCCATCACACACATATTTAAGGGAGTAGATCTCTTTTTGACACGAGCGAGATGCTTATATATATTTCTATATACCTTACAGAGAGTTGATAAAGCTTTAAATTAAATTTCTTTCATGTCAATTAAAACGTTGATCATCATTTGTACTGTATATAAAGTCGTAAAGCTGCATAACTGTTAAATTTAATTTATTTTATGATGTATCTCAGAACATTGAGACAATGTCAAGAGGTAGAAATAATGAATTGAAATCATCATCATCAACGGTCTATTACTGGGCATAAGTCTCTTCCAAGACGCCGTAAGCTGCCTGAACTTCCTTTCTTCTGTACAATACTTATAAATAATCAAATAAAAGTAACTGACCGAAATGGAGGCAAACTCAGCCTTTATTGAAGATTTTTAAGCCATAGGTGGCAAAAAAACAGACGGGCTGCCTGATGGTAAGCAGTCACCGTCGCCTATGGATACTTGTAACACCAGAGGTATCACAAATACTTTGCCGACTATTAACTCGCCTTTTAAAGAAGTTGTAGCTTGTAGCTTCTCGGAAGCACCGCCGAAAGTAGCTTCATCTAAATTTTGCAGGTATGACGCAAGAATGATCACGTGAATCGCACAGTGTGCGATTTCCACTTATCTATGATAATTATGATCAAGAAGATTATTTGTTGTGGGACAACATAAATTTGAAATGTACCGACGCACTGCCTTCAAAAAGGTTTTACCAAACTAAGTACCTCCATAATGGCCATGACTGTTATAAAGTCCCTAATACTCAGTCCATCAGCCACTAAAAACAATACCATGTTCTCCATAAAACTGCCTAAAATATGTCAAAGGCTGAAAGCATTTATGCTGCGTATATAGTAGGGTAGGTAGGTATAGCTAGTGGTACCTAATGAGACTTTCGCGTGTTATAATACTATAAGAGTAAACTTTAGTATATTTGTACTTTTATAGTGCGTAGCTTATAAACACGTAAATGTAGGTAACATTTACGTACCTAACAGTTTTCAGTGAAGTTTATCTGTTCTAGAATCTTAATGGGAAAGTGTTGCCATGAATTAACTCAAGGGAATTATGATATAAACAAATTAAGGTAGATAACATTAAAATACGGTAGATGATTGAAAAAAATTATCGTGTACCGAATTTGTACGTAGAACGATCCGGATTTACGCTTCCATTCCGAGCTACGGTCATCTCTAGCCAAATCTCCCGACTTGAATTCGTTTTTTTAAGTAGTTAAGGGTTCTATCACATTTTTTGACGAAAAAAAGCATCGGAAACTATATTTTTTTAATAATTTTTCTTACAACTAATAAGATTCAGTTGCTGTATTAAATAGATCTGTATTTTTATTGAATGTAGCGGCTTCAGATTATGGTAAAAATGAACATATCCATTTGTTACCTCCAATTTACAAAAGTAGTTTTTCTTAAAACTTTAGGAGGGAAAGTTTTTAGGGATTTCGTTAAATTACTGTTATAAAATAAAATATGTTATGGTTTTACTTATTTTATATTTATCTTTAAAATTACGGCTTGATTTATTCGTTTTATGCCCGAAAATACAAATAGGTACTTAAAATTTAACGGTTTATTTTGTAATAGCCCTCTTAAAAGTAACCGTTTTACGCGACTGTCGCAATAAGGTATTTTCAGGTGTATGTTTGTTTGATTGTATATTACTTCTTGAAGAAGTGCTGAAGAAGCCTGGAGAAATCCTGAAGGCTTGACAGATTTTCGAGTGCAGGATGTCGTTGGATTTACAGTACTACCTACATTTTACATTTGGGTTTTTAATAATTATTATGTTTGTCTATTTCGTAGACAATTTTACCTTTGCTTACTAAAATGAACTCCTAATATCCCTGCCATTGTTTACCATCTTTTTATTAATATTAATTATGTATGGAATATTCATTTTCATTCTTTACCCTTCACAAATAAATCTGAAAAGAAACTCATAAAAATTCCTACTTTATTACTTTTTATGAACATACAATATGAAATGAATGTTTCAATATGTTATGGAATATTAATGTCGGAAACTTTGGAACGCGTCTGATATTAGAAAAGTGTCATTACATGGGAAAGGGAGGTCGCAATCATACCATCAAAGAGATTTTAGGAGGGTGTTTGTAGACTCGTAGAGGCCGGGGAAGTACCACAATGATGTAAGTTCAGTACCCTACAGCAGAAGTGTGTGTTCCGGTTAGAAGGGCAATAATTTTCAGTCATCATCATCATACAGCTATAGGACGTCCACTGCTGGACATAGGCCTCCCCTATTAATCTCAAAAAAGCCGGATGGAAGCGGCCTTGCATCCAGCGTTTTCCCGCGGTCTCTTTTAGGTCTGTCCATCTTGTGGGTGGACGTTTGATATTGTTTAGTTTACAATTGACAACACACTTAATTTTCTCACAGTTACACAGTTTATTATTCTATGACTGTATCACAATATAAGATCATTGCTGTATTCTGTTTTGTGTACTTCAATAAATAAAGTAATACTACGAATAACGTGTTTTGACAAAAATTTACAAGGAATAACGCGTTGACAGAAAAAAATATTTGACAACCCTGACGGCGACCTATCTCCAAATTTCTCAGATAAACAAACAATTTGCCAGCCCCCCAACATAATTCGTCCACTTATCAAAACTCAAAGTAGCAATTACCAAATAATTAATTACTAGGTAACAATTCCTCGAAGCACTTGAACAATAATTGCTACAACTTTACGTCTTAAAACGGCCAAGTTTCCAGAAAAATATTGCAGGACTTGAAAGTTCCAAACTTCCCACTTCAAGTGGTTCTTGAGGACTTTAAGATGGGCATATTGATTACCTGCTTTGGTTACTTTGGCTTTGTATTATTACCCAACTGCCTACAGTAAGATTAATGATTTTCGGGTAATGTTTCATACATATATGTTGGCCTGTGTTCCTTTTATCTCATGTAGTCTAAACGGCTTGACAGATATTTGACGATTTTATGTAGTGTTTAGCTACATTTTGCAGTCGGGTATGGCATTTTTAAAGGGATAGGCTGTAACTGAGATAATCTCGTTCGCTATTCAGGTCATTTTTGCACACACGGTCACCTGACCCCAAACTAAACAAAGCTTGTGATATGGCTGCCAGAGACTGATAATACCTACATACATATACATTTTTAAATACACACTTAAATAGATATTAACACCCAGATATAGAACAACCACAAATGTTCATCACATGAATGTTTGTCCTAGGTGCATTGAACCCACGCCCCCAAGCGCAGAAGGCAGGTTCACTACCAACTGGACCAACGGACTATCTAGTGGTCAAGGAAATAGTTCTAAAATAACTAATTATTTTCACAAACAAAAGTTGCCCATGCGCATAGTTCGAATCTATAAGCATGTAACGAGTATTGTCGATATTAGTCTCTAAAATTCGTCAGTCAAGATAGCGGTTGTTCAGCCCAGTGGTTGAACGGTCCGCTCCGCGATACTTTGGTACCAGGTTCGATCCCCACCACGGCATGTCTTTTCGCACAGGCAACTGGTTTATAGTATAATCAGTTGGCCTGCAACAACATGCTAGAATAAATGGGAGAAAATTTACTTAGCGCTCCTGTGGTGCTAGGTTGTGTACACTTCCTACATTTTTGTATGCACTAGTGATTTGACCCGGATTGTCTTACAACCCGAATACTTTAACGAGGCATTTCAAAACTTCATATCCCCGCAACATTCGCGGAGATGTTAGCGATTGCTAGTGAGAAATTTATTGTTAGGCGAAATTTTGACGTTTTGACGGTGACTCGTTCTAATAAACCAGCCAGGTGCGAGTCGGGCTCGCGCAATGAGGGTTCCGTACCTCCACAAAATACAATAAGTATCAATTTAAGAAAATTATTTGGTCCGAATTAACGCTTACCAAAATAGCCGAGCGATTGCTACGCCGTCCTAGTAAGTATTTTGCAAGTGACGCTCGGTATAACTTTTAATGAACAGAAATTTGTCACCGACTCGCACTTGGCCATTATTTATTATTTGTTGTTGAGTGTGTACTATATAGCCCAGTCACTGGTGGTATTTGCCTTGCAAAAGGTGGTGTAGTAATGATTTTCACATTTGTTGTTTAGGTCTAGACTCTGATGAAAAATCCAAGTTTTCGACCTTGGGGATGGTGAGCGCAAGCCGCCATCTTCGATTTTAGGTGTGAAAATATGGTTTAATCAAAATAATTCACCAACGATTTATTTTACGTCAAAAATGTCACAGGCATTGTTAAAGAAGATAAAATTATTTACTTTTTTGTCTCACACATCCGAACAGCTCCGTTTTCCGTTCCGTTCAGCCAGTAGTCCGTTATTTCAACTGTCTATCCATTACGGTTCGAAAGATACAGCCGCTAATAGGTAGGACAGACAGACAGACAGACATCGTAAGCTTAGTAATAGGGTCCCGTTTTTATCCTTTGGGTACGGAACCTTAAAAAACACGGAAGACAATGTCTTCTCGTGAACATGTTGCATGTAACTGTGCCGAAATATCGGGAGCTCATTCCACAACCTTACCACGGTAAATAATCATATAACTTTAGTGAACAACCGTGATAGTTTAAAACAGTCATCAAGTCATCATTGACACTCTCTTCATTGCTTGCACATTGAATGGAGTAGTTTTAAAAATCTTTATAGTAATGCAATCACTAAAATCTCGAGTTAGGTTATGTCGCCGCAGTAACTGTTGTGTGCTCTGTGGCTCTGAAGTTTGAATTATTTATCATCGCTAAAGCGTTTCTCGTGTCGCGCCGCCCTTTGCGGAGTTTTCTCCGTGAGTCGGGTTTTCGCAGTTTGTACGAAGTTATCAAAGTACTTTAGTAAATACAACTATTTCAGTGGTTTTACTTGAAATCCATTATAATACTAGCTGCGCCCCGCGGTTTCACCCGCGTTATATGCCTCCTTAAAACAATCTCCTTGGTTGCGACAGCAACGTCCTTTGACTTAGATGGCATTTTTTTTAATGTAATTTTATATCAATGTGACTAAAGTTTTTGTTCTTGTTTTTGTAGGAAAAATAATAAAACACCAAAGAAATATGTTGATCCGAACGCTACCAAACTACACAGGGCACGCTGGGCTCATCTGAAGATTGCCTGGAAATTTCATCAAAATCAGTCTAGCCGTTTCGGAGTCCATAGGAAACATACATACATACATCGCCTTTTATATATATAACTTTGAAGAAGCTTTGACGATGTACATGTAATCAAAGATATATAAATAGATAGATGTCAAATAGAAACATAATCTATAGAGGAAAGATTTGTATGTAAGTATGTTTGTAACGAATTGCCACAAAAAGTACTGGACTGATTTTAAAAATTATTTCACCATTTAAATGCTACATTATCACTGATTAATATAGGCTATTTTAATAGGCTATATAACTATACCCGTGCGGAGCCGGGGTGGACCGCTAGTTATATATATTTTGGTCACGTACTATAAATAATAAATTTTAGAGTTGCCATTATTTTTAAATTTTGAGGTGCGTGTTGCTATGAATGGCTAAATGCTTACACAGTATGTAGTGATATACACACGTGACGTCACATGTTTACACGTGTTTGTAAATATTCTCCAGTGTAAAAGCTTGTTCTTACCAAGCACTTACTGATCGTGGATACGTTTACCTATTGCATAACTCGGAAATTGCTAAACCGATTCTAAACAAACATCTACTTGTAATAAGCCAATAACACCTCTATTAATCAGTTTAGTTGCGTCGAACATATCCGATATTCCCCAAAGTTTCATTTGCTAAGTAGCTCTCTCTCCCTCTCGTGGTATCGGATTAATTTATTAACGAGTTGGATGAATAAGTAATCGCAGGGAGTTCTTCCCATCATTATGGTATGCTTATTGGCTACGCCATCACCACAATTGTTTAATAATTTAATAGGTGGCTGCCTGATGGTAAGCAGTCACCGTCGCCTATGGATACTTGTAACACCAAAGGCATCACAAATACGTTGCCGACCCTTTAGAACTCGATTCACTCGCCTTTTGAAGAACCCCATGTTGTAGCTTCTCGGAAACACCGTAGAAGGTAGCTCATTCCACATTTTGCAGGTATGAGGCAAGAAGGATCGTGTGAATCGCACAGTGTGCGATTTCCGCTGATATATGATGTGTGGATCAGCCTTCAGACGCTGGCGGCTAGTACGATGGTAAAACCGTGACGCCGGCATCAGATCAAACAGTTCTTCAGAACACGCCCCGTTGTAAATGCGATAAAAGATACAAAGAGAGAGAGCATGCAGAGCGGTTCTAGGTGTTCAGTGAGCTTGGAATCGTCGACAATTCTGACAGCTCTACGCTGTAATTCATCAAGAGGGTCAAGCTGATACTTGGGTGCAGTCACATCAGCGTATATTTAACTGAATAAAAAAAAAATTGGAGGTTCTCAATTCGTTTTTTTTTAGTTTGTTTGTTATGTGATTACTCCGCCAATTATGATTTGATTTTGTTGATTATTTTTTTGTTTGGTCATCATCAGACGTGGTGCCATATAAATTTAATCGAAATTGATGTAGCACTATTTGAAAAAACTAAGGAAAACAAAAAATACATACTCACATGACGTGTTGGTTTGTGGTTCCCTTCACCGAAAGTTTTGATGAGGACTTTCAATTTCTGTTTTTACTGTAATTTTTCTACTTTTTAGTTTAAGTTTCTACATGTAGGTGTAGTCTTGAAGACGAATTTTGTTTATTCTTTCTAAAAATTTACTTTTTTTATGTCAGAAGAAAATGACGGCTAAATTAAAAATTCTGTAGATGACGTAATCAGTAAAACAATTTTTACAACTGCTTTGTTTTACAGTAACCATAAACAATAACTGGCCAAGAGCGTGTCGAGATACACATGTGGTAGGGTTCCGTAACTAAATCCAATCAAATCGGACTACTGATACTAGGCCGTATCTTTACAAATTGTTCAATCACTAACAACTTATTTCATTTGTTTTCAGGTACGAACAGACAACACGAGTAAGAAAGACAAGACGAGGCGAAAGATTAACAAAACTATTCATTAATAAAAAATACAAATAAAACAAGCTTTTAGGCGTTCACTCATCATCTAGGACCAAAGTGCTTGGGAAGACAAATCCAACGAACCCAAACTCAACGAGGTTACGTCGTTTCGTTTAGGAGTTCTTATGGCCACCTTCTGTCTCCATTATCAGACCAGCTCAATGGTACCATAACATTGCATTGTAATTTGTAACCGAACTTACATAAGTATGTCAAATTTCAGCTCAATCGGTTGGCGATAACTGGTCTAAAATTCAGTTGCAAGATTTGTCCCACACTTACTTACTAACAGGGCAACATAAATAAATGCTTGTAAAAAGTCTGGGAAAATATGAAGTCTCTCAAAAACACACAATGGCATTACCGGAAAATAGAAAAAGGAGCGCAGCAGAAAACGGACGTGATGTCATCAAATTAAAATAAAAGAAATATCATTTCAAAATGGGTAGACCATTTATGGCGTACCCGCCATTTCAACCGTAATAACCTTCATCAAGTGTAATGAGGCTTACAGCGAAAAATTTAATTACTCTATCGTGCGAAATAAAGGATACTTTAATATGGCAAAATTTTTAACCACAATAGCGCTTAGTTTAATAACTGGCGCACACATGTGCTATCCCCTGGGTAGCTCTGGGATATCGCAGCTTTTGCTCTCTGTATCAAATGTTGAAGAAATAACAAACATTCATGCCTACATGTTACAGTAGATATTAGTGATAGTTACCTAGAGATTGATGATCCAATAGGTATTATCATAAGTATGATCTCAATTATTCCTAGTAAATATTCCGTTTCTGTAGTTAATTAAAACTGGAGTTGTTTAACAAGCTGCGAAAGCAATTGAGAGGTTTTCCGGCAGTTTAAATGGAACATTATTGTTTCAAAAACACAGTCGGTTTTGTTGTTCATGTCTAAATAATCTGCTAGCTAGCGCGCATGCACCTTGAAAAAGACCGCCTAATGCGGTTGAAACTACAGTCGGAGTGACCGGCTTAATCTTACGAGAGTAATTCCCGTGTAATATAAATAAAATGTGTGAAAACCACGTCAGTTTCTATAATAAAATCTGCTAGCTGTTGATAGAGTTTTAAGTTCGAATTTACTACATTCTAAACAGAGTCTTTTATAAATTATTATAACACCGGCTTGCACTCACGATTATGTTTTTATCGGTCGAGACGATCGACCGGTTTCGGAGCCATTAGAGCCCCTTCCTCAGGGAATACGCGCGATTCTGGAGAAGGTCGCGAT
This sequence comes from Agriopis marginaria, assembly GCA_932305915.1. Classification (NCBI taxonomy): domain Eukaryota; kingdom Metazoa; phylum Arthropoda; class Insecta; order Lepidoptera; family Geometridae; genus Agriopis; species Agriopis marginaria. The sequence goes on along the minus strand of OW029914.1, from coordinate 12,493,219 downwards.
TCCGAAACCAGTCGATCGTCTCGACCGATAAAAACATAATCGTGAGTGCAAGCCGATGTTATAATAATTTATAATGAATCCTCACGCGAGTTTTGATGAAGAGTCTTTTATACTTAATACCTACGCAAGAAACGGGATCAGCACGACAAGAGCCCTTTGCTCAGTCGTGGGACTCTTCAGGCTAAAAACAACATTAAAAAAAAAAGTAAATAAAACGGAAAATAGAAGGAAGATCTGTTACCAGGCATTATGAGTAAACCTAGATTGAACATTCTTATTTAGATCAACGCGTCAAACTGAACTGATTTCGAATGACTGACGTTTCGTTTATATGGGTGCAACTGGCTACAACAAATTTCTTACAAAAATGCCTTGGCAGCCGTTCTAATTTAACAAAACAAAATCTTTTCTGTGACAAACAAATTACTGACATGAAATAAACAATTTTAATGTTATGGTTTGCTTGTTTTATATTCGTCTTGACAATTAAGTTAGAACGGCTATCAAGCCGTTCTAACATAAACAAAAAAATATATTTTCTGTGAAAAAGAACAACGCTAATTGAGTAAATCAGTGTTTGCTTTCTTTTTATTTGGACTTTTACGCAGTAAACCATTTCACACCACGATTTCCACATAACACTACAATAAGCACCCACTGTGACAGCGGCCGACGCGACCCGCCAATATTTCAGCCAATAACAAACGAGCCCTGCGTGAGCGAGGTCGGGACACACCACGCGATTCCATTTACGATAATTTCGTTACCTGCTTCGCTGAAACCACCGCTGTATTTGTTTATGGAAGCGATAAATAACGTTACAGAGTTAAACGATGATATATGATTCGATTTGATTTAGATCTAAACGCTTTTACGTGTTTATCAATAGGCGAAAATTTATGATCAGGACTCTATGAACGAATTAAGTTTCAGTGTTTCTCATTGATTTATTTAGATTTGACTAGCGGGCGGGCGGGTGCCCGCCCGGCTTCGCACGGGTGTAATTTACGTGCGAAGCCGGGGCGGGTCGCTAGTTATATATATAAACCTGCCGTGAAAAAGTATCTTACTGATGGTGAAAACCGCATCAAAATCCGTTGCGTGGTTTAGGAGGAGTTAGCAGCCATACAGACAGACACGGAAAGCGACTTTAATTTATACTATGTAGAGATAGAGAAGATATAGATAGAGATGAGATAGATATGTCCAGGTTTTTTAAGTTTTAACGGGACTTGATTTAATAACATTTTATTTTAATAGACAATAGAGGTAAGTACAGTCATTAACATAAGTACAGTTGCTCGCACCGAACTGTGACCTCGCGACCAATAAATCTTCGGAACTCCTCGACCGATTTCGCCCATATTCAAACCTAAAAACTGTATTGAAATGAACTACTTGCCTACAAAGTTTCATGAAGATCGTATCAACGATACGCAAGCTATCGTCGAAAAAACCATGCATAAATTAGCTGATGTGTCCCATTAAAATATTTATTTATTTTATTTATTTTATTTATTTATTTTTTATTTCCAAACTATGATACCTCTCTGAGCTAGGTCAATAAACGTTTAGCCCTTGCAAGAAAATTATCAACAAATTAAATATATAGTGTTCTTATAATTAAATTAAATACTCAGAGTAGTCTTCAATCAGTGTTATACTGATTAATTTAGGGTTACGATGGATTACTAAAAACCGTTTAAATATCTTATATTTTAATTGTTGCCAAGTTTAAGATAACATAAGCTAATCGAATTGTAAACATATTGCGAGCGTCTTTCTGCGAATGATAAAATTGCCGTTCTTGTCTTTTAAATGATACAATGATACAAATTTTCATTTAAAAACTAAGTAAACGTTTATTGGAGAATATTTTTCTTTAAAAAAAAACACATATCGGATTTTATCGCGTGTTTTTTACATTATTTTAATTCTTGACGTTTCGAACACTTTGTAGTGTCTGTGGTCAGGTCACAGGTAAACAATAGAAGAGCGGTTGCAATGTGAAATGGTTTACATCAATGGTGGTGTAAATCGCGATCCATTATGTTCTCTAGTCACACAATGTCTTATGATTATCAGCTCATTTGGTTTAAAAAATCAATGTATACTTTCTTATTCTTTCGTATTCTTATTCTTGACAATCATACTGTACATATAAACCTACTTATACGGAGCTATAAAAACTTACTTCGAACCTATACTAACTTCATTATCCATCACAATATACCGCAGGGCATTGTTGGCCACAAGCCCCCCTACACCAGAGGGGTGGGAGGGGCTATCCGGGTCACTGAATAATGCGGGACCGTGATCATGGTGTTCAAACATACAGGTGTGTGGGTTGTGGACACGTAGGTAAGGGTCTGCTTAAAGGTATTCTGATGGGCATTTCTTGGAAGTATTCTAACGGGTTGTTTGATTTAACTTTAACAGTTTTAGCCACAGTTAAATGAACTGTGAAACTAACTGTAATCTTCAATAATTTTTTTTAATGAAAACTTCTTTAGCCGCGTTGAGCGATTTTTGTATGAGGCAAAACTTATGGGTTCACGTCACTGACAAGTTAATGTGACAGCGTCATCGGTATGCAAATGTATTTGAGTTTTCACTTCTTTCGGCAGTCCCCATGACTGCCTATTTTTATGTCATATGTGGCAAACAAGCAGGCGGGCTAGCTGATGGTAAGCAGTCACAGTCGCCTATTGATGCTTGTAACACAAGAGACATCACAACCGTTGCCCTTTAAAGACTATTAAAATAAATAAATAAATATTCGGGACATTTTTGCACACACGGTCATCTGACCCCAAACTAAGCAAAGCTTGTGATATGGCTGCCAGAGACTGATATAATTACATATATATTTATTAACTCGCCTTTTGAAGAACCCTATATATGTTGTTTTGTGTTTGTGATATATTTTTCAACGAATTGTCTAACTCTATTCTACAGACTGATGATTTATTGTTTCCTGAACTTGCGATAAATCCTCCTTGATTAATAAACATTATCTTTGTAATTATTTGATTCGTGTGTTGCCAGATTACGAACATTTTCCGAATTATCTACCACCGATTCCGTTGTGCTCATCTTTATTCCGTAAAAGTTGTACTCCCGCGGTAAAACGAAAATACTGCGGTTAGATGTAAAAATAATCATATTACACGTTTATTATTCGACCTGTATACGTTCTCAATATCTCACACATATTATCACTTCATTACCAAATCAAGGAGTAACCCTCCGGTCAGATAGGTTTCATAATTTATTGATTCTCTTCATAAAACACAAGAGAAAGCGTCTACGTGTGTTGCCATGTTTTGATTCCTATTAAATAAATTCATAATTCATTTCATTTATTTAATACCAGAATCCAGTTATTTAAAATTTTACAATCAATAGAATATCTACTTTATAATAATTTACTAACAGCAAAAATAGTTGTGCCAATGGGCCCCAAACTAGGCAAAGCCTGTATCTTGGGCGCCCTATAGCCAGTTAACAGCTTCTGTTAATGAGCTAGATAGATATAAAGATAGATGAGAACTGATAACTCTTTATTGTTTGATTCATAAAGAATATACATAGAATAAAAACAACTCAAAACAACTGCCGGCCTATAAAAACTATCTAGACCAGACAACAAAGCCTGTCACATGAAGTTGCTAGTAAGGAAGTTTTCTGGATGGTCCCACAAACAAAAAATTGTCTCAGTAGTTTTTGAACCAGCTCTAATAATACGAATAATTATGTTTGAGAGCCGACTACTTTTATGTTGATAATTATACAGAACACACTACGGCGAGTGTGCACAAGAACTGCCGACCTAATGCTGCGATCATCATTCTTCCATAACAGTAGCAGACACACAACAAGGAGATACTCTTGTTGTGGAAATTCTTTTCAGACGCACCAAGACGTGTTTCCAATCCACCTTTTTGATTGGAACAGCAGAGGTGTGTAACTCCATACCTGCGTCTATCATTCCGAATAGGTACAATCAGGAGTTGAAAAAAAGGTATTTATTAGGCCAGCGTGCTACATCTTCGACCACATAATCGCTTCCCATCAGGTGAGATTGAGGTGGACCGCATGCCTACCCAAAAAAAAGGTTTTGGAGATTTAGAAAGAAATTTAAATAACTTTTAGCTACACCATCCAATGCCTTGATTATCCCACTGTTGAGATTCCTCTCTCTTGCTATGCCTTCTGCGTTGGTACTGTGTTTATTTTCATCATTAATAATAATTATTTTTGTCTTTCATATTCACTTTTGTTATACCTAGTATTTACTTGTATAGTTTGGTACTAAACAAAGCAAACTGATTAAAATAAAGGTATAGTAAACTTTAAAAATAAAGCATTTTTTTGAGATTATCGTCGTAGTCTTTTTAGAGATATTTATTCTCCATAAATCTGGCAACACTGACACATGTTTACCTAAACATTCCCATCACGTACCGATACAAAACGAATGCTGACCACACCGTTCCCCGTGTCTTGGGACCGACCGGATTCACCCCATTCTCCCTTTTGACGGGCTCTCTGCGAATGGCAGGTAGGAAATAAAGTTATCTGCTATTCTTCCTTCGTAGTTTGTATCCGTATAAAAAATAACGGAAAATATAAAGTTATATGATTATTTACGGGATAATTACCGTGGTAAGGTTGTGGAATGAGCTCCCGAACCCACTCGGGAGCTCATTCCACAACCTTACCACGGTAAATATCCCGTAAATAATCATATAACTTTAGTGAACAACCGTGATAGTTTAAAACAACGGAAAATATGTTACGTAGTGTAATAAAAAATGTATGTTATACGTAATTGTATTGTTAAATTTCTTGAATTTAATTTCTTATTAATTACAATAAGTAATTATTATTTATAAATAAGCAATTGTAGTAGTATTTTTTTGACATGTAACTTATTTTTTTATAAATAAATAACTATGAACACTATGAACCAGGCTATTCGAAAACGGTATACTTAGCGGTGCTTATAGTAAGCACAAAAAATTGGCAGCTAATTATAGAGCAGTGTGACGGTTACTATCAGGCTCTTATACTGCTCGTCACGGCGCAAAAAGACTTCCTAACACCTACAGTAAGGTAAAAAGAGCACTTAGCTGAGCTGAGTAAATAAACGCTTCGCTAATCACCTTCCTTTGTCGCGTTCAATGGCGTCTGTCCGCTCATTGTGCGCCGAAACAAAGCCGGTATTGAACTGAACCCCTGTCCTGTCCTGTCCGCCTATCTGTAGAGATTAATTATCGTCACACTAATTATCTATGAGTGTGTTGTGTATTCAAAATATTATCACACCAAAAATAAATCTTTGTCCGAAAATACCATCCCGGGAATCGAGGCCCGACGAAAAAAAGTTCAAAAGGTTAAAATAACTTTGTAGTTGACAAACAAGTACTCCCATACATACCAAATATAAAAATTAAGGTTGTAAAAACTTTTTTATAATGTGATGTAACTTCATATTAATAACTTACAGATTTTTCCCTTTATATGAGCAGTGAAACCTTGCTTTTTGCAAATTTTCTGATTCTAAGTCAACGGGTTTACGGGTTTATCCCTATAGGCTTTGATTCCCTTGCGATTGTCAAAATATGTGACATAAAATCCCGTATCTTTTGATCTTTTTTTTTTTACAGTTCCAAAGAATTGCAGGCCTGAGTATTTGATATTAATTTAAACTTGATACCTCCACGCGTTCTTGAGAAAAAGGATCTAAGGACAGACAGACAGACAACGAAGTGATCCTATAAGGGTTCTTTTTTGCGTATTGAGGTGCGGAACCCTAAAAAAGAGCGCCAAGGTCGTCTGCAGCGTGAGTTCGACTAAAGGCCTGATAAGAGCCAGATGTTGTAATCCGCCACGGAACCATACCATATCTCCCTTATCAGATATGAGGTCTATCCTGGACGCTTGTACCCCAATCAATCTTACAAAGCAATACGCTAATAGCGGCTAATGGGGGGTGCTATTGGGGTGACATAAATAATTCCCCGGCTAATTGCCGGACGTCCGGCGTCTGGGAACCGTCCGGTAACGTCCGGAATGTCCGGACGATTGATTTGTTGCCGACGCCTACGGCAAAGTTAACTATTACTTCGGTGCTCTGTGAAGTATTGCTAAGAGGATGGCAGTAGGCGTTTGTAAGACATTTAATTACTTTGGTAGTTACTTAGATCATTCAGTTGTAGCTTTGACTATTTTACCTCGCCTACGCTCTTTGAGATACCTACTAATGAATTGCGATTTTAAATTAATTGCGCAATGTTAATGTAGTAGTTAAATGTAATTTCGTATATGTTTGTGTTGTAGGCCAATATTAATGAAAGTTAAGTTAACTAGTGTATGTGTTTGTGCGTGTGTTTGTTTCCACTAAATTTCATAACGCCTGAACGCAATTGAATGAAGTCTTGTATGTAGATAACTCATACCGGCCTATGCACTAACAGAATGTCAATCGCAGCTGTAAACTAACATAATTATGTCATTTTCTTTTTACTTAAATATTTACATACTATGTAAACCTTTTAGTAAGTACTACTTCAAAAGTAGCACAGCTATAAAAAATAACTACGGTCAGAGACTTGTAAAGCACAATTTAAAGAAATACCTAACAGTTTCACACGAATACCTCCGTTTTCCAAGCTTGTTTATAGCTCTATTTTGAGAATATTCTAGAACTAGAGCAATTTATATTCTGTTTATTCCTTCACTAACTGTCACGTGCCATACAAATTAAGCAGCTGTCTCGCTTCTTCTCAAGCTTGCTTGTTTACCTCTCATTCACTTCAAGTTAGCACAAATAAACAACTATCTCTGAGTATTAAGGTTCTCGCGCACCGTATCGACTCTACTATAAAATGAGGCATTCCAATTTTCCATTGAGTGGAGTTTAACAATGGCAAGAATTCATATATAAGATATTTTCCGAAATAAATAAAAAATAATAATAATAATTTATTGATATCAAAAAAACGTGTCAGTTTTAATCAAATAACTCACTTTGCCCATTATTACTGGCAGCATTACATTCTGGATGAAGATGCCTTTGTATCAGGAATGAGCTGGAGCGGGAGTCACCACCCTTGGACCTGATGCTGCATCCAATCTCACGTACTAAACTTGGTATCTGCAACCTAACTGTCCATAGTCTCTAGACATGAGTATTGAGTACAATATAATTTGTCAAGAACTTACAATTTTATTGGCATGTGACTTGCATTAGATGCCATGCCAAAGCTAGTATTGGTCACTTCTGGTTGCTAAACCGCTGACGCTAGGGGTAGAGTATTACGACGACGTCGATGGACGGCCGAAATAGGTTATTAGTTTGTATTATGTCGAATTTCTAGTGTAATTCCGCTTCTACGTCGTTTCGAGTACAATAAGGTGATAAGTGGTTATTAGTTTGTTTAAAAAATATTTAGACTTATAAATATAAACGGTAAATTTATACCGTTGATATACACTGTACGAAGTAATTATTTTTTTGCAAGTCGAATTTCTTTATGTTTCTCTTTCTTATAAAGTATTAAGTATTTTTTTAGCGTAGTACAGAAATTGTATGTACAAATGGGCCGAGCACTCGTTGTATATTTAGTAGAATTTAAGTTGACGCGACTCAGTAAAAAAAATTATTCGAGATGGGGGCGATAAGTCCTGCACTGACGCTTGGGGTGTATTGTGTATAGTAAAAAAAACCTTGTGCCTCACATTAAAACAACGCATTTTAATGTTTAGTCTATATGATGAGCGGTGACGTTTAGCTGTTTAGATTGCCTCTCTTTCTGTCTAAGCTTCGTAAAATTAATTTGGTTCCACCTAATTGAAATTCTGCTGCGTAATTTATACAATTTTACGTTTTTTTGATGGCTCGGTATAAAAATATTTTTGTTAATCCGCTTGCGAGAGCTAAGAGTCGTAAATTTTGGCTGTCTTAACGTTTCGGCAAAATTGCGCGGTAACAATAAAATCACAAGTTGTTTGGAGAAAATATTAGCTCTTGCAAACTTAAAAATCACATAAATATGCTGGCATACTCTCGTCGACAGTCCGAGAGCTAGAGTGTACTAGATTCTCTCGTCGGATCTCGCCCGCGTGACGGTACTTATTGCCCGAGTTAATAAGTCAAGTATACTATATATGCATGTATATCAGTCTCTGGCAGCCATATCACAAGCTTTGCTTAGTTTGGGGACAGATGACCGTGTGTGCAAAAATGTCCCGAATATTTAATTATTTATTTATTTAACGGAAAAAAACGATACTAGAGCTGATACTGGGGTAAAACTATTTAAGTTTGTATTAGTGAAAAAAAATTGGCTATTGTGTAACTATTTACCTCATACCTATAGTATGTTTGTTAGCAGCTGTTTGTTTTGCATCTAAAATAAATAAAATAATTTTTGAACAGTTGAACAGATTTTCGTAAATCATAGCTAAGAACACTCTCGATCAAGTCACCTTTCAAACAAATAAACGAAATCAAAATCGGTTCAGCCGTTTGGGAACTACGATCCCATACGATACACAGGTAGACATATGACACACCTCTGTTTGCGTCGGGGGTAAAAAAAAGTGTCCTCAATTCTCGCGAGGAGTATGCGAGTAGGATGTCGTGGCGAGAGTGTGCAGCTAAACTTATGACAAACCTCTGTTTGCGTCGGGAATAAAAAAAAAAAAAAAACTCGATTTTCGCGAGCAGTATGTGAGGATGTCGTGACAAGAGTGTGCAGCCAGACTTAATGATGAACTCGATAAAATGTTTTATTCAACACTTTGCAGTATGAATTGTTCCAAATACTTTTCAGGACTGGAGAATAGCAAAGCCGTCAGAAAGTTTCAAAAGTTCAAGCATCCACATACATTAAAAAGTTCCTAAAGTACAAAGACTGCTACATACGAATTTCATTCTTCAACTTCAACCTATAGCTGAAGAGTTCGTTCGCCCAAACTTTTTGTGGAATGTTCACTCCTAACCAAAAAGCTCGCTTGTGCTGATATCATGCCAAATTTTCGGTTTACGAAAACGCGTTCGGCTCGGTTTCAGACGAATTGTAAATTCAGATTTGAAAATACGCTCGGATGAGTCTTGGCTGAATTTTCGGGTAACATAAAAACGTCCGAGTTACTTACCGAATTTTCAGGCCGAATTGATATTTCACTCGATCGAGAATCCGAAATAAAGAATATCAGGCCCGAAGATATCTTACCGAAATTTCTGCCCGCATTAACCGAAGCCGAAACATTGTGGAAGTAATTCGTGAGTGAATTCCCGTGTTGGACGGTCGAACTCATTATAAACGATTTTCGGGTTCATAGGGGTACGTATTTAGTGTAGAAAAGAGATTTATTCAAAGATACATCTTTAGGGTTGATTAAATATTTCTTTATTCTATTACTTTTAGATGATTTAATAGCTAAGTTTCAATAGGTTTTATAGCCAGCGCTAATAACGCAGTTTTAAGAATGTCTCTGATTTGGCTTAAAATTGGGTAGGTAATAATAAAATCAGGTAGATTGGAGCTTATCGCCGAATCAAATATTATGGGAGAGACCAAAGTTCAGAGTCCCCTGGCCAGGCCATCTGCTGAAAATGGGTGAGAATCGCAATGTCATGAAAGTGTATCTTCGAGTTCCCGCAAGCCGTCGACCCGTCGGCCGCTATAGATATATATCGAAAGATACGGTAGAATCCGACTTGCGAGAGCTTCAAGGCCCCGACTGGCGAAAGCTAACCTTCCCGAGACTGGGATAGCGTTCTCTTGTGTCGGAGGCCAACACCCACTTTGGGTCTCCGTGCCAGCGGAGTAAATAAATAGGTTGGTAATTACTGGTTGGTACTATTCAAAAATACGTGGAAAGCGTATCTTTGCAAGTAAAAAATATTTCAAAGACGCTGCGCATGACCTGATTTCTTGCAAAAACTTGAATTTACCTAACGAAGCTTGAAACTATTCACTTTTGCGACAATGTTTGATTTCAAAAAGCATTGTCATAATTCTCGTAATTTTCGTATACGAATATCACATTTCCCCGTGCAACACTCGTGAATCCTACGAGGCTCGTATATCTTTATAAAAATTCTAAGTAAGCAGAACCTGTTAACTAGCTACCCGAACACAATGTACCTCCCTATGCAGTACATTAGTTTTTAACCTAGTCTGTGACAAAATCTGTTCACCCCTAAGTGCGTGGTTGGTACTTGTGTGTGTACGTTTTTATGTACTATTTTCTGTATTTTGTGGTGGTACAGAACCCTCAGTGCGCGAGGCCGACTCGCACTTGGCCGGTTTATTTTCTTACTTCATCTTAGTACCGATTATCGAAAACAGTTTTTGACAAAATGGCAATTAGTTAAAAGGGCAGGTCCCTAAGTAGAATTAGCCTAGGGCCCCACAAACTCAAGGTCCGCCCCTGGGTATGAATGGGTAATGGGTATGATAGCGTCGCTCGGCGAGACTCGTCGTTTGCTTCTATTTGTTTGTATACTAGTATTTAGATAGTTTACTGTAAATTTAGTTTCAGGTATGATGGGACTGCCATTGTTGGCAAAAGCCCCCAAAATTAATAAAGAAATCTATCTATACTAATATTATAAAGAGGAAAGATTTGATTGTTTGTTTGTTTGCATTGAATAGGCTCCGAAACTACTGAACCGATTTGAAAAATTCTTTCACTGTTGGGAGGCTACACTTTCCCGGGTAACACGGGCTATTATTTATACCCGTGCGGAGCTGGGGCGGACCGCTAGTATATATATAAAATTAATCCTTATTTGCATTGATCATGCCATAACCTGAGAACGACTTAACCGATTTCATTCATTAATTGATTAATTGTTTTTTTTTTTCTAATTCGTTGTAGAAGGAAAATTGCGCAGAAAATTGGAAAATTTCAGATAACTTAACGACGATTTTAACTTCGTGCGTTTCACATATATACGTTTATATATATAGACTAGCTGACCCGACAGACGTTGCCCTGTCTTAGAACTGTATATAAATATATATATAAAAGAAAGTCGTGTTAGTTACACTATTTATAACTCAAGAACAGCTGAACCGATTTGACATAAAATTGGAGGGGAGGGTGGGGAGCTTAGAACTATGAGACGGACATAGGCTACTTTTCATCAACATCATCACCATTTTTCATCACTACGCGGGTGAAATCGCGGGGCGAAGCTAGTTAAATATAAAACAAAAAGTTTTTTAACTCTGAAACGTCAAGGCTGAACTAAGGTCACATGGGCTGGTAACGTCAAGTATCGATTGTTGTCGGTCGAAGACTTTGTAACCGTTTGGCGTCCTGCAGGTGACCGCAAAGTCGCAAACCAATAAATTCTAGTAGATATATATCAAAGCCGCAAACTGTTTTATGAAGTAAAAAATATTAGATTTTGGTAAGGCAAAGGATTTACATACACATTTTAAACAAAAGGGAATAAGAAAGCTGCTTTTTTAAGCCATTTAAAAAAAAATTCAATCAGTTTATTATTTTTTATTATTTTTTGGTACCTCTGAACTCCGTCATTTGTAAACCGATTTGATAGAATTTACTTTCGGACTGGTCCCATAGAAATAACTGGAAAAGATATGTCATATAATGTACTTTGGAGTTCCCCTTCTATTGAAGGTAGGAAAGCATTCATACAAATTTCAACTTAGGAGATTGCCATTCTGAAAAACGAAGTGGTGCAACTCACAGAAAAGTTAAATTTTTATTTTTTATTAACTAATAGGCTTGCGTTTGACCACCATCTGGCCTGACGTTAAGCGATGATGCGGTTTACGTTGGAGCACGCTTGCCTAGAAGAAACCGATTCACTCGTTTAAATTAGAACGGCTGTCAAGGCATTTTTGTAAGAAATTTGTTGTAGCCAGTTGCACCCATATAAACGAAACGTCATCAATCGAAATCAGTTAGCAACTGTGATGCGGATTCGACGCGTTGATCTAAATAAAAATGTTCAGTCAAGGTTCATTCATAATGCCTGGTAACATATTTTCCTTCTCGTCTCCGTTCTATTTATTTTTTCTATGGTGCTATACACCAGTATCACTAGTTCTTCAGCCAGGAGTACCACCTTTTCTTGGCACTTCTTTTCCCCGCTTAGTTTGGGGTCAGATGACCGTGTGTGTAAAAATGTCTCGAATATTTATTTTTATTCTAAGGGGCACAGAACTACTCCTGACTTGAATCTGTAATATCTACAAGTAATTTGTACCAGATTAGGTAGAATTGAAGGTGAAAATTGTACATCATTGTACATTTTAGAGTAGTAAAAAGGCAGGCTAGGCGACCCACCTGATAGTACGTGGTCAGCGCCATCTTCGAACAACTTCCACACCTACACGAGGCATAGTCCACGCTCATTTAATGAAACTTAATACACTGAGTGTAGGTAGTAAGTGTACGGAACCCACTGTTATCGTGAGCCGTGTGACGCCGTCAGCTGATTAATACCCGCCCAGGGATTTCTAATTACCAACCCGGGGAGGTAGATGAAATGTGTAGGCGTCAGGGTTACTTGCACTCCATTTCATACACGGTACAATGAAAACTAAGAATTTTATTGCATTAAATTTTATTTGGGTCCACCTTGCATGATGGATCGCGAAGATAAAGTCGAGTTGGCGGCCAAGCGCAAGTCTATTTGTAATAAAAAAAAATTAAAAAAAATAAGATGCAACATGGCTGCCCAAACGAAAACGCAGGAGTTTTCAAAACAAGCGTCTTTAAGTCGCTAGTAAATCGGTTTTTTAGCCAAGTGTGCTCCATCGTAGACCGCATCATTACTTAACATCAGGCGAGATGGCGGTCAAGCGCAAACCTTTGAATACAAAAAACACATACATAAATCTTCTTTTGTAAACACCTGCACTGTATTTGCTGTGCTAACGATGGGAGAGATTCCCATTCTTTTGCCATATGGTAGTAGACCATAGATTGGAATAATTCAGACCATATTTGGAGAGTTTATACAGGGTCACACATATAGACTTTACTAAGCCGAAAGAAGGTCACTGTAATCATAATTATGAACAACTTTTACTATATGGACATTTGAAAACAGCCTCATTTCAAGGGTGACCCTATCTATGTTAAGTGGTTACCGGCATCTATAACTACACCCAGGAGTGGATATATTTCTACATAACTTCAAATCATGGCATCCTAGCATCATAGCCATAGTATAGTAAGTATGAAATCTGATCATAGCATCTAATTTTGAAAAGTTTCTCAATTTACTGATTATTTCGTCCGTAAATCCTGACTCCGAGCTCCGGTTCCAGGCTATGTTCCAGCACTAGCTCCAGTAGCTAGACGGATGCGCCCCAGCGGAGTAAGTTTAACCGCGCGATGACAAACGAGCCTCCCGCGACAACTAGGACCGTGTATCACGGAACTTCAGGACAGTGCGGTAAATACACTAATATCTCAGGGTTGTTACGTGAGGTAATCCTACCACGAGAGTTGGACCTGTCTGTCTACTGCTCCTTCTAATAAAAACTGGGTTGGTAGTATCGCTAATCTACCGTATTTTTTGCTCGAAAGCTTCCTCTCTCTTTACTGCTTAGTTAACCTTTTTCATTATCAACCTATCATGTTCCCACTGCTGGGACACAGGCCTTCTCTTACAGAGAGAGGATGAACCCTAATCCACCATGCTGGCTCAGTGCATGTTGGTGAATGCCATAATTATGTCTTTGAACTTTTGAGGTTCTTGGAGATACCGGTTTCCTCACGATGTTTTTCCTTTACTAATTTTGAGCGATGACATCGAAAACTGCACGTAATTTATTTGAGTACTAAATAAGTCATTGGTGCAAGGCCGAAGATCGAACCGGGTGCCGTCAAATTGCGAAGCTCACATGCTACCACTCGGCCACCATTACCCCTAACCTTTTGGAGCACCTCAATATCCACACGACAACGCACATTTAACTCTTGTAATCCTTACCGTTGCATCATCATCATCATCAGCCAGAAGACGTCCACTGCTGAACATAGGCCTTCTCCTTTAACTTCCACACTGAACGACAGCCTGCCTTTTGCATCCACTGGATGCCAGCGACTCAATACCGACAAATACCGTTGCATAGTTATGAGTAATTCTTTGGTTGCCCAGAGTGAGTTTTAAGGCTCTTTTTAACTCCTCCCCCAGCCCAATGATGTAGGCGCACGATGGCGTAATTAAATAAGCGAGATTAAAAAATCGACAACAAAAGCGTTTTATCGCTAACTCTGGCGGGACCTTAGTGTGAAAGCCTTTTTAAAAACGTTTTCACGATAAAAACTACTTGTCCCACGAGACATGGATGTTTTGGCCCACCCCAGACAGATACTGACTAATACTGGTTTCTGAAATTGTTCTTTGCAGGACCTATAATGGACAATGCTCTGTGAAGTAATATTACTCTTTTAATACTAATGTATCAAAGTATCGTGATGACTGTTAGATGAGTTTTAGACAAAAAATGAAGGCGTCATCTTGGTTTTTGGCTTTCAAAGATTTTGCAAAAACCATTGATTTTCCTCTGCCTGTTCCATGTCATGTCATTGTAAATTATACCTATTCTAGGCAAGTGTGCTTCAACGTAGATCGCATCATCGCTTAAAATCAAGTGACGTTCAAGCGCAAGCATTTGAGTTAAAAAAATATATTTGAAAACTTCTGCTCTGTATTTTCTGTAACATACTGACGATGAGAGATAATGCCATTCCTTTGCCGTACGGAAGACTATAGATTGATTGATTGATGTAATTATTATTATGAATAAAATTATCATTATCATTGGAATAAGTCAATGTTTGAAGAGGATATGAATGTATATGTATTGAAAATTAAATATTTATTTTAAAAAAACTTTTCTAGCTTTTCGTATTCTTCTCAGCATCATTCATTTCCCATTATCATGATGGTAGATAAGAAAATGTTGCCCGCCATATTGAATTTAGAATGACGTCATTTAGCTAACCATGCATTGTCATGCAATCAAAACGTGTGTGCAAAATTGCAGCTTAATCGGTTGGGGATAACTGTTAAAATTCAGTTGCAAGAATTTACCAAACTAACAAGGTAAGTTAAATAAAAGCTTGTAAAAAACCAGTTGAATTGAAAACCTCCTTTCCTCCTTCTAAGGGGGTTACTATTACATTTATATTCCCTAAGTATGCCTGTTCCAGGCATTTGGCTTCGTTACCATTTTCGTCCAATTTTCGGGCTGAGGTAGTTTGATATGTTAGCCGGTCCGTCTATAAGCCGGGTTTGGTCTGATTATCAAATTTCCGGACAATGCGGATTTGCACGACTTTATTAATGGGTCGATCCTTTATTTGAGAGATTAATATGTATTCGAGGGCCGGCTATTATACGTACTAACTGTCACTTAAACTGCGGCTCGGAGCAGTAGTTTGCGGTGGAGCGTTTAGCAAATTTATGTTCGGCAAACAACATAAATAGTTGATAGGCGATCGGATTGAGTTAATGAGTTATTTGTATATAAGCGTTTAATTAGTTATCAGTATTGGCATACATTTATCCGCTTTGTGAATCTAAATTGTACTGCTAACAAAAAAATCTAAAACCCCTGAGTCCTGATATAAACCGAAATTTTGTTTTTTTCCCTCTTACATCACAGACAAATACTGCACGCAACATCCTCAGCAACAGTCGTTTTCAATTGGAACAGGTTGCCTGAAGAGGTGGTCGCTTCGAAATCAATAAATGCGTGGACACATGGATAAGAATTAAGAAGATAATCTTAACAGATATACATAAAATTTTGACACTGGGTGATATATGCTCATCAGCTTACAAGTTGCTCGTCTATCATCAAATAAATAAATTTAAGGCGTCGACAAAATAGCTAAAACACATTTAGTAAAAGTGAAAATATTCAGATTCTTCGGTTATTCGGTTTCTACTAGGCAAGCGTGCTCCATCATAGAACGCATCATCGCTTAACGTCAGCAGTCATAAACAAATAATTAATAACAGTAGTGCCCGATTTGTGATGTTCTGACGAGCTCAAAAGGCCAGCTCAGCTTGGCGACAATCCTTCGTTAATTCCATAAATTTAATTATCATGTTTCAAGCCATTATTAATATTCGAATCTGAAAATATCCCCCTTTACAACACAATCTCATTAAAAAACCAATGTCCCTGCGAACTCCGGTCTGGAGCGACGCCGTTTATTTTCGGCTACTTATTAATATTTTCAGTTTTGACATAATTATTTTAAAACCAGCTCTACACTGCGGTTTTCCCCACTAGCGCAAAAATTATGATTTCAGTAAAAACCCGTATTTTTGGAGATGCATCTCTACAAGACATGAGTATTTTGAAGTTTTTTATTTCGGAGATATATTTTAACTGACTTTATGATCTGTCTGCATCATCTTAATCATGGCTCTCGTCGGTGGAGTAACTGACAGCTTTTTTTTCACATTCCTGTACTTTTTACAACTGAGTTACGATACGAGCGAGCCCCTCAGCTGATGATAAGCGCCACGCTTGCACAATACTTGCCACTCACTCGGCACTGTACTCGTCTCTCTGATATATTAAGCTGTCTTTATGTTACATGGCATGATTATGATATTTGCTTTGTTCTCTGTGTAAGCTCTCTTTAGCTCTCTTAAGCCTTATCCTCGCTGTCTTTTTAGTCTGGATTGTCTTTAGATCTTCAACGGTCTACGGACAGTCTAACTGTTGTAGTTTTAGCTTGTGTTTTGTTTACTTAATAAAGGCTCTTGACTTGCCAGTTACATAACTATTTAATGAGAAACAATCTAACGTCTTGTCATCATCTTTTTTTGCATAATTACAATCTTGGTAAAGTCTAGGATTTTACTAGTGCTCCATCATCGGCTGAATCATCGGTTTCCATCAGGTGGGATCACAATTACGCGGTATTTTAGTTCAATGTATAAATAATCGTTGTGCAAACAACAAACATTTCACATTGTACATCGGTGTGAAACAATTCAGCGCGTTATTCCCAATTTTAATAAAGCTCTCTGAATTAATACTTTACCTTTTCGTTCAAATACACTCCGACTGTATATTTTTCGTCAGGTTTCATCAAAAATTATTGTGTTATGTGCCACTTTATTCGATTGTTGTAACTAAGTAACATTAATTATCAATGTTATACTTTTAGTTTCTTATTCAGTTAACCTTTACGATTTTTGTTACAACAAAACCTATCTGGTATACAATAAACCTTTATGTTTTGTCTGAATACTTATTCTAAAGGAGGTCATACCTCTAAAATAGCAGAGCAAAGCTTGGAACAACATTGTCTGAAGTATCGGGGGTCCATTCCACCCGCATTAAACCATCCATGAGTTCCATCCACCTGTACATTTTACAACAACAAACGTACTCGTAAAGTATTTAATGACATTAAACTTGACGGCTGGCTGCTTGGAGCCGTTACATCTTAATGGTGGAGTCTGATTGTTTTATAAGAGAATCCGTCTTGCTTTACGAGCGCAATGAAATCCAAGGGAATGAGGTCTAAAATTCGCTCATTATTTTCGGATACACTATGAAGCTACAATTTCAAGTAACGGTGTACGCCACCTGAGCGACTGCGACGCGACAGCGTGAAGGAAGCGGCGGCAGCAGCGACTATGTTACTTCTTGTGTTCTATTTTATAGATCAGTGGAAGTCGCACACTGTGTAATTCACACGATCCTTCTTGCCTCACACCTGCAATTTGTAGAATGAGCTACCTTCCACAGTGTTTCCGAGAATCTACAACATGGAGTTCTTCAAAAAGCGAGTTAATCGAGGCCTAAAGGGTCGGCAACGTATTTGTGATGCCGCTGGTGTTACAAGTATCCATAGGCGCCGGTGACTGCTTACCATCAGGCAGCCCGTATGCATGTTTGCCACCTATGACATAAAAAAAATATAAGTACTTGACATTATATAAATAACATTGTAATAATTTTAATTTTATTTCATCCTGAAATGTAAAACCATATTCGTTTATGTTAATAAATAATTTTAATTTAGTACCAAACATTATCAGTGGTATCGTTTATTTAGAACTATCAAAGGTAAACATGAAAAGGTTTCGTATCCGGTTATTAAAAACCCAATTCAGCCATAGATTTCCATGTTTCCTCGGCAATCATCTGTACAACCAAAAATCTTCCAATAACATAATGAACTTAAATTCTTATGACTGAAACAAGACTGACAGCTATATTAAAGTCGTGCGACTGTACCAAGCTAGGGATGTATAACCTTTTCTCTCGTCCTATCATTAATTGTATTAATTGTCAATAAAATAATAATAATTTGAATCAAATCATGGAGACGTGGTTTGAAAGAAAATTTGTCAAATACTGACTTTATCGCGGATCGAAGGTGAGACACCATTGCCAACGTTAAAGTTTTCGTGCGGCCTGCCTGGTTCGCGTTGCTTATTTGAAGAAACTTTACCTGTGCAAGATTTTTACCACGCAACCAATCCCAAACACCTAATTTCTTTGATGGAATTGTCGTTGAAAGTCTTGAGAATGTATAACGAATGCCGCACGGTTGACGCTCTCGCTTCGCTGACATCTCGTTCGCGTAGGTCTGGCCGAACCTTACATTCTCTAATGGTTCGGTAAGGAAATCCCATTTTCTCTCATTTATCAAAGCTTAATCTAAATAAGTAAAACTTCCAAGATAAATTGATACATTTTAACTAAAATGGAGTTTTGGGGGAATGACCGAGTGGCGGTTACGGAAGGGATGGAGACGGGATGTACACCACTCATGTCGATGATGTGCAGTCAAACTAGGTCAAAGACCTACGGTAAGCGTTTTCTTTTGCGAAGCAGATAATGGTTTTGATTTTAAAAGTTTCTATTCTAATAGACTGTTATGAAAATGATATATTGAAAACAGTGGGTAAAAAACGGAGACATTTGAACACGAACGATAATTGTACTAACGCAAATCTTTGTTTGTCTGATCTGAGATTTTAAACAAACAATATCAACACACGATAAGATAAGATAGGCTTGAAACTAATAATAAATACAATTAAAAAAATCTTGCACATATATTTTAATTATTTTATAAGAAACAATTAAATCACGTTTCTTCAGTTTCAGGTAATTCAATCACCCTCGACCAAACACGGTCCCGTAACTAGCGCCTATGTAAACGAGCTGCGAGCCGATATCCGCCAATCAGGTACGTGATTAAGATAAGCCAATGGCAGGCTTTGTTTTATAATCGCTGACGGGTAATGGCTTAAAGTTATTTAAGCTCCAGAGTTTGTTAATTAAGGGAAACGATGACGTCGTGTTTGTTTAATGGATAAACAACTAGGAAACTATCCGGTACAATAAGGTCTAATATTGTTTGCGGTCACTTCGGTGACTATATAGAGCACTGGAAGGGTTAATACTTTAGTTTGTTACTCGATAATACGTCTAAAGAAACTTTGTGAGTGTCCAACAGCAATATTATTCTGAGACACAAAAAAGCACTTTCTTACTACGCAATGTCATAATGTAATCTAAACTGTAATTTTGCTTGCATCAATACAATATGGGTGACGCAATGATCTGTAAGATTCTCAGATCAGAATAACGAGGGAGATATGGTAAGGTGGCGTGGCGGGACCAAACGCGTCAGGCCTAAATCAGGCTTGATGCCTTTATTCGAACTCGCCCAGCAGACGACCTTGCCGCCCTATTTTTGCATGTGGGGGATTTGTTCACTGGTATCGCTCCAAGTTTCTTAATTTGCGTAAAAATCGGTAAGTGTGGCCGTACTTCCATTTTTACGTCAAGCGGCTTAGCGGTAAAAAGATATAAAAATTTAATTTGATGACATTTGAACAGGAACGATAGTGTCTCCCTTGTTTTGTCTGATATGTAAAATCATTTACAAAAATGTTTCGCATACGATGCGATAAAAAGGTTCTTTGGATAGGTGACCGCAAGTGGCTTTACAACTGAGCTCGGGTTTGGGTGATACGCTAAATTGATTTCCGGGTGTTTGTTTCTAGTGTAGAAAATAGACCATGTCATTCTATGAAATATGCCTTTTAGCGGTCTGAACACTGACACTAGGGATAGCTACCCTACCTACACGAAAAGCAAGGTAATTCGATATCAACTCTCACAAATGTGTAGGTACATTTACTGTGTTTATCTCTATTAGAAAAGGCAGTCAGTTCCGCAAGCATATCTCAGTGTTTTTGCACATCACCCACTACAGTGCACTAAATATTTCTCTCTACCCTCAAACACATATATCAAACTACAGGAGTGCCACAGACTACAGAATTGGATAACGTACTGCACCCAGCGCACTTGTGTTCTGTATTCCGATACGGGTTGCACACGCTGAGTCGTCTAAATTGCATTTGTCTTGAAAAATGGCGGAGTTATTTGAATTCGTGAAATGTTCTGCTGTAATGTGACGTTTACTTTTACTCTACGGATTTCTATACGCGGCTACTCGGAAAAGGTATGATACACCGAATGAGGCTCATAGTGCTCATTACAAATGTTTCCATGGGACAAACCTTGAAATCAAAAAAGGAAAATCAGCTGCTACATAAAACGGCATAGCTGCTAAATACAATGCTAAAAAAACGCTCTATCAGGTCGTCTAAATCAAAATCAGTTCAGGCGTCAGGGAGCTACGATGCGACAAAAACACATGATAAACTTCATCCCTCCATCGCTCGCTGTTTATAAAGCAATTTTATTTGTCGCAATTGCCACCTTGTTAGCGCTGTTGTTGTTTATTTAACTGCTCATGTTAATAGATTTTATATTTTATGTATTAGTATATTATCGTAATTTTAAGTAATATAAGTATTAGAATGTATTGTTATTAGAATGTACGGTTTATATTATAACTATATCACATTATTTAATATTGCACGCCCCGCCTTCTACCTCCTGTATAAATCCTCTCCATCCTAAGGTTGCCTGGAAGAGATCGCTCTTAGCGATAAGGCCGCCGATTGTTGCACTAGTTTTTAAGCTGTTTTATCATGTGTACGAAATGTGTGGTGTGAACAATAAAGAGTTTATCTATCTATCTATCTATCTATCTAAACTTATGACAATGAATCTTTTTGCGTCGGAGGTTACAATGGTTATTCACACTCGACGAATTATTAGGACAAATATATTTCAAATGGCAAGTGACCAGAATAATCTCAATCGCGCAAGAATAGGGCCCCAAAAGGTACTATCGCAATCATACCACAATACAACCCTTTCTCCCGAAACTTTCAGTATCTCAACTATCTCATTAATACACGCACTCGTGTAGCGTCCGGGCAATTCCGGAAGTGTTCGGGACCGGAAGTGCCGCGCTAATGGCGGCCATCATGGGCGACGCCGGCTTCCCGAACCTTCTCGAACTATTTGATAGATCGACGCCATTCGTTCGAACGCCGCCGCTTACACTGTTTCGGTGTTTTTTTTGGGAGTTTGATGGATAGTTCCTATTATGATGATGAAGAGTGCGTATAAAAATTCAAAAATAATGTTTGCAATCAGAATAGATAGATAGAAACTCTTTATTGTGTACACAAGAAATAAAAATTACAAGATAGAAAATACTTACGAGCTAGTGCCACAAGTGGCGGGCTAATCGCCAAAAGCGATATGTTCCAGGCAACCATTGGATGAAAATAATTTATGTAACAGAATCGACGGGGGATGCTAAACTTTTAATGATACCATAATAAAATTATTCTTAAAGTAAGTACATAATGAATTAAGTAGGCCGGGAATCGACTAAAGCTATCATGCTAGGCAATGGATTTTGATAAGAAGGTAGTGAGGTGAGGTAATCTATGAGAAAACTTCTTCTGTATTTTCTCTACATAGTATAAAGCTAACTCCTCCTAAACCACGCAACGAATTTGGATGCGGTTTTCACCTTCAGTTAGATACATTTTTACGGAAGGTTTAAATATATAACTAGCGTCCCGCCCCGGGTTTGCACGTAAATTACACCCGTGCGAAGCCGGGCGAGCAGGTCACTAGACGATATAAATTTGAACGTAAGCGATAACATACGAGACTCGGTATATCACAATTTCAATTAACAAGTAGAAAAGGGTAATTACATTTTGTTCTGCTAAGCTTAATGTTTTGTTATTATTTTATACAAAAATACCTTAATAACACGCCAATAATGATCGAGTACTAAATAAATGTTGGTCCTTCGAGCCAAACAATTCACTGAATATTTTGTGACCCCGAATTCACAACGCGAGTATTCGTCTAAGCCGAGTGAGTTACGAGCATCTTAGACAGCTTGAAGTACTAGTTCCCAAGGAGCCGGTGCTAATGAGCGTAAATATCACCTAACTGGCGGCAATCCGTCAGCCCGTCCGCACTGTCCGTCCGCATCTGTCAAGCCGGGCTGTGCTAAGCTAAGCTAGGGATATATTTATTACTATCTGCGCCCCGCGGTTTCACCCGCGTAGTGATGAATAATGGTGATGATGATGATGATGAAAACTACTAGCCTATGTCACTCTCTGGCTCTTGAACTATACCCATGCAAATAATCAGGTCGATCCGTTGTTTCGTTGCAGCGTGAAAGAGGAACAAACATCCATACATCTATACATACAAACTTTCGCGTTTATAATATTAGTAGGCTTGTACATTGTTCTATAACTACATATATTAAGACTAGTACTCACCTGGGCAAACGAGCTTCGCTCGGTTTTTCTAACAAATACAATAGGTAAACTTAAAAAGCGATACTTTATCTAAATACAAAATTACATCGTTAACGCCGTTTCCGAGATACGTGAAATAAAGTTATACACAATTGCTCGTTAAGAGTTATTAGATTTAGCACCTGCACATTAGAATTTAAGGTGCTTTATTGAAAAACGTATTTTTGCAATGTCACTTTCACCTGAGAGGTTAATTGTAGCAAGGTAATTTGTCGAAAACTTAAAACGTCTACATATCTAACGCGCAAGGGCGGATCCAGGATTGTTTTCTGGGAAGGGCACAAGGTGCGGACGGGAAAAAAATTCGTAATTCCACCCAGAAATAGAACCACTATGATAATTTGATTTGCTTCTAAGTATGTACTGTGATGGAATCTCCATAGTACACAAAAATACCGTCTAGTCACGTGCCACCGTGCCCCCCCCCCCCTTAAATCCGCCCTTGCTAACACGTATCTTTCAGATTCAGACTCATTTAGAACAATTTTAAAGAACGTAATTTTTTATTAAGTTTTTATTGTATATTAATAAAAACTTAAATAAACTTTAATAAGTTTAAAGATAGTTTTCATTTCAACACAGGATAGAGGTGTGAACATAATTTAAGGTAAAATCTAACACCTTATCAAATTGTGTTAAAACTCTTATTAAAGAACCCCAATTTTTCCATTGTTAAAGTATACCTACTTATAATATTTCATACAAAACACAAAATAAACAAAACGTAGATAATATTTGTAATTACAAGTTGTAGCGTTTCGAGTGATTGATCACTGCGCGAGCGAGACGTCGGTAGTATTTGTAAGGAACGGGGAGAGATAGCAAGCACCGCTGTTAGTGCAAATTGGAAAAGCCCGGAAAATTGGTGTCTAGAAAACAGTGTTGAATGTCCAACCAAAAAAATATGGCTCTTTATATGGGGCTAATAAATACAGCGGATAAATATTGTCATTATAGTATACTAGCGACCCGCCCGCCCGGCTTCGCACGGGTGTAATTTACGTGCGAAGCCGGGGCGGGTCGCTAGTTATATATATGAACCTTCCTTGAAAATGTATCTAACTGATGGTGAAAACCGCATCAAAATCCGTTGCGTGGTTTAGGAGGAGTTAGCAGCCATACAGACAGACAGACAGACGCGGAAAGCGACTTCAATTTATACTATGTAGAGAAGAGATCTAGCCACTTTCAGCTTATAATTTTTCTTTCAAAATAAATCTGTATAATATTGGTAGACACAATAGTTTCAATTCTGGGCCCGGATTCACTAACTACAAACACGCTCGTAACGCGGCGCGTTAAGTTAACCACCAAAAGTTGACCTCTATTCCCTAGGGAATATACGGGCCCTGTTGTACGAGTCACTAACCAATCGATCAACGATTCGTTGAGTCTGAGTCAGGACTAAAATTAGGTGTCTCTTTTTATTTCAATATGTAAGAAAAGAATGTCAATAATTTTTATAGCTGTACACTAGATTTTGACAAAAAATTAGTATCTACGTCACCGATTTTTGCAACTCCGCTAACGCTAAAGCACCAGGCAGGTTTAAGCAGACGTAATCTTGTAATGCAGTTTGAGAAGGAAATATAATGTAGCCTTACAAAATATCCTGAGCTTTGGCACTGTGTTCAACGACTACCCGCTGTGTCTATAGTAATTATCGTCGCGAAAAGTTTCAATATTCTATTTTGGAACATTTGCGTGAACCTTCCTGTTGATTTGAAACGAGCTTAATGAATTGATGGACTTTCGAATCGTTCGGTGCAGATTAATAGTTATCTCATTATACAAATTACAAGTAAGTATTACTTAGTTCATCACGTGCATTATTACGTGCATATTATATTCTAAATAATCAAAATCGGTCCCATTTTGGACGCCATATTTTCAAGATTAGTTCCATGTTGGGCGCCATATTATGTAACAACAGAATTCTTTACTCAAATCACTTATTAGGGTAAACAATCTAACAAAATACTAGTTAGCAAAGATACACTAAACAATTTTAAAGAACGTATTTTTTTATTAAGTTTATGCATTATATTGTTACTAATCTATTTTAAACACTATAGTGTAAAAGTAGATGTGTTTGCGTATAATCTAAAGTTTACAAATTACAAACTTCAATAGCAAACAATGTTTTATTTCAAATACAACTAGAGTTACAGAACTTTTCCCGCAAACTTAAGCGGTCCCGTTGTTTTATTCATTAATATTTCATCAACTGTTTTTCAGAACTGGGCCTGCCATACACTACTAGCATGTAATTTATATTCACACATGTGTGTGTTAAGTCTGTAAAGTTTGGTACAGACATACTGTCATGTAACACGGGCATAAATAAACGCGTTCGTAGTGAAACGAGACAAATGTATCGCTTGTAGCTTAGCTGAAAACACAAAGTAAACTCAGTCTATATTACATGCTGAGAAGAATATGTACCACCGATCTTAACCAGGATAGACGCATGAGTTCACCTACTTTAAATGTCTGTGATCTGTCTTAGGTTGAATCAATACTCCAACTAGCACGCTATGTAATTTAGTTCGATTTCTGTCGTCTTGTCAGAAGCACGTCAGACGTCAATAAAAAAAAATCAAACTGCGCCTTAGTAAACTGTAATAGCTTTTCGGATGCGAATGAATTTAAACTACTACTAAAAACTCTCGTGACGTTATGGTAGGTTTAAAACATGCGGGTTGGAACACGCTGGATTTCATAGGACTTATGCTAAAGGTGTCTATCCTGGTAAAAGTTTGTAGTGGGCCTATTGTCACAAAATAAACAGTTACAGAAACATTGATGATTTAAAACGATGATTTATGAGTCGCAAGGTAACAGTTTGGTGCAAACTACGAGTATAATCTACTATTATGCTCTTATTCTGAGCTGTTACTGCAGTCTACATAACGCTGAGTACGGATGGCTCGATGTTTCACTAAACACAAAAAATACATCCATCATATCCGGGGCCGGACAGTCCTGACACGGACCTAACATGTCCAATGTCTGTGGTACAATAAACCTACACTATTTACACGTCACAAGTGACATCTGTCACTGTGACGTGGCAGATCATTTGGGCGATATTGTGGCGTGACATGGGCGTGACAAAGGGCAGCGTTGTTACGTCAACGTCAAATGTGAAATAGGCCTTTTTTAAACCCCCGACGCAAAAAGGGGGGTGTTATAAGTTTAACGTGTGTGTATAACTGTAGCTGTCTGTGGAATCGTAGCTCCCAAACGGCTGACTCGATTTTGATTTTGTCTTGTTTGAAAGGCTTTTTGATCGAGTGTGTTCTTATCTATGATTCAAGAAAATCTTTTCAGTCGTTTGATGATAAAAAAAATTAAACAAGCTTTTAGGCGTCCGCTCATCATCTAGAACCAAAGTGATTGGGAAGACAAATCCAACGAACCCAAACTCGACGGGGCTACGTCGTTTCGTTTAGGAGTTCGTATAGCCACCTTCTGTTTCCATCATCAGACCAGCTTAATGGTACAATAGCATTGCATTGTCATCGAATTTACATAAGTATGTCAAATCTCAGCTCAATCGGTTTAGGATAACTGGTCTAAAATTCAGTTGAAAGATTTGTCCCACACATACATACTAACAAGGCAAGTTAAATAAAAGCTTTTAACAAATTAGTACATAGTTTCTACTTTCATACGGTCTATTATAAATAAACAAACCAAACCTCACTCCTGTAACTTAATACACTAATGAAACCCAAGGCTCGGCCTTTCAATATATTTATAGTGATTCTTAATAATTCATCGCTCTGAAGGCTATAGGTACGATCGACCCAACGGCCTTCTATCTTGGAATACTTTATACCTTGTTGCTTAATATGTGATATGCAAAGCCAACCTTCAGATATAACAGGCCTTTCCACGATACTAATAAATAGAACTCGAAGCGGTACCACCGCCCGCTGCTTTAAAAATACTATAATTTATTGTATTAAAATTTTGTCGCGTACAATGATCATGAATTTGTCGCGTATTCTATAAAATGACAATCGTACAGGATAATATATTTTTCGTGTTTCGGCACCATATTTCCTATGACGATATCGGCGTATGTATGTACATCATCATCAGCCCTGAGTGACCCACTGCTGCGTAAAGGCCTACCTTTGTTTATGCCACTCTCCCCGGTCTCTCGCTATTCGCATCCACTTGTTCCCGACAGTACTTTTGATGTCGTCAGTCCACCTCATTCTCGGTCGGCCTGGATTCCTCCAACCTAGTCTCGGCCACCACGCGGTTACTGCTGTACACTATCTCCCATCATTACGTCTGGCGATGTGTCCTGCCCAATTCAATTTAAGTTCATACTGTAACAAATTTTAGTGTTTGTAAACCGCTTTTCAGTGATCCTTTCTTTGATCCTCTCAGTGTCACAATAAATATTAGTTGCGTATTATAAATTTATAATTTAATCCATGCACCGATAGTCTGGTGAACTGCTGGATTGGAACGGGTGATTTTCAAAGGGATGTCTCGCGTCAGCGGAGCGTGGCTCGACAAATTGGTGAGAGGACACGTAAACAGGATCAGTTGTGTACCTACTATCTATTGCATACCAGGCATACAGTGTGATTCTCAGTAAAGAGAAACTATTAATGGGTGTCATTGTACTCATTATCACACTTCACACTAACACTACATAATGCGAAAGTTTCCGGGGATGTGTGTTTTTTAATAAAATTAGATGAAATTTGCTATGCGTAGCTTATTTTAGCGTTGATATGTATAGTCGTATTTGTATAGTTTATTTTATTTTATTAATGAACACTAACATGATGTACGACCTTCTTTACATGACGGAGACAAGGCACAAAAATTAAACTAAACTGCACAACAATTAATAGTTAACGCATAGGTACTATAATTTAATTTGTACTTTGTACTTGTACTAATAATTTTATGATTATTGAACAATGATATTAGCTCATCTTGCCTGAAACACAGGATTACCTAGTTCAGGCTCACATGTTATATACCTAAGTAAGACTACTGTTTTGTAATCTGTTATTGCCAAATTTTTGAATAAATTATTATTGTACATATAATCCCAAAAACAAAAACAAAAATAAACGATTGCTGTAGGAAAGGAAGTGAAATCAATGGGCGCAGCTAGTTACGAATAACTTTTACTGTGTTATTAACCCTAAATCGTACAAAAATAGCTGTTTCATTGAAAAAGATCTCAACTAACAAAATAAATATAAGGAACAGCTTATTTTATTTTCGGGATGTCCAGGTCGGTATCATGGTAAGTGTTATAATATTATGAGTACAGTGGCCCTTACAGACTTCCTTTTTACTGAAAATCACACTGTATACTATATCTTGTAACACTCGTACTAACAGGCGAACAGTGACTGTAGCTTATTAGAAACGCCACCGGAACTGGACACAAGGCGATGATATATAGAGAGTGACTTCGGAAAGCCTGGTATTAATTAGCAGCATAGTACAGATGTGGTTTCTGCCCTGGACGAACCACATGGCAACGCTGTAGTTAGTCGGAGCTGTGGGCGGCTGGATGTCCAGCAGTCCAGCCCAGCTATTTAGAGCTGATCAATTTAGTTTAGAATGTGGTACAACAGAATTGGCGTAATTAATATCTCTACATAATATAAATTAAAGTCGCTTTCCGCATCTGTCTGTCTGTCTGTCTGTATGGCCGCTAACTCCTCCTAAACCACGCAACGGATTTTGATGCGGTTTTCACCATCAGTTAGATACATTTTCACGGAAGGTTTATATACATAACTAGCGACCCGCCCCGGCTTCGCACGTAAATTACACCCGTGCAAAGCCGGGCGGGCGGGTCGCTAGTTATAGTACAAATTAGTAACATCATTTCAAATTGAAGTATCCCTATGAAATTATATGAAATATAAATATAATGTATGTTGAGAGGGTAAATAAATAAATATTCGGGTAATTTTTGCACACACGGTTATCTGACCCCAAACTAAGCAAAGCTTGTGATATGGCTGCCAGAGACTGATATACATACATTTATAGTTTTAAATACATACTTAAATAAATATTAACAACCAGATATAGAACAAACATAAAATGTTCATCACATGAATGTTTCTCCTAGGTGGGAATCGAACCCACGCCCCCAAGCGCAGAAGGCAGGTTCACTACCAACTGGACCAACGTGCTATCTGGGCTAACGGGGGTGACAGGTCCGTAAAATTTGAACGTTAACAAAGTGATCTTCTACTATATAAAAATAAGTCGGGTTTTCCTTCCTGACGCTATAACTCCAGAACGCACGAACCGATTTCCACGGTTTTGCATTCGTTGGAAAGGTCTCGGGCTCCGTGAGGTTTATAGAAGTCATCTGGTGGCGAAACGGAGTTCGCCGGGTTTGCTAGTTCATTATAAAAATTTACTATTATTATCCCGAGTGAAACCACTAATAACAGGTTGTAGGTGCAATACATGAGTTTATTCGAGCGAATTATACCAAATCGTCAAATGAGCTCGAGCGCAAATAGCAGGCTTGTTTGCGGCCAGTTATCGATATTGGACCGTTATATCGAGTAATACAATCTCGATTCACTCGATTGTGTCCATTGGACTCGAAGGACTCAGATAATCATCTCTAGACCCGAATAAAGGACGTGTTTAAACTGACTTTCAGGCCGAAATCGTCTTGTTTATTGTAATAATAATACTCAGAATCGGAAGACGACTAACTACTATAAAAAAAGATGCGAAGAACCGAGCACAAAAAAAAACCATACAAAAACGGTTGGTTTTGATAAGGTACGTAGAAGTTGGCGCCAACTAAACTCTTCCCTCCTGCCCATTTTTCTATCGGACTCCTAGAGCGGGTACGAAAAATTGACATCGCTTTATGGTTGATATTCCGAAAACCCGTGCGAAGCGCTTTGATTCCATTTTTATTGTGCGAACTGCCAGTCTGTGGAATGCGCTGCCTGAATGGGTGTTCTCTGATAGTTATAATTTGAGTGTCTTCAAATCACGAGTAAATCGGTTTCTTTTAGGCAAGCGTTCTCCATCGTAGACCGCATCGTCGATTAACATCAGGCGAGTTGGCGGCCAAGCGGCTATTCTTAATTTGAATTAAAAAAAAAACGAAGTTACATACATAAAAAATTACTAATGAAACCGAGTCGCATGCCTATATTAGGTTATATGCTTCAGTAATAATCAAAAATCCTCTTCACATATCATAGATCTGTAGAAATCGCACACTGTGCGTTTTACGCGATCTTTTTTGCCTTACAACTGCAATTTGTGGAATGAACACTCTTGCGGCATTTCCGAGTAACTATAACACGGGGCTCTTTAAAAGGGCTGTTAATAGAGTATTTAAGGATCGGTAACATATCTGTGCCGCCCCTTGTGTTACAGGTATCCATAGGCGATGGTGATCGCTTACCATCAGACGGCCCGTTAGCTTGTTTGCCACCTATGTTATTAAAAAAACAGTATTGTATATCTGAAAATACGGGTTTTCGATCTACTTAAAATTTCAAGCTTGCTACAATCTTGACATTATTCAGTACTTTGTACCTAGTTGAAAACTTTCGAATCCTTTTAATTTCCAATGAAATTTCCAACAAGTCTTTCCAAAGAGCTTCTATAAATCTGTACGAGCAAACAAACTGTTTATTCCGACAAACTTTAATATTTATTGGCATAAATTTACAACGCTTCGTCTTTATTACCACGAAGTTAAGGTCGGAAGATAAGCCTAGTATGGTAACTATTATATAATCTGTTGATAAGTCGTGGATTTATACGGGAAACCTGGACAAATGGGGTATGATTTGTGTGGTAATGTGGGAGCTTAGAACGACTTAGTGGTTAAGTTATCGTTACGTACAGTATGAACAGTAAATTTTAATTTTGGCGCTCAACGTGGTACCCTTGATTACTTGATAGCCTCAAGTTGGGCGCCACATTAATAATTCTGTGATCCCACCTAATAACTCCTACGTGTGATTCGTCATTAAACTTTAATTTGTAATGTCTAAGATCAAAAGTAATCTTGCATATTTTTTTATTATCAAAACCGAAATTTACATTTTACTTACTAACTTGTGCACCTTGAATTTATTTGCAATTTTCTCTACTCTGTGTGATATCTAAATTTTCCAGCAGTTTTATCATTATTAACGATTAAACATGCTGCATAGATAATTATCTATTATTAAGCCTTGTAAGTCTATCACTGTAATTCATTAAAAACAAAAACGTACACATTGTTATTGGGCGATTTGGGCGGTCCATTAAAATTACCTTCAAACTTCAATCAAGCGAACTCGAAACTTTCCCGCATCCCCTATTCCGTTGATAAACCGATTACGGTCAGCCTCGACACGTGTAACATCTTTTGTAATCCTGGACCAATGGTATATTACGCCAAGACACCTCAAGACTGCAAAATTTACTAAAGATGCGCGCTGTACTAGACAATAGCCATCGCTTTAGTGGCAAGATGTCTTGTCGCTAAAGCGATGATGAAGTTGAAGATGATGATTTTGTCTTTGATATGTAAAATCATAAAAAAAATCTAGATTGTTTCACCCACCGTACTTCAAAATCTATTGCTATCATTATTAGAATATCACTCTTGGCAACCTCAAAATTTATCGCCAACTGCATGACGGTGTGTTCCGGTATCATCATAGGAGCCAGTCCCCATTCCGGGCCAGAAATGTTCACCATCTACTGTACATACACTTCACATTAGTTAGGTGTAGCTTGTTGTTAATATAAAAAACGCTCGTATGACTGCACGTCAGAAATGAAAACATAAGTAGTAATTCACCATTTCCACAAGAGATGGCGCTGTATTAAAAATACCATAAACAATATTAAATTCAAAGAGAAAAATACGTATACATAAATGGTCATGTGAATTCGGTGCTTTTCCCCTTCCCAAAAAGTGCCCAACGTGCCTAAAGAATAAGAATAAGATATATTTATTGCCAAAAAACAAAAACAATGAACATGTACTATGAAAAACATAAGGAGAAATAGTGTTTGGCAATAGGGGTAAGCTCAGCGCTGTGCTGCGAGGTCCCGAAGGGTCACGCAGGGCTGGTTTTCGGCATACCGCTTTGCTCAGAAAAAAGATGGTAGGTGAGCACTAGGCGACGGCGGGTATTACAAAATCAACTAATAATATCTGTCTTTAAACGTAATACACTATAATTACTATTTTCATTATTAAATATTAAATACTAGACCACTTAGGTTTGTGTATGGTGTGTGTGTGTGTGTGTGTGTGTGTGTGTGTGTGTGTGTGTGTGTGTGTGTGTGCGAGTGTGTGTGTGTGTGAGTGAGTTTGTGTGGGTGAGTGAGTGTGTGTGCGTATGTGTGAGTGTGTGTGGTGTTAACGCGTAATTTTAAAAGTTGCTTCAAAGTTCTTTTTTTGTATTTCAAAGAAGTTGTCAATTCAAAAACCTAAAACCTTTTTGTTTCGGCAACATCGAGTTTCAAGCCCGGTATGAGTATGTAGTACTGATTTAATCTGTGGGATACTCGAGCACATGTATCCCTCAAGGAGATTTTATATCCATCTTGGGTCGAGACGCAATTGGACGAGATTCCCAAACGGTCCAATTGACGTGTAAAGGAAGTGTAAAAGTGCTTCGGTAGCCTCACACTTGAATAAATTATTGTGAATTTGCCAATTGAATTCACCGATTCATCTGGGGCTGAGAAGAAAGCCGCTTCTTTACGGTTTCAATTGAAAACAGTTATGTTTTCTGTTCTTTAAGCAGATACGACTTCAATCTAAATTATTACAATATCCTTGAGTATAACTCAAGATTTACACCCAAATAATTTTATGGACACCAAAAAGTTCCTTAAGACACACCAGGGGCCTTACGGACAACAGCTAATTGCGGCACCTAATCCGCTCAGTTGGAAAATCACGCGACCGCAAACCGTATCTGGGCGCGATAAGGTTCACGTTCGCGTGATTTTCCAACTGAGCGGATTAGGTGCCGCAATTAGCTTTTGTCCGTAAGGCCCCTTGATTCTAATGTCGATTACAAATCAAAAGCGACCTCACTGCAAGGTTTGTTATTGATAATGATGAACTGATATAGAGTTCTCCTAATGTTATCGGCTTTCCCTCATTAGGCGTATCTTTTTTCCACGTTTCATAAAACCTGCTCATTTGTTTGAAATCAATCTCCTTGACATGTTAGAAAAATATTATTTTCCGTTTAATAAAGCATCATAACGGCGTGTTTCGTTTGTAATTTTCCCCATTATTGAGTTGAAAGAACACAGGGCGAAGTGACTCGACAAATGGGATTACTGTTCTCAACAAATAGACGAGAATCAGTTATCAAGCTTGTACAAATTAGTTAAAGATTTTCGCAGAGACTAAAATTCATGATGCAATTTTTCTTTAAAGCTGAAATCACACATAGGCAACATTGTGGCATGCGTATCGCTACGCTTTCACAGTTTTATTTAAACCAAAGCTACAGAAAATATATGAACCACATCAAATAAACTAAAGTCAAAATTATCTTACTGTAAAGTGACCATACAATCCATAGTGATTAGTAACCCATCTTCTCTACCTAGTTTTTTACGGATACCCTTTTGCGTTGTATTGCGTAAACACGAGAAAATACCGTCCATTAAATGGACCAACGACATCGTGAGAGTCGCTGGCATACAATGCATGCAGATGGCAGGTAGTCGTTCGGTGAGGAGTACGGACTAAGGGGTAGGCCTATGTTCAGCAGTGGATTTCTTTTGGCTGATGATGATGATGATAAAATACGACGCTTTCAAGTCTAGCGGTCTCCCAATACCACTTACTTTTCGGTAGAGGGAAACATCGTGAGGAAACCTGCATACATACGGAGACGAAATTCAATGGCGTATGTGAATTCACCAACCCGCAACTAGACCAGCGTAGTGGATATGGCCCAATCGCCCTCTCGGGAGTAGGCCAGTCTTTTAATAGTCCAGCAGTGGACTATTAAAAGGCTGATTATGCTAAGATATACGACTGTTTTCTACGTCCCCGTGATCACAAGCCCCGCTCCGCTGAACATCATTGGAACGTTCAGAGAATTTTCGACTTAATCGGCCTTAAGAGGATATTGTTTTAGGACAGAATATTCTTTTGATCTGCCTCTGTGATCGATACTTAACTACAGAATTGGACAGGGTTAATGATGGCGGAAAATGAGGACCTGTTTGAAGCTTGGTCGGGTTTCGGTTTTTTTTTTTTCTGTAATTTACCAGACAACGTTTGAAAGCTGCAAATAAATAAGATTGCTTCAAAAACATCGTGCTGGGCAACGAAAAGATGGTCAAGGATAAGAATAATCTAATTATCTACTTCATCATCATCATTATCAGCCTATCATGTTCTCAATCCTTCTCCTCAGAGGGAGAGGAAGGGCCTAATCCATCATGCTGGCCCAGTGCATCTTGGCACTGGAATGTCATTTTTCTTTCATAACAATAAATTGGTGTATTGTCTATATGGCGAATGCCATATGTCTTTGAACTTTTGAGGTTCTTGGACATATAGGTTGCCTCACGATGTTTTCCTTCACCGCTTTTCCGCTTTTGAGGGATGGAATCGAAACTACAAATAATTTATTTAGGTACTAAGTCATTGGTGTAGGGCCGAGGATTGAACCGGGCGCCGTCAGATTGTAAAGCGCACATGCTACAGCTCGGCCACCATCGCTCTGTATGGATTATCTCTTAATAATCTTAAAGTTTTTTCATTGATAGGCAACGCATAACCTAAACCACTGGGTCTAATAGAAACATGGAATTCTGCACAAAGGTTCCTTATATCACGTAAGTAAGCACTAACAAAGAATGTTCGAATATTATATCTATCGGCAAAGCCGAAGTTCGAGCTCTTGTAGAGTGTACAAAGCCGTACATTTTGTCAGTATATATACATAAAATCAAAAGTAGCTGTCTCTGTCTGTCTGTTACCACGTAAACTGTTGTACCGACCTCGACGATGTGAGAAAGTAGTGTGCATTATTAGGACAGACATTTGTAATTGACGAAAATACTTAGATTCTAGTGTATTTCCGCTTCGTCGATGAAACTTAAGTTTTTTTTCCGTCTACATTTCGTTTTTTTTTTCGATTATTGGCACAAATTTGAAATCTGCGCCATATCATTAAAAAGATGAAATATCAAGAGGCTTAACGTAGTACGTATTACGTACTGCGCTGTATATTAAACTCTCGTATTCAACAGCCATTTAATCGAAAACGTTTTTTGAATAACGCTCTGGCTGTAATCACAGCTTCGAATGGCAATATTTTTTGTTTGTATTTTTTATACTTAAAGACTACGTCATTTTCCATGGCACACATACATGATTCAACCAATGCCCAACTGCTGCCGTGGCTTGTATACGTATGTAGAACCTTTCTCTAACTACATGATTATATAAAGAAACTGAGCAACGGTTTATTATTTCTTTTGTCCACTACAGTTAAATGACCACACACTATCCACAACCTTGTCACGGTAAATATCCCGTTAATAAATATATAACTGTTTAACAAAATTCCGTAAACTGTAAACCAACTAAGCTAACACTATCAAATTAAAATCCTTCTAAATCCGCCTCGAGCTGCGAAAACAAAAAGCTGCCAGTTGCTGTCCAGCGACCGGCGCTGTTCCAGCGCTTTAATCCAGCTACTGGACCGAGTCTCCGGATTATACCATCTGACAAGTTCAGACATATTGTAAGTCCTACTGGAGACCGCGCCAATATATTTGGACGCTCTGAATAATACAGATACGCCTGGTACGTCTGAAGTGTTAAAAGTCACCTTAAATAATCATTTTGACATTACCTATCTAAACAGTACCGAGTTTGGATATAATGGCCTCAAGATCTACGGGAATGGGGCAGCCGATGTGGTGCGACAAACAATTTGAAATTGATCGTTTTTCTTCCGCTCAGGTTGAACTGTTGCTGTTTTCCCTGTCCAGTTTGGTCTCTCCGTATATGGATGTAACATTTGCTGTTGAGCCATCTGTAAGTTTAGAGCCATCAAAAAACTTGGCACGAACTCTAGTAAGCTCAGCATGTGAGCTGTCACACTCGCAAGACAGAAATCCGACGCTCTAGCTACCCGGAGCCGGAATTAATTCCCTTTTCAACCATTTCTGGCTTTGGCACTGAGTCCTTTCCAAAGACAAGTGAGAGGCGTCGCTAATGGATAAGATTATCTGATTTTTATATAGTTTTAATCTTGTTGTATAAAAAAATTGCATTGCTAATCTGGTGGTATCTGACGTCTATTATCGTAACAGTTTTTTAGTAAACGTCTAACTCCCCAACTTCCCCAAATCATGAAAATGCCTTGTGCCTGATGTCCTAAAAAGTCCAACATTTCTTAGCGAAACCAAATGACGTTCATTGCAGAAAAAATGTTTTGAAAGTCATTAACGGCTTGGTTTAGCGCAAAAGGCTTAATAGAATGTCAGTTTAAAGCATATCAACATTCAACAAATTCAATTCCATTCCCCCCCACATAGCCACACACGCCCCCAGCATAATTTGAAACACAATATCTCGCTTATTGAAACCTGTCGCGACTTTTAAAGATAACTTTTATTTACCCTCTAGAAAATATCAAGATCAATTTCACTGGAAATGGGTCCCTCGTTGGGCGCCAACGTAAGTAAATACGGTATGTAAAGTGGGTATTTTTTGCGCTACGTCGATGAAAAAGGAAATGCACGAATGGGGTCTTATCGAGGCCTCTAATAATCAAAGGGACATTTTATGTTTGTTTGTTTTTTTTTCTAGTTGTAGGTACTCAAAGTGTAAAACATTCTGGAAAAACTACTATTTTCTGGTAAAGTTTGTTTCAGCATCAAATATTAATTAATGTTTTTAATTCTGCATACTGCACAGTGTACAATGTAGAATGTATTATAATTGTGCATTAATTAAATCAAATTTTTGATGTCAAATGCTTTGTAGTTTTAATTCAAAAACAAAATAATGTATTGAAATACTGGCGCCCAACATGGGATTACCCATGTTGGGCGAAGAATTATCGTAACAGTGTTTCTTTAAATTTAATGACTGCAACAATAATTCTAGAACAATTATCCTGCATATTATCTTCACAGTACACATTAAACTAAGAATGTAGACTATAATAAACTTTTATCACGTCATAATTTCCGAGTTTCGAAACACGTGTCTGCTTCGCAATGAAAATGTTGTAAAGTTCGCCAAGTGGGGAAAGTTCTGTGATACTTTGTATAAATTTGGATTTGTTGTCGTAATTCAGTTGCTTAACAAAACACTTTTTGTTGTCAAATAAAATGGGGCATTGAAACAATACCTATTACCTTATTAGTTTATCTTGTTCTAAACATGTACTTATTTACTTAACAAGATTGTTTGCCCTATTGGCTCAAAAACAAGATATATTGTAAGAAGAGTTGTGATTTTTCGGATGTGAAAGTGCGCTGATATCGTATTTTCTTTTCTTTGAAATTTAACGAAATAGTTTATTGTCCAGATTTGCAACCATAACTCTAATACTGATTAAATTAATGAATTGATGGATAAAAAATACGAAACAATGAGACATGGCAAAAATTTAAAAGGACTCACGTCTTATCCTTTATTTCCGTTATCCGCGGTAGCCCTGGATGCTTTCCACAAACTTCACTGAGGCACAGAACCACTTCACAAGTGGATATTTTAGTAGGCATTGGAAAATACCCTACCAATGTCATCTGGTTTCCTCACGATGTCTTTCTTTACCAGTAGCTAGCTAAAACTGTTTTTTAGAGATTAGAACCCACCACGCTCTACTACTTGTGATCCGATCGAGTCTTGATCCAATTGAGGGACGTGACGTCTTACCCATTGTAGTGCTACTCAGAAATATGAACTTCAAACCCCTGGGTCCATTGCACTGCGCTGTAATGTAACTGAAAGTTCTATGACACTTTCTGCGAGTTGTTTATGCAATTAATTGTAAGAAATCCTGACATTGGGCTTACGGCTACCTGATTAAACCAATTCTGTTAAGGTGATTGTGAAAAGTTCTCGTAAAAACAGACGTATTTCGACGCGCTAAGGTTCACGTTCGCGTGATTGTCCACAATTGCGCTGTTTCGAGCCCGCGTTAAGAGGTAGCCGTAAGGTAGCTTCTATTCTCACCAGTGTAAACAGGGCTTAAGATCACTTGGAAAAGTTTTCGCTTATAATGGATCCCTCATACAGTGGGGAATATGCCTCTTTAATAATACACTCTCAATATAGTTTCTTTCAAAGATTATAAGAAATTGATTTTTTATGTTGGTAATATTTCACAAGTATTTTCTTATATTTGTTGTCTAGGGACGATGAAATGCTAAATCATGTAGAACGTAGACTATGCAGAGGTTTTCAATTGTGTTATTGA
Source organism: Agriopis marginaria (assembly GCA_932305915.1). NCBI lineage: Eukaryota > Metazoa > Arthropoda > Insecta > Lepidoptera > Geometridae > Agriopis > Agriopis marginaria. The sequence goes on along the minus strand of OW029914.1, from coordinate 12,454,969 downwards.
GTATGAAAATGTACACAAATGCTTTTGAAAACTGGCCTTCCAACTACTATTAAAAGTACTTTTAATCTAAAGTCGTTGGAAACCATCGAAATACAATACCTACAGTCACAAACGTGCAAAAAAATTACCGAACCAAAAAAAGCGCCGACATTTTGGATAGATCCGAGTACTTACAACGCCGCGCGATGCCAGAGCAAGCGACGTTGAACACTATACAAGCGACATTACGTCTAAATTGGTGTAAACCTGATTAAATTGCGAACTATATAATTGCTGTCTAATTATGTACAACGACAACTCCGGCGCTGTAAAATCGACGACGACCGGAGGCACCATTTTCAGGGGTATCCGGCCAAAAAACAAAATTTTACCCAAATGGTCGGGTTTTTGTAAGTTTTTGTCCGGCGTCGGCGATTTAGGTGATGACAGCCCTAGACCAAGACAGATTGCATAATAAGAAAGAGGCCTATATACTCCGAGGCATGTAAAAACAGATTGGAACAACCCATAAAGAAGGCTGTGAATGATGATAAAGGTTTATTTTTGGTAGAAAACGTGATCTTCCCTTGTTGTTTATATTTAGCTATAAGAATCGGGATTCTGTGTGTTTAGGGATAAAGATTTCATGGGAAAATATGGGATGAGAAAAGGTGAGAGGCTCAGGTGAGAGAAATATTTGTCTTTTATAACCATTGTTTGTTGTCTTTGGTCGATACAGTTACGGGCGATATTGTAGTCACTTTCTAAAAATACAAGAAGCAACATAGATAGAATATTGTTAACACCAGATATTGAGAAATACTGATACAATTTATTGTGCGAAGCACTAGTCTGGAATGAGCTGACTGAATTGGTGTTCCCCGATAGTTACAATCTGGGTGTCTTCAAATCACGAGTGAATCGGTTTCTTCTAGGCAAGCGTGCTCCACCGTAGACCGTAATATCAGACGAGATGGCAGTCAAAAGCAAGCTAATTATCCAATAAAAAATAACGGCATTTTAGAAACTTAACGTGGTTTTGACTGGGTTTTGACATATTTTCGCACTATCCGTGAAAAATAACAATGAATTTTGTTTTACCTATACGTCATTATGTGGTTCTTTTTTTCCTCTGAGAAATGTTGGTTCAGTTCCTAGTGATACCAGTACGTAACAGTTGCGACAGTACGTAGGTTGTTCAAATCTTATATATTGTTAGTTCAAATAGGTATATCATGATACACATTCAAAACATCAAACGGTACAATAAAAATCTAAAATATAAAAACATTTACGCAAGTACCTAATTATTACAGAAAGAGAACTTTTCACAAAGAACTTAAATAAAAAATAGACTCGCAACTAGGTGTTGCCAAGTGTATGTCCTGGAAAACTACAAGACTTGTTTGGTAGATTTACACCTTATTAAATAAGTAGGTATGAGGTTCATTAATTCTTTAGTTATTATAAAACTAGCATAAGCTATATAGTATTCAGTTTCCCGCGGCAAATAGCACCTATACCTAATATACATAATTATTAGGTATACTACGTATACTAGAGTAATGAGTGGATTTCCATGTAAAAAGCTTTAAAGAGTTTCCTGTGTAAAAATTTAACCAAGGTTTCGTAACACACCTAAGGGTAAGAACCTTGACCCTGGAAGGTCATGAAGGGCGTTACAATAATGACAGGGGTAGCTACCCTTATTATTATAAGACTTAAGTTTTGAAGGTGAGGGGTCCAAAACAAACAACCAAGCCCTGTGGGGCTTAATTAATGTATTTACTTTCTGTACTCACTTTATAAATCATTTTAATTGTGAGATTAAAAAATCTGAATGGGTGGAAGACTTACGAGAAAGATTAAAAATCTTTTTGGAAGTCTACTTTGATGAAGTCAATAAGAGTCGGTAAGACTGTCTTAGTAGCCATTCTAGTGACCGAAAATCTTTATTGAAAAGTAATTTCGAATTTTTTACTAATTTGTATATTATTTTATTGTTTCAGGTACAATTTTACACAATCGGCAAGCTACGATTTGTTGCACACTAGGTATCACATCGCACTCATAATATTTTGAATGCGAAAGTAACTCTCTGGGACAGTCTTTCCCAAAATATGTGTCGCCGCCCACTGGTGGGTCGCAAGCGAGTATTGGGTGGGCCCTGAAACTGATTAATTGATTAACTCTTTATTTTTCACACCATTCAATTTGATACAGAGGACAAAAAACTCTTAGTGAAAAACTAGTGAAACAACTGGCGGCCTTATCGCTGAAAGCTATCGAACTACTGGGTATATATACAAAACACTGTTTTAAACTATCACAGTTGTTCACTACAGTTATATGGTTACAGTGACAACCTTATCAAGGTAAATACCATATATCGTTAATAATCATATATAACTGTTGCTAGGAATAAAAAAAATACCGAATTGAGAACCTCCTCCTTTTTTGAAGTTGGTTAAAAAGATAACAAAAGCCATCCGAGTTATTTCTCTCTTTCATTATTGAAGCCAGCGTATCTTCGAAGACAGCTACGTCGTGTTGACTAGACTAGATTATTTGATCAGACTGGGTAAAATACAGAACACAATTAAACGTACATCTACTAAATGAACAAGCAGCCATCAGAGAAATATATTACCAGACACAGTGTAAATCTGACGGTAAATCTTATAACAAGCTTTTAAACTTGCCCTGTTAAAGGTATTTGTGGGACAAATCTTGCAATTGAATTGGATGACAATGTATGGTTAGGTAAGTGACGTCATTCTAAATCCAATATGGCAGACTACCAAAGATGGCAGAACAGTAATTTTTTATGCAGCTTCATAAGAATATCAAATGAAAGGGTTTCTTCTAGGAACGAAATATAAAATTACCTTACCTAAATTTAATATGGCCGACGCCTAAAACATTGTTTTAATTGTATTTATTACGTCACACTCATAGTTCTCCACTAGGACTCCCTGTATCGGGGATACCATGGGACACACAGAGACACGGACAACTACACCCTCACCCAAGCAGTTGACCAAACTCATTATTCTAACAGCTGCCTAGCCGGACATCCGGAACCCTGGACTTGGTGTTCAGATAGCTCAAACCTACTGCAGTAATGCAAGAAAACAAAAGAAAATGTAACATGACACATCATGTCATGTGTACATGACTTAAAGCAGTTTATTTTATTTTTTAAACATAATATATAGGCTTGCGCTTGGCGGCCATCTCGCCTGATGTTAAGCGATGATGCGGTCTACGATAGAGCACGCTTGCCTAGAAGAAACCGATTCACTCTCGACTTGAAGATACTATTTACTTGTTAGCTAGTACCATCGGATTTGGTTAATGCTACTTGGGTTCACACTATTTGAATAACAAATTGGTCTTCTAACCTTCGTTTCTCTGTGCACATACAGCAAAGTTTACCTACCATTACCGCACCTACGGCAAGTACGGCAAGGTACGGTAAACGCTCCGAGCTTCATTTAAACTTTGTAGTTGTTCATGTACACTTTCATTAGTCGGTCGGTCGTGTTGGTGTCGTATATTGTAGTTCTGCCGTAGAATGGCAGTTTTACGGCTTGATTCGACCGTACTCGCGTATCTACGGTAAAATACTAGTAGACGGGTCAAGAGTTAACCGTTACTTGTTTTATGGGTTTAGTTGGGGACATTAACGCAAGCAGAAATTACAAATGCTTAGTAAAATAATGTATGTATTACGTTTAATCCTGTTCAATCCCATTACCCCTTTATACTTAAAGGAGCGCTTTGAATTTATTCAAGCTCACCTCAGTACCTTGCGATCCTGTCGTGCCCTCCAACTGAAGATTTCTCCTTCTTCCGACCTCAATCTTTCCTACTGTAAGTCCTTCACTTTCCAAGCTGCCCTGCTGTGGAATGGGCTGCTTCTATGAGGCAGGTCAAATATCTTTCTAGTTTTAAGAATCAAATCTATACACATTATTTTAGTTCATTTTAATTGGTACGTATGTATGTATTCTATTTATTGTATGATTATTCATTGTGTACATATATGTAGAGATATATATTTATTTCGGTATATTTTATGTGCACCACCGACCGTTTTTCAAATTCTTTAGCCCTGTCCATCCAAAGGTTGCCCGGAAGAAATCGCTTTAAGCGATAAGGCCGCCCATTATACTGCCGTATATTTTTTTATATTAGTTAATGTTTCATTTGTATTTACGGTGTGTAATAAAAAGATATTGTATTGTATAGTGAAACCTCAAATAAACTTAGGGTTAGAAAGGAATCGTATTTGACAAACCAATATGTTTGTAAATTCCAACATTATCCTTACAAAAAACAAATCAATTTTCTTCCCTCGCGGATTCAATCTGAACCAATCTTCTCGCACATGTTCCCAGTCCCCTCCGCGCCTCTTGCAGACCCTGGTGGGGGCGGGGAGGGAAATTAGGAGAATATTTCTTGATTTTGCCATAAGTGACAAAGCTATACCGTAGTTTACGGCTAAAACTGTAATTGAGAACTTAAAGTTTAACATTGGTTTGTTAAAATTCGAATATATACAATTTATTTTTGCTTTATTCAGAAAAAAGCCAAAACTTCACTGAAATTAAAAATTTTGTCCCTACAAATTATATTGATGCCAGTTAGCAGATATTTCGATAATCATTGTACCACAAATCCGCGTGAATCAGTACTTTCGTCCAAGTTTGTAACTGAAATTTCGTAATGAACTTTTTTTTTCGTTTGATAACCAGCTACGAAAACAATAAAATTGTCGTTTTCTTAACCGATTTTCATAACCAACCATGAAAATTGGTTTATTTTTCTCTGTTCATAACTAGTTATTTGTCTAGTGTTAGATTTCATAGAAATACGAGAATCACCGTTTAACTTATAGACGATATCTAAAAATTCTTATTTTTTAATTTAGTATTCATATTAATTATTTTTTTTATAAAACCAATTTACACGTCCAATAAAAAAAAACAATTATAAATCACTAAAAATACTACTTAGTAGGTAAAATTAACATAAAAATTTATAGAATTCATGGTAATTGTAGAATGCTTGCTCAATAAGCCAACGTTGTAAGCGTGATTTGAAACATTGCAGGCTAGGAGTTGCAATGACATGTTCTGGGAGGTGGTTGTAAACGTCGGGGCTCATCATATGAGTAAGCTTGTCTGACTTGGTCAGCGTTCGCCTGATGCCGGCGAGATGACCCGCTGTGCTTGTGGAGTAGTTATGGTAACTCCCAACTCGTAAGAGCTTAGGTTTATTCTTACGTGTTTTAAAAAACCGACTTCAAGACTAAACCTACATGTTGAACTACCCACATGACAGTTAAAACAGAGATTGAAAGTCCTCATCAAAACTTGCTCAAAGGAACCGCAAAACAAAAATGTCATCTATGTAAAAAAAAAGTTTTTTATATTTTTTCTGAAAGTGTTGATTCAACTTCGATAAAATCTATATGGAATCACCTCTGAAATATGACCTACCAAACAAAAAAACATCAAAATCAATTCATAATTAGAGGCGTAATAGCGTAACAAATAAAAAAAAACATACCTACAGTCGAATTGAGAACACCCTAATTTTTTGAAGTCTGTTAATAAAACAGTGTTGAAACCTCAATTTCTTATATATTTTTTTATAGTGAGATTGTAAGAAAAGTAAACTGGTAAAAAGTTAAACGACAAGACAACCATTATTTATGATCCAACATATAACAGCTATTAGCATCCCCAGAATGCATAATCAAATCCGACATCCCCACAATAACACTCGGTATTGCCATGCGCTTCCTTGTTCCCCCAGATTAACGCATGTTTATGAAAATAGGAAAATAAAGGAGGTTTTTCAACTGGGGAAGGGAGAGCATATTGGTTCGAGAGGTCGTTACGACGTCTAGACACTTTGATAGGCGTTCTTTGAAGTTATCGCACTGATTTGTAACTACAGGCCGCCATCTTGTTTTTTTTTTGTGACAAGTACAAAATATACGTTAGTTATCTATAATTACAAATATTTATAACAAACAGGTGATGTGTGTATTAATGTCTGTATCCCTGTGGATTCCGAAACGGCTAGACCGATTTTTATGCAGTTTTCAGGCAACCTTCAGATTAGCCCAGCGAGTGATACTGTGAAGTTTGGTAGCGATCAGAAAAACATATTTTTTGGGTGTTTTTATATTTGTTTTTATACTAGTCTATACATTGACATATTACATAATAGAAAAAAAAAATGTGTGAATCAAAGGAGGTTGCTGTCGCGGGTGAAACCGTGGGGAGCAGCTACTTACAAATAGAAAATGAGAATGAGCAATTTTTTTAAATAAAGTGATCCGTAAAATTACGAATTTAAACCCTTATAATAGACTTCAAACAACTCCGAACAAAAGTTTTTTTTTTATTAAGACAATACACAAACTTTATTTAGTTAGAACGCTGGAAATACTTTTTCTTTGTTTAACTGAGAACCTTCTAGACTTTAAAGCGTGGTATAGCGTCTAGTACTGTCGATCGTCTGTAGATAGAGTACAAAATGCTTCACAGTATTTTGAATTTTCTTTGAATGTTTCTAATATCACTGTATCTTCTATCTCTGTATCTTTTAAACTGGAAAATTATTTTCGGATCTCTTAAAATATCGCTCCGTGCTAAGAAATATGCGAAGGCTTAAATTTTGTAAATGAAATCGTAAATTATCAAATCTACGTCGTTAAGTCGGCTTACACCGGCGCGGCGTTTGTTAAATGCCGTTCAATGGAAACACTTATTTCTTGCCCTCTCTCGGTATGAATTGAAGAGAAATCTAAGAGCCATTCATAAACGTATAAGTTATTACACATATCCTGAGTCATTAAATGCGACGAAATATGATCTACTTATACTTATTAAATACTAGCGGTCCGCCCCAGCTTCGCACGGGTATAGATTATAGCCTATGTCACCCGCGGATAGTGTAGCTTCCCAACAGTGAAAGATTTTTTCAAATCGGTTCAGTAGTTTCGGAGCCTATTCAATGCAAACAAACAAACAAACAATCAAATCTTTCCTCTTTATAATATTAGTATAGATTTGCGACATTTTTGCACACACGGTTATCTGACCCCAAACTAAGCAAAGCTTGTGATATGGCTGCCAGAGACTGATATACATACATATATATTTTTAAATACATACTTAAATAGATATTAACACCCAGATATAGAACAAACAAATGTTCATCACATGAATGTTTGTCCTAGGTGGGAATCGAACCCACGCCCCCAAGCGCAGAAGACAGGTTCACTACCAACAAGATCAACGGGGCTATCTAATATTATCGCAGCATTATAGTCATACCATACTTGTTTCACTTGGTCATTACTAGTACAACATAATTTAAAGTTCAAAATTATCAACAAACACGTGTTTCAAAAGATAATAACATTAATGCGCAGTTTCCCGAGTTTTAGTATCATTGGCGTCCAACACGGTCCTGTTCCCCGGTGACCTTTGTTCAGAATTATGTGCCCGAAACTTACAAGGACTTGTCTTTGTTATTTATTTTTTATTCTAATTTACAAATTTAACCAGTATCAATTAAAATAAACTGAAAACTGAACAGATTTTCTAGAATCATAGCTAAGACCGGTCTCGATTAAGTAAACTTTCAAACAAAAAAAAAAAACAATAAAAATAGCGTCATAATCGGCATGCAAAAATTTTAATGACCGAAAGGGAAAACTCATTAAAATATTATTAATACAGTTTTAATCAGACAGGAATTTTGACTTTAAAATAACTCATGTTAGTATTTCTCTAGTTCAGTTTTGGCCACAGAAAAGTTTTTTTTTTGTTTAAATTAGAACGGCTGTTAGAGTAAGAAATTTTTGTAAGGAATTTGTTGTAGCCAGTTGCACCCATATAAACGAAACGTCAGTCATTCGAAATCAGTTAGCAACTGTGATGCGGAGTTCGACGCGTTGATCTAAATAAGAATATTCAATCAAGTTTCACCCATATGCCTGGTAACAAATTTTCTTTCTCATTTCCGTTCTATTTACTTCTCTTTTCTGTGGTTTTGGCTGTGCACGGTTTGTGCATTTAGCATAATGTTGATTGTCATATAGCCTGTCTCCAAGCTGAGTTTCGTCATCCACAAGTCTTGTAACCATCACGGGACAGGACTTGACTGTACTTAATCGCGCTTAAGAATGTTTGTGCCGATGTTAAGAGGGTCATTAAGAGTTAAAGGAGCACCAACGCGTGATATTAGACTAAATCGAGTGAAATTCGCAAACAAAATGGCGGCGCGCCCGTGATGGGAGTTAATGGGTCATGTAATAGTGCTGTATATTATTTTAGCCCGGATTTGGACAAATAACCGTTTTAAGAGGTTATTTAGTCGGGCTCGCTGGAAGTCGTTACGAGTTTTGTGTATTTGGGCAACTTTTATTGCTCTATTACAAATATTGTTTTGGTTTACTTCATTTTAAAGTAGATACTTACTCTGTTTGTAATTTGGGTAGGAACCAAATCACTCCTTCCGAAGATGATTCTGGTTTTACAGCAGAATAATAATTGCATGGTCAACAAGTTGCTATACTAATAATATAAATGCGAAGATAACTTCTTTGTCTGTTTGGTGAATATATACCTTTCAGGAGTCATCAAGCCAAACCGATCTTGATGAAAGTCGACTAGGAAAAAACATAAAATTTTTGTATCACCAAATATTTTCCTGGGTATGAGACTAAAACAAAAAGATCGCATTTAAATAAAAATTGTTGGCCAATATCCAGCCGTTTTGGAGAACATACATACACACATCGCCTTTTATATATAAGCAGATTATCCTAATATGAGTGTCGTTAATTATTCTGACAAGATAATATTTCATTTGTAAACTGAAGTATTTTTATCGCGAATAAGTCTGCCTTTGACCACCACTCATCTGTTGTTAAGCGACGATGTGGTCGAAGATGAAACACGCAGAAAAAGTTATTACACGGAATCTTCTGAATCGAAATTTCAGTTTATAAGTATATTCCATAAGTGCTATTAATTTTATTTTAAAACTAATAAATAGTGCATAGAATCGACATCACGGCCGCAAACACTGTAAAGAGTGAATGCTTATCCAATGAAGCACTTAACCTCAGCAACAACTGCCAACTCAGCTCTCAGCTCTACATCCGGGGTGTAATCTGGGTAAATTAGTTTAATAATCGGCTGGCTTGCGGCAATAACCGTTATAAACTTAGTGAAGGCCTGAAGGGTTCTCGTCTCGCTCGCCCGACGGTCCGAGGCCTCTCGCCATCGAGGGTTCTCTACCTTTACCCGATTATGACGGAAAAGTGTTTATTTTTTACGGGATAAGTAGTTTGATTATGAATTACGGTAATGAATAACGTGCCATACAAAACACGGCAGTGCTGTTGTGCCCGCTAGCATATCATCATCATCAGCCAGAAGACGTCCACTGCTGAACATAGGCCTTTGAACTCCACACTAAACGACAGCCTGCCATCTGCATCCACTGTTTGCTGCGACTCTCATGATGTCGTCGGTCCATCTAGTGGGAGGCCTACGCTACGTCTTCCGGTTCGTGGTCTCCACTCTTGGCCAGGCATCAGTCGTTTACTAAAAGATTGCTTTCCAGCTTCCAGCTAACATTGGCATATTTCTCCGTTTCTAAATAATAAGGAGAGAGTATAAATCTATGAAAATATGAAGCGATTTATCTCCATTTAGACCTTAGCTCCGATGGGTATGCAAAATAAATGGCGCTGCAGGTATTCAGTTACTTCGGATTTAAACTTCAAATTATTGATTTGTGGAGGAGGCTTCGTTTCTTATTGATCACATTCTATTACAGTGCTAAACTTTAAATCTAGATAAAAACTCTTTATTATGCACACCAGAAATAAATGTCAGATTAATTAACTTAAGAGTTATTGCCAATATTATGAAGTCTAAATTTTACAATACTCTTAGAAAACTTACTCTTATAGACTTCAAAAAAATAGGTTTTTAATTCGACTGTATTTTTGTTCGCGATAACTTCGCCGATTGTAAAACGTTTTAAAATTGGTTTAAAAAAATATACCTACAAATACGCCATGTTCTTTATGAAGTAAACAAAGTTCTAATGCCTAGCTTATCTCCCTTTCTCCCTTATCACTCCCATCTCCTTTTGTTCTCCTTTTGATGTCTCCGGCTTAAACAAATGTAGGTATTTTTGCACAAAACAACCTACTTCGCAGCGTTTTCCCGTACTTTATTTGCGCTTAGAGTCGTAAAATCAAAGATCTGATAGAATGGCAGATTTTGTGTGAGATTCGGTGCTCAAAGTTTAATTTATACCGACTATATAACTCTCAGATTTTGGCTCAGCTCTAAACGTCATTGAAGATATCTGTAACTGCCCCTGAGGTCCTATCAACAATTTTCCATTTTTCCACGAAGTTTTTCCGTGAAGATCGTTTGAATAAAACATAATTATGAAACCCTGAAAACGCATATAGTTTCATCCGCACCGATATTCCCTACACTTTTCGGCATAAAATTATCTAACGTAACTCAAAACCAGACTTCTATCTGTGTGTAAAAAATCACTCCTATCTATTGCTTTATATTGAAGTGAAAGAGAGATAAACAAACCTAAAAACAGTGAATTAGGACTTAAGTTTTATAAATATTTTATACTGCAACAAAAAGTAAATAAAATTATTAATTAGAAACACTTAAAAAAAAACATGATGGTAGATAAGAAAATTTTGTCCGCCATATTGAACCATTATTTTCCGTATTCTTCTCAGCAAACCCTTTCATTTGATACCCATATCATGGATGCATAAAAAGTAACTGGTCCGCCATCTTTGGGAGTCCGCCATATTGGATTTAGAATGAAGTAATTTAGTTACCCATGCATTGTCATACAAACTAAATATGTATGCAAAAATTAAGCTTAATCGGTTTGAGATAACTGTTATACAAAAGCAGTTGCAATATTTGACCCACACTAACAAGGCAAGTTAAATAAAAGCATGTAAAAACCAACCAATAACTTTATAAGTTTAACCACCAATATCTCACATGAATTTTGAAGTAGATGCAGTCAAAACTTCAGATAGCTAGTTGGAGAAAGAGTTTGGCCAAGTTTGGCTGACCGTCGGCGGACTTGCCAAGTAGCCGTGTAACTTTACCGAACTTGGCTAGTTCGGTTAGTTACACATGACAGGTCATGGAAATTGCCCTATTGAAAATTATGACTTAATATTTACCTACCTATTTAGTTACAAAGTTTTGTTCAAAGTTTCATTACTTTTGGAATTTAATTCTCTTATATAGGCAAACTAACAAAAACGAATTATAGACGATTTATGGAAAAATAACGGCGAAATACGGCTACATAACGACCCGGAACGCACATTGTTATTCATAAAAATAGCAGGTAATTGAAAAAGGGTGAAAAATTACAAGCCCTTAACTGATGTTATTAAAACTCGTGTATTTTTTTCACGTGCTGATTTGGGGACTTTTGTGCGCAACAGATTTTAAGGGTAGGAAAGTAATTAGATAGATCAGATTGTGTTCCTTTGGGTACGGAGTCTTAAAAACAACCAAATCTCATTTTCCAAACCATTCAATCAAAAACAAGTAGATCATCATCACATAGCGAAATGTGCACAAAGCAAAACTTTCACAATATGCCTGTTCATTGAATACGAGTATCCATCCGAAATACACGTCAATAAATATCAATTTGTCCGATTTGGATCACCGATACTGACAAACAACCAAACATACCAAACATTATGATTGATCGAGTACACTCGGCGGCATGAGCGAGTGAACATTTAGAGCAGGAATTTCTTCAACTAAACAACACGTTGACACTACAAATAGTACATAGCTATCGCGGCAGGCAAAAGAGGCTTTTAAGACGATGAATTGATAATATTGGCGAAATGGATCTTATTTAGTAATTTTTAAACTTTCGCGATTTGAACACATGTTTTAAATACGTAGATCGATCTCCACGATCCTAAGGTCCTCTCCACTGAACGACATTATTTTTCTAGAATGATTCGTGAATGGATTGAAATTAGAAAACATCGCAATTCCAACCGGGAAGATGGATGTAAGTTATCGGCGTCTTGGAATCCCATCGTCGTGGAGTCGTAAGCAAGTGTACAAACCGCGGTGTAGGTACTAAGACATTTACCGATACAGTTAAGTGTTGTGTGTCGTAGTGACAACCCTGCGATTTTTCAAGATGAAGTGAGTGTAGAAGAACAAAACACCCGCTCTTCTCGCTGGACCATGTATTATCTATGCGCTAGACTCACCCGCAGTGCTCAGTCAGCTCGTGGCCATGGCCATTGTAACATGTTCGAAACGTCGTGCGAAAGTTGCCTAAATAAAATAATTCTTGATAAGTCCCAAAAAACATTTAAAATATGGATCTCAATCTTTCACAACAAAAAATATTACAATATTTATGCATATTATAAATGTCATGTCAAAAAATACTTTTTGTTTACTTTTTTGTTTGTTTTTGTTATTTTGGATTTGCCAAAATTAGTTTCATATTTTGGAGTATGTTGTTATTCAAAGATCAAAAATTGCTCCGCAGTTTTTGATCATTTTGACAGATATTTTCGTTCTACCGGGAAACGAAACCAAAATTAATCCTTAAACTTTATATATATAAGTCTAAACACACACTTCAATATGTTATTTTGATTTTATAAAATTAGCAATTAGGCAGTCTACATTTTAAAAGTGAATCAAAGTTAAAAATGTGGTTCGCACGACCATCTTTCGCAGAGCGTGCGAGTAACCGACCCGGGTCATATATGTATCAGTTCCATACAAATGTGATCTTCAGCTACTGTTTTGACACATAATCGCATTGTAACATACTTTTCGACGCACGCTGTTCGTAAATCGTAACTTACTCTACGTGTTTAAGAACTTAATGACGTTGACTGTACCAGCTCTCAGACCTACCATATTATTTAGAATTTTCAATATTGCTTTAGCAAATAAATCAGGATTACAAATCTAGTCTGGTAATCTAGGCCGTTACATTTCTGCTATGATGGAGATTTATTAATCCTGTTGCTGATGTATAAAGTTTTAATTAAGAGTAATGGGTTTTGTTATTTTAATAAATATTTGATACGATAATCTAGATGTAAATTATCGTACTATATATTCCACATTACAATAGAAAATACAATATCTGTGTCGGTCTTGGATTTTATACGTGAACTAGCGGTCCGCCCCGGCTCCACACGGGTATCATCATCATCATCAGCCAGAAGACGTCCACTGCTGAACATAGGCCTCCCCCTTTAACCTCCACACTGAACGACAGCCTGCCTTTTGCATCCACTGGATGCCCGCGACTCTCACAATGTCGTCGGTCCATCTAGTGGGAGGCCTCCCTACGCTGCGTCTTCCGGTTCGTGGTCTCCACTCCAGAACCTTTCTTCCCCATCGGTTATCGGTTCTTCGAGCGATGTGGCCTGCCCATTGCCACTTCAACTTGCAAATTTTAACAGCTATGTCGGTGACTCTGGTTCTTTGGCGAATATCCACGTTTCGGATTTTATCGCGTAAAGAAACTCCGAGCATAGCTCTCTCCATTGCCCGCTGTGTGACTCTGAGTTTTTCCAAAAGGCCAACAGTTAAGGACCACGTCTCAGTACCATATGTCATCACTGGCAACACACACTGGTCAAAGACCTTCGTCTTGAGGCACTGTGGTATCTTGGACGAGAAGATGTCACGCAATTTCCCGAAAGCTGCCCATCCGAGTTGGATTCTTCGGGCGACCTCTTTGCCTAAGTTGGACTTACCTAACTGAACAATCTGTCCAAGATATGTGTAATGGTCAACAACTTCGAGAGTATCGTTCCCAACGACTACTGGCACGGGTTCAACATGGACATTGGACATAATAAAAAAAATAGGCTATATATATACCCACACGGGTATATATATATAGCCTATTAAAAGTAGTTATAAAAGTAGCCTATTAAAGGTAGTTATATAGCCAATTAAAATAGCCTATATTAATCAGTGATAAAGTAGCATTCAAATGGTGAAAGAATTTTTAAAATCGGTCCATTACTTTTGAGCCAATTCGTTACAAACATAATTACATACAAATCTTTTCTCTTTATAATATTGTATAGATTATTATTATTATTATATATAAATATTTATATATAGATTATATATTATTATAGTATAGATAAAAGCGTTTGCCCCAGCGTTTAAACAGCGTAACACTGTTCTAAAGGCGTTTTTGATGAGTCAGTAGCATTCTAGTCCCCACTAGGTTTCCAAGTCTTAGATATGCCATGGAATGGAACACATACAAAACACGTACCTACAACTCAAAAATATCTACCTACACTCGTTCGAAGGTTGGAAGAGATCTTAACGATAAGAGGTGGTCTTATCGTATTTGTGCCTCTGTTTAAAGTTCTCTTCTTGTAATGTATTTTATGTGTGTCAATGGAGAGTTGTTGTAACTAACACCCAGGCATACTGGACTGGAACCGGTCACTCTTCGTATCGGTGACCGCGAGTGGCATTTACCCCTGAGTGGATCGTCATATTGTAGTACTGATTGTTTGTCCTCTAGCAAACCGTTACGTAGGTACCAGAATAAATGGGAAAAACTATTTTTATGTGATATAAATGTGATAAAAATGACAATAAAAAAGACTAAAACAAAAATGTCCTAAATATTATGAAATTTGAACTTCGCAAAATGACTGCAGCACGTTTTTCAAAAGTAGACAGTAATTTTACATAAAAACTAGCGGCCCGCCCCGGCTTCGCACAAAAATTTGCTAATTAAAAATTATTTCACCTACATGTTTTACATTATTGGAGTTTTAGTAAAGATCCCTAATTTTTCAGAAAATATAATGTAGCTTACGTCACCCGGGGATAGTGTAGCTTCGGAGCCTATGCAATGCAAACAAGCAAACAAACAATCAAATCTTTCCTTTATATAGTATTAGTATAGATATAGATAAAATAAAATCTGCGACTGAGATCGCGGCGTGCCATAGGTATTCTGGACCTTAAATGTTATGGACAATAAAAAAAATTGCCAGAAAGGCAGGATTCGAACCTGCGCTATAATCGGATAAACGCTCCCATTGCTCAAGCCACCGAGCACCGAGAATCTTACATAAATGACCTAAATAACCAAGCTAGAACAGGTCCTAAAGCAGACCAAAACCCTAAAGTGTGTACATTTCAGACTTCAATAAAAAATTAACTTTATATTGTAACAAATAAATTCGAAACTATGTTGACTTTTCAAGTGGCATAGTTGCGAAAAAAACGGTAACTCATCTTTAGCTGAGCAAAGAATTCTGTGAGTGACGTTTTGACGTAATATGACAAACGATACGGAGCCCTGACTTGGATCGATGGCGGACGATATTGAGCGGGCTCCGAGAAACCTCGCCAGTGATTTACTGATGTTTTAAATTAATTTTTCTGTTTTTTCTTCGGCATGTATAGCAAAATATCAAAAGTGGTTACAAAAAAACTGAATAAGAGCCCAAATAACATAAATAGCAACTGAAATTTAAATAAATAATTCAAAACGTTTAAAACTGGAATGTTTTTAAATCTCAATTCCTTAACAAGTTTAACAAATCCTTATTACAAGCAACATTTCGTAAGTATATCTCAAAGATAATATGCGGAAGTCCTCCGTCCCGTGGAGACGCCATGACGGTCGGAAGACAGTTTTCATTTTCTAAATGGTTCGTATTGTCGAGTCCCGCACGGGGCTGCCATTTCCTCCGTATTCCCCGGACTGTGGCCTAGTTTTGAAACATCTGGAGAGATTTAAAGAGGGTTTATTGCCTCGGGGGTACTGGAAAACTGATATCGGAATTAATACATACAACTAGTAAGAAGCTTTCTATATTTTCCTGTATTCAAGTTTGTTAAGTTCGTAGGCCTTTAAATGCATCAACACTTTATTGACACCACAAAAGAAAATTACCAGAAGTATACATTTAAAAGAGGCACAAAAGGCATCCATATTGGATTACCAAACATAAAATTCGAGGCTTTGTTATCGTTGATATAGAATATAAAAAAAAAACTTCCACATCTTTTTTCTTGACCTATAGATAAGACAAATACTTAACCCTGACACAATTACAAAAATTGGCCTAAAAGTGCACCATAAACGGCTTCAAACGGCCAAAGTGACATTTTATCACAAAACTCTCTGTGGCTTGTTGACTCGAGGACTTTTGTAAAGTTGATGGTAGCGAGGCAACCCTACTCAGGCTCGTTTCAACATTTCCCTCAATGTGGTTTAATATTAGAGGACATGTCTCCAGGCTGAAGGGTATGAATTTTAAATATATTCTCAAATATTGCGGAGAATGTTAAATGTAATTTTAGTAATGACATGGCAATGTTTGTTAGTGACGGCTATTATGTTTGTGTCGTTTATGTGAATATTCTTGGCTTTTAATGTTATTATTTTGTAGTTGAAGCTAAAATCATTCAAAATCTCTTAGTTATGTCCACATTCAGTTAGATTTCTTTGAATTCGAATACCTAACTAAAATGTAGATGTGAAACTGACAGCTGTCAAAGATATTTTTCTTTAGCATTTAGGATATATATATGTTGTCAGTGTAAACTTGTTGGTTCAACAAAGCGATTTCTTTTGCGTACACCAAAAATAAACAAAACCTACAAAATCTCACCGTTCATTTGTAAAAATGCTTCTACTGAACTCCCCATTCCAGCTTACTCTTTAGCAGCTGCTAGGTTTGCAAGGTTCTTTATGTTTTCAATTTGTGTTACTTGCTTATTTGCAGACTGCACAAGATACGAGTTTTTTTTCCATTTTTTTATCGAGTAAGTAATCACTGAATTTTCTGAGAAATAAAATTACACTGTAGAAAATTTATTTCAAAGGCCATTGATTCAGAAAGCACCACGGCGTGCTACCAAAACATCAATTTCTTATATAATAAGTTATATTTTAATAAATACCTTCAAATAAAGTAGCACGAGTGAATCGGTTTCTTCTAGGTAAGCGTGCTCCACCGTAGACTGCATCATCGCTTAACATCAGGTGAGATGGTGGTCAAGCGCGAGCCTATTATTTATAAAAAAAAAGTTCCACGAGCACAGAAGACATAATAGCACACCACGAGCCCTTTTTGGCCAGCGTATCACAATAATTATAATAAAATTGTATTATCTACCTATTTTGATTTTTAATTTCAACATATTGCAATGCCGATAAAGATTTTGATGTTCAGAATTTTATTGTCATCTAGTTGTAATCATTTGTAAAAATTTGCTAAAGTTTAGTTATATGATTACTAACATGATATTTACCGTGATAAGGTTGTGGATGGAGCTCCCGATATTGCGGCGCAGTTACATGCACCATGTTCAATTGTTCACGGGAAAACTGAAGAATGCGGGGTGGTTGGTTGAACAGTTCAGAGTTAGGTACAGAGTTTGCAGACAAAACGATCAAATACTCTCTTTTTTAGTCTTTTGCTACGGTACTCGATTCTAAGTAACTAGCAACTGTCTTCTAGTAACCGTAGTGAACAACCGCGATAGTTTTAAACAGTGTTTAAGTTAAAATTTAACTGAAATACCCGAAATAAAAAAATGCACATTCGAATTATCCAGTAAGCAGTGCAGTGCTAATGAGTTATTTGCTTTTAATTGATGAAATGCGATTAAATGAAGGTATTATTAAAATGTCGATAGTTAGAGATTTGTTGCATTAATTAAAGCGTATCCCTAGTTACAATGCTGCAGCTGCAACAATATCTGAATAATCATGTTTATAACAGAAAACATACAATTGTTTATTATGATTTGTGTATCTATATACGTATGTATGTTCCCTATGGACTCCAAAACGGCTGGACCGATTTTGACGGGACTTTTTCACTGGCAGATAGCTGATGTTATAAGGAGTAATCCTCGCGGCTGAAACCGCGGATGCAGCTAGTAGATTACATCCACTATCTGCCAGTTACAGTGCCGTCAAAATCAGTCCAGACGTTTTGGAGTCCATAGAGAACATACATACATCAGACACACACATCGCCTTATATAAAAAAGTGACTGTTTTATTATATACTAGTAGGCCGCCCCAGCTTCGCACGGGCGAAGCCGGGATATATAGCCTATGTCAACCGGGGATAGTGGAGCTTCCCAACAGTGAAAGAATTTTTCAAATCGGTTCAGTAGTTTCGGAGCCTATTCAATGCAAACAAACAAACAAAACAATCAAATCTTTCCTCTTTATAATATTAGTATAGACAATAGGAACGTAAACCAATTGAAACTTAACCGATTGAATAATATTCGACCATAATAGAACGTCGTCTATAAAAGTTAGTACAACCACTACTTCAATATCTAGAAGTGACTGGTTTTTAGAAAAATTATTAATAAATTAAATGAAGCTTTGAAACAACACTGTCGTAATTTTGACAGTATATTGGTTCTATAACTATCTAGAACTACTTGAATATACACCTTTCATAGATCCACTGTTGTAGATTAACGATCACGTAGTACCCGTGTAACGCGCGCGACATGGTCTGAATAATGCATGTATTGGGTGTTTGTGTAGGTATATATTTGGTATATTTTCAGTGTGTCTGGACGATTGAGTGGTCCTTCCTCAGTAAAAATGGGCAGATTGGTTCGAACTAGCTGGGTTAGTCTTTGGGGTATTTGAAAGTTTCGGAGGCATGCAAAAAGCAAAAAAAAAAAACATACCTACTATGATCATCACCAATTTATCTTAATAATTCATTAAGATAGATTGGTTTAGAATAAGTTAAATTTTATAGCATCTACTTGATTCCTAATAATCTAAAATTACGACAAGATATCAAGACTAACAACTTTTAATCTAGAATTTTTCGAAATTCGAGAAAAAAATCGGCAAAATGTATGAAACAGCAGATTCTTTGCGAATTTTGATAACTCCTAGAACAAAAATTGTTGTTAGTCTTGATGCACTAAAGTCACCCATAAGAGGTTTTGCGTTAGTTACCTTTGACCCTGTATACAACTTGGAGCACATAAAACACTAGTCACAAACGACTCGACGACACTTTATAGGCCTTGCACAATTTTATGTCACTAAAAACCTAGTTTAACAACTTTACTACCGTCCAATCTATCCTGTACCCCACATAAATTAGTTGGTAAAGTTTCAAACTACGGCAATATCACTTTTTCGGACGTATTGAAATGTTTTTACGCCTCCCGGGCGTAGTGAGAACAGACTTTAGGCCTTTTAAATAATTTAGCGTTGGGTTTATCGTCCATCCAGGCAGAGTGATCTGCATTTATGGCTCTTGGATGGCCAAAGGGCTCTCAGATACGACATGTTGTAAAAGCGAGGTGAGAAGTGAAGTGCCTAGAAGTTTTTATGCGTGTTGCTGAAGATTTTGGTAGCCACAAGTGTATGAGAATCAGGGCTTTAACTTGAAATGTTTCTAAGGCGAGAATAGAAAAAAAAAAACTGAATACTTTTAGTCATATCGGTAGATTTTTTAATGATTATACATGTATTTTATTAGAGAAGTTTGACTGCACATAATTAAATTAATTATGAATTGCAAGTTAAACTTATAATTGCTGTCCCAATTATTACTCTTACAAATAAGAAACTCTTGATTCGTCGTCTCCCATTCCCAAATTGTGTGTATTAAAAGCTCCGGCATTTCTCACGCGGCGCCTCAAAAAGTTCTTCCGTAAAAGATTAATGACTTTTCGCATTCAATCACGGCATTTTTTCCTCAAAGGGTTTTTATGAAAACTTCAGGGGCTAATTTATATAAACGATGTCTAGAAATTAGAATAATCTATACTAATATTATAAAGAGGAAAGATTTGATTGTTTGTTTGTTTGTTTGTTTGCATTGAATAGGCTCCGAAACTACTGAACCGATTTGAAAAATTCTTTCACTGTTGGGATGCTGCACTATCCCCGGTTGACATAGGCTATATATCCCGGCTTCGCCCGTGCGAAGCAGGGGCGGCCTACTAGTATTAAATATAGACTGTCGCAATTTTCCAAATTCTAATTACAAATTTCAATTGGTAGTTTGTGGTGTTGAATGTTGTACAAGTAATTAGCAGCAAATGTGTTTCATTGAACTTCTCAATAAATTAGCAGAAATCGGATTCACGTTAGTTTCAACATCTTGGTAACGTTTCCAAGAACCTTGTGTACCAACGTCTACATACCTACAGGTATTTTATGTGTGGTAAATATTAAATTACTTAGTTTGTGATATTAAATCATGTTGAACTCCTGGGGACGAAATATTACTTCGTATACATATTATGTACACGAACAGTCCTTTTCAACCCACTTACATCGTACCAACACATGATTTCAGCAAAATAACTCCAGTACCTTTCTAATATTTGCCAAAGGACTCCACCTTATTACCTTAGCAAAAGTGGCGCCCAACGCGAACAAAAATCTTTTTTTGGGCTGAGGTATGGCATATTCGTACGATAACATTTACAAAGGAACCCCGCGGGTTTTGTACGGTTCCCTGAGCACTTTGTGCTCTCCGGACACGGTAAGCAAAAAATGTTTATATTTTACTTGCTTGTTTTATTCGAGATTACATGAGTAGTGAATTGAGAAGCCTGTGCTGTGAAACGAAAAGGAAATGGCTGTCAGCTGTGATTGATAACGTTTGAATTCTGCGTCAACACTGACTGGAAAAACTAAACGCGCCTAGCCCTCGTTTTTTCCCTGCGACTTGTTGTCTATCCATCTCTAACCTGCCCATCCATAGTTCATGCAACACGGTGGGCGCCACAGATATTGTGTTTGTGCTACATAGACGGGTTGCCCGAATGCCTCAGGGATGGCGAAACTAACGAGCGATTTGGCGCCGGATTTAGTTTTCTGTGTTTTTGTTAGCAAAGATATGAAAATAGAGCGGCGCCAAATCGGAAAAATGCTTATTTGAGTGACACTAAAAAAATATTTTAGGTGAATGAAATTAGAACTAGACATTTTGTTAACTATATTAGTCAAGGAACGACGGTGACTTGCTACCCGAACAGATTGAATGCTGACACTTGTAAATAACTTATAGTATTGCAGTGGTAATGTGCAAACATGACGCTTAAAAACACCCGGATTTTATTATTTTAGATTGTCACATTATCAAGACTGATGACAATGAAATATTGCAAATCAAGTGGAAATTGTAAAAGGTAATAAACGAAAAAAACACAGAGGACGTAAACTCACGTACTCTTGTTCCGTGATTTAGGGTTGACCCTTTTGATAGGAATCAACACGACTGTTTGGAAAGCATTACCGTGCCTGCCCCGCGGCTGATCGGATGCGATCCTGATGGATTTGCCGTGAGTCCTCGTTACGGACGGAGTAATGCGGAGGCTCCGTGGCCTGAGGGGTGCCAGCTAGGAAGGAGTGAGAGGGGTAACAGGGAGATAAAAAGGAAAGAAACTGTTTTATTATATCGTGCGTTTTGAAGGATTTTTTCCAGACTCGCCAACTACATTTGTATAATTGAGTGGTACTATGCGAAGTGTTTAGGCTGGCGTGACGTACATAGGACTCTGACATATCTTAACGTGTTTTTCTTTCTTTTGTTTCCAATTTTAAATTTTTACTACTTCTACTACTTTGATATAATTCAATTCAGATCTAGTGCCAATCAAATGCGTTGCATTTACCGTTCCAATCAATTATCTAGTTCCATATTATCTTTTATTCTTACCCAGTTTTCTCTTTCCAGACACGCCATACCTGGAGCTGGCGGAACCAGAGGAAGGCTACCACGGTCTGATCCGTGAAAATGAGACCCTGGTGGAAGTGACGCCGGCCATTCGCGCGCGGGGGCCTCTCTGCTCCTTCCTCATACTGAACAATAAGCACCATGGAGAGGCGCCTTTCGAGGTAAACCTGACTTACTTATTAGGGTAGCGAGTTGATCCTAAAGTAGATTATAGGCTCTGACAACAAAGACGGCACTTGGCGGTCTCGAACCAATCAACCGGCCAAAAACCAACACACTGATCTGACTGTCAAAATGAATGAATGGCTGATTGTCAGCCAACTTGAGCTCGCTCACGTAGATTCTTCTCACACTGCAAAATGTGGAATGAGCTACCTTCCGCGGTATTTCCGAGAAGCTACAACATGAGGTTCTTCAGAAGGCGAGTAAATAGATCCTTAAAGGGTCGGCAACGTAAATTTCGTTTGTCGTCGCAAAGTTTGCCAAATAAATTGAATTGAACGTAGTTGTGTTGTGATGCCTCTGGATGTTAAAAGTATATAGCCGACGGTGACTGCTTACCATCAGGCAGCCCGTCTGCTTGTTTGCCACCTATGGCATAAAAAAACGTCGTCAGACCAGTGGCATACATCGAGCACGTTGAAATGAACTGCAAATATTCCGCATATAAAGTCAATGATTGTGCTTGATGTCTAGCTGCGGTGGCCTGTTGTACGCTAATGATGATGATGATAAATCAGCCGAAGATAGACCTCAGTGACGTGCAGTATAGAAGTCTAAGAGGCTTACGTTCAGCAGTGGACTAACAAACTGGTGATGATAATGCCGAAAGAGAGAGCATCAGCGGATAGAAACGCGAAAAGGTTTCGTATTCATTTACGACCATATTTCGACCGTAGCAATGTATTTGTTTGCTCGAATTCTTTCGCTAGGTACAAAGCTTTAATAATATATAATACGTACGGGCACATATCACCGCTGTCGCTGAGTATTATCAAACGCTTACATTGTCTGGGGAAATGAGAAATGGACGTAGCTGTAAAACATTAGATCTCGTAGCTTCTGTCATAAGATGAAATGAGACGAAAAATTGTAGTTACGGAGGACGTTTTTGTCATTTTCTGCCCGAGGGCGTTTAAGTGAACGTTGTAATACTGACTTTGAAAGGTTGGATAGGAGGTTTCTTTTACGTTGTTTTTGTTCATACGTACATCCTGGTTTGGATCTATGTCAGAGTCTTTCGTTCAGTCTAAAAACTTTAACTCTAGTCCTGGAGAGTCAGCATGTTACGAACTTAATTATTTTACCTCAAAAATTTTCTTTTTAAAAGTTTATCTTACCTAGACGTAGTACATATAGGTCGTTGTACCTAGTTGGTTAATAATACCATAAGTATTGTTTAAAATACATTTATTTAGGAAATTGATGATTTGTCAGGATACAATGGGGCTGACAGACATGTTGTCTAAAAGTACCCAAAAATTTAAGATAAAAAAAGTGTATTTCTTTCAAAATTATGTATGAAATAGCGAAGAAAGTAAAAACATTCAAAACACACCCTCCACCTGTACCCAGCATATTCGAGTCCCGATACAGGCTGTAAATCAACTGACGTAGTACATTGCTCGTAAACAAACGCAATTTGCATCCCCAGTCGAGGTTCCTCCGCAATGTAACTGACACAATGAGATATAGGTACCTAAGTTAGGGTTAGAACGACCTGGTTTGGGCGGATTTTGCCGGATTAGGATTAAACGTTGAAAAATTCAATAGAAAGATAGAGGGATAAAAAATATATAGATTCAAGTCTTGTTTACAAACGTCCAAGAAGCTTGTTTGAAGCTTGCTTGTGTTTTCAGAACCGTTATAGCAAACATTTTGCCTTGTTTTTACGCAAGATCTATTCTTCGGCGAGACGTTTACAAAGCACTGTATAACGTAGTATTATACTGGGTCACGTTAATAGGGTGTACTAAGCTGAAAGGTGGCCAGAGTACCCTTCATTATAAACAACTTTTACTATGGGACCAACACTAAAATCGCAAAAAAAACCAGTGTCACCTTTCAAACAAACAAAAAAACTAAATCAAAATAGGTTCAGCCGTTTGGGAGTTGCGATGCCACAGAGAGACGCACAGATACACAGACACACGTAACACCCATCTTTTTGTGTCGGGGACTAAAAATCTGTAGAGACGTTTAGGGCGTAGGTGGGAACATACATACACGCTAATAATTGCAACACGGTCCTTTCCTTTTCTTTCCCTTTGTAAAAAATACTACTAAAGCATCTGTGAGAGCGATATATACGAACTGACGACAAATTTTCAACTTTTTGCCGGATAACTCGAATTGGCCGGATACTATCCGGACATTTAATCTGATGTTCGAAGTTCGAATGTAAACAGTACCGTGAATCAAATAAACGCTGTTCAATGCAAGCAGTTACTTAGTTTGACTGCGCTTTCGAGGAAGAATGCATTAAATAGCGAGATAACAGTAACATCGTGCTAGCTTATACGTAAATTGTAGCAAATTATTAATATCTTATACAAAATGTTGTGCTTGTCTTGAGTTTACATTTTTAACCGGCTTCAGGGGGCAGGTTCTCAATTCGATCAGGTTTTTTTTTAAATTATTATTGTGATGTAGGTATGTATGCCATGTGTCAGATTACTCATATACTTAATTATTGTTTTTAGCGAACTGCTGCTTTACATATTCTCTCTCTCTCTCTCTCTCTCTTTCTCTCTCTCTCTCTCTCTCTCCCTATCACAGCACAGTACAGACATACAATATTTACATTTAAAATATTTCAGTGTAAGTAAACGTTAATACAATATAGTTACTTAAGGCCCGCTCATTTTGCAGAACTTTTAAACCCGATTATCATCAATCTGTAAATCTACATGTATAAACAAAAATATCTAAACAAGAATGAAACTTGATTTAGAATTATTGAATCGTCGAATTCAAAAATGACAAAAATGTTTCACAGGTTTGCTGCCAAGAGATATTATCATGTGCCAATGTGAAAGTAATACTAATAGACAAGGCTTTTTGAACTTGTTTAGAAAAGAATTAAGCTAGATCTCTATACATTTCGAGAAATATGAGACAACCCTTTAAAATGGAAGTTTGACACGCGCGAACTTGCGTAACTTTTGTTTTGCTTCAAAATTTAAAAATATTTATTTCTTGTTATTAAGAAAATGTTATGCAACACAGTTTTGGCAACTCTGACTAGATGTTGTACAGTGGAATGGCTTCGGCGAAATCCAATTTGCTCGTCAATTAGGTCCTGGTTAGACGAGCATACAAGTTTTTTTTTGTTAATAATTTTGCGAGGCAATGGCATAATGCTGATTGCTTTGCCACAAGCATTTCAATGCGCTACAATATTCGACTGCGGTAACAAACGTGTTCGCGTCCCATTGCAACCCCGCCTTAACTGTATTGCACACGGAAAATGCAGGGCAAAGCGTCACCAACGTTAGGTATTATAAAAAAAGCTTCTTTAAAAATATTCATAGGAAACTGCGATATTCTTTTTGAGCTCAAATTTTTACTTTAAAATATGCCAAGGCTTTTTTACTTTTTACTGTTACATACAACATTCTAATAAGTACACACATCCAGGTGATATTGGTTGATAGGTGATTCTATCGCTACATTTGCAAAACCAATAAAGAATGACTGCAAATAAACGTAGTTTGTAGCATTTCTGTTTTACAATGTCGCGGACGGAGTTGATACACGAATGGCCCTGGTAAATCAACACTAGGTACACTGTACCGACTATACTTTCTCCAGGTTTTTAAGCTGCAGGAACATTGTGAAAAGTAGAGTGAATATTTTTCTTTTAATATTGCGCTGTAATTATACTAGGTTTTTTTAAATAAAAAGATCGTTGTTGAAAAACCGCCGCCTATGGACACCTGCAACACTAGCGATGTTGACGGTGCTTTGCCAGCCCGGAGAGATAGTTGTAGACACCCTTTTTAAAACACTTCATGTTGAAGTTCGGCGGAAAGACCTTTGGGGGAAGGTCATTCCACACCTTGCAGGTCCGCGAAATAAAGGAGCGGCAAAATCGAACGTTTTGGGATTTCCAGCTTTGCAAGATGTGGGGGGGGGGGGGTGAGCTTTTTGATGGTGGCAGGATGTGCGGTAGTGGAAGTCCGACGCAGGAATGAGATCAAAAAGCTCTTCAGAGCATTCCCCGAAAAACAAACGATAGAAAATACACAGAGAACTCACATCTCTTTGGAGGCTAAGTGGGTCCAGCTTGTAGTGAGCTTGGGGTCGTCAACAATTCTAGTGGCTCGCGGCGTAGGGAGTCAAGAGGCGGCAGCTGGTATTCCGGTGCGCCATTCCAGAGGTGGTAGCAATACTCCATGTGGGGCCGGCCGTTGCTTTATAAAGTAGACACCGCTGACCCGGTGTAAAGTATCGCTTTGCACACCGAGCTTCCTAGAAGCGGGGTTTGGTGTCCCCGAAACTGGACCTCACTAGAAATTTTAACTCCGAGGATCTCCAAGTCATTTGAGATATTCAAGGGAATGCCTTGGAACTTTGGAGCAGCAACAAATGGAGCTTTTTTAGTGGAGAACGCACAAACTTGTGTCTTAGTGGGGTTGAATTTGACAAGATTAAGTTCGCCACACTCCGAGATCCTCTCACAGAGTATTCAATGTTAGACAGAAATAAAAAGAGTGATCAGAATTCACTATTTTCATATTTATTTATTTTTTATTACTGAGTTGCGTGTCTAAGGAGAAGCTTATGTCCAGCAGTGGACTACTTAAACTGGTTGATTACGATGATTCATCTTTTTTCGATTTACTGCAGCTGTTAGAGCCAAAAAACATGGACCGCGTATAAAATTTAAGTATCCAATATTACCATATTTTATAATTTTATAATACGAACTTCAACGTATGGCCCGCGCGACTCATCCGAAAAAACAGTGGTTTACTAGTAAAAATATTGTTCAGTAATAGTCAAATCCAATTCTATCAGCTCCAGAGCATTTTCAAAAAGCTAGAACAACCAGACAGGCGTCATTATCGAACTCTGTATTTTCCGGAGCGAAAAAATCCGAAGCGTAAAAAGCGAAGCGCGAGTTCGCTTTGCCGCTCACAATCTATACTTATAATAAAACTGTAACAGGTCCAATTCTGAACATTGAAGATATTTTGAAAAAAAAAATTGACGGCTCTCTATAATCGATACTGAAGTCAAAACTGTAATTTTTTTCATTTTTGTCTGTCTGTCTGTCTGTCTATCTGTCTGTCTGTCTGTATCTGGGCCGCGCATCACGCCGAAACTACTCAATGGATTCAAATGAAACTTAGCATAATTTGAGTTCATACTACGAGGTAGGTTATAGGATACCTTTTATCCCGAAATTTTGCATGGTTCCCTTGGGAGAGGGGATAAAAGTCAAAAAGTGAACTTAGTTGTAATTCATTACCGCGTAGTCCGATTTCATTAATTATTTTTTTGTTAGAAAGGAGGTATATTAAATAACGTCCCGTAAAAATTTCAAGGTCGTCGATTTCGTAGTTCAGAAATTACACACATCACAACCCTCAGTATAAGGTCCAAATCTTGAGCTCCGGAATGTACGGGAAGCTTTGAACGTACGGCTCATCTTAAGCTGGCGACAGATTTGCAGCGCACTTTGTAGTGTACGTTGAGTAGGTACTTAGATAGCCTATCTGAAGACATCCTTTAGAAAGGAAATACCTACTCTATCTATAATGTTCGAGAAAGTTCTAGAAATTTTGGAATGATCGACATAATTCTAAAATGAGTACAAACTATTGTAATCGATTTGGAATGTTCGAGAAAGTTCTAGAAATTTCTGGAATGATCTAGAAAATTCTAAAATGACTGCAAACTATTATAATCGATATAGAATGTTCGAGAAAGTTCTAGAAAATCTATATATCTATATATATAAAAGCGAAATTCATCTACTCATCTACTCATTCACTCACACATTCACTCATTAAACGCGAAATCTCGAAAACCACTTGACCTACGAAGCTGAAATTTGGCAGGTAGATTCCTTATGGGGCGTAGAGGTCCGCTAAGAAAGGATTTTACGAAAGGGCCGAATTAAGGGGGGCAAATGAAGGTTGAAAGTTTGTATGAAAGTCCTTTGTTTTTGATCGTAGGGATATGAAATTTGGTATTCAGGTTAATAATTTAAAATAAATAAATACTGTATATATATTTTTTGGAAAAGACGGATTAAGGATGAGAAATAGGGGTTTTATTTTTTGTTGAAAGTTTGTTGAAATTTGGCAAGTAGATTACTTTCGGGGTGTAGAGGTCCGCCCAAAAAGGATTTTTCGAAAGGGCTGAATTAAGGGGGACAAAAGGGGGTTGAAATATTGTATGAAAATCTACGCGTACGAAGTCGCGGGCAACAGCTAGTATTCCTATAAGAGCAGTACCTAGATGCGACGCACAAGTTCGAGAACCAATAACTTGGTCGCGTTTCCGATACAGCGCTTTACAGCTTTCTTCAGTTCACAACTTACCGTCACTATTGTATATTTTATAGTTTGTAGAACAAATTCACGTAGATCTTTCGGCTCCGGTGAAATTGAGTTCTGTCGTCCTTATAAATAAACTTTTAGACGTGGTTCTCGGTCGAAAAACAGTGAAAAAAAAAAATTAAGACGGCGTAAATACGATAAGTACAGTCTATGATTGCTCAAAGTTTATTAATAAGTGGGTATATTCTTACTTATTATTGTTAGTGTAAAATTCTACTTTAATATTGCCGTTAAACTTAATTTAGTCGGATTGTTTTTCCCTCCGGTTAAGTTTGTCCATTTCTAAAGTTGTCAACTTCCTAATTCGTCCATTCATTTTATCTTTTAGTGAAATCTTTCAAGCTGAATTATAACCACTTCTAGTTATCCTACTGAGTTGAATTTTTACATGTTGGTTCAGTTCAGATGAGAATTAATGGCCAAGTGCGAGTCTATGACAAATTTCTGTTCACCAATCAAGTTAAGCAACGTCGGGCGCGGTCGGTACTTGAATGGGTGACCGCCTGAGCGTGATGTTGTCTTTTTGCATTACTTTTTGTATTTTGAGGTGGTACAGAACCCTCAGTGTGCGAGCCCGACTCGCACTTGGCTGGTTAAAAGAAACCTGCTTAACACATCGAGATACAATACATATAGAGTCACAATCGTGCCAAAAATGTCCGAACCAAAACTCAGCGCACGCTACGAATTGCGCAGATTTTTTTTTTATTTACAAGGTAACCGCGATCCGACTACAACGCCGCGCGATGCCAGAGCTACGATAACATAGCGGACAACAAACATTGGACACCATGCAAGCGACATAACGTCTAAATTATAGTAAATGTGGCATTGTGAAGTATATAATTGATACAATGTACTATGTACAATGACGCTCGGACGTTTTTTGACTGTTTTCACCAAGAGATTGTCACTATAGGAATTTTATCTCAATGGTTTTACATGAAATAACATGGACACACCAGGACACCTGGTCTTTTAGGAGGAAACTTTTTTTCTAATGTCATTTCATTACTGATGCAACTTATTCACAGGGGTGTGGTAAAACCATAGATAACTGTAAAAGACCAGAGAGAACATCAATTAACTTTGTGTTTTTATTTAGAACACGTAGATAAGTACCTAGGTACCTAATTGCGTACAAACGGTGTGCAATCAGATGTAAGTTTCTCCAGGACTTATATTTTAGTTCTGTTCGTGACGAGGACGCACTTGCAAGTTCCAACTGTGTTCTACAACTATTGATTTTAACCGAGCAATACAAGTTCCTGTTTCTTTCTGTAACGCTAAGAAAGTTTGCAATTTTCTGTCTTTCTTCAAGTATTGATGTTTCTGTAGATAGAAAGGTCAGAGTCAGGTTTGTTTGGGCTTGATAAAGCTCTACGCTATGAATTAAATCATTTTTTAAATAGATATTTTTCTATGAAACAGCTTATATTTTAAATAGATAATTTTCTATGGAACAGCTTATATTTTTTCGTTGTATCAAGTTTGGTTCCATAGTAAAAGTTGTTCACAATGATGAGTATAATAGACCGCTTCGACTTAAGTACACCCTTTCAGCGTAACCCTGTATATAAAATATCGTAGGTAAGCTACGTACGGCTTACTATCTTTAATATACTAAAAAAGTATACCAATGTTATAATCAAACAAAACCAATTTTCAAAAACCAATTTCCAATAAAATTACCTGCCGTCCTTCAAATAACCATAATATCAGCCAACCCCCTTTACCCTCCCAATAACACCTCCATAGCGCTGTTTAACGTATCGAAAACGAATCGTAACACCGTTTAGCGTAATATGCAATATTTCCACATGTTAAGGCAACTGGAAGAATTATATTTACATTTTGTACGGATGAACAAATTTCGTATTGTGGGAGTTTCGGTCGTAGATAGAGATCCTAACAGTGACTAAATATCGCACAGGATCTCGACACGCTCTCGATCTTACACTCTGTAAAGTTACAAGTACCACTTTTGTAGACACGACACACGGGTTATTGGCGTCAGATTATGATGTTCAGATCAAAATATAATTAACTCCTGACGTAGGAAGAGGGGTGTTATACGTTTAACGTACATATCTGTCTGTGTGTCTGTGGCATCGTCGCTCCCAAACGGCAAAACTGATTATGATTTAGTTTTTTTGTTTTGTTTTAAAGGTAACTTGATCGAGTCTTCTTAGCTATGAAACAGAATGTCGTTTGAAGATTACTCTTTAATCGGGAGTTTAAAAAACCAATTTATAAGCTAGCTAGGCTCAACTAGTTCACCATAAAATATTCCTATTTCCTAAAGGTCTCCCTCTAAGAGGGAGGCCTTTGTTCAGCAGTGGACATTTAATGGCTGATGATGTGATGTGATTTCTATTTCTTTAGATAGAACGCAATACAACATTTCGTAACTTATCAAAACTCGTCGTTCATGTGTGTGTGTTTAATACATATCGGATCTTAGCTACTGTTCATCCATTACATATCGGTATGAATATGGGCCGCCGTAAGGGCTGCTATGGGAAATTGATATTAGTCATGGGTATTTCTTCCCTGTAATGGGGTTAGTTTAGCCAAATCGGATTTGTACGATATTGGAACTCTCTGGCGGGAATCACATTGTTTTTGGTGAATTATTGATGCTATTATGAACAAACACGGTTAGGTTTGTAAAGCAGAAAGTTGAATTTGATTATAATGTATTATTCCCGATTGCTTTTATTGAAGATAAAAAATATATAGACACAAAAACTACCTAAAATTACTCGCGTTTATTTGGAATTTCCCTCTGTTGCTGTCAATGTTCTATTTCTGCTTGAAATTGTATTCTCCGATAGTTACAATCTGGGGTCTTCAAGTCGCGAGAGAATCGGTTTCATCTAGGCAAGCGTGCTCCATCAATAGACCGCATCATCGGTTAACATCAGGCGAGGTAGCGGTCAAACGCAAGCCTATATTATATAATTAAAATAATAGATTTTGCTAAAGATTTATTTTTCCTCCTAAAATAACAATATTCGCTCCGCAAACAGTTGTCTCACTCCTGCACCCTGTGTTCCAGATAATGGTGATAGACGAGAACGAGGCGCGGCTGCGCGTGCGCTTCCCGCTCAACTGCGAGAAGCGACGCAACTACAAGTTCGACATCGCCGCCGTCGGCTGTGACGGATCCTACTCCAACACGTGAGTTACATATTTTCACTCATATTTCTAGCACCAGCCTCCGTTGCCCCTGTAGAATATTTTAACTGACTTCAAAAAAGTTTTTCTTTTAAATATAAATAATAGGCTTGCGTTTGACACCATCTCATTTCCTTAAAACGTTATTTTTTAATTTATTTTTTAAATACTTTAAAGCATTCCCCGATAAACAAGCCGAGGGAACCTACATCTTTTCCGAGGCTATGTGGGTCCAGCTAGTTGGTGGTGGAATCGTCAACCACGCTGCGTGCTGACTGACAATTAATTCCTAGTGCTGTGACTTTTTAGTGACTTGTCGGTGATATATGTTTGGAACTAGTTTTATTTTTATTTCCTCGTGTGAGATAGGTCTTAGTAACAGGATCAAATGACTTTAAGCATGTGAAGAATGCCGATACACATTTTGTTATTGTATTTTTCGTTATATATCTGTGATTATTAATCGGTAAAGTTTATGGAGTCTTAAGACCATCTTAGTTTTGGCGGTTAAGTTATAAAAGTGTATCACCTTGCAATCCCTTTCCAATGTGAAAACTGTTTTTTGACGAATCCCTAGTGTAATTCCGCTTTTACGTCTCTTCAAGTCATCATCATCATTTCACCCATAGGACGGGACACTGCTGGGCATAGGCCTCCCCCCATTGATCTCGAAAAGGACCGGTTGGAAGCGACCTGCATCCAGCGTTTCCCTGCGGTATCTTTTAGGTTGTTTGTCCATCTTGTAAGTGGACGTCCTACTTCTCTTCAAGTACAATAAGGAATTTGGAGTAAAATCATTTATCCCAAATTCCTTATTGTACTTGAAACGACGTAGAAGCGGAATTACACTAGAGATTCATGTTGTTACTAGAGATACAGTTTTGAGGATGGAGTTCCGCAAAACAACGCCTGATTTAATCTACTTACTAATCATATTAAGATAGCCCGTTGGTCCCGTTTGTAGCGCCTTCTGCGCTTTTGGCGTGGGTTCGATTCCCACCTAGGACCAACATTCATCTGATGAACATTTGTGTTTGTTCTATATAATATGGCAGCCATAGTACAAGGTTTTCTTAGTTTGGGGTCAGATGACCGTGTGTGCAAAAATGTCCCGGATATTATTATTATTTTTCAACGTTACCGTCAGGTATCTTATTAAAATCAACATGGATAACTATTGTTTTTAAATCCTACTAATGTTATAAACGCGAAAGTTTGTATGTATAGATGTATGGATGTTTGTTTCTCTTTCACGCTGCAATGGAACAACGGATCGACCTGATTTTTTGCATGGGTATAGTTCAAGAGCCAGAGAGTGACATAGGCTACTTTTCATCATCATCATCGCCATTTTTCATCACTACGCGGGTGTACCGCGGAGCGCAGCTAGTTTAGAATATATCTAAGATTATTTCCCTATTTCGCTCACAGAGTACCAGTCCACATCACCGTGACCGACGTGAACGAGTTCCCGCCCACGTTCACTCAGGCCGCCTACGTGCAGAGTGTCGACGAAGGGCGGATCTACGAGGAGATCCTCCGCGTGGAAGCAGTCGACAAGGACTGCACGCCGCGGTACGGCGACGTCTGTAAATACGAGATATTGACGGACAGGAGTCAACCTTTCGCTATTGACAATGAAGGTGAGTAACAATTCATTCATCATCATCATCAGCCGGTAGACGCCCACTGCTGTACGAACGAGCTGAGGCCTCCCCCTTTAGCCTCCACACTGAACGACAGCCTGCCTTTTGCATCCATTAGATGCCAGTGACTCTCACAATGTCGTCGGTCCATCTAGTAGGAGGCCAACCTACGCTGCGTCGTCCGGTTCGTGGTCTCCACTCAAGAACCTTTCTGCCCCATCGGTTATAGGTTCTTTAACAATTCAATAATTAAATATTTAAAAAAACTGTACGGCATTTTTTTTTTTGAAATTAACGTTTTTGTGTGTAATTTTTTGCACATGCAATTTTTTATGTTGTGTTTTATTTTGGCGAAGGAGATCGAATGATTTTATCGAGTTTTTTTTATCTCCGCCATCCTTTAAATTGTCTACACGAAAATTGCTTTATACCATTTGCAATGTTATTTTAAGGATAATGGCAATTTTCTTTTTATTTTCACTAAGTAAATCTTTGTATATTAAAATTTTCAAAATTTTACTTCCATATCACCATTATGTAATAAACTTTTCTGTTCCAGGCGTGATACGCAACACGGAGCCTCTCGACTACGAAAAGTCCCACAACCACATTCTGTCGGTGGTGGCGTACGACTGCGGTATGATGCAGTCCACGCCCGTGATGGTCACTGTGAAGGTCAACAAACCCTGCCGTGCTGGCTGGAAAGGTAAACCATTATAAGCTACAATCTTTATTCTTATTTTTCTTACATCAGACTAGGCTAACGTTTGACCGCGAACTCACCTAATGGCATGCGATGATGCCGTCGAAGATGGAGTAATAATTCTTTTCTTGCAGAAGGCGTTTCATTGTCTCATATCTTTATGTTGTGAAGTCTTAGCCCTAGACCTTAACAAAGTTAACATCAGGTTTTTTAGTAATTACATTCACATTCAAGAAATCTGAACTGGGAATTAGAAAGCCTGACTGTTATTCATGAAGTCTACTCTGCCTTTATGATCACTAATGCATCACCAGAGAAGTGTAAGGCTGCAAGAGCTTGAGGCGTTGGAGTCTATGGAGAAACGGGCCAAGAAGCTCATCAGCAACGAATCCTTTATTTCGGACTTAGCTTCTTAGTCTTGAGCATCGACGTAAAGTTGCCAGTCAATCGGTTTTTTATCGGATACATTTCGGAGAGTATGCATCGGATCTGCATGATCTAATTCCCTCCTGCCCATTTTTCTATCGAACTGCCAGAGCGGGCACGAGAAATCGTCACCGCTTTATGGTTGATATTCCGAAAACCCGTACGAAGCGCTTTGATTCCACATTTATTATGCGAACTGCTAGTCTGTGGAATGCGCTGCCGGAATGGGTGTTCCCTGATGGTTACAATCTGGGTGTTTTCAAATCACAAGTGAATCGGTTTCTTCTAGGCAAGCGTGCTCCATCGTGGACCGCATCGTCGCTTAATATTAGGCGAGATGGTGGTCAAACGCAAGACTATTATTTAAATAAAAAATAACGATTGGAATACAAGTAAATAAATAATCCCGTCGAAGCTCAAGAAAAGTTATGAATAAACCTGGGCCTTACTTTTGGCCCACATTTTTCACGTTGGTCGACCAAACGCGTTTTGACTACCTATCACTTATTATTTCCATCTGTCCCCAGGTGTAGCAGAGCGAGTTGACTACGCCCCCGGCACGGGTCCGCTGGCCCTCTTCCCCGCCGCCCGACTGGAGACCTGCTCCTCCGACGAGCGCTGCCCTGGAGTCACCAGGATCCAGGCTGCTGTGACGCTTCAGGCTTCAAGAGCTGGAAGTGGATGTGATAGAGATACATATTCTGTGCACTCGCAGATGACCATCTGTGGTAAGTTATGGCCTAGAGTCCCAGAGACAATAGGATCCAGATGGCATTGGATCTAGATATCTAGATATCACCAGGATCGAATATTCACCAAGTTCTAGGCTAGACATCTCCAGGCTCAAGATTTGGTAGAAGCGGGATTAGGGCAAACCCCTTCGCTGTCTCATTTCTTTGATTAATGAAATATTCTAGTTTTGGTTTGTGTTTTTAGTAAAAATGTGTTTCATTTTCCAGGGCTGGACTCAAAAACGTTAGACCTTCTACCGAGCCCTGGAGCGGGTAACGAATGGGCAAAATCACTGAAACCCGATTCAGGTAAATATCTTTACATTCGTGTTTCGTGGTAATTTGATTTTGTTGAACAGTGTACGCGATGCGAGTCCGTCTTATAGCATTAATAGAAGGTACTGCTTGGCCCCGTTCGCGAATCATTACATTTACTGCAGTGGACGATTTGATTACCCCATTTAGTATTTGTGACAGAGTCATCTGAGAAGTTAAACACTGAAACAAATTTGGTTGTTTCCCAAAGTCTGCACACAACTGTTTTGCGGTAGAATTAGGTTGAAGACAGTGGCGGATTAACCCTAAGGCAAGTTTACTAGTACCCACAGGCGCCTGGGATCAGAAGGCAAACGACGAAGAAAGGGAGACAAATTTCCTTGAATGTAGTTTGCCTTACGCGCAAAACAGCCTTATAAGACGGGCGCTGTTTTTCAAGGAAATGTCAAACTTAAAACCCACCTCATTATCTAGTTAAAATAATAGACATTACATAACAGGTATACCTGTGACTCAATGTCACATTAAATCCGTCCCAAGCTGAAGATAAGTTCTGTATCGATGGGTCTTTTTTTAATGCCATAAGTGGCAAACAATCAGTCGGGTCGCCTGATGGTAAGCGTTCAACGTCGCCTATGGATACCTGCAACACCAGGGGCATCACAGCCGACCCTTAAAGACTCTATTAACAGCCCTGTAGTCTGCAGAGGTAGGTACTTGATATGTTTATACGTACTAATATAGATATCTAACAACACTCCCCGAATCTCCATTCCTGCGCGCTGCTCCTATGATCTTACCCTACAAGTTTAATGAACAACATTGGACAGACGCCGGAGGTTGGAACCGTAGCAGCTGTAAAACAGGTCTTCCTAGAACAGCTGTTTACTAGACACCTACAGAAGTGAATAGAGTCCTCAAAGGTAGGCAATGCACTGACAATGCCCCGGGTATTGTAGGTGTCTATAGGCAGCGGTGACAACTTACCATGAGGTGGCCCGTAGCTTGTTTGCCACTTATTCTTTAAAAAAAAAGTCTAAAATAAACAATTTATTTTGAGTATTGATTTTAGACTTCTCAAAAATGTTAGGTTAATATTGTAAAATTATAAATATTGATGAATAAATGAAATGAATTCCAGGTCGCGACGGCGAACAGATCTTCGAATTCGACGGCGAAACAACCTCCGCCATCGTGCCGGAATCCGTCCTCCCTCACCACCTCACAAACACCTTCTCCATCTCGACGTGGCTGCGGCACGCGGCGCGCGCGGACGGCGACCAGCACAGGAAGGAGCACGTGCTCTGCCTCGCGGACGACCACAGTGAGTCTTAATTATCAGAAAGAAAGAAAGAAAGAAAAATAATTTTACGCGCGTAGTGATGAAAAATGGTGATGATAATTATGATGATGAAAAGTAGTCTGACACTCTCTGGCTCTTGAATTATACCCATGCAAAAAATCAGGTCGATCCGTTGTTCCGTCGCAGCGTGAAAGAGGAACAAACATCTATACGTACTTTCGCGATTATAATATTAGTAGGATTATGAACAAAATTAAAACAACAAAGTAATAGTTTCTGTCACAAGCCGATCTCAACTCAGCGTATTGCTGGTTGTAAACAACCAGCGCTGGTGTTACGTGGGAATCGACAGGTGACGTCACGCACGTCAGACGTTATCAGGGTCGTTCCGATTTCTGCCTTTTACATATCGACGATAACAAGTCAAGGAATTTACATTACAAGGAACACATAGATACCCTGACTTGAATAGCTCTTTATTTTCGAACTCACTTCGTTCGCGCTTTTTAGGTGTTGCACTTCGGTACTTAACAAAAAACTTGACTGATCCTCATTTCTACAGTCGGTGCACAGATCTAGTGTCATTTCAGCAGAGCACTGTCTTAATTCAACTATTCCAATCTTTGTTAAATATAAAAATATCCGCGCTCTCTTAGTTTGCGCCTTTTAATGTTAGTTTACAGCGTTAAAGTTTTATTTATATTGAACTCTGTCGCTTTTCTCGTATCAGAAATGAACAGGCACCACTATGCGCTGTTCGTTCGCAACTGCCGGCTGATCCTGCTGCTGCGACGCGACTTTGGCGAGGGAGACCTGAACATCTTCCGCCCGGCCGAGTGGAGGTGGAAGATCCCCGAGGTAAACTGATACTTTAGCCGTAGAACGTAACTTTACTGTGAATGTCAATAAAATAACAAACATATAATTTGCTAGTTTGTCGATAAACTAAATAATGGTAGAAAAAACAGCATCAAGGCAGACAGAGTCCGAGAATGAGTCCGCGTTTGACCGCCAACTCGCCTGTTGGTAAGCGACGATGTGGTCGAAGATGAAGCTTATTTATCAGGCTTTTGTTACGTTTTTGCTGGTGATAATTAAAAGATATGGATTGGACGAAGCAGAGGCAAACATAACATGAGTTTGATGAACTCATGTTATGTTACGCCTAGAGTGAGATATATCTTAGTGTTTTTATTAAAATTGAATTGATCGTAGGTGTGCGACAACGAATGGCATCACTACGCCATCAACATCCGATTCCCCAACGTGGAGCTGTACATCGACGGAGAGCCCTACCGCAGTACCGACGGCAAGGGACCAGAGGTCATCGACGACTGGCCGCTTCACCCCGCCCATGGAGTTAACACGACCATGGTGGTCGGAGCTTGCTGGCAAGGTACTGCACTTATACCATTTTCATTTCTCTCCACTAGACACTGGTCTGCGGAATATTATAAGGATATTGCTGTTGGGTTTTTCTTCTGACTTCAGGTTCTCAATTCGATCGGTTTTTTGTTTGTACCTAAATCGATTACTCCGACGTTTGTGTACTTACCGATTTACTTGCTTCTTTTTTATAATGTAAACGAAGCTCTCAAAGTGGCCCTATTAAAATTCCATTGCTTCTGGCTCAGTCGTTTCTTAACCTTCACCTACAATAATATGAATTCCAATACAATGACTTACGATGCTGAAACTTGGACACTTACAATGCACAAGTTCGAGGTCGCTCAGCGTGCTATGGAAAGAGATGTGCTTCTCTGAGGGATCATATCCGCAACGAAGTTATTCGCCAGAGAACCGAAGTCACCGATATGGCTCAGCGTATTAGCAAGTTGAAGTGGCAGGGGGCCGGTCATATCTGTCGCAGAACCGACTGCTAACTGCCGACCATACTGTACTGTAAGTAACTGTGGGGGCCACAGAAAAGTATTTTTTTGTTTAAATTAGAACTGTCAAGGCATTTATGTAAAAAAATTGTTGTAGCCAGTTACAACCCATATAAACGAAACGTCAGTCATTCGAAATCAGTTAGCAACTGTGATGCAGAGTTCGACGCGTTCATCTAAATAAGAATGTTCAATCAAGGTTCACTCCTATGCCTGGTAACAGATGTTCCTTCTCATTTCCGTTCTATTTACTTCTCTTTCTTGTGGTCGGGGCAGACGTGTTCTACAGTAGGAACCACAAATCGGCAAACGTAGCGTAGAACATAAGACAGATGGCAGAAACTGGAAGAGAAAATCTGAAGATCAATTAGATTTGATGTTAATTTTAAGAGGAATGTAACGTCTGCTATTTCTCTTCTTTTAGAAAGCGGGCGTAAATGAAACTGCTTACAGATTTTTGTAATTTGTTTGCAGGCACAGAAGGCAACATGAAGCATCACCTGCACGGCTGGCTGGCCGGCCTGGGAATAGTCCGCGGAGAGGTGCAGCCGAAGCAGGCGCTGGGCTGCCTGGCGCGCTGCCGGGAGGGACTCAGCCTCGCACCTGATCTATGTCAGTAAAACGGAGTAATACCTACAAAAACTGATAGGGAAACTAGTGGCTCTCGTAAAAGGACATTTCGGAGAGTGTGCATCGGATATACATGATCTAATTCCCTCCTGTCCATTTTTCTATCGGACTGTCAGAGCGGTCACAAAAAATCGACATCGAAAACCCCAACGAAGCTCTTTGATTCCACTTTTATTATGCGAACTGCTAGTCTGTGGAATGCGCTGTCTAAATGGGTGTTTCCCGATAGTTACAATTTGGATTTATTCAAAACACGAATGAATCTGTTTCTTCTAGGCAAGCGTGCTCCATCGTAGACCGAAACATCGCTTAACATAGCGCAACAGGCGAGTTGGCGGTCAAACGCAAGCCTATTCCTAAGCAAAATTAAAAAAGACACGCGATGGATTGCGTAATTTTCAGACCCAGCGAACAACAACATCAAATGATTGCCGCTTTTTTTTTTATAAAACAAGTATAAATAGTTTTTTTTAAACGCCGATAAAAGACCTGATAAACGGCCGCACAGATTTTCATGAATCATAGCTATCATAACAAGAACAATCTCGAACAAGTCATCTTTTAAACAACAAAAAAAACTAATCAAATCGGTTCAGCTGTTTGGGAGCTACGATGCCACAGACTGACACACAAACATACACATAAAGCCTAGATAATAATTTTATTGTAATGTTTATGTTATCCTTGTTTTGTGATATTTTAATAAAGAGTCATTGTATTGTATTGTTAAGCTTATAACACCCCTGTTTTTGGGTCGTGGGTTAAAGAGGAGAAAACGATCCGCTTGATGGTAGTCTGTTATCACCGCCTATAGACCTACAACACTAGCGGTGTTGTCGATGCCTTCAGCCCAGAGAGTTTTATTTCTTCAAGGCTAGAGTGAATAGATAACTTCTAGATCAACGTGTTCCATCCTCGGCTACATCTACATAGTATAAATTGAAGTCGCTTTCCGCGTCTGTCTGTCTGTATGACAGCTAACTCCTAAACCGCGCAACGGATTTTGATGCGGTTTTCACCATCAGTTAGATACATTTTCAAGGAAGGTTTATATATATATATGACGGAGCGAGCCTCGATGCGTGAGACGGGGGAACTCCGGTCGATGGATGGCCGATTTTCATAAGATTATTCTTGATTCTATGGCGTGAGTATAGCGGCCGAGGAGAATGAGACATCGCACGTACATTGACACAGTTTTTATTTCGAAGCGCTATGATTACTAATTACAATATCAAATTACTTGGTGACAAGGTGTTCCGCCTTGTAACGAACGCTACCACCCTCCAACCAACAGTCCATATTCACAACCCAAAGCAAAGTAAGCTCCACCGAGCATCCAACAGTCCCCATCCAAAACACAAAGTAAAGTGAGCTCCTCCGAGCCTCACGTCACCGACACGTGTCCGTGCGCCCTCACTAGCGCCTCTGCCGGACGGTACCCTAACTTGCTAAACTCTGATTGGTTGTCAACGACACAACTTCACAGCGAACTTCAGCAGAGAGTTACTGCAGCGTTACACCAACGATGGCGCCACCTCCATCACTAGTCCACCAAAACAAAGCTAGGGGACGCCTACCTACATAATCTAAGCCTTAAAAACTATCCGACGGTAGTTGCGCCCGATTGCCAAAACGTCAACGCGCCGACATATATAACTAGCGACCCGCCCCGGCTTCGCACGTAAATTACACCCGTGCGAAGCCGGGCGGGCGGGTCGCTAGTTTTATATATAAAAAAGATACCCGCCTTTTGTGTAACACAGTGAAACCGTGATTGCAGACCTGAAGTCAGTGTCAGTGGAAGGAGACGGCGTGGCGGACGTGGAGACGCTGCTGCGGCGCGTGTCGTACGGAGACGCACGCGCCTTCCCCACGCCCGGACGGAGGAATGTGCACGTCGCTACCACCATCACGTATGTATTACTAGCTCAACTCAGGGGCGGATCCAGGATTTCATTGGGGGGGGGGGGGGAGGGGGGCATTCTGACAAGTATGAAGAACCTATGAGTATCCTGTGTAAAAGTGAATCAAATCGAAAAACTGAGTCGAATGTATGGAATTGTTAGGTGTTTTGGGGGGGCCATTACCCCCATGCCCCCCCCTGGATCCGCCAATGGCGCAACTTCCTTCGCATTCATTTGTAACCGACTTCAAAAAAGGAGGAGATACTGAATGGAACTCCCTGCCGTCATCCTTCTTTCCTGAGAACTACAATTTAGACAACTACAATCTTCAATGCTAGAGTGAATATCTTCTAGATCTATTTTTTCCATCCTCAGCCACACCGTCGCTTACTATCAGGAGAGTTGGTAACCAAGCGTAGATCTATAAAAAAAAAACTTGAATCGACTTTATGTTTGTTACGCGATCATTCCGCTAATTATTATTTGACTTTGATGGTTCTGATGTTAATTGTTTGTTTGGTAGGCCATACTTCAGATGTGGTCCCATATAAATTTTATAGAAATTAATTCAGCGCTTTTTGAATAAATCAACAAAAAACATACACGCAGATGACGTTTTGGTCTGTGATTCCCTTCAGCAAAAGTTTTGATCAGGGTTTTCAATATGTATAGCCTTATTATATTTCAACATAAATATATAACCTCTAACCATCTTTTGTCCCCCTTAATTCGGTCCTTTCGCAAAATCCATGCTGTACATTATTCTATCAGACGTCCAGGGTGGGCACAAAAAGGTGCCCAGTTTCATGGTTGATATTCCAAAAAACCCATACGAAGCACTTTGATTCCACTGTTACTGTGCGAACCGCAAGACTTTGTAATACGCTGCCAGAATAAGAGTTTCCTGACAGTTACAATCTCGGTGTCTTTGGCCAACTTTTTTAAAAACAAGCTTCTTCTTATTCTTCTCAGGAAACCCATTAATTTGATACTCATATCATATGATGAATAATTCACTGGTCCGCCATATTGGATTTAGAATGACGTCATTTAACTAACCATACATAAACGTGTATGCCAAATTTCAGCACAATCAAATGTGGATAACTGGTCTAAAATTCAGTTGCAAGATTTCTCCCACACATACATACTTACAGACTACCAGGACATGTTAAAATAAAAGCTTGTAAAAACTGCTGTTCGACGTTCGTGTGAATATAACAAAGTAGCTATGCTACAGTCCGTGATAGTTTAAACACTGAATAAAATTTCCCCAGCTGTGACAACGGGCGCATTATCAAGGCGCGCCCGGCGGAGTCTTACATCATGGTCCTCGCGCCTCAAACCCCCTCCATCCTCCTCAACGGGACAGAAGACCTGGCGCGCGACTACGCGCACTTCCGGGCAGGACTCACTGTCTTCCCGGACTTGGCTGTGAAGGTCGTTGCAAATGGAGCCAACGCTCTGCCTGGTCAGTGAACTTGTCTATTTCATGGTTTGTTCTGAATCACGCTTATAACGAAGAACATTGCTCTGTGCTGTTTCGATTCTTATTAGATAATCAAAACAGCACACAATTGCTAATGCATTGGTGTGATTCGGAACTCGCTCTTAATTCGCCTAATCGTTCAACGTCCTTGTCTAACATACTGTATATTTATTTTTCACAGAGGAGAGCCAAAAACTAGATTCGTGCGTTGTATCAGTGTACCCGGCGTTGAACCCAGACCACGAAGCCCTGTCGCTGCGTCACGCAGCGGAACTGCCGCTGCGCTACGATATCCGCGCCGCTGTCACTAGAGACGGCGTCATACTGACGGGCGCCGACACACACACAAACTATGAGAAGGTGATCATTTGAGCACTATTGGCACAGAAGACATAATAGACACAGAAGGTTCACTCCGCGAAGAAATTTAAATAAATAAGGACTCTATCTACGAGGCAATAAAGTAGCAATTCAACTCATACAGCGCTGGGTACCGCCCACTATATTCACCTAGAAGGCCGCTCTCTTTCTATCACGTAGCTCTATCTCTCCTGACGCGGCAAGTGTAACGTTAGGGTTGTCTTCTTGATATTTACACAGAATCATCATCATCATCATCAGCCAGTAAACGTCCACTGCTTAACACATGCCTCCCTCTTCGAGAGGGGTGTTACACAGAATACTTATTAGTATTTACTTACCACCTATGTAACATATTATGTAGTACCTACCTATTACTTATATTCTCCTTTTATTGGAATGACATTTAATCTGCACAGAAAAATTAACGCTTATTCTGAATTTGGACCAATAACAATTATGCAAAATTATCAGTACCTACCTAAATTACAAGTATCTACCTAAGTACCTACTTATAAACAAACCATAAAAAGTAACACCTACTTAAGCTATTGGCAATTTTTTTGGCAAGTAGGTATACAAGTACGAGTGTTTAGGTGTACCTACCTAAATACAAAATACAACAAAATAGCTTACCTGTCAATATCTTTCGGAATATTAAAAAAAAAACGATTCCTTGTGTTTCTTTTTGTTTAAGCATCCATAAACAAAACAGTATCATTTATAGCTTATTAAGAGATCGTTTAGAACTGTAAGAAGTCATTGTTCGTAGCAATAATCACAGAAAAGATGCTTAATTACGCGCGACGTGGCTAGCGCAGCGTGCGGGCCGGGCGCGAGCCGAGCGGCCACAGATTGCCCTGCTATGACCCTCTCGGGAAGGGACACCGGCCGAACATACCTAAAGTCCGGAGAGCATCATGCCTGCTATTGGCAGTCCTTAATGTTTATGTTGCGTTACACTACGCTATGGAGCTGTTGTTTCAAATTTAAGCTATAAAACGATATTTTGGTCTGTTTTCTTTCGTCAAGCATTTGATGATTTGCTTTCACAGAATCATTTCCTCTTTCTAGGCTAGACTCTATGTATGACACTCGGGTTAAAATACTATCGAAAACTTTAGATAGTTCTTTTGATTTAATATATAGTGTATCCTTGTCTAGGTAAGTGGAGCGTTGGTGGTCCAGCTGCAAGATGGGTCGACGATATTACTACTATCGTGGGTCGAACTTGGACTCGATTAGCACAGGACCGAGGCAGATGACATAGCAAGAGAGAGGCTTTTACCCAGCAGTGAGATAAGGGTGTCTAGACAAGACCCATTTGCTGTTAGCGTTAACGCCTGCGGAAAGAGAAATTGTATGAAAATGACATTGACAATGACATTAGCTTGAGAGAAATTATCTCTAATTATATCTGTGGATGTAAGTTTTTAAGTTATCTACGA
Source organism: Agriopis marginaria (assembly GCA_932305915.1). Lineage (NCBI taxonomy): Eukaryota > Metazoa > Arthropoda > Insecta > Lepidoptera > Geometridae > Agriopis > Agriopis marginaria. The sequence goes on along the minus strand of OW029914.1, from coordinate 12,410,577 downwards.
GTTTACCAACATGCTTGTAATAGGTTAAGATTATTAAATAAACTATTTATTGATATTGATGATGATGATGATGATGACCCCTGTCTATCGTAATGTAACATTGCTAACATAGTGTAATAATAAATGTTCAAAACCAAGGAAGTGTCATTATCTTAAACTTAACACTTGCAGGTTCTCCGTGAGGTGGAGTACAGCAACAAGAAGCCAGCTTACTACCTGAACCGCGTGTTCAAGCTCACCTGCTCCGAGCTGAATGGACGGTTCACCAGCAACGAGTATGTCCAGACGGTGAGTGCGTAAACAAGGCCTAGCATACTGCAATCAGTCATCAGCCACTTGGATAAATATTATTAACAGGAACACAAAAAAAATACTGACAGAGTACAAAATTTTAAATGAAATGATGAACATGAAAACGACTATAGTGACACCTTGCATTTGAAACTGTCAAGCCACTGAATCATAGGACACACGTCATCGCTTAAAATCAGGAAAGGTGAATGGGTGTTCCCCGTCAGTTACAATCTGGGTGACTTCAAGTCGAGAGTGAATCGGTTTCTTCTAGGCAAGCGTGCTCCATCGTAGACCGTATCGTCGCTTAACATCGGGGGAGATGGTGGCCAAGCTCAAGCCTATCTATTATAAAAATAATAAAAAAGGTTGCGTTCAAACGCAATCATTTGGCAGGATGTTTGTAGACTAGCTATCAGTCGTGCAGAACCCAAGTAATCGTACCAGTTTGCGGTCTTAGAAGCTTGATAATGCGGTTGATTTGATTTGCGATTGCCTGTAATCAGAGTTAACAGAAACGTTGAGAGAATCTCCACGCAGCATCATAGCAAGGGATTGGCGTAATTTTGCATAGATATACGAGTAGGTAGTTCAACGTCCGGAAAGTAACATGGACTACTTTTTGTGCTAGAAAATTTACGGTTCCTGCAGGATTGTCAACACGTGTTAAACCGCGGCCCGCAGCTAGTGACCTCATGTGTTTGTTGTTGCAGTTGACTGTGGTGCACCCACACATGTCCGAGGCAGGGCTGTCCCGCGAGCTGCACCCCAGCGGCGTAGCGGACAAGGTGGACACCATCGCACGAGACAAACTGGTAAGTATCCGGGCATTTACTTAACAAAACTTACCTGAACTCCGTTCTAACAAGGAAGATAGACTAAGAGGAAAGACAATAGGGGAACATTAGAGCGTAGCTCGGAAATTTGCCTAAAAATGGTATAAACTTAAATGGCACCGTAATTTGAGCGTGCTATAGGTTGTCTCGAACTTCCGTAAGCGCTGCAGGCAGATAGCGTACGAAAGGGTTCTACAAATTACCGTAGCGCTAGTATTGCAGTCAAGTTTCGCAACATTTCAAGAGAAGCTCAACCTATACCAGTAGATGGCGCTTTTCTTTATTCTCTTGAAATGATTTATCTATCATCTATCAGGCGGCTATATATGGGGCCCGAAAAAAAAGGCAGCTTCGCTAAGCCAAGATATGGCCATCTTTCCATACCGGACCAAAAGAGTGCACGAGCTGCTGCCTGGCCTGGATAGCTGCCTAACTTCAGCAAGTGAGATATCCTCGAGCCTGATGCCCTCCCTCCGCAAAACATCGGAAAAGATAAGGGGTGATGATACTTACGAAGTTTCACCGAAATCTCACCAGTCGTTTCTGAATAACTTAACTAGGAAAGTGTCCGAACTTCAGGAATGTCAGAGGTTTTTGGACGGCCTTAACCCTATATTAATAAATATGGAATTGCTTTGGAATAGTCTTCGCCTTTTTCCATCTTTAAATTTGGAACTCTATTAGATGGATTTACTATTCTGAAACTACTCCACATTCATCAAAAACCAAGTTAGAGTTTTTATTGCGTGTTAGTTTTGATTTGATATGTGCAAATAAATTATCTTTAATATTAACATCAAGGCTTTAAACATACTTTAGTCTATACTCTAGGGGCGCGTTGGCGCTGTTATCGTGATTCATGAACGCGCCCTTTATATAGTGGTTAGTTAATGGTTATACAAACCAGGTACTTACCCGAGCCACCGTATGTCCCCAGTCGGAGCACGCGCACGGACACGAGCGCGGGCACGCACTGTCGCCGCGCGTGTATGCAGCGCACGCGCAGCGGGACCCGCAGCACGCCGCCGACGTGCCGCAAGCGCACCTCATCGACCTGCACCAGGAGAGACCCACCAGTATGTATATATACTCTACCTACACTACTCTGACATGACACATTTTTCTTGTTTCAGTTATAATACAGGATGTTTGGTGCAAAGCTGTGACAGCTTAGGCCATTTAGACCATTTTAAGCCATATTATTTGTATGCCACCGTGTTTCAAAAAATCTTAAGAGGCAAAACAAAAATAATCAGACAAGGCACAAAATGCTCAAGATGAAGAAACATTCTTCTAAGGACGGTTGTCAATTTTGTTCAGAAAGTACATTTGGTGTCCCTATAACATTTATAGATATGCAGTATGAGTGTTAACTAGTAACAAAGACAAATAGACGGCCTGTAACGACGAGAAAGAGAGAGAGAGAGAGACGAAATGTATGTTCAATTAAAACTATGTTTTTTTTTAAATTGCTTTGCTATTCTTTCCCTTTCTGTACGGGTATAAGCTGATCCTAAGATTGCCTTGAATTTATTACTTGTAGCAATAAGCCAGGTCTTGTATTAAAATTTAAAGTACTTTTGTTCTACGTATACCGTTTCCTGATTATAATTTTAGTCCTGTCAGATTGGTTTAGTTTAGTGAGTGGTATGACAGAATCAATATCTTGTGTCCATTGCAGACCACGTGGCCCTCCTGATCGGCGTGGTGTCCGTGGGAGTGGTCATGCTCGCGGGGGGAGTAGCGGTGGCGCGCGCGCGGGGGGGCTCCCGCCGCGCGCCCCGCCCCGCCCGCGCGCCCGTTGACTCCGAGATGGCGTGGGACGACTCTGCGCTCACCATCACCGTCAATCCCATGGAGGAGGTGCGTATTCGACAGGAAACATTACGTCACATATAAATGTACAGCTTGGCAAAAAAAATATAAAAAACAATGGATGCTACTATTGCCAAGTTACCAAACTGAAACAGGTTCTGAGGTATAAGTAAATAACCTTCAGTTGAAAATCCGATGGGTAATTTAATTTTAGCATTGATAACAAAAAAAAAACGCATTTCAGATTTGCCAGATAAAAAAGTTAGTTCCGTTGCTCGATTTTTTTCCGAACAATATAAATGACCTATGGTAATTCTGATTTGATTCAGTTATGCAAATTGCGTTACTTGTTTACTTGCCTTTAGACAATGGGTAAGCTATGGTACCTAGGCTTTCTCTATCTACTTACAGACCGACCAACTTATCTGTACAGTTGGTCAAACTATAGAAATATTTTTTTTGCTGGTATAGCTCTCAGATTTGGTAAGAAAATTTGATGGTGGCTCTCCCATTCAACTGCACAGATAATTTGGTCATTTGGTAAACTCATGATCAAAGAAAACAAGGTCTTCTACTCTGGCAGTTGTCCCAGAATGACGTCACTGTCCAGTTGCCCCTTTATCCAATCAGCTGTTACGTGGTGTATCGTCATCTCTCTCGAACCTGTTGTAAATTGAAATCATGACATCATTGCGGGACGCTCACGTGGTCATTTTTTCTCGGATTGATATACCTGGCGGAGTATATTATTATACAATGGGTAAACTCATCGCCATTGTCGTTCCGCAGACGGTGGCGCCGACGTGCGGCACGCACGCGGCCGCAGACAGCTCGGACGGAGAGTCCTGCTCGGACTCTGATTCTGAGCACAACGACTCCTCTGAAGACGAGGATGAAGGTAAGGACCGATTATATACCTAAAGCTCTTATGCACAGAAAAGAGAAGTAAATGTAACGAAAATGAGAAGGAAAATCTGTCACCAGGCGTTATGACAGAACCTTGATTGAACATTATATTATGTCAACGCGTCGAACTCCGCATCCAATGAACTTGGACCTTACCTTTTTGGCTTAGGTCTCAAAGTTCTTTGTCCGCATCACAGTTGCTAACTGATTTCGAATGACTGACGTTTCGTTTATATGGGTGCAACTGGCTACAACAAATTTCTTACAAAAATGCCTTGACAGCCGTACTAATTTAAACAAAAAAACTGTCTCTTATACATTATCAACAGGTGGAAACACGCTTCCCGTGGGGTCATAATCAGCCTTTTAACAGTCCACTGCTGGACTTTTAGCCTACCCCCGAAAGGGTGATTGGGCCATATCCACCACGCTGGCCCAGTGCGGATTGGTGGATATACGCCATTGAATTTCTTCTCTGTACGTATGCAGGTTTCCTCACGATGTTTTCCTTCACCGAAAAGCCAGTGACATGAAAATCCGTACATAAGCTCCAAAGAGCTCATTGGTACGGCCCCGGGGTTTAACCCGCGAACTCACGCTTTCAAGTTTAGCGGTCTACCAAATGGGCTACCACGGCTTCCCGTGGGGTATCTGATACTAAGTATGCCTAGGCGACAGGCTGCTGCTGACGGAGTCGTATAGACGGTGGATAAAAATTGCCACCTAAATATATTTTATTAAATTTTTTAATTAATTATTATTCTTAATACTGTGTGTTTTTTGTAACTGTGATATGGACCTAGTGACCGAAATAAAGATTTTTATTATTTATTTATTATTATGCACATATATTTATTTTCATTCTTACATTTAAGTTTTTTTTACAATAAAATATAAAAACAAAATATCATAAAAAAAAACCTAAACCTAGAGTGCCGCCGGCAGCGGGGCAGGGCCCAAGCTACCGGTGGTTAGGGCTGCAGAGTGAGGAACCTCCTGACAATGCGAGCCGTGTCAAGGATTACCGCCTTCTGCATCTGACCCTTGACCCAACTGTCTAGCGAGAGCCTCTTAAGGTGTTGGTCGAGGCTCTTCGCTATAAGACCGTTCACCGAAACGACTATCGGGACAATGATCGTCGATTCAACATCCCACATGGCGGTAACCTCGTGAGCCAAGTCAAGGTACTTGTTGAGTTTGTCCTTCTCGGCCTTCACGAGGTTCTCGTCATGCGGGATGGTGATGTCGACGAGCACTGCCCGGCGCTGGGACCGGTCGACCAACACGATATCAGGCTTATTGGCGACAATAGTCCTGTCCGTGATGATAGAACGGTCCCAGTAGAGCAAAGCACGACCATTCTCGAGAACTGGCGCTGGTGCGTACTTATAGTACGGCACCTCAGACTCGACAAGGCCGTATCGAAGGGCAAGTTGCTGGTGGATGATCCTGGCCACCTGGTTGTGCCTATGCAAGTACTCGCCGTTAGCAAGATGCGAACAACCGGAAATGATATGTCGGAGAGACTCTCCAGGACGGTGGCATGCCCGACAGATGTCGACCGTACCGTCCTTCATGATATATTTCCGGTAGTTGTTCGTCTTGATAACTTCGTCCGCAATCGCACAGGCAAAACCCTCGGTTTCCCCAAAGAGGTCACCGAAACGTAACCAGTTCACCGACGGTAGCAGGTCCACATCGGGCCCTGTTAGGGCCCGATAGAACCGCCCGTGCAGCTCCTTGCCCTTCCATACGTCCCTGCGATCCTCGATGCTCAGCACCGATGGTTTGCGCCAATTCTCGTTTGCCAAGGAGAGCGGTGTGAGGCCCCTGTCAACAGCCACAACATCACGATGCATCCCACTCTCGCTGTTACGGAAAAAATCCCTGAGACTGCACACTTCGCGGTTGTGTAGGTTCTTGGCATTTAAAAAGCCTCGACCCCCGCACTTCCGCGGAATGTACAGTCTCATAACAGACGAGCGTGGGTGTAGCATGCGATGTGATGTGCAGTTGACGGACCCTCCTGTCCAGGGCGTCCAGCTCAGTTTGAGTCCACCTCAATATGCCAAAGGAGTATATCAGCAAAGGCACATCACCCAACCGTTGAAGGCACGCACCTTGTTGCCGCCAGACAAAAAACTGTTAAGTACTTTTGTTAGGCGACAAAAGAAGCGCTCCTTCACCGATTTCTTGATGTCCTCTACCGATATACCCAACGACTCTGACATACCGAGGTATTTGTAGGTTTCGACCTCGGAGAGAGATCTGAGAGTCATCGTCTCAGAAAACTGTAAATTTGGAGAATTTACAACTTTCCCTCGCTGTACATGCATGACCGCACACTTGTCTACACCAAACTCCATCCTGATGGCGCTGCTAAAAACCTGTGTGATTTTTAGCAGCTCCATCAAGTCCTGGCGTTTTGGTGTAAACAGCTTGAGATCGTCCATGTACAGCAAGTGGGAGATGACTTGACCATCTCTTCGAAGCCGATAGCCTAGTCCTGAATCCCTCAGCAGAGTGCTGAGAGGGTTCAGAGCCAGGCAAAACCACAATGGACTAAAACTGTCACCCTGGAATATGCCTCGCTCAATCCTTAACAAGTCCTGCGGGCCAGAGGCACCATCCCCACCACCTGGTTGACGAAGGACTGTGGTCCATTGCCTCATACATGCGCCTAAGAATGATTTTAGAGTTGCATCAATTTTATACAACTCTAAAACCCTCTCTAGCCATGAATGAGGCACTGAATCATAGGCCTTATTATTATTATTATTAAGTCTCCGAACCACAATACCTGGCGAAATAAGAACAGAACAGATATGCAGATGACCCAAAGCGGTGCTCCCCCTTGTTTTAAGGAGCTTGGATCTCGAGCTAGGAGTCTGTGCGGGTCTTATTACTTCCACAATGATACAATTAGCAAGCACTGCCTCAAACTTGTTTGATTCGTTTACCTACCACAGCGCATTTTTTTTTTTTTTTTAATTATAATTCGCCCATCGGGCAGGCTAAAGCCTTTAAGGCCATACCGCCTATTCTTCTGTTTTGTATAGTCTTAATAACGTCAAACAAGTCATAGTCACAGTCAGAGTCAAGCTAATTAAGTCACGGTCAAGTCAAACTCATGCCTCTGTATAGTGGTGGGAACTTTACAAGAGGCTCCTATGGAGTTTTGGAAACAACACGAAAAGACACGTTTCACCTCGTTATATCACTTGCCCACACTTGAGCACGTTCACGAGCACTTAATGTATAATAATACACCATTTATAACACATTAACACTCGAAAATACACAAGTTTAGGAAAATAATCCAACGAGCCGACATGTCTTTTTCACGTTGGCGCCAAAACTCCTACCACAGCGCATTATTCTCGATTGTTGTTAAAATATTCATGACCAAGGATTCAATGTCCTGTAGTCGTAATATTAAACATGTTTACATAGTATTAAAAGCGTCAAAGAAGTCATAGTCACAGTCAGAGTCAAGCAAAGTAAGTCACGGTCAAGTCAAAATCATGCCCCTGTAAAGTGGTGGAGACTTTACAAAAGGCTCCTATGGAGTTTTGGAAACAACACGAAAAGACATGTTTCACCTTGTTATATCACTTCATCCGCACTCAAGCACGTTTACGAGCACTTAATAAATATTTTTTTACCATTTACTACACATCAACACTCGAAACTACACAAGTTTAGGAAAATAATCCAACTATCTACAAGGTTTTTCCCACGTTGCCGCCAAAACTCTATTCTCGATTGTTGGCTATTGTATTGCCATCAATAGCAATCTCGGCTAGCTCGAATTTAAGTTTCGCCCACCATATTATACGAAGTAAAGCAAAACTTTGTCAAGTAAAAGTGCTCGCTGTCAATCGATATTTCACTGCAGAATAAAATATCATTGCGTTTTTAGTAGTGACACGTGACTGGATGCAGGCAGCTTCCAACCAGCCCTTTTGTAGATCGATGGGGAAGGCCTATGTCCAGTAGTGGACGTCCTATGGCTGAAATAATTATGATGATGACGTGCGACTTGCTCGTTTATTGGTAAGGGCCACGCTTGCCCTTAACTGTTGCATACAAAAACCACTAAAAGTGTGCGAACAATACAATAACTCTTTATTTAATTGTAGCAATTACAATAAAAAATATTATCTAGGCTTTTAACAGGCGGCCTTATCGCTAAAAGCGATCTCTTCGAGGCGTGCACGGAAAGGAATTATACAAAAAATAGTGGCCTTAACTAAAAAAATACAAAAGTAAATAACTATGCAAATAACAACAAACAATTAATAGACTACAAATAAATATAACATACTTATATGCACATATATTACATGTCTAGACATAGACTACAAAATATCATAATATAGACAACATACTATATACCTACATAATTAATAAACTACATAAACATTAATTAGCATACCTACTGTTATCAAAGATACGTACACATGTTGATACATACATTATATTTGTCACAGAAGTTAGAGAATAGATAGCAGCTATAGTGCGAGATAGTGCGCTTTTACGCGCAGTTTGAAAACGTCGAAGGAGAGGGCACGCTTCAGCAAACGAACGATACAGCAGTAGATAAATGTGAAATTCCTTGTTCCGCAGTGATCCCCGGCAAGCAGCACAAGTACAGGAACATCAGCCAGCTGGAGTGGGATAACAGCACGATGTAACGCGCCGGCACCACCGCGTCCCCCCGTCCCCCGCGTCCCCCGCGCCCGCGACACCACTACACAGAGGTTTTCATGTTGACTCTATCTAACACGGAACGGTAAAACTTTGTTGAAAATGTTCCCAGTATAGACCATGAATCAAAATGGTAAAAACTTACCCCTTTATACACAAACGTTTGATTATCTAATTTGTGCTATAAAGTGCTTTGTCAATCTCTCGTGGACGAGACCTGTCGCGCGTGAGAGCGAGACAAAGCACATACATGTAGCCAAGATATATTTAAACGATCCTTAATGAAATCGTAACATTGGTAACGTTCGACCATCTTTGGCAGAATACACGACTGTGTGTGGCCATTGAAAAAGTTTCAATAAAATGGGTTTGGTAAAATATTTGAACGAAATTAAATTGTCTAATATTCTAAGATATTAGCAGAGTTATACGCATTTAAAACCCTGTGTGTTCAATGTTGATTCTATACTTTTAAAACAACGTTTTTTCAAAGTATCCCTTTTCTGAAAATGTTAATTTTAGTTAAATTCAACATGAAAACCTCCCAATACTAAAGAAGCGAGTAATGCAGTTCTTAAGGAATTGATTTTACTAAACCTGTTTGTACCTACGTAGTAAGCTTACAGCACAAACACGCGCGGCACAACACTGTGCTTCTAGGTCGAAATTCTCACTTCACTTTCAATTCTGACACTTTTAAAAGACGGTGTCCGTTTCAGACCAAGCGAACAACAAGCCCAAACTAGTATCTGTCCTCGCTGGGCCAAAACGTCCTTACAACGTGGACCCTGTCTTCACCTTAAATTCCTTCACTCTTAAACTTACACTTCATAGCTAGTTATTGCTTATTTTATTTTGATGTCACTTCGTGTTGAATTCTCAGTTACAAACACTGTTGATCTGAACTTTTTACCTCATTGTTTTATTCTCAGTAACACTTAGGTCCAAAACAATGCAGACCCATTTAGTCTTGAATATAGTGCACTGTTCACATCCGTTAATAAAATACTTACCCCATTACTAATAAACATAGAGTAGCCTTGGAATAGTTACTCCGTCTTTTGTGTTTTTTCGATTGAGTTCATAATTTTAAAGAGAGAAACAGACAAAACACGGCGTATATTCAAGACTACTCCACGTTTATAAGTAAACGGGTTAAAAATTAGACTTTCCATTAGCTATATTATAGAATCGGCCTATATTTTGTAGTTTTATACGAAAACGGTCCTGTATCGAAAATAATGATATTTCCTGTGAATGTGCGAATCTCGAGCTAGAAATACATTTTATTTTGTAATCTATTAATTAGTAAGGTCTCAAAAATGATCATATCAATTTATACGTAACATATTTGAGTTTACTCGCTTGCTTTCTTAGGAGTTGGTTTAGAGGAAGGAAACGCTCTTTATTATATTTCTTAATTTGTACACATAAGTAAAACAAGTGTATGTAATAAAACGTAGATGTTGTAATTTCGTATGGAGTCGGTACTAAGATAGGATAAGCGATCGGATACTACAATACAACTGTATATTGAATAAAACTAAATAAGAATAACTGCTTCAATTCTGAATGTCTAATATTTCCATATACTTCGCTGTTAAATGGCGTCGCTTGTTTAAAAAACCACGTCCTTTTTTATCTGTACTTCGGACGCCATTTTGTCAAATTGTTTATTTGAGTACAAAACCGGGAGTTATGCATTTATTTCGTGTTTTAGTACAAAAGCTTGAATGTTTCTTGTAGTGATTGTCATTTGACAGAGTCCAATCTTTCGACCCTTAAGAGCTTCTCAAAATCGGCTTAACTGTATATTAGGCACAGAGTTATTTGACAAAAAATATAGATGTACGATAAATTATACACATATTAACGCCTTCGTAAATCGTATCGACTTTACACCAGACCGACTAAAAGCAAGACATCGAATTGTGAGCTGTATTTCTTGTCTCGTTCGACTGAATTTCAAATAGCGCTGCCACATGTCATAGAAGTATGTCATTTGAAATTCTGTTGTACGGAGAACTATTTACGGTTCACAATATAATATTTTGCCTTCGTTCTGATGTTGAGTGAGTACGGTGTGCTAAGGCCATTATACAGTTTATCTGTTTAGGATCAGCTATTATATGTAACTATATATATATTTTGAATGCGTTAAGGGATTTTTACTAACAATTTAGGTACTAAGTGGCTATAATGTTAGAGACGCAGGGAAATGGATAAGCGTCGTCCCGCCGGGCGTCTCGCATGCCGCGCTTTAACTGGGTACCACGGAGATGAACCAAGGCGGAGATGGCTGGTACAGTGCGTTAGTTAGCCTTACTAATAATGGAGGTGGTGATAACTGAAACTACAACTTTACTGTCGTCTTATTTTCTCCATAATGATAGAGATGAACGTAGTAACCGCCTGATTCATTATTACAAGATTTATCGCACTGTTTCCAATTTAGACTAGACATTGTCAACGTCGTATATATTTAATTATTCAGCAAAAGATATATGCAAATAACTATGGCAATGTCCCGCCCACCATCTATCTTAGAGTAGAAGAAAGACGGGGTGGATTTACCCTCACCCGCGTAGCGTCACGTAGCTGTGAAGTAAATTATCGTTATGCCATCTCCTCTTTGTATCTTCTCTGTGTAGTGCTGTGCTACTGTTTTAGCTGTTCTGTGAAAGCGACGCTAGTTGTCACGAAATAGTTCCAATTTTGTCCACCTGAACAGTTAAACTGTTGGCGCTAGTCATCCCTTTCAAATGTACTTAGTTTTAAATATACGAAGTATTCATTAGAAATGTGACGTATGTTTAATATTGATAAAACGTGGTTTGTGGACGCCCGTTAGTCGTAAGTGTTAGGTTATCTTCTTTTCTTAACGAACGCTTGAGTGTTGCTGTCCCGCTCGCACGCACGCGGACACATCGCTCCGTCTCTGTCATATCAACATCGTTTGCCATATTAGTATAGAGTAATGAAGGAATAAGGAATGACACATTGACTGTAAAACATTTAAGCAATCTTCGTGGACATAATCATTGGTGTATCGTAGTTGATGTTTCTCTGTTGTGTTGTTTTCACCTGTGTTACTATTTTGACTGCTGTTGACTTTTGATCCCAGTGACTGCAATAAAATATGGTGCCGAAATCACGACACAGCGCGACCGAATATCTACCTTAACCTCTTAACAATAAGCATTTCGAATCGTAGGATCGATCCGTTTGATACGTATCTGAATGCTACGTTATTGTCAGACGTTTAGGGCAAATATTTGTTTGTAAGTAACGCTATTGCGGTCGCTTACATCGTTACCTTTATCTGTTCAGTAGGTGGCGCTAGTGATAAACAGAATAGTTCAAATTTTGTCCACTGTTGACAATGGCGTTGATGGTCCAAAAATATGTTCCAAATTTGTCCACTGAACAGTTGTGGTGCTTAATTCGCTATTATTTGTGCCCCAAATGTTTTACCGACATCTTACGCTAAGAGATTGATTAACAATAAAGTTATCGAACAAGTATCTAGTTTTATCGAATTGACGATTATTTTAGATGAAATTTATCGACAAAAAAGAACATTTTGATTTCTTGTTGTTGCTGCGATCAACACTCAAATGACACGAGTAATATGTTTGAGAGTAATTTTTATCAAAATTTATTGTTGTATTTCGATTTTAGTGAAATATTTAGTGCCATTTTTTTTCGTACAATGTGTTTTTTATTTTTTTGCTCTCAAATATATGCTCGTTGGTTAAGTTTTTTGTTGGACCCTGTTGTGTTATACCTTACACTCGACTACCGTCCATTTCCCCCTTTTTGTCCTTAGATCTGAAGTTTAATATTTTTAATACACGGCTCAAAATCCAGCACAAATGCAGGCATTTTGAAAAAAAAAACAGTTAAAAAGTATTATCAAAGGTAGCTACTTATATCTCCTATTTTTATCATAAGAACTATTTTTCTTTACCTTTTTCTTTTTATCTTTATTGCGGTATTATTACCTACTGTATTATTAGGGAACTTCTTTGATGTATGAATTATTATATTTTAGCTAAAAATAAAGTTGGTTTAAATATTTACCGTTGTTTTATTTTATAAGTTCACTCATCATAATAATACGTATATTATTGAGCGAACCGAGTTATCGCACTAGCGGTAAGGCACATCACTACGATAGCCCGCTGATTGGTGGACAGATGATGCGCGGACGCAGCAAGATGGCGTCATATTATTATATCCCTAACAACTATTTGTACAGTAAAGTTATATGATTATTTACGGGATATTTACCGTGGTAAGGTTGTGGAATGAGCTCCCGATATTTCGGCGCAGTTACATGCACCATGTAACTGCGCCGAAATATTCACGGGAAGACTGATGAATGCGGGTGGTTGGTCGAACAGTTAAGTTAGGTGCAGACATAACGATCTTCTTAGAACAAACAGTTTCATATAACTTTAGTGAACAAACGTGATAGTTTAAAACAGTGTATTTGTACTGTGTTATTACATTAGTTGTAGCTAAAATCGAAGACGGCTTAAATAATAATTTAGGAAGGCCACAAAACAAAATACCCCTACTCATTCTCTGACTGACTGACGAAAATACTAGGTAGGTACTTGAACTGCAAAGTTGAAATTTGGTAGGTAGATCATGACGTTTAGAGAGGCACTAAGGATATTGATAAGGCCGAATTAAGGTGGGAGGGGGGGCAAATGGAGGTTGAAAATTTAAATAAACTAAAAAGAATACTATCATCAGCCAAAAGACGTCCACTGCTGAACATAGGCCTCCCCTTGCTGAAGTTGCTGAACATAGACGTCAGCGCGCCCTTTCGAGATCATCACTAGTGTACTGAATGCAGAGGCGAATGGTCGGCTGGCAATTGTACCCCGTTGCGAATGAATCGACGTGCGGTTGAAAAGTGACCAATATTTACATACCTAATTTGCAGGATAATTTTTTATTACCGTTTCTTTTTTTTTTCAGGAATAAATTCAGTATCAGCAGTAGATAACGCTATTACACATTCACAATATATTCCGTATGATACATTCGTGCGTGACGTCACTTTCCGGTCCCAACGGAAGACAAGCGCCGGTAGTCTACAACCGGCTGAGTCACCATGGTCATCATAAATTGAGGTGAGGCCGGTCCGGTATGTGACATAAAAACATTTATTATTTGTTTCTGATTGTTTTTTTTAGTGTTGTCTGCATCGGGATACAATACATAATTATAGTCCCAATCTTGCAAAAAAAAAATACCGAACCAAAACTCGGCGCACGCTACGAATTGCGCCGACTTCTTGGTTAGTTACAAGGTAACCGCGATCCGACTACAACGCAGCGTGATGCACGAGCTACGATGACATAGCGGACAACTAACGTTGAACACTATGCAAGCGACATAGCGTCTAAATTGGAGAAAATGTGGCATTGTGAACTATATATAATTGAATAGCGTCATTGTACATACATTGTATCAATTTTTTTACTGATTTCACTGAGAGATTGTGACTATAGAAATTGTATCTCGATGGTTCACTGATATGCTTTTTTTCAAGTTTTTATTAAAAATAAACGATGTCTATATTGTCTATGTCTATAAAAATGTTGCTAGTATATAAAAGTCATAAGTCATAGTTGTAGTCATAAAAGTCATAATGTACTGTGTTTCCAAGTTTCCGTAAAGTATTCAAGAAAACAAAAGACTTAGGTAGAAAATTAAATTATTTTTTTGTTTGACTTCATTTAAACATAAGTAGTTTATTTATTAATTTCTTCTTGCGCGATAACACAGAAATGGTAGACCCATTATAAATAATAAATACATTTAGTTGGACAAGTTTCGCTACAACAGACGATGGACTTTTAGTCGGTGAAATTTTTTCTCTCATTCTAACTCATGTAAAACAATATGTTGTGCCTCTCTCACTCATTGATTAGATATATATGCGCTCGTCGGCTAATAGTCCGTCAATTATCATGACCTAAACCAAAAAACTAAAGTATTTATAGATAAATATTCGAGTTGAATAAATTATATCTACTTAAAAATCTTACATTCAATTTAAGATAATCCCTATCTATAAATTTTACAGATAGAGGAGAAGATATTAAAAAAACTATGAACCTACTAACAAACGTTTAAACATTAAATTCGAGGAACTGTAAACTTATATAACTAAAAGATAACTTATTTAGCTTTTTCTCATTCTGCCTGAGTACCTACGTATATACTTATACTCCGTACGTAATATACTCGTAGCACTACACACAAAAGAGTTGGGCTCGCAACTAAAATTTTGACATAAGGATATCAGAAATAATCAAATGAAGACACTCATTGGTGCTCTAACATTGTTTGAACACCAAAAAGTCATGAGCTAATTTAACCCCATTGTCCCAAAACGAAGTCAGCGTGAGAATTGCCACTTTGGTGATAAAAATAAAGTGCGACCAGGATTTGAGGCAATTGTTAGGACGATGGCAAAGACTGCTGTAATTGGGAGAATTATGTGGATGAGGGATTGTTAAAAGTGTTTTACATTCAGATGTATAATACATATGTCCATGCCTCGGGTGAGTGTGTTGATGATGCAGACGATTCAGATCATGATACGAGTTTTCGTAAGTAACTGTAAATAAACTAGAATGGTTTGATTAATAATAATCTTGTACATTAACAGGATACTTTGGATACATTTCAGGGTAAGGTCTTTCGTCTACGGTGAGAGGTTTTAGTGACAGGTTTAGAGGTCCAAAAAGTTGTTCATGTTGATCTGTATGATATTGTTTATGATTTTGACTAGAAGATATATTCCTCATGCTACTGTTCGTTCTACTGGAGATTCGATCCGATACAATAGGTTCTCTATCATAGATTTCCCAAGGATATAGTGCATGCGTAACTGGGTGTAAACAGTTTTGCGCCCCTAAAGTATAATAGTTTTCAATTACAGGTGTGGGTAGTTCGTAATGGTTTCCTAAATACGAATAATGTTGAGCAGACGTTACATTATTATGGTTATCTAGGATGTAATCTGATTGATCTGACCTATTCTTTTTGATAGTGTTCCTAATTTGTTTTTGTGCACATAGGTATGGATAACGTTTTCGAAAATTTCGTAATGTTGGCTCTTTATAATAGTAGGAACGTTTTTTTTGACTTGGCGGACTAGCTTCAGCTTGATTATTTATACTCTCTGGTACTCTTTGATCGCCACAAGAATATTGCTTGTTTGTGATCTTTTTGTTTATCTCCGTTTCATTAGCTATTGTTATAACTATTCTATTAATATCTGGTCCTCGATGTACGAGAATGTTGTAGCCTGACTGGTTGTCTGGATTTGATGAATCTTGCCTAGCAGTTGGCGAGTTCTTCGAAATATTTTGTTTTGACAACTTATTAGACGTTTGCTGGCTAGATGGATTATTTTTCACACCGTCTCCAGTGCATGTTCTTTGGCCAATATTAATCACTTCAACAAATCTTGTATCGGGTGTTTCTCCAAGCGGCTCCTGACGTACAGGTTTTGTATTCACCGTCAAAGGTATGTTGTCACGTATCGCTAACTGATACTGCCGCTCCATAAAGTCGATCAAGGCTTCTTGATACATCTGCGGACTTCTTGGATCACTATTTACTAGAGATTGACTATTTGTTCCAGTAGGTCTACCGAGTGCTCCTCGTTTACTACGATGTTGAAATAAAAAATCATTAGAAACTACAGATATACGCTGTGCAGGTTCAAGCTGGGGCGTCTGATAGGGCTGGTGCGTCTGATAGGATTGGTTCGACGTACTTGAATGACGCATAGCAAAAGTCTTTGCCTTCTCATTATTCTCCTTATTATTCTGAGGAGTAGCTCTTTCATCAGCGTCTTCTGCAACAATATATGCTCTAGTTTTCTTTTCTGTCACAGCTTGATTTGGATAGAGTTGATGAGTAGGTAATAAATCATCTTTGTGACTTTCCATAGACTCGCTTATAGTATTTAGTTTCTCAAGAGATACAGTCTTCGTCGCCTTCGTATAATTCTGAGGAGAAGCTCTTTGATCAACATTATCTGCTGATGTATAAGCTTCAACAGTTATTTCCTGTTCAAATTTATTTGAATAGTGTTTATGAGTAGATGATAATTCTTCTTTTCGACTTTTGATAGATTCGTTTGGAGTGTTTTGTTTCTCAGGAGACCCTGACACTGCAATTTTTATATCATTATGTCGAGAAACTCTTTGATAAACATAATTTGCTACGATATTTGTTACGTTAGTTTTTTCTTGTGTTTCAACTCGATTTAAATTGTGTCTATTAGTAGATAATAATTCCTTAATATGACTTTTGATAGACCCGTTTACAGTATTGTGTTTCTCATGGGACACATTCGTCGTATTCGTCATATTATAATTCTGTCGACCAACACTTTGTTTAACATCATTTTCTACGATATTTGTTCTACCAGTTCTTTCTTCTGCTTCAACTTTATTTATGTTGTGTTCTTGAGTCTGTAATGATTCATTTTTATGACTTTCGACAGATTTGTTTCGGGTTTGTATCTCATTTTCTATTTTATCTACTTTTAATCTTTTTTTATGAGGCGTCCGACTATTTTGAAATGATCGCTTGAGTAATAATTTTATTGGAATATTTCTGTTAATTCTTAACGGCAATATTTTCTGTGATTTAGTTTCGTTAGGTTGCGGCGTATTATGTATGGAATTACATGTTTCTTTCTCCGTGTCTGGTCGATTACCTAGAATAAAATATGTTTTATTAATATCTCAAAAATAAAATATTAAACAACAAAATTTAGGCTAAGTAGTTACAGAATAAGAACAAACAAATGTCTAATATGTTTTTTTTAAACGTATGTAAATCATATATCAAATTTAAATAGATACCAAAATTTATCAAAATTTAACGAGTAATTTACAAAAAATAAATTACATTATGTGTTATGTAGGTACCTAGTAGACGTTTATGAAAAATTACTTAAAATGAAAATGACCTGTATTGTATACTCCAGCCCCGCCTTAAGGAAGATGTTTGATATTATAAAATATGTATCCTTATAAATAAATCAAGCCCACATAGGTAATATAAGTATAATATACGTATTACAAATATAATTAAACGTTGCATTTACCTCTAAGCTCCGCATTCGTAAATTCATGTATATTAGCATCAGCATCACTCTCAGTCATATTATCTGCATTATCAGGTGGTTCTAGAAATAAAAATAACATTGTATTGCAAAAAAAAAACACGTTCTTTCGCTAACAAGTCTAGCTACTATTGCTACGCTTAATTTTTCACCACTACTTTGCCTTTTTATCTATTTAACTTGTCCTGTTAAGTGAGTATGTTGGTACCTACATAATTATGTAGGTGTGTGGGACAAATCTTGCAACTGAATTTTAGACCAGGGGCTTACGGACAACTGCTATTGCGGCACCTAATCCGCTCAGTTGGAAAATCACGCGAACGTGAACCTTATCGCGCCCAGATACGATTTTGCGTTAGCGTGATTTTCAAACTGAGCGTATTAGCTGCCGCAATAGCTGCTGTAAGGCCCCTGTGCACAGCACAATACACTCGTAGTTAGGTCGCAAACTCAGTAGGTAAACTGACAAAAATTGGATGAAAATTTTTTTTGGGTTTTATTTCAAGTAGTTCTTTGTCTGGTAGCAAACGGACTATACTATTAGCTGCGCAAGTTAAACTTAGTTTAGCTATAACTCGCTTAATGATGGCTATAATTATAAGAGAATTAAAAATGTTCACGGAAAGCAATCACTTGTTCAGGAAATACGACACTGGCGCCTCTAACTACAGGTAATTTCGTTGTGAAGCGTACCTATGTACTTATGTACCTACATTAGTTTGTGGGTAGAGTGGGTACATTGTGACCTAAAAAGTATTTCCTGCTAAAGTTACATATACCTACCTACCTCTAAATAGGTAAATGATTGTAGTAAGTAGAACTGCCTGTTGACTACACGCCTCAGAGTCCCGTTTGAGGAAACTACATTAATTATTATTATTAGCTAGCTGTTGCTCACGACTTCGTACGCGTAGACTTTCGTATAAACTTTCAACCCCCTTTTGCCCCCCTTAATTCGACCTTTTGCAAATTATTTTAGCGTACCACACCCCAAAATGAATCTACTTGCCAAATTTCAGTTTTTTTGTTATATTATATAACTCTTAACACAAAATTGAAACCCCAATTTCACTTCACCTCATATTATACACCCCATGTGTATAATATGAGGTCTGCTAAGAAAGGATTTTGCGAAAGAGCTTAACTAATGAGGGCAGATACGATATAATTAAAGAGTTTAATCAATATATAGGTAGGTAAGTTTATACGAAATTTTTTGATATTCAGGTTTATTTGTAAGTTTTTTCCAAAGAAATGAAATTGGGGTTTAAATTTTGTGTTGAATAATTAACCTGTAAAATTTCAGCTTCTGGGTGAGTATTGGGCGTTTATACATGTACTTAGATTAATAACAAGTTATTGGAAATAGGTACATAATTAGACATGGGCACGTTTATATCGGTCCCATGTTGTGCACTATGAAACAAATAGGTAAATGTTTCCTCAAGGTTGTTAGCCTCTTAATTGAAAGAGATTAGTAACGCGGTGACTACCCCCGACTACACAACATTATATTATATACGTAGGTCTACGTAACTATATATATTATATACTGATCGTAGAATGAGTATAAGCACAGAGTACATATAGTACAAGGTAGTATGAGTAGAAAAAGTAAATAACGTACGCTCATACAGTTTTCCAACTTTTTATAATGAGCTTGTAAAGTTATAACGTTCGCCCCCCCCTCCCCATTGCCTTTGCCTCCAATTGTCCCCCCTCTGAACACAATCATGGCCTTTGCCATTTGCTTAGACAAGACTTGCTCAGGTTGTACTCAGTTTTTTAAGAATTATTATCATTACATATAATTATAGGGCTTGCAAATATTCGAACTTTTAGTTATTCGAATATTCGGTTTTTTTCCGGGTAGTATTCGAATTATTCGAATATTGAAGAAAAAAGGTTAATGTTTTTATTTGTTTTAAAATACGACGCAGTCTTATAAAAAAAGATTTGATTGTTTTTTGTTTGTTTGTTTGCTTGCATTGCATTGCATTTAGGCTCCGAAACTACTGAACCGATTTGAAAAATTCTTTCACTGTTGGGAAGCTGCACTATCCCCGGTTGACATAGGCTATATATCCGGGCTACACCCGTGCAAAGCTGGGGCGGCCTACTAGTAATTATATAAAGAGAAAAGATTTTTTTGTTTGTTTGTTTGTTTGCATTGAATAGGCTCCGAAACTACTAAACCGATTTGAAAAATTCTTTCACTGACGGGAAGCTACACTATCCCCGGGTGACATAGGCTATAATCTATACCCGTGCGAAGCTGGGGCGGACCACTAGTTTGTAATAAACTCAAACAAACTGACGATGAACACCATAAAATCTTGACAACACTACAACAAAAAAACCTAATTAACACACTTTAAACCTTACCTCATATTTAATACATAATGTCAATTAAGCATGACACACTACAAAATCACAACCTCAAAAATGAAAGCATAAAAGTTGCCACATTCATGCGTAAGACGAATTCTCTAACCTTCAAAAATAAATGTCAAACACTAGGTCTCGAGATCATTCGTGATAATGTTCGTAACTTAGAGAATTCGGCAAAGGGGCAAATACAATAAAATATGAAATGCCTATAAGTAATATAAAAAAAAACATAATTAGATCAATAGACCAGAGGAACGTTAATAACACAAAAATTGTATGCGTCGTCTTAATTTTACTTCTAATCTATCATGCATGACAGAACAGTCTGAAATTGTGCTGCGCACTAAAACTCTGAAAAAAACATTAGATTCACTGAATTCCACGAGTCAAAAAAGCACTAGATTCAGCACTAAACTTATCTGTACTAATATTATAATAATAGTAGGTAAAGTTTGTTTGTTTGTTTCTATATTTTTGTTTGCCTATATACATTACCTAGGTACTACTAACAGTTTTAAATTGAACTTGAAAATTAAGTATTGAAAATTAATTTTAAAAAGATCACAATATTATTTATAACTCTCCAAACCATAATCAAACAGCATCAATCGCATTTGGGACCACCTTGGCTAGAATTATGATTTTAAACGTATTTTTATGTAGAGTTGGAGCCTAAAAAAAGCACTAGATTTACCACTAGGCGATAAATATCTCAGCTCAGATACGGCACCAAACATGTCAAAAAAGCACTAGATCTAGTGCCGAAAGCACTAAAATGGCAGCACTGTCTCAGAGTGTTTCCGAGTTTTGGTTTTGGTGTGCGTGTCGCCCGCACACCCGGCCCGGCCCGACATAGCCTTGTTTGAACGTGTTGTGAGTATAATAGGCATGATGACTAATATTTTTTTATTACCTCATAAGAAAGCTGATCATAAATAGAACCTGTCAACGAAACCAAAATTAAAATTAGTTCAAAAATAACAAAGATACAAGTGTTTTCATTTCATGCTAGACAAAGAGCGCACTATACTGAGTTATGACGTCACGCCTCAGGCGCGTCAAACAAATGCTATACCAACACACGCTTTGCGAGAAAGGAACAGAGTATCTCCTCTCTATCCCCATTCCCCACCTAAAACTTTAAACGCTCATATCTCAGAGCTTTATCAGCATTTTTTTTTAGTATGTGTAATGTATTTAGTTATAATGCAATTTGTAATAAATTAAACACTATAGGACACATGCATATTATTGTACTCGTACCT
This sequence comes from Agriopis marginaria, assembly GCA_932305915.1. NCBI lineage: Eukaryota > Metazoa > Arthropoda > Insecta > Lepidoptera > Geometridae > Agriopis > Agriopis marginaria. The sequence continues at coordinate 12,389,191 of OW029914.1, read as the reverse complement.
CGTAGTGCGTCCAAACGACAATGTGGAGTGTCAATGTATTTTGTGGTGCACATCAAAGTTCTTAGTTTGGTGTCGATCGAATATTCGAATATAGTGATTTTTGTATTCGAATATTCGATCTTAGTTATTATTCGAATATTCGAATGGAAGCCCTAATTACATATTAAAAAACCGCCTTCATTAGTAAGTGCTCGATGTTATTGCTATTGCTAAATCAACAGGCGTTCGAACAATATTTTTCTTATTTGTAAAGCTGGTTCAAAAACTACTTAACCAAATTAATGAAATGTGTACCACCTCGAAAGCTTCTACATAAAAAAAAACAATCACGTAAATGTCGGTGAACACAAAAAAGGGGTTGTCTGTAAAGTCGATTTACAGACGATAATTTTTAGTGATAATGCTTAGGCCGATCGTGGCTCTCTATCGCTTGTTCCGCGCTCTCGTTTGCACGCGTGACTCAGGCAGAACGTGACAATTTTTCGTGCGTGCAGCCGGCGTTCATCGATTTATAAGACGTTATCACGTCAATAATACGAACCGAATTAACAAACTTCCTCTTAAAGTCGGCTAAAAATAAATCTTTAACCTACTTTATCATTTAACATGCAATAACAACAAAAAATACAATGCAATAAATACAATAACATGCTCCTAGAAATCCTCTTTCCGGACCAATTCCGTCAACAAGTGCAGTGCGTCATTTATTATCTCACTGTCGACTACTCTCGAGTAGGTACACGTTTTGCGGTTTATTCCCAATTCCTACGTTTAATACCTATCAGTACCCTTCCTTCTTTATAGGTACCAAAGTATCAAGAAAAACCGATTGAGCCATTTCACTAATATTAAAATTGTGAGCGTTCGTCTATTCGGGTTTGCACACAGCCAGTCGGTTGTTTACCGAGGGCTCGGCACCCAAAAATGTGTTTTCTTTCATTCTATTCGGGATCATTAGCACCCGACTTGTGCTGGGCCGGTGTTTATTATTTTGATATTTTACTTTAGAGTATGTATTTTAAGGTTAGACGTGTGTTTTTACACTGGAGCAAAGACAAAAATGCATTAAAAATCATCGACCAAAATAAAATTATTGGACGGGCCATAACCATTGAACTTGCTCAGTAAAAACGAGTCAAACCCGTCGGACATATACCTACTTCAACACCTAATTATAACCATGTAAAGTACCTACATTTGACAAAATACAAAAAAAATATAGCGGTTTTTTGTTGTGTACCTATTTACACTTCGGGAAAGCACATGAAGGCATAATTTTGTCAGATGTTTCGTTATCAAGTAACAATAGACGCGTGCCGCACGTCGTACGGCTAGAGACCGACTGAAAGTGAGAGCCGTCGCTCATTTTGTAATCTTCAAAAATGCGCTTCTTCTGGGCCCGTCCATTTATTTTATTTTGGTCGAAGTTAAAAATACGTTTGTTGTATTGAGACTCACATTTATTTTGTACTTTTTCATTATAATATTATTATTTGTTGATTAATCAGCCGTAACATTACCTACATATTCTGTGAAAATGTTAACTGGCTATGAGTACGGAAACCTAAAAATGACCACTGAATGAATGTTCCTGTAGGATAACGGATTAAACCACGGGACGCACCTAGTAAAGTCAGATAAATCATGGATGGAAGTATAATGTGGTCCTCGAATGTGGGACTCGAATAATAATAATGTGTGATAAGAAACTTATCAACTGTATTCCGCAGTTGTCATTGAACTCTCATTAAAAAGGACAAAAACGTCTGATAACTACGTACATGTAATTATTGTAACAAAATTAAAGCGGCGCAGTTAACATTTTTTATTTTTTTTAATTATTTATAATATATTTTATTTCCAAAATTCCTAGTAACCTAAAATATGCAAAAAACAACTAAGGTTGTTTGAAAAAAAAATGGGCCAGTGGTGTTAAAACACCAGAAACTTTATACGTTAATTGATATTTCGTTTATTAGTATGATAGGTGAACAGGATTAAGTCTAGTGTGAAACATGTTGAAATCGTGGAAAGGTATCCTTGACTTGGTCTTTGATCCTGAGTTTTATATTAGCCCAAAGATATTGAAGCTAGAAACAGGGCAATAAGAAAAATAAAACAACTCAAAGCATCAAAAAGTCACACGGCGAATTCGTTTAGAAGGTCTCGTCAATGCCGGTGCCGAGTTAGGTTAAGTTAGATTTGATAGGTTAGGTTACGATCAATATTAACTAGGTTAAATTTTAATATACCTATTATATTTATATTTCGCCTGGTTTAGGCAAAATTTCCAACCTGTTGATAATTAGTAAATTAAATAGATTAGGTTTGACGACAATAAGTCAGGTTGAATATTTCCCATAAACAAATATGGCCGAGATAGCATTTATGTAAGATTTTAGGTTAGGTTAGAATTGAAATTAAGTTGAATTTAAATAGATTAGGTAGGTACGATCAAACTTTGAATGCACATCAATGCTAAAAGTTTTTTAAATATATGCAATTGTGGAAAAACAAGCGAGAGGCACCCTGATGATAAGTGGTCACCGCCGCCTATGGATACTTACAATATACCCGGAAGTTTGATGGTGCGTTGCTTACCTTTGAAGACTCAATTCTCCCTACGTTTGAAGCAATTTAGGCAATATTTCGACTGAAAAACCGAAGGTACTACCTTCGGTTTTCCGGTAAAAGAAACGGTGAAGTACGTGGCACAAACAATCGATCATATCGAACGGTGTGAAACTTCCATACAGTAGGTATTTATTGTGGCTGTAGATTGTATATTTACCAGGGATATCTATGACCAATCGACCATATTCATCAATGTCATCTTCGTCAAGGTCTTGATGCTTCATGAGCCACATATCTGGCATCAGATTAATCATCTGTGGATAAAAGAAAAAAAAATACTATCATATAATTAGATAGGTAATATTCTATAATATCTGTGGGTCATGCGACCTGCGAACCACTGGTGTATGGGTCAGTGGCAGCTCTAGAAGTGGTCCTAGAAAGGTTAGGTCCGTGGCAAAAATAAAATAGTGTTATGAAATATGAAAATAGTGAAGCTGGTCCGCCATGACAAAAAGGTTGCGAACCACTGGCACAGAAGAAATAACAGTGCAAGTACCACTGGTGTAACCATGACGTTACTAACGACCCGGCCACACGATGCGGTGCGGCCTGGCGTAGCGAAAGTACAGCAATTAAATTAGAACCGTATATTGTAATACATATAGCAGAATTCAACGACACTTGTACCTACATCTTGCACACGTTGCAAGAAACCTGCGCAATTCAGAGCCCAGGTGCTCTTATGTGCAACCTTCCATATGCAAGACGCAGAATCAATTACAAAAGCGAGGAGCGGTGCCGTCGTTCAAGTTTCTTTGGAAACTACTCTACGGGACGCGATATATGGTTTACATTTTTATGTTTTTTATTTCCGCGCCGCTGCCGCTTATGCTTCGCGTGGTCGGATCATTAGCATAACTATTTAGTCTCTAACTTACCGTATCATATTTCACAGCCATAAAATTGTGCCAATTTTCTCCGCGTGGTTTTCATTTACAGCACGCTTGTTCTTATCTGCTAGGGCTCCCGAAAATATAATAAATTCCGTTCCGATTTACGCAAGCTATCTACCGAAGAGCGCGGTATACGGGCATCGTTGCCAATATTCTTACTGTGCCTGATAATTCTTATTGTCTATCGCCGTCTGAAAATAAAAATTTGCATAATTTCAGTGTCAAGCCAAATAGAATAATACAAATGACATCATCGAGTCGGGTATTCGCCTCAACGTCCTCAATGACTCTGTATAATTTAACATTTTAAATAAAAATATAAAAACTAACCTTGCAACTCAACAAACAATTATATTAATTATTTTTCTCCAACTCAAGTTCAAAGCGATCGAATTCGCTTCGGTTTTTCCAACAGAGTACGTTTCGATCGAACGTTGAGTTTCGACTGTTGGGTATACCTACTGTTCAAACCGTGTCATAGCCCGGGTTGGTCAATGCAGACGGGAGACTTTGCTCGGCCTGCAGGCGTCACCGAGCTCTGTTGGTGTCGGCGAGCAACGCGACCAGCAAAAAATCTGCGAGAGTCCGCGGCCGGTATGGAGATTATCACGTTCAGTCACAACGACAAGACAGAAGATAGAGTCTTGATAGTGATAAGGTTACGAGTGAACTGAAGGCAGAGCCCGTAATTCACACATATCAAGATCAAAGCCCAGATTTCTTGTTCGTTTTGCTTTTGACAAAAGAGTCGTGACCATCACGTAGCACTAGGGCGTATGTGATGCATTTCACGATGTTTCGCCGTCCTCTTTATAAGCGGCCCTCCTGGTACACTCAGGAAGAGAACACCTACAGCAGGCTTGATTTGCACATTCCATCCTGAGTGTCCTTTTAGCGGTCTCTCTAGAACGTTCAACTATTACATGAAACCTCCATTTCGACACTAACTGCAACACTATCAATCCAGAGTGGCCAGAGTGGCCAGACTCCAGACTAGTGTAATAAACATTATGAGCTTACTCAACGTATGCATTGAAATAGAGCGGCGACAACATACAAACTTGGCGAACGCCAATACTAGGAAGTAAATATAGCTTGACAGGGCTTTATCAATTCGTACTGGAGCTGTTTCTTCTTCGTAGAGGTGAATAAGGAGTTACGTTACGTAAATTTTTAGTAACGTCTTCTATAGAGTTCTTGGATTTCTAGAGTCAAATACTTTAGGTAAATGTACGCAGCTCTCAAGTCCTCGTTCACATTCTTGAATGGTGTGACAAACAGTGAAAATCATCTGTTCTCATGTTATTTCTTTTACAAAACCTACTGGCTCTGGTGCACTAGGTTCTTACAAAGTGTAGGTACTAAAAACACTCGTGCACTACCAGAACTAGAGTAACGGGCTAAAGAAGTACTCAACAAATGTTCTGAGACTACAATGTAGGTAGATACTATATATATTATGCAGCTCCATCCGCCACAGTCCACAGCATTTCTATTTTGTCGCTCAAAAAAACTCGCACAAAATCTCGTGTTTGCAGCGCCCGTAAACTTGAAATGACTTACCACTCTATTGAAAAAGGATAGAAGATGTATATTGATCGAAAACCATCCATCTCTCTATGTATATACGGTCTATAATGTAAACACCACGTGGTGGTTAGGTATTGCGCGAGACATGACGTGTACATTAACCACTAGAGGTTATCAGCAGTAAACAACGGACGGTATTCAACCGCAACTAAAAAAAAACCTGCGACTAATATTAATGTAGTATGAACCAGTCCCGGATTTACCATAACCTACGGTTGGATCCACTAAAACGTAGTGAGAGGGGGAGGGATGGTGATGTAACTCAAGTGTCATACATTTTAATAATTTGGTTTAAATTCACACCCACATAAATACGTGGGTTTTACTATGTTAGTTCTCATTCCCCTTCGTAACGCCTACACGGATTAGAATGGTATTAGGATTCAGGTGTGAAGGTAACTTCAACAAATATTTATTCGTAGGGTAGCTTACCTACCCTAGTTGAATACCTAATGCGTACCTACCCTAGAATGGCTACATTACTGAAAGAAAAAAACGAACAGCCACGTTCAATGGCACGCATGTAATTAAGTATATGCAAACAAGCAGGGGGGCTGCCTGATAGCAAGCAGTCACCACCGGATATGGATACCTGTAACACCAGAGGCATCACAAATACGTTGCCGATCTTTTAAGACTATTACCGCGGAAGGTAGCTCAATGCACATTTTTCAGGTGGCAAGAAAGATTGTGTGAATCACACGGTATGCGATCTCCACAAATCAGTTAAAAGTGGTCAAGCTTTCTGGCAGTGGTGGCTAGTGAGTTGATAAAACCATGATGCTGGCATAATATTAGCAGTTCTTCAAAACAAGCTAAAGTCATAAAAGCGATAGAATATACATTGACAGAGCCTATATCCCTACGCACGCATGCTAAGTGACTAGGTCTTCGATAAGCTTATGGTCATCGACAATTGTGACAGCTCTACGCTGTAATTTAATGTGTACGAGGCTCAAGCTGATACTTAGGTGCTTCGTTCCAAAGATAGGAGCAGTACCTACTCCACACGACTACGGACATGCATTTTGTAGAGCAGGAGTCTTTGACTAGAGGTGAAGTACCGCTTCGCTTTGTTGAGCACACCAAGTTTTTTTTTTGCAGCAAGCTTGTCCTTACTTGCGAAGACTTGAACATTTGCAGAAATTTCGACGCCCATGCAGAATTCCGATACTCTCCGAAACTTTGATAGAAGTGTTTACAAATCGAGGAGCCGCAACAAATATTTTTTGTGGTGAACAACGCGTAAACAAGTGCCTTTGTTGGGTTAAATAAAACAAGATTCAGTTCTCCCCAATCCGAGACCTGCTCAATAGAGGCCTCACCTTCAGACACTGAGTAGTTTGTTCCTACTTTCTTCATCGGCGAAGGCATGATAGGTATAGGTAATCCAGTATACTGTACATCACCGGTCACTGTGCATCATGTTGCTAGTTTCCAACATGTCATTGATATGAAAAATAAACAGTGTCGGAGATAACATAGAACCTTGCGGAACGCCAGCATTGATAGGAATACTGTCGGAACAAGAACCGTCGACAACGACCTCGATGCTCCGATCGGATAGTCAGCTGGCGATTCAAGTGCATAGTCCATCCGAAAGGCCGTAAGATGGTAGCTTGTTTACGATGTCCGTGTGCCAGACCCGATCAAAGGCCTTGGCAATATCCATACTAATTGCAAGTGCCTCCTCTCTACACTCAAATGCTTCAGCCCAGCAGTGAGTGAGGTACCTATACCAGAAGATCACCAATTAATCATCCTTGACGAAAACCGTATTGACGGTCACTGATGAGCTGATTTTCCTCCAGGTATCCGAGGAGCTGGATGTTTACCACTCGCTCCTTACCTAACCTTACGGAGTAGAGTGAGAGAGTTACAGAGAAGAGCTAGAAATTTCCGCACAAGATTTTTCAAATTATGGTTGACTAAAATATGGAACGTGCGAGGTGCGAGGTCATGAAAAGGTCTAACAAGGAAGCATCATAGCTCGTAACGTCAGGAATTCTAATGATTCCTGTGACGAATAGGAGAGGCCATGAGTTGAGGCTCTGTCAGTACTCAGTACCTACATAAAAGAAAGATTAATTTCATATACTGACAGGACCTGCTGGGGCACGCCCTGTTCTCAAAAATTAGTTGTACCCTGGAGTTTCCAGTTTTCCTGCTTTTTACGACAGTAAATTCTGTCCTTTCCTAAGATGCTTAGGTACAATATTTCACAGAATACAACCATTTATGTTTTGATTTTCATCAAAATTGTTTTGAGCCGTTTAGTTCAGACTGAAATCAGTCAGACTGAGGGACAAACAGATATCGACTTTTGTATATAATTAATACAATAAGTCAACAATATAAAGTAGTAAGTACCTAAAAATGGCTAAACGTGTTTCCTGTTGAGTCATTATACAAATGCCCAATTTTTTTGTTTTTCCCGAAACGCTGTTTTTTTCCAAACAAGGATATATACTAGAATATACCTATATATCTATACTTCTATACTAATATTATAAAGAGGAAAGATTTGATTGTTTGTTTGTTTGCATTGAATAGGCTCCGAAACTACTGAACCGATTTGAAAAATTATTTCACTGTTGGGAAGCTGCACTATCCTCGGTTGACATAGGCTATATATCCCGGCTTCGCCCGTGCGTAGCCGGGGCGGCCTACTAGTTATATATAAATCGAGTACGTTTGTAGGTATGTATGTTCTATATGAACTTCAAAACGGCTGGACCCATTTTGACGGGGCTTTCAATGGCAGATAGCTGATATTATACGAAGTAATCCACGCGGGTGAAACCGCAAAGCGCAGCTAGTGATATACCTATAAATAAAATGGTCTTGACATAATTAGAAAAATATAGGTACACACACAGACGGATTCTGAGAAGCTATGAGTTGTGAGAGTCGCGGGCATCCAGTGGATGCAAAAGGCAGGCTGTCGTTCAGTGTGGAGGTTAAAGGGCGAGGCCTATGTTCAGCAGTGGACGTCTTCTGGCTGATGATGATGATGAGTTCCTTGCTTAATGCCTAGCAAACAAAATGTAGGTAAACCGCAGTCTTGGAGCGGCGGCCATATTGAATTTAGTGTGATGTCACTTTATCGTTTCTTACCAAAGATAGTTGTTATATCGTCATTGTTAGATTGTTTCCTACTGTTCACGCTTTTTCATTTCATATACCCATATTAACAGGGTTGACAAAATACAACATCCCCCATCTTGTGATGGGTGCATTTTGAAAATTTATTACAATACTAGCTGCGCCCCGCGGTTTCACCCGCACAGTGATTGAAAAATTGTGATGGTGATGATGATGAAAAGTAGCCCATGTCACTCTCTGGCTCTTGAACTATAATTCTATCAATGATATCCATGACTATACCCATGCAAAAAATCTGGTCGATCCGTTGTTCCCGTTGCAGCGTGAAAGAGGAACAAACAAACACACTTTCGCATTTATAATATTCGTATGATTTGTGTATAGCATATTGTATTGTGTATGTATGCAAAATTTCAGCAAAATCGGTTGGACGGAACTGATTCTAGTAATTCAACTTTGGTAGACAAACAAACAAACTACCGTGCAAGTTAAATAAAATCTTTTTAAAAGGGTGGTCAATTGAGGCCACTAGAAAATTTGGAAAAGTCTTTAAGAAAGGAAATTGGGAAAAGTGCATGAATCTACTTCATTGGAAAAGTGTCCATTTCATTCTGAAAATACGATAGTACCGCCCCTACTTAACTCAGATGAGTTGTGGCAGTTCATGGCGTCTGACAGGAAAAAATGTTCTTAATTTAGCTAGTTATAAAATACAGGGGTGGTTCTCAGGCAGTTCCAAGTTATCAAAGTAACCGATAGATGGCACTATTAGCGAGTCACGTATAACCGCATTTTTAGGGTTCCGTACCCAACGGATGTATATGGGACCGTATTACTAAGTCTACGCTGTCTGTCTGCCCGTCCTACCTTTTAACGGCTGTATCTTTCGAACCGTAATAAATAGCCAGTTGACATTTTCAAAGAAGATGTAACGTTATGGCGGATTAAATAAATAAAAAAGTAACAATTAAAGGGGGTGGGGGGTTCCCAAACTTAAGGGGGGTTAAGGTTTTCTTTTATACGTACTTTTGTATTTTGTAAGAACATGGAAGGTACACATACATAATATAAAGTAGCATAGATACATGGTCGTAAGAATGGAAATGTATCTCATGTGCTTGCCAGGTACGCGGCATACATAATTATGTATCTAAGTATTATTTTTTATTACCTACTTATTGTTACAGTAAAAAAAGGTAGGTAATTATGTCTATATTAGAATAATGTTATTCTAACATAGATAAATCATATTTTGGTTGAAATGTATTTTATAGCTTAATTAACAAAAGAAAAAGGTTAGTTACTACCTATACCTATTACTTATTATTATTTTATTCTTAAATTAGAACAGCAAAACAATGGAACGCCTTGTCTGTGTTTCCGCAGCATTATAATCTTGGAGTGTTCTAGTCTAGGGTTAATAGGTATTAGGTTATTACTGGGCAAACGTGCTCCATCTTCGACCGCATCATCGATTTTCATCAGGCGAGACCGCGGTCAAATGTTAGCATAGCCCGACGTAAAAAAACATCATCGCAGCGAGATGGCGGTCAAGCGCAGATAGGTATAGATAGGCTTATCTTTCATATAAAATACCCAAAAATTTACAAAGTGTGTATTTTTCACCATATTTGCCGGTGACTGTCCCTACGTGGTACATTGTTTTAGATACCTACCTTTAGTTTTGTGACGATTAAAAAAACCAACATTCCCCGAAGCCATTGATGATAATATGGTCAATGGTAGGTAGTGTAGGTACCTAAGTGATAAGGAAGTCGATGAAATAATAGGATGGTTTTTACGCAAAGTAGCGGAGTCTCGCGGGTTTACTCGCTGTTTTCTGATTTCCACGCATTTCATATTCATGAATCCTGAACACGTGGGTAAAATAATGGATGGAAGGAGGCCTGACGATATGACACTTGTTTCCTGGAGGTTGGGGTGGTATGGGACACAACTTGAGTCGATACTTTGGCACCGTCACATCTTCCCGAGACACAAGGTAGGGCTGGCGCGGCTGCCAATTCGGCAGAGCAGCACAAGCAACGCAAATATACTAATCTCGGCAGTGGTTACATATTTGAAGCGTTTGGGGTCGAGACATTGGGCCCATTGGGACCTCTCACTTCCTTTTTAAAAAATCTTTCAGAGTTGACGCTTGACCAAAACGCTGGCGTGATTCTGGCTCAACGCATATAAGCATTGCCATTCAGCGTGCTTGGTACACGCTGCCAACTGATGGTGGTACCTTCAAAGATCTATGGGCAGTCTAACTGTATTTTTAGTGTTAGTATTAGCTTGTATTTTGTTTAGGCACTTGACACATAAAAAAGGTAACATACCTAGGGGGAGACCAGGACAGTTTACCATGGGAGGGAATAGCCACTGCTCATAGAATCTTTGTGGAAGTAGGTATTGCGTTGTTGCTATACTTCTTACACGTGCTAAGTATCTCTTGTCTCGCCCACGTGACGGCATTTCGTTCTGCAGTTTGGTTTCGAAGTGAGTAGTGTACTCATTTTTGTGTCCGGTAAGTAATTTTTAAAAAAATTTGGGTTTTGGTTTGTTTTTTTTTTGTCTAAAGAGATTCAAGCAAATCACCCATACACATCGCAAGTTTATTTATCTAAGTAGGTGCCTACGCAGACATCTTTTACCTACGTGACATAGTTTTATATAAAAAATAAATTCCAGACAGATTGGTGTGGGGTGGGAGACATTAGTCACGCGTCGGGAGGAGACTTTACCTAGGGTAAATCTCCCGCAATTTCCAGTATCAACTACCTAATAGTTTTGTAATGTGCAGATAAACACCCAAAATGCTCTTTAAATATATAGAAGGAAGAAGATAGTACAAGGAACAGAAGTAATTTACTCGAATCAGTAATATAAATGCCATAGACGACCTTGAGAAAGGAAAATATCCCATTGTGATTGATATTATATTGGTAATAGCTCCCTTCTTCGGGGGTCAAGTCTCCCGCCTGGGTGGGAGACTTGACCCCCGAAGAAGGGAGCTATTACCCGGGTTTAAAATACTGTAATTGTAAAGAAAATTTAATCTGAAACATAAGGCACTAAGTTTTACACATTGTAGTAAGTATTTATAAAGTTAAAATTACAGGTTATTTTTAGCAAAAAGTATAATATTTTTGATATCTACTAAGCAATATAATATCAATCACAATGGGATATTAGCCAAATCTCATTTTGGGAAAATTTGTTAATATCTGCAAATCTATTGAAGTTATATTATACGTTCTTAAGAAAAAACTTAGCTAAATAATGCAGTATAATATATAATTAATTGAAAATAGCAATATAAATATAAAGAAAAAATTATGAGCATTTGAGTGGAGGGATACTCTCGCGGACTCCCCCTATGTATTAAGTATATTCAACAGAAACTTTGAAACGCCTGACCGAGTTACGTGATAATGTGGCAGGTACCGAGTACGATTGTGAGTACAATAATACCTACTTACAATCTAGCCCTTGATTGTAGTTCTCAGTTAACAAGGAGCGGCAGGGAAGTTCTTGGGCAGCCATTTTGGGACAGTATACGCATTGTTTTTTCTTTTAATTTGTTTTATCAATGACACCAGAGTATCAAGATAGGAAAGTGTCCAATAAGAAATGTGCGGAATTTAAGAAAGTGTCGAAAAAGGTAATATAGCGAACGAATCAGTGTCAAATTAAAGAAGTGTCGACTCGTTGATGGACTGGTGCACACAACACGGTCATCAGACTCCAAACTAAGCAAAGCTTGTGATATGGCTGCCAGAGACTGATATATACATTATAAATGTATAATAGTTTTAAATACATACTTAAATAGATATTATAAACCAGAATATATAGACCAAACACTGCGACTTCTGGTTCGTGGTATCCACTCAAGAACCTTTTCTTATCGGTTCTTCGAGCGATGTGGCCTGCCCATTGCCACTTTAACTTGCAAATTTTAACAGCTATGTCGGGACTCTGGTTCTTTGGCGAATATACACGTTCCGGATTCTATCGCGCAAAGTATCTCCTAGCATAGCTCTCTCCATTGCCCGCTGTGTGATTATGAGTTTACGAAAAGGGGCCCACGTCTCAGTACCATATGTCATTACTGGCAAAGACCATTGTCTTTAGGCACTGTGGTATCTAGGACGAGAAGGTGTCAAATCGATGTGATGTTTCGTTTATTATGGAGGTTAAAGGGGGAGGCCTATGTTCAGCAGTGGACGTCTTTTGGCTGATGATGATGATAGAACAAACACAAAATGTTCATTCTAACTTAGGTGGAAATCGAACCCACGCCCCCAAGCGCAGAAGGCAGGTTCACTATCACTACCAACTGGACCAACGAGGCAGTCGTGGGGTAGTGTGCGTGAAAAAAAGACTGCCGTAAACTATTACAAAATGACTTACACTCACGCAATGACGAAATACTGACGTTATGGAAATGGACAAACTTGACCGGAGGGTTTTTATCGCCGTTTTGTTGTATAAAAAAAAAACCTATTTACCTACCATGGTCACGCCATAACTAAGGCATATCTCCCTTGTTTATCTGATCTGAGGCTACAACCCACAAGATATAAACAAACTGTCGGAATGTATGCCGGTGACCGCACGCTGTAGTACGGGTGTCCGCAATATGAAATTGAAAAATTTTCAAGTTTTACTAAATATCGTCAAACAAGTCATATTCAGAGTCAAGCAAAGTAAGTCACGGCCAAGTCCAAGTCATGCCCTAGTAAAGCAGTGGAGACTTTACTAGAGGCTTCTGTGGAGTTTTGGAAACATCTCGAAAATACATGTCGTCGCATGAAAGGCAGAATTACTGAAGCGCCAAAATAGGCATATTGAGTTATATAGATATTCGGAAACAGCGTTTTTTTCTGCGTCGATCAGTCTGGGTCCCATAGCGATACGAGCACTATTTTGGCGTTTCAGTAAAAGGAAAAAAGGGTTTTTTTCATCAACCAGAGTCCTTAAACGACACTTTTTTGGCATTTTATTCGTGCCTGTCACCTAAGTAATTTTGTTTTCCTGCAATAAATTTTAAGTAAATTTGGCTTCCGGCAATTTAACAGCTAATATTTTAGAGTTATAAGTAATTTTGAATCAAATGGCGGTTAAGAAATTTGGCTTTACTGTAAATTGAAGTCATTTTTACTTAAGCGCCACTATATCACAAACCAGCAGTCCATTTATTATGGTTTGTACTGCTGGACATAGAAAATGACAAATTAATAAAAGTTTACCTAGACGTCATCGAAATTCTTGTGCTGGGAAAAAAGTTATGAATTAAAAACGAAAAAAAAAACTTAAAACGGCTTTTTCTCGAAATGGTCATTTGGAGCTTCAGTAAATTTGCCTTTCCTGCGACGATGTTTCACCTCGTTATATCACGCACCCATACTCGAGCACGTCACAAACACTGAAATATAATAGGTATAATAATATGTTAATCCATCATTATTAGGTACCTGTTTTATTTAATAAAAATTAAGTAAGTAAAATAAAAACTATCTTAAATATATATATATATTTTTTTATAGTAGATAAGCATGAGCTTGGCCGCCATCTCGCCATTTTAATATCTTAATTCATTATTACTATTCAAAAATACACTCGTTTAGGCAAATAAATAATGAGACAACATGTTTGGCCTTGGCAAAGCTTGGCGGTCAATAGACATTGTAGACTCACGTTATGTGTGCCTCAGCTTGTGTAAAGTCTGAAACTGTGGTGTCTCTACATTCTCCCTACTCTACAAAGATTGCGCAAACGTCATAAAATGTTCGCCAAACATGCTGCATAATGCAGCTACGAGACCCGCCTAATAAGTGCGAGCGAGACGCACACACACCTCCGCCACGCGACAGAGCAAGACAGAACGAAATGCGCAACTAACCCGAGCGAGATAGCATGAAATGCGCAACGAAAACGACAGAGACGGAGATAGTTGAAAGTTCGCGAAGGATAAAGAAGGGCGAGGTTTGCTCGCAAAAGGAGCGTTCCTGTTGGTGGGATGGCTGAATTATTGAAAGGTGCGACCGCCCTTTGGCTGAAAGGGAGCGGTCGCGGGGGGAGGATGTTGGTGCCACTCGCCGCGCGCCTTTCCAACGTCACGCCAATTCCGATCCAAATTCGAATTCGCAACGGCCATCTTTGAGCGTTTGTTTTTTAGTGGACAGTGATGTTCAGTTGGTGGAAGGTGATGTGAAGTGAGAGCAAGGAGTGGAGCCGGGAGTCTACAGCAGGTTTGTTCTGTTTAATATATATATATATATAATATAATCATTTATTTTCAAGTAACATAGACTCATACAAATCATAAAACAATATGAATAGAAAAAAATTATAATAGTAGCTAGTCACATTACATTAACAATAAATATTACCAATTTAAATTTAAAATAATCAAACCAAAAATGTCAACAATCATACAATAAATTAATTATATCAAAGTAATAGTCATGCATATCGGTACCTACCCTTACATTAATTAATTAGGTCTTACTGTGTGCAGTGTGCAATGTGTAGGCTGCAACAATGACTTAAGTATGTAAGGGCAATCAAGCCTACCTGCTATCGCGGCCAGCATGCTGTTTAGTTTTTAAATTACATGAAAATTCTATATAAATGGTGAAAATCACAACAAAATCATTATATAGATATTTTTGCTAGATAATATATGAACGATATCATTCGTTTCTTCTATTATAAAATGCTAGTAGTCCGCCCCTGCTTCGCACGGGCGAAGCCGGGATATATAGCCTATGTCAACCGGAGATAGTGCAGCATCCCAACAGTGAAAGAATTTTTCAAATAGGTTCAGTAGTTTCGGATCCTATTCAATGCAAACAAACAAACAATCAAATCTTTCCTCTTTATAATATTATTAGTATAGACTAGAAGATTTTTTTAAATCGGATCTGTAGTTTTGGAGTTAAAACAGAACAAACAAACTTTACCTCTTTATAATATTAGTGTAGACTAGCAACGCATCCCGGCTTCGCACGGGTGTAAATCTTTTTTTTACACCTTGGGTTACATTATTGGAGTTTTAGTAAGGATCCCTAATTTTTTTGCCTAATATAATATAGCCTAAATCATCCGGAGATAGTGTAGCTTTCCAACAGTGGAAGAATTTTTCAAATCGGTTCAGTAGTTTTGGTGCCTATTCAATGCAAACAAACAAACAATCAAATATTTCCTCTTTATAATATTAGTATAGATAGACACCTACTTAAGGCCCTCTTTTCCAACTTTTAGAAATTTTGGTAATTTTAGTGGGTGACTACTTCTACGGTTAGCTTATAATTATAAAAACGGTGTCATATCAAAATTTACACGATTAGGGATATTTCGCTCTATAGAAATAAAAATTAAAGTAGTATAATAATATTCGGGTCATTTATGCACACACGGTCATCTGACCCTTAACTAAGCAAAGCTTGTGGTAAGCTAAGGAATGAGCTCATTCCACAACCTTACCACGGTAAATATCCCGTAAATAATCATCATCATCAGCCAGATGACGTCCATTACTGAACATAGGCCTCCCTCTTTATATAATCTCCACACTGAATGACAGCCTGCCTTTTGCATCCACTGGATGCCCGCGACTTTCACAATGTCGCCGGTCCATCTAGTGGGAGGCCTCCATACGCTGCGTCTTCCGGTTCGTGGTCTCCACTCAAGAACCTTTCTTCCTCATCGGTTATCGGTTCTTCGAGTGATGTGGCGTGCCCATTGCCACTTCAACTTGCAAATTTTAACAGCTATGTCGATGACTCTGGTTCTTTGGCGAATATCCACGTTCCGGATTCTATCGCGCAAAGAAACTCCGAGCATATAGCTCTCTCCATTGCCCGCTGTGTGACTCTGAGTTTTTCCAAAAGGCCAACAGTTAAGGACCACGTCTCAGTACCATATGTCATCACTGGCAACACACACTGGTCAAAGACCCTCGTCTTGAGGCACTGTGGTAACTTGGACGAGAAGATGTCACGCAAATAACTTTAATAATCTGTAATAAACTATAACTAACAGGTAAATATCTATAATAAACTGTAAATAATCATATCTCTACATAGTATAAAACAATGTCGCTGTCTGTCCGTCCCTATGTATGCTTAAATCTTTAAAACTACGCAACGGATTTTGAAGCGGTTTTTTTAAATAGATAAAGTGATTCAAGAGGAAGGTTTATATGTATAACTAGCGACCCGCCCCGGCTTCGCACGTAAATTACACCCGTGAGAAGCCGGGCGGGCGGGTCGCTAGTAACTTTATAAAATGTAGTTCCAATCTTAGCAGATTATTAAGGATACCACCATTCATTGGTCAGGTAATCCTTCCGCAACTCGAATATTTACAGCTTATCTAGTAGTACACATACTACAGTGTTGTGGTGGTCATTGTGAGAGGGTGTGAGGACCCGACAGGATGTTTGCAAACAGGAAGCTAGTTGTTGAAGCTGCGCCGACGCAGACAGTTATACGATGGGATTATGGATCAAAGTGCCCAGCAGAAGCGCTGAGAAATGTTATTTGTTGCGAACATTGTAACACTTTTTATCAAATATGGTTGGATACCCATTCATTACTTTCGTGGTAAATCCGTGAATATCCTCGATATGTTCGAAAAAATACTGTTCCATCCACGGTAAGTAGGTATAACTCACGTGGCGATGGTGACAAGCGGTGGCATGTGCGCTTTACAATCTGGCGCCATCCAGTGCGATCCTCGGCTCTGCACTAATCCTTATTTAGTGCCTGATTAAAATGAAGTGCAGTTTCGAAGCCATCGCTCGAAAAAAAGTAAAGGTAAACATCTTGAGGAAACCGGTATGTGCAAGAACCTCAAAAGTTTAATGACGGTGGAATGGAAAGATGGTGGAATAGAGTCCATCCTATTTCTTTGAAAGAAGGCCTGCGTTCCGGCGTCCCAGAAGTCGGTACATGATAACAGATAATGATTATTTTAAAACTCACGTATATGCTATGTATGTATATTTTTTTTTATTACGTCAGAACTGCGTCATCTATACTAATATTATAAAGAGGAAAGATTTGATTTTTTGTTTGTTTGTTTGCATTGAATAGGCTCCAAAACTACAGAACCGATTTGAAAAATTCTTTTACTGTTGAGAAGCTACACTATCCCCGGGTAACATAGGTTATATTAAATTTTCAAAAAAAAAATAGGGATCCTTACTAAAACTCCAATAATGTAACCCAAGGTGTAAAAAATTAGATTTACAATTTTTCGCTTTGCGTGTTTGACAGTTCTAAGACAGGACAACGTTTGTCAGGTCAGCTAGTTTATTAAAACGTTTTTTATTTTTATTTGAGCTGTTATGCCTGCCTACTTGCAGATTGGTCGCATATTGACATTTAGTCAAAATCGGTTCAGTAGTCTTCTATACTTCTATACTAATATTATAAAGAGGAAAGATTTGATTGTTTGTTTGTTTGTTTGTTTGCATTGAATAGGCTCCGAAACTACTGAACCGATTTGAAAAATTCTTTCACTGACAGGAAGCTACACTATCCGCGGGTGACATAGGCTATAATCTATACCCGTGCGAAGCTGGGGCGGACCGCTAGTTTGGTTATAAAATCAAAATAACCAGTGGTCGAATTGGAGTTTTACTCACAAACCGGAACGCATTTCCCTTCAAACCTTGCGAACTTTTATCCGACTGACCAAAATTTTGGTTGGGTTTTATGTAAGTATGTTTTCTGAGTTCCTGTAGTACCTCCTGTAGCCTAAACGGCTTGACCGATTTTGACGAGTGAGGTGTCGTTGGATTCCTTTACGAAACGGAACGTTGATTTCACGAACTGGAACAGCGTTCCGGTCCATTTCGAGCACTGAAAATAACTGGAAAAAATAATGTCATCCAAGTAAACGAAATTGCGTAACTGAAGTCGAAACTGTTTATCTGACGAATCTCTAGTGTAATTTAATCAACTATAATTGAAATCGGTTTTTATAGATTACTTCTGCAAATAAAACAGTCCTGCAGCATATTAATAACTACCTACATACTTCACGCTCCACCAAAATCTAGATTACGTAGTATAGGTGGATAGGTAGGTCACAAGCAAACACCTCCACGTCATTTACAAAACTGACTATCTGAACAGTTTTTAATTATTTGTATTTTCTTTATGACTTTTATTACTTGACATTTTAATTTTAATTTTTAATCCTGACAAAGCTTTGACTGTTAGTTTTAATTATTATTTTTTCGTTTTATATCTCATTTGTGTGTATGTTTAACTAATTTAACTGCAATTATTTTATTTTATCGCTCAACATTATTGCATGCTGTCTTCACCTGTAATTATTGTGACATTTAGTTATACTAAACAAAATACAAACTAATAATAACACTACAAATACAGTTAGACTGCCGCCCATAGACCGTTGAAGGCTTAAATACAATCCAAATGCTCAAACCCACTATCAGTTGGCAGCGTGCAAGGTACAACACGCTGCATGGTAGCATTATGGCAATGTTAGTTTATAATTAATATTGATTGTCGGAATTTTATGTTTTTAATTAGTTTTTCTGTGTCCAAAAAAGTAAATGAAAATAATTATTCATTTAGCTTTTTTGCAGTTTACTGTGGCTGTAAGCAATCAGTAATCCGAGAGCGATAGAAATTTAAAGTCCATCGATGATCGCAAAACAATTGATGACTAGTTATTAATCACTCTTACTAATATTCACTCTCATCACTACATCACACTGTAATCACTACTTTAAACACTAGTTGTTCCTTCTATCTGTCTCCCGGGAGTGCTCCAGTCACTGTCCAATTACAACGTGTTAATATTTGTACTTGTTTGGGGACAGCTGTGTACTGGCGCTTGTAATCGCTTTGTTACTATCTTTGTAAACATATTTGCCCTCGCATTTACTTGTAAACAAACGCAAGGCTCCATTTTCTGACATGATGATTCGTAGCGTGAATAAAACAGGACACGAGAATTCAATAAAGTTATATGATTATTTACGGGATATTTACCGTGGTAAGGTTGTGGAATGAGCTCCCGATATTTCGGCGCAGTTACATGCACCATGTAACCACCATGTGTCTTCCCGTGAACATGGTGCATGTAACTGCGCCGAAATATCGGGAGCTCATTCCAAAACCTTACCACGGTAAATATCCCGTAAATAATCATATAACTTTAGTGAACAACCGTGATAGTTTAAAACAGTGTTACGAGAATTCAATCTTCAATCTATAGATTATTACTCGAACGTGCTTTATCTTCGACCGCATCGGCACATTCCATCAGGTGAGATTGCGATAAACCACAGAAAAGAATTAGTCTAACGTTAGCCTGGCCTCTATCTGTGTCCCAAGACCCAAGGCTTACTTTTAGATGTACTTCGAAATTCTATTGTACAGACAGGCGATCCAACCATTGATCGAATCGGGTCTAATGAAAACGCCGCGCCGGTACGCCCCTACCTAATTA
Source organism: Agriopis marginaria (assembly GCA_932305915.1). Taxonomy (NCBI): domain Eukaryota; kingdom Metazoa; phylum Arthropoda; class Insecta; order Lepidoptera; family Geometridae; genus Agriopis; species Agriopis marginaria. The sequence continues at coordinate 12,369,461 of OW029914.1, read as the reverse complement.
TTGCGATGACATCCTCATCTTAACTTGCAGAAATACACAAATTAAAAATACTATTTAAAACCTTGAACCCAACACCACTCCCTTGCTAACTCCTTTTATTTGCATCTAATTTAATCCCGAGTCGGTCCAACGCTTCACCCACGTCGCCACGCAGGGGTGTCATAATCCGAGTGAACCCTTTCAGAATGTCTGCAATTCTTTGCTTGGGGTATTGTCATGTGTATCGACCCTGAGGAGAACACCTGATGACACGTGACAATCGTAACAATCAGGGTGTTGGGGGGTGGAGGCGATGGTGATACTTTTTAATATTACTTACTTGTATGTAGCTATGTGGGTATACTGAAGTATCTTTTCGTCTGTCCAGATATACACCATTTTCAGTAGCTTCATACAAAGCAAAAAATACAAAGCATAAAAATACAAAGCTTTGTACTCACAGCTTTGTATTTTTAACCCCGACGAAAAAGAGAACTGTTATAAGTTTATCGTGTGTATCTGAGTGACATAGTATAGTTCCTGCAGTTCCTCAGTAAACGGCTAAATCGATTTTGATTTAGTTTTATTTTATGTTTGAAAGGGGACTTGCTCGAGAGTGTTCTTAGCTATAATTCAAGGAAATCTGCATAGCCGTTTGAAGATTATAAGCTCTTTTAACGGGGATATGAAAAAAAAAAACAATTGATACTTGTAATAATTGTGGTATCATAACTTTTCACATAGCTGGCTCGGGTAACTTCGAATGCAAGAAAATTTTGTATTGAGCAAGCCATATCTGTAAGAAATTACGAGCTATATACTAAAGCTTAATCTTTAATTACCTTACACCAAATTGTTAATTTCAGACTATTGTTCTTTGATATTGGCAATGCTACTGCGACGTACCCGCAGCTGCACTAAAGTACTTCTATCAGTAGATTGAGTGACACTTTAAACTATCGTCTGCACTAAACTTATGCCAATGAATCCACTTTCCGATTGCGGATCCGGCTGTGAATGTCTGTTTTTCTCCAAAACGGCTGCATCGACTCGTATTTGTTTTTATTTTATTGAAAGCTAATTACACATGACTAGATAATGAGACTATTAAATCTGAGGAATTGCCCATTTTTCTATCGGACTTCCAGAGTGGTAACGAAAAATCAACACCGCTTTATGATTGATATTCCGAAAACCCGTCCGAAACACTTTGATTCCAGTTTTAATTTGGGAACTGCTAGTCTGTGGAACGTGCTGCTTGAATGGATGTTCCCCGATAGTTACAATCTGGGTGTCTATAAGTCGCGAATGAATCGGTTTCTTCTAGGCAAGCGTGCTCCACCGTAGACAGCATCACTGCGAGTTCGTGGTCAAACGCAAGCCTAGCTATTTAAAATACTAATAAAAATACATGTTAATTTGAGGATTTGTATTCTTGATAGTTTCATAAGGCAGGTTTTTCTAATAAATTAAATATATTAATAAAAAGAATATTATACTAGTTACTGCGTTCAATTGTTGGCCCTCGGGGTCACTCGAAGATTTGCTATTACTTACTTTATTAATTCTCAATTTTAAACAATAATGAGACATGAAAGCGCTACTCAATATAAACCATCTTTGACATGATCCCTTAACAACTGAACCGTTAATAACGCCTTCATAAAATCATAACCTACAAAACTCGGAGGGAAATAAGCACTTCTGCTTAAGGGAGAGGGCATTAAATTAGCTAAGCCCTCCCGTTCCGGCCGAGAGGGCCTGATGGGTGATAGTATTGTGATACTCTTATATTGTGAGGGCGTTTTGTATGGAAGGTGATATACAGGTGATTAGGCATCAGTCGGGGGAAAGGTGAAAATGTTTTTCATTGAATTATAATGAGAAGTCGTTTTATTATAAGAAATGAAAATCATAGGAACTTTATAACACGTTTGGTGCTTTTACAGTTTTATAAAGAGAGTAAAAAAAAGCGTCAAGACCGAGGTCTGCGGAAGTTCTGTGAGATTTTTCTGTACATTTTACTGATATTATTGTAAAGTAGTGCACCTTACACCACTTTGAGTATCTCTGCTTAAAAATAACATTGTTGTGAAAAGTTCATCCTCATAATACACACTGCATTATGAGGACGACAGAGTTGACTTTCTCGGTGCTTGCAAGCAGTGACGAATCCGATATCCTCAGCGAATCCGATATCACACACAATACACACTAACACAATATAAGTAGTCGTTTAAAGTCAGGCTTAAAACTTGGCTCCGTGACCAACAATTTTATAATTTTGATGACTATGTTAAACTGCCGAAATATTAATGGATTTGTCCATAAATATTTCAGGTAGCTGCATTAATAAATAATTATTAATGAATTAATTTGACATATTGAAATACTGACATAATATTAATATTTTTAATTGAATAAGTTATTATTTAATTTGAATTATGTACACATAATAATATTATTAACATATACTGTTTATATAAGTTTATATACATCGTTGTAGAAAGTGTACTGGAGAAGTTTGACTTGCAACTATAGAGTTATTAATAATGAATTGTATTGTATTGTATACCTTTACACAATTTTTTTTACTGGGCAAGTGCCTTGTTAACGAAACAAAATACAAACTAAAACTACAAATACAGTTAAGACTGCCCATAGACTTTTGAAGGACTAAAGACAATCCAAATGCTCAAGCCCACTACCAGTTGGCAGCGTACCCAGCATGCTGGCGGCATTACCACGTTGAATGGCAATGCTTATGCGTTGAGCCAGAAACACGCCAGCATTTTGGTCACGCGTCGCATTAACCAGGCGCTCTGAAAGAATTGATTTCGCTTTGGTAACCAAGAAAACTGTATTTAAGTAAATCAAGATACCCAAGATTCATCATCACCATCAGCCAGAAGACGTCAACTGCTGTATAGGCCTCCCCCTTAGAACTCCACACTAAACGACAGCCTGCTATCTGCATCCACTGGGTGTCCGCGACCCACGATTATATATCTATTCAAATTACTTACATTTCAAAGACTTCCAACGACAACAAAATAATAGGTTGGTACCCCTTATTGCTTCAAAACGCAATTATGCAATAAATTGTTTGCATGCGATCCGTCGTAAATCCCGGACTTACTTATCGTTTGTAAACAATTTTTTCTCCAAATTCCGCATTTGTGAAATCATCCCCCGTCGGTTCCAATCATAGAAACTGTCCATAATCCTAATTCCAATGATGGAGAAAGTGTTGCACGTTTTCTGAGGATAATATTAGGTTATGTCTGATTTAGCTTGGTTTTAAGCGTCGTTCACAATATAGCAGATGCAGGTTGATTCATTCTACCATAGATAAATATACTATACTAATTCTACTTACCCATACGTACGCATACGTACTGATTTTGATATGCTTTTATTTTAATTGCCATTTAGGTCTAGTTTATTCGTTTGATCCTTGACAGTGCTATTTTGTGTTTTACTTGCCAAGGTCTTTTTATACCCTAATGGGAATGGTAAAACGTCCTTGGTGTTTGCATAGTCAGTTTTCACTTATAACAACTTGCTTGAAAATCATATCATTAGAGTAGCCTTTTCTTACCCATATTGCTGGACAAAATTCTGCATGATCCAATTCCTGTCAATTTTTCTATATGACTGCCAGAGCGGGCACGAAAATTCGACACTGCTTTATGTTTGATATTCCGAAAACCCGTACGAAGCGCTTTGATTCCACTTTTATTGTGTGAACTGCTAATCTGTAGATTGCGCTGCCTGAATGGGTATTCCGCGATAATTACAATCTGTGTGTCTTCAAATCACGAGTTAATCTGTTTCTTCTAGGCAAGCGTGCTCCATCGTAGAACGCATCAGACGAGTTGACGGTCAAATGTAAGCCTTAAATAATTAAATAAAAAAATAAAAAAATCTCACCATTTCCTTCCATATATCCCAGTCCCCCGCCACCTCTAGCTAATCTCTCCAGAAAGAGTCAGGAATCGTAGCCACAATTTAAGTTTCTTTACTGAATTTCCATCTAATGATAGCCAACGAAATATTGTATTAAAAAAAAACTGATTCTTTAAGCAAGTGGCTGTTATTTTCGATAGGTCTTGTTTAAATTAGAATAGTAATACAAACTTCATGACCCCTTCCTTCATTGCCTTCAACGACAAAATTAATTTCAAATAATCCCATCAAGTTTTTTCCGGCATCCGTCGGGGGTAGCCACTTGACGTCAGTCCAGGTTCTCGTCAAGCGGCTCGTCAGTCCGGAATGACGACTGAATCATCCATCGTGCTTCAATCTGTCACAAGCATTTAACTTTAAACTTATTCAAGTTTTTAAGTGCATTTTAGCTAAAATTATGTGAAGCAGTACCCTTAGTACAAGTTTTGATAGTATTCGAAAACTTTTTTCGTTTTCGTATTGTTACATACATTGCTGGGCTAAAAGGTATAAAAGGCTATAATGAATGATTCGTTTTACTTTTAGAAAAGCTTGCAACGGGTACGCCTAGGTAAGTATATACCTATTGCCGAAGTCGCAGTCGAACTTGGACAAGATTAGCACAAGACTGTCGAACTGTCGAGTCACATTCGTATTTATACACAACTAGCGGTCCGCCCCGGCTCCGCAAGGGTATAGTTATATAGCCTATCAAAATAGCCTATATTAATCAGTGATGATGTAGCATTCAAATGGTGAAAGAATTTTTTAAATCAGTCCTGTACTTTTTGTGCCAATTCGTTACAAATAAACATACAAATCTTTCCTCTTTATAATATTGTATGTATGATAGATGACTTTTTTTTTTTTTTTAATCTTTATAGGGTATATAAGGACGGGGCGAATGAACTTTCCTAATAGTACATTCAGTGGTGCTAACTGCGCACCAGTGTGAAGTTAATCGCTCGCTTGATGCACACCAAATTGACAAATTACGTAGTTTTCATCTGAAGATTTGCTATAGAGATATTAGCTTCATATTGCAATACTTCGCTCTTATGTTAACCGGGCGGGGCGGCTGAACATGGTGCTGCATCAATCTAGCTTTACCTACACGGGGCCAAAGTGAAGAAAAAAAAAACACAAGTGGCCCTAGTGCACCAAATTCACTTGATGTAGGCCAACTTTTCTTAAAACAACAGATTTCGTAGCCTCGTAGCTCGTAGTCGCCGCTACGAAGATCATAGCTTTTGTAGACCTACGTCGTAGACTACCTACGGTGTATGTAGATTGTAGAATCCCTATTTGATGAATACCTACATACAACATTTTTACAGAAGATTTGTGCATCTATTTTATTTTATTCGCAGGCTTATTTCCGCCCCTCGCTCCCTGATTTTCCTAAAACTCGCGCAAACAATTTCGCATCCCAATAATAGATTTCCAATTACAACACCATAACATACCGTAAACCTTTCAAACAAGCGTTTACCACCCCACGCATTACTACCGAAACTACCCAATTTACTGTGACCTTCGATCTCACTTCTGATTTTAGAAATCACAGCTCATCGTACACTGGTAAATCTAATGATATTGAATTGGGAACGGGACAGATATATACGTTTCTGCTTGCTAGAGGAAGATGGCAATAGTGATTATTTAGGGTGGATTATGGTTGACGAAGTGTCGCGAACATTAATGATTTGATTCCGATTCTATTTCCCGCCAAATGGGACGGTAATGGCGTCTTGAGTTGACAGCTGTCATCGGTGACGTCGAGTGGCAACGATTAACTACTAGATTATTCAAATCAAATTATTCGGCAGAGTTAAAATCGAAAAAAGTGGCTATTGTTGTCCAACTAGACTCAAGGTCTACGTTTGAAATAAAAAATCCAATAGATATTTGGAAAAAATCGCAAACTTCTTAAATTTTTACAATCACATTGACATTCACTGTCATACGTAGATTAGGTTCATAAGTTTTCATGACAAAATACGGGCCGAATTGAAAACCTTCCTCCTGTTTTGAAGTCGATTATACATGGCTGAACGTAGTCGATAGCCAGGAGGTAGTAAGTAAGCATTATGAGGCCAGTTTCCCCCCAGAGAAACGACGGAATAACACAAAGCCGTGCTAGAATTTTTTAACTAGATCGGATTGATCAGATTTCCGTGATAAGCCACGTGTTAGCAGGCCCTGAGCCCTTCACGAGATAAGCTCCGCAATAACTCTAATGGCCCATATCTTCCTGATTAAGTCCGCCCATCTCCACACCCTTAACGGAAGACACCTATTATGTTTAGTTATACGCAAAAATACACCCTATTGTTTAGGTAAATGGCGTCAAACCTGTTTAGCAAAGTCGCAGTTTCATTATTATTTACCTTAAAAATCTTTCTACGAAAGCAAAAAGTTTACAATGAAATAGTAGGTACTTATAGACAAAGTTTGACATGTTGCATTCTAAAACCGAAGACCAAACGTGTATTATGTATTCTGTGGCCAAACATGAATTTCGTTCTTAAGCGTCCTCACATTTTTTGACGAAAAAAGCATCGAAAACTGAATTTTTAGTATAATTTTTCTTACAGCTTACAGCATAAGATCTGTAGAAAATTCAGTTGCTGTATTAAATGTATCTGTATTTTTATTGAATGTAGCGGCTTCAGATTTTGGTAAAACTCAACATACCCATTTGTTACCTCCAATTTACAAAAGTAGTTTTTCGTAAAACTTTAGAAGGGAAAGTTTGAGAATTTGTTAAATTACTGTCATAAAGATACCATTTGTATGTTATGGTTTACTTATTTTATTATTTAGACTTTATTTATTTGTTTTATGCCCGAAAATATAAAAAACTTAAAATTGAATGGTTCATTTGTAATAGGCCTCTTAAATTAAAAAGTTGGACATTCGATACTGACTCTTCAAGGTGTTCATACAAATTAAAACTTATGTAATTTTAGCGTGTAAGGTTTTGGAAAAGTGACTTTGTAATCATAGTCATATATCAGATGAGAGCTTATGTTGATGAAGCTATAGTTGATTTTGGCGTGAAGAAGATTCGAGAAGTGATGTGCCTAATCTTTTGTCATCTAATAGAGATGAGATGACGCCGTGCGATAGATCGAATAGATGATGAGAGTCATTACGACATTGACTCGAATGGAGAGGCGTTGGCTGATATCGGCGATCAGTTGATTAAAGATCTTTGATAGAAGCAGCTTTTCATGAGTTCCTGGGTAGGTACTCTACTTGCCCTTATCTCAGATAATTTTTGTGTTTAGCTAAATGGTTTTTAGATAAAGGAATATAAAGTGTGTGTAAACTTGTGTAAGCCGTGGTAGCCCATTTGGAAGACCGCTGGACTTGAAAGCGTGAGGTCGCGGGTTCACACCCCGGGCCCCCGTACCAATGAGCTCTTTGGAGCTTATGTACGGATTTTCATACCACTGGCTTTTCGGTGAAGGAAAACATAGTGAGGAAACCTGCATACGTACGGAGAAGGAATTCAATGGGGTATGTGAATCCACCAACCCGCACTGGGCCAGCGTGGTGGATATGGCCCAATCACCCTTTCGGGGGTAGGCTAAAAGTCCAGCAGTGGACTGTTAAAAGGCTGATCATGATGATGAATGTGGAATTAAGTTTATTTATAATTATTTCTTATGGGAATTCGCTGGCTAGGATAGGTACACGATATTATAAATATCTTAATTTTTTCTCTTATTAATTAGAACATTTTGATTGTCAGTAAACTTTGTGTATACCTAAATGCCTGATAAGAATGAGAAAAGTTTAAATAAGTAGATTTTGTGTTAAATAGTTCATTAGAAACAATACTTGATATATTTCAAAGGTGTTTACTTTTTATTTCAGATTAATAATTTTTTGTTCGAATCATTCTTGAAAAGTTTCTCGAATAAACCGGCCAAGTGCGAGTCGGGCTCGCGCGCTGAGGGTTCCGTACCACCACAAAATTCAATGACGAAATTACCAGTTATAACTTGGTAATGAACAGAAACTTATCACCGATTCGCACTTGGCAAGTTTATTGTTATACTTTAGAGTGTTTACTATAATCATTTAAGTTTGACGCTTGTAAGTATTAATGTTTTTATGTTATAGCTAATACAAAAATACGTAAAAAAACGTTTGTTGTATTTGCTTTCGTTTTTACTTTTTTATTTGTTAGTCAATCCGCCGTAACATTACATATTCTGTGAAAATTTCAACTGGCTATCTATTACGGTTGGAAAGATACAGCCGTTAATAGATAAGACAGACAGACGGACGAACAGACGAACAGACAGACAGACAGATATCGTAGGCTTAGTAATAGGGTCCCGTTTTGACCATTTGGGCACGGAACCCTAAAAATTACCATCGCTATTAAAAATTACATTGACAACTATCAAAAGGCGCACTCTACACCGGAAGTGAAGTTAACTCTACAAATGATTTCAATAACGGTCGCCACTTGAGTTGAGGTGCATATGCGCGCTCGGGACGTGAACGCGCATGTTCTCCAAAACAATAGTTGTAGGTACTATAGTTGTATTGTAGTATATTTGTATTTGCGCACGGGAGTGAGTATTGTTGGATAAACAATCTGGAAATGTTGTTAATGTAGGTACACCTGGCACATGGCAGTCTTGTTGAGGAAACAAAATACTGCAACCCTCCGAGCAGAAAGACAGACTTACACTGCGAATATTGTGTAGCTTTACAGTTTAACCCTCGACGCAAAAAGAGGGATGTTATAAGTTAGCGTGTGTGGCATCTTAGCTTTCAAACGACTGAACCAATTTTGATTTTGTATTGTTTTGTTTCATAGGTCATGTTTGGATGGAGTGTTCTTAGATATGATTTTAAAAAATCTGTTCAGCTGGTTGGAGATCAGCTGTTTTACCGGGGGTAAAAAAACAAATTTATTCATTTTTACACACTTTATCGTGTAGGTACTTGCTACGAGTAGTATACCTACCTAAACTTTACGGCATGTACGATGTTTTGTCACGATATTCCGCTCTTCTATCGCATTTTCCGGGATAACAATTTTTTGTTCTCCTACAGATTATCTTAATGTAGATTCTGCTACCTTCAATCCTACCATTAGGAACCAACTTAGTGAAGTTACGTAGTAATTGATGGGACTGATTTAATATCCTCGGTATGTTTAAGAACATATAAATACCTATTTACCTACCATAGCATCCAATTAGAATTAATGCCTAATAAACTCACGTTATGCGTGCCTCGGCTTCGCCTTAGTCTACATTGTATATGAGAGTGGCGCTTTTTCCCTCTGCCACAGCAATAGTATCTAAGTACTACTTAACTTGATCGCTCATACTAAACTAAATAATCCGACTATTAAATGAAACCCGAACATATTTCGCAATTACACAAATCCAACAAACAAGCAATCCAAACAAAGTCATATTCAAAAAACAGCCCCGAGCAATCACATTACGGACAAAGAAGTCATGGCGTAGGGATCTCTCAGACCCCAGAGGCGTGGGGGTCTCCCAGACCCCAATTAACTGCGATGCATTCGCGACCGCACGAGCATATTTCGCGGGTTAACCCGGCTTTGTTTAATTGCTGTGCCCCACGGAGACATTGTTTTATGGTACTTTAGACCCCTTTATTGTTTCGCTGATGCTTGATGACATATTTTTGTGCGTTGCTTTAATTGTCGAGTTGATTCTGAAAAATGTTGAATGTAGTGTGCCATTAAATAAATGTTTTTATCTTTTACATTGTTTTTGCCACCATTACTGTGTAAGTATATTTTATTTTATATTACAAGGAAAACATACAGCTGCTAATTAATACAGTAGATATAAGATAAATAGTTACACAAAAGCCAAAAACATGTTTTCACTAATACAAACTAGAAATATTGTAAATGCCCCGTTGCAACACCAACTAGGGCCCGGATAGATAAATAGTAATAGGAAACAATATTAATACATAGTACTAAATATTAGAAACAAATTCTTTATTTATGAAGAGATATCTATTTGTTTGAATTAGATTTTTATTAAATAACTAGTAACGCACCCTGGCTTTGCACGGGTGTAAATCTTATTTTTTTTCACCTTGGGTTACATTATTGGAGTTTTAGTAAGGATCCCTATTTAAAAAAAAATATAATATAACCTATGTCACCCGGGGTTAGTGTAGGTTCCTAACAGTGAAAGAATTTTTCAAATCGGTTTAGTAGTTTCGGAGCCTATTCAATGCAAACAAACAAACAAATCAAATCTATTCAAAAAATCAAATCTTTCCTCTTTATAATATTAGTATAGATATAATAATATATTTTCTATATCACATTATAACATAAATTATAAATGCAAATGTTTTTGTTTTTTTTTTGTACTTGTGCAAACTAAGCGTTTTATTGTTCCTACGTACTTTTTATCTCGAAAATATACATATTTTTTTGTTTTGTTCGCTATATCCTGTAGCATACCATACGAAACAGCAAAGAGAAAGCAGCTAGTTTGTCCATATTCAGCGCAAATTTTACATTATTATGTAAGCAGCCTTATGATGTTGTAAAAATGTATTTCGTGAAAATTTAAATTTGAAATAACAGCTTCAAAACTTGCCTAATCGAAAAAGTTTTATAAAAACAAAAAAAATACGTTCTTATTTCACCAACCCTCACACAAAACAATCAACGATCGTAAGCATTCACACACGAGGCGTGGACTCACTCCTACATTCACAAAAACACAAAACACGGTGTTTGCAAACGATTTCACTACAATGCCGAGTTTCTGCGACTCGAGTAAAAAGGGTAGCGTCAAACGCAGCGGTGGGTGTCTCGGGGACGCTTTCCAATTTGCTTAAAACAAGGACAATAGGGTCTAGCAGACTCAGTACAAAGCTCAGCACTTACACGCCGTTCGAGTCTATTATTTCGATTTCTGCGCTATTATTTATCGGGTTCTATGTGGTTTGATGAGGTGTGTTCTATGTTTTATTTTAGAGTAATTTTCGTGACACGTCTTGATTTCCTTGGAAACTTACGATTATAAAGGGTTACACGAAACAGTGATACTAATAAAAGAAAGAAAAGAAAGAAGAGTTTATTTGTGACTAAATTATGTTTTTTAAAATAGCTCAAAGACACAAGTTATAAGGTCGTAATGCCGGCTGTTAACCAGCGCTGGGGCCTTACGGACAACAGCTAATTGCGGCACCTAATCCGCTCAGTTGGAAAATCACGCGACCGCAAACCGTATCTGGGCGCGATAAGGTTCACGTTCGCGTGATTTTCCAACTGAGCGGATTAGGTGCCGCAATTAGCTGTTGTCCGTAAGGCCCCTGGTCTTCCGTTGGAGCCGTTTGGTGATGTCTCGGTACCTACAGGCACACATACAGTACACCACTAGGTACACTACTAATACGGTAATTGTACTCATCGGTATGAACTACTTTTATTATGGGACTACACCTGAAATCGCAATAACATATCATCTGTTTCTAAGTCTAATGTAAATGTATCTCTCTAATAATTATTGCTCTCATCCATAATAAATTCAAATTCAAATTATTTATTGAGAATAAAAACGGACAAATTCCACTAACTTTTATCTGACAAACTGTTAAACTAAAATAGATTTCCTGGTAAAAATAGGAATAAAACTAATATAATAAATACAGCAAATTGCTGTAAAAATATGATCATTAAAAATTTCATCATAATCTTCGAGTTTTTTGCCCCTGTCCCATTGGTCTGTTAAGTTTTCACAATAAATCAAAAACACTTTCGTTACAGTTTTCCATTTCTATAATAAAATGTATGGTATGGAAAAAACAACTGATATTTTATCGTGATTAAAAGGTTGATCCCATTATTAAAGTTGTTCATCGTTATAAATACAATTACCTCATTTCGGTTTCCTACTATCGTTTTGTGTAATCCTGTATCGAAAACCATACTGCCGTGTGTCTATGTACCTGTATAGGTAGGTATAGGTAGACAGCTGTGGACACAAATACTCGTAGGCTGATGATGATGAGGAGATAAAACTAATAGAAAGGATTTATATCTGTGAAAATGTGTCGCTAAAGTTATATCTCCTTTGTCTGCAGATCCACCACCATGCAGCCGTTCCAATCAGCCACTCGCCCCGAGGGCCCCCGTGAGTCGTCCCCCGAGCGGGCCAAGTCCCCCGATACTCCAGCGGCCCCCGTCCTCAACTTCTCTATCGCACGCCTCATGGAGCCCGACAGAAAGAAGTCTACATCCCCTGAGCTTCCTCCACCACCTGGATTTCTATCTTACGGAGCTCAGCTGTTAGATTCCGCCTTCAAACAGTACATTCCAGCAGCGAGAAGGCAGTTGGTATCACATTATCCTCTTCTTTATTATGGACCAGATCTAGTCTCTTTAACATACGCTCATCAACTGCACCTGCCGAGGCCTCCACCGGTACCCTCGCCGGTCCAACGTCCTGCAAGTCCCAGGCCTCCAGCAGACCAGGCTGTATCTTCAACGACAGGCCCCAGCGCTTCCCCAGCGAAGAACAAAAGCTTCGCTTGTGGAGACTGCGGGAAAGTCTTCAACGCTCACTACAATTTGACGAGGCATATGCCGGTCCACACGGGAGCCAGGCCTTTCGTCTGCAAGATCTGTGGCAAGGGGTTCAGACAAGCGTCAACTCTGTGCCGACACAAGATTATTCACACATCTGAAAAGCCTCATAAATGCTTGACCTGCGGGAAGGCTTTCAATAGATCTTCGACTTTAAACACTCACTCAAGAATTCACGCTGGGTACAAGCCATTCGTCTGTGAGTTTTGTGGCAAAGGTTTCCACCAAAAAGGAAATTACAAAAACCACAGACTGACCCATAGCGGCGAAAAAGCATACAAATGCAGTATCTGCAACAAAGCGTTTCACCAGGTCTACAATCTCACTTTCCACATGCACACACACAACGAAAGAAAACCTTTTACCTGCAATATTTGCGCTAAAGGCTTCTGCAGGAATTTTGACTTGAAAAAGCATACAAGGAAGCTGCATCTAGGAGTCAGTGGGAGTCCAAACAACGGAGACTCGTCGTTAGACACTCAGGATGAGTCCACGCAAGAAGCCTCCAGCAGTCCTACAGAGGAATCCAGTAGAGCTTTCAGGCCATTTTTGGGATCTCCTTATTCAAGGATCCTGGATCCCTCACGGATGACCACGCCCAGTAATTTCTTCTCGAAGCTCTTGTGACCTCAGGGGTTCTTCAATTATGGTGATAATGAGTGAATTGATGTCGGATTTGAAATGATCAATGGAATTATGTAGAGTTTGTAAATAGTGATGAGAATTTGATGTAAGTAGATGATTTTACTGATAATACTCAACTACTTTAAGGACCACCACAGACGAGGGACTTAACCGGGGATCTCATAAGAACTCCGCAGAGAGAGAGAGAGGGACAGGAGGAAGATGGAGCGTGAGTTGAGCGAGAGAAAGAGATTTTTTTCCGATCGAAAAGTACGTCGTCTGCGGTGGCTCTTAGAAAAATTATGCCAACGCTACAACTTTTTTATTTATATAAGTGGGATAAAATGTATTTAATATTTCTAAAGTTTGTGGGGATTTTCATTACTTATTAACAAAGTATTTATATAAGTACAAAAGGATTGTTTATTTACACAAGAAAAATAAATGCATTTTTGGAATGTTACCAAATATGTACATTACTTAATACGATACAACTATGTAGAAATAGGTAGAATTTTCCGTAAATATTGTATTAAATTACTAAGTGTCCAAAGTAGAGAAAATTTAAAAAAATATATTGTAAATATTGTATTAAAATAAGAGAGTAGGTACGCATCAGTATTCAACAATAATTTATGATTGGTAGCTATTTGTATATAAATCGTGCATCGGTAGTTGAATATTCTCTGTGTAAATATAATTATATAATAGAATCTATAGCTATAATGTAGATAAAATGCAAAACTGATGGAACAGATTATAAAATTAAATAATATTAAGAAAGTATTGTTATTTGTTGTTATCATTATTCGTAATCTTCCACTTTTTTTAAACGGTTTTATTTTTTGCACACACGTCATCTGACCCCAAACTAAGGTAATCTTGTACTATGGCTGCCAGAGACTGTTTTGAATACATACATACATAGATATTAACACCCAGATATAGAACAAACACAAATGTTCATCACATGAAATGAATGTTTGTAGGTGGGAATCGAACCCACGCCCCCAAGCGCAGAAATCAGGATCACTACCAACTAAACCAACGGGCTATCTATATATCTTTATCTACATTGGTGGACACGTAAGTATGTAATTTTCAAGCTTTTCTGCAATGTTTGTATGTTAGTTAGTTTGTTTGGGTCTAATCTTACAAGCAGAATTAGAACACTTGTTATCTTACGGAGTTGATTTTTAGATGTTGGTTCAGTTCCGAAAACAATGCATTTTTATGGTAAGCATGACCTGAATCGACATCCAGGATTAGCTCCAGATAATAGTTTCTTCTAGGCAAGCGTGCTTCACCGTAGACTGCATCATCGTTTAACATCAGGCGAGTTGGCGGTCAAGCGCAAGCCTATTATTTATATTAAAAAAAAAAAAAAAACGCATCAACGGTCAACAGTACAGACACCAAATGTTATATACACATGATAAAGCTTATTTTTTAAATATGTTTTATCTTATGGAAACTGACGTGGTTTTCACACATTTTATTTATATTACACGGGGATTACTTAGTTTCAACCGCATTAGGCGGTCTATAGTCGGAGTGACCGGCTTAATCTTACGTGAGTAATTCCCGTGTAATATAAATAAAATATTTTTTACCTATTTTTTTAAATAAATGGATGAAAAGATTGCTGCCCGCTTGATCAGAAACCACCGCCTATGGACACCTGCAACACCAGCGATGTTGACGGTGCTGCACTTGAGGTGTAGTATGTATCAATGTAGGTGCTAGTATGAAAAAAACTGTAGTAATTATGTTCTCACGACAATATTTGAAAAGCATTAGAAGTCGCATACGTAGCTTGCCGGGCATCATTGTAAATCAGAATATCTCGTGTCACGAAGCGCCCGGGAGTACAATTAGCAAGCAAGTCAATGGGAGGTTTCATGTGGCTATGATTGAAACTGCTATCGCTCCCGCAGCCGCTGCGCCTGGGAACGTGCGAATGAACACTGCAAAATCTAAATTATAGCGTTGACCTGATCAGATGACGGTAAATGGCAGAGGTTGCGCACTATTGGCTGTAAATTTACTGATATTGGAACAAAATCTTTTTTTTATATTTTTAAAAAGACCGGCAAACAACCATGAGGTCCGCCTGATGGTAAGCAGAAACCACCGCCTATGGACACGGGCAACACTAGCGATGTTGACGGTGCTTTGCCAACCCGAAAAGGTAGTTGTAGACACCCTTTATGAAACGCTTCATGTTGAAGCTCGATCGATTTGAAAATCCGTAAAAAGTGTTTAATAAGGCTACCGGTTTTTTTTTCTCTTATATGTATACTTATATTTTTTTAACTAAACAGGTTATTTTTAATAGATCAGAAAACTGTCCGATAGCCTCAAAAGAAAACATTAATTATATTTTTAGGCCAGTTAGGTGTCAAACTAGGTGTGACAAATCTCGTGTAACGAAATAATCGAAGAGACCACACCAAGTTTTGATAGGAAAAAAAAACAGTTTTTTCTTAAACTTTGAGTCGAAATGTTGGCATCCCCTGCACAATCACGATAAGTCACCGTCTCGTAACCCGAACCCAACAATAATCACCGTTATTTAGCTCTAAAATCACTAAATAATACAGTGCATCGAGAAATAATAGCACTCGCGAAGTTACTGCGCTTTTGTGGCGCGCGCGCATTGTTCGACCGGAAGTAGCAACGGTTTTCTGTCAAAAGACGCCATATTGTTTTGGAACAATGATTTGAATTTTGAATTTGGAGTGGATTTTAATTAGTTTGAGGGTAGTTGAGCAGCTGATAAGATTCTGCTGTATTTAGGTACTTTACTAAAATAAATGGCAACCGAAGAACCGATAACCGATGGGGAGGAAAGGTTCTTGAATGGAGACCACGAACCGGAAGACGCAGCGTAGGCCTCACATTTGATGGACCGACGACATCGTGAGAGTCACTGGCATCCAGTGGATGCAGATGGCACACTGTCATTCAGTGTGGAGGTTAAAGGGGAGGCCTGTGTTCATCAGTAGAAGTCTTCTGGCTGATGATGATGACTAAAATCTAGCGTCAGAGTTTTTGTTCTAATTGGTGGGCATCACGTTGTATCAGGTCCATTAGGTCTAATTACCAGAACGTCTTATATAGGTAGTCTTCCCGCAATGTAAACAAATATTTGCCAGAGTCATTCGTTGGCAAGTTCGTTGGTCTATCATTTGGACAACTTTGACCAATCATAGACCAATAAAAAAATAAGCAATAGTTTTATCATAGACCTTTAAATCAGTATCACGGAAGTTGTATAATTATATTTATTTGTGCACTCAACCAAAACAAAAAACTAAACCAAAATCGGTCTGTTTTAAATTCAAATTATTTATTTGTCATTTCAATTATTTGTTGGCGTCGAGTGTTAAAAAGAATTCTCTTTCAAATTTACCACCTACGATAGATTGATAAACTCTTATTGTTCACACCACAAATTACATACACACGATTAAACAGCTTAAAAGAATAGTGCAACAATCGGCGGCCTTATCGCTAAGAGCAATATTTTCCAGTAGAGAGGATTCATACAGGAGATAGACGGCGGACATGCAATAGTGAATAACATGATAATTACATTCTAATTTGTTTTTAAAGGCTCAAATGATGTTATAATTAAAAAAACTCTTCCTGCAAGAAATATCAAAATATTTGAAAACGGCAGGTCACATTTATCAACGCGACAAAATTAAAGAAGGAAATAGAAAATCGCTAAACGACATCTTCTTTTCAATCAGAACTGGTAAAAAATATCTAAATGTCAAATACAAGTCACTTTTTTTTCCTGAGATTTACACACCATAAGCTCTACAATACGATACGGCCATATTATGATAGGTATACACATAATATATACCTACCTATTTCTTTTGTTGGTCTGTTTGGTAGTCGTAGATGAAGTAACCACTGAATATTTCCATAAATAAGCTGTATAAACTCTCTCTGATGGAGTGTAGGGTGACGTCCCGACACCGACGTGACACACAAAGCATCCCAATTTGCGGGATGACTCCGAGCCGGGAGGCGTGACGGGGACGTGTCATATCCCGCCCTCGCAGCGTGACGTCAGCCTGCTGGAGCCGACTTCCACATCTGTCACTATGGTTTGGTAAAAGTGGTTTGGCAATCACGGCTACCTGTTTACGCATGGGGGATTCAGGGGGGGGCATGGGGGCCATGGCCCCCTTCAGAACAACGAACCTTCTCAGAATGACCCCCCCCCCCCAAATGAAATCCTGGATCCGCCCCTGTGTTTACGCGGGCTCGGAACAGCGCAGTGCGGAAAATCACGCGAACGCGTCGAAATACGGTTTGCGATCGCGCAACTTTTCGCATCACCTAAACAGAATCATATTTAACAGGTAGCCGTAAGGCCCTGGAAGACGCTAGGTGCTTTACCGAAACCTATCTAAGTGCGACGTGGCACGTGATCTGACAAGTTTTCCTTGCACGTAACCTGCTAATTGCCACGCCTTTTATGGAGATTTTACACGTGACATGCCATGACAAGTCACTTATATGGGTTTCAGCTCAGAAAACAGATTAAAATATAGAAATAGTGCTTATTTAGCATAAACGAATTAAACATGTTACATTCTTTACTAATACCTATGCCAAAATTGTTGTTACCAAAACGAAACAGATATATTTTTGACAGAACGGCAAATTGCAGGGTTTTATACTATTTTAATATACCTACCTGTATAGCTGTGTGAGGTGGGACCTGTAAAAGGCTCCAAAGGCTACATATTGACAGACGGCCTTGTACGCTTTATTAATTACGTGACTGATTCTATGCTCTTTATTATTCTGTGGGTTTCAAAGAAAAAAAATATTTCAAGTAGGTATGTTGGATATTTATTCTGAAGACTTTCTTTTTCTTCTTTCCATTTGAGTGGTTTTATGCATCGCACCTCTTGTGCATTTGCTAGTGTCAAGAATTAATATTTTTGTCAAGTTTTATTAAATATTGTCAAACTAGTCAGTCAGAGTGTCAGAGTCAAGCAAAGTTTATAAATAAGCCGATGTCAATATTGTCAATAAAAAGCACACAAAAAACAAACTATCTTCCCATCCAATATCCATGGTTCCCCTCAAGAAATAACAGAAACAATACGCGCGCAATCAAGCGTGGCTAACGCGGACGTGCGCCGCGACACTAATGCGGCCCGCGGCGCTACCTGCCTTCCTCTCGTAAAAACTGTATTACTAGTAGAATAGTGTAAGTATATTTTATTTTAAGAAATTTAAAGTTTTAGTTCACATAATGTATCTTACTGTCGTATTCATAGATACAAATATTTATTTATAACACCAATCAGTGGCGGATCCAGGATTTCTTTTGGGGGGGGGGGGGGGGGGGCATTCTGACATTTCTGGTCAAGGTTCAATCATATCAAAAATTGAGTCGAATGTATGGAATTGCTAGGTGTTTAGGTGGTTTTGGGGGGGCCATGGGGGACATGCCCCCCCCCTCCCCCTGGAACCGCCAATGACACCAATATTAGATACATGTCAAAAAAATTACCTAATTCTGTCTTATAATAATTACATTCAATTCATTGATTATATGATTAGTTGTTAAATTGTATAAAAAAAAATATTTTTAAATAGTTTAGATAATTAAAAATAAAAGTTAATTTTTAGTTTTATTATGGAAACTGACGTGGTTTTCACACATTTTGTTTATATTATACGGGAATTACTCAGACCGGTTAGGTACTCCATCTATAGTTTCAACCGCATGAATTTGTAGTGTTGCAATTTTAAGAAATCCGCTAAGTATTTCGTATAATTGCTATTTGTGTAGCCATGACTTTACTTATGTATGCGCGGCGTGATAGTAATTTTCGATACAAGAAATTGATTCCCACAAAAATAAAAAAACAAACAGACAAACAGTCACATACTGAATATTTGTGTGATTCGCTCTATGATTATGATGAACATCTTGCGCGGGGTTTTTGTCTCGCCTCAGGGTATGGAGGGGAGGGGGGAACAATAAAATCTGCGAGCTCTTGATGTTGCTAGGAGTGGGTGCGTGCAGAAGTTTCTTAAATTGGTAGTTAGAGTTACGTTGAGTACACTAGTAACAATATTTTTATAAATACGAAAGTGTGTTTGTTTGTTCTTCAACGCAGTAACAGAGATTGAAGTATTTTTTGCTTCAAGATAGAGGGCCGGAGAGTAGCATCGGATGCTTTTTAACCCGGAAATTGTTCCGGGTTACGGTTCCTGAGAAAATATAGACGCGATTGAAGCCGCGGGCCGCAGTGATATTATAAAGTAAGATAAGATTCGATATGGGCAATATGACGTTTCGTCTGTACATGTACAGTCATTCTGCAGTTGAGCCATTTCTTTGATACTTCGACCAAAAAAATGAATGGATATGCTCAGTAAAAACGAGTCAAAACCGTCGGACATATACTTCAACACCTAATTATAACCATGTACATTACATTTGATACAAAAAATAGATAGCGATTTTTTGTTGTGAATTTACACTTCTGGCACACGAAGGCATATTTTTTGTCAGATTTTTCGTTATCAATTATCATGTAACAATAAACTCTTGTTGCTCTTCCTACGGCTAGCGACTGACTGAAACGAAGTGAGCGCTGGCGCTCATTTTGTAATCTTCAAAAATGCGCTTCTTATGGGCCCGTCCATTCATTTTATTTTGGTCGAAGCTTTGACACAGACTTTGCAATCCAGACTATAAACCCAGACGAGACCCTAATCATCTAACCCGATTAGGGCCTATCCTCTCTCTCTGAGAGAAGGCTTGTGTCCAGTCAGTGGGAACATTACTGCTGATAATGATAATGATGATCATAAGAGCTGAAGGGGATGACATGTGACCTCTCAATGGTTGCTACACCACCAGAAATGCGATTCAAGCAAGTCCAGAGTCTGGACTTGCTTGAATCGCATCCGACGCATCCTCGAGCTAACAGGCAGGAGCCACAGGTGTGAGGAGTCACTGCGGCGGACGGTTGGATTGGCTGCAGAACCTGACTCGTGATTTTATGTCATCATTATCATCATCATATATATTTTAAACTACAAATAATAATTAGCATTATTATTTTATAAATATTAGCATATACTAATATGCTAATATTTTCAAATTACAAGCTAATACTAACACTACAAATACAGTTAGACTGCCCATAGACCGTTGAAGCTCTAAAGACAATCCCAATGTTTAAGCCTACTATCAGTTGGCAGCGTGCCCAGCACGCTGGCGGCATTACCACGCTAAATGGCAATGCTTATGCGTCTCAACGCATAAGCATTGCCATTTAGCGTGACCAAAATGCTGGCGGGTTTCTGGTGAGCCAGAAACCCGCCAGCATTTTGGTCACGCGTCGCATTAACCAGGCGCTTACCTATTTTAGCCTACATTGTATTGTAGCCTATATTGATCCACTGCTGGAACTATGTCTATGATGCCTATGCATCTCCTAAGTCACCCCAGTGCAGCCCGACCTGCCACTGGTGTAAGTCATCATAGGTCATAGAACATACATTTGAAAACGGCAAGTGAAACCGCGTGCGGTTGCTATATCAAAAGCTTTATCAAAAACTATTGTAGGTAAGTACTCGCCTCCGCAATCACACAAGTTCATAGTTGGAGATAATAGGCTTACGATGGACCGTGTATTGTGGTGTGATGCTATTGTACAGTTCCAGAGATCGAGGGTAAGTTTGCGCAAATTCACAGTTTTGTGGAGTTCGGGGACAGATGTGAGCGGATTTACTTTTGTAAGTACCTGAGTACCTCCTTCAACGATCTATTACTACTACTCCTCTTCTTTAGCCTTTCTTCCTTTAGTCCGTTTTAAAATATAGTCAGTCTTCCGAATTTATCCACGATCTGCGATATTCTGCCGTATCACAGTCGTATATTATCAATCCTGCATCATCATCCTTGACTGACACTGCTGGTTATATGCCTACCTTTGTAGAAGCCACTCTCCCCGGTCTTTCGCTATCGCTAGTCGCATTCGCTATAGTTAGCAGAAATATATATTTCATTTATTTTATAAGCCGTCTAGGTGACAGAATGTCTGGTAAAGCCGTTTGATCCATGTTCCTGCTAAATATCTTTAAATTCGTCTTCCTTTGACAATATTGCATCAATAGCGAAAGGAGTACGCTTGCCGCCTCCGTACAATGCCCAGGAAAGCAGGAAATACTTCCTAAACACCAGAAAAAACTGGTCGGAACCGCATTGAACCGGATTACCAGAGATTACCAGTTACCACAATAAGTTTATGCGTAACACCGGTCACTTTGAATTGAGATAAATTCTTGTCTCCGTGGTATTACGATACTCTGTTCTGTATAGTATACCTACGACATGGATTATATTGAATGTGGTTAAAACTACGAGCAAATAAATTAGAAATTAGTAATGGGCTTGAGCATTTGGTTTGCCTTAAGGTAGGTTAGATAAGTGTAAGTTAAAAAAACAACTATGAAAGCGAAATAAGGTAATAGGTATATTAGATAATAAAGCCGTAAAGTGTAAATAAGGAAACGAAAGTGAATACAGAGAGCGAAATAAATTATTTTAACTTACATCGGCTGCTTTATTTTCTACTTAGTTAAGTAGTACATAATATGCAAATTATATCGCTTTTTTTGTAGGTAGAAGTCAATTCTGTCACCTAAAAGTTTCAATTCTAAATCAATGTACTCTGTGCATCTGTGACTCCGAGTCGAACAGTAATGCGTCTTCCACACGGCGCATTTAAATTGCGCAAGTAGAGAAGGATGCACGTATCGTTAAATATGTGCGTCCTGCTCTCGCACGTGACCCTGGTTCTGTTGACCATGTTATACTTGCACCAATTGCACCGTACACAAAACATAATAATAATATTATACTAAGTTGATAGGGCCTCATCTTTCATGTTCATTGTGATTCTTGTCGGACTGTTTGGCAAGGCGCGCTCTGACTATTACGCCAGAGTTTTGGAAATGTTGTACAGATTAAGTAATTGTTATTGACAAGAGTGTGGGTAAATCAAGATACTTGTATGGAGTTTACCTGCATGAGTTTTGTATATGAGCATTTGTGGGTGTCGGGACAAATCAGCTACCTTAGAAAAAGACGAGGAATATAATAAATCGGTGCTAAATAAAGGCGGTACGCGACAACTGGCTGAATGCAGCGGACAACATCATACAATTTTGTTTTTTTTGCCAATACCTAGACGAGTTAAACTCGCTCATCGAGGGTTCCGGCCCCACTACGGGTAAACTCTTCTTGTTTTTTTTTTTTTTTTTTTTTATCTGTGAGCTTCTTTTTTTTAGAATGTGTGGATTTCTTCTTCTGCAGATTGTGTGAGTTTTTTCTTTTGCAGTTATCTGAAATTGAACAATCTCTTTGTCCCTATATATTATATATATATATATATATATATACCTAAGTATATATGTCACGCCTGGTAATGGATATACATCGAAGTACAAAGTAATTGAATAATTACAAATATGGTAATTTTTCTTGTATAATTTTGTTACGGAACCCAAAAAAATGCTAAATGATACTAGGTATGTGACATTTTCCTTTTTACATATGCTCTTAATAGCGAATTTCAACTATATTACGTTTTGTTTGGGACTGTTTTTGTTTGCAAACGCAAATAAAAAATTAATGTAAGGATGATGTCGTCCATAAATGGATTTAGATATCTGTTGTTGTGGAAATATTACCGAGAGAATACACTGGAGGTGTAATAACGTTGGACGCGATTAGGGTGCGGACTGTGATGTAGCGACATTTCTACACACTAAAAATTTGCTAATATCTAAATAAGTAAACTATAAACGATATAGATATAATTTATCTATCATTACTTGCACAGATCACCCGAAAGCATTTAATTATATAATATTGCCTGTATTTCAACAACAATCAAATTCAAATTCAAAAAAGAATGGTCATCGTCATTATCAGCCTATCATGTTCCGAACTGCTGGGACACAGACCTACTCTCAGAGAGAGAGAGAGAGGGAGCGGACTTGTATAAATTGTTTTTTTAAACCCCGATAAAATTACTGATAATAGTTAAGCGTTTGAACAGATTTTTTTGAAGAAAAAGAACACTCTTGATCAAGTCAGATTTGAAACAAAAAAAATGTCACAGTAATTTCAGCCCTTTGGGAGTTACGGTGTCACAGGCTACACAGATACCCACGTTCAACTTATAGCACCCCCCTCTTATTACGTCGGGGTTTAAAAACAATTCTAAGTGACAAATCGCTCCCGCTTACACTCGCTGCACCACCTGCACTCGCCTCGCTCACAAAGAATTGCGTAAAGATTGTCGACGTCTCACTGAGCTTCCTCATTCGAGGAAATATGGAAGCTTATCTCCTCTCATAATCACTAAACAGAACTTCCGAAAACGTTCAACCTTCACTAATAGGCTTAGTCTGTTTCCACATCGATATCTTTGTCAAAAGATAAAAGTTTCTTCAACTAGGACGATATGTATGGTTTATAACAGGTAAATATGTACTAATTTAGGTATTAAAAGCAATTATAACGGCACAGGTTATGACATTTAAATTATAGCAAAAAAAAATACCATAAACATTGTAGAGCAAAGGCCCGAACATACTACCTTGTGGAACTCCCGACTGGACTCAATAAAATCGTAACAAATTAAGTGAAGGGTTACAATATGAGGGCTCGTATCCGTTCATAAACTAAGCAATTAATGTATCAATCTGCCGTTTATATTTAATGGGGTAGAAAATTTACCCCTAGCGGATTGAGGCGGGCGCGGGGTACGCTCTAGTGGAAAAATGTGTCGTCTCGTAGAGAAAGGTGGTTGAATTTCCTTTATTTATAGTTCAATTTATATTTTCATCACTGCTTCGACACTAAATGCAATCCAAGATGAAATATCGAAAGTACATCTAAAAAGCCAAAACTGTCCTACCGCTTGCATATAAAAGAAACAGATTCACTCGCGACTTGATCAGTAACTATCAAGGAACACCCATTCAGGCAGTGCATTCCACAGACTAGCGGTTCGCACAATAAAAGTGGAATCAAAGCGGTATGGGGTTTTCGGAATATCAACCAAAAACGATGTCGCCATTTCGTGCTCTCCCTGGCCGTCTGGTAGAAAAATGGGCAGGGAGGAATTAGATCATGCAGATCCGATGCACACTGATGCGATGTTCTCCGAAATTTGAAACTATCCGATAAAAAAACCAATAGACTAGCAACTTTTAGCAGCGCCGATCTTAGTCTGAACTAGGGATTCCTTACTATTTAACGTACTTACTGATAAAAAGTCGCGACTTCTTTACACTAATAAACATTGGATACATTAAGAAATATATAAAATGTATACACCTATGTATGGTAATTTAGAAAGTTTTGTGTGGAAAATTGTACAAAGTAAGTTATGTATATTTGTTAATTTGTCTGAATAAAGGGTATTTAAACTTGAGTAACTTAAAATTCGCAGACATAAGTGCGGTCTGGCGGTTTTCAAAGAGTTTATTTAGGCTAAAAGTATTTTGTACGTTGATGTGTAACTCACTTTAGGTATTACTGTTTTACCTTACCTAAGCATAGACTAAATATTGTTTTTCGCATACTTTTCCAGAGCAGCAGAAGCAAAGACGATCTAGCAAGATTTCGTGTGGATATGAAGAGTAACGTTACGCTTATCCCCTCGCCAGTACAACTCGCTACAAACGCCAATGTGAAGTATGAGAGTAGATTCGAGTGCGAATATTGTAAATATTTGTTGTAATCTCGCGAATACACACATCTTCCCCGGGGACGGTCCGTATGGTGGGCCACTGATCACTCTGGTATCAAGGAATGTTGTTTTCATAACTTTTTAACCGACTTTTATAAAGGAGGGTAGTTCTTAATTTGCTTCATTATTTGTCACCATGCATTATCATTACGGACACAAGGTCTGTGTCCAAGCAGTGAGCTCTCAGAGAGAGAGAGAGAGAGAGAGAGAGAGAGATAGAGAGAGGACGGGCCCTAATCCTCCATGCTGGCCCAGTGCATGTTGCTGAATGTCTTTGAACATAATATGTCATAATATGTCTTTGAACTTTGGAGGTCTTTGACAAATCAAATCAAAATCAAAATCTATTTATATATAAGCGAAATTCATCTACTCACTCACTCATTAAACACGAAATATCGAAAACTACTTGACCTACGAAGCTGAAATTTGGCAGGTAGATTCCTTATGGGGTGTAGAGGTCCGCTAAGAAAGGATTTTGCGAAAGGGCCAAATTAAGGATGACAAAAGGGGGTTGAAAGTTTAGATGAAAGTCTACGCGTACGAAGTCGCGGGCAACAGCTAGTAAAATAATAAATGTGTTGACGTACCGGTTTACTCACGATGATTTCCTCATCCATTATTGAGCGATGGCATCGAAACTGCACATAATTTATTTAAGACGCTCTTTTCCTACTTCTAGGAATTATGGTCATTCTAGTTTACGTGTGCATACCTCCATGGTTAGCTTACAATTATAAAAATGGTGTCATAACAAAATTGAATGTTTTATCTAAGAAACCGAAAAACGATTAAGCACATTTCGCTCGATAGAAAAAAATATATCAAAGTAGCACTGATTTGCGCTTTTATCCCTGTTTTTTGGATTCATTCAATTACCTATTTATTAAATTATGTCTATAATACCTTGATATACAGATTTCATAATTATGAAGGAAACCGTTGAGGTACATTTTACATTACAGCTATACTTTTCGAAAAATATGAGAAAAATCAAATAAATAGAAGTAGCGAAACGCACTACTGTGTGTAAGCGCCATGATTTTGCTCCGCTAAATGCGACTTTAATACTATAAACCAAGGATTATGGTCATGGTCAAGTCATGGTGCAGGGCCGAGGACCGAACCGGGTGCCGTCAGATTATAAAGCGCACATGCTACCACTATATCGCTCGCATATTTTTATGTACGTCGTAGTCCTACATTTGTGAATCGACAAAAAACTACAAGGATCTTTTAGCTCAATATGTATTATTCTAAATGGGTCGTACAACACCCCCGTTCAGTTTGTCTAACCTTCAAATCACTCTGAATAATATACCTACATTACCTTCACTTATCCTCGGTAGTTGATCCTACCTGATAGGTACCTAATAAATACCTAATCGATTGTCTCACGGTCGGGAACGGAGCCAATTCCTGGCACGTGTCGACGTAATAACTGCTGATTGGTTATTTAGCTCAGTAATCATGGCACGACCGCCGTGTTATTACTTATAACTAGCTACTTTATTTTATTATATTCGGACAACTAACAGCTACTTAAAAAAACATTATATAAGTTATATATATAACTTACGGCTAATTAAATGTTTTCACATGTACTGTACTGTACTGTATTTAAATATTATATTTATTCAATAAAAAATACAAGTAAAATAAAAACTCAGTATCTTAAATTTAAATTTATAACTAAAACTAATCTAAAACTAAAATTATTCTAAAACTAAAACTAATCTTACAATCCGCTTCCAGTGGGCAGCGTTCCCAAAATGCTGGCAGCATTGCCACGTTGTATGGCAATGCTTATTCTTTGGGAAAAATATAGGCCAGCATTTTGGTCACGAGTTGCTTCGACCAGTCGCCCTGATAGGTCTTTAAATATACAATGGGCTCCTGGTCTCCACGGTCCAAGCGTCTCAACCCCAAAAGGCTCAAATATATACCCGCTATCTAGGGTAGGTACTGGTTGGTCCAGTACCTACCCAGTTGGTCCAGTTGGTAGTGAACCTGCTTTCTGAGCTTGGGGGCGTGGGTTCGATTCCCATCTAGGACAAACATTTATGCGATGAACATTTGTGTTTGTTCTATATCTGGTTGTTAATATCTATTTAAGTATGTATTTAAAACTATATATGTATGTATATCAGTCTCTGGCAGCCATATCGCAAGCTTTGCTTAGTTTGGGGTCAGATGACCGTGTGTGAAAAAATGTCCCGAATATTATTTATTTTATTTTATTTTTATTTGCGCCTTTTGAGGCTCTCCACTGATTCAGCCGCCACACCAACCCTTTTCTGAGTTCCCGGAAGATGAGACGGCGCAAGGGTGTCCACGCAAGTAGCATTCCACACAAAAGGTCGCCCCATCTTCCAAGGAATGAGGGTCATTCCGTCAGGTCTTTTACCATCGTCACGCATGAGACCACTTGGTTCTAAAATGGCCGCACAGTTAGCGGTGGTAAAAGCCCGACGGATGATATCATTAAGGCTGGAGTGAAGAGGAATTCTTCCCTTACTTCTGCTACAAGACAAACCGTGGTGACCAAGCTGGTCGACAGCAGTGCCACACTGGCAGCGGTGCGGAGCACTGCACGATGCGCCCAAGCGAAGGGACGCTGCAAAACGGAAAGATGTTGCCAGTGTTGGGCGATGGGAGAGCCTGTAGCCACAAACCCGATTCTCACTCACCAACGGCTAACAAACGGGCACGATTTGCGGAGTTTAAGCCCGTATTTAAACGATTCTTCATTAAATTTAAAAAAAAAAAACTCGATAATCTTCAAACAGCTGAACAGATTTTCATGAATCATAGATAAAAACACACACGATCAAGTCACCTTCCAAAAAAAGTTTGGGAGCTACGATGTTAAAGACAGACACAGAGATTAACACAGACGTATGGATACACACGTTTAACTTATAGCACCCCTCTCTGCGTCGGGCGGGGGTTATAAACAATATTTTAAACTATCACGATTGGTCACTACAGTTGGTAAGTATTTGTAAACGCTTTTTAAAACGCTATAATCGGTCGTTACTAATCAGGAAAGCCGTCTAAATCGTCTGGATTGAATCAGGATGCTGCACTCGAGAGTGAAGCCGGCCTTCGCCCCTCTACGCCCGCATGCAGACAAGTGGGTCCGCAGCGCACAACCTGCTGCCCGCTGCACTTCTACAGTAGGTGCATGCTCAAGTACCATGATGACGTTGATTGGATATTGACGGATCTGTGGTAGCTAGTACACTATAGGTATGTTGCGGTGGAGCGTTGAGGCTGATCCACAGACTACCGGACACCGCGACCATGTCATGTCATGTCATGTCAGCTTGTATGAAGAACCAGCGTGCCGCATTTTAACTTTTCCCACTTTTAGCTATTGTGATCATTCTAGTTTTAGGTTGTCTACTTCTATGGTTAGCTTAAAATTAAAAAAATGGTGTCATATCAAAATTGAACGTGTTAACTAGAAAACTGTAAAGACCGAAAAATAAATAGAGTCCAGTTAACGTATTTGTGATGCCTCTGGTGTTACAAGTATCCATAAGCAACGGTGACTGCTTACCATCAGGCAGCCCGTCTGCGTGTTTGCATCTATGGCATTAAAAACACGTTAAGACATTTCGCTCAATAGAAAAAAAAGTAACATTGATTTGCGCTTTTCTCCCTATTTTATGGATTCATATAAAATATTTGATTACTAGATGACTAAGATATTATCTTAATCTTATCTTATCTTTGTTTCCAGCGCAGCTATGATCCAAAACTTGAGAGTCGTGAAACTTGGGTACAGCGCGACACTAATAATTATAATTCATCATTTCAGCCAGAGGACGTCCACTGCTGGACATAGGCCTCCCCCATCGATCTCCAAAACGCCGGTTGGAAACGGCCTGCATCCAGCGTTTCCCTGCGGATATTGCCCACCGGATTAGCAAGTTGAAGTGGCAGTGGGCAGGGCACATATCACGCAGAACAAATGGCCGATGGGGCCGAAAGGTTCCGAAATGGAGACCACGGACCGGTAAACGCAGCGTAGGATGACGAGATGGACAGATGACCTAAAAATTTTAATTAATGTTGTACAAAATGTAATGTGCTGTTTGTTGTATGTTTTTCGTGTGTAGGTAATTAAAATTGTTTGTCTCTTCAACTTCAACACTAAACGAGAAAATAAGGCAGCTTGTAGACTAAGTAGGTATTACAATAAGCCGGAATCGTGATTTTTACTTGAAACAGCAGCATGTGTAGGTGCACCTATACATTGCGGTGGGAATCTCTTTATTTGCATCATTCGTGTTGAAAACCAATAAATTGATAATCATTTGTAACGCGGCCCGAACGGAAGCCGGCGCCACGTGCGTGACTCGTGCCGTGCTGCGGCACCCGGCGCGACGTGCTCAACACCGCTTGTACTGAACCTGCTTTTTTATGCCATAGTTGGCAAATAAGCAGACGGGCCGCCTGATGGTAAGCAGTCACCGGTGGCATCACAAATATGTTGCCGACCGGACTCTATTAACTCGTCTTTTGAAGAACCCCATGTTGTAGCTGCTCTACAGTGGGACTACAGTCAGGCTCAAGCCTCAGAGATTCTCTTTTTACGGTTCCTACACGGAGCCCTTATAAGTTCGTTCTGTCCGTCCGTCCTAAGTTTTTAGAACCTTCTGACTCGCACAATAATTACAGTTGTAGTTATAAATCTAAATTTTAAAAGTAGGTAGGTGTAAAAAAAAAAAATTGGATTTTAGGGGTGACACTGGTACATGTGAAATAGGGATGTTTTTAGGGTTCCGTATCTCAAAAGGAAAAAACGGAACCCTTATAGGATCACTTCGTTGCCCGTCTGTCTGTCCGTCTGTCCAGACCCTTTTTCTCAAGAACGCGTAAAGGTATTAAGTTGAAATTTATACTAAATACTTAGGTCGCGCTCTGAGGGTTCCGTTCGACGGAACCCTCAGAGCACGAGTTCTACTCTTACTTGTCCGGTATTTTTTTCACTTCACACCCTCTTGTGGTGTCTCGTTGAATAATCAGGTCTTTCAAAATGGAGGTAAACTAGGTTGGATAAGTACATCACTTTTTTGCAAGGACTTTTAATACCTTTAGGGTATGAAAAGTCCTTGCTTTTTTATCAAGTCTAACATTTGCGAAATATGGACCGCCAAAGTGGCAAAAGGTTTTATTGATAAAACGTTTGTGTAGGCAACGTATACGTCATCCGACTCGTCTGATGACGTATAACGTTGCGACGCGACGGCAACAATGGAAACGGACGCGCTGCAACCGTTCAATTGCTCCATGCTTTGATATTTAATTTGTATTTCCGATGATGAGTTTATTAGGTGATATTAGTTTGTAACATCAGAATTGGTTGATATATAAATAATGCGGTTTTGCTCTCATTATCATCTGCAGGCTTCTTTATTTCTGCTGGGCATATAAGTAGTCGGCCTCTCCCCTTGAATAATATGTATTCCGTACCTATAGTAGGTACCTAACTACGTATAAGTATATGTACTAAGCAGAAATCTTTAAAACATTTGTAATCTGAGATTAATAAAAATTATAATAATAACTTTCCGGACATTTTTGCACGCACGGTCATCTGACCCCAAACTAAGCAAAGCCTGTGATATGGCTTCCAGAGACTGATATACATGCATATATCGTTTAAATACATACTTAAATAGATATTAACACCCAGATATAGAACAAACACAAATGTTCGTCACATAAATATTTGTCCTAGGTGGGAATCGAACCCACCCAAGCTCTGATGGTAGGTTTACTACCAACTGGACCGACGGGCTATCTGATTGCATCGCAGGTTCGATTCCCATACTCCCAGAGCGATTATTTTGTCCAAATATTTGCGGTATCACCCTGAAACACCCCCTCCCCCCCTGGTCCCGACTCCCCGCGATCATATTTATCTAGATGAGGGTAGAAATGTAGATATTTAACTGGTTGTTGTGACAATTAGATGAGTGTTCATAGCGACGTGGTCGGATGTTTATGATTTACTAGCATCGCCTCGCGGTTTCACTCACTATATTATTGTGTTTATTATAAACTACCTTCTTACCCAATTTCATTCAAATATGTTCAGTTGTTTGACAGTTGTGGGCGGTCAAACACACAAACTTTCGCTCACAATATTAGCAGGATACTCAGATCAGACAAACAAGTGAGATATGCCCCAGTATAATTATCGTTTGTGTTCAAATGTCTCCACGTATATTTTTTTTAACTAAACCTAAAACTGTAAGTAGGTATAGGTACGGCTCGTTTTTCACGCACACTAGAAACTTGCAGCGACTCTGATAAACTAACCAATAGGTGCTACGCTAATAGTCCACATGCAATAATAAGCATGACAAGGTCGTCAGCTGGGTAAGTTCTACTATAGGCATTAAGCCTGATTTAGGCCTGATGCGTTCGCACCCGCCACGCTACCACTCCCATGTGAACAAAATAAAAAAAAGGAAAATGGTGAATGGATGGTTGATATATTATATGGATGGTGGGTGGATGGTACTTTCGTATGATGGCTTTATATTTGACAAAACTATTCAAATTCCTCACATACAGGTATACCTTTACAGGGTTATTTTTAATTCACCTAAAATCTCTCAGCATTCCGCAGTCAGCTTCCCTACAAAACATAAAAAAGGTTTTCCGGTATGATGTAGAGAAGCTGCCTAGTAATAATGAAAGCTGGAGGGAATTAATTATTATTTGAGACCTAATAAAGACATTTCTTTGTTATTATTTATGATATTAATATTTTCGTTTCTTTTCCAATGTGTGTAACTTCTTGTTTAGTTAAAATCTCCACCCTCTCTTTGTTGTATAATTTTTTTTTATATATATAAATCTAAATCGTAGAACCAAAGTGTTCCGTTATGACGTAGCGAATCCTACGAGAGGTTTTGGGTGAAATAAAAATAACCCTGTGTATCTAAACAGGAAGTATACCTACCTGAAGCATAATAACCCGGCGAAATAACTACCTTCTACATACATAGAGTCAAATAAATACATACTACCTACTCCACCTGGCTCTACCTAAGAGAGCCTTCAAAATCGATGGAAGGCTTTAGAGGAACGCTAAAGGGCGGTCGCTGCTAAATTATTAACCAGGCTACACTGACTACATCTCTCTCTCTCTTTTTAACTTCAATCTGATGTATAATTTTGTCTCGTTTGTGTGTTCTATGGGAGGTGATGCGCTTTCGACCGCCACATATAGTGGTCTCGTTCGCTCGTGTGAGGCGGGTGTATGTGCGTCTCTGTCGCTCTCATTAGGTTAGTCCCAGTGGGGCATGTTTGCTCGACGCTTGCCAGTCGAGTTCTGATGTAGGATGGTAGAGTAGGGAGAGTTAGAGAAAGGAATCATATATTATATTATGTAGTTGGTAGTTTTAGCGTGATTTTCCATTTCCCCAAAAAAAACGGGATAAAAGTTATATATCTTCCATTCTTGTTTTACGCATGAAATTTAGCAAAGAAGCAGTCTTTGCTAAATTTCATCAAGACCGGTTGAGGTGTTTATTCGCCAAAAAGAACCACCTACCGCGACGAGGTGGTGGCCGGCAGACATCACTGACAATAGGTACCTACCTACATCTCATGCTGGAACAGTAACTCTTGTCTCTCAGTTTGTTAGCTTTTCAAAGGAAATAAAAATAGTATATATTTAGTTATAAGCAGTTACTGTAAGCAGTTTATGATTAGTTAAGTTTTACAAAGGTAAATTAAACTAAGTCATTCATTATTAGCATCAATTGTTGTAATTTTGTGTTTATGTTACTAGGTAGTAACATTACTTACCTTCTACTACTAGAAGGTAACTTAATTGTTCCTAATTGCATTATAGGTAGTTTTTTTTTTATATTAGATTTTAATTATTGATTTTAGTAAACATTATCTTTAAATAATTTACAATACATAAAAAAAATTGAAGTGTGTGTTTCAAGGTCTAGCTAGGTATGATATAATTATAATATTATAGTCTCTTTAGTGTTTTGTGGAAGGAATTTGAAACAAAAATAAAAATAAATCCCTACCTAAGCTTCTTTTAAAATTAACCAAACATCATGGAATGGAACAGTGTTGACAAGTTAGAAATATATTAAAATTTGTATTACAACAACCATGTCCAAGATCCAAGAAAGCCAAACTCAACGTCAATCTTAGCCCTCATATTTCCATAAAAACGTGAGTCGTCTCCGAACCAAAGGAATCATTATCTGAGCACAAACACTCGATCGGGCCGGTCTCCTTTGATCGCGACTCGATCGCGCACCGCTGGCTGTCAACAACCGGAGGTTGCGGGACTTGCGGGATAATTGTACATATTCTGCGGTTTGATGTTTGTAGTGGCAGATGGATTTTGATTTGATATTGATTGAGTACGACAGAATAAACCACAGAAGAGATTTTTTTTTTTCGTTTAATCTCTTTTCTGTGGAATAAAAACACTGAATGCCCAGAATAAAATATTGTTTATTGACAAATAATAAATAAAATAAAAAAACAATAAACGGGTTTCATCTCCTTGTTTTCACTAAAACTCTTCACGCTTCTTTGCATTTTTTCGCTATTTATAGGGTTCAAATTTAAAAGGTCCAAACGGGACTCTTATAACTAAACCTACGCTGTCTGTATCTATATAGGGTTCTTAAGCATAGGTATACCGTACTAAGCCTAAATGAGGTTATTGTACCCATCTATAAGAACAACTATTACTACGGGACCAACCCTGAAATCCGCCAAAAATAAAAACAGCTGTTCTATAGAAAACGGTCATCGACAAAATGAATAGAAAAGCAGTTTTTTTTTCGCGATTTCAGCGTCGGTCCTGCATTAAAAGTTGTATTAAATAAGTACCTACAATAACCTCCTTTCGGCTTAGTACAGGGTGTATGCGTAACCCTGTATATCTATATCATCTACCTACTAAGTACGTATAGGTAGGTAGACGTTAGGTACGTACCTAACGTACCCAGAGTATGAGAAACTCGAGTTAAACCGTCGATCACTTCCATGTCAAAGGCATGGTAAACAGGTTCACCTCCTCCCAGTACCGGCAGCCGACGGATTTGCATCAGAAAGCGAGGACCTAGGAGGGCTCTTCCCATAACGGGCGGAGCCGGGTGTCATTATGATGTTAACTAATGTAAAGGAAAGCTTTGGATAACAGCGTTGTTGTAGAAGGGAGGAAAGACTTTTCAGTGTGTACCAAGTTTTAATTATTAATAGCACATTACAATACAAGTGCGGAAAGGCAGTTATTATACAAACAAGAACAAATGTGACTATTTTAGACCTATTTCACAAAAGCAAACCTAACGGTAACCTTTTTGTAAGTCTATGGGCGACCGGACAATAACTTTACCATCCACGTACTTACAGTTTACCCAAAAAATATTTTCTAATTCTAAATACAATATATTTCATGTAGGTATATACCTATGACGCAGCTTATGCAGTTCCAACGCAAGTTCCATGCAGAAGGGGTCGGCATCGGTACTTCGCAGAGGCCGCGTTTGATCACTACTTATTAAAGCATCTACTTAATTGAATGACGCTTAGACAAGTGCACCATTATTTTTATTGAAGGGACGCGCCCCGACACCCTGATTGTACAGCCCGACCGAATTATCTGAGGTGTGGCCAAATGATGGAACTAAATGTCTTCAAGAAAAATCGTCTGGTTTGTTTAGACAATTCGATTGTGGCTCCCGTTCAATGTAATAGATTATGTTGGTCTATAAAGTTTGTTTAGCATGTAGTGTTCCTTTGATCAGGGTAAGTGGCCACCTGTAGTTTTTGTCTTCTTGTTAGTTGTGAGTTTGATATTCCTTTTGAGAATGGAGTACCTAGGTATAAGTTGTAACCACTTGTGCTGAAGATGTAGGTAAATAGATACTGAAGGGCTTGAGCTGAATCGGATATAAAGTTCTAAAATATGGGTAGATACCGACCGATCGGTTTATTACAGTTGAGTGGGAGCCACCACCGATTTTTTTTAACTAAACTGGCAACCTCAGTTCTCAGTTACTTAATTTATCATAATTTAGCCACTGTACAGATGAGTTGGTCGTTTTATATACGCAAATGTGAATCTCGAAGCAGCGCATTTTTTTTTTATTATCGCGGTTAAATCCTCGTTTGACCACCAACTCGCCTGCTAAGCTCGCCTGTTGGTAAGCGAAGATGAAACCACTACCACAGAAACCAAAAGATCATTAACAGAAACAACCTTTTATTCAAATGATGATTTGAATTATTTTTTTGGCAGTCAGTTTAAAAATATTATATTATTGGGTAGGTAGAGGTAGGTATTGTATTGTCACTAGACTTAAAGGTGTTTGCAGTTTCAGCAAAATCTGTTAGGAGGAACTGGTTCTAATTCAGCTGTAAGATTTGACCTACAAACAAGATAAATAAAAATTTGTAAAAAAAATTACTAGGTACGCAGGAATCCTGCATTTCTATATTCCACTATACATGTACAAAAACTGGCCCAAATTGTACCTATATATTTTACGCCATCTGGTAGTTAACTTTCGTACAAAAAAATTGTGCTCCCAGCATCTATTAGTTTTATGTAGTACCTAAGTCTATGTACCTAACGCAATAAACCACCATAGCCGACCCTATCCTAAAATATAGTACCTAAAAGCTTCCTGGGGCCTTACTGGCCTTACGCTCAACTCCTTACGCAGTCTCAAAATGACGCGAAAGATATGGTTTGGGTTTTTTTTTTATTTTCTGTAGTTCAACCTCTTTCAACTCTTCGGTTCTGTGGGTCAGCTTTTTTCATCACCTAAACTGGATTGCTTAAAACAGCTAGGCCCCTGACTGCGGATACCCCATGCATAACTTCAACTAGATGACTGTTACTCAAAGTAGCCTCCCCTCTAACAAAACTATTTTCCGATACACGGATTACGTAGATAAAATTAACAAACATGAAGTTTTTTTGTAATTTCTTTATTTTATTTTTTCACCATTTATCGTAAAACTTTCCTACGGCACGTCGCGCGTCGCGCACCAATATCCCGCCGCGTGTATGCGGGGCGAGCTCCGCGAGGTGGCGCCACCGGCGGCACACACACACACACACCCTCGAGAGGCTCACGCCGACACGATCACCAAATGGTAGCCGCGTTCAAACACAGATGGCGCCGTAACCAATCGTAATCGTGTCGCGTTTACAAACGTTACTCACGTCGACCAAATGAAATGTTTAAAACTAAAATTTTACAAAGATTAATTTTTATAGAAAATAATATAATGATATCCATCGTAAGTACACACAAGCACCATCTAGCTGCAGTTAGACTGCCACCTTACCCATACGATATAAACTCTCCGCGGCCGAGTCAACTCGAACATTGCTTAGCAGAGTTTTGTTTGAAACAATCGGCCGCGGATACCCAAGCGTTCCAAAACATCGAAAATACATATCAAAACAGTGTTACAGACTCTGCCATCCTCAGCGACGGCCCGAGTGTTCGCCGTGTCGTGTTCAGGTGACTGCCATCTTTTACAATATAAACATTTAATTAATACAAAAATTCGATCTGGAGATCTGAAATGTTCGTCACACTTTCGATACCAACTAGTGTCAAACAATAGTTAAACGAACAAGTATATAAAATACTAGTACAACAATAAACCTATAGGAAGTTATACATCACACTACAATCTTTGGATACAAAATCTCACTGACGCCCTCGTCGCTTTATTTGCAACTGGCGACCTTCTGACATCGCCTTTTAACACGAACTGGTCGAACGTACGGAACCTTCCTTGGTCCGAGATGTCGTCGGGACACAGTTACAAATAACGCACCGAGAGCGCCGCACCAGGGAGACAGTCACCGACGATACATTCCTTTAGAGACAATTTAATTGGTCTCTGGAATCGTTGCCAGCCGTCTCCCTCCCACACCAAGCCAGTCTCAAGAGCGAGCCGTGTCATACACGAATTGAGAAAAATTTAGAATATAAAGAAAAAAACACGTCCCAAAAAAAATTTATCCTCATCACATGAGCCCTTCAGTCCCGCAGTTATACGCATTACGATATCAAAACTCTACCTACCCGCGTGCGGACGCTATCCCGGGCGCCCAGTCGAATGCTATCCTTCTGGCAGCTTCTAGACCGTTCTAGACGCCCACCGCACTGACTCATTCCCTGCCTCTTCATACACACGACACAATATGCCATCACCGCTAACCTTTACAACCAACATTTATATTGCGATCTAGTTTTTACAACTTAGCTCCTCCACGAACGTTTAATTACATTTCCGGCGCCATTTTGAGTTCCCGCCGCGAGAAGATGGCGGCCGGCGGGAACTCGAGACCGCGGCCTCTAGTGCAAACCTATCTAGATATCGCCCTGTTGCGTCGGTACACTACAGAACACAGTATGAATGTATCCATCGCCTCATCTAAAGGGAAATTTACAATGTTGGCCGATTATGTCCACAAACTCGTTCGATCATAAACAAATCGTAGTCTATTTGTCAGAGTCGGAGGTGTAGAAGGCACAACCGAGACCGGGCCCGCTCCGACGCTTGAACGTTCGAACAACACCAAGCCACCGTACAGATACTATACATAAACATATTTATAGGACATAATATTTCAAAAGTCGTTAATCTACAAACCGTTATCCATTAAGTATAAACTACAATCGATTGGCAGTATTCGTTCACCTCCCCGTCGCAGCCGTGAAATTACTCGCGAGTCTTCTGTACACTAATATATATCTATATATATAGATGCTTGTGTCTCGGCGCTAACCTACTTCCCCGCCTGTTCGGCATGCGGCACTCGGCGGCGCCGATCTCACGGATCGCTTATAGCATACCTATGTTAAATCGAAACCCTAACAGATAGTAATGACATAAAACCAATTCTCCCCTTTCACCCATGGACGTACTTTAGGGTACCCTATCTTACAATTTCATCATTTTTGTGCTCTTGGCGAGGCGTACGCCGATGTTATACTAGCCAACAGCAGAAAAATAACATACACTTTCTGTCGAGTGCTACAGCCGCGGCCGACGGCGACGCTGGAGTTCGTCGCCGGCCGCTGCGTTGCAACGTGTATGGCACGTCCTTTACAATTCGTTCGAGAAGCCGACGCGAGCGCAACCCTCCACTTCGTATCGCGACATGATTTCCGAATCGAATACGCGCCAAAAAACTCTATAAAAGACATCAGTCTCAAATCAATCCCTCCTTATTTAGCAGTGCAGTTAGATATTCGCTTGGCGGGGTGCGCTCGCGACGGTCACATCGAGGTATCACCTATTCTAACCTATCACCTCTTGT
The DNA here is from genome assembly GCA_932305915.1 of Agriopis marginaria. Taxonomy (NCBI): domain Eukaryota; kingdom Metazoa; phylum Arthropoda; class Insecta; order Lepidoptera; family Geometridae; genus Agriopis; species Agriopis marginaria. Next base: position 12,331,105 of record OW029914.1, on the reverse strand, counting down.
GATCCCTTCAACCGTGTTACATTACACTAGTGGGGACGTGCGTCCCGTGTACCTGTCACCGACCGACTGGCCGATCGAGCACCGCGTTCACAACTTTACATTTTACATTACTCAATTTCGAACGCGTTTTCGATCGGTCAGCTTTTAAGAGTTTGAAAAGATAATTGTACAAGTTCAAACTCCCATAAGCCGATTACGTTCGACCATTCCTACTAAAACAAAATAATATAAGAAAACCGTGAACTCAACCCGAGCCTGCGAACAACCTCATCCTGACTGCTATGCTATGTGTAGTATCGAAAACCGCCGTGTATTTAGTCCAACCACTATTTCCCGTACTATTACAATATTTTCTCTTTTAATATTATATTCTTTTATATAATTTTCAGGTACTGTGGTATTGCTTATAATGTAAAAATATATGAACTTCGAGGTCATTCGTTTAGTATTCTGTATAAATAGTGGCGGTATATTGGTGTCTCAGAATTTCACTAGAAAAATAACAAATGAAAAGCCGGGTTATGTTTCATTGGCTTTTCCAAGAATATGTATATCTTTGTTAGTTGAATTTCGTCACTGGATTTACAATTTAGTGACTTAGTCCTTAAAGTATAAAATGCATTTTTCTAGTGATAGTGTTTTCTATTGCACAGTGTCTGTGTGGAACAGTTAAATGAAACCAACGGTGTCGCGAGTAGTAGTGTGTGTACGATTGTGCTGTGTATGTGTGTGGTGCGACGAATGCTACGCTAACACCCACGCTGTCAAAACGTAACACTCAGATAAATTATCTTTTAGCAAAACATCAATTAATATCAGAAATATAATTAAAACTAACGTACTATTATAACTCTGAATTATTATTTTTTACATTTTTTAAATATTTTTTTATTTTTTATAGTTGATTCGATCCGTAACTATAGTGATCTATTTAACAATGAGCGGGAACCGGGGCGGCGCGGGCGCATATGTCACACTCACAACTTAAAACTTCAAGATATACTTCGAAAGAGAAATGGATAGCTTCTAGTGAGATCAAGATGGGGACAGCATATCTGAACTTGTAGTCACATTTATTGCGTTAAAAAAATCTGCGGAAGAACGGGCGACTAGATTGAAACATTAACAGCAATAAACAATTGGATCTAACACCATAGGAACGACGGTCGTCACTACTACTGTACAACAGAACATTTGAGATCGGATTTGCTGACATTTTAATAGACAGAGAACACAACAACTACACAAAAGTTGCTAAAAAAGAAAAAGAAGATGGCGCTAAAACCAACTTTAAACAATAAGAAAATATAGTGAGTGTAACATGAGCGCTGCATATAACGTGAATCACAATTAATATCATGTAATAATTGACTATCTTACCAAACTGCACAACGAACCGACATTCGGCCAACAAACTAATACGACCATTGGACCAGCGGGAAAAGGACAGGATCAAACAAGAAGAAAGAAAGAGACGGAGGCGTTAGAAAAGCACAATTGGAGTAAGGGCAAGAGGGTGGGTAAAAGGTAGTTTGAAATGTGTATCAACGAAAAGTCGACCAAAAAGACAACGTATTTAAAACAAATTAGATGCCACTGCACGACTATTATAACGAAAGAAAGAAAAGAAAGAAAAACGAAAGTATAACTAAGCTTGACAACAACACTATATAGTAAAGGACAATATAGTGTAGAGTACAGGGAATATGTAGTGAACTAAGATTAAGTGAGGGGAGGCTTATCCTAAAATCTCTAAGAAAGTGAAAAAGTGGATAGGTTCAGTGTGCCGAGGCCAGGGAGGGCGAGCGAGGTATCACATTAGCAGCACGAGCACTCTACGCAGGCGGTGAGCCGACGGAAGACCGGTCAAGGGTTCTAAAGGCCCGACACGATGGGTTGCGGCGGGGGTTGTTATTCCTAATAGCTGCTTTTAGACTATTGTCGACAGGACGACAATTATAAAAGTATATGTGAATTTGGGGATATCCTGGTTTTAAAAAGAAGTTTTTGCTATAGCTAAGAAAATGATGTTAGTAAAAGTATGTGTATCATAATTACGAAAATTACCAAAAAGCTATTGAAGTTTTAGTAGTTTTTGTGATCGATAAAGTAACGGACGGAATAGGATAGTCAACAACAACAAAAGCCCAAGCCGTCTCATCATACTAGGTTCTAATCAAAGTCGAAAAAAAACCCGAATGTTTCCGAATCAATCGACACACACTATTGCCTATTACCGACATAGAACTCACACAGAGCTAGCTTCACAACATGTACTAGATAACATTTTATGTTATTTAATTCATTAATTAATAATTATATCTAAGTATGTAAATAAAAAAAGATTTTTTTTAACTGCCCAAATATGTTAACTTGAAATATAGATCGAAATGATTTTTTTTTATACTAGAAGAAGAATTGCTGCGCAAACTCTAGATAAGAACATATACCTAGATCAACATTTATTTATCGAGAAAATTGCTTTGTCAGCACAACTGGCGGGAGAAAAATACTCTATAAAATTTAAATCTTCACCTAAATATAAACTCTGTAGGTCTTAAAGATCTATGGAACTAAAATTACACTTTGTACCATAAAGTTGTTTAAAATTAAGCCACTAGTTGCGGGGAAGCGCCGCGCACGACTTAAATGACGTGATACTAATTAGGCCACAACCAACATATTTAGTTTAACGTTGTTAGGGGATTTTGATTATCGCAAATATTCAATATTACAATTGTGTTTTTTATCCGACCGACCGACCTATTGCCCAGGGATTTTAATCCGGAAAAACGGTTATACATCTAATCTAGAATATTCTGCAAACAAGACGACCCTGGAATAGCTATCAAACAATATAAACTCTCCACCTATCTAAGCAAAGGAAACAATGCCTAGAGGGAATTGATGAAATAAAAATTACGTGGCGCCTCCTCGCAAGCCTTCTGTAAGATAACAAGCTATACGCAACACAGAGTATGTTCGCGCTCCCTGCCTCGCCCGGCGAAGGAACCAGCTACCACCGCCGGGAGTTGACACCACAATTACCAATAGCTAAGACTTCAACGTTTATACCTCATCAATTCCACAACGGACCAAAACAAAGCATTGAAACGGACATCACCGACAATAGACAAATGGCAAAAGAAGCAATTAAATTATATCATTTAAAAATTTGTTAATACGACTTTCAATGCTTTGGTTTTTGGTCTAGTATCGAGTTGATACGGTATAATCTATATAGGAGCTATAATCCTGGCACCAATACACCTCCCGCACCAACTCCCGAACAAAACAAAGTTATCCTAAACTTACAATAAGTAATCCGCGCCGCCCCTGTCTTCATACGTCTATTTTTTATGTAGAAATGATCTTTATATAGTTTTTTTTTATTTGTATTATTTTTCGGACGTCACAACTTATGTCACTCTATTTTTTACGACTTATGGTCAGAGGAAAATTTATTGTAAATTAACCTACACAAGGATCGTGTTAGAATGCATCTCGTACAATTGGCATTGTAGATTCTGAAGATGCAGTCTAATACATCCGACTATTTCTATTTTTCTTAAAGGTGAAAGATAAAACTATTTTTTATTTAATTTTAATTGTAAGGTCACGCGCCTGCGTATTTTCAAACGATTTATGATATAAACTATAACATGTGATGTCGTAATCTTATAGCGCAGACGCATACTGGTTTTTTTGCATAATTAATTATAATTATTGCATGTTATTAAAAAACCCTAAGAAAGAAACGATTTCACGTTTTTTTTTTTATATTTTGTAAAATAAAACGTTGCTATGACGCGTAATGCAAAAGAATGATCGTTATATTCGTAGCGAAAGATCAACAAGTCGTCTATATAGTTTAGCGGCCATACACACATAAGCGGATAACTATTGAAATAAAAATATACAACTTGCGTTTAACTTACAAAAGAAAACATTTGAATCTAGAGATATAATTCGTTTGACTGCTTAAATCGAGTTACAGCTACATTGACTCAGTTAATAGGAATAAACGAAGCTTAAAGACCTATTTGAATAAACGCGGTATTCACATCCACTGTGCTCGCAAGAAAGCAACATGCGGTATTCGTTTTTTTTTACCGCGTAGTAGGTACACCGCACTACATGCTAAAGTTATGCAAATACTCTGCGGAATCCACGGATTTTTCGCTAAGTACAGTGGCGGCGAATAATGTGTGTGTAAATAGGCCTAAAATTTAATATCGCTATGCGATCCGACCGAAGCCATTATTTCAATAACGAACTGGTAGCAAATCTAAGGAATATTGGTCGATAAATTTCTCGCAGCTTGGTAGCTTTTCTCAAGTTTTTTTTTTTTGCTATACTTATGGACGACTTTAATGACATGCGGATTGGCTTAAATGCACAGGATTGTTTCGCGTATGTAGTACCCGCAATTCTCTTCATAATTGTTGTTAATTATGATGCGTGTTATACGCAGGACGTGGGGCTGGGGGAACCGAAGTTCGTATTGGGCACGCGGATAAATTTCGCGTGCGTAAACAAATCCGCATAACACTATAAACGCCGTAAGAAATTGTTATTGAAATCAGACTTCAGTAATTTTATAACATTATTCGATATATTTTGCATTGCAATCATTCATATTTGACAGCAATTTTTCACAGATAACAAGAGTAAGATATAAATTGGTGATGAATAAGAACGAGATACAACATGAGTGTAGTCCGTTTTACACCATTTGGATGAACGCCATCTGTTATTAAAAGTTAGGCAACTTAGAATACGAGTCGTTGTTAAATAATTTTCAGGTGTAAGTTCAAGAGTTTTAGACTCTTATTCTTTTATAAATATTTTAATCCAAAGATAGGTTAAACAGGTGTACGTATAGTTAAACAAAGGTGCCATACGGAGCTTGGACGTGGCGCTGCGCCGAAACACGTGACACAAAGCTACCAATAAAGGGTGAAACACGTCCCGAGTGATGGCCACCGCAAAACGTTTCAAGTCGACGCTGATCTGACTAAAACAACCATTAAATAATAAAACAATTGAAATGCAAGCCATTTATCTTGTCACGTACAGCACAATTTTAGTTGACTAATTTGTTGTCCCGTAGATTTAATATTCGTCATGCAAAACTGTCCCGTACATAGCACGACATAAAGCCCAGATTACAATGTCGAATCAAACGTTGTGCAGAAGCCCCAATGCAGGTAACCGTCGCAATAAAAAATAATTATAATGAAAACAAAAAAAAAATGCATAAATACATTAGTAAAGTAAGGTGTTGAAGGCACGTCTGACGCCCGGTGTAGTTCTGAACTTATGACTACTGCGTCCCGCGCAATCATATATACTTACATACATATATACACGCACACACGCACGCATACGCCTCTGCTCAACAACTATTAGGACACAATCAAATAAGCAAAACTTTAATAAAATGTATCTTTTGTGATTTCTCGAACTCGTGACGTTGGGTTTTGAACTCTAATGCAAGAAAGGTACCTGATTTACTTTAAAAAATGATTTTTTATACACCACATTTTTTTTATTGTTCCTAATATTTGTTGAAGGGGCGCTAAACACAGGGTGCTTACACAACCAAACTTAACCTACCCTCCGGGCGTGGCCGCGGCGTGCGTCTCGCTCGCACGTATAGGCGGATACGAATATACGACAAGGCAAACTATACTTTTGTCTTTTCTAATGGCAGTGATTTTCAATCTTAAACTACACACAAAGATTTCACAAATCTTCAACTAGGAAAAGATTTTTTACAAAGAAATTTTCCTAATTTTTTACAAGTCTAAGACTTAACATAATCTAAAAAGAATTATATTCATGCTGATTGCTTTTAAATAGGAAAATAACAATTTTACAGGCCTCCATAAACTTGACGTACGTAATTCATTTTAAATCACAAATAATTTTGATTTCATGTCATCTTTAAAAATTATTTTTAGAACCCAAAAATGTGTCCATTTAAATTTAAACTTGTTGGTTGCCAAATTTAGACAATAATAACCCTACTAAATAACATAAGACCCGCGGCCGCGCCCGCGCCTACATTCTGTAAACGTTTAAAATCGTTCCGATCGTCCGCCTACGAGTATCACAGCAGTGCGTCACTTATCTAAATGATTCGAGATAGCCACTTTACCTTGACCCCCCGCGCTCATGCACTCATATATTAAGCACAATTCTAATGTCACTGTTATACATATAACATTTTTCAAACAATCCTTGCTCTTTACTATTGGAAATATGAGCACATGGTTTGCATAACGGCAAGTCCCACGTCTGCTCATAACAGTCGCAGTGGGACCCCGAGGTTTTTAAATCTTTTAAATCAAGTATCTAGTTTTAAACTAGTATTTTTGGTTGCTGTCAAGGTTTATAGAAGCAAACGCGAAGGAGGTCAAGCGAAAGTGGATAAAAACAACCCCTGTAAACACCCGGTGCCTTGTATAATATAGGGTTGGCTCCGTTTCTTGGCAAACAAAGCTACAAGTACCTTCAGAAACAAAAGATTACAAACTTTTCAACATGACAAAAGCAATTTGATTGGATATATCAAAGAGTTATTCGGTTATCGGTTTTAAATCAATACAGTGTATAATAAAAACATAAGTTAATATACTTTTGTCGCTGTCTGTACCAGAAAAAATAAAATTCATGCTATTTGGTAAATTTTAAGCAAAAAATAGCGTTTTATAGTAAAGTGCATGCGTGGTAGCCAACCCTCGCACACACCCGTGCCGTACATCTAGTGTAAACAGACAAAAAACTATAATTAAATAATCAATATTAAAAAAACACATACACCTACAAACTAGATAAGTGGATTTTTACTTTATTATGTTCGTCACACGAGCCCGCCGGCGCGTGTACTTCAAATTTCATCCGTAATTTCATTTCCATAAAGCCGAATTTCGCAAATCACCCGGCGGACCTGACGTGTAAACTTAAAAAAAATATGACTTAAAATCAGGAATCTTAGTTCCACCATCATTGATAAACAACCGCCAAAAATAAAACCTATTTACAAGAAAATTTGCCGATACATGATACGTTTAAAAAAATAATAAAGCTCGTAGCTTAGTTCGGACGCCTCTCACAGAGGTCTCTTCAAGGCCACAAATAATTGTGTGTAATTTTGAAATTTGATTTCATGCGCGATCGAGGTCGGTGCGACGAGCGACGCATCGCGACAAGTCGGGCGACGCGTCGCCCGATCGCTCCGACGACTAATAAAAGGTTTTAGTTTGCTGCACTGGCAACTGACGCCGACATCCCCCGCCGCCGCGATCCTACCACGATATAATTATGTATTATCTATGTCCGGTTCCTATATCAAAAGCAGATCGTTCCACCAACAAATAGTTCACTTTGGAACATTTTTCTGATTTCCGTAACAGTTCCCCGTAAACGTTACAGCTGAATAATACTTCCGTCGTAAAATAATCTACTGTTAGCCTTCGACCAAAACAAAATTAATAGACGCGCTCAGAAGAAGAGCATTTTTGAAGATTACAAAATGAGCGCCGGCGCTCACTTCGTTTCAGTCGGTCTCTAGCCGTAGGACGTGCGACACGCGTCTATTGTTACATGATAACGAAACATCTGATAAAATATGCCTTTGTCTGCTTTCCCGAAGTGTAAATTCACAAAAAAAAAACCGCTATCTATTTTTTGCAACAAATGTCCTGTACATAGTTATAATTAGGTGTGAAAGTATACGGTTTTGCTTCGTTTTATTAAGCAAGTTCTATGGTTATGGCCCGTCCATTCATTTTATTTAAGTCGAAGCTGTTAGCACATTTCATTGTGATTACGTTCCTAGCCGACTAGCCGAGGTGAGGTGAGTTCCCGTCAGATAATGAAACGTTTAAATATAACAAGCGTCGGGCGAAACGATCCGTTTTCAAATGTAAGAACGGGCCGTAGTTATCAAACATATAAAGTATGTTAAGGTGCAAACATCATCAGTACCAAGACCCGGTCCGAGCTCCCTCCCAGCGACGCTACTTATAATACTTGATTATTACAACGAAATTATAATAAAGCTCAAACATTTTTATCACAATACCTTAACGACTACCCCGTCGAAGGACAGAGAACGCGCTACTATCTCTTTGCCTCTCGTTCACGCGTCCTCGTAGCTCCGACGCTAGATTCCGTAGCTCGAGCTACTTTTCACTAAATTTTGAATAAAAAGAAAACGCCTTGAAAGGAATGTCCCGATTGACCGTAGCGCCGAATATATACTACTATAATTATGTAAAATACTATATACACATATGTCATAAAGCTGTGAAACTCAACTGAACGCTGGAGAAACGATGAGACCGCACGACGCGGCTACTCCAGCGAGCGAGCGGGACAACAATATACCCGCAAGTTGCTCTTAAAACGCGACGCGACATAAAGTCGAGCGACAATTGTCGAAAAACAATACCAGTATCAGAAGTCAAAACCATCGCGCCGATCCGACAAAAATTGCTCGACTTTTTATCGCAAAGCGTGTTCAGATATTAGGGTCAAAACCAACTTGTACGGTTGTATAACGGAAACCAAAGCAGAACTATTCTTCCGCTGCAAAATTTACATTAAGACTTTGTTCATTGAACCATCTTGTTATGATTTTTCTTGCGTTGTAACATATTTCATTGTACATTTCCGTTGTGCAACGATGCAAACAGCTCTTAACCCAGGGGTCGGTGTTCCCGTGTTATTGATAAAATTAGTTAGTCCTATAGTCTTTATCTCTAGTGGTGGTGGGGAGTCCCGGTCGCGGGGGGGGAACGGCGGGGGGCAGCCCGGCGAATCAAATCCGATTTGGCGCGCTACCATTGAATGTGTCCTGAAACGATACAATATAAACAATACAATGTTAACCTCCTCTTTCTTAATTAGAACATTACGGCTAGCTGTTTAAAGCAATTCAGTTTAGGTGATAAAAAAAATTGCGCGACTGCAAACCGTATCTAGGCGCGTTAAGGTTCACGTTCGCGTGATTTTCCGAACTGCGCGGTTTTAATGTTAGTTTGATAACAAAACAATTGCCTCTAACTGTGTTTCCGCAGCATTACAGTGCAATTTTTTTTTTTACGATAATTAGTCCGCGTTTGACCTCCAACTCGCCTGTTGGGAAGCGACGATGTGGTCGAAGATGAAGCACGCAGACTTAGAAGATACCTATTCACTGTGGCCTTGAAAAGGCCCAGATTATATCTCTCAGAAAACAAGGAAGCTGGCAGGTTATTCCAATCCTTGGCCGTACGGATTAGAAACGTAGAATCGAAACGTTTGGTACGTATCCAAGGAAAATACACAATGGTTCGTCTGTCCTACCTTTAAACGGATGTATTTTTCAAACCGTAATAGACAGCCAGCAAAATATGTATGGCAGATTAACTAAGAAAAAAAAAAAAAAAAAGTATAAACGAGCAGAGGGTCCCCATACGACAAACGTATTTTTGTATTAGCTATAGTAAAAACGGTAATACATACAAGCACCAACTTGGTATGATTATAGTACACACTCTAAAGTATAACATCAAATAATAAATAATGGCCAAGTGTGAGTCGGTGACAAATTTCTGTTCATTACCATGTTAATATACTCGAGCATCACTGTAGCAAAAATAACTATGTGACTGCGTGGCAATCGCTTCGACGATTTTTACTTACGACAACCTTAAAGTATTTTATGGTGATACGGAACCCTCAGTGCGCAAGCCCGACTCACACTTGGCCGGTTTATATTTTGTTACGAAGACTCCGCTGAGTTCAGCTTTGATAAAAAAACTCTGTATGTTTGTTCGCTTTCACAACTAAACGGCTAGGCCGATTTTAACGAAATTTGGCAGGAAGATAGTGTGCACCATGAGGACGGACATAGGGTAGGTTTTTTCTCCCAAAAAATGCGGAAAACTGAAAAACCACGGGTTTCAACTAGTAAACTATCAAGGAAAAAAGTAGACTCACAATTTCCCTACTGGTAGGCGCGGGCGCACGGCCGCCGCCCGCGCCCGCGCCCGCGCCGCTCGCGCCTCCGCCTCCGCCTCCGCCTCCGCCCTGCAACACAACACTCTCTTGTAGCCGACCAAGGACCTACTACTCATGCCTGACTATTTCTTCTCATATATTAACGTACTTCAAAAAAAGTTTATTTTTTTAATTTTTATAGAATAAGTGGCAAACAAGCTACTGGCCACCTGATGGTAAGTGGTCACCGCTGCCTATAGACACCTACAATACCCGGGGCATTGTCAGTGCGTTGCCGACCTTTGAGGACTCTATTCACCCTTCGTTGTCGCACAGTGCATGACTTCCACGCATCTATAATATGCGGATGGCATTTCTGGCGATGGCGGCCGGTTCGGTGGTAAAACCGGGATGGAGGGATAAGGTCAAAAAGTTTATCAGAGCATTTCCCGTTATAATATCTGTAGAATAAGCTGAGCGAACCAACTTCTTTGCGCAAGCTCAGCGGCTCCAACTTGCCAGATAGGTTCGGATCATCGACAAGTCTAACGGCTCTTCTCTGCTAGGAGTCAAGAGGATCGAGCTGGTACTTCGGTGCACCACTCCAGAGATGTGAGCAATACTCCATGTGCGGCCGTAGCGGCGCTTTATACAATACTAGTTTAAAATACTACTTTATATAATCCGCCCCGGCTTCGCACGGGTATTATTGGAGTTTTAGCAAGGATACCTAATCTTTTTGAAAATATAATATAGCCTGTCTATGTATGATAGTGTAGATTCCCAACAGTAGAAGAATTTTTCATATCGGTTCAGTAGTTTCGTTGCCTATTCAATGCAAACAAACAAACAACCAAATCTTTCCTCTTTATAATATTAGTATAGAAAAGGCGCTGGTCCGGTGTGAAGTACCGCTTGACTCTATCGAGTACACCGAGGTTACTGGACGTTACGCCAGCTTTGCTCTTCAAGTGACTCCTAAACTGGCCCTTGCTAGAAATGTCAACGCCCAAAATGCTGATGCTTGTCGACAGGATGAGAGGAATGCCCTGAAAACAGGGTGAACTCGTAAATGGGCTTTTCTTTGCAGTGAAAGCGATAGTTTGCGTCTTAGTGAGGTTGAACTGCACCACATTTTTCACGCCCCAGTTAGTTACTTGCTCAAGAGAGAAGTTCTAAATTCGATTATTTGTGGCGCATGTTACGCTGTCTCCGTAGATTGTGAAATTATTCCGAGAAACTACAACATGGGGTTCTTAAAAAGACGAGTTAATAATATTCTTAAAGGGTCAGCAACGTAGTTGTGATGCCTCTGCTGTTCTACAAGTATCCACAGGCGACGTTGTCTGCTTACCATCAGGCAGCCCGTCTGCTTGTTTGCCACATAATATGTTTGTTTTATTTTATCGGTAGTGAATTGTTATCTCAAGTTTCCTTTGTAAGTGCTAAAGGGGAAAAATTAAAAAGTGTGATGTACCTAACACTAGGTATAATGACTTCCATGAATTTTATCTGGGTTTCAAGATTTATTAGCTCTTTATTTTAATTTAAAATGTATAAATAGTATTGTGAGTCGTCTGATAGCCTAGACACCAGAGGTTTTTGCCTTGCAAAAGGTGGTGTAATAATGATTTTCACATTTATTGTTTAGGTCTAGACTCTAGACTACCTCATGGTGGTGTGGAAATGAGTGTGCGTAACAATAAAAAAAAAATACATTCCACCAGTTGTAACTCATTAAGTATTAGAATTACAAAATCGATTTACATAACAAAATGTAAAGTGTTTAGTTTTCTAAATGTTTTCGATATACGTGTTTGTAGTAGGATCAACACTTCGGGAGTAATTTTGAGGAAAATACCCAGTATAGGTAGTTTTTTGGTGAAAAATTAACCAATTTTTCACACCTAAAATCCAAGAAGCTTGCGCTCGCCATCCCTAAGGTCGAAAACTTGTATTTTTCATCTTGTATCAGTCTAGACCTAAACAACATATGTGACAATCATTACTACACCACCTATTGCAAGGCAAATGCCTTTTTATTTCTCTATTGACTGGGCGAGCGCGCGACGCTCGAGAATCACCGCAGTTACATTGGCGGATCCAGGGGGAGCCATGGGGGCCATGGCCCCCCCAAAACACCTAGCAATTCCATACATTCGACTCAATTACGCAGTTACCTGGTGTTCCTCGTGTGCGGGACGCGCGACACACATCTTGTCGCAGTAGTCGGCCAGGATGTCGCGGAACCGCGTCCAGCACTTCTCCGGCACCGTGATCGCCGTGCGGAAGTTGCTCTTCACCTACCGTACGGACATGGTATAATAATATACTCCGCCAAGTATAGCGCTCCGAGAAAAAATGTCACGTGGCCGTCCCGCAATGATGTCATCAATGTCATGGATACACGCACATGTGCATAAGCAAGAGCTGAATAAGTAACTTACAACAAGTTCGAGAGAGATGACGATACACGAAACAATGGCGGACTCTCTGTGTTAACAGTAGCGTGAAATTATAACTCCCCAATTTCCGTATATTTTATTACCTATTGTGTTTAATATATTCAATTAACAGTGCTTAACTTGAATTGCTTTGCTTAGGCGGACATACCAAATAACAATTGAAATGCTTTTTGTATTTTATTTAATAGATTATTAATTAATTTGTTTCCCAATATCTGTTTGTTATAATAAAGTTGCAACTGGACAGTGACGTCATTGCGGTACATCTCCCGGAGCACTAGACCTTGTTTTCTTGGATCATGCGCACGGAGACAGCTCAGTGTGGAGCGCACTCGCCCGCCACCAGGCGTCAAGTGTCCGTAACAAACAACACTCAAGTGACAGAAGGCAGAGACCAAAGAGAATATAACCGCTATCGCTCAAGAGGTGGGACTTCCCCAGAGAAAAGTATTTATGAAACAGGTGCGACTACTATACAGACAAGCTTATATGTTACAGTAGTGTAACAAACGTAGAAGTTTGATTTCGCATCCGTTTCAAACGCCAAGTTTTTGTATTGAAGTTGCGCAAGACTGCAGTGAAGGGGACGCAGAAGTGGCACCCTCATTGGGGAAAGGCATTACAGGTAAATGAGGGTTCCACTTCCATAGTCGCTCGGGAAGGCTATGAAGTGTTTCTGAATTATAATTTTTGTAAATTGGTAAAATGGGGTATCATATAGTTATAATACTCATTACTGCCAAAAACTATAGTTTTTAGCTAATCTGCGTTTGTTAGGTGCTGGAGATGGGACAAAGCTCAACTAGCTTATTAATGTTTGTGTAAAGTCAGTGGCCTGTCACAAGATTATGGCATTTACAACTGAGCGCTACCGTGCTTCTGATTGAACAGTTTCTGATTATTTAGTTGCAGGTTATCATTATGATCTAAGCTGACACTAGGGTGGGCGAATGAATCCATTCGAGGGAAGAGAGACGGCAAATAAATAGAAAAGCACGTACCGAGTCCATGGATACAGACTTGTAATGGAATATGTATTCTCAAATTCAGATGTGTTTACAGATCATTGAATATTGACATGGCGGGTGATTCACCCGGGATACGGGTGCGTATTTGCGTAGCATGGTATATTTTTTTAACCGTGGTACCGTTGACTGGGAACGGCGACCGTGGATTGGTCACTGTTCTACTGAAGAAATATTTCTCCCGCAGTCCGTTTAACTGTACTGCGAAAAGTTAAAAAAACCGGTGGTACAGTTAACAGTACCATGCAACCGTACTACGGGTGAATCTCCACATAGTGGGAACAAAGAACCTTGGTTAAATTAAGACCTAATGAATGAAATAAAGGGTATTGAATAATATATGGTCAAGTGAATAAAATAAGGTCAGATGAACAATTGCAAGGGAACAAAGTAAGGTCTTGTGAAATAAAACAAGGTTTAATAAATAAAATTAAGCCTAATAAATAAAAAAAGGCAGAGTAAATAAAATAAAGCCAAGTGAAATAGACCTAAAAAATAAAATAAAATAAAGCCTAGTGAAATGGGCCTAATAAATTAAATAAGGGAGCGTGAATAAAATAAAGCCTAGTGAATTGGGCCTAATAAATGAAATAAGGCAGCGTGAATAAAATAAAGCCTAGTGAATTGGACCTAAGAAATTAAATAAGGTAGCGTGAATATAATAAAGCCTAGTAAAATGGGCCTAATAAATGAAATAAGGCAGAGTGAATAAAACAAAGCCTAGTAAAATGGGCCTAATAAATGAAATAAGGCAGCGTGAATATAATAAAGCCTTGTGAAATGGACCTAATAAATAAAATAAGGCAGCGTAAATAAAATAAAGTTAAGTGAAATGGGCCTAATAAATGAAATAAAGCAAAGTGAATAAAATAAAGCCTATTGAAATAAAATAAGACCAAGTGAATTATAATAAGACTTGAGATTTAATTGGAATACACATAAAAAAAAAACGTAGCATAAAATTAGTTTTTATATCAGATACAGTGGAATCCGTTTATAACGACGAGCGAGGAAGCGGAGAACCTGACACCTTCGCGGAACTCCAGCATTTTTATCGAATAAAAATGACTACGATAATGACTTACTATATACTTACTAACATTTTACAACACAACCTTTTTTCCAAAGTTTCATCAAAATCTGACAAGGATTTTCCGTTTTTTTTTAAACTAATAGTTTTATATGAAAGTATCGGAGTTCCGGGTAGCCGGACGACTCGTTACACAACACTGTCTTTGAGACATCTTTATATTTTAAAGACCGCGTTTTGGTATTCAGTACGTGATAAGCGGACCCACGCTGGGACGTGTACATGGTTACAAGTGACATGGCGCTGGGCGGCCGGGTGAGAGGGTTCAGTATATTGTCTACGTTCATACCTCGCTGACTTTCATGTAAATCCCGCGATTGTTCTGTCCAATGTCGAAGTAGAAGTTCTTGTTGTCGACGCGCAAGTGGCGCCCTTCCGGCAGCTCGCCCTTGTACCTGCACAGGGGAAACCGTCATGAGGGGCATAACTCGACATGTACTTACTGCCGTACTGAGACATGTGAGTGACGTCACTAGACACGTGAGCGACGTGCATGTGAATGTTGTGTAGTGTAATGGTATACTCACCCGCGTTCGTCCGATTCGATATCGACCAGTAGATTGGTGACGGCATCGCAATGACATCATGACATGTGAGTGATGTCACACGACATGTGAGGCGTCGTGCATGTGCATGCGAATGTGATGTAGTATAACACCCACCCGCCGTCGCCCGCTCCATAGTCATCCAGCAGATCGGTGACGGCATCGAAATGATATCATGACATGTTAGTGCCGTCACACAACATGTGAGTGACGTCACACGACATGTGGTTGACGTCACACGACATGTGATTGACGTAACACGACACGTGAGTGACGTCACGCGACACGTGAGTGACGTCACACGACACGTGAGTGACGTCACTAGACACGTGAGCACTGTGCGTGTGAATGCGGTGTAGCACTCACCCGCCGTCATCCGCTCCGAAGTCGTCTAGCAGGTCGGTGAGCGCGTCCCTGAACTCGATCATGCCCTGCGCCGGCAGCGCCACCTGCGAGCGCGGGCCGCCGCGGGACACGGTCTGCGACACGCGCAGGAAGCGCCCGCGCGAGTTCTCCTTCAGGTCGAGGTAGTAGCGCCGGTTGTCCTGCGGACCCATGCCGGGCTGCTTACATACTATGGCCGCCACTGGATGCTTCTACGACGGCCGGCGTCGGCGGTAGCACGACACCACGCCGGCCGTTGCTTATTACACGGTCACAAACACCAATTATAAGTACTTTTAACAGACTTCAAAAGTTAAAGGGGTTTTTAATTCGGTTGTATTTTTGACGTGATAACGTCTTATAAATCTGTGGGCTTACTCTTGACATTCGATTTCAATCGTAATTTGGGATTGGGATCGAAAACATGCCATTTGGTACTCTTCAATCGCGTCAAGAGTATCGAAAGCGTCGAGTTGAGTCGATTTTATTTAGTTCCATAAAATTCCACCATTATCGGTTCTAATCGTGCGCTTAGTTTAGAATTCAAGAGTACCAAAATGCCATGTTTTCGATCCCAATCCCAAATTCGATTGAAATCGAGTGTCAAGAGTAAGCCCACTGGGCGCGTTAAGGTTCACGTTCGCGTGATTTTTCATACTGAGCGGTTTTAACGTTAGTTTGATACCGCGTAAGCAGTTGGCCGTATGGCCCCTGAACTACGTTGTGAACCGAATTGGATTTTTTATATTTTTTATTTGAAAAGATATTTAATTTCAAACAAATCAAATTAACAAAACATGTTTAGCTAACATCAGCAGGCCTAGCACGGGCCGTGGACAAATTGTCTTTCCACCGTTTTTATCCCGCGAGAAAAAGACAAACGTATCCATATTCTAGCTTTGTTGCGTCTAGGCGTGGATAAAAACGGTGGAAAGACAATTTATCCACAGCCCATGCTAGGCCTGCAGGATTATTATGGATGTCCATCTCGGTCACGCGCGTGGAGCGAGTAAGTACATGAATGCGATTGCATGTGATCGTGATCAGAACCCTAATCACGAACGGACATACATAATAATCCCGATGTTTGCTGAACATGATTACTTAGATTTTGGGCACAGGAGACCTTATGGCTACCTGTCTTAAGCGATTCTGTTTAGATTGCGAAAAGTTGCGCGACCACAAACCGTATCTCGGCGCATTAAGGTTCAGGTTCGCGTGATTTTCAGCGCTATTTCGAGCTCGCGTTAAGAAGTAGCCTGACTTCACTTTACCATCGCCACGTCCGCGTAAGAAGACATCAGGGATACGGTTTTGAGAGGCAAGTGATTGATTATACGAATGGAGACGTAGTGTAGGGTGGCACGGCAGTATGTCAGACGCTGTATTTACCTTGAGCATCATCTCCGACTTGAGCTTGCCGTCCTCGGGCACGTTATCCGGGTTGGGCGGGCCCAGCGACGAGTAGAAGTCGCTGAAGCTGGAGAGGTGGTCGCGGAACTCGGCCGCCGTCGACATCGCCAGGAAGATCTGCGACCGGCGCCCGTCCGCGCCGATCTGTACGCAACACGTAAGATAATAACTTAATGCCGCAAAGAAAATAAATACCAATGAACAAAACATGCAGAATTTGCATGCAGAGAGAACATGCAGTCACACAGCGGGCAGTGGAGAGAGCTATGCTCGGAGTTTCTGTGCGCGATAGAATCCGAAACTTGGATATTCGCCAAAGAACCAGAGTCACCGACATAGCTGTTAAAGTTTGCAAATTAAAGTGGCAATGGGCAGGCCACATCGCTCGAAGAACCGATAACCGATGGGGAAGAAAGGTTGAGTGGAGACCACGAACCGGAAGACGCAGCGTAGGTAGGCCTCCCACTAGATGGATCGACGACATAGTGAGAGTCGCTGGCAGTGTGGAGGTTAAAGGGGGAGGTTTTCTTCCAGCAGTGGACTTCTTCCGGTTGATGATGATGAAAACATGCAGAATTTAGGCTTATTTCATTTACTAAGTGCGAGCATACTCGCTTAGTGTTATCAAGGTATTATAAATAAAGGACGTGTTTGTTTGTGATCTATATAAATAAAAATTAAATGTTGTTCTTTAGTATCCGCACTGGAGGAAGGTTGGACCGATCTGGCTAATTCTTTGCAATGTTGGTAATGGTTCGAAGATAATTTTTAGAAAACCCAGTGCAAGTGCTCCGAACTGGTGGTTTTCATTCGTTTTTCAAATAAATGCTTGGCCCGAGTTTAAGTGCTCTATAGAAGATCAAGTAACAATGACAAATTTATGTAATTTTATACCATTCCCCCCTCTAAAAAGCTTACTTTATTCACTGAAAACAGTGAATAAAAAGCTTTTAATCACTAAATTTATATGATTATTTACGGGATATTTACCGTGGTAAGGTCGTGGAAAATCATAATCATAACTGTGGTTATAATCATATAACTTAAGTGAACAACCGTGATAGTTTAAAAGAGTGTTTTAATCACTTGCGGCAATTATTTAAAAAATAAAATTGAAACAATTAAAATTTCAAAACAATTTCTTTAGTAGAATCGGGGCCCAGGTCAGTCAGATAAAACATCGTTGGTTAAAAGTTAAAACTAGTTCTTCGTATATATTGTTGACATGTCAACGTTCTGCTATCATACACGTGTCTCCCGATAATTAAACGATTAACCATTATTATCATTTACTACGGCGTTTATAATTTTTTATCATCAGTTGAAACAATGATCGGCCGCTCCCAGATCAGCTGTTTAGCTACAAGTATATCTCGCGTCATGTCAGCCGATATCAGAGGTTACGTAAGGAACACTTATCTTTGTAAATAAATACTGATATATTATACTGAAAGTGGACGATGGGTATATAATAATGTATTCAATTAACAAAATTGTTCCAAAGGCCGCGTTTTAGATTTCAGATGACAGCGCAGCGGGGTGAATGGAGCAATGGGCGGCTTCATTCTAAGAGCCGCCGTGCCGTGCCATTCCTGCACCGCCCCGGGATTGACAGGAATCACCATCATTTCAGCCATAGGAGGTCCACTGCTGGATGCCTCCCCTTAGATCTCCAAAAGGGCCGGTTGGAATCGGCCTGCATCCAGGGTTTCCCTGCGGTATCTTTAAGGTCGTCTATTTAGTGGGTGGACGTCCTACGCTGCGCTTACCGGTCCGTGGTCTCCATTCCAGAACCTTTCGACCCCATCGGCCATCTGTTCTGCGTGCTATGTGCCCTACCCACTGCCACTTCAACTTGCTAATCCGGTGAGCTATGTCGGTGACTTTCGTTCGTCTACGGATCTCCTCATTTCTGATTCGATCTCGTAGAGAAACCCAGAGCATAGCCCTCTCCATAGCTCGTTGTGCGACTGAGCTTGCTTACGAGTCCCATAGTGAAAGACTATTTTTCAGTGCCGTATGTCATCACTGGTAACACACACTGGTCGAAGACTTGTCAGGAAAAAACAATTTATACTAAAGTTTTTTATTTGTACGAAGCTAACAAATAAACAAGTTTAGTATAAATGTTTTTTAAACCCCAGATTAAAGAGCTCATACTCTTCAAACGGCTGAACTGATTTCTTAAACCATAGCTAAGAACACTCTTGATCAAGTCACCTTTCAAACAATCAAAATCGATTCAGCCGTTTGGGAGCTACGATACCACAGACAGACATGCAGACAACTTTATGCTACCCCTATCTAGCCAGCCAGCGGGTGAAACCGCGGGCCGCTGCAAGTGAGAACGTGAAGTGTACGTCGAACATGATGCGACTGACCTCTGCCACCTTGATGAACCGTCCGCGCCGGTTCTGCTTCACGTCGAGGTAGAACCTCTTGCTCTGGATCTGCAGCATCTTGGTCGCCAGCTCCTGCTCCTGCGGCTGCTGACCTGGAACCGGAGGACACCAGGATTTAATCTTCTTACTTTCTTACGTGCGATTCTGGCCGAAGTGCGACACTACAGTTACACGCCTAATAACTTGTCAGAGTACGTGTCACATTATTTAGATGGACTTGGTCTTAGATTTTTCTAAGAGTTCGGTGTCATGATAGTTATTTGTACGGTTTTTTTTATTCTAACGAGGGATTCCGTTTATCTGTTCGTCATTAAGCATCTCGCTTCCTAACTATGGCCCTGCGTGAAGTCGGAGACGAAAAACTATAATTTCAGTTACTAAGCTATTTCGACGTTGTTTGCATGCCCTATCTTCTTACCTATGACGTATGAACCTACCTTTGATTATGAAACCTTACGAGGGTCAGGGGCCTTACCGGAAGATCACGCGAACGTGAACCTTAACGCACCGAGATACGGTTGCGGTCGCGCAACTTTTCGCAATCACCTAAACATAATCGCTTAAAACATCAGATGGCCGTAAATAAAAACTATCAAACCTGCCTATTTAACTATATAGAATAGAAGATAGACGCAATTAACACTGATTTTATCTACGTCGGAACTCCTTGAAATCTAAGGATCGTAGAAAAGGGTCCGAGGCTAATGTTCAGAAGTGGGCGTCTTCTGGCTGATGATGTTGGGGACTCCTTTACTGAGATAAGTAAAAAAGACGAGAATAATATAGGTCAGTTGCATTGTAAGCGATCAGAAGAAAAGAAGCCGAGAATCGGTCTCTGTGGCGTGCCTTGGGAGATGTCCAGCGATGGACTGATATGAGCTGACGATGATAAAGCGACTAGTATAAAGCTCACGACTTAGAAGATATTGAATAATCTTCAACCTGATGTGTGCCAAACATAAATAACAAATAGATACACCAGGCAGAAGTCGGGTAACACAAGTTAAAGCAAGACTTTCTCCGCTCCAGTCATAAATCTGCACAACATAATCCAAGAATAATCAAATAGTTACAGCAATAATAGAGCATTAGCTAACGAGCCTCGTGAATAGTAATGGCGTGTAGAAACCGACGCGACCGGCGCGGGCGCACGCAGACACGCGTCATTGCTCCACGGAGGCTGGTTGGGTAACTCTGGAGTAGGGCTGCACGGTACGTACGACCCAGCCTCGTGAAAATTTGGCTTCTTGCTTTACAGTTCTAGAACAATCTACAAGCCGTTTCAGAGGTCTTCAGGCGGGCCTAAAACTCAGGGTTAAAGTAAGACACATCGATGTAAAGCCATTCGATTATACTAGAATCTGATTAAAAATCGTAAATCCACCGTATGTTTTTTTTTTTCAACTAAAGTTTTATTAATTTCGCGTCATTGTTTTGATTTGATACGGCGATTAATTTAGTCTACCTCCGAACAAGAAGGGATTCTTAATAAAATCCGTTACAAGTATTTTAATTGGTTGGCAAAGTTTATGATTACCTGCTAAGTGAGGATGAGTCACTTCTGCAGACTTCCAAGGTCTCGAGCAAACCTTGAGTTTCGAAAAGAAAACTGCGGAATAATTTCATTATGAATGCAGCTCAAAGGATTCTCGGTTATTCGTGTTATGATATGACCCGACCCAGCCGCTATACCAAAAGCCAACAAAAGACGAGATAGATTTATTGCCAGATTGCTTGCCGCTGATAGGGAGAAGGCCTACGAGCGGGATCTCACCAGATGAAAAAACTTTTTTGTTCATGCAACTGAATATACTAATATTGTTTTCAAAATATATGTAAGAATGTTGAAAATTAATATTTGCCACTATTATACACAATTACAAGTAACAACAAAAATTGTTAGGAGTTTCGCAAGGCACCGTGATAGGGTCAATTTTGATAATTCTCTATGATGAAAAGATATAGGTACAAAAACGCCAGCCGAATCACAGTTGTTCACATAATAGGCCCAATTCTATAGAGCGGAGCAGCTGTGCAACTCAGTGACCTTCGGGTCAGACATACCTTCTCGTCTGGCCTGAGGTGGCCTTGATATTTTATGTCCATATATTTGACCGAGGTAGACGTCTGATAGAATTTTGCATGCACAATCAACCAAAGTTCTGGAGTTAAATTACTTTATAGACATAGAAAGCAGACAACAAAGCTTTACCGCAAAGGAAATTTGAAGTGAAACTTTCTACAAAACAACAAAGTTTCCTCGACCTAAAACTGGTATTACGTTCACAACTAATTACAGCAGGTGGGTACAAATTACTGATTACAAAGTAGAGTTAAATGTTGGCTCGGCGAATAATTGGCGCCCAACCAGGGGCCTTTTGTTACCTCGCGGAAAAGATTGAGATCCATCCTAATTGGATTATAACGTCGTTTTTATGTTAAGGAGGCAAATTACTAGAATCAGACTGGTTTGTATCCCGGAACGTGGTACCCGGTACCTAATTACCTACCAAGTTGTGTGGGCGTGTGATATCTACGTGGACTAACGTCTAACGTCTGCGAATCGACCCCGTCTAGGATTCATGATAGGCGATAGGCGTTGCGTCGGTCAAAATCTGTCGGCTAGGCTACAGTGACGTGATGATAATGAGTTTTATCATGATCATGAGTTTCATCTACCGATAGCTTCTCTATCTCTTCTTTACAAAACCACGCAACGGATTTTGATGTCGGTTTCACGATCAGTTAGCGAATTTTTCACGGAAGGTTTATAACTAGCGTGTAGCGACCCACCCCGGCTTCGCACGTACATTACACTCGTGCGAAGTCGGGGCGGGTCGCTATTATTCTATAAATATTAATTTTGTGTTTTCTATCTTTGGATATAAAATTGTTGGATATATTAATCGAAGATCCAGACAAGTTTACAGCTCTAAATTACAAACAGTTATTTGAGAAAATATAACAGCTAAGTAGTTATTTTGATAAACGCGTTCCAGAAACCAATGTTGTCTTTACTTACTTAAGTTACTGTCTGTCAGTAATATTGAGGTTTGAACCTCTGTTTGTTATGGCCTTAGATGTTTACTATCCTTCGCATTAATTTGTGTCTTATTCGCAAGTGAACGTCGAGGACAAGGAACCGCGGAGTGTCTTTGTTACGTGATAACGATAAGTCAATCTTTCTGATAGATTTATTTCCTTAATACTAAGTCACATAAATTATTACTAATTTTAATGTAATTGAGTCTCTTGTCTGTTACTTATTCACGATTAAAAACGGATGCCTTATTAAATATGTCTTATCGTGATTTGGATCGTGAACGTGATCGCGTGCCATCTCATTTACGCACGTGGTGCGAGTAAGTAGATGCGAACGGGACGGCATGCAATCTCGATCACAATCAAACTTCTATAAGGCCGCGGCTTCGAACTTGTTGAGATTGAGGATCTTATTTTTATACCGATTTTTTTATTGTGCGGGACGCAGCTAGTAACTGTCATAACTAATAAAAAAAAAACTAAATCTAGATCATTTTAGGATTACTTACCGGAGTCAAAATTGTTTCCCCCTGCATCCATGCTCTGGCCATGATATCCTGAAAACAGCCCAAAATACATTCTATTAAAAAACTTCTACATTTTACTAAAACTGCCCTCGTTAGTTAAATGAGTAGGCCCAATTCTACGTGTTATCTTACAAAATTAAACGTTAAGAGATAAAGGAAAACAATTATATTCTTAATCAATAAGTTTAATAATAAACCATGTTAGCATTAGGCGGAGGTCGTCGACCCCGCCGCGGAGGAGTGTGAGGGAG
Organism: Agriopis marginaria; assembly: GCA_932305915.1. Lineage (NCBI taxonomy): Eukaryota > Metazoa > Arthropoda > Insecta > Lepidoptera > Geometridae > Agriopis > Agriopis marginaria. The sequence continues at coordinate 12,307,968 of OW029914.1, read as the reverse complement.
GAGAAGGAGCCGCAGAGGGAGGAGGGGAGGTGTCGACCCGCCGTTATGATAATCATCAACATTACCATAAACAGCAGAATAAAATGGCACCAAAATGTTACAAAAACGTCTTTATTGTCGAGAGTACACGTGTCACGATTAAATCACCTGTTTCCAATGCGTGTATATTAAGCAAATCACATAAAAAATAAGCAAAATAGCCACGAGGAAGATAATGGAAGCAATGAGGTCGTATCGAGCTCTGAAGCCGCACAACGAACAATTCATACAGAAATGAATGTGTACAGTAATATCGTTTAGTTTCACCACCTTGTCGCGGTGAATATTCGGGAAACGCCTTTTCTATCTTATGCCAATAGTATATACTTTACGGCGCCAAAGTACTAAATCATTGCTTAAATGTTTTTTTTTATATATATCTTAAGATGACAGAATTATTGAAGGAATGCAATAAACGATCTGTTCACGTTACAGTGTAGGTATTATTGTTTTGTCTAGACTTGTCGAGTTTATTGAATCCTCCACGACGGTACAGCTCGCGAGCTATAAAACAGCTAACAGCTAATAACCACGCTCGCTGTTCTTTCGGGATATAATATCGAGGAATGATGCTAATCAAAAACAATCTCTTACATTTGAAATAACACTTTATTCGAATTAAATTATGGGAAGCAAAGTACAGCTTAATTTTCCTACCCTTATCTCACTAGCACTACACAACATACATATTTATAGTTTATACCATGAACACTTTATCCGTTACAAAAAAAATTGTGCTGGGCCTGATTCTACTAAAGAAATTGTTTTTAAATTGTAATTGTTTCAATTTTTTTTTTTTTATTATTACCTCACAATTGTTTTTTTTTATACTAAGTTATATTATTAGGTGGTGGTCTTAGATTATTCTAAGGTGGTGGTATTTTTCTAGTATAAAAAAATATTTTAAACTGTCAGTTTTGAGGCAATTATTTACAAAATAAAATTAAAACAATTACAATTTGAAAACAATTTCTTTGGTAGAATCGGGGGCCTGTTCTGCTAGTAGGTATCTTACTAATGTTATAAAAGCGAACGAAAGTAACTCTGTCTCTCTGTCTGGATGTTTGTTCGCTTTTCACGACTAAACCGCTAAGCCGATCTTAACGAATTTTGGCAGGATGATAGTGTACATCATATGGACGGACATAGGGTACTTATTCTCCCAGAAAATGCGGGAAAATTCGAAAATCCCGCGGTTACCACGCGGGATTCAGCTAGTATATTATATATATATTCTATCGTTAGCCAGAGCTATGTAATTACTGATCATGAGGGCACACCCACACAGAGATAAATTGTCTAATTACGAGCTAATGCTCGTTTCTTCTTAGCTAGAACTATCTCTTTCCTACTATATAGGATAGTCAAAGGTTGTTTTTCGTTCAAATTGAAAACATTCGTGGCAGTTTGTAATTACATTATAGGTCTTACAGTGCAGAATTACTAAGAATTCTTATTCAGTACAGAGTACAAATTTGTCTCAAAGTGGCATGCAGCATGAGGTGCTGGCTCATTCATCTATACTAATATTATAAAGAGGAAAGATTTGATTGTTTGTTTGTTTGTTTGCATTGAATAGGCTCCGAAACTACTGAACCGATTTGAAAAATTCTTTCACTGTTGGGAAGCTACAATAACCCCGGTGACATAGGTTATAATCTATACCCGTGCGAAGCTGGGGCGGACCGCTAGTCGTTTATAATCAAAATTAAAATACCAGAACAATTATTATTATCACAATAATATTATCTCGTGTCGTAATGTCAAGTCAAGTTTCTTAATTGGTCACACTTTTAAGTACACTTTTGATTACTTGTTATCCACTTCAGTCTCTACTTCTCCCTATCAAACGTCTTCATAACACATTCACTGCAATATATTTTACTGATCTGTTTTACTGATATGCCCAACTCTGTAGTAAAGTTATCATCATAATCAGCCTATCATGTTCTCACTGCTGGGACACCACACCACCATGCTGGCTCAGTGCATGTTGGCGAATGTCCTGTCTTTTAACTTTTTTGAGTTTCTTGGACATACCGGTTTCCTTACCTCAGTAGTAAAGCATCTTATTGAATCTAATAACCCTATCACATCTATGTCTGGATACTAACTAGCATTCATGCCATTCTACTTTGTTACAAAGCAATCAGAGCTCGACGTGAAATATTTGATCAAACTTTTACACCAGTCGGCGCTAGGAACGATGCGAACTATCGCTCGGCTCCACTTTCAAATTAATATTCCGTTAAAACAATCAAAACTGTTCCTTAAAAGTAGGTTAAAAGAATGAACTAAATATAGAAATCACACCAGCCCTTTTAAAGGAAATTTTGGCAAGTTCTCCCGATTTAAAAACATTAGGGCCAGATAATCCCATAACCCAGAAACCCATTTAAGAATAACTTAATGACGGTAAAAATATTTGTAGTGAAGTGAAACTGATAAACTGGAGCGGGCAACGGGCAAGGCGCCAACACAAATCATCGCCTTATTTCTCTTGAATTTAAAGTTTTTTTTTAGATTCTGTTAAGACTTCAGAGGTTTGAATAATCACACGATAAAATTTATTTTTGAGACCTTTATTAATTCAACATAACGGAACAGTGAAAGCAAAACTGAAGAAGCCAGCTCAAATACCAAGGAGAACAGAATTAAAATATCATGAATAAGAAGTTGAAACAGTAGAGAGGATTCCAATGATGTATTTAAACAAATTATATATTTGGGGATATTTTTTCGGGACATTTTTGCACACACGGTCCTCTGACCCCAAACAAAGCAAAGCTTGTGATATGAATGCAAAAGACTGATATACATACATATATAGTTTTAAAAAAATACTTAAATATAACAACCAGATATGAACAACTAGACTTACTACTTAGATATTAACAACCAGATATGGAACAAACACATATGTTCATCACATAAATGTTTGTCCTAGGTGGGATTCCAACCCACGCCCAAAGCTCAGAATACAGGTTCACTACCAACTAGACCAACGGGCTATCAATTGAACAGAATAATAGTAAAAATACTAAGGTGGCCCCAATACAGGACCCTCTTAATTCTAGACGACCGAAATTAATTAATAAATAAATAAATAAATAAATGAATAAATTAATTAATTTCGGTCGTCTAGAATTAAGAGGGTCCTGTATTGGGGCCACCTTAGTATTTTTACTATTATTCTGTTCAATTGATAGCCCGTTGGTCTAGTTGGTAGTGAACCTGTATTCTGAGCTTGGGGCGTGGGTTGGAATCCCACCTAGGACAAACATTTATGTGATGAACATATGTGTTTGTTCCATATCTGGTTGTTAATATCTAAGTAGTAAGTATAATACATACATGAAATAATTTTATACTTAATAGAAAAGCGATTCCTCAATAACCAAACTGAAATAAATACAGCAGGCTTCAAAACCCTGCGAAATTTTATCAGCATTGTTTCAATATGCTGCAAAAATCCGGCTTGTCACTCATGAGCTCCGCGGCCTGGAAACCTGGAAAACTGGGGCATCAAGCATCACAATCCGCTAACAAATTCGTGTACAATTATAGGTACAGTTTATAAAGCACGCAACGTAATTAATGACGTGAACTGCGCCCCATTGCACACACATACATTCAGGTTCAATTGCTTCAGTAAGTAATTGAACAAATAATTTTGATTTGATTAATCTAGTTGGTAGACAGGTGCTTATTCGATCTGAATCGAGTAAAAAGTTATCAATCCTTAAATGCAAAAAAATATTATCGTATGTTCTAGATTCTGCAGAATAGTTTAGAGTTATTTCCAATTAGGGCATCGATCCAAGGATGAAACGAGGAAGCGTTTAATGAACACAAGATAAAAGTAACAACTGACAAATTCATCACTTACATTACAGCGTTACAGATCACTGAAAGGAAAATGAGAATAAAATGTTCCGGGGTCGGGAGATTCGAACGCTCCGCTAACACCGTGCAAAAATTACTTAATCATTTCCCTAATGAAACGAAGCGAATCCTACAGTTTAGGACATTCCGTGGTGGTCAATGAACCTCACATCATACGATCCAATTAAAAAAACAATAAGGCGTCTGTTGATACAGGTTGCCGGGGGCCGAGTTATGTCTCGGCCGAATTTTTAGACATTGAACAGCTGAAGTTTGCCGAGGGCCAACAAACGTCACGTGTGGTGATACGGCGGCTCAGCCCACCAACAAGGAGTAGAGCCGGGGGATCGGCGGACCACACCCACGGCCCAAACAGATATAACACGTGTGGACATTTACCGGAGGGCCCCGAGCCGATCGCCCCAATTCAATTTAACATCGAACGCTCCCGTTCGCGTAATTCTATTTCGCTTGAGGACATGCAAATTAGAACGACAGCTTTAATTTGTGCACACCATCTGAGCGAGGCGAGGCGTAGGTGTAACTCCACGCGCGAGGCCGGAGGGTTCAACGACCGATTCCACCGGCAATCCCTTATTTCGACCTTAGTAATAAATCAAGCACACAGATGCGGTGGTCCATCTGAAGATGGATGTTATGGGTGTTGAGTAAATAACGTGATAATGCGAACAGATTTTATTTCGTGAAGTAACAATGTTCGGGGAAACTTGCTCGCTTATTACAATCGCTAATAATAGGTACAGCTACAGAGGTATTGACGGAATACAATACAGATGATTCGGAGAAATTAATTTATGTTACGGTTGATTGAATCGAATGCTTATGTACGGAGAGAACCTCCTAGAATGAGCTTAAAAACATGATTAATTGCATCGACATTAGCTGGGAAAGTTTAGTGATTTTACTAATTTCTCAAAATTGGTTAAGAATTAGTTTTGATTTGGTTTGATGGTTTTGATAGCCTTTTCCTTTAATAACACTGATGTCCTCAGCCACACACGTCGATATTACATACTCATTTGCTCATATAATATAGCAACAAACGGCAACAATGACCAATGACACAAACGCCTGAGTAAGCGCCGACATTCTTAACTTTACTAATCTATGGAACGTTCCAAACATAGAGTGTTATCTTGCAGTGACATTACGACAAGCCAAAGTCGCGTCTTGACCTCGGCTTTAGATTTGTCTTACAAAGATCAATCAAAGTAATTTTTGAGTCCTACCCCAAATGCGGCGTTCGTTTTCGTCACGATTGTACGTAGTTTTTACATAACGCGGCTCCGGCTTTCGACTTGAAGTGTCAGCCTTAATGAGTAATTTACCAAGCGGGCCTTATTGCATGATTTATCGCACTCGTATCAAGAACCTATTAAAATATTGTCCACAGCAGTTATTGCACGTGCAAGAAAAAATCCATATCACAGTGTCTCATAACACGAGAGGTCACAGTCCAGCAAGCAGGCTGGTAGGGTTACACTTGGGGACTCCGCCGCGCTCCACCGGTCTCGTTGCCAGCTTACGAACTCGGAGGTTATCCACACCACAACCGTCCACTTCGAAGGGATAGTCAGGTGGAACTGGCGAACCTTTCAGCGGATTTGAAGAGGTCTTTTAGGTACTCCAAAGTGTACCAAAGTGTCAAACCTCCTTATACACGAACGTACTTATTATGAAGTAGTGTCAACTTATAGCTGATGAGAAGTTTCATTCGCAATATCATAACTAAAACTAGGAACGTATAATAGGTCTACATGTTTCTGAATAACTTGCTAAACTAAAAGTAGTCAGGTATCTTAGATCGTGGTCAGCATCTTAATGTGTTGTACAAGGATAAATGTAAATGCTTGCTTAGAAACCAATCTCAAACCGGGATTATCAAGTGGAACTGGTGAAAATTACAGTAGATTTGGAGATCTCAGAGTTGGATATAACTCAAAGGTAAGTTACTCCAAAATAAGATTATGATGTTGAATATTCTGCTGAATAACTGTAAAATTCAGTAAGCATAAGTTCAGAAACATTAGATAATACTATACACCTAGTACCTACACTACCTAGTAGTGGTAAGGTCACGTTTACATAATAACAGAGCTACTTGTTTTTTTTAACTTGTTTTTTTTTCCTTTTACGAAAAGAGATGTGCCTTCAGAAATATTACAGAATGTAACAGAGACATTCATCGGTTTCCCAGACATATTATGGTTCGGGTATCAAGGTTTTTGGCATGAATCCGACGAAAAGCGAATAACATTAATTCACTCATTCTGAGGGGCTTGTCTATTCGAATGTTTCGAGTTTCAATCGGACTCATTTCATCACAAATTACTTTCATTGACACAAAACTTTCATGTTTATTTTTAGGAAGCTATTTATGAATAAATAAGGGTAAGTAATTTTATTTTCAGAAGCTTATTGCTGGACTTCTGTCTTTTATAAGCATTACAAAACCTTATGAATACCGATATTTCACGTACATATTTTCAAAAGTCAAGACACATAACTGCGTGAGATGAAGCAACCGCTTCTCGCGCTCTTTCGATCGCACATTCAATATATATTTAATTTCAACACAACACATAAAAGTACAAGAAGAGTGATGAAATCATAGAATTATCAGAATTGCAGACAGCGCTACAAATTTATACAAACATCATAGCACCTTAGCATCGTATTATTGAGCGAGGCTAATTATGAATATCCATACATTTCTATGGATAAAACCGAAGATCAGGCTGAGTGGCATTCCTTGGGAGAGGCTTATGTCCAGCAGTGGACTAGTATAGGCTGATTATAATGATGATGATGATGATGATACATTTCTATGCGCCTTACCCCGCCCAGTAAGTTGCGAACGTCATTAGAATGTGACTAATGATTCTTTTATATTATTTCACTTCCCATGCGTATTTGTAGTAGGTAGGCACGAGTATGGTTCTTCAACACGCTCAGAAATTCGATACAAATCCGTCACAACAGTTTCGAGAATTTCAGTAAATCCTAATTACGAGATAACACTGAGCTTTAAAGAAACTGAATACATAACTTTAGTTTTTAGACCACCGTACTATAATATCGAATTGCATCCATTAGCGATACACTCTGCAATATCGCTAGGCAAGCAGAAGGCTGCGCGGGAAATGCCGTAAAGCAATGTTTGTTGGTATATATTATTATTTCGCAAGAAAACCCTTTCAGGGTAAAAGGTATACATACATATATATAGGTTCGCTGAACCCAATTATTTATTAGTGCGACGGCGTCTCGTTGGTGCGATTACACAACAAAGATGACAGAGGAATTCCCTGAACGACATTAATTGGACGAAATTCCATTAAAACAATGGGACTCTCAGTATTTGGAAATAAATGGTCGTTGCGAAATTGTGGTACTGTAAGCCTACCAACAAAATATCATCAATATAGTACTTAACTGTGTGCAAATCATCATCAGCTAATAGAACTTGTGTTTCTTAGAGCAAGACGGGTTACGGGAACCAGCGATAGCCTGAGGCCGTCAGAGATGACATGAGAGCAGATTTAGCATCGTCGTTAGCATCTTTCACTCACAGTGAAAGATGCTAACGACGATCATGCAAAATGGAGGAAACAGCAGGAAAGCAGACCAAACCTCGAGCGGGATACACGCTAGGCCTCGTGTCTAAATATGCAAATGTATGAACTGCGACCAGTGACTTCTTGTTTCGTTCAGTGTAAGCCAAATATGAACAGGCGTGATCTTGTCTCTGACAGATTATGTGGGTTACGCTAACATTATCACTACATATTTACAATGTAAGAGCCCGGCCTACATACATCGCGTACGTTAAATATAGTGGATATTCAAAGAATTAGGAAACAACTGGGTCATCATCATAAAAAAGAAAGTGAGCTGGCGTTGGATACAAACGGTTTACGATCCGAATTTAGTCCTTTGTGCGACGGTATTATTAAAACCGTTTCGCATATGTGTGGCGAGCTCGCGCTAACCGCGAAGCCTTTGTGAATTCAGTGCGACTAACTTATCTGTAGTGGTGGCCACATGAAGAAACACAAAAAATCTACGAATTTTATTCAGAAAACACTATGGTGGCTCCGCCACTCAACTCTTCAGTTAAGTTGGTCGCATTGTACCGACACGACCCCAGCCGTGTCAGATAGAACTCCACTGAACCATAGACAAATAATAGTTACAACTGACCCTGATTTACTCGGTTGCCAGGCGCGAGATTGCAGAGAGTGATTGAAGAAAGGATAAACAAAGAAAACGCGAGCGGCTGAGATAAGCTCGCAGACAGACAAAAATTTGGTTTTGTATGTAAATTTTAAGATAACTGCACACTTTCAGAATAATAGAGTACAGGATTCAAATAGTACCCCAATAGCTTCTCTCGCAAACGAGAACACAAAGGAAACGAGAAATAAGGTCAGCCGTTACAAGCGGCAGAAAAGATCACACGAGCTATAATCGATTGATTAACCACCGCAGTTTGTATAACGGACACCAGATAAGATTATTAGACAAATAGTAGCTAAAATCGCAAGAAGGTGGAAATGACGCAATGTCTTGTAAAGGATGATTCATATTACATTGGGCCCCGATCGGACCCGGACGGACTTAAACATCTACTTAAGATATAAGATCGGGTACAACAGAACTTTCAGGACAAAAATACTTTGTATCAACCCATCCGTCTAACACAGCTCAAAACCTTTGCATGCTCAATTGCAATGCAATATCTGTTTTATGAAACAACTTGTGTACTAGTTGACCTGACAGACATCTTAAATTTTTTCAATTTTGTGTTCTATAAAATCTTATTATGGACTATTACAATAATTATAAAATAAAAAATAACCAGTCTAGCCCTTCTCAAGTGAATGAACAGCTTTTGTTTTTATTTATTTAATATAGATAGAAGATAAGATATAATGTTTATACCTCACTCAACGACCGAAGGACCAAAAGGAATCGTGAATTAATCTTAATAGATTGACAAATAGTTGCGAAGTTTACTATAATTTTACGGTGGATATGACACAATTCGCAATTCTAAACCGCTTTGCGAAAAGAACGTAGGCGTAAATTAAGCTTTTAGAACTTAAAGGTCAACGATGCCAGTCGTGCTAACTTGGCATAGTTTTACACCGTGTGACCATTTCGCAAGCATTGCGTACATCAGTCAAAGCACCGAAGTAGGCTCGCTCGGGCCTGGGCCTAGTGATCAGCGAGAGGCCACCGCGGGGGCACCACCACCGTTCCGCAGCGCGAGACACTCGCGTTATGTAAGTGGTTCAAGGAGGGTCATTGACAGCCAGTAGACGCCATTGTGGCAGACACTAGCCAGACGCACAAAAAAGTGAAACCTGTAGTTTTCGCAAAAAAAACGGCCGCGAGTCGAACCGCGGTGAATGAAGAAACCATGACTTAATTATGCAACGCTTCGACGCTGACGGTTGGGGTTCGATTATTTCGCAAGTCAAAAAAACAGATACATAGAATGGTAGTAATTATTGAAACTAAGTGGTTTGCCAGTTACGAAGGATTTGCGTTACAAAGGAGGGTACCGCACGGATGTCGAGCGCGCGGTCTACTGTTGCGCTACCTCGTAGCATGCGACTTGGAATAGAATCGACCGACAAAGTTACAATGTTGCATACTAAGAGTTGTTTCTTTTAATTATATTCCTATAATATGTCCAAAGTTGTTGTTTTTTTTTTAACGTGGATAAGTCCGCGTTTGACCACCAACTCGCCTGTTGGTAAGCGACGATGTGGTCGAAAATGAAGCACGCAGACTTAGAAGATACCTATTCACTCTAGCCTTGAAAAGGCCTAGGTTATATCTCTCAGGAAATAAGGAAGCTGGCAGATTGTTCCAATCTTTGGCCGTACGGATTAGAAATGTAGAATCGAAACGTTTGGTATGTATCCAAGGAAAATGCACAATGTATGGGTGGTAGTGGGCCGTTTTCCTACTTGTCCTGTGGTAGAAAAGGGATGGCAGATTGTCCACATAACTCGGCGCATAGCAAGCTTCTATGGCAGTAAACCAGTCATATCTGTCGCAGAACCAATAATCTTTGGGGCAGACACGTTTTAGAGTGGAGAATCGGCAAACAAGTCATTGGATGGCCTGCGAGCCGACAGAGTGATGATATACGGAAGATAGTAGATAGAAGTTGGAAAAAAAAACTCAAGGATCGAGCTGCTTGGTGTGCCTTGGAAGAGATTTAAATGTCCCATAGCGGACTGATAATGATGACGTCATGGTAATGATCAAATAATTTAAAAACAAAAACAAAATGAACCTAACTGATTCATCAAATCTACAACAGACATGAGATGAAGAACGAAAATAGAATCTAATAGTTATTGGGTTCTTGCAGTAATTGCAGTGGTCGCAGACCCCGGCAGCTCTAGAAAGGGTCGCAGAAGGGGCCAACACCACCGATTAAATGACAGTTACTACGGATGAGACGCACAGCGAGCGACATGGTCAGCGGAGGGGGTGGTGGTGGTCAATGGTGGTACGTGGCGAACATTGATTTAAAAACACACTAGCGACCCGCCCACCCGGCATCACACGGGTGTAATTTACGCGCGGAGCCGGGGCGGGTCGCTAGTGTGTTTTTAAATCAATGTAATATATAAACCTTCCGTGAAAAATTATCTAACTGATTGTGGAAACCGCATCAAAATCCGTTGCTTGGTTTCGGCCATACAAAGATACAGACAGACAGACCGACGGGGAAAGCGACTTTAATTTATACTATGTAGAGAATAATAATAATAATAGAGAATAGATTTCTTCCATCGGCCACACCGTCGCTTACCATCAGGGGAGTTGGTGACCAAACAAAGATCTATTCTAAATAATAATAAAAAAACGCACAAGTACGAGTCTGACTCGCGCTCTGAGGGTTCCGTTGAATGGAACCCTCAAAGCACGAGTTGTAACACAAAAAAAAGAAGTTTATTTATTTATTTTATTTCCAACTTAGAACTATCATAGTTAACTAAACTATCATATTAGTTGATATATTGAAAGACAAACTTAACTCTGTAGTGGACAATAAGGTTCTTCCATACATTACAACTACAAAATGTTACTTTGTAATTGCAAAACAATTATTTTTAAATGATAGTTAAAATAATTTCAAATTTATTTTATATTATGTGCTGTGAGACCTTGCCTCTTGCCAAATTTCATGATTCTAGATCAACGGGAAGTACCCTAAGGTTGTGATTCGAAAATATGCGTCATAAATGGTCATTTTTTTTTTATCGCGTGGACTTACAAAATTGATTTTTTCACAACTGAAAGATGTTGCATGTTCGACCAACTCTAATGTACCATACTCTATGCAGAGTAAGTGGCAAATACTGGTAGGGATTTATGATTGACAGGAAGATGGACGGCGGACCAAAGCAGTATGGTGGCTGTAACAGGAAAAAGAAGCACTGGGCAGACCGCCAGCTTGCTTGACAGTTAATATTGGGAAGATTTCCTGGCAATATTGACTGCCCCGGTTGCCCAGTTGGTAGTGAACCTGCCTTCTGCGCTTGGGGGAGTGGGTTCGATTCCTAGGACAAACATTAAACATGAATAATATGAGTTTGTTGTATATCTGGATATGTAAATATCCATTTAAGTAAGTATGCACTTATTTATAATAACATATAAATGTCTCTGGCAGCCATAGTACATGCTTTGCTTAGTTTGGGGTCAGATGATCACGTGTGCAAAAGTCTGCTGTATATATACTTTTATTTTTAATTTCTTTTAATAGGCCTGCGTTTGATTGCCATTTGCCTGATGTAAAGCGACGATGGGGTCTACAATGGAGCACGCTTGCCTAGAAGAAACCGATTCACTCGTGATTTGAAGACACCCAGATTGTAACTATGGGGGAACACCCATTCAGACAGCGCTTTCCACAGACTAGCAGTACACATAATAAAAGTGGAATCAAAGCGCTTCGTACGGGTTTTCGGAATATCAACCATAAAGCTGTGTCTATTTTTATGTACATATATATTTATTTGGTGATAGGCTTAGGCGAATATCACGAAGGTACTCCTTTTATTCTCATACTAGTAGGCCTCCCCAGCTTCGCACTGGCGAAGCCGGGATATATAGCCTATGTCAACCGGGGATAGTGCAGCATCCCAACAGTGAAAGAATTTTTCAAATCGGTTCAGTAGTTTCGGAGCCTATTCAATACAAACAAACAAACAATCAAATCTTTCCTCTATAATATTAGTATAGATAGGTGAGTGAAGGTGGCCAGATGGTAGCTTAGTGCACTTTATATTGGAGAATGGTGGCCGGACAGTAGCATTCACTTTATATTGGAGGATGGTGGTCGGACTGTAGCATATTGCGCACTTTATATTGGAGGATGGTGGCCGGGCAGTAGCTTATTGTGCACTTTATATTGGAGGGTGGTTGCCGGGCAGTAGCATATTGTGCACTTTATATTGGAGGTTGGTGACCAGATGGTAGCTTAGTGCACTTTATATTTGTAGATGGTGGCCGGACAGTAGCATGTGCACTTTATATTGGAGGTTGGTGGCCGGACAGTAGCATATTGTGCACTTAATATTGGTAGATGGTGGCTGGACAGTAACATATGTGCACTTTATATTGGAGGGTGGTGGCTGGGCAGTAGCATATTGTGCACTTTATATTGGAGGATGGTGGCCGGGCAGTAGCATATTGTGCACTTTATATTGGAGGATGGTGGCCGGACAGTAGCATATTGTGCACTTTATAATGGAGGGTGGTGGCCAGATGGTAGCTTAGTGCACTTTATATTGGTAGATGGTGGCTGGACGGTAGCATGTGCACTTTATATTGGAGGTTGGTGGCCGGACTGTAGCATATTGCGCACTTTATATAGGAGGATAGTGGCCGGGCAGTAGCATATTGAGCACTTTATATTGGAGGGTGGTGGCTAGATGGTAGCTTAGTGTAATTTATATTGGTAGATGGTGGCCAGACGGTAGCATGTGCATTTTATATTGGAGGTAGGTGGCCGGACAGTAGCATATTGTGCACTTTATATTGGAGGATGGTGGTCGGACAGTAGCATATTGCGCACTTTATATTGGAGGATGGTGGCCGGGCAGTAGCTTATTGTGCACTTTATATTGGAGGGTGGTTGCCGGGCAGTAGCATATTGTGCACTTTATATTGGAGGTTGGTGACCAGATGGTAGCTTAGTGCACTTTATATTTGTAGATGGTGGCCGGACAGTAGCATGTGCACTTTATATTGGAGGTTGGTGGCCGGACAGTAGCATATTGTGCACTTAATATTGGTAGATGGTGGCTGGACAGTAACATATGTGCACTTTATATTGGAGGGTGGTGGCTGGGCAGTAGCATATTGTGCACTTTATATTGGAGGATGGTGGCCGGGCAGTAGCATATTGTGCACTTTATATTGGAGGATGGTGGCCGGACAGTAGCATATTGTGCACTTTATAATGGAGGGTGGTGGCCAGATGGTAGCTTAGTGCACTTTATATTGGTAGATGGTGGCTGGACGGTAGCATGTGCACTTTATATTGGAGGTTGGTGGCCGGACTGTAGCATATTGCGCACTTTATATAGGAGGATAGTGGCCGGGCAGTAGCATATTGAGCACTTTATATTGGAGGGTGGTGGCTAGATGGTAGCTTAGTGTAATTTATATTGGTAGATGGTGGCCAGACGGTAGCATGTGCATTTTATATTGGAGGTAGGTGGCCGGACAGTAGCATATTGTGCACTTTATATTGGAGGATGGTGGTCGGACAGTAGCATATTGCGCACTTTATATTGGAGGATGGTGGCCGGGCAGTAGCTTATTGTGCACTTTATATTGGAGGGTGGTTGCCGGGCAGTAGCATATTGTGCACTTTATATTGGAGGTTGGTGACCAGATGGTAGCTTAGTGCACTTTATATTTGTAGATGGTGGCCGGACAGTAGCATGTGCACTTTATATTGGAGGTTGGTGGCCGGACAGTAGCATATTGTGCACTTAATATTGGTAGATGGTGGCTGGACAGTAACATATGTGCACTTTATATTGGAGGGTGGTGGCTGGGCAGTAGCATATTGTGCACTTTATATTGGAGGATGGTGGCCGGGCAGTAGCATATTGTGCACTTTATATTGGAGGATGGTGGCCGGACAGTAGCATATTGTGCACTTTATATTGGAGGGTGGTGGCCAGATGGTAGCTTAGTGCACTTTATATTGGTAGATGGTGGCTGGACGGTAGCATGTGCACTTTATATTGGAGGTTGGTGGCCGGACTGTAGCATATTGCGCACTTTATATAGGAGGATAGTGGCCGGGCAGTAGCATATTGTGCACTTTATATTGGAGGGTGGTGGCTAGATGGTAGCTTAGTGTAATTTATATTGGTAGATGGTGGCCAGACGGTAGCATGTGCATTTTATATTGGAGGTAGGTGGCCGGACAGTAGCATATTGTGCACTTTATATTGAAGGATGGTGGCCGGACAGTAGCATTTTGTGCACTTTACATCGAAGGATGGTGGCCGGACAGTAGCATATTGTGCACTTTATATTGAAGGGTGGTGGCCGGACAGTAGGTATGTTTTTTTGAGATTGTGGTACTCCCCCCGATTGTGTAAATAAACAGCACCTTGGATTGGAAACAGTATTCCTACACACAGAACAACAGGACTGCATAATTCTATCTAAGTAACCATCAGCTATAGTATAGCTGATAGAGTTACTTGAGTCTATAGTTATATTATAACTATACGTAATTCTATCAATATTAACCAGCTGTTGGGTTTTGTTTTATACTCTTATAGTTATTTAAAATCTTTCAAAGCTTTTCTATTAAATTTTTTCAACTATCATTGGATGGAAAACCCAAGCAATTTAGTAAATGAAACAGTTTCTTACAAGAATCTTTATGCATTTAAAGATAATTACATATTATATCAAAGATCTTACACAACCCTCAAATTATTATGGTCTTACAAGATTCTTCTTAGAAACTTGAAAGCAATCATATGGAGTTTGAAGAGTGAAACTATGCATATGGAATTGGAAGGAATACTTATCCTCCAGGCTTCAGACTTGCACACCTTTGTTTCTTCAAGCACAGAACACACTGGCAAGGAATCAACAATAATCACTTGAATCAGCTGACACAATATCATCTCAAAGAATCACATAACATCACTGTTTCACTGATATAATCCAGCATTTAGTCACCTGGTACTTTAGTGGGGTCCATTCCTTTGTTTGAACTTGACTTTGAGGCAGTTTGTGACCTAGATTCTTCGTCCGTGGGTGAGCACACACATCACTTTCACTATTGCACAATCACAGTTCCAGCGGCAGATCCAGATGATGAGAACAAAGAACTGCACGGAAACTGGAAGCTGACGGTGGAGAGGCGCGAGACGCGGGCCGCGGTCCCGGGGGCGCGGCGCCGGTCGTCAGCTGACGCTGCGCCGGCGGGAGCTCCACCGCGGCCGCCGACACCGGCCCACCCGCCGACGGGAGGTCGTAGACAAAAAAATCGATAGGTCATCAACCTCTGGCGGCTGGCGGCCGGGACCGGCCCAGGGCCCGCTCCGCAGCCGCCGGACTTCGCCCGGCACGCTGGCGACTCCGACGCCGCTACCGGAGGCATCACAAACCCGAAATCGCCATTTTGAAACGGGAACAATGAAATATTTACTTTTGAATGCTGTTTCGGCCCACGGCCGCGACGGTTACTAGATGCGGCGCCCGTCCCGGCCGGCCGGGGCGAAGCACCGCTGTTGTAAGATACGTACTCTGACTAGAAATCCCTTCGTCACCGCTGCCGATATCCGACATCGCAATCCACTCCGAATTCTACAGGCGATCCACCGATCTTTTCGGATCGGAACTTCTCGCCTCGATCGGACAGGTCAGACTGTCTATGATTTCTCAAGCTATCAAAATCAAGTTCTTCGTTATGTCACTTCATATCTTTACGTTTGCACAAGTAAAACAAATCAAAGCGAGAACATAATATTATAAATAGAGTTTGAATAATTTTAGTTGATCGTTAGAAATAATTTAACTACGTTTCTTCTTATATTACTGTACAGAAAATTTATTTTTTGTAATCAAAATTGTGATTAGCAACTTTCAAAAACATGCAATTATAAAGAACTTACTTAATACCTGTCACTCATTCTATATTTGTCTATGGTCGTGACATCCTTTGTCAAGCAAGAAAAGGGCTGCCAGCTTATAAGTCAGCTGCTGAAAATAGTAACAACCATTAACATTACAGCGACTTAAATGGGCTTGTAAACAAACACGATTAAAAAAAACATTTTATTTTATAAACGATCGTGTAGTGGTGTTTATTACAGGGTTAAAAAGTATTAACATAACAAAACCAAGTTTCTATTACACCCACACGGTAAAATATAGATTGATAGAGTCTGGCTAATGAAAGTAGAGACTGAAAACGCCAGCCAAATTAAAAAAAATCCGCATTGCAACCCCAAAATTAATATGAAATGCAAACATTACTGTATTTTGACTGTGTTACAATTCAAAAAAATTACTTACAAGTATGAAGTGTAAGTATTCCAGGCTTATTACTAATTTTTGGGGTTTCAATGCTGATATTTTTAAATTTGCCTCTAGATCCCATTGAGTTATTCCAATAAACGTGATCCATGTTTTTTATCTCTGACTGTATTATTATGAAAAGATGAAAGAAAACCATTTTTTTAAATACTATATTTGTAATGGATCGGCAGCCATCTTCAAAACGTTAAAAAACTAACAAAACTTGTCATAATTTACACTTTATATACCACTAGCTGAATCCCGCGGTGCTACCCTCGATTTTCCAATTTTCCCGCATTTTCTGGGAGAATAAGTAAGTACCCTATGTCCGTCCATATGGTGTACACTATCATTCTGCCAAAATTCGTTATGATAGGCTTAGCGGTTTAGTCTTTGATTATATAGAAAATCAAAGGGTTTAGTCGTGAAAAGCAAACAAACATCCAGACAGAGAGACAGGTTTACTTTCGCTTTTATAATATTGTTGGGATTTTATAAAATGTGAACTGAGAACTCAGAAGCATAGTAGTCTTTGCTCAGAAGCACGCTGATTTTTTTGATGAGCGGATAATAATTTACTGTTTATAATTCACCATTTTGCCAGAACGATTCTCGTTTTGCACTATAATAAGAGCGATGAGACGTAGCGTATTAACGGATTATTTTACAGATGGCGCTTATTTATTAGAGCAACATCCTAGCACGCTAAAACGCCGATATGAGGATTCCTAATTTTTTTGATTTTAATATAATAAATAAATTTATATTGACGGTTAACAATGTTAGTTCCGTTCCTACTCATAAAAAATATTGTTTTCTTTACCTGCGTTTGATCGTTGTAGTAAAAAAAGTATTTGTTGTGTGGCAGCCCTGTATTTTAATTTACGGCGCTGGAGTTTTGGCGCCAACGTGGAGAAAACATGTCGCCTCGTTGGATTATTTTCCTAAACTTGTTTATTTTTGAGTGTTAATGTGTACTAAGTGGTGAATTATTATTCATTAAGTGCTCGCAAACGTGCTCGAGTGTGGGTAAGTGATATAACGAGCTGCAACGTGTCTTTTCGTGTTGTTTCCAAAACTTCATAGGAGCCTCTTGTGAAGTCTCCACCACTTTACAGGGGCATGAATTTGACTTGACCGTGACTAACTTAGCTTGACTCTGACTTGTTTAACGCTTTTAATATTATGTTAACATGGTTAATATTACGACTAAAGGACATTGAATCAACGGTCATGAACATTTTAACAAAAAAAAAAAATACGGCGCTAAATTTGAAATGGAAGTTTGGGAGAAAACTGCGATATATTCAATTTCTAGTTAAGTGATTGAATAAACATTACTCTCCTAGTCTCCCTTTAAAGTAGTCATATAAATTTATAGTTGATAAACCCTAGTCAGATAGGGCCCCCCTACCACGCCACTGTTACCTAGCTACGCCACTGGGGACGGGTTGCATGGGATTTTTTTGTAAAACGAGGAATTTCAAGTATAATCAGATAATTTCAGATTCGATGTCGGACTTTTTCTTGCTTGACTGCCGGCAACACTCATTTGCAGTTGTGTGCCGCTCAATATTGAAGTGTGCGTTTCTTGTAAAACTAGTAAGAATATGTCAGCACTCAGCGCACATACTAGGTAAAGCAGCCACTCAGCCTGTGCAATACGCGTTTACTTCCCTTCCTTCAGTTTTATTCACACTTTTTCGATACTAGCTCGAGTTAAAGGCAGATCCAAACTATATAATACTAGCTGCGCCCAGACGTTTCACCCGCGTAGTGATGAAGATGATGAAAAGTAGCCTATGTCACTCTGGCTCTTGAACTATACCCATGCAAAAAATCAGGTAGATCCGTTGTTCCGTTGCAGCGTAAATGAGGAACAAACATCCATACATCTATACATACAAACTTTCGCGTTTATAATATTATAATATAGTAGGATTATCAAAGGTAGAATGATTAGAAACAATGAATAAAACAACACTATAATATTACAAATGACTATAATTTTGTCACAATTTTTCCATACATGTTAATAATAACTTTTTACCTTAAAACTATTTATAATACATTACTTAACCATTAATAATATTATATTTTAAAATTCATCCAGTTTAATTTTAATTACATTCCACGGAGTCCGGCTTTTCAAGATACTATTTTAAATTTTAAATTTCATACTCACGAAGGACGATACAAATTTTAAAAACATAATTTTGAAATTTCGAGTACTTTTGTTACACTATGATGTAATTCGATTAGATCTTATTATACTAAAAATATTTCTTGCTTAGTTACGCTACGAGAAGTAGTATTATCGTTAAAAACTGTACAAATATATCAACTTTAGTGTTACCGCTAGCGTAATAACAAGTAATGCACGGGCACGAACCGTCGCGGCCTGCTCGCGGCGAGCGCCGCCGCTCCGACATTCCTTCTGTTACATCAGAGACTAAGGTAATTGTACTTCAAAACGCGCGACGTGGCGACGCACCGAGGGCGCTACCCATCGCCCACAGGGCCAGCTCGCTCAATGACGACCAAACTAATTCTATCTTTAAAATCTTACAAATACGTAAACACACATCCCTAAATGTTACAAACGTGAACCAGTTCTCGCCAGATCAGCAGATCTCAACGTTTGAAACATTTAACATTTTTACGATGTTCATGATGTGACATAGCATTGGTAACATAATTCATCTCATTCTAGCCTGCGTTTATGTATTAAACTTATGACAGACAGGAAATCAAACTTTACAAGATTTCGAAAACACCAAAGAGAATTTCTAAAAGAAAACTCTTTGGAGTCAGTGTTATTATTAGACTAGTTATATTGAATGTGCGGCGCCCTCGTTGCGTCACCCCGTCTAAACACAAGCACCGTGATCCAAAATGCGAGATAATCGAGTAGTGTGTGCTTCAGACTCCCTTGGCACCGAAACCCGACAGTAACCCGCCACCGCTTCTACTTCCAACACGACAACTAGATGGCGTTGTATCTTCAGTACTTTCTATGAAATTGTAAAGAATTTCTAGATTTTTCCTTTCGGAGCTTTATTGCCGGGTCCCGGTGTAGTAATAACTAATCTACCAAGGAGTAATATAACGGCATTATTATAACAAGCGAGTACAATAATAATTAATAAAATATAGTTAAGTATCAATAAAATTGAGCTAGAGACGAACCTCAGTTCGATTGTAACATGTCTCTTCCGTAAGGTTTTATAATAGCTTTAATTTCAATCATTAGCAGCTTTTGATTTCAAATTCTACAAGTTTGAGACAAAACAGTAGGAACGACTGAAATTAAAACTATAACCAAAACTTGTCTGGATATGAAAATTTCACAATTGTCTTTGAAGAACTAATTGTACATTAGACTATAAATGATTTAGTACATTTTAGTATTAAGTACATACATAATGTAGTAATTTTCATACCCAGAGAACAATGGGGTTGGCTACTTTACTGTCATGGCCCTGGCATAGTATGCACTTTTGTTATGGAATTTCACATTTAGACGTTTGACTATTTCCTATATGCCATTTTCCAAATAAAAAAAAACCTCATAAAAGTACAAAATATACTAGCACCATTTCCAGGGTCTACCGCCCAACCCCACTGTAAGAGATTTCGTTTAACCACTAAACTATCACTTGTTAGTCTGTCTAAGTGCACATAACGGGACAGGAAATGTCGTACACGGGAAAAACCGTTCTTTATCGATCTTTAAATTCGATAAAATGCCATAAAATCGATCATAGAGAGTACTGATCACATGGCATTTTAATGAATTTGACGATCGATAAATAAGTACTTGCATTGCTGACACGACAGAGAATCGATATAATCTGTGACGTGGTTCAGGCACGATTCACACCGAGAGCGAGACTGGCACAATAGCTGAGCACGCTGCGGCATGTTATCATACCTTTGATTAGGTTCCTTGCAAAGCGAAATATGAAACGATATCGCTGGTACAGGAGCTAAGCTACGTCTATGCTGGCTTCGCTTTCGGTGTCAACAGCGCTTTAGTCACGGCGTCGCTAAAACTATGGGCGTGGTTATTTATTTATATATAGTGCCATTTTTCGTGTCGGTTATATTAAAAGTAAAAGATAGTCGTTTGTGACGAGTAAAATATTCATTATTGCTTTCGAACCATGAAACTATGTTAATATATTGCTTCGTAGATCCTGCATCAAGTATGTTTTGGCACGTAACACATACTGTTTCTAAGCAAGGTGAGCATCGTTGGCGAGTCTACGTGGGAAGTACCACCAGCCAGTGCTGATATGGATCATGCCTGAGCTGGACTGACTACTGGGTTGGCTCGGGTATATGCTGCCCGGGGAAATGCACAATACTCTCCCCGTGGGCTGTTAATGCAAGAATTGTCGCCCATATAGGTACATAAACACAAACGAGTGACTTTTTTATTGATACTGCTTTAGCGCTGGAGTTATGTTGTGACTGCGGAAGCCTTTATAACAGAGTTAGATGTAGATTGTAGTTGAAGGTGGTATTTCCCACAGAGGCTCGGCCCACGCTACTTGCGGGGGTGGGGGGTGGGTGAGGGGGGATGAAGCGACACTAATTCACAACCAAGCGGCGCGCCGCAGCGCAATATCATACAACCATACACGAGGGGCGACCACCGGTCACATACTACGGGTTTCACATTTTAAGGAAGGATTTTTACGAAATTCTCGATAACAATACTTCGAATAAAGTTATGTGCCTCGGCAATCTTTGATTTCCCTAACTAGTATGACTAAACTAAATCTGTGTGTCGACCTCTTAATCACTCTAGAAACTGGAGTCATTGGCGTCGATTCTGTCATACCACTCACTAAACTAAACCAATCTGACAGGACTAAAATTATCTGCATCTCTTTTCATTTTAATATGTGAGAGAAGGATGGAAACAATTTTAGAGCTGTCAAATTTAGTTTAGTTTAGAGTGCATCAGAATCGATGTCATTGTTTCTCTCAACAAACGAAGATTGCCGGAGCGCATTACTGGAGTCCTAGTAAGTATACTGTACAGAAACGCGAGGATATGCTTCACTTGAAGCTTGCGAAATGTAACGCGCGAGGGGAAAAGTAGAAGCAGCAATAGCGGAGTTTCCGACAAGTATGTAACCGATCGCAGCGCCACCTGTGTTCGACTTCAGTGCGGGCCTGTGAGTCGTGCAACTATATACTAGTCATATCAATAAACGGAACTATCCAATGGTGAAAACTCATACAAACTAGTTCAGCATCACGAGTATCGCTTGTCCGTCAGACTGTCGGGAATCCCATTCAAATGTCACACGATTCACTTCACCAGAAATAAAAATTACCAAAACACGAAAACGTATAACAAATTGTACTATATAGTCATTACGATAGATTACATTTTAAAATTGTATCATATTGCCACGATAGCCGATAGAATGATTTTACAAAAATATAAATAACTGTACAAAATAGTTGAGCGACTCAATGCAAACACTGGTCAACCCTAACGAGTAAGGGCGGGTCCCCCGCGGGCCCCGGCCGATACAACCTTAGAACAACGCGTGGCCGGGCCGCGCGGGGGGCCCCCGTATTTATTATAGAGAGATAAAAAACCGTCCGTCATACAGACACGCACGTACTGTCGGCGACCTCTCGAGTGCACCATATAAAGCAGCGACCGGATCGAACAAATCTCGTTTATATACAACTTCAGAAATGCAATAGCCATTCTTATTTATCTAAGCACAATAACAAAATGTTAGGACTTCATATTTAGTGCTCAAAGGCGAAATTTTTCTCTCTTCTAGCCTGAGCCAGATTAGCAAAGCCAGGCGGATGGCACACGAGGAAATCGTACAACCCATCAAGGAGTTGAAAAAGGCTGCAATGTATGTGTAGTATGGTTCACTCATAATAATTATATCCGATAGCGAGTAGTGCGCGCCTGCACGTCGGCTCGTAATTTACAGTATAGACTATAGCTAACTCGTTGATAGAGACTTACGAACTAGGGGTTACTCCAGCGCTGCCTCCGCCCGCCCTACGTCTATCACGACCTACTTGCACCCGATAGGAAAGTCGAAGCTCCACTTGCCCAATATTACTGACACCGGGTCATGATCAATCATCTCCCGACTTTGCACTCCGTAACAAAATATTCGAGATACGAGGGTAGTTTGAAAATTTATTCACGGAAACGAAACGCAGCGACGCCAAACCTCGCTAGTGATAATACTGCCATTCAAAAAGATTCTATAAATATCAAAATCAATAAATACGATTAGTCAATACTCCGCATATTTAATTTCTTGAGATTTATCTTATATCCTAAATTTCAATTCCTCCTAAGTTAACGGCGGCTGCGTTTCGTTTCTCCTAGCTAACGAAACTAAAACTAATAGTAGCGAGAGCCGCGCGCCGACAATGTAACATGAGGGCGAAGGCCTGGAAGTGATCTAGCGGCCGGCGGCGTGTGTAGGCCTTTATTTCGATACTGGCTCGGTACATCACAGTCGAATATAGTAGTTATTACTACATACGGAGAATTCAAAATGTCTTTGTGCGATAAGTCGAGTGATACGTTGGTCTTATTGTCAATCATTTGTGCATAGTTTGTGTACAGGCAAACTCTACACGAATAATGTCCAAAATTTGCCGTTTATTTGTTAAAATATCGTTAGTTATTATTATTGCCAATTTTTGATGACCTTCAACAAAATATTCGACTGTGAACCAATTGAAGAACAAATCAAACGCAAAATAGACGTACACAGAATTATTTTACAAAAAAATACTTATTCAAAATGTGTGTAAATAGATACAATAAAATAAAAAAAGAAAATATCAAAGCGTATTGAAGCACTCGTTATGTACAGACGTTCCGACGCACACAGACGTACGACAACACACTTGCGCACGCAAATAACAACCGTCCTACACAACAGTAGGGACGTTTATAAATAACCCTCCAAATATTGTACATTGATGTTGATTTCGAAGGAATTAGATTAAAGAAATATCCTAACTACAATACAAGTATTCACGTCTTGCAAGAAAACAGTTTTTTAAATCTATTTAGTTATGACGACTAAATTTTTTAAAATCGACATAATCAAATAGCAATAGCAATGAAAATTCGAAAAAATTAATATATAAAGTGTCTTTCTCTTTTTTTTTCTTAGGTTTCCTCAGACTCCCAATTTAATTAAAATGGCCCAATGTGCATAGATTTGAGATTCTTGTGGACAATTCCTTACAGAGCTATGTATAGATCAAAAAGAGTATAAATCGTATATATAAATATATTTATAAGTATATTTGTAAAGAAAAAGGTACTAATGATTGCTGCACGAGTCTTCGAAATATGGAACAAACAGTTTTAACGGATATCAAGACATTTTGTTTATATTACACGGGAATTACTCACGTATGATTAAGCCGGTTACTCCGACTTAATCATACGTAATTCCCGTGACATATAAACAAAATGTGTGAAAACCACGTCAGTTTCCTAAATATGGACATCAAGGCAAAATAATTCGTGATTTGAGTGCGCAAGTGAACCGCAAAACAACAAACTAATATCCAAAATAATTAGACGTAGCACTAATACACAATGCGCGTGCGCAACGTTGGCGCCCCGCGCGACTAATCATAAATAAAAAATAATACATCTAAGCAATCTTAAATACCCTGTTGATTTCAATTTTTAAATAATAATTTTCCCCTCCAGATTTAAGAAAAATGGTAAAAAATAAATAAGTGTATAAAGTGTGTGCGAGCCGGCCGGCGGCGCGACGGTGAGCGCCGCTGAGCCTGACTTCCCTGGGCACCCTCCCACCTCGCTCCCTCCCTACCTTATAAATTCATCCGAGTTATACCTATCATTAACGTATATGTCTTTATTACGTATGTTATTTCGTTTCTTTAATTACTTTAGCTTACATTTAAAAACGTTTGTGCAAAGAAAGAGATTTTTTATTTAATTTACTAATTTTTTAAAACCTTTTTTGTACAAGAATTTATAAACCCCGTTGTAGTCCTCTTACCGATTTATACAGGAGACCGCGGCGCCTCCGCGCGGGACCACAGGACTCCCTCCCTCCCCTCCCCTCCCTACGCTATATGTACTTTACACGACCCGATACCTAGACACCATCAAAACGTATCAAAAAAAAGAACTTTAACAACACGCAGTAAAGACTTAAATGAAACTTATCGCTTAGGTCACAAGGGCCACATTCGCGTAAACAAGGAAACAAGTGATCAGCACCCTATGTAATGTAAACATTATGCATTGATTAACGTTAAATTAAACCTAGGAAAGGTATAACCAGTCACACGGACAACAGTGTGCCTCGCGGCTGAACAACGCCTGGACGGCCGGCGGACAATCTTACAAAAACAGTTACAAAAACACATAAAACAATCTAATAAATTAAGTACACGGGCACAGAGAACCTAAAAACGTCAGAATAAAGGCGACTCACGGTGGTACTATTCTGTGGTTCAACTGACCTGAAAATAATTTGACACCTGAAACATTCAATCCGTGGAAAAACTGACTGGTCCAAAGGAGGTATATTTCGTTCGTTAACAGTTACTGGACTAAGAGATTTTTTTTATTGTCCAGTCTGGATACTGCGTTTTTTTTTTCATTTGTCTTGACCCTTTAAGTACGTCTTAAAATATTAATAGAAAAAAATATGAATAAGATCACAATAAGAACTATGCTCAATAAAAAAAACATAGTCCAGTCACTGCTCTACGGAAGAAATATTTCTCCTGTGGACTGTCTAGCTGTTCCATCGATTCAATAATATTTTGACAATGGTTGGAGTCAACTGTACCACGGATAGTAAAAAACGGTGGAACAGGGAATATTACCACTCTCAAAATAATGAACCGTCGTGCGACCAACCGCACACAGAACAGTACCACAGAGAAGCACCAATCTATTAATGTCACATCCAGATATTGTTCAGTCTCGGGAGCCTTACAATAAGATGGCGACATAAAAATATAGGTTCATAATAATTATTAATAATGTAAAATTATGCTATCACTAGCGATCCGAAGCTATGTAACTGAACGGGTAACGTTTAGTAAAATGCGTGGTGTACATGGCAACACTGCGCGGGCGGGTCCGACCGCGCACAAGATGGCCGCCACGACATGGCGGCGGTAAACACATTATCGTACAAAAAATGCTAAAAATTATAAATAGCGCCACAAAACGCGACTCTAATAATTAAAATAAAGTATACATTATACATCTCGTAGGCCGTTGTGACTTAGGTAAACGTATATAGAGGGGCTGGCGGCGCGGGGGGTCGCGGGAGGGGCTCCAACAATTTGACTAGCCGACACGAATTAGTAAGTGACTAGAACGCGAAACACTCCACTGGCAAGACTTTTTTTAATCGCGGAAAAATCGATCGCTCCCTTTAGAGCGGGTTATTTGTCTATGGCAATAAGAATGGCCAACAGATCACAGACACGCCGATACCACCCCGCCCCCGCCCCGGCCCGTCGCCGCCCCGCGTGTGATGTCCGCCCACGGAACGTGTGATGAAACAATACATACAATATTTACAAATAAACGACTATAAATTAAGCTCATTCGATTGAGAAACGATTAAATTACATCACTAACGATCGCGCCGACGGTCCGCGTCACTCCACCCAAGCCTCAGAGTCGACACTCAGTCCATTGGCTGCTTACTGTGCCGCAGTCGCCGGCTTCTAGCGCTTAACATTATAAGTAAAACTTGCGATGCCATCTGAACCGGCGGCCCGACTCGCGCTTCTCCCATTGCAATACCTATCCGGTACAAATAACACTTTATTCTTGTATCGACAGTTTCTCCGGTCGGGAGCGCCGCGCGACTCGCTCCGTCGGTTCCCCGAACTGTTAGGCATCGTATTCGATAGCAGTGAGATTCTGCCCGCAGGCCGGCACCGGTGCGCGGCCGCCAGGGGAGTGCGCACGAGCCGCGCCCGACCACTCACCTGCCAACATTAGGCCGAACGTTCCGCGAATAACTTCAAACATCGGCCGCGAGTCAGACTAGTTTCAAAACGGATACAATGAAAACGATCAACGCGTCATATATTCACCGTGAGCTGTAACTCGGTCGCTGGCTGACCCAATCTGGCCAATAGAGACAGGCTCGCCATCGCTCCAACAGAAACCAAAGTTTACGTGACTCGCTGTGACTGGCAGGAACCGTCGCTATGTGTTACACTGAAGGGACGGCTGCATTGATCGCACGCGGCTCGGTGCTCGCCGGGTGACTGCGTGAGACGCACCGCCTGTCACCACAGGGCCGGCCACGTGTATCCCGGCGCGTGCGACACGCTGCACTAACAGAACCCTCCGAACCCGACGGAGGGCACGGAGGGCACGGAGGGCACGGCGGGCACTCCGCCCGCGTGCTCGCCGTTCTTGTGCAGCTCCAGCAGCTGCGGCGCCGACAAGTAGTGCGTCTGCAATGTACATACACACCACTTACTGACAACACTGTGACGGCGTCACTTCACTGGCGAGCGGAGCTGACATGTGTCTCAACTTTACACAGAATATACAAATAAAGAAATCATGGAAAAATTTGGCGTTGCAACCCAACTCGGCTCCACGCAGCTTAGGTGGAATGTCATCCTAAGCAAGGGGGTCTCTTCATACGTGTCACAAGCCGGCGTCAGAAGTTCAGCGCTACATTATCGAAGGTTGATCAAGACGATCGTATGCACTCCGCATATCCCCTGTATCGCAGATAGCTTCATTTAACTTTTTCGTTAGTTGGCAAGAGTGGCGTATTTTTGTCGCAAGCCCAAGATATACTTTGAAATGGTCTCCCTCCCCCCCCCCAATTTCCCCAAAGTTAGTTTTTCATGCTCTATATGTCAAAACTTCATAAACAAACACGTATGAAAAGACACCCTGCGTTGAATTTAATAAAAGTAAAGCTTAAATATATGTGATGTGTGAATGTTCGCAAATACCCATCCCGTTAGATGAGAGTGTACGTGACGTGAACTCACAGAGAGTGTACCCAGCGTTAGTCCCGTGCTCCTGCGATGTGTCACACCGAACTCTGCTAAAGCAAGCTGACGCTACTCCAATATACGATTAATGGCCAAACCACACTATATCCACTCGACAGCGAAAACAAAAGTGTTCCAATGTGGGTCCTATGTTATATCGTGTACAGCAGAATTTCTAACGGCAAAATGTAGCTACTAACGTTATAGATGAAACGGGTATGGATTCGCATTAGATCGACCGCTAACTTTACGGGCTATCTAATTTTGGCCGGAACTCAGATCACAATAGAAACCGCAAGCACGTCCACTTATATCAAAACCCAGGGTGCAGCATTTTTTTTTGCAAGAGTAAGTGGTAGTGTAAATAAAAAAAAATAAAAAATTGGTCTACGTTTGACTGCCTAGTAGGCAGTGCCTACTAACCTGATGATGCTAAGCGATGGTGCAATCTATAATGGAACACACCTGCTTAGAAGAAACCGATTTAAAGACACGCAGATTCAGGCAGCAGATTCCAGACTAGCAGTTCGCACAATAAAAGTGATATCAAATCGCTTCGTACTGGTTTTCGGAATATCAACCATGAAGCGATGCTTACACATTAGCACGGCCAATATTGAAGAGTTTTTACAGTTTACTATGGCTAATATGGCAATTTTTTTGGATTGACGAGCTACTGACAAAGGAATGGAAATCGAACTGAATTATGCAGTGAGTGAGTAGCATTGATTGACTTAAGTCAGGCCACAGACAGGTGAACTAACAATGTCTATCCTGCAGTGCAAGTACAGTTCTTTATCGATCGTCAAACTCAATAAAATGCCATTTGATCTCGCTACGATCGATTCTATGGCATTTTATCGAATTTGACGATCGATAAAGAACTGTACTGGCACTGCTGGTCTGTGATACGGAATTTGTTTTGTTTAGAGTAGGACAGAAATGTACCACGGTGCCCTAAACAAAGTCATTAACTGGACGCGTCACATCAGTGACGCGTTGTAGTTTGTCATTAGAAATGCAGCTGTATGTGACACGGTATAGGGCTCACTTTTCAGATTTGCCGTTTGACGGTCCAGTGTCGAGTCGATACAAGTTGTGAACACTAACGCAGTTTCCTCGTGATTTTCATTCAATTCTCGACTTTACACCGAAGCAAAAGAATGAAAACATGAACCAGCCCATAGTCGCAGAGTCGATGGTAATTGGTGTGGAGCGTTACCTCTGGCGGCGACATTAGGGCTGCCCGAACATTTAGGAACAGTTATTGGTAAGCGGAACCGGCGGCGCGCGCTAGCTTTCCCGCTACTCTCAATCATGTGAGATTCGATCCGTCCTAGAATGGACAAAACGGGAATCGTTAAAACCCACTCGACTGTCTTTTTTTAACCCCGGATGCAAAAAGAGGGGTGTTATAAGTTTAACGAGTGTGTCTGTCTGTGGCATCGTAGCTCCCTAACGGCTGAACCGATTTTAACTTAGTTTTTTTGTTTGTTTGAAAGGTGACTTGACCGAGAGTGTTCTTAGTTATGATTCAAGAAAACATGTTCCGAGGGTTTAATAAACAAAACATTTATATTTGTTTCAATTTGAAAATGTTGTGCTGACGGCTGCAAAGAAGCAAGTAATCCATTTGATGGTATGCTCTCGCCGCCGTTTAAATATAACAATCGGACATTAAGAAACTGACGACCATCCGTCGATAGCTGGCATAACTGACAATGCTTCTGATAATTTTCGTATCAAAGTGAACCAAGTTACGAGTAATACATATCACTGAGATGAAAGCAATACTTACTTTACTCTCGCAAGGTTATTACCCTGGTCCCAGTCACTACATCATCCTTCCACAAACTACCACACCTACTACTTCATGCGTACACTCACAAACTTGGACATATGAATTTGTTTGTTTCTCAGATCAGAAAAACAAGGGCGATATTCATGAGTACAATTATCATTTAAATTCAAATATATATCTAAACTACCTAACGCAAAAACTTTAAGTACGGCACACTTACTCATCTTTCACTTGCAGCAACACCAATAAACTAACAGTATGCATATAACAAAAGGGCGTCAAGGTCGTCTGCCGGGTCAATTTGACTAAATGCATCAAGCCTGATTTAAGCCAAATGCGTTCGCACCCGCCACGACACCTTACCATATCTCCGATGTTTGTCTGATCTGAGGTTTAGTTACATGCAGCATTTGCTCGTAAAGTTAGATAAGAGACTTGCATGATTACTGTCAGTATAACAGCACAGCCGCATAAATCAGCATTCGCCGGTGATGCTACAGGGATGCGAAACAAGATGTCAAAACACTCTACGAAATCTCCTTTGTCACCTTCCTGCATGTCCTCTAGCGTAGTGTCGTGAATTCACTGCAGCGTATACCCCACATATGAATGGTATGTTTGAGTTTGGACAGAGTTAAGACAAAGTTGTGCTCTACTTGTGACATTTATAAGATCTAGTATTGTTTGTGTCGTGACTCGTGTATGTGTGTTTACCTGCTGGTGGTGCGCGGGCGGCGGATGCGAGTACGAGTTGTAGTAGGCGGGGTTGTAGGGGTTGGCATACGCGGGCGGCACCCCAGTGTAGCTGTACTGCCAGTCTGACAAGTAGCCCGGCGCCGGGCGCATAACGGCGCCCGCCACGCCGGCCCAGCCCACGCCGCCGCCGTACCCCACGAACCCGGAGTAACTGGAACACGGTCAACATATGCACAACATAAAAAAAATAAAAGTTCGCGTTCAAAATACTATACGCAGTGACACAGTGAGTGTGTTTTGTCGGGACTTAGGATCGAGTTCGAGTTTCAGTGATAACCGTAGCAAAAGACTAAGAAAGAGGGTAGATCGTTATGTCTGCACTTAACTTTTTAACTGTTTGACCAACCACGCGCATTCTTCAGTCTTCCCTTGAACATGGTGCATGTAACTGCGCCGAAATATCGGGAGCTCATTCCACAACCTTACCACGGTAAATATCCCGTTAATAATCATTTAACTTTAGTGAACAACCGTGATAGTTTAAAACAGTGTTTTATATGAACAACATCACTATACTGACAAACCACACCACACTACTGGGATCCAACAAACCCAAGGACTTTCAGTGGGCGTGTCTTTCTGTAAAGACACGCCCCCTGAAGGCACTGAGTGTCACGTCAGTACTGACCAAGCCTGCGATCCGTCAACGTTTCTGCGCTCGTCTTATAGTTGTCTATTAAAATTATTTAAAACCGCGCTACGTCTTGTTGTAGCATAAAATAGTGCGGCAATAATTGCCAATCCTTCCTCCTCAGACATTTGCCTGGATTGTTTCCATTGAAAATAATCGTAACTACAAGTGTGGGCTACGTAGTAGGTTTAACTAGTCTGTGAACAAACCACTCGTACCATAAATGCGAAAGTTGGTGTGTGTATGTTTATAGTTATCTTTCTTTAGTAATTACAGTCCTCTGCAACCTGCTCCCAGCCTTAATATTGACAGAACAAATCGCGCTTAACGCAGTCCTTTAATCCCAAAACAAGCAGAACACTTGCATGATGGGGAGATTATCCCGAGAAAATTCAAACGTTTCCAATGAATTTGTGTCGATATCTAATATTCGCACAATAAACTTCAACGAGCTATTACAGTTTGTAAAGTTTCAAGTCATTGTACAACATACCCGTTGTTGGGGTAAGTAGGCGCACCATACGCGCCGTACGGCGGATAGAGCGCCGCCGGCGCAGCGTAGTCCGGCAGCGCAGGCCCCGCGGGCGCCGCGGGCGGCACGGCCTCCCCCGGCGGCGCGACCTGCCCGCCCCCCGCGCCCGCCTGCCCCTCCGCGATGGAAGGGATCTGGTCGACGAGGGACTCGAGGCCGGAGAGTGACTTGGACGCTACGTCTTGTGGTTTGGGTTTGACGCCGCCGCCGTACTCGCCCGGGGAACCTGGACCACAGAATCACTCATTACACCGACGTGCGGCAGACAACCGGCCTATCGTAACTGTATTTACAAAATATAACTAAGTTATTAAAAAATCCCGTGGAAAAAAATCATATATTTTCTGGTCAATATTTCAAATTTTTCTTTTCATAAAAGCCTTAATTGGACAATTTCGAACATTTCAATGGAATAAGCCAAATAGGTCCAGCCTTTCTCAGGTAAAAAAAAAAAATTAAAACAGTATAAAATTCATTCTTTTGGGGGGAAGGTATGTTCACGCTGGATTGATGAAGTTTGCTGTAATCATGATTGTTCTCAAATTTAGCGCGTCTATGTCCTCCATACCCTGGACCAACTACACGTCGAGAGCCGACGACCAATCAGAGACGCAGCTGATCTGTCAAAGTCAGCTGTCAGATCATCATCATCCTGCGAGTTCTTCAGTTAGGTTGCACGAGTCCGGTTCGGTACTTTTTGGTGGCAGCGATCGGCGGTTAATCACGGTGAGTACAATATTGTTTTCAACTAATTTTATTGATCTTGCGTGTGCATAGGCTTCTTCACGATTTTACAGTCCACTAGCTTTTGCGGTAACATATTTTGATGCCGCAGAATTTAAATTGTCAAACTATCCCGGAGGATATCAGTAAGCGGCTGTAGAGATTCGCAAGAACCCTGAAGTGGCGACCAGTCGTCGTGGTACCAGCGGCATGTGTGATGTATATCGTAGGAACTCCTTCTTTATTCGCACTTTAATTAATATTAACCGCAACTATTCGTTAAACGTTTACCTATTTATGACGAGGCAAAAAACTTTAAAAAATGCAATTTCTAAACAATTCTTTGACACAACAAAAGTTAAATGTAATAATACTAAAAATAGAATAGAAAAAAAAAACTGAGAATTTGTATGAGGTTTATTTTATTTTTATTTAATACTTTATTGCACACTTACAAATTAAGTAAACATGTACAATTGGAGGACTTAATGCTAAACATTTTCTACCAGTCATCCACCAGGTTGGAACAAACAGGTTGGTACGTAGGCGTGCATCAAAAACACCTTATAAAAGACAAAAAGAAATAAACAGAAAGATCAAAGTTTTACAAGATAATATGCATAACAACAAATTACAATAAATAAGTTAGGTACAAGGTTTCATATTCATAATTTGGCTGTTATCTATCTATTCCATTAATTCTTTTTCTTTCTGTTAATTCAATTTAATATCTTAAAATGTTAATACTACTTATCAACTGTTTTATCTACTGTCTAAATTCTATTTATCTATCCATGCCCAAGTTGGTGTTGCAAGGGGGCATTTACACTATCATTCATAGGTATTAGGTATTTAAGTTTGTATTAGTGAAAACTTTTTTTGGCTTTTGTGTTACTATTTATCTCGTATCTACCGTGTTTGTTAACAGCTGTTTGTTTTCCATGTAAAATAAAATAATATATATAGCGGGTACCGTTGTCGTAGTGCGCGTGCGGCGAGTCCGCGTGCGGCGTGTGCGTGCGGAACGCGCCCGCCGGGGAGAACGCGCCGCCCCCCACCCCCACTCCCCCGCCCTCCGGAGTCGATCTGCAACACGAGGTTATTGATACAAACAACATTCATACATTTACATGAACAGGAGCCGAGTGCACGAAGATATTAACCAACCTAGATTAAAAGTGCTAAGAATTGTTGAAGTACAAGGGATAAATATACTGTACAATAGTTTATGTCTGGATGTGAAATGAAATCGGTATCTACCAACAGAAAGGAGTTTAATAGGAAAAGATCAATTTTATGTTTAGATTTCAACAATTATATTTTGAAGAATAAAAAAATTTCTTCAATTTCTCCCTTGCTCAGTAGAGTACAAGAGTTATTAATCCAACAAATGTGACTAGCGTGTTTGCATGTAAATGAGCCGAGCTCCGGTCCCATCATATAATTATTATTAGATATAGAAGGAGAGGTTACCTGTTGAAGTTGGTGGGGTACATGGCTGGATGCTGGTGCAGCTGGTCTAACCGTGGGCTCTCCGGGACGCCGCTGCCTGTGCACACAGAAAAAAAACATCAACCACTGTCTTAGAGCGGTTTCGCACTACGTCCGATCCGAATACGTGAAAATATGGATCTAGAAAACTCGGACCGAATTCGGATATTGCGTACGCACTAGTCCGATCTCTGATACAAATTCAAGCAATCATTTTAGGCGGAGCCACAGCAGAGTGTTCACGTCGTTGATCATGAGTCCTTTCAATCGACGTCAACTTCCGAATCTATTCCGAAATGGAAATTTACCGATGACGGAGAGAATTCGGATGACGGATATCGGATCTAGTGCGTAAACTACCATACAAATAGTTGTACGGCAACTTCGGAACGTATTTTCACGGATTCGGATCGGATTTGGAACGGACGTAGTGCGAAACCGCTCTTATGATCGATTATTTAAAAAAAAATGGCCAACTGGTAGGACTTGAACCTGCATTCGAACAACTATTCTATTTCACGCCCAAGGCCTATCCCGTTCGGAAAGAACAGACTTGTAGACCTAGATCCTTGTAGGATCTAGGTAAGTTTCGTCCTCGCCACATCGTTATCTGGGCTCGGTTTCTCGTCCCAAACATCACCCCAAGCTATGGACCCTATATGTAATTTACTCATAGGTTTTCAATGGCGGGTAAGCTAAATATGTCGCTGGCTCACTATTACAAGGTTCTATGTTATTTTCTTACACGTTCTGTAATTTCAATTAAAAAAAATTTGGTTTCATAAATATTGACTTAGCAGGGTTTATGCTTGAGTTAAAGTATCTCTCTCAAGCATAATCCCTGCTAAGTCAATATTTATGAAACCAATTTAAAAAAAATAATTAAATAACAGAATGTGTAAGAAAATAACATAGAACCTTGTTGTAGTGAGCCAGCGATGTGTGTGTTGTGTATAGTGGTGTAGTTACCTTGTTCCTGCGAGTAGTGGTCGTGTTCCGGCTGCGAGTACGAGTCCGTGTCGTAGAGCGCACGCGCGAACGCTCCGCCGCCGCCCGGGGACAGCGACGCGCCGCCAGACTGCACACCAACATTCACAACGTTGTATAACAAACAGTCGAGCTCGAAGGACCAATCACTTGTTATAATATAACAAGTTTGCATATTTACTAAGCAAAATCACAAACTATACTGTTTGACCTGAACGCATTTAGATCCAATACCTATAGTCACTAATGTGTAAAAAAAAACCGAACCCAAACACGGCGCACGCTACGCATTGCGTCGACTTTTTGAGTTGTAAGGCAACCGCGATCCGATTACAACGCCGCGCGATGCCAGTGTTACGATGACAAGCGACAACGTCGGACAAGCGACGTTAAACACTACGCAAGCGAAATAGCGTCTAAATTGTGGCGAACCTGTATGTCTAGGTATGTACAACGACGCTTGGACGAGTTTTGAGTATTTTCAGTTAAAGACTGTGACTCTTTATGCCTGAATGATTATAATTCTCTGGGTACAGGTGGGAGGGAGCCATGGCCACCTAGTTGCAGGCAGCTCGAAGGACACATCACTTTAAGACCGCCTCAAAGGATCAAAGCCAGGTTATCATCTTGCTTTAAAGTTTGCTTACATTATTGTATGTTTCTAGTGTCGATTTGGTTTTGTGGTATGTCATAACTCAGAGGTTCCTTACACTATGCCAGAAATAGCCGGAGGATGCCGGCAAGAGTATGATTTGAAAACCAAAGTAAAATGACAAAAATTTGAGTTGGTTAAACCGTATCAGTTTCCTGTGATACAGGCCTACCCTAGTGCAGGAATTGCAGTATAAATAATTAGTATTTCTCCTTCATAGACATAAGGCCGTGTGTATTTCTAGTTTATAAACAAGCATGTAAGCCTATGTTTATGCAAATAATTTTTTTTTTAATGTTTTTTTTCTATAAGCTCGATAAAAAGATGCGCTACTTTTATCAAGTGACGTACCTTGTTGTAGTCTGTAGTATCCTCATTAGAGTCGTCGGCGGGTGT
Source organism: Agriopis marginaria (assembly GCA_932305915.1). Classification (NCBI taxonomy): domain Eukaryota; kingdom Metazoa; phylum Arthropoda; class Insecta; order Lepidoptera; family Geometridae; genus Agriopis; species Agriopis marginaria. Next base: position 12,272,405 of record OW029914.1, on the reverse strand, counting down.
AGCCGGCGGGGGCTGCGCGGGGTGCGCAGGGTGCGGCGATGGCGCGGGCGGGTCGAAGTCGGCGTGGCCCGCGGGGGAGGGCGGCGGCGGCGACGAGATGGCCGCACCTATCTCTGACGACAGATCTGCGCAGAGCCCCGACCCGTTCGACGCGCCGCCGCTTGAGCCACTCACGCTGCCACCCTGCACCACGGAACACTAAGTTGATTCAATGATGGAAAATTATCATTTGATGAAAACACCATCAAACACGAGTTTAAATGGTTGTATTAGATGTGCATGTTCTTTATTTTATATACCTACAGTGTTTTCCATTTGTGGTCAGCGTCAAAGTGTAGATACACATCAGCAGCCATCAAACGTCCACTGCTGGACAAAGGCCTCCCACTTAAAGAGGGGTTTTGCCATAATCCCCACGCTTGGCAGGCGGCTTGGGGATCGCAGTAAGTTCACCGTGTACTAATAGGATGCTGCTGCCCATCTTCCGGTGGTTCTGGTCGCAGTTTTAGGACATACCCGGGTCCAAGTGTAGATACAGATATTCACAATTATCTTTATTGGTAAAATGGGTGTGCGTTTAACCACCATCTCTCCTGATGTTAAGCGATGACGCGGTTTAGGGTGGAGCACGCTTGCCTAGAAAATAGAGTTCGTAAAATGTTATGCTGAAAATTTAGGCCTTAAGCTTACGGCGGGGTAAAGGATGAGCAGTCAAGTGGTTATATCATCATCTATGGGAATGAACATCATCAGTCGAATATACAATTTTGCTATCGGTTTTTCAGCATTATTCACATTGCAAAGCACTAACTAAAACTAAACATTAGATTTTTGTCAGCTCGTATAGAATATCGTTGATAAACAAAGATGGTAACTGACGGTAAAAAAATCTAATGTATTTTTTTTTAATTTGCTATTTCCGTTATATAATTTTATTTATATTTTGATTCTATTTTAAATGTTGTATATTATCTGTATACATTTCTTATATAACAATATTACAATTGCCTGACCTGTAAATATAAGTTTATTGATAAATTACTTCGACTTTGGTACCTAGCCTGACTCCAAGAGGAGGGAGGGGAGGGGGGGAGGGGGGCACGAGTGTGAAGCATCATGTGCAAGTGACCTGGTGGTGGTGATGCAGCGGCTCCATGTAGGTGGGCGTGCGCGGCGGCGGCGCCGGCGACGAGTGGTGGCTGTACGGCGTGTGCGGGGACGCGCCGTACCCGCCCGGGGACGCCGCCGGGAACGCGGCGCCCGGGCCGGGGGCCGCGCCCGCGCCGCCTGGCCCCGGGGACCGCGAATACGGCCGCGCCTGCTGGCCCTGCGCGCACACATTGGACAATATCAACAACTGTACCTCCGTACCGGAGTAGCCGGTCAACTGTATTCTACACAAAGGTGTTATTAACATAAAAGTCGTATCAGCTATGTCTATGAAATATTTGAATACATTTTTGTACTGCGATTCCCGCACTAGGCTAGCAATGTATCGCAGGAACAAAGAGCAAGGGAACAAAGATATTAAAGAACAGAAAGAAAGAATATCAAAATGTTGTTAGCCTCTAGTTAGCATGATATTTTGTAATAGCTCTGTGCGTTACGCCAGAGAGATGCGTATTACACAAGTAGTTAGTGGACACCTATCTTAATAAACCTTGATGCAAGCTGATTCTAGAAAATCTGTTAGGTCACTTTCACACATTATACGTAGACATACATTAGACATTATACATAGGAGTCCCCCATAGATCTCCACAAGAGAACATACATACATACTAATTATCATAAAGCTTGTAAAACAGGCTTTCTAAAACACGTTTTAAGTTTTTTCTCCGCATCTTGAAGTTTGTAACAATTTATTTATTGATGATATTCTAATGGTCATTTGTATAATGTAAATTAATTTTATTTAAAATTAAAATAGTTCTTGAGTAATTTGAAGTTTTCAGCATATGTCGCTTCCGTAATTTAGTTCTGAGGCGGGTGCCGATTCGTGCGTATATCTTGCTGCAGACGTAAATAGCATATTTTTGTCCGTTTCGCGCAGAGATAAAACTTGAATTTGAGCTGACGACATATCGATTCTTAAATACTATCCGACGGTAGTTGCGCCCGAGTACTGAAACGTCGAACGAAAGTCACCGACATAGCCCACCGGATTAGCAAGTTGAAGTGGCAGTGGGCAGGGCACATATCACGCAGAACAGATGGCCGATGGGGCCGAAAGGTTCTGGAATGGAGACCACGGACCGGTAAGCGCAGCGTAGGACGTCCACCCACAAGATGGACAGACGACCTAAAAGAGACCGCAGGGAAACGCTGGATGCAGGCCGCTTCCAACCGGCCCTTTTGGAGATCGATGGGGGAGGCCTATGTCCAGCAGTGGACGTCCTATGGCTGAAATGATGAATGATGATGATGACTGAAACGTCAACGCGCCGACATGTAGTGAGGTGGGTAGGTACCTGCGGCGCGGGGGAGCGCGAGTACGGGTGCGGGTGGTGGGGGTGCGGGGACTGCGAGTAACGCGCCGGACTGCCGCCCGCCTGGAACATCGCCTCCTGGAAACAAATACCACCTTATAAGTACGTGCAAGATAAGGCCAGCCTGTACGAAGGATTTATTCACTAATTTTAACTATTTTGATGTTGCGGGGACATCTAGAATAGACAGCCCACCCGGTGGGCCCACACTCTCCGGTGTTCCGTGCACAAAAACACCTCAACCAAATCCAGGCAAACTTCCCGCTTGTAGACGTCTTCGCGGATGAGTGGCCGATGACTAAGCGAGTGTTTGTTGTACAGTGAAGCAGCAGTGGATGATACTGTCTAATTTGTTAGTTACTTTATTAATGTTTTTTTAAAGATATAGATAGATAGATAGATAGATAGAAACTCTTTATTGTGTACACCAGAAATAAAAATTACAACACGATAGAAAACACTTACGAGCTAGTGCCACAAGTGGCGGCCTTATCGCTAAAAGCGATCTCTTCCAGGCAACCAATGGATGGAAAGAATTTACGTAACAGAATCGACGGGGGATGCTAAAACACTTTTAATGATACCATTAAATAAATACTACTAAATGATACATAATGTAATAAATATATATCTATATATATAAAAATACACATAATACAGACGCGACAAGTAAGTACATACTATACCCTAGTATATATGTTTATCTATGCTATACCCTAAGTCCATGGAATACCCTCGCATTATGAGCTCACAATGCAAGAGCAGCAGGGAACACGAACAATGACAGAGCAAATAACAACCAACACGAATTCGGAGCAACAAATATGTCCAAAAACTCTCCACCAACAGTAACGAACAGTTTTAGACTTGGGAAAGGTAAAAGTCTTTCACCCTAGCCTTGAAAATGTTGATAGATTGGGATTGTCTAATGGAGACCGGAAGGGAATTCCACAACCGTATGGCTTTAACGGAGAAGGCATCTTCATAGAAAGTACTTTTATGTTTGGGAGTAACAAGAGAGAGAAGAGTCGACTGTCTCAGAGAACGAGGTGAAGCAGGGTCGTGGAAAAATTTGAAACGTTCTTATATTTAAAGTTATATGATTATTTACGGGATATTTACCGTGGTAAGGTTGTAGAATGAGCTCCCGATATTAAAAAATACAAAAACATTGAAATTAGCAAAAGACTAAGAAAGAGGGTAGATCGTTATGTCTGCACCTAACTTTTTAACTGTTCGACCAACCACCCGCATTTTTCAGTCTTCCCGTGAACATGGTGCATGGTGCGACTCGCCCGCCCCGGATTCGCACGTAAATTACACCCGTGCGAAGCCGGGCGGGCGGGTCGCTAGTCTATACTAATATTATAAAGAGAAAAGATTAGATTGTTTGTTTGCATTGAATAGGCTCCGAAACTACTGAACCGATTTGTAAAATTCTTTCACTGACGGGATGCTACACTATCCCCGGGTGACATAGGCTATAATCTATACCCGTACGAAGCTGGGGCGGACCGCTAGTAATTTATAATTTGATTTGACATGTAAAATATTTTTTTTAATGAATATGAAGCAAACCGAAGTGTCCTTCTACATTCTCGTAATCGCTTAAGTTTGATCAAGTTCGCGAGTAGTGTAGGGGACGTATAATACTCCATCATCACTGACCTGCTGCTGCTGCTGCTGCTGGTGCGTGTAGGGCGCAGGGCTGTGCGCGTAGAGCGGAGAGCGCGCCGCGAAGCTCCCGCCGCGCGCCGCCGGGGAGGAGTACCCGCCCGCGCCGCAGCCCCCGGCACCCGCTCGGGGTGGGGACGGCGCGGAGAACGCCGCCGGACTCGCGGGGAACTGAACACCACCACACAATACATAATAAGTACACGTACAGAATATTCACTTCGCAACATCATTTCAATAAGTAGCGACTTTTGATACCAGTGGCGGATCCAGGGGGGGGGGCATGGGGGCCATGGCCCAAACACCTAGCAATTCCATACATAAATTTTTCGATTTGATTCCTTCGAACCTTGTCAGAATGCCCCCCCCCCCCCCCCCCCAAATGAAATCCTGGATCCGCCCCTGCTTGATACTACAAGGATATTATACTCATGGTTTGTCCGAAGAGATTAGCATAAAGTTTACATGTAGTAAACACCTAGGTGTCGCCATCTGCACTGTATTTGAGACTTTTTGTTCAATGATATCACTTCAACCTTCCTTTAAGGATTTAACATGCGCCAATGACCTTGACCAAACGATGCACACTTATTATAAGCGCCATCTAGCGTCCAACGTCCGTACTTCTTGCGTGCAAAGCTAACTTAAGTATAGACTATTTATACAGAACAGAATTCTGACGAAGATAATAACTTTACCTACTATGTTGCTCCCTCCTTGAGTAAAAGTGGTTGCTCCTCGTAACTTTATGATAACTGATCCTATGTGCAAGATTTTTGGTAGAAAGATAGATTAACACATATTTTTACGTGGCTTTGTCTCGGATGAATTAAGTACAATTAATATAGTAAAGCGGGGTCGCTTTAGCTAATTATCAATAGTTAAAAGAAGTCGCCTTCAGGACGTCTAGGTACATTCCGTAGGAATTCATACTCACCCATATCCCCATCTTATATAGGGACGATTCACACCTAACGGCGCGCGTTGGGGCCATCGGTGTAAATCATTCCTTATCGAAAGCATTATTACAGTAACCGGCACACAACTTGAGCCATGACCTCGAGTGCGCAATAGACGATTTTAAGGTATCGTTGGTGGAAAGAGAGGTGCGCGGGGGCATTCCGACGGCACGCGTCCACGCGATTGGCCGATGCGTGAACGACATGCGTGAACTTACCCCCACTACGTCAACTTTGGCTCAAGTTGTTTGCCGGCCACTGTATTAGCCGTACAACAATCATTCATATTCCCTTTTTCCCCTGTTAAACATAGATACAAGTTCTTTTTGGAAAACAAGCAATATATTATATGCTAGCTGCGTCTCATGATTTCATCCGATATCAGGGGCCTTACGTACAACTGCTAATAGCGGCAGCTAATCCGCTCAGTTGGAAAATCACGCGACCGCAAACCGTATCTGGGCGCGATAAGGTTCACGTTCACGTGAGCGGATTAGGTGCCGCAATTAGCTGTTGTCCGTAAGGCCCCAGGAACCTGTATTTTCGGGACAAAAAGTAAGTTGTTTTAAACCAGACTTCCAGAGTAACAGCTATTTCCATACAAAGTTTCATCAAATCCATTCAGCTGCTACGAAGTTAAGTAACGTGGAACAAACATACACACAAAATTTCGCATTTATAATATTAGTGTGTTGATAGTGTGATAGAAGCAGGGCTGGTCAAGCCACGGCCTGCTAGACGGCGAAACGTATTTGAGGTACCAATTAAAACTAGGGTTGCCATACGTCCGGAATTTTTCGGGCTTGTCCGGGAATTTAAGCTTTTGTCCGGAATGCGGTGATAATTCATATCATTCACATATATATTATATTCATATGGCATAATATTACAAGCCTTGCTTAATTTAGGGTCAGATGACCGTGTGTGCAAAACGTCCCTAATATTTATTTATTAATAAAAATGCGAGTACATGGAATGGCGTTATACAAAAAAAAACTAAGCAAAAAAGCGCTACAGGTTTTAATCTGAATGCTTTGGTCTATCGTCAAGCCAGAAAAAGAGGATAGTTAATTCAGTGATTACGATACAAGGTATAGATAAAAAGCAAGAAACAGTTCGTAAGTATTGAAACAGTTTAATGTCTATAAAGTAAAAACACAAAACAGATTACAAAATAAAATAACTAGGGAGCTACTCGATACTTCTACCACAAAATAGAAATAGACTAAACACTTTATGAAATAAACTGCTGAGCTTCAGCCATTGTTATAACAACAACATGATACAATATAATTATACAAAATAGTTTAATGTCTATCATGTAAAAATACAAAACTTATTACTAAAACGAAATAAGTATTTAGTTTAGACTCAATACTCACTATCACAATTTACAAAAAACTTTGTATTGCACATAAGTATGTAAAATTTGAAGAAAACCCTATTTGTTTTTCTCCGAATAAATTTAAACATTGTATGTATATCGCATCCAAATCCGCTGTGTCTTGATATTTCTTTATTTTTTTCAAAGAAGTAACAAATATCCACTATGCTTCTGCCAATAACCTTCCGTTCCAGTTCTTCTGGTTCTTTTTGTACTTCAACTGTAAAATCCGGCATATTTAATAGACGTCGCTGCTCCTAGAACGAAATAACAAATAATTACTTTACTAACATATTACCCATAAATACATTTAGGCATATAAAAATAATCTTATTTGAAATAATAATTATATTCTGAAACAAAAAAAGGTACTGAAAAATTGTTAATGATCACCTGTTCATTCGAAGGCAACATTGTTTCTATTTCTGTTGTTTCCAGATGTTCGTCCAGGGAGTCTAGGTATCTGTAGAAAAAAATATAGAAATAAATAAGTTTTCCATATAAGAAATTATGATGCATTACAATTCTAACTCGCATTTCTCCTTCTCAATGCGTTATCTTCTTCTCTACATAGTGTAAATTAAAGTGGCTTTCCGCGTCTGTCTGTCTGTCTGTATGTCAGTATGGCTGCTAACTCCTCCTAAACCACGCAACGGATTTTGATGCGGTTTTCACCATCAGTTAGATACATTTTCACGGAAGGTTTATATATATAACTAGCGACCCGCCCCGACTGCGCACGTAAATTACACCCGTGCGAAGCCAGGCGGGCGGGTCGCTAGCTCGCTAGTATATAATATACGCAAAATTTTGAATTACAAATGAATTATTTAAAACCAATGTGTGTAACTTAAAAATACAGGATTTTTATCCCTTCACCTCTTTAATACGTCCTATTAGGAAATAAAACCGGCCAAGTGTGAGTTGGGCACTGAGAGTTCCGTACCACCACATAACTTGTTAGCTACTAAAGTACAAAAAAAAATAGTGCAAAAAGACAACATCCCATCAACGCCCAGGCGGTCACCCATCCAAATACCGGCCGCGCCCAACATTGCTTCACTTTGGTGAAAGTACGAAAACTGGTGGTGAACAGAAATTTGGCACCGACCCGCACTTGGACATTATTTTTGGTATACTTTAGAGTGAGTACTATAATTATGTCAAGTTTGAAGCTTGTACGTATTACCGTTTTTACATTAGAGCTAATACAAAAATACGTTTGTTGTATGGGGTGGGGACCCCCATTTCATTTTTACTTTTTGACTTTTTTATTATTTGTAAGTAAATCCGCCGTAACATTACATATTCTTTGAAAATTTCAACAGGCTATCTATTACGGTTCGAAAGATACAACCGTTAATAGGTAGGACAGACAGACAGACATCGTAGGCTTAGTAATAGGGCCCCGGTTTTACCATGTGGTTACGGAACCCTAAAAAGCATAATTTGACATATATAATTCAAAAGAACTTGGTGGGTCGTATAATGTAAGACGCGGGCCGTGGATTGGACAGCTCTGGTATTCTATAATAATTTTAGTCTATTCACACTTTAGGTACGTACAACGTTGTACGAATGTTTGTATGTAATTATGTGTGTTGTTGTTTACTCGAATTCGCTATTTGGATAAAATTTGGTAAAGAAAGTAACAAAATACCTACCGTACCATACCGTACACAGTAGGTACATATGACTTACAGTAGGTACTACGTACGTAGTACGTAGGTAGGTATATACCTACTTACCTAGTTGATATTAGTATTACGTAGGTAAATTCCCAGTTGTGCCTGCCATACAAGTGCCTAGTGCGAGTCCTACTCAAACATGTCCGATTTTTATTTTTTGACTTTATAGCTAACTATCGGTCCGCCCCAGCTTCGCACGGGTATAGACTATAGCCTATGTCACCCGGGGATAGTGTAGCTTCCCGTCAGTGAAAGAATTTTTCAAATCGGTTCAGTAGTTTCGGAGCCTATTCAATGCAAACAAACAAACAAACAATCAAATCTTTCCTCTTTATAATATTAGTATAGATATAGATAGTAAAGATTTTTTTTAATATTAAAATTTTTATTACTTAAAAAAACAGAAAATTAATTAAAACTTAAAATATAAACTAAAACTTAAAATAACTAAATAAAAGTATAGATAGTATAGATTATATTTCTTAGTGCCATTATTTAGGTAGGTAGGTACATTATTCTTTGGAAATTTCAACTGGCTATCTACCTATCACGATTCGAAAGCTAAAAGGTAGGACAGACAGACAGACATACATACAGACAGACAGACAGCGTAGAATAAGTCCGGGTCCCGTTTACACACTTTGGTTACGGAACCCTAAAAACGAGTAAGTAAGTACGGTTATTTAATTATTATGTATTGTGTTTTAATATAATATTATGATAGGTATGTACTCACCACGCCGCCAGTTGAGTTTCAATTTTTTCTGAGTTTGCCGTTTTTGTTGTTTCACCATTTCAAAAGTATTTTCTACACAGAGACAGTCTATGATGATAAACACAAAAACACTAACACATAAATTACACTTATTTCACTGAAGAGGTCCAGCTTCCTTTCAAATTTCAGCTTAAATATAAGCTAATAACTAAATACAAACAGTTTCATTCAAAACACTAGAAAAAGAATAAAAAATTTCAAAAAATATTTTTTGTAACGGCGCGCGTGGTCTGCACGTCGCAAAGCGCAGAAACAGACTGGCGAACCCCCGTCTCGTGCGGCCGCGGGTGTTTTTTGGTCACGTGGGTTAGGTATCTCCTGCGCGTCTATTTTTAATATTACTAAACATACGTACCAGGGGCCTAAAAAAATAATTTAAAAATTAAATATTCATGTTTTCGAATTTCCTATGTTCAGGTGAAAGAATCAACTGGAACGCATTTGTGGTTATCGCGATAACTCGGGCTATGGTGATGAAATAGACTTTAGAATAATATTTTTTATACAAAATGTAGCAAGTAAAAAAACCTTCTGTGCTAACATAATTAATCAAGTTGAATTTCCCTCATGAGCGATATTTTTTTCAAGTCGCTAGGATATGTAGTTTGTCCTATATCATTGGTTAAAAATACCGATTTGGCAAATGTTAACCTCTTAACCTTCATTACACTTTCAGTGCTCCGCCATTCCGCACGCGTCAAATTGTGTTGCGCATTTATAAATTTCTTAAAACTACTACTTAAAAAAAAACTAATTACGATAGTTATATTAAATTTGCTACTAAGCAAACAAAACTGATGTTTATTTGAAAGTTGATATTTTCACTATCAACATCTACATGTAAACTTTATGCTAATCTCTTCGGACAAATCCCTCCTATAATTATGATAGAACTTCACGTACAGGTAAGTTTGTTTAATCATTAATTATGTCATGTCACTGTATGGACCAAAACCACCTTCGTGTAACCAGAGTAATGTGTTGATATACGTGCAGTGTGAGAGTAGCGGCCATCCAGTGGATGCAGATGGCAGACTGTTGTTCAGTGTGCAGTTCTATCGGGGAGGCCTATGTTCAGCAGTCGACGTCTTCTGGCTGATGATGATACGTGTATGGCCAGCTAGACGCCAGAGCTATGGCTGTATGGATTACATTTCGCTGGCTCACTATTACAAGGTTCTATGTTATTTTCTTACAGGTTCTGTAATTTTAATAGAATAAAATTGAGTTTCATAAATATTGACTTAGCAGGGTTTATGCTTGAGTGAAAGTATCTCTCTCAAGCATAAACCCTGCTAAATCAATATTTATAAAACTCAATTTTTTTAAATTGATTAATAGTGAGCCAGCGATTTGTGGCAGGCGAAAATTGAGAGGCACAGCCCGCTGAGATAGTAGGGAAGTGTCCCCCGCCTTACGCAAGCACGCCTCATTCTCGAGAAGTCCCGCAGTGTGGGACGTACCTGCGGCTGCGGCGTGCGCGCGGGACTCGGCGAGTAGCCCTGCGAGCGCGGAGACGCGTACACTGCGCGGGGGGAGGCCGCGTACCCCGCGCCCCCCGCGCCGCCCGGGGACGCGTACCCGCCGCGCCCGAGGCCCAGCCCGCCCCCCGACACCTCCAGCGGCGACTCCATGCCTGAATATAACACATAATAGGGTATTTGACACTGGTGGAAATAAAATATGAAACCTAGCTACATTGAAAGGTTTTATATTAAGAGATTTTTTCAATATTTTTTTCAATAATAATAATCACTCCTAAATTTAATTATTTAGATTTCAAAATTACGATTTTTTTATCTATGTGTCACGTGACTCGAAAATCCAATCACAGTGCGTGACGTCAATATGGTGATGACAGCACAACAAAAACAAAACAAAGCAAACAGATCGAAAACAAATCTATTTTCTGTAAAAGTTTACTAAATTTATCAATATAAAACGAGTTTATTATGGTGATACTCACTTCAAAATGATTTTCACAAACGTAAATCGACGAAGTTGTTGATATTTGAGAAGCATTCTATCTTCCTTTAAGTTACAACCAATTTCTTCGTATTTCAGCTTTAGACGGTACAATTATGAATAATTTCGCAAGTATTGCATTCGAAACATTGGGACACTGAGGCACACCAATGATAAGTTCATCCATTTTCAACTAAATAATTTTACAAATAAATAACAACAGCGGCAGCATTTCACGGCTGACTGTGACAGGTGTTTGTTTATTTACATGGGCAGATTCCGTTCGAATGTGCGTTCAGGACACCCAGAGTGAGATTTGAAAATGAATGACAGATGAACATCAATGTTTTTTTAACCTTCGATTTCACTTGCGAAGATGATCAGTGAAGTCTTGGGTCTTGAAGATCTTTTTGAACGCAATCCAGTTCTTGACTTTTGTTCTGTCATAGTACTGATTATTTACGTCACAAAATGGCGATCGTCATTTTGGCGCCTTTTGGTGAATCATTTAAAATTTGAAATTAAAACAGCTTATAATTATTTACTACGTATACTAATGAAGATAAAAAAATATTTTCTTTTAAATATGGACCATATTCTTTAATTTTAAGGCCTTTGTAAAATTTCGTCAACATCCCTATTATATACAGCTATATCCTACTATCCTACTAATATTATAAACGCGAAAGTTTGTACGTATAGATGTATGGATGTTTGTTCGTCTTTCACGCTGCAACGGAACAACGGATCAACCTGATTTTTTGCATGGATATATTTCAAGAGCCAGAGAGTGACATAGGCTACTTATCATCATGATCGCCATTTTTCATCACTACGCGGGTGAAACCGCGGGGCGCAGCTAGTAATCAATACATATCAGGTACGAGTGGACGCGACTAGCGAGAGCCGGGGAGGGTAGCATAAACAGAGGGACGTCTATACCCAGCAGTGGGGCACTCAGGGCTGATGGTGATGATGCATTTCACTGCATCCTTGCAGTCTTCCTCGGTTTTTTTTTAAAGTAGCGATTATTGTCCACACTCATGTTGGAAAATTAATCAGTGTTTGTACCGCCCCATTGTGTTTCACTACGCAAAGCTGCGGCGTATAATTAGAAGGCGCCAACCAGTGAGTGATGAGCGCTGCAGTAGTGCGTATGTACCTGGGTTGGTCTGGAAGTAGGTAGCGTTGTCGTTGATCTGCTGGTGGTACATGAGCGGCGAGGGCAGCTGCTGCGGGAACTCTGCACCGGCGCCTCCGCCCAGGTAGCCCTGCTCGTGCGGCAGTGACGTCATCGGCGGCAGCGTGGCCTGCAGCATGCCGCCAGAGTTCTGACGGACGGGCTTATGTTAACGTATGGATACATTCACTGACAACGGACTCCAAGCAAAGCCAATTGAATTAGACATCATTTATTTGTGGTATAAAAATACAATCTATACTATTATTATAAAGAGGAAAGATTTGATTGTTTGTTTGTTTGTTTGTTTGCATTGAATAGGCACCGAAACTACTTAACCGATTTGAAAAATTCTTTCACTGACGGGAAGCTACACTATCCCCGGGTGACATAGGCTATAATCTATACCCGTGCGTTGCTGGGGCGGACCGCTAGTATACAATAAAAAGAAGAACGTTAAATCAAAAATAAAACTGGAACTGTTTTCCACGAAGAGTGTTCAATGGAACGTCACGAACTTGTTCCCCCACCATCACCTTTTCATTACCGGACGTCCAGACGAACGGCAAGGCGTCACCCTTACTTGGTCGAAATGGCATTTATTGGCACCAAGCGTTTTGACTCCTCTTTCTTAATTAGAACAGCAAAACAATGGAACGCCTTGCCCCTGTCTGTGTTTCCGCAGCATTACAATCTTGGAGTGTTCAATAGTGTTAATAGGTTATTACTGGGCAAACGTGCTCTGCATTATCACTTTCCATCAGGCAAGATCGCGGTCAAACGTTAGATAATCCGATGTAAAAAAAAAAATAACTAAAGCTTATTTTCTTGTCACAAACCGGCTCGAACTCAGCACGTAGCCGGTCGGAAAACATCACATAAAACATAATTTATTGGTAAAAACTTACGTACAAAAAAAAGTGGTTCTGCCTAACCACTGTGTTGCAAAGGTAGCGTCTTCCAAAGGTACAATGATAAATAGTTTTACAATAAGGTGTACATTAAACAACCAGCGCTTCTGGGGTTCCGTTCCGTTCAATTGTTTTGGTTGTTGGACTTTAACATACGTACTTTCAAACTGATGGAAGAATGAAGGAAGATTATGCCTTAGTACAATTATCGTTCGTGTGCGAATATTTCCATTTTTCATTGAAAAAATCACTATATCGTTACATCGCTTAACGTAAAAAAGGCAGGCATAGCTCACTTACTAATTTTTCACGCACACTAAGAACCTTGCAGCGACACTAATGAACTAACAAATAGTCCACATGCAAAAGAGGGCGGCAAGCTCGTCTGCAGGGTGAGTTCGAGATCCAGAATCATCTAGACTGTAAGCGTTTGCACCCGCCTTACCATACTTCCCTTGTTTAATGATTTGAGAACTAACCTGTTGCGGTTGTTGTTGTTGTTGTTGTTGTTGTTGCTGCTGCTGCTGTTGCTGCTGTAACAGGAACTGTTGCTCCTCCGGGCGGATCTTCTTGGGGCGGCCCCTCTTTTTCTTGGGCGGCTGATCTCCGTTGGGGTCCATGGCCGGGGGCGCGCGCGGCTGCCGCGGCGCCCGAGGGGTCGGCGGCGCCGTCTCCCCATTCTCTAGCTTTATTTTCTTAGGGCGGCCTCGTTTTTTCTTCAAAGGAACCTCGGTTCCGTCCTCTAGTATGATGGTGTCGCCCGGTTCCGGTTCCGTAGTGAGTCTGCAAACGGGCGCCCTGTCAGGAAACCGGACGATCGATCGACGGCTCGCGCGTAACGCAACAAGATGGGAGACAATTTGGACTGAGGGCCGTACCGTGGGCCCTCCGGTATTAATGCCAAATGGGCAAGCATTCGTTTGGACAATATTGGACTAATCATGGTACTGGACTTTCCATTGATTTGCTTGTTTCATCCAATAATATTTTACAATTCATGGAACAGTTTTTGAAATATCGCGCTCAAAAAGCTTTTATACTGTTTTTTATTGAATTCTTTTGAAGCTACGTATGTAATAATTGCTTGCCAAAATGTTATATTACGAATAAAGGCACGGATCGATCGTTACTTATAGTACATGTAAATGGTTTACGGTGATATCGATTGAAAGTGATTATTGCTAACAACATATTGAAATAGCAACAGTATCGTCGGGCTGCGTTCAATGTCTAAGTCTGGAGTATGTTCTATATTTCCATTACTTTTAACCTTTGTTGTCGGTTCACTTTGGCCGGGATGCAGCGAGCGCGAAAGACAAACACAATGAAACAACATCTCGGGGGACATTATAGCAACACTGAACACAGCCCGCGTTCAGCCAAGTTAAGAGTTCACTTCACAGCTGCAAAAAGATAATGCTTTTTCGTTTGCTAGTTTTAGGCAAGGTGCTAAAGGAATAGTTGTCTTCAGTAACTGCAGCTGTCAAGTGTGTTTCCAGCATAATTCGGGTATGATATTAGATAGATATTCGTATCGATCTTTTATCAACGTCGCTCACCCAACTCAGTGGGTAAGTGAGAGCGGAACGGACGTCATGTGACTTGTGTTCGTCACTGAGAGATACCGACGAGTGAGTTTGAAGTGTCGTGTCGTACTGTAAGCTCTCTCATTCACGAGACGACGAGTTTACTACTATACAGGATAAAATGCGGTGACGACAGCGAGCGTCACACACTTCTGTAGATCGTTGTCTCACTCAACAACACCGCACCGTACACACGTTTTGGACTGTTGTCGGTAAACCATGACGTTATTTGTTGTGCCGATATAGCAGCTGTAGAGACAAGTATGAACTCGCTGACGCCGCACCGCACCAGCGTTGCCAGACGTCCCGATCTTTAAATCAAAATTAAATGTCCCGCGCGGGATAGGCCCATTCCCGCTTTTCGTGGATAACTCGACCGTGCGTGCAGCGTGCTGAGGAAGCGCGGGCGGGTGGCACAGACAAGTGTGGACAGACCGCCTTCCGGCACGACATAAAGATAAGCGGTAACACTCAACTATTTAACGATAGAGTAAATCTGATTTAATATATCATATTTTTATTAAAATACATTTTCTATTGCTATTTTTGCTATCTATTGTCACGTAAACATAATATGAACTCAAATAAAAAGATAAATACATTTTTACTATGTCCCGCTTTCGACAAAAGAATCCTGCTTTTTTCACTCAAAAAATTCCAAAATCCTGACTTCGCAAAAAAAAAAAATAACTGGCAACGCTGCAGCGCGCCGTCACTCGGCTACGTGCCGCCCGCCACAGTATCTCACCTGCGTATCTCCATCTCCTCCTGCGGGCGGCGGCCCGTGGTGTCCGGGAACACCAGCTCCGCCTCCTCTATGTGCGGCAGCAGTCCGTTCAGGTAGTCGCGGAACTTCTTCAGCGACGCGTAGAAGGGAACCTTGTCCGCGGCGCGCGGCAGCTGCGCGCACCGCGCCGAGGACGAGGGCATCACCCACATGTACTGCGGAACGACCACTACTGTTACTACATGCGAGGGCGCCACCAGCGCATGGCCCGGGGGGGGGGGGGGGGGGGGGGCGCAAGTTAATATTATGGATTAATTAATATTTACGGGATATTTACCGTGGTCATCATCATCATCATCAGCCAGAAGACGTCCATTGCTGAACATAGGCCTCCCCCTTTAACCTCCACACTGAACGACAGCCTGCGTTTTGCATCCACTGGATGCCAGCGACTCTCACTATGCCGTCGGTCCATCTAGTGGGAGGCCTCCCTACGCTACGTCTTCCGGTTCGTGGTCTCCACTTCAGAACCTTTCTTTCCCATCGGTTATCGGTTCTTCGAGCGATGTGGCCTGCCCATTGCCACTTCAACTCGCAAATTTTAACAGCTATGTCGGTGACTCTGGTTCTTTACCGTGGTAAGGTTGTGGAATGATCCCACCCATGATGGTTGTGGGTGTGGGATGGTATACTGACCGTGTTAGTTCCAGCGATGGTGTCGGGCTGCTTGCCGAAGCAGAAGTCCTTCTTCCCGGAGAACACCTCGTAGATGAGCTTCCCGTTGAAAACGGCCACCTTGGGGCGGAAGGTCTGCAGCTTCTCCAGCAGCACGGCGGAGCCCTCCTTGATCTCGCGGCGCGTCAGGTCGGCGGAGCCCTTCGTGGCGCGGCTCACCATGTTCGTGAACCCGATGCCGAAGTTCAACAGCTGGGGAAGGAATCAGCATTACTGCATCATGACGGCATAGTACTTGCAGGGGCGGTAATCTTGCCTCACGGAGACAATAGACACGTCTATAGGTGGTATCAGACAATATTTCATTCAGCATCAATCATCGTGACGAATAAATGATGGCCAGCACTCGTCTTTATATCGCTTGTGTTCTGCATACAATAATGTTTGTAATGAGATTGATATTTTTAACTGCTCTGTCTCTTCTTTTAAGAGACTCTTACTCTCAACTCTCAATTTAAATTCATTAGTTCATTAGTTTTATAATAATATGTACAATAATTTTGTTAAGCATGCTGTGTTTGCAACAAGATGGGCATACAACACAATACAATACAAAAATAAAAATACAATACAATATACAATGTACTTGTCTTCAGTTAAGCCCTGTTATTGAGTTAGTTCTTCATGTGTATGTCCAGTTTTGTGAAACTACCAATAAAATAAAATAAATGAAAAACTTTAATTAGTGAACCAATCCAACAATGTTGGATTTCATCATTCAGCATCATTCACTCGCATTCTGAATGAACACTGATAACGTTCGCACTCAGAGTTCCGCCATTTTGTCTCGCGTCCTAGAGGACCGGACTGCGCCTAGTAAATATATGTATTCTGGCGACACAGTTCGTAGAGATAGTGTACAAGAGGCGGCAGTCAGCGGTGGATTGCCATGAGCCGCACAGGGTTGCCATGTGGTTTTTACTTCACACTAATGACACCCCACTAGGTATCACTGTGTCGGGACGCTATAGAACATATACAAACACACGGACAACTGGAACTCGGCCCCAGACATCGAGATACATTCCTTTAGTTAAAGTCACAATCTCTCAGTGAAAACAGTCAAAAAACGTCCGAGCGTCATTGTATGAATTATATAGTCTACAATGCCACATTTACTCCAATATAGACGTTATGTTGCTTGCATAGTGTTCAACGTCGCTTGTCCGCTACGTCATCTTAGCTCTGGCATCGCGCGGCGTTGTAGTCGGATCGCGGTTAGCTTATAACTAACCAAAAATTCGGCACTATTTTACCGTGCGCCGAGTTTTGGTTTGGACATTTATTTGGCACGAATGTGACTATAATTATGTATTGTATCTCGATAGCCCCAGAGCATACATTTAAACATCTGTGCCCGGCCGGGGATCGAACCCGGCCCACACAGGAACCATGTCGTACAATTCTCGAAACATTGGCCATGCAAAGCCGCCAGAAGTGTCCACAGCGCGATGAGGTGTGCAATATTATTATTGAAACTGACGTGGTTTTCATGAAAATGAAAATGAAAAAATTCTTTCACTTTTGGGAAGCTACACTATCCCCGGGTGACATAGGCTATATTATATTTTCAAAGAAAAATTCCCTATTTTTCTTCCTTACTAAAACTCCAATAATGAAACCCAAGGTGTAAAAAAATAAGACTTACACCCGTGCGAAGCTGGGTTGCGTTGCTAGTGTAATATAAATAAGAAGGTGTGCAACAGTTACCTTGTAGTCCTCGTCGGCGCTCATCTGTTCCCTGGTGAGGCCGGAGAGGTAGAGGCACTTCCAGAAGTGGTTCCCCGGGCCTGCGTAGTGGTGCCCCTTGTACGCGGCAAACAGGCCGGGGTTGATGCCGATCTGTTGACACACACAACGTTATGTCTCACTATCCCTCGGGTACGTACAGCTCTATGTGGTTTGTTCTGTATTAACTATTATTCAAAACTGTCTAACACGGCTGCCCACCATGTCAAAGTTACATATATGTATATGTAAGAAATCTAGAGGCGGTTGAACCAGAAGGCTCACTGTAACTTTCATACAAACATACTAATACATTATTTTGGAAACGATAAGTCTAATTTTGATTAAACTTGGTTAAATTGTGTTATATCTTGTACTATATAAAAATAAGTCGGGTTTTCCTTCCTGACGCTATAACTCCAGAACGCACGAACCGATTTCCACGGTTTTGCATTCGTTGGAAAGGTCTCGGGCTCCGTGAGGTTTATAGAAGTCATATGGTGGCGAAACGGAGTTCGCCGGGTTTGCTAGTTTGTTATATTTATTAGCAATAATTATGAATAAGTATGAGTTAACTTTTTGAGAACCCAATTCAAATTCTTATAATTCCGTTTTTGTTCAGTACGCTTAGTCCCAGATTTGATAGTTTACGAAAACTTGTTTCGTTTACGTATTCTCCGTACGTTACGTACGCGCCTCTATCGGATACGTGGAGGAACTAAAATCGGTAGTAAGCGGCGGTATACATTGCTTCACTCTAATACGAAAAAAGTTTTCGAATACCTTTTAGCCCAGCAATGTATGGAACAAAACGAAAACGAAAAAAGTTTTCGTAAACTATCAAATCTGGGACTAAGCGTACTGAAAATTATGTTGCGTCAAGCATTTATATTATCGACTAACTGCGTCCCGCGGTATCAGTAAAAGTCCCTTCGAAATCAGTCCAGCCGTTTTGGAGTTAGGGAACATACATACACACATTTTTTTATATATAGATAGATAGATTAAAAAATGGGACTTTAGCATTCGAAACTTAATACTAGTAAGTACGTTGTTTTGAGAATTTTGTATTTTCTTAAAGACATTTCAGTTCTTTGGAGATAATAATCTTTTGGCAGGCGCCAGTACGCGTGCAGGTGGCTCACACACAGCCTCCGCTGCAGCTATGGAACTCATTGCTTAGGAGTCGCGGTAGCCGAGGACGCCCAAGAATCTTTCCGTCGGTTATTCTTATGCAAGCAACATTGTTTCTGTCCCCGTCACACGTATGTCAATCAGAATGCGAGTGACGGTGACAAAACTAATAATGCAGGTCCTCGTATAACCCCCCAGGTGCGGCGTCCGGCGGGTAGAGCGAGAGGAGCGGTCGCTTTAGGCACCACACAGCATGGGGCGCCAAAAATAAAATAAAATATGACGCCTAGTGGCTCGGGGCGGGGGCGACAGGTCACACTTTGTTAGTAACTAACATACAATTTTGATTAGGAAATAGTTTACATCCTGGATTACTATATGGGTTACTTTTTATTCTGGAAGAATGATCGGTTCCTGTACGACAGTTTACTGAAATGAAACGTGCCGAAAGACAATCTCGCTCCACCCTGACCCGAGGCTGGGGCGGCGCTGCATGCCGTTCCTGTGTTGTCGAGAGAGACGGGACAGTAGAGCGGAGAGTTGTTCGTGCGACCGTACTCACAATGATGATGTCGAGGTTCTCCGCGAGGTGGTCGGGCAACGTGCGCCGCGACACCTCCTCCTCCGACATGCCGTTGAACCGGTCGTGCTTCTTGCGCTCCTTCACCGGCCGCGGCAGCACGGCGCCCTCCATGCCGCCCTCCAGCTTTATCTCCATGCTGGAATCACGATACCATCACTCGTTATTCAAACTTACACACGGGTCTAGTCCGGACTTTAGATAGGTGCAACACCAAGAGGCCTTGTTGAGTACAAAATACAATTATGGGGTGTGTATAAAATGGAATATAAAACTATTGTTGTTCTTTTTAGATAGCCCGTTGGTACAGTTGGTAGTGAACCTTCTGAGCTTGGGGGCGTGGGTTCGATTCCCACCTAGGACAAACATTTGTGTTTGTTCTATATCTGGTTGTTAATATATATTTAAGCATGTATTTAAAACTATATATGTATGTATATCAGTATCTGGCAGCCATATCACAAGCTTTGCTTAGTTTGGGGTCAGATGACCGTGTGTGCAAAAAATGTCCCAAATATTTATATATTATTGTACAATATAGCATAGACATTTTATCTATTAATTACTAGCAGTATAACTTCTTTTTTATTTTAATTTTATATTGTAGAAATATGGGTTTGTATGTCTGCAATAAAAAAAAACAATATAAACACCGGTCTAGCCCGGACCTTCGATAGTCATTGGTGGGGCCGAAGCCAACACCAAGTGGCGTTGTTGAGTACAAAATTTACAATTATCTATAAAATGGAATACAAAACTATTCTACAGTATAAGATTAAAAAATCTGGGCTATTGAGGTGAACAATTTGTAGATAGGAGAACAGGTCTATAGGATGAAAAACGGCATCTGCCATGTCCTGTCTCATCTCAAAATATATTTAGGCAGGGGATGACTTGCCACCCACTGAATGGGCCCCCTATAAAGGCTTCCGCATATTGGCACCGGATGGGCAACATTGGCGTGGGTGGCTTAGGGTGTTGAGAGGTGTGCTGCACTTTCACTAAGAGATACTCGCGGCGTTATGCCCTTTAACAGTTCCACCCTGGAGCTTAGGTTCTTAGGCTCGGGTTCTTGCGTAACCCACCTATTGTGCATGCGTTTTTAAATGTGTATATGATTTACTAGTGTTTTGTTCAAATAAATTATCTTTATCTTTAAAGTTTAGACTCGGTCCGAGTATTTATTTGCTCTGACAGCTGCAATAACATTGTAAAAAGCTGAATGAAAAGCACTTTCGCTAGGTTTTTGAATGGAAGACTGTACCCGATATGCTTAACACCCCCAATACAGTGAGATTTCAGCGAAGGTAAATAAAGCATGCCAACAAGCATGGTGGAAATTTATAACATGAAATGTCTTCAAACGGTTACAAAGTACATGTATCAGATTCGCTTCACAACATGCACTCGGCAAACTTGACGTACTTTTGCGGTAAAATCAAAATGTGCATAATATTATATTGATTTCCATTCACGCTGGTCGCCCGTCCGGTCGCCGTGGACTGACTCAGTCCGTTACGTCACGATGCAGAATGTGGGAAAAGCAAAGTATTTATAGCGACAAGTTTCTTTGTTTATAAATAGGTAAATCAAACTCGCCGCTCCGCGAGTTTCAGGAGCTTTTAATTTGCACTCGTTTGTAATAGCTCATTGTTTTGGTTGATTGTGAAAGCTTGATAACGTAGCTAGGTGGGGATACAGTGCGACTGTGGGGCTCCTGTGCATGTCGCATCCACTCTCTCGCTTCCCCCAGCGGGATCGCTGTGCCCATTTCTTTTTTCTTTTTGTTAAAATTTTCATGACCGTGGATTCAATGTCCTTTAGTCGTAATATTAAACAGTTTACATAGTATTAATAGCGTCAAACAAGTCATAGTCACAGTCAGAGTCAAACTCATGCCCCTGTAAAGTGGTGGAGACTTTACAAGAGACTCCTATGGAGTTTTGGAAACAACACGAAAAGACATGTTTCACCTCGTTATATCACTTAGCCACACTCGAGCACGTTTACGAGCACTTAATGAATAATAATTCACCATTTAGTACACATTAACCCTCGAAAATACACAATTTTAGGAAAATAATTCAGCGAGCCGACATGTTTTTTTCCACGTTGGCGCCAAAACTCCCCAAACACCGCTGTGCCCAAATACTGGAACATGGCCATATATGTAATTATTTGAATCCCGCGGTGTTACCTGCGATTTTCCAGTTTTTCCGCATTTTCTGGGAGAAAAAGTACCCTGTGTCCGTTCTTATGATGTACACTATCATCCTGCTAAATTACGTTAAGATTCGCTTAGCCGTTTAGTGAAAAACGGAGAAAGACACAGAGCTACTTTCGCTTTTATAATATTAGTTAGGATTTAGTTATCTTCTGTGTTAATTAGCAGCAGTTTGTTTTCCATGTAAAATAAAAATAATATTATAAAGAGGAAAGATTTGTATGTAAGTATGTTTGTAACGAATTGGCTCAAAAAGTACTGGACCGACTTTAAAAATTCTTTCACCATTTGAATGCTACATTATCACTGTTTAATATAGGCTATTTTAATAGGCTATATAACTATACCCATGCGGAGCCGGGGCGGACCGCTAGTGTAAAATAAAATAAACCATTTATGTTTGTATCATCGACACAACGAAGAAGATCTGTCTGTTACAATAAAATGCATCAGTTGCCACGTGAACCTAAGTGTTGACATATTGCATTAGTCAGGCTGACTCGACAATATTATAAATATTAATATGGCTGTAATTACACGCTTTTAAATGATTTTATCGCGTGTATATTACATCGCTTAACATCAGGCAAGTTGGCGGCAACGCGCAAGCCTATTTATAATAATAATAAAATAAAAAATACTACGGGTTTTTAAGTTTTACTAGTTTCACTCAATTTGTAAGTATTTATCCTGGTTTGAACTTGTTATGCAAATTTTCCAAATTATTGATTATTGTTTTTTTTTATATTAGCCTTGTCCATATGGTTTGTAGTGTGGAGGAGGTAGAGGTTAGTTTCCTAGAGCTGTGATAAGAGCACGCGTGTTGTCGGTCCACCTTGATCCGATTGCGGGAGTGTGCGCGGGCGCACGGCGGCCGACCGCAGGCGCGGGCGCGCCGGGTTCCGGTACCGAAATACTCTCGCGACGTAAACACGCGCACGCAACTGGGACATAGCCGGACTTCTCTCTGCGGGGACACTAGACAACACTCTGCAAGGGGATAAACATCTCTCCATCGGACGGCCAGCCGGGCAAGAAAAGGAGATACCGATTCATGGATGATATTCCGAAAACCCGTACGAAGCTCTTTGATTTCACTTTTATTGGTGTGGAATGAGCTGCTTGAATGAGTGTTCCGATAGTTATAATCTGGGTGTCTTCAAGTGACGAGTGAATCTGTTTCTTCCAGGCAAGCGTGCTCCACCGTAGACCGCATCATCGCGCGAAATGGCTAACATTCAATAAAAAAAAAACATGCAGGGCTATTGCAGGGCATTCATCTTTTTTTTTGTAAATTTTCTCATTCTTTATAGAAGGTTCTTACGGGAAGAAAAATTAAGAAAATTGGAACTTAACGTCGATTATAGCTTCGCGCGTTTGAGAGGACAACGTCTGTCGGGTTAGCTAGTTAGTAATCTATACTAATATTATAAAGAGGAAATATTTGATTGTTTGTTTGTTTGTTTGCATTGAATAGGCTCCGAAACTACTGAACCAATTTGAAAAATTATTTCACTGTTGGGATGCTGCACTATCCCCGGTTGACATAGGCTATATATCCCGGCTTCGCCCGTGCGAAGCAGGGGCGGCCTACTATTATATAATATTACTAATATTATAAAGAGGAAAGATTTGATAGTTTGTTTGTTTGTTTGCATTGAATAGGCTCCGAAACTACTGAACCGATTAGAAAAATTGTTTCACTGTTGGAAAGCTACACTATCCGCCGGTAACATAGGTTAAATTATATTTAAAAAAAAATAGGGATCCTTACTAAAACTCCAATAATGTAACCCAAGGTATAAAAAATAAGATTTACAATTTTGACTTTCCGTGTTTGACAGTTCTAAGACAGGACAACGTCTGCCAGGTCAGCTAGTCTATACTATCTATACTAATATTATAAAGAGGAAAGATTTGATTGTTTGTTTGTTTGTTTGCATTGAATAGGATCCGAAACTACTTAACCGATTTGAAAAAAATTTCACTGACGGGAAGCTACACTATCCCCGGGTGACATAGGCTATAATCTATACCCTTCCTAAGCTGGGGCGGACCGCTAGTAATATTATAAAGAGGAAAGATTTGATTGTTTGTTTGCATTGAATAGGCTCCGAAACTACTGAACCGATTTGAAAAATTCTTTCACTGTTGGGAAGCTACACTATCCCCGGGTGACATAGGCTATAATCTATACACATGTGAAGCTGGGGCGGACCGCTAGTCTATACTAATATTATAAAGAGGAAAGATTTGATTGTTTGTTTGTTTGTTTGTTTGCATTGAATAGGCTCCGAAACTACTGAACCGATTTGAAAAATTCTTTCACTGTTGGGATGCTGCACTATCCCCGGTTTACATAGGCTATATATCCCGGCTTATCCCGTGCGAAGCAGGGGCGGCCTACTAGTTAGTAATAAAAATATATGAATGATAAAATTATGTCAATTATAAACTCTAGTTAAATTCTATATTTTCAATATTATCTAAATCAAAAATTTCCAAGTCCGTTTGTGCTCTATAAAGTCATTAATAACATAGTATGTTTTTTTTTTTTTTTTTTTTAATCAGTGTTGGCGGAAATGCATAGAAATGTCAGCGGGCGCAAGTCACCGGAGACATGGAGCGTGCCACGGTGCGGCTGTGATCCACGTGGAACAACATGGCCAATTTTCCACGTCTATTAGCCAGAAACCCGGGTTTGTCTGGCACGAACAAAGTGTACAATAAACTGTGCAGATTCGAGCAGTCGACCGATCCTGTGAGCACCTTGCAGCAAGTAGCGAGCTGATGCCACATCCTTCTCACTTCTATTGAGTTGTAGCCGAGCTAGAAATCAGCTATAGCTCAACTTGTCACCACTTTCCTTGTAACCCGTGTCGCTGTATGTCTTTAAACAAAGAGTCCCCAAAACTTCCTCATACAATACAAGGTGATATGACAAAGCGATTCGCACTGCAGTTGCGCTGTACGACCACGTCTTCGGGGATCCTATTCTGGCGCACTCGAGAACATCTCTGTCACTGGCTCTCTCGTCAGAAAAGCCATGCGGGGAAGAGAGATCGTTGTAATATCGAGCGCGCCAGAATGAGGCCCCAGTTACCAACTGGTGGGTTAATTAACATTGGAGATAGCATCAATGGTGCCACCGAAATGTGAGCATAAATTATTCAAATGAGCGTCATTACAGCGGCCGCGGTGCTTCTTTGCGTGCCTCATGTACCTGCGCCGCGCGTATATACTGTACGCTCATCACTTATCTATTTTTACTGATTAATCCATTAAGATACGCTCTACCATGCCGTGAGCACGTCTCCTGTTCGCTGCGAAGATTACAGATTAGCAATCTACTTAATAAAAAAATTAAATTCATTAATTTATTTATTCTCTGACAGACAACGCACAGCGTACACTAACTATATAGCTATCTTGGGGCGTCCGCCATATTGACATCATCTAGGACCAAAGTGCTTGGGAAGTCTAATCCAAACTCGACGGGGTTACGTCGTTTTGTTTGGGAGTTCCTGTGGCCACCTTCTGTCTCCATCATCAGACCAGCTCGATGGTACCGTAAAATTGCATTGCATTGTCAAAATTCAGCTTAATCGGTTGAGGATAACTGGTCTAAAATTCAGTTGTAAGATTTGCCCCACACATACGAACATACATACAAACTAACGCTAACGCTAACGCGGTATCAAACTAACATTAAATCCGCTCAGAAAATCACGCGACCGCAACCCGTATCTGGGTGCGTTAAGGTTCACGTTCACGTTATTTTCCAACTGAGCGGATTTAACGTTAGTTTGATGCCGCGTTAGCAGTTGGCCGTAAGGCCCCTGGGCATGTTGAATAAAAGCTTAGCTTTAGCCGTTTGGAGCAACGATGCACTCGACAGACACACAGATACACAAACAAAGGTGTTTGAAAGGCGACTTGATCGAGAGTGTTCTTATCTATTATTCTTAATTATTATTTTTCTGTGTTATTGTGTGAGGTAAATGTAATTGATCATATAGTTTTTATCTAAATAAACAAATTTAATTTAATATATTTTTTTTATTTTATCTATGACTAGCTGCGCCCCGCGGTTTCACCCACGTAGTGATGAAAAATGGTGATGGTGATGATGATGAAAAGTAGCCTACGTCACTCTCTGGCTCTTGAACTATACCCATGCATAAAATCAGGTCGATCCGTTGTTCCATTGCAGCGTGAAAGAGGAATAACCATCCATACATCTATACATACAAACTTTCGCGTTTATAATATTAATAGGATTCCTGAAAATCTGTTCAGCCGTTTGAAAATGATCTGGGGCCTTACGGACAACTGCCATAGCAGCACCTAATCCGCTCAGTTGGAAAATCACGCGATCGCAAACCGTATCTGGGTGCGATAAGGTTCACGTTCGCGTGATTTTCCAACTGAGCAAATTAGGTGTCGCAATAGCAGTTGTCCGAAAGGCCCTGCTCTTTGAAAAAATCAATATAAACTTGTTACAATATGAACGTGTGGACGTATAATGCAGTGACGTAGGTAGCGGTATCCTGACAGCGCACAGCGCGGCGGCGGCGAGGGGAGCGCGACCTCCAGTCCACCTCCAGGTGTCAGGTGGACACACTGACACCTATATTTATAATACTGCAAGCGACGTCACCTTCTAGCTGCAGCTGTGCAACTGTTGGTGCAAGTAGAGCTGCTTATACAGCGGTCTATCACTTTATCAATTACTAGCGGTCCGCCCCTGCTTCGCACGGGTATAGATTATAGCCTATGTCACCCGGGGATAGTGTAGCTTCCCGTCAGTGAAAGATTTTTTCATATCGGTTCAGTAGTTTCGGAGCCTATTCAATGCAAACAAACAAACAATCAATCAAATCTTTCCTCTTTATAATATTATAGTATAGACTAGCAGCTCGCCCTGGCTCCGTACGGGTATAGTTAAAATTAAAATCATCATCATCATCAGCCAGAAGACGTCCACTGCTGAACATAGGCCTCCCCCTTTAACCTCCACACTGAACGACAGCCTGCCTTTTGCATCCACTGGATGCCAGCGACTATCACTATGTCGTCGGTCCATCTAGTGGGAGGCCTACCTACGCTGCGTCTTCCGGTTCGTGGTCTCCACTCAAGAACCTTTCTTCCCCATTGGTTATCGGTTCTTCGAGCGATGTGGCCTGCCCATTTCCACTACAACTTGCAAATTTTAACAGCTATGTCGGTGACTCTGGTTCTTTGGCGAATATCCACGTTTCGGGTTTTATCGCTCAAAGAAACTCCTAGCATAGCTCTCTCCATTGCCCGCTGAGTGACTCTGAGTTTTTCCAAAAGGCCAACAGTTAACGACCACGTCTCAGTACCATATGTCATCAGCATCACCCTTTAAAATGGTCTATATTAATCAGTGATAAAGTAGCATTCAAATGGGGAAAGAATTTTTAAAATCGGTCTAGTACTTTTTGAGCCAATTCGTTACAAACATACTTACATACAAATCTTTCCTCTTTATAATATTGTATAGATGTATAGACTAGCAGCTCGCCCCGGCTTCGCACGAGTATAGATATACATATAGCCCATGTCACCCGGGGATAGTGTGGCTTCCCAACAGTGAAGGAATTTCTCAAATCGATTCAGTAGTTTCGGAGCCAATTCAATGCTAACAAACAAACTAACAATCAAAACTTTCCTCTTTATAATATTAGTATAGACAAGGGAGTTTGACGTTTAAATATTGCCAGCGAATGAACATTATAAGTACTGTACTGATACGTTAGAGGAATAAGTTTGTTGTTTCCTATAGTACTTTTTGACCGACATCAAAAAAGGGGGGGTTCTCTATATTGCCAACTACAAAGTTAATTTCGTCTGAAGTATTTAGAAAAGTATTTCAATCTGTTTAAACTTTTTTCGTCAAGACTTGAATCCCGGGATGGATCTACATATTATGTATTTATTAAGTTTGTACGGAACCCTCAGGGTTCCGTACTGCGAGTCCTACTAACACTTGTCCGGGTTTTTTGTTTGTTTGAAAAATTACCATATCAAGTGTTTTTAGCTCTGATTCAAGAAAATTTGCTCAGCCGTTTCAATATTATCAGCTCTTTTATCGGAGATATTTAATACAATTCATACTTGTACTACGTTTGTCTCTCTTTATCAGTTAAGAGAATATGCCGATAGAGAGAAGAGAATATGAATATACGATAATCACCCAGCGTATCTCAGGGAGTCAGTTAAGCGGCAGTCTGCCACCTAGGAGCCCTGGAAGCGTTGATCCCTCAAATCAGAGAATACAAATATCAACATTTTCCATAAAAAAAAATCACTATAAGTACTAAGTACCGCTAAACGCAAAAACGGTAAGTACGGCTCATTTAATAATTTTTTTACACACTAAAAAATAAAAAATATACGGGAAATTTTTGCACATACGGTCATCTGACCCAAACTAAGCAAAGCTTGTGATATAGCTGCCAGAGACTGATATACATACATATATATATAATTATATATATTTTTTAATACACACTTAAATAGATATTAACACCCAAATATAGAACAAACACAAATGTTCATCACATAAATGTCTGTACTAGGTGGGAATCGAACTCATGCCCCCAAGCGCAGAAGGCAGGTTCACTACCAAATGGACCAACGGGCTAGAAACCTGCAGCGATACTAATGAACTAAGTCCATTGCAAAAAAAAGGGTGGCAAGGTCGTCTGCAGGCAGAGTTCGAGTAAAGGCAGCAAGACTGATTTAGGCCGGATGCGTGACGCCACCTCACCATGTCTCCCTTGTTTGAATGTTGTGAGGTAAGTCCCGCGGCCGTGCAGCAGCGGAGGGCGCCAGCGCTAGGTGGACGTGTGGGTCGGTAAGTGTGCCGCGGGACGTATCGCTAATTCCGGCGGGGTCGGCGGCCGCGCTAATCGTGTCACCGAGCGACGCTGCACGCCTACTGCTGGACGCCGTGCCACGCCGGCCCGACGCGTACCGTCTGTCGCTTTCATCATCATCATCATCAGCCAGGAGACGTCCACTGCTGAACATAGGCCTCCCCCTTTCACCACCACACTGAACGACAGCCTGCCTTTTGCATCCACTGGATGCCCGCGACTCTCACAATGTCGTCGGTCCATCTAGTAGGAGGCCACCCTACGCTGCGTCTTCCGGTTCCTGGTCTCCACTCCAGAACCATTCTTCCCCATCGGTTATCGGTTCTTCGAGCGATGTGGCCTGCCCATTGCCACTTCAACTCTTCACTTCAATTTGTCTGTCGCTTTACTGTCACGATAAGCTGTCTACAGACACAGCTCCGGGCTGGCAAAGCATCGACAACACCGCTAGTGTTGTAGTAACCATAGGTCTCGTTAAAAAATGGCTGTCATAGGGATTACCGACAGAAATGAAACTAAAAACTCAGTGGGGCGCAACTTGTCACTTTCGCATGTCGGTGACAAGAACCCATAAGTTTTAAAAAAAATCGCTGAACCTATAAGTTTATGAGTTTTGCCCCTACCAGAAATCGCTCAAAGCAGCTAAAGAAATTGTCACTTCAAAAACTTGACGGACTTTCATCTCCATAGTTTTTCTCCTGACCACTCTCGTTCGAAAAGTAAGTCGTCTATGGAGGCCCTTATGGTAAACTTTTACAGTTCTATTATGTCTTCTGTGGTTCTAGTTTCATTTAATTCTTTAAAACCTTCACGGACTGTGAATGAATAAACCGTATGCGGTAATCTCCAATTATAGATAACTAGTAGGCCGCCCCTGCTTCGCACGGGCGAAGCCGGGATATATAGCCTATGTCAACCAGGGATAGTGCAGCATCCCAACAGTGAAAGAATTTTTCATTTCGGTTCAGTAGTTTCGGAGTTCAGTGGTTTGTTCAATGCAAACAAACAAACAAACAAACAAACAATCAAATCTTTCCTCTTTATAATATTAGTATAGATAAATGATATAGCTTTTTCTTTAACCCCCGACGCAAAATGAGCGTTGTTATAAGTTTAACGTGTGTATCTATCGTGTGTGTGTGTATCGTGTCTGTGTTTCTGTCTGTGGCATCGTAGCACACACATGCACATTTTGATTGTTGGAAGGAGAGTTGATCGAACGTTCTTAGCAATGATTCAAGAAAATATGTTCAGCCGTTTGATAATTATCAGCAAGTCCATCGTCCGTAATAGTAGTAAGTATTTTTAATACGATAGATCTACCACCACCGCACCGCCTGTTGTGTGCTTTTTAACAATGTCCAATGTATAGTTGATATTATTATATTGTACGAAATCGAACCCAATTTTTACGCTGTCAGATACCCACAAAAAAACTGATACGATATTATTAAGTTGCTTGCAATGTTTGTAATTAATTACCTTAGTTAATTAAAACATGTATTTCCTCACCTAAGTGAATTATTGTTATTCTTTGAGAAAATAAAATCTTAAACCATATACATATATCTAGTTTAGGAGCCCGAGTCCCGTGTGTGCAGAACTGGCAATACTGGCATTACTTGTATATAATGTATGTTGTTTCCAAAACTCCATAGGCGCCTCTTGTAAATCTCCACTACTTTACAGGAGCATGAGTTTGACTGGACTGTGACTTACTTTGCTTGACTCTGACAGTGGCTATAACTTGTTTGACGCTTTTAATACTATGTAAAAATGTTTAATATTACGACTAAAAGACATTGAATCCACGGTCATGAAAATTTAAAGAATATTTTTTTTTATAATGTATGTGTGTAGAGTTTTGGCGCCAACGTGAAAAAAAACATGTCTGCTCGTTGGATTATTTTCCGAACTTATGTATTTTCGAGCAAATGGTGAATTATTATTTATTAAGTGCTCGTATACGTGCTCGAGTTTGGGAAAGTGATATGACGAGGTGAAACATGTCTATTCGTGTTGTTTCCAAAACTCCATAGGAGCCTGCTGTAAATCTCCACCACTTTACAGGGGCATGAGTTTGACTTGACCGTGACTTACTTTGCTTGACTCTGACTGTGACTATGAATTGTTTGACGCTTTTAATACTATGTAAACATGTCTAATATTACGACTATAGGACATAGAATCAACGGTCAATAAAAAAAAGTGTACGGCTGCAGTCGCGCAGTCGCTAGCAGACTAGGCTGGCACGGCGGCGCCAGGGTGTCGTGTCCTGTCTAGGATTCACTACACGACTACCTAGCTCTAGGTATATGACGTACGTACACCGGAAGCAAGCGACACTCAATGTCGGTACACCTCGTCATTTCTATGGCATTCTTATAAAACATTTTATTAGCTAAAGTTATATGATTATTTACGTGATATTTACCATGGTAAGGTTGTAAATAATCAAATAACTTTAGTGAACAACCGTGATAGTTTAAAGCAGTGTTTTATTTTATTAGCTGCACTTGTCACTGTAAATAAATCGTTAAAGTAATTTTAACCTACTTCTAATTGTCGCATCGATTTGAAACTTTGCCAGCTCACGTCATCCGGGTGGCAGTTCAATAATTTAGTGCCATTGAACTGATCTGATGATGGAGCCAGGAGGTGGAAGTGGAACTCTTCAATGGCAAGTACTTTCTCGATTTTGGGCTCTTTTAACTTGTTTTAACGAGTAAGATGTGTTTTTAGTTTTTTGACCGACCGAGTGAGTGAGCTTGCGCTCTCAGGGTTCCGACTGCCGTACCACCACAAAATACTAAAAGTAGTCTAAAAAGACAACATCACGCCCACGGGGTCACTCATCTAAGTACCGACTGAGCCCGACGTTGCTTAACTTGGTGGTGAAAAGAAATTTGTCAACAACGCGCACTTTGCCGTTTTTTTTGTTTTTATTTAGAGTGTTTTTTAACTATGTGGTATGGCCAAATTTGACGCAAAAAGTTTTTTGTATGGGCACCCCCTATTAGTTTTTACTTTTTGACTTTATTAGGTATAATCATTAGTTTATCCGCAGTAACATTACATATTTTGTAAACATTTCAATTAGTTATATATTACGGTTCGAAAGATACAGCCGTTTAAAGGTCCTACCTTTTAACGGTTGTCTATCGACGGACGGACAGACAGGCAGACAGCGTAGGCTTAGTAATAGGGTCCCATTTACACTTTTTAAGTACGTAACCCTAAAAACAAGCGAATTGAGGTTCCTTTTAGAAAATCTGTTTAAAATTTAAAGTTCCATCACGATTTCATCAGTAAAGTCGGTCGGTCTGCACTAGCATTCCAGTTCCAGCGAGCAGACCGGCTAATTATGTCACTAGTGTCCAGCAGAGGCCGGGATCCTACGGCGTGGATGTCGGCACAGAATCAACAGCAGTCAGTGGGCTACTGGCTAGCACGTCGGGATCTAGTCTAATAATAGGCAATATAATGTACCGGGACTATAAATATGTCACCGGGTTGCGTGCTCTGCATGGGTGGCCGGAATCACAACTTATACTCACATTTTGGGACATTTCAATAACATTTAGGACCTAAAAACCTGACACTACTGACTTATACGTTTACACGAAGGAATCGTACATGTTGGATTAGTTAGTGCATAAATATCAAAAATAAAAACCGACTTCAAAATTAGTAAATACGCAGTTTCATTTATTTGAACGACATACTTGCTCCAGACAGTTATTTTGATTTAAAAACCAAACTGTTGAACCGATTTTGATAGAACATTCACTGACAGATAGCTAATGTTGTAAGGAGTAACTTAGGCTACTTTTCATTTCTATCATCATTACCATTTTTAATCACCACGCGGGTGAAACCGCGGGTCGCAATTAGTTCTCAATATAAACCAAGCATGCATTGTAATTTTTAGGGTTCCGTACCCAAAGGGTTAAAACGGGACCCTATTACTAATTCTACGATGTCTGTCTGTCTGTCCGTCCGTCCGTCCGTCTGTCCTACCTATTAACGACTGTATCTTTCGAACAATAAATTAGATAGTTGAAATTTTCACTGAATATATAATGTAACGGCGGATTAACTAATGGTACAAAAGTCAAAAAGTAAAAACGATAGGGGGGTCCCATACAACAAACGTATTTTTTATGTATTTTTGTATTAGCTCTAATGTAAAAACGGTAATACGTACAAACGTCAAACTTGGTATGATTATAGTACACACTCTAAAGTGTAACAACAAATATTAATAATGACCAAGTGCGAGTCGGTGATAAATTTCTGTTCATTACCAAGTTATAAATGGTAATTTCGTTATTGGATTTTGAATGATCTGAGAGCAAAACCTTCTAAGAGCTCCAACTTCAGTCTTACATTATACTTTCTCTACAATAGAGAGAAGCAAGAATATAATATGATTAAAATAAGGATGATAAGACACAGGCCACTACCGGGCCACCGAGAAGCCCTAACAAGACAAGATAGACGTGGTCGTGACCTGACCAACAAATGAATTCATACCGGTATGTATGTAGGTTAGTTGAAGAGAAAAGTTTATTTGGAGCATATCCTGAAGTTCAGTCGGAAATACGAATCGAATCATAAATAATATTGTGCGGAGAAACTTGAACATTGAAAGTAAAAGCTCCGCGCCCGAGCTCTGCCAGCGAGCAACAGTTAGCTGCTGTGATGTAATGCGGCTCAGCTGAATCAATCGAACATTATGCACTCGCCGGCGCATACCTACAGACTCACGACCTGCTTTATGGACGACCAGACAAGCTTATCAAGTAGTCCGATGGATCGCACTGACTGGAAAAAAGTTCACATAGTCCGGAAAAAGTTCACATAGTCCGATGGATCGAACTAAGCACGTGGCCACAGCCTAGTTGACTTGATAGACGTTGATCTGTCCAAATTTCAATAAAAAAATATAGAAAAGATCTACGTTTGGCCACCAACTTGCCTGATAGTAAGCGACGGTGTGGCCGAGGAACACATTGGTTGATCTAGAATCAAATGAGATCCCGATATTTAGGCGCAGTTACATGTAGCTCATTCCACAAACTTACCACGGTAAATATCCCGTAAATAATCATATAAATTTAGTGAACAACCGTGATAATTTAAAACAGTGTTTTAGTTATTTTCGCATATTTGTAACATTTATAAGAAGTGAAGTAATCGAGGCTATCCGACCTTACCCTACATTGTAAAATTTTCTTGGATCATACTGAACGTTTTCTACGTTTCTAATCCACACAGCTAATGAATGGAACTGCCTGCCGGATCCCTTGTTTCTATTGAGATATAATCTAGGTATTTTAAGGACAGAGTGAATAAGTATCTTCTAAGTCTGCATGCTCCATCTTCGACCACATCGTCGCTTACCAACAGGCGCGTTGGTGATTAAACGCAGAATTATTCGTGATAAACAAAACTAGGTCATAGTAGTTTCACTATCAATTTGCTTGATAGTAAACGATACCCGAGAATGGAACTCAAAATATCTCAACATTCTGAAATGTAGCGTCTAGTCTAGCCCATGGTATAATAACATGCTCCGGGATCATGGTCCAGCCAAACTTCTAATGTTCACTATACATTATGGACATTTTCAATGTTAAACAGAGTTACGAATTTAATTCTTATCAAAAAGGTCGATGACAGGGAGTTTCTAATAAAATTAGATAAACGTTTTCGAATTACGCGTATTTACAAAATAAATAATGAAAGAGTTCAAAACTGCGCTGCGGAGTTTGACAAGAGTTGAAATGAAGCCAAATAGTAATCGGCCGTATAATGGCGCGTCCACATTTTCTAGGGAGATTCACGCGACTGCACGTCACCCCGGGATTGCGTCCGAGATGATACCGCTCTCGGTAACGACCACTACTTTTGTTTATTTTTGTAATTTTGTTTCAGTTGATAGTGTGACAGTGCAAACTGAGCGTAAATAAAATTATAATTTAATTAGAGTACGTCGATTAAACTTTTCCTACGGAAACGCATTTTTGATAGTCAAGAATTTGGACGTAAATTTGAACACAAATAGTGGAAGAAAATATACTCTAGCAATTTTTTGTAAATTTCGCTAAAAGTGTTCACCAATTTTAATTAAACTGAAACCACTTTAGATCTGAAAATGGGTTAAATTTGTAAGTAGTAAGAAATATATGTATACATATAACCGCTAAACTCGGTCCAAGTACATATTGTAAAAAATATTTGTATTGTAAAAAAAACGTATGAAAACCACGAGTTCTTGTCACTTTCGCCAGGTTTAAAAAAATTTAAGACTGTAACTGGTATCCGTTTTAATTCAGTGTTTTTTTTAAATATTTATACTACAATGTTATAACGGCAGAGCAAATAAACGAAAACAAATAGTATAAGGTTGCATTTTCAACCTCAGCCGGCAGCAGGGCGGTGGAAGGCTCTCGCCTTCCAGAAAGCGTAGTGAAAGAAGAGTGGAAGAGAGGAGTATGTCTTCATTTGCACGGAGCTGCTCTAACCACCTTGGTTGCAGAGATCGAAAATACAGCCTCAATTAGAATACGTCGTACGTCTGTAGATCAAAACAAAATATACAATTGCAAAGAACTCACCCATTTTCATCTTTAATCTTCTTCTTCCTGCCTCTCTTCTTGGGCTGCTGCAGACACATCTGCTGGTGCATCATGTGCGGGTGCTGGTGCGGCAGCATGTGCGGGTGGTGGTGCGGCGGGTGCGGGCCGTGCGGCGGCGCCATCAGCCCGCACATCGGGTCTTCTTCCACGAACGAGTAGGGGTCTTCGCATTCTCGTTTGATGCCGTTATACGCGTCCTCCTCGCGCTTGTAGCCCGCGTGCGCCACCTGCGGCGCGTGGTGGCTCATGTCGTACGGCGTCTCGGGCTCCCGCTTGAACCCGTACGGCTCGTTATACTTGGGGAACGGGAAGTGCTGGTATTCTTGGTGGTGGTGGGGCTCGAAGTGCCGATACTCCGGCTCGGGCTCCGGGTATCGTAGGAGTGGTTCGTAGGGTGGCTCTGGGGGTGGCGAGGGGTCCGGCGGAGGCGCGGGGGAGCCCTCCGCGCTGGAGGGCTTGCGACGCGCCTCGCCGCTGTTGCTCGTCTCATATCCATCGTCGGCGGTCTCTGGGGGCTTCGGCTTCTCCTCCCCTCCCTCCTCCCTGGAATATACAACAGACGAGGTTAACATGTTGTTATGGAACAATCAGTACCTAGGGCAACCTGGACAAAGAGGGATCTTGCGTCAGACACAATGTTCAAGATAATAATGTGGATAGTTGTGTACGGGCGAGTGTAACGACAAATGAATCTATCAATGTCAACTTTTCAACCACCCCCTCCTCTGAGGTGTCAACGTTTTTTGGGTTGGCAGTTCAAAGTGACTTGCTGACTATCATACTAATTCATCATACTAAGTAAAAAAAACTAACAACTAATAATATATGAACATACTAATATTATGAACACAAACTATTTATTCGTTCCTTTTTCAGTCAGCAATCAAGCAACGGATCGACGTGATTCTTTGCATATAGACAGTTGGAGGGACTTTTTGTCCCGGAAAACGTACGGTTCCTGAGAGCATGTCCACGCGGGTGAAACCGTGAGGTACAGCTAGTCATATTATAAAACTTAGATTTCCTAGGAGACCGGTGCTAACTGGACACAAAACAGATGACCAGCCAAACAACAAATAAACATCAGCAAAAAGAGCAGCAATGCAATTTGTGGTGTGAACAATAAAGAGTTTATCTATCTATTTATCAATGCAAACATTTGAAAGGAGTGGCAATGTAGCGTCGAATGACGTCACTGTAAGCAGGACAGCGCGGCTTGACGATGCCGATGATACACCCCCACCCAACACAGAGAACGAGACACCATTTGACGACCGTCACGTGGTACCGCTATCAGAGAATATAGAACATAATCTCACACTGCTGATCCCACGTGCTTGGGATACAGGGTTGTAGTTTCAGATTATAGAAGAGCGATAAAGTTTTGCGATATTGATGATTCTAAAACATTCCAGAAACCAGAAAATACCCAGCTCGGACATTCAAGACAAATTGGTCATACGAGTCATCAGTTGTAACGGGTTTTTGCATACGAGTTTTTGCCATAGTGCATTATTGACCATGTATTTTTTATACATCATGGATTATAGTAATCACGAGTGATTGGTCTGAGATTAACAGATTTGGCTCGTGCAAATAAACTTTTACGTCTTTATATTTGTTTAATAGATTGACTTTAAATTAAGCTGCAGTTCGAGGGAAGTTTCGACAAAAAGTTCATCCAAGTGAAGACTAAGACTAGACTAGCGTAACTAAATTTCTTCTAGATCAACGGGTTCCATCCTCGGCCACACCGTCGCTTACCATCAAGAGTAGATGGTGGCCAAAATGGGATCTACTCTATTAAAAAAAAGTTACATCAAATATTTTTAAAGTTGAAATATGTAGAGCCAAGTGGGTCAAAGATGGTGGGACCACGAGTCAAGCATTAGTCAATCTAGATCGTCTTAGCTTTAAAAACTGTCAAACCTATCACAAGTTTCTATAACTTGCAATGTTTGTTACGGTCAAATTTTGAAAACTGAATTATAACCAGTTCCTCCTAACAGATTTAGCTAAAACTTTGCATTCACGTTTAGTTCTGGTGACAATACAATATGCAATACACAATATTGTAATATTTTAAAGTTATCGTCCGCTGCCACAAGATAGCGAGTGGTGTATATTTTTTGTAAACCCTGTTATAGTATGGGGCTTGAAAAGTAGAAAACGATAACAGTGAGTTACATCACACTACATTCAATTTGGCCGCCGCTCCATGATGGCGGATTACATTTTCTTTGCTAAAGCTAAAAGATTGTTTAAAAAAATGTTTTTTACTATTAACTTATTTAACTCCGAGACTATACGTCTTGGCCACCAATCCAGCTGCACCGGGAATTACAAAGTCTAAGAGGACTAATACTACAGAAGACAAAATAGACATAAATCCTTAGTCTCACGAAGGCACAAGATTCGACAAGGCGTATACTTTCGATTAACTCTATACAGTTAACTAAGTACTTAGAGGTTTCCTAAGCCTGTGGAGGCATTGCGTGCGAGCTATGCACTAATCTGTACGCTATGCTAATCTAATGGCCCTACCACACGGACATTGGGACACAGACTACGAATACCCAGGATCACAACTAAGAACATACAATGGAAACGCATTTATTTTATAAGTCAAGTGGAAACAGATTGAAATCAATGCAAAATTATGAAATGAGAGAAATTCTGAATGCTTGTTACCACTAAGCTTTAGATCGAAGATATCCTGAATAAACCTTGGGCTACTTTATGTCCTGTCAAAATCGGACAATCTAGAAAACGTCATTAAACCTTGAGTTGGGTTTATAGTTAGCCACGCAGAGCCTTTCAAGCGTATACATTTAGTAGTTTTCGCCGTTTTTACAAGCTTTTATTTAACTTGCAATGTTTGTTGTAGTTTGTTTAGGTCATCACTTACTGAAATAGAACCAGTTCCTACTAACAGATTTTGCTGAAATGTTGTATACACCTTTAGTTCTGGTGACAATACTATATGCAATACCCAATATTGTAATATTTTCAAAATGGACGCCCAAATAAAAATAAATGCATTTAAATAAAAATTTAAAGCACCATTTAAATAAAAACTTGTTTTTATTTTTATTTTTAAAGCTTGTTTTATCTGTTCCATCCGGGAGCCGCCTTTGAATTGGACTTGTCCATCTACCGATTCCTTGTTGTGCGTAGGCGTGGTATACCGGCTGAGTAGTGGCTGCATGGCCCGCGGATGGCAAGCGCCGGCCTACGTAAGTTATAAGTTGAATTTCAAGTCTCGGCTCAATTAGCGAATGGCGAAACTAATATTCAGGAAGAGATCATTATCCGAGACTCGAGAGAAAGTCTAAGCTCGGATGGGCAGCTTCGAACACGGTTTGGGGTTCTCTACGTAATAGAGGCTATGACGTTTCCGACAGCGGCACTTTAACTATGGAGCTAGCTTCGTCCAAAGATTTACGATTATTATGCTGCCATAGTTTTGAACAATTATCTACTAATCCGTTTTATTTTATTACAAAATGGATGTCTACAGCCACTTATACTTATACTGGCTAAGCACAGTCAACACCGCTAGTGTTGCAGGTGTCCATAGGCAGTTTCTGCCTACCATCAGGCGAACCGCATGCATGATTTCTGCTCTTTTTATAATAAAATAAATAAATATTGTAAATTGTAACAGTACAATTCGATCCATCAAAAGTAAAAAAAAAGTTGGGAGATGACATCACGTCCGTCAAGGCATTTTAGTCGGTTTTACTGCCATGGCGCACCAATTGACGCTCCACATCATCAAAATCGTACGTCTTTATTATGTTGTGAGATTTTAAAGTCTGATTCGAATAAGATCGCCTGAAAAAATTAGTATTTAATAGAGTACGCATTAAATTATTCTATTAAGCAGTTAACCTACTGTGACCGTCTCGCCGTAGCAACTACTGTTGAATCCATGGTATCAGTGCAATGGGCACTTACGTTAGTGCATTCAATACAAACAAGTCTCAGCACCACAGCATTCAAATCCTCAAGACCCCATAGCCTACAACCGGTTAGAGGGTGCACGGAACCCATTTCGTGAGAACCTGATTCGCGCGTTTTTGTTTCTTTTAGTATATCCACGCGGCATAAATGAGACATGCCACCTGCCGAACCGACCAATTTTGCGCCGGCTATTTTTGTCTCATTGCAATTTGTCAAACAATCACGGCACTCGGCTTTCATATTATGACTAACGGATTTCTTAATTAGTCTACCGCGCTCTACATACGTCATGCACTAAAACGTGGAGATTTTATAATATTGTTACGGCTCTCTGGATGAAAGGCAGGTGTTAGAATAGATAGATAGAAACTCTTTATTGTGTACACCAGAAATAAATATTGCAAATAGATAGAAAACACTTCCGAGCTAGTGCGCCACAAGTGGCGGCCTTATCGCTAAAAGCTGACGCTTTAACACGACGCAAAAAGAGGGATGTTATAAGTTTAGCATGTGCTATAAGTGTAACATAGTTTGTAGGTGAACGCACGCGCGCGGCTGCGTCTCGTGCCACGAGCCAAGCGAGACGCAGCCGCGCACGTGCATTCACCTTGAAAAAGACTGCCTAATGCGGTTGAAACCATAGTCGGAGTGACCGGCTTAATCTTACGTGAGTAATTCCCGTGTAATATATATTACATATTACGGAAATTACTCACGTGAGATTAAGCCGGTCACTCCGAAAATAAAATGATATTGATTTAGTTGATTTGTTTGTAAGTAAATAAGATTTGATTTGAGAGAAATAGTTTTGATTTTTTGAAGGAGATTGATTATGTATGGATCTTCAGCGATTTTGCATATTATACATGGTGATGATATCGTCTTCAATCTAGTTATATCAAGTGTTACATGTCTAGTTGTTATTCCGTGTATCAGCTGAAGGAGTACATCAACAGCTTCACTTCAAAGTTAGAGAAATACAAGCACACGTCACTCGGCACCCATCAATCAATACCGCGTCAAGCACGCACCCAGTCCCTCGGCAACGTCACCAAGTGTACACAGATTATACATATCTACTATTCTACCTACCGTACGTGCGTAGGACGTCCACCCACTAAATAGACAGACGACCGAAAAGAGACCGCAGGGAAACGATGGATGCAGGTCGCTTCCAACCGGCCCTTTTGGAGATCGACGGGGGAGGCCTATGTCCAGCAGTGGACATCCTACGGCAGAAATGATGATTTTGTTGATTCTACCTACCTATAATCAGCTAAGTCCGAACCGAGAACCAGATATACTATGAAGTAATCGAGGTCTTTATTAATAACTTGCTGACTCGACAAACCTTGTCCTGTCCAAATTTCAATTCCATAAAAAAATCACGCCGTAATAAAATAATTTAAATCTAAAATAAAAACTAAAACCTACTTTAAGACTAACTACTTACGTACTAACTTAAACTAAAAAGTAGAAAAATACAGTTAAAACAATATTAAAAGTCCTCAAAACTTTTGCTAAAAGGAACCACAAACCAAAACGTTATCTTTGTATATATTTTTGGTTTTTGTTGTTTTTTTTTTTCAAAAAGTATTGAATCAATTTCGTTAAAATTTATATAGGATCAAGGATCAATTCATAATTAGCGGAATAATAGTGTAATAAACATTACAGTCGAATTGATGCCTCCTTTCGTCGGTTAATCGGCACTTTAATTTTTTCCCGAATTTTCCAATTTCTCCGGCAATTTTTCCATATATTTTTTTTTTCTAAACCACCCCAATATTGATGCAAACAAAACAAAAATAAATTCAAATCGGTCAAGCCATTTACGAGTTTTGCGAGACTAACACTTTGTACATAATTAGAAAAGAATATTACTAGGTATCTTGGTCCTTCGAGCTGGATTGTATTCAAAACCTCCAAACAGAGCAGCGAACTTTACAAGCCATCCGAAATTGTTGATGACACGATAAAAGCCGATCGTAACAAACCTGACCTACGACAATACGTAAATATTTAACCTCTCATAGGGCTTTACATTCAACTCGCGAACACAACATTGTACATTAAACAATGTACTCCTCGAATCACAATACGATGAGGAATGCAAAAGCTATTCAAAGAACAGAACCTATCGTCTCGTTTAATGATGTATGTAATAAATTAAATACAATAAACGTAGCTACGATATGAACGGACGTCTACAAGCCGCGAGACAATCTGTGTGTGTGAATCGTCGCATCAATCAAAATCAAAACATCGAAATAAAGTCCGATAAGCACGTACCGAGCTGTACTGTACTGTAGCGGAGTCAGCTGATCGCACGAAGACATAATGCCACATGTTATAAACATAAATGTCGACGAAACGAGCTCCATTCATAAACCCGGCAAGAGTTATTGCGAGCCCACTTACTATTATTGGACTTGTAGTAAACAAAACACGCTATTAATATTAGTCAATTGTTATGTAAGGTATGTAACTCGTTCATAGAATATGTATGTTTATTTATTCAATAATTTAGCATTTATTTATCAGTGTGAGTTTTTATGAAGGAGCACGCTCGTATCGCCGCCGCTGCTGTTTGTTTTCCTTTTTTATGAAGATCGATTATGATTTTATGTGAGCTACTTTTTATGTTAATAAGACGTTTTGGATTTAAAAATGTAATGTATTTTATAAATATTAGTTTGAACTCATTCATTACGTTTTACGTCTTGTGTTACGATGTATACTTAGCAGGAGAAGAGTTGAGCGTTAACTTTGTCTGATTATTAATGTTCTTGAAACTTTTGCTTTCATAACTTCGTCTAAGTTACAGATATGTTTTGGCTACGTTCCAACGCTTCACAAGTATTATTAGGCCCTAGTTGCCCGAAATACGAAGATATTTTGCTATTTTTAGGATTCTGTACCCAAAGGGTAAAAACGGGACCCTAAGAATAAGCCTACGATGTCTGTCTGTCAGTCCGTCTGTCCTACCTATTAACGGCTGTATCTTTAGAAACGTAATAGCCAGTTGAAATTTTCACAAAATAAGTATGTATGTAAACGTGATCGGACCCGGGTATGTCCTAAAACTACGACCAGAACCACCGGAGGATGGGCAGCAGCATCCTATTAGTACACGGTGAACTTACTGCGATCCCCAAGCCGCCTGCCAAGCGTGGGGATTATGGCA
This sequence comes from Agriopis marginaria, assembly GCA_932305915.1. NCBI lineage: Eukaryota > Metazoa > Arthropoda > Insecta > Lepidoptera > Geometridae > Agriopis > Agriopis marginaria. The sequence continues at coordinate 12,229,964 of OW029914.1, read as the reverse complement.
ACACCCCTCTTTAAGAGGGAGGCCTTTGTCCAGCAGTGGACGTTTGATGGCTGCTGATGTGAAGTATGTAATGTTACGGCGGATTAATTAAGAAATAATAAAAATGGAAAAATGAAATGTGGGGTCCCATTCATAAACGTATTTTTTACGTTTTTTGTAATACGTAATACGCTAATGTAATAACGTATAAGCGTCAAACTTGGCATGATTATAGTACACACTCTAAAGTATAATAATAAATTAATAATGGCAAAGTGCGAGTCAGTGTCAAATTTCTGTTTACCACCGGTGTTCGTACGATCACCGAAGTGAGGCAAAGTCGGGCGCGGCCGGTATTTGGATGGGTGACCGCCTGGGCATTGATGGGATGTTGATGTGGTGGTACGAAACCCTCAGTGCGCGAGCCCGAGTCGCACTTGGCCGGCACTTCGAATTACCTTGATACATTTAAACTATCTTGCAGCCTTTTGTTTTTGCATATTGTGGTCTTTTAGTTAATTCATTGGTGCGGCTGCAAGTTTCTTACTGTGAAAGATAAGTAAGTGCCGTCGTACTTACAGTTTTAGCGAAATAGTGAAAAAAGTGGGCGAGACACGGAGACGTAAACACGAACGATTATTGTACTAAGCATATCTACCTTGTTTGTCTGATCTGTGGCTAGAACCCAATAGCGAGCTATTATGTCATCTGTGCCAATAGTAAGCCTCTTGTAGACAGATTTTAGTCCGCTTAGTATAACCATTGCACTAATCGCTTTTTCCACACACACATCACAGCCACTAAACGTCCACTGCCACTGCTGAACAAACGCCTCCCTCTTAGAGAGGGGTGTTGCTATAATTCCCAAGCTTGGCAGGCACCTTGGGGATCGTAAGTTCACCGTGCACTAATAGGTCGCTGCTGCCCATCCTCCGGTGGTTCTGGTCGCAGTTTTAGGACAAACACATACCTACACATTGTTTCCATACACAGAACAAAAATTGTTGCAACAAACTCTGTAAAACGGTTACCAAAGCCGTGCTATTAGGGGACAGGAAATAAGTCAGCTCCTGATAGGCGGCGGCGGAGCGCCGACGGCTCTCCCGGGTACTTTTCCACTGACAACGAGTGTTGTTTTCATGTTTTCCTTCATTTACGTCACTACGGCCAATTAAGGAAGCGCTGTGAGAAACCTGAAACCGCCGAATCGGCACAACAATCGGACAATTCATTACCAATTATAAGCTGTGAGAATGTAGTAGACCTCACGCTCACGTGCGCCTCAGAACAGTTAAATAGGTTACCCAGATTAGCACAAGGCTGTCCGATATCGCAAGCTGAGCTCGCTATCTCGCCGCTGTACGCTCTACTCCGTTTGTAATGGATTGCCTGTTTGATCGTACTTATTTGGCCTCCTAAAATACCTACAGAGGCGTGGTTTAACAACCTAGATCTTTTTTTTATTTATATTACACGGGAATTAGCTTAGATCTTGCTCCCACTGCTGGGACGCAGGCCTTCTCTCAGAGAGAGGATGGGCCCTAATCCGTCATACTGTCCCAGTGTATTCTGGTGAATAAAGAAATACTACTATTGGCAAATGTAAATGCTAGTTTTTTTATATAACTAGTTGAATACCGCGGCGTTACCCGCGATTTTCCAGTTTTTCCGCATTTTTGAGGGAGAAAAGTACCTTATGTCCGTCTTCATAATTCACGCTATCTCCCTGCCAAATTTCCTTAAGATCGGCTTAGCCGTTTGGTCGTGAAAAACAAACAAACATCCAGACAGAGAGACAGAGTTACATTCGCTTTTATAATATTAGTAAGGACTAGCGGTCCGCCCCAGCTTCGCACGGGTATAGATTATAGCCTGTCACCCGGGGATAGTGGAAGAATTTTTCAAATCGGTTCAGTATTTTCGGAGCCTATTCAATGCAAACAAACAAACAATCAAATTTTTCCTCTTTATAATATTAGTATAGAAAACAATGATTGTAGGAGCGAGACAGCTTGTCACGGGTCAAAGCGGCCTTTGGAGTTTGGACAGGATTAGCGGCGAATTATCGACGAGGTGCGGCGCGCGGCCAGTGCAGCGTTCCAGTGAGTCACCAGCTGCGACGTCTAACGGTCTGGTAGGAGGTGCAGCCTCGCAACTCACAGTATACTGGACCAACCTCGAGTCAGACTAACAATCAAGCCCGAGTACAAAAAAAATTCGTTTGTGTTTAAATGTCTCCGCGTTTCACACACTTTTATCATCGTCAGCCAGAAAACGTCCACTGCTGAACATAGGCCTCCGCCTCCCCACCTCCACACTGAACGACAGCCTGCCATCTGCATCCACTAGATACCCGCGACTCTCACAATGTCGTCGGTCCATCTAGTGGGAGGCATATCTACGCTGCGTCTTCCGGTTGGTGGTCTCCACTCAAGAACATTTCTTCCCCATCGGTTATCGGTTCTTCGAGCGATGTGGCCTGCCCATTGCCACTTCAACTTGCAAATTTTAACAGCTATGTCGGTGACTCTGGTTCTTTGGCGTATATCCACGTTTAGGATTTTATAGCGCAAAGAAACTCCGAGCATAGCTCTCTCCATTGCCCGCTGTGTGACTCTGAGTTTTTCCAAAAGGCCAACAGTTAAGGACCACGTCTCAGTACTATATGTCATTACTGGCAACACACACCATCAGTATACTGTAAGTACGGCACACGGCAAGTTACTCATGTTTTACGCACACTTGCGCCACCAATGAACGAATAGTTCACAGTCATGCAAAAAAGGGGCGGCAAGGACCAAGGTCGTCTGCTAGGATGATGCGTTCGCAGTAGTCCGCACCCGCCACGATACCTTACCATATCTCCTTTGTAACTCTGACCTGAGAACTGATCATTAGTATAGAAAACTGATACAGGAAGTATGCTCAAGTTTCACACTCAACAGATAGCCCGTTGGTTCAGTTGGTAGTGAGCCTGCCTTCTGAGCTTGGGGGCGTGACTTCGATTCCCACCTAGGACAAACATTTATGAGATGAACATTTGTGTTTGTTCTATATCTGGGTGTTAATATCTATTTAAGTATGTATTATTATTATGAATGCGAAAGTTTGTATGTATAAATGTAGGTATATATTTGTCCGCACTCGACTACGTAATAGAAACTATTTTATTTTATTGTGTTTAACTCGTAATGTCCTTATATCTTTGTTTCTGTCATAAATAAATATTTTTCTTTTAATAGCTGAAGGAATTTGGTAAAGATAATTTATAATACATTAGGCTACTTTTTATCCCGAAAAAAAAAACCATGATTCTTGAAGGATGACGGGTGAATCCGCGTGACACTGCCAGTGTTCAAATTCTACAACATACTTTAATAGTGTTAACACACGAGACGTACATGATTGACGAACCGCCTTCCAACCAACGGGAGAGAAAGAAAATTTTCTCTCTCCCACCCGTTGGTTGGACGGCGGTTCGTCAACCATGTACGTCTCGTGTGTTAACACTATAAGAATCTGCATAAAACATGCAATATGAATATTTATTTACTATTCCGGTGTTGCCTTGACCACACACACGTACTGTGGACAGCAGACATTGCTTAGACCAAAAACAACAGTATAAAAATCCAATAAACGTTATAATTATACAAATTTGCAATAAAATGGAGGGGACGATCTAAACCCCACGGCGCAACGTGTAGTATCATCGACTCCTTCATGAGAATATCAATTAGACGGAATGATGCCGGCGAAAAAACTGGTTCCTAATGGTAATCGCGCCCAACCTCTATACTAGTTTGCAATTTAAATAGATATGATGCAAATTCGAATGAGAATAGACAAATAAGGAGCGGAGAATTGCACGCGGATGAGATGAACGCGCCGCGCCCGGGTTCCGTGGTACAATACACTACTGGAATGTTTTTTTTTATTTTTTTTTTATAAATACCATAAATACAACCGAACACCGTAAACAAAATTAAAATGCGATTAAATTCAAGGAAAATATAGGCATTTAAATGTCTAGACAGTGAGCGCACTATACTTATGTATGACGTCACTTGTAAGTACGCCTTACAAACTCCATACTGACACATGCTTTGCGTGAAAGAAACTGCACCCCTTACTAATTCGACCATTTTTTTTTTTATGGTTATATCTCAGAACTTCATTAACCGATTTAAATATTTTTTTCAGTAATTGTATAATATGTTACCGGCAATCTGTATAATTCAAGTATTCTACGCAATACCTAGGCAATGGCGTCGATTCTATCATACACTCACTAAACTAAACAGATCTGACAAGACTAAATTTATCTGCCTCTCTTTTCATTTTAATATGTGAGAGAAGGATGGCAACAATTTTAGAGACTGTCAAATTTAGTTTAGAGTACATCAGATTCGATGCCAATGTATATAATGTAATACCTGGGACGTCCAGGCAATGTATGAAATATTATGAATATTATTGTCCGTTACATACTTTACCTGGTAATGTATGCCTAGGTATTGTATAGAATACCGGATTATACAGATTGCCGGTAACATATACATTTAATTATATTTTTCACTATGCCTCTTATGTTTAACAATTCAAACATCTGTCCTAGCCTATCTTGTAATGCACAAGTAGCATAGCACGCTTACACTAGTGTCACCTGGGTGGACACAGGAACCGTATATATTTCCGGGATAAAAACTCTCTTCTGCCCTTCAATCATTTCCATGCAGAAATCAAGTTCATCCGTTGCTTCATGTTTTTTTTGCTTTTACAAGGATGGACGATACTTGAAAACATACGTTAGTTTCCAGAAAATCAGTGACTAGCCGAGTTGAACGGTGCGTGGTGAACATAAGAAATAAATTTATCTTCATGAGTATTTAATTGCACGTACAACTTTACAATTCGCTAGGTACCTAATTAGAATCTATTACCGAAATGACTAGTTGAATCGTGGACAGGTGGCTAATAAACGTTTAACTACAGACACATGAATTGTTAGGTCTTCGAACTTAGATGGTCGCACTACCACCGGGGGGACGCCTGCGCGATTATGTATGGAACTAAACACTCCCTAAATAATAAATTAGTTGTTGGCCACGAACTTAGAGCTAGCGACCTCTATATCTTATTTTTTTGGAATAGGCTTGCGTTTGTCCGCCACCTCGCCGCGATGCGTCGACGATGGAGCACGCCTAGAAGAAACCGATTCACTTCACAACCCTGGTATATATTTGTGTTCTGCGACACCCAGATTTTAACTATCGGGGAACACCCATTCAGGTAGCGCATTCCAAAGACTAGCAGTTCACACAATAGAAGTGGAATCAAAGTGCTTCGTACGGGTTTTCGGAATATTAATCATAAAGCGGTGTCGCCTTTTCGTGCATTATAATGCAGTCCGATAGAAAAATGGGCAGGAGGGAATAAGATCATGCAGATCCGATACACTCTCCGAATTGTATTCGATTAAAAAAACCGATAGACTAGCAACTTCACGTCGATGCTCAAGACTAAGAAAATTAGTCTGAAATAGGGATTCGTTGCTGATAGCAACGAATATTAATAAGCCTCGTGGCACGTTTCTCAATAGACTCCAACGCCCCAAGCTGATACCTGATCCATCCCAAAGGTGAGAGCAGTACTCCATGCACGACCGAACTTCGCAACCACGCGCCCGAATTTTCCCCATATTCAAACTTAAAAATAGTACTGTGAAGTACTTGCTTACAAATAGGATCAACGATACGCAAGTTATCGTCGCACAAATATACATACTAACGCCGACTTGTCTCATTAGAACCTAAGACCTTTCTTCGCTCGGTCAAAAAGTGTGTCCAGAATGTATTATGTACTTTGTTTATTATCATCATCGTTATCAGTCCGTACTGGCTCTAAACAAAATACTTTTTTGTACGTTTCTCGTTCTGAACCAATCTCGTTCGGATCTGATTTGCAATTTTTATATCGATAAGTACTTATGGATGACTAACAATTGTTTATAACAAGCTTTTATTAACTTTTAATGTTAGTTAGTTTGTAAGTCAAATTTTTAAGCTGAATTACAACCAGTTCCTCCTAACAGATTTTGCTGAAATTTTGCATACACTTTTAGTTCTGATGCAATGCCTAAAATTTTAATATTTTCAAAATAGCCGCTAAAATAAAATAAAAAAATTATAAAAAAAGCTTGATTTTTAATAAAAATATTGTTTCTCGTCAACATTACATTATTTACAATTTGTATTCTATTTACAGATATAAAAAAATGTATGCATAAAAAACCTTGAAACTCATTAACAAACTAAAAATCATAATGAAGTGGCCGCGTGGCAGAGTACCAAGTAGGTAGTAGTAGGTACGCTGGCTGCATTCCCACACTGAATTCTCTGCACGAGGAATGAAGCTCTCTCTTTTTCGGTTGATTTGACAAATTGATAACAATTACTTATATTACTTCGTACGATTTGCTATTGAAGTTCACATCAATTATATATGTATTATTTATTTCTTTACCAATATTTGTGCAGGATCCATCTCGTCAGCGGACTGACTGACTGACTATACGCCACAAGTAAGGGATAACTCAGTTGCCTTGTTTGTGTTGCACAAGGACAATGCACTTTCGAAAGCTCAATATTTGCAGTGAGTGATGCAGGCGAGCTGGCCGCGCTGTGGGCGTCAAGGGTCATCGGTGCCTCGGCGCAGCCTCCGCACCCCTCCTACTGTATGCTACATGTCGGTTACTACACAGTATTATAGTTAACACACTTCACAGATAGTGGAGACCAAATAGAACACGTGTCAAGGAGTGTTGTATGCAACGCACATGCACCGAGACGCAAACTAGAGTAAACTACGTGCTCAAATCAGAGGAAATCTCAAGGGCAGGAGGAGCTACCGCGTCCGTCGATACTTGAACGAACTAAAATGAAACGTAAGCGTTGATCATAGTGTCGAATGTTGCTTATATATGTGGGAAATCGAAGCAGATGATACAGATGAACAGTTACTATGTATTACAACGAGTGTTACAGAGGGTTAAAGATCGGGCCGAGGAGCGTGCCTTGAGGGAGGACGGACGCGGTCTCTACTGACTAAATAATATTTACAATCTTTATAATTGCCAGGGTCTCTCAGACTACGCTACAAAACATCGTATCATAGCCACAGAATTAATAACAGTACAAGCCATAGCTTACCCTGGCCACCCCGGCCAGCCCCATAGCATAGAAATGTAAACACGAAAAAGGTACGCGGATCACTGTCTGTCGTGATTTGAAACTGATGCTAGTAGCGAGCGACCATTTCACCGTTAATTCCAGCCGGCAATTCTTGTGCGTGCAAATTTGTTTCTGACCCCTAAGTCAATCCAAAGCGTGATGGTAACAAAACTAATCCTGGAATAACCCACCTGCCGCATTCCAATTTGCCGGACAAATACAAAAGTTCGTACAAATTGGATAGGTCGCATATTAGTGGCCCATGCAATCCATTCTAATGGACAGCCATACTATCGGCGCATTGTACTTTCCGTCTTAGATGACATAGCGATTATATTATAGCTTACTAGCTGAATCTCACGGTGCTACGCGCAATTGGCCCGTTTTTCCGCATTTCTTGGGGGGCGAGGATCCCTATGTCCGTCCTTATGATGTACACTATCATTCTGATAAATTTCGTTAAGATCGGCCTAACCTTTAAGTCGTGAAAACCGAACGAACAAACAAACAGGCAGAAAGTCAGTTACTCTCGCTTTTATAATATTAGTTAGTATTAGTGGATGACCTGATATTGTCGTGCCTTGAAGCCGACATGGCGGTGGAACCGGCGCTCTCATTCAAAACAATTTCAACCTTAGTGTTGTTTAGATACGATACAAAACATAAAAGGTCGCGTGTGTCACGTCCTCTGCCGTCGCGCGAAGCGTCTTTGTTTCGTATTCAGAGCCCATGCTCCGGGTATCTCTCTTGATTGTCTGATCTGACTATATACCGTAGTCTGAAAAGAACTGTACGTGCGCGCCAGAACTTGTCTAAACTATCAGCTGTAAGAATGTAGAGTTATCTCGTACAACATTATCAAGTATTCACTTTCACGAGTTCCGTCCGCGCTCTAGGAGAATTGACTAATGAGGCATTGACTTCTATACATCTGGACTAGCAGAATATAAACTATACTTGAACTAAGTTTTCGGAACTCTGTCAGCTACGATAAGATGTAAAAGCTGTTTTTTAGGGTTCCGTACTCAAAGGGTAAAAACTGGACCCTATTCCTAAGCCTACGATGTCTGTCCTACCTATTAATGGCTATATCTTTCGAACCTTAATAGATAGACAGTTGAAATTTTTACCTAATATGTAATGTTACGGCGGATTAACTAAGAATTTATAAAAAAAAGTCCAAACAATTATAATACACACTCTAAAGTATAACAACAAATAATAAATAATGTCCAAGTGTGAGTTGGTGTCAAATTTCTGTTCACCACTGGTTCTCGTACGATCACCGAAGTGAAGCAACGTCGGGAGCGGCCGGTATTTGTATGTTGTCTTTTTGCACTATGTTTTTGTACTTTAGTAGCTAACAAGTTATGTGGTGGCACGGAACCCTCAGTGCGCAAGCCCAACACGCACTTGGCCAGTTTTATTTTTTATATTTCTCTGTAGTATATCGGCTGCTTGCTTAACTTACGTTTTTCCAGTAAAAGTGATCAGAATTTTTGCTGCGCAGCTTTTTGCTATCTACTGTGAGTGCAGCTATCTTGGCTAAACAGTTTTTGATCGGGTATTAACTAGTAGTAATACAGAATGCCCGTTTCCTTCCTACGCTCCATTGTCAGCCGTTATCTCTGCACTCACTCCCTCACGGCGTCTTCCCCTGCACTACGTCATAGATTCAATAACAGTTGTTATGTACTGTGCCGTATATCCAGTACGGGCAGCAGTCACAAAATCAATACTAGTTAGTGAAAGGTATACAGGTTTACCCATATATATTGTACTAGCAACGCATCCCGGCTTTGCACAGGTCTGTTTTTTTTTTTACACCTTGGGTTACATTATTAGAGTTAAAACTCTTTTTTTTTTGAAAATATAATATAGCCTAGATTTCACTCGGGGATAGTGTAGCTTTCCAACAGTGAAATAATTTTTCAAATCGGTTCAGTAGTTTCGGAGCCTATTCAATGCAAATAAACAAACAAACAATCAAATCTTTCCTCTTTATAATATTATAGTATAGACTAAGCCAAAAGGAGGTCATGAAATGGGCATCATAAATTGAAAGAGAAATATTGCCGAAATGTTGAGAAAATTTCGGAAACATTTCTCTGTCATATTTTTATTATCCATTGAATGTATTTAATGAATAGTAAACTAGCCGTGCTTTCTGTTTCGTATCAGTGTGGACATTCCCTCAGGAACCAAACAGTTCGGTCATAGTCTGTCTTCTATGGGACTAACCCTAAAATCGCGAAAAATATATCAGCTGCTCCTTAGAAAACGGTCATTGACACTCGACAAAATGTATGGAACAGCTGATATTTTTTTAGCTGAAAACGCTACAGTAAAAGTTGTTCATAATGATGAGTACAATGACCTATGACCTCCTTTCGGCTTAGTACAGTGTTTATGCGTAACCCTGTAGTTAGTAACTATTATCGCGCGCGACCCACTCTCCTGTGTAATTACCTCCGACCGATGTATGTACTATCTAACAGACAGCGCAAAGGTCTTTAGTACAAACCGAACAACTCATCTCTGCAGTTATCGTTTATTTAACAATAGACTTACGTTTGACCGCCAGCTCGCCTGATGCGGTCTACGATGAAGCTCGCTTGCCAATGCCCAAGACTAAGAAGCTTAGTCTGAACTAAGAATTCGCTGCTGATGAGGCTCATGGCACGTTTCTCAATGGCCTCTGATGCTCCAAGCTGGTACTTAGCTGAGCCATCCCAAAAGTGAGAGCAGTACTCCATGCACGACCTTCGACCAAAATAAAATGAATGGACGGGCCATAACCATTGAACTTGCTCAGGAAAACGAGTCATAACCGTCTGACATATATACGTCAACGCCTAATTACAACCATGTACCTACAGTAACATTAGTTACAAAAATATATAGCTGTTTTTTGTGTTTTTACACTTCGGGAAAGCACACGAAGGCACAATTTTTTCAGATGTTTCGTTATCATGTAACAAAAGTCTTATGTCGTACTTCCTACGGTTAGAGATCGACTGAAATGAAGTGAGCGCCGGCGCTCATTTTGTAATCTTCAAAAATGCGCTCCTTCTGGGCCCATCCATTCATTTTATGTTGATCGAAGTGCACGACCGGACTTGTGCTTGGTACAGTTGCCCAAATGAAAGAACTAAATATTTTTCATTGGAGTTCTCCGTTTTTGTTTAGAGCACACGATGGTGGCGCCTCCGTTGCACGCCACAGATAAGTCGGTCGCTCTGTACATAGCAAAGCTAATTTTGCTCTAACTAATGAGTACACAGAAGGTACACTAGCGACTACAGTTTGTTCTGTGGCGCTCGTCCGGCGTGGCCACAGATTACGCACGAGTGGGTACGGAGTCGCTACGCTCCCCGCTTTTCTGAGATAATTGAGGAAAATGTTCGCGTTACAGCGGCACTCGGCTCCCCAGTAATAAGAAGGCCAAGGACTTCCCTTGCTATTGCAAGGCGGGACTCGGAAATAGCGCGCTACATCTCTATTCTAGACGAATCTTCTCAACTGAACAGCGTTACTAGCAGGCCTGGTGGGTTACCATCATCTCAAAAACATTATTTTAATAACCCTACATTGACTTTTGTCTTGCACTCTCATAAGCCTCCCAGAGCGAGACAAAATTCAATGTAAGGTTGATAAGAATATTCTTGAGATTATGGTACCACCTTATCAATTTTATCAGATAGCCCGTTGGTCCAGTTGGTAGTGAACCTACCTTCTGAGCTTGGACCTGGGGCGTGGGTTCGATTCCCACCTAGGATAAACATTTAGGTGATGAACATTTGTGTTTGTTCTATATCTGGTTGTTAATATCTATTTAAGTATGTATTTAAAAGTTTAAACTCTCTGGCAGCCATATCACAAGCTTTGCTTAGTTTGGGCTCAGATGACCGTGTGCAAAAATGTCCCAAATATTTGTTTATTATTAAAAATATTTATTTACTTTGTAGGACTTCAAGCCGATTCTACGTGTCACACCGTTCCGCTTCTCACGCTTGTTTGTAGTCTGCATAAAACACAGTTCTCAATTCAAAACTAGTAAGTGCTCTACCAAAATTAAACAAATAAAATGTTAATTACTAACGAAAATAGTTTGAACTACTATCCACTGATAGTAGAAAAACTATTTTCGTTAGTAGTACTTAAGTAATAAAAAAAAACTCCCAAAATTTTAAAAACTAAGTTTTGATTGACTTGATTAGTTGTTGTGGATTGTAGTGCAATTTAATTAGTACCTAAGTAGTAAAATAGGAAAAACATAAATAGTTTTTTTTCTGCCTTAGATGGCAAACAAGCAGACGGGCCGCCTGATAGTAAGCAGTCACCGTCACCTATGTATACTTGTAATCTCTCTATATATATACTAGCGACACGCCCGCCCGGCTTCGCAGGGGTGTAATTTACGTGCGAAGCCAGGGCGGGTCGCTAGTTATATATATAAACCTTCTGTGAAAAAGTATCTAGCTGATGGTGAAAACCGCATCAAAATCCGTTGCGTGGTTAAGGAGGAGCTAGCGGCCATACAGACAGACAGACAGACGCGGAAAGCGAACTCCCAAAATTTTAAAAACTAAGTTTTGATTGACTTGATTAGTTGTTGTGGATTGTAGTGCAATTTAATTAGTACCTAAGTAGTAAAATAGGAAAAACATAAATAGTTTTTTTTCTGACTTAGATGGCAAACAAGCAGACGGGCCGCCTGATAGTAAGCAGTCACCGTCACCTATGTATACTTGTAATCTCTCTATATATATACTAGCGACACGCCCGCCCGGCTTCGCAGGGGTGTAATTTACGTGCGAAGCCAGGGCGGGTCGCTAGTTATATATATAAACCTTCTGTGAAAAAGTATCTAGCTGATGGTGAAAACCGCATCAAAATCCGTTGCGTGGTTAAGGAGGAGCTAGCGGCCATACAGACAGACAGACAGACGCGGAAAGCGACTTTAATTTATACTATGTAGAGATAACTAGCGACCCGCCCCGGCTTTGCACGTAAATTACACCCGTGCGAAGCCGGCTGGGCGGGTCGCTAGTACCCTATAATTGTAATAAGTATTTTTCAAAACGATTTTTATGACTTAAATTATGTTTCAAGACATATACAATGATGATGATGATGATGATGAAAAAAAATGATGAGAAGAAAAAAAACGTTGATTAGAAGCAATTACTTAAGTTGAGTCTAAAGTTGTTTCAGAGCAATATTTACTAATGAATGGTAGAATTGACTGGGGAAACATTCGTAGAGGTTACAGACGGACGGACGGACAAACAGCGTAGGCTTAGTAATAGGGTCCCATTTACACACTTGAGTACGGAACCTTAAAACTGTTATCTCCCTTGTTTGTTTGATGTGAGGGTAAAGTAGTGCAGTGTCAGTTAGAGCTGGATGTGGGGTAAAAGCCGCCTGGAGCGCTGCGGACGGCTGCAGCCTCCAAGCTGTTCCACATTCAACAATACATCATCATCATCGTTCCAGCCACAGGACGTCCACTGCTGGACATAGGCCTCCCCTCCATCGATCTACAAAAGGGCCGGTTGAAAGCGGCCATCATCCAGCGTTTTCCTGCGGTCTCTTTTAGATCGTCTGTCCATCTTGTGGGACACAATACATAGTTGGTACGTAATGCGACCTCCGCGATCAATGGACGCCCGATACAGTACCCAGACGCCCGGTACAGCGAGGCAGCATGCTGCCTCGCTGTACCGCTGCCGAGGGCAGGGACGTGCCCAGGGACTGTCTGAGGGGGCATCATACTCATATTATAAATGCGAAAATGTTCGTTTGTTCCTCTTTTACGCAGCAACGAGCAATGGATCGACGTGAGTTTTGCATGTAGTGGAGGGCCGGAGAGTGACATAACTGTTTTGTTCCTGCGGGAATGTCCACGCGGACGAAACCGAGAGCACGCCTAGTTTACTAGTCATTAAATACATTCAATTGGGTAATAAAAATATGAGTGAAAATGTTTCCGAAATTTTGTCAACATTTCGGCAATATTTCTCTTTCTCGTACAGAATTTATGACGCCCATTTCTGACTACACTGGGTTCGCTAAAATCTGGCTACTCTACCCGCTTCCACTCCATCTTCGACCACGTCTTAAAATATATCGTCACTTTCCATTAGATGAGTTGTGCTAAGAGCTAGCAAATTTCATAAAAAAAAAAATTACGAAGCTTAGTGTTCAATAGACAAATAGCGAGTAAACCAAGTATAGACATATTTTAACTGTGGTCCAGTGAACAGACACCCTTACGGGGTCGTTATCGCAGATAGGCAAGAGTACTGCGTAGATAGCTCCGAGGCACCTCGTATGTAGCTTTGAGCCCCGACATTACCCCGGCGGCGGCCGTCACGCGCTCACTACACCAGGGAGGACGAGGGACTGGCAGCCCGGCTCGGGTGCTACGGAAACTGATATAACTAAGCTGCTTTATATATATAACACTACATAGCGCTAGCCGTGTTAGGTGCAATACTAGGACTAGCTGTGGTAGGTACAACACTACGACTAACTGTGGTAGGTACAACAGTAGGTCCGAGATAGGTACAACACCACGACCATCTGTGGTTTGTACAACACTAGCACTAGCTGTGGTAGGTACAACACTAGTTGGTGGCTAGTGGTCATGGTGCAGTTTGCCATACAGAGTATGTATCTGCGCCCCGCGATTTACAATTTCACAGTATATTCCGCGACAAAAAGTATCCTTTTCCATGGCTTTCTTCGAGAACTGTTTTGTCGTGATGGTAACAAACAGACAGAGAGGTAAGGAGGAGTGGATTTCGAATGTATGGTATGAGCGTAGTGCTTGGAAACTTGACAAGATGACAGTCATATAGTCCCATATAGTCAATACTACTACTGAATAGTGTAAGAAACTCTGGGTTCAAAACAAACATTCTTTGAAATGGTGAGATCAAATTGCTTAATAACAGTCAGAAAAGTTGACAGGGTTACAGGCTGGAGATACTCTTATAGCACAAATGAAGAGCTAGCAGACCTTGCAGTGTTCGTAACCTTACCTAATCAACACAGAGATAACACTAGAGTAGAAGAGAACTAATCAACTGTAGGTCTATCACCTTCATATTCCAATGTTATCAATGTTTTCGTTTGAGATGGACACACAGGTCATAATAACCGAGTCAATAATCAGGGTACAGGATTTGAAAGCTATTTCAGGGATTCCAATAGAACACTTTGGCTACGAACCTGTTATTTATTAAATATTTTGGCTCAATATTTTAAACCCAAACAGACTGTTCCGAGAAACAAGCCTATGAGAAAACCGAAAGTTTCCGCGAATCGCAAACATTGAAGGTCTGTATCTCGACGAGATAAGATCTCGAAGACGGAGGTTTCCTTTTCCTCCGAGTTGTTGACAAAGCGGACGGCGGAGTCAGCGATCTTAGACTTCTGACTTTAGCTCGATAACACGTATGTGTTGTTGGTGACGAAATGACGATATTTTTTATTGTATTTATGGTCGATCTGACGCACACACGTGTAATGTCGGAGTGCGTGTGTAGATGCAAGAGCGTGCAGAGAAGAGCAAGTACATCGACCCAGTTGTTGCGAGATAAGAGCGGAGAGATATTGACTTGATGATTAAATGCAGTCTACAACCCTACATGCATATACTCACTTCATACGCTCACGTGATAAGCCGACGTGAATGTGTACAGGGTAAGGCGGGGTGGTCAGCTGTCTATTCTATTTGAGACCGGGCGTCCCTCCCCTTAACCCCGTCCTCCCTAAGCCGTCCCGCTCCAAATTTTTGCTTGCGGCTTCGTTCAAAGTCAGCCGAATTCTGAAAGTTTGAAACTCGTAATATAACTCTCGCTTCCGAACAGATTCAGTATTGTAAGCCACCTGTTTGTTCGTGCGTCACATCCGAGTTCAGTCGGGTTTAGTAGCGAAGTAGACTCCACAGTGTCAAATTCTGGAGTTTCGATACGCGGCGTGCGGCGCAACCTTGGAAATCGACTCCAACGGTGCCGGCGCTGAACAATGCGGCACAATACGCACGTACTCGCAGATTCGTTCTGTCGGTGCCGAGATTGCGTCCAAGGATCCAGTCGCATGCGGATTGATAGTCGCACGGACTTTTTCTTTGCATAATGATTGTAATCTTAATTATTCAAACGGTGACCCCGGGAGGGTCAAACCCCAAGGTTGGCCGGCGCGGCGGTCCCACTAGCGCGGCGCGGCGCGGTGCGGTGCGGCGGAGCGCTCTTGCGGAGCGTACGCCGCAGCGATACCTACTTATCTTTGAATAGTTAATTAGGCGTCGAACCCCGACGCGAAATGTGTTTCGCAAATGAGTTTTTGCGAGTTATGCTCTTATGTAACCGTGCGCTCGGCTCTCGGGGATCGGCGATCGATGGTCACCGCTTACCATTACTTGACAGCGCTCAAAGCAAGCTGCACCGGGGAGTAGCGCACTCTCGCTCGGGCGCGCGTGTGCGAGCGAGACGGCCGCATCGCCCGGCTCAGCTGAGCGTAATGCGATGGCACGCCGGTTGGACTGATCCCTTCCGATAGTTCTTCCACGATCGATGCGACGTTCCCTCGCTACCTTTATTTATTCCTGAGTACACCGCACACTGTGTTAATAATGTCGACATCTTCGCACAATGACCTAGGAAACTCGATACGTCCAAGCTCGTTGCGGCACATGCGAGGCTCTAACAGATATCAATCAGTCCACTATTGTCTTTGGGAGCTCGCCTCCCGCGTCCGAAGCTGTCAGTTATCTTTTTTCTTGAACTCTTTTGATCCCATGTCTGATCCCTCGACACTTTGACATTTGGTACGTTCCCCGCGGGGCTAGCTCGTGACTATCGTGACATTCCTCGGTCGCGTTTTATTTCAAAGCGTGCAGGAGTACGAGGCCCGCTGTACCCGCTGCAGGTACATACGTGTGAGTACGTTCGAACTTTGCATTTATACTTTCATTATTTGGGAGTCGGTTCAGTACTGCGGAAACGAACGTTCCTGAACGATACTGTGAGTCCAATTATCGAGATGGAGCCAGCAGAGACTGACGCATGACGTTTTCTGCGCTCATAAGCTATTAGTGCCATAATGGGTTTTATTTTGCGGACAACAGTTAATTCGTGGACAGTTAGGAAACACAATAGTTTACGGGCTTCACGGCGCCGGACGAAGAAAGTTTATGCTTTGTTGGACCACACACGAGGTCGTAAAATGGAAGCAATCAGCGGAGGTATTCGCTAGGTATGTTAGTCAGCCGAGTGGCCGGAGTCGTGCGTGACAGGTAATGTCAAGTGTCAAGGGTAGGGCTGCGCGCTCGCTCGCGGTTGGCGCGCTGCAACCTCGGCCAGACTCATCTGGAACGCTAGATTACCTAGAGGCTAGACCGTCCACGACTGCGGAATTAAACACACTAATAATCGAAAAGTTGTATAAAACATTTCTGTTTGGGAGATCGTGACACAGAATCACGCCTTTTGGGAACGATCAAACCTAAACGCTACCATTCGCAAGCTAATCCTGATTCCTATGCAAAGCTAGAGCTCGATTAGAGTTTCGGTTCAAAGCGAGTTATTCCAAAAAGGCCCGGACGAGAGAGAATTGGAGAATCTGTTCTATCCACGCTTATAAGAGAATTTCCATCGTCCTTGCGAGCTCGGCGCCGCCACCGAGCGTGCCCGGTTCGTCACACCTATATACTCTGTACCTAGCGCTACTAGAGTATAGCTAGCTATATGCGTGGAACTACTGCGGTTACACACAGCCCGTTGTATCCATGCCATGTACCTTTACGAGCGCACCTACCTACATACACCTATATGAATGCTATGTAGGTGGCTTCGCTTTGGCAGCGTAAAAAGATACATAGCGAGGTAAATAGGAGCGTGCGTGGCAAACTCGGCTCCGCTCGGGTAAAAGCTTCGCTAAAACGTCCTGCGATAAAGTCGTGAGACTACGGCGCCGCTTCCACGAGCGATTTTTTTGTCGCATTTGAAGTAGTAAAGTATTGCTTGTTAGGACGGCTCAACGAAACTAAGATCTGTATGGAAAACGAAGCTGGAATATTTTATGACTGCCCTTCTCTTCTGAAGCGTTAATGGTCGTGAATGAAGGGGTCCAACTCCACTATTTTGACTTTCGAGCCTCAGAGTTCTACAGATCAGACAAACAAGAGAGATATGCCTTAGTACAATTATTATCGTTCGTGTTCAATTGTCTCCAGGTTTTTTTTTACTATACCGCTAAACCGCTTAACGATAAATAGGTACGGCACACTTACTTTTTTTTCACGCACTCTAAGAAATTTGTAGCGACACCAATGAGCTAACTAATAGTCCACATGCAAAAAAGCGGCAAGGTCGTCTGCAGGGTGAGTGACAAAAGGCATCAAGCCTGATTTAGGCCAGGTCGCATCCGTCACGCCACATTGCAATATAGCTTAGGGCCGAAGTATTTGTTTGAACTTTATTAGCCTACTAGCTACGCCCTGCGGTTTCATCTGCGGGTATTACTCTTTAGGCTGGTTTCACAGCTGTACGGGAGACCTGTGCGGGTCACCCGTACTCGATATACATGAGGCGCTAGTTCACAGCGACGCGGATTGTTCCGTACGGGACTTGCCTCCGCGTAGATCCCGTCACCCGTAGTACGGGCTCCCGGAGCGGAGACATACGTGAGGCGCTAGAACATCGTTTCACAACGACGCAGATTGTTCCGTACGGGACTTGCCTCCGCGTAGATCCCGTCTCCCGTAGTACGGGCTCCCGGAGCGGAGACATACGTGAGGCGCTAGAACATCGTTTCACAACGACGTGGAATGTTCCGTACGGGACTTGCCTCCGCGTAGAATCCGACTCCCGTAGTACGGGCTCCCGGAGCGGAGACATACGTGAGGCGCTAAAACATCGTTTGACAGCGACGCGGATTGTTCCGTACGGGACTTGCCTCCGCGTAGATCCCGTCTCCCGTAGTACGGGCGACCCAAGCGGGTATCCCGCACAGCTGTGTACCCAGCCTAACTGCAAGTTGAAGGCGCACGGATGATGAGTGATTCGTCGCCGCACTATCGGCACCAATTGATTTGTATGCGACGCGAGGAGAATAGCTCCGCGCAAATACGCCTTTGTGTTGGGTCGTGGGGATGCGACGGAGCGCACAACGGCACCGGCCCCACTGCATGACGGATCACTTTGGAAATGTGCAGTTTGTATCCAGGTACGTCACAGAATACATCATAGTACAAGCGGGTACGTAACAATACACGATCCGACTCTAGTATGTAGTATTGGTTTTTCAAGTCGACAGAAGGGCTACAGACTTCATTCAATCAATCAATTCTACGTATCGTTATTTTATTAACCCCCGACGCAAACAGAGGGGTTTTTAAAGTTTCACGTGTGTGTCTGTCTGTGGAATCGTAGCTTCCCAAAGTTTTTTGTTTGTTTGAAAGGCAGCTTGATCGAGTGTTCTTAGAGTATGATTCAAGAAAATCTGTTCAGCGGTTTTAAGATAATCAGCTCTTTTATCGAGGGTTTGAAAAAAAAAAATTATGCTTGTTAACCGTGACTATTCCACTGCAGGGGCAAAGCCTTTGCCTTGCATTGGCGGATTTTCCCTTTATTACATATTAAGGTTGCCTGAAAGAGATCGCTTTTAGCGATAAGGCCGCCAATTGTGGCACTAGCTCGTACGTGTTTTCTATCTGTTTGAAATTTTTATTTCTCGTGTACACAATAAAGAGTTTCTATCTATCTGAGGATATTTCATTTATACTAATATTATAAAGAGTAAACATTTGATTGTTTGTTTGCATTGAATAGGCTCCGAAACTACTGAACCGATTTGAAAAATTATTTCACTGTTGGGAAGCTACACTATCCCCGGTTGACATAGGCTAGATATTAATATATATTTATACCCGTGCGAAGCCGGGGCGGGTCGCTAGTTAAGTATAACTACAGTACATTTCATCTGAAGTCGTCGTTATCAAAAGAATAGAGAGAATAGTGGAGAACAGAAACGATTGCGTAGAGGTTCTAACTAAAAGTCATCAAAACGCAATGCAGTAGAATTGGTGATGCTAAACGTATCGTATGTAGTCAGAGCCATGCGGGCTGTACACACTCGCCAAGGTGCATCTGTCTCTGTAAATCCTAAGAGCGAGTGTGTACTGGACGCTTTAGTTAGGCTTTGCGCGTTCAGTTCTCGTGCTTTCTGCCGAGAAGCTCTCTAGTGTACAACCGGCATTAGATGTGGTAACCTACAGTATCTACCAGTGTAAACGTCATTACAAGAACACCAAAATAGAACAACCCAAGTACTGCTCAACTTACTTTTACTTTTTTTTAAAGCTACTTAATAATCTTCAAACGGCTGAACAGATTTTGTAAGAACACTCGATCAAATCACCTTTCAAACAAAAAAAAAACAAATCTAAATCGGTTCAGCCGTTAGGAGAAGGTGCCACAGATAGACACACAGGTTAAATTTATAACACCCCTCGTTTTGCGTCTGGGGTTGAAAAGGTATCACACAACTGAACAAACCGCAACTCTCGCAACCATCTCGGATATGTTTGAACTTTCTAAGGGCTCCCGTTGAAACAGGAACGACGGTAACCATATAGACCGCGCTGCCGAGGACGCACATTACGCCACGTAGGAAATATGGCCGCAATTGTCAAGAAAAAAAACCATGAATAAATTTGTAAAGCCTCGAGCACCGCCGTGTAGCTTGTCTGTCCATTTCACAGAAAAGAGAAGTTAATAGAAGGGAAATGAGAAGGAAAATCTGTCGCCAGGCATTATAGCAGAACCTTGATTGAACATTCTTATTTAGATCAACGCGTCGAACTCCGCATACAAAGAACTTGGACCTTACCTTTTTGGGTTAGGTCTCAAAGTTCTTTGTCCACATCACAGTTGCTAACTGATTTCGAATGACTGACGTTTGGTTTATATGGGTGCAACTGGCTACAACCTTACAAAAATGCCTTGACAGCCGTTCTAATTTAAACAAAACATTTTTTTTCTTTTCTGTGGTCTATTTTCTATATTCGGTAGTGTAAGCAACTATGCGCGCACAGTTGCATGCTACATAAACGAATAAGATATCTAACTTCACAGAATAAAGTCGAAATTCCTTCTGGCATTTTATAAACATGAAGAAAGCAAGCCACTACGTCACATTTGAAACGTTTGTAGAACGCTGCAAAGCCGCGCGTTGTCTCTGCCGCGGTATCACTCCAGCGGATGTAAGAAATTGAAAAATCCGACTGCAAAATGTAGCCTAATCCAGATTCACAGACCAATATATAATACCTTGCAGTACATGACTAGTAGTGAATATTTTTTTTGTGTGAATAAATTTACATTCTTTCAAGCCGCATAGATATATACAACAAAAATAAAATATATACAAGCTTTTTGTATTCTTCTCGGCAAACCCTTTGAAAAAATTTGATATACATAATTATCATGATGGTAAGTAGATAAGAACATTTTAGCCGCCATCTTGGTGCATCCGCCATATTGAATTCATCATCTAGGACTAAAGTGCTTGGGAAGACAAACCTAAAGAACCCAAACTCGACGGGGTTTCGTTTAGGAGTTCCTCACCTTCTGTCTCCATCATAAGACAATCGATGGTACCACAACATTGCATTGTCATCTAACTTACATAAGTATGCCAATTTCAGCTCAATCGGTTGAGTTTTTTATTATTATAAATAGGCTTGCGCTTGGCCGCCAACTCGCCTGATGTTAAGCGATGATGCGTCCTACGATGGAGCACGCTTGCCTAGAAGAAACCTATTCACTCTCGACTTGAAGACGCCCAGATTGTAACTATCGGGGAACACCCATATAACTGCTGAATTTTACACCAGTCTAAAATTCAGTTGCAATATTTGTCGCACACATGCGAACGTACATACAAATAACTAACAGAGCAAGTTAATTAAAAGCTTGTAATACCTATATACATTTATACAGTCGAATGCGAACCCCCTCTTCTTGAAGCTGATTGAAAATATGATTTTAAGGATCCCAATGATATAGATCAGTGGTTCCCAATTAGTGGTACGTGTACCCCTAGGGGTACGCGAAGTTGCATCAGGAGGTACGTGCGGCAATCTCCTGACTAAGAGAAATTCTATTAAAGACGTCACACCACACCGTATGCAATCCATTTTGTAGTCCGTCTGCAGTCCAGTTGACTACATACAGCGTTTCATAGTTTACTGAACCTCACAAATGAGTCTGCACCGGACCGAACTGCATTTGGTGTGCTTGAGTCGAGCTCGAGGGGTACGCGAGCTCGATTTCTTTCTTTAAGTGGAACGCAGGAAAAACTAATTGGGAACCACTGATATAGGTGATACGTTGTGCCATGGATTTCATATTCGTAAGGAAACATGTGATCGTAGAGTCGAAGAGATGTCACACAACACGACAGATGTGCTTCGCGATACCTGCTGCGCACGGTCGCGGCGCATGCGGCTTCGACTCATTAGCATTGAATCCAACGCAGCAAGCAGCAGCCCTAGACACGGAGTCACGGGTCAATGTCTAGTGTGGAGGCGCAGACTGCGTCACAGCTATCAAGCCACGGTCCGGACGGTGCAGCGCGTCACATATGCATGCATCATTATCGATACAAAAAAAAATAACAATCGACTTCACGGGAAATCTAATAAACCAGATTCATCGCCTAATTTTTCACCCTTAGAGGTGGAATACTTTCTTCAAATTAAATGGGACCACCCTCGGCAAGATAAGAAGTAACTTGACACCGACTCGCACTTGGCCATTATTTATTATTTGTTGTTATAATTTTAAGTGTGTACTATAATCATGCCAAGTTTGACGCTTGTACGTATCACCGTTTTTACATTAGAGCTAATACAAAAATAACTAATAGAACAAAAACACGTTTGTTGTATGGGGACCACCCCCCTTTCGTTTTGACTCTTTTATTGTTTGTTAGTTAATACGCCGTAACGTTACATATTCTGTGAAAATTTCAACTGTCTATCTATTACGGTTCGAAAGATATAGCCGTTAATAGGTAGGACAGACGGACGGACAGAAGACATCGTAGGCTTAGTAATATGGTCCCGTTTTTACCCTTTGGGTACGGAACCCTAAAAAGTAACGTATTGTCGACACCGGGCTTTAGAAATTCACGACGTTACGATGCGTAGAACAAGTAACTTTCCACCAACGACTTTTTTGGCAATTGTACAATACACCATCCGTCAGGGCATGTCTTATCAGCCACTTAGACTGGCAAGAGATGGAAGAGAAGGGTGATTACAGGGAGACACGTTCCCGGTAGTGTGTAGAAGACATTAATAAAATTATTATTAGAGGAAGCTAGCAAGGCGCTCAACACTCAATATTATTAAATTAAAATTGATTATAGAGCTAATAATTCATTCAGTTGGAAAGTTATCTCACATACTGAACTAGCTTTTGCCCGCTACTTTGTACACGTAGCCTTTCATATAAACTGTCAACCCCTATTTGCCCCCTTAAATCGGCCCTTTCGCAAAATCCTTTATTTACTACATACCCACTATCTACTACACCCCACAAATAATCATTCAGAAGCTATTAATGTTGCATTGCTGCTATTACCCGAAAAATTTGCAAGTTGAAGTGGCAATGGGCAGGCCACATTGCTCGAAGAACCGATAACCGATGGGGAAGAAAGCTTCTTGAGTGGAGACCACGAACCGGAAGACGTAGCATAGGCCTCCCACTAGATGCACCGACAACATTGTGAGTCGCTGGCATCCAGTGGATGCAAAAGGCAGGCTGTCGTTCAGTGTGGAGGTTAAAGGGGGAGGCCTGTGTTCAGCAATGGCTGGTCTTCTGGCTGATAATGATGACTATTACCCGATGATCAGTGGTCACGGTTGTTCGTGGACACCTACAGTACCGAGGCATGGCAGTGCATTGACTACCTTTAAGGGCTCTATTCGACCCTTGTTTAAAGCAATTTGTGTTCTCTTAGATGTCTACTATATCCTAATTTCAATCTAATTAGGAACTCTCTTTGTCTTAAATCATAAGGTTTCAGGGTGTATAGGATAACTAGTAGATCCTAACTTCAATCTAATTAGGATATCGCCGTATCCTATGATTGTAGGGTGTATGTGGTCTGATTCTCCAACCCATGAAACCAGCTACACAAAATGAAAAGTAATGCCTACCAGTGTGTCTGCAGCCACACTTCAAATAGAGCCAGTTACCAAATCTTTTTATCGACCACATCAAGTGAGCAGGACTATAGGCAGCTTGCAGCAATATTTAGAAATACCTTGACAATGTTACCTGCAGTAAAGAAACTAATTCATGCCTTTTCAAGGGAGCTTTTGCCCTGCCGAAGCCGTGGGACGATTTATCATCATCATAGCCTTTTGTTGTATACTTGTGTCGTCGGAATCAGATCACGGTAAAAAAAAAATATAATCCCTACACCCATCTGAGATGTAGTCCTTAACTGCTGGCCTTCTGGAAAACCTCAGTCGCACAGCAGGCAATGGTAAGGGCTATGCTCTGAGTTTCGTTGCATGATAGAATTTGGAATGAGGATATTCGCCGAAGAACTATAGTCATCGACATAGCTGCTGAGATTTGCAAGTTGAAGTGGCAATGGGCATGCCACATCACTCGAAGAACCGATAATGGGGAAGACAGGTTCTTGAGTGGAAACCACGAACCGGGAGACGCAGCGTAGGTAGGCCTCCCACTAGATGGATATTGTGAGAGTGGCGGGCATCCAGTAGCTGCAGATGGCAGGCTGTCAATCAGTGTACAATGGACTTCAAAACGGCTGGACTGATTTTGACGAGACTTTCACTGGCAGATAGCTGATGATATAAGAAGTATTCCACGCCGGCAAGTATGTTATCGAATGCCAGATCTGTTGAACCAGAATGTTTGTTTCAAGTCAATTTCTTAGAATTAAGGCTACATTAGGTAATTTTACCAGAGAATTAAGAAGAATTAAGGTAATTTTAGAACCAGAGTCACCGACATAGCTGTTGAAATTTGCAAGCTGAAGTGGCAATGGGCAGGCCACATTACTCGAAGAACCGATAACCGATGAGGAAGAAAGGTTCTGGAGTGGAGACCATGAACCGGAAGAAGCAGCGTAGGGAGGCCTTCCACTACCGACGACATTGTGAGAGTTGCGGGCATCCAGTGAAAGCAAAAGGCAGCTGTCGTTCAGTGTGGAGGTTAAAGTGAGAGGCCTATGTTCAGCAATGGACGTCTTCTGGCTGATGATGATGATGAGGTAATTTTAAGTTGACTATCAGTTATCAGGTACAATTGGCAGCAGTGTTTATGACTCTAAATAGGATTCCATAGGTGTCTAGTACTGTCATAAAGGGCAATATTAAAGCTATAGATATGGAAATATGATCTTAGAAGGCAATCCATGGATTTTAGAAATAATCTGATCAGTGTAGTGCACAACACAATTAGCTGTCAGAAATTGAGCCGTCTTGGGAGCAGTGAGCCCTCCTGTAGCTATTTGTTTTGTGTTCGTAGTACCATCAATACAATGGTTAAAAAAATGGAAATTAAAAAGTATAAACTGATAAGTTATCTCACTAACAACCACCCTTAAATCCCTGAGAATCAGACGCTTATTATACAAATAAATAATTGTAACTACATTGTTCTTTTGTCATAACAAGGACAGCTCAGAAACAACCTAATAATATACACTATTATATATATAATTTTATATACACTTAAACCTGTTGTGTTTTCCTTATAGCATGGCTCCGCACCAGATTTGATCAATGTTACCAACCTGAATCAAACTTATATCCAATAATTACGTACATAGCTAAATAGAACTTTATCATTAGTACCTTCATTGACAAAAGTGGTTGTGAGACGCAAAGTGTTGCGTTAACACGAAATAAATTAATATCACAAGAGGTGGTGGCCAAACATAGAAGTATTCAATGTTAAAAAAAAACAATTCAGCACTTAGGCATCTAATTCTAATTCCGACATCCCTGGGTATCCCATCCCATCCCATCTGACTGGAAGTATTGTGCATTGCCACTAAGGCATGATACAATAATTTATTTACGGATGGTAGGATATCTGAATTCTTCAAATAAAATAGTGAATAGTGAGTAATTCTTTAAAACAGTGTTTTTCTTCAAATTTCTTTTATTGTCACTATCTTGGCCTCATCTGTATAGTAAACGAAGCAGCCCATATCACTCAGAGAGTGTTTCTTTCTATCAGAGAGAGAGGATTGAATCAGTTAACTTAGCAAATAATATTTATCTGAGCTATATTAATTTGCAATAAGTCCCGATAGGCAATTAAAAACACCATTCTGTAGTTCTAAAGATTACCTTGTACAACAAAGTCACAAACTACTTTTAAAAATCTGGTTTTGACTCTTACACTTCTTGAACACCTCGGGTATTCAAGATTTTATGGATAAAGCAGAAACATTTAATCAAGTGCTGTGGAGAGGTAACTAGCTCTAATTGGGTGTTAATTGTTGCATTTCCCAATAATAATATGAATTTATGTTTAGCGGTACCTATAGTGTCATATTATCCTGAATAACCAGTACCTACAACATAGCTTAGAAACATTAAATTAAAATAATGTTTTACAACAATAGTAGGCCGAATTGTCAACAAAGAATTTAATGTGCATTACAGGTAGTAAGTAGATACCTAACTATTGAATGAATCATAGATAAAAATAATGTTTATGATTGTGGATTTATATTACTAGGATTTGTTTGTAAACAAACGAGTAATTAGGCAGTTTAATGTATGTTTTTACGAAGCTGACACTTTTACAACTATATAATGAGAAACAACTTGCATTTATCCTTGTTATTTACGAGAACAGTCTCTGTGGCACATTGTTAACTGCTGTTTTGAGACAAACTGTATGATACATCGTAGAAATAATCAGCTGACTAAATAGAGAAGTACAGTTGTGTGTACAGTGTACATGGTGGTTGGCTCACTACAACACAATGCACATACCAGTAGCCTGCTCGTTGGAAACAAAGCCTGGTGATAAAGCAGCCGTGTGCGCAATCCAGATGATGTAATGTTCAGAAACATGCAGCCCTATTACTTTTCACTCTACTAGATGGTAACACTTCACCAGACAGGTTAACGACCCTGCAAGTGTGTAGGTGTCAACGATCATGCGAGGAGGTAGACGAGCATCACCTGAGCATCGGGCCACCCTCTGGCGCATGGACCGCAGACCGAGCACCCTCCACGATCACAGGCACTATGACAGTGCTAATTGAATCCACTTAATGAGCAATTACCAAGGAATTGCAGCTGGTGACGGACTAAATGAGGCATGCACACAATTCATAGCGCAGCTCACTCTCACTGATCACTACACTGCACACCGCTTGCCCACCGCGTCCAGCTGCAGGCGCGGCTCAAGGGGCGCCTCCGATCGCGGCCTAACCTCAAAACGCGCACGAAAATGCAGAATCGACAATCACAGATGTTGCCAAGCCAGACTAAACACACATGACATCACCCCCGCGATAGTATCGCACGAAATTTCACAAAGGACGCGAGCGGCGGCCGCGCGAGCCTCGCACCACGGATTTGCGGACAGAATGCTTTGTTTGAGTAGGTAGGTAGAGCAGCCTTCGCTGCACGCCGTAGCTATACGTAGCGCGTACGTAGCGCTGCACAGTGCACGGCTGCGTGCACCGGCCGCGTATCACTGGCCGAGCGAGCGCCGAGCGCGCCTCTCGCGCCGCCCTTTGTCTCGGGGGCGTCGCGACGGGTTCCGAGCGCTCCGCAAAAACTGTAAACACGAATCTGATTTACGAGGCCGGGCTCGCGGGCCGTGCATGCGGGCGGCGACGGCCGCGATCGCGGACGGAGGCGGTCACGCTCGGGCGCGGCGCTCAGGCCTTGCGAGGGCCGCGGACGAGCTGCTGCGATGGCGCAACGCGGAGGCCGTGACGCCTCGGTCGCACGAGAGAATGTCCGCCGCGCGGGGCGACCGACCGCGGGACGGGAAGGCCGTTTCGCAACGACGCACGGGCTCCGGGGAGCAAAATGCCCGAGTGCGGGGATACTCACGGCCTGGCAGCTCGCAGCGGGTCCGCGGCGCCGGCGTCCATGGCGCGCCCAGGCCCTGGCCGCGGCCGGGCTCCGGGCCGTCGGCCGAGCGACGCGACACTCTCTCCGATCTCACTCGTAACGCAGCGATGGACACCGTCGCACCATCACGACGACACACCACTTTGACACCGGGCACTTCAATACACGTATAAACACTCCGCGGATGGTGTTTTGTTACATCGGTTGACTTTTCTTTGAAAAATCAATATACATTTTCCCAGAGTTTTGAGATACGGACGAGTCGATGTCCAGCGCAGGTTAGGTGCGTGAAGTTTGCAAGCTTTTTTAGCGCACCGGTGTTACCAACATTTTTTTGTCTATTTTTTGTTTTAGCTGTTGTGATTTTTTCTAGATTTGCAGCTCACTTCAGTTCGGTTTGAAAGCGTTGGGTCTATCATAATACTTCTTTGTGGACGACATGTTTTATGCACAGTGGCGCCAACACAGCGGCAAATTTTGAATCTTTATGACATCTAAATATCCGACTGAATTATGTTTTTGCTAGGTAAAAATCTAAAAAACATTAATAGTGGGGTTGTAGTTATATAGTAGGTGAGTATTATGAAAATTATAAAATTAATTAATCAAACAAGTATTATTTTATTGTATCAACTAAAATGGAACCTTGGCTTTGTTAATATTTATCATATTAAAATTATGTTGTGAATGGGTAAAATAGTTTAGGGAAAATCTAAAAACACGTGCGCTCAATGTGTATGGAATTTTATACATAGTTTTAGTGGATATGAAGTTTTGACATTACAAAGTATTTTATCTAAAATTATACGTATTTTGTAACTTTTATTAGAAAAAAAAATATTTGTGAACGGTAAAGATACTTTATTTAAAAAAAATATTGTTTTAATGATTTATATTCACATATAAGTACACATCTCTAATTAACTATTATTTTAATAATAAGTAAAATAAGAATATGTAAATATTTATTAATCGTAACAAACTAAATAGTAATTTCAACAATATTCAGTAAGTCTTGTTATTTTCTCGTCGTAGCTGGTGATAGTGCGATGCAGGGTTAAGTTGGAGGAGTTGAATCTCACTTTAATAATGAAAAGTGAAGAGATCACACCTCCACTTATTCCTTCCTCGCTTGGATGTTGCCAGCGACTTGAGTGTTCGATCCCGTAGTAGGCAAGGTGGTCGCGTGTTGGTATCGGCCAGTCTGCTTCGGTGACTTGTGAAGTGGCTCCACGCGTGAGCTGGAAAGATAGATCTGGCAGCATATGAGAGCAAACTGTCAAGATCCCCTGTCCAACTCAGACGTGAAGCCTGTCCAGGGCTCGCAGTCGCAGCGTGCACCTTCTGGAAAATAAAATGAATTATTACACGAGTCGTAGTCGCGTCTGCTGCGTGTTTGCTCAGTGTGACAATCGCAGTGTGCGCTCGATATGGAGTCAGGCGGCTCGCTATCACCGCTTGAAAAGGTGCGGCTAACGTTCTCTGATAAGAGTACCGCTTTTCCCTATCACGTCAGCGATTCTACATAGCTTTATTATGAATGTGTTTGCCATTTGATTCTAGTAATTAGGAGGATAATTTGAACATGGTCTGACCGTCCAATCACACGGAGCGAGTATACACACATGTGCCGTCGGAACACCATATGTTATTACGTAATCATCGCGGTTTTGTATTAACAGTGACATTAAGTACTATGCCGCTAAATTAATGTTAACAGCAGCTTCTTTGCAGATGAGTTTAAATGTAATATTAATATTGAAGTATAGTACGGGATCTGTTTTATCTGCTTAGTTAAGCATAGTTACCAATGCCACGTCAACGACGACCGGTTTACACGATATAATATATTTTAAAATAAAATGGAGCAAATAGAACAACACAAAATACCGAGGAGGAGCCCTGAAGTTACCGTATCCCCGAGGATGAAGGGTTTCAAGAGAAGCACTGAAACACGAACTCGCCGCCTGAGTCTATCGTAATCACAGCTCACAGTTGGATAGAGGCCTGATCGATCGATGGGCCCATATTTATACTTTCGTCGATATCTTCAGATACGATATCAGGGAACCGACACGAGGTACATACGTCCACCATGATCGTGATAAGATTCGTCGAAACGGGAAATCGATTGGCCCCCGCGAGCCGTATCTACCGCGCAAACACTCCACTCCACCAATCGGCAAGGTATCGGTGATAAGCCACGAGCGATGACGAGACGCGAGCGCCCCTCAGCGGTGGTGCCGCGCGGAGCCCCGGCCCCACAGCGGCGGCGGTGCCTCGAGCGTCCGAGGCCGCCGGCACCAGCCTGCTATCTGTGCCGGTGGCTCATCACGACCACTAGCATTGTTTACAGTGGAGATACACCTTTATTACATTATAATTATCTAGTCACTGACTGATAATTACGTTGTTTTCTCATAACTGTAGGCTATACATATAGAAAACTAGCTCAAATAGTGGCAAAATACAAATCGACCTAAATCATTCTCGAAGGAATATTTGGTTAACTGCGAGGCTACGACTCGCTATCAATCTTATTGTAATCGAAAGATAAGGATATGTTTTATGAAGGTTGGTGAAATCATTGTTGTAAATAGGATAAGTTTAAATTTAAAAATAATAAGGTACCGTCTGTATCAAAAGATGCCATGGAAACAGACTAATAATACATGTCGTGTACTCAGGAATAAAGTCCTATAATATGTCATCATTATTACTAATATTATTACTACACTCCTACCGTAGTGCTAGGATTCTAATAATATGACACGTGGAAGAATTTCGACATGATAGATAAGGTGGAAGGCGCATATCAAACGGTGTCATTTGATAAGAGACAAGGTGTGCGCTTTCTGGAGCACTTATACAGGTGTAATATGATTATATTATGTACTGGTACGATTTCAAATACTTGCTTTGAACTTGCTATAATATAATAGTTTCGAACGTTATTTAGATGTACCTAGATGTGGAGTCTTAGAATTGTAATGTTTCTTACATTTTCATGAATGTTCTTAGATATTTAAATTTTAGGGAAGAAAATCCCCAGATGTCTGAGACATTAATAGCTTGATGACATCAATGAGTGACTGATATTGGACTAAGCATCAACATATTGCACCTTATAACGGCAAGAAGCTCTGTTTACTGACCTTTAAACCTTCAACTTCAAGTGGTAAGGATATTAGTAAGTAAAGCTGAAGTAGCAATGGGCTAGCCATATTTGTAGAAGAACCTCCGGTAAGAGTAATAGTGTTTCGTGAGAAGAACTGACAACAGCTGGAGTAGACGGCTTTTAGACTAGGGACTGCGTATCGGCAAACATAGAGTACCTAGGCCCTGCAGCCAGGTGGAGTGACGACCTATGATAGGTGGCTGGTGGCAAGTGAATGCGAAAAGCAGTAGGTCGTGCCTTGTCGGCACGATGATGATGATCCTTATGCGACGATAATTGCTTAGGTATCATCAGCACAGTTTGTCACTTATACCTTTCATTACCTACCTATCATAAAAAGCAGATTTTGCTTTTGTCACTAGCATGGAAATTAATATTTTATATAAGTACATATTTTTTTTTACATTAATTATACCTAGGGCGGAAAGGCGCAATACAGGACGACGGATGGACTGGACGTTACCTGGTAGGGCGTCCCTTGCAATGCTGGTCTAACGCCGTGGGAACTGATCTAAACGAGCTGTCCGATTGGTACGAGGGCGCAGGGCCTTGAGGAGCGTGACTTTTAGATTAGTTAGTAAGATTCAGTAACAACACACATACAACAACATGTTGAAACATTCAAAGAGATGTGTCAAGTCAACTTGCCCTTCTGTGCTATGAGACTCAAACTAGACAATGTCGTTATGACTCATAACCAACGACGTATATGTACTACGTACCTACTCGTAACCCCAATTTCAAAATAGCTTATTAGTTTTAATGAGCCTCCATATTTTTGAAGTCGGTAAAAAATTGCTTGGTTTTTTTAAATAAATCTTTACTAATATTACAAAGAGGAAAGATTTGTATGTAAGTATGTTTGTAACGAATTGGCTCAAAAAGTACTGGACCGATTTTAAAAATTCTTTCACCATTTGAATGCTACTATTTTAATAGGCTATATAAATATACCCGTTCGAAGCCGGGGCGGACCGCTAGTTTTATATAAATAAATATTCGGGACATTTTTGCACACACGGTCATCTGATCCTAAACTAAGCATAAAGCTTGTGATAATATGGCTGCCAGAGACTGATATACATATATTTTTAAATACATACTTATATAGTTATTAACACCCAGATATTGCTACAAGAGCAACGATTAAACAGTTAGCACCACTACGAGTAGAGTAATAATTATCTATATACCTACTATAGAAAGTGACCTTCAATTGCCACTATCCAGGGGATTGTGAATAATGAGGAGCATGCCCACAAACAAAATATAATAGTATCTGTACAACTGCCAGTGGAAAAGAATATTTTATGAATGAAATTAAAAAACATAAATTGATAGCAACGTTTCCTCGCACAGCAACCGGTGATTAATTCGTCTGGCAAGCGAAAGCGATCCGTCTCGGTGCTGGAGAAGTTTCGGGTAATAACTGGAGAAGTTGTGGGGGGATGTCGAGTCGCAGCAGGCTGGCGGGGGTGCGGGCCAGGGCGGCGCGGGGGCCTGGGCGGGCGGTGGATGGAGGCTCGGAGGGCGGCTCGGCGACGCGCCGCGCGGCCGTGAACTGGAACTTCGGAAACTTCTGCCGTATTGTGTTTACATTGAACTTTGTTATGTGGGTTAAAGTAAAGCCAGAGTTCACCAGCGTGTGTGCCGCCCGTTTTACTCAATTGCAAAGTTGACTCTCAAGTTTGTCGTATCGATTTTCATCTCATGTTTATTATCAAATGTTTCAAGGTTGCAGGTGGACGTACATATTTAGATGTCTTTTACAGTATCTATGTATTGAGGTTGATACCTACACACCTACTTACTTAGAAAGTATACGTAGACACAGATATCATTGACATGTTATACTACACTTTTAGTATTTCTGATAATATTTTTAGTACCCTTTAACACTTACTTCTATAAGTTAGTCATAAATGGTCATACACACAAATGTGTAAAAATAAGTGCATGAAACCTCGCACAATGAGTTTCAATAAAGATATAATTTTTTATTTATTTTAATTATGACTTTTTGAAGTTACATCGACAAAACTGTAATTAATTCAAGACGTTCTAACTTAAAAGTCATTGATCTTTTTGGTAGTTTTCTTATTAACTAAACTATTTAAAAAAAAAATGTAGGAACCTCTGAAATTTGGCGAAGTCCACACGGTCCACACAACAGAACTTCGTTCGTTAGATTTTTTTTCTATGAACTCCAATTTCTGAACCATGAATGTGACCACAACTAGGTACATGGCTCTAGCTACAGAACCCTACAATATGCATGTCTCGACACACTCTTGGCCAGTTCTATTCCTTGCATGATATAGGTAGATACTTTACCGCGGCTTTTTTATTCATTCTGGTTATTCATGTAGGTAGGTAGGTGTGCTCGCACATAATATCAGAATTTTGACCAAATATAGCAGAGATAGGGGCCACACCTGAACCTATTTTTGTTATCAGTGTTTTTTTTTCTGATAAACTTTCACACGAAACCAAGTGCTAGTTTTCAACCTTGCTGTTTTAAGACTTGAATATAATAGTGATAAAGCTTTTAAATTAATAAAGCCCTATTGCTATACCTACTTGGTTAAGTACCTATTAAAGAGTTGAGTTCTGTGGCAAAACAATTTCCTTATCTTAACATTTCTTATCAATACTTAATAAGTACCTACCTACATTAAGCCGTTGGTGACTGTGCTAAACACTAATCATATTATACTAATAATAACTTAAAAATAATTGAAAATTGTTAGTTGGCTAAGCAACATGTTTGTACCAAAACCAAATGCAACAATCCCCACTTCAACAGAAAAATAAAAAAAAATGGTCGAAAAAACCCCAGCATCTTGCAAAGGAGCATGAGTAGGTACCGACGCGAGGATATAAGTAAGGTAGAAGATACGAGACAAATAGGTTCCATAGTAATAAAATCCAGACATTTCGTATTTACTTTGCATTTAAATATCAGTATTCAATGCAAAGTAAATACAAAATATTTAGATACCATATATCATATTTATTCCAAGAAACTGTGCTCATCTAACTGGTGTATGCGTATCTTTGTGCCATTTAACACTAATCATCAAGTGCATTTTGAGCCTGGGGTTATCGGGAATTAATTTATGTTTGCAATAACAATAGAAACAACGCATGTACGTAGTACGTACTACTACTCTTACTTCATTATAATAAGCCTTCACCACATCAAATATACAGCGTCTATAAATTAGTCCATATTCCTTTCACAATTTTATTTGGCTACCCGCATAAATAGATCTACCTTCCTTACTTCGCGTACCATCATGTATCGTGATGCAGAGTTTGCAACACTCAAAATATAGGAATGTTCTATTTTAGTTTAATTAAATATTGCTACCATGAGAAATGCATGCGTCGTCACGTCTTTTACAATAGTACCTTGCCTTTATCTCGTTTTTTACACTTTATTTGCTGAAGGCGCACGATAAAGATAAAGATAAGTGGCTGTCGACGCTTTTATCGCATGCGAAAAGTGCTGGCTTCAGGAAGTTATGCTATTCTTATTAGATACTGTTTGGAATAATAAACCTACTCATCCAGCGAGCAAAGCTCAATAGTGGTCGCCCTATGGGGTTAATCAATACAATTATCTGTCCATGTGTTAGGTTCCCGTAATTAGGGTGTTTTCTTTTCTGTACGGTAGGTGCGCCATCTGTAGTAATATTCGTATAACGTCGTCGTGATTATTTTTCAAATTTTTTTTTTTTTAAGTACTAGGTACATGATTTCTATATGGTACTAAAGTTATTTCGACAGGCGACATGAAAATTATTGATCTTTTTCATAGACAATTTACTACATAACTACATACATACATAATTTTGCAATGATACCGGAGTAGGTAGTAGGCAACATTTGCAAGTTTTTTTATTGCCATAGGTGGCATGGTGGCATACAAGCAGACGGGTTGCCTGGTGATGGTAAGCAGTCATCGTCACCTATGGATAGGTACTTGGTTTATTGAATCTTAGGCAATTATGGTTCACAGAATCAACGCTTCTGCCTTGTACGTATGCATCTATGTACCTACTTGTTTTACTGATCACGATCACTAGTAATGCTTGGACTCATTCGTTTTTTTTTGTTATCAGATACATTTAATAAAGACGAATAATTAATCTCATTCAAAGTTTTCAATGAAGTACCTATTTTAAACATAATTATAGGTACATATAATAAAGCTAAACTAAGTTAACTTTACAAACATTGTGTTCATTAATCAAAAGTTTGGCGCAGCACCTCACATCCTCCATCTCCGCCTCCGCCCACCCCTGCTCATCAATATACGTACAGACTGAAGTGCAAGCACCACCATTTAGTTTTTAGGTCATCCATAATACTCGTCGTAGTCGTCGTACAAATAGTATTGCTAGCAACACCTTTGACAAAATGGCGGAACGTCACGTTTTCTGACGCCATCTGTCGGCTTGCCGCAGCGTTGCCAAAACGTTTTTACGAAAATCGTTACTTTCGTCCCTCGTCGTTACTTTCTGAGGCTGATTACTTCTCAAATTCCTCAGTTGCTTTGAAGATTTAATATTAAACTATCATAATATTAAACTCTTTGTTTTATCTGTCTCTGATATTAATCAGAAGAAGTTAGTTGTCAGGAGTATTTCGTGACACCATGTGCATTTTTGTTAAATAAAGTCTACATGTATAGGGTTTTTCTCTTACACCACAAACCGGTTTGAAAATCCTTGAAAAATCCCAAGCAAGTTAGAAGCAATACTGAATTAAGGTTTGAAAAAGATTTCTTTTAATTTGTCAGACGTTATTTTTGGCAAACGAGTACTGGCAGCACTGGCATCTTATGTCATTTTCAGAGTTTTGGCGCCAACGTGGAAAAAAAAACAAGTCGGCTCGTTGTATTATCCTAAACTTGTGTATTTTCGAGTGTTAATGTTTAATAATGGTGGTGGTTATTTATTAAGTCCTCTAAATGTGCTCATAATTATTATCATATTATATTATCAAGTGCTCAGTGAGTGTGGACAAGTGATATAATGAAGTAAAACATGTCGTTTCGTGTTTATAAAACTCCATAGACACTGCTTGTAAAGCCTCCAACACTTTACTGGGGCATGAGTTTGACTTGACCGTAACTTTCTTTTCTTTATTTTTTTCTGGCTGTGACGATGACTTGTTTGTCGCTAATTAATACACCGTAACTTGTTATTAAGACTGAAAGATTCTGTATGCACAGTCATAAAAAAAATTAACAAATGTCATAAATGTCATTTTCAGAAGAAAAAGAATGGTGTAAAAAAAAATTAAGATAAAGATAAACACCACACAAACAGACGGAATAGAATAGTTTATTTTATTTTTATAATAAAAATGGACGATATTTGTCGTTTGTGTTGTTCTAAAAACTTCGTAAACAATAGTATATTTGATGAAGAAAATGCGTTGTATCTCAAAATGTCCCTGTATCTGCCGATAAAGGTAATTATCTCCCCAATGTTAGCTGCCTTTCGTACGATCTTAAACCTTTTATTTAGTATCCTGAATACCTTGATTATGAATTTCGACAGGTTTTTAAGAATGACCGGCTGCCGCAAAAGGTCTGCGATAAATGCAGCTGCAAAGTGAACGATTTCTATCAGTTTTGTAACGAAACTATTGAAGTTCAAAACAGGTGAGTGAAAGATCATTTTATTAATTACTTACTTATTTATAAAAACAGGTCAGGCCTGGGGACAGACCGGGCAGGCAGACCGCCTCTCACGCACACAACCTCAATTATATTCTCATTATACTGAGCAAATGAAAAAAGCATTGAATGTATTTATTGAACAATCGGTCCCACAATTAATATATTCATGACCTTGCATTTTAACGTTGGGAATTGATTGTCCAAATTATAAAGGTCGCCTTTTGTAATTTCAGACTGCGTTCCTACTTCATATCCAGTGGCATCAGCACAGAGGAAGTGGTAGACCTTACTCGAATCAAAGATAATGTGTCACCTTTGCCCGGAGACAATGTCCGAGAACAAAGCACGCAGACAGACTGGGCCACATTCAACACCTGCAACTCTACTGATAACCAGAAAGTCCACATTAAAGAGGAGCCTAGAACGTTGTCACCAATCAAAGAGGAGAATATCTACGACGAGTATATGGATACATACTCAGACAACAGCGATAACATTTCATTGATAACATTAAAAAAGAAAAAGAGGAGTAAAAAGTCGGAAAATGGAATTGCAAAGAAGACTAGAAAAAAGAAATCTAAGCTTGATAATTTAGAGATGTTAATGAACTCGTTGCCCGAGGAGACGAATTTATCCATTGTGGACGAGAGACAGGCTCCGGTGAAGCAGGAGATATCGGAACTGCTCCCACCTATTAAGATCAATGACTTCAATGTGAGCTTAGAAGTGAAACATGTGAAGAAAGAGGTCGGAGAGTTGGAGGTCTTTAATTGCTGTATTTGTATGATGCAGTGCTTTAGTAAAAATGAGATGATTCGGCATTATAGGTAATGTTCTATTTTATAATCCGATTGTTCTGTATCCATCCCGTGGCTCTCATCTTATCCTACACTATTACACAATGTTTGCTGGCAACTGAACCACATGAAGGATTACAAATTATTCTAAAGTCTAATGAGATGTGGTATACTACAAGGTTACATGGAAAGGTTATGCTAAGCCAAAAACGGACCATTATACACATAATTATTAACAACTTTTACTAAGAGACCAACCCTGAATTTGTGAAAAAAATATTAGCTGTCCCATACATTTTATCGAGTGTCAATGACCACCTGACAGTCTGATTTCAGAGTTGACCCGTAGTAAATGTTGCATCGAAATGAAACTGCTTATTATTCATTTAAGTATTAAGAATAAATTGAAGAAAAGAAAGTGAAGAAATTAATCTGAGTGTCTTCAAATCACGAGTGAATCTATTTCTTCTAGGCACTTGCCTAGAAGCTCCATCGTAGACCGCATCATTGCTTACCATCAGGTGAGGAAACAGTCATACGCAAGTGCCGTGGCATAACTGGGCGAGGCGGATGAGCTCACTAATCACATTCAAATCCGCAACCGAACACTGGCTGTTGGAATCGACACTTGCACGAATGTATAACATTTCCAGGACGCACGCCAATGAGGCAGGGCTACCAGCGGAGCCCCCAGCCGCGCCGTCGCCACCTGATGTAGACCCATTGCGGTGTCTCCGATGTCGGAAGGTAGCTCATTCTCTTACTTAACAGTAACATTAGAAAGAAAGGGAGGCCTCTGCTCAACAATGGGACAATAACCACTGTAAGTTGTACATTGCGGTGCATTGGTCCATTGCATTGGTGCGGGAGTTTCCTGCCACTAGACCAGTTATAAGCCCTCTGCGTAAACGGACTGCTAGTTCAGCCACCTGGGCTCCTCCAGGAAGGCCAGCAGCTCACTGATGGTGGCGCAGGCTTCTTGGAGTATCCTCGGTGACCTGAGCTTGTTGTTTTGTATTGGCAGAACACTGCCATGCTGCTGCACTCCAGCTGGTAGAGAGGTAGCAGAGGAGCTTGTGAGACGGGAAGGGTAAAGTGTTTGGGTTTGTAGGGATGATAGCTTCGTGAGTAGCGCATTCGAATTCCAATCTGAAGGGTGTGGGTTCAAATCCAGTTCCCATTCTAGGCTAGGCGTGTACCATCTTTGGCGACACCGTCACTTAACATCTGGTGAGCTGTGGACGAACGCCTAGCCTGTCAACCATAAAATAAAAGTGAGAGTTGTGTCGGGCTGCAGGCGCTGACCGCGGGCGAGTGGGCGGCGCACTGGCGGCGGCACTGGGAGCGCGACCGGCGCCCCTACCGCTGCACTCTCTGCGAGAAGACCTTCCGCGATCCGCACCAGATACTCAAGCACGGTGAGTCACTCACAGACAACTTCAATAACATACCCACAGCAACCACGTCATGCTGAATGAATACCCGGTGTGTCGTATTTTTCGTACCAACTAGGTCCCTCCATGACTGGTCTCTTAAAACCGCCCCATTTTGGGTTATATTTTTGGCATAACCCAATCTATACAGATATCCCACGGTCACCCACCTCCACACATATAAATATCTCAAAAACACCCTCTAATTCTGATCTTATTTTCTCCTACTCATTTTTGTATCGGATACCCAGAGCGGACACGAAAAAGCGACAGCATGTCATGGTTGATATTCCGAAAATCCGTACAAATTGTGCTGCTTTAATGGGTGTTCCCCGATAGTTACAAACTGGGTGTCTTAAAGTCGCGATGAATCGGTTTCTTCTTCCGCATTCTTCAGTCTTACCGTGAACATGATGCATGTAACTGCGCCGAAATATCAGGAGCTCATTCCACAACCTTACCACGGTAAATATCCCGTAAATAATCATATAACTTTAGTGATCAACTGTGATAGTTTATCTGGGTGTCTTCAAGTCGAGGGTGAATAGGTTTCTTCTAGGCAAGCGTGCTCCATCGTAGGCTGCATCATCGCTTAACATCAGGCGAATTGTCGGCCAAGTGCAAGCCTATTTTAAGACAATAAATTATATACATTCATCAGAAAAACATAAAGTTTCTGTGTGGTTATGTAGGTCTGACACACAAGTACAGTGCGGAAGGCGGCGCGGAAGCGGGGCCCGAGGGGGGTGCGGAGAGCGCGGGTGACGCGCTCAACAAGCGATTCATCTGCGATCTTTGTCCGGAGAGCTTCGTATACATGAGGTATGGTGGTACACTTTTGGAAATAAGACACAAAAAGTTGTTAACTATTCGCGTGGTATTTTTGTGAATAGCTTCACTATGTTCAAAAAATGAACATAACTAGAACTCTATGTTAATTAGGCATTGATGTTAAAAGTTGTGTGTGTGCCTCGGTTTTGCCTGCTGCGGCAGTATGATGAACCTATCATAAGTTTGTTTATTACTTACTAGTTTCTGCCTGCAGCTACGGCCTTGTAAAGATCAGAAATAGAAAAACCGAGAAAGAAAAAGTGCAAAAGTCGTACAGATTACCTCATAAATACTTCTGCAAGAGCATGGCTGAAATAAATAAATTAATAGCTTTTCTTATTTATATAGTGTAGGTAATCTTTACAAGATTTCAACAGTTGGCCCAGTTCGTAGTGAACCTGCCTTCTGCGCTTGGGGGTGTGGGTTCGATTCCCACCTAGAACAAACATTCATAGGATGAACATTATTTTGTGCTAGTTCTATATCTGAGTGTAAATATCTGTTTAAAAGGTGTATTACAAAATGAACTGTTAAATTTTAAGTATTTTTATTTTCGGACATAAAACAAATAAATAAAGTCGTAATTTTCAAGATAAATATAAAATAAGTAAACCATAACATAAAAATGTTTATTATATGACAGTAATTTGACGAAATCCATTCTCAAACTTTCCCTCCTAAAGTTTTACGAAAATCTACTTTTGTAAATTGGAGGTAACAAATGGATATGTTGAGTTTTACCAAAATCTGAAGCTGCTACATTCAATAAAAAATAAAGATCAATTTAATACAGGAACTGAATTTTCTACAAATCTTATTAGTTGAAAGAAAAATTATACCAAAAATCAAGTTTTCGATGCTTTTTCGTCAAAAAATGTGATAGGACCCTTAAGTAAGTATTTAATACTATATATTATATGTATGTATACCAGTCTCTGGCAGCTATATTACAAGCTTTTTAATATGGCTGCCGATATTTATTGCTTGTGGTTGTAAAAATTTTTATATACTAGAGACCTGTAAAATACTCCAAAGGCTATGTACTATTTGACAGAAGGCCTTTTATGGTTTGTAATCACGTGAGAGTTTCCTTGCTCTTTATAGTGCTGAAATAACTGACTCCATGTATTACATGTAGATTTAATATTGTATGACATACTTGGAACGACCGAACGTGAGGGACTTCAGTTTGTAACATCACAATGTACCACGTTTGCTACAATAAATAATTTTCATTTTCATTTTTCAAGCTTTGCTTAGTTTGGGGTCAAATGATCGTGTGTGAAAAAATGTTCCGTTTTTTTAAATTCATTTTGTAGTATAACAGTAGTTGTATACTGTGAGGTGTGGTGCGGCAGGTACCTGCAGGCGCACCGCACGCGCGCGCACCCCGAGGCCGCTGCGCGCGCGCTGCTGCTGCGCTGCGGCGAGTGCGGCCGCCAGTTCGCGCACCTGAACTCGCTGCGGCGGCACCTGCGCGCGCACTCGGGCACGCGCGACCACCTCTGCAACGTGTGCGGGAAGGCGCTCTCCTCCCGGGAGCACCTCAAGTTCCACATCAGGATCCACACCGGGTACAAGCCCAATGTCTGCAAGTTAGTCGCTTCAATATAATATACGCTTCCAACAACGGTACCACTAAATAATAAATAGATAGAAACTCTTTATTGTGTACACCAGAAATAAAAATTACAACACGATAGAAAATGCAACCAAAAAATAAAAAAATAAAATAAAAAATTACCTGACCTCAAACGTTTTCCACCCACTGCTGGTTATAGGCCTCCTCTTCAGCGAGCTAGTTTTTCTGCCGCGTGGTCGGTGGTCGCTTCTCATGCAGTGCAACACCATGTTTTTAGTTGTTTATTTTATTTTTTAAACCTCCGATCTCCATCATTTTTATAAACCGATATGATTTTTTTTTTTTTAATATCATGGTTGTTTATACGATTATTTACGGGATATTTACCGTGATGAGGTTGTGGAATGAGCTCCTGACATTCCACATCCTTACCACGGTAAATATCCCGTAAGTAATCATATAACATTAATTATTTTTTTACTATGGAATATAAAAATAAATAGAAATTTGTCACCAACTCGCACTTGGCCATAATTTTTTATTTGTTGTGTTATTTTAGAGTGTGTACTATAATCATGATAAGTTAATAGGTAGAACGGACAGACGTACAGCGTGGGCTCAGTAATAGGGTCCCGCTTACACCCTTTGTGTCATCATCATCAGCCAGAAGACGTCTACTGCTGAACATAGGCCTCTACCTTTAACCTGCACACTGAACGACAGCCTGCCCTCTGCATCCACTGGATGCCAGCGACTCACTATGTCGTCGGTCCATCTAGTTGGAGGCCTACCTACGCTGCGTCTTCCGGTTTGTGGTCTCCACTCAAGAACCTTTCTTCCCCATCGGTTATCGGTTCTTCGAGCGATGTGGCCTGCCCATTGCCACTTCAACTTGCAAATTTTAACAGCTATGTCGGTGACTCTGTTTCTTTTATCCACGTTTCGGATTCTATCGCGCAAAGAAACTCCGAGCATAGTTCTCTCCATTGCCCGCTGAGTGACTGTGAGTTTTTCCAAAAGGCCAACAGTTACGGACCACGTCTTCACCCTTTGAGTACGGAGCCCTAATAAGAGTAATGGTTGAGTGTTCCGCCATGTAAAGTGTGTACTGTTCGCCGCGGACAGGACATGCGGCAAGGGGTTCGTGAAGAAGTGCAACCTGACGCTGCACGAGCGCGTGCACTCCGGCGAGAAGCCGCACGTGTGCTCCTCCTGCGGGAAGGCGTTCAGCCAGCGCTCCACGCTCGTCATCCACGAGCGGTACCACTCGGGGGCGCGGCCCTACTCCTGCCCGCACTGCCTCCGGGGGTTCGTCGCCAAGGGGCTGCTCTCCATGCATCTCAAAACTACTTGCATTTAGCGAACGGTAAATATACCTACTCACTCCAATTATCCTTTCCCTAAGTAACCCATGCTTCATTCTCAAAATTACCCATTCCCTAAATACCCCATGCTTCATTCGCAAAATTACCCGATACTTCAAATTCTATTTACTGAGTGTAAAAGGCTGGGTTACAAAATGTATCTATTCTAATATTATAAAGCGGAAAGATTTGTATGTAAGTATGTTTGTAATGAATTGGCTCAAAAAGTACTGGACCGATTTTAAAAATTCTTTTACCATTTGAATGCTACATTACCACTGATTAATATAGGCTATTTTAATAGGCTATATAACTATACCCGTGTGGAGCCGGGGCGGACCGCTAGTATTATATAAATGTAAGCAACATGTTTAGCATGATGCCAGTAAAGCGTAAGAATGAGATGGAAGGAATGTAAATAAGTAGCTTAGAAAGAGTGCAAGGATAAAATGGAACGTAACGACAGTATGAAATAGAGGCCTAGATGCGACATAAGTATAAGCATGAAAGAGTAGAAAGAAGCTTAACTTTGGAAATGTATGAATGAGATAGTTAATTAAATATGTATAGTGTATGACAGAGAGAGAAATAAATAGAATATAGAACGACGCCATTTGTTTCCCTACACCTTCTTACATAATATTTTTTTTATATTGTTAGATTGATATGGCTTCAACCATTGATGTTATATATATGTATATATGTATTGAATTTTATTTATACTGTTTGATATTTGTTTTATTGCATTTGTTATTTTTTTTATTTTATTTATTTGTTATTTCAACATTCAAGGAACTGGATTGTATCTGTTTTATTTGTG
The DNA here is from genome assembly GCA_932305915.1 of Agriopis marginaria. NCBI lineage: Eukaryota > Metazoa > Arthropoda > Insecta > Lepidoptera > Geometridae > Agriopis > Agriopis marginaria. The sequence goes on along the minus strand of OW029914.1, from coordinate 12,186,886 downwards.
AAAACTTTTAAGGCTTTTTTATTCTTATTTTTCTTACTGTCTTATGTTGTTAAAGCTGTTTGTTTTCCGTAAATAAATAAATAAAGTATTACTTTTAGACATCAAGTCTACGTCATTAATATTGTACTTTGACATACAAAGTTTATTTTCTGAAGTGTTATTTTCTCATTTCAGATCCCGTGGCAGAGTGTCTCCGCCGCACAGACTGACAGGACAAACTAGCTTCTAATGTACTATTATAGATAATAATGGGGGTGTAATTATGTGAACTGGATCATGGTGCGGACAACGATGTGATGGCGAGCGGAGCGGGGCAGGGCTCTCGCTTACAGAGCTCTGGGGCATTACGGCTAGCTGTTAAACAATCCAGTTTAAGTGATGAATAAACGTTGCGCGACCGCAAACCTTATCCGGGCGCGTTAAGGTTCACGTTCGCGTGATTTTCCGAACTGCGCTATTTTAACGTTAGTTTGAGACCGCGTAAGGAGTTGGGAGTAAGGTCCCTGTTCTCAACCTTACTTGGCTTCTCTCCTACTGTCAGCGCCGGCCCTAGCTTCTGATCAGGGTGGAGCGAGATTGTCTCGGCGCGTTTCACTTTTTAACAGGAATCGATATTTTATCTGGAATAAAAAGTAACTCGTATGGTAATCCAGGGTGTAGGCTAGTTTCACATCAAAGAAAGAAAAGAAAGAAAGAAAATAAATTTTATTCGACACCTTTACAAAAAACTTATATCTAGAGGATACAATCAGTGTCGGATCAAAGTTTTTATGCTGGTTACAAACAATGCAAGCTTTGACCGTATATATGTCTGAGAATGCAAGTGTCGCGAGGTGCCATCAAAATTGCTTTTGAAATTTTTGCGTCCCTTGGTATCCGGTGCCTAGAGCGACCGCTCCTCTCGCTGTACCCCGGGCGGCGCTGGTTTCCAGTAGAAAGCTGGGTAAATTTCGTTATAAGATAGTAACATTGTGGTAGTGTCAATCGCCCCCTCCCCCCCCCCCCCCCCCCCGGCTGCATAGCATCGGCTCACCATAAAGATAATAATTTATTTGCACAAAACACGAGTAAATCATGTACACATTTAAAAACGCATGCACAATAGGTGTTTAAACAATATTAGTCACTTGGATCATGTTTTGTCTAGTTTGAAAGCGTACAAAAAGAGAGATGGTTTAAAAATACCGTAAATATTATTCATTTAAAATAATCTAGACTCAAATAGTAGAAACACTTTATAAGCATTCGAAAGAACTCTTTAGTTATATGCTATACTAGTTACTCCCCGCTGTTTCACCCGCGTAGATTACTCCTTATATCATCAGCTATCTGCCAGTTAAAGTCCCGCCAAAATCAGCCATTTTGGTTAGCTTTGGTAAGCTGTGTTGCCATGTACCTACTAAAAATACTTTGTATATAAGGACTGGCTAGCAGCAATCAGGTATAAATATTTAGAAATGTTTAAAAATTGTTTTCACTTTGTTCATACCTACAATCGAGATATCAAATAATTGACACATAAATGCAAAACAAGATAATTTATTTTATAGGAAAAGGTTAATTAATATGTCAACTTTGATTAATTAATAGGAACTTTTTCAGTAGATAATGCGACTAGATAACCCGCTTCGTTCAGCCGACTGCTGGAACATTTATCACTTTTCCTAAATTTTTGGAAATATAAAGGACATTTGCTTTTTTATTTTGATTGTTAGTTGAAGGATGTTAAATGTTTTAATAAAACGAATCCAAGTCCTCCGCGCGTAACTGCCCGTGTTCTGTGCTCATATCTATATATAACTTGCGACCCGCCCCGGCTTTGCACGGGTGTAATTTACGTGCGAAGCCGGCTGAACCTATTTGGGTGAAAATTGGTGCGGAGGTAGCTTAAAACCAGGAGACGGACATAGTAGAAAGAAAGAAAAATAAGAAAATTGCAATAAAAAAGGAAAATTTCAGAATACTTAAACACGATTTTAACTTCGCGCGTTTGACATTTCTAAGACAGGACAACGTCTGTCAGGTCAGCTAGTCTATACTAATATTATAAAGAGGAAAGATTTGGTTGTTTGTTTGCATTGAATAGGCTCCGAAACTACTGAACCGATTTGAAAAATTCTTTCACTGACGGGAAGCTACACTATCCCCGGGTGACATAGGCGTGATAGGGTGACATATAGTCTATACCCGTGCGAAGCTGGGGCGGACCGCTAGTTGTAAATAAAAATTCAAAAAGTTTTGGCACAACGTTTTGACCATGTACTTGAGTGCTGTAGATATGTAGTTAGTTATGTGTCACGTGGGCGTACCCAGGAACTCACGTGTCAGCGTGGTGGGGTCAGCCTAGCTTATCTTGTTCGGTAATCACAATGCATTTTGTTACCTTCACATGTTGCCCAAAAAATCGACATATTGGTTTTATTAGTGCAGTGCTGTTGGACCCGGGTATGTCCTAAAACTGCGACCAGAACCACTAGAGGATGGGCAGCAGCATCCTCCTACTTGAATGGTGGAACCTCCTGCTCCCCAAGCCGCCTTTGGCAGGTGGGGATTATGGCACGCCCCCCTTTTGGGGAGGCATATGTTCAGCAGTGGACGTCTTCTGGCTGATGATGATGATGATGATGAGTGCTGATTGACGCACAAAACTCACCAAGTTGGTGAGAATAATATGCAACTGCCGGACCCCCTGTCCCCTCCATCCCCAGGTGTACTTGTGTCATTAATTATACCTTCTATATGTAAATCTAATAATATTATACTAAACTGTGTATGTACTGGGTAATTCTAGAAGAAATTCAATAAACTTTTAGGAAATTAGTTTGAAAAAATTGTGAAATCAGTAACATTATAGGTACTAATTTCGTATCAGGTGAGAAATAACAGAACGCAAGCTACCCCCGCTACCTTAGCTTTTCCACTGCCAATCTCAAGCCATTGAGGCAGTGCTTGGTCCCTGCCTCGCGCACCCATCATGTCCGACCGCCACAAACGTAGTCCCTAACTGTAGTTATGGAAAAGCCCGGTACATGCACGTGAAAGTGCCTCGATATGTGATAGTCGTTTAGTACAGAGGGCGTAAAACTGCGCACCACTACCTACCTAGGATAGTTCGCTTGATGTTGTGTCAATTACGCCGCACTAAACTAGAGGTAGTACGAAATCTATCGTAAATAGATTTGTAACGAAACGTAGTAACTCGAAACGAAAGCTCATGAATTTCCTTCACGTCCGACAATAACTACAGTGCGGCCGTTGTGGGAATGCGTGTGACAGTTGCAATAACTCAAAGTACGAGCTGGTGAAAGTGATCAGAGTTACTGTTTTGGTATAATTAATTGATACATTAATAGGAGAAGCCATTGGCTCCCGTCACACAGTCTCTGACTAGTTCGGGACCCTCTGGGATCATTACTATAGCTTAACATAAATTATGCCCGAATAAATGATTTGTATTTGATCTTACTGTTTTCGATTAGCTTTTTACAATGTTATGGCAACTGTCAGACGCATTCTTTCAACGGCCGCGGTGGTTTCTCACTTAGCTAAAAGTTTCTGAATATATGTATTACTCCTGCGTCAGGTCAGGCTAGGAGCCGGCCTCGTTGTGGCGCGCTGTACTGTTTACTGTTGGATGGGTTTTTATATTTTAAGTAATAGGCATGATGGCTAATATTTAATTTATTACAAATAACTGGCTTAGCGATTAATATAACTAAATACGTTACATATACTGGAAAAATTATTTAAATTGGCTGATAAATCGCTGAGATATGAGAGTGTTTAAAGTTTTAAGTGGGGATAGAGAAGGGATGCTCTATCCTTTTCTCGCAAAGCGTGTGTTTGTATAGCATTTGTATGGCGCACCTGAGCCGTGACGTCACGGCTCTGTATAGTGCGCTCTTTGTCTAGCATGAAATTATAATCATCATGATCATAGTCAGCCGTTTAACAGTCCACTGCTGGACTTTTAGCCTACCCCGAAAGGGTGATTGGGCCATATCCACCACGCTGGCCAAGTGCGGATTGGTGGATTCACGTACGCCATTGAATTCCTTCTCCGTACGTATGCAGGTTTCCTCACGATATTTTCCTTCACCGAAAAGCCAGTGTTATGAAAATCCGTACATAAGCTCCAAAGAGCTCATTGGTCATGAAATTATAATGCTTATATCGTATTTATTTTTGAACTAATTTTAATTATGTTCTTGTTGATGTGCTTCTATTTATGACCAGCTTTTTTTTGAGGCAATAAACAAATATTAGTCATCATGCCTATTGAATTATATATTGATGTTTCATTAACGGGCAGAATTCCGGAGCAGCGATCTTGCTCGCGCGTTTCATATAACATGACTGTCTACTATTGAAAAATGTGCTTCGTCATTTTAAGACGTTAATATTTCAAGATTTCGAACAAATTTTTGTTTTATTATTTTTTATAATGAAATCGAAAACCTGTAAGAACTACTTTAGTAAGAAGTCTTTTAAAAAGTAGACAGTCATTAACAAAACATTAAATGTGCGAGTGAGATAGCGGCGCACAATATTCTGGGCCTTAAGGTTCATGATCAGTGATCACCGAAATTTAACGTGATGATTATTTTTATGTATTCGAATCTACAAACTTGTTAAAAACCTATTATAAATGTTGTTTAAAACCTGTAGCACAGATCTATATACAGATAGACACCGCGAGTTCATCTATACTTTATAGGTACTATTTTTTTTTGATAATTTATGTTTACATACCAATCTACTAAACTGCGATCTAACGATTTAAAAAATTTAATGTATTGAAGATTTCCAGTTTTTTTGTTTGTTCTTTTTATCCTACTTATTTATTTTTATGACCAACTGGTGGCCTAAATTTAATGGTGTGAACTATAAAATCAATCAATCACAAATTCACATAAGAACAGCAAAATAGGAGAGATATAAATATAAAATACCTCAGTGTATAACTCTATATTTGTAAATACATAAATACATTTAATTTTATTTTCTTGTTCGTCTGATGTGAGACTATGGCGTACAACAATGCAGCGCGCTGCATTATACAGGTGGGCGGGCGGTGTTTATGTTGATATAGTTCTGCGGCCGAAGTTTGCTTGAATCTAGAAATAACTACTTAGTTTAGCGTGTCAATCAATCATCGACACGCCTCTTGAAGTCCCCCGAGTGTGGAGTCGGGGGACTCCGAGAGGCGGCAGGGTGGCCTGTCGCGAGATTATCGAAATATTTATACAATCGAGTTGACACGACATCTGCGAACTTACTGATAATATTTAATGGTGCATCCACACCACACCTACTTGTGGAGAAACGTTGCTCGATACTCCAGGCTGTTGTCTATACTAATATTATAAAGATGAAAGATTTGATTGTTTGTTTGTTTGTTTGAATTGAATAGGCTCTGAAACTACTGAACCGTTTTGAAAATTCTTTCACTGACGGGAAGCTACACTATCCCCGGGTGACATAGGCTATAATCTATACCCGTGCGAAGCTGGGGCGGACCGCTAGTCGTTAAATAAAGGTAATGAGCGAAGACGTTTGCTTGTTTTAGTAAAAACGACACATCTAATCGTGGTGCGTATAATATATGACGTATATAGAGAACACTTTTTCTTTAGTTTGTATTGCTTACTCGTGTTACTAAATGTTGCTTTACAATGATATTTACAAATCATAAAGTTGATTGGTCCAACGTAATCTCAGATCTTTTTGTTTTTTGGTATTTGCCCAATTTTATTTTCGGAATGCTAAATCATTTGTGTTCGTAGTAAATTGCGCTCTGCGGTTTCACCCGTGTGACATTCCGGACCTGTTTTCGGGACAAACCCTATGTCACTCTCCGGCCCTCCAACTATCTATGCAAAAGTCACGTCGATCCGTTCCTCTGTCGCTGCGTAAAAGAACAAAACAAAACAAACACAATTCGTATTTTTAACCAACGTAAAGAAATACATTCTCAAGTGGACGCGTTACTTCTAGAACTAAGTAATATTTTTTAGTATACCTAATAATAATATTTGAAAAAATGCAACGTTTTAAATACACATACACGCACGCACGCACGTTTACATTGAGCTGCCAACAGTCTGAAAAGTGGTTTTTCATAAAAGTTGCGTTTCTCTGATGTGATTTTGTCCACTGGGAAACGTTGCTTTATAAAAAATACTAGCTGCAGTGTGGATGCACCTTTATGTTAGTTGTAAGTAATAGGTAAGTGTTGAATTGTTTTCTTATGTAAATATGAGTTAAACACGAAGTCTCATTCGAACTCACTTGTGTTTTATTTTGTATGCAACTACTAGGTAAAGGCTAACGCACAACACACTAATGCACACGGCTAAGGCACATCAGATGGACCGCAGCGCAACCTTTCGCGTTAAACGTGCTTTTATTTGGTAAAACGCGATGCTTAGCAAATTCATTTTTTTTGTTATTTTTTGTTTAGTTGGTGTCTATTCTGTTGCGATGGGGCTCCGCTCTAATATAGATTTCTTTTTAAATGTGTTATCGTTTAGCTGAGCAGTCAGTGTTGGCTCGCAATATCTGTTACTACAAAAGTTATTAGAACTATATGTCGAAAAAATTACAAAATTTACTGCCGGCATTACAATATCAAACGACAACGTTTGAACGACGGTGAATAGAGCCGTGAAACCGCAGGGCGCAGCTAGTTATTTATAAATATGGATAGTGCGAGTTTATCCCACGAAAAAAAAGGAGGATGTTCTTTAGTCGATGTAGGCAGTTTATTTTTCTAATTGCGTGGGTGATCAAAAGATACCAAAACAACTGGTCACCTAGGTGCAGGTGATCAAAGGATACTCAAATAATAATTTAAATGGAGTCGCATATTATCACCCAGGTGATCAAACTGGAATAGACCAAAGAAAATTTGTTTTAGTTTGGTGGAGTCTAGTTTTTTTTCTCTAGGGAAAAATAAAAACAACTATAATTATAGGGATTAAAAAACTTTTCTATTTAAGTGTATTAGCCGAAAGTGGATCTGTAAGGAACAGAAGCGAAACTTTTCTAAAAGTGTCTCTACGGGGAAAGGTTATCTCTGGGGAATAAATCTTTTCTAACCTGTGTTAGAAAAGATTGTGTTAACGTTAACCACGATCTGTATGAAATAAGATCAGCGCCATCTTGTGTCACATTATGACGCTACTATCACTTCATACAAACCGTAGTTAAAGTTAACGCTATCGAATAGGTGTGAAAACTCTCAGTAGTCGCTCTGTGAGAACAGCGGGGCAGGTGCTTGTGCTCGTGTAACGCGGGTGTGGCGGCAAGCCTCCAATGTTGGCCCAACGCCGCCGAGCGCGAGGTAACGCGCCTAAAACAAATGCGCAGTTAATGTTGTGTCGATGCGCGGTCGGAGATGCTTTTTCGCGGCGGCATAGGTCAGGGGTGACGGCGGCGACACAGATAAAGTAATAGTTAGTGCGTAGACCGCGGCCGGCCCTAGAGTCAGAATCAGTACTAAAGAGAACTATAATCACTTGCTAGAGTACGTTTCAGTGTTGGCCAGAGTCGAGCGCGAGCAACACGTCAGTCGCTCGCCGGCAGTCCTCTCGCGCGCACGCACTTCGCGATCAGATTTTTCCGTTTTATTATCTGACCGACCTTGGCAGCTATTTCGACGGTGTTTGTGCGTCCACGAGCGGACCCACGTGTGAGTATCTAGTCTAGTTGCTACGAAATGGTTGAACTGGCGCCGCCGTCGGCTCTCTACAATTAGAAAGCGAACTTTACAGATTTTTGCGCGAAAATAAAATCTGTACTGAAATGTTAGCAGTACAAAACATAATAGTGTTAGTTTTTTTGATAAGTTATATTTTTAAGAATTGTCGACTTTATAATGCACACTAGATATAGGTACCTATTGCCATTAAATTTTTATGTAAAATATAACATATTAGTTGGTATTTTTTACTTAATAAGAACTGGGATAATAATAGTGAATTGAACATTATTATTAAATGTATTACTACAAAATAGTCTCCTACACTTGCTCGCACCTAGGTAATAGATGCACTTATACCTACGTACCTACTTTTTGTCAAATTAAATTACCAAATCATTCATTGGCTGACAAATAAACTACCGCAGTCACAGAATACTTATTAGTACTAGCCGGAGTCAGGTCCATTCTATTACCATGTATGAATATGTATGAACCTGCCTCTTGTCTATCTACTCTGTGCCAATATAACATTGTATGGAGGCAAGTATCCGCATCAAATGCGTACTACGGTAAATAAAATAGAAAATACTAATCTGTCTGGAACTTGATACAAATCAAAAGTAGCTGACTATGTCTGTACCTAAGATAATAACTACAGTAACGACATTATTTACTTAATCAGAAAAATATTCAGGTATAATTTAGCGAAAATTTTCGGGCGTCTGATTATGGAGCCGTATTTCTGAAATAAGATAACGTTAATCAAATGAAAAACAAAATTGAACCTCGCACTGACCTCTGTGCCACTCCGAACTCTTACGCAAAAAACTCTACTTATTTGTAATTGTAAACACGATAGCGTTATCGCGAAGCCGATCGGCTAAGGCAATACAATCGCTTTTAATGAACTAAACAAGAGTTAATTGGAATTTAACTTGTGCAGTAGTACAAAAGGATTCGTAGAGGACATTGGATGCTTTGGTTAGTACTCCGCCGGGTCCCCGATTGTTTAATCTATAGTTTACATGATTTTTATTTCTTTAATCATTTGTAATATTTGACATGAACGTCGCGAGATATGGAGCGAGCTGGTGCGATGTGGATTGCGTAAATTGTTTCTAATTGTTGTGATGTCTATCGACTCCTTACAGCAGCGAGCCACTAGAATCGTTGACGATCCCAAGCTCACCAACAAGCTGGACTCACTTAGCCTCCGTACTTCCGTAGAGATGTGGGTTCTCTTTGCACCTTCTATCAGTTATTTTTCGGGGAATGTTCTGAAGAGCTTTTTAACCTCATTTCTGCGTCGGAATTCCACTACCGCAGACCTCGACACCGTCGAAAAGCTCAACCCCGCATAATATTGCTAAACTGGAAATCCCACACTGTCCAGTTCTGTCGCTCTTTTCTTCCGCAAACTTGCAAGTTGTGGAATGTTCTTCCCCCGTAGGTCTTCCCGCCGAGCTTCAACATAAAGCGTTTTAAAAAAGGTATCTGCAGACATTTCTCTGGGCTGGCAAAGCATCAACAACGCCGCTAGTGTTGCAGGACTTGCAGGTATCCATACGCGGCATGTGAGGCTCCAAGGCGCGTCTCTTCGCCGCTTGAACGATTCGACGCTTGTGTCGTTTTGATGTTTACTGCAAGTGATTAACCGGCAGTTTTGTCTAACCATTCAATGGATCTAGCGGCACATTTTGATTAACCAATATTTTATTGACATAGATTTTAAACATTATGCGCAGTAGATAGTACTTTATCTTCTCCTAACTCCAATTTATTGTTAATTCATAATCTGTTGTCATAATAATTAACAAATGATTACTTTTCGAAATAATTTTTATATTTAAAGTGTTGTTCGAATCCTACTGGTCGTAATTTTTTTTAGTGTTTATAATATGTATATAAATACCTACTTACATATATATATATATATTTATTTTCGCAATCAAATATATTATACTTTTCTCCATACAGACTTAATTTCCAATTGGTTTGATTTAGTGGAATCGCGAGTTTGCACTTGAACCCCAACACTAACGGTAATGGGTTCACGATATGAAGCCGCATCCTAAATATCTTCCATTTGGCACGCTCCCGTGCGTACCTAGCTAAGAATTTTATTCGCAGATTTATTTTAGTCTATCATTATTTTATTGTTACTTGTTATTTACTTAAAGTGTTTAAAGTGTTCATATGAAATAAGCAGCAAATGTCTGTCGATCGACATCTCTAATTAATTTGCTCAATTATGTAAACTCGGTACATATTTTGAAATTGATAAGATTGGTATTTTTATTGAAGTTGTGAGCTCTCCGCGGCCGCCGTCCACTAATGGCGTAGATAAACATTAGTAGAAACCTGTCTGCGTTACATAATTCCAACGCTGATCGACTGTTTACATTATTATGTTCGTTTAGCATTTTAAATAAGTAGTTACGTTGTTTGCAATAGTCGTTATCATTATTAGCTTTTTTGATAGAACGTAGAGTTCATTTTATTTTCTTATTTATCTTCCGAAAAAATATCAGCTGAAGATAAGCTGTTCCATTCCGTATAGGAAACGGTAATTCACACTCGACAATACGTATGGGACAGCTGATATTTTTTTCACAATTTCAGAGTTGACTCTACTTTTACTAAGTTGTTCATACCGATGAGAATAATGGACTCCTTTCGACTTATGGACTAATGGACCTTCTCGCGTGGCTCTATATAATAATAGTATTAATGAATAGAACAACAACTTCAGATAAGCGGTAGAACAAATATGCAGAGATGAGGCACAACAAATAGTATTTATTCGAGAGGCCCGAAAAGTAAATAGCATTCGATTCATAAATAATAGAGCCGTGGTCGTTATTGATAATGCAGCTTGAATAGACGACGCAACGCGTCCTATATTCATCGGAGAGACGGACAGACACAATGCTGTGTCAGAGGGAGATAAATAATCACAGTAACGCTTTTTTTTAACAGACTTAAATAAAGGAGGAAGTTCTCAATTCAGAGGTTTTTTTGTTGTAAATGTTTGTTACCTCATAACTCCGTCAATTATGAATCGCTTTGGAAATATAACGTATTTTTTTTAATAATTTATAAAAAAATAATTGGGTATACTCAAATATATTTACTTTATGTCCAATATAAATTTCATCAAAATCAGTTCAGAAGTTTGGCTTTTAAAATAACTGAAAAATTCGTTCACTTGCATTACTTAATATTTTCACCCAAATAAACGAAATTGCTTATTTAACACACTCTCACGGTTGTTCAGAAAGTTATATGATTATTTAATTTATACTTTATAGGGATATTTACACCTTGCCACGGTAAATATCCCGTAAATAATCATATAACTTTATCGTATTTAACTAATTTTAAATTCGGGTAGGTTATTTAATTTGATAACAAAAAATTGGTACCTGCATAATTTTAAGATTTTTTTCCAATAATTCTGTCTTATCCAATAACAGAAGAGAACACACTCTTTCACATTTATATGGAAAAGAGAGGTCTCTTCTAAAAAAATTATCTGACTAGCATACATGTAAGTAGATATATTACGAAAAGAAAAACAAAAACACATATAGAAAATATAGCCGTGTCACCGACACGTACCGTGCTCTCTAATCTCCAACGTCTGTCGACCTGTATACAAACATAAAAGCAAAACAAGTATACACTGAATTGCGCTGCCTGAATGGGTGTTCCCCGATAGTTAGAATCTGGGTGTCTTCAAACCACGAGATAATCGGTTTCTTCTAGGCAAGCGTGCTCCATCGTAGACCGCAGCCGAGGGGTCAAACGCAAGCCTATTCCTAAATCTATATAAATAAAAATAAATCCCTATTTACCTTGATCACGCCATAACTTGAGAACGACTTTACCGATTTCATTCATATTTTTTTTATGAAAACTTGTTCAAGGTTCTTATGGAAAGAAAAATTAAGAATATTGCGATTATTTTAACTTCGCGCGTTTATTAATTTACCAGACAACAGTTGTTTCATAGCTAAGACAGGCAGGATAACGTCTGTCGGGTCAGCTAGTAAATAAATAAAACCCCCGATATAAGCTGATTATCTTCAACGACTAAACATATTTTCTTGAATGCTAAGAACAACTCACTCACTACACTCAACGCCTACACTCTATCATCAAATCACATTTCAAACAAACAAAACTAAATCAAAATCGGTTCAGCCGTTTGGGAGCTACTATGCCATAGATACACACGTTAAACTTTTAAAACCCCTCTTTTTTGCGTCGGTGCTTAAAAACGTTCACATTACTTAGTTTGGGTAAAAAGTGATCAATAGGCATAAAATTCCCAAAATCGTGAATCTGCTATATTTTTGTGCGAAGATAATGGATAGAGTAATAAACGCTCGCTATCTGCGTAATCTGTCGCTATCGGTGTGCGTGGTGCGTCGGCAATGTGTGGGCCCGCAGGGCAGTGTCGCCGGACCGCTGCCTCTCCTACTGTTCACGAAGTTTATCTTACAGCACGTACCGTGAGGCGCTCCAACCATCGCCGGCGCCTCCAAATAACATACCTACTATCCATAACAAATTGGCTTTTTCATCAAAAGTGATGCCACCTAAGATCAGATAAACAAATGTGCGTACTCATCAGGCCTAAATGAGGCTTAATGCCTGTAGTCGAACTCACGCTGTAAACGACCTTGTATATAGCCCATTTTTTGCATGTGGACTATTAGTTCATTAGTGTCGCTGCAAGTTTTGTAGTGTTCGTGAACTTATTTACTTAATGATCTAAGTAAATAAAGAAAGAAAAAATCAGTGAAGCGTACTCATGGGCGTTTAGTTTTTGTTCACCACCAAGTTAAGCAACGTCAGGCGCGGCCGGTACTTGGATGGGTGACCGCCTGGGCGTGATGTTGCCACTACTCTTTGTATTTTGTGGTGGCACGGAACCGTCAGTCTGCGAGCCCGACTTGCACTTGGTAGGTTTATTAAACATTAGCGACCCGCCCCGGCTTCGCACGGGTATAAATTTTATTTTATACTAGCGACCCGCCCGCCCGGCATCGCACGGGTGTAATATACGTGCGAAGCCGGGGCGGGTCGCTAGTTATATATATAAACCTTCCGTGAAAATGTATCTAACTGATGGTGAAAACCGCATCAAAATCCGTTGCGTGGTTTAGGAGGAGTTGGCGGCCATACAGACATACAGACAAACAGAAAGACGCGGAAAGCGACTTTAATTTATACTATGTAGAGAGAGATAAATAAATCTTTTGCGAAATTTTTGTAACTATTGGTGAAAACTGCATCAAAATCCGTTGCGTGGTATAGGAGTTAGCGGCTAAACAGACAAAGACGCGGAAAGCGTCTTTATTTTATACTATGTAGAGATTCAAGTAGGTACCAATTCCAAACCGCGTACAATGAAATAAAAAATTACATGCTTACCTATATTATAATCTCTTAATGCCTGTAACTATTTTATCTTATCATGAATAATATCTATGATTCCTTGTCGTATATTATTATAATCTCTATCTGAAGATATATCTTTAATCGGACTAACTTTCTACAAACTTCCTTCTTTTGCTCATGATTCTATACTCAGGTAGTTCAAACATTTTCTTCTCGACTTTCTCATCATCGTATACTTACAGAAAGTGACGTTTTACAGAGATCCTTTGCTCATTTTTAACCTTCGACGCAAACAGAGGTGTTATAAGTTTTACGTGTATCTGTGTGGCTGGGTGTAGCATCTCCCAAACGGCTGAATCGATTATGATTTAGTTTCTGTTTTGTTTTTTGAAAATTGACTTGATCGAGAGTTTTCTTAGCTTATCTGTTCAGTCGTTTAAAGCCGTTTCGTTTACAATAATATCAGCACTTTCATCAGGGGTTTAAAACAAATCTTGTTTAGTGTCTGATTCTGTGTGTGAAGACCATTTTTACTCTAATAAGCATCATCTTCTCCGTCATTGATGTTGTCCATCATCTATACTAATATTATAAAGAGGAAAGATTTGATTGTTTGTTTGTTTGTTTGTTTGCATTGAATAGGTTCCGAAACTACTGAACCTATTTGAAAAATTCTTTCACTGACGGGAAGCTACACTATCCCCGGGTGACATAGGCTATAATTTATACCCTTGCGAAGCTGGGGCGGACCGCTAGTCAACAATATACTTATTCTCAGTTTCTTTTCAATTTCGTTCTATACAGGAATACGTGGAAAGGCTGTACTAACCCGAAAGGTGTCAGTAATACTCTACATTATGTGCAACTCTTACCACGGGACTAACCCAATATCACGAAAAAAATATCAACTGTTCCATAGATTTTGCGGTAGCGAATGACCGGTATCTAATATCGGAATAGGTGATATTATTTCGCAAGTCCCATAGTATTTTTTTATAATGAAGCCTTTTCGGCTTAGTACACCTTTTTCGCGTAACCGTTTATACGCATATCTTATTTAGTCTAGTGCATGTGTATAATATTATGAATGTGTTTGTGTTGTTTTGTGTGTGTGTTGAGTCATCATCATCATTTCAGCCGTAGGACGTCCACTGCTGGACATAGGTCTCCCCCATCGATCTCCAAAATGGCCGGTTGGAAGCGGTCTTAATCTTTTCGTTCTTAAGCTTTTCCCTGCGGTCTCTTTTAGGTTGTTTGTCCATCTTGTGGGAGGACGTCCTAAGCTGCACTTACCGGTCCGTGGTATCCATTCCATAACCTTTTGGCCCTATCTTCCATCTGTGTTCGGTGTGTTGAGTGTTATGTATGCAATAAAGAGTTATCTATATTTAGGCACGTGGGGTATTTATTGCTGTCTAAAGCTATTGACGACCAATCGATTGATTCATTTCTTCAGCAATAAAACTCTCATAACAATATGACCTCTACAACATGTCTACGATATATTCGAGTGTCGGTGCACGAGGCGAGTCTGCAGCGGGTGTCAATTGTCTGGTCGCGGGGTGACGGCGAACATCAGTCGACAATTGATGCCATTTGTGGCCATTTGGAGCCCGATATAGAAATAGTTCGGTCATAATATGACGACGGTGAATCTGTCTTTGATGGCTTGTTTAAAAGCCTACTCACATTTTTTTCACAAAGATCGGCTCTTCCTTCTAATGTCAGACAGATTGTCTGGTTCAAGTAAGCTGCCCACAGAACTATAGGTCTGTGGTTACAAGTTTCTCTGGCTCTCTCTACTGCAGGTGGAAACAGCGCCGGCCCCAGTCTCTGATCAGGGTGGAGCGAGATTGTCTTTCGGCGCGTTTCATTTCTGTAAAGTGTTGTACAGGAATCGATCATTTTTCAGGAATAAATAAATATTCGGGACATTTTTGCACACACGGTCATCTAACCCCAAACGAAGCAAAGCTTGTGATATTGCTGCCAGAGTCTGATATACATACATAATATATAGTTTTAAATACATACTTAAATAGATACTAACAACCACATATAGAACGAACACAAATGTTCATCACCTAAATGTTTGTCCTAGGCGGGAATCGAACCCGCGCCCGAAGGCAGCTCAGAAGGCAGGTTCACTACCAACTGGACCAACGGGTTATCCCCTGTTATAACGCGAATAAAAAGTAACCCATCCAGGATGTAAACTATTTCTACATCAATTTTTTTGCTGGTTACAAACAACGCAAGTGTGGCCCGCAGCCAACAATCCAGCCGTGAGGCGCCATAAAAAAACCTTTCTTGCCTTTTGGCTTCCTTTGCTATCCGGTGCCTAGAGCGACCGCTTCTCTCGCTGTACGACAAGGCTGGCGCTCGGTGGAAATGGAGAAAGTAAAGTAAAGATTTACCGCAATCACCTAAACGGAGACGACGGTGCGGTCCCAGGAGCCAGCGATCACTGGAACAGATACCAACACGAACAAGATAGGTACCTAATTAATTTCTGCAATAATGATAATTAGTTTAAAACATATGGTATCCTATACCTATACCTACACTCAAATAATTTGAAAGTTTGTATCTCACTAGAGCCTAGCACTATATAGAGTCCAGTCCTAATCCAAACCATAAACAGTAGTATGATATTCAGGAACGTGACTGGATTGGATGTCCCCAGGATAGATTACAGCCACGACACATTATAATAAAAATATAAGATTTTCTCAGTGGGGTTTGCTTCTACGAATATTTGTAAGTTAGTTTCAAGTCATGCTTGTAGCTTAGTCTGCGTGTAGTGTTCACAAAAGTGATTAGAGTAAATCCCCATTACCCAATTATATGTTATTATGTTGTTGAAGAAACGTGCTCGAGTCAGAGCTCCGATAACTACTCGCGATAACTCCTACTGTAAATATTATTCTCGCAGTCATCGCGCGGAGTATACTTTACCTAAACTCAGCGCGTTCTTGTGACACCGGTAGAGTAGAGGATTGTCGCAGTTTTTGTGAGCTGCTTAATTTGCCGAAGCACATAACCAAGCGTGTTCCGGACAAAAAAATTGTAACATCATCAGAAAAAAACTAAAAACATTCTGTTTAAAGATACCTGCGGTATTTACGTTTTTTTGCAAACAATTATAAAGAACCCTACTCGAAGATACTCGCGTATACCTACTTCTATTTCGGTTTCGGTATTCTAAAACCTTCCATCCCTCCCTCCTCCTAGTTATGCGATGTAAACCTAAATAAAACCTACAACAACAGACGGCCGGGGGCTAGTCCTCTTTAGTCAACATGTCGACCACACCCGCCCGGCGTCGGTATCCCTCATGTCAACTCATAAAACCCGGCGCCACTACATCGTGCATGGCCATCGTTAGGTACCTATTCTGTACTCACGTTGTTTAAGTTTAGCTGAATAACCGAATCCGACAGATTCTCGTTTATCTGCGGGAGTGTATCTGCCAACCGCGACCCCTGATATCGTATCAAGCGGACCCTGCGATACCAGGAGTCATCTGATCTGGTCGCCGCTAGACAAATCCAGAGTTTCAGAAAGTGCGCACGTTCCTCTAAGCTATCTACCCCCCGCACACCGGCACGTCTACTTTTACACCGACAAACCCCGTTAAGAACATGAAATTTTATTCTTATCTATACTAATATTATAAAGAGGCTCCGAAACTACTGAACCGATTAGAAAAATTTTTTCACTGTTGGGAAGCTACACTATCCCCGGGTGACATATATCGATATATATATTTTTTTTTATAGGGAGGGATCCTTACTAAAACTCCAATAATGTAACCCAAGGTGTAAAAAATATAAGACTACCACCCGTGCGAAGCCGGGGTGCGTTGCTAGTAAATTATATTCTGCTTGTGCAAGAATTTAGAAAACCTAAAATTTTATTAGTTATTATATCTGGAATAATTTAAATATTTCGCTCAAAGATTTCAACCTTTGCTAAATTATGGTTCAGATGTTAAAGAACTGGCCAAGTTCACCAGGAGCTCATAAACCATTCGCTCTATCAGATAAACAACAATATACAAGAGAAAATCTTGAAGTCTCTCGCAATAGGCACGTTACTGAGATGTATTTATAGAGATAGAAAAAAATCGAGATGTTTTTTGATATATAAATAGGATGAGTTTAGAAGCTCTGGCGCCGACAGCGGCTGCACAGTTTGTTTACAAATATTATGATAAATGCGGACGTGAGGAGGTACATACTATTATGTCATTATGTCAACTGCCTTCGAGTTTCCTCAAGAAAAACTCTAGTAGGTATGTTGTAATTTTGGGAATATTTTCGTGTATGAAATCAGATTCTGTTCAGAACACAGTGTGATGCGCGCGACGGAAAAGCTGTTTATTTGATCACAGTGACGATGTTGCTTGTTGTGGCGGACACAGTGCAGCGGGAGCAGAGGTACACTTCCTTTATGACTATTGCATGTGCTCCAACAGTGCAGTCATAGTATTTTTACTATGGTGCAGTTCAGCAAGAAAGCCGTCAGATCTAACTAGTAGTTTTATGTACCAGCGGGCCTTTATTTATTGAAAATTTATTTGTGTTTAAACAAAAATGATGTAGAAATACACAATCGGAGGACTTAATGCCAAGCATTTTCTACCAATCAGGTTGGAAAGAATGACACGTGGGTGTGCATCAAAGATAAAGAGCTAGCTCTCTTTATCTTTGATCAACCAACGAAATAAAGAAGATTTTGATTTGTTATTTTATAGAAACCTTTCCGGTAGAGGGATCTTATTTACAAAATAAAATAAACGAATACTCTGTCTACACAATTCCATCAATCAAAACGTTTGGCCCCTAAAGAAAGATTTTTCTGTTACGTTTCATTAGACGCGTTAAAGTTACCGTTTTGTAGTCTCTGTGAGCTGACCAACATTTGGCCCAATGTCCGCAGCGTGTTGGTCCAACGTCACCAGCGAGGGGCGGAGGGCACGCCGCCGCGTCACGCCGCGCCTGCGCAGCCTCGTCAACTAATGACGGTCATTATAAATACATACAAATGCAAACTAACTTTTTATGCTATAGGTAGCAAACAAGTACGCACGTAGAGTTTGTTCCAAGTGTACCATACCTATACGCTGTGCCGTCATCGTTCAAGAAAAATGATGTCTTATCTTAGCAAATTTTATCGGGGGGGGGGGGGGGGGGGGGGGGGTGTTCACATATACATTTTTTACTAGCTGCGTCGCGCGGTTTCTCACCCGCGTAATGATGAAAAATGGTGATGGTGATTATGATGATGAAAAGTAATGTCACTATCTGGCTCTTGAACTTATACCCATGCAAAAAATCAGGTCGATCCGTTGTTCTGCCGCAGCGTGAAAGAGGAACAAAGAAACTCACTTTCGCATTTTAATTAGTGGTCCACCTAGGTCCTGGACCCAGCCCAGGGGGGCTTCATGACCCCCGACCCTCCCCTGGATCCGCCCTTGAATGTGGTAGATGGCAGCTCTCTGGTAAGCTTTGCTCGCTTTCCTGTTTTTTTTTTTTTTTTTTTATGATGCCTGCTTCTTGGCTTTTGTCGGTCGCCATATTATATAGTTTATAGGCTTGTTATTGTTCTACTCTGCAGGTTTACCCGCAATTTTCTGTTAGTCTAAATAATATTACGCACTATGACACTAATTTCTTCGCTAATTCTACGAAGATTATGGTTCAGGGCCAGCGTTAGGTACTTTTTATCCCGGAATATTAGAGTAGGGGTGGAGTGATGGTATCTCTAATAGCAATTGTCTTTCACATATCAATCAATTTATTTTATTTTTCTCTAGGGCAAGTGACTTTACTAACTAAACAAAATACAAGCTAACACTAACACTACAATTACAGTTAGATTGCCCATAGACCGTTGAAGGTCTAAAGACAATCCAAATGCTCAAGCCCACTACCAGTTGGCAATTATCAATTTATCTTCATTTGTGATAATTATTATGTTTCTGTTCTGTCATAAAAAGAATTATTTAATTTTATTTTTTCTACTTTTTACAGCCATGGTCTGGTCAGTCTATAAAACAAAAATCCGATAATTACATTGCATATTTTAAGTAGTTGGCAATGAGTCGGTCGGTAGTGCCGAGTGCCGACGTGGTGTTGCCAGTTATCGGTGCGCAGTATCAAGTCTGGTCGATAATACGCCGCCACCGACCGCCGCGTCGTGCCCTGATACTACTCCGAGGAATGTCGTCAATTAGAATATCTACTGATAATGTTATTAGCAGTAGTATCTAACCGGCACAGGTATGACTGATAGCTGCCACACACAAACACGCACCTATTGTAGGCTAGGTGTTGTGTCGACCATAGCTACCTGCCTCCCTGTGTCACGGTGTTGTGGGGGATGGTGAACAAGTTTAGCCTGAGACAGGATCTGGCCTTGTGAGTCTGCCGGACACAGTTAGTTGCTGGACAATGACGTTTTATGGACTAAATCGATGGTGTTGGGTGATAGATTTTCGACTTGAAGGTGGCAGGCAGCTAGTCAGCCAGTAGGAACTGGTACCATCACCATGCCATGGATTCCCCACAACACAACTACAGTCCGGTCGCAGCGAATGCGTCTGACAGCTGCAATTGCATTGCATTGTCACCGAACTGACACAAGTATGCCAAAATTAAGCTCAATCGGTTGAGGATAACTGGTCTAAAATTCAGTTGCAAGATTTGTCCCACACATACCGCGAACGTACCTACTAACATGGAAAATTTAATTAAAAAAAAGCTTGTAAAAAAACGCGACGGCACGCCAAAAACAGTGCGTTCCTCTGTTGAGCATATATAGAGGTAAACCATCTGAGGGTATACGAGGCTGGTAATAGTGGGTATACTCCAACTATTATATCACTCCCACTTGACCCGCTTTCTCCCAAACGAAACCTGGCATCCAGGGGCTATTTATTTCTCTCTCGGCAACAAACCATGACAAAATCCTCTCGCTGCACTGCATCTCGTTCGACTATCGTTCTAGATTAGTGAGAATGGGTGAGTTGATGTGTGAGGTCGCGGCTGCCGTAACTGATTGATAGAATATCACCGACGTGTGCTCCGCCGCTATAAATACCCTCGTTGTTTGTGAGAACTCGATACGTCCAGTTCGATATATTGATATCGGGCCTTTGATTATATTTGATTGCTACTGATTATTGCCGTCTCCTGCGGAGTGTCGGTATACCTGCTACTGCATGGAGTTAACAAATCTAAGATACTTTCAGAGTGTGATCATTCATTGAATTCAAAATATCTGTATGCAGTTTGCTTGGTAGGTATTCTTGGATCAAAGTTAATGGTCGCTATTGCTCTGATTAGTTGGAACACTGCTACCAGCCATGCAGTGGTTGATAACGATATGAAGTTCACAACTGTCTAATCTAAGATGGTAGGAAAAGGTCATCTGTGATTTAATTGCACATTATTATCACGATTTTCTGGTTCCAAACGTGGCACCAATCATAGCTGTTATCTTTTTATTTTATTAATAATATTAGGTTTGCGTTTAATCGCCAACTCGCCTGATGTTAAGTGATGATGCGGAAGTACGATGGAGCACGCTTGCCTAGAAAGAAACCGATTCACTCATTTGAAGACACCCAGATTGTAACTATCGAGAAACAGATTCAGGCAGCGCATTCCACAGACTGGTAGTTCCTACAATAATAGTGGAATCAAAGCGCTTCGTACGGGTTTTCAGAATATCAACCATAAAGCGGTGTTGTTTGTTTAGTGTTTCATCTTTGGTTAGTTTGATCTTATTTGGGTCTTGCAATGTTACCGACCCTAACCATAGAGGTCACCAGGTTCACTGCCAGCTAGAAACGGTTATCAATTCACACCCTCGCCCCGTCCTCACGAGTACTCATTAATTAGCTGAGTGTACTAACTTGGTGGTCGGTTCACGGCTTGGTTATCTGCGACTCATATAATCTCCAATAGTTTGTTTCTGTAATAATATTTATCAACTTATCGGGTATGCCTACTTTCCACGTGAGGCAGTGGAAAATTTTAATTTACGAAAACCTGTTATTTGATTATAGGTTGTACGTAGGATGTGGAGACAGGAGGCGGACAAGTCTAAATTTGGTTCACGTTAGAGTAAGCTTGGCCTGGCTAGAGTTAGGCAGGTACTTTATGGTTTTCTAACATCATCGTTGATTTGATCAAGTGCGGGGTATAATCATTCTCTCACGCTAGTGCCAGGTCTTCCGTCTTTCTAAACAAATCTAATTATTATCAACCCATTCAAGGGCGGATCCAGGATTTTTTTCTAGGAGGGGTACAAGGGGCGGACGAGCAGAAAAAAATCAATTCCAGCCAGAAATAGAAAAGAGTTTCACATGAGTTTTCTCATGTTCCTTCTGTTATTTTATTCATATATTTTAACAACTCTATATTATAATTTGATTTGCTTCTAAGTAGGTATGTGATGCCACTTACTGTGATGGAATCTCCACAGTACACAAAAATACCGTCGGGGGGGGGGGGTACGTCCCCCCCTTAATCCGCCCCCCCCTTGAACCCATATTATTAAAGTGCTACCTACGTACATCTACCTTATAATATTATGATCTACCAAAACACTGTATTATCTGACGGCATGTAAGTAACGCAGGTTTATCTACGGTTAATAATGAACTGAGATATTTCGCTACTGTACGCAATTATCAGCGTTTATTGGACAAATTGAAGCAATTGCTGATATCTCGCGGACTGACCGGCCACTGACGCACACTACTACATCACATGGTTCGGACCAGCAGAGAACTCGAGAACTTACAACTCTGCTCGAAATTACTTTTTTTATTGGAAATAATGAATGGAATAAAAAAACTGGACAAGAGCTTTTCGAAATGCGAAAATTCAAATTCGAATGAACTATAGAAGTTAGAATGTTTTAAATAATTAGGACGGACGGATAGTCAGACAGATGGACGGACAAAAAGATAGACAGAACCAAAGCAGAACGAACTTATAAGGGTTCCTTGTAGTTCTACGGAACCCTCAAAATAAGCTAGATACTGTAATAATCCTTTACTATTCGTGGAAACAACAATAAAAAACATATTACACTAAAACTGTTTTTTTTTTAAATTGGTTATAAGTAGGCTTGCGTTATGCCTCCACCATGCCTGATGTTATGTGATGATGCGGTCTGCAATGTCTAGAAGAAACTGATTTACTCACGACTTGAACACATGCATTCAGAGGCCGTACCGTCACCTGTTCTAAGCGATTCATTATAGGTGTCTGCGGAAAATCACGCGAACGCACATCGAGATACGGTTTGCGGTCGCGCAATTTGTCGCAATCACCTCACCAGAATCGCTGCAATAGAAGCCGAAACATTAACTATTTCGTCTAGCTGTCAGCTTACGCTTGGGTGCAAGGTGCTGTGAGGCCCATCGCTGTCAGTGTGGTACTGCTGTTGACCAGCTCGGTCACCATGGTCTCTCTTGCTCGAGAAGCGCTGGTCGTATTGGCCGACACGCTAGCCTGAACGACATCATACGCAGGGCTCTTTCCACCGCCAATGTCGCAGCTGTGCTCGAACCGAGTGGTCTTGCGCGCGACGATGGAAGGAGGCCTGACGGTATGACACTTGTGCCCTGGAGGTTGGGGCGGCCCCTTGTATGGGACGCAACTTGTGTCGATACTTTGGCGCCGTCACATCTTCCTGAGACACAGGGTAGGGCTGGCGCGGCTGCCAATTCGGCAGAGCAGCACAAGCGACGCAAATATGCTAACCTCGGCAGTGGTTATATATTTGAGGCGTTTGGGGTCGAGACATTGGGCCCTTGGGGACCGGGAGCTCACCTCATTTTCAAAAATCTTTCAGAGCGCCTGGTTAATGCGACGCGTGACCAAAATGCTGGCGTGTTTCTGGCTCAACGCATAAGCATTGCCATTCAACGTGGTAATGCCGCCAGCATGCTGGGTACGCTGCCAACTGGTAGTGGGCTTGAGCATTTAGATTGTCTTTAGACCTTCAACGGTCTATGGGCAGTCTAACTGTATTTGTAGTTTTAGTTATAGCTTGTATTATGTTTAGATAATAAAGGCACTTGCCCAGAAAAAAAAAAAAAAAAAAAAAAAAAAAAAAAACATTAACTATACAATATTATAAAGATGAAAGATTTGTATGTAAGTATGTTTTTCTTTTTCCGAAACTAGTTTCGAAACTTGGTTTCGAATATGGCCGAAGCGTTTGTAACGAATCGGCTCAAAAAGTACTGGACAGATTTTAAAAATTCTTTCACAATTTGAATGCTACATTATCACTGATTAATATAGGTTATTTTAATTGGCTAAATAACTATACCCGTGCGGAGTCGGGGCGGACCGCTAGTATTAAATACACAGTGAGTAAAGGTAGTGTGCATGTGTTTGTTCCAGAGAGGCAGCAGTACGATGACGTCGGCGGTGGACAGCCTCCTCCCGGGGAGGCTCGAGGCAAACATGAACGGTCACCACAACGGTACCGGGGTCTCTCTCAATGGCTCGGGGCCCCTCCACAACGGCACGGGGGCCCTCAACGGCGATGCGCGCAGCTGGGAGCAGCAGTTCCTGCCGCCCGCGCTACGCATCGACGACCACGCTCGCGCCCAGCAGGTGACCCCTCGCAGCACACTACATACATATATTATATATATATATATATATATACATACATATATACCTACATACATACATACACATATACATACATACCAGTATTATTAAATAGGGAAGATACACACTCAACTCCGGAATGCATAAGACTTGGAGACTGGTCAGATGTAACCTGGACACAAGGCGTCATATTCTGCTATTTCCATCCTAGAAAATTTACCAGTTACGGGACCGCGGGCAAAGCTAGTGCTAGAACTTACATGGAGCGTACAGGTTGACTCGCAGCAGATGATTGCATGTCGCTGATAGCGCCTTTGTCTCTGGAACTTCTTCACAGGATGACCAACTACAGGCCATACATGAGGCATCTTGTATGGGACGGATATGTGTCGATACTTTGGCGCCGTCACATCTTCCTGAGACACAAGGTAGGGCTGGTGCGGCTGCCAATCCGGCAGAGCAGCACAAGCGACGCAAATATGCTAACCTCGGCAGTGGTTACATATTTGAGTCGTTTAGGACGAGACATTGGGTCCTCGGGGACCAGGAGCTCACCTCATTTATAAAACATCATAGTCACGTACTGTAACTCATTTATAATAATTGCATCGTGTTATGCACGCGCTATAAGTGATACTTTATCCTGAATTAGCGCCAATGCAGGGCGCCTGTACAGCGATGATAACTTGTTCTGTTTCAACACTTGACAAGTGTGGAAGCAGTTCAGCTTCAACTATTGTAAGAGGAGCGAGACCAGACTAAAAGGTACTATAAACAATATTCTGTCATAGTAGGTATGTCATTGAGTATATTTCCAGCTCTGTTATCTCATCAGATTAGACAAACAGGAAGATATTATAATATGGTCAGATGTCATGGCGGGTACGGATGCATCTGACCTATCTTGGCTTGGTCTTTACTTGAACTTTGTCTATGCTTGAACTCACCCTGCAGACGACCTTGCCACCTTTGTTTATGCATGTGGACTATTAGTTAGTTCATTGGTGTCGCTGCGAGGTTCTTAGTGTGCGTGATTTTTTTTAAAGTGTGCTGCACCTTATCAAAAATACTAGTGTTTACTACTTGTAGACACTATGCGCCGTGCGGTCCCCGCGGTGGACGGTGCACCACGCGTTGGACGATGCACCACGCGGTGGACGGTGCACCACGCGGTGGACGGTGCTCCACGCGGTGGACGGTGCTCCACGCGGTGGACGGTGCTCCACGCGGTGGACGGTGCACCACGCGGTGGACGGTGCACCACGCGGTGGACGGTGCACCACGCGGTGGAAGGTGCACCACGCGGTGTACAGTAGCTAGATGTATCTATTATTTACTAAATTCCATCATATCCTCTATATCCACGTTCCCAAATTCTGTAACATAAGTACATACATAAGATGTCGGCGGGAGGTGCGCGCGCGCATGCCCCTAACGAAGCTAATGAGCACAATTGGCTGGAGCGCCAGCGCCTGATTGATTCCAGCGCTCCGACAACTTACAGCTTTGCTTTTCATTTACAATTCACCATGAAAACTACATAAATATACACAATGAGAAATAAGAATTCATAAGAAGTTGATATATAGGTACCTACTTAAGGTTTGTACCATTACTTTTATACATATAGGTACTATATTATAATAGCGAGATAACTTGCTAACAAGTGTAATATATAAAAGTATTTTGATTTGTTCATTACATGTTGTATACGCTACGCCCCGCGGTTTCACCAGCGGGGATTAGATTACTCCTTATAACCATCAGCTATCTAACAGTGAAAGTCCCGTCAAAATCGGTCCAGCTGTTTCGGAGTCCACAGAGAACATACACCATCACCTTTATCATACATAATTACATATATAGATTTAATAGTAATGTCTCCTGCCTGCAGTGTTTTTTGTTGTTATCGGTGGTAATCGCTGACACCTCCCGAATGTCATATTTTATGGCACCCCGTGCGTTGTTTATATGAGTTTCATGTCATACGTATATCAGTTATATGGCGGCAATTATATTTAATAGCTTTAATTTGAGCTACTTAGTAGGTACTTAGTTACGCAAGCCGTGATAGCAGAGTTGTTATAATCATACCTACTGATTGCTTTATTTTTTGCTTTTACTTTTTCAAAAATTAGTACATTGTAATGTTACGAACGTTAAAGAATCTATTATAATTATAATAGCAATCAAAATGTACGTCAGTTGCTTATTGAATAAAAGGATGTCTTTTAATAGGTACCTCCCAAAAATAATGAGTTACGACCCTGGGGACGTATTGTAAATAATTTATGTGTCTAGGAAGACGTAGCTATAAGCTCGTATAAAAAAGTTGAGTGATATAATTATATAGGTACAGTATACCTACCTAATGACATATTATATGAAATATACCAATACCTACCAAATAAATAGAGAAATCTCAAAGAAGTTAATTCTCCGGTATAGGTACACCTATAACTAATTTTAATTGAAATGTCCTTCACACCAATTGCAATGTCCAGGATCAATATATAATGTATGTTTGTAAGTGTTTGTTCCTACTGAACTTCGTATTGGTTACCGGATTCTGATCTTTGATGTGAATAATTACATTATAATATGTAAGCTTCATGATACTGAAAAAAACAATGGTTCCGAAGGGACCTACGCTCGGGTTTCTTGTCAATAATATTTAGAAATGTTTGTAAGGCGTAAGGAAGAATGCGTATTGTTTGTACCTTCATAAAATTCAACGTAAATGTTTCACCTATAAAGGCAGCATGTAAACTAACATTCACTCGAAATGTCTTAGCCGACGTATATCACGTGTTATACCTAGGTAATCACTAAGGTAGTGTTCTACTGGTACAAGAAATACATTCCTAGACAGCGAGTAGCGCGATGCCCCGATGCAGCGCAAATATGAGTTACAAATAATCCTGTAATGATAATTGCAATTTGGATAAATTAATAAAATTAAAATAATATAAACAGTAGAGGCCCCGCGACACCTCCCTGCGTGTGTTGGTGCGCGTAGATTGCTCTCACGTCGTGCCCTCTACATGCTCTTTCTTATCTCTCTGCTAAGCTTCTAATTACTTTAATAATTAGATACTCGTAAAGATTAGGCTCTTTATTATCATAATTGCGTTGCAAATAATTATAATAGATATAGTAAACTCGTAACACATGTTGTTTGTTTGTTTTTAACATTGTATGTTATGTTAAATTTGATTTGAATTCTTACTGACTACACTACAATAATTCTATAGTTTTATGCGCAAGTGCTTTTATTAACTAAACAAAGCTAAAACTAACACTACAAATACAGTTAGACTGCCCATAGACCGTTGAAGGTCTAAAAACAATCCAAATTCTTGATGGTGAATAACAATGGAACCTGATACCTTATTATAGATGTCTTATCGTGATTCGGATTGTGATCGTGATCGCGTGCCATCTCACTTGCGCACGTGGTGCGAGTAAGTAGATGCGAACGGGACGGCATGCAATCTCGATCACAATCAAACTTCTATAATAAGGCCGCTGATCAGATCTGACAATTGACAAATTTTTCTTTTGGAAAACAACACATATTTGTTGGAGATCTGCGTGTTCTCTCTCACTGATCTAGCCAACGTACCTAGTTAGAATGATTCCTAATATGTAATTATGTATAGAAATATTCATCAGTCACCCAAATCACACATGTAATCGTCAGGCTTCCCCAAACCATTCCTAAGTCAACACAATCAAGTGTGGGGTGTTTGAGCGTTTGCGTGTTTTCTATAATATTACATAGAGTTTGGATGTTTTCGATGGTATCTCTATAATGAAGCGTCGGTCAGCCAGACAGGTCCACGCGCGGCTCTCGTGCCTGCAAGTAATTATGTTTGTACTGTCGGTTGGTCAAATAAATAAACTGTTCGTACTTTCCCTGATTCCGTCTTAACTAACTATAACAATACTTGTGTCGACACTTTGGCGCCGTCACATCTTCCTGAGACACAAGGTAGGGCTGGTGCGGCTGTCAATTCGGCAGAGCAGCACAAGTGACACAAATATGGTAACCTCGGCAGTGGTTACATATTTGAGGGGTTTGGGGTCGAGTCATTGGGTCCTTGGGGACAAGGAGCCCACCTATTTTTCAAAAATCTATCAGAGCGCCTGGTTAATGCGACGCGTGACCAAAATGCTGGCGTGTTTCTGGCTCAACGCATAAGCATTGCCATTCAGGGTGGTAATGCCGCCAGCATGCTGGGTACGCTGCCAACTGATAGTGGGCTTGAGCATTTGGATTGTCTTTAGACCTTCAACAATCTATGGGCAATTTCAATTTCAAATTGAAATTGTAATTGGTCTATGGACAGTCTAACTGTATTTGTAGTGTTAGTATTATATTAGCTTGTATTTTGTTTAGTGAAGACACTTGCCCATACATACTAACTATAAAATGTGGTTCTTCAAAAGGGCTGTTAATAGTCTTTAAGGATCGGCAACGTATCTGTGATGCCCCTGGCGATGCAGGTATATAAAGGCGACGGTGATCGCTTACCATCAGGCGGCCCGTCAGCATGTATGCCACATATGGCATTAAAAAAAAACAATAACAAAATTACAAGCAATTGACTGCCCCGGTGGCTCAGTTGGTAGTGAACCTATCTTCTGTGCTTGGGGGCGTGGGTTCGATTCCCATCTAGGACAAACATTTGTGTGATGAACATTTGTGTTTGTCCTATGTCTGGGTGTTAATATCTATTTAAGTATGTATTTAAAAATATATATGTACGTATATCAGTTTCTGGCAGCCATATTACAAGCTTTGCTTAGTTTGGGGTCAGATGACCGTGTGTGCAAATGTCCCAGTTATTTATTTATTTATTTATTTATTTTATTTAATTATCGTTTCTCACGTAGTATATAATTATATAGATCGATGTTTCTCACAAACCCCCTCGTTCTCAACAAGTGGTTACTTCTTGTCATCAAGTACCTATCTGAGAGATTTCTCCGACAACAGTAATCATTGCGAAGTTTAATCACTTTACTGCAGATAAATTAAATTTACAAGATCGATGGGTTCGTGGTAGCTTCATTGATCTATGATCATCAATCAAATGAAGGTTTCGTTAAACTTTTCTGATGTTTTTATCGAAGTTGTTTTCTCTCATCGACGCGACCAGCTGCGTAGGCAGGTCCATCAATATAATATCTACCTCAGTAATTACTCGAGTAAGTTTGATTCGAAGGTCGAGATCGGGACAAGCAGTTGTCAAATAGTTTGTGATTGTAAGTGATTGAATTATAAGATTCACCCTCAGATTCATAAACGTAATAAAGGTCACTCGAATACTCACGTCACCCTCAAGTGATGTTTTTATGTGAAAAACATCACTTGAGGGTCACGTGAGGATTCGAGGTACCTTTATTTACGTCTTTGAATATAGAGCTATGATGGTAAGATAGAAAAATAAAGAAAAAAAATGTGATCAGCGTGACATTCTTAACGGGCGGTTATCCGAGTCGCGTAGGCAACAAAACGCTCCCTCAGCCCCCGCCAAGTTATAGCGACGCCATGCTAGTCAAGACGCCCGCGGGGGGAGTGCAACGACAAAAACGAGCATAGGTCCGACCTCGATGACGCCTGGCGCGGCACTGAACGCGGCGCGCCAAAATTCTCGCGTCCTTTTTACGCTTTTAATTTCACTAAAAAACGACACTATTCACTATGAAAAATCTATCCAAATAAACGAATGTTGAATAAAATTGCCTTTCAGTACATGCAATTTCCAGGTTGTTACGAGCTTTCATTGGAGCAAAAAATAAAAAAAATAAACTAAGTCGACTTTGTTTCAGATTTTTTTTTATCGAGGAAAGTTTATTCCTTCGTTTTTTGAACAAAATCATAAACTCAAACACAGATGTATCTGTGACATGTATTTTTTTCCAACTCAAATATTGTAATTTAACTGAAATTTTTTTTTTATTTAAAACCGTCAAATTTGGTATAAGAGGCTCTTAACTCATTTTCGATAAAAGTGTCAGTTAGTTAATATTCGCTCTACGGATATTATGTTTTTATGCCATAGGTGGCAAACAAGCAGATGGGCTGCCTGATGGTAAGCAGTTACCGTCGCCTACGGATACTAGTAACACCAGCGGCATTACAAATACGTTGCCGACCCTAGGTTCGCCTTTTGAACAACATGTTTTCACGTTTTAACGTTAGGTATAATTATAAAAATGGTCTTTGAATAAAAATGTACCTACATATAAATAAGAGTGTGAAAAGTCGATACTATCAGCTATCTACATGTTGAACATCCCTCAAGTTCAAGTATTGAGAAAGGCTATATCGTTTGATATCCTCGTTGAAACATTGGTTGATTGTTCGCTTGCTGAGACTCCACTGATACTGTATGGACGGCAGTATAGAATTGTCGGTGACGTGTTTCCAGATCGAGCGCGTGCTGTCCGGGCTGGTGGTGTGCGGAGACACGCTGCGCCGGCTGGCTGAGGTGTTCGAGAGCGAGGTGGAGGCAGGTCTGCAGCAGCGCCCCTCCTCGCTGCAGATGGAGAACACGTACGTGCCCGAGCTGCCCGACGGCACAGGTACCTCCGCTACTTCACACTCCTGGGTGTCTCCACGAGACTTGCACATTTGTTTGAGGCTGGTTGCTTCACACATACACCTGTAGTACTCGTGAAGTGAGGTAACAGCTTCCGTCGTGGCCTGATGTTCAATCATAGTCTGCGACCTAACTCTTCAGTACTATGTGTAAGGATACGAGACATGAATGAATGTGATCATCATCCACTTATTTGGATACGCAACAAGGGCTGATCCAGGATTTTTCTGGGAGTGCCCACTAGTGCCCACAAGGAGCGGACGGGCAAAAAATTCGCAATTCCAGCCAGAAATAGAAGAGTTTCACTCATGTTCTTTCTGTTATTTTATTCATATATTTTAACAACTCTGATAATTTGATTTGCTTCTAATGTACTGTGATGGAATCTCCACAGTACACAAAAAAAAAACTTATTAAATGAAACAGTTGGTAAAGTTTGTTTTTTGATAATTCCAGAGGAAGGTGTGTTCCTCGCGCTGGACCTCGGCGGCACCAACTTCAGAGTGCTGCTGTTGGAGCTGAAAGAAGGACAGCTCGTCAGAGAAGACGTCCAACATTACCACATTAGGTAGAAACATAAATGATAATATTTTCTTTCCAAAGAAAAAGTGTGAGGTGTGATTTTATAAACACGAACTGACTTCCAGTGACGAGCTGCGGATCGGCCCCGGAGTGGACCTGTTCAATTTCCTGGCGGACTGCGTGCAGGACTTCCTCAAGAGTGAAGGCATGGAGAAGGATTCCTTCTCACTCGGTAATTACACGATATTAATCTTACTACGTGATCATTTCAATTGCTCATTTACCTAATAGAGATTTGCGTCTATTTATTTATTTTTTCCTTCGATAGACTCACGTTATGTGTGCTCTGGCTTCACCTCGGCCTCCATTCCATCGAAATACTTAACAACAGTGTTATTATACCTACTATTCGTGACGTTTCTTGTTTTCCAAGATAGTAATGAGTGATATTGTGTTGCGTGTTAGGTTTCACGTTCTCGTTCCCGATGAAGCAGCACTCGATCTCGTCCGGCGAGCTGATCACGTGGACGAAGAGCTTCAAGTGCGGTGGCCTGGCGGGAGTGGACGTGGCCGCGCTGCTGCAGAGCTGCCTGACCGCGCGCGGCCTGGACGTGCGCGTGCGCGTGCTGCTCAACGACACCACAGGCATGACTACTAATAACTACTTATATATACAACATAACGCAACACTCGATTTGTATATGTGTGCTGAGGATCCGCCCGCGGGTTGATCGCGGTAATCTCCCACGTTCCCTCTATTTCTGGGACAAAATATGCATGCATATAATTTTTTTTGCTAATATTATTATTGTGCAGACAAAGTTAGTTTGGCAAGTATAGTAAGTATGATGTATGTATGCGTGTGTGCAGGCACGCTGGTGGCGGGCGCACAGCGCGACCGGCGCGTGGGCGTGGGCGTGATCCTGGGCACCGGGTCCAACGGTTGCTACATGGAGCGTGCGGCGCGCGTGCGTCACTGGGAGGCCGCGCATGACGCCGTGCGGGACGTGGCGGTGGACGTCGAGTGGGGGGCCTTTGGAGACAACGGCTGCATCGAGTTCATCAAGACGGACATCGACCGCGAGGTGGACCGCCGCTCGCTGCTGGTCAACTCCTTCACGTGAGTCTCTCTCTTACACACTACGTACTGGCGCCACGCGGGGGCGCCATTCTCCTCCACTTGGATCCATCTTCGATATCGTGTTTACATGTCGGACAATCTGTTTTGGAGAGGCCTATGTTCAGAAATTGAAGAAAAAAGGCTAAAAATTAAAAAAGAAGTTGAAAGTAATTAACAGCTTTCAGGGTTATATCGTGAAGTTTGGATTCCACCTCCTGATGAATTGAATTAATTACGTGTGTGTCTGTGTAGGCGTCGCTAGCCCATGGCCCAGAAGGGGGGTGGGGGCTTAGTAAGTTATTATTATGGAGGATGAGAAAAATATGAATTGTAGGCACAGGCAAGAAGTGATAGTGAATTTATTCGAGTTTAAACGTGCGGAATTTATCGGCAAAGTAAGACAATTGCACGGCCTTAGAACTTTGGTTTCTTTGCAGTTGGCTACATTTTTTTACTGCCCCTCCCTGCCCCCCCTGGCGACGCCTTGGCTAAGACGTCGTTAACCATTCCACGATGTACGTTCCAGGTTCGAGAAGTGCATCGGCGGCAAGTACCTGGGCTCGGTGCTGGCCATCTCCCTGGCGGCGCTGGCGCGCGCGGGACTGTTCCCCGGTACGCCCGCGCACGACGCGCTGCTCACCGCAGACCTCAGTCTCTTTGAAGAGTGAGTTACTGTTTACAGTTGTGAGTCGTACTAGTCGCCACCGCCTGAAAGTTCATCAATGGAAGTCGCACACTGTGCGATTCACACGATCCTTCTTGCCTCCTCCAACATGTGGAATGAGCTACCTTCCGCGGTGTTTCCAAGAAGCTACAACATGGGGTTCTTCAAAAGGCGAGTTAATAGAGTCCTTAAGGGTCGGCAACGTATTTGTGATACCTCTGGTGTTGCTATTATCCGTAGGCGACGGCGACTGCTTACCATCAGGCGGCCCTTCTGCTTGTTAGTGCCTCACCGCTGTCTACAACTGAATACTGAATCCTAGATATAATTATCTTTATGAACATACAACTAAACCTCCTTTGTTTGAATTTTATTTTATCTACGTGATACGCCAAGCCCTTGAGGTAAAATTAAGTAACAAAATAAAATTGTATAATGGTTATAGCTTTCAAGTCATGGCTGGCCAAAATTTGATGAAACTAGCTGTTGCCCGCCCCTTTGTATAATACATAATACGCGAAGACTTTCACATAAACTTCAACTTAACTTTCAATCTTCCTCCTCTTTATCCTTATCCTTAATTCGTCCCTTTTTGCAAAATCTTTTCTTAGCTGATCCCTACGAGGAATCTACCTACTACCAGCTACCAAAGTCAGAAGTCAAGATTAAGCTCTAACACAATCTATTAAGTAGGCATATAGGTATGTGCCGTAGCGCCCAGTGACGATAACCTCGCACACGTTGTTCCAGGGAGAACTGCTCGGGTAAGAGCGCGCGCACGCTGGAGGTGCTGCGGCGCGTGCTGCCGGGCGCCACGCTCTCCGCCGAGGACGCGCTCGTGGCGCAGCACGTGGCGCAGGTCATCTCCAACCGCGCGGCGCAGCTCATCTCCGTCTGTGAGTCCGCCTGCCTCGCCCCTCCACCCCGCCTGCCTCGCCCCTCCACCCCGCCTGCCTCGCCACTCCACCCTCCTGCCTCGCCCCTCCACCCCGTATGCCTCGCCCCTCCACCCCGCCTGCCTCGTCCCTCCACCCCGCCTGCCTCGCCCCTCCACCACGCCTGCCTCGCCCTTCCACCCTGCCTGCCTCGTCCCTCCACCCCGCCTGCCTCGCCCCTCCACCCTCCTGCCTCGCCCCTCCACTCCGCCTGCCTCGCCCCTCCACCCCGCCTGCCTCGGCGCGCTCCGCTTCCTAGCTATATCTATACTTTACAGTCTACATGATCCTGGCAACGTTCCGGCCTTGTAGTGCGATACGCTATCACAGGCTGTAGATTTCTGTCTCAAACCACAATCTCATCCAGACGTTCGTTTACACTTCTAACACGAGACACTATTACTCCTGGCGGGCTTCTGACACGTGACACTTGGGTATCACGGAGTTGTCTTGTTCCGCCAACTACGAGTATACCTAATCAATTCGAAAAAATACTTTTCTTGAATATGCTTGCTTTGATCATTTATTTGACATTCCTTCTACGAGATAAATAGAAACTGTTGTGCTGGCCAATTCAATGACAGATAACGTCAGAATGCGTACCTAAGCCACAGTGAGCCGCACCCGCGTTCCACGCAGGCCCAGCTAGGCCCAGCAGTAATAGTGTTCCGTGCACACCGCTTATCTAACATACACTATTTCCATTCAACTGTAATAGCTGTAATAGCATTGTAAAGCTAAATAAAAATGATTTCTCAGTTTTCTTATATCGGGGTACTTGCTAATGTTGCGTTCAAATCGTACCATAAGTGATATATCAGAATTCGCGTTTTATATTCAGCGTTTGACAATGATATTGCAGTCGTCAGAGCAAGTAGATGAATGGAAGTAGTGTAGTGGTCTGTGGCCACGTGAGCCGGAAGCGGGGAGAGAGGCGCTGTGTGAAAAACTAATCCAGAAATATTCCCGGCAATATTTGACTTAGCGGTAAGAAATCGTAGAGACCAATGTCGTAATCGCCCATCTAAAACCACCTTAGGCAAGCGTGCCCCTTCGTAGACAGTATAATCTGTATGGGATCGATTATCTACAACACTATACCGATTTCAATAAGGGATCTAAAATCAGAACTAAAAAAACTTTTAGTCAAGAAATGTTATTACAAAGTTAATGATTTTAAAAATGATAAATTTTAGTAATGACTGCAGTAGGTCAATTTGTTTATCATACAATTAAAGTAATGTCTATCTTTCAACTATTTATTAATAACATCATATCTGAACTATTTAAATTAATTATTATTATTTTATTTATTTCGACAGTTAATTTAATTAATACTTTTTAATATAAATAATTCTTACTGTATTTTAATACCTCTGTCTAGATTTGTACGCCTACAAACTAGGCAAAACATGATACAAAGTGACTAATATTTTAACCCACCTATGGTGCATGCGTTTTTAAATGTGTGTATGATTTACTCGTGTATTGTGAAAATAAATAATCTTTATGCTTAGAATAACTACACAAAGAAACCAAGTACCTACATTCGCAAAATTTAAGCCTTTCAAATGGTGTCACATATAGCTCCAAAAAAAATATTAAACTTTTAGTATGACAATTTGCGCGGTGAAATCGTACCACAACAAGTCAGAAAAGCAGCATAAGAGTTATGGTGTGACATTCCACAGGTAATCCATTAATTTCCTTGCTTAAATCGCTTAAAATACCAATCGAAACGTAAGCTACAAAGCGAATTTATAGCTTACGTTTTGAGAAGGCGTTGTTTGGAAAACTACCTTCTCTGAGTAGTTATTCTAAGTCTATGTTTATGTTTGTGATGGTGTGATGTAACGTTGTTGTGGCAGGTATCTCCACGCTGCTGCGGCGCATGGAGCGTGAGTTCGTGGCGGTGGCGGTGGACGGGTCCGTGTTCAAGCGACACCCGCGGATCGCCGCGCTCATGCACAAGTACATCGCGCTACTCGCGCCCGACTGCCCGGTGAGCACACTCCGCTGCAGAACCTACTCTTGGACTATATCATCATCATCATCATTTCAGCCGTAGGACGTCCACTGCTAGACATAGGCCTCCCCCATCGATCTCCAAAAGGGCCGGTTGGAAGCGGCCTGCATCCAGCGTTTCCCTGCGGTCTCTTTTATCTCGTCTATCCATGTTGTGAGTGGACGTCCTTCGCTGCGCTTACGGGTCCGTGGTCTCCATTCCAGAACCTTTCGGCCCCATCGGCCATCTGTTCTGCGTGATATGTGCCCTGCCCACTGCCATTTCAACTTGCTAATCCGGTTAGCTCGGACTATGTGATAACACTGAATCTCAAACTACCTTCAAATTATTCTCTGATAATAAAATTTATTCAACTGACTTTGTTAAACTAAACAGACCTACAGACTTTACCTACAGACATGCTTTGAATGTACGTGCGACAGCCATCCACCGGTGACATAATAATATAATACTACATTTACACTTATTATACACTAGCGGTCCGCCCCAGCTTCGCACGGAAAAAGTCAGTGAAAGAATTTTTCAAATCGGTTCAGTAGTTTCAGAGCCTATTCAATGCAAACAAACAAACAAACAAACAATCAAATCTTTCCTCTTTATAATATTAGTATAGATTACTAGCTGCGCTCGCGGTTTCACCCGCGTGGTGATAATGATGAAAAGTAGCCTATATCACTCTCTAGCCTTTGAAATATACCCAAGCAAAAAATCAGGTCGATCCGTTGCTCTGTTGTTGCGTGAAAGAGGAACAAACAAACACACTTTCGCATTTATAATATTGAGTATGATGATTGTTTTGTTCTTTATTAACAAACGTGAAGCGTTGCAGAGGCCTTCAGTCGGCTTCAGAATACTCCGACATCAGTGGACAACTCAGCAGAAATTATTCTTTGCAATAATATATAATATAATCTCTAAATAACCTGAAATATAATTCCAAAATGATTCAAATATGTCGGAGTGGTTGTCTAATGTACCGTGTCCCGGTGCAGTTCACGCTGGAGGGGGCGGAGGACGGCAGTGGCAAGGGGTCTGCGCTGACGGCCGCTATCGCAGCCCGCATCGCGGCGCGCGCAGCCTCCTAGCCGCGCCTGCGCAGTGCGCACCCACTCCGCGACCACGTGATGCCACACGTCACCACCTCGGTCGGTTCTCTGAGCTAGCGTGTCCACAGTTACAGTACTGTGACTGGACCAGAGAGATGACGTCTGTAGTGAGTACCGTACAGAGAGCAACCGGTGCTGCTGGTGCGCTGCCGCGACACGCTGCGTGCTGCTGTTAGCGCCGGGGTGTAAGGAACGGGGTGTAGGGAGCCGAGACACGTGGGGCTAATGGAAGCCATCTCAGTAACGTTGATATTGTACATGTGATGTCGATACGCTCAGTTTATAGATTAGTTCTCTACTTGTATGACTGATATTACTTTAGTGGAAATTATGGAATTTCGAATAATAGCCCAGTCGAATTAGCTAAAAATATGCTTGAGATTTACAAAAATTTGAAGCAGCAATTTTCCTTCGGAATTCGTTGGGGGGGGGGGGGGGGGTACACATTCATTCACTGGTAGTCTAAATTCAAAAAGTAGGGATACCAAAGTTGTTTTTTTTTCATGAATAATAATTTTTAATTTACTAAATTTATTTTAAAGGGTCTTTTTTTGTATCTTGAATAACTCATTTATTTTAAATTTTACACGGAAAATAGTCATATCAAAAGTTGTTTAAAATTAAATTTCCTACAATTTTGGTTCTCATAAATTTTTTCATAAGATCGTTTTTTTTTCGATTTATACCCGAAGAGATGGGGGTGAATTTTTGTTTATCGAACAACTCGTTTATTTTTTATTTTACGCGAAAAATTGTAATAAACAAAGTTGTTCACCCCCAACTCTTCTCAGGTATAAATCGAAAAATATCGATCCTACGAAAAAAATTATGGGAACCAAAGTTGTAGGAAATTTAATTTTAAACAACTTTTGTGATAACTATTTTCCGTATAAAATTGAAAATAAATGAGTTATTCAAGATACAAAAAATAACCCTTTAAATCAAGATGGCGGATGCAACAACAACTTTGGTATCCCTACTTTTTGAATTTAAACTACCAGTGACCCCAACGAATTCCCCAACGAATTCCGAAGGAAAATTGCTGCTTCCAATTTTTGTAAAATCTAAAATACTAATTCGACTGGGCTATAAGTACGTTTTGTTGAGGATAGTGAGGGTTGGGTAGGTATAGTGAGTGACTGAGTGAGTGAGAGAGTGACGCTCGCCGGTCGAGCTCTGTGTGTTTTATAAACATGTTACGTTAGTTAGTGAAACTTGTAGAGCTAAGTGTAGATACAGGTATTTGTTATACTTTATATGTATGTATAGATGATTCCCAGCGTTTACTAGATCTTACCTATATATCTACATCGAGAGCTAAAATCGAACCCAAACACGTCTTGTACACGTGGTTTGTCCACGTGGACAGGACGTGTTCTTTAAGTTTGTTTTCAGTTGTAAGTACATTAGTTAAGGATTATTGTAGATATAAGATGACATATCGTGCCATACTCAGTAGTTTAGCGCCTAACTATCTCACTTGAGACTTTACCAGTTAATCAGCTTTATCTATTCAGTTAATATTACGAGAATTCCTGATTTTTCTAGTTTTATTATTGCCATGCAAAAGAGAAACTTAGTTTTGCAAAATTTTATATAAGTATTTGGGAAGAACTTAAATTAATATATACCGGGTTTTCCCCGTGATTTTATCGAGTAATAGATTAATGACTGACATTGTGTCTGTTGACATGTGTGGGTATGATGTATACAATATATATGTAATATACATACCATATATTATTTTTAAATATTTTTTACCTAATTTTAAAATGCTATATTACTGTTTTGGTATACATTAATAAGAAAAGCCTCTGGGATCATTACTATATATCTTACCATAAATTATGCCCGTATAAAATAATGATTTTTTATCTTTTTGTATTTGGATATATACTTACACATATAAATATGTTATATGTATGTGAGGGAACATGGCAGCTTCACGTCTCGATACCGACTTTATAAACAGTTCCAAATGAAAAAGTTTGTAAACAATGTTTTTTTTTTCAATTACTATCACAATATAAAGCTGTTATAATGTTGCATTTATGGTTAAAATACTTTTAGAAAATGTTGTTACGATAGATTAAGTATATTTTTTTATATATGAAAATGTATATAAATTTTGTTACTCAAAAAATATAATTATATGATTTGGATACAAATGACTAGTCTATAATTTCCCTCTTCCCTTAAAAGTAAAAAGCAGTAGATTTAGTAAAAATGTTTATTATTACAAAACTTAAAATACTAAATTAAAATAATAAATAACGGTGCATGTGTGTGTGTAGGGTGAACAATGTACAATAATTCGTGGCTCGGAGGATCGAACCTGCCCCTGCTGTACTCCGGTCAGTACTATGAATACGTACAGCAAATTGGAGTTTTGGCGCCAACGTAGAAAAAAAACATGTCGGCTTGTTGAATTATTTTCCTAAACTTGTTTATTTTCGAGTGTTAATGTGTACTAATTGGTGAATTATTATTCATTCACTGCTCGTAAGCGTGCTCGAGTGTGGGCAAGTGATATAACAAGGTGAAACATGTCTTTTCGTGTTGTTTCCAAAACTCCATAGGAGCCTCTTGTAAAGTCTCCATCACTTTACAGGGGCATGAGTTTGACTTGACCGTGACTTAATTAGCTTGACTATGACTTGTTTGACGCTATTAATGCCATGTAAACTGTTTAATATTACGACTAAAGGACATTGAATCCACGGTCATGAAATTTTTTACAAAAAAAGTACAGTAAACTATCATTGCACTAAATATCCGAGTAGGTATAAATAAACACGTTATATGAGTGTCGCTTTCAGCAGTACGAGTCGGAGTCGTAGTCCTTCACGACACCTCCACCTTCTCGCGCACCTTGCGCAGGATGCTTTGCAGCTCCGAGGCGGACGTAGTTTTGTACTGGAACATGGATACAGAAACAACATTCATAATTACAAGCGGTCCAGGACGGCTGAAGCGATGTACGATGTGTGAATAGCTCAAGTGCTGTAAGTACGTCAACTGGGGCATTACGGACAACTGCTATTGCGGCACCTAATCCGCTCAGTTGGGAAATCACGCGACCGCAAACTGTATCTGGGCACGATAAGGTTCGCGTTCGCGTGATTTTCCAACTGAGCGGATTAGGTGCCGCAATTAGCTGTTGTCCGTAAGGCCCCAGGACGGCTGCAGCGATGTACGATGTGTGAATAGCTCAAGTGCTCTAGGTACGTCAACTGGGGCATTACGGACAACTGCTATTGCGGCACCTAATCCGCTCAGTTGGAAAATCACGCGACCGCAAACCGCATCTGGGCGCGATAAGGTTCATGTTCATCATTATCATCATCATCATCATCATCAGCCAGAAGACGTCCACTGCTGAACATAGGCCTCCCCCTTTAACCTCCACACTGAACGACAGCCTGCCTTTTGCATCCACTGGATGCCCGCGACTCTCACAATGTCGTCGGTCCATCTAGTGGGAGGCCTCCCTACGCTACGTCTTCCGGTTCGTGGCCTCCACTCCAGAACCTTTCTTCCCCATCGGTTATCGGTTCTTCGAGCGATGTGGCCTGCCCATTGCCACTTCAACTTGCAAATTATTGCGATAAGGTTCACGTTCGCGTGATTTTCCAACTGAGCGGATTAGGTGCCGCAATAGCTGTTGTCCGTAAGGCCCCAGAGCTTCTCGCACCGCGGCGCGGTATGAATGGACTGTTATATTAATATCCCTAACAGACGTATGGATTTGGTTGACGGACCGCCGTGAGAAGAGAAAATTTTCTCTTTTTTCCCCGTTGGTTGGACGGCGTCCTTCAACTAAATCCGTCTCGTCTCTTAGCTACTTCAAACCCACTTGCACGACCGATTTAAATATCGATTTAACGAAATTCAAGTGTCAAATCGTAAAATCTAGATAAAAAATAAAAAACAGATTTAATTAGTTATACAAGCCAGCCCAAGTTTTTTAGCTAGCAAAAAAATTACCCCGGCTATGTTTAACACACGGACATTGGGAACTGACGACTGGCTTTAAAAATTGTTAGAAAAAGTAAAACACATCGGATTAGACGGAGTAAGTACGACGTACAGGAGAAAATCTGATGACACTTGAAGACTGACATCTCAAGGACTACCCCAAGGATCTAAGCGTGTCGAGTAGGGACCTCACCTCGGAGTAAAAATTGGGTAACATACACTGAACAAATTTTTTTCAAAATCATTTTTTTTTTAATTAGTAATATATATTCCTTAAAAATAATACAAATTTATTTTCTAAGGCATTTCTCTAGTAATCATGAAGTTGATGGTTGTCACGACCCAGTGGAGACGGCTTACCAACAAGATCCCTGTTACTACACTGATAATGAGAGATTTTAACGATAAGATAGGCCTGAATCACTATCAGTGATAGTTCTACAGAGGTCCTGACCCGTGACTGACTATATGTATGTTGAACACTGTTAAAGGTTTGACCGAGGAGGCTCTCAGGTCAAGGAGGCCACTAGACAAATCCAGCTGAAGCTGCTATTGTAAAAATCGATGACACCTTTAAATCAAAGGTTCCGCAAAGTTTACATACGGTGCTGAAACATGGACCCTCACTGAAAAGACCACGCACAAGATCTAGTGGCACAGAGGGCGATGGAATGGGCCATGCTAAGCATCTCTCTCCTCACATTAAACGTGGAAATTCGACAAAAAGCGAAGGTCGAAGACTAGTGGAGATGTGCGAGACACAATATGGTGAGATCAGAAGTGAAGAGGGACGGCAACGTCGAGTGACAGCGAGTAGTATGAGACGGATTGTAAAACCATACGTAATTAAGTTGATGACCGGGAGACTGATGAGTCCGACAGGTGGACAGTTGAGGATGTAGTGGTGCGAGTGTGGGCCCACTGACACGTGATAGGGAGGGAGGGGTGGGCGCGGACCCTCACCGGGTGCGGCCGAGGCACTCACCCCGGACACGTTCCGCTGCACGAGCACCTGGCTGTAGAGCCGTTTGCCCTCGTCGGGCCCGAGTGCTGCCTCCAGCTGCCCCCGGGACAGCGCGAACAGCTGGTGCCCCGGCAGCCTCAGCTGACGCTGCGCCGTGCCGCTGAACCCCTTTGCCTCCAGCCACTCCACCACCTCGTCCGGGTTCGATTTCTGGAACATTATATACACGTACTAATTACATCTCGATTTTGCTTTAGGTGTTACTAGACGGTGTTTCTATAGGGACAGTTGTAACGTAAGCGATGAACATGGGTTTAAACTAACTACTGTTAGTGATTCTTTGAAATATATTACTGGAACCTGATGGTGAATTTTTATTTTCTATAATAAATCCATTCCTAATAGTACCTACCTACATGATAAATTTTATACCAATCCGTTCTAACATTACAGAGTAAAATGAAAACATATTTAAACATATTTTTAATACCATCATCATAACCCAGAAGACGTCCACTGCTGAACATAGGCCTACCCCTGTAACCTCTACACTAAACGACAGCCTGCCTTTTGCATCCACTGGATGCCCGCGACTCTCATGATATCGTCGGTCCATCTAGTAGGACCTACCTACGCTACGTCTTCCGGTTCGCAATACCTACTACTATGGTGATTCTTGTCAATAGTTGTAAATAGGTATCAATATTTACATGGACGTGCTTACGTCCATGAATATTTATGAGTGTCAAAGTCAAAATCGGTGTCACTTGTCATTGGTTGTAGGCGATTGCAGTAGGAGGAGCTAATTTAAGTAGAGAGGGAAGTATATATTGGGTCGTTCAGTGGCCGACAGGACAGACGAGCTGTGGATTGGTAGCCGAAAGGCTGTAAGTGAATCAGTGAAAATATACTTGTGGAGATACCATATAGACTGCTATTCGTAATACTAGTGTTTGATAAAATAAGTATGCGGTGTAAGTGAGGTCCTCGGTCCTGGAGCGCTGGTCAGCAGTCAGCAGTGGCCGTGGTCCAGGGACCAGGAGCCGGCTCGGTACCTGGTGTATGAATATGTCGGGTGTCTTCTTGATGTCGAGGTTCTTCCGCTTCTGTATCTGCGGCAGCACCATCTTCAGCTCGTCGTGCAGCGTGCTGCTCGTGCTCACCGCTGACTTGGTCGCTGCAAACAATTACACAAATAGATTTATATCATCATCATCATCATCCAAAGCCTTCCTTATCCCACTGCTGGGTATAGCAGCTCTTGCTATGCCATCTACCTCGGTCCTGTGCTAATCGAATCCAGTTTCGACCCACGATAGTAGTAATATCGTCGATCCATCTTGCAGCTGGACAACCAACGCTCCGCCTACCTTGCCTTGGCCACCACCACTTGATTTATATGCAATCGTTAAACTGTTGTGGAGGTTTCTCTTCAGAAGGAAGTGCGATTAGTGCTCGTTTATTTAGATCGGTAGCGCGGCTCGGGGTGAAAGTGTTACGTCGAGTACGAATAATGTGATTTGCTCAGAGATATTTCGATAATAGATAGGTATACTTACATTTCATGGTGTCCGTTTTAGTAGGCACCGGGACGATGGCAGGCGGGGGCGGGGGTGGGGGCGGCGGGGGTGGAGGCGCCGCGACCTCTGCAAACAACAATACTGGGATGTAGACAACGCACTCACGCGCACCGCACGACTTCCCGTACACAACACACCGAGGCCGACCAATGGCACGTCAGTATCCATGTGGTCACCTCCAGCGGACCAATCACTGTTCAGTAGCTCTCCTCCAAGAGCTCGGATAGTTGGATTCTATTGGTTGCCTTACGAAAGAGCTTCTTGTAAGGTGTATTAAATCAAATCGCGAAAGTTTAAAAATTACTAAGGTGTATTAAGTATGGCAGGTGCGGTAGGAAGTAGAGCGAAGTCTATAAATCAAAATGATAAAAACATATTTTTTTTTATTTTTTGTTGAATTAAAAGTTAGCACGAATCCACATTAATAATTATAAAGCAAACATTTAAAATGAACAAATATGTACGAAAACACAAACTATAAATAAACAACATACTTACCGGTCTAGTTATTTCACAACACACAAGCGAAGCAACAACACACACAAACACATTAACACAAACACAGGAAGTGACGAGATATCGCATCCATCGATACACGAGTTGATTAGACTTTGTGTCTGTAGATAAGTTAATACAGTTTGCATTATATTTGTACTTTCTTATCCGATGAGTGATTAAACTGTATCTTATTTGTTACATTATTTACGTTGTTGAACTATATAGAGAACGACACAAAATTCAAACACCGCACGTCGTTATAACATATTTGTGTTTTGTTTTTTGTTCA
The DNA here is from genome assembly GCA_932305915.1 of Agriopis marginaria. Classification (NCBI taxonomy): domain Eukaryota; kingdom Metazoa; phylum Arthropoda; class Insecta; order Lepidoptera; family Geometridae; genus Agriopis; species Agriopis marginaria. The sequence goes on along the minus strand of OW029914.1, from coordinate 12,142,830 downwards.
AGATTAAATACTGATTTTATAATAATATTTATGTATGTTTTATTTTTCGTTTTATATCGCCCTAGCTAAAAAGGCCGGATAAATGTCTAAAAGTCCGGACATGTCAAGACAGATCCGGACGAATGGTAACCTTACGTACCTAAGAACATAATTTTATATATAAATTTTACTTTAGGTAAGTTTGGTATGATTCACAATATACATAAATATAATTTTCTTGTATTAATTGATAAGGATATAAATTATTTTAAAATAAAATTAATTTTATAGGAGGTTGAGAACAGATCACGCGGAGTTTTGATAAAATGCTTTTAATGTATAAAAATAGTATCTATCTATCTATCTATATATATATCTAGTGTCGGAGAGGACGCGCCGCTGATATAGCACTAATAAACTCGTGCAGTGTTGAGACTAATACAAGATTGAAAATTAAATATTCCATTGTAATATTTTTGTACAAGAAAAACATAATCATAGAGAAAAATACATAATTCGGCGCTGTAGTCCTGCGGAGCGCCCCCTCCCGTACTATTACAAAATATATTATAAAATATTATATACCCATTTATTAACATAGTTGCCTTATCTATATAATTTAAGATTTATATCTTTGTATGTAATCATAATCAGTATTGACGTAGCAGTTTCCGAAGTAGATATAAATAGTGCCCTCTACGTTTCGAATTAACTATTAAACTTTTAAAGATAGGTACATTGAAAACAAAACTAACTACTGCATACAGAAAATGTTACAATCAGTATTTTTAATACAGAATCCCACGGCTATATCAGATTATATTGATTGCACGTTGCTTGAGACAACGAAATAAATGCTTTCTAATGACGCACTTTAAAGCTACCACATTTGAGCACTCCGCCACTGAGCTGAGAGTGACGTGGAGCGGATGGACGGAGACAGATGATTGACGTAACAATAATGAACATGGAGCAGTCACCGAGTAGTGTGCAGCGACTCCACTGCACGTCACCGACCAACACACACACAGTGTCACCTTCATACGAACACACGTTAGCGACACACACAAGCGCACCCACACACACACAGGTACAGTTACCGAGACTAGCGCCGCCACGCGGACCGACCTCTCTCTCTCTCTATAGGGGAGTACTACCACCGGAGCTCGGAACTTTCAGTTTTGAAAGATCACAAGACTTCAGCTGTCATAAATTATAATTATATATTAAGTTAGTTGTATAGAATGATGAGCCATTCTGTAACTTCTAAATCAATAGTTGATGTATATGTATAAATATCGTATAGTGCATACAATATTAGTGAATCATTGTACGATTAGAGACAGTACATTTACAAGTTATGAACTAACTCGACTATGACACAACAGTCGGGACTATAATTATATGAACCAGCGCGTCCACGGCTCCACGACCGTGCGTGCGGGGGAAAAAATCAAAATAGATCGAAGCATACGAGAAGTTTATACTCCAGACGGGTTTACTAATTGATTGGTAATGAATGTGAAGTTTATAGTAAGATGACGCGGTGTGAAGCGTGGCGGCGCTAGAAGTATCGGAACTCTCCCTTCTTGCCGAGCCGCTCACGGCGCACCCAGTCTGCCGCCCCAGCCCGCTCGCCCGCCCTACCCGGTGCACCCGTGGGACTGCTGCCGCCGGAGCCCCGCCCGCCGCCCTCCTGGAACAACAAAAACAGATATTTATTTATTTATTTATTTATTTACGGAAAACAAACAGCGTTAACAACATAGAACATAGTAAGGAAAATAAGAACAAACAAGCCTTAAGAGTTTTCACAAATAGAACAGTTATACAATCCAGTTCCGTGAATGTAGAAATAACAAGTGCAGTAGAACAGAGTATCAAACAGTATAAATAACATTCAAAAACATATATATATATATATATAATCAATGGTTGAAGCCATATCAATCTAACAATATATAAAGTATATATTAATGAAAAATATAGTAAGGAAAAATAAATCAGACTACTCAAGAAACACAATCAGAAGAAAAAAAAGCTGAAAAAACATAATTTTTGAAGAAGTTTTGTCTGGCTGTAAACAAGTCAACGTCCTTGGTCCTTGGTCCTAAATATAGGTACCCTCTAACGGTTCTGCATTTTGATGAATAGGTACTCATTGTTTATTAGTCATCATCATCATCACCCAAAAGACGTCCACTGCTGAACATAGGCCACCCCCTTTAACCTCAACACTGAACGACAGCCTGCCTTTTGCATCCACTGCCAGCGACTCTCACAATGTCGTCGGTCCATCTAGTGGGAGGACGCTGCGTCTTCCGGTTCGTGGTCTCCACTCAAGAACAATTCTTCCCCATCGGGTATCGGTTCTTCGAGCGATATGGCCTGCCCATTGCCACTTCAACTTGCGAATTGTTTCTTAGTAATTGGCCCTAAGCTGTGATCTCTCGATCCTTATAATTATAATCAGTCTATATCAGTCGACTGTTGGACCTAGGCATCCTCAGCTCCAATAATCTGCCCGATATTTGTCTTTTCGCTTGGACCGCTTCAACTGTGTAAGTGTCCACGTCTCGGAACCGTAACTGATGACAGATAGGACGTATCGGTGTGGTATCGGTTAAAGTTCGTTTAAGAATCATTATAAGACTTTACGAAATGGGTGACAAGAAAGCTCGGCGGAATGTCCAGAACGTTGTAAACTAATGTCTTCTCTTAGCCTTACAATTGTTTTTGTACGGTTTGTTCCGTACTCTGGTTTTTATTTTTTATTTATTTTTATTATGTCTTGCGTTTGGCTGCTAAATCGCCTGATGTTAAGCGATGATGCGGCCTACGATGGAGCACGCTTGCCTAGAAGAAACCTATTCACTCTCGACTTGAAGACACCCAGATTGTAACTATCGGGGAACACCCACTCAGGCAGCGAATTCCACAGACTAGCAGTTTGCACAATAAATGTGGAATCAAAGCGCTTCATACGGGTTCTCGGAATATCAACCATAAAGCGGTGTTGATTCTTCGTGCCCACTCTGGTAGTCCGATAGAAAAATGGACAGGAGGGAATCAAATCATGCAGATCTGTAGCACACTCTCCGAAATGTATCCGATTTATTTTGCTTTCAGTCAGTGTTGGTGCAGCTCAGTGGTTGCACTTTCAAGCACGTCCCTTGTAAGCCGTGACGCACAGACGACAGGATCTAGTGGAGTGGAAACTACTACGAGTATAGAGCAGTTACATTATTATGTTACCTGGTAGTGCGTGTAGATGGGGTTGGGGTAAAGGTGGGGGGAGGGGGAGGGCGGCGGCGAGCCAGCTGGCGCCACGATGGTGTGCGGCACGTGCGCCGTCACGCCGCGTCGGTTGCGCGCCTTCCACCACTTGCGCGAGTCATCCAGCACCTGCCGAGCGAGCGCATATTTCAATACTACGTCCAGTCTGTACATATTACTTCAATACGTTTCAACAATAGCCTTGGCTATTGTCAATACTTTTATATTTCTAAATTAATGGGATCAATCTAAATTTGACAAATCTGAAGATTAATGTTGTGAGGTAAGTTTAAAATTCTGTAAAAGTGTCTATTGGTAGTTTCGGCAGATATCGCTAGACTAGGTTCTTGGTCATCATCATCATCTTGATCATCTTCACCTGTATCGGTCCACTGCTGGATGCAGAGTCTTTTCCTTGATCAATTATCTCTGTCTAGAGCCAATTTTACCGATGTCGAACGCACTATTATTGAAGTGTTTGCCGTTTTCCACGACCTAGATATCCGATGACAATAAAGCAGTATGTGAATGTAAGAGGGTATAGTATTACGAATATCAGTCTATATGGTATCTCCACAAATATATTTTCACTGATTTACTACACAGCACTTATCCTTCAGCCTTTCGGCTACCAATCCACAGCTCGACTGTCCTGACGGCCACTGAACGACCCAATATATACTTCCCTCTCTACTTAAATTAGCCCTTCCTACTGCAATCGCCTACAACCAATGACAAGTGACACCGATTTTGACTTTGACACTCAAATATTCATGGACGTAAATACGTCCATGTAAGTATTGATACATTTACAACTACAACAACTACAACTATAACTACTGACAAGAATCACCACGGTAGGTTACCTCGAGGTACTCCCCGCGCACGACGGACAGCTCCTTGTCGTTGTTGGCGGTGCGCGGGTAGGTGACGCGCACCACGCGTCCGCCACGCGCCGCCACGCCGCGTGCCCACGCCTCGCCCAGCTCGTCTGCCAGATATCAAACAACACGTGTTCACATTCCTCATGCTAACATCTCCCGGCAGGTGGCGGCTGCAGCTGGTTCACTGTTACTGTCGGTGAGTGCATGGGGTGGTGCTGCAGCCGCACTGCAGCACCACCCGCGCTTCACAGCCACGATACGTGCCAGCTTACAAGCTCTTACAAGAGTTTCCATTACATTAACTGGATCACATACACATTTTTTTTTCTTTTTAAATGGTTTAAAAAAAAACATTTTAAAAGTCAATGGTCAGCGGAATCGATATTTTAGGATACATTTTTTAAAGTTTTATTTATCTTGCAACGTTTGTTAGTTTAGGTCAAATCTTACAGCTGAATTAACCAGTTCCTTCTAACAGATTTTGCTGAAATTTTGCAGCACCTTTAGTTCTGGTGACAGTATAATATGCAATACCCAATATTGTGATATTTTCAAAATGGCCCCAAAATACAAATAAAAACTATTAAATAGAAAAGTTGGCCGTCACGGGATGAGACGCCGTGAAACATGCCGGCACAAGAGAGCGTCATGTCGTTTCCCGTCACGGCATACGAGTAGATTTTACTGTTAAGGCTCGCCAATGGATGCTTCACATGAATAAGTGAATAATATAAGCTTTTAGCCTTAGCAAAGAAAATGTGTTTAATCAATAAAAATTAAGAGTAACATAAAAACTGTCTTAAATTTAAATTTAAAACTAATCTAAAACTAAAATTAATCTAAACCTTAAAGAAAATATTAATCGCCATCTTGAAGCCGTAGCCATATTGAATTTAGTGTGATGTCACTTTATCGTTTCCTATTATTCAAGCTGTTTTATTCGATACCATATTAACAGGATCGAAAAATATATCCTATGTCGTATATTGGGTATTGCATATTGTATTGTCATTTGTCACCAGAACTCAAGGTGCTGCAAAATTTCAGCAAAATCTGTTATCAGAAACTAGTTCTAATTCAGCTTGCAAGATTTGACATAAACAAACTAACAAACATTGCAAGTTAATAAAAGCTTGTACAACTTGTGCGTGAAAGTTTGTTTGTATGCAGTGCAGACAGGGCGTAGGTACGTACCGTCGTCCCGGTAGTCGCGGGGCGCCTCCCTGTCCGGGGAGGAGGCTGCGGAGCCCGAGTCCTCCCGCAGCGGGCGCGCGCTCCTGCAACACACAACCAACCTCACACCCGGCTCGCACCACAACACGCGGCTCAACTATCGCTCATGCTTCATGGAGTACCGGGATGGAAGCTCGGACTCATTTTTATGCTTTTCCTCCTGTTATTACCTCTAGGTAGGGATATTATGCCTCAAGACGAAGGTCTTTGACCAGTGTGTGTTGCCAGTGATGACATATGGTACTGAGAGGTGGTCCTTATGGTTATTTTTGGACGTGTGGCTCTGGTATGTTGGCATGTGAGCACACTCAGTGGTTATTGTTGGATGTGTGGCTCTGATATGTTGGTATGTGAGCACACTCAGTGGTTATTGTTGGATGTGTGGCTTTGGTATGTTGGCATGTAAGCACACTTAGTGGTTATTGTTGGACGTGTGGCTCTCGTATGTTGGCATTTGAGTACACTCAGCGGTTATTGTTGGACGTGTGGCTCTGGTATGTTGGCATGTGAGCACACTCAGTGGTTATTGTTGGATGTGTGGCTCTGGTATATTGGCATGTGAGTACACTCAGTGGTTATTGTTGGACGTGTGGCTCTGGTATGTTGGCATGTAAGCACACTCAGTGGTTTTTGTTGGATGTGTGGCTCTGGTATGTTGGCATGTGAGCACACTCAGTGGTTATTGTTGGATGTGTGGCTCTGGTATGTTGGCATGTGAGCACACTCAGTGGTTATTGTTGGACGTGTGGCTCTGGTATGTTGGCATGTGAGTACACTCAGCGGTAATTTTTGGACGTGTAGCTCTGGTATGGAATGAAGGAAGTGGCAACGAGTGTAGGCGGTACGTCGAGTATGCACATGACATGAGAGAGCAAGTGCGCGCGGCGTGTTACCTGGGGTAGGGCGCGAACTGCTCCGTGTACAGGTCCTCCCGCTCGTCCCGCTCATACGCGTACCCCACGGGCCCCGGGGCCCCCGGGCCCCCGCCTTCCGGCCGCTCCACGCCACCCCCGCGCCCCTCGCCCCGCCGCGCCGCCGCCGGGGACCTTACACACACAACCACACACGACACACATCAAGCATGGAAACATTACACACATCTAAACATGGAACAAGTAACACCACCACATGAACACAATACAACAACTCACAGATACACAGACAATGACAACGTGAATCATGATGCAGGCAGGAAGTCTTGCATCATAATAAGTATCTATGTGCAAGACCACAGCAAGATAGTAAATACTACTTATCAACTGTCCAAATTCTATTTATCTATCCAGACCCAAGTTGGTGTTGCAACGTGGCACTTGCTTTATGTAAGTTTGTATTAGTGAAATCTTCTTTTTGGTTTTTGTGTAACTATTTACCTCATATCTACCGTGTTGGTCAGCAGCTGTTTGTTTTCCATGTCAAATAAAATATGCTGCATGCTGAAATTGGCTATAAAGCTGATCAAAACGTAGTTGCTAATATCTGGCAAACACATACTCGACTAGCTTGTGTCTCGGTTGGTTTGGTTTGTTTACGTGACAGTTAAGCTCTGCTCATCTCTTTTCTTTTTTCAAGTATACATTTTTAATGGAAACACAGAGAGAGAGATAAACTCAAAACGGTACATAATGTTGGTTACATCACACATGGAACAGATATCTGGTGTGAAGCATGTAATTAGTCAACTGGTCACGGAGGCGCACAGTGTGAAGGTGAAGGTGTAGTGTAGTATGGAGTGCCTGCGGTACTCACATGCGCAGCGGCGCGTCGTCCACCTGGTAGTCGGGCGACCAGCCGTCCATGAACACGGGCTGGTACGGAGGGATGCTCGTCTTCCACTGCTCTCTGGCGGAGGGACAAACTTGCTCAAACATGCAGATATGGAGCGATGGACGTGTCTGTTATATTTTTCCATTAAAGAGGCAAGAACACAGAAACCCAAAAATTATTGACATTCTTGATGGTTGCGTGTGACGTACTGTGATTGGCTCATAGTACAAACTTCAGTCATCCGCTATACTCCTAAATATTTATGGATATGCATATGCATGAATATCCAATCTATGCAATGTATAAATAATGCAAATTTTGTGACCAAGGCTTATACAGTAAGCCTTTGGCAATGGTCTCGTATGCTAGCCTCGGCTACGGCACGTCCTTCGTTTTGAGGATCGGTGCAGGCAGGCGAGGCCCGTGGGGAGCCGCGGCTCCCGGCCCGGAGGCTCCCGGCCCGGCCCGGAGGCGCGCGGCGCGCGGATTACGCCGTTATCGGATAGAAGCGCGCTTTATCACTGGATTATCTCGTTGTTTTGGTAGTTTGGATGGCGGCCTCCGGATTACAAGCTGATGGAGCGACAGAAATAGATATCGCCTCAAATAATATGAATACTAATCTGGCGGTATCTAACTACTGTTGTTGGAATTCATATATACTTTTTATGGAGTCATAAACTAGGATAGTCATATCTGCCAAATGTGAAACTACCGCGCATCGCCTCGCTGCTGACACGTGGCGGTACTCCGGTGCAGGACAGGAGTACCACTATTCTCCACACGATGCTTCTTATTTGTCCGTAGAGAGTCAACACCAGCGCGTCTTCTAGGCTGCTAGAAGCTACAGCCACTCCGCTGACACGAGGTGAGCCGCGGACCCAACACAGCGAAGTATTGCGAATCATTCCCTCGCCGTTGGGTTGTAAGTAAGGTGTCAGACAGCAGCAGTATGGTATAATCCAATGGCCATCAAAATATATAATAAACTACCAGTATGGATAAAAAACTAAATATAAAATGAAAAAAATATGCCGAAACCCTAAAAGACAAATTGCTTGTAAAATTTTACTACCTATATAGGTGTGATTCCGAACTCGGCAGCACGCAGTAAGGCTGCCGCGACAGTGCTGCCTCAGCACTACTGGTCCCTGTACATTCTCTATAGGTTTATATGTGAATACATTCCGAGCTACGCAGCAGTGTCGCGGCATCATACTAATATTATAAATGCGAAAGTGTGTTTGTTTGTTGGTTTGTTTGTTCCTCTTTCACGCTGCAACGGAACAACGGATCGACCTAATTTTTTTGCATGGGTATAGTTTCAGAGAGTGACATAGGCTACTTTTCATCATCGTCATCACCACCATCATTTTTAATCACTACGATCCGCTCCGCACTTTGTTGCCAAACACAATGAAGATGATTGTGTGATACGTAACACCTGTAGGTATGTGAATGGGTGAATATGGCACAGGTAAATGATTGTGTAGGTACCTGGGCACGAGCCAGGCGTCCCCGAGCGAGTGCCACAGCTCGGTCTCCTTGCTGGTGACGCAGTTGGCCAGCAGGTTGAGCGCGTCCCGGGTGAGCAGCGGCTGCACCACGCGTGCCGGCAGCCGGCCGTCGGCCGCGTCCTGCGCCGCATCCACGATCAGCGCCAGCGGCGTGAACAGGAAGTGAACCAGCTCCGGCGCGTTCGGGTCGTGGATGTGCGCGCGCAGCCGCGCCAGCAGGTTGAACGACAGCTTGAACTTCTGCAGCACGTCCACGAAGTCACGCTCGGGCGGCGGGCGAGTGCGCAGCGCGAGCATGCCCTCGCCGGCGGGCGGCTTGCGGGCACCGGTGCGCGCGCGCCGCCGCCGCTCGAGCTCGCGCGACGCGGCTGCCGCGTGCTGCAGCCGCGCTATGAACTTCTCGATGTCGTCGAAGCACCGGTTCAGGATGGCGATGTCCTGCTCGTAGAGGCGCTCTGAGCCCGTGGAGGAGGCATCGTCGCGGTCGGCGCGCGCCTCGCGGCCCAGCTGAGCCGACATTTGCTGCAACCACAGAGGACACGTTACTGGCGATGCCGAGCACCGAGCGCCGCGCGGCGTCTCTCGCGGCGGACGGCTCCACTCTCACACTACGTTCTGGATCAATTAATAGCAATGATAGGACAGCATGAAACGCATGGAACAGCCGGAGCAGTATGCACACTAATTACGATTTCCGGTCCGAGTGTTTCAGTATCGAGCCTCGTTACAATGATTCACAGGTCGTTATCAGAGCTCCGCGCTAACTCATCGTTACTTGTAAGTGAGTGTGAGAGAAACTCACGACCAGCACGGCGTCCCACTGGTTGCGCGTGTACGTGTGGTACAAGCGCGCCATGTTGCCGCTCCGCCCCGCTCGGCGACTCCGCACATAGTGCCGCCACCGGCCGCCAGCGGAGCGCGAGCGCGCTATCTACAGCGCCTCTGTGCCGATAATCACCCTACGTAAGCCCCGATACAGTTGTCAGGTACAGTGTACCCTTACAGTTACACAGGTGGCAGGCCGCGCATGTCGCGTCCACGCGGCACACTCACACAGTGCCGAGCTCGCGTACTGCCAGTTCTCTGTACTGCGTTATCACAGAGATGGCGACCGCTTATGAACATACAAAATTATTTATAGAAATTAATATGAACATACAAAAATTAATTATAGAAATAATAAATTAATTAATTAAGCATCACAATCCAGCGGGACAATGCTGCCAGCCACCAATATGGTGACGATTTGTTCAACTAGGTTATTTTTCTTACTTACTCTGTATATATTTTTAGTAACAAATATTAAATAGGTATTTTTAATAATTTTATAGTTTTATCGATAAGTTGTATATAAATATCCTTATGCTTTGTAATTACTGCAAATTATACATTTTTATGGAATGGTTTTTTTATACTGTCATATACAGCAACATGTTGTAACCCATCCTAAGTTACTGAGTTACATTATAAAGGCTTCCCCGGAACGGTGATACTGAGCTGTAACGAGGTCGCCGTACTCATCATTATGAACATTATTGATTATTAGTAGGTACAGGTACGAGCGAGCCACGCTGCGTGTTGATGTTTGTCCGTTATCGGCGGCGATAAGCGCACCGATATCACATTATATCGCCGTGATATCGATTCATTGTACATGTTATCAGCGCAGCGATCCAAACATTCTTAACATTGTTACCGAATGACTTCACTCTGCCGCATCTGTTAAAGTTTTATTATGAAGAGAATTCTCAACAAAAAGTCACAGGAACGCAAAATACGCAATTTCCTTTACTTGAATGACATTTTGCCAGTTATTTGGAGGTAACAAACAAACAAAAAACGAGTAGTGACAGCGTTTTGCTGTTTCCAATCAGCCTCACACACAGCACGCCGGTCTACCAGATCTGAAGCTTCCAGCTGGTGCTTGGCTACTCGTCAAATAGGCGGCAACAGTACTTAACACACGATCAAACTTGGGTTTGATACAAGTGAAGCAACTGTCCCGGTGAGAACTACCGCCTGAACTTATTGAGGATGCCAAGTTGTTTACTAAGCCAGGTTTAGCCTTAGATTCGAGGTATATAATTATATATAGGCTCAAAAGTTCAGCGTAGGCGTTAAGGTAAGTCCTAATAGCTCTAGATGGTCTGCCAGAGGTATGAATTCATCCCGGAAAGTAGGAGAAAATGAAAACGAATTCTTTTTGGCGGAGATATGACGAGCTTGAGTCAGAAACGCTCTAACATGTCTTCTCTTAACGCCTCAATTTACGACCTAAAAAAAAAAAAAAATATAGGCTTGCGTTCGACCATCATCACGCCTGATGTTAAGCGATGATGCGGTCTACGTTGGAGCACGCTTGCCTAGAAGAAAACGATTCACTCGTGATTTGAAGACACCCAGATTGTTACTATCGAGGAACACCCATTCAGGCAGCGCATTCCACAGACTTCGCACAACAAAAGTCGAATCAAAGCGCTTCGTGCGGGTTTTCAGAATGTCAACCATAAGGCGGTGTCAATTTTTCATGCCCGTTCTTGCAGTCCAATAGAAAAATGGGCAGGAGGGAATTAGACCATGCAGATTCGATGCACACTCTCCGAAATGTATCCGATAAAAAAAAACGATAGACTAGCTACTAACTTTACGCCGAAGCTCAAGACTAAGAAGCTTAGTCTGAACCACCGATTCGTTGCTGATAAGCCTCTTGGCACGTTTCTCCTGTGGCCAATGGCCTCTACTGCTCCAAGTTGGTACTTAGCTGATCCATACCAAAGGAGAGAGCAGTACTCCAAGCTCGACCGAACTTGTGCTTGATACAGTGAAAGCAACTGTTCCGACGTGACGTACTAACGCACCTTCGATAGCACACCCAGCTTATTGGCAGCCAATAAAATTAAATAAAAAAAAAACTTAATATAATAAATACTCTCTCTACGAATAAATACAACAAATTGCTGTAAAAATATGTCAACATAAAATTTGTGTCATACAAATTGTCATAATTTATAATATTAGTTTTTTTTTTATTATTAATAATAGGCTTGCATTTGACCGCCACCTCGCCTGGTGTTAAGCGATGATGCAGTCTACGCGTCTTGCTTCGTTTGGTATATCTTGAAATATTATAAAAGTACAAGCTTTGCTTAGTTTGTGGTGAAATGGCCGTGTGTGCAAAAATGTCCCGAAAATTAATTAATTCATATCAACTGACCTGTCTCCTGGGCCGATCGGGCTCCGTGTCCTGCGCGCGCTCCCGCTCCCGCTCGATGATGAAGTCGCGCGTGCCCTCGCCGGCGCCGCCCGCACCCTCGCCCCTGCAACACGACCGCCAGCCTGTAGCTCACAACCAGCCCACTGTCCACACTCTACACTCTACAAGAACCAGCCAACACACACATCTGCGGGCTGGTGCATCTTCACAACGATGGGAGTAACAGTGACAGAAATATGCCCGAGACAAGTGACAGCAGTATGGGACAGAGGACACATGGAGTAGACAACACCTGCTGCAGCTCCGAGGAGAACATGGTGTACGCACCAGTACCTCACGCAGGTGTTGGAAGACCACACTCCATGTACAAGCATTGCCAAAAGCACTTTCTTATAATAATTGTATAAAACAGTAAACAATAAGTGCAAGTATTTCCATATCAAATGATTATACTCAAGTAGGTTTCAGTCCCAAGACAAGTCAAAGGCAATAAAGTCATTAATAGTTATAATGCAATCAAAATGTATAATCTCCCTCGTGGTCCTCTATAAAGCTGTAAACATTCTTTGTCCAATTCCTAGAAACATATCGCGAATATTTAAATTTTAGATTGCTATTTTATTTGCAAAGTAATCATAAAAGTCATCTGCCGCAGTCCGCCCGCGGCATGTCCTTTATACTGCACACAATTCAAGTGCGATATTACAGGTTATCTGCTGTTTTCCAATCCAATACAAAAATTGTATATCAGACCGAAGTTAACCGAATGAGTTGAAAATACAGATATAAACACAAAATCAAGGTGGAAATCTCTGCACCTTGTAGTTCTCAAGAATAACCGACCGGGTGTAACCGACGATGTCGAAGAAAGAGTGAAGTGGCCCAAAAAGGTAAGAAGGGTGAGCCCATCTCTATATTATATTTAAACAGGAAGAGAAAAAGAGAACAGAAGAGATTTCTTGCCATAAAGGCTACACTGCACTCCTATGAATGAGAATTAGGGGGACAAATCTATGGAGCCCTATCATTTGCGTTTATTTCATTATTCAGACGTTATTTCAGATAATTTGTCATTTCTCTTTGTCTATTAGGTATACAGGAGAAAGAGAAAGTTGTCAGAGAAGACACAGACAAACGAAGTAGAGGTTATGAGGCCGCTGGGTGTAGCAGCTTCTGTACCAAGAGTAGGCGGAGACGGGCACGGGGATGGTCAGCTTGGCCCGGATGTACAGCATGACGTCACACCATCACATCACCGTCACCACACTGCACCGACCGCACGGCGCCGCATCCGGCCACATACTGCCTCTCCAATCTAATCAGACCGAGTATCACGATGACAGCCGACGATATCTCACTCCATGCTCTCCTTACTTCACGAGATGAACGGAGACTGCTTCCAGCTGATAACGATAGCATCCGATAACTGCACTCCAAGATGTAGTAACTGATATACTTTACGGAATATTTTATTTATCTCAACTATCGAGTGATCGATGTAACAACAAGTTCTGGTCACGCGGGAGGCCAACGCCGTCAGCGAGCTGCTTGCCGTCCTACAGGAGACCGGGTGGCTGAACTGGCTGCAGCCGGGTGAAGTAAAACGAGCCTATGATTGGCATAATTGCAGGAAAATGCCCACTACTCATATATCAAGTAGTAGGAGACGCTAAGAATATGGAACTGCTAAATCTCCATACAGAAAAAGAATGGTAAAATATAGAAAAATATACGCGTAGACTTGAGAATCTTGCCTATTTTCGTCGGTTAATACAACCGACCACAAACATGCAGATGCGACTTATCAATAAATGAAAATTAAATGTTCATCTAAAGATCTGACAAAATGGTACAATCGTATCTTCTTTCTTCTTATCTATACTAATATTATAAAGAGGAAAGATTTGATTGTTTGTTTGTTTGTTTGTTTGCATTGAATAGGCTCAGAAACTACTGAACCGATTTGAAAAATTCTTTCACTGATGGGAAGCTGCACTATCCCCGGGTGACATAGGCTATAATCTATACCCGTGCGAAGCTGGGGCGGACCGCTAGTATCAATACAAAAGGCGATGTGTGTATATATGGTCCCTATGGACTTCAAAATGACTGGACCGATTTGGACGGGACTTTCAATGGAAGATAAGTAAAGTTATAAGGATTAATGTATACGAGACGCAGCTGCTATTATATAGATAAATATGGACTAACAAACTCAAGTTAACTGTGTCACTCCTTGAAGAAACTCTACAAGTCTCCAGTATCACAACACCTGCTGAAATGAGGGTTTCATGTTATAGTAGGGAGGCGGAGTATCAAAAAATATATTTTCGTTAGACTGAGCAGTATTATAGCAACAAGTGGTATCATTGGATTCAGTGATGTTTCCTGAGTAGGAAAAGTGACGTCGCTTTCTTAAGTGGTGGAGTGTAGAATATGACGTCACAAAGATGGCGACGCCCAGCCTCAAATTTTGTCGATTTACTAAAAACTACTTAACCTATTAAGACGTGTGAGATATCATATGAAAGGTATTTAAATACCTAACAAAACTGTCTTACAATCTGAAGTAGAGATGGATTAATAAAAAAGATACAATTGAAAATAAAAAAAAATTATGTGTATATTTTTCTATAATTCATAAAACGCAATGTTAGCAACGCAAAATCGTTTTTAGACGACTTTTTGCAACTCCGCCTCCCTACTATTAGAGAACCCCAGACCGTGCTCCGTTATTTGAAAGTGCTCGGCTGGCGGGGGTGACATAGTAGAGGCAAATGTACAACACATCCCGAGCGAGACGTCAGTGCAGCTTTTATTACCACTTACAATCTTCGACCAAAATAAAATGAATGGACGGACCCAGAAGAAGCGCATTTTAGAAGATTACAAAATGAGCACCGTTTCGTTTCAGTCGGTATCTAGCCGTAAGAAGTGCGACACGCGTCTATTGTTACATGATAACAAAACATGTGACAAAATTATGCCTTCGTGTGCTTTCGCGAATTGTAAATACTTACACATCAAAAGACCGCTATCTATTTTTGTAACAAATATACTGTACATGGTTATAATTAGGCGTTGAAGTATATGTCCGACGGTTTTGCTTCGTTTTTACTGAGCAATTTCAATGGTTACGGCCCGTCCATTCATTTTATTTTGGTTGAAGCTTACATTGTCAGTCTGTAGGCGGGCACAAACCCCTGCACTGCTGGCTTGTCTATTGAAGACCTGCTGCAGACAGACGCAGTGTGTACTGTAGTGACGGTGGTTCTCACTTGAGCGCGTTGAGTTCCTCGACGAGCGCGTGCGCAGCCACGTCGTGGCACTGGAAGATGTGCAGCTCACGGCGCGGCGCCTCGCCCCCGGCGCCGGCTGGTGGCGCGCCGGGGCCGCCGCCCGGGGCCGGCGCGCCCACCACGAACGCCACCACGTTGTTGTAGAGCTCGCCCGGCTCCGGTGACGTGAAGGCTGTCGGGGAGTGCACCCACGACGCCGGGAAACGCTCCATTATTGACTGCGGGACGTACGTCACTCTCGTTACACACATTTACAAACATTCCACAGTGCTAAGCTATCGGTTGTTATCGGATACATTTCGGAGAGGGTATGCTACAGATCTGCATGATTTGATTCCCTCCTGCCCATTTTTCTATCGGACTGCCAGAATGGGCACGAAGAATCGACACCGCTTTATGATTGATATTCCGAGAACCCGTACGAATCGCTTTGATTCCACATTTATTGTGCGAACTGCTAGTCTGTGGAATTCGCTGCCTGAGTGGTTGTTCCCCGATAGTTACAATCTGGGTGTCTTCAAGTCGAGAGTGAATCAGTTTCTTCTAGGCAAGCGTGCTCCATCGTAGACCGCATCATCGCTTAACATCAGGCGAGTTGGCGGCCAAGCGCAAGCCAATAAAATTTATAATTTAAAAAGAAAATAATGATATAACGTGATAACGAACCCACTCGACTGTTCATTCTCATATTCATAGCGTCCATTCATTCATCAGTCTGTCCGTCGACATGGTGCATATAACACTCATCTCCTCACTTCACTCTCGGTTTCGGGCATGCCATAGAACACACGCAGATATCTGCATGGACGGGGATCGAACCCGGGTGGGACCTCTTGAGCCATAGCATTCGTCATAAGTTCATTATCATCATCATTTTATCCATAGGACGTCCCTGCTGGACATAGGCCTCCCCCATCTATATCCAAAAGGGCCGGTTGGAAGCGGACTGCATCCAGCGTTTCCCTGCGGTCTCTTTTAGGTCGTCTGTTCATAAGTTCATCATGTCATAAGTTAATTATGAAAAAAAAAATTGTGCTGTCTATGTTTTAGCAAGGACGAGAATGAAGAGAAGTGGCCTGACGACATCAGGAACCCGCTGCGGCTGGGTGCGCCCACGCCGGCCCGGGACTGCGCCTCCAACTGACGGAGGCTCATGGAGCGGCAGCTGTGAAGTGAGTCATAGTACGATGACCTTCACTTACCTACTATCTACCTAGCTACTATCAATTTGTAAATTTCAGCTGTTTGCCTTCCAATCCAAATATTGCAAAATAAAATAACACTGATTCAAATCCTTATGCCACCTTAACCGATTATTTTTTCCGTTTATATAGTTTAATAATGATTTTACTTTTTTTTTTACAAAAGTTGCCTAAAATATTGGAATTTTGGGAGAAACTGAGTGGTTTTTTCTATGGAAGTTTTGTATGTTATCAAGACCATATTTTACAAATTTATTGAAATTTGGACAGAAGTATGTCTGTCAGGACAGCTAGTCTTTAAAAAATTCATTAATATCAACTTTTTCATTAATATCAACTTTTTATATTGTTAGATTGATATGGCTTCAACCATTGATTATATATATATATATATTTGAATTTTATTTATACTGTTTGATACTTTGTTCTATTGCACTTGTTATTCTATTTTAACATTCACGGAACTGGATTGTATAACTGTTCTATTTGTGAAAACTTTGAAGGCTTGTTTGTTCTTATTTTTCTTACTATGTTTTATGTTGTTAACGCTGTTTGTTTTCCGTAAATAAATGAATAAAAATAAAATAAAGTTGTAGCAGTATTGAACCCGCTGTACGTCGGTACTGACCCCTGTCTCATAGTCCATGACCAGCACCCACTGTCCTTCTAAAGATAATTGCATCTTTTGGCTCCATATTCCTGAAAAAGACGTAAAAAAAGATTTACTAACAGTACACAATAATCAGAGATGATGATTTTGTGTAACTTGCAAGATTTGTGTCCTCAACAGAAGGCTCCTGGCGTGCCTGTAGCAAGGGCGGATCCAGCTTTGTTGCCAAGTAAAGACACAAGAAGTTATAATTTAATTTTTATAATATTTTTTATTTTAATTAGTGGTCCAAATATTAAATTTTTTTGGGTCCTGAACCCAGCGCCGGGGGTCGCCCTGGATCCGCCCTTGACCTGGAAGCTAGTAAGCTTTTCAGTGCTGGGCAATACAAACTCCGCCAAACAAATACTTGTTAATTCAAGTAATGACGCTTAGATACTTTTACCATACCATTACTATAATTGTAATTGGAAAGAATAAAGAAAGAAAGAACAGAAATTAGCGTTGCCAATAAAATTTGTTAGTTGTTGGTAGACTGTTTGAGAAAACAACAACGATTCTATATGAAGAAACAGAAGACTATTTGAAACTAGTAACGAACAGAATGTAATTTGTTTGTTTTGGTTCTAGTTCGGATAGCATGGTTACGATGGTGACGTAACCGGCTGTAAGAAGGTAAGTAAGTAGGGAGGTAATTAGAGTATTACCGTTAGTTTTCTCGAGCTGCAGCAGGCGCCGCATGCCGTCCGCGGGGTACACGATGCCTGTCTCGCGCGTCACCGTGAACGTGGCCAGGTGCTCCAGCACGTACGCCGCGCGCTGCGCCCCCGCGCTCCCTGCAGCCCGGGGGACAAGCCAGGGGTTACTTATATATTTTATTACATACGACGTGTCACTACAGTGTAATACTTACATCACCATCGTCATTTCAGCCATAGGACGTCCACTGCTGGACTTAGGCCTCCCCCATAGATCTACATAAGGGCCGGTTGGAAGCGGCCTGCACCCAGCGTAACAATGTCGTTTACATACACAATGGTTACATGTTTACATAATTCACGGAACTGGATTGTATAACTGTTCTATTTGTGAAAACTTTTAAGGCTTGTTTGTTCTTATTTTCCTTACTATGTTTTATGTTGTTAACGCTGTTTGTTTTCCGTAAATATATAAATAAACAAGCGGGAATCTTTGTTCTGATGAACTGGAGCTAACTTGTTTGTGAAATTGCCGGACGCCGTAGTGAACCATTACCTACTGGTACTTTCTTTTGACCGCCGACTCGCCGGCAATGATGTCGACGATGCGGTCTACGGTGGAGCACGCTCGCTTAGACGAAACCGATTCACTCGTGATTTGAGACACCCAGATTGTAACTATCGGGGAACACTCATTCAGGCAGCGTATTCCACAGACTAGTAGTTCGTCCTTGTCTCGTGCTCTTAGTCCCACGAATAGAATTATTTTATTCTAGCCTTTTTATTTCGAAAGCGATCTTATAGGCATCTTGGACTTTCTCGCACACATTGCCTTTTTAAACAGTCTTATTTTGGCAACTTTTGTTTGCTTTTGCGATATAGAAATAAGGCCGAGAATAAAATAAACTGAGAGCAGTGTTGCGTATATAGAATGTGTGCAAGGGCATGTGTTATGTACGGACGACATAATGGCCAAGTTCTACACGACCGTCTCTATCGTACGTGAAGAGTCCTGGGCAGATACTCCAGCCCCCCGCTGCCATCTGCCGCCGCCTGCTCGCGTGCACACTACTACTGACCGGGCGAGGGCCGCAGGCCGGCCAGCTCCTCGAATTCGTCGAGCGTGCGCTGCGGGTCGCCGCGCGAGCGCGCGCCCCCCGCTGCCATCTCGCCGCCGCCTGCTCACGCGCGCGCCATCCCTCTCCACTCGCACCTCGCGCTCTGTACTCTCTCTCCGCACTCTCTCTGTCACACTGAAACAGAACAAACAACACCATGTAGGTACATCAGTTGCACATTACAACAAATATCAGGGAATGGGAGCAAGTTGGGAGAAATATAGGCTGAAACTAGCCAAACCCTGATGACAGTGTCAAGCCTGCTCAAAGTCCTAAAGACAGATTCATCAGAAATAGAAGTAAGACGATGATCCAGAAACGTTGGTTGTAATGACGGGAAAAAAACAGCTACTTATACGAATTCAATAAATCCAAGAAATAAATAATAAATTATATTAGCTGTTATTAGCTTATAATTATAAAGCTGTTTAGACTGTGTACGTACTACGTACGTGGGTAAGTTTGATGCTTGTACATAATTGTTACCGTTTTTACACAAGAGCAAATACGTAAAAAACTTTTGTTGTATTTTTTTATTTTTGTTAATCCACCACAATAATACTTTATCCGTGAAAATTTGAACTGGCTATCTATTGCGGTTCGAAAGATCATCATCATCATCAGCTAAAAGACGTCCTCTGCTGAACATAGGCCTCTCACTTTAACCTCCACACTGAACGACAGCCTGTCTTTTACGTCCGCTGGATGCCTGCGACTCTCACATTTTCGTCGGTCTATCTAGTGGGAGGCCTCCCTACGCTGCGTCTTCCGGTTGGTGGTCTCCACTCCAGAACCTTTCTTCCCTATCGGTTATCGGTTCTTAGAGCGATGTGGCCTGCCCATTGCCACTTCAACTTACAGATTTTAACAGCTATGTCGGTGACTCTGGTTCTTTGGCGAATATCCACGTTTCGGATTCTATCGCGCAAAGAAACTCCGAGCATAGCTCTCTCCATTGCCCACTGTGTGACTCTGACTTTTTCCAAAAGGCTAATCAGTAACATATTTCATCACTGGCAACACACACTGGTCAAAGATTCGAAAGATACAGCCGTTAAAAGGTAGGACAGACAGACAGACGGACGGACAGATATACAGCGTAGGCTTAGTAATAGGTGTCCCGTTTACACCCTGTGGGTACGGAACTCTAAAAATCTTATTTATGTAGATAGGTTGAAGCGTTTATAGGTTTGTAGTAGGAAAAATAGGTACATACATGAACAAAATATTCCCCTTTTCGCTTTGTATCATCAGGAAAAATGGAGAAAGTAATTCTTTTCTCTCCTTCCTCAAATAAATAATTTGTATAGTAAAGAGGCATCGAGTGGTCTTTCACTTGTCATCAGTATTCAATGCACGACACCCGGCCGCCGCTCGCTCGGTCTCTCTTACCATCACACCACCGTCGTGTGCACAACACGGATCAGATTATAACAATTCCAGGAGCGACAACACAATAAAACGGAATCTTGTCACAGAATGCTAGAAGCACAGTTCAGTTGACATCAGTACCTAGTGGGTCGCAGGAGGAAAGCGTCGAGCAGTACAATAGACTATGCGGTCAATCAAATTGGTTTGTGTCAATCTCCAGAGCGAAAAAAAGCGCAAAAAGTGTGGTATAAGCGCAGCGTAGGACGTTCACCCACGAGATGCGACAGACGACATAAAAGAGACCGCAGGGAAACGCTGCATGTCTGCATGCCTATGTCTAGCAGTGGACGTCCTACGGCTCCCCCATCGATCTTCAAAAGGGCCGGTTGGAAGCCACCTGCATCCAGCGTTTCCCTGCGGTCTCTTTTAGGTCATCTGTCCATCTCGTGGATGGACGTCCTATGGTCTCCATTCGAGAACCTTTCCGCCCCATCGGCCATCTGTTCTGCGTGATATGTGCCCTGCCCACTGCCATTTCAAGTTGCTAATCCGGTGGGCTATGTCGGTGACTTTCTTGTTGTGTGGTGTATCTATGTTGTAGATGGAGTTAACGCATTCTCTACGAGTGACCCGTGATGTGCGCATTAGCATGCTGGTCCGCGCTGCGCGGCGCGTCCGGACGCGCGCACGACGCGGACGCGGCCCAGGTAGGGCGCATGGCCGACGCGCCGCGGACGTGCCGTTTCACCGGAGAAACTCATTGCGACGTCGTGACTGTCCTTACAACTAACTACCACCACACGGATACACTCGGTACCATATCTACCAGCGTGCTTACATCGACTTCTTGTCTGGAGGTGACGAGTTTCTGCACAATGTTATATCACTTATCCACACTCGAGCACTTAATAACGTTTATATTTTATTTTTGTGTAATCATTGTGAAATTATTGGTGTTATAGCCTTAACTTAGATAGACATACTTAGTATAAGTATGACATCTTTGAGCCTGAAATACCTAAATGTTTTTTTTTTAATTAATAAATAATCCACCATTATTTGGCATTAACATTCGGAAATACAGAAGTTTAGGAAAATTACTTTACAGGCGGTTTACTATCAGGTGAGCAAGCTGCTCGGTAACAGTTGAGTACGTTGATAGGTCCGGTTCATATCGTTAGTGTACGTACGTGTGACGTCACCATGTAATGTAGGTAGGTACCTCTATTTACCACAATGTAGTAACGCAATCTCCGTCAGTGTGACGGCGACATTCATGTGATAAGATATCACGATATCGAACCGCTGTCTACTTATACTGAGTGTAAATCAGCGACACGAAACGACACGACACGACATGACATGACACACGGGGAAACTTTTTACGAGCATATTTTATCCAATATGGCGGACCAGTTATTTTTATGCACCCAGGATATGGGTATCAAATTAAAGGGTTTGCCGAGAAGAATAAGAAAAAAACCAAGTTTTTTATTTATCAATTATTTCATCTGATTTTATTGGGTATATTGAATCATACAGACAAACATGACTATGTCAGTCCTATAGGAATGACCAAGATTATGTTCCATATCTAGGCAGACTAATAGAGCGTCCTACTTGCGTTATACCTATATTGGCACAGCGCAGCGCAGAGGCGCTCTGAATCAATAGAGTACGCGACAACTTTTAGATTAACTTTTTTTGTCGAAACGTATAGAAAAAGAAAAGAAAGAATGAAAAATATTTATTTACTAGCGGACCGCCCCTGCTTTGCACGGGTATAGATTATAGCCTATGTCACCCGGGGATAGTGTAGCTTCCCAACAGTGAAAGAATTTTTCAAATCGGTTCAGTAGTTTCGGAGCCTATTCAATGCAAACAAACAAACAAACAATCAAATCTTTCCTTATTAGTATAGAAGTATAGATGACAGAAACAAAGATACAATGACATTACGAGTTAAAGTGTAAAAGTGTTCTAGTGAAATGAAACATCTACTTAATACCGGCTTGTTAACCAAATAGAAACGGCCGAGTGTGTCCGAGTGCTTCTTGCCGAGGAGAGACGCGAGAGGAGCGGTGCAGTGTGCTGCTGCTGAGACCACAGCACAGCTGGTTGTTGCGTGACAACTTGCTAACAAGCTGCGCACGCACGCTTGTGTTTGTACAACACGAGGCGACACGAGTATGCAACACTGCCGCGTGTCGCTACTCGCTACCCACCCAGGGACGCAGCCGACGCATGTCGCGGTTACCTATACTACGTACCTAATAATTTCTTAGCTTATCTAATCGTTCAGCACATTAGATCATAGTATTTAGTAAAGAATAACTGTAAGCCCTACGTCCGCGCGGTTTTACTGGTTACAATACATTTGGTATTCACTGGTATAGTGATGCAGAGAAGGTACTCTGGCGTGTGGCGAGCTAGCTGCAGCGCCTGGCTACGCGCGCGCACACACGCCACAGTCACGTGAGACGCTGATGCCACTCAGTATATAACTATGTGCAGACACGTCGGTCTGCAGCTACGAGCACCTATTCACATGTGTATGACAACAAGTACTAATCAATAACAGCGTAAATACGGTCGTGTTCTTATATACTGCTACTTCTAGTATCTCTGTCTCATCATCATCAGCCAGAAGACGTCCACTGCTGAACATAGGCCTCCCCCTTTAACCTCCACACTGAACGACAGCCTGCCTTTTGCATCCACTGGATGCCCGCGACTCTCACAATGTCGTCGGTCCATCTAGTGGGAGGCCTCCCTACGCTGCGTCTTCCGGTTCGTGCTCTCCACTCCAGAACCTTTCTTCCCCATCGGTTTTCGGTTCTTCGAGCGATGTGGCCTGCCCATTGCCACTTCAACTTGCAAATTTTAACAGCTATGTCGGTGACGCTGGTTCTTTGGCGAATATCCACGTTTCGGATTTTATCGCGCAAAGAAACTCCGAGCATAGCTCTCTCCATTGCCCGCTGTGTGACTCTGAGTGATCTCTGTCTACTTCTACCTAATTAGTCTATGGACTTCATGGTGATCCCTGATCACAGATTAGTATAATAATATATGTAGCAAGCATACACTACGCTACGCTACTAGAGGCCTCTAAAGAGTTTTGGAAACGACACGAAAAGCTCAGAATAACCAGAAGAAAAAAAAAACATTATTTGCTTTGGGTTGAGGATTTTGGCTATAGGCAGTTTGAAAAATTGTTATTATTATTAAAAAATGTCTGCCGTTAAGGGTCATATCGCCTATTTTACTGAGATGAGTCTATACTGCCCCAAAGAGAATATAACTGATAACGCTGATACTGGCCGGGTGGGTTTCGGCACTGAAACTTTGAAGATGAGACAAACTGAGAGACGACAGTGAGATTCTCTCGCCATATCATACCGAGAAGGGCTGAGTGAGGTCACTTGGTTGTTTCCTAATGCGCTCAATAAATTATTATAATCTCGCTCATTCTCAATCACATAAGTATTTTTTTCTGAGACGTTTTTAACTAAGAGTGACTGACGGAGAATATCTCTCTCCCACCCTTGTGCAAAAAAGGCTCTCGCTAAGCGTAGTCACAGAAATAAATACACGGCGTAGTGATAAAAAGATGCAGCGGTAACTGATGTATAGTTTAGTACAGGGGTGTCCAACATACGGCTTGCGGGCCACAATGCGGCCCGCCAAGCTTCCTAATCCGGCCAAAAGTTCGGTAACTTTTAACTTTTTTTAGACGACATTTTGTAAAGAACGACGATCATATGTTCGTAAAATAATGAAACGCCGTTCTTTAAAAAGTTACGTCGATCGATCACAATACGGCTCGGCGAAAACGTGGACGACCATATTATCGGGAAGTTAATAAATCCGGCCCGCCACAATTTAGTAGGACACCCCTGGTTTAGTAGGTGCTGGTAGGTGCGTTTACCTACTGGTCACCACATGCTACAGTGCGTGGGTAGGTAGGTACCTACAACAATCGTACGAGTCGTGTAGCAATGAAGCAGTTATCACCCGGCTCGGTGAGTAGTGGGAGCGGCTGCGGGCGGTGATAACGAACACCAGGGCCGGATGGTAGCGCGAGGCCGCCGCAACTGGCACGAGGCCTCCCGACGGGGCTGCCATGTGCAGCAACTCTCCTTACTCCACTGCACATGCTGCTTGATGAGCCACCGCTACTTCCACTTTATACCTTTCATTATAATATAGTTTGGATCTGCCTTAAACTCGCGCTAGTACCGAAATAGTATGCCAGAAACTAAAGGGGTCGAGGTAAACACATATCGCACAAACTGACATATTCTAACTAGTTCTACAAACACACACTTCAATATTGAGCGGCACACAACTGCAAACGATACGTTCAAAATGGACGACCTTTAAGTGCTAAAAGGGATTTTTTAGGTATAACACTTTCCATATATTTTTTCTGAGAGTTTATATATTAGCTATATTGTGTTTTCATCTGATGTAGTGACTGAACACGTTCGCCCTACATTAAAACTACTAGACATTTATTGAAAGTTCTTTGGTTTTGTACAAGAACATGAACTATATTATCAGAGATTAGCTTGCTACATAATTATACTAATCTGTGGTACGGTAAGGTTTTGGCGCCAAGGTGAACAAAAATATGTCGCGTATTATTTTCCTAAACTTTTGTCTTTCCGAATGGTGGATTATTATTATCATAATTTTAATAATTACACAAAAATATAAATTAAAACAAATTAAATTCAAAAATAACCAGGAGCGACTTTTGAACTTGAACAATATTGTATTTAGTGAGTGTAGTCGCTCGCTGGTCAGATTGAGTAGACTCTAGTCTGCCTGAGATCGTGGACACTACTTACTTATAGCACCATCGGAGATCCCTCCGCGGGTACAAACATGTATTGCACAAAGTTTTCGTTTGGACTTGACGCAGAAAAAGGTAGAATTTTACTGTAAGCACTTCCCTCGCATAGCTATATTTTAGTTCGTTGTCACAGCAAAGAACCGTTGCTATGGAAACCGAGGGGCAAGTCCATAATTATATTCTTATTTTGTGGCACAGATTATCCGTTGCCCTTTAATTAATTATAATATCATACAAGGGACCCGCCCGCCCGGCTTCGCACGGGTGTAATTTACGTGCAAAGCCGGGGCGGGATAAATCTTCCTCTTGAATCACTCTATCTATTAAAAAAAAACGCTTCAAAATCCGTTGCGTAGTTTTAAAGATTTAAGCATACATAGGGACGGAAAGAGAGCGACAACGACTTTGTTTTATAATAGTGATTTGTCCAATATTCGATCTTAGATTAGGAACATTATATTTGTCCAAACTCCAAACTCCAGAGAAAACATTATTATTTTAATCTTACGTTGAATTTTGTTTTGCTCTCTCATCAGCCGAGAGAGCGAGACAAAGCTCTAATGAATAATAAGCCCAATTTCCGAGGCTTAAAAAAAACAATAAATCGTTTCTAAGAAACAGTGTGCGTATTTACAATATCATTCCAGAACATTTATTATATCGTTTTTTTTAGTTTTTAGGGTTCCGTATCCAAAGAGTAAAAATCAGACCCTATTACCCTACGCTGTCTGTCTGTCCGTCTGTCTTACCTTTAAACGGCTGTATCTTTCGAAACTTAATAGATAGCCAGTTGACATTTTAACAAAATATGTAATGTTACGGCCTTACGGCGGATTAACTAAGAAATTATAAATAAAACAGGCCAAGTGCGAGTCGGGTTCGCGCACTGAGAGTTCCGTACTACCACAAAATACAATAATTATATATAAATCTCCAAGCCGCCTGCCAAGCGTGGGGATTATGAAAACACCCCTCTCTAAGAGGGAGGCCTTGTTCAGCAGTGGACATTTAATGGCTGATGATGTGTATATATAAATACATATTTTACTAATTTTGAAGTCGATTTTTTTAATTTGATAATAATTGTATTTTGTGGTGATACGGAACCCTCACTGTGCGATCCTGACTATCACCCTAATGTTTTTTTCTTATTACTAATCTGACAAAGCCTCTTTCATCATCATCATCATCATTTCAGCCATAGGACGTCCACTGCTGGACATAGGCCTCCCCCATCGATCTCCAAAAGGGCCGGTTGGAAGCGGCCTGTATCCAGCGTTTCCCTGCGGTCTCTTTTAGGTCGTCTGTCCATCTTGTGGGTGGACGTCCTACGCTGCGCTTACCAGTCCGTGGTCTCGATTTCAGAACCTTTCGGCCCCATCGGCCATCTGTTCTGCGTGATATGTGCCCTGCCACTTCAACTTGCTAATCCGGTGGGCTATGTCGGTGACTTTCGTTCGTCTACGGATCTCCTCATTTCGGATTCGAAAGCCTCTTTACAGCTGCAAAATTATTGACAAGGCATTTTACAGCCGCTAACGTGCACCTGTATTGTATAGTTGTCATCATCATCGTCATTCCACTGCTGGACTTTTAGTCTACCTCCGAAAGGGTGATTGGGCCATATCCACCACGCTGGTTCAGTACGGATTGGTGGATTCACATAA
This sequence comes from Agriopis marginaria, assembly GCA_932305915.1. Taxonomy (NCBI): domain Eukaryota; kingdom Metazoa; phylum Arthropoda; class Insecta; order Lepidoptera; family Geometridae; genus Agriopis; species Agriopis marginaria. The sequence continues at coordinate 12,116,134 of OW029914.1, read as the reverse complement.
GCCATTGAATTCCTTCTCAGTACGTATGCAGGTTTCCTCACGATGTTTTCCTTCACCGAAAAGCCAGTGGTATGAAAATCCGTACATAAGCTCCAAAGAACTGTATGGTAAAGTTGTATCATATTAAATTGTGATTTTTATTCTGTAAGTACCAGCGTCAAGTGTATTTATTAGATAAACCTAACACCAGAAATAAATGAATTGAATTGAAATGTAATCATTTATTATTATATTATTTATTCATTAACAGAATGCTTACAGTCAAACCAAAGCGCAAACTATTTAAATAACAAAATATTATGTAAACTACTTAATTACCTACTACGAAATAATCGTGAATATGAGGAGCGCGTTGATGTCTTTTGTACCACAGAGCACGGCCGGCCCGGCCCCCGCACCACATCTCAGTAGCGTTCTTATATCTATCTTACACGCACAGTGTCTCGCTCTCTCGGCTAGTGAGCGAGCGAGACAAACTTCTATGTAACTTTAAAATAAAAATGTTTTTGAGGTTGTGGTGGCACCTCGTTAGACATTATGTGAAAATAGAAATGGTAGAGTACACTTGTATGACGGTAATGCTTGTATACTCGGCGTGCGCGCTTTCGAATATTTATTCTTTATTTTCTACAAATAGTCTTATGCTTTTACAAGAAACTGCGTTCACTAAAGTATTTGAATGATAGTTAGGATAACACACATTTTTTTTTAAATAAAAATATCTTCTATAGAATCTTAATGAAGTTGATTCCATCCATCGAAGGTAACGTAAAAACGGGTGTTTTTTAGGAAAGTTTACGATTTTTTTCTATCGAGCCAAATTTATTTCATCGTGTATCGGTGAGCACATCCGAATAAAATATTTTAAGAACATTTACATGACATAAGAAATAATGTCAATTAATTGATTTTAAAGGTCTACTTTTGAATATTCGCGAGGGCAATCGTAAAATTTGAAGCATATTTCGTGTTAAGGAAGAAATAGGTTTAGCAGATAAGGCCACTCGATGACCGGCCCAACGTACTACCAGATGATTATTTATAGTTGACTAGCAGCTCACAGGATGTTAAATGACGTGGTGTTGTAATCAAACATGACACATATAATTAAATAAATAAATAAATATTCAGGACATTTTTGCACACACAGTCATCTGACCCTAAACTAAGCAAAGCTTGTAATATGGCTGCCAGAGAGTGATACATATACTTGTGGCACTAGCTCGTAAGTGTTTTCTATCGTGTTGTAATTTTTATTTCTGGTGTACACAATAAAGAGTTTCTATCTATCTATTATCTATCATATACAGGGTGTAAACACTCTCGAAGCCAAAAGAAGGTAATTGTACTCATCATTATGAACAACTTTTACTATGGGACCAAACCTGAAATCGCGAAAAAAATATCAGCTGCTCTAAAGAAAACGGTCCGGTTCCGTTTTTTTTCGCTTAGAGGTACGGAACCCTAAAAATATCAAATGCGCGAGCGAGATCGCTGCACGGTGTTCTGGCCCGCTGAGGGAACATATTGAACACATCACCTTTATACAAGGTTAAATGTAACTGTGGTACTGAAACCAAGGAGGGTCATTGTATTGATCATTATAAACAACTTTTACTATCGGACCATAACCCTGAGATATAGCAAAAAATACTACCTGTTTCCGTTCCATAGTAAACGTTGTTCGTAATGATGAGTACAATAACCTCCATTCGACTCAGTAGTACCGTTCCGTGTAACCCTGTATTGTGAAGGGAGTGACTAGTTGTAGCCTGGTGTCGGTGCAGAGTCGCGCGACCTCCGCCGCTGGTCTCGTACAACCACAGATAATGTATTCATTCACATCGGAATGCGAGTACGGCGTGTTTATGCAGCTCCACCTCCCCCCCCCACACACACCGGCGCGGCGAGGGGGGCGGTTGTTTTCGCGATCGAACTGCACTAGCCAGCCAGTTACTGATCTTGATAGAATAACTAGCGACCCGCCCGCCCAGCTTCGCACGGGTGTAATTTACGTGCGAAGCTAGGGCAAGTCGCTAGTTATATATATAAACCTTCCTTGAAAATGTATCTAACTAATGGTGAAAACCGCATCAAAATCCGTTGCGTGGTTTAGGAAGAGTTAGTGGTCATACAGACATACAGACAGACAGACGCGAAAAGCGACTACAATTTATACTATGTAGAGAAGATGACAGAGTAATATAATGACTACAACCATGCAGGGCCCCGATTCTACTAAACCAATTGTTTTTAAATTGTAATTGTTTATTTTTTTAATAATTGTCTCAAAATTGACAGTTTTTTTTTTATACATACTATAATTACTAAGTTATAATATTAGGTGGTGTCATTTTTCTAGTATTAAAAAAAAACTCCGTTTTGAGACAATTACTTAAAAAATTAAATTGAAACAATTACAATTTAAAAACAATTTCTTTAGTAGAATCGGGGCCCAGGTACTACGTCTAATCTAATTCCCTGAGTGCTTAGTTCTGAACGTCCAATTCACGTAACGTCTCTTCCCAGAATGTCAATTTCCTCTGTGAGGACTGACACAAAATATGTTACTTTTTGTCTCGGATTATAATAACACTGTAAAACTTAATATCGCAAGTATCCTGCGGAGCATGTCCGCCGGCCGCACCGGGTGCACTGTGCACACTGCACGCTGCAGCGGCACAGCGAGTCCCGCAGTTCGGCAGGTGCTGAGCTGGCGTACTGTCGGCTCGTGTAGCTTCCAGTTTTTGTATAAATGCTAATTGGAAGCCGGTCTCCGAGGCGCGCATTCCATCGGAAGGTCGTCTTTACTCCCCCCCCCCCCCCCTCGCCGCCCGCCCTGCCGCTATATTTTATGGCACATCAAAAATACTGAACGCCCCTCAACATTTCTACAGTCGATTGGAACTCTAGTGAGACGGCTGTGCCGCATTATGTCGCATGCCGCGGACCTGCAAGGTGCGACAGTGTGGAGCCTAACGCACACTGTCGGTCTCATAATGATAATGGCGGCGCCCATTCTGCAGGTCAACTGGTACCTACACCTAGGATCTCACGGATAACAAAATAGAAAAAAAAAACAACTGTTCCATAGAAAACGGTCACTGACATATGACAAAAGGTACGTAGGTATGGAACAGCTGATATTTTTTCTCGATTTCTTTGTTGGTCCCGTAGTAAAAGTTGTTCATAATGATGAGTACAATGGCTTTCGGCTTAGTTCAGTGTATACGTACGTAACCCTGTATAAGTACACTGTGACCACGCAGACAAAGTGTCGGAGTAAATAGTGTATAATGCAAAGTACACGCGACTATATCCGTAAATAACTGGCCAAGAGCGTCTCGAGACACACAAGGAACCCTTCGTTCTGTCCGTCTGTCTGTCCATCTCTCCGTCCGTCCGTCCAAATTTTTTAGAACCTTCTAACTTTTGTAGTTATTAAGATAAGTAGGTACATAAAACTTTGCACAATTACAGTTTTATTAATGATCTCAGTTATAAAAGTATCAAAACATATAATTTTGCATTTTAGAAATAGGCCTGGCGGTCTGGTAGGTTGGTAAGTACTACATCTGAAATGGGAGGGAAAAGTTTTATTTCAGTGCACCCCCTCGTGTAGGGAATCGTTCTATAGGTATTTTAAAATGAAGTTAAGGTTTCATACAATTTTTTTTATTGGTTTTTTATTTAATTTAAAACTATTATTTTACGTGCTCTCCTGGTCCTAATCAGGGGGTAACAGGGGGGTCGGCGTGTGGAGTAAGACGTGACCTTGCAGGTAATGGGGCGAGGGCAGTGACCGCGTGCCATAAAATTGCATATTAGGTACCTACAAATTACTAGGAACTAAAATTGCTTCAACTTAATGCTTAGTTACAAGCCGTGGTAGCCCATTTGGGAGAACGCTAGACTCGAAAGCGTGAGGTCGCGGGTTCAAACCCCGGGCCCGTACCAATGAGCTCTTTGGAGTTTATGTACGGATTTTCATACCACTGGCTTTTCGGTGAAGGAAAACATCGTGAGGAAACCTGCATGCGTACGGAGAAGAAATTCGATGACATATGTGAATCCATCAATTCGCACTGGGCCAGCGTGGTGGATATGGCCCAATCACCCTTTCGGGGGTAGGCTTAAAGTCCAGCAGTGGACTGTTAAAAGGGCTGACTATGATGATGATGAATGCTTAGTTATGATTCCTGCCTAGCTGAGGTAGTACTGCAGTAGGTACGTGATCAAAAGATACCAAAACAATAATTTTAATCAAATCGCCTATGGTCACCTAGGTGCAGGTGATCAAAGGATACTCAAATAATTATTTAAATGGAGTCGCCTATTACCACCCAGGTGATCAAAGTGGAATAGACTATTTTGAACCGGTAAAGGCTACTAACGTCGGATGTGATTAGTGACCGATTGCAGCAGGCATTAGTTTCACAAGATATGATCCGCCGCCGCGGCCTGGATCCGCCGGAACAGCCTTCCATGCGGCGGTGCCTCCCGATGCCGCTGAACCGGAGAGATACTGAAAGTCGCGTTATTGCTAAACATTGCGCAGTAAGTGCGATCGACGTGTTTTATTGTAGGAATGCGCGCGTACGCAATCCATATCGCCGCAGTCTTGGATACATACACGATTCAGTGTTTGCTTTCTTAATAATGCTTTTCCTATCATCATCATCATCATCATCCACAGCTTTCCTTATCCCACTGCTGGTTATAGGCCTCTCTCTTGCTATGCCATCTGCCTCGGTCCTGTGCTAATCGAGTCCAGGTTCGACCCGCGATAGTAATAATATCGTCGACCCATCTTGCAGCTGGACGACCAACGCTCCGCTTTTCCTATGGCGAGTAGATATCAATGATTACTAGAAAATTGGTGAGAAACTGTCTCTTTGTTGCATTTTCATGGTTAAAAAAATTATAATTTGCTTTAAAATGACGGACCGAATATAATGTGGGAAATCGTGGTTAAAACAGCGAAGCCTATAGATAATTGTTAGTACCTATTTGCAGTCAATATTATTAGGAACACTAGTGCGTAATGGTTAGTGAATGCGATTTAGAGTGAAGGTGAACCACCTGCGAGTTGCTGGAGTCCAAACGTAGAGCTTCGGGTGATCCAGATTCCAGCCATCGACAGCATTCGCAGAAACTAACCAAAGATGGTCATTACTTATATGTCAGCAAAGACGCAGACTATATAATATATTATAGGATGAAGTACGCATGCCTAAAAGGAAACTGTTTTAACGTGTGGTCAATTAAAACAACAGTGTATCTTTGATTATGAATGGGTCGCCCTAAGGTTTCATAAAATAGGTCGTCACGAACCTAAAGCCTAAACGATATAATGAGAATGTAGGTATGGCTAAGTACCTGACTAAGCCAGTTTCACAAAGTATTTGTAAGTACAAAGTAATTAAAATGTTGGAAGAGCAACATTCCAGCGGACGCCGGAAACAAGTAGAATTATTCGAAATCGATAATGATGTTAATGAGCCAGTTTGTTGTCGTATTTTGCAATCTGCCTACAAATCAATAGTGCGTGTGACGTCACGGCGGCGGCATGCGCTTGCGCAACTTACAATCCGCTACACGCAGTTACTGAAGCCTCTGCAGTCCCTGTCAGTGTAGGCTGACACACGTGGTAGAGGTCGTGTTTATACCCGACTGCACGTAAGGAGGGTGAGTTTGTTTGTCTGTACTCGTGTGATCTCTTGTAAGTACGAACTGCGAGGTATCGTTACATCTGTGTTTGAAGCAAGAAGAGGCTCTATAGCGAGAGGTTACGTACCGACATTTGTCGCCGTCTGCTTGTTGTTTTTCTTAAAATTATTTATACTTGTTTGATATCTAAGAACGAAGATTGCCTTCTTCGAATACTAAATTTATGACGGTCTTTAATTCATGTTTTGTTGTTTGCTTTCTACAAACAGATTGTTGGGAGATGTTTATGAATTCCTGGTATGTTGGTCTTTAGCGGATATATTGTTTTTTTTTACGTTATCAGATCTCCCAAACAACAGTTGCCGGTGACTTATGAGTAGGTAATATTTGCTTTGCCATGATATTTGTATTATATTTGATTGAATCAAGCGTTATTTTGTGGAAGTTCTTTAAAACTGTTTTCTTAACGAATCTCTAATGTATTTTAACTTTAGTTTAACTTTTTGTTATTTGTTTTCAATGTTTCTTTTTTTTGTGTTGATTTTACTTGGTTCCTGATTTAATCCAGCTCTAGTTCGGATTTCTTTTGAATGTTTTTAAATGATTATCAGTATCTGTTTCAGTGTCGCAGAATGTAATGCGTGTTGTGTGTGACGTCACACGCGGCCGCTGCCGCAGGAACTCCGTATCGAGCGGCTTCCTTCCCCGACCGCGTCCAGTCATCGTCACCGATGTATAATATTATGCTAATCCACGCTCTAGCATCGCGACGACAACCGTTACTTCCGCGACACTCACCTTATCTGCCGCATTCCGCGACTGAGTCGTCGGACTTAGCGGCTCGCTCGCTTCTCGGAGGCCGTCCTGCTCCCGGCCTGGGCCTTGCGTCTCCAGGAGTGGACGCGCACCAGACAGGCCCGGCCGGGGCTCTGGACTCCGCACTGCGCGCAGGTATGTACCGAGGTGTGGAAACAGAGCAACGACCGCGCGCACGTCGCGCCATCTACCGCCTACCGCCCCACACTCGCCACTGTTGTCTGTTTTCTTTCTAGTCTGGAGGCTTTCATTATCCCACTTTTCGTTCAAAACATTTTGTTTTCGTTCTCTGAACTGCGTTTCAATTTGCAATGTTATACCTATGTACTAAGTCGTTTTTACTGAATTCTACGTTCATGCACGCTATATGTAGGTAGTTGAGTGAGGACCACGAAACAAAGACGCATGCTATTTGAATCGATGGAAGCCGATCAAAGAATGCCCAAATCATTCGATTCTGCATATCTTCAACTATCCATAATAGTTGCGGGAAAGCGTCGCGGCCCCAATCCCTGCGTGCGCGGGCGCAGGCGCCGGCGTGACGTGTCGCTCCGGGCGGGGACGGCGCCGCACGCGGCCCGGCCCGGGGCTCCTGCACTGTACTCACCGTCGAGTCCAGCGTCCGGGGTCCGTCACCGCTCCAGCACCGCCTCCACTGGCACTACACTCGCGACGATACTTCGCACCTCAGCGGCGGTTCAGTGTACACTGGAGGCCTCCGCGTCGCGCCGGCCGCTCCCCCCGCCCCCCGCTCCCGCGGAGTGCGCACCTGAGCCGAGCCTGCACAGGTGCGAGCCTGCGAGGGCGCCGCGGGGAGGGGCGGGGGAGTGCGGCCCGCGATCGGCGCGGGGGCACCGCAGCAGTCTCTGCCCGCGCGCGACTCCGAGCGCGTGTCACACACAGTGTAGCGAGCGAGATGGCCGCCAACGGGTCGGCGGTCGCGGAGCCGCGGCTCTGCCACGTGCGGAAAACGCCCAACTTCGACGGCTACGGGTTCAACCTGCACGCGGAGAAGGGCAAGCCCGGCCAGCACATCGGCAAGGTGGACGAGGGCTCGCCGGCGGAGACGGCCGGCTTGCAGCGCGGCGACCGCATCCTCGAGGTGAACGGACACAGCATCGCCGGCGAGACGCACAAGCAGGTGGTCGCGCGCATCAAGGAGCGGCCCGACGACGCGCAGCTGCTGGTGGTGCCGCCGGCGCCCGGCGACCCGGTGCCGGACCTGGACGCGCCGGCGCCGGCCGCGACCGCCGCCGACCGGGACAGCCCGCCGCCGCTGGACCCGCCCAAGCTCAACCTGCAGATGACCGCGGCCGAGATGCGCGCGCATCTCGCCGCCAAGAAGAAATTTGACCCCAAGAAAGTGCCCATGGACCTCAAGTCCAAATTTGACATAGTCAAAAAACTGTGATCGCGAGTGCAGCGTGCGGGTGACGTCGGTGTTGTTGTGAGCGGTCGGTCGGTCGGTCGGAGGCTGCCGACCCCCCCCTCCCCCTCCCCCCCTCCTCGCCGTGCTGACCCCGCTCTCACGATTATCACATAAACGTACACAAATAAGTGGGTCGGTGATGCGTCGGACCGGAGCGTCACCTGTGCATGGAGTTGCCCTGCTTGCTTCGTTGTACCATATTGTAAATTTAACACAATCGGCTGCTCGATGTAGTAAAGTATAATGTAAAGTATAAATTGCCATTGAATCGATCGTTGTGAACATAGCATAGGTACCTGGCGGCTGCGTTCTACGGTAGGTAGGTTATGTTATGGAAATGTTATGTGTAATTTATTTGCGAAAGCAATCGTTCGTTTTTATAATAACTTGATTATCTATATGTGTAGTGTTAGAGTTATTATTACGTACTTAAGTGCAATGATTGTTTCATTATTTTTATCAATAAAACGAATTTAATTATGATTGGTTGTGATTGTTATCTACTGTTCTCTGGATCCATGTTAATGACACGTTTGCATGAGAGAGATCCCCCCCCCCCCACCGTGGGGCGTGGGTTCCCATCTAGGACAAACATTCATGTGATGAACATTATTGTGTTTGTTCTATAACTATCTGGGTGTTAATATCTATTTAAGTATGTATTTAAATATATAAGTATATATGTAAGTATATCAGTCTCTGGCAGCCATATCACAAGCTTTGCTTAGTTTGGGCACAGAAGACATAATAGGTTTGGGGTCAGAATATAACCATGTGTGAAAAAAAATACACGTTTTTATCTTGGATTAACTATATTTATACCTATTCTAAGGTTTTTATTTAATTTAAGTTATTTACGTAATCAAGTACCTATCGCTTTCATCCAATGAATGATTGCGGACCGCGCGGCCTTCAATGTAGAATATCGCGTGTTCTGTCGACAATACCTCACCTATACCTACCAGCTGCAGTCACTAACTAGGTACCTACTATTGAAAGGAAATAAGGTCATTTTATTGCTTACAGAAGTACCTACCTACACACACCACGTTACTTACATAGGAGATGAAACTAACCACTACATGCGGTTTAATATCCGGCCGGACACCGAATTATGTATAAATTACGCAAATATCATAAAATTTTCCTTTTGTTCATATTTATAATCGATTCTAAACGCATAACAAATAGTACATTGCTATTGCCAGTAATGGGCAAACAGATGTGAACAGAATATGTGAAACATAACGGCATGAGAGAGCATAATGGCGTCACTTTCGTCACGGCATAGGTACGAGTCTGTTTTACTGCCAAGACGCACCAAATGTTTCACACCAAAAAACGAATAAAAATTGAATATAGGTAAGTATATTTTTTTAATTTATTCTAATTAGAGATATTATAATATCACTGTTTAATTAAAAGCCGAGTGTTCTCCTCGACTTAAAAACCTATCTGCCCGATAGGTATAGGCTTTTCCTCGGGCTGATAAAGGTCTCTGCTAAAATGACTTGTTTGGTTTGTACAATAAATATTTATATAGGTAATTATCTGCAAATCATAATACCTTTTGTTTATTTTTCACCCCAAATTCATCTGAACCCGACCGTCCGTGTCTCATTTCCGTGAGCTCAAATAGGTACTACCTATTCGCGTTAATACACGACAATGCCTACATTGAGCCGGATATTCAACCGCTAGATATCCGGCATTCCGGCCAAACAGCTATCCCTTGCATCTCTAGTTTATACTCCGACGTCACTGTCCTTACCTATTTTCCTGTTATTCACAATGGCAATATCAATCATCATCATCATCCAACACGGCTCACTCGGCACGCTGTTACCTATTATTAACCGACCTCAATACAAGAGGTTCTTAATTAGCTTGTTTTTTAGGGTTCCGTAGCCCGACAAGGAACCCTTATAAATTCCTTCTGTCTATCTGTCCATTCGTCCAAATTTTTTAGAACCTTCTAACTTCTACTGCTTGAAACTTTGCATAATTACAGTTTAAGTATAGATCTAAATTTCAAAAGTACCTATATAAATACCTAATTTAATATAATTTTTCGTTATAGGGGGTGGCTCTGGTAGGTGGTAATTATAAAAAGATGAATTTTATTTTGCACCCTCTCATTTGGGACATCGTTGAATAGATCCTTATTAAAATAAAGGGAAGGTTTCATAGGTACATAACTTTTGTATCAAGTGAATATTTTGTGAAATATGGCCCGCCAAAGTGGCAAAAAGTTTGTCCACCCCTCCCTGCATTTCTAAACTATTAAACATAGAAACTTAAAACATGGCATGGTATCGTAGGTATACCTACTAGCTATTATGTCTTCTGTGCTACCAGATCATCAAGCATTTTCTGATTATAACTTTTTGAGTTATAGCGATAAAAGTGTAATAAATTAAAGACGGCCACCGCCACGCTCCCGCGCTTCGAATTTATACCATAACGTAGTTGTCCAATGAAATCATCATCATCATTTCAGCCATAGGACGTCCACTGCTGGACATAGGCCTCCCCCATTGATCCCCAAAAGGGCCGGTTGGAAGCGGCCTGCCTCCAGCGTTTCCCTGAGGTCTCTTTTAAGTCGTTTGTCCATCTTGTTGGTGGACAGGGTGGACGTCCTAGCTGCGCTTACCTGTCCGTGGTCTCCATTCTAGAACCTTTTGGCCCCATCGCAATCTGTTCTGCGTGATTATGTGCCCTGCCCACTGCCATTTCAACTTGCTAATCCGGTGGGCTATGTCGGTGACTTTCGTTCGTCTACGGATCTCCTCGTCAAGAAACCCCGAGCATAGCCCTCTCCATAGCTCGTTGTGCAACTGAGCTTGCTTACGAGTCCCATAGTGAGAGACCACGTTTCAGTGCCGTATGTCATCACTGGTAACATATACTGGTCGAAGACTTTCGTCTTAAGACACCGAGGTATTTCGAACGAGAAGACGTTGCGAAGTTTACCGAACGCTGCCCAGCCGAGTTGGATTCGCCGACTGACCTCTTTCTTGAAGTTGGACCTGCCTAGTTGGACTGTTTGTCTTAGGTAGACGTATGCGTCCACAGCTTCAAGAACTGAGTTCCCAACTGATACTGGGGTGGGCATAACATGGATATTTGACATGACCTTTGTCTTGTCCGTGTTCATCTTAAGTTGGGATACTCGATTGAGGCTTTCGAGCATCATGCTGAGATTTTCCATCGATTGTGCAAAGGTATAACTGGTATTAACTAGTAGGTATTTATGGGACAACTTGGTACAAAAATCAATGGTAGGTAAGTGGTCCGAAGCGCTGCGAGTATTGTAATCTGTAGTAGGTAAGTAAACACGGTACAGTTGAGCACCTAGCTAGCTAGCTAGCGTGTAGTACACGATAATTTATCAAGGTGCTTCACTCGCTGCGGTCACCGGAGCCTGAGCCCGAGCACCCAGTGCGGTGTCGGGTGACGTCAGCGCAGCCCGACCTACCTACAATACAACTATTCATCGCTCATTTCATACTATTACGTTACATTCCGTCCGCGCCGATAGCGACCCTGTTTCTCCGGTCCGGGCGCTTCGTGACTCCAGCACGCAGGGCTCCGTCGGCGGCTGGAGGCTCCCGGCGCCGGCGGTCCAGGCAGTGACGTCATGGAACATTTACACCACGCGAGGATACAGCACGCGGGCGGGGGGTGGAGGGAGGGGAGGGGGAGGGGGGGTTGTTATCTGCTGGTGATGTGGAACAATAAGCCGCTTAGTGCGCGCGTATCGAGTCGTGAGACAGATTACACCGCGCCTGATAGCGCGCTATCAGCACTCAGTACCTACCTACTGCACACTACTACCCTACCGCCTCGCCAGCGCCGACAAAACAACTATAATTATGTGGGTATATAACTATGTAGGTACGTTGGATAATCTTCAAACGAATTAACAGATTCTCTTGAACTCTGAGAAGACTTTCGATCAAGTCACCTTTCAAACTAAATCAAAATCGATTCAACCGTTTGGGAGCTACGATATCACAGACAGATACACGCGTTACTCTTACTTCTCTGTTTGCTTCAGGGGCTAAAACCCATGAACTTTGTTTCAACGAAATGAACAACTGGATACTAGAGCTCAGTTAATGTCGCGGAGAAGGATTTCGATTCCCAGTTCAAAAAATTATGAAAATTTTGAATATTTAGTAAGAAAACGTATGTACCTACCTATAGCATAGATAAATATAGCTATAGGTAGTACATTAGAAGAGTGGTCCGGGTACCGCTCTGCCCGGTGTGGTAGAAACGCGGAAGGAAAGGATTATTCAATCGGAAAACCTTAAAAAATCTGCAGCATGATTATCTGTTGGCTCATTCTGAATTCTTCTCTAACTCTGAATTATTTAGTGCTTCATCTTCGGCCGAGCTTCACATGCCTAGCATGGGCTGTGGAGCCTGTGGATAAATTGTGTTTCCACCGTTTTTATCCACGCCTAGACGCGACAAAGCTAGAATATGGATACGTTTGTCTTTTTCTCGCGGGATAAAAACGGTGGAAAGATAATCTGTCCACGGCCCGTGCTAGGCCTGCTGTAGGTAATACACAGGTAATAGGTAAATATTCGGGACATTTTTGCACACACATTGTCATCTGACCCCAAACTAAGCAAAGCTTGTGATATGGCTGCCAGAGACTGATATATATACATATATAGGTTTAAATACATACTTAAATAGATATTAACACCCAGATATAGAACAAACACAAATGTTCATCACACAAATGTTTGTCCTAGGTGGGAATCGAACCCACGCCCCCAAGCTCAGAAGGCAGGTTCACTACCAACTCGACCAACGGGCTATCATATACACGATAGGTACACGATAGGTATAGCCGACTGTATGACGAGTGACGACTTGACACAATATGGCGGAATCAAAAACTTATTTCAGAAATGGAATTAGCCATTGGAATTAGAAATGACCCTCCATAGATCAGTAAGAAATGTGGCGGCTATCGGGGATTCACCATCTTGGAATGAAAGGTGAACAGGTGTAAGCAGCACGGCTCCTGCCGGCTGCACGGGGCTAGCCAGTTCCCGGGGGCAGGTCCCGCGGCCCGGGACCCAGGGTCCCGCTCTCCCTCCAGGAGGACTGTATTCGAATCGGTGATGTTTATTTATTTATTTGTAGGTGCATCTGAGTAACCGGTGATGTTACTCAGATGCACCTACCGACATCTCGTTTATTGACAGATCCATTCCATCTATGTATAGGCACATCAGAGAAGTATATAACAGGCTTCGATCAAAATAAAATGAATGGACGGGCCATGAACATTGAACTTGCTCAGTAAGAACGAGTAAAAACCGTCTGACATATTATGCTTCAACACCTAATTGTACAGTACATTTGTTACAAAAAATAGATAGCGGTTTTTTGATGTGTATTTACACTTCGGGAAAGCACACAAAGGCATAATTTTGTCAGATGATTCGTTATAATTTTTTTTTAAAATTAATTTTAGGCTTGAATTTGACCACCATCACGGCTGATGTTAAGCGATGATGCGGTCTACGTTGGAGCACGCTTGCCTAGAAGGAACTGATTCACTCGTGATTTGTAGACGCCCAGATTGTAACCATCGGGGAACACCCATTCAGGCAACGAATTCCACAGACTAGCAGTTCGCATAATAAATGTGGAATCAAAGCGCTTCGTACGGGTTTTCGGAATATCAACCATAAAGCGGTGACCATTTTTCGTGCCCGCTCTGGCAGTCCGATAGAAAAATGGGCAGGAGGGAATTAGATCGTGCAGGTCCGATGCACACTCTCCGAAATGTATCCGATAAAAAACCGATAGACTAGCAACTTTACGTCGATGCTCAAGACTAAGAAGCTTAGCCCGAACTAATGATTAATTGCTGATGAGCTTGTTGGCCCGTTCCTCTATAGATTCCAATGCCTCAAGCTGGTACTTAGCTGATCCATCCCAAAGGCGAGAGCAGTACTCCATACACGACCGAACTTGTGCTTGCAACTGTTCCGATGTGAAGTACCGTCGCACCTTCGATAGGATACCCAGCTTTTTGGCAGCCAATTGAGTCTTGCTCTCAATATAGGAGCCAAAATTGAGGGTTGATGTCAGAGAAACGCCCAAAAGCTCAAGCTGGTCAGTTATCGGAATGGATACATTCCGGAAAGTAGGAGCCAGTTGGAATGGCGTCCTTTTGGCGGAGAACACACAGACACACCTGGGTCTTAGCAGCATTGAACTTGACCAGGTTGGAATCACCCCAATCGGAGACTGCCTTAAGGGACAGGTTCATGCACTCGACCATGGCCTCTCTGAGAGACTGGATTTGAGGTCCACTGGTTCGTGCATTGTACGGTATAGCTTTCTACTACTGTGCTGTCGTCTGCGTACCCAAAGATACCGAGCTTTAGCAGATCGTTGATGTGCAGCAGAAAGAGCGTTGCAGAGAGCACCGACCCCTGGGGGACACCAGTATTAATTGCCTTTTGATCGGACGAGCAGCCATCAATGACAACTCGAATCGATCTGTCCCGCAGGAAGTCCGATATCCACGCTATAAAACCAGCGGATAAGCCAAACGAGGAGAGCTTGCTAATAAGGCCGTCATGCCAAACTCTGTCGAAAGCCTTCGAGATGTTGAGGGAAACGGCAAGCGCTTCTCCGTATTTCTCGATGGCCTCACTCCAGATGTGTGTGGCATACGCTAGAAGATCCCCAGTGGACGTGGAATTGGTTTCGGCGGAATCCGTATTGCCGGTCACTGAGGAGATCTTTAGCTTCTAGATACGCCAGGAGCCTGTTGTTGAGGACACGTTCCATAGTCTTGCCGAGTATGGACGTGAACAGTACAGGACGGAGTCATGTAACAATAGACGCTTGTCGCACTTCCTACGGCTAGAGACCGACTGAAACGAAGTGAGCGCCGGCTCTCATTTTGTAATCTTCAAAAATGCGCTTCTTTTGGGCTCGTCCATTCATTTTATTTTTGTAGAAGCTACCGACATCTCGTCCATTGACAGATCCATTCCATCTATACATACATCCGAGAAGTATAACAGGTATATTTATCTAAGCTACATAAGACAGGTACATATGCCGATACTAGGTAGAGCAGACCTCGTGGAAGGCAACTCTCCGGTCGCGGCTCAGCGCTCCGGAGTACCTCGCAGTAGTCGCAGTGTCGTGCGCACTGCGCAGTGTCCGTTCCGTGTCGAACGTCACTATCCATCCATCGTTGATTGGTTTTACAGTTTCCAATATTCAGCTGCAGTTAGATACGAATACGGCGAGTGACTCACTCGTCACGGTGACTCACGGAGACACGGAGAGTGGTCGGGCGCTGCGAGGCCGGCAAGTGACTCGCATGCAGGCCCTTCCATTTTATTTTTTTATTTTTTATTATAAATAGGCTTGCGCTTGGCCGCCAACTCGCCCGATGTTAAGAGATGATGCGGCCTACGATGGAGCACGCTTGCCTAGAAGAAACTCTCGACACCTAGATTGTAACTATCGGGGAACACCCACTCAGGCAGCGCATTCCACAGACTAGCAGTTCGCACAATAAATGTGGAATCAAAGCGCTTCGTACGGGTTCTCGGAATATCAACCATAAAGCGGTGTCGATTCTTTGTGCCCACTCTGGCAGTCCGATAGAAAAATGGGCAGGAGGGAATCAAATCATGCAGTACAATTAAATTTGAGGACAAGGATCGCATGTTTCATCCTGTAGCTTCTGGTTTCAGCAAAAAATACACGAGAGAGGGAAACAGCATGGTGGGGGCACTCTCCGAGGCTTCTCCTTCACCCTGGCTTGCATCCTCGAGCCGAAGATGCGACTGACAGCCACCTCATTAGAGATCCAGTTTAGACACCGTCATGTGTCACTCGACATCGGAGCTTGAGCTGCGGTCACTTCTGCCAGTAGTAAGAATGTAGTGTGCGCGGGCGTGACCTCGCGCTGAGCTGAGATGCGATGCCGTCACTTATTTGCCCAACTGAGATAAGGATGGTGCCGAGAATGTAACCGGTTCTCGTACGAGCAGCCGCAGTCACCTCACTGTGACTCATTGTAGGCAGTGCACGGATTCTGGTAGCTGCTTAAATACTTAAAGTAGGTACCAATGATGAGGCAGTCAGCAGATTGTGTGAAGTATCTGACAGTGTGGAGTACAGTGGGGGGCCTGTAACGAGTCAAAATGTCTACGTTATCATTCACAAATATTTTATCATTAAACTTTAGTTCACCGCTGAAGTATTCAAATGAAACAGAGACTTAATGCTGGTTAAATTGTTTAATTGCTAGTAACAAGTGAAAGCTTGAATAAACCTTATGATTAACATTACCCTTTAGTTAATTACGGTCCCATAATTTATTCTAGTAGATAAATGGAGGAAAGATTAACCTTCTATGTATATTGGTTTGTCTCGATAAATAACACTACAAGATACTGATAGAATTATATTAGGGATAAAAGTTTACCTTATAAACAGCTGAGCTTACTGTTTACATTAAATTGTCACTATCCGTTCAAAGAAAGTGTTCCTGAAATATGATATGTCCGGAGAAAGAAATGTACAGCAATCACTTAGTTCTGGTTTTAAGTGCAGACATCATATTTGCGTTTCCCTGGAGCAGTGAAGGCACACGAGCTGTCTGAAAATAAAAAGAATTGATGTTAAAATTGAAGGAAACACAAATTGTCTGAACCAAGTTTTGCATCAAAGACTTAACCTATAAAGGTCAAAGTTAAACATTTTGTATGTCTGTTACATGCTAATCTTAGGGAATTTACAAGTACTTTATCGTGAAAACACAAGAAATAGTTTATTATTAACATATTCACGAATGTGATGGAAGATTTTCTGAATGAAACTGATTCAATTCTATTGTGAAATATGGGACTTTTAACAACAAACTGGATTTCAAATGAATGTAAAGATTACAAAATAATCTGTTTGTATTGAAGAGAAGAGGTGCTTACCTTGATCGGCAGGAGCAGATGAAAGTTTTGAAGCATAATTAGCTCGGTTTTGGTGTTGGCGAAGGAAAATTGATAGCCTCAAAGTTTCATCATGTTTTGCAAGTTCATTGTAGTTTCATGCACTGATCAACGTTGTAGAATTCTGAGCTGGATTTTATCAAAGACTTGTGATCACGAAGAAGAGATTAAACCATGAAAACTAAGTTTTCATTTCATTTAAATATGTTTTTGTTCACTTCGAATCACAGTTGACATTGAAGGAAAAAATAATCAATAGATTTTTGACACTTCATAGTTTCAAAATGGCGGCAAATTGAATGAAATCCAATATAAACGAAAAAGTAACGAGTAACTCCGTCTTCATCCAAAATGACATCTATCACACCGAAATAAAGTCGATATTTCAAGAAATTTACAACAAAGCCCACAACGTAACTCCGTCTTCATCCAAAATGACATCTATCACACCGAAATAAAGTTGATATTTCAAGAAATTTACAGCAAGTCCCATAATTACCGGAAAGACTGCAAAACCTATAAGAAAAATATCACAAAGCCCGTAACAACCGTAAATACCACAAAGCCCAGAACACCCACAACGCCCATAAAACCCGTAACAACCGTAAATACCAGAACGCCCAGAACAACCACAAAGCCCAGAACAACCACAAAGCTCAGAACACCCACAACGCCCATAAAACCCGTAACAACCGTAAATACCAGAACGCCCAGAACAACCACAAAGCCCAGAACAACCACAAAGCCCAGAACAACCACAAAGCCCAGAACAACCACAAAGCCCAGAACATCCACAACGCCCACAAATCCCGTAATTACCGGAAAGACTGCAAAACCTATAAAAAAATTTATCATAAAACCCGTAACAACCGTAAATACCAGAACGCCCAGAACAACCACAAAGCCCAGAACAACCACAAAGTCCAGAACATCCACAACGCCCACAAATCCCGTAATTACCGGAAAGACTGCAAAACCTATAAGAAAAATATCATAAAAACCGCGAGTTCTGCAATTTCCGCAAAGCTTTACAAGTCCCAGAACTCCTACAAAACTTGTGAAATCCGCAACCGCAAGTTTCGCAAAGCTTTGCAAAACAACCACATCGCCCAGAGGACCATGAACTCCCACAAAGCCCAGAAGTCCCGCTTGTACCACAAACACCGATAGGTGTGATGAACCAAAATGAGATCTATCTCAAACAGCTAAGGTTGATATTTCTTAAATAACCACAAGTTTGTTGTACCAGTGTAACGGTTTTGTTATTATTATTCAAGATGAGGCTTGGGCGAGGTTATAAAAGGGCTGGGAATGGCTGAGACGGGGTTCTTTTGCTGTGAGACCTCACGCGGGAAGGTACTTGCACACTTAGCTCTGTCCCGATCCTCGTCCAATATATTTGTTTGTGTTTTCTATGGAGAAACTCTGCCCGACTGAATATACAATTCAATAAAGTCGGTAGTGTTTGAGATTGTTTCATTTTAGTTTTGTGAAATTATCTCAGCTCATCTTGGCGTCATGCACAAATTCCATGTTATATTGGACGTGTCTGTCGTTAAGATTTTGAGCGTATTCAAGTTTTGTAAGTGTAATATGTAAATGTAAAGTCATCTTAAATTAAATATTGGACTATGGTGTCTACCTCATCATGGTGTGAGGAATGTCCAGCCCCAGGACCTAACTACGTGACCACATTAGGGGCTGGTCATCTCCGTCTTTCCCGATAGTCAGGACTTGGAATTTTGTGACGCTCCAAGGTTGATTTTACCCCTTAAATGTGGGATCAATAAGTCACCAGGGAGCATGGTTTTTGGTGTACGGTCATCGGAGGGTCTCTAGGTCTTTGCTAACGCAAATTTGTCTCCTTGGTGGATCCGTTGAATCGTATGTACGCCGATGATCGAAGTCAAACTCCATGTGAACTGTCTTTACGTTAGGTGGATGTTCTATTCCAGTCCCCAAGGGTGGATCCTTGTGTTAGAGGTACACCCTAGGCTTCGGCCTGTTGGAACAGACTCCCGTAGGGATATTAGGTAGTGGACTTCAGGATAGCTGGACTAGTCATCCATGTAAGGTTTCAGCTAGTTTAGAAGAGTTTTGCACATTGGATAACCTATCTTCCAATAAACTCTGTGTCAGGTGGGGTTTTGAGCGCTTAGATAAATACAGGACCCGCGAGTCCTTTGTTCAACTTTGGTGTAACTTTAGAATAGACTTAGGGAAACAAAGGTGTAGGAAATAGGGAGATCTCGTTGATCTAATATTTTCAAAGTATGAGAAATTATCAGATCCGCGAGACATAGGACCAAATTAGGGATTTGTATTCTTTCAGCTTGTTAACCTTATCAGATCTAGCCGAAGAAGGTGTTCATTGTAGTTTATTGAATGATCATTGTTGAGTTTCAAAGTTATAACTTTTAATATTTCTCATTATTGAATAATTGGTAATTTAAAGTCAATTGAAATATCTCTAGTGGAAGTCTCTTGAATATAAAGGTAGACCTACCTAGCGAGAGACAGACACAATTTAATTCTTATAAACAAGTAAAAGATTTTGGCTAAATGGGAATGCTCCCAATGTCTATTTAGTTAATTAAACAAAAGACAATAAAGTCAATGGAATTTTAGACCCTCTTTTCCATTTAGTCTATGGAAAAGGCTCTTACTTTCAATCAAAGTCAAATGTCGATTTGACAGTACATCCGATATTGGTCATTCAACAATCTATGAAGAAATTCAAGTTGGTAAAACTTGATTTCGTTTTGTTTCTTATATTAATTAAGGAATTTCTCACGATACAAAGAAATGATTTGTGATGAAATATGATTTGAATTAGATGCTGGTAAATTGATCTAGTGTTACTAATTGATTCATGACAGACAGAAAATTAGTCAATGAAAAACCTGATATTCATTCAGATGGCGAAAGAAGCCTGAATTTCTGGAAATAAATCTTGTGAGCCTAGCTAATAGCAATGCAAAGCTTAGTCATTAAATCTCTACTGAACCTGGGAGATATGACATCCTACGACAAAGATTTTATTTACTAGAAAGAAGTACTTAAAGTTGTATGTTTCAAACTTGTTGACAATGTTTGTCTAAGAATCTTTTAGTCGATGCTGGACTTGGAAGCAGTGCCTAAAATATCCTTTTAATTCACAAATATTTACATCTTACAACTATATTCATTATCCTAGTTAGGAAAACCACTTAGAATCGCTAAAGTAGGAATATTTATTTATTTATATACATATTTATTAGTACCGATAGGAGTTCCGTAGGTTTTTACTGATCTAAAGGCCTGTGGAACTTCGCAAGGAAACTGCTGTCTGCCTCCACACCAGACAGATTAGTTTAGGGACCAAGAACAATCCGAAGTGACTGACTACACACATAGTCTAGGTAGAGACCTCTCGTCCCTTTTGTTCTTCCACCCCCTGAAATGTGGTAGAGTGATGTCCAGTCAAACGGATACGAGTCACATAGTTCCAGGCGGAGGCGGGGCTTGGAACCTAGTTATAAAGCTAGCCACTTGATTTCAGGGAAATCCAGACTTAAAAGTAATTTTCTTAAAGTTCTAAGTAAAAGTTCATTATATTTCCTTATGATTCAAACTGATCTTCTGCTGCCATAATAGTTGCACTAAAATATTCTAAATGACCCATACTTACTCAGATTTCAATTTAATATAGTATTTACTCACACCCTATTTTACCCTCTAACATCATCACACACATTTATTTAAGTATTAAGAAATATAGGTTTGAATGTTTTCAGAATATTTTATAATTTAGTAGTTCTATTATCTAGATATCATTACTTAGGTTGGTTACAGGTCAGATAGATAAACAACACAGTATCATAGAAGTAGGTAGTTCTAAGCTAGATACACCCTGCCTCTATTCCAGGGTTACAGCGAGCACAACGAAGGGTTCCTACCTAATCGATCACTTGGCCATTTCAATATCAATACATTTCCATATCAATATATTACATCATTTACTTCATCATTTATCTAGTTGTAATTTCTCATATTTTTAGTTTAAATTATATTATTAGGTTTTTAGCTAGATTATTTTAAGTTAGTTAGGTTTTTATTTAGTTAGAGCGGGTGAGAGGTCACAAATTATACGCCGTGACGCAGGATGTTAAGGGGCTTATAAATCCAGTATTTAAATACACAGGTTTTAGATCTATACACATTTCAAATTTCCACATAACCTTGTTGGGAAGTTAGGCTGAAGGCGGTCAAATGAATCAAACACACAATACTCACACTTTAATTTCATAATCATTTTGAGTCTAGGTTCATATCTATGGCGGCATCTTTTATATTTACACATTACAAACACTTGAGCCGTTAGCTTAGAAACATTAACTAACTGTAGAATTCCATAACTTTTGAGAGTAACAATTTAGTGTAACATGTCTTTAGAATAGGTATATCACTATAATTATCTGAACTTGACAGCAATGTTGGTATCCGGGTTCTTGGTAAGTATCAGCCGGGAAGCTCTGAAAAGATCAAAATTACAGTGTTAACAACTAGTGTTTGAAATAGAGCATTGAATTTAGTGTCATCTTACCGCATATCATTCTAGTTTGTTTGATCTATGAGTAAATTAATGATAGAAATATCAAAATAAATACGTACCTTTTTTTGAGTTGTTATTGTTCCTGTTAGCATTTTGATTCAATAGAATTGATTACATACTGTTCGTGTAGCATTTAAATTTCCATAAGGTACTCTTTGTATTACAATAACTAGGTTTAATCTTGATTTTCTTTTCGTTTTTATTTACAAATAAATCAACGAGTGAAGATATTGTTAGAATACGGATTGATTGACATACTTGACATTAGTTGTAATTATGCTTTTTATAATTTTCGCCTTCTTTGAACAGACTAGGGTCATTAGTGTCACCGCTTCGTTTTGAAATTAAGCTGTGACGATTTTTCGACAGACTTCTGTGGAATTTGGTTACAAGTAGTTTGTAATTAAAAGTAAAATCATATTCAAAATGTAGAATTAGTTTGTTTCATAACATAGGTAAGCCTAAGTATAGCCTAGAGTTAAGGTAAGCGAGCTTGTACTACAAAGATATGATTTAATCATCTCTCACTAAACAATGCATCTTAAAATACTTAACTTAATAATTAATCATAGATAATAATAGGTAAAATTTTATAAAATATTAGAATTATTTCTATGAACTGAGAAAATAAATTTAATCGAACAATTTTGTGAAATAGGTAGTTCATAATCGATTATCTGTTATTCAAATAACATCACTATGATTACCACAGATTAATACACATTTTTGTTAGAAGTATTCCAAAAGGACTTGAGACTTTAGCGTGTTGAAGAAAAAAAAAAAAAAAAAAAAACAACAAATCATAATTATGTCATGATGTTTCATTTGTCAGTTTCAGGAACAGTGGGAATTAAGGAATGAAAAAAAAAATTAAATTTTAGATTTTTATTCATTAACTACTAACTTAGTAATTATTTGTTTAATTAATTAGAGTCCAAAAACTTATAGTTTTTGGACAAATTGTTACTGTGAGAGCGATGCGAAATTAGAGGCTTAAAGGGTGTAAATAAGGTAAACAAATAAATAAAAATTCAATAGGAAAATTTTATTACACTAAGATTACAGATGTTAAATATTTTTACTAGTTAACACACAGAGGTTTATTGTACATTTCATATTCAATGTTAGAACACAACTTAATACAACTCAACACAACTTAGTTTTAATTATCAAAACCTGATTATAATCTGTAATAGGAAGGGTTTGTTAGAGATGCGGTTCGTGGCTCATACCTCAGATCGGATAAGCAAATGGGTTATACTTTAGTATAGTTATAATTTGTGTTCAAGTGTCTTCGTTTCACTTGCGTTTTGTCATACAGTAGTCCATTTAACGTAAACTTTGTAAACATAACATTAATTAGTGACCATACTATTTAGTACAAAGTATAATTTATTATATGTAGGAAAGTCAAAACCTTTTGCAGTGGACCCTATACTACCTTGGCATGTCCTTTTGGTTGTCTGATCTAGAATTAATTGTACATTATCACAGGTCATTGTTTCAAAGTAGTTCCAGAAGTACATATGCAGATATGTTTGTTTGTTGACACGGAGGTGTTTGCTGGATTCTGGGTTATGCGAGTTGTGGAGCGGATTTAGGTACTACTACGGATTTCATACTGCATTAATATTACACGAAGAGCAGATATTTGTCTATTCACTTCTCTTCCAGAACGTGGTTTCATTAGGTTGTTTCGGCCATTGTGGTGTGTAACAATGCAGACGGACATAAGTAAGTAAGTATTTATTCAAGTATATCGAGAACATAGCCGGGTATTGCGTTTTCAGATGTTTGACAGACACGAAGGACGGGTTTTCTTCTAGATTTTGACGTCGAATCTTCACAGGTATACGTTCACCTCGGTTGTTAAAAGCTTTTACGTTATAGATAAGTACGAACTTAAATTCCAGGTGATTAAGTTGGTGGGAAAGCGTTCAGCGGATGTTTTCGGAACAAGGACGAATCCACTTATCCACTTGAAACATTTCTTCAAATTAAACTTGTTTCATAATTTATTTACGTATGGAAATCTTGTTAATTTACACTACTTATATTTAATGTAAACAAAAACAAAGCATTTTGTTTCTTAAATTTCTTAATGAGTCACAGATTATTAATTAAAATTATGCAGGGTTGCCAAGTTTGAAGTTCAAAATACTACCTATTGTTTACGAACGAAATATCTTTTATTAATTGTTTAATTTTCATTTGAATACTGTGAACACAGAAGGGAAGATTTTTAGAGCGGTTATGTAAGCATTTTTTGTAAGAGGGTTGTAATAGCCAGTTGCACATTAAAAATGTCATTCATTAGAAATCAGTTAACAACTGAAATGTGGGGTTCGACATGTCGAGCTAAAAAAAAAAAAAGTAAAGTAAATAACATGTAAGAAAATAGATTCTTAATGTTATTGTTAGATTTTAGATTAGCTTGAAGGATGACAGCATCTCTTTTTAGTACATAAATTTGAACATTTCTACGGTTAAGTTATTTTGACTTTTAGTTAATTTTAGATAGGATAGGAAAACTTGAGTTTTTTTAGTGTTTTGTGTAATGTAACTTGTAAATAATTTCATTACTTCTGTATGAAATACTGTTTGATCTTAGTCATAAATAATAGATAAAGATAGTTTTATTGTAATTTTCTGTCTGAAGGACTGTGTATCCAAAGAATTTTGGTGTATCCATAGTCACAAAAAATAGATTAACATTTTTGACGATTACCTTTCTAGAATAATTGATAGATGTCAATGCTATTTACTTTGTTTTAAATTTGACAACTGTAATCTCGATTATTTTGCAATTGTAAATTCTTATGTTAAAACTAGGTTGTTATTGGTAAATTAATAATAACATTGTAATAAATTATTATGATGTAATAAATGATTATGGATGACTACAACATTACCAACTTAAGAGGAAAGGGGGTAAGTGAAAAGATTAGATTTATGTACATGCATTAAAATGCCTTCTAAAAGAAGATTATAGCTGACTTATTCTTATTGAACACCTTTTATTTGCTTGGATCGTTCTTTTGATATTAAATTACTTTAAAGGTAATAATATTAAGATGAACTAAACGTAATTAGTTGTTGAACTGTTATCTTTTGTTATAATAGCGCAATATTAAGTAATGAACCGATATTGTAAAATTCTCATAAACTTAGCGTAGGATAGAAAAAAAAAAAGTAAAAATAGTGAACGAAATGTGTGGACATATTGGTTGGCGATAATATGTATTACCTAATTTAGTCACTCCTAGAAAATGATCGTTGGCTTAGTCGCAGAACGTCAGATAGGGAAGCCTAAGGTCGTTGGTTCGAGTCCCGGCGATGTTAAAAGTTTTGTATCTTTTTGCGCAATTTTTTTATATTACACAACTAAACATAGCAATTATTTGCTAAATTACTAAATTAGTAGTAATATATTGACTGTAAAATGTATATTTGTGATTTTATATAGATATCTGTTTATTTACACAACCGACTTGTTTCTTTAGTTGAGGTTTTTTGGAAAAAGTGGTAGACACGTACAACATTGTATTTATTATGATTTTTTTTTGAACAGTTGAACAATTTTCTATACAGGGTGAACTAAATATTACATTTTTAAAATGTAGGTCATGTTCATACAATTTTCCATACAGGGTGAACAAGATTTTGATTTAGAAAAGGTAGATGAAAAACGATGGTCAAGCTATTTTCTATACAGTGTGAACTACCTATAATAAACTAAATTGTGATTGTTTAGTATATGATAAATGGGAATGATTATTTCAGCGGAGTTATTTAAATGCAATTTAGTAGATTGTTTTGTTGTTGATAAATTTTGAAAAAAAAAAAAAAACAACTTTAAATGTAACCTATAATATGTATGTTCACTTTGTGCTCCGGAACGGCTGGGCCGATGTTGGTGTGGTTTTCGCTGGTGGATATCTGATGGTATAAGACGTGAAATGGGCTGTTGTTTAACATAATCATCATCATCAAATTTTTATCACCCCACGGTTGGAACAGTGAGGCGAAGCTAGTCTTCTCTCAATGGGGTTCAGATTATTATAGATTGGGGGGCGACAAAATAATAAAAATAAATTATAATAATAAGTAATCGTATTTTAGTATCGCTTTTAATTAGATATTAGGATACTTGGTGACTTCTTTGATTTGATAAATATTAATTTTCATAAAATTCATTTGAATGGGTTATAAATTAAGGTTAACACTTAGGGTTATGCTTTTAGGTTCAAATTAAATTTAACAAATTTAAATTATGATGTATATTATGTCATTTTATATCATATTATTAGTTCTTTTGTATAAGATTTAACCTAATACGTTTTGTTAACGTGATATTATTCTAGATGTCTACATACGCGCTTTACCATATTATTATTAAGAAATTGTATGGGAAGTAATCTTGTAGTTATTATTTTTATTAATTTAAATTTGTATTTTGTGTTTAATTTATCATACTTAATTAAATTAATTTTCAACAATATGATACTTATAATTTGTGTCTAATTCGTCATACTAAATTAATTTATCTAGATGATATTCTGATTTAGTGCACACACTTATCATGTTTAGTCAACTTATCTAGACGATGTAGTGATAGTATTCGGTTTCCAATTTACTTTAAAGTTTATTATTTTGATAATTTATTCCATAATTTTTTTAATATGCTAGAAAATTTTATGCAATTGTTAACTGGAAGAATATGGGACGGTATTCTAACTTATAATAATTTTGAAAAATTCTTAAATTGAATTATTTTAAAGTCGTAAAATTTTGATTTCAGTTATTGTATTGGTGATAGTAATTATGTTAACATACTTTATTTCAATATGAACAGTATTGATATTATTACTAATCATCTTTGATGTCTTGATTAACGGATATAAAAGAGGGGGTAATTTTGTGAATGGGAGCGGATTCTTTAAAGATTTTGGGATCTCATGAATTTTATAAAGGGTTTAATTTTAAAATAATGAGGGTGGAAATGTGCAAAATGTTTTGTGTCAAATTTTAATGGATGGTGCTTACATTTTAAATCAGCGAGCGAGGCAGTGAATCTGATGCAGCAAAAGAGATGAATGGAATACTTCGTAAATTTAAATATTGAAATGATAGGATGAAGGATGGGGGTTTCGAATGATTTTATGTAAGGATTAGCTTCTTATTAAGGGATTTAAGGTGATTATCACTATCTAAATTTGACACAGTTTTTCAGAATCTGGGTTTTAGCAAACACAACTACAATTTGATTCTTTCGAAGGAGGAATTTGGTGTTAGGGGTAGTTTATATATATTTCCGTCAACGAACGTTGATTTCGAAAGGGTCCTTACTCTACAATGTAGGCTCAAATGAACTGCTACACTCTACAAGCGCCAAAGTATCAATGATTAGTCTCTGGCTTATAGACTCTAAGTGGGGTATAAGAGGCTATACGGAACTTTTCTTCTTTTGCATTGGGTTTACTTGAATTTGGAAGGAGTGCGTAAACTTTGCTTTTCAGCGGGTGAGAAGATATTCGCAAAAGGAAAGGGAATTTACGTGGTTTCACTAGGAATGAATTTGTCCCACAAACAAATTTTTCTTGCAAAGAAATGAGATCCTGGAAATGGGGCAATTTTCTTTATAGCTGATATATTAACAAGCTTGAAGTCTGAGGTTTTTGGCAGTTATTTTTACTTTGGTTTAAAAACACTTTAACATATTGTGATAGAAAAAAAAACACAAACTCGTATACACATAATTATATTGTTGAAACACAGATTTTGAAGAATTTAATTTTGTACTTGCAAATAAAGTTAATTGAACGGAAAATATTTATGAACTTTGAAATAAGATTGGAAAAATTTACTCCGATTAAGAATTTATAATCTATGCAAATTTTGGGGGCGCTGTAACGAGTCAAAATGTCTACGTTATCATTCACAAATATTTTATCATTAAACTTTAGTTCACCGCTGAAGTATTCAAATGAAACAGAGACTTAATGCTGGTTAAATTGTTTAATTGCTAGTAACAAGTGAAAGCTTGAATAAACCTTATGATTAACATTACCCTTTAGTTAATTACGGTCCCATAATTTATTCTAGTAGATAAATGGAGGAAAGATTAACCTTCTATGTATATTGGTTTGTCTCGATAAATAACACTACAAGATACTGATAGAATTATATTAGGGATAAAAGTTTATTTACCTTATAAACAGCTGAGCTTACTGTTTACATTAAATTGTCACTATCCGTTCAAAGAAAGTGTTCCTGAAATATGATATGTCCGGAGAAAGAAATGTACAGCAATCACTTAGTTCTGGTTTTAAGTGCAGACATCATATTTGCGTTTCCCTGGAGCAGTGAAGGCACACGAGCTGTCTGAAAATAAAAAGAATTGATGTTAAAATTGAAGGAAACACAAATTGTCTGAACCAAGTTTTGCATCAAAGACTTAACCTATAAAGGTCAAAGTTAAACATTTTGTATGTCTGTTACATGCTAATCTTAGGGAATTTACAAGTACTTTATCGTGAAAACACAAGAAATAGTTTATTATTAACATATTCACGAATGTGATGGAAGATTTTCTGAATGAAACTGATTCAATTCTATTGTGAAATATGGGACTTTTAACAACAAACTGGATTTCAAATGAATGTAAAGATTACAAAATAATCTGTTTGTATTGAAGAGAAGAGGTGCTTACCTTGATCGGCAGGAGCAGATGAAAGTTTTGAAGCATAATTAGCTCGGTTTTGGTGTTGGCGAAGGAAAATTGATAGCCTCAAAGTTTCATCATGTTTTGCAAGTTCATTGTAGTTTCATGCACTGATCAACGTTGTAGAATTCTGAGCTGGATTTTATCAAAGACTTGTGATCACGAAGAAGAGATTAAACCATGAAAACTAAGTTTTCATTTCATTTAAATATGTTTTTGTTCACTTCGAATCACAGTTGACATTGAAGGAAAAAATAATCAATAGATTTTTGACACTTCATAGTTTCAAAATGGCGGCAAATTGAATGAAATCCAATATAAACGAAAAAGTAACGAGTAACTCCGTCTTCATCCAAAATGACATCTATCACACCGAAATAAAGTCGATATTTCAAGAAATTTACAACAAAGCCCACAACGTAACTCCGTCTTCATCCAAAATGACATCTATCACACCGAAATAAAGTTGATATTTCAAGAAATTTACAGCAAGTCCCATAATTACCGGAAAGACTGCAAAACCTATAAGAAAAATATCACAAAGCCCGTAACAACCGTAAATACCACAAAGCCCAGAACACCCACAACGCCCATAAAACCCGTAACAACCGTAAATACCAGAACGCCCAGAACAACCACAAAGCCCAGAACAACCACAAAGCTCAGAACACCCACAACGCCCATAAAACCCGTAACAACCGTAAATACCAGAACGCCCAGAACAACCACAAAGCCCAGAACAACCACAAAGCCCAGAACAACCACAAAGCCCAGAACAACCACAAAGCCCAGAACATCCACAACGCCCACAAATCCCGTAATTACCGGAAAGACTGCAAAACCTATAAAAAAAATTATCATAAAACCCGTAACAACCGTAAATACCAGAACGCCCAGAACAACCACAAAGCCCAGAACAACCACAAAGTCCAGAACATCCACAACGCCCACAAATCCCGTAATTACCGGAAAGACTGCAAAACCTATAAGAAAAATATCATAAAAACCGCGAGTTCTGCAATTTCCGCAAAGCTTTACAAGTCCCAGAACTCCTACAAAACTTGTGAAATCCGCAACCGCAAGTTTCGCAAAGCTTTGCAAAACAACCACATCGCCCAGAGGACCATGAACTCCCACAAAGCCCAGAAGTCCCGCTTGTACCACAAACACCGATAGGTGTGATGAACCAAAATGAGATCTATCTCAAACAGCTAAGGTTGATATTTCTTAAATAACCACAAGTTTGTTGTACCAGTGTAACGGTTTTGTTATTATTATTCAAGATGAGGCTTGGGCGAGGTTATAAAAGGGCTGGGAATGGCTGAGACGGGGTTCTTTTGCTGTGAGACCTCACGCGGGAAGGTACTTGCACACTTAGCTCTGTCCCGATCCTCGTCCAATATATTTGTTTGTGTTTTCTATGGAGAAACTCTGCCCGACTGAATATACAATTCAATAAAGTCGGTAGTGTTTGAGATTGTTTCATTTTAGTTTTGTGAAATTATCTCAGCTCATCTTGGCGTCATGCACAAATTCCATGTTATATTGGACGTGTCTGTCGTTAAGATTTTGAGCGTATTCAAGTTTTGTAAGTGTAATATGTAAATGTAAAGTCATCTTAAATTAAATATTGGACTATGGTGTCTACCTCATCATGGTGTGAGGAATGTCCAGCCCCAGGACCTAACTACGTGACCACATTAGGGGCTGGTCATCTCCGTCTTTCCCGATAGTCAGGACTTGGAATTTTGTGACGCTCCAAGGTTGATTTTACCCCTTAAATGTGGGATCAATAAGTCACCAGGGAGCATGGTTTTTGGTGTACGGTCATCGGAGGGTCTCTAGGTCTTTGCTAACGCAAATTTGTCTCCTTGGTGGATCCGTTGAATCGTATGTACGCCGATGATCGAAGTCAAACTCCATGTGAACTGTCTTTACGTTAGGTGGATGTTCTATTCCAGTCCCCAAGGGTGGATCCTTGTGTTAGAGGTACACCCTAGGCTTCGGCCTGTTGGAACAGACTCCCGTAGGGATATTAGGTAGTGGACTTCAGGATAGCTGGACTAGTCATCCATGTAAGGTTTCAGCTAGTTTAGAAGAGTTTTGCACATTGGATAACCTATCTTCCAATAAACTCTGTGTCAGGTGGGGTTTTGAGCGCTTAGATAAATACAGGACCCGCGAGTCCTTTGTTCAACTTTGGTGTAACTTTAGAATAGACTTAGGGAAACAAAGGTGTAGGAAATAGGGAGATCTCGTTGATCTAATATTTTCAAAGTATGAGAAATTATCAGATCCGCGAGACATAGGACCAAATTAGGGATTTGTATTCTTTCAGCTTGTTAACCTTATCAGATCTAGCCGAAGAAGGTGTTCATTGTAGTTTATTGAATGATCATTGTTGAGTTTCAAAGTTATAACTTTTAATATTTCTCATTATTGAATAATTGGTAATTTAAAGTCAATTGAAATATCTCTAGTGGAAGTCTCTTGAATATAAAGGTAGACCTACCTAGCGAGAGACAGACACAATTTAATTCTTATAAACAAGTAAAAGATTTTGGCTAAATGGGAATGCTCCCAATGTCTATTTAGTTAATTAAACAAAAGACAATAAAGTCAATGGAATTTTAGACCCTCTTTTCCATTTAGTCTATGGAAAAGGCTCTTACTTTCAATCAAAGTCAAATGTCGATTTGACAGTACATCCGATATTGGTCATTCAACAATCTATGAAGAAATTCAAGTTGGTAAAACTTGATTTCGTTTTGTTTCTTATATTAATTAAGGAATTTCTCACGATACAAAGAAATGATTTGTGATGAAATATGATTTGAATTAGATGCTGGTAAATTGATCTAGTGTTACTAATTGATTCATGACAGACAGAAAATTAGTCAATGAAAAACCTGATATTCATTCAGATGGCGAAAGAAGCCTGAATTTCTGGAAATAAATCTTGTGAGCCTAGCTAATAGCAATGCAAAGCTTAGTCATTAAATCTCTACTGAACCTGGGAGATATGACATCCTACGACAAAGATTTTATTTACTAGAAAGAAGTACTTAAAGTTGTATGTTTCAAACTTGTTGACAATGTTTGTCTAAGAATCTTTTAGTCGATGCTGGACTTGGAAGCAGTGCCTAAAATATCCTTTTAATTCACAAATATTTACATCTTACAACTATATTCATTATCCTAGTTAGGAAAACCACTTAGAATCGCTAAAGTAGGAATATTTATTTATTTATATACATATTTATTAGTACCGATAGGAGTTCCGTAGGTTTTTACTGATCTAAAGGCCTGTGGAACTTCGCAAGGAAACTGCTGTCTGCCTCCACACCAGACAGATTAGTTTAGGGACCAAGAACAATCCGAAGTGACTGACTACACACATAGTCTAGGTAGAGACCTCTCGTCCCTTTTGTTCTTCCACCCCCTGAAATGTGGTAGAGTGATGTCCAGTCAAACGGATACGAGTCACATAGTTCCAGGCGGAGGCGGGGCTTGGAACCTAGTTATAAAGCTAGCCACTTGATTTCAGGGAAATCCAGACTTAAAAGTAATTTTCTTAAAGTTCTAAGTAAAAGTTCATTATATTTCCTTATGATTCAAACTGATCTTCTGCTGCCATAATAGTTGCACTAAAATATTCTAAATGACCCATACTTACTCAGATTTCAATTTAATATAGTATTTACTCACACCCTATTTTACCCTCTAACATCATCACACACATTTATTTAAGTATTAAGAAATATAGGTTTGAATGTTTTCAGAATATTTTATAATTTAGTAGTTCTATTATCTAGATATCATTACTTAGGTTGGTTACAGGTCAGATAGATAAACAACACAGTATCATAGAAGTAGGTAGTTCTAAGCTAGATACACCCTGCCTCTATTCCAGGGTTACAGCGAGCACAACGAAGGGTTCCTACCTAATCGATCACTTGGCCATTTCAATATCAATACATTTCCATATCAATATATTACATCATTTACTTCATCATTTATCTAGTTGTAATTTCTCATATTTTTAGTTTAAATTATATTATTAGGTTTTTAGCTAGATTATTTTAAGTTAGTTAGGTTTTTATTTAGTTAGAGCGGGTGAGAGGTCACAGGCCGCCGGCGCGTGCGCGTGCGCAGTGCCGCCGAGGTCGCCGCGCGCGCGCGTGGGAACCGCGCCATTGTCCACGTACAGCTCTTCCTACCATCCGAGGCTTGGGCCTCCTATTATTAAATATTCTGTCTTCTATCAATTGTCCTTTTCCGCATTTGATGCATTACAGTTCCACCTAATTATAATACAAGGTCTCCAACATCCATCTTGCCACACAACAAGCTTTCGTACGGAGCACGGAGCAAATGAGTTAAGTAGTGCAGCGGGAGTCGATCCTGGACCCTGCACGCGGGAGTCGACCCCGGACCCTGCACGCGCGACTCGATCCCGGAGCCTGCACGCGGGAGTCGACCCCGGCCCCTGGACGCGGGAGTCGACCCCGGCCCCTGCACGCGGGAGTCGACCCCGTCTCTTCAACTTTCTGTATTTCTGTTCTGTTTCGCATCACTTAGTGATTATAGGCTATTAAATATATACTCGTATATAAATAATACTTTCAGAGTCGAGTTTTTGAGTTTGTGGCTACATAGTAGGTATTCAGGATGAAAGGAAACAGAAAACTCTACTTGAACTTTTACTTGACTGTTAAATTGTACAATAAAATATTCCATTTGATTGAAGGAGGCGCTTATAAACTAAACGTCTCGAACTACGTAATCGTTGTTTAAAAAGTCTTCCCTCGATCTGTATGTTTCTGATGAGAAAAATATACACGTTAGCGGTTATATTCTGTTTGCATTAAACAGGACGGAAGATAAAATGTCGAACGTATTATCGATCTTTATCTGACAATTCATAAGATAAAGATCGCAGCAACATTACTGACACAGGG
The DNA here is from genome assembly GCA_932305915.1 of Agriopis marginaria. Taxonomy (NCBI): domain Eukaryota; kingdom Metazoa; phylum Arthropoda; class Insecta; order Lepidoptera; family Geometridae; genus Agriopis; species Agriopis marginaria. Next base: position 12,082,926 of record OW029914.1, on the reverse strand, counting down.
AGTAATTATTAAAAAATCAGACGCCATTGTTGTATTATACCTAACAAGTGGACTAAATAATTGTTTTATTTATATTACACGGGAATTACTCACGTAAGATTATGCTGGTTACTCTGACTATGGTTTCAACCGCATTAGACGGTCGGACGTATGGTTACGTGAGCAATTCCGTGTAATATAAATAAAATGTGTGAAAACCACGTCAGTTTCTATAATAAAATTAAATAATTGTATTGTTGTTTTATAAAACACTATACACTTTCATATAAACTTTCAACCCCCAATTTGCCCCTCCTTAATGCGGCCCTTTCGCAAAATCCTTTCTTAGCGGACCTCTACATCCCATAATGAATATACCTACTTGCCAAATTTCAGAGTTTTTAAGTAGGTACCAGCTTGAGGCATTGGATTCTATAGAGAAACGTGCCAAGAAGCTCATCAGCAATGAGTCCTTAGTTCGGTCTTCTTAGTCTTGAACATCGACGCAAGGTTGCTAGTCTATCAGTTTTTTATCTGACACATTTCGGAGAGTGTGTGAGTGTGAATGAATTTAGCTTTTTAGGGTTCCGTGCCCAAAGGGTAAAAACGGGACCCTATTACTAACCCTAAGCCTACGATGTCTGTCTGTCTGTCTGTCTGTCCGTCTGTCCCACCTATTAACGGGTGTATCTTCCGAACCGTAATAGATAGCCAGTTGAAATGTTCACAGAATAAATAATGTTAAGGCGGATTAACTAACAAATAATAAAAAAGTTAAAAAGTAAGAGCAAAAAGGGGGTCCCCACTCACCCCATATAACAAACGTATTTTCTTAAACGTATTTTTGTACTTGCTCTAATGTAAAAACGGTAATACATTCAAGCGTCAAACTTGGCAAGATTATAGTACACACTCTAAAGTATAAAAACAAATAATAAATAACGGCCATGTGCAAGTCGGTGACAAGTTTCTGTTCAATCGAATTTTGGATGGTACGGAACCCTCAGTGCGCGAGCCCGACTTGCACTTGGCCGGTTTTATATATATATATATATATATATATATATATAATTGAGGAGAATAGAACAGTTTGCTGGATGGCAGAGTGGCAGAGGTGCAGAGGGGCAGGGTTCGAACCCGCGACTTGGTCTCCTCGCTCTCTACGTGACCGACCGTTGTATGACCGTGCAACTGCATGGTGGGACATAAACTAAATAGGTATACTCGTGTACACTTTTGGTTTATTTTGACGTTTTTTTACGTGTAGGGTAGCGGCGCGGGGACGGGGACGGGGATGGGGACGGGGACTGGGACGGGGATGGGGATGCGGACGGGGACGCCACCAGTCGAGCAAGGCGTAGTATAAGGGTAACATGATGCGCCGCTCCAGTACAACATCGCTACTCTTACCATCTCCTTTTAAGTTTAAACCGAAATTCTTCTGGTTTAAACACTCGCCCATGTGCACCACCATCCACCCTGCAAGCACACAAACACGGCTTCCATTACACGGCATCCATTACAGGCAGTAGGCACGGTTGATACCGGTGTACTAATGATCACAAAAATACCAGTATTTCAAGCGCTGCAGGGAATTAAATTGTTATAATTAGAATTTTTAGAAAAAAAATAACCGACTTCATGACTATTCCTAAATTTACAAACTGACACTAAAAAGTAGAAAATATTGTTTAATATAACAACCGAAATACTTTGTATCCATGGTCATGAAAAATTTAACGAAAAACAACAGGGCCCGGTTGCCATGGAGACACTTCTTTGTTTTTTTGAAGTTCTGTTGTAGGAACAGTTCCTCTATGTTTGCTGTTCAGTTGACAGCGTCGCTAGTGGAGAACAAAGTATGAAATTCACCAAGAAATAACTGTAGTTCCTATTTTGCCCACCTTAACAGCTAAGTTGGTGGCACTGTACAATGTTTACATTGTACATTGAATTCGTTACTTATTGTCATGTTTTTGTAGATTTTTCAAAAAGCGCTAAATCAATGTGGATAAAAAAATTATGGGACCACCTATGAGATATGACCAACCAACCAAAAAAAGAATCATCAAAAACAATTCTAAATTGGCGGAGTAATCAGGTAACAAACATACATAAAAAAAAACACAGTTAAATTGATAACCGCCTCTTTTGGAAGTCGGTTAAAAAGAGAGCACTTTACGGCATAAACTCGCTTCTCGAACGTGTCTGTGTGGTGTGATCCTACTTACTCTCCAGTCCCACTACGCAGTTGACGTAGTCCATCTCGCACGCGTTCCTGAATGAATCGTACGTGCTATAGGCAGTCCGCGCGCACAGTATCCCCGTCCTGCAAGTAACAACTACCGGGTGAACCCACACAGTACCCCCCTCCCCACCGTCCTGCAAGTAACAACTACCGAGTGAACCCACACAGTACCCCCCTCCCCATCATCCTGCAAGTAACAACTACCGAGTGAACCCACACAGTACCCTCCCTCCTTCCCCCACCGTCCTGCAAGTAACAACTACCGAGTGAACCCACACAGTACTCCCCCTCCCATTGGCGGATCTAGTGAAATGGGAGCCATGCCCCCCCCCCCCCAACACCAAGCAATTCCATACATTCGACTCAATTTTTCGATTTGATTCCTTCAAACCTTGTCAGAATGCCCCCCCCCCCAATGAAATCCCGGATCCGCCCCTGCCCCCTCCCCCCTGTCCTGAAGGAATGTACCTGCGCACAACTTGCGCAATGGTTCGAAAGAGTTAAACACAGATCTGCTGTGTCTACTGTACTGCAGAGACTGCACTACTGTACCTACCTACAATATGAACAATATAATATAGCAGAGTCAGGTTACTTGAAAGCTCGCATGCAGGTGAGTGCTTCGAAGTCGCAGTCATTCACCCACTTCTTGTCCAGCGTGGGGCGGTGCCGCGTGTACCGATGCGGCAGCGTCAGCGTCTCCTCGTGCCTGACGCGGCGACACACTCACACTTATATTATATGTCGCAACTAACACATTGTATACGCAAGTTCAGCAGATACTATAACGTCTATAACCTTCAAAAATATTCAATCTCAAGACACAAGGGTAGGTACTTGTTGAGTGTTGGTTCGCGTCGCGACACGTCGAACATTCACATTCCCGCACTTGTGCGCCCGACTCAGCTTCTAATAGCAACAAAATGTTGCACAAAGTTTCCTTATCATATAACCTGACAGGATTATTGAACATTGGCGAGGCTGAAGGCCTACGTGTACAAAATCACGGGCAGCTATATACCTACCTCAATTGGCTGCCAAAAAGCTGGGTATCCTATCGAAGGTGCGACGTTACTTCACGTCGGAACAGTTGCTTTCACTCTACCAAGCACAAGTTCGGTCGTGCATGGAGTACTGCTCTCACCTTTGGGATGGATCAGCTAAGTACCAGCTTGGGGCGTTGGAGTCTATTGAGAAACGTGCCACGAGGCTCATCAGCAATGAATCCCTAGTTCAGACTAAGCTTCTTAGTCTTGAGCATCGGCGCAAGGTTGCTAGCATTGACCTAAATGTACTACTGTTGCTAGTCATCGGTTTTTTATCGGATACATTTCGGAGAGTATGCTACAGATCTGCATGATTTGATTCCCTCCTGCCCATTTTTCTATCGGACTGCCAGAGTGGGCACGAAGAATTGACACCGTTTTATGGTTGATATTCCGAGAACCCGTACGAAGCGCTTTGATTCCACATTTATTGTGCGAACTGCTAGTCTGTGGAATTCGCTGCCTGAGTGGGTGTTCTCCGATAGTTACAATCTGAGTGAGAGTGAATAGGTTTCTTCTAGGCAAGCGTGTTCCATCGTAGGCCGCATCATCGCTTAACATCAGGCGAGTTGGCGGCCAAGCGCAAGCCTATTTATAATAATTAAATAAAAACTAGTATTCGTATATATCGCGTGGTTGCACCATTATAGATGAACGGCGTGACGGCAGGCGGAATGTGAGTAAACACGCTGTGGTATAACTTACTTCCCAACGGTCCCTTCGGGCGTCACTTGATTTTCATACCTCCTCCCCGAGAGGAGGGGCGCAGCCCCGGGGAAACCACCCTTCACTGCACAAGCTGTCACGAACTCTGCGAGAACGGCTGAAACAACGGAAAATACTATCAACGAGCGAGTAGATGTAACTAACACACAAGTATACAGCTCGCCGGGACGGATACCGCTCGCGTGCAGTCCAGGGTACCGGAGCCGCTGGCGCTCTGTCACGTGACCACGCAGCGTTCAATGCACATATACTTTCACGTGAGCACGCAGCGTTCAATGCACATCTACTGTCACGTGACCACGCAGCGTTCAATGCACATATACTGTCACGTGAGCACGCAGCGTTCAATGCACATCTACTGTCACGTGAGCACGCAGCGTTCAATGCACATCTACTGTCACGTGAGCACGCAGCGTTCAATGCACATCTACTGTCACGTGAGCACGCAGCGTTCAATGCACATCTACTGTCACGTGACCACGCAGCGTATTATGGTGTTGGTAGAATTGCTACGCACCGTGCGTTTTCGTTGTGTTGGCATCCCAAAGACCCAAACTTCGGGAGCCGGGCAGTTGGAGATTGACCGTCGCGCGTGCATTACGTCTCCACCTCACGAGTGCGCATCCTCGAAACTTACGAGGTGCGCGAGCGCGTCTAACGCCACCACATAATATGCACCAATTGCAACGAACAAACCCAAAAACAAACGTGACTGCACACCCCGAGTGCCACCTTCGGATCCTCACAGGTCAGTGGCTTTTCCTCCGCACCACACTCAATTTAACAAATAATTATTGTCCGCCATCGAAGGCCGAGCACGAGAGTGCGTTATAAAAAAATGTGGGGGTAGGTACCGTCATGTATCGTACAGCGTTGCCAGAGCGTCCCGGTTTTTAAATCAAAATTAAGAGCCTCTTATACCAAATTTGACGGTTTTAAATCAATTTTATTCAGTTAAATTACAATATTTGAGCTGAAAAATATACATGTCACAGATACATCTGTGTTAGAGTTTATGATTTGGTTCAAAACACGATATTAAAAATATAAAATTGATTTAAAACCGTCTAATTTGGTATAAGAGGCTCTTAAATATCATATTTTCATTTTCTATGGATATTTTTGCTATCTATTGTCACGGAAACATAATTTGAACTCAAATAAAAAGATAACATCTGATTATATACGTTTTTTGCTATGTCCCGCTTTCGACGACAGAATCCCGCTTTTTTCACTCAAAAAGTTCCAAAATCCCGACTTGGCAAAAAAAAAAAACTGGCAACGCTGATATCGTACCTACTTACAAACTTGTATTATTATGTATTGTACTTACCGATTATAAACGTTCTCAGACAGCTCATAGCCAAATGTATATAAATAATCTGGTGTCAGTAGGCAACTGGCGTTCATTTATATACTTACTTACAGAAACACAAGAAACTACTGGTAGTGACAATTACATAAAAAAATATTTACAATTGAGATATTTTTATTTATGTTGTCACAAAAACCGGACGGAAAGTCCGGAAGTTACGGACCGAATGATCATTCTACTGACGCTCATAGAACATATCAGAACGAGAACCGTAGATATACGACTACCTCCAGGTCTGTACACTCAGTCAGCTACGGTTCCTTTCTTTTACAATAATACTGCTAGTAGCTAAACATTTAAATTAAGTATTTAAATGTTGAGCGACTAGCAGTAGGTAGGTACAGAAGGTATAAAGTAAGTAACCCTCAGTGGGCTTGAATCTCGACACGCTCAATGTCAATGTCGCGAGTGTCGTCAGAACGCAGCGGCAGAGCTCTAAAACTTGCCGAGTTAATTGAAACAATCTCATGGCAATACACTCGGATGATCGAGCGGCACGCGTCAGTGGTGACACCTCGGACCACACAAACTAGCCAGATATGCATGTTCATTGTTCACATCTCTCTCCGTGTGTGTATACAATGATGCATGTATCACACAGTTTCAGTATAATTATGACACATTCAGTTTGTACGGCACATTCCCTCAGCACACGCAGGCTGAATGTTGCAGCGACACAAACGAACAACTCACTTCTGTCGTCCGATTACTAAAAGACCGTTAAGTGACATTTAGGCAAATTCGAGTTATATTTATTTAATTAAAAAGCGAAATTCATCTACTCATCTACTCACTCCCTCACTCACTCACTCATTAAACACGACCCACAAAGTTGAAATTTAGCAGGTAGATTCCTTATTCGGTTTAGAGGTCCGCTAAGAAAGGATTTTGCGAAAGGGCCGAATTAAGGGGGGCAAATAGAGGTTGAAAGTTTCTCATCATCATCATCAGCCTCTAACTGTCCACTGCTGGACATAGGCCTCTCCCAATGCACGCCACTGAGCTCGGTCGGCAGTTCCTTGCATCCAGTTTTTAGTTTTTACCCGCCGTTTTACGCAGGTCATCACTCCACCTGGCCACAGGGTGTCCTACACTACGTTTGCCTAAACGTGGTCTCCACTCCAAAACTCGTCTACCCCATCGGTTATCGGTTCTTCGGGAAATGTGGCCGGCCCACTGCCACTTCAGCTTGCTAATCCTTTGAGCTATGTCGGTAACTTTGGTTCTATGTTGAATCACTTCGTTCCGAATTTTGTCCCGTATAGAAACTCCAAGCAAAGCTCTCTCCATAGCTCGCTGAGCGATTTTAAACTTGTGGACCACCTTAACCGTGAGTGTCCACGTCTCGGCACCGTAGGTCATAACGGGTACTGGGTAGGCAAACTGACTAAAGACCTTTGTCTTGAGACACTGTGGTATGAAAAAAAGAAAGAAAAGAAAGAAAATACATTTTATTCGACACCTTTACAAACGACGACGACGTGAAGACTTGACGAAGCTTACCGAATGCTGCTCATCCCAGCTGAGTTCTTCTATTGGCTTCTTTCTCGAAGTTGTTCTTACCCAACTGCAGAGTTTGTCCTAGGTATGCGTACTCTTGAACAACTTCGAGGTGAACGCCATTAACTACTATCGGCCCCGGGTCTATGCGACTATTGAGCATGAAAGTTTGTATGAAAGTCCTTAATTTTTTGTTGCAAGTTTTGTAATTACGACAATTTTTTCTAGGCCCACCGAATTTACCGTATATTGATGGGTATAACACTATAAAATTCATCGTTTTTTTTTGTACCATTCGGACGAAAGATAAGGTAAAAATGAAACCGGAATAATAATATAAAGAATAATATGTGTTGTTTTGATTTTTGCCACAATTCATTCATTTCCCTTATAAAGTCACTAGACCGGAACGTTTTTAATACGAAAAAGGATGCATGCTTAGGAATTTTTATACTAAAATAAATAGACCATATTTTACAACAGTGGCCACAGTAATCGGGTTTTGTCAATATTCCGGTTTGATCAGATATAGCTAATATTACCACTAAATCTAAAGATTATGAGGAACAAATCGACATGAGTTTCATTACTATACGGTATTAGTTTGTGGTGGGCCTATTTTTCAAACAAAAGAAATTGTCTCATTTGGCAATTAGATACCCAGCAATTAGAGACTTTTAATACCCCCCCCCCCATAATGAGGGAGTATTAAAAGGGGGGGGGGGTGTCTCATTTGGCAATTAGATACCCAGCAATAAGAGACTTTTAATACCCCCCCCCCCCATAATGAGGGAGTATTAAAAAGGGGGGGGGGCTATGTTGATATAAAAGCTTAATAAAAATAAAGGGTGCGTCCAATTTGGTCGAAATTCATTTTACATGGGTATTTTTATTTCAATACCGTTTATTGAGTATAATTATTGTCTTTTGCCATATAGGACAGTTGATCGAATTTTAATTGATATTCGTTATAGTTGGTATATTATTTACCTATAATCTATACCAGCATTTGATACACGGATCTTCTGTAATACTATGTTTTTTTATACTACTAATGTTATATACTGCTCAAGTTACATAATTTTCTTATATAATATATTATATTGATGATCTGATATATTGTAGTTTTGGTATAATTCCGTTTTTTTTGTGTTGTAGTAATATTTCAATAACCAGTTGTTAGCAAAGTCATATAAAAATACGACGGCGAGCAAAGCGTGGAGGAGTGAGGCAATTCTTGAGTCGTCATAAATGACTAGTCTAAGGCGAAGTCATAATTATATAGGTACGACGACGAGCTAAGCGAGGAGGAGTGTTAGGTTACTGGTGCACCACAATGAGCAAGCCGAGCGAGTGAAGCGAGCGTGCCGCGGCAGCGGCCGGCGACGCGCCAGGTATATATTTATGTTTGAAATACATCTAAATAATAATCTACATCTACAGAATCTCAGCAGAAGGTTTCGATGTTTAGTTTCGTATGTTTTTTGAAATACTATCAAAACATAGGTATGAGTAGTGAGTTGTATATCAAATAATAAATATTTAATTTGCGAAGTATATCACATTATTGTTATAGGTTTTGAATGGTTTTATTTTGTAATTATGTTTTTTAAATTTTGATCAAACGTTTAGTATGTATAATGTATCATAGAAAATGAATGTTATATCAAAAGTTTGTATTTCATTTGTAAATATATATTTATTTATTCGATCATGTATTACTTACCCGTTCCATTCTCGGCCACACCGTCACTTACCATCAGGCGAGTTACATTACATTACATTAAAAAAAACTAAGGCATGTTTTAAATGTTCGGGATTTATCACGTATAAGTTTAGTATCTGACCAACCAGTTGATTTGATTGGAACAAAACACTTCATCAAAGATCCCGATAAACACTTTGTAAAAAAACCCCCCTTCTATCTATCTTTATTTATATTTATTAAACTAATTTATATTTTTTTATTTATATTTTACTTTAACTATATTTTACTAACTTTTTGTATATTTTTAGTTGTCTATATATTAGCTGGTTGCCTAAATTTGCTGCGTATATTAAACCTATAATAGAGTATGACTTTTATGTTATTCGTATCTTTAAAGTATCTACAGTATAACTGCTACTCCCGTTCGTGGAACCTAGAATCGTAAAAGTCCTACTTACACATAATAAGTTACTTTACCTAATGAATGCCTAGCTACTCGCGTTTTTAATATTTACCTACGTGTTTCGTTTTGGCCAGGTGATTGTCTAGTGGAAGAACCTTACTTTGTGATCATAGAACCCAAGTATACGAATAGGTATGAACTGTGTGATGACGTCCTAACCTAATATTATGATTAAAATGTTATTAGATTCGCAATGTCCATACTACTGACTAAACTAATTGAAGACGTAAGTATGTTGTAGGAAATGACCTAAAACGAGGGTAAGTAGATAATATCGGGAATGGAAGTAAAACGTAGATTATTTGTGTATATTAAATGCGGATACTAAACATATCACTAAGATATTTGTCAAGTGAACTTTTGGTAAATATTTTAGACAACTTAATATGTTAAATTGAAACAAACTCGTATCTGACTAAGGATCGGTGCCCCACCTCGCGTCGACCGGTTGATTTCGTCATTCCTTACTGGTCATCATCCCTCCCATACGAGTATACATACTTGTTTAAAAAAGGAACTCTAATAGTCTCAATTCGGAGTCAGTCTGTGTGTCTAACAAAAAGGGGGGCAAGAGGGCATAATCTTTTAGCAACCCCATCGAACCCCAACAAAAGGGTCAAATAATGAGTATGATGTATGCCTCATACCCACAAGATGGGTGGACGACCTAAAAGAGACCGCAAGAAAACGCTGGATGTAGGCTACTTCCAACCGACCTTATTGTAGATCGATGGAGGAGGCCTATGTCCAGCAGTGGACGTCCTATGGCTGAAATGTTGATGATGATGATGACGCCTCATGCAATGAACATCTTGTTTTGTCTTTGTGTAACATATAATTTTCATCAACCATTCATGCGCCCTTCAGTTGAAAAATATTTTAGAATAAGCCCTTAAGCTAGATAAGGTTGCCGACCCCTGAACTAGACAATCAAGTCAAATTCAAATTAAAATTTAAAATATTTATTTGTCAGTCATACACATTCTTAGTGTAATGAAGTAAATAATTTTTTATTATAAGTTAAAATAAAATTCTAAAGTTATAGTTTACGGGATATTTACCGTGGTGGCTGTTCGACCAACCACCCGCATTCTTCAGTCTTCCCGTGAACATGGTGCATGTAACTGCGCCGAAATATCGGGAGCTCATTCTACAACCTTACCACGGTAAATATCCTGTAAATAATCGTATAACTTTAGTGAACAACCGTGATAGTTTAAAACAAAAAAATTCTAAACATTAAAATTATAGAATTAGAATATTTTCGATTTGCTCAATTTGATTGGCCTGTTCAAAGAAAATTAAATAAAAATAACAAGAGAAATTATCATTTAATCGTCGCAGAAAATATGCGCCCGCGGCATGCTCTCATCTCCGCCTACTCACCGACATCTGCTGCTATTGATCTGAAGTACGACAGAAACAGCGCGAAGTCCTGGTCCCGCGCCCCGCGAGCGCGCGCCAGCTCCGCCAGCTGCCGCAGTACGGGACGGAACGCTTCCACGTGGAGCGGCACGTCGGGGGCCGCTTCCCTCAGTATTGCTTTCGTTTGCAGTATGATGTCCAGCACCGCCTCCCTGTGGCCAGCCTCGCCGTCGAAGCCGCCGCCAGCCCTCGTCATCTCCTCCACCAGGTCCAGGACGGCCAGAAACTGTTTCTTGCCTCGCGCGGGATCGGACAGTTCTCTGTCGCCGACGGACGCGACCGCTATATCGTAGAGGCGATCTAAGAAAGCTAAAATCGTGTCACGGTCTCGTTCCGGGATTTGAAACTGTTCCCCGGGCACTCCGCCGGCGCGCGTTAAATCTTTCAGTTTGTCGAATGCGATTTGAATCGCTTCTCTCTCGCTCTCCTCGCTGTCAGATCGTGTTGTGGCGCATGGTGGCGGGGGCAGCGCGCACGCGCCCGATAACAATGCGCATAATATCTGAAATACAAAATACACAACGTTTATAACGGTCAACACGATTATCTCTTCTCTATCTATCTCTATCTTCTCTTCTTTTCTCTACATAGTATAAATTAAAGTCGCTTTCCGCGTCTGTATGTCTGTATGACCGCTAACTCCTCCTAAACCGCACGCAACAGATTTTTATGCGGTTTTCACCATCAGTTAGATACATTTTCACGGAAGGTTTATATATATAACTAGTGACCCGCCCCGGCTTCGCACATAAACTACGCCCGTGCGAAGCTGGGTGGGCGGGTCGCTAGTAGATTATAATTATTATGTGGAGGATTCCCTCCCACGTCCGACGAGCGGGACTCTTGTATACCGACCAAGATCCTCATGGTGCGGCGTCACGGACCGTGTGAGTGGCCGTGTCGCGGCGCACGCGCTTATATCGCGCTCAGACCGCATCGTTCTACGACCACGCTAATTGCTGCCATTAACATATTGTCATCATGGACTCTCCCTCTACATACATACGCGTATTGGCGACGCAATATACTCATTAGCACCGTAGAAGCAATTATGTAAGTAATTAAAATAATACTCATTGACAAATTAATCAGAAACCGTTTGGAATCCGTTTTCTTAATTAGGAAAGCTATCAAAAGAATAAGACAACCTTTGTTGAGCTCTGTATTGTTGAACTTAGAAATACTAGAAGCAGGATTTTGGGGAGGACAGAATTGGAGCGGGACAGACGAAGGAGACGAAGGGTCAGGTGAGTTGTGGTCAAACGCTAGCCCATTTCATCATAAAAAATAAGGATAAACGCGAAGAAGCTTTGAAATGAAATATTTTGTACGCGTACAATTTCGCGGTTACCCCCTAATCATCATCATTTCAGCCATAGGACCACAATATTAGACCACAATATTATATTAGACCACAATACTGGACCACTATATTGGACCCCAACATTGGGCCGCAATATGGGACCGCATTATTGGAGCGCATTCCTAATATATTTTTTTCTGTTTCCTATGTCTTATTTGTTTAAATTGCATATAGATAATTAAAAATATATATGTAAATTTGTGTTAACTGTATTGTAAGTGTAAACTCAAGGGTTCGTCTGAAAACCGGCGCTGATAGTCCTTGACTTTCAGCATTTATGCCGAGACGGACCCATTCGACACTGATTGTATCCTCTAGATATAAGTTTTTTGTAAAGGTATCCAATAAAATTTATTTTCTTTCTTTCTTTCTAATTTCAGCCATAGGACGTCCTCTGCTGGACATATACCTTCCCATCGATCTACAAAAGGGCCGTTTGGAAGTACATCCAGCGTTTCTCTACGGTCTCTTGTAGATCGTCTGTCCATGTTGTGTATGGTATGGGCATCCTCTAGTGACAGATGATGAGGGTCTGCTCTGCAGTGCATCCATCTCTCAGCTGCAGAGCCGCGGATGAGTCAAGCACACTCGAGTGCAGCTAGGCAGGACGCGTAGGTACTACTGCACTCCACCGCGCGCTCCACAATGTTCACTAATGTGATATTCAAATTCAAATTCAAATTCAAATTCAAAATATTTATTTGTCAGAACATGGTAGGTACACATACATATAAAGTAGCATACATGGTCGTAATAATGGAGACGTATCTCATGTCCTTGCCTGTTACAGCGTACAAATGTTAGTTTTTTTATATATATTATTATTAGTTTTGTTATAGTTAAAAAAATAACGAAATTATGTCTAAGTTAGAATATTGTTAGAATTATATTTTGGTTTGGTTGTATTTTATACCTTAATTAGATGTTTATTACTACCTATATAAGCTATTATTATCATTTTATCTTTTCCTAGTACGTAGTCTCGATTTTATGTCAATTATTTAGTCTACATTACATATCAAAACATTTTTATCATTAAGGAATTCTGAAATTTCATAGTAGCTTTTTTGTGCTAATAAAATTTTAAGTTTATTTTTAAACATTCCAATATTTAATTCTCTGATAATTTTAGGAATTTTAGTATATATTAAAGGAGCCATACAGAATACACTTTTTTGCATGAGTGCAGTTTTGGCCGTACGTGGGCAGAGTTTCATCTCGGCCTGTGTGCGAGTTCGAATACCAGCATCAGTCCAACTACCAAAGAGATGTTGATTTGATTTTACAAAAGTTGCTATTTCTAATATGTATAGAGATGGTAATGTCAGAATCCTGTGTTTTAAAAAGTATGGTTTACAGCTATCAGTCTTATGAAGATGAAACATTGCCCTGACGCACCTCTTTTGGGCTTTGAAAGCAATTCTTTTGTCAGTAGAGTTCCCCCAGAATATAATGCCGTATCGTAGAATAGATACTGCCATGCCATAATATGCAGTTATTAGAGCTTCTTGATTAATAACTAATGATAATTTGAACAATGCGTATGCCGTCGAGCCCATTCGTTTAGTTAATGTATCTATGTGTGCTTTCCAATTAAGTTTACTATCGATTGTCAATCCAAGAAATTTAGTTGAGTCCACTTCCTGTATGACTCTACCATTATATTGCAAAACTATATTATCACGTACTGTACGCTGCCGAAAGTGGATGATGTTCGTTTTGTCTAAATTTATTTTTAGGTTATTGTCATCTAGCCATTGAATGATTGATTTTAAACTATTATTTATTTCTGATTCGTAAGTGTTTTTATTTTTACAATTAATAGTAACTGTGCTGTCATCTGCGAAGAGAGTCGTAGGATGGTCTAGTGCTTTAGGTAAGTCATTGATATATCCTATAAATAGAAGAGGGCCCACTACACTGCCCTGCGGGACTCCGAAGTTAGGAGTACGTGCTTTAGACCGATGAATTATTTCTTGTTTTTTATGAATATTTATTTCTGTAATCTCAGTATAATGTTTTCTATTACTCAAGTATGATTTTATAAGGTCTAGAGTATTTCCTCTAATGCCATATGTTTCTAGTTTTTGTAAAAGTATATCGTGGTGAACATAATCAAAAGCTTGGGTCATATCACAGAATATTGCGCAAACTGGAATAGTTGCATCTATGTTGGTCATAACATTATCTAAAAAATCATATATTGCCATATTTATTGTATTTATTATTGTTTTATTTTCCCTAAATCCTTTTTGTTCGTTACAAAGTATACTTTTCTTTTCCATGTAGTTGTAGAGCTGCGCGTAAATATATTTTCAAGTATCTTTGAAAATATAGGGATAAGTGAGATTGGTCTATAGTTATCTATGCATTCCCTATTTTTCTTTTTGAATATAGGTTTAATAATGGAGACTTTAAGTGCGTCAGGATATGTACCAGCACTAATACATAAATTCATAATGTAGCTTAAGTGTCCACATATGTATACAGCAACTTGTTTAATAATATTTGTAGAGATTCCATCGTACCCTACACTATTTGTATTTTTTAACGTAGTGATTATCTTAAATATGTCTAATGCAGTGCTCGGAAGAAAAAACATTGAATTGGACCTACTTGTAATTAATGAGTTTGTTTTCTGACTATTATTTTTAATAGGTTTAATTTTATCAATGAAATGGTTGTTGAATGCATTGCATATTTTATATGGGTCAGTGATTATATTGTTATTTACTTTTATTCGCAACACAGACTCATTTTGTATCTTTTGTTTTGAACTATTTATTATATTCCACGTGCATTTAGACTTATTTGTTGCCATTTTTATAGCGTAGTCGTTTTGAGCTCTTTGGGTGAGCTTAGTGATTTTTTTAAACAGCTTTGAATAGTTTACTAATTTATTCTTATTTCTACAATTTCGGTGTCGTCTGTATTGCCATAAGAGTTTCCGTTTATTTTTACTACATAGTTTGATGCCACGTGATATCCATTTTGGCTTTTTAACTGATTTAACAATTTTTTGTGTGAAAGGAAAACACAAATCATAAAATAATTTAAACGTTTCAATAAAGTAATTATACGCATCATTAGGGTCGTCAATACTATATAGATCTGAGAAGGAAAGATTTTTAATGTGCGAAATAAACTTAGATATATTTTCTTGGCTATAGTCACGCCGTTTTATGTACCAACTATCAATGATGCATTTTTTGTCGAAAGGACACATCAGTAGTTGAGCTGTGTGGTCGGATAGCGCGAATTCAACCACTTCAGCTTTACAATTATTTTTAAAATCATGAGCGATATTGTCTATGCATGATTGACTACTTAATCGGGTTGGTTGTTTAAATGTTAATTTGAGATTAAAACTTGCTAGCAGTTGCTCTAGCTTTCGGGAATTTATATCAGGTTTTAAAATATTAATGTTATAATCGCCAGCAACAACCATATGTTTGTATTGCTTTTTATACAAGATCTGAAGAAGATTATCTAGCTCTGTAAAGAATACTTTTAAATGCTTTGATTTTTGTTTTGGTACTCGATAGATACATACAACCAAAATCTTATAGGGAATTAATTCTACGGCACAGCACTCAAATACTCCCGAAATTGATAGAGCCTTAATTTCCGGGAGGTCTCTATACTGAATTCCACTTCTAATTAAGATACAAGCTCCGCCTCTTGAAATATCTGATCTACAAAAACTGGACGCTAGTTGGTAGTTAGCTAACACTAAATTGCTTTCAGAGCCCAACCTAATGTTGTGCTCCGTTACACAAATAACATCAGCGTCAAAATTATTTTCAGAGCGCAGTTCATCTAAGCAAATAGTTAGCTCATCAGCTTTTCGTAATAATCCTGCGATGTTCTGATGCATGATACATATATATTTATTAACGAAAAAACTCTACATTTGGTTGCTCGTTATTTTTATCGTTATCTGAGTCATAGCTTGGATTTATATTATTATTATTAGCTTCCCTAATTGCATATGCGACATTGTTTAATATGGTACGCAGACCATAATTTTTTAACATACCCGAACGAAGATGGAATATATTATTGTCGTATGATAGACATGAATTAGAGTCTAAAACATAAGCATACTTATGTGTCAGATTATCTAAATATAGTGATTTATTAAAAATATCAATTTTATAGTTATATGAACTCAGATAATTCATTACTTTAGAATCCGGAGAATATTTATAGGTAGGTAGACATACAATAAAGCATGTGTACTCACAACATTTACAAATATAATTATCAATACACTTCCAAATTTATAAGAGAACTAGCGGTC
The DNA here is from genome assembly GCA_932305915.1 of Agriopis marginaria. NCBI lineage: Eukaryota > Metazoa > Arthropoda > Insecta > Lepidoptera > Geometridae > Agriopis > Agriopis marginaria. The sequence continues at coordinate 12,066,790 of OW029914.1, read as the reverse complement.
CGCCCCAGCTTCGCACGGGTATAGATTATAGCCTATGTCACCCGGGGATAGTGTAGCTTCCCGTCAGTGAAAGAACTTTTCAAATCGGTTCAGTAGTTTCGGAGCCTATTCAATGCAAACAAACAAACAATCAAATCTTTCCTCTTTATAATATTATAGTATAGAAAACAATATGTATACAGACCTAATTGCCAAATCAAGCTACTCTTTGAGAAGCATGTTGAAAACACTACACTTGCAAAGTCATGAAATCACTGTAGCAAACAGAATAAGAGATACCTATCGGAACATCTAGGAACTTGAAAGCCGACATGCGTCGGCTAGTGTCATAGTGCTAACTGATACTCGCGATATGGGATAGAGGGCGCATGGCCGAATGACATAGCCGCCTAGTGTAATTCGGCCATGCGTCCTCTATCCCATATCGCGAGTATTAGTTAGCACTATGGGTATTTAGAGAGCGCATGTCGGCTTTCAAGTTCCTAGATGTTCCGATAGGTGTCTCTTATTCTGTTTGCTATTGTAAAGTATATTTTTAATGAGGATCAGTAATGTTTTTAGTTGAGATTGCAGATTTATGATGTTGGGCAACAAATAGAGAGAGATCTCGATCCGACTGCTCCTAGCAATAGGAAATATTCCGTTTTTGGTACAGGCGTCGGTTACCAGAGGCACGCACATACACACACACACACACAGCGATCCCGCCGGCGGGATCGTAGACCCTCAGGATTTGTTAGAAGATCGGCTATATTCTCTCCAATTCGTATTTTGACAAGGTTCGGAGCTTGACTTTTAGGGAACTTTCGATAATTTGAAACTTAGTACTTTGAAGGAAGAACTAGACGGATAGATCAAACTTTACGGACAGGACGAAAATCACTATCACTATCATCATCACTTCTATCTCTAGTATAGTATATTTCTCTATGCTTCTATCTATCTCAGGGCAGTCTAACTGTATTTGTAGTTTTAGTTTTAGCTTGTATTTTGTTTAGTTAATAAAGGCACTTGACTATTAATAATATAATAATTGCCTCATTGTCATCATTATTAGTATTTGTTTTTAGATTGATTGATTGATTGATTGATTGACTAACTCTTTATTGTTCACACCATTAAATTTGATACAGAGGACAAAAACTCTTAAAAAACTAATGTAACAACTGGCGGCCTTATCGCTAAAAGCAATCTCTTCCAGGCAACCTTAGGATGGTTATGACCTTATACCATACACATACATTCTAATAGTAATACACACTATTACTTAAAATTCTTTAATATAAATATACTAATAGATATGCAATTTATATGAATATATACATAATTATGTAATAATTATGATACAAATATTACGAATAAGCTAAAGTTATATGCTGAAGGAATAGCTGTTCGACATAATGATATGAACAAGGCTACAACTTTGACAAATAAAACTCTGAAAGTAGCGAGCGATGGAGAATGTCTGATAGACACGGGCAATTTATTGGTTAGATTGGTTTATTTATTATTTTATTTATATTTTGTCGTGGTGTACTGTATGTGTGCTTGTAAGACATCACCAAACGGCTCCAACGGAAGACCAGCGCTGGTTAGCAGCCGGCATTATGCTGAGTTGGGGCCGATTTGTGACCTTATATTCTTGTCTTTCGATCGATTATCGACTTGTCGATAAGCTATTTTTTTTAAACCTAATTTGGTCACAAATAAACTTTCTTTCTTTCTTTCTTTCAAATATGCATCATACATAGTCCGACATGGTGTGACATGGGATCCCAGGCTAGCCGACGCACTGAGTTGTAAATGCCACTCGCGGTCACCCGGTGGTAGAGGAGGCACCGATGCTGCAGACGCTACCGATGGGTACGTTATTGTTGTTGTTACAGGTAGGTAGATTTGACGCCGTGTGGTGAGCAGGCTAGCGAGTTACTCGAAGAACCGATAACCGATGGGGAAGAAAGGTTCTTGAGTGGAGACCACGAACCGGAAGACGCAGCGTAGGTAGGCCTCCCACTAGATGGACCGACGACATAGTGAGAGTCGCTGGCATCCAGTGGATGCAGAAGGCAGGCTGTCGTTCAGTGTGGAGGTTAAAGGGGGAGGCCTATGTTCAGCAGTGGACGTCTTCTGGCTGATGATTATGATGATGATGGTGAGCAGGCTAGCGAGTGGTGGGGAGGGCAGCGCACACACGCTAGGCCTCCTGTCGTCCGACCGAGCGCAGTCACGGCTTCCACTCGTAAACTTACAATTAAAAGGAACATAATATTATCACAATAGTCGAGTGATAAACTAACGCTCCAAATACTCAGGGGGTTAGATTAGAAACAGGGTTAACGGTGCGGCGGCGGCCGGAGCCGGAGCCGGAGCCGGGGGCGAGCCCTAACCTCTACAGCTTGATTATTGTCTGAATAACTGCCCTTCTGGTTTTAATTACTCGCCGTCCTGCGGAGGTGATCGTGCACTGACCGATCGGAGAGGACAGTCAGGCAGGCACATTATATGGACGTACACTGGCGGGCCATTTATTAGGTAGGCATTTATTTAGGTGCCTGATATAGAGATAAGTCATCCTAAAGAATGTTTTAATAGTACATTACTGTAGCGGCCGGCAACGGAGCATTTATACTATTTATAGACGAATATGAAAACGTGAGCGAGAAGCCAAGGCTTGTATAGTACTTTTCTCAGATAATGCGCGTAAATTCAAACTAAGTAGTACCTATGTGGTAACATTTGACTCGAAAATACCTGTTTATTTGATCGAAGAAAAATTAAGTTGAGAAATGTATAATTATTGAAAAAAATATTTTGGAAAGTCCACCTTGACTTTCCAAAATATTTTTATTACACTCTCTTCGCTGGAACTCATTTTGTTAAATTATATCAACTATTATAAATTAAAATCAATGATGAAAAACAATAATTTATTACGCGCCAATATGTTATTCCATATATATATTTTTTTACTTTAAAATCTTTTATAGTACCACCTTAATTGGCATGTTTCGGAGCAGAAAGTTTGTTGCATTTATAAATAACACAGCTGGCCGCTGCTCGCGTGTCCAGCATAGCTTGAGCACAGCATAATGATCGAATTTACAAGCATAATTTATTGAGAACAATAATAAATTGTAAAAATAAAGTTTCATTCTTCACTGTCTACCGAATCACTTTTCAAACAAAAACTAAATCAACATCGATTCAGCCGTTTGTGAAATACGATGCCATCAGTCATGAAGGCAGAAACAGACATACAGATACACAGACACGTATAACATCCTTTTTTGCGTCGGGGGTTAAAAAGATTATAACGTTTATTTGAATTTTATTTGAAGCTATATTTTGTCACTTCTTGTCCAAATAATGAAAAAATATTGTATTGTGTACTTTTAAACATTTAATACGCATCAAAATCTCTTCATCTATGACTACAGATCAAATCGGACAGACAATCTAATGTACTTTTATTGTGCGATTAAAAAAGCGTCCGAAAGCTAAGAAATATTTACATTACGCCATTCAATAAAATTACAAAACGGTCGGTAACTCGGTGGAACCAACGACCCCAGCTCTTGAAGTGCACGTTGACCCTGAACAGACATTAACTATGAGGACGTCATATTTTATGGGCAAATCTTCCAAAGCCCAATAATTTCAGATATTATAATATCTATATATATATATATATATAAAGTTAAATGATATATATACACATAATAAATAATATATATAAGTAGGCACCGCGTCATATTGTTATTTGTGTAGACGTAGTTTCAACAAAATGAAGTTGTGATACTCAATAGCAAACAAAGAAATAACAAAGAAAGCAAAGAAGAACCAGACTCACCGACGTACCTATTCAAATTTGGATCGACAATATCGTGAGAGTCGCGGACAAGTTGCGGGCATCCACTGGATGCAGACGGCAGGCTGTCACTCAGTGTGACGCTCCAAGGAGGAGGCCTATGTTCAGCAGTGGATGATGATGATGAGCCTGAAAACTCAGGTGCTTCAGATAGTGCTAGTGATCGCAACCATTATAATTGTAACGGCTGATCTGGTTTGATTCTATGAATACGTAACTCCGCATGGAAAGTCGGTGCATATGTTCGCAGGCACTCAATTAGATATCACTTTAGGTTGGGATCAACACGGCAGTCTCTTGAACAGGAACCTAAACTGACTCCACTATTATTACTTTTTATATTTACATTTAACAAGCGAGTAATCGTGGAGGTGGGCCGAGGCTACCGCTCGACATTATTGTACGACAAGCGATGTAGGTTTTATGTGTTCGGTTTGATTTCAGTTTTGGCTTCAGTAAAGTCTTGAGTAGGTATGTGAGGTGGCTCTGCGGGGAGCTTGTGCTCGCGTGCTCGTGTGTGTGCGAGCCAAGTGCCGTGTCAGGGCGGGTGAGGGTGAACATAGACCGGACAGCTCAGGGAGACGAGGCCGGGTCTGGAAAGGCGGTAGTCACTGGTCGCTCTCTACTTTTCATGTCTGGAGGCTGCACTAGAGGCAATGTTTCGCACTAAGGGCTCCCCGGCTCACATTCCACGCGATGGAACACACACAGAGACACGGACTACTGATACACAATCCCAGAGCAGAGCAGCAATGCAAATTCATCATATAAACTTCTGACCGTTTCAAGAATAGCGTGTGAGTGACTTCATAGATTTGTTCACAAACTGTGTTGCGGAGTAAACGCATTAAGGTGGTACATCATCGGTTTTTTTAATGCCATAGTTGGCAAACAAGCAGACGGGCCGTCTGATGGCAAGCAGTCACCGTCGCCTACGGACACCTGCAACACCAGAGGCATCACAAATACGTTGCCGACCCTTTAGAATTCGATTAATTCGCCTTTAGAAGAACCCCATGTTGTATCTTCTCGGAAACACCGTAGAAGGTAGCTCATTCCACATTTGATCGTATGAACGACTATATGGCTGGAAATACAAGCAGATTTTTAGTCCTATAGTTGCTAGTGAATATTGACTTTGTCTGACAGGTGATCGATTCAATGATCTTATAATAATTTATCGTTTCGGACCCTAGGCTCAACTGCGAGGCTCAACTAGTTGAGCCGTTCGGACTTTTTTTTCTCTTAGGCACAACTAGTTGTGTCTATATATGTAAGCTCATCGGATTGATTACACCATATACTTACACCGTGGAATAATGTGTTTCAGCCAGCGGACCTGGTCTGCCAAATTATAATGTTGGCATCACAAAACAACTCAAACACAAGCTTAATAACCTCCCGATAGCTATGTTATCTTCGCCTCGGAAGAGTCTTCTGCCACAGCTGGCCGCGACCGTGGAGTAGGGGACAGGAAAACCAAGAGCATAGCACAGTAGAAAGTCAGTCAAGAAACAAGGATTTTCCACGGACAGTGTAATTTCACCAATGGTCGTAGCAAATTTACCTATGCCGTCGCGCGCGCGCCTCGCCATTGGAAGTGAGTTGCCCGCAGCGCTGGCGTTCGTCGCGAATATAAGTGCGCGTCCCGCTCCCCTCACAGGCCCCGCTCTTTAGGTGCCGGGCGCGCGTAACTAGGCAACCAACGCGGTTACCTCCCTGTATAATACTACTCTTTGGCGGTTACCATGGGCGTGTAGGCATAGTATTAGAACCATTGATGTAAGTAAATAGGGGGAAGATACGGGACGAACACAGGGGACGAATTTCTTGACGTGGACCGCACAACATAGGCTCCGGGGCACAATCCACTTCAGTGACAATCGAACTGGCGTTTTGATAGCACGTGAATTACTTTTCAAATTGTATGAAATAAAGCAGCAAAAATTTCTTCCTGCGTTTCACAAGGTGCACCAATAGTTCGAAGACAAAAAACAAGTTTCACGGCATTACTTTTCACTCGTAAATACTTAAAAACAATTAACTAAATTTCCTTTAAATGTCACTTCTATGGTCTAGTGTAGTGTTTAGACACTACACTAGACCATAGAAGTGAGCGGTGAAGTTGACGTCTACAGTGTAGACGTCAACGTCGCCGCTGACTCGAACCGAAACAGAGCCATATTTATACAATGTTTGGATGTCACGCGTCTTCCCCCTTTTTAAAACAGTCATTGATTAGAACCGTTCACAATACCATTTTTTTAAATAGAATGGCTCAAACAATGATCTTATGTAAAACTCTTTGCTGCGGGAGTTACGACTTGGTCACGACGTCACGACGTGCGGTCACTTCTACCGCGAGTCCCGTACTCGTAAATATAGCAAAATCTAGTAAATCAAACATATTATCCAGTTAAAATTAGTTTATAAACACGCACCTACAAGAAGTTACCTGCCTATTTAAAAAAACCAGATTGAATTGGGAACCATTCCTTTTATGAAGTCAACTAATAATGAAAGTGATCGCCGCTACCAGCACTCGAAGCCTGCGACTAACAACCTCACAAGCAAGTCACAATATAAATAATTGTCCGTGGTGTTAGCTCTAATTAGGTAGGGAAGCACATTCAATAATGTAAAACATGGCAGCGTCTCGGCTGTACGTACGTTGTACACATAATATAGGGCCGAATGATAAATTGCCAGACGTACGGAATATGACAACCTTGTAATGGGTTTCCTCTAACAAATGACGGAGTAAGTGCTTCGACGATCAATTAGACAGCCTGAGTGGTTCGAACACAACGCTTGTATTGTATGACAAAGTACTGATAAATCACGACAATAATAGACGTTGCAGTTCTCTCGCTCCACATTTTTGAACATCTGTGTACTGTGACTTGTTGTCAACTCAACGACGGAGTCGCTGAGAGAGCGGCGCGGGGCGGTGCGGGGCACGAGACGGACGGGGGAACGCTTTTATCCAGCAAAAATGTTGGAAAACTGAAGAATCAGAAAAGCACATAATTAGGCATAGGTAATTGGTATATGATTATGAATGGTGTTATGTAGTTTCCTCTGTTTTGTGAACGCGAGCGCCACACGTACGTATGCCATATAGGTACTTGCTTGTAGGTAGGTAGGTACTACATTATGGTAGACACGTTGTGACGCCGAACAAGATTACCCTTTTAATGTTAATGCGCGTGATTGTCGTTGTTATTTATGTACCCAAGTGTCGACGAAACAATACTCACAACGAGTTGTAGAGGGTCGGAACATTACAGGGCTTTGTGCTGGCAGCGGGACGAGTGGCGAGCGCCACTACAAGCAGCCTGACGATACCTTGTGTCGTAACGTAACATTACTGTTTGTCGAGCGAGTAACTGGAAGGCAATGTTTTCAAATTCCACTCAAGTTACTGGTCTGCCGAGAATGATGTCCACCTATTTGCAAACAAGGTGAAAAGTGAACGACATGATGTTGACCTATTACAAGTGCAGGAAATAGGTAGACATAACATTGTAAATTGAAATAACGCTTTAAAAAGCTGAATAAAAACCACGAATTCTGATCAGTTTCGCGAGATTTTTGTACGTAAGACTGTAGCAGGTACCCGATATTACCTACTTCAGTGAAATATGAAAGAAAAATAATGTTTTCATCAGTTGTATTTTAATAATGTTATGGCCGGTGTCAGAGCAAATAACCAAATGCAGATAGTGTGTCAGGTCACAGCGACTAGAAACGATCTCCCTCTATCAACTCTTCAACTTACCCTCCTGCCCATTTTTCTATCGGACTGCCAGAGCGGGCACAAAAAATCGACACCGCTTTATGGTTGGTATTCCGAAAACCCGAACGAAGCGCTTTGATTCCACTTTTATTGTGCGAACTGCTAGTCTGTGGAATGCGCTGCCTGAATGGGTGTTCCCCGATAGATACGTACAATCTGGGTGTCTTCAAATCACGAGTGAATCGGTTTCTTCTAGGCAAGCGTGCTCCACCGTAGACTGCATCATCGCTTAACATCAGGCGAGTTGGCGGTAAAGCGCAAGCCTCTAATTTAAAAAAAAAATTAAAAAAAAACAACTGCCACAAATGTAGAGCAAACCTCTGAAAGGGTTTGTCGCGGGGCGCCGCCGGCGAGCTCGCCACTCCGCTCCGCTCTGCTCCGCTCCGACATGACTTGCCTACTTGGAGCGGGGTAACCAGTAATAAAAAAGATTACTTACCGACTCCGGGCCGAGGAATTTAATCAGGGACACAGTGTGGCGCTTTTTATTCAGCCAATATCTCCGGAGCGCTTTTGTGAGGAAAGGTACTGCTATATTAGTTGTAAGTTGGGGATCATTTGGCAACTGTTGTAAGTGGGAAGGGAGTTAAATTGATAATGGAGACGCATTGTGTGTATACTTAGATGCTTTGACCAAAATAAAATGAATGGACGGGCCTAGAAGAAGAGCATTTTAGAAGATTACAAAAGAGCGCTAGCGCCGGCGCGACTATAGTTACATGATAACAAAAGATCTGACAAAATTATGCCTTCGTGTGCTTTCCCGAAGTGTAATAACCACAAACAACAAAAAACCACTATCAATGTTTTGTAACACATGTACTGTACATGGTTATAATTAGGTGTTGAAGTATAATGTCCGACGGTTTTGACTCGTTTTTCCTGAGCAAGCTCAATGGTTATGGCCATAGCTGGGCATTAAGTAGTTAATCCGTTAATCGTTAATTAACGAAGTTAACATTTTGATTAACGGATTTAACTTCCGTTAATATGCAGAAGTCCGTTAATCGTTAATCCAATGCCTAATAGTTACCGCTATAGTCTCAACTAGATTGTCTACCATTTGTCTCAAGCGAATCTTGGAGTACTTCGGCCATATTGTGAGGAAAGACAACGACAATCTAGAAAAGTTAATAGTAACAGGCAAAGTCGATGGAAAGCGATCTCGAGGCCGCAGCCCTATGCGTTGGTCTGACCAGATTCGCACCACCCTAGACACATCAGTATACGATGCGCTGCATGTCGCCGAGGATAGGGGAAGGTGGAGTAAAATCATAAAGGAGAGACTGATCGGAGGTGGGGGTCACGACCCTCAGACATGAGGAGCACGACGCGAGGAGGAATAGTTACCGCACGGCACCGAAAAGAGCCGGGCGGCGCGTGGCAGCGAGTGAAACAAAAACAAAACTAGATATATTTTGCCGGCGCGTGAGAGTGAGAAAGAAAACTGCGAAGAAATTTGTATCGTCTGATCATTTCATTACTTAGCGCCGGTGCTTAGAGTGACGAGTGTAGACGATATAAAGATGCAATTTTACACATATTAACGGATTAACGATTAACGTTAACTTGCGTTAATTCTTCCGAAATGTAATGCTTTAACGTTCAACGAAGCTAACTTTTTTGTAGCGGATTAACGATTAACGAAGTTAACTATTTGATTAACGTGCCCAGCTATGGATATGGCCTGTCCACTCATTTTATTTTGGTCGAAGCTTAGATTTTGATTTTGTTCAGAGGGTGTGGAATGGATGTCACACACTCGCCAGCGTGAAGTCTGCCACGTGTGTATATATGTGACCCCGCCGCTACCAGGTTACTCCTGCATGGTATTTGTGTTCTGTGCTCCTGCAGCCCGCGTACCGCCGACCTCCCTCGGCCAGCGGCCTACCATCAGTTGTGTATGGACCACAATCCAGGGGCCTTACGAACAACTGCTATTGCGGCACCTAATCCGCTCAGTTGGAAAATCACGCGAACGTGAACCTTATCGCGCCCAGATACGGTTTGCGGTCGCGTGATTTTCCAACTGAGCGGATTAGGTGCCGCTATAGCAGTTGTCCGTAAGGCTCCAGATCACAAAGCATACGGTCACATTATTATGTTAGCGACTCAATAAAACATTTTGCTTCACCGCGATCCTCGCTCCACTGACGCACTCGATACCTACCTATCCGACTCTCGTTGTTTATTGCCTTATTTAGAGGTTGTTTTGCATGTTATTATATTTCGCTTTCGGTTTCGCTAATTTAGAGAAAGTGTATTAACGGCCTATTATCCGAGTCGCGTAGGCAACAAAACGCTCCCTCAGCCCCCTCCAAGTTATGCGACGATGTATTTTGCCACCCAAGAGTCAGGACGCCCGCGGGGGGAGTGCAACGACAAAAACGAACATATAGATCCGACCTCGATGACGCCTGGTGCGGTACTGAACGCGGTGCGCGCAAATTCTCGCGACCTTTTTACGCTTTTAATTTCACTAAAAAATTAAACTATATTCACTATCAAAATTCAATCCAATTATAAAAATGTTGAATAAAATTGCCTTTCAGTAAATGCAATTTCCAGGTTGTTACGAGCTTTCATTAGAGCATAAAACGAAAAAAATAAACTGAATCGACTTTGTTTCAGTATATTTTTTGATCGAGGAAAGTTTATTCTATCCTTAGACTATCATTCTATCATGTTTTGAACCAAATCATAAACTCAAATACATATGTATTTGTGACATGTATTTTTTTCCAGCTCAAATATTGTAATTTAACTGAATAAAAATGATTTAAAAATTTCAAATTTGCTATAAGAGGCCGTGGTAGTATAAAAACTTTTTTCGTTATATATTTTTGTTTCATAAGGAACTCATTAATGCCGTTCTTTTTTAGAACCTGGCGTGAAATTAATAATTACCTATAAATAAAAATTTGGGCGAATTTACTCTTAGTTGAATAGGTACAAGTTTTACGTGGTAAAACCACTAAGTGGACTGAAAACATAATCTTGGGGATTTTGCGCCGTCCCATGGTATGGACCGCATCAAGGCGAGTTGACGGTCAAATGCAAGCCTATTATTGTCACTTAAATAATAAAAAACTTAATAAACAATAATCCATCATAATTATACGTTATTAGCACATGAAATAACACTATGCTGAGTTTAAGTTTAGGAATATAATATTACAATGCGGCGACAAATGTCTCAGACGGCGACATATTGTGTCACGTGTTGGCGCCAAACACTCATATAAGTTATTTAATAACATTATGTTATATTAAAAAACTTGTCTTTAATTTGAAAAACTTGTGTTGTCTAGTTTTTTTAATATCCAATATAAAAAAAACTCGTAGAATGATGTCGCCTGTTCTTATGAAAAAATGAGAAGGAATCACGAGATGTGTTCATTTTAGTGATATACCTATTGTAGGGATGCGACTCGACACTGCATGTTTCTACTTCTTCGTCTTCATCAATTTACGTGGTTATGGCAAACAGCAACAAATTCACATTTTGGTTCTAAATAGTTAAGGATACAAGTAAGTTAGATGTAATTTTGGAAACATGATTGGTTAAACTTTTCTCCATAGAATAATTCAGCAAAAACAAGCTTTCTAAAACACGTTTTAAGTTTTTTCTCCGCGTCTGGAAGTTCGTAACAATTTATTTATTCATATTCTAATGGTAATTTGTATAATAGAATTTAATGTAAATTCGTTTTATTTAAAAATGAAATAGTTCTTGAGTAATTTGAAGTTTTTAGCTTATGTCGCTTCTGTAATTTAGTTCTGAGGCGGGTGTCGATTCGTGCGTATATCTTCCTGTAGGCGTAGATAGCATATTTTGTCACTGTTTCGCGCAGAGAGGTAAAACTTGAATTTGAGCTGACGACATTATCGACTCTTAAAATAAGACAAAAATTATAATTTTACAAGCTTTTATTTAACTTGCAAAATGCATGGTTAGCTGTGTGACGTCATTCGTCAATCCAACATACCTACTAAATTTATCATTTATACGTAGTACATATAGGTCGTTCATTTATACCTATATTGTAAAAAAATGTGTAAGCGTGTTGCACAAGGCTGTATACGAACTAATAAAAAAAAATAATTACAGGGCGGAATACCCAACATGGCGGACAAGATATTTAATGCACTCCTACAACATGGGCATGAAAATGAAAAGGCTTGCTGAGAATAACTCGAAAAATAAAGTGACGTCACTCTAAATCCTTGGCTGACCGGTGGCCGATCGATGATCGATCTGCCTCAGATATCGTGATTCTACGGCGTGAGTACAGCGGTCGCGGAGAATGAGACATCGCACTTACATTGATACAGTTTTTTTGTTCCGTAGCACTATGATTAATAATTACAATATCAAATTACTTGGGGACAAGGTATTCCACCACGTTACAAACGCTGCCACCCACCCTCCAACAAACAATACAAATTCAAAACCTAAATTGGTCAACTGAGCTCCACCGAGCCTCGCGTGTCCGCGCGCCCTCACTAGCGCCTCTGCCGGACGGTATGCCAACTTGCTAAACTCTGATTGGTTGTCAACGACACAACGTAAAGAATTTCAGCAGAGTAAGTTACTGCAGCGTTACAGTGATGACGCCACCTCCATCACTAGTCCACCAAAACTAAGCTAGGTGACGCCTACCTACATAATCTAAGTCTTAAAAACTATACGAGAGTAGACGCGCCCGAGTGCCGAAACGTCAACGCGCCAACATGTATATACCTATGTAAGGCAATTTACAATATTGTGGTGGCATTGTGAAGGCACAGAAGAAGTGTCGCTCCGGTGTCACGCGAGGGCCGAGGTGACGGGGGGACAGGGGAACGGCGGGACGGGGGGACAGGCGCTGGGGACACGTGGCCGCCGGCGGCAGGGAGTGCTGCGGCGAGGCAGACAGACGAGCCGCAGCACCTCCACCAGCGTCAGACACTCCATGGTAGGTACTACTTATTGTAATCACATATCACTATGTCCGGTGAGGACGCCGCGCCGCGTGACGTCACCACGTCAGCGTATCTATACACGTCATGTCATCTTGTACTGAGAGCAGAAAGGGGGCGGGGCGGCGCGCGGGGGGAGCCGGCAGGGCCCGGGGTCGAGGCCCCGGAGATCAAGATGCCATCTATCATCACGACAGCTGCTAAAAGGCGGGAATTCGTTTCAGAATCACGATGCCAGCCGGGAGCGGAGTCGACCCACTGCTCCTGAGTCCAACATTGTATTTCATAAGTTGAATAGTTTTGTTCAATGTTCATTGGATAGTTGAAGTCTTGTTCATGCCATGTAGCTGAGCAAGCGAGTGCCTGCATGTACATCATACTTAAAAAATATGTACCTACTTACCGCTAAACTGCTTCACGCAAAGTACGGCTACACTAAGAAACTTGTAGCAACAATGAACAACTAATAGTACCTACACATGCAAAAGAAGGGCAACAAGCTCGTCTGCTGAGTGAGTTCGACTGAACGCATCAACCCTGATTTAGACCAGATGCGTTCTCACCCGCCACGCCACCTCACCATACTTCGCTTGTTTGTCTGATGTGCAATACAATACAATACAATACAATACAATTCTTTATTAATAACTCCATAGTTACAAGTCAAACTTCTCCAGTACACTTTCTTCATCGATGTATATAAACTTATATAAACAGTATATGTTAATAATATTATTATGTGTACATAATTCAAATTAAATAATCTTATTTAATTAAAAATATTATGAGCAAAAATGTATTACAACATATTATGTAAGTATTTCATATGTCAAATTAATTCATTAATAATTATTTATTAACGCAGCTGCCTGAAATATTTATAGACGAATCCATTAATATTTCAGGCAGTTTAACATAGTCATCAAAATTATAAAATTGTTGGTCAAGGAACCAAGTTTTAAGCCTGACTTTAAACGACGCAGTGGAAGGTGCATCACGTACGTTTTTAGGCAGGCGGTTATATATCGCAGGTCCTACAATGTAGACAGACCTCTCTGACTTCACGAGCTTATGGAAATGTGAGAGTAGAACATTGCACCCCGCGTTATAAGCGACTAAGGAGAAAGAAGGGGCGCGTTTTCGTGGACTGAGAGACACGTTCCTATAATGTAGGGCATATAAACTCCGTACTAAGAATATGGTATGCGACACTAACACCTAATACCTGGTGAGCGGACATACAACGTCACAAAACTCTGACATTATCAGGGGCAGATCCAGTATTTAATTTTGGGGGGGGGGGGGCATTCTGACAAGTATAGGTACCTATGAGTATGCTGTGTAAAAGTGCACCTGAATCAAATCGAAAAACTGAGTCAAATGTAAAGAATTGCTAGGTGTTCTAGCGCCGGGGCAATAGAATACGGCACCGGTAACCCCTGCCTGTAGTAAGAGGCTACTGAAAGGGGACCTCCGGGCTCGGGATGGTCAAAGTTGGGGCTCTGACCATACCATCCACTTAAGCGTGCCCAGGGAGAGAACAACAACGTTGTGTGACCAACGTTGTCCTGGGCGGAGGGGCTGAGACAACGCAGTTGTCTCAGGAGGAGCCGTAGCGCAGTGCCAGAGGGCTCCGGTGCGTTCTTCTGGAGATCTCGGAGCCCTCTTGTCAAGCACTAAGGCTGGTCACCGGGGGGGGGGGGGGGGGGGTTTAGTGGGTATAATCCCACATAACCTGGCTGCACCACAATGCAGCCGGGTAAATTGAGAAGATTTCCACCTCGAAAAAAAAAATTGTGTTTTGTGTGCCTCCCCACCTTGATCCGCCAATTGACATTATCAATAGAGTAATGAATGGCGAGCCGTCGACGTCTCACACGAGGTCGCGGTCAGCTCTGAACGATCGCATCAAACTACAGAAACTGACGAATCATTCTGGATGTGGGAACTGTTAATGGTCGCAGCACACCGCACTAACTTCACTCGGAGCATATTCAAAATATTCAAATGTGACTCCTAATTGTAGTCACTTTGAATATAATAGAATCATTTATTGGCCTTATAACATACGTTACACTGGGCAAGTCAATTTACAGTGCAACGCTTAACTTAAAATATTACACAAACCAATACAATTAATAAAGGTAAAATCAATGGATAACAAGTAAATAAGAATTAGCACAGGATAATAGGATTGGAAATAGAATAATAAGATTAAAATTTCAATATTAAATTATGATAAAAAAAAATATTATGATTAATACACGATCCGCAGAGCACGCGTCGTTACGCGTTGGGAAGTGATTATGTACACATTGTACACGAGTTTCTGTGACAAACCTGCTCACATAATGCGACAAATATTCTATCAATTCTCTCTCTCACAATTTCGGATTTCAGGCAATAAATAAGGTGGGAACCATTCATCCATTGTTCCACCATGCAAGTCATTGCAAGTGTAACACTGTACGTGTTCTATTTTAATAAAAATACTTTTCAGGCTTGTTAGTACATATTTTTATTGTTATGTTTTACGTTATTGCCGAAAATAAATAAACACAAAAAAAAAACTATTGAGTTTACAAAAAAAAAAGGCGATGCGAAAGTGAGACAAAAATAAATATTTGGACTGTTGGTTCCAC
This sequence comes from Agriopis marginaria, assembly GCA_932305915.1. Classification (NCBI taxonomy): domain Eukaryota; kingdom Metazoa; phylum Arthropoda; class Insecta; order Lepidoptera; family Geometridae; genus Agriopis; species Agriopis marginaria. The sequence goes on along the minus strand of OW029914.1, from coordinate 12,051,519 downwards.
TGGTTGCTTACACAAGTGGGTTCTGTGGGCTTACTCTTGACACTCGATTTCAATCGTAATTTGGGATTGGGATCGAAAACATGCCATTTGGTACTCTTCAATCGCGTCAAGAGTACCGAAAGCGTCGAGTTGAGTCGATTTTATTGAGTTCCATAAAATTCCACCATTATCGGTTCCAATCGTGCGCTATTTTAGAATTCAAGAGTACCAAAATGGCATGTTTCCGATCCCAATCCCAAATTACGATTGAAATCGAGTGTCAAGAGTAAGCCCACTGCTCCCACTGTTAGGATTTGTGAATACTTTGTCTCCATCGAGTAGAGTCGATGCGGTGTGCCCCGCGCCGCGGATGACTGGAGGTTATCTAATGTGATGGAATATTGTTATGCAGCCTGTCTGTCGATGTAACACCACAAAAGATAAATGATACGCAAAATTGTAACTGAAGTAAGAACTGTCAGATTTGTAGATACTGGCTCAGGGTTACAAGAGATGCCAATGTATTAAAACGATTAAAACATTTGTACATTTGACGTGAATAAACTCGTTTCATTCAGTTTAATGCAATAAGTATGTACACAGTTAACATGATCCAGGTTATTTACTAAACCAGTCATTATGGTATGGTATATGTAAATATCCCGTAAATAATCATAAAACTTCAGTTAATATGGTTGTTGGTTTCTGAGTAAATTGTGTGCGGCATTAAGAAATACAGACGGATACTAAGCTCTCTTACTATAAGAATTCTTATACCCATACTGACACGGGACCTTACAAACTGAACTTACAACTACTCAGTAACAGATACACGCATATAATTTACAACAAAAATAATTTATCCCACATTTCTTATTGTTTACGCGGGGGAGTCAAGGAATTTGTTGAAGATGAACCACAAAGTAACGCCTGATTCAATCAACTATGTAGAACCGATGTACAGTCAGCAGATTTTAAAAGCATACGGAGAAACCGGCTTTCTTCAGCGCACTCTCCAAATTCTAGTTATCCCTTATTTGGAAAATTTTGTTCAAGTTAAGTTGATATTATTGTAATTACAAAAAAAAAATTACATGATTTAAAAGGTTTTAATATTACAGATTTTTTTTAGGAAATCCATTAAAAATATTGCGGGTAATTGCTTCCCATCATCATCATCATCATCAGCCAGAAGACGTCCACTGCTGAACATAGGCCTCCCCCTTTAACCTCCACACTGAACGACAGCCTGCCTTTTGCATCCAATGGATGCCCGCGACATCACACATATACAGAATACGCAGATACAGAAGATCTCATTGCTTCCCATATTTATATAAATTATAGTTAGGATCAGAAAACAGCAGATAGTGGAAGTGTGTGGAGTTCCACAACGCTGCGCGTGCCGCACGATGTCCCCCACAGCTCCGTGTCTGGAAACGAGGCTCGAACTCGAGGCTGTTATATTGATTTGCTTTGATATAAGATACGAGATATAAGGCAGGGATATCAGATCAGCAGGCTCCGTTTCGTTGACACAAGAAATAAACATATACTCGACCCAGTGTTATTTATATTCCGATGTGTTTCTATTGTTTCCTGTTCCTCGATAATGGATGCGCCAGACGGCAGCGCTTCCGAAGATCTCAATGCTTGACCGTGTAGAATCACTCCGATTCAAATCACTTTACATTATTGCTATTCGTCTAGTGATAATAATATGTAGGTAGGGCGCATCAATTCACGAGGGAATCTAAATAGCGTCGAAGGGCACAAACCTTTCTGCAACACGTTTTCAATCAAAAGTAAACATGAGTTGTTGACGGCAACCTCCTTTGAAGTTAGCACAAATATCATTCGGAGTCCGGTCCGCGCGGTGTCGTGAGGCAATGTTGACTCGGGAGCCGGGAGTCGGGAGTCAGGAGCACCCGCCCTTGACATGGAAACTTATTGACGGTACAAATACTATCCATCGCACATAGGGACCGTCCATTAATCACATGAGGCTTGCAAGGGGGGGAGGGGGTTTGCAAAAATCACGAAATATCACAATCAATACACAAACTATGGTCTTAAACCTCACTATGGGGGTTGGGGGGGGGGGGGGGTTGAAAAATGCAAAAAAACATCACGTGGTTAATGGACGGCCCCATACCGTGCAGGGCTGTTCTGGAACTGTATACTCAACTCGAAGGTGCTTATTGTACTCGTCGTAATGAAATATAGAACTGACCCTGAAAACGCTAAAATGTATAGATTATGGAACAGCAGATTTTGATTATTGACTAATTTACCATAATTTTATTCTGTGTCTATAATGTTATACGCTTTATTTAGTATTTTTAATATCTCATTTTCCTAAATAAGACGAATGGAAAAGAACGAGACATTTTATCCAAAAAAAAGCATCATAATATCCTGAGGGGTTGGTCATAATATTTCCATTAATTGATGCCGTAATCACCTGAAGTGTATTCGTAACTGTGTACAAACAAAGTGTACCTTAAAGTGATACCATTAAGGTATAATGTAGGTATCGCTCCCGGCCCAGCCGGCGCGGGACAATATTGTGCGCCCGCAAACAAACCACCCCGAATCCGAGGACGCACCGCAAATATCAACACAACTTACATCTCCGACGTTTGGGTAACCTTGGATCGTATTATACAGGGTGACATTTTGTATGACAAAAGTTATTTATAGCTAGGTGTTGCCCACGACTTTGTACGCGTAAACTTTAGCAAAAGCTTTTAATCTCTTCTTAACCTTCTTAATTTGACTTTTTAGCTAAGTCGTTTTTAGCAGACATATTATAAACACAGAGGTTTACACTAGAGGCCATATACCTGCCAAATTTCAGTTTCGTAGGTCAAGCAATTTTGAAGCTTCGTGATGAGTCAGTCAGTCGCAGGGAGGGACTAGCATTTCGTGTTAATGTATGTATAGACGATACGCTGGTAGCGGGCCCGCGGTTAATAATTCACGTTACCGGGATTCAAATTCTATTGTGTACAAGTATTTTTTTCCTCGGATAAGTCCGCGTTTGACCACCAACTCGTCTGTTGGTAAGCGACGATGTGGTCGAAGATGAATCACGCAGACTTAGAAGATACCTCATACCTATTCACTCTGGCCTTGAAATGGCCCAGATTATATCTCTATTTATTCTTACAGATTTGTTAGATGGATTACTAAATATAAGGAAATCAACTTTTGCACATTTTTTAAAATTTATCGGGACTTATCACTTATTAAACACCCGCTCTTCTCACGGGACTCACCCGCAGTTTTCAGTCAGCTCGTGACGACGGCCATGGTAACATCCCGAATATTTTTATGTGTTCGAATCGCAAAAGTTTAAAAAATACTTTTGCACATTTGTACGTTATTCATGCACTCGTGCCGCTACTTCATGAATTAATAGGTATAATCGAGGTGGCGGGTTAACGGCCTCTTATACCAAATTTGACGGTTTTAAATCAATTTTATTCAGTTAAATTACAATATTTGAGCTGGAAAAAAAATACATGTCACAGATACATCTTTTTTTTTAACGCTGATAAGTCCGCGTTTCACCACCAACTCGCCTGTTGGTAAGCGCCGATGTGGTCGAAGATGAAGCACGCAGACTTAGAAGATACCTATTCACTCTGGCCTTGAAAAGGCCCAGGTTATATCTCTCAGGAAACAACTGTGTTTGAGATTATGATTTGGTTCAAAACATGATAGAATAAACTTTCCTCGATCAAAAAAAATCGGAAACAAAGTCGATTTAGTATATTTTTTTCGTTTTATGCTCTAATGAAAGCTCGTAACAACCTGGATATTGCATGTACTGAAAGGCAATCCTATTCAAAAAAAAATTGATTTGGATAGATTTTTGATAGTGAATAGTTTCGTTTTTTAGTGAAATTAAAAGCGTAAAAAGGTCGCGAGAATTTACGCGCGCCGCGTTCAGTACCGCACCAGGCTTCATCGAGGTCGGACCTATGTTCGTTTTTGTCGTTGCACTCCCCCCGCGGGCATCCTGGCTCTTACGTGGCAAAATACATCGTCGCTATAACTTGGCGGGGGCTGAGGGAGCGTTTTGTTGCCTCCGTGACTCGGATAATAGGCCGTTAAGTATCGAGTAGTACCAGTTAGAAACTGTAGGCGGATCACTGGGAGCCGCCGGATCACCGAGGGCTGGACTGTCGAGCTCGTTCTGTAGAATAGTGTTGTAAGTGTGTGACCGAGCTGTACCGGTGGTCGGTAGATCAGACGCGGGTCGGATCTGTCCGCTCCCTCACAAATAGAGTTGCTGATCTCCGCCGGGACGAGGGACGACATATCTGTCTCAGAGAGGGTCGCTAATGTATGCAGCTCCATGTATGTGGGCGATCCACGAATTCTCTACGCAAATCAAAGAATTCAAATCCTACTAATACGTATTATAAACGCGAAGGTTTGTATGTATGGATGTTTGTTCCTCTTTCACGCTGCAACGGAACAACGGATCGACCTGATTTTTTGTGGGTATAGTTCAAGAGCCAGAGAGTGACATAGGCCACTTTTCATCAGCATCATCATCACCACCATTTTTCATCAATACGCGGGTGAAACCACGGGGCGCACCTAGTTACATATAAATCGATGTCGCAAATATTATTTTTGATCTAAAGACTGAAGGTAAGGTGTTCCGTACAATTTTCGTCTCTAGATCGTAGCGTAGCGGTGACTCTGATACTTTCCGTTAGAGTCGTCAAGCGGGAATAGTTTTCTCTATAAATTGTTGAATTAGTAAGTTTTGTTTAGAATTTTATAAGAAAACATCTCAATTGCCCACGATGCTCAATATTATTTGTTAGAATGTAAGTGTTGCAGACTCTTGCAGAGCACAATGTCTGACCCTCAGAACAAATAAAAATACAGAGTCCCTACGGCGCACTGCCAAAGTGACGCCAAAATCGCTTCCCAAAACTACGTGAATTCCCTATAAGTAAATACACAACTCACACACACATACGCATTCAATACTACGTGAATTTCTTGTCAGAACGTCGTACTGAAAACGCCCGTTTTAAAAAGAAACAATGACTTCTTGCAGTGTTAAGAACCGTAAAAACAACACAAAAGTAAATAGGAAGAAGGATGGAATATTTCCACACTTAAGTATATATATTATCACTCATTTTGATGAATTACACGACACGAACTTCGACTACGCACACATGTTTCAAAAAGTGGCTTCACTTTTCGTGTTCGCGGTAGTCCCTCTGTATTTTTATTTACTCTGAGGTCTGACCGTCAACTGCAGACTCGAGGTTCAAACAGTTCATCGAGTTTCTCTGCGACCTTCCTAGGCCTCCATCTGGTAGCACTATTGTTAATTCTGTATGCTTACATTCACCACTTTAATTATGTTTTGTAAATACTACTCTTAATACTACCAATCACTGGATGGATCCAGTGATTGCTTGGAAGACATATCTTTTAACGATAAGGCCACCATTTGCGGCACTAGTTCGTAAGTTTCTCTATCTGCATGTAATTTTTATTTCTGGTGTGCACAATCTATAGGTATTCGCAAATCAAAGCTCAGTTGAACCATTTGTCTCTTCAACTAAAACAATATGCTCCTGCCACTCAAACACTAATCCACCCAAAATAGCTTTGATAAATTTTTCTCGACTTTTGCATATATTGCTCGTTCTTTGTGCTGCCCTTAGATAGTGTCAAGGGAAAACTGCGATGGTTCTTGAAATAGAAATCCGTTCGATTAGTATCGTATGATGTAGTAAGAGAAGGACGTCCATGTCATAACAGTATGACGCAGGCAGATGTATCAGAGTGGTCGGCTATGAGGAGTTGAAACATTTGCTAATATTGAATGTAATAGTGTTTTTAGATTTCAAATAAGTCCATAATTTTATTATCGAACCTGACGTGATTTTCACACATTTCAAGTAAATAATTCTGTTCGTCGGGTAGAGATAAGTTGTATTTGATTTCAAGCCAGTTATTCGTGGTCATTGACGTCGATGCTTCGTGGACCAATCGAAATTTGAACATTTGGTCTGTGGGGAAAATTACATGTTTTCATCGGCCAAATATCAACTGGGAAATGATAAAATTTTGTACGATGGAAACATAATGTTCCCCATAGACCATACATTAGAATTGTTCCACGGAGCACCTCCTGCCAGCGAGTCCCCCGGCTCGGGAACAGAGGGTTCCCCTCAGCTCGGGCTAAGACCATCACGATAAGTAACGTGATGAGAGGGTACTCTAAATGTAGATTGCGGCGGAATCACATTTCCCCATCCATCACATTATGGTAAGCATATTATTTAAATGCTCATCAAAAAATCCGATTTGCATACTAAAATAACTCAACAAAAAACTAACTGCACATCATCTGTGCACAAGTTGAGTTCAAGTAAGAATAGTAATAATAGAGGTTCAAGTAACCCCCCCCCCCCCTGAGCTGTCTGTCAGGTTTGATTATTTACTTGAACCTCCTTGTGTGTATTGAAAGATAATTATTTTGAGAGAACAATGTCTTGGACCCATTTCAGAACAAGCCTAGTGCGATTGTAAGCAGTTTGATGCGCGTTTATTATATCTGGTGAGCCATTAATGGTTTCCTTTTGGGTAATACCTATATTGAAGGATGTGGTGTGTTAGAGTGTAACGTTTCACCTCGTTACCCGCACTCTTTACTCACAACCCTTACATTCCTGCGGCTCCTCGAGCGATGAACCTACAGAAGCTGTGTCGTGCCCTTCTTAGTGTCGATTAGAGACGCGATGTTCATAAAAAAACTCTGTAAACATTTCATCAGTACTTAACGCAATAAAATAATAGCCTTTTTTTTATTATAGATAGGCTTGCGCTTGGCCGCCAACTCGCCTGCGATGGAGCACGCTTGCCTAGAAGAAACCTATTCACTCTCGACTTGAAGACACCCAGATTGTAACTATCGGGGAACACTTTATTCATAAAGAAAAGCTGTATTTGTTTCTGTTTGAGTAATTTAATTAGTAACTTTAGCATTTGCTGTTATTTCATCCACTTTTTGATTGCTGTTGAGTAGATAATCGATCTAACGACCAGTTTGAAATTTTGTTTATTAGGTCCATTAGAAAGGTAACAAAGTAGGTAGGTAAAATAACAAGTAGCTAAAATTAGATATAATATTAATATATTATTAAGTCTTTATCTCTTTACTCTTAATATCGGATGATCTTTGCGTCAATGGGTTCATATTTTATTTTGTCTAATTTTAATGCCCAATTGTATTTGTATTATGACCGAGGAGAGTCGTAATTCATCACCATTGACTTGACGCAGTGTACAGAACAGAGAAATAGAATCTAGTGGTATCTTTATAACGTTGAAGTAGCCACATCCTAGGCAGAGTAGGTGCAGCTGCAGATAGTTAAAGACTCGTTCCAAGCAGTGAGTAGTGGTGTCAGGTCCTGACCTGCCTCACAGACCATGCACCGGCCGACACCTGTGGCTATCATACAGTACGATAGACAATCTAATCTTTCGCCAGTAAAAGAAAACGTAACACGATTTTTAGCCAGTAAAGGAAAAAAAAAGATTTTTTTGTCAAAGAAACATTGAAACGTATTTTTATGTTTTTAGAAAAAATACTATAAATCTTATTCATCATTATGTTTCCTTATCCCACTACTGGGTACAGGTTTATCTCTTGCTGCCACCTGCCTCCGTCCAGTCGTACTCGAGTCCAGGTTCGAGCCGCGATGCTGACGATATGGTCGAACGTGTTGCAGCTGGACAACCAACGCTCCGCTTACCTTACCTCGGACACCACTGCGTCAGAAACTTACTCCACCTGTCACCCTTGCACCTGGCCACGGGTCCTGTCCAGGTACACTTTAGTTTCATTCCCACGATTTCAATGCATCGAACCTTTGTTCTTCGCCGGATTTTGGCATTACGACCTCGTGTTGTAGTTTGATGCATAGCATACATGGTCTCCACGGCTCCTTATGCAACAGTGATTGTGTTCACAAAAAATCCTTAGAAGACGAACTTCCGTATATTCCAAGTGGTCGTAGACTCTTTAGGACTAAGTCTCAGAGCAAATAAAAATACAGAGTCCCTACGGCGCACTGCCAAAGTGACGCCAAAATCGCTTCCAAAACTACGTGAATTCCCTATAAATACACGACTCACGCACACATCATCATCATCATCATCATCAGCCAGAAGACGTCCACTGCTGAACATAGGTTTCCCCCTTTAACCTCCACACTGAACGACAGCCTGCCTTTTGCATCCACTGGATGCCCGCGACTCTCACAATGTCACGCACACATACGCATTCAAAACTACGTGATTTTTTTGTCAGAACGTCGTACTGAAAACATCCGTTTTAAAAAGAAACAATGACTTCTTGCTGTGTTAAGAACTGTAAAAACAACACATAAGTAAATAAGAAGAAGGATGGAATATTTACACACTTAAGTATTTATATTATCACTAATTTTTATGAATTACACGACACGAACTTCGACAACGCACACATTTTTCAAAAAGTGGCTTCACTTTTCGTGTTCGCGGTAGTCCCTCTGTATTTTTATTTGCTCTGAGGACTAAGTACAATGTTCTAGTTTGTGTCATTACCAATAATTGTAATCCATTTATCTAAATCAAATCCAATAGAATTCTTTTCGGTAATTAAATCCACTGGAACATGATTAATAGTGTTTTTGATACTTTAAAGTCTTTGTACGTAGTTTCCTAGAATGATATCGCATGTTTCGTTATACGCTCTGATGACGCGAAGACCATTTGGGACGGTAGAAATGTAAAGCAGCCCGGCGGGAACCCGTGATGTATTTTAACGTGATCATGGCTGATATTGGCTTGTCAGGGGAAACGTGCGTTCAGTGAATTAAGTCACGGGCCGGTGTTGTGGTCATTTTCTTAGTCGGCATGTCATTAATCGTGTGTCCGAGTTGTTGTTGTTGTTGATCTATGTTAGAGTTCGAGGAACTAGCGGTTGCCAGACTGAATAGCGGGGAACTAGTGGATCAGGGCCCAGTGTCCGCGTATTGCCATGTTGTGTCTAATGTGTAAATATTTGGCAGACGTAATAATTATAACAGGTCGAGTTGTCAGCGTTTGGAGGTCGGAGCTGTCCGTACTCGGCTGCTAGACAAACAGGTGGAAGCTACCGCGCTACAACTATATATCATACTAATATTATAAACGCGAAAGTTTGTATGTATAGATGTATGGATGTATGTTCCTCTTTCACGCTGCAACGGAACAACGGATCGACCTGATTTTTTTGCATGGGTATAGTTCAAGAGCCAGAAAGTGACATAGGCTAGTGATTAGTACTAAACACATTTGGACCATAACTAATTAGTGCGAGTGTATACACTAATCACTCACAAAATGACTAATCAATAATCACCTGCACTCGACCTCATCAAAGTGCACGGGCCTATAGAAAGGTCAACTTCAGCAGGTACTTGGTTACGTTACGTTTAAATTATGACGTCTAAAATTACTACCAAAAAGTCCGAGAGCACGTCGTACGTACAATACTGCTAACTGATCGTCTACGTCCCAAATATGATGGGCGAGTTAATAACAATTAGGTAACTACGATGTGTGTTGTCAATATATAATTGTTTTTAGGGTTCTGTACCCAAAGGGTAAAAATGGGACCCTATTACTAAGCCTACGATGTCTTTCTTTCTATCTTACCTATTAACTATACTGTACCTATATCTTTCGAACCGTAATAGATAGTCAGTTGAAATTTTCACAGAATAGGTATGTAATATTATGGCGGAATAACTAGTAAAAGTCAAAAAGTAAAAAGTAAATGGTCAAAGGGGGGTTCCTATACAACACTCGTATTTTTTTATCGTATTTTGTATTTCATCTAATGTAAAAACGGTAATACGTACAAGTGTCAAACTTGGTATGAATATAGTGCACACTTAAAGTATAACAACAAATAATAAATAATGCCCAAGTGCGAGTCGGTGACAAATTTCTGTTCATGACCAAGTTATAGCTGGTAATTTGGCTATTGAATTTGGTGGTGGTACGGAACCCTCAGTGTGCGAGCCCGACTCGCACTTGGCCGGTTTGTTTATTTATTATTTATTTGAGGACACATTAAGCACTCGCAGTATCTCAGGAGAGGCGCCGTACGTGGGGCCGACTCACAACACTCAACTCTTTACTGGACACTAATTAGTAATTTTAGTGATTGTAATGGCCGATGTCGCCACCGGAGTCGAGTCTCGCCTATTGTTACGTTGCTAGTGTCGCAAGCAAATACACTCATTTAGTTTCCACTTACCGATATCGATCACTTTGTTTAGAAAATCGGTGTGTCCAGCGGAAACAAAGCGGCACTAAGTGTTCGATTTGAGACGAACATTCCATACACATGTTGTGACCTCAGAGCAAATAAAAATACAGAGGGACTACCGCGAACACGAAAATTGAAGCCACTTTTTGAAACATGTGTGCGTAGTCGAAGTTCGTGTCGTGTAATTCATCAAAATAAGTGATAATATAAATACTTAAGTGTGGAAATATTCCATCCTTCTTCTTATTTACTTTTGTGTTGTTTTTACAGTTCTTTACCCTGCAAGAAGTCATTGTTTATTTTTAAAACGGATGTTTTCAGTACGACGTTCTGACAAGAAATTCACGTAGTTTTGAATGCGTATGTGTGCGTGAGTCGTGTATTTATAGGGAGTTCACGTAGTTTTGGAAGCGATTTTGGCGTCACTTTGGCAGTGCACCGTAGGGACTCTGTATTTTTATTTGCTCTGAGGGTCAGACATTGTGCTCTGCGAGAGTCGGCAACACTTACATTCTAAACAATAATATTGAGCATCGTGGGCAATTGAGATTTTTTCTTATAAAATTCTAAACAAAACTTACTAATTCAACAATTTATAGAGAAAACTATTCCCGCTTGACGACTAAAAGAAAGTATCAGAGACACCGCAACGCTACGATCTAGGGACTCTGTATTTTTATTTGCTCTGAGGTTGTGACACAGAGGACTCGTGTCCGACACAAGCGTACACAGTGCCTGCGCCGCGCCTAGTTTCCCTGCCACCTTATGACTCGATAGTATGTATGTAGGTACAGTCGGCGGCTGACTCCAAGCCAGCGAACTTGGACACTGAGATATGAAACTTGTGCGGACCGTCCACTCGAGTTACACGCTTCTGCAACTTCTGCTTCTTCAATTACATTACATTGTGGTTACATGCACATTTTGAAATAAACTTTTTCAAAGTCAAACAGGACAGACGTTATCAAGGAATTTTGTCATTACACACTAGGTTAATATATCTGTAGGTAGTCAGCGCTCGCACGTCCTGAATTGCACTTTATTGTGTAGTAGTAAGAGTCGCTATTTCACGGAGTGAATCTTCTGTACTTGTACTAATATGTCTTCTGTGATGTTAGTTACGTGTTCACAACTAAATTGATCTAAAAAATGTTGTAGAGCTATGTACAGCGATACGCATAACACACAAAATTATAACATGAATAATTGCAAGTTAAATATCCACTCACACACACACACACACTCACCCACCCTCTCATGCACGCTATCAACCCACACACTCCGCCTCCCACACACACCCACACATAGCCACTCACATGTACACATACATTTATTATAGTATACAACTGTAAGGATTTATTAGATTAGTAACATAATGTAAATCCATAATTGACCGTAAGTTAAGTTCGAAGTTCATTGTTTTGTTTTTAAAGGTCTGTGGATTGTTAAATAAATAAAATAAAATACACAGTTGATAGTATATAAGAAATGTAATTAACATCGCAGAAAAACATAGATTTTAGCTATTGCACTGGAGGTAGGTACAATGTAAACACAACACCTATTATATGAGCTATAAGGGAAGGTTCTTGCTGTTGTCCGTCAGTGTGGCGAGCAGCGAGTGGAAGTGCGTCCGCATAGGAGCCGCCGGCGTCACCTGCGTCACCTGCGTCACCTGCGTCACCTGTGTCACCTGCGTCACCTGCCCCGGCACCGGGGCCTGCAACGCCGTGGGGGCGAAGGCGCGCCTCCGGCGGCGCCCGGTCGCGGCTGCCTCTGTAGTACTGCTACTTGTTGCAGTATCATCGTCTATAAACAAACAAGCTTATACGTAATTTTTTTTTTCTTTAAATAAAATACGAGAACCTTCCTACTTTTTTGAAGTCAATTAAATCGCACGACCAACTTGTAATTGACTAAGAGAAGAGAGGTTTCAGCATTTTGACATGTACCTATTTCATTATTATATACATATAAATCATCAGCCAGTAAACGCCCACTGCAGATCAAAGGCCTCTTAGAGATACTGGGAACTGAGGGAGAGTTTGGGGGTGTAGCCATAACCCCACGCTTGGCAGGTGGCTTGGGGATCGCAGAACATTCACCGTGAACTAAGAGGACGCTGCTGCCCACCCGCCGGAGGTTCTGGTCCTTTTCGTTATACTAGGAATACAAGGATACCCAATATAGGTTTACTAATATACCGAAACACTTCGGCGTTTGTACAAAATAATGTTTGGTAGAACGAAAAGCGGATCTCAGAGTCTGGGACCAATAGAAGACAGGAACATATTGACGTTTGTATGTTTGTATATTTGTCCATATGTTTGTTCGGCGATAACGTAAGTACCGTTGCGGGTCAACATGCTGTCCCTACATGCTGTAGGCAAGTAGTTCATGCAGATATTATGTTTCAAGTTCGTATATGAATGAACCGGTCGCTGGGTTGTAAATAGTTGCTGGCTAGTGACCTTCGACAACGTCCTTGGGCATGGGCAGCAGCTTGGTGTCGATGACGCAGTAGTTGTAGCCGAGCCCCACGCCCAGCCCCAGCATGATGAGCAGCGTCACCACCAGGCACACCACCACGGCCGTGGCAGCGCAGCACGACGCCAGCCTGCAACACACACACTCTCCAGCCCCAGCATGATGAGCAGCGTCACCACCAGGCACATCACCACGGCCGTGGCAGCGCAGCACGACGCCAGCCTGAAATACACACACTCTCCAGCCCCAGCATGATGAGCACCGTCACCACCAGGCACACCACCACGGCCGTGGCCGCGGGGGCCGCGGGAGGGGGCTACAGTACAGTAGTGAGCGAGACAGGTTACCTCTCAGAGACAGAGAATGTTGGCCACGAAGTAAAGTAAAGTAAAGTAAAGTAAATATTTATTTCTGAAGCGGTTTAGCATTATCATAATTAAATTGTATACATAGCCACAAATAATCTAAACTAGGTAATATTGAATTAGCAGTGGGCCCCAAACTCGGCTAGGCCGGTATCTTGGTGACCCGAAAAAGATTTGCCAATTTTAACTGAACGCGCGCGCTTAGGAGTTACAAATACAACTAAAATACTTAAATTAAAACTAAAGTAGGTAGATTAAGAGTACATTCAATTAAAGTTAATTATGTTAAAAATAAGGTACAGAGGAGTTAAAATATTACATATGTATATTAAAAGAACTTCAAATCAATGAACTAAGAATAATAAATACAAACGAAAAAGTGTGTTTGAGGCATTGCTTAATAATGTATCAATCACACCTGTGGGTGACTGAATGAGTTTGTGCTGGTGCGATTAGTCTAAGTCGTATGCTTGGTGTGCTCGGATGGAGCAACTCTGCGTAGCACCAGCCTTAAACGAGTTAAGCTCACGGGGAAGAACACTGGTGCGAGGTGTGTATTTGGGTGCGTGAAGAATGCGTGTGTTGTGTAATAAGTGTGAGGTGTGGGTATGTGTGTGGGGTGTGTGTATGTGTGAGGGGTGTGTATATGTGTGTGGGTGTGTATGTGTGTGGGGTGCGTGTATGTGTGTGGGGTGTGTGTATGTGTGATAGGGTTGTGTGTATGCGCAGGTAGTGTGTCGGTGGGAAGAGTAAATGACTTAAGTAATAATGTCGTATACTTTAACGAGGCCTTCAGTGTCTTTGTAGCTTAGCGACTGTATCCATTCTTTAACCTTACTTCGGGCTTAAGTACCCGCAGCTGTCGTCCCCGCAGCCGCCGCACTGCTGCGGTGTTCCCCGCGGGTGCTGCGAGGGCAGCGAGAGGGGGCTATAGTACGAGACAGGTTACCTCTCAGAGACATAGAGAATGTTGGCCACGAAGTACCCGCAGCTGTCGTCTCCGCCGCACATCCTCAACTACCTTCACTACTTACTAATATAATTATTACAAAAATATCTAACAAAATATGAGAAAAATAAACGGTAAAATAACTTGACATGCGTCAGTCAGACAATCACAGACAATATCAAGCTCTCGTTAGAGAGTAGTATATTCCTTGATATCAAGCACTTTCTCTCTCTACGATCAAGCACCATCTAATATCAAGTCAACTATCGAGTCAGAGTATTGAGTTTTTGTGTCAGAAATAAACTAAGAATCAAAGAGGAACAATGAATGATTAAAGAAGTCCACGACACGAGGAAGGCAGCTTCACTCCTACTGAGGGTTTTTTAGACCTGTACAACTTTACAAATGCTTACTTGACCCGGCTTAGTCCTGTAACCTGTTTCAACTTACAACTTGTATTGGAAACTGCATTCCCTATCAATCACAATATCACAAGTTTTTTTAAACCCTCTTTGGAACAAACAAAAAAAAAACGAATCAGCCGTTTGGGAGCTACGATGCCACAGAAAGATCCTCAATCCTTATCTATACTAATATTATAAAGAGGAAAGATTTGATTGTTTGTTTGTTTTCATTGAATAGGCTCCGAAACTACTGAACCGATTTGAAAAATTCTTTCACTGTTGGGAAGCTACACTATCCCCGGGTGACATAGGCTATAATTTGTACCCGTGCGAAGCTGGGGCGGACCGCTAGTAATATCTAAACAGAGGTTTGCATTGGATGTAAAAAAAAATGATCAACCTTAGGTACGCAATAACGATAGTAGATAACACAAGACGATAAGTTATCTTCATCTGGTAGAAACATACAAACACGGTTTGGGTTCCCGTAAGTTACCTTCGTCTGGTAGAAACATACAAACACGGTTTTGGTTTCCACAAGTTACCTTCGTCTGGTAGAAACATAAAAACATGGTTTTGGTTTCCGCAACTTACCTTCATCTGGTAGAAACATACAAACATGATTTTGGTTTCCACAAGTTCCTTCATCTGGTAGAAACACGAACACGATTTTGGTTTCCGCAAGTTATCTTCGTCTGGTAGAAACATACAAACACGGTTTTGGTTTCGGTACACTTCTTCAGTCAGTCAGTATTTGCCTTATTTTTCTTATAACAAAAAGGCATTACATAATTTAAAATAATTACACGATTCTAGTCGCTGCACGTTTTTAATTAATGATATTTTTCTAATTGATAGCAGATGGATTATAAAACTAGCAACACTAAAGGGTAATCGCGCCTGTTTTAAATTAGAAAAATAACTAAATATTATTTTAATCGTGGATCGTTTATATCGCCGGTCATTAAACTAAATGATGTGATGTAATTAATTAATTATAAAAATATTTTATATTTCATAAGCTTTTCGTGCATGCTCCGCGTAGGCACTCAGAATGCGCATGCGTAGTGATGTTGGCCCTCTTCTATCGTATTTACGACGGGTAGTGTTCTGAAGACCTGTTCAATCTGATGCTGACGTCACGGTTTTAACATCGCATTAGTCTGGTGGACTAATGCGATGTCAAAACCGTATCATAATTATATATGTGGAAGTCGCAAGTGTGTGCGTTTTATGTTATCTTTTTTGCATCGCTGAGTATGGGCATCCAGCAGCATGTCAGAGTAACTATGACAAGACATCATGTAAAAGGTCGACAACGTATCTGTGATGCCGCTGGTGTTACAGGTATCCGATATAAGCGACGGTGATCATACACACCGATCCATCGATCACGTCAGGCGGGCCGTTAGCTAGTTTATCACCGTATCGTTTGAAATGGCTACGGAACCATTTTGATGTCATAAAGAAGGTTCCGTAGCCATGTCAAGGAGGCTATTACAAGTATGTGCATCTTAGTGTGTTAGCTAACACGATAACATGCCGCAGCGGACCCGGCTTAATATACATCTATTAGTTAGGTATTGTATATTCTGTGTGATCATCCAGGAACGTAGATAGATGGCACGTCCGACCTCCACACTACTACACGTTATAAATAAACACAACATACCTACTCTCTTCTGGTTTATTTATGGAGTTCATGTCTGATCAAATTGTTGCGTTTCGAGTTGTAAATATTGTACCTACATTTCGATCAGTAGAGGGATTTAATGTTTTTGGCTCGTCTACACGCGCATCCTACTAATGCCTGCTTTCAATGACCAAGTACCTATATCTTATAGATTACAAAAGCGCAATTATCAGAATCAGAATAAGTAATTCTGTCTTACCGTCTGTTTAAGGAAGATAAGAAAAAGAAAAAAAAAACAACTAAAACGAAACGAAACTATTCAGGAAAAGTATAGAAGTATTGGAATTGTGGGCCAACAGACTCATGACGTCAATATCTTGGACTCAGGAAGTCACCAGCAAGGATGTTCTACGACGGGTTGGCCAGAAACGGAAATTTTTGCAAACCATCAAACAGCGTCATGTTGCATATCTGGGACATGTATGGAGCTCTTGCAACTAATGATGGGAAAAGTTTCCAGGAAAAGGAACAAAGCTAAAGGAAGGAGCTAAGTACCTAGGACAAACAGTCCAACTAGGCAGGTCCAACTTCAAAAAAGATGTCTATCGGCGAACTTGGCTGGGCAGCGTTCGGTAAATTTCTCAACGTCTTCTCGTCCAAAATACCTCAGTGCATTGAGACGAAAGTATTAGACCAGTGTGTGTTACCAGTGATGACATACGGCACTGAAACGTGGTCCTCACTATGGGCCTCATAAACAAGCTCAAAGTCGCACAACGAGCTATGAAGAGGGCTATGCTCGGGGTTTCACTACGAGATCGAATAAGAAATGAGGAGATCCGTAGACGAACGAAAGTCACCGACATAGCCCACCGGATTAGCAAGTTGAAGTAGCAGTGGGCAGGACACATATCACGCAGAGCAGATGGCCGATAGGGAAAGGTTCTCGAATGGAGACTATTGGAGACCACGGACCAGTAAGCGCAGCGTAGGACGTCCGCCCACAAGATGGACAGACGACCTAAAAGAAACCGCAGGGAAACGCTGGATGCAGGTCGCTTCCAACCGGCCTTTTTGGAGATCGATGGGGGGAGGCCTATGTCCAGCAGTGGACGTACTATGGCTGAAACGATGATGATAAGAATTTTCAGTAGATGTTTTTTGTCTGTACGCCTAGCTATTTCGATATATATATATATATCACCGGTTTAACCCCTTTAGGGGATGTATTTTTATGATTGTTGAGATTCGTAATTCTCTGATTAATTGATGAGAACGGGGAAGTCCTATCAGACACACGGCTTGTTTTATTTTATTTTATTTTTATATAGTAGCGTAGTGTGTGTAGTGTTTTTGTGTAGTAGCGTCTGTTTTTTTCGTGTAATGTGTGTCACCATCGCACCAACTCGCCTGATGGTAAGCGAATGTCTGGCCGAGGATGGAACACGTTTATCTAGAAGTGTTCCGGACCACCGCCTTTCGGTCAAGTCACTTGTTCGACTGAGTGGACTGTATATGGTTGACGTGTATGGCGAAGTGACCGACCAAGGCGGGCGGTGGTCTTTGTCGATGGAACGGTGCTGGGATTGGAAGAACTTCAAAGTCGTCGTTGTGAAGCAGGTCGTGGTACTTCCGCATGGTCCGGAACATTGGTCCTTCGAGCCGGATACCGACCTAGCAACACGACCCCCGACAACTCGCTCTCGGGACCCTCTACATCAAGAAGCACCGCGACCTGACCTGCTTCACAACGACGACTTTGAAGTTCTTCCAATCCCAGCACCGTTCCACCGACAAAGACCGCCGCCCGCCTTGGTCGGTCACTTCGCCATACACGTCAACCATATACAGTCCACTCAGTCGAACAAGTGACTTGACCGAAAGGCGGTGGTCCGGAACAAGAAGAAATCTATTCTCTCATTTTAATAGAAATGTTTTGTAGAGTTATCTACCACTTGAATGTAATTGAATTAAACGCAATTAATATCAATCGCTCAAGTTGTTTGTTTGTCTGTGCGAGTTACTGACATCGATCATGTGACGCACACAGAGTAACACATCCAGAAGGTACACCTCTCTCTATTTATATAAACGTTCGAGTTGGTGTACTAGTGTGTTTATTCGTCTCTACTTACCTCCGTGACGTCATCGTTGAACTGAGACAACATCCGGTGTGACTCGTTTATAATCTGGAACAAGTCAAGTCATGAACAAAGTACGCTATCCTTTATCTATAATATAATAGATAAGTAACTCTGTCGCTCTGTCTGGACGTTTGTTCGCTTTTCACGACTAAACACCTAAGCCGATCTTAACGAATTTTGGCAAGATGAGAGTGTACATCATAAGGACGGACATAGGGTACTTTTCCCTCCAGAAAATGCGGAAAAACTGGAAAATCGTGGGTAACAGCGTGGATCTCAGCTAGTATTTATATAATTATAAGGCAATGTGTGTACCTATGTATGTCCCTATGGACTGCAAAATCGCTGAACCGATTTTGATGGGACTTTTACTGGCAGATAACTGATGTTATAAGGAGTAATCCACGCTGGTGAAACCACGAGGTGCAGCCAATCCTGGATACATTTGGATGGAGTGGAAATGACTGTGTGTAGCAAAAAAATATAACACATTAGTGAAAACAAATATATTACGTAGACCTAAATCTATGCGAGATGGGGATCAAACAAGGCTTGTATTAATTTAATAAAAAAATACGGATTGAACTCAGAACTTTCCTTCTTTTTTTGAAATTGGTTAAAAAAGAAAATGCTCAATATTATTTGTCAGGGAATAAAACATTTCGAACGACGTTGGGGTTATTTCAATTATCTCATTTTTCTGTAAGTGGTAATATTATTATTATCTTTGTAATATTGATTCTCGTCAAATATTTTTAGT
Organism: Agriopis marginaria; assembly: GCA_932305915.1. NCBI lineage: Eukaryota > Metazoa > Arthropoda > Insecta > Lepidoptera > Geometridae > Agriopis > Agriopis marginaria. The sequence goes on along the minus strand of OW029914.1, from coordinate 12,032,447 downwards.
TAGCCGATTTTAACAATCATGGTTAAAAAGAATGTAATTTATTCTGTAAAAACATAAATTATCTTCGTATTTTACATTTCACGGAACCTTTTTTCCTACATGAAATGAACACTGCACAAGATATATTTCTCTAAGTTTTAAATGCACCCAAAAAATACTAAAACTTGTGCACTCTGCAGCCTGAACGGAGCAAAGTTTCAAATCAAACATTGGAGGAGTATTCCGATCCATCCATTAGGTACAGCACTGACTTATCTGTCGAGTTCACTGAGGGAGCCACTATCGCATTTTCTGGATAAAACTAACAATCACAGTAGAAAATTTTAGTTCCCGAGTTTGCCCGATTGTACGAAGAAATCGGTCGCATTGTAATGTATTTGTCTTTTCGTGCTCCGGAGAATATTATCTAAACTGGATGTTTGTCAAAATCAACGGTTGCGCTCTCTTTTTTATATAATAGGCTTGCATTTGACCGCCAACTCGCCAATGTAAAGCGATGATACGATCTACGGTCGAGCACGCTTGCCTAAAAGAAAAAAACCGAATCACTCGTGATTTAAAGACACCAAGATTGTAGCTATCGGGGAAGACCCATTCAGGCAGTGCATTCCTCAGACTAGCAGCTCGCATAATAAAAGTGCAATCAAAGCGCTTCGTACGGGTTTTCGGAATATCAACCATAAAGCGGTGTCGATTTTTCGTGCCTGCTCTGGCAGTCCGATAGAAAAATGTGCAGGAGGGAATTAGATCATGCAGATCCAATGCACACTCTCTATAGACGGTACATCATCAGTGCAACAGTGTTTTTTCATCAGAGCTGTTGAGTTGCGCGGCGGGGGGCGGGAATACTGGATGCTGATTGGTTCTCTCTAGATCTCGTCAGTGAACCAAGCCTATTAGTTCCTCTCCGCTTATCACTATATCAAAATTGTATACTAACTATAGACGTAATTCACACATGTTGAGAATAATAAACGCTTGGGGTTGTATCTATTCTCCATGAGCGTTGTGGTTTGCGAAAATTGTTTGATCGAAGGTTGTGGCGGTAAGAAACTGTTGAGTTGGGAATTCTTTGTTTAAGCCGAGTGTGTATGTAATTTTTGTTTTCTCGTCAAACGCATATTGTTTAACTGCGTATATAATTCACATGCACTAGCATTGTTACTTATCCAATTTTTTTCCGCGAATAATACATAAATAATAATACATAATACATAACTAATGGTTCTATTAAGATTTTTTTTTTCTATGGCAAGTGCCTTTATTAACTAAATGAAATACAAGCTAATACTAACACTACAAATACAGTTAGCCTGCCTATAGACCGTTGAAGGTCTAAAGATTGTTATCATAGATATAATAGATAGCCCGTTGGTCCAGTTGGTAGTGAACCTACCTTCTGAGCCTGAGGGTGTGGGTTCGATTCCCATCTAGGATAAACATTTATGTGATGAACATTTATGTGATGAACATTTATGTTTGTTCTATATCTGGGTGTTAATATCTATTTAAGTATGTATTTAAAACTATATATGTATGTATATCAGTCTCTGGCAGCCATATCACAAGCTTTGCTTAGTTTGGGGTCAGATGACCGTGTGTGCAAAAATGTCCCGAAAATATTTTATATTTTATTTATTAATAGTATAAACTATAAGATCGTTGATTGTTATATTTTTAAGGCTGTCGGTCTTCCTTTGATATAAATAAATACTGACGTTTAATCGATAGACCAAGCCTTTTAAATGCATTTTTTCCAACGTGTTGGATGTTATTTGACTGAAAGTACTCTCTCTGTGCCGGCGTCTACGAGCAGTGTTGCTCTCAAAGACAATATCTCTCGTACCTACGACCGTCACAGCACAAAATACCTACACAGATATTTCTGCTCGTTACGTATATTCATTCATGGAAACATTCTACTACAGGAAAATTAGAAGGAAAAATGTTTTAGGTAAATGAGAGTTGACCTTCTGAGTTATTTAGTCTTTGACCTATTTTTGTTTACAAAGAATTTTTGTCGCCAATGAATTATTATAATAGAGAATCGTGCAAATTCCTGGATATTATTGTTTAGCGGGAATTGGATTCGATGACTGCAGAATTTAAATATAATTTCCTTAAATATCACACATGAAGAAGCTACAACATGGAGTTCTTCAAAAGGCGAGTTAAGAGGGCATACCACGTCCAAGAAATTTGATGAATAGGTATTTAGCAAATCTATTGATGTCCCCTAACCTCAAGCCTCTCCACGTAGAGTGCCTACGAAAAGTAGACAAAATCAACGTCTCGTATTTTTCTGTTACCTCATTCAAAACTAAGCCTATTTCATAATTTTTTAAATTAATAGTTGTGAAAAGGATTGAACTATGCTTCTGTCATTTATTTTTGTTTTATAAACTCGTCAAATTTGTTTGATAGACGTCTGAACATGGCGGTAAAAAAATCTTTTTTCGGGATATTTAAAGGCTCATATTTCTTATAGTAGTTAACTAAGAAAAAATAAATGATATAATTATGCCAAAAGAGGAGATATATATAATTAAAAAAAATTGTGTTCCAGCGGTATTATCCAGGGAGGAAACACGAGAATACGTTTGTATGGACAAAACGCTGCCCATGTGCCCACTTAATAGAGTCCTTATCGTCAACGTATTTATGATGCCACTTGTGTCACACGTATCTATAGGCGAAGGTGACTGCTTACCATCAGGCGGCCCGTCTGCTTGTTTGCCACCTATGGCATAATAAAAACATAATGTATGTATTTTATGATTATGATTGTCAGTTTGTGAGTGTGTTAGTTTGTTTCCAATCGAGTCCGTGACGGCTGAAGATTATGTGAATGAAAAGGTACAGGTAAAGGTAAAGGAGTAGGATTATCACTTTCTGAGGCATTACTCGGAATGACTGACGGTAGTAGTGAAGTTGCGGGTAATCTGCGGACTTCCTCCTCCGATACCTACCGAAGATATATGTCTACAGAGCACAATGAAGAAGCATAAGTATATATGTTAAGGAAAATATGGGTTTAAACACAAAGAAACTCCACTTTGTCCTAAAATTTAACTAAAACTAGAGGTAAGACTATTTCAATTCTAATTATAACATCGTGATAACGTACTGACTGATAATATTTAATAATTACTAGCTGTAGCCCGCGACTTAGTACGCGTATCTTTTTAATTCAGCTTTTTCGGAAATACTTACTTAGCGGACTTCTATAGTCCATAAGGAATCTACTTGCCAACTTTCAGTTTCGTAGATTAAGTCGTTTTTGAGATTTCGCGATGAGTCAGTCAGTCGGTCAGTGAGTGAGCGAGCGCTTTGATATATTATTATGTAGATCATATACGACGTGTGACTGTATTTTATTTGACGACTGAAAGCTTTACTAATGTTAAAACATTTGACAGGAGTGACGTGCTACGGCGCGGGCGGCTGTAGGGCAGTGTAGGGCCCGCGCTACGTGACGTGCTACGGCGAGGGCGGCTGTAGGGCAGTGTAGGGCCCACGCTACGGGACGTGCTACGGCGCGGGCGGCTGTAGGGCAGTGTAGGGCCCACGCTACGGGTCGTGCTACGGCGCGGGCGGCTGTAGGGCAGTGTAGGCCCGTGCTACGTGACGTGCTACGAGACAGATGATCGATTATACCGAGATCGATTACTGTCGTGCGGCGCACTGCTACGTGCTACGCAGAGCTTCACTTGTCTTGTGCGACCACTTACCTCGTGCACCTTGCAGAGATATCTAATAACGAGCTATTTCTAGTGATATATAAATAAGTACTAAATTATAAACGATTATAAACTAAAATAATTGATGTTTCGAACGAAATTAATTAAACAAAAAAAACTAGTATTTGGAATACCGGCGAGTTGAGCTTGTCAGGTTTTCCCCAACATGACACGAACTAAAAGCCCGAGACGAGTTTTTCAAAATTAATATAAATAGTTGAATCCTACGCCATGTCTCGTCTCGATCGCGGCCCATGAATCACGTTCTATGTCACATTCTCAAGCCACAGACAAGTCGCAGCGAAGTACATAACTCGGATCCGTCCTCCGCCCTCACTAGTGACCCGCTAAGAAAATGAGTGTGGATGAAAAGTGTACCCCCAGCAGTTAGTGAGCAGTCAGTAACCGCGCGACCGGCGCCGCGACCACACGTCCTTTGAGTCTACGTCGGAAGCCACCGAAGTTTCCCGCGCGAAAGTTTTTACGCACCAATTCGTCTGAGTGTGAATAATTGTGTTACATTATTTTATTTGTGTTGAGTGTTTTTCCACGAGTGGGTGCTTCGGAGCCGCCGATGTCTGTAAGTAGTTTTTTATGGTCACGATAATTGAAATGTCGGTCATCGAACTGACTTTTATAATGAGTTTTATTTTTTTAGTGTCACTCAGGGTGACATGTTTTCTTTTTAAATTATTTTCTAAAAGAAAAGTGACTCGAGTGATTGACCGTCATTTTTATTTATTTGTCTGGAATTATTAATCGATTGAGAGCGAACAATTTATTTAATGTTTCAAACAGTTTTAGTTCGTGTTAATTAATAGCTAGCAATATTTTAACTAAAAATTATGTATTCGATATTCATAACGTAAATTTATATTTTAAGATATGAGAAGTCAGCGATTTTTTTATTTTTAATCTCCTGTTAACGTGAACGTAATGATTATTACTATTCATTAACTAAAGGGTCGAAATATATTTAATCAAAGAAAACTTAAAAATAATGTAAATTCATTACCATGACGCAACATTGCAGTCGACATTCAGTATAATCGTATAATGCACTTCGCCGTTATTATTGCACTCTGAAAGTTTAGATAAGTTAGGAGCTTTCATGAAAAAAAAAGTTATTTCAAACAACTTGTATAAGAATTACTATAATTTATCTATACTTAAAAGGTTCCACGGCCAAGAAATTTGATGAATAGGTATTTAGCAAATCTAATGCTGTCCCCTGACCTCAAGCCTCAACCCGTTAAGTGCAATAGGGACAAAATTAAATGCATCTCGGATCGATTATACCTACGAAAAGTAGACAAAATCAACGTCTCGTATTTTTCTGTTTCCTCATTCAAAACTAAGCCGATTTCATTATTTTTTAAATTAATAGTTGTGAAAAGGATTGAACTATGCTTCTGTCATTTATTTTTGTTTTATAAACTCGTAAAATTTGTTTGATAGACATCTGAACATGAAAAAAAATTTTTTTTGGGATATTTAAAGGCTCATATTTCTAATAAATAGTAGTAAACTTATAAGAAAAAATAAATGATATAAGCATGAAAATAGAGGAGATATATATTTAATTTAAAAAAATTAGAGTTCCAGCGGTATTATCCAGGGAGGAAACACGAGAATACGTTTGTATGGACAAAATGCGGCCCATGTGCCCACTTAATATTATAAAGAGGAAATATTTGATTGTTTGTTTGTTTGTTTGCATTGAATAGGGTCCGAAACTACTGAACCGTTTTGAAAAATTCTTTCACTGTTGGGAAGCTACTCTATCCCCGGGTGACAGCTCCGGTAGCCTATAATCTATACCCGTGCGAAGCTGGGGCGGGCCGCTAGTTTTGTAATAAAAAAGTAGGCACAATCAGAAAAAACAAAAGAATAAATATTTTCTAGCAAATAAACAAAATGTTTTAAGGTTGTCCTAATTGAGGAACTCTCTGTGTTTAGTCGATTTAGAATAAAATTGTACATTATGCCGTCAATGTTTCGAAATCACCCTTCAAAATCAATCTAATCTCAGGGGCAGAAGGGAATCATTCTTACGTAGACAGGTCCCTCATGAAAATCAGGTTACAGTAATTTATTAGAATTAAGAAACTGAAACTAAAATACCTGCATGTATAATGAATCAAGTTTACAGATTAATATCGTGTGTCTCGAGCCGACACGACGTTAATGTCACAATTATCTCGACGTTCACACCTATTTAACATAATCTATTGCTCATTCAATTATCATTTTATGAATTAATGAACTTTATAATGTTCTCAAATAAAACATCCATGTTGTTGAACTCGCAGCCTCCGCCGTGAGTTGCTGACGTTAACTGCTAGTTTCACTGGAGATGTTTACTCGACTATTACCTTTGTGCTACCTACATTGGTATCAATGTAGGGCTTGATCCATATAATTATATCACGTCTCATCCTATCAAGTATACAATATTAACTCATCCTGAACAAGAATCCCATTTAAGATCACTTTACGGGATAGGTAGTATTATCATCATCATCACCATCATTTCAGCCATAGGACGTCCACTGCTGGACATAGGCCTCCCCATCGATCTCCAAAAGAGCCGGTTGGAAGTGGCCTGCATCCAGCGTTTCCCCGCGGTCTCTTTTAGGTCGTCTGTCCATCTTATGGGCGGACGTCCTACGCTGATTGGTAGTATTATAGCTAACCATATTTTGCTACGTAGAGCAATCAAGTATTTATATTTCAATATGATACCGTAATATAGTCGTAGTAGTCATAATAATGTCCTTTGGTGTGCATACCTACCATAGCATGGCTGGGTGTCCAGCTAGTGGCCAGAGAGACAACGCGGAAAAGTAGGAGTCCCCAGCAGTGGGGCGCACTTGGCGAGGTAAAGTGAAATAAACCTCAAATTGTACATGCGCGCTTCTTTATTGCGCGCGGTTGTGCAATTTTTAATAATATACTAGAGACCTGTAAAAGACTCCAAAGGCTACGTACTATTGCCAGAAGGCCTTGTATGGTTTGCAAATCACGTGACAGATTCCATGTTCTTTATTGTGCTAAAATAACTGACTGAATGTATTTCATGTAGATTTAATATTGTATGACATACTTACAACGTCTGAACGTGAGGGACTTCAGATTGTAACATCATAATGTACCACGTTTGCTATATATAATAACTAGTGACCCGCCTGCCCGGCTTCACACAAATAGTATAATTTACGTGTGAAGCCGGGGTGGGTCGCTAGTTATATATATATAAACCTTCCTTGAAAATGTATCTAACTGATGGTGAAAACCGCATCAAAATCCGTTGCGTGGTTTAATAGACAATAGACAATTTTTTATTTATGGAAGAAAATAAAACATTTTAAAGTATTAATAGAAATAAATACACACATTACAAATTGTTTTCCTCCACAAACCGGTTCCAACTCAGCATAATGCTGGTTGCGAACAACCAGCGCTGGTCTTCCGTTGGAGCCGCCGGTGACATCACCCATGGCCAACATTACACCCAACAGTACACGACAAATTGAATAATAATATAGGAACAACAACACATAATACATAACAAACTAACATTTAATATAAACAAACCATAACATAATATCTTTAGGAGGAGTTAGCGGCCATACAGACATACAGACAGACGCGGAAAGCGACTTCAATTTATACTATGTAGAGAAGAGATATACAATAAATAATTTTTCATTTTCATTCATTTAATAGTGAATACTAATTTAAGTCACCTACACAACAATTAAAACAATAATGGGCATTCTTACGGCTAAGAAGCAATTTGTGTGATATCGACAATTTATTTTAATAATTTGGTAGGGAGCTGGAGTTATGTTTATTTCCCGGGACGCCTTATCGTTCCGATAATAATTATGCAAATGCTGTTTTGAAATCATTGTAAAAGGCAGTGTAACGTTCCATGATCGTTACCTACTCCCAAATTCATGGCAAATGGCACATACGCTAGAAGCCAAACTTAACGAATAAAAAAGGTCACTACTATGACATAAACATTGTTGACAGAATGAAGGTGACTGACGTAATGTCAGTCAGTTTCATTCCGCTATGCAAAAAACAATTTTGTTCTAAGACAAAGGAATTATAAACTCAGTTTTAAAAGATTCGGGTATATAAATATCGAGTTCTTTCTAGAAGGAATAGGCTATATATAGGACTCGAAATAAAAACTGGGTCATACGCGCAGTTGACTACAGTGAAAAAGTCGCTCAGAACTTAACCTTACAATCAAATCTTACAATCAACTGGTTAGCCCGTCTTCAATCGGGTAAGTTATTTCCGTGAGATGCCTTTTAAATGTGTTAATTGTGAAATCTGTCTCGACAAATAATGCTAATCGTTATTTGTCAATTGAATTATCATCAGGCCACTTGTGTTCTAAAACGCAGTGCAAGTGCGTTTCATATCCGTACTATCTGCGGATGTGGACGTGCGCCGTACTTACATTATAATATAATTGTGTTCTAAGCTCTTAAAGCATTCTGTAATCTTGGATCCTTCCGATCAAAAACTGTGTTTTAACGCCGGTACCACGTCATGTGAGACGGGACCTACTCCGATCTGCCGTTATCTTCGGGATCTCACACGACGTGGCCGTGCGGCTCTTGAGTACTGATCCTCATGCGTAGTTTCTTCGACGCATTTCAGGCTCCTACCCTCTACGCCAATTCTCCGACCACGTACGAGTCGCCACGCTGTCGTGACGCTACGTCTACTTCCCTTCTACTACGTCGGTCGTACTCCGGCCACGCACAAACTTCGGGAACTACTACGCGCAGACCGCACTCCGGTCACGCCTGAAAAGCTCACGAAGCCTCTCGTCGCTGCGCTGCCTGCTGACATCCTACGTGCCACGAGCCGCGTCGAGCCACGCGGCGATCGGCGCCCCAGCTCTTCAAGCTAAGTCTCAAAACAAGGGACCAACACGTTTTTTTATCGCCATCACCTTCCGAGTTCACACGACCCTCAGTCTCCTGTAAATTCATTCTTACTTTATTAAATCTTAACTTATACTATCTTAAACTCTTTCTTTTGAAACTCCTACCCACTGCTAGGTAGAACTTCACCAAGCTTCACTTGGTGTACGTTTCAGTGGCGCCCAGGTATTAAGCAGGAAGGTGGATAAAAAAGTGTTGATCTCTCTGGCGTGGTATATTCACGGCTCTTTCTCTGTAACCTTGTGTCCGTCTGTAGGTTGTATGGTAAAAACCGCCCTGTGCTGGTGCGGGAGCATTTGTTAGAATACCCAGCTGTAGTCTCCATGCATGTCGTAAGAGGCGACTAAGGAAGACAAAGGTTACACCTACAGAAGTAACGCCTTCTGTCCGCGTCTTAAACGCACTATAATATTTTTTTACTCGAATTTTTTTTATTATAGTAGAATTAAAATCTTTCAGTACTCTTATACTCGCACTATCTTAAAATCTTGTTCTTTAAACTCAAACTTATTTACAAAACTTACCACCCAACCTACACTCGGAACATCTAACTTGTATATGTAAAACTTGCTCTCACGGTAACTCACCCGATATCTCTCTAAAAATCCAGATCAAAACTCTCTTTGACGGATATCTCTCTAAAAACTAAAATCTAAACTCTTTTTGACGTAGGTATATAAAATGGCGTACCCCATATATAACTATTTGTCCTTACAAAAAGCCGAACTTGCATATGAGGTCGCCCTTCGTGGTGGTTCCTCGGATGACTCTGTGCAAGACTTACGGAAACAAATAATGAAACTAGCAAAAGACTTGCCCGCAGAAGCAATATTAGAATCACATTTAGACACGGATACAGACCTAAAAGAACTAAAAGATTCAGTTATAAAATCATATAACAATTTAACCTCGCTAAAAACAAAATATGAGAAAAACCTATACCAGAGAACAGAAGTTCTACTAAATCATATTCAACATAGACTATCTAGGATAAATGCATCGGATAAAGAACTTCACAAAACATGCTCAGTAAATATAGCATCACAATTAAAAGACCTTGACCAACTAAGACCCTATTCAGAAACAGTACAGGTATCAAATCCTACCAACAAAGGCGATGCTCCTTCAGAGCCAAAAGTAGTCTCGGTGACTTGTGAGAAGGGATTGCATTCAGAAATTTACAAACTTAAATATAACGGAAAAACTTGCGTAAGAGCTTTTATACAAAAAATTGAAGAATTCGTAAAGTCTCGCGGAATAACTTTTGAAAAAATTATATCATTCTCATACGAGATATTTACTGACGAGGCACTCCACTGGTATCGCAATGTAAAGGACAGTATCACCACCTGGAATGACTTAACTAAATTACTAAAAGCGGACTTCAGCCATAGTGACTATGACTATAGGTTACTTAACGAGATACGCTCGCGAACACAAGGGGAACTTGAGAACATTTCAATTTATATCGCGATAATGCATGGCATGTTTTCCAGACTTACCGAACCACTTACTGAAAGCAGTCAACTAGAAATACTGTTACACAATGTTAGACCGATTTACGCTAGTACATTAGCGGCTTCACCGCACATAGACACTATTGAAGCTCTTAAAGCGCTATGTAGAAACTACGAAAACATACAATCTCGCTTAACTCAATTCCGTGAGCCACCACAGGTCACATCTCAAACTTTAGCACCGGAATTTGCATACACTAAACCAGGTAGCTCAGGAACTTACCAAAACCGAACTTCAACATTTAATAAAGGACAACAAAATACAAGGTATACTAATAACTACAGGAATTTTAATAGGGTGTCAGCTGTCACTCAACAATCAGTACAAAACAGATACCCATTCGCATGTCCTAGGTGTAGGTCAAACACTCATGAACTTCTCTATTGCAAAGAACCAAGAAAGATCATTTGTTTCAAATGCGGCAAGAAGGACTTCCGCTCTCCGGAATGTCCAGATTGCAACACCAACAATAGTTATAATACTCAAAAAAACTAATAGGAAAGGATTGTAGAGCCCGTGTAAAGACAAACCACACGAATCAGCCAGACTGGGTCGACTGGTTAAAAACGGTATCAAAATTCTTTTCCTGCTACACAGTCTCTTCAATCCGTACTAAACCAAACACTGCACGACCGTATGTGTCAGTTAAAATAAACACCCACGATATAGTAGGCCTTCTAGATACAGGATCTAGCATCTCGATCTTAGGAAATAACTCGCACAAAAAAATTCTAGATCTACACTACCAAACTTACAATGCTAAGCCCACACAACTTATAGCAGCGGGAGGTCAAGAGATGACAACCCTAGGCGTCATACAACTACCAATTACTTTTCAAAATCAATGTCACATTTTAGCGGTTCATATTGTCCCGGAAGTACAGAATGAATTGATACTAGGCATGGATTTTTGGAAACTTTTCGGATTGTTTCCAAAATATCTTGAGAGTATAGTACTACAACGCCCAGATGAAATGCAACTAGCCAACGTTAAGCTTGACGATAAACATCTCAGTTCATATGACCATCTTTCCGCTGATCAAAAAATAACCGCAGATGCTATAATTACACAATTTCGTGCTATCTCATATGAGGAAAAAGGATTAGGTAAAACAACTTTAATAACCCACGCTATAGACACCGGAGACGTTACTCCTATACGACAAAGGTACTATAGAATGTCCCCTGTAAAACAAAAAATTCTTAGTGAGCAAATAGATGAGATGCTAGCAGACGACGTTGTTGAACTATGTGAGAGCCCATGGTCTTCTCCAGTACTACTGACCCCTAAAAAGAACGGTGAAATGCGTTTCTGTCTTGATAGTAGGAAACTTAATGCGGTAACAAAAAAAGATGCTTATAGTCTACCATACATCACAGAAATCTTAGATAACCTAAGGGACTCTAAATACCTATCAAGTATAGATTTATCCAAAAGTTTTTGGCAAATTATGATTAGACCAGAGGACCGCTGTAAGACTGCGTTCTACATCCCGACACGAGGAACTTACCAATTTAAGCGAATGGCTTTCGGATTAACAAATGCTCCAGCAACTCAACAGAGACTGGTTGACTCATTGTTCTACGGGCCAGAATTCGAGAATAGGGTATTCGTCTTCGTGGATGACGTTATTATCGTAGCACCCTCATATAAACAGCATATCTCCCTACTTACCAAAGTCCTCGATAAACTAAAAAATGCAGGTCTTACCATAAACTTTGGAAAAAGCAAATTTTTTAGGGAAAAACTAAAATATCTCGGATACATTGTAGATTCAGAAGGTCTACATGCCGACCCTGAAAAGGTTGAATCTATTGTAAACTATCCATGCCCCACGAATAAGAAGGAGGTTCGTAGATTCTTGGGCACAGCTTCCTGGTACCGTAGGTTCATACCAAACTTCAGCTCCTTAGCAGCACCTCTTAATAAATTGACTTCGCAAGGCAAGAAGGTACCTCCCTTTACTTGGACGGAAGAAGCCAATATATCCTTTCAAAAACTCAAGGACTGCTTAATTTCATCACCAGTCTTGTCTTGTCCGGACTATACACAGCCGTTCCAAATTCATACTGACGCTTCGGATACTGGAACCGGTTCTGTACTCACACAACTCCTCGCTGGAGAGGAGAAGGTCATAGCCTATATGAGTAAATCACTCTCTGCCCAAGAGCGTAACTACAGCACTACAGAAAGGGAAGCGTTGGCTGTTCTACAAGCTATAGAACACTGGCGTTGTTACTTAGATAACGGACTAAAATTCATAATATATACTGATCATTCATCTCTCAAGTGGTTTCTAAACCTGAATAACCCAACTGGTAGACTAGCCAGATGGGGTGTGCGACTCTCAGCATTTAATTTTGAAATAAAACACAGGCGTGGCAAGGATAATATTGTACCAGATTTCTTATCGCGTGCATATCCGGTTTCTGCTATCTCGAGCACAGACCAAGCTATTCCTGTAACATCAGACCCTTGGTATCTCAATATCTACAACGGCTGTCAGGTGTCCCCTACATCTTATCTCAATTACAAGGTAACAAACAACAAATTATATCGATACATAAAAGACCTAAACCCATTAATACGGGAATTTGAATGGAAAGAGGTCGTTCCTAGCGAATCTAGGCGGGACATCATAATAGAAAACCATTCAGACCCTAAAGCGGCGCACTTAGGTATTTTCAAAACCAACAGACGAATAATGCAAAAATATTTCTGGCCGGCTATGATAAAAGATATCACAAACTTTGTAAACAACTGCGATGATTGTATCTCCCATAAACATGCAAATCATAGTACTCTAGGTTTTATGGGCCGTCCTAAAAACTGCAACCGTCCCTTTTCCATGATATCTACGGACCTCATTGGTCCCCTTCCGATGTCATCCAAGCAAAACACCATGATCCTAGTAGTAACATGTTGCTTCTCAAAGTATTGTCTGTTATTTCCTATACGCCGAGCAACGGCAGAAGTAATTACACGAATAATGGAGGAGCGTGTCTTTCTAGTACACGGAGTACCTACCACTGTCATAATGGATAACGGAAAACAATTCATAAGTCAAAAACTACAGCAACTATATTCGAAATATAAAGTTCCTAATGTTCGATACACCCCAAAGTATACCCCACAGGTCAACTCAGTAGAACGCTACAATAAAACAATCATGATAGCTGTCTCAACATTTATCGAAGACGACCACCGGGCCTGGGATGTAAACCTACCAAAAATACAATTCGCACTAAATACAGCGGTTAGTGAGGTTACAGGCTATACACCATCATTCCTGGTATTCGGTAGGGAATTAGTAACATGTGGTTCTCATTACGTTGACCCTGATCTTACTGACAAATTAATATTCTCACCTAGAGATGAATACGCAGAAAATGTAGGCAACTTAAGGAAAATCTTCGATCAAGTGCAAAGCTCTCTCATCAAATCACATTCTAGAAACTCAAGACTTTACAACCTACGCCGTAAGAACGTTGAATTTAATGCAGGTGACATCATATGGAAAAAAACTTATTATCAAAGTGACAAGGACAAACGGTTCTCAAAGAAACTAGCACCGAAATTTATTAAATGTACTATTAAAACAAAATTATCACCTCTAGTATACGAACTTACGGACATGCAGGGTAAAAATATAGGCTCTTGGCATGTCAAAGACTTCAAAATAACAAACTATACATCCTAACTACATACAAAAAAAATAAATAAACAATAAAATTAAAAAAAAAATGAAAATGAAAAATAAAAACAAAAAAAAAACCCGTCAACTTTACTAAATACTAAAAATAAATATTTTACCACTATAGCTTCCCTCTGAAGAAAATCTAATTAATCTAGCATCTAAAACTTGATATTAACATCTAAAAATTAAAAAAATACCTGACTTGAAAAAAAAAAAAACTTAGAAATATTTTTATTTACATATATCGTATAATATCTATTTATGTATGTCTATTAAACATCAGAAATAGGGCGGTTAGTGTACTCTAAAACTGAAAGCCTTCACACTAAGAGCGGTTATTGCAAACTCTTTAAAAAAAAGCCTCTAAATTGCTAGGAGCGGTACTCGTGAACTCCATAAAAAAGCCCAAAACACGAATATTAATTAAAATAACCTTTTGTATACTAGGTAATTCAAGTCAGTCGTCAATATAGCTATAGCAAACTAAACAATTAAAGTTTACTTATAGTTAACTCTATCGATATCTTAATAACTTCACTAGTCACCTAGACTACAATCGCTACCTACAATCTCTTGGTCCTAAACTTGAATACCACTACTTACTCTCTTTGACGTACTAACTAGCAAAATAGTTCCTTATTTTGTTAGCTTTTCTTTTATTTTGCTGCTTTTAAGTATTGTATCTAACATTCTTAACAGCAAAATGGAGAACCCACCGGTATACTTGCCGTCTGTATAGGTGCCACTAAAGCATTTATACAGCGATACCGGACTCTTCACAGTACGCCACAAGTCTTATTGGGAACTTCAGACCATAGCATCCTGATTAAATTAATTTTACACTCGAGCCTACTTAATGTTAACATATTAGACTCAACCCTGGACGGGGAAGGTGTAAATTATAACTAGGATGCTAGAGAGGTCAGCGAATTTTCTTGAGCAAAAATTCTTAACTGAAAAAGGGGGTATGTAACGTTCCATGATCGTTACCTACTCCCAAATTCATGGCAAATGGCACATACGCTAGAAGCCAAACTTAACGAATAAAAAAGGTCACTACTATGACATAAACATTGTTGACAGAATGAAGGTGACTGACGTAATGTCAGTCAGTTTCATTCCGCTATGCAAAAAACAATTTTGTTCTAAGACAAAGGAATTATAAACTCAGTTTTAAAAGATTCGGGTATATAAATATCGAGTTCTTTCTAGAAGGAATAGGCTATATATAGGACTCGAAATAAAAACTGGGTCATACGCGCAGTTGACTACAGTGAAAAAGTCGCTCAGAACTTAACCTTACAATCAAATCTTACAATCAACTGGTTAGCCCGTCTTCAATCGGGTAAGTTATTTCCGTGAGATGCCTTTTAAATGTGTTAATTGTGAAATCTGTCTCGACAAATAATGCTAATCGTTATTTGTCAATTGAATTATCATCAGGCCACTTGTGTTCTAAAACGCAGTGCAAGTGCGTTTCATATCCGTACTATCTGCGGATGTGGACGTGCGCCGTACTTACATTATAATATAATTGTGTTCTAAGCTCTTAAAGCATTCTGTAATCTTGGATCCTTCCGATCAAAAACTGTGTTTTAACGCCGGTACCACGTCATGTGAGACGGGACCTACTCCGATCTGCCGTTATCTTCGGGATCTCACACGACGTGGCCGTGCGGCTCTTGAGTACTGATCCTCATGCGTAGTTTCTTCGACGCATTTCAGGCTCCTACCCTCTACGCCAATTCTCCGACCACGTACGAGTCGCCACGCTGTCGTGACGCTACGTCTACTTCCCTTCTACTACGTCGGTCGTACTCCGGCCACGCACAAACTTCGGGAACTACTACGCGCAGACCGCACTCCGGTCACGCCTGAAAAGCTCACGAAGCCTCTCGTCGCTGCGCTGCCTGCTGACATCCTACGTGCCACGAGCCGCGTCGAGCCACGCGGCGATCGGCGCCCCAGCTCTTCAAGCTAAGTCTCAAAACAAGGGACCAACACGTTTTTTTATCGCCATCACCTTCCGAGTTCACACGACCCTCAGTCTCCTGTAAATTCATTCTTACTTTATTAAATCTTAACTTATACTATCTTAAACTCTTTCTTTTGAAACTCCTACCCACTGCTAGGTAGAACTTCACCAAGCTTCACTTGGTGTACGTTTCAGCAGCATTGAAGAATATATTACGGAATTCGCCAAAACGTGAGAAAAACTTACTTGTCGAAGGTCCCGTACAATGACGACATAATGTTTGGTCGGGACGGGTATAAGTTTTATTTTTTATTATAAAACTTCCGTGTTTTTTTTAAATATAACTGATGATGAAAACCGCACCTAAATCTGTTGCGTGGTTTATTTTGTATTAGCGACTTGCTCTGGCTTCGCACGAGGGTAATTTATACACCTTCCGTGAAAAATTATCTAACTGATGGTGAAAACCGCATCAAAATTTGTTGGGTCGTTTAGGAGTTAGCGGTTATACAGACAGACAGATGTGGAAAGCGACTTTAGTTTATAATATGTAAAGAAGAGATGATAGAGATTTTATTATTTTATATTTTAAGATTTTATCGTACTGATCAGACCGGTCTGAGGATTTTCCCAACTTTGTTTAACTTTAGATTTTTTACTTATTATTATTATTTACGAGAAATTAAAAAGTGCCTCCTTCCTGAACATTTTTTAAAATATTTTAGGTATCAAGATCCATGCGGAATATTCAAGTCGACGTACTATTCTTCTTCTTCTTAGTCGGACACTCTTGGCAGAGTGGTCGTGGTTGGTAAGACGGTGGTACACGGTGGGTGTTCAACGTCGTCGATCTTCACGGCGGTCACTGACTGATTTTGCAATGCTTCTCCATTTTACTCGGTTCGTCGGATTACGTGAACACTCTCTGTTTTAATGAGGTACGTCCGGCGTGCAGGAGATCTGCCTCCACCTAACTTTCCTTCCACTTGACACTAGACTACTAGTCTTTCCGTTGACTCTTCGTTCCTGGTGATATGCCCGAAGAACCGTTACAGTTCCTGAATAAGTATGTGCCAGATGGACATAATTATAACCTCCATATCCGCTCCGCCGCAGCCCAGACTCTGTTTAAAAGTATCTGATGAGTGAAGTGTCTACTACGGTATTAGTTCATTGACTAATTGCAAAGTTGTAGCCTGTAGCGAGCATTTTTCTCCAGTTGCCTAAACGGTCGCACCATTAATATAAATCCATCAACTTGTTGGACGATAGATCAACGTCAGCGTCGTTATAACATAATGATCGGTCCACTGGACATTGACTCCTCGGGCTACTCTCTGCTAAATACTTCTCATTCATATAAACATAAATAACATGAATGCATGCCTAGTAAGCCATACAGTTCATGTTTACATCCATGTTTCAATTAAACTGAATTTGAGAGTAATTCGTTATCGCAAAATAATAGTACCTGTTATTATAATCGGATAAAATACTTTTTATTTAATTTTTATATAAAATACATCTTCGTTTGGCCACCAACTCGCTTAATGGTAAGCGACGGTTTGGCCGAGGATAGAACAAAAGCAGAAATCTATTCACTCTAACCTTGAAGATCCTACCAGAAGAGCACTGTTTGTCCAGAAATTTCAAGTACGTTTGTTCATGCTGGGTGGGACGGACGACGGACGGAGGGACGACAAGACGATCTTATGATGGTTCCTTGTTCTATCTACTACGGAACCCTAAAAAGAAGTTTTTTATTTAATTTAATTTTTATTGTTTATTTATTCTTCACGGATTCCTGGGTCCGTGCCCTTTGTCAACTTTTAACATATATTTTTTTAACTATATTTGATATAACATAAAACTAATGACTATTATAAGAAGTATTGGGGACAGGAGCCAGATCATCACATCGAGTCGATTATCGTCAATTTGCTTTCAATTGAACGGATTTATGTGTCGGAGTGCAGCCGTGCCGTGCCGTGTCGTGCCGTGCTGTGCCGTGGCTGTGTCTCTGCGACAGGCGTCTCTGACTACTGGACACTCGCCCAGGAGCAGTCGTTTATTGGAGTGAATGTTGCGGGTGTGTGTTGTATTTGTTTGTTTATCCTCACTACTTCGTAACGTAAAATTTTAATTCTAACATTCAACTAAATCCATTTAGGATTTAGTTGGATGTTAGAATTCAAATTTTGAATAAGCGTAGTTTGTACCCTGAATTATGGCCCTTTTTACCCGAAAAAAAAGTAGACACTCGAAGCACGTCACGGCTTTACCCGCTATCATATAGTCTATTTTTCGAGGGCAAAAAACCTATGAACAAATTTCATTAGAATCCGACCAGCTGTTTCAGAAACAGAACTGTTGAGAAACAAGAACATACACATACCCCCCCCCCCTTCGCCCCTCACTCTCCCCACACGCTCTCTCATAAACTTTTACGTTGACAACATTGTGTTGAGATGGAAGATGAGTGTTGAAGTGGATGACGTACGTCGTCGCGGCGGAACATTTACTTAATCACTCGTACATTATATAGTCACATTTTAAATGAATAATATAACGTATAAACGTCAGGGCACACGATGCGCGGCCGCAGCGCCGATATATCAGTTTAACTACATCCTATCTGCCCGAACAAATATATAGCAGCGTTGGCGGCGCTCCAACCGGTGCGTCTAACCGTGACGTCACGACACTTGGGCCAGCTCCTCGAGACTCGTCTCCACTCGCCGGGTGTCTTGTCTTGTCAGGTACTTGTCTTGTCATATACATAACTAGCGACCCGCCCGCCCGGCTTCGCACGGGTGTAATTTACGTGCGAAGCCGAGGCGGGTCGCTAGTTATATATATAAACCTTCCGTGAAAATGTATCTAACTGATGGTGAAAACCTCATCAAAATTCGTTGCGTGGCTTAGGAGGAATTAGTGGCCATACAGACATACAGACAGACAGACAGACGAGGAAAGCGACTTTAATTTATACTATGTAGAGATTATGTATAAACAGGTAAGTTGGACCCGGGTATGTCCTAAAACTGCGACCACAACCACCGGAGGATGGGCAGCAGCGTTCTATTAGTACACAGTGAACGTACTGTGATGCACAAGCCGCCTGCCAAGTGTGGGGATTATGGCAACACCCCTCTCTAAGAGGGAGGCTTTGCTCAGCAGTGGACATTTAATGGCTGATGATGTGTGATGTGAGGTAAGTTGGTAGGCGCCAGTCATAATAGCCCGTAAAGTTTTAAACTCTACAAACTAAATTTCATTCATAAAATTGGCGCCAACTTTGTTGCAGGTACTAATGCCATTTTTTCTTACAGTTTGAAATGAAAAAAGACGCATATACTGCGAGGCAGTAAAATATACAACAAGTATTTTTTTCCAAAATAAACCTGATATAAATGGATGGTCACTGTACCCGAAAAACG
The DNA here is from genome assembly GCA_932305915.1 of Agriopis marginaria. NCBI lineage: Eukaryota > Metazoa > Arthropoda > Insecta > Lepidoptera > Geometridae > Agriopis > Agriopis marginaria. The sequence continues at coordinate 12,013,103 of OW029914.1, read as the reverse complement.
AGTGTGCACGTACCTATACGGCCATCGTTACTGAATCTTTTTAGCGTCCCAACCCGTGACCCCGTATTTTAGTCATAATGTTTGCAATTTAATGAAATTTTAAATTAATTAGAATTAATATGGATCAGAGTAACTTCGCTCTGCAATTTCACTCGCTATCCTAAAAGCGTTTATTATGGAAAACCAAGTACCTATAGTATATCTGTATATAAATTACATACATTCATACAAAATTTCATTCAAATCTGTTCAGCCGTTAAAGAGATGTTTGGTAACAAACAAACTAACATACACACTCACAAACTTTCGCATTTGTAATATAAACTATCGACTGTTTCTGTTTCTCCCAGTGCGTCCTCGGCCAGCCTCGGGGCCATGACATCTCACGTAAGCGACAAAATGAACGCGGAAACGTGATGCGAAAAACTGCAAAAATATCAGTGGGTGGAGATAGATACGAATATTCGATACTTACAATTATGTATCAAATTCTATACAAATTAAAATTTTGAAATTCGAAATTTGTATAGAATTCGATACTTACGTATTTTTAATATCGAATATTTTTACTTGGCCTACGGCTTACGTTGTCACGTAGATTAGTTTGTGCAATTAATGATCAAGTGAAATCAGATCGTGAGTTGGCGCACTTCGTCCCGTCGCTCACTGGGACGACGGACCACCCAGATGCCCAGCTTGAGAAACAATGCCCTACGCATTATGGTACATGTGGTTTTGTATCTAAATGGAGACATATGTATTTGGGGGGTGTCCATGTTTTCAGGACAGACATATTAATATATACTGTATGTACATTGGCACGCGCCGTTACAGTACTTTACAAAATAAATGCTAGGGACAGAGCGAGCGCTAATCATGTTTTATTGAATGCTAATTTTAAAATATGAATAAATCCTATCAGCGTTAACAAACCGTCCTTATTAAACACAATCTTTTTTGTTGTTTTTAGCAACTTTTTTTTTATTTTTATTAAACCTTTACCCTTGGGCCATCATTGGGTAGACCTAAGAAACAAGATCACTTTCAAATATTATTATTAAGGCAAAAGTAGCTCTTTTTTTTCTTCATGGTAAAGGCTGGATTGATCTCGATAAAATTTGAAAAGGAAATAGTATGCATCAAAATTACACTTCTTATCCTGGAAAACTGAAAAAAAACCGTTCAAAATCATACAAAAAGTTACAAACAAAAAAAACGTTAGTATGTAGAGTCAACAAAATCATTACTAATAAGTCAAGTATTGTACAAAAATCATTCCAGTGCCATGGAGAGTGGAGACCACAATATATTTTTCTAAACTTAAATTATGTGTTCAATTTAAGCGGCGTCTTCCATTAGCCCTTCATTTAGAGTTGCCATAATAATCCGCCGCTTTAGCCGTGTTTATGTAAATTTTATAATTCGCTCGCGCCTCCTGTGCTGAACCAAGGTGCGCCTTCAGCCATTTTAAGATGTTTTTCGTGTTTGAGTTAAAGTTTAATAGAGTTTTAAATGGCTCGAATGGTCGTTGATGTTTTAAGGGAAGAATTAGGGAAGAGTACGTAAGAAGTACGAACTTACCAACGTAAGTACTTTGGTAAGTTCGTAGGCTGAGTGGGCTACCCTATATTCAGTTATTAATTGCTCCTTGAAGACCTCTGACACTGTTCACGGTTTCACGAGTTTATTGTGGGATAAATAAGAAAAAAAAATCGACTAAGTGCGAGTCGGATCTTAGCACTCAGGGGTCCGCACTACCACAAAATACAAAAGCATAATATTATATATTTTAATTTAATTTTGTTGTTATACTTTAGTAGTAGTTAGTAGCGGGCATCTAGTGGAGGCAGATGGCAGGCTGTCATTCAATGTGGAGGTTAAAGGGGGAGGCCTATGTTCAGCAGTGGACGGCTTCTGGCTGATGATGATGATGACTTTAGTGTGTACTATAATCGTACCAAGTTTGACGTTTGTGCATAAATTACCGTTTTTACATTAGAGCAGAGACAAAAATACATTAAATAACTGGCCATGAGCGTGCCGAGATTCGCATATTATGGTAGGGTTCCGTAACCAACGCCATATAATTGTTGTTGAATTCATATTTCAGAATTTGGTGGTTGTAGAAAATTTTCAACGAACTTTTCACTTTCAGAGATGATGCCAAATTTCAGAGATTTATATCATACCGACATTATACTTTATATAGTTTAGTCAATAAGAAAAGTACTCGTGAAATACTTTGTTAAGATCATTTAACGAATAGGTCAATAACTTTTGAGCTAGAACGTTTTGAATTTATAAACACTATAACTCAAAAATCATGATCAGATACTATTTTAAATCATTTTGAATGAAGATCTTAACTATGATCTATCAGCATTGTAAGTAACAAGTTTCTATGTGTTATAGTTTAGGAATGCCCCCTGCATTGCACACTTGCACAACACATTTACTAAATTTCACGCAAACTAAGAAACTCTCGGCGACATGAATGAAACTACCTAATAGTCCATATGCAAAAAAGAATGGCGACGCGGCAAGATCAGTCTGCAGAAGTTCGACTAAAGGCATCAAGCCTGATTTAGGCCTGATGCCTTCGCTTCGGCCACGTCACCTTATCATGTCTCCCTCATCTGATCTGATATGTACACACATACAACTCCTCTGAAGAGTATAGTTCCAAGTAACAAAACCGCTGAGTATTTTACGAACTGACAACATTGTATGTTAGTATGCGACGTCTTCCATTTTCCGTCTGATTAACTTTTCTGACACATTTTGTGTTTCCAGAACGAGCTGCGATGTGATGTGCTTCTCGCATATTATTTTTAAGTTTGCTTTTCCTTCTCGCGTCGTGCTCCTCATGTCCGAGGTTCGTGACTCCACCTTCCATCAGTCTCTTCTTAATGATCTTACACCATCTTCTGCTATCCTCGGCGACATACAGCGCATCGTTTACATATTTTTTTATATTTTTTGTTGACGGAGGGGAAAACTTCTAAAGATACCCAGCGTTATTGAGTTGAAGCCGGGTTATGTGAGATCGCCCCCACTAAAACACCCTCGGTGGCCGACCTCTGTGCCAGACGGAGGGTACCGGGATCTCCATAGGAACGCATCGGTATCCTCCTAGCACACTGCCTGAAACAACGATCCCGGGAAATGCTCAGGGCGTTTCCATTCCTTTCCTTTACACGGGTGTGGGCCACACCGCGCCGTTGTCTTCCCTGGGCTTGCTGAATGGGAGGTCATACTGATGTGTGTAAGGTGGTGCGAATCTGGTCGAACCAACGCATTAGGCTGCGGCCTCGAGATCGCTTGCCAGTGACTATAATATTTTCTAAATTGTCGCTGTCTTTCCTGTTTCCTGTTCCAAGGTTGCTTATATTTCACTTAAAAAATAAAAAGGACTTTATTTTACATAGTTTGTATAGGCTGGGTAGCCAGCCCTAGTGTCGGAATATTAAGGGCGCTTGAACGCCTTTACCGTGGCGAAATGGCAGTAGGACTCACGATTTAACCCATGTTCGTAGCTGGTCATGAAAGTTCAGTGAACGTGGACGAAACTGAAAATTGTATGGTTCCTGAGAATATCCGCTAGGGTGACACCGCGCGCCGCAACTAGTTGTGTTATATAAAATTTGTTGTAAAGAATAAAACTTGAAGAGAAATCATAAAACGAACAGCTCATTATTTATGTAAGAAAGATGACAAAAGTTTGAATAAGCCGATTTATTGTTTCCCATTTGTTAAGGAAACGAAGCACACACATACAGTCACGGAACATATTATGCTATATCTGATAATTAGTAAAGAAGTAAGTTTGAGCGTGCTGATCTGGTTACCCTAGTGTCAGGAGATATTTTTACGAAGAACTCTTCTGACAGTTTTGGATACAATATCTCTACATAGTATAAATTGAAGTCGCGTCCGTCTGCATGTCTGTATGGCCGCTAACTCCTCCTTAACCACGCAACGGATTTTGATGCGGTTTTCACCATCAGTTAGATACATTTTCACGGAAGGTTTATATATATAACTAGCGACCCGCCCCGGCTTCGCACGTAAAATACACCCGTGCGAAGCCGGGCGGGTGGGTTGCTAGTTAAAAATATAAGTGATACCTTTTCCATCGCAGCCTTCCAAAATGTTTTAATGGAGTCAAGGTACCCACCTGTGTAAACTCTAACCATACTTTACTATAAGACTTACTCATTAATAACTTCATACATAAGGTTTTTAACTATATTAACCTACTTCATTTGTTTCGACATTTCAAAGTGAGTAAGTATAGGTCTACAGTCGTAAAAACTCATCAGTAAATTTATTAACGCGCATTTATAAAGGTCCAGCCACACGAAAAGCGCGTTATAAACTTCGCTGTTTATTTTCTACATACCAAATATCAATGGCCTCAAGTTCGTAAAGTGCAGCATAAATGGTAATGAGTATGTCCGCGCATTACCTCGCTTCCTTCTCGCTCCCGCTTGCAGGCTGAAATGCACCAGCCAGTGGTATCGGTCATATATCTGTCTCTCTGTCATGTTAATTTTATTTTATTTTTTTCTGTTTAGTTTTTGTATTTTATATTTTCTAATCATCAATTAATTAGTGTACTAAGTTATGGATGCAAAACTGGCTAATAAAATTCTTCATTTCATGTCGTTCCTTGTAGTTGCAACTTGTCCTTACTTACCACATTATTTTGAGCCTTTTTCCCCTCTTCCTTTTGTTGGTCTATTTTTAACTTTAATATCTTACTCACAGACCATACCAACCAAAAACACCAAAAGATAGTAAGTATAATACAAAACTGCTTTAGATGTTAGAGTCGACGCAGAACGCGTTCAAATTGTGCTGTTTCTAACCCGTCTTCATTGTGGCGGAGTCCTAACAGTCATCATTACATTTTTAAATGCGTTCGATCGCTCGCCTTCTATTTGTGACCGAGCCTTAAGCTACTTACTATTATTTAATCTGTAGCTTGAGCTACAATATTTTATTTCACGAAACAGTCCTTAGTCCGGATGTCAAGGAAACAGAAGCATTTCTTGAATTTATTGCATCGTCTACATCACAAGTAGATAATTTATGGTTCTTTTGTTTTATTTATGGGCATTTTTTTCTGTGAAAGGATGAGATCCGCCTTTTCGTTGTCTGACCCTTGTCTTGAGAAATGATTGGTCCTTTCACGACCCATAAAGCTTTTGTCTATGGTTCTATGGAGAGCTATGTATGTGAGTGTGTAGCTCCGATAGTAACTTGTTCTAAGGATAGTGATGATTAGATTTGGCTTGCGTTTGCCGCCACCTCGCCACGACATTCAAGCTAGACTGCCTACTTACCTGCTACATTTAATAATAGAGCGGATTTTTTGAACTCTACCCTCCGTTTATTTTCTATTGATTTATATTTCATAGCCCTCTCTGGGCTGACCAGTGACCACGTTCTTCGTTTCTCGTCTAGCAATGAAGTCAATAATTTTATTCATTGTCAAACTAAATGATTAAATAATATTAAACGAATTTATAATAACACAATGTACTATATTGGAATGATGGTGGCCGAGGCGGTAGCATGTGCGCTTTAACAATCTGACGGCACTATGTTCGATACTCGGCCCTGCACTAATGACTTATTTAGTATTAAAATAAATTATGTGCAGTTTCGATGCTATCGCTCAACAACAGTGAAGAAAAACATCGTGAGGAAACCGGTATGTCCGAGAACTTAAAAAAAGTTCAAAGACATAATGACATTCAGCAACATGCACTTGGCTAGCATGGTGGATTAGGGCACATCCCTTCTCTCCCTCTGTCTCTCTGAGAGAAGGCCCGTGTCCCAGCAGTGGGAACATGATAGGCTGACAATGATGATGATGGATGTATTTTATAGCTGCCCTTCCGAGGCAGGCCTCACCTATTGAACTACAAAGGTGTTTATTTGATACTCACTTGATTTTTTTTGAGCAGCACTTTTAAGTACATTCTCAAAACTCCTAATAATTCACTCAACTTTTGTTAAACACAAAACATACTGTGTTAAAATAACATCGTGCTAAAATATTCCATCACATCGAAATTAAACACACACAAATCATTTATTATTATTCATTAATATTATAACACACTTATGGCCGTACTCTCCCGGCTGCGTAATTACGTACATTACGGCAAGTAACTCCACAAAGTTGTTTAAACAGCCTGCCTCCATGAGCTCACTTCTAAAGCATCTCTTCATGAACATGATCTGATTTTTATGTCTTTCTCGGAAACAAACTTGGCCGAGTTATCAACAATAGACACGCACACCAATGTAACACTATTAAAAATAACATCCCTGTCTTACGAGCTACTAATAATACAGTGGACCCCCGGTAATCCGGCAAACATTATGCAGGGCAGTGTTGGACTATCGAATTTGTCGGATTATAGAGCACTGCCTAATAAATAGTAAACAATGAACGCACGCTAGGCCGTACCGCTATCACTAGTAGTCAAATTCAAACTAAGTAAAACAATGCATACGCGTCGAGCACAATAGCGGTGGCGTGTACGAGTTGTGACCTGTTCAAACCTGCGTGATCTATATGTATTAGCAAAGATTGTCAAACATACATGTAATTCTAAGTCATGTCGGATTACAGGGGGCGCCGTATTAGACAGGGGCCGGATTATCGGGGGTCCACTGTATATATAATTTGTAAAAATGTGTTTAAAACGAGTATCGAAGTAACTGTAAGCCAGGAAGTATTCAAGTTTGTACAGATACTCAGTACTATCCACGCAGACGCGTCCCATCCCTTCTATGTAATTGCATATCTTCTAATCCTTAACGTTCTGTCATGATTAGCCAATGTATGTCAGTGTTTGTGTGTCACATAGTTTTACCTTTGAGAAATCTATTTACCTTTCAAATAAAGAAAGTAGCAACTTCAAAGTAATCTGCGAGTTGTGATCATATTTTAGAGGAAAAACCGAACATTTCACAACTTACTTTTGCGGGAGAAACAATCGATCGAATTGAACAGTTATGTCGGCTTCCACGTAACTATAACGTGTGGATGGCTTTTTTGCGATAGCGGCCAGTTTGGTGGCAGAACCAAGACGGAAGGATGAGGTCAAATAGCTCAATATTTCACCGATAGAGCAACACACGGGTGAAGACTTCAGGTGGAAGGTTGTGTACAATTGTTGGAATCAAAGTATGAAATTAGTTGAAAAGCCGAAGAGTAAATTAAATTACGGTTTCAATTTGTGATGTAATAATATCGTCCGCGCGGGTCAAGCCACAGGACGCAGACAGTTTTCACAATATTAGACGCAAGAGATTGTTAGATTCGACAATAATAAAAGAGTTATGTGCAATAAAAGTTTACGTAAAGTTTTGATGTCGGACAATGGAAAGATGAAATTCTTGTGTTGGCAGCTGTCCCTTGATGACACGACTGACGGAGATAGTGTCGCGATCAAATCAATATTGTTGCCAAGCCTCGTCTGGTCTGGTCTGGTCTCTTCTGTGGTTTAGGTTCATCACGTCCAATTTCCCAAAAGACTAGTTTAAAATTTCCCTGAAGGTCCACTGGCGTTATTGTTGTCTAACTTCAAAATAAAATTTCACTTTGTCATAATTTTATTCTTCTAGACTAAGTTCAGTTGCTTTATATAATACTAGCGGTCCGCCCCTGCTTCGCACGGGTATAGATTATAGCCTATGTCACCCGGGGATAGTGTAGCTTCCCAACAGTGAAAGAATTTTTCAAATCGGTTCAGTAGTAACCATCAGTGTAGTTTCTGACATTAATAATTGAATTAATTAGGTACAACATTTTGACATTTATAATAATTTAATCATAATTTAATATTGACATTTTAATCTTATTATTCTATTTCCAATCCTATTATCCTGTGCTAATTCTTATTTACTTGTTGTCTATTGATTTTACTATTATTAATTGTATTGGTTTGTGTAATATTTTAAGTTAAGCGTTGCACTGTAAATTGACTTGCCCAGTGTAACAAATATTATAAGGCCAATAAATGATTCTATTCTATTCTAGTTTCGGAGCCTATTCAATGCAAACAAACATACAAACAATCAAATCTTTCCTCTTTATAATATTAGTATCGATGTCTCGGCGCGTTGACGTTTCAGCATTCGACGGTAGTTGCGTCCGAATGCTGAAACGTCAACGCGCCGACATATATTTATGTTAACGTTACACATGCATATAAGCACTGACTAAAAATACAATAGTACTACTTAATAAAAGAGATAACAAAATCAATTTAGTAATAATATAGAAAATTTTCACCCAAAATTTCTTTTACCTCACAAAATAGAATGAGCACATTTTAATAAAACAGACGTTAAACTGTGTTCAAACAAAAAGGAAGCCAAGTAAAGGAAACCAAGTTTTACTAGATATCTCCAAACAAGTATAGATATCAAGTCAAGTTTCTAAACTACCATATTTTTACCACAATACAGCCAATTTCTAGCTTTCTCTTTTGCCGACTGACCGATACAATGTGTTAACTATAACTAACAACCGACCACAAGCCTGACTTAGATATTTAACTTTGTTATTTATTATTTCTGAAATACGCCACATCTCTGAATCCACAAAAAGGAGTACAACTTATTTATAAAACGTATTCTTTGCAGAAAAGATTTGGGCATTTGTGTAAGTTAGAACAACTCGTAACCTCAAGAGAGTCGGGGAGACATGGTTGAATTATTTAACGTGCACATGGAAGAATTTAGAAAAGAAAAAGGGATTTGTGCGCGATCGAATCGGAATAGTTTTGGGATGGAAATAAAAATGAAGTTTAAGAATCAAATTAGTTAAAAGGGTGACAACATGTACATTGATAAAGAAAAAACAAAATAGACTGCAAAATATGGGGACTCTAGACATCAAGATGAATGTCCCTCCCTCGCACTCTGAAGTCTCTCATGCCGCGTGAGCTTCGGGAGGTCACACAAAAGGTCATGCTGGATCAGTTAAACATGCGTGCATAATTGCATACATACCTACACTTGAAAAAATTAACCCTCCTTCAAAAGCAGTTCAGTAAAAATTAACACATTTTACTTTACTTATTTAATGTTAGCTGAAATATGTGATATCGTAGAGTGTGTTGGGAACGCTGACAGAAGACCGCTACGCCTAGATCTTACTCCACCGATAAGAACTACGCTCTCAAAGAATTTATGAAGTTTGTATCGACAGCTAATTTAACAAAGTAAGTCGGTAAACTTTATCATAATTATATTATGATGTAAATTAAGTACTTTAACTCTTAAATAAGATTTCTTTCTTGCGTCATGTTCATATTATGATATGATAAATATCTATTATTAATCCGTGGTCAACGATGCTGGTATTTCAACTCATCATCATCATCATCAGCCAGAAGACGTCCACTGCTGAACATAGGCCTCCCCCTTTTACCTCCACACTGAACGACAGCCTGCCTGTGGATGCCAGCGACTCAACGTACGCGACGTATTTCAACTACATACTTAGTTTTATTTATTTTATTTCCAACTTAAAACTATCATTACAGGTTATAACCTAATGCGATAGTGTTATTTTTCTGTATACATCTTTAGTTTTAAATTTGGTTGTATACTGTTTGTTGACCCTTAAATATATTAATAAATAAAATAAAAATAGAGTACAAAACTCATATTCACAAAACAACCAACCTTAAGTCACGTGAAAATATTCAGCCCCAAAATAAAACTATTCCAAACAGTGATCCGGGCGATTAAAACTTTGCCCATAAATATGAAAAACCGTTAAAGTGGGTGCACATTAATTCCGAACACCTAAACTTTCGGCTTCAAATTCTAGTCCATAAAAAACAGAATTCACCAAAGTTAACGAACAGCTCAGATTAACCTAGATGGTGTGAGGGTACAAACTCACTAATTGATTGAAAACATCTGTTTTACCTTCCCTTGCATTGTACCATTTGTTGGCATCAGCCGTCCTGATGGTAAGTTTTTTTATTTACCTCAATCTTTGTAATGCTCGGTGTGCATATTTCAATGTGCAGTTAGCATTTTTTGTTGCAATGTTTGGATTAAAAGAGGGACATTTAGCACGATAAAAAAATAAAAAAAGGTAAGGTGGGTTTTGTCCCTAAAGGGCGAGTGAAAGAAAATGGCCCAAAGTGTGGAGGGTTCGTTAAAAGTTGTAGGAATTGATTTAGTTTTGATATTTATGAACCTGTCGCCGCCGCAGACGACGCTAATGAAAACTTGGAAGATGCAAATGATAGCTTTCAAACGCGGCCATAGTTTCAACACTTTTAGAACAACTCCACTTTTGCTTAGAGGCATTTGTTTACGATTCAAATTTTGTCTTTGGAGGTTTATTATAATTTTATGATTTCTATTTGGTTTAATTTTGTATTTATTTTGAATATTTGTACTTAGAACATTTTACTTTAGCTCAGTTTTAATGGAAAAGGGTAGTTGAATTATTATTTTGGTCTGAGTGGTTTCATTATCACGTTAGTCTTTATCGATTCACTGTTTTCAATAATTTTGTATAATTATGTTGTTCTACAACATTCATTCATCCGATGTTGTTTTGAAGCGTCGACAGTTCCGTGGTTGGTGCATCTCGATCATACGCCGCAGGCTTTGGTGGTTTAAGCCCTAACAATCAGCTTGAGCTACCGACGAAGGAAAACATTGAGAGGACATCGAACCATGGCGGTGTTACTTTTAAGTAGTCTGGTGGGTAGCTCTAGCTACCATCCTGCTTGCCGAGGTTGAAAATCTGTCGGCAAGCCCCAACAGTTTCTTACGGAAACCTTGCTTGAGAGCCAGGCTTGATTACCATCTTCGTCCACACCGCCGGCTAAGATAAGGTGAGCTTCGGTCAAAATCTGATCATCATCAGCCAAAAGACGTCAACTGCTGAATATAAGCCTCCCCTTTTAACCTCCACACTGAATGACAGCCTGCCATCTGCATCCATTGGATGTCCGCGACTCTCACAATGTCGTCGATTCATCTAGTGGGAGGCCAACCTACGCTGCGTCTTCCGATTTCGTGTCGAACCGTGGTCGGTCAAATTCTATCCACCGTGATTTTTTTGTTAAATGTTAAAATGTTTTTAAGTACATTCAAAATGAAACCCGCATAAGATTATCCGAATATTTTCCTCCCGAAAGCGCAAACTTCTCCAAAGTAAATAAAATCCAAAAAACCTACTGAGAGTTCCTAATATTTTCCTAGAATATTATAATATGCCGGTAGCGGCGGCACACCAGCCCGCGGCGAGAGCCCCGGAAGATAGTCACGTTCCCACGGATTCAGCAATTTCATAATCTGCTTAGATGGTGGTATGTAAAAACTGGACGTTACTTATCCGCCGTACTGGGAAACAGCAAAATAAAAGTAATTCTGGTTTAAAAACTAAAAACACGCTTATATGCCTGAAAGGTTGCCTGGAAGAAATCGCTTAAGGCGATAAGGCCGTCCTTTATACTGTCATATATTTGTTTTTTATGTTAGTTTAAGTTTCATTTTTATTTTCGGTGTGTAATAAAGAAATATTGTATTGTAGTATATAAATTACTAGCGGTCCGCCCCAGCTTCGCACGGGTATAGATTATAGCCTATGTCACCCGGGGATAGTGTAGCTTCCCGTCAGTGAAAGAATTTTTCAAGTCGGTTCAGTAGTTTCGGAGCCTATTCAATGCAAACAAACAAACAAACAATCGAATCTTTCCTCTTTATAATATTAGTATAGAAGTATAGATTAAACAGGGTATCCAGGTGTGCGCGCCCGGGAGGTGGTCGAGCACCGCGCCGCGCTGCACAGGTGCCGTGATGGTTGGCGTCTTTCCCACCAAATAGCTCTGTCAAGAGGATTCACCATTGAAGAGTTCCACTATCCACCTCCTGGCTCCATCACCAGATCAGTTTAATGTTACCAAATTATTGTATTGTCATCGGAACAAAAGTACGTAACACAATACGTGTAAAGTTTTTTAATGCCTGATGGTAAACGATCACCGTCACTTACGGATACCTGGAACACCAGGGGCATCATATATTTATACGTTGCCGACCCTCAGAGACTATAAATAAATATTATTATTTCAAATTGATACGACAATAATTATTATAAGCAGTAAAAAAAAACATCGAAAAAAAAAACAAAAAAAAAAAAAAACAAAAAAAAAAAAAACTACATCCAAGATTTGATAACATTGTTAGTTAGTTAAAGTTAGTTACAAGTGAAGATAATATAAAACGTGTAGAAGCACGCTAAAAACGTGTAGTTTGGGAACATTGTGTCATGTCAACATTACCATACAAACACAAACACCTACCGACCTCATAACAAGCAGCATTCAAAGATAAAGGTACCAGGGCGACATAACTTACACGCAGGTATCTTATCGCGCAGTAATGGGGCTCGTAGAGAACAGGTGGAGCGAGTTCCGACGACTCTCGATGGGAAATGCAACTGTAATGGCAGCGGAAGTCGCCACTCTAATGTGCTGTCATTTTAGGGTTCCCCAACAAAACAGTAAGTTCACCGTGTCCGCGTGTCCGTCTGTATGTCACGGACATTTTACACAAGGACTATGATTGTCGACATATTGTGCTAGTACACGTGAAGAAATCCGTTTCAAAAGAAAATTAATGAAGTATATAATACTAGCTGCGCCCCGCGGTTCCACCAGCGTAGTGATGAAAAATGGTGATGGTGATTATGATGATGAAAAGTAGCCCATATGTGACTCTCCGACCCATGAACTATACCCATGCACAAAATCTGTTCGATCCGTTGCTCTGTTGCTGCGTGAAAGAGGAACAAACAAACCAACAAACAAACACACTTTCGCATTTATAATATCACAAGTATTATTTATGTATATTTGATAGATGGCTCCGGAACATTAGCATGACGTAGTCACGCTACACATATAACTAACAAACAAAACACCTTTTTTTGCTGTATAATTTGCGTTTGACCACCACCTTATCTGATGCTAAGCGACAGATTAATAAATATGAAAAATATATACGCGGGACATGCTTCGCATGCTTTTTGCGAGCACAGCAAGGTAATTTACTAGAACACCTCGAGAATAATGACCCAATAACCAAGTATGTTTGAGTTCCTTTACTTCCAGCGCATTATTATAGCACACATTTAGCCCCGCGGCATGTTGCTTAGATCGCGCGGCTTAGATGAAACAGAAAACAGTATTCATTTTAATGTGCACTACATCCATGTTACACAACACACATACACATCATCAGCCATTAAATGTCCACTGCCGAACAAGGCCTCCCTCTTAGAGGGGTGTTGCCATAATCCCCACGCTTGGCAGGCGGCTTGGAGATCGCAGTACGTTCACCGTGTACTAACAGGACGCTGCTGCCCATCCATGTTAGCAACGTCGCAAACGATCGAACAAGTTTTCAGGAAAGTACACGTCACAACACACATCCTTTGCATGGAGCAACGATGTCACGTTGTACCTCACGTCAGTCGACACCGGGCCTTACGGTTGGAGAGTAAAACTCTGTGATATCGTAAAGACGTTTAACAGAACCACCGAGTACGGCATACATCCGCCACGCAACAAACATTCCGCCGAGTACGGAGTACATTAATCTTTATGAAAACAGAATTAGCGGCGGAACTCTTACAATGAAAACAATGCGCGCATCTCGGTCACTTGCTCTCTTACAAGACGCGCGGATCGAATCACCGACTGAGTGCACGCTCTACACTACACGTCTCCTTATATAATACATGTATGTTTACGTATTTAGTTAGAGTGAACTTATAATTATTTTACTAGCAGTCCGCGGCTTCGTTCTCATAGTCATATAAAATGTCAACCTGCACCAGTCCCCTTTAATTCGGCCCTTTTGCAAAATCCTTTCATAGATTTAACTACACCCCTTATGGTACCCACCGACCAAAAAGCTGATCGCCCTTTTCAATATAAAAATAATCCTATATGTCCGAGTCTTCATCATCATCATCAGCCCTGAGTGACCCACTGCTGGGTATAGGCCTCCTTTTGTTTATGCCACCCCGGTCTCTCGCTATTCGCATCCACTCGTTCCCGACAGTACTGTTTATGTCGTCAGTCCACCTCATCCTCGATCTGCCTGGGTACTGCCAACCTAGTCTCGGCCACCAGGCGGTTACTGCTGTACACCACCTCCCATTTACGTCTGCCTATGTGTCCTGCCCAGTCTTCATAGTGAACACTATTTAATTCACCGAGTATCCGACCCACACAGGCAGGTACGGCCCTTCGGTCGCGGGACAGACAAACAAACAGAACACACACATTAACGTACTTATATAAGAATGAGCGATACCACTTCCTTGTAAACGTTTAAAGATACAACAAAGAAACAACAACAAATTAAAATGCTCACACTCACGAAGTTAACTCCGTACGGAGTACAACTAGGTATATGAATGTCAGAAACAGACAATGAACTGGTCGAGGAACAATGAGGCGTCGTGTGACGTTCCCTTGTAGGAGCGACGCTCGCGCCGGCCGGCGGCCGGTGACTCGGTGGACATGCAACTTGCTCTCGACACGGTTACTTCTTTTTTAAGTGCGCAGGCATACGGCAAGCTCATTGAAAATGAAAAGACCGTATTATTTGTTCCACATTTTTTGGAACAAAAATGTCAAAATAACTTCACCTAAAATGTTCTCGCGTCGCTTAGCCACCACTCTCCAATTGGACTTTTTACTCTTATATTCTCTTGTATTCTCTAGACTCATACAAAACAAAAATAATAATAAAAAAAAATATCTTGAAATATCTTCCTATAACGATACGGATTCAAAATTTAAATTCATTTATTTCAGATTATAACATCCATACCATAATTAAACTTTTACATAAATAAAATTAAAACAAATAAAATAATGTCACAAAAAATAAATAAAGAGTATGTGATAAAAATGTACGCACTATAAGTAGTTACCCTGTATATACTAGTATATGTATTGTATATTGTACAATTGTCACCTGAAAGATTCGTTTTGTCGATAAAGTCGCCAGTTATTACTCCATCAAAGATACATAATGAACTATCGCATGTTTTATTAGTACAGTGTTAGTCGATATAGCTGAATAATATTCGGTATGTAGGTAGGTTATCCCCGGGAATACATAGGGTACGTTTTCTTCCTGCAAATAACCGGTTCCCGTAGGATAGCGGGTAATACCTACCACTGACCGCTGCCACCGCGCCGCTTTCTTCGAGGGTGCTCCATATCGTAGACTGCATCTTCACTCAACATCAGACTAAATGTCGGTCAGCGGAAGCCTATCTTTCAATATAAAAAATTACGTATAAAACCGTAGGACCCAGATTCTACATATAATTAAGTTAATGACCGACGCACATAAAGTTATTTTCACCCACAGCGCATCTCAAACTTAATTGCTCCCTTCTTTTACTCGTTAACTTTTTTACAATCCTCTCGAATGGATAATTTAAAGGAACTTCAATTAAACTGTTAAAAGTTTTTATAGCAGAAATCCAGGGTTTCAACTGTCAACAAAGAACCTAAGTAACTCGAACTTGGATCGAACTAACTTAAATTACAGACGTGAGTGTTGGCCGAAGCATGGCCGAGGCTCTTCTGCAATTTGAAAGGTGACGTTTGTAAAATGATGGCGATTGTTACACGATGCGGGGAAAATATTAAAGCGATTGTCACAGATTGCGGAGAGATCGGACTTTACTTACAAATAGCAATGGGATAGTCTTTGACAAATGTACATTATACATAATCAAAGAGGATATTATGGAATTTTATCCAAAAAAGGATTTACTGTAAAGGTATGACATTTAGTCTTCAGCTATGATGTGTCACGCCTTGTTATTTTTGTCCGACTGGCCCAGAAGGAGTGTATTGTTTTCGAGTGTATGTAAAATGTATGTGTCTGTATGTGCTACCAGAAACCCTGGCTTGATAATCTGTAATTTCTACATTCTGCAGTCGAGGTTTTATTTATTTAAATGATATATTAATGTGTTATGTGTTAGATAACGCATTACACATTTGAGCAGAAAACCTTCCCATTTGAAGTGAGTTAAAGATCGCCATTAAATTATACCATGACGCATTAATTTCTTATCGCATTAGAGTTAATGTTCCGGAAAAATGTGAGTAATCATATCGTGTGAGGCGCTTACCAGAGTCAAGGCTCGCATTATTGTACCAGGTTGTACTGAAAGGATACGCTAAACTGCTACTGCTCATCGTCATAACTCCTTCGAATCCTCCTTTATGAATGTGAGGCAGCTGGCTGGTCTGGACGCGAACTGGTTGAATGGCGTGGCGTGCGTTGTGGGGGGAGGCCTATGTTTGGGGGGTTTGATAGCCCGTTGGTATAGTTGGTAGTGAACCTGCCTTCTGTGCTTGGGGGCGTGAATTCGATTCCCATCTAGGACAAACATTTATGTGATGAACATTTGTGTTTGTTCTATATCTGGTTGTTAATATCTATTTAAGTATGTATTTAAAACTATATATGTATGTATATCAGTCTCTGGCAGCCATATCACAAGCTTTGCTTAGTTTGGGGTCAGATAACATTGTGTGCAAAAATGTCCCAAATATTTATTTATTATGTCCTGCAGTGGACGTCCTACGGCTGAAATGATGATGATGATGAACTTGAACTGGACTAAATCAAATGTGATTAGTTTTAACTATCGAGACTTTAGACTATTCTAAAGTCTCATAGGCCAGACTGTCATACAGGATAGAGACGGGGACAACTTTGCTGACCTTAAAAAATCCATAGAATCAAAAAATACACACTGATTTTAGAATAGAAACCTGTGCCAAAGTTAGGTATAACTGCATCAGTGTAAAGTGAATCCAGGCACTGATCCAGGTCAACAGAGCACCCGCGGGCCCCGCAGCCGGCCGCGGCGCTGCAGCCAGCACACGTACCCGCGACAATACTTCGTCGCATATGGAAATTCTTTTAAATGTCGATAGCTCAGAATGCATAGCTTTAAATCTATGCTAATATATTCTTTTGCAGATTTTGGTTTTGGAGATATCCAGTGTAGGCTGGGCGACCCCTGCAAGCGGAGAGATAGCATAAAAGTATCTCAAGTTAGTAAGGTCTCTTAAACTCTTCGCTCTACGATAAATGAACCAACGAAGACAACACCGCTAAGAAATAATAGAAATTTCAAAAAGTTAAAACGAAAGGGTCCCGATACAACAAACGTATTTTTGTATTAGCTCTAATGTAAAAACGATAATACGTACAAGCGTCAAACTTGGCATCATTATATTACACACTCTAAAGTATAACAACAAATAATAAATAAATAATGGCCAAGTGCGAGTCGGTGACAAGTTTCTGTTCATTACCAAGTTGTAACTTTGTAATTTCGTTATTGAATTTTGTGGTGGTACGTGCGCGATCCCGACTCGCACTTAGCTGTTTTATTTTTATATTGTAAAAACACAAAAAACTAACCTGGTTTTAATCGCTCGCAGTGGAAAGGAGACGTAACCTAGCCATATCGCATCTTATTATAACTATAATAAAAATGTGAAAGTTAACATAAGTTCCGATGGCCGCTATCGGTGAAGTAAACCGAGAAAAATATTTACTGTCCATTCATCCTCTCCAAATAGAATGAGTGTAACAGTGATACGCCCAAACACAACCGGGTGACCCGCTCCGACCAGCTCCCAGAGACAACATCACGGACAAACAAACCGTAGATTAGATAAGTATGAAACAATTTGTCCGAGAAGCGTGGAGTACTCGCCCACAGTCTGGTCCATATAGATCAGGGGTTCCCAAACTTATTTTGTCTACTGCCCACTTTGAGAATAAATTATTTTTAGCGCCCCCATTTTTTCACCCACTTAAAAACCACTATAACTTTAAATTAAATTAATCAATAATTGTGAGCTTTATTAGCGGAGATTAAACATTAATTCTAAACGAGACTTTTACTATAACTCGCAAGAGTTAATTTGAAACCTGAGCGCAGTAGGTTCTCTACACAACGCCCCCATTTTTTTTCTGGGTCTTTTACCGCCCCCCTTTAGGCCTGCAGCACCCACAAGGGGGCGTTATCGCCTACTTTGGGAAAGGCTGATATAGATGAAGCCAGACATGATACTACTACTTTCTTTGATAAAAGTTTTTGCAACATAACTTCATTTGGTCAATCCCCTGTGTCCTTATCCAGTCAAGTTCCATGGTGGCTGTTGACACGGTTGTTGTTCAAGGTATCCTGGCCGCACCCACGTGTGATGCGGTGAGGGCCTCGTATGCCATGCTCTCGGTCGTATTAGGTCAGCGTAGGAACTCGGTCCTTTTTGATTATCTAAGTTGCTTTGAAAAACGGGGCTGGCATAATCGCATAGTGACTAAAGCCCCAAAAAATCGGCTTTACATAAGTACTACGTATCATCTCATTTCACAATTCTATATTCTTCTTTAACGGGCGGTTATCCGAGTCGCGTAGGCATAAAAACGCTCCCTCAGCCCCAGCCAAGTTATAGCGACGATGTATATTGCCATGCTAGAAACAGGACGCCCGCGTGGGGAATGCAACAACAAAAACGAGCATAGATCCGACCTCGATGACGCCTGGCGCGGCACTGAACGTGGCGCGCCAAAATTCTCGCTTCCTTTTTACGCTTTTAATTTCACTAAAAAACGACACTATTCACTATCAAAAATCTATCCAAATAAAAAAAAATTGAATGAAATTGCCTTTCAGTACATGCAATTTTCAGGTTGTTACGAGCTTTCATTAGAGCATAAAATGAAAAAAATAAACTAAGTCGACTTTGTTTCAGATTTTTGTTTGATCGAGGAAAGTTTATTATGTCGTGTTTTGAACCAAATCATAAACTCTAACACAGATGTTAGAGTGTGTGACATGTATTTTTTTCCAGCTCAAATATTGTAATTTAACTGAATAAAATTGATTTAAAACCGTCTAATTTGGTATAAGAGGCTCGAGATTTGGTATTTTCTCGGAAAATGATAAGTTATTAGTATCTAGCATTTGGTGATTTTGTCTCTTTTAAAGTTTCAAGCCGTCTTCGTAGGTAAATATAATATTCCATAATTCATGAATAGATATTAATATTATAATTATCAAGAATGTATTTTGAGTTGATGGAAATTAGAACAGATAAAGTTACAGGAGCTATGTTATTCTCGCGCTTGGTATTAATTTCGCTAAGTGTTATTAACACGGAGCCTAATTCAAGTCTATTTGCTCGAGTAATGGTTCACTTACTGTATAGAACACAAATAGGCTATGACGTAGGTGTGGGTAGATATAGTGTTTAGCTCATTAGGTACTTCACATTTAAGCCTTCTAATCTTCTATTTTTGGCTAGAGATTAGCGATAATAATCGGTAAATTCCTCTACTTATCTTCACTTTAGGGTATCTTATCGTCGCAGAAAGTTTCGAAAAGTTCGTAAGGATGTTCTCTAATACTGCCGTCCGATTACTATATGGCCACAGTGTCACATAACGGTCTTTTAGTAATCGGATGGCAGAATAGAAAACCTACTCTCATATTCTAGGCATCGGACAATATATAAGTTTTAATAGGTAGAATTAAAGATGTCGTGAATCATGTAGCAGTTACAAGATGTCTCGAATTCATTGAAAGATACGATTGATCTAGTGTTCTCGACTTTGTTCGTCGCTGAATGTTGGTTCAAACTTTCTTCAAAACATATTTTCGAGTGTTTCGGACGGCACGTTACACGTTAGGTTCCAGCTGTTTGTTCTAGAACAAACTTTCTGACACTCGGGTCACAGTCGGTCTAAACTTCTATTTCGAAAAATATAAGCAGCCTCATTCACACCTTCAATGATTGCCCGTTGGTCCAGTTGCCTTCTGCGCTTGGGGGCGTGGGTTTGATTCCCACCTAGGACAAACATTTATGTGATGAAAATTTGTGTTTGTTCTGTATCTGGATGGTAAAATCTATTTAAGTATGTATTTAAAAATATTGTATGCATATATCAGTCTCTGGCAGCCATATCACAAGCTTTGACAAGCAAGATGACCGTGTGTGCTAAAATGTCCCAAATATTTATTTATATTTAACTCACACATCTCCACAAACGTCATTAAACTAAGTTTTTTTTCAGTATTAGAGCAATTAAAAAACCAAACGAACAAATTCACCAGTACATTAATAGTTGGTTAATAATTGACAACAACCGATGTGCAGAATCTCCTGGCGAGCCTAGATCATCACAAATTAAACCCTTCTAGGAACCACTAATAACTGTTGACATAGATTAACAAGCAGTAGTGTGCGGCGACATGAAAGACGCTGGCGTCGAGCCAGTGGCACACGAGTGATAACAATCGCGGGATGTGTCCTAACATCTCCGGATGAAATATATCGAGCGATAACTGCGTGACATGTGGCGCGAATTGATATTGCGTGCTCTAAGTTTGGTTGGAGGGTTCTGTACAGTTTCCAGAATTGTTTTCATAATTAGCCTACATACAGGCTCCTCGCTGCTATCGTGACAGATTGTTATTATAGTTTATGAAGCTGAATGTACAATAATGTAGAATGCCTGACGCGGTACTAATGCAGGTACTAACGAGCCAATGAAAAACACGTTTGACAAATGGATGTAAAAACTGTTAGCGGACACTTATGGGATCCGTGAAAGTAGAAACCAACACTGTTTAATAACCACCCAGGCCCGTAAATGTTAAGCACTTTTCTGGAAAAAGCGAGTTTATTAATGGAAATACTCGACAGTAAAAAACCAAGCCGAGCGTGTTTGAGAAAAAAACTTTAATTTTTCTATATCAATTTGGGTGTCTTCAAATCACGAGTGAATCTGTTTCTTCTAGGCAAACGTGCTCCATAGTAGACCGCATCATCGCTTTACATCAGGCATGTTGGCGGATAAACGCAACCCATATTTTTTTTTTAAACATGTCACATGCCGAGTTTCGACAATATAGGAGAACTAAATATAAAATATCTACCTAAGATCAGTGTGAAACCCTATTTTTTTAATAAATTTCATTTCATTGGATGGGAAATTATTTATACGAATAAATCTGAGTTATTTATTTATTTATTTATTTATTTTACTTCTTCATACGGTCTGTCACATTAGATAAAAATTAAAATAAATTAAATTGTAAACATCTTACGTTTTATAAGTGAAAACATTTTATAGCTTGTGTCTACTATCTACGTACTATAGTTTGTTAATTTCAGCTGTCTGTTTTCCGAACAGTGAAAAAAATATTGTTTTTTTTTAAAATGAAAACATAAGAAAGGAATCGAGCGTATCTTTTATCATGATGAATATTTGTACAGGTTTCTTATGAATTGTAGGGAACTCTAAATAAAGGTCGGAAGTCAACGACGCGACGTTGAGTTGTGCGCTTGGTTTTAGATAACAATCGTGCTGTGATGGTGCCGAGATAAACAATCTTATAAATGGTTTTTTTCACTGAAGAAAACTCTGTAAAAATAAATTGTAGGACTCGCTCGGGCTCCGGTTGGCGTTATTAAATACGTCCCGCGGTTTCGGCCGCCATTTTCGGTTTTTTCTCTACCCTTTCTAGATAAAATGACGTAGGTAGTATCTCATGTTCTTTCTCAAAATAACACCATTTTCTTGGAAAACTTAAATCGACTTTGTCGTTTTAGTGTCAGACAAAGGAATAGACATACATACGTACGTTTATTTGTTTTTTTATCTCTTACTAGCAGCGCCCCGCAGTTTTACCTGCGGTTTCACTCCTTATAACACCAGTGAAAGTTCCGTCAAAATCAGTCCAGCCTTTTTGGAGTCCATAGGGAATGTACATACACATCGATGATTTATATACATATTAGACAGATAAGTCCACGTTTGACCAACAACTCGCCTCTTGGTAAGCGACGATGTGCTCGAAAATGGAGCACGCAGACATAGAAGATACCTATTCAGTATTCACTCTGACCTTTAAAATACTTGATTAGAATTATTATAGGTATCTAAGAAAGCAAGGAAGCCGGCAGGTTGTTTAAATATTAGTTTGTAGTGGATGCGATAATTTTTCGAGATTAAGTATCTCACAAAATTTCTTGCTTCTCGTCTGATTTTTACATACTTCTGAAAGTCGTCTGGAGGAGAAAAACCGGACACTAGACTGCTAGGGTGCGATTTTTCATACTTTGAATGTTCTTTTAATATTTACAAAATGTATTTTCACAAACTTATCTAGTGTTACCTAATTTATAGCCACGCGATAACGTATTGCAAAAGAAATTGAAAACGATTTTACGAAAATAGAATTCGCCGGAGTGATGAGTTTTTATGGCCCGACTCCCGAGATTTACGCAGAGAATCCCAACAAATGACAACGTCAATGTCAGTCTTTCCTCGGTCTGTCTCGCGGTGGAGCGACGCATGTTTGTGTTATGTACGAAGTACCTCGTACGAAGCGCTTTGATTTCACTTTTATTACGCGTAGTTACTGCTAATCTGTGGAATACGCTGCTTGAATGGGTGTTCCTCGATAGTTACAATCTGGGTGTCTTCAAATCACGAGTGAATCGGTTTCTTCTATGCAAGCGTGCTCCATCGTAGACCACATCGTCGCTTTACATCAGGTGAGTTGGCGGTCAAACGCAAGCCTATTATTAAATATATAAAAAAAACCTTCCATGCCAGCCCTCGGAGAACAGCTTGGATTGGATAATGAATGTAAGTTTGTTGTTACTCGTATACGGGGGCGCTTTTGCAAGTGGATTGCGAGCGTGGCGCTCATTGAAAGAGAACACACGCTGTAGTTTGAAGTATCCAGTTGAATGAAGCACGAGTGACGTCACTGAGATGTGTGGATCCCGTTAGTTTCCACAGTGGCAGTGTGTGGTGGTCGTGAAGCCGCGCTCGATGCCAGAACATCTGTCGGTAGGTGTCGGACCGACGTCCGACGTCAGCTGATACACGTCTTGTTCACTTTCAGCCGCCTCGTTTCAACACATGCGCACATTTAAGATTGTGAGAGGTGCAAATTTGATTTAGAATTGGATTTGCTTATTGTTTTTGCAAAATGTATAGTTCGTTCATTTATAGTTCAACCTCCTTGAAGCAACCTCCTTGGTAGTGACAGCAACCTCCTTTGAATTAGATCATTTTATGTCATCTATGATTTACTTCTTTTGAGGACCTTATTTGTATGTTATTTGTAGATATTTTTAATAAAAATCATGAATTAATTGATTGAGTGACAGACGACGACGCACATCAAAGGAACATTATTACTCCTCGCACATCCTACACCGCTCCTCCCGCCTCTAGATTGAGCTGAAGTTTTGTATACACACTTAGTTTGGATGACAATGTTATTTGTAAAGCTAAAAGCTTGTTTAATAAATGTTTTTTACTATTAACTTATAAATAACTAGTAGGCCGCCCCTGCTTCGCACGGGCGAAGCCGGGATATATAGCCTATGTCAACCGGGGATAGTGCAGCATCCCAACAGTGAAATAATTTTTCAAATCGGTTCAGTAGTTACGGAGCCTATTCAATGCAAACAAACAAACAAACAAACAATCAAATCTTTCCTCTTTATAATATTAGTATAGAAGTATAGATAATGAAATTATGTACCTATACGTTCTGTTAATATGAGCATTTGAGAAGGATATATGAAATAGGTTGAATTGAAATAGAAATTAATTGGTAATTTCGTTATTGAATTTTATGGTGGTACGGAACCCTCAGTGCGCGAGCCCGACTCGCACTTGGTCGGTTTATTTATGTGAGTAGGTACCTAACATGAAAATTGACGTTGACACAGGATGCATACAAGTTCTTTACCAAGTTTTGTAAAATAAAAAAGTTATATTCTTATTATGGATGTCATTATCCACGAAAATAATTAAGTTTGTTCGTGAGAAGTTCCCCATGGGAAATTCTATATGGCAACGATTACCGATGAACTCGACGACTGATATGGCTTAGGTACATGTTTACGATTATTATCTCTGTATATTTGTACGCCTTATAGATAAAACATGATACAATGTGACTAATTTTCTTTTAGCAACTTGTGCATGCGTTTTTAAATGTGTGTATGATTTAGTTGTGTGTTGTGCAAATAAATTATCGTTACTTTTGCTTCCACACACGTTGAATTACAGACCATAAGTACAAAAGCAGGAACTTGTAGTAAACGTTTCTTACGCCGTTTGACAAAAAGTTCTATTAGGTACTCCAAAAATATTGCGTATGGAACTTGAGAAAACGTTATTTTATAGCACATGTTGGGAGCAAACGCGTGACGAAGCAAGGAAAGTGCTTTTTCATATAAGTACTTGTCGCAGCCACGCCTGCCGACGTTAGCGGACATGTTGGTACAATATAATACGCGTACACAAAATATCAGTTCTGTATTTATTATATTTCTGCGACCCGCCCTGGCTTCGCACGGGTGTAAGTTTTATCTATATACTAATATTATAAAGAGGAAAGATTTGATTGTTTGTTTGCATTGAATAGGCTCCGAAACTACTGAACCGATTTGAAAAATTCTTTCACTGTTGGGAAGCTACACTATCCGCGGGTAACATAAGCTATATTATATTTTCAAAAAATTAGGGATCCTTTACTAAAACTCCAATAATGTAACCCAAGGTGTAAACAAATAAGATTTACAATTTTGACTTTGCGTGCTTGACAGTTCTTAGACAGGACAACGTCTGTCAGGTCGGCTAGTTATTTATAATTATAATCCATCCGTGATTTTTTTTTAATCCGTTGCGTAGTTTAGGTCGAGATAGCGAATATACAGACATACTTTATTTTGTACTATGTAGATATAGAGATATGTAAACAGGTATCGCAGAACAACGTGTTCTGAATACTGGAAGCCGGTCATACTACGCACCAGCTAGAGCAGTCGAGTTGGCGGTCAATTGCAAGCCTATTAATATTTAAAAAAACAAGCTGCCAGTCTGATTTCAACTTCAGAAGTTCTCAACAATTTGTCTCACTAGAATCAGTACAAATCCTTTTACAAACAACTTATAAGAACTAGACAGTCTGCATATTAACCCATTATGGGCTAGCGGTGCCGTACGGCATCGCCTTTACGCAGTTTTAAATTTTGCGCTCATTTTGAAATTGGAGCAATGTAGGTAGCCAACCAATCGCTGTGCTGAAGCTCGATAGACATATTATTAGGATTCAAGTGAATTTAGTAACATGTCATCGAGTAATTATAAGTTTGAACGATTCAAAATTGACTGTGGAAAAAATCGTGGCAAATTGGATGTGCGCTTCAAGTAAGTAAATCATATTTATTTATATTATTGTGTTACATGCTAGTTATTTGTGTAATACTTATCTCGAAAGACATGATAATGTATTAATAATTCAAAACGCGTTCTTTTTTTTCGGTTTTTGTGTAATTCAGGGTAAAAACTATGAGAGTGCCAAATGGCACCGCTAGCCCGATATCGTGTCTTTTCGAAATGTATGAAATCGTTCCATAATGTGTTTAAGTAATACGTAAACCTCGATTGTAATAATTATTTAGTTATTTTATTTCGATTCAGGATTTGTACGCTTCATGAAGCATTGAAAATTTTCGAAGATGATGAAAGTTTAGAAACATTTTTAGTGTTTATTGAAGCTCCGGAACCAATAATTCTTACTGACAAAGACTCATCAGATGAAAGCGAGGGAGTTCTCGTCAACAACCTCACTGGTCGACAGCTCGGTGCTGACTGTGGAGTGGTATTGGCTCCAAGCACTTCACAGAAAGACTGCTCATCAGCACCATCGGTCACCGAACATCCAGCAATGTCATTAGCCTTAACAAGTGACATAGCTAAATGTGGTTGTGGTCATACTCGTGGACGTACTCGTGGTAGTCGCCGTGGTGGTCGCAGTCATGGCAGTTCTCGCAGTCAGGGCAGAGGAGCAAAGCGAACCACTCAAGTATCAGTTGGAGTCAGACCAGAACGGAGTGTCGTAAGTGTGGTGATGGTGTATGTATCACTTGTAACTACCAATTTCATATGTGTTACTAAGGTATATACATAATAAAAGCATTGTTAATTACGTATATGGAGTATTATTGTTATAACAATCCAATATTATCTATTTATAACATTTTAGATTGAGATACTTGATTATGTTAAGAAATATAAAAATACTACATAAGTGGCTAGCGGTGCCATATGGCATCACCCATTTTTCCAAAAACTGTGAAGTTTTTTTTATTTTTTTCGACTGTTTTATGACCAGGGGATCCATAACTACTACATATGTAAAACTCACTAAAAAGTAAGACCATAAATTAATTCAGCCCATAATGGGTTAATTACCCGGCTGTGTGAGGAGGGTTCCGTGACCGAGGACGTGACGTCACCGAGCCGAGGGTCCGTTACAGAAGGACTTGCGAGAGCTGCAACCCTGTGATACTGCGAACGACTGGCTTTTCCCAGCGCCTTAAATTAGGAAATGACGTTAAATAAAGTTGTCATCAGATTAAAAATTTTGATATACCATTCTCTGAAATAGGATATCTAAATAGTAGTTCGCCCCTAACTGTGACCACTGAAAATTGTATTTTCATGGATCAGCTGCCTACACAATTTCATAGGGTTTCCCACTTTTAAGCAACGCTTATTACTACAGATGACCATAACGCTTAATTGTATTGTCGCATTTAGTTGATTTAGTGGAGCAAAACACACAGTCTTCCTACTTATAATTATGAGGTATTTTTCATCTTTTTCGAAAAAGTATAGCTGTATGTAAAATGTACCATGCGATTTCCTCCATAATTATGAAATCTGTATATATATATTAAGATATCGTAGACATAATTTAATAAATAGGTATATGAATGAATCCAAAAAAACAGGGAGAAAAGCGCAAGTTAGTATTACTTTCTTTATTTTTTTCTATCGAGCGAAATGTCCTTAATCGTGTTTTGGTCTTTATAGGTTTCTAGATAAAACATTAAATTTTGATATGACATCATTTTTATAATTTTAAGCTAACCGTGGAATTAGGACAGACCTAAACTATACTGACCAAAATTTCTGAAAGTCGGAAAAGAGGGCGTTAAAATTAGATTTACAGCATACATGTTATCATCGAATAAGTTGATATACGGCAATTCGTTCTCGTGGACACAGAGCTTCGCTTCGCTCGGTTACATTTGACATATAA
The DNA here is from genome assembly GCA_932305915.1 of Agriopis marginaria. Classification (NCBI taxonomy): domain Eukaryota; kingdom Metazoa; phylum Arthropoda; class Insecta; order Lepidoptera; family Geometridae; genus Agriopis; species Agriopis marginaria. The sequence continues at coordinate 11,985,832 of OW029914.1, read as the reverse complement.
ATAATGGTCGCGTCCAACTCTGCTGCTACTAGAATTTATAATTATACGCCCATTTAAATAACCAGAGGTACCAAACACGGTAAAATTAATTTGTTTACTAAATGTTATGACACATGTGCCAGTATATTCACCAGAGTACTTACCATCACTTACCCACACGCTATAAACCAGCCTGCATGATGACACGAGGGCTGCCCGCGAGCTGTCCCCCACAGACCTCGGATAGGATAGACACCGCGACCACGACAAATTGTATAAAAATCTAGCGTGCATGTATACCTAATTTGACCAAAATAAAATTAATGGACGAGCCATAACCATGGAACTTGCTCAGTAAAAATGAGTCAAAACTGTCGGACATAATGCTTCAACACCTAATAATAACCATGTACAGTACATTTGTTACAAAAAAATTAAAGCGGTTTTTTGTTGTGTTTTTACACTTCGGGAAAGCACACGAAGGCATAATTTTGACAGATCTTTCGTTATCATGTAACAAATGTCTTGTGTCACACTTCCTACGGCTAGAGACCGACTGAAACGAAGTGAGTGCCGGCGATCATTTTGTAAGCTTCAAAATTGCGCGCCGTCTGGGTCCGTCCATTACTTTTATTTTGGTCGAAGTATACCTACTACAACGTCACGACATCAATTTAGTTGTATCAATAAAAATATTATTGTTGTCGCGCAATAATTTAGTTTAGTGTTGTTTTGTTGTCCATTCGCACGGCCAACTTTCGAAATGTTTTCACAATTTCCTAAGGCGTTTTTTATATTGACGTTTTTTATATTGTAGCGCGGCGCGCTACATGGAACGTGGTTCCAACATGAGAGGTACAGCAGACACGCACTGCAGATGAACTCACGGGGTCTACCCTAGTATAGGTCTGCGGCTCTCCCACACGAAGCGCTTTGATTCCACTTTTATTATGCTAACTGCTAGTCTGTGGAATGCGCTGCTTGAATAGCTGTTCCCCGGTGGTTACAATCTGGGTGTCTTCAAATCACGAGTGAATCGGTTTCTTCTAGGCAAGCATGCTCCAACATAGACCGCATCATCGCTTATCATCAGGGGAGTTGGCGATCAAACGCACGCCTATTACTAAAAAAGAAAAAAACGGACATACTGTGTCACATTATTTTCTTGACAAATTATTATCTGAAGAGTAACGCCGCGCGCGTCATGCCGCGCGACACACGGCGACACTGCGTCATATCAGACGGCATCACGAGATCAACAATCCTTGATAAACCCAAAAAGACGTATCATGTACAATAAATAAATCAGAGATTTTGTCGTGGGAATATCATACGAGGCTATTCCACTATTTTATGTCAGAATTTTTGTAATCTTAGTATGTTTCTGTTGCTAGCTGTTACTAAATCTTACTGTATAATTGTATATTATAAATCATGATATAGAACGTGTTACTTATAGCTATTTGAACGTAAATTTTCTGTCGGTAAACGTTTCTCTTTTCACTAACGTACTAAGTACATACTTATTGATATTCAGTTACGAGTAGAAAAAAAGTCTAGGCTACTAGGACGGAAGTTTGAAACTACTGGTGGTCAAATGACTCTGACACTAGGGACACCAACTCGGCCTTTACTAACTTACAAAAGCTTCTCATCTCGGTTTTCGTGCTTCTTCTTAGATCATAGTGCTAACAGAGATGGTAATCAAATCTACTTACGGACCCTAATAGTACATTGTACAACAAGTGCATAATACAAGTTATTTTAGCCGATCGTTTATCAGTTCAATTTTACATACTTACATTTTTACTTCATTTTTACTACGCGCTAAAACCTCTTTTTATTTGACAAATTTAATGTTATGTCTGGGTCTTTAATAATACCCTTATCTATGTGTTATCTATGGTTATTATTGGAGTCCGAAGCAAACTTTCTAAATTAAATATATTTACAAACTGAACCTCTTTGATACATTTTAAAGAGGTTCTGCTTACATTTATGTTCAAGTACACAAAAATAAAACTTTTATGCACTAGTGCATAAAATCAGTTTTACCCCGCTTACCGCCTAAACAAGTAAAACAGGATATTATGAAAACAGTATTTGAGCAACTGCCAACACAGATCAGTGGGAGCAGAAACAATAAGAGCCACGCCACAGTGTTCGACACAGCAACGCACTTACCAGTGCGGGTCAGTAGGTACGCGCCCTAATACCCGACCACTCGGGAAATTATCATTTACCCGACGATAATTCAGTGTTATATTTCTCAAGTATTTTTATTTACCCGACAAATGATTCAGTGGTATTTTCTTCAAGCGTTTTTCTCGGCAATGATTTAGAGCGTTATTCTTCAAGTCGTTATTTTTTATCTGCCCTTAATTGGTTTTCCGGACTATATTTTCAATTTCAATATGTTAAAATTTGCAAGTTGAAGTGGCAATGGGCAGGCCACATCGCTCGAAGAACAAATAACCGATGGGGAAGAAAGTTTCTTGAGTGGAGAACACGAACCGGAAGACGCAGCGTAGGTAGGCCTCCCACTAGATGGACCGACGACATCGTGAGAATCGCTGGCATCCAGTGGATGCAGATGGCAGGCTGTCGTTCATTGTGCAGGTTAAAAGGGGAGGCCTATGTTCAGAAGTGGACGTCTTCTGGCTGATGATGATGATGATGACTATATATTCAAATTAAAATTAAATTTCAATTTAATATAGTTTTAAAACTCCGTTCGGGAAACCGGGAAACCCCCCCCCGAACTCCCGGGAACTCTCTGGGGAACTCTCGGGGTTCGGGGACCATTTCGGGTATTATTATTATTTTGTATTAAGTTTTACCGGGCATGCTTTCAAAATTGGAGGAAAAGACAAGGGGAACCTGAGTGGACAAACTGTCGAAAACAAAAAGTAAATGTTTTCAATATCTACAACCACCAACCACCAACACACAAGTACCGAGATAATTCTCAAGATTAGGGTAAAATGAAATAAAGTTTACTCTTTTAATTACGTTGGCAAACTACGGGACTGCGAGAGCAAAACATTCTGTACAACTCCGGAGCCCCACGGACCCCACGGCACAGACTGGTATAGGTCGGGAGACATGGCCGCATTGGTCACTTCAAGTTTGTTAACAAAGGCAAAATGAATACTTAATATTAGGTACAATCGAATTAAATAAAAAAAAAACTGAGAAATTGATTTTGTTGTGCTTATGAAATAAAAGATTAAACGATTACTGACAACGGAGGCAAGAATATTTTAGACCTTATACCCGTGTTGATAAGAATCAAATCAAGAGTGAATCGATTTCTACTATAAAAAAAACAATACCTACTTGTCCAACAATAATAAAATTAGTCTACTAGACAGGGTTTTTTTTTATTACAAAATAAATAAAATAACTAACGGCTCATTATTATTATATATTATTGACTTTTTAATCTTGCAGTGCATATTTTTGGCTGATAAATGTGTGCTTACTTACGAGTATGTCATGTAAATAATATCGGCAATATCTCCTCACCTACTTGCTTTTAATTAATGACTTGCCAGCCTCAGTGCAAATAAATGCACGTTTCATCATGGAATACGGTTCAAACATTCAGTCGGCCGGTTATTTTGATATTTTGAATTCGTACTTGGTTTCATAGTGAATATTGACTAGGCTACTTGGTTGCGGGAATGTTAACGCAATGCATCGTGTGACCAGACTTATAAGTGTATGAATTAGTGATTTGTTCTGCCATGTTGTCGGTCTGCCGGCGGCACATCACAGTTCTGTCGTCTACAGATCGCTGTAACACCGAGCACAGCCACGCCGCGGCGTCGGTGTATCGCCTACTTTTCAGAGTGAGGTTATTATACAAATTTTTCATCAAAGCACACCAAGTAATAGCTTCTATGGAAAGTCCTCATTCGCCATCCATCATGTACATGTGGCAGAATCAAGATTCACTCGCCAACAGCTCAAGTTATCATCTTCAGTTTCTATCATAAAACAAAATTCCTCTACAATGTTATAGAAAAGGTCCACAAAATATCCGCCCGCATTCCGGAAATGCCTCTTCTAAACATCTAAGTTTACGACTCTCCTAAACCCGCCGAGAGCTAAAAAAGGCGCGGACACACTGGTACATAATCACGTGTTGTGAAAATTCTCGCGAATACTACGTTCAGCCACACACGATGTGACAACGTGCAACGCGTAGTGAGCATTCTCGCTAATCAACAATGTTTCGAGCATTCCAATGGTAGGCATAATGGAGAAGTTAGAAATATTAATTCCCAAAACTGTTTGAAACAATAAATAAATATCCATTTCGTCGAGCGCAATTTTAAATATATTTCATCAACAAGAAAAAAAACGGTCCGCTAAATATTCGAACCCGACGTTTAGCTCTATTCGATTTTCAGGGCCAATACACAAAGTTTGAAGGAATGCTTTGGTCTATCTGCGCCTTTAGAATTCAGAACTTCCAGCAGTTTTGGCAGTAAATTGCGCCAAACACGCACTACAGGTGTTTCTAATTAAAATTTCGGTGGGTAGTAAAAACTTGGGTTCGCACCACAATATTATACTCGTATAGCGAGAGAAATACCAACATACTGTCTGCAGTAGCTCAACTGGCGCCGAGCTATCACTTGGAGGCTAAACCCAGACTTTATTACACTTTGACTAAATGAAATCATATATTTAAGAATACTGGTACAACTGCGATCAAAATTGGAGAGAAAACGATTGGCCGAAACCCACGTCACAAAAGTTTGGCGCGTCAAGTCAGAAGGCAAGAAACTCGACCGCAATTTCTTGGACTCTCGGCGACTCATGTTTTTTGTCAGGTGAATATAAAATCATGCGCATTGGCTTTTATGGCACCACGCATGCAGTGGTAGATTAACCCTAAGGCAAGTTTTCGCAAATACTTATAGGCGCCAGGGAATAGAGAGGCGCATGGCAAAGCAAACAAAATGGTCAAAATGGGGGCAAAAATGCGCTTCCTTGTATGTAGTTCGCCATAGGCGAAGAACTGACTTATAAGACGCACGCTCTTCGTCAAGGAAAGACCCAATCTCATTCTCATGTAAAAATAATATATAGACAACCTTAACCTACCGGTGACTCAATGCAGCAGCTAGATGGGCGCCGACTAGGTGCATGTCTAGAACCACTGTCACATTTAATCCGTCTCTATGCACATGCCTTTATAATTTCCATAATTTTCTATCCCACTGCAAGCATAGTAAGTAGTCCTTGCCCCAACACGCTTGTAATAGTACTTGTAACTTGTAGTTGTTGCTACCTTCCGTGGTGTTTCCGAGAAGCTACAACATGGGGTTCTTCAAAAGGCGAGTTAATAGAGTACTTTAGGGTTAGCCACGTATTTTTGATGCCTTTGGTGTTACAAGTATCCATACGCGACGGTGACTGCTTACCATCAGGCGGCCAGTCTGCTTGTTTGCCATCTATGGCATAAAAAAATTAAAACGTGTACTGTAATCCTTGCCCCAACAAACTTGTGTGAAGTTCCCTCACTGTACGATCTCCAGATACAAGCCCCTTCCAGCCGGTTAGGAAGTTTAATTATTGCCGACCTCTATGATAACTTGGACCAGTGGAAGTACACTCTGGAGGAACAAGTTTACCTTATCAGACCGTGAAGTGCTTGCTGGTCGGTTGCACTCTTACCAACGGAACCACTCTGCTGTGACTTTAGTTTCATTACTTTTTGGCAAGTCTATTACTTTTCCGGGCTTAACAAGTATCCAAAGTTAATTTCCCAGGCAGTACCTATGCTAAATCTCATCATACACATTATTTAATTAAAGACAAAAAACATAACAATTATAGGTACAAAATACGTGTTTGTGGAGACCATGGGTTGTTGGGGGACTGAGACCAAGAAGCTCATTTCGTAATATTAATTAATATTATAATTATTCTTAAATTACGGGTATTTAAATAAATATTAATTTTTAAATATGAATAAAAGTTTCCCAGGTAAAAATTAAAAATAAATAAAACAAAAAATAACTGAATTAACTTGTTAATAATGTCACAAAACGGCTTCACCTCAGTAATATGCCTGTCGGAAACAACCAGTGCATCAAGATGCAAGTGAAAAATAACAAATAGACAAGTTAATGTGATTTTCATAATTATACCATTGAAGTTTTAATGTCCGTAGTATTTTTCCTAGCAAGTGTACCCGCCAGGGAACACACGGGCCGGCAAGTTGGGAACACACGGGCTGGCAAGTCGGGAACACACGGCCCGGAGTGGTGCTCCTGAAATAATTAAAATAGCTGGATCTGGGAGCAGCTCTTGACAACCTGCAGCTGGAACACGCCGGCATGCAGGCACTACAGTGTGTCCACTAATTAATTAAGAACATTCGTACTTATTTATATTTAATGCAAATATTCCAAAATAATCACATTCCTATCCATAAAATTCCTCAATAGTGCCTACACGAAACACGTCGTTTGAAGGTGCCTTTACTATATTTTCATCATCATCAGCCAGCAGATTTCCACCGCTGAACATAGGCCTCCCTCTGAGACCTCCACACTGAACGACAGCCTGCTACCTGTATCCACTGGATGCCGGCGACTCTCACAACAACGCTCTCACAATTACTATCTTTTGTAATCATTAAAATAAAATAAAATAAAAATTCTACCGTAAATTTTACACCCCAGACATAAACACAATTCTAAAGACTACTCACTACCACTCAAAAATCTTTCCAGCAGTTGAGGCTGTTATATGAAGGTCACAAGAATAAACGAAACTTATGTGCATCCGCAAATCATTACGTCCTTCTGAGGCAGTCAAAACAATTATTTAATTAAAGAATTTTCAAACTACAAAGCTACGTAGTGGCTTTGCCTAGTCTGTGCTACAGAGTATCCCTCGCACGGTAAACTTCCGGCTGAACTGCAGAGTGAGGTAGCTATATAGAGGCACTATTAGAGATCTGAAGGCGTATTCAAGGGATAATAGGGCTCCGGTGCAGGCCGCGCGCCGCCGGCCACCTGCCACATTGTTACTCCGACGACTCATGGAGGCAAGGAGATAAAAATATATATAAAAAATACCACTCACAATAGACCCGTCTCACAGGAAATTAAATTTTTCACATTTCATCGAGTGTGAATGAACCAGTACGAAACAAATCAGCTGTGCTTTAGAAAAAAGAACAACTGATATATTTCCGTGATTTCTGGACAGTTCCAGATTACCTATTTGAAAAGAATAATGTTTTATTCACATGATTATACTACAAGCTTATAAAGTTTAAGCCCATTTTGGCTTAGCATAAATATTTCCGCGAACCACTTATTATAAACATGAAAGCTAAATTAGTAAACACAGCTAAGCACCGCGGGTGTGTCACAAGCTTAATCCTCTTATTGCGGAAGAAAATTAGATTTCGCTCGAAATAAGGGCCGGGGTCCACTGGGATCGTGGCGGGATTGAATTCATTAGATGCGCTGCTAATCGGGTTGGATAGCCGACTTTAATTTTTATCCTGTTTCACCATCGCTGCTCAAGCTTTTAAGAGACATATATGTTATAAATATCTAGAACATAACCTAAGCTGGAAAATTATCAAAGTTACTATTTATTATTTAATAGTTTTAAAGACCACAAGTTTAGTGTTGAACTAAATACTTCGTTCAGACAATTAATTATATTGCGAAACATGTCGCTAGTTACACAAGACTTGTGATTATAGATGCTTATCAAATTTGTAACTAGAGAAACAACTAACGAGTTGATGATAACTTTCCGTAACTTTTCACTTGCGGCGTCGTGATTTAATCAGAGATGGTGTAACTGGGGCTCGATCTCGACTGTTGGAAACTTGTAGACTTGTAGTGATAATAACATTTAATTCCAACGAGAAACAACGCTCGCAGCGGATAATGAGTTTACTTTAAGTTTTCATTTGCCAACCGAACTTACTGGACGCCGGAGTTTTAAAAGATTCTAGAGGCGACGCAATTTGTATTGTTGAGTAAATCTTGGAATAGATTGTAAGCTTCTTGCATTTATTCTAAACTTTAATTACAAATGATTTTGGTAACTAAATATCTGATATTTTGTACTGATGAATGACTTTGTAGGCGTGGACATGATTAGGCTTATGCCTTACCGTGGACTGAGCAGCCAGTGATGAAGTACGACAGTTTTTTATGGTAACGGTTTTTTTATTTAAAGATACCGTTTTGAACACTTCCGCGCTTGAACGGACTTTACTGACCGAAAATCACGCGACCGCAAACCGTATCTCGGTGCGATAAGATTCACGTTCGCGTGATTTTCCAACTGAACGGATTAGGTGCCGCAATTAGCTGTTGCCCGTAAGGCCCCAGAACATGGGTCATGGTCAAATTTGGGGATCATCCAAAACGAAGCAGCATTCGTTCTGGATGATCCCCAATCTGTTTATCTATATCACAAGATCACTTTTATGACATGAAGGCGATACCAAATGTTTATACTAAGATCCCAGTTCCAGGGCCCACGTGTGAGAACACCTTACGTCCATCAACCCTCCGCATCCGCGGTCTATCTGTATCCCCTTAATCCCTTAAAATAATGTGTAACCTCACGCCTCAACTGAAGAGGGTCGGCTCTCCATTAATATTGTCTCCTGTCTGTCTGTCACTCACTGTGTACGGAACCCAACATAAACAGCTCGGCTGTTGATATTCTTAATTGATATTTAGTTACGTTGACCCTCATATACTGGCGCTTTACTGCTGGGAGGGATGAGGGGGTTAGATCACTTGTAGGCAAGGTCGAGTTTATAGTGTAGTACCTACTCGGCGTGAAGTAGTTTCCAGACTCTTGCCTGCATCACGACTCAGCCTTTCTCTTGCGAATGTATGAGTAACTTACAGTCACGATGATTATTAAATTTACTAATTACCAAGGGTCCATCTTAGTCTATTTTCCTTACTAATAACTTACTTTCTTGTCATTGACTCAAAGTTTGTCTTGATTTTTGATATTTCTTCTTTTTAGCTTTTGTGTAATCATTCATCCCATATACTGTGTTATTTAATAGCTGTTTGTTTTCCATGTCGAAAGGTTTTTAAAGGGTGTCCATAAGTACCTCTCTGGGCTGGCAAAGCACCGTCATTACCGCTAGTGTTGCAGGCGGCAGTTTCTGCTTACCATCAGATGGACCGCAAGCTTATTTTTTTTAAATTATAATAAAAAAGTAAAATTAAATAAACGAGATAATCTTACCCCATATCTAATGCAAATTCACGCCGCGTGGCCAAATACTTCAAGTTTCCGGAGATTCAGCATTTCGACACAAATACGATAGTTTATAGTATAGATCTTCGCGCCAGTTTCGATGAAGTGACCATCAGAATCATTTACTTCGCCCGAACATACAGATACTATCCGTATATCTTACTCCAGTCTGCGACAAACGTTTGAAAGGAAATCTAATAACAAGTTCTTTGTTCGAATATCTTGATTTATCGGATCGATTCCCATTTTCTCCGCAAAAGTAGGCATGTTGTGGACCGGGTCATGTGGGGGAGTGTGCCAGCAGAACAGCTGTGTAAGCGGTAGGGGAGCGACTTCCCGCTGGCGATGTTTGCTGGCCGTCTGACCGACACAGAACGAATAACAGTAGCGTGCGGATGATTTACTGCCCGAGGGTAAACACGTACTGCCAAGCTGGACGCATAACTCAACTGGCTGGCGAACTACCAGTGTGCACTTACTGGTTAGGTGACCGCCAGCAGCCACTTGTAACTGACAGTTGTCGCGTGTTATAGATGACACTTCAACAATTCAGGACTCCACGGAAAAAAACCGAAATCAATAATAGCACTCATCATTATGAACAACTTTTGTTGTGGAACTTTTAACCTTGAAAAATATGGAACAGCTTTTGTTTTTTATCTTAGCGAGCGTGTTGCTTCCATATTGATAGTTGTTCATAATGGGTACGGGCCTATTTCAGCTTAGTATACCCTTTCCACGTAAGCTAGTTTTTTTTAATTTAAAAAAAATATCTAAATAATGAAAGTATTATGGCATGGCGCGTGCGGACGCGAGCGACTCCGCGACTACTCACTAGGAATTATGTCTTCTGTGCTAGGAGTACCTCAGTGACGTGAAGTGTGTCAGCTCCCAGGAGTCCCGTGTGTTGATCGAACGTCTCTCCCGACAGACCAGCGGCTGATGGGATCCACATCACTCGGGAGACTATTCAGGGAACACGTTCGATGTCTCGGCACATACTACCGGAATAATAGTAAATAGGGTAACAGGAATTACGCGGCCCGAGGGACCAGTCTGCCGGAGTGACGGTACGCGGCGAGATATTAGTGAGTGTTAGGTGAAGATACAATGTATTCATATTCATATTTCATTTATTGCTTATACATATACACAGGAGATGGAAAATTCACAGTAAAAGAACGCCATAATTGTCTTTCGGCATGCAAACAAATTTAAGGATCTAAGGAAAAATTAACTAAACAATGAAAAACTATCATCACATTGTACACTATCAAATTAGCTTCAACTACAGCGAATTCACCTACAACTCTTAATTTAATGGCTGTTGTCAAATTATACAAGTCTACTCAAAATACAATAATTATCCTACTAATGTTATAAACGCGAAAGTTTGTATGTATAGATGTATGGATGTTTGTTCCTCTTTCACGCTGCAACGGAACAACGGATCGACCTGATTTTTTGCATGGGTATAGTACCGTTGCAGCTTGAAAGAGGAACAAACATCCATACATTTATACATACAAACTTTCATGTTTATAATATTAGTAGGATAAAAAGTATGATTTTTTGCCATGTTTTTTTATAATTTTTTTCCAATCTTTACAATAGATTCATGTATTGTTCGTCTCTCGCAATATAAATCACAGCTAAATCCTCCATGTAAGTAGTTAGTGTAGATGACACGGCGCGGCGCACAACCGCGCGGGCATACCGAGTCTAGACGAGTGTAGTGTATAATAGTAGGTAGCTCCGACTCTGAATAATCTGTCTGATGAAGGATTGCTCTGCCAGCTTACAGTTCTGCACTCATGGGACCTGCACACTAATACAATCGAAGCTTTCATCCGTCGTTGATGACTATGTTGTAAGAGTGAACGGGTATCTTCTAAGTTTGCGTGCTTCATCTTCGACCACATCGTTGCTTACCAACAGGCGAGCTGGTGGTCAAACGCGGACTTTTCCGTGATAAAAAAATATATCTAGTTTTATTGCTTAGTTACATGGAAAATAAATAATACTTAACTATGATTTGACATTTCTACATGACCTAGATTGATATTTTTATAAATTTTTGACATTCAATTTTGTTTTTAAATTGTATTCTTTATTTATCTTTATTAATGCGTTATCTTTAATGTGTGTAATTAGTGTAATTGAGACGCCCTGATGTGGAAAAAATACAGTTTACCCGACCTATAACAAACGACAAAGCAGATCATCAATTCGATGCCTACGTATATAAAGGTTTACGTTTATCATAAACGATTCAGCATAATTTTTGACGGTCATCCTATAAAACATAATATATGCTTTCATGGTGTTGTACTTTGAAACTCGTTGGAGCCGTTATATTTTTTTTTTTGTTTTCTCGAAAATACAAACTTTTGAAATAATATCCTAAACCCGTTTCGAGCCTACTCCACTTTAAACATTCCAATAAAACAGAGCACGCGCCGAAACGTTTGTAAATAACCGTCGAATAAAATGATTGTAAAACTCAAGCTTTATGAGTTGAGAAGCTCTCAGTAATTACTCCCAGACTTTGCTGTAAGCTCGTCTAGGAAACTTACTACTTAGGGGGTTTATTTCGGCGTATAAACTCATCACTAATCGTACCTATTTTCATGAAAATTAGATCGATGTGTGTTAGAGCTAAGTAGACTTGAATAAGATTAAAATGACTTCTGTTTGGCCGGCCCGATGCAGTCGTATATGGAACATATCGCCTAAAAAGAATCCGATTCACTCGCTCCTTGAAGACACCTACAGATTGTAACTATCGGGGAGCACCTGGGAACATTCATTCCGGCAGTGCATTCTACAGACTAGCGGTAGATGCGGATTTACAATAAAAGTGGAATCAACGCGCTTCGTACGGGTTTGAGATGAGAGCGCATGCTGGCTAGAGCACAGCTAGATGATGCTTACTGGTTGAAGCGAAACAAAGATGCGTCAGAATCTTTTCAAATGCACTGCATTTAATTTAGTCTGTTCAGTTGATGTTGCTTGGATTCGCAATGAGCCCTTGAGCTCTTAATTTAAAAAGTAATTTGACGGTAAGTAACCTACGAGCGGATTTAAAGCGAAAGCGAAATTCTGAACATTAAAATAATTTGCAGTTCTTCTCGAGCGGAAATGTGAAACGTTTTGTGTAAAATTATCGTGGGTTTGAATGAGGGTGCTATTTTAGCCCAACGAAACGTACTTTATACCTACTGAAACAAATTAATTTTTAAAATTATAGTGATCAAGTGCGTGTCGGGTCATATTCAGAGTTTAGCTGTTACTGCAAACAATGACAACTATAAAACAATGTTCACTATATTTTGCAGATTTTCCTAATTATTTTATTGTTCAAAGGAATATAATTTGGTTGATAATATAATCAATGTAGTTATATATAACAAAATTTGTTATATACGTTAGAATTGAAAAGTAACGAAAACTTAAATAAATAACTAAAACCCAAAACTTAAAATAACTAAATAAAAACAAAAACTAAAAGACTATTAGTGTAGGGAAAGGTCCCCAGAATGCTGGCGGCATTGCTACGTTGAATGGCAATGCTCAATTTCTGTGCGAAATAAAAGCCAGCGTTCTGGACACCGGACGTCTCCACCAATCGTCTGGACAAGTCTCGATAAAGGCCCATAGCGGCCGCCCTTTAGAATTAGTTGTACTAAAATTTAAACACACTTAAGCAGAATCCTTAAAAGTTGCATCTGTTCTACATAGTATAAATTAAAGTCGCTTTCCGCGTCTGTCTGTATGTCTGTATGGCCGCTAACTCCTCCTAAACCACGCAACGGATTTTGATGCGGTTTCACCACCAGTTGAATACATTTTCCCGGAAGTTTTATATAACATATAACCCACCCTGGCTCCGCACGTAAATTACACCCGTGCGAAGCCGGGCGGGCGGGTCGCTAGTATTCTATAATCTAGTTTATTTTCAAATATAAACTGCATCTTACGTAAGATTCGTCTCATCCTTGTTTTGAGTGAAGAAAACCTGTAAAAATAATCCTCCCCATAAAACATCTAAACATAGCGATCATAACAATAAAATTAATGGTTTAAACTACATAAAATCATGTCAAAATAGTTGAACATTCGTTTTGTTTGTTACGTTGTAATCCCGCGCGCGTGCTGCATGCGCTCTATTCTATACTAGTCCGGTTAATAGTTATAGAAGCTAGATTAAAAATAAATTGTCGAAATAAACCAAGTAAATAATGAAAAAAAAATTGATCAAAATAACTAACTAAATAACGGTACAAACTTACACACGATTAGTGTTTTTTTTTCTTCTACAGACTAGATGGGAGATTTTACGAATGTTCGTCTATATAGATTTACTAATGTAATACGGTCCGCCTTTTTTTCTGAATAAATTTTTTGCGAACTTAGGAGACATTTGATGCGCTTTAAATATTTCTGAAGTGCCTTTACCCTAAATATGCAAGTATTTCCCTTATATAAATATTACAATTCAAACAAAAAAAAATCTTTCACTGTTTTTGAACGATGGTATCGAAACTGCACGTAATTTTATTTAGCTAAGTGCTAAACAAGTCATTGGTTCAAGCCGAGGTTCGAACCGGGTGCCGTCAGATTGTAAACAGTCACAGTCACTTATACGCCTTTTATTTGTTGCAGAACCAGAAAAAGAAAGCACAATGAGTGAATGAGGAGGATCCTTGGAACGAGTGACGAACAATGTGATACTATGTACTGACACACACACATGACTTCTCCAACCAACCTGACACACACACCGACACATGTGAACGCACACACGCAGCACGACTTCACGCTCACGTACAAACATGAGAACGGCACGTACGAGGGCGAGTTCCACAACTCGAAGGCGAACTTCTCCAACTCGACGTTCGAGTTGTCGAGCGCCAACTTCACGGAGTACGCTGAGATCCCATACTACATAAAGGCGACGTCCATGACCTTCTGCATCGCCATCATGTGCCTCGGCGTGATCGGGAACGTGATGGTGCCTATAGTGATCCTGAAGACGAAGGACATGCGCAACTCCACCAACATCTTCCTCGTGAACCTGAGCCTGGCGGACCTCCTGGTGCTGCTGGTGTGCACGCCCACCGTGCTGGTGGAGGTGGGCTCCAAGCCAGACACCTGGCTGCTGGGCAAGGAGCTGTGTGAGTCTCCACTTCCTTCTTGTACGAACTGGTTCACTCTAACTACACACCACACCATCCACATTATCTTAGGCTAACTATAGTTACACTAACTGTACTATAGTAGGTAATTGTTTTTAAAAATCCTTCTTGTTCTATTTCATTATACAGGGCTACTGGTAATCAGATAACATCCTCTTAAGGCCGGTCTCAGTACATCAAAACAAATAACTATTGTTGCCCTTCCATGCAAAAAAAAACATTTGTTTCCATTAATTCCTGACAAAATATGTATGTATATGAAACAGTAGATTTTTTTTTCGCAAATGTTTATAAGTCATAGAATAAAAGTTGTTTGTTTTGACGCATTGAAACCGTCCTCAAGAGGATGCTAACTGTTTACCAGTAACCCTGTATAAGGAACACTCGTGCAAAATGTGAAGCTTGTAGAGCCAGTGGTGTAGGCGGTGTCTGGTCTGTCACGGACTTCCTTGCTTCATCCCCTCACATCAAAATTTTCTGTGAACCTATAGTGCCTTAATTGTAGATTTCCGAATATTTGTAGTCAAGCACTTCAGCACTTCAAAATAATTCATTTGTATTTAAATATCTCAACTGGTTCGCGCAATATTTTGACATTTAATTGGTCTTCTCTAATCTAAACAAGTTAGTTTCGGATAATGTCGCCGAGATAAATGCAAATTTAGCTCAAAGACATTACAGATCAAACGTGACCGAAGCCGAAAAACTAAACGATAAGGCGATAATATTAGCCAAAAATGGACAAAATTACCGAAACCTACGTCACAACACATTAAAATATCATTACACCGACGCAAAAACTTTGTAACATTCCACCGACACATCTGCAGAGTTGAGGGAGGGAGCCACCGTCTTGTTTCCTAAACAGCACTGACGGTTCCTGGTGGAATACTCGTAGTTCTCTCATATGGCCAACTCCACGGATGAGTTAGTAATGTGTTCTGCATAATATGAGGCAGTTAGTGAAGCGTGTAGAACGCTTTTTTATGGGCATTTGAACATCTGTGACCGATCACAGTCACACTTCTAAACACACTCAATATAAATGCGACAGTTTATGTGTAAGTGTGTATATTTGTCCGCACTCAACTGCGGCTCTTGCGGGTGCAGCAATGATAGGTGGTAGAAGGGGAGTCCTTCCGAAATGTTATTTTTTTTCTGTGACTTGTCTAGTTCTTCAGCCAGAGCTGAGTTTTAAGGCAAGTGGAAGTTAAACAAACCGGCCAAGTGCGAGTTGGACTCGCGCACTGTGGGTTCCGTACCACCACGAAATAATTCAATTATCAAAATAAAATAAAAATAAACAAATATTAAAAACCGACTCCAAAATTAGTAAAATGTGGTATTACGATTACGATTCGGTGAAAGAAAATGAGTTCATACAATTAACCCAATTACCAGTTATATTCTGGTAATGAACAGAAATTTGTCACCGCTCACACTTGGCCATAATTTTTTTTTGCGTTCTATAATCATGCCAAGTTTGACGCTTGTAAGTATTACCGTTTTAACATTAGAGCTAATACATAAATAAGTAAAAAAAAACATTTGTTGTATGAGGGACCCTCCAGTCGCTTTTACTTTTTGACTTATTTAATATTTCTTAGTTATTCCGCCGTAAGATTACATACCTTACTTCTGTAAAAATTTCAAATGGCTATTTATTACGGTTCGAAAGATACAGTTGTTTAAAGGTAGGACAGACAGACAGACATCGTAGGCTTAGTAATAGGGTCCCGTTTTTACCCTTAGTCCCTTGGTACCCCTGGTCCTTAACTGTTGGCCTTTTGGAAAAACTCAGTCACTCAGCGGGCAATAGAGAGAGCTATGCTCGGAGTTTCTTCGCAGGATAAAATCCGAAACGTGGATATTCGCCAAAAAACCAGAGTCACCGACATAGCTGTTAAAATTGCAAGTTGAAGTGGCAATGGGCAGTCCACATCGCTCGAAGAACCGATAACCGATGGGGAAGAAAGGTTCTGGAGTGGAGACCACGAACCGGAAGACGCAGTGTAGGGAGGCCTCCCACTAGATGGACCGACGACATTGTGAGAGTCGCGGGCATCCAGTGGATGCAAAAGGCAGGCTGTCGTTCAGTGTGGAGGTTAAAGGGAAAGGCCTATGTTCAGCAGTGGACGTCTTCTGGCTGATAATGATGATGATGTTTTTACCCTTTGGGTACGGAACACTAAAAATGATGGATAAACAAGCAACGTATTATACCTAATGTGAGGTGGTTTTTACCGCACTTTAGATTCGCATCGTAGTTGGTCTCTCCAACCAGATATAAATAAAATATAAATTTTATTAAACACATTCCATTAGTTTAATTATACCACATACTGTTCCAGTACTTACTCGGGTAATCTTTATGTTTATAATATAAGGTAAAATCTGTTTAATTCTTATAAAATATGATATTTGTTTCATTCGCTACCGATTGAGGATCCACTGCGACTCCTCAGAGCAAATAAAAATACTGAGGGACTACCGCGAACACGAAAAGTGAAGCGACTTTTTGAAACATGTGTGCGTAGTCGAAGTTCGTGTCGTGTAATTCATCAAAATAAGTGATAATATAAATACCTAAGTGTGGAAATATTCCATCCTTCTTCTTATTTACTTTTGTGTTGTTTTTACAGTTCTTAACAATGCAAGAAGTCCATTGTTTCTTTTTAAAACGGATGTTTTCAGTACGACGTTCTGACAAGAAATTCACGTAGTTTTGAATGCGTATGTGTGCGTGAGTCGTGTATTTATAGGGAATTCATATAGTTTTGGAAGCGATTTTGGCGTCACTTTGGCAGTGCGCCGTAGGGACTCTGTATTTTTATTTGCTCTAAGTGCGACTCTAAATACAGGAATTACAATATTTTTAGTGATAATTAACACGAGCTTTCCATTTATTGGGCAGTTTATAATGCGATAACTGGCGGTAACACCGGCACCACTTGATTTTTTTACGATAATGGAATTTTAAAGCCATATCCAATGAAATTAGCATAATGATGTTTATATTTAGCTTCGTCACTTAAGTTACGAAAATACGAGATGTTGTGTGAGTGTGTGTGTTTGTTGCCACTCATCTCCGCGATGGCTGACATTTGATGTGGATAATATTTATAGCAAACTAAGATAATATTGTTACCTGTAGATAGGTTGTGCCCGCCACCATATTGACTAGATGAATGCAAGGCTTCGTTCAGCCGTCTCTCAGTCACGCACTGCGAGTGTCCACAACAAATTGTATTTTTGTGTCTTTCTAACAACAAATATAGCTTAAAAAGTCTTTCATAATCTTTCCCTTATTTCACAAAATGCACATACACATGCCTAGGTAAGTAGATATATGCTTCGTTTAGTTAGGTTTTAAAGCCACGTTGTTCGCCTATAACGTCTCTATTATTACTACTACACATTTACTTTGATTGTTCTGACAATATTTTATTTTATATTTTGTGCGATTTTATTATTGTCAAATTATGTAATTATGGTATGGGTGGCATAAACTGAAATAAATGAATTTGAATTACACCTCACTGATAGCAAAGGGCCGTCCGGTTCTGCCGCTCTCTTGTGTGGAATGTACCTGCTTCCCCCGAAAGTTTTCCCGACGAGTTTCAACTTGAAGCGTTTCAAAAAGTGTATCTACAGCCAGCGCCGGCCCTGTGGTACAACGAGAGGAACGCTCTATAGCAAAGGACGCCAAATTGACAAAAGTGATTAAAAAATAACATTTTGATGTGGCTTCGCGCTTCGGGGAAAGGCATGCGGCGAGGCACACTTGCATTGTTTGTAACCAGCATATCTTTTTTAGGAAATATTTTACATCCTGAATTAGCACATGCACTACATTTTATCCTGGATAAACTGTCGATACCTGTACGATATGTTTTCAGTGACGAAACTAGTAAAAGACAATCTCGCTCTACCGTGATCAAAAGGCTATATAGAGCCGGCGCTGTCTGTAACTACCTCTCCGGGCTGGCAACCGCTGGTGTTGCAAGTTTTTATAGGCTACGGTGGTTTCCGCTTACAATGTGGACTGCATGCTTGTTTGACGCTTTTTTTTAAAAGGGCTTAGACCCTAAATTAACAAATTTTTCTCAGAGTATGGTGTGTTTTCTGTTAGATAATGGGTGTTGTTAAGTACGCTGCTAGTTCGCTGGTTATTCGCTGCTGGTTGCGTGGATATCTAAGTTCATGTGCGCCGCCTTGTTTATTGCACTAGCAAAATTTCACATTACTAGTCCGTCACGTACCTACGTAATCTAAAGTCGTTACAATCTCAGTAGATAGTTTCATGTTTATAATGACAACTAGACATGCAGTTAATGGCAGTTAAGATCGCACGACAGCCTCCACCCACAGTTCCGGGTGACGATATAACCGTCGCGACCTCAGATCATACAAACAAGGGAGATATGCCTTAGTACATTTATCGCTCGTGTTAAGTCGTGTTCAAATGTCTCAGTGTTTCATACATTTTAACTCCAAAAGCTCATTTCGGAGATAGGGCACAGGCTCAAGGAAAAGTGTGGTGACTCCCGCTCCGGCTCGTTCCTGGTGCAAAGGTTGGCCATTGCCATCCAACGCGGTAACGCAGCGAGTGTTTTGGGTACATTTGCGCCGGGAACGGTTAGGGGTTGGTTATTTGAATAGTTTAGTTGTAATTTAACTGATTTTTAGAATAAATACTTTAATTATTAATATGAATAAAAATCAATCAAACTCCAAAAGCAAAAAGAGGGATGTTGTGAAATAAACGTTTGTTTCTCTGTGTGTCTCTCTGTGGCATCGTAGCTCTCAAACGTCTCAACCGATTTTGATTTAGTTTTTTTTTGGAAGGTGGCTTGATCAAGAGTTTTCTTGAGCGTTCTTGATTGTCCTTAGCTATGATTCAAATTTGTTCAGCCGTTTGAAGATTATTATGAGCTCTTTTATCAGCGATTAAAAAAACAATTCATACTTGTTTTCACTATACTACCGCTATACCGTTCAACGCAAAAACTTAAGTAGGTACGGATCACATATCTACTCGTTTTTCACGCAAACTAAGAAATTTGCAGCGACACCAATATACAGTATACAATGATTTAAGTGAAAGTTATCGTTTCCTCGTAATGTACCTCCATACATTTTCGTAGGCATACGTGAGTAGGTATGTGAGTCAGAGATGTGAAGTAGTGAGTACCTGTGAGTAGTGCGACTACTGCGGGCGGCTTCACAACGACGACGTACCTAACTTAATGTTAAAAGGAAACGAGTAACGACTCCGACTAGCTAGGCCCCGCTACTTACACTGCAGCTCGAGACAAACTTCACAGCCGCCCCGTCTTAAACAACGTCATCATCATCATCAGCCAGAAGACGTCCACTGCTTAGCATAGGCCTCCCCCTTTAACCTCCACACTGAACGACTGAATGCCAGCGACTCTCACAGTGTCGTCGGTCCATCTAGTGGGAGGCCTACCTACGCTGCGTCTTCCGGTTCGTGGTCTCCACTCAAGAACCTTTCTTCCCCATCGGTTATCGGTTCTGCGAGCGATGTGGCCTGCCCATTGCCACTTCAACTTGCAAATTTTAACAGCTATGTCGGTGACTTTGGTTCTTTGACGAATATCCACGTTCCTGAATGAACGATCCTGATGACATGTCATGTGTAAACTAGCCGCGCGTCGCGGATTCGTCCACCTTTTAAAGTTTCCCCGCGAGTTTGCATTCTTGCATCGTATCACGTTTGTTTGTTTCACGTGGATTCGATTTTTGTTTCCTATGTAAGGCGCATTTGTCATTAGGTATATCTCAGAGACTACATAGTTTATCTATACTTCTATATTAATATATTATAAAGAGGAAAGATTTGAAGGGTCCACTGCAATAATGAGTAATACCATTCGATCATATGAAATTATATTTAGAAATCTTGTTAGCAAACTTAGCAATATCGCTTGCAGTCTCATGATAAATAATTATGTTTTAAATATTTTGGCTACACGGTTAGAACGCTCAACGTCACAGGTGTTCACGACAATAATGATATTTTTTACACCGTTTATAAATTTAAAACCCAATTATCTTTAAACTAAAGGACATTCATCATTATTGCAGTGGACACTTCATTTGTTTGTTTGCATTGAATAGGCTCCGAACCTTCCGAACCGTTTTTAAAAATTATTTCACTGTTGGGAAGCTACACTATCCCCGGGTGTCATAGGCTATAATATATCTATACCCGTGCAAAGCTGGGTGGACGCTAGTTTTTAATAAAGTTAGTGGGTTGTTATTATTACGTCCGGTGGCGCCCGCGGTAGTTTGAGTAGCTGGTGGGCGGGTGACATTTTGAGATCTGACTATATACCGCTTAACAACTGTTCATCGCTTAATTAACGGTATACTCCATTTTGATCGTGTTACAAAGAATAATAAGATAATTAGAATACCGTTCGTTATTCAAGAAAATGTGGGAAGCCTTCTCAGCATCAAGTTTACAAAGGATTAATAATACCTATCAGTCTTGGTACAAAAATTCGAGGATTTTCCTTAAAATAACACGAGAATGGTATCTGTTTATATCAAAAACAACTTCGACAGGTTCTATACAAAGGTTATGAGTAAAACGTTTCTAAAATGACTAGTAGTAATATGAGTGAATAGGTATTTTCTAAGTCTGCGTGCTTCATATTCGAGCATATCGTCGCTTACCAACAGCTGAGTTGGTGGTCCAACGCGGACTTAACTGCGTTAAAAAAAACCTCAACATAGAGATGTGACCTACAAGGTGTAGCCTATGCAATATGCATTGTTCCGGTTCTGGAGGTACATAAAACCTTTGACGCGCGGCTGCAGATTGCAATAAAAGCATATAAAACAAGACTTTGTTTCATCATAATTATATATGTTTATTTGTTTTATGTTTGTTGTTTAGTCATATAATTGTTGATGGAGCAAAGTACTCCATCGACGACGACGTCCTTTTTGTAATGATTGCTTGAAGCAATCGCATCGGTACGATATCACTAAGTGATTACTGGCGACCCAACCATTCCTCCTAGTTATCCTCAGCATCAGGAACACTGGAAGATGTTGGAAACCCCATACTGGCAAATTCTGTTATCCGCTGAGTGTTGCTCCTATTCTTAGAAATTTTTGTTACTGTAAGATAATCCGGACCACACCTCGCATTCCAAGATCTATCAAACCATTTAAGAAACAGGAATTTTTACATAGAAACTGACGAAAATACATGCATACCTACAACCTAAAAACACCTTTCTGTGGCAGTCGGGTTAAAAACAAACAGAGAGAGATAGAAAGCTAGCTTGGTACAGTTTCCAAATGTGAACAGTAGCCCATACTACTGCCACGTAGATAGATACGGAATAAAAACTATTCAATATATCAGCGAGAGGTCAAAAACAGTTTTTATCTGTAAGAGGGCAGTAAATCTTTGGACAAAGCCACTATTCGTTAGTGGATAATGTGAAAACTATGATACAGAGATGCGGGCGGAATTTACGACGCCGATCACCGACTTCACACCCCGCAGACATCTGCCACAGGGCAAGCGATTCCAGTCAACACATTAGCACAGATTGTGTCTGAAAAAAATGATCCGCCCACCAATTATACGCCAGTATCAACGTCGTGACCTAAACTAAATCGAACAGCGTTCAATACCACCCTGCGCATCTCACCCAAGTTCACTAATGTCTGTATTGTTTGTTCTTTTTTGTATTGTTTCCTCTGAGAGAATTTTGGCGTCGCACCATTGTGCATTTGCCAGTGTCAAGTACTTAATTATTATCAAGTTTGATTTAGTCAAACAAGTCAGAAGTCAGTGTCTAAGTATGTCTCGGTCAATAAAAGTCATGCCCTAGTAAAGTGGTGGAGACTTTATAAGACCCTTCTGTGGAGCTTTGGAAACAACACGAAAATACATGTTTCACCGCGTTATACCATTTTCCACACTAGAACACGTTCACGAACATTCAAATAATCCACCATTGTTGCGCGCTAACTCTCGTAAACGTAATCGTAACACAAGTTTAGGAAAATAATATAATAAAACGACTTGCTTTTTTAACGTTGGCCCCAAAACTCCTTGTTTGTTCTTATTGCGAATAAATTAGATGTCACGTCTACAGGTTACCGAGTCGTTGCCGCTGACCCTGGGTTGGAGGCGGCCCCGGTCGCCTGTTTGTTTGGACATGACGACAGTAAAACGTTTTGTAACAATAATACTCCACGTTTTGGGCTGTTTTTTCTTTATTAATAGACCATGTCGTGTAGTTTAGCCAGGTTTTAGCCTTGTGTGGGGTGTACCTACCTACTACGAACGCTCCACTTGCAATGTCACATCAAGAGACGTTTTGAAGATATTGTTGCCTTCCGCACAAGCTTTGGTCTCTTGATCGGAGTGCACAGCGCTGCAGGAAGCGGCCCCAATGCAGCATCAAGCTCTGCTTCTCACCATTGAGCCATGCTTCCACGGAACAACAGACCATTCTACACGTTCATACAAACCAATTTTTGACATAATTTTACGCCACATTTCCGCCACAGAAAAGAGAAATCTAAACGATATTTTTTTTCCTTTCTATGCTTACCACACAGTTGTGCGTTCCGATGAGATTATACATTTGCCATTAGAATGCTATTGAAGTTATTCGGGTGGCTTAAAACTCTGACACCTCAGGTTGGCCTCTCATTAGGTTAAGGTCATTGTTACAGGTATCCATAGGCGACGGTGATCGCTTTCCATCAGGCGAGCCATTAGCTTGTTTGCACCTATGTCATAAAGACTATCCACTAACGTAACGTACTTTAGTGGATATAACACAACATTCTGTACTTATTGCTTAGCCCGTTGATTAGCGGCCCATCCAATGTTCACTGTTCTCCGTGCAGCGCCTGACCATGTCCTCTCGTCCCAGGTGTGGCAGTTCCATTCGTGGAGCTGACAGTGACGCACGCGTCAGTGCTGACCATCCTGGCGATCAGCTTCGAGCGGTACTACGCCATCTGCGAGCCTCTCCGCGCCGGGTACGTCTGCACCAAGACCCGGGCGGCGCTCATCTGCGCGCTCGTCTGGTTCTTCGCGGCTCTCTTCACCAGGTAATACTTACTAATTGACAAACTTGAGTTCAACTGAACAGAGTGGTTTTCACACATTTTGTTTACATTGGGAATCACTCACGTAATATTAAGCCGGTTACCTCCTATTTCTGGGTAGCGCAGGTTACATTTCGTACTTCTTTAGGCACTTTTTGTGATGGGGGAAAAGCACGGAACTCGCGTGACCGTCACGCTCAGATACTCGTTCGGGTAAAGACAGTTCAAGTCAGCTAAAGCAGCGAGAGGTAGATTTAGTCAACTTTGATGAAGTTATATGATTATGTACGGGATATTTACCGTAGTAAGATTGTGGAATGAGCTCCCGATATTTAGGCTCAGTTACATGCACCATGTAACTCATAAACATATAACTTTAGTGAACAACCGTGATAGTTTAAAACAACCTTGATAAAGTTTTCACTTCTGTCGTGTGCTCTTAAGCGTGTGGATAATAAGCTTACGTATGACCGCCGCCTTGCCTGATGTTAAGCGATGATGCGGTCTACGATGGAGCACGCTTGACTAGAAGAAACTGATTTACTCGCAAACTCTACAGACAGACCGGCTATAGTTTCAACTGCATTCGGCGGTCTATTCAAAGATGAGTACGGGCGCGGGTTCCTCTCGCTTTGTCTCACTTATGCGGTTGAAACTATAGTCGGAGTAACCGTCTTAATTTTACGTGAGTTTCTCTCATAATATTAACAAAATGTTGTGTAAATTGAATTTGGGTGTATGGCAGTATGATGTAGGTATCTTATAGTTTAGGGAAATTTGTCAGGCAGTCTGAACGATCATCAGTCGGAACCTACATAATTATAGTAAGTATATATAGGAACCGTTTCAGTCGAGTATTGCGTCGAAAGTGAGTGGATGTAAACAGGAGATGTACTGGACGGGAGGTACAGATGGGTAGATACGGCGAGGTAGCTTCCTAATCTAAATAATTTATTGCCAGATAGAATTACCGAAGCGCTAATCGTGATTAACGACTCTGGCTCTGAATAAACAGGCTCCGGCTGGAACCGCGTTCCAATATCAACCAAAATATAAACAACTGTGAGCTTCAGGAATACAAGGAATCCTAGAGCGCGGTACAACCGCGGAAATAGTTGCCCATCGCTCGCGTGAACAAACTGATTGCATCATCTTTACTAAATATCGTAATCGTAAAGATACTATCTCGTGTTAGTGCGATCACTTCTCAAAATGAGTTTGTTTGTAATTCGCGCAAATAAACTGCATCGTTTGTTCGTACGAGCGTTGTGGCCAATATTAGGACGGCGCCTGCAATTTCAACTCTGTGATGCTGAAAATCTTTTTATAGGTACTTCGCTACAATATATCGGTTTGAATTGTTCGTCTTGACAGTAACAGCTGTTTAACTAAATCAAAAAGTGTTTTGCTATACAGTTGCAGTGATGTGTGAGTGACGCTTACTTGATTAACATTATTATCAGCAAGTTTAGTGATGACTCCCAGGTGCTACCTGTAGTGATGAGATGAGACCCATCATTATCGGCACAGACATCTGACACAGTATGTGATTACATGTCGATACTGTTATAGTATTTTCTAGACTAAACTTAACAGCAAGTACATTATCTAAGAATTCAACTAATTTGTTTTACTTGAATTTCATTGTTACGGTGGACCATTCTAAATTTTTAGCTTACCGCAATCGTAGCTTCACTGTACGAGAGAAACGTTTACCCGAACCATTCCTTCAATGCAAGTACCGTTCTTTATCAATCGTCAAATTCGATAAAATGCTATAGAATCTATCATAGCTAGTACTGATCATATGGCATTTTATCGAATTTGACGATCTCAACTGTCAAATTGACGGTCGATAAAGAACGATACTTGCACTGCTGGTTCGAATCCTGACGATATTTTTAATGAGCCACTGTAACATCTAAATCTGATAAGAGAAGAACATAGACTTGTTAAATTTGGGAGAACGCTACAACAGAATCGTGACCAGTGAACACGTAAATACAGTCATTGCTTTTAGAATTAAGTTTACACTCGAAACTGACTTTGAGTGCACATAATGCTGCCTCGGCTTATTTTTATTAAAAAAAAACAATTTATCATACTTATTTGGAAGCACATTTATTTTAAATCTGCACTAAAAGGTAACCAAAAAAGTTAAATATCTCACACAACACTAATAAAATTAACTGTAGTCATGTTCATCATTTCAGCCAAGAAAGTCCACTGCTGAACATAATATTATCATTTTAGCTATAGGATGTCCACTAATGAACATTTATTATCCTCATTTTAGACATGTCACAAGCACAGTCACAAGGCATTTCTTTAATGGTCATTATTTAGTCTATGGTTCAAACAAGTGTCAAAATTGTTTTACTGTCTACAGTCAGTGTATTTCTCACCCGTTCTCTTGTTACAAAATACGCTGGTTTTTACTATAATTCTGCACCGAACTCAAGTCGTCTAAGTAGTTCATTCAACCTCCTTTTTTACATATTTTTTTTAATGTTTAATAGTCTATGGCAGCTATCATAAACAACTCTGGATGACGTACAGCGACGGTGGGAAAGTGCCGAGTATGAACAAATAGCCACATTTGTCTACCTTTCCGCCGCCGCTCGCGCTTTAACGTTTCACTTTTGTCTGCATTTGACAAAGTTGCTATTCAGAAATGTAGAGTGAAAAAATGTTAAAATATGCGACACTTTTGTATTGTTTAAGTACGTATCAGTGGAAATGCAGGCTGGAGATGATATTAGTTCTGCGGCTACTTTGTTACTCTATAGAAAAGATATATGGTAAGGTAGCGAGGTGGGTGTGAACGCATCTGGCCTAAATCAGACTTGATTTTTGATAGACTACCAGTTAGTTTATTGGTATCGCTACAAGTTTGTCGTGAAAAATCTTTAAGTAAGCCATACTTAAATTTTATGCGATAAACGGTTCAGCGGTAAGTGTTTTTTTTTTATTAAATGAAAAAAGAAACATTTGAACTGGACCGATAACAATAATTAATTTATAAGGCATAAAATATATTCCTTATTTGTCTGATCTTAGGTTGGTTACCTTTTATATGTAATGCGATGAGAAATTGCTTATTAATCAAATTATCTCTAAAACATCAACAATTAGTATTGAAAAGTGTTCCACATAAATGATTCCTTCTGCTCAGCTCTATTTCCGAACGAAACTTCCCCGATATTTTATACCCTCCTATTTCTCAATCGATTTACCATATGAATGGTGCCACCAGCTTGCTCGAGATATATGGAAACTTTATAGTTTTATATCAGCTGGTCACTCCGTCCAGTATGGAGGTCTCTTCCTTAAGATTTCTTCACACTGCGATTGTTCATTTTGTGACTGACAATTCGTCTTAGATTGGTTAATGATGTCGTACATTCTCGTCATCGAATATTATTTACTGAAAAATGTTTTGTGTAACCATTTATTTGTAATCATCATCATCATTGACAGTTCATTCAAGCTCCTGCAGGACATGTCTCCACCCTCTTTCACCCAATGTTCACATTCCCTGTTTAACGCTAGTCTTATCCATGTATTTTCGCAAAATTTGAATATGTCATCCCGTTACCAGCGGTAACGGGATGACTGGTCTTCCGGATCTACGCCTACTCTCGCGTGACCTGTCCATCATCTGCTGTCACCACATCTGGCCAATTGTCTTGCCCAACGCCACTAGAGTTTAGTTGTACGGGATCCGATGTTTTCCACTATGATCTTTCTTCGGATCCCCGTACTTCTCAGTCTGTCGTGCAAAGTTATGCCTAACATGGCTGGCTCCATGTCCCGTTCTGCGACGTGCATGTGATGCAGTCTTCTTGGCAAGCGTCCATGTTTTGGCACCATAACTACATTTTTGTAGGTTGCACACATTGGTTATACAGACGAGTTTTCAGCCATTGCGGCATTTTTCGATTTTTGTATAAGTATATGTCGTCTAGCTTGCCAAATAACTTACCTAAAAAGTAAACGAAACTTATACTATGCAAATTTTAAAAAAACTACATCCTGTGGCTATAGAATAAATAACAGTACAAAGTATGATTGTTAATTTTAATACTTGTAGTACAATTTTTTTTGTCAGTGGGTTTGTTTATTTCAAAATACGATGGTGGATCACGCATTGAACAAGTTCGTGCTGTAGTTAATAAGTAATAGTAAAAAGAAATTAATATAAAATCTGAAAACCAAAAAAATTACAATAATCCTCGTTAACTTTGAATGAACGAAAGAACGGAGCTCATCGAGATGAGCGATCGGAGTTATGTCCGCGATGGAAAAGCCCTAACCCAGCGGCAGTAAAGTAGCTCGCGTCCTGCCTTGTCACGACGTTACTTGCAAGCGGAGCATTCTTAGCTTTGCATTTTATTGCCTCTTGTAAGCCCGGGCGCTGTTACCCGCTTCCTGGCATGTGTGAGCGGTGACGGTCGCTGTGAATGAATTCAAGAGTTATTTCATTCTATAACGGACAGCAAAAAGTATCGTCCATGGGGAAAGAGCATTATTAACTAGACATCGCAAATTCTTATAGGTATTTTAACACGCTCTATTTGATAATTATATAGGAAGGCATCAGAAACGCTGGTGTGACGACCTTGACTCATTCCGGAGAGGTTGGAAAGAGGTGGCGGAGGACCGAGATTTATGGGGGAGACTTAACAACATTTTTATTATTTATGTCTACGAGAGCAAAAGAGCAAGATATCCAAAAACTGATCATAAACATAATGCACTAACATAATATTAAGCAGTTTCGGAATGTAGACAATTAGTCATTCGCATCTTACGACTCTACAAAAATGTGTAAACACAAAGTACCATCCGCGAATCACTAAAACTATATCAGTAGGTCTAGGTACCCTAAATGTTTGTAATAGCACAGGAGACATAGTCACTTTTTATTGAAGTCGTGCGTGTCTATCCTCATTATTGGTTTCTCGTGTAAACAGTAGATGGCGTTGTAATAGATCCTCGTAGGGACGCCATATTGCATTCGGACACTTTGTTCGTTTTGTTCATTCATTTTATTCGTTGCAGTGCTTCGAACGTTTGTTTGGTAAATGTAAAATAAAAAATATGAGCTTAATAATAAAATTTATAACGTTATTCAGAAACGTTTCATAAGCCTGCTATAGCTAACATGCGCCTTTGTCACGTTTTTACACGAGACGTTTTTCACCATCAAGAAGTAGACAAATAACTGTATAGATAAACTTATCGACCGTGTGTGAATACGGAGATGAGAATTAGTTATATCGAGGGACTTGTAGATAGATAAAAGCTATAGTTTACTATAGTGGTAGGTAAAAATGAACGAAAAAATTTAATGTGGTTTGAACATGGAACTAAATATCAAGAGAGGGTGATTTGAACATTGCGGCCTTTATTTGTTGAGATCAGTTTTTATATTTCACTAGCGAACCCGCCCACCCGGCTTCGCACGGGTGTAATTTACGTGCGAGGCTGGGGTGGGTCGCTAGTTATATTTATATAAACCTTCCTTGAAAATTCCTATATTATATTTTCAAAAAAAATAGGGATCCTTACTAAAACTCAAATAATGTAATCCGAGGTGTAAAAAAATAAGATTTACAATTTTAACTTCGCGTGTTTGACAGTTCTAAGACAAGACAACGTCTGTCATGTAAGCTAGTACTAAGTATATAAAATGGTAAAAACACGTACCTCAAAGATTTTTTATATACTAGATATGTAAAGATTGAGTGTTCAATGAAAGCACAGCGATCATTTGCGAAGCCAATCTTTGTTCGATTGACATTATCGATACGTTTCTGCGCATGCGCGCTGGAATACCAGTAATACCAGTGCATAGATATTACCGCATAAAATGGATGAAAAAAAACGGAGTAAATGAACTTACAAATTACAGATTCTGATCTAAAATATTAATACTGTAATTGGGCGTCTCTTTGCTAAAATTCATGATAATAACTTGTTTTTCTTAAGAAGTATTAAGTCAAGAAAAGTAGATGGCTATAAATAAGAGAATTTTAATGAACGCAAAAGTTGTGTCATACCTACTAAAAAGTGGAAATATTAAGGTGTTTGTTGTATCTGTATGTAGTTCCGTATAACATATAATAGTTTTAACATAAGGTTTGATGAAACCTCTTTTGTTAATTGATCTGTGGCTAAGGTTTGGCACACTTACTTATCACAATAAAAAAGACGAATAATAGTTGATAGTGATGAAACATAAGTGTTAAAAACATGGGTATATAAATTTCATGCCTTTGGCAACACCAAACAGTTTTGAAACGGCGTTGTTATATTTTCGTTTTCTTATAATTTTGCGAAGATATACAGCAAGTAAATTGAATACTGACTTTTGTGATGTGATGTTCGTAGACTTATCTTTTTTGTGGGTGTAATTCTTATATGAATTCAAGACACAACTAGTGTTTTTTTTTAAATTAAATTTCGCGCGTTTTGACATCGGAGGCTACTTGACGTGTGGCGGGGCGATCGAAATAAGATGCTAGTACTGGCACCTTATGATTGGTATCATTTTATGATACGCTACTGGGAATCTTGTACATATTTTATCTAAGACGTACCTATTTAGGAACATATTCGGATATTTGCTCGTTATTGTCATGGTGTTCCATGGTCATGTTTATGAGCGGAAATTAGGCGTCAATGGACTCATGGTAGGTATAACATGACTATGATGTTTATGTATAAAAATAGGCTTAAACTTTTTTCAATACTCCTGAAATAAATGTGCTTCCAAAAACAAAACATAACTAGGTATTGAGTGTACTTACTGATTGAAAACGCCTTCGATCGAACTTTATCACGAACTGGCCGTCCCGTGACCGAGGAAGCTTGTGTGTTTGTGCCGCCCAGCCGCGTCAGCGTCAGTCGTCAGAACTAACCGAGCGTCGCGAGACGTCACTAGCGAACCCTTTGAGCAGCAAGGTAACAATATTCGCTTCTAATAATCTATGTCACAGCTATAATGTACAAAGCTTTATTCATTTGTTTGTCTGTTTTGTATTAAGCGAGCCTGTTTGATTTTCAACGTTGTTGCTTTTGAAATAGAGTTGAGAATCGGGGAGTCGTTTTTTTCTGTCCAGTCCACGGCTTTTCTCGCACTATTAATTTTTAGTCGCATGTAAATGTCAAAGTGTTCGTTGTAAATGGTTTGTGTCCGAGGAAGACGATGGTACGCTAACTGATGCGCTGCCAACATAAATAGTTTTACCTAATGTCTAGCGATTCTTGTTATTTATGATGTATAAAAAAGGTATCGTATTTTGTGCGTAAAAACGTGACACGCAGTCTGCGTGTGACGTTTTGTTAACTAACTACATCCCACTGAATTATACTATTGTACAAAATTAGGTTTCATAAATGGGTAATGTAATATCATACGGTTACGGTGTTGGCTTTTATACTAATCATCGTTTTTACATCATCAAGAACGTGGAGTTGAAAAAACATAATTTTTATTATTATATTTTTGTTGTTTTGTCGTGTAACCAAGGACCCTGTAGGTATATACCCTGCGTGTACCTAACTAATGATGGGGAAGAAAGGTTCTTGAGTGGAGCCCACGAACCGGAAGACGCAGCGTAGGTAGTGGATGCAGATGGCATACAGTCGTTCAGTGTGGAGGTTAAAAAAGGGAGGCTTATGTTCAGCAGTGGACGTCTTTTGGCTGATGATGATGATGAACTAATAGAACAACAATAAAAATCTCTCTTCTCAAGCTTTGTTTGCCAGCTGTATGCAAAGTAGGGGTAGAGTTTTCACCCTCAATACACTAGTTTAAAAGTGCATGGCTATCTCGCTCGCGCGTTTCAACATTTTGAAGGTATAAAATCACTGAGTGGCCGAATTACAAAAAAGAAAATATTTTGTTCATTATAGTACAAATATTTTGAACAAAGTTTCATATCAATATCAATCATTTTGGCGACGGCTTTCAGAAATAAACCTAGCTATTTGATTTTCCTCCTTTTTAATTTTCCCGCTCAGTGAATATCTTCAGCTGTATTGAAATGCGCGAGAGAGAGAGAGAGAGAGACATAGCCGCGAGTTTTTAACCGCAGCGATGCAAAATCTCAAAATATTACCGAGAAGCCACGTACTTTATAAGTGCATCGTCCGTTTTCTTTTGTTAGCATCCTCGTTGTTTACGTGGATGTGACTGACGTGTTTGTATTTTTATGCTAAAAATAAGGAACATTCTTCTAGTAAAGTGCATTAACACCACAGAAAGATCTCTCTCTGTGATTAACACAATGTTACTGTGGCTTACAACGTTGCAGGAAAATAAACAACGTCACTGGTTACCACCTACCTAGCTACTTGTACTCTAATATTATACGAAATATACATACTTAACATTAAAAATAAATATTTGTTTATTGATTTATCTGATATTTATCTGCTAACAATTTGGTAAGACAAACAATAATTAACACATTGTTATTACATAATAATATATATATAATATGGGGTTTAATTTGCACAACTTAAAAAACAGAAAATTTACTAAAACCTTAGTTATTATTATTATAATAATGTTTGTATGCAGGCGAGATGCTGGTCAAACGCAAGTAATTTTTTTTTTAAGTTCCTTATTTAAAAAAACCTCTTTAATAATTAATTATTATTCACAAACGTAATTTTGAGTGGAACAAGTCCTTTGCCAGTAATAAAAATAATGAAATTATTGTACTTTCAAAATACCAAAAGACCAGAAAATAAATGTACTTATATATCTATAAACAAGTCAATAACCGTGTAATTTCCAACCTCCATAAATAAATCCTACGCTACGATCGTATCTGGTAACTTTGCCCATAACATCTCTACATTAATTCTAATTACCGAAAAAGGACATCACTATTCAAGATAGCCACAAATAAACATTGCCAATGAAACTTTCTCCGTCTCCCACTAGGTATTTTATTGCTTTACACAATATGTAGCGGCAGTAAGGGAAACTACTTACCTACATACTAATATAATTAATTATGTTCCGTACCACGATTACGTTACCTGTCACTCGTAATCGTACTCGTGTCATCCCGTAATAGTTTCATAGAGTCGTGACACAGAACGTCACTTTCGCTAAATGTTTCCGTGAAAATTTTGGTTACTTTCGAATAATGTCACTCGAAAAACTTCATTTTCGCACAACGTCAATTTCTAGTACCTATAAACTACGGAACCATAAACAGTGAGTTTTGTTAATTCTGTAGTGAAAGTTTTGTCTGTGTATACAGTAGACGAAGTGTCCATACTGTATGCTATATTGTATTGGTTTGTCGAACTAATGGCCTATCAAAGAGCGGCCTAGGAAGTAGAACGACGTCACCCTTTTTGGCTTTGGAACTCGAGAAATGAGTCATCTCAATGAGATGGGATTGTTCACTCGATTCCGGAAACCGGATCCGGCGACATCCGTGTCTTCCGGATATTCTATATTATTTAATGATTGCGGATTTAGGTGTTTCGTTTAGGAGTCACTTGGTTTGGGACAATTGAATAACACAAACAACACATTATTTAATAAAGTTATATGATTATTTACGGGATATTTACCGTGGTAAAGTTGTGGAATGAGGTCCCGATATTTCGGCGCATTTACATGCACCATGTTCACGGGAAGACACATATAACTCATATAACTTATATATCACTTCTTCATATAACTTTAGTGAACAACCGTGATAGTTTAAAACAGTGTTTTACTTTATTTAGTTATTATTATTACCAACAATCGATGCATAAACTATTTATGTTACAACCTAGGTCGTTGCGATGGCGACAAGTCGACAACTGTATAGTCACTTGTAAAATTAATGATAGATTCGATAAATCAAACTTCAGCATTTATTAATCGACTTCAGGAGAAAGAAGTTCTCAATTTGGTCTGTTTTTAAGTCACTATTTATGAATCAATTTACGTGATTATTTTTATTATGCAGCGGAAGCCTTCGAGGTTGTCCCACAAACATTTTTCAAACAGCTTTAATAGTAAGAACTTAGTGTAAGAATTATTTAGTTCGAGCATTAAAAAAAATTAAGTTGCTGTTTTTTATAATTATGATAACATTAGTGTAAATAGAAGGCAGGATCCGGCTGTAATCCGTCCGGCAGTCCGGAGCAGTGTCCGGCTCCGTCAGTCCAGTGTGTAGGCTGCAGAATTAGTTTGTCAGCATTATTTAGTCGTCTCCAAGTCTCCGCCCACTCTACATCTCTACTAATGGGACGTGATGTTTGTTCGCTAGTGATTTTAGCCAATTTATAGATATTCTTACTTAGCCTGTAGAACCAGCTGTCCATGTACAGATAACTAGCAGCGCCGCGTGGCTTTACCCATCCTTCAGGAATCATGAATTTACCAAAATGTTCTGAGACATTGAACTTAAAAACTTTCGCGTGTATTAATTTCAATGTGTGAAAAATCGCGAAACTTTTAAAAGCATTATATTCTTAGACCTTAATTAGAGTATACCATAGGTAAAGCTACTGCAAGCCTTTGACGAGCGACCAAATAATAGTGGATATCAAACAAAAATCTATTAGATCCATAATTTTAAGGAAAATTTTAAATATTAGATAGATATAATAACGAGTTCAGCTCCGTTCAATGAAATTCTTAAAATTAAACGATTTCGTTGTTTAATAATATAATAATCAGGATTAGCATGGAAAATTTAGAAAGTTTAAACATACAGTCCACACGCACATACAGGTTGATCCTTATCACAGAAGTTATCTGTAATACCTGGAGGAGCCCGTGACTTACCTCCAAGTTTCTGGTTTTCCGCTTTTTCCTGCAATAAAAGCATTGTGTGTCCGATCTCATGATGTGCTCCATTTGGTCAAATAAAATTATTCGTAGTAAAAAGGTAACTTTGGACTGAGAGGGAGCTATGCGTCTTGCACACGGCGCAAGCAATCTGCTCAACTTAGAACCGCATGCAAAAATAGGATTTTACAACAACATGATGCACCACATTTTTTTATCTCTAAATTTGGTGAAATTTTGTCTATATTTTTGGAGGGAAACTAAGACAGCCACCAGGGCCCCGTTTCTACTAAACCAATTGTTTTTAAATTGTAATTGTTTTTTATTTTATATCGAATTGTCTCAAAATTGACAGTTTTGATTTTTTTTATACTTTAAGTATCATAAGTTTAAATTTCGGTCAATTACCCAAAATTTACACTTTTGACACTTAAAGTATAAAAAAATTTGTTAAGTTAATCGGGGCCCTGGCAACACTGACGGAGAAAGCACAATGAATGTCATATCACTAATAAGTTTGCTTTTTTATTTAACTCTGTTCCTAAGAATCTTTGTAAAAATGCCAACAAAAGCCAATAAAAATGTAACATTTAATGTTATTTATGGCCAATAAATATGTCTGATGTCTGTGCACTTATATAATGATATGTGCATATTGTTCATCTTTCTCTAGTTGTGCAAGTTACATGCACCGTGTACAAGATTCAACACTTTCATATGTACGATATTAGTGAGATGGAATCAATATTGAATTTTCTTAGAACGATCTTTAAAAGTGTTATAGTGATATATTATTAGTTCACCTCGCAATAATAATGTAAAACTTTTACAACCACTTACAGGCATCTATTAAAACATATTTTTATATCTTTTACAACGAATTGGAGAGAACTTTCCAGAAATCTAATTTAGTAAACTGTAAACGAAAATTTCGTCGTCTTTGAGATCTCGTAAAAATTCTTGAAGAATAGCAAAACTTGTTTATTATTTTACTTTATTTTGTATTATTATGCTGGGAATAGCTTCTGCAGAAATATTCACGTCGTCGTGTGAACTCTGTGAATGTTCCCTCCACACTCTCGCCGTGAATATACTATATACATATAAACTTCGACACATGTTTAATCTCAGCACAATTCAAGTCGTTAATAATTCAAGTATATTATGTATTGACTCTAAGTTAATGTCAGATGTTGCGAACATTTTATACACTCAACATAAAAAACCGACTTCAAAGTTAGTAAGCCTGTAACAAAATTATTGCTGTTGCGAAATCAACAATATTAACAGACGCTCGAATACTAAGAAACTCTTTATTGTGTACACTAGAAATAAAAATTACAAACAACACTTAAAAACACTTACGGCTAGTGCCACAGTGGCGTTCCGCACTCGTTAATTTTATTAGAATTGGTTCAAAATCAAGAAGAAAACTTGAGAAAGCCAAAGTTAATGAAATGTTTGTGAGAACACCTCGAGAGTTTCCTCTACATATTTTTTATGCCAATGGTGACAAACAAGCAGATAGGCTGCCTGATGGTAAGCAGTCATCGTCGCCTATAGATACTTGTAACACCAGAGGCATCACAACTACATTATGATTCGATTGGCGAGTTTATCTATAAACTCGCCAATTAAAGTACCCCATGTTATAGCTTCTCGGAAACACCGCGGAAGGTAGTTCAAAAAAAAGATAGAACAATAACAAGCAAGATACAAGAACAAGGAAAGAACAAGAATCACATTCAAACATATCGGAGTAAAGTGTACATACATAAAAATATAAAAATATGGACCGAATTTACAACCTTTCTCATGAAGTAGGTTAAACAGTTCAAGGAAATGATGAAACCTTAGGTTAGTTATAACAACAATATTATAAATATAACGGCTAAACGATATATCTACTTTTTATTACTAGACCGACTGTTAGTACCGACTTGTATCCAAATTATGGCTTATTTTGTTTGAATAGGTTTTTAAATGACTCTCTCAAACACATAGACATCCGTGCATTACTGTGGTGGTATTTCATGAATATTCTCACTATAGTAATTTTTAAACTTTCGCGATTTGAACACATGTTTTAAATGTTTATCGGGACTTATCACGTATTATTTAATATAGGTAAAAAAATAATAATAATAATATGTACCTTACTATATTTGAGAAAACTAACAAGCTTTTAATTAAACGATGGACTTGCACTAAATGTGACTCGGATTTGCTATGGTCCACATCTGCACTCGTCCACCGCCTCCCGCGACAGTAATGCACTTCGGTAGTTAGTCAGTTATTCTCAGTAGTCTGCATCAAGTATTGAAACTTTGCAAAGTAAGCTACTATCATAAGCTTGTTTCATTGTAGGCACTTGTGTAGTTAGTTTATTTAATCGTCATTCAAACCATTTTGTAAATAATTCACTGTAGAATAGTTTTCATTTCGTTGTGATTCCAAAGTATACGCGAGCTGACATAAATACACTTAACTAATAATTAAGAGTTCCTTTAATAAAAGCAGCCCTTCATTTTTTACATTTCAAATAACATTAAACTAAAACAACTAAACTTAAAACATAACATTAAACTTTATGTCTATTTTTAACGGACGAAAAAAGGAGGAGATTCTCTAGTGTATATACTTTTTTTCTTGATTCTTCTCCGTCGTAGTTTTGTCAGCTTGTTCCGTAATCTCGTTGGAATCATTTGTATATAGTCCGTGTCGGCACCTGTATGTAGAAGTTATCTATACATTTAATTGCATGTTTTTATCATATATTTTCTTTTGCAGTCCAATCCTGGCGATCGCGGAGCACCACGAGGTGACCCGGGAGGACGGCAGCGTGTCCGCGCAGTGTCTCACGCAAGTCGTCACCTTCTGGCCGATCGCCTTCTTCCTCATGATCATCGTGCTCCTGTACCTGCTGCCACTGATCATCCTGATAGTTCTCTACAGTATTATAGCTAAAAACCTCATCACGGCGGCCTCCAAAGTCGTCATGAACAAGACCTTCGACCCGTACAACGCGCGCGCCAGGAAACAAGTCATACTGATGCTGGGGACTGTCGTCCTCTGCTTCTTCCTGTGCTTGATGCCGTACAGAGCTCTCACTTTGTGGATCATCGTAACTCCGGCGGAGTTGTACGACGACCTGACGCCGGAGAAATGGTACAACATTCTGTACTTCTCTCGAGTCATGTTGTACTTGAACTCTGCTATAAACCCGATCTTGTACAACCTGATGTCGTCCAAGTTCCGACTCGGCTTCTGTAAGGTCTGCATCTGCTACAACAACTCCGAGGAGTCGAACCGGAGAGTAACGAGGACGGTCACGAACGGCTCCACGACCAGCAGCAGCCTCACGAGGACCACCAACAGTCTGAAGAAACTCTTCGGCCACAGAGGAAGCGTCGACAAGAGCGACGGCGCCGACTCCGACACCAAAGACGATGGGGAAACGCGAAGTTTGTTCGGTAGAATATTCGCGAATAAAACTTTCGTTCGACAACAGTCCGCTCCGGTGTGCTCGGCGGCCAGGCCTGCCGTCATGAGCCGCATGAGGAGCGAGGGCAGCATGCCGCACGTCGTCGTCGCCTCCATCGAGGACAAAATTGGTCATTCCACTAATAGTAAAGTAGATGAAGTGGGTCGCGCCGCCGGCTCCTTGAGACGGAGCGTCCTCATACACAGTGCGAAGGCGCACAGCGTGGACGGAGACAGGAAGGTTCACTCGCGGCACATGAAGGTCGACTGCGTGGTCGCGTTCCAGAAATGTAAGAGCGTTGATTACGAGCTGCCGGAAAGTTTCGTGTGATGGAACTTCTCCGAACTGTTAGTTGGTTCCGCGTGCGCTCGTTTTGAGGACGCTGATTTCTCGTAGGAATAAAACTTAGGAAATAAAACACGCTATTCAAATAGGGTTGATTCGTTTCCGAGAACTAAACAAAGTAAACAAGTTTAGTGAACGTACATTTGTAACTAGTTTAGTGCGTCCTGTATACAGACGAGGAGCAATCTAATTACGGTACCTACTGATGTAGGCTCATGTAGGGGGTTCCTTTCATTTATTGGATACATGTTGGATTTTCTGAACCCTTTTAATTCTAGTTTTATTTGCCGGACATTTAAGATGGGGTCGGAGGTTGGGACATTTTTATACTTTTCTTATAAAGTGTACAAGTGTACATTTTTCGGCGACCACTTGTCAGATTTAGATGAAACGTGGTAAGGATATTTAAATTAGCAAAACGAAATTAAAGTAAGAATTGATTACTTATTTTAGTTTTTTTTTTTTTTACTTTGGACTAGGTTAACGTTTGACCGCGATCTCGCCTGATGGAAAGCGTAATTTGACCAGCTGCGGATTCTATCCTGGTACATAACTGTGGTAGAAACAGAAAATTTAATCATAACATCCCACTTGTCTTACTGGTCACATTTCTCTACGGTACATTCTCTACACTGCACTGCCTACACTACACCCTGCCTGTGAGTACTTAGTTATGTTCAATGTTTCAACTTATTCAAATATAGACTATTTACTATTAAGTAAGTCATTATTATGAAAGGAGAAAGACTTGCGTAATTTTATTTAGATTAATTTAGTATAAGTAGATTAAATAATAAACTACGAGTATTACAGCGTTAATTTATATAACGTTATTAAAACTGCCTGTTAAAATTAAATTTATTTATTTTAGAAGAGAAATTATTTGAAGTTTAAAATTAAATATTTTGAAAACGTGTTTTAGTTTTTTTTTCTTCGTAATAGTGTTTTTTAAAACTTTTAATGATATATTTTATTAAATATACACAACCCTCACTACACATTAAATGATAAACTATTTAAAAATTAAACCCTTTTTAAATAACGAAACAAAAATTTATTCGAACGCAGTTTCATCATCATCATCAACCATTATCCGTCCACTACCAGGGTCACACGAAACGGAGGTACCAAGTCGAAAGGAGGTCATTGTACTCTTCATTACGAACAACTTTTTCGTCGAGGACTTTTTACTTTAGTTAACTCTCTTTTGGTTAGCTATAAATCTCATGTTACGATACTTGCGTCGTATTCTAAATATAGATGACACGACACAATCTAGATTTCATGTTGGAAATTCATACCAAAGTTGGTTTAAAAGAGTGCAAGCGAGAGTACCGTCCCATCGTGACAAGCTCGCACTGGTACAAGCTGAGGATAGATGAAACTTATGATATTTTATGTAGTATTCGGTGCAACGATGCTAGATTAGGTGGTAGTTACTACACGAACTTACTCAGAAAGGGTATGCCATGGTATAATAATATACTCCGCCAGGTATAGCACTCCGAGAAATAATGTGACGTGGACGTCCCACAATGATGTCATCAATGTCATGGATACACGTACACGTGCATAAGCAAGAGCAGAATAAGTAATTTACAACCAGTTCGAGAGAGATGACGATACACGAAACAATGGCGGACTCTATGATTTTCTGTGTTAACAGTAGCGTGAAATTATAACTCCCCAATATTCGTATATTATCTGTGGGAATCCAATAAATCAATGTGGTTTTGATAAATATATTCAATTCGTGCTTAACTAGCTTGAGCGGACAAACCAAATGACAATTGAAATTCTTTTTGTATTTCATTTAATAGATGATTAACGAATTTGTTTCCCAATATCTGTGTTTTTTGCAATAAAGTGGCAACTAGACAGTGACGTAATTCTGGGACAACTGCCAGAGTGTCTTGGATCCTTGTTTTCTTGGATCATGGGGTATGCCAGGGGCTTATAATAAAATCATTTAACTTCAATCAGCCCAATACTTTAATCTACCTTTATAATAAAAATCTTTTATTGCTTTTACAACGGGTAGTATTCTGAAAAACTATTTGACCTGATTCCAGGTCACGGTTTTATCATCGCACTAGCCGGAAAGTTCATCCACGTGCGTATCATAGATCAGTGGAAATCGCATACTAGATAAACGTTCATCCTCGGCCACACCGCCGCTTACCATCAGGCGAGTTGGTGGTTAAACGTATAGATCTATTCTATATAATAAAAACTGAGGTCTACTCGATCTTTTTTGCCTCACATCTGCAATATGTGGAATGAGCTCCGTCTTGTTGCATTTTCGAGTAACTATGACATGGGGTTCTTAAAAAAGGGCTGTTAATAGAATCTTCAAAGGTCGGCAACCTGTGATGCCCCTGATGTTACAGGTAATCCGTAAGCGACGGTGATCGCTTACCATTAGGCGGCCCATTAGCTTGTTTGCCACCTAAGGCATAAAAAAACGTGAAAAAATTTGAGCATATTTCAGCGAACATTGGGCATGCACAACTACAAAAGCGCAATAAAATTCACCTGTAGAGAGAACAATAATGTGGTACCATTGAACTGATATCGTCAAGGATCTGGAGGAGGAAAGTGGAATTGTTCAGTAGCGTGAATAATAGCTCTGTCATTTGTTTCGCTATTTAAAGAGTTATGTTTTTTAAACTATATTCATTTTATTTTCTACTAGCGGTCCGCCCCAGCTTCGCACGGGTATAGATTATAAGCTATGTCACCCGGGGTTAGTGTAGCTTCCCGTCAGTGAAAGAATTTTTCAAATCGGTTCAATAGTGTCGGAGCCTATTCTATGTAAACAAACAAACAAACAACCAAATCTTTCCTCATTATAATATTACTAGTAGGCCGCCCCAGCTTCGCACGGGCGAAGCCGGGATTTAATATAGCCTATGTCAACCGGGGATATTGCAGCATCCCAACAGTGAAAGAATTTTTCAAATCGGGTCAGTAGTTTCAGAGCCTATTCAATGCAAACAAACAAACAAACAATCAAATCTTTCTACTTTATAATATTAGTATAGATATATAAATATATATAGTATAGATTAATTTCAAGATTGATCACAATAAAAAAGTTTTTCCTGTTGATGAGTCAGCTATGAGCATACTGACTTGGCATGATCATTCTGAATGGCCGGTTTAAATATGCTGGCGCTCGATGCTATTAAACCCCACGCCACGATATTTAAGCGAAGTGCAACTTAAATAAACTGCCAGCGAACTCAATAACTTAACATAAGTGAATTCCCCGACGTATCGGCATCTGCATGGAGCCCGCACCGACTGCGAACACTTAGCCGCAACTTACCCGGCACTTAGTTCTGCACACAATAAGCACATAACTCGCCCGACCACCAATAACTTACTGCACGATGCTAATCCGACGGGTATTGTTCCCTCACAGCGGAAAAACGCGCAGAAGGATTACTTACATTCTGACAAATTATTTGACGTGGTTTTGACACATTTTAGTCGAATTATGTATTCTCCGGATCCTAGGGGTAATGGGAACCTCCCACTCTGGAACCGCGTTCTTGTGATATCGTGATGATTGCGATTGGTTACTTTCAACACAGTTTGTTACAAAATAATTATAATCTATTTTGATAAATAGCATCATGAATGGCAACATAAAAAATTGGCTTGCATTTGACCGCCATCTCTCCTAATATTAAGCTAAGGTGCGGTCTACGATAGAGCACGCTTGCCTGGAGATAAAACCGATTCACTCGCGATTTAAAGACAGCCAAATTGAAACTGATGTCAATGACCTGTACGTGTACAAGCCATTAGAGCTTAGGACTGCAACCCTCAATTTTTTTCCCCACATTTCCTGTCACTATTCTAATGTCCATCGATGACCAAAATACTGTAAATGATTATTAATTTACTGACGACGAATTCCTCGTATTACAAGTTACCTGCTAGTTGTGTCATCATCGACCGAGCGAAGCAAACTTGCGGTCTTGTGAAGTGTTGTAGGTATGCAATATACTATTTGTAAATTCTAATATGAGCTAAATCGGTCCAAATATAAGGGCGAGGTCATAGTTCGGGCGAACAACCAGTAATTAAAAAAATATGATGCATTTTTATTGTACACTAGCTGTGCCCCGCGGTTTCACCCGCATAGTGATGAAAAAAGGTGATGATGATGATGATTAAAAGCCTATGTCACTCTCTGGCTCTTGAACTATACCCATGCAAAAAATCAGGTCGATCCGTTGTTTCGTTGCAGCGTGAAAGAGGAACAAACATCCATACATCCATACATACAAACTTTCGCGTTTATAATATTAGTAGGATTTATTTATATTGTTACTTTGGTTTCTAATGTATTGTTATTACAGATAATAATTTTTAGCATTAGTAAATGAAGTAGACCTTCTGCGCGTCAACTGTGTCCAGAATCTGTGGGATTGTTCTCGTAAGTGCATGAGCTATAAATACCCACCTCCTGTATCCGTGGCGCGCGTTGCACCATACCCGTTACGGCTCCACCTTCCTACCTCCTTACCGGTACCAGCAGTGCAAGTACCGTTCTTTATCGATCGTCAAATTTGTCAGTTGAGATCTCCAAATGATGCTATTTAATCAATACAATACAATTCTTTATCAATAACTCCATAGTTACAATTCAAACTTCTCCAGTACAATCTACAATAATGTATATAAATGTATACTCGCTAGGATTGATTCTACGACATTTTATCGAATTTGACAATGGATAAAGAACGCTATTCGTAAACATTACTACTCAGCAGAACATTTACTAAACAATTTAAATGTTATAGAACCTGCGCCACTACCCAGGTAAACGCTTCCATTGCTCTCAGCCACGGAGCTACGATCTCTTTATTAACATTTGAATTGTCTCTAGCGTTCAAATAGTTAATCAAACGTGCATACCTAAAATTTTATTTATTATTGAAGTAAAACACTTCATTATTAAATTACTTTCGAGTGCATTAAACAAGTTAGAAGTGTTGTTCATTGAACTTCTTTGATAATTGGACGTTTTTAGGGTTCCGTACTCAAAGGGTGAAAACAGGATGCTATTACTAAGTCTACGCTGTCTGTCTGTTTGTCTGTCCGTCTGTCTTATCTTTTAACGGCTGTATCTTTCGAACCGTAATAGATACCCAGTTGAAATTTTCACAGAATATGTAATTTACGACGGATCAACTAATA
Source organism: Agriopis marginaria (assembly GCA_932305915.1). NCBI lineage: Eukaryota > Metazoa > Arthropoda > Insecta > Lepidoptera > Geometridae > Agriopis > Agriopis marginaria. Next base: position 11,942,400 of record OW029914.1, on the reverse strand, counting down.
AAATAAAATAATATAAAAGTCAAAAAGTTAAAAAGAGTACTCATTGATTGGCAATCTTTATCATATCTTTCGCCGAATCAAAATGCCACATTTTACATTTATTTTTTATTTTTTTTTTAAATAGAAAATTATTGTATTTTGTGGTAGTACGGAACCCTCAGTGCGTGAGCCCGACTCGCACTTGGCCGGTTTATTCTAATAGACATACTTTTAAAGTTATATGATTATTTACGGGATATTTACCGTGGTAAGGTTCTAATATTTCGGCGCAGTTACATGCGCCATCCGGTTTAATCTACATTAAGTAGTAATTCCCGTGTAATATAAATAAAACATGTGCCATGTTCACGGGAAGACTAAAGAATGCGGGTGGTTGGTCGAACAGTTAAAAAGTTAGGTGCAGACAACGATCTACCCTCTTTCTTAGTCTTTTGCTACGGTTATCACTGGAACTCGAACTCGAACCTAAGTCCCGACAAAACACACTCACTGTTACAGTACTTATCACTGCGTATAGGTAATATTTTGAACGCGGACTTTTTTGTATTTTTAGACGTACTTTTCGCTATTCCCTCGAAAAAATGGAAAGTTAAGCTAGTGTAGATGTAGTCGGTAGCTGCATCACAGCTTGTTTGAGGAAGGCTTTGGCTTATGTAGTTCCTAGTATGTAATCTGTGGCTCGGCGCTCGGAGCGCGGATATCCGGATGAAGTACATCGATGCACAATAATCCTTCTGACGAGAACCATGTGTATATAGTGCAATGTATGTAAGAATGGAACCGTCGCGATGTGAAGTGACGTGACCCCACCAATCCCACCATGCAACTCAGCCTGTCTTATACGTATTACAGCTGTAGTGGAATCTCATATCAGACAAACAAGATAGAGAGATATCTATCTATATCTCACACAAAAAACAAAAAAAAACCCCAAACAAAAAAAAAACTTAAAAAAAAACAACAAGAGTTTAGATAAACTCTTTAATGTTCAAACAATTGTCATAACATACACACGATAAAACTGCTTAAAGCTAGTGCAACAGTCGGTGGCGTTATCGTTAAGAGCGATCTCTTCCAAGCAACATTAGGACAACAAGGTGTAACTGGCCACATGCATTATTATATAAGCCTACTTCTGTAATCGAGGCCTGGCAACATCTAACCAGCCGCTGTCATGCACACGTTCGTCTTACCAATAAATAAATATTATTATCACATTATTATCTATTCAACTATGTCTTTCAATCCACTTCGAAGACTTAATACAAGGGAGGTTATTGAAGGGACGCGTGGCAGATGCGAACGAATCTGGCCTAAATCAGGCTTGATACCTTTAGTCCTACTCATCCGGTAGACGACCTTGCTGCCTTTTTTGAATGTGGACTATATTTTTTTTTTTTGGAACATTTTGCACACATACGGTCATCTGACCTTAAACTAAACAAAGCTTGTAATATGGCTACCCGAGGTTAACATACATACAATTTTAAATACACACTTTAATAGATATTAACAGCCAGATGTAGAACATAGTAATAAGCGTTGCTTAAAAGTGGTAAAACCTCGCCTTAAAGCGAAGTAGACGCGTAAATACACTAAGGATTCGTGAGAAAAACAGTATAAAACCCGTTCTCTCTCTCTTTCTCTCTATTCTGTGTTTCCCACACAAACAGAACACCAATTCATAAAAAAACACCAACAAATAAGCATCCTCCCAATTTAATATTAAACCATAAAAATGATAATAAAAGGGCGACCGCTGAACTCACAGAAGTTATTCACAACAAGTAAGTACTGTCCTTAATTTGGGCTAGATAAATACTCCCTCGTAAACTGGCCCACGCAATCTACGTAGGGCTGCCGCTCGCACACACTTCACTTCATGTTTCATACCCACAGAGGATCGTACATCATCCTAGATAATTAAATAAATAAACGCCGGCCAAGTGCTAGCTAGTAAGACTCGCGCGCCGAGAGTTCCGCAATCAAAATTGTTTTCTTTCATTCAGTTCGGGATCTTTAGCGCGCGTTTACTCGCGTTTACTCATACCTGGCTTGTGTTTATTATTAAATTTGTTCTTTTACTTTAGTTTGTCTATACTAATATTATAAAGAGGAAAGATTTGATTGTTTGTTTGTTTGTATTGAATAGGCTCCGAAACTACTGAACCGATTTGAAAAATTCTTTCATTGACGGGAACTTACACTATCCCCGGGTGACATAGGCTATAATCTATACCCGTGCGAATCTGGGGCGGACCGCTAGTGTACTATAATCATGCCGAGCTTGGCGTTTGTGTGCATAACCATTTTTACGCTAAAGTAAAAGCAGATATATTTGCCGTTTATTCCATTCTGTCCGACTATTTGTCCGATGATCGGACAGTTTGGACAAAAATATTCCAATCTGTCCGACTGCCCAGTCGGACAGATTGGACACGCAAATTTTGTTCCAAATAGTACTACTAAGAATATTACGATACAATCAATCTGAAAAGTAATTAGGTACTTTTTGTAGGATTATTATCTTTGAAGTTAGTACTTCACACCAAACACTTCTAACAAAATAATTAATATGAATCTATCGTAATTATCATTTGTATGTTATTTCATCATCATCATCATCATCATCATTTCAGCCTATTATATTCCCACTGCTGGGACACAGGATTTTTCTCAGAGAGAGAGAGAGAGAGAGAGAGGATGGGCCCTAATCCACCATCATTATCATCATTCGCAAAGTATCCTGAATTTAAAATTTCATCATCATCATCATTTCAGCCTACCATGTTCCCACTGCTGGGACACAGGTCATCCCTCACAGAGAATGGGTCCTAATCCATCATCATCATTATCAGCCTACTCTTATCAGACGGACTTGGGCCTGTCTCAGGGTAGATGTAGGCGTTGACAGATGTCAGTGATTTCATCACCATCATTAGCCTACGTTTATCAGACCACTGCTGCCGGATTTGGGTATCTCTCCATGGTTTAATGTGGGCGTTGACAGATATCAGTGTGACAGCTGTCAAACTTGGTTGGGTGATATCTCGGAAACTGTTGATCCTGGACTAGCAGTCTCTTTGCAGAAGTGATAGATCTCGTCGAGATCTTCATTTCCAATGACAGCTGTCAAACTTGGTTGGGTGATATCTCGGAAACTGTTGATCCTGGACTAGCAGTCTCTTTGCAGAAGTGATAGATCTCGTCGAGATCTTCATTTCCGATGACAGCTGTCAAACTTGGTTGGGTGATATCTCGGAAACTGTTGATCCTGGAATAGCAGTCTCTTTGCAGAAGTGATAGATCTCGTCGAGATCTTCATTTCCGATGACAGCTGTCAAACTTGGTTGGGTGATATCTCGGAAACTGTTGATCCTGGACTAGCAGTCTCTTTGCAGAAGTGATAGATCTCGTCGAGATCTTCATTTCCAATGACAGCTGTCAAACTTGGTTGGGTGATATCTCGGAAACTGTTGATCCTGGACTAGCAGTCTCTTTGCAGAAGTGATAGATCTCGTCGAGATCTTCATTTCCGATGACAGCTGTCAAACTTGGTTGGGTGATATCTCGGAAACTGTTGATCCTGGACTAGCAGTCTCTTTGCAGAAGTGATAGATCTCGTCGAGATCTTCATTTCCAGTGACAGCTGTCAAACTTGGTTGGGTGATATCTCGGAAACTGTTGATCCTGGACTAGCAGTCTCTTTGCAGAAGTGATAGATCTCGTCAATCACTCTATCCCTAGACCATCCTACGACTCGCTTCACAGACGACAGCACAGTGCCATTAGTCCCAGATTTGATAGTTTACGAAAACTTTTTTCGTTTACGTATTGTTCCATACATTTTAGTAAAGCGCCTCTATCGGAAACGTGGAGGAACTAAATTTGGAAATTATCGGCGGTATAGATTGCTTCATCGTCTTCTGAATCTCACTCTAATACGAAAAAAGTTTTCGAATACCTTTTAGCCCAGCAATGTATGGAACAAGACGAAAACGAAAAAAGTTTTCGTAAACTATCGAATGATGATGGTGGTGGATTAGGGCCCATGCCTATTTTCTCTCTCACTGATAAAAAGCCAGTGTCCCAGCAGTGGGAACATGATAGGCTGAAATTATGATGAAATGACTAATTCGAACAATTTTTTTTTCTTTTGGTGATCATAAGATACCGAAATAATAATTTAAAAGGAGCCGCCTATGGTCACCTAGGTGATTAATTGATTATATTCACAGTTGATCAAAGTGGAATAGACCAGCCTGATAGTTCGGTATCAATATCGACCAGGACCGATTACAACCATTCACAAGGTCGAACAAGAAGCTTCACCAAATCAAAGTACCAGGAATGCATAAACCATGAAGAGGTTTTCCACCTCGAGAAGCGACCGCGACGTCCGCGACCACAGCCGAGTAGTTTCTACTGTGTTCCTCCACAAGTAGAACAAACGTTAATTATTGGAAAACGTCGATACCAGGTACATACCAGGATAACAGAAACGATGGAGAGGTATTTCACTCTAGATTCATAAAAAGTGTGATCATGGGTCGCGAAGGGGAAACCGTCTTCATGGTTTATACATTCCTGGTACTTGGTGAAAAAAAACTATTCTTAATTATTATATTGCACATAGAAATTAGCCGACACTCAAAATCAAAATAGTAGGAAAAAAAAAAAAGTATAACATTTTTGTTTTCACTGTACTTTACTGCCGGTAGTACTATTTGGAACAAAATTTGCGTGTCCAATCTGTCCGACTAGCCAGTCGGACAGATTGGAATATTTTTGTCCAAACTGTCCGATCATCGGACAAATAGTCGGACAGAATGGAATAAACGATATTTGCTTGGCATGTCCTTCATTTGGGTCGCTAGTTATATGATGAAAACCGCATTAAAATCCGTCGCGTGGTTAAGAGGAGTTAGCAAATATACAGACAGACAGACGCGGAAAGTGACTTTAATTTGTACTATGATGATAATGACGAGAAATATAGAGATAAATAGAGATTGAGAAGAAAAGAGATGTGTAGCTCCCACTTATTAAAAACAGAAGTTTATGGCGTCTCTTGTTTTATATGCTCCGTACTTGATCGCGCATGTAGTCAAAATTCTCTTTTGCAAAATGATGCCACGTCGGTCGCGGGGGGCAGCTTGTGATTGGAGACTCGACGCGACTCGACGCTTGTGATTGGAGTCGTTCATTGAATTCGCGCCTAGGATTGGCCCTGCTCGAAATAATTTAGGTTGACATGTTAGAACCTTTGCCTCATGCGAGGTAAAGGATGAGCAGTCAAGTGGTTATATTGTCTGGTTTCGTAATACATATAAATATACTGTGAGAGACGAGTCAACACAAACCCGTGGAATATCCACACAAACACAATAACCTGTGATACCATGCTGCCGTGTCATGTCATGAAGCCTGGTTTTTGTAACGTAACGCGACAGTCGACGACTCGCGGAAGAAAGTGCCGTTTGTAAATTGATCCGTCTACAAAGGATCAAACTGACAATGTTTCAAGTATGTATTCTTTATAGGTGTTGACGATCGGTGGACTGTATGGATGCTGGTATGGTGGAATGAGGAAATTGAGAAGCACAATGGTGGTAGAAAATTATAATAATTTAAATCATATTTACACAACGTATAAAAAGCTACAATGAAATCAATCTGCCAACAAAACGTCAAAAATAAAAACAAAAGCAACATTCTTTGTATTTAAAAATAAAAAGAAAACTAGCTTATAATCGGCCAGTCGCCAACATTCTGGACCCCTAGTGGAACACTAAACCCTGGTGGCAACTGGCCGAGGTTCGGCTACAAGTGGCAAGAGCTTTCGGACTGGACGGCGCAATGTTCCCCCCTTGGTTGCTACGTCTGCGACCCGAACCAGTCCATCGGCTCCTGTAAAAGTCTTGAGTACCCTGCCAAGAAGCCAAAGACCCCTTGGCAAAGTATTATCTGCGATAAGAACTACGTCCCCCTCACAAATGCTTGATCCGCTTCTGTCGTTTTTATTCCGTCCACGTGGTATCAGGGTAGGTAGATATTCCACCAGCCACCTTGCCCAGAAATGGTCAGCGAGCCTCAAAACGCGCCGCCAATCGCATCTGCGTACTAGATCTGCATCTGAGAGTTTGACTGGCCATAAAGACCCCGATGAAGAACCAAGGATGAAATGAAACGGCGTTATGGCTTCAGGGGCGTCTGGTGAATTTGGAACATACGTAAGTGGTCTGGAGTTCAGTATAGATTCTGCTTCGAGGAGTAACGTTGTCAAGACTTCTTCTCGCGGTGTTTTATCCTTTAATGTGGCACGTAAGGCTGTTTTTACTGAGCGCACCAGACGTTCCCATGCCCCGCCCATAAAAGGTGAAGCGGGTGGTATGAAGCGCCACGAAATCTTGCGGCTGGTTGCGAAATCTTCCACTGCTGCATCGTAAAGTGAGGTAAGCTCCCGATTCGCACCGACGAAATTAGTGCCATTATCCGAAAATATTGTAGAAGGCGTTCCGCGCCGGGCTATCAGACGTCTAAGGCTCATTATGGCAGCATCAGATGACAAAGATGAGACGACTTCTAGGTGTACGGCCCTCGATACAAGGCACGTGTATAAAGCCACGTATCGTTTTTCTCGTCGTCGACCCACTGAAACTTCTATTGCGCCAAAATAATCCAAACCTACATGAGTGAACGGCCGTGTGTGGTGGTCAAGGCGTTCTACAGGTAGGTTGCCTGTCGGTGGCGTTATGAGTCGACCATTTTGTCTTCTGCATTGTAAACAGCCTTTGGCAACACTGCGAATGGTAATTCTTGCTCGTAAAATCCAAAATCTCTGTCTTATTTCATTTAGGACAAGTTCATGATTTCCATGGCCGGCTTCAGCGTGTTTATGAAGAATCATAAGATGCACGATGCGATGACGCCCGTCAAGGATAATCGGAGATTTAGCATTCTCATCTACCCCAGGAGCAGATTTTATGCGCGAATCTAGTCTAATAAGACCATCTGTGTCAAAAACCGGGGCGAGCGCTGCTATACGGCTGGTTTTAGGCACTGGCTGTGAAGCTTTTAGAATCTTGAGTTCTTCAGCAAAACTATCTGCCTGAACACGTTGGTAGAGCATCTTCTCAGCTTGAATCATGTCTGCGGCCGAAAGTTGCGAGAGGGACGTAGAATTCTCAATAGATTTGGCAAGTAAACGCGGTGAACGAGACCGTGACCAAAAATTCCTTGCGGCCTGAATAACGCGAGCCGTGGCTCTTAACAATCGTAGCCAGCTACTAAAGCGCGTTACGTCTGGAACCGGCGGATCAGCTGATGGGATGTCTACTAGAAACCCCACGAACTCAGGTTTCAACTCGGATGTTCGTGAAGCTTCGTCGATGATGCTATCTGATTCGCATGGCCATTCTGAAAGCGAGCTGAGCAAAAACGAAGGGCCAGCGAACCATCTGTGCGATGACGAGAGGGTGATATGTTTTGGCTTCGTAGCGTCATCTGCAATATTGAGTTCGCTAGGAAGCCATCTCCAGTTAGATGGATTTGTAAATTCTAATATTTCGCCTAATCTGTGGGCTACAAAAGCTTTATAGTTGCGCGCGTCACTACGGATCCATTTAAGAACCGTAGTAGAATCTGTCCAGTAGTAAACAGCAGACGGTTGCGTTCGATGAGCACTCAAAATAGCTTGAGCAAATCGCGTTGCAATAAGAGCCGCTTGTAATTCTAAACGCGGTATAGATAGTGGCTTCAAGGGGGCAAAACGCGCTTTGCTGCCTATCAAAGCAAGGCTGACTGAGCCATCGAGAAAAGTGTAACGCCAATATGCAACGCAAGCGAAGGCTTGTTCCCCCCCGTCGGCTATGACGTGAAGCTGAGTGTCACACTGGCCTGGCCTACTCTCGTAGCAGCGTGGAATCCTAAGACTAGCTACTGATGTGAGCTGATTGAGCCAGAGCCTACATTCGGCCTCATACTTGGAAGAAACTGGTGAGTCCCAGTCACTTCCCTCTCTCCATAGCTTCTGGATTAAAATTCTACCTTGGATGACTATTGGCATGAGTAAACCTAAAGGATCGTAGACACTCATAACGCTAGAGAGTAGGCCGCGTTTGGTTAGTTTTGCACCTATGTCTTTTCGGCCTGTGCGGAAACCTAAAGTGTCGTCAATAGGGTTCCACTTCACACCTAATGCACCTACGTCATTATGAGGAGGTAAACGGACGTCGGCATTTGAATCACTGTGCAGTTCTTTAGGCACCAAGCTGAGTGCCTCTGGTACGTTCGAAACCCAAGAGCGCATCTCGAAGCAACACGACTTGTGAACCGTGACTATATTGGAAGCTAAACGTGCAGCATCAGAGAGCTCAAACTCACTTCCAATATAATCGTCCATGTAGTGATCGTGTATAATCGAGTGTACAGCCGCGGGATATTGATGTTCAAACTCTTTGGCGTTCTTGTTTTTGATAAACAAAGCTAGAAAAGGGCTAGAAACGGCACCAAATACCACAGACGACATTCTGTATTCTTTTACCTTATTCTGCACAGTGTCTCGCCATAAAAATCGAAGAGCATCTCGATCCTGTTCCCTTATTTTAATCTGTGGAAACATCTCCTTAATATCTGCGCTAAACGCGATCGGTCCCTCCCTAAAACGGAACAAAATATCTAACAAAGATTGTAATAGGTCAGGGCCTTGTAGTAGCATATTGTTTAAGCTGACACCCTTGGTGGCGGCTGCTGCATCGTGTACTACTCGCAACTTGCGTTTCTGTGGATGATACACACCAAAATGAGGTAGGTACCATGTTAAAGACCTTGTAGAGTCGGTAGAAGACTTATTTGTAGAATGAGTCTTGTGATATGACGATGATTCGCATTCTTCAGCGTAACCTTTTTGAATAATACCGTCTATGAAACCTTTATAAGCTGAAGCAAACGATTCATCCTTCGCCATCTGCTTTTCAATGGAATTAAGACGTGACAATGCTTGAGGGTAACTATCCGGTACGTTCTTAGATACATTTTCCTTCCACGGTAAGCCAACCTCAAAACGTCCTGAACTTAGTCTACGGGCCGAAGACTCAACTAAATCAATTGCACGCGTAGCTTCACTATTTTGTCGTGAAACATGCTTTTGGATACCTAACGAATCTATCTCATATTGTTTCTTGACTAGCGCTTCTAGATTGTCGATCTTTCGTGATGCATAATCGGTTTCGGAAACATGAAGTATAAAATCTACAGGTTTAGATGACGTTGACACGGCGCCATGCAGCACCCAGCCTAAGGTTGTTCGTGTCGCTACAGGTTCATCCTTTCTACCTACACGCATCTCACGGCTTGCACACAGATACCAATCCGCGGCTCCAATGAGGACGGTTGGCGTCGCGTTTTCGTAAGTCAATAAATTAGAAAGATCTGCTAAATGGTCGTAACTTGTAAGGTTGAGCAAGTTTGTACTCTGTGGTGCAAGGCAAAGTGGTGTGATGCTGCGTGCACCTTGAATAAGGTGTCGCTCAGATGAGTCACGCCCCCGTATATGAAAATTCACGTAGCTTACCTCCGTATCCAGAAACATACCACCTATGCCGTTAACACGTAGTCGCTGTCGCCCAGTAGTCTCTGCGCCGATACGCGTGGCTACGTCACCGTCGATCAGGGTGGCGGTACTACCTTCGTCTAAGAGTGCAAACGTATCAATCGTTCCGCGCGGACCCTCTAACACGACTGGTAACACCTTCAGTAGGCCTCGAGTACAACCCGTAGGTACCTCTAACCCTGTGCCCATAAAAACGTCAGATACGTTAGTTACGTTTAGAGAATCGGAAACGTTTGTCTTATTTGTAGCGGTGGAGACTATAGCCTTACCATCTTGATGAGATATAGCTATGTGATGACTCGAGTTTGGTGACAAACAAACATTCTCATTACCGCCATGAAGGAGCTTGTGATGACGTCTATCACAGCCATTAAAACCGCAACGCTTCGCTCGACAGTCGTTCCATTTGTGTGGGTTTGACTTTAGACAACGGTAACACGTTTTGGATTCCTTGACCCAACGCCATCTATCATCAACAGAGAGTAACAAAAATGACTTGCATGTTTGAACCGAGTGCGGTCCCTGGATAGGATGCGGTCCCTGTTTACAATACGTACACTCTACCTTTTTGTCACTAGATGTCGTTGCATGGACCTGGTTTGCAACTTTGTCGCTAGAAGTTGTTGCATGAACCTGATCTTTGGCTACAAAAGGTTTAAGAAAAGGAACCCTGCTAGAGGAGCCTGCTGTCACGTCAACTAAAAAGTTGTAGCTCAACTGTCGTTCGGCTTCAATTAATAAAAACCTTGAAAGTAGCTCAAGCTTGGTTACTGTAGGTTCAAAAGGTTTGTGCGTAGCTGCAAAGTCCGTAAAGCGATCTCTCGTGTGCTCGCTTAGCTTCAAAAGCACCGTGCGAATAAGTTCGATTGAAGAGAGATATTCGTGCTGGTTAAGCAGCTTTATGGTAGCTACGCAATTTCTCAATTTATTTGCCAATGTGTTTAAATGTTCAGCGTTACTTATCTTTATACTACGAAGACCGGCGATTTCATGCGCGACCAACAGCTCGGGCCGCGCGTAGTTTTGTTCCAAAGCGGTCATAATCTCCTCGGGATCTTGTGCTGCCCACAAGATTGAAGAAACAGCTATCTTGGCGGCGCCGCGAATAGCGGCGATAAGACGAACTAAATTATCTGCGGGCGTGAAAAGGGATTTAGTTCGCTCATATGTGCATTTAAAAGCTAGCCATTCATTTATATTCCCTGAAAAAGGAACTAGCTCCGTTCTTTTAATGCGATCAGGCAACGTAGCAATGGCTTTCGCTAGTTGAGATACGGGATCGCCTTGAATATTGTTCCCTGAAGTGGGAATAGTAACTACGGGTGTTACTGGTGTATGAACGTGTGTCGATACCTGTGGACGTGGGTGAGAAGAAACGTTAGGCATATTATTCTGATTGTCGACCCACGTTACGACACGTTCTTTGGCAATATGAGAAGAGCTACGAGTACGTGAAGACTTATCTGAAACAGAGCGTGCCTCCAACGCGGCGAGTTTTGCTTGCAACTCCATCTCCTCTGCCTTCTGCTGTAGAAGCATGAGCTGACGTTCACGTTCCATAAGTTCACGTTGCCGTTCTACGTTGCGCCGGTGGAATTCAGCCTCAGCGGCTAGTTTTTGCGCTAGCGTGACGGTGCTCGAAATGCGCGAGTGTTTATTGGTATTAGTGTGTCTGGATTGACCTCTTACCGGTTGGCCTTGTAGACCTGAACTCGTTGGGAGAGTGCACGGTTCTTGCTGAGCAATGTTTCTTGCGTCTCCCGGGTCGTCAGTCTCAAGGGCCACTTGATGCGTTTCGCCCCTTGATGCATCCGCCTGGGCACTGTCACGCGGCCCGGGCGCGGGCGGAGGGGAATGCACAACGCGATGAACTTCATGTGGAACTGGTTCCGTGGTCGGAGCCGTGAATGATTGAGCTTGACTACGTGTGACCACCATTGTGCGGATGGAAAAATAAATGGAAAAAAATTAAATGAAAAGTGAAAAGAAAATACGATTTATGGCGTCGAATGGACCAAAAATGTTGACGATCGGTGGACTGTATGGATGCTGGTATGGTGGAATGAGGAAATTGAGAAGCACAATGGTGGTAGAAAATTATAATAATTTAAATCATATTTACACAACGTATAAAAAGCTACAATGAAATCAATCTGCCAACAAAACGTCAAAAATAAAAACAAAAGCAACATTCTTTGTATTTAAAAATAAAAAGAAAACTAGCTTATAATCGGCCAGTCGCCAACAATAGGGGTAAGCAATTAGGTACGTTTCTTTTCCTTTTTAAGGTTCGGTAACCAAAGGATTAAAACATGACCCTATTACTAAGCATACGCTGTCTGTCTATTTGTCTGTCCGTCTGTCCGTCTGTCCGTCTGTCCGTCTGTCCGTCTGTCCGTCTGTCCGTCTGTCCGTCTGTCCGTCTGTCCGTCTGTCCGCCCGTCCGTCCGTCCGTCTGTCCGCCCGTCCGTCCGTCCGTCCATCCATCCGTCCGTCCTACCTTTTAAAGGCTGTATCTTTCGAACCGTAATAGAAAGCCAGTTGACACTTTTACAGAATATGTAATGTTACGGCGGATTAACTACAAAATAATAATAAAGTCAAAAAGTTAATAAAATACAGCAGCCAGCGCCATACAGCATACGTATTTTTATAAGGTCCCGTTTACACCCTTTGGAATCCTAAAAACAGTAATATGTACAATAAATTTAAAACCGCACCTAATAGATAGCTAGTTGACATTTTCACAGAATATGTAATAAGAAATTTATTTAAAAAAGTCAAAAAGTAAAAATGAAATGGGACTGGGTCCCCATACAACAAACGTATTTTTGTATTAACTTTAATGTAAAAATGGTAATACGTACAAGAGTCAAACTTGGCTTGATTATAGTTAACACTCTAAAGTATAACAACAAATAATAACTGTGAGTCGGTGACAAATTTCAAATTGTTCATTACCAAGTATAAGCATCGTAGAGCGCGGTGGGTACTTGGATGGGTGACCGCCTGGACGTGATTTTTTTGTTTATTAAATTAAATTTATTAAATTTTTATTAAATTTGTTTATTAAATTGTCTGTTGTCTGAATTGTGATGTTGTCTTTTGCACAACTTTTTGTATTTTGTGGTTGTACGGAACAGTCAGTGTGCGAGCCTGAATCGCATTTCTCTGGTTTATTGTGTTCCATCATTTTCCTACGTTTATTTCACTTAAGGGGAGATAGTACAGTATGTTTGAATCACTCTTTTTTACGCGTACCATCTTTAGGGTTCTGTACTAAAATGGTAGAAAAGTACATAAATTTTTCTTGAGAGTTTTCGTAATAAAATATCGTAGTAACCCTACGAAACGCGTAAATGGAGTATCTACAAAAACTAATAAAACAAATACTCGCGGTTAATAAAAATATTACTTATTTTATCTGATAAACAAATAAAATAAGTAATGCTCGCAGATAGGGAAATACTTAGCGATAAGTTTACACTTTGTTACCGGATCATATTTTTTATGAATGAAAAGAAAGCTACATTTATATTTGTTTTTCGTGAACTGTGCAGCGTTAAAATATTGACGAATATCGAAGTCGACGCGTTTCCAGTCACTTACGGTCTTCGTAAAATGATACTTACATAGAAATCAGAACGCGTAGAAAATTATAGTCAGCATCAGCAGTTTCATATAAATAAACGTAGTTAAAATGTACAATTTACATAGAAACAAAACTATTTTATCTAAACCAACCGTATTTATTAACTGACTTCGAAAAAGGAGGATCAATTCGGCCCGTATTTTTACTTTTTATTTATTATGTATGTTCAGCGATTACGCCGGCATCTGTACATCAATTTGCGTGTTCCTTTTTTATGTAGGAGGAACCCACGAGGTGGTCCCACAAAAATTTCATTAATTAGGGTTCAGTCGTTTTTAAAACAGTTAAAATAATATGGATTTTTGCTAGAGCGCCTACGAATTTCACGATAACAAATCACTAAAATACTTTTGTTTTGTCTTTTGTTCGAGTCAAAACAAGGATGTATTCACGCATGGTTGTGTAATCGTAACTATAAATAAACTAGTAGTTCGCCCTAAACAGAGTTAAAGAAGATTTTAAGTGTTCCACTATCATAGGTGTTTCACTAAAAATTCTCCAACAAATTATCTTTAGAAAACCACAAAACAAACATTCCAAGTTAATATGCCACTACAAAGAACAAAATAATGTTTTTACACGGATTTGAAGTCGGGTGCAGCTATTTCGTGACTATATTATATCAAACTTGTCCCAGTATTGAGTCCAGACAAGTTGATTATTGCCGCGATTAGCGCGTCATTGTGGAATCTTTGTATTTTTTGATCGAAGCTTGCGGTACAGAGCGTCGTGGAGACGCTTCCCAAGCTCCATCGATATAATATTAGCGGCGCGACTCACACCATTGTTCAGAAGTTGAACCAAGAACAACATATTCCGAGAATTTAATACAAATACGCGCGCAGACTTGAAAAGGCTAAGCTATTTGTGTCCTAGAAACTGTTGGAAATATAAAAGGAGCGGCGAGAGCGGGAAACCTATTAGTGAAGTTTTGTTTGTCGCCAACACTGTTATTGTTACTTCGACTGTCGACACTTGGGACATGTTTTGGCATTTTTTTCAGTTTTTCCCTTGAAAGGTTGATGGAAATAATATTTTATAAGTACTTACTAGCACATTAACCGTGTTATTCAACAAAATACGTATAGTTGTTGTCGTCATCATCATCATCTCAGCCATAAAGTTGTGGTGTCTAGTCGTTATTATGTCTAGTCACTGTAAGGAAAAGAAAAAAATTAAAAAAATATATGGAAGAAATTCGCATTCAATAAATATATTTGACCGAAGAGAGAAGCGTTTCTATGTATGTTTGTATATTTGTTCGCCGATAACTTGTGTATCTTTGATCCGATTGACATGAAATTTTGTAAGCAAGTAGTTCATTTCAATACAATTTAATATTTAGATATGGCCAAAATTGGTCGCGGGGTTGTGAAGATATGGCGACCAACTAGTTTGTATTCAGCCTCAACATATTAAGTAATACCTTCTAACTATACAGGGTTACTGGTTATCAATTAGTATCCTCGGCTTTAATACGTCAAAAAAAAAACAACTTTTGTTCCAAGACGTATCAAAATTCACGAAAAAAAAAACTGCTGTTTCATGTATTTTGTCGGGAGTAAATATCTTCGCAACCCCGCGACCAATTTTTCCCACATTTGACTTGATTACCAGTAACCCTGTATAACAAATATGAGGTAGCGTCGACTACTTTCTTGAAATTACGAGTCTAAATTACCTCAGATCCAGCTTTTACCCTCACTGTGGACTCATTAGGTTCTTTACAAATCGGTTTACTAAACTCTCCTAAAAGCCGCGGAACTCTTCAAAAAGAAAGTCATTAGGGTCACTGAATACGTAAATTACTCCTAAACCAGAGATCTTTGTGTGAGGCTGCTCATACACGAGGCGACTCGAGCAGCGTCGCGACTCTCGACGTGCGCTTGTATGGAACTTGAAACTGGTATCGTCGCCGATATTTTATTTGATTCGTCTGCGGAACTCCTAAGGGCAACCTAAACATTCTGGAAAATGCACGTCATGCAAGATCAAGCGCAAAGCAAGCGTGCTCCAACGTAGACCGCATCATCGCTTAACATCAGGCGAGATGGTGGTCAAAAGCAATCATATTGTTTATAAAAAAAAAGGATCGGCGGAGGGTATTGGTATGCCATCTCACAGGTTTTCCTAGTTTGGGTACCAATGCACTTCCACTACGAATATTAATATGTAATGACACCATGTATTTTAATTTAAGAAGACGTTTGTTTGTTATCAATAAATAAATATTCAATTTTCAATTTTTTCAATTTTTTTCAATATAATGACAATACAAAAATTTGGTACCATCGAACTAATCTCATGAGGATCAGGAAGTGGAAAGTGGACTCTTCTATGGTGTGAATCACACTTGCCAGTGAAGACAGTGCCTTTATAAAGTATATACACCACAAACACAAAATACAATTTTTTGGATAAGATGCCAGCTAACATGATGCAATGTACACCCCCCTCTCCTATCTCTCCTCACCTCCTCGTGCGCACACGCATTACGTAGGTACCTAATGTATTTTTGAAACTATTATATTATTGCTCTAAAGTGGAATTTCTTGAACGTCTAATTTGTGCGATTCCAGCGTAACTTTTCTTCTCTTGATCATATTGACATTTACGTATCACCTGTATGGCATATTGAAATATGTCACAGATTCGGAATCAGAAATTATTAACTGACATAATATCTGTCACGTTGACATCTGTCAAATTGGAATCACATTAATATTATAAAAACAAAGCTGAAGGGAATTGAATGAAATTTGGTAGGGAGCTAGCTTATACCCTGGATTGACAAACTGTTTTTTGTCCAGGAAAAGTTCATAATTTCAGTAGGATAGCGGGTGAAGCCATGAGGCGCGTGAGGTCCTACTGAGTTGCTGTCTCGCGTCACCCTGTGTACAAACAACTTTACCAAACACAATCAAATTAAGAATGGCTTTCATTGAAGTTATTAGTACTTTTTGTAATGGTAAATACGTAATTACGTAACTAACAAAAGATGAGAAATGGATCTGTCAAATACAATATCTGTGGAATCACTTTATGATTCCATTAGTCGTCTACCGTAATTAACTTTTTCAATTACTGTCAGAGAGGAAGTAAAGTTGATCTTATTTTAATGACTAGTAACGCTTTGCTGTTTTACTCGGTGTCCTTCAGGAACCGGAATAAAGTCTACGTGGTAATATACGATTATTATTATGAGCTATCCCCATACCAAGTTGCATCTAAGTCCGTTCAGCCGATAAGGATATAAAAATAAATTTATTTCAGGCATTTATTTCCGAGTATGATCGTCGTAGATGTTACTGTGATCTACGAGTCTACGGTTTCTACGTCACTTTGTTTCGTAGCTACTCTACGAGTAGGCGTAGCAAGGTCTACGCTCAATCCATTCAAAATACCAATTCTTATCTCAGAGTAGTGAGCACAATCAAAATACTTTCTTGACATACAGAAAAATTAAAATTTTCAGTAAAGTGGAAATACAAATACGACTTTTTTATCATTATAAGAAACTATTACAATGTGTCCTAGATAAAAAGTTAACCCTTAAAAAAATGCATGACATGGATTTTTATCCCAGAAAATGTTTATATAGGATAGTGAGATTAATGAGTGAAATCGCGAGACGTTCCTACTGTAAACAGTAAAATAACCCAACCATTCTTCCATTACTTTGTATGGCACCAATAATCGTTAATCAATGTTATTCGAATAGCAAAGGCAAGAAAAAAGCACTTTGTGGAAACCATAGCGAGCTCCAAACAAAACAATAGAAATAACTTAGGCATAGACATCGAGATCGGACTTTTATTGTTCTGCTGTTGATATAGCGTCTGTACTTCATCTAGTGTGCTTGTACGTTCCATTGGAAACGGTCTTACTGTCTTACTATACATACTTACTTACCTCAAGTATAGAGTCATACTTCGTGTTCTATAGTATTATGAAGGTCTACACAAAGATTATGATAATGGTTGATAGAGATCTGATAGAGATCTCTTTTAAATATAAGGCTGCCAGTTTTGGCACTAGCGCGTAAGTCTTTTTATCTGTTTGTAATTTTTATTTCTCATGTGCGCAGACAAGTTTCTATCTTTTATTTTCTTCAGCTTGGTGCGCTGTCATCCGCTTTGTACATTTGCGGCAACATGCGCATCTACTATAAAATACTTGCATATTTCCGACAATTGACTTGGCGGTAAGAAATCGTAGAGACCAAAACAGACTTAATTGCCTATCTAAGACCACCCTAATGAAACACAGTATTATGTGTATGGAACCAATTACACAATACTATACCGAATTTAATGAGGGACTTAAATCGAGTCTTTTTAAAGAAAAACTAAAAAACTTTTAGTCGCTTTTTTTTTTGTTACAAATTTTGTTGTTATGATGGCAGTATGTCATGTTGTTTATTGTGCAGTAATATAAATGTCTGTCTATTAAATAATTAGATGTTGAACATTGTTATATTGACATTATTTCAACTATTGACATCAGGCGAGCTATATAGCGGCCATGCGCAAGCATATTTGTTATTTAAAAAAAACTATTTCATTTAAGTCTAGTTTTTTAAATATATTTACGGTGCTGATATTATATCATCTCTTTAGATTTATCCGCCTTATATTCAGCAACGGCCCAGTAGTAGAGAGAACAGCGATCGATCGAGGCGCCAGATAGCAAGGGGCGCCAAAATGACAAAGGCGAAAACAAAATCGTACGAAAAATAACACTTTGATGGCGTCTCGTGCCATTGGAAGTGGTCATCGCGCGGCGTGGCAAGCAGCAAGACATATTTATGTTGACAGCATAAAATTTTGATGTGAAAATAGTTTATATCATAGAATACTTTTATCCCGGAATCGATTCATAAACATAGGTATTTTCAGAAAAGAAACGCACGAAATCAATCTCGCTCTACCATGATCCATGGTATAATAATATACTCCGCCAGGTATAGCAATCCGAGAAAAAAATTCCACGTGGGCGTCCCGCAATGATGTCATGATGTCAATTTACAACATGTTCGAGAGAGACGACGATACACCACGTAACAGCTGATTGGATAAGGTGGCAACTGGACAGTGACGTAATTCTGGGACAACTGCCGGAGTAGAAGACCTTGTTTTCTTTGATCATGCCATGATCAAAGACTAGAGCCGGCGTTGCTTATATTGTTTTATACCTATTGTGCTTGCGTTTATAAATGTGTATATCATTTACTTGTGTTTTGTGCAAATAACTTATCTATATCTTACACCAGTTTTGTAGGTGAACAATGTAGATGACTTGCAATAAACGCAACTGTTAACACAATATTCGCCCTTACTGCCACGCGTGCTCCCGAAAGATCACTTTACGTACATTATACGCCAAGTCTAAAAGGCCAATGTAGCGCGTTTCACTCGGACAAAAACAGCTTTAGCGTGTGAAATGAAAGCGAATGGTGTTGATTACTTTTATTAACAAAAAGTATAAGTAAGAACCTACGCCTTCATTTAATCCGGTGTTTTACCAGTTTTAAACTACTAACTAGCAACTCAGAAAGTACATCAATTAACTAAATTTTTATTTCCGCAGCCCCATTCTCGGCGTGGCAACGTTCACCTACGAGGAGGAGTCCGACGGCTCCCTAGTCCCCGTGTGCCTCACGCAGGCGGATACATTCTGGTCCGCGCTCTTCTTCATTCTCACCATCGCGATCTTCTTCATCGTCCCTCTCGGCGTCCTCTTGGTCCTCTACAGCGTCATAGCCAAGAACCTGATGGAGAACCCCGCCATCATCGCTCAGAACACCAAGAACACGAACAGCTCCGGCAACGTCATCAGATACCGGAAACAAGTGATACTGATGCTGGGCACTGTCGTCTTATCATTCTTCATCTGCCTGCTGCCGTTCAAAGCGCTGACCCTGTGGATCATAGTGTTCCCCCCAGAGACAATAATGTCGTTAGGTATAGACGGATACTATATACTTTTGTATTTTTGTAGAGTGATGCTGTATTTGAACTCTGCGATCAATCCGATACTGTACAATTTGATGTCGTCGAAGTTTCGAGAAGGATTTATGAAGCTGTTGAGGATAAACAAGATAATGAGATGCGGCAGGAGCTTGCGGGACACGATGCACAGGAGAGACACTTTTAATACGACCACTTCGACCGGATTCTCGAGCAGTCAAAACACATCAGACTCGTTCTGGAGAAGATACAGCAATAGAGCATCTTCACAAAAGAATATATTGAGTCGGGAAAGTAAAAGACTCAAAGAAGTCGATAAAACTGTCAATCCAATCAAGGTCAGTGAAATCATTAACGTAGAAAATACCAGACGGAACAGTATGAAGATCATCGCCGCCATGAACGAAATGAACGATAAGAACGTGCAAGTAGACGTTCACGAGAACAATTACATGAACGATGAACGAGCAATACCCGACCCTGCCACTGAGAACAATAAACAAATACAAATATTAAACTTAGATGTTAAAACAAACAATGTATATTCCATAACTTTAGATGTAAGCGAGAACGAAGGAAAAAATAGATTTGTATGCGTACCGAATCAAGTTAAAGAAAACGGAAATATATTTATATACGATTATAGTAGTAAAGAGAGTTTTGTGTAGGATTTTTATATGAGTTTATCTGAATTTGGTGCGATTGGCTGCGATCCAAGTAAATCAATGCATTTAGGAGAGCTGGGATGATTTATCGAAACGATTCGATGTCTCATTTATAATTGGCGATACGATATACGACAAAACTTCACAACTGGCGATCCGATGTAATTTTACGATTAGACTCGTGAATCGTAATCGTGTAAAGTGAAACTGTTAAAATTAAAAGAGAAGAACAATAAAATCAAATGATCTATGAGAATTGGTCTCCAATTTTTATTGCTTATCTAAAATTACACGACAGCAATACCGTGTGGCGTTGAAAAAAAATATAAGTGAAAATATATTTGACATTTGATTTAAATAAACTTTCGAAGCGTTATAAGAGAAACTTGATTTTAATAGTTAAAAAAATAACTTTAAAGGTATATATTGCTAGATTCTATAAAATCCATACAAATTTAATAGCCTATATAATAGCAGCCCATCCAATGGATATCCACCGTCATTTGATCCGTACGGATTATACAATTATACATTTTGGCAAGAATTTCCGGCTACTATAATATATTAGGGATGCCACAACGTCACTCAATGTTGCCTTAGTTTATATGTCTTGCATACCGCGCGTGTAAATGCTCAAGTAAATGGTGTACGTAGACAGTTTTTTTTTGTCTTTTCTGTGTGTACGTACGTGCATCCTGCTCTTGCACATACGCCTTTATTTTAATACGAGACGGTTTCTCGCATTGGACACTCCGACTCGCAGTGCGCCGAATGGTTCGCGCCGCCATCCGCCCGGAATCCGCGATGCTCTACGACGTCATCTGTCGCGAAGATATCGTGTCGTCGATTGTAAATAAGGCAGCAACGTGTTTTTAGTACTATTTAGTTGGAATTTTGTTTGACGAATGAAAAGTCGGCTCTAGCAAATGGTTCGGACGAGATAAATTATGAGCCACAAACATTTTGATTAATGATGTTATACATTTACTGTTTATTTTGTGGAAATCAAGTTACGCTGTAAAAGTAAAACACGACGACAGAAAGACGTTAAACTTTTGTAACGGGATATGTCGACATGCCGGCTGTGTACTCTCGCAGCCAAGGAACGGGATCGAGACGGCACTCGAGACTCGCTCGCGCTGTGCTCGCGCCTCGTCCTCGTAGTGTCGGTACTTTGAGCCCAAGTTAAAGATACTCGTCGTTTCTTGAGTACATCATGTTGCGGGATGTTTAGACGGAAATTCACAGCTGGGCCCGGGGTATACTGGTGCTAGGGTTGCCAACTTTTTACATTACAAACAAATTATATTAAAGAAAAGGAAAATGAACTGTACGTTTGTCATCATCATCATCAGCCAGAAGACGTCCACTGCTGAACTTAGGCCTCTCCCTTGAACCTCCACACTGAATGACAGCCTGCCTTTTGCATCCATTGGATGCCCGCTACTCTCACAATGTCGTCGGTCCATCTAGTTGGAGGCCTCCCTAAGCTGCGTCTTCCGGTTCGTGGTCTCCACTCCAGAACCTTTCTTCCCCATCGGTTATCGGTTCTTCGAGCGATGTGGCCTGCCCATTGCTACTTCAACTTGCAAATTTTAACAGCTATGTTGGTGCCTCTGGTTCTTTGGCGAATATCTATATTTCGGATTCTATCTCGCAAAGAAACTCCGAGCATAGCTCTCTCCATTGCCCGCTGTGTGACTCTGAGTTTTTCCAAATGGCCAACAGTTAAGGACCACGTCTCATTACCATATTATGTCATCACTGGCAACACACACTGGTCAAAGACCCTCGTCTTGAGGCACTGTGGTATCTTGGACGTGAAGATGTCACGCAATTTCCCGAACGCTGCCCATCCGAGCAGTATGTTAGTAAACAACTAAAATTAGTTTTAGGGTCCCGAAGAAAAAAACGTTATGTGAACGTGCGCAAAGTGAAATTTAATTTTAGACAGATTTTAACAATAAATGATGATAAATACATTTTGTAAGTATTAGGTACAGAGCTAACAACCGCATAAAACTGTTTTAAACAGTATGGCTGGCAACCCTAACTGGTGCAGATTGTTCAGTTATATACTTTACTTATTTTATTACATATTTAGTACCTTAAATGTATAATAATAAAATAACACACTGCCAGTAATTATTTTAAAAGACAAAGGTCTAACAACTTACATACATACTTAATTATCGTTAAGTTTTACTTAATTATAAAATGTTGTTAGTATAACTAACAAAATTTATACTAAAAATTCTAATTCTAAAAGTGCTCCCACAAAAGAGTTAAACTTTAAATGTAAAGAGATGAGATGAGAGAGATGAGATATCAACCATAAAGCGGTGTCTATTTTTGTGCCCGCTCTGGCATTCCAATAGAAAAATGGGCAGGAGGGAATTAGATCATGCAGATCCGATGCACACTCTTCGAAATGTATCCGATAAAAATCTTGCAATTAAGGTACATATTTAAAAACTCTAAAGTTGGAGCACTTTATAAAGAAATTTTGTGCCAAAATCCAAGGCTCTAAAGGAGTTAGGTTGAGACTGCACTAGCGGCGGGTTGCTTAGTGGCGGGCCACTCGCGGCGACTAGCGTCATGTGGTGTCACGTGGTGTAAGGAACATGCGACCGAGTGCCGGTACCGAGCAGGCCTCCCGCCAGTGTGGCCTCAGCCTTACACATCGTAGCGTTTATATTTGTACCTACTTAATGGCGAGTATGATTTAGTATTCGGTAACGCCTTCTATTGTGCAAGTTGAATTACATGTATGTTTACAATATTCTGAGTTTTATTAACCTACACCGTAAAGGCACATTTTTTTTAAATTAGAACGGCTGTCAAGGCATTTTTGTAAGAAATTTGTTGTAGCCAGTTGCCCATATAAACAAAACGTCAGTCATTTGAAATCAGTTAGCAACTGTGATGCGGAGCTCAACGCGTTGATCTAAATAAGAATGTTCAATCAAGGTTTACTCATTATGCCTGGCGGCAGATTTGCCTTCTTATTTCTGTTCTATTTACTTCTCTTTTCTGTGGGTACAGGGTTAGATAAAAATGCCATGCTATGCCAAAAGGGGCCACGTACTCATCATGTTAAGGATCATCATCATAATCAGTCGCTATCCACCTTTATACATAAAAATGTTTACCTCCTCACCTAAAATCTAAAAATGTATATCACCTTTCGCTATATTTAAATATCGATATTTCTATATCTATCTATATTTAAATATCTTCAAGTGGCCTGCACTTGAAGACAATTAAATATAGAAGCTATTGAATTATGACAAAAACCAAATCCGCAGATAGGCGCGCTGCGCTGAGTCGAAGAACGGATTCTATTATCGGCAAAATTCAATATCTTCCAATTTTAAATATCTTTAGGTGGCCTGTAGCGAAAGGAGGTTCCTACATTTAATAACAAATTAACCGGCTACACTAAACTGGCACCACAAAATTCAATAACGAAATTACCAGTTATAACTGGATAGTGAACTGAAACTTGTCACAGACTCGCACTTGGCCATTTTTTATCATTTTTGTTCTTCTTTAGAGTGTGCACTGTAATCATGCCAAATTTTACGCTAGTACGTAATTTTATTTTTACATTAGAGCTAATTCAAAAATACGTTAAAAAATACGTTTGTTGTGTACCCTTTAGTTTTTACTTTTTTATTTTTATTATTTCTCAGTTAATCCGCCGTAACATTACATATTATGTGGAAATTTCAACTATCTATCTATTACGGTAAATACAGCTGTTTAAAGATCGGACAGACAGACGGACATCGTAGGCTTAGTAATAGGGTCTCGTTTTTACCTTTTGGGTACGGAACCCTAAAAGCTAGCAAAAGTGGTAAGTATGAGCCACTTTCAGTGTAGCATACCATTTCTGATTAAACTTATATGTAACAAAAAAACTACATAAAAATTAATGACGCCAAATTTTAACATCGCATTGATTGAGACATAAAGTCCATCAGATTATAATAATCTCGATAAGATACATTAACGAAATTTATAAATCTCAATATTAAAGCTCCAAAACCATATCAGGAGATATTAAATTTTCAATTTAACGTAATACAAACTTGGTTCGAGAGATTAAAATTTAAAAGTGTCGTTAAAACGAACATTTTATCTTATTAAACAAGAATCATATCGGAGGTGGATGAACTCGGCTACTTGAAACTAAACAATTATAAACAAACAAGTAACTGTTTGTGTGCTGTTAGATAGCTTGTGTTTTCTTTAGTAAAAAAATATATTTAACACAGTTGCCGGTAAAAAAAGTTAGTTTGATCAATAATATAACAGTTTGATCTTGACATTCTATATAATCACACTGATTTAGTGAATGTAAAAAATTGTGTTTAAGTTTTTATGTTTCTTTGCTTTTAACTCCGTAACAGCAGAATGTTTTTTTTATCCTAAATAGAGAACTGTTCCTATAGGAGCGCACTTAAAACCATAGGGTGCAGCTAGTGTCAGCCTTTTCAGTCCCGAGAGTACTCCCTGACCTTGCTGCCTGACCTACGACCTTCGACCAAAATAAAATGAATGGATCGGCCATAACCGCTGGTAAACTTCAACACCTAATTACAGCCATGTACAGTCCAATTGTTACAAAAAATAGTTAGCGATTTTTTAATGTGGAAAGCACACGAAGGCATAATTTTGTCAGATTTTTCGTTATCATATTTATAACAATAGACGCGTGTCGCACTTCCTACGGCTAGAGACCGACTGAAACGAAGTAAGAGCCGGCGCTCATTTTGTAATCTTCAAAAATGCGCTTCTTCTGGCCCTGTCCATTCATCTTATTTTGGTGAAAGCCTACGACTGCATAGGAGACTATGTACCTACTCCATTTCGATATTAGTCTGTTATACGATTAAAAATATCCTTGTACTGTATGGGACATCATCTCAAGCTAAGTAAGCAGAGGTAGGTAAGCTACAATTTATAGTGTAATCACTCTACTAGGCGCCTAGTTTTGCCCCAGAATGGTGGCAGCATGACCCCACTGGATCATGCGGCTCAATTTTTGAGCGAAATATATCCAAAGCGAGGACCAATCCGGACCACCCCAATATAATAGAGTAAGTAAATACGAATATTTGTTCCACCGTTCGAGATTGAGATTCGGTAGATATTTTAATCCTGGCTAGAACACAGGATTTTCAACCCCAAAATGTGGACTTAAAAAACATATTAAGTTTATGCATTTATGCTAATAACAACATTGGTATTATAACACACAAAACAGCTTAAAACCAGTCATAAAACTACACACTTATATCTAACACATCTAACATTTAACCTTTTTTTAAAGCACTAAATATTTACTCTAACTCAAATAAATCGTAAAAACGGGTTGAAGCGAGCCTTAAACCGCGGGACATGAAACTAAAATCAAATAAAACTGGGAGCTTTAACATGTTTCAGTATTTTATGGAGGCATTCGCCGGCTAAGGGCACGGCCACACTGGCAGTACCTGACTGGAACCTAGCGCTTCTCGGTCATATAACAAAACATTCTACAAACAAGGAACCCGCCTTTTGAAGAACCCCATGTTGTAGCATCTCGGAAACACCACGTTAGTAGGTAGCTCATTCAACATTTTGCAGGTGTGAGGCAAGAAAGACCGTGTGAATCGCACAGTGTGCGATTCACACTGCGATCTATGATGTGTGGATGAAGTTTCAGGAGGTGGCGGCCAGTGCGATGATAAAACCAATTTATAACCGATTTTATAAAGAATTTACGAACCGGCCGCACTACGCGCTCGGCGTTGCGCCGTCACCTGCAGAACATTTTGTTTTATAAAACTGTTTTAAATAATTCAAGGTTGTTCTCTACAGGCGGTACTCGGGACCTCCATTTACAATCTATTCAGGGTAAATATTCGTTAAATGATATAACTGTTATGTAGTTCCATGGCCGAGTAGACAGGCAAGAATTAAGCTGAAACTGCACTGGCTGGCTTGCTTAGCGCCAATACGTCGGCCGTGTAACTCTGGATTCTTCCGCGGCGCTGCAGGGGTGTGGGTAGAATGAAAAAGGATCGCGCCGCCCCTTTTTCGTCTTTCCCAGCACCCAGTGCTCAAAATGGACCGGAACGCACCGGAACCCCGTTCCGGTTCGTGAAATCACCGTCTCGTGTCGTAAAGGAATCCAACGACACCTCACTCATCAAAATTGGTCAAACAACAAAGGCTACAGGAAGTACTACATACAACCCAAAAACATTACCCTCCTTCTTGGACAGTCGGTTAAAAGTTCGCAGGGTTTGAAGGGAAATGCGTTCCGGTTCGTGATTATAAGTCCAATTCTGCCCGCACCCCTGTAGCGCCGCGGGCGTATCCTGAGTAATACGACCGACGTATAGACGATAAAGCTCTGGTTTCCTTGGATAGCAGCACCGTCACGTAGCGTAACATTACGGACAAAGGCCGTCATGCAAATGGCAGCACCACTTTTCGACGTTAAGGTGTCAAATACCGCTCTCTAGGAAATCGCGCCATTTTGTTTACATAGACAACGTTCTAGTGACGTCATTCACAGCTGTATTACAGCACTTAATTACGGCACCGCTATACAAGGAAACCAGAGCTTAAGCAAGCAACCCACCTGCCAGTGCAGTCTCAGCCTAACTTTAATATTTTGCATTGGATTCGCGTAAAAGCCCAAGAAAGGCCTATGGATAAACATAATATTGTCTTGTCACCCACTATATCCGACTTTAAGGGCCAGAAGTCTATTGAAAATATCATTCTAGCTCATTTAGAGTCATTCTAGGTAAGTACTCAAAAAGGAGTGAGTCTTTTTTTCTGCCAGGGTCAGAAGAAATCACGCCCAATTACAGTCGCCGGCACAGTGACGTCACGGACGGTGATTAGTCGTCCTTTGATTACCACCATTTGTTTACGCCTCACTTTTTAGTTTATTTTTCTTTGTATACGCAGGATTGTAATACGTACGTACGTATAGTTAGGGTATATATAAAATCCTTGATAGACAGCTATGACGATATATCATTTGAGAGCAATATAATAATTTGCCCCTCTTTTTAACCTCCCACGCAAAAAGAGGGGTGTTATAAGCTTAACGTATATGTATATAATATGTTTGTCTGTCTGTGGTATCGTAGCTCCCAAACGGCTGAACCGATTTTGATTTAGTTTTTTTTTATTGAATGTTGACTTGATCGAACTTGTTCTAAAGTGGTGTGAAATTTTATTAGACAACAATGTTTACAGTAAGCAAAGAGATTCTTAGCTATGTTTCAAGAAAACTATTCAGCTGTTTGAAAATTTTCTCATTTAATGTAAAAAAATATCAATATATACTTTTTAAGGGTCTTATGAAATTTTTTGACGAAAAAAGCATCGAAAATTGGATTTCAGGTATAATTTTTCTTTCAACTAATAAGATCTGTAGAAAATTCAGTTTCTGTATTAAATAGATCTGTATTTTTATTGAACCGCTACATTCAAGATTTTGGTAAAACTCAACAAATCTGTTACCTCCAATTTACATAAGTAGATTTTCGTAAAACTTTAGAAAGGGAAAGTTTGAGAATGGATTTCTTTAAATTACTGTCATAACATAAAATAAATTATGTAATGGTTTACTTATTTTATATTTATCTTGAAAATTACGGCTTTATTTGATCGTTTTATGCCCGAAAATACAAATACATAAAATTTAACGGTTCATTTTGTAATACGCCTCTTAAATACTTCGATAATATGTAGGTAATGGCAACTATTCTATTTTAGAGCTCGATTCTATTTTAGAGCTCGATTCTATTTTAGAGCTGTCTATTTTGATTAGTTTGGAAAATAGAATCGATGTCAGTATTGTATTGTAGCTTTTCTAGTAGATAAAATTAAGTAATAATAATTTAGAATGGTAGTGCATCGCGGTCGGACGCTGTGAGTAGTAGTGTGCAGTAGTGCGTCTCGGTCGGACGCTGTGAGTATATATAGCGTGTAGAACGGGTTAGTTAACGAGCTCACTTCGTGTGGGTTTCGAGGTTTTTATAATATTTTTAAATGTTCCATTAAGGAATTGATTACTGTGAGTTTTGAAACGCCGCAAACATATCTTAATTATGAAGTTAAACTGATCTTACCATGTAACTTACGATAAGATAGTTTTTTTTTTATTTCCCGTCTCATTGACCGGCGCCAATGTTCAGTACAGAAATCTTAGTCGAAGTATTTTTAGGGTTCCGTATTTTAAAGGTAGAATCCCCAAGGAAGCTTTAAGTCTAGACTTTGGTGTCCATATATTTTTATACAACATCCAATTTCATCAGCTTCTATTGAAGTTAAAAAGATTTCTTAGAATCTTCGTGCAGTGACGTCATCCAAACAATACATGTTGCATTGTTTTTACCCGACTGCTCAAGAAAGGAGGTTAATGTTTTACTCAACACTTTATCTTGTTTCGCGATTGCCTACAAATCAATCAACATTGTCATGAAGGAATGTAGGTCAATATGTCACATTCACACTAACAGATTCTATCACTGGGTGATGAATCAGGACTTCGATGAAGATGACATGATCTCTAGAGTTGACTAGTGGACCCACCCTGGTATTCTCAGCACTATACAAATAACACAGCTTCCCATCATCGAGATACAACACATATAGAGTCACAATCATGCCAAAAAAAAACGAACCAAAAATCGGCGCACGCTACGTATTGCGCAGACTTTTTGGTTAGTTACAAGGTAACAACGCCGCGCGAAGCCAGAGCTACGATGACATAGCGGGCAACTAACGTTGAACACTATGCAAAAATGTTTTCAGGAGGTTGTGACTCTATAAGAATTGTATCTCGATGCTTCCCGTGGACATTTTTACTTCAACCTTTTGGCCAGCCCTTGAGATAAGTTGCATCACTCTGTATGTTCCAATAAGGAAAGGTTCGTTTACAAAAACTGCTCCGAAAATAATAATCATCATCATCATGTCAGCCATATGACGTCCACTGCTACACATAGGCCTCCTCCCCCATCGATCTCCAAAAGGACCGGTTGGAAGCGGCCTGCATCCAGCGTTTCCCTGCGCTCTCTTTTAGGTCGTCTGTCCATCTTGTGGAACTTGTCATCGTCCGAAAATAATAGATAACTATTTTTAAACAAGTCAAACTTAAATAAAATTAAAAAATAACTCCCGACAAAAGATATGATCTTCGGCTTTACAGATTTTCTTAAAACATAGCTAAAAACACAATTGATCAAGTTAACTTCAAACAAAAACAAAATCAAAATCGGTCCATCCGTTTGTAAGTTATTATACGTACATGCCACGGACACACACACGTTAAGCTTATAACACCCCTCTGTTTACGTCAGTGGTTAAAAATAGTATGTTGTAACTCTGGCCGAGTATCATCAGCTCGTAGAATGCCTTTGTAACAAAAGCTTTGTAGCTTACTTTGTAGTTTGTTTGTGTTAAAACAGCGCAGCGTGGTAACATCTGCATCTTAAATACTATGTTTTATGATATACAATACTAGAGTAAGCGCATCATTATCTGTATCGTCGAGCAAAAAACGTCATACCATAAGACAAGACCCACTTTCTGTTAGCATTAACGCCTGCGGAAAGATGAAATTGTATGAAAATTACTTTAGCTTGCGATAACATCTCTCAAGCTAATGTCAATGTCATTTTCATACAAATTAATCTTTCCGCAGGCGTTAACGCTAACAGAAAGAGGGTCTTGCCTAGACATAGTCGGAGGGCCAGATACTGACAATATATAGTATTTTTTTTAAATGTTTAGCGGGACTTATCACTTATTATTTAATATAGGTAAAAATATGTACCTTTCGCTCGACGTTTCGACCATGTTACAATGGCCGTGGTCACGAGCTGACTGAAAACTGCGGGTGAGTCCGGCGAGAAGAGCGGGTGTTTTGTTCTCCTAACCCCACCAGATCTTGAAAAAAAAAAAAAAAAAAACTTGATAAGTCCCGATAAACATTTAAAACATGTGTTCAAATCGCGAAAGTTTAAAAATTACTATATAGTATTTGTTCCAGAAAAATTTATGGATCTAGGAGAAAATATTTAGTAAAAAAAATACAAAAACATCAAAATATACAGTCGAATTGAGTTTTTTTTTGGAGTTGTTAGATATTATTTCACAAAGGTTATATGATTATTTACGGAATATTTACCGTGGTGAGGTTGTGGAAAGAGCTCCCGATATTTCGGCACAGTTACATGCACCATGTTCGCTGAACACAACGGAGAACGGGTAAGTACAACGGGAGCTCATTCCACCACGGTAAATATGCCATAAATAATCATATAACTTTAGTGAACAACCATGATAGTTTAAAACATTAAGTCACAAATTTGTACGTTTATAAATGTTACTATGTCGGTCGTAGTTTCTATACTCGGTCGGCAGCACAATTCAGAATAACACGTTCACAAGAATCCAATCCAGTCTCGGCCACTAGATTGATGTCCGATCATTATACGCGCGAACTTGCGTGACGTGCGAGTGATGTCGCACTGTCGCACGCTCTGTCGCGCGACAATGCGATAATGTCACCGGCTCCGTGATTTACGATACGGAGCTGGAAATTATCTATGTCGAGGGATTCCTGAGACATTAATAGAAATACCTTCTGCTGTATTGTCGGTAATTATTCCGGTAATTATTGGTCAAGACAAACCTTATTTCAATTAATTAAGCACTGACATTCCCCCTATTTCACCACAAATAGGCCAAAACAATCCGCACTGGGCCAGCGTGGTGGATATGGCCCAGTCACCCTTTCGGGGGTAGGCTAAAAGTCCAGCAGTGGACTGTTAAAAGGCTGACTATGATGAGGCCAAAACATCTCACGTGATTGGGCAGCAGCGTCCTTTTAATAAACGGTGAACTTACTGCGATCCCCAAACCGCCTGCCAAGCGTTGGGATTATGGCAACACCACTCTGACGGAGGCCTTTGTGGAGTTTTGGCGCCAACGTGGAAAAAATATGTCGGCTCGTTGGATTATTTTCCTAAACTTGTGTATTTTCGAGTGTTAATGTGTACTAAATGGTGAATTATTATTCATTATGTGCTCGTAAACGTGCTCGAGTGTGGACAAGTGATATAACGAGGTGAAACGTGTCTTTTCGTGTTGTATCCAAAAGTCCATAGGAGCCTCTTGTAAAGTCTCCACCACTTTACAGGGGCATGAGTTTGACTTGACCGTGACTTACTTAGCTTGACACTGACTGTGATTATGACTTGTTTGAGACTATGTAAACATGTTTTATATTACGACTAAAGGACATTGAATCCACGGTCATGAAAATTGTAACAAAAAAAAGGAGGCCTTTGTTCAGCAGTAGACGTTTACTGGCTGATGATGTTAATGTTGATGTCTCACGTGATGCTGAGCAATGCCGCGGCACGTCACGTCATTCCCAGGACGATTGACGGGTAAGGTTTGGTTTGTCCTAAACGTACGATGGATGTGAGAAAATTGGAAAATAACGCTTTACGCTCCGATCCAACGCTGCAAAAAGCTGTGTGATAGCCAACTCTGTACCGTTTACATCATCAGCCAGAAGACGTCCACTGCTGAACTTAGGCCTCCCTCTTAGAGCGCCTCACTGAACGACAGCCTGCCATCTGCATCCAATGGATGCCCGCGACTCTCACGATGTCATCGGTCCATCTAGTGGGAGACCTACCTACATTAGGTACGTCTACCAGTTAAAGTTTCCACTCGAGAACTTTTCTTTCGTTCTTCAAGCGATGTGGCCTGCCGTTAACTTGCGCAAATCTGAGCAGCTACGTCAGTATGTAATTCTTCAGCGAATATCCTCGTTCCGGATTTTATCACGCAAAGAAACTCCAATCATAGCTCTTTCCATTGTCTGCTATTTACAGTCTAAGCTAGATTCTAAATTGTACTTCATTTATCAGAGTTCATAACAGTGGAGGCGTGTCGCGGCGCAGAAGCGCTGAACAATTTTGTGCCTTCGGTGTACTGAGAAGAGTCGATTTTTTCTCAACCGCCTGTACTGCGCGAGGCATCTGTACTCTCCTGTTAGCATGGGCTGTGTCCATGAGTCGGGGATGATATTAAATAAACAGTAAGACACAATTCTTTGTAAGACACACACAATGCCTAGACCAGAAAGTATTTAAAATTTACTTTCAAATACTGGCGCGGGCAATCTGCCGAAGCGACGGCGGCCGAAGAGCAGCACAAAATCACCGGCACTACAGTGGGCTACTTGATTCGTCATCATAAGTACTTTTTTCATTAATTATTATCACAGAATAAATAATAGTGCAACCGAATTTTTATTACATTTGTAAGGCAGTAGGAAAAACGTATAGCGGTCTCATGCTACGTTCTGTAGATGCTGGTAAGATACTCAGGTAGGTAGACAGGGGGTAGGAACGCAGCTAGTATCCTACATGTCATCCAGACATTTACGTCTCGGCCGTAGTGGGTCTTTTCCCTAGTATTTTTTTCCTGCCTAGACTGGGAGGGTGTACGTTTCAGGCAACAGGTAAACTTTCTAAACATCCTAGATAAAGTATTATCCCAATTAGCTGGAATTAATCTGTGGCACGAGTTTATCCACTTGGCTACGTCAAAGATAACGAACATAACCGAAACTTAGCTGCCTACAGAGCGACCGACTTATCTGTGGAATTGAATGGGGGCGCCACTGTCGTATTTTCTGTTTAAAGCCTTATGTCTCCGATGGGATGCTAGTCGTTCCCTCATTCGAACAACTCCACAGACAGGTCGGTCGTTCCGCATAAATTCCAATAACAACTACACTGGGTTGGATCCGATACTCGGGTTAAAGACCTTTAAAGAGCTTCAGCTGTCAAAATATATCCAAGAAAGTTGTAACATAAGTCGGAATTGTACGTATAATAATATTGCTCGAAACGACGCCTACGCTGCAACTTTACAGGCTTCAGGAACGAAAAGATCAAAATAAATCGTTTACTGTCGTAGAAAAATTGATTTTTGGGTCTATCTAAGATATAAGTAACGAAAATTGGAGTTATTTTTATACTTAGTTCCTCAATAATTTATTTTTATGCCATATGCTTCTATGTGGCAACTCGGCGTCGTACTAGATACTGGCAACACGCGCACTAACGCAGACACGTTGCCGACCTTTACGGGTTTATTAATAGCCTTTACGGGTTTATTTTATATTACCTCCATTTTTAACTCTCACAGATACATAACAAAATATCGTAAAAAATTGGCCAAGAGCGTGTCGAGACACGAATATCAAAGCCGTTTGCCGTAGTCAAAGCACGTATAACCATAGTGCGGTCACTTATAAAGTTCAGAAATTGGTGAATCTCTCGGAATCGAATCGAAGCTCGGTAGACTTAGCCAAATTTCAGAGACGTATATCATTCCGCTATAATAATTATATTTTTATCCAAAAAGAAAACTACTTTAGAAATATTCTTTGTTAAGATCATTTTACGTAAGTTAAATCGTTGTAACTCGAAAAGATATCACTAAATGTTCGGAATAATTTTGAGTAAAGGTTTTAATAGGTATGCGTTATCAGCTTGGCAGGTTATAAGTTTCTATGTCTAATAGTTAAAAAATGCCGGGAGACCAACTTTCTGCCACTTTGGCGAGTCATATTTCGCAAAGAATAAACTTGATAAAAAAGTTATGTCTGAAAAGGTCTGGAATCTTATCTTCGTTTTAACAGACCTAGAGTGAAACCTAGAGTGACCCGAGCAGTGAAAAAAAAATTCATTATTAAAGCCCAAAAGCTCAAGCTGGTCAGTTATCGGAATGGATACATCCCGGAAAGTAGGAGCCAGTTAGAACGGCGTCCTTTTGGCATAGAACAGACACGCCTGGGTCTTAGCGGCATTGAACTTGACCAGGTTGACATTGCCCCATTCGGAGACTGCCTTAAGGGACAAGTTCATGCGCTCGACCATGGCCTCTCTCAGAGACTGGATTTGTGGTCCGCTGGTTCGTGCTGTAGATGTATAGCTCTCTACTACTGTGCTGTCGTCTGCGTACCCAAAGGTACCGGGCTTTAACAGATCGTTGATGTGTAGCAGAAAGAGCGTTGCAGAGAGCACCAACCCCTGGGGGACACTGGCATTAATTGCCATTCGATCGGACGAGTAGCCGTCAATGACTAATCGAATCGATCTATCCCTCAAGAAGTCCGATATCCACACAATGAAACCATTAGATAAGCCAAACGAGGAGAGCTTGCTTATAAGGCCGTCATGCCAGACCCTGTCGAAAGCCTTTGAGATGTCGAGAGAAACGGCGAGCGCTTCTCAGTATTTCTCGATGGCCTCACTCCAGAAGTGTGTGGCATACGCTAGAAGATCCCTAGTAGACCGGTTTCGGCGAAATCCGTATTGCCAGTCACTGAGGAGATCATTAGTTTCTAGATACGCCAGTAGCCTGTTGTTGAGGACACGTTCCATAGTCTTACAGAGTTTCTTTCTTTCTTTCTTTCTTACATTGTCTGTCCGTCTGTCTGTCTGTCTGTCTGACTGTCTGTCTGTCTGTCCGTCTGTCCTACCTATTAACGGCTATATCTTTCGAACTGTAATAGATAGTAAGTTGTGATTTTCACAGAGTTCAATGTTACGGCGGATTAACTAAGTCAAAATAAAAAGTCAAAAAGTTAAAACGCAAGCGGGGTCCCCATAAAACAAACATATTTTTTAACGTATTTTAGTATTAGCTCTAATGTATAAACGGTAAGTAATAAGTACAAACCTCAAACTTGGCATGATTATAGTAGGTACACACTCTAAACTCTAAAGTATAACAACAAATAATAAATAATGGCCAAATGCGAGTTGGTGACAAGTTTCTGTTCATTACAAAGTTATAACTGGTAATTTCGTTATTGAATTTTGTGGTGGTACGGGACCCTCAGTTTGCGAGCCATGTTCAGCAGTGGACGTCTTCAGGCTGATGATTATGATGACATTTTCAGGTGCTGCCTGTTTAGATAAAACAATGTTGAAACCTTGAGTATCTCTTGTTATGTGGTGAGCACGTAACTTTTAGAATTCTTTCATTCGTTCATTCAACATTTAAGAGCGTGGTTCTTGTCGGTGGAACTTCTAAGTTTGACGGTCTTCCTCAATCAGGCTGCCAAGGGTTTCCCTCTCTGTACATTATATTTGCCTTCTTTTTTATTTGGTTTTAGAATACTCTCCTTGGTCTTCCCGGTCCTCCCTTGCCTTCTACCTTTCTCTATGACAGTTTCAGCAAATAAATAATAATCGGTAGATTCACTAGTATTACAAAATAAAAAAAATACAAAGCACGTGACACGTGGTAGATGCTCGACCATCTGGGTTGTGTCTAGACCTACAACAGTCGTTTTTAGTTTAATAAAAATAAAAACACAAAAACACTTCCAACTGCCTAAGTGTAATTTGATTGCGTGGTTTTTTTTTTGTTAGTTTTTTTATAACCATGGATGCACAGTCCTTCCGTCGTAATATTAATCAAGTTTACATAGTATTAAATAGCGTCAAACAAGTTATAGTCACAGTCAGTCAAGCAAAGTAAGTCAAGGTCAAATCAAACTCATGCCCCAGTAAAGTGGTGAAGGCTTTCCAAGAGGCTTCTATGGAGTTTTGGAATCAACACGAATAGACATTTTTCACGTCGTTATATCACTTGCCTACACTCGAGCACGTTCACGAGCACTTAATAAATAATAATCCACCATTATTACAAATTAACTCGAAAATACACAAATTTAGGAAAATAATACAAAAGGCCGACATGTCTTTTCCACATTGGCGTCAAAACTCTTGATTGCGTGTATTTTGTGCTAGTTGCCCTCACTCGCACAGACATACGATACCCGCATCGAATTGTTCGTACGAACTCGCGATCCAACATACTCATATTTATCGAGTATCAAGTTCGCTCATTAATTCTCAAGATGTTTGAAAATGAGGTTCAGATCGTTTCGCGGTCACAGGAAGTTCGTGCGGAACCCTAATTCTCGTCCTAAATCTGAATACAATATCTGGTGAGAGCGGTAGGGACGATAGACACGAGAGGGGTCGTCCCACGGACGCAGTTAACCAGTTCCAATCTCGCCGCTGATGTCGGCTGGCTCCCCGCGACAGTGAGTAATGGAGAGACCGTCTAATTTCCCCGATACGCGCCAAACAAGCGGAATACATGCCGATGAATAACTAGACGTTAATTTGACTGTACAAGTGAATTGCTCACATCAAACAATGTTCTCTAAAATATAGTTATTAATTAAATGGAAACTGCACAAATTACATCATTAACTTTGGGAGCCCCGTTGGTCCAGTTGGTGGTGACCAGCATTGCCAGGCGTCCCGATTATGGCGGGACGTCCCGATTTTTAAATCATAATTAAATGTCCCGCGCGGGACAGGCCCAGTCCCCGCTTTTCGGTGATAACTCGACCGTGCGTGCAGCGTGCTGAGGAAGCGCGGTCGGGTGGCATAGATAATTATGATTGTGTGGACTGGCCGCCCGCCCGGCGCGTAATGAAGATAAGCGGTAAAACTCAACTATATAACGATAGGGTAAATGAATTATCTGATTAAAAATATCATATTTTTATTAAACTACATTTTCTAACGCTATTTTTGCTATCTATTGTCACGTAAATATAATTTGAACTCAAATAAAAAGATAAATATTTAAAAGCTTTCCGACAGAATCCCGCTTTTTTTCATTCAAAAAAGTTCCAAAATCCCAACATGGCAAAAAAAACTGGCATCGCTGGTGGTGACCCTGCCTTCTGCGCTTGGGGTTGTGGGTTTGATTCCCACCATTTATTTATGGGCAAACATTTATGTGATGAACATTTGTGTTTGTTCTACTTATATCTGGGTGTTAATATCAGTTCTATTTAAGTATATTTTTTTAAAATATACGTGTAAGTATAACAGTCTCTGTCAGCCATGGCAGCTTTGCTTAGTTTAGGGTCTGATGACTGTGTGTGCTGGACATGTGATGGACCCGGGTATGTCCTAAAACTGCGACCAGAACCACCGGAGGATGGGCAGCAGCGTCCTGTTAGTACACGGTGAACGTACTGCGATCTCAAAGCCGCCTGCCAAGCGTGGGGATTATGGCAACACCCCTCTCTAAGAGGGAGGCCTTGTTCAGCAGTGGACATTTAATGGCTGATGGTGTGACTGTGTGTGCAAAAATGTCACGAATATTTGTATTTTTTTACGAAGTTAATGTAAGCAGGACACAGAACTACTTCTCGAGGATGCAGACTGAAGCCGGACCTCTGACTTCAGGTGTTCAGGCTGCCGAGCTTTCATGACTATTCTTACTTGTAATGAGATGTATAATCCCATTTCGGTTCCGTACCGAAGCTATATTTTAATTATTTGGTGAAGTTAGGCTTCGACCAAAATAAAATGAATGGGCGGGCCATAACCATTGAACTTGCTCAGCAAAAACGAGTCAAAACCATCGGAAATATACGTCAACACCTAATTATAACCATGTACAGTACATTTATTACAAAAAATAGATAGCGGTTTTTTGCTGTGTATTTACACTTCGGGAAAGCACAAGAAGGCATAATTTTGTCAGATGTTTCGTTATCATGTAACAATAGTCTCGTGTCGCACTTCCTATGGCTAGAGACCGACTGAAACGAAGTGAGCGCCAGCGTTCATTTTGTAATCTTCAAAAATGCGCTTCTTCTGGGCTCGTCCATTTATTTTATTTTGGTCAATGCCTTTAGTATGAATATAATGCTAACTCTACAGTAAAAAACAAATAATAAAAACTGGCCAATGTGAGTCGGATTTATTATTGCGTGGTGGTACGGAACCCTCAGTGCACGAGTTCGTTTAGCACTCACCCGATGTTTATTTATTTGTATAATAGGCTATAGTTTAGTTATTTAGTGAAGTTAGGCATTTACGTATTTTATTTAGTTAACACAGGCACTAGTTAATAATATAACCACCGTCCGTAAACTTTGAAATTGTTAAAAGCCAGTCACGCCGGTCGTTTCTACCGATCTCTGAAATTATTCACCGACCAAAGTATCAATTTCGGGACCGTTTTGAATTGAAATGAGTTTTTTTAATTAAAAATTAAAACTGTTAGAGCATTTAAAGCTCCTCATTATGGCTTAAATGCTATTATTCCAGTAAAGTATTTAATGTTAGTGTTTTATTTTATATTATGGTTATGAGACTACTAAGTAAGTACTTAAGTATCTACCTATAGGTAGGTAGTCGTTTTAATCTAGGCCACACATATACGCCACTTGCAGTCACCTATCCAGGGATCTATATAGAAAACACACACACAGATGCACGCACGCACACACACACACACACACACACACACACACACACACATACACACACACTACACACACACACACACACTTAAATAGATATTAACAACCAGATATAGAACAAACACACTTGTTCATCACATAAATATTTGTCCTAGGTGAGAATCGAACCCGGCGTGGATTCGATGCCCACATCACAGATCCCCACATCAGAAGGTCACATGACACGATCTCCTGCTTCACACATTCTTTTGCCACCAGCCGCCTGTCGTCGCTCCACCTGGCGGCAGGACGCCCTACTCTTTGTTGGCCAATAAGCGGTCTCACTCTGGAACTCAGAGGGCTTCTAGAGTCTGCCTCATAGGTTTTCGATTCTTTTAAATATGTGGCCAGCCCGCTCCTTAGTCAGTACAGCTAGTGAGCTTGCGAGCATAGCTAGCTCTATAGTTTAGACAGTTTACGATCGCGCGACCATCACTAAAATGCATGGTAGCATTGACTTATTTTCCTAGTTCCCTTGGAGGTCACAGTGATTCCATCTTGTCCTATTTTGGAGTTCATGTTTTGCTTCAAACCATGTGTTTTTTTATGCGTTTGACCGCCAACTCGCCTGATTTAAAGCGATGATGCGGTCTATGATAGAGCAGCTTGCCTAGAAGAAACCGATTTACTCGTGATTTGCAGACACCCAGATTGTAACTATCGGGAAACACCCATTCAGGTAGTGCATTCCACAGACTAGCAGTTCGCATAATAAAAGTGGAATCAATGCGCTTCGTACGAGTTTTCGGAATATCAACCATAAAGCAGTGTCGATTTTTTTGTCCGCTCTGGCATGTGTAGAGTAAACTTGACTTCAGCCAGTACAGAGCGACGCCAGGTGGGCTTTGGTCGGTCCAGATTTCACTTGCCCTGGAGGTTCCAGTTCAAGATGATGAGGTATGGGCCTTCGAAAGAAGCGACCGATCCAATTCCATTTACGACGCTTTGTCAGCTAGTCAATTGGTCTTTTATGGCATCTGCAGGAAGTATTTGTATAATATTTCGTGTTTTGTTGGAGCCCGGTGGCGCGCGCTTTTGTGAATTATCCAAACTATCCGGTGTTGTGCTTTCTCCGACTGTCGAGGGTGTGCAATGACATTTTAAAAGGAGTAGGAATAAAACATTTAATTGTAGCACCGTCTGTGCTAGTAACCTTTACGCCTACGCTATATCCAATGCTAGAGGATGAGCACAGTAGGATGTACAGATACATTTACCTACTGACCCTGAACAGCCTCAACTCTGTACGTTGTAATAATATTTAGAAGTCGAATGAAACAATAATAATTGTTTCTTAGATAGTTGATTGAATCAGGCGTTACTTTGCGGAAGTCCATTTTTAATTTATATAATGTCGAATTTCTAGTGTAATTCCGCTTCTACGTCGTTTCGAGTACAAGAAGGATTTTAGGTTAAACTATTTTCTCTATAGATAATATAAATTAATTATTTCTTAGGTTTTTGCGATAATTACACATAACATATAACATATGTTGAAAGTAAACATTTTTAAAGAATTTTACAGCGTGTATTTCACATTTTAACCTGAAAACAACCTTGTCTACCTGCTACCACTTGGTTACCACGGACACTGCAAAGTGTTTGAAACGTCATCAATAAAAAATCTTAAATACACGAGAAAAAAATCCGTTAAAAGTGTTTAATTTCATGCGAAACAATAATAATTCCTTTTCTCGATAATCTTAATTGAAAAATATTTTACTCGGATTACTTCATTTGTTTTATTTGAAATACTTCATAATTATGTTTTACTTGAAATACTTCATATGACTTGATAATAATATGCGATCCATACCTCATTTACTACATTTTCTTGAAATTAACTGATATTTGTTAAAATACCAATCATATTAGTCATAACAAATATTGTCATTATCGCCCCCCATTGGCGGATCGAGGGCATGGGGTCCATGCCCCCCCCCCCCCCCCCCAAATGAAATCCTGGATCCGCCCCTGTCACCCCCAGCCAGTTGATGGGCCTGTTTTGAGATTTGTTATGTTTTAATATTGAGGAAGACGGCTACGAGCAAATCGCGGAGTTCTGCTAGATGAAAGGTCTCTGTAGACGATATATTTATTTTGTTCCCGACAACGCCTGGTTCGACGTGTTGGCTCAGAAGCACGTGAGAAGACACCATCGTGCTACCAACCTGCCGACATAATATCTGGAAACAATGTGGAAACATCCGTATACAGACTTGTTCAGCCATGAGCGGAGATATTTTTCGGACGCTAGATAAATCATCTTATGTAGATGGAAACAGGCCAATTGAGGCTTTTCCCAAGACTCGCCTTTCACCGCCTGATCTTCGGCTTTTCGCTACCAGTAAGTATGATGACATGGCTCGTAACATGAAGAAACTATTATGGTACAATTTCCCGATTTATAAAATAAAGAACAATAATCTTGACCTCTATATCTAATTATCATGCTTTTTCAAACTATGGCCGAAGTACGAATATTCGCTACCAACGTAAAATACGTATCGAATTTCATACACATTTTGAATTTCGAAATTATTCTTTATGGAATTCGATACGTATTTTACGTATCGAATTCCAGACGTAGGTAGCGAATATTCGTAGTACGCCCACTGTTACGGAGTATAAGCGAGTCATAGCACACAGTCGACAATAATTAGGTACTCAATGAAGTCTAAGTATGTCTATGTCAGGACAACATAATTATATATCTAATAGGTATATAATTATGTTGTCTTGTATAGGTAAAGTTATCCGATATAAAGTTTGTGACTGTGTGTTTATAGAAGGTAATCTTTAGAATCACAGAAACTTCTGATATAAAGCTACACCATCCCTGAGTGACATAAATTATGCTAAGTTTTGTGCACTATACGAGCGAAGTCACGATAAACGAACCAGTAGTGCAAGTATCGTTCTTTATCGATCGTCAAATTCGATAAAATACCACAGAATCGATCATAGCCAGTACTGATTAAATTTAATGGCGTTATATCGAAATTGATTATTACAACTTTACCGTCAAATTTGACGAAATAAAGAACGGTACTTGCACTGCAGTTACAGTATTATTATTATTTTTTTTTAGATTTCGATAAAATTTATTTCTTGCTAAATCACATAACAAAAGCTCTGGTTCTAACCGGCCTTATGTGTTCGCAATTTTTTACCTACAAAATATGTCGGGAAAATGAAGTCAAACTTCGGGACATATCCACACCGTGGTGCGAACACATTGCAGTGCGAGTCGCATTACCCAACCAGTCTTACAAAATAATAATAAAAATATGACATACAAGATAACACTAAAAATATCAAACGTATGCTTTATTCTCGGCACGCGTCGGAATAAATTCGATTTGAAGCTGAACCACACACAGTACCAGAGCTGTGAACTTCAGCTCACGACGCTTCAAGCAGTAGCCTGGATTTGTATCTACTCCCGAATAATACATTATGCAGTAATTTGGTTCGTATTGCATAACAGGATGTGTATGGAATGGAATTCGCTCCCTGCCTCGGTGTTCCCTATAAGTTACAACCTGGGTCTCTTCAAGACAAGAGTGAATAGGCACCTCATGGGCAAGCGTGCCCTATCTTAGACTGCATCGTCACTTACCATCAGGTGAGTTGTGGCCAAAAGCTTGCCCATTTCATCATAAAATAAAATAAGAAATAATACAAATGTTTCTCAGTTGTATTTTTATTGAAAATACTTGCTTGCGCTTGACCGCTATTTTGCCTGAGTGCAAGTGCCTAGAAGAAACTGATTCAATAAGATGCCTATTGTAATTATCAAGATGCCCATTGTAATTCATTGTAATTATCGGGCAACACTCACAACTACAAGTATCGCATACCACACTCAACTTAAGTCTGTGGGGGGTGACTCAGTGACTAATTTTGTCGTGGACACGAGTAACCCAAAAATACCCCCCCCCCCCTTCGGGTTATCTGTGGGGTTATAGCTTCCATAAAGAAAAAAAGAAACATGTAAGTCGTCATAAGAAAAAAAGAAACATGTAAGAAACATCATCGTGGTGGTATGGAACCTTCAGTGCGCGAACCCGACTCGCACTTGGCCGGTTTTTTTATTTCTTTTAACGAACATAAATACATACCTACACGTAGTGGGAGTATCGGTGGCACTTTTCAATGACTAAGCATTAAAATATAATAATTCATTTCTAACCCCCGACGTCAACATCCGAGGATTTTCACAGAAAAGTGAGTAGTTATTCTAAGCAGAAAAGTTTTTTTTTTTTGTTTAGATTATTTTCTGTGTGTGTTATAAGTTTGACGCCCGTGTATGTATGTGTGTGTTGTGCGTTAACCCAGTTCTCAAAACGTTTGTAAGCAAGGTTCGCGCGACGAGATCGTTCAGTAGGTTCGTGCGAACGATGGCCAATTAGTACGCCGGCAACAGCTCCAATAGTGCGTTTAATATCGTAACATAAACCAACACAGCGGAGTTCAGCTTCCTCTCGTTTGCCTAATTATGAAACTCGTCAAGTTATAATTTCTCGCTGCACAATACAGGGAGAAATGGCGCGCAATTCACGGCACAATGAATAGAGAACACAATGGTGTAATGTAAGCACTTTGACGAATACCTGCACAATAAGGTTAACGCTCGTTCTTAGGTGACCTACTAACAGCATTTAGCATTGGTGATAAACAAGCAAACCTACGCCTGACGGTAAGCAATTGGTGCTGTTTATAAATATCTATATACTAGGAGCTAAGGTAGACCTCTTGCCGAAACGAATACTTTTTGTTCTACGACTTATCAAAATTTGCGGGAGGAATAACAGCTGTTTCATAAATTTTGTCGGGAGTAAATGTTTTTTTTTTTTTTGTATGGAAAGGCAGTTTTGAAAACTCGTAGAACAAAAGTTATTTGTTTTGATGTATTGTGGAGAAATGCTAACTGATTTCCACTAGCCCTGTATATGCGAAGTGTGTTCTTTGTTTTGTTAGTCTGTCTATTATTTCTTCTCCCCTTATTTCAACAAGAGAGCTTTTTTTTTCATATCGACGTTTTTCTTTTGTGGATGCAGGTGCGGCAATTGAAATGGGCTACTTTTCATA
This sequence comes from Agriopis marginaria, assembly GCA_932305915.1. NCBI lineage: Eukaryota > Metazoa > Arthropoda > Insecta > Lepidoptera > Geometridae > Agriopis > Agriopis marginaria. The sequence goes on along the minus strand of OW029914.1, from coordinate 11,899,010 downwards.
CCGAAAAATTTTACCTGACGGATTCTCCACGCGGGTAAAGAAAAGTATGTTTGATTGTAAAGATGAAGAGATGATGTGATGGAAATAATAAGTGGGAAAAAAATCTGCAGAAGCTGGACGGTCATGATTGACATGAAATTATTACTTATTCTTTTTCCAAATCTAATTAATTTAAATTTAGTTATGTATTTAATTTCAAAGCCAAATGTTAAATAAAATGTATTGATACTGCACCGCACTAAGCTAAGCAAACGCTAAAATGTAGGCCCTGCGACACAGGCGTCTCGCCTAGTACAGGGACTGCAAGTACCGTAAACCTTTATTAGCTTGCCTCGTTCCATTCAATTTGTTTTACATTAAATATTGCACATGTTCTTGTAAAGTGTACTGGAAAATAAAATATTTTGTATTTATTTGTTTTGTATGAACTTACGCAAATAGGGAAGAATCGCGTCATTTGGTATCGGAGGCCAACATTTTCGGTCGATGCGTCATAAGTATGTTTGATTGTATTTAATTATCGATTTAGCGATCATTGTTTCTTGGTGCGAACGATTTCCAATTACGACAAGAATTTCCCAAACTTAATTGAAATTATATAAAAACTTTGTTTGATTCTAGCTCGCCATTTGAGAAATCCAATCGCAGTTATCGGAATGTCCCGCCGAGGCCGGAGCCCGACAGTTTATCGAAGGTTAATCGAGCCATGGAGCTTACAGTTACCAACTTATCTCTACACTTGCCCAAATGAAACATCTACAATTTTCTACTAGACGCCGGCTGTTTTGTTCAGAAAATACGTTACAAGCTCTACCAATCAACTGTATGAATAAGTTGGTCGCTCTGTACCCTAAGTGAAGTATACGATGTTCTGGCCTCAGTAAACAGGAAAACATTGGAAAGAAATAAAATAGTTGTAATAAGGATGCATTTAGTGTTATATTGAACAGTTTGGCGCGAGGATGTTGCAGATATTTTATAAGAGCAAACAAGCGGACCGTCCGCGTGCCACGAGCTTGGCTACAGTACAGCAATAAGCTTTTTAAAGACTTAGCGCACCAAAACCCCACTGCTAATGGACCTCAGAAAATAATAATAAATGGAAGCGTAATGCCTACAGTTTCCCCTTTAGCACTTACACCAGGGGTCCCTATAAATAACCCATTTTTATAATCAGTTTTGCAATTTACCAATTACTGAACGCTTGATATGAGTAGTTTCATTGAAATCCTTGCATTATCACGAATTTAATAGACTATCCAATTTGAAAAAAAATCAACTGGCTATCTATTACGGTTCGAAAGATACAGTCGTTTAAAGGTAGGTCGGACAGACATACAGTGTAGGCTTAGTAATAGGGTCCCGACCTTTTGGGTACGGAGCCCTAAAAACTACATAGTATCAACAACTTTGGGAAATAAATAAAAGCAGAATCGAGTTGTTTTTTTCTTTCATTAAATCTGATCAATTTAATATTATCTAAAACTTTTTGTGCAGATTCTAAATTCTTACCTACCTAACAATCCTTTAAAATAGCAGCCATTGGAGTGACGATGCGGCGCGATAGACATTATTGTTATGTCAAGTATCTAGATAAAAATCATTTTCATGCACAAAAGATGTTTAGAAACTTAAATAAAGACAGACCTAGTAATAATAGATCGTTGTTTAGAAAAAAACTAAAATGAAAAGGTGTTCTATTTTTAAATCACGTAAATTCTATGGCGAAACAATCTCATTGCGCATGGTATAATAGGTAATATATTGATCATGTCATTGCGTAAGTAGCTTCTAGTAAATTAATATTCCAGTCAAATCAAACCAATCAGTGAGTTGTCCTTGCACCACGTCGGTCTGTGTTCTGGACATGCCAGAATAGTTTTTGGACACAAATCCGCTAAAGTTCGCACAATCAACACGACCTCTAAACTTTACTTCATAACACTCGCAAAACTTAACATTTTGATAAACTCTCCCTAGTGTGATGTGACGCAAACTAGAACCAACGTGACAATGAAAAATAAATTTAATAAACTTGAATAAAGAGAACACTTTATTTAGTCAAGTTTAATTATCATCAGTTAATTAGGTTTCCGTACCCAACAACATTTTTATCATTAAGGAATTCTGAAATTTTAAAAAACAAAACAATTTCAAAGGGTAAAAACGGGACCCTATTACTAAGCCTACGATGTCTGTCTGTCTTTCCTAACTATTAACGGCTGTATCTACATACCTACATACATATCTATACACAAAATATAATAATAATCAATTTTAAAAAACTATTTGGTCTGACTTAATGCCTACCTACAAAATAGCCAAGCAATTGCTACGCCGTCACATACCTAGTTAATATTTTGCAAGTGACGCTCGGTATAACTTTTAATGTACAGAAATTTGTCACCGACTCGCACTTGGCCATTATTTATTATTTGTTGTTTTACTTTTGAGTGTCGTGTGAACCTACTATAATCATGCCAATATTCGAGCTAATACAAAAATACGTAAAAAAATACATAAAAATACGTTTGTTGTATGGGTCTCACCCCCCCCCCCCCCCTTTCGTTTTTACTTTTTGACTTTTTATTATTTCTTAGTTAATCTGCCGTAACATTACATAATTATTCTGTGAAAATTTCAACTGGCTTTCTATTACGAATCGAAAGATATAGCCGCTAATATGTAGGACAGACGGACATACAGACAGACGGACAGACAGACAGACATGGTAGATTTAGTAATAGGGTCCCGTTTTTACCCTTTGGGTACGGAACCCTAAAAAAAACAAGGTGACTCGCTATTTAGATTGCGAAACAGTTTTTATTTGTAACGTGTACTCTGCGTGTACTATGGATATTTTCCGAAATAATTTTATTATTATTATCTAAGGAGATATATATTTTAAACGTCGGTTCAGTTCCGCGACAGTTTATTGTAATAAACCGGCCGACAACAAAGCGGCCAAGTTAAGCCAATATTATTTGAGAAATTCTTTCGTCACGATTGTGTTAGAAGTTTTGTTTTTTATTGGGCAAGTTGCGGACTACATCACTATTCCGCGCGCGTACTGCTCGCCCGTCCCTACCTACTTTATCAAGGGCTTTTCAATTCCAAACGAGAAGTATCATTATCCCAGCAAAAACAAGCATTCCTCGAAATTCTAGTATTATTCTAATTGTTATAAAAGCAAAAGTAACTATTCGCCTTACTTATAAAGTTAAGCAATGCTTATTGTTTTGTGTCGTTTTTATACGTAACGATTTCCGTCAGCGAGAAGTTAACAGAGCAATTGTTAAGCATTATAAGTTAGGCCGTATGTCTCTTTGTCTGTTTGCTTTTCACGACTAATCGGCTAGGCCAATATTAACGAAATTTGGTAGGAAGATAATGTGTATCATGAAAACGGATATAGGATACTTTTCCCTCTAGAAAATGCGAAAAACTGGAAATTGCAGGTAACACTGCAGGATGCATGCTGCTATAGTTATAATATAAACTGTGATAAAAGTAGGTGGGGAAGAAAGGTTCCTCTGGAGACCACGTACCGGAAGACGCAGCGTAGGTAGGCCTCCCACTAGATGGACCGACGACATAGTGAGAGTCGCTGGCATCCAGTGGATGCATAAAGCAGGCTGTCGTTCAGTGTGGAGGTTAAAGGGGGAGGCCTATGAGCAGTGGACGTCTTATGGCTCATGATGATGATGATGAAAATTAGATTAATATAGGTTGAGTGAACAGCCCTAATGTCAGAATGTTAGGGCTGCTACAACCGCATAGGTTGACGGTTGCTGTTACGAATAAACAGCTGGGATGAACTGACTTCCCGTGAAGTAGATTTTTTTTACTACATGTTATCCGACCCCCCCGGGTGGCGGTGGTAGTTATACGTACAATAGTTTTATGTCATGAAATGGGTTCACACCCATAAGTAATTGTATTTTGTATTCAGCAAGGCCTCTTGGTGTTGGATTTAGCCCCACAAATGCCTCTTAAAAGTCTAGACCCGTGAGTAAATTGAAATATCTATAATACTGCAGCGGCAAGCAAATAGACTAGATGAACGAACGTTAACAATGTGGAGCAAGGTGAAGCCAAGCCACACACACTACGTAACATGACTTATCCAAGGCTTAGTTCCCGCTAAGGCTTGTAACCATATTATCTTCTCGAACATACGCAGCAAAGCCACGGACTTACCACGACAGTAATGAATAAGATAAATATACGGGCATATATCAAAAAATATTATAACTAATCTCTAAGAAATTGAATTGAAATAACAAGAAATGAGGTCACCATTAGAGCATATCCGTAGATCATAGCTCGAGACGTCAAAGGGCCGGCGGCCACTACTCGCGCTAATTGCTCCATCTATCATGTTAATATACTATTTATTGGGCAATAGACTACGTAAGTATACCCCTCTTCTCTGTCTACCCTCATTTTTGCTTGTTTTTATGTTCTTTTGTATTTTCCGACTGCAAAAACGAGGTTCTCAATACGACTTTTTCTTGTGTTACGTGACATTTTCGCCGATTTTAATGGTTATTTTTTTATATTGAAAGCTATATATAACTTGAGGGTAGTCCCATTTAAGTTTGAAGATTATATTCTAGCTTTAACGGGCGGTTATCCGAGTCGCGTAGGCAACAAAATGCTCCCTCAGCCCCCGCCAAGTTATAGCGACGATGTATATTGCCATGCTAGAGTAAGGACGCCCGCGGGGGGAGTGCAACGACAAAAACGAGTATAGGTCCGACCTCGATGACGCCTGGCGCGGCACTGAACGCGGCGCGCCAAAATTCTCGCGTCCTTTTTACGCTCTTAATTTCACTAAAAAACAACACTATTCACTATCAAAAATCTGTCCAAATATTTTTTTTTTATCAAATTGCCTTTCAGTACATGCAATTTCCTGGTGGTTACGAACTTTCATTAGAGCATAAAATGAAAAAAAAAAATAAGTCGACTTTGTTTCAATATATATTTTTTTGATCGAGGCAAGTTTATTCTATCGTGTTTTGAACCAAATCATAAACTCTAACACAGATGTATCTGTGACATGTATTTTTTTCTAGCTGAAATATTGTAATTTAACTGAATAAAATTGATTTAAAACCGTCATATTTGGTATAAGAGGCTCTTAAGGTGATAAATTAGGGGGTGAACTCACAAAAAAGAAAACAATTTATTTTTCTGCTGATTAACCCCTAAAACTTTTTGTAAAATTGGTTTTGATTATTGTGAAAAATGTCTTAATATTGTCTTTTTTATGTTATATTTGTATTTATAATTGTAGCGGTTATAATTATATCCTCCACCAAGCCTGGTATTTGTAATAAATTAAATATTTGGACACATGCCTATTGTACAGATAAGCAAGGAGGAAGAGAAGAGTCATATGAAAGGTCTTTATTTAGCTAATCAGAAATAATATTTATCCGGGATTTAAGAAATAAATCAGAAATACTGATATTCATGTGTCAAAATATCTTCATTAGCATGTTTACATATTGCAATCGAACAGGTGAGAAAGCTAACGAGCAAAGCCATGGACATCAACCAACTACTAATGATCTGAAGTTCTACATTCGGAAGATTATAATGTTGCCATGATTCATCTACGTCACGGTACGGTACATAGCTCGTTGTGAAACGAATCGTGTGAACAAACATGTTTGATTGGAAAATATCTAGCACGGATATTATTTCAGTAGACACTAGACAGGTTAACTGAGTAAAGAGTATCCAAACCTAAAGACTGGAGACTGTTCACTCCACTCTTTTTTACAGACGTGAGTGATGTAATATTCCTATAAAAAATAAGCCAATTCATCAATACTGTCTGACTGGCTTGTTCCCAAATGGGACCAAATTTTTTCCGAATAGGTCCAAAAATATTTTTATATTTAAGTAGGTACTATTCAATTTATTCCCAACGGGGTACAAGAGTTAACAGAATAGAGTTAGCAAAACACTGCTGACAAAAACTATAAAACATTTACCTACCGGACTGAATTGGAGCGGAATACTTATTTTGCAACAAATCAAAGCAGATGCATAATACTGTGTTTTTTTAAATGGCAAATTCAAAAGCTGTGCATCACTGCATCTAACACCATGTTTAAATATATATGTGTGGTGGCTCACAATTCAGTTGTATGCTTTTGTTTTTTACCTCAGAACACCGTAATTTATAAACAGATTTAGATAATTATTCTTATTTTCATAAATGTATTATAATAACCAGCTAAATACCAAACCTAAAAATAAATAAAAATATATTTATCAAATAAATAACCGACTTCAAAATTATTAAATACGCAATTGCAATTTTTTACTTGGATGACAAAAAAAACAGTTATTTTTTGATTTAAAACCTAACTATTGAACCGATTTTTATGTCTATAGGACCAATCTGAAAGTATATCATTTCAAATAAAAAGAAATAAATGTTGGAATTCTGAGGTACAAACTACAAACATTTAAAAAAAACTGAATTGAGTACCCCGTCCTTTTTCGAAGTCTGTCATACGGACCGAATTGAGAACCTTCCTCCAGCAGTCGGTAAATAAAAACAAGTTTAGATTGCGTAGCGTTCGTAAAACGGATTTAAGCAACGAGGCAGCAGCAACCTTATGAAATGTTAAGCTGTCGCTCGCCTGGAACCTGCGACATGGTGATATGTATGTACTCGTGCGTTGTATAATTGTTGTCGAGCCTGTGCGGTGCGTTGCATCATGACATCAGCAGCCATCAAACGTCCACTGCTAGACAAAGGCCTCTCTCTTAAAGAGGGGTGTTGCCATAATCCCCAAGCTTGGCAGGCGGCTTGGGGATCGCAGTAAGAAGTTCATCGTGTACTAATAGGATGCTGCTGCTTATCATCCGGTGGTTCTGGTCGCAGTTTTAGGATATACCTGGGTCCTTTAGGACATACCCGGGTGCGTTGCATGGCGAGTATTAAATGGACCATAACAAAGAACATGTTTTTTATATATATTAAACTAGCTCCGCCCCGCGGTTTCACCCGTATCCTATGTCCGTGTTCTGGTTCTAAGTTACCTCCCCACCAATTATCAGCTAAATCGGTTCAGCCGTTCTTGAGTTATAAATAGTGTAACTAACACGACTTTCTTTTATATATATAGATATAGGCTTGCGCTTTGCCGCCAACTAGCCTGATTTCAAGCGACGATGGGGTCTACGTTGGAGCACACTTGCCTAGAAGAAACCGATTCACTCGTGATTTGAAGACACCCAGATTGTAACTATCGGGGAACATCCATTCAGGCAGGGCATTCCACAGACTAGCAGTACGCACATTTTTTTTTACGCGGATTGACCGCTTTTGACCACCAACTCGCCTGTTGGTAGTAAGCGACGATGTGGTCGAAGATGAAGCACGCAGACTTAGAAGATACCTATTCACTCTGGCCTTGAAAAGGCCCAGATTATATGTGAAATGTGGAAAAATTAAAGCGCTTCGTGCGTTTCTTTCATTGATAATCGCGAACCACCGGCCGCAGCTACGTCACAAGGCACCTGCTCCCCGGTGAGGTCGAACCCGCGAACTAAGCGCATAATGTCACGGCGACAGCCACTGACCTGGGAACGTTTCGTTCAGAATGTGGACTCTCCAGTGATTCTATCAAACTTTCTCAGTTCCAACTGGATTCCATCCACTCTTATGTTCGGATGGATGTGGGGCCAGGAAACTAGCTACTAAGAGTAACGGAGACCTAGTAAATGGATTTGTAAACAGCAAAATGTCGGCAAACGTAGCGGAGGACGCCCTAATACGACCCGCGTTGGGCGCCAAGTGAAACGGGATCACCTGAAGGGACCTATCCTTAAAAAGAAACGCGAGGTGATCTGATTACATATAATTTTTTTAGTGCTTCAGTTTAGCCGGATCACATTAATGATGTACGCAACAAAGGACAGCCGGCCTAAGCACTCCCCTGGCTATAGCCTCGACGACACGAAGAGGAACCGGCGGGGTGTTGAACAGCAGTGATGTGTCGATTGGCTGAAAATTTGGACCGGTTGGGAGTGATGGTTCAAGAAAATCTGTTCAGTCATTTGAAGATTATAAACTCTTTTCAATGCATACTCACCTACTTGTCTTTACTGTAGCTCCATTCAAACCAATCTCTATCCGATTTAATTGTTTGACATTCTGTCTATAGTATAGTTTAATGATCTTACTCTCAGAGCAAATAAAAATACAGAGTCCCTACGGCGCACTGCCAAAGTGACGCCAAAATCGCTTCCAAAACTACGTGAATTCCCTATAAATACACGACTCACACAAACATACGCATTCAAAACTACGTGAATTTCCTGTCAGAACGTCGTACTTAAAACACCCGTTTTAAAAAGAAACAATGTTGCAGTGTTAAGAACTGTAAAAAAACACAAAAGTAAATAAGAAGAAGGATGGAATATTTCCACACTTAAGTATTTATATTATCACTTATTTTGATGAATTACACGACACGCACACATGTTTCAAAAAGTGGCTTCACCTTTCGTGTTCGCGGTAGTCCCTCTGTGTTTTTATTTGCTCTGAGGGTCTTACTTATAAAGGTTAATTGCTGTCAACTTCACGTTGACGGAAATTGTCTCAGGTGAAAACGGGAAGCTTTGCTTAACTTAAGTAACGATTATAAGTAAGGCCGTAAGACATTTACAACACAGACATGAGTTGTCGGATAAACAACGTAGCTGACTGAGTGGCCCACGACAAATGGTTCTGCTCGTATGACACCGCGTACTGCTGTTGCAACAAGTTTGTACAAGCTTTAACCTTGGAGTCAGGTTGCAACTTGCAACTCTACCACAGGGTATGTAACAGTTTCTACTACAAAAAAAAACGTAACATACTCGCGATAATAATATGTCAACAGTATTTAACTTAACTATAACTACTTACCTAAAAAACTATATTTATTTAACATCGGAGTAGATATCGCGTAATATAGGTACATACACAAAAAATCAATCGATTTCTTTTTTGGAATCGCTTAAAATGGCCAGTTCCATGTGTGTGTATGTGTGTGTGTGTGTATAGTGAATGCTTGAGTCTGTAGTCGCCAACGGTAGTCGTCCTTGTACGATGCCCACTTCAGTGACATGCCATGCTCTGACAAGTTCTGAGGCATGTAACATGTCAAACGTCTCAGTTTTCAAAGCATTTCGACTAAAAGCCACTGTCGGCAACCCTATTGCAAAGAGCAAAAAGTCATGGTATGTCGCGTCACGTAAGTCGACACCGGGGCTTATGTGTACTGTGAACTCTACTGTCACGTATCTGAGTAATGATGAGATGTGGAGACTAGTTCTGTAACTAGCTGGTTAACTTTAAAGTTCTCTCTCTACTTTATTTGTATTGAGATTTACGTTAACAACTTTTAACTTTTGATTAGATGAGAAAATCTGGTAACATTTTCAGCTCTACAGAGTTGTTTGCTCTTATATTATTGTACTTATTCGGTAGCATTAAATATATAGGTACTTGGTTAAATACCACTCAAGCTCGGCTAGCCGGTCTCAATAGTTCAGCAAAGTGAAGCAACCGTCACATAGATCCGACCAGTCCTTAGAGATTATTTATTGTTATTTTTTTTCATTTTCGCCTTTTGAACATAATAATTTATTTATTTATTTATTTTATTACAATTTCTCAAAAACTTACAGCTAAAACCAAAACATTTTTGAGACAATAAAAAACTTATTAATAAAAAAAAATCGCAGCTAAGTATTAAGTATTAAGTATTAAGACTAGAATGTAATATCGAGTTACAGCCAAAATAACTAATAAATTTCTGAAGCATAACATTTATATTATTAAAAAACAAATCAATATCAGGCTGGTGAGTGATTAGCTCGTTGAGCAGTGTGAGTGCGTGATTAGTGGGCGCGTAGCGCGAGGTATCTGTCCGCGGAGGGACGAGCGGCGCGAGCAGCGGCAGGTGCCGGCCGCGCCTGCGCACGCGCGCTACCACCGACCACTCCGGGACGTACAACGCACATAGAGACAACGCAGTAGGGTTATCAATCCTATTGTTCAGTAGCAAGTAGTAGTGGACAATGAGTGCACACTTCCGCCGCAGCTCCAGTGTGTTCATACCTACCATTCCCGAAACAAATAATGAGGGATAGAACCAAGTAGGGTAGTAACCATATATTTTTTTATAAAGGTACCGTGCGAACTTCCTCTGCACTCGTTCGAGTATCAAAGTATATTTATCTTCGTGCGGGTCCCAAATAAGCGAATTAAATTCTAATTTACTGCGGACCAAAGCATAAAACAATGTTAAAATAGTTTGCTTATCTTTAAACCTGACCGATTGCCTCATCACGAATCCTAGTGATCTGTAGGCTCGCTTGCACAGTTCAGTGATGTGAGTATTGAAGGTGAGCTTCGAATCGAGTGTGAGACCCAGATCCCGTATCTCTGTTACTCGCTCCAGCGCAACTCCACACATATTGTAGTCATAAACGTGGGGGGAGCACGATCTCGAAAGAGTTATTATTTTGCATTTAGATATGTTAAATTCTAACTTGTTCTGCTCGCTCCACTCCACTACACTATCAATATCGCGCTGAAGCGCTTCACAGTCAGCGGCCTCATCTATACCTAAGAATAACTTCAAATCGTCCGCAAACATCAGGCATCTAGCCGTCCTGACAACACTCGGCAGATCATTTATCATGATCGAGAACTTGGTCGGACCTAATGTGCTTCCCTGGCTGACTCCTGAAAGAGTGACATAAGGATTGGATTTGTGTCCAAGATGGTAAACAAATTGAATTCTGTTAGAAAAATAATTACTAAAAAGTTTGACCAGACCAGGACAGAATCCAATCTCGACGAATTTCCTTAGCAGGATATCATTATGCACGCGGTCAAACGCCTTCTTGAGGTCAAAATACGCCGCATCTACCTGCCTATTCTTGTCCATACTAGTAGTCGTATAGTCCACGAAGTTGATGAGATTGGTTGTGGTGGATTTTCCAGCACGAAAACCGTGCTGGCTTTCACTTAGTAGGGGCCGAATTTGCAGGGAAATGCGACGATTCAAGATTGTCTCCAAAACTTTACCGAATGCTGAGAGAACGGCTATGGGCCTGTAGTTCTCGATTTTAGATATATTATGTTATGTTCGGTTTGAACATGTGTTTGTTTTGAACATGTGTTTGGTTTGGATATGTGTTTGGTTTGAACATTTGTTTGTTTTGAACATTTGTTTAGTTTGAACATATGTTTGCTTTGAACATTTGTTTGCTTTGGACATTTGTTTGGTTTGAACATGTATTCGTTTTGAACATGTGTTTGTTTTGAACATGGGTTCGGTTTGAATATGTGTTTGTTTTGAACATGTGTTTACTTTGAACATGACGTATTCGTTTTGGACACGGTTGGTTGGCCACGCATTTGTAAGTAATATAGTTTACCAACTTCGGGTTGCCCTCGAAATTTAATTTGGACTGCTTCAAACGAAGGGTGTATAGAGTCATCAAAAAGTAGGCAACGCACTGAAAATGCCCGGCATGAGGTGGCCCGTAGCTTGTATTCTATTAAAAATAAACATTTAATATTTACTTGTACGTAGATTATTTGTTCCATGGTGACTTAATCGGAAGCTTTAGACGGTCTAACAAAAACCTACAAACATACATTTTATAATTAGTTATCAGATAAATCAATCACAACAATAATACCAACAGATTGTGTGAGAACACAAATCATTCGAGCAGTTTCGAAGAACAAATTTCAAAAGAAACATTACAAATCACATTAATATTAATGAAAACTGTTAGGATATTTATGTTTGTTTGCCCTGATTAAACTGATTTAGTTGAAATTGTGTGTAAATGTAGTTAACTTCGTCAAGAAGTTCAGGTAAGCGTGCTCCTCCATGCACCGTGACATCACCAAATGGATTCAACGGAAGACCAGCGCTGGGGCCTTCCGCCCAACTCCTTACGCAGTCACAAACTAACGTTAGCGCAGTGCGGAAAATCACGTGAACGTGAACCTTAACGCGTCCAGATACGGTCGCTCAATTTTTTTTTACAAAAAACTGGATTGCTAAAAACAGCTGTGCTGCCCTCATAAAAAAAATCATAGCAGGTATACTAAATTATATGTTAATAATAATTTGATTCCGATATTCGGTCGAGAATGTGAAGTATTTTTGGAGTACTATTATCACTATTCTAGTAACATAACGTATTGCATAGGTTATTACGCAGATTAGCTAAAACTGTCGGTTTTGGCGGTTATGAGTTTTATAACTATTGATACCTTATGTTACTAAAAATAATACTTCAAAAAATACTTCATTAACTTCTCGGATAACTATGGGGTGCTATGGGAATCCAATTTTTATTTATGTTATCTTTTAGTATATCTGTTATGTTGTTTTATAACAGCGTTATGCTGATTTGGGATTGGGGCCGATTCGTAACGTGTCTTAGGTGCTATGTTTTAAAGTATTTTAAAAATATTGTTTATCACAAAAAACTTTTCTTTTTTTTTCTAGACAGCATTATCGCTAACATCAGGCGAGATAGCGGTCAGGCTCAAACTTATATTTCCGAGAAATAAAAACCGCGATGGTGGCTTTCTTGTCTAAATCGCCTAAAGATGTTTGGTCGTGTCATTGACCTTTTTCTATGAAACAGCTGATTTTAGTGTTTTAGGAGTTGGTTCTTTTATAAATAAAACAGATACACAATTTTATTGATAACAGTGGGAATAATAATAAGTTAGACAAGAATTTCATGTGAAAAATAATACTAAAAATAATCATAATTATCAATTAATTTAAATTCATAAATTGTGTAAAGATTAAATTACATTCGTCCGTATTTATTTAAAAAATTTTTCCTTGCGTTTTAAAAAAGTCGTCTATCGTGTTAAAAATTCTTTCTACGAGTCAGTTTTTTAATTGAGTTTTAAATATATGGCGTCGATTCTGTCATATGATACTAAACTAAACCAATCTGACAGGACTAAAAGTATCTGCCTCTCTTTTCATTTTAATATGTCAGAAAAGGTAGGCAACAAAGTTAGAGCTGTCAAATTTAGTTGTCACTAGCGGTCACTAGCTCAGGAAACTGTGTTCATAATGATGAGTGCTAAAATCTTTTTCAGATATAACCGTTTTCCTGATGCTTCGAGCGGGCGGACCGCCGGGGCGCAGCTAGTTCGTTTGTAAATGTTTCTGATGCACATCGCGATAAGTTTAGAATGAAGCGCGTTACATGACGTTTATTCGCGCGCGAGTGATTCATTCACTTCGGTTATTTCTGTAAGAACATCAGACCGAGACATGTGGGTTACGCAGTTACAGCATAAAATTACTATACTTGTCATTCGGGTTAAACAACTTTATTTCTGAACTGGTGGTCCGCCCCGGCTCCGCACGGGTGTAGTTATATAGCCTATTAAAATAGCATATATTAATCAGTGATAAAGTAGCATTCAAATGGTGAAAGAATTTTTAAAATCGGTCCTGTACTTTTTGAGCCAATTCGTTACAAACATACTTACATACAAATCTTTCCTTTTTATAATATTGTATAGACAAGACATTTTTCAATTTCGTTTACGTGAGAAATTTATTAATTTAGTAACTAAAGTTTTTGCATTCAAAGTATTTTTTTAAATAAAAAATGGAAACATTTTATCGCGAACGATAATAAAAATCGACACCGCTTTATGGTTGATATTCCGAAAACCTGTACGAAGCGCTTTGATTCCACTTTTATTATGCGAACTGCTAGTCTGTAGAATGCGCTGCCTGAATGGGTGTTCCCCGATAGTTACAATAGATAGATAGATAAACTCTTTATTGTTCACACCACAAATTTCATACACACGAAAAAACAGCTTAAAAACTAGTGCAACAATCTGGTTGTCTTCAAATCACGAGTGAATCGGTTTCTTCTAGGCAAGCGTGCTCCACCGTAGACTGCATCATCGCTTAACATCACGCGAGTAGGCGGTCAAACGCAAGCCTATTAATAAAAAAATATCTCCCTTGTTTATCTGATCTGAGTTTGCAGTAGTGTCGGAGATTTAAACTGATTAAAAAAATACAGTTTGTCACCGGCTCTTAGAACTACGATAAGATTTCCACTTTTATCACCTTCGCTTTACTACCTATCAAATAACAAATGTCTCTTCACGCTTCATTCTCGGAATCCGACATTTAATCTGGTCCGCCAGGTGTCGCCAGGTGGCGCTAATGCTGCGGACATATCAGACTAATTCGATAAATATTCGCGTTGCCAATTTGGCCAAATAATCAAACTGTAAAGTTTCGTCTGAACACAAAAATTGACGCATTTTTCTGATTTAGCAATACTGAAAATGCTCGTAATGTTTAACTATAATATACACAAGAATGTTATTATGGTACAGTCAGTGTTGTGTGTCGTAGTGACAACCCTGCGGTTTTTCAAGATCTAGTGAGGGTAGGACAAAAACCCGCTTTTCTCGCCGGACTCACCCACAGTGTTCAGTCAGCTCGTGACCACGGCCATTGTAACATGGTCGAAACGTCGAGCGAAAGGTATCAAATTAGGTACCTTTCACTTTAATACTTAAATAATAATAATGCGCGATAAGTCTCGATAGACAATTAACATGACCGTTTTCAAATCATATGTCAGTTTCGTTCAGAAAATGATAGTGAATTTTCATTGTATTCTGTAGTTAAGGCGGTCTAAGTCGGTTGAGACGGTTTTTGATCGAAAAAACTTACTACTCTTTCAAAGAGTATTTTGGAATGCAATATACTTAGTATTTTGTAACATAAACTAAGCATTGTGCTGTACTTCCTTAAATTGCAAGTATATATTATTATAGTGTACCTACTTGTTGTAATTTATATTTCCTTACATTATGATATTGTAAATGGTTCACCAATCCAACAAAACATCTGTATCGTAATGACAGGATGAGTTGGTCGCACGATCACAATTATTTGTCCATTAACAACAGATCCGAAACGTGGATATTACCTTACTTCTGTAAAAATTTCAAATGGCTATTTATTACGGTTCGAAAGATACAGTTGTTTAAAGGTAGGACAGACAGACAGACATCGTAGGCTTAGTAATAGGGTCCCGTTTTTTCCCTTGGTCCCTTGGTACCCGTGGTCCTTAACTGTTGGCCTTTTGGAAAAACTCCATTGCCCGCTGGCAATGGAGAGAGCTATGCTCGGAGTTTCTTTGCGCGATAAAATCCGAAACGTGGATATTCGCCAAAAAACCACAGTCACCGACATAGCTGTTTAAATTTGCAAGTTGAAGTGACAATGGGCATGCCACATCGCTCGAAGAACCGATAACCGATGTAAGGAAGGTTCTGGAGTGGAGACCACGAACCGGAAGACGCAGCGTAGGCAGGCCTCCCACTAGATGGACCGACGACATTGTGAGAGTCGCGGGTATCCAGTGGATGCAAAAGGCACGTCGTTCAGTGTGGAGGTTAAAGGGAGGCCTATGTTCAGCAGTGGACGTCTTCTGGCTGATGATGATGATGAAACAACAAAGACATGTAAAAGTTCCCAGGTAGCTTCAATACTGTGACACGGAGTCATCATATCCCCTCGCATGCGAGCTACAGTCGCGACACGAATATTCGCGGAACACCTGCCTCGTGTGTCCGCGCCCGAGGGAACAAGTGAGCATCGACAAGTGTCAGCAGATTGACCGACCCGTCACCCGTCAACCGTTAAATTTTACGTCCTCGCGAGTAGTTCAATTGACCTGGATGTTATATGGGAGCACGCTGCGCTGCCACTCGTCCAGTAATGAGTGAGCTGACGGACAGCTCCGCCGGACAGATGGACAACTTGATGACCAATTACTGGGACCAATTTGTCGAGTGATTATTAAGACAGAAGGTGGAATTTGTATATGTCGAATTTCTAGTGTAATTCCGCTTCTACGTCGTTTCGAGTACAATAAGGATTTTAGAAGCGGAATTACACTAGAAATTCGACATACTTATACAAATTAAAAATGGACTTCCGCAAAGTAACGCCTGACTAAATCAACTACAGAAGGTAGAGACATGAAACAAATAATTGTATACAAGCATTGATATAATACGTACATTTATACAATGTAGGTTGATAGGTAGGTTAATAAAAAAAAAGTTTGTATGAAGTGTTGTATTTTATTATAGAAACTGACGTGGTTTTCACACATTTTATTTATATTAGGGAATTACTCACGTAAGACCAAGCCAAGTGTGTGCCAAGAGAGAAGCAGCCGCGCGCGTGCATTCACCTTGAAAATTACTGCCTAATGCAGTTGAAACTATAGTCGGAGTAACCGACTTAATCTTACGTGAGTAATTCCCGTGTAATATAAATAAAAAGTGTTGTATTTGTTTTAAAAAAGTACCCAAAACCCTAGAGAAAAAATAACAATCACATCAAGCCAACTGTTACTGGGCTTGAGCATTTAGATTGTCTTTAGACCTTCAACGGTCTATGGGCAGTCTAACTGTATTTGTAGTGTTAGTATTAGCTTGTATTTTGTTCAGTTAATAAAGGCACTTGTCCAGTAAAAAAAATCACATCAAAAAGATGAACTTAAATATTTGTCGAAATTCATTTGATTAAAAAAGAATACGTAAATAACTCATTATTTTATTGGCAAAATTACACATAAATTTAAATCATAACAAAGTTACATACCTAAACTATATTATAAACACTAATCTATATATAGATCGCTGCCCGCAGGCGTCGTTCCCTGCAAGCTGGCCACATTGCCGCGTTGGATTGCAATACAGACACGTTGCGCAAGGTAAAACAATGATACTGAACATTAAATTCAATAATAGTTATATGATTTTTTACGGGATATTTACCGTGGTAAGGTTGTGGAATGAGCTCCCGATATTTCTGCGCAGTTACATGTACCATGTTCCCGGGAAGACATCCACAGTTAAATTCACAGTTCAAAGGGTATAAGGCTCAGAATAGTTGGCAAGAGACCTTTCTCCAGCTATGTGCGAGATTCCAGGTTGAATAAAAAACTGGGTCTAAAAATACAACAATTGTATAACAAACGTGAGCAGCACCTGAAACGCTCTCACAGCTGTTGTAAATTTAAAAAGTTGAATGAAAAAAAAAACTTTACTTTCACTAGTTTTTAGGGTTCCGTGCCTCAAAAAGAAAAAACGGAACCCTTATAGGATCACTTAGTTGTCCGTCTGCCCGTCTGTCAAGACCATTTTTCTCAAGAACGCGTAAAGGTATCAAGTTGAAATTTATATCATACTAGCGACCCGCCCAACCGGCTTCGCACGGGTGTAATTTACGTGCGAAGCCGGGGCGGGTCGCTAGTTATATATATAAACCTTCCTTGAAAATGTATCTAACTGATGGTGAAAACCGCATCAAAATCCGTTGCGTGGTTTAGAAGGAGTTAGCGGCTATACAAACATACAGACAGACAGACGCGGAAAGCGACTTCAATTTATACTATGTAGAGATACTCAAATCTACGGTTTCTTTTAGCTGTGAATAAATCAAACTTTTCAGTCTACGCGATCAAAAGATATGACCGTTTATGTCGCATATTTTCACATACATGTAAAATACATTAAAAAATATGTAGCTGTCATAATGATTCTTAGCGCGGCTCAAGTATAGTCTTAACTATAAATACAAGTACTTGCATTACATTGAAATCGTAGAGTCAAGTGACTCGAGTGTTGAACTGTTCTCAGTCTCGTTACATGAAATTCTCTGGCAAAGATCTTGTTGCAATAAAAAAATCCCATTTACAGAAGTATAAGCTTTGCATAGAACTCACGTACGATATGAACAAGAAATCGTACCTTGACACTGTTTCACATTATTGAAATTGTATTGGAACTGTTATCTTGCCTTTATTTTAGAACCGATAATGTTACCATACCTATCTCTGAGATCATCTAATTTTTAGGTAATATTGGTACTAGGGTGCCGCTAGAATTCCGTAACAAAATTGTAAAAAGGAACCCTAGCTCTCTAGGGTATCTTTATTTCCGCGTCTGTTTTCCGTCTAAATAAATAAAAACATCAGCAATTACGGAACCCTCAAAAATCGTGTTTTACTCACGTCTTGACGAATTTATTTCACAACTAAACCCTACACTAAAATCAATACCAGTATTTTTGTGAATCATCATCATAATAATCAGCCTGAAGACGTCCACTGCTGAACATAGGCCTGCCTATATCCCCCCTATATCCCTGTGAATCTCTACATAGTATAAATTTAAATTGGGTTCCGCGTCTGTCTGTCTGTATGTCTGTATGGCCGCTAACTCCTCCTAAACCACGCAACGGATTTTGATGCGGTTTTCACCATCAGTTACATAAATTTTCAAGGAAGGTTTATATAATTATATAACTAGCGACCCGCCCCAGCATCGCACGTAACCGTGTGAAGCCGGGCGGGTCGCTAGTATCTTATAAGAACTTAGCGAGCGATCGGGGATCGCATTGTGAACGTGTCGGCGATTGCTCACTCAGTGACGACAACAAAACAGGAGGTCAAAGCATCAGCCGAGCGACTTGCTCAGCGTCTCTTACTTGTGTTAAGGCCCTCTTTTCCCACTTTTAGCAATTTTGGTATGTCTACTTCCAGCTTAAAATTATAGAAAAGGTGTCATATCAAAATTGTATATTTTATCTAGGAAACCGTAAAGACCAAAATTTCGAACGATAGAAAAAATAAATGAAATGAACACTGATTTGCGATTTTCTTTCTGTTAGATTTAGTCATTCAAATATCTATTTACTAAATTATGACTACGATATATTAATATACCTACTGATTAAACTAAAATAATAAACCTTTAACTTTATAATAAAATTTATATAGTATTAACTAGCGACCCGCCCGCCCGGCTACGCACGGGTGTAATTTACGTGCTAATCCGGGGCGGGTCGCTAGGTATATATAATTATAAACCTTCCGGGAAAAGGTATCTAACTGATGGTGAAAACCGCATCAAAATCCGTTGCGTGGTTTAGGAGGAGTTAGCAGCCATACAGACAGACAGACGCGGAAAGCGACTTTAATTTATACTATGTAGAGATTATGGGGTAACCGTAAAGGTACATTTTACATTACAGCTTCGAACAATTTTTTTAATCGAAGCATTACAGCTATACTCCTCGAAAAACCTCAAAAATAGAAGTAGCGAAACGTACGACTGTGTGTTAACGCCATGGCTTTGCTCCACTAAATGCGACTTTAATACAATATGTTAAGCATTATGGACATCTATAGTGTTAAGCATTATGGACAGCTATATCTATAGCGTTGCATAAAAGTGGGAAAACCTCGCTTTAAATAGAAAATCTCTTCAAATTCCTCTTGTCTCAAAGCCATTCGTTCAGAGTTTTAAAACAATGTTAACTTCTACTGACTACTCGCACTTGCTCCATAACTCTTTCCCGCGACAAAGACAACTCATTGCTCTGGTGAGGTGCCATCGCGCCGACACAGACTGTCATTTGTCGGTCGCATTACTATTTCATAGTGATGGGATAGTGAGACATTTCAGTTGGAATATATATATTTTCTTTATACAGGGTGTAAGGGGAACACTCTCGAAGCTCACAAAAGAAGGTAATTGTACTCATCATTATGAACCACTTTTACTAAGGAACCAACCCTGAAATCGCGAAAAAAAAATCTGCTGTTCTATAGAAATCGGTCATTGACACTCGACAAAATGTATGGAACAGCTTGAATATTAATTCTAGTCCATAAAAATATCAAAGTTTATTAATATCGATATTATTCGGTACGTACCTTGCCTCATCCCTATCCTTTGATAGCGAAGGATCGCGAATAGCCAGGGAACTCCGACTTGATTGGAAATCATTTGCGACGGATGTTAAAGAAGATTATTGGAAAAGTTGAGAAAAGAACCGTTTTACATCCAGTACGGGACGTTACTTTTGAAAAAATGACTTTTCTCTCTTTTTAATTCTTGATGTGAAAGTACTTATCGTACGTACGATCTCGTCTTTCTTTTAAACATCTATGTTTGTAGAGAGTTTCATAAGTATATTATAATTATTACTATACAGGCGCTCTGGAAGATTTTTGAAAATGAGATGGGCTCCCGTTCCCTAAGGGCCCAATGTCTCAATGATTTATTTACATAATTAACTGAAAATAATAGTAAACGCGGAGTCAAAAAATATCCTGCAGAGTTCTGAAATGTTGCGGCCAGGTGCCAATATCACCAGCTCGTTCTTCATCACCATTCTCCGCACCGATGGCTTAGTTAATCAACGTTCTAATTTTACAGAGAGCAAAAGAAAACAAAACGAGATCAAACCGCAGCACATGGAGGGTACTGCTCTCTGGCTGACATCCTCTAATTGAAAATATCTTGCCAAATGCGGCTGCATGCGTTCTAGCGGTTCAATATGACAAAAACTCTCAGACTATTTTTACCTTTTTCGAGTTTTGTAGCAAAACCCGACCCTATAACATGGTTATTTCAATCAAATCGATCCATTTCGATCGCTCTTAGCGATTGTTACACTAGTTTTTAAGCTATTTTATCTATACATATAAAAAGGCTTTGTCCTGAATGACTGACTGATGGATCAACGCACAGCCTAAACCGCTGATCGTAGAGACCTGAAACTTGGAGGGTGTGTTATTTGTATGTCATAAGCATCCGATAAGAAAGGATTTTTCGAAATTCTACCCCTAAGGGGGTGAAAAAGGGGGGCAAAGTTTGTATGGGACTATACATATAAAAGGCTTTGTCCTGAATGACTGACTGATGGATCAACGCACAGCCTAAACCGCTGATCGTAGATACCTGAAACTTGGAGGGTGTGTTCTTTGTATGTTGTAGGCATTCGATAAGAAAGGATTTTTCGAAATTCTACCCCTAAGGGGGTGAAAAAGGGGGACAAAGTTTGTATGGGACAACGTGATTCCTTGGTCCAATCTACTTAAAATTATGCATAAACCTTTTTAACAGAATTGATGGAAGACGTGTTTCGTATTTTATTGAAATTAATCCCCTAACGGGGTTAAAAAGGGTAGAAAGTTATTATGGCGGTGATTTGCTTCGAAGTTGATATCAATACTTCTTAGTGCTTTTGATTAAAATTTCATTTTATTTTGACACATGTTTGAAAACTCAATCCGATTTTATTCAAAAAGGTTGAACTTAAAAACATAAGCAAATCGTACTACCCATGGAACATCATGGCGTAAGATGAAAACACCAACTTTTCAGGAGCGTCAATAAACTGATTTGCGGTGAAATCATAATACCTAGACAACTGGTTTCTTTAGCAACATGCTGGCAAAAATTACCTTACAGATACCTACATACTTCATTTTTAGGAAAAACTTGCAGTTTTTGCGGAAATCTGAAATTAGCTGGTTACTCCATTAATCCCCGGAATAACAATATGAAATTTAGAAACATCTAAAGTTAATGCTTTGTTGCTACGCAAATCAGACGAACTAGGTGGTTTTATTTCAAGTTAAGTCTTTATTCCAGCCCACTTTCATAGAACTTTTGTACGTAAAAAATGATACTCTTTTCTTCTACGGGAAAATAATGAGGAAATTTATAGTAGGTAACTTATATATAAGCGTATATTTCCGAATTTTATTTCATGGAAAAAGTATGTAAGTTCATTTATGTAAATAGGTTTTTTTAGAAAGACGTTTAATAATTGCCTAACTTCGTTTAAGCTAATATTAAAAGGCAAGTCTACAAAAGTAATACGCGTAACATAACTTACATAACCAGGGAATTTATGAAAAATATATTTTCGTATTTTTTTTTTTTATCGAATTATTCCGTCATTTATTGGAATATCAATTTGAGTAACTTTGAGTACGTGTATTAGGTTTTCTTCAATCCAATGGTGAAATAAAAAAAAATACGCAAGTGTGTTTGCGCCAGTCTTCCATGGATGGTGCGAAATACTCTTTAAACTTGGAATGTCTCGAATGTCACCGTACTATAATTATTAGTACCTCATTTGAAGGTTTCTAAGCTTAAAGAGATTATGCACTTTTAGGACACGGCCTGCCTTTTAGGGAATTTTGTTGTGTATTCAAATGAAGTACGTAGTACATATTTTATAGGTCATTGTGTATACCTACTAATACTTATAGTTTTCTTTTAGTTTGTCTTAGAAGTTTAATTTAGTTCAATTCATTTATTGCAATATTTAGAATTTTTTTAACCTAACATTTTTAACAAGTCTAAAATTAACATTTTATAATGAGTACTAATTTAGTGTATTGTTTACCGCAATTTTTAAACTGCTTGACCTACGAAGCTGAAATTTTACAGGTAGATATTATATGAAAGCCTACACGTACGAAGTCGCGGGCAACAGCTAGTCGTGTATATAGTTTTTGTGGTGTAAACAATAGTGGTGTGATTTTTCTATACATCTATCTTATTTGATTCAGAGACAGTAACGTCTATTGTGCTGAAATTATGTTCACGTAAAGATAATAAAATTATTCCCACAAACAGAGAAACTCTACCAGTACCACGGAACCCTGTCATGAACTGGTGAATACGCGATTGACATATTTTTAATTTGAGAATAGTTTGTGTTTGACCCCTCCAATCCCACTATACCTACTAAATTCAGTTTTTGAACTACTGGCAACATACAAAATTGTTTAAGTTCCAACAAGAATTGATTACTATTACTGTTTATTTTACTTACAACAAAAAGCATTTTGCTTATTTCTTTGAGAGCCAACTCCTAATAAAGAAAGGGTCCGTAAAAACAACATCAAATCATGCTTTATGTTCCGGTGGTCTAAACGCAACGGGACTTAGCAATTGTTTCAACTTAACACTGTTTTAAACTATCACAGTTGTTTACTAAAGTTATATGATTATTTACGGGATATTTACCGTGGTAAGGTTGTGATTTTTTTGTTTCAACTTATATTTAACATTCAGATATTCAACACCGAGTAATCGGTCCAAGTGTTTAGTAACTCTAACAGCCGCAGTAAATCGTTAATTTTGATCAAATTTGCTAGGTTTTTAAACTTAAGAGTGTAGCTGGTACTCGAAATACCTAAGTATTAACTTCACCAAAGTCACCGAACACCTAGAACCGCTCAACATGCACAGAGAGGTTGGGTATCACTGTATCTTTTATCGCATTAACAACGGGGAGTGTTCTGAAGAATTGTATGACCTGATTCCGGCGTCGCGGTTTTATCATCGCACTAGCCGCCACCGCTTGAAATTTCATCCACATAATATATCTACGACCAAAATAAGAATTTGGTCGAAGCCACATAATAGATCAGTGGAAATCGCACACTTGTTTGCCACCTAGGGCATAAAAAAGTACAACAGTAAAATGTTAAATAAAAATCTTCATTTAATAAAATATTAGCTTATTTTAATGTAATTCAGTTTCAGCTGACAAAGCCAAAAAACTAGTCCCGAGTATAGTGGGTCTCAACACCGAGTTGTAAAGTTTTGTCCGTCCGTCTATACGTCCACACGCACGATAACTTTAAATGGTTTGTGTATTATATAAAGTACTATAAAAATAATGGTTATTCTTGTTTTTTTATAGTTTTGAGACAGTACTTCTTTTGTGTCTTCTCGAGCCATCACTTCTTTGTGATGGAGGGAATAAAAATTGATACTTACAATAAGCCATACTTTACGACGGTGGCTGAAAACCTAATGGGCATAATAAGTGGGTGTAAATAGAAAATCATCCAATTTTTATCGCTAACAGGGAAGAATAATCACAGCTTACCGTGGTCTAGGATAGTAAACACGTCTAGCGTGGAATAGGAATTGGCTTTCAAAGGCTGGATCATATCATTAAGATACAAACGGCAATACTTTCGAGTTGAGTGTGGAAAAGTAGCTGGCCAGAAGGTTTCTTGTGATGTTTGCTAGCTCATTGTTAGGATTTGAACCCATCACCGTGCGTCATGGCATCCGACCAGGACCTCCACTGAGTTATAACAGCTTGGTTTGATTATGGAAGTATTCCATGTTATTGAAATCCGGAACAGATGGCGGAACATTAGATATTTACATACTGTTCCAAAAAATTACAATTCCGACAGAGATAAATGAATTTATTTAAATCAAAAATAAAGTTAACATTATCTTCTGCAGTTAGATTTCCTTTGACAAAACTGTCCTATTTTTAAGCGGAAGATTCTGTTCAATCGTACAAAGAGAATGAAGTACATTTTCCTTCCTCACCATCCAACACCCGACAAAGGAACTGACTTGTATGTCATTTGTTACAAAGAAACAACTGTCGCTTTTCTTTTACATTAAAATAGTGCTGATTTAAAGATAACCTCATTTTAATTAATAAGTACCGAAGAAAGGCATTATTCTTTAAAATTGTGCTATACGCAGGCTGGTATATACTAACTACATTTCCCGCAGTGAATATGCACAAATTTTAATGGAGCTGACATAGTCGCAAATCGACTCGAGCCTTAACGGCCTCTTATACCAAATTTGACGGTTTTCATCATCAGCCAGAAGACGTCCGCTGCTGAACATAGACCTCCCCCTTTAACCTCCATGCACACTGAACGACAGCCTGCCGTTTACATCCACTGGATGCCCGCGACTCTCACAATGTCGCAATGTTCTGGAGTGGAGACCACGAACCGAAAGACGCAGCGTAGGGAGGCCTCCCACTAGAGCAGCCTTTCCCAAAGTGGGCGATAACGCCCCCTTGCGGGCGCTGCAGGCCTAAAGGGGGGCGGTAACAGACCCAGAAAAAAAATGGGGGCGTTGTGTAGAGGCTTGGGGGGTGATTTGTAATTTCATTTAGCTAGGAGGCCTCTTAGACACCGACTGCATGAGCTCTCGACTCTCAACTACAACTTGTGAACATCACCGCTAATATAGCTCACAATAATTGATTAATTTAATTTGAAGCTGTAGTGGTTTTTAGGTAGGTGAAAAAATGGAGGCGCTAAAAAATTATTTATTCTCAAAGTGGGCAGTAGACAAAATAAGTTTGGGAACCCCTGCGCTAGAGGTTGACGGTTTTAAATCAATTTTATTCAGTTAAATTACAATATTTGCGTAACTCGCACGTCCTGAATTGCACTTTATTGTGTAGTAGCAAGAGTCGCTACTTATTTAAATGATTTTGTGGAGTGAATCTTCTGTACTTGTACTTATATGTATTGTAGAGTATTAGAAAAAGTGTATCCAAGTAATCTTCGAGCAGTTTCTACAATAGCTAGAAAAAGTTTATAAAAGGCGTTGGATCGCTGGTCAGCCGCTTGCACTCGTTCGCAACATTTTTGTACGTTTGTGATGCGACTGTTTTTATGACAAATTTTCATGAAAGAATATGTAATGGAAGTCCAAACTTTGTTGAAAACAGTTATTCAGAGAATTGGATTCATAGTGTCTCTGGAACAAAGGCATTCAATCAGTGAGGTTGTGACGTGACCTAAACTGGATATAGTACTACAGCTGAAGCATAGTGGCGTACATTGAGAAATATCTAGAACCAACAGTGAACAAACAGGCTGATGATGAATGTATTAATTGGTCGTTACTTCCACTTTCTGTAACTGTTTTAAACTATCACGGTTGTTCACTTAGAAAAGGGATTGATAAAAAGAGCTACAGGTTAAGGTGCTAAGAAGGAGGGTTTTTTTTTTATAAACAATAGGCTTGCGTTTGACCACCATCACGCCTAATGTTAAGCGATGATGCGGTCCACGTTGGAGCACGCTTGCCTAGAAGAAACCGATTCACTCGTGATTGCATTTTTTTTTATGTCTTTGTATGATGATTACCTATCTCGTTACGGGTGAAAAAGTTGGTAGCACCTGATTTCACATCTGAATTGGCATCAAACAGCAACACTGCGATAATATGGGAGGCGTTCATTCAAATAGCACTTAGTAAATTGCGATTGAACGCGGCGGCGAAACGTGTTTGGTAAATACGCACTAAAACGTAACGGCTCAGCGATTCCCAACAACTAGGAATGGAGAAAATAAAGATAATAATTACTTTTAATGAAAAGTATGTGCAAATCAGAGTTGTTCATGTGGCATATATTCCTAGCTGGGGTCTTACAGCTATCTTTCGCTGGCTCAAAACAGCGCTGAAACAGCGCAGTGCGGAAAATCACGTGAAATACAAATACTTAAAATTGAACAGTTCATTTTGTAATAGGCCTCTATTTGTATTTTAAGACATAAAACGAATAAATAAAGCCGTAATTTTCAAGATAAATATAAAATAAGTAAACCATAACATACAAATGTATATTTTATGACAGTAATTTAACGAAATCCATTCTCAAACTTTCCCTCCTAAAGTTTTACGAAAAACTACTTTTGTAAATTGGATATGGTGAGTTTTACCAAAATCTGAAGCCGCTACGCAACTGAATTTTCTACAGATCTTATTAGTTGAAAGAAAAATTATACAAAAAATCCAGTTTTCGATGCTTTTTTCGTCAAAAAATGTGATAGGATTAACGCACCGAGATACGGTTTGTGGTCGCGAATTTATTCATCACCTAAACTGAATTGCTTAAAACAGCTAGAAGTATGCATAATAAAATTAAAGTAGTTAAAGAAAACTTACTTCCACGTAAGAAAGGGCGGGAAACTTACAGGTGACAGGAGACGTCCCAACACTTTCACTGCGTGTTTTGAAAGTCAGTGACGGAGGTTTCTATTTGCGACAGCCAATGCGAATTAATCGGAGAAATGAATGAAGGAATCGACGAGTTGATGATTGATCTACTCTAAACAAGATTGCAAAATATTTGTTTTATGGATATTTAAGAATTCGAATCGGTTGATGGAATACGATTCACAGGCTCTCTCGAGAGATATTGTAAATATCTATTGAATTAATTTGATTTGCAAAAAGAGGGGTATTATAAGATAAGATATTTTTTATAAATAATAGGCTTGCGTTTGTCCACCATCTCGCGCGATGATGCGGTCTACGTTGGAGCACGCTTGCCTAGAAGAAATCGATTCACTCGTGATTTGAGAACACCCAGATTGTAACTATCGGGGAACACACATTCAGGAAGCGCATTCCACAGACAGTTTGGACAATAAAAGTGGAATCAAAGCGTTTCATACTGATTTTCGGAATATCAGATCTGCAGTCTGATATAAAAATGGGCAAGATAAAGCACCAAAAGCTAATTTTATAAGCTGAAAAGGTAAATTACAAATGTTATGTTTACCTAATACTTTCTTACGTTTACTTCAAATATTATCGACGTTAGAGTTATTTAGTCTGCGATCTTCAAAGAGGTGTGTAGAGACCTGACACTGTCGAATGTATACGTTGTAATAACAACGTGTGGACTAAACGAGAGAAGGAACTGAATCATTGCTTGATAAGATAGGTAGATAGATAAGCTCAGGTACAGGTCAAAGCTCACCAGTTAAGCTGCGGTCAAACGCCTAGTCTAGCAACCGTAAAAAACTCTTCACTGTTTAAACCAGAAATTACATACCTACTTATGAATAAAAAGTTATGTGGTATACACATCGAGATATAATACCTATAGAGTCACAATCTCTGAGTGAAAACAGTAAAAAAAAACGTCTGAGCGTCGAAACATCAATTATGTAATTCACCATTTACTCCAATTTAGACGTTATGTCACTTGCATAGTGTTCAACGGTGCTAGTCTGCTATGTGATCGTAGCACTGACATTGAGCAGCGTTTTAGTTGGATCGCGGTTGTCTTACAACTAACCAAAAAGTGCGCAGAGTTTTGGTTCGGATTTTTTTTGGCATGTTAGTGACTCTATAGGGTTTAGATCTCGTATACCTATATCTATACATAAATTAAAAAGTGTGATAAGACCACCGGACTAAAGTGAAAACTTCATCACGGTTGCCCTATAATATCTCTCGCTCCCTTAGTCGACTCGATCTGAGCGTGACGGTCACAAGAGTTCATTGCTTTTCCCCCATCACAAAAAGTGCCCAACGTGCCTAAAGAAGTTTTCACTTCAAAAATATATGGATTATACTCGTTGATTAGACAACCTCCTCCTTTTATTCGTCGCTGAATCTAGCGTAACAACTGGTGGCCTTATTGCCTTATCCCTTCCAGGCAATTCGCGTGCTGAATTTCCTACAATAAGTCCTGTAGATAGCAATTATTATTAGTAACTATTAGTATTTTCGCAGAACAACATGGACCCTGGACACATTATAGACAACTAGCAGCGCCCCGCGGCTTCACCCGCTGTTCTACAGGAACTAAAAAAAATCGGGATAAGGAATTTTAAGTGATGTTGAAAAGAAAATACCAAAGATGTATAGTTTCAGTAACTTGTACCACGAGTCAGATTCAGTAATGAGTGATGGAAGCTTGTAGGTAAGAATGTACGTATTTTCGTAAAAATCTGTGTAATACTTTCTGATTGTTTACAAACATCTCCTTTTGATGGATTACTAACATCCATCGCACAGACCGACCAACTTATCAGTAGTGCTGGCCAAAAGTTAGAACTAAATTCTTCTACGGGTGGCTCTGTTTTGTTGAGGAAATACAATAGTAGCGCCCTCGTTTGTTCAACAAATAAGTTGTTACAGCTGCAAAAAACTTTATCCAGTACGTAAATAACACATTACACCATGCACGTAGTATAATATCAATTATTAAACCCATTTACTACGTAGCCGATGGATACTTTGACAAGTAGTCAGATACCGAAATTCCCACAGGAGCAGCACTCGGGTAGATGGGTGACCACTAGTGGTGATGGCTGCTATTACCTTGATCCAATGACAATTTATATTATCTTTGCCTTGATCACATCTAGCAAGTACAATTACGAATCAGTGAAATGATGCTATATAAGCCAAGAGAGTTGGATAGCGGGAAAGTGTTGAAAATAAGGACCAGAAGCGGATCCAGGATTTCATTTTGGGAGGGGGCCATTCTGACAAGTTTCGAAGGAATCAAATCGAAAACTTGAGACGAATGTATGGAATTGCAAGGTGTTCCCCCCTATCCGCCCTGGATCCGCCAATGATAAGGGCTCTCTTCGTATTTTTAATTTATATTTGTCAGCGCGCGCGAGGGGCCGGTCGATCTGCATCAGATATTGTGGTTTTATATCGTGGGTATAGCGGGCGAAGATAATGAGACATCGTACGTACAATGTGACAGGTTTTATTCCGTAACACCATGATTACTCTTACAATAGAAAATGACTTTACGTGCGTTCGGATAGGCTATGATGGCATTTTTAGCATTGTCAAAATTGGCGTTGATGTAAAGCGTTCGGTTTGAGAATTTTGCAATTTTTGCCACTTTTGATCCCTACCCTAAACGAATGCTACAGTCACCAGCGGTGACGTCAAACAAATCGCGCGCAAACAAAACACCAAAACACCGCGAAAAACAAACGTCAAAAAACGATCACAACGATCCCATGTCGCTAGGTGGGTCAAAAGTGGCAGATTACGATGGCATTTTAGCTGTTTTCAACCTATCCGAACGGTGAGCGAAAACAGTTAATAATGCCACTTTTGCACACACATTCCCAAAACGAACGCTACATGTGATCATTATTGGCGTTTGTAACATTTATTTTTTATTTTATCCGAACGCACCTTTAAAATTACTTGGAGACAAGGTGTTCGAAAGGTAACGAACGCTGCCACCCTCCAACCCAAACTTCAAATTCAAACTGAGCTCCACCGAGCCTCGCGTGTCCGCGCGTCCTCACTAGCGCCTCTGCTGAACCGTATCCAAACTTGCTGAACGCTGATTGATCGCTAATGACACATCCATCTGTAAACAATTTCAGCAGAGTAAGTTACTGCAGCGATACACCAGTGAAGGCGCCACCTGTGGGCGCCACCTCCATCACTAGTGCAATGCAAACTAAGCTACGTGGCGCCTAACTAAATAATCTAAGCCATAAAAACCACAGAAAAGAAATTGTTCTCTGTTATGATAAAAACTATGCGACGGTAGTTACTACCCGAGTGCCGAAACATCAACGCGCTGACATATTTAATGTACCTACCTGTTCTATTTTTATAATTATTGTAAATTTTGCATTTTTTTATAACAAGTTCCTTGGTAAAGAATCAAAGACCTCGATACTTAACTTTGCTAACAAGATACTGTCGTTCAAATCTCTTAAAACATACATAAAAATGCAGCGGAACCTTATCAGCACATTTACGACGGTCACCTTAAACTCTCTAAAACAGGCACAGAATTTTCACCCTTAAAGCTTCGTAGCATAAAGGTCATCTTGTTATACGAGATACGGTATTAAGTATATACGTACTTGAAAGGGTAAAATGGAGATTACATTTTATGTCCACTTGTGGGGTTCAGATCATTGACACTTGTAAAAGTAGGGTTTACTGATCAGGCAGATTACCAGATGATAGACCGAAGGGAGAGGGTAACATACTGTAGAATACTGCCTTTATGTACTTACATAGACAAAAGGAATATATATTTCAATATATTACACTTTATACATTACTAGCTGACCTGACAGACGTTGTCCTGTCTTAGAACTGTAAACACGCAAAGATAAAATTGTAAATCTTATCTTTTACACCTTGGGTTACATTATTGAAGTTTTAGTAAGGATAGGAAGTCTTTTTGAAAATATAATATAGCCTATGTTACCCGGGGATAGTGTAGCTTCCCAACAGTGAAAGAATTTTTCAAATCGCTTCAGTAGTTTCGGAGCCTATTAAATGCAAACAAACAACAAATCTTTCCTCTTTATAATATTATAAATATTACTAGCGGTCCGCCCCCGCTTCGCACGGGTATAGATTATAGCCTATGTCACCCGGAGATAGTGTAGCTTCCCGTCAGTGAAAGAATTTTTCAAATCGGTTCAGTAGTTTCGGAGCCTATTCAATGCAAACAAACAAACAAACAATCAAATCTTTCCTCTTTATAATATTAGTATAGATATATATATATATAATATAGTATAGATTAGTATAGATAAATTCATCTTACCAACATCTAAATCAGCCATGCATAGCTCCGGCCCAAATCCAATGGCCATCAAAATATATATAACTAGTAGGCCGCCCCTGCTTCGCACGGGCGAAGCCGGGATATATAGCCTATGTCAACCGGGGATAGTGCAGCATCCCAACAGTGAAAGAATTTTTCAAATCGGTTCAGTAGTTTCGGAGCCTATTCAATGCAAACAAACAAACAAACAAACAAATCTTTCCTCTTTATAATATTAGTATAGACTAGCTGACCTGACAGACGGTGTCCTGTCTTAGAACTGTCAAACACGCAAAGTTAAAATTGTAAATCTTATTTTTTTACACCTTGGGTTACATTATTGGAGTTTTAGTAAGGACCCCTTTTAAAAAAAAAATAATATAACCTATGTTACCCGGGGATAGTGTGGCTTCTCAACAGTGAAAGAATTTTTCAATTCGATTCAGTAGTTTTGGAGCCTATTCAATGCAAACAAATAAACAAACAATCAAATCTTTCCTCTTTATAATATTATAGTATAGATTAGTATAGAAGTATAGATATAGATAAACTACCAGTACAGATAAAGGATATAGAAAATGAAAATAAATTTGACAAAACCTTAAAAAACATATTGCTAGATTTAGAAGACAATCAATTATGGAATAAATCGATACGCTCTGCACTATATTGCCATACCCAATCAGGGTCATTATGTGCTACCTAATTTAAACATGCTACCTAACATCCGTATGTAAACTACATAATAATTAAGAAATAAATGATTGAGTATTGATTATTGAGTATAGAGTACTTCCACTACGTAAAACGATATTACGAACATAGAGCTAAACTCAAGTCGATTTTTTTTTTTGATACTTGGGCCACAAAAATGAACCGGAACGTTTTTTTATTTCTATTTTTATTTATTTTATTTCCAACTTAGAACTATCATTACAGGTTATAACCTAATGCGATAGTGTAGCAAATTTACATTTTAACAACAACATTGTTACAACAACATTAAATTATTTAATGACATATAACTTTTAAAGCTATCTTTGTAAATTCACTCAGAGCACATACATACTCTACTAACTAAATACGTGATTCAGACTGACACCCACATATTGTAGAAAGTCTCAGGAAAACCTCTCTCAGCGTTTAGCTCATAGAAACGAGTGTAAGTAAATGTGCGCGTGTCGATTACCGTTACATAGGGGTCAGCTCGCGACCTTCCGGAGTACTTCAGTGCGAGGTCGACGCTCGGCGCTCGCCGGGCTACAGGCGGCTGTAGTTACAGCGGCTCGGAGCACGGGAGCTAACCTTCACGGTAGCTATTATAGCGCAGTCGGTTCAAACAAAAAAATACTGTGCGTTAACATTCCTAAATGTATGTTTGCAAAATAATATGTAAAGTTGGTAAAACAGTCTTGGGTTTATTTAAAAAAAAACAAACATCAATGAAAGTAATTTTTTTAGAAAATAAACTGGCCAAGTGCGAGTCGGGTCGCGCACTTAGGGTTCCGTACCACCACAAAATTCAATAACTTAATAATTACTTGTTATAACTTGATAATGTACATAAAGCTGACTCGCACTTGGGCATTTTTATTATTTGTTATTATAATTATTTTAGAGTGTGTACTACAACCATGTTAAGTTTGACGCTTGTAAATATTACCGTTTTAACATTAGAGCTAATACAAAAATACATTAAAAAATACGTTTGTTGTATGGGGTGTTTGTTGTTGTTTGTTGTTTGTTGCCCTTTCGTTTTTAACTTTTTGACTTTTTTATTATTTGTTAGTCAATTCGCCGTAACATTACATATTCTGTGAAAATTTCAACTGGGTATCAATTACGGTTCGAAAGATACAGCTGCTTAAAGGTAGGACAGACAGACGGACGGACGGACAGACAGACATCGTAGGCTCAGTAGGGTCCCGTACGGAACGGGGTTGGGTAAGAAACCCTAAAAACTGACTTCAAGACTATACTTACATGTAAAAACTTAAACTAAAAAGTAGAAAAGATTGAAAGTCCTCTTAAAAACTATTGCTGAAGGGAACTACTACCAAAACGTCATCATTGTGTATATTTTTTTGTTTTTGTTGATTTTTTCAAAAATGCGCTGAATCGATTTCAGTAACATTTTATGGGACCATCTCTGAAGTATGACTTACCAAACAAAAAAAAAATACATTAAAATCAATTCATAAGTGACGAAGTAATCGCGTAACAAACATACAAAAAAAACATACAGTCGAATTGAGACCTCCTTTTTTGAAGTCGGTTATAACGAAAAAAAAGAATGGTAA
Source organism: Agriopis marginaria (assembly GCA_932305915.1). Lineage (NCBI taxonomy): Eukaryota > Metazoa > Arthropoda > Insecta > Lepidoptera > Geometridae > Agriopis > Agriopis marginaria. The sequence goes on along the minus strand of OW029914.1, from coordinate 11,865,631 downwards.
ATGAGAAGCATTCATTTGGAACTGGTTTTTTTTTAGTTCATCGCTCCGATGCTACGGAAATATCACCGTAGCTGAAACGTAGCACCTTCCGTAACGCCACGTAGCAACTTGTATTCCATAGCTTAGTAGTCCGTAACGCTACGCCGTAGCACTTTTAAGGTTTATCCCACTTTGACCCGCAAGCCGTTGCTTTGAGCTACAGTTTGACATGGTTTGATAGTCCGTTGGTCCAGTTGGTAGTGAACCTACCTTCTGAGCTTGGGGGCGTGGGTTCGATTCCCACCTAGGATAAACATTCATATGATGAACATTTGTGTTTGTTCTATATATATATATATGGTTGTTAATATCTATTTAAGTATGTACTTAAAAACTATATATATGTATATCAGTCTCTGGCAGCCATATCACAAGCTTTGCTTAGTTTGGGGTGAGATGACCGTGTGTGCAAAAATGTCCCGAAAAAATATTTATTTATTTAATTTGGCTTTTTTGTCCTCACACTCACATCATCAGCCATTAAATGTCCACTGCTGAACAAGGCCTCCCTCTTAGAGAGGGGTGTTGCCATAATCCCCACGCTTGGCAGGCGGCTTGGAGATAGCAGTACGTTCACCGTGTACTAACAGGACGCTGCTGCCCATCCTCCGGTGGTGGTGGTGGTCCGGTGGCAGTTTTAGGACATACCCGGGTCCAAAAATGTCAATTATAATCAATTAATTTTATTAATCCCATTAATTTTAAACCTTGTTTTTGTCCTATTCAATAGTAAACTTGATCGGATCTGCAGGGCTGACATTCTAGAATCCGTTTCTAATGTAATACAATGAAAACCATAGAGAAACTATTGTACAAAAAATTCTAAAAGTACACATACTTTTCTAGAATCTTTTTCTAATAAGATTCAAGAAAAAATACGAGAATTCAGTATAAAAGTTTATCGTCAATCCCTCTTCATAAACCGTCGGAATCGTTGGCCGGGTGCCATTCAAAACGAACTTGACGGAATATTGACAGAAAACGGACGGACTGACGGTAGACGGGTGCTAGCGGTGATAACAGCCGTACAGTTAGGTATGGACTTTTGATACCTATATGGGTAGGTACATTGTAAAGAGCTATTGTATAACTTGGTAGGTGACAACTAACATCCAAACCTGTCTGGCCGAGATCCGAGCCTGGGACCTCCGACTCATAAGACAACGCGCCACCGCCAAGCCATACCGGTAGTCAAAAGTATCTAAAATTGAAAGAAAATGTTTTTATCCATCTTTTTACAATATTGTTACAACTGTCACAGCAAATAAATGCGTGGACCGAGTATATTCCAGGTAGTGTGTAAAAGCGTGCGCAAATTTTAAAACGACATCTTCATATTCTTCATTCGTTCGTCAATACAAGCAGGCTTTAAGCCAATAGTGGTTACTGCCAGACAGTCAAGCAATATTGAGTGAGTGAAACAACAATAAAGCTGCAGTCGACATGGCTTGCGACTAGCAGTATCCAGCTGACTGCAGGACCCGCGCTGGAGTACCGACAGAACAACATACCATTTATAAATGCTAAAGTAATTTATTTTCAACAGACAGACTTATTTTCAATAGACTTACAGAGTCCTCAAAGGTAGGCAACGCACCGCCAATGACCCGGGTATTGTAGGTGTCCATAGGCGACGGTGACTACTTAGCATCAGGTGGCCCGTCGCTTGATTGTCTACTATGTATTATATATAAAAAAAAAACACTTCGGAAAAGGAGGATCTCAATTCGACTGTATGTGTGTGTGTGTTAGCTTCGTCTAATGCACCGATTGTAATGACTCATTATTAATTGAATATCTTTCAGTGGGTCCCATTCAAGAAGAAAATATTCCATCTTTAGGGTTTGGACCCGGGTATGTCCTAAAACTGCGACCAGAACCACCGAAGGATGAGCAGCAGCGTCCTGTTAGTACACGGTGTACGTACTGCGATCCCCAAGCCGCCTGCCAAGCGTGGGGATTATGGCAACACCCCTCTCTAAGAGGGAGGCCTTTGTTCAGCAGTGGACGTTTACAGGCTGATGATATGATATAATATGATATAGGGTAGGAAAATTAAAGGATGAATTTCATTCATTGAATTTCGCACAATTGGTCACTTTTTTTTTTAAATTACTTTATTGTTTCATCCGGCCTTTCACATCTATAACACAGAAGACACTATATGGCTGAAGCGATATTATTATAATAATAAACCGACAGAGCGAGCTAATTATTCCTCTGGTACAGTGACCCAAATTGGGTTTCGGCGTACTACATACACTAGATAGCGCCATCATGACATGTAGTGTAATGTGTATTATTGGCGGGTGAACTGGCTTACATTTTGGGTGCATCTGTTTGTGTGTCCCTACTTAATACTTTTTTGAATGATTTAAGTATCAATTCAACCATATATGGAAAAAACTAAATGTTGAATAGCTGCATTTAACTTGCCGACCGTACGTATTTAAATCGCACGTATTTACCACCTGAATCCGTCTTGTTGATGTCTTGTATATTGGAACGTTGTCAACAAAACACACATTTTCCATTTGAATGTGTTGAAGGAATGTTGAGAGTGAAGTATTACTGTCGCTCGGGATCATAGATTCAGTATCTCCCTCTACGCTCGGGATATTATCTCAGTCCAGGATTCGGTGAACGAACTGAGAACGGAATGGAACCTTGGGATGTCTAGATTTTTTTTGTATTTTTTTTTATGACCGTGTATTCAATGTATTTTAGTCGTAATATTGAACATGTTTACATAGTATTAAAAAAGTCAAACAAGTCATGGTCACAGTCAGAGTCAAGCAAAGTAAGTCATAGTCAAGTCAAACTCCCCTGTAAAGTGGTGAAGGTTTACAAGAGGCTCCTATGGAGTTTTGGAAACAACACGAAAATACATGTTTCACCTCGTCATATCACTTACCCACACTCGAGCACGCTTACGAGCACTCAATAAATAATAATTCACCATTTACTACACATTAACACTCGAAAATACACAAGTTTAGGAAAATAATAATTTATTTTATAAAATGTATGCCGTACAAATGTCCGGGCTAGACCCGAGAGTAAAATAAACGGAAGTGAGACTGTGACGAAGGTACTCATTACGTGAGACCATCAATGAATATTTAATTGCTACGGAAACTTTGAAAGTAGATATTGAGAATGTTCACGAAACATCACGACAAAAATAATGTAACTGAGCATGTCTGAAAAAAATATTTTAATGCCTTAGGCTGAATTAGACAGACATACAGACTAATTCTATAATATAAATCCTAAATTTATAACAATAAGTGCTAATGATGATTAGTGTATTAAATTTAAAAATAAAACAGAAACTGTGTAGGTTGGTAATCTACGAACATCCCTCCGGGCTGGCAAAGCATCGACAACGTCGCTAGTGTTGCAGTCCACAGGCGGCGATTACCACTTAATGGCGCTTACCATCATGCGGACCGCTTGCCTGTTTGCCGTTCTTTTATATTAACAAAAGTTCTATAAATAATTATCACAAATATCAGCTATCAGAATTGCTCGTTTCCTTACTCTCAAATGTATCCACCGAGATGCCTACTTACTGTGTATAACAATAGGTCAGCAAAGTGTTTTGTCTGTAAACAGTGAGATGATAGTTATGTGTGTCGGCACTCGCTGACTAATGTACTGAACATACGACACTTAATGCCCTGCGGGATAAGGGTCTGGCACACCACACTAACGTGATACTATCCGGAACGCGGATATTCGCCAAAGAACCAGAGTCACCGACATAGCTGTTAAAATTTGCAAATTGAAGTGGCAATGGGCAGGCCACATCGCTCAAAGAACCGATAACCGATGGAGAAGAAAGGTTCTTGAGTGGAGACTACGAACCGGAAGACGCAGCGTAGGTAGACCTCCCACAAGATGGACGGACGACATTGTGAGTCGCGGGCATCCAGTGGATGCAAAGGGCAGGTCGTTCCGTGTGGAGGCCCATGTTCAGCAGTGGACGTCTTCTGGCTGCAATAATGTGAAATAGCTCTTGTCTCTTTGTCGGTTTCACAAGAATAGATTGAAGTCCGTGGTGGTGCAACAGAAGGCATAAGGTACTCCCAGTAGGGCTATTTTGTATCATCGCTCCAAAATTCCACTAGCATTTGCCCGCAGCTTTAACAGCGTTGTAAACAGAACATTAAGACTACCTACAACTCTCTAGACAATAATGTCACGCAGAGATAAAATAATTTAATAAAATAAAAAACAATAAAAACATCGACTTTCCCTAACACCGTAATAATTTTACAATAATTACGGCCTAGCAGCTACAAGGACCGAAAAACTGTTTGAAATTTGAATTTCCCGCCTTAGATGAAATTCTATAATTTTGTTATTTCATCAATTTGACACATAGATTTTTGCGCGTGTCTAGTGGACGACGACGTTCGATACGTGCGTAAATAATAACTTATTGTTCTTAATGAACTTATTTGCTTGGTCGGTGTTGAACTCTAGTGTGTGTGAGTGAGTATGTAATGATGCAGTGTACAGTCGCCTTTACAACAATCGTGTTATTTTTTCCGGCAATTTCTAGAATACACTCGTAAGTGGTTTTCTGACATTGTTGCCTTTTTGCGCGTGGATTGTGAATGGCCTGCCACGGGTGGATGGGCACCCGTGGTGAAGGGTGGGGGGGTGCTTCCTGGGTCAGATTTAACAGTTTTTTCTCAAACATGCTAAATATTTGTAGAAGGAATATTCTATTTGGTTTAAATATAATAACAAGCTAATGGAAAGGCTAAAACGGGTACTTCGTCACTTCACTCTCGTATTACCCTACTAAACTCCTGCCTATCTGATTTTGGTCTCCAACCACAATTTAACTGAAGGAACCCATAATTCGCATTCGCTTGAAGTACCTGTTTCTAATTAATAAACACTAGCAGCGCCCCGCGGTTTTACCTGCTATCCTACTGTAATAGGGATAATAAATACGTATAGAGGTAGGTACCTATATGACTGTGTTAAAGAATTAACACATAATATTATATACGTACTTCTTATCCCTATATTTATAAGCTAGTAGCTGCGCCTCGGGGTTTCAAACGGTTTTCTAAAAAAAAAAAAAATTTGCTGCGCAATTTTTTTAATGTTTCTTTCCGTAATAACCTTCTACAAAAAAAAATATGAAATCGAATATAAATATGGATTCTTTTATATTATTTGATTGTTTGTTTGTTTGTTTGTTTGTTTGCATTGAATAGGCTCCGAAACTACTGATCTGATTTGAAAAAATATTTCACTGTTGGGAAGCTACACTATCCCCGGATGACATAGCCCTTTACACTCGGGCTGATACGAGAGTGAGTTTGATTTAAAAAAAAAAATAGCGCCAAACGTTCCCTTTTTCCGTGCCGCACTCGGCGTCGATCGTAAACAACAAACAACAGTAAACTATAAACCTAGGATTTTTTTTACATTTTGTTTTAGGGTTTTTTAGACAAAACCAGAAAAAAAAATTCACAGTCAGAATCTGAAAAAAAAAGTTCCGGTTGTAAAGGGATAGGCTATAATCTATACCCGTGCGAAGCAGGGGCGAACCGCTAGTATATATATATAGATCAAGGATGTTCTACCTATTAGGGTAGGTATATATAAAATCCTTGATCAAGGATTCGTAGCATGCACCAAGTTTTGGTTCGGTTTTTTTTTTGCATGATTGTGACTCTATATTTATTGTATCTTGAGCACTTCATATATATTCATACCGAGCAGTAGGTCGCGCGACGCGGTCACTGCCGCCGGTCGCAGTCGCGCAGACCTGATTGCTACCATTGGCGTATAAATAGTTCAGTCGCGATATAAATCGTAGGTTTAACTATGAAATGTAAATTATCAGCAGCCAGTAGAATCCACATCAGCGGCACGCGCTCCGCAAAAACAGTGAACGACGAACCACAACTCTCATTTCACTTTTGACAAAAACCAGCCCAATTAGTGTGTGTCCCGGACAATTAGTGAACGATCAGACGCTCTCTGCTAATGTCAGATTTGCTCTAATTCTCCGCGAGGTTTACGTTGCTCGATCGATTGCGATGGTATTAAATTTTCATTCAATATTATTACACTTGATCTATACTAATATTATAAGGAGGAAAGATTTGATTGTTTGTTTGTTTGCAATGAATAGGCTCCGAAACTACTGAACAGCAGTGCAAGTCCCGTTCATTATCGATGGTCAAATTTGACAGTTGTGGTCGTCAAATTCGATAAAATGCCATTTGATCAATACTAGCTATGATCGATTCTATGGCATTTTAACGAATTTGACAATCGATAAAGAACGGTACTTGCACTGCCGATTTGATAAATTCTTTCACTGACGGGAAGCTACACTATCCCCGGGTGACAATACGGGTCCCCAGCTTCGCACGGGTATAATCTATACCCGTGTACCGCTAGTACGTACATAAAAACTTAACTGATCGCCTCTGAACGTTTTGGCTATATTTGTCTATAACTATTCGTAGAGAGTACAGAAGTTAAATTTTACATAAACATAATTTTATTCTGTCCCAGCTCAGAACGACTGGCTCCGGACTGAAAGTTGAGAACATTAAATATTCATCAAGCCATTAAAACAACTTACATTTTGACGCTGCACCGAGCTTCAGGAACAAAATAATACAGCGTGCTTTATTTTAACAACTTTGGCTCTAGGGTACCTACTACCTACCACCATGGTACCACCCTCGAGAGAAACATCTATCGCCAAACACGCCAGACGTTGTGTTCTTGCAGGTTCACTTAAGTACCGTTCTTTATCGATCGTCAAATTCGATAAAATGCCATAGCATCGATAATAGCTAGTACTGATCAAATTGAATTTTATCGAATTTGACGATCTCAACTGTCAAATTTGACGATCGATAAATAACGGTACATACTTGCGCTGCTTTTCCTATTCCAGATAAGGAATCACCACTTTTCACAGCTCAGTTACCGTCAGTACTACATACAAGGTTACGCAGAAAGGATGCGTATTGCGTACTAATCCGACAGGAGGTAATTATACTCATTAGCATGAACAACTTTTACTATGGAGCCGCGCTAAAAATATCAATCAATCAATCAAATCATTTATTTGCTAAAATACATTACATTGAGGTCTCTTAAATTATTTTAGGTACACAGTATTCAGTCTGCACGCAGACGTGCAAATGTTCTTATGCTAGATAAATTATATATTTTTAAGAATTTTTTTTTTTAAATTATATATTTTATATTTTTTTTATTATTATTTTATTATCTTATTAAATTATATTGTATTTAAAAAAACACAAATTCTTTAACACTATAAATACAATGCTAAGGTATAAAGGTATTAAATTTATTAAAAATCAGTTTTTTTTTTTTTATTTGTTACCGTCCAAAATTTTCAATTCATTTGGTAGTTTATTATAAATGTATATGCACATAATTATTATAGACATTTATCACATGTTTCATACATTTTGTTGAATGTGACTGGCATTAAATTTATCTATGAAACAGCTGATATTTTCTTCGCGTTTTCAGTGAGACTCCCATAGTAAAAGTTGTTCATGGTAATGATGAGTTGTTCATGTTAATGATGGACCACTTTCGGCTTAGGACACCTTTTCCGCGTAACCCTGTATAGTAAAATTTTATTTTATTTTGTATGGACGAATCTCTAATGTAATTCCGTTTCGACGTCGCTTCGAGTACAATAAGGATTATGAGATAAAATATTTTTGCTCTAAATATATTTGTGATGCTAATTTTAAACTAACCTGAAATAAAATATTAATTACACAAAAAAGAAAAATTAACCGAACCCGAAACAAAATTAATTAAACCTGTAACAAAAAAATCGTTCTAACAATATGTATTAAAGATATTATTTTAAATAAAAATATTTGAAACTTTCGGCAATAAATATGCAATGTACTATAAATATTATTTAATTAAAATTTAAATAAAATAAACTATTATACCCGGTTCGTCAGTGCACCTTGTCAACACGTCTTCTCGAGGCATCCTCAGAAGCTGTTAAAAATTACACTAGAGAAAATTTAAAGTCTATGTAGTTACGAAACATAGGAACATTAATTTGTATCATTTTTTTTTTTTCATAATTATTGGCAGTGTTATTGTGGTGATATCACGGCACTGGTGACGTCACTGCATGGAAAAAGAGACAAATGTTCAAGAACTTCCCCCTTCTTGGTGCGAACTAAAACTAGAATGTCGGAATAACTCAATTTGCGATGAACGGAAACGCGCAAAAAGCCACCAGCTGTGTCCTGATGGACAACTGATTGGTCCGGAGTGGACGACCAGAATACTTATTGTTTTGTCATTATTATTATCCCAACTAATCTATCTATCAATCTATACAATATACAATAAATAATTATTTTCCAAAAAAGAAGTAGTACATATGTGCTTAAATAACAGGATTAGATTAGAACATAGAATATTTGACGGTTACGTACTACAGTGGACCCCCGGTAATCCGGCAAACATTATGCAGGGCAGTGTCGGACTATCGAATTTGTCGGATTATAGAGCACTGCCTAATAAATAGTAAACAATGAACGCACGCTAGGCCGTACCGCTATCACTAGTAGTCAAATTCAAACTAAGTAAAACAATGCATACGCGTCGAGCACAATAGCGGTGGCGTGTACGAGTTGTGACCCGTTCAAACCTGCGTGATCTATATGTATTAGCAAAGATTGTCAAACATACATGTAATTCTAAGTCATGTCGGATTACAGGGGGCGCCGTATTAGACAGGGGCCGGATTATCGGGGGTCCACTGTATATTTAAAATAGTTTGGCGGTGATCCCCAAACTAGGCACAAGGACTGTTTCTTGGGGCTCGAGTATGAGGTTACCAGTAAAAGTACAGGAATGAAAAGAGAAAGATTGCCATCTATACACGAGTTACTTACTCTGACAGGAGCAAAAACCAAGGTATCAAATTAGATCAACATCCTTAGAGTCAAGTAAGTAACCAAAAGTAAACAAAATGTAAAAGTAAGAGTAAGTAAAAATGAATCCCTATTTACCTTGCCTCACGTCATTGCTTGAGAACGACTTTACCGATTTCATTCGTCTTTTTTTTAGTTTTCTCATACTTTGTAGAAGGTTCTTATGGAAAGAAAAATTAAGAAAATTGCGCAGAAAATTGAAAAATTTCAGAATACTTAACGACGATTTTAGCATCGCGCGTTTGACAATTCTAAGACAGGATAACGTCTGTCGGGTCAGCTAGTAAGAAATAAAATACAGCTGGCAATGATTGGAAACGAAAAGACGAAAACCTGGCCGAGTTATATGCCTGAGGAGAGGCCTGACTTCAGAGCGGTGCACTGATGGTGCGGATAGTCAAGGAGTAGCGACTTCCCAGCTTCCCGGTGTGCAGCGGTGTGCTGATGATGATGATGTAATAGGGATTTATTACATAGGAAAAAGATACGTAAGTTTTTTGTTTTTCTTTCGTGATCAACGTAGCAGGTGACCACCGAATCACCAGATCACCAAAGTTAAGCGTCAGACGCACAGAAAGGCCTTCTTAGATAGGGGTGTTGCCGAAATCCCTACGGCGGCTTGGGGATTGCAGTACGTTCACCGTGTACTAAGCCGGTGCTGCCCATCATCCGGTGGTTCTAGTCGCAGTTTTAAGACATACCAGGTCACATCAAATTAGATAGGTAGGTACAGTCTACTTTTTTTGTAATGACCAGAATAAATGGGAAAACTGTTTATCCCATTTTTTTGTGGTGATAATAGAAAATGATACAACAAAAACTTTGATCTAAATATTTAGATATTATGTTAACTTTGCAAAATGACCGAACCACATTTTTCAAAAGTAGGTACTATAAACACAGTTTTTTTTATATTAAAAAAAAACTCAAATGTGCGAGTAAGTTAGGAACGCGCAGCAGCATATTCTGGACCATAAATAGACTATTTTTAACAAAAAACACATCATTCATGTCACCTGACTGCTTTTCGTAAAACCGCTCCAAACGCGCAATGATATAAAACTTTCACCAAATATGATAAAGGCTCGTACACACTGTAATAACGCCCTTGTAACGCGCAGAAAAAATGCCGACCGCGAGATTAAATGTCGCCGGTTGAATAAAAGATGTTATTGTTCGGAGAAGGAGTAAGGGTGCGGATACACTGGGCTCAAAAGTAATGGATTATATTTATAATTATATCTGAGACAAATGACTACGGAGCCCATACAAGAAACATAGTATGGCTTGGCATGAGGTTGTGTCAGAAGTTCGAAGAGTTGTCTTCCTATGAAATCTTATCACGTAGAATAAGTCCCAAACTTTGTATCCTCTCTGGGCCCTTATTCACTTACTACAAACGCTTGTAACGCGACGCGTTATGTTAACCTCAAAAAGTTTGATTTTATTTCATTGGGAATAGAGGTCAAATTTTTAGATCATAACGTACCGCGCTGCTCTTCATGTGTATTTTAGTTTGTGAATCAGGAACAGCGCATTTATTCGCTGATCAGGGGGTTAGACAAGACCCACTTTCTGTTATCGTTAACGCCTACGGGAAGATAAAATTGTATGAAAATTAAAGTCTTGTCTAACCTCCCAAGGCCCTGATTCCGTAACTTTAAATCACAAGTAACGCGCCGCGTTAAGTTAACCTCGTGTTACGTGTGTGTTTGTAGTTACAGAATCAGGGCCCTGGGCCCTGTATTAGGTCATGTGTGTCGCGTCAACGGCGCGGTCGCGCGGGAAGAAGCGACAAGCAGCAGAGTAGAAACACCTGTATTAGATACCTGCTAGCTGAAACTCGCTACTTCGTACGAGTAGAGCTCGGCCTTCGGCCTCGCTACTACAACCCTTTATAGCCTATGTGTTATTCTAGTGTATAAGCTATATTATTGTAAACTTTTATTAAAATCCATTCGGTAGTTTTTGCGTGAAAGAGGAACAAACATCCATACATTCATACATACAAACATTCGCGTTTATAATATAAGTAGGATTATTTCATCTGATTTTGACGGTCATAGCCCTTTACACTCGGGCTGATACAAGAGTGAGTTTGTTTTTTTTTTTTTAAAGTGGCGCCAAACGGTTCACTTTTTCCGTGCGCACTCGGCGTCGATCGTAAACAACAAACAACAGTAAACTATAAACCTAGGATTTAAAAAAATATATTTTTAGGCTTTTTAGACATAGCCGAAAACCAGAAAAAAGATTTCACAGTCAGAATCTGAAAAAAAAAGTTCCGGTTGTAAAGGGATAGTGTGTTTGTGAAAAGGCGTCTCTCAGCAGTGGGAACATGATAGGCTGAAATGATGATAACGATGTGTTTACTTTCTCTTGGTTAACAGACGGAACAGAATGTGTCTTGCCACTTTATTTCAAATTTCTGTTGCTCATCATTTTGTAGTTCATTGTGGACGCGTAAATTTCTACTAAACATGCCTACTAATATTTTCGCCGCTAACGCTCAAATTGTACATAATAATATTATATAAATAGTGAGCACACGGCTTTAAGTGTTTAGGCCCGCAAGGGGTAGTATAAAGTAGGGGCGTGGTAGGGAAGGCCCGCGAAAACGGATTATCTGGCATACATTTAGGACTGTAGGGTTTACGATGACAAACCATTTAAGGCTACATCCCCAAAAATGATTGATTGCCCTTGGGAGTAAAAGGGTGTTCAAGTAGGAATCTATTAAAGTGTCCCAGGATCAGTCTCTCATTGCCGCACTTTATAAACACTCCACAAACATGTATACCAGTTTATTTACTACCTACCTAAGTAGGTATTTAGTGATTTTTCCCGATAGTATTCGTAGACCGATTTTGATGAGACTTGGAGCATAGTAAAAAATGCTTGGAGTCTAGTTCGAATTGGCAAATGAATATTTTACTGTTTGCCTTACAATGTTTGTATGGTATTTCCGACAACAGTTTTGTCTAAATTGCCCGGAACCCAAACGCATAAAATTTTGTTAGGTATTCGTAGCCTGTCGTTTGTATTTCTGGTAGATAGGTAGGTAATATCAGTAATATTGCTTAATTTTGCTATAGTATCTAAATACAGCGATAAGTAGGGTAGTTCTATGTTATAAAAACTAGTACTACCTATTTGTTTACAGAAAAATGCAAAGCCCACTGGAAGTCAGAGAGCCGTAAGGGATTATAATTCGAGCCGAAGCACTTAGCCGGACGGACAGATTTACTGCGGTCACAGACACATTTTTATGTCAAGACATTTTATACGAATAAGTACAGCCAGACGTCTTGTGGGCGAATTTATCGCCTTTGCATAGTGCTGGACGATTGGGACAGAAGAAAAAATGAGACGGTGTAATAACGAGTCAGCGTGAGTCTGGGAAACTTAAAAGATGAAAAAGTATTAATCAACGACAGTGAAAAGATGAAACAGGACCTTCCTAGTATAAATATGGGACAGTGAGAAAATGGAACAGTTCAAACCACCAGTAAAGAGACAATGATTCTGAGATAGTGAAAAAATGAGAATGAATCTGAGACCGTGAGAAAATAAAAAATTGTTAATCTGTGACCGTGAAAAAAATACAATATTAATCAGGGATGGTAAAAAATTAACTGAATATACCCACCACCCTACCAGACCAGTGAGAAACGATGAATAAACTGACACTAAATAAAAAAAGATACTATGTGTCCCTGAGATACACATATACTAAACCAACAGCTAAAATAAACTAATGGGACAGGTAAATCGATTTAATCTAGCAAAGGTGTCAGCATCAGCAACGAATCCCTGGTTCAGACTAAGCTCCTTAGTCTTGAGCATAGGCGTAAATTTGCTAGCCTATCGGTTTTTTATCGGATACATTTCGGAGAGTGTGCATCGGATCTTCATGATCTAATTCCTTCCTGCCCATTTTTCTATCGGACTGCCAGAGCGGGCACAAAAAATCGTCACCGCTTTATGGTTGATATTCCGAAAACCCGTACGAAGCGCTTTGATTCCACTTTTATTATGCGAACTGCTAGTCTAAGGAATGCGTTGCCTGAATGGGTGTTCCCCGGTAGTTACAACCTGGTTGAGCTGGGTGTCTTCAAATCAAGAGTGAATCGGTTTCTTCTAGGCAAGCGTGCTCCATAGTAGGACTGTATAGTTGTTTTACATCAGGCGAGTTGGCGGTCAAACGCAAGCCTATTATTAAATAAAAAATTAAATAAAAAAGGTATGGTTCTTTCACAACCAGATTCCAGGAGAGTTTTCCTCGTACAACAATTTGTCCGACATTGTACCTACAACCCAGTTTGTCTTCGTAGAATGGGACATCACTAGCCGGGATGGCTATCGGATGTTAGAGGCGTTGAAACTGTATATTGAGTTTAAATAGATGGCGCAGCAAACGGCGACAGATAGCGCGTTTATTGCTTGTGTACGCCTTTAGGATTCTGATCCTATAAAATGTTGGACTGCCTTTTTATTTAGCGATTCAAGAAGATCTAATAAAATAAAAGATGAAAAAAAAAATTACTTATATAATCGATTATTTTTTGCTCGGCATGCTCGGATATTTAACAAAAATAGGTAGGTAATAAGGTTTCCGTTACTCTGTTGCTGCGTGAAAGAGGAACAAACAAACCAACAAACTTTTCGTAATATTATAATGATGATTACTACGGTTACTATTACCTAAATAATATTTTTGTGGGCTCATAGTGCGGGGTCTTATTCACACTCACAGTTCTCGGTTATTAGAGTCCTATCACAAGCACAATATAACAGAAGACATATCACCTGATACGGATGGGAGTAGGTAAACGGCCTCCGTAAAACTTAGATTTTAAATTTAATTCCACCGGAAAAACTAATCCGAAGAAAAATGGCGCTACAAAATTAATGGTTTCAAATTCAATGAACCATTCATCTTATCTTCAAATCCAGGCTCCGAAAACTAATTTGATAAGAAAGGCGGCGGCGGCAGCGGGGTGCTCTACCAGAAAGTATTCTGGAACGATTCCGAATGATTGGGGTCTGACAACAGCTGACGCGAATCCGAACGCTGGCGATTTCTTACTTTTGACCGGCATTTTCGTATCTCATCTAAATTACTTTTTTGGTGGAAACTTTATTTGCAAAGAACGACGAATCGAAGAGACACTCGTAGGTACTCACCTACGAGCGTCTCGAGAGTGGTTAAAATGTTACTTCTAAATGTATTCATACCAAAATGTTTTCATCGTCAAATACCTATTGGCTCTAAACAAACGCCAAAACTGTGGAATCAATAGGTAATAATTATCGCCACACTTGCGGACAATTATTTGCGATGTTCCACAAATATTGGCTCAACACTCGCCGAGTCCGGACTGCACTGTGCACTCTATTGGATTTTGAAGGGAAAGTGTAGTTTTCCTGATTTTAAGTTCTCTTTTTTTTCTGATGATTGGATTTTACGACTAGATTGCCGGACAAGCACAAGATAGTAGGTACTTGTGAAAAATATGGGAATAAAGTGTCGTTTTCTACGGACAGAATACCAACACTAAGTAAGTACTCCTTATTGCACGATTTTAAGACTACGTAGCTCAGTTGACTAGTTTTAAGTATTTCTGTTCCGTAGATAGATACCTAATATCCGGTGTGAACAATAAAGAGTTTACCTATCCACTTTCCCCCAAAAATAAGCTTCAGCTTCCAGTGAAGGAAAACATCGCGAAGAACCCACGTAGCAATTTAATCTAAAATTATAAGGAAAACTAAATAATAAACCGGCCAAGTGCGAGTTGGGCTCGCGCACTGAGGATTCCGTGCTACCACAAAATACAATAAGGTTGTCCAAGTAACCGAATTACCAGTTATTAAAACGCCTTCCAAAATTGTCATAGCAATTTCTGACGCAGTTTGCTACAGGCGCTCGAGTATAATAATTTGGTAATGAACAGAAATTTGTCACCGACTCGCACTTGGCCATTATTTATTGTTAGTTGTTATACTTTAGAGAGTGTACTACAATCGTGCCAAGTCTGACGCTTGTGCGTATTATCGTTTTTTTATATTAGAGACTAGAGAATATACCTAGCTAATAAAAAAATACGTTTGTTGTTTTTACTTTTAGACTTTTTTATTATTTGTTAGTTAATCCGCCGTAACGTTACATATTCTGTAAAAAAAATCAACTGTCTATCTATTACGGTTCGAAAGATATATCTGTTAATAGGTAGGACAGACGGACTGACAGACGGACATCGTAAGCTTAGTAATAGAATCCCGTTTTTACCCTTTGGGTACGGAACCCAAAAAAACGATATCCAGTGATTTAGTCTGTTACCCTGACATAGCATCGCAAAACAGTAGAATACCCAGTTAAAAGCTAAGAAATAGTTTGAAAGTGGGATGGTCGCTACGCGTTTAGTTTGCCGCTGCGGTCACTGCGCGATGTGCTGTTGCATTGGAAATTTAGTGGATACGACACGACCCTAAATGGACCGACGACATCGTGAGAGTCGTAGTGGGAGGCCTACCTACGCTTCGTCATCCGGTTCGTGGTCTCCACTCACTTTCTTCCCCATCGGTTATCGGTTCTTCGAGCGATGTGGCCTGCCTGTGGAAGGATAATGCTTGATAGATATAAATCTACCTTCCGGCCGCGAGGTTCGATAGCCTAGTAGTAGGTAGGAGTAAGTAGCTACCTGGATTTATACAGTTAACCTCCTGTCAATGCGAGCAGCTGCATAAAAAAAATGCAATAAGGACTGGAATGGATTACCTTACCTGGGGCCTTACGGACAACTCCTATTGCGGCACCTAATCCGCTCATTTGGAAAATCACGCGACCGCAAACCGTATCTGGGCGCGATAAGGTTCACGTTCGCGTGATTTTCCAACTGAGCGGATTAGGTGCCGCAATTAGCTGTTGTCCGTAAGGCCCCTGGTCTGGGACAGCCAAACGACCGACGCGACGACCCGTCGGACGCTCCCGATACTGCTCGAGAGATCTAGTGACGACGACCTGTCCCGTGGCAAAAGATTTCACAGGGTGAGGAAGTGACGTCACTTAGCAAGTTAGTACTGGTACGTTTCACGTATGGCGGGAAATTTTAAATTTAAACAGTTTTCTTGTCCTTGGCTAGGCCGAGTAATTATTTTAAAATGACGCAGTGTTTGCGCAAATCGTTTTAAATTTGTCAACAAACCGTTTAAAATAGCAAAAATTTGTTTATCGACAAATGTAAGTAATTATGTGTATTAGAGTTTAATAGCTTTACGAATAATAACTGTTTGAAAGAATTTCCAGTCATATGTGAAACCTTAAGGCCTCTTTGTCTCGATGCGTAATACTCGTTGGTAGTTACTTAGCCATAAATTTATAGTTGCCTTCTGAGTAAAAGATCCTGCAGGCCTAGCATGGGCTGTGGATAAATTGTCTTTCCACCGTTTTTATCCACGCCTAGACGCGACAAAACTAGAATATGGATACGTTTGTCTTTTTCTCGCGGGATAAAAAAGGTGGAAAGAAAATATGTCCACGGTCCGTGCTAGGCCTGCTGGGCCGGTGCTTTTCTGGGTGATAATTGTCTGCGTTTTCAGCAGTTTTGTGTATTTTTACTTGGTTTTGTCGCAACGTTTAAATACCCCAGATCACATCGATAGAGCAATTACGAAGACTACTGGAATTTTAATAAACTTAGTAAAAGGGAATTGTTGAGAACTTTTCAGTTCCCCATGGAATTTCTATCAATGAAACTTATTGCCGGCCAAATGAAAAATGCCAGAGGTATTTTGTTACAGACACGTTACATTGTGAACATAAAATTTGATAAGTCGGATGATTTGATTATTTAAAGGTTGTTATACTATGGTCGAGGCCGACAGCAAGAAAGTAGACACTCTCGCGCCGAGAGTCGCAGTTTTGGTTGCGTGTCGGTGTTTTACGGCCGAGGCAAAGTGAATCGACCATTCTCGCTCGCGAGTATCTCTTCTCTATCTCTACATAGTATAAAGTCGCTTTCCGCGTCTGTCTGTCTGTATGGCCGCCAACTCCTCCTAAACCACGCAACGGATTTTGATGCGGTGTTCACCATCAGTTAGATACATTTTCACGGATGGTTTATATATATAACTAGCGACCCGCCCCGGCTTCGCACGTAAATTACACCCGTGCGAAGCCGGGCGGACGGGTCGCTAGTACAGTCATAATATAAGTACAAGTGTCCAGAGTACTTCACACCCGTGAAATGAGCCCGAAGATTAAGATGACCTAATGTTAGGAGTAGTGCTCGAAATGGACCGGGACGCACCGGAACGCCGTTCCGGTTACGTTATGGAATCCAACGACATCTCACTCGTCAAAATCAGTCGGTCAGGCCGTTTAGACTGCAGGAGGCACTACAGGCACAGAAGACATAATAGACTGGAACCCAGAAACATATGGGTACTTACTTACATGCAAATACAACCCAATAAGATTACCCTCCTTTTTGGACAGTTGGTTAACAGTTCGCAAGGTTTGAAGGAAAATGGTTTCTGGTTCGTGAGTAAGTCCAATTCGACCAAGAGTTGTGAGTAGCAATTAAAACACAACTATTAACATTTTACCAACTTCATTACAAATCCAAATTTTAATACAATTTCCCTTAAATAATAAAT
The DNA here is from genome assembly GCA_932305915.1 of Agriopis marginaria. Classification (NCBI taxonomy): domain Eukaryota; kingdom Metazoa; phylum Arthropoda; class Insecta; order Lepidoptera; family Geometridae; genus Agriopis; species Agriopis marginaria. The sequence goes on along the minus strand of OW029914.1, from coordinate 11,847,935 downwards.
AAATACATTAAAATATAAGACTCCAACAATTGGAATGGAATAAAATAGGTAAACGTAACAACATTTCTTTCTGGGGCCTTACCAGCGCTGAAACAGCGTAGTGCGGAAAATCATGCAAACGTGAACTTTAACGCACCGAGATACAGTTTGTGGTCGCCCAACTTTTCGCATCACCGTAATGCCCCTGTAGTATTTAATTCGCTACTACCCGCAGAGTTACCCCTGATATTCCAGTTTTTCCCCACTTTATGTAGAACTAGTTTTACCAGCGGCTTCGCCCGCGTTTAAAATAAAACATGCGTTTCTTAAACAAGAAGCTTTCTATCAGAAATACAAAGAACTTTCCATAACAATTCAGTAGTTCCAGAAATTACCTACAAACATACAGTCACAAACTCACAAACTTTACCTCTCTATAATGTAAGTGTAGATAAAAAGAGTTCTCTGCATAGAAGTAGAAATACACTGTAGTTACCAAAGATAATATAACCACTTGATCGTGCATGTAGTCAAAATTCCCTTTTGCAAAATGATGCCACGTCGGTCGCGGGGGGGGGGGGGCAGCTTGTGATTGGAGACTCGGCGCGATTCAACGCTTGTGATTGGAGAATCAAAAGTCATTCATTCAATTCGCGCCTAGGATTGGCCCCGCTCAAAGTAGTTTAGGTTGAGATGTTAGTACCTTTGCCTCATGCGGGGTAAAGGTTGAGCAGTCAAGTGGTTATATTGTCATTGGTAGTTACTACACACTTGTACACCATTTTCTTACCAAACTTCATTATGATCAGTTTAGTCTTAAAAGGTAACTAACAGTTACTGTTACATTATGACTGTGATCAACTAGTCAAATACATTTGTTTCAATTAATATTTTCTGCCTATAAACTAATTATATTTAATTGCACACCAAAAAATACCAAGTAGCCACTAAATGAAAGGTCTCCGGTAGTATAAAAGGTGTAAAAAAAATAATAGGCTTGAGTTTGCCTGATGTTAAGCGATAATGCGGTCTACGTTAGGACACGCTTGCCTAGAAGAAACAAATTCACACGTGATTTGAAGACACCCAGATTGTAACTAGCGGGGAACACCCATTCAGGCAGCGCATTCCACAAACTAGCAGTTTGTACAATAAATGTGGAATCAAAGCTCTTCGTAAGGGTTTTCGGAATTTGACCCATAAAGCGGTGACGATTTTTCGTGCCCGCTCTGGCAGTCCGAAATTAAATAAAAACTTAACCAGTTGGGTAACTTTATAACCCACTTTTTTATTAGATTTTCATCTGCAAACATAGTATAATTACTAGAGACATTTTGATGCACATTAAGTATTATCTGGTGTGCAATTATATATTTCCCATAATTTTTTTACATAAAGTATGGTGCCCAACTAAGTGATGTGATATGTCATGCAACAAATCTCCATATTTAATTACTGCGACAAGTGGCAGGTTATACACTAGGTAAAAGGTCGCAGTCCAATTATCGCCTCAGCACCTGACCAGCATCACGATCGACTAAATGAACCGGCCAAGTGCGAGTCGGGCTCGCCTCATGGACGGCGGGCTACATACGGGATGAGTGCGGGCGCCACGTGATGACTCCTCTCAAGTTTTGTATAAAATGCAGCTGGCTGTGGGTACGCAACCTAGTGGTGGCTATGCCGACAGCAAGGAGACGGAGCTAGTCAGGAGCCGAGAAGATAAATGCATGGCAATCCTAAAACTTGTTAGATGACTGTCACATCCCGTAGATGGGTATCAGGCTTAAAAGCTAACCTAATAAACATGCACCATCCCATATATAAATGTCCAGAACAGTATATAAGTGAAGAGTGCTCCGAAGAAGCCGCTTGTCAGCAAGCTCTGCCGGGAGACGTGGAACTTGCTACACTTGGCCCCCGCCTGCGCCATGAACATTATCCAGAGGATGACTACGGCGAACACGTAGAATGCAAAGCCGTAGAGACCCGTGAGCCCGAGGACACCTGGAATTGAGATTAGTTGACATTGACAATGGTATTAGCTTAGCTTGATTTGCTTATTTCAAGCTAATGTCATTTCCACACAATTTCATGTTTTCGCAGGCGTTAACGCAAACAGAAAATGGGTCTTGTCTAACCCCCCAGTTCCCCCAATACACAGGCCGCATTCCTCCACTGAAAAGCCGGGGAATCCTGCTGGACCAGGAACCAATTCTAATAAACCAACCGTCTAATTTCTTCCTCATGTGGTGTCCCAGGTCTAGCACAAACTGCCATGCTTCAACACACCAGTCTCAACGGCAAACAGAACTAAATCGTATCTGGCACCTGCCTCCGCTCCCACGCCATAGAATTGCTAGGCAGTAGCCCCACATGGGATCCTGTCTGCCATGGGACCAGCGGCATAAGTTGCACCACACGGATTAATTGATCAATCCCTTAGGGCTTAGGACCATCGAGAACATGCTAATAAGGTTGTCTTGAAAACAACCCCGAAAACAGCACCTTAAAAATACAGTTGTTGGGGGGCTGAGCTTCCCTATTAAACCACCACCAGTACCATTTTGACTCGGTAGCCTCCTCGGTAGAGGTGCATAACCTCATCATCATTTCAGCCATAGGACGTCCACTGCTGGACATAGGCCTCCCCCATCGATCTCCAAAAGGGCCAGTTGGAAGCGGCCTGCATCCAGCGTTTCCCTGCGGTCTCTTTTAGGTCGTCTGTCCATCTTGTGGGTGGACGTCCTACGCTGCGCTTACCAGTCCGTGGTCTCCATTCCAGAACCTTTCGGCCCCATCGGCCATCTGTTCTGCGTGATATGTGCCCTGCCCACTGCCACTTCAACTTGCTAATCCGGTGGGCTATGTCATAACCTCATAACCTCAGAGAGTACAAATTCTTCAATTTGTAGGGAGTCTTAAGTTCAACTGAGTGTCGACTGAGACCTCAGAGCAAATAAGAAATTTGCTCTAAGACTGAGACTCAATGAAAGCGGCTACGTTAAGCATATCACAATAAAGAAATGTAGATAACTCTTCATACCAGCAGTGGAGCCCGAGAGGGCTGCCATGGAAGTCCGACAATATTCCACGACAACAGCATTATTTCTAAGTGCCGCATCGCTGTATGCAACCGGCTCAGGTTTATTATTATCCTTTATTTTTGCCACTGAAGACATTACGCTGTTATTTATCACAAATTTTGGGTAATATGAAATAAAAACGAAACAAATTCACTTGCTTTGCTGTCACAATTTGGGAGGCAATAATGTACGACACAGATAATGTACGGCATGATATTGTACAGCATAACAATGCACAGCATGATAATTGGTGTACATGTACATGGAATATCATGTTGTACAATATCGTGCCGTGCAATATCATGCCGTACATTATCAGATCGGTCCAATAATGCACAAGCGATAATGTACAGCATGATATTCCATGTACATGTACACCAATTATCATGCTGTGCATTATTGTGTCGTACAATATCATGCTGTGCATTATTGACTCTGTTTAATAATGTACACCCCGATTTTGTACAGCATGATAATTGGTGACCATAAAAATTCAAAACTGATGCTTCGTTTAGACACGGATATTCCACGTCGAGTGTATTAGGTACAAATGAAATGAGTGACAGATCCGACACAGAGCATCCGGATTCCGGACTTGAGTATGTTAGGTTCGAAATGGGTCACAGAACCGACACAGAGCACCCCGACTCCACCTAGTCTTGTGGTCCCTACTCCTAGAGTGAATATAAAAAGCGCGGGAGCCAGAAGCTCAAGGGAGGTCCTGAATGAGAGCGAGCGGTGACCTCCGTAGTGTCGTAGTGTGTAAGGTCTAGTGCACGGTACGGCAAGGAAAGGAATGCACAGCCAGGATTGTACAGCCAATAATCCATGTACGAGAAAAAAGTCCACGTTTTATCGGGCTGTACATTATTATGCCGTACATTATCATGTCGTGCAATACGGGCCGTGTTTTGTCGAAACGGGCTGAAAATGTACGACCGATAATGTACAACATAATAAAAGGTGGCATCTCCCTATTGGCTAATTTTGCTGAAATTTATCTGCTCTTATTGGCTGTTGAGTCTATGACGTCTGTCGATTCCATGCTTCGTTTGAACAAGATAGTGTAAGATAGTTACAGATTAAATATGAGTACCATTAAAACTTTTTGGTGGTTAGATTTGTCACTCATTTCGAACCTTACCAACTCAAGTCTGACTTCAGGTGGGCTCCCGCCAGAAGCTCTTGCGGTCGCCCCTGAGTGTCGCTTCGCCACACTCGACCTTCGTTTCGTTACGGAGGTCACCGGCTCGCTTCGCTCGCCACCTCCCCCCTTCGCTCCACTCGGTCTAGTATGGCTCACTCTCACTCAGGACCTCCCTTGAGCTTCTGGCTCCCGCGCTTTTTATATACACTCTAGGGGTAGGGACCACAAGACTAGGTGGAGTCGGGGTGCTCTGTGTCGGTTCTGTGGCCCATTTCGAACCTATCATACTCAAGTCGGGGTGCACTGTGTCGTATCTGTCACTCATTTCTACTTAATACACTCGACGTGGAATGCCCACATCTAAACGAAGCTTCAGTTTTGAATTTTTATGGTCACCAATTATCATGCTGTACAAAATCGGGGTGTACATTATTAAACAGAGTCAATAATGCACGGCATGATATTGTACGACATAATAATGCACAGCATGATAATTGGTGTACATGTACATGGAATATCATGCTGTACATTATTATGCCGTACATTATCTGTGTCGTACATTATTGCCTCCCCTTCCAATAAGGTGACACTTCGGTCGTTTGACAAATGGCACTGACTTTGATACTTTACTACTACTTCACATATTGTTTTTTGTCGTCATAAGACATGATAACACAGCATGATAATAACCCATAATGTCACTGTCCTAAGATTTTGGCGCCCGTAACATGCCCGTAAGCGTAAGTCACAGCGTAAGTCACCTCACTGTTTTGGCGTCACACGTCTTGTACATTTAACAGTGTCACGATTCCTTACATATTTTTTTTTTATCGGATTGCTTTAATAATAAAAATACTTTTCTGTAGCTTTTATATTGTGTTGACGAAAAATAGAAGGTTCTCAAGTCAACGCGTAAATAATTTATAATATTATATTATACTAGCTGCACCCCGCGGTTTCACCCGCGTTGTGAAGTAAAATAGTGATGATGATGGGCCGTTTCCAACCGGCTTTTTTGGAGATGGATGGGGGAGGCCTATTTTCAGTAGTGGATGTGTTATGGCTCAAGTGACGATGATGATGACGCCATAACGTGACGATTTAGGAAATTATGTTTTCTGTAAATTTTAGGGTTCCGTACCTCAAAAGGTAAAAACCCTTATATGATCACTTCGCTGTCCGTTTGTCTGCCTGTCTGACAAGAACCTTTTCTCAGAAACGAGTAAAAGTATCAAGTTGAAAATATCAGATATTCGGGTCTATGGTCTCATTCAGCTGTGAAAAAACAAACTTGTAAGTCAACGCGATCAAAATATATTAGCGTTTATGTTGCATATTTTCGCGTATATTGCGATTTCACAAGGGAAGCAAAACTTATAGGGTACCTCCCGTTGACCTAGAATAATGAAAGGCAAGAGACGGTCATAGAGCAATCTAAAGGAAACAATTCAAAAAGTTCTTAATTGATCATTAAAAAAGTGATTACAAACTTACATTTTGTAGTTGGTATCTATAAAAGAACCTTATTATCAGGTACAAAGCTAAGTTTGTCTTTCAATATTTAAACTTTTTTTTTTCTCGTTACTTGTCTGGTTTTATTGTTCGTCCATAATTATGTTCCCAATTCAAATAAACAAACTTCATGATGCGACGCGAAAAAAAAGGCGTATGCACTCTATAGGTTGTGCAAAAAGAGAACCGTCGTAGAATTGAGGGCATGCGTGTGCTAATTTACTGTTTATATATTTTCATTGTTTGCCACTACACGACCGTACTCTTTTTGCATATGTACTAGCTATTTAGTTTTGCTCTGGTAGGTTTTCGCAGCCCGTTTTCGCCAGCTATATGTTTTTGGTCGGTGGTTGCCTGCAGCCCCTGAAGGGCAATCGCGCTAAAAAATTACAGACGAATCGTTGACGAAACGCAAACGCTCCACAACTTTTGGTCGATTTCGTAGCGGCGTGAAAAGTTGATATTTTCTAACTTTATCACAAACGTTCGTTTGACAGCGTCTACGTTCCAAATGTTCGTCTTTGGCGCGTTCATTAGCGTGACACGAAATCGACCAAAAGTAGTGGATTGCGATTGAAATTCGTCAACGATTCGTCTATAATTTTTAGCGCGATTGCCCTGCTGGTCGTACGTTTCGGCGCTCCTCACATCACATGACGGCTCGGCGCCCGGTGCGGTCGCACCACTCGCACGCACCGCTCGCACCAGCACCACTCTAGCTAGGGTCACCAGCCTGCCATTGGCTACGGAACCCTAACATACGCGTGTCTCGACACGCTCTTGACCACTTGTTTTAGAATACTTAAGATTAATTTACGTCTCACGACAAGAAACCAAATACCCAAATACGGTTATAATATATATTGAATACGAAATAGAGGCTTTGGTTGTGTGTAACATAATATTCTAGAATATAATTATTTACTTCTTTTGGACACAAAAAATAGTTTTTTATTTGCACGCACACTAGCACATTCGTTTCGTTCGTTCGTTTCGTATTCGGTGTTCGTGTTTTTCGCGGTACAGTGAGCGTCCCTGAATTGAAAGAATAATAATTTTTATTTGAAAATTAAGATTTCTTAGAATATGTCGTTGTGTAGAATTATTGAATGGAAGTAATAAGTAGTGATAACGGCTAAATAAATAGCCACAATGAGATAACATTGAGCGTTTTCGGTTATTTGGTATAGTGAAACTATGATGGCGCGTGTTTGACTGATGCATTTTGGACCTTTCTCGTAATAAACTGGGACTGTGCTTGAATGATAATCAGCCGCTATCGATTTGTGGTAATATTCCTGTAGCTTACGAATTTTGCGATCTTAACTGTGCTGTTAAAATTAATGTAACTTTATTGAGTGTTGTGTAAAAAAGGAATCCAAGTTTTCGCCCTAAGTCTGTGGTTGGAAGCAAGAGCCCGCCTATCAACAGATTTGTCGAGCGCAAATTACGCCTTGTGACGCTACCAATGTCCACAGCGCCACGGTGAGTCGACATTTCGTGTTTTTAATTCATAAATCCGCAGTTTTCTACCAAAAAAATGAGATATTTTGATCAAATATCGGATTAACCTATTTGCCTTTGAAAACGAAACATCATTTCGATTCTTTTGTTTCAGCCAGCCAAGCTACTGCCATATCGCTGATTGGAATCTATAAATAGCACGTTGGGGTCATATTTCACATATAGTTTTTACAAAAAAATCATGGCATTTATTTAAAATTTACCTATTTTATCTTATGCCTTGTGATGTTTCTCTGAGTTACGTCAGAGCCGTTATTGTAGCAGTCGTGATTCTCATTCGACGTTGAAATGGAGGAATCAGAAGATAACATGAGTTCTGAGGATCTCGGGAAAGTTGACGGTCCATCGGCTGTTAAAAAACCAAAAAAAAGGTCGTTGGTTGAACGGGAGCTCGAGACAAATATGACAGCTCGAGTTACATCTCCAGCTGCCGTTGCTCAGGGACTGAGCACGAGTCGCTACGGCCGAGCTCGACGCTTGAAAACTGATACAGAATTTATTGGATTACAGAAAGCATTTCTCGCTTCAGTGAAGTCCCCAGACAATGAAAATACACCTGTCTTAGTGCAATCTCCGGTTTACCGAATGTATGCATCTAATTCACCTCACAAGCCTGAGACCCCCAAAAAGGCATCAGTAACATATTTAGACAACCAAATCGACAATATATATCAAGAAAACATATCTTTGAGCCGTTTCTCTGATGAAACCGGCACTCCCTCACCGGCTAAGAAATTTCCGAAAGTGTACATCAGAAAAGATTTGATACAGAATAGGGAGGAGGAAGAGACTGTAATGCTCATTAAAAACTTGTTTTCACCGAGTAAAAATGCTTCAAATTTTAACCTGAGTGACAGTTCAGTACATTCTACTGAGAAATACAATGCCAAGCACAATGGGCTTGTAGATAACAGCTCTGTTGTCAAAACGCTAGACTTTGATAGTAAAAGGAAGAAAAAGAAGGAGCAGAAGGGCAGTTCGTCTAAGAATGAGCTGTTTGAAGTGGAAGCTAAATGCCTGTATCAAGTGGGCGACCTGGCGTGGGCCCGTGTGGGCACATTCCCATTTTGGCCGTGCATTGTCACCAGAGACCCGTACAGTGAAATGTTTGTTAAGAAGAAGTGTAAGTATCTACATCACACTAATTATACTCACTTGCCCAATAATATGTTGTCACATTTAAACAGTGGCGTAGCTAGATGACCAAAGGCAGATGCAAAAAAAGATTTGGGGCCCTTTCTGAACTGGTTATGTTTTATCAAGTATAAATATTTTTTTTTATGAATTCTAGGTGCAAAGCTTCTTAACACTGTTTTAAACTATCACGGTTGTTCACTAAAGTTAAATCATTATTTACGGGATATTTACCGTGGTAACAACCACTTCCACAACCTTACCACGGTAAATATCCCGTAAATAATCATTTAACTTTAGCAAAGCTACTTATTAGGTACCTACATGTATGTGTATGAATTATATTCTGAAGGTGGGACAAATTTTCGCAAGTTCTGTTTGAGGTTTACTGGTCAAGGTCCGAGGGCCCCTTGAGCTTGAGGGCCCCGCCGCACTGCACCACCTAGCCCTCCGATAGCTACGCCACTGTATTTAAACCAACTGGTGACTTTTCATTGTACTAAGAACATTTCATTATAACCACAAAGGTGTGTTTATGTCATTATGAACAGTTGGTCCGGAATGAACATTACCAGGATCTGGAATTTTCGTAGTACTATTAATAATGAATATAAATATGATCAGGAACTAACAATTTAATTGAGGTTTTATACATCTATAGTTGGAAGGCGATAAACATGCAATCCCTTTGACAAATTAAAACGATATACGTACAAATTAAACAACTTAAATTTGACAAACTAAAAGAGCTACAAAAATTATGGACCTTGGTCTTTACAATACAAAAGGCTTGAAAAATTAACTTAGCGCCATCATGTTTTTTTTATTCTGCAATTTTGTTGTGTATCAATATTCATTTGCATACCATATTGTATATACTAGTTTCTCATTGGACAAATCCAAGATTTTGGTCTTGTCCTGTGACTTAGAAAAGAATAAAAACTCTTTTTTTTTACCCCTGGTAAATGACCTGGGCGTCAATTCTGCTAATTTGTAAATGTTTAAATGGAGTGTCGGTGGAGTGTCAATGGAATAGTTTTACACATTTGGTATTCTGCTAGTTATTTAAGACCAGTGGCTTTCCAATGACTTTCCATCGAACTGCCATTTAACTTATTTGGTATTCTGTTCTTCAATGGCGTATCAGTGTAAATTCAATAGTTGAACATTTGGTATTCGGCTCATTATTTGACGTTTGTTTCAATGGTCTTCCACACTCCCATGACACTCCACCGACATTCCATTAAAAGGCCACTGAAGTTTTAGCAGAATACCCTTTTTGTCACTTTCATAATGGAATCTCAGTGGAGTGTCGTGGGAGTGGCAGGCCAATGGGATTTTAAATATATTAGCAGAATCGACGCCCTGGGGCCTTACGGACAACTGCTATTGCGGCACCAAACTAACGTTAATCACGCGACCGTAAACCGTATCTGGACGCGTTAAAGTTCACGTTCGTGTGATGTTCCTACTGAGCGGATTTAACGTTAGTTTGGTGCCGCAATAGCAGTTGTCCTTACGGACAACTGGCACTAGAAGGCTCAAATCAAAGGAATTAAAAAAAAAAGCGTTTCGCTACACTTCACTAACCCACATGATCACATTGTGATCAGTTGCTGACTAAGCCAAAAGTCATCTACACAATATACAACTCTTTTTAACCCCCGATACAAAAAAAGGCATGTTAAGTTTAATGTGCGTATCTGTGTGTCTGTCTGTGACATTGTAGCTCCCAAACGGCTGCACTGATTTTGATTTAGTTATTTTGGTTTGAAAGGTGACTTGGTGAGTGTTCTTAGCTATGATTCAAGAAAATCTGTTCAGCCGTTTGAAGATTTCTTTTACCGTATTTTTTTGTTAAGTCCGTAGGTTATAGTATCTGTTCTTCATCATCATGTGGTTTTTAATAAAGAGTTATTTATGTATGTACTAAATTGACATTGTACAATTTCCAGTGTTTGGTCGAGTGGAGCACGACATCATCCACGTGACCTTCTTCGGTGACAACGGCCGGCGCAGCTGGATCGTGGACAACATGCTGAGGAAGTACCAGGGACAACTCGAGTTCCAGTCTACCAGGGAGAAGTTTACTGTTGAGGTACCTATCACATATATATATCTATACATACTTATTATAACTTTCATGGACTTAAATAAATAATATTCAGGACATTTTTGCACACACGGTCATCTGACCCCAAACTAAGCAAAGCTTGTGATATGGCTGCCAGAGACTGATATACATACATATATAGTTTTAAATACAAACACAAATGTTCATCACATAAATGTTCGTCCTAGGTAGGAGTTGAACACACGCCCCCAAGCTCAGAAGGCAGGTTCACTACTAACTGGACCAATGGGCTGTCTTAAAGTGTCTATACAGTAGAACTTTAAAAACAAGAAGATGCCGTACGAAATGTACCTTCCGTCACTATGTTCATACTTAACCTAAAGTCGTGGCTACAGCAACTTGTCGGATTATTAATTTGACATGAAATATTAATGTTCTTAATAAAGTATTAGTATATACTACTACTACTTACTAAGCTCTTGGCTACTGCTGTTCCTGTAGCCATGACTTTAGTTTAAGTTCATCATGACAGTAGGTGCATTTGTACATCTTAACATAACGTAAATCTTAAAATATGTAACATTACAAATATTCTGTGAAAATATCAACTGGCTATCTATTATGGTTCAAAAGATACAGCCGGTAAAAAGTAAGATGGATGGACAGATAGTGTAGGCTTAGTATTAGGGTACTAATTACACCCTTTGGGTACAGAATCCAAAAAATTACAGAAATCATCTCACAATAGCTCAAACATTGCTACAATGTTTCTCCAAGCGCCATCAAATATATCACATTCTGGACTGGCGTCAAGGAGCACATGGACTGCGGCAAGGGATCACGGTATAGGAGACTTCTCATGAGCTTACCGTCCTACATCACGGTACAGCAAACAGCTTGTTTCCGGCACCGAAAATAGTCCTCGGGAGTGTACAGATGACAGAGCTGTTCACACTGATATCTGGCGCTTCAACTTTACCGCATATAATTTTGAAAAGAAAGAAATATAATTTTATTTTGAACGATAATTAACATAGGCAGATGAGCAATCTATACTAATATTATAAAGAGGAAAGATTTGATTGTTTGTTTGCATTGAATAGGCTCCGAAACTACTGAACCGATTTGAAAAATTCTATCACTGACGGGAAGCTACACTATCCCCGGGTGACATAGGCTATAATCTATACCCGTGCGAAGCTGGGGCGGACCGCTAGTATTAAATAAGTAAAGATTATGTTATTTGCACATCATTAGCTGGTGCTCCAACCTTACTCCGGACAAGGGCACTAAAATAATAATAAATAAAGAAAATGGTCGAATGTGACCGCCAAATCTTTAATAGTAGTAGACTGTGATATTACAGTATTATTTAATTTGTAAATAAACTCAATTGGTTGTCGCATTCAGCTGAAAGTCATCAAAAACATTTGGAAATTGTCATTCCATATTGCTGTCCACACTCCATTGATCAATAGCGTCGATGTCTTGCTGCAACCTTAAGCAGACATTCACTGTTTTTATCCATCACCAGACACATGCCTTCTCGCAGAGAGAGAGAGGATGCGTCATAACCCACCATGCAAGCCAAATGCACCCTAGCAGTGCAGTGCAGCATAACTGTGCTACCCCTTTTACGCCAAGTGTGGTGATATGGAGACTCGTAGAGTTTCTTCAAGGAAATGTATGTCTTCTGTGTATGCCTTGCAGTGCAGTAGCGTATGCTCCACGGTCTCATTTTCCTGTACACAGTCCTTTCCCCGGTGCTGAGTTATGCTAGCACAGGGGAGGGATACAGCATAGAAAGAAAGAAAAAAAAACTTGAATCAAATTTTTGCAAAATAATCGATAACATATATTTAGGCATTCTAGGTCACTGACTTTAAATTCAAATACAAACTAATTTATCATAATGGTATTCAATCGATTATATCTGTTTTTCAGGACAAGAAAAAAGACCCGAGATTGTATGCAGCATTTTTTGTTTCCGAGAAAAAGCTAGCATTATGGAACACTTCAGTACAAGAAGCTGATAGTATATTACGGGAGCCAAAACGACTAAGAATTGAAATTTTCAACGACATGCTATGGAAAAGCAGAGCTACCAAAAATCCAGTTAAGAGTAATAAGATTTCAAGCAGAAATGATAGCGACGTATCACTAAGTGAGAGTCTGTACGATTCTCTGTTCTCTGAAAAAGATGTTAAGGCTGATGACGCAGAGCAGTCACAGAAATCCAGAAATAAGTCTTTTGATGTGTCTGAGGTAGTTACAGCTTGTCTCGACAATATGGCTGCCAAAACTGGTATTACTAAAATCCAGAGGCAATCTCATATGGATAGGTGGTTACAGAAAGCAAAGTCAAAAACTCCAGAAAAGACTCAAGTAAAACCAGCTGTTTTGAAATTGGAAAAACCAGAAAAAGTTCAAGTGAAACCTTCAGCACCTGTAAAGCTAACGAGAAAATCGAGCTCTAAAAATATCACAAAACCGGTTCCATCACCATCAGTTAACCATGCTAAGCCTTACAGGTTCACAAGGAGAACTGAATCTCATTATAAATTGGCACAAATTGAGAGCAAAAACGACTTAGGGATTGAAGGCACAAGCAGTCAAACAAATAATTATAAGAAGAGTATTGCCAAGTCTGAAGACATTAATTCTATCAGTTCTGATTTAAAAGTTTCTGCTAATGTTGATAAAGAAAGTAATTCCAGCCAGGATATTTCAATAGTAGTTATAATTGATAATGATGATAACAATACACAATCTAAACATGAGCCAATAGTACAAAATACTGATGAGCCAGTTAATGATAGTGCAATGGATACTATTGAAGTCAAACACTTGAAATCTATCACTGATAAAGCTACAGACGCCAATCGGACTAATTCAGCGATCATCTCTATTGAAGATGATCACAATGAGGCGCAAAATCAGGCCGATGTTGAGAGTACTACTAATGAAGCTCATGATACATTGTATATTGCAAAAAAGATCAAACATAATGAATCTCGTGGAAGCGAAACTATAGACACTTCATCTGTAGTTGACACATCAGCTAATTTCTTTGAGACAAAAAATGAGTTCAATGCAGAGGCCATTATTCAACTAAATCAAGATACACAACTGTCTCAAACCATTGAAAAGGGTAATGAAATTACTTCAACTTATATAGATATCAAATCTCAAAATTTTAAGGCTAATAATACTGATCCGATGGAAATGTCTAAAGAATATCAGGATGTTTCTCCTGAAGCCAAAAGTAAAATATTTGTGTCTAATGTAAATTGCCAGGATTCTTTGATGGAAGTTGATGAAAATACGAATAGCGTTAAAATTGTACAGGATAAATGTGCAAAATCAAATTTTTGTGAATCTGCAAACAATTCTGTCATGAGAGTTGACAAGTGCACTAATGTTGGAAGCGAAGTCAAAGGAGATACGTGTCCCAACTCCGAAACTGTAAGTAATAAGAGTGTCGGAAGTAATGTCACAGATTTGAAAGAAGTACGAAATATTGTTACAATTGAGGTGTCTGTTACAGAAAAGAAAAATGACGACACATTAAACAATCTACCACATGAAGGAGAACAAGAAAGTATCAATAACCTAAATCCTTCTCCATTAGCTGATACAAAAATGAATGACCTGATTTTTTTAGACGAGGGCAATAACCACAACACAAGCAATGCTAGAGTGAACAGCACAATAACCCCCGAAAATTCATCAACACCTGAAAAATATAAAAGGCGCGATACAAAAGGTCAAGAGTCAAATAAGTTTTCTAGAGAAACGTTACATTTAGAAAGCAAGATCACCTGTTCAAATTCTGACAATATTTTTCGCAATGAAAAAGAAGTAATAAAACTAACAGATGACAGTAATAAAAGTTCTGTACTGATAGAAAACGGTGTATTTATTGATGACGAAATTAATGATACAAATAAGACCGTGGATTGCAGGAATGATGTATTCAATGATAGTGGCAATTCTGAATCTATTTTACAACTATATAATGACGGCGCTGAACTCGAAAAAGGTGAAGCTCTCTTAGAAACGCCATTCGACATCAGTTCGGAATCTATTATAGAAAGTAGTCAATCCAACGAGAAGGTTAATGAAAATTTCACTAAGAAAGAGACTACTGAATATACTGAAAACATCGGAAATGAAACAGGATTCGAGGCAGAAGACAATCAAAAAGGTTCCATTCGTCAATATGTAGAATCTCCAACATTTACGCAATTATTAGACAGTGAAGAGTTTTTTCGTGATGTAAACGAAACACATAATAGCTGTACAATGTTCGAAACCGAAAGTAGTAAACAATGTCCAGAACTACAAAAAAATACGGCAAATCAAGTTGTAAAACATATAAAAACTGTTGAAAGCAATAAAATAGATAATTTTGAAGATGAAGACACATCTGAAGATGAACCTTCTCCAGAATATGAAAGTCTTGACGATGAGATTACCGAAGATTTCCGGAAACACATGATGTCAATCGAAAATAATATAAAAGACAAAAAAAATGAAGAGCAAATCGTTAAAATATGCAATGAAATCGCTGAAAAGGCTAAATTAAGTCCCACAAAATACACCCAAGATGATGAAATTGTTAACCATTTCATACCCAACGAGAAACTGGGCACAAACGTGATAAGTGTTAACCGACCCTTAATAAACCTAATTAAAAAAAATTACTTAAAAGAAAATGACACAATTCACAAAGAAAAGGCTAACATGAGCTCATTAGACGAACGTCATAATATAAAAGTTCCGCATACTGTTCTCACTAAAGATTTAAATCGATCAGATAAACAGACAAGAATAGATATTCAAACATATGTTGTTTCCGAGAAAAATGAAGATTGTAAAATACATATTGAAGATATCAATTTGAAGATGAATGGCAATGCTGCTTTACATGAAATCTCAGACAATCCCAAAATAATCTATAGAACTCGTTCATCTCTAAGGAGTTCCTCTAAAGAATGTGCGAGCCCTGATATTAAAGTTGAATCATCTATAGTAGAACAGTATAGAAAAAGCTGTGAATATGAACCGAAAGTCGTGATAATACGTTTAGAACGAGATAAAATAGATTCTTCTATAAGGGCAAGTAAACCTAAACCTTTGGATGATGACAAATGTAAAAATAATAAGTTCCAAATATCTCTTAATGACAGTCCTAACGATAATAAACAAATAGAAAATAAAATTGTAGACAATGATGAAGGCAAGAGTAAAAACAGAAAATCTCGATCATATCTTAAACGGGATAGCCCTAAAAGTAAAAAAGCATTAATAAAGACCGTTCAACATCAGTCTGAAATTCAAGATGATAACTCTAAAAATTTGACAACTAAAGCAATCAAGAAGACAGAAATAGAAATTACTGCAACTAAAGTGCCTAAAAAGATAGACATCGGGAATGATACTTTTGGGACTGGCATACCTGTGAAAACAGAAAGCAATCCCCAAAATTTAGAGACAATATTTACGGACACGCCAGACTGGATTGATGATAGTGACGTTGATGACGAATGGTCAGATGATAGCGAAGTCTCACTGCCAAATTCGGTCGTGTGCATACCTAAAAGAAATCTCAGGCCAAGGGCAGAAAGAACGTTGGAATTTGCATTGAAGGATCCGAAGTTTTTGGAATATTTAGAATTGAAACAAGATTATGTAATTGAATTACATCCAGAACTAAACGACGACGAAGTTGTTAACTATATACACAAATCGTGGCAATACCAGGAAGACCTAAAATCTGACACGAATAAGATTGATTACATTGGTAATAGCCAAAAGCAAGAAACGCATTCACGAAGTAACAAATCCATAAAATCTCAGCCGAAACATAGTATAGAAAATCACTTCCGTGAGAAATATGAGAAGCCTAGAAATACTATAGATTTTGGTACTGAAAGTGGTACAATAATCAATTATATTGAAACTGTTGAGCAAAAATTGGAGTTGAATATAGAAGAATGTATGGACAAGACAGAGTTACCGGTTACAAAGAAGAAACATTCCAAAACTCCAGATTATATTGATCTTACTTTAGATAAAAGTAATGACACATATTTAGATAATGATAAGCGCAAAGATATAGAGGATGTATCTGTCAACTCCGAAGAAAATATGACGCTTAGAAAAAGTTCTCGTTCCAGGATGACTAAAGCTTTGGATAAACAAATTAACGATGCTAAAGGTAAATCTACATCCAAATATAATTTGAAGAAGGAAAGAGATATCGACACCGAGTCTGTAGATTCTGAAGATAGTGAAATTCCTTTGCGTCAACTACGTTCTATGGTACTGAGAGAAAGCAGCGTTAATGGAATTAAGAAAGAAACTAGTCCAGAAAAGAAAGTAGATGAATTTTCTGCAAGTAAAGAACCTATTGTAAACAATGATATCAAAGAAGAAGGGGACGAAATAGCTTCAACAGTGTCAGACAACGAACCCTTACTTAAACAAAAAACAAAAAGAATTGACAAGCATTCTTTAGCAGATCCGGAATTTATCGAATACTCAAAAGAAAGACAAGATACGCTAATGGATGAAAACCCTCAGCTGACTCAAGATGAAATAGTACAGTACTTACACAAAACCTGGCTCTATAAAGAAAATTCCAAGTCAGCTGTAGGTAAGAACAATGAGTTAGAACAAGGTACGTTAGTCAAAGGGCAACATACAAACAACAACGACGATGCATCTTCGAAAAAAGTAAGACGAAGACCAAAAGTCGAAAAACTAGACGCCTCCGAGGTTACTCCAAAAGAAAAACCTAGACGTAGACTAGCCCAACCATTTTACGACGAAAACTATTCCGACATTGAAGAAGAGATAGAACTTTTTGAGATATTCAAGACTAAGAAGACTGCAGTAACTATTGTGTCTAAAGCTGAGACAGAGAAGGTTAAATCTCCTTGTTTGAAATCCTTAAAAGGAGAATCTTTAAAAGTAGCGCCACAGATGGAACGAGTTATTAACATTGACAAAGATGACAGTGACGTCGAATATGTAGATGAAACAGAGATATACTTCACAGAGTTAACTACACCGAAGCCTAACATATTCAAAGGTTTAATTAGGGAAAAGGTTTGTGAGATTTGCGAATGTGCCGGCAGCCTCGTGAAATGCAAAGGCTGCTACGGAATGTTCCACTCGGATTGCGTCAAGAAACAAAGTGAACCGACTGAAAAAGTCAAAGAATTTGATTTACCGCTAAAAGGTAGAAAGAAGAAGCGGAAATCAATTCGCAAGCCGAAAAGTCTGGATGATTCCGAGAGTCTCAGCGATGAAAAATCTCACGATATGTCCGCGGATACGTCGCTCGAAGACATCGTTCTGCCGGAGGTCTGCACGATCGATGCGGAGTATTTCGAATCCCAACTAGAAGTCAAAATGAAGGAAATTTTAGAGGCTGCTGACAGTAATATTAACTACGATTCATACTCAAGCGACGATGGCATAGATTGGGAAAACTCGGTCCCAGGGAAGTGTGAAATCGTAGACGTAAAACTGAAACGGCGATCTCCTCCCATAGATTACTCTGATTACAAATGCCACAAATGTCAAAAACACAATGTTCCTTTATGCTTTGTTTGCAAATCTGCAGTCTCCAAGACTGAGGTCAAGATGCGCCAGAAGTGCCACGTGGCTCATTGTCACAAGTACTATCATTTGGAGTGCTTAGACCATTGGCCTCAGACGCAGTTCAATTCTGGTGAACCTTCCAGAAATAATAAGAAGAAAAACCAGTATTTTGAAACGTTGACATGTCCCCGGCACGTGTGCCACACTTGCGTGTCGGATGACCCTCGAGGCTGTAAGACGCGGTTCAGTGGAGACAAGTTAGCCAAGTGCGTGCGGTGTCCTGCTACATACCACTCGTTCAACAAGTGCTTGCCAGCCGGAAGCCAAATTCTCACCGCGTCACATATCATATGCCCGAGGCATAGTGAACAGAAGTAAGTTCCTTTTATTGTGTCCTACGAGTAAGGGCAATACAGAATGGTAATTGTACTTATCATTATGAACAATTTATGGGATCACAATCCTAAAATATCAGCCGTTCCATACTTTTTGTGTGTGAATATAATTTTTCTGTGGAGAAGCAAGATTTCAGAGATTTTTCCAAACTAAAAATTCGTTCATAATGATGAATACAATGACTTTCATTCGATTCAATACCATTTTGTGTAACTGTTGTTGTTACTACGGTTTTAGTCTTTTGGCTCGGATATATTGAAGAGCTGACTCGAAACCATACTTATGTTTTTTTGCATTTCATCATTCATCATTTCAGCCTAGGATATCCACTGCTGGACATAGGTCTCCCCATCGATCTCCAAAAGGGCCGGTTGGAAGCTGCCTGCATCCAACATTTATCTGCAGTCTCTTTTAGATTGTCTGTCCATCTTGTGGGTGGACGTCCTACGCTGCGCTTACCGGTCCGTGATCTCCATTCCAGAACCTTTCGGCCCCATCGGCCATTGTTCTGCGTGCTATGTGCCCTGCGCACTGCCACTTCAACTTGCTAATCCGGTGGGCTATGTCGGTATCTTTCGTTCGTCTACGGATCTCTCCATTTCTGATTCAATCTCATAGAGAAACCCCGAGCCTAGCCCTCTCCATAGCTTGTGCGACTGAGCTTGCTTATGAGGCCCATAGTGAGAGACCACATTTCACTGCCGTGTGTCATCACTGGCAACACACAGTGGTTGAAGACCTTCGTCTTGAGGCACTGAGGTATTTTGGACTTATGTTATATTATTGGTATCATCATTAGCCAGAAGACGTCCACTGCTGAACATAGGCCTCCCCCTTTAACCTCCAAACTGAACGAAAACCAGGCAACTGCACCAACTGTATGTCCGCGACTCTCACAATGTCGTCGGTCCATCTAGTGGGAGGCCTACCTACCCTGTGTCTTCCGTTTCGTGGTCTCCACTCAAGAACCTTTCTTCCCTATCAGTTATCGGTTCTTCGAGCGATGTGGCCTGCCCATTGCCACTTCAACTTGCAAATTTAACAGCTATTTCGGTGACTCTGGTTCTTTGGCGAATATCCAAGTTTCGGATTTTATCGCGCAAAGAAACTCCAAGCTTAGCTCTCTCCATTGCCCGCTGTGTGACTCTGAGTTTTCCAAAAGGCCAACAGTTAAGGACCACGTCTCAGTACCGATTATTGGTACTGATCCCAGTGTAAACTGAATGTAAAGATTGTGTTCTGAACAGTGAAGTAACTGAGCCGCATGTCCGACAGAGCGGGCAGGGCGTCGTGCCACGTGAACACCGGTTGGTGCTTCATCTGCGCTCTCGGCGGGTCGCTCATCTGCTGCGAGTACTGCCCCACCTCCTTCCACGCGGAGTGCCTCAACATCAAGCCGCCTGAAGGTAACTACCATCTATCTATCAGGCTATATATATCAGTCAGAAGTCAGTTCAGTCAAAAGTAGTTTTGACTGCAACATATATAGGTAATAGAAATAAATATTATAACAACTAAGACTTGAGTTTATTTTCAACACGCACCTTTAAGAGAACAAAACCTTCTGATAGGAGTCACTACATAATGGTGACCCCGACGTGATTGAACACGCAATCTTCTGACGTTGTTGCAGGGAACTACATGTGCGAGGACTGCGAGACAGGACGGCTGCCACTGTACGGGGAGATGGTGTGGGTCAAACTGGGACAGTACAGGTCACTAGCCACACTAGTTACGACCACATTGTTGACCGAGCGATGTGAAGGGTCTACGGGAACAAATCAACGTTTGTATGTGTGTGTTTGTTTACTTGTTTGTTGATAACTCGAGTACTGTTGAGCTGAGTAACAAGTAATATACACACACATATTCATGAGTATCTTCAAGTCTAGCATAATCAGGTTCCTTCTACATAAGTGTGCTTCATCCCAATCCAGTAACATCATGCATGATGTGGACTAATGCAAGCCTATCATTCATTGCAAACATACAAACGTTGATTTATTCTCGTATACTGTGAAGCCTTTGCTTTGTTTGGTCAATTAACTTAATATGCAAAAAATGAATTATATGATATTACATCTATACCGGTGACCATAGCCTACGCTTAGCTAGCAACCATAGATCAAAAATCATAGATCAGTACATTAAACAAATACATAGATTAGTGCAAGCCTCGTTACCCCTATTTTATAGAATCATCATTTCAGCCATAGGATGTCCACTGCTGGACATAGGCCTCCCCCATCAATCTCCAAAAGGGTGGGATGGAAGCGGCATGCATCCAGCGTTTCCCTGCGGTCTCTTTTAGATCGTCTGTCCATCTTGTGGGTAAACATCCTACACTGCGCTTACCGGTCCGTGGTCTAAATTCGAGAACCTTTCGGCCCCATCGGCCATCTGTTTTGCGTGCTATGTGCCCTGCCCATTGCCTTTATTTTATAGAATAAAGGTTAAAAATTGGCAGATATATTTTAAACTTTTTTGAACCCTGGTAATAAAACATTTTTGTAATTTCTCATCAGATGGTGGCCGGGCAAAATACTCCATCCTTCGGAAATCCCAGAGAACATAATGTTAGTGAAGCACGATCTGGGAGACTTTGTGGTTCGCTTCTTTGGACAATACGACCACTTCTGGGTCAATAGGGGACGCGTGTTTCCTTATCAAGAAGGTAAGCTAAATCTTCGTCCTATGTGAGCGACATATGCAAAGATATTGTGCAAAAAAATATTCTTAGGACCCAACATACATTATTTTTGTTGGGAATCGAGGGAATCTTTTGTTTGGCTTTTGGAGCGATTGATATAATTGTTCGGATATTGTATACACCCCACCCAGTTTGGCACCCCAAGCGGGATGTCAGTGCAGGTCTTATCACCCCCACTTTGAATAGGGTATTTGACTGTATTAAAAATATAATTCATGCTGGTGTAATCCCGAGTTTTTTTAAATAAGTATTTAATAATTAAAAACTAAAAAATAAACCACCGATTTTCAGTAAAGCAATATAACAATATGATTTTCATTGATCGCGTGACCTTGACTGCAACAACTCTATGTAGGTCGAATGTCCGTATGATGTCACAGAAAAGTAAATAGAGGCAACACTTGTATGGCGAGAAGGACTCGTTTGCTTATGTGTGACGTCACTAATATCACGTGGCCCCATAAATATTAAAGGAAGCGTTTACGCGGTAGTGTATTTGAATTTAGATCCGCCATTTAAAACAAATACTGAAAATTATGAGCATTAAATCACAAGATTGCTTTATTTTAATACTAGCAACGCACCCTGGCTAAGCACAGGGTGTAATTTTTATTTTTTTACACCTTGGGTTACATTCTTGGAGTTTTAGTAAGGATCTCTATTTTTTTTGAAAATATAATATAGCCCATGTCACCTGGGGATAGTGTAGCTTCCCAACAGTGAAAGAATTTTTCAAATCGGTTCAGGAGTTTCGGAGCCTATTCAATGCAAACAAACAATCAAATCTTTCCTCTTTATAATATTAGTATAGATAATAAACAATTTAAAATAGTTTCGTAAAATCGTATTAGAATTAGATTGGATATCGGACTTCCTGATTGAGCGTTTGATATGTGTACTTCTGGTTACTTTGAGCAGCTATGCTCAACGGATCAAATGGCATCATGGGGAACTCCCCCAGGGTACACACAGCTGCCCTCTATCGGGCTTTGTATGATCAACAACAAAATGTTATATATCACAATTTTTGTCAAATTAATGTTTTCAGGTGACTCGGGACGAATATCAAGTCAAAAGTCTAAAATAAACGCGGACTTTATACTGGCCATCGAGCACGCGCAGAGAGCTTATAATATTTTAAAAAGTAAGTAGAATTACTGTGTATTCATCATCATCATCAGCCAGAAGACGTCCACTGCTGAACATAGGTCTCCCCCTTTAACCTCCACACAGCCTGCCTGCATCCACTGGATGCCCGCGACTCTCACGATGTCGTCGGTCCATCTAGTGCAGCCTTTCCCAAAGTGGGCGAGAACGCCCTCTTGTGGGCGCTAAGAGGCCTAAAGGGGGGCGGTAAGAGACCCAGAAAAAAAATGGAGGCGTTGTGTAGCGTGATTTGTAATTTCATTTAGCTAGGAGGCCTCTTAGACAACGACTGCATGAGCTCTCGACTCTCAACTACAACTTGTGAACATCAACTAATATTAGTTAAGAGATTGCTCAAACTCTGTTCGATATATCTCTCTTTTTAGCGCCCCCATTTTGAAAAAACGCAAAAAAATAATTTATTCTCAAAGTGGGCAGTAGACAAAATAAGTTTGGGAACCCCTGATCTAGTGGGAGGCCTACCACCACCACCAAGCAGACCGGCTGCCTGATGGTAAGCAGTCACCGTCGCCTATGGATACTTGTAACACCAGAGGCATCACTACTACGAATACTACTGGTTATTTACTTAGTTCCGCATGTGATTCCTCAGAAAAACGCTGAGGATATCTCTCTCCATAGCATTGAGCTTTACTATTTCCAACTAATATATCAGATGCAGTGCCCGATGAAGAAGAGTCCCTGGACATAGCATCCTCTCTCCTTCCCCCGCACTACGTGAAGCTGAAGAGCAACAAAGCCAGCGGTGCGCTGTGCGGGAGGAAGATAGACGACCCCTCGCTCTCGCTCACGCAGTGTGAATGCAACCCGGAGGAGCCAGACCCTTGCGGGCCCTACTCGCAGTGTCTCAATAGGTCAGTACATAAGTAATCGCAGATCATGCAAAGTAGCTTGCAAGTACAAGTACACGTAACAAGAACAAGTAAAAGTAACACTTACAAGTAATAAGTACAAGTAGGCGTTCAAACGTGAAATAGCCACGGTGACGCGCGAAACTCGCGTGCGAGTACATACTCGCGCAAGTGTACGATCCAGACGAACGATGCACAGTGAGCGTCACGCGAGTAGCGCGGGTAAACCAAGCTTCACTTGCTCAAGGACAAGCCCGTGCCTAAGCACACCGTTGCAGACGATGCGTAGTAGTCACTTGCAACTTGCACTTGCTACTTGTACTACGCATGGTCCGCAAACGCTTTAAGGGACGATCCACCCGAGCTGTGTGCTACTAGTCTAGGTTCAAATGTCTCATTTTTCAAAGGATATTCAAAATAAATAAATGAAGAGAACACCAATTACATTTCGTCCTCGACGAAATAAAACAAACCGACCGAGCTTCGCACTGATTTTGACTTGTTTTCGGCTCCATCAGATCAGCTCAATGGTCAGAACCACATTTATCTGTAAAATTTCAGTTCGATGGGAAACGTTTTTGGAAAATCTATTCATCATCATCATAATCAGCCTTTTAACAGTCCTCTGCTGGACTTTTAGCCTACCCCCGAAAGAGTGATTGGGCGATATCCACCACGCTGGCCCAGTTGCGGGTTGGTGGATTCACATACACCATTGAATTTCTTCTCTGTACGTATGCAGGTTTCCTCACGATGTTTTGCTTCACCGAAAAGCCAGTGGTATGAAAATCCGTACATAAACCCCAAAGAGCTCATTGGCACGGGCCCGGGGTTTGAACCCGCGACCTCACGCTTTCAAGTCTAGCGGTCTCCCAAATGGGCTACCACGGAAAATCAATTGCAAGATTTGTATATTTTTTTTAAATCCCTTTTTATGCAATCTGTCTTTTGAAGACAATAAGCTTTATTTTGAACTGTTGTCTTAAGAGACGCGTCTTGTGTGGAATACGCCCATTGACGCATCCATCCTCATAATTTTTCTTATTTTCTTATTGGTCTTGGGGTATCTTCCTTTTAAGTCTCTATTTAAAAATAGAGACTCAAGTACTTATTTATATGTCAACATTATAACATAAATAAAATATCAAACGACCACTAAAAAGCATTTAAATCTATGCATATGTATATTTTTAAACGGTTGAATTGTAACAGTTACCTACCATAAATAATAATACCGCCTATCAAAAAATAATATAACGAAAAAAATAAAATTAAATAAAAAAGTTGCAAAGTACGCTTAGTCACTTCCAGGTACGCTCGATCCACAGCATGTTTACGTTTAGCGAGCCCGGAGTCACCGGCCGCCGCCGGCCGTATTGAGTGAAGTGATATTGATAAGATTGTTTTTACCTACCCTCTAATGTACGACGAAAACAACATTTTTTATTTTAAGTTATATTCTCATGTAAGTGAAATGTATTTCTTTATGAGAATAATAAATATCTTTAACCACAAGTCTCCTTGGAGGCCTTCTTGATATCAACATCTTTGCGAATTCATTCGTCGTTTTTGATAAGTTAGGGCGTTATTTCTTATTTCTTCTTCCACTGTGGGCATTTCCAGGTCCTTGTGTAGAGTCTCATTTGTGACATACCAGGAGCGTTGGTTATCATCCGTAGCACTTTTGACTGAAAACGTTGCAGAATGCTTAGGTTGGTTGAATTAATAGGTGAATGAAAGTAGTAAAAGAAATGAAGTAATATTGACAAGATGAATGTTGTCAACATCCCAGGATGCTGCTGACGGAGTGCGGCCCGACGTGCCGCGCCGGCGAGCGCTGCCACAACAGAGCCTTCGAGAAGCGCCTCTACCCCAGACTGACGCCCTACCGCACGCCGCAGCGCGGCTGGGGACTCAAGACCTTGGACGATGTTAAAGCAGGTAAAGCACTGTTTTAACCTATCACGGTTGTTCACTAAAGTTATATGATTATTTACGGGATATTTACCGTGGTAAGGTTGTGGAATGAGTTCTCGATATTTCCGCGCACAACCTTACCACGGTAAATAATCATATAACTTTAAAGCAGGTAGTCTGCAATATTCTCTCACTACTTCACTTTCCTTGTGCTGTGAAACCTTGCTTCTTGCCAAATATAATTATTATAGGTTAACGGGAAGTATCAAGTAGAAGGAAGGAAATCTATTGTTAAAACTCATCTCAAGTGACTTGATTCATCATCAGCCAGAAGATGTCCACTGCTGAACATTGGCCTCCCCCTTTAACCTCCACACTGAACTACAGCCTGCCTTTTGTATCCACTGGATGCCCGCGACTCTCACAATGTCGTCGGTCCATTTAGTGGGAGGCCTACCTACGCTGCGTCTTCCGGTTCGTGGTCTCCACTCCAGAACCTTTCTTCCCCATCGGTTATCGGTTCTTCGAGCGATGTGGCCTGCCCATTGCCACTTCAACTTGCAAATTTTAACAGCTATGTCGGTGACTCTGGTTCTTTGGCGAATATCCACGTTTCGGATTTTATCGCGCAAAGAAACTCCGAGCATAGCTCTCTCCATTGCCCGCTGTGTGACTCTGAGTTTTTCCAAAAGGCCAAGACTTGATTGGCTGTTGTTTTTTTTGTTCAATCAATCACGTCAATTGACATGAGATTTAACAACGTGTTAGTTGATTTTTGTGTTGATTAGCCTTTTAGAAACCGGGTGTATGTTTGTGATTTTTATATTATGTGACATAAATAGATGTATCTTATGATTACCACCGTCGTTGAATTTTGTACACCTCCAAGGGACCGTGAACATTTGATATTAATTTTAACAAACCTGTACACATTCCTGAAAAAAAGCGTCTTGACACATGGAAAGATAGAAAGGTAGATCAGTTTATACTCGCTAGAGCTCGCGTTGACCATTAAACAAACTGGCGTCGTACCCTGCTGATAAAGCCTTTTGGTCCCTAGCTAAATCATGCGAAGAAAACCCCATTCACACCCTCGACACACTTTTTGATAAAGCACGATATAAAACAGGCTAACACAACATTTTCTCATTCCAGGTCAATTCGTGATAGAGTACGTGGGTGAACTAATAGACGAGGAGGAGTTCCGTCGCCGGATGCGCAGGAAACATGAGATACGAGACGAGAACTTCTACTTCCTCACACTGGACAAGGAGAGGATGATCGACGCGGGACCCAAGGGAAACGTGGCGAGGTGAGACACTTGCTAGCCCTGCGACACTACTTTACTACAGGGTCACGCATACGGACCGTACTAAGCCGTAAGGAGGTCATTGTTAACAACTGTTACTACGGGACCAACCCTGAAATCGCGAAAACATAATATAGCAGTTGTTTTATACATTTTCTCGAGTGTCAGTGACCGTTTTCTATGGAACAGCTGATTATTTTTTCGCGATATATGAGTTACTTCCAAGGTAAAAGTAGTTCATAATGATGAGTACTATGAACCCCTTTCGGCTTAGTAGTTTTAGTAAGTCAGTAATTTTTTTTAGTTAATCAATAATCATATCAACAACTATCCTAAGTGTTCCTAACATTGAAACTTTGCCCGTCTGCCGGTGGATCCGGACTGCCCGGTGGTCCCAGACTGTCCTGTGGTGTGTCCATTGATGCCGATCTCTCTGATGGATCCGGACTGTCCGTAGGTGCCAATCTGTACCTACTACACGGTTCTTGTACTTACTGTCCGTAGGTGCGGATAATGTCATTATTTTTATTTGTCATAATAGTTTACTATGTTTTCCTTCTCCATTGTAGAGTGATGGCATCGAAACTGCTCATAATTTATTTAGGTTCTAAATAAGTAATTAGTGATTTTAGATTGTTAAATGCACAAATCTCTCTCTAATGGATAATACCGAACCGCTTTGATTTAAAAAAAAAAAACATTGTAAACAATATTGTTTTATTATTCCAGGTTCATGAATCACTGCTGCGAGCCAAACTGCGAAACGCAGAAGTGGACCGTGCTCGGTGACGTCAGAGTCGGCCTCTTCGCCATCGACGACATACCTGCGGTGAGTTACTTCATCGAAACTGACTGAGTTGCTAACTGTCACAGCTTGCACGCCATCCCACTTTTTTTATGACCATAGATACAGCGTCCTTCAGTCGGAATAATAATAATTATACGAGGTCCATAATAAAAAAAAATACGTCCCCACTCCTCAACAGCTCTCAATGAACTCCAGACTGGGTCCCTCCCTTCACCAGGAGGTATCATTGGTTAGCCAATAAGTCCACAATACAACCCTAGCGAGATGTCAGTGCAGGTTTCACCACCATCACAGAATTAAGAGTTCCACAGAACAAAAGCAGCAGTAAAACAAACAATAACTTCTCAGTCTAGAACAACGCCGTAAGGTAGCGAGTCTGTCAATTTTCTACAGGATTCATTTCGGAGAATGTGCATCGGAGCTACATGACCTTATCCTGCCATCCCCTTTCTACTACAGGGGGGTTAGACAAGACCCACTTTCTGTTAGCGTTAACGCCTGCGAAAAGATGAAATTGTATGAAAATGACATTGACAATGACATTAGCTTGAGAGATGTTATCACAAGCTAATAAAAAATATCCGCGTTTGACCACCATAAAAATTTGTAAGGTGTAATGTTTTTTTATTTATTTCCAGGACAGCGAAGTGACGTTCAACTACAACCTGGAGTGCACGGGCATTGAGAAGAAACGGTGTCTCTGCGGAGCCAAGCGTTGCTCGGGGTACATCGGGGCCAAACCTAAACAGGTCACTTTTTATTGTTGACTAGCTTTGCTCGCGGCTTCGTCCGCGTTGTGGACACAGCACAGTCTGTATGTCACTCAGAGATAATGTAGCTTCGTTCTAGTGAAAGAATTTTCAGAATCGCATCAGTAAATCAGGTAATCTACAAAGATACAGTCCACTACATTTTACCACTATAATATTGTATGTAATAGCAGGGGGTTTCACTCCGCATTTTAGGCAAGTTCGGCCGGTGCCCCTTTCCAAGAGGAGTATAGCAGGGCAGACAGTGTCCGGTCGGCTCGCACGCTAGCCACGTCGCGCGTAATTCAAAATTCAAATTCAAATTCAAAATATTTTATTTCGGACAACTAAAAAATCCATTGGGTAATTAAGCATCTTTTCAATTAATTTTGCATCATCACCTTTTTTTTTTCTTACGTTTATAAAGCAACCTATCTTTTGAAGACAACAAGCTTTATGAGCAGTTGTTAACAGCTCTATCAGTGTTATCTTGTTGTTAGATCTTGGGGTATCCTCCATTTCAGCCTCCTTGGAGTCTATCTTGTCATTAACATCTTTCATCATCATCAGCCAGAAGACGTCCACTGCTGAACATAGGCATCCCCCTTTAACCTCCACACTGAACGACAGCCTGCCTTTTGCATCCACTGGATGCCCGCGACTCACAATATCGTCGATCCATCTAGAGGCAAAGCCTCCCTAGGCTGCGTCTTCCGGTTCGTGATCTCCACTCCAGAACTTTTCTTCCCCATCGGTCATCCTCGAGCGATGTGGCCTGCCCATTGCCACTTCAACTTGCAAATTTTAACAACTATGTCGGTGACTCTGGTTCTTTGGCGAATATCTATTAACTTATATCTATTATCTTATATATTAACATCTTTGCATCATTTAAATTATTAACCTTAAGTTTTTTTTTTTTGCACAGGACGAATCTCAATCGAAGAAGGGCAAAGTTAAAAAGACGTTCAACAAAAAGAAGAAACCAGAATCTCCTTCTACGAGCAAAACCAAGAAAAAACTCGGCCGACCATGCAAGCCTAAAGAGCTCACAGACTTAGAAAAAGACGTGCTCATTATAAAGAATGCTACAAATATATCAAGTGACGAATCTCCCAGTACAGAAGACCAGAGCCCAAAACTGAAAAGGAAAACGTCCTCTATTTCAACGGAGAAAGTGTCATTATGCAACGGCCAGCTAGAAGACAAGCCGAAATCGTTGAAAAGAAAAAGGGTCTCTATTTCAACAGAGAAAGTGTCAATATGTAACGGACAAGAACCGTGCGCGAAAAAACAAAAGTGTGATGAACCAAGTGAAGTGGGGGACTGAGGGGATTCAGGGGAGTCGGAGTGATATGTGAATTTATATACCAAGTTATCTGTAGAGTTGGCCCACTGTACAATTTTCTGAACAAAACTTAAATATGTTTTGTGATTTTGGCCGTTCCACAGATAAGCTGGTCACACTGTAGTTATAGATTTTAAGATGCAATAGTATAATAAAAACATTCAAATCATGAAGCTTAGCCAAATTTATAATTAATGTTAACTTTTGGATACTGCCATCAAAAAACTATCAAGGGAAATTATGAATGGAAGTTGTGCCGACTGATTGTCCCACCAAAGGAAAAATGTGATTATTCAGTTAGGATATAGGTACAATTTATTAATGTGGGAACATTTTAAAAGTTAGTTAATACTGGCAACCGAGCCACTGGCAATGTTGCCATGTAATCATAAGCCAATATATTATGTAAAACTTTAAATCAGTTTCAAATAATTGTATTTCTTGTTACCACAAATTATTTAAGTACGTATAAATCAAACTTCTTTGACTTTTAATAATTATGACAAAAAATATATTTTATACTATCAATTGTACATTTGTATATTATGTTGCAGCCCGATCGTAAAATTAGGAACATAAAGAAGTGGCCAGATATTTTAGAAAATGGTGGCATATCTTTCGAATGGACAGTCTTCGAAAAGACATCTTTTTCTATATCAAATAGTGTAGAGCTATCGGGGAAAGGCCAACATTGAGTTGTTAATGCAAAATAAGAGCGTCATTGTACATACATTGTATCAATTATATGCTTCACAATGCCACATTTACTTCAATTTAGACGTTATGTCGCTTGCATAGTGTTCAACGTTAGTTGTCCACTATGTCATCGTAGCTCTGGCATCGAAAGGCGTACTCGGATCTACCTTGTTACTAACCAAAAAGTCTGCGCAATTCGTAGCGTGCGCCGAGTTTTGTCTCGGACGCCACGATTGTGACACTATAAGTATTTTATCTAGATGTCTGCGGGTCAAATTGGGATAAATCTTAAAAGTGCTACGACGTAGCGTTACGGACCTGTGTAGGCATTTTGCAAGAAAGCTTTTTTTGGAAAATTTCACGATTTTGACTCTATAAATGTATTGTATCTCGATGGTCAAATCATGTTAATTAATGTTGGTACAAACATTTTAAATTCGTTATATACGATCGACCTACAACGTCACTACGATTAATCATAATGAATTTAATGACTGGACGCCGAGACGCACGAGATGACGTTCTATTTTATTTGCCGTGAAAGAGACAAACAATATGTGCATCACATCTACGGCCTTCATTTAAAGCCGTGTCGGGCTGTAATGGTGTTTATAAAAACGATTTTTAAAATAAAACGCTAACGGTTTATATAAAATCTACATTAAACGTGCAGTATTTCCGAGAAATCAACCAGTCTCGTGTTAAGGGCTTATCTTAAGGCCTAATTTTCACAAAACTTTGACCCGGCGAAACTGGAAGAAGATAACTTATCATATTTGTTATATTTTGTTAGTACACTAGTTTCGCATAGTTAATTGGAAATGAATAAAAATTTGTCGTTAACGTTTTATATTTTAATCCATTTTTTTAGGAAACTGAAATTATGTGAAACTAGTATTATAAAAATATAATATACAGTTTAAACTCTATATAGCGATACTCGATTTTACGAAAATCTCCCTAATACCACAGAATACATATTAGTAACTAAAACTTCGAAATTACTTGACTTAGATAAAGATAAAGATCATTTATTAGCATACAACATAAGAATTTTTGTGCATTTTCATGCACAAAAGATGTTAAAATTAATAAAAATAGTTCTAAATCACGTTGTGCCGGTCAGGCGTACAAATGTCAGAGTGATGGCACTATGGTCGTAACACTAATGTAACACTTAGATTGGTTTACCTTGTTGTTCATACAATGATACACTATACACTCTAAATAAAGACAATAATATGTCATTATTAAGCAATAAACAGTACTTTCTAACACCTCGTATTTAAAATAAAATACTGGAGCAGCAAAAAATTATTCGCTGAATAAGCGTTGTTATTTTTTTATCAATGTTTATGGTGGTTGTTTGTAAAATTTTAACTTTTTCAAAATAGTTAAATACAATTAAGGGGCCGTCCATTAATCACGTGATGTTTTTTTTAGCATTTTTAACCCCCCCTCCCCCTTGGTGATACTTGGTGAGGTTTAAGACTAACCCCCCACCCAAAATCACATGTATTTTTTAGTACAACTTACAAAGAATCTTATTTTTTTTTAAATATTATCTTTAAATACAGGTATAAAGTATAATCTAATTTTATTCTGGAATTAAGGACCATGACAAAAATGATGCAGGTTGTTTGTTTTGATTGGCAAGGTCCACACTACACGCCGCTTTTCGGTTTAGAAATCTCTCGTTTGACAAAAAATAAATACACGTGATATCTTACTACATCCCCCCTCCCCCCTTGTGATATTTCGTGATTTTTGCTAAACCCCCTCCCCCCCTTTCAAGCTTCACGTGATTAATGGACGGTCCCTAACGACAACTCTCAATAACGTCATAAAATGAGCAGTCCCTTAAGTGTCCCTTTATAGAGTTTACACTGTATATAAAGGTATAATTTCTAATTTTCCAAGTCCAAAATATGTGAAAATTTGTTGCTAAGTTACCACCTTAATAAATCATTAAAATAATCATTATATCGCAACTGACGTAATTGTCTTTTCATCATGTCTATAATTTTCCTTTTTTCCGTGTGTCTGAATCTATGAGAACACGTATCATTCAGTAAATAGGTAGTATAAAAATACCTTTTATATTAGTTAGACTAACAGCATAGTATCTCTGAGAGAGAAGGGATCTGTAATGAATGCTAGTATGTACATTGGAAAGTAAACTTACAACAAAATTGTGTTCAAATAAAAGAAACACTGCGTAATACCAAAATCTTTATTTTATTTATGTACCTTAATTTTTTTCGGGATTGTCCTATGTCATTCTTTGGCCCTTGGCTTTCGTG
Source organism: Agriopis marginaria (assembly GCA_932305915.1). Classification (NCBI taxonomy): domain Eukaryota; kingdom Metazoa; phylum Arthropoda; class Insecta; order Lepidoptera; family Geometridae; genus Agriopis; species Agriopis marginaria. The sequence goes on along the minus strand of OW029914.1, from coordinate 11,815,611 downwards.
CTACATTGTAGACCGCATCATTGCTTAACATCAGACAAGGTGGCGATCAAACGCGAGTCTATCCTTCGCAATGTTATTTACATTTATACCATTTTGTCAGCACCACTAACTGCTCAGTAAAAACGAGTCAAAACCGTCGGACATATACTTCAACATCTAATTATAACCATGTACCTACAGTACATTTGTTACAAAAAATTGATAGCGGTTTTTTGTTATGTATTTACACTTCGGGAAACCACACGAAGGCATAATTTTGTCAGATGTTTCGTTATCATGTAACAATAGTCTTATGTCGCAGACAGATCTTATCACTCAGGTCCAATTCGGATGGACTTTTACTTGGTGGAGTCTGTCGCGCTACAATTTGTCTCCCGGCCCAGGCCGGGATGCCCATTAGGAACATGGCATGTCTCGGACAAGTTTTCAGCTGCTGCGGATCGTACCTACCCACTATCTACCACACGTCTCAACATTATGAAGCAAAAGTCATACCTAAGTGTCATGTGCCATACGTATATTACTTACTTACTTGCGCAGGTGGAGAAGGATGTACAACATTCGGTACATACTTAAGTTCATGCATCCGTGCGTGAACGTCTTTGTTCGAAATTATTTGTACCGTTATGTGCATTGTAGATAGGTCTTTTAATTAATTCTAAAAGCCACCCTCATATTATAGATGCGTGGAAGTCTCGCACTGTTCGATTTGGTCGATTATTTCTGCCACGCACCTGTAAGTTGTGGAATGGCTTACCACCTTCGGTTTTTCCTCCAAAATATAACCTCAATTGCTTCAAGCGAAGAGTGAATAGAGTCATCAAAGGTAGGAACGCACCGGCAATGCCCCGGGTATTGTAGGTGTCCATAGGCGACGGTGACTACTTGCCATCAGGTGGCCCGTCGCTTGTTTGTCTACTATTATAATATATATAAAAAAGGGTAGGTACATTAGTGTGAGTAGGCTTGCTGGTTTAGGTACCTAATTGAAAGCCACCCATTAATACGGTAAGATTACGTTTAGCAATCACGTGCCAAAGTCACCCAAAGGTTAAGGTTTTCGGTAATAAGTTCCATTAACTCCAGAATCTTATTTCCTTTTTACATCACGCTATAAATAATAACAGTCTTGACCTAAGTGGGTTTCGAAAATATTGTATCAACATTACTCTCACGGCAGGCTGAAGGCTTTTGATGCACGATAGTGAGAAATGGAAATAGGTGCCTACATTTCGGAGAGTGTGCATCAGATTGATGAGATCTGCATGATTTAATTCCCTCCTGTCCATTTTTCTATCGGACTGCCAGAGCGGGCACGAAAAATCGACATCGTTTTATGGTTGATATTCCGAAAACCCGTACGAAGCGCTTTGATTCCACATTTATTGTGCGAACTGCTAGCCTGTGGAATTCGCTGCCTGAATGGGGTTTCCCCGTCAGTTACAATCTGGGTGTCTTCAAGTCGAGAGTGAATCGGTTTCTTCTAGGCAAGCGTGCTCCATCGTAGACCGCATTAACGCTTACCATCAGGCGAAATGACGGCCTAGCGAAGCCTTTCTACTATACAAAAAAAATAAAATGGGTAGTAGCACAAACGTAACTTCACCAATCGTTCATTTTTACGTGAGTAGGTAGGTAGGTACATCCATGCGATGGTTCATTTGCTTTGTTCATTTGTATCCATTTTGTATCACTAATATTGTATCAATAACAGTGCTTATTTGGACGGAGAGCGAGGAAAGAAAAAGGCGCGTCTGCCCATGCAGACGAACGATGATGATGATGATGATGAACGGACTCTCAGTCTGTTCAATGCATGCAGACGCGCTTTCCTACCTTTAAAAAATAATAATAGATAGGCTCGTCTGATGTTCAGCGACGATGCGGTCTACGATGGAGCACGCTTGCCCAGAAGAAACTGATTCACTCTCGACTCTTATGTTATGTACCTTAGGTACAAACGAGCAAGGTAGGTACTCAAACTATCACGACGCGAAGTAAACACGTCATCCAATAATATCTACACAAATAGAACATTTTCCATAATAAACCAGCCCCTAGGAAATATTAATATATCCATACACACAAATATTTGTCGAGAGAAAATCTCCTGTTTTTCCATTTACTGTGACGTCACTCGTAACCTGTTTTTCATTTGGAAAGATCGCGTGGGCTGAAGTTAAACTAAAGCGCGGTGTTGAATATGAACTTGGATTATTGTATCCAAGATCTTGTTGCCATGGTATAATAATATATTTATATTATTAGGCTTGGTGATAGGACCGCAGCAAATATAATGCGACCACCTTATCTGTAGACTTTCAAATCAAGGAAATAAAATGTTCCACGTCTAAGTAAAAAAAAAAAAACAATTTAATGTTGGCTGTATTCAACTGTGCAGAAAAGTTCTGTTTGGTCACAGTGCAGGTAGTACGTACCTAAACTCATAAAAATAAAGTGCAAAAACAATTGGGTCGTCTATTTATGTTGGCTCTCAAACCGGCTCAGGGTAAAATAGACAAGTTATTTTTTCCCCTATTACGTTGGTCGCCTCCGAAGCTTAATCTGAAACCAAAAATAGCGCAAAGATCGACCGGGCCAGTCCGCAGCAACGACCACATACTATTAGACATTACATCGAACATTCAAATTTATTTAAAAATTCATCATCATTATAATTTCAGCCGTAGGACGTCCACTGCTGGACATAAGCCTCCCCCATCGATCTTCAAAAGGGCCGGACAAACAAACTGAAATATACACAAATTGCAATGTAAAAATTCAGACAACGGGTTGTGGTGTGCGTTGTAGGAAACTAAAAGCTGATTGGTTCGCTAAAGATCACATGGGTACTGGTGTGCCATTAATGGTCGGAAAATTTACAGGAAATATTTTACTAATGTGTTGACTGAAAGAAAGAAACACGCCTTTCGGTCGTAGTCGTTGGTTCAGAAATGTGTTTGATAATGTTACGCCCGCTTCGTCCGTGAATCCCGTGATTTCTTTTTATGTACCCACTAACATTAGTTTGTGTAATACCTACTAAATATAGGTAGCGTTAGGAAGGTATCCAGAGTCGATACTTTGCTCAGGACAGAAAACCGTCTATAAAATTCCGTCCATGGATTTTAGAGATATTAGGTATGCGATTGGAACTAGACTTTGGAAAAAAAGAATCAGAGAATATTATTTCATTGAATTTCTTACTTCCGAGTTTCGTATACAATTTCGGTGTCTATACACCGGTGTCTTTCGATGATATACAAGGCTACACATATAGACTGCACTAAGCCGAAAGGAGGTCCATACATTTTGTCAAGTGTCAATGACCGTTTTCTATGGATTTTTTCCCGCGATTTCAGGGTAAAACAGGGTTTCAGGGTACAGTGGGACCACCCATAGTAAAAGTTGTTCATAATGATCAGTACAATGAATTTCTTTAGGCTTAGTTCAGTTTATATGTGTAACCCCATAGATGGTCATTGAACTGATCTGATGTTTTTTTTTTTAAATAATAGGCTTGCTTGATGGATTCAAAGCACCAGCACTAGAATTTCTGGTAACAAACCGTTCCCACGGTGTTTCGGTTTTCAATTTTCATTACACCATGATTTCTAGGTTCTCATGATGGAGTCGAAAAGTTGGCACTGAAAATAATTCTACTATGTTTTCTCCACTTGACCACTGCAAAGACGAATAAACCAATATGGGTCATCATCATCATCAGCTCTGAATGACCCACTACTGGGTAGGTATAGGCCACTCACTAGTCGACATTCATTATCATCATCAGCCAGAAGACGTCCACTTTATATAATATAGGCCTCCCCTTTAACCTCCACACTGAACGACAGACTGCCATCTGCATCCACTGGATGCCCGCGACTCTCACGATGTCGTCGGTCCATGTAATGGGAGGCCTACCTACGCTGCGTCTTCCGGTTCGTGGTTTCCACTCAAGAATATTTCTTCCCCATCGGTTATCGGTTCTTCGAGCAATGTGGCCTGCCCATTGCCACTTCAACTTGCAAATTTTAGTCGACATTAAGTCAATTGGATTGTAGGAAATTGAGCATCTGTTCTTGTTTCCTCCGTGCAGGAACCTCGCGCTGTTCCAGTTGTTCCAGGGCGGTTAGAATGGTACACTTGACTCGTATATAGGTTACGAGCTCGCCAACCCGCGCCGCGCTCTCATTTTAAAGGTTTTATTTATTGTGGAGGAAAATATTTTAATATGCACTAAGCGACGTCTACGGAGCGTCTTAGCTTGGTTGGTAGCGCACCTATCTTCGGAATATGAGGTTCCGAGTTCGATTCCTGACTGGGCAGATGTTTGAATAAAGAATTTATTTCTGCTGTGGGTGAGTGTTAGTTGTCTGTGTAATGGCGTGTGTTGCTTGGCATCATCGACACAGGGCATCTTAGGTAGAGTTGCCATACGTCCGGAATTTTCTGCACATATCCGGGAATTCGGTTTTTTTCGAGAATGCGAGGGAAATCCCAAAACGTCTGAAATTAAAAATACCGCCACACGAGTTCATTATTGCTGCGAAATATGAACTGAAGGAAATGTTCGGGTTTAGACCCCGTGTTTTTTTATCTGGTAACCTTAATCGTAGGGGAGCTATAAATGTGGTGACGATTCAAATTATATTTTGCTTCCATACTATACAAGGTGGTAATTTTTTTTTACTGAACTGCGGCCTTATTATATAAGTTTAATTGTGATCGAGATTGCATGCCGTCCCGTTCGCATCTACTTACTCGCACCACGTGCGTAAGTGAGATGGCACGCGATCACGATCACAATCCGAATCATGATAAGACATCCATAATAAGGCATCTGTATCAACCTCTCGTAAAGGTGCTACTTTACGAGAGGTCGATGAGGACAACTTATAATGCCAGTTGTACACTTCCGGGTCTTGCTGTTAAGCATCTCGGCCTACTATGGTAGAGATTCGAGGAAGGGAGAAGGGAGAGGTGAGTAAGCTAGAGAAGGATATAGTTCTCTCTCTCTCTCTCTCTCTCGCTCTATTTTAGGTAACATAAAGATCTGCGTGGGACTGAGAAGGATATACTTGCAAGTTTAGTCTCATTACAAAAATATATCGTTTAATATTATTTTGTGAATTTCGTGACACTATAATTACGCTATAGGTAATAAATATAAGCAAATTAAATTATGAACGTTTAATGACAAACATTATAAATCACTTACAACTGTACATAGTATATGGTACTTTACTAGTCACTTGATACCAAATCCAAGAGTGAGATACCTGTGAATAAATAAAATTAGCAAAGATAAAAGGTAATTACACTTTTCCTAAAATAGTACAATATAAATACTTCTTCTAATAAAGTCGTGCATGGTTTACACTCTGAAGTAGAAACACGCCTGCCTCAACTAATAGACTAGCTGATGCTAACCCTTCGAAAACGGATCCATTTTAACCAAATACTTAGATACTTTTAGTACCGAAAATGTGTGAAATTAGATTTGAACTATTGACTCGTAATTACCTAATTATATACTCACCACACAGCCAGTTTATAACTATTCACCACCATCAACAAGTAGAAGAATACTGAAAAATGGAAAGGCACAATTAACTTTTACAAACAACACGTTTGGAAAGAGAGGAGAGAGACTTTTGCCAAGTATATTGTATGTTGAAAAAAATATTGTCATCGCCGCCGCCGTAAAGTAGCGAGTCTGTCAATTTTCTACAGGATTCATTTCGGAGAATGTACATCGGAGCTACATGACCTTATCCTACCATTTCCTTTTTACCACAGGACAAGTAGGAAGTAGGCCCACTAGTGCGAAGAGCGTTCTTACAAAATAAAATTTGTATGAGAATCATAATATGTTTTTCTTGTATGATTGTTAATCATACCAAGGAGCAAGATACTTTATATTTTGGAACATCACCCGCCTGTCTGTTACAGGTATCATTGTACTTTAGGTATGTGTTGAAGAGCCAGAAAAAGAAACGCAACACACGCAAAACGTGACACACATAGCCCAAGGTCTCAGTATCAAATCACATAAGTTTGTGGAATGCAGATTTTGACAAAGTACCTCACAGAACCTGCTGAAACTTTTTTTATTTTTTTTTTATCATAGATAGGCTTGCGCTTGGCCGCCATCTCGCCTTATGTTAAGCGATGATGCTGTCTACGATGGAGCACGCTTGCATAGAAGATACCGAGTCACTCTCGACTTGAAGACACCCAGATTGTAACAAATTGATTGATAGATTTGATTGATCTACTCCGAAAACACCACTCAAAGTCGGATACTTGAAAACGTCACCTGGAAATGGTAAAAAGTGAAAAATAAAGCCAGCTGGGAAATAAACTCACTCGCACTCCATATCATGCGGAGCATGAGCTTGACTGTCTGCCGCATCTTCAAGTCACCCGTCGTCAGGATCCCGCCGAGTGTGGCACCGAGGGTGAACACTATGAGCAGGCAGTTGAAGATGAACGCATACCACACAAACACGAGAATGGGCTGCTCCTTCCTCTGAAACTCAACGCCAATGGTCGAGTCACACAGCAGGCGCTACGTCTACACGCCGGCGATTACGTTCCACTGATGTTTAAATAAATAAAATAAATAAAAATAAATAATCGCGAAAACTTTAAAATCAACATCATGAAAGACTCATATTAATTGTTATTATCGTCTCGGTTAATGCTGTATTTAGTTTCAACGATAATTTTCCACCCACTGCTGGGTATTAGCTCTCCTCTTCAGTGCGCCATCTTTTATGGTCCTGTGCCAGTCACGTGCACTGATTTCCTGATGCCTTAGCAATGTTGTCCGACCAGCGGGCTAGTGGTCGCTTTACGTTCCGTTCTTAGTTTTTGTTAAAAGTAGGTAGGTATATTATGTTTTTTGACAAGAAATTGGAAATATTTTTCTATAGTTATCGTGCCAGGCTAGATTCAGGTCCTTTTCTCTGCAAGCTTTTTTCTCTCTTTTTTGTCTGCAAGCTGATCCCTTATCGGAGGAGTTCAGAATACTATGCAAGATAGTTGATCTTATTAAAAGAAGAGCATAGATTTAAGAACGGGCCAATAAGGATGGTTTGGTCATGTCTGACCAAACCCTCTTTAAAAATAAAGATAAAAAAGCCTGCAGATCAGCGTTACACAGGGAACAATGGCGAAATATGGTGGGTGGGCTGATGAGCTGCTGATGATGATGTCTCTCTTTTTTTTTAATATATAATAGTAGACAAATAAGCGACAGGCCACCTGATGGTAAGTAGTCACCGTCGTCTATGGACACCAACAATTCCCGGGGCATTGGCGGTGCGTTCAGCATCTACTCATCGCTTGAAGCAATTGAGGTTATATTTTAGAGGAAAAACCGAAGGTGGTAAGCCATTCCACAAATTACAGGTGCGTGGCAGAAACAATGGGATTAAATCGAACAGTGCGAGACTTCCACGCATCTATAATATGAGGATGGCTTTTTTAGCGATGGCGGCCGGTTCGATAGTTAAACCGCGACGGAGGGATGAGGTCAAAGAGTTCATCGGAACATTCCCGTTATAATAACTGTAGAACAAGCTGAGCGAACCATATTGTTACGAGAGTGGAGTGTTAGAGATAATCTTTTGCGCACAAGAATAGGGGCCTAATACTATATTATAAATACTGCATGCCAGTTAGCGTATACACATGAAAGTAGATGGCACGTGCAAGGAGCTTTTATGCAAGTGTGCCAGCTACAGTCATTTGTATTCCCGCCTTTACTGACAATGATGATCCCGAACATGAGTCCCCCGCAGGCCAGCATGAAGAGTACGCACAGCAGCATGTAGACGAGCTTGCAGTACTTGAACGTGGCATCGCGCTCCGGTAGCACTCCCGCCAGGGCTCTGTCGGCGCACTGGAGCTCTATGGCACCCCATATCTGTAACAATACGTACTATAATTATGTACGTATATATATGTAAATTTGTGTTAAGTGTAATGTAAGTGTAAACAATGTAAGTCGAGGGTTCGTCTGAAAACCGGTGCTGATAGTCCTTGACTTTCAGCATTAATGCCGAGACGGACCCATTCGACACTGATTGTATCCTTCAGATATAAGTTTTTGTAAAGGTGTCGAATACATTTTATTTTCTTTCTTTTCTTTCTTTCTTTCTTTCTTTCTTTCTATTTATTTTATTTATATTATACGGGAATTATTCACGTAAGATTAAGCCGGTCGATCCGACTATAGTTTCAACCGCATTAGGCAGTCTTTCAGTGCCAAGCGAGACGCAGCCGCGCGCGTGCATTCACCTTGAAAAAGACTGCCTAATGCGGTTGACACTATAGTCGGAGTGACCGGTTTGATCTTACGTGAGTAATTCCCGTGTAATATAAATAAAATGTGAGAAAACCACGTCAGTTTCTATAATAAAACACGTACTAATCTTATAGTAGTTACGAATCGATGTAATTTTTTTATAGAGATAGTTAAAGGGCTGGAGAGTGACATGGGACTTTTAATCGCACAAAAGTGTGCAGTTCCTGAGGAAATGTCCACACGGGTGAAACCCGCGGGTCACAGATAGTACATTGATGATTTTAATGATTTCCATACAATTAAAATAAGTTGAGCAAAACTTGTTCAAATACATAATTATATCGTAGAATGATTGCCTAATGTCATAATACAATACATGTCATAGGACATGTCATATGCAGGACTACCTGCAATAAGTCCCTACTAGGGTTAGTAAAGCAGTTCTGTCTAACCCTGTATAACAACTAAGTATTTTAACGTTGAAATATAACGACGCACATGTTACGGCGTTACAGTTTCCGCTACGCCGGGCATTGCTACGCCGTAGCACGCATGGCTACGCCGTAGCCCTTAGAAGTGCTACGAGCTACGTAAATGCTGCGCTGATTAAATAAAAATAAACTGCCAATTAAATCAAAATTGTATGAACAAAAATCATATTTCTTTGTTAAGGCCATCTTAGATGATGGATTTTTAGACTACTAGCACATAACTGCGACAACACTGGACTACTTACTCTACTACATAATTATTTTTTTTGCGGCCTGTTATACCAAATTTGTCGGTTTTAAATCAATTCAGTTAAATTACAATATTTGAGCTGGAAAAAATACATGTCACAGATACATCTGTGTTTGAGTTAATGCATTGGTTCAAAAGACAGAATAAAATTTCCTCGATCAAAAAAAAAACTGAAAGGAAGTCGATTTAGTTATTTTTTTTTTCGTTTTATGCTCTAATGAAAGCTCGTAACAACTTGGAAATTGAATGTACTGAAAGGAAATCATATTAAACATGTTTTCCATTGGATAGATTTTTGATAGTGAATAGTTTCGTTTTTTAGTGAAATTAATAGCGCAAAAAGGTCGCGAGTAATTGCGCGCGCCGTGCTCAGTCCCGCGCCAGGCGTCATCGAAGTCGGACCTATGTTCGTTTTTGTCGTTGCTCTCCCCCCGCGGGCCTCGTGACTCTTGCTTGGCAAAATACATCGTCGCTCTAAGTTGGCGGGGGCTGAGGGAGCGTTTTGTTGCCTACGCGACTCGGATAACAGGCCGTTAACCGAAGATTTGTTCATTAACAATTTGAGAAAATTTAAATGAATTTGTACCATTTATCCAGCGTATTGGCAAAAGTTCAATCTGATAGCGCGTTTGCTATACATTACAATATGTAGTGAAGATTACAATCTAAACTACTTCGATGTAAGCTTACGGTGCATTCGTATAAGAGATGTTTGTTCAGAAAATCGAGGTGTGAGCAAAAAAGTTAATTTTAAATTAGAAAAATCGTGAACAATCGTGAGTCATGAATCGGGATCAGTTTTTTAACATTATTTACTGGAATGCATGCTTAGATAGATAGATAGAGTAATCCACAAAATTGCTTCTGTGTGCAGATCAGTATGGCTTAGTGGTGCATCTGCCTGAGCAAGATATCTCAGGTTCAATTCTCGGACGGACTGATATTTGAATGATGAATCTGGATGTTTGCTTTGGTGTGAGTGTTAGCTGTGGGTGTGGGTGGTAGCTGTGGGTGTGGATGTAGGTGGTAGCTGTGGGTGTAGGTAGTAGCTGTGGGTGTGGGTGGTAGCTGTGGGTGTAGGTAGTAGCTGTGGGTGTGGGTGGTAGCTGTGGGTGTGAGTAGTAGAAGTGGGTGTAGGTAGTAGAAGTGGGTGTAGGTAGTAGCTGTGGGTTTGGAAGCCTTGCCTAGAAGGAACCGATTCACTCGTCAGTCGTAATTTGAAGACACCCAGATCAATGCCCAGATCGCTTCTATGAAATGGAAGAATTCCAAAAGAAAATGGGATGTCGTTTTTATTCTTATGATTTGGTTTATTGATAAATTTATATTTTTTAATTTTTATTAATATTAATTCTTTTGACATATTCATAAATTAATACAATTTTGCACGCCCTTACCCTTAGGGCTGTTAACCCGTCGAATGCGAGCGAAGGAGTTTTTTATGGCTAAAATGGGGAATTTCACATACCTGCCCCCCCCCCCCCTTTTTATACCCATTGGCAAGCAAATAAAAACTTTAACTTGACTTGATGAACTGCGGTGAAGTAACGCCTGCTTCAATAAATGGAATGTAAACTTACGAAGGATATGATACAGATGAATATGGAGGCGACCCTGAGCTGGCAGCAGCAGCAGCGCTGCGGGAACCCGAGCCGGTCCAGCGGAGTGCGGTGCTTCGGTTTCACGGAGAGCGCCTCCAGCGCGATGTGGGACGGACATTCACACTTTATCCTGGAATTTATACCACCTTGTACATCATTATAATATACTAGCGGTCCGACCCAGCTTCGCACGGGTATAGATTATAGCCTATGTCACCCGGAGATAGTGTATCGTCCCAACAGTGAAAGATTTTTTCAAATCGGATCAGTAGTTTCGGAGCCTATTCAATATACAAACAAACAAACAATCAAATCCTTCCTCTTTATAATATTACTAGCGGTTCGCCCCTGATTCGCACGGGTATAGATTATAGCCTATGTCACCCGGGGATAGTGTAGCTTCCCGTCAGTGAAAGAATTTTTCAAATCGGTTCAGTAGTTTCGGAGCCTATTCAATACAAACAAACAAACAATCAAATCCTTCCTTTTTATAATATTACTAGCGGTTCGCCCCTGCTTCGCATGGGTATAGATTATAGCCTATGTCACCCGGGGATAGTGTAGCTTCCCGTCAGTGAAAGAATTTTTCAAATCGGTTTAGTAGTTTCGGAGCCTATTCAATGCAAACAAACAAACAATCAAATGTTTCCTAAATTATTATAACACCTGCTTGCACTCACGATTATGTTTTATCGGTCGAGACGATCGCGCGATTCTGGAGAAGGTCGACCTTCCGTCGACCGGCTCTAATGGTTCCGGAACCGGTCGATCGTCTCGACCGATAAAAACATAATCGTCAGTGCAAGCCGGTGTTATAATAATTTATAATGAATCCTCACGCGAGTTTTGATGAAGCAAATCTTTCCTCTTTATAATATTAGTATAGATAGGATAAAGTGGGTATATATTGGCCTCTTTGACTTGTCCGTCAACTGCGAACCTGACTAGCACCGGCTATGAGCACGTATTTACTAGCAAAACCAATCTTAAAAAAACTGAAGTTATCACGGTTGACACCTATATGATTATTTACGGGATATTTACCGTGGTAAGGTTGTGGAATGAGATCCCGATATTTCGGCGCTGTTTTACATGCACCATGTTCACGGTGATACAGTTACATACATAATTATTTACGGAATATTTATCGTGGTAAAGATTTTTTTACATCATTATACTGGGTGATTGGTTAGACAGTGGAAATATCATTGTACCTACTCTTCATTATAATTTATATGGAACAGTAATTTCTTCGACTGATGAAACTTTGTGAATATGCTTTGAAAATAACAGTAATTAATACCGTGTATTATTATTTTTTTTTAATCAAGGAAATAACGCTCTTGTTATTACACTTGGCAACAAGGGTCTGAAGATGGAGCCAGGAGATGTACAGTGGAAATCTTGGTATGGAACTCGTTAAAAATATTAGGCCAAACCAACTTAGTAGCCATTGAAGTGTTCTACTATCCACCTCCGTGCTTCATCATGAGATCATTTCGACGGTACCAAATTATTGTATTGTTATCCGGATTACATATACTTATGATTGATATTCCGAAAACCCGTACGAAGCGCTTTGATTCCACTTTTATTATGCATACTTCTAGTCTTTGGAATGCGCTGCCTGAATGGGTGTTCCCCATGGTTACAATCGGGGTGTCTTCAAATCACGAGTGAATCGGTTTCTTCTAGGCAAGCGTGCTCCATCGTAGACCGCATCGTCGCTTTACATCAGTCAAGTTGGCGGTCAAACGCAAGCCTATTAATAGATATAAAAAAAAACATTATTAAACTAAACTAAGTTGACACGACAATTAGAAGTAGAATCTACTTCCAAGATTTGTATAGTCAAGTGAAGTTCATACAAGCTTGTTAAAATTATATATGCACTAAAACTCAATTTAGTGTGTGGCTGCTAAGGAAGAGTGCAGAGTTTTAGTTGGAAACATTTCTACCTACTTTAAACTAAACACTTTAAAACAGAAAAGTCTTCAAGATTGCGAAACAGCGTGGTTTCTAGGAAACTTCTCGCTTGAACTCTAACTTTGTATTGTCACTGGGAATATTGTAAAAAGCTGTTAGTGGTAGCAAAGTTTATCTTTCTGCTGAAGTAAACTCTATTTGACATTTCATCTAACTTACGGTTTTTAAGAATGAGCGATGGTGGCCGCAAAGTTTGAAGATATTCTGACCTTCACCAAAATCCACAGGGCCTCTCTATCTTGCTCATGCAGAATCCATTATCCAGCATGGTGGGTAAGATCCCATCCTATCTCTTTGAGAGAAGGCCTATGTTCCAGCAGACTAAAGGCAGGCGTCCACTTGTCGTATACATCGAATAGCTCGGATCTCGCTGAATTAATCAGTTCTAATTTATCACAGCTTAGTAAGTAGTTAATATGAATTTGATCCGATGCGATCTTGAAAAAAAAATTCACTCGTTTGCAGCTCTATCTTTATCTCTGTGAGGGTTGCTTTTGCTTCCCAATATTTTTTTTCAATCTTGTGGTTATAGCGGGAAGTGAAACTAGGCCGGCTATTACTCCCCGCTCCCCGTCCCCCGTGACCCCGCGACGTCGGCGTGCGAGGCGCCTGCGATCAGTGCGAGCTGAGAACTCTCGTCCGCAACCGCACGTTGCTTGTAAGCCGACTCTCACCCGGGCTTTCCTTTTTTTCGCTAATTTCAGTTTATTTTCATGTTCCTTGTGTGTACGTAGCAATAAAGTGTATTTAGTGGGAAAGGTGGTTTTTTTACCCTCACTACAGTGAGTCAATTGAGAACTAAATACGTATTGAATTTTAATATGTAGAACGAGATTTACCTCACTAGAATACGAAAAAGTTGTTATTTGTAAGTGAAACCATACTGAGTCAAAACAAGCTGAGTTTTGCAAGTTTGGCTAGCTTTGGCGCTTTTTGCAAGACACACCTGAAATAAATACTATATTCCTGGAAAGTATTCCTAGTGTAAACCTCGCTTAGGGGTTATTTGCTCAGTATTAGCTTCCGTAAATCTATAGAAATGTAAACTAGTTCGCTGAAACCTCATAAAATGCCTATAAAGTGACTGTAATAAAAACTATACTTACTGAATGAAATGTAAGCACAGGAACTGGCTTACTTTTATTCTTTTGACTTGTTGCTCACTAGGTAGGCAGACAAAACTAGTGAAGTTCTAACAAAAGTTTTACAAGCAAAATAAGCGTATAGAACTCCTTTCACCATTATATTTTATATCTTGTTATTTCTTAACTGGATTGAAACAAGGACATCAGCATGAAAATGAACTTATTTTCATAACTTTTCCTTTTGGTAAAGTCACTGTAAGTAGTTGTATATCATGTTTAAAACCTAACTTTTTTTATGGGTGTTGTTGAGGATAGTAAATACACCTAACCTGGAATGGGAACTGGCTCTCAAGTGGGGCTGGAACATGTCATTAGGTGCTTAGCGACAAATTATCAACTTGAGGGTGGTAGCTAGATAGCCGAGCATTAGAATAGATTTTAGATTAGAAAGTACTATTAGTTGCACGCCTTATTTTACTAAACATAAAATTCTTACGCTTCCGTCTCTATATATATTGGAAACTGCCTTATTCGTAAAAACTAATCCGGAATTATTCCCGGCAATATCTGACTTAGCGGTAAGAAATCGTAGAGACCAAAACAGATGTCGTAATCGCCCATCTAAAACCACCTTAATGAACCACAGTATAATGTGTAAGGGACCGACTATCTACAATACTATACCGATTTCAATAAGGGACCCAAAATATAGTCAACTTAAAACAAAACTAAAAAACTTTTAGTCGAGAAATGTTATTACAAAGTTAGTGATTTTATAAATGATAAATTTTAGTAATGACTGCAGTAGGTCAATTTGTTTGTCATACAATTATAGTAATGTATATCTGTTAACTATTTAAATTAATAAAATCATACCTGAACTTTTGAAATTATTTCGACAGTTATTTTAATTAATACTTTTTATATAAATAATTCTTACGGTATTTTTATACCATCTCTCTAGATTTGTACGCCTACAAACTAGGCAAAACATGATACAAAGTGACTAATATAACCACCTATTATGCATGCGTTTTTAAATGTGTGTATGATTTACTCGTGTTTTGTGCAAATAAATAATCTTTATCTTTATCTTTATCTTTAGAAAGTGAAAGAAACCTGCTACCACTAATTTTATACCTCAGTAGTAGCCCTCGTGTGAGGTACAGATGAGGGTACAGATCATCCTGGTATAGGTCTTCTACAGTGCTTCCTTTTTATTGGATAAGGCTTGCACTTAACCGCCGCTTAGCTTGATGTTAAACAATGATGCGGTCTACGATGCAGCACACAGAGAAACTGATGCACTCGCGATCCATAGACTATCAGTTCGTACAATAAAAGTGGAATCAAAGCGCTTTGTCCGGGTTTTTGGAATATCAATCATGAAACGGGGCCGCCGCTTTGCTCTGGCCGTCCGATAGAAAAATAGGAGGGAATGAGGTCATGCAGATCCGATGCACGCTCTCCGAAATATATCATGTGTAAAACTATGTACTTCTCCGCAGCATCTATTTACTACACTTCGTCTTTTCATCATAATAATTTCAGCCGTAGGAAGTCCACTGCTGGACATAGGCCACCCCCATCGATGTCCAAAAGGGCCGGTTGGAAGCGGCCTGCATCCAGCGTTTCCCTGCGGCCTCTTTTAGGTCGTCTGTCCATCTTGTGGGTGGACGTCCTACGCTGTGCTTACCGGTCCGTAGTCTCCATTCCAGAACCTTTCGGCCCCATCGGCCATCTGTTATGTCTTAGTCTTTTACATAATATTATTATTATTTAGCGAGGCAGTGGAGTTTCAGCTCGGACGATCTTCTACTAAAGCTGGACCAATATTTTTCAACTAAGGTACTTACGATACTGATTTCCATATAAGGGTCTGTATACATCCCATTCTTGTTTCCTAAGCCGATGTTTATGTAATGTAAATATTAGGGCGATGTACAAAATATCCCTCTGTAAATTCACATAATATAAATTTACTTAAATCTGAATATAATACAAACATGATGCTAATTCAAAATAAAAACATAAACAATCGCTCATAAAAAATGTGATAAAAAATGCCTCTATTCTCGTGCGCTCGAGATTATCTCGATCACTCTCACTCCTATGGCATTTCGAATGGCAGAGATAGTGACCGAGTTATCTCCAACACGCGTAGATAAGGTTTTAATATTGACAATCGAGCCGTCAAACGTCATTTCTGTGTATGTCCCATGATACCTACTACCCAAAGGGACGGAACGCTTCAAACAGAAAAAACGAGCAGAGCGAGAGGTACCACGTTTAGCCATTTGTCCCTTTCTAGTGTTGACATAATCACTGATACTAATTCCTCATTACTTTTCATACTTTTTTATATTTTTATACAGAATAGATCTACGTTTGGCCACTAACTTGCCTGATGGTAAGCAACGGTGTGGCCGAGGATGGAACACGTTGATCTAGAAGAAATCTATTCATTCTAGCCTTGAAGATGCCTAGATTGTAGTTCTCAGGAAACAAGGAGGACAGCAGGGAGTTCCATTCTTGGACAATACGTATCATAAAAGACAACCCAAATCGTTGTGTACGAATTTTTGGAATTTCCACGAGGAAGGGGTGATAGTGTGCTGTCCTTCTACTTGTCCTGTAGTAAAAGGGGGAGGGTGGAATAAGGTCATGAAGCTTTTGCTCACACTCACCAAAATATATCCGGTAGAAAATAGACAGACAAGCTACTTTACGGCAGTGCTCAAGGCTTTGTAATTTATTGGCAACTAGCTTGCTGTCACCAATCAGCCTCATAGCACGCCGGTCTACGGAATCTAAAGCTTCCAGTTGGTACTTGGCTGCACCGTCGAATAGGTGGAAGCAGTACTCAACACACGTACATACTAGTTTATTCCTTATTTATATCACTACAATAATAAACGGATGCACCCTAAATAACCATGGGAGTTTTCTTTTAGATATTATGTTTCACAAATAAAAATAAAAATAATTAAAAATGATGCTGATAAAATCATGTACGTAAACCAAATTAATACCTAATTTACGGTTACAATATTTTTCCAAAAGTGGCAACACCACACACTAATATGTGTGTTCATGAATGTCATTGTATATAAGACATGTAGTGTGAAAGGGACAAATGGCTAAACGTGGTACCTCTCGCTCTGCTCGTTTTTTCTGTTTGAAGCGTTCCGTCCCTTTGGGTAGTAGGTATCATGGTATGTCCTTTGCAAAGAGCTTAGGCACTTGCTTTCTCCCTCTACGTTAGGCACAGAAGCTTAGGTCATAGATTCAGTATAAGGCTTAAGTCACGCTTAGGTCCTTTGTATCTCAGAAAAAAAATTGTTTCTTTGATAGCGGGTTAGAGGCAGCAAGAAGTTTTTTGTTATTTAGTAATAAGCTTGCTTGACCGCCAACTCGTGCAGATGTTAAGCGGTAATGCGGTCTACGATGGAGCACGCTTGCCTAGAAGAAACCGATTCACTCTCGAATTGAAGACAACCCAACAAGACCAACAAGAAGATATTATAACCAACAAAACAGTTCTACAATTACGCAAAGTTTTTTTTAAAAGCGAGGATGTTAACTGATTGCCAGTAGCCCTTTGTTTGCATCGGAGGCTAAAACGAAATAAAATATATTAGTTTGACCTTTTTTATGCCATAGGTCGCAAACAAGCAGACGGGCCGCCTGATGGTAAGCAGTCACCGTCGCCCATATATATGATACTTGTAATTTATAACACCAGAGGCATCTCAACTACGTTGCCGACCCTTTAAGAATCTTTTCGTCTTTTGAAGAACCCCATGTTATAGCTTTACCTATACCTTTTAGATATTGCGCGGCAGTGGGGCGGTTTCCGTACTTGAAGCTTACACTGTTATTATATTTGTAGGATAGATACGGAGTCGGTCGTGTAGCTCGCGTAACCGATATTTAAACGATAATAAGTCGCTTACCGTAATGGAGGCCGCAGCTGGCGGTTTAACGCGTAAACCGTGTCTAAAGTTTACGGTTACCATGGAATATCTATAGTTGGAGTGGCCATGTATATTATGTTGGTGTTGCCTATGCATCGCCACGATAACTTGATAAACTTGACTTGTTAAATGAAACAAAATAGATAATATTGCGCCACCTACAATACCGTTTACGATACTATAAAGAAACGGGCATTAGCAAAATTGTGACGCTAGTCGCAGAAGCCATAAACCCAATAATTCAAGATATGAGATGTGATAATTTCTTTAAAGCGTTGGCAACGTATAGGTCTATGGTATAGGTATAGGTATAGGTATCTGATGTAGGTATGTATCACAGAAAAGAGAAGTAAATAGAACGGAAATGAGAAGGAAAATCTATTACCAGGCATTATGAGCGAACCTTGATTGAACATTCTTATTTAGATCAATGCGTCAATCTCCGCATCACAGTTGCTAACTGATTTCGAATGACTGACGTTTCGTTTATATGGGTAAAAATGCTTTGACAGCCGTTCTAATATAAACAAAAAAAAAAACTGTGGTATGGACCTATCTATCTTTTTCCAAAAGAAGCTCTGATGCAAACGAAGATCTTAAATTATCTATCTATTGTTTTTCTACCCGAATTGGAATCGGAATCAGTAGGACTATTACATAAGTTGGCACTCACTATTGCTTTTGCATCATCCCGCTTGCGCGCATTGTGTTAGTAAGTTGGCACGATAGCAATAACAACTGTCAGCTTTAATAGTAACCTCACGGGTGTTCAAATCGTTAAAGTTTCGAAGGTACACTCCGTTTTTGTGGTTTTTCTTTTCCATTACAGTCTGACAAAGACAACCAGTACAATGACAGTAATTCCAAATAATTGATACGACGGAATCAATACCTTCACTGACATTCAGTTAATTGCTACTAGTAATATTAGATGACTAGCAACGCACCCCGGCTTCGCACCGGCGTAAATCTTATTTTTTTACACCTTGGGTTACATTATTGGAGTTTTAGTAAAGAATCTTTTTTTTTTTAAATATAATATAACCTGTCACCCGGGGATAGCGTAGCTTCCCAACAGTGAAAGATTTTTTTTTAAATCGGTTCAGTTGTTTCGGAGCTCATTCAATGCAAACAAACAAATAAACAAACAATCAAATCTATCCTCTTTATAATATTAGTATAGATGACGTTGTGTAATTTAATTCTTTTTTAACACGATTTTATTAGATTGGTATGTATGTAACGGAATCTTTGAACGTGATTTTCAATTTCGAAACGTCGAATAAAATTGAAATTTTGGACACTTTTTATCAAGAACCGATGACAATGCAAAAATTTAAATAATTTGTTCCATTATTCTTACCAGGATCTTCAGGATTAGCGATTTTCATTGTGTATTTTAGTTTTTAAACTGTTATATTATTTAATCTATGAAACTAATACATATTTGGAATTAGATATACCTATCATTTATCAGGAAAAAACCCGCGATTTAACTACTTTGCGTGTCTGTGGCCGGTATTAAGTTGTATCAATGCTCCAAATGCTGCTAAACTGTGATTGTGATTCGAAAGCAGTTAGCCGATCAAATTTATTTATACCACCACTTGATTGCTCTCATGATGTACATCAAATGCGGCACGATATGCTTTCATACAAATGGGAGGTTTTCGACAGCTGCAGGAACATAGTTCTGCAACCATCGATAGATGGCGTTGACGAGACATAGATCTCAAGATTTTGCAAAACCACAGACGAATAAAGGACAATTTAAAAAAAAATATATATTCATCTTAACTTCCATGAACAATTCTTTTTATTGTCTTTTGGAAAAGCTCCATTTGACGTGCTTGCAAAATCTACCTTTTAAAGATGTGGCTTAAAACTACCATCGGTTGTAGAATGTCCTTTCCAGTAACGTGCAGGGTTCTACGGGTGTTATGTATGGGGTACTATTGGGTACTTGGGTAAAGTTGGTGAGTGGTTGTAGACACGTGCCACGTCACAAGTAATGGGTGTTTGGTTGTTGTTAACTGAAACCTGTGGCTGAACAGTTTGTTATGTAATTAGGGAAATAAACAGTTTCTACGCGTATCTTAATCATATAGACACACAAGAGAGATTTGCCTTAGTAAAATTATTGTTCGTGTTCAAAATTAATGTCTAAATTTTTCATAAACATACCTAATTCACTACATCACAGAAGACATGAGTACAAATATCGTACAGAAGACTCACTCTGCAAAATCATTTAAATAAGTAGCGACTCTTGCTACTACACAATAGAGTGCAATTCAGGACGTGCGAGGGCTAACTGCTAACTATATTAACCTAGAAGTTGCCTCTCTGTGTATCGCGTAACTCTTGTCGCGTTATCTCTGTCTATCTTACGGCAAGTCGGACAAGTCGGCTACTTGTAGCTTCATACCTACAGTGCGGAGTGCGCCAGTATACCGCTAAACCGTTTAACGCAGAAACTGTAAGTACGGCACACTTAATAATTTTTCACGCACACTAAGAAACTTGCAGCATACCAATGAACTAACTAATATTACACATGCAAAAAATGGCGCCATGCTTGCCCTAAGTGGGAATCGAACCCACGCACCCAAGTGAAGAAGGCAGGTTCACTACCAGCTGGGCTCTCGTGGCTACCAATGATGTCGAACTTCACTCGGTGTAATCAATGTCAGTATTTCAAGGCACCTTGGGAGATGTCACTCGCATAGTGTGGCCACTACACTCGAGGGGATCACTTGACCCGCATCCCCCACAGTTAGGGTTGCCACTTTTAATTGGACTACCAGAGAAGAAGTAATATTTTTAGTATGTAGGTATGTATGTTTATTTGTTCCAATATGACCTCAAGAAGGCCTAGCTATTGCCGCGATTATATTTTGTTTTTATCTGTGCGTAAAAGAAACAAATCTAAAATACGGCTGTCATTTTGTTCAGGAAAGTGTGAATTTGTATCGTGCACGTATCGTGTATCGTGTGCTAGGCTTGATAGATTTTGAAGTACCGAGATATAATACCTATAGAGTCACAGACGTGCAAAAAAAGTCCAACCAAAAATCGACTTTTAACATTAGACTTTTTGGTTGATTGTAATAGTGCTAACATAAGGATTTGGTTGACCGAACCACCGAGAGAATAGAGGAGAGGAGAATAGGTATTAAAATATTATATTATATTATAAATATTATATTCTCACTCTTTCTCTAGTTGGTAGAGAAAAACCAAATCCACTCGTCTCTTCGAATCTGACTACAACGCCGCGCGATGCCAGTGCTACGATGACTTACAAGCGACGTTGAACACTATGCAAGCGATGAAAGAAGCATGTGGTGAACCAGTGCGACGGGCAGCCCTGCGAGCGCCACACTCGGACGTGTGGAGGGTCCCGGTTCCTCGCTTTGTTGTGCCCCGTCTTAAGGAACCTTTATAAATAGGTTCTGTTCGAGCCGGCTTCCGTTGGAGACCCCTCACATCATCACCATCATCATCAGCCAGAAGACGTCCACTGCTGAACATATACCTTAGAACTCCACACTGAACGACAACCTGCTATCTGAATCCACTGATGTCCGGTCCGCGATCGATCTATCTAGTGGAAAGGCCACCTACGCTGCGTCTTCTGGAACCCTCACAAAGTACGTTTATACCAGCTGCGCCTCGTGATGTTACCTGCGTTTTTCCAGTTTTTCGTATTTTTTGGAGACGAAAAACACATTTTAAAAGCATTTTTAGGGAGCTAGAGAGAGAGTACAACTGAAAATGTCTCCCTAACAATATAGTTGTTCTTTTCTACTCTCTTCACATCGTACACACATATCATCAGCCAGTAAACGCCCACTGCTGAACAAAGGTCCTCCTCTTAGAGAGGGGTGTTACCACAATCCCCACGCTTGGCAGGCGGCTTGGGGATCGCAGTACGTTCACCGTGTACTAATAGGACGTTGCTGCCTACCTGGGCTCCGGGTTCTACTCTCTTATTCCCTTTCTATTATTTCTCCTGAATCTGTATCTTTTCTCCGGCCCTGTACTTGCCTGTTATCTATTATCTGCCTGTACTATAACAAACACAGTAAATCGAGAATCGTGTTTACTGAATTTCAATATAATATCAAAAAGGTCTGTCACCACCGAGTGTCTGCGATAGACTCGATCGTTTATTTACTTTATTGAATCTGCATATCAAATTTATATCGAAATATAACAGCTCTTTTGATTTCTTTATTGTACCTGACCTGAAGGTTCTCGAGCTTAGATATAAAAATGATGAAAAATATAGTGCCTTTATGCGTCTTGCACACGGTTTAACTAGAGAAATGTGCACGTAGCATTATATGTTTTAAGTATTGTAGGCAAACAACCGACGGGCCACCTGATGGTAAGTAGTCTACGCCACCTATAGTACCCGGGGCATTGGCGGTGCGTTGCCTATCTTTGAGGACTCTATTCACTCTTCGCTTGAAGCAATTGAAGTCGTATTTCAATCTTCTAATACCTGGTTCCTTAAAGAAATGGTTTCGTTCAACACAAAAGTTTAACTTATCTATCATGGTAACATCTAAGATTAAAATTTCCTTTTATAATAGTGAGAAGCATTGTAATTAAATTTGCAATTCTCTCTGGAGCAAAACATCTGGACGGAGTGAAATTAAAAACTAGATTAAAAAACTTTAGCTTTCTGATAGATTGAAACTTGATGCAAGCGTGACTGTTGAATATAATACGACACACTAATTTTAAAAATGTTTGTATGTAGGTATGTATGTTTTCACTTAACTTTGGCAAGGAGGTTAAATTGCGAACTATATAGTGTCAAACACAGTCTGAAGAAATGTAAAGTTCCTGTTAGCTTACGTATTCGCGGAGGATAGCGGATGAAACCAGCACCAACCCTAGGGATACTTAGCCTATGCTAGGGTAGAACGAGAGAAGCGGTTGCTCTAGGCGCTAAATAGCAAAGGGTGTCAAAATGTCAAAAGCGAAAACAAAACGAGCGAGAAACATAATTTTGATAGCGCTTCACGCTCCATTGCTGGGGCGGTGGGGCACAATTGCATTGTTTATAACCAGCATAAAATTTTAGTGTGGAAATAGTTTACATCCGGGATTAGCACATGGCGGCTACTTTTTGATTCCGGAATGATCGATTCCCGTACGATTGTTTTCAGAAATGAAACGCGCCGAAAGACTAGATAAAAGACGTCGTACGACTTCAAGACGTGTTTGTTACTAGAAAATTATGTATCATGGCTGTGAGTGCTAACTTGAGTACGTCACAAACGAAACGTTTACTTTTTAAAGCTACATTACGGCTGAAATAAAAATAAAACGCTAATAATGTTCCTCTCGATCGACAGACGGCTGGTATAGCTTAGTGGTAGTACGGCCGCCTCATGACCAGGAGGTCTCGAAAATTTTGTTTAGGTAAATATATCTGCTCTGTGATTGCAGCCTTGTATGTGCCAAGGCGTCCTCGACTCAGGGAGTCCTAGGGTTGGGTCCTTAGTAGAGTTGTGAGTGTTAAGTTTTTAAAAAAATAGATATGGGACTCCTGGCAGATGTGAAACATGACGGCATAATAGGGATCTCTTCTTTCTTGATCCCTCTCCATAGCTTGTTGTGCGACTTTGATCTTGCTCATAAGGCCCATAGTGAGAGACCACATTTTATCGCCGTATATCACTGAAAACACATACAAATAAGTATATAACAATATATCTCATTCTGAACCGCCCTGGAAAACAAGGCTCGCTGCATCGGGAATACTAGGGTATAATACAAGCTGCGCTGTTCACGCTGCAGGTAGTTAAGTCTCCAACCCCAGTGTGGGCGGACGCGGCGCCCGGGACGGTCGTGTCGGAGCGCCCTCTCTCCTCGGAGGTTCGATAGTGTGGAGTTAAGTGGAAGTGTGCGTGACAGTTAAAAGTTTTGTGATTGGTTTGCGCTTCTTGTGGTAAGTTTCATTGTAACTGGTTTTCTTTAGAATTATTAAAATCGAATTATCTGCTGTTACAAAAAACCTCTGTAGAATGTTTATTGAAACCAATAAAACCTTGGATATTATATACAACTTATCGATAAAACTATTACTAATAAAAATATATTACACACAGAGAAAGTAAGAAAAAAAATACTAGTTGAACAAATCGCCAGCATGCGGCAGGGTCTCCAGAATGCTGGCAGCATTGCCCCGCTGGATTACGAGGCTTAATTTTTTTGTGAAATATGCCCCAGCTCTGGGGTCGCCCGAGGCAAGAACCAATTCCAACCAAGCCTCTGATTCCTTGTCTGTGTAGTTTCTCTTAAAATAACTACTACTGTTACCTGTGCTATTACTACGATGCTACGTTGATTGAATGAGGCATTACTCTGCGGAAGTTAATTTTAAAAACTGCTTCTTTGACTTATTATTTGACGGTTGTGCACTAAATGTAACTCTGCTTGCAGCTGCGTTCAAATATCAAATCAAATCATTTATTTGCTAGAAATACCTACATCAAGCACTTAAATCCGCTACTTATAAATGTTTCATAAGAATTGGGGCTTTGGTCTCAGTTTTTGACATAACAGATTTTAACAGGTTTTGTACAGAGAAGCTGTCAAAATTAAATATTAAAATGGCTACTTTCTTATCGGTACACTTTTAATTTTAAAACCACGACTCCTTTAACCAATTTCAAACGAGGAGGGAGTTCTCATTTCCGTTTTACTTTATATGTTTGTTACCTCAGCAGAACTACGTCATTTATGAACCGATTAGAATTTATTTTTATTCAAAATATATATAACTTATAGATTAGTCTTATATAAATTTTATCAAAATCAGTTTAGCAGTTTGATTTTTAAATCAACTAACAGAAGAAGAAAAAAAAACTGAAAAATTCGGTTACTTGGATGACACTATTACTCGTATATCATCCAAGTAATCAAAATTGTATAAGTAATAGGCACAGACTAAAGTCTCTGGTAATAGGTACCTATTATACTAATTATGTAGCCTATAAAAAAAGTGTAATACGGTTATCAACAGGTTTTGTATAGAGAAGCTGTCAAAATTAGATATTAAAATGGCTATACCAGTATACCTACTAGACATTCAGACTTTTAATTTCAAAACCACGACTTCTCTTACGTGCATAGGTACCTATGGTGTCGTAACAAAAAATTGAATTCATGAACCTAACTACGCTACCAACTGATAGTGGGCTTGAGCATTTGTATTGTCTTTAGACCTTCAACGGTCTATAGGCAGTCTTGTAGGTAGGTATTTTGTTTAGTTAATAAAGGCCCTTGCACTAACTAGATATCTTAAATCAACGTTCATGCAGTTTGCGTGAACAGGTAGCGTGCGTCAATGATTTTATATAATAAAAATAAAATAAAATAAAAAATTATAGGAAAGTATCTTTTAAATCCAATTTTCGTAGTTTTCTTTATTTAGAAAAATATAATGTTTGTCTTGACTCTACCTTCTAATGTTTGTGAAGGCAATAAGTATTATCTATACTAATATACTAATAATATAATATTATAAAGAGGAAAGATTTGATTGTTTGTTTGTTTGCATTGAATAGGCTCCGAAACTACTTAACCGATTTGAAAACATCTTTCACTGTTGGGAAGCTACACTATCCCCGGGTAACATAGACTATATTATATTTAAAAAAAAAAAAGGGATCCTTACTAAAACTCCAATAATGTAACCCAAGGTGTAAAAAATAAGATTTACAATTTTTACTTTACGTGTTTGACAGTTCTAAGACAGGACGTCAGTCAGGTTAGCTGGTCTACTATAATATTTAAATTAGTTCTATTGAAGCAATATTTACGTTGTTCAATAAGTAGGCACTTACTTGTACGGTTCATTTCATGTTCTCGAGTAGTTAGCCACCCACTCGACCTCTGGAAATTATGCCTCCGAAGTATAGCTACGCACCAACTTATCTACGCAGTTGAATGCGGAGCTATGGTCGCATTTTCTGAACAAAAACAAAAGTTTCCCATGGAAAATTGCCGTTCTCTTATTTAATTAACTCGAAATATAAGTTTGTCGGTATGTAGTCGAAACTTGTACCTGTTTAATTATTTCAGTAGGCTACAATAAAGTGGGCACATAAACCTCTTTGACATATCTTAATGATTTATTAATCTTTCTACAATTTAAGGCAGCGCTGTTGTATTCAGGAGTTGGGCCGTTTCCTACAGAAGTAGTACTGTTTTTTCCCAGAAAATGTTTTGTAATTTTTTATATAAAACTTGGGTACCTACTGTTTATTCAAACTGGCTTCTTCTAGGATCATTAAAAATCACATTTTGGAGAATACATTAAAAATACGAAGTTTAAAAAATATTAAGTCATGATGTCCATACATTACGCTTACGCTTTGATTCCACTTTTATTGTGCGAACTGTTAGTCTGACGAATGCGCTGCCTGAATGGGTGTTCCCCGATAGTAACAATCTGGGTGTCTTCAAATCACGAGTGAATCGGTTTCCTCTAGGCAAGCGTGCTCCATCGTAGACCGCATCTTCGCGGCGAGTGGGCGGACAAACGCACGCCTATTACAAAAAAAAAATGAGAAGTAGTTTCCGAAACAAAATAGTAGGACGAGTAGTTTAAAAAAATCGTAGTATGGTTACCGATATGAAAGCAACCACCCACCAGGGGACCTTTCTCTAAGACCCTTACAACTAACTTACCTTTCTTACCTTTAACTCCAGGGGGACTTATAATTAGTCACACAATAAAATATATTCGGCTAATTTTAAATATCGGTTACGTGATAGGTACGAGTTGCGTGACCAATAAAAGGCACATTTGCATTTGAAAGAAAGAAAGAAATTTAATCCTATTAAGATTTTGACCGGACTTTCACTGGCAGATAGTTAATGTTATAAAGAGTAATCCCCACGGGTGAAACCGCGGAGCGCAGCTACTAATTTATAAATGGTTTCGGCTGTAGAAGTCGATAATTATAAGCCTTAATATCGTTCACACAAGTTATGACCATAGTCAAAGTCAATCAAAGTACCTAGGTCACGGTCAAGTCAAAAGCTAGGCCCAGTAAAGTGACGAAGGCTTTATTACAGATTTCTATGGAGTTGGTAAGAACGCGAAAAATCTCTTTTCACAACGCTATAATATATACCGTTTTACTACTCGCTCGTGCACGATAATATGAATTCTTCACGGTGGATAATCCACCTTTATTACCCACTAGCTTCTGCCGCTTAGAGCCTCATGCAAACCTACGGGCTATCATGTTCATCTCACCGCCAGCGGCACATGCCAACATTTTCCGTGACTATGCGACCTGGGTATTTAAATTACTTCATCAGCATCGTTTTAGGACATACCCGGGTTTAAATTACTTATGGTTTTCCAAATAGTCTCACTGGGGGCTCCGACCAACTTAAAATGAATGGATGGGCCTAAAAGAAGCGCATTTGTGAAGATTGCAAAATGAGCGCCGCCGTTCACTTCGTTTCAGTCGATCTCTAGCCGTAGGAAGTGCAACACAAGACTATTGTTACATAATAACGAAACATGAGACAAAATTATGCCTTCGTGTGTTTTCTCACATGGTATAATAATATTCTCCGCCAGGTATAATACTCCCGTCCCGCAATGATGTCATGATGTCAATTTACAACAGGTTCGAGAGAGATGACGATACACCACGTAACAGCTGATTGGATAAAGTGGCAAGTGGGCAGTGACGTATTCTGGGACAACTGCCAGAGTAGAAGACCTTGTTTTCTTTGATCATGCTTTCCCGAAGTGTAAAAACACAACAAAACACCGCAATCTATTTTTTGTAACAAATGTACTGTACGTGATTATAATGAGGTGTTTAAGTATAATGTCCGACGGTTTAGACTTATTTTTACTTCGCAAGTTCAATGGTTATGGCCTGTCCATCAATTTTTTTGTCGAAGACTGGGTTATATGTTATATTAATATATAACATAATTATAACCTATGTTATATTAATAATAAACACCCTGAAAATTTACCCCATTTTCAGGATGTTTATTAATAATATAACAGTGGAAAAACATAATATTGTCAATGGAAATATGTATACAGGTCGGGTCATAAATAAAAAGCAAATAATAACAAAGTAATTTCTATGAGTTTGTCATAAATTCCACGTATGTTAATACAAAGATCACGTATCCGCCGTTAAGATTACTATTGTTAGTTATCAGCAAACAAACATACAAATAAACCATTATCTTTGAGTATGATAATCTGAGACTCGACGGAGTGACGATATACCTACGTTAGGCAGCGGATATGGGCTGGAAGCTCAGACCAAACAAACAAGGGAAATAATACCATAGCTTAGTACAATTATTATCGATCTAGTTTAAAATGTCTTAAATTTAAAAAAAAATACTCAAATAACATAATAACAAATAAAATAATCAAATAACACAAATACTATTCCTACCGCTTTCCCCACACTGAGAAACTTGTAGTAAAACCAATGAAGTAATATTCCACATGCAAAAAAGTGCGACAAGGTCACCTGCTGGGTGAGTTTGTCGCATCAAGTCTGATTTAGGCCAGATGCATTCGCACCCGCCACGCCACCTTGCCATATCTCCCTTGTTTGTCTGTTCTGAGGTTGGAAGCGATAAGTCGAAGATCGGGCAAGTTGACGTGGCAATGGGCAGGCCACATCGCTCGAACCGATAACCGATGGGGAAGAAAGGTTCTTGAGTGGAGACCACGAAACGGAAGACGCAGCGTAGGTAGGCCTCCCACTAGATGGACCGACGACATAGTGAGAGTCGCTGGCATCCAGTGAATGCAGATGGCAGGCTGTCGTTCAGTGTGGAGGTTAAAGGGGTAGGCCTATGTTCAGCAGTGGATGTTTTCTGGCTGATGATGATGATGATGATATGGAGTAAAATTGTGATTTTCTTTGTCACCATTTTATTTTACCTACGATACGACTTCGGAGGTCTTCAGGTGGCCATTATAATATGCAGATTACACGCCCTTGTACTTGAATAGGTCCTTGTACTTTATCATAGACTAGCGGTCCGCCCCAGCTTCGCACGGGTATATATTATAGCCTATGTCACCCGGGGATAGTGTAGCTTCCCATCAGTGAAAGAATTTTTCAAATCGGTTTAGTAGTTTCGGAGCCTATTCAATGCAAACAAACAAACAATCAAATCTTTCCTCTTTATAATATTATTATTATTACTAGTAGGCCGCCCCTGCTTCGCACGGGCGAAGCCGAGGTATATAGCCTATGTCAACCGGGGATAGTGCAGCATCCCAACAGTGAAAGATTTTTTCAAATCGGTTCAGTAGTTTCGGAGCCTATTCAATGCAAACAAACAAACAAACAAACAATCAAATCTTTCCTCTTTATAATATTAGTATAGATGAATATACACTTTATTAAAGAAATGACCGTAATATTAATTGATGAAATCACTAAAATATTTTTACGATATAATTTGGTCCGCGCACTGTTTGTACAAAAGATTTGACGATATTTTTTTACGAGAAATAACAATTTTGTTTTCGTAGTGATTCTGGGGACATTTTCATTATCTTATATTGAGGAAAAGTGGTCTCTGAAATGTGCAGGGCTATTCGGAAAAGGTGTACTAGGCTGAAAGTGACGCATGGTATTCATGATTTTGAAAATAAATCTGGATAAGTGCGCGTCAGGGTCGCACACTGAGGGTCCCGTACCACCACATAACTTGTTAGGTACTAAAGTACAAAAAAATAGGTCAAAAAGACAAAATCCCATCAACGCCCAGGCATTCACCCATCCAAGTATCGACCACGCCCGACGTTGCTTCACTTCGCTGATCGCAAGACAGACAAACGGTTAGACAGACAGACAGACATCGTTAGCTTAATAATAGGGCCCCGTTTTTACCCTTGGGATACGGAACCCTAAAAAATGGTACTAAAATAATGAAATCTTGAATTAAGTATCAATTTAATAAAAGCAGTCCTAGGCATGATGACAATTTTTTTTTATTACCTCATAAAAAAGCTGATCATAAATAGAGCACATCAACGAAAACATAATTAAAATTAGTTCAAAAATAAATAAGATATTTAAAGCATGTGCGCGGCTGCGATCGGCCGCGATGCACGGAAGGCAACCTTTTTGGTACTACGAGCCCCTCTCGGCTTAGCTTATCCTTACCGAGGAGCCCGGTATTATTTTTTATTTCTATCTCGCCTTGAAATGGCGCTTATCTCCGTTTACTTACATAAATATAAAGATGTAAATTGGGAGGATAAATGTTTTATGAGATAATCGACAATCTAGCTGGTACTGTTACAAACATTGTAGGTAGACGTTGTTTGTACTCTTACGTATTCTGTCCAATTTTCTTGAGTAACTCACTGTTTTAATCTAACTTTCAGACGTCGGATTAAATATAGGCCACTTTTTATTTTATTTGTTCCTGTGGGATAATGGGTGAAAAAGCGGAGCGCTGCTAGTATGGTTAGGAAACTTACTACAATATATTTTTTTTCTTCTATGGCAAGTGCCTTTATTAACTAAACAAAATACCTACAAGCTAATACTAACACTACAAATACAGTTAGACTGCCCATAGACCATTGAAAGTCTAAAGATAATCCAAATGCTCAAGCCCAGTACCAGTTGGCAACGTACCCAGCATGTTGGCGGGTTTACCACGCTGAATGGCAATGCTTATGCGTTGAACCAGAAACATGTCAGCATTTTGGTCACGCGTCCAATTAACCAGGCGTTCTGAAATATTTTTGAAAATGAGGTGTGTCTTACTACAATATGTACCTATCTATTTACAATGTTTTTATTATTAATATATTAAATAACTATACTAACTATAACCGTGCTCATGTTACGTTGATAAAAAGTACTAAATTTATGAACATAAGTTGTAGAGAATTTAATCCTCTACAATATTTATAAATATACTAATAGCATAAAATGCATAGAAAACGAGATATTACCAAAAAATGGGTAAAAATATTTTTATTGACCTTTGACGTTTGAATATCTGTAGACACCACAGATCTAATACCTATAGATTTTCAATGAGCGTGGCTAGCTCAGTGCCTCTCGCTTCAACAAGGTGTGTTGCCACATTAAAATTATTTGCTATAAGTTAGGGTAATTTACCTAATATGATGGGTAGTGAATCTTCAATGAGTAATTTTGGAAACAATACTACCTTTTAAATATTTATTGTTTATACACTATCTGCTGCAACCCGCGGTACTACCTGAAATTTTCTGGTAAGAAAAGCACGTTGTCTGCCCTCATGACATACCCTATCGTCCTGACAAAAACCGTAATAGATAGCCAGTTGACTTAAATTTTCACAGAATGTGTAATACTAAGGCTGATTAACTAAGAAATAAAAATATTCTAAACTAAAGGGGACCCTATTACTAAGTCTAAATTGGCTGTCTGTCTGTCCATCCTACATTTAAACGGCTGTATCTTTCGAACCGTAATAGATAATCAGTTAGAATTTTCATGTATATGTAATATTACGGTGGATTAATTAAACATAATAAAAAAAGCTAAAACGGAACGGGGTATTTTTGGATTTGTTCTATTGTAAAAACGGTAATCCGTACAAGCGTGAAATTTTGCGGATTATAGTGAACATAAGTAAAACAACTAATAATAAACACTGGCCAAGTGCGAGTCAGTGACAAATTTCTGTTTACCACCAAGCTAAACAACGTCGGGCGCGGTCGAACTTGGATGGGTGACAGCCTGGGCGTGATGTTGTCTTTTTGTATTTTGTGATTGTAAAGAACCATCAGCGCGCGAGCCCGACTCGCGCTTGGTCAGTAAATTTTTTTCATGAATGGAATTACGAATAACATTCCAAATAATTAGATAAATAGATAAAACTCTTTAATGTTTATAGTACAAATTTCGCGAACAGCGCGTAGCTTTTTGAGTCGGTTCGCCGAAATCGCCTTTTGCTTTTCCTGCTTCATAATTCTGGCCTCATTAGTATATATTTGATACTAACATTCACCATATTCACATGGGCATAGAAGGGTCGGTGTTTTGCACTTCTTGTAATGTGCCAGCTTTTTTGACTGTACATGTACATTGGTTGGAAAGAAATCTCAATCAATTTTGTTTTTTTCGGCTGGTAAAATATTTTCATCATCATAAGAAAGTTTTCTAATTTTTGGTGGCAAAAGAACTTATCGATGGTATTTCTACTGAATAATCCTCAATATTCGCATTAGGCAAGTGCATTGTTAGTACGGCAAACGGAATTAAATAATTAATATCTCTTCTGACAATGGATCCGGCATTGAAATGGTTCGGAAAAATTCTACCATGTCTTGCTGGCACCCAACTTTCACGACCGCGTAGCACATTCATTTCATTCGAAAGACAGGATCAATTGGAAACCTGCAGAACGAATAATTTATGTTAGATGCGGTGGGTAATTTCTTTCATAAACTGGCAACATTAGTCATAATTCTTCTAAGTGAATAATTTGATAAAATTCATAGAATTAGACCACAAATCGATCCAAAAACTGACTAATTATGAAAATATGTTTACAAATTGATATCCTGAATGTCTTTAGGTGATCGCTACAAGCGTTATTATGTTTACTTACTTGTGAAATAATATTTCATTGTTTTGTCTCTCACTGCGCTTCTTGCAGCCCAAAATGCCACACCCAAGCATTGTAGAACCATTTTTACAGTTATTACTCAGAGAAAAGACGCACATAACACATTAAATCACCAAAATAAGCCAATAAATAATATTCTGACCCGTTTTGTTTGGCATTGAATCGTCAGATTTTGACATTTCGGATCCAAAAAAGAGGCCACGCCGATAAGGACAAAAAAGTCTATCTATGTCCTTTTTGTACTTGTGCTGAGCTGTATCAATTTGTCTCTTTCAATCTTCCGATCTGAAATATATTGCCGATCTGGTTGTGTATATCTGTGGTAGACACGGACACCCTACGATAAGTAGATTTCGAGACAAGTATTAAAGTGTCAAAATGAAGGTTTATACAATTTTATAGCTGACTATCTCTCATTCCGAGATTCTTGCCCTCATTTGACTAATTTTCCTGAACTAAAATTGATTACACGGAAAGAAGATATGGTTGATATTCCGAGAACCGGTACGAAGGGCTTTGATTCCACATTTATTATGCGAGCTGCTAGTCTGTGGAATTCGCTGCCTGAGTGGGAGTTCCCCGATAGTTACAATCTGGGTGTCTTCAAGTCGAGAGTGAATAGGTTTCTTCTAGGCAAGCGTGCTCCATCGTAGGCCGCATCATCGCTTAACATCATGTGAGTTGGCGGCCAAGCGCAAGCCTATTTATAATAAAAAAAAGAATTTAAAAAAAGAAGACTATTCGGCCGAATGCCGCGTCGCCATTATCAGCTGCTGTTCTCGTTTTTTCTTTCACTCAGCAATAGAACCACGGGTTTTAACGATTTCGAACGATTTTTCATGGAAATATTTAAAGGGCCAGATAGTGTCATATGCCACTGTTTATCCCAATAAGATGAGCTATTCCTGAAGAATGTTCCACGCGGGTGAATCCATGAGACGCAGTTAGTATCTAATAAACTACTGTACCTATTTTCATAAGATCTTCACTACTCCTAAATCCAATATACCTACTGTTTTAAAGTAAATTAAAGCGGTATAACTATCGCTGTTAATTGTAAAGCGAAAAAGGTTATGGCGTATAGTTTAGAACACGTGCTAGAAGAATATAAAATCACGATTGTCCTCAAATATTCAGTCCAAATGCAGACAGCAACCACTTCAAGGGAAAACCGTTTACAAAGTCCACAAGCTAGCACCACTGAATATAAATAAACAGATGAAAACTCACATCATTTTCTCAAACACCAATATAATTATGAAGAACTCGCTTCTTCTATGCAAAGAGGTTTGATTATTATGTTTCCTTTAAAAAGAGGCGAATGCTCAGAGGTTATCTAAGGCTTACAATATTTAGTAAAAGTACAACAATACAACTTACAATAGAATTAAAAAAAAACATTGGTTTACAATGTTGGCATCTCAATTTTTTCCATGTTTTTTTGGATCATTTTAATAATATGCAAAAATTACCCCAAAATATTTATGTACTGATGTATGACTAGATACTGACATTAATGCGACGTGGACAGTAATGATATTGCACGTACAAGTACACTGCTCTCTCGTGGGTACATTAAAGTTACACTTCCGTTCAGTACATCGCGGCCGATCGCCGCTCGCGTCTGACGCACGCGTCTAACGCGCGCGGCATTTGTACACTATGAAAATGTATGGCAATACTTATGTATTGTCGCATCAGCCGCGCGCGTTAGACGCGTGCGTCAGACGCGAGCGGCGAAAATGCATATGAAAATGTATGGCGCCGATTTCGAGGTATGCGACAGACGCGCGCGGCCGTTGACTGACATCACATGTCATACATTTTCATAGTGCGAGTATTGTCACATCAGCCGCACGCGTTGCAAGGAAGTCTACTTTTACCATCACGCAGCCTCCAGTCCGCCAGAGAGCTCCGAAACTATTCACAGTGATGAATGGCAGGTATGTGAAAACAAATAGTTATCCATCTGGCCGTCCGTAGTCTGCAAGCCGGCCCAGATCGATGGGCCGAATCAATCATTCAGGCCTCCTGGCAGACGTCGCTGATGAAGACGGATATTGGAACAGCTAATATCTACAACTTGAGGTGAACATTATATTAGTATTTGTGGAACGTTGTTTGTTTCTCAGACAGGTTTCTTTGTACAGGATTAGTTCTCTCCTGGGGTGATGGTCCAGGACACAGAACTATACCGGGGTATATAGATAGACACCGCGACCACGTCACGTTGTGGGTAAACACAGCGTGATACATCTCTATATCTTCTCTACGTAGTATAAATTTAAAGTCGCTTTCCGCGTCTATCTGTCTGTCTGTATGTCTGTATGGTCGCTAACTCCTCCTAAACCACGCAACGGATTTTGATGCGGTTTTCACCATTAGTTAGATGCATTTTCACGGAAGGTTTATATATATATAAAAAGCGATTCGCCCCGGCTTCGCTCGTAAATTACACCCGTGCGAAGCCGCCGAGCGGGCGGGTCGCTAGTAGATAAATAAAATAAATAAGTACAATAAAGAAATGCTCAGCTGCGGTCAAGG
This sequence comes from Agriopis marginaria, assembly GCA_932305915.1. Taxonomy (NCBI): domain Eukaryota; kingdom Metazoa; phylum Arthropoda; class Insecta; order Lepidoptera; family Geometridae; genus Agriopis; species Agriopis marginaria. Next base: position 11,780,684 of record OW029914.1, on the reverse strand, counting down.
TTTATACAGTACTTTTCTCAGAGAATGTGCTGAAATTCAAACTGTACGGAGGTCTGTAGAATATTTTATATGAAAAAACAGTTGTAGTGATTTTCCGGATACATAGACATAGACGTAGACGTAGACATAGACATGATTTATTTGTGGCAAAAAATACAATAATTATAATGATAAAAATAACTTTAAATTTAAACTAATCTTAACTAGAGCTTATTATATTTTTTTGTCACAAACCGACTCCAACTCAGCAAGATGCCGGTCGTAAGCAAGCGGCGCTGGTCTTCCGTTGTGATGAGATTCAGTGGATTCAGTGGTAATCCAATGAGATTACCACTAATGTGCTCGATCTTTTAGGCCCAAGAATATTTGAGAAAAATATCTTTCTAAGCTACATTTAAACGAGCTTATCTGTATTCCCGTGCTAGTGTCCGTGCCGCAGCGTGTTGTGTGACTCGGTCTTAAGCTTACAAACTACATAACAGAGATACTTCACAGAGAGCCGAACATTATATGAAGCGTGAACTCGAGTCATTTAACACGAGTTTCCAATAATCGTTCACATGTGTGCGTCACGCGTTCTATCCGTCATTATATCCGTTATTATCCGTTAATTGACGACAGACGCCGTTCAGTTCGTACTCACTCGTGTGTGAACGGATATGGGGCTTATTATATCAGCTTTAGCACACGGCTCGGCTTGCGTTAAGTGTGGGGATCTACGAGCAGCTTATAACTTTATTGAAGGCCGTCTTTTCCCACTTTTAGCAATTTTGCTCTTTCTAGGTTTAGTTTCATCATCATCATCAGCCAGAAGACGTCCACTGCTGAACATAGGCCTCCCCATTTAACCTCAACACCGAACGAGAGCCTGCCTTTTGCATCCACTGGATGCCCGCGACTCCCGATCCCGATCCCGATCGCGATGGTAGGTTTAGTTTGTCTACTTCCAATAGTGTCCAAAAGTGTCTCCAATGTAGTCCATTGGCATCGATTCTGATGTACTCTAAACTAAACTAAATTTGACAGGTCTAAAATTGTTTCCATACTTCTCTCACAAGTTAAAATGAAAAGAGAGGCAGATAATTTTAGTCCTGTCAGATTGGTTTAGTTTAGTGTGTGGTATGACAGAATCGACGTCATAGCGTAGTTCATTGGTGTCAGAAAAGTTTCTTAGTGCGTGAAAAGTTTGTAGGTAAGTGAGCCGTTATTTTTTTTCTACTATGCTTGTAGTGATGACATATGATACTGAGACGTGGTCCTTAACTGTTGGCCTTTTGGAAAAACTCAGAGTCACACAGTGGGCAATGGAGAGAGTCATGCTCGGAGTTTCATGCGAGGTAATATCCGGAACGTGGATATTCGCCAAAGAACCAGAATCACCGACATAGCTGTTAAAATTTGCAAGTTAATAGGCAATGGGCTGGCCACATCGCTCGAAGAACGATAACCGATGGTAAGAAAGATTCTTGAGTGGAGACCCCGAACCGGAAGACGTAGCGTAGGTAGGTCTCCCACTAGATGGACCGACGACATTATGAGAGTCGCGGGCATCTAGTGGATGCAAAAAGGGGGGGGGGGGGGGGCTATATTCAGTAGTGGACGTCTTCTGGCTGTTAATGATGACTAGTAGTTTCTGCGTAAAATAGTTTCGCGGTAGGTATATTGAAATTAAAATGTATGAAAAATTGTGATATTTGAACACGAATTATAATTGTACTACGACATATCTCCCTTGCTTGTCTAATCTGAGGTACCTATCTATACTAATATTATAAAGAGGAAAGTTTGATTGTTTGTTTGTTTATTTGCATTGAATAGGCTCCGAAGCTACTGATCTGATTTAAAAAAATCTTTCACTGTTGGAAAGCTACACTATCCTCGAGTGACATAGGCTATATTATATTTTCAAAAAAAAAAAATTGATCCTTACTAAAACTCCAATATTACCCGTGCGAAGCTGGGGCGGACCGCTAGTATAATATAAACTACAATAAGTTAACTACGAGTTTACCAACATGCTTGTGAGTAATAGGTTAAGTTTATTAAATAAACAATTGATTGATTTATTGATATGCTTGAAGGAGATGGCTACTCTATCACTAGAGTGGAAAATAAACTTTTGTTAGTAAAACATACTTCAAAGCTTTTCCTACAAGTGTATAATGAATATAATGCTTCAATTATGAACAAGTTTGATTTAGTAAAATATTGGTTATCTTATTACAAACCGTGGAAGAACAATACGCCCACTCGAGTATCAATATGAATTAATATAAGTACCTACCTACCTATGTGGTATTTCAGTTGAAGTTAAATTAAAGCTAACCGTGGGCGAGACTCGGCCGTCTCGTGAAGTATACAGGCAGTATGAGCTGCTGCTCTCTGTATTTTATTTACTAGTATATTATTTTACTTTTTTTTTTTCTTTTTTTTTTTTAATTATTTTATTTGTTTTTTTTTGTGTATTTATTACGTTGGGCTGCCGTTGAGGATGCAAAAAACCAAGAACTGATTTGTATAATTAATTTAATATTTACATTGTACATTAAAATTTTATATAATTAAAACGACTGCTAATTTTGATGTATGAAACTAAAGTGACCTCTCCTTCAAACAATTAGAATTAAAGCTAACTACACTATGTCGCAATCTGCCGAAGTTCTCGCGACGCGCCAATGCACAGGGTTTCTGGGTATCGCCTGATGGATGTAGGTAGGTGTTGCGAAACGTGGCGCTGGCCGGCTTCCTGGCACCATCGGCATGGTGTGTCATCAATTGCCGCGATAAACTTGCACTTAACAAGTGTCCATTTTGTGATAAAAGTCACACAAACACTGTCAATTTTGTGATAATAGTCACACAAAACACTGTCCATTTTGTTATAATAGATTTTGTGTATACTATATGTTTTAGTTGTAAACCGACGACTAAAAAACATACACAAAATCTATTATTGTTTGTTGCAACATAAAATGAGGAGCTCAATGAGGAGTACTGTTTTTTTATGTTCCACGGTAGCTGTTTTTTTAGTTCTTTTTATGGTTTTCAATACAATTATGCTGCTTCTAAGGTGAAAAGTTAGGGGAGGAATCTCCCGGTTTGTTGATCGTTCACCCAGTTCTAAACAACAATTACGTGTGCGTGTGTTCGTGAATCTTCTCCTAAAGGGTTTGACCAATTTTGATGTTTTTCGTTTTTTTAGAAACGTCACCTTTGAGCAATGAAGATATAAGCACTTGACTGCTCATCCTTTACCCCGCCGTAAGCCAAAGTTACACTTTTTTAGCATAACCTTTTCGAGGCCAATCTTAGGCGCGGATTGAATGAATGATGTTATGTCCCCCCACTTTCCCCCCAAGTGACTGGCTTGGCTTATACCGTCCACAAACAAATTACGACTCGTGTGTGATCAAGTGGTTTATTATCTTTGACTTCGAGTATCCGGTGCATCGTGAGATGTCCTTACTGTTACCACTGTCTCAAGAGAATGTAGGCGTCAACAGCGGAATGCAATATAAGGGAATGATCTGAGGCTCTAAGTGATTTCCATTGAATAAATAAAACTAAAGTTCTTATTGCGGAAACAATATTGAATACCAGTAGTGGTTGACTTCCGACAGTAAATTGTAATCGTTTAGGTTTGACCTTAGAAAACTGTTCTTATAGCGTGTTCGAGTTGGGATCCGCTTTTCTGGTGTCTCTAGTGCATATAAGCAGGACAGAGTTAACGAGACAGAGACAGATAGAGACAGAGAGAGAGGGAGAGAGAGGGAGAGAGAGGAACATAAAGACTGCTAATGATGAAGACCAGCTTTCCAACCGAACATAATTAATATAAAATCATTGATCAGAGAACGTGTCGGGTGTCGTAACGATGTCTGATAAATGGGCGACTGAACATGTCCGGTAAATTCTGAGGGATATTAATTATACAGAGCGACCGGCTCTGTAGGGTTTACTGGGGGAGCCAATGTCGTAGTTTTTGAACATAAATGCTGGCCTCGCGTGGAAAATATTAGTTCCACCATTTGTTCAACTTGATAGATAAGTCGGTCGCTCTGTGCAGCAGTCATCTATTGGCAAATCTATCAATTATTATTAGGATATTGTGTCATAGCTCAGTGTTTATAAGGGTGGGTTGCACCATAGTATAGTTAAAGTTAAGGTTTATGACAAATTTGACAATAACAATAACGCTGACTTAAGCAATTACCGCAAAATGCGTTGCACCAGCGTATTTACTAGCATAGTTACCGGGGTCGCAAGTGAAGTGAGTGCTTATTTACTCCAGATGCATAGCTGGAATTATATTTTACTAGCGACCCGCCCGCCCGGCTTTGCACGGGTGTAATTTATGTGCGGAGCAGGGCCGGGTCGCTAGTTATATATATAAACCTTCCGTGAAAATGTATCTACCTAATTGTGAAAACCGCATCAAAATCCGTTGCGTGGTTTAGGAAGAGTTAGCGGCTATACAGACAGACATACAGACGGGGAAAGCGACTTTAATTTATACTATGTAGAGAAGAGAAGAGATGCATCTGACAGATATTTAAAATAAACAATAGCGAAACGTGCAGTTACGGTTAACAGTTAAAATTATGACATCATTTAACAATTGTCAGATGGTGCAACAATTTTTTTGCCTAACTGGTAGATACTTTAACTGTAACATCCAAAAAGTAAGATGGTGCAATCCATCCGAAGTGTTTTTTTTTTTTGAGTCGCAAAACTTTAAAATGATATAAAACACATCCTAAATCATGGTCGCGATATTGACTTTAATTAATAGAAAATGTAATGCTATTTGTCACATTAATTCGTGTTCACACCGTAGAGAGAGATACTGAATCTATGGTTCACACAGATCATAATAATTACGTATGTGAGCACACGCACACAAAGACAAATTACAGAGCAAACTGAACATAGCTGTACACTTGCGTTGTAGGAAGAGATAGACCGCCTCTCTCCGCTTCCCTTCCCTTCCCTTGCATGTTTGGGTAGATTGAACTATCGTGGGAAAGTCGTGTGTAGGTAACCACACAAAGTTAATAAGTAATATTATAATCAAAACTCGAATATGTATTTGTCAGAACATGTCATTATAGGGACACATACATACAAAGTAGCATCGTCAGGGTCGTACAAATTTAACCAATCGATCGTACAATATGATTGTACTAGGGTGTGAGTCACAGTGTGAGTGTGACATATAGATGGACGGACAGATACTAAAACCTCATTATATTACCATTTTGTTATGAAGTTTTGAGAGACCAAAAGAGCCCACCAAACTTGAGGGGTTTACTGATAGCTAGAGCCTCTTATACCTTGACGGTTTTAAATCAATTTTATTAAGTTGAATTACAATATTTCAGCTGGAAAAAAATACATGTCACAGATACATCTGTGTTAGAGTTTATGATTTGGTTCAAAACACGATAGAATAAACTTGCTACGATCAAAAAAAATAATTAAACAAAGTCGACTTAATTAATTTTTTTCATTTATGTTCTAATGAAAGCTCGTAACAACCTGGAAATTGCATGTACTGAAAGGCAAGTTTATTAAAAAAATGTTTATTTGGATAGATTTTTGATAGTGAATAGTGTAGTTTTTTAGTGAAATTAAAAGCGTAAAAAGGACGCGAGAATTTTGACGCGCCGCGTTCAGTGCCGCACCAGGCGTCATCGAGGTCGGACCTATGTTCGTTTTTGCCGTTGCATTCCCCCCCGCGGGTGTCCTGACTCTAGCGTGGCAATATACATCGTCGCTATAAGTTGGCGGGGGCTGAGGAAGCTTTTTGATGCCTACGCGATATCGCGTCGCGATCGGATAACCGGCCGTTATTGTATTGTCATCCAGATTACATAATTATCTATAGAGTGTACACAACGTGTAACAAAATGGTGTGGTAATACCATAGACTAACATGTTACTGAAGAGTACGTATATACTTCACCATTACAAATGACTTTTACTATGCGATCAACTCTGAAATGGCGAAAAAAAACAGCTGTTCCATACATTTTCATCATCATCATTTCAGCCATAGGACGTCCACTGCTGGACCTTCTGCATCCCCTATCGATCTCCTAAAGAGCCGGTTGGAAGCGGCCTGCATCCAGCGTTTCCCTGCGGTCTCTTTTAGGTCGTCTGTCGGAACGTGGTCTCTCACTATGGTCCTCGTAAGCAAGCTCAAAGTCGCACAACGAGCTATGGAGAGGGCTATGCTCGGGGTTTCTCTACGAGATCGAATAAGAAATGTGGAGATCCGTAGATGAACGAAGGTTACCGACATAGCCCACCGGAAATCCAAGTTGAAGTGGCAGTGGGCAGGGCACATATCACGCAGAAGAGATGGCCGATGGGGCCGAAAGGTTCTCGAATAGTGACCACGGACTGGTAAACGCAGCGTAGGATGTCCATACATTTTGTGGAGTGTCAATGACCGTTTTCTATGGGAGAGCTGTTTTTTTTTGCGATTCCATATTAAATTTGATCTCATAGGAAAAGTTGTTCTTATTGATGAGTGCATACATACCTTCAGTACTATACCTTTTAGTTACATGTTGTATACTTGTATATCACCGTTTTCTATGTAACAGCTGATATTTTTTTTAGCGTCAGGGTCGGTTCCAAATTGTTGATAATTATGTGTATTATGGACTCCTTTCGGCTTAGTTTTATATTTATTTTATGTTTATGCCATAGGTTCCAAACAAGCAGACGGGCCCCCTGATGGTAAGCAGTCACCGTCACCCAGTACACCCTTTCTGCCAAAACCTCTATTTTCTATAGGAAACGCCCGGTAAAATGTACCAATAATACAACAAAATACTCCCAACTGACGAGACTAAAATTCATCACCAGCCCTACAAAGTTTTACACATATTTATACGTGCTGTTAATTCTGTTAACGACTGTACTTTCCAATACCTTTGTATCGTTACCGAATGCTATCATTTGTTACGTTGGAAAGGGATGGATGCATGCTTCTGTACGCGAGGGAGGGAGAATGAAGAACTAATTGATCAAGGGTTTTATTAATTGAACTGTGGCTTCTTTGGAGCGTTAAAATAATGAGACACAATAGATGTCTCTCTTTGTGTTAACAACCATTCATTTGAGCTTACAAAAATACTTACTGAGACTAAACCATTCTTGTGTAACAGTTCAAAGTAAAATGCTTTCAAATGGAGAATAAAAGTATGACACTTACTGGCTTCGTCCAAAATAAAAACAACGGACGGGCCCAGAAAAAGCATTTTTGAACATGAGCGCCGGCGCTCACTTCGTTTCAGTCGGTCTCTAGCCGTAGAAAGTGCGGCACAAGACTATTGTTACATGATAACGAAACATCTGACAAAATTATGCCTTCGTGTGCTTTCCCGAAGTGAATACATAACAAAAACCGCTATCAATTCTTTGTAACAAATGTACTGTACATGGTTATAATTAGGCGTTGAAGTATATGTCCGACGGTTTTGACTCGTTTTTACTCGAAGGAAAAAAGTATGACACTTACTGGCAATATTTGTTGCATAAAGAATATCGTTGGTTTAAGATTGTTGGAGGTCGTTGTTGGTTGTAGTTGGTCGTCCAGCTGCAAGATGAGTCGACGATATTGTCACCATCGCGGGTCGAACCTCGATTAGTACAGGACTGAGGCACATAGCACAGCAAAAGAGAGGGCTATCCCCAGCAGTGGGATAAGGCAGGCTGTGGATGATGATGATGAAAGTAATTTTACAAGCTTTTATTTAACTTGCAACGTTTGTTTGTTTAGGTCGAATCTTATAAGCTGAATTAGAACCAGTTCCTCCTAACAGATTTTGCTGATATTTTGCAAAAACCTCAAGTTCTGGTGACAATACAATGATTTTTTTTTTTAATCGCGAAAGTTTAAAAATTACTAATACAATGATTTATGCAATACTCGAAATTATTATAATATTTTCAAAATATCCGCCAAAATCATACTAATATCATAAATGCGAAAGTGTGTTCGCTTGTTACTCTTTCACGCAGCAACAGAGCAACGGATCGACCTGATTTTTTGCATAGTTCAAGGGTTGGAAAGTGACATAGGCTACTTTTCATCATCATCATCATCATCATCATCACCATTTTTCATCACTACGCGGGTGAAACAGAGGGGCGGAGCTAGCATTTAAATAAAAATTAAAAGCGTTTTATTTACATTATACGGGAATTACTCACGTAAGATTAAGCCGGTCACTCCGACTATAGTTTCAACCGCATTATAGACGGTCTTTTTCAAGGTGAAAAGGACCTTTCAAGGTGAAAAAACCAAGGTGGCTTTTTCGCGCTATAAATAAAATGTGTGAAAACCACGTCAGTTTCCATAATAAAATTAAAAAGCGTTGGGTATTTAATTTTATTTAAAAGCTTGTTAAAAATTGTTTATACAAATAAAACTTGTTATATTTGAAGGGTTGTGCACTTTAAGTTTGACTATTTTAAGTAAAATAGACAATTTAAAAATTCGAAGACTGACAAGATCATATATCTACGTCATCTGGGTTTACGCCACGAGCGCGCTTTTACGACTTACAAGACCCTTGTTATTTTTTACATTTTTTAAAGCGACCATAGCTTATCTTTAAGTGTGCTCCGGACGCAAACCACGCGTATGGCACAGGTATAACATTTAAATTAAATATGATGAAAATAATTCGTTTTTTTTTTTTACAAAATCGTTCTACATTTAAAACGTTTAAATCTTGTGTGTACGTTGGCATTGCCTATATGATTATTTTTGCACAGCATTTTTGCTGTTGAACCATATTCATATTTGGGTTTTTCAATTTATGTTTAATTAAGTTCAAATTAAAATTGATGAAATGAAGTTTTTTAGACGTGATAACGTCTTATAAATCGATGAACGAAGGCTGCACCCACAAAAATTGTCACGTTCCGCTTGAGCCGCGCGTGCAAGCGAGAGCGCGGAACAAGCGATAGAGAGGCACGATCGGCATAAGCGTTATCACGTAAAAGTATCGTCCGTAAACCGACTTTATAGACAACCCCCTTTTTTATTTATTAATAGGCTTGCGTTTGACCGCCAACTCGCCTGATGTAAAGCGACGATGCGGTCTACGGTGGAGCACGCTTGCCTAGAAGAAACCGATTCACTCGTGATTTAAAGACACCCAGATTGTAACTATCGGGGAACACCCATTCAGGCAGCGCATTCCACAGACTAGTAGTTCACACAATAAAACTGATAGGGCATGTTCTGATTTTCAGTTTTCAATAACTGGTTCGTTCTTCCGATAAGGTATTTAATTATTCATAGTCTGTTATTGATGATTGTCTGTGGTACCGCCCATCACTTCAGTTCGCTAAGGTTATGTCAAGGTAGTTTTGAAACGCCCCACAAGGCTGAAAATAGCTTTGAAAATGTCGTTTGTTGCAGATCAATAAACGCAAACGTGCCGTAATCATTTATGTGGTAACAACGAGTAAAATATAAATCGTTTGTATTGAATGTAACAGCATTTAATATAATATTTATATTAGTATAAACTTAAACCTTACCTAAACGAGAGCCTAAATACTTATTTATTCCTATATTTGTTTTCTACTGCGCTAACAATTAAAACTACATAAGAATCTATCCTTTATTTGAATACTTAACTATCTATAAACTAGGAATAGGTATAGGATGTTTAATAGGCGGCGCTCGCGCCGCGACGCTTGCCGTCCATATAAATATACGCGAGCGCCTCCTATCGTCAGTTCGCCGCGCGCCGCTGGTCGGTGCGCGCGTCTAACAATGCACCGCAGATTCATGCCGCCACACATACAATACAAAAAAGCTGTTCTATAGAAAACGGTCATTGACACTCGACAAAATGTATGGAACAGCTGTTTTTTTTTTCGCAATTTCAGGGTTGGTCCCATACTAAAAGTGTTTCATAATGATAAATACAATTACCTTCTTTTGACTTCGAGAGTGTTCCCCATACACCCTGTATACCCTAAGAAAAATTACATTATGTAAAAACGAAATTTGTTTCAAAATAAATTAATTAATTTGGGACATTTTTGCAAAAGATGGATATACCGATGACCTGACAAAATTCAAAGATTTGTATTTGTTTATTCAATTAGTACGGCTTGCGCCAATTACACCAATGAGACAATTGTTACACAATATTATGATACTTAAAAGAAACTAAAATAGAAAAAATACTCAAAGGATAATTAAAGATGTACACTACTACAAAGTTCTCGGCGTGAACTTTGCGTAGGGTAACGTATAACAGCTCAAAATTACTTCTTATATAAATCATGTTACGTATTTACCCGTCGCTCTGGGGCCCGCGCAGTCCCAGTACATGCCGGGAAGTTCCACATTAACATTGGCAGCACGTCCAAGGCTTGCGGTAAAGGAGTGATAATGGTCGAATTTCCCTCCACCCGTGACGGGAATCATTAATAAGGGACTAACACGATGTAGAAATATGCCACGGAATTGATATATCACGCTCTCAGGGTGACAGGGAAGGACAAGATGAACGCGACATTGAATTAATCTTTTTATGCAAAAAATGCACATCTACAGGCGTTACTTGCCCTTTATCTTAGAAACCCCGTTTTTAGGGATACTAAATTCAAATTCATTAATTTCAGGCAACAAAACAAACCCATACATTACGTTAAAATTTACAACTCATATTAAATGAAATCAAAATTAATAGTGACAAAGCAAATGTAAAATAAAATAGTAAGTAAATAAACAATGACAAACAAACAATAATGTCAAATTAATAATATTGGCGAAATAATAATAAAGTTTGTCAATAAATTAAAAACAATAGAAACATAATACAATACAAATGTCACCAAAGATAATTAGTACTAAGTACGGCATCCAATGCATCGCTGGCATCCAGTGGATGCAAAAAGGCAGGCTGTCGTTCAATGTTGAGGTTAAAGAGAGAGAGGTCTATTCAGCAGTGGACGTCTTCTGGCTGATGATGATGATGACTAAATACAGCGCAGGATTACACGTGATGTGGGCTTATGTAGATGGTTGAAGGAATCACTGCTTTTATGACTTTAAACAATTTAATAATCTATACTAATATTATAAAGAGGAATGATTTGATTGTTTGTTTGTTTGCATTGAATAGGCTCCGAAACTACTGAACCGATTTGAAAAATTCTTTCACTGACGGGAAGCTACACTACCCCCGGGTGACATAGATTATAATTTATACCCGTGCGAAGCTGGGGCGGACCGCTAGTTCCCTAATAAACACAGTAGTTATAGGCTAAATTAATAATGATAGCTGGTGAATGCACCGGTCGCTGACGCTATATAGGCGCGATAGCCGCGGCCCGCGCGTAGTATTGCTGCGTTAGATGTTCGATAGTATCAACCAAGACCTAAAGCCTTTGTCACTTGCTCACAAATAGGCGGTCTGTTCTACCACAGTTACGAATTTGAGTCGGAACAAAGTCACACACATTTTTTTTAAATATTTGATAATGAATTATTAAATGTTCGACCTCAATGGAAGTCCATTAAATTTTCACAAAATATGACCAGCAAATGGACTAACCGTAAAATACTGTCAAATATCCAATTGACAACCTTGCCTTTACTCGAGTTGAATAGTCTTGGGTTTGACCGCCATCTCGCCTGATGCGGTCTACGGTGGAGCACGCTTGACTAGAAGAAACCGATTCACTCGTGATTTTAAGACACCCAGATTGTAACTATCGGGGAACTATTCAAGCAGGGTATTCCACAGGTTAGCAGTTCGCACAATAAATGTGGAATCAAACTTATATGGGTACAACAAATTGAACTTGGATTGAACTCGTCTAATGATTGAATCACAAGTAACCCCCGTCACCGTCACACATTAGAATATGCCCCGCGGCCAGGTCCGGGCTACCCAAGGGTCATATCATAATATATAGTTCCCGCCACACTTTATGGGTAACCATCTGACCATGTAGTCGTGACGCGGCATCTGGGCGTCGCAATAGAATCATATCAATACGAATACAAAATTAGTAACTACTCGCACCTTTGGCTTGAGCAAATACAAAACAATACAAACAATAACTCTTTATTAAAACACCAAAAAACAAAGATAACATAAACATTACAATAAAAATATTATCTACGCTTTTAACAGGCGGCCTTATCGCTTAAACCGATCTCTTCCAGGAAACCGTGCACGGAAAACATTTATATTTTTAAAAATGTTGCCTTAGTTAAAAAATACAAAAGTAAATACCTATGCAAATAACAACAAACAATCAATAGACTACAACAAAATATAACATACTTATTTATAAAAAAAAAATTGTATTGATAAATCAACAGGTGCTCAAACAAAGTTATTCGTATTATTAGAGCTGGTTCAAAACCACAGCTTAAGTCAACGAAATGTTCGTCCCTCCTCGAAAGCTTCTACAAAATAAAATAAAAAGTCACGTAAATCGATTTAAGATAATTTAGTTTCAAGTTTCAAGTTTCTTTATTTCATTGATACAAAAGCCACTAAATTTAATACTTAAAAATACCAAGCTAGTTACTTATTACCTATTATACTATTAAAAGTTGCACAAAACACGAGCAAATCATACACATATTTAAAAATGCACGCGCAATAGGTGGGTCAAAATATTAGTCACTTTGTTTCATGTTTTGCGTAGTTTGTAGGCGTACAAATGTATATACAAGTTCAAAGCCGCCATATTGCTTGGCGCGGGCTGTACGGGCTACCTCGGGGCTGAAATCCAATTCGCCATCTAATTTCATCTGCTCAGTTGTCGACTCAAATAGGTCAGCCGCTAAATTTTTCGGCCGGAATTAGATTTACCCTAAATATTTAAAGGTTGACCCCCGGTTTGCCAGTTTTTTTGGGATATTTTGCGAAAATCATACAATGATTGCGCCTACAGCTTTGTTTTTATGATCACTCTAAATTTCATTTCACAAGATATTTGCTGTGAAAAAGAAAAATTTTCTTTTACTATATTTGTCTTTCGAGCTGTTGGTTTGTTTACCAGTAACACACTTACGTACACTTTCAGTCACAAAGTATTCACAATGGCAGCGATTCTTATGTACTCTAAACTAAATTTGACAGCTCTAAAACTGTTGCCATCCTTCTCTCACATATTAAAATGAAAAGAGAGGCAGATAATTATAGTTCTGTCAGATTGGTTTAGTGAGTGGTATGACAGAATCGACGCCAATATTTCAAAAGGGTTGTTAATAGAGTCTTCAAAGGTCAGAAACGTATCTGTGATGCCCCTGATGTTACAGGTGCTTGACGCTGAACCAAATTGTTAAAAAGCAAGAAGGTATTGTGCATCGAGGGTACTCGTACCCAGAATACGCGAGAAAACTAGAAAATTGCGGATAAAAACGTGTAACAAATTGGTATGATACCGAAGCATTCAAATGAGTACCGATTTTATCAGGTAAATCGTAGGAACCGGGCAGCCCGATGGATGTTCGTTGACCGCACGATGGATGAGATTTGCCTTTCTAAACCGTTTCCATAACTCCGGGAAACAGTGGGAAAGGATAAAATGAACGCGTTGGAAAGGCACTTTCTAAATCACTGGTTGGAAGTCCCTGTGCCCCGCGGGTTCTTTATATTTTTTGCTACTTGACCGTTTTTAATATTTGAAACATCGAGATAAAAATCCTATAGAGTCACAATCTCTCAGTGAAAACAATAAAAAACGTCCTAGCGCAATTGTATCAATTATATACTTCACAATGCCACATTTACTCCAATTTAGACGTTATGTCGCTTGCATAGTGTTCAGCGTTAGTTGTCCGCTATGTCATCGTAGCTCTGGCGCGACGTTGTAGTCGGATCGCGGTTACCTTGTAACTACCAAAAAGTCTTCGCTGCGGTAATTGTTTTGGCATGACTATGACTCTATATGTAAATCTCGATGATTCGAAACTTAAGTGTGAAAGTTCTTAAAAATAGTGTGTGCTTGAGAACACACGACAGAAGTGAAAATTTCATCAAGGTTGACTATATCTCTCTTGCTCCCTTAGTCGACTTTACCCGAACGAGTATCTGAGCGTGACGGTCACGCGAGTTCAATGCTTTTCCCCATCTCAAAAAGTGCCCAACATGCCTATAGAAGTTAACACTTGAAAAACCTCACTAAACGTATATAATTATTTCGTATAATAAAGAACTAAAACTGCTTAAAATATTTAAAAAAAATGCACTTACGGCTCATCGTGAATGTAGCTAACTGAAAGTAAAATTATAAGTTAAAAATTAATTTTTATATCATACCGTTTTTTAATAACTGTTTTATGATTACGCATGTTTTGGGATATGGTTTAGTTCACAATTGGACACACACTTAATTTAGTTTTTATTATGACTGTATCCTGTTTTGTGTACCTCAATAAATAAATAAAATGTATGTCGAAACAAGTGTACATTGTTTTTTAGGGTTATAAGGATAGGGTATGCTTAGCCGAAAGGAGTTCATTGAACTCATAATTATGAACAACTTTTACTACGGGACCAAACCTTTATCGCGAAAAAAATATCTGCTGTTCCATAGAAATGGTCATAGACACGCGACAAAAAGTTTGCAACAATTTTTCAGGTTTGGTCCTATAGTAAAACTTGTTCATAATGATGAGTATAATAATGAACCCTTTTCGGCTTAGCATACCCTTTCCTTATAGCCCTGTAGTACATAATAATACCTGAGGTTTCATATGTATGTACCTATTTACTGTACCTAGATCACCCAAGATTTACCCGCCGCTCTAGGAATATTGTACGTAGTCAAAATATTGAAAAGAAAATATTATCCTCTTATTTTGGGCAGTCAGGTAGAATCGCCCGGTTCATAATAATACCGTTATTTCATTTTAGTCGTATATATTTTAGGGAACGAAGGCCCTATTAAGTGTTCACCTTCATTAGTGGAAAAATATTGGGCTGTTCTCAATTTAAATTAAAAATGCCAAAATTAAAAAAAATATAAACTTAATTTGGATCTGGTTTTGTACCGCTTTGTTTGCAATCCCTGCCTGTCGGTCACAGGAACAGGATATCCTGTCAGGTTTAATTAAAAACCAAACAGAGCTTAATGGCAATCGATCCGATGTCATAGAACCGGCTTCAGAAATAAAGTGGGCGTATTTTTAGAAGATACGTGATGTCATTAAGGCTGGTTCATATTAAATTGGCCCTGTTTGGCTTCGATCACAGAAAATATTATTTTTTTGTCAGATTAGAACGTCTGTCTAGGCATTTTTGTAAGAAATTTGCTGTAGCCAGTTACACTAATATAAACAAAACGTCAGTCATTCGAAATCAGTTAGCAACCATGATACGGAGCTCGACGCGTTGATTAAAGTAAGAATTTTCAATCAAGGTTCACTCATATGCCTGGTAACAGATTCTTCTTCTCATTTCCGTTCCTTTTCAGTGGCATCAATGGACCCTGACCATTGACCCATGAGCTCTTCGTTCTCTCCCCACCGTGTTTATTATACAGCTGAATTTGTAATTACAAACTTTGAATGCTCGTCATATTTTTAGTTATTTCAGACTAGCTACGCCCCCCGGTTTCACTTGCGTGGATTTCCTCTCAGGAACCGTGCATTTAATCTGGATAAAACGTATTCTCTCTGGCCTGCCAATTATTTTTATGCATAAATCACATGCATCCGTTAATTTGTTGTTGCTTGAAAAACCAACAGAAACATTTTCACATTAATATTAGGAAGATAGATGACAAAGCGACGTTGTTTGTCATTGTTGTATACAGTTTTCTTTATGCGGTTGAATTTTGTGTGTCTTTAGATACTTATTTTAATTATTAAACCATTCATACTATTGTTAAAAAAAGTGGCTGGCACAAATTGGAAACAACTTACACAAAAGAGACATGAATGGAAGTCCCAGGAAGAGGCCTATACTGGAAGGCAAGCTGGAAATAATACAGAAGAGCCGATGTCAATGACTAATTAATAATATTATAAAAATCTGACATAAAATATTTAAATATTAAAAATAATAATTAATGAATTTTATAGTAAAATAGATAATTGACATCATTGCAAGATGAGAAGCAAGAAACTTGACCAGCATAAAAGGCTATAAAATAAAATAAAATAACTATTGTTAATTTTTTATCGTTTTTGCAGGTGACATGATGTCAAATAATATTATATTCTATTACCCACACATCTAGCTCACATTTCAATGACAGAGTTAATTTGGGTCCAGACGGCCCGCTTTAATGCGAAACAGCCTTTAGCTTCTACTAAATAAATTAGTCCATCGATTTAATTCGGAGAAAAGTGTTCGAGCACGCGACCATTCAACGAGCAAAAATTGAGGAACTCCGAGAACAAATATTGGACTGTAATTTGGAATTTTATGTATTGGACTAGGCATACATTTGCAAGTTGAAGTGGCAATAGGCAGGCCACATCGCTTGAAGAACCGATAACCGATGGGGAAGAAAGGTTCTGGAGTGGAGACCACGAACCGGAAGACGCAGCGTAGGTAGGCCTGCCACTAGATGGACCGACGACATTGTGAGAGTCGCGGGCATCCAATGGATGCAAAAATCAGGTTGTCGTTCAGTGAGGCCTATGTTCAGCAGTAGACGTCTTCTGGCTGATGATGATACATTTGACCATAGTCTACTACCTGATGGGAAGAGCTGATGTTATAGAAGATGTAGTACCTACGCTTGCATACGAAATTCTCTTAGTATCTTAATATCTGGAAGAATTGTCGGAAAAGGCGCTGCAACTGGATGAACAGTTTACTCTCCTTTCATCATCATCATCAGCAGCCATTAAACGTCCACTGTTGGACAAAGGCCTCCCTGTTAGAGAGGGGTGTTGCCATAATCCCCACGCTTTGCAGGCGGCTTGGAGATCGCAGTACGTTCACCGTGTGCTAATAGGACGCTGCTGCCCATCCTCCGGTGGTTTTGGTCGCAGTTTTAGGACGTACCCGGTTACTTTCCATTATCTTCTAATGGAGGACTACTCATGGAGGAAAACCAATAGATTTAGCAACTTTTTCTGTACATAGCTGGTATTTCATTCAGGAGCTATTAATTTTATTACAACAATTATTAATATGCGATTAAATAATTTATCTCCAACATTTCTTTTATGATGATTATTATTAATTTTTAGTGTTCCGTACCCAAAGGGTATAAACGGGACCCTATTACTAGGCCTACGATGTCTGTCTGTCTGTCCTACCTATTAACAGCTATATCTTCCGAACCGTAATAGATAGCCAGTTGAAATTTTCACAGAATATGTAATGTTATGGCGGTCAAAATAAAAAAGTCTATATGTGAAAATGAAACGGAGGTCCCCATAGAACAAACGTATTTTATAAACGTATTTTTGTATTAGCTCTAATGTAAAAACGGTAATACGTACAAGGGCCAAACTTGGCATGATTATAGTACACACTCTAAAGTATAACAAAAAAGCATGTCCAAGTGCGAGTCGGTATCAAATTTTTTCACCACCCGCCGGTTCTCGTACGATCACCGAAGTGAAGCAACATCGGGCTTGGATAGGTGACCGCTTGGACATTGATGAGATGTTGTTTTTTTTGACTATTTTTCTGTACTTTAGTAGCTAACAAGTTATGTGGTCGTACGGAACCCTCAGTGCGCGAGCCCGACTCGCACTTGGCTGGTTTATTCATCACGACACAAGCTGGCAAAATATCTTGCCTCGTTATTAAGGAACAGTTTTCGTGGTTATCACAGATTATGTTTATATTATACGGAAGATTAATTCTTGTCTAACAAATTCTTGTTTTTTTTAGTCTCTATTCTTGCTGGACCTGCTAGTAGACTTCTTTAACTATTATATTCCCTACTTTTACATCAATATGATTCATTCAAATTGTTCATTTATTTCGATATTAAAAATCCATTTTCTAAATTGCTCTTAAACCAATTCTAAGCGCCTCAAGCTTCAAAGAAAAAGGTTTCAAGAAAACGTTTTCCATAATGAGATATTGTTCGCGTCAATTCGTTTTGCAACGCTATATTTAGGAATGTATGGTATATAAGGTGCCTACTTACATCGCTTGTAAAATTCAATAATAAATTGCAATTTTGATAGCCCGTTGGTCCAGTTGGTAGTGAACCTGCCTTCTGCACTTAGGGGCGTAGGTTCGATTCCCACCTAGGACAAACATTCATGTGATGAACATTTATGTTTGTTCTATGTCTGGGTGTTAATATCTATTTAAGTATGTATTTAAACCTATATATGTATGTATATCAGTATGTGGCAGCCATATCACAAGCTTTGCTTAGTTTGGGGTCAGATGACCGTGTGTGCAAAAAAAATATATATACCTTGTTAATAGGAATATATTCATACTTTACGAACTTATCGTATACTAATTGCACCCGCCGTTTCACTTAATATTCTTTAAAAGCCGTTTTTCAGCCACATTGTACTTATCAGGCAATACTGATCACTATATTCCCTGAAATATACAGGGTTATTGAGAACTTAGGTATATGAAATACATATACCTAACCAACTTTTGCAGTTCTCTACTTACGCTATGTCAAACCCTGTATCAAACTCTGTAGGTATGTATATTTAAACTATACATAACTGAAACACATTCTGAATTCTACCAACAAACACAAAAGCTATCAGCAAATTGGCACTGTAACTGAAAGCGCATATTTTTCTGAAAGCTATTACATATTACTGAGAATCTGATAGCCATACGACTGAATGCATGCAGAAATAAAATCACCCGAGTGAATTCAAACCTTGTTGCAGGTAGTATAGAGCCTGAAATCATTTAGATAATACTTACGGGAATCAGAAAACGGCAATGCAGATGTGATGCCACGTATGAATTTGTATCTTATAAGAACGAGACTAGGAGCTAGAGTTGTCTGTCATGTTTAAATTCAGTCATGAGAGCAGTGGTCCGGTGATATGATATCGGGAACAAAGCGTGAGACACATCACACTAATGTTTGTGTGTATGTTTGTTCGCACTCAAGTGCGAACTCAAGTGTTAAACTTATAATTAGAAATTTTAGTTAGCTTTCTAATTTTAAATGGTGCTTTCAAAATCGGCCCCGTTGCACTCTTAATTTAATTAAAGTTTTAGACAAGTGGAGATTTTAAAAGTGGAAAAAGTGCATGGTTCATGTAGGATATCAGGTAAAACCGCTGGGTATTGCTAATTAGAAGAAAGAGTAGAAAAAAAGAAGAGAGAGTGAGCGAAGGTATTCACGTGATGCTTCACTGTGGCACTCACCTCACCATAAAGTTCCAAATCAAGCGGATGAACAATGCGTGAACGTATAGAAGAATAACAGACAGACAAACAAACTTTTATATAATACTAGCTGCGCCCCGCGGTGTCACCCGCCATCCTACATATAGCTGGTCCTACATTTTAGGGTTCCGTACCCAAAGGGTAAAAACGGGACCCTATTACTAAGCCTACATTGTTTGTCTGTCTGTCTGTATGTCTGTATGTCCGTCCTACCTTTAAATGGCTGTATCTTTAAGACTGTAACAGATAGCCAGTTGAAATTTTCACAGAACATGTAATGTTACGGTGGATTAACTAAAAAATAATAAAAAAGTCAAAAAACAAAAACTAAAGGGTGGTGTCCCCATACAACAAGCGTACTTTTTAACCTATTTTTGTATTAGCTCTAATGTAAAAAAGGTTATACGTACAAGCATAAAACTTGGCATGATTATAGTACACACTCTAAATTATAACAACAAATAATAAATAGTGGCCGAGTCAAGTGCAAGTTGGTGACAAATTTCTGTTCATCACCAAGTTATAACTGGTAATTTAGCTATTGATTTTGTGGTGACCCGACTCGCACTTGGCCGGTTTTTGTTATTAAAGTAGCCTATATGTTATTCCAGGGTATAAGCTACTTTTACACAAAATAACATTCAAATCCATTCAACTGTTGTGTGCGCACAAAAACATTACACAATTATATTCAATAAACCGCATTTATAACATTAGTGCGAGTTAAATCTTGTGTCCCAGTGCCCGTTATTTTGAGGATATACATACTACACTTCCGGCCTTAGAAAAAGGCCAACTCCACAATAAAGACGGTTGTTTGCTTTTCATTATATCCGGATAAAAAGAACTGCTATGTAAGCAACTGAATAGTCACTGTTTGCACGGACGATTCAGAAACACATATTGCGATTAACTAAAGGTAAAGTCCGCATACAACGTTTCCAAAATCCTTTTTGATAGAAACTGCCTAATAAATGGAGCTGCGGATGGAATGCGCTCCTTGCCTGGGTGTTCTTTCTAAAGTACAACCTGGGTCTCTTCAAGACAAGAGTGAAATACAGTCCAGGAGTGAAAGGCACCTCACGGACAAGCGTGCCCCATCTTAGACCACATTGTCATTATTTCAGCCATAGGACGTCCACTGCTGAACATAGTACAAACTCCCCCTGTAATCTCCATACTGAATGAAAGCCTGCCTTTTAAATCCACTGGATACCCGTGATTCTCACGATGTCGTCGGTCCATCTAGTAGGAGGCCTACCTACGCTGCGTCTTCCGGTTCGTGGTCTCCACTCAAGAACCTTTCTTCCCCGTCGGTTATCGGTTCTCCTGTTCTGAGTTCATGCATTAAATCACATACGTGTATAATTGTATATACCCTATAAACATCACCCACTTTCTAGGGCAGTAGGGTAAAACAAATACTTGCGATAGATTCCTTCGTGAAGTCGCGTCCTAAACGGAAATCGCAGCGTATTATAACAATGCTCGTACCTGTTGAAAGCACAACACAGACAATAGGCATTCGTAAGGCACTTGAACAACGTTTTGTCGTAAACCGATGCTATTACCCCGGGGGCCGGCTCACGGCACCAACTTGTAGCGAGAAGCGATACTTTAGATAACTCAGTCGGAACTAGTTGTGTCTATAGTTCTGGAACAATAATGTTTCAATATAAGTACTTCTAAGCATTGCCATTCAGCGTGGTAATGCCGCCAGCATGCTGGGTACGCTGCCAACTGGAGCATTTGGATTGTCTCTAGACCTTCATCGCTTAACATCAGGTGAGATGGCGGCCAGCAAGCCTATCTATTAAAAATAAAAAAAAACGGTCTATGTGCAGAGCAGACCAACTGTTTTTTGTATAATAAGGCTAAGTTCAAGTATTTAGTATAGCTTGTATTTCGTTAATAATAGTCATAGACCATTAAAACAATGTTTATCAACTCTACAGTGCAAGTACCTTTCTCATCGATAGACAAATTTGACAGATGAAATCGAAAAATTCGATAAAATGCCATAGAATCGATCATAACGACAACGAATCAAATTTTATCGAATTTTTCGATTTCAACTTTCAAATTTGTCTATCGATGAGAAAGGTACTTGCACTTGATTGCATTGATGACATTAAAATTCGAAATGTCATAATATTGGAGAAATGTGACCACATAGTGACTCGTTAAAATCCATGGACAACAAGAAAGAAAGGGTTAGAGCAGGTGTTTTAAGTCTGGAACTTGTCCTAGTAAGCTGTTGTGGTTCAGTAAACTTGGCTTACGATCCTTATCAATTTCGATGATGGCGACGCTTGTGCATCTTGTATACGGTGCTACTAACCTGCGCATCTTAAAACTAGGGCGCGCGTGCGAGAGAAGGAAGCACAAAAAATACATGCATCATTCTCTAGTTGCACAGTGTGCATGTTATTGTCTACTCCTGCCCCTCGTATGAAGCATGGGGGCCAACTGTTGCGGCAGACGGGAATAAATTAATATTTCTCGCACTTGTGTCTTGCACCACACGCCCACAATGAGCCTGAAAATCTCCCATCCCAGCCCTTTTATTAAGGCTATCAGCAACTAATAGGGCTATTCACAGCTACCGGTCTAACTGCACGTATTTTATTCATATTTTGCCGAATCTGCCTAACTTTAGGAATGTCGGATAAGTGTCCACGCTGAAGATATATCTAGACTGTTAAAAAGAAAAATATGTCAAAATAATAGTGCTAACAGACGCTCGAACGCGGCTGACCTCAACCGCCATATCTGACCAATGGGAGAGAAAGAGAGAGAAATATGATATTCTCACTCTTTCTCTCCCGTTGGTTGGACGGTGGTCCGTCAGCCGCGTTTGAGCATCTGTTAGCACTATAACAAATACTTAAAATTACCTAAAGGCCCAAACCAGTGCGAAATAAATGATTGAAAGGCCGAGAAACGGGTAAACGCAATGCAATTGTAGCGTCATATCTAATCTACTTAAACCATGCTCTATGCCAATAGACTAGGCCAAGAATTGGCTCACTTTGCATGAACCGGCTGCAGATAGTTCAGCCACCAGGTCTCCTCCAGGCAGGCCAGCAGCTCGATGAATTCGATGATGCCGTCACAGGCTTTCCGGAGCGTCCTTGGTGACCCGAGGTTGCTTCGTTGCTCTGCCATGCTGCTGCACTCAAGCAACAAACTCTAGCAATACGCTCTACATAGAGAATTGTATGTAATCTGTATCCAGACAGAGTCCTTATCTGTCTGAGTATGTAAAACTCTTTGGTTCCAGTGATAACCGTAGCAAACGACTTAGAAATATCCCTCTTTCTTAGTCCGTTTTTATTAACGGCCTCTTATACCAAATTTGACGGTTTTAAATCAATTTTATTCAGTTAAATTACAATATTTGAGCTGGGAAAAAATACATGTCACAGATACATCTGTGTTTAAGTTTATGATTTGGTTTAAAACACGATAGAATAAACTTTCCTCGATAAAAAAAAAATCTGAAACAAAGTCGATTTAGTTTATTTTTTTCGTTTTATGGTCTAATGAAAGCTCGTAACATCCTGGAAATTGCATGTACTGAAAGGCAATCCTATTCAACATTTTTTGATTTGGATAGAGTTTTGATATTGAATAGTTTCGTTTTTTAGTGAAATTAAAAGCGTAAAAAGGTCGCGAGAATTTGCACGCGCCGCGTTCAGTACCGCGCTAGGCGTCATCAAGGTCGGACCTATGTTCGTTTTTGTGGTTGCACTCCCCCCGCGGGCGTCCTGACTCTTGCGTGGCAAAATACATCGTCGCTATAACTTGGCGGGGGCTGAGGGAGCGTTTTGTTGCCTACGCGACTCGGATAATAGGCCGTTAACCGCAAGGCGTAGATAACTACATTATAGTACTATAATGTAGTTATTTGCTCCCTGCGGTTTAACTCCCAACTTTCTAGCTATTCCTGATTTTGAATTCCATATTTATGAGATGATACACTCCATTTCCTTCACAAATTTCACTAAACCCTGCTCAGCTTTAGTTGAGATAATGGATCAACAAAGAGAAACAGTTCATAAATACTATAGAAGAGTGATGTTTTGTGGATATTTGTTAATCAATCAATGTGTTTGTGGCAGGTAATCTCTGGAACTACTGAATAAATACTAAAAGTGCTTTCATTAAAAGATAGCTACACTATCCTTGAGTGATATAGGATATGTTTGTTTATGAAGCGGGCAAAGTCACGAACAAGAGCTAGTATCGAATAGCATTCCCTGTATCCAGGGAATCTGTTTTTATCATAACCCAACACAAATTACAACGCATAAGTACCAGAACTGAGGTTTTATACCAGAAGTGTGATTAAAATGTTTCATCTAGCACAGCTTTGGCCGGGTTTCCCCTCGTGCCATTATCCTTTGTTCATTAAAAGTTTTCTCGCCGCAGGGGTTTATAGCGACAGCGGCCGGATCCGAGCCGGCCAGTTGGTGAAATGAAACATGACCTTTGTACAAATATTTGCGGGCGTATGTTAAAACTGTACTTAAACTGGGCTGGATATAGACAATACATGTCAATATATGTTGCGGGTGAAGCTGCACCCAGCTAGTCTCTATCTCTATCTCTTCTCTATCTCTTCTCTTCTATCTATCTATCTACTGCTATAATAATCTACTACTAGTAGTAGTATAAATTGAAGTCGCTTTCCGCGTCTGTCTGTGTGTATGTCTGTATGGCCGCTAACTCCTCCTAAACCACGCAACGGATTTTGATGCGGTTTACACTATCAGTTAGATACATTTTCAAGGAAGGTTTATATATATATATATATATATAAATATCAAATATATATCACTATCAGTTAGATACATTTTCAAGGAAGGTTTATATATATATATATAAACCTTCCTTGAAAATGTATCTAACTGATAGTGTAAACCGCATCAAAATCCGTTGCGTGGTTTAGGAGGAGTTAGCGGCCATACATATATATATATACTAGCGACCCGCCCGCCCGGCTTCGCACGGGTGTAATTTACGTGCGAAGCCGGGGCGGGTCGCTAGTTATATAATTATTTAAACTATCCTATATCTCAAGTTGGATCGAACTGCACATGGTGTGCGAATTTTATTATAATCGGTTAAGTGGTTTAGGAGTCCATTGAGGACAAACATTGTGACACGAGATTTATATATATTAAGATATATATATATAACTAGGTAAGCACCCCGGCTTCGCACGTAAATTACACCTGTGCGAAGCCGGGCGGGCGGGTCGCTAGTATAGAATAAATCACACTAATAATATAATAACGAAAGAAGCTGATGTTCTTTCTGTTAGAAGACTCTACATAGATAAGACTACCACAGCCACTTTGATATTTTTCACCCAACATTCAACTTAAAAATTCAAAGCCTCAAGTACCGCCGTAAAGTAGCTTGTCTGTCAATTTTTTATCGGATACATTTGGACAAGTATGCGCAAGAACTTCATGACCTTATTCTACCCTCCCCTTATTACTACAGGACAAGTAAAAGGACTGCACACTACCACCCCATCCCCGTGGAAATTCCAAAAATTCGTACTCAACGATTTGTGTAGTCGTTTATGATATGAATTACTGCCTAAGAATGGAATTTCCTGCCGTCCTTCTTGTTTCCTGAGAACTACAATCTAGGCATCTTCAAGGCTAGAGTGAATAGATTACTTCTAGATTAACGCGTTCTATCCTCGGCCACACCATCGCTTACCATCAGGCAAGTTAGTGGCCAAACGGAGATCTATTCTATATAGATATGGTTGATAGTCTATCGGTTTTTTTATCGGATACATTTCGGAGAGTGTGCTACAGATCTGCATGATTTGATTCCCTCCTGCCCATTTTTCTGTCGGACTGCCAGAGTGGGCACGAAGAATCGACACCGCTTTATGGTTGATATTCCGAGAACCCGTATGAAGCGCTTTGATTCCATATTTATTGTGCGAACTGCTAGTCTGTGGAATTCGCTGCCTGAGTGGGTGTTCCCCGATAGTTACAATCTGGGTGTCTTCAAGTAGAGAGTGAATAGGTTTCTTCTAGGCAAGCGTGGTCTATCGTAGGCCGCATCATCGCTTAACATCCGGCGAGTTGGCGGCCAAGCGCAAGCCTATTTATAATTAAAAAAAATATATCATCATCATCAGCCAGAATACGTCCACTGCTGAACATAGGCCTCCCCCTTTAACCTCCACACTGAACGATAGCCTGCCTTTTGCATCCACTGGATGCCAGCGACTCTCACTATGTCGTCGGTCCATCTAGTGGGAGGCCTATACGCTTCGTCTTCCGGTTCGTGGTCTCCACTCAAGAACCTTTCTTCCCCATCGGTTATTGGTTCTTCGCGAGCGATGTGGCCTGCCCATTGCCACTTCAACTTGCAAATTTCAACACCTATGTCGGTGACTCTGGTTCTTTGGCGAATGTCCACGTTTCGGATTCTATCGCGCAAAGAAACTCCGAGCATAGCTCTCTCCATTGCCCGCTGTGTGACTCTCGAGTTTTTCCAAAAGGCCAACAGTTAAGGACCACGTCTCAGTACCATATGTCATCATTGGCAACACACACTGGTCAAAAACCCTTGTCTTAAGGCACTGTGGTATCTTGGACGAGAAGATGTCACGCAATTTCCCGAAAAAAAATATATAAAACAAAATTAAAAGTGTCTATGTTGACTATATAAGACTGAAAATTTTACTGTGCTAAACACGTCATAAAGAAAAACAAAACCTATTTTCTGTGGTTCTAACAGTAATGCTAAACTAAGAAGTCACCTTACATGCCGACATAAGCATGCCTATGAAGTTCTCTGAGACAGGAAGACGAAGACGAGAAGAGAATGAAGTTCCGTAATTTATTGACAAGCAACGCAACCATAGTCTAAACCATATTTCATGGACGCTGTTTTTTTCCCTACAATAGTGAAGCGACGTCCTCTTTAGTTCTGATATTTTTATCGATTCCACAGATTACGAGTATTTAACAAAGATTATTCTGATTTTTCTTGACGTTCCTATCGAAAGTATAAGCTACGGGCGCTCTTATAACTATAGTGCTATAAGATAACTTTATCGATATGACTTATGTCGTATCTCATAATTTTCAGCAAACGTCATCATGGTAACTTGGTTTTACCATTGAGATTAAAGCCTTTAGGGTATATATAAAATCCTTGGATTAAAGTCAATGGGTTTTACTCACAAAAAAGTTTTTTATAGTTTAAATTAGAACGGCTGTCAAGGCATTTTTGTAAGAAATTTTTTGTAGCCAGTTGCACCCATATAAACGAAACGTCAGTCATTCAAAATCAGTTAGCAACTTTGATGCGGACAAAGAACTTCGAGACCTAACCCAAAAATTTAGGGTCCAAGTTCTTTGGATGCGGAGTTCGACGCATTGACATAAGTAAGTAGGTAAGGTTGTGGAATGAGTTCGTTTTGTCTGCACCTAACTTTTTAACTGTTCGACTAACCACCCGCATTCTTCAGTCTTCCCGTGAACATGGTGCATGTAACTGCGCCGAAATATCGGGAGCTCATTCCACAACCTTACCACGGTAAATATCCCGTAAATAATCATATATTTTTAGTGAACAACCGTGATAGTTTAAAACAGTGTTTTATAAATAAGAATCTTCAATCAATGTTCTGTCATAATATCTGGCGACAGATTTTCCTTCTCATTTCCATTCTATTTACTTCTTTTTTCTGTGCTTTCAGCAAACGTCGTAAGTGACATGGTAACTTAGTTTTACTGTAGTAATCTTGGCCTCTAAATTTCCATTTGAACACTAATTTGGTGAGTTCGCGCCAGATTTCAGTTTATTAGTGTACTTAGGCTCGAGAGACTTCATTTAACTTCAGAGCTTCATACTTGTCTGCGTTAACATCACTTTAATGTATGTTCTAACGATACCTGGGTAATTATATTATTGTACGGAACCTGACTATAATTATGTCATATTATTACACACTCATTGTATAAATGCGAAAGTTTGTGTGTGTATATTCGCTTCCGACTGAAACAGCTGAACGAATTTGAATGAAATTTGGTACGGATGTAGCTTACTTATACCCTGGATTAACACAACTCAATTGAAATTCAGGTTCAGTGTGGAGGTTAAAGGGGGAGGCCTATGTTCAGCAGTGGACGTCTTCTGGCTGATGATGATGAAATGAAATTATTTCTTAAAACATGGTAGGTACATAATAGATACAAAGTAGCATACAAGGTTGTAAAAAAATCATACACCTGTGAGGTTTTTGTTTTTATTGGATTTGTTCAAAGTTAAAAATTATGTCTAAGTATGTTAGAATATTGTCAAAATTGCGTAAAAACCTAAATTCCACTCAATTTTATACAAATTTTTAATTTTTTTTATTTCATATTTTAATATAATTAGTGTAATAATTCCAGTGAAATATAAAAAAATATTATACCATTTTATTAAATATTTTTTTTAATGTGTGTTTTTGTTGTTGTTGGATAACATAATTATAAGGGTTTTAAATATTTATTTATTGCAGAAATAGGCTTGCGCTTGACCGCCATCTCGCCTGATGTTAAACGATGATGCGGTCTACTATGGAGCCTAGAAGCAACAGATTTACTACACGCCTAGATTGTAGCTATTGGGGCACACCCATACAGACAACGAATTCCACAGTCTAGTGGTTAGCACAATAAGAGTGGAATCAAAGCGCTTCGTACGAGTTTACAGAATATCAACCAGGATGCGGTGTCGCTTTCAACTAATCGAGTTGATGCGGTATTATCAAGATAACGAGACAGATAGTTACCTACCTAGATAAACTCTTTATCAATAACCGCACGCAATTAGATAACAAATACAATGAACAGTACGGCTAAGCTTTTAATTAGCGGCCTTATCGTTTAACGTCATCTTTTCCAGGCTGCGATTTACGATTCGAGTTAAGAACTTATACAGGGTTATTTTTAATGTACCGGTCACGTCTTCTCACATGCAATATCACATTACACTTAACAACTTTTTATATAATTTAATACGACATGTCATTTACCAAGAAAACTGTTTTTTACATAGACATAGACATCATTTATTTGTGGCAAAAAAATACAATAGTAATGGTAAAAAGACATAATCTCTACATAGTATAAATTGAATTCGCTTTCCGCGTCTGTCTGTCTGTCTGTTTGTATGGCCGCTAACTCCTCCTAAACCACGCAACGGATTTTGATGCAGTTTTCACCATCAGTTAGGTACATTTCCAAGGAAAGTTTATATACATAACTAGCGACCCGCCCCGGCTTCGTATATAAATTACACCCGTGCGAAGCCGGGCAGGCGGGTCGCTAGTTTAAACTAATCTTAACTAAATATTTTTAGGGTTTTTTAGGGTTCCGTACCCGAAGGGTAAAAAAGGGACCCTTATATTAAGTCTACGAAGTCTGTCTGTCTGTCCGTCCATCTGTCCATCTGTCCTACCTATTAACGGCTGTATCTACCCTAACAAACCTACCCCCCTACCCCCCTAAACCTACCCATACCCTACCCATAAACCTACCCCAAAATAAACGAACGAAGTTTTACAAAACAAACAAACTGAATTCGCTCCGCTAGAACCTTTTATTACTTGACTCATCAGATCATTATCTCTGTAAACAAATGAAGAACGCGGCGAGAAGCGCTCCGCTAATATTACAATTAGATAATTAGCTAATGAAGGAGCTCGGGAAATCACAAATAAAATAACCTATTTGTATTAATTTACGTTTAAAATCTGTGTTGAAGGAATAAAATTTCGCGCACTGTCTGAACGTTTTGAAAAGTTTATTGTTTACAAGTCTAAAACCACAAGCTCAAGTCCGATCGTGTTTGGAATACTGCTGTCATCTTTGGGACGGCTTAGCCAAATACCAGCTCGAAGTTCTTGAATCGGTAGCCCGGCGTGCTGCTCGTCTTATAGGCGATGAGAAGTTAGTGGCTAAGAAACTTCTCAGTCTAGAACACCGCCGTAAAGTAGCGAGTCTGTCAATTTTCTACAAGATTCATTTCGGAGAATGTGCATCAGAGCTACATGACTTTATTCTGCCATCCCCTTTCTACTACAGGACAAGTAGGAAAACGGCCCACTACCACCCATACATTGTAGATTTTCCTTAGATACGTACCAAACGTTTCGATTCTACGTTTCTAATCCGTACGGCCAAAGTTTGGAACAACCCGCCAGCTTCCCTGTTTCCTGAGAGATATAACCAGGGCCTTTTCAAGGCCAGAGTGAATAGGTATCTTCTAAGTCTGCGTGCTTCATCTTCGACCACATCATCGCTTACCAACAGGCGAGTAAGTGGTCAAACGCGGACTTAACAGCGTTAAAAAAAAAATTGTTTACTATTTCTCATAATAAATTCTACCAACGGTCTTAGATAGAACTTTTGTTTGCTTTTTTGGGATATTTTTTTATTTAAGTCCACCTACACTGTGTACATCAATACAATTTATCAAAACTTTAAACAGAAATAAAAATATAACTAAAAGTCACAATAATTACAGGTGAAGACAGCATGCAATAATATTAAGCGATAAAATAAAATAATTGCATTTAAATTAGTTAAACATACACACAAATGAGATATAAGATATATATTTATAGATTACAAATAAACAAATAGAGTGATCGTGGCTGGTAGCGTGCGCTTTACAATCTGACGGCACCCGATTTGATCCTCGGCCAATGACTTATTAGTACTTGGATAAGTTACTTGCAGTTTGAATGCCATCGCTAAAAATAAAACGCTGAACGAAAACATCGTGAGGAAACCAGTATGTCCAAGAACCTTATAAGTTCAGAGACATATGACATTCACCAATATGCACTGGGCCAGCATGGTGGATTAGGATCTATACTCTCTGAGAGAAGGCTTGTTTCCTGTCAATGGGAACATGATAGGCTGATATTGTGTGAATAGAATATGTAAATCGGTATAAAGTACAAATATCGTATGTTCATGTTCTTCAACTTCACACCACCGAAATCAAGCCCCTGATTTTCCCGATACTCTCTCTACTAAGCCCAGCCTCGATTCAACTTCACTTCACTCGATTTCAAAACGGATTTTCGCGTAAAGCCTCTCAAACGCCCCTTTATGAACCTTTCACGTGACAAAAGAAATCTTACAATACACCTTCTTTTGCAGGTACAATGGACGCGCGCCGAAGGGTTCCCAGCCATATCTACAAACGACTAAAAGGGCCGAAAACTTAAACCACAGCGTAACAAAATGTGAAACATGCAAGTGGACATTCTGTCTATCGACAATTACACGTTGGATTTCCGCAACCTGACCACTTCAATGTATCTGACGGACGGCTACGTGAACAAGACCCTGGAACTTAACGAGACCACAGACGAGGTTCTCTTCTCGAACCAGTTCAAAGACGAACCCTTCATAGTGTTTTTAGTAATCCTAAAATGTTTGATAATGCTGTTCATAATACTGGCAGCGATATTTGGGAACTTGCTGGTGATAGTGTCGGTGATGCGTCACCGCAAGCTGAGAGTGATCACAAACTACTTCGTGGTATCGCTGGCGCTAGCTGACATGCTGGTCGCCATATGGGCCATGTGCTTCAACTTCAGCGTCGAGATAACAAACGGAGAGTGGCTGTTCGGATACTTCATGTGCGACGTTTGGAACTCCTTAGACGTATATTTCTCGTCGGCGTCGATACTGCACCTGTGCTGTATAAGCGTGGACAGATACTACGCGATAGTCCAACCCCTAGACTACCCACTGATCATGACGACAGCTAAACTGGGCATCATGCTGGCGGTGGTGTGGTGCAGCCCAGCGCTCGTGTCGTTCCTGCCGATATTCATGGGATGGTACACCACGGAGGATCACTTAGAGTTCAGAAGAAGATATCCGAAAGTGTGCAGTTTCACGGTGAACAGGGTGTACGCGGTGATCTCGAGTAGTGTTAGTTTCTGGATACCGGGAGTTATAATGATCTACATGTATTATAGGATATACATGGAGGCAGATCGACAGGAACGGATGTTGTACAGGTCAGTTATCACTTTAGTCAGTTTTTTTGGGTTCCGTACCTCAAAAGGAAAAAACGGAACCCTTATAGGATCACTTCGTTGTCCGTCTGTCCGTTTGTCCGTTTGTCCGTCTGTCAAGACCCTTTTTGTCAAGAACGCGTAAAGGTATCAAGATGAAATTTATACTAAATACTTGAGTCTACGGTTTCTTTCGACTGTAAAAAAATAAAAGTTGTAAATCAACGCAATCAAAAGATATGAACGTACCTATATGTCGCATATTTTGCGATTTCACAGGATATCAAAACCTATAGGGTACTTTCCGTTGACCTAGAATCATTAATTTTGGCAAGAAGCAAGGTCTTACAGCACATATAAAGTAATAAGTCTGAAAGTTGTTAATTTGAAGTTATATCACATAAAAAAAATGTTTTACAATTACAAACTTACATTTTGTAGTTGTTATGTATCGAAGAACCTTATTGTCAACTACAAAGTTAAGTTTGTCTTCCAATATTTCAACTTCAGTTAGGTTTTTTCTTGGACTTGCGCTCTGAGGGTTCCGTCCAACGGAACCCTCAGAGCACGAGTCCTACTCGTACTAGTCTGGTTTTTATTTATAAAAAAAAATGGAATTGCCTTTATTAACTAAACTTTATACAAACTAACACTACAAAACAGTTGAACTGCCAATCCAAATACTACCAGATGCTACCAGTTAGCAGTATTTACAGCATGCTGGCGGCATTAATTAAATATTTACTTGATGCGTAGATAAAAGAATGACAAGCTGGATGCATGTGATTGTTTTATCTACCGAACTATATTACCTGTTTGTCGGCTTGGTATATAAACTAGAGGCTTTTTATTGGTGATCAAAAGCTCCCTGCTCCTTTTGATTTTTTTATATATTTTCGTACTGTACTGGCAATTCTTATGACGTTTTAGATTTTCCGCATTTCTGAAACAAATATCTAGTGTTACAACAATAAAGATTCGTTATGCCGTCCGTTTAGTTGTGAAAAAGCAACAGATAGAGATCGTGACACATTCGTAATAGGGAATATGCATGTGTTTTTTTTATATTTTTAATCAACTGTTAACATCGTTATATCATAGTAAAAAATATAATTACAGTTGGAAATGCTCAAATTATTTTTTAAAAAAATATTAAAAACGTCGAATAAATTTGAGCTGTATGAACGCCGCAATTTTTCGCGGGCTTTGGATGACGTCATAAGCCACGCTCTGTGTTTGTTTACTATAGAAAATACAGTTATTTCATACAGATTTTCAGTTTTATAGATATTCAGACCATGGAAGAAGCTAAAAAAACCGGAAAAGTACGATTAGGACTCGTGCTCTGAGGGTTCCGTTGGACGGAAACGTCTAGAGAGCACGAGTCCAAAAAAAAAACTAACTGAAGTTGAAATATTGAAAGACAAACTTAACTTTGTAGTTGACATTAAGGTTCTTCCATACATAACAACTACAAAATGTAAGTTTGTAATTCTAAACCAATATTATTTTTAGGATATAACTTCAAATTAACAACTTTCAGATTTATTACTTTATATGTGCTGTAAGATCTTGCCTCTTGCCAAAATTAATGATTCTAGGTCAACGGGAAGTACCCTATAGGTTTTGATTCCCCTGTAAAATCGCAAAATATGCGAAATAAACGTTCATATCTTTTCATTGCGTTGACTTACAACTTTAATTTTTTTACAGCCGAAAGAAACCGTAGACCCAAGTATTTAGTATACATTTTAACTTGATACCTTTACGCGTTCTTGAGAAAAAGGGTCTTGGCAGACGGACAGACACACAGACGGACAGACAGACGGACAGACGGACAACGAAGTGATCCTATAAGGGTCCCGTTTTTTTCCTTTTGAGGTATGGATCCCTAAAAACAATTTTATCGGTATTGTCTTGTGCCAAAGTGTACAAACACTACTAGAAATACACCCGATAAGTGTTTTTTTCCCCATTCCAAGAGATGCGAAAATACGTAAGCAATGGTGTAAGGTCATGAGAAGAGATATCTCCAACATCATGTTTGCATTGTTGTGTAATTTATTTTAATGTAAATATGTTATATTTTGATAGCATGGTGTGATTTAGTCAGAAGTGTGTTTTGTTCCTATTTAATATTATGCACTCTGTACCAGTGCCGGTTTTAGCACTACCAGCGCCCTAGGCGAGACTTCTACGGTGCCTACTTTGACAAAACCAGTCTCAGTCATCGTCCTAAAGATTCCTAGTTTCACGAGAATGCTAAAATTACACTATCTAATGGAAAACAATTACAGAAACTCAACATAAAACTATTTTTCTATCAAACACTACTAAAATTGTATGAATATCGACGCCGATAAAGAAGATGTTGTGGCTTTTGACGTCACGTTTCGTTTCGACCAATGGTGAAGCGTTTCGCAAATTTGAATTTCCCTCTTATATTTTGCACTTTTTATTTAATATTTTAAGCAATTATAATGCAACTAAATGAAAAAATATTTTGTAGAATTAAAGTCAGAACAATAAAGATTCGGAAAAAAATTGTTTCAACGATATTTAAACCACATGCATATTCCCTATTAGTACCTACCTATTTTACTACGGTGATAATATGATTAAATTAAGCTGAAATCTTAGAATAACTAGTTATTATGGCTTACGGCTGAAATATATTAGCGTCCTCATCTAATCTGTCTAATATGTTGACGAAATAATATAAAAGAAAAACTCCGTCATATTAAAAGTAAAAAAAAAATGCATGATATGATAGACAGCAAAATATCGTGATGTAACTTATTTTAAATTCATATTTTGTAATTTTATACCTTCAATAATGTGATGATTATACGAGGGAGAGATCTGCAGATGAAAAACCCCCTTAAACTGGGAAAACAGACGCAAGAGGGAGGCAGCTAATGCCCTGCCGTGCACAATGAGCTGCCGATGATAATGACCCATTTTACTTACTGTACTGATTTATACTGTGGGAAGTATATGGACCAGGTCAAACCTAAACCGTTCCGGATATAAGCAGACCTGCGCCGGATATTTCCAGTATTAACTATTAATGGTTGCTGAAATATTTCTTGTATAGTTTCTCTATTGGTTCAGATAATATCTAAAATCTAAGATGGTGATAAAATCTTCGAAGTAAGTACGAACATGATTTATATGAAGCCCGTAGGAACATCAAATTATAAAGAACTTAGAAAGGGATGGTTTAAAATGGGGAAGAATGCCTAGATAATATCTAAAATCTATAAAATACTAGATGACCCGACCAACGTTATGCTGTCCAAAGTTCATACAAAATCCCATACAAAAAGGTACAATTTCGAATTTTTCAAAGTCAGAGTCAAAGTCATTTATTCATAATTATAAATTTACACGTCAATGGTATTAAAAAATTCTATACATTTACATTATGTATTATTATTAATTATTTTATTTATTATAATATTATTTTATTTGGCTATGAACTCATTGAAGTCATAGAATGTTTGCTCGATAAGCCAGCGCTTGAGTCTGCTTTTAAAACAGCTCGCACTTGGAGCAGTTGTTACTGTATCCGGCAACATGTTGTATACCTCCGGGTCCATAACGTGGGTCAGTTTACTGGATTTCGTGAGGGAGCGTGGGATACCGACCAGCTTGTTGGCGTTCCGGATGCAGCAAGAGTGCTTCTCTCCTCGTTTGCTATACAGGTCCAGGTTATTCCTCACATACACTGCCACCTGGAAAATCAGAATGGCAGGTAATGTGAGTATCCCGAGCTCTTTAAAATAATAAAATATAAATTTTCAGGCACAATTTCGAATTTTTCTTTAATTAAAAACCTTATTGTGACTATTAAGAACATAAATTACCAAATTGTTCCAGTCGTTCTCGAATATTGCGTTTACATACGAATAGCATTTGACTTTTATTTATAGTCATATTTATTTATTTTATATTTTATATAGTTTATTTATTTATTTTATTTATTAGATAGCCCGTTGGTCCAGTTGGTAGTGAACCTACCTTATGAGCTTGGGGGCGTGGGTTCGATTCCCACCTAGGACAAATATTTATGTGATGAACATTTGTGTTTGTTCTATATCTGGTTGTTAATATCTATTTAATTATGTATTTAAATCTATATATGTATGTATACCAGTCTCTGGCAGCCATATCACAAGCTTTGCTTAGTTTGGGGTCAGATGACCGTGTGTGAAAAATGACCCGAAATATTTATTTATTTATTATATAGATACGACTATAAGAAAACATCCCTTTCTCTTTTACTGACTGATTCATCACGAAATCTCGAAAACTACTTGTCCTACCTGAAATTTGCAGGTTGATTTCTTATGGGATGTAGAGGTTCATTAAAGATTTTGCACAAGGGCCATATGAAGGAGGGCAAATGGAGGTTGAAAGTTTATATGAAAGTCTATGTGTACGAAGTAAAGTAAGTACAACAAACGTAATTTGATATTCATTTATATATCAGATGGAACTGGCGTCATTTCTGATCACTTGTTCGCCTTTTCGATGAGCGTCAATAATCATAATAAAAATCTTTAGCTTCACTATTTGGCGGAATATTGAGAATTATTTATGAACATACATACATACGCGAGCAATCGTTTGTTTGGCTTGTTTTCAACATGTCATGAGAGAGTCTCAGAAACGATGTACAAACTGACGGGACCCAAATTACCTGTTTTTAGTTTAAGTTAACTTAAGCATACCAAACAAATAACTCAAAAAAACTAAACAAACTTATTTAAGATCGTTTATACTATCTATAAGCAACGAAGGCCTATAGATAGTTAAAATGATCTCTAATTTTAGACAAAACGCCTAAAAGTTGGCCGCTTTGTCTCGCTAGATTGCGCACACTTTCTGACCGCAATACAAGCTAGCAGTTGGTTCAAGTAAATAATCTTTCAGTCTCTCCGACATAATTATCTGCGTCTAGTTTCGTTTCGATATGTGAGTAAAAAATGGGAATAACACCCATCAAATTTAGTTTAGAATTTAGAACAATAGAATTAATATCAGTGATGATGTTACTTCCATAGATACATCCAACAGAACGTAACAAGAATTTAGCCCGCTAAACGCGGAACTCTGAAATCAACAGAGTATAAAAGATTTCGAGAACTTGGAACAAAATTTAAAAGGCAAATTGCGATCAAACACTGAATTCTGTTAATTAAAGTTACTTCAAACCATTTCAAACTAATTAAGTAAGCGGAGGTCGGTGGAAGAATGGTTTATGAATTTAAAAATTGATTTTGCGGGTATTAACAGGTTTTCTATAATTGAGTGGGTAGTCGTTCTGCCTGGTTTGAGAATAGGTTTATTGGATTATGATCTATTTGATACGTCTATTTTTTTACCAACGACGGAAAGGAGAAGGTGATTGCTCTTAGGGTTAGAGGTAGTACGTTTCTATGCAAAACAAATGTTCCCATTTATCTCGAAAATGTCTCAACCGATTTGAATGGGTTTTTATATACAAGAGCCCACAATTCTTACAAAATTTTATACAAAATCCAACAATTCTTGATTATTTTGATCAAAATCTGTCCAGCGGTTGTAAGTTATGAGCTTTTGTGAATTGATCATAGTTTTATTTAAATTTATATTTTGTCTTTATTTTTAGTGATTTTTCGCAATGCGAAAATGTGTCATTAAATATTTTATTAATTAACTAACTTAATCCCATGGGTTTACTCGTAATCGTACAACCATTTTTGGCATTATTTGGCATTATGGGTAATCCTAATGTTTGGTAAACTAGTCAGAAGAACGAAAACTCAACAGTTCCATGTTTTTTTTAATAGCCACGAGGCAATTATTGAGGCGAGATACACTCTATGTATTAATTAGTATTTAAGTCCATCATTATCACCGACAACTTTCTTTATCCTACTGCTGGTTACCCTGAACCTTTGCGTGATTTTGAAAGTTTCAAAATTAGATTAATGTTAAGTTTTATGTATCTTTCGAACAGCGTACTATATTCATTTTATATTTCGCACTATAATTTTACAATTGGCACGTCCTTTGAGTAGTACCTAGTCGAATTGCTACCCTTGAGTCTTTCTTGTCCTTAATTTGAGCCATCCACAACTCAACTCAAGAAAACATTTCAATATGATCGAGGTTATAGTCGGAGAGCTCTATAACTAAATTAAAAATAATAAGAGAATAAATATTCACAATTTTCGTTACGATGATTTATCAACAAAGTTTGAAAGATTTGCTACATATCAATGCTAAAGCTAACCAAAAAACCATTTAGACAGCATTTTTGAGTAAGAGTCCTAGTAATTGTATAGTTGTTTCGGTAAAAGATATAGAATTTAAAGAAAAAAAATATTTCTATGACAACACCCCGCGGTTACACTTGCTATCCGCAGGAAACCTTTTTTTTCGAGTTAACTTTCACTTACACTCATTGCTGTCAGTAGTCTCTACAAAACAACATTAGTGTTGTGCTCTCGCTCGCACTTGTGTGTCTAAGCGATGTCGATCATGAGCTACTACAACGACACTCTGCTTTACGTAAACGCTATTAATATTGAAACATGTGAAAATGCATACCGTCTGGCAAATTTTGTTCCTGAGAACTTGTCATGACTCATGCCATGTCAAATCATGCCACTAATATAGACATCACAGCTTATAAGACGACGTACTACGTCCGCCAGTAAGGTGGCCAGTTATTACGATAGAGTTTAAGTAATTTTTATCCCCTTTTTAAAATTTCTGGAGTAAAAAATTAAGAACTTATCGCAATGGTTAGAGAGGGTGAGAAAGAGGGTGCAATTAAGATTGTATGTTTATGCTATTAGATAGCCCGTTGGTCCAGTTGGTAGTGAACCTACCTTCTGAGCTTGGGGGCGTGGGTTCGATTCCCACCTAGGACAAACATTTATGTGATAAACATTTGTGTTTGTTCTATATCTGGTTGTTAACATTTATTTATGTATGCATTTAAAACTATATATGTATGTATATCAGTTTCTGGCAGCCATATCACAAGCTTTGCTTGCATAGTTCGGAGTCAGATGACCGTGTGTGCAAAAATGTCCCGATAATTTATTTATTTTTTATTAATTGCCTATAAGCAAATCCACTTAATATCACAAAATAATACTATTAGAGTGAGATTAATTACCTCGCCGCTAGCTCCCCGACCACAAGGTGAACAATTTACATAAAGTATTAAGAAGAGCTTTTCATTCCACCTCGTTTCCATTACAGGCTTTTGTTGAAGACCATAAATTAATCGATGAATATTTATATCGTAGATACAGCCTGCAAGTGTCTTCCAGAGTTTGTATAATCATTATCAGCATTTTAACAGTCCACTGCTGGACTTTTAGCCTACCCCCGAAAGGGCGATTGGGCCATATCCACCACGCTGGCCCAGATGCGGGTCGGTGGATTCACATGTGCCATTGAATTTCTTCTCCGTATGTATGCAGGTTTCCTCACGATGTTTTCCTTCACCGAAAAGCCAGTGGCATGAAAATCCGTACATAAACTCCAAAGAGCTCATTGTACGGGCCCGGAGTTTGAACCCGCGACCTCATCCTTTCAAGTCTAGCGGTCTCCCAAGTAGGCTACCACGGCTTCAAGCCAGAGCTTCTCTTCATCATCATCATTTCAGCCATAGGACGTCCTCTGCTGGATATACGAGTAGGTCTCCCCCATCGATCTCCAAAAGGGCTGGTTGGAAGCGGCCTGCATCCAGCGTTTCCCTGCGGTCTCTTTTAGATGAACTTTAATGTAACTTTAAGTAATTTGCAAGATTCCGTAAAAAAAAACAAGCAAATTTCTTGTTCATTGGATTCTCACACAAGGAGAGCAGATTAAATTCTATTTAGTTGAAACGGCACGGTCCGTCGGGAGCACACATGTCAGGGCACCGCACTTGACAACTGATTAGCGAATTTCCTCTTTACTCGCTGGAGAAATGGTTTAATTTTGATCTCGTTAATTGCTAGCTAATTCGTAATAGATGATTACCTCTCCTTCTCGTTGTGATGGATAAAAAACAGTGTGCATAATCGTAGACTTATTTGCTACGAAAACATGTAGGACTCGTAGCGTGTGTTTTCGTAGACGTGCTACGTATGCTACGGCACACGTAGCGCGTCTACGAAAATCGTAGTAATTGAAACGAAGAACAGTAAAAAATTTAGTTATTTTAGTTGGTGACAAACGGAACAAAAGAAAATACTTCATTAAAAAAGTACCAAAAGTAGTATTCTCTTAACTACTTTTTCTAGTATTTCGTACTAGAAAAAAAATATTATTAAAAAAATTATGTACTACTTT
This sequence comes from Agriopis marginaria, assembly GCA_932305915.1. NCBI lineage: Eukaryota > Metazoa > Arthropoda > Insecta > Lepidoptera > Geometridae > Agriopis > Agriopis marginaria. Next base: position 11,740,907 of record OW029914.1, on the reverse strand, counting down.
GTACATAATTTTTTTAATAACTTTTTTTTTCTATGCATAACGAATCACATTTTTTATTTATTTATTTAAAACACAGTACGTTACATTTCGAGTTAGTAAGTTGTCTTAAAACCTATGTTAGATTTATCCAGACAACTGGTTCTCGGCACAGTATATTTTTTAATTTACTCCAGCTACTTTTATACTGTAGAAGCACCCATGTATTATGTTGTAACCCTGTGTTAGGACCTTAAAGAATATCAGTATATTTTGCATACTAGATAATTTTGCAAATTTTAATGCCAAATTTATCAAATCCCATCTCATCTGAACGTGGGCATAATTTTATCAATAAAGCGGGTTTATACGCCGGTGAAATCGGTGCAAACGGTAATTTTAGTTTAGTCGGGAATTAGCATAACACGGCGACGTGGGGTATCTCCGTACCCGTACCTGCCTTAATGGATCTATTACGGGGAGAGATAAGTGTTATGGCAACTTTAAACCTAAATACAGGGCCAAACAATTATTTTTGCATGTCTTTATCTTAAGTAATAAGATAAGGTACAAACTGCAGAAAAACAAAACAATTTTTTTAAAGTTTTTTTTTCATCACTCGACCCGTAAATTTTTGACTTTATTTTGATCAAAATCATTTCGGCTCGGAAATATTTTGATAGTTTAACTTTGAAATAAAAACCCTTTGCAGTTCCCGTGGGAACATTTTATAGCGCCGTTAGCTCAGTGGTTTACGTGTTTGACTTCAACGTTGCAGATGCGGGTTCAACATCTAACAAGAAGATAGAGCTGTCGGTGATGAAAAATATCGTGTAGAAACCAAAACATGGTGGCAGAGCACTACCTAGTACTCGGCTGATTATATTAGCTAACACTATCAAGTTGAAATTGTGTTATCAGAAACCTAACTAAGGGTAGTAAGGGTAGTGAATAACTCTTCAGTGCACCTTTATACGGTGTATGGCAGCTTGAGAGCATGTTCCCACTCCAGGCTAGGTGTGTTGACATCTCGCACAGTTAACTATAAAAATAGCTATTCTTTGAGAAGCTTTATTTTGATTTTACTGCTGTAATATTGTAGAGTAGAGTTTAACTTTATTGTGGTATTTTTGGGGTACTGTGGGACCCGGGTATGTCCTAAAACTGCGATCAGAACCACCAGAGGGTGGGCAGCAGCGTCCTATTAGTACACGGTGAACGTAATGCGACCTTCAAGCCGCCTGCCAAGCGTGGGGATTATGGCAACACCCCTCTCTGAGAGGGAGGCCTTTGTTCATGACGTTTACTGGCTGATGATGTGGTACTTTTTAGAGGTCGTCGCAATTTATAAAATAGTGAATCATTTGTTTATCACTATTTAACTCGTCGTCATCATCATTTCAGCCATAGGACGTCCACTGCTGGACATAAGCTTTCCCACATTGATCCCAAAAAAGGCTGGTTGGAAGCAGCCTGCATCCAGCGTTTCCCTGCGGTCTCTTTTGGGTCGTCAATTCATCTTGTGGGTGGATGTCCTACGCTGCGCTTACCGGTCCGTGGTCTCCATTCGATAACATTTCGGCCCCATCCGCCATCTGTTCTGCGTTATATGTGCCCTGCCCACTGCCACTTCAATTTGCTAATCCGGTGGGCTATATCGGTAACTTTTGTTCGTCTATGGATCTCCTCATTTCTGATTCGATCTCGTAGAGAAACCCCAAGCATAGCCTATAATGAGGCATATAGTGAGAGACCACGTTTCAGTGCCGTTCACTATTTTACTAGCTAAATAAAATCATTATCAAATTTGAAAACTGAAGACTAAAAAAATATTGGAATTAACTAGGTACTTGCTTATTAATTTTCATATGAAGATCGGTTCAACAGTACGTACAAAATTATACTAACTCGAACTTACCTACAAACGCCGATTTATTCAAGTTGAATTGGGGACCTCTCGTCACTCGGTCAATTATACAAACTATGAAGTAATCAGCACCAATAATGAGAAGCAAGAAAGTGCAAAACACGTTCACAACCGGGATCTTTTTTTGAGAAGATTTTTTATAATCTTCTAAACTCTAACATCAAAGCTGACAAATAAAATATACGTCTAATTCTCACATTCCTGTAGTTTAGTGGTCTTGCGCGTGACGATGGAAGGAGGTCTGATGGTGTGACACTTGTGCCCTGGAGGTTGGGGCGGCCCTTTGTATGGGACGCAACTTGTATTGATACTTTGGCGCCGTCACATCATCCTGAGACACTGGGTAGGTCGATTTTTATTGGTTTGGGTGTTTGGTGGTGGTTTGGTTGGTTGGGTGGGTACCCACCCACCCAACCAACCAAACTGATTATAACCAAGGTTGATTATAACTGAGAATTGACTGAACTATTATTAATATTTTGACATTACTTATTAACTTATTATTTGGAATTGTATTGTGTCACTGTGAATTTGATTTATTACCTTAGTTTATTTTTATATGTATTGATGATCCATTTAATGAATTGTATGGGTTGTTTTGTTGCCTGAAATAAATTAATTTGAATTTGAATTTGAATTTGTAGGGCTGGCGCGGCTGCCAATTCGGCAAAGCAGCACAAGCGACGCAAATATGCTAACCTCGGCAGTGGTTACATATTTGAGGCGTTTGGGGTCGAGACATTGGGCCCTTGGGGACTGGGAGCTCACCTTATTTTCAAAAATCTTTCAGAGCGCCTGGTTAATACGACGCGTGACCAAAATGCTGGCGTGTTTCTGGCTCAACGCATAAGCATTGTCATTCAACGTGGTAATGCCGCCAGCATGCTGTGTACGCTGCCAACTGGTAGTGGGCTTGAGAATTTGGATTGTCTTTTGACCTTCAACGGTCTATGGGCAGTCTAACAGTATTTGTAGTTTTAGTTTTAGCTTGTATTTTGTTTATTTAATAAAGGCAATTGCCCAGTAAAAAAAGTATTTTTTTAAATATGTATGACTAAACAAAAAGACCTTATTAAAAAAAAATATGTAAAAAAGTATATACCTTATTTATTCAGAACTCAACAGACATATTTACATACAAAAGTTAATGCTTTTTCCATATCTATAAAAAGGTGCTCCCTCATTGAGAAGAGAACAAAGCGCTTATTTCGTAAGGATGTCATAAAATATTCCAAGTATACGCGTATTGTTTTCCTAAATGAACTCGTCTAAAGGTATAAGTGAATTTTATCATTTTATTATCTGAATGTCGACTGGGTTTTATACGTATAGTTAGGTTTTGCTCACGACTTCGTATGCAAAGACAGCCAACTTTTCAACATTAAATAAAAATATCATTTTTTTTTTAAGTTTTTCATTCTAGGTCTTGAACACTTTCCCGGACTTACAGTATCGTAGTTTTTTTTTTTATGGTCGAGTAAGTAGTGTCGTTGAATGGTCCATGGTAGAAGTGAAGCCTCGAGTAGCGTTTATTGAAAACTAGCTGCGCCCCGCGGTTTCACCCGCGTAGTGATGAAAAATGGTGACGATGATAATGAAAAGTAGCCTATGTCACTCTCTGGCTCTTGAGCTATACCTATGCAAAAAATCAGGTCAATCCATTGTTCCGTTGCAGCGTGAGAGAGGAACAAACATCCATACATCTATACATACAAACTTTCGCGTTTATAATATTAGTAGGAAGTAGGATAGTAGGTTGAAGCACACCTCTCGCCACCCACACCAATGTTGGCGGCAATATATGGCAACCTTTATGGGTTCCGTTCACTGTGGAGGCCAAAGGGGAGGCCTATGTTCAGCAGTGGACGTCTTCTGGCTGATGATGATGAGGGCCCACTTAGTTTGAGTCAATGAGCAAGTCATCTGTCATAATATTTTGACATGAGGCATAATTTTTATACTATGACAATGCTATGAATAAATGAATTTGTATTTATATATTTTTCTAAGTTCAGGGATGATTACAGTTACCGTTGAACAAAAACATACCGTACTTGCTTTTTTTAGGAAACAAACTTGCTTTTAGTATTGATAGGAATGCGATGCGGCCCACTCTTATGTGACTTAACCTTTATAGACCAATTTTTTGCCAGTAGCAATCTTCAGGTACAATTTAGGTTATCCTTTGCCGAATTCCTAACAAAAACACCAACATTAAGGCCAACGAGCTACAATAGAAATTGGCCGTACTCAGGAAAAAGTAAATAGGACTTGGCAACCTTCTCATTACTTAATTCCGGTCAGGGCGGTGATGAATGAAACTGAATATTTCTTTGGAACATCTAAACTCATGTTCGAATTCAATTAGCTATATCTATTAATAGCTATATTACCTTGACAACAAACTATATTAATGCACATATTAAGGCAATTAAAAACTTGAGTTCAAATCTGCTGTTTTTTTTCCGCGATTTCATTCAGGGTTGGTGCCATGGTAAAAGTTGTGGCTTAGTAGAGGGTATATGCGTAACCCTGTATATGTGTATACACAGTTTTTTCTTTTCTTTTCTGTGTTTGTATTTTGTGTAACATGCTAAATTAGATAGTAATTTTGTCTGTATTTTGATTAGTATTATAACATATTCCCTCACGTCCCCAGGAGTAAAGTGGCCGCCCTTCTATTGGACAAGCACCTGCAGATCAACGGCATCTCCATGGGCGAGGTGATGCGCGAGCGGCAGAGCATACAGATGCAGCCCATGGCCAGCAACAAGATGAAACGGGAGCGGAAGGCGGCCAGGACGCTCGGCATCATCATGTCAGCGTTCCTCGCCTGCTGGCTGCCCTTCTTTCTATGGTACAAAGATTTACTTGCAGAACACCATCTATGGTGGCAGGTGGCAGAACATATTATTTTTTAAATAAAATATTTAGCAAACAGCTACGAGATCGGAGGACAGCCACCGGAGGATTGGCAGCAGCGTCCTATTAGTACACGGTGCACGTACTGCGATCCCCAAGCCGCCAGCTAAGAGTGGGGATTATGGCAACACCCCTCTCAAAGAGGGAGGCTTTTGTCCAGCAGTGGATGTTTACTCAGTTTACAGTGAAACTCTTGTCTGGTCTGTCTGGAATTGCGAATTTTTGCCCGTTCGCCCCTTGTGCCCCACCCTGGAAAAACACCTGAATCCGCCCTTGAGTTTGACTGAAGACATCCGCTACGCCACCCTACCATATCTCGCTTGTGCGTCTGATCTGATAATCGTGATCTAGCATATTGTGGGTGCCTCAAATATTGCTATTGGGTGCTATTGGTGGTTGTCTAAGTTGTAGGTAAGTCTAAGCTGATCCAGTGTGGTGTTGCCCTCAGGTACATAATAACAGCGCTGTGCGGAGACAAGCTGTGTCCCTCCCCCCCGCCGGTGGTGGCAGCCGTCTTCTGGGTGGGCTACTTCAACTCGGCGCTGAACCCTCTCATCTACGCGTACTTCAACCGCGACTTCCGAGCCGCCTTTAGGAAGACGCTCGATAGCTGCTGCAGGTTCACCTTTTTTGTATATAATAGGTCTACTTTTGGCCTCCAACCCACCAGATTGCAACGTTGTGGCCGAAAATAGAGCACGTAGACCTAGAAGCTTCTACCAAAATAAAATGAAAGGACGGGCCCAAAGAAGCGCTTTTATGAAAGTGTAACTTTTATGAAAGTATTCCCGAAGTATAAATACACAACAAAAAAGCGCTATTTGTTTTTTGTAACAAATGTATTGTACATGGTTATGATTAGGTGTTGAAGTATAATGTCCGACAGTTTTGACTCGTTTTTACTGAGCAAGTTCAATGGTTATAGCCCGTCCATTCATTTTATTTTGGTTGAAGCCTAGAAGACCTATATACCTAGATGTGACCTATTCACTCTGGCCTTGAAGGTTAAAGTTTTCAGGAAATAAGGACGGCGGCAAAGCATTCCAGCCCCTAGCGGTTTGCATTAAGGCGGAAGCAAACCGGCTAGTTCGGAACTAATTTGTGATTTGATTGATAGGCTTGCGCTTGACCGCAAACTCGCCTGATGTTAAGCGATGATGCGGTCTACGGTGGAGCACGCTTGCCTAGAAGAAACCGATTAATTGTTGAACTCTTTAATTGTTCACACCATTAAATTTGATACAGAGGACAAAAAACTCTTTAAAAAAATAGTGTAACAACTAACGGCCTTATCGCTAAAAGCGATCTCTTCCAGGCAACCCTAGGATGGGAAGGATTTATAGAAGACGTAGAAGACGGGGTGTCCAATAGAGGATAGACTATAAAAAAATTACTTATACTATATACATACATTCTAATAGTAATACACACTATTACTTACAATTATTTAATATAAATATACTAATAGATATGCAATTTATATGAATTTGTATGTTATATACATAATAATTCATGATACAAATAATACGAATAGGTAAGCTAAAGTTATATGCTGTACGAATAAGCTGTTCGACATAATGATAACAACAAGGCTGCAACTTTGACAAATCGATCTTTGAAAGTAGCAAGCGATGGAGAATGTCTGATAGACACGGGCAATTTGTTCCACAATTGAACTGCCTGAAATGAAAACGACTTACCATAAACAAGTTTTAGATCGTGCGGGACTTAAGTGAGAGATTGTTCTTCGACCTTAAAGGAAGAGGATGACAGTCTCTCCACAAAGTGAAACATTCTTTAAAGTAGCGCGGGCTGGAGGGGTTAAATAAAATATTATATAGAAAAGAAAGGATGTGAGCATTCCGACGAAGACGAATAGGTAACCGCTAGAGTTTAGCGCGATACTGGGATATGTGATCATATTTGCGTAAACCAAACATGAATCTAATGCAATAATTTTGAAGGCGCTCGAATTTATCCAACTGGTCCTCTGTAAGATTAAGATAGCAGGCGTCAGCATAATATAGGATGGGTGTTTTCCGACTTGTCCTGTTGTAGAAGGTTCAGGGAGAACTTGAGCTGTTTAATTTTGTAATTTTTTTACGGCTATCTTTCTCTGATGTCATGCGATCATGCGGTCGCATGATCAGAGCACGTTTGTTTAGAAAAAATATACTATTCATCGACCAGATTGTAATTATCGGGCAACGACAATATGACCACTTGCTATCGGGGAACACCCATTCAGGCAGCACATAATTATACAGGTAGTACCTTTGACCTTATCCCTCTGTTCCAGTTCTACCACCAAACCGGTATCGCTATCGCCATAAAAGATTCGTGGTGGTCGTGGAACCGGGATGGAGGTATGAGGTCAAAGAGTTCATCAGACCATTGGCGTTAGTTATCCGGCAACTGTTGATAATCATCCCCATCATCATCATCATCAGCCAGAAGACGTCCACTGCTGAACTTATGCCTCCCCCTTTAACCTCCACACTGAAAGACAGCCTGCCATCTGCATCCACTGGATGCCCGCGACTCTCACAATTTCGTCTAGTCTAGTGGGAGGCCTACCTACGCTACGTCTTCCGGCATTTTTGCGTCTTTACTGTTGATCAGTAGCGAGAATCCTAAAGCGCCAGCAAAAAGCCACCGATTCTTATCAACCTAGTCATCTGACTCGAGTTCGACAAAGTCTCGCGATTCCTTTAATTTAACTTAGAGCCGATGCCTTGATGAGTTCTCTTGATTGACTTCCTTTGACAAATCCCTAAGCTAAATAAATTCGCCAAAATTCGCCACTGGTTGTTTGTACGGAAAACGGGAATAAACAAGTTGTAATCGAAAATTGCTTTATAGAGCTTAATTTAATGAGTTATCAGAGTTTACGTTTTAATCACTGGATACATTTCCCTTCGTTTTACAGAACATTAAGTTTGGAGGAATTCATTACTTATTTGTTTACTTACTCGAGATGTTCAAGTTTTCCTGCAGTATTGCGAAATAAAATGTACTACTCAAAAATATTTAAAGTCAACATTAAACTTGGTGAAACTTAGACGCTGACTATTGTACCTAATAAAATACAAAGCTAAAAAAATATGTTTGGTGAATGATTAATGAAAAAAGGATAATAAAAATATTTAATTTATTAAAATTTATAAAAAGTCATAGAACAAAAGTTCTTATGCATACTATTTCCTAGCCAAATTTTATCGATTACCAACAGTAGACCTTATGCCGACTGTAAAGTCGAGGTACGCCAAGTCTCGCATAAACCATTCTGAACAGTAGTAAATAAGGTACAATATTGAACTTTCCGTAAACGGAACAGAGTTGACTATTCCACGAGCTCTTGCACGCCGCGCCACCGTCCACCTCTCAAGTCGGCGCAGTGTGAATAGTCCCTTAATAATAGAATAGATGCCTCGCCCGGAACCTCAATGTGCGAGGGTATTGAACAGGAGATAAAGGCGCACAATGGCTATAGAACTGCAGATCATCGAATGTTTCACTCGCACCTCTATACCCAATCACCATTTATGTAAATCTCCAACCATATTCAATGGATTATATTTAATCGTTTACCAAAATAAATCTACTATTCATACTAAGTCACATCACACATCATCAGCCAATAAACGTCCACTGCTGAACAAAGACCTCCCTCTTAGAGAGGGTGTTGCCATAATCCCCACGCTTGGCAGGCAGCATGGGGGTCGCAGTACGTTAACCGTGTACTAATAGGACGTTGCCCATCCTCCGAGTTTTAGGACATACCCAGGGGGATCGTTTTTTTTTCATACTAAGTGCTACAACAAAAATACTAAACATCAAAATATACACTTCGAAACAAGAAAATGTTTGTGACAAGTATACAATTAATTTAACGATATTCATCATCATTTCAACTATAGGACGTCCACTGCTGGACATAGGCCTCTCCCATCGAACTTTAAAAGGGCCGGTTGGAAGCGGCCTGCATCCAGCGTTTCCCTGCGGTCTCGTTTAGGTCGTCGAATTTAACGATATTATGCACATGCAGTTTTAGGACATACCCGGGTCCTAACCACCGGAGGATGGGCAGCAGCGTCCTATTAGTACACGGTGAACATACTGCGATCCCCAAGCCGCCTGCCAAGCGCGGGGATTATGGCAACACCCCTCTCTAAGAGGGAGGCCTTTGTCCAGCAGTGGACGTTTAATGACTGCTGATGTGTGATGTGATTTGATGCACATGGAATTTCTTTTTATTCCTGTCAAAATCCTGACACGGAAATTACTCACGTAAGATTAAGCCGGTTACTCCGACTCCCGTGTAATATAAATAAAATGTGTGGAAACCATTTTCCATAATATAATACATATGGTTTTTCGTAGATCGGTCTTACAAAATAACTTTAATTTGACTCAATTTTCCCTAAATTAAACCAAAATTCTAATCTTAGTTTCTACAATCAACTCAATTTACCTCCAACGCCAATTTACCCAGAACGCTATTCTGTGTAACATCCATTCTCGTCCACAGAACTCTGTGCGGCGACATCGGGCGCCGCTACTGCTGGCAGCGGACCCGTCGAGACCACCACCACTCCAACGCATCCTCAGACATCCACATGAACAACTGCATCAAATCCACCTCCGCAGACTTACTGCGGGCGCATCAGCCGTCTTGCTCGAGACCCGATGAAATCGGGTTCGAGACGTGAACAGGATTTTAAAAAGTAGGAAAAGTACCTCTAGGAACACACAAGCACGCTATTATATATAGACCCTGACGCAAGTCTTGGACGTGTGTAAGGTAAGGGCTTTACGGCTATCTGTTCAAGCGCTTCTGTTTAGGTAATGCGAAACGTTGAGCGACCGCAAACCGTATCTCGGCGCGTTAAAGTTCACGTTCGGCGATTTTCCGCACTGCATTTTTTCAGCGTTGTATCGAGCCCGCGTTAAGAGGTAGCCTTAAGCCAGTGCTTGATGACGTACCTGACGACCTAATGACGTATGTGGGCCGGCATGATTTTAGGTTTCTCAGCTTGTGTGTTGCTAAGGCTATATTGCCTACTTTTTCTAGGCGTTTTCTTATAAATGCCATTTTATATAAATGACAAATTGATACGTGTAGTAGAACTGAAAGTACAATGCAATTAAAATAAGATTAAAATTGGTCGAGCGCTATTGTGTGACGTCAAGAAGGCAATTTGCAAAGAAAGAAATGTTAACAAATACATAAAATATAATTTTATTTATATTACACGGGAATTACTTACTCACGTAAGATTAAGCCGGTCACTCCGACTATAGCTTCAACCGCATTAGGCAGACTTTTTCAAAATGAATGCATGCGCGCGGCTGCGTCTCGTTTGAAAAATATCATGTTATTTATAATACAAATAAACGATATTTATTAATGTTTATTTTTTGGCAAACTGTACCAAGATTACTGAAGATTACCGTCGTCACAAAATAGCGCTAGACCGATCCAATTCTTGTTTTAATCGCATTGTACTTGAGAAACTTGTACAGATCATAGAAATGTAGTTAGTAAACTGTCACAGTCATGTTACTGTCGCATTAAGTTATATTATTGGAGTAACATGAACATTCCTGTATCGGAAAGTTTTAAGGCAAAGTTTAGACTAGCATCTAGCAACCAAACTAACAGAAGTTAACTTAACTAGACACTTTAAAATTGGGTCCATTTCCAATGTAAACAGTCACGGCGAGCTGACTTCTGCAAACTTTGTAGGCACATAAATACACACATTTTTGTTTGGTTTTTAATTTCAGTATGGAAGACACTGAATAGCTATATTAAAGATATTGTCATTGTAAAATAAACGATAATATCAAGGGGAAAAGTTGTACAATTAATAATTATAATATTAATTTAATTACAATGTATGAAAATAATTTATTTTTAAAGTGTTTTGTAAAATTAAGGATATATTTAGTAAGTATTAACATAATGTAAAGAGTTTAAAATGATAGGTTGAGTTTGTTTGTTCAATTTGAGATTACGCATGCCAGAAAGCAGTTAATTGACATGGACTGCAAAATGGTCTGTTTTAAGTTAGCTTATGAAATCAAATCACAGGGGTAAACTTACGTACGTCATGTCAGTTAACTGCTTTCTAGCTTGCTCATGACAAAATCGAGGTTGATTTTGGTCGTCAAAGGTTCAAAAAATTGTATGAGTCGGCCGTTGCTTAATGGTGAAGCAACGGGGGCATTTTAGTTGCATGCAAGTTCGAATCCCGCCAGCTGATGGTTATTGCTCTACAAAATTTTAAAAAGGTAGAAGTTGTTTGTTGTTTTTTTTTTTTTATAGGGCAAGTGTCTTTATTAACTAAACATAATACAAGCTAACACTAACACTATAAAAACAGTTAGACTGCCCATAGACCGCTGAAGGTCTAAAGACAATCCAAATGCTCCAGCCCACTATCAGTTGGTAGCGAAGTTGTTTGTATATAAAGTTTGTTAAAAATCATTTGAAACTGTCAAATTTCACTTAAAGGAAATAGATCATTATTAAAAATTTGTTACAAACTTATGCACCGATCAAAAAATATTCTTTGATATAAAGTCACCGATCTCTATCTCTGACTGATATCTATGCTGATATACAGTCTGTGCAAAAAAATTACCGTCAGGTTGAGAACACGCGTGTGCTAATTTACTGAATAAAAACAGCTATTTGCGTTGGGAGCATAAAATTATAATGGATGCTTGCTATTTATATAAATTATCAATAGGCTGAGTCAGTGCAAAAAAATAAGAGTCGTAGAGTTGAGGTCGCGCGTTTGCTAATTTACTGTTTTTAGTTCACAGACTTTTGGTTGTTTTCAATACGCGAGTGCAGTTACGGGCAAACGCTAGTAATGCGTTAATAGTATTGTACCTAGTAGGTTGTGATATTTTAACACTTGAATAATAATGGTAGGTTGTGAATCCCGGTAGGTTTAAATAACGGAAACAATACAAAAAAAATCGGACGAAAATTTATTCAGTATCTTGAACTGATTGCAAAAAGACATCTATATTTTTTTCTATTCGTCTTGCAACATATCCTCAAATTGTGATAGCCAGAGGACATAAAATGTCATGACGTCACTAAGTAATTTCACCATCATCATCATCATTTCAGCCATAGGACGTCCACAAGGGTCGTTTGGAAACGGCCAGCATCCAGCGTTTACCTGCGGTCTCCTTTAGGTCTCTGTCCATCTCGTGGGTGATTCATATTGGACCTTGGCTAAGGCAATTAAAGTAGTTTTCACTAAATATCGTTATAGTTAATTAGTCAGGCCAAGAAAAACCGAAATGAACTTTTCTTTTTTTAGTTTGATAAAATTAACACTACTAAGTAAAGGTTCAGTTAAAAGATTTTATTTTCGTGTGTAACGTATTAAAATTAGAGATATAACTTAAATACAATACAAAGTTACGAGTCGCAAACTAAATTTAGATAATCAGTTTTTATACGGGAATTACTCACGTAAGATTAAACCGGTTACTTCGACTATAGTGTATTATTAATCTTACGTAAGAAATTGCCGTATAAAATAAACAAAATGTTTAAAACCCATGTCAGTTTCCATAATGAAATCATTTTTATGGCTCCATTTCTAGATAAAAAAGTGCTACCGACCCTTTTCCCACCAAACTTTGTTCTACAACTTACACTAGCTTCATAAAAAGATCTGAGAAAGTTTTTCCGAAAAAATGAACCGACAATCGCTTACGAGCATAACGGAAAAGTTGAAATTATTTCCCGATGACAAAGAACAAGTTCTTTTATCCTTCATTCGGAATCTGAAGGAATGTTGGAAATATATTTAGTTTAGGTTTATTTATTGTTCGAGTAACGTGTGTAATGGTTTGGAAGTGTCTTTTGGAGATAGAATAAACATGTTTTTACACTCACAAAGCAACTTCAACTTAGTTCAACTGTTTATTTTATTCATAATTTAGCTAGGACGTGCTCCAAAAAAACATTGAATCTACAAGAACACATGGCAGCTAATGTGGGGAAAAGTTCAAAATAAATCAACCAAGTGCGAGTCGGGCTCGCGCGCTGAGGTTACCGTACCACCACAAAAAAAAAGTAGGGCAAAAAGACATCATCATGCCCAGGCGGTTACCCATCTAAGTACCGATGGCGCCCTACGTTGCCTAACTCGTAATGAACAGAAATTTATCACCGACTCGCACTTGGTAATTTTTATTATTTGTTGTCATACTTGATAAGTGTACTGTAGATAATCATGCCAAGTTTGATACTTGTACGTATTACCGTTTTTACATTAGAGCTAATACAAAAATACGTAAAAATATTATTGATTGATTAAATAGATTATTGTATTTTAGTCAAAAAGTAAAAACTAAAGGGACCCCTTTAGTTTTTACTTTTTGATTATATTATTATTTCATAGTTAATCTGCCGTAACAGAAAGATAGACAGACAGACAGACAGCGCAGGCTCTGTAATAGGGTCTCGTTTTTACCCTTCGGGTATGGAACCCTAAAAACTAAACACAAACGGAACACAATGAAATTTTATTTCTCTGAAAAAATTACACTTCAAACCCTCCCTAGCTCTACACTGCTCGCTTACTGTAAATTTCAACCCCATTGTTATTTATTGTGTATTAATAAATAACTTTGCAGATAAATTGATGGAAATTCAACACAAACATAATATACCTATCGAGATAGACGGTATTTTCACCTCTTTCTCAATAATTGAAATATCATAGCATTCTCCACCGTAATTGATTTCTGATGAAGAGCGAGCATTCTTCGCAAATAACTATACTCAATGGAGTTTTACATTGCTTTGAATCAGGATTATACGTAGAATAATAAAGTTATTAGGTACTGGTGTTAAAGTGTTTCCAGGTATATTATTGACTGAATAAAATAATATATTATGACGGAGCACCAGAATCTCAGGATTTTTAGAGACGGTAACGTCAGCTAAGGTGACATTTCCATCTCCATCACTCGCCTCACTCATTGCAATATAATGAACACCAAAATTATCTATTCAGAGTTTTAATCTTAGCACTATAGAACTAAAGACGGTTAAATAAAACCGGCCAAGTGCGAGTCGGGCTCTGGAGGAATTTCTGTTTACCACCGGTTCTCGTACGATCACCGAAGTGAAGCAACGTCGGGCGCGGTCGGTTCTTGGATGGGTAACCGCCTGGGCGTTGATTTGATTTTGTCTTTTTGTAAAAAAAAAATACTTTAGTAGCTAGCATGTGGCGATACGGACACCCTCAGTGCGCGAGCTCGACTCGCACTTGGCCGATTTATTTATTTTTCCTGGTCGGTTTATTAGTATTTACGTTAGTAACCTAACCATAATTTAGTTTTATTGTGGAAACTGATGACCGCCGACTGTGGTTGAAACTATATAGTCGAACTAACCAGCTTATTCTAGTAGTAGTTTCGTCCATGTTCTTATGTTAGTAATTCTTGTATATAATATAAACAAAACACCCCACAGTAAATATTTGATTCGATTTTTAGAACAAAAATCGAACAATGTAAAAATCTAAAATTTATAAAATAGTGTAAATAAATAGGTTTATAAAACGCTAATTTGTTACACAGACATATCTCATAAAATAAAATGTTTATACCGCCAGCATCAGTATTTGGTGTGTGCCAAAACTATAAATGTTTTATATCAAAATAGTTAGAAATGAACACACGAATAAAATCGTAACAATATTGTTTAAATGTTTGAATAATAATGTAAAAGCAGATTTTATAAATGTTTAGAAAAAAAATTATGCAAAAATATATAAAATATAGAAAAAAACATAATTATGAAGATAATTTATATGTCTCTACACATTATGCGTATTGTGTATGTAATAAAGTAATTCAAGTCTAATAAAACCCCCCACCCTTACTCCCACCTTATTAGAATAATTAGAATTATGATATATATAATTATAATGTAATTGTTTAGCAGTGTGTGTACTTGTAAAAATAAATATACAGAATCACAAAAAAAACATGTACTCATGTAGAGTTTTCACGGCAAAATAAGTATTTTACAACAAAACAAAACAGTTATAATTATATTAAAACACAAATGCCACGAAACAGTATTATTTTATAAAGGTTTGCTCATAATAAAGTATATTTTATAGTTTTAAGTTGTAAATATATAATAGTAGAACTAATTGATTAAAATGTAACTAAAATAATTTATCAAAAACATACACGTAAAAAACATTATATTAGTAGATGAATATAACAGATTATAATATAAATGATTATGAAGTGTAATTAAGTTAAGTTTATTTTTTATTATTGTAAATAAAAATAATTTTAAATAGTGTATGCAATTTAATTTATATAGCAACCAAGATAATTGAAATAATTATATTTTTCAATGCTTTGGATAGTAAAATCAGCTGTTATTATCTAGCTATATCATACACTTCTTTGCGTGTCCACGATCTTTTAAAAATAGAATAACAACGAAAGGAAGGTGTTTTTTGCTGTTTCATGGTTGGTCCAAAAGTAAAAGTTGTTTATAATGATGAGTGCAATGATATCTTTGAATATGTCCGTCGTCTAAAGATACATTCTAAAGGTATATTATTTCCAAATAAATAACTTTTGTCCTGATAAATGCAGTGATTATGGGCAAAATAATAATGTAAGACAATATTTCTAGTATGTCTTCTGTGATTTGGTCCTCAAATCAGACAAACAAGGGAGATATGCCATAGTACAACTATAGTTCGTGTTCAAATGTCACAATTTTTACAAGATGTTTATTTGTATTAGACGAATTACTCACGTAAGATTAAGCCGGTTACTCCGACTATAGTTTCAACCGTATTTGGCGGTCTATAGTCAGACTAACCGGTTTAATCTTACGTGAGAAATTCCCGTGTAATACAAATAAAAAGTGTGAAAACCACGTCAGTTTTCATAATAAAATTTACAAGCTCTGTTTGTATGTTATTTTGTTTGTTTAAGTCAAATCTTGCAAGCTGAATTAAAACCACTTATTATTTTACGTGTTGGCAATCCATTTTTATGGTAAACATAACCTAAATCGACATCCAGGATTACTTCCAAATAAAGGAACTAT
The DNA here is from genome assembly GCA_932305915.1 of Agriopis marginaria. NCBI lineage: Eukaryota > Metazoa > Arthropoda > Insecta > Lepidoptera > Geometridae > Agriopis > Agriopis marginaria. The sequence continues at coordinate 11,724,954 of OW029914.1, read as the reverse complement.
TCAACGGTCAACACCACAGACTCGATAATGTCTTGTGTGTACGCATTTTATTATGATGCAGGTTTTAAGTTTTAACTTGTGATGGTATGGTTGCTGCACTCAGGGTTGGGTTCTGACTAGGGAACTCGTCAATGGTTAGCAGCATAAATATTAATACGCATTCAATTATAATAACCCATTCTATAAAAGCTTGTTATTTAAAATGTTTTTACAATTAATTTTTCATATATTTTTTTTTACTATACCGCTAAAACTTTAAGTACGGGTCACTTAGGTACTTACGATATATTTCACTTACACAAAAACTTGCAGCAACACTAATGAAATAACCAATAGTTTACATGCAAAAAAGGGCGACAAGGTAGTCTGCAATTTTGTTTTTGTTTTTATATAATAAATATATAATAAAATAGGCTTACGTTTGACCACCATCTCACCTGATGTTAAGCGTGGTACGGCCTACGTTGGAGTTGGAGCACGCTTGCGTAGAAGTAACCGATTCACTCGTGATTTGAAGAAACCCAGATTGTAACTATCGGGGAACACCCATTCAAGGAGCGCATTTCACTGGCTAGCAGTTCGCACAATAAATGTGGAATCAAAGCGATTCGTACGGGTTTTTGGAATATGACCCATAAAGTGGTGATGATTTTACGTGCTCGCTCTGGCAGTTCGATAAAAAAAAGGGCAGGAGGGAATTAGATCATGCAGATCCGATGCACACTCTCCGAAATGTATCCGATGAAAAAGTGTGAGTTTGACTGTAGAGGCATCAAGCCTGATTTAGGCCAGATGCGATCGCACCCGCCACATCACTTTCATCTTTTCAATTTCTTTAGTCCTGTCCATCCAAAGGTTGCCTGGAAGAAATCGCTTAAGGCGATAAGGCCGCCCATTATACTGCCGTATATTTGTTTTTTATGTTAGTTTAAGTTTCATTTGTATTTTCGGTGTGTAATAAAGAAATATTGTATTGTATTGTATTGTATCACCTTACCATATCTTTCTTATTTTTTTTTTAAGCAAGCGCCTTTATTAACTAAACTAAATACAAGCTAAAACTAAAACTACAAATACAGTTAGACTGCCCATAGACCGTTGAAGGTCTAAAGACAATCCAAATGCTCAAGCCCACTAACAGTTGGCAGCGTACCCAGCATGCTGGCAGCATTACCACGTTGAATGGCAATGCTTATGCGTTGAGCCAGAAACACGCCAGCATTTTGGTCACGCGTCGCATTAACCAGGCGCTCTGAAAGATTTGTCTCTCTTGTTTGTCTGATTTGAGATTTCGCTCTACCAAAACAAATCATGATAACTTTGTAACAGCAAAAATATGCCTCCAAATATTTGTGTAATTTTTCCATTCACGTGGAAGCGGGCTTTTGAAGATTACAGTCGAGACTTGTTTTTGTAGGCAACTCCCAATACCTTCTACTCCTTGTGCAAATAATGATTTCTCCTACATGAACGATTTGTACCTTCTACTCTCTACATCTATCTATTGTTGAATTAGTTTATTTGAGTCGTAATAAGAAACATTCAGACAGGGGCAAAAAAAGCCGTCGTAGCCAATTTGGGAGACCGCTAGACTTGAAATCGTGAGGTTGCGGGTTCAAACCCCGAGCCCGTACCAATGAGCTCTTTGGAGTTTATGTACGGATTTTCATACCACTGGCTTTTCGGTGAAGGAAAACATCGTGAGGAAACCTGCATACGTACGGAGAAGTAATTCAATGGCGTATGTGAATCCACCAACTGCTAATCTGGTTACACTGCACAGAACAAATACCCGACCTCCAGGTAAAACTTGGTGAGGATCTAACCTCCAATACCAAACTTCATCGTACTCCATCGTAGACCGCATCGTCGCTTAACATCAGGCGAGATGGCGGCCAAGCACTAGCCTCGCAATTATAAAAAAAAAAAAACATATTCACTTTCGTGGCTTCTAGAGGTCGTGTCTATTATAGGTCCCACGCGGCCGTGAATACGCGCCGCGATTATTCAGGGCTACTGTTAACGGGGGGTTATACCTAATTTGACGGGTTATTAATCATTTTTAAATAGTAAAATAACAATATTTGAGCCGGAAAAAAATACATGTCAAAGATGCATCTATGTTTGACTTTATGATTTGGTTCAGAACACGATAGAATAAACTTTCCTCGATCAAAAAAAATAACGAAACAAAGTCTATTTAGTAGAATTGACGTTTTTTTTTCCCGTTTTTTGCTCTAATAAAAGCTCGTAACAGCCTGGAAATTGCATGTACTGAATGGTAATTATATTCAACACTCTTTCATTTGGATAGATTTTTGATAGTTTGTTCGTTAGTTTTTTAATGAAATTAAAAACGTAAAAAGGTCGCGTAAATTAGCGCGCGCACTGCGCTCAGACCCGCGCCAGGCGTCAATGAGGTCGGACCTGTGTTGGTTTTGTCGTTGCGCTCCCCCCGCTATCTGTTCGCAAAGGGAAGTAATAGCCAGAAAAAGAAATCTTCGAAATTGAAAATGAGGACACGATTGAAAAAAATTTGGTAAGTGAGATTTTATTCCCTATGTAAGTATAAATTTTTGTGAACTACCTAGGAATTTAATAAGTAGGTATTAGTTTTCGTTGCGTTATTGTACTAACTGGAGTTATTGTGTATCAATCAGTTATTTATTTATTTGCGTGGAAGGTACCTATTATAAAACATATTAGGTACGTACATAGAAGGTACTTCCTAGGCACCACTTTACAGTAGGTAGGTAGGTAGGTTTGCAAGTAGGTAGGTGCCTAAAGGTGCTTGCAGATGATGCGTAGTACAAGTAACAAGTAGCAACTGCAAGCGCCTTGAGTATATGTGTAGGTAGGTGTTGATTAGTAAACAGTAAGAGCTACGTAAATATATTATGCCTAGTGATTAGTCAGTCATAGCGTCTGACTGAGTCGGCGTGGAGCGGTGCGGAGATTTACAGTCAGATAGCTACATGCCGCGGCTGTCTATAATGTACAAGATGATATTTGCTGACACGATATTCTGCGGCATGATAATGTACAGCATGATAATTGGTGTACATGTAAACTAATTATCATGCTGTACAAATCATGTCGTAAAATACTGGTCGTCAATTATCGGCTCGTGTCTATTAAGTACGGCTAGGAATGCGCAGCCTGGATTGTACAGGCAATAATCTATGTACGTGGGAAAAGTCCACGTTTTATCGGGCTGTACATTATCAATTGCAATACGGGCCGTGTTTTGACGAAACGGGCCGAAAATTTACGACCGATAATGTACAACATGATAAAAGGTGACATCGCCCGTATTAGTTACATGTACATGGAATATCATGGTGTACATTATCGCTTGTGCATTATTGGGCTGATCTGATAATGTACGGCATGATATTGCACGGCACGATATTGTACAACATGATATTCCATGTACATGTACACCAATGGGTGTCTATAATGTACAACATGATATTTGCCGACACGATATGGTTCGGCATTATATTGTACAGCATGATAATTGGTGTACATGTACATCGAATATCATGCAATACAATCCATGTCGTACAATACTGGCCGTCAACTATCGGCCCGTGTCTATGAAGTACGGCAAAAAAGGCACAGCCAAGATTTTACAGCCAATAATCCATGTGTTAGAAAAAAGTCCACGTTTTATCGGGCTGTACATTATTATGCCGTACATTATCATGTCGTGCAATACGGGGCGTGTTTTGACGAAACGGGCCGAAAATTTACGACCGATAATGTACAACATGATAAAAAGTGACCTCGCCCGTATTAGGTACATGTACATGTACATATTGTACATGGTCCGGTTCGTGGTCTCCACTCCAGAACCTTTCTTCCCCATCGGTTATCGGTTCTTCGAGCGATGTGGCCTGCCCATTGCCACTTCAAGTTGCAAATTTTAACAGCTATGTCGGTGACTCTGGTTCTTTGGCGAATATCCACGTTTCGGATTTTATCGCGCAAAGAAACTTCGAGCATAGCTCTCTCCAGTGCCCGCTGTGTGACTCTGAGTTTTTCCAAAAGGCCAACAGTTAAGGACCACGTCTCAGTACCATATGTCATCACTGGCAACACACACTGATCAAAGACCTTCGTCTTGAGGCACTGTGGTATCTTGGACGAGAAGATGTCACGCAATTTCCCGAACGCTGCCCATCCGAGTTGGATTCTTCGGGCGACCTCTTTGCCTAAGTTGGACTTACCTAACTGAACAATCTGTCCACGAACCAGAAGACGCAGCATAGGGAGGCCTCCCACTAGATGGACCGACGACATTGTGAGAGTCGCGGGCATCCAGTGGATGCAAAAGGCACTCTGTCGTTCAGAGTGAGGTTAAAGGGGGAGGCCTATGTTCAGCAGTGGACGTCTTCTGGCTGATGATGATGATGACATGTACATGTACATGGAATATCGTGGTGTACATGTACATGGAATATCATGGTGTACATTATCGCTTGTGCATTATTGGGCTGATCAAATAATGTACGGCATGATATTGCACGGCACGATATTGTACAACATGATATTCCATGTATATGTAGGATGTCTATAATGTACAACATGATATTTGCCGACACGATATTGTACGGCATGATAATGTACAGCATGATAATTGGTATACATGTACATCGAATATCATGCTGTACGATCCATGTCGTACAATACTGGCCGTCAATTATCGGCCCGTGTCTATAAAGTACGGCAAAAAATGCACAGCCAGAATTTTACAGCCAATAATCCATGTACTAGAAAAAAGTCCACATGATAAAAGGTGGCATCTTCCTATTGGCTAATTTTGCTGAAATGTCTGCTCTTATTGGCTGTTGAGTCTATGCCGTCTGTCTATTCCATGCTTCGTTTGAACAAGATAGTGTAAGATAGTCACAGATTAAAAAATATGAGAACCATTAAAACTTTTTGGTGGTGAGGCAGAGAGAGGGGTACAACTATGTTAGATCTGTCACTCATTTCGAACCTAACCAACTCAAGTCTGACTTCAGGTGGGCCCCCGCCAGAAGCTCTTGCGGTCGCCCCTGAGTGTCACTCAGGACTTCCCTTGAGCTTCTGGCTCCCGCGCTTTTTATATACACTCTGGGGGTAGGAACCACAAGACTAGGTGAAGTCGGGGTGCTCTGTGTCGGTTCTGAGACCCATTTCGAACCTAATATACTCAAGTCGGGGTGCTCTGTGTCGGATCTGTCACTAATTTGTACCTAATACACTCAACGTGGAATGTCCACATCTAAACGAAGCTTCGGTTTTGAATTTTTATGATCATTAATTATCATGCTGTACAAAATCGGGGTGTACATTATTAAACAGAGTCAATAATGTACGGCACGATATTGTACGGCATAATAATGCACAGCATGATAATTGGTGTACATGTACATGGAATATCATGTTGTACAATATCGTGCCGTGCAAAATCATGCCGTACATTATCAGATCAGCCCAATAATGCACAAGCGATAATGTACACCATGATATTCCATGTACATGAATCAGAATCAGAATAATTTATTGACATATTGAAACTAACATTAGTTATACCTATTCTAGAATAAATAATAATAATAATAAATACGCAGGGGCGGCTTTATGGCGAGCCGTCGGTGAGTGGCGACACCGCGTACCCCGATTCCATGGGTCAGTTCGAGTAAAATGTTTACGTCATTTGATAAATTTTACCGTATAATCACTCATAATTTATAGTTTTCGAGGCGAGATTGCACTTTATTAACACATTTTACTTGTTTTTGTCAAAGATAAATACTGTTTTCTAATTAATTTGTAAAATTAAAACGAGAGCGTTATGAATCGTGTTTACGCTCCTACCCACAACAAACCTATGACACCACATGTACACCATGATATTCCATGTACATGTACATGTAGCTAATACGGGCGATGTCACCTTTTATCATGTTGTACATTATCGGTCGTAAATTTTCGGCCCGTTTCGTTAAAACACGGCCCATATTGCACGACATGATAATGTACGGCATAAAACATCATCATCGGCATAGTACAGCCCGATAAAACGTGGACTTCTTTCTAGTACATGGATTACTGGCTGTACAATCCTGGCTGTGAATTTTTTGCCGTACTTTATAGACACGGGCCGATAATTGACGGCCAGTATTGTACGACATGAATCGTACAGCATGATATTCGATGTACATGTACACCAATTATCATGCTGTACATTATCATGCCGTACAATATTGTGTCGGCAAATATCATGTTGTACATTATAGACACCCCAATATCGTGCCGTACATTAGTGACTCTGTTTAATAATGTACACCCTGATTTTGTACAGCATAATAATTGGTGACCATAAAAATTCAAAACTGAAGCTTCGTTTAGATGTGGACATTCCACGTACATTGCGTACGTGTCGTACATTATCTGTGTCGTACATTATTTCCTCCCTACAAAACGACAAAATTATAGGTAAATATGTTATGAACGCGAAGTTGGACTATGGATGCGATTCGACGCGTCACCTGAACGCAGCCCTGCGCGAGTTTGCGATCTAGCCCGCCGCGGGGCTCGTGATTTTTGCGCGGCATAATACATCGTCGCTCTATCTTGGCGGGGGCTGAGGAAGCATTTTGTTACCTACGCGACTAGGATAGTGGGCCGTTAATCAGTTAGTAGGTATATCAAAACAAACAACTTTTGTGCAGTGAATTTTCGAAATTCGCGAAAAATAAAAACTGGTGTTCCATATAAAAATCATTTACTCTCGACAAAATGTATGAAACAGCTGCCTTTTTCCGCGAATATTGATAAGTCATAGTACAAAAGTTGTTTGTTTTGATGTACTGAAGCCGCACTTAAGAGGACTATTACAAAATGAACCGTTAAATTTTAATTATTTGTATTTTCGGGCATAAAACGAATAAATAAAGCCGTAATTTTCAAGATAAATATAAAATAAGTAAACCATAACATAAAAATGTTTATTTTATGACAATAATATAACGGAATTAATTCTCAAACTTTCCCTCATAAAGTTTTACGAAAAACTACTTTTGTAAATTGGAGGTAACGAATGGATAATATGTTGAGTTTTACCAAAATCTGAAGCCGCTACATTCAATAAAGAATACAGATCTATATAATACAGCAACCGAATTTTCTACTGATCCTATTAGTTGTAAGAAAAATTATACTAAAAATCCAGTTTTCGATGCTTTTTTCGTTGCCCTGCCCTGTATACAAAGTTGAGTGAACAATCAGTAGCTCGTGACCACGGCCATTGTAACTTGCTCGAAACGTCGAGCGAAAGGTACATATTTTTACCTAAATAAAATAATACGTGATAAGTCCCAATAAACATTTTAAACATGTTAATGATGTAGTTAGTGTCTTCAGCGACGTGGCTTCATAAAAATTACAAAATTAACTACATTTCAAAAAGAGAAGAAAAAGTTAAAAACTCCCAAAATGAACCAATTAAGAGATTTAATTACGCAAACTCCGGCTTTTCATAATAAATTGACGAAACAAACAAAAGTTCATGAATTCCAAATGTGTCCGGGGAGAGTCCTGGGGCCTTACGGATAACAGCTAATTGCGGCACCTAATCCGCTCAATTGGAAAATCGCGCGACCGCAAACCGTATCTGGGCGCGATAAGGTTCACGTTCGCGTGCTTTTCCAACTGAGCGGATTAGGTGCCACAATAGCTGTTGTCCGTAAGGCCCCTGGAACAATCTTAATTGCGAGAATAATGAAGATCGCTTCGGTCCTCAGAAAGACTGCATCAGTGCCTCAGAAAGTATAAAGCTGTTTTTTAGGGTTCCGTACCCAAAGGGTAAAAACGGGACCCTATTATAAGCCTACGATGTCTGTCTGTCTGTTCGTCTATCCGTCTGCTGTATCTTTCGAAGCGTAGAAGACAGCCAGTTGATTTTTTTACAGAATATGTGATGTTACAGCGGATTAACTAATAAATAATAAAAAAGGCAAAAAGTAAAAACAAAAGGGGGTCCTTACAACAAACGTATTTTCAAACATATTTTTGTATTAAGTCTAATATAAAAATGGTAATACGTAAAAGCATTAAATTTGGCATGATTAAACAACTCTCTAAAATATAACAACAAATAATAAATAATGGCTAAATGCGAGTCGGTGATAAGTTTCTGCTCATTACCAAGTTATAACTGGGGCCTTACGGACAACAGCTAATTGCGGCACCTAATCCGCTCAGTTGGAAACTCACGCGACCGCAAACCGTATCTGGGCGCGATAAGGTTCACGTTCGCGTGATTTTCCAACTGAGCGGATTAGGTGCCGCAATTAGCTGTTGTCCGTAAGGCCCCAGGTAATTTCGTTATTGAATTTTGTGGTGGTACGGGTACCTCAGGTCAGAAAATTAAAAAAAAAAACCAGTCAAGCGCGAGACTCCATGTTTAACCACTTACTTGCCTGACTAACCACGCTTATCAACGTAAGCGTCGATGTGGTCGATGATGAAACACGTCCACTAAGAATACCTTTTTTATCTGGCTTTGAAAAGACCTAGATTGTATCAAAATAATAAAATATACAACAAGAAAAAACGAAACGTAGAAATAAATATGCTACATTACGAACTGCGCAATTTACCTCTTATTTCGACTGAGGTATAAAAGATACAAGTAAGGAAAAATTATAAGATTCCCTAATTTCTTTCAACCCAGGTGCCCGAAAAATATCTTTTCGAGTTGATAAAATATTTCCGACCTTTAAGGAGAGTTTTCCTAGCGACGAACACTGTAACTTGATGATCATGTTATTCAATATCATCAGTTTCACAGAGTACACGTATACGATTGACTTTAGGTTGGCAGACCCGTAACAACACTACGAGAGGACTTGTACTATTATTTCTTCTGTGGCGAGAGTGAGAGGGATGTGTGATAAATTCTACGCGAGTTAGAACGAGAGCGAGAGAGTGAGAGGGAGAGAGAGATTTGCCGCCGTCTGAAAATCCTTCGTTTGTGGTGGCTCTAAAGACACACCGGAGTTTATATGGTATCATGATGATATCTTTGCGCGATAGGATCCGGAACGTGGATATTCGCCAAAGAACCAGAGTCACCGACAGCTGTTGAAATTTTGCAAGTTGAAGTGGCAATGGGCAGGCCACATTGCTCGAAGAACCGATAACCGATGGGGAAGAAAGGTTCTTGAGTGGAGACCACGAACCGGAAGACGTAGCGTAGGTAGGTCTCCCAGTAGATGAACCGACGACATTGTGAGAGTCGCGGGCATCCAGTGGATGCAGATGGCAGACTTTCGTTCAGTGTGGAGGTTAAAAGGGGAGGCCTATGATCAGCAGTGGATGTCCTACCATTCAATATAACGATAATTTCCCCACAGATCTAAAAACTTAGTTTATCATTTATTAAATTTTTTCATTACTTTTTCTAAATGTTTTAGCTCTACGAATAAAAAAGAATAAAAAGTGTTACCAAATAAAAGAATGTTTGCATGAACATTTGAACAGTGTCATCATCATCATCAGCCAGAAGACGTCCACTGCTGAACATAGGCCTCCCACTTTAACCTCCACACTGAACGACAGCCTGCCTTTTGCGTCCACTGGATGCCAGCGACTCTCACTATGTCGTCGGTCCATCTAGTGGGAGGCCTACCTACGCTGCGTCTTGAACAGTGTATCTCAGTGGAATTGCCCCTTAACAAGGATCTCATCTCGGTTGGATCAACAAGTGCGGCCCGTCCTTACGATTGACCTTTCTATTAAAAACTCTCAAGCCCAAGATATAACTAGATACTTATATAAGAAAAACTCCGGAGGATAAACACTGATTTGATATCTGAGATCTTAATCATCAAAACTTAGCTTCATGATTAGTTGTTTTTACAGAGAAACAACTAAACTAGCAAGTTTCTCCAAAAAAAACTCTTTTTTTTTTTTAACTTTTAAATGCAACTTAAATTAATTTACTTTAGTTATTCACAACACAGGGAGATAAAATTTTGCTATATCTTAATATACGGTTTTCTACCACTAGTGGTAGAAAACCGCACGCACGCAAGCACGCTTGCCTAGAAAAAACACACACACTAGTGTGTGTGTTTTTTCTAGGCAAGCGTTTTCTAGGCAAGCGTGCTCCACCCGCATGATGTAGACTGCATCATCGCTTAACATCAGGCGAGTTGGCGGTCAAACGCAAGCCTATTGTAAATTTTAAAAAAAGGGGTTGTGTGAATACCGCGACCAGACCAGCGACCCGCAAGCAGCACCCGATCACGAGTATGACATATGTGCCAGCCATCGCCCTCCTTAACCATATCTGAGGGAAGAGAGCGACAGCCACACACGACGCCGCCGCAAGAAGGTGCATTCGATGGTAAGCATGAATTCTCAAGGCAAACAATTAAATATGGAAAAGTTCTACTATCTACCTTCCAGCGCTATCATCAGACCTTTGTCACCAAGTGCTAATGTATTGGACTCGTTAAAACAAACCAAATTACTTCATACTCGAGAGGTTTACTAGTAGCCATTGAAGAGTTCCATCCACCTCCATCGACAGATCAGTTCGATGGTACCATTTTTTTTGTATTGTCATCAGGTCTTCAACCAATGATGACATACATCAATGAAACGCGGTCTCTCACTATGAGCCTCATAAGCAGGCTCAAAGCCGCACAACGAGCTATTGAGAGGGCTATGCTCCGGATTTCTCTACGAGATTGAATCAGAAATGAGAAGATCCGTAAACGAACGAAAGTCACCGACATAGCCCACCGGATTAGTAAGTTGAAGTGGCAGTGGGAAGGGCACATATCACGCAGAATAGATGGCCGATAGGGCTGAAAGGTTCACGAATGGAGACCATGGACTGGTAACCGCAGTGTAATCGTCCACACACAGGATGGACAGACGACCTTAAAGAGACTTCAGAGAAACGCTGGATGCAGGCCGCTTCTAACCGGCCCTTTTGGAGATCGATGGGGGTGGCCTATGTCCAGCTGTGGACGTCCTGCGGCTGAAGTGAGTTTCAGCCTAAGACTCATGTGAGTTCACCATAGCCCTAACAAGACGATTAGACATTATGTTTATAACAAAAAAAATATTGTTCAAAGTATTTTTCTTATAACATTTCGATATAGGTAAAGTCTTTCTGAAATAAAAAACTTTAGAACGTTAGTAAATTCGTCATGATTATTATCCACATCCCCAAAAATATTTTATCAAAGCATAAAAAATCATCACCTATTCGACTAACTGTTTTCAATCTTATTTCAAACGCGTAAGGTCCTAAACTCATTAGGCGGATTGGACTTCCTAGTATTCGACCATAAACTAGATTAAGTGTTGACTAGACGCTTTTCAAGCATACTCGTACACTTGACCGATTTTAATTAGAGGCTGGCTTTCCAGTTTCTCTTCAAGTAACTAGAAAGGAGTGAGATCGAGTAAGCAATCAAGTAAACAGGTATATAAGATCTGAAATAAACTAACACTATTAGACTGACAACTACTGACTGACTTGATTATTATTACATACTATTACTAACTAACAACTAAGCGCTTTGAGTAAAATGTCTGGTTAGGCCAGTCAGTCAGTCGTTATTAACTGAGCAAAGAAAGTTATTAGATTTTGCGAGAACAAGTCGGTGTTTGCATGTCATTGTACGAACCCTAATTCTTATCCCAACTAATACCAATTAATAGTTCGCCCCGAACTGAGTTCAGAACCCCAAATAGATACAGACAGGTAACAGATTTTACTTTTTTTATTTTTTATAGTAGATAGGCTTGCGCTTGGCTGCCATCTCGCCTGATGTTAAGCGACGATGCGGTCTACGATGGAGCACGCTTGCCTAGAAGAAACCGATTCACTCTCGACTTGAAGACACCCAGATTGTAACTGATGGGGATAACTTATATTCTAAATTAAAAATTGTATTGAAACGAACTACTTGCGTACAAATTTTCATGAAGATCGGATCATCTATACGCAAGTCATCATTGAACAAACCATGCACGCTGGAATACTGACTTGTCCTATTAATAGCCATTACCACTCGTAAACTTTGTAATATGACAGTGTACGAGTATCATATGGAAGATGGAAATAGGGAAAATGCGGAAAAAATTTAAAAATTGCGGGTAATACAGCGACATTCAGCTAGAGTAATTGATTAGTTGTTTGACGATAACTTACATCAGGCGTGATGGTGGTCAAACGCAAGCCTATTATTTATAAAAAAAAAAAAAAAAAAAACTTATAACCTTTAAATCTTCATGAAAAGTTTTAAGCATGTAGTTCGAGCAAATACAATTTTTAAGTATAAATAAGACCAAAATTGGTCTTGACTCTAGACCGAAGACCCGAAGCCCCATCCTCTTGACGATGGGAATATATAAGGCTTCGGGGAGAACTTGAAATATATGGATGAAGCGAGCGCTGTCAGGACCATCAGCAGACCTAAGAGTAGGTTTTAAAACTATTTGAAATCAGGGTCAATGCAGTGGTAAACTCTTTGGAAATCCGTGGTAGTCTATTTGGGAGACCGTTAGACTTGAAAGCCTGAGGTCATGGGTTCAAATCCCGGGCCCGTACCAATGAGCTCATTGGAGTTTATGTACGGATTTTCATATCACTGGCTTTTCGATGAAAGAAAACATGAGGAAACCTGCATACGTACGGAGAAGAAATTCAATGGCGTATGTGAATCCACCGACCTGTAACTGGGCCAGCATGCTGGGTATGGTCAAATCGCTTTTTCGGGGGTAAGCCTAAGTCCAGCAGTGGACTATTAAAAGACTGCTTATGAAATCATAGTTACCGCTTGCAAAAAGCACTTTGGTTGCTCGAATCAAGTGATATTGAAAACTGAGCAGATATGAATGTTCTATATTCCCCGGAAACAAAATAATCAGGTGGAAAGCAACTAGATCATATTGAATTAACCATCTCTAAACCTTTATGGACAAAAACAAACAGTTTCCTTTCCATCTATCCTTCTTTCTCTATTATCAAAAATATGTCAAATAAATTTACATCAATCGCCAATTTATTTGTAAACTAATCACGTAAATAAAAATTCCAAGTCGTTATTACATAAAAATGCTAAATATGTCATTAATATACAAACAGATGCCATACTGATTTCATTTTAGCGCCAAAATTGATATAATATTATCATGGAGTTCATGGAAAACCTGCCCACAGTCATCAGCTGCTGCTTCTGCTGTTTCCTCAGAGCTGGGACAGTGATGATTGGAGTCTTCTCGTTTGTAAGTCTATAATTTACTTCCTACTGTACCCCAGTAGCGGAATAACTCTAAGATAAGCTTAGGCAAGTGCCTTTAGACATCATAGATCAGATGGGATTATTACGGAACAGGGGAGGTCGTACGAAAACATGCGCTTTGTTTCAAGTGCCCCGCAGTCACTAGACAGACATCTAAGGACAGGAAGGGATTCTCTTTAAAACAATGCACAATGCGACGACAGAGAGTGTCACACCAGACTAAATCCCCTTGCCCTCCTTTCGGGATTCAGAGTAGCACCAACTAGGTGCTAGCTTATTGGCGATGTCACTTTTAAAATAATTTTCCTTCACGAAACCTACTTGCAAAAAGACAAGTGGTTTGCTGTAAAACAGTAAATAATTTTATCTGCTTATTTGTTTTTATATCCTTTTCCAGGTAGTTGGATTATTATTCGCGCCCAACATGAGCCACGCGAAGGGTTTCTGGGAGATGGAGACGATACTCTCTAACTACAGCTATGCGACGGAAACTGCCATACAGATGTTGCTTGGCATCATATCTATCATGCTGTGCTGCGTCAGTGTGCTGCTCATGGTCGGGGCGTGCTGCGTGAGCTATTTCTTATTACTTAACTACGAGGAAAGTGACCACTTACATAGATAAAACTTATGCCATTTTTTTCATAGAGTGGCAACCAAAAATACGTTTCATCTGATGGTAAGCAGAAACCGCCGCCTATAGATACCCGCAACACCGCTAGTGTTGACGGAGCTTTGCCAGCCCAGAGAGGTACTTTTTTTGAAACGCTTCATATTGAAGGAATTGCTCGGTGGAAAGAACTTTGGAGGGAGGATATTCTATTGTGTGATATCCCAAAATGAGCGTGCACTAAACTCTATTGCAAATTATGCACAACAAACATCACTAGTTGAAAAGACCCTCAAGATAAAAAGGTCATTCAAACATCAATATTGTCAGTAGCACAGCCGGCACAAAACACCATACTCAAAATTATCATGAGAAAGCCTCCGACTTACGATACCGAAACACTTTATCTAGAATCCGGGATTCTAAATATAAGGCAAACCTATACTAGCAAAGTAGCTTTGTACTATATGAAGAATGACCACCTGCATAAAAAACGTACTGCAGGACATAGCGTTCGTCAAAAGAATTTAGGCAAAATTATGTTAGAAAAATCCAGAACTGTTTTTGGCACTCGCTTTATTTCATGGATTGGACCACGCGTTTATAACACCTTACCTGTCGAAGTAAGAGGCTCGTTGCCTGATCACAAAAGAAAAAAGTTAATTAAAGCATGGCTGGTAGAATTAGGTTACATTAAGTTAGAAGAAAAGGTTTTTGCGTTATTGGAATAAATTTATAATCAAATATTATTTTTATAGAAGTAGGTACATAATTATAAAAATATTATTATAAAAATATTGTGTACAGTATGAATTATAATCTATATATTGAACTAAAAATGTATGTATAGTATTCAAATAAATAAATATATATATATATAATATAATAAATAATATTATGTATATAATCATTATATCCTTGTAATAATATTATGTTAGAGTTATTTTTATCATATTTTCAAACTCGCATACAAACTCATTTTACCAATATCCTATTACATATTGTTATTTTTGGTGCAAATGTTTGCTCGGTTGTGTAGTGGGATAGGCGGACTGCAGTAGTTCTCGACACGGGTTATCCTAGTGAGGACTGCTTCGCAAAGCTTACTATTTTAGGCTCGTCTCTTTGCTATGTTAATTTACCACGTTAGATAAGGTGAAATATTTAAGTTAAAATATTGTATCTTTTAATTATTGTGCGTGTGTAAATAAATAAATAAATAAATAAATCTGCCTGGGCGAGAATCAGGATGGTGACAGGTTTTTGTTATGGAATAAGTGTCAAATAAACGACTAGCCGAGATGTTAAGTCGCCACGGTCGCTAATGGACACCACCAATACCTGGGATATTGTCAGTCCATTGCTAATCTTTGAAACTCAACTTACCCTTCGTTTGAAGCCTCCCAGATTGTATTTCAGAGGAAAAATCAAACATGGTAAGGTGGTAAACCATTCCACAACTTACAGATACGTGGCAGAAACAATCGGATCAAATCGAACCATGTAAGACGACCACGTATCTATGATGCGTGGATGTCAATTCTGGCAATGACGGCTGGTTCAGGTTTGAGCTTCTGGGAGTACCCGGTGTTGGTAACACCACAACACGACCAACTTAACCACACATGTCATTATCTACATTCCCTACTGCAGTTAAATTGGGTTTAAGAGTCTACCTAGTTCTTATGATACTATGTGCTACACTACCCCTTCATTGACTGCTTTGGATAATTATAGATTGGCCTAATTTTTGTTAACACGTTTTTTTCACTTACAAATCATATAAGTTGACTTTAACATACTTTTGATTGTCGCAACGACTTAATCTTTGCGAGTACATTGTAATCTGAATGATAATACAATGATTTGGTTTGATCTGATGAGAGAGTAAGGAGGTAGATAGAGGGACTGGTTATTAGTAAACTCCTCAAGTTTGTGATCTTTTGGTTTATTTAGAGATATATAAGCGTGTTTACAATACTCATTATTATTTGGTGACAGAACATGCCATTCCTGATTCTGGTGTACCAGTGGGGCGCCATAGTGTACAGCGGCAGTGTGGTGATGCTCTTCATCATCCTGGCTTCCTTCTGCTTCTTCGTCCACTCCAACTGCATCCTGGCAGGGTGCTTGCTGGTCGCGCTTATTGTCTTTGATGTTCTGGGTAAGCGTCTGTTTGTATTTTCTTAGGTAAGCGCTCCCACAGGCCGTCCAATAAATGTCAGCAGACTTGCTTTGGATGGCCCGCTGACTAGAAGGCTATCCGATCTGGGGGTCTAGACAAGAGCCACTTTCTGTTAGCGTGAAAGATGAAATTGTATGAAAATGACATTGACAATGACATTAGCTAAAGAGAAATTATCTCAAGCTAATGTCATTTTCATACAATTTTATCTTTCCGCAGGCGTGAACGCTAACAAAAAGTGGTTCTTGTCTAGACCCCCTGTAGGGATTCAAAGAATTTGTTTTGTATAACAACTGGCAGGAACTAACGTTAATTGATGAATTGATTGATGACGTGGGGATTATTGAAACACCTCTCTCCACGAGGGAGGCCTTCGTTCAGCAGTGGACGTTTAATGGCTGCTAATGTATGTATGATGTCCCCCTGCCAAGCTTGGGGATTATGGCAACACCCCTCTCAAAGAAGGAATTTGTTCAGGAATGGACGTTTACTGGCTGATGTGATGATATGCTGTCCCCCTAATCTGACAAAAAAAACGTGTCACAAATGGTAGGAACAGTTTAAAAATAAACCTGACAACACTGGCTAAAACTGGAGCAAACACACCACAAGCATACGGTCTGGCGAATTATTTTAAAACAACAATCAATAACTGGCCAAGAGCGTGTCAAGACACGCATATGGCAGGGTTCTGTAATTTATTATTTACTAGCTGCACCCCGCGGTTTCACCCGCGTAGGCGCGTAGTGATAAAAAATTGTGATGATGATGATGAAAAGTAGCCTGTGTCACTTTCCAGCCCTTGAACTATACCCGTGCAAAAATCAGGTCGGTCCGTTGCTCTGTTGCTGCGTGACAGACGAACAAACAAACCAACAAACTTTGCACATTTATAATATTAGTATGATTTTCAGTAACTGCGTATTTCGTCGTGGTAGTGAACAGTCTGCGGATATCTCTGCAGTTTTTGGGCAGTGAAGAATACAAAAGTCAAATCTTCAAGTAACGGAATTATATGAAGAAATCATGAAGTAGTGTTTGGAGTAAGTAATGTATAGTTAACCATCGCACGTGTTAGGTTTTTATATTGTAAATAAATTATAAGGTAGTCCTTTACGTGTTTTCTGGTGGACCAATAAAATTGTGGTACGTATAAGTTATATTCGCTTAATTTTATTTCTATGTTGACGGATTTATTCGATATACCACCTGTATCCAAGGTTTTAATTTGTTTCTCGTATTTCTATATACTATTTTTTTTTTTTATTAAACTATACTGTCCGGGCATTATAATATATAGGGCACTCTTGGGCAAAGGTCTCTTTCCCCCCATTTCTTTCCAGACAGTGCGATCACCCGCCAGACTTGTCCATTTCTATTTTAATATAATGTTTTCCATTTCACCTTCATGATGCTCACTACTTTTATGCCAATTCTCGTGGAGATCGATTCAGCCATTTAGTCGTAAAATCGTAACCAGCTAACCAAGAGACATTTTCACAAGTGGACGTAAGAAAAAAGATGGACGCCGCGCCTATAAAGACAATATAAACAGGCACCAAACAAACACACCAAATTGACGAGATGTTGCTCGCCTGATGGTGAGGTCACGTTTGTCTGCAGTTCGAAACACGTCAACGTCAACGTCAACGTCCTAACATATTAGACGTAGACTATGTATTCTCAGTCAGTGCCTTCAGTCCGGAACACTACAATGTCTGCACACTACTGCTTGGCAGTTGAATAACTTGCAAAAGTACTTCCCCAGGCGAACTCTGTTAGAGCCCTACCGCTACAATCACAGAACTTAATCCAAGTAGACGCCACAAGTTGACCTACCTTGATCTACCTTTTTATCACAAGCTTTGCTTAGTTTGGGGTCAGATGACCGTGTGTGCAAAAATGTCCCGAATATTTTTTTATTTTTTTTTATGTCATATTTCCAATACAATTATGACAAATAGTCGTAATTGAGTTCCGCTAAATTCAGTCTGCGCAATCGGTGCCGCGACAACACGTGTCAGTTTGAAACGAAAATAGGTAATAGTGCAATACTGAGTTGTAAGAATACCACAAATAGAGTTGGCTGACGGAATAAATACATTTCTTTTTAAAGACAAGTACGAAAAATTTTACACACTTACTTTTCATACAGTTTTGGACCGCTTGTGAAGTCTACTTATATAAAGGTCTGTAGCTACAATACAATAGACCACAGTCGCTCACGTCACAGTAAGACAACCCGACAGTTACATTCTGCTGATTGCATACTTCCATCTATGCCACTGGAGCAACTATCTAAGCGCCCTAGAGCCTCACTCCGATACTTCAAGGAGTAGGGTTGGCTCGGGCAGGTGTTGGTAGGGGGAAATGCACAATACACTTCAAGCGGGACGTCAGTGGAGGACTTATCGCCCCCATCTCGAATAAGAATAAAATAGATCACAGTCCCTCACATCACAGTAAGACAACCCGCCAGCAACATTCAGCTGAGTCATGCCGCCATTGCCAATGTTAGTGCTTCAGTTTGTAATATTCGTGTGGATATTTACCAAAATGAGCAGAATATCCGGACAAAGAGCCATATCTAGGTATGATATCGGGTTCAAAACGTAATTTCGCAAGATAAATAAACGAGTGTTTGTATTCCATTTGTTGCGGCTAAGCTTCCTTTTCAAGAGTTATTCTCGGCTTTTTAAATTTAAAGGGTTCCGTGCTATTAACAAAGGTAAAAAACTATTATGCTGAAACTTAAATCATATTAATTATGTCAGTTTTTATTTCAAATTATGTACTTAAGCACACCCAGATATGAAATGCCCTGTCAAAAGTGTAAAGTGAGTTTTCACGGAATAATACAACCAGTGTTGTAGTGAATAAACTTTTTTTATTTTGACAAATAGCACAAAACGTAAGTTCACGGTAGATGGACAAGAGCCGCACTATATTATGTCTATGAATACCACAGGAAAGAGAAATAAACAGAACAAAAATAAGAAGGAAAATCTGTCGCCAGGCATTATGACAGAACCTTGATTGAACATAATTATTTATGTCAACGCGTCGAATTCCGCGTTTAAAGAACTTGGATCTTATCTTTTTGGGTTAGATCTCAAAGTTCTTTGTCCGCATCACAGTTGCTAACTTATATCGAATGACTGACGTTCACGTTGACGTTTGAATGTTTGACGTTTCGTTTATATGGGTGCGAATGGCTACAACAAATTTCTTACAAAAATACCTTGACAAGCATACAAACTGTTATGAACACAATATATTTGGGTTAGCTAGTTTCCTTCGACAACCGGCAGGATACGCGTTCAAAATTTTTGGAGGAGCTACTGGTCCATGAAAAAACTTTACGGTGCCCAGACCTGGTCATTGACTGATTGTCAGAAGTTCGAACTAGGGGTTTGACAAAGAGCGATTGAGTGCACCATCCTAAGAATCAAAAAGACGGACCGAGTCCGAAACTCGACGTTGCACTCAATTACTGGAAATTAAATACTCAAAGCTGCCAAATTAAAGTGGAGTTGGGCGGGACACGTGGCCAAGATGCACCCTGATAGATGGGCCCAGAAGATCATATAGTGAGTGCCTGAAAACGGACGAAGGAGCCAAGGCAAGCCGAGACAACTCTGGCGTAATGACCTCGCTCGACGTGTAGTAAAAAAAACTTAAAAAATCAACATAAAAGGCACGGACGTACGAAAATCTGGGTCTGGTACGGGAAAAATTTTAACAAAATTATGACAACAGAAAATAGCTACCTATTAATTGCCTATTAACTACCACTTTAAAACTGAATAATTTTCAAATATATTTAATAGTCGTGACATTCTAATAAATCCTTGGGTACAATACAACCTATATATTATACAGAACCCTCATGGAGTGAAATTTGGTCGCGTTTTGTCATTTATGTTTTATTACAATACAACGGCCCAGTGTTAAGCCTCGCAATTCTCCCTTTCTATTCTTGTTAAAGCCTTTGAAATTGTGATAAAAATTACTTCGTTTAATTCTATTATTTAATTAAAATTTTGTCTCAAATTAATTTTGATAAATTTAAAATGTTGGTTTGTTTACCTATAAGTACACATTGCTGTTTTAGCGATGTCTATATTCCATTAAAAAATTCGTTTCCTTTGTCATATTTCATCTAAATCTGTTTAGCTGTATAAGACAGATAAGACAGACATTATTTTCGAGACATACACTAACGTTCAATCCTGCTGGAATGTATAAACCCCACGGATGGAACGGCAGTAGGTTTGCATTGGACGGACTACTATTTAGCGGACTATCAAAGTACGGATTATGTGTTTGGATTATGTCTATGGCAGAAAACGATGGTGACCGAATGATACGTGCGCTTTACAATCTGACGGTACCCAGTTCAATCCTCGGCCCTGCACCAATTACTTAATTAGAACTTAAATAAATTATGTGCAGTTTCGATGCCATCGCTCATGAACGGCGAAGTAAAACATCGTGAAGAAACCGGTATGTCCAAGAACCTCAAAAGTTCAGACATATAAAATAAAATAAATATCTGGGACATTTTTGCACACACGGTCATCTGACCCCAAACTAAGCAAAGCTTGTAATATGGCTGCCAGAAACTGCTATACGTACATATATATTTTTAAATACATACTTAAATAGATATTAACACCCAGACATAGAACAAACACAAATGTTCATCACACAAATGTTTGTCCTAGATGGGAATCGAACC
Source organism: Agriopis marginaria (assembly GCA_932305915.1). NCBI lineage: Eukaryota > Metazoa > Arthropoda > Insecta > Lepidoptera > Geometridae > Agriopis > Agriopis marginaria. The sequence continues at coordinate 11,704,096 of OW029914.1, read as the reverse complement.
CACGCCCCCAAGCACAGAAGATAGGTTCACTACCAACTGAGCCACCGGGACATTCACCAACTTTCATTTGGCCAGCATGGTGGGTTAGAGCCCATCCTCTCTTTTTGAGAGAAGGCCCGTGTCCCAGCAGTGGGAACATGATGGGCAGAAATGATGATTATAGATAAAAAATATTATCCATTGGTATTCAAAGATATCCGTGCAGATTATACATTCCAGCAGAAACAGTAACTAGATGGCCCTCTATGTAACACAGTCACCATACCAACCCTCCGCATGTTGACATAGCTAATGATGCGATGTTTAAACACCATCTACATAATCCATCATAATTAATATACAAAGGCGGCTTGACAGTCTTGCGACTTTATGTTGCAACGAGAACATAATCTGGGTATCGTTATAGTTACTGATACTTGCAACTTTGTGTTGCAACGAGAACATAATCTGCGTATCGTTACAGTGACTGTTACTTGCGACTTTATGTTGCTACGAGAACACAATCTGGGTATCGTTATAGTGACTGTTACTTCCGACTTTATGTTGCTACGAGAACATAATCTGGGTATCGTTATAGTTACTGATACTTGCAACTTTGTGTTGCAACGAGAACATAATCTGCGTATCGTTACAGTGACTGTTACTTGCGACTTTATGTTGCTACGAGAACACAATCTGGGTATCGTTATAGTGACTGTTACTTCCGACTTTATGTTGCTACGAGAACACAATCTGGGTATCGTTATAGTGACTGAATTACATGCGACTTTTCACTCTACTGGGTGTATTTTTTTTCTGAAACGATTAATTAGGACTGTTTTTTTTCTTCTAATTTTTTTTTTTAATTATCTGTTGTATGGAAAAATCACTTTTATAATAGTACTTGCTGTGCCCTGTGGTATCACCCGCCTTATACCTCCTTGAAGCAATCAGATCACAATTATATTATTTCTATGTATGGAATTTAATTATTGTTCTTGTTTATTTAATAATAATAAAACACCAAACAAAGTCTATTTCAAAACTTCAAAACTCCCTTGGCTATTCTCAAACATGAAAATTTCATCAAAATAGGTCCAGCCGGTCGGAGTCTATTGGGATCACACATACATACACACACACACACACATCGCCTTTTGTAATATATATCACCTTCATTCAAAAGACTATTTACATGTACTTGACACATCGTAATTTTTCCGTTTTGGAAAAAAGAAACGCCCGGTATTAAAATTGTATCTGGATAAATAGACTAACCAAAATGAAGCCTCTAGCGCCGAATCCCGTCGATTTGCATCTAAAATAGGTTCCCAGGGCCGCGCCGAGGAAATGTCATTAATCAGAGAACTGAACGCGGTACCTTTGATTTGGCATATTTGTATACTAGGTCGATGAACTGAAGTCAGTACATAGTGCGATATAATTATATTATCATATCTTAGCGTGAATGATAACTTAGACCACTTCACACTAATTAGGTACCTACTTAGAGACTTACTACTGTTGTGGTATGCTATGACTCCAAAGTAGATCTTGAGAACATCGAGATACAATACCTATAGAGTCACAATCGTGACAAAAAAATACATTTTAGAAATACCGACAATTTAATTTAAATCCTATTTAATTTAGTTTACAACAAATGTAGACTAACAAACAACAGTCAGTTTGAACAGTCTAAACGTCTACTACAGGTTCGTTCGATTATGAACGCTGATCTAATATCGCACAAAAAGCAAAAAAATATGTCGCACAGCCTCCAGCACAGACAGCGCGTGGCCTCTATGTCCAAATTTACTGTTTCTTACTGCTTAATTTTTCAGAATTGAGTTATTTTGAGCTTATTTCATCGCCCGATTTCTACCATAAGTCATGGAGACAGTCGTCCCATCCTTGTGTCGTGACTTTGGTAAAATCTAGAAGCAGCGTTTCCAAAATTATTTTACATTACAAACTGCCAAGGAATGGAATGCACTGCTTGCTTCGGTGTTGCCTATTAGGTACAACCTGAGTCTCTTCAAGACAAGAGTGAATAGGCACCTCATGGGCAAGCGTGCCCATCTTGAAGCGTGACCACTTAGTGATTAAATTTCATGTAATGATCGAAAATATATACTTATCCATAGTTTTTATTTTAAATCACTTTTTTAAACTATCACGGTTGTTCACTAAAGTTATATGATTATTTACGGGATATTTACCGTGGTAAGGTTGTGGAATGAGCTCCCGATATTTCGGCGCAGTTACATTCACCATGTTCACGGGAAGACTGAAGAATGTGGGTGGTTGGTCGAACGGTTAAAAAGTTAGGTGCAGACATAACGATCTACCCTCTTTCTTAGTCTTTTGTTACGGTTATCACTGGAACTCGAACTCTATCCTAAGTCCCGACAAAACACACTCACTGTATCACTGCGTATAGTATTTTGAACATATTTTGAACGCGGACTTTTATTTTTAAAACATCCTTATACTGGATTCCACGCACTGGCGAGTTGAAAACCATCACCTCGATTGAAATTCTGGCATTTCGAGATCTCAATAGTTTCCTTTACTAGCCTTGGTATGTAATGGCGTTCGGTGGACAAGATTTTAGGTTTATGGAATTCAATCCAGTGGTTAGGACCCGCATCCATAACCTTACCACGGTAAATATCCCGTAAATAAGCATATAACTTTATTTTAAATGTCTTATTTTCAGTCATCACAATGGAATAAGTTTATAAGATTTAATGTAATTTAATAAGAAATGTGCCTTTGAAGCTTTTAAGTCTAAATCCAAAAGATAATAAAATTGAAGCCTTTTAAAAAGCCAAATCTGATTCTGCACGTACCTTAGTCAAAGTGAGAAACGTAAGTAGATTGAAGCGATCTGAACCGAAGCCGTTTTTAATCTATTCTCAGACAGCGCTCTCATTTTTATTACTTTTTATTTAGTGTGTTTACAGCATTAAAGTTGCTGTTCACTTTGATGGTCCGAAGTAATTTTACTGTCCACCGCCACCATCGTATTTTACGCGTTTTTGTTATGATCAATTGCCTGAAGTTTTACAGTTAAAAAAGGTGGAGAATTTCGGATTCACATCTTGGAGTATTTAACTAGTGCATTTTTTGTTGGCAAGTCCCAAATACTAGCTAAAACTAACACTATAAATACAGTTAGACTGCCCATAGACTATTGAAAGTCTAAAGATAATCTCAATGCTCAAGCCCACTATCAGTTGGCAGCGTACCTAGCATTACCACGCTGAATGTCAGTGCTTTTGCGTTGAGCCAGAAACACGCCAGCATTTTGGTCACGCGTCGCATTAACCAGGCGCTTATAATTAATAATTAGATGAGGTCCCGGTTTGGTCAGTGTTAACTTGTATTTTGTTTCGTTAATAAAGGCACTTGCCCAATTAAAAAAACGTGTTTTTACTTCAAAAATCCTAACCTAAATTATTGTATTTGTGATACATGGCGTACCATCCATTCATAAGGCATCTCTCTAGAGACCAATCACTCGTAAAAAGGTTAGTATTGCTGGGAACTACGGAAAAGTATAAAAAAATTGTTTAGCTGGGACCTGGGAGCCAGTATAATTAAACTTACTGTCTTACTTACTGTAATCCTGATGTGTCCTGACAACATAATTATATTTTTAACCATCTTCAGTAGGTAGTATATCTGTGATCTTCAGAAAAGAGGTTCTCAATTCCGTATTTGGCGTAGATGCAGACGTCGGCAGAAGTCGCCGTCATCCAGTGGATGCTGTCGTTCAGTGTGATGTTGACGTTGTGACCATAGATAATTATTTTTTTGTTTAGATGGGACCTTGAGTCTTATCTCTGCACGTTACGATTGAGATTATTGATATCACAATCTCTACGGATGCAATAGATAGGCCTCCTGTCCTCCTCCTGTAGCACTCCTGCATGACACATTTATCTTGATATAGGTACTCTATATTTTGGTTTTTACGTATTGATATTTTGATAGGTTCAGTCAATATTAAAGATTATACAATCTTCAAGTTTCGTCATTCTAAAATACCTATTCGTCTAAATCCATTAAATTGATGTACATATATAGATTATTTATGAGTCATCATCATCATCATCAGCCAGAACACGTCCACTGCTGAACATAGGCCTCTCCCTTTAACCTCCACACCGAACGACAGCCTGCCTTTTGCATTCACTGGATGCCCGCGTCCAATTGACATTGTGAATCCGCGTCTGGATTCACAATGTCGTCGGTCCATCTAGTGGGAGGCCTACCTACGCTGCATCTTCCGCCTCGTGGTCTTCACTCAAGAACCTTTCTTCCCCATCGGTTATCGGTTCTTCGAGCGATGTGGCCTACCCAATCTGTCCATGGCCACTGCAACTTGCAAATTTTAACAGCTATGTCGGTGACTCTGGTTCTTTGGCGAATATCCACGTCCGGATTCCATCGCGCAAAGAAACTCCGAGCATAGCTTTGGTTTTTTATTTATATTACACGGGAATTACTCACGTGAGATTACCCAGATTTTGTCGGATGAACACACAGACCTGGTATCAAAGATAATATAACCACCCTGGTACATGTATGGTACCGTCAGTATTTTTAATTCTTCAAAGTAAGGTTTTCATTTCAGTAACATGACGTGCATGCAATACAAGTTTTCAAGTAACTTGCCACGCCCGCATTTTAAACATCTCAGCTTTCAAAGTACGATAGATTATACTTCGGTAGTCTATACTGTTTTATAATTTTTAGTATCGTTTACTTTTACAGTAAGAAGTTATTATAAAAGTTGAGTTATTATAAATACAGCAGATTAGCTAATAAAGATTTTATCTATTAAAGAGTTAGGCTGACGTCGGTTGCGTACGTCGGTCGCGCGTAAATATACATTACGTTCTTTATGAATGCTCCGCCAGTGAGGCGGAGCTTGCTATAATACGATGCGTGCATTTATATTTCTACGTGTGACCGACGTTAGCGACCGAAATCAACGTAGGAGGAAATCAAACCTTATAATTATGGTCTTACTTAGAAACGTCAATTAAGTATGTATGAACTTGAAGTTTTCATGTTCTCGTTTACGCACGTTACAATATATTAGCTTAACAGACATTGAGTATAGATTTATATACTCAAAGTTAACAGATGTTTCCAATAATACCGTTATTGAAAGGGCATGCAGCTGTTAATTTGAAAAATCTCTAGCTTTATGTTTTGGTGTTTTTCCCGAGCCACTAGATATTTACAGGGTTACTGATAAATAACTTTCCAACAACAGCAAATAAAGCAAAGTTGTTTATTTTATAGTCGTTCCGCTAAAAGTCCGAATACGTGACTTAAATTTCAAACGAGGACAGACGCGCCTGACCACTTTGAAAAATGTGTTTTCAGAGGGAAGCGTTTTCCGATACGGAACATTTATTTTTATAGAATATTTTATGGAAGAAGCATAGTCTTTTCCAAGCAGACACTCCCGGCATGGATGGCAATTTTCACAAATCAACGATGTCAGTTGGCAAACAAAACAAGATGAAGAATCGTAAAGTACAACTCCACTAATAAGTACGTCTTCACGCCACGCATCTCTGCTTGCGATTTACAATGGTTTTGTAATTTATATTTTGCAAATCTTTGTGCTGTGGATGGGTACAAAATGGATGTGTGTGATTATTTGCTTTACGGAATTAAATTAACTAAATCTTCCTTGTACCAGCAAAAAAATGCGATAAAACTAACAAATTAATTACTGAATTAAGTATCTATATCTACATCGAACGCGTAACCTATGAGCATCAGTCTTTCTCCTCATACTTCAGCCTTATGCCACTTGGTCTTCGACTCGTTGACTTTGTAGAACAGGTCCCAGAACGCCATCCTGTCGTAAAACGGTCCGTATTTCATAGTCAGTTCTTTGTCTATGTTGAGATAAGAAGTAGATTGCTTCGACACTGGCTCCCACTTCACTGGCAGGAGGTCTGATGACACAGCAGTCGGGTCGCTGAAAAGAATATCAGATATATTTGACACTACTTTTCCAGCAGTTTCACCTGCACAGTCAACTAACCATATTCTATGTCAGTCAGGTATAGAGTAGACTTATAATATATCAGTGAATGAATTCCTAAAATCAGTTCAGCAGTTCCAAATATTCCTTCCTATAAACTAAAGGTCTTAATAAGAAACGTTCATCAATTATCAGCTTGTCATGTTCCCACGGCTGGGATCCAGGTCTTCTCTCTGAAAAAGATAGGCCCTTATCAATCATGCTGGCCCAGTGAACGTTGGTGAATGTCTTTTCTAGGACTTTGGAGTTTTTTGGATATACCGGTTTCCTTACGATGTTTTTCTTCACCTTTGTTGAGCGATGATATTGAAACAGCACAAAACTTATGTAAGTCATTGGAGCAGAGCCAAAATCCACCATAGATTAGGGCCTCTCTCTCTGAGAGAAGGCCTGTGTCCCAGCAGTGGGAACATAATTGCCGGAAATTAATGCTTAAATTGCTTTTGTCCCGGACAAAGTATACGGTTCCTGTAGGATAGTGCGTGAAACTATGGAGCGCTACAAAACATATACGTACCCATATTTAGCGAAATTAGTCCACATAGTCGTCATCCTGTCAATCATGAGCTGATCTTCCTTTGAGATTGCACCAGACCCAGTGGTTCTTTCAAGCAAGTACATCATATCATCGGTATGTGAAGCTCCAGTTAGAGTGGTGTTCATCATCGTCACAGTTGACAACCCTCCCACGTATGAGAACACGTAATGATACACTGCTTTAGCGCCACTTTCAATAAGAAGATTCACTGCTCGTTCTGTCGGATGATTGAAGGCAAAATCGGAAGCAAATGAAGTTATTTCATTCTGGAATCTTTCAGACGGGGCGTTGTCTCCGATATAGAAACGTCGAACAAGATCCGACATTTCATCAAACTCACTCACATCAAAACCAAAGCTGAGCAAATCTTTGAAAGAATAACTAGAGAAGAATTCTGGTTTTTGTCCCGCGTGCTGGAAAATTAGCTCTTGACTAGCATAACCAATGATTACTGGAATAGTTTTGGCCTTTTCAGGTTGTACTGTATTTGGATTTTCCGGGACAAATCTTTCGATGCCTTCGAACTCCTTTTCAACACAAGCTTTGGTTAAGGGCTCAGAATACTGCGACTGTTTCTTGATTTGAGCCCCCACGGCTATGACAAGATCGACGTTAGCTCTAGCTATGAAATCTATAGCTTCACCTAAGTTCTCAGTATAGAAACCTAATGTTTTAGCAATTTCAATCGGAAGATTGTTGTTGGTATCTTCGATTGTGAGAGGTGACGTCGAAGGCCCGCTCTGTATGATCGCTCCATCGAACACCTTCTCATAAGGAGACAGTAGATGCAGATGTATAGACATGGCACCGGCACTTTCTCCAAAAACGGTAACTTTATTTTTATCTCCCCCAAATGATCCAATATGTTCTTTTATCCATCTCAGAGCTAGCAGTTGATCCTTTAGGCCAATATTTCCTGGTGCTTTAGGGCTATCAGTGCACATGAATCCGTATATTCCTACTCTGTAATTGATGAAGACTACTATGACATCTTTCTGGACTAAGTATGTGGGTAATCCAATAGGGTTGGTGCCGCTGCCTTCGGTGAATGCCCCTCCGTGGATGTAGACCATCACAGGAAGACGGTTATAAGAATGTGCATTATTGGGGATGTACACGTTCAGGTTGAGGCACTGGATGTGACCCTGGGGCACGCCTTGCCTGTCCACTTGAGGGCAGATCACGGAGCCGTCGTATGCGTTAAACGCTTCTTCAAATTTAGGATGAGGTATGGAAGGCTGGAATAAAAACACGAAATAAATAAAATATTACTATGTTATTTTTATGGTCATCATCAGACTAGATATTTGTACATTTTATTCTGGATTAAGTGACGATGTGATTAAAGCGGCAAACACTCGTGCTTAGTCTGTAGTAGGATCTGGCTCTTGAGATAATACCACCCGCGAGTTTCGTATTTATCAATACTGATAAGAAGCAACAATAATTCAAGGTTCATAATATTTTAAGTATTTTTTATATTAAAGTATTGTTTAACTAAAGTTATATAATTATTTACGGGATATTTACCGTGGTAAGGTTGTGGAATGATATCCCGTAAATAATCATAACTTTAGTGAACAACCGTGATAGTTTAAAACAGTGTTTTAAAGTATTGTTTGTTCCTCACTTTAGGATTTACTATTTAAATGTAGGTAATAATTATATGCATGTGTCCCAACATTTATTATTTAACAAAAAATTCTCAATTAATTTAAATAATATAAAATAATCCAAGAACCTTAAAAATTCAAAGACAAATGATATTCACTACATGCACTGGGCCAGCATGGTGGATTAGGGTCCATTGTCTCTCTTGGATAAACCCTGTGTCCCAGCAGTGGGAACATGATAGGCTGATAATGATGAATCTAGAACATTTTCCATCGTAACTATAATTATTACCTTGCACTGACCTGTGGCCTTATTATAGAAGTTTGATTGTGATCGAGATTCCATGCCGTCCCTTTCGCATCTACTTACTCGCACCACGTGCGCAAGTGAGATGGCACGCGATCACGATCACAATCCGAATCACGATAAGAAATCTATAATAAGGCATCTGGGCACAGGTTCATATAAAAACACAAAAATATTAATAAAATAAAATCACTCACCGCAAAAGGATTACCTTCATCTACAAGAGCATACGGGATCCCCAAAAACTTTGAATAGAGTCCATCTTCAGACCTCAGCCCCCTGATCAGACCGATAGTGGTGGAAACTAGGGGGTCTATTCTAGGGTTAAGGGGGCTAGGGGGAAGGCTTGATATTTGCCCCCCAAGGACATGGCAAGTATGAATAATTAAAATGGTTGTTAACTTCCACATGGTTACAGATCCACTGACCGCCAAGATCAGTTGTTTGTCTATATTATATGATGCGCGTAAGATGTGTGTGAGATCACTTTATCTATAAGTGTTGCGTCACTTTCGTTGATATTATTAGCGGTGTAGCGCTAGCAAGTTTTTATAAGAATGGCTTAGGTATATCACAAAATCATAACATACTAATAGTATAAATACGAAAGTGTGTTTGTTGGTTTTTTAGGGTTCCATACCCAAACGGTAAAAACCCCTTTTTACCGTATTACTAAACCTACGATGTCTGTCTGTCCGTCCGTCCGTCTGTGTGTCCTACCAAGTAACGGCTGTATCTTTCGAACCGTAATAGATAGCCAGTAGAAATTTTCACAGAATATGTAATGTTAAGGTGGTTCGTTTCACAAATGGCGGGAAATTCAAATTTCAAACAGTTTTCTTGTCCTTGTAGCTTAAGGCGGATTAACTAAGAAATAATAAAACGTAAAAACGAAAGGTGGGTCCCCAATCAAGCAACCCAAACGTCGCGCGACACGCTCGTTTGCTTTGTTTAGTGTTCCATATAAATTCATTTTGAACAGAGGGTCGTGCGACGATGCCGCTGCCGCTGGTCGTGGTCGCTGATCGCGGTCGCGGATATCGGAATGCTACCTTTACGCAGTCGGGTAATTATGCCCAATTTAATCCTTTTACGGGATACATTTTCTCTCTACTTACTTCATACTCTCGTTGTATAAAAAAACTAGCGGTCCGCCCCAGCTTCGTACGGGTATAGATTATAGCCTATGTCACCCTGGGATAGTGTAGCTTCCCGTCAGTGAAAGAATTTTTCAAATCGGTTCAGTAGTTTCGGAGCCTATTCAATGCAAACAAACAAACAAACAATCAAATCTTTCCTCTTTATAATATTATTATAGTATAGAAAACACTTGTGCAAAATTTTATATACTTCTAAAGCAAGTGGTTTAGGCTGTGCGTTGATCGAAACTATCATTCTACCTATAGGATAACAGGTGAAACCACGTGACGCTGCTAGTTTATCATATTTATTTCCACAAGTGTATGGTTGGGAGTATGCTGTGGCAGGCAAGCCAGTGAGAGGCTGCTAGCTTACTGCCTACTCCATGGTATAATGATAATAATATACTACGCCAGGTAAAGCGCTCCGAGAAAAAAAAACACGTGGGTTGCCCGCTGCTACGTCATCAATGCCATGGATACACGTACACGAGCATGTCGAGCATAAGCAAGAGCAGAATAAGTAATTTACAACAAGTTCGAGAGAGATGACGACACAAGGAACAATGGTGGACTCTCTATGAAATAGCAGATTTTCTGTGTTAACAGTAGCATGAAATTATAACTCCCTAATATCCGTAAATTACCTATGGGAATCCAATAAATAATATGGTTATGATAAATATTGTGTTTAATATATTCAATTCGTGCTAAACTTGAATTGCTTTGTTTGAGCGGACAAACCAAATGACAATTGAAATGCTTTTTGTATTTTATTTAATAGATTATTAACTTTGTTTCTCAATATCTGTGTTTGTTACAATAAAGTGGCAACAGGACAGTGACGTCATTGCGGGACAACTCCCGGAGCGCTAGACCTTGTTTTCTTGGATTATGGCTTACTCCAGCGAGCTGACTGACGGCGCACCTGTCTATACGTCATGTGAAAACTTGACAAGTGACAAGCAGAGATAAGGGCCCGCGAGTGCGCCGTGTCAAAGAGAATGCGCCGTATCGTTATCATCACCACACCGGCACTCATCATCATATCACTCTCATCATCTTTAAGTATATTAGTAAAGAAAATACTTTTTTTTTTAAACTATAAACAGGCTTGCGCTTGGCCGCCAACTCGCCTGATGTTAAGCGATGATGCGGCCTACGATGGAGCACGCTTGCCTAGAAGAAACCTATTTACTCTAGACTTGCAGACACCCAGATTGTAACTATCGGATAACACTTAAAACCGCGCTCACCAATATAATATTTGCTCGTGGATATATTTAACACTTTTACTTATTTAGAAAATAAAAAAACCATTGAACGATAATTAAAAAATGGTTTATCACCTTTACAATAACATTGAATAAAGCAATTTTGGTGAAATTTTAAAGGATGGAAATTGAAAAAAAACGGGGGATAGACCCCGCCAGTTCACCTACTTTGCATGTAGGCCAAAATAGTCGACGATATCATAATCATCATCATCATCAACCATTAAACGTCCACTGCTGAACAAAGGCCTCCCTCTTAGATAGGGGAGTTGCCATAACCTCCACGCTTGGCAGGCACCTTGGGGATCGCAGTACGTTCACCGTGTACTAATAGGACGCTGCTGCCAATCCTCCGGTGGTTCTGGTCGCAGTTTTAGGACATACCTGGATCCATTATATATCATAGCCATTATCAATAAAATTGCCTTAAATAATTAATTGTTCGTTCTTAAGTTGGATCAATGCTCCAACTAGCAGAACCCAGTTCGATCTCTGTCGTCTTGGCAGTAGCACTTCAGACGTCAATACAAAAGCGTGTTCCATTGTAGGCCGCATCATCGCTTAACATCAGGTGAGAAAGGGGTCAAACGCAAGTTTATTATAAAAAAAAAATTACAAATTGCGCTAGTATACTATAAAAACTGTTCCAGTTTACTGGAAACTGTAAATCTGTTCAAAAACAGTTGGCCGTGCGAATGGAGTCATACCACAACTAAATTGCTTTCATGGCGTCATAAGTAGGTAGAGAAATGTGACTCGCTGGGTACAACATAACGTGGTCGCGGTGTCTATCCCGATAGAAGTCTGTAGTAGGTACATGTAACTGGTTGTATTATGTTGATTACTATTGCTTTTTATTTATACCTTTAAAGAAAAACATTTCTATGAAACCCAAAATTCGAATATCACGACTTCATTCAACAAAAAGTCAATAGTCAATAGATTCGGACAAACAAAAGTAAAGGTAGTTTTACACTGAGTCAGTTACTGAGATGAACAATAGCCTCAAATTGTGATGTTTAAACAAAGAAAAATAAAACATCTTTATGATATTGAAAACAACTGAAACAATTATTTTACTCTACTATTATTTATGGATCATAATATCAAAAATTATTTTTCTTTACATGGTATTTAATGTGTCCAAAATTTGCAGAATCTTCTTCGAAAATTGGACTAATCGGCTAACCAGCATGTAGTTACTCGGAGCTATGCTTTCATTTTTGAAACTGACAAAAGTTACTTGTGACTTTTACTCGCCAATTATCACTACTCGGAAAGTAGCTAATCAACACTTTACTTTGAGATGATGAAAGAGGCACTTAGTGTGCTATTATGTTTTCTGTGGTTTATGATTATTTAAATACCGAATCAGAAACGCGGTCTTGAAATTTATTTGTTTGCAGGCACCGCACGCGCAATCTCGATTTGGATCATGATTTTTTTAAACACTGTTCGATTGTTCACTAAAGTTATATGATTATTTACGGGATATTTACCATGGTAAGGTTGTGGAATGAGCTTCCGATATTTCGGCGCAGTTACATGCACCATGTTCACGAGAAGACTGAAGAATGCGGGTGGTTGGTCGAACAGTTCAAAAGTTAGGTGCAGACATAACGATCTACACTCTTTCTTAGTCTTATATCCCGTAAATAACTTTAGTGAACAACCGTGATAGTTTAAAACAGTGTTTGTTTCAAAAAGTTTTTTTCAAATAAAATAATTATTTCTGTAGGTTGGTTGCTAGGCAAAGTTTTAATGATATGTGAAAGTTACCTCAAAATGTTTATGTATATTTTGTTTATGATTCAAAAAAGTATTATACATGCCTAGGCGGCAACTAAGCATTTTTGCACTCACGTATGCTGGCCTCGGCTACGCCTTAGCTAATTTTAATGATCCAGTAATTTCAATACGCTTGTATTCAGTGTGGAGTGGTCAGTAGGTACACCGACTGCCTCGATATAAATTTTATTTAAACGGTGAATAACCTGCCTAAGGTCAGACGCGAAGGTCCATCGAGTATGTTTAAATATTCAATAAATTTAAATATCTCGGTGAATAAAATCCTAAATGAAGCGCACTGAATCTACAAGTCAAAAACTGAATAAAAACCAAAAAACTACGACTGAATACTTCGCCTGAAAAACGCACTAACGGTCTGCCAGCTGTTTATAAATTTTTACACATTTTTTACACATTTGGTTTGGATAAAACTAATCTTGGCTAATATACTCGAGGCAGACATAAGTACAGTTTTAAAAACTGAGAGGCACACAGCGGGCAATGGAGTGAGCTACCTATGCTCGGAGTTACTTTACGCGATAGAATCGGAAACGTGGATATTCGCGAAAGAACCAGAGTCACCGACATGGCTAATAAAACTTGCAAGTTGAAGTGGCAAGAGGATATTTTTTTATCTTGCAATTACAGACTTTTTAAGTCTACGATTTTATTGTGTATAGTTAGATAATTATAGAGAGCGCCTGGTTGCAACACGTGACCAAAATGCTGACGTGTATCTGACTCAACGCATAAGCATTGCCATTCAGCGTGGTAACGCCGCCCGCATGCTGGGTACGCTGTCAACTGGTAGTGGGCTTGAGCGTTTGGATTGTCTTTAAACCTTCAACGGTCTATGGACAGTTGTAACTGTATTTGTAGTGTTAGTATTACCTTGTATTTTGTTTTAAACTATCACGGTTGTTCACTAAAGTTATATGATTATTTACGGGATATTTACCGTGGTAAGGTTGTGGAATGAGCTCCCGATATTCAGTTCGGTGTTTTCTTCAGTCTTCCCGTGAACATGGTGCATGTAACTGCGCCGAAATATCGGTAAATATCCCGTAAATAATCATATAGCCTTGTATTTTGTTTAGATATAGATAGATAAGGTTCACAGTATGTTCTAATTCTTGTAAAACGTGCTGCAGCTCCATATATCTCAAAATGCTAAGATATTTAGAGCGCTAAGTGAGGGCTCCCTGCGTCGTAAAGTCTGCCGTTAAGGGCCTCCGCTTGAATTATTGAGGTTTGCGAACAGGTGCGCACTTCACTCTACTTTACTTCAGCTTACGAAAAACTTAGAACCCATGTTTTTGCGTAAATAAGAACGAGCTTTCGAACCTTCGTTATTTAAAAAGGTTTTAATCTTGTAAGAAAGTTTCAAAATGTGTACATACGAGTACATCAGCACCGCTGAACAAAGGCATCCTTTTTAGAGATGGGTGTTGCCATAATTCCCACGGTTGGCAAGATCATCAGGATCGTTTGTTCAAATTAGAGGAGGTAATAATACTAAAAAGTCTCAAAGCAGACGGAAGTACGTACGAACTAACTCGAGTTTTTCATTCTTCTCTTAATATCTCGAAAACTAATTCTCGACTAGTTATGTTACTTTCGTGATTTACAGATGTAGGTACATTTTAACCGCAGTACCTGGGCGACCGAGCTTATAAGACGAAACTACATAAACTGTACCTATATTGTCATAATCATTACTTTTTACACAAAACACAACTAATAACTATAATACATAGGTACATTTTTGAAGCAAAACTTTATCTAAACAAGAATTCATCCAAATCGTTAGAGCCGTCGAAATAAATTTAAATAAGTACAATAACTTCAAAGATTCATACTTCATACAGACACACAGGCAGATGACTTCATAAAGATGTCCGATGGGGCTAAAAGTTTCACGAATGGAGACCACGGACCGGTAAGCGCAGCGTAGGACGTCCACCCACAAGATGGACAGATGACCTAAAAAGACCGCTGCGAAACGTTGGACGCAGGCCGCTTTCAACCTTTTGGAGATCGATAAAGGGGGGAGGCCTATGTCCAGCAGTGGACGTCCTATGGCTGAAATGATGATGAAGATGATGATGATGATGATGATGATACTTTAATCCCAAAACTCTAGTTTCTAATATATACGAACAACACTTTTATTGTAATAGGTACAAATTCAAAAATGCAGTTAAATACATCCCTGGTCGTCACAGAATAGTGCCCAGTTGGCCGGAAGTACTTGCCCTCTGCTTCCACCTCTAAGATAATAGCAATGTTTTTTCACCTTAATATTTGATGGGTGACATGCACCGGATGGGAATGAAATGAGGGCGAAATTGTTCAATTTACTCACTTTTAGGGAATTTTCTTGTTTGCATGATTTTGGCATATACCTATACCCCATAATATATAGTGATACGTGGCCAGTACATATTCATTGGAATCGATTCTGATGTACTCGAAACTAAACTAAATAAAATTTGACTGCAGTTTGTTGCCATATTATATCTCACATATTAAAATGAAAAGAGAGGCAGATAATTTTAGTCCTGTCAGATTGGTTTAGTTTAGTGAGTGGTATGACAAAATCGGTGCCAATGGCGTCGATAAACACAATGTCTCCTCTCCCGGGCTCGCTTGGATGGATGGTCAGAGCTCCATTCTGAGCCCGTTAACATCAGTGTCTAGTCCAGGTACGATACGCGGGAAGAAGTTTGCATCACTACATACTTAACTTACCTACGATATACACCATCCCAAATATAAAAGTGCGAGTAAAACCAGCGTAATTCCAAATCTAGCCGTGTGAGCCGTGGTAGCCCATTTGCGAGACCACAAGACTTGAAAGCGTGAGATCGCGGGTTCAAACCCCGGGCCCGTACCAATGAACTCTTTGGAGCTTATGTACGGATTTTCATACCACTGGTTTTTCGGTGAAGAAAAACATCGTGAGGAAACATACATACGTACGGAGAGGGAATTCGATGGCGTATGTGAATTCACCAATCCGCACTTCGCCAGCGTGGTGGATATGGCCCAATCACCCTTTCGGGGGTAGGCTAAAAGAACAGCAGTGGACTGTTAAAAGGCTGATTATGATGATGATTATGATAAATTTCAAATCTAAATACAAGTAGGTATAACAATTAACAATAGACAGACATCATGAGAGAGTAAATCAAACCTTTCCTAACTAGTCTCTATCAGTACAAAACCAACAAAGCCTAAACCTGATCAAATACTCTGGTACTATCAACAAACTCCCGCCCGACCGACCACAGGTGGTTCGTTCACGGGGTGACATACCTGCCTGATTGTAAACCACAGTGTTTGTTGACGACCGTCGACCGTATAGCCAAAAGACAGGTCATAATTTATTATGAACGATAAAGCTTAGCCAGTTGTGTGCTTTCTGAACAAGACTCAGATTCGATTCCCTGTCCACAATTACTTATTTGGATGTTAACTGGGTTTTAGTTGTGATATATGTGTGTGGTGTTCGTTTCATAGCATCCCCGAAAATGTGTTTAAAATTAAAAATGTAGTCAAAATGTTTTTATTTTCGTGACAATAAAACATTCGTGACAACATGATCCTTAAAACTCACTGACACTTTTTTTTTTACTAATATCAATCGACCAATAAACCTTTCAAACAAAAAATATTGGCAAAAAAAAAGCCAAAATCATTCAGCCGTTTGGGAGCTACAATGCCACAGACACATACGCCAATCTTATAACACCCCTTTGTTTGCGTCGGGATTTAATAATACAAAGTCATGAGTAGAAAGAAACTTGAGTCTGTAACAAAATCTATAATGATGAAAAGGCCCTAAACACCAAGACAGTATGACAATGCAAACTGCATAGTCTGCATTGCTGTAAGCCAAGAAAACTCGTGTTTTTACATGAATTCGTTTTAGCCTTATGACTTCTCCATTGTGAGTGGTCCATGCTCGATACATATCTTAGGTCCCGAGGGTAGAACCGGTAGGTTAGGGTCAACTGAACCCTCGCGGGATCCGTGATTACATCTTGCACGAGTCGTGATTATAACATATTATGAGACACGCTTTACATATAAGACGAAACTACATAAACTGTACCTATATTGTCATAATCATTATCATCATTTCAGCCATAGGACAACCACTGCTGGACATGGGCCTCCCTTATCGATCTCCAAAAGGGCCGGTTGGAAGCGGCCTGCCTCCAGCGTTTCCGGTCTCTTTTAGGACGTCTGTCCATCTGTACACATGTTTGATGGATTGATTAACTCTTTATTGTTCACATCATTAAATTTGATACAGAGGACAAATAATCTTAAAAAACTAGTGTAACAACTGGCGGCCTTATAGCTAAAAGCGATCTCTTCCAGTTTAGACAAATAAACGTATCTTTATACACAAACAATGAAATAAATCTTATTCCTGTTTCTGTTATTTCAGAGAAACTCTACAAACCCTCGAACAAACATACACAAACATGAGAGTAAATATGCAAATCCCTATTAAGGCCCCACCACACATAAAGCACGTCGGAGCGGAGCGTGAAAAGACGGCTTGTGAGCGGTGGCGTGAGTTGCCAGTTGCCCTATATGCAGTTTATTCACGTCTGCAATACAAATTGGCAGAAAACGTAAACAATAACATTTTATTTATATTACACGGGAATTACTCACGTAAGATTAAGCCGGTTACTCCGACTATAGACTATCAAATAAAATGTGTGAAAACCACGTCAGTTTCAATAGTAAACAATAACATCGAAAATAATTTCCACATGTAAATAAGTAACTTGTAGGACAGGTAGTTTGCAAAGAGAATGGTAGTTTGATTAAACAGAAAGTATTACCACATAACAAAAATATTTTTTAATTTAATTCTGACATTTGTCATATAAAAGGAGTAATGAAAAAAGTATTTGCCAACAGAAGTGAAAACTTCATCAAGGTTGACTATCTCTCTCTCTCTCTCTCTCTCTCTCTCTCTCTCTCTCTGCCTTAGTCGACTCGAACCGACTTTACCCGAACGAATATCTGAGCGTGACGGTCACACGAGTTCATTGGTTTTCCCCCATCTCAAAAAGTGCCCAACGTGCCTAAATAAGTTTTCACTTAAAAAAATTGCTTTGTTTTTAGGCTTTTTCCAAGCTGTACAATCTAGGTGCAGGTACAGCTTGCGTGAAACCGCGCCGCTCTTAACACGCTTCCATTGTGGCGGACGCTTTATTCTCTACCTTCCCCAAGCGTAACATTGCAACGTCGCAATTAAAATCATAAACCACAGAGAGAGACTTCATCTATTATTGTTAGGGCACATCCGCGCCGCAATCAAGGGCTCCCCAGGGGATGATTTGCTCTGAAACGCGACTAACTGCTATAATAAAGCTATATAAATACGTGGTTGGCGAACAGTGAACGGAAACCCGCAGCAGTTTCTTTTTAGGGTTTTGTACCCAAAGGGTAGAGAAACGGGACCCTATTAAAAAAATACGTTTGTTGTATGGGGGACCCCCCTTTCGTTTTTATTTTTTAACTTTTTTTTATTTGTTAGTTAATCCGCCGTAACGTTACATATTTTGTGAAAATTTCAAATGGCTATCTATTACGGTTCAAAATATACAGCCGTTAATAGGTAGGATAGACAGACAGACAGAGAGACAGACATCGTAGGCTTAGTAATAAGGTCCCGTTTTTACCCTTTGGGTACGGAACCCTAAAAACGGACCGAACTGAGACCTTCCCTCCTGAAGTCAGTAAAAAGTAAAAACACTTAAAGTAATAACACGCTCATCGACAAAAATAAAATGAATGGACGGGCCCAGTAATAGCGCATTTTTGAAGATTACAAAATGAGCGCCGGCTCTCATTTTGTTTCAGTTTATCTCTAGCCGTAGGAAGTGCAACACGAGTCTATTGTGACGTCATAATGAAACGTCTGACAAAATTATGCATTCGTATGCTTCCTTGAAGTGTGAGTACACAAATAAATCCGGTGTCTATTTTTTGTAACAAATATACTGTACATTTTTATAATTAGGTGTTGAAGTATATGTCCGACGGCTTTGAATCGTTTTTACTGAGCAAGTGTAATGGTTAGGGCCTGTCCATTAATTTTTTTTGGTCGAAGAACACGCTACAATAAAAATAGCGACTAAGGTCCAATTCTCTGCAAATGGATATGTAACGTAACATCCTTGTCAGGTGGTCCCGTCACCTGTGACGTTTCCGGGATACGGACAATCACGGAAATGTGATTCCGGACGCGGGATTCCTACTCCGGAATGAATGACGTCAGAGGTCACTTAAGACATTGACAGACATATTATAAAACATGGTGTTCAAGTCGCGAAAGTTTAAAAGTTACTTAAGATGCTCTTTTCCGACTTTTAGCAAATACGGTCATTCTAGTTTAAGTGTGCATACCTCCATGGTTAGCTTACAATTATAAAAATGGTGTCATAATAAAATTGAATGTTTTATATAGGAAATACATGAGAACGAAACACGATTAAGCACATTTCACTCTATAGAAAAAAAAAATATCAAAGTAGCACTGATTTGCGCTTTTATCCCTGTTTTTTGGATTCATTCAATTATCTATTTATTAAAATATGTCTGCGATATCTTGATATATAGGTTTTATAATTATGAAGGAAACCGGTGAGGTACATTTTACATTACAGCTATACTTTTCGAAAAATATGAGGAAAAGCCCCAAATATAGAAGTAGCGAAACGCACGACTGTGTGTAAGCGCCATGATTTTGCTCCGCTAAATGCGACTTTAATACAATAAACCAAAGATTATGGTCATCTATGGTAATAAGCATTGCTTAAAAGTGGGAAAACCTTGCCTTAAGATATTGTCGTTAGAGATTATGGTATGGTTTCATACCGTTCAACTATTAACGAGTCGTGTTACTGTGAAGGATTATACGGAGGTGAGCTTGACAATACGGAGTGACTCGCTAAAATTAAAAAGGCTTTCCTCCAGAGTTAGCGATGATTTTCGCCAATAATACTTGCTTGTGTCCTAGTGTATCATTTATTACAAATAACAAGTTTAGCGAGGATATAAATGAATTAAATTCATTAAACATACTGAGCAAATAATTTAAATTGGTTGATATATTTCTGAAACACAAGTGTTTAAAGTTTTGGTGGGGATATAGAGCAGATGCTTTCTCCGTCTTCCGCAAAGCGTGTGTGCGCGCACGGCTTGACGTCATAACGTGCGTACAGTGCGCTCTCTGTCAGCATAAAATAAAAATACTTCATCATCGTCAGCATCAGCCAGAACATGTCCACTGCTGAACATAGGCCTCCCCCTTTGACCTCCACTCTGAACGACAGCCTGCCATCTGCATCCACTGGATGCCCGCGACTTTCACAATATCGTTGGTCCATCTAGGTGGGAGGCCTACCAACGCGGTGTCTTCCGGTTCGTGGTCTCTACTCAAGAACCTTTCTTCACCATCGGTTATCGGTTTTTCGAGCGATGTGGCCTGCCCATTGCCAATTTAACTTGCAAATTTTAATAGCTATATATAACTCCGAGCATAGCTCTCTCCATTGCCAGCTGTGCGACTCCGTGTTTTCTAGAAAGGCCAGCAGTTGTTGACCAAGTCTCAGTAACATAATAGTAATGTCATCACTGGCAACACACACTGGTTAAAGACTTATTAAAGACTGGTTAAAGACTTAGGGTATATATAACGTCCTTGTAAAGACCCTCGTCTTTTGACACAGTGGTATTTTTGACGAGATGTCACGTAATTTTCCGAACGCTGCCCGTCCGAGTTGGATTCTTTGAGCGACCTCTTTGCCTAAGTTAGACCTAACTGGACTATCTGTCCAAGATATTTATAGTGGTCAACAACTTCGTCAGTATATCGTTCCCAACAACTACTGGCACGGGTACAGCTCTTTTTATTTACGACATCTTTAAACCTTTTCTACTAAAGAGTACTACTTGATTTATTACCTAATTTTTACTGAAAACTAAACTCCCTGCTGAAATCTAGAGGTCTGGAAATTGTTTTACTGCGAGAAAGCTTTAAGTTACAGGGATCTTACTGGTATCATTCAAAATTAGTTTCAGTGGTATAGGTTTGAGAGTCTAAAGCTGTTGGAAGGTTAGTCGAGCTACTTCTCTCCCGGCCATAGAGATCATCAGTTCTGTTTAGCTTTTGTTTTAAAACAGAGATGAATGGATGCAGTTTAAGGCTAAAGTGTTTTTTTTCGTCATAAAGTTGATACAAGGTTTAATTGTTAATTAGTGAGCCACAAAGGTAATAGGGTTTGTTAGTAGGATCGAGATAGGGTCACTTCTTACGTTTTAATTTTTTTTCGTGTAATTTTTCAACTTTAGTTTCCTCTATGTTTTTTATTTAGTAATAGAGGGATGCGTTGGGCCGTCAACTCGCCTGATTTTAAACGATGATGCGGTCTACGATGTTAGCGGGTAAACCACGATGTGGAGCTACTTTTTATTTCTCCGAGTGGATTTTCACCTACATGCAGGTTTTTCGACCTAATCAGCTGATAGAAGCAGTCAGTTGTGAGAGGCCAGTGACCTAACCTCGCAACACAACTCTGAATATTTATGAGCGTGCAATCGTTTTTTACTATTACGCCACCAAAATAATATTACGCACAAAACGTTGACAGTGAATTTTCTTGGGTTTTTACTAAGCTATTTTTTTCATACTGTATATGCTCTAAATTATCAGAACAGCTTGTTTGTGCAATAATAGTGCAGTTTTTATCAGATCAGGCAGAATTGAAGACAAAACTATCGTTATATGGCAGCATTTTTTGTCTGTACCAATTTCATTTGGTTTCTCTCCAGTGTCTGTCTGTCACGACTTAACAGTTTTTTTACTACTTCCAAGAATAACTTGCTGGAACTGTCAGAGACAAATAAATCATGGGACCTGAAAGGTAACTCCATAAAACTAGAGTCAGAGGGACATAAATTAATACGTGTAAGTTAAAACAAGAGAGATAACCTTTCCACTGACCAAAAGTTTACTTTACGCTCTTATAGTCTCTTCTATTGTGAACGTACACAAAATTATGTTTTTTTTTTTGGGCAAATGGAGCAATTTTTTCTATTAACGAATAATTATATACGATTAGCAAGGTACGAAAGAGATTGGCAAAATCAAAGCGAAGCCTTTGTTACTTCAAAATTTAGCGCTGATGATGGTGATAATAAGATGTAATTTTGTCTTACTAAGCAGTTGTATATGGATGTGTCATGTGTCCTAGACAACAATCTATCAGCGAGCACCGAAAGATTTTCTGGGTTGGAACCTAGAAAATCTCTCTGTATTCAGAAGAGAACTAGTGACGTGTCCATTCGTGTATTTGTCCATGGCCGGGGGTTTATCGTCTTTTTACGTTCACTAATCCACCCCTGTAATGGCGGTAGACGATGGGAGACGACAGTTCCACGCTCGTTTCTAAGTGATGTAACGTTCAGGAAGCTTCGAGAATGGAATTGAAAACCAATGATGGAAGTGACGAAGCCGTGGTAGCCTATTTGGAAGACCGCTAGACTTTAAAGAAATCCACCAACCTGCACTGGGCCAGCGTGGTGTATATGGCAATCACCCTTTCGGGGGTAGGCTAAAAGTGCAACAGTGGACTGTTAAAAGGCTGATTATTATGATGATGGAAGTGATGGTCTTTGGACAGAGGAGTGAGACGAGTGCGAGTAGTCACGCCGGGAATACGTGTACAAACCACGAGGCCTCACGGTATCTGATGAATTCAACGCTTTTATACAATTTATCTCTCTTATTTGTGAAAATTCGATACAAGCTAAAGGTTCTGACAACTTTTTCCTGATTCATCGCGACGTGCGATGTCTCGCGCGAAAAAGAAACAAAGCAAAGTTTCCATAGAGGTACAATTACTTAGGTATAATTGTACCTTTATGTATTTGTATTCTAAGAACGTAATATTTTTTTTATTTAGAAAATGGGCACGAGAGAAATAAATCATGCAGATCCGATGCACACTCTCCGAAATGTATCCGATCATCATCATCATCATCAGCCAGAAGACGTCCACTACTGAACATAGGCCTCCCCCTTTAACCTCCACACTGATAAATAAACTTTATTACTATCATTTAATCTAAACCTTTTATCTTTTTAAAACAATCGTTTTCTTTATCTTCTCAGCAAACTTTCATTTGATATCATGATGATAGATAAGAACATTTTGTCCGGCATCTTGGGGCGTCCGCCATATTAAATTTATTTTCCATATACTCCAAAGTGCTTGGAAAGAGAAATCCAACGAACAAAAACTCGACGGAGTTACGTCGCTTCATTTAGGAGTTCCTATGGCAACCTTCTGTCCTAAAACTGCGACCAGAACCACCGCAGGATGGGCAGCACCATCCTGTTAGTACACGGTGAACGTACTGCGATCCCCAAGCCGCCTGCTAAGTGTGAAGATTATGGCAACACCCCTCTCTAAGAGGGAGGCCTTTGCTCAACAGTAGACGTTTATTAGCTAGTGATTGGAGTTTTAATGTTGTGTTAAAAAACAACTACGAAGCTGAAAGACAAGTTGATTCCTTATGGAATCCTTATTCCGTGTAGAAGTCTGCTAAGAAATCATTCTTCGAAAGGGCGTAATTTAGGGGGGCGAAAGGGGTTTCACACCCCTAAATTTCACCCTTTTGCTTGAAAGTTTATTTATGAAAATCTACGCGTATAAAGTAGCGGGAAACAGCTAGTAAGTATTCAAAATAATTAATCAGTTGAGTAGGAGGCAAGTAATAATTATTTTGCCTGAATCTGTCTGTTGGCTACCAATTATTTTATTCCCTTTTACGAGTAATTGTCTTAAAACTAATTTTGAAAAGTGATTTTAGATTCCCGTCACAAAAGCCTCCGTATTTTATCTCGCGTCAAACTGACGACCTATTCTGATAAGGCGACCGACTTTACGCCAAATATTCAAAGAAAAAATCTACAGAAAATCGAGTTTTCTTTGAAAAATCAAGCTGGGATTGGACAGTTCAGCGAAACCTCTTCCTTCATTAGACGGATTGAATTCTATTCCCATTTGCGAGAATACGCAATGAGAGATAAACCCGACACTTTTATATTTTTTTATATTTTTGATAGTTATAGTGGCTTAGCGGTGACAAATAGCTGCTTCCTCGATCTATAAATATTTATTTTTGAAAATTTTGATGTAAGTACCTTCCTATTAACATTGTTTAAATGTGAGCACCATGTCAATTCAACTGTGTTTTTTTTTGTGCAACAATATACTCTAAACTGTATTGTTTGGGTAAAGTTTTTTTTTTTTAAACTTGAAATATTCATGACTTCATATTAAAATCACCTGTACAAAAAAGTGGTATTTTGGCTCGTTATCATAACTTATGCCCCGCAGTTCGTAAAATTTTTCAAGTAACTTGATTTTTTTCCCGGATAAAATTATTATGTGCCCATTCATAAGTTGCACAACCTTCCTACTCTATGCTACGCCATTTTTTTGCCAGATCCTTATATAATCTATGCTTTCCAGATCATTTTCGTTGTATATTCTTAGGTTTTAAAATTATTTCACATTAAAATTAAACACTTTTTTTCATTAATTATTAATTAGTCGGGTGTATTTTACATTATTTTATTTCCAGCAGGCCTAGCATGGGCTGTGGATAAATTGTCTTTCCACCGTTTTTATCCACGCCTAGACGCGACAAAGCTAGAATATGGATACATTTGTCTTTTTCTCGCGGGATAAAAACGGTGGAAGGACAAATATGTCCACGGCCCGTGCTAGGCCTGCTGGTAGTTTTAGACTACAAAGTGTTCGAGACGTCAGGTGATAAAATAATGTAATACACGCGATAAAATTTTAATTTCAGATTGCATTTTCTCATATTAAGTATTTTTTTGTTTCTCTGTTTACATAATCGTTTGATCTTGTCCTCTAATATTGTCAATAAATTTAATCAAAACCAAAGATTTAAAAGATTCATCAACTCGGCTGGTCACGATATGGGGCCGTCCATTAATCACGTGATGTATTTTGCATATTTTATGCTTACCCTTACCTTTACCCTTTTGCCTTACAGTTGACAGTGACTAGAAGCAAAAAGTCAAGGATTAGGCTGAGTGCACACCTTAAGAGAACTCTATGTCCAGCAGCAGACTGATGCAGTCTAATGATGATAAAATCTTCATAGACCCAAAATGTATCTCCATTTATTGGAGAACAATTAATGTGTTCTCTTGATTATTGCGAATCTGGCAGCGGATCGTTAGGGGGTCGGTCAACAACACCGACCTGAATGGATATACCTACAGCAAATTGATTTCATTATCGGCTCTTTGTTCTCTGAATATTCAAGCATCGGAATATAGTTGTTACCTACTTTGATGAACTATATTTGGATACTATTTTCTTATTGTTATTTTTTGACTTGTTTTTGTATTTTTATTATTTTGAATATGGATTTGACAGTGTTTGACATGTGACATACCTACTATTATTCTCTTTTGAGTAATTTGTATTAATTCTAATTCGGTATTTTTCTGTTATATTATTATTATTATTTGTACTGGCGATTAGACATAAATACTCGATTATAGTACAATACGTACTTAATTCAATATTTAGACTTATAATAATTCAATTTTTTTACCCATTTTGTAATAGACATGACCTGTAAACACTGTTATTAATAAATATGATTATGATTAACTACACGAAGAATAATAATCACATAATGAACTGGCGTTACACAAATGAACTCGAGGCCATGGTTTTTATTGGTCACTTTTGCCCCCTCCCTGGAGACACTTTTTGGTGTTTTTTGCGTCACGTGATTGATGGACGATTTCGGAACAAAAAGGGGCCTAGAGCTGTAGCATAGAAAAAATCGATAAGTTGTGAATTTGTTGAATTTGGAATCTGTGCCTGTAATAGATATCAGTACAGGGGTAATGCTAAAACCGGCACTGCTCGAACTGATTCCACCCCCTCTCCCCTCTCCAATATTAATTAAAATCTGTTGTTTTTTGTCAGATTGGTTATTATTTCACTGCGAGTTTCCAAATAACGAGAATAGGAGGCGGCAAGATTGATTACGACCTCGGGTGACAGAAATATAAGTATGCGCTACTCCACTGACACAGATTAAATAATAGCACCAACTACGAGTAGTATAACCTACTGACTTTTATACCTAATTTACTCCAAATCTGTTTAGTTGTTCCGTTCCGAACTTTACGAAGGTTAAGAATTGTAGAATTGGGAACAATTCCATCAAATATTACACACACTTAGGGTTACTACCCATACTGTCAAAAACTATAATCTTAGTGTGTGTGTGAAAAATGAGTAAGTGAGCCGTACTCAAAGAAGTTGGACCTTACCTTTAGGTCCAACTTTTTTGGCCGTACTTAGCGTTTTTGCCGTGCTATACCAGTTAAAAATTGCATGAAAAATTGAGACATTTGAACACTAACAATAATTGTAGTAAGACATATCTCCCTTGTTTGTTTGATCTGAGGTCACCACAATAATGTATTAGTACATTTCTATGGTTGACCCACAAAACTAGTTTTTTTTTGCTATGACGTGGCCACCCTCACTTGAATCTAGTTAGTGGCTAAGAAACTTCTCAGTCTAGAACACCGCCATAAAGTAGCGATTCAGTCACTTTTCTACAGGATTAATTCCGGAGAATGTGCATCGGAGCTACATGACCTTATCCTGCCATCCTCTTTCTACTACAGGACAAGTAGGAAGTCGGCACACTACCACCCATACATTGTAGATTTCCTTGGATACGTACCAAACGTTTCGATTCTACTTTTCTAATCCGTACGGCCAAGGATTGGAACTACCTGTCAGCTTCCTTATTTCCTGAGAGATATAATCTGGACCTTTTCAAGGCCAGCTGAATGGGTATCTTCTAAGTCTGCGTGCTTCATCTTCGACCACATCATCGCTTACCAGCAGGCGAGTTTGTGGTCAAATGCGACTTAGTCGCGAAAAAAAGGTAAAGGTAGAAAGTCTTTGCTAGAGTCCAAAGAAAAGGTAGCCAAGGACGTTTTATAACCTAATGACAACGTCCTTAGTGGTCAATGACTGTTTTAAAAAGGGGGAAGACGCGTGACATCCAAACATTGTACCCAATCATTGTATTTTCTCAAAGTATCCAATAAATATGGCTCTGTTTCGGCTCGAGTCAGCGGCGACGTTGACGTCTACACTGTAAACGTCAACTTCACCGCTCCATTAGATAGTGACATTTCAAGAAAATTAAATTAATTGTTTTTAAGTAGTTACGAGTGAAAAGTAATGCCGTGAAACTTGTTTTTTGTCTTCGAACTGTTGGTGCACCTTGTGAAAACGCAGGAAGTAATTTTTGTTGCTTTATTTCACACAATTTTGACAAGTAATTCACGTGCTATCAAAACGCCAGTTCGATTGTGACTGAAGTGGATTGTGCCCCGGAGCTTATATTGTGCAGTCCACGTCAAGAAGTTCGTCCCATATCTTCCCCCTATTTACTTACATCAATGTTAGTGGTAGCCAAAGGTACATATAGGTCAATGGTGGTAGTTTTTTTTTATGCCATAGGTGGCAAACAAGCAGACGGGCTGCCTGATGGTAAGCAGTCACCGTGGCCTATGGATACTTGTAACACCAGAGACATCACAAATACGTTGGTGACCCTTTAGAATTCGATTAACTCGCCTTTTGAAGAACCCCATGTTGTAGCTTCTCGGAAACATCGTAGATGGTAGCTCATTCCACATTTTACAGGTATGAGGCAAGAAGGATCGTGTGAATCGCACAGTGTGCGATTTCCACTGATCTATGATGTGTGGATGAGCCTTCAGGCGGTGGCGGCTAGTGCGATGGTAAAACCAGGCAGCAAAGACAAGAGACATTTTTTTTTTCTGTGAGTGGTAGTAGAGAAAAGAGAAGTAAAAAAAATCCTTTTCTGTTTTCTGTGGGTGGTACTTTGAGAAAGTCTACGTTATTGGGGTGGTATCATGGCAAATTATACCCCTTTAGGGTATATATAAAATCCTTGTATCATGGAGGTAACTAAGGGAGGTAAACATAAATAGAGTATTTACTATTTATACTGTCACGTTCCGTCACGAATGATTAACATTTGATTAGTCTAATCAATATCAACAACTCAATAATCGACATAATTCAATTATAGGTATTTATATTTAGTATTCATGAGGATAAATAAAACTAAATCAAGATGTGTGATATATTTCCAGTGTTTCAAAATTTCTGTTTATGTGTCAACCTGAAGATCGGCATGTTGATTATCGGTATGCTTGCAATAGTAAGTTAATCAAATATAACCTCTAAATACTACGCAGTAAATTCTTAGTGATTGTTCAGTTCAACTTTTATGTTTTCCTTTTCCCTTTATAAAAAACTAGTTTGAATCCTTTCATACAAAGATAATTATGAAGAAATATGAGAAGATAATAAGTATATGAAAGCATTTATTCGATAAAAATGTTGATACAAAACATTATACGTCTAATGCGAGAAATTTACAATTTCTTACTAAACTTGGCTTGGCTGCGGGACCGATATAATTTTTAGGTAATTTTAATCCGATTTCAAAACTTTGCCTTTGCTTTAAATATTTGCACACTATGACTGAATCTTAGAGCAAATAAAAATACAGAGGGAATATTGCGAACGCGAAAAGTGAAGCCACTTTTTGAAACGTGTGCGTAGTCGATGTTCGTGTCGTGTTTCATCAAAATAAGTGACTATATAAATACTTAAGTGTGGAAATATTCCATCCTTCTTCTTATTTACTTTTGTGTTGTTTTTGCAGTTCTTAACACTGCAAGAAGTCATTGTTTCTTTTTAAAACGGATGTTTTCAGTAAGACGTTCTGACAAGAAATTCACGTAGTTTTGAATGCGAATGTGTGCGTGAGTCGTGTATTTATAGGGAATTCACGTAGTTTTGAAGGCGATTTTGGCGTCACTTTGGCAGTTCGCCGTAGGGACACTGTATTTTTATTTGCTCTGAGGGCTTAATAACGGGGAAAGTATAAAACAACAGTAATTAAGTACTTCGTCTATGAGGCATGTAGATGCTGCCTTTATTTGTCAAAGGATGCCGCATAAAGGATGATTTATGCTATACCGTGGCGGACGCGAGCCGTGACCCGTACGAGGAACGGACGTGGCACGGATTTTAAACCTCAGGGTCAAAGATAATATAACCACTTGATCGCGCATGTAGTCAAAATTCCCTTTTGCAAAATGATGCCACGTCGGTCGCGGGGAAACGCTGGATGCAGGCTGCTTCCAACCGGCCCTTTTGGAGATCGATAGGGGAGGCCTATCTCCAGCAGTAGACGTCCTATGGCTGAAATGACGGTGATGATGATGATTCAAGCGAGTTTCTCGGCCAGTGTCGGGGCAGTCAGCATGAGAGGTACGCGACTGCTTCTTGTGTTGCAGGTAACAGGAGGCATCATGATGAGTATAGCTGAACAGAGGGCCCACACCAGTTATAATGACGTGATTAAAGTTACTAAAATAAGAGGTAACGGTAGTTATCGTAGTCATACCTAGTTATCTTTGAGCCACAGTGGCCGGGCGGAAGTATTTGCGTTTTACAATCTGACGGCACCCGGATCTATCCTCAGCCAATAACTTATTTAGTTTAGGTGTAGTTTCAATGCCATCGCTCAACAACGGTGAAGAAAAACATTGTGAGAAACCGGTATGTCCAAGAACCTCAAAAAGTTCAAAGACATTCACCAACTTGCACTGGGCCAGCATGGTGGATTAGAGCCCATCCCCTCTCTCTCTCTCTCTCTGAGAGAAGGCCCGTGACCCAGCAGTGGGAACATGATAGACTGAAATGATGAAGATAATGAAATGATGATGATCCTTGCATTGGCTATGGGCACGCTACAGCTAAATTACTGGTCGAATGGTAAAATGTGATGGTAGTCAAACGCAAGCCTATTAATTATAAAAAAAAAGCTTTTAATTTTAAATTTTTTATGCTATTCTTTTTAAAACAAGGAGAAATTGTGTTTATTTTTTATCATCATTTGCCAGAAGACGTCCACTGGTGAACATAGGTCTCTCTTTTTGATAATCACACTGAACGATAGCCTGCCAGCTGCATCCACTAGACGCCCGCGACTCTCACAATGTCGGCAGTCTATCTAGTGGGAGGCCTACTTGCGCTGCGTCTTCCGGTTCATGGTTTCCACTCAAGAATCTTTCTTCCCCATCAGTTGTCGGTTCTTCGAATGATGTGGCCTGCCCATTGCCATTGCAAGTTGCAAATCTCATCATTATTAGACAATGTGTCGCATTGCGTAACATTACGTTCGGCATAACGTACATCTGTATCAAGAAACGTACAGCTTTCGTATATACATATATCATACTAAAGGAAAAGGCCCTCATAATGGCCGGTTATCGGTGACTGGTGGTAGTGGTGGTGGTCGGATACTTGCTCGTACTTTCTACTATTATATTATGTGTCCATACGATGGACTTTTAAGACCATCACTGACTTTTAAGTGCATCGGTCTTAAAAGCAATTTGAAGTCGCAGGGGCAGGGCTCATAGCACGCAGAACAGATGACCGATGGGGCCGAAAGGTTCTCGAATGGAGACCACGGACTTATCAGCGCAGCGTAGGACGTCCACCCACAAGATGTACAGATGACCTAAAAGAGACTGCAGGAAAACGCTAGATGGAAGCCGCTTCCAACTCTTTTGGAGATCGATGGGAGGGTTATGTCCAGCAGTGGACGTCCTATGGCTAAAGTTATGATGATGATGATGATGACTGGATAGTCAAAGCGTCGTAGCGTCGTAGTGTTTGGGTTGTGTCATCATCATTATCATCAGCCGGAAGACGTCAACTGCTAAACATAGGCATCCCCCTTAACCTCCACACTGAACGACAACCTTGCCTTTTGCATCCACTGGATGCCAGCGACTCTCTCAATGTCGTCGGTCCATCTAGTGAGAGGCCTACCTACGCTGCCTGTCGGGTTGTGTACGGCTGTGGAAATGTCAACTTTTCGACTTACGCTAGATATACAAAACGTATCATTTACTAGAGCTTTGAACAGTTGACGTTGCGCCTTGGTCGATGGCACGTCTCTCTCTGACTTCAATATTTATGTGCCAGTAACAGTTCTTTATATGCGGTGGTGATGGTGTTCCAGATGCCAAAGAAGCTCTCTCCCACCTCGGGCAAATTGTTCGGAGCGGCATCTCGATCATGGCGCTTATCTTCATGTTCACTGGTGTAGTGCTGCTTATCGCAACGCTCACGGTAACTACTACTCTCTACTAGTGTTTCCAACATCATTTGTGATCAAAATCTATAGTCCGTTCAAATCATGTGGTCAAAAACATTTGTGTGTCAAAACCTTGTGACCAAAACCGCGTGTATTAGAATCATGTCTCATGCAGTTTTTTTTTTTTTAATTATAAATAGGCTTGCGCTTGGCCGCCAACTCGCCTGATGTTAAGCGACGATGCGGCCTACGATGGAGCACGCTTGCCTAGAAGAAACCTATTCACTCACGACTTGAAGACACCCAGATTGTAACTATCGGGGAACACCCACTCAGGCAGCGAGTTCCACAGACTAGCAGTTCGCACAATAAACGTAGAATCAAATCGCTTCGTACGGGATCTCGGAATATCAACTATAAAGCGGTGACGATTTCTCGTGCCCGCTCTGGCAGTCCGATAGAAAAATGGGCAGGAGGGAATCAAATCATGCAGATCTGATGTACTCTCTCCGAAATGTATCCGATAAAAAACCGGAAAAATAGAAAAAAGTTAGAAAAAATGGTATGTCTGATCCTCTCCACCGAGGTGAACTAGGAGGCTCGAGACGAGATCTCGCCCAATCTGGTACATAGATACACTTGTCAAATCATCGCAAGAACCTTCTGGTCTGGGTGTCTTCAAATCACTAGTGAATCGGTTTCTTCTAAGCAAGCGTGCTCCGTCGTAGACCGCATCAGCGCTTAACATCAGGCGAGATGGTGGTCAAATTTGGTAATAGTATTTATTTTAAAAAAAAACGATCATTTTATCTCGGGCGCCAAATACCGAGACGCGACCGAGAAGGCAAAAGACCTAGCTTGTTGGTGTACATTAGGAGAAGCCTAGCTACGTCTAGTAACGGGTTTTACCATGATGAATTTGAAAGCTTTACACTCCTTGGGTTTCACCCGAGGTGAGTGGAGATTCAAGACGCGTGCGAGATAAGTCCAAAGAGAATGTCCTGTATACGTACCTATTCGCTCTCAGATTGTCTCGGGGTGTCTAGACAAAAGTGTGCCGCCAGCATCTCTATCTCTTCTCTATCTCTACATAGTATAAATTAAAGTCGCTCTCCGCGTCTGTCTGTCTGTATGTCTTTATGGCCACTAACTCCTCCTAAACCTCGCAACGGATTTTGATACGGTTTTCACCATCAGTTAGATAAATTTTCACGGAAGGTTTATATATATAACTAGCGACCCGCCCCGGCTTCGCACGTAAATTACACCCGTGCGAAGCCAGGCGGGCGAGTCGCTAGTAATTATTTAAATTAACCAATGTTTTTATTTGTCAGGATCAAGAAGGGTTAGTCCAGGTGTTCGTGTGGTTAACGTTTGCCAATATTCTATTCGGGTTCATGTTGGTGGCCGGCATCACGCTGGAGTGCTTCAACTTGGACACTTGTCTGCTGGATGAGATGGACTGGCTCAGCGCCTCCACTCTGATGGTCTTTATTACGGGCTATCTCATTGGTGAGACTTTTACAATCCACCATTACCATTCATTTTTTTTTTTAGCTTATTTTCCAGTTTGGAAACCAAACAGAGCCGCTATTCTCTATCTCACATGAGATTCCTTGCCAAAAACGCGTGACGTCATAAATTGAAAGTGTAATTGAAAATTTAACTCTGCCATTAGTCTTTATGACAATTATAAAGTTGTGATGCGGCCACGTTACGCTATCTGCGTGGAATTGGCAATGTCAAGTTGGCTAACGCGATAAGGTTCGTAACGCGCTCGTTTTGAACGATCAAAATAACGTGGAGCAAGTTAGCGCGTTTCGTGCGGGTTTTCACAAGAGAATGTAGTATCCAATCGGAATACGCGTTTGATTATTTTGACGCTTAGAATTGTACAACTATGATTACCTACAGTGTTATCTGTAGCCATGGTTACTGTCATAACAAGTTTACAGCGTGTTATTGGCATGTTATTTGATTTCATAGAAATTTTTGGAATTAGGGCCCAGTGGGCCAACGCCTATTGCTATTAAAAATACCCTCAATTTAAACTCTATACCTTTATATAATAGGGGTTTCTCTACAAGATCGAATCAGCAGTGCAAGTACCGTTCTTTATTGATCGTCAAATTCGATAAAATGCCATAGAATCGATCATAGCGAGTATTGATCAAATGGCATTTTATCGAATTTGACGACCACAACTGTCAAATTTGACCATCGATAAAGAACGGTACTTGCACTGCAGAAATGAGAAGGTACGTAGACGAACGAAAGTTACCGACATAGCCCAACGGATTAGCAAGTTGAAGTGGCAGCGAGCAGGGTACATAGCACGCAAAACAGATGGCCGATGGGGCCGAAAGGCTCTCGAATGGAGACCTCCGACCGGTAAGCGCAGGGTAGGACGTCCACCCACAAGATGGACAGACGACTTAGAAAAGACCGCAGGGAAACGCTGGATGCAGGACGCTTCCAACCGGCCCTTTTGGAGATCGATGGGGGATGCTTATTTACAGCAGTGGACGTCCTATGGCTGAAATGATGATGATGACCCTTATAACAATGTTTATTAGATATACTTTTCTACAAATATACACTAGACAGCATAGTCTACTTCTGGTTTGGACATGTTTGATTGCTGTCCCGATAACCTATAGTTTTTAATATATTTTGTAAAAATTTATTTCTAATAGTTGTCCTACTGTTATAAAGTAGGTATCAAATAAAACGCATGTCATTGCTATACGTCTATCAAGTTTAATTCTAACACACTGAAATGCTAATTACTTAGAATACGCAAGCTAACACTTGGAGAACTTGGGGTGTGCAAAACATGGCGTCGTGGATTTATATCTCGCTGGACGTGTATAACACCTTCTCTAAGTTTACTAACCCTCTCGTCTTACGGCTAAAACCTCCACTTTTTTCTCCACTGGGATGTTTTTCGGGATTTGCAAGGGTTCATTATAAAACTTTAGTTATACTGTGACGACGTTTTTACTATTTAAGTCACAATCTACGTAAGGCATATACGAAAACATTATCGAAACAAAGACAAAAAACTCAAGTGCACAATCACTTGGATATTAGTCGAGATCAAAGAAAAAAAAAAATTTTTGTTTGGCTGTCAAGGCATTTTTGTCAGTTTTTTTTAGCCAGTTGAAACTGATTTTCAGTTAGCAACTGTGATGCGGAGTTCGATGCGTTGATCTAAATAAGAATGTTCAATCAAGGTTCACTCATAATGCCTGGTAACAGATTTTCCTTCTCATATCCGTTCTATTTAATTCTCTTTTCTGTGATCGATATACAAGCGGTAATATAGACACATATCGTACATATTTACTTACATACAACTGAAAAATTTACCTTCCTACTTGAATTGCCGGGTAAAAAAAACTATTATTCCACCTGAAAGAAATGAACTTAAAAACTATGCACTCTGGAAGGTAGGTAGTCAAAAGGGGCATCCTCCTCTTTCTCCCAACTTTTTTACTGTATAAGTGTGCAATATACTTAGTGGAATAACTGAACGTCACACAGCACTGCAAGCTATTATGATAAAAGCCAGGGAGACTGATGTGAATCTATATAATTATATAGAAGGGAAATTCACTCACTCACGAAATCTCGAAAACTACTACTTGACCTACGAAGCTGAAATTTGAAAGTTAGATTCCTTATGGGATGTAGAGGTCCGCTAAGAAAGGATTTTACGAAAAATCGAATTAAGGCGGGTAAACAGGGGTTAACATTTTATATGAAAGTCGCGTACAAACTCGCGGGCAACAACTAGTTATTTATAAAGTTCATACAAAAATTAACTAGCTGTTGCTCAAGACATCGCACGTGTTGACATCCATGTGAATTTTCAACCCCCATAATTCAACATCCTTTCTTAGCCGACCTCTACACTACACTTCAAAAGGAATCTACCTCCTTAGCTCCGTAGGTCAACGATATTTCGTGATGAGTCAGTCAGTCAGTGAATAAATGAGTTTTTTTTTTCAATAGTTAATAGACTTGCGCTTGACCGCCAACTCGCCTGATGTTAAGCGATCATGCGATGTGGAGCACGCTTGCCTAGAAGAAATCATCCCTGATTTGAAGACACCCAGATTGTAACTATCAGGGAACACCCATTCAGGCAGCGCATTCCACAGACTAGCAGTTCGCACAATAAAAGTGGAATCAAAGCGCTTTTTACGGGTTTTCGGAATACCAACCATAAAGCGGTGTCGATTTTGTGCCCACTCTGGCCGTCAGTCAGTTTTTTATTAGATGTTAATGTTTAAACAATATTAGCTACTATGTATACTTTGAATTATCGATAGAGTACCTACTGCTTGTCCAGAAGTTAATAGGTTGCAGCGTCGAGTAATTATAGAGCAAAGTCTTTGAGTCAAAGTATGCGCGAACTCACAAACAATGTTGTCTTACATGCGAGTTACTTAGAAGTAACGATCCCAAGTACCAGTATCTTATATACAGATACTTAATCAACATTTGTATATAAACATTGCTTTGGAAACAAGATCCATTAACTTGTGGTAATGTCATGTCAGTCGGCATGTCGGCTGCCACATTGACGGTGTTTGTGTCAACAACTTAAGTTACGCTGACGACATGGTGCTGCTGAGTGCTTCTGTTTGTGGTCTGAGGAGGCTGATACGGATATGCGAGGAGTACGCCTGTGGCCACGGATTGCAGTACAATGTGAAGAAGAGCCAGTGGATGGTCTTTGAGGCCGGTGGTAAATGCCCTATAGACATCCCTCCTGTTCTGCTTAACAGTGTTCCTTTGCAAAGGGTTGAACAGTTTAAGTACTTGGGGTATGTGGTCACTACCGATCTCAAGGACAACATGGACATTGAGAGGGAGCGGAGGTCTCTGTCGATCAGAGCGAACATGATAGCCCGCAGGTTTGCACGTTGTTCAGCAGAGGTCAAAGTAACGCTCTTTAGAGCGTTCTGTACATCCCTCTACACGTGCAGCCTGTGGGCTGACTACACTAAAAGGCGATACAGTGACCTCCGTGTCCTTTATAACAACGCTTTTAGGAGGTTGTTGGGGCTGCCCCAATTCTGCAGCGCCTCAGGCATGTTTGCGGACGCACACACTGCCTGCTTTCACTCGGTGATGCGGTTGCGGGCCGCGTCCTTGGTGCGCAGAGTTGGGGCCAGCTCTAACACCATCCTCAAAATGATTGCGGCCAGGTTGGACTGTACTTTCCTCCGGCATTGTTGTGAGAGGCATGTACCGGTACCAATGCCGGAGAGAAAGTACTAGTGATTGTACCTGACATTATTAATATTAGACTAGAAAATGTATTTGTGTGTTTTGTTTAATTTAATTTGACATTTAATTTGAGTGCTGACTTTATTTTGTTTTATATTTTATTTCATTTTAATTATTGTGTAATTATGGTATGGGTTTCGTAGCCTGAAATAAATGAATTTGAATTTGAATTTGAATTTGAATTTGAATGCGTTATGTAGATACAAGACGCAGGGGCGCACCTAAAAGGCTGAAGAAATAAGTTTTATTTTAATTTTTTTTGTATATTTGTTTTAACTTTACCTTAGAAAAACTAACAAAGCAAACATGAGAATTGAATTTTCATGCAGCTTGTAATTTACTGCGCTATCATATCAACGATCATTTGATATTGAATGGACTAATGGTGAGATTACTGTCTGTAAAGTGGCACTAGCTCTTAAATACAGTGTTATTATAACAACCTCTCGGAGGCAACTTCACTACACCAAACTAAGCTTTTAAACTTTCACGATCTGAACACGTCATGCTTTACATGTTTATCGCGCATTATTTTGTTTACGTAAAGATATAAAACTTTCGCACGACGTTTCAAGATCCCGTCGTCTATCAATCTTGTGGGACGTCCTACGCTGCGCTTACCGGTCCGTGGTCTCTATTCGAAAACCTTTCGGCCCCATCATCATCACCATCATTTCAGCCATAGGAAAAGAAAATAAAAGAAAAGAAAATAAATTTTATTCGACACCTTTACAAAAAAATTATATCTAGAGGATACAATCAGTGTCGAATGGGTCCGTCTCGGCATAAATGCTGAAAGTCAAGGACTATCAACGCCGGTTTGCCGGTTTTGTAGGACGTCCCCTGCTGGTCATAGGCCACCCCCATCGATCTCCAAAAGAGCCGATGGGAAGCGGCCTGCATCCAGCGTTTCCCTGCGGTCTCTTTTAGGTCTGTCCATCTTGTGGGTGGACGTCATACGCTACGCTAGTTTATTTTATTTCGGCCCCATCGGCCATCTGTAAGGCGTGATATGTGCCCTCACCACTTCCACTTCAACTTGCTAACCAGGTGGGCTAAGTCGGTAACTGATAACGATAACTGAACATTTCTGATTTGATCTCGTAGAGAAACCCCGAGCATAGCCCTCTCCATAGCTCGTTGTGCGACTTTGAGCTTGCTTATGAGGCCCATAGTGAGAGACCACGTTTCACTGCGTCGTTGGGCGGAAGGAGATTATGGATAAAATTGCCAACAGCATTATTATGTTTTGTTACAGTCTGGATATACCTGATCTCGGTAGCAAATAGCTATGTCGTGCAAGTGTTCTCGTGAATATGTCACAAGTCAATGTGCTATTATGTGAGTAAATGATTAGTAAAGTATTTTTGATATTAATGTTTAAGTAAATGTTATTATATGAAGAGTTTTTTTACTTACTGGCTCCATTTTCTAATGGCTTAAAACTGAATTTACAGTTTTAGAACTTAGTGCATCCCTTCCTAATCCGAACAAAAACATTAAACGTTGCTATCTATACATTTTTAGGCGTTTTTGGTTTAAAAGTTTAACACAGATGTATCTATCGACTTCCAAGATTTATCATTAAAAAGTGTGAAGTAAATAGCAAGTTAAAACAGAATAATACAGGCTACGTACCGGGATAAAAAAAAAAACATCCTAATCCCTTCAGCCGTCAGATTAAACAGGGTGTTAGATTATCTGTAGGTATACATCACCATTTCTCTATGGCCCATTAAAAGGGTTAAGATGTGGTTCCGGGTCCGCTCTCTCTGTCTCTCTCTCTCAGCTAACAATTGATTTCATTCTTCTGCATTTAAATCTGTCTATCTCTGGCTGATCTTGACCATGCCTTCCCAGCGATGGCTTTGATGTTATCTTCCCATCTTTTAAACTGACCTCCTCTCTTGCGCTTTCCGTTGGTTGCGTACCAATTCATTAAAGTTTTACTCCACTGTTCGATTTCCCTTATAGTGTGTCCTGTGATCCTGTCTACTTCCATATATTTTTCCGTATTACAAATGTGACGTTTTCTATTTTAGTCGTCTTTGTGATGATGAAAAACTGACTAAAGTGAGTCTCAATTAAAAGTAATAACAAAGTACAGTGTTTAATAATTCATCTTTATATTAATACAGGAACAAACATCTTTATACACTCTCGTTAGCTTTCCCATGAATATGTTAGTGTGATACTCGTATAAACTACTTTCCCCGATTATCCGCCAGTTCTAAATAGCGGTATCTCCGCCCTTATTCCATTCTTATATAATATTTCCTCATAAAATCTCCATCTGAATGACGGGACGCGTTCGTGAGATATTTTCGTTGGTGTAAAGACACAGTTTTCCTCAACTCTTTCGCTCGTGTCAATCAAATATATTATGTTAACGCTTTGTGCCTTAAGGCCCTCATTTCCCAGTTTCAGCAATTTTGGTCATTCCAGTTTTGGTTTGTCTACGTCCATGGTTAGGTTTAAATTATAAAAATAGTTTCATATCGAAATTAAATGTTTTATTTATGAAACTGTAAGGACTGATACACGATTAAGGACATTTCACTTGATAGAAAAAAAAATAACAAGTAACGTTGATTTGTACTTTTCTCCCAATTTTTTGGATTAATTCAAATACCTATTTACTAAATCATGTCTATGATATCTTAATGTACGGGTGTCATAATTATGGAGAGAACCGTAAAAGGGCATTTTACATTACAGATACACTTTTAGAAATTTATGAGAATAACCTTAAAAATATAAGTAGGGAACTGCACGGCTGTGTGTAAGCGCCATGGTTTTGCTCCGCCAAATGCGACTTTAATACAATAAGGGTTGCTTAAAAGCACAGAAGAGAATAGTACATTAAAAGTGGCAAAACCTCGACTTTAGAGTCAGCTAACAGCACGCGGCAATCTCACTCGTGCATTAAAAACAATGTTTTTGAAGATCAAAAATCACTGAGTGAGAATTTAAAAAAACTCTATGGGCATTTTCTTTAGAATAACATTGGAAATAGTACAAAGCAAATTAAAGGTAAGCGCAGCGTAGGACGTCCACCCACAAGATGGACAGACGACCTAAAAGAGACTGCAGGGAAACGCTAGTATATGCAGGCGTTTCCAACCGGCTCTTTTGGAGATCGATGGGAGATGCCAATGTCCAGCAGTGGACGTCCTATGGCTGAAATGATGATGATGAATAGGATTGCGGGGAAGATAGAAAAATACTATTTATTCGAGAATTTTACTATCTCCACCGTGATCCTTTAAAAATTTTACACGAATATTGTTTTATACTATATGCTATGTTATTCTAAAGATAATGCCCAATCAACTTATTTTTTTTATATATATTCATAAATGTTGAAAACATACGAAAGAGATAACTGTGGCCATTGGGCGGAGCCTTAAATGCGTGTACGGAAACACAAACTTTTATTAAAAAAAATACATCTTTGTCTCAATAACATTTGAAAGACTCTCGTGAAGTATTTCACAGGTCGAATCATAAACTTGCTTCTAAAGTCACGTGTAAGTTTGAAGTCCTAAACTTGTACATAACCGAGTGTCGTCAGGTGCAGAAGCATTACTCTAATTTACAATTAAATCAGTTTGAGTAAGTTTGGAACTAGTTTTGTCACCTGACTTACTCCTAACACCCAGTCTGTATGGTAATTTGTGTGATGCACCGAACTTGCCATCTGTCTGACTGAATATGCATGACAATTGGGTGTTTTAATTTACTTAGGAGCATAGTATTTAAGGCACCGGTCAGAGCAATCTTTATCGCAAGTTTTTCATAGTAGGAGCGGATTTTAAGCGGAGGATTTTATTGATTTTTAGGGTTCCGTACCCAAAAGGTAATAACGGGACCCTATTACTAAGCCTACGATGTCTGTCTGTCTGTCCGTCTGTCTTACCTATTAACGGCTGTATCTTTCGAACCGTAATAGATAGCCAGTTGAAATTTTCACAGAATGTGTATGGTTACGACGGATTAAATAAGAAATAATATAAAAGTCAGAAAGTAAAAACGAAAGGGGGGTTCCCCATACAACAAACGTATTTTTGTATTAGCTCTAATGGATAAACGGTAATATCTACAAGCGTCAAACTTAACATGATTATAGTTTACACTCTAAAGTATAACAATATATAATAAAAAATGGCCAAGTGCGAGTTGGTGACAGATTTCTGTTCATTACCAAGTTATAACTGGTAATTTCGTTATTGAATTTGGTTGTGGTACGGAACCCTCGCACTTGGCCGGTATATTTCTAGATATGGCACCACTAGTGAGTTCTTGCCCACCATGTTCCTTGGCACACCTAAGCCGAAATATTTTAAGCTCCAATATTCATATTTACACAAAAATCTCAGAACAGTTATATGTAAAACAGTACCTAAACTTGAATGTGTGGCTCTCTTGGAACAATACGTTCCATTGGAGCTATATACATATAGTAGTTCGCCTCTAACTGCGAGTTCGCGACTCCTGTCTTTACAACCCCAGGGGGGTTAGACAAGACACTTTCTGTTAGCGTTAACGCCTACGAAAAGATGAAATTGTATGGAAATGACATTGACATTAGCTTGAGAGATGTTCTCTCAAGCTAATGTCATTTTCAGTTTTCGTAGGCGTTAACGCTAACAGAAAGTGGGTATTGTCTATTCCCCCAGGACTAACAATATCGCCTGATGGAAACCAATAATGCTGTCGAAGATGAAACACGTGATATCCTATTTAATTTAGATTTGAATTCTCCAAGATTATATGTTGCGGAATGTTGCGGAAACACAGACAGAGGCAAAGCGTTCCATTGTTATGCCGTTCTAATTAAGAAAGAGGAGGCTAAAGGCTTGATGCAAATGAATAGTGTTTCGACCATGTACGGTTGATGTTTAGCCGTTTCTCTAGACGTCGGGTGAGGCAGAACTACTTCTTACAAAATATGCGTAAATATTCTTACTGCGTAATGTCACTAAATTTGTTTCTTTTTAAATTTTTATTCGCGAGGACCTGTAATTAGCTTCTGGATCTATTAAGATTGTTATATTTTTTTAAGGCTGTTGGGTCTTCCTTTGAAATAAATAAATAAAATATCATCATTCAAGTTAACACCGAGCAAATATAGTCATAAGCATCATCAGCCAGAAGACATCCACTACTGACCTCCCCCTTAGAACTCTACACTGAACGACCATCTGCATCCACTGGATGCCAGCGACTCACACGATGTCGCGTCGGTCCATCTAGTGGGAGTCCACTCAGGAACCTTTCTTTCCATCGGTTATCGGTTCTTCGAGCGATGTGGCCTGCCCATTGCCACATCAACTTGCAAATCTGAGTCTGAAACAAATAATGTCTGAAAACAAGTGGCCTAATTTGTGGTGCACGGACTCAGTCACTGCGTTACACCGTCACAAGACTAACTCCCACATATATAGGGATATAAAAGTTCATTTTTGTTCGCCAGTAAATTGAATCGGGAACTTTTAGGAGTTCTGTTTGGTGCGTGTAAAAAGTTTCGCGAATAGATTATGGGAGATTAGAAGATAAAAGAAGATTAGGGGCTTCGGCGTCGGTTGTACAGCTTTTGAACGATTGTTCTGTGGGTTGTGACGACAATCATCATCATCATCATCAGCCAGAAGACGTCCACTGCTGAACATAGGCCTCCCCTTTAACCTCCACACTGAACGACATCCTGCCTTTTGCATCCACTGGATGCCCGCGACTCTCACAATGTCGTCGGTCTAACTAGTGGGAGGCCTCCCTACGCTGCGTCTTCCGGTCCGGCTCCGGTTCCGGTGTGACGACAATACTATTAACTAATCTATGGCAATTTATTACAGCCTTATTACAGCTTAGTAAGTAGTATGGGCTGAATCATGAGCAAGCAAAAGAGAGTAGATAGATAGATAAACTCTTTATTTTATTATAAAAACTGACATGCGCGCGGCTGCGTCTCGCTTGACACATCTCGCCTCGCAGCCGCGCGCATGCATTCACCTTGAAAAAGACTGCCTAATGCGGTTGAAACTGAGTGACCGGCTTAATCTTACGTGAGTAATTCCCGTGTAATATAAATAAAACTCTTTATTGTTCACACCACAAATTTCACCGACCGGTATAGTACCAATAGTATTGGTAAAGCAAACTCTACGTGAAATAACCTTTATTTGCACAGTTCTATAACATCTACGAGTGGTGTAAAACACTATAATATGAGTAAAGTATGCATGAAAAGAAAATCTCTCCGCAAACTTCGTCTGAGTATATTCCCCAAGCCTGCGCCCAATTTGGTATTCCCATTGTTTGACCAGCGCTGAAACGAAGCCCGCAAACTTTCCGGAAATGCCAATTTGAATGAATCAACAAATAAATTTCCCATTTATCCGAATCAAGACTACATTGAAATTCTAACCA
Source organism: Agriopis marginaria (assembly GCA_932305915.1). Lineage (NCBI taxonomy): Eukaryota > Metazoa > Arthropoda > Insecta > Lepidoptera > Geometridae > Agriopis > Agriopis marginaria. The sequence goes on along the minus strand of OW029914.1, from coordinate 11,661,316 downwards.
TCGCGCGAATTTATTACCGCTGAGGACATCTTTTTACACCAATTTACTGTAGGAAAAATAAATTACATAAACTCCAAATTTTTACGAAATCTTTCTTTTAAACGGGCGGAGGCTTTCGTCAACTAAAACATAAATTATTTATTTATTTTATTTACATTGCCATATAATGCGTTGTAACATTTAAAGGAAAAATGCACTAAATACCCTGAATACATACTAAGAATAATATTCACACAATATTCATGAGATTGAAATGTATTTTTCTTGTAAAAACTCGTCTATGGTGTAATAACTTTTTTTTATCAAAAATAATTTTAGTTTATTTTGGAATTTTCCGTCATGTGTCTCGTCTCTTATATCTTTCAGTAGATGATTGAATATTTAATACATACGTATAACATTCAACTGTTTTTACCTGGCTACGGCAAAAAGAATGGTACGTAGTATGGTATGAAATCTTTGATACAAACATTTTATGTTATATGAACATTTGTGTTTGTTCTATATCTGGGTGTTAATACATATTTAAGTATGTATTTAAAACTATATAAGTATGTATATGTCTCTGGCAACCATATCACAAGCTTTGCTTAGTTTGGGGTCAGACGACAGTGTGTGCAAAATTGTTCCGAATATTTATTATTTGTCTAATACCAAAAAAGATTAATAGAAATAAATACATTAGCAAAGAATTTCACTCGCGTAATAGCGTTAACTATTAGACCGACGAAAATATATTAAATTATTATATTCCTGTGGTGGATATGGCCCAATCGCCCTATCGAGGGTAGGCTAAAAGTCCAGCAGTGGACTGTTAAAAGGCTGACTATGATGATGATGATTATATTCATGTAACGGTTAGAAAGAGATAAAGACGCGCATGAAAATTCCCACAGAGCCCTTAATTTTTTCTGGGATAAAAAATATCCTGTCACTTTCCGGCCCTCCATCTCTATGCTAAAAATCACATCGATACGTTTGAACGTTGCTGCGTGAAAGAGAAGCAAACAAACACACTTTTACATTCATCATAATAGTATGATTTTACCCAATTTGCATAAAAGTCTACATTGTAATACCGAGCCCGGAAACCGCGTTTCATTATCATTGGAGATATCTTTTTGTACAATTTTCAGATAGAGGAAAACCAACCGACGGTCTAAATTAAAAATTCGCGAGTAACTGTGGAACTCGCTGCTTGTTGATTTTTTGCAGGCCGTGGAAATACCAGCATCCAAGCGTGCCACATTTTTGTACCTACTATGACTACATGACCTACCTTACAACCTTATTGTCTTCATTATTAGTATTTGTTTTTAGATATATTTTTTTTTCAATCAACTATTTTTTTAGGGTTCCGTACACAAAGGGTCAAAACGGGACCCTATTAGTAAGCCTACAATGTCTGTATGTCTGTCTGTCCGTCGGTCTGTCTGTCCTACCTATTAACGGCTATAATTATCTATCGAACCGTAATAGATAGACAATTGAAATGTTCACATAATATGTAACGTTACGGCGGATGAACTCTTTTTCTGCTTAGCGTGTATCCTGGCACGGGCCGGGGTCCGCTTTACTACTGCGAAACTGCGTTACGGCGGATTAACTAACAAATAATAAAAAAGTCAAAAAGTAAAAAGTAAAGGGGTATACACAAATGTATTTTTTTTTACATATTTGTGTATTAGATCTAATGTAAAAACGATAATTCTCATGGGGCAGACGTGCTACTACTGAAATAAACCGATAACGTATTATTGGATTTATAATATGTGAATATAAAACACTGTTTTAAACTATCAGGGTTGTTCACTAAAGTTATATGATTATTTACGGGATATTTACCGTGGTAAGGTTGTGGAATGAGCTCCCGATATTTCGGCGCAGTTACATGCACCACGAGCCGTGAGGCGAGGCCGCGGCCTATATCTCCTACGTTCTCTCTGGGTACTTACTAAGGTTTACATTTTCAATCAACCTAAAAAAGAAGGTCGCAAATTGACTTCTTTATTTATTTAATAATAGGCTTGCGTTTGACCGCCAACTCGCCTGATGTAAAGCGATGATGCGGTCTACGATGGAGCACGCTTGCCTAGAAGAAACCGATTCACTCGTGATTTGAAGACACTCAGATTGTAACTATCGGGGAACACCCATTCAAGCAGCGTATTCCATAGACTAGCAGTTCGCACAATAAAAATGGAATCAATGGCTTCGTACGGATTTTCGGAATACCAACCATGAAACAGTTGTCACTGCTTCACGCTCGATCTGGCATTTCGATAGAAAAATGTGCAGGACGGAATTAGATCATGCAGATCTGATGCACACTCTCCGAAATGTATCCGATAAAACACCGATAGACTACCAACTTTGCTTCGTCAACTTTGACTGAATGTTTTGTGTCTTCTCCTAGCCCGTATTTTAAACGATAATTATCTTTGTCGATTGTTAACAGATTTTTCCTATTAATATTTTATTGGAAAAAATATACCTCGAGGATAGTCAGATTTAAGTTTGAAAAATATATTCTAACTCCAACAGTGAAAAGTTCGGAGATAGCTACAAACATCAAAAAGTTTTTGTCACAGCAAATTTTCGTAGCAAACTCTACGTCGTAACCGTAGAGCTACGCCGCCACGAATCACGTAGCAAGTCGTAGCCTCCTCGAAATACCATCGCTACGGAAACTCGTCACAGGAAATGAACGCCTGAAGGCTTCCGGCGACGTCCTCGAAGTCTGCAACGCCTTATTAATGGGTTTTCTTTGCTCTGTAGGTATTAGCGTTTATTTATATTTCGCGGGAAATGCGATAACGATATTGTCGCGTAAACGATCTAATTTCCCTCGCTTTAACGAGGAACATTTAGTTAGGAAGCCGAGATTGGATGATAGCTCAGAGTTTGACGCATTTGAATTATATTCAGAAATATTTGAGTTGTGGGTTCAAATCCCGGCAATGCGCACAAGCTGCCGGAGAAGTGTAACTGCTTGATAAAAACATAAAGCATCATGAAAGAGTGCTCTTTAGATAGTCAAACAACTGACTAGTTTTGCACTTACCAATAAGCGAGTGACTTGCTCGTCTTGTCACTTTTGCATAAAACAAGTGTAAATAAAATAATTATCAATTTAAAAACTGACTTTTAATTTGTATAAAATACGCAATTTCATTAACTTAGGTTACATAATATTTTATTTATTTATTATTTAACATTGTCATCCAAGGAACCGAATTTCCAGTTATTTTGATTTAAAAGCCAAACTGCTAAACCAATTATGATCAAATTTCTAAGGAACGCATCTAAAAGTATGTCCTTTTAAATAAAAGAAATAATTTTCCAAATCGGTTCATAAATCACGGAGTTCTGAGGTAACAAACAATTTATATTAAAAGACCTCCTTTTTTTAAGTCTGTTAAAAATTAAAACTCTGCAAAAGACATAACTATATTGCTATAACAGTACATTTTCTGCTTTATCCAATGTGTAAAAACACCTGAATAAATTCGGGAAAATATTTAAAACTTTCAAACGGCTGCACAGATTTTCATGAAACACAGCTATAATCACCACAATAAATTTGCTTTATATTCATTTATTTTATTTGCTTATTATTTGGGTCCCGTTTGTAAGCTATGTTACTAGAGAACACACAGGCACACAGGTAGATGAAATTAGTGACTGGCAAACATCTTGAGCGAAAGCGGCATAGTGAGGAAGAGTTGGCGTACGCGCACACACTTAAATCAAGCGCGCACTCAGACGGTCGAAATTACACGCAATTTGAATTTTTACCACCTTTTTTTCATCGGAGGTTAAAAATCGTATCGTAATAAATAAAAAGCTTTCACGTTAAAAGCTTACGCGCATTAGACAGATGAGGGTCATCACGAGGCCCGAGAGACGCCTGTGTCTGGATCCAGTGGGACGGGTTTTGCCCTTAAGACGATAACTCTCCTATGACTGTGTGCTTTGAGGATCACCCTAGCTTGTGACAGCCTGTTTTGTACAAAACAGGCTCAAGTACTTGATGCTTGAGATTATTTTACATTTTCAGACTTTTTTAATTTACTAAAGCCTATATCAATCTGCAAGAAATTTATTTATAGACAAATACTCGTCACACTTGTGTAACCTTCGATCAAAATAAAAGGAATGGACGGGCCATAACCATTGAGCTTGCTCAGTAAAAATGAGTCAAAAACACGTAATTGTAACTATGTACATTTGTTACAAAAAAATAGATAGCGATTTTTTGTTGTGTTTTTCCACTTCGGGAAAGCACACGAAGGCATAATTTTGTCAGATGTTTCGTTATCATGTAAAAATAGTCTCGTGTCGCACTTCCTACGGTTAGAGACCGACTGATACGAAATGACTGCGCTCATTTTTTAATCTTCAAAAATGCGCTCCTTCTGGGCCCATCCATTCATTTTATTTCGGTCGAAGCGTATAACGAGTCATTTAATAAAAAAAAATACGATAAAAATTACGAATCAGTATACAATAACAATAAAATTAATTTGTTGGTAGGTTATAGTTAAGAATGTCATTATTTTATAGTAACAATCATAAAATTTCAAAGTAAACTTTATATTTAAAAAAAAATTATTCAATATTATATGAATTAAGTCAATCAAAATTCATAAAAAAAATATTGAAACATCAAATTAGCACAAAAATATATAAAAAATACAAAATCAACATGTAAATAATATAAGCCACCACGGCTTTTGCCCGCCCATATTTGTCTGCCCATTTTGGAGACCGCTAGGCTTGAAATCGTGAAGTCACGGGTTCAAACCCCGGGCCCGTACCAATGAGCTTTTTGGAGCTTATTTACGGATTTTCATACCACTAGCTTTTCGGTAAAGGAAAAACATCGTGAGGAAACCTGGATACGTATATAAGGAGAAGAAATTCAATGGCGTATGTGAATCCACCAACCCGCATTGGGCCAGCGTGGTGGATATGGCCCAGTCATCGTTTCGGGGGTAGACTAAAAGTCCAGACAGACTGTTAAAAAGGCTGTATAAGTTATGATGAAAATGTAAAAAAAATATAAATATTTTTTTCTACAATTAACACAGATACAGAAGATTTGTATAACGTCTAAAATACATGTGTTTCATTCCTGTGTCGGAATTTCACTACCACACATCTCGACACCATCAAAAAGTTTACCCCCACATGTTTCATAGCTGGAAATCTCACAACGTTTGGTTTTGCCGCTCCTTTCTTCCGCAGACCTGCAAGGTATGAAATGTCCTTCCCCTAAAGATTTTCCCGCAGAGCTTCAACATGAAGCATTTCAAAAAGAGTATCTACAAACATCTCTTTGTGCTGGCAAAGCTCCGTCAACACTGCTAGTGTTGGAGTTTTGGCGCCAAAGCAGAAAAAAAATATGTCGGTTGTCGGCTCGTTGGATTATTTTCCTAAAATTGTATAATTTCGAGTGTTAATGTGTAGGTAATGGTGAATTTATTAAGTGCTAGTAAACGTGCTCGAGTGTGGACAAGTGATATAACGAGGTAAAACATGTCTTTACGTGTTGTTTCCAAAACAACACGTAAAGATCACTCCATAGGAGCCTCTTGTAAATCTCCACCACTTCACAGGAGCATGAGTTTGACTTGACCGCGACTTACTTTGCTTGGCTCTGACTGTGACTATGACTTGTTTGACGCTTTTAATACTATGTAAACATGTTTAATATTACGACTAAAGGACATTGAATGCACGGTCATGAAAATTTTAACAAAAAAAAACTGCTAGTTTTGCAGTCCGTTGACTACGATTGCCGCTTACCATCAGGCACACCTAATGCGGGTTGGATGCTCTTTTTATAAAAAAGAATTATAATGTACGTCGTGCGTCGTTGGGTAATAAAACATAATCTCATTTACTCACATTTCCCATAAAAGTCGTAATATTTTTATATTAAAACGAGCGTAAAATCCAGCAAACGCAAAAAACTACTATTCCCTAGCTTTCCATTTTTATTGTCTGGGGAACAATATTTCGAACCATTTGTTCACGTGTTTTATAGAGTGTGAACTAAGCGGAATAACAAAAATACCTGTTACAGATATAAACATTTGGAAAGATTTGTGGGTGGTTTTTATTTGTTTTGAAAGTTAAAAGAAGTTTGTTTTATTGTCGAGCCTAGGTGGCATCATGGACAAAAGTTTTATTACTTTTGTCTATGGTGGCATTTTTGTAAAGCTACATAGATTCAGTATACGGAGAAAGCAACTATTACCCTATGACATTATCGCCCAGAGCCCTATCTCAGCAAGGAGAATCATTCTCGATGCAGATCTTCCTATCTACCTGTCTTTTTTTTACATAATCAGTGGCAAATAAACAACGCTCCACCTATATAATATGGTAAGTAGTCACCACTGGTTATGCCTCGGTTGTTGTAGGTGTCCTGCAATACACGTTTGAAGCAGTCCAAATTATACTTCAGAGGAAAAACCGAAGGTGGTAAGCCATTCCACAACTTACAGGACTGTGAGGACGGAAGAGACGGGTCCCTGACGTGTCGGTGATGGTGATGGTGATGATGATGATTACTAGAGTTCGAATATATTCTAGATTTTATTATACAGTGTGAATTTCGGTTAAAAAAAAGATATTATTGCAATCAAATTTTATTACTAAATTAACCCTGAAGTTGCGAAAAAATAGATACCTGAGTAGTTGTTCATTGTCCTTGACACTCGAAAAAAATTATAAATTAACTCATTAATATCTTTTAGGGTTTCGTACCCAAAGGGTGCGTAAACGTGACCCTGTCCATCCATCCGTCTGTCCTGCCTTTTTACGGCTGTATCTTTCGAACCATTATAAATATTCATTTGAGTTTTAACAGAATATGTAATGTTATGGCGGATTAACAAAAAAAAGTCAAATGTAAAGGAGAGTCCCCATGCAACAAACGTTTTTTAACGTATTTTTGTATTTGCTCTAATGTAAAAACGGTAATGCGTACAAGCGTCAAACATAGCATGATTAATAGTACACACTCCAGCTAAAGTAAAGTAATAAGTAATGGCCAAGTGCAAGTCGGCGACAAAATTTTGTTTACCACCAATTTAAAAAGATGGGCGTGAAGATTTTTTTTGCATTACTTTTTGTATTTTGTGGTGATACGCAACCAGTGCGCGAGCCCGATTCAAATTTGGCTGGTTTATTAACTGACGAAAGGAGGAGGTTATTAATTCAACTGTAATATGTTTTTTTTATGTTTGTTATGCGATTACTCCGCCAATTATGAATTGATTTATGATGTTTTTTTTTCGAAGTCATACTTCAGAAGTCCTATATAAATTCTATGAAGAAACGCTTATCGAACAAATCAACTAAAACCAAAAATATATACACAGATGATCGTTTTGGTTTGTGGTTCCTTTCAGTAAAAGTTTTGATGACGACTTTCAAAGCGTGTCCATTATTAAAAATATCTTATTTTTTTAGTAACAAATGTCATTATAACTTTATGGGTTCAAGAAATCCTTCAGAAAACATATCCCACTCAGCAGAAAGTTAGTCCTGAGAGGTCATTAAAGTTTTCCAGTAGCAATATCAAAGGAAACAGTTTTTGTAAACTTTCCTCTCACGAACGAGTAAGAAAACTCATATTTCTCAACTTGTAAAAAGTTTAAAGATCTTATCGTGAGACCATATACCTAACAGCATAACTTAGCCTAAAATAATAATTTAAAGGATTTATTGCAGATGCGTATTTCACCTTTTTTACAACAGACTAGGCTAACGTTTGACCACGATGATGGAAAGATATCGATCTGAACTGATGGAAAGCGACGATGTGGTCGAAGATGGAACACGTTGCCTCATCATCATAATCAGCCTTTTTTTTACAGTCTACTGCTGGACTTTTAGCCTACTCCCGAAAGGGTGATTGGGCCATATCCACCACGCTGGCCCAGTGCGGGTTAGTGGATTCACATACCCCATTGAATTCCTTCTCCGTACGTATGCAGGTTTCCTCAGGATGTTTTCCTTCACCGAAAAGCCAGTAGTATGAAAACCCGTACGTAGGTTTCAAAGAGCTCATTGGTACGGGCCCGGGGTTTGAATCCGCGACCTCATGCTTTCAAGTCTAGCGGTCTCCCAAATGGGCTACCACGGCTATACACGTTTGCCTAGTAATCACATATTAATCTTAGACTAAAACACTGCAAGATTGTAATTTAGCAGAAACACAGACGAAGGTTTAAAAGGTCTCAAAAGTCTGATGCCTGATGATGTTTATGGTTTCACAGATATCCATAGGAAATGATGACTACCTAGCTTGTATGCTGAATTTCCTTGCCACCTATAGCATAAAAAAGTCAAAACGTTCCATTGTTTTGATGTTCTAATTAAAAAAGGGAAAAAAGAACGCTTATTCCGTTTTTTACAGTGTTATTGCAGGAGTCAGAAAAAAAGAACTGAAGGGAGTGTATATAACTTAGTTCATACAAACGTGCTCGCACTATTTATCCACTTTATTTCCTGGACAGTATTTCAGTAAATTGTTTACTAAACTTGCTGCGCCCTGTGGTTTTACCTGGAGACTCCTTAAAACCAGATACAAGCAGTTTCTACGGTATTTTCTGTCTTTCATCTTTTTCATCTAAGCAAGTTTTTTAAAGAAAAGAGCTGCAAAAAGTCATGCGGACCACCTACCGGTAATCGCCGTCTATGGATGCCTTTAGCACTAGCGGCGTTGTCGATGCTTTGCCAGCCCGGAAAAATGTTTGTAGATACCCTTTTTAAAACGCTTCATGTTGAAGGTCTGCGAGAATACCTTCGGGGGAAGGTCATTCCACATCTTGCAGGTCTGTGGAAGAAAGGAGGGGCAGAACAGTGTGGGATTTCCAGCTTTGAGATGTGGGGATGAGCCTTTTGTGGCGTTATTTTTTTATATTTGGAAAAAACATAAAACTTCTTGGGTAATTTTATTCATGTTTCCCACTATTATTTATCCTCTCCCCACTTGACAAATCGACAGCACAAGTAAAAACATGAACAAAAGTTCTGTAGTATATCGACTTCTAGCTACAATCTTAGTAGACAAACCTAGCAAAAGTGATCAGAATTTTCGGTTTTCATTCGGCTTTTTATAGTCTCGTCTGCTCATTGAAAAGATTGAAGTGAGCTCCGCCGCAAGCGCTACAGTCAGTCGGTAAGTCAGGACAGTTTAACAGTAGAAGGTGTTTAATATTCAGCTCAGCTTTCAACATTTCATAGCTCCCACTTTCCGAGGGAGGAGACTCTCCAAGGAATTCGGCGACGTGATAACTTCCCGCGTTTTACGACTCATCCAGAACTTGGGCAGTCTAGGCCTCTATCCTAGTACCTACCTATAGGAACTCCGACAGGACACCTACGAGGAATGTAGGTGTTGGAAAAGTAAGTTCTGCATAGGTATAGTAACCGGAAGATATAGTGAACCATGAAGTAGATAGATAGATAAACTCTTTATTGTTCACACCACAAATTTCATACACACGATAAAACAGCTTAAAAACTAGTGCAACAATCGGCGGCCTTATCGCTCAGAGTGATCGCTTCCAGGCAACCTTATAGCGAATTATTATAGTATAGCGAATATAAACCTTATTTATCTGGGTGTCTTCAAATCACGAGTGAATCTGTTTCTTCTAGGCAAGCGTGCTCCAACGTAGACCGCATCATCGCTTACCATCAAGCAAGATGGAGGTCAAACGCAAGCCTATTATTTATATTTTTTTTAAAACAATCAAGTAGTGATCAACTTATTGGTGCTCCAACGTTGTTTTAACATTTTCTTTTAATATCTTCTACCTATCAATAGACAGAGAGCGCACTGTAGCACCAAGACACACTATGACGCTAAGACGTGTGTGCGCTACAAAAATGCGCTAACATACGCATTGCGAGAAAGGAACAGAGCATCTCTCTATCCCCACCTAAAACTTTAAACAGAGACATTGCAGAGATTTATTAACAACAAAGTTTTTTTTCATTTAATTTTTCTTAATTTTTTTCAGAACACTTTTATAATTTTTATTTAGTTACCTATTTGTCTCGCTAAACCTGTTTTTGTATTAAATTAAACAACAGAACCTATTCTCCTGTACTCAACGAACACTACTAAATAAAATAATAAGAAAACTTCCAAAAATCAAGCCGGCCTCAACCAAAAGCTAACAAAGCAAACATTTGAATACATCGCATAATACTTACCTTAAACATTTCTCAGACAAACAGATCTATCAAAACTCGCCGACCGACCGTCTTCACGAACATTCGCTTCGGACTCAAATGTGAAAATAATAACTCAAGGTAAATACCTACGTCATGGCCAGAGAGCAGAGAGGCGACGATATCATAATACAAAATTTTTCTTTATATTATAGAGAGAAATCATCTTCAATGACATGTCTGTTGCATCTAGTTAGCTCCAGTATGTATGTTTTAATAGGCAAAGAGCCAGTGTTTGATAAAAAAAAAAAATTAACCACCTCAGGGGGCTTATCAAGTTTGCTTATTTCATACATGACCCCCAGGGAAAAACTTAAGGGGAAACAGATCTCGAACAGAAGCGCTTTGATTCCACTTTTATTGTGCAAACTGCTAGTCTGTGGATATGCGCTGCCTGAATGGGTGTTCCCCGATAGCTACAATCTGGGTGACTTCAAATCAAGGGTGAATCGGTTTCTTCTAAGCAAGCTTGCTCCATCGCATACATCAGGCAAGATGGCGGTCAAACACAAGCATATATAAAAAACTGAGATTTTATTTTATTGTAAGGAAAGTTTGTAGGAGGTAATGCCTAAAACTATTGAACCTCTTCTGATAATTATTTCAATGATAGAAAGGGTTCGTTCCCGTCTATTCTACTCTTTGTTCTACCAATAGAACAAGTAAGAAAAATATTTCCCAGTTATTCTATTGATGCCAGCTGTTTTATGTTTATTTTACCAATAAAACTAGTAGGAAAAACAGCGTGATATAGACAATGTTTTGTTCACAACGCGCAAAGCCTCGGGCGAAAACTATGAAAATAATATTATAACCGACAACCGTGCTACATAGTTGCGGCTTGTGAAGCCAAACAGCATCGTCCAATAAAGTCCCAGCAAATAACAAGAAAATAACTGAACTGATAGTATTTTCCCGCTCTGGGACTAAACATCTATGCAACGAGCATGGACGTCTTATTTGCTAAGTCCAGTTGCTAGTGCACTGTGCACATTTGACCAGTGGTTTATTTATTTAAAACTCTATTGCACATAAATATTATCATATTATCATCATACTAATATTATAAATGCGAAAAGTTTGTTTCACACAGCAGCAGAGCAACGGATCGACCTGTTTTTTTTTTTGTATGGGTATAGTTCAAGGGCATAGACTACTTTTCATCATCATCATCACCATAAACTTTTTCATCACTGCGCGGGTGAAACCGCGGGGCGTAGCTAGTAATGTAGAAATGCACAAATGGAGAATTGAATGCCAAGCATTTTCTACCAGTCACCACAAAGTAGGAGAGAAGAATTCTTATGGACAGTAGGTATAGTTAGTGGTTAAGACAGGTATACAGCGTTACGCGGCAATGGTGTACTAAGTCGAAAGCGATTCGTTATACTCATCGTTATGAACAACTTTTAGTATGGAACTAACCATGAAATCGTGAAAAAAACAGCGTTCCATACATTTTGTCGAGTGTCAATGGCCGTTTTCTATGTAACAGCTGATATTTTTTTCGTGATTTCATAGTTGCTCCTATAGTAATAGTTGTTCATAATTATGGGTAACAATGACCCCTTTCAGCTTAGTACACGCTTTCCGCGTAAACCTGTACAGAGGCCTTGGACGGGCATTATCGTTCAGATCTTATCGACGATTTTCTTCGAATTCAGTATCAGACTAATTAGCAAAATATGCACAAAATTTACTTTTGTAATTAATACATCTAGTTGATTTTTTTTAATCCAACATTACAAAGACGTTTTATATCAAAAGCTTTAATTCTAAAATACCTTCAAATACATCAGAAATGTAACAGCTGCCCACTCTCTGTCTATGATTGTATGACCTTTCACCTTCGGATATCGGTTGGGCATTTGTGAGGTATTTGCCACATATTTGCACCCTCATCATTAGAAAATGAAGACGTCCAAATATTTTCCGTCTGTACGTTGAGGAAATTTTAAGAAGGGAAATTTATATAGTCCCTAAAAGTAGTATATGATATTATTATATTTTATTTACCCAGTATTAAATTGTGAAAATAATAACAAATTTAATCTAAGACAGATTTACAACGCAGCGTAGGTAGGCCTCCCACTAGATGGACCGACGACATAGTGAGAGTCACTGGCACCCAGTAAATGCAAAGGGCAGGCTGTCGTTCAGTGTGGAGGTTAAAGGGGTAGGCCTATGTTCAGCAGTGGACGTTTTCTGGCTGATGATGATGAAGACAGATTTGAAAAAGTTCGTACGAAAAGGTTCTGGAATGGAGAAAAAGGACTGGTAAGCGCAGTGTAGGACGTTCACCCACAAGATCAAATCTCACACATCGCACATTTTTAATGTGCGAACTGCTAGTCTGTGGAATGTGCTGCCTGAATGGTTCCCCGATGGTTACAATCTGGGTGTTTTCAAATCACGAATTAATCGGTTTCTTCTAGGCAAGCGTGCTCCAACGTAGACCGCATCATCGCTTAACATCAGGCGTGATGGTGATCAAACGCAAGCGTATTATTTATAAAAAAGAAAAAAAAAGTTGGCAGATGGATGAAGAAGGCGACTTGATCAACAGTGTCCGTAGCTTAGGTTAAAAAAAATATCTTCAGCCGTTTGAAGATTATCATCTATTACAGGTCGTTATAAAAAATCGGCTATATAATTTACTAGCGACCCGCCCGGCTTCGCACGAGTATAATTTACGTGCGAAGCCGGGGCGAGTTGCTAGTTATATATATAAACCTTCCGTGAAAATTTATCTAACTGATGGTGAAAACCGCATCAAAATCCGTTGCGTGGTTTAGGAGGAGTTAGCGGCCATACAGACATACAGATAGACAGAAAGACGCGGAAAGCGACTTCAATTTATACTATGTAGAGATAGAGATAGAGATAGAGCTAGAGAAGAAGAGATAGAGAAGAGAAGAGATAATATAAAAATATATTTTTATATCTATATACTTCGACCATAATAAAATGAATGGGCAGGCCATAACCATTAAACTTAATCAGTAAAAACGAGTCAAAACCGTTGGACATATACTTCAACGCCTAAATATAACCATGTACAAGTACATTTGTTACAAAAAATAGATAGCAGTTTTTTTGTTGTATTATTACACTTCGGGAAACCACACGAAGCCATAATTTTGTCAGATGTTTCGTTATCATGTAACAATAGTATCGTGTTGCACTTCCTACGGCTAGAGACCGACTGAAACGAAGTGAGCGCCGGCGTTCATTTTATAATCTTCAAAAATGCGCTCCTTCTGGGTCCGTCCATTCATTTTGTTTTGGTCGAAGTCTATATATATAAACGTATATAGACGATGTGTGTATGTATGTACATTATCTACGATGAAACTATGAATTTTAATAAACAATTAATTACAATAACAGCTGCACAAACTATCTCACGAACTGTTGCAACATAAATCTTTTGCTAACATTTCATTAAATTTACTTGCGTTTAATTGAAACTATTAATTATTCAGCACCATTGCAGTACCTAATGAAGTCTAGTAGTCTAGCCGTCTGGACGCACAACTGAAGTAAATGCACCTAAGTAAAGCACTAAATCATTGCACTTTCGCAATTTCAGGTTCAGAGTCAAACTTGGAAGCTATAACCGATTTCAAGTTGGGTGATTAATTTAAAAATATTTTTATTGTAGAATTTTTTGCAAGAGTCCACCTAAAAAGGTGCCACATTTTTGCTAGCTACGAAAAGACGTTCAAAAACTACCGGCGATTTTACGATACGATACGACCATTTTGAGAAACCATTTTCGAACTCGCGGTCACTTGACGCTTGACGGCAAAAGTAATTATGGCCAGACGTATGACTTTTTAAGCAATGGTGGCTGAGCGGTAGCTTGTGAGCTTTACATAACTGTCGGCACCTATAGTTCAATGCTTAGCCGTGCTATGACTTATTTTTATTTTTTACTAGTTGAATCTCGCGGTGCTACCCGTGAATTTCAAATTTTCCCGCATTTTCTGGGAGAATAAGTACCTACCCTATGTCCGTCATATTATTATGATGTAAACTATCATCCTGCCAAAATTCGTTAGATCAGCTTAGCGGTTTAGTCGTGAGAAGCGAACACACATCTAGACAGAGAGACAGAGTTACTTTCGCTTTAATATTAGTAAGGATTTTTCAAGCATCAACAGGCGCTGGGCCAGCATGGTGGATTTAGGGGCCTCTCTCTGAGAGGAAGCCTGTGTTTAGCAGTGGGAACCTTAAAGGTTTTTTTGGTGGTTTTAATGTTTTTTTATGACAACTCCACTTTTTGTAAATTGTATTTTTTTATGTATACAAATAAGCGATGGGCCCCTAATGGTAAGTAGTTACTGTCGCCTATGGACAGGGATGTCGAGCTTAGGGTGTCGAGAGGTGTGCTGCACTTTCACTAAGACCTACTCGCGGCGTTATGCCCTTTAACACTTCCACCCTGGAGCTTAGGTTCTTAGCTCTTGCGGTTTCCACCCCAGACGGCCGGTTAAGGCAAGCCAGGGGTCAGGGTCTCTGGGATTTTAGACCCATGGAATCGGGGTACGCGATGTCGCCACTCACCGACAGCTCGCCATAATTATTATTATTATTAGATATTTTTCGTGAATCAAAGCAATTAAGAAAACAAAGATTTTCCTTTTTAATAAATCTCATTATAACTTACGCACTACTTACTTACTTTATTTTAACTTACTTTGCGTTTTACTTACAAAAAGATGAAAGAGAAAATATGTAGCAAAGTTTCATAGCAGTTACGAAGCATATTTTGGCCCGCCATAGTTGCAAAGTTAATAAATCCGGCCCGCCACACAATTTTGTTGGACACGCCTGATGTAGGGCGAAAAAGAAAAAAAAACAATTTTTCTCGAGGGTTTACATGAAATAACTCTCCCTACAGGGCGCCTTGGACTTGTTACTAGTAGGTAATATAGTGGGTTCCCGTGGTTTTATTCCTAGTTTTACAGTTTAATACAATTTTTCCAGAGGTTCTTCGGTTCTCATGGTCTAAGATTAAAAAATTCTAATTTTTAAATAGTCTAAACGCAAATCTTTAAAGCCGCCACCGCCTGAAATTTCATCCACGCATCATAGGTCAGTGGAAATCGCACACTGGGCGATTCACACGACCATTCTTGCCTCAACCTGCAACATGTGGAATGAGCTACCTTCCGCGGTGTTTCCGAGAAGCTACAACATGGGGTTCTTCAAAAGGCGAGTTAATAGATTCCTTAAGGGTCGGCAACGTATTTGTGATGCCCCTGGTGTTACAAGTATCCATAGGTAACGGTGACCGCTTACCATCAGGCGACCGTCTGCTTGTTTGCCACCTATGGCATAAAAAAAGAAAAAGCTAAAACTGCGCTCTTGTCTACTATGCAATTTAGTAAGTACCTATAGTGCGTAAATAGATACTTCCACAGTTGTAGATTGGAAGATCTCTAAATGCCTAGCCTTAGTGGCTTGCACTATCCGTACCAGAATAGATAAATAATGCGATCCGCTAGGGACTGGAATGTTTGCCACCGTCCTTTTAACTGAATACTACCTGGGTGTCTTCAAGGCCAGAGTGAATAAGTACCTTCTTGGTCTACGTGCTCCATCTCCAACTTCCACAACATCGCTTTCCATCAGGTAAGTTGGTGAAAACAAATGATGACCTATCTATATATATACTAATATAAAGAGGAAAGATTTGATTGTTTGTTTGTTTGTTTGTTAGCATTGAATATAGGCTCCGAAACTACTGAACAATTCGAAAAATTCTATCACTGTTGGGAAGCTACACTATCCCCGGGCGACATAGGATAGAATCTATACCCGTGCGAAGTAGGGGCGGACCGCTAGTATTATATATAAGGCGGTGTGTACTGTGTATGTTCCCTATGGACTCCAAAACGACTGGACTGATTTTGACAGGACTTACCCATAGCTAATGATATAAGGTGTAAACCACGTGGGTAAAACCGCGAGGTGTGGCTATTTCTATATAAATAAATAAAACATAACCTTCTTGCGCAGTCGGGTAAAAAGAACCAGTAACCTAAGACACCTCGAATACGTCAGTTGTATGAAAATACAGCTTGCTGCATTTTTGTGCTTACTATGACGTCACGAGAACAATTTAGTAGTAGTTTAACTCCATTGGTATAGCCAACTGCTTTCGAACAGTTTTCACGCCAGAATAATAAAGAGCATAGAATCCGTCACGTGAATCACAAAGCGTACACCGCCTGTCAAATAGTATGTAGCCTTTGCAGCCTTTTACAGGTCCCTAGTTCATTAAAATAGTGATCAACCCTGCAATTTGCCGTCCTGTGAAAAAAATATCTGTTTTGTTCAAGTAACAACAATTTTGGCATATAAGTAAAGAATGTAACATGCTTATGCTTAATTCGTTTATTGCACTACTTCTATGCTTTAGTCCTTATTCTGAGGTTTTCATAGTTTATTATAACGTCTGACGTGCTAATGCCAAGACGACGGAGATCGAACTGAATTAAGGAGCGTACAATGTGGAGCATTTATCCAACTTTATACAGCCCACAGACACGCCAAGTCTGTGAATCAAATCTACCGACCTGTCTTTAAGTATCCAATTTTAAACCCAAAAATTAAAAAATACCAGCAATACTCTGTACTCCCATCATGAGCCACTAATTTTAAACGTACTCTCATTTCCATTAGCTAATGGGGAACTGTAGCCAGGAAATATTTTCACAATTTCAGCATGAATTTATAACATAAATTCAATTTTGTTTGCAAAGTGCTGAAGGAGCAAGTAAAGATAACAATAATATAGGTAAACAGTATATTGTACAGCTTGTACAATAATTTTCATCATGGTCTTGGTGCTACCTTGTTTCCAAGAAACCCCCCGTAAGGTCCCCCCTGCGTCCCCTTTTTTCTGTTTGAGGTACGGTACCCTAAAAATAATATTTAGTGTTAAAAAGAAGTATTTATTAAATAATTTGAGGTGCTATTCAAAGAGATCTGAAAAATGTGAAGGTATGACCACAGGTCGTCACGTATGAATTTCGAATTTACTTTTCGTGCTCAAACACGACTTTTGCGCGCAGATTTTAAACGATAGAGAAAGCATTTCTTAACTGGTGGAGAAAAAACGCCTTTCTAGAGTCTACTTATTACTCTAACAACGCAAAGTAGTGCCGTAGATAAATGTTGATTCTCCACGAGGCATCTTTTCTACTGTTATTAATTAAGTTAAAACTACCGCAGTTTCTCTAGAGGCGAAGTTCTCTAACTAAATGAAACTACTTTTCTAGCGCTCCGGGATTCAACCATGGAGTACTTAAATTAAGAAGGATTTTTTATTATAAAACGATTGCGTTATTTTGATTTTTTGTGTTAAAAGGTCTAAATTCCAGTGTTTAAATTATTATATTTACTTACGTGATGATTGTAAAATTTATTTTTTTGAAAAAAAAATCGACTTCAAGACTGTACCTACAATTACAAATTTAAACTAAAAAAGTTGAAAATGACAGCTAAAACAGAGATTGAAAGTCCTCATCAAAACTTTTGCTGAAGGGAACCACAAACCAAAACGTCATGTGTGTATATATTTTTGGTGTTTGTTCATGAATCCAAAAAGTGTCGAATCAATGTCGACAAAATTGTGACCTACCAAACAAAAAAGAATCATCAAAATCAATTCGTAATTGGCGGAGCAATCGCTTGACAAAGATAAAAAAAAACATACACATCATCAGCCATTAAATGTCCAATGCTGAACAAGGCCTCTCTCTTAGAGAGGGGTGTTGCCATAATCCCCACGCTTGGCAGGCGGCTTGGAGATCGCAGTACGTTCACCGTGTACTAACAGGACGCTGCTGCCCATCCTCCGGTGGTTCTGGTCGCAGTTTTAGGACTTACCCGGGTCCCGACACATACAAAAAAAAAACATACTTACAGTCAAATTGATAACCTTATCCTTTCGTCGGTTAATAAAATGGTTTAAATACTTTTTTAACAGTTTTTTGTCCCAGACAGATATAATGACATTGTAAAATGCTGGATGAATGATGAAATTAAATGATTTTGTTTTAATGTTGTTAACTGTTGTATTCATCTACCATAACCCTAGGTTAACCTAGCAAATATTATCGGAATTATTCAGCTGACAAAGCTAAAAAAACTTTGATATAGCTAGTCAAATTTCTCAATGTCAAATCTCATTCACACACAGTGTCCATAGGGAACATACAGTATGCATACAGACATCGCTTTTAATATATGTGACTATTCACTGATGTGATGACAGAATTAACACACGCCTCCTAGCCGATCTGGTAGATATTTTGTCCGTGGTTGAATCAAACAATAGTTGTTCTCTCAGGAGGTTGTGGAGAACTCAGGTGACAAACAAGAGTGATTCGTTTGTATTTAACACCAACTTATCTCTAGAGTTGAATGGTGGAGTCACCATCGCATTTCCTTAACAAAATCGTAAGTCTTCCATAAAATATTTTAGTTCTTTCATTTGGCCACCTACATATGAAGTTGGTCACTCTGTAAACTCGAAGGAGCAGTTAGTGCCTATAACTTTTGTGTAGTTGTTCGGTAAACAAGATAAATACAAAGAAAAGTTTATTATTGTTTACTTAAGAGTAAATGAAAGGTAAACTTATTATTATTGTTGGTATAGCTTAACTGGTAGCGCGTGTACACCGGAGGTCCCAGGTTCGAATCCCGGTCAGATATTTGAATGAAGAATGTAAGTTTTAATGTAGCACGGTCGATAAGTGGCACTTTTTCACGCCCTCTATTATTTAGCTCTGTAGCTGAAAAGCTACTCCGGCGGGGCAATAAGCATGACCAGGGGCCTTACGGACAACTGCTAATTGCGGCACCTAATCCGCTCAGTTGGAAAATTACGCGAACGTGAACCTTATCGCGCCCAGATACGGTTTGCGGTCGCGTGATTTTAGTCAGTTTGATTTTAGTCAGTTGTCCGTAAGGCCTCAGGGGCCTTACGGACAACAGCTAATTGCGGCACCTAATCCGCTCAGTTGGAAAATCACGCGAACGTGAACCTTATCGCGCCCACATACGCCAGATATGCTTGTGATGGTAAGGGTATTAACTGCAGTGAAGGTTTTAATGACAAGAAGCCTCAAGCTGCCACAATTCTAGCGTGAAATGATGTACGAACACAAACCTATTTTTACCTCACTAGCTCACAAAGTTTTCTTTGTCGTTTAAAATATGCGCGCAAGTTTTTATCCGCCAGCGCGGAAATTAAATTCGAAATTCCAACGTGACGAACTACTTTGATTGAAATTATTCAGTATTGATAAATTCCAAACTTTTTTTGCAGTAGTTTTTCCTAAAATAGTTTGTTTCAAGGAATTTCCTATCATAACTTAACACCTCACCTTTTCGGAAAGGCTTTCTCCATCCTTTAAAATCTGCGCGCAGAAACAGTATCTGGCCGCTAGCGTCGAAAGTAAATTCGAAATTTAAACGTGTTGCATTTGTTGAACCGTAACATTTTTTCAGTGTTAAAGACATTCCAACCTCGTTGAATAGAACCTCAAGTAGTTTAATTTAAGAAGGTTATCAATACAATATTTGCCTCGCTAAGGTGAGATGAAAAGTTGTGCGTTTCGCTCGGCAGAAAAGTTATTCTGCGTCTCGTAACTTTGAAACTCTCGCTACGCTCAGGATTCTATATTTGAATATATATTTTCTATATTGTGCTTTGCTCGTGGTCTAATCCTAGAATTCTTTGCTGGCTCAGGTTTCATTACAAGTACCTACTCGCGCCAAAAAACAACATTTCTACCTTGCATAACAAATAACTATTGTACCTACGTATAAGAAGTAGGTAAATAAATAAGTAATCCATGTTGACTTCTTCACAAAAACAAGCTTTCACCGAAAAATATCGACTGGAATAAAGAAAATAAACGAAATGAAATAATAACGATATCGCTAGAGTATTGAATTATATCGAAAACGAAAATTTCCGTCCCATCGCTCTCTCGCTCTGTGTGCGAGACAATGCGATTTAATATGTCCGTGTTCAGCGGGTATATTACCCAGCCAGGTATAACCTATCCCCTATTGTTTTTATATACCGGGAGTTTTTTTACCGGAACGGAAAAAATAGGGCATCTGGAGTATAGTGTTGGCATGACACTTGCTTAGCAGTTTAATAAATTTTCAAAATTCTTTATTGTATGGTATATATAGTCTTAGTAATTTTTCTTACAACAGATTTCTCAAACTGATAATTTAAACAAACAAACGCCATACACTTTTACTCAATAGCTCAGCGGACATTTCAATTTATATTTTAGTTTATCGTGTAAAGTTTAATAATTGGTGTAAATCTACCAAATTGAAGTCTGCTTTCCAACACGAGAACTTGACAGCACCAATTCTAGTAAGTAATCGATTTTATAATTATTAATTAAGTAGGTATACAAGTATTATTGTTTTTTCGTTTAGATTGACCATGTACTTTTTATGTATAATTTTGACCTTTCGAAAGTGTACTTGTATTTGTACCCAATTGAAATAAAGATACTGAAACTGAAACTGAGCGTTTCCCTGCGATCTCTATTAGGTCGTCTGTCCATCTTGTATGGACATCCTACGCTGCACTTACCGGTCCGTGGTCTCCATTCCAGAACCTTTCGGCCCCATCGACCATTTGTTCTGCGTGATATGTGCCCTGCCCACTGCCACTTCAACTTGCTAATCCGGTTACTTTCGTTCGTCTACGGATCTCCTCATTTCTGATTCGATCTTGTAGAGAAACCCCGAGCAAAGCCCTCTCCATAACTCGTTGTGCGAGCTGCTTATGAGGCCCATAATGAGAGACCACGTTTCAGTGCCATATGTAATCACTGTTGTTTCATAAGTAAATTAAATAAAAAAATGTCCGGGGTGAACTACCTAGTTATAACTACAACTATATGTCTGGTTATTACTACACAAGACATTTCAAGTCTCTGAAGTGCCCTTACGAAATAGTTACTTACTAATGTGCGGCACATTTAATACACATTTCACTCGAAAAATATTTCGACACCATATTGCGACGACACTCACAATGGGTACGGGAGAGTCGTGAATATTCATATCGACATGTTTCAGCTCCACTGGCACTGTTCAGCATATTATTGCTGAGTAAAGCGGTTATTCTGAAAGCTCCATATGAAAAACCTTAAGCAATAACATTTTCCATTGCTTGTTTTTTCGGGGAATGGTCTGAAGAGCATGTTGACCTCATTCCTGCGTCGGACTTCCACTACCACACATCCTGACACCGTCAAAAGCTCACCACATCTTGCAAAGTTGGAAATCCCACACCGTCCAATTTTTCCGCTCCTTTATTCCGTGAGCTGCAAGGTGTAGAATGACCTTCCATCTAAGATCTTCCCGCCGAGATTCAACATGAGGTTTCAATAAGATGTATTGATAAAAAAAAAACAAGTTACTTTTTATTCTTCTTTTTCTATTCTTTTCAGCAAACCCTTTCGTTTGATGCCCATATCATGATGTGAACATTTTATCCGCCATCTTGAGGCGGCCGCCATATTGAATTTATCATCAAGGACCAAAGTGCTTGGGAAGACAAATCCAATGAACCCAAACTTGACGGGGTTACGTCGTTTCGTTTAGGAGCTTAGCACCTTCTGTCTCCATCATCAGACCAGCTCGAAGGTACTATAGTATTGCAATTAAAAATTGAGTTGCAAGATTCCACCCGAAAAAACATAGTTACATAAATACATTTCAAGTTAAATAAAAAAATTAAAAAGTATAGTTAGTTGGGTAATAAAAGTTTGTAAAATGGTGTCTAAAACTACCTCTCCGGGCTGGCAAAGCGAATGTTATCGCAATGTGTCTTCGCAACATGCATGATACAGCGAATATTCGCGGTATACATGCTGGGGAGCATCAGCATAAATAAAAAGTTTTACAAAAACAAATTATCGAGTAGCTTCAAAATAGCCTTCACAACCTTTCAGTTTCCTTTCATTCCGGTAGAGGTCTCCGGTTTCCTTTTGTTCTAAATTCAAACGGCTGCGAAGTGGCAGCGGCGGTCGCGCGAAGGCAATATCCGGTATAAAAATCTACCTACCCTCAGTTTTAAATAAAATTATGATTAAAAACTCATATATCTCATTATTATTATGAATTTCTAAATTATAAATTGTTTTTGAATTAGTTTAACATCATTTGATGTTGTAAAGTTAAAAGTCAGTTGAGGAACCCCTGTTGGGTATAGGCCTCCTGTAGAGCTTTTATATTGTCCCTGTCCATTGTTCGGTTGCGCAAGATGATCCAGCCAACGTATTGATGCCATCTACCTAGTCACTGGAGCCGGTGGGGCCTTACGGTAAGATACGTTTCACGTAACGCAGTTTTTTTAATGATGAAATGGGGTAGCCTTTGACCACAACTCACCTGATGGTAAGTGACGATGCAGTCTAAGATGGGGCACGCTTGCCCATGAGGTGCCTATTCACTCTTGTTTTGAAGAGACCCAGGTTGTACCTTATAGGGAACACCGAGGCAGGAAGCGCATTCCATTCCTGTGCAGTTTTAAACTAAAATCTCAATCTCAAACTTAAATCTCAAACAGTTTTTGTCCTCGTAGCAGGCCGGGTAATTATTGTAAACGATCACGGTGTTTGCACTAATCGATGAATATAAAAAAAAAAAACTATTTATGTTATTACAAATTTCATTGACTTTGGCTAAATGGTTTTTAACCAGCTAAAATAATGCGAATAATATTGTTCAAGCGCCTGTTGATTTGGCAATATCAATGATTTTGTTCGAGAGCTGGCATTTTTTTAAATTTGTTAATTAAACTACATCTATCAATTCCATCCAAGTTCCATCCATGGTACTACATAGTAGTAAACTGGTTGTGAAATTTCAGCGGCCGGATGAATTTTTCGCTGCTTACGTACCTACCTAAGGTGTTCTCGTTTGCAAATGTTCAGGTGTTTACCTACTTATTGTTGGGCTCATAATAATATCCCTGTTCCATGGTAAGTCTTCCTATAGTAACACATTTACACATTTATTTTGTCACAAGATTTTTGCAGTACCTAGCACTAGGTATCAGTTCATGAAAACTCGCGTGAGTTTTGAGTGAACATTTGGTAAAACTAACTACTTAACCAAGTCGATAAATTAATTAAGAGACGTCTTCACAGATCCATGATTGCTCCATCAATCTATCTCCCTAATTAATTGCCCATTATGTTTATTAAAACCGCAGCAATAGACGTGGACGTACTCGAGGTATTATTGGGGAAGGTATTTTTAAAATAAATAAATAACTTTCTTATAAATATAATGAGACATCTTTACAGCGATCGTTGGAGTAGCTGGTTAGATCGGAAGGCAGTCTTCGACTTGGAAACTGTAAAGCCCATTCAAGGTATCTATTTCATAAATATAATAAATAATTATGCTATGAACATTAAAAAACACATTCCATTCTTTCCATCCTGGTATCCTGGAAAAGATCGTTTTTATAGTGTTTTCTATGCACGTAATTTTTATTTGATAAAAAAAAATGGTTTGCCTTTGACCTCCACCTCGTCTGTTGTTAAACGATGATAATGTTATGGTGTACACAATAAAGAGTTTCTATCTATCTACTTTGGGAGAGTATGTAGTTTATGTTTTCCTAGCGTTGCTAAAATATATACTTTTTGTCCCCCTCTCCCCCTCCTTGAGTCCGTCCACGCAGGAGCCGGCCACCGAATGTTAGGGGCGCGACGTGCCACGACTACACCTTCGTGTGGCGCCATCAATCTTGTTTAATTGCTGGCACCGTGTCTGTTACAGCACCGGCTACTGGATAGGCTGCGGTCACAATAACCTTTCACGCTGATACCTCTCTACAAGCCAAGATACCAAGATACGTACAGACTTTGTCTAGTTTGGGGCCCATTGGCACAACTATTCTTGCGGCTAGTAAATAATAATTGTTCATTAGTTGATTGTTCTATGATTGTTAATTTGTAAATATAACTGGATTTGGGATAAAATGAATTATGAACTATAAGTTTTCTCGGTTGTCTTCGGTTTTTCCTCGGAAATATGACGTCAATTGCTTGAAACGAAGGGTGAATAGAATTCTCAAATGTAGGCAAGACACCGCTAATGTTCCGGGTATTATAGGCGTCCATATAGATGGCGGGATGGGGAAGAAAGGTGCTTGAGTGGAGACCACGAACCGGAAGACGCAGCATAGGTAGGCTTCCTACTAGATGGACCGACGAGATTGTAAGAGTCGCGGGCATCCAGTGGATGCAAAAGGCAGGCTGTCGTTCAGTCAAGGTTAAAGGGGGAAGTCTATGTTCAGCAGTGGACGTCTTCCGGCTGATGATGATGATAGGTGGCGGTGACCACTTACCATCAGATTGCCCTACGCTTGTTTGTCTACTATTATAAAAAATAAGATTACTCTAGACGGTACAATTTGATTACTTTTACAATGTCTCTGTGTATCACCGAGCCATGGCTCGCCTGGGAGCCGTTAGGCCAATCTAAGAAATGTCATTGTACAGTGCGACCAACTTATCTACAGTAGAAAGAGAAAATCACCGTCGTATTTCCTGAACAAAGGCGACAGTCATCCGTAGATAAGTTTTAGTTCTGCAATTTGGCCAACTGTACAGATAAGTTTGTTAGTCTGTAGAGACTATCGTCACGATAAAATTAAACTTTTATTTATTGGATACTAGTGGGTAGATAGTTCATTGTGAAAAACAATTATGGAGACAAAATGTAATCCTTAGTCAACATGACGAACCAAATTTCAATGTGGTCACTACTGGTCACTTTATAAAACAGTAGTTCTGTGGTAGGAAAATATAATATATTTTTTGTTTAAATTAATTTCTTTCGTTACGATTATGCGTTGACTATTTTAATTTAATTTTATTTTATTATGAATGATTGTGAGAAACAAGCGGTTCGAATTATATACATTATCTTCAACTACACACAAATTTATTTTGATTCGTCTAAATTAGGTTTTTTTCGGTGGCATTTTTTTTTATATCTAAACAAAACGTCGTTTTTCTGACATGGAGTGAATATAATAATACACAAAAAATATAATAATAGGAAAAATTCTAAAAGTCTGCAGATAAATCAGTTAGATATGCAAAGTATTAATGCGAATTGCGAAACCTTTTATCATATGTAAAAAAAAACAGACGCTGTGACGGTGACAGACAATAAAAGGTAGGCAAGTAGGGTGTGATTATACATATATTGTATCATCACATACGAGAAAACTATACAAAACAAATAACCCTGTAATAACAACCACTTGAACCGTTTGTCACCCTGAGTTCCTTATAATTTCATCAAGATCTTAAACCATCCTTCGTTGTGGTGAAGGTTGGAAATTACAATAACTTGAAGGACCCTAACAAGGTCTCCTCCCAACGGGACCTGGGATAATTGAATTAAATGCCAATGCCGCGGGAACCTTGCCTTGCAGAGAGCTATAAGACCATAATTTATTATAGAGAAAACTATTTACCAACAAAATAGTAAACTTACTTATAAATACATGGAGATTGAATTCAGTACAAAATTCACAACAAGTGTTTTGAGTTTTAGTGTATGCAACTTTTATTTGAAGGTTGATATCCAGAGATCCTTCAACAGTAGGTATGACCTACCTAATGATTTACCTAGTGCAGTGGTTTCCAATTAGTTTTTCTTGCGTACCACTTGAAGAAAGACCGCAAACTCACGTACCCCTAGAGCTCGGTTCAAGCACACCAAATCCTTATGCAGTCTAAGTTGTAAAGTATGAAATTCTATGAAATACGGAAAGACGTCACACACACGCTATATGCGGTCCGTAGGATTCAGACGGACTACAAACGGACTGCATACGGTGTGACGCCTTTCATAGAATTTTATACTTTACTGGTCCTCACAAACTGCGTCAGCACCGGACCGGACTGCAACTGGATTTGGTCCGCTACTGCCTTTATTGCAGGAATGATAAATAAAAAAATTGTGCGTCGGGTCCCTCCGCGCGGAAGAAGTTATACTTCAACAAGGAACCCTAAAATTATAGCTACGTTGCAACGCGTGACCAAAATGCTGGCGTGTATCTGACTCAACGCATAAGCATTGCCATTCAGCGTGGTAATGCCGCCCGCATGCTGGGTACGCTGCCAACTGGTAGTGGGCTTGAGCATTTGGATTTTCTTTAGACCTTCAACGGTCTAAGGGCAGTTTAACTGTATTTGTAGTGTTAGTGATAGCTTGTATTAGATCATTTTTAGAAATATCACATTAAGAAACTTGCAGCGACACAAATGAACTAACTAATAGTCCACATGCAAAAAAGCGCGGCTAGGTCTGCAGGATGAGTTTGACTAAAGACATCAAGTCCGATATAGGCCAGATGCGTTCGCATCCGCCACGCCACCCTACCATGTCTCCCTTGTTTATCTGATCTGATGTATCTACTAACCTTTAAGTGCAAACTGCAAATAATCATATAATGATGAAAAGCACCAGCAAATTCAGAAAATAAAATTAAAGCGAAACACAGAAGAGTATCTACGCTCAGCTTGTCAAAGACATTGTAACGAGTTATTCAGAATGGGTAGGATAAGCCGAAAGCGGCTTATATAGTTACATACCTAATCATCATTATAAACAACGTTTACTATGGGACCAACCATAAAATGCCATAATAATCAACGCTTCATAAAATAAATGTCATTCACACGCAATCATCATCATCGTTTCAGCCATAGGACGTCAACTGCTGAACATAGATCTCCCCATCGATCTCCTGGACGTCCTACTCTGCGCTTGCCAGTCCGTGGTCTCCATTCGAGAACCTTTCGTCCCCATCGGCCACCTGTTCTGCGTGCTATGTGCCCTGCCCACTGTCACTTCAACTTGCTAATCCGGTGGGCTATGTAGGTAACTTTCGTTCGTCTACGGATCTCCTCATTTCTGGTTCGATCTCGTAGAGAAACCCCGAGCCTAAGCCCTCTCCATAGGTCGTTGTGCGACTTTGAGCTTGCTGCTGTTTTTTTCGTGTATTCAGGGTTGGTCTCATAGGAAACGTTGTTCATATAGTGATAAAAACTATGAGCACCTTCCCGCTTATCATAACTCTTTCCAAATAACCCAGTATACCTAGATAGCTATACTGCAGAACAGCGCACAATCAGCATATTTCCCGACGCTGTCGCTTACTGGATTGCATAATTACCCACTTTCAGCGAAAAACTAGGAAACACTAGCGTGGAAACTAGGTTTTTGTGTTAAGCTTTTTCAGAGGCTTGTAGATAGAAGCAGACAATTAGGAAAAATGGCTGCGCGGAAAAGTTAAAATCTGCTGGAAAATTACGATTTCTAAGTGTAGTTATTTACTTATAATATATACAACGTTGGTACAATTGAGCAGGTCTGATGATGGAGCTTGGAAGGTGGGTACCGAAATAATAATATTTCGTGTTTGTGTTTTTTAGGGTTCCGTACCTCAAAAGGAAAAAAACGGAACCCTTATATTAGGATCACTGTTGTCCGTCTGTCCGTGTCTGTCTGTCAAGTCCGTTTTTCTCACGAACGCGTAGAGGTATCAAGTTGAAATTTATATCAAATACTTGGGTCTGCGGTTTCTTTTAGTTGTGAGAATATCAAACTTGTAAGTCAACGTGTCAAAAGATATGACCGTGTATGTCGCATATTTTCACATATTTTACGATTTCACAAGGGAATCAAACCTATAAGGTACTTTTCGTAGACTTAAAATCATGAAATTTGGCATAAAGCAAGGTCTTCCTTACACATTGTAGTCGATATGTATGGAATACCCGTATTTTTCACTACAAAGTTAAGTTTTTCTTTAAATATTCTAACTATTTTGCTGTTGTTTTTTTTTTGGACTCGCACTTCCGTAGGCCGTTGCCCGGTATCCTCAGAGCGCGAGTCCTACTCTTACTTGTCCGGTTTAAAAAAAAACTGTTTTTCTTTGTCACCTTTCGCCTTATTTGTGGCAGCTTTCAGACAGGGTCAGATATTGCTCGATCACAGTAGCTATATCGGCCGGCTTAGCTAGGCTCGTTGTGCCCAAGATTGGAACCTTCCAAACCTTCAGGCCGGGCCGCGATTATGGGATTACCTGACGATCCCCGCCGTGCCTTACGGTAATTCAATAAGAAGGGGTAGCCAACCTTCCAAGACAAACTGTTTTGGGATTTCGTTGATTTTTCTTTTTTTTAATTGTTTAAGTTTAGGATAATAATATTAAACTTTAGATAACCTGTTCGTGTTAGATAGAACCAGGGGTCTTACGGCTACATGTTTTAAGTAATTCTGACTAGGCGAATGCGAAAAGTTGCGCGACCGCAGACCTAGGTAGTTTACGCTACGTATAAGTATGTTTTAGCCGCAAAATTTTAATCTTTAATTTAGTTCTGTGACGTCACATTCAAAATTACGAATCACGTCACATTCTATCGTACTGTCAAGCCACCTGTCAAGTGACATGCTACGTGAAAAAGACTAGGTATAGTACCTATAGTAAATCTCTACTCTCGGATATATTGCCATGACTGTGCTCTACCTACGCTTAGGCCTCTTAAAAACCTAGATAATAGTTTTATTCTAATGTTTATGTTATGCTTGTTTTGTGGTATTTTAGTAAAGAGTAAGCGAGGCAATGCTGCCAGCATTCTGGGAACCTTGCCGCATGGTGGCGATTTGTTCGCCTAGGATTTTATTTTTATTTTTTGTATATATTATATTTTTATTTGTACATTATAATAATTAGGTAGTGATCGTTTTAGTTTTTAAATACTGTGTATATACTGTTTAATATTTTTCGTGTAAATAAATAGTGTTTCTTACAAAAAAAAAAAAAAAAAGTAAATAGTTATTGTATTGTTTAGGTATATCATGCATGGTTTATTCTCAAATTAATTCCATGATATTTAAACCCAAGTTAAGAAATATCTTCAGAAATGTGAAACGTTTCTGCCCCCTGTCTGCAAAGACTGAATACCTCTAAAGGTGCGTTCACAAAGCGAGCATTACGGTTCAAGTCACGGCCGATCCTCCCGTCTGTACCCGGCCTTATTGTTATGTTTATCGGATGAATTCGGCTGTTTTCACTTAGGCCTGTTTGATTTCCTTTCTTGTTATTTAGACCCTTTTTGTCGCTTTCTATTCAACCTTTTGAAAACCTCTTTAGGCTCTATTCTATTAGTAACTACCTACCTAATATAGGTAACGCTTATTTAAAGATCTGTTATAGGTTTAGGTATAACTCCGTTGGCCTAATACCAAGTGCAGAAGGCAGGTTCACTCCTCACACCAAGTGCGATTCCCACTTAGGGCAAACATTCACGTGGTGAACATTTTGTGTTTGTTCTATATCTGGGCGTAATATCTATTAATTTATATATTTAAGAATATAAACAAAAAAAAAAAACATGGAAGTCAATTTTAATCTACTTCTCATTATCAAATAGATGTGAAACTTTGCAAGTAATAATAAATCTTTATTTTCTATGTTGGTTCTAATCTAATGTATATTGATTTTACCTAAATAATGTTATAGAACAGTAAAAAATATACATATATAATACGGTAAGCGCAGCGTAGGACGTCCACCCTCAAGATGGACTGACGACCTAAAAGAAACTGTACAAAAACGCTGGATGCAGACCGCTTCCAACCGGCCCTTTTGGAGATCGATGGGGGAGGTTGATGTCCAGTAATTGACGTCCTATGGCTGAAATGATGATGATGATGATAAATGAATGTAGTGTATCAGTCTCTAGCCATAGTACAAACTTTGCTTAGTTTGTGGTCAGATGACCGTGTACGTGTGCAAAAATCTCCCGAATAATTATATATTTATTTATTTTTATGATTGACAAGCTACGCGTATGACTACAGCTCAATGATGTCACCATTTGTCAGGTGCAATCGGGAATCAGTGACAATGTGAATGTGTGTGAGTACCTAAATACTGTTTGCCTCACAATGCCTATTGCTCACTGGCTCTGACTCTTGCTTGACTTCAAAAGAAAATCATTTCTATTTTATTTTAGCTAGCGAGTCTAGCGACCCTTATCAAAACATTACGCTTCAAGTCACGGGCTGTACCTTATTGTTATGTTTGTCGAAGGTAACTTAAACGTAACGTAAACTTTCCCTTCAGTCTCGGCCACGGAACGAGGAGCAAATACAAGAATAGGAGAAGCAACTAGCGCCGTGAGTCCAGGTTAGGTATGACCATCGTCAACTTCATGTAATACACTTCGACCAAATAAAATTAATGGACGGGCCCAGCCAGAAGGAGCGCTGACGCTCACTTCGTTTCAGTCGGTCTCTAGCCGTAGGAAGTGCGACACGAGTCCATTGTTAGGTAGGTACATGATAACGAAACATAGCGCAGGTAGGCCTCCCACTAGATGGACTGACGTCATTGTGAGAGTCGCCGGCATCCAGTGGATGCAAAAGGCAGGCTGTCGTTCAGTGTGGAGGTTAAAGGGGGAGGCCTATGTTCAGCAGTGGACGTCTTCTGGCTGCTAATGATGATGATGAACGAAACATCTGACAAAGTTATGCCTTTGTGTGCTTTCCCGAAGTGTAAATACACAGCAAAAACCGCTATCTATTTTATGTAACAAATGTACTGTACATAGTTACTATAATAAGGTGTTGAAGTATATGTCAGACCGATAAAATACCGAGAAGATAATTATGTCGATTTTAACTCATTTTTACTGAGCAAATTCAATGGTTATGGCCCGTCCTTAAATTTTATTTTGGTCGAAGGTAATACACGCACTTACCTGCGACTTCAGTTTCAACTTGCTTAATTAATAAGTATAATAATAATAACATAATAAGTCTTATGATTTTTTCATGCTCTCTTCGTAGGTGTTTTTCTGATTGTTTCTGTTGCTTCGCACTACCTACTTAAATATTCCTGATTCCTTTTCACCGGCAAACGACTGTAAGAACCAAGAAATATAATTGTTATGCCATCTCCTATTTGTATCTGCTTCATGTTCCTAGCTCAGTTGGGACTAGTTTCATTTCACACCTTGTTTGGACCTTTCAGCTTGAATGGGAACTAATGATCGAAGGTATTGAGATGAAAAGCTTTTGTATTGAAAGAGTTTAGATTCGTTTAGTATTTCAACAAAAATAGAATTCTAAGTCAATAAAATTCAGCCTGGACGAAAACGGGATGGTCCAAACAAAAGACGGAAACGGATGGAATCGACCGAGAAACACAAAATCAAAAGGAGGTCTATGTCAATGGTAAAAAAAACATACAGTCAAATTGATAACCTCCTCCTTTTTGAAGTCGGTTAAAAATCAGTTTCGTAGGTAGTAGGCAAATAAATTAAAATATAAAAAGATTAGCTAATAACCATGTGGTCAACCTGATGATAAACAGAAACCGCCGCCTGGACATCTTCAGCACTAGTGGTGTTGACGGTGCTTTGTTAGCCCGGAGAGGTGGAGTACGTCATCATCAGCCAGAAGACGTCCACTGCTGAACATAGGCCTCCCCCTTTAACCTCCACACTGAACGACAGCCTGCCGTACAGTACGTACGTACGTAGTTGCAGTACGTCGAAAAAATCACGTCGATCCTGCGTGAAAGAGGCACAAACAATCACAGTATTGCATTGCACTTACGTTGCCGCATCATCGCTTGCATCGGATTAGGATTATTCTAACACCCTCGAGATTCCATCGTCACGGTCCCAGACCTATATCCAATTAGACGCTACAAGTTGACCTACCTTGCAAGTCATATTTCCAATACAGTTATGATTAATCGTCATAATTGCATCCGGCTAAAATCAGTCTGCTCAATCGGTGCCGCGACAACACGTGCCAGTTTGAAACGAAAATGGGTAAAATTGTGCAATACTGAGTTGTAACAATACCGCAAATAGAGTTGGCTGACAGAATGAAGATACCTTCTGACCTGACTTCTTTGCTATTATAAGATCAAGAGTGGCTTCCTTCTGGCATCGCTTGCGTCGTTCCGGCAACAGAATCCTAGCGGCTGTCTCTGATGATGTAAGAGGTCCAATGTTTGAGCATTGGATCTCTGTTCACATGAATAGAAACAAAAAGTGACCTGGCACTATTGTGCACCGTACTTCTTTTTGTATAGTCAGAGTTTGACTATCACCCCTATACAGTGTGCATTTATTTTATTTTAGAATATGACATTAATTAGTACGAGATCTATGGGTCAAGTTGCCTGAATTAAACGATTTTTATTTTATTTATTATTATTTTATTTCTTTTCTCTTTTAGGTAGGTACGAAAAATTAGACTCGCTTAGTTTTCATGCAGTTTGGACCGCTTGTGAAGTCTACTTATATATAGGTCTGGTAGTCGCTGTTTTTCATTGAAATGGCCTCAATAGAGAGGCCGCAATAATGTCTAGCCCATCAGAATATATCCCCTAGTTTTGGGTAGGTAGCTTCAACCATCGTCCTTTCCCATTAACCTTGCGATCCGAAAGCACATTATTCTCTATCTATTAAGGCAATAACGAGGGGTACGTACTCAAGGGCAGTGCAAGGATCGGCTTACAACGGGCTTCCGTTCTGAACGCTAATGCTTCGCCCACTTAGCGATAGTATCGCAGTACACTTACAAGACGCGTTCAAATGACGGGGCCCGATACAGGCGCTCTTCTATGTGTAACAGAACCAAGTTCATCGTTCATAAATAAATAATTAAATAAATAGATGTTTCGTTTAAAATTCTAACACATTATTAATTTGTACATGGTGCATGGCAAATACCTAAATCACGCGAATCAAAAAAAAAACCAAGGAAAAATAAAAACAAAGTTTTGCAATGAAAAGAGGGTCAGGAATTAAAATAAAGATTGAGTATCAAATGCTGTCTCATATTATAAAGGATTTTGGTAACTACATGATAATAAAATAGGATTAATAGTATCCTTACTCCATGCCTAGCTAAATGGAGAACAGGGATTCTTTTAGTTAACCTTCAGTACAGCAAGTTATGCACATTGTCCGATGTTTGCATTGAGTCAGGCGTTAAGAAAGAATGCTTTAAAACAACTTAACTACTATAAATTAGTTCTAAATATTATAATAATAATAAAACCCGGAATTTTCTACATCTAAGGTAATACTTTTGTATCGAACTAATCGGAAATATCAGCGAAATTCATCTCATAAACAAAATCACTAAAGACAAATGGTTCAACACTTAATTGCTTGGCTGGGGTTTTCTAGATTTAGTTTGTTAGACTGCAAATAAGTACCTACATCAACCGGTAATTTTATTGGTTATCTAAAACAAATACGCGCGCGAATAATGGGTTGGAGGTAGATAGAAGATTAGAATGAAAAATCATACGACAAATTTCTCGGAAATTGATGTTGGAGTGGGAAGGCTCTATGCGCGTGCGAAAACGGGCGGCGTAGAGAAGCGTAGGGGCATTCGTTCTCGGGGATCGGTCGAGAGCGGACGAGTACTTTGGATAGGTAAATTCAGTGACTGGTGTTCATATTTTTGCTCAATCGTTTTAAAATTAAAATTGATTTTATTTTATAAAATTTTAGTGCCTGGACTAGCCTAGATTTGTAGATGGTTACGCGTCTACGAATTTCGGTGTCGTTCGAGTACCTTTGTATGTCCGCGATTTAAATTCACGCGTGTTTTAATTTTATAAGGAGTTATTCGACAGTCAATTTGTACTACCAAATAACTCTGAAATAATTTAACGTTTTAGGATCTTTTTGTGGGTAAATAGTGATTTAGTGTGAATTTATGTGAGCATCGGTTCCATTCTCATGTTGCATGTCTGGGAACGGAACCGTATTTGATTATAGAGTCATTTAACTCGTTTTGGATTATAGTGTTGATTCGGATCCTTTTTCCGTTAAAAGTTTGGGTATGCGCTTGGTCGTATTCACCCATTGGGATGGTGGTCATACCCCTAGTGGTAGACTAGTGCCACCGTCCCGGCTTTTGCGGGGGAATGGATTTGAAACGATACCTTTATCGCGAAGGGAGGGCTTAGAGAACACAACGAATTAAAAACGTTTTAGGATCTTTTTGTGGGTAAATAGTGATTTAGAGTGAATTTATGTGAGCCTCGGTTCCCTTCTTATGTTGCATGTCTGGGAACGGAACCGTATTTGATTATAGAGTCATTTAACTCGTTTTGGATTATAGTGTTGGTTCGGATCCTTTTTTTTCGTTAAAAGTTTGGGTGTGCGCTTGGTCGTATACACCCATTGGGATGGTGGTCATACCCATAGTGGTAGACTAGTGCCACCGTCC
This sequence comes from Agriopis marginaria, assembly GCA_932305915.1. Taxonomy (NCBI): domain Eukaryota; kingdom Metazoa; phylum Arthropoda; class Insecta; order Lepidoptera; family Geometridae; genus Agriopis; species Agriopis marginaria. The sequence continues at coordinate 11,626,687 of OW029914.1, read as the reverse complement.
CGGCTTTTGCGGGGGAATGGATTTGAAACGATACTTTTATCGCGAGGGGAGGGCTTAGAGATCACAACATCTGCAGTTTAAGGAATGGTGGTTCCCAAAGCAACCAAGTTCCGGCGTAAAGTCACTCTCCGAGTGGTGTTGCGTTTTTCCTGTGGGTTTTAAATATGTCGGTGGATAGTGACGCCACCGGGGTCGATGTGCTCACTCCGTTGTGGGTTTTGGCCTTCGTCACCTTCGGGGGTATACTCCTTTTCCTATGGCGATGGGACGATCTTCCTGGAGCTGCGGGAAGGTACATCATGCATTGTGTCACCATCGTAACTGGATTCAGAGTTGCTTCAGTTGTCCCGGGCAGAGTGGGGCGATGTCTGTGGAAGCCGGCGCGAGGACCAATTGTAAGCTTTATAATTATTTTGATATTTGATATTATTTACTTACATAAAGTAATTGTTAACCGACTTCTAAAAAAGAGGAGGTTATGGTTCGAATGGATAAATGTTCCTAATCGAATTGCAGACAATGTAGCCATTTTATTATTTGATATTATTTACTTACATAAAGTAATTGTTAACCGACTTCTAAAAAAAGAGGAGGTTATGGTTCGAATGGATAAATGTTCCTAATCGAATTGCAGACAATGTAGCCATTTTATTATTTGATATTATTTACTTACATAAAGTAATTGTTAACCGACTTCTAAAAAAGAGGAGATTATAGTTCGAATGGATAAATGTTCCTAATCGAATTACAGACGATAGTCATTGCTATTTTCTTATATTAACATAAAGTAAATTCAGTTGCAAAGGTCAACTTGTTTTATAAATAAAGGTTCGAATGGACAAAGAGGTTCCGTAACTAATTATTAAAGTCCTTTAACTGCTTTGAGCTGATTGTGCTGGGCTGCCAGGTCATACAGGTTCTATCAAGAGAAAATATAGTTCTCAGAACCGAGACGATGACGAAAGAAGTTGATTTGTCTCTTCGAGTTGAAAGTCAATATAATGGGCTTACTTCAACATCACACTTTATTATGGCTTCCATAGAAGGAACCTTAGGCTAAGTATAGCTGAAATATACATGGAGCGATTGTCTCTGGGTTACCCCTTTAGTTATAAAAAACAACAAAGGGCGCCTTTTACTAATGTCACTGAATTTAGTGATACTGGCCTAATTAATATAATCTCACTTGAAGGAAGGTCCTGTTTGAGATGGCCAATTTGAAGAGATAACGGGAAAAGTTATTAACTTCATTACACTAAGAATGTGTATGACTTGATTGTCTAGTTCATCAGTATTCGGTAAATTATTCCGAGGTCTGCATCATCAAATTATGATAAAGTTATGCGGTCACATAAGAATAAGATAACATTATTCAGGATGATCTTCTGTTTCAGGTTTAGGTAGGGTTGGGCGTGTGCCTAAAGAGTACCTTGATTTCCTAATCTTGGGAACTCATTATTTGACCCTTTTGCTGGGGTTCGCTGGGGTTGCTAAAAGATTATGCCCTCTTGTCCCACCTTTTGTTAGACACACAGACTGACTCCGAATTTTGACTATTAGAGTTCTTTATTTAAACGAGTATTTATACTCGTATGGGGGAGGTGATGACCAGTAAGGATGACGAAATCAATCGGTCGACGCGGAGGAGGGGCGCCGATCCTTAGCCCCATACGAGTTTGTTTCAATTAATATATACGTTACATAAAATACTAACCAAAGTTCACTTAACAAATATCTTAGTGATATGCTTAGTATCCGCATTTAATATACACATAATCTATTTTACTTCTATTTCTAATATTATCTACTTACCTTCGTTTTAGGTCATTTTCCACAACATTCTTACATCTTCATTAATTTATTCAGTAGTACGGATATTGTAAACCTAATAACATTTTAATCATAATATTAGATTAGGACCTCGTCACACAGCTCATACCTATTCGTATACTTGGGTTCTATGATCACAAAGTAGGGTTCTTCCACTAGACAATCACCTGGCCAAAACGAAACATGTAGGTAAATATTAAATCCGCGAGTAGGTAGGCATACATTAGGTAAAGTAACTTATTCGGTGTTAGTAGGTCTTTTACGATTCTAGATTTCACGAACGGGAGTAGCAGTTATACTGTAATATTTTAAAGATACGAATAACATAATAGTCATACTCTAATATAGGTTTAATATACGCAGCTAATGTTTAGGCAACCAAATATAAAACAATTAATAAATCAGTTAAATAATAAAAGTTAAAAATAAATTAATCAAGGTTAAAAACAAATAAAAATAAAAAGATATAAAATAATTAATAAGGCAGTTTTTTACAATTTGGTGCCGTGACCAGGATCATTATCATCATCATCATCATCATCATCAGCCAAGATTTTAACTTTGTAGTGACTTTGTAATTAAAAACGCGTACAACGATGGTAATTTCTAATAGGATGTTTATGTAGATAACAGTTAGGATTAACTACATTAGTACATATAGGTCAATGCAGGATCGATGTTTCTTAATACTCTCACTAGAATTTATGTATAGTATTTGTTTTGCTTAAACGCGTAGAACCGTCATAAGAAATGGGGTCGTTTAGAATTAAATTAGTTATTAGAAAGGGATTATATTTAAGAGTGTTCAAGTTCGCTTGAACACAATTTGTTGTTCGTGCAAAGGAGACGAGAATTGGTATGAGCTGTGCAAAAATATTCATCACCATCATCAAAAATATCAAGGTTAAATCATTAGAATTTCTTACATTCGGTACTAACGTAGTAGGTTAATAGGTTGGGTAACGCATGTGGTAAGGTAAATGGGTTCAAAAATAATAGAAAATGTGAATTTAATCTTATATATTACATCCTTTATCATAGATTCCAAATTTGTTCTAAAAATTGCTAACGCTGGCTTGAAAATATTTATAAAAATGGGAAAACCTAATGTATATAATCCGTGTGTTTCCATTGTTGTGAAATATTGTTTCATATTATGGGTTTTCACTGGGGTTGAAAAATACTCATAAGAATTGGGGTCGTAAGAAATGGGGTCGTAATAATCGGGGTCGTAAGAAACGGAGTCGTAATGAGCGAGGTCGTAAGAAACTTTAGAAAATTTTGCTCTAAATAAATGTCAAATATAATAAATATTATTACTAAAATATGAATGGGCTGACTAGGGAACTAAATTATTAGCTTGGATAGGGATATGCATATTTAAAAGTAATCGGTAAATTAAAAATTGAACACACAGTGTGAAATACTTTAATATAATGATTAGTAGGAATAATTATGAACAAATAAGTTAAATTAAAGGGAATGTAAAATCTTAAACTATTTTATAACTAGGACATAATTTTGACCCTGATAATGCAATATTTAGTCTAATCAAAAGTCATAATGGTTTTAGGAACTGCAATATTAAAGTTACAATCGGATTGATCTAAATTATAGTAAATTTCTTAAATACTCTTAAATTAACAGGTAGCTATCTATCTTTGTACACATCTTTCTAGTAGGGTATTGTAATGATGTTAAATGACGTTGTAAAATTAAACAGTGTGTTAAATTTGTGAATTTCGTACAAGTAAGGTCTAAAAACCTATCACTATAGCCAACTAAAAATATTGTGTGTTAGCATGTCACAAATCAGGGTTAAGTAGGTTCTCAATAGGTTTTAAAATAGGGATTGTGGCACGTGGTATCTCGTTGATGTCTTTACGCTAGAACAAGCATTTCTTAGAAGAAAAGAAATCTTCATTGGAATGCTACTGCTACAAATGTTAAGTTTATGCCAAGTCTTATCTATGAAGTTTCAAAGATAATTTATTTGCACAATAGGTCGGTTGATATATTGGTCACTTTGTGTCTTGTTAGCCCGGTTAGTAAGTGTACATAAAAATAGTAATGATATAATAGAGGTGACATAAAAATACCGTTGGTATTGTTTATGTAAATATTTTTGAATTAAACTAAATACTCGAAACAATTTCAATAATTAATGAAAATGGTTTTAATCTAATTAATTAATCGATGAACACGTCTATAGTTGCAAAGTAAGCAGTTTGACTTACTGCCGTTCTATGATGTGTCATTTATAAAATCATTAACTTTGATGTGACATTTCGCGAATAAAAGTGTAGGTTTATCTTAAATAGGCTCGAATTTTGAATTTATCGGAATTGGTAGTATTATTGATGAAAAGGTTGCATATACATTTTACTAAGGTTCATTGGGGTAGTTTTAAGTGGGCGATTGTGACGTTTGTTTTGGTCTTACCGCCAGGACAGATGTTACCGAAATTATAATTCTGTAATAATACGTGATAAGTCCCGATAAGCATTTAAAACATGTGTTCAAATCGCGAAAGTTTAAAAATTACGATTATAATTCTGGTTTGGTTTTCACGAATAAGGCCGGTTTAAAAATATAGGGACGGTAGCTTTAAATTTAGTGTTCTGTGAAGTAAGACGCGCAACTATTAATGGTTCTAATTCAAACATAGACATGGTACAGATATAATCTTTTGTTGGTTGAGTTACTTCACATAGTAAGCGGGAAGTAAGGCACCTGTGTATAAGACGGAGACAGTTGGTGAAGTGCATAGGCGTAGCTAGTGAAATACTGATATGACTCTCACAATTTAGTATTTGTTATATTTATGTAAATTTTTGTCGTTGTTATTGGGGCATGAAAATTATGGTTGCTAACGTATTTGGGTAACAATTAAACCTACAAAATGCCACCCACGATCATTATGTGTATCATATTTTTAGGTGCTATAATTCTTTGGGGGAAAACGACGCGCATGTCAAATCTTAAAACAATTAATTTATAATTATTATTATTTCTTAAGCTTTGTAACTATCAGTTTCAACTATACTTACTTTCACTTTGTTACTATTGTTAAGGTGTTTATTTAATTGGAAAAAGGGTTATGATTGCTTACTAAAACGGGTTCGGGTTGTTTAAGGTAGAATTGAAAGAACACATAATAAACTCTCTATTTCCAGGTATTTTAAAAACTAAACTAGTAAAAAATAAAACACTGTTTCAAGCTGTCGCGGTTGTTTACTAAAGAAATATTTGTGTGTAGGGTTATATTATTATGACGTAGTAGTATAATTTTGCACACATATAATTTTGTTATGTTGTTTAATAATTATATAATGTGTTGAGTTTTTCATATTAATTTGAATATGAAACAGTTTTTAATATGAATTTGAGTGAATTGTATTTTGTTTTTGACGAGACATAGCGTGCACCACATGGGTATTATTGCTTTTAGGCAATGGTATTGTGGGAGTGTTCGTTATCTGAATAAATTATCTTATCTTATCTTATCTTATCTTATCCCGTAAATAATTATATAGCTCATATAGTAAAAATAAACTTATTTAATTTGTTAAATGATACGGCAATTAATTTGACTAGTAGAAGGATGTAGTAAATTAATAGAACGTTTTTGGATGAAAAAAAATGTAGTGCGTTTTAGAAGAAGGTATTCTAATGATATTACTTCATCTAATTAAGTATTTGACTTTCTTGTTTCTAAATATTTGATAGCGAAGTAACTGTAAATTAAAACTTTGGGGTCGATTCACAGTCTTGAATAATCCATAACAGCTAGCTAACTACGGTACTTATTATTAGTTGGTAAAATAGCAAGATTTAGAACGGCTAAATAGATCTAATCATAGGCGCGATAAATAGATGTTGAAGGATAAAAAGCAATCGGAATAAATTCATGCAGAGTAGTTAAAAGTTTAGGTTATTTATAGTTTAACTATTCGGAAAATGTAATTTGTATTTAATAATCACTTCGAAAAATGAATAACAATAAAATTTTACTAAATTAAAAAATTATTTAACAGTTTTAATTTGGAAAATTATATATTTGATGGAACTTCATAAAAATGAACGTGAACGAAGTATTTATATATCAATGTGAACGTGAACGGGTTTTGATACTGTTATCTAGATATTTAGTATTTTGGTGGGTTGTAGTTCATTAGTAGCTGGGGGGTTTTAGTGTTTCCTAAGTTAGTAGTATCTGATCTTGATAGATGTTACTGCTTTAATTTGAGATTATGAACCTAGGGATAGGCGTGCAGAAACTTGGTCGCCAATAGTTCTTAAAGGTGTCGATACTTCCTTGGGATGGATTGAACAGCAATGAAAGATATGCTCTGTATCTGAATAATAAGAATAAACGAATGAGGAATGAATTGTGGAAGGATGTTGGAAATTTTGAGTTATAAGTATGTTTAGAGGTTTCAGGGTTGTAGCGACACCAAGGCTAGAGGCGAGTTGTCGATTTCAAGGTTTAGCAAAACACTACACAACCGGCTCAATATAAAAGGGGAACTTGGAGCTAGGTTAAGTCAGGAGGACATTTATCCCTGTCAATATTAAACATTGAGTTTATATTGAGCTCATACTCACACGCATCCTTCATGCGAAGGGTAAACCGCAATATTTCCTACACTCACATTCACCGATCGGAGATAGTCAGATTTTTAATTCGGTTTCGAGAGCTTATAGGACCCTGAGAGGTCATAGGTGGATTTTTGTAGTTCACAGGACGTTGAGAGCGGACCGAGGAGATATGAATGCAAACCCCCTCGATTGAAAGGTTGAATTTGGCGGGGAAAGCAATCTTTCTGTTCTTCTAACGACTCGACTCACAACCGGGTTCCTCGTAGAAGTCAATATACTATGTGGACGAAAAAAGTTCTTTTATGATACACGGGTTTGCTGTCGGATTGAGTTTCTAAGATGATTATTTCATGACCGGTTTAAACAAACTACACATATAATAATTAGGGCACATACACAAACAGTTCTATTACACGTTTAATTTTATTGTTGAAACTTGGATATGGACAACAAAGATCTTGCACATTAGACATATCATTGGGGTTGTTAAATTTCAATTCTTAATTTCTTTATTGAATTATTTATTTGGGAACTCATTTAATATTATTAAATTTACTCCGATTTAGGTCATCTTCTTAAATTTAATGGGGTCGAATGTAACAGAACCAAGTTCATCGTTCATAAATAAATAATTAAATAAATAGATGTTTCGTTTAAAATTCTAACACATTATTAATTTGTACATGGTGCATGGCAAATACCTAAATCACGCGAATCAAAAAAAAAACCAAGGAAAAATAAAAACAAAGTTTTGCAATGAAAAGAGGGTCAGGAATTAAAATAAAGATTGAGTATCAAATGCTGTCTCATATTATAAAGGATTTTGGTAACTACATGATAATAAAATAGGATTAATAGTATCCTTACTCCATGCCTAGCTAAATGGAGAACAGGGATTCTTTTAGTTAACCTTCAGTACAGCAAGTTATGCACATTGTCCGATGTTTGCATTGAGTCAGGCGTTAAGAAAGAATGCTTTAAAACAACTTAACTACTATAAATTAGTTCTAAATATTATAATAATAATAAAACCCGGAATTTTCTACATCTAAGGTAATACTTTTGTATCGAACTAATCGGAAATATCAGCGAAATTCATCTCATAAACAAAATCACTAAAGACAAATGGTTCAACACTTAATTGCTTGGCTGGGGTTTTCTAGATTTAGTTTGTTAGACTGCAAATAAGTACCTACATCAACCGGTAATTTTATTGGTTATCTAAAACAAATACGCGCGCGAATAATGGGTTGGAGGTAGATAGAAGATTAGAATGAAAAATCATACGACAAATTTCTCGGAAATTGATGTTGGAGTGGGAAGGCTCTATGCGCGTGCGAAAACGGGCGGCGTAGAGAAGCGTAGGGGCATTCGTTCTCGGGGATCGGTCGAGAGCGGACGAGTACTTTGGATAGGTAAATTCAGTGACTGGTGTTCATATTTTTGCTCAATCGTTTTAAAATTAAAATTGATTTTATTTTATAAAATTTTAGTGCCTGGACTAGCCTAGATTTGTAGATGGTTACGCGTCTACGAATTTCGGTGTCGTTCGAGTACCTTTGTATGTCCGCGATTTAAATTCACGCGTGTTTTAATTTTATAAGGAGTTATTCGACAGTCAATTTGTACTACCAAATAACTCTGAAATAATTTAACGTTTTAGGATCTTTTTGTGGGTAAATAGTGATTTAGTGTGAATTTATGTGAGCATCGGTTCCATTCTCATGTTGCATGTCTGGGAACGGAACCGTATTTGATTATAGAGTCATTTAACTCGTTTTGGATTATAGTGTTGATTCGGATCCTTTTTCCGTTAAAAGTTTGGGTATGCGCTTGGTCGTATTCACCCATTGGGATGGTGGTCATACCCCTAGTGGTAGACTAGTGCCACCGTCCCGGCTTTTGCGGGGGAATGGATTTGAAACGATACCTTTATCGCGAAGGGAGGGCTTAGAGAACACAACGAATTAAAAACGTTTTAGGATCTTTTTGTGGGTAAATAGTGATTTAGAGTGAATTTATGTGAGCCTCGGTTCCCTTCTTATGTTGCATGTCTGGGAACGGAACCGTATTTGATTATAGAGTCATTTAACTCGTTTTGGATTATAGTGTTGGTTCGGATCCTTTTTTTTCGTTAAAAGTTTGGGTGTGCGCTTGGTCGTATACACCCATTGGGATGGTGGTCATACCCATAGTGGTAGACTAGTGCCACCGTCCCGGCTTTTGCGGGGGAATGGATTTGAAACGATACTTTTATCGCGAGGGGAGGGCTTAGAAATCACAACATCTGCAGTTTAAGGAATGGTGGTTCCCAAAGCAACCAAGTTCCGGCGTAAAGTCACTCTCCGAGTGGTGTTGCGTTTTTCCTGTGGGTTTTAAATATGTCGGTGGATAGTGACGCCACCGGGGTCGATGTGCTCACTCCGTTGTGGGTTTTGGCCTTCGTCACCTTCGGGGGTATACTCCTTTTCCTATGGCGATGGGACGATCTTCCTGGAGCTGCGGGAAGGTACATCATGCATTGTGTCACCATCGTAACTGGATTCAGAGTTGCTTCAGTTGTCCCGGGCAGAGTGGGGCGATGTCTGTGGAAGCCGGCGCGAGGACCAATTGTAAGCTTTATAATTATTTTGATATTTGATATTATTTACTTACATAAAGTAATTGTTAACCGACTTCTAAAAAAGAGGAGGTTATGGTTCGAATGGATCATCATCAGCCTATCTGATATTCGTCCACTGCTGGACGTAGGCCTCTCCTAAAGAACGCCACAAGGCACGATCTTCTGCTTTTCGCATCCACTTGCCACCAGCCGCCTTTCGCAGGTCGTCACTCCACCTGGCTGCAGGGCGTCCTACTCTACGTTTGCCGATACGCGGTCTCCACTCTAGAACCCGTCTACCCCAGCGGTTGTCAGTTCTTCTACAGATATGGCCAGCCCATTGCCACTTCAGCTTGCTAATTCTTTGAGCTATGTCGGTTACTTTAGTTCTTTGTCGGATAATCTCATTTCTGATTCTATCTCTCAAAGAAACGCCAAGCATAGCTCGCTCCATAGCTCGCTGAGCGACTTTGAATCGATGGACTAGCTTCACTGTCAGTGTCCACGTTTCGGCTCCGTATGTTAGTACAGGTAGGACGCACTGATCGAAGACTTTAGTCTTCAGGCATTGTGGAATGGACGACGAAAAGACATGACGAAGTTTGCCAAACGCTGCCCAGCCTAGCCGAATTCTTTTATCGACTTCCTTCTCGAAATTCGCCCCGCCTAACTGCAAAATCTGCCCTAGGTAGGCGTATTCTTGGACTATTTCGAGAGGTATGTGCTCAACATTGATAGGTCTCGGGGTAACATGTGTGTTAAACATGATCTTAGTTTTATCCAGGTTCATCCCGAGACCTATTTGTCGAGAGGCATCAGCTAAGCTGGTCAGCATTTCTTGCAAGTCTTGCAGCGACTCCGCCATGATGACAATATCATCGGCAAATCGTAAGTGAGAAAGGTGCTCGCCGTTAACGTTTATGCCTTTTCCTTTCCAGTCCAGTGTCCTAAACATATCTTCCAGGGCATTAGTGAACAGTTTCGGGGATATAACATCCCCCTGTCTCACTCCCCTGAGCAATGGGATATGCTTAGTCTGCTGGCCCTGTACCTGGACGGCCATCGTTGCGTCGCTATAAAGGCCTCTCAGCACTTCGATATAACGCCAATCTACTTGGCAACGCTGCAAAGACTCCAGAACAGCCCAGGTTTCAACAGAGTCAAACGCTTTCTCGTAGTCCACAAAAGCTAGACACAGGGGCCGATTATACTCCTCTGTCTTCTGTATAATCTGCCTAACTGTGTGAATGTGGTCTACAGTCCCAAACCCTGCTCGAAACCCAGCCTGCTCCAGGGGCTGAAATTCGTCAAGCCTTCTCGCGAGACGATTCGTGATTACCCTCGAGAATAGCTTGTAGACATGACTCAAGAGCGAGATGGGACGGTAGTTTTTGAGGAGAGTTTTATCTCCTTTCTTATAAAATAAGACTACAACGCTCTTGTGCCATGCCTTTGGAGTTCTCCCCGCGTCTATGACGACATTAAATATCCGCTGAAGCTCCCGAAGTACAGGTAGACCACCTGCTTTCAGGAGCTCCGAAGTGATTCCGTCCTCTCCGGGGGCTTTTCCATTCTTCAACTGTCTGAGGGCAATCCCGATCTCGTTTAGACTGACTTCTGGCAGGTCGTCGGTGAAGTGTCGCGTAAGTGTGGCTCGGGAATCTTCTTCGCAGGGGTCGGGTTGTAAAGCTTGCGTGTCGTACAATCGGCTATAGAATTCCTCGATCTCCGCGAGTATCTCCGGTTTGGACACAACGGTATTTCCATCTGATGCTGTAAGCTTCGTCAAATGGCTCCTCCTCAACGTCTGGGCGAACACTTTCGACCCCTGATTTTTCTCGATGGCTTCTCTGATACGTAGCGTATTAAAGCATCGGAGGTCGCGCCGCACCAGCTTGCTGATCTTATGGTTGAGATGACGCTGTTCTGACGGCGTGGCTTGGAAATTTTCCCGTCGTTCATCCATAAGCCGGAGAGTCTCAGCAGAGAGCTTGGACTTCCTGCCCGTACGTTGTAACTGGCAAAACTTTGCTCCTTCATCCTGCAAGATTCCTACCAAGTTTTGGATTGCCTCGTCTACGTCCTCCGTAGTTTCCGTGGTTTCCAAAGCGGTGAAATGATTTTCCAGTTGTTGTTGGAAAAATTCCGAACCAGTAATGGCTTGGAGCAGATTCGGTCGGAGTGTGGACTTCATCAAACGGAATCGTTCAAGCTTAAAATCGATACTCAGAGTGCCTCGGACAAGTCGGTGATCACTGCCAGTTTTGAATCTGTTGATCACGGAGACATCTCTGAATATATGCTTTTTATCCGTCGTGATGAAGTCAATCTCATTTTTAGTCCTACCGTTGGGGGCTCGCCATGTCCACTTTCTTTGGGGCTGCTTCTTAAAGAATGAATTCATCAAGAACAGTCCCTCTTGTTCCAAAAAGTTGACTAGCATTTGCCCCCTTTCATTTCTGCTTCCATAGCCATACGGACCTATTTGAGTTTCGCCGCAAGCCTGTACTCCCACTTTGGCATTAAAGTCCCCCATAACAACGTTGTAGTGCGCTTTTGTGGTATTGTGGAGAGCTTTGCAGATATCCTCATATGTCTCTTCCACTTCGTCATTCGAATGCGATGACGAAGGAGCATACACTTGAATCACCTTCATACTGTAACGGTTGGTGAGTTTCAGTATTAAGTAAGCTACTCTGTTCGACACACTGGATATCTCCACAACGTTGTTAGCAAGGACCTTATTGACAAGGAACCCTACGCCACCTTGAGATAGTTGGTCTCCTTCACGATAGTACATAATATGGCCTGATTCCAGGGTGATGGTGTCCTCCCCCTGTCTTCGGACTTCGAATGGATAAATGTTCCTAATCGAATTGCAGACAATGTAGCCATTTTATTATTTGATATTATTTACTTACATAAAGTAATTGTTAACCGACTTCTAAAAAAAGAGGAGGTTATGGTTCGAATGGATAAATGTTCCTAATCGAATTGCAGACAATGTAGCCATTTTATTATTTGATATTATTTACTTACATAAAGTAATTGTTAACCGACTTCTAAAAAAGAGGAGATTATAGTTCGAATGGATAAATGTTCCTAATCGAATTACAGACGATAGTCATTGCTATTTTCTTATATTAACATAAAGTAAATTCAGTTGCAAAGGTCAACTTGTTTTATAAATAAAGGTTCGAATGGACAAAGAGGTTCCGTAACTAATTATTAAAGTCCTTTAACTGCTTTGAGCTGATTGTGCTGGGCTGCCAGGTCATACAGGTTCTATCAAGAGAAAATATAGTTCTCAGAACCGAGACGATGACGAAAGAAGTTGATTTGTCTCTTCGAGTTGAAAGTCAATATAATGGGCTTACTTCAACATCACACTTTATTATGGCTTCCATAGAAGGAACCTTAGGCTAAGTATAGCTGAAATATACATGGAGCGATTGTCTCTGGGTTACCCCTTTAGTTATAAAAAACAACAAAGGGCGCCTTTTACTAATGTCACTGAATTTAGTGATACTGGCCTAATTAATATAATCTCACTTGAAGGAAGGTCCTGTTTGAGATGGCCAATTTGAAGAGATAACGGGAAAAGTTATTAACTTCATTACACTAAGAATGTGTATGACTTGATTGTCTAGTTCATCAGTATTCGGTAAATTATTCCGAGGTCTGCATCATCAAATTATGATAAAGTTATGCGGTCACATAAGAATAAGATAACATTATTCAGGATGATCTTCTGTTTCAGGTTTAGGTAGGGTTGGGCGTGTGCCTAAAGAGTACCTTGATTTCCTAATCTTGGGAACTCATTATTTGACCCTTTTGCTGGGGTTCGCTGGGGTTGCTAAAAGATTATGCCCTCTTGTCCCACCTTTTGTTAGACACACAGACTGACTCCGAATTTTGACTATTAGAGTTCTTTATTTAAACGAGTATTTATACTCGTATGGGGGAGGTGATGACCAGTAAGGATGACGAAATCAATCGGTCGACGCGGAGGAGGGGCGCCGATCCTTAGCCCCATACGAGTTTGTTTCAATTAATATATACGTTACATAAAATACTAACCAAAGTTCACTTAACAAATATCTTAGTGATATGCTTAGTATCCGCATTTAATATACACATAATCTATTTTACTTCTATTTCTAATATTATCTACTTACCTTCGTTTTAGGTCATTTTCCACAACATTCTTACATCTTCATTAATTTATTCAGTAGTACGGATATTGTAAACCTAATAACATTTTAATCATAATATTAGATTAGGACCTCGTCACACAGCTCATACCTATTCGTATACTTGGGTTCTATGATCACAAAGTAGGGTTCTTCCACTAGACAATCACCTGGCCAAAACGAAACATGTAGGTAAATATTAAATCCGCGAGTAGGTAGGCATACATTAGGTAAAGTAACTTATTCGGTGTTAGTAGGTCTTTTACGATTCTAGATTTCACGAACGGGAGTAGCAGTTATACTGTAATATTTTAAAGATACGAATAACATAATAGTCATACTCTAATATAGGTTTAATATACGCAGCTAATGTTTAGGCAACCAAATATAAAACAATTAATAAATCAGTTAAATAATAAAAGTTAAAAATAAATTAATCAAGGTTAAAAACAAATAAAAATAAAAAGATATAAAATAATTAATAAGGCAGTTTTTTACATATGAACCAATTTGAACCTTACAGTTATTTTAATACGGTACAGATAAAGAGACGCGATGCGCGACGGCAGAGAACGTGGTACGCGGACGCGACCTTTTATGTTTTGAATCGTATTGAAAGGACACTAAGGTTGAAACTACTTCGAAGGAGAGCGCCCACCGCCCGCGTCCACGCTTGTCTTTGTCTTATGTCTATATAGCGTCTTCCCTTGAGCCCCGCTATTAAATCCCGTGCTTTTCATGCTCACTATTCTAACAAAAATGCCTACCAACTACTCACCAAAATACTTGTACCTATGTACTACTTATTACCTATTTGTTCTGGGTCAAAATAAAAACACAAAAAAAAAACAGGGACTAAAAACCTTCTAGTTACTAAATACTACTAACTATATAGGTTTAATTTGCACGTGTTAGTCATTACACCTACCCCACTGGGTCAGCTCAGCGCACAGATGTAAACGCTACTCGCAGTCACCCAACTGAAGGCTGACCTACTTAGCTAGTCACAATTCACAATTTTTATACTTATGTACCTAAATATCCTTAGAAATATTGGTGGAACTCACAGACCTTTAGGTGGCCCCGCAATTGTATATGCGTAGCGCTTACCATCGGGCGAGTGACTTGCTCGTCTCAATGTGTTTTGTGATAAGATATTTGCCTTTGCAACCATAACTACCTATTCTGTTTAGATAATAATAATATCCTACATAAACGACACAATTTGATTTGTAAATATACCTCTGATAAGAAAATGTGATTTGGTAATTTAGGGTGTCGTGTAAATTGGCTTGTTTCTTAGACAGGCAGTAGTTTAAGACCTATTCAGATTACGTTATAGGTAGGTATATATCATATCTTAGCTGGTAATCATCGAGATTCAATTCCTATGAATCAAAATTAATACGTCAGTCATTAAATTTATAAACCGATGTCGATAGTAGGTACTCGGTCAAAATCGGTTCAGTAGTTACAGACCGAAGCTAACGTAGTCCCTATCTGCATATCATGCATAATATGCATAATATGCAGATATAGGTCGCAACATCGAGATCACAACGCTTAGAATGCACCCAACGATCCAAGCAATGTCAAGACTCACTGTCTGTTAGCTTTAACGTCTGCGGAAAGATGATATTGTATGACAATGACATTGACAATGACATAGAACATCTCTCAAGCTAATGTCATTTTCATACAATTTCATCTTTCCGCAGGCATTACCTCTAACAGAAAGTGGGTCCTGTCTAACCACCCAGGATGAAACTATAGGTACGTCGTGGGAGAATCGGGAAATGCTACGAACACAGAAGAGGAAAAAATTTTTTTACATTAGAACGGCTGTCAAGGCATATTTGTAAAAAAATTGTTGTAGCCACAAGAGTTACACCCATTTATACGAAACGTCAGTCATTCGAAATCAGCAACTGTGATGCGGAGTTCTAAATAATAATTACCTAATCAAGGTTCACTCGTAATTCCTGGTAACAGGTTTTCCTTCTCATTTCCGTCCTATTTACTTCTCTTTTCTGTGGCTACGATGCTATATATGATGGCGTAGTATGAAGACGCCCTCACATGTTATTCACGAGAGCTGATTACATTGTGTTGCCGCACAAAACATCAACAGCGGATCAATGAAATTTATTCTAACATCCAACAAAGCATCCAAAACTAATATCATTTAGGTCTAAAGCCGATTAGACGTCGCGAGCGTGGTTTATTCTCGCTAAGTCTACAACTTCCTACGATAGGCATATTGTCAATTTCAAGACAGTATTATTATTATTAGTTTAGTTTTTTTTTTATTTGTACCTACCTAAAGTTTGTGTTATCATTTATCACGAAGTCATATTAAGTGCCAGCAATGTTAGAAGTGAAGTAAATTCACGCTCACAGCGTAGCAATGCTTACTTTTTGGTCAAAGTAGGCGCCATTCTGGTCAGTAATAAAGCGCAAGCCTATCTATTATATTAAAAAAAGTTTTTTTTATTTGTTTGTAATGCCATAATATATCAAAATTTCCATAGCAAAAGGTACTAGCGCCATTTGACTGTAGCCAACTCCATAGTAGGAATAGCCCACGTCTCGTAGCCTTCATCTATCTATACATACAATATTATAAAGAGGAAAGATCTGTATGTATGTTTGTAACAAATTGGCGCAAAAAGTACTGGACCGATTTTAAAAATTCTTTCACCATTTGAATGCTACATTATCACTGAATAATATAGGCTATTTTAATAGGCTATATAACTATACCCGTGCGGAGCCGGGGCGGACCGCTAATCCAAAATAAAATGAATGGACGGGCCATAACCATTGAACTAGCTCAGTAAAAACAAGTCAAAACTGTCTGACATATAGTTCAAAACCTAATTATAACCACGTACAGTACAAAAAAAAATAAAGATTCAAAAAAAGTTACAAAAAATTGATAACGGTTTTTTGTTGTGTTTCTACATTTAGGGAAAGCAAACGAAGGCATAACTTTGTCAAATGTTTCGTTATTATGTAACAATAATCTTGTGTCGCACTTCCTACGGCTAGATACCGACTGAAACGAAGTGAGCGCCGGCGCTCATTTTGAAATCTACAAAAATGCGCTTCTTATGGGCCTGTCCATTCATTTTATTTTGGTCTAAGCTCGTAGCATGATATTTAAATAAAACATTTTACATAATAAAAATCAATTAGTATATTAAAAATAGTACATCAGTGAAAACTAGAAGCTAGTAAAATAAAACATCGATACAAAAGTGTTCCTTACTCTAATGGCACAACTAAAAGAACAGTTCAAACGTGCATATAATTATTATAAAATACATTTCACTTTGGACGGAATGTTAGTTATTGTCTTGAGGTAATAAACGTACGAGATTCAGTAATAGAGAAACAGTTATTTCTTGACAGATTCAGTTTATCTTTACACCGAAAAGGCAAGCGGAGCATTGGTCATCCAGCTATATGAGTTGATGATAAATTAAAGTCGCGAGTGAATCAGCTTCTTCTAGGCAAACGTGCTCCGTAGACCGCATCATCGCTTTACATCAGACGAGTTGGCGGTCAAACGCAACACAATAAAAAAAAAACAAATAAAAATACTATTTAATTAGAGTATGTAGCTTGTATTATCGCAGTAGACGCCATTTTGTTTTGATAGTTGTCAAAACAAAATGGCGTCATCAGAGTTCAAGTTGAACACCGTCCGAGTGCACTAGAAAAACGTGTTTACACAATACAAGTTTAGTAGCATCCGGGTGATCATCAGTGCACTCATCATCATTTCTGCCATAGGACGTCCACTGCTGGACATAGGCCTCCCCTATCGATCTCCAAAAGGGCCGGTTGGAAGCGGCCTGCATCTAGCGTTTCCCTCGCGGTCTCTTTTAGGTCGTCTGTCAATCTTGTCGGTGGACGGCCTAAGCTGCGCTTACCTGTCCATGGTCTTCATTTGAGAATCTTTCGGCCCCATCGGCCATCTGTACCGTGTGATATGTGCCCTGCCCACTGCCACTTCAACTTGCTAATCCGGTGGGCTATGTCGGTGACTTTCGTTCGTCTACGGATCTCCTCATCAAAGTGGACTCGGTCTAGGCAAACTCGGTCCCGGCCAACTCGTTCCGGGCCAACTTGGGACCAACTCGGTACGGGCGTGGTTCGGGCCAACTCGGTCCAAGCACACTCGTATCATAAAAATTCGGCTTAAGCTTAACTGTTTTCATTAGTGTCTTGGTTCATCGCGTGACACTTCCAGTAATTTTATAGCATAGACTATCTTACCAATTGTTTATGAATATGGTGGATATTAGATGAACTGTATCTGTCAACAGAATTCATAAAAATCTACATCTAATTTGTTGAGCATTCAACTTTTGACTTACTTTAAGATTACAGCTAGCAATGGACGTTTTTTCTTAAATGAATAAATACTTAACAACTTATTGACAAACGTTCGACAAGTTATGCTTTAATTTGTATATGACGAATTTCTAGTGTAGTTCCGCTTCTTCGTCGTTTCGCGTACAATAAGGATTTTGGGATAAAATATTTTCCTTTAGTGAAATAGTTTAATCCCAAAATCCTTATTGTACTCGAAACGACGTAGAAGCGGAATTACACTAGAAATTTGTCATAAATACAAATTAAAAAGGACTTCCGCAAAGTAACGCCTAATTCAATCAACTATCTAAGTTATGCTTGTCAACTTCTCGCAATCTTCCTACGCCATGCGTGCGAGAGAGATGGTGCTATTGCGATAGCTACCGTAATCAAACTGCAGGCTTAACGTTCCTGAATAGCGCCATATACTTATAACTATTAATGCTAATATTTCAGCCTTCGACACATACCATAGTTAAATATTAAATAATTCATAGATTACATTTTTAACACTAACTTAAACTATGTACTCGTGGAATGAAAATAAGAATCACAATGCGACAGAATGAATGTGGTCAAAAGTGGCACTACTGCAGCCGTTCCTTTTTCTCTTAGTGTTAAAGAGAGGCGCGTTAGGTTAACCCCTAAAAGTTGGCCTTAATTCCTTAGGAAATAGACCTCTTTTTAGAGGTTAAATTAACGCGCCGCGTTAAGTGCGTATTAAAGTTACGGAATCAGGCGAAAATGTGTTTGATGGAGGAAAGTGACACGTGGGCCGAAGCCGAGGCACATACATAAATACATCATTTCCCAACTAACCAAGGCTTGCATTATGTTTGTTTTGAAGGCATCCGTTCACCGAGAACTAAAGTTAACTAAAATATTGCTGACTCTTTCATTGCAATCTATTAGACAAGGGCAGCAACACTTTCAATGAGTTTAGTCAAGGAAGATAGACTAAGAAGAAAGACAATAGCAGAACATCAGAGCATAGCTCGGAAATTTGCCTAAAAACAGTATAAACTTAGATGAATAAAGATGATAAAGAGAATAAAGAAATGCGCCATCTACTGGTATGGATTGCGCTTCTCTGGATATGTAGCGAAACTTGGCTGCGATACTAGCGCTACGGTAATTTGTAGAACCCTTTCGTACGCTATCTGACTGTAGCGCTTACGGAAGTTCGAGACAACCTATAACACGCTCAAATTACGGTGCCATCTATGTTTATACCGTTTTTAGGCAAATTTCCGAACTACGCTCTAATGTTCCGCTATTGTTTTTCCTCTTAGTCTATCTTTCTTGGTTTAGTTAACTATCATCTAGAACCTAATATAATCATTTATCTCAAAACTGTCCTGTATAAGGGTATGAGAACATCATACAAAAATGATTAGTTTTTGAAACATTAGTTATTATTATCAAAATGCATTTTTGTACAGGCTTTTCTTTCTCAACAGGGTTACACATATAGACTGTACTGAGCCGTAAGGAAGTTATTGGCGTCGATTCTGTCATACCACTCACTAAATTAAACCAATCTGACAGGACTAAAATAATCTGCCTCTCTTTTAATTTTAATATGTGAGAGAAGGGTGGCAACAATTTTACAGCTGTTAAATTCAGTTTAATTTAGAGTACATCAGAATCGATGCCATTGTACTCATCATTATGAATAACATTTACATCATCGGTAATACAACATAATGTTTAGTCACAGTAGATATAAACTAAAGCAGTGGTACAACTCGGACGTGTCCTTGAATACAATGCCTACTGTCGGTCACAGGGCTAGCAAGCCTGCTACTATCAAGTTTTAAGATTTAAAAAAAAAACTTCTACGCTAACGATACAGTCACGTTGCGAATCACAATGAAGCGGCGCGCGCGACTATCACTCTGAGCGTACCGTGAAGTATCGTAGCGTACGAAGGACGCTCGTTTGATTACGTCAATCTATTCGGGCACCGTAAGCCAAAGGTCTAATTTTTTTAGCATAACTTTTTTCGAGCGCGCTAATCCTAGGCGCAATTATGAGCCTCCAATCACAAGCGCCATCGTACTATAACCCCCTGCGCCGACCGACCGAAGTGGTTATATTATCTTTAGTGGTATGGTTGAGTAGGTAGAGTTAATATAGCATGATGGCTCCGTTGACCTTCTCTTGGAGCGCGGGAGCGACAGTGTCCGCGTCCCGTCCGTCTGCCATGGCCACCAGGACGCACACGTCATTTACGAACGCAGTCACCGAAGCCGCCACCACCAGCCTGGAAACATTGCGTTGTTGCTATAAGTAAAAAATAAAAAATTGTTTGCATGCAAAACATCTGTAATGTTGCAGCTCACGGACGTGCCATATTTGAGAGTACTAGCGACCCGCCCGCCCGGCTTCGCACGGGTGTAATTTACGTGCGAAGCCGGGGCGGGTCGCTAGTTATATATATAAACCTTCCGTAAAAATTTATCTAACTGATGGTGAAAGCCGCATCAAAATCCGTTGTGTGGTTTAGAAGAAGTTAGCGGCCATACAGACAGACATACAGACAGACAGACGCGGAAAGCGACTTTAATTTATACTATGTAGAGATACGCAACGTTTAGTGTCCATTCTAAAAGCTGTTAACACAGCATGCAGCTATTTAATTTGTGGTATATGAAAATAAGGGCGATTTTGGCCCCATTTTTTTAATAATAGTAATTTTGGATAATTTTGTTTTGTGGCTCTTTCGTTTTTAAGCAGCGATTTGTGTTTGTTCTATATCTGGTTGTTAATATCTATTTAAGTATGTATTTAAAACTATATATGTAGGTATATCAGTCTCAGGCAGCCATATCACAATCCTTGCTTGGTTTGGGGTCAGAGAGACGTATGTATGCAATAATGTCCCGCATATTATTATTATTTACGACTAGCGGTCCGCCCCAGCTTTGCACGGGTATAGATTATAACCTATGTCACCCGGGGATAGTGTAGCTTCCCAACAGTGAAATATTTTTTTAAATCGGTTCTGTTGTTTTGGAGCCTATTCAATGCAAACAAACAAAATCAGATATTTCCTCTTTATAATATTACTAGCGGTCCGCCCCAGCTTCGCACGGGTATAGATTATAGCCTATGTCACCCGGGGATAGTGTAGCTTCCCAACAGTGAAATAATTTTTCAAATCGGTTCAGTAGTTTCGGAGGCTATTCAATGCAAACAAACAAACAATCCCCGATGGACCCGGGTATGTCCTAAAACTGCGACCAGAACCACCGGAGGATGGGCAGCAGCGTCCTATTAGTACACGGTGAACTTACTGCGATCCCCAAGCCGCCTGCCAAGCGTGGGGATTATGGCAACACCCCTCTTTAAGAGGGAGACCTTTGTCCAGCAGTGGACGTTTGATGGCTGCTGATGTGATGTGAAACAAACAATCAAATCTTTCCTCTTTATTAGTATCTATAGATTAATTTATTAAAATTAGTGTCACCAGAATGAGAGTCCAAGGTCGGCCATCCCGTCCGAAGTCCAGGCGTTGGCGAGGTCCTCGTCTGACATGACGTTGTGCTGCAGCCGCAGGAAGTACTCCGTCAGCCACACCGCGACCGCACCCACACTCAGCAGCACTGCAGTTTATACATTCTAATAAGTTCAATTTTTTTTTTTTATATATATAATAGTAGACAAACAAGCGACGGGCCACCTGATGGTAAGTAGTCACCGTCGCCTATGGACACCTACAATACCCGGGGCATCGTATATCTTCTGTGGGCTTGCAATGCAGTAGTACATGCTCCATGGTCTCGTTCTCCTGTAGACAGCCTCCGCACAGAGGACTATCTGTGGCTCCAATTTTGTATAAGTGATAGTTTAGGTCACAGTGACCTGCGATAGTACCTATCATCAGACGAGGGTCCAACCTAGTTAACTTTAGTAGTTTGTTAGTCACTCTCTTGTCTATTGAGGGGTAGAAAGCTTTTGAGTGTTTACAGTCTATTGCTTTTAAAATATTATATATTTGTCGGAGCGTACGCGAAGGAGGGGGCGCCGGTCCTACTAGTGATGCGCCAGCAACTGGAGCCCTTGTCTAGCAAAAAAACGATGTCTTTCCGAATTAAAATCAAGCCATCAAATAAAAAAGCAAATCAATAAAATTAGCCTGTTTTGCTTAAGTTCAGATTAAAACTTAAGGCATCTCACGGGTTAAGGCAGTCTCAAATTGAGGCGCTGCCAACCTGGTCAACTTCAATGCCGCTAAGACCCAGGCATGTCTGTCCTCCGACAAAAGGACGCCATTCCAACTTGAACGATTGAAAACGACTTTCCGGGATGTATCCATAACGATAACTGACTGGCTTATGCTTTTGGGCGTTGCTCTGACATCTGCCTTCAACTTTGGATCCTATATTGAGATCAAGGCTCAATGGGCTGCCAAAAGACTGGGTATGCTATCGAAGGTGCGTCGGTACATCACGTTGGTCGTCAGTTACCTGCGAGTGTGTTGGCGGCGAGCAGCGCACGCGGCTCCGAGTGCGCACGCGCCGCCGAGCCGAGCGCAGCGAGCACGCACGCACCGCCCGCGGCTGCGAGCGCGGCGCCGAGCAGCCCGGTGACGCCGCACCACGCCCAGCGGCGCGCCGGGTGTGTGCCTGCCTTTACTGCAATTGAAACCATAGTAAAACGTTAGTCCTGCTGTACTCACTCATCGCAACACCCTCTGGTTCTCATCCAACGAGGTCTTCAAAGGTTGCAAACACAGACTAGTTGAGGCGAAACGCTCTCGCTCTCTATCTGTCTGTCGCAGCGAGACTGTTTAGTCAGCACTCAGCATTCATCATAATCAGCCTTTTAACAGTCCACTGCTGGACTTTTAGCCTACCCCCGGAAGGGTGGTTGGGCCATATCCACTACGCTGGCCCAGCTGGCCAGGCCGGCCGCTGGCGGGTTGGTGGATTCACATACGCCATTAAATTTCTTCTCCGTACGTATATGCAGGTTTACTCACGATTTTTTCCTTCACCGAAAAGCTAGTGGTATGAAAATCCGTACATAAGCTCCAAAGAGCTCATAAGTACGGGCCCGGGGTTTGAACCCGCGACCTCACGCTTTCAAGTCTAGCGGTCTCCCAAATGGGCTACCACAGCTTATCGGCTTATTAGTCAGCATTATCATATCGGTTTCCTCTCGATGTTTTCCTTCACAGTTTTTGCGATGGCATCAAAATGCACATAATTATTTGATAAAGTATTATTTGATAAGTGATTGAGTGCAGTGCCGAGGATCGAAACGGGTGCCGTCAGATTGTAAAGCGCACATGCTATTGCTCAGCCACCAGCAATCACAGTTAACATCAAATGAGCTGTAGTATACATAAACAATTATATTTTACATCTCTACAATTGACCGAGCGGTAGCATATTATGTGCTTTACAATCTGACGGCACCCGTTTCGATCCTCGGCACTGCACCTATTTAACTTATTTAGTATCTACGTAAATTATGTGCAGTTTCAACGCCATCGCTCAACAACGGTGAAGCAATATATAAATCGTGAGGAAACTGGTATGTCCAAGAACCTTATGAGTTCAAAGACGTATGACATTCACCAACATGTACTGAGGTAGCATGGTGGATTAGGCTCATCCTCTCTCTCTGGGAGAAGGCCTGTATCCCAGCAGTGGGAATATGGAAAGGGTGATATAATGATGATGAATTGACATCTCATTTTGCACAATCATTAATCAATGAGTAACAAGTTAAAGTATAGTAAAATGCAATAGTTTCGAAATGAACTGCAACCGAGTGAATAGACAGATGTTATCTGCTAAACAAATGTTGGAGTGGTTATTTGGCAATAGATAGATCATTATCAGAGACTAACGACCGTGCTTGTGTCACACATTATGAATGGTGTGGGATACTTGGATGTCTGGTTATGATCTTATGATCCTACAAGTTTTTGTGTGTGGGTGAACCTATATTTGGTCCTATTTTTTTGCCTGATTGCTGCAGTAGTTTTTTTTTTTCATAGGTGGCCAACATGCTAACAGACTGCGTGATAGTAAGCGATCACCGTCACCTATGGATACCTGTAACACCAGGGGCATCACAGATACGTTTCCAACCGGTAAAGAGTCTATTAATAACTCTTTTGAACAACCTCATGCTATAGAATGAAATTTGTCAGGTAAACTCGTTATGGGGCGTAGGCATGCGTTAAGAAAAGCTTTTACGACACGGGCTAGTTAAGAGAGTCAAAAGGGTGTTGAAATTTTATAAAACAAACTTTATTTTTATGATTTTTAAAATTTACAGGTACATGAAACTAAATCGTGGGTGGTAAAAATGCGCTTCTACTGGGCCTGTCCATTAATTTTATTTTGGTCGAAGGCAACAGCTAGTATCTTAATTCTTAATATGAGTAGGTACTAGCGTTTTAATTGGTTATCGATTCAAGGGTTATTGTCTTGATAGGCAATTGTAAACATATTCAAATTGCGAAAGGTTAAAGGTCATACGTAGTATAGTAAGAAATCTTTGTTTTAAGTTAGTAGGTATATAAGTGTAATGGACAGGCCACATCGCTCGAAGAACCGATAACCGATGGGGAATAAAAGTTCTTGAGTGGAGACCACGAACCGGAAGACGCGGCGTAAGTAGGCCTCCCACTAGATGGACCGACGACATTGTGAGTCGCTGGCAACCAGTGGATGCAAAATGCAGGCTGTCGTTCAATGTGGAGGTTAAAGGGGGAGGCCTATGTTCAGCAGTGAACGTCTTCTGACTGATGATGATGATGATGATAGGAACATAAGTAGGTAAGGTAAGGGGAGGTTATTCCGTGATGCAGGTTAAGTCGTGATAATTTTTTTAAATGTTTGTAATTTATTTGCCTGTGTCGGAATTGAAGTAAAAACGCGTATAGGGATGCACTTAAGAGTGAGCGAGATGGTATTATGAATCTCAGCTACATAACGTTAGCAGTGAACTTCATGTCGAACTTATAAGGGTTTAAGCGCATTAGCTTGCGTTTGACCACCATCACGCCTGATGTTAAGCGATGGTGACTTAACCTGTGATACGGAATAACCTCCTCTTACCATATAATATAGTTAATCAAAAACTCACCACTAAAATCATGATTCCTCCACCCATACCCTAGGTTCAGCTCCTTATGTCCTTCAAAGAGGCCGAAGTTGATCCTGCCTTCCGAGTCGAGAGGGTTGGAAGACTTGGAAACCCTCCTGGCCCTGGCATCGATCCAGTGCGTCGTCCCCAGAGACGCAACTATCAACGCGATACACAAACACGCACCGAAAAACGTAGCAAATATCATCGAACGCTTAAAGAGATTCAACTTCATTTTGACTAAGATTCAAACCACTTTCACTGTCGAGTTCGCGCACTTGTCGGCAGATGGCGTTGCGTCACATTGCTCACAAAATCACGCTTCAATGGCGTTTTTGTTGATCATTTTCTAGTTGGTGGGATCTGCTTTGTGTTGACATGGTGAATGGACGATTTTCATAACAGATGTTTTCTTCTCACGGCGTGAAAGAAAATTCTGGAACAATAGAAGAAAATCGATTAAAGACATGTTCAATGTATGCATTCAATGTACTAAGATAACATTAGTTTGTAGATTGTACCCTTGCATCTTATGTCGAAGCTATTGGACATGAGTTCCAAAAACCGTAAAATAATATAATTAATGCCATTGAAATTATGTTTCTGTTGTTTTAAAATGTTGACAATAATTATCCTTCCTTATCGCTCTTTTGTGTATAAAGATATCTCTCTCTTTTTCTCTTTCTATGCCATCTGCCTCGGTCCTATACTCCTGGGCCCCGATTCAACTAAAGAAATTGTTTTTAAATTGTAATTGTTTCAATTTTATTTTATAAATAATTGCCTCAAAGCTTACAGTAAAAAAAAATATACTAAAAAAATACCACCACCTATTATTATAACTTAGTATAGAAAAAAAGCTATCAATTTTGAGGCAATTATTTAAAAAATTATATTGAAACAGTTACAATTTAAAATCAATTTCTTTAGTAGAATCCGGGCCCTGTGCTAATGCCCTGTCTAATTGTTCGACCCATATTGAATAATCACACGACATCAATCGACATTAAAATAATGTTATTTTGTATATGTTAAAATTAAATAACATAAATAAAAAATAATGTACATGAAATTAATTAAATAAATGAAGATTTTTTTTTAATTCTCCTTAAAAAAAAAAGTAAAAATAAAGAACATGACAACACACAGAAATATTAAAACAGTCATATATTACTATACCGTAGCTTTGCGAAATGACCTCTCGGGGCGTAAACCCGATGACGCAGATTCGAATCCTGCCGGCCGTATTTTTTTTTGTATTGTCTATTTTCTCTTCTCTATCTCTATCTCTACATAGTATAAATTGAAGTCGGTTTCAGCGTCTGTATGTCTGTATGTCTGTATGGCCGCTAACTCCTCCTAAGCCACGCAACGGATTTTGATGCGGTTTTCACCATCAGTTAGATACATTTTCAAGGAAGGTTTATATATATATCTAGCGACCCGCCCCGGCTTCGCACGTAAATTACACCCGTGCGAAGCCGGGCGGGCGGGTCGCTAGTAAAATTTTAATAGTAAATTCTAAACTGTAGAAATTCTAAATATTAAAAAAACCTCCGAATTGATATTCTCTATAATTTTCCGTTCTGATCAAATTAGCTAAGCTAAGAGTAAAAGCGTTTGTTTATAAATTAGCCTGGCGTTTATCCGCGCTCGCAGCATAACTTATTACCTAATTTATGTTAAAAAGAAACCGCGATTCAAACTAGCCACAGCTGACCGTGTAATCCGTTCAAAACAGAATTATAAAACGAAAGTGCGGTTTGTTTTCACTAGTTGAAGGGTTACGCAATCAAAACATTAGGGAATATCGCGGTAAGTAATATAGGTACTTACCTACACCTACCGGGTAACGACGGACATATTCAAGGATACTGTTTTGAACTATAACGGTTGTTCACTAAAGTTGAAAGAAGACTGAGACTGAAGAGTCTTCCCGTGAACATGGTGCATGTCATCATCATCATCATCAGCCAGAAGACGTCCACTGCTGAACATAGGCCTCCCCCTTTAACCTCCACACTGAACGACAGCCTGCCTTTTGCATCCACTGTATGCCCGCGACTCTTACAATGTCGTCGGTCCATCTAGTGGGAGGCCTCCCTACGCTGCGCTGGTGCATGTAACTGCGCCGAAATTTCGGGAGCTCATTCCACAACCTTACCACGGTAAATATCCCGTAAATAATCACATATTCAAGGATATTATTGTACCCACAGAATGTTTTTTTTTTTGTTGTTTAAATTAGAAACGCTGTCAAGGCATTTTTGGAAGAAATTTGTTGTAGCCAGTTGCACCCATATAAACGAAACGTCAGTCATTCGAAATCAGTTAGTAAGTAACTGTAATGCGGAATTCGACACGTTGATCTAAATAAGAATGTTCAATCAAGGTTCTGTCATAATGCCTGGCGAAATATTTTCCTTCTCATTTCCGTTCTATTTATACTTCTCTTTTCTGTGGTCGGGATACAACAAACGTATTTTTTCAACGTATTTTTGTATTAGCTCTAATGTAAAAATGGTAATACGTACAAGCGTCAAACTTGGCATGATTATAGTACACAGTACACACTTTAAAGTACATGACAACAAATAATGAATAATGGCCAAGTGCGAGTCGGTGACAAATTTCTGTTCTGTTTTAATAATAAAACCTAGTTACCTCTAAGTCAAAAAATATCAAATGGAGTGTTTTAGTAAACAAACGATGTAGCTTCTCATAACATGACCTTGAATGTTAATGCACGAAACCTGTCCTGTCATTGTATTAATTCGCCAGTGTGACATCTACCTACCTACGTTGGTTTAGATAATAGTTTTATGAATCAGAATTTACAAATAAAAATAAACGATGGTGCTTCGCAGGGAGAACATAATTAATAATAGTACATATACAAATAGACACACACACGCACGCACGCACGCACGCACGCACAATTTTACTGTGCGGACCGCTAGACTGTGGATTGCCTGTGTGGATGTTCCGGGATAATTACAATCTAAAGGTTGCGAGTGAATTGTTTTCTTCTAAGCAAGCATACTCCATCGAAGAGCGCAGGCGAGGGGGCCAAACCTAAGCCTATGTTCCAATATTTAAAAAAAAGTATTAGAATTAGAGCATGAGCAGCCGACTAACAACATTTAGAATATGAGGCGTCGCGAGTGAATTGTGAGTGAAGCTTGCTTCTAAGCAAGCTTTAGGCAGGCACCCGCAGGCTAGGTGGGGATTCAAACGCAAGCCTATGTGTCAATAAAAAAATCTAATAGAGTTAGAGCACAAGCAGCCGACTATCAATATTGCGTAGTCATCAACGAAATTCGATACATAGAAAGTCAGCTGCAAGTGTTTAACGTGACGAACATACAAATCCATCTTATGTCGGTTTCACTCCATGAGCATTACCAAGTCATCATGGTTAAGACCGCGAAACGATGCTTTACTGAAGCTTTATGTCGTTGACACAAGGTTGAGAATGAAAGGAATCAGGTATGGCTGATCTTCAAGCGGAACGTATGCTCGCTATCGCCTCTCGGGCTCCGTGATCTTCAAATTCAAATACTCAAGTATTTTGTCACAGATAAAAAATCTTCAGTTTACAACACTGTGGTCAGTAACACTACTTTGTAAGTGCGGTTTGTTTGTTTGAAATTAACCGTAGAAAAAAATATGCATCCCTACGCACACATAGTCATTAAGCTAGATGTGAAATCAAACTAAATGCTAGCCCACCTCACAAAGCCAGTTGTAAGTGATCCTGCCTTCTGAGCTTGGGGGCGTGGGTTCGATTCCCACCTAGGACAAACATTTATGTGATGAATATTTGTGTTTGTTCTATATATGGTTGTTAATATCTATTTAAAACTATATATGTATGTATATCAGTCACTGGCAGCCATATCACAAGCTTTGATTAGTTTGGGGTGTAAGTGAAAATGCGATGTCTGTGGTTCTGATAGAGTCAGTAGTAAGTGACAGAGTGGCAAGGTAAGCAAAGCGTTAGTCGTAGTCGCAAGATGGGTCAAAGATATTATCACTCATCAAACCTGAACTCGATTAGCTCAGGAACGAGACAGATGGCAGCAAGAGAGAGGCCAACCAGCAGTCATATAAAGAAGGCTGTGGATGATGATGAACCACCATCCGTCTAGGTCCACTGGCTTGAGTAGCAGTGACCTTCGTCCACATGTTATTAGCAGATGGGTGGGCAGGCCAGGCGGGCAGTGGTGCTCACCGTGCCGTGACGGACCAGTACCCGTTACACACACTGTCAAGGTTGACGGGATACGAGTTTGGAGTGCCCTACTGGATTATCGACAAACATAGCGGAGGACGCCTTGAGTCTCGATGGACTGACGATATACGTAAGGCAGCTGGGAACGAAAGTAAAGTGGGGTGCCTTGAAAGAGGCCCATGTCTAGCAATGGACTGTGAGAAGCTGATTATGACGATGTGATGATGATAACCTTCGATTTTTTTATGCTAGATGTATAATCTCTACATAGTATAAATTAAAGTCGCTTTCTGCGTTTGTCTGTCTGTATGTCTGTTTGGCCGCTAACTCCTCCTAAACCACGCAACGCATTTTGATGCGGTTTTCACAATCAGTTAGATACATTTTAACGGAAAGGTTTATATATATAACTAGCGAGCCGTCCCAGCTTCGCATGTAAATTACACCCGTACGAAGCCGGGCGGGCGGGTCGCTAGTACTCTCAAATGTGGCACATCCGTGAGGACAAACTGTTGAGACTACCTTATACACAAATATTACTTCACCATTGTACACAGTTTTCTGCAATGAAATTTTACTTTACTTTGGTTCGTTGTGATACTAAGTTGGTGGATATATTGGATCTATTTTGTTTGCCTCTTTTGGGCTTTCTTCGGTGGAGACGATGCAATGTTTTTGCAAAAAATTATTCATTTTTGGTAAAAAATTAATATTTGGAGTAGATTCTAATTTTAAGGTCCACTTGCACGAAAACAAACAAAGTACTATCTAGTTAGTCCAGATTAACAACTCAAGGCTTACATTTTTCTTTTATAGGTAACTAAAAATTCAAATGTAGAACCTCGTTTTTAGGGTTCCGTACCCAAAGGGAAACGGGAAACGGGTCCCCATAACTAAGCCTACGATGTCTGTCTGTCTGCCCGTCCTACCTTGAAACGGCTGTATCTTTCGAACCGTAATAGATGATCAGTTAAAATTTTCACTTAATATGTAAATGTATGTAGATGTAATGTTATGGCGAATTAAATAATAAAGTTAAAAAGTAAAAAGTTAAAGGGAAGTTCCCATACAAAAACATATTATTTACGTATTTTTGAATTTGCTGCAATTTAAAAACGGTAATACATACAAGCGTCAAACTTATCATGAATTATAGTAGGTAGAGGTACACACACTAAGTTATAACCACAAATAAATAAAAATTACAAAGTGTGAGTCGGTGACAAATTTCTGTTTATTACCAAGTTAAGCATCGTAGGGCGCGGTGGGTACTTGGATGGATGACCGCATGGGCGTACTGTTGTCTTTTTGCATTTTGTGGTGGTACGGAACCGTCAGTGCGCGAGTCTGCATCGCACTTAACCGGTTTTTTTTACTCTATTCGGAAAACAAACAGCTGAAACTAACTAATTATAGTAAGTAGATAGTAAACGCAAGCCATAAAAAGATTTCACTTATAAAAAAATATTATATTTAACCTCAGAATACAAGTATTTAACTAACACTCATATTTTTCTTTGGTTGTCACCTAGGCACTTTACTTTTGTACTAATTAATTACATAGTTTCACAGACCAATAAAGTCATTTTATCATTTAATTATTATACCTCTCGAGTCATTTACATAGTTTCAAAGTTCTCAGAATCGATATAACGAGCGCCAGTGACGAATCGTGTGCGTTCCGGTTTGCGTGACGAATACTGGGTCAGACATTCGCATGCAACTTTATGCTTATCGATTAAACTCGATTTGATAGAAATAAGTCTTGGTAGAATCGAGTAGAGATCGAGTTGATGTGATAATGAGGTCTCAAGCGAACGATTGCGATGATTTTCATTTCGTTTGCTGTTTTTCACACGCCTTTATTATCTTTACTTGTGACTAACCAACTATGTAAACAAATATTGGATATCGATTTTAACCTACTTTTAATTGTCGTATCTGATTATTTTGCATTTACTTACAAAAAAGCTGACCACAAATAGAGCTGATCATTGTAAACAATATTGCAATAGTAAGACACCTACTTTTCGGGAAAGGGACAGAGCATCCCTTCCTATGCCGACCAAAAACTTTAAGCGCTTATATCTCAGATCTTTAGTCGGTTTTATTAATCTTTATCTATGGAAGGAGTTATACAGGGTGTAAGGGGAACACTCTCGAAGCCAAAAGAAGGTAATTGTACTCATCATTATGAACAACTTTTAGTACGGGATCAAACCTGAAATCGTGAAAAAAAAAGCTGTTCCATACATTTTGTCGAGTGTCAATGACCGTTTTCTATAGGACAGCTGATATTTTTTTTCGCGATTTCAGGGCTGGTCCCATAGTAAAGTTGTTCATAATGATGAGTACAATTACCTTCTTTTGGCTTCGAGAGTGTTCCCCTTACACCCCTTATTATACTTGGTGTTTCTCTGAGGGGTCGTATCAGAACCAAATCACCGACATAGCTCAGCTGCAAGCTGAAGTGGCAACGGTCATAACTTTTCTTAAGGAATTGGCTTGCATTTGATCGCCAACTCGCCCGATGTTAAGAGATGATGGTTGATGCGGTCTACGATGGAACACGCTTGCCTAGAAGAAACCGATTCACTCGTGGTTTGAAGACACCCAGATTGTAACTATCGGAGAAAACTCCATTGAGGCAGTGTATTCCGAAGACATTCGTACAATAAAAGTGGAATCAAAGCGCAGAACCCTATAACCGTTGTAGTAGAAGCCTTCTAGAGTGGAGACGGCGAATCATAAAACGTAGTATAGGATGCCCTGAGACTTGTTAGTGACGATATACCTACGTAAAACAGCTGGTAATGGCTAAAAGATAAAAACCGAAAGATCGGGTTGAGTTCTCTTGATGGTAAAATTAATTGGGGAGGGCTTATGTCCAGCAGTGGGCTAGTATAGGATGATAATGATATATTTTGCACTTAGCCTGATATTTTAGCACCATACACCTAAACGAAAACCCATTCTCTGGCGTCTCTAGGTATTTGCCTTGTAAGACGCAGCGTAGGTGCCCACTAGATGGACCGACGACATTGTGAGAGTCGCTGGCATCCAGTGGATGCAGTCGTTCAATGTGGAGGTTAAAGGGGGAGGCCTATGTTCAGCAGTGGACGTCTTCTGGCTGATGATGATGATGATGAGGTATTTGCCTCACTGCGACGAGAAACTGAGGCAGAAGCCAATTATCGCCACAAGGAAGTCTTAATGACAAATTGTCACGTGGTAAATAGCAACATTTTTGTAATTCTTCTTTCCCAAAGTACTCAGTACACAAATTAATGCCCGCATCCGCTCTCACGCTACCGGCTGGATACTGGGTCATATCTTACGCAATTCCATCGTAAAAATTACCGCCTTCTCGGTAACTCGCACCAAATAACCGAGAGAAATAGATCGACTCACTCCATACTTTCTACCCAATGAAATATCTTTGCAAAGACAAGTACGTAACTGATTTCCAGAATTTATAGATTATGGACTGCTGTACTGCGCGTCACCCTGAGGCTGCCAAGGGACCCTGGTTTAGTATAATAGGCTTGCGTTTAGGTGCCACCTCGCGTGATCTACAATGCCTCGGTCTACGATAGAGCACGCTTGCCTAGAAGAAACAGATTCACTCGCGACTTGAAGACTTGAAGATTGTAACTATCGTGAAGACGCACATTTAGGCAGTGAATTCCACAGTCTAGCTGTGGGAATCCAAGATCTTAGTACGGATTTTCGGAACACCAACTACTAGTTGTCGCTGCATCATGCCTGCTCTGGCAGTCCGATGAAATAATTTTTCTAATCGGTTCAGTAGTTTCGGAGCCTATTCAATGCAAGCCAACAAACAAATCCTTCCTCTTTATAATATTTGTCATCATCATCATAATTTCAGCCATAGGACGTCCACTGATGGACATAGGCCTCCCCCATCGATCTCCAAAAGGGCCGGTTGGAAGCGGCCTGCATCCAGCGTTTCGCTGCGGTCTCTTTTAGGTCGTCTGTCCATCTTGTGGGTGGACGGCCTACCCTGCGCTTACCGGTCCGTGGTCTCTATTCCAGAACCTTTCGGCCCCATCGGCCATAATATTAGTATAGATAAGTAATTATAGTTTTTAGTTTTAAATTCATTATACATGTTGATATCTACATGTGACGACGTGGTCACACAGATTTCTTAATATTATTATAGGTAGTTCACATTTCACGTCGCCTTCCATATCGTGACATGACCTACCTTACCTATCACAGTTAAAATTTATATCAAACCACTTTCAGTCCACCTGTCCAGTGAACCGTGGGGCTGTCTCTGGTGGACGATACAAATGCTTGGATCAATTTCACTAACCTCCATTGTACTAGTAAGATTATGACACAGCAAAGTGAAATAAACTGAACCAACAATGCCTCAGGAGCGTCAACTGTGACGACAATAGCTCGGTGTTAAACTATCTGTGGATTTGCAACTTTATTTCCAAATAATTAAAGTTGATGATATCGTTTGATATTTTCGTAGACATGAAGTTATTTGAGTAGATATGGATGCTTGAATTCTGCGGACCCACCACAACCTTCTACAGTATACTTATTTCAATTTCATATTGAACTTTGTCTCGCTCTACTGTTGAGAGCCTCGCTGCCTGAATTTCCCCGATAGTTACAATCTGGGCGTAAAAAATCACGAGAATCAGTGCTCCATCGTTATCGGTCAAACGCAAGCCTATCTTTCTATTTCTATCTATATCTAGCAGCGAAAATATTGTGAAATTGAAATATGACTGCTATGAGGTGATGGTAGAGTGACCAAGGTCGCACCTCTGGGTAACTTGTTAGCACCACTGAGCTGGATTCGCTCCGTCCTCAGTATAAGTCAATGGTTATTAACTCAGATCAGACAAACAAGGGAGATATGCCTTAGTACAATTACCATTCATCTCCAAATGTCTTCGTGTTTCATAATAATAAAAAATCACTATACTGCTAAGCCGCTATTTATAACGCAAAAACTGTACTAACTGCACACTAAGAATCTTGTAGCGAACACCAATAAACTAACCAATAGTCCACATGCAAAGGAGAGGGCAACAAGTTCGTCTGCAAAGTGTTTGAGTAAAGATGCTTTCGCACCCGCCACGCCACCTTACCACATTTCCCTTGTTTATGTGATCTGAGGTTATTTAATACCTATTTTATGTATGCTCTTAAGAATGATCCGACACGCACCAAACAACACGGCAACCGACTTCACACTGGTGCGCAGTATGCAGTAGCACCAGTGAGTTGGTACCATTGAGCGAGTTCATTCACCCCGTCTTCAGTATAAGTCAATGGTTACTAACCTACCCATTACTAGGTTACTCAATCAGCGTGCCCAATCAATACGCACGGCTACAAACAAACAACGGCCAGTGTAAGTAAACTGCCGGCCATTGTGCTAACTGTGGTGCTGTTAACTGCATGCAGTTATGTAAGCAGCCAACCTCTACGGCGAACTGAGTACTTTTTAGGGTTCCGTACGCAAAGGGTAAAAACGGGACCCTATTACTAAGCCTACCATGTCTGTCTGTCTGTCTGTCTGTCCGTGCGTCCGTCCGTCCGTCTGTCCTACCTATTAACGGCGTCAAACTTAGCATGATTATAGTACACACTCTAAAGTATAACAACAAATAATAAAATATGGCCAAGTGCGAGTCGGTTAAAAATTTCTGTTCACCACCTTGTCTAGTTCGATCACTTTTTTCGAGAAAAGTATTAACTTATGTTTACTATAATTTTCTTATACATACATAGGTATAATTGCCATCTGCTATCGCGTAGAATAACTTAATTATTGCATAATGAGTACTATATTTTTGCAAGAACTAAAAAAATGGTTTTAACTGTAAGTTAATGAGAAACAGTAACAAAATAAAAAATAAAATAACCCAAAAAATACTATTAAAAAATCCACAAAAACTATCAAAAACAATGTTTTTTTTTTGTAAGTTGGCAACCCTAACCAGATGAGTGTTTGAAATGCTTCTGTTATATTGTAATCGCTAATATAACTGACAGACCAACAATCAGTAGAGTTTACGAGTAGATGAAGGTCATGCAACATGTGACGCGTGATTAATATTCAATGACGTTTAAAGCGAAAACATACATTTTTACAACTCTTAACATAAATTGTCTAAACACGTTTTTTTATGCCATAAGTGGCTAGCAAGCCAACAGGCCGCCTGATAGTAAGCGATCACCATCGCCTATTGATAATGTAACACCAGGGTAATACAGATACGTTGCCGACCTTTAAATACTAATTAATGTAACCCCATGTTATAATGCTACAAGTTCAAATTAAAATTTAGATTTAGTATTAAGTAGTAGAATTTAGTTTAAAGAAATAAAAAACACGATTACTGCGAGGGTTGTGAGATTCGTCTGCATGTCAGAAATATCCGAGGCTGCAGCAGTACCTAATGGAGACTTTTGTAGACGTATTTTTTTTTTGTTTGTTTGTACATGATAATGCACACCAGGGCCGGCCACTGGCCCCTACGCGAGCACGTTAACAAGACGATCAATTACGATTCTGCCCTACGCGCGATCGTTCTAGAAAGTAGAAAGTGAAATCACACACGCCCATATAAAATTGCGCGCGAAAAGAAATTAAAGGCATAATAATGGGTCGATTGTGCCACATTACTGTGGGAACTTTCAGATGGGTATTACGACGTATAATAGGTTATGGACTGCATCGTTTGCGTAATTTCTTTCGGAGGCATGCTAATTGAAATGAAAATTGTTTTGTTTCAATTATTTGTCCCCACGCAGAGAGCTGCAGTCGAATATAGTATAGGTAATACCTTACCCACAGAAACTACTACCGGCCGACACGAAAGCATCGGAATGATGTCTCCATCCTTGTTTCCGGGTAGCAGTTTCCCCATTACTTAAAGGGTTACCATTTGCAATATCTATACTCTCGCTAAAAAAGCCGGTGGTAGCCTATTTGGGAGATCGTTAGACTTGAAAGCGTTAGGTCGCGGGTTCGAAGCCCGGGCCCGTACTAATGAGCTCTTTGGAGTTTATGTACGGATTTTCATACCACTGGCTTTTCGGTGAAGGAAAACATCGTGAGGAAACCTGCATATGTACGGAGGAATTCAATGGCGTTGTGAATCCACCAACCCGGGCCAGCGTGGTGGATATGGCCCAATCACCCTTTCGGGGGTAGGCTAAAAGTCCAGCAGTTGACTGTTAAAAGGCTGATTATGATGATGATGATACTCTCGCTTGGTTGAGTATTTTGCTTTTTTATTAGGATCAGGATTGGTAATTGAAACTAGTTTATTGGCATTGGCCATCCCGGAAGCAAACTAGGGGGTAGCATACAGGAATATACGATAAATCAATATAAGCTCGGCTTCGATCTTGGGCAAGATAGTTTGAATCCTACTTATCTCATTGTCACGGCGTTTCTCGACCCTTAGATGCCGTACAGATTATACTCTTAAGTTCCATACACTGGAAGACTATGGAACGTGTCCCCAACAACAGTACCCGTACAATGTACCTGTAAGCTCTTGATCTCTTTTGACTTTTACACAGTCTCAAAATCTTTTAATGTAAACCACTGTTCACCGGTTTCATCGACATTTCATAGGCTTTTAATAGGGCTTGATTTACCATAAGAAACGGAGGTGAGGAGCAACTGGGATGAAGACAGAGTCAGGCAGGGGTCAGGGCATCACTTAGCCGAAACGGAAGCTAGGCAGAGTAGGCAGGCTAGAGATGAGAGCATGGTAGGCGTGGTATTGAGCGAGGTGGGAAATTTATGGAAAGAGATAGGGACGAAATGGGAACGGGCTGAAAAAGAATTGTGAGAAGGCAGACTGAAATGAACAGGATTAGATAGATAGATTAGAATGATAGGTTTAGATTACATTACAGGACAGATGTGGAATACTGGAGCAGAAAGGGGGGACGAGAGTGGAATGGAAGTTGGGACAGATTCGGAACTGAAATGGAGAGGGACTAGAGTGCAGTCGATTATTGGTAAGTTGATTTCTTTACTACACAAGCGTAGCTGCGGGGGAAAGCTAATTATAAATTTTTTGAGTATCACCATAAAATTTCCTATGACTAAATTGCACATATTCAACCTTAAAGTGTATAATTTTTATCATGTTTCATAAAACAAATGAAGCATACGGTTGATGTTGAAACTGTGATTGTGTTAAAGTAAAGGGAGGTCACCCGACACATCAAGAATAAGTTGATGTTAAATGACAGTGTGGCCATCACTTAAATATCTAGATGAAACTACAGTAGTATATTAATGTAAAGGTTTGTGTGAAAAAGAAGTGTGTTTGTGCGTAACTGAAGCCTGTAACAACTGAATGGATTTGAATGAAATTTTGTATGGACGCAGTTTTTTTTTCTTATTAATATCGTATAACTTTATGATAATTGTTGACATGGATGATTTTCATGCGATAATTAGACAGGAAAGTTGCATCCCTACAACAGGGAGTGCAAGGCAGCTGCAGCAGTATCCTGCAAATGATTGTTGCCAGAATGGACAACCCCATCCAAAACCAATGATGGGTATTGTAATGGTCGAGAAGAAAATGAATTATTGTATAACAGTAATTGTAATAAGATGAATAAGATTGTATTAAAATTTAATTTGAATCATGATTTAATGGTATTCTAGATGTTATTTATTTTTACATATAATTTACAAGTTTTTTACATAGAAAATAATTAAAAAACCGGACAAGTATGAGTAGGACTTCTTTAGGAGTTTGACGCATCCATCAAACGGAACCATCAGAGAAAAAAAAAACAAAAAAAAAGTTTGAATATTAAAAGACAAACTTAACTGTGTAGATTAATTTAGTTAGAAGAATTAGATTAGTTTAGTTTAATATAATATATTTTTACTTAGCGTATTTAATTTAATTTAGTTTAGTATTAGTTTTTAGTTATCGCGAGAAGCATCTTAATTTTTCATTAAAATTAAATAATAATTTACTGTGTAGTGGACAATAAGGTTCTTCCATACATACCAACTACAAAATGTAAGTTTGTAATTGCATAACTATATTTTCTATATAAGTGGTTCCCTATTAGTTTTTCCTGCGTACCACTATCAAACATACCAAATCCATTTGCAGTCCGGTCCGGTGCAGACTCAGTTTGTGAGGACCAGTAAAGTACACAATACTGTCTTTATTGCAGGAATGATAAATAAAAAATGAAATACTGGTACCGGGATACTGATAAAATTATCTTAGTCAAGATATTGCCGCGCGTTGCGTACCCCTTGATGCAACTTTGCATACCCCTAAGGGTACGCATACCACTAATTGGGTAATTAATTTTTCCTTTATACGTACCCCTTGATGCCTTGATTCCTTGTCTCACAACTACATATATAAAGCCTTATCAAACCAAGGAATAGAAAACAAATACATTAGAATTATAAAAAAGATATATAGCAATAGCACAGCAAAAGTACAACTAGAGAAAATTGGAGAAGAATTTAAAATCCAAAAAGGAGTCAGGCAAGGGGATCCTCTGTCCCCCAAACTATTTTCGGCTGTGTTGGAGGAAATCTTCAGAAATCTAGATTGGGAGTGGTTAGGAATAAATATAAATGGATGTAAACTATCCCACTTGAGATTTGCGGACGACCTGGTACTGTTTGCTGAGGATCCTGACATTCTACAAGAAATGCTTAAAGAACTGGCAACAGAGAGCAGGAAAGCAGGTCTCACAATGAACACCTCCAAAACAAAAGTTATGACAAATAGGCATAAACAAAATATTAAAGTGAATAACCAAGAGATAGATTATGTGGACGAATACGTGTATTTAGGACAAATAATTGCACCAAACTCGCAGATGGATAGAGAACTACAAAGAAGAGTAAGCAACACCTGGGCTCGTTACTGGTCACTAAAAGAAATACTGAAAAATAAGGAAATCCCAATGTCAGCTAAACGTAAAGTGTACAACATGTGTATTCTCCCAATACTAACTTATGGATGCCAAACCTGGAGCCTGACAAAGGCTCACAGCCAAAAACTTAAGGTATGTCAACAAGGGATGGAGAGAAGCATGTTGCACATTAAGCTGAAGGACAAGTGGAGACTGACCAGAATTAGGAAGGCTACAGGAGTGACAGATGTCTCGCGGAAAATCAAGCGTTTAAAATGGAGCTGGATTGGACATGTGGTAAGATCCCCAAAACAAAAATGGACCAAAGAAGTCATGTCTTGGTACCCCAGAGATGGGAAGAGAGCAAGGGGACGACCACAAAGAAGGTGGGAGGACGACCTACCAAAGGGGTGGCGTAGAACAGCAAGGGATAGGAAAGAATGGCGACTTCTAGAGGAGGCCTATGTCCAGGGAGGACAACCTGATAGTGGAAATGGTGCTGGTGATACAGACTGAATATGTATATTTAAGTTAAAAATAAATAAACAAATATATATATTATTATTTATAAGGTGTTAAACATAAAATTATATAATAGTACTGTAGAGTTTAATATCAGAGAATAAAGGCTATTTTTATTTATTTTATTTTTTATAATGTGGTGTGAGATTCTTGCCAAATTTCATATGATTTTCGGTCATCGGGAAGTACCTTATAGGTTTTGATGCCCTTGTGAAATGGCAAAATATGCGACATTAACGGTCATATCTTTTGATTGCGTTGACTTACAAGTTTTATTTTTTCACTGCTAAAAGAAACCGTAGACCTGAGTAATTGGTATAAATTTCAACTTGATAGCTTTACGAGTTTCTGAAAAAAGGACATAAAAGACAGACTGACGGACAACAAAGTGATCCTATAAAGGCCTTGCTGTGTCCAGGGTGACCCTTAAGGTGGTGATTCACCAAAACGGCCTTACTTATTAAAAAGACAACACTTTTAAATTATTATTGTCCTACAAATATCTTGAATATTAACCTATTTATTTATTAATTGGCATCACTTGTATTATAAGTCTTACCCAAGTAATTGTCTTACCTCTATGAAACTTTTGGTCAGTCATACAATAATATATAAACCAAGATTGAACGAGCTTGTAGCCCTGAGAATACTTGTCTCAAAACAACAAAAGTATCGTTATGTGAAGGCTATTGTCGTAAACAACATGTACTATCAAAAACAAGTATTTATCCTTACTCTTACCTGTTATACGAAGCCTTGGGTTAAACTTTCGAACAACTTGGGAAGACTCGCTCGCTCGAAGACTTCTTGTTGACACAAAAACTTGAACAAATTAGCACAACAATGTAGAACACACTGATCGTCTTTGCTTGATTAAGAACAGAAAATATAAGATGCCTTGGTTAAGCGAAATGCGATATGACGTTACGCAAGCTTTGCATAAACACAAAATCCGCACAAATAACTTTATTTTCCCGTAAACTTTTTATTTCCTAAAAAGTTTATTTTCTTTCTACAAGCAGACGTGCGTCGACGACGTGATCAATTGACAAATGACAATTACATTACCTTCTTCAGAAATCAACTGACACTGACAATGTCACAAATGACAATTATGATTGTTTTTTTTTATTCTAGCCCATTGCTGAGGATACTAAAGCTATTAAGGTTATACCGCCTCGTATTCTGTATTTTTCCTGTAATATGAGTAGTATTGTCCCAGCAAAGTAGTGGAGACTTTACTAGAGGCACTTTTATTGGAGTTTTGGAATCGACATGAAAATACATGTTTCACTCACAGACTAAGTCTGTGGTTTCACTCCATTATTATCACTTTCACACGTTCAAGTACATTCACGAACACAAATAATCCACAAGTTTTTTTTCTATCGCCCTAAAATGTATTCGTCGTAAAACAATATGTAAACCGTAGCCAAAGTAAGTAGCTAACAGACGTGACGGACTTGGCTGACGAGTTTACCTCGCCCCTTTCAGTTTTTAAGTCTTTTTTCGGTACTAATTGCTAGTTTAAGGCAGATCCAAACTATGTAAATATAAAAGCTAAAGATGAAGCCCATAATCCGATGCTTTTGTGTTGGTCGGTATGAGATTCTTGTGAGCAGGGCAGTAACCTGCGGTCTTTAGGCACAGGTTGTGGTTCAAGATGCAGTAAAGTTTGTTCTGTGAAGTTGGGCCAAATGAAACCAATATTTTCCAGGCTATCAGTTTTATCCATAAAATACGATGGTTGCTACTTCACTTAACTCTACAGATAAATTGGTTACACTATAAAAGCTTACCTTCATCGAAGTATTAAGGTTGAACGTTTCACCTTTGGCAGGAAATAAAATAGTTATTTGTCCTTATTATATAGCTAAGCCAGGTAATTATTATAAACGATCATGGTGTTTGCGAAAATTTATGATTATTCTTTGCATACCTTATTAATTACATTTCTCCATTAACCGTTTGCTTTAGTTTCACAAACACGGCGATCATTTACAGTAATTACCCGGCCTAGCTACAAGGACAAAAAAACTGTGTGAAATTTGAATTTCCCGCCAAAGGTAAAACGTTCAACCTTAAAAATCGTTTTATGGAATGGAAGCCCTACGATTATTAGCTAATTTTTTTACTTAATAATCAAAGATGAAACTACTTAATAATAGTCAACAAAAAATAAACCCAACATAACTTTTGTTTTTATTATCACAATATCTCAGTGTCAACCTTAGATTATAGCATCCATCTTATCTGTATAAATTATTTGTATAGGGGTTGCCACTTTTTTGAAGAAAAAATGTCGGGGTAACTGGCCGGTCATTGTTGACGACAACGATGAGGGACAATTAGTTTTGTTCAGAAAATATGCTTGTTGGCTTGTACCTTAGATCAGATAAACATGGAATATAATATAAGATAAGGGTATAATATAAGTAATAAAATGTATGAAACCCGAAAACATTTTAGCATAAACGATAATTGTATTAAGGCTGTCTTAGGTACAAACAGAAAGATATGTCTTGGTAAGGCATATCTTACGTTTCTTCAGTTTGTCTGATCTGGGGGGTTAGACAAGAGCCACTTTCTGTTAGCGTTATCGCCTGCGGAAAGATGAAATTGCATGAAAATGACATTGACAATGACATTCGCTTGAGAGATGTTCTCTCAAGCTAATGTCATTTTCATACAATTTCATCTTTCCGTAGGCGTTAACGCTAACAGAAAGTGGGTCTTGTCTAACCCCCTGAACTTATACCCTAGTAATCTACAGATAAATTGGTTGCATTCTATTGACAAACATGAAGTATACAACATAACAACGATAATTTGTAACTTTGTAAAAAATTTAGAATCAATAAACTTATATAAATAAATCAGTTTAAAGTATTAGCTGACGGCAGTGCTCCTAGGGGACAATGGCATCGATTCAGATGCACTCTAAACTAAACTAAATTTGACAGCACTAAAATTGTTACCATCCTTCTCTTACATTTTAAATTGAAAAGAGGCATATAATTTTAGTTCTGTCAGATTGGTTTAGTTTAGTGAGTGGTATGACAGAACTGACGCCAATATCTTTACTCTGGGTATAGGCAAGAACGATGATGACCGAGCGGTAGCATGTGCTCTTTATAATCTGACGGCACCCGGTTCGATCCTCGGCCCTGCACCAATGACTTCATCATCATCATTTCAGCCATAGGACGTCCACTGCTGGACATAGGCCAATGACTTGTTAGTACTAAATAAATTATGTGCTGTTTCGATGCAATCGCTCAATAACGGTAAAGGAAAAGATCGTGAGAAAACTGGTATGTCTAAGAACCTCAAAAGTTCAAAGACATAATGACATTCACCAAGATGCACTAGATTAAAAGTTGCTAAGAAAATATGTGATTCATGGATTTGTAAGCGTTTATTCCTTTTTGATAGTCTTGACAGGTCGCGCTCCAAATATACTGGACCCTACGCGCACGCTGGTCGCTCCAAGTTCAATCTGAAAAATGTAAACCATATTATTAGATCGTATTATCATTATTGAATGTAGAACATATACTAGGGAGGGGCCTTACAGCTAGCTGTTTTGAGCCATTCAGTTTAGGCGATTAAAAAAGTCGCGGGATGGTATTTGGGCGTGTTAAGGCTCACGTTCACGTGAATTTCCGAACAGCCCAGTTTTAGCGCTAAATTGAAACGCGTAAGGAGTTGGCCGAAAGTTGTTCCATACATTGCTGGGTTGAAAGCTATTCGTAAACTCATTCCGTATTTGAGTGAAGCAAGTAAGTAGTACTGCCGATTACTACCGATTTTAGTTCCACTGAGTGATCCGATGGAGGCGCTTTACTAAAATGTATGGAACAACACTAAAACGAAAAAAAGGTTTCTTAAACTATCAAAAGTAGTACTAAAGGTGCATGTCGGTCATTGACCTCTAGCATAGATTATAGCTCTCAGGAAACAAGGAAGGAACTACAA
The DNA here is from genome assembly GCA_932305915.1 of Agriopis marginaria. Taxonomy (NCBI): domain Eukaryota; kingdom Metazoa; phylum Arthropoda; class Insecta; order Lepidoptera; family Geometridae; genus Agriopis; species Agriopis marginaria. The sequence continues at coordinate 11,583,309 of OW029914.1, read as the reverse complement.
CAAGGATGGAACAGGTTGTTCCAATCCTTGGCCATCTGGATAAGCAAAGTAGTATAATTTTTTTATTATTATTATAAATAGGCTTGCGCTTGGCCGCCAACTCGCCTGATGTTAAGCGATTATGCGGTAGTAAAATATTTGGTAACATTTGTTATGTTATAAAGTGACTAATATTGTTTAAACACCTATTGTTCATGCGTTTTTAAATGTGTGTATGATTAACTTGTAAAACACTGTTTTAAACTACCACGGTTGTTCATTAAAGTTATATCATTACTATATTGGGAGCTCATTCCACTACCTTACCATGGTAAATATCCCATAAATAATCATATAGCTTTAGTGATTTACTTGTGTTTTGTGCAAATAAGTTATCTTAATCTTTAGTATTACAATTAAAAACTTACAGCATGTTCGTAATCAGTAGACATCCCCATTGAGAGCTCTACCTCCTTAATATTAAGGTTCAGTTTCTCGCAGACCTCCTGCCTGCACTTGCTCAGCGTTATAAAGTCTGGGTTGGGCCCCAGTGTCACGTCGTAGTCATATTGGCCGATGGTCATGAGACCGCGGAAGTCGAACTGTGGACACTTCTTCAGAACATGTTCTACTAATGTCGCTGATTCTGATGGCTCTATCCCATTCTTAGCTGGAAAGGACAAGGGAATTTAAGTAGAAAGTAGTACAGATAACTGTGCCCGAAAGTTCCACCCGCAAAACTATACACATAGGAAAGACATTTTTTAGGGTTCCGTACCCAAAGGGTAACAACGGGACCCTATTACTAAGCCTACGCTGTCTCTCTGTCCATCCGTCCTACCTTTAAACGGCTGTGTCACTTGAACCATAATAGTCATTTGAAATTTTCACAGAATATTTTTATTTTATTATATGTAATGTTACGGCGGATTAACTAAGAAACATTGGGCCATTGGGGACCGGGAGCTCACCTCATTTTCAAAAATCTTTCAGAGCACCTGGTTAATGCGACGCGTGACCAAAATGCTGGCGTGTTTCTGGCTCAACGCATAAGCATTGCCATTCAACGTGGTAATGCCGCCAGCATGCTGGGTACGCTGCCAACTGGTAATGGGCTTGAGCATTTGGATTGTCTTTAGACCTTCAACGATCTAAAGACAATCCAACTGTATTTGTAGTTTTAGTTTTAGCTTGTATTTTGTTTAGTTAATAAAGGCACTTGCCCAGGAAAAAAAAACTAAGAAATAAGTTAATAAGATTTTCTTGAATCATAGCTAAGAACACTCTCGATCAAGTCACCTTTCAACCGAAATAAAACTAAATCAATATCGGTTCAGCTGTTTGGGAGCTACAATACCATAGACCTTTGATAACATATAGTTCGGATTTGCCTTAACCTTATTTATTTATTTGATGATAGGCGAGCAGCGTAGGCTGATGTGCCTTATCACACAGTGTCAAAGTTTAGTATTTATCTGTAAAGATTATCTTCTAAATGTGAGCTAGTACTGAAAAAGTCCGCCCAAACTGAGGGAGCGAGGTAAACATGTATTACACACTGACATATTCTTATTAGTTCTACAAACGCACACTTCAATATTGAGACATGTGGCCGCCTCTAGTGGACAAGCCCACCCGCTAGTACCGGTTTTAGCACTACCAGCGCCCTTGGGCGAACGGCGGCGATTTTTTTTACACACCTTCTTCTCCACTAGTATTAATCTGCACCATTACTTTAAGCTTCTCCTCTTCTTTTCTATTCTTTACCCACTGTTTGTGCAAATTGTCTGCAAGCTTCTCCGAATCCACCGTCTGAACCACGAACAATCCCGGAGAACCCAGAAGCTTGTTAATTTTATTTGTTTGTAAATGCCCAATAAAGTGCCAGCGGATTTCTTTGCATTTTTCTAGAATTAATGGGTCACTAGCCTTGTCAGCTAGTTCGTTTACATAATTTTCGCCAAAGTCTCGTTGGCCGGCTTCGTAAGCTTGGACGATCAGCTCAGGAGGTTTGATCTTTGACACGGCTATAAGTCGTGGAGTGATGCTGGGTAGATCCTGAAAATATTGATTTTTCACGTACTTTATTAATTTAACCCTAAAATCCTGTTGATAACCTAAAACGAGTAATTTATTTTAAGCATGTTCAACTCTTATTTAACTTTATACTTATTTAAAGGGTTTGTTGTTATTGTCATACACACCTTACTCCTCCTAGCGACAGCAGCTTCGATCTTAGACAAAACTGTTTTTAGTCCGTGCATTACGTCTACTTCTGTGTTATCGGCAGACATAGCGTAACCAGAACTACTGAAAACAGAGGAGATAATCACGTAGTGAAAAAAAATTGATAAGTTGTTTTATTTTATTTTTGTTGATTCAACAAAATTCAAAACAAAGTTAATTTAATCCACTGACACTTCACACTGACGTTAATCTATTCTACCTTGACAGCTTAGCTTGACAGTTATTTTTTTGTTACCTTTTTTCAAGACTGGATACTGAGTCCTTAAGTCGCCGAAAATATGGACAGACCGATATAGAAACATTTTGTGTACGAAAGCAAGGTAAACGAAGACTAATGTACCTTTAGATAGATGAAGGTAAATGATTTTGTTTACATTATAATAACATTTTATTCAAGTTGTTTTTTTGAGCTCTAATGTACTATAATGTAGTAAGATTCGAAAGATATGAACGAAATAGTATCATACAAGCGATTAATTAATAGATCCTAAAAAACAACACTTAAAATTAAACATCAGTCTGACACGATCAACAAAAATTGTAACATTTGTATTGTAACCCTTAAAATTTCACTTTGAATTATTTGTAAAATTGTGTACAATGGAAATTCGACTATTCATAATTTCATAGAGATAGAACATTATAAATGCTTCATTGTGCTTCATCGTCAAAGTTTAAATGTAGGTACGTTCAATCAATGGTATGTACCAGTATGTACCGTGTTGTGTTGCGCGGAGTGGAAAATGGAAATAAATAAATCAAGCAGTGTTCCACACAGTATTGTCTTCTGTGTTCAGTCTACGACCTAAAATCAAATATTTAAAACTTCGATCAAGGATGTGCATCCTAGATTTAAATACATCTACGTCGTACCTACAACTGTGATGAGAAAATACAGTGTCTGTTTCAGGGGCAGAGATTGTATTGTAGTGTCTCAGTTGCAGCATTTAGGTATTATGTATACATTATCTCAACAAACCTACATTGAAGTTCGCTGCAGTTGACAAGTTCCAGACTTTTATAAAAGGTACTCTTTTTCCATAGGCTAGAATTATTGAGAACTGTGTTGATTGGACTTTCTCATCGGCTTTGGAAGTGTGACCGAAAATATGGAAAAAATTGTAGAGAAACTTAAAAGAAGAGCGGTAGAGAAATTTCAGGAATGCCCAATGAGTGATTATAAATCAGCAGAAGTACGTTATTTAGAAAAACATTCACGATCAGGCACTAGAATTAAACCATATGGATGTGAATTATGTGATTATAAATCAGCACGAGTAAGTACTTTAAAAGAACATATGAAAACTCACACTGGAGAAAAACCATATAAGTGTGACATGTGTGATTATAAATCAGCAAATGCCCAAGATGTAAAAAGACATACACGATTACACACTGGAGAAAAACCACATGAATGTGACATGTGTGATTATAAATCAGCACGAGCAAGCGATTTGAAACTACACATGAAAATACACTCTGGAGAAAAACCATATGAGTGTGACATGTGTGGTTATAAATCATCACGATCAAATGATTTAAACCAACACAAAAAAACACATACAGGAGAAAAACCATATAGCTGTGACATGTGTGATTATAAATCAGCACGAGCAAGTGATTTAAAACAACACAAGAAAACACATACTGGAGAGAAACCATATGAATGTGACATGTGTGATTATAAATCAGCACAAGCACAAGATTTAAAAATACATTCACGAAAACACACAGGAATAAAACCATACGAGTGTGACATGTGTGATTATAAATCAGCACGAGTAAGTACTTTAAAACAACACAAGAAAACACATACTGGAGAAAAGCCATATGAGTGCAACATGTGTGATTATAAATCGGCACAAGTAAGTAATCTAAAACTTCATATGAAAAGACACACGAGAAAAACCATAAAAGAATGACACCTGTGAATATAAATCAGCATAATATCCAAATGCTTAAGATAAGAACAACACATTCGAAAACATGCTGTAGAAAAACCAACTCAGTGTGACATGTGTGATTATAAAATAGCACTAGTAAGCAAGATATTTAAAAAAAAAACACAGTAAAAAAACCATAATAGGTATTATGTGTCAAAAGTGTGATAAAAAATATTCAAAAAACACGCACTGGAAAAAAACAAATTTAATGTTTACATAAAGCAGTGTTTTCCAGACATTTTTCTGCCATAGCCTGGTAACTTTCATACTGTCCCTTCGTGACCCACTCAATAGTGTTAACCTCAGCTGGTTACAGTTTTATTGTATGTAAGATTGTAAGAAGTATGTATATATTACGAGATACAATATGTATTACAATTAAAAATGTTTTTATTGTAATTTTTTAGACATATTTCAGTATGATGCGTCGATCGAAAGTATTATCTATGTCTTCTGTGGTATTATTTTAAAACAAGGCGGGAATGCTGCAACCCTTTGTTTTATATTATAATAATAAATAATAAATATTCGGGACATTTTTGCACACACGGTCATCTGACCCCAAACTAAGCAAAGCTTGTGATATGGCTGCCAGAGACTGATATACATACATATATAGGTTTAAATACATACTTAAATAGATATTTACACCCAGATATAGAACAAACACAAATGTTCATCACACAAATGTTTGTCCTAGGTGGGAATCGAACCCACGCCCCCAAGCTCAGAAGGCAGGTTCACTACCAACTCGACCAGCGGGCTATATTGATGGCCCGGTACCAGGTCGAGACCCACAAATGGGAAACTCTGATAATAAAGGATACCAGAACAAATGTAGGTTAGGATAACTTATCATATTGAAATTTTTAACTGATTTTATTGTTATAAATAAAATGTGTGAAAACCACGTCAGTTTCTATACTAAGATTTTATTGTTGACTGATTTGGTTCACTTAGGTCAGATTCCACTTTCGTGAGAATAAATATTAGGCTGTTATTTTTCTCGCCTGTTGGTAAGCGACGATGTGGTCGAAGATGAAGCATGCAGACTTGGATACCTATTCACTCACCTATTCTTCGGATGTTAAGAACACTGTCCATAGTCACAGGTGGACTAGATAACGGATGTCTATAGAAATGTTATGAAATTATGTATTTACAAGTACTGCCAATGATTTTTAATCAAAATGTTCCATAACTAATCTTTTAGTACATAATAGCACACAGAAGGTTCACTTCGCGAATAAATTTTAATAAATAAGGACTCTTTGGATGTGTATTCATCAAAAATACTGTCGGGAACGAGCTCAGAGGATCGAGTGGATGTGAATAGAGAGAGCCGGGGAGAGTGGCATAAACAAAGAGAGGCCTATAGGCCACCTATAGGGTATACCCAGCAGTGCGTCACTCAGGGCTGATGATGATGATAATGAATCGTATCTATAAATAAACTAATAGTTCGCTACGAATAGAGTTAAAAAAGCATTCCACTATCATAGGTTTTATCAATCTATATGCACTATGTCTAGAACCCTTAGATAATGTAGTTCATCAATCATCGTCAAAGGTAGAACCAAAATCATACTAATATTATAAATGCGAAAGTGTGTTTGTTTGTTCCTCTTTCACGCTGCAACGGAACAACGGATCGACCTGATTTTTTGCATTGGTATAGTTCAAGAGCCAGAGAGTGACATAGGCTAATTTTCATCATCATCATCACTATGCGGTTGAAACCGCGGGGCGCAGCTAGTACTAGAATATAAATAAAAGGTTACAAAGATTCCATTATTTTTTTTTATTGCATCTTTCGTTCGCATTCACACTGTAGTTGTACTGTACATTGATGGTATTTATAGAAAGAATCAATGGTAGTACCTATTGTACCTGTCAGTAAATAAATCGGCCAAGTGCGAGTCGGGCTCGCGCACTGAGGGTTCCGTACCACCACAAAATACAATAAGGTTGTCCAAGTAACCAAATTACCAGTTATTATAACGCCTTCCAATCGTCGGAGTAATTTGCGTAGTAAATTATTTACTACCAGTTTGCTACAGGTGCTCGATAATCAAAGTCGAGTATAATAACTTGGTAATGAACAGAAATTTATCACCAACTCGCACTTGGCCATTATTTATTATTTGTTGTTATACCTTAGAATGTATACCTACAATCGTGCCAAGTTTGACGCTTGTACGTATTATTGTTTTTACATTAGCGCTAATGTAAAAACAATACGTTATAAAAAATCGTTTGTTGTATTCCCTTTAGTTTTTACTTTTTGACTTTTTTATTATTTGTTAGTTAATCCGCCGTAACGTTACATCATCATCATCATCATCAGCCAGAAGACGTCCACTGCTGAACATAGGCCTCCCCCTTTAACCTCCACACTGAACGACAGCCTGCCTTTTGCATCCACTGGATGCCCGCGACTCTCACAATGTCGTCGGTCCATCTACTGGGAGGCCTCCCTACGCTGCATATAATAACGTTACATATTCTGTGAAAATTCAAATGGCTGTCTATTACAGTTCGAAAGATACAGCCATTAATAGGTAGGATGGACAGACAGACATAGTAGGCTTAGTAATAGGGTTCCGTTTTTACCATTTGGGTACGGAACGGAACTCTAAAAACGAAAGACGAGGCGGTATGGCCATAACAACGTTAGCCTCTCAATTACTTGGCAAAAAGCAAAAAAACTGTTAAAGTCAATGCCAAATTATTTAAGCAATCAAAGTCAGTGCAATAAAAAATCGATTTTATTTCTCCGTTTGTTTGAGTTTTCCTCAATGGAAAATCTAGTTTTCCTTAGAAAACTATGATATTCAAACGCTTCCTACTCAACGACTGATGTTTCAATAAACATGAACGTGTTAGACAAGGCCGAAAAAGCCTTAGAGTTCTTAAAAGCTAACGAAGCGACAGCGAAGTGAGTTGATACAAAAAGTTTATGAAATATTTATGAATACTAGTTTATTTAGCTGCTTAGTGAGTGTTTACGTGTTGATTACAGATCGCACGAGCTCCAAGCAGCTGCTGGGACACTAGGCAGGTGTCTTGGAGCATTAGGAAGCCGGCCAAACTACGCGCGGCATTATGCTAATTTGCTCCATTCTTCCATACCTACGTTGTTGTTTTTAGCTAGCAATAACAGTGTAAGTATCCTGTCTAACTATACAATATTGTAGCTTTTGGATTAAAAAGTCGAGTTGATATTAATTGAGTACCAATCTAGAAATAACATTCCTAATTTGTTCATGGATTATAAAAGTTTATAACAATGTTCTATAGTCTCTTAGGAAAGTGGTTAGATTAATTCTGAAACGCTCAGCAATCAATCATTAGGGTCGTCTCCCCCCTATGTCGTGGAGGGTAAGAGATTGGCGGCGAAGTGTGGTCTCACTGCCGAGGCTGTTCTGGGGGTACAGTGGCTCTTCAGCAGGCCTAGCATGGGCTGTGGATAAATTGTCTTTCCAGCAGGCCTAGCATGGGCTGTGGATAAATAGTCTTTCCACCGTTTTTATCCACGCCTAGACGCGACAAAGCTAGAATATGGATATGTTTGTCTTTTTCTCGCGGGATAAAAACGGTGGAAAGATAATTTGTCCACGGCCCATGCTAGGCCTGCAGCGTTTTTATCCACACCTTGATGCGACAAAGCTATAATATGGATACGTTTGTCTTTTTCTCGCGGGATAAAAACAGTGGAAAGACAATATGTCCACGGCCCATGCTAGGCCTGCTGGGAAGTTTTCTAGGGCGAGTGCCCTTTGGCTCCTCAAGCGCCCTCTGTGGTCCTGTGGAAAGGTTCGAGAAGATTTAGCGACCCTCCTGTTTACTACCAGGCAGCTGATGGAGATGCACGCCAACTTGCGTCTCTTTCCGGAGAGATTGTCTGCTGTTTACTAGGATACCATGTGAATATTCATAATTGAAATTACTGCTTGGTCGGGAATCAAACCCAAGACGTCATAAGACAAATGCCACTGAACAAAGGGCTGCCACTGGTTGTTGACAATGAAAGATTTAAACTTTGTGATTTTTGTGTATTTGGTTTCAGGCGGAAGTGAGGCTGGTTGGCGATGAGGTATTGAACCGAGCTGTAGTCGGCGGGTTTGCATTCCACTCTCACAAGACTAACATTCTACTTCAGAACCAAATAGAGCATACGAAGAATGCAAGGTGAGTTGTCAGTTGTTAGCCAAACGTAATTCTATTTTAAATAGTAAAAATATAACCCTACAAATAAAAAATTGCACCTAATATAGGTACTAATAGAAATGTTTTTTCTTTCTTTAATTAATTTAGCTACAAAATGAGTGATTTTGACAATATTATAACACAGAGATAACTTTTTTTACTTGAATATCTATACCGGTGCGAAGCTGGGGTGGATCGCTAGTAATTAATATAAACAAATGGCATGTTTTCAATGTTGATCGGGACATATCACACATATCAGTCTCTGGCAGCCATATCACAAGCTTTGCTTAGTTTGGGGTCAGATGACCGTGTGTGCAAAAATGTCCCGAATATTTATTTATTATTTATTTATTATTTTATTTAGCTAAAATAAGTACCTTTCGCTCGACGTTTCGACCATGTTACAATGGCCGTGGTCACAAGCTGACTGAAAACTGTGGGTGAGTCCGGCGAGAAGAGCGGGTGTTCAAATTGCGAAAGTTTAAAAATTACTAACAAATGTCATGTTTGGTGAGCAGTCCTATGATATTGACCTGAATAGCCGTTGTAACAAAAGTATAAATTGTTGATTTATTTATCTTCCCTTCTGTCACGGACATACCATATTTAATGCCGTCTGCCTCTTAGTTTAAGTGGTTGAACCATTTCTTGATACTATTTGGTAAGCCTGTGTTGTCTGTGCCTTTTTTTTTTTTTTATTAACCTATACTGTCCCACTCCTGGGCAAAGGTCTCTCCCATTTCTTTCCAGACAGTGCAATCACCCGCCAGACTTCCACTGTATCTGGAACGTGTCGAGGTCATCGCGCCAGCGTTTTCTAGGCCTGCCTTGGCTCCTTCGTCCGTTTTCAGGCACACACTGTGTGATCCTCTGGGCCCATCTATCAGGGTGTATCCTGGCCACGTTACATGTTCATTGTTTTTGTTTTTTTGGCAATAAATATATCTTATTCTTATTATTCTTATTCCTTAACATCACAAATATAAAACTGCTGGTATCAGCTAGTGTAGTTATATTTGTAATTTCAGATGGATCCGAGCAGCCCTATCTCGTATCTGCCTCGGCGAATGTTGGCTCCGGCCCGGAGTGGGCAAGATCCGCTCACAAGCCCAGGCCCTGTTCCCGCGCCTGACTGAGATAGTCTCGCGGACGACTGAGATACAACTTGTTGTGGAAGCGCTGGAGAACAACTTGCCACGAATACTTACAGCACTCGCTGAGTATACTACTGATGAGGAGATTGCCGGTGAGCTTGTCTGTTTGTCAGCATGTCCTACTAATTTAGAAGTATAAATAGTTTTTTTAAACCATTGATAAAAGAGCTGTTAAATTTTCAAATGGCTGAACCCTCATTCACTAACTACAAACACGCTTGTAACGCGGTGCGTTACGTTAACGTCTAATAAAAGTTGACCTTTATTCCCGAGGGAATAGAGGCTAACTTAAGAGGATATTTTTCATAATTCATCATCATTAGCCAGAATCCGTCCACTGCTGAACATAGGCCTACCCTTAACTTCCACACCGAACGATAGCCTGCCATCTTCATCTACTGGAGGCAGCGTAGGTAGGCCTCCCACTAGATGGAACTAGTGATTATAATATACTAAATATGTATTGTGAAAAAAATCCCTGTGGTTCCAATAAGTACAAAACAATTTATCAATTAGTTAAACGATTATTATTTTTGAGTGGTTTTAATAAATATGAACCTACTACTACAGATGTATTAGCTTAAAAAAGATTCAAGCATGTATCTTTCATATTATCTGATCCCCACTCAACTTTAAATATATGGCGTTTTGTTTCAGAGCTATCGAAATCTCTTCTATGTCACGTAGAAAGTGTGGAACCAGCCGTGCGTCGCGCCGCGGCGGCTTGCGTGGCGCACCTCATAGCGCACCGCGACACGCTGCTCACAGACCTGCTGGCTGACGTCTTTGGTATTTCATCTTTCTTTATACACCATAGGTGGCAAACAAGCGTCTTTAACAAGGCGTCTATTAACAGAACCTTCTCTCAGTGAGAGAGAAAGAGGATGGACCCTAGTCCACCATGCTGACCCATGCATGTTGGTAAATATCATGTCTTTGAACTTTTGAGGTTCTTGGACATACCGGTATCCTCTCGAGGTTTTCTTTCTTTGGAGCCAACCACAACTTAAATATTCTTATTTCAGTCTTACAATAAACTCTCTCTCTCTCTCTCTCTCTCAATCCATATATATATATTTATATCACTACATAGTATAAAACAAAGTCGCTGTCGCTGTCTGTCCATCCCTATGTATGCTTAAATCTTTAAAACTACGCAACAGATTTTGAAGCGGTTATTTTTAATAGATAGAGTGATTCAAGAGTAAGGTTTATATGTATAACTAGCGCCCCGCCCCGGCTTCGCACGTAAATTACACCCGTGCGAAGCCGGGCGGGCGGGTCGTTAGTATATATATATATATATCTACAGCAAAAATTTTTATTTTTGGATTAAGACAAGACTATGCTCCCGTCTGACTTGTATGGTCAGCTTCATAATAGTGTCAATTGCATGATAGAGAAGCTGTGGCCGCTGACATCAGAGAGCCCGGTGGTGCTGGGCTGGTTCTGTGTCGTCAAAGACGTGCTCCAAGTCAACGATGTCTCCAAGTTCATTGAGAACAACCTTTTCACTGTGCAGGATTATTTGGAGGTTAGTTTTATACTAGTGATGAAAAGCTAATGTCGTAGAAGTTCTAAAGTCCATTGCTATATTTATACTAAGATTTATTTTTAACCCCCGATGCAAACAGACGTGTGTTATAAGTTTAACAAGTGTATCTGTGTATGGCATCATAGCTCCTAAACAAATGAACCGATTTTGATTTAGTTTTTTGGGTTGTTTGTTTGCATTGAATAGGCTCCGAAACTACTGAACCGATTTGAAAAATTCATTCACTGACGGGAAGCTACACTACCCCCGGGTGACAGGTTATAATCTATACCCGTGCGAAGCTGGGGCGGACCGCTAGTATCATATAAAACAACACAATTACAACAAACACAACACACTTTACAATTAAAAACTTACATTTTGTAGTTGTTATGTATGGAAGAACCTTATTGTCAACTACAAAGTTAAATTTGTCTTTCAATATTTCAACTTCAGTTAGTTTTTTTTTGGACCAGTGTCCAGGGAGATCCCCTGTCTAAGGAATGTGTAGGGTGAAATACTTGTCCCTTTTTCCAGTTGTACCAGCTATGTGTGAGCTACATAGAGCAGAGCCCCGAGCACAACGTCCAGAACTGCGTGATGGAGTGTCTCACCACGCTGCTGTCCTGCTGTCCCACCTCTTACACGAGGGCGCTGCTGGACAAACACCCTAAACTGGTCTGCTTGGACCAGAGGGAATGTGCGGGGAATATTAGTGAGTACCACTCAACTTCTATAAGGAGTTTCTCTATGAGATCGAATACGAAATGAGGAGATCTGTAGACGAACGAAAGTCACCGACATAGCCCACCGGATTAGCAAGTTGAAGTGGCAGTGGGCAGGGCACATATCACGCAGAACAGATGGCCGATGGGGCCGGAAGGTTCTGGAATGGAGACCACAGACCGGTAAGCGCAGCGTAGGACGTCCACCCACAAGACGGACAGATGACCTAAAGAGACCGCAGGGAAATGCTGGATGCAGGCCGCTTCCAACCGGCTCTTTTGGAGATCGATGGGGGAGGCCTATGTCCAGCAGTGGACGTCCTATTGCTGAAATGATGATGATGAACATTTCAAGAGAATAAAGAAAAGCGCCATCTACTGGTATGGTTGCGCTTCTCTTGAAATATTGCGAAACTAGACTGCGATACTAGCGCTACGGTAATTTGTAGAACCCTTTCGTACGCTATCTGACTGCAGCGATTACAGAAGTTCGAGACAACCTATAAGCACGCTCAAATTACGGTGCCATCTAAGTTTATACCGTTTTTAGGCAAATTTCCGAGCTACGCTCTAATGTTCCGCTATTATCTTTCCTCTTAAATACTATCAATAATTATATTCATCATCATTTCAGCCGTAGGACGTCCTCTGCTAGACATAGGCCTCTCCCATCGATCTTAGATTTCATAGGTAACGTTCTTCGAGTGTATAGATAATATTTATTAAGTTTGTACGGAAACCTCAGCGTGTGAGCCCGACTCGCACTTGGTCGGTTTTTAATTATGTCCTTTTAGGGTTCCGTATCATCATCACCATCATCATCATAATCATCAACCAGAAGACGTCCATTGCTGAACATAGGCCTACCCCTTTAACCTCCACACTGAAAGACAGCCTGCCATCTGCATCCACTGGATGCCAGTGACTCTCGGGGTTCCGTATCCAAAGGATGAAAACGGGACCCTATTACTAAACCTACGCTGTCTGTCTGGTCTTGGCTGGTTTTTTACTCGATCTAGCCGATGTGTTTGTAAATCTATGACATGGCGATATAGTTAGTAATGGGTATGTTGTGTACAGCGGGCCCTCTGATAACGCCCCGGCGCTTCGCCCCCCTGCCCCGCGTGGAGCGCGAGCCGCTGGAGCTGTCGTTCACGGGAGCGCTGCAGCTCGGCAGTGTGCTGCAGCTCAACACGCCCAGCCTGAGCTGTGAGGACCTCACTATACAGGTACCTGATTACTGCGCCGGCGCACAGGAGCGTCACGTTACATTTTGCCATGCAAGACGTACATTTCGGAGAGTGTGCATCGGATCTGCATGATCTAATTCCCTCCTCCCATTTTTCTATCGGACTGTCAGAGTATGCACAAAAAATCAACACCGGCTTATGGTTGATATTCCGAAAACCCGAACGAAGCGCTTTGATACCACTTTTATTGTGCGAACTGCTAGTCTGTGGAATGCGCTGCCTGAATGGGTGTTCCCCGATAGTTACAATCTGGGTGACTTCAAATCACGAGTGAATCGGTATCTTCTAGGCAAGCGTGCCGCATCGTAGAACGCATCGTCGCTTAACATCAGGCGAGTTAAACGCAAGCCTATTATTTATTTAAAAAAAAAACAGTCTCTTATGTAGATGGTATATGGAGACTGAAGGAACAGCCGCGCATTTGCTGCTGGACTGCAGCAGCGTGGCGATTCAACGAAACACTATCCTCGGATCATCGAGGACGCTCTGGGAAGCCTGCGAAGGCATCAGCGAGCTGCTGGCTTTCCTGGAGGAGACCAGGTGGCTGAACTAGCCGCAGCTGGGTAACGCAAAATGGGTCAATGAATAGACTAGTTGCGAAAATTGCCCACACAAGTAACGAGTAAGATGTGGACTAAAAACTCTGACATCCGGGCCAGCCACTCTCCTCTTTTCTTCTTTCTGAATATAGGTACGGCATTATATTATGGGGAAACAGCGTAAACGCAGAAGATCTCTTCATTCGTTCCGTTTTTAATTAATAAACTACCCCTACTGTTCAAAAATAAGTTAACAAAAAAAACATAAAATGGAAATTAAAACAGCATTACTTAACACAATAAAACATAACATGGAGCATTCTGTATTCCTTGCATAGCGCGCTAGCGCTGCGACTGCTGTACGATTAGGTTAAACTTTGTATTTGTACTAATATGTATTCTGTAGCTAAACTATTCACAACCGGTTTTACTCCGCGATAAACTTGTGCCTACAACAGCAGTTTGGTGTGTTCGTTTCATTTAATTTTTTTGTACAATGTAGGTAATTAGATTTAATTAGATTAAAAAATATATATATATACTATACCGAGAACCAGTTGTCTGGATAAATCTAACATAGGTTTTAAGACAACTTACTAACTCGAAATGTAACGTACAATGTGTTTTAAAAAAAACAAAATTATTGCTCAGAAAAAGTGTATCTGTATTCTGGCCAACATAAAATCCCCTGACATTACTATTACAAACTTCCATAAGTCCTTACAAAGTTCCATAAAATACCCCGAATTCTTTAAAAGAGCAACCGACAAGTCACGTAAAATCAGATCACAATATAGACATAAACTTTTGAACCGAAATCTAATTTAGGAATTCATAGTTCTGGCCCTACATCTGTGGCTGTAAAAATATTCAATAAACTACCAAATAAAATAATACAGCTTCATAGATGTTCTCAAACGTTTCTTGGAATCTAAATGTTACTACACCCTGGACGAATTTTTCAAGGATAACTTTGACGATGTACAAATAGACCGTTCCGTTCTTTCTGTTGCCATACCCTAACAGGGTCATATGTATGTCATTGTAAGATGTAAAAACATGTTATTTAAGGTTTGCATGCATACATATGTCGCAATGAACTCGTTGAGTATTGAGTATATTCAATTTCTTTTCTCAGACGCCAGACTCCCCAGAAAGCGAGACGGAGCTAGAGATGAACACGGAACAGCTCTCCAAGGAGCTGACGGAGAAACTTCACGAGTACGAAGAAACAGAGCAGAAGGAATGTGACCAGGTGGACTTCGGTCAAGGGGCAGCGGTGGATGGATACAAGGTAAGGAAATATGGAGGGATATCACATAATGCATGGCATCACATTAAGTGTTGACCTCTAGGTACATTTAGATTCTAGAGGAGTCTGTGATAAAAAAAAAATATGTTATGGGTAAAATGATCCCCTTTTGATTTAGCATAGTACTACTATCTGACCCTGTAGACTAGAAGATGGTATGGCTATTTCTTCACGGGGTGATGCGATATCTATTCGACCATCAGTACGCGTGAACCAAACTGTGTTTTATTGCGTTATAATTAAGCACAGTTCAGTTCACGCAGAACGCGATCGCGTTAAGTCGAGTGATCGATCGATTTGCCTCAGTCTGTGTGAGTTAAATTGTGCTCTATTGCATTGTAGTAAATCACAGTTTTGTTCGTGCGAACTGTCATTCGATTTTTCTCGCCTCCACACAACAGAAAATATTTTTTTTGTTTAAATTACAATGGCTGTCAAGACATTTTTGTAAGAAATTTGTTGTAGCCAGTTGCACCCATATAAACGAAACGTCAGTCATTCGAAATCAGTTGCGGACAAAGAACTCTGAGACCTAACCCAAAAAGGTAAGTTCAAAGTTATGTGGTAAGTCCGCATCCAAAGGGATGCGGAGTTGGAATCGTTGATCTAAATATCAATCAATTTATTCTCATTTCCGTTCTATTTACTTCTCTTTTCTGTGCTCCACCCTTAGTGTTGCATTATGCTAATTAACTTGAGTTGGCAGGTCAACATCGGTTCATCGACAGACGACGACGTCCCTCTCAAGTTCTGCGCGAGGTTGCTCGCTTCCAAGTTCCTTCTCACCGGCAACAAGGGCGGCTTGATATCTGATAGGTGAGTCTAGTTATCATCAATTCAGCCATAGGATGTCCACTGCTGGACATAGGCCTCCCCCATCGATCGCCAAAAGGTCCGGTTGGAAGCGGCCTGCATCCAGGGTTTCCCTGCGGTCTCTTTTAGGTCGTCTGTCCATCTTGTGGGTGGACGTCCTACGCTGCGCTTACCGGTCCGTGGTCTCCATTCCAGAACCTTTCGGCCCCATCGGCCATCTGTTCTGCGTGATATGTGCCCTGCCCACTGCCACTTTAACTTGCTAATCCGGTGCACGCGGTATATCTATCACAAATGGGAATGAAAAGAGAGTGAAAAAAACAGGAGAAAAATTATGTCCGCGTTAGAGCGAGATGGAGAGACTTAAAACTAAAATTCTATCTGTATGCCTTTGCTCGTAGACCGAGTGTGTACCCCATAAATCTTCATAGACTGGACCAGAGAGGTTCGTCACTTAGGTCTGCTAACAAGGTCTTCCGTGCGCACTAGACCTTAATCTGTCCATTAGTCTCTTTGTTACCTTTTCACGGCTAACTCCCGCCATAAACTCGCAGAAATTCAGTACAAGAAGCGCAAATAATGCTTAAAATATTCGACTCAAGATAGCAAGTATAAGAACGTCAGCATTTCGCTGACAGATTGTTATACTTATCGTCATGGGCATCTCTTACAATGGGACCAACTCTAAAGTCTTGAAAAAAATGTTTCATAAACTTTCGTCAAAAATCAATGACCTTTTTCTTAGGAACAGCTGATTATACTTCAAGATTTTAGGGTTAGTCCCATTGTGAGAGATTTTCATGACGATAAGCATAACAATCAGTAAGCGAAATGCTGATGATCGTTCAGTCGCAAATTACAATGGTTATGTACAATGACTCCCTTTCGGCTTAGTATAACAGTTCTAAGTAATCTGAACATTCACGTACATAAAACACTAGTTCGTAGCTGTTTTTACATTGTAGGTCAATAAGAGTGTCGGTGAAGGCATCAGCACTGAACTGCCTCTCCGAGATACTGAGGCACTACCCGCAAGCCATCACCCTGTACTTGGACAAAGATGCGGATCTCAAGAACCATAACATTTCAGGTAAATTTCTTTAGCACGGGAAATACGTATTTGAAAAATCTAATTTTTGCCTCTTGTACGGTATATACATAGAAAAAATACCAACGGTTTTAGTCAAGGGGGTGATAGTCTTAAAACGCCTTGCTGATTGGTGCGTTTTGGTGCGTTTCCCTAACACGTTAAATTTTCCAGAATAAAAAGTATCCTATGTCACTTTCCTGCCTTCCAAATATGTCTAAGCAAAAAATCATGTTGATCCGTTGCTGTGTTTCTATGTGAAAGAGGAACAAACATACAAACACACACTCAAATTTTTTATAATTTTTCCCAATGTTTTAGTAGACAATCAAGAGACGGGTCACCTGATGGTAAGTGGTCACTGTCGCTTACAATAGCCTGGGCATTGGCGGTGCATATTAGTGACATTTATATTAATAGTAAGATGTTATAATTCCAGGGTCAACCGAAGCCACAGACTCCAATCTAGACAACACAAACGACTTCATTCTCGAAAGAAACGTTTGCTACCAAGAATCTCTATCCGACTCCTTAAGCCAAGATCTACTCAAAAGCGTCGACAGCAACTCACAGCGAAGAGAAAAACTCGAAAAACTAGAAAAGTCCATGGAAAGCGAACAGAAGAGCTCCAACAAAGACGTTCAGAGCACAATTTTGGACAGCAAGTACGCTAAAAGCGACCTTATAGTCAGTGCAATGAGTCAAGACACAAATATGACTAACAGCAACTTCACAACCAATTCAAATACGACCGACCAAACGACAGGATACCCTATGTCGAGCAGCGGAGATGTATTATCCTCTAGCATCGACTTAGACATGAAGTTTGATCATTTTGGGGAATCTCCCATCAATTTGGATACACCGAAATCTGTAAAAGATACTGTAACAGTTATAAAGCAGCCAAAAGAACATAAATATGAGACGGAAGATGTTGAAATGAAGTGTGTAGAAGAATGTGGGAAAGAATTTGAATGTCAGCACATGTCTGACGTATTTACCCTTCTTGAGGGTCATAGTGACACCCAAATTAGGGGTCTAGTGAGAATCTGTGTTGGTAATTATTTGGTGTCTGCATTGAATTTGGCACAAGGGGATTATAATAGGTGGTGTTCGAATTCGCTGCCTAAAGATCTCGGTGATTGCATATGTATTGAGAAACTAGTTGAAATTGTTTTGAAGGTGAGTTCTAACGACCAAAATTTCTTCAAAAAAGGTCTGAACAAATTTTAATCAGATATAGCTAACAAGTATAAATTGAAAATGTTTATAAACAATCTTCGATGGAAACCAAATTATATTTTACATACATACACTTGATACTAAAATTCAGTTGCAAGATTTGACCCATACTAACAAGGCAGGTGAATCACATCATCAGCCAGTAAACGTCCACTGCTGAACAAAGTTCTCCCTCTTGGGGTGTTGCCATAATTCCCACGCTTGGCAGGTGGCTTGGGGATCGCAGTACATTCACCGTGTACTAATAGGACGCTGCTTCCCATCCGGTGGTTCTGGTCGCAGATTTAGGACATACCCGGGTCCTGGTTAAATAAAAGCGTTAAATAAAACCTGGGCCTTTTCAAGGCCAGAGTGAATAGGTATCTTCTAAGTTTGCGTGCTTCATGTTCGACCGAATCGTCGCTCACAGTTTACAGGCAAGTTGGTGGTCAAATGCGGACGTATCCGCGTAAAAAAAAAACTTGTAAAAATCTGGGTATATTTTCCAAATTGCAGGGTCTCTCCGACGAAATCCATTCGACAGTGAACCATACCCTCTCTGCTTTAGCGGTACTATCGCCTGCCCTCGCCGACACCGTACATTGGAGTTTACTCATAGACATTCTGAACGCTCTCGTCAACGTGGAGACCAATGGATACTGGCTCTGTAAAGTGAACCTCTGCAAGCTGTATGAGAAAATGCCTTATCAGAAGTAAGTGTGCCTGTTGTAAGATGGTCCCTATTATTATTTCAGCTTTAGGACATTGTAACCTTAAATTATTTAGGTACCATTTAGAATTTGTACCGAGGTTACACGACTAGCTCGAGCATGATGAGGGTCTTCGTCCTAGAACATCATTTGTAAAGAAAAGACTTTGTCCAGTTTCTAGTTTCGTCTTCCTTCTCGCCTACGCGTAAGGCGTTGTCTCTATTTATTGCTCAGCTACATTATAGTGTCGTTCGGCCATGCGCCCTCTATCCCATATCGCGAGTATTAGTTAGCACTATGGGTATTATAGTGCTAACAGACGCTCGAACGCGGCTGACCTCAACCGCCGTCTGACCAATGGGAGAGAAAGAGAGGGAAATATGATATTCTCACTCTTTCTCTCCCGTTGGTTGGACGGTGGTCCGTCAGCCGCGTTCGAGCGTCTGTTAGCACTATTAGAGAGCGCATGCTGGCTTTCAAGTTCTTAGATGTTCCGATAGGTGTCTCTTATTCGGTTTGGCTATTGTGAAATATTATGAAATATATTTTTAATTGTTACAACATCCACTACTAGACATAGCTATCGATTTCCAAAAAGGCCGGTTGGAAGCGGCCTGCATCCAGCGTTTCCTTGCGGTCTCTTTTAGGTCGTCTGTCCATGTGGGCGGACGTTCTACGCTGCGCTTACCGGTCCGTGGTCTCCATTCGAGAACCTTTCGGCCCCATCGGCCATCTATTCTGCGTGATATTATGTGCCCAGCCACTGCCACTTCAACTTGCTAATCGGGCGGGTTATGTTGGTAACATTCGTTCGTCTACAAATCTATTCATTTCGGATTCGATCTCGTAGAGAAACCCCGAGCATAGCCCTCTCCATAGCTCGTTGAAGATCGTCCTTATAATTTTTTTTAAAGGTATGCAAAAAAATTAAAAAAAGTCTTTTTCTCTGAAAAAGCTGTTTTTTTTCGTGATGTCAGTGTTGGTTTCATTATATTTTTTTTAATGCCATAGTTGGCAAACAAGTTGCCTGATGGTAAGCAGTCACCGTCGCCTATGGATACTTGTAACACTAGAGGCGTCACAAATACGTTGCCGACCCTTTAGGACACGACTATCTCGATTGGTTTATAATGGTGATTACTTTAACCCCTTTAAGCCTTAGCATACCGTTTCCGAACAACCCTATCGATCACCGAAGCATCAGGCAGGCTTTTAACTATTGCGAAGATAGTTAGAGATGCGTCGCTGTAAAATCGCAATAATCTTTGGTTTCATATTGACTTCAGTGAAGATGACCTTTTTTTTTGTAAAACAGCTGATTTTCCTTATTTAATATTTGGTCTCATGGTACAAGTTGTTCATAATGTTGAGTACAATGATGTCCAACCTTGTGTTTACATTGCAGGTTATTTATGTTGTACCCGGATTACCACAGACGCAGCAGACGGATAATGGATACGTTAATACGTCTCCTGGCTGACCAGGATCAGAAAGTAAGGAACGCGGCGTCACAAGCGATAACCAGGTTAGTTATCTTTTAGGTATAAAGCCACGAGCAGATCTATTACGTTTTACGTCCCAAACAAAGTTCAATCACAGTGTAATTAATTTAATGCCTGCCCACTAAGGTATCCTTTTTTACCCCAGAATAAGGTCAATTCATATGGAACATGCACCAGTGGGACCCGGGTATGTCCTAAAACTGCGACCAGAACCACCGGAGGATGGGCAGCAGCGTCCTATTAGTACACGGTGAACATACTGCGATCCCCAAGCCACCTGCCAAGCGTGGGGATTATGGCAACACCCTTCTCGAAGAGGGAGGCCTTTGTCCAGCAGTGGACGTTTAATGGCTGCTGATGTGATGCACCAGTGAAATCCAAAATTGAAATTTGTATGGAATTCGATACGTGTTTTTACCGAATATTCGAATTTCGCCCACAGTTTTTTTTTTCAATTGATTAATAGGCTTGTGATTGGCCGCCCGCCACCTCGCCTGATGTTAAGTCCCACGGCAAACAGCGGAACTATATGTCCACGTTGGAGTTGTCAAGTGTTGTTTACTGTGTTTGGACGCTAGTGAGATTTTTATTAACTTGTCATCGTTATAGAGTCGTGTACGATGCCTAAAGTTGTTAAAAGTACGCTCGAGAAATGATACTGATAGTGATTGATACGCGACGGCAGCGCCGCGTCTGTGAGACTAAACATGAAAAGCACTTACGATGGAAGACGCCAGCTCAGAAGAAACCGATTCACTTGTGCCTCAAGGAGGTCCACATTGGAATACTCGTAAAAAATGCTGACTGCTATATCGCGATTAAAAAAATTTAAAACATTTTTTTATAGTCTAACACTGGCCTGTTACGACGATTACGGTGGCTCGGTAACGGCGGCGGCTCTGACGTATTGCTCTCAACATCTGAGCCCAGCTCAGGAGTGGTCGCCTCAGGCATCAGTACAAGCGTCTCTGCATCAGCAGTGGGAGGTGGCTCGCTTACGGTACTACTTCCCGCGGATGCAACGTCGGACTCCTGTGACACTGCAGGGAGGGACGTTTCGTGCGAAGATGTTACATCTGTCTCTGTCGCTCTCGGTCTACTAGACTCTTCTATCGGCAATGTTACGTTCCATCTACCGGCCGTATTCTCATTGTTTCCAGTACTAGAAATCTCTATTTTACTTTGATAAATCTGATTTTTGTGCCGTACAACTTGCTTATTATTGTCCATCAATTTTATTTTATACAAAACTTTCCCTATCTTCTTTAGGATTGTTCCCTCCAGCCAATTAAATTTGTTTTTATTTATGTATTGTTTTACATAAACCTTATCGCCCTCTTTTAAATCAACGTATTGTTTGCCGCCATAGTTCCTAACCTGTAAGCACTGTTTACGTTTGACAAGTTTAGATAATTCCGTTGATAAGGGTGCATCGGTGCCCGTAAACAAATCTAACCGTGAGCGGAGCTTATGACCGAACACTAGCTGAGCCGGAGAGGTTTCTGTCGTTGTATTATTAGAGTTCCGATAATCAAATAAAAACTTAGACAGGTGACATTGAATATTGTTAATCTTACCACCCGATAAAAGGAATGTTTTAATGCCTCTCTTAATAATTTTAACGAAAGATTCAGCTTGGCCATTACTCATCGGATGAAATACAGGTGATACCAAGTGTGTTATGTGGTTCAGCTCACAGAAGTCTTTAAAACTCTGTGACGTCAAAGATGTACCGTTATCACTTACGATGGTATTCGGAATTCCGAAACGAGACATAAAATCACATAATTTCGTAATGACAGCCTTTGTAGTAATATCATTGTTCATAACATAGCATTCGACCCACTTTGAAAACGCATCCACAATGACGAGAAACATTTTGTTTTGTATTGGGCCTAGAAAATCTAAATGAATTCTATGAAAAGCAGCCGGCGGGTGCGGCCATGGTGCGAGCTGGGCGCGGGCCGGGGACGGACGCAACTGAGTGCAGACCGTACACTCAGCCGCCAGTCTCTCCAAAGCAGCGTCTATACCCGGGAACCAGGCTCTGGCGCGAGCTTCTGCTTTCATTTTCACTATTCCAAAATGCGAACTATGCAGCTCATCTAATACTGTTTTTTGGTACTTCCCTGGAATTATAACTTTGTGTCCTCTCATTAAAACATCATTTTCTATAGAAATCTCGTTACGGCATAGAAAATACGGTTTAATTACCGGATCGGTATTTTTACACGGCCAACCTTCTAAGACATACCGAGACACGCTCTTTAAAATCGAGTCATTTGCAGTCTCAGTCTGCAACTGCCGCGTTGTAAGGGGCAAACTCCCTTCAATGGCAAAATTAACGTAAGCAGCCACCTCGGGCTGCGCGTCCTTTTCTGGCGCGGTCGCGCGCGCGCCGCTCTCGCTCGCACTCGGGGCTGGTATCGCGCGCGATAAGAAATCAGCCGTATTGGCACCGCTCCGTACATACTCGATTGTATAGTTGTACGCGCTTAGAAAAATTGCGTAACGTTGTAACCGGTTCGCTGATACTTCGGGAATGCCGCGTTTTTTACCAAAAATTGTAGTCAGCGGTTTATGATCTGTGCGTAATACAAAAGGCTCTGATCTACCATACAGGTACTGATGGAACTTCCTTACCCCGTATATAATAGCTGTAGCCTCCTTCTGTATTTGTGAATATTTTTTTTCTGCCGGATTTAGTGAACGCGACGCATACGAAACTGGCTGCTCAATTCCATTAGCACCTATTTGGGAAATAATAGCAGCAAGACCATGTTCTGACGCATCAACACTTAAAATCAGCTTTGCATTGTTATCGAAATGCGCCAACGTATTATCTGAGGCTAGACTCTTTTTGATCGAATTAAACGCCTCGATCTGTTCTGTGGTCCAATGCCACTTAGCGCCTTTTTGTAACAGTATGTGCAATGGACTTAGAATTTCCGATGCATTTGGCACAAAGGCTCTGTAGTAATTTAACAGTCCTAAGAATGATTGCAACTCACTAACGTTCTTCGGTACAGGCGCATACAAAATTGCCTTGACTTTCTCTGGATTTTTCCTAATACCATGTTTATCAATTATGTACCCTAGATAAGATACCTCCCTTTGATAAAATGAACATTTATCTTTGTGCACAGTCAGGCCGGCTTCTTCTAAGCGGCGTAGAACTTCGTTTAATCTACTCTTATGTTGTGCCTGATCCCCGGTTACTAATATATCATCGAGAAAACTGAGGACCCCCGGAATGTTACCTACAATCGACTCGATCACGCGCTGAAATATGGCCGGCGCGCTCGCTAATCCAAATACGAGGCGCGTATAGTTAAATAAACCACGCGGTGTATTAATACATGTGACGTTTTGGGAATCTTCATGTATTTTCACTTGGTTATAGGCCATAGATAAATCTATTTTACTAAAAACTACCCCTCCATGCAATTTGGAAAATAGCTCTTGTGCTGTGGGCAAAGGATATTTTTCAACGTGAAGTTGTTGATTTATCGACACAGAATAATCTGCACAGATACGTATACTGCCGTCGTTCTTTAGCACGGGCACTATCGGTGACGCATAATCAGAATAGGGAACCGGTTTTAAAATTCCCAATGCTACTAATCTACTCAGCTCGTCGTTGACTATATCACTCAACGCAAAAGGTACCGATCGGGACTTGCAAAACACAGGTTTGGCGTCTGATTTTAAAGGCAACTTAATTTCAAACTTGTTAAAACAACCCAATTCGTCTGAAAACACTTTTGGAAACAGTTTGGTAAGATCTTCGCGTATGCTATGAACGTGTGATTCACTATGCCCGAGGGTTGATACGAAACGTAAGTTAAAAGCTCTCATGAAATCACGTCCCAGTAATGTAGGGCCACCGTTTCGTATTACGTACACCGGTAGGTTCTCTGAATGTTCTAAATAAATCATGTTAACTATCATTATACCAACTACCTGCATTTTACAATTGGTATATGTAAATAATTTTTTTGTAGGTGGTGATAACGGTACATCAGAAAAATTTGATCTGTACATGCTTTCGGAGATAACTGAAACAGGGGAACCGCTATCGATTTCACACACGATATATCGACCTCCCATGCTCACAGTGTCGGTCATCGGCACCTCTCTTTCACTGGTAATATTTAAAATGAACTCACCATCATCTCCCTCAACATCGGAATTACCTTGCTCGACGTAATTCACTTTTTTATTTGGGCACACCCTTTTAAGGTGACCTTTCCGAGAACAAACTTTACACGTATAGCTGGAAAACCGACACTCGGCCGTACGATGACCTTTATAACCGCACACCCCACAGGGTACACTGCAATCCTGTGATCCTTTAGCAGCCGATCTTCTTTGCTGGTTGATCTTGAACACGGTGTCGTACTGCGCGGCGCTCGAGTCGGCGGAACACCCTGGCGCCGGCACGGCAGCGGCCCCCGCACGTGCACAACGTATGCTTTCCGCCAGCTCCACAGCTTTACCCAGCGTCAAGTCCTTAATGTCTTGAGCGAACAGCTTGTCTCGCTCGTGCCCGGGCAACATTCCCATCACGAACTTGTCTAGCAGCGAATCTTCTATATTTTTAAAAGCACAATGAGCAGCGAGCCCGCGTAATCGCGCGGCCCACTGTGAATGCGTCTCGCCGGTTTGCTGCACCCCTGCGTAGAACTTATGCCTCTCTGCGAACCCGCAGCGTTTCGGTGTGAAGTGGTTGTCTAAGATTTGTAGAATACTTTCAAAATTTTTTGTATCCAAATCCTCCGGTAATGCGAGATTGCAAGCCAGCTGGTATGTGTTTTCGTTGAGTGCGCTCAACAGTACCGCCTTTCTTCTCACTCCCGCTTTGTCCGTAGTCTCGTCGATGTCGTTCGCGATAAACCATTGGCACAACCGACTTTTATAGATCTTCCAGTCTTGATTTTGGTGATCAAAGTTGTTAACTGCGCCCAGGGAACATACAACACCGAACATTTTTTTTTTTTTCAATATGTGGGTAAACTTAAAACTCGTCGTCAATTATTCTGTATGTGGACAGGAGCGAGTGACAACAACGGTAGCTGTATTCACACTCGTTTATTCGACGGCTTGTCGGTGGGCGCAGCCACCACTATAACTCCTTACATACAGTGTATAGGTATATAACAGATACCTTATTATGGATGATTCTGATCGTGATCGCGATCGCGTGCCATCTCACTTACGCACGTGGTGCGAGTAAATATATGCGAACGGGACGGCATGAAATCTCGATCACGATCAAACTTTTATAAGAAGGCCGCAGGTTACACTTTGCATCTTAGACCATTGAGTTTTTATGTAATTTCAGCATAATCCCCACCATATTTCCGTCCCGTCGCGACACCCCCACCACTGCGCTCCACGAGAGAGCGAGACAGCACACCCAGCTCCTGCTGTTGGATGACGTCACACCGTCTCTGAACCTGGTCCGAGAGATATACTTCTACAGCGACCTGCCTCAACAACTGAAGGACAAGACCACGAAGTTGGGGAGAAGTGATACTTTGAGGGTAGTTGTGAGCGATCTGGTCGGGAAGTTGATGGCATCCAATTGTAAAAACTACTCGGTGAGTTTTGTTATATTTTCTTTTTAAAAAGTTTACTATTACCAAGGAAGATAGACTAAGAGGATATACAATAGCGGAACATAGCGTAGCTCGGAAATTTCCCTGAAAACGGTATAAACTTAGATGGCACCGTAACTTGAGCGTGCTATAGGTTGTCTCGAACTTCCGTAAGCGCTGCAGTCAGACGTACGAAAGAGTTCTACAAATTGCCGTAGCGCAGTAGTTCTGTTCACTGTGGAGGTTAGAGGGGGACGCCTATGTTCAGCAGTGGACGTCTTCTGGCTGATGATGATGACTAAATAGTAACGCTACAATAAAATGTAAATTGTTACAGCAAGGTCTCCTCGAGACGCTTCAAGCTGTGACTGTGAAATATTCACCGTGGCGGTACATCGAAGCATATTCCGACCAAGGGATCTTGAGCTTTTGTCTGGATAGCTTGGAAACCTGCAATGGAACAGTAGTTTGCAGGACCGTTATGCTAGATATATGCAGGATGGTTTATCCGGGTAAGTAGTTTTGATACTTGATGGAAATATTGGCAAAATACAGTTAGTCCTCGGTAAAGAGATATCGATCATAATTACCAACTTTTGCTCTGGGGAATGCCACAAAATCGCGTAAAAAATAAGAAATCTCATAACTGGCATTTGGGTGGTTTTCATAAGCTATCTAAGCTATTATTCACATGACTTTTTATTCACATCCGTTCAGTCATTACGGAATTGAGCATAGAGAAACCACCCCCCACCGAAACGTCAAATAGACTTTTGTATCATAAAGTTACTTGCAGACAGAACGAGAGACAGTGGCGTCGATTCTGTCATCCCACCACTACTAAACTACAGACCACTCACTAAACTAAACCAATCTGACATTGCATTTTAAAATGTGAGAGAAAGATGGCAACAATTTTAGAGCTGTCAAATTTAGTTTAGAGTGCATCAGAATCGATGCCATTTACTACAGTAACTAATGTTAGTGCGATTAAGATGAATCTATTTAAATTAATTTGTCTTTTTCAGTTGAAATCCACAACATAATGCGTCACAAGACTTCCAACCGAGACATATTCGAGCGAGATTCCCAAACGAATGACAAATGGCAACATTTAGACAACCCCAGAGTTGCCACACTCGCGGAGAAATTCCTACGGGTGTCTCTGAAAATGCTGAATGTGCTAGTGCATTTGATAGAGGAGGTTAACCCTAACGTGCATTTGAATAAGGGTGGGATTGCCTTGCCCGGAAGCCCTGTTAGAAGAAAGACTCAAGGTAATTTTGTAGTAAAAATATGTTTAAGAAGACAATTCAAAAATATTGACAACCGGCAAGATTCGAACCTGCCTGTTGCAATAGTTTAGCTTACTATTGGGTAAACCAGCACCGCCCCGCGGTTTCATCCGCTATCCTGTAGAAACCCAGAACTTTTTCGGGATCAAAATAGCCGATGTATAAGCTACCTCAACATGCGTAGAGATGTTGGGTCTCTGTATCTTTTATTGGCGGAACCCAGGCCGACCGAGGATGAGGTGTTACTGATGACATCAAAAATATTGTCGGGAACGAGTGGGTGCGACTAGCGAGAGACCGGGGAGAGTGGCATAAACAAAGGGAGGCCTATATCCAGCAGTGGGTCGTTCAGGGCTGATGATGATGATGATGATCCTTTATCGCTTTTACAATAGAAAGTGTTCTGAAGAACTGTTCAATCTGATGCCGGCGTCACGGTTTTATCGTCGTACTAACCGCCACGGCCTGAAAGTTCATCCTCATATCAAAGATCAGTGGAAATCACACACTGTCCGTTTTACGCGATGCCTCACATTTGCACAATGTGGAATGAGCTACCTTCCACAGTGTTACCGAGAAGCTACACCATGTGGTTTTTCAAAAGGCGAAAAGGGTCGGCAACGTAGTTGTGATGCCTCTGGTGTTACAAGTATCCATAGGCGACGGTGACTGCTTACCATCAAGAGGCCCGTCTGCCAACCAAATTTGATTAAAATCCGTTCAGGTTTTACGCTGGGTGCGGACAAACATACACAGTCACACAAACTTTCGTATTTATAATTTTAGTGAGATACTTTTCGACGAATCGACGATGATGTGACGGGCGTCATTTAAAATCTTTTCTAACCATTATCCGTCTTCAGATTCAATCCCGCTACGTAAAGGCAGCCTGGCGGAGGCAGACGACAAACGCAAGAAGCCCGCTCCGGCCGGCAGCTTAAAAGCTCACTTCAGCGGCCACTTCTACACGGAACCCTTCTATATGAAGCTCTACGAGAGTCTGAGGGCCATCTGTAACAATCACAAGGTAAGATATAAACTGGCTATAGACACCGCAAGCTGACATAACTGTTAAAATTTGCAAGTTAAAGTGGCAAGTGGCAGGCCACATCGCTCGAAGAACCGATAACCGATGGGGAAGAAAGGTTCTTGAGTGGAGACCACGAACCGGAAGACGCAGTGTAGGTAGGCCTCCCACTAGATGGACCGACGACATTGTGACAGTCGCTGGCAGCCAGTGGATGCAGATGGCAGGCTGTCGTTCAGTGTGGAGGTTAAAGGGGGAGGCCTATGTTCAGCAGTGGACGTCTTCTGGCTGATGATGATAATAGACACCGCAAGCACGTCAAGTTGTTTAAAAACAACATACTGTGACTTCAAGACAGCAATTTAGATGTAATTTAATACAATTCGCATGACCAATGGCTTTCAAAGAGTTTTTACGGTTTACTATGGCGTAATGTGACATTTTATTTATTTTGCTATGTATGAATGTAACTTTGTTCTGGTGGAATCTTGCAACTCAATTTTGAAGCAGATATCTTCAACCGATTGAGCTGAAATTTGGATACTTATGTAAGTTCGGTGACAATGCAATGTTATGGTACGTTCGAGCTGGTCTGATAATGGGGACAGAAGGTGGCCATAAATAAATAAATAAATAAATAAATAAAAAGCCTTTTATTTCTCATCATTACAATTGCAATAGAATTAATAAATTTTATGGTATATTATGTCAAATTTTACATTAAATATGAATTATTTGATTGATTACATTATTTTGAATTTATTTCACGTCATTTTTGTTGTCCTAAATTAAATGTTAATTGATGAGAACCCCTGTTGGGTATAGGCCTCCTCTAGAGCTTTCCACTTGTCCCTGTCCGTTGCTCGGTTAATCCAAGATGATCCAGCCAGCTTCTTGATACCATCTACCCAGCGCGCTACCGGTCTGCCTTTTAAGTTTTTTTGAATTAATAAAACTTATTTGTATTGACGTCTGAATGGTGAATTGGCGGCGTCAACTATCGCCTTTGCCCAGCAGTGGGACTCCTCAAAATAGCAGCTGAAGTTACTTCGCTGCTTTTCCCGCTCTGAGCCTAGCGATGTTACCCGATAATTTTTGTTTTACAGCAGTTTGTGGTACAAAAAATATATGCTATATTCGTCTTTATGGTGCACAATGTCATTTAGCAAGTAATTAATAAATAAAAAAAACATTATTTAACTGTCATTATTGTCCACAGATAAATTTAGACCCCAAAAGCAGTATATTACATGCCTTTCTCACAACCGTCTTAAACTGCTTAGCCATCCAACTCGAACTGGCCACCGAAAGAGAATTCGGACATGTCACTGAAGAGATCCTGTACTACCTCAAAGTTTTAATGCCTTTACGCGCCGACCTCTCCGTCTACTGTGTTACACAACTCCTAAAATGCTTGTTCGGGACAAACATGATCAGTCAATATCACGACTTCACGACAATCAGGGACAAAGCAAATGATAAACTACCGTCAAATTTTTTCGATGACGTCATGCAAGTCAACGAGTTAAAGCAAGACATGGAAGAGACAACTAGTATCTGTTCAAGTGATAGCCAAAGAGTGTTTGAAGGGAATCGCTCGATGGCAGCTGAGAGGCAGTTGTTAATCGCTATGGAGAACTTCGCCAAGAACAAGTCTGATAGAAAATGGAGCACTAACAAGAAGGAGTTGGAAAGGTATATCAGATTGTTCGAGCCGGTTGTTATACAATCTTTGAAGGTGAGTTTAACGCTTTTTTCCACCACCTTTTTTCAAACATGGTATTTAATGTCATCATCATCAGCCAGAAGACGTTCACTGCTGAATATAGGCCTCCCACTTTAACCTCCACACTGACCGACAGCCAAATTTTAACAAAAATTTACGTCCGCTATAGAATGAGCTTCATTGGCATAAAAAGAATTAACAAAAATCACTAAAAGTTTTTCCGAACACAACTGCTAGAGTTATTTACTCAGAAAATAAAAAGTGCCCTATTGTCCTAATATTAGCAAAAATTTACGTTCGCTATAGAAGCTAGAGCCTGAGGTCTATTTGTAACAATTACAAGGTAAGATATAAACTGGCTATAGACACCGCAAGCTGACATAGCTGTTAAAATTTGCAAGTTGAAGTGGCAATGGGCAGGCCACATCGCTCGAAGAACCAATAACCGATGGGGAAGAAAGGTTCTGGAGTGGAGACCACGAACCGTAAGACGCAGCGTAGGTAGGCCTGCCACTAGATGGACCGACGACATTGTGAGAGTCGCGGGCATCCAGTGGATGCAAAAGGCAGGCTGTCGTTCAGTGTGGAGGTTAAAGAGGGAGGCCTATGTTCAGCAATGGACGTCTTTTGGCTGATGATGATGATGAGGCTCCGAAACTACTGAACCGATTTGAATAATTCTTTCACTGTTGGGAAGCTACACTATCCCCGGGTGACATAGGCTATATTATATTTTCTAAAAAATTAGGGATCCTCACTAAAACTCCAATAATTAAACCCAAGGTGTAAAAAAATAAGACTTACAGTGTGAAGCTGGGGTGCGTTGCTAGTTTTTTATATTTTTATTCAGATTCAAACGAAACATTCCTTATTCCAGAGTTATACGATGCAAAACGACATACCGCTGCAGTGTCAGGTGTTGAGCCTGCTGAACCAGCTGCTGACACTCCGGGTGAACTACTGCATGCTGGACAGTGACCAGATCTTCATCGGGTTCCTCATGAAGCAGCTCGACTTGGTTGAACAGCACGAGATACCGTAAGACAGTAGAAAGATAGACAATGGCATCGATTCTGATGTACTCTAAACTAAACTAAACTAAACTAAATTTCACAGCTCCAAAAATTGTTGCCATCTTTCTCTCACATATTAAAATGAAAAGAGGCAGATAATTTTTCCTGTCAGATTGGTTTAGTTTAGTGAGTGGTATGACAGAATAGACGCCATTATTGTGCAGTTTCTATGCCATCGTTCAATTTAAAAAATATATATAATAGGCTTGCGTTTGACCACCATCACGCCTGATGTTAAGCGATGATGCGGTCTACGTTGGAGCACGCTTGCCTAGAAGAAACCCATTCACTCGTGATTTGAAGACACTTAGGTTGTAACCATCGGGGAACACCCATTCAGACAGCGCATTCCACAGACTAGCAGTTCGCACAATAAATGTGGAACGAAAGCGCTCTCATTGCGCCCTTTCTAGCAAAGCGAGTGTTAGTATAGCATTTGTATGGCGCGCCTGAGGCGTGACGTCATTCAGTATAATGCGCTCTCTGTCTAGCATGAATTTAAAATACTTATAACTTATTTATTTTTGATGAACTTTTAATTTTGTTTTCGATGATGGGGTCTACTTATGATCAGCTTTTTTATCTATCTATACTACTAATAATATTATAAAGAGTAAAGTTTTGTATGTGTGTTTGTAACGAATTAGCTCAAAAAGTACTGGACCGATTTTAAAAATTCTTTCACCAAGTGAATGCTACATTATCACTGATTATATAGGCTATTTTAATAGGCTATATAACTATACCCGTGCGGCGCTAGGGCGGACCGCTAGTGAATTAATAAAAAAATATTGTCATCGAAAAAAATGTCTATAGTCGGAGTGACCGGCTTAATTTCCAAATTCCCGTGTAATATCTATATTTATCTATGGTAATATAAATAAAATTAGTCATCATGCCTATTTAATAACTTAATAAATTGCTCATTTACATTTGTTCCCCCAGGAAGTGCTGCGAGCTGGTGAACGGTATCCTGACATTCCTGGTGCAGCTGTCCTCCTCCCGGCACCACACCAAGCAGATCATAGAGATACCCAAACTGATCCAGCTGTGCGACGGACTGATGGCGTCCGGGGCGCATGCCGAGTGCGTCGCGGGATTGGAGCCCGTCGCGGTCAAAGTCTTCAGTAACATGGGAGGTGCGAATTTCTGAAATAACTTTTTCCAAAAATAAAAATAAACACTGACTATAAAACATTACCGACATAGCTTTTAAAATTTGCAAGTTGAAGTGGCAATGGGCAGGCCACATCGCTCGAAGAACCGATAACCGATGGGGAAGAAAGGTTATGGAGTGGAGACCACGAACCGGAAGACGCAGCGTAGGGAGGCCTCCCACTAGATGGCTTCTGGCTGATGATTATGATGATAAAACATTGCCCATATGTAGAAACTTAAAATCCACATAAACATTTTGTTTAAGGTGAGGTTTCCCACTTTTAAGCAACGCTTATTACTACAGATGACCATTATGGTCATCTGTAGTAATATGCGTTGGTTGGTTAGCCTTGGTTTATTGTATTAAAGTCGCATTTAGCAAAGCAAAATCTAGGCGCTTACACACACAGTCGTGCGTTTCGCTACTTCTATTTTTGGGGTTATTCTCATATTTTTCGAAAAGTATAGCTGTAATGTAAAATGTACCTCACCGGTTTCCTTCATAATTATGAAATCTATATAACAAGATATCGCAGACATAATTTAATAAATAGATAATTGAATAAATCCAAAAAATAGGGATAAAAGCGCAAATCAGTGCTACTGTGATAAAAAAAAAACTATCGAGCGAAATGTGCTTAATCGTGTTTCGGTCTCATGGGTTTCCTAGATAAAACATTCAATTTTGTTATGACACCATTTTTATTATTTTAAGCTAACCATAGAAGTATGCACACTTAAACTAGAATGACCATAATTGTTAAAAGTAGGAAAAGAGCGTCTTAATTAATGAATAATAGGCTGGCGCTTGACCGCCACCTCGCCTGATGTTAAGCGATGATGCGGTTTACTATGGAGCATACATACCTAGAGAAACAAATTCACTGACTACTTGAAAACACTTCACGAATTCAATAAACGGGTATCCCCTAATGTTCCACCCTTTATTATCAGCCTATCTATCATGTTTCCCTTGCTGGGACCCAGGCTTTCTTTCAGAGAAGATGGGCTCTAATACATAATTCATAATTCAGCGGGCAATGGAAAGAGCTATGCTCGGAGTTTCTTTGCGCGATAAAATCCGAAACGTGGATATTCGCCAAAGAACCAGAGTCGCCGACATAGCTGTTAAAATTTGCAAGTTGAAGTGGCAATGGGCAGGCCACATCGCTCGAAGAACCGATAACCGATGGGGAAGAAAGGTTCTTGAGTGGAGACCACGAACCGGAAGACGCAGCGTAGGTAGGCCTCCCACTAGATGGGCCGACGACATAGTGAGAGTCGCTGGCATCCAGTGGATGCAAAAGGCTGGCTGTCGTTCAGTGTAGAGGGTAAAGGGGGAGGCCTATGTTCAGCAGTGGACATCTTCTGGCTGATGATGTATGTGTGGGCTCTAATAATCCATCATGCTGGCCCAGTGCATGTTGGTGAATGTCATAATGTCTGTTATGGGACATACCGACTTCCTCACGACTCCTTCGCTGTTGTTGAGCGATGGAATCGAAACTGCACATGATTTATTTAACGGCCTATTATACCAAATTTGCCGGTTTTAAATTTAAATTAATTTTATTCAGTTAAATTACAATATTTGAGCTGGAAAAAAATACATGTCACAGATACATCTGTGTTTGAGTTTATGATTTGGTTCAAAACACGATAGAATAAACTTTCCTCGATCAAAATCATCATCAGCCAGAAGACGTCCACTGCTGAACATGCCTCCCCATTAACCTCCACATTGAACGACAGCCTGCCTGTTGCATCCACTGGATGGCCGCGAGGTGACTGACGTGGTCTCAGTTCGGGGCGCACTACTAGTGTAGTATGATAGCGTGGTGTTGTTGACAGGTAGTAGTGTGCTGGGTCGCACGCAGCAGCAGGAGGCGCAGGCGACGAGGGAAGTCCTGTTTTACATGCTGCAGAAGACCATGCACCAGGAAAAGGTAAACACAAATAAAAACCGGCAAAGTGCGAGTCAGGCTCGTGCACGGAGGGTTCCGTACCACCACATTTTTGTAGAGTGAGTACAAAAAACAAAAAAAAAATCTATTTGGTCGGACTTAGCGCATACCAAAATAGCCAAGCAATTGCTACGTCACATAGTTAATATTTTGCAAGTGACGCTCGGTATAACTTTTAATGAACAGAAATTTGTCACCGACTAGCACTTGGCAATTATTTAGAGTGTGTACTATAATCATGCCACGTTTGCCGTTTGTACGTATTACCGTTTTTACATTAGAGCGAATACATAAATACCTTTAAAAAAATCCTTTGTTGTATGGGGACCTCCCTTTACTTTTTACTCTTTGACTTCATTATTATTTAATAGTTAATCCGCCTTAATATATTCTGTGATGAGTTCAATTGGCTATCTATTACAGTTCGAAAGATAAAATCGTTAAAAGGTAGGATGGACAGAAAGACAGACGGACAGGCAGACAACGTAGGCTTAGTAATAGGCTCCTGTTTAAACCCTTTGGGTACGGGACCCTAAAAAGGGTCCAGAGCTTTTTTTCGCGTTTGACCACCAACTCGCCCGTTGGTAAGCGACGATGTGGTCGAGGATGAATCACGCAGACTTAGAAGATATCTATTCACTCTGGCCTTGAAAAGGCCCAGATTATATCTCACAGGAAACAAGGAAGCTGGCAGGTTGTTCCAATCGTTGGCTGTACGGATTAAAAACGGCTTTTTAATTTTATTGCAATTGTCAGAGCAAATAAACGAATGGAAACAGAGTGAAACGAGATTGTTTTTGTTGATCAATGAAATAAAATTATTTCAGGTGCTGAACCTAGTATCGTGCGTGCTAGCTTTATCGCAAGAGCACTCCGAGAGCTACTACCGCTGGTCCGAGCTGGCCAGCGACACCACCCTGGCGCTCCTGGCAGCGAGGTAACTACACTAGTGTCTACCAAACTCAGGTCCGATCATGTTTGGAGTACTGTAGTCACCTTTGGGACGGCTCGGCCAAACACCAGCTTGAGGCTTTGGATGCAATAGAAAAACGAGCAACAATGCTTGTTGATGACGAAGTATTGGTTGGAAAGAAGCTTCAGAATCTGAACTACCGGCGTAAAGTCGCAAGCTTGTCGGTATTTTACAGGATTTTCCACGGAGAGTTTGCAACGAAACTTCACGAACTTGTTCCCTATCATCTTTTCATTACCGGACGTCAAGACAAAGCGTAACCCTTACTTGGTCGAAATGCCATTCATTCGCACCAAGCGTTTTACCTCCTCTTTCTAAATTAAAACAGAAAACCAATGGAACGCCTTGCCTCTGTCTGTGTTTTTGCAGCATTACAATCTAGGAGTGTTCAAGTCTAAGGTTAACAGGTTATTTATTACTAGGCAAACGCTCCATCTTCGGCTGCATCGTCGCTTTCTATCAGGCGAGATCGCGGTCAAACGTTAGCCAGTCCGATGTAAAAAAAGAGTATAACCGCTAATGCTGAAGAGGTGGGACTTCCATAAAGAAAAATATTTATGAAAAGGGTGCGACCACTTTATAAAAGTGAGACGCCTATAGAGACAAGCTTATTATGTTAGCTTAGTGTAAAAAAACGTAGAAGTTGGATTTCGCACTCGTTTCATACATTCGAGAATTGGTAGCCAAGTTGCTTAAGACGGACTAGTGTCTGCAACTATTGGCACAACCCTGGGAATCTCCTACCCGGAAGTATGGAACTGACCGATGATGTATTGAATTAATAAATAAATAAATAAATTGCAGTGAAGATAGTTGTTTTTATTTTTGTAAAAATGACATGTATTATTTATTTACGTGTGTCTGTAGATCTGTGGAGCTGGAGACAGTGGGTTGCGCTGGCGCACTGGAGAGGCTACTGGATCGTATATCAAGCGACGCGTTGTTAGACCAGCCCAGAGTGGAAATGCTCATTAGGATACTGTTCCAGGCTCCACCTGAATCTGTAAGTATTTGAGATAACAACAAATAAATCATATACTAGCGCCTCGCGGTTTTGCACAATCTCCCACAGGAACCATTGTGTTATCGGGATAAAAAGTGTGTAAGAGTAAGAAAACCACGTCAGTTTCTATAGTAAAAATGTAACTAGTAATTTTTTTTAATCTTCATATATCGCGTTTTTTTTTGATATCGTATCCGTAATCACTAGTACTATGACCAGTCTTCGTTTTCGGGAGCATTTTCGTTACACCGGGTATTAATCGGGTTGGGTTTTTTTCTTTTCAGAACGCTCCGTTCAAACTAAAACTCCGCTACCTCGCCGCTACAATGGTCCTCCTTCGCAAATATCTAACCCTCATCCCAGAAAGCGAGATTCTTCTAACCATAGACTACATGAAAGCGACCGGAATATCGCCACAGTCTATCTTCTTTAACGTTAAAACCGACTGCGACCCTCTCAACGTACAGAATGTGAACGAAAATTGCGCGAATCTATCCCCAGATGTCATTCTAGTCAGATTCTTGTTCAAAACTTTGACGTACGCGATACAAGAGGTGGAGGGTTGCTATGAAGATGCGACTTTGGACTCTAATGAGGGATGCGGTAGAGTGCAAAGTTCCAAGCTGATGTACGCCGTTTGTGTTAATATTATCGTCCATGTGAAGCATATGTTGCATTTGACCAGTAAGTTGATATTCTATATATTATAGTAAGTTACTGTCGCATGCTAACAAGCCCTTAATAGACGAATATGAGTCGAGGCGAAGCCGAGGCACACAACATTATACCACATAATAATTATTATTGCAAGTACAGGAGATTCACTCCGCAAAATCATTTAAATAAGTAGCGACTCTTGCTACTACACAAGTGCAATTCAGGACGCGAGCGATAGCTATATTAACCTAGAAGTTGCCTCTCTGTGTATCGCGTAACTCTTGTCGCGTTATGTCTGTGTATCGCGCGGCAGGTCGGACAAGTCGGCTACTTGTAGCTTCATACCTAAAGTGCGGAGTGCGTAAGGCCTGGTAATACTATCAATCTCAAATTGGCGCCAAGGTTTGTATTTTGATTCTATAGAAGACTAGCAAACCCGGCGAACTCCGTTTCGCCACCAGATGACTTCGCTATAAACCTCACGGAGCCCGAGACCTTTCCAACGAATGCAAAACCGTGGAAATCGGTTCGTGCGTTCTGGAGTTATAGCGTCAGGAAGGAAAATTCGACTTATTTTTATTTAGTAGATTAGGGAGGTTTTCTAATACACTTTCGGCAAATTCACGAAAAAACACGACTTTGATAAACGAATATCTGATCATGTTGGAGAAAAAAGTGTAGTTTAGCAGGGTTATCTACTGTTTATTTTTCTTTCAGGCGGGTGCCTTTTCCCTCTAACGGCAAAAACTGCACAGAATCTGCTGCACAATGAGCAAAGCGGTCTCAATACCGGACTATACAGCCCAGTGGAAAACATACCTTTGGACAATTTGAACGCGATTTGCTTAAAGGCTGCGAGACGCGCGCCGTGTCTCACTTTACATTGGTCGCATTTGCTTATCAGGTGAGTGTCCAGTATAAACAGAACTCTTCTAGAAGAAAAAGGTTAGTTTAAAAAAAAAAAATTTAGGCTTTCGCATGGCCGCCATCTCGCCTGATGTTAAGCGATGACGCGGTCTACGATGGAGCACGCTTGCTTAGAAGAAGCTGATTGCTGATTTATCCTGTCCATCAAGTTAAGCTGTACGTAAAGACTGTTTTTTCTTAACCGTCTTATCTTGTTAACAAATATGGCTGACAGGCAACCAAGGACAATCAATAGCGAGGAAATTCAGAGCTGTCGTTGGTCGAAAAACGCCATGTTTGTTTACAATATAAGACGGGTTATAAAGAAATAAACCAGCCAAGAGTCGGGCTCGCTACTGATGGTTCCGTACCACCACAAAATACAATAAGGTTGTCCAAGTAACCGAATTAACAGTTATTATAACGCCTGCCAAACGTAGTGATGAAAAATGGTGATGATTAGGATGATGATGATGAAAAGTAGCCTGTCACTCTCCTGCCTTTGAACTATACCCATGCAAAAAATCAAGTCAATCCGTTGCTGCTTGAAAGAGGAACCAAAAATTATAGTATAGTAAGATATTCTGTTCCAGACTAAACTTCCTCTCCCACAAGTACTGGCAGAAGCTGGTCGGGTTCGCTCGCAACCTGCCCCTTAGCGGCAACGGAGACTCCAAGCTGCTCACCATAGACCTGCTGCAGGTGGCCTGCGTGCTGGCCTACTGCGAGTACTTTGTGAGTACTCTCTTGCATAAGTTTCCTCCACACATCTGCACATATTTACTCTTCATACAAATATGTACTTATCTAATGTTTCGGAAACTACATTTTTGGAATGCGCTGTCTGAATGGGTTTTCCCCGATGGTTACAACCTGAGTGTCTTCAAATCACGATGAATGGGTTTCTTCTAGGCAAGCGTGCTCCACCGAAGACCGAATCATCGCTTAACATCAGGCGAGTTGGCGGTCAAACGAAAGCCTATTAGGTAAAAAAAAAAACGGGCCCGATCGACAAAGATATTGCATCACCTTTTTTGAAGTGCGTTTTAACTCCTTGTTATATTCCCAGATAGACAACGGTCTGTCGGAAGCGGTGCACCTCACTTGGCTTCTAGTGAACAGGATCTGCATCCTGGTGCTCCACTGGAAGGAAACCCTGGTGCAGCGACTCCTGACTCTGGTGCAAGCGCAGAGCGGCGCCGCGGGCTTGTTGCTACAAGCAGTTGCCGCGAGGTGTCAGCCGTGTCTCAAGGTATTGACATACTATAGTTTTTAACTCTATATTATGTAGATCTACATTTGTCCACCGATTCACTAGATGGTAAGCGACGGTGTGCCCGAGGCAAGAGTATGTTGATCTAGAAGAAATTACTTAGAACAAGATAAGAAAAAAAACAAGATATTGGGCCACCAACTCTTTTGATGGTAAGCGACGCTGTGCCCGAGGCTAGAGGATGTTGATCTAGAAGAAATTACATGGAACAAGATAAGAGAAAAAAATAATGATATTTCTCCACCAACGCATCTGATGGTAAGCGATGGTGTAGCCGGGGATGAAAGACGTTGATCTAGAAGAAATCTGTTCACTTTAGCCTTGAAGATGTCTAGATTGTAGTTCTCAGGAAACTTCATCATCATCAACCCTGAATGACCCACTACTAGGTATAGGCCTCCCTTTGTT
Organism: Agriopis marginaria; assembly: GCA_932305915.1. Taxonomy (NCBI): domain Eukaryota; kingdom Metazoa; phylum Arthropoda; class Insecta; order Lepidoptera; family Geometridae; genus Agriopis; species Agriopis marginaria. The sequence goes on along the minus strand of OW029914.1, from coordinate 11,544,018 downwards.
TATGCCACTCTCCCCGGTCTCTCGCTAGTCGCATTCACTCGTTCCCGACAGTACTGTTGATGTCGTCAGTCCACCTCATCCTTGGTTGGCCTGGGTTTCACCAGGATAGACTAAGAGGAAAGACAATAGCGGAACATTAGAGCGTAGCTCGGAAATTTGTCTAAAAACGATATAAACTTAGATGACACCGTAATTTGAGCGTGCTGTAGGTTGTCTTGAACTTCCGTTAGCCCTGCAGTCAGATAGCGTACGAAAGGGTTCTACAAATTACCGTAGCGCTAGTATCGCAGTCAAGTTTCGCAACATTTCAAGAGAAGGGCAACCCATACCAGTAGATGGCACTTTTCTTTATTCTCTTTTTTCTTGTCTTTCCTCTTAGTCTATCTTCCTTGGTTCCACCAACCTAGTCTCGGCCACCGCGCGGTTACTGCTGTACACCACCTCCCATCATTACGGCTGGCCGTATCCTGTCCAATCAAAACTTATTTTATGAAAAATTCTAGTTGTGTCGAGAATTCTGGTCCAACGAAAATTGTCGTTTTTAACCCGGACGCAAACAGAGAGGTGTCATAAGTTTAAAGTGTGTATTGTAGCTCCCAAACGGCTGAACATATTTTGGTTTAGTTTTTTTGTTTGGAAGGTGACTTCGAGAGTGTTCTTAGCTATGATTCAAGAAAATCTGTTCAGACGTCAAGATTATCGGGGGCTTTAACAAAATATATATTAATACTTGTCCAGGAGGAGTTTGCTCTGAACACTTACAAGATTCTGTCGCTGTGCCACGAGAACCAGTCGGGGGCGCTCGTGTTCTTCATCTGCAGAATCATTGGGAAGCTGGAGCCCTCTGTGGCGATCAGGTAAGAAAATACAACAAGTACATTTCGGCAATCAACCTCATTTGTTCATGTCATGGTATTACCGTAGCCTGTTAAAATATGCAAGTTGAAGTGGCAATAGGCAAGCCCCATCGCTCGAAAAACCGATAACCGATGGGGGAGAAAGGTTCTTGAGTGGAGACCACGAACTGAAAGACGCAGCGTGGGTAGGTCTCCCACTAGATGGACCGACGACTATTTGTCCCTGACGGACCCGGAGTTCCTGCCAGCAGGCGTGGTCGCCGGAATATTTCGTTCCACATGACAATCGCACAGTGGCGCGTTCAATGTCACCTCTTATTCGGGCCCGCCGCCACTTCAATGCAATACTTGCCGCCAACTCTGATTTTGAATTTTTTTGTGACAACTGGAAAATTTTAATGAAATCTTTTTTTTAATTTTTTTTTATAATAGGCTTGCGCTTGACCGCCAACTCGCCTGATGACATATTCTGAGAACCAAAACGACCAATGGGATAGGGGCAAAAAACCCGATAGTGATTTGGACTGATAGAAAATAAATTATCTGTGATTATACCTAATTTTATTTCTGTTTGACATTTAGTTTTTTTTTATTGTTACTTTATTTGACATTTCGAAAATTGTACTGATTATTATTTAACTTGTCATTTAGATTATAAGCCTGACATTATCTATATATTTTTATGGAATTGTATTTTTGGAATTTATTATTATTACTAATTTTTGTTTTCTTAATCATTATGTGAGGTAAATGTAACTGACCATATCGTTTTTATCTCAATAAACAAATTTAATTTAATTTTAATTGTGAGAGTCGCTGGCATCCAGTGGATGCAAAAGGCAGGCATGTCGTTCAGTGTGGAGGTTAAAGGGGGAGGCCTATGTTCAGCAGTGGACGGCTTCTGGCAGATGATGATAGTATTACCTCAAATATCTTCTCTATGAAAAACAATAGTTAAACAAGCGTATGTGTCTCGGTTTCGCCTCAGCTCATATATGACATATTCTACAAATGATATTGTTCCAGGTTTGCGAAACTAGCAACAGACCGGTGCAAGATACTGAAGGACATGCCCGTAGACAAAATAAACGCACAGCTGTCTAAAGAAGACGTTCAAGTCGCCTTGGAACTGCTACAAAGAGGCAAGGTGCACACTAGGTAAGCGAGATAGATATTTAAAACAATACGTAAAAAAATTATAAGTAAATAAAAATAAAAGTAGTTACAACAAAAATTCGGGGATCTAGCTTGCGGCAGCAGAAGGTTTTTGTTGTCCGGTCACAGAAAAGAAAAGATTTTTTTTGTTTAAATTAGTACAGCTGTCAAGGCATTTTTGTAAGAAATTTGTTGTAAACAAAACGTCAGCCATTCGAAATCAGTTAGCAACTGTGATGAGTACAAAGAACCTTGAGACCTAACCCAAAAAGGAAAGGTCCAAGTTCTTTGGATGCGGAGTTCGACGCGTTGTTCTAAATAAGAATGTTCAATCAAGGTTCACTCATAATGCCCGGCGACAGATTTTCCTTCTCATTTCCTTTCTATTACGTCTCTTTTCTGTGCTACGCACACCGTTCGGTGTAAATCACCCCTTAATCAATATCTTGGCAATTCACACTAATATTCCAAATATGAAAATAACTGTCCCTCAGTCTTTCTGTCTGCTTATTATTTTTTTACCCTTTAACTACTAAAGGGTCGTTCACTATGAATATTGGTAAGGAAGTATTGTGTATGACGAGGTATTTTATAATCCGAAAAAATGCGGGAACACTCGTCAATCGCTAGAGGTAGCGAATCTTATAAATTGTTTGTTTTAGATATTCGACGTTAGTAATGGAACTGAATTCGCTGGCGTCGACAGTATTCGACCTGTCGCCGCTCGATCTATCGCAAGACCGAGCCGTCAACCCGCAGTACATCCATACCACAACCGCCGACGGGACTTGGCTGCTGAACCAAGTAAAAAGCAGGTGAGCCAACAGTTAACACAATAAGCAGGAAAAGGCGAAGTCACGAGAACGCGGTTGACCTATTCGCTTGCATGCTAATATCTACCCTAATCACACTACAATTAGGTAGGGATTTGGTTTTATCACAAGACCTAGTTGTTAACTAGTGCCAGCAGCAAAGTATATACTGACATTCATACCGTCTCCGCCGACACTTGGCCGCTGAATCAAGTTAAAGGTATCTTGCAACTTTCTCTAATATTGAGACGTGACCTTTATATCGTGTCACAAATATCCGAAATTACAATATCAATTTTCGAACGCATATTGTGTGTCATTGGTTTCAAAAGAACCTTATCAAACATTTACATGGCCCGCCCTACAGCCTTAACGGCAATTTTTACTGGTTATTGGTCTTTCCCGGACTGGCTGTCCTGAAGTACAGTTGAAATACGACGGCTTAGTGTAACTCCTAGGCTTCATAAAATTTGGCTTTAATAAAAAGGAAGGTCATTAACAAAAGAGTTACGCAAGAGCCGCAGGTTTCATGATAGCCATACACGATTTCTTAGAACCCAGACTAAACCAATCCCAGATTACCAAAAACTTGTCTGCAAGGATTGACCCGGCCTGAGGTAACGTGAATCTGGCTATAACCTTTTGCGCTTTCATTTTAGATGCTGTATATCAGAATGCCCCGCGCCCAAAGTGTCCAAACATAAGGAACTAGCACACCTCCTCGCAAATCTCTCCAAAGAAGACATATCAACCGTAGTGACGTGTCCAGAATTTGACCGAAAGCTTCTCAGTTCATGCTTTAAAATCGCCTGCGATAACTACCTTAGAGAATTTGTCAATGTCGTGGCTACTTATGAAACCAAAGAAACGGAGAAAGATATAGTAAGAGAACAGAAAATAGAGGCGAAATTGAGAGAGGAAATGACGTCATCGATAGACAGCAACAAACTGAACGTTGTCAACTCGACGTTGCACGTTTTCAAAAAGAGCGACAATAAAGAATCGAAATCTCAATTCTTCATACCGATATCCGAAAATGAAAATTTAAAAGAAAGTTTCGGAAACCTTCAAATATCCGACGAGGAAACTGAATTGGTGCCACCGGAGCTGTCGGATTTGTATCAAGTGGCAGCTGTCACTTTTGACAAGTGTCTGACAGATGTGATTCGATTGTTCCCGAAGCAGAACCGACCGTTGAGCCAATCGGAGAACTTCAGTTTGAACGTAGAACAGACTATAGATAGATACACACGCAGATGTCATCAAGTATTTCAGGACAAATTGTTCTACCAGGAGTTCATGACTATTCAAACTATAATGACGGGGTTTTTGGACTCTCTCGATCGGATTATTGGTACCTTGGATGAAACCGATTGCGAATTACTCGACAAATGTATGGAAAATATCCTTCCTACTTCATTAACGAAAAACATGGCTATATTTTCAGTAATTTCATTACAATATTTGTCGTTTTTAATCAAAAACAAGTCCATAGTCGAAACTCCTATCCACGCGGACGTGTCATTCAGAGTAACTGTCAATGTGACAGATAACATTGTCATTGACAACGTCGTCGAGATGACAGTTGAGAATGTGTCAAAAGCGTTAGGTTTCGACGAGATTTGGTCGGAGTTGAACATGGACAATAATTTGAACAGATCTCAGTCGGCTATTAGCTGTTTGTATGCGATTGTGAAATATCTAGTCAAGGTAAGGAAACCTGATCCATTAAATGTGTTTAGTCAACTTTTCGTTCCATCCATTAAGCATGTTTCTTGAAAGTAATTTAGTCAATTTAAGTTGATTGTATTTTTTTTTATTAAACTCGCTATCAAACTATGACAAAGCAGTTTACACTCGTTATGTTCATTGGTCGAGACGAGCGCATGATCGGATTCATGCACCCGCAGAGCTAATGGTAATTAAAGTCAGTTGTGTCGCTTTGTACACGATCACGGAACCATCACCTTTCTCCCTTCACCCCACTAGGCGGGCTGGGCACACCATGTCTTATTTCACACACTGTCTTAAGTCGCTTTAGTGTAATCTTCATCAACCACCATCCATAGCTATGTACATAATCATCAACACCCATCTGTCTTTTAGTGGGTTGTATCCTGATATAACCCACTAAAAGACAGATGGGTCGGTAAGGACGGATGGGCAGGTAGCCTGACTTGCGACATTAGTTTTGTGACCGTCATTCTAATTCGGATTGACATTAGTGCGATGGAGACAAAACAATATCGCATGCACAAGAATAGCCGGCCAGGCCGTTTAGACCAGTGCAGAAGCCTCTGAAAATGGTAAAAAAGTAAAAAAAAAAAAACTAGGATGAAACCCATTGGAAAAGGAAGAAAATCTAACAAAAATTAAAGGAAAAATAATTTACGGGCGATCTGAGGTCGGGAAGAACATTGGGAACATGGGTTTCATCCTACTATTAAAAAAAAATTGTTTCAAAAATTACCCTGGTCTAGTTAGCGTTAACGCCTGCGGAAATATGACATTGTATGAAAATGACATTGACAATGACATTAGCTTGAGATATGTTATCTCAACCTAATGTCATTTTCATACAATTTCATTTTTCCGCAGGCGTTAACGCTAACAGCAAATGGGTCTTGTCTAACCCCCCAGCTCTCTCCCAAAGAGATGGTATGCCACCCATCCCAATCTTAAGCTTTTCTTTTCCACTCCCTGCCAACTGTCTACCAAATATGTCACTATGATAATAAGGATCTGTGGTGATTTTTGGCTCAAGTAAATGATCATTGGTATGAACTTTTAGGACACTCAACCCTTAATCGTTCACGAGTACATCCAAACAGAAGGCCCGAAGCCAGAGATGGCTATAATCGGCGACAAACTAGTCAGCTTACTGCAGTACTGGGAACAAAACGTGTATGTGAACCGGAGAGTACGGAATATGCGCTGCATGAGGGATCTTGAGAAGCTCACTGTCAGTCTGTCCAGGTAAGTTCCACTTTGAGTTCTAACTCTATCTCTCTCTCACTAATTCATGCATGCATATAATATCCCTTTCACTCTTAAATTTTTGTGTCCTTGCCGGCTAGAAATCCGTTTTTTGTGATGGCCTTTCTGCATTTTGCCTGGGGTTCGCCTTGCAAGTACAGCAGTGCAAGTACCGTTCTTTAGCGATCGTCTGTTATCGAATCGTTTCAGTCGGTAGAGGTAACGAATCGTCAATACATTTGCGAGTACCGAAGTGGTGTCGTTAACTTTTAGCGACGGGTGACTATCGGTTCAGTCGGTAAAATCATAGACTAGTTCTTTTTTTTTTCTTCCCCGTGTTGAGGCTTTTGGCTCATAGACTAGTTATTTTGAATATTTACGGATGGCAATTTCAGGAATAAAATAAATCGTTCATTCGGGAGTTTTGGCGCCAACGTGGCAAAAACATGTCGCCTCATAGTGTTATTTTCCTAAGTTATTTTGACTAATAATGCGTAATAATGGTAGATTATTACTTACTTATGAGTTCGTGTTTGAGTTCGAGTGTGGCAAAATGATCTAGGAAGGTGAAACATGGAATTTTCGTGATGGCTCTAAAACTCCGTATAGCCTCTAAGTAGTCTCCACCATTTAGCTAGGGCATGACTTGCACTTGACTGTGACTTTATTTACTTGACTTTGACTGTGGCTAAGACGTTTCTATAAAGAAAAGGGAAAAGTAAGACTTCTTATATAAGATAATACTCCGACTGAACGACTCTGTATCAATGGTCATAAAATAATTCGAGAAAAATTATAGATCTTTGAATTAGAGGTTATTTATACTTTTATTTACAAAACAAAAGTTGGTTGAAGTTGGTATTTGTAATAATGATTAATATCAAAGACAAAGGTGCTGAACATGCAATCGACAACACTGGTTAATATAGGGACAGTCCAGTCTGTCCGCAAGCGCAGCCTGCATGCTGTTTGCTCATCCGCCGACACCCACATCAGAAGCAAAGTGCCTCTCTTCCGCATTCCGCATCGTCGCATAAAAGCACGCGAGCTTCAGCAAACATTGTCGTCGCACTGCAGTACCTGTATATCATTCATGAACGCGTTGTTGAACTGGACGCGAAAGTCAGCCCACAGGCTGCAGATATAAAAGGTACAGTAAGCTCTTAATAAGGTTATCATAAAGTTATGCCGAACGCAGAGTGCGTTCGCTAACTAGTCCAGTCAAGCTGCAGAGGCCAAAATTCCAACAGTATAAGTCAACATAAATAAAAATAAGGTTATTTTGACCTCCATCGAGCACCGTGCATATATGCCCTAGATATATAAACACATCTACCCTTTGTAAAGACGAGCCATTTAATTTTACAGTGGGCATTACAACAACCTTTCTTTCCGCCCTGAAAGACCAGGCGCTGACTTTTGTTTACATTATAAATAAGGCCGTGACCAGCTGCATAGCTCTCACACAAATACTCATCAGCTTCCTGAGGCCGCAGACCGAGGCTCATATGAAATCAGGGTGATATGAAAAATTTAAAACATTTATGTATTATATTTTTATTAATAGGTACGAGTACATTAGGTATTATGTACTATATAGGATGGACCGGGGTGTCCTAAAACTGTGACCAGTACCACCGGAGGATCAGCAGGCAATAGCATCCTTTTAGTACACGATGAACGTAACTTAATACTCTGTTCCTACGGAGACACCGAAACACTGCTTTAATAATCCAATTGGTGCGCTGAATGCAGTTGCTACACAATCTTTATAGCTTTGTATCGGTGTTCTTATCCAGCCCAAAAGGTCTGGCATAGCCAGAGTCACCTAAAACAATAAAAGTAATTAATATTTGCATTGTGGTATTATTAGTACGGTAGTGAGATATTGGTTAGGCACTGAAAAATACTATTTGATTTATATCATGTGAATTTTTCTTTTTCAGTATGATGTCTCAAAATGCAGATCCTTTGAACCATGTCGAGGTGGTCCAGCTTCAGAAGATCAGAAGGTCCCGAGCAACCACTGAAGTCACCGGCAACAAATGAAATAGTACATTACGATATGTGTGAATTAAGATATTAAAGGTGTGTTAAACCATGGAGCGCGCGCATAGTTTGTGGCACTTGTTAAATACAGTTACTCTTTCGTTAATCCGCCATCACAAAATCCCAATAATAATCAGCGGATTACTGAAGAAAGTGGATTATAATATACATGAACAACAACTTTAACAAAAATAACCTTGGTTGTCATAGACCGACTAAACTGTGGTTGGTTATGACCGTGCGGCTTGTTTGTTATATACGTAGACGGCGGATTATCGAGCTGACGGTAACTGTACGACTAATCTGGGATTACAGATTCCAAATTTTAACTAACAAAAAAACGGCAGATTTATAGTAGCTGTCTGATTTTAGAGTCGTGGATTAGCGAGAGAGTACTGTACATGCAATGTTATGTAAATGTACAGAAATAGCTTACTTAGTTTGTCATTTCTATATTATGAGAATTATTATATAATGAGAAATTACATTGACTACTTGTTAATTAATAAAAAATATACTTACAAACTGGGTGTTTATTGAATAATAACCCTTTCTATTTTTATATCCTATCGGATCCTTTAGGCTCTATACATTCAAAAAAGGATATGAACGGAAGAAAGGAAAACCATCCCATGAGTATGCAGTGCTGTAACTGAAAAAATCAGTCGCCCTAGAGGTCATGCGAGGGCCAGGCAGGCCAGGCAGGGTGGACGCTTGTCCCACCCTGGCACAACGTGGCTACACCCATGCTTATGCCTTAAAACACTTCCACTCTGGGGCTTACGTTCTTAGCTCTTGCAATTTCCGCCCCCGGACGACGGCCGGTAAGAGCTGGGGGTAAATACCTACACAGTGTCCCCACTCACCGACGGTGCGCCACAAAGCCACCCCTATTTTATTACCTATTATTAATGGGTAAGATATTCTGTGAAGTTTAGTTTGTAGGTTAATTGTTAGATTTAATAATCATAGAAGTAGGGACTGCCCCGGTGGCTCAGTTGGTAGTGAACCTACCTTCTGTGCTTGGGGGCGTGGGTTCGATTCCCATCTAGGACAAACATTTGTGTGATGAACATTTGTGTTTGTTCTATGTCTGGGTGTTAATATCTATTTAAGTATGTATTTAAAAATATATATGTACGTATATCAGTCTCTGACAGCCATATCACAAGCTTTGCTTAGTTTGGGGTCAGATGACCGTGTGTGCAAAAATGTCCCAAATATTTTATTTATTTACTTACAACAATGTGCACGGATATACTGTGAGACCCCGTCTTTATAAGTTCCGATTCAACTTCTTGGATGAGGGCCAGCGCAATGTCCTTCGAAATGCGGAAGAACGTCCTGAAACGATCTTCCGCAACTTCCAGAGGATTACTAATATCCCGTAAGTCGCGGCGAAGCAGCGTATGGCTGACGCTGTCTGCACTCCGCTATTTTTTGAGCTCTTCGAGCAATAAAACTAAGCCTAAATCTATTTTTCCAAAATAAAAAATTAGTCGCCAACCTATATCGGGCTCGTTTCAAAACCTGATATAAAAATCGGTAAAATCTTTTTTATTGACGATTGAACCGACCTCAAATGTCACTTTCAAAGTTCGGTACTTGCATAATTGTCAAATTCGATCCAATTTAACGACTGCTTGGCGAATTTAGCGACCCATCGTTATAAGGAGATCGGTACTCGCAACGTCGTCAAAACGCCATTTTAGCGAATTTGGCGATTTTTTGGCGATCGATAAAGAACGGTACTTGCACTGCAGTTCTTTATCGATCGTCAAATTTGACAGTAGAGATCGGCAAATCCGTTAAAATACCTATTGATCAGTACTCGCTATGATCGATTGTATGGTATTTAATCGAATTTGACGATAGACAAAGAACGGTACTTGCACTGCTGGTTCCTTATATCCAGTTACGTGGATCTGGGTTAAAATATCTAATTTTTTAACCCCCGACTAGCAAAAGCCAAATTTTTTACTTGTTATAAGTTTAGCGTGTGTTTGTGTATCTGTGTGTCTGCCTGTGGCATCGTAGCGCCCAATCGGCTGAACCGATTTTTACAATGATACAATGACTTTATTGGTCTGTAAAACTAGGTAATAATATATGTTACAGTGTCAAAACAGTTGTATGTGCTCTAGCTTCTACCTTGAAAATGGTATACAGACATCATTATTTAGATATTTTTTAGTTTTTTTTATGGTGACTTGATACAGAGTGTTTTTAACTATGATTCACGAAAATCTGTTCAGCCGTTAGAAGATTATCAGCTATTTATCTGGGGTTTGAAAAAAACTATTTATACTTGTTAAAGAAACATTTAGTGTTAGTGCTTTGCTAATATGATACTCTTTTAAAAGTTAAGCATTTTCCCAACTCTGCTCAGTTTACCTGTAGTGGATGTGGATACCGTCTCAAGTGGCTTACATTGGCACCTTTTCCAGATGGCCAGACATTGGTTGCATATTCCTACTGATTCAACAAGTATAAATTGAAATGGCTTTTTCAGTTCCATACGTTTTGCTACGAGGACATTTAGCGTTCTTAGTGTTCTTACCTAGTAACAGCTGACCCGACAAACGTTGTCCTGTCTTAGAACTGTCAAACGCGAAAAGTTAAAATCGTCGTGAAGTTTTCTGAAATTTTTCTATTTTCATTTTCTTAATATTTTCTTTATTTTTCTTTCCATAAGAACCTTCTACGAAGTATTAGAAAACTTTAATAAAAAAAGATAAATGATATCGTTAAATTCGTTCTCAAGTTATGGCGTGACCAAGGCAAATAGGGATTCATTTTTATATATTATGCTATCTCGTCATTTTGCCATGTGGGTAATCTGATAGCGATCCCACTAATGCGGTAGTGTAGTCTATTTATATTGCAGGCTCGACGTGGTGAGCAGCATTGCTCTAATCCCGCCGATCGCGTGGTCCTCGGTGGATATGACGGCCAAGAAGGAGTTCCAGAAGGTCGACCTGCCGCTGCAGGCGTTGCAAGACGCTGATGTTCTAGAAGCATTTCTTTTTAGGTAATTCTATTAATCAGGCATTACTTTTTAGCCGACTGTCCAAGAAGGAGCATAATATTTTTCGGGCGTATGTATTTTTTTAATGTTTCTATATTACTTCTTGTAGCCTGAACAGCTTGACCGATTTTGATGTGTGAGGTGTCATTAGATTCGTTAGTGTTTACAGGCAAAATTTTGCAGTCGGGTATTTTGATTTGAAAATTGTACTTGTTTGGGGTTATTTTTGATATGTAAAGTATAATGTATAATATCGGTATAATGTATGTTTCTAATCCGGTGGGCTATGTCGGTGACTTTCGTTTGTCTACGGATCTCCTATTTTCTGATTCGATCTCGTAGAAACCCCGAGCATAGCCCTCTCCATAGCTCGTTGTGCGACTTTGAGCTTGATTTGCCGGATCAGCAAGTTGAAGTATCATTGGCCAGGGCACATTTCACGCAGAACAGCCGATGGGGCCGAAAGGTTTTCAAATGGAGACCACGGACCGGTAAGCGCAGCGTAGGACGTTCACCCACAAGATGGACAGACACAGTTGCTCCAGTGTCGTAGATGGTAGTGTAAATAATGATGACAAAAGCAGTCTAGCTGTTGTGGTGACGTGGATGAAGAAGGCAATGGTGCCTCAACCCGGTAGCGATTCTAGTTTCTTCTGTGGCTTCACAATGCTACAGCACTTGCTCTACAGTTTCTTTCTCTTTCATGCAGCCACGACACAGCCTCGGGTAGGTGTTGGTAGGGGGGAAATGCACAATACACCCCAAGCGGGACGTCAGTGAAGGACTTATCGCCCCCATCTCGAAAAAAATAAAATAAAAAAAGATGAACAGACGACCTAAAAGATACCGCAGGGAAACGCTGGATGCAGGCCGCTTCCAACCGGCCCTTTTAGAGATCGATAGGGGAGGCCCATGTCCAGCAGAGGACGTCCTATGGCTGAAACCATAACGATGATGATGTGTTTCAGAGTGAACCTCATAGGCTGGTCGTCCAAGAAACAGTTCGAGGAGATGTGGGTGGGGCTGCTGGGAGCGCTGCAGGGCAACGGGCCGCACTGGGCCGTGCGCGGCATCACGCAGCTGCTGGTGAGCGCCGCGCCCTCCGTGCGCTCTGCCAGCCGCACACTACTGCACGTGCCCAGGGACGCGCACACGCAACACCACTTGTGAGTTCATTGTCATCATATTTTATGAATGTTTTGTTATTTTATTTTTTATTTTTAACTAGCGACCCGCCAGCCCGGCTTCGCACGGGTGTAATTTACGTGCGAAGCCGGGGCGGGTCGCTAGTTGTATATATAAACCTTCTTGAAAATTTATCTAACTGATGGTGAAAACCGCATCAAAATCCGTTGCGTGGTTTAGGAGTAGTTAGCGGCCATACATACATACAGATAGACAGACGCGGAAAGCGATTTCAATTTATACTATGTAGAGATATGTGGAGATAGAGAATAGATAGAGAATATATAATAGTAGACAAACAAGCGACGGGCCACCTGATGGTAAGTAGCACCGTCGCCTATGGACACCTACAATACCTGGGGCATTAGCGGTGCGTTGCCTACCTTTGAGGACTCTATTCACTCTTCGAGGTTATACTTTGGAGGAAAAACCGAAGATGAACTGTTTTTGTTGTGTTAGTGGTAGTTTGTATCTTGTTTTTTTTTTAGTTAATTTATATTAACTAAAAAAAAAACAAGATACAAACTACTTGCTATTTAAAATATATAATGCAAGTGTTGTTGTAGCATGCAACGCCTCCGCAACATCCTGGTGGGCACCTCGGCGTACAGCCTGTTCCACCACGTGAACCTGGAGCGGGTACCGCTGCTCAGCGACGGCTCCGCAGGCTACCACTGCGCGCAGTTCAACACGGAGTACTTGAAGATGGCTTCAGGTTAGACATTCTGTTCCACCACGTGAACCTGGAGCGGGTGCCGCTGCTCAGCGACGGCTCCGCAGGCTACCACTGCGCGCAGTTCAACACGGAGTACTTGAAGATGGCTTCAGGTTAGACATTCTGTTCCACCACGTGAACCTGGAGCGGGTGCCGCTGCTCAGCGACGGCTCCGCAGGCTACCACTGCGCGCAGTTCAACACGGAGTACTTGAAGATGGCTTCAGGTTAGACATTCTGTTCCACCACGTGAACCTGGAGCGGGTGCCGCTGCTCAGCGACGGCTCCGCAGGCTACCACTGCGCGCAGTTCAACACGGAGTACTTGAAGATGGCTTCAGGTTAGACATTCTCCTGCATGGAACAAACTAAATACTCAACTGACATGGAAACCTATGTCACTTTACTTCTTTCGAGCTTACGTATAGAATGCAATGGAGAACTTTGAAAATAAGCTCTTGGCTTCTCAGCATTTGCGTATTGGAAAGTGCTCATGATAATAATAATTAAATACTAAATAAATTCGACTTACTATTTTTCTTCTTCATCATTATCTTCATTTCAGTCTATCATGTTTCCACTGCTGGGACTCAGGCTTTCTCTGAGAGAAAGAGAATGGGTCCTAATCAACCATATTGGCCCAGTGCATGTTGGTGAATGGCGATGGGGAAGAAAGGTTCTGGAGTGGAGACCACGAACCGGAAGACGCAGCGTAGGGAGGCCTCCCACTAGATGGACCGACGACATTGTGAGAGTCGCGGGCATCCAGTGGATGCAAAAGGCTGGCTGTCGTTCAGTGTGGAGGTTAAAGGGGGAGGCCTATGTTCAGCAGTGGACGTCTTCTGGCTGATGATGATGATGATGATGTTTGTGAATGTCATGTCTTTGAACTTTTTGAGGTTCTTGGACACACCGGTTTCCTCACGATATTTTCCTTCACCGTTTCTGAGCGATGGCATCGAAACTGAACAGGATTTATTAAGATTTTTTTCTTACCGTTAGCTGAAACACGATGTCGTCGGTCCATCTAGTGGGAGGCCTACTTACAGTGCGTCTTCCGGTTCGTGGTCTCCAGCGGGCATTCAGTGGATACAGATGGCAGGCTATTGTTCAGTGTGGCGTTCTAAGAGAGGCCTATGTTCAGCAGTGGACGTGGGTGATGATGATAATGATGATGTTTGCAGAAAAGCCGCAAGATTAAAATGTAGATAGGACAGAACATGTGGCGCGTCTGCATCCCGACTGATAGGTCACGATCGTCGCACAGTGGGCGCCTGATGGACGATGCAGTCAAGGAAGGCATAAGAAACGTTGGCGTGACGATCTTGACTCGTTGGCAGGAAGCGCTGGTGGACCGGGATTTATGGATGGAAATGGGGGAGGGAGATACGACTACAACTACGACTACGATTTCAATATTTTTTCTGTAGTGTAGTAGATTTACTCCCACAAACACAAAGTCACAAACCTTACTTCGTTATAATAGTGTAGGTTAGCTTCACATCATCAGCCATTAAACGTCCACTGCTGCACAAAGCCCCCCTCTTAGAGAGGGGTGTTTCCATAATCCCCAAACTTGGCAGGCGGCTTAGGGATCGCAATACGTTCACCGTGTACTAAGAGGACGCTGCTGACCATCCTACAGTGGTTCTGGTCGCAGTTTTAGGTCATACCCGGATCCAATCTGGGTCCAATAGGGTAGGTTAGCTTGCCGAACGTTTATATGAACTATTTTGTGGGTTTATCTCATGGAAAAATCTTGAACAGGTATCGCAGAGTGCGGTTCATTCAAGATCAGGCGCGAACTGAAGCGCTTGAAGCGGAACAAGGATCTGGATCTTAACAGCTGTTTGCAAATACTCATGGATGTGACTACGCAAATGTTGGATCCCAAGGTAAACTCTTACATACTATGTTAAGCCAGTCATTAAGTGGATTCTACACGATTGTGCCGATATTAAAGGATGAAAAAATACTTTTACTTGCACTGCTGATTAACTGAAATTTCGTTTCCTAATGGGGTTTTACATGTTCTCTTAGGAAGGATTTTGCGAAAGGGCCGAATTAATACCCTAATGGAGGTTGAAAGTAGTCAACTATAAAATAGTCGATTGAGTGTGGTGTGTATGTGTGTGTATCAGGCAGAGACGGGCGTGGCAGCGCGCGTGGCGCTCATCAACCTGCTGGTGTCGCTGGGCGGCGCGTTCTCCTCCGCCGGCCAGTGGGGCTGGGCGGGCGCGCTGCTCGACTCGCTGACGGGCGCGCCGCTCGCGCACTACTCGTGCGCCGCGCGCGCGCTTCTGGCCGCGCTCGCGCTCGCGCTGGCGGCGCACCACCCGCACAGAGCGGTCCAGGTCTGTATACTGCTGCACTGGTGCTGACCTTGCTGCGAGCTCGCTCAGTTGATAGCCCGTTGGTAGTGAACCTACCTTCTGAGCTTGGGGGCGTGGGTTCGATTCCCACCTAGGACAAACATTTATGTGATGAACATTTGTGTTTGTTCTATATCTGGTTGTTAATATCTATTAAAGCATGTATTTTAAAATGTATAATTATGTATGTATATCAGACTCTGGCAGCCATATCACAAGCTTTGTCTAGTTCGGGGTCAGATGACCGTGTGTGAAACATTACCGAGTATTTATTTTATTTATTTATTTAGTTTCAAACAAACATTGAATTTACATTGTTCGGCAACTAATGATGTCCACCTTTAGCCCTATTTGACCAGGACAGCGGTGCAAATGCAAGTGACGGTGACAAAATTAATGTTTTGTTCTCCGCATTGCGCATTCCCCGCCTCAATTGAAGCAAAATATTTTTACTTCGTTTTTTGTAGGGAAAACACCCTGAACTTTTGTCCGTTTATTCAGTTGGGTTTCATTCCAACATTCACGTTGTCCTTATAAATAAAAGTGCCTTAAAATGGCACATAAGAAATCATTAATAGTCATAATTTCGCAAAATTTTAATTAAATGGACCCGAAATATCAATCGACACTTACATAAAACATTCTGTGGTTTGTTTCATTTTGAACAGCTTAAATAAGTTTTATCTAAGAATTTTTCGGACTAAACCTCCAAACACATTAGACAGCCCTCTTAGATTTAATAGAGTATTTAAAGGTCAGCAACGTATATGTGATGCCCCTGGTGTTACAGGTATCAATAGGCGACGGTGATCGCATACCATCAGGCAGCCCGTTTGTTTGCCAACTATGGCTATAATATTTAGAATAGATCTACGAAGCAACAAAGAGACTGCAGATGCTTCAAACTCCATTATGTTGATTTCTAAAAAATCAGACTCAAAATACTAACTATCCTTTCTACCACAGGAATTATCATCAGTCCACCAGAAACTGATAAAGGCGTTATCGTCAAGCTACGCGCCGCTGCGTCAAGCCGCGCTCCAAGGTTGCCTGCTGCAGCTGACGGGCGCGAGACATTCTGCTTCCCAGGAGTTGGTGGCTAACCTGAACCTGGCTGTGAGGCAACATTTGACCGGGAGTACCAAGTGAGTATTTGAAACTGTTCTTATTCTTATTTGAGATGGAGGGTGATAAGTCCTTCACTGACGTCCCGCTTGGGGAGTATTGTGCATTTCCCCCAACCAGCACCTACCCGAGCCAACCCAACTCCTTGAAGTATCGGAGTGAGGCTCTGAGGCGCTGGCACACACGCTCCAGTGGCGTAGATGGTAGTGTAAATAATGATGATGAAAAGCAGTCTAGCTGTTGTTGCGACTTGGATGAAAGAGGCAACGGTGCCCCATGCACTATTTGAAACTGTTATCAGCCCATGGAATACCCATACTTCAGCTTTAGCTTACGTTCGATTCACGTTACTATAAAAAGTAGCACGTACGATTTATTCCCCAGAGATACACTTTCCCCGTTGAGACACTTTTAATAAAACTACGCTTTTATTCCTGTAAGATACACTTTTTTTAAATCCTACCTATTGTTCCTCATAGGTACACTTTTCGGTACTATTGTGCACAAAATATAATTATTCTCCAGATATACCTACACATTCCACGTAGATAGCTAATAATATTACCGTACCATGGTGTACTTTCAGACCCTATATTAAGTGTAACACAGATTTTTTTTGTGACGTAATTATGTGACTATAGTATCAACCCGCATTTGGCGGTGTTTTAAGGTGAGTGCGTGAGTCTCGCTATGCTTTGCAAAATGTGTGAAACCCACTACAGTGTCCATAATAATACGGTGGTATGCCAAAAGGAAGTCGTTATATTTATAATTAGCTGACGCGTAGACTTTCTTATAAACTTTCAGTCCCCATTTGCCCCCATTAATTCGGCCCTTTCACAAAATCCTTTCTTAGAGAACCTCTACACCCCAATGATCTTATTTCTTCCCGAGTGTACGTAACACTCGGGATTCAGCTAGTATAATTATGTAGATTGTGAACAAGTTTTTTTATGGTACCAACCACAGGATCGCAACTTTTTTTTGCTGAACCATATAGAAATGGTATCCACTCTCAACGAAATTTATGAAACAGCTGATATTTTTTCGTGATTTCATGGTAGGGCCCAAAGTTTTTTTTTTTAAATAATAAATAGGTTTGTGTTAGACTACCATTACGCCTGATGCTATGCGATGATGCGAAATTGTTCATAATGATGAGTATAATGGCTGCCTTTCGGCGTAGTACCGCCGTTCTGACTAGCCCTGTATGTAAGAGACCTCTTGTGCAGGATATCGCCATACGAGCAGTGCGTGTACTGGACGGTTCTGTTTACGCTGGTCGAGCTCGGACACCCGGACCTGGTCAACTTGGCGGTCGACTTCATACTGAAACACCCGAACCATTACTGCACGGACTTGGTCGTGAAGGTAATTATGCACCAACTAGCAACGCGCCGTGATAAAACCCGCAATCGGTAATTTTTTCCATTAAGGTGAAGAGAGTGCAGGAGTGGCACCCTCATTTACAAAAAACATAGCAGGTGTACTAAAAGGTAAATAAATAAAAATTCAACTCCCATAGTCGCTTGAGAAGGCAATGAAGTATTTTTTAGGGTTCCGTACCCAAAGAGTAAAAACGGGACCTTATTACTAAGCCTACGCTGTATGTCGTCGTCTCTCTGTCTTTCTGTCTGTCCGTCCTACGTTTAAACGGCTGTATCTTTCGACCCATAATAGATAGCCAGTTGAAATTTTTACAGAATATGTAATATTACGGCGGATTAAATAAAAAAGTCAAAAAGTAAAAATAGAGGGGGGGGGGGGTGATCCCCATACAACAAACGTATATTTTACGTATTTTTGTATTAGCTCTAATGTAAAAACGGTAATACGTACATAATATTGTAGTACATACTCTAAAGTATAACAAAAAATAATAAATAATGACCAAGTGCGAGTCGGTGACAAGTTTATGTTCATTACCAAGTTATACATGGTAATGTAGTTATTGAATTTTGTTATGGTACGGAACCCTCAGTGCGTGAGTCCGACTCGCACTTGAACGGTTTATTTACGTAATTTTGTATTAGCTCTAATGTAAAAATGGTAATACGTACAAGCGTTAAACTTGGCATGATTATAGTACACACTCTAAAGTATATCTATACTAATATTATAAAGAGAAAAGATTTGATTGTTTGTTTAAAAAATAAATAAAAAAAATCTTTCACTGTTGGGAAGCTACAGTATCCCCGGGTAACATAGCCTATATTATAGTTTTTTTTAAAATATGGATCCTTACTAAAACTCCAATAATGTAACCCAAGTGTAAAATAATAAATTTACAATTTCAACTTTGCATGTTTGACAGTTCTAATACAGGAAATACAGGACCTGACAGTCTGTCAGGTCAGCTAGAAACTAATAAACAGGGCGTTTATTAGTTTTAACTTTTAACCAGTAACTGCGACATAAGAGCAAATAAAATCTTAGACCTAGTATAGCGGACATATTTTGTTTCGCGGTAAGTTGCGGATGTGCAATTAATTGTGTTCCTTTACAATTGCAGGGTATCACGACAAGTCTGCGGCAGCGCGTGCTGCCGAAAGAGTTGAAGAACTCTCTGGTGGAGAGACTGCTCGACAACATGAGGGGGTACTCTGAACATCACGCGGTGCAGATATTGATGGTGCATTTATTCTCTGGTACGTTATACCACAGAAGACATAATAGACATGGACATGGTTATACCAAGGAAGATAGACTAAGAGTAAAGACAATAGCGGAACATGAGAGCGTGGCTCGGAAATTTGCCTGAAAACGGTTTTTACTTAAGTAGCAACTTCTTAAGTAAAAACCGTTTTGAAAAAATTGACAAGGCTTACTATTCTATTAAGGAGTTTTTAAATGACAAATTGTTAAAATAAATTGTTCTGATGTTAGATTTTATATAATAGTGTTTAATAAATTTTGCGTGCCATGATGCTAGAGCATGGTATTCTTTAACTTATGTGAATACATTAACATCTGCATGTTAACCATGTTTCCGCAAAATAAATATTCTGAATTTGAATTTGAACGGTATAAACATAGATGACACCTTAATTTGAGCGTGCTATAGGTTGTCTCGAACTTCCGTAAGAGCTGCAGTTAGATATCGTACGAAAGGGTTCTACAAATTACCGTAGCGCTAGTATCGCAGTCAAGTTTCGCAGCATTTCCAGAGAAGCGCAATCCATACCAGTAGATGGCGCATTTCTTTATTCTCTTGAAATGTTGAAGGTAGGCCTCCCACTAGATGGAACGATGACATTGTGAGAGTCGCTGGCATCCAGTGGATGCAAAAGGCAGGCTGTCGTTCAGTGTGGAGGTAGAGGAGGCCTATGTTCAGCAGTGAGTTCTGGCTGATGATGATGATGAATGTTCCAGCGGACGACAAACTCCTGAGCCCCCGACTGACCTGCGACGTATCCAACATGGACCCGGACGTACTGATGAACTCCATGGAGCGCATCACCTTACTCTACAAGGTGCTCAAACAGACGCGGCTCCGGGAGAGCAGAGTTATCATCACCTCCGCTCTGAAGTACTTCCTGAGAGAGACCCTTCCCCCCGCGGCGACACTCAGCAGGGTCATGATAGAGTTCGTGGAGTGCTGCAAGGAGGCGGAGGGAGAGATGGGGATGAGTGAGAGAGAGAGCAGAGTCCAGTGTTCGGTTCTCAACGCTGAACTTGTTTATGAGGTAAGACGACACGAAATTATTATTTTATACTTCTCACGCTCGTAGTCGGCATCTTGCTGAGTTGTAGCCGGTTTGTGACAAAAAATATAATAAGCTCTAATTATTTAAAACTAGCGGTCCGTATCGGGTCCGCACGAGTATATTATATAGCGTATTAAAATAGCCTATATTAATCAGTGATAATGTAGAATTCAAATGGTGAAAGAATTTTTAAAATCGGTCCAGTACTTTTTTAGCTAATTCGTTACAAACATAATTACATACAAATCTTTCCTCTTTATAATATTATAGTATAGATTTGTTTAAATTTAAAGTTTTATTTTACCATTATAAATATTGGCCATGGTAGCCTAGTTACCGCTAGAATTGAAAGCGTAAGGTCGCGGGTTCACACCCCGGGCCCGTATCAATGAGCTCTTTGGAGTTTATGTACGGATTTTCATACCACTGGCTTTTCGGTGAAGGAAAACATCGTGAAGAAACCTGCATATGTACGGAGAAGGAATTCAAAGGCGTATGTGAATCCACAACACGCACTGGGCCAGCGTGGTGGATATGGCCCAATCACCCTTTCGGGGGTAGACTAAAAGTCCAGCAGTGGACTGTTAAAAGGCTGATTATGATTATAAATATTGTATTTTTTTGCCACAAATTAATGATGTCTAATTTCATGTCATGTCATGTCTATGTCTAAATTTCTTGCTTAGGCTCGGTGTTTAAGGACTAAAACTTATTTTATGCTCTAGTGCATAAAAGTTTTTTTTTTGTGCACTAGAGCATAAAAATAAACAGAACTTCCTTAAAATTGTTCAAAGAGGTTCAGAGTGTATTATGTTTCATGTAGGAAGTTTACTCCGGTCTTTAATAATAACCATCGATCAGGGTATTATTAAACGTCAGACATGACGTCTGGGTCTTAACATCAGGCTAGGTGGCGGTCAAACGCAAGCCTGATATTTAGTATTCTATACTAATATTATAAAGAGGAAAGATTTGAT
Source organism: Agriopis marginaria (assembly GCA_932305915.1). NCBI lineage: Eukaryota > Metazoa > Arthropoda > Insecta > Lepidoptera > Geometridae > Agriopis > Agriopis marginaria. The sequence continues at coordinate 11,523,062 of OW029914.1, read as the reverse complement.
TGTTTGTTTGTTTCTTTGCATTGAATAGGCTCCGAAACTACTGAACCGATTTGAAAAATTCTTTCACTGTTGGGATGCTGCACTATCCCCGGTTGACATAGGCTATATATCCCGGCTTCGCCCGTGCGAAGCAGGGGCGGCGTACTAGTAATAAATAAAAAAACAATAAATAAATTTGCGAAATGGGCGAGTTAAGGAGGGTAAATGGAGGTTGAAAGTTTATATGAAAATCTATGCGTATGAAGTTTTTTTTTAATGCCATAGGTGGCAAACAAGCAGACGGGCCGCCTGATGGTAAGCAATCACCGTCGCCTATGGATACTTGTAACACCAGAGGCATCACAAATACGTTACCGACACTTAAGGACTCTATTAACTCGACTTTTGAAGAACCCCATATTGTAGCTACTCGGAAACACCGCGGAAGGTAGCTCATTCCACATTCTGCAGGTATGAGGCTAGAAGGATCGTGTGAATCGCACAGTGTGCGATTTCCATTAATCTATGATGTGTGGATGAGCCTTCAGGCGGTGGCGGCTAGTGCGATGGTAAAACCGTGTTCATCAGAACACTTCCCGTTGTTAATGCGATAAAAGATACAGAGACCCAACAAGTCGGTGGTAACAGCTAAATTATAATTATATTTGTTTGTTTCCCAGGTATTCGAAACTTCAATAACCCAAGATCAACTGCCCGTGTTATCCGGCTGGATATTTGAAGCGCTCACTCACTTACTCAACGGTAAGATATCTCACTCACTCACTCCGTACTGCGTGCTCACTCTGCTCGTGTCGGCCTCCTCTAACCAGAACATACGGAAGTTAGCGCCGCTCACTTACTACATACTGAAGTTGGGCTTCGACAAATTCACGGACGAGAAAAACATAGACATTGACGAAAAATGTACGGATAATAATGAAATATGCTCAGAGAACACTGGGAAATCTTCAGATGAGACCGAGAACACTTCGGAAAACACCGAAAAGTGTGCAGAAAATACCGGTAAATGTATAGAAAAGTTGTCACAAGAAACGTGGGGTGTTTTTAAAGATTTGTTTCACAGTAGCGGCGTGATGTCGTACCACGATAGAAGGTTGTTATGCGTTGTCGCGCTTAAGTCAAATTTTACCAGATCTCAGTTGGAGAGGCTGAGAGAATTGTGCGATGATCGAGAAGGCTTGGACGATTTGAAACAATGCTTGGCTGTGTAGAATATAATGTAGAATAAATGTATAATGTAGAAAAATGTCTTAGATTTATGAGGATATTTTTTTTAGTAACCCAAAAACTTATATTTGGAAAAGAGCGGTTGTAAAATAGAATACTGGAAGATTAAGTTTAATAGACATGTGTCCTATTTTTTATTATCTCCATCGAGATACAATTCCTATAGAGTCATAATCTCTCGGTGAAAACAGTCAAAAAACGTCCGAGTGGCATTGATTGATCGATTAACTCTTTATTGTTCACCATTAAATTTGATACAGAGGACAACAAACTCTTAAAAACTAGTGTAACAACTGGCGGTCTTATCGCTAAAAGCGATCTCTTCCAGGCAACCTTATTGTACATGCATTGAATCAAGTATATAGTTCACAATGCTACATTTACTCCAATTTAGACGTTATGTCGCTTGCATAGTGTTCAACGTTAGTTGTCCACTATGTCATCGTAGCTCTGGCATCCCGCGGCGTTGTAGCCGTATCGCGGTTACCTTGTAACTAACCAAAAAGTCTGCGCAATTCGTAGCGTGCGCCGAGTTTTGGTTCGGTTTTTTTGGCACGATTGTGCTTCTATTTATTGTATCTCGATAATAGGCATGATGACTAATATTTTTTTATTACCTCATAAAAAAGCTGATCATAAATAGAGCACATCAACGAAAACAAAATTAAAATTAGTTCAAAAATAAATAAGATATAAGCATTTTATTTTCATGCTAGACAGAGAGCCCACTATACTGAGCCGTGACGTCAAGGCTCAGGTGCGCCATACAAATGCTATACTAACACACGCTTTGCGAGAAAGGGATAGAGCACCCCCTCTCTATCCCCACCTAAAACTTTAAACACTCATATATCAGAGATTTATCAGCCAAATTAAATTATTTGTTCAGTATGTGTAATGTATTTAGTTAAATTAATCGCTAAGCCGGTTATTTGTAATAAATTAAATATTAGTCATCATGCCTATTACCTCTTGAAATACTGATTATTTTGATCAACTTTTTTATGAGGTATCAAATAAAAATTTGGTCACCATCCTATTTCCTAATTCAGCATTGTAAGCCAAAATTGTTATATAAACCTAGCCATTATCTATTTCTAGCAGTTTAAGATACAAATGAAGATTAAAGTTCTAAAATATAGTTAGTAGAAATATTGTTTTATAAGCATGTGTTCACGAACAAAATATTCTGACACAATAAAAAAACAGGGGCCTTACGGACAACTGCTATTGCGGCACCAAACTAACGTTAAATTCGCTCAGTTGGAAAATCATGCGAACGTGAACCTTAACGCGCCCAGATACAAAGTCAAAGTCATAAATATATTCATATATGTATTTATATTCATAAATATAAATTTACACGTCAATTCAAAATAATAAATATTATAATAAATGGTATATAAAATTTATATACATTTATAGGTAAGATACGGTTTGCGGTCGCGTGATTTTCCAACTTAGCGGATTTAACGTTAGTTTGGTGTCGCAATAACAGTTGTCCGTAAGGCCCCTGTACTACTAAACTAAAATAATAAATTACTTAAAAGTAAAGCAAACAATGTAGACAACACAACTTCAGGTACTATTTAGGTAAATAATAAAAAAAGCTATTTTTGTATTCAAAGTAAACTGATGTGAACACGGCTTTAAAATTAATCCTGAATTAGATTCTCGTTATGTATAGCGGTGTAATTAATTAGTAGTAAACTAAATAGGTCGAATGGACAGACCTAGAGATTTTAGTTCGCTTCAGGGGCCTTACGGACAACTGCTATTGCGGCACCTAATCCGCTCAGTTGGAAAATCACGCGACCGCAAACCGTATCTGGGCGCGATAAGGTTCACGTTCGCGTGATTTTCCAAATGAGCGGATTAAGTGCTGCAATAGCTGTTGTCCGTAAGGCCCCAGGTCAAGGAAATTTCCAATTAAACATGGCACATAAACCTATCTGGGGCTCGATTTTTGAATCGCTCGTATGATTTAGCAAAAAAATATGTAAAACAAAAGTTTTTTTTTAAAATTAAAATTAGCGTTGCGCTTGGCCGCCTACTCGTCTGATGGTAAGCGATGATGCGGTCTACGATGGAGCACGCTTGTCTAGAAGAAACCGATTCACTCGCCATTTGAAGACACCCAGATTGTTACTATCGGGGAACACCCATTCAGGCAGCGAATTCCACAGACTAGTAGTTCGCACAATAAATGTGGAATCAAAGCGCATCGTACGGGTTCTCGGAATATCAACCATTAAGCGGTGACGTTTCGTGTCCGCTCTGGCAGTTCTATTGATGGAAAGCAAATTTTGAATTGTTTAAACGTTGCTTTAGCAAGTGATATTATTTAAAAATGCGACTTTTGTTTGGGATTTCGTTCAGTCATTTCGCATGGTATTTTTGTGCGAAATATACGAGCGATTCGAAAATAGAGCCTCTGGTCAATTTATTTGCGATTGAATTCCGATGTAAAGCGTAATCACTTTCTAGCTTGTACAGTGGAGTGGCCGGCAAACATCTTATGCAACAAGTATACATTGAAAATAACTATAGATAAAAGAGCTGACAATCTTCAAATAGCTGAACATTATGTTCATGGATCACATGATCCAAGAAAACAAGGTCTAGCGCTCCGGGAGCTGACACCCAATAACGTAACTGTCCAGTTGCCACTTTATTGCAACAAACACAGATATTGGGAAACAATTTTTTAAATAATCTATTAAATAAAGTACAAGATGCATTTCAGTTGTCATAATTTTTTTTTTTTTGTATTTGTCCGCTCAAGTAAAGCAATTCAAGTTAAGCACGAATTTAATATATTAAACACATTATTTATATCAAAACCACATTGATTTATTGGATTCCCACAAGTAATATACGGAGATTCGGGAGTTATAATTTCACGCTACTGGTAACACAGAAAATCTCATAGAGAGTCCGCCATTGTTTCGTGTATCGTCATCTTTCTCGAACTTGTTGTAAATTACTTATTCTGCTCTTGTTTATGCACGTGTACGTGTATCCATGACATTAACGTAGTTGCGGGACACCCACGTGACATTTTGTCTCGGTGCGCTTTACCTGGCGGAGTATATTATTATACCTAGGAACACTCTCTTGATCGATATGATACTTCTCATCATGGAAAAGTGTATGGTTCCTGAGAAAATTCCTAACTAATATTATAAGAGCGAAAGTAAGTCCTTCTGGATATTTGCTCACTTTCACGGAAACTACTGGGCTGACCTTAATGAAATTTGCCAGGAAGATAGTGTACATCATGAGAAAGGGCATAATAATTTTCCTTCATTCAAGAACATTTGTTCAGCCGGTTCAATATTATCAACTCTTTTATAATTTTCCATTTATAATGACAAGCATCTCGAAAAAATTAACCATTCCTGAAAGCGGAGTAATATGCTTGTGAGTACGACATTCGGGAGAGACGTCAAAAAGGAATGGAAAATTATTTTTGGGTACAAAATATTTTTAAATAATGCTGCTGTTTATGTTGCGTCGATGTTATTGTCTAATCTATACTAATATTATAAAGAGGAAAGATTTGATTGTTTGTTTGTTTGCATTGAATAAGCACCGAAACTACTGAACCGATTTGAAAAATTATTTCACTGTTGGGAAGCTACACTATCCCCGGGTGACATAGGCTATATTATATTTTAAAATAAAGGGATCCTTACTAGAACTCCAATAATGTAACCCAGGTGTCAAAAAAATAAGATTTACACCCGTGCGAAGCCGGGGTGCGTTGCTAGTTAATAATAAATCAACGTTTACTTCTGAAAGTTACTAAAACAAGTGCACTTTAGCTTTAAAATTTCTTAAATTTATTAGAAAAAGTTTCTCATTTATATTGTTGTTATGGAAGATTTGATGTAATGTTAATATTGCTTGAATATATAAAATTAAAACACTTCAGTCGCAGGCATTTTATGGTTTTTATGTGTATATTTTAGTTGGGATTTTTTCGGAACATTAATTTTAAATAAGAAAAGAGTAGAGAAAAGGTGCTTTATATTTGTATATTTGTATTTATATTTTTTCCTTCTAAAATAATATTAATCTTGTATTCCTTATTTATTTAATGTAAATGTTAATAACTCACTCAATATTTTTATAATAAATATGTTGTAAAATCTGTATATTTTATGTTAATAACTATTTCTTAATCTTAATTAATAGATTACCTAATTGGCTTGAGCAAGTTAATAAATAGTTAAAACAAATTTAAATCTAATTATTACTTTTAGTTTTTTGTTGTACATCAGCAGCTATTAAACGGCCACTGCCGGACAAAGGCCTCCCTCTTAGATAGGGGTGTTGCCATAATCCCCACGCTTGGCAGGCAGCTTGGGGATGTATGTATGACATATTTATTAAGTTTATACGGAATCCTCAGTGCGCAAACCCAACTCGCACTTGGCCAGTTTTTTTTTATGACAGAACCGAACCGAATAAACTAGTTGAGTTTTATTATTGAAACTGACGTGGTTTTCACACATATTATTTATATTACACGGGAACTACTCACGTAAGATTGAGCCGGTTACTCCGACTATAGTTTCAACCGCATTAGACGGTCTTTTTAAAGGTGAATGCACGCGCGCGGCTGCGTCTCGCTTTGCGCTTTGTTTTTTTTTTGCTTTGATTTTTGCGTCCTTATTTTTGCTTTAGTTGAGTTTTTCTGTCATTGTCTAACAGACAGCAATGAAACAAGACGGCGATTTTATTTTGTCGAAATTTAAACCTTCGAAATGTACATAATAGTGTATGCCTTCTGTGATAATAGTAAACTTGTACATTAAAATGATGCATCGCGACAAAAATGTAGGAATTTCCTTTGTTATCTACTGATTAAAACAGAATGGCATATAATTCTGGCAGATAATAAGTAAGCGTTGTATTGATACGCCATAATGTATCTCTAATCGTTTATACCTATCGTTTTACATTCAGAAACTGGCCTTCAAAATTAGAAACAAGGCGGCACCATTTTCGATCAAACCGATCAATTGAGCGCCTTATAAATTGCGAGTTATTTTTGTTTATTTTTCGAGAATTCAGACGAATTTTTATTTCTATAACTTAAATAACATTCCATCTATATCTTCGTAATAAATAAAAGGTGACTTGTTTAGCGCCAAAAACCTAACAGTGTTTAGTTGTGTAACAAAAGTAGTTCAGAATGAGACAAACAAATTACGGGACCACCCCTGAAATCGGTAAAAACCCGGTTACCAGAGGCACTTATACACACAGCGATCCCGCCGGCGGGATCGTAGGCCCCCAGGATCTGTTGGAAGATCGGTTAGTTCTCTCCGAATAATAAAATCATTCAGTTCATAAACTCGCTAGGGCTTCAGGTAGGACACACCCCCTTTAGGGTGCCTGGGCAAGTCTGATCCCCTCTCCCGGTGACGGCCCAAGCCGAGGTTCGTCCCTTCGAGGTGCCCTTGAGCTAGTCGCCCATAAACTTAAACCACCAAGTTACGCCGAACGCCCTCGCCGTTCGCTAACTAGTCCGGTCAAGCTGTAGAGGCCATAAGGCCAACAGCGTAAGTACAAAATAAAAAAAAATCCTCAGTTTGTTTGTCACAAAATTCCCTTGCTTCGTCAGAGTTGGTCGCAGTAACCAGAGAATATAGTTGACTTTAAAGTAAAGTTTGGACTAAAAAGTTAATAGTAGTTTTCATACTTAAATCCTCATTCCCTATGACACACGCAAGTGCAGTAATACCGACGTGATGACCCCAACAAGCTTTGTCTCGATCTCTTGGCTAATGAAAGAGCGAGACAATATTCAATGTAAGATTAAAATGAGAATGTTTTTCAGGTTGTGGTATCTTGTGTGGTGGTTTGCGGTGGTGGCTTGATAATATCAGTTTATTTTCTTCTGTTTGCAGTTTGGCTTATGATGGACAAAGCGCTATAAGTAGGTAAACTTTAGATACATTTTTTCGTGAATTTTGTTCTAGAATCAATATCAATGTGTTTTTTTTTTATAATACAGAAAGGATCTACTTTTGGCCACCAACTCTATGCACACTTTGCATTCCTCGAAAATGCATGGATTCTTTAGGACAACATACTCTGTGTTATCAAATACGTACTGTTCTCATACCTATTGACTTGTTATAATAGCGTCATTAGCATATACCACTATAATAATTACCACAGACTTTTGTTAGAATAGACCCCGATAGTTCACCTACTTTGCATGTCTTAAGTGTTTATGTGTTAGATTAATGCTCCTGCTGCTTTTTTTTGTAGTGGACAAAATTTAAGTTTGTAATCAAATTTTTATATGATATAACTTCAAATTTAATACTTTCGGATTTTTTCCTTTATATGTGCTGTAAGACCTTGCTTCTTATCGAATTTCATGATTCTAGATCAACGGGAATTACGCTATAGGTTTTGATTCCCTTATAAAATCGCATATGTTTGCAAAATTTGCAAAAATATGCGACATAAACGGTAACATCTTTTGATCGCGATTTGATTTTTAAAATTTTTATATTTTTAGAGCTGAAAGAGACTGCAGACCTGAGTATTTGATATAAACTTCAACTTGATATCTACGCGTTTTTGAGAAAAGGGCCTTGACAGACAGACAGAGAGACGGACAGACTGTTTTTTCTTTTGAGTAAGGAAACCTAAAAATATGGCACGCTGGGTTTTCATACAAGTTGAAGTGCTTGCGGTGTCTCTTGCAAATTAGGTCTATGATAATTTGTCCTAATCAACTGAGTCAGTAAATTCAGTTATCGGTCGATTATCGCGGTACTGATAACTACTACTGCGAGTAAAATGGCGGTGTCGAGACGTGGATATATTTTTGGTGCATTCCTGTCGAGTGTTTTGAGTGTGCTACTGGTTTTAGTTGCCGTTTCCAGTGATAGTTGGGTGAGTATTCCATTATAATTACCATAATGTTCAGCAAATTTGGCCCACTAAGGGATTCAGTGATATACAGGGTTACGCGGAAAGGGTGTACTAAGCCGAAAGGGGTCCATAGTATCCATCATTATGAACAACTTATACTATGGGACCACCAATACCAAAACCTTTTGTATATCTATTAAAAAATATAAATGTACGTATATCAGTCTCTGGCAGCCATATTACAAGCTTTGCTTAGTTTGGGGTCAGATGACCGGGTGTGCAAAAATGTCCCGTTTTTTTAAATTTACCCTTGAAATCACAAAAAAAAAAAATTGTCGAGTGTGTATTTTCTATGGAACAGCTGATATTTTTTTCGCGATTTCAGAGTTGGTCTTATAGTAAATTTGTTCATAATTATGAGTACAATGACCTCCTTTCAGCTTAGTACAGGGTACATGCGTAACCCTTTGGATACTTGTCAGTCTATAGAAAGTCAATGCTATTTTTATTAACGTATATCAAGGTTATTTTCTCATTATCTCCACTGATTGGTGGGGATAACAGTGAGTAACTCGAATGTTCAGTAACACTGCGATGGGTATTGTAGGTGGTGTCCACAGCTACAGCAGAAGGTCAGGTCCAGGACAGCTCTATCCAGTATGGGCTCTTCAGCGGAGTTTTGGTGCTCCGCAGTCTCGCTACACCTATCTCCAATACTCTCTATAGTAAGTTTAAGTTACTTCACACATAGACTGGGTTACACTGTCGTTTAGTGGTACTACTTATGAGCCGAAATGAGGTCATTACAACCCTAAAATCGAATGAGTGTGAATGACATTTTTCTATGAATCATTTGTTTTTTTTTTTCAAAATTTCAGTGATGGTTTCTTGGTAAAAAAAAAAACACTGAGTGCCTAGTGGCAAATCTTTCCGGATTAGTAGGTAACACCGTTCAGTATGGCCTTAGTAGCTGTAGCCTGTTAGGATGTGAAAAAAATGACGTTCTATCACTGTTTAAAAAAAAAAACAAGCAGATGGGCAGCCTGATGGTAAACAGTCACCGTCGCCTATGGATACTGTTAACACCAGAGGCATCACAAATACGTTGCCGACGTTTTAAGGGTCTATTAACTCGCCTTTTGAAGAACCCCAGGTTGTATGTAGCTTCTCGAAAACACCGCGGAAGGTAGCTCATTTCACATTTTGCAGGTGTGAGGGAAGGAGGAAAGAAAGATCGCGTGAATCGCACAGTGTGCGATTTCTACTCATGTCAAGTCGTCAATCATAATTATTATGAAAACAAAACAACAAATGGATGGTCAGAGCTTGTCACATACTACTTAGAAGATACTAACGTACCCAACAACGTACCTACCTATGAGCTTGTCTACCTTTGAACTAACCCCATGCTTAGAGTACTTTTACGTTACAGGTCATATTCTATTCCTGGGGTAATAGAAATAGTGTAGCAGGGGCAACAGACCTCTCCTACATACTACTAAATAATGCTTTACGCACATATAGTCTCACTAAGATTCCCTGTGTCGGAGATACCATGTAACACACAAACACAGATAACTCACAAAAAACCCAGAGTAGATATTTAAACTCATCTTTCGAACATCCTCCTGTCCGGGAATCGAACCTGGGACCTTGCTCAGAAGGCAGATGCGCTATTGCTAAGCTGTAGCTACTATTGTAATATTAGTATTGTTTTTAGTGACATGCGTGACTTCAGTGAGTGCTTGTGCTTTGAGCTGCAAAACTGAAGATGAAGCGAGGAGAATAGAGGTGGGTAATAATCCTGCGTATACACTCCAAACTTGCTGTTTAGTGTTTAGACAAAACTGGAGACGAAGTGAGGAGAATTAAGGTGTAGGGCCTGTGAGTTCCACCTACATCACGTCATTGTTGTTATAAACATTTTGATAAAAGCGCACCAACATTCAATGTTTAACCAGTCATTCGCTGGCGCTCAAATAAAGCGCACGTACTTAATCCTTCTACTAGAGTTTCAATTACCCACGCACATACTTTAGGATAGCCTTTGACATCAAATATAAGTCAGATCACAAACAATTATAGTCAGATAAATACAACCCAACAATATATCCTAAATTGGTGACCACGAACAATATATCCTAAAGAGGTAAGAATCCTGCGAGTTTATTACTCCAGACTTGCTGTTTAGACAAAACTGGAGACGAAATGAGGAGAATAGAGGTAACAATCTTGCGTATACACTCCAGACTTGCTTTTAAGACAAAACTGGAGACGAAGTGAGGAGAATGGAGGTAATAATCCTGCGTATGTACACTCCAGACTTGCGTTTAAGACAAAACTGGAGACGAAGTAAGGAGAATAGAGTAATAATCCTGTTATTCACTCCAGACTTGCTTTTAAGACAAAACTAGAGACGAAGTGAGGAGAATAGAGGCAATTAAGTATCTAAAGCTGTAATCATAATGTTTCAGGTTGAAGCGCTGGCTAACGGGTATAGACCGACATCAGCATGCGTCGCAGTCACCGACGTTGACACCACCAATCCATGTGAGCTTTACCTACTTCTTTTTCTGCAAAAGTAGCTCATAGGCTTGTGTTTGACCGCCTTCTCGCCTGATGTTAAGCAATGATGCGATCTATGATGGAGCATATGTGATTGTGAAACTGATTCACTCACGACTTAAAAGACACTCAGATTGTATTAACTATCGAGGAAAACCCACATAGACAGTGCGACTTATCTGTACAGTTAAAGGGAGTCACTAGCGTATTTTGCTGAGGTTTTTAAATTAAATTCTGCTTACATAATACTTGACTGGCCCCCTATTCAGATTTATTGTCATTTAGCTGCACCCCGTAGTTTCACCCGCGTAGTAATGAAAAATGGTGATGATGAAACCTATGTCACTCTTCGGCCCTTGAACTATACCCATGCAAAAAATCAGGTCGATCCGTTGCTCTGTTGCTGCGTGAAAGAGGAACAAACTACCAAACCAAACACAATTTCGCAGTTATAATAGACCCAATTATGATTTTAAAGCTATAGAAATTCCCAAAATTTTGTTACAAAAATTGTGAATTTGACTAACTCTGATGAGTGTTGAGATTCGCCGGCATCCAGTGGATGCAAAAGTCAGGCTGTCGTTCATTGTGGACGTCTTCTGGCTGTTGATGATGATGATGGAGGAAATGATCTGTGGAATGTGCTGCCTGAATGGGTGTTCCTCGATAGTCCCGATGGGTGCAATCTGGGTGTCTTCAAATCACGACTGAATCGGTTTCTTCTAGGCAAGCGTGCTCCGCCATAGACCGCATCATCGCTTAACATCAGGCGAGTTGGCGTTCAAGCGCAAGCCTATTATAAAAAAAAAAAGATGGTGATAATGATGATGAGTGTTAACAAACCTGTTCCCCTGACAGTAGAAGTCCCGCCGGTGATTCCGTTCGCGTTCTACGTATGCCTGCTGCTGGTGCTGTTCCTGCAGCTGGTCTCCGCAGTCATCGCGGCAGCGCTCGCCATCACCAACGCCACCAGGAACCCTACTGAACCTATATTCGGACTACCCGGTACATACACCGCGTACAAATAACATTATTTTAGAGAGGACGTCGGGGTTACCATTTTAGAAGAAGTGTACTAGTGTCTAACCTAACCCAACCGGCGCGGCGGCCAATGTACGACCAAAATAAATTGAATGGACGGGCCATAACCATTGAACTTGCTCAGTAAAAACGAGTCGAAACCGTCGGACATATACTTCAACATCTAATTATAACCATGTACAGTACATTTGTTACGAACAATAGATAGCGGGTTTTTATTAAGCGGAGATAAGTAATTTCTCTGGTTGAAAGCAGTTTCTCCGTGTAGATAAGTAATTTCTCTGTTTGAAAGCAGTTTCTCCGTATAGATAAGTAATTTATCTGGTTAAAAGCAGTTTCTTCGTATAGATAAGTAATTTCTCTGGTTAAAAGCAGTTTCTCCGTATAGATAAGTAATTTTCTGGTTAAAAGCAGTTTCTGCGTAAGTATAGATAAGTAATTTCTCTGGTTAAAAGCAGTTTCTCCGTATAGATAAGTATTTTCTCTGGTTAAAAGCAGTTTCTCCGTATAGATAAGTAATTTCTCTGGTTAAAAGCAGTTCTCCATATAGATAAGTAATTTCTCTAGTTAAAAGCAGTTTCTGCGTATAGATAAGTAATTTCTCTAGTTAAAAGTAGTTTCTGTGTATAGATAAGTAATTTCTCTAGTTGAAAGCAGTTTCTGCGTTTAGATAAGTCATTTCTCTAATTAAAAGCAGTTTCTCCGTATAGATAAGTAATTTCTCTGGTTAAATGTAGTTTTTCGGTACAGGGTGTCTCTGGAGCAACGTAGCGACAGCGGTGCTCGGAGTAGTCGTGCTGCTCATGTTTGGCATCTACTGGGCCACGTCGGGGCTGCAGCAGCACCTCGCCATCACGTACATAGCTGTGGGCCTGTTCCAGCCTAGCCCGGGCCTTGGCTACTCTTACTGGTGAGACATGATCTACTTTGAATTTTTTATTAGTTTTTTTTTGCATAATTTAATCAGTTCGTAACCACGGCCATTATTACACGGTCGAGCGAGAAGTATATATTATTTTATCAAAATAATTATCACCATAATCAGCCTTTTAACAGTCTACTGCTGGACTTTTAGCCTACCCACGATTGGTGATTTGGCCATATCCACCACGCTTGGAAAAGCTTTTGTTCTATAGTTATTATAATTGAACTGCTAATCTGTGGAATGCGCTGCCTGAATGGGTGTTACCGGATAGTTACAACCTGGGTGTCTTCAAATCACGAGTGAATCGGTTTCTTCTAGGAAAGCGTGCACCACCGTAGACCGCATCATCGCTTAACATCAGGCGAGTTGACGGTCAAACGCATGCCTATTATTAAATAAAAAAATATGATTATTATAATTATGTTACAATAAATTTCATTGCTGCGCTCTGACGGGGTCTTTGTACCGACACGCAGTTTTAAGGACCTCATGTAATGTGTGTGTACACTGGCAAAATAAATAAAATAAAAATTCCTTCCATTCCAGGGTCCTGATCTTCTCGATCCTGTGCAACCTCGGCAACGTGGCGCTGATTGTACTCCGGTCATATCTATTGGAACGGGACCCCCCTCCACCCACCATCAAGGTGGAGAATCATTCTGACGGAACTATATTCTTGTACTAAGAAACACATTATCAAGATGGAGAATCAATCTGACGGAACTATATTCTTGTACTAAGAAACACATTATCAAGGTGGAGAATAATTCTGACGGAACTATATTCTTGTACTAAGAAACACATTATCAAGGTGGAGAATCATTCCGACGGAACTATATTCTTGTACTGAGAAACATACATTATTATAATGTCTTTTTCATCCCCGCATTTTTATGTAATAAAAGCGTGATTTGTTCACGTAGTCACATTAAATGTATAATCTAATTAATAGGTAATTCAAGTTAATTTTAGATGTAAAAATATCATTGTAAATAGAATTAATTTGTATTTTGTAAGTTGAATAAAACTGATTAAAATGTAATTTGTAGTCTCATTTGTTTTCGGTTTCTACCTATAATTATTAAAGACCTATTATTATATTCATAAATTATGTTCAGGATTTGGAAAAAAAGGCATTCTATAATTTTTTACAGGATTCGACAGTTAGTTTTTTTAGTTTTAGCTAGTTTTGTGCAGCTGTATTTTGTTAAGAATACAAGTATTATATAATTGCTTTTTTAAACCCCTGATAAAACAGCTGATAATCATCAACCGGGTGAATAGATTGGCAGAATACCTATTGTTCAAATCACGAAAGTTTGAAAGTTCCATTATAAAGCGTCATTACGTACGTACCTCGCAATTTGAAGACTCCCACCACCTTTTTAATAAACGTGGAGTAGTTTTGGAATAGTAACGCCGTGTTTTGTCTTTTTCTCTCTTTCAAATTTTGAACTCGATCGAAAAAGACAAAATGTGGTGTAACTATTCCGAGGCTACTCTACGTTTATTAATAGGGGGGCCAGAGTATAACAATCGGGGAACACCAATTCAGGCAGCGCAATCCACAGCGATCCCCAAGCTGCCTGCCAAGCGTGTGGATAACGGCAACACCCCTCTCTAAGAGGGAGGCCTTTGTTCAGCAGTGGACGTTTACTGGCTGATGATGTATGTATGATGTATTCCACAGATCCTTTTGGACGGCCCTTTTGGAGAGCGATGGGGAGGCCTATGTCCAGCAGTGGACGTCCTACGGCTGAAATAATGATGCTATAGTTATTGTAAGATAATATTATGCTCATGGAATTAGAGCATTACGTAATGTAGGTACCAACTTGTATTGTAACATTACAAATTTGTCATTATTTGCTCATTACAAATTACTCAAGTTTTTGCACATATAAACAAATGTTTTGTCCCTTTGTTTCCCTAGGGCCGGTTAAAACTGGATTCAAAAACTTTCTCGAGCCAATTAGAGAAGTTTCTAAAGTTATCTCATTTAAATGCTAATGCTATCTTTTCACCCAAACAATTCGGAGAAATGTTTAAAATTAGTTTTTTATTGGTTTGAATAATCAAAGGATTTACGGGCTATTGTGTTTTTACAACTGATTATGACTATCTATTTATATGGTGAATTGCACCTAAATGTAATGCAAAATTCTGCGTGTATAATTAAGTTAATCTTGACATCAAGTTTGTTTATGTTGACGGTTTTGGATGGAATTTGGTGTAGAAAAGTTTACCTTAAATAAGTACAAAATACCAGCTTCAGCAGTAGTATCATCTCTATTCTAGAAATCCACCATGGGTTTTCAGAATAGAGGCCTATCCAATTAAGTAAGCAAGGAGTTAAAAGTAATTTGATGGGTTCCGTGCCCAAAGGGTAAAAATGGGACCTTATTACCCTACGATGTCTGTCTGTCTGCCTGTCCTAGCTATCGGTATATAATACGATATAACGGCTGTATCTTTCTAACCGCAATAGATAGCTAAGAGATTAGGTAATTAACTAACAAACATAAAAAAGTCAAAGCGTAAAAATGAAAGGGTCCCCACAACAAAGAGTTACAACAAACGTATTTTTTTTACGTATTTTTGTATTAGCTCTAATGTAAAAACGATAATACGTACAAGCATCAAACTTGGCATGATTATAGTACACACTCTAAAGTAAAACAACAAATAATAAATACTGGCCAAGTGCGAGTTGGTGACAAATTTCTATTTACCACCGGTTCTCGTACGATCACCGAAATTAAGCAACGTCGGGCGCGGTTGGAACTTTGATGGGTGACAAAACAAAAACAAAAAAAGGTGACAAAAAGATATCAGGGCTGGGCATGATATCCTTTTGCACTAATTTATTGTACCTTAGTAGTAAAAAAAATACTTATACCAACAAATTACACATCACTCGCCATTGGCAAAAAAAAAAAACAACGTTTATTCGCAGTAACTTGTAGGTAGCAGAATAGCAAATGAAACTGCCCCCAAGTCCTATACACCCCGTCCTTCCCCGACATTGAGCTGGATATTAAATATTTGAGCGTCGAGCGACAACGGCTTTAAACGGAGCTTTTGAGACCATTACTAGCAGAATAGAGCCAGTAGTCTGGCAAACTTACCAAATATATAGGTATCTAATATACAGTAGTCTTACTAATCCGGCACTTTTAAAAGACTAAGAGGTACCGGATTATTGAAATATTCGGATAACTGTATTATCTTGAGAAATTCAAGGTAAATAAAAACCTAAATTATTGCATAATTATGTAGGTAGTATGTATTTACAAATTACAAATTCCTTTTTGACAACTATCTTAAGTACAGTAACTGGCACACAACTTGAGCCTTGACCTTGAGTGCGCAATAGACGATTTTAAGGTATCGTTGGTGGAAAGAGAGGTGCGCGGGGGAATCCGACGGCACGCGTCAACGCGATTGGCTGATGCGCGAACTTACCCCCACTACGTCGACTTTGGCTCAAATTGTTTGCCGGCCACTGTAATCTGTGGGGAGGAAAGAGGAAAGAGAGCGGTGGGTGAGAGAGAGGAAACAGACGTGGGCGGAGGCGTGGGCGTGGGGGGTAGAGTGCCGGTCTACTGGAGGTGCTGGTGTACTGATGCCGGTGCCGGATTAGTGAGAATCAATTGTATATCTAAGCATAGGTCCTGTTGATGACAAGTAGCTACAATGTAGGACTGAATTTTTATTGTGGCTAAATCCATAATTATGCATTATACCTAATACCTCAAAAATGCAATAAAAGAAAAAAGCCCTAACGGCCACTGTGGCTCTTTTCTACGGATAGAGCGAAATAAAGGTACCTCGAATACTCACGTCACATGAGGATTCGAGTTACCTTTTTATAGGACTATGAATATGGGGGTAAAACAGCCACGTCATGAGAAGGTCGTGAGATAATGAAGCCTAACAACAAGCAATCTAAAATATGAAGTATCATTATCAAAAACATACATCCCATTTATCTCCCTCCATTATAAATAACTCCTTTCTCAACCATACGTCAAACCAGTTGTATCCATTAAGTACTGCCTACCCTCGGGCCCACTGCCCGGTTGTAGGTACTACCCTTAGCTGTATCGTGAGGATATGATTGATGAGAGAACCTAAATTGGTCCGGACTCGCCGGCCGGCACGAGTTCAGGAGCCTGCTCTTAGTTTAATGGTTCAAGCTATAAGGGAAAAGCGATGCGCGATAACTAGGCGCCAAAAGCAAAAGTTACAGGTGCTTTGCGTAAAATACTGCGCGAATGAAGTACTTGGTATTAATTTTTTATATAGAAAAGATCAAAGTTTGGCCATCAACTCGTCTGATGGTAAGCGACGGTGTGGATGATGGAACACGTTGATCTAGAAGAAATAATAATAGAATAAATCTCTATCCTTGGAAATAATTTTCGTTCTCAGGAAACAAGGAAGATGGCATTGAGTTCCATTCATGGGCAGTAGGTACGTATTATTATAGCATTCTACAGCGGTTTAACAAATCAACTGTACGTTTACTAAGCAATATTTGACTTGCCCATCATAAATGCCACCAATGCAGTGTATAGACTAAGCAAAAGAACGCAAATGAACAGTAACAAGCGCGAGTGACTGAGTTGGTGAGGACATTTCAGCGAAAGCGAACGAAGAATTTGCTCGCTTTCATCAGTGCTCGTCAAATGTCTGAACGTTGCAAGCAAGTAAGCGAACGGCTGTGTGTGGACGTTCATATTCGTTCGTTTATGTTCGTTCATTATGTGAACACGGCATTCCTCTACTGTCAAGATCTCTGTAGCTCTGACAGTTTGAAGTGACTCGTTAAAAACCGGGTTATCAAGCGATGTACAAACTGGCATATACTGCAAATATACAAAATACAAATAATATTTACCTATATTATCCTGAAATAAATACCTACTAGACATGGCAAGCTATTAATTTTTCAGTTTACCTTTAAATTAGAGGTACAATCATAGGTATTTTGGAACGCTATGCCGTTCCGTGGTGGTTGGTTATGCCAGGTTGATTCAAGCATATGCCTGAACCCATAACTCTACAATTTTGTATCCTTATCAATAATTTTACAATTTTGCGTTTTATTATAAACTAGCTATAGCCTGCGATTTCATACGCATAGATTTTAATATAAAGTTTCAACTTCTTTGGCCCGTGATTCGGATTTTCGCAAAAAAAATCTTGGGGAAACTTCAGAAATTTTCGATATATTGTGATGAATCCGCCAGTCAGTCAGTAAGAGTTTTTATTCTTTTTATATAAATAGATTATTGATTTTTCTACCCGCGACTGCTCATAGCTTGTGGCATACATTGAGACACTCACGTCGGGTCCAATTTGCATGCAATCAGCCAATGGCGAACGGATATTGTGCTGTGCGATTAGTTTATTTACCTACACTACAGGTATCAAGTAAATACTAATATAAGGCTCGAGATGTGCCACAACTGTGTGGAGAGACAAGGCAAACCAAGTTCAGTTCAGTCAGTTTTTGTACTGGTGGTCGTGGCTTTTCTTACATGTCAATCTCACTTACTATGCTGAAACATAGCCCTCACTAAAGAGATCACGCACAAAATGGTGCAGAGCAATGGAACAGGTAGATTTTTAAAATTTAACTAGTTGCACCTCGCGTTTTCAGCTAACTGCTGGTGAAAGTTCCGTCAAAATAGATCTAGCTGTTATGGAGTCCAGTCTATGCAAACATTGTTTTTTTTATATAGGTATAGATATAGATAATAGGCTTGCGTTCGACCTCCACTTTGCCTGATGTTAAGCGATGATGCGGTCTATGAGGGAGCATGCTTGCCTAGAAGAATCCGATTCACTCGCGATTTGAAGACACTCATATTGTTACTATTGGGAAACATCCATTCAGGCATTGTTTGGCATTTCTGTTCTGGACCGCAGACTAAACGTGGACATTCGGAAACGAACAAAAGTCCAAAACATTGGTAAACGGATCACGAGACTCATTAAGAGGTAGGACTTGGTCAGAAAGATGGTGGACCAGAGCAGTTACAGAATGGTGGCAGCGGAAAGAAAAGCGACCCTGGACCGACCACCAGCCGGCATTCACCAAACAAAAGTTAAATAATTATTATTTATTTCTAGATTTTAGTTTTTTCTCGTCCCTCTTTTCAAACATCAACAACGAATTCAAACAACATCGCAACTTTCCCTTGACAGCTGACGCGAAAAATCATGATCACAAAATAATGTTGGCTTCTCTTCCAATTTTACAAATTCAATAACATTCATGGGCCCAACGGCGGGTAAAATCCGAGTATTTATTTAGCGGGTAACGGCGTTACGCTGAAAAATTGTCGTTATAAAGGTCCACAGGTCTATTTGGCGTTTGTAAGGGGCTGTTTTCGATGAATAGGAAAAGGTTTTTTTAGGAAGGATGTTTAGGATGAGTGTTTTTTTGGCTAGCGTTAGACCGCCAACTCGCTTGATTTTAAGCGATGATGAGGTCTTTAATAATTTAACGGTATATATTATAATTTTAAGCAAACCATGGAACTTAAAACTAGAATTAACAATATCGCTGAAAGTAGGGAAAAAGACCTGAATACGATTAAGTACAAATTCTGTATAATCCGCGCCGTGCCGTTAAAGACGTGTATCAACAAAGTTTCGTTATAATATTAGTGTGATACTGTCGTCGTCCGTGGTAACGCTACCTTAGGGTTTCGTAACGGTATAACGGCGCACGGTGCGTGTGGTGATTGCCGCTATAAATTACGCCGCAGACGCTGCGATGTCGTGCCGGGCCACGGTTCCACTGCCAGCGGACAATCTCCTTTCAAATACAATGCTTTCTATTGTAAAGAGCATGGACAATTAAATAGATATAATACTATATTGTTCAGACTAGAACCGAAAAAGGGTAAAAGGTTTAAACAACTAAATAATTGCCGACCCTTTTGTTTAAATCGATGCAAAATTAAATGGCGCAAGTTAAATTAGACATTGTGATTACGTCATCGGTCTTGCTTAAAAGTACATAATTTATTTAGATAACTCAGTAAATCTATTTCGTAATTTTTAGGGTTCCGCACCCAAAGGGTAAAAACGGGACCCTATTACTAAGCCTACATTGTCTGTCTGTCCTTCTGTGTGTCTGTATGTCTGTCCGTCCTAACTTTAAACGGCTGTATCTTTCGAACCGTAATAGACAACCAGTTGAAATTTTCACAGTATATGTAATGTAACGGTGGATTAACTGAAAAATAACAAGAAAGTCAAAAAGTTAAAACAAAAAGGTCCAATATAACAAACGTATAATATACTTTTTACGAATTTTTGTATTAGCACTAATGAAAAAACGGTAATACGTACAAGCGTGAAACTTAGCATAATTATGGTACATATTTTAAAGTATAGCAACGAATAATGGCCAAGTGCGAGTCGGCGATAAATTTCTGTTCATAACCAAGTTATAACTGGTAATTTCGTTATTGAATTTTGTGGTGGTCGTGCTCGCGCACTGAGGGGAACCCTCAGTGCGCGAGCCCGACTCGCACTTGGCCGGCTTATTGTACCTGGTGTTGGTGAATAAATGTATCAAGCGGTAAAACTAATTCTTATACATGTAATCCGCTCTCACTGAGTCACGCCCAACGTTCGGCATTGAAACGACCATAAATTTGAGTACCTAGGGAACACCCAGAAATTGGCACGCACGCACACTACCGCCATATTGTGCGTATTTTTATCATAAATATACTTTTGGAACGATTTTATCATCATCTTCCTTATCTTTTTATTCTCTACGATTTTATTCTATTTTATTTAAGTTTAAATGCTTGCTGTGCTTACAGCAAAGCCAACGCGCACAGCAAGCCAACATTATCTAAATATTAATTTCTATTAGGTACAAACAAATTATTCTAACAGATAAAATTGTCATTGAATCAAAATTTTACACTAGGTAATCAATTTTAATATAGTAATAAGCTGGCGTTACACCACCAACTCGCCCAATGCCAAGCGATGATGCGGTCTACGACGGAGCACGCTTGCCTAGAAGAAACAGATAATAAAAGAAAAAAAACTATCTTCCATCTTCTACCATTCTATTCTATCGTATTTGCTTGTTGCGTAGTTACGTTTTTTTAATTGACCATGTTGTTCGATTATCCAACATGCTCTTAAGATGGTTGTTTTCCAACGAAGAAGCAATTTTAACCAACTTCAAAAAAGGAAAACGATCTCAATTCGACTGTGTGGTTTTTATGTTAGTTACGGTATTGTTTTAAATGTTTATCGCGACTTATGTATTATTCATACACGATACGGTACGGCACGTTTTTTTCCACGTTTTTTGGATAATTCGTTTTTGTTTTTTTAGTTGTTTATTTATTTTTTATTGTTCGTTAATGTGCTCAAATAGCGAAAGTTTAAAAATTACTGTTACGGTATTATTCCGTCAATTATGAATAGATTTTGATGATTATTTTTTTATTGGTAGATCTTACTTCAGAGGTTCCATGTAAATTTTGTCAAAATTAATTCAGCGCTTTTTGACTAAATCTAGAAAAACAAAAAATATAGATAGATGAACCCTTTATTGTGTAGACCAGAAATGAATATTACAAACAGATAGAAAACACTTACGAGCTAGTGCCACAATTGGCGGCCTTATCGCTAAAATCAATCTCTCTCAGGCAACCATTGGATGGAAATTATTTACGTAACAGGATCGATTAAAAAAATATAAACACACACACAAAATATAAACACAGATGACGTTTTAGTTTGTAGTTCCCTTCAGCAAAAGTTTTGATGAGAACTTTCAATCTCTGGTTTAACTGTAATTTTTCTACTTTTAGGGTGGGTTGCACCATTTTTACTTTAGCTTTAACAAACGTTCACATTTCAGTTAAAGTACCAGTTAGGCAAAAAATTCATTGCACCATCTGACAATTGTTAAATGACGTTATAACTTGACGACCGTAACTGCCCACGATTCGCTATTGTTTATTTTAAATATCTGTCAGATGCATAAAATATAATTCCAGTGCATCTCGAGTATATAAGGTCTCATTTGAATTGCAACCCTGGTAACTTGAACTATGCTAGTAAATACGTTGGTGCAACGCAGTAACTGCTAAAGTCAGCGTTATTCCTATTGTCAAATTTGTCATAAACTTTAACTACTACTATGGTGCAACCAAGCTTTATAGTTTAAACACGCCAAACTAACAAACTTAAGTTTGCACATGTAGGTATAGCCGTAGGTAAAGCCAGAAAGTGTATATATGTAGTAGCATAGAAAAATATACTATACTAGAGGTAGTAGTTACATAGTAAATTACATATAGCTATCACAACATAGCACATAGATTTGAAGAGAGTGTAATTTTACATCCAAATAAATACCTATATATTAAACACAAACGACATATTTAAAAAATATATTTCAAGCAAGGTGAGACGTACGCAAATGTAATTCGGTAATCTTATTACGCACAGGCACACCTGGTTTTCCTTAACAAATAACAACGCGAAAAACTCTAGTACATTTTAATATTCACAAATCCGTCAAGTGAGAAAAGTTATGCGAATGATAAAACTTGTGACGAATATTCAGCATTGTAAGCCAACACGAAAATGAGCGACAAAAATAACATGAAACACCTTGTATATAACAAATTTTTAGCGCGTATTTTTTTCACTTTTAGTACGTTTGTACCTACAAGCCATCGTAACTGAAACATGAAACGCCTGAATGGCATCTGAAATAACGTTTCAACTATTGTTTTAGGACAAGCAAGTGAGGCCTAAGATAATTATGACGTATCATTCCAACCACAGTAAAGCTAGGCTCACATGCACCACAAAAAAGAGCACAAAAAAGAGAAGTATATTGAACGGAAATGAGACGAAAAATCTGTTACCAGGCATTATGAGTGAAACTTGATTGAACATTATTTTTTAGATCAACGCGTCGACCTCCGCATCACAGTTGCTAACTGATTTCGAATGACTGACGTTTCGTTTATATGGGTTCAACTGGCTACAACAAATTTCTTACAAAAATGCTTTGACAGCCGTTCTAATATAAACAAAAAAAAAAACTGTGGTATGGACCTATCTATCTTTTTCCAAACGAAGCTCTGATGCAAACGATGATCTTAAATTATCTCTCTATTGTTTTTCTACCCGAATTGGAATCGGAATCAGTAGGGCTATTACATAAGTTGGCACTCGCTATTACTCACAGTTGCATTTAGCGTGGTAATGCCGCCAGCATGTTGGGTATGCTGCCAACTAGTAGTGGGCTTGAGCATTTCGATTGTCTCTAGACTTTCACAGGTATCAACGCAACATTTACATTAGCTAAGTATTTAGCTTGTATTATAGTTAAATTTTGGCATAGGTTTGATAATATTCTACTACGATATTTGTCTCATTAGCTATTGCTCGCAAGTTCGTTCATCACCACAAAAGTTTGAACAAATAAAGGTCTTATAACCATAATTTTTCAATTGAATAAATTGAACAACCTTTTTCACAATAGTCGTTATATTTCACGTTTCAAAACAGCCTACTGCAAAAACTGGCCGCCAAACGGCTTAGCAACTGTAAGCTACAAAATTTCGCCTAACGACCGAATACATATTTATTTAAAAATCCAATCCGCAAGTCCATAAAACCTTGCTGTAATAAAAATATATAAAAGCTGAGTAGAAAGACTCTCATCAGCGTTGTCATAAAATATTCTTGATCATTGCGCTCTGGGGAGTCGTAGAGATGTTCGGAGCAATTGCGAGAACAGTGTCCGGTGTCCGGACACTGCCAACGAAGTGTCGCGACACTGTTTCACTTGGAACTTTTGACTTTGTTTAAAAATTACGTGGTTTGTTTTTGTCTCTCGATTCAAAATTCTAACACCAACACGAGCTTCAATGTCTTTGGGTTCCAAGCATTTGTGTACGTGCCTAACATGTTCTGACAAATAAATAATTTGATTTGATTTGATTGATTTAACTTTTTACTTAATGTTTTTGGGTTCTAAACATTTGTGTACCTACCATGTTCTGACAAATAAATAATTTGATTTGATTGATTTAACTTTTTACTTACAAAACGATCGATCAGTAAAACAGTTTAATCTTTTGTTAAACAGCATTACTTAGTTAAGTTAAATCAATGCTTAAAATTGCGCTGTCTTGTTTTTGTCTGTGAAAATTTCCGTTAGCGAGAAATTGACACATTTTAAGCATAATTAAAACACTAAATCTATCACGGTTGTTTACTAAAGTTACATGATTGGTAACGGGATATTTACCGTGATAAGGTTGTGTTTGTGAATGGATGTTGTCGATCCACAACCTAGTCACGGTAAATATCCCGTTAATAATCATATAGCTTACGTTTCTAAGTTTTTCCTGGATTGCCTGGAACAAATCACTTTAGGCGATAAAGCCACCCAATATACAGTTGAATGATTTTGCAATTTCTTGTTATTTTGTTGCAATGTGCAATATAAATATAATTTTTCGTATCATTTAGAAATTATTAAGTAATAATCTACCACCTTAATAAACCAGTCTAAGTTTTTACTTACAAAATGTATGTATCTATAGGCAAGCGTGCATTCAACAAAAGAATTGTTTAGCTTATTTATTGCAAGCTTAAAAGAAAACCTTAATTTAAATTTACCTGGATGCTATAAGTACAGAATAAACAAAAGTACCTACATACAAACACTAGTTGCGGCCCCCGGTTTTAGCCGCGTGGACATTACCTCAAGAACTGTACATTTGTTTGGGATAAAAAGTATTAGTAGTATAGCAAGCTTAAGCAAGAGTTGTTCAAATGCACTTCCATTTGATACATTGGTAAATTCTAAAACAAGTACTAAAGCCGACGGTAAATTTCCACTACTCGGACAGGTGGTGTCCATTTTCGAGGCAGTAAATTTGCAATAGCAATCACACTCCATTCGGTTGCAGTACGGGTTCGATATGGATTTATACTAGATTTAAGACCAGTCTGTATGCGTTAAAACACTTTGTAACGAGCGCGGAGTCGAACCGTAATGGGTAAGATTTAGGAAAGTCGTTTGAGGTGGAAGCATATTATGTATTTCATAAACTGATGGAGTAAACCAGCAATCAGATGATTGATCTTGTGCTTCTTGAAGCAATCCCAGTGGCCGACCAAAGAAGTGACGTTTGACGTCGTGAGAGCCAACCAATTTACCAAGCAAATCGTTTGTAGGCGGAAATTCGAACGAAACCAGAACGAAAAAGAAGGAAAAATTAGTGTGAAAAAATTCTTCCTATAACTAGAAACTCTCTATATTATCTTATAACTACATGTCTACAGTAGACGCTCCGTGCTACGGTTTTCGTAGCACTTATAGCGTAGCTCAACTCAAATATCGTAGCACATTCTACGATACTACGAGAAAGGCAAATATACGGAAGCCAACGACAGTAATGACCCTATAACCATACGTAGGTGTATAATAACATTATTATTGTGTTTCGTACCTGCAAAGTAAAAAGTTTCACCCCTCTTGGGCCCAAGTGAAGGTAGTTTTGACAAAAAGGTTGTTTTTCACGCCACAATGGCAGACTTAGAGCTTTATGCGTAATGGGGTGACATTCGCGGGGGTCGTATAAGGAGATTATTTTATTTAGGGTTCCGTGATGAGAAAGGAAAACGATTGTGCTATTTTAACAAGTGATTTTTTTGTGTTTACTTAAAGCCTTTTTCTTCTATTGTTTCAACCGATTGGTTTTACTTTTTTCAACTGTCTCCAACACTATACTAGGGCGTGACTTGGATTAAATTGCGACTTACTTTGCTTGCTTTTGACTTATTTGGCGATTTTTAATAACACATGGAAATATTTCGATACTTGACAGTGGCAAATACTCAAGACATGCGACGCCAAAGTCTTTTCAAGCGGAAAGTAAAAAGCATGAAGATTTCAAAGACGACTTCGAGGACTGAGTAAAATGGAGGTGAAACTTATGGAAAACTGACTTTTCTACTATGTGGAATATAGTATATTTAATTTTATAATAGGCTTACGTTTGACTGTTTTCTAGCTTGTTGTTAGCGATGATGCGGCGTGGGAGGCATACCAACGCTGCGTCTTTCGGTTCGTGGTCTCCACTCAAGAACCTTACTTCCCCATCAGTTATCATTTCTTCGAGCAATGTGGTCTGCCCATTGCCTCTTCAACTTGCAAACTTTAATAGCTATGCTGGTGACTCTGATTCTTTGGCGAATATCCACGTTTCGAATTCTATCGCGCAAAGAAACTCCAAGCATAACTCTCTTCATTTCCCGCTGTGTGACTCAGAGTTTTTCCATAAGGCCAACAGTTCCTTAACAGTTGGCATTTTCAAATTACGGAACCATGCAATATTTATGCCATTCCCTCTTAGCAATATTTCCAAGGATTTCCTCCGCATTTTCGTTTCCGGAGTGTCGCGAAGTAATGAAACGTCAAATGCTTGTGAATAAGCACATTATGTAATGTAATGCCGGCATCGAGGGAACATTTCATTTGGGGATTCCAGGTGGGTTTAATATATGCTGTGGTTTTTTAAGACCCGCTTCAACTGCATGAAGATTGCGTGTGTTTATTTTGGAGTAATTGTTTGATTTGATTTTAAAAGTTCTTTATTTGAGATAATACAATTACAAAAAACGTACAAACTAGACACAGTCCAAATATTGTATACACCAATATTGTATAAATGATTTTATCACGCTAGCAACACCCCTGTTAGTCTTTTAAAAACCTAGAAGGCGGTCTTACAGTGAAAAAGGCTTCACAGAACAATTTTTTAAGATAATGTATTCATTTTAAAGCAGTAAAAAAAAAAAATTTGGTAATTTTGATCATATTTCTGAGTGGACCATTGGATCCAAAACACGATTCCGATAAATTTTCTCGATAGAAAAAAATCATGAAATAACCTCTAACCTTGAAATTTACCTAAACGCATACAATTTTATCTCGACTATTTATGAACAAATCTTTACAAAATTTACAAGAATGATGTGAAATATTGTTACAAATAGCATCATAGTTTTTATTTATCGGTTAAAATTCAATTTTTCTAACTATTAATTAATTTAATCATAAACTGGCTCGAACGTGTCGAACGAAACGTCGTGCCGCCGCGGCGTCTTTTCACTTCTCTTTTATTTTTACGCGATGTGACAGAGACCGCTGAGGCGCGCTGCTAGACGGACGTGTGTCGCTTTGTTCCGCTAACCTCTCCAAAATATAATCTCAACTTTATGACACAAAAACACCTTGACGGAAGTTGTAAAGTAAGTACCTACCTTATCCGCTATGTTTTCTTGGATTATAAGTACTAAAAAGGCAGGCGAATGAAAATTACATTTTGTAACGATTTGTTTGTATATATTATTTTATAAAGCATAATTTCACCACAATTTTCATAGTCCAGTTGGCCGAACGGTTCGACGTATTGGATAAGTTCTCTGCGACTGTGAGTAAGGTTCAGGGTTCAAATCTCATATTTACCAATTTTCTTTTTGTATTTTTTTTTATGTTTTTAAAATAATACGTCATGTGCGTGCGTGCATGTGTGTGTGTGTGTGTGTGTGTGTGTGTGTGTGTTTGTGTTTGTATGCTTGTGTGTAATGTTCTTTACATGAAAACGGTAGGAGCGATTTTGATGGGACTTCCACTGTCAGATGGCTGATGTTATGAGGAGAAAAAAAATTGGCAACTTTTCATCATCATCATCATCATCATCATATTTTCATTACTTCGCAGGTGAACCTGCAGAGCACAGTTAGTCTACTTTTTTTTATGTGCCACAGGTGGCAAACAAGCAGACGGGCTACCTGATGCTACCTTACATTTTGTGACGATTTGTTTGTACATTTATATTATTTTATATATTAGAAGCATAATTTCACCACTAGCATCATATTTCAATTGGACGAGTGGTTGACGCAATGGATAAGTTCCTGCGACTGTGAGTAGGCTTCGGGTTCAATTCTCACATTTTCCATTTTCTTTTTGTTATTTTTCTAATGTTTTTGAAATAATTCTTAAATTCTTTCCATCCATTGGTTGCCTGGAAGAGATCGCTTTTAGCGATAAGGCCGCCACTTGTGGCACTAGCTCGTAAGTGTTTTCTATCGTGTTGTAATTTTTATTTCTGGTGTACACAATAAAGAGTTTCTATCTATCTATCTATCTATCTAATAATTCGTCGTGTGCGTATGTGTGTGTCTGTAACGTTCTTTATAGACTCGAAAACTGCAGGACCGATTTTGATGGTATTTTCACTATCAGATAGCTGATGTTATGACGAGAAAAAAATTTGCAACTTTTCATCATCATCATCACAATTTTTTTCATTACTACGCAGGTGAATGCGCGGCGTGCAGTTAGTCTACTATAATGGTTAGGAAGTTCTAAACAACTTGGGATGGACAGAGACAGACGGATGGACGAACGAACTTATATGGGTTCCTTGTAGTTCAACGGAACCCTAAAAAGGTGTTACAGTCTTCTTTGAGTATATCTTTCTTCTATATACATATAAAAAGCGATGTATGTATGTATGTATGTATGTTCCCTATGAAGGCTGATGATGATGATGATATTCCGTATGGACTCAAAAATGACCAAACCGATTTTGACGGGATTTTCACTGTCAGATAACACATGTAATAAGGAGAGCAAAAATGCTATTTTTAATCATCATCATCATCATTACTATTTTGCATCACTACGTGGGTGAAACCGCGGGGCGCAGCTAGTCTACTATAAAGGTTAACATTTCTAAACAACTTGGAATGGACAGACAGACAGACAGATGAACAGAATGAACATAAGTATATGGGTTCTTTGTAATTCTACGGAACCCTAAAAAAAGTGTTACAGTCTTCTTTGAACATAATAATTATCTATCTTCTCTACACATATAATAGGCGATGTGTGTATGTATGTATATGTATGTATGTTTCCTACGAAGGCTGATGATGATGATGATATTCCATATAGACTCCAAAATGGCTGAACTGATTTTGACGGGATTTTCACTCTCAGATAGCTGATGTTATAAGGAGAGAAAAAAAAACTACTTTACATCATCATCATCATCACTTTTTTTCATTACTACATGGGTGAAACCGCAGAGCGCAGCTAGCTAAGTTAGAAAGTTCGAAACAATTTTGGATGGATAGACAGACAGACAAACAGACGGATGGGCAGAACGAACTTATATGGGTTCCTTGTAATTCTACGGAACCCTAAAAAGGTGTTACAGTCTTCTTTGAGTATATCTCTCTTCTATACATATTAAAAGCGATGTATGTATGTATGTATGTATGTTCCCTATGAAGGCTGATGATGATGATGATATTCCGTAGACTCCAAAATGGCTGAACTGATTTTGACGGGATTTTCACTCTCAGATAGCTGATGTTATAACGAGAGGAAATAATGCTGCTTTTCATCATCATCTTCATCATCATCATAAATTTTCATCACTACGCGGGTGAAACCGCGGGGTGCAGCTAGTCTACTATAAAGGTTAACATTTCTAAACAACTTGGAATGGACAGACAGACAGACAGATGGACAGAATGAACATAAGTATATGGGTTCTTTGTAATTCTACGGAACCCTAAATAAAGTGTTACAGTCTTCTTTGAACATAATAATTATCTATCTTCTCTACACATATAAAAGGCGATGTGTATATATGTATATGTATGTATGTTTCCTATGAAGGCTGATGATGATGATGATGATATTCCGTATAGAGTCCAAAATGGCTGAACTGATTTTGACGGGATTTTCACTCTCAGATAGCTGATGTTATAAGGAGAGAAAAAATTCTACGTTTCATCATCATCATCACCTTTTTTTCATCACTTCATGAGTGAAACCGCAGGGCACAGCTAGCTTAGTTAGAAAGTTCGAAACAACTTAGGACGGATAGACAGACAGACAGACGGATGGGCAGACCGAACGTATATGGGTTCCTTGTAATTCTACGGAACCCTAAAAAGGTGTTACAGTCTTCTTTGAATAATATATATTTCTTCTATACACATATATAAGGCGATATGTGTATGCATGTATATGTATGTATGTTTCCTATGAAGGCTGATGATGATGATATTCCATATAAAATCCAAAATAGCTGAACTGATTTTGACGGGATTTTCACTCTCAGATAGCTGATGTTATAAGGAGAGAAAAAAATAATCAGCATTTCATCATCATCATCATCATCATCACTTTTTTTCATCACTACATAGGTGAAACCGCAGGGCACAGCTAGCTAAGTTAGAAAGTTCGAAACAATTTTGGACGGATAGACAGACAGACAGACAAACAGACGGATGGACGAACGAACTTATATAGGTTCCTTGTAATTCTACGGAACCCTAAAAAGGTGTTACAGTCTTCTTTGAGTATATCTTTCATCTATATACATATAAAAAGCGATGTATGTATGTATGTATGTGTGTTCCCTTTGAAGGCTGATGATGATGATATTTCGTATAGACTCCAAAATGGCCGAATCGATTTTGACGGGATTTTCACTTTCAGATAGCTGATGTTATAAGGAGAGAAAAAAAAAATACTTTTCATCATCATCATCATCACCATTTTTCATCGCTACACAGTGAAACCGTGGGGCGCAGCTAGTCTACTATAAAGGTTAGAAAGTTCTTAACAACTTGGGATGGATAGACAGACAGACGGATGGGCAGAACGAACTTATATGGGTTCCTTGTAGTTCTACGGAACCCTAAAAAGGTGTTACAGTCTTCTTTGAGTATATCTTTCTTCTATATACATACAAAAGCGATGTATGTATGTATGTATGTGTCCCCTATGAAGGCTGATGATGATGATATTTCGTATAGACTAAAATGGCTGAATTGATTTTGACGGGATTTTCACTGTCAGATAGCTGATGTTATAAGGAGAGAAAAAAAATTGAACTTTTCATCATCATCATCATCATCACCATTTTTAATCAGTACACGGTGAAACCGCGGGGCGCAGCTAGTCTACTATAAAGGTTAGAAAGTTCTAAACAACTTAGGATGGACAGATAGACAGACAGACGGATGGGCAGAACGAACTTATATGGGTTCCTTGTAATTCTACGGAACCCTAAAAAGGTATTACAGTATTTTTGGAGTTTATATTTCTTCTATATACATATAAAAAGCGATGTATGTTTGTATGTTTCCTATGAAGGCTGATGATGATGATATTCCGTATAGACTCCATAATGGCTGAACTGATTTTGACGGGATTTTCACTCTCAGGTAGCTGATGTTATAACAAGAGGAAAAAATGCTGCTTTTCATCTTCATTGTCATCATCATCACCAATTTTCATCACTACGCGGGTGAAACCACGGGGCGCAGCTAGTCTACTATAAAAGTTAAAAAGTTCTAAACAACTTGGAATGGACATACAGACAGACAGACGGATGGACAGAACGAACACAAGTAGTACGGGTTCTTTGTAGTTCTACGGAACCCTAAAAAGGTGTTACAGTCTTCTTTGAACATAATAATTATCTATCTTCTCTACACATGTAAAAGGCGATGTGTGTATGTATGTATATGTATGTATGTTTCCTATGAAGGCTGATGATGATGATGTTCCATATAGACTCCAAAATGGCTGAACCGATTTTGACGGGATTTTCCCTGTCAGATAGCTTATGTTGAAAGAGAAAAAAAAATACTGTTTTCATCATCATGATCACCAATTTTCATCACTACGCAGGTAAAACCGCGGGGCGCAGCTAGTCTTCAATAAAACTAAAAAAGTTCTAAATAACTTGGGACGGACAGACAGGCATACATCGTACGCTTAGTAATAGGGTCCCGTTTTATCCTTTGGGTACGGAACCCTAATATTCGAGATTGTAAACATTTTTGCATTTGATAAACTGATCGCAACCTAGATCGATGTATGGAGACAACAGTTTTTAAATAACAAAGTTAAGTTTGTTTTGCGCTAAAACCTTTTTTTTTTTTCATCGGGAACGTACACACACCTAATAACGGCTGTATCTTTCACATGGCATTTTCCATGATAATAGTACACACTAAAAAAACAACAACTACAAATACAAATAATAAATAATGGCCAAGTTCGAGTCGGTGTCAACTTCTGTTCACCACCAGTTCTCGTACGATCACCGAAGTGAAGCAACGTCGGGTGCGGCTGGTACTTGGATGGGTGACCGCCTGGGCTTTATTCACTTTTTTTTACTTTAGTACCTAACAAGTTACGTTGTGGTACGGAACCCTCAGTGCGCGAGCCCGTCTCGCACTTGGCTGTTTTTTTTTTAAATGGAACTAACCATTTCTGGCCTTTGCATTTTTCCCTTTACTTGTGATAAGAGATTGTTTCTTGCTAAATTTCATGATTTTAGATCAATGGGAGTGCTTTTTTTATGTTTTGATGCCCATCAAAACATAAAAAGAGCACTCCTACGAGTCTCAAAATATGTGGCAGAAACGGCCGTATCCTTTGATTTAGTGTTATGATAAAAAATTGAGTCCAAAAATATCTACATACTACAGATTTGAACCGGGCATTCGTGGTTTACCAGCGCGGGGCCAGACCACTGCGCCAACGGAGCTATGCTGTGGACCGACGAAATTACATGTCTATAGCTGTCTATAGGTGAAGGACGTCGCGTTACGGCGAGATTCACGCGGTGCGCCCCGCTGTAGGTGGGACTAGTCGGCCGCCACTTCCTCTGCTTCACCCCCTCAAAAACATAAAAGTCAGCTAGTCACGGCGCCTTATAAAAACATTTAAAACAATGAAGTAAAATACATGGTATAATAATATACTCAACCAGGTATAATACTCCGAGAAATAATGTGACGTGGGCGTCCCGCAATGATGTCATGATGTCAATTTACAACAGGTTCGAGAGAGATGACGATACACCACGTAACAGCTGATTGGATAAAGTGGCAACTGGACAGTGACGTAATTCTGGGACAACTGCCAGAGTAGAAGACCTTGTTTTCTTTGATCATGGTAAAATACATCACATATAAAATACGTTAAATCACTTACGGTAATGAACCTATCCCCGGGTATGTCCTAAAACTACGACCAGAACCACCGGAGGATGAGCAGCAGCGTCCTATTAGTACACGGTGAACGTACTGCGATCTCCAAGCCACCTGCCAAGCGTGGGGATTATGGCAACACCCCTCTCTAAGAGGGAGGCCTTGTTCAGCAGTGGACATTTAATGGCTGATGATGATGATGATGATGATGATGAATGAACCTATCGCACCAGGCTCATTTTTGAGTAACAAAGCATAAATTATGTATAACATTTGAGTATAGGTATTTAATTTACAAGCAAAATTCACAGCAAGCACGTCACTTTAATAACTGGTTGCATATATGAACAAGCTGTTATTCTATAATCCGTTTTTAAGGTGGTTCTATTCACCTATGGCGGGAAATTTAAATTTGAAACAGTTTTTTGGTCCTAGTAGCCAGGCCAGGTAATTATTTTTAAATAAAACAGTGTTTGCGCAAAATGTTGGCTGTTCTTTACATTATAATGTACAATTATTTAACAGTAACGCACCACATTACTTACATTTGTGAATAAACCGTTTGAAACAGCAAAAATTTGTTTATTCACAATTGTAAGTAATAATGGGCATTAGAGATAAATAGCTTTACATGATTTTGTAAAGAATAATAATCAATCTGCGCAAACATCATGGTTGTTTACAATAATTACCCGGCCTAGCTACAAGGGCAAGAAAACTGTTTGAAATTTGAGTTTCCCGCCATTTGTGCAACCAGAACTATTGTGAACGGCACTCGCAAGAAACCATTTAAAAACTGTATAAACGGGTGGATCTACCTTCGTCTTTAAGTTAAAATGCGCTAAACCCCACCCGCCTTAACTGCATGAAGATTGCGTGGGTTATTACGGAGTTTTATTTGTGAAATTTGTCAATTTTTACACGCCTTTATTTAACTCGCAATGTTTATCTGTTTAGGTCAAATCTTGCAAGCTGAATTAGACCCAATTCCTCCTAACCAATTTTGTTGAAATTATGCATACACCTGTAGTTCTGGTCACAATACAATATTGTTGTACAATAATATATACACAATATTGTAATATACTTAAAATGGCAGCCAAAATAAATAAAAAAACATCTAAATAAAAATTAGAAATATCATTTACACAAAAGTTTATCTAAAAAAAAAAAAGCTTGTTTATCAAAAGGCGAATAATTTAACCTTGTTTAATATACTTAGTACAGCTCTCTACATACATTTTTATGAAAATCATAAGGTGGTTTGTTTGTCAATGATTTATAAGGAATAAATAAATAAATATTTGGCACATTTTTACACTCACGGTCATCTGACCCCCAGTTAGATATTAACACCCAGATATAGAACAAAAAACAAATGTTAATCACATGACTGTTTGTCCTAGATGGGAATCGAACCCACGCCAAGGCAGGGTCACTACCAACTATAGGCTATATTTATTTGCGTACACTAAACTTGTTCGATACAATCGAATAAGTGCTTAAGAAATATCAGGCCGCGGCTGCCACAGCTAGCGTCAGTGCACAAAAAAGAAAAAAAAAACTTCTCTTTTCTGTGCGTTGGTTCACCTCTAAGCTGCGACCGGTAACATATATTTCGTTAACATTATCAGCAAGCATTAATTTGTAGCATTATTAATAATAATTTATCGGTATTTAACGGTAAGCCAATACGGCAATTTTCATGTTTATAAATTACTAGCTCCGCGGTTTCACCCGCGTAGTGATGAAAAATCGTCCAAAACACCTCAGTGCCTTAAAACGAAAGTCTTTAACCAGTGTGTGTTAACAGTGATGACATACGGCACTGAAACGTAGTCTCTCACTATGTGCCTCATAAGCAAGGTCAAAGTCGCACAACGAGCTATGGAGAGGGCTATGCTTGGGGTTTCTCTACGAGATCGAATCCGAAATGAGGAGATCCGTAGACGAACGAAAGTCACCGACATAGCCCACCGGATTAGCAAGTTGAAGTGGCAGTGGGCTGGGCACATATCACGCAGAACAGAAGGCCGATGGGGCCGAAAGGTTCTGGAATGGAGACCACGGATCGGTAAGAGCAGCGCAGGACGTCCGCCCATAAGATAGACAGACGACCTAAAAGAGACCGCAGGGAAACGCTGGATGCAGGTCGCTTCCAATCAGCCCTTTTGGAGATCGATGGGGGAGGCCTATGTCCAGCAGTGGACGTCCTATAGCTGTAATGATGATGATGATGAGTGACGAAAAATGGTGATGAAAACGATTGATTAAGATGAGCTATCTTGTAAGTTTCAAACATCTGCGTGTATCCTCAGTAGGTTTTTTCTTCACATAAATAAATCAACTCTATGGATCTAATACATTAGACAAACCCGCCAACGTGGCTCTCACAAGAATCTATTTTGGAGGTAATTTCACGGGCTACGGCACCGATGGCGCTGCAAAACGTTCCCGGGATCAGCTCATTTGTTATTATTAAAACCGCGGTTTGACTGAAAACTCATTACAGGAACGCGGGAGCTAATATTGAAGACTAGATACAGACATTGGTTTTCTTGTTAAGGAGATTGTTACCGTTTGAAGCTCTCTCGCTAGCGTATTTTCACATTGTTGACGATAATAAAACCACAGACATCGAGATACAATACATAGAATTCAGAATCGTGCCAAAAAAAATCCAAACCAAAACTCGGGGTACGCTACGAATTGCGCAGACTTTTTGTTTAGTTACAAGGTAACCGCGATCCGACTACAACGCCGCGCGATACCTGAGCTACGATGGCATAGCGGACAACTAATGTTGAACACTATGCAAGTGACATAACATCTAAATTGGAGTAAATGTGGCGTTGTGAAGTATATAATTGATATAATGTATGTACAAAGACGCTCGGACGTTTTTTGACTGTTTTCACTGAGAGATTGCGACTCTATAGGAATTGTATCTCGATGATCACAGAGTATGAATTTGCAAAAAGTGACAAAACCTGACCTTTTGTTAACTGTCATAGCATTACAAACACATTTTTTTGTATCGATATATTTTAATTTGACGGATTAATAATGGTATAATGGCAAACAATCACTTTTTACCATTTTACTCCGTCAACATATACATAAATAAATACAAAGAAGCATTGATGGTCGTAAGAATAGGAACGTATCTCATAGTCCTTGCCAGGTACGGCTTACAAATTTAATGTTAGATTTCTTTATAAATATTTTAATTTTTTATTAGTTAGTTTCTGTTAAGGTTAAAAAGGGAAATAATATCATGTTAGAATATTGACAATTACATAAATAATTTTAGTTTAGTTCTGACAATGAAATAATATAAATTTGTGTAAATCAATGTGAAATAGGTAGTTTGAAGCTAAATAACAAGTCTGTCAGGTTTAAAATAACAAACGATAATTTACCGAGAAAGTTCGGTGTGAAGCAATAGTTTGAGCAGTAAATCTGCTAACTCGTCGGCTACTTTCAACGTCAGCTGGAAACACTTGAACCCAGAGATGGATTACGATGAATAGATAGTCTAGTTTCTTATCGTTTGGTTTTGTATCCCAATCCGCATTTATCACAGCGGTGTCTACCAGGCGAAAAGATAACGATGAAGATATTTTATTTTTTATTAGTTTTTTTTTTTATTTGGAAGTTTGGCCATTCAACGTGGTAATGTCGCCAGCTTTTTGGGCACCTTACCTATAATTTATTATAATAATATATTATATTGTTTTTTATTTCACAAAACACATTTAAAAACTCATATAATAGATGTCACTTATAATATAATATACAACTACAAATATAATACTAGCTGCGCCCCGCGGATTCACCCGCTTAGTGATGAAAAATGGTGATGATGATGATGGAAAGTATGTCACTCTCCAACCCTTGAACTATACCCGTGAAAAAAATCAGGTCGATCCGTTGCTCTGTTGCTGCGTGAAAGAGGAACAAACAAACCAACAATTTTTTCGCATTTATAATATTAGTATGATTAGTCACTTTAGTGATTAGTTTGAACATCCCGTAAACATGGTGCATGTAATTGCGCCGAAATATCTGGAGCTCATTCCACAGCCTTACCACGGTAAATATCTCGTAAATAAATGATATAACTGTAGTGAACAACCGTGATAGTTTAGAACAGTATCATGTTTGTTGGCATGAGCTGTGCTGACGTTCTGTTATACTAAACTAGCTGTTAACTGCGGCATCGTACACATAAAATTTCATATGGACTTTCAATGTCTATCTGCCCTCTTAATTCAGCACTTTCGCACATAGAGTTTGATACTTCGACTTGCAGGTCGATCGCGAAGACCGAGAACCGGCGCGCCATTCGAGGACTTCTCGGCGCCATCCGGAGGTTGTGACGCTTTACGTTTTTGCATAATCCTCCAATATTCTTTCATCTACCTGCCAAATTTAGCTTCGTAGATGAAGTAGTTTTCGAGCTATCAAATAATTCAAATTAAAATTTTAGTTGGTACCACAAAAACTTGTAATAATATGCATTTTAAG
Source organism: Agriopis marginaria (assembly GCA_932305915.1). NCBI lineage: Eukaryota > Metazoa > Arthropoda > Insecta > Lepidoptera > Geometridae > Agriopis > Agriopis marginaria. Next base: position 11,485,747 of record OW029914.1, on the reverse strand, counting down.
TTGTGTGTCTGTGTTTATGTGTATCACTATATACGCCCATCATATATTGCAAACTCTTGCATAATAATTGCCTCAAAATTTACAGTTTTTTTATACTAAGTTATAATTAGGTGGTGGTATTTTTCTAGTATAAAGAAAATGATCTGTCTGTTATATTATTTGTCAGTATTATTTAAAAATTAAAATTGAAACAATTACAATTTAAAAACAATTTCTTTGGTAGAATCGGGGGCCTGGGGCCTTACGGACAACGGCTATTGCGGCACCAAACTAACGTTAAATCCGTTCAGTTGGAAAATCACGCGACCGCAAACTGTATCTGGGCGCGTTAAGGTTCACGTTCGCGTGATTTTCCAACTGAGCGGATTTAACGTTAGTTTGGTGTCGCAATAGCAGATGTCCCACCTATTGTGCATGCGTTTTTAAATGTGTGTATAATTTACTCGTGTTTTGTGCAAATAAATAATCTTTATCTTTATCCGTAAGGCCCCTGAACTACTTATCATCATCATCAGCCACAAGGCGTCCACTGCTGAACATAGGCCTCCCCCTTAGAACTTCACACTGAACGACACCCTGCCATCTGCATCCACTTGATGCCCGCGACTATCACAATGTCGTCGGCTCATCTAGTGGGGGACCTACTTACGCTGCGTATTCCGGTTCGTGGTCTCCACTCAAGAACCTTTCTTTCTGATCGTTAATCGGTTCTTCGAGCGATGTGGCCTGCCCATTGCCACTTCAACTTGCAAATTTTAACAGCTATGTCGGTGATTCTGGTTCTTTGGCCAATATCCACGTTCCGGCTTCTATCGCGAAAAAAAACTCTGAGCATTGTTATCTCTATTACCCACTGTGTCTCTGAATTTTTACAAAAGGCCAACAGTCAAGGACCACGTCTCAGTCTCTAAGATTCATCGAGGAACTTCTAATAGATCTAGTGTGAAAAAAGTTCTTGATATATCCATAATTTTAAAATGGGATCTAAAGAGAGATTTTTTTATTATTTATATTAAACGAGAATCACTCACGTAAGATTTAAAAAAAAAACCTCTATAGATCCATTATTGATCTTAGCAATGGATCTATCGAGAATGATCCTTAGTCATCTACTTATGCGTCTTCTTAAATCAAGCTATCTACACTCTATACCAAAAATAGCAAATAAAAAACCCTATTCCGTCCCTCCTAGGGTTAGACACTCGTCTCGAGATCTACTTCGCAATTGATGTATTTCTATTTTCGTATTTTTAGGGTTGTTTCTTGTTTTGTTTCAATATCTCGATACACGCTACGTTTGCTTTGTGTTTGAAAACCTTTCTGCTGGGTTTTATGTATGTAGAGTGAAAAAAGTAATAACGGGATAGCTGTATTTACTTTTGAAGCAATGCCAAGTATTATTTCTCAGGATGATACATAAAGGAAACTGCGCCTTGTTCTATTAAACATCATCATCAGCCAGAAGACGTCCACTGCTGAACATAGGCCTCCCCCTTTAACATTCACACTGAAAGACAGCCTGCCATCTGCATTCACTGAATGTCCGCGACTCTACTAAACATTGGAGTATAATTTTTACGTCGATGCCATGGGAGAATGGGCAGTTTTATTTCAAAATGTAGTCCTTAAGCGTCGGCTATGTATGTGTGCCCTTGTTGTTATAGGTCCATAGGCGACGGTGATCGCTTACCATTAGGCAGACTGTCAGCTTGTTTGCCACATATTGCATTTAAAAAAACTGGTAAGTTTTCACTATTTTATCATTTACATGCGTTTTATCAACATTTCACCTTCCACGGTGCAATCTGACTGACTGAATCTGACGGTCATCTGACCCCATACTTAGCAAAGCTTGTACTATGGCTGCTAGAGACGATATACATACATCACATAGGTATATATTTTTAACAGAAACAGAGAAACAGTGTTATATATTTTTAAATATATACTAAAATAGATATTAACACCCATAATTAATTGCCTCCCCCTATGGAAGCATTAAAGACGTATTTACGTCAAAAACAATGATTAAAATACATATAGAAGTAAAAGAACGGAAATGAGAAGGAAAATCTGTCGCCAGGCATTATGACAGAACCTTGATTGAACATTCTTATTTATACCAACGCGTCGAACTCCGCATCCAAAGAACCTTTTTGGGTTAGGTCTCAAAGTTCTTTGTCCGAATCACAGTTGCTAACTGACTTCGAATGACTGACGTTTCGTTTGTATGGGTGCAACTGGCTACAACAAATTTCTTACAAAAATGCCTTGATAGCCGTTCTAATTTAAACAATTTTTTTTTCTTTTTGTAGATTACACAAATAAAACATGACGAATTTGACAGTTTTGCTCTTTGCTTGCAAATCTGTCAAAATTCATATTTTCTGAAAGTTAAATGTCGTTACGAAAAATGTAAATCGGGACCCATGTCTGACAGCGTCGTTATCACTTTCCAACATGTGTTGCATTAAATTTAAGAACAGAAAACAACATAACAAGTACCGCGACTGACAAATCCGATTTAACAACACAAAAATAACATTCAACTTCAAACAAGCGGCACTTTTAATTGGACAAACAAACTGACGGTTCCAGCAATCGATAGATTCCAATTCAGAATTGATTATGAAAAACGTGTCGGATTAAAAACATGAATGTTTTTGATTGCTTACTTGATTTTCAGCCCCTGTCGCAAACAATGGCGTTGTAAGTTTAAATATAATCATTTATTTCCAAGTAACATAGAAACCACAAAACAATAATAATAGAAAAAAAATAGTAGCTAGTCAACAATAACAAACATTAATAATAATTATTACCAATTGAAATTTAAAATAATCAAACTAAAAATGTCAACAGTAAATTAATTATGTCAAAGTAATAGTCATGCCTATCAGTACCTATTACCCTTACATTAATTAATTAGGTCTTACAGTGTGCAATGTGTAGGCTACAACAATGATTTATGTAACAATCTAGCCTATCTGCTATCGCGGCCAGCATGCTGTGGCTCCCCCGCAAAAGTGTGTACGTTTTTTTTACGTTTTTGAAGTGAACATTTCTTTAGGCGCGTTGGACTTAGGCACTAAACTAGCGTGACCGACACGCTCAGATACTTTTTTTTACATTAAAAAAGTGTCAAACAAGCTACGGGCCATCTGATGGTAAGTGGTCACCGCTGTCTATGGACACCTACAATACTCTGGGCATTGTCAATGCGTTGCCTACCTTTGAGTACTCTATTCACCCTTCGTTTGAAGCTTTCCAAATTATACTCGTTCGGGTAAAGTCAGCTCGAGTCGACTAAGGGAGCAAGAGAGATATAGGTCAACCATAATCATAGTCCTTCATAATGAAGTTTTCACTTCTGTCGCACCTTTTTAATATGCCATAGGTGGCAAACAAGCAGACGGGCTACCTGATGGTAAGCAATCACCGTCAGGAAACTTGTAACACTAGAGGTATCACAACTATCTTTGCCGACCCTTTATCTGTCTATTAGCTCGCCTTTTGAAGAACGCATCATGATACAATTCCTATAGAATCACAATCTAAGTAATATTGTATTGTATTGTAATCTCTCAGTGAAACCAGTCAAAAAACGTCCGAGCCTCATTGTAAATGTACATACATTGTATCAATTATATAATTCACAATGCCACATTTACTCAAATTTAGACGTCATGTCGCTTGCATAGTGTTCAACGTTAGTTGTCCGCTATGTCATCGTAGCTCTGGCTGGCAAAAAGTCTGCGCAATTCGTAGCGTACGCCGAGTTTTGGTTCGGTCATTTTTTGGCACGATTGTGACTCTATATGTATTGTACCTCGATGCATAAATGGGAATAAACGCGAATGACTTGATTTAAGGGTGTAATTTACCTATAATGTATTATTAAGAATTTAAAACTTTATAAACGAATAAAAAAATATAAACGGCTGATCTTTTTCGCAATTTCAAGGTTAGTTTTTTTATTCCAGGGGTTGGTTCCATAGTAAAAGTTGTTCATAATGACCTCCATTTGACTTAACTGTTTCATGTAATCCTGGAGATAGATAGGTGATTATTTGTTTTACGCAAACATGAATTATTCAGAACCCTTAAGACCAACCACTTAGCAAAGGTTAATGGTAACTAGGAACTTTGATATTTCAAAAATACACAGTTACTTAGTACTTACATAACTTCTGGACCTCTAAAAGTCAAATTTGAATATTTACAACGCTATTACAGAAATAACGGGAGAAAACAACAAAGAAGAAGAATTGAACTCCGACATTCGACTTTATAATCTAAAATTCGGGAAGCATTCAAGCCTTTATTGAACGGTAGAGGAATATTTAATTCTGGCAAGTTTCCATTGAATCTACGTCAAAAGCATGACTGGTGGAACATTTACATATTCACTTCTCATGTTCGTAAAGCTTTTGTTTATGCCTGTGAATAAAAGTTTGCTTTTTGTTCACTGGTGCACCTATAAAAAAAGAAAAACAAAATGAACAAAAGATTCAGTTTGTGATATATTATTTTTATGTAGTTTGCCTGGGTCTTCAAAATTGAAGTTATTATAATACCTAACGAATGGAACGATAAATACAATCTAAAGTGATAGATTTCCTGTAGGTCAACGTGTTCCATCGTTGGCCACACCATCGCTTACCATCAGGTGAGTTGGTGGCCAAACGTAGATCTATTGTAGGTATATTTAAAAAGAACGTACCTTTTTAATTTCTGACAATTTTATAAGTAACTTTTAAACTTTTGCAATTTAAACACACGTTATAAATGTCTATCAGGATTTATCGCGCATTATTATTATATAGATGCGAATTGGTACTTTTCGTTCGAAGCTTCGACCATGTTACAATGACTGTGGTCACGAGCTGACTGAAAACTGCGGGTGAGTACGGCGAGAAGAGCAGGTGTTTTGTTCTTCTACCCTCACTTGATTTTGAAAAATGGCAGGGTTGTCACTACTACACACACCACTGAGTGTATCGGTAGATGTCCTACCTACCTACCTACACCGCGGTTTGTACTCTTGCTCGCTTAGTATGCGATTCCACGACGCCGCTAACTAAAATTCATCTTCCCGTTGAAATTGCCATGTTTTCTAATTTCAACCGCTTCACGAAAGATTCTAGAAGAATAATGTCGTTCAGTGGAGAGGACACTACAAAGTTACAAGTTGGTTAATAAAAAATTTGGCTCGAATTCGGAGTAAAATGGAAACGCGCACGAACCCAGCGAAATCAAATCACATTATCTCTTACTGGAGTTCAGATAAGGTAGTTGATATTTATCTCTATATTTCCATATCTCCTTAATTTTACGGTTCTTATTTGCATGAAACTTCTCGAACAAAATTACGGGAATAACAAACAAACGTTAAGAGTAAACATCTGATTTTGTCAAGCGGCCCTTAATTTTGTTCATATAAGACGAAATCAAAAAGACGACTCAACCATCATCCGCGTATTTGCAATAAGTAAATAATGTTTCCTAATTGAATGATTCACATCACGCTGAACCGTTTGCGCGCGGAATGGCTCGGATGAGCCCTAAAATTGTATAGTGATCATTTAAATCAGAGCACATGTTCCTATAACAAACTATACTTCGCGTCTTCTGTACCAAAACCAAAAAGAGGTGTAACGTGAGTTAGAAATTTATAAGCTGTTAAAATATTTACAAGGAAAACTTCTTGCCAGGAAATTCTTATTCTTATTCTTATTCGAAATGGGGGCGATGAGTCCTGCACTGACGTCCCGCTAGGGGTGTATTGTGCATTTCCCCCTACCAGCACCTACCCGAGCCAACCCAACTCCTTGAAATACCGGAGTGAGGCTCTGGGGCGCTGGCACAATTGCTCCAGTGGTGCAGATGGTAGTATAAGTGTAAGTGATGATGATGAAGAAAAGCAGTCTAGCTGTTGCGGCGACGCGGATGAAAGCGGCAGCGGTGCCCCATGCAGCCCGGCAGCGGTTCTAGTTTCTTCTGTGGCTTCACAATGCCACAGCACATGCTCTACAGTTTCGTTCTCTTTCATGCAGCCGCGACACAGTGGACTGTCCGTGGCTCCTAGTTTATACAAGTGACTATTCAAGTTGCAATGGCCGGTTATAAGGCCTACTATCAGGCGAAGATCCTGCCGTTGCAACTTCAATAGGCTGTTCGTGATCTTTTTGTCAAGAATTGGGAAAGCGGCCTTAGCATGCTTACAGTCATCTTTCTTGTCCCACAGATTCTGTTGTTCTTTTTCGGTGTGACGACGCAGTAGCGCTCGCCCTCCCATCGCTGATGGTTTGCAGAGGCCCACTGCGTCATCGCTTACCTGTTTCCTAGCACCCTCCTTGGCAAGAGTGTCTGCCGTTATATTACCCACGCAGGTTCCGTGGCTTTTCGTCCATCTCACTATCGTTCTGTACTTGCTCGCGAGTGCTTGTAAAGCTGTATGACATTCAGCAGTGACTCTTGATCTTGTGACGGGTCTTCTGAGTGCGTAGATGGTTGCCGCACTATCAGTGGTAAACATGATGATCCTTTTGCCATCCCCACCTGCGGGGGCCGAGAGAAGCTCATTTAAAGGCCAGACTGCTCTAGCCGCCAGTAGCAGGCCCATGGCCTCCGCTTGCAGTGCTGTCGTCGTTTTGTTTAGTCCCATGGACTCTTTGAGCCCAAGCTCAGGTGAGTAGTAGCCGCAGCCTGCTCCCTCCTTGTTTTTTGCACCATCTGTGTATATGTTCCACGAGGGCGATACCCCATCCAGGATGTTGTCATCTGTTGCCAACTCGTACTTTTTGCTATCTAGATGGGTGCTAGCTATCTTATCGGTACCTAGGATTGCCTCTGGAATTATCCTAGTCGCACGGTCGATTATTCTACAGCGGTTAGTAATCGGCCCGGAGCTTTTCCACTGGTTTGTGGATTTGATTCTTAGTGCTGACGCCATCGCTTCCTGTTGTATGTGTAGGTGTAATGGGGTCAGACCCAAAATGATCTCCAGGGCAGCTGAAGGTGTCTTCTTCATGCATCCGCTGATCAGAGAACAAGCAAGTCTTTGGGTCTGTTGCAATTTCGCGATGACAGTTGCTAGAGTTGTACGAGTCCACCACACTACGCAGCCGTAGGTGAGAACGGGTCGCACTATCACTGTGTATAACCAATGGCAGAGCTTTGGTTTCAAGCCCCAGTCTTTTCCTGCCGCTCTAGTGCACTGCCATAGTATGTTGGTTGCCTTCGTGGTGATATATTCCTGGTGTTTTCCCCACAGAAGTTTGCTGTCTAGCCAAATGCCTAAGTATTTTACTTCCTTGCTAAGAGTTAATTTTGTACCAAACAATGATGGTAGCGTGAGATTCATTGCCTTCGTTTTCCTAGTGAAAAGCACCATCTCCGTCTTTTGTGGATTTACAGAAAGGCTGTGTCGCTCACACCATTTCTCGACAACTTTGAGTGCTTTCTGCATCTTTTCACATAAAGTCGTCTCAAAAAAAGTCCAGAGACCATGATTACCAGGTCATCCGCGTATCCCACCGTAACTATGCCATCCTTGTTGAGGAGTTCGATGAGTTCGTTGACCACCACCACCCAGAGTAGTGGAGACATCACTCCTCCTTGTGGGCAGCCTTTCGTGACACGGCGACGCATCACGCCCGCCGTTTCAATGCTTTGCCAGGAAATGATCGACGAGCAAAAAGACCGCCAATTGTTACACTAGTTTTTAAGAGTTTTTGTTCTGTGTATGTAATTTTATGGTATGAACAATGAAAATTTTTGCAGATTGAGTAAGCGAAGGTGATAGCTTACCATCACGCCCGTTTGCTTGTTGCGCAAAAAAAAAAGCCTGCTGCAGCTAATTGATGGGTTACACTCCAATGAAGGGCCCGTTTGGGCCCGTTCGAGGCCCGGCGTGGTGTGAATTAAGCTCATACTTATTGATTGCTGCTTTGTGATCAGTGGTAACATTAAAACAATACATTAGGTGAGGACGTTTTTTAATAATTTACGTTGTATAATTACGTTTATAGTTAAAATTTACAGTAAAGCTGAAGGTCATAAAATACATTTACATAACCTAGTAATTACTTTACCTAGTTAAGCCGGTCGTACACATACATAAAAAGAACCTACATTTTCAGGTTAATGTTCGCATTAAAATTATTCTATCGATGCATTTAAAGCCGATGAGTATTTTATTTAATATATTTGATCTAATTCTGTTTGGAAACCTACTGAAATATCTCAAGAAAAACCTTCAATCTCTCTCTCTAACTTCGAATTGACACGTTTAATTTTACGTGGAGTATGTTGAAAAAGCACTCAACTGCTTCTGTGCTCTAAAATTTCACTTTGCACGCTTTCATTTTACAGGCCCGTATTCTAAGCCCGTATTGTATTGATATGACATGGGATTGACAGGTAAAATGTATTCTTATCTTTTCTTATCTGCTGAGAGGGTTTTGGCGTAGCAAATCCTGTGAATTTGCCACTGTCAACTCTTAATATTTTATTATGGTAACCGACGTCACTTTCACACCTTTTTTTAGTTTATTTGGTTCACAATTTGGAATATACACATATCTTATTCTAAAATCTTACACAACAAAGAAAGCAAGAAAAACGATGCTGATGCTGCGTGCAAACTAATCTTGAAAAACACTACCGAAAGTATTTTAATCTTACGAGAGTAAATTGCCGTATAAATAAAACAAAATGCATACTTATCTCAATATTTTCAAGTTTTAGTAATATCGTCAAACAAATCATAGTAACAGGCCAAGCAAAGTATGTCACGGTCGAGTCCAATTTTGAGTCCGAATCATGTCTCTGTAATGTGGTAGAGATTTTCGAAGAGGCTTCTATGGAGATTGAAAAAAAAACACGAAAAGACCCGTTATGCCACTCCAACCAACTAAACAACTAAACTGACAAACTGAAACGGATCAAGACCTGTTTCACTGTATTAGGTATATAACTTTCCCAAACTCGTGTTTGTCATCGAACTGTTAACGAATAATTTACTTTTAATACACAATAACACTAAAATCACAAGTTTTAGAATTCAATACAATGTGCCAATGTGTCCATAGTTCTATAATACTGTATTTTGCAGACTCCAGTTACCGCTTACCATCAGGTGGATCACCTGCCTATTTACCGCTATTTCTATAAAAAGTCCATCATGAATAAATTCAGCGTAACATTTTTCATCATTAATCCCGACATAAGAGTTTTCTGAGTAGGCATCACATAAAATGAACAACTCTCTTGCGACTTCTATTTCGGCCGGCACAAAGTTTTGCGAAGCAAACGAAACTCTTGAAAGGTCACCCTTGATTTTCGGATCAAATAAAAACGGCCCAAGAGTTCTCATTCAGCAGTTGGAGTACACACAAAATATAGAATCAAGACGGTGATGTTAGAATTGTCGTGGTTACGAGCTAACCAGACATTGTAACATGGTCGAAACGTAGAGCGAAAAGTACCAATTTTTACCTAATTAAAATAAAGTAGCAAAGTGCGGGTCGGGCTCGCGCACTAAGGGTTCCGTACCACCACATACATTTTATTGTTAATTACAAAAGTATTAAAAAGTTAATGACAAAATCACACCCAGGCGGTCGAGGCACCCGACGTTGCTTATCTTCAGTGAACAGAAATTTGCCACTGACTCACACTTGGCCAGTATTTATTTTTATTATTTTTTGTTTTACTTTAGAGTGTATACTATAATCATGCACAATCAAGTTAGACGCTTGTACGTATTACCGTTTTTACATTAGAGGTAATACAAAAATACTTCATTGTCTAATATTACTACACTGCACTAATTCACTTTTTGACTTTATCATTATTTCTTAGATAATCCGCCGTAACATTTCATATTCTGATAAATTTCATTTGGCTGGTCGAAAAATACAGCCGTTAAAAGGTAGGACGGACAGACAAACAGCGTTGGCTTAGTAATAGGGACACATTTAACCCTTTACGGTTTACCCGTACGAAGCGCTTTGACTCCACATTTATTGTGCGAACTGCTAGTCTTTTTGTCGTTCAAAAACTACAGGAATTTCGCTGAATAGTCATGCCAATACAGTTAAATTGAGGACTTCATCTTTTTGTAGTCAGTTAAATAAACTTTATTCTACACCTATCATATTCATATTTTCATCTCCATTCTCCATGCTTACGTAAGACCAGGTCCACACACGTTAGTTGTATAACTAGAGATGGAGTCACGTGCTCCACCTTAACGACTCAACTGGTAACGTGTGTACAGAGCCTTAATTATACAGCCACTCGGGACGAATACGAATTGATGTTTATCACAAAATAAACAGGTACAGAAGGCTGGGTCCATATCTAGTGTTAAAAGGCGCACGCACACAAAGACGTGTACGTACAATGATCTCGGGTAAAGTCGGTCGAACGCTAGTAACGAGTGGGCTCTCACTTTTCTGTTAGAAATAAATGTCTATTAAAGTAATATATACTGAATAGTTTTTAGTTGAAACTCCCAAATCCAAACGTTTCACAGAACATTAATAGTTGCTTTGCTGGCCCTAGTGCTACGGTTGCGCGTAGGTTATTAAATACGGTTATTAAAATCAAGGCTAGCTGAAGCCGGCCTTCTGTGCCTTTATTTTGTGTGTTTATTGAAGAGAAAATACTAATATTCTAGAAAGTTTAGGAACACTCTAGGAATCCCATATGGCGTCTGTGCCTTTGGCGTAAATGAGGCGTAATCATACAGGGTGTTTTTTTGAATTCTTTTCAGAAGGACGTTACACTGTCTAGTGCGGGGTCATTATAGATAAATACAGCCTTATATATACTTACTATCTCTGTCGCTAGTGGGACATCATCATCAGACAAGGGAGATATGGTAAAGTCAAAGATTTTCTTATTTATCAAGGGGTAAAGTAAGTGGCGTGGTGGGTGCGATCGCATGAGGTCTAAATAACACACAACACACACACAAACAAACACACACATAACTCTGATTTAGTTTAATTTTTAATTTTATGTTTACTTTCTATTGTATATTGTGTTTTTTTGCCACAAATAAATTATGTCAATTAATTAATTAGTCTATTTATTAATTATGTTTAATGTTTAAGACTACGAATCGGAAAACGCAGCGTAGGTACCTAGGCCTTCCACTAGATGGACCGACAACATTGTGGGAATCGCGGGCATCCGGTGGATGCAGGTGGCAGGCTTTCGTTCAGTGTGGAGGTTAAAGGGGGAGGCCTATGTTCAGCAGTGGACGCCTTCTGGCTGATAATGATGATGATGAAATTATGTTTATTTCTAAATCAGGCTTGATGTCTTTAGTCGCACTTTGCAGACGAATGCCACCTTTTTTGGATGTGAATATTAGTTATTTCATTGTTGTCGCAAAAAGTCTCCTTAGTTTTCCCGAAAAATGTATAATTGTGCCGTTCTTGCGGTTTTAGCGTTCAGCGGTTTAGTAGTATATGAAATAAAACTGATCGAGTGCGAGTCAGGTTCGCGAACTGAGGGTTCCGTACCACCACAAAAATATTTCGTACCACCACTACAATAATTATCATGTTTAATAATCAACCTCACAATTAGTACAATATGGATTTCAATTCGGTGAAAGAAATGATAAAGTCGGTCAAGTAACCGAAGTACCAGTTATAACTTGACAATGAACAGTAATTTGTCATTGACTCGCACTTGGCCATTATTTATTATTTGTTGTTATACTTTAGATTGTGTACTATTCATGCCAAGTTTGACGCTTGTTCGTATTATCGTTTTTACATTAGAGCTAATACAAAAACACGTAAAAAAATACGTTTGTATGGGGTATCCTTTCGTATTAACTTTTTAGAGTTCCGTACCCAAAGGGTAAAAAGGGGACCCTATTACCATCTGATGCTAAAATCGCAACGGCGGCATCAGATCAAACAGTTCTTCAGAACACTCCCCGTCGAAGATGCGATAAAATATACAGAGAGAACAAAATAAACATTATCGTGCGTAATATGTTTCCAATGATGCATTATTCCCACCATACATCAACTGCGGACATGCTATTTTCCACCCCATCGCATCGCATCTCCATTGGATCTCACCGCTTTAGTCTCTCAGACTACGCTATATAAGGGTGTTGGGTAGCTGAGTGCAACGTTATGCAATACAATACAAATACATTTAGCTAGATAGCCCGTTGGTCTATAGTTGGTAGTGAACTTGCCTTCTGCGCTTGGGGGCGTGGGTTCGATTCCCACCTAGGACAAACATTCATGTGATATATATTTGTGTTTGTTCCATATCTGGGTACATATTTAAGTATGTATTTAAAAATATGTACGTATATCAGTCTCTGGCATTCATATTACAAGCTTAGCTCAGTTTGGGGTCAGATGACCGTGTGTGCAAAAATGTCGCAAATATTTATTTATTTATATTTATAGCGTAATCTGAATAGCTCTACACGACACGGTGAGTATGTCGTGTCCTGTGTTGGCAGCCAAAAGGTTCGGAAATCACCCCGTTTCTTGTTATTTCTGCTCCCACTGAGGGCAGGGTTACCTCTGTAGGTAAGCATTGTTGGATGTTGGGGCAGGATTTAGTCGGATTATCGACTTTAAAATCATGTAGAGCCAAACACTGCTAACATTGTTGAAAACTTTTCACAAAGTTACGTGATTGGCTTTAGATATTAACGGGAATTCCACTAATGTTAATTGTCATACAGGGTTACGCATATAGAATGTACTAACCCAAAAGGAGGTCATTGTAGGTACTCATCATTATGAACAACTTTTACTATGGGACCAACAGGGAAATCGCACAAAAAATACAGCTTTTCCATACATTTTATCAAGTGTCTAAGACCGTTTTCTATGGAGCAGCTGTTTTTTTTCACGATTTTATAGTTTGTTCCATAATAAAAGTGAATAAGTTTTACTATGAGAGCAACTTTGAAATCACGAAATAAATATCAGCTTTTCCATACATTTTCTCGAGTGTCAATGACCGTTTTCTGTAGAACAACTGATATTTTCAGCAATTTCAGTGTTGGTTCCAAAGCAAAAGTTGTTTGTAATGTTGGGTACTATGGACCCCTTTCGGCTTAGTACAACCTTTCCGCGTAACCTAGTAATATTTCGGCAGACCTGCTATTGGTGCGCTATCTCAGCCTGGATCTACTTAGTGCAATAGGTTGATTTCACCAAACTGGTAAGACGGGCAGTGGCTTTAACAGTTGGAAGATGAAATTTTAGTCCATAATTAACTAGATAAAATATTTATACATATTTTTTGATCCGACCGGCCTCGTACTTTGTGGTGGCAGAAGACCGGTTGGGATGCCTTTGATTCCGTGGGAGATGGGGCGGCTCTTAGTCTTGCGCCGTCACATCTTTCCGGAACGCAGATTAGGGCTGGCCCGGCAGCAGTATCTATAGAGGATCTCAAAAGGCGCAAATATAGTACATAGTATAGTATAGTGGATACATTTTTGAGCTTTTTGGGGTCGAAAGCATGGGGCCTTGGAGATCGGTAGTAAATTTTTTTTTTCAAAGATTGGTCTTCACTTCTGGTCGGTGCAACTCGTGACCAAAAAGCCTCTACTTTGCTCAAAAGGTGAGCATCGCCATACAACGTGCTAATGGGGCCAGTATTTTGGGAACAATTCCCACTGAAGGATTTATAGATTAATAGGTAAGTTTTAATTTGTTGTTTTTAATTTTAATGTTAATAGGTTAAAGATGGCTTGTTATTTAAGTTGCTTATGTCAGAAATTAAATTAATTAACTGGATAAGGTTAACGATATAACGATGATTAGACAGACAGGTAACTAGCGCCCTTATTCGGGGATTTTCTATCCTTCGATACGGTTGAAAGCACTTTCCATTATTGCCAATCTGTCCTTTTCTCCAGTGATTTGTTTGCACTTCGGCTTGAGAAGCGGAGATAAAAATAAAAGAATGTCCTACCCTTTTATTTGAAGAAAAGATTCGCGACTTGCTATTATATTTTTATTGAGGCGGGATTTGTGAGAAGAAATTGTTATTTTTCTTGTTACACGTAACGTTGGTTTTTGTACACGATAATAGTTGTTTACAATATGTCGGGGGTTTCCCTGAGTTGTCACTTTAGCAGTTGTCTAACAATGTTAGTCGAAATTTATCTTCAGCTCTATTTACGATTCGTGAAGATTATCGTCAAGAGATTTTTTTTCCACTATTTTTAACTTCAGGAAGGTGCTCAATAAACAATCTTGTTTTTTTATATTACAAGGGAATTACTCACGTAAGATTAAGCCGGTCACTCCAACTATAGTCAGGCTATACTATAGACTATAGTTATTTAGTTATTGACTATAGTTTGACTATAGTTAGTGTGCCAAGCGAGACGCAGCCGCGTGCATGCATTCACCTTGAAAAAGACTGCCTAATGCGGTTGAAACTATAGTTGGAGTGACCGGCTTAATCTTACGTGAGTAATTCCCGTGTAATATAAATACAATTTGTGAAAACCACGTCAGTTTCTATAATAAAATCTTGTTTTGTTTTTAAATTATATATTACTAGCTGCGATCCGTGGTTCCACCCGCGTAGTGATGAAAAATAGTGATGATGATGATGAAAAGTTGCTTATGACACTCTCCGGCCCTTGAACTATAGCCATCCAAACAATCAGATCGATCCGTTGCTATGCTGCTGCGTGCAAGAGGAACAAACAAACCAACAAACTTTTCGCATTTAAAATATTAGTATGAAGAATGCCGTACCGGGATTTAGATAGCCCGTTGGTCCAGTTGGTAGTGAACCTGCCTTCTGAGCTTGGGGGCGTGGGTTCGATTCCCACCTAGGACAAACATTTATGTGATGAACATTTGTGTTTGTTCTATATCTGGTTGTAAATATCTATTTGAGTATGTATTTAAAACTATGTATGTATGTATATCAGTCTCTGGCAGCCATATCACAAGCTTTGCTTAATTTGGGGTCAGATGACCGTGTGTGCAAAATTGTCCCGAATATTTATTTATTGTAGTTTAAAACCACAGAAGACATAATAGCACAGTAAAAACTAAGAAATAATATTTTTTTCCGGGTTTTTTATTTATTTAACGGTTTTTTTACGGCAAACATCCCGATAATAATCATATAACTGTAATATGAATTGACAATCTAGGCGTCACCTGATGTTACGTCACGTATGGTCGAAAATGGTAGAGATCCACCTAGCCTGGAATAAAATACAATACAACAGAATACAATACAATGCAATGCAATGCAATGCAATACAATGCAACACAACAAAACACAATACAATACAATACGATACAATAACTCTTTATTAAAACACCACAAAACAAGGATAACATAAACAATACAATAAAACTATTACCTAGGCTTATCGCTGGCAGCCTTATCGCTGGAATAGGAACATGTTCTCAAATAAGGCTACATCATACAGGTTTTTGGCGTAAACTAGCCAGCCGTGTACTTTAGAAAGTATCTACCTTGCCGTTGTCCCATGTCACGGGGATAAATATCGTTATACTACGAAGTAGGCACGCTTATTTCTTCCGTCGCATGCAATTGTGTAAATACAAAGGTAAAGGTACCATGTCCCCATCCTCGACAATTAGCGAAATTAGTATCGGCGCAAACTTCGGTCTCAAGAGCTCGATAATTCTTACTCCTGTAGGTTTCTTGCGGAAGTCATTACAGTAGATAAGAAGAAGCGATTATTACACTTTCCACTCGGCCACCCGAGTGAAAAGTGAGTTCCATTGTGAACTGCATTATTATATTTTACACGAAAAGTTATTAACAATTTTATTCATATTATTACTCACGGGAAGTACACGGGAATTACTCACGTATGACTAAGGCGGTTACTCCGATTATGGTTTCAACCGCATTCGGCAGTCTTTTGCAAGTTGAATGCGAGCGCAAATCCGTCTCGCTTTACACTCAATTTGTAGTTTTTGTTAAGTTAAGAGAGATAAAGGGAAAGAGAGAGAGAGAGAGAGAGAGAAGAAAAAAAAATGCAATGAAATTTGACGGAGCATCACGTAATGAGAGAGGTGCTGCAAAGCTTTTATATAATGTAGAAACTATTAAATAAATAATGTAGAATTTCAGCCGCTTTCACTTAAAGGTATTCTGATCTCCGCAGTATACTCTGCTTTCCATCTCGCTCCTTGCACTTTGACATTCTACTATACATCATCATCGGTCTACTTAATGTACGTCCACTGCTGGATTTCGGCGTATAAATTGCTAAATATAAGTGGTACGATATGGTACAAATTCTAAACTGTTTTATACCATCAAAAGATATAATAAGAAGAAAAAACATCCATGACCGTGACTCGATGTATAAGTACACTAGTTTCAAGTATATATTTTCGAACTACCCTCAATTACTTTATAATTTGTAAACAATGTGTTTAAGTATAATTATATAAAAAACTAGCTTTGCCCGCGACTTCGTACGCGTAGACTTCCATATAAACTTTCAACCTCTTTTGTCCCCCTTAATCGGCCCTTTCGCAAAATCCTTTCTTAGCGGACCTCTACACCCCGAAAGTAATCTACTTGCTAAATTTCTACAAACTTTTAACAAAAAATAAATCCCCCATTTCTCATCCTTAATCCGTCTTTTAAAAAAAAAAATACAGTATTTATCTATTTTAAACTATTAACCTGAATGCCAAATTTCATGTCCCTAACATCAAAAACAAAGGACTTTCATACAAACTTTCAACCTCTATTTGCCCCCCTTAATTAGGCCCTTTCGCAAAATGCTTTCTTAGCGGACCTCTAAACCCAATAAGGAATCTATCTGTCAAATTTCAACTTTGTAGATCAAGTAGTTTTCAAGATTTCGTGATTAATGAGTAGATGAATTTCGCTTTTTATATATATAGATATTTAGATAGGGTGATCGTAGCTTATGAAATACATTCTAAAAGCAGACTAGCAAAATTTTAATTTATTTTGACATTAAAGACATTCTAAAATCAAACCAACAAATTATTCCCGCCCCGCTCTCCGCTCCGCTTATCACCTCGCCAGCTGTTCTAACACGCTTCAGGCGAAACAATAAAACTTGCTCCCCCGAGACGGAAACTTGCCCGTATCACCCAGTATTAATATAATAAAATGTAATATCATCCGAGCTGCGAACAAAAGACGTTGAGTGTAATGAAGTTAGTTAATGTGTAAGATGAGATGTAATTCGTGAGTGTTTTTGTGTCGGGGTCATTTTTGATGTGTCCGAAGAGAAAATGAATAGGATATATTTTTGATGTCCGCGGAAAAATCTCAGATCCTGTTTACGCTAGATGTAAGATCAAAATGTATACAATGTAAACGTCAGCTGCACACTTCATGCTTCGATCAAATGTATTTTTGATCGAATCCGTCTGTCCGTTTGTCCGTCTGTCCGTTTGACCGTCTGTCTGTTTGTCTGTCTGTCCATTTGTCCGTCTGTCTGTCCTACCTATTAACGGCTGTATCTTACGAACCGTAATAGATAGCCAAATGAAATTTTCACAGAATATGCAATGTGAAAAAAATATTTGTTATTTAATCCACCGTGGATTAACTAACAAATATTTTTTTCTTAACTTACGGTGAATTAACTAACAAACAACTTTTTATATTAGCTCTAATGTAAAAATACGTACAAGCGTCAAACTTGGCATGATTATAGTACACACTCTAGAGTATAACAGCAATTAAAAAAAAATGGCCAAGTACTAATCGGTGTTAAATTTCTGTTCATTAAAATTTATACCGAGAATATAATATTTAATATTTTGTTAATATTTTGCAAGTGATTGCAAAATATTAACTATGTGACGGCGTAGCAATTGCTTGGCTATTTCGGTAGGCGTTAAATCGGGCCAAATATAATTATTTTTTAAATTGATAATTATTGTATTTCGTGGTGGTACGGAACCCTCAGTGCGGGAGCCCGACGCACACTTGGCCGGTTTATTTAAAGATGTTTTAGGAATGAATTTTGACATTTGTTATAATATAATTTGTCAAAAACCGTTATGACAAAAATTGTGAACGAGGCGCAGAAATAAATATTGACGGCTCCTGATAAATTGATATTGAAATTGTTTTATCAATATTGTTTTTCGTGAAAAATCTTTGGCGTTTTGTGCTTTCGACATTTATTAAAAGGAGCGATAGCGTTCCTGACAGTTTGACACATTTTGCCGTGTAAATGTTAAAGTTATTTTTATCTTTTCTTTTTTAATATCTGTGGTTGAAAGATATACCTAATTAGGTATTTATAGCGCGACGGGAGTTAAAAAAAGAATAGATCAGCTGACGTCATAATGAGAACTAACAAGAAGTATTCAATGTGTTTTCTTAAACATCACAGCGATTTTAGTTTAACAGTTTTTGAGATGAATATTAGTGAAATTTCCCGTTTTTATTATTTACTACCGACCCGGCGGGTGTAATTTATGCGCGAAGCCGAGGCGGGTCGCTAGTCATATATAGGTAAGCCTTCAGTGAAAAATTATCTAACTGATGGTGTAAACCACATCAAAATCCGTTGCGTGGTTTAGAAAGAGTTAGCGGTTATACAGACGGACAGACGCGGTGAGCTACTTTAATTAATAGTAAGTATAGAAGAGAAGAGAAGAGAAGAGAAGAGAAGAGAAGAGAAGAGAAGAGAAGAGAAGAGAAGAGAAGAGAAGAGAAGAGAAGAGAAGAGAAGAGAAGAGAAGAGAAGAGAAGAGAAGAGATAGATGTAGAGAAAATGAGATAAATAATTTGAATAGCATGGGGTTCTCCAAAAAGAGTTCTTCAAGATACGTTGCCGACCCTTAAAGACAGCCTTTTTGAAGAACTCCATGTTATAGTTACTCGGAAACGTCGCAGGAAGGAGGGGCGAGCACATTCCACAAATTCCAAGTGTGAGGCAAAAAAGATCGCGTAAAACGCACTGTGTGCGCTTTCCACCGAACTATGATATGTGGATGAACTTTCAGGCGGTGGCGGCTGGTGCGATGATAAAACCGCCATGCTGGAGATAGAACAGTTCTTCAGAACATTCCCCGTTGTAAATGCGATAAAAGACACACAGAGATCCAACGTCTCTACGCATGCTAGCACTAGATGTTCGGAGAGCAAGGGATCATTGACAATTCTGACATCTCTACGCTGTAGTGCATCAAGTGGGCAACAATTTGTTTATTATATTATACGATGACTTACGTATCATTGATCCGATCTTCACGAAATTTTGTAGGCAATAAGTTCATTTTGATAGCCCGTTGGTCCAGTTGGTAAGTAGTGAACCTGCCTTCTGAGCTTGGGGGCGTGGGTTCGATTCCCACCTAGGACAAACATTTATGTGATGAACGTTTGTTTGTTCTATATCTGATTGTTAATATCTATTTAAGTATGTATTTAAAACTATATATGTATGTATATCAGTCTCTGGCAGCCATATCACAAGCTTTGCTTAGTTCAGGGTTCTGACCCCGAACAAAGCAAAAAAAAAAGAAAAGAAAAAAACCTATTTTTAATTCCAAATTGCCATATATGGGCAAAGTCAGTTTAAATGTTGCGAAGATATAAAAATAAAAAGGTCACGTAGTCTCAGTTCTGGTAGAACAACTAGCAGTATAGAAAAGAACTGTTCTTTTTTCACTAGCACTACTTATTTGGAAAGCCGTGGTTGGATTCATATTAGAGTAGAAGTGACTCGGTATAAGCAGGCAATCAAAGTTGCCAGCAACCTACACCGTATCAGGAAGCGGCTACGTGTTACAAATACGTACGTGTTTTCACGTGCAGAATATCAATAAATACCACTGCAGACTACGCTACTTAGCTTCATAGTACTCTGCACACTGCAAATACAATCTTTTGTATTTACAAAAGTGACGTTCAAATCCGAACGCTACAAGGGTAAATAAAGCCTATATTTCATTTAATTTATGAGTGACATTTCATCAAAATGGAGGGGGGAAAACATACATCGCCTACCAAAATAATTTTAATCCTAATGACCAATCGGAACGGAGCGGCAACAAATCGGAAACCAAAATAATTTTAAGTCCGTGACATGAACGTACCTGAGAAGTTACCCTAGCACGTAATTTGCTATACGTCGCAATATTCAAATTCATAATATTTTGCTGTCACAGCTTGAATGTAGTTATTATTGCTAATAATAATTGATGTAGTTTCAACTGGTTGGTGGTCAAACGTGGACTTATCCGCGATAAAAAAAACATTTCTTTTTTTAGGGTGTCATCATCATCATCAGCCAGAAGACGTCCACTGCTGAATATAGGCCTTCCCCTTCAACCTCCACACTGAACGAAAGCCTGTCTTTTGCATCCACTGAATGCCAGCGACTCTCACTATGTCGTCGGTCCATCTAGTGGGAGGCCTACTTACGCTGCGTCTTCCGGTTCGTGGTCTCCACTCAAGAACCTTTCTTCCCCATCGGTGACGACGACGTTTTAGGGTGTAATAACAGAGTAAAGTAATATACCGGGGTGTAATATGTCAATATAATTATAGACATCAATTCTTGTTTTTGTTTTTGGTAGAGAAAATAAATCAACAAAATTGTTGATCCGATCACTAGCAAACTTCACAGGACCACTCGCTGTGCTAATACATACATACTGGTAGTGGGCTTGAGCATTTGGATTGTCTTTAGACCTTCAACGGTCTATGGGCAGTCTAACTGTATTTGTAGTTTTAGTTTGTATTTTGTTTAGTTAATAAAGGCGCTTGCCCAGGAAAAAAAAATACATACATGCACACATCGCTTTTTATATAATTTATAGAGATGTTGTATTCTGAAGAGGCCTACAGCACCTACCCAGGGGATACAGTAACTATTCCTTGCGATGGGGTGGAACACTGTGCGGGGGGATTGTTATTTATTGGATATGTTTATGATATTCAGTGTACTGAGTATTCTTTTCGTAGCAGCATTATTACGGAACTTTTGTGGGTAATGGTCTTTGTTGGCCAGAAACCCAGACTGGGCTTCATGAAATCACCAGAAATAAGTTACGTCATAAGGCCAAAGATCTGTATTAATTTTGTAGTATTTATAATAGTGTTAAATTATTTTGACCTACCTTTTTTTATTGCGGATATGTCCGCGTTTGACTCCAACTCGCTTGTTGGTAAGCGACGATGTGGTCGAAGATGAAGCACGCAGACTTACGCAGACTATAAGATACCTATTCACTCTGGCCTTGAGAAGCCCCAGTTTATATCTCTCAGGAAATAAGGAAACCGACAGGTTGTTCCAATTTTTTGCTGTAGATACGGATTAGAAACGTGGATTCGAAAAGTTTGGTACGTATCCAAGGAAAACCCACAATGTATGGGTGGTTGTGGGTCGTTTTTCTAGTTGTTCTGTAGTGCTTGTACCGTTTTCTTAAAAAGCTAAGCAAATCGTTAAAAAGGCACCTCTTTCTAAGGGATGAGGGTGAAGCGGCGGGTGGAGGGGGTGGGAGAGTTGTGTGTTTTAAAAACAAACAACAAAAAACAAAAAAAAAATTTTTTCTGTGTCTATGATTACAGCTTAGTTTTTTGCCCATCATTCTGGATGATTTCTGCAAACATGGCGCGCCCACTCCGACATATTACTCTGTAGAAAAATACTTAGGTAAGATAATATTATCTACTTATTCGATCAAACTCTCCATCCGACCGTTAAATGCGCACCCCTAAATCAAGGACACCGTAAATTCCAGGGTGAATTACTACCATCTCATAAATAACCCCGTCTAAGCCCATTATTCAAATAAAACTCGAGTTACAGGCGACATTTACAAAGTTTAATAAAGAAATGTTGCCAGTTTGCACGCTTTTAATCTTTTAAAGTTTAATAAGAGCTGTGTTGGGTGCCAAGATAAGTGCTTTTATGTTTAACACCACTACAGCTACATTATTACTAAGTACATACATTGTTAGAATTTGTGATCTCTACTATTTTTACACTATTGTAAGCAAATATTATTATTTCGTAGTTTTTAATTTTATTCCAATTTTTTACATTTTCACACAAAAGTAATATTTTTTGTAAATAAGTAGCCCGTTTTGATGAAAATTCAGTATACTATAGTGTAGTATACTATTATGTTATTAGTGAGGATATCATGATTTGTATGTAAGTTTCCATACACAAACAAAGCGAAACTTTCACAGTTTTACCGTGTCCATTTACATGTTAAGGTCGTTTTATTTATAAACATGCCTAGTTTGACGTAGAGAGTAAAAAAAAAAAAATGAACACCGGCCAAATGCAAGTCGAAAACGCGCTAATAATATTGAACTGAATAAAATAAAACAATTTTTTTTGGGTGTGGAACCCTTGGTATGCGACACCGACTAGCACTTGGTTGGTATCTATTTATATTGTTATCTTTTTATGTTGTATTTTGAGTTAAGCTTGTGACATTACCATTTGCATCTCTCATTGAGAAACAACCCTAAAGTTTTATTACGTCCATGGAATCACATTATTTTGACAGAAGTATAATAATTTTGTATTTTCTAACAGCTTTATTTTTACACATATTTCTGTAAACTGGTAACATTATAGATTCACTGGGAAATACCAAAAAGTTCATTACCAAAGTGAGCCAAAAGGACAACGTCCACACGGACGTTGACTTAGCAAAAAAGAAAAAAAAAACGAGATCGTCAAATGCATTTCGCATAACAATTGTCTACAAATTGAATGAACAGAAAAATTTAGAATGAAAATAATTTCTCAATTAATCATAATTATCTGTTAGAATATCACAATTTTCATTTCAAATTCTCAGACTGATAGTTTGTCCAGGTGCCTATATAAATTACTGGGCAGTCCAATATCTGCAATTGGATTTTGATTAATGTGTCAAAGTAAGCTTTAAAGGTACAATAATAGGGTAAATTTTCGCGTGTACTGGGTGCAGTTACGACATTTCGGTATAAGTGAGTTAAGTTCAATAATCCTGAGTTAACAAATTAATAGTCTTCTCAGAAGCCAGCCTGCTCTAAATATATGTCAAAATTATCTTCAACTAGTAATTTCTATTATATATCCGAGATTTTCCAACTTTCCTAGCATTTTCGAAGATAAAACCTAACTTTAATTCTATTGTCCGTTCTTATATAGCACATTTTTTTTTTAAATTTTTAATGTTACCTGCAGACAGTAATTATCAATTTAATAAAACCGGCCAAGTGCGAGTCGTGCACGCGCACTGCGGGTTACGTACCACCACCTAACTTGTTAGTTAGTAAAGTAAAAAAAAAAATGTGCAAAAAGACAAAATCCCATAAACGCCCAGGCGGTCACCCATCCAAGTACCGTACGACGTTGCTTCACATCGGTGATCGTACGAGAATCGGTGGTGAACAGTAATTTGATACCGACTCGCACTTGGCCATTATTTATTATTTGTTGTTATACTTTAGAGTGTGTTTATTATTTGTTGTTATACTTTAGAGTGTGTACTATTATAATCATGCCAAGTTTGATGCTTGTATGTATTACCGTTTTTACATTAGATGTAATACAAAAATACGTTTGTTGTATGGGGAGGCCCATTTCGTTTTTACTTTACGGCTTTTTATTATTTCTTAATTAATCCGCCGCTATTCTTAATTAATTAATCGCATATTCTGTGAAAATTTCAACTGGCTATCATTCTATTAGAGCCGTGGTAGCCCATTTGGGAGACCGCTAGACTTGAAAGCGTGAGGTTGCGGGTTCAAACCCCAGGCCCGTACCAATGAGCTCTTTGGAGTTTTTGTACGGATTTTCATACCACTGGTTTTTCGTTGAAGGAAAACATTGTGAGGAAACCTGCATACTTACAGAGAAGAAATCCAATGGCGTATGTGAATCCACCAACCCGCGACTTCTGCGTGGTGGATATGGTCCAATCACCCTTTCGGGGGTAGGCTAAAAGTCCAGCAGTGGACTGTTAAACGGCTGATTATGATGATGATGATGATTATGAGGTTCTTTCGGCTTAGCTTTCCTTATATGGCCCTGTATAGATAAAATCAAAATCAATCACGAAACTCGGGACCTCTAGTTGGAAATAATGACTAGGATTAAACGTAACTACGGAGAGAAAACGAATCTTTTCTCATTAATCTATATAGAATTAGTATTCATAGTTGGTCTCCAAATCCGAGGGATTTCCGTTCCGTAACAAGGTTTTAAATTAAAATAATTTGTCTGTGCGAGTGAACAACTGAATGATAATTGAGAATGAGAACGACTTCCGGGAAGACTGAGGGAATGAGTTCACGCATAAGTACAAATAGCATCATTATCGCAAAGTACGTTTTTATTGTAAGGATTTTTAAATAGGAACTGTTTTATCGACTTTTTGTTTTCATCAGCTCGTAAACGCGATCCAATTTAGGCGTCTGCTACAAGGTAGGCGACCGCGTTCAAATGTAACTTCTGAAACTAATATTCATACTAAAAAATACTTAAAATACCGACTAGAACTCCGAGGGATTCGAGATTTTTTATTCCGCCAATTCCGTGTAGAGGATATTAAAAAAGTCAAAGTAAAACCAAGACTGAATTTTCTTATGAACGCAAACGAGATGCTAAAGAATAAATTATTATTTTTGTCTTAAAACAATATTAACGAAGAAAATTCAAATGAGACCTTTTTAATAACAAGTCACAATGTTAATAAGGTTGCTATTTCGAACACTAACTTTTCAAGACTTTCAAAATTTCCTAAGTAAATTTTCTTCATGATAGAAAGTAGGTGAATATATTTTAACATAAATTGTCAAGTTAACAGAGTTTATACTGAAAAAATATTTTTATTTCCATAAGAAAATTATGCAGAATATATGATAATAACTTGAAATAATACAAACAAACTAGTACTAAAACACGAATTAGAAAAAAAATATATATTATATTAAAATTATACACAGTTATATTTATTTTAATAGAAAGCATACATTTTATTTGTCTTACACGGGAATTACTCACGTTAAATTAAGCCGGTTACTCCGACTATAGTTTCAACTGCATTAGACGGTCTTTTTCAAGGTGAATGCACGCGCACGGCTGCGTCTCGCTTTGCACTTTGGGCTGCCGCGCGGCGCGCACGTGACACCGGCTGCTCATAAATAAAATGTGTGAAAACCACTTCAGTTTTAATAATAGAAAGCATACACATATTTTTAATGCGGTATATTCACGTACCAATGGCTTTTTTAGTACTCAAATAAATTATGCAGTTTCATTTCATTTTCAGTTGCATGCCATCGCTCAAAAACTGTGAAAGAAAATATCTTGATAAAAATAAAGATAAAGATTATTTATTTGCACAAAACACGAGTAAATCATACACACATTTAAAAACGCATGCACAATAGGTGGGTTAAAATATTAGTCACTTTGTATCATGTTTTGCCTAGTTTGTAGGCGTACAAATCTAGAGAGATGGTATAAAAATACCGTAAGAATTATTTATATAAAAAAGTATTAATTAAAATAACTGACGAAATAATTTCAAAAGGTCAAGTATGATGTTATTAATTTAAATAGTCAACAGATAGACATTACTATAATTGTATGATAAACAAATTGAGAAATCCGGTATTAAAAGAATATTTATATTCGGGACATTTTTGCACACACGGTCATCTGACCCCAAACTAAGCATAGCTTGTGATATGGCTGCCACAGACATATCCATACATATATTTATATACATACATATATAGTTTTAAATACATACTTAAATAAAGGAACAAACACAAATGTTCACCACATAAATGTTTGCCCTAGGTGGGAATCGAACCCATACCCCCAAGCGCAGAAGGCAGGCTCACTGCCAACTGGACCAACAGGCTATCAAACGGCTATCAATGGGCTATGTTCAAGAACCTTAAAAAGTTCAAAGACGTTATGTTCAGATTCATACTCAAAGCGTATGACATTCACCAACATGCACTGGGCCAGCATGGTGGATTAGGGCCCATCCTCTCTCTGAGAGAAGGCCTGTGGGAAGCAGAGGGAACACGAAAAGCTGATGATGATGATGAAATGCAAGTAGATGTCAACAAAATAATAAATAACTGTCGAATCACGTTGTAAATTATTTGTAGTTAGAACTTCATTGTAAATTCGCCGTAGCCGCATAGTGGGTCGCGCGACATTGCCGCTGCCACCTGTCGCGATTGCCGGTCGCAGTCGCCGGTCGCGGACGACAGGATCGGAATATTACAGGGTTCATTTTCCTTGTCTCAAACGTTGCGTATTTTAATATTTTTTGTAATCTGTGCATGGCATACCTAATTTGGCTAATTTGTTTTTGCTTCTTAAAAAATGTGCTATTGAAATAAAGTCGAGAATAAAATAAACTCAGAGCAGTTTTTAGGGTTCCGTACCCAAAGGGTAAAAACGGGACCCTATTACTAAGCCTACGATGTCTAACTGTCTGTCTGTCTGTCTGGCCTGCCTATTAACGTCTGTATCTTCGAACCGTAATAGATAGCCAGTAGAAATTTTCACAGAATATGTAATGTTACGGTGGATTGACTAACAAATAATAAAAAAGTGAAAAAGTAAAAACGAAAGGGGGTTCCCATACAACAAACGTATTTTTTTACGTATTTTTGTATTAGCTCTAATGTAAAAACGGTAATACTTACAAGCGTCATACTTAACATGATTATAGTACACACTTTAAAGTATAACTACAAATAATAAAAAATGGCCAAGTGCGAGTCAGTGATAAGTTTCTGTTCACTACCAAGTTATAACTGGTAATTTCGTTATTGAATTTTGTGGTGGTTCAGAACCTTCATGCGTAGAGTAAACAACGCGTTTGTGATAAATTACACTGATATTATAAATGCGAAAGTGTGTGAGTGTGTATGTTTGTTACTTCTTCACGGTGAAATGGTTGAACGGATTTGGATGAAATTTGCAATGGAAACTGCTTATACCCTGATTTAACATAATATATTTTTATCCCAAAAAAAACCGATCAAGTAGGTACGAGTAGGATTGAGTTGGGGAAGTTCAAACAAAAAAATAAAACAACTATATAAATATAAATTTCAACTTGATACCTCCACGCGTTTCGGAGAAACAGGTTCTTGACCACAGACTAGGTAAAGCTATTATTTATTTGCTTGACAGAAAGACAGACGGACAACAAAGTGATCCTATAAAGGTTCCGTTTTTCCTTTTGAGCTATGGAACCCTAAAAATAAACGGTTTCTTTAGGATAGTGGGTAAAACCACGAGGCACAGCTAGTAAATTATATAGGTAACTACATTGCTCTATGTAGTAAAATTCTCATCAATCCAATAAAGCATATTACAAGATTTTCGTGGAACAAGGTTCTAACTACACTGCTGGGAATCAAACCAATCACGGGCCTTCATCGGCGGGTCTTATGTCATCGGTCAAGCGGAAAATTAGGCGATTGACGATAAGTCCGGCCTCAGAATTTCAATAGAAACCGATCTTTTGTGGGGAATTCAATAGAAAGGCTGTCTAAGTTAACCATCGGTCTAGAAAAGTGTTTTTGTATTCTTTTTTATGAAAGATCAAAAATGTGATTGGGATATCTGTCTAATTTTATTTGAATCGCCCTTTTGAGCTGTTTTTAATACGAGATAGATTGAGATCGTCTTACCTATAACTGCTTTGTTTTGGATTATTCAAAGTTTAACACTGTTTTAAACTATTGCAGATATAATAATATATGATTGTATAATTTTCTCACATTAAATTATTCTCTCAAAGAGAAAATGAAATTTAATGGATTATGGTATTATTCTCCTTGAATGGATTATACATCTTTTCCACCTTTTTTCGTAAATAGTTGTGAAACCGGAAAGTCGTGGGTAAAACCGCAGAGTGCGGATGATATTCATATATTATTTTGTTTACATTATATGAGACTTATTCCCGTACTAAATTGGTTAGGTTAGGTAAAACTGAAAACTAAGTCAGTTTCCATTATAGTATAAATAAAAATAAAAACATATAACAATTTTGACATCCGTTTGACCACAATCTCACCTGATGGGAATTAATGATGTGGTCGAAGATGTAGCACGCTTGCCTAGGAAATACCAATTTGCTTTAATGTATTATATGCGATACTTTTGATCATCATCATCCACAGCCTTCCTTATCCCACTGCTGGGTATTGGTTTCTCTCTTGCTATCCCATCCAAGCTACCCATCCAAGGTATATGCGCCTGGAGACCTCCTTCTTTTGATGTTCTATGCCAAAAGATTGAGTACGACCAAGGTACACGTAACTATCAACCGTCTCTAGGATCTCATTCTCTATCGTGATTGGGTTTGAGGTCCCAGAAACGTTCGACATCACCCTGGTCTTGGTCATATTCATCTTTAAGCCTACCTTTAAAGAAGCATTTGATACTTTTGATATTTTTTATTTATACGAATACAAGTAAACGGCTGGATAAATTAACATTGAAACCTGGATTAAAGAATTAATTAGTCCACGATTCAAATGTAAATCATTATGTGAAACCACATTTTATACGCTTTACGCTTGTTTACATTTACACAACATTGACTGTATTTGATTAGCTCTTGTTTTGGAAATTAATTTGACTTTAAAATGTTTTGTAAATAATTAAATTTGTTGGAAAAAATCAACAACAATTTGTTATTTACGGAGTAATACGCCTATATTTCATGAGTATTCAGGTGTAACTGTAACATCATAGGTAGTCTGACATCGCTCTACATTCACTTGCTGTTCTCATCATCATCATCAGCCATTGCTGAACATAGGCCTCCCCCTTTTACCTCCACAGTGAACGAAAGCCTGCCTTTTGCATCCACTTGATACCAGTGACTCTCACAATGTCGTCGGTCCATCTAGTGGGAGGCTGTTCTACAAGAACTTTATTTTTTTGGGTTTAAATGTAACCTATTTGAATCTGGGATGGGCTGCATTTGGCAAGCTTAACGACATACATTTAGGTAGATACCGAAAAATGCCACAATGCCTGATGATCCTTATAAACCAACTTGCTTTTACTATACTTATTTTAATTTCAAATACTTTTACTTTCTAATTCTAATTCAAAGTGGGGGTGATAAGGCTTGCACTGACATCCCGCTTGGGGTTTATTGTGCATTTGCCTGCCAGCGACATAAACCAGCCAAGCTCCCTAAAATAACGAAGCACGGCTTTGGGTCGCTCACTAAACTGCTCTACCCCTATTTTGCCAGGTGTTGTGGTATTGGAGACTTGCTATTGTTGAGTTTCTTAAAGGATTCTTGACCTTAATCGTATATCTTCTGTGGCCTTGCAATGCAGTAGTACATGCTTCACGGTCTCGTAATTTTATTTTTCTATACAATCCTTTTTTATTTTTGTGTCTTGTCTACATTGAGGTATGGTGTTGAAACATGGACGCTCACCAAGGAGACTCAAAAAAAAAAACTATTATATTTTCTATACTAATATTATAAAGAGGAAAGATTTGATTGTTTGTTTGTTTGCATTGAATAGGTTCCGAAACTACTGAACCAATTTGAAAAATTCTTTCACTGTTGGGAAGCTACACTATCCCCGGGTGACATAGGCTATAATCTATACCCGTGCGAAGCTGGGGCGGACTGCTAGTATTATATATTATAAAGTACATATTCTCGAAAAGTGTAGAGTTCTTATAGAATAGCTGATATTAAAATGTTCATGATTGCAAATAATTTTATTCGTGTGACCAAAAGCTTTTTACTTAAAATTAATGCGTTGTCCTCAAACATAATTTTGGGGAATGTAATTAATTCACTTTTCCACGACGTCGTTCAATACGGCGAAAATTGAATATCCATTGTAGAGAGACTGTAAAAATTGCGATCGATCGTAAAATTATTACCCGAAGACGCAAAAACAAAAGGCCCTCCTTTTGTTTTTAAGGTTCCGTACCCAAACGGTGTAAAAGGAACCCTCAAAACTGTTTTCAGTTTTTCTGAAGTAACGCCTGATTTTATCAACTAAACAGGACCCTATTACTAAGCTTACGCTGTCTGTCTGTCTGTCCGTCTGTTCTACCTTTTAACGTCTGTATCTTTAGAACTATAATGGATAGCCAGTTGAAACTTTAACATGATATGTTTGTAATGTTAAGGCGGGTTAACTAAGAAATAATAAAAAGTCATAAAGTAAAAACTGAAGGGGGTTCCAATACAACAAACGTATTTTTTAACGTATTTTTGTATTAGATTTATATATATATATATATAATAAAACAGTGATATGTACAAGCGTCAAACTTGGCATGATTATAGAACACACTCTAAAGTATAACAAAAAATAATAAATAAACTGCGAGTCGGTCACAAATTCTGGTCACAGCCAGTTCTCGATCACCGAAGTTATGCAACGTCGGGCGCGGTCGGTACCTGGATGGGTGACAGCCTGGGCGTGTCATGTCTTTTTGCACAACTTTATTGTACTTTAGTAGCATAGGACCTCAATAGAATCGTGTTAATTTCTGAAATTAGCCATTTTAAAGTTTTATTATAGAAACTGACGTGGTTTTCACAAATTTTATTTATATGAAACGGAAATTACTCACGTAAGATTAAGCCGGTTACTCTGACTATAGTTTCGACCGCATTAAGCGGTCTTTACCAAGGTGAATGGGCGCGCGCGGCTGCTGGATATTACGTAATTCCCGTGTAATATAAATAAAATGTTAATATAAGTTCTTGGCCACCGGAGGAAAGGTAGCAGCATCTTATTAGTACACGGTAAACGTACTGCGGTCCCCAAGCCACTTGCCAAGCGTGGGGATTATGGCAACATCCCTCTCTGAGAGGGAGGCATTCGTTCAGCAGTGGACGTTTACTGGCTGATGATGTGATGTGATGAAGTTCTTGTGTTTTATGCGGTGGTACGGAACCAATGACGATATTATCTTTGTACGGAACCCTCAGTGCAAGAGCCCGACATGTCCTTGGCCGGTTTGATAAATTACATTTTCTTGTTATGACGTCACGCGTTTATGACAAGAATATCATGTGAGATAGAAAGGCCTAGGGCTACACGGAACGGTGGCATAACAGGAGGCTTAAGACTAATCCTGAAATCTGAATTTTGAAAACGCGTTTCTATTGTATAATTATCTCGACCAATTTCCCAAGTCAAACAAGGTCCAAGGGGTATCTAATCAAGACTTAAAACCTCAAGGAAGTCTCTACCCTAGTTCAATTCGATTAAATGGATAAACTTTGCTAGTTTCCGAAGCTATTTTCTCATTAACTCACTGAAGAATCAAAACTTATTGAAGTAAAGCTAAATTACGGGATTATAAAGTTTCGTTAGAGATGGTTGATGGCAGATACGGTCGCTATCCGGCCAAAAAAGTGCATAATATACACTCGATGGACTTAGTCAGCCGGCGGACTTATGAAAACTGTGCCTATACAGATGATGGACTTAGTCGGCGGACTCATGAAAACTGTGCCCATACAGATTATGGACTTAGTCGGCGGACTCATGAAAACTGTGCCCATACAGATTATGGACTTAGTCGGCGGACTTATGAAAACTGTGCCTATACAGATGATGGACTTAGTCGGCGGACTCATGAAAACTGTGCCCATACAGATTATGGACTTAGTCGGCGGACTTATGAAAACTGTGCCCATACAGATGATGGACTCAGTCGGCGGACTCATGAAAACTGTGCCTATACAGATGATAGACTTAGCCGGCGGACTCATGAAAACTGTGCCTATACAGATGATAGACTTAGCCGACGGACTCATGAAAACTGTGCCTATACAGATGATAGACTTAGTCGGCGGGCTTATAAAATCAATGTCTATACAGATGATGGACTTAGCGGGGTCATAAAATCAATATCTATACAGATGATGGACTTAGTCAGCAGAATCATAAAAACTGTGCCTATACAGATGATGGATTTCGTTTGCGGGCCTATAAAACCTGCCCCAATACTGACATCAGACTTCGGGCCCATAAAAAGTGGGTAGAAAATGAAAATAAAAAAACTGCTCGAATTCCATTTTATTGTGCGAACCACTAGACTGAAGTTTGCCATAAGACCCCTGTAAGCAGTAGTCGCTCATGGTGTCCAGAATTCTTGCAGTTCTGGGGCCTTACGCCCAACTCCTTACGCGTTGTCAAACTAACGTTAAAACCGCGCAGTTCGGAAAATCACGCGAACGTGAACCTTAACTCACCCATATACGGTTTGCTGGATACACCTAAACTGGATTGTTTTAAACAGCTAGGCATAAGGCCCCTTTGAGCTGGGCTTGAGATTTTACTTGTCTGACTTGTTAAAATACCCTTGTTTAATGAGTCACTTTCACCCGGTTTCTGAAAGCCCGTTTAATTTAATCTATTGTCAAAACTCATGTCATTTGTTGACATTAATCAAATGTCAACAAATGACTTGATTGGCTGATGTGTTTTCGTTCAACCAATCACGTCAGTTGACATGAGATTTAACGATGTGTAAGTATTTTTTTTTTAAATTATAAATAGGTTTGCGCTTGGCCGCCAACTCACCTGACGTTAAGCGATTATGCGACCTACGATGAAGCACGACCATACCATTTGGCATACGTTGATCAGCTTTTCAGAAACGGGATGTTAAGCATGTTTTTTTAACTATCTAATATAAATATTCGTTTAGGAAACCGCAATAAAATATTATACCTCGATAACGGCCCATTGAAACTAAATTAAAGAATTATAATCTATTTATTTAATTTAAAACATAGCTAATTAAATCAGCAGCGAAATTGATAAACGTAAAAACTTAACTTAACGCAACAATCTAACATAATTTTATTACCCTAAACAACCTTGTAGATAAGTTTGCTAAATCTGAATCAGATCTAGTAAGCTTGTTGCACTTGGACCACACACCTAAACACCGTACTCGCGCGCTGCTCTTATGATCCTACCCTACAAGTTAAATGAATAACATTGGACAGACGCTGGAGGTTGGTATCGTAGCAGCTGTAACACAGGTCTTCCCAGGACAGCTGCTTACGAGACACCTACAGAAAGGTACTTATACTCTTAATGAATTGTTAATTTTAGTCATGTTAATAAGTTAGGTTAATATTATTCAATTATAAATATTGGTAAAATAAATTAATTGAATTGAATAGAAATTATCATCACAATAATGTATTACGACGTCGCTTGCAACGTACGTTACATATTGTAATAGATATGCTGTCAGAAAAGGACAGAGTACTCTTCGATATGCTCTCTATATGGACCGGTTTTCTCTTAGATATTTCCGTATACTATTTTGTTTAATGTTATCGTGAAAAGTGTAATTATAGAAGTTTTTAGTAAACACTTTTTAGGCTCGTTGGACACTTTTTGGGATGAAAAAAAAATACTGAACTCGCGTGACCGTCCCACTCAGATACTCGTTCGGGTAAAGTCGGCTCTTGTCGACTAAGGGAGATATGGTCAACCTTTATGAAGTTTTCTCTTTTGTCGTGAGGTTTAAGCATACACTTTTTTGATGTGTGTCTTACACAAAATATATTACATTTCATGTTCAAGTTGTCTTAAAACCAATGTTAGTTTTATCTAGAATACAAGTTCTCGGTAATTAACAGTACGCGAGTATGCGTTATTATTATAATGTTACCTACATTATAATAATAACGCATCCACAATCCAATGAAACGTAGTCTCTCACAAATGGGCCTCATAAGCAAGCTCAAAGTCGGGGTGTCTCTACGAGATCGAATCAGAAATGAGTTCCGTAGACGAACGAAAGTTATCAACATAGACCGCCGGATAGCAAGTTGAAGTGGCAGTGGGCAGGGCATATATCAGGCAAAACAGATGAGCGATGGGGCCGACAGATTCTGGAATGGAGTAAGCGCAGCGTAGGACGTCCACCCACAAGATGGACAGACGACCTAAAAGAGACCGCCGAGAAACGCTGGATGCAGGATGCTTCCAACCGGCCCTTTTGGAGATCGATGGGGGAGGCATATTCAGCAGTGGACGTCCTATGGCTGAAATGATGATGGATGTTGACGCAATCCAATAGGCTCTAAGGTTCTTGCTATCCGTTCTAGGACAGCAGTTATAGTTCCACCATTAACCAGGTTCAGTATGGTTGTATATGTAGGTACGAAGTCTATGCACCTTGGGTGTGGTTTTATTGTTTTGTTTTGTTGCTTGGATCCACTGCTCCAAGCCCTTATTTGTTGGGTATGCCTTTAAGGTTTGTTTGTTCTGACAGTCTAGAATGTTCACTGTTAGCACCTGTTAAGTTATGTAGCTGCTGACTTTGGTTGTTTTGTAAATCTCGAAGGTTCGCTGGTGCTACCAATCTAGGATTTCTCATTTTACCACTGATTATGTCATCTATTTCCTGGTCTACCTTATTCTGCGGCCCTGTCCTTCCAGTATATTTTTCCTCTGATTCTTTTGTTTCATGAAGGGCTTTCACAGCCGCAAGGAAGTTCATGTTTTGTAAGTAGCTGGGTAATTGTATGCCAAGAGCGGAAAGCAATTGTGGTATGATGGGCTTATGAAACGGTCTCGTGGCCATCTGATAGAACCAGAAGGCACCGAAAGCTAGTAGCACGGCAGATGTTAATCTGAAAAAGAAAAGAAAATACAAGTTTAAAAGATCATTCATATTTTTGTAATTAGTTTAAGTAACTGCTTGTATGCTGGACCTGGACCAACACATGTACCAACTTTATAACCCAGGCTCACGGGCTCAATAAATTGAATTTGATTTTGAATTAGATAAATCAGGATAACGATAAATTATCGCAAAGAACACGTGGTTTTAACGTGTTAATTTTTAGGGTTCCGTACCTCAAAAGGAAAAAACGGAACCCTTATAGGATCACTTCGTTGTCCGTCTGTCCGTCTGTCCGTCTGTCAAGACCCTTTTTCTCAAGAACGCGTAAAGGTATCAAGTTGAAATTTATACTAAATACTTGGGTCTACGCCTCTACGGTTTCTTTCGGCTGTAAAAAAATAAAAGTTGTAAGTCAACGCAATCAAAAGAAATGAACGTTTATGTCGCATATTTTGCGATTTCCCAGGAAAACCAAAACCTATAGGGTACTTCCCGTTGATCTAGCATCATGAAATTTGGCAAAAGGCAAGGTCTCATAGCACATATATAGGAATAAATCTGAAAGTTACAAATTTGAAGTTATATCATTTAAAAATAATTATTTTGCTATTACAAACTTATATTTTGTAGTTGGAATGTACAGAAGAACCTTATAATCAGCTACAAAGGTAAGTTTGTCTTTCAATAATTCAACTTTAGGTTTTTTTTGGACTAGCGCTCTGAGGGTTCTGTACAACGGAACCCTCAGAGCACGAGTCCTACTCGTATTTGTCCGTTTTTTTTTAATGTATAATTTGGGTAAGTAAAACATAATCGAATAAAAAAAAATACAAATAAAACAAACAAACTTTTGATATAACAATCATTTTCTATGTGTGATATCTCGGTACAAGCACCACTACTAAATATAAATAATAAACCAATCTAAAAACAAATACTGTTAATAATGACAATAAGGTAGGTATAGTTTAAAACTTTTTTGCAATACATATGATTCATCATCATCATCAGCCAGAAGACGTCCACTGCTGAACATAGGCCTTTAACCTCCACACTGAACGACAGCCTGCCTTTTGCATCCACTGGATGCCAGCGACTCTCACTATGTCGTCGGTCCATCTAGTGGGAGGCCTACCTACGCTGCGTCTTCCGGTTCGTGGTCTCCACTCAAGAACCATTCTTCCCCATCGGTTATCGGTTCTTCGAGCGATGTGGCCTGCCCATTGCCACTTCAACTTGCAATTTTTAACAGCTATGTCGGTGACTGGTTCTTTGGCGAATGTCCACGTTTCGGATTCTATCGCGCAAAGAAACTCCGAACATGGCTCTCTCCATTGCCCGCTGTGTGACTCGTGAGTTTTTCCAAAAGGCCAACAGTTAATACATTTGATTATGATACTTAGTATTTACTTATATTGCACTCGTGTCATGCTTTAGAGTTTCCTCTTGTTGCTGAGGCATATCTCCGTTGTATGTCTGATCTGAGGTACCTACGTACAGGGTTGGACAGTATTTCAAATACTTGTAATTAAAATACGCAATTGAAATACAAATACGCATTTGTATTTCAATTACTTCCTTAAAATTTAATTTGTAATTCTTATTTCAAATACCTGATGCCGAGGTATTTTATAATTAGTATTTCAAATAGTAGTAAATTAGTATTTTGAAGCCTCAAGCTTCAAAATACATTTCAACATTAAAATACATTTAACTTTCATTGAGCGATCGTGAGTGTGAGTGCGAGGCGAGAGTGTTATGATGGTAACCCAGCTATTTGAGTTGGCAACACTGCACCTGTTATGTATAATGTAGAGTTTTGGCGCCAACGTGGAAAAAAACCATGTCGACTCGTTGGATTATTTTCCTAAACTTATGTATTTTCGAGTGTTAATGAATTATTATTTATTAAGTGCTCGTATACGTGCTCCACGTTACCACGGTAAATATCCCGTAAATAATCATATAACTTTTTAATTTGTATTTCAATTAAAGCAAAGCATGTATTTTGCCCAGTCCTGCCTATATAGGTAGTAGAAATTATGAAAAGTACTTACGCAAAGAACATATTTTCTAATATTCACAAACACAAGTGCGCCGTGTCGTTAACAACCAAGCTGTGCTGAACACAAAATGTGTATTGATTGTCAAGCACCGAACTGGAAGTTGTTGTCTCTTTGACACAATAAGTGATTGTTACAAACAGTTGTTACGGGATGTTATAGATTTCATGTTTCAGATAGCAAGCATTACCTTTTGATAGCCCGTTGGTCCAGTTGGTAGTGAACCTATCAACCTACCTTCTGAGCTGTGGGTTCGATTCCCACATCCACAGGGTTCGAGGCCACATCGCTCGAAGAACCGATAACCGATGGGGAAGAAAGGTTCTTGAGTGGAGACCACGAACCGGAAGACGAAGCGTATAGGCCTCCCACTAGATGGACCGACGACATAGTGAGAGTCGCTGGCATCCAGTGGATGCAAAAGGCAGGCTGTCGTTCAGTGTGGAGGTTAAAGGGGGAGGCTTATGTTCAGCAATGGACTTCTTCTGGCTGATGATGATGATGCCCAGTGGTTTTACCTGCACGGACATTCTCTCAGAAACGGTTAATTTTCCGGGACAAACAGTGTTGATACTATTTCATTCTTCGGCCATAATAACAATGGGTTTGTTTCGTTCTATGATGGTGTAACGTTCCATGATCGTTACCTACTCCCAAATTCATGGCAAATGGCACATACGCTAGAAGCCAAACTTAACGAATAAAAAAGGTCACTACTATGACATAAACATTGTTGACAGAATGAAGGTGACTGACGTAATGTCAGTCAGTTTCATTCCGCTATGCAAAAAACAATTTTGTTCTAAGACAAAGGAATTGTAAAAAACTACAGTTTTAAAGATTCGGGTATATAAATATCGAATTCTTTCTAGAAGGAATAGGCTATATATAGGACTCGAAATAAAAACTGGGTCATACGCGCAGTTGACTCCAGTGAAAAAGTCGCTCAGAACTTAACCTTATATCTTACAATCAACTTGTTAGCCCGTCTTCAATCGGGTAAGTTATTTCGTGAGATGCCTTTTAAATGTGTTAATTGTGAAATCTGTCTCGACAAATAATGCTAATCGTTATTTGTCAATTGAATTATCATCAGGCCACCTGTGTTCTATAACGCAGTGCAAGTGCGTTTCATATCCGTACTATCTGCGGATGTGGACGCGCGCCGTACTTACATTATAATATAATTGTGTTCTAAGCTCTTAAAGCATTCTGTAATCTTGGATCCTTCCGATCAAAAACTGTGTTTTAACGCCGGTACCACGTCATGTGAGGCGGGGCCTACTCCGATCTGCCGTTATCTTCGGGATCTCACACGACGTGGCCGTGCGGCTCTTGAGTACTGATCCTCATGCGTAGTTTCTTCGACGCATTTCAGGCTCCTACCCTCTACGCCAATTCTCCGACCACGTACGAGTCGCCACGCTGTCGTGACGCTACGTCTACTTCCCTTCTACTACGTCGGTCGTACTCCGGCCACGCACAAACTTCTGGAACTACTACGCGCAGACCGCACTCCGGTCACGCCTGAAAAGCTCACGAAGCCTCTCGTCGCTGCGCTGCCTGCTGACATCCTACGTGCCACGAGCCGCGTCGAGCCACGCGGCGATCGGCGCCCCAGCTCTTCAAGCTAAGTCTCAAAACAAGGGACCAACACGTTTTTTTATCGCCATCACCTTCCGAGTTCACACGACCCTCAGTCTCCTGTAAATTCATTCTTACTTGATTAAATCTTAACTTATACTATCTTAAACTCTTTCTTTTGAAACTCCTACCCACTGCTAGGTAGAACTTCACCAAGCTTCACTTGGTGAACGTTGGTGGTTGGTGGTGGTTGGTGGTGTTGGTGGTTTCGTTGGTGAATGAATAGCAAGGCTAAACACTGCTGGGCCGAGAGGATGGCCTTGCTGACAACCGACAGCGGAAATGATTTTGTTGCCATGATAGGTCAATTTAGGAGTAAATCCATATCATAACCAAAGAAAATCATATACATTTTGATTTTTATCTTTGACTT
Organism: Agriopis marginaria; assembly: GCA_932305915.1. Taxonomy (NCBI): domain Eukaryota; kingdom Metazoa; phylum Arthropoda; class Insecta; order Lepidoptera; family Geometridae; genus Agriopis; species Agriopis marginaria. The sequence continues at coordinate 11,446,995 of OW029914.1, read as the reverse complement.
GCGTTAGTAGGGCTATCTACTGAAATAAAAGCATTTTTTACATCCACAGCAAAAGATCCCCATAATTTTGACTCAAAAAGGTTTATAATAATATCTTATAACTACAATTTATCTATGCCATTGGTTTTCAAACTGTGGGGCCGCGCCCCAATAGGGAGGCGCGGCAATATACGCGGGCGAGGGCGTCCGGTGCTAGCGGATAGTGTTCCGTCCGTCTGAAATGTTGCAGCTATATTTACTCTTTTGAAGTATTTATTTGTGCGAAAGAGCATTTTCAGCAGTTTTAGCTATAAAGATGAAGTACAGAAGCAAACTCAATTTGTTGGCGTTAAGCATTTTCTGTTTTTCAACCCAGAATAAGAAATCATGGCAGAAACATGCAAGCTCATCTATCACATTGATTGTGTTAATTTATTTAATTATTCTTCTTATTTATCTCATTTTTTTAATAAAACACATCTATAGTGGATTTTTAAACTCTATTTGCCAAAGGTTGTATTTTAAATACACATGGCGAACTCGCTGGCTTCCTTGCCCTTGCGCCGGGAGGGGCGTGGGTAATTTCATTTTGGGCAGTAGGGAGGCGTGACGAAAAAGACTTTGCGAACCCCTGATCTATGCAAAGGCTGCTAAAGTTGACACATCAGTCTAGTTTTATTTTTATCTGTTCTAAAAGTCAGTTAAAAATGAACTGAAGAAACCGTTAGAAATAGAAAAGGTTTTAGAAGTGTTTCTGTTGAGCCCTTCGTGATAACTTGGCTGTCTAGACGGAGCTCAGTTGAACTTGGCACCTTGATGAACAATAAAAACTTTCGAATGTTCTTTAATCGGGCATCAAAAAAGCCCACTTTTGAATAACCAACGAAAAAAAACGATTTCACTGTATGCACGCCCCAAAACAACAAAATATTTGAGGTTAAAGTACTCCCAAGTTTACGTGATTCGTCATCGACCATATCAACAACATGCCAGTTGGAGGTTAAACGCAGACACCCAATAAAAAAATATACCTTTGTAGTTGGCCAAAGTATCGACGTGGACATCACTACGAGAGCGCGCTGATTGGCTTCACACTTAAGGCGTAGCCTGCCGCAATATATACAATAGATAGATTTTTATTTGACAATATGCGGTGTTATTTTTGCATTGAGTATTTTTTTGAGACATTTTTATAAAACTTATATATATATTATATACCTATTAGTGCTCGTGAAAGAATGATTGATGTTTGTATCCAGCTGAAATTAGCTCTCGACCGTCCACAGTTAGAAGGGTTCATAATTATAGCAGTTAAATACTCAGTTATATACTGAGTATATAACTGAGTATTTAACTGATATATACACAGTTATGCTGGGTACGCTGCCTACTGGTAGTGGGCTTGAGCATTTGGATTGTCTTTAGACTTTCAACGGTCTATAGGCAGTCTAACTGTATTTGTAGTTTTAGTTTTAGCTTGTATTTTGTTTAGTTAATAAAGGCACGTTATATACTCAGTTACATACTACTAGTATGATATAACTGATTATAAATATATAACTGAGTATTTAACTGTTATAATTATGAACCTTTCTAACTGTGAACGGTCGAGAGATAATTTCCGCTGGATACCATCATCATTCTTTCAGGAGCACTAATAGGTATAAGTTTTATAAAAGTGTCTCAAAGTTAACACCTGTCAAATAACTCACTTTAGTATCAGGGTTATATTCGTCTACAGATCACGGATATTATGGATCATTTAGAAAAATTAAAACTATGAGACGAAATTTCAACTTGTATAGTTTAATATCCATATGCAGACAGGCAAGATTATGTTAAATAATAGATAGCGTGATATCTACGGACAGGCAAGTCTGTGACAAAAACTAACTAGAAAGCTAAATTGAGAGCTCTTCTTTACTTCGTTTCCCGCCTTAGCTTTCCGACCAACTGATAATCCAATTGTGGTCTTTTAACATAGTTTGGTAGACGTGTTCTGATACGCGCTGAATATTTCTGATGTGCAATTAAGTATTTATTCAAACTTTTTATAGAATTGTAAAAGGTATATAAAAGAGTCATCATCATCATCAGCCAGAAGACGTCCACTGCTGAACATAGGCCTCCCCCTTTAACCTCCACACTGAACGACAGCCTGCCTTTTGCATCCACTGGATGCCAGCGACTCTCACTATGTCGTCGGTCCATCTAGTGGGAGGCCTACCTACGCTGCGTCTTCCGGTTCGTGGTCTCCACTCAAGAACCTTTCTTCCCCATAGGTTATCGGTTCTTCTAGCGATGTGGCCTGCATATTGCCACTTCAACTTGAAAATTTTAACAGCTATGTCGGTGACTCTTGTTCTTTGGCGAATATCCACGTTTCGGATTTTATCGCGCAAAGAAACTCCGAGCATAGCTCTCTCCATTGCCCGCTGAGTGACTCTGAGTTTTTCCAAAAGGCCAACAGGCAAGGACCACGTCGTACAAGGACGTATAAAAGAGTATAAACGTTGAACTTAGAAGTCCAGGGCCTTACGGCTAGCTGTGTTAGCAATTTAGTTTAGGTGATTAAAGAAGTTGCGTGACTGCAAACCGTATCTAGGAGCGTTAAGGTTCACGTTCGCGTGATTTTCTGAACTGCGAGTTTTAGCGTTAGCTTGAGACCGCGTAAGGAGTTGGCCGCAAGGCCCCAGGTGAATAAACCATTGTTTAATGGTCCCATTAGCTTGGATCTCGATAAAAATATACTACTTAGCTACGTGCCGCGGCTTCACCTGCGTGGTCGGCTGTTGGTCTTATACAGGGTTAATAGTAACTAGTTAAATTAGTATTAGTAATTAAGTTCCATGACTTTTAAGCTTTATAAATTTCCAAACGTTTTTTTTTGCTTGTATGGTTTTTTACAGTCATGCAGCTTTTAAACATCAGTGGGCATTTTTTCATTTAAAACCGTATTAAGTTATTGCTATTTAGAGAAATAAATGAAATATTTATGGTTTCTAGCGCAGAAGAAAAAAAAAAAACAATAGACAGTCTGTTTGATTTGTTATAAATTATAAAATACTAGTAGGCCGCCCCTGCTTCGCACGGGCGAAGCCGGGATATATAGCCTATGTCAACCGGGGATAGTGCAGCATCCCAACAGTGAAAGAATTTTTCAAATCGGTTCAGTAGTTTCGGAGCCTATTAAATGCAAACAAACAAACAAACAAACAATCAAATCTTTCCTCGTTATAATATTAGTATAGATATACTGAAGTAAATATTAGGATCCGATATATACCTAAGCATACAAAGTTTTTGTAAGCATTAGGAAGGGAAACACCTGTCTTTTTCCCGCAAAGCGCGTGTCAGTATGAAATGTGTATGGCGTATTTCCAAGTGACGTCATTGGTAAATATAGTGCGGTCTTTGTCGGTCATTAAAATGCGTCATCTTCATCATTTCAGCCATAGGACGTCCATTGCTGAACATATAGGCCTCCCCCATCGATCTCCAAGAGGGCCGGTTGGAAGCAGCCTGCATTCAGCGTTTCCCTGCGGTCTCTTTGAGGTCGTCTGTCCATCTTGTGGGTGGACGTCCTACGCTGTGCTTATAAATAATAGGCTTGCGTTTAACCACCATCATGCCTGACGTTAAGCGATGATGCGGTCTACGTTGGAGCACGCTTGCCTAGAAGAAACCGATTTACTCGTTGTATAAAAACCGTCTTACTCCATTTCAATTTGCTGAATTTGTTGAAAAATCTCCCGATATTCCGCCAACATGTCTGTCGATTATAGGCCGAAGTTTTTTAATATCAGGACGTACCCACCAAAGTTTTTATGCCATATTGTTGCTTTTTAATACGCTGAGTTTACAAAACGCCTTAGGCAGCTCGCACAGATGTATAAAATATCCATTACTTTGAACTGGATTAGAAGTCTTCTTTGGTCTTCAGCAGCAGCTGGTAAAAAAGGCCACTAAAGCATATAATACTCGACTATTGCGATAGGTTTGAATGGACCTTAACGGCCTGTTATCCGAGTCGCGAAGACAACAAAACGCTCCCTCAGCCCCCGCCAAGTTATAGCGACGAATATTTTGGCACGCAAGAGTCAGGAGGCCCGCGGGGGGAGTGCAATGACGAAAACGAACATAGGCCCGACCTCGATGATGCCTGGCGCGATACTGAGCGCGGCGTGCGCAAATTCTTGCGACCTTTTTACGCTTTTAATATCACTAAAAAACGAAACTATTCACTATAAAAAATCTATCCAAACCAAATTTTTTGAATAGGATTGCCTTTCATTACATGCAATTTCTAGGTTGTTACGACCTTTCAGAGCATAAAACGAAAAAAATAAACTAAATCGACTTTTTTTTGGATCAAGTAAAGTTTATTCTATCGTGTTTTGAACCAAATCATAAACTCAAACACAGATGTATCTGTGACATGTATTTTTTTCCAGCTCAAATATTGTAATTTAACTGAATAATATTGATTTAAAATCCTCAAATTTGGTATAAGAAACCGTTAATAAACGAATCAGTTTCGGTCTCAATATAACACTATCGGTTCGATCTAAATATCGGTTTCTTCTGGCAAGCGTTCTCCATCGTAGACCGCATCGTCGCTTAACATCAGGCGAGATGGCGGCCAAGCACAAGCCTGTCTATTGTAAAAATAAATAAAAAACAACAATAACCGCAGCTTTTTTTGCAGGATATGCATAAAATATAGCATATAACGTTCATTTAAACTTGTAGCTTTCTATCAGTATATGAGTTTTTTAAATCGGTTTGAACTTCAAGCGATAACCTCTTCATAAAAAAGAATATTTTTTTACCTCTTAACTTTCCGCCATGTCGGAGATGGCATGTCATGTCACACACTCATACATGCCCCCCCCCCCTCCACATACACACAGCTTAAACCTAAACTTAAAACAGATTCAAGTACATAAAATCAAACCCAGGACTCCTGACTCCTGACTGCGGAATTGTTTGTTGATCCCTGTATTATGTTTAAATCAAATAACAATATTATGTAATTATTTAGCAATTACCTATTTTTTATAACCATAGTCATCAAGATATCTGTATACTATTTTCTAGGTAGAAACTAGAGCACATACAACTGTTTCGGCACCTATGTAACCATATATATTACCTAGTTTCACAGACCAATAAAGTCATTGTATTATCCAGAAAACTATTACCCATACAAAGTTTCTACAGTAAATCATTTCTGTTTCTGATTGTGACGTACATTGTTGAATGTAGCTGGTGAGAAAAAACGCATGACGTCACTCATAGGACAGTATACTCTCTGACTCTTGACTCCCTACAGCAGCGAGCCACTAGAATTGTTAACGATCCCAAGCTCACTAGCAAGCAGGACCCATTTAGCCTCCGAAGAGATGTGGGTTCCCTGTGTATTTTCTGTCGCTAGTTTTTCGGGGAATGCTCTAAGAGCTTTTTGATCTCATTCCTGCATCAAACTTCCACTACTGCACATCCCGACACCTTAAAAAAGCTCACCCCACATTTTGCAAAGCTGGAAATCCAACACCATCTGATTTTTCCGCTCTTTTCTTCCGCGGACCTGCAAAGTATGGAATGTCGTTCCTCCAAAACTCTTTCCGCCGACCTTCAACATAAAGCGTTTAAAAAGGGTGTCTACAACTACCTCTCCGGGCGGACAAAACACCATGATAACCGCTAGTGTTGCAGGTGTCCATAGGCGGCGGTTTTTGCTTACCATCAGGTGGACCGTATGCTTGTTTGCCGCTCTTTTTATCTACAAAAAGTATTCGTACGAATAAGAGTAGGTGCTATTGTCTTTTCTCTATTTTGTGGAGGGAGGCCTATGTTCAGCAGTGGACGTCTTCTGGCTGATGATGACCATTGTCTTTAGTAGAACTGAATCCTAAGTAAACGCAAGCGAAGTGCAGTTCAAACAGATAAAAGCCTTGGAAAATCGATTCAAATATTTGCATCAACTTTGTGTAAGTGTCTTTGTTCCAAGCTAAAGACTCAAGGAATTTACTCCGTACTTTCCAGACAGTCTAGTCAGTTTTTTCCAGTAGTCAGTTCCATCGAATGTCCAATTTCCTAATATTTCTGTAATAATACAATATCTAATATCTCCCCAAATGTCTACATAGGTAGGTAATTCTTAAATATGTGACATCCTCAATACACCCTCTCCTATAATGTTTTACCTAATGGTAGTAGAAGTAAAAACAAAGCGGGTAGTTCAAAGTAAATCTCGAGAGTAAAATGTATTTTGCATGTCCAATGATCTGTATTTATGGTAATCTAATCCTATAATGGTCCCGTTACGTATTTATGGAGGCAGAGGTTAGGGTTTTGGGATGCTATTATTGCATAATCTGTGGTGCAAATTGGGTTTCGTTATAATCGGATATTAAAAATGAAAAGAAGAAACCGGCCAAGTGCGAGTCAGGCTTGCGCAGGGAGGGTTCCGTACCACCACAAAATACAATAACTATCAATTAATAAAAAAAACCGACTTCTAAATTAGTGTAATATGGCATTTCGATTCGATGAAATAGTAAGGAGGTCATCCAGGTAAGGAATTACCAGTTATAACTTGGCAATGAACTGAAATTTGACATCAACTCGCACTTGGCCATTATTTATTATCGCTTGTAAGTACGCGTTCTTACATTAGAGCTATTACAAGAATACGTTAAAAATGACGTTTGTGGTATGCCCTTGGGACCCTTTCTATTTTTTTTATTATTTTTTTAAATATTTCTTGGTTTATCAGCCGTTTAAATACATATTCTGTGAAAATTTCAACTGTCTATTACGGTTCGAAAGATACAGCCGTTTAAAGGTAGGACGGATAGACAGACAGACGGACTGACAGACAATGTAGGCTTAGTAATACGGTCCCGTTTTTACCCTTTGGGTGCGGAACCCTAAAAAAGGCCAGAAGGTGGGGTAAATAAGGCCAAGGATTATAATTACATCTAGTTTAGCTTACCCTACATTAGCGCTATACCGACACCGGGTAAAACCGCCGGGCGCGGTATAGTCTTTATATTTATTTAAGGCACGAATTACAAGCAAATAAATATGCTCACTTCAAAAAAGTTTGCTAAGCGCAAGTTAGGGTGTAATCGACCATGATACACACTCCAGTACGCTTGTTCACACTCGATTGAGTGTATGAGAGTGTATTTAAAGTGTATACGAGTTGTTATGCTGTAATTCTGGGTAAACGATACGCGGCGGTTCATTGACTCTTCTTTAGGAAAACGTAGTTATTAGTACCTAAATTAGGTACTAATTAGGAATTTTAATTTGGATTCGGGTATGTCCTAAAACTGTGACCAGTAAGTACCACCGGAGGATGGACAGCAGCGTCCTATTAGTAGTCGGTGAACGTACTGCGATCCCCAATTCGATAAAGCGTGGGGTTTATGGCAACACCTCTCTAGCCTCTAGGCCCATCGATCTCCAAAAGGGCCTGTTGGAAGCGGCCTGCATCCAACGTTTCCCTGCGGTCGGTTTAGGGTTTGTGTCCATCATGTGGGTGGACGTCTTACGCTGCAATTGCCGGTCCGTGGTCTCCATTCCAGAACCTACCTGTTGATGTGATGCGAATGTCCAATTACACCCTGTCCAATATTTTTTTTTGCATTATTAACACGTTTTAAAACGCTTTACTAGTTTATACATAAAATCTTGGAAATCGAATTTAACCTACTTCAAGCAGTCATATCGATTTGAAACTTTTTATGTGTAAATCGAATGACATTCATTTGGCACCATTGAACTGACCTGATAATAGAGTCAGGAGGTACATTATAGGACTGCAAACCTCTCGAATTTGAGATTATTTGGGGACTTTTGGCGCCAACGTGGAAAAAAACATGTCACATGTCTTTTCGTGTTGTTTCCAACACTCTATAGAAGCCCCTTGTAAAGTCTCCACCATTTTACTGCGGGGCATGAGTTTGACTTGACTGTGACTTACTTTTCTGGCCTTTGACTGTGACTATGACTTGTTTGACGCTATTAATACTAAGTAAACTTGTTTAATATTACGACTAAAGAACTTTGTATCCACAGTTATGAAAAATTTAAGAAAAAAATATAATTATTATTTGGTTTGTTTTGACGACATAATATCAAAGCAAAGAAGGTTCGTAGAGCACTTTTATAAAGTCAACAAAAGAGTAGGATACACCAAGAATTTAACCAAATATGTTGTACAAATTTAAATACAACATTGTTAATTAAAACACCTGTACTGGACGTTAAAATTTTATTACTGACACACGCTTATAATAAAATTAACTGTTAGTTAAACATTTTATGGTATAACATCGCAACGAGACTTTTTAACTTTAATTTATTATTTTCTATACACATTTACTACAAATACCTACTAATAAATATCTAGTTATTGCTTTTATTATTTTAATCTAGATTTATTTGTACATTATTTACAATGATATTAATAAAAATGGGAATTCAAGCTCCAGATGATTTGAAAGGATAAAAAAGGGCCAGGTATTTATTTATGATTACCAGTTTGCGTGCTATAATAAAAATAAAACACCTGGGTGATGAATGTGGCGCATTCGACATAAACTGGGATTGAGAGTGAAAAAAACTGACAGAAATAATATTGTTTATATAATATTGTTTATATTATTAATTAATAGGCTTGCCTTTGACCGCCAACGTGCCAAATATATATGTATATATTTGATTTTCTGCCATTCTTGCGCATGGGAGAAACAAAAACAGAACTAAATTAATGTCGATTGCTCTAGAATCAGCCTACAGGGCTTTTTATATATTATATTTTAATCAGATTTTATTGGGGATATTGAGTCAAGTTCACAGGGCTGTACTGAGCATCATAAAGTTTAGCGAATAGAGCCCCTTTCATTAATCATATTTTTTTATTAAAACATAAAATATGACAAGTTAATAGAGATTTACAATATCTTTTGAAGCATTTTAATAAAATATTTTATTTAATAAATATAAAATTTCTACAAAAAATTATTGCACAGGTTCATTTCTACTTACTACAAAACCAATATTTTATCTAACACCGACTTAACTAATGTTTTTTTTATATTATTATGTACACTTTGAAAGCCTAATTAAACTTAATACATAATAATTTACGTATTTGTTTTCCCCTTGCGAACATATTGGCTATATTCACAATAATAATTAATAGAATACATTTCAATCAATGAAAAAAATCAACGCATTTCTACGCATGCAACTCTAATTTACTTAATTATATATTTTTTAAATGCAATGTCACATTAAAACAAATAAAGCTTAAGGGTCTACGCGCACTCCTAATATTACGCAAAATTTTAGGATGCATTTTTTTTTGTGTAACGATCATCGGTTTAGGCTAAAACACATTTTTTTTGTCTTTGTTGTGTGTGATGTATCTAAAAATTCAATAAGTTTATTTAACCATAATAATGGCGACTGTAAACGTCATATATTTTTACAATGTGATGATTTTAATATATTTTTTTTGGATTTAATTTTTTCATCAATTAATTAATTTATCCGTAGGTACTATTAATTTTGTTTCGTTTAATTTTTCTATTATATTAGCATAGTTATAATATATTTTATAATAATAAACGCGGATATTCAAAAAAACTTTTGTACATAAACGAACAGTGTGATGCTAGAACCTAAAGAAAAATAAAATAACGGCCATTGTTGAGCTGTCCAATTTAGTTTGAATTTAGAACGGTGTGGTCAGGATAGTGACGTTAAGTACTCCACCAAACTCCTAAGCTACTTTCAGTAGGAGGGTTCAGAGCAAACATAAAACTGAGTTCGACCTGAAACAATCGGATTTCGCGCCAAATGTCCACTTCAAAGCGACCGTGTACGGACTGTTAGATATTCTGTGTTGCCTAATGGTCTACCTATCATTAGGGTTGCCACTAACGTACCAAATTACTTTCCAGACTAGCGAAAACATCGGCCCTCTTCTGAACCCGAAATTCAAATTTACATTGTTTATACCATGATCTAAGAAAACAAGGTCAAGCAATCTGGGAGTGGTCCCGCAATGACGTCAATGTCCAGTTGCCACTTCTCTCTCGAACCTGTTGAAAATTGACATCATGACATCATTGCGGGACGCCCACGTGGACATTTTTTCTCGGATTACTATACCTAGCGGAGTACATTATTATACCATGGTTTAAACGACTAACTGCTTGATAAGAGACGTACCTATTTTCGTTTTCAATCAAAGCTGTTATAATTCGTTAAGTATTTTACTGAACGTTTTAAAATCGCTCTAATAAAACGTGAAAGTTTTTGTGTTGAGTAGGTTAGTATGAAATCAATACCGTGACATCTGAACGTATTTTAATGAGATTTGGTGTTAAGGTAACTTATATGTCATAAGATTGACACGTAATATTGGCGTCGATTCTATCATACCACTCACTAAACTAAACCAATCTGACAAGACTAAAATTATCTGCCTGTTTCATATATTTATTTCATATATTTTTCTTTATATGTGAGAGAAGAATGGCAACAATATTAAAGCTTTAAAATTTTGTTTAGTTTAGTTTAGAGTACATCAGAATCGATGCTAATTATGCTACTTAAAACACTGTTTTAAACTATCACGGTTGTTCACTACATTTTATTAGTAACGGCATATTTACCGTGATATGGAGCTCCCGATATTTGTGTGTTACATGCACCATGTTCACGGGCAGACTGAACAATGCGGCTAGCTAGCAAAACGATCTACCCTCTTTCTTAGTCTTTTGCTACAGTTATCACAGGAACGCGAATTTGAACCTAAGTCCCAATCAGGAGTTCAATGGAATACACAGAAAATTAACCATTCAAACATAATATGCTGAGGTGAGAATTGAACCCGGGAACTTCTGAGAAGGCAGGCGCGCTTCTATAAAACTCAAACCAGTCATAAAATTTTAAATTAATAAAGGTGCATGATTAAAAATAATCAGATTAAAAATAAAAAGAACCAGAGTCACCGACATAGCTATAAAAATTTGCAAGTTGAAGTGGCAATGGGCAGGCCACATCGCTCGAAGAACCGATAACCGATGGGGAAGAAAGGTTCTTGAGTGGAGACCACGAACTGTAAGACGCAGCGTAGGTAGCCTAGATGGACCGACGGCATTGTGAGAGTCGCTGGCATCCAGTGGATGCAAAAGACAGGCTGTCGTTCAGTGTGGAAGTTAAAGGGCCATGGCCTATGTTCAGCAGTGGACGTCTTTTGGCTGATGATGATGATGATTTTTTATTAGGTTGTTGGTTTATCCACACTGTTCTTAATGTGTCATCAAAATTGGTGTTATTCTGTGAATAGAACCTTTTTGAGATTAAGTTGTACTGATGATGATGATGATGATTAAAAATGTAGTGTCAACCCTACCGTGCTTATTGTAGTGCTTACGTCACAGAATGCCGTTCCAATTCACGGTTCGTGGGATCCGACGCGGCGATGCGTCGATGCTTCATGCGCTGAACGCAAGTGGAACGGAATGTAAAATCACTTTGGCGCACTAGTTATGTAATGTTAGGAACTTAGCAGGTGTTCCACATAGGGTTGCCAGATCCTGGCTTATCAATTCCTGGACATTTCTGGGGTTAGGAACGGCGTCAGTACATGGACCGGTATGCATACTATACTATTATTCAAAGAGCACATCCCCGGCAATTTTAATTCATCTGATTTACGGGACTAAAGTTAAAAACTTATTGTAAATTCCATCCGGGCCAAAATCATACCTGTCTGCCAAATAGTTGATTGCTCTTTCTAGGAAAATGTATGTCTGTGATGTGAATTTATTCGTTTGGTCTTCTATGAGGTTCAGCAGCGCGTGCGTAGTTTTGTGTTCGAAAGTTAGTAATAAACCCTAGTATTCGCGAATTTCGGGACAGTAAAGTGAAATTACTGGGCACTGGACAAGACACCTCATTCGGGGACTATCCCAAATTTCCCGGGTGTCTGGCAACCCTAGTTCTACAGCAGAGGAAGCTATCGGATATTTTCTATTTCAAGAATCGAACAGGCGCCACCGTTTATATCCATTTGTCGGAAAAAGATGACATGTGATTTCGCGAGTTATCCGCATCGCTCCATCCCGTGTTTCTTCCTCGTATTGCGTGCAGTGGTACGTGTTACCGTGTTTAATAATAATAATAAACCTAAAATAATAGAGAAATAGCGGTTGCGTTACGACAGTAATAATGATCCTTAACGACGGACATCCAGGCTTTATTAGTACCTAACATGATACGTAGCATGTCACGCCCGCGAAAAAATTTGTTATTTTCATGAGTACTCAGGACACTGTAAAGAAACCTTTTATTTGTACATACTGACTATTTATGTGCTATGTTATGGGCTTTGATAAAATAGGTTATGCTTAAGAAACTTATACTTAACCTGGAATGCGTTTGTTCGGGCCGCATCGGGCCGGGTCGCATCGCAAAAATCGCTGTCATACATTTATATGAAGTATCGCACATTATGCCGGGCCGCAGTGGGGTGGATTTCCGTATAAATTGTATAAAAGTGATTATTGCAATGCAACCCGGCCCGCTGCGGCCCGTCCTAATATGCTGATCCTTTAATCGAATTTAGGTTTGACAATCAAGGAGCGCTCGGTCTCTTTCTAAAATCACAATAAGACTCATCAGTATAATATCATTATCAAAATCAAAATATAACGTTGCTTCAGAACGTATGCGGCCATATTACCTATTAGCCACGCCGGCTAGAAAAGAAAGTAAAAAGAAAAAAGTACGACTTCACGACTATACCCAAATGCACAAACTTAAACTAAAAAAGTTGAAAATTACAGTTCAAAACAGAGATTGAAAGTCCTCATCAACACTTTTGCTGAAGGGATTCTGTTTATATATTTTTGGTTATTGTTAATTATTCAAAAAAGTGCTGAATCAATTGCGATAAAATTTAAATGAGACCATCTCTGAATTATGACCTACCGAACAAAAAAAATATTATCAAAATCAATTCATAATTGGCGGAGTAATAGCGTAACAAACATAAAAAAAACATACAGTAGAATTGATATTAATACTCCTCCTTTCGTCGGTCAAAATTTATATTTTCGGAACCCACTGTCTAAGTTACAAGTACGTATCTACAGACCGTTCACAGTTATTTTACCTCTGTCATTATGATGTTGTCTCTGTCTGGTCGCATGGCATCACTTGCAAACAGAGCGAGACGCTGAATTAATCATCATCATCATAGTCAGTCTTTTAACAGTCCACTGCTGGACTTTTAGCCTACCCCCGAAAGGGTGATAGTGTCATATCCACCACGCTGGCCCAGTGCGGATTGGTGGATTCACATACGCCATAGAATTCCTTCTCCGTACGTATGCAGGTTTCCTCACGATGTTTTCCTTCACCGAAAAGCCAGTGGTATGAAATCCGTACATAAGCTCCAAAGAGGTCATTGGTACGGGCCCAGGGTTTGAACCCGTGACCTCACGCTTTCAAGTCTAGCGGTCTCCCAAATGGGCTACCACGGCTTCACGCTGAATTAATAAGACAGGTAAAATAACTATGAACTGACTGTATCATTGCTCCATTGCTGCCAAACCAACTTAGTATCTACTGCCAGGATTCTAAATCTTTTCATCCACAGTTTCGTTAACTGTTTATGTTTAATATTTCCAATTTAGTGTCTCAATTATAATTATTAATTAAGTAGGCAAGAATATTATATGATTCAGTTATACCTGAAAAATAAAATTGAGATATTCGTGACTAATTAAATACCTTAACTTTTAAAGTTATAATTTAGAAGGCATTAGAACTTGACGTTGTAAAATGTTTATAGCCTCGGAATATTTCACTGGAATACGACAAGTACTTCGAAGAAGTTAAATTGAACGAGGTTTTGTACCATTTCTATTTTTAGGTAGGTACATATTTCAGCTACCACCCACTGGGATAGGAGATTTAAACGTATAATCAGTAACATTATCTATACTAATATTATAAAGAGGAAAGATTTGATTGTTTGTTTGTTTGCATTGAATAGGCTCCGAAACTACTGAACCGATTTGAAAAATTATTTCACTGTTGGGATGCTGCACTATCCCTGGTTGACATAGGCTATATATCCTGGCTTCGCCCGTGCGAAGCAGGGGCGGCCTACTAGTTAGTAATAAATATATTAACTGTAGGTAATTATAATGTACTAGCGGTCCGCCCCAGCTTCGCGCGGGTATATATTATAGCTTATCGCTTGCTTAGAAGAAACCGAGTCACTCGTGATTTGAAGACACCCAGATTGTAACCATCGAGGAACTATTCAGGCAGCGCATACAGACTAGCAGTACGCACAATAACTTTGGATAATTGTACCGATCATTATAAACAACTTTTACTATGGGACCAACCCTGCAATCGCGAAAAAAAAAAACTGCTGCTCCATACATTTTGTCGATTGTCTATAACCGTTTTCTATGAAACAGAGGTTTTTCCGATTTCAGAGTTACTCCCATAATAAAAGTTGTTCATATTGATGGGTACTATGAAACCGTTTTGGCTTAATAGGTACACCCTTTCCGCAAAACCTACTATACGGTTTTAAACTATCACGGTTGTTCACTAAAGTTATATGACTATTTATGGGATATTTAGTTTAGTTTTTTTTTTATATTCCGTAAATAATCATATAACTTTACCTACTATACGGTTTTTGGAAACGGTAATAAGCTGATAGCTGTGAATATCATTGTACCTGACACATCGAAATACAATACATAATTATAGAGTCACAATCGTGACAACAAAACCGAACCAAAACTCGGCGAATTGCGCAGACTTTTTGTTTAGTTACATGGTAACCGCGATCCGACTACCACGCCGCGCGATGCCAGAGCTACGATGACATAATGGATAACTAACGTTGAATTGGTAACGACAGGCTATGCAAGCGACATAACGTCTAAATTGGAGTAAATGTGGCATTGTGAAGTAAACATATAATTAATGCAATGTATGTACAATGACGTTCGGATGTTTATTGACTGTTTTCACTGAGAGATTATGACTCTATAGAAATTGTATCTCGATGACTTGACGTTATGAATATTTTTTACTATGGGTTCTACACTGAAATCGAAAAATGTGCTATTCATCATGTTAATGACATTTCTGTCCCACAGAAAAAGTCGTCATGATATTGCATACAATGCTTAGCTTACCTTTATATCCTTTCTGAATAATCCTGAATTCATGATGAAGTTTATTTTCACCGTGAAAAAATGCTAAGCTATTTCATCACATTGAGCAACTATGAACGTAATATTATGAAATTGTATTTAATATTTATATAATAATATATAATTTAATTTTAATAACAATTACTATTCATTTGTCGACTTCATTTTAATTTCAAACATTTAAGATTGTTTTTATGTGATAATACTAATGACAAAAAAAAATATATACAATTTATATTAAACTTATGTAATAACTATTATAGTAAGCATAAAAGTGCTACATTTATTATTGCTTAATAATACGGACTATGACATTTTATATCACAATAATTATTCTCAATAATTATCAATACAAACAAAACCGACTTCAGAATAACAAGCGCTTGAATAAAATTAATGATATTGTCAAATCAACAAGACGTACAAAGTTATTCATACTATCGTAGTTAAAAAACTACTGCGCAAAAGCAAATGAAATATTTGTGAAACAATATCGAGCGCTTCCTCTATTTAATAAAAAAAAAAACACGTAAATTGGCTAATAAATGTCGGAGAAATATTAATAAATTTTATTAATAAAAACATACCCTTTAAAAACAAGCTTTTTCGTATTTTTCTCAGGAAACCCTTTCATTTGAAACCCATATTATTATGGTGGTAGTTAATAAAATTTTATCTGCCATCTTGGGGCGTCCGCCATATTGAATTCATCATCTAGGACCAAAGTGCTTGGGAAGATAAATCCAACGAACCCAAACACGACGGGGTTACGTCGTTTCGTTTAGGAGTTCCTATGGCCACATTTTGTCTCGATCATCAGACCAGCTCGAACGTAACCATAACATTGTATTGTCACCGAACTTACATAAGTATGCCAAATTTCAGCTCCATCGGTTGAGGATAACTGGTCTATAATTCAGTTGCCAGATTTGCCTACACATACCGCAACCAAAAAAAATAAACGAAAAAATAACTTTTCTGTGCCGCAAACGTACATACTAACAAGGAAAGTTAACTAGAAGCTTGTAAAAATACGGACTGAATAACCCTCTCCCGAAATCGATTAAAAATAAAATCAAAATTTAATAAATAAAATATCACTGATCTTCTAAGTCTAGTTATAAATTTCCGACTTATTCCTTTATTTGTTTTAATTTATGTATAATAGTTTAGATAATTTTTTCTAATAGTTTTTTATTAATCATAATATCAAGATGGTTTACTTTTATGAATGAACACTAAGCAAGGCTTTGTCTTGCATGGAACTACTCTACATAACACGACTTTATTTATATTTATTTATAGTATAATTAACAAAAAATACTATTATAAAGCGTTACATTCATGATCGACCTTTCTGTCGGTTCTGTATATTTTTTTAGATAATATACTCGTAATAGGTAATTTTATTACAAAAACTTCCAGTGCGGATTACGCCTTATTACTTTGAAAAAGTAAAGAAACGATATTATAAATTAAAAAATCACTACACCTTTACGCTGTACCGAATTGTAGTCATTGATAATATTTAAAAAACTATACAACGAAGAAGTATTTAACGAAAATCTGTTATACTAATTAAAATTAAATCACATTAATGAACAACGTCGAACTTCGTTGCTTACCTTCCACAGTGCTGAGACGTAGTTTTATTCAATCTCTCCTAAAATATACATTTACTATTTTAAAATATAAACCCTTAATTATATATAGCCAATATAATTAAATATCCACCTACTTATTGACCGACCTACAAAAATCTAATACAAACAGCTTGAAAAATCTCAGTGTCTATCATCACAGTGACATATAACTTATTTTAAAATAAAATAATGATCTAGCCTCTAGCCTATAACTATTATCTAAATAACTTCTTAGCCAACTTGGACAAAACAAAAAATACAACATACTACTTAGGTAATTTACAAATTGTCTACGCCCCAGCACAATCAATGCGACATTTTGTCGCACAACTATTACTACACGAACTGCGCTGTGCCAGTATCCTTCCAACACCGGAAGCAGCAAGGCAGCGCGCACATGAGGGTATTTTTGAACGCGTCCCGGAAGTCCCGGTTGAAGTACGCGTAGATGAGAGGGTTCAGTGCAGAGTTGAAGTACCCGATCCAGAACAGCACGCCGACAACTACATCTGGCGTCTCGCAAGGTTCGCCGCACACGTTCGTTGTTACATACCTGGGTGGATGACAATATGTATATATTAATAGTACATTGTTACCCTAGGGGTGAATCAACTTATTTAGACCCGAGACGGGGTTTGGCGCCCGAGCATAGCAAGGGCGCTAATAGTTCGAGGGACTAAATAAGTCTTTAACCCCGAGGCAGACACTGTGCTTTTCATTACGAATACAAGGAAACTAAAAATAAAAACATGAACTTTTCTCTTATGAAATCAGGCGTTAAATCCATATCGGAATCAGATGAACTCATTGTGTTAATACAAATCTGCTATACGGAAGTATAAACAAAACTCTACAATGAAGGTCGGATTTTCGCCAATTTTTTTTTGTAACATCCTGACACTGGCAAATGAACGAGAAGTGCGGGACCATAATCCTTATAAGAAAAGAAAAAAAAAGTTGAAATATGGTTCAATACAAATTAAAGTGAAAATAGAACTAGTTTTTTTTTAAGTGTCTGTTATTTTTCAACTGTCACTGTCAGTTGAAAGTGAATCTCCCTAGGGCTGAAATATATTACTTTCAACCCGCTCCTCAGGCAACTTCAGACCTAATTTCCGAGTATGAAATATGAGTAATGAAAAAGTATTTTCACACCACTTCGATCGTCCACAACTATATTTAGAGGGCATTTTTTAGGAGGCTTTTCTTTCTTCAATATATAAAATGAGCGGCAAGCAAGCATGCAGTCCACCTGATGGTAAGCAGAAACCACCGCCACCGGACACCTGCATGACTAGCGGTGTTGACGGTGCTTTGCCAGTCTGGAGAGGTAGTTGTAGACACTTTCGCGAGAAATTTGAAAGTGAAATGTACCCGATTTACTTTTGAAATATTAAAAGAACATGTTTTTAAATAGAATTTTCAATATTATTGCAGCTTTCAGAGCAAACAAATACTGAAATAATACAAAATTTTACTGAAATGTTGCCACTTACCAAAGAAAAAACGGCAGCCAGCACAGTAAAAACGCGCCGACTATAATGCCCAATGTGCGCGCCGCCTTATGCTCTGCACGCCACGACTTGCCTGCCGCCCGCAGAGTAGCACCTGTGGAACAAACAACTGTATTACTAGAAGAAAACTAAACAAGCCAAGTGCGAGTCAGGGTCACGCACTTAGGGTTCCGTGCCACCACAAAATACAAAACGTAGTGCAAATAGACAACATTACGCCAAGCGGTCACGCAAGTACCGTCCGCTCCCGACGTTGCTTAACTTGATGGTAAACAGAATTTTGTCGTCAACTCGTACTTGGCTATTATTCATTAATGCCACATTCACTCCAATTTAGACGTTATGTCGCTTGCATAGTGTTCAACGTTAGTTGTCGTTCGTAGCGTGCGTCGAGTTTTGTTTCGGACACTTTTTTGGCACGATTGTGACTCTGTATTTATTGTATCTCGATGGTTCTGGGCAGACTTTTTTCGGTACTAGATCGAGTTAAAGGCAAACCCAAACTATATAATACTAGCTGCGCCTCGCGGTTTCACCCGCGTAATGATGAAAAATTGTGATGCTGACGATAATGACGATGAAAAGTGAAAAGATGACACTCTCCAGCCCTTGAACTAAACCCATGCAAAAAATAAGACCGATTTGTTGCTCTGTTGCTGCGTGAAAGAGGAACAAACTAACCAACAAACAAACACAATTTCGTATTTATAATATTAGTATAATAATTATGATCGCGTACCGGAAGACGCAGCGTAGGGAGGCCTCCCACTAGATGGACCGACGAAATTGTGAGAGTCGCGGGCATTCAGTGGATGCAAAAGGCAGGCTGTCGTTCAGTGTGGAGGTTAAAGGGGGAGGCCTATGTTCAGCAGTGGACGTCTTCTGGCTGATGATGATGAATTATGATCAAAGATTCCGCGTAGGTAAGCAGGCATATTATGTCGGCGAAAGCTTAAACTGATAAGTACATTGTACGTACATAATGATATAATAATCCTTTGTAATACAGCAAGTAGATACAGCAAACAAGCGATGGTAAAATGACGCTGGTTTAATTAATTAATTGCTGTCGTCCGCCATTATCGCTTTAAAGCTCTTGTTTAACTTTAAATTAACAGCTTCCAGGTAATTTAATAATGAAACCGACCTTAGCTGTTGATGGAGGCGAGTTGTGTAAGTTCTACCAGCTTTTGCAAACAAACCTTTGGTTTAAAAATTATCAATAAAAAAAACCGATTTCAAAACTAGTTAAGGTACTCTTTTCCGTCTTTTATCAATTTTAGTCATTCTAGTTTAAGTGTAGTTTAGTTGTCTACTTCCATGGTTAGCTCAAAATTACAAAAATTGAATGTTTTATCTAGGAACCGCCAAAGACCGAAACACGAATAAGGATATTTCGGTCGATAGAAAAAAAAAAGTAATAATGATTTGCGCTTTTCTCCCTGTTTTTTTTGGATTCATTCAAATACCAATTTTTTAATTATATCTGCGATATCTTGATATATAGATTTCATAATTATGAAAGAAACCGCAAAGTTTAGTTAAATTCAGTCTGATCTCGACAAAACTCAATATAATTTAAATTTCTGTAATTTTAATTAAATCTAAAAAACATTTAATATAATTTGTATTAGGTTTTATATATTTGTAATTTGTATGTTATTTATTTATTTTTTCTTTCTGGTTACTAATTTATTATCTCTTATGTAAAGACTTCGAATGTTTGTTTTCCAATTACTATTTATCTATCCAGGCCGTAGTTGGTGTTGCAGAGGGACATTTACACTATTTCTAGATTGTATTAGTGAAAACATGTTTTTGGCTTTTGTGTAATGATATGAGATGTATATGAGATAAACAATCTCATATCAACTGTATTAATTAGCAGCTGTATGTTTTCCTTGTAAAATAAAATAAATGAGTTCAATTTATCACATAATAATAACATTCTTTCAGCATCAGATCCTGCACAAAGTTAATTAACACAAAGTAAGTCAGACGTAAAGGATGATATATTGCACGTACACCAACTTAAGGTAACAGCGCACTAGGTTGTAATGAAAGACGAGGAAAATATTCGCGTACATTACATCACACATCATCAGCTAGTAAACGTCCACTGCTGAACAAAGGCCTCTCTCTTACAGTGGAGTGTTATAATGTAGTGTAGGACGTGTGCTCGTGTAGTGTGTGATGTGTGTAATGAGTGTGTGTAGGTCACTAGGTGCAGTAGCCAGGTAGAGTGACTACCTAGGTAAAACGGCGGGTAAAAACTCGATGCAGAGAACTACCGATCGAATTCAGTGGCGTGTATGTCCAGCAGTGGACAGTAAAAAGCTGATTGTGATGATGATGACAGAAAAGATCATATATGCAAATATACATTTTTTGACAGCGAGGATCGCAAATAGCAAATACGACCGAAATACCGTAAAAGCCATGCCATCTGAGCATGCGGCACTGTCCTCCTTTTGTAGTTTATGGATTGATACTAAATTTTCACAAATTTTTGTGCTGATCTTTTGGATAAAAAAGTGTTTATTTTATTTAATGTATACCAAAATGGTGTGTTTTTGAATATTTCACAGTAAAGCAAGCACCAAGTCATGATGACTTAGCGGACAAGCAACGTTGAAAACTGTGTAAGCGACATAATGTCTACATTGGAGTAAATGTGGCATTGCGAACTAATATATATAAATACATAATTTTATTGATGTGTAGTTATGTACAACGAGATATGACTCTCATCATCAGCCAGAAGACGTCCACTGCTGAACATAGGCCTCCCTTTTTAACTCCACACTGAACGACAGGCTGCCAACTGCATCCACTGGATGCCAGCGGCTCTCACAATGTCGTCGGTCCATCTAGTAGGAAGCCTACCTACTCTGCGTCTTCCGGTTTGTGGTCTCCACTCAAGGCCCTTTCTTCCCCATCGGTTATCGCTTCTTCGATCGATGTGGCCTGCCCATAGCCACTTCAACTTGCAAATTTTAACAGCTATGTCGTTGACTCGGGTTCTTTGGCGAATATCCAATCGATATAAGTCGAAGATCGTGATTCTATAGGTATTGTATATCGAGGCACTATAAATATATTTTTAAAGTTTTAGTTGCCGTCTTAAAGCGAAATGGTAGAGAGAGAACACTTGTTTGACGGTAATGCTTGCATACTCGGCGTGCGCGCTTTCAAATATTTTAATAGTTTTTTTCTTTATTTTCTATAAATAATCTAACGCTTTTACAAAAAACTGTGATTACTTAAGTATTTGAATGATTATTAGTACTACACACAATTTTTTTAAAATAAAAATAATATCTTCTATAGAATCCGTATGAAGTTGATTCTATCCATCGAAGGGAACGTAAAAACGGGTGTTTTTTAGGAAAGTTTACGGATTTTTTTCTATCGAGACAAATTTATTTAATCGTGTATCACGAGTATCATCGAGTATATGTATCGTGTGTGTGTGTATTGAATCGTGTGTGTGTGTATTTATTTAATTGTGAACACATCCGAATAAAATATTTCAAGCAAATTTATTACACATAAAGAAATAATGTCAGTTAATCTATTTTAAAGGTCTACTTTTGAATATTCGTGAAGACGAATCGACAAATTTGAAGCATATTTCGTCTTAATGCGCTCTTACCCTAAGCTTACAGGCTCACAAAGAAAACGCGAACGGGAGTAAAGATTAACTGGCACCGTCCGTGAGGATTACGGATGAAGGAAATGAGGATATGGAACATGACGCCCCCGTCATCAGCACTGAGCTGGGATGGGAGAGGCTCATCATTGTCATTAATATTTTGTTCTTCATTGAAATATAGATTTTGCCTTAAAATGCATTTTTTTTAAATACAATCCTTTATTAATAACTCTATATTTACAAGTCAAACTTCTCCAGTACACTTTTCTACAAAAATGTATACAAACATTACATAATGTTTATATGCATTTTTCTAATATACATCAAATTAAATAAAAAAATACTCAATTTAAAATATAGCAATATGTCATTTATTTTATTTACAAAGGCATAACAATATTGTAATCATTTATTATATTATATTCAATTATTTATTAATGCAGCTACCATTAATATTTCAGACAGTTTAACGTTGTCATCAAAATT
Source organism: Agriopis marginaria (assembly GCA_932305915.1). NCBI lineage: Eukaryota > Metazoa > Arthropoda > Insecta > Lepidoptera > Geometridae > Agriopis > Agriopis marginaria. The sequence goes on along the minus strand of OW029914.1, from coordinate 11,424,437 downwards.
ATAAAGTTTTTGGTCAAGGCGCCAACTTTAAACGACACGGTGGAAGGTGCATCACGTACGTGTTTAGGCAGGCGGTTATATAATTATATATCGCAGGTGCTACAATGTAGACAGACCTCTCTGACTTCATAAGTTTATGGAAAGGTGTTACGAGCTGTTTGCTCCTTTTGTTGCTGCGCAAATTCGCAGTCGGGTTAGCCCCCCGTTGGAACATGCGCAAATTATTATGCGTAAACAAAGCTATAAGTCCGCGTTATTGCAGACTTAGAAGTACCTATTCACTCTGGCCTTGAAAATGCCCAGATTATATCTCTCAGGAAACAAGGAAGTCGGCAGTTTGTTCCAATCCTCGGCCGTACGGATTAGAAACGTAAATCGAAACGTTTGGTACGTATCCAAGGAAAATCCACAATGTATGGGAGGTAGTGGGCCGATTACCATCTTGCTTTCCATTGTTTTTTTTTTTTTAATATAAATAATAGGCTTGCGCTTGACCGCCAACTCGCCTGATGTTAAGCGATGATGCGGTCTACGGTGGTGCACGCTTACCTAGAAGAAACCGATTCACTCGTGATTTGAAGACGCCCAGATTGTATCTATCGGGGAACACCCATTCAGGCAGCGCATTCCACAGACTAGCAGTTCGCACAATAAAAGTGGAATCAAAGCGCTTCGTTCGGATTTTCGGAATACCAACCATAAAACGGTGTCGAATTTTTGTGCCTGCTCTGGCAGTCCGATAGAAAAATGGGCAGGAAGGAATTAGATCATGAAGATCAGATGCACACTAGTCTAAACATGTCTAGTTTAGCATTGCCAGCGTCTTTACTTTTTAGAATCAATTACTTACCACAATTACCATCAATTAACATCAGATGAGTTTTGTTCAATCGCCTAGACTGTGAACCATAAAAGATCGTGCGAAGCCCGCGCCAATAAAGGAAATCACTGAATATCGACCAGTCGATAAATCAGCCCTATCAGACCATGCGATGTATTACCGAGATAGGCCCCCAACGTAGCAGAACAAATAATGTGTAAAACAGTACATAAAGTTAGCACTATTTTTACACGCCTAATATAGGCGTCACTTGTAAGTAACTATGTAAACATATCTAGGAACTCGATTTTAATCTACTTCAAATTTTTGTATCTATTTGAAACTTTGCAAGTAATATGTAATCCGGATGACAGTACAAACATTTGGTGCCACTGAACTGATTTGATGATGAAGTCAGAAGGTTTATAGTGGAACTCTTTAATAGCTTACTAGTAAATCTCTCGAGCTTGAAATCGCTGATTCGTTTTATGGAGTCTCTTTAGATTACACTTGGTTAGGAACTGATCTGATAATAGAGCTGGAAGGTGGATAATGGAACTTTTAAATAGCTACCGAAGGCGAGGCGTAGGCAGGCCTTCCACTAGATGGACCAACGACATGGTGAGAGTCGCTGGCATCCAGTGGATGCAAAAGGCAGGCTGTCGTTCAGTGTGGAGGTTGAAGGGGTAGGCCAATGTTCAGCAGTGGACGTCTTCTGTCTGATGATGATGCCGCACGTATAACTTAACGTGGCTGCGTTACGTTAACCGCAACTAGCATTATGTCAGTAAGCTAATCTGTCGTTAGATTCCCTACTGTCTGCTATTGTATTGTACCTGCGCTATCGGTACGACGTTTATTAACGTCGCAGACGTGTGTTTTTTTATTAGTTCCGTCAACGGTCGCTAGGGGATGAAAAGGGTTGCGGGAGAGATTGGCGCAGTTTGTGGATATACGCTTTAATAGGTACACATTGTTGGTATTAAAGGGATAAGCAACCTGAAGTGGCCTTTTGTTTGATCTCCGTCGTCACGCGTCAGACATTAATGCAAAAAACCAGCTAAGTGTGAGTCGGGCTCACGCACGTCGTATTTTTTGGTGATACGGAACCCGTATCACCAAAAAATACAATAATCATCAATATAAAAACTTAGAGTAGTCATATTGGGCTACAAATGAAGCCATTAAAACAATAAAACCTTTTGTAGCATTAAATCCGATTTGTATATTATTTTGGTTCTATTTCAATGGCCTATAGGTACAAAACTGCGAACTGAAATCATTATTGTAAGCCCACAGGTGGGTATACTATCCGATATGCTACTATTTAGCATCGGCACACTAGGTACAGCTACTACAAGTCTTTGTTAGCAGCCCATCCAATGCACATCGAATCCCGTTCTATCCGTACAGATTATAATAATATTCCGCAAGGAATCAACGTTACTGGACGGCCCCTAATGAAAGCTTTATGCAAATTAAATTAAGGCTTACCTCGATGAAGGCTGTTTAAATTTACATTTTTACTTGTTTATAAAATGTTTTCTAACCAACTGCTGCCGAAATGTCCCATAAATTATGGTTTGCTCATTAGGCATATTCACTACAACTCTACTAAAGGGCAAAGTATTGAAATAACATGTGAGCACTAACCGTGGTCCGTAGAGAAGATTGCTGAATTAATCACGATGAATTCTGACAAGGAGGTACAGTCGTATATCATTACGTTTATAATCTATGTTTTTAATATTTTTTAAACTTTCGCGATTTGAACACGTCATGTTTTAAATGTTTATCGGGACTTATCACGTATTTATTTAATTTAGGTAAAAATATGTACCTTTCGCTCGACGTTTCGAACATGTTGCAATGGCCGTGGTCACGAGCTGACTGAAAACTGCGGGTGAGTCCGGCGAGACGAGAGGGTGTTTTATTCTCCTACTCTCACTTGACTTTCCATGTTTTTGTGCGACAAAAAGATAACGACGAAGACAGCTATACAAGATTTAAACTTTTTTGAAGATAAAATATCCCTCCTCTTTGAAATAACATTACCTATTTGATGTTCGTCCACTGCTGGACGGAGGCCTCTCCTAAAGAACGTCACAAGGCACGATCTTCTGATTTTTGCATCCACTTGCCACCAGCCGCCTTTCGCAGGTCTTCACTCCACCTGGCTGCAGGGCGTCCTACTTCTACGTTGCCGATAAGCGGTGTCCACTCTAAAATCCGTCTACCCCAGCGATGCAAAAGGCATGCTGTCTTTCAGTGTAGAGGTTAAAGGGGGAGGCCTATGTTCAGCAGTGGACGTCTTCTGGCTGATGATGATGATGAAGACAGAATAGGCCTCATTGTCTTGTTTTGTGTACCTTCTAAATAAAATAAAATAAATAATAAACGGGATTCATTCAATATTTTCTAGCTAATGAGGAATGAGATAAAAAAATAAGAATAATTACAATTATCAATTAAAAAAACGACTTTACAACATTAGTAAAATACGAAATTTCGGTTTCAAAGTCGGTTTAGTATTTTGGCTCTTGAAAATTCAGTAACTTGGAATACAATAATTATATCATCGAAGTAACTGAAATTGCGTATTTAACAAATTTTATGAACTGTTTTTTTTAAATTGATAACATCACATCATACGTTAGCTGGCTTAAAAGTCGTCGTTCGTGGTAGCGCTATAACTGTTTGTCTGTACTTTCCTAATCCATGGTGCCAATAAGGTAGTAATTCTCGCAAGTGGTTTTGGTAACATTATGCTCACGTGTTGGTAACATTATGCACAATGACATTAGCTTGAGATAACACCTCTCAAGCTAATGTCACTGTCAATGTCATTTTCATACAATTCCATCTTTCCGCAGGCGTTAACGCTAACAGAAAGTGGGTCTTGGCTAACCCCCCAGTTGTGTCGGTGATAAAGACGTAGTGTCTCCCCCATACGTCGAGTCACTTATCGAAGCCTTGTTCAGATTTCACCCGCGAGTTTTTCAATCGTCGACCAGCGAGCTGGTTGTCTGTTGTATAATTTACCGGTGCGAAGCGCTTTGATTCCACTTTTATTATGCGTACTGCTAGTCTGTGGAATGCGCTGCCTGTATGGGTATTCCCCGGTAGTTACAATCTGGGTGTCTTCAAATCGCGGGTGAATCGGTTTCTTTTTGGCAAGCGTACTCCATCGTAGACTGCATCGTCATTTTACAGTTGGCAGTTGGAGTTGGCGGTCAAGCGCAAGCCTATTATTTAATAAAAAAAAAATATATATATATAAATATATATTATGTAAATCCCAGAATAAAATTTAAACATCAACCCGAAAATTACGCTAAGTCCCGAATTAATAAGTAAAGCCGTACTTTGGAATATGATACTGAACCCGGCGGATCTTGCTGACCCTCCCACGGCAGGTCAGTGGCTGGTTCAAAAAGAATATGAGATAAGAATATTGAATTACTTTTAACCGACGAGAAACAAACGACAGAGGAGGCTGTTAATAGAGTGTTCAAAGGTCGGCGACGTATCTGTCATGCCTCTGGTGCTACAAGTACATATCCGTAGGCGACGGTGACTGTTTACCATCAAGCAGACCGTCTGCTTGTTAGCCAGCTAAGACATTAAAAAATATGTGCACAAGAAAGGCTGCAACAAGTGACGAATTGCGACGGATTCTGAAACGAGCCACCACCCTAGCTGATGACCACTCTGCCAAGAGTGCTAACGACTAATAAGAAGAATATCTCCCTTGTTTGTCTGATCTGAGATACCACCAATTCATTTAAGTTTAGACCTAAGAAGCTGCTAATAATTGACAAAACTTACCATTCTATTACGGAGTTTTTAAATGACAAAATGTTAAAATAAACTGTTTTGATGTTAGATTTTAGTAATAATTAATAATAAAGTGTTTTATAAATTTTACATGCCATTATGCTAGAGCATGGTGTTCTAATGTAAATACATTAACATCTGTTGGATATTCGCCAAAGAACCAGAGTCACCGACATAGCTGTCGCTCGAAGAACCGATAACCGATGGGGAAGAAAGGTTCTTGAGTGGAGACCACGAACCGGAAGACGCAGCGTAGGTAGGCCTCCCACTAGATGGATCGACGACATTGTGAGAGCCGCCAGCATCCAGTGGATGCAAAAGGCAGGCTGTCGTTCAGTGTGGAGGTTAAAGGGGGAGGCCTATGTTCAGCAGTGGACGTCTTCTGGCTGATGATTAACATCTGCATCTTACCCGTGTCTCCGCCAAATAAATATTTTGAATTTGAATTCGTATTCGTATAATCCTGTATATACAACGTATCTAGGAGAGGTCATCACTGTAAGCCATTACGTCAACTCACTTTACAAACACACATATAAACATAAATACAAACACTTGATATAACTACTTACACCCCTAGTATAATAAACAAAGCAAGATTAGGCTGGTTTAATCTGATTACCCGCTAATTAGAAGAAATTTGAGATGGGACACGTAGTGAACTAGCCGGAAAAAAACATGCCGGACATAGATTTGACCTATTTTGTGTTACCAGTGTAATTTCAATACTTGTTTCTTTAGGATTAATTGACGCTTCTACTCATATCTATAATTTTTAACTTATGATATAATATTTGTTAAAGTTAATTAAATTACATAATTATAAAGTACTAGCAGTCCGCCCCAGCTTCGCACGGGTATCGATTATAGCCTATGTCACCCGGAGATAGTGTAGATTCCCAACAGTGAAAGAATTTTTCAAATTGGTTCAGTAGTTTCGGAGCCTATTCAATGCAAACAAACAAACAAACAATCAAATCTTTCCTCTTTATAATATTAGTATAGATAAGCAAAAAAAAAAGACAACAGTTAATTATTATGTTACAATAAAAGAGAAGTCTCCCCTAATACAGGTTGTTGAAACTTAACAGGAGAGGCCAAAACAATTAAAAAAAGAATACAGTAAAAAAAATAAGGAGGAGATTTGCTCGCTCTATGGTATTTAACTGTCTTCGGGTATTTATCACAGTAATTGGGTATATAATTATAAATGCAAAAGTTATGAGTATTATGTATGGCAGCACTGGGCTATGTAACAGCTTAACCGATTTTAATGAAATTTGATATAAAGGTTCGTTATAAATCCAAGAATAACACGACGCTACTTTTTATTCTAGAAAAACTGGCAGCAATTTTTTATTTATTAATAATATGCTTGCGTTTTACCACTAACTCATCATCAGCAAGAAGACGTCCACTGCTGAACATAGGCCTCCCCCTTTAACCTCCACACTGAACGACAGCCTGCCTTTTGCAACCACTGGATGCCCGTGACTCTCACAATGTCGTCGGTCCATGTAGTGGGAGGCCTCCCTACGCTGCGTCTTCCAGTTCGTGGTCTCCACTCCAGAACCTTTCTTCCCCATTGGTTATCGGTTCTTCGAGCCATGTGGCCTGCCCATTGCCACTTCAACTCGCAAATAATAACAGCTATGTCGGTTACTCTGGTTCTTTGGCGAATATCCACGTTTCGGATTCTATCGCGTAAAGAAACTCCGAGCATAGCTCTCTCCATTGCCCGCTGTGTGACTCTGAGTTTTTCCAAAAGGCCAACAGTTAAGGACCACGTCTCAGTACCATATGTCATCACTGGCAACACACACTGGTCAAAGAGTCGTCACACACACACACACACACACTCGTCTTGAGGCACTGTGGTATCATGGACGAGAAGATGTCACGCAATTTCCCGAACGCTGCCCATCCGAGTTGGATTCTTCGGGCGACCTCTTTGCCTAAGTTTGACTTACCTAACTGAAAAATCTGTCCAAGATAGATGTAATGGTCAACAACTTCGAGAGTATCGTTCCCAACAACTACCGGCACGGGTTCAACATTGACATTGGACATAATTTTTGTCTTGTCCACCAACTCGCCTGATGTAAAATGATGATGTGGTCTACGATGGAGCACGCTTACCTAGAAGAAACCGATTCACTCGTAGTTGATTGGATCAGGCGTTACTTTGCGGAAGTCAATTTGTAATTTGTTTATGTCGAATTTCTAGTGTAATTCCGCTTCTACGTCGTTTCGAGTAAATATTTGTGTTGCTAATTTGAACCTAACCTGAATTGAAACACTCACTCACTCACTCGGTTCACTCGTGATTTGAAGACACATAGATTGTTACTATCGGAGAACACCCAAATAAGCAGTTATATATACTGTGGGGTCTAAGTTCGTGTATAATTGATGTCAAAGAATAATAAATGGTAAAAGAATTAGAAGATAGCCGGAAAAACATGATTTCCCATTTCCTCAAGAAACATTTCATTATTAATATTAGAAAATCTTTCACATTTCTTAATATTTTATTAAGAATTCCAGATGAAAAGAAATAAAAGTTTCTATTGCCGGAGTCTCAGTCCCCTCACTATAAATATAGCAAGTCAGCCTAAGTGCGGTCGTTAAGATAACAACACTATTTGTTCCGGTATTTAGCTGCTTAATGTCATCAGGGTTGTTAAGTTTTACGCAAATGGGACAGGAGGTGTTTACCTTGATTACCATTTGCCCCTTACTAGGTATTTATAGAAATCTGAAATCTAACTTTGGTTAACTTAACGAGTATAAATTAAAAAAATTTAAAACTCTCGATACCACAGTGCCTAAACACAAGCGTCTTTGATCAGTGTGTGTTGCCAGTAACGAAATAATGATACTGAGACGTGGTCCTTAACTGTTGGCCTTTTGGAAAAATTTTGAGTTACACAGTGGGCAATGGAGAGAGAACTATGCTCGGAGTATCTTTGCGCGATAGAATCCGGAACGTAGATATTCGCCAAAGAACCAGAGTCACCGACATAGCTGTTAAAATTTGCTAGTTGAAGTGGCAATGGGCAGGCTACATCGCTCGAAGAACCGATAACCGATGGGGAAGAAAGGTTCTTGAGTGGATACCACGAACCGGAAGACGTAGCGTAGGCAGGCCTCCCACTAGATGGACTGACGACATTGTGAGAGTCGCGGGCATCCAGTGGATGCAGATGGCAGGGTTTCGTTCAGCAGTGGACGTCTTCATGCTGATGATGATGATGATGAAAACCCCGATATAAGAGCTGATAATCTCCAAATTGATGAGCAGATTTTCTTTAATCATCACTAAGAGAATTCCCGATAAAGTCACCTTTTAAACAAACAAAAAAAAATACTAAATCAAAATGGTTTAGTCGTTTGTGAGTTGTGAGCTACGAAGCCACAGATACACACGTTTAACTTATAACGCTGTTCTTTTTTGCGTCGGGGGTTAAATATAGTCAAATTGAGAAAATCCTTACAAAATACGTACTTTTTACCGTAAAAAAGGGTAATACGTACAAGCGTCAAACGTGGTATGATTATAATAATAGTACACACTCTAAAATATAACAATAAGTAATAAATAATGGCCAAGTGCAAGCCAGTGGCAAATTTCTGTTCATTACCAAGTTATAACTGGTAATTTCGTTATTTAGATGACCTCATCGTTTCTTTCACCGACACGAAATGCCACCATATTTTACTAATTTTGAAATATTTTTTTATTGATAATTATTTTAATTTGTGGTAGTAGGGAACCCTCAGTGCACGAGCCTGACTCGAACTTGGCCGGATTATTTTTATTTAGAGACGTCGGGCAAGTTAAAAAATTACTACAAATATAATTGACATACTATTACGGCTAAGTTTAAATATCTTGGCTGCACGATAACGGATACGAACACCAGGGAAGATGAAATTGAGATACGCATCCAAAACAACCTCCGTTGTAGTACAGCCCTGCATAAGATCTTGGTGTCCAAGCTTCTCAGCAAAAGTACGAAGATCTGCATTTACAAAACAGTTATACAACCAATACTTATGGCTGTGAAGCCTGGACACTAACCCAAAAAGAGGAACAAAAACTGTTATTGGCTGAGCGCAAGGTGCTCAGAAAAATTCTAGGGCCGGTGAAGCGGGAAGACGGTAGTTGGAGGATCCGAAAAAACTAAGAAATCGAAGAGCTGGTAGCGGAGCCCAACATTATTGGTGAAATTAAATCCCATAGACTCCGCTGGCTCGGACATCTCGAGAGAATGGGAGAGGATCGCGCCGTATAAAGGGCTTACTTGGGACTGCCTGAGGGCCGAAGACCCGTCGGCCGTCCCTAGTATAGATGGAAAGATGAAATGGTAAAAGATCTACAGAAACTGGACGTCCATGACTGGCGTGAACTTGCGCAAGATAGAGAAGAATGGCGTCTTTTAGTATCGGAGGCCAAGACACATTTTGGGTCGCTGCGTCAAAAATGTCAACATAAGTAAGTATAATTGACTTACTACTATACAGGTGCTACGAAATTTCTTTTTAAATGTTGAATTTGATATTTTTGTGATAATGAACGTATTGTTTTCATAATAGACTCATTCTAAATGGATATTTGATGTTAGAATAATTGGTATCGGTAGTTTTATTTGAAGGTCGACAATATTAAATTTAGAATGTGACTGCTAGCGCTTTATACCGTAAGGGTTAAGCTGGAAACAAACTATCGGACGCGGCTGATGGACGCGGCTGATGGACGCGGCTGACGGACGCGGCTGATAAGTGTGCACTGTCTTTCAAAAGACAACAATTGCTGACAAAAACATCCGGCGCGCCAGATTTCTGTCGGACGTCCGAACTCTCAACGTCAGCCCAAGTTACGTCCATGACTTACCTCCGATAGCACAGCTCAGTGTACATTCATTATCTATATACTTTTATGTCGCGTCCGTCAGCCGCGTCCGATAATTTGTTTCCAGCTTTAATTTAGAGTGGCTTTGAATTTTCCTCAGAAAAAAAATAATGGAAGTGTTTTACCTACAGTTTCCTCTTTAGCTCTTACAACCCCATCTCATCTCATTTATAGTTGTGTGTAGCTCAATATTGAAGTGTATGTTTGTAGAACTAGTAAGAATATATTATATCATTGTGTGCAATACGTGTTTACCTCGCCCACTTCAGTTTTTGGCAGACTTTTTTTGGTGTAGCTTCGAGCTTAAGGCTATTCCAAGCTATATGATCGAAAAAAATCTATCCAGTTTGTTTAGAAAAAACTATTATAATGCATTTTGTAAAAAATCTCACTGAGAAACTGCGAGAGACTAGGCAGCTGTCAATTTCACAACATTGATTGAATCAATTTAAAAAAAACGAGCGATGGTGGCCGAAAAGTGCGCTTTACAATCTGACTGCACTCAGTTCAACCCCGGCCAATGACTCATTTAGTACTTGAATAAATTATGTGCAGCTTCGATGCCATCGCTTAAAAACGGTGCTGATAAACATCGTGAAGAAACCGATACGTCAACCCTCAAAAATTAAAAAAAACCATTGCATTCACCAACATGCACTGGGTCAGCGTGGTGGATTAGAACCCATATAGCCCACCATGCTTTCTGTCTGAGAAGGTCCGTATCGTATAGTATTGAAACATGGTAATAAGCTGATATTTTTTTGTAGATAGACAGACGATCTAAGAGAGACCGCAGAGAAACGCTGGATGCAGGCAGCTTCCAACGGGCCCTTTTGGAGATCGATGGGGGAGGCCTATGTCCAACAGTGGACGTCCTATTGTTGAAATTATGATGATGATGAGGCTGATACTTTGGTGCCTGACATACTATCCATATTTCTTTTGAAAATAGAGAGGTGGAGTGACCGCCGCTGATAATTCTTATGATTGTGCAAGTGATGTTTTCTGTTTAGAAATAGGTATGTTTTAAAACACTTACCCTGCGCATTGAGTTCTGTAGCTGCTTTCGCCAGGTCTCTAGTCGCCACCGCTGATGAGCAACTTGGCCTCCACCCAGCCGGAGGCTGTCCACTAGACGACCTCTTATTTGACCCTCCAGAGAAATACCCAGAGCTGGTCGTATCACAACTCACTCTCTCGTTAAACCTTCTTGGACTCGCCTCTTTACTCACACACACGTCTCCAAGTGTCATCACCTCCCCACCAAACTCAGTCTCTTCAGGTCCTACTTCAGTAAACGTGCTATAGTTAGGGCTTATATCTGAAGGCCTTCTGTCAGGGTGCAGATAATGGGAGTGGTGCGCGGTGTGTGACGTATGCCGCAAGTGGACAGAGTTTAGCAATATATTGGACGAGGTTCGCGTCAACGCTTCCCGCTGCCGTATCGCTTCCTTAAAAATCCGACAGTACATAGATATCATCACTAGACTAGGGATCCAGAACGACACGCTCGAAGAGACTATCGCATACACCGTGTTCACTTTGAATTCGCACACGTCTGGGTGATCTATTCTGGTTTGTCTGTGGAGCTCTGTCGTGTACCAGCCTCTGAATATAGGAACAAAGCTGATGAAAGCCGGCCAGAGCCAGACGTTGGCTAACATGAAGCAGACAGTTCTGTGCGTCATAGTGACTGGATACTCCAGAGGTCGGACGATGGCGTAGTATCTGTCGACGGATATGCAGCACAGGTGCAGTATCGAGGCGCTTGAGAAGTACACGTCCAGTGAGTTGAATATATCACAGACTATAGGTCCGAAGAGCCAAGCACCAGTCAGTTCGGAGCTAGCGTTAAAGGTCATAGCACATAACGCAACCAGCATGTCGGCCACAGCCAAGCTGACGACGTAGTAGTTGGTAAGGACGCGGAGCTTCCTGTGCCTGTGAACGGAGATGATGACGAGGGCGTTCCCGAAGAGCGCGCCGAGGATGATCGTGGAGAAGACCAGGCCTTTGAGGATGAGGATGAGGGTGTGGTGCCAGAGAACGGGCGCGGCAGGGGGCGCCAGCGTCGAGTGCAGTTCGTGAAGGGACGCTGACTCCGTACCGCGCCCGAGCCTGTCTACCTCGCCTCGGAAGCCGCCATCTGCAACAAGAAGCTATGTTGTATGATAGCTGGTCAACGGCAGGAAATTACATGAGAAAACACTTATCAGTACTTTAAAATTACAAATAACAAATCAAATCACGAGTGAATCGGTTTCTTTTAGGCAAGCGTGTTTCAACGTAGACCGCATCATCGCTTAACATCGGCGTGATGGTGGTCAAACGCAATCCTATTATTTATATTTAAACAATAAAACAGACCTGTAAAATATGTTGATTAACAAAAAGAAACAGCATACCGCAAAAAAACCTGACGTATTTGTTTATTTATCTATTACTTTCAAGTTCTGTGGCCTAACGCCCAACTCTTTACGCAGTCTTAAACTAACGTTAAAACAGCGCAGTTTGTAAAATCACGCGAACGTGAACCTTAACGCGCTCAGATACGGTTTGCGGTCGCGCAACTTTTTTCATCACTTAAAATGGATTGCTTAAAACAGCTAGGCGTAAGGCCACTGGTTGGTGAAAACCTAAATAAAAATAGGCACTCAAATTATCCTTCTTAACGGAACAGAAAACGTGTTCAGAGTAGGGCTCCCCTATAATAAACATGTTCCCTTGAACACCTTATATTCTTTTTAGGGGTTTTAGGTAAATAAGATTAGTTAAGTGATCTCTCACTATGGGCCTCATAAACAAGCTCAAAGTCGCACAAAGAGCTATACAGAGGGCTATGCTCGGGGTTTCTCTATGAGATCGAATTAGAAATGAGAAGATTCGTAGACGAACGAAAGCCACCGACATAGCCCAGCGGATTAGCAAATTGAAGTGGCAGTGGGCAGGGCACGTTTCACGCAGAACCGCGATGGCCGATGGTGCCGAAAGGTTCTGGAATGGAGACCACGGACCGGTAAGCGCAGCGTAGGACGTCCACCCACAAGATGGACAGATGATTTAAAAGAGACCGCAGGGAAACGCTGCGCTGGCAGGCCGCTACCAACCGACCCTTATGGAGATCCATGGGGGAGGCCTATGTCCAGCAGTGAACGTCCTATGTCTGAAATAATAATGATGATGAAATTTTGTAGGTTCACAGAATGTTACTATTATAATAAAAAGTTCAATTAAAGCGATATCTTTATCTAATCGAAAATATTTCGCTTAAATTGAGATTAATGGAACTAAAATATAAGAAGGTAACTGATTAATGAGTTCAAACACGCTCCAAATTGCTTTAGTGCTTTTTGCGAGCGTGATAACGAACTTTCTCTACTAATTGACATAGCTAATGATAACTTAATAGAAGGCTTAATTTCATTTGGATCTAGCAAAGATTGCAGAATTTCTGAGCAATTAACTTTGAGAATTACAGAAAAGTTGCGAATTCCTTTCCCTCCAGAAAGGTGTAAGTACGATATTTTTTACTCGGAGTTTCATTGCGCGATAGAATCCGGAACGTAGATATTCGCCAAAGAACCAGAGTCACCGACAAGCTGTTAAAATTTGCAAGTTGAAGTAGCAATGGGCAGGCCACATCGCTCGAAGAACCGATAACCGATGGGGAAAAAGGTTCTGGAGTGGAGACCACAAACCGGAAATTACAGCGTAGGTAGTCCTCCCACTAGATGGACCGACGACATTGTGAAAGTCGCGGGCATCCAGATGCAAAAAGCAGGCTGTCGTTCAGTGTTGAGGTTAAAGGGGGAGGTCGATGTTCAGCAGTGGACGTCTTCTGGCTGATGATGATAATGATGATGACGATATTTTTTAATCTATCGTAAAATTCAACATTAAGCATTGATAAAATGTTTTGTCGCTTAATCAGTGAAGTGAGACACAGAATGTGTCAACAAGACTAAACATTTACGTGTTCGTAAATTAATAATACCATTCATTATTAATACCTCCATAGTTCCTGCCACGAACATAGTCCTGCCATAGTTCTTGGTGGGCACGAAGAATTGACACCGCTTAATGGTTAATATTCCGAGAACCCGTAAGAAGCGCTTTTATTCCACATTTATTGTGCGAACTGCTAGTCTGTGGAATTCGCTGCCTGAGTGGGTGTTCCCCGATAGTTACAATCTGGGTGTCTTCAAGTCCAGATTGAATAGGTTTCTTCTAGGCAAGCGTGCTCCATCGTAGGCCGCATCATCGCTTAACATCAGGCGAGTTGGCGGACAAGCTCAAGCCTATAAAAAAAAAAGTTACATGTCAAACTTCTCCAGTACAATTTCTACAACGATGTTTTGGATTGTGTTTAGACCTGCAACGGTCTATGGGCACAGTGTTTGTTTGTATTTTGTTTAGTTAATAAAGGTATTGACCCAAAAAAAAGTCTAAGTTTGTATGTGTGTTTGTTATCGCTTGATCCCGTTTCGGCTAAATGGATTTGATAAGGAGCGAGTTTGTATCCTGGATTAACACAGGCTTTGTAACTTTTATCCCGGGAAAATGTAAGTTTCAGGATGTAGCGGATAAAAGTGCGTAACGCAACAAACTCAAACTAACTATGTAGGTAAGCTTCTCTTGCGGGTTCTGTTCTCATATTTATGAGAACAGAACCCGCAAGCACGTTGATTTGAATTAAAAGCATTTCGTCACGAGATCCTCACGGCCAACTGCTTCTAGGCAATCATGCTCCATCGGATACCGCATCATCGCATAACATTAGACGAATTGGCGGTCAAACGCAAGCCTATTATTAAATAGTAATAAAATGACAATGTCAAAATACCTCAGTGCCTTAAGACGGAAGTCTACGACCAGTGTGTGTTACCAGTGATGATATACGGCACTGACACGTGGTCTCTCACAATGGGCCTCATAAGCGAGCTCAAAGTCGCACAACGAGCTATGGAGAGGGCTATGCTCGGGGTTTATCTACGAGATCGAATCAGAAATGAGGAGATCCGTAGAAGAACGAAAGTTACCGACATAGCCCACTGGATTAGCAAGTTGAAGTGGCAGTGGGCAGGGCACATATCACGCAGAACAAATGGCCGATGGGGCCGAAAGTTTCTGGAATGGAGACCACGAACCAGTAAGCGCAGCGGAGGATGTCCACCCACAAGATGGACAGACGACCTAAATGAGACCGCAGCGAAACGCTGGATGCAGGCCACTTCCAACCGGCCCCTTTTAGAGATCGATGGGGGAGGCCTATGTCCAGCAGTGGACGTTCTATGGCTGAAATGATGATGATGAATGATGAATAAAATGTCAGATCAACATGCTCCGTTCGTGACGTCTTCTAGCTGATTTTGACAGCCACAGATTTGCAAAGTGGGTGAACTCGCGGTGTCTATCTTGGTTGAGATCTGTTGTTTATTTATTTGTAGTTTTGTCGGTAGAGAAATCCAGTCTAAAACAATTGCTTCATTCGTGGCTACCCAATGTAATCAACGGCTAAGCTCCGTAAGCCTGTCCTAAGTTTGTATTTACTCCGAACTAAGCACAAAATTAAGCACAGATTGTGTTGCGCCCGAAATAAGCTCCAACTTGGTTAAGTTAGATATGTGTAGTTCATTTTGTTTCGGAGTAAATTAAGTTAGCTTGTTTAACTTCGATATAATTTTCAAAAGAAATTAATTATTTACGTAATTCGTTTTAATGAACCCGTTTTTGGTTAATCTAGTCTGATTTTTGCTAAAGCACAAACTCGTCCAAGAATTTATTTGCATCTACTATGTTCTGTACGTTTAGTCCCAGATTTGATAGTTTAAGAAAACTTTATTTGTTTACGTATTTTCCATACATTTTAGTAAAGCGCCTTTATCGGAAACGTGAAGGAACTAAATTTGGCAGTTATCGGCGGTATAGATTGCTTCACTCTAATACGAAAAAAGTTTTCGAATACCTTTTAGCCCAGCAATGTATGGAACAAGACGAATACGAAACAGTTTTCGTAAACTATCAAATCTGGGACTAAGGGCACTGACAAATAAATAATTTGATTTGATTTGTAAATGTATTGTGGAAAAAAATTAAATCACTAGTAACACAGTGTTATGTAAAAGGTGGTACACAACTTTTTTCTGGCGATTTCCAATTTTTCGGGTAAATATTCAAATTTAATTTTTCTTCTAAGCCAACCATATATTTAGGCGAGCAAAACAAAAAAAATATCAAAGAGGTCAAGCCGTTTTTAGGGTTCCGTAATCCTACAAGGGACCCTTATAAATTCGTTCTGTCCGTCCGTCTGTCTCATCCGTCCGATTTTTTTAGAAACTTTTAACTTCTATATTTATTGAGTACTAGCTGCGCCCCGCGGTTTTACCCGCGTAGTGATGTAAAATGGTGATTATGATAATGTTGATCAAAAGTAGCCTATATCACTCTCCGGCCATTGAACTATACCCAAACAAAAAATAAGGTCGATCCGTTGTTCTGTTTCTGCGTTAAAGAGGAAAAACAAAACGAAAAACTTTTCGCATTTATAATATTAGTATGATTAGTTTGATTAGCGAAATTAACGAATGGCAATATATTTATATACATAAATACAGATGGAAGATAGAAGATTATGCGGAAAAATACGGTCGCGGCATTTATCATTTCTGCTTTTAGTTCGATATATTTAATTCCGCATAAATCTGGCAGTCGCAGGTCAAACCGCGAGCACAGTTGGTAAAACATTATTGTTCCCAAAATGTTGCCCGCCAAGTCCCATTAGTTTTGCTGAAGTAGCTATCTACAGCTACGTAATGGCAACCCGCCATCGATCGGGCAACATTTGGTAGGATTTCAGGGACACGGTATGACCCCTGGCTTCTATAAACTTTGCTAAAGGCAGTAGTTTAGATCCCAGATTTTAAACCACTGCAACAAGACTTAAGCAGTAGAACACTACCTTTTCACATCGCGTCGAGGTGTTCAATATTCTAGTAAATTCCTACGTATAAAACGGTGGGTTGGCTTAGACATTTCGGGGGGGGGGGGGGAGGGGTCCACAAATCCTTTCCCCTGCCTACGGCCTTGTGAATGCGCGCGCACCACTTCGTCTCGCTTTGGTAAGCACCTACTATGTATCACGAGCATGAGTATGGGGTACTTTTTCCCGTTGGGAAAATCTGTCAAAACTGGAAAACGTCATATAAAACCACAGGGTGCCAGTAGCTCTATTCAGAATTTTTGTCTACAATTTTTACAACTCTGCTTAATTTAAGATCATTGGCTTTGCTATTCAAAAGATATCAAACACTGCTATGAAAAAAATTCCGAATAAGGCCGGCAACCAAAATAAAATAAATAAAGTTATTATATATATTAGTTATTATTATATATATTATATATAATTATATTATAAATTATTATTATTATAATTATTTTATTTTATAAATTATTATGTGATATATCATAATATATGATATCTTGTTGGGCAAGCTAGACACGATTGGTTTTTCTCCTAGTCTCTTAAATTTTTTCTCGGATTTCATGAAAGACCGGCGCCAGTTTGTAAAGTATGGTATTCATCTGTCACAGCCGTATCATACTAGATCTGGTATAAGCCAGGGCTCGATTACTGGCCCTTTACTTTTCCAGATTATGACCCATGATCTCCCGAAGGTACTGGATACCGCTAAATGTTTATTGTATGCTGATGACCTCAAGCTTTTCATTGAAATAAAATCTACCGATGACTGCGAAAGCTTACAAAATGACATTAATCAAATTTATGAATGGAGGGTTAGAAATAAAATGACATTTAACACAAATAAATGCAATGTTATGACTTTTGACCGAAAAAAGAATCCAATTATTTTTAATTACAATTTGAACAGTTTACCAGTAAATAGAGTTGGTCGTATCAAAGATCTGGGGGTTACTTTTGATCGTGGACTCACTTTTCATGACCATATATCAGAACTTGCTAAAGAGGCCTACCGTCGCTTAGGATTCGTGTTACGGAATGCCACAGACTTTGAAAATCCGCAAGTAGTTAGGACTTTATACAACTCACTTGTCAGAAGTAAGCTTGAAGCGAGTGCTTGTGTATGGAACCCGTATCACGTGACCTACACGCGAATGCTGGAGAAGGTGCAAAAAGCGTTTTTGAGGATGTTGTATAAGAAGCTCTATGGCTATTACCCCTTCTTATACCCGACCAAATTCCTGCTCGGGCAGCTCGGGTACAACTCATTAGAAGTGAGAAGAATGACTGACCAACTCACTATTTGCTGCAAGGTAGTTAGAGGTGCAGTTGATTCAGTCATTCTGCACGATTTGGTTGGCAGGCTCTTTGTCCCTGACGAACCCGGGGTTCCTGCCAGCAGGCGTGGTCGCCGGAATAACTTATTCTACATAGATGACAATCGCACAGTGGCGCGTTCAATGTCACCTCTTATTCGCGCCCGCCGCCACTTCAATGCACTCCTTGCTGCCAACTCTGATTTTGAAATTTTTTGTGACAATTGGAAAACTGTTATGACAACTTTTTTGACATATTCCGAGAAACAAATCGATCAATGGGATAGGGGCAAAAAACCCGATAGAGATTCGGACTTCATGACTTAATTTTATTTTTATTTGACATTTAGGAAATCTTTAGTACTAATATTTTATTTGACATTTTGAAAATTGTAATGGATATTATTTTATTTATTTATTAATTATTTTAGATTATAAGTCTGACATTGTTTACTTTTATGGAATTGTAGGTTTTTTTTTTAAACATTGTTTTTATTATTGTCGCTAATTATTATTTTTCTGTGTTACTGTGTGAGGTAAATGTAATTGTTCACATCGTTTTTTCCTCAATAAATAAATAAATTAAATTAAATTAAATGATTTTCAAAATTTATTGTTTATTTCATTTCAATTAAATCATATTTATATTAATTTCATAATAATTTCAGAATTTACATATATTTTATTTAAAATAAATTTCATTAGTACAAATTGTTATAACGAATTTTTTGTTACAGATTTAATTACTTTTTGTTTCAGGTTAGGTTAATTTTGTTCTTTTATGTAATTAATATTTAAATTCAGGTTAGGTTCAAATTAGAATCACAATTATCTATAGATAAAATAGTTCAACCAAAATCCTTATTGTACTCGAAACGACGTAGAAGCGGAATTACACTAGAAATTCGACATATACAAAATAAAATTATTAATTTAAAAAAAACTTTTTAAAAACAAGCTCTTCGTATTCTTCTCAGTAAACCCTTTCATTTGATACTCATGTCCCATATCATGGAGGTGCATAAAAATAACCGGTCCGCCATCTTTGGGAGTCCGCCATATTGTATTTTGAATGACTTCAGCATTGTCATCCAAACTAAGCAAATGTACTTTTGGTACTGAAACATTCTGACCATTAAACATTTTACATTTTGACATTTAGGCCGTCTCACCTTTTAGACATTTAAGTTGACTTTTTTTTTTCTTTTTTTTTTCTTTTGTGGGTGTCTTTATTAACTAAACAAAATACAAGCTAAAACTAAAACTACAAAGTTGACTACAAAGTCCCTAAACCATACTAAAAGGGCAAGTTAAATAAAAACTAAGATTGTAATAAGCTCAGGTACTGTACACTCAGTGGTCTACTGATTCACTGTTAGGCAGCATCGTTGGAAGATAGCCAGCATATCTCCGCATAGGGTTTCTGACTAGACTTTCATCAGAAATCAGTTTCTTTATACTCATCATTAAGAACTACTTTTACTTAAAAACCATTCAATTTTGGACTTAAAAATTGTATTTAACAGACTTCAAAACAAGAGGAGGTCCTCAATTTGACTGTATGTTTTTGTACTTCTCCATTCCATCTATTTTGTTATGCGTTGCGTTGTTTTTAACAGACTTCAAACAAGGGGGTTCTCAATTAAAAAAAAAAAGTTTATTACCTCTGGGCCCGATTCTACTAAAACAATTGCTTTTATATTGTAATTGTTTTTTTTTATTAATTGACGCAAAATAGACAGTTTTTTTAAAATACTTAAGGTGTCATAAGTATTTAAAAAAAATAAAAACTGTCAACTTTGAGGCAATTCATAAAAAAAAAAAAAAAAAAAAAAAAAACAATTGTTATAGTAGAATCGGGGCCTAGATTTCCATCATTTGCGAACCGATTGTGATTGTGAATCCTTTTTGTAATTGAAATCAAATACTTTCAGACTGATCCCATAGAATTTTCATCAAAATCGGTTTAATAGTTTGCCTTGTAAATCTAAATAATTGGAAAATTCCGTTCATTAGATGAAAATATTATGTCATCCAAATAATCAAAATTGCGTAAAGTTATATGATTACTAGCGACTCGCTCGCCCGGCTTCGCACGGGTGTAATTTACGTGCGAAGCCGGGGCGGTTCGTTAGTTATATATATAAAACTTCCGTGAAAATGTATCTAACTTATGGTGAAAACCGTTTCAAAATCCGTTGCGTGGTTTAGGAGGAGTTAGCGGCCATACAGACAGATAGACGCGGAAAGCGACTTTAATTTATACTATGTAGAGATAGAGAAGAGAAGAGATAGAGATTTACTGGATATTTACCGTGGTTGTGGAATGAGCTCCTGATATATAACTGGTAATTTCGTTATTGAATTTTGAGGTGGCACGGAACCCTCAGTGCGCGAGCCCGACACGCACTTGGCCGGTTTATTTTTAATTCTCCGACCTTGTTCTTCCACCTTCGAACCACTTGTCAATGTTACCAAACCCATAATTTAGTTCACCCTTCAAAGTAGGCTGCATCGGCCTTCTACGACAATCGATAAGTTATTTAAACTGTGCTTTGTAGAACAAAGAACATCAGAATGGGTAGCCACAGGCAAAACTTATCTCAGATGGCGCCACCTTCGCTGGTGCTGTCATTTGTGGTTTATTTGAGGTTATAAACATTGCTCTTGAATGAAACAATAAAAATAAACTTTGCTTTTAAACAGTAAAATATTCCTCTAATGACAGTGGCAAATCTCAAAAAAGAGTTAATGCTTCCTTAGCTGGTAAAAAAGCGAGTCTTTTGGCATGGTAGGGATGTAATAAAATTATCAATAATTTTTTGTCATCGGAAGGAAAACGGTGTGTACCTCTATTTTTACACTGAAATGCACTACACAGAGGCATGTTTTAATACCAGACGATATTCATTGTGTAATTACTAAAATTATCTATTGATATTTGACACTATTGACAGTGAAACAACACCAGCGATAATGCGCCACCTGGCGTGATAAATAAGTCTCCCCATTAGACAGAACGGCTTGTTGAGGGTGTTAAAAGCACAGAAAAGAGAAGTAAATAGAAAAGAAATGAGAAGGAAAATCAGTAACCAGGCATTATGAGTGAACCTTGATTCAACATTCTTATTTAGATCAACGCTTCGAACTCCGCATCACAGTTGCAAACAGATTTCGAATGACTGATGTTTCGTTTGTATGGGTGCAACTGGCTACAACAATTTTTTAACAAAAATGCCTTGACAGCCGTTCTAATTTAAACAAAACAAAAACTTTTCTTTGGTTATTATGGTTATGGTTAAATTTGAAGCCAGTTGGAGGTGGAGATATATCTGTCTGTTGCATCTCATACGAGAGGACCGATTTGAATGCGGTTTGTAACCTCCGATGCAAAAAGAGGGGTGAAGTTTAATGAGTGTATCTGCGTATTTATGTATCTGTATGGCATTAGTAAATAAATAAATATTTGGGTAATTTTTGGACACACGGTCATCTGACCCCAAACTAAGCAAAGCTTGTGATATGGCTGCCAGAGACTGATATACATACACATATAGTTTTAAATATATACTCAAATAGATATTAACAACCAGATATAGAACAAACACAAATTTTCATCACATAAATGTTTGTACTAGGTGGGAATCGAACCCACACCCCCAAGCTCAGAAGTTAGGTTCACTACCAACTGGACCAACGGGCTATCATTGTAGCTCCGAAACAGCTGAACCGATGTTGATTATTATCAGCTCTTTTACAGGGGTTTAAAAAAAAGTAAATTTTTGCGCTCATACCTAATTAGAACGAGCCGGTTTTGCATTAGTCGCTAATCACCCAGGGGCACGATTTTTTATCGCTTGTATGATATTTCGCACGAAAATATGCGAAATGATCGTAGTGTGGCGATTTTGAAGTCAAATTTTTATAAGCCAATAAAAAAAATTAGTCCGGTAGCATAGTATGCGTGTGGCATAGGTACTACTTGGAGTATTGATTCAACTTAGTAACTGAGTGAATCGGTTTCTTCTAGGCAAGCGTGCTCCATCGTAGACCGCATCATCGCTTGACATCAGGCGAGTTAGTCGTCAAACATAATATAAAATAAATAATAAATAACATAAACTTATCTCGCGGTATCTATTCTGGCAATGTTCTGTGAATCGATGTTAAGATAGCATTTCGATCTTAGCGACCGTGACCGGCGACTAAGACCGGCGACCGCGACCGGCGACCACAACCGGCGACCGCGACCGGCAACCGCGACCGACGACCGCGACCCACTGCTCAGTGTGAATTTATAATAATGGAGTGCTGAGCAATGCAAGCGACCACGTCGCGCGACGTGTGGCACTTGCATTGCTTAGCACTCTGTAAATTATAAGTTCATACTGAGTAGTGGGCCGCGCGAAAGGGCCACTTTCGCCGGTCGCGGTCGCTGGTCGCGATCGCCGGTCGCGGTCGCCAAGATCGGAATGCTACCTTTAGATTGCAAAGTCCCAGTTTAAATAATAGTACAAAGAGCAGTCGAATTAAGATTACATGCGAGGTATTCTCAATGGAACTAATATTTGATGAAAGTCTAGGCAAATAATTAGAAACTTAAACCACCAATCAAATACGTTAGAGAAATAAACAATAATTTAATTATATAGCTAGACAGAACTGTTGTGCTAAGTTAAAAGGGTTATTATACTCATTTTGAATAACCTATAACCACGAGACCAACCCTGGAATCGCGACTAAATTGCTTCCCCATTGATTATAAACTCATGGAAAAGTGAAAAAAAAAAATGAAAAAAAAAAAAAAAAAATTGGAAAATTATTATAAATTGAGAAAAGGAGCCGCTTTAAAATTTTGTGCCCGTTGCCGTGGAGACCATGGGTTGTTGGGGGACTGAGGCCAAGAAGTTCATTTCGGAGATAGGGCACAGGCTCAAAGAAAAGTGTGGTGACTCCCGCTCCGGCTCATTCCTGGTGCAAAGGTTGGCCATTGCCATCCAACGCGGTAACACAGTGAGTGTTTTGGGTACCTTTGCGCCAGGAACGGTTAGGGGCGGGTTATTTGAATTGGTATTAGTTTAGATATATAAGATAAGATAAGATATATTTATTATTTATTTATTTAGTTGTTGGTGAATACCATATATTTAGGATTTATTTGACATTAAAATATTTTATACCTTCAAATTAATATTTATGACATAGTAAAACATATATAGATAGAATATAGTTTATGTTACTTGGGAGCTAAATATAAATTAAAACAGCCACAACTGAAAAAAAGCGAATTCAAAAAATTATAAAGTAGGCAACTTCGACACTGTTCACGGTATCACGGTATCACGGTAGTTCACTAAAGTTATATGATTATTTACCGTGGTAAGTTTGTGGAATGAGCTCCCGATATTTCGGTACAGTTACATGCACCATAATCACGGGAACATGGAGACTTTCCGACAGGCATCTTAGGCTTAGTAATAGAGTCCCATTTTTACCCTTTGGGCACGGAACCCTAACAATCATGAAAGTAACTAAATACATGTTAACATTAAGCAAATAATTCAACTAATTATATTATGGAAACTGACGTGGTTTTCACACATTTTATTTATATGACACGGGAATTACTCACGTATTATTAAGCCGGTTACTCCGACTATAGTTTCAACCGCATTCGGCGGTCGTTTTTAAGGTGAATCAGCGTCTAAAGTGAGGAGGAGCCGAGCGCGCGCGAATTCACCTTGAAAAATATCGCCGAATGTGGTTGAAACTATAGTCGGAGTAACCGGCTTAATAATACGTGAGTAATTCCCGTGTCATATAAATAAAATGTGTGAAAACCACGTCAGTTTCCATATAAATAAAATTCGCTGGCATCTAGTGGATGCAAAAGGCAGGCTGTCGTTCAGTGTGGAGGTTAAAGGGGGAGGCCTATGTTCAGCAGTGGACGTCTTCTGGCTGATGATGATGATGATGATAAATAAAATTAATTTAGTTATTAGGCATTTATAATGTTAGAATATTTAGGAGGAAGAGATCCAATTAAACCTTAATTTTTACGTCTAAATGAAGTCCTAAATACATATAGCCGGTTCGAAACTAGATTTTTTTAAATTTCTTATTAATTTTCTTTAATCAACTCGTGTTCTAATTAAATGACATTCTTGTCAGTACAATTACTTAATCTCAAAAAGGTTCTATTCACAGAATAACACAAATTTTGATAAAACTATAAGAACAGTATGGATAAACCATCAACTTAATAAAAAAACATCATCATCATCAGCCTGAAGACGTCCGCTGCTGAACATTTAAGTTATTTATTTCATTCATTAGAACTATTTTTACAGGATAAACCCAATACAATAGTGTAGTTTATAAGTTAACATTTTAAGAAATACATGCAGTACATGCATTAGATATGCCCCCCCTTTAACCTCCCCACTGAACGACCTGCCTTTTGCATCCACTGGATGCGAGAGACTCTCACAATGTCGTCGGTCCATCTAGTGGGAGACCTACCTACGCTGCGTCTTTGGACTGACGACATTGTTAGAGGCGCTGGCATCCAGTGGATGCAAAAGACAGGCAGTTGTTCAGTGTGGAATTTTAAGGGGGAGGGCTATGTTCAGCAGTGGATGTCTTTTAGCTGATGGTGATGATGATGACCTGAGCGGCCAAACACACGAAGACTGACCAATCATTCAGCCGAACTACTCCTCGAGCGCTAAGAAGGTGATAAAGGAAGAGAAATTATAAACGCGCCATTCGCTTGTTCCACTACTGTTACATTTTCCGATATCCTTTCATTAGATTAGAGAGAGTAAACAGAAAACACGAGCCCTTTTATTGCTGGAGCCATTTTATACGGAACACTACGGAACGGATTAATTGAATCAATTTGTTATTCTCAATATTAAAGGGATCGCCTTGTTTTACGGGAATTGGTTCTATTTAGGTGTTCGAAAACAGGATTGCTCAATATGAAATATCATTTTGATGAAACGACATTGTGTTACTGGTAGGGACTTGTGGAAGATATTTTTTTATTATGTGGCAAACAAGCAGACGGGCTACCTGATGGGAAGCAGTCACCTTTGCTGATGTGTTGATAATTAAGTAGTTTTTTTTTTCATAAAAAAAACCTTGTTTTTGTTTACTCATTTTAAAAACTATAGAAGTTAGAAGATTCTAAAGAATTAGGACGGATGGGAGATAGACAGATGGACGGACAGAACAAATTTATAACGGTTCCATGTAGTACTATGGAACCATCGAGATATAAATCATATAGAGTCACAATCTCTCAGTGAAAACAGTCAAAAAATGTCCGAGCATTTGTATCAACCATATAATTCACAATGCCACATTTACTCCAATTTACACGTTATGTCGCTTGCATAGTGTTCAACGTTAGTTGTCTGCTATGGCATCGTAGCTCTGGCATGGCGCGGCGTTGTAGTCGGATCGCGGTTACCTTGTAACTAACCAAAAAGTCTGCGCAATTCGGAGCGTGCGCCGAGTTTTGGTTCGGACATTTTTTGTTCGAACCACGTTTCTGACTATATAATATGTATTGTATCTCGTTGTATCCCTATAAGATATATAATAATTCATAATTCATAATATTCTTTGCGCGATAAAATCCGAAACGTGGATATTCGCCATAGAACCAGAGTACCCACATAGCTGTTAAAATTTGCAAGTTGAAGTGGCAATGGGCAGGCCACATCGCTCGAAGAACCGATAACCGATGGGGAAGAAAGGTTCTGGAGTGGAGACCACGAACCGGAAGACGCAGCGTAGAGAGGCCTCCCACTAGATGGACCGACGACATTGTGAGAGTCGCGGGCATCCAGTGGATGCAAAAGGCAGGCTGTCGTTCAGTGTGGAAGTTAAAGGGGGAGGCCTATGTTCAGCAGTGGACGTCTTCTGGCTGATGATGATGTATCCCTATAAATACCAAGCTTTGTGATTATTATGTAGTTATTTTTATCGAAAATAGCAAAAATATTCATCGAAACACCACATCAGAACCTATTATAATAAATGAATGTCTTAACATGTTTGAAAAAGGTGAAAATCAATCCAAGTTTAAAAGTCCATTAATATAGTCAAAACAGAATTACAATAAAGTAGATATAACTACGTAAAAACTAGCGAAGTCAACAGCTTTTTCAGTTAAATACCCCTTCTCTCAGAAGAAAATCTGAACTCAATTTTCTTTCAAACGATTAGTTTTTATGCGATATAAAATCGTGCTAGCCTCAGACCATTTAACTCGTCTAGACACATGCGACATCTATACCGGAGTACCTCAGGGTCCCGTAGGTTTAATTGGTGGCGAGCAGCAGTAACTAACAAGCGACTATTAACACGTTCGGTCGTGGTTAGACCATTGGTCTGGACCCTCAAAATGCGAAATTTATAAATGTAGAGATGCCCTCTAGAATTGGTTTGAATGTTAGATCAGATAAACAAGAGAGATATGCCTTAGTACGATTATCGTACGTGTTCATATTTCTCATTGTTTCATGTACGGTTTTTCACTTTATTGCTAAACCGTTTAACGCAAAAACTATTAGTATCACTCGTTCTGATACGATCTCATTCCACCCATGGACGGCGCACAAAATGGACGGATAATCTAAAAGCGAGCCGCAGGGAAACGCTGGATGCGGGCCGCTTCCAAACGGCCTTTTTGGAGATCGATGCCTGATCGATGGTCCCTACCTAATCCTACCTAATGCATTCATCATCATTTCAGGCATACAATGTCTAGCAGCGGACGTCGTATGGCTGAAATGATGATGAATGCATTAGGTAGGGTAGGCCTCAGATCAGTAGCCCTGGCACCGGGGCAATAGAATACGGCACCGGTAACCCCTGCCTGTAGTAAGAGGCTACTAAAAGGGGACCTCTAGGCTCGGATGGTCAAAGTTGGGGCTCTGATCATCCACTGCGTGCCCAGGGAGAGAACGACAACGTTGTCGTGTGCGGAGGGGCTGAGACAACACGGTTGTCTCGGGAGGAGCCGTAACAAGCCGAGGACAAGCTGCGTCAACATAATGCTTCTCGAGACTTATCTGTCTTCATTTCTCTCTCTCTCTCTCTCTCTCTCTCTCTGGCTGGTGACAATAGTAGGTAAGAAAACTATGGAGCGGCTGCTTTCATTGATCGGTATGGGTTCATTGTATTACTTTACTAAACTTGTTTATTTTCGTGTGTTAATACGTAGTGATGGTGGATTAATACTTATTTAGTGTTCGTGGACGTGCTCGAGTGTGAAAAAGTGATATAACGCGGTAAAGTGTACTCTCATTTTCATTCCAAAGGTCCATAGAAGCCTATTGTAAAGTCTTTACCACTTTGCTAGGGCATAACTTTCACTTGACAGTGACTTATTTTGCTTGTCTCTGTCTGTGACTGACTATTTTGACTACATAATATTATCAAACTTGATAATAATTTAATACTTGATACTGGCAAATGCACAAGACTGCAACAACAAAATCCTCACAGAGGAAAGAATAAATAAAAAAAATATACGTACAGGTGTCAGGGTTGATTCTGACATCATTGATTGCCATCTTTAGCCGCTCTATGGTATTCCTACCTACTATACTGGTGACGTACAAGACGTGGTCACACCAAGTGCTAATCGCAAAAGCTGTATAGTATCAAAAATCAGACCGAAAAATTTGAAATCTGTAAAGACTACGAAGAACACAGACTAAGCTCAACAAACAAACAATTAAAACCCTTATCGACAATCTAACAGGCAGTAGCGCCCTCAACAACCTCAAGGCCAGCATGAAGGGCGATACTCGCGTGCGCGTGATTACAGTGCAGTAGCCACCATGGTCAGTTCCTAAATTAGGTATCGATGCATGAAGTTTTGAAGGACGGGGACTGCTTTGCTCTTTGTGGTTACGTTTACGGTGGAAAATTAGTCGGTTTCATTATTTGGTTTCACCGTCACATTTTTATAGTTGCTTCAATGTTGGTTAATTGTTTTATTATGTTTAGTAAGGTCGACCTTACTAAACATAATATAACAATTTAACTGCTCATCCTTTACCCCGCATGAGGCAAAGGTTCTAACATTTCAACCTAAACTATTTCGAGCGAGAGCAATCCTTGGCGAGAATTGAATTAATGACTTTTGATTCTCCAATCAGAAGCGTCGAGTCGCGTCGAGTGTCCAATCTCAAGCTGCCCCCCGCCACCGAC
Source organism: Agriopis marginaria (assembly GCA_932305915.1). Lineage (NCBI taxonomy): Eukaryota > Metazoa > Arthropoda > Insecta > Lepidoptera > Geometridae > Agriopis > Agriopis marginaria. The sequence continues at coordinate 11,396,337 of OW029914.1, read as the reverse complement.
GTGGCATCATTTTGCAAAAGGGAATTTTGACTACATGCGCGAGCAAGTGATTATAATTATTATCTTTGCGTGGGATATATTGTACAAATTGGTGGAAAAAAGCGAGACGCAGCTGCGCGTGTGCATCCACCTTGAAAAAGACTGTCTAATGCGGTTGAAACTATAGTCAAAGTAACCGGCTTAATCTTACGTGAGTAATTCACGTGTAATATAAATAAAATAGGTACCTTTATATCTATTTTGAGGTATATGTGTAGTTCTATATTGCTTACAAAAACAACACGCTTTCAGTAGAACTTCAGCTGGCAACATTTGGGTAGCCGTCCCGAATGTTGCCAGCTGAAGTTGAATGAAAGGAATGAGGAGGGTCTATTCACGTCGGGGAGTAATTTATCAGAATAAGCAAGGAATGCTAAAAGCAAATGGAAAAGACATCTCAAAGCATTACCTTACGGACAAGTATGTAGAATGATTATACTGGCGGTTTATATTTAAAACTGGCAACGCACCATGGCTTCGCACGAAGGGTCCCGATTAAAAAAAAAAAATTATAGCCTATGTCACCCAGAGATAGTGCAGCTTTTCAACAGTGAAAGAATTTTTCAAATCAATTCAGTAGTTTCGGAGCCTATTCAATGCAAACAAACAATCAAATCTTTCCTCTTTATAATATTAGTATAGAAGTATAGATTAATTAAAATTGATTCCTCTGCGTTTTCAACCGTAACTTTTCAATTTCATTTCCATGAAATAAATGAATTGTCAAAGCGTGTCGTGCATGGTAGAGTTCCGTAGGCATGCTACATACGTTTTTCATATTTTCTCATTTAGCGAAAAAAAATCCGTCAAAACTTGAAACTAATTTTCAATAATGATATGAATTATTATTACGTTTCCAAGTAAAGCTGTTATTTCATAATAGTGAGAAGTATGTTTTTTTTATAGGCTTGCGTTTGCGATGATGCGGTCTACGGTGGAGCACGCTTGCCTCGAAGAAACCGATTCACTCGTGATTTAAAGACATCCAGATTGTAGCTATCGGGGTACATTCAGGCAGCGAATTTCAAAGACTGTGTAGTTAAAGAAAAAAAAAACCTATACCCACTGGGTACCCGATAGAAAAATTGGCTCAATGAATCAGATCACGCTGATTTTATGCGATCTTTATAAAATAAAACAAATTATGAAACATCAGTGAATGTCAAACTACTAGTAATATTATGAGTATAATTATAATTTCTTTTTAACCGACTTCAAAAAGAAGGAGGTTCTCAATTCGACTGTATGTTTTTTTTGTGTTTGTTACGCGATTAGGTCGTCAATTACGAATTGATTTTGATCTCTACGATTTGATGTTTATTTTTTGTTTGATAGGTCATATCTCAGAGGTGGTCCCATATTAATTTTATCGAAATTGATTCAGCGCTTTTGAAGAAAAAAAGAACTTAGAAGACGTTTTGGTTTGTGATTCCTTTCAGCAAAAGCTTTGATGAAAACTTTCAATCTCTGTTTTAACTGTAACTTTTCTACTTTTTACTTTAAGTTTGTACTAAGTACAAACTTAACAGACAACACAACAGATACAACTAACTTGTAGGTGTATATTAAAGTATTGTTTAGTTTTTTTTTTATATAATTATGTTTGTCCAAACTTGTAACGTCAATTTTTGACAAGCATGACCATTCCATTAACCTCTAAGATTCCAAGTAAATGATTTTCTCCCACCACCCGATCCGTCAATATACACATTAATTACTAGCCCGTAATAAGAACGAATTCTGTTAATGGAACGTTAGAAACAGGTTTTAATGAAGCTAGTACGCTGATGCTGAGTACCTACAGACAGACGTGTACGAACCCAAGTGAAATAAACCGGTCAAGTGCGAGTCGGGCTCGTGCACTGAGGGTTCCGTACTACCACAAAAATCAATAACGAAATTACCCGTTATAATTTGGTAATGAACATAAACTATGGATATTTTTCTGAAATAAAATAATAATAATAAACTTGTCACCGACTTGCACTTGACCATATTTTATTATTTGTTGTTATACTTTAGAGTGAGTACTATAACCATGTTAAGTTTGACGCTGTTTTTACATTAGAGCTAATACAAAAATACATTAAAAAATACGTTTGTTGTATGGGGACCCCCCCCTTCGTTTTTATTTATGAACTTTTTTCTTATTCGTTAGTTATTCCGCCGTAACATAGTGATGAAAAATTATGGTGATGATGATGATGATGAAAAGTCGCTGTCACTCTCCGGCCATTGAACTATACCCATGCAAGAAATCTGGTCGATCCGTTGCTCTGTTGATGCGTGAAAGAGGAACAAACAAACCAACAAACTTTTCGCATTTATAATATTATTAAGTGTGATTGGAAGGGTATTGGTACACAAACTATAATAAGATACCGAAAGAGGTGAAAAATGCTTATCATCATCATCATCATCATTTCAGCCTATTCAACATTGCAACCGCTTGGCCACCATCGCTCTCTTGTCTCTCCCGGTGATTTTTTTTGTGATACTCCAAATTATTTGAGATAGAAAAGCCTAGACATTCTTTAGAAAAAAAGAGGTTAGAAAAATACTTTAGATTTTGTCAGTACTACCCAAGGAAGTTGCAAGGAAAGGAACGCGTTCTGTCAAAATATTCCCATACAAAACTAAACCTTAACGTCTAACGATAAGGTTCATAATAATGTGGCTAGGAACATGGAGGTAAAACGAGCTCACTGAGATAGCTACCACGGAGGAAGTGTATACCTTTCTAAAGATTGCCATTACATAAAACATATATTTTAGTAAAACTCTGTTTTAAACTATCTCAGCTGTTCACTAAAGTTATATAATGTTGTGGAATCTCATTCCACAACCACCACGGTAATTATCCCGTAATCATATTTTAGTAGTTTTACTTATTCAATCGGACATACCAGGCAGGCCCTATTTTGGGGTGTAAACATAAAATTACTACCAATGAAATAAAGATAAATTTTTATTTCCATTTTCTAACGGATATTAATGTAGATAATATATCTAATGTATCATGTACATATTTAAATTTTATTTTTAAGTAACCATGTAGGTTCCTAGTATAATTACTAGGAACCTTCATGGTTCTGCTGAACCATGAAGATACTGGCAGCATTAACGACATGGCGTTTTTGATTGTTTGCTTACTATATTTTGTTTTTTCAAGCATGATTTTTGAATATTTATTTTAAAATGGTGAAAAATTTCTGTATAAGAAACTGTGCTAGTGAATCATTCGGTGGCTGCGGCATATCTTTTCACAGGTAGGTACACAAAGCTTGAAATACAAGAAAATGTTTACTAGGGTGTCCATACACGTGTGAACATGAACAATATTTTGAACAATGAACAATTATTTTTATACATTATGTTTTAGCATGACCTAGGGATATTTTAAAGTAATACGCATTTCGGCGAGTGTGCGCAAAAGCTTCAAGCCCTTGTTCCACCCTCCCCCTTTTACTTAGGAAAAGTAGAATGACTGCACATGCACACTACCCTCCCTTCCTAGAGAAATTTCCAAAGATTTGAACTCAACGATTTGGGTCTTCATTTATGATACGTACTGCCCAAGAATGGAACTACCTGCCGTCCTCCTTGTTTCCTGAGAACAACAAACTAGATATCTTCATGGCTAGTGATAGATAGTGACAGTGATAGTGATAGTGTGATAGTGACTGCTAGTCTGTGGAATGCGCTGCCTGAATGGGTGTTCCCCGATAGATACAATCTGGGTGTCTTCAAATCACGAGTGAATTGGTTTCTTCTAGGCAAGCGTGCTCCACCGTAGACCGCATCATCGCTTAACATCAGGCAAGTTGGCGGTCAAGCGCAAGCCTTATTTATATAAAAAAAAAAGATATGAATAGATAGATATGAATAGATTTCAAGATCAACGTGTTCCATCCTCCGCCACACCGTCACGTACCATCAGGTGAGTAAGTGGCGAAACGTAGATCTAGTACCACCATCCAACGGTGAACCGAGCTTTCTGTGTACAGTTGTATCGTTCAAGGGTGTTTCGACGAATCGTACGGGAATCATTCTAAATATTACATAAAAAATGAAAGTACCTAAATTCATCGCTGAATATATTTCATGTTACAGTATACCAACTAAAGAGGATGTAAGAAAAATGTGGTTGGAAGTAATTCTTAGTCGAACAGCAAGAATAACAAAAAACTCCAGGGTGTGCAGTTTGCACTTCAACACAGAAGATTTTATAAAAACACTAGCGACCCGCCCCGGCATCGCAGGTGCAATGCTAATACTAAAATAATATACTACGGAATGTCTTTATATACCTACAACGTTCACAGCTTTTTGTCATTAGGCAAAACAAACATGTTTTCTTTAGAGGTTACTCTTTAAAGAGCGACATTATGATTGGCCATGTGAAAAACACGCCGCCGGTACCGGCCTGTTGCGGTACTGGCCGGGGGGCCGGTACCGCCGCAACCGCTATGTCCCTGCATTTTAAATCTTTAATATCTTCGAAAATGTTCATGTAAATTACATGCTGTAAACGGCCATATTGGTCTATATTAAATGCACAATGTATTTAAGGTACTTAATTGGATAAAGATTAATGCTGTATTGCTTAAAATCCCTTCGTTATCACATAGGGTTCAGCCAGCGTTTGCAATGTAAGCGCAAAAAAAATATGTTTATTTACGACATTACATTAGAAACCTCTACAATTATCAGTGTTTCTCTACTATATTATGCATGTATTATATATATAAACCTTTCTCTTGAATTACTCTATCTATTTTAAAAAAACGCATTAAAATCTGTTGCGTAGTTTTAAAGATTTAAGCATACATAGGGACGGACAGACAGCGACAGCGACTTTGTTTTATACTATGTAGTGATAGTGATGTAGTGATGCTCTCGACAAACTTTGAAAACGAATGTAGTTCCATGTCATTTTCCCGCAGTAAGTAAAATATGCCAAATAGTAGTCATGCCAATCTTCTATATTTATAAAAGCTAAATTCACTCACTCACTCACTGACTTGTCACGAAATCTCAAAAACTATTTCACTTACGAAGCTAAAATTTGGCACGTAGATTCCTTATGGGGTATAGAGGTCCGCTAAGAAGGATTTAGCGAAAAAGCCGAATTAAAGGGGGCAAATGGATGTTGAAAGATTATATTAAAGTCCTTTGTTTTTGATGATACTCAGGGATAAAATTTGGTATTCAGGCTAATAGTTTAAATTAAATAAATACTGTTATAATATTTTTACAAAAAAGAAAGATTAAGGAGGTGGAATTGTAGTTTGTATGTTGTGTTGAAAGTTATGCAACTACGAAATTGTAATTTGACAAGTGGGTGTAAAACTTCATTAAAAAATATTTTACGAAAGGGCCGAATTAAAGGGTCCAAAAAAGGTTGAAAGTTTAGGTGAAAGTGTACGCGTACGAAGTCACACGGGTAACGGCTAGTTTATTATAAATACAAAAGTTTGTCTGTTGTATGTGAAAGAGGAACAAACATCCATACATACAAACTTTGGCGTTTATAATATTAGTTGAAAGTAGGATAGGATGCGAAAGTGTGTTTGTTACTCTTTTACGCAGCAACAGAGCAACAAATCAATTGAGTCTTATAACAATAGCCGCTAAGCCATCTCAGAGGCCTTCAGGCGTCCTGGCGGCCTAAAATTCTGACATTAGCGCTCGTCACTGGGCCTATATGAACGTCCTGTATTTACTGAGAGTACCAATACGATGATTTTAGGAATTACCTACAATGTCTTCGTTTCCTCAAAATCATGAACACCCTACAAGAAAAGGACAAATTACTCCGTGCTCGCTTTTCCCTCGGACCGTTTTTTTAGCATGAGTACTCGATCCAGGTCCCTTTAGGGTATATATAAAATCCTTGGTACTACCATGATTCGCTTCGTTCAAACAGACAGTCATTGAAAAGTTTTTCTAGTTTAAAAAAGGCTTTATTTCTGCTTCTGACAACTGCTTTTGTTGAAAGGTGTTTGAAGCTTTGACGCATCTTTTGTTGAATCACGTTATGGTTCGTTTAAGCTGGATCAATTGGCTTATGTACTCAAGAGAGTTGATTGGAACTGCCTGTGTTAAAAGATTATGTTTAGGTGATTGCGAAAAGTTGCGCGACCGCAAAATAATGTCGCTGACTCTGGTTCTTTGGCGAATATCCACGTTTAGGATTCTATCGCGCAACTCCGAGCATAGCTTTCTCCATTGCCCGCTGTGTGACTCTGAGTTTTTCCAAAACGCCAACAGTTAAGGACCACGTCTCAGTACCATATGTCATCAATGGCAACACACACTGGTCAACAAAAGACCCTTGTCTTTAAAAATATTCACAAGATTTGATAAGATTCAGTGTATAATCTACCTCCATTCCAAATTTGATCAAAATTTGTTTTACAGTTACGCAGTTGTGTGATTGAAGTTATCCTATAGGAACTGTAAAATTTTCCGGGATAAAAAATATTGTGTGTTTTAATATGGCTCCTTGTCTATTTCTTTAAATAAATTTCATATTTATTAGTTGAGCCGTTGTTGAGATGGTTGAGTAATTCATATTATCCTACAGGAACCGTACATTTTTTCGGAATTAAAAGTAGTGTGTGTGTGTGTGTGTTTTAATCTAGGCTATAACCTACATCTTACCAAATTTCATCTAAATCGGATAAGTGGTTTCGGCGACGAGTCGAGCCAAGCATACACACCTACACACAAACTATCGCATTTATAATATTAGTAAGATAAGAAGTAAGATAAAGAAAGGTTTCATATAACTGTCTAGTTACTGGTCCAGCGTAAACATTTCCTAACTTTTTCCTCCAAAAGTTACTTGATGAGCTTTCATCTTGTAAGTTCCAGAACTTACGATGAAGTACGCGCGAACTTCGTCAGATAAAGTCCGAAGATCGCGCCATGATAGGCAAATTCTGATATGAAAAGCTAACTTGACAACTTCGCGTTGAGTTCCGTCCTCGAGATCATTGTTCCAGCATAGTTGGACAGCTTTTTACGCTTTGAAATGAACAAGCAAGACGCCTGAGGGTAAGCGGTTCAGGTATACCTGGCCATAGCCAAAACAGACACAAATTCACGGAACTGGACTTCTCTCTTTTATTTGTGAAAACTTTTAAGGCTTGTTTGTTTATATTTTTCTTGCTATGTTTGATGTTTTTTTAAATCTATTAATAGGTTTGCGTTTGACCGCCAACTCGCCTGATGTAAAGCGACGATGCGGTCTACGATGGAACACGCTTGCCTAGAAGAAACCGATTCACTCCGATGTTTTATGTTGTTTAAGATGTTTGTTTTCCGTAAATAAATACAGATGAACACGTAAACACGTATGTGCTAAAATGTGAGTTGTAGTTGAAGTTGATTTGATAATGTGCAATGTGATAATAATTTTTTATTGTTTAGTTTATTTTTCTTTAGGTCCTTAAATTTGCATTCCGAAAGGTCGATTATGGAGCTTTTTTACTGTAATTTTTCCATCTCCTGTGTACCCATATTATACGCAACTAGCGACCCGCCCGCCCGGCTTCGCACGGGTGTAATTTACGTGCGAAGCCGGAGCGGGTCGCTAGTTATATATATAAACCTTCCGTGAAAATGTACCTAACTGATGGGGAAAACCACATCAAAATCCGTTGCGTGGTTTAGGAGGAGTTAGCGGCGATACAGACATACAGACAGACAGACGCGGAAAACGACTTTAATTTATACTATGTAGAGATAGAGAAGAGATAAAGATAAACGAAATATGAATATGAATATATAAATATGAAATTATAACACCTCTCTGTTTGCATCGGGGGTTAATAAAATATCGCTTTACAGTCACAGGTCCTACTAGATACCTATCGAGCGGATCGATTTATTCAATAATTGCCTATTTATTCGTGTGGGCTATAATAACATTTTGCGAGCAGTATTCCTTTCAGCACATCTTATTATCGTAAGGAAAACGGTACGTCCAATAAGAACCTCAAAAAAACCTGTTAATAATATCATGTCTTTGAAAGACATGAAAACCATTAACATGCACTGGGCCAGCATAGTGGATTAGGGCCCACCACAGAAAAGAGAAGTAAATAGAACGGAATTGAGAAGAAAAATCTGCTACCAGGCATTATGAGTGAACCTTGATTGAATATTCTTATTTAGATCAACGCGTTGAACTCTGCATCACAGTTGCTAACTGATTTCGAATGGATGACGTTTCGTTTATTCAACTGGCTACAACAAATTTCTTAACAAAAATGCCTTGCTAGCCGTTCTAAGTAAAAAAAAAAAACTTTTTTATTGGACCCACCCGTTCCTTCTCTTTCTTTCTCTCTCTCTCTAAGAGAAGGCTTGTGTTCCAGCAGTGGAAACATGATAGACTAATAATGACGATGACGTCTTTAAGGCAAGGTATTCCGACTTTTAAGCAACGCTTATTATTACAGATATATATATATATATATTGACCGTAATCCCTGGTTTATTGTGTTAAAGTCGCATTTAGCGGAGCAAAATCATGGCTGTTACACACAGACGTGCGTTTCGCTACTTCTATTTTTGGGGTTTTTCTCATATTTTTCGAAAAGTATACCTCTAATGTAAAATGTACCCCAACGGTTGCCTTCATAATTATGAAATCTATATATCAAGATATCGCAGACATATTTTAATAAATAGGTAATTGAATGAATCCAAAAAAATCAAGGATAAAACCGCAAATCAGTGCTACTTTGATAATTTTTTTCTATCGAGCGAAATGTGCTTAATCGTGTTTCGGTCTCATGGGTTTCCTAGATAAAACATTAAATTTTGTTAAGACATCATTTTTATAATTTTAATCTAACCTTAGTTTAAATGTGCATACCGCACATTTAAACTAGATTGACCATAATTGCTAAAAATCGGAAAAGAGCGTTGATTTTTATGGAAAATTTATTCTCAAGCCTACGTTGAAACCATGCCGGTCGTCATGCTAAATGTTTCTCTTGCCTAGCTTTTTCTCGGGTTAAACCGATATCTGCTTTCAGTCTGCGTGTCCTTCACTTCGCACTTGCGTCTTGCTTGGTGAGTTGGTTGACTATCATGTCCTCTCTTACGACTCTAAGCCACAGCCACCTTGGGGTCTAGGCAAGAGCCACTTTCTGTTAACGTTCACGCCTGCGGAAAGATGAAATTGTATGAATATAAGCTTGAGATAATTTCTCTCATGCTAATGTCATTGTCAATGTCATTTTCATACAATTTCATCTTTCCGCAAGCGTTAACGCTAACAGTGAGTGGGTCTTGTCTCACCCCCCTTGACGACGAGGTCAAGGCGTTGGAGGTTGCTTCAAGGAGCTCAAGTTCTGGATTTCTGACGTACTCCACTGACCTGCGGAGTACATAACCCATCCACCTTAAGCAACTTTCCTTGATGTAAATAGATGTTCTTAGCCGCTAATGTACGTTTTGTATTAGAACAATTTTCCACCATAAAAGACATTCTATATACTAAGGTGGACAAATTAAAAATGTTCCAGCTAAGTCAGCGATTGACCACCAACTCGCCCGTCGATACGTGACGATAAGGCCAAAGTTGAAGCCGGACTTTCCGCCTTCATTGCTTTGCTAAGCCACGATCATCTTCAGCCAATTTGGTAATGTAGCTTGTGCCATAACCCATTGTATAATAATATACTCCGCCAGGTATAGCGCTCCGAGAAAAAAATTCACGTGGGCGTCCCGTAACTACGTCATCAATATCATGGGCATACGTGCATAAGCAATAGCAGAATAAGTAATTTACAACAAGTTCGAGAGATAACGATACACGAAACAATGGCGGACTCTCTATGAAACAGCTGATCCTCTGTGTTAACAGTAGCGTGAAATTATAACTCCCCAATATCCATATATTACCTGTGGGAATCCAATAAATCAATGTGGTTTTAATAAATTATTGTGTTTACTATATTCAATTCGTGCTTAACTTGAATTGCTTGGCTTGAGCGGACAAAGCAAATGACAATTGAAATGCTTTTTGTATTTTAAAGTTAGAAATGATTATTTACGGGATATTTACTGTTTCTTTTTCGTTTTTTTTGTATTTAATTTAATAGTCCGATAACAAAGTTTCCTAATATCTGTATTTGTTACAATAAAGTGGCAACTGGACAGTGACGTCATTGCGGGATAACTCTCGGAGCGCTAGACATTGTTTTCTTGGATCATGCCATAACCATACGATAGCTCTAGAGTTTATCAGTGACGTCATAAAGCGTGAAATTGCCCAAACTTTCCCCATTGAAGACACAGTTTCAGTTTAATTAAAGTGATACGATATAGACTCTGTTCGATAAGGAACTTTATTTTTATCTGGCTGCTTTTCAATGCGTAGATATATATGTTTTATGGTAATCTATGGTTTCTTTATAATTGTTATTCAAATCTCATGATCATCACCATCACCATTTTTCATCACTACGCGAGTGAAACCGTGGGGCGCAGCTAGTTATAAATAAAGATCAATCATAATGAGGAGTTAAATTTAAGTTTAGTACCTGTACCCTGTAAAATGTGAGTAAATCTTCGTGTTTATTCTGCGATATCTGCAAGCTAATGGGTAAACATTGTAACCTACATTTGCATACATAACGGCGTTACACAATAACGGCGTTATCTCGCGTCACAGGTGTCGGCCGCTAGTGATACGGATAATTGGATTATTACGTCGATAGAAAATCGTTACTATGATGATTATATTTTTAAACCCTAATCATCATACTAATATTATAAATGCGATAGTGTGTTTGATTGTTGGTTTGTTTGTTCCTCTTTCACGCTGCAACGGAACAACGGATCGACCTGATTTTTTTCATGGGTATAGTTCAAGAGCCAGAGAGTGACATAGGCTACTTTTCATCATCATCATCACCATCACAATTTTTCATCACTACGCGGGTGAAACCGCGGGGCGCATATAGTACTTAATATTTATAAATGCGACAAGTTTGTTGGTTTGTTTGTTCCTCTTGCACGCAGCAACAGAGCAACGGAACTACCTGATTTTTAGCATGAGTATAGTTCAAAGGCCGGAGAATAACAGGCTTTTCATCATCATCATCATCATCATTTTTCATCACTACGCGGGTAAAACCGCGGGGCGCTGCTATATAGTACTTACATACATAAGAAAGTTTGTATGTGTGACTGTGTGTGTATCTTTCTTACAACTCAACACTGTAATGCTTTCATGGAATTTGTTGAAATTAGGTAAAAAACAACTTATACCAGTTTATTTCAATACTAGCGACCCGCCCTCCCGGGTTCGCGGGGGTGTAATTTAAGTGCGAAGCCGGGACGGGTCGTTATTTATATATACATATATACCTTACGTAAAAATCTATGAAACTGATAGTGAAAACCGCATCAAAATCCGTTGCGTGGTTTAGGAGGAGTTAGCGGACATACAGACAGACAGACGCGGAAAGCAACTTTAATTCATACCATGTAGAGATAGAGAAGAAGAGATAGAGATATTACGAAAATATAGATGGCATGTTATTGCTACTGAAATAAACACAATTATACCAATTTAACCTATGAATTAATAGTTATTGCAGAATAACAAGTTTTACTACTTAGCTAGGTAAATTTGAATATTAGGGTGCTTATATACTAAAGATGCGGGTAGCAGTTTGCGAGGAAAAAATCAACCAATTGGAGGCAAGGCAAGACGGAATGAAGCGATCCTATTGGTCGATATTTTCTTCGCACACCGCTCGATACGACACCTGCCAATTATACCTCATATTATGATGCAGGTGATGACTTACTTACTAAATGGGCCCATAAATGCTGCCGTATAATTGGCACCAGAGGGGCAAAATTGCCATGGGTAGCTTAAGGTGTCGAGAGGTGTGGTGCACTTTCACTAAACGCTACTGTCGGCATTATGTCCTCTAACACTTTCACCCTGGAGCTTACGTTCACAGCTCTTGTAGTTTCCACCCTCAGACGGCTGGTTATGGCAGGTCGGTGTATCATTTAGCCCCATGAAATCGGGGTACACGTACGATTATATTTCTGTTTTTGATTATGTTTTTATCTATCTATATAATATAAAAATTATTACTTTGGTCACGCCATAACTTAAGAACGACTTTACCGACTTCATTAATCTTTTTTTAATAAGTTTTCTATTACTCTGTAGAAGTTTCTTAAGGAAAGAAAAATTAAGAAACTTGCCAAGAAAATTGGAAAATTTCTGAAACTCAATATTTTAACTTCCCACGTTTGACAGTTCTAAGACAGGACAACGTCTGTCGGGTCAACTAGTTATTATTAAATGAAACTTTACCTACGTGAATATGTCCTGTAATCGTAAAATAGACAAAAAAAACATAGTGTTGCTTGTTTAGAAAATAACCCAAATTACAGCTCCCGAAATCCAACTCCTTACTAAAGTCGTTTCAAGCACAGATCAAAACAGAATAAATTGGACGTCGACCGTTCCTGCGTTTCCTTTATTATGCGCCGGCACGCAACAAATATCTCAGATTTATAGGTTTCTTACAAGTCATATTTAATGAACCTTATTTCGGGCCAGATTTATAGCAGATACGCCCCTCGTTAAGATAGCAGTTGGTACTAAATTAATTTATTCTTCTTATTAGGTCGGGAGATACTGCGTATCATAATCACAACTCTAACTACTCTAACTTTTTCTTTCTTTCTTTATTTTCTTTCTTATTTAGCACATCACGCTGATGGCACGGAGGACTCGATTTTTAATATATTTCGATATGATTTTTTTACGCATTCAGAAATAACCCCCGGTGAAATCAAATGCAAGTGTTTATAATTTTGCGTATTTTTGAATAATTTGATTCTGGGTAACCATTTTTCTACAAAATATTTAGTACTCGTTCCAAATATTTATTTTACTATTAAAACAATATAATTTGGATTGAGGATAGTCTGTATAATTCACGAAAACGGTGTGCGTTATAGATAGGACAAACTCTTGTTGAACCGACTTCGAAAATGGAGTTTTCAATATTTGACCAAAAAATATGTTACGTGATTAGAAAAAAAAAATTGAGGAAAATTTGGGAACGAATGCTGTTTATCGAACTTCCAAATCAATTCATATTATTTATTTCTCAGAACATAATACGCACATAATTATAAATAGCATACAGGTCGTACAACATTGTAAATTGTTGTTTAGATGTGTTCAAAATTAAAAAAAAAACTAGGTCAAAATATTGTCGTATCGCTTATAAACCTAAATTAACAAAAGAAAAAAAACATGCAAATTACCTACCTATATTTATTTCCAGTAAGTAGACTAAGGTAGCCTTAATTAGTAAACATAATGAAATGATGCAGTAGCTCCCGTCCTAATAAATAATTATTATAATTTTCCTAATTTGTCAATGCCGTGGTCGCTTGTGCCTGTCATTCCAATTATGCGAAGTGTTTTTTCCTTATAAAAAGACGGATTTACGTCATTAGGGCTGTTTAAATTTTTCTTTCACTAGCACAAATAATTTATTTAATTTTCGGTTTCAGTGTAAAATGTGAATTTACAGCTCTGATAATGCAATTAACTATATATATTAATTGATTAACTCTTTATTATTATTATTTTTTAAGTTATGGCTTCGCATGTATAAGTAGTAAGTACATTGTTACATACACTGAAATCTTGTAAATGAACTTAGCTAAATGTGTTACCTCTTTTATCTCTCGTAAAAATTGTTTTTTATTTTTTAAATTAAAAAGTATCTTATGGTATATTGTAGAAACTGACGTGGTTTTCACACATTTTATTTATGTTACACGGGAATTACTCACGTAAGATTAAGTTGGTCACTCCGACTATAGTTTAAACCGCATTAGGCAGTCTTTTTCAAGGTGAATGCACGCGTGCGGCTGCGTCTCGCTTGGCACTCAAACCAAATCTCTTTCGGTCTTTTGTTAAAACATTAAATTTTGATCATGGCATCATTTTTTTAAAATGTAAATAGCTATAGAGAGGGCTATGCTCGGGGTTACTCTACGAGATCGAATCCGAAATGAGGAGATCCGTAGACGAACGAAAGTCACCGACATAGCCCACCGGATTAGCAAGTTGAAGTGGCAGTGGGCAGAGCACATATCACGCAGAACAGATGGCCGATGGGGCTGAAAGGTTCTGGAATGGAGACCACGGACCGGTAAGCGCAGCGTAAGACGTCCACCCACAAGACGGACAGACGACCTAAAAGAGACCGCAGGGAAATGCTGGATGCAGGCCGCTTCGAACCGGCTCTTTTGGAGATCGATGGGGGAGGCCTATGTCCAGCAGTGGACGTCCTATGGCTGAAATGATGATGATAATGATTAATGGAAATAGACAAACTAAAACTAGAATGACTTACATTGTACAAAGGGGGAAAAGAGGGACTTAAGTGGTTTGGCAGTACAGTAAAAAAATTAAACACGGAGACATTTTAACGCAAACGATAATTTTACTGAAGCATATCTCCATTGTCCACCAACCCGCATTGGGCCTGCATGGTAGATATGGCCCACCCCCTTTCGGGGGTAGACTAAAACTCCAGCAGTAGACTGTTAAAAGGCTGATTATGACGATGATGATATCTCCCTTGTTTGTTCGAACTGAGTTTAATGTAATCTATATTTTACCTGACTTTACATTTGGTCGAACGCCGTTTCTTCGAATGATCGCGGGTTCGAACACAACGTGTAATTGTTTGTGAGTTCGCATGAAAGAGACAGAAATAGTGTTAAACTACTGAATAAATCAAGTTTAACTACACGAGAATTCCTGTCGCTTCCCTTAACTCACTGAATGAATAATTATCCCGACAATTACCGCTCCGTTAAGTCAAACAAAGCATGTTAAGCCTTCAATATTCATTTTGAACAATTAAGTTTGCCTCCGGGAAGTTTGTTTATCGCTAATTGTATTACTGGCTTTTAAAATAAATACTTGTTACTAAACTTGGGCCAAGCATTTATTTACTGTGACAGAGCTGAATAAAAAAATATCTTTTCATATTTCAGTGAAGTTGTCATGTTTCACATCACACATCAGCAGCCATCAAACGTCCACTGCTGGACAAAGGCCTCCCTCTTAAAGAGGGGTGTTGCCATAATCCCCACGCTTGGCAGGCGGCTTGGGGATCGCAGTAAGTTCACCTTATACTAATAGGACGCTGCTGTCCATCCTCCGGTGGTTCTGGTCGCAGTTTTAGGACATACCCGGGTCCTAATGTGTATGTAATGTGTATGTAATGTGTAATATGTCATGTTTAAACTTTCGCAATTTGAACACATGTTTTAAATGTTTATCGGGACTTATCACGTTTTATTTTATTTAAGTAACAAGGTCGAAACGTCGAGCGTAAGGTACCCATTTTCCTTGAAGTATCTGATATACTGCTACATCCGATGACCTGCTACATTCTTACGTTTAAAAACCTAGCGAAAGTGATCAACATTTTATCAACGATTTTAATTTAGTTTTATCTTTTTATGGTTGATATTCCGAGAACCCGTACGAAGCGCTTTGATTCCACATTTATTGTGCGATCTGCTAGTCTGTGGAATTAACTGCCTGACTGGGTTTTCCCCGTCAGTTACAATCTGGGTGTGTTCAAGTCGAGAGTGAATCAGTTTTTTCTAGACAAGCGTACTCCATCGTGACCGCATTGTCGCTTAACATCAGGCAAGATGGCGGCCAAGCGCAAGCCTATCTACTATAAAAAAAAAAATTAAAAAAAAAGTTTTTAGGATTCCGTACCCAGTAGTGATAACGGGAGCCTATTACTAAGTTTAAGCTGTCTGTCTGTCTGTCTTACCTTTTAACGGCTGTAGGTATATTTCGAACCATAATAGATAACCAGTTGATATTTTCACATAATATAATATTAATGTTACGGCGGATTAACTAACAAATAATAAAAAAAGTCAACAAGTAAAAACTAAACGGTGATTCCTCACACGACAAACGTATTTTTTTAACGTATTTTTATATTAGCTCTAATGTAAAAACGTTAGTCAAACGTCAAACTTAGTATGTTTACACTCTAAAATATAACAACCAATAAGTTTCAGACAAGTTTCTGTTCATTACCAAGTTATAACTGGTAATTTCGTTATTGAATTTTGTGGTGGTACGGACCCGAATCGCACTTGGCTGATTTATTATTTAAATCCGTTCTCAGCAAATGTAAAGAAACCCAGCTTAACAAAACGACCGAAATTTGTTTCCTTCACGCCATAGAAATCGTAACAATGGATACGTTTTAATTAAATACAAGATTAATATGTCCCGAGATTGTATCATTTATCAGGCTATCAATTAATTTATCGGCGTATTCAATAGTTTGTCAGCGTGTTCAATAATATTGCTGTTTATAAGTGAACTAGTGACTCGCCCGCCCGGCTTCGCACGGGTGTAATTTACGTGCGAAGCCGGGGCAGGTCGCTAGTTATATATATATAAACCTTCCATGAAAATGTATCTAACTGATGGTGAAAACCGCATCAAAATCCGTTACGTGGCTTAGGAGGAGTTAGCGGCCATACAGACAGACAGACGTGGTGAGCAACTTTAATTTATACTATGTAGAGATAGAGAAGATACATTTTTTTTTTTTTTTTTTTGCACACACGGTCTTCCGACCTCAAACTAAGCTTGTGATATGGCTGTTAGAGACTGATATACTTACATAATTATATTTTATAGTATATATTTTTAAATACATACTTTAATAATAATTATATATTAACACCCAGATATAGAACAAACTCAAATGTTCATCACATAAATGACGATGAATTTTTAAGCGACTTCAAAAAGGAGGAGGTTATCAATTCAACTGAATGTTTTTTTGTATGTATGTTATGCAATTACTCCGCCAATTTAGAATTGTATTTTATTTTCTACTTTTTAGTTTTAGTTTGTAAATGTAGGTATAGTCATGAAGTCGGTTCTTTTTTTTTCTAAAAATTATTTTTATTATGACTAAAATTTTATGTTGACATATTTTTACAGAAATTTGTTGTTTTGATATATTAGTTTTTTAATTTTATTCCTATTTTTTACTAAAGAATCTATTTTAAATTTACAGTTTTTGAGATAAATGTTAGTGGGATTGTCCATCTTTATTCTCAATAAATAATTTTGAATTGTAATGAATGTTTGTCCTAGTTGGGATCGAACCCACGCCCCTAAGCGCAGAAGGCAGGTTCATTACCAACTGGACCAAAAGGCTATCTATGAAGGTTGCTAAGTTTATAGTAGATCGTTATTCAAGAGATATAGGTGATTTTTTGCACACAAGATATTTTAGTGCCCGACGAGCAAAACGAGGAGGGCGCTAATAGTGTGAGGGAGTAAAAGATCACATACTCACGTGTGTAAATAATGAACTTTTCATCACTAGTGTCATCATCATCATCATCATCATCAGCCAGAAGACGTCCACTGCTAAACATAGGCCTCCCCCTTTAACCTCCACACTGAACGACAGCCTGCCTTTTTCATCCACTAGATGCCCGCAACTCTCACAATGTCGTCGGTCCATCTAGTGGGAGGCCTACCTACGCTGGACCTGGGTATGTCCTAAAACTGTGACCAGAACCACCAGAGGATGGGCAGCAGCATCCTCCTACATGAATGGTGGAACCTCCTGCGATCCCCAAGCCACCTGCCAAGCGTGGGGATTATGGCTACCCGGGGGAGAGGGTTGACATGATGACACTAGTGTAAGGGAAAACAAATAAACTGAATAAAATCAGTTTAGTTATTATCAGTGATGACATAATTATGGTAATGAGACGTGATCCTTAACTGTTGGCCTTTTGAAAAAACTCAGAGTCACACAGCGGGCAATGGAGAGAGCTATGCTCGGAGTTTCTTTGGGTGATAAAATCCGAAACGTGGATATTCGCCAAATAACCAGAGTCACCGACATAGCTGTTAAAATTTGCAAGTTGAAGTGGCAATGGGCAGGCCACATCGCTCGAAGAACCGATAACCGATGGGGAAGAAAGGTTCTAGAGTGGATACCACGAACCGGAAGACGTAGCGTAGGCAGGCCTCCCACTAGATGGACTGACGACATTGTGAGAGTCGCGGGCATCCAGTGGATGCAAAAGGCAGGCTGTCGTTCAGTGTGGAGGTTAAAGGGGGAGGCCTATGTTCAGCAGTGGACGTCTTCTGGTTGATGATGATGATGATGAGTTTGTATTACCGGGGCGAAAAAATAATAAGCAAAGCATCAAGTTCACACCACAGAGGTTTTACAAAGTGGCTAACTTCATTTCACAAAGTATAAAGTTCCTGACATGGTCCAAGAAAAGAAAAATAAAGTAAAACCATTTTTTTTTCTTAGCTCACTCATCATTCACTCGTTTCTTTCTTAATCTCACTCGATGAGAAGCGATGATGGTCAAACATGTCGTATTTGCGTGAGTGTATGTATATTTTTACTCAACTCCGTAATGGTTTAACAAATTTGGATAAAATTTAGTACAGAAGTAGCTCACCTTGGGTATAACACTACACACCCTGGCTGCACCCCAATGCAGCCAGGTATCTTTGGAAGATTTCACTCTCCAAAAAAAGGCTATTATATAAGCATTTTTTTATCTAAAATAATTAATGTTTTCCTTAGAAAAGCGGTTGTAAAACCGCGATGTTCTTCTAGTCCTAACATAAAACCACGGCGTTTCAATTTCTGTACAGACAAATTCCGCAAGAATAATTGCATTTCCTACCTTCCTCGAATCCAAACAGGCCGGTTCCATTCCCTTTCACAATTGTATTGTACGTTTGGCTGTCCAAAAGAAACTTATCCACTTTTTACATTACAATTTTACACTTTGCACAATAACCACTCTCGCACTCTGCCATTGTTCCTACAAAAATGTTGCTTCAAAATTCAAATTGAAATTGAACATCTTTTTTATAACAAAAGAAATGAGCGAAACAATAGAAGTCGCGTTTTATTAAATACGGTGAATAATGTGTTGGTATAACGAGTGCGTAGCGCTTCGTAGCTCCGTAGACCCGCTACGAACTGAGTCTACGAACGTACTGGCGTAGCTCCGCGGCCACTAAGCCGACATCTCAGTGCATTGCTCCGTCCCTTTCTAACTTATCGAGTTTCATGTTTTTGTCTCTCTCACTAAATAACTAAAAGAGTGGATGTAGATTTCAGTTTGCTGAAGGCTTGAGCTAGACTCAATGTTAGTGTTAAGACATTTTCTTTTGTACACTAACATGTAGTTTATGAGTTAGTGCATGTGTGAGTAGGATGTGTATGTAAGGGTGTGAAAGGTTTTTCATGCAAATAGGTGCGAGGGCCCCGGAGGGTATTTAATTTGATCGGAGGAAGGGTTCCGGAGAAATTATGCTGATTTTGACGTTTGAATAAATTGCTCATGTGGAATTGATTTTCGGGGTTTGTGTGTGAGTTTTGTTCATTTTTGGAACACTTCCAATTTGACTTTTACGCATTTTTCTACCGACTTAATAAAAGTGGTTTTTAATTCGACTGCTTATTTATTTTGTGCCCTATGACTTCGCCGATTTTTATGATTCTTTTTAATTGAATAGGGTCAAGAGTGATCCCATTTCAAATAAGATAAAAAAATCCACCTCTAAGGGTGAAATATAAGATGATAAATCCCGTTTAATGAACCTCTCGGCTAATATTTTTATATATTTTTTTAATAATTATTATAAAAATACATGCTTATCGGTAGATCATCATTATCATCATTTCAGCTTGTCACGTTCCCACTGCTGGGACTCAGGCCTTCTTTAGGAGAGAGAAAATGGGCCCTAATCCACCATGCTGGCTCAGTGCATGTTAGTGAATATCATTCAACTTTAGATGTTCTTAGAAATACCGGTGGCTTCACAATGTTTCCCTACTGCGTTTTTGAGCGTTGGGCATCGAAACTGCACATGAATTAAGTACTAAATAAGTCATTGGTGCAGGGCCGAGGATCGAACCGGGTGCCGTCAGATTGTAAAGCGCACATGCTACCAGTTGGTCATTAATGCTGCCATGCTATCGCTAGATAGAAATGAAAATTATAAACTCTTTATTGTGCACACCAGAAATAAAAATCTAAATCAAATCGAATTTTTGAATTCTTTTCGATAATGTGTTATGTAGGTTTCTTCTGGCAGTTAGATAAGAAGATAAGTCCAATCACATAATCTCTACGCTATACTAACTTTTGTTAAACTATAGAGTAGAATTTATAGCTGGAACTTTAAACAGTTTGCCAACTCTAAGTCAGATTAAACAAACTTAAATCGTAAATAACTAAGTTGAAGTATTATTATAAAACATTTTAGTATACATATACATGGTTATATTACAAAGTAACGCATTTAGACTGTACTAAGCCGAAAGGAGGTCATTTAACTTTTTTTTTTTTGCGAAAATAAACCGGCGTGACAGAACCCTCAGTGCGCGAGCCCGACGCACATGGCCGGTTTTTTTTAAATACTCGTAACTAATTTTAAACTGAACTTTTTTGGGTAAGTAGGTTTTTCTCGCGTTATTATTTATCGCTCGACGTCGTTCGGTAAAAAGATTCTCTCTCTATGCGAACCCAGGCCGACCGAGGATGAGGTGGACTGACGACATCAAAAGTACTGTTACCTCCTAACCTGGGCTCGAAACAGCACTAAAACAGCGCAGTGCGGGAAATCACGCGAACGTGAACCTTAAAGCACCGAGTTTGCGGTCGTGCAACTTTTCGCAATTATCTCAACAGAATCGCTTAGAACAGGTAGACGTAAGACCCCTCATCATCATCATCATTTCAGCCATAGGACGTTCATTGCTGGACATAGGCCTCCCTCATCGATCTCCAAAAGGGCCGGTTGGTGCGGCCTGCATCCAGCGTTTCCCTGCGGTCTCTTTTAGATCGTTTGTCCATCTTGTGAGTAGACGTCCTACGCTGCTCTTACCGGCCCGTGGTCTTGGCCCCATCGGCCATCTTTTCTGCATGGTATGTGCCCCTGCGTGGTAAGACCCCTAGTAGTTAGTTATTAACAGTTCTCAGAAGTAAAAGTATAATTTTTTTAATGCGAAACTTATTAAGTTATCTAAAATCAGATCTCTATACGAAATCTCCGACATGATTGAATCTTAAACGTGTTTATGTATTCTCTACCCGGCTCCCAGTGTCGTGCCAAATACGGAGTGACAGACAGACGGACGACATTTCGACCGACTTGATATGGGTTCGGAGAATTGCCAAAGATCTTTGTTTTTTGTGTCGAAGGTACGTGTGAGAGCCGTTTCTTACTTACTACCAGCCATTGATATAATTATATAGGTATACAGGGTTACGAATACAGTTTCTTTTTTTAAATAACTTTTAGGCTTGCGTTTGACCACCATCACGCCTGATGTTAAGCGATGATGCGGTCTACGTTGGAGCACGCTTGCCTAGAAGGAACCGATTTACTCGTGATTTGAAGACACCCAGATTGTAAAGATACAAAACAAACAGCTCGTTGGTCTAGTTGGTAGTGAACCTATACTTTCTGAGCTTGGGGTCGTAGGTTCTATTCCCACCTAGGACAAACATTTATGTATTAAATTTTTATCGGGACTTATCACGTATTATTTTATTTAGGTAAAAATATGTACCTTTGTGTTGCCATGTGTTCAAATCGCGAAAGCTTAAAAATTCCCAAACATTTATGTGATGAACATTTGTGCTTGTTCTATATCTGGTTATTAATATCTATTTAATTATGTATTTAAAACTATATAAATGTATGTATCAGTCTCTGGCAGCCATATAACAAGCTTTGCTTAGTTTTGGGTCAGATAGGCGTGTGTGCAAAAAAGTCACGGAGAAAAAAATGTGCTAAGCTGAAATGATGGGAGGTGGTTTACGTCAGTAACCACGTGGTGGCCGAGACTAGGTTGGCGGAACCCAGGCAGACCAAGGATGAGGTGGACTGAAGACATCGAAAGTAATGTCGGGAACGAGTGGAAGCGACTAGTGAGAGACCGGGGAGAGTGGCATAAACAAAGGGATGCCTATTCCCAGCAGTGGGTCATTCAGAGCTGATGATGATGATGATGATGATGAAGAGCTCATTTTACTCATCATTATAAACGACTGTTACTATTATATCGATCTGTCGAAATGTCTCGGATATTTACTTAATAATAGGCTTGCGTTTGACCGCAAACTCGCCTGATGGTAAGCGATGACGCGGTCTACGGCGGAGCACGCTTGTCTAGAAGAAACCGATTCACTCGTGATTTGAAGACACCCAGATTGTAACTGTCGGGAATACTCATTCAAGCAGCGCATTCTATAAACTAGCAGTTTGCATAATAAAAGTGGAATCAAAGCGCTTCGTACGGGTTTTTGGAATATCAACCATAAAGTGGTGTCGTTTTGTATAATAATGGTTTGATTAAATTGACGAAATACGGGTAACTATGAAATAGTACTGCCAACGTATATGAAATGACACTGCAATATTGGGAAGCATTTCAAAATGTTAAAATAATTCTTTGCTACGCTGCGCTATATTTTAATGAAGTAAAAGGACACTGACAAAGTGTTGTGGACAACACACGGGGCTAAAGCATCAATAATTGAACATTTTGTAAGCGTTTTTGAAATGGTAGTTTAAACTGAGTTAGATTAAATAGATAATCTTTATGTTGGTAGACAACTTTAAATACTTTGAAATTTTGAAGCTCTTTGAGACTTTGGGCCTACTTGGCGTAGTAGTTTTTGTTAGTTGTTAAATTAAACTTCTATTGTAAATTGAGTTGTTAGCCCAACTCTTCTAACAGGACAAGTTTAATATTAGTTTTAATTTAAAAATGTGTTAAGTATTCATAACAAACCGGTCAAGTGTGAGTCGGGCTAGAGCACTGAGGGTTCCGTACCACCACAAAATACAACAATTATAAATTTAAAAAAACGACTTCAAAATTTGTAAAAGTTAGGCATTTCGATCCAGTGAAATGATAAGGAGGTTAAGGAATTATTACCAGTTATAACTTAGTGAATGAACTAAAATTTGACACCAACGCACACTTGGGAATTATTTATGTCTATGAATATTATGTTTGATGCTTGTACGTATTACCGTTTCTACATTAGGGCTAATACAAAACTACGTAAAAAAATACGTTTGTTGTATAGGGACCCTTTCGTTTTTACTTTTTATTTTTCTTAGTTAATCCGCCGTAACATTACATATTCATTGAAAATTTCATCTGGTTATCTATTAAGTTTCGAAAGATATAGCCGTTAATAGGCAGAACAGACTGGCAGGCGGACAGATAGACAGATATTGTAGACTTAGTAAGAAGTATCCGTTTTTACCCTTTGGGTACGGAACCCAAAAAAATATAAATCTAACAAAACAAAACAACAAAGAAAATATACAAAATATGTTACATGTTAACAATATTTATTATAGATTATGCCTCAGTATAATTTTATGCAATTCTATGAAAACATCATTTGAACCATGCAAGTACAATTTCGGCTCTGTTGTAAAAATACTCACGCCAAATTTTACGGTTTGATTTAAGCATCAAAAATAGAACATTTACTGTGATAGTCTGCATTATTATCAGAAATAATAGAATTAATTCACGTAACAAACGTATCGTACGGCTATCAAAATGGCACAAATTCGGAATCGCAAAAAAAATCAATCCAAGCAACACCATTGATCCACTCATCAGAAACGTAAATGTAGCCACTTGCACTTTTTGCTTATATCTTGTCTTATTTATAAATCTAATTACTTTAAATAAACCAAATAAGACTTTGATATAAATAAATAAGTTACAAATAAGTAATATAAATATTAAGGCCGCACTAAAAATACCGAAAACGCTATAATTATTTTCAAAATCTTTAAATATTAAAAATTGTATAATACCACTCAATAAGCCAATCAAAGATGGCATACCCCAAGCAAAAATGCTACATTTTAATCTCTTGCGCGTAAATTTGATAGAAAAAACTTTAATAATATCCATGTAAGAGACAATGGAAATGATAAATAACCAGCATGTGAAAGAATCCATAAATATGTATATTATATATAAACAACTCATCATTTGTATTGAGTCACATGAAAATGGTAAAATAAACCAAGAATATAATACTGTGTAACAAAATATAAGATTGAGATATATGAAATTTTTAAATGTGCGCCATTTTGGTATATTAATCCAGGAGGTAAATGCTAAAACACATGTCACTAAAGACAAAACAGCAGCAATATCTGCAAGAACTATTAAATATGAACGCAATAACCCTTTAAACTTTTCAAATTTTTCGCATTCATCGTCACATTCAAACGTGTAGTTGTTAATATTGATGGAATAATTTCCACCGCTGTAGTTTGTAACGTTGTATCTTGGAACAGCTGTCATGTTTTGATTTCGTACATCCATAGCTCTTGGGATGGTTATCTTCAAAATGTGCTATCCACGCTGTATGGAGGTTTTGTCCCAGCCCAAAAAGACACTATCAGCTCAGTGGTTTTCTTTTGAGCTTGCTATTAGTATTGCTTATTATAGACAACAACTTTATTAAAGTTATGATCAATAATATAATGATCACTTTGTCTCGATGTTATAAAACATAAATATAAATACAAATAATAACAGTTGCTATCGGAACAGGGAAAAAGAATGAAATAATAATTATTATCTACATTCTGGTTCTGTTTATTGTTTAAAATAACACAATTACGACTAATTGGTGTTATTTGTTGAAGTTCCTTGGCTCGATGATTATAATGAAAATAATGTAGCCAAATAAATTTAAAAATTATCTTATTTTTATTAGTATTATAATTTCGAACTATATAATTCAAAAATGTTTTTGGGTATCTTTTCTAGCGTATTCCAGTTTTCTATGTCTTTTGGTAATGTTCTCTATCTCATAATATTTTTTATTTTTATGCTTATCCTATACCTATCCACAATCATTTATTTTCATTAACAGAGTTTCAATCTTATACAAAGTATTCACTCGTCGTAATGTAA
Source organism: Agriopis marginaria (assembly GCA_932305915.1). Classification (NCBI taxonomy): domain Eukaryota; kingdom Metazoa; phylum Arthropoda; class Insecta; order Lepidoptera; family Geometridae; genus Agriopis; species Agriopis marginaria. Next base: position 11,371,198 of record OW029914.1, on the reverse strand, counting down.
TAAATATAGTCACTCCATATTTTCCTCGTTTCTAATTCCAATTTGTCACCTATATCGTATATTTTTGATCTTAGACTGCAATGAATCAAACAGTTTAGTCTTATTTCTTATATGCTAACTTTTTATTCATCATCATCATAATCAGCCAGAAGACGTCCACTGCTGAACATAGGCCTCCCCCTTTAACCTCCACACTGAACGACAGCCTGCCTTTTGCATCCACTGGATACCCGCGACTCTCACAATGTCGTCGGTCCATCTAGTGGGAGGCCTCCCTACGCTGCGTCTTCCGGTGCATGGTCTCCACTCCAGAATCTTTCTTCCCCATCGGTTATCGGTTCTTCGAGCGATGTGGCCTGCCCATTGCCACTTCAACTTGCAAATTTTAACCTTTTTTTAAAAACTTTTTATTATTTATGTTTATTTATTTTAGTAGACTTTTTTACATCGCTTACTGACAAGTGAATAACTTTACTAATACTATAGTTTTATAATTAGGTATGTCCGCTTTATGGTTATAAATGATTATATACATTCAATATAATTTTGGGTATGCAAACTAACACTTACACTAACATGCATGTTAACATGTTAACACTTACATGCTATGCCCACTAAATCACATATATTTTAAATTTTATTAAAGTAGACGGAACCCGCATGAGATTTGCGCCAATTAATTAGTTAATCTATGAATGATCAATCTAATGAAGTTATTATAATGAAGTACCAATATATAATAACTAGTTATAGATTACGAGTTACTGATTTCTTTTTGTTGTTGTAAATAACTATATAGTTCTATTTGCAATGTTACAGTGAGTAACCTGTATAGGTTACATATAAACTTGTTTTATTTTAAGAAGAAAAAAATCCATGAATGTCCAGAAATAATACGGTTTCTTGAGTAAAGATGATAAACCGCGGAGCACAGTTAGTAAATTACATAGATATATTTTATAAGTTAGTTATAGATATATCCATAGTTACATATACTATGCGTTTTTGAAAGTTAATTTTAATTCGATTTTAAAGGTTATACTGAAACGACAAACAGAGAATGAAGCAAAGTAACCGAACATGGTAAAAATTTAAATGTGCGACTAAGATAGCCTTGGCTTAGTCTGACACAAAAATACATAACAACGTTATACAAATGTTGTCTTATGAAAATGCTATTTTCCCCAGTGTATATCAACCTTATAAAAATTCAAAAATAGAGATAATTTTAATAGCACATTGCTGCATACAAATCGAGCTCTATCTTACTCTATTTAATGGAACACGATAGAGCTATTGTAAGTCTCTCTAACGACGGAGTTTAACGTTCGGAGCAAAGATATTTTATAATCTGGATATTGGGCGAATACTAAAAGTTTCCGAAAAAAAGTAGAACTATAGTAATTGTTAACGTAATCTGTGTATATAGTCCGTCCGTCTGTGTATGTAGTAGCTATTAAAATTTGGCTTGTCGATATTTTTACAAGGTTCTACGAAATAGACCTTAACTAGAGGTAATTTTACTTATTATTATGAACAACTTTTACTATGGCACCAACCCAGCAATTGCAAAAAAATCCCTATTCCATAGAAAAATTTCATTCAAATTCAGTAAAATGTGACTTCTGATATTTTTTCGCCATTTCATGGGACTAACCTATGTCCTCTCCATTAAAATTGTCTGGAAGAGATCGCTTATAGCAATAAGGCAGCCAATTGTTTCACTAGTTTTAAGTTGTTTCGGTCTTATGTATGACATTAAATGTCATACATAAGACAAAAACCAAATTTTGGTATGTACTATAAAGAACAGGTACAATAACAATAAGGTATCTTCCAAGTTTGCAGGATTCATCTTTGACCACATCATCGGTTACCAACAGGTGGTCAAAATAATACTTGTTCAATGTTCACTATAAAAAATAGTTATCTATTCATATAATTATATAATTGTGATTCATCGTCTCTTTTTGGCTTAGCACCGTGTACTAATGGTATAAGTAAAGTCAGGATTATATTTTTATGAATTTTATTCTAAACCCAACATCGATGTGTTTGTAAATCAATGCTTCATCCATCCATTAATATGATCTCTAAAGATAAGTTACTTTAGTAACATTTTATGTATTCAAATTTCAATTTGTTTCGGCTTTTGATCGAATCTCGTTTAAGTATTTTTTGACGTTTAGCTATCAGCAAAATTTATTTTACGACGTTATAAAATAGTGTTTAGTTACAGTGGGCGAGTTATGAATATCTATGTGCGTAAATAGTATCAAATTAATTACAAATTTTAATTTAAAATATTTAATTAATCGCTGTTTCCGAGCACGAGTCCGGGCAGTGGCTCCATGGCCTTCCTTCTGCCAACATCGGAACTCTGTTCGACAATGACAGCTTCCGTATCGCCATCGGTCTTCGATTAGGAGCTGCTATTGTCGAACAACATTTGTGTCCGTGTGGAAGCGGCGTCGATAAAAAAATTGACTTCATGGACTCTACTGCCAACGTAGTGCCGGTAGATTTTCCCGCCACGGCTCCATAAATGATATCAACAAACGGGCGCTTGCCACCATCCACATCCCTGCTGTTCTCGAGCCGGAGGGGATAGTTCGGGATGATGGCAAGAGCCCTGATGGCTTAACTCTGATCCCCTGGGAGCGGGGAAAGGCTCTCGTTTGGAACGTTACATGCGTCGATACGTTAGCCTCTTCTTACTTCAGGGGGACAATTAAAAAAGCCGGAGCCGCGGCGGAGGCAGCAGAAGACGCCAAGCGGCGCAAGTAACATAACTTTCAAGTGAATATATATTTGTGCCGCTCGGCGTCGAAACTTTTGGTCCTCGGGGTCCATGTACCAAAAAATAAAAAATAAAATTCGCCACAATTAATCGACGCCACTGGTGACAAGAGGCTCATTCCTCGCGCAGAGAATATTTTTAGCAATTCAACGCGGGAATGCAGCCAGCGTTCTTGGCACTTTACCACACGGACATCTTGTTTTTGATTTTTGATAATATTAGTGATAATTAGTAATAAGAACTGGCATAATTTATATTATTTTACAAAAATGTCATTTCATTCATGTCAGTACAATTTCGGTTCTGTTGCAAATGCTCACGCCAAATTTTACGGTTTGATTTAAGTATCAAAAATAAAACATTTATTATAATTGTCTGCATAATGATCAGAAGCAATGAAATAAATTCACGCAACAAAATTAGCGTCGGGTTTTTTAAATACGGAAACACAAAAACAAACATTACAGGCAACACCATAGATCCACTCATAAAAAACGTGAATGTAGCCACTTGTACTTTTTGTTTATATCTCGACTTATTTAAAAATTCAGTTACCTTAAACAAACCACATAACACTCGGATATATATAAATAGGTTACAAATGAGTACGATAAATATTAAGAATGTACTAAAATAACCAAAAACCGTAACATTTCTCTTAAAATCTTTGAATATTAAAGTTTGTATAATACCACTCAATAATCCAAACAAAAAGGGCATACCCCAAGCAAAAATTATACATTTTAACCTTTTACGCGTAATGTTAACAGAAAAAACTTTAACGATATCCATGTATGATACAACGCTAGCGATAAATAGCCAGCATATGAACGAATCTATAAATATGTATAATACGTATAAACATAATATAAATTGAAGCGTGTTATATGAAAATGGTATTATAAACCAAGAATAATATACTGTGTAGCAAAATATTAGATTTAGAAATATGAAATTTTTAAAAGTACGCCATTTCGGTATTTTGATCCAGGAGATAAATGCTAAAACACATGTCGCTACAGACAAAACACCAGCAATATATGCAAAAACTTTTAAACATGTATACATCTTTTTTTCAAAATTTTCAAATTTCTGCTCTTCATCATAACTATAATAATATTCTATCGAGGAGATATCAATATCAATCGAATGGTTCCCATTTCTGAAGTATGTACCGTTGAAACTTGGAACAGTTGTTGTGTTCCGATCTTGTATATCCATTGCTCTAGTTATGGTTATTTCCGAATCATAATCACTTTGATTCATAATGACTTTGTCTTCTATGGATTATTTGTCCCAGCGCGGACAAGCACTATCAGTTCAATTGTTTTGTCTGAATTTGCGGTTTACAGAGCCTGTAATGTACAACTTTACAAAATTTGATGAAATTTAAATGATAATAAAATGTTTGTATAAAAAAGCTATGTACAAACGACAGCTGTTATCTGAACAAGGATAAATTAAATAATGATCAACATTCTGGCACCAGTTGTTTAAAATAATATTATTTGCACTAATTGGTACTATTGTTTTGGATTCCTTCGCTTCATGATAGGAATTTATTAAATGTTTTGTTATTCTACTAGCTTTATGGAAGTCCTGTGAAATTTATATAACCGATTGAGATTTTTATTCCCTGTGTCTTTAGAATACAAAATAAGCATTATTATAAAAAAAAATAACGATTTAAACACAAGCTTTTTCGTATTATTTTCAGCAAACCCTTTCATTTCATGCCCATATCATGGTGGCGACATTTTGTCCACCATCTTGAGGCGTCCGCCATATTGAATTTTTTACCAAGGATCAAAGTGCTTGGGAAGACAAATCCAATGAACCCAAACTCGACGGAGTTACGTTGTTTCGTTTAGAAGTTCCTATGGCCACTTTCTGTCTCCATTATCAGACCAGCTCGAACGTACCATAACATTGCATTGTCACCGAACTTACATAAGTATGCCAAATTTCAGCTCAATCTGTTGTAGATATCTGCTTCAAAATAGAGTTGCAAGATTCCACCCGAACAAACATAGTTATTTTTGAAACATTCTTGTCTTACTTAAGTTTTCCTTTAAACTCTCTTCTTTCTGTTGGATTTTCTTTTTCTTATATTCTAAATCTAAATCTTATATTATTCATTTTTGTTGCTATTATTTTGATAATCAAGGCAAACTTGCATCTTAAAACTTTAATATGCTAACAATGGTTTTATTTCATAATTTAAATTCAAATTCAAATTATTTACTGAGAATAAAAACGTACAAATTCTACTAACATGTATCTCACATACTGTTACATAAAATAGATTTCCTAGTAAAAATAGGAATAATATTATAAAATTACTAATATAATAAATACAACAAATTGCTGTAAAAATATGTCAACATAAAATTAGAATAAAATTAATATTTTGTAGTTCTATGGATGTAACATATTCTCTTCCAAAATGCCAGTGTCTTAAGACGAAAGTCTGCCAGTGTGTTTTACCAGTGATGACACGGCACTAAAACGTGGTCTCTCACTCACACACCATCAGCCATTAAATGTCCACTGCTGAACAAGGCCTCCCTCTTAGAGAGGGGTGTTGCCATAATCCCCACGCTTGGCAGGTGGCTTGGAGATCGCAGTACGTTCACCGTGTACTAACAGGACGCTGCTGCCCATCCTCCGGTGGTTCTGGTCGCAGTTTTAGGACATACCCGGGACCCTCACTCATGGGCCTCATAAACAAACTCATAGTCGCACAACGAGCTATGGAGAGGGCTAAGCTCGGGGTTTTTCTACGAGATCGAATCGGAAATGAGGAGATCCTTAGACGGACGAAACTTAACAACATAGCCCACCAGATTAGCAAGTTGATTTGGCAGTGGTGGTACATAGCACGCAGAACAGATGGCCGATGGGGCCGAAAGGATCTCGAATTGAGAACTCACAAGATGGACAGGCATCCTAAAAGAGACCGCAAGGAAACGCTGGATGCAGGCCGCTTCCAACCGGCCCTTTTGGAGATCGATGGAGGAAACCTATGTCCAGCAGTGGACGTCCTACAGCTGAAATGATGATGATGAATGATGATGGGTTCTATGTAAACTTTATAGGATAATAAATTAGATGGAACCAGCATGTACTTTGTGCCAATTATTTAGTTAATCTATGGACGATAAATGTAATGAAAATATTAAAATGAAATAGGTACCTAACAATTTATGATAACGAGTTATAAGATTACGAGTTAATGATATTTTTATGTATTGCATTAAAATACTATTTAATGAGACAAATCACTGAGTTACGGTTCAAAACCCTTCGTAGCTATGTACTGTGCTTCATCATCATCATCATTTCCACGTATTAGGACGTCCACTGCTGAACATAGGCCTCCCCCATCGATATCCAAAAGGGCCGGTTGGAAGTGACCTGCATCCATCGTTGTACTGTCCACTATCAACTGGCTATCTATAAAGTACGTTTGAAAAAAAAAAAACAGCCGTTTAAAATTAGGAAAGACGGACGGACGGGCAGTCAGACAGGCAGACGGACAGGCAGACATTGTAGGTAGTCATCGTAGTCCCGTTTTTTACCCTTTGTGTACGGAATCCTAAAAAGCTTCTGTGGCTATATTTGTATTAGCACCAAGATTTTTTTGTGCTGCTCAAGTGCTTGCAGCGGACAAGCACTTCAGCAGCACGAAAAAACGCGGTGTGAAGGGTCAAATTCAAATTCAAATCATTTATTGCTTCATCTCGGCCTGTGTGCGCGTTCGAATACCAGCATCAGTACAACTACCAAAGAGATGTAGATTTGATTTTACAAAAGTAGCTATTTCTAATATGTATAGAGATGGTAATGTCAGAATCCTGTATTTAAAAAAAGTATGGTTTACAGCTATCAGTCTTATGAAGATGAAACATGGCCATGACGCACCTCTTTTGGGCTTGGGTGTGCTGCTCATACCCTGTGCTGCTGCTGACATTAGTTTGTCTGTAGAATCCTTTAGTTATCTATCCAGTTTACAAATTAAACCCTCTTCTCACATCTGTTCTAAGTGTCGACGGAGTGGTGACGCGGTTAGCAATTAGACGGTGTAGTCAGACGGCGTTCAGCAATTAGGAGTTAGGTAAAGTTTAGTCTGAAATTACTTTACGTATGTTTCTAGTCGTATTTTAGTGCAAAGACGTTAGTTTTCTAGTTTAAACTGGTATTAGGAATTATTTCAAACCTCTCTGAAATTTTACGGTGTCAGTCAACAAATATATATATTACTAGCGACCCGCCCGCCCGGCTTCGCACGGGTGTAATTTACCTTCCGTGAAAATGTATGATGGTGAAAACTACATAAAAATCCGTTGCGTGGTTTAGGAGGAGTTAGTGGCCATACAGACATACAGACAGACAGACGCGGAAAACGACTTTAATTTATACTATGTAGAGATAGAGATAGAGAAAGAGAAGAGAAGAGATAGAGAAGAAGAGATGTAATTATTCTAGTTGTGACTATTAATTAAAATTCCTGCATGAAAGATAAATGAAAATAAAAATAACGCTTCACACATGTAGCGAATACAAAGACAGAAACAGACGTTACATTACATTACAGACAGAAATGAGTGTGTAATAACATTAGATATTTTTTATATATGTTTGAATACCCAGTAGCCTTCTTACACATAAATAAAGATAGTAAAAACACCTAAGCCAACATACGTTATCACTTATAAAAATAAATTGATAAATTGTATTTATATTGTTTTGAATTTTGTTGTATTTATTAATCATATTGTTATTTAATTATGATGTAATGTAACACTGTGAGATTGGTGACAGCAAACTAGTCGCCAAAAAATTGCAAAGCCTCGAGCACCGCCGTAAAGTAGCTTGTCTGTTTATTTTCTATAGGATACATTTCGGCGAGTGAGCGCAAGAGCTTCATGACCTTATTCCACGCTCTCCTATTAGTCATAGTCATAGTCATTATATTCATAAAACCAATTTACATGTCCAATAAAAAAAATATAAATTATACAATTATAAATAACTAAAAATACTACTTAGTAAGTAAAATTAACATAAAAATTTATAGAATTCATGGTAATTGTAGAATGCTTGCTCAACAAGCCAACGTTGTAAGCGTGACTTGAAACATTGCAGGCTAGGAGCTGCAGTGACATGTTCTGGGAGGTGGTTGTACACGTCGGGGCCCATGACATGAGTGAGCTTCTCCGACTTGGTCAGCGTTCGTTTGATGCCGACGAGATGACCAGCAGTGCTTGTGGAGTAGTTATGGTACTTACCACGCAACTCGTAAGAGCTTAGGTTTATTACTACAGGACAAATAGAAGAACTGAAAATCCAAAATTCCTCGTCAAAATTCCAAAGATTCGTACAAAACGATTTGGGTCGTCATTTATGATACGTAATGCCAAAGAATGGAACTCCCTGCCGTCCTCCTTTGTAACGTTCCATGATCGTTACCTACTCCCAAATTCATGGCAAATGGCACATACGCTAGAAGCCAAACTTAACGAATAAAAAAGGTCACTACTATGACATAAACATTGTTGACAGAATGAAGGTGACTGACGTAATGTCAGTCAGTTTCATTCCGCTATGCAAAAAACAATTTTGTTCTAAGACAAAGGAATTATAAACTCAGTTTTAAAAGATTCGGGTATATAAATATCGAATTCTTTCTAGAAGGAATAGGCTATATATAGGACTCGAAATAAAAACTGGGTCATACGCGCAGTTGACTACAGTGAAAAAGTCGCTCAGAACTTAACCTTATATCTTACAATCAACTGGTTAGCCCGTCTTCAATCGGGTAAGTTTACGTGAGATGCCTTTTAAATGTGTTAATTGTGAAATCTGTCTCGACAAATAATGCTAATCGTTATTTGTCAATTGAATTATCATCAGCCACCTGTGTTCTAAAACGCAGTGCAAGTGCGTTTCATATCCGTACTATCTGCGGATGTGGACGCGCGCCGTACTTACATTATAATATAATTGTGTTCTAAGCTCTTAAAGCATTCTGTAATCTTGGATCCTTCCGATCAAAAACTGTGTTTTAACGCCGGTACCACGTCATGTGAGGCGGGGCCTAGTCCGATCTGCCGTTATCTTCGGGATCTCACACGACGTGGCCGTGCGGCTCTTGAGTACTGATCCTCATGCGTAGTTTCTTCGACGCATTTCAGGCTCCTACCCTCTACGCCAATTCTCCGACCACGTACGAGTCGCCACGCTGTCGTGACGCTACGTCTCTTCCCTTCTACTACGTCGGTCGTACTCCGGCCACGCACAAACTTCTGGAACTACTACGCGCAGACCGCACTCCGGTCACGCCTGAAAAGCTCACGAAGCCTCTCGTCGCTGCGCTGCCTGCTGACATCCTACGTGCCACGAGCCGCGTCGAGCCACGCGGCGATCGTCGCCCCAGCTCTTCAAGCTAAGTCTCAAAACAAGGGACCAACACGTTTTTTTATCGCCATCACCTTCCGAGTTCACACGACCCTCAGTCTCCTGTAAATTCATTCTTACTTTATTAAATCTTAACTTATACTATCTTAAACTCTTTCTTTTGAAACTCCTACCCACTGCTAGGTAGAACTTCACCAAGCTTCACTTGGTGTACGTTTCAGTGGCGCCCAGGTATTAAGCAGGAAGGTGGATAAAAAAGTGTTGATCTCTCTGGCGTGGTATATTCACGGCTCTTTCTCTGTAACCTTGTGTCCGTCTGTAGGTTGTATGGTAAAAACCGCCCTGTGCTGGTGCGGGAGCTTATTGTAAGAATACCCAGCTGTAGTCTCCATGCATGTCGTAAGAGGCGACTAAGGTAGACAAAGGTTACACCTACAGAAGTAACGCCTTCTGTCCGCGTCTTAAACGCACTATAATATTTTTTTACTCGAATTTTTTTTATTATAGTAGAATTAAAATCTTTCAGTACTTTTATACTCGCACTATCTTAAAATCTTGTTCTTTAAACTCAAACTTATTTACAAAACTTACCACCCAACCTACACTCGGAACATCTAACTTGTATATGTAAAACTTGCTCTCACGGAAACTCACCCGATATCTCTCTAAAAATCCAGATCAAAACTCTCTTTGACGGATATCTCTCTAAAAACTAAAATCTAAACTCTTTTTGGCGTAGGAATATAAAATGGCTTACCCCACTTATAATTTTTATCGCATACTTAGTTAGCATACTTAAAATTTACTCGTACCTGACAATATCACTCGTTAAAATGACTCGCAGAACCATCTTTCACTATAAAACTTTTAAAAGAAAAATAAATACCTTCAACTTTACTAAAAACTAAAAAATATTTTACCACTATAGCTTCCCTCTGAAGAAAATCTAATTAATCTTGCATCTAAAACTTGATATGAACATCTAAAAATTAAAAAATACCTGACTTGAAAAAAAAAACTTAGAAATATTTTTATTTACATATATCGTATAATATCTATTTATGTATGTCTATTAATATCAGAAATAGGGCGGTTAGTGTACTCTAAAACTGAAAGCCTTCACACTAAGAGCGGTTATTGCAAACTCTTTAAAAAAAAGCCTCTAAATTGCTAGGAGCGGTACTCGTGAACTCCATAAAAAAAAGCCCAAAACACGAATATTAATTAAAATAATCTTTTGTATACTAGGTAATTCAAGTCAGTCGTCAATATAGCTATAGCAAACTAAACAATTAAAGTTTACTTATAGTTAACTCTATCGATACCTTAATAACTTCTCTAGTCACCTAGACTACAATCGCTACCTACAATCTCTTGGTCCAAAACTTGTATACCACTACTTACTCTCTTTGACGTACTAACTAGCAAAATAGTTCCTTATTTTGTTAGCTTTTCTTTTATTTTGCTGCTTTTAAGTATTGTATCTAACATTCTTAACGGCAAAATGGAGAACCCACCGGTATTCTTGCCGTCTGTATAGGTGCCACTAAAGCATTTATACAGCGATACCGGACTCTTCACAGTACGCCACAAGTCTTATTGGGAACTTCAGACCATAGCATCCTGATTAAATTAATTTTACACTCGAGCCTACTTAATGTTAACATATTAGACTCAACCCTGGACGGGGAAGGTGTAAATTATAACTAGGATGCTAGAGAGGTCAGCGAATTTTCTTGAGCAAAAATTCTTAACTGAAAAAGGGGGTATGTAACGTTCCATGATCGTTACCTACTCCCAAATTCATGGCAAATGGCACATACGCTAGAAGCCAAACTTAACGAATAAAAAAGGTCACTACTATGACATAAACATTGTTGACAGAATGAAGGTGACTGACGTAATGTCAGTCAGTTTCATTCCGCTATGCAAAAAACAATTTTGTTCTAAGACAAAGGAATTATAAACTCAGTTTTAAAAGATTCGGGTATATAAATATCGAATTCTTTCTAGAAGGAATAGGCTATATATAGGACTCGAAATAAAAACTGGGTCATACGCGCAGTTGACTACAGTGAAAAAGTCGCTCAGAACTTAACCTTATATCTTACAATCAACTGGTTAGCCCGTCTTCAATCGGGTAAGTTTACGTGAGATGCCTTTTAAATGTGTTAATTGTGAAATCTGTCTCGACAAATAATGCTAATCGTTATTTGTCAATTGAATTATCATCAGCCACCTGTGTTCTAAAACGCAGTGCAAGTGCGTTTCATATCCGTACTATCTGCGGATGTGGACGCGCGCCGTACTTACATTATAATATAATTGTGTTCTAAGCTCTTAAAGCATTCTGTAATCTTGGATCCTTCCGATCAAAAACTGTGTTTTAACGCCGGTACCACGTCATGTGAGGCGGGGCCTAGTCCGATCTGCCGTTATCTTCGGGATCTCACACGACGTGGCCGTGCGGCTCTTGAGTACTGATCCTCATGCGTAGTTTCTTCGACGCATTTCAGGCTCCTACCCTCTACGCCAATTCTCCGACCACGTACGAGTCGCCACGCTGTCGTGACGCTACGTCTCTTCCCTTCTACTACGTCGGTCGTACTCCGGCCACGCACAAACTTCTGGAACTACTACGCGCAGACCGCACTCCGGTCACGCCTGAAAAGCTCACGAAGCCTCTCGTCGCTGCGCTGCCTGCTGACATCCTACGTGCCACGAGCCGCGTCGAGCCACGCGGCGATCGTCGCCCCAGCTCTTCAAGCTAAGTCTCAAAACAAGGGACCAACACGTTTTTTTATCGCCATCACCTTCCGAGTTCACACGACCCTCAGTCTCCTGTAAATTCATTCTTACTTTATTAAATCTTAACTTATACTATCTTAAACTCTTTCTTTTGAAACTCCTACCCACTGCTAGGTAGAACTTCACCAAGCTTCACTTGGTGTACGTTTCACCTTGTTTCCTGAGAACTACAAACTAGGCATCTTCAAGGCTAGAGTGAATAGATGTCTTCTAGATCAACGTGTTCCATCCTCGGCCACTCCATCGCTTACAATCAGGCGAGTTGGTGACCAAACGTAGATCTATTCTGTATAAAAAAAAAATTGATATCAGAAACTGAATTAACTAAAACTTATCTCAATAAATATTTAAATTGTTTTAATTTAATTAAGATAATCAGCACCCTGTTCTGAAGCAGATATTTAAATCCATCAATCGAACATCTGCCCGGCTGGGAATTCAACCCGGAACTATTTTATTTCATAGAAAATTTGCAAATAAGCGTCAAGCTACCTGATAGTAAGCCACCTTCTGGTTGGACAGACGTGACACTAAGGAATGTGCGACTAGATGCGTCTTCCTCCTGGTTTATGTAATTTCCTTGGCTAGAACAGCTGAGAGCCAGATCTGGACCTTCAAGCTTTCAGCAAAATTTAATAAGTAGGAGTAAGTAAGGCCAGTTAAGTGAAAAATCAGAGAGGAACTACACTTAATATTAATATATGATTTTTGAAAGAAGGAATCGGTTTTGGAAGGCAAGATGACATTTCCTTCTAAAATGTAGAAAGGAATAGCTTCCAAAATGTTTCCTTTCAAAAACATTTCCTTCCAAAATTTGGGAAAATAAACTACATCATGACTTTCAAAACCGATTTTTCTTCTTCAAGACACAGCACGAAAGTCAAGATTTTTTCAGTGTATCGCAAAAGTACCGGGTATTTTCAACCCGATATTATAATGGTTTGAATAAACTTTAAAAAAAAAAAACACTGCAGCAAACTTGTGTGTAATAGCATAAAAAAGTTGTAAATATATTTAACAAACCATAGACTAAAGTGTCCAGCATGCTCCACCGTAGACCGCATCATCGCTTAACATCAGGCCATTTGGCGGTCAAAACAATTACAAAAAAAAACTAAATAGATCCCTGACTGAATTAAATCTAAATCTAAATTAAACTATGTATATACATATTTAAAACTATAAATAAAAAACTGCATCAAGGTTATAATTGTCATCAATCCCAAATGTTCAACTTCGATTTGAAATTTCAATTAGAATTTCAACCGAAATCGATTTGCAATGTCTGTTCTATTTCCACAGTTCCATGCAAATCATGAGCGTTGAATTTGGGAAATTGTAAATTTAGCAGCGCTCATTCGCTCACATACAAAAAAGAGAAAATCATCATACAAGTACCTACAGTTTCTTTTTGTTTCCTCTTTTCTTTTGGCTTCGCGCGTCTTGTGCAATTACTTAGTCAAGAATTTTAACATAGTAAAGTTTTATAAAACTTTATTTAATTTAAGTACAAAGGTATATGAGACGAAGAAAATAAAAAGCCCTAATTATTACTTAAAGTTTTATTAAATATCGTCAAACAAGTCATATTCACAGGCATGCTCAAGTAAATCACAACCAAATTCAAATCATACCCTAGTCAAATGATGGCAACTTTACTAACAAGTATAAATTACGAAATTAAGAAAAACCCGTTGTAAGAGCTGATGACACCCTCAAATGGCTGAACAGATTTTCTTATATCATAGCTAAATACAATCTCGATCAAGTCACCTTTCAACAAAAAAAAAACCGGGAAAGTGTGAGTAGGACTCCCACCCTGAGGGTTCCGTACGAACTTAATAAATACGTATGTATTTGTATATAGTTCATCCATCCCGGGTAGCGAGTCTCGACGAAACATGGTTAAAAAAGTTGAAATATTGATGGACAAACTTAACATTGTAGTTGACAAACAAGTGCTCCCATACATACCAAATACAAATATATTTTTTATGTGATGTAACTTGGAATTAACAACTTTCGGACTTTTTCCTTTACGTGTGCTGTGAGACTTGCCATCTTGCCATATTTAATTATTCTAGACCAACGCGAAGTACCCTATAGATTGTTATATCCCTTTAGTCTTCACAGACAGACGAACAACAAAGTAATCCTATGACGGTTTCTTTTTTCCTTTTGAGGTACGGAATCCTAAAAATAATAAATCAAAATCATTTCAGCTGTTTGGGTGCTACGATGCTCCCATGATGTGATGCGATGTGATCTGACAGATACACCGACACATACTTTGGACAGTTTGCATCGAGGATAAAAAAATAAACTTGATACAGACCAATCTTATCTAGAGTTGTTTTATAAATTAGAACTAAAGTTTTTCACACTAGACCATCTGTTTTGTTCAAGTAAAAATACGCTGGGTTTTCATACAAGTTGGCGTGCCCACGGTATCTATTCTGTCAATGGTCTGTGAATTTTGAGTTGTATTTTTTTCACTTGATTTTTGAACGTAAAAATTTTACTTGCCCCATTTTGTTCTACTCCGCTGCGTTATCCCATAACGAAGGGAAGTGTCAATATGTCACTTTCCCGTAAATTTCCACTCCAGCGGTTATCGAAATCCATAAAAAATTGCGTCCTTTGAAACAAAAACGAGGAAAATAATGTATTGGCTTTGAAGGTGCTTTTTATGCCAACTTTTACCCGTCTGGTTATACAAATATTTTTTTAAAAAAGCTACGGAGATTAGGTAAAAGGTATTAGAAGCCAAATTATACTTATACTATTTTGGAAGTTGACTCCTGCATTTTATTTTATGTATAAGAAAATTGCTTTTATAAGCGAAAAGGGTAAACGAAGCGAAAAGGGTAAACTAAGCCAAAAGGGGTTCATAGTACCCAATACCCATCATTATGAACAACTTTTACTATAAGACCAACCCTTAAATTGCGAAAAAAATATCAGCTGCTCCATACATTTTGTCGAGTGTCAATGACCATTTTCTATGGAACAGCTATATTTTTGTCGCGATTTCATAGTTGCTCCCACAGTAAAAGTTTTTCATAATGATGGATATGGGCTAATTTCAGCCGCCTATTAGAACCTTTTTGCTTAAGGGGACTGTTCCCGTCGGCAGCTCTCTTGCTCGCACATTTTCACATTATTGAAGATATAAAATCAATGAGTGTGAGTTTCCAAAAAATAACAAAATCATGTCTTGGTGTCTATCGTAACATTTCTATCCTTAATCCAGATAATATCAATTGAAATTGATATAATAAATAATAATAAAGTCAAAAAGTAAAAACTATAGGATCCCAAACGTATTTTTTTACATATTTTTGTATGAATTGCATACAAAAATTGCATGCTATAATGTAAAAATGCTAATACGTACAAACATCAAACTTGGCACGACCATAGCATACACTCTAAAGTATAACAACAAAAAAACATAAATAATGGCGAAGTACGAGTCGGTGATAAATTTATTATATATTCATTACCAAGTTATAACTGGTAATTCGGTTCCTTGTGGGGTGTAGAGGTCCGCTAAGAAAGGATTTAGCGAAAGGGCTGAATTAAAGGGGTCAAATGGGGACTGAAAGCTTATAATATGAAAGTCCACGCGTACAAAATCGCGGGCAATAGCTAGTATAATATATTTCTCAAAATCACAAACATCTTTTCTCACTGCATCTTTTTTTCATCCTCTTATATTTGATTCGGGTCAAACATGTAGGGCGAGGTACGAACCTGTACCCTAATATAAATTAATTCACCACAATGCTTAAAGATGAGGGTTGGAAATAGGGATGGGACAGCTTCCCATTAAATTAAACCTATTCAAAATTCAAACCAAACAATACTTAGCATGCTTTATGTATATTACACGGATATTACTCACGTAAGATTAAGCTGGTCACTCCGACTATAGACTATCATATACTATTGACTATCGGTCACATAATATATGACTATAATTATGTAATAATCTTACGTGAGTAATTTCCGTGTAATCGGTATACATAAAATGTGCGAAAACCACGTCAGTTTCTATAGTCAAATACTTAGCACGTTTTATTAACTTCATTTCTTTCTGTTAGTACGATTAATTCAAATATTAAAATAGTTATTTTTATCGCATAATTATAAGTACGTATTTTATTCAGGTTGATCGCCATTTTTATTATATATATATTTTTTAAATTTATGTCATCTCCATCGAGACTAAGAATCTTTTGATTATTATATTTCGCCGTGACCCATCGGACCCATCACTAGTTGTGGGATAAAAGCGAAACTCGACGAAAGCTTTGTAAAGTCTATTACTAGATTAAGCTTGCAATAGGATGGTAAAAGAATTAATGGGAAAGAGAAAATGGAGATGGCTAAGGATAATGGATAAGAGGTTTTGCTTTTAGCATCAGTGAATAAAAGCGCTAAACTGTGAAATTGTATATAATAATTATTATCCACACTCAACACAAAAATGCAGATTTGTTAATGTTTGTTTGTGTTCTTTTCGCGACTGATTTTTATAAAGATTAAGTTTTAATTCACAATGGCATCGATTCTGATGTACTCTAAACTAAAACAAATTCAACAACTCTAAAATTAGCCATCCTTCTCTCACATATTAAAATGAAAAGGGAGGCTGAAAATTTTAGTCCTGTCAGATTGGTTTAGTTTAGTGAGTGGTATGACAGAATCGACGCCAATATCACCCTATCATGTTCCCACTGCTGGGCCACAGGTCTTCTCTCAGAGAGAGAAGATGGAGCCTTTATATTCCACAAGGCTGACTTAGTGCATGTTGGTGAATTTCATAATGTCTGAACTTTTAAGGTTCTTGGACGTACTGGATTCCTCACGATGTTTTCCTTCACCGTTTTTGAACGATGGCATTGAAACTGCACATAATTTATTTAGGTATTAAATGAGTCATTGGTGCAGGGCCGAGGATCGAACCGAGTGCCGTTAGATGCTAACACATAATGCTACCGCTTGGCCACCATTGTTGTCAAAGTTTGAATTACCTACAAATTTTATTTAACGATTACTTTTTTTAAACGAGATAGGCTTGCGTTTTTAGGCAATGCACCGCTAATTCATCGGGAAATTGTTGGCATAGAAAAAAATTGAGGTATCTAATTATCCATAGGCTGTGCTGTCCTGTTAGCCGCTGACGGTGACGTCAGTCGTACGGCTAGCTATTAATGAGGGCTTGAATTAGCGCTAAAACATCTGACATCTTCCCGTACAAGATACCAAATTGCCTAAAGACAAGGGTCTTTGACCACTGTGTGTTGCCAGTGATGATTTATGGCACTGAGATGTGGTCCTTAACTGTAGGCCTTTTGGAAAAACTCAGAGTCACACAGCGGACAATGAGACAAGAGCTATGCTCGGAGTTTATGCGCATATAATCCGGAACGTAGATATTCGCCAAAGAAACAGAGTCACCGAAATAGCTGTTAAAATTTGCAAGTTGAAGTGGCAATGGGCAGGCCACATCGCTCGAAGAACCGATAACCGTAGGGAAGAAAGGTTTTCAGTTGAGACCACGAACCGGAAGACGCAGCGTAAGTAGGATGAGAGTTGCGAGCATCCAGTGGATGCAGATGGCAGGCTTTTGTTCAGTGTGGAGATTAAAGGGGGAGGCCTATGTTCAGCAGAAGACGTCTTCTGGCTGATGATGATGATGACATGGTCAAATGTAGTTGACTAAAACACTAAATCACTTTTCAATTAATACCGTGTAAATCAAGCATTATGAATCAGTTCACCTTGATACCGGACCGGTGCCCGACTGTCTGAGCCGCCAAGGTGAAGCCCCGGCCTCGTATGTTAGCAAATATCGTAGCATCGACCAAGTTTCCAACGCACAAATTGCCAACAAGAACTCTGACTATATGGTATAATATTTACGTAGGAAACAAGTATGTGTGTTAGTCTCCAGTTCAGTAAATATTTTTTATTACAAGCTTTGGCAACCGGCTATTCATTCGCAATAGGGTATTTGACTGATTTTACGAAACCATCCTAAATTGTCTATACACAGACACAGACGAAACCAGGTGATACAGGTACACACAAAAGGAAAAGACGTGAAATAAACATGTTTATGAATTGCCAAGAACTTTCTAAGCGAATAAACAAAGGCGACATTCCGATAAGTGGTTTTACAAAGTTAAAATGTATTGGCAACATTGGTTCAGGAATAACAAAGGGGATTGGGAAAATTAGGCTTTCCTTTTAAAGGGAATTAGACTTTGTTAGTAGTTACGTAGTTAATCTGTTATTTGTATAATTAATCCACTCTCGAAATTCGAAATTCAAAACAAAAGTTCTCGAATGTGGTTTAACGGATCACGAGACTCAAGTGGAGATGGGTGGGACACTTGGTCAGAATAAAAGACGATGGACCAAATCAGCCACAAAATGGAGGCCGCAGAACGGAAAGCGACTACCGGACAAAGACAAACCACTAGCCTGCTGGTGCGACATCAGTAAGGAAGCAGGAAAGCAGTAGACGAGACTGGCATAGGACCGGAAAAGATGGCGTGTTAAAGAGTAGACCTAATCCAGCAGTGGGTGGAAAATTGTTGATGATGATGACTAAGACTACACTTACGGTGCTTTCCCCATCCTAAAGGTGGCAAGGATAGTACGTTGCTTGACATCGGTGATCTTAGATTACAGATCTGCGCTATCAGCTCTAGAATACAAAACCTTTAGCAGTAACTAACAAAATGTTCTTTCCTTGAATAACAATACAACTTCAGTTTCAATGCTGCGAAAGTTGGCACAACTCTGGCAATCAGTGAATCAAAGGTCACTGTCATGGCATCGATTTTGGCACCCCATCGCATGACATCGCCTTCTTTCCGCCGAACTAGGAACCCTTCAGTTCATTTTATTATCGACTTTATTTAGATGGTATGTATAATCTTATTTTGTTTTCGTATATTTCGACGTATGACGTAAGAGTATGTGACACATAGAATATTATAGTTCTAGCGAGATAGCTGCGTGCTTTGATATCAACCTTCAGGAGTGAAAACGTGGTGGAAACCTTCAAAGTCAGCCTATCATGTTTCCACTGCTGGAACACAGGCCTTCTCTCGAAGTGAGAGACAAAGGCCCCTAATCCACCATTCTGGCCGAGTGTATGTTGGTAAATGTCATATGTGATAGAACTTTTGAAATTTTTGGACACATCCTCACTACGACCTTAACGGTTGTTGAACGATGGCACCTTTCAATTCAAATTAATTTATTTCAGGCTACGTCACCCATACTATAATTACACAATTTGACAATAATAAAATCACACAAAATATAAACTAAAATAATGTCAGAAAAATCAATTAAATGTCAAATTAAATTAAACAAACACACACCTATTATACTGCACACAATTTGTATAAGTACTAAATAAGACATTGGCGCAAGGCCGATAATCAAACCGAGTGCCGTCAGATTGTAAAGCGCACCTGCTAACGCTCGGCTACCATCGCTAAACCATTGGCCAACATCTCTATAAACGATCTATAATCAATCATCTAAAGGTTGTCTGGAAGACATCGCTTTTAACGATAAGACTGCCTCTTGGTACCTATTTATAACGTATTCTTTAGGGTTCCGTACTCAAAGGGTAAAAACGGGACCCTATTAATAAGCCTACGATGTCTGTCTGTCTGTCCGTCTGTCTGTCTGCCCTACGTATTAAAGTCTGTATCTTTTGAACCGTAATAGATAGCCAGTTGAAATTTTCACAAAATATGCAATGTTACGGCGGGTTAACTAACAAATAACTAACGACTACTAAAAAAGTCAATAAGTAAAAACGAAAGGGGGGTCCTCATACAACAACCATATTTTTTAACGTATTTTTGTATTAACTCTAATGTAAAAACGGTAATATTTACAAGCATTAAACTTAACATGATTATAGTATACACTCTAAAGTATAACAACAAATAATAAAAAATGGCCAAGTGCGAGTCGGTGACAAGTTTCTGTTCATTACCAAGTTGTAACTGGTAATTTCGTTATCGAATTTTGTGGTGGTACGGAACCCTCAGTGCGCGAGCCCGACTCGCACTTGGCCAGTTTATCAATCGTCAATAAAATGTTACTTTATTGTAACATTTTCGTAGCGAAAGCCACTAGATTTAAGAATATTTCCACCAAATCCTGGGCGACGTGCGTGCGCCTTCCTTCCTTATTAGAGATCGGACGTGCCACCAGAAATCCAATATGAGTTGGCGACAGATGTCCCCTGAGATTTTATCTCTATGATATATCTCGATCTCGCTCAGATAAATTCCCGGCCATTTCGGAGACAATGTGTCTGAGTTCTGACCGTTTGGCCTTGACACAAAATGATATCTTATATTTGCCATTACGAATCTATTCCGGGTGTCAGGGCTTCCAAATTTATGGCAAGGTGAAAGAAAAACAGGCGTGTGCGAGGTAAAAGTTCATTTTTATTATCAGCAAAATGTCTGGGAAACTATTTAGGATCAGTAACTTCTTGGTAACACGTTCCTTTCTTTATAAAAAACTCCGACAGCAAAAAAATCGTATTTCGTAAACGAAACATCTGGTTAAAATGAACTGCCAATTCTAACTGATATCTGTTTAATGACTAGCTGTTGTCCGCAACTTAGTAAAGTAAAGTAAAGTAACTTAGTGCTCGTAGACTTTCATATAAACAACATAATTATAAACTTTATTTACCACCTTTAATACGCCCCTTTCGCAAAACCCTTTCGTAGCGGACCTTTACACCTCATAAGGAATCTAGACTGAACAGATTTCATGATGATTCAGTTCATCATCATCATCAGCCAAAATACGTCCATTGCTGGACATAGGCCTTTCCCTTAGAACTTCACATTGAGCGACAGCCTGCCATCTGCATCCACTGGATGCCCGTGACTCTCACGATGTCATTGGTCCATCTAGTGGAAGGCATTATGGCCTACAATAATTCAGATAAATCAACTTCATTCTAAAGTTGAATATCTAAAATATACGTACTTTAATTTTATTAAACACAATATTATTAGTCTAGAATACTATATGAATTTACATTTCAATTAAATAATATTAAACTATAAATAAAAAACTGCATTGAGGTCGCTGTCTTCGGGTAAGGTGCCCAAAAAGCTGGCGACATTACCACGTTGGATGGCCAAACTTATTCTTTGGCCAAGGTAAGTACCAGCTCTTTGGTCACCTGTCACATCTACGAGGCGTTAGAGTTAAAGTTATATGATTATTTATGGGATATCAACTTCATTCTGTTTGATTTCCATCGTATCGGCACAAAAACGTCATTACAAAAATTTTAAATAACGCCATAGTACTGACTGTAAAAACTTTTCGAAACCGGTGGGCCATGTGAATGAAGTAAACATGCCATTAAATTACGCTCGCTACTTCGAGAACTGCGACACGCTGGGTTTTCATACAATTTATTTATTTATTTATTTATTTATAGAGATACGCCAACAGTGAACATATTACACATTCTTAAAAAATACAAAAAATTTATACATACATAGATCTGATATGAACACCTTTTACAGGCGTATACAACATTCGCCAAAAAAGTGGTTAGACACTAAAACTATATAATCAAATAACATAATTATATGATATTCTTAATATTATTTGTCTCTAGTTAGAGACTTTACTATTTTGTTTTTAAAAACATATAAAGAATCATTAAATACATCCAGATCACTCAAGGAAACGTTAAATTCATTATAGGTGCGACATAATCTTTGTGTAGGGGAGTTAAGTGCCAAATTGGTTCTAGCAGCTTGCCGCCAACCTAGAATTCGAGAAATTCTGTGCCTCGGATAGTGGTATGGAACGTTTAGAGAGATTTCTTTTAAAATAGATGGACAGTCAATAAATGCATGGATCACTTTATGAAGAAACGTTAGATCGCGGATTTTTCGCCTGTCTCGCAAGGTATGCATTTTAAAATAACTTAGACGACTTTCATAAGGACTTCTGTGGGAAATGCCTTGGCTGGAGAAAGCCAATGATCTAGTAAAAGCACGCTGGACGCCTTCTATGCGCTGAGAATGTACTGCATAAAAAGGATTCCATGCTATGCTCCCGTACTCCAGACAGCTGCGTACCATCGAATTGTAGAGTATAATTTTCGTGAGAGGAGATCTAAAACTTTTAGTGTTACGCCTAATAAAGCCAAGTAACTGTGCTGCCTTTTTTACGGTTACGTCAATATGGGTCCTAAAAGAAAGCTGGCTATCAATAATTACTCCTAAGTCTCGTATTTCACTCACCTCCTGAAGAGTAGCTCCATTTAACATGTATTTAGTATCAATAGGTAATTTCTTACGAGTGTATTTAATATAAAAACATTTTTGAGCATTGAGATGCATTCTATTTTCATCACACCATACTTTTATACCGTTAATATCGCTCTGTATAAGATGGCCGTCGGTAGCAGTATTTATTGATCTATATATTTTAAGGTCGTCCGCGAACATTTTAAAATTACAATGTTTAATATGAGAAGTGATGTCGTTAATAAATATCGAGAAGAGTATGGGTCCCAGGTGCGATCCCTGTGGTACCCCAGACTCAGCAAGAAACGTATCAGACTTGAAACCGTTAATGAAGACCACTTGCTGCCTTCTCCAGAGATAAGATTGAAACCATTTTAAAAAAGATCCGTAAACACCGACCCGTTCCAACTTAACTAATAACAATGGATGACTGACTTTGTCAAAAGCGCTGCTAAAGTCGGTATACACGGCATCGACCTGGCGCCCCTGATCCAATTCCTGAGATAACTCGGACACAAAGACGGCCAAGTTAGTCTCAACCGAACGGCCTTTTTTAAATCCATGTTGATGCTCAGACAGAAGGTGACTGACGTGACGAGATATTATGGGGCATATTAGAGCTTCAAATAATTTAGAAAAACACGACAAAATGGAAATTGGCCTGTAATTGTTAATGTCATCCGCCATTCCCTTTTTGTGCAACGGTATAATCTTGGCTTTTTTCCATTCGTCAGGGAATTCCCCAACATATAAGGAACGATTCATAATTAAAGTCAACGGCAGAGCTAAGGCAGAGCCGCAACGTTTAACAAGTAATGGTGGGACTCCATCGGGACCTGGACCCTTGAGGACATCTAATTGTTTAATCTTTTTTAGGACTTCACGCTCTGTAAATCTTACGATGCCTATACAATTATGTTGATGATCGTTGTGAGGAATGACATCATTGGAACCATTCCGAGCATGGCTATGAGACGTAAATGCTTTTGAAAAGTTTGTGGCAAAAAGATCGGCTATTTTCTGACCAGAGTCAGCAATTTTATCACTCAAATGCATCTCGGCGGGAAATGAAGAGCGTTCCTTACGTTTATCTTTTACATACCTCCAGAAGTCCCTAGGATTTTTCGCTATACCATCCTCAGTTTTCTTCACGTATTCGGTATACAAAGTATCATATAACCTATGTGCACGCTCTCTCAAAATATTGAATTCGAAAAGATCACGGGGATTTTTATATTTATGATATTTTATTCTTACTTTATTTTTCTCAGCAAGTAATTTAACTAGGTTTTTGTTAAACCAAGGTGGGAATCGTTTCTTGTTAAATTTTTGTCTTGGGACATATTCATCAATTAAACTCTTAATAATGCTGTAAAATTTAGAAGTCATTTCATTTACCGATGCACACTCGTTTAAAACTACATTCCAGTCAGTATTATTAAGTTTCGACGCAATACTGTCAAAGTCAGCTCGATAATAATTTAATTCAGGAGACACCTGAGGACGGAGATATTTTGGTTCGCTATTAAGCAAGGTGCACAACATGGGGGGGTGTTTAGGGTCGAGTTTACTTATGTGATCTAGTGGTTCTGTCAAGGAAATAGCACTTAATGTGCTAATGGCAAGATCTAATGTTCTATCATCTTCATTACACAAATCGCTAAACTGAAACATGTTAGAAATGGAAACAAAGTCTACCAATGCGTTTCCCAAAGAATTTCCGTAGTTAGAAGGTTTTGTGAAATTGTGACATTTGGTCCACTTTATAAAAGGTAAATTGAAATCCCCAACTATGACAACTTCATCGACCTGATTTATATAATTAATAGCGTTATCCAAGAATGCACTCAAAACATCTAATTTGGCTGGAGAAGGGATATAAACTACACAAATCGCAACTTTTTTAATTTTATTCCCGATTTTCATCTGCACAACGACCCAAATATCCTCAGAACTGGATTCCCAATTTTGCATCCGACTAGATTCAAACTTGCGTGATACCGCTAACATCACTCCTCCACCATCACGCTTAGTAGTAGAAGAACTAGAGCACAAACGGTCGCGCCGATAAACAACATAGCGAGAATCGACAATTTCACTACTGTGCACGGTCTTATTAAGCCAAGTTTCAGAGAAGGCTAATAAATCATAAGAATTCTGAAGAATATTGCTGAAAATCGTATTTGTCTTTGTTCTCATACCACGTACATTTTGGTAATAAAGAGTAGCCATTTTTATATATTAAACACCAGAAACACTGCTGAGTGGAAATAGAACTATCTTGTGAATAATCAACGTGTCAACATGAAGAATTTACTGTCCATAGTGCGTATCTGAAGAGCTGAACTGTTTTCATCCTTTCTGGTATACACGCGACCATCTCGTACCCAGACGAACTTGTAAGCTAATTCCTTCGCCTTCTTACGAACAGCCGCATGAAGAGCTTTATTGGCTGGACTCAGGTGCTCGGATACAAAAACTGGGACACAGTTCCCACTAATTCCAATGTGGGGAGAATTAATTTTATTTAAAGCATTTTGCTTATTGAATCTCTGAACCCCGGCAAGCAGACTGTCTCGAACAAGTCGCGTTCGCAATTTCACAATTATTGTGCGTGGTCTATCAGTATCCTTATTCAACTTTGCCACTCTAGATGCGTAGATAATATCTACATCGGTGATGGGAAAATCTACAGTCTTTGCCAGTTGTTCCGCTATTTTGACCACATTTTCGGAGCGACTCTCCGGAACTCCGTTTACTTCTATGTTACACTCGCGCTGGTGCTGTTCTATAAGATTCAATCGGCTGGTTACATCTTTCTCCAGATCGTAAACTTTTGCCTGAAGCTCATCATTGTTTTTCAGGAGTTGTTCGATAACAACTGATTTTTCTTCCAAGTTCTTCTTAAGTTCTTCGTAGCAAGTGTTAAAGAAAATCAATGATTGCTCAAACGACGACACCTTGTCACCAATACTATGAAGTTCGTTAGTTACGCTTATTAGTGCTAATTTCATTTCCTCTCTTATAATAGAGCGTATATCAACGTTGGAGTCAGAACCTTCATCGGGAATATCATCAGATGACTTACGGCGAGGCTTCGCTTTCGAGGCATTGCGTAGAGTAATGTTCGACGATTCATCCGAAGCTTGCGCTACTGGGCGTATAGGCGTGTTCGTATTGTCCATTTTAGGTTGCTTACTTACACAAGTAGGACATTTCCAGGCTTTTTTCTTATCCGGGGAGAACTTGTTAAAACGATTCGCAGCAATATTGCAGCAGTCAAGATCGAATACTGAACTGCACAGGGCGCATCTCATAAACTCCTTAGTTTTAATCTGATTACGACACCCCGCACAAATTGGGGCCATCGTGGTTTCCCTGATAACGTTCCTCAGAAAACAGATAATTTATTGTATCAACCACTGCTCGGTAGACTGCGCCTGCTCGGTTTGGTACAGCAACAGCCTCGTTTAGAGGTCAACCAAAAGTGAGCTTGCCTGATTTGCATCAGTATCGGCAAAGCGTTTGAAATAATTATATTTTGGTTGAACGATTGTTCCTGATGAGTTTTTATGAGCAATGTAACAGCCAGTACTCTGATTAGGCACTTCATAAAAGTTCAAACAAAAAAAAATTCAAAATTTGATTTTGTCTTGTAATAGTGTGTACAGAAACACTCATTTAGCAAGCAATGCCATTTAATATTGTCGTAGGGTTGTCTTGAACCACAGACTTTAAACACTGGTTAATTTTTTTTGCAATAATCCATCACTCTTGACAACAACATGTTGTGAATTGTTCGTAAATACAAGCTAGCGCCGTCTACAAACGTAATGATGGTTTGCACTATGGGTGGTTCAGGCTGAATTAACACTTCACAACGACTATCACACACTTTTTCTATTTTTAATTCGAAAAATTAAACAGAGCAATGCTAAAAACGTCCTTCCACATGAATGGGTTCTACCCTCATCCGGCATTTGTCGCGGCATTTAACCTGATAATGTTGCTAGCCTGTCGATATTTTACAGAATGCACTACGGCGACACCAGTGATGACATACGGCACTAAAACGTGGTCTCTCACTATGGGCCTCATAACCAAGCTCAAATTCAAACAACGAGCTTTGGAGAGAGCTATGCTCTGGGTTTCTCTAAGAGATTAAATCAGAAATGAGGAGATCCGTAGACGAACGAAAGTCACCGACATAGCCCACCGGATTAGCAAGTTGAAGTGGCAGTGGGCAGGGCACATATCACGCAGAACAAATGACCGATGGGGCCGAAAGGTTCTGGAATGGAGACCACGAACCAGTAAGCGCAGCGTAGGACGTCCACCCACAAGATGGACATACGAACTAAATGAGACCGCAGAGAAACGCTGGATGCAGGCTGCTTCCAACCGGCCCTTTTGGAGATCGATGGGGGAGGCCTATGTCTAGCAGTGAACGTCCTATGGCTGAAACTGCACGACCTAATGCTGCCAATACCATTCTTCCATAACAGTAGCAGACGCTCGACAAAAAGACACTCTTATGGTGGAAAATCCATTCTGACGCACTAAGCGTTTCCAATACACTTTTTAGAACCGAGGTGTAGAACTCCTTACCTGCACCTGTCTTTACGAACAGGTACAATCCTTTTTTTTATTAAAAATAGGCTTGCGCTTGGTTGCCAACTTGCCTGATGGTAAGCGATGATGCAATCTACGACAGAGCGCGCTTGTCGAGAAGAAACTGATTCACTCTCGACTTGAAGACTCCCAGATTGTAACTATCGGGGAATACCCATTCCGGCAGCGAATTCCACATACTAGCATTTCGCACAATAAAAAGACACTACACTATTTCCATTCGTTTATCTGAAAGCTGCAATCACATCGAAAAAAGTTGAATAAAACATTTTCTTTTGATATTTTACTGAAGTATTTCGGTACGTACTATAGTCTTCAAAACCCTAGCAAAAGTGATCAGAATTCGTGGTTTTAATTCAGCTTTTTACAATATTTTTGCCACCGTCAGAGCAAATAAATGCTTGGACCGAGTTTAAAGTTGAAATTGATTTGAAGAAGACACGTTTGCGATCCTTAATTTGTGTGTCTTGCGCCTTACACGCATGTCTTATATATGTATGCAAATTATTTCTTGGAGATAATTCACGTAATTTCGGTTTGACTTCAGCTATGCTGCATCGCCAATGATCTTGATGCACACCTACTCTGTCGCCCCTCTCTTCCCCGTCCCCACGACCTATATACCTACAACCCGCATGCAGTAATCTGTGTCAGTGCACATCGATCGATCCCGGCCATTGACCGCGCTTGTGCAGGAAATCCCAAGAGCCAAGGGCGCGTTCTCTCGTTCCCCTTTAGACAGGGGAGAAAGTTACCGCTAAGCTATAGCATTCAAAGTTTGGCAATTTTTATATAAATACTAGTAGCTACCTACAGTTTCACCCACTTTCCTACAGGAATCGTCATTTTCCGGGATAAGAATTAAAAATTGAAAATGTTTAAAAACCCGTTAAAAAGCTAATATAGCTGAACAGTCTTAAATAAACACTTTCGATCAATTCACCTTTAGAAAAAATAGGTTCAGCCGTTACGTAGCTACGACGCCACAGACAGACACATAAATATGCAGAATCTGCGTATTAATGTCTCTATGTATCTGATACACAGACACATAGATACACAGAAACTCCCCTCTTCTTGCGTCGGGATTGTAAAAACAACAGTTAAATTTTATTTGCCTGACCTTTCTCGATTCCATTTTGCCCGGTCTTGGCGTTGGCTACCCTTGATCTCTGGGAGCCATGGATGCTGGCGCGCCGTCCTGTCTGCAGCAGCTGACCTTGACATGGTGCTCTTGAAGGTTTCTGTTTACTGCTCAATAGTTTTCTCCTTGGTCATGGCTGTTTTGGAGGAAGGAGTGAGAAAATATCTTGACATCATATTTTATGAAGGCGTAGTTAAACAAAGGACTCTTTTATATCTTTATTTTGTTGATTGTGGATGATGGAGTGTCCGGAATAAATGGGTATGTACAATGAAAATAAATAGTTTGTTCCAGATTTACATCCATATTAATTAATTATAAAATTTTAAATTGAGTAATGGTCGTGTGCTACGCTCTCCATGTACGATGCAGGGGACTAGAGTGTCAGTTTCTCACCGCAGCCATCAGAGTATTGTCAGAGCGGTGCAGGGCGAAAGTCGACCGGCTGCTTTGTACCTAGGGTCAGGTCTGCGTGTTTTATCAGCTTGTGCCTTTGAATCTTCTTCCTTCATCTCTTTAACTTCTTTTGCTCTTTTTAGCGTTTCATATAGCTGCAGCAGTTTGACTGTTATTTCGGATACCAAACTAAACAAAATTTTCAGAGAGCACTATTTCTGATAGCAGTGTATTCATCATTCCCGCGATTTCAGAGTTTGTCTCAAAGTAAAAATTGTTTATAATGATTAATAAAATGCTATTCTGGAATATGTCTATCGTCTAGAGATGCACACTGTATTAGAGTCAAGGACGAAATATCTAGTGTGCCAAGAGTAAACAGTTCAACTTGCCAAGTAGCTTTAGGTTTATAGAGGTGGTCGGATGCTGCAATTTGGTTTGATGCAGGGTTGATGCAGTGCCAATTTATTTACCCTGGAAAAAGAAAAAAAATAACTGTGCCCGTTTATCTGTCAAATGTCACAGGGAAATTAAAAAAATATTTAATTGATACATACAATTATTATGTAATACATTATGTCATGTCATGTATTATTATATAGGTACTAAAAATGTTTAGTAATTTTTTTTACTTTAATTTTATTATAAGCGAAGATATTTTGTGTCTTGCTCTTTTGCAAAAATATAATGAATCTATCGAATTTCTCACTAAAAAGTGAGTTCAATAAACCGTAACTTGTTTCAAGTACACCTTTCATTTAGTTTTCAAAGAATCTTCGTCACAAAAAAGAGCTTCCTGATTTTTGAAGTAAAACACAAACAAGTTAAGTATTAAGATTGATAATCGAGTTTCTCTTTACTTCTAAAATAGAGCGTAGCACGGAAGCGTAATAATGTATCACTACGAAATTTCTCCGAATTAATTACCTACTTCGGAAATTCCTTTGTTCTTTTATCTCAAACGTCCTTTATTAGAATTTGATCTTTACTTGATTTTCAAAGCTTGCGACTGTATTATCACTGTATTATTTTCAGTACCTATTAAATTTCTTCCATTATCTCTCTTATCATAGAGTTTATTATCAATTTAATAAAGCCTGTAGTTATAATTCGAGATCAAATTACTTTTATTATAAATTTAAGGCAGGTTACTCAAGACTTCCGCCTTTCCAATAACCTGGTGATGTTTTTGGAACAGGTCTAATTATGATAGAGTTTAACGCAAGTTCTCTCAGGTTCAGTGTTGTGAGAACAATCGTAATGGGATAAATTAATTAGTACAATGTGTATAACAGAAAGGTGATGTAATTATGTAAATATAAATATTCGGGACATTTTTGCACACACGATCATCTGACCCTAAACTAAGCAAAGCTTGTGATATGGCTGCCAGGGACTGATGTATATACATATATATTTTTAAATACATACTTAAATAGATATTAACACCCAGATATAGAACAAACACAACTGTTCATCACATGACTGTTTGTCCTAGGTGGGAATCGAATCCACGCCCCCAAGCGCAGAAGGCAGATTTATTACCAACTAGACCAAACGGGCTATCTAAAAAATATAAAAGGGTGTTGATTTGCCTATCAAAGTGAACACCTTATCACACAAGTTTTTACACAAGTTCAATCCCCCTTTTGCCCCCTTTAATTCGGCCCTTTCGCAAAATCCTCTCATAGCGGATTTCTACACCCCATCATCATCATCATCATCATTTCAGTCGTAGGACGTCGACTGCTGGACATAGGCCTCCCATCGATCTTCAAAAGGGGCGGTTGGAAGCAACATGCATCCAGCTTTTCCCTGCGGTCTTTAGATTGACTGTTCAACCCCAAAAGTACAATAATAAATATTATTCTTGAATATGTCCGTCGTGTAGAGATATGTAGAATCCGTATATAATATAACTATAATTTTAACTATAGTGGATGATATAGATAATCAATAGGATTG
The DNA here is from genome assembly GCA_932305915.1 of Agriopis marginaria. Classification (NCBI taxonomy): domain Eukaryota; kingdom Metazoa; phylum Arthropoda; class Insecta; order Lepidoptera; family Geometridae; genus Agriopis; species Agriopis marginaria. The sequence continues at coordinate 11,340,696 of OW029914.1, read as the reverse complement.
ACATCACTATAAATCATTATATCACACTACGCAGTAAATTATTTAAATACCAGAATCTACATTTATTTTTAGGGTTCCGTGCCTCAAAAGTAAAAAATACGGAACACTTATAGGATCACTTTGTTGTCTGTCTGTCTGTGTGTCAAGACACTTTTATCGGAAATGCGTAAAGGTATCAAATTAAGCAAGTTTTTTGCTAGCCCATGTTGTCTCACTGCTGGGCAAAGGCCTCCAAATTTTCTTCCATCTATCTCTTTTCTGTGCAATGCCCTGCCATTCTTTGCAAAATACATTCAGATTATCTACTAACGTATGGCATCGTTAGTAGGATTACAAAATGAAACAAAAAAGGTTTACGTTTAAGCCTTTGGCGTCTCAAAGTTGTGTGAATATTGGGCATTAAGTTACGACCTTAACTGACTGATTGAACTGTCTCGTTAGTTTACTGTATACTCAAATTAACTGATATTCTGTCTGTCAGTTTGACTGATCGCTTTTCAGTTTGGATACGCTGAAAATTCAGTTAATGAATTTGGACACGAACACTATTGTGTACTGGCTTTATTCATGATGGTATTGAAATATCGAGTATTTCGATGAAATATAAGCCTCTATAACGAAACTAGCTACGTCCCGCGGTTCTACTCGCAATGTTCTTGTATTCCGTAATTTTTTCAAGACAGAAATATAATTCTATTTAATCTTTTTTCATGATTTCGATAATATAAACTAAACAAAATAAAAGCTAATACTAACACTACAAATACAGTTAGACTGCCCATAGACCGTTGAAATAAAATGCTCAAGCCCACTACCTGTTAGCAGCGTACCCAGCATGCTGGCGGCATTACCACGCTAAATGGCAATGCTTATGCGTTGAGCCAGAAAACACGCCTGCATTTAGGTCACGCGTCGCATTACTTCGATTTCGATCATTACCTTTTTTAATTTGTAGTCAAATTGGAGCTGAATTTTGAAATTGAATTGAAACCAAAAACCAGCTAGCATAATTACAATTATTGACAGAAAACAGCTCCGTAAAGGTGGTAAAAAATAATTTTATTAAATAAAACCTTAGTTACAATCAAGTGAGGTTTAGCCAAATAGTACCTAAAGAAGCCATGAAAAGGTATTTAAAAAAAAACATTCTAATATTATTCTACTGGGCTATATAGACTGTACTAAGCTGAAAGGTCATTGTACTCATCATTATGAACAACCTTTACTATGGGACCATCACAAAAATCTCGGGGGAAAAGTCGCTGTTTCATACATTTCGTTGAGTGCCAATGACCGTTTTCTATGGAAAAGCTTATTTTAATATAGATCAGGATATTTTTTCGCGACTTCAGGATTGTTCCCACAATGAAAGTAGTTCATAATAATGAGTGCAATAACCTCCTCTTGGTTTAGAACAGTCTATTATGCGTAACCCTGTATATATTTATGTTCTATTTCCGGAACCATATGTTAATGTTGAATTTAGTCATTTTTATGTTAGATCTGTATCTAAGTGATAACTTTGTAGTTGTACCATGGTATTTCTGACACCAAGAAATCTAGAGGAGAGGTATTAGTGTCATAATATGATTATTTTTACTTGATGTAACAAATACCTTCGTTTCGTTACGTTTCGTTTAATATATTTTAAACGAAACGTAACGAAACGAAGGTATCCTTTTGTATTGCATATCGAAGAGCAATAACTATTCAAATTCAACATCTCTTTGAACACAGAATATCCTATCCTAGGCTACATCCTTCATCCGCGGAAAATATTTCTTGATAACCACAACTTACTCTGTCTTCTTAAACGTCGACCCTATGGATACGGCTATATAGATCAATATCATCTGTAAGCGATCAGCAATCAATTTAGATATTTTCTCTGGGAATTTGGAACCTTATGCGACTAGAGATTAGGTTGGTTTTAACAAGTTGTGAGTGGCTAGGGGTGTCGATAGGAAATGGAATGAAAATTCGAGTGTCACAAAGACATTTGATGTTAAAGGAAATGAGTGGGATCGACGGTCATTAATGACGTAGAATTGATGCCAAAATTTATGACGAGTCCGAAGTGTGATTGATCGTTCCCATCGATATACAATACATCATCATCATCATCAGCCGGAAGACGTCCACTGCTGAACATAGACCCCACCTTTTAACCTCCACACTGAACGACAGCCTGCCTTTTGTATCCACTGGATGCCAGATACAATACATATAGACTCACAATAAAGCCAACAATAACCGAACCAAAACTCGGCGCACGCTACGAATTGCGCTGACTTTTTGGTTAGTAACAGGTAACTGCGAAACGACTTCAACGCCGCGCGATGCCAGGTACGATGACATAGCGGACAACTAAAGTTGAACACATAAGCGACATAACGTCTAAATTGGAGTAAATGCGGCATTGTGAAGTATATAATCGATAAAATGTATGTACAATGACGCTCGGACGTTTTTTGACTTTTTGAACTGATATATTGTGACTCTATAGGAATTGTATCTCGATGATACCCGATGATTTTGTACCCGTTTATTTTTCCTCTTACAGTGGCGTAAGTTGAACGTCAGTCACGCATAGCAATATTCGCGCCCGCACCATTATTGCAAACTTTTGCAATAATGGTGCTGCTTTATAGAACGTAATGTACCTATATTCGTACGCGTGACTGAAGCGCCACTGACGTTAGAAAATGGAAACCTAAAAACGAAAGCATACCGCAGCATACATTTGAAATTCGCTTTTGCGGTGCCAAGTTCATACTCATTTATTCATACGATCAGTATTTATGTCAGATGTAAAAATTCAAAATAGAAATGTCAATACAAAGTACTTAATAGTAAGTAAAAGCTAATAATAATTAAATATATTTAGGATGTTATTTTCAGTGTGGAGGTTAAAAGGGGAGGCCTATGTTCAGCAGTGGACGTCTTCTGGCTGATGATGATGATGATGAGGATGTTACTTTTAGGGACATAAATTCCTTATCAGTGTCGTAGTACGCTTGACTGATAAGCCAGTGTGCTAACCTTGCTTTAAATATAGACAAGTTCTGTGACCATACTCAAAGCGTTCCAAAACATTGGCATGGCCTCTTAAAACAAATGATCCCCCATAACTTGATGTTAATGAACGATTTGGAAATATACCAGTCATCGTCATAATGATTGTGGTTTATGGAGGAAGAAAAATGAAAGAGAATGCTTAAAAAGATGCTGATTTTGTACATTTATGAAAAGCATAATTTGAGCAAATTTTACAACCAAGCAAACATTATAAAAACGTTTTTGACCAGTAGGTACGTTTTTGGGAGTTTTTAAATGACAAATTGTTAAAATAAAATATATATATATATGATAATAAAAAAATTATGTTAGATTTTATAATATTAATAAAGTGTTTTATAAATTTTGCATGCCATGATGCTATGCCATGAGCATGGTGGTCTATAACTTATTTATGTAAACACATCTGCATGTTGCTCATGTTTCCGCAAAATAAATATTTTAAATTTGAATTTGAAAAATGCAAAATATTCTTAATAGCATCAGAAATAAATAGAACATTTCTGACAAAAGATCAGCTTATCACATCTCGTGTCGATGCTGACAATAAATAAATTATCTCCGTCAGTCTGTGGAACATTCTAGGTTGTTCAAACAACCATTCTACTTTCATGTCATTTACACGATATCTTTCAAGTACCACAAGTAGGGTTTCAATTAACTTGATATAGTGCGTGCGTTGTCACTTATATTTATTACGAATGTAAATTTAAAATTATTGTAGCATTAGTAAAATCTGTTCGCTTCGGCCGCTTACATGACCATAGTTTCGCAATCACAATTTTCATTTTATTTTTAATTGCGTTTAAGTCCGCTTTTGACCAGCATCTTGATCATTGATACCGGCGTCGCGGTTTTACCATCGCACCAGCTGCCACCGCCTGAAGGCTCATCCACACATCATAGATCAGTGGAAATCGCACACTGTGCAATCCACACGATCCTTCTTGCCTCATACCTGCAAAATGTGGAATGAGCTACCTTCTACGGTGTTTCCAAGAAGCTACAACATGGGGTTCTTCAAAAGGCGAGTTTATCGAGTTCTAAAGGGTCGGCAACGTATTTGTGATGCCTCTGGTGTTACAAGTATCCATAGGCGACGGTGACTGCTTACCATCAGGCAGCCCGTTTGCTTGTTTGCCACATATGGCTTTAAAAAAAACATCTCGCTTGTTGTTAAGCGACGATGTGGTCGAAGCTGAAGCACGCAGACTTAGAAGATACTTATTTACTCTGGCCTTGAAAAGGTCCAGATTATATCTGTCACTTGTGACCGAAGCTAATTTACGTTTTGTTTGATACTAGTTACGAGGGAAGACATATTTCTGTGTACGAAACCAGTCGCATCTTAACTGCAACTTCGTAACCAGAGACGAAGAAGGAATTATGTTGTGATAATTACGCAATACGCATGTCGTAAAAGTATGTATTTTAATCGTACTTATGTTACAAATGCAAACATACAAATTGTTTTTTAAGATCGACATGATTTTTGCATAGAAATAGTTGAAGAACCGGGAGTAAAATATAATTTATTTATACCTCGAAAAATATTCCCCGGTTCCTGAGGTAAAACCGCAGAGTGCAACTGTTTTAAAATAAAACGATTTTTTAACCTACCTATTCCATTTCTTTGGCACTACCAGAAATATTAGTATTAATAAAGAAAAAAAAAACACGACTGCAAATCTAATACTCAATCGAAAAGTCTAGCTATTTAAGATACAGAAATATGCAAACAAACATACTTACATAGATATACCTAAAAATAATATCCTCTTGGGTAGTCGGATTGTATTCGTTAAGCTTCGCGTATATTACAACCTTTTACTTTTAACTTGCATTGTAATATGTATGTACCTATGTTTCATCATCATCATCATCATCAGCCAGAAGACGTCCACTGCTGAACATAGGCCTCCCCCTTTAACCTCCACACTGAACGACAGCCTGCCTTTTGCATCCACTGGATGCCCGCGACTCTTACAATGGCGTCGGTCCATCTAGTGGGAGGCCTCCCTACGCTGCGTCTTCCGTTTAATAATACCTATGTTTATTCGGGTGGAATCTTGCAACTCAATTTTGAAACAGATATTATCTTCAACCGATTGAGCTGAAATTTGGCATACTTATGTAAGTTCTTTGACAATGCAATACTATGGTACCATCGAGCTGGTCTGATGATGGAGACAGAATGTGGCCATAGGAACTCTTAAACGAAACAACGTAACCCCGTCGAATTTGGGTTCGTTGGATTTGTCTTCTCAAGCACTTTGGTCCTATGTTCCATGATAAATTCAATATGGTGGACGCCCCAAGATGGCGGACAAAATGTTCTTATCTACCATCATGCTATGGGTATCCAATCAGAGGGTTTACTGACAAGAATATGAAAAAGCTTGTGTTTAAATGTATATTTTTTAATTAATAATGCTTATTTTATTTAAAAAAAAAACCAAAGAGAAGAGTTAAATGTGATTTATTTTAACTGCAAGGTGCAACTAGTGTTTCATTAACCAACAAAAAAAAGTACCACTAAGATAATATATTACTGTTGAGCATAAAAGTGAAACCATTTTTAGTACACCATTATTTCTCACTCCTCGTGATCAAAATAGACATCGTCTGTCATACTAATGTGAAATAGGGAGGACAATTCGCAGGATGCGTGTGTGTACAGTTTTTATTAGGTTTCATTATTTTTTATGACCAGGTTGCGGGCAGAATGGGAATGGGGTGCAAACGGGAATTAGGGGTGAAAAGGAACCGGGGGTGTTGGCAAAACGGGATTGTAAGGTTTATTGCGTATTTTGTGCTTAGTGTCAGTAGCTATACAGGTATACGCATATACACTGTACTAAGCCGAAAGGAGGTCATTGTACTCATCATTATGAACAACTTTTACTATGGGAACAACCCTGATATCGCGAAGAAATAAATAAATAAGTGAATAAAATTTAATAAATATTTACGAGTGTCAAAGTCAAAGTCACTTGTCACTGGTTGTTAGCGATTGCAGTAGGAGGGCCCTAATTGAAGTAGAGGGGGAGAGTATATATTGGCTCGTTCAGTGGCCGTCAGGACCCCGATCCGACTGCTCCTTGCAATAGGAAAAATTCAGTTTTTGATACAGGCGTCGGTTACCAGAGGTACACACACACACAGCGATCCCGCCGACGGCATCGTAGACCCCCAGGATCTGTTAAAAGATCGGTTAGATTCTCTCCAAATAATCAATCAGTTCAACAAACCGCTAAGACTCCAGGGCACACCCTTTCTGGGGTGCCTGGGCATGTCTGATTCCCTCTCCCGGCGATGGCCCAAGCCGAGGTTCGTAACTTCGAGGTGCCCTTGTGCTAGTCGCTCAAAACTTAAACCACCTAGTTATGCCGAACGCACTCTGCGTTCGCTAACTAGTCCAGCCAAGCTGTAGAGGCCAAACGGCCAACAGTATATAAGTCAATATAAAAAAAGCTGTCAGGACAGTCGAGCTGTGAATTTGTAGCCAAAAGGCTGTAGGATAAGTGCTGTGGTAGTGTGTGTGTGTGTGTGATTAGTGGTGTGGTTAAGTGCTGTGTGTGTCTAATCAATGAAAATATACTTATGAATACTCTACAGATTGATTTCCTTTACAATTAGTATAAATATGATGATTAGCATTATGTAAGCAGAAGGTTTCTAAATCTTATAATGAAAATGTTACCCATTTACTGAAATGGAAAGATGTGTAAAAGAGATACCCGTGAAAGGGATCTTTGAATGAGATGAAAAGGTTAAAAGCTGGTACTAATTAATCTATGAAGTGTTTATTTTACGTTTGTTCCTATCTTTTTGCGAAATTTCCTTTGAAGAGAACAAGGAAAGCTCTGTAACTAATGCATTTCCTGATTAAAGTTTAATTAGTGTACGTTGATTACAAATCTGGGGCCTTATCCACATTTTTTAGCTTAAGGCCCTCTTTTCCGACATATAACAATTTTGGTCATTCTAGTTTAAATGTGCCGACTTTCATGGTTAGCTTAAAATTATGAAAACGGCGTCATATCAAAATTGAATGTTTTATCTGGGAACCCCAGATAAGACCGAAACACGATTAAGGACATTTCGCTCCATAGAAATATATATACGAAAGTAACACTTATTTTGATTCATTCCAATACGTATTTATAAAATCATGCGATATCTTAATATACATTTCATAATTATGAAGGAAAACGCAAAAGTACATTGTACATTACAGCTACACTTTTCGAAAAATATGAGAAAAACCTCAAATATATAAGTAGCGAAACGCACGACTGTGCGTAACTTTAATAAATAAACCAAGTCTTATGATAACCAGTAGTAATAAGTTTTGCATAAAAGAGGTAAAACCTCGCCTTAACTGATTTTTATAAACTTAGTATGTTTTGTTGAATGTATAAGCTTGAGTTTGATCATCATTTCTCTTGATGTTAAGCAATGATGCGGTCTACGGTGGATTACGCTTGCCTAGAAAAAAACCGATTCTCTTTTGACTTAAAGATACTGATTGTATTTTTCGGAGAACAACTATTCAGGCATCGCATTCTACAGTTTTTTTTACTACTTTCACACGATGAAAGTAGAATCAAAGCATTTCGTGCGAGCTTTTGGAATATCAACCATGAAGCAGTGTCACCTTTTCGTGCCCGTTCTGGACATTTGATAGAACAATGGGCAGGAGGAAATTAGATAATGCAGATCCGATGCATACTCTCCAAAATGTATGAAATAATTTGATCCAGATATATCCTTAGCGCAATATCATCCACCAAAAATAGCGTAAAAGGGTTTTTAATAATAATAAAGGAAGAAACTTGTGTAGTGGTTTTTTCTCTATACTCAACTGGACCCAAAAAAGGCCTGATGCCGAATATCTCTACATAGTATAAATTGAAGTCGCTTTCCGCGTCTGTCTGTCTGTAAGTCTGTATGGCCGCTAACTCCTCCTAAACCACGCAACGGATTTTGATGCGGTTTTCACCAGCAGTTAGATACATTTTCAAGGAAGGTTTATAAATATAACTAGCGACCCGCCCCGGCTTCACACATAAATTACACCCGTGCGAAGCCGGGCGGGCGGGTCGCTAGTAACATATAAATTACATTTTAACCTAAAAAAACTGTTATTGCCGTTATAACTGATTTGGCTAATGGCTAATATCGCTAATATAATGTTTCATATCATCATCTGCCATAAAACGTCTACTGCTGAACAAAGGCTCTTAGAGATGGGTGTTCCCATAATCCCCACGCTTGGCAGGAAGCTTGGGGATCGCAGTACGTTCACTGTGTAATTATACGATGCTGCTGCCCATCCTCCGGTGGTTTTGGTCGCAGTTTTAGGATAAAACCCTGGGTCCCGGGTCCATTTTTATATATATATATATGTATATATATACTTTTTTCATTGCTAATTCTGTGTATGTTGTGATTATAACGCTATTGTTCTAGTGTAGTCCCTTAATTCTAAGTGTAGAATTAGGGTAAAGTAAAGCATTCCCGTTGGAGGGTCAGCCCACATCAAAGGAGCAGATTTACCCCATGTAGGTCAAAAACACTGGCTAATGCCGCGTACAGACTTAGCAAACGACCGCGAGCGAACTCGTAGAACCGAATTAAGATGTATGCGATGCTATACATCGCACGCTCATTCACAATTGCTGTTGTATCCACACCAAGGATCAATTTATACCCAGTTGGATTGGGCACACAAAAAATCTTTCCTAAAACGATTGAATTTAAACACTTACTAGATTTTATCGCGTGTAATTTACATTATTTTAATTTCTGACTACTATTTGATAGTTTAGTTTTATAAGAAAGGAATATATTTCTTTTGTAATTCACGTGCACATTTCAGCGTAAAAGAAGCATTACTTAGTCAACACAGCCGATCGCCTTGTCGTTTGCATCGAACGGAAATTTGGAGAAAATTTGCACTAGTTTCCTCTGATAGGTCCACACCAACTAGTTCAATCGCATTTATTTGCGATCGTTCGCTAGGTGTAGATACGGCATAGCTTATCTACTTGCGTGCTCGGTGGTCCCTACTTATGACATAAAAATGAGTTTTAGTTCCACTACGTAAAGCTTGTAGTACAGTGATAGTGTTTGATTGTGGTTGATAAAATAATTATTAAAAGTAAGGAAAATTTGCGTCATATCACGTCTACTACTTGGAAAAATACGCCATCTGTCGAAATGACAAATAAACTACGTCGCATCGTTTTCTAATAACTATCGGCCTTACTTATTAACGTTATTTAAGTTAAGCAAAGCTTAAAACTGCTTAATCTCTTTTTTTTTCTCTTTTTTCTTTTGTTGACGGAAGTTGTCACAACAATTTCCGTAAACGAGAAGTTGACAGTTTAAGCATTGCTTAACTCTTAAGTAACGTTTATAAGTAAGACCGTATATCGCGATGTATTTAGTAGAGAACGGGTTCAAGTATAACACCCGCTCCGCAATGAAGTCGGCGTGCGACTAAGTACATACTGATGTATCTTGTGCTCTATACCGAGTCTTTAATATTGAAAAAGTCCCACTGGCCTGGGGCCTTACGGCAAACCACTAACTCGGTATCAAACTAACGTTAAATCCGCTCAGTTGGAACGTCACGCGACCGCAAACCGTATCTGGGCGCGTTAAGGTTCACGTTCGCGGATTTAACGCTATTTTGATACCGAGATAGCCGGTGGCCGTAAGGCCTCAGGTCTGTTGCGAAGTAATAATACAGGGTTACATGGAAAGGGTGTACTAAGCCGAAAAGAGTACCATTATGAACAACTTTTCCTATAGAACCAACCTTAAATTCGCGAAAAAAAAACTGTTTCATAAATTTGTCCAGTGTGAAAGATGTGTGTGTTTCTATATTGTTTTTTTGTCACGTGATGTTAATCGACGCTGCATTAAGCTTGCCTAGAAGATACCGGTTCACTCGTGACTTGAAGACACCTAGATTGTAACTATCGGGGAACACCCATTCTGGCAGCGTATTCTATAGTCTAGCGGTCCGCACAATAAAAGAGAAATTAGTACGCTTCGTTTTTGTTAAATTTAATAATAGGCTTGCGTTTGACCGCCTTCTCGCCTGTTGTAAAGTGACGATGCGGTCTATGTTGGAGCACGCTTGCCTAGAAGAAACCGATTTACTCGTGATTTGAAGACACCCAGATTGTAACTACCGGGGAACACCCATTCAGGCAGCGCATTCCATTTGTTTAGGTTTTCGGAATATTCCCGTGCTCACTCTGGCCGTCCGAAAGAAAAATAACAGGGGTTTATAAAAGAGGACATAATAAAGAAATAAGGATGTTTGAAAAAAAATACGCTAATATACGTTTTATATTCACAAACACATCGATTTAATCAATTGAAATCCATAGCCAACAACACACATACAAAATATCTAATTACCAACATAACAACACTACAGCGTAACACAGCTCATAATAGACTATTTCTGTTGTCGTCTTATTATTAACGTACTCTTTTTTATTATTATTAAATAATAGGCTTGCGTTTCACCTCGCCTGATGTTAAGCGATGATGCGGTCTACGATGGAACACGCTTGCCTAGAAGTTACCGATTCACTTTTACGTTCTCGTTTATTTTTGCTGAAAACAGAACAAACCCAGGGGGGTTTGACAAGACCCACTTTATGTTAGCGTTAACGCCTGCGGAAAGATGAAATTGTAAGAAAATGATATTAGCTTGAGATAACATCTCTTAAGCTAATGTCATTGTCATTGTCATTTTCATACAATTTCATGTTTCCGCAGGTGTTAACGCCAACAGAAAGTGGGTCTTGTCAAACCCCCCAGAGCAGTTTTCGCGTGGAACGCGTACGGATGCGTCGCAGAGATATGAAAGCTCCTTGGAGGAGTTCTGAAAACACCGTGGGTTAGTTCATGATATCCCGTGCCGTACTGTACGCTACCAACCTAATAAATTCAAAACCGCATCGTAAAATGAATAACGAGCGCATATTTCACGGGATTTAGCGTACATTTTACGGATTTTCGACCACACCACCGTAAAATACGGAAAAAATTATACTTTTCTGTCATTTTTAGGGTTCCATAGAAAAGCGAAACGCTTATATAGTCAAGCCAACGTATTTTGTTACAAAATAGTTAAATACAAAATAAATCGTCCAAGTGCGAGTTAAGCTAGCGCACAGAGGGTTCAGTACCACCACAAAATACAAAAAATAGTGCAAAAAGATAACATCACGCCTAGGCACTATTATATTTCACTTGGTTTTTTCTTTGTTTGAAAGGTGACTTGATTGAAAGCGATTTTAGATTATGATTCAAGAAAATCTGTTCACCATTTGAAAATTATCAACCTATATAACGGTTTTTTTTAAATTTACTAGTTTTACTTGTATTATTCATATTAATTTTAAATAGTTATAATAGTAACTTGATATAAAACCTTTTTTATAGAATGAGCGGCAAACAAGCATGCAGTTCGCCTGATGGTAAGCAGAAACCAGCACCTATGGACACCTGTAACACTAGCGGTGTTTGTGCGGTGCTGTGCTAGGCCTATTTTACTATAGATGAAACACAAATACGTAAGCATATTATTAATAATTCATTTCCTCGTTTATTGTTACGGAACCTCACCATGAGCGTATCACGATACGCATTTGATTTTTGCTACAAGTTCCGCCTAAAGCAAACCTAAAGTGATATTTTCCGCCTCAAATTATTCCTATAAATTTACTTACGCGCTGATTCTAACTGAACGGTTGGAAGGGACTAGGTTAGAGGCGTTGTTTTTCCCAAGTTTTCGTGGTGTGATTTTTATGGCTTTTCCTATCGCTTGAAAAGGGGTTCGCAAACAAAATGATGGTGATATTTTCAGGTTTTCCAACTTGGCTCTCGGAATAAGGGAGCGTCTACAATAAACAAGACAAATAATGAGTTCTTGTTCATTATTTATGTCTTCTGTTGTTTTATTTATTTATTTAGAAATAATAGGTTTGCGTTTGACCACCATCACGCCTGATGTTAAGCGATGATGCAGTCTACGTTGGAGCACGCTTGCCTAGAAGAAACTGATTCACTCGTGATTTGAAGACACCCAGATTATAACCATCGGGGAACACCCATTCAGGCAGCGCATTCCACAGACTAGCAGTTCACACAATAAATTTGGAATCAAAGCGCTTCGTACGGGTTTTCGGAATATCAACGCTTTGTGACGATTTTTCGTGCCCGCTCTGGCAGTCCGATTGAAAAATGGGCTGGAGGGAATTCGATCGTGCAGATCCGATGCACACTCTCCGAAATGTATCCGATAAAAAACCGATAGACTAGCAACTTTACGTCGATGCTCAAGACTAAGAAGCTTAGTCCGAACTAAGGATTCATTGCTGGTGAGCTTCTTGGCATGTTTCATTGAAGTTTATGCCTCAGTCATATCGTCACCATCTCTCAAAACTTCTTAACTCATTCATCATTATCAGCCTATTATGTTGCCACTGCTGGTACACAGGCATTTTCTCAGACAGATGATTTTGGTGCAGTTTATACTTATATCTATGAACTTTTGAAGTTCTTGGACAAACCAGTTTCCTCTCGATGTCTTCCTTCCCCGTTTTTGAGTGGTGGCATTAAAACTGCATGTATTTTATTTGATTGGTGCAGAGTCGATGATCGAACCAGGTGCCATCAGATTGTAAAGCACGCTATGCTGCCGCTCGTCCACCATCGCAATTTACCTTACTGCTGGAATAGTTTTTTTTATCATACACTACAGACGACGACATTGTAAGAGTCGCTGGCATCCAGTGGATGCAAAAGACAGGCTGTCGTTGAGTGAGGAGGTTAAAGGGGGAGGCCTATGTTCAGCAATGGACGTCTTCTGGCTGATGATGATGATGAGGTGGCAAACAAGGAATGGGCTGCCTGATGGTAAGCAGTCACCGTCAATTATAGGTACTTGTAACACCAGAGGCATCACAAATACGTTGCCGAACCTTTAAGAATCTATTAACTCGCCTTTTAAAGAAACCTATGTTGTAAACAACCACTGGCCGCTACTACTTGTACTTTATTTATATCGCAAGAATGAGATTTACTGCAAAATCTCCAAAATGGTAGGCCTATCTTATCTTATATGTAGTTTATCCTAGGGATTTAAGGGTTAGTTTAGTATGGACCTGCCCTAAATACCCGACTCCGGTTCAGTCAATTTCTTGGCAATTTCGGAGCGAGCTTCCAATCTCCCCGAGAAAGGGGTAGTAATGATGATATTGAGGCGATGGCAGGAACAAATCTGAATAAGAATGGCGCAAAAATAGCAAGCCTCCGTCCTCTGCCTACAGGCGCGCCTTTATACCCCTTACATGTTCCGGATCAAAGTGTATTAATACTCGTCTTGAACGTAGGTATTTTTACTCGACTGCGGCAATGAGTTTTCCCGTCTGTGTGTTTATGTATGTATGTCCATGTGTTCCCTGTATTCTCCTGATCTACTTATCATATTTTGACCAATGAGGTGTCTATCAAAGCATCTTAATACTCCTCGGGTCGGACGTGACGTCACGCAGTAACCAATATAAAAACGCGAAATTTATGACCTAATTTCGCACGACGAAAAGATTCGTACGTTTTTGGAACATTTTAAATTATTTTTTTATTAATAAATGGAACAAGCTCGATCGATGTCGTAAAATCTATTTTATATGTTTCTTTTAGTCGTTTTAAGGTAGGCAGGTAGTTTTTTAGTGGATAATTTTCATTAGTTTGTTTTTATTAGTTTTTTATAAGTTTGCCTATTTCTAATTACCTATCATCATAAGAATCTTTTGTAAAAATTACTTGCTTAGTAATATTAAAAATGTTACCTACTATAAGGCCAATAAATATTTCTGTTATCTATTTTCAAGTTTTCAGACAGTGTTAGAATTAACTTTGTTACGGTTCCGTACCCAAAGGATAAAAACGGGACCATATTACTAAGCCAAAATACAAACGTATTCTTTTAACGTATTTTTGTTTTAGCTCTAATGTAAAAACGGTAATACGTAATATCGTCAAACCTGGCATGATTATTATATAGTCCACACTCTAAAGTAGAACAAAAAATAATAAATAATCGCCAAGTGCGAGTCGGTGACAAGATTCTATTCATTACCAAGTTATAACAGGTAATTTCGTAACTGAATTTTGTGGTGGCACGGAACCCTCAGTGCGCGAGCCCAACTCGAATTTGGCTGATTTGTCTTACTTATCTTACTAATATTATAAATGTGAAAGTTTGTGTGAGTGTGAATGTTTGGCTGGACTCAACACCGAAACTACTCAACCGATTTAATTGAAATTTGGTATGGAGTTCGCTTATTAATGGATTAATACATATGCTACTTTTTATCCCGAAAAAATCATCATCATCATCACCATTTTTCATCAAAATGCAGGTGAAACCACGGGGCTCAGCTAGTTATAAATATTAGTTAAATACAAGGGTTTTACTTAAATATGTCGCTTCTGTGTCCCACATACCTAGATAAATTTGCTAGCTTTAGGTACATTTTCATTTCGTATATTTCCTTATTATCTGTAATCCTGACTTGCCTTACACACCTCTGTGGTTCTGAAAGCTGTCCCCAAAGCGCAATGCATTGCCTCTTGGGAGACTTGAAAAGTGCTTAAGCTTTAGGGATGTGTGATATCGATAAATTATTCGTTATCGACAAACTGTCAAATGTCGCGTTACTAAATGTCAAAAGTTGCCACACGTACATTAAAAACACAGTTTAATTTTTTGGCCAAGGAATTTTATAATTTATATTTTTTTTTTATAATTTTTTTTAAATTTTATTTTAAGGTTAGGTATATATCAATACCACAACTTCTCAAAAATAATGAACTGATTATTGCCGTCCTCTTTTAACGTATCAAAATAAGTACACAGATTAAACTGTAATTTCAGATTAGTTTACCACAGAAAATTATTATATACCAGCATAGATTCCATTGTTGAAAGTTATAAATCAAATTAAATAGTTCATCAACATCATTATCAACTTATCATGTCCCTATTGCTGGGACGCAAGTCTTCTCACAGAGAGATATGATGGGCCCTAATCCACCATGCTGGCCCAGTGCGTGTTGAAGAATGTCATTATGTCTTTAAGCTTTTCTGGTACTTGGACATCCCGCTTTCCGCACGATGTTTTTCTTCATCGTAAATTTTCATTGCCGCATTGTAAAATGCACTTCGAACGAAGCGCGCCTTTCGGTGTAAATAGTTTTTTACTTGAAATGAAATAGATTCGTGTAAAAATAAAAAAAAACTGTATGTGTTTTTGGTCACATTGAACAATTTGTTTTGGAGGCTACTGGAAAAAAAATAACTTGATATTACCATGACCTTACTGTTAATTGTGTATAAAAGTGCATACACGTCCCTGACATAGAAAGTGGCTCTATAATGAAGCTGCTGAATTACCTCAATAGTTTGCATGATAAAACATATCAAAAGCGTTTTTTATATTAAAGTGTAAACTTTAGAATGTACTATATAAATATATTTTTATTGTATAATAGGCCTGCATACGTACCGAGAAGAATTTCAATGGCGTCAATCCACCGAACCGCACTAGGCCAGCGTGGTGGATATGGCCCAATTACCCTTTCGGGGGCTAAAAGTCCAGCAGTGGACTGTTAAAAAAAGGCTGATTAGGATGATGATGATGAGGCTTGCTTTTGGTTGCCAACTCGCCTGTTATTGAGACATGATGTGGTCTACGATGGAACACGCATGCCCTGAAGAAACCGGTATATTGTATAAGTATATGTTATAGACAATTCGAAAATTCATCGATATCGATATTTTTTTTGCACAACCCTAGATATTACTTACTCTTGCCGGCTTCCAGCACGTTATTCCGAGTGCACAATATTTCCTCGTTTTCAACCCGAGTTCTTGGTAAAATGGCTGTTTCTGCAACTTGTTTTTGCTTTATTCTTGCCTACCCTCATACATCACACGTGAGGGTAGGTGGGAAATGTTGCCACAGAATATAGCTTAGCAACTATTTTTCCAAGATATATAATTCATCATCATCATCATGATCATCAGAATTTCAGCCATAGGACGTCCACTGCTGGACATAGGCCACCACCATCGATCTCCAAAAGGGCCGTTTGGAAGCGCCCTGCATCCAGCGTTTCCCTGCGGTCTCTTTTAGGTCGTCTGTCCATATTGTGGGTGGACGTCCTACGCTGCGCTTACCGGTCCGTGGTCTCCATTCCAGAACCTTATATATAATTAGGACGTTTTTTTAAATAGATTTTAAATCGTGTCTTTTCATTGCAATATTTAACTAAAATGCCTATACTATGCCCAAAGGGTGAGCATAATATGATTATAACGTGGTATAGGGCCAGCTTTTTTGAACAATAATTACCTATCTCGATATTTATAATATGAAATCTTGCAACTTTATTTTCTCAGATAGACAGTTTGCTCACGAAACAAACCCTTGCATATTTAAAAAGTGAAATCATTACATATTCATACACACGAGACGTTTCCTTTTATTGCCACAAGGGTTTAACGCTGAACAAACCTTATGAAATTACAATGAGCTGAGTACCTTGTCGCATTATAGAACCAGCCCACGTATTAACCACGTCAACACCAACTCACGCCTTCATGAGAAAACGATTTTTAAGCACATAAGAAATGTTTTTTTAAAGATTCCAACTAAATTTCAACCATATCTTGTTAAGTTAAAATCTAAAATTGTCTACATTAAACAGTGAAAAGGTTGTTCATAATGCACCCTAAATAAAATTCAGCCACACAAATGTGTATTTTATTGAGTTAGTATATAAGATCTGAAAATGAAAAATGACAAAAATAATAAGCCTCAGATAAAGTACTCAGCCCAAAGTAGAAGATAATTGAAATCGTGACTGAATTATTCTGTATTTGCTCGTTTTGTCGCGAGATTCGAATGAGCGGTGCCTCGTTTGAATTCACTAGTTTGAATCTCCTAGTAATTTATTTGGCAAAACTTAAAAAACAGGAAATTTAAGAAAACTTAAATATATAACTAAAAACTAATACTAAACAAAATTAAATTAAATTAATGTTTATCTCCTAGTTAGTAAAATTTATACTAAGTACAACTAGATTACCTACAACCAAAACTGGGTACTTACCTCATCCTGGGGCAGACCGAGGATGAGGTAGACTGACGACATCAACAAGTATAACTGTTAAGTAAACTGGCTCGTTGAAAGAACTTTCTACCCTATCGACGATTTTTTTTAAAGCGAGAAAAAATGTTGTTTGAATAACTACGGTCGCAATCTTAAATAATTTATTATAAATGATGATATTTATTAACAAAACAAAGAATAAAAAAATGTAATTAATTAATTTATTAAGCAATTGTAATGTAATTACATATACTTATTTTGAACAATTTTATCGACTGTTCTTTTATTGACTGACTTATAATTTCACACAATTTTCAATAAAAATGTTTATCTATTTATAAACTGAAAAATTTTACAAACCCCCGTTAAAATAACTAATAATCTGATAATAAAACACTGTTTTAAATTATCACGGTTGTTCACAAAAGTTATATGATTATTTACGGGATATTTACCATGGTAAGGTGTGGAATGAGCTCCCGATATTTCGGCGCAGTTCACGGGAAGACTGAAGAATGCGGGTGGTTGGTCGAACAGTTAAAAAGTTAGGTGCAGACATAACGATCTACCCTCTTTGTTAGTCTTTTGCTACGGTTATCACTGGAACTCGAACTCGAACCTAAGCCCCGACAAAACACACTCACTATCACAACCTTACCACGGTAAATATCCCGTAAATAATCATATAACTTTAATCTGATAATCTTGTAATATACACATATTATACAAACGGTTATAACAACCCCTTTGTTTGCGTCGGGGATTAAAAACCAAAAGGGACAAGTATGGAGTAAGAATAATAGGAGTATTTGGCTGGACTCAACACCGAAACTACTCAACCGATTTAATTGAAATTTGGTATGGAGTTCGCTTATTAATGGATTAATACATATGCTACTTTTTATCCCGAAAAAATCATCATCATCATCACCATTTTTCATCAAAATGCAGGTGAAACCACGGGGCTCAGCTAGTTATAAATATTAGTTAAATACAAGGGTTTTACTTAAATATGTCGCTTCTGTGTCCCACATTAATACTATATAAAGCTAAATTACCACTGACTCACTCACTGACTTAGATAGTTGTTTGGAGACTTGGGGGGGTGGGGGGGGAAATGTGAGTATGGGGTCGTGTAGAGGAGGAAAATGTAAGATCAGGAAAAATACCTGATCTTCGGAAGGTCAACTCCTCGACGTGGACCCCCTACGGATCTCGGAAAGTATGACAGGTGGGGAGAAACAGTTTGAACTAAAAATGAACCTCAACCTTGGACCTCTTTAGAGAAATTAAAAAAAACATGGCTCCCATACAAAAAAAAAAAAAACCCATACAAACTTTGGACGTTCGTAACTCGAAAACGGTTCGACATCGATGGGGGGTGTTTGAACAAATGTCATAGGCAATCGGGGCCCCCAACTGGTAGGGGCCCCCAAAATGACTTTCAGGGGCCCCAAATTTTCAAAATGGTCCTAGGAGGCTGATTTTTGGTTTCCGAGGGTATTTTCGGGTCCAGATTGCGATTATAATTTTTTTTTTTGGAATTTTTTTTTTTTTATATAGCTGCCATACAATGGATTTTTCCAAGTACCGAGCGAGTGCCGTGGTGAGGCCGTGAGGCCGAACCACGGCACTTGCGAGGTCACCAAGCTCAAGCGAGGCCGTAGGCCGAGCTTGGGCGCCCTTAGGCCGCGAGGCCGTAGGCCGAGCTCACTGGTGCGGGGTCGTGGTGAGGCCGTAAGGCCGAACCACGACCCTCGCACCAGTCACAGGCAGAAGTTGGCGAGGCCGCAGGCCGAGCCTCAGCCACGAGCTCAAGCGAGGCCGTAGGCCGAGCACTGGTGCAAAGGGTAGTGGTGAGGCCGCAAGGCCGAACCACGACCCTTGCACCAGTCACAGACGAATTACTGACAATCATGAGGTCACCAGCCGAATTCAGTGCGAGGCCGAAGGCCGAGCCGCTCGTACTCCCTTTGACGGAAAATACTCGATTGGAATATTTATATGGTTTCTACGACTGAACTTGAAATTTCTTCTACGTTTCCACCACCATTAGGAGATTTGTACCTATTCCACTTCAATCTTCATCGCCGGTCATGGAAAACAAAAATCATCATCATCTTCAGCACATTTTCTAATGTATAACCCTATTCTTACCCATTTTCAACACACATTCACCGTTTTCATCAAGTTTGTTCAAGTCGAACACAAATGACGACCCCACCCCACTAACACACACCCCCCCGCGGGCCGCTTGCGGCCCGCGCACCCACGCAAAACACTAGTCTATACTATATAAAGCTGAATTACCACTGACTCACTCACTGACTCACTTAGATAGTTGTTTGGAGACTTGGGGGGGTTGGGGGGAAAATGTGAGTATGGGGTCGTGTAGAGGGGCAAAACGTAAGATCAGGAAAAATACCTGGTCTTCGGAAGGTCAACTCCTCGACCTGAACCCCCTATGGATCTCGGAAAGTATGACAGGTGGGGAGAAACAGTTTTAACTAAAAATGAACCTCAACCTCGGACCTCTTTAGAGAAATGAAAAAAAACATGGCTCCCATACAAAAAAAAAAAAACCCATACAAACTTTGGACGTTCGTAACTCGAAAACGGTTCGACATCGATGGGGGGTGTTTGAACAAATGTCATAGGGAATCGGGGGCCCCAACTGGTAGGGGCCCCCAAAATGACTTTCAGGGGCCCCAAATTTTCAAAATGGTCCTAGGAGGCTGATTTTTGGTTTCCGAGGGTATTTTCGGGTCCAGATTGCGATTATAAATTTTTTTTTTGGAATTTTTTTTTTTTTAATATAGCTGCCATACAATGGATTTTGTAACATACCGAGCAAGTGCCGTGGTGAGGCCGTCAGGCCGAACTACGGCACTTGCGAGGTCACCAAGCTCAAGCGAGGCCGCAGGCCGAGCTTGGGCGCCTTTAGGCCGCGAGGCCGTAGGCCGAGCTCACTGGTGCGGGGTCGTGGTGAGGCCGCAAGGCCGAACCACGACCCTCGCACCAGTCACAGGCGGAAGTTGGCGAGGCCGCAGGCCGAGCCTAAGCCTCGAGCTCAAGCGAGGCCGTAGGCCGAGCTTGAGATCCAATGGCGCGAGGCCGTAGGCCGAGCACTGGTGCAAAGGGTCGTGGTGAGGCCGCAAGGCCGAACCATGACCCTTGCACCAGTCACAGACAAATTACTGTCAATTTTGAGGTCACCAGCCGAATTCAGTGCGAGGCCGAAGGCCGAGCCGCTCGTACTCCCTTTGACGGAAAATACTGGATTGGTGGATTTCTATGCCTTCTACGACTGAACTTGAAATTTCTTCTACGTTTCCACCACCATTAGAAGATTTGTACCTATTCCACTTCAATCTTCATCGCCGGTCATGGAAATCAAAAATCATCATCATCATCAGCACATTTTCTCATGTATTGCAATTCCTTACCCATTTTCAACACACATTCACCGTTTTATTAAAGTTTTACAAGTCGAACACAAATGACGACCCCACCCCACTAACACACACCCCCCCGCGGGCCGCTTGCGGCCCGCGCACCCACGCAAAACACTAGTACCTAGATAAATTTGCTAGCTTTAGGTACATTTTCATTTCGTATATTTCCTTATTATCTGTAATCCTGACTTGCCTTACACACCTCTGTGGTTCTGAAAGCTGTCCCCAAAGCGCAATGCATTGCCTCTTGGGAGACTTGAAAAGTGCTTAAGCTTTAGGGATGTGTGATATCGATAAATTATTCGTTATCGACAAACTGTCAAATGTCGCGTTACTAAATGTCAAAAGTTGCCACACGTACATTAAAAACACAGTTTAATTTTTTGGCCAAGGAATTTTATAATTTATATTTTTTTTTTATAATTTTATAATTTTTTTTAAATTTTATTTTAAGGTTAGGTATATATCAATACCACAACTTCTCAAAAATAATGAACTGATTATTGCCGTCCTCTTTTAACGTATCAAAATAAGTACACAGATTAAACTGTAATTTCAGATTAGTTTACCACAGAAAATTATTATATACCAGCATAGATTCCATTGTTGAAAGTTATAAATCAAATTAAATAGTTCATCAACATCATTATCAACTTATCATGTCCCTATTGCTGGGACGCAAGTCTTCTCACAGAGAGATATGATGGGCCCTAATCCACCATGCTGGCCCAGTGCGTGTTGAAGAATGTCATTATGTCTTTAAGCTTTTCTGGTACTTGGACATCCCGCTTTCCGCACGATGTTTTTCTTCATCGTAAATTTTCATTGCCGCATTGTAAAATGCACTTCGAACGAAGCGCGCCTTTCGGTGTAAATAGTTTTTTACTTGAAATGAAATAGATTCGTGTAAAAATAAAAAAAAACTGTATGTGTTTTTGGTCACATTGAACAATTTGTTTTGGAGGCTACTGGAAAAAAAATAACTTGATATTACCATGACCTTACTGTTAATTGTGTATAAAAGTGCATACACGTCCCTGACATAGAAAGTGGCTCTATAATGAAGCTGCTGAATTACCTCAATAGTTTGCATGATAAAACATATCAAAAGCGTTTTTTATATTAAAGTGTAAACTTTAGAATGTACTATATAAATATATTTTTATTGTATAATAGGCCTGCATACGTACCGAGAAGAATTTCAATGGCGTCAATCCACCGAACCGCACTAGGCCAGCGTGGTGGATATGGCCCAATTACCCTTTCGGGGGCTAAAAGTCCAGCAGTGGACTGTTAAAAAAAGGCTGATTAGGATGATGATGATGAGGCTTGCTTTTGGTTGCCAACTCGCCTGTTATTGAGACATGATGTGGTCTACGATGGAACACGCATGCCCTGAAGAAACCGGTATATTGTATAAGTATATGTTATAGACAATTCGAAAATTCATCGATATCGATATTTTTTTTGCACAACCCTAGATATTACTTACTCTTGCCGGCTTCCAGCACGTTATTCCGAGTGCACAATATTTCCTCGTTTTCAACCCGAGTTCTTGGTAAAATGGCTGTTTCTGCAACTTGTTTTTGCTTTATTCTTGCCTACCCTCATACATCACACGTGAGGGTAGGTGGGAAATGTTGCCACAGAATATAGCTTAGCAACTATTTTTCCAAGATATATAATTCATCATCATCATCATGATCATCAGAATTTCAGCCATAGGACGTCCACTGCTGGACATAGGCCACCACCATCGATCTCCAAAAGGGCCGTTTGGAAGCGCCCTGCATCCAGCGTTTCCCTGCGGTCTCTTTTAGGTCGTCTGTCCATATTGTGGGTGGACGTCCTACGCTGCGCTTACCGGTCCGTGGTCTCCATTCCAGAACCTTATATATAATTAGGACGTTTTTTTAAATAGATTTTAAATCATGTCTTTTCATTGCAATATTTAACTAAAATGCCTATACTATGCCCAAAGGGTGAGCATAATATGATTATAACGTGGTATAGGGCCAGCTTTTTTGAACAATAATTACCTATCTCGATATTTATAATATGAAATCTTGCAACTTTATTTTCTCAGATAGACAGTTTGCTCACGAAACAAACCCTTGCATATTTAAAAAGTGAAATCATTACATATTCATACACACGAGACGTTTCCTTTTATTGCCACAAGGGTTTAACGCTGAACAAACCTTATGAAATTACAATGAGCTGAGTACCTTGTCGCATTATAGAACCAGCCCACGTATTAACCACGTCAACACCAACTCACGCCTTCATGAGAAAACGATTTTTAAGCACATAAGAAATGTTTTTTTAAAGATTCCAACTAAATTTCAACCATATCTTGTTAAGTTAAAATCTAAAATTGTCTACATTAAACAGTGAAAAGGTTGTTCATAATGCACCCTAAATAAAATTCAGCCACACAAATGTGTATTTTATTGAGTTAGTATATAAGATCTGAAAATGAAAAATGACAAAAATAATAAGCCTCAGATAAAGTACTCAGCCCAAAGTAGAAGATAATTGAAATCGTGACTGAATTATTCTGTATTTGCTCGTTTTGTCGCGAGATTCGAATGAGCGGTGCCTCGTTTGAATTCACTAGTTTGAATCTCCTAGTAATTTATTTGGCAAAACTTAAAAAACAGGAAATTTAAGAAAACTTAAATATATAACTAAAAACTAATACTAAACAAAATTAAATTAAATTAATGTTTATCTCCTAGTTAGTAAAATTTATACTAAGTACAACTAGATTACCTACAACCAAAACTGGGTACTTACCTCATCCTGGGGCAGACCGAGGATGAGGTAGACTGACGACATCAACAAGTATAACTGTTAAGTAAACTGGCTCGTTGAAAGAACTTTCTACCCTATCGACGATTTTTTTTAAAGCGAGAAAAAATGTTGTTTGAATAACTACGGTCGCAATCTTAAATAATTTATTATAAATGATGATATTTATTAACAAAACAAAGAATAAAAAAATGTAATTAATTAATTTATTAAGCAATTGTAATGTAATTACATATACTTATTTTGAACAATTTTATCGACTGTTCTTTTATTGACTGACTTATAATTTCACACAATTTTCAATAAAAATGTTTATCTATTTATAA
The DNA here is from genome assembly GCA_932305915.1 of Agriopis marginaria. Taxonomy (NCBI): domain Eukaryota; kingdom Metazoa; phylum Arthropoda; class Insecta; order Lepidoptera; family Geometridae; genus Agriopis; species Agriopis marginaria. The sequence continues at coordinate 11,316,809 of OW029914.1, read as the reverse complement.
ACTGAAAAATTTTACAAACCCCCGTTAAAATAACTAATAATCTGATAATAAAACACTGTTTTAAATTATCACGGTTGTTCACAAAAGTTATATGATTATTTACGGGATATTTACCATGGTAAGGTGTGGAATGAGCTCCCGATATTTCGGCGCAGTTCACGGGAAGACTGAAGAATGCGGGTGGTTGGTCGAACAGTTAAAAAGTTAGGTGCAGACATAACGATCTACCCTCTTTGTTAGTCTTTTGCTACGGTTATCACTGGAACTCGAACTCGAACCTAAGCCCCGACAAAACACACTCACTATCACAACCTTACCACGGTAAATATCCCGTAAATAATCATATAACTTTAATCTGATAATCTTGTAATATACACATATTATACAAACGGTTATAACAACCCCTTTGTTTGCGTCGGGGATTAAAAACCAAAAGGGACAAGTATGGAGTAAGAATAAAAAAAATATAGAGGAAACGTCAGGAATTAATTTAACTAATGCAAAAATACACGCAATAAAATCAAATAACGAGTTTAATTTATATGTGAAATAATCGTAAAAACCAAAGAACAACAATTTATATTCTAAAAAAAATATTGTATGTACTGTCAACGTAATTTAAAGGACCTTAAAAACAGAATCTATTAACGATTCCAGCAAAAATCTAATCTAAAAACTTACAATCTAAACGAGGCACTTCCATTTTCAATGTCACGTCGAACATCCCGGGATTACCCTTCCTCTCTCTCCCCTTGAATTTGTATCATTCAATCAGGGAAGATTACACCATTCCATTTTCTATTTCTAAAGTGCAGATTCACATTCATTTCATTGTCTGATCCGTTAAATCAGTGGTCGGCAACCTTTTGGCAGGCAAGGGCCACATAGTAGTAAAATGAGATAGAGGCGGGCCGCACTTATTCATAATTTTAATAATAGGTATCTATCTATACACAGGTATTTATAGGTGATATAAAAAATGTAATATCTCTATCTTTATCTCTACATAGTATAAATTAAAGTTGCTTTCTGCGTCTGTCTGTCTGAATGTATGTATGGCCGCTAACTCCTCCTAAAGCACGCAATGGATTTTGATGCGGTTTTCACCATCAGTTAGATAATTTTTCACGGAAGGTTTATATATGTAACAAGCGAATCGCCCCGGCTTTGCACGTAAATTATACCTGTGCGAAGCCGAGCGGGCGGGTCGCTAGTTATTATACAAAACATAAACAAATGCCTCCCTACCCCTCCTTCCACTCCTCTTAATTTTGGGCAATTTGAGTCCAGTCTTTCAAATAGGAGTCCAGTTCGTTCCTCTATCTCCGTCTGGGCGGACCGGAAGGTCGTTTGCTATCCCGTGGAAGCCACTGAGTCGTGGATTTAGTCCAACGAACCTCCCATATTCAATTGACATGACTGGCCCAGTCCCACTTTAGGCAAGCGGCCTTCTGAGCTATGTCGGCAATCTGAGCCTTGTACTGTTTCTTATCTTGTCCATAAGTTCCACTCCATGGCTCGCTCGCACACTTCAAGAGCGAACTTCAGACTTTTGTCAATGACCAAGTTTGAGCGCCTTATGTGAGGGTGGGGAGCACATACATGTCCATAAGTTTTCGTTTTAAATAGAGTGGTAGTGTTCCTTTAAAGAGATCTTTCATGGACAAATAGCTCTTCCAGGTGTTTTCGGTGCGTCTAGCAACTGCTTTCTTATCTTGCCAAATAAAAAAAATAAAAAAAGGCCTATTTGGCCCAAATAAACGTACTCCTGGACACTATATTTCCACAACAAAACATTATATGTATATAAATTTATTTTCACCATAGGAACACAAGGAACACTTAGATATGTCAAGTTTTAATAAATAAGTATATACGAATTACAAAGAAATTAAGGAAAATAATAAAAAAACTTAAACGAGAACATTAATTAATGTATATGTCGGGGGAACACCCGGTAACAGGATGTTTTTTTTTTTGAAGAAGAAGCTATGACGTCATCAGTGCTGATAATACTATTTCTATGGCTGGGTTCTACCATTGCAGATAAAACCTTAACTGACAGGACTAATCTCTTCTAAGCGATTTTCTAGTTTTCATGCTGTACCAAACTGACTATTATTCACGGGGAAGGTCTTTAAGGAAAGAAACACAATAATGATGTTGTGGTCTTTTTTATTTTTGCATAGACCCTAAGAAGGTGCTCTATGCTAATGCAAATTTACCGCCACGTTCGTAAAACCCTAGACGCTTATAGAAGAAGGGCAAGAAACTACAGCGCCATCACTTTATCACAATTATTACAGAATAACACTTTTCAAAACACCTATAGTGAGAAATAAATAGTAACAGCACACTAAGTGCACTGGATAACCCTTCAAGCAAGACTCCCTATATCTGCACTTTGTACTGCGCTTTGATGAATTCCACTAACAGAAAAGAGACCGGCTTCACAACCGTCATAACATCTATCGTTGAGATATAAATAGTAGTTAACAAAATAGTAACAGCACACTAAGTGCACCGGATAATACTTCAAGCAAGACCCCTCTTTTCTGCACGATGAACTCCACTAACCGAAAGAGACCGGCTTCACAACCGCTCGCCTTTTTATCACCAAGATGGCGTCGTGTCATTGCGAAACATTGCATAACACTACTAATTAGAGATCTACAAATAGCCTACTTTACAGTAGTTTATAAGTTGTTAAATATTCTTAACTATTTTCAGAACTTAGCTCTTATTAACACTTCATAAATTTTACTTAAGCTAAACATTTAAACAATCTAAACAAAGCACCATGTTTTCCGTTTTTCAATTCGAATATCAAATCAGCCGTCTTTTAATGTAATCATTAACTAATGATTGTTTATCGTTTACAAATCAAGACATGAATTTAGCAATAGATAACTTTACATTTAACTAAAGATTAAACAGTACTCACAACTTTTCTTCCCGAAAATCAGCAACAGAATGAGCCCTTGTAGCGACCTGAAATCGTTTTTATAACATGGCGGCATCGCCGTGAAGTGAGAACACTAATTCATAACTAAATACGCATTTAACTTCTTTTACAGAAATAATAGTTATTGGTTAATTCGCTTTATAAATTTAGACACCTGTTTTTAAACTATATTCTTACTAATACGTCATTATTAACATCGACACAAAGCGCCAAGCGCGCACGGTTTCAAACCGCAACTTCGTAATTTAAATAACTTGACTTCAAAATGAATCTTCAGATAAAATAGTTTTAAACCTTAAGCGTGTCGCTTATAAATCGAGTAATGAATTTAGCAATCGATAACTCGTTACTAAACTGGAATTTAGACAAGCAAGAGATAATTATTGTTTGCTGTTAAAACAACAACTAATCGTACCTTCATTTTTTCACTGATCAAAAGCTATTTTACATTGAAATAAACAAGTTAATTATAGAAATCAAATCTTAATACTAGTTAACACATAATTAGGAGTTATAATTGATCTTAAAATTATGATGATCGCGTCATGCGTCGACATATATATAGCTGTTCTTATACAGAATTCAGTCTGACGGTTGAGAATGTATTTGAGTGGCTATTTGTTGTATATTAGTTTTCATATTTATAAGTTGAAATTCTTGAAATGGTCTCAAATTACTCGAACAAGAAATTATAAAACATTAAAACAGTCACGGGCCTCGCGTTGCCGACCACTGCGTTAAATCAATGCTGTCGGATTAATGCTTGATTCACACTGCACCAGACCTTGTGCGGGCTTTCGGAATTTTGGTTCGGTATTCAGTTGAAAAGCTGCGCGCTCGTGAAAACAAGAGCATAATATACCTACTGCGTAAACAATAATTTGCATGGGTTGTCTGTCCTCGTTAATATTCCGTCGGCTGTCCAGTTGTGTCTGTTTTAATAAACAAAACTCTGCCAACTGTTTGCCGGACAACGTGTGGAGCAAATGTTCCGAACTTTGAATTAACTAGGCTCTTTGATTCTGAAACAAAGTGCTTTATTTAGTTCACTCGATAGGATTGGAGATGTGTTGTTTGAGTTTGTTTGTAATTGATTTTACCTCTACGTTTTTTGTTAAACCTATACTTTCCCACTCCTGGCCAAAAGTTTCTCCCATATCCTTCCAGACAATGAGATCACATTTTTATATTACGCAAATAAGTTATTTCATAAAAGAAATAGGCGAACTAGACATCAGCATCAGCCAGAAGACGTCCACTGCTGAATATAGGCCTCCCCCTTTGATCCCCACGCTGAATGACTGCCTGCCATCTGCATCCACTGGATGCCAGCAACTCTCACAATTTCGTCGTTCCATCTAGTGGGAGGCCTACCTACGCTGCGTCTTCCGGTTCGTGGTCTCCACTCAAGAACCTTTCTTCCCCATCGGTTATCAGTTCTTCGAGTGATGTGGCCTGCCCATTGCCACTTCAACTCGCTAATTTCAAGGCGGACTAGTTTACCTACTACAGTTATATAATTTTTTACAAATAAAAACCAGTGAGCGATGTCTGAATATTCGATGAATACTTAAAATACGTTTTTAAAAACAATATATTATATGTTGAAATTTTTAAATATATTAAATTTGGGGTGTGGCAGTAGGCGAAACATAAATATTCAATACAATACGGTATTTTATTAATCGCTCACAGATGGGCCCATCGTTTTAGGTCAACAACTATTGGTTATATTACCTTTATTAGAGGCTTTTAATTACAGCTGAGCATTTCTGTGATTGAGTCATACAGCGAGCAACGGAGAGAGCTATGCTCGGAGTTTCTTTGCGCGATAGAATCCGGAACAAAGGTAATCGCTGAAGAACCAGAGTCACTGACATAGTTATTACAATTTGCAAGTTGAAATGGCAATGGGCAGGCCATGTCGTTCGAGGAATCGATAACTGATGGGGAAGAAAGGTTCTTGAGTGGAGACCACGAACCGGAAGACGCAGCGTGGGTAGGCCCCCCCACTAGATCGACACACGACATTGTGAGAGTCACTGGCATCCAGTGGATGCAAATGGCAGGCTGTCGTTCAGTGTGGAAGTCGAAGGGGGAGGCCTATGTTTAGTAGTGGATGTCTTCAGGCTGATGATGATGATTTACGTGAGTTGCAAGAAATTACTGAGGACATGACCGTTAGATTTTTTTAAATGGTACTAATTCAGTGGTGAACACAATTACCTATCTATAAAGTCATTGAAATTCATCAGCCAATCTAAATTATTGTTTCAGCATGTGTAATATATTTATTTATAATTATCTTTCGCTAGGCCTGTTATCTATCTTCTATTTATATTCTATATTTATGGAAAAATGAATCCCTATTTACCTTGGTCATGCCATAACTTGAGAAGGATGTAAGATGTATGTAAGGATGTAGGATGTATGATTTCATCCTCCTTTTTTTTTATAGTTGTCTAATACTTTGTAGAAGGTTGTTACGAAAAGAAAAAATAAGAAATTTGCGCAGTAATTTGGAAAATTACAGAAAACTTAACTAAGATTTTGACTTCGCGCGTTTGACAGTTCTAAGACAGGACAACGTCTGTCGGGTCAGCTAGCTGTTGGTCTGCATACTAATATTAAAAAGAGGAAAGATTAGATTGTTTGTATGTTTGTTTGTTTTTTGAATAGGCTACGAAACTACTGAACCGATTTGAAAAATTCTTTCACTAGTGGGAAGCTACACTATCCCCGGGTGATATAGGCTATATTAAATTTTCATAAAATAGGGATCCTTACTAAAATTCCAACAATGTAACCCAAGGTGTAAAAAAAACAAGACTTAAACCCGTGCAAAGCCGGGGTGCGTTGCTAGTTTGTAATAAATTAAACATTACGTCACAGGGCCATTGTCTATTCGTCTATTGAAATATTAATGGATTTACCCACTCAGTCAATACAACAAGTAACTATTACGACAGACTTGTAGTTACTTCATTATAATAATGATTTGATAATGTAGAGTAGGTATGTTTAGCTATAGGTATGTAAGCATTCAATCAACAGCGTCTTTCATCCCCTAAATTAATTTACCTATCCCTCTCCACTAATAAGTTAATTGAATTTGAACACCTCTTTATCCGTTTATAATACCTATTTATAAAGCGTCTTTGATCGGCCTTCGGTGACAAAGGAATCTAATACTCTTAAGGTAAAGCAAGCCCTTTGATTTGGGATTTATACTTACAGTCATGTTTTCTTTAAGGTGGTACGTTTCACCTATGGCGCGAAATTCAAATTTCAAACAGTTTCCTTGTCTTTCTAGCTAGGCCGTGTATTTATTGTAAACGATCATGATGTTTGCGCAAACTGGTTATTATTTTTTACAAAATCATGTAAAGCTATTTATCTCTAATGCTCATTATTACTTACATTTGTTCAATAAAAGAATTTTTGTAAACCAACCAACTATTTGCGCAAATAAATAATTACCCAGCCTAGCTACAAGGACAAAAAAACTGTTAGAAATTTGAATTTCCCGCCATAGGTGAAATGTTAACAGTGTCTTAGACTCAGATCAGACAAACAAGGGAGATATGGTAAGGTGCTGTGGCAGGTGCAATCACACCTGGCCTAAATCAGGCTTGATGTCTTTAGTCAAAATCACAGCCAACGACCTTGCCTCCCTTTTTGCATGTCGACTATTAGTTTATTGAAGTCGCTGCAAACTTCATCGTGTCCGTACTTAAAGTTTTTACGGTTTAGTGATTTCAAAATGGTATTTTAGTACTTATTCCTCAATAGGTATTTCGTATAGTTACAATCTGGTTGTCTTCAAATCACGAGTGTATCGGTTTCTTCTAGACAAGCGTGTTCCTACGTAGACCGCATCATTGCTTAACATCAGGTAAATTAAACGCAAGCCTTTTGCTAAAAAACCAGACAAGTACGAGTAGGACTGGCACTGAGGGTTCCGTTGGTCGGAACCCTCAGAGCGCGATACCAAATAAAAAACAACAAAAAAAGTTGATAATTTATATTGAAATAAATTTTTTTATAGCTGAAAGAAACCGTAGATTTGAGCATTTGATATACATTTCAATTTGATACCTCTACGCGTTCTTGAGAAAAAGGATCTTGACAGACAGATTGACGGACAACAAAGTGATCCTATAAGGGTTCCGTTTTTTACTTTTGAGGTACGGAACCCTAAAATACTTAAGACTTTGTCCATTAATACCCCTAACAAACGCATGACGTGCATGTCTACTAGGGGTGTTTTTTTTCTAAATCTCCGTCAAAAACTTCTCAATGCTGTCTTTATTGTAGAATCACAAATATACCAAAACATAAAAACACTTCACAAAATCCTCAAAAACTCAACCTTCTCGATCCCTCCAGACAAGAGTCTCTCCACTTAAAAACTCTCTAGGGCCGTATACTTTAACATAATCTTATTATGGGTGGCATTACGGAATGGGCCTTTATGTAATGGCGTATCTCCCCGGATTTGTGTGGAATTGTAGTGGAGTTAGGGGGTTCACTCACGAGGGTAGTAATTATTTTGGAGTATTGCGTTATTGTACTCCAAGCTCTAGGAATGGGCTTGAAGTTTGAGTAATTGTACCAACACTTTTGCAGCAGGTCAAAAACCGTAGATGAATAACGTTTAGTTGATGACATCTGTTTTCTTTTGTATTGTTTTACTATTTTACTTGGCATATTGACTAAACAAATTTTTATAATTATTGATTGTTTTTTTTAACATTTTTGTTCTTTTATTTGACATTGTTTATTTACTTATTGGAGAGAGCTATGCGCGGAGTTTCTTTGCGCGATAAAATCCGAAACGTGGATATTCGCCAAAGAACCAGAGTCACCGACATAGCTGTTAAAATTTGCAAGTTGAAGTGGCAATGGGCAGGCCACATCGCTCGAAGAACCGATAACCGATGGGGAAGAAAGGTTCTGGAGTGGAGACCACGAACCGGAAGACGCAGAGTAGGGAGGCCTCTCACTAGATGGACCGACGACATTGTGAGAGTCGCGGGCATCCAGTGGATGCAAAAGGCAGGCTGTCGATCAGTGTGGAGGTTAAAGGGGGAGGCCTATGTTCAACAGTGGACGTCTTCTGGCTTATGATGATGATGATTTACTCATTAGTATTTTTATTTTAGTGGCATATTTTTGTTAATTAGGGATATATTTAAGTACAAAGGTATATCAAAAGAAGAAAATAAAAAGGTCTAATTATATATACTAATAATCACTAATATTATTGATAATCAAAAATCTAAAACAAGATGTTTTCCGTGTGGTAAAGTGCCAAGAACGCTGGCTGTATTCTCGCGTTGAATTGCCAAAGAAATTCTCTGCACGAGGAATGAGCCAGCTCTCTTATCACCAGCGGCGTCACCATTTAATTTGATTACTTGGCTATTTTCATTAAAAATATATATAAATAGTTTCACTTGTCACTACCAAATAGCACTCTTGCGAGCCGGAAATGACTTAGCAACCTGCATTTAGGCCAAAACACGAACTACGAGCTAACCTGAAAATGGCAATTGTCATTTTGACACTCGTGAAATGTCGCCCTTTATCTTCGAAATGCCGTTAACAAATGAAACCACCCCTTTACCCAAGGGTTGTTTGGGTCGTCCCTTTGTACCCAAAAGGGTTAATGGCTGTATCAATTTTGTAAAGACTAAATGGTACATTGATTGCTGGGTTGAGACGCGGAAAATTGAGGGGATCTTGGTGGTATTAATTTTGTACTTAACACAAAAATAGGAAGGCCTTTAAATATACCTGAAACCGATATTTTGTACGTGAGTACAATTATCAATTTCGTTGATGTCTCGTTTTGAAAATCAGCTCAAACGTTTATAAATAAAAACTACTTGTTCATAGCATATATGCGTTTGAAAAAAATGCGAAAAAACATTATGTATATAATATATATTATGAACAACCGAAACGACCGGATGCGACTAGCGAGAGACCAGGGAGAGTGGCATAAACAATGGGAGGTCTACACCCACCAGTGGGTTCCCAGTATATTACTATACTCTTTGGCAGTGGGTCATTCAGGGCTGATGAACCTTAAAATAATACTTGCTAACCCGACAGACGTTGTCCTGTCTTAGAACTGTCAAACGCGCGAAATTAAAATCGTTGTTAAGTATTTAAAAAAAAAACTGTTCAATTTTCTTTATTTTTCTTTCCATAAGACTTGACATAAAGATGAATGAAATCGGTAAAGTCGTTTTCAAGTTTTGGCGTGACCAAGGTAAATAGGGATTCCTTTTTTTATGTATTATAGACTAGCGGCCCGCCCCGGCTTCGAACTTGTATTTAACAAAAATTTCAATCAAATGTTTCCTCTTTATAATGTAAGTATAGATATATATTATATAGCCTATGTTACCCGGGGATAGTGTAGCTGCCGAACAGTGAAATAATTTTTCAAATCGGTTCAGTGGTTTCGGAGCCTATTTAATGCAAACAAACAAACAATCAAATCTTTCCTCTTTATAGTATTAGTATAGATTATATATTATTATTAAGTATAGATATAGATAATAATATGATAATCACTGTGTAGGTGATGTCGTAAGAAATACCTATTTGACCACGGCATTCAAACAGGGCCTAATAAAAGTAATTGTATTGCATCCCTCACGTGACGTGTTAGGTTTTTTGAGATAAAAATGAACTTTGGTACATAGTTTTTTGTACAGAACCATTTGAGAATGATCCACCAAAAACACCGTTGTCAGATTTTTTAAGAAATTAATAAACTTGTGCTGCATATTATGGGGCCCTATGGCACCGACAAGTTTTGTCTAAAAGAGGAATCCTGCAAACATTTCACGATATTGAAAAATATTTAAAAAAGATACAAAATAATTCATATTATGTTTTGGAAAAGTTGCCACATAATGTGAAGACGCTATTAATATCTTCAAAAATTCAGAGTGCAAGGCAAACGCTACACCGTCTTTTTCATCTCATCAATATAACTGTCCGGCAACGAGCAAGCAGTCGGGAACTTTACATTCGTACCTCTAATTAGTTTCTTCTTGTTTCGTATTAATTACTTCTAAGTTAATTTAGAATTGTTTCTCGGTTGGGTTTCTAGTTGGTTTCTTTGAAGTTATTTAAGTGGTTAATTAACAATATATATCCAGAATATTTTAAAAACGATTTTATTTAATTTATTATAATCACTTACACGGTTATACATTTAAGAGTACCAGCGACTTCTAGCAGGAATTGGCCCCTTAGCATATTTAGCATCTTTTCTTCCATAATATTTCACAAAATTTAATAAATTCACCAAAAAATTATAAAATTTTAAAGTCTTTTAACTTGTAGGTGATAGTGGTTATAGTGGTCGGTTTTTATGTAATAACTAGCGACCCGCCCGCCCGGCTTCGCACGGGTGTAATTTACGTGCGAAGCCGGGGCGGGTCGCTAGTTATATAATTATTTAAACTATCCTATATCTCAAGTTGGATCGAACTGCACATGGTGTGCGAATTTTATTATAATCGGTTAAGTGGTTTAGGAGTCCATTGAGGACAAACATTGTGACACGAGATTTATATATATTAAGACTAGCTGACCCGACAGACGTTGTCCTGTCTTAGAACTGTCAAACGCGCGAAGGTTTTCTGAAATTTCCCAATTTTCTGCGAAATTTTCTTAATTTTACTCTCCGTAGGAACCTTCTACAAAGTATTAGAATACTTTAAAAAAACCGGACATGTACGAGTAAGACTCATTTCAGATTTATTATTTTATATGTGCTGTAAGACCTTGCCTCTTGCCAAAATTAAGGATTCTAGGTCAACGGAAAGTACTCTATAGGTTTTGATTCCCCTGTGAAATCGCAAAATATGCGACATAAACGTTCATATCTTTTGATTGCGTTGACTTACAACTTTTATTTTTTTACAGCCGAAAGAAACCGTTACCCAAGTATTTAGTACAAATTTCAACTTGATACCTTTACGCGTTCTTGAGAAAAAGGGTCTTGACAGACGGACAACGAAGTGATCCTATGAGGGTCCCGTTTTTTCCTTTTGAGGTAAGGAACCCTAAAAAGATGAATGAAATCGGTAAAATCGTCCTCAAGTTATGGCGTGAAAAATAAAAAAAATATCTAACAAGTTAAATTGCGAAAAAAGTATGACAACATACTCAACATAATCAAACACGTTTTAGTTCACAATCACAAAAAGAGAAGCATACAATTTTACCTCGAAATATTCACTCCAATAAAATTATTTTTTTACAAATCTCATCCAATAAACCTAAAAGATTACCAGCCCATTCTGGAAATTACCACAAAATAAAATTACTGCAAACATTTGGGTGAAAATTAAAAAAGTTGACTTATATAAACGCGCCACAATTAATCCGCCAGAGTAATGAGAACACAGAAAAAACATGCCAGAGAGACTACTTCTAATAATTATAAACTGAAAAGTACATCACCAAGCAAGCTATGGTCAAGCAAGCCTGTGAAACAAGTATAACTTAAAATATACCTAGAAACCCCCGATGAGCTGGTAGGCAATCTTCGGCTGAACTGATTGAACTCCATAGAAGTCACACCACCTCTTTACTAGGGCATGACTTAATGTTTTCCGTGATTTTCTTTGCTTTACTTTGACTGTGACTTGTTTGTTGTATCCTATCAAGAGAAAAGGAAAAAAAACAGATACTACGAGCTATGCTAGTGCAGATTATTAACCGACTTCAAAAAAGAGGAAAGTTCTCAATTCAATCTCTTTATTTTTATTATAAATAATTCATCTTTCAAATAATTAATAGCTTAATCTCGAACCGACCTGCAGCTTAAAAAGCAGACCAACACAACCATTTCGGTCAACAATTTTATTCTAATACTGTTACCCGCGACTTTCATATAAACATTCAACCTTTTTTTTTATATAGGTTCAGCCCGTCCACAAAATCCTTTCTTTACACCGTATAAAGATACAGTATCTTTCAGATACAGTATCGTAGGCCAAGTAGTTTTTTTTTAAATTTTCTGTTTAGTAATTGAGTAAGGAATATAGTCTTTCATATTTATAACTAGCTGAATCTCGCGGTGTAACCCGCAATTTACCAGTTTTATCGCGGTTTTGGGGATAAAAGTACCATATGTCCGTCTTGTCTATGATGCACACTATCATCTTCTTGCCAAATTTCGTTAGGGTCGGCCTGGCCATTTAATCGTGAAAAGCAATCAAACAGAGCGACAGAGTTACTTTCGCTTTTATAATATTAGTTAGGAATTTAGACTTCTGTCTTTTCTGTAGTCATTCAACAATAATGGGAGCATAGAATATGGTGCGCTAATTAAAAGTGGCGTGGAGACTGAAGACCTAACAGGCTTTTGTAAACCATTACACACGATAAAAAAATTATTTTAACTGAATTGATTTTTTTACCATAAAAATTGCTTTTTCGAAACACTTTGTGTTACAACATATAAGCATGGAAACAAAGCAAGCTTGTAATAGTTAAAGCTTATATCGTCATACGAAAAGGTTGCATTGAATCGAAAGGTATTTTTAACACGATTTAAAAAAGGGGTTCTTAAGTCGGCTGTATTTTAAAAAAATTTTTGTTACCTCAGGATTCCGTCATTTGTAAACCAATTTGGAAAATTCTCTTTATTATTTGAAAGTATTATACTTTAGATTGGTTCCATAATTTTATCGAAATCGGTTCAGCTGTTTTGTTCTTAAACTGGGAAAAATAAGTCATCCAGGTGAAGGAAATTGCGTATTTAATAGTATTGAAGTTGTTTTTTTAAATAAATAATAGACTTGCCTTTGACCGCCATCTCGCATAATGTTAAGCGATAATGTGGTCTACGATGGAGCACGCTTGCCTAGCAGGAACCGATTCACTCGTAATTTAAAGACACTCAGATTGTAATTGATATTAATTTATGTAGCTTTCATCATCATCATCGTTACTAACCAATCATGTACCCACTGCTGGGCACATAAATTCTCTCAAAGAGCCCTCTCTCTGATAGGTCTTTTATACCAGCAGATTTTTTCTTTTAATTGGAAGTGGATTTTAACCTACTTCTTATTAATTTGTAGGTATATGACGAATCTCTAGTCTAATTCCGCTTCAAGTACAATAAGGATTTTGGGATAAATAATTTTTCTCTATATAATATACTAGCCGTTGCCCGCGGCTTCGCTCGCGTAGTATTGAAATCTACTTTACTACCTCCCGTTTTTTTAGTTTCAGTCTCGCATCCATCCTGTAATCCACTCTACTCCTGTACCACCCTTTCTGCTCCAGTTCTGCATTCGCCCCTAAATCCACTCTACTACCGTTCCGCTCTTTCCGCTCCAGGCCCGAATCCGTCCCGTAAAATTACTCTTCTTCCGCCCCGTCCTTACGGCGCCAGTCCTGAATTTGTCCCATAATCTTCTCTAATACAGGCCTGCCCTTTCCGATCCAACTCGGCATCCGTCCCGTAATCCAATTTACTCTCTTTCCACCTTTTTGCAATCCAGCCCCGCATCCGTTCCGTAATCCTATCTACTTCAGTCCCACTCTTTCCGATCTAGTCCCGTAGCCGTCCGCTCCACTCCACTCCCATACCGTAATTCAACCTACTCCTATCGCGCCCTTATATCGTAGCTATAGTCCCGCATCTGTCCATAGTTTTTATCTATGTAAAGCTAAAAACATTAGGGATTAGACCGACTTCAAAATTACTAAAATACGCATTTCGAGTCAGGCTCGCGCATTGAGGGTTCTTTACCACCACAAAATACAACCAGTTATTGTTCAGGCTTAACGCCTTCCAAAATAGTCGAAGTAGTTGCAACGCAGTCACATATTACTACATATGCTACAGTGACGCTCGAGTATAACTTGGTAATGAACAGAAATTTGTCATTGACTCGCACTTGGCCATAAATTATTATTTGTTGTTACACTTTAGAGTACTATGTACTATAATCATGCCAAGTTTGACGCTTGTACGTATTACCGTTTTTATATTAGAGCTAAGAACTAAGAATGACCTCCTTTCGTTTTTACTATATGAAACTTTACTGTTATTACATTTCTTAGTTGATCCGCCGTAACGTTACATACTCTGTGAAAATTTCAACTGGCTATCTATTACGGTTTGAAAAATACAGCCGTTAAAAGGTAGGACAGACAGACAGGCAGCGTTAGTAATATGGTCCCGTTTTCACCCTTTGGGTACGGAATCCTAAAACCCACCTAACTGAGAACGTTTTTTAAAGTCGGTTAATAATTAAATACCTGTGATACCACTCCACCGCAGCACACCATTGTTAAAGGTAGTCTAGAAGATGTCGCTCATAGCGATAAGGCCGTTTTTTCCCCCATATTTAATGTAATCTTCTTGTTATATTTTTTTATGGTGTCGATAAACAGTTATTTTATTATATCACCTACTTATTATGTGCAGTATGGAGGCGCTGCGCGGATTATTATGGTCGCGTTATTTTAATTTTACATTATCTCATGAACTGTGCGACTAAACCACATACTGTAAACGGCGAACTTTATCTACATTAAATGCTTCTAATAATGAATTCATTTATTTTTGTAAGGATTCATGGGTTAGATTACAAAACTGCATCTAAACATGACCTTTTAATTTTAATTTTTATTCTGAACACAATAACCGGTTATTATCGTTATTGTGGTGTTCTTATAAAAGATAGATATATGCTATCGCGGACTTTTTTGTAAAACTACTTAAGAACTACATTTTTGTGAAACATTGTATTTACTTATCTCAAACCGTTAGGTCAGCGTACGCCGATAAAGAAGCCAAGCAGCTTATTTTTCTCCAACATGTTTTACTAATACGGTTATTTAGTGCAGAAAATTAACTTTTACCATTATAAAACATAGCCTATGGCACTCAGGGATAGTGTAGCTTTCTATTAGTGAAAGAATTTTTAAAATCGGATCAGTAGTTTCGGAGTTAAAACAGAACAAACAAACTTACAAACTAACAAACTTACAAACTTACAAACTTTACCTCTTTATAATATTAGTGTAGATAAAAATTACCCAAACCTGAAACACTAGGAGAGCGGGATATCGTCTTTCGCACTACTTTTTTGTAACTACTTTAGTAATTAACAATTTATTTGATGGTACGGAATCCGCAATGCGCGAGCCTGACGCGCACTTTGCCGATTAATTTTAAACCATAACAACAACAAAAAAGCGAGGATACCGACAAAAACAAAACATAGATACAACAATAATGAATTATCCTTGTACGTTTGACAGAAATAAAGAAAAAGAAACCTAAAAAGATAATCTCGAGTTTAAATATAAAGCAAACTTTATCCAAAAACCTTTCACATTTTCTGTAACCTCTGTTTTGCCAAATCGGATTATCTCTTCGGCAAAATTCCCAAAAACGATCGCTGTTTTTACACGGTTTTCCGTCGAGCCGGGTATCATGAATGAATTATGAGTTTTAACCTTTGCCTCAGGTGGCAGACAACGTGACACTCAGTTTATTTTTTGATAAGATTTTGTTAGAATATGCTTTTGCTTTTTGAGATGTACAATACAATAGCCATTTATTCCGAATAAGATTTTAACATAAATTATTTCTACAGTTTTATAAAATGTCTCTTAGTTCGGTGTGCCTTTTGGCATAGGCCTCCTCCAACTGTCGCCATTGCTCTCTATCATCTGCCACTCTTGTCCAGTGTGGCCCAAGGGTCAGTTGAATGTCATCATCCCATCTTCTTGTTGGACGTCCCTGTCTTCTTGTACTGTCCCTTGGCTACCATAGAGTGACCAGCTTACTCCATTTATTTATTTGACAACGTAGCATGTGTCCTGCCCATCCCCTTTTTTGATGGTCAATACGAGCAAGGATATCGGCAACTTTTTTTTTTTGTTAATAATTTCTGAGTTTTCTATTTTATATTTCAATTTTAACACACTCCTCTCCATTGCTCGTTGACACTTTGCAAGCTTCATTCTGTGGTTTTCTGTAAAGGACCAGGTCTCGCAACCATATGTTATGCAGGGAAGAATGCAAGTGTTGTAAGTCTTCTTTTTAATATGAATATTTAGTTCTTTACTCTTCATGATTTCTTTAAGCGACCAATATTTTTTCCAGCTACTAGCTATTCTTTTATTTATTTCCTTGGACATTGGATCGCTGGGAGAAATAATTTTGAGATGTACTTACATATTTATTGAATAACTAAAAATATTTTGTAAGAGTTATCTTCTCGTCATGTCAGACCATCCCGTTAACTAAATACTGGTTGTTTTTTTAATATTTTTATTTATTTTCTCTACACAAAACAATACAGTTTCTAGTATAATGTTATTAAAAAAACCACAGTTGGTTTGACATGATATATTGCGCAGCATTTCAGTATTGCAATCCAAAGCGGCAATGCGGCCAGCATTTTGGCAACGACGCCCACGGTCACGCTTAGATGCCAAGTGGTATTATATTAGTGTAGTTTTATATATTTATTTATTTTACATGAAAACCAAACAACTGCTAACAACACTGAACACATAATTATGCTCTGACGAAATGACCAAAACGACAAGCAAAGGTAGAGATTCTAATGGAGATATTCGCATGCATGCGAGCTAACAGTTGCGTGACATAGAAGTGTTTGCAGCTTGTCGCAGTTTGTCTGTCAAAGTTCTTAGATTTTCCCATCTCGGTCCCCGTTGGAATCGTCCGCCTCAATCCGGCACCACCACGCGACCTCAAAGGTCAGGTACAGGCCTCGCGTGACCTTGTGCGTGACGGGACGCCGACACGAAGGTTTGAGTGCCTTATTATTTTTACCGTCGGGTCAATGGATACGGAAACGGTAAACATAGATGCGGTATTTATTTACAGAAAATAAACAGCTTTAACAACATAAAACATAGCAAGAAAAATAAGAATAAACAAGCTTTAAAAGGTTTCACAAATAAAACAGAGATACAGTCCAGTTCCGTGAATGTTGAAATAACAAATGCAATAAAACAAATATCAAACACTATTATTACTTACCATGCAAATAAATAATTAGAAATGCATATTTTTAGAATGACATTGTAATTGTTTTAAAGTATATTTGATGTTGATGATTGTGTTTTTGGCATTGGCAATTTGGCATTGGCAAGATTGGCAAAATATTTTGAAAAATAAAAAACGGTCTTTTTCGTTATCCTACAAAATATCAACACAAAAGAAGCTTTGTACCTACCATTTGGCATTATTATATCCTAAGATAATGCCCAACGTTTTTTTTAGTTTCTCCCTTAGTGGCTTTTTTTACCTTTAAAAATGTAGAAAATGTACGAAATGTCGGGTTAATTGTAGTGTAACAAATATAGTCATACTCAAATGAATAAGTGGACGACTGAAGTGAAAACTTCATCAAGGTTGACTATATCGATCTCTTAGTCGACTCGCGCCGACTTTATCCAAACAAGCGTTCAAAGCCGAGAGTGACGGCTCAGTCTCATTAAGAGTTTATGTGTCGTGAACTTGGGTAGCGTTGCATCAATTTACGCGGTTATGGCAAACTGCAACAAATTCATATTTTGGTTATAAATAGTTAAGTAGTTTAAGTATACAAGTAAGTTAAATGTAATTTTGGAAACATGATTGGTGAAACTTTTCTTGATAGAATAATTCGGCGAAAGCAGGCTTTTTAAAACACGTTTTAAGTTTTTTCTCCGCGTCTGGAAGTTCGTAAAAATTTATTTATTCATATTTTGATGGTCATTTGTATGATGTAAGTTAATGTAAATTAGTTTTATTTAAAATTAAAATAGTTCTTGAATAATTATAAGTTTTTAGTATATGTCGCTTCCGTAATTTAGTTCTGAGGCGGGTGCCGATTCGTGCGTATAATATATCTTCCTGCAGGCGTAGATAGCATATTTTTGTCCCTGTTTCGCGCAGAGGAAAAACTTGAATTTGAGCTGATGACATATATAGACCCTTAAATACCCACAAAATAATGCCACATCCATTAACTATTTCTATCCCTTTCCAACATGTACGGCCGCTGAACCTGCGTAAACCCCCCCATAAAAAGCTCGCGGCAAGTCATTACGCTGTTTTCATTCTATTGTAATGCTATCCCATTGTGGAAACTCATACGTTTGCGGGAAAATAATTGGGAAAATAAATAAGGAAAACTTGTGGCAACACCACAGGAGGTTTCAATGTAGAACTAGGTCGGTAAACATTGATTTACGAATACCATGGATGTTGAGTTGTCCCGAGTTTATGTATATATATAAATAGATTTTCTTTAAAAAAAAACCGTCTTCAAAAAACCACAAAACACTAACATTCTAAGTTAATATGCCACTACAATGAACAAAAATTATATTTTAGACACGGATTTTGTAGGTGCTTGAGCGCAATTATTCTTATTATTGGAGCTGCTTTGAAAACTGCGGAGCCGAAATTAGTGAAACTTTCATAAGACCACCTCGAGTGTTTCCTCGACATATACCTCCTTTTTAACCCTGAACAAGGCGCTCTGACAAAACTACTGTGATGATTTGCCATGTCAATTTAGTAGGCGTTTCATCAAATTATTCATTATTATTTGAGCTGGCTTAAAAACTACTGAGCCTTAATTAATAATAAATAATTAATTTTTATGGGACCACCGCGCGGATTTCTGCTACATGATAAAACATCTTATAAAAAACACGCAAATTGATGTACAGATGCCGGCGTAATAGCTGTACATACAAAAAAAGAACATACGGGCTGAATTGAGAACCTTCCTTCTTTTTAAAGTCGGTAAAAATTTGATACATTCTAGAAATGATTATTAAAAAAAAAGTGTGTTGTTTGTAGAATCTTATTTCACGTAGGAACGGAGCAACGGATTGTTTTTTTTTTGTATAATATAAAGTATTACACGGTAACTGCCACTATGCCATAATAATTTTACACTTTGCCGTAAACAATCAAACCATTTTCACCTAAAACAGAAAGCCAAAATACACGATGGTTCCAATGGTTGCGTGGAAGAGATCGCTTTTAGCGATAAGGCCGCCACTTGTGGCACTAGCTCGTAAGTGTTTTCTATCTGTTTTTTATTTTTATTTATTTCTGGTGTAGACAATAAAGAGTTTCTATCTATTTATCTCGATCATACGGTGTTTGCTACTACCATATAATTATTTGCCGTATTTGTGATTTTTTACCGTACACGCCACACTGCACCTAATATCCTGCCAATATACGTTCACAAGCGTCGCGTAATAAAATTTCAATATTTTTCTTGTTATACCAAACCTGAAGGTAAAAATGCACTAGGACCTAGGACACACTGTGGCAATTTGCTTTGCGACACATGTCATGTGCGACACAATTTAATTGCAAATATGTAATAAAAAACTAAACATAAAAAAAATCATTAGAAAATAACATTCTAAATTTAACTTAAGTTAAATTTAGAAAATAACATTAAAATAAAAAAGATACCCTGTATTCTCATGGTGGTATTAAAACTTTATTCACAATATTTTTCTAAAATATTTCAGAGTGCCTAGTGAATGCAATGTGTGACTAAAATGCTAGCGGTTTTTAATGCCATTTAGCGTAGCAATGCCGCCAGCACGTTGGATACGTTGCCAACTTGTACTGCACGTTGTTAACTGGTGCGCGAGCATTTGGATTGTATTTACACCTTTAATGTGTATGGGCAGTCCAGTAATTTTTTTTG
Organism: Agriopis marginaria; assembly: GCA_932305915.1. Classification (NCBI taxonomy): domain Eukaryota; kingdom Metazoa; phylum Arthropoda; class Insecta; order Lepidoptera; family Geometridae; genus Agriopis; species Agriopis marginaria. The sequence goes on along the minus strand of OW029914.1, from coordinate 11,297,081 downwards.
GGTTAGCTTGTATTTTACTGGCCATAAATAGCTAGCAAAATTGTTAAATCACATATAAAGCCCGACGTGTACCTTAAGGTCAATTATATTTATTATTTTATTAATTTGTTATATTAATAATAGGGAAAACGTAATCTTAGTCAACATTATGTGGACGGAATTTCTATTTTTTTTTGTAATCTTTAAAAGTATTGTAATGTACGATCGCCGTTGTAAAAGGAGAACGGACTCGAAAAAATCTTTATTTTGTCGCATTGTACGTGTCGCGTCGCGTTGAACAGTCTTAATGCGTTCTTACCCCAAAGCCGTAAAAGGCCGCCAATGCCTATTTTATGAAGGTTCAAGCAATTTAAGAACCCATTTTCGAGATACGGTTTTCTGAATATCGCTGAAAAGGTCATTCGTGATTTAGGCATTCGGGTAATCTGTTGTAATGATAGTGATTACGAAGTAAATACGGGATGATGAATGATTTAAACAATACTATAATAATATGATTATTTACGGGATATTTACCGTGGTGAGGTTGCGGAATGACCTCCCGATATTTCAGCGGAGCACACTCTATATAGAACACACTCTGAAGTAAAAAAACCGGCCAAGTGCGAGTCGGGCTCACGCACTGAGTGTTCCGTGCCACCACAAAATTCAATAACGAAATTAGCGTCAAACTTGGCATGATCATAGTACACACTCTAATGTATCATAACAAATAATAAATAATGGTCAAGTGCAAGTCGGTGACAAGTTTCTGCTTATTACCAAGTACTTTGAATATTTCTGATCGAAGACCAAGTAACGTCGGGCGCGTTCGGTACTTGGATGGGTGACCGCCTGGGCATGATGTTGTCTTTTTGCACTACTTTTTGTATTTTGACAGAGCCCTCAGTACGCGAGCCCAACTTGCACTTCGCTGGTTTTATTGTAGTAGACGCAACATCCATGTATTTACAAACCAATGAAAAAAAAACTGATAAAAATAAAACCGCGCGGGCGTATAGTGTTTTTATATTTCAGGGTAACATATCAAGTGAGAGCATTTGGGGGATAAATAAAAATAAGCCCAGTGGTTTGGGATCAAGGAGCTAAGGATATATTTTCGTAATAAATGGAAAAGCCGCACTTTCAAATATCTTGGGTGTCGTGTAATATTTTATAGGTTTGTTTGAATAGGACCTTGTGGGAGAGAGTTGACCAGCACTTAGGATAAAAGAGGTTTTCTACTTCCATATTGTTTTTATTATTAAATCTATCGAAATAAAAAGAGGTGATCGATTACTTAAGTTGAAAATAATAAATTTAAAACTCGGGTGAAACCGTGGGTGCAGCTAGTCAACCATAATATAACGATGTCGATTTTTCGTGTCCGCTCTGGCAGTCCGATAGAAAAATGTGCAGGAGGGAATTAAACCATGCAGATCTGATGCACACCTCCGAAATGTATCCGATAAAAAACCGATAGACTAGCTAGATAACATTACGCCGATGCTCAAAACTAAGAAGCTTAGTCTGAACCAGGGATTCATTGCTGATGAGTCGCTTGGGACGTTTCTCAATAGACCCCAACGCCCCAAGCTGGTACTTAGCTGATCCATCCCAAATGTGAGAGCAGTACTCCATGCACGACCGAACTTGTGCTTGATACAGTGACAGCAACTGACCCGACGTGAAGTACCGTCGCACCTTCGATAGGATACCCACCCAGCTTTTTGGCAGCCAATTGAGCCTTGTTTTCAATATAGGAGCCAAAGTTGAGGGTAAGAGACAGAGCAACGCCCAAAAGCTCAAGATGGTCAGTTATCGGAATGGATACATCCTGGAAAGTAAGGGCCAATAGGAACGGCGTCCTTTTGGAAGAGAACAGACATGCCTGGCTCTTAGCGGCATTGAACTTGATCAGGTTGGCATCGCCCCATTCGGAGATTGCCTTAAAGGACAAGTTGCGCTCGACCATGGCCTCTCTGAGAGACTGGATTTGTGGTCCGCTGGTTTGTACTTTGGATGTATATGTATAGCTCTCTACTACTGCGCTATCATCTGCGTACCCAAACGTACCGGGCCTTTATGAAATGAATTGAAATGAAAATTTATTGATAACAAACGGCTTCTTAAATTAAAATACTTCTTAATTTATAATAGACATATACTTAGATATAATTTATTTATTTATAATTAATTGCCCCGCGTTTGGCCGCCAACTGCGACGATGCGGTATACGATGGAGCACGCTTGCCTAGAAGAAACCGATTCACTCGTGATTTGAAGACACCTAGATCGCTTTTTTTATCTTGAAATAATACAAAAATTCCCGGCAATACCGTGGCACACTCCTTACATAAGAACTATTGATTAAGGGTGACATTTCGATTCCCGGCCCGTAGTGGACTCCACAAACAGTCAAGTTTCCCGTCCTCAGCTATGATTGATGACAGTTGGGATAGTTTTATTGTTTGGAAGGACCTTTAACTTAGTGGAACAGTTCAGGTTTGTTTCAGTTTTGGGTCAAACTAAAGACAAGGTAAATATGAAGAGAATATAGTTGACAGAAACTTTAGCTGTTGTCGCCACTTGAATAACATTAAATTTAGGTGGTAAGACTGCCAGCTGTGATCGTAGTGTTACTAAACCAACCAGAATGTCCTACTCTACGTTTTCCGATACGTGGTCTCCACTCAAGAACCCGTCTACCCCAACGGTTGTTGTTTAAGTCACAGAATACATATAAGTACAAGAACAGAAGGTTCACTCCGCAAAATCAATTAAATAAGTAGCGATTCAGATTCAGATTCTTTATTAACCAATATAACATGTTCTTCATATGAGGCAAGTCAGTTTACACAAGTGCTTATTTCTAGTGTTATTAGTGTAAGAAAGTATAACAATTTTGCCTTATCAATTACAATTATAAGTCACACACGATTCTAGGACAGAGCTAAAAACAAAAAATACGTCCACATCAATAAAAAAATAAATAAAATTCTCGACTCTTGCTACTACACAATAAAGTGCAATTCAGGATGTGCGAGCGTTAACTACCTACAGAAGTTGCCTCTCTGTGTATCCCGCGGCAGGTCCGACAAGTCGGCTACTTGTAGCTTCATACCTAAAGTGCGGAGTGCGTCAGGCCTGGCTAAGTTGTGAAGTGCGCTAAATGAGAAAAAAAGAAAAAAAGGGCATGTTTAAAATAATGTACATAAAAAAAATGGACTCATTATTATTTAAGTTTAATTTGAGTCTAAATGTCGTAAATTGGACGATTTTTGTCCATGTTGTAAAGTAAACTATGGAAAAAACGGTTGTTGGTAGCCGGCCCATTACCACTTCACCTTTTCAATCTTTTGAGCTAAGTCAGTTACTAGTGCTCTGGCCTTGTGTTAATAATGCCATAAAAATACAAAAAACACGAACTCCTAAACCCAGAACAGATAAATAATTTCATCATTAAAATCTGTCTACTTGACCAGTCTAGGATCGATTCTAAGACTTTCGGTGTGAAAACGACACACTACCAAGCTATTCTGGTCATGAAATAAATCAATACAGCCTCACAGCGCGAGCTAGCCAGCCCGCAAAAAGTTCCTTCCGTCCAGGGGTCCATTAGACCCGTTTGCGTCTTGAATACGAAACGAGTTGTTTTTCTCCTCTGCGTAATTCGGACCTTGAGTCATGTCACAGTGCTCTAAAACAGTAGCAAAAGATCACACCAATATTATAAATGCGAAAGTTTGTGTGCAAGTGTGAATGTTCGTGATTAAATTTGGTAGGAAGATAACTGGCTGGCCCCTCGACAAACATTGAATGCGATTGTGGTTTAACCTCTTGGCGTCGGCTTCGGTCAATGCCTTTCAAAATTACGGGCAAGAACTGTAAACGAAAAGGTATACTGCGAAATAGTAAATCTAAAGTTATGCCAAATTAAGAAGTCACTCTTGACATAAGCACGCCTATGAAGTTCCATAATTTATTGACAAGGACCGATTGTAAAAAAAAAATATTTTTTGGACGCTGTTTTTTTATACAATAGTAAAGTGACGTTCTCTTTAGCTCCGACATTTTATCGAGTCCACAGATTATGTAACTAAAATTATTCAGTTTTGTCTTGACGTTCCTACCAATTAAATAAACTTTATTTATTATTTTGACTTGGCTTTGGATTTATCAATATGACAGTTATGTCGTATCCCACCGTAGAGGGGTGCTTATACTGAATCTATGTATCCCACCAATTTTAGCAAACGTCATAAGTGACAAAGTAACTTGGTTTCACTGTAATATAATGGTAATTCTACGCTTTTATCAGCTTCACTTATAACTAAGTAAACAAATCTTAACCATCGAATCTACCATCCCTGCGGTATTTTCATGATCAAGTGAGGGTAGAAGAACAAAACACCCGCTCTCCTCGCCGGACTCACCCGCAGTTTTCAGTCAGCTCGTGACCATTGTAACATGGTCGAAACTTCGAGCGAAAGGTACATATTTTTTACCTAAATTAAATAATACGTGATAAGTCACGTATACGATAAACATTTAAAACATCGAATCTAGATTGATTTTAACCTACTTCTAAAATTGTTGTGTCGAATTAAAACTTTGCAAGTAAATGTAATTTGTAATCATCGAAATAAAATGAATGGACGGGCCCACAAGAAGCGAATTTTTGAAGATTACAAAATGAGCGCCGGCGCTTACTTCGTTTCAGTCAGTCTCTGTCCGTAGAAAGTGCAACACAGGCACACAGTTATGAATCATATCATGAAAATCGGATCAGCTGTTAAAATATTATCTGATTCTTATCGGTGGTTTTTAAAAGTCTTCAATTTAACCATGACTAGTTTAAAAAAAATATGCATACATTCGGTACTAATGTTTCATACTGGATCTTACTACCACTGTGGTAATGTCGCTGGGATTGCAGAGAGGTTATTTGACTTCTTTTTGTTTCAATCGACGCTGACGGGTGCCGAGGAAATTGTGTGAAATGGAAGTTTGTCGATGAAAAGTGATTTTGAAAACACTAAAACGCTTTTAGTTGAACAAAAGATTTTTTACAGTCAAAATACGTGGCATAAAGTTAATAATAATAATACTTAAGTAGTCGAAATTGGCCATAATCTAAAGTTGCTTGGGAAGTTGTAAATTGTTGTTGTAAAGCTGGCTGAAAAAGGTTGTTAGGTTTTTTATAGAATAAGTGGCAAACAAGCGATGGGCCACCTAATGATGAATGGTCACCTCCGCCCGTACTCGGGTCATTGTCAGTGCGTTGCCTACCTTTGAGAAATCCTTCGCTTCCGTCTGTCCGTCAGTCCTACCTATTAATGGCTGTATCTTTCGAACCGTAATAGATAGCTAGTTGAAATTTTCATAGAATATGTAAGTAACTAAACACTAATAAAAACATACTAACCAAAAAATAATAAAAAAGTCAAAAAGTTAAAACGAAAGGGATAAAAAATACAACAAATGTTTTTTTTTATTAACTTTAATGTAAAAACGTTAATACGTACAAGCGTCAAACATGGCATAATTAATAGTACACACTGTAAAGTATAAAAACAAATGATAAATAATGGCCAAGTGCGAGTCGGTTACGAATTTCTGTTCATTACCAAAATAAGCAAGGTATTTTAAATGCCATCATATTTTACTAATTCTAAAGTCGGTTTTTAAATTGATAATTATTGTATTTTGTACGGAACCCTCAGTGGACGAGTCCGACTCGCACTGGGCCGATTTTATTTAAAGTTAAAAAGAATGGTTAAGAATAGTTATCTACAAGAAGGATCTCAGATTGACTATAACGTGTCATTATTATGTCATTAAGTTAAATAACCGAAATAATTTAATACCTAAAGCCAAAATCCGCAAAAACTTTCTACAAAAATGAGTTTTAAATCCGTAGAACTTAGAAAAAGTCTTGGACCTACATAAATTACGGATTAGAGAAACCCTGGTTTTGTTTTCAGGGCTGTTTTTTCTTCTTTTTTATAAAAGAGAGTTCAAGGAAAAAGGGATAAGTTAACCCATCTTATCTCACACGTTCCATAGGCTATAATCTGAGCTATAAAAGTACTTTGTCAACTGCTTTGAGAAAAATTAGAGTGTATTAATTATGATTCTATATAGGGCTATGCAAAAAGATTGTACCAAGCCGAAAAGAGGTTATTGTACATATCATTATGAACAACTTTTACTATGGGACCAACCCTGAATTCGCGAAAAAATATCAGATACCTATTCCATAGAAAACGGTCATTGACACTCGACAATATGTATAGAACAGCTTATTTTGTATGTATATATAAAGGGTTACGCGGAAAAAGTGTACTAAGCCGAAAGGTTCATAGTACCCATTATGAACAACATTTACTGAAGCTGTGAGAATAAACGAAAAAAAAAGTAATAGAATTGACAGTATTCCATCACATAACAGAAAAGCCAGGGAAAAGTTATTATTTTCTGAGCCAACACATAAACTCTTTTTCCTTCTTAACTTTAGCATTTTAATTTTTCAATTTCCCCCCAGCGAGGTGTTAGATCGCAAATGTATAAATAAACAATGTCATAAGATTTTATTACACACAGATTGGCTATATACATGGTAAAAGGCGTTTTATAATCGATCTAGTGACAGAATAGCTACTGAGTTATAATTTTAAATGTGACTAGCGACCCGCCCGCCCGGCTTCGCACGGGTGTAATTTACGTGCGAAGCCGGGGCGGGTCCGTTGCGTGGTTTAGAAGGAGTTGGCGGCCATACAGACAGACAGACGCGGAAAGCGACTTTTATTTATACTATGTGGAGATGATGATTAAGTGGTTATGGGTTCCATAGGATTGAGATGGATTGTGAGTTCGAATTCTGGAATCGTAATTTAGCTCCAAGAAAGAAACCAAAGATGCGCGAATTATTCGACGCTAGTACATTTTACGAGTCCGAAGCCTTCACTGGATGCGTATTTATTGTGATTACTTTCGAAATTTTAGAAGTTTTTGCGTAATTTAAATTTTGATACTTGGACAAGCCTAGACCAAAAATAAATTGCAAAAATTACATAAATATACAAAAAGTTGTATAAATTGGGTCAAAAACATAAATACATACAAACATTTATATACATAGCTGTTAAAATTTGCAAGTTGAAGTGGCAATGGGCAGGCCACATCGCTCGAAGAACCGATAACCGATGGGGAAGAAAGGTTCTTGAGTGGAGACCACGAACTGGAAGACGCAGCGTAGGTAGGCCTTCCACTAGATGGACCGACGACATAGTCGTCGCTGGCATCTAGTGGATGCAAAAGGCAGGCTGTCGTTCAGTGTGGATGTTAAAGGGGGAGGCCTATGTTCAGCAGTGGACGTCTTCTGGCTGATGATGATGATGATATACATAAATTGCATTGGCATAAATTGGGCCAAAGCACTAAAGGGCCTTATTGAGTTAAAAAAATTAATTAAAGTCAAGTCCACATAGGATTATTGTCCCGAATATTTATTTTTTATTTTATCTATAGAATGAGAAACAGCACTTGTACTATTAAAAACCGATCGATAAATAAAACACTGTTGTGTTTTAACTTTGCACAGCTGAATTGACAGCCAGTTCCGCAGCGTGCACTATTTGAAATCCAGACATTTATACGGTTCGTCGTTTTGTTATACCTACTAGTGTTTTGGTATAAACGCACCAGTTTGGCAATATAGCGTTTGCCAAGAGATGCCCAGATGCCGACACTGTCAACCTTTAAACAAAGAAAACAAAAAGTTTCTTTGTTTTTTTATATATAATAATGTTTTTTTATTTTTATTTTTTTAACAAGAAAACAATTAGTTTTATTAACAAGCTCAAATTCAAATGCGTCGAATAATTTAGAAACCCAGAGTACGGGATGGATACTTTGTCAACTTTGGCTGCCAAATGTATGATGACGTCACCTATTCAGTGACTATCCCTGAAACAAACCAAATCAATCGACCCTTCATTTATCAAAATTGGTTGAAGCCATGGTATAATAATTTACTCCGCAAGGTATACCGCTCCGAGAAATGATGTCACGTGGGTGACTCCCACTGACGTCATCGATGCCATGGATTCACGTACACGTGCAAGCAAGCAAAAGCAGAATAAGTAATTTATAACAAGAGAGAGAGAGAGAGATGACGATACACTGATTTTCTGAATACCAGTAGCGTGAAATTATAACTCCCCAATCTCCGTATATTACCTGTGGGAATCCAATAAATCAATGTGGTTTTTGTATAAATAATGTAACTTCGTGTTTAACTTGAATTACTTAGCTTGAGCGGACAAACGAAATGACAATTGAAATGCTTTTTGAATTATATTTAATAGATTATAAAAAATAATGTTTCCCAATATCTATACTTGTTGCAATAAAGTGGCAACTGGACAGTGACGTAATTGGGTGTCAGCTGTCGGAGCGCTAGACCTTGTTTTCATGGATCATGGTTGAAGCATTGTCTGTAGATGGGAATCGATATACTTGTTAACTACAATGCCTTTCTTTTGGTTCAATGTTTGTCGGCTAAAATATGGGCATCGCAACAAATCTATGTTATTAAAAATCATCGGTAAGCACCGTTATAAGTTACATTCGTTTGGATCGTTTCTTTCTCAGGGCTGTTTTATTTTATTTTACCTTTGTTTTTGGGGGAATTCGCTCTCTTTTTTCGTTAGAATTTAAAATAGAAGGTAACCTCTGGGGTGTTCCCTTCTTAGATATAGACGAAGGCGGTGGCAGACGTGAAAAACGTAGTATTTGTTATCGTAGAAAAATGTATTTGACACCTTGTTTTATGTTACTCTCTTAGGTTTTTCCTACGTCCTTGGGTTTTTATAAATCTCTTCTTAGGACACCGACAAATACCGGGTGACTTTTTTTTTGCCAAAACGGAAGAAATTGGATACGAAATGTTGTTGTTTTTTTTTGTTTTAGATTTTCCGTACGTACGTTTACATATACGGTCGTACATACATACTAACAGGGCAAGTAAAATAAAAGTTTGTAATAAAATATACAGAAATTAAATGTATTTAAAACCTTCGACCAAAATAAAATTAATGGATGGGCCCAGAAGAAGCATTTTGTATGATTACAAAATGAGCGCTGGCGCTCACTTCGTTTCTGTCTGTCTCTAGCCGTGGGAAGTGCAACACAAGACTATTGTTACATGATAACGAAACATTTGACAAAATTATGCCTTCGAGTGCTTTTCCGAAGTGTAAATACAACAAAAACCGCTATCTATTTTGTGTAACAAATGTACTGTCATGGTTATAATCAAGTATTGAAGTATATGTCCGATGGGTTGACTCGTTTTTACTGAGCAAGTTTAATGGTTATGACCCGTCCATTCATTTTATTTTGCCCAAAGTTTGGAATGACATAATTGGGGGAGGGGGGGTAAACGAGGTGTTTATAAGTTTAACGTTTGTATCTGTGTGCCTGTGTTGAGCCGTGGTAGCCCATTACCTGTACCAATGAGCTCTTTGGAGCTTATGTACGGATTTTCATACCATTGGCTTTTCGGTGAAGGAAAACGTCGTGAGGAAACCTGCATACGTACGGAGAAGAAATTCAAAGACGTATGTGAATCCACCAACACGCACGCTGGGCCAGCGTGGTGGATATGGCACAATCAACCTTTCGGGGGTAGGCTAAAATTCCAGCAGTGGACTGTTAAAAGGCTGACTATAATGATGATGAAGGCCCGTCCATTCATTTTATTTTGGTCGAAGTTTGAAACTATAAGTTGCTTTAAAGCAATCTCACAGTTTCAAAAGCAATCCACTCCGCTAGTATAAGTACCTATGCGCTCTAAGCTTACAAACGCAATTGAAGTAGAGTTCTCATTACAAACTGAAGAAGTGGGCTAACGAAGCCGAGGGGAAACTAAACCGGTCTTTAATTTACAATCTGACGAGGGGAAAACTTGGGTTTTCTTAGATCTGCGGTGCCGGTGCGGTGACAAAGGGATCGCAATTGAGCGACAAAAGTTATATTTATTTTTGTGTTATGTAAACATATAAAACACTCAGAGTGGCGACTACTTCATTTATTCAGCAATCGAAATTAACAGAGAGATAGTTTTTTTTGTTGATATTGACTTATACTGTTGGCCTTTTGCAGCTTGACCGGACTAGTTAGCGAACGCAAAGTGCGTTCGGCATAACTTGGTGATTTATGTTTTGGGCGACTAGCACAAGGGCACCTCCAAGGTACGAACCTCGGCTTGGACCATCGCCGGGAGTGGGAATCAGACTTGCCCAGGCACCCCAGAAGGGGTGTGCCCTGGAGCCCTAGCGGTTTGTTGAACTGAATGATTATTTGGAGAGAATCTAACCGATCTTCTAACAGATCCTGGGGGTCTACGATCCCGCCGGCGGGATCGCTGTGTGTGTGTGCCTCTGGTAACCGACACCTGTACCAAAAACTGAATATTTCCTATTGCAAGGAGCAGTCTGATCGGGGAGAGGCTGGCTTATATACACTCCCCTCAAAAGCTTGGCGAGCTTGACAGTCGCATGGCGTGAGGGGGTGTGTCATGGCGGCTGGCTGGCTATCATTCGTAGTTTCGCAGGCAACGTCACGTCCATTTTGTTACAGTTAAGAGTATTTTGTTTTATTTTTAGGGTTCCTTACCCAAAGGGTGAAAACAGGACTTTATTACTTAGCCTACGCTGTCTATCTGTCTGTCCGTCTGTCTGTACATTCTACCTTTTAACTGTATCTTTCGAACCGTATTAGATAGCCAGTCAAAATTTTCATAGAATATGAAATGTTACGGCGGATTAACTAAGAAAGAATAATAAAGTCAAAAAATGAAAAATAAACTAACGCCATACAACAAACGCAGTGGATTAACTAAGAAGTAATAATAAAATCGAAAAAAAAAACTGAAGGGGTGTAAAAAATACCCCATACATCAAACGCATATTTTTACGTCATTTTGTATTCGGTATTACTTACAAGCGTCAAACGTGGCATGATTATAGTATACTCTCTAATGTATAACAAAAAATGGTCAATAAATAATATAAATAATGGTCAAGTGCGAGTCGGTGACAAATTCTGTTCACCACCAAGCTAAGCACGTTGGGCACAGCCGGCACTTGGATAGGTGAGCCTGGGCGTGATGTTGTCTTTTTGCACTACTTTTTGTGTTTTGTGGTGGTACTGAACCTTCAGTGCGCGAGGCCAACTCGTACTTGGCCAGTTCAATTGTTATAAAATCTCACCTTTTAAACAAAAAAAAACTTGATCAATATCGGTTTAGCCGTTTGTGAGCTACGATACCGCAGGCATACACATAGATATATACGTCAAACTTATAACACCCCTCTTATGGCGTCGGGGGCTAAAAATACGTAAAGCATTAGTAAAGTATCAAAATGGCAAGTCGCAGTATCGCCAGCCCTTGGAAGTAGAATGGGCAGTTTTGGAGTTACAGAGGAGCGTTATCATTGTTTTATGTGACAAATTCGAAACTGTCTTCAATGGATGAGATATAGCGAAAATGTTTTATTCCTTAAAGTCAAATGTTTTGTTCTTTTTAGGGTTCCGTACCCAAAGGGTAAAAACGGGACACTATTTCTAAGCCTACGATGTCTGTCCGTCTATCCGTCTGTACGTCTGTCCGTTTGTCCGTCTGTCCCTGTCGATTTGTTGTATTTATTATATTAGTTTTTTAATTTTATTTCTATTTTTACTAGGAAATCTATTTAGTTTATCAGTATGTGAGGTAAATGTTAGTAGAATTTGTCCGTTTTTATTCTCAATAAATTTATTGAATTTGAATAACAAAACATTAACGACATAAAATACGCAGTCTCTTAAGTATCGCCATATATAGTTTAAGGTGGTACGTTTCACCTATGGCAGGAAATTAAATTTTATTTTATTATTTAAACAGTTTTTTTGTCCTTGTAGCTAGGCCGGGTAATTATTGTAAAATGACACAGTGTTTGCGCAAATAGTTGGTTGCTCTTTACATTATCATGTACAGCTATTTATTTATTTAGATACACAAAACAGATAACAATCAATTAATTCCTTAAATATGTAAATACTTAGAAAAATCTGAACTGGATTGTCACCCAAAACATGACATGTGCAAACAAAAAAATGAGGCAAAAGCGATGAAAGTACCCATCCGCATAGCTTGCTGATGGGCACCTCCAAGATGGCAAAACATTTTACTTAAAACTAAAACAAAATAACAAAAATAACTAAACATGAAATGGACTATTCAAACGCAATACAGCTGCTGCGTCAGTTATCAGCAACACACCATATTACTTATATTTGCCAATAAACCGAAATTTATTATAAATAGCTTTGAAATTTATTATAAATAGCTTTCCATGATTTTGTAAAGACTAATAATCAATTTGCGCAAACATCATGATCGTTTACAATAGTTAACCGGCCTTGCTACAACGACAAAAAAACTGTTTGAAATTTGAATTTCCTGCCATATGTGAAACGTACCACCTTAAAAAGTAGTTGTTAGTAGCAGTATGCAAAAAAAGATTCCCGCTTTTCTCTCAACTCTTGAGCAGTCTCCAAGCCCAGTCATAACCCGAGCTGGGCTGATCCAGAGCCGTAATTACGTAATTTATTAAGCAGATACGGAGTTATTGTATTCAACGGTCGTATCGAGTCATAGACAAAGGTTTACGCTCGGTACGGCTTAAGGTAGCATTCCGATCTTAGCAACCACGACTAGCAACCTGCGACCACGACCAGCGACTGCGACCAAGTCACGCAACCCACCTTTCAGTATGAATTTTTAAGTCAGCTGCTCTATCAAAAATAGCTGATTATGAAGAGCTTATTTTGGCTTAAAAAACAATTTATTCTTGTTAAAAAGCTACATAAACATTAAATTAACATAATATTTACGAATAGATAAACTGATAATGTACTCGTAAATATTTAAAACCTAAATCCACCCTCATAAAGCCAGTTCTTTACTTTGCAAAATAAGCAGAAAAAACAATTACAAACCCTTTTACCCTTTTTATAATTAAAAGAGTTTGCAACATGATCAAAGATCAATAGAATGCTTCTACTGTTCTTAGAACAATAGACCAGTGGTATTGGATGACAAATTAAAAAAGAACACCCCCAAAAGTTCCTAAGTTACCAACAAAGTTAAAGATCTAACCTTGCACGAAACAATCTATTCCAGTAGTCATTTTCTCTTCTTCATTTCGTCAGTAATCTTTAAGCTTCTGTGCTTACAAAAACTCTGACAATAGGGCTGGTCACTTACCCTATACCTACCAAATTTTACAATTTGGAAATTACGCGAATCGCAGGTAAAGCTTTCCTCGAGAATTATCAACTGTAATATTTAGAAAACTTTCGAAATAAAACCGCAAGTGAAAAGTTGGGGCTTACTGAGTTTACTCGGTCTTATTTCTCTTTGAAGGTACTCAGAATTTTAAAACAGACAACTTTGCACTGAGCTCCTTATAATTTAAACACGTGGTGACTTTTGGAGATTCCCTAATGGACTTGTAGTCTATATTTTTAGCAAGCACGTCGTTTACTGTAACTTCTTTACTTACTAGCGTATATTTCCTCTGTAGTATGAGTATGTATGTAGCGTTAAGTATGTCATAGTCTAAATCGGCATAATTACGTAATTAACTACTTATGATTGTAATATTTTAATATTGAGGTAATAAAGCATGTGTATTTGAACTGTGCGGACGTGTTTATAATATTCGACGTAAACTCCCTCCCCCTTCGATGTAGAACCACACATAACTAATCTACACAATACACCGCTTCAACGTGGTGGCAAATACAATAAAGAATATTGTGATCATTTATTGTTTATCTATACTTCTATACTAATATTATAAAGAGGAAAGATTTGATTGTGTTTGTTTGCATTGAATGGGCACCGAAACTACTGAACCGATTGCAAAGAAACAAACAAACAATCAAACTTCCCTCTTTATAATATTAGTATAGAGTATAGATGACGATCTCAACTGTCAAATTTGACGATCGATAAAGAAAGATACTTGCACGCCAGCAATGCAAGTACCGTTCTTTATCGACCATCAAATTTGACAGTTGAGGTCGTCAAATTCGATAAAATGCCATATGTTCAGTACTCGCTATGATCGATTCTATGGTATTTTATCGAATTTAACTATCGATAAAGAACGGTACTTGCACTGCGAGATTATTTAAATTTAAAAGGTTATTACATAGCAAGCAAGGATTATTCCCTGTTTCGCTCCGTCCATCCATATGTACGTCACTGTCGTTTTATTTAGAGAACGTCGACGTAAACATAAGACTAATTGGAATATTCTATGATACTTAAAAAACTTAAACATTCAGCGAAATCCACAAAATAAACGCTAAGGACATTTTCCTACACAATTAAGCGGAACTTCTATCATTCAACATTATTTTTATCAAGGTTGTCTCTATTTTGAAATGAGGCAGATTTTTCAGAAGAAAATAAATCGTATCGTATCGACATAGCATTACATGTCTAATTTTGCTGGGTATAAGGTTTTTATGCCATTCTAGTGTCAAACAAGCTTATGAACCTTTCATGTAAGTACTAAGTAATCGTCATCGTCGTATAGAGATACCTTTTATGACTCTATTTATCCCTAACCATGTACGTATGTGATACGTCATCCAAATGAGTATAATTATAATCAGATCACATCACATCAACAGCCGAACAAAGCAGGACAAAGGTCTCCCTCTTTTTAGGGTTCCGTATCCAAAGGATATAAACGGGACCCTATTACTAAGCCTACGATGTCTGTCTGTCTGTCCTACCTCTAAACGGCTGTATCTTTCGAACCATAATAGATAGCTAGTTAAAATTTTCACAAAATATGTAATGTTACGGCGGCTAAGAAATAATAAAATAGTCAAAAGGTAAAAGCGAAAGGGGAGTCCCCATACAACAAATGTATTTTTTATGTATTTTTATATTAGCTATAACGTAAAAACGGTAATACGTACAAGCGTCAAACTTGGTATGATTATAGTAAACACTCTAAAGTATAACAAAAAAAAATTGCCAAGTGTGAGACGGTGACAAATTTCTGTTCATTACCAAGTTATTAATTGGGTTACTTGGATGACCTTATCATTTCTCTCACCGAATCGAAATTTTTTACGCCATATTTTACTAATATTGAAGTCGGTTTTTTAAATTGATAATTATTGTATTTTGTACGGAATTATTGTGTTTTGTGTGAAGCGAAGCTAAAAAAAGCGTGTTAAAAAAGCTTAAACGCGCAATATGACAAAATTGCTTGATTTCAGATCAACAAAAAAGGTAGAAAAAAAAAATTGGTGGTACCCGTGGTACCGAACTAAAAACTCAGACACTAGATCTAGTGAATGGCACAAGCAAGCGTCAGCAGCATGATCCTCAAAATCAATTTAACTTTTCAGTGTAATAAACACATAGATAAACATATATACTAGATTGCGTTCTGTCAAAATATTCCCATACAAAACTAAACCTTAACGTCTAAACGTAAGGGTTCATAATAATGTGGCTAGGAACATGGAGGAAAAACGAGCTCACTGAGATAGCTACCACGGAGGAAGTGTATCTCTTTCTAAAGATTGCCATTACATAAAACATATATTTTAGTAAAACTCTGTTTTAAACTATCTCGGCTGTTCACTAAAGTTATAAGATGTTGTGGAATCTCATTCCACAACCACCACGGTAATTATCCCGTAATTATATTTTAGTAGTTTTACTTATTCAATAGGACATACCAGGCAGGCCCTATTTTGGGGTGTAAACATAAAATTACTATCAATAAAATAAAGATTAATTTTTATTTCCATTTTCTAACGGATATTAATGTAGATATATCTAATGTATCATGTACCTATTTCAATTTTATTTTTAAGTAACCATGTAGGTTCCAAGTATAATTACTAGGAACCTTCATGGTTCTACTGAACCATGAAGCTACTGGCAGCATTAACGACATGACGTTTTTGATTGTTTGCTTATTTTGTTTTTTCATGCATGATTTTTGAATAATTATTTTAAGATGGTGAAAAATTTTTGTGTAAAAACTGTGCTAGTGAATCATTCGGTGGCTGCGGCATATCTTTTCACAGGTAGGTACACAAAGCTTGAAATACAAGAAAATGTTTATTAGGGTGTCCATACTCGTGTGAACATGAACAATTATTTTTATACATTATGTTTTAGCATGACCTAGGGATATTTTAAAGTAATTCGCATTTCGGCGAGTGTGCGCAAAAGCTTCGAGCCCTTGTTCCACCCTCCCCCTTTCACTTAGGAAAAGTAGAACGGCTGCACACTACCACCCCTTCCTAGTGAAAATTCCAAAGATTTGAACTCAACGATTTGGGTCTTCATTTATGATACGTACTGCCCAAGAATGGAACTCCCTGCCGTCCTCCTTGTTTCCTGAGAACAACAAACTAGATATCTTCATGGCTAGTGATAGACATGTATAGATAGATATGAATAGATTTCTAGATCAACGTGTTCCATCCTCCGCCACACCGTCACGTACCATCAGGTGAATAAGTGGCGAAACGTAGATCTAGTACCACCATCCAACGGTGAGCCGAGCTTTCTGTGTACAGTTGTATCGTTCAAGGGTGTTTCGACGAATCGTACGGGAATCATTCTAAATATTACATAAAAAATGAAAGTACCTAAATTCATCGCTGAATATATTTCATGTTACAGTATACCAACAAAAGAGGATGTAAGAAAAATGTGGTTGGAAGTAATTCTTAGTCGAACAGCAAGTATAACAAAAAACTCCAGGGTGTGCAGTTTGCACTTCAACACAGAAGATTTTATAAAGACACTAGCGACCCGCCCCAGCTTCGCACGGGTGCAATGCTAATACTAGAATAATATACTACAGATTTTCTTTATATCCTACGTTCACAGCTTTATTGTCATTAGGCAAAACAAACTAAACATGTTGTTTTCATAATTGGCCATGTGAAAAACACGCCGCCGGTACGGGCCTGTAGTGGTACTGGGCACTGGCTGAGGGGCCAGTACCGCCGCAACCGCTATGTCCCTGCATTTTAAATCTAATATCTTAGAAAATGTTCATTTAAATTACAAGCTGTAAACGGCCATATAATATTGGTCTATATTAAATGCACAATGTATTTAAGGTACTTAATTGGATAAAGATTAATGCTGTATTGCTTAAAATCCCCACGTAAATAAGCCATTATTTCTCGTAAAAAATAAATAATATAAAATGGTTATTGTGGGTTATCCATAAGAAATAGACATATACCATCGTGGACTTTTTTGTAGACCTTTTTAAGGTATACAATATTGTCGTACATTATTTTGATCTATCTCGTAGGGTTCAGCCAGCGTTTGCAATGTAAAGCGCAAAAAAATGTGTTTATTGACGACATCACATTAGAAACCTCTACAATTATCAGTGTTTCTATACTATATTATGCATTTATTATATATATAAACCTTTTTCTTGAATCACTCTATCTATTTTAAAAAACCGCATCAAAATCTGTTGTGTAGTTTTAAAGATTTAAGCATACATAGGGACGGACAGACAGCGACAGCGACTTTGTTTTATACTATGTAGTGATGATAGTGATAGTGATGTAGTGTTGCTCTCGACAAACTTTGAAAACGAATGTAGTTCCATGTCATTTTCCCGCAGTAAGTAAAATATGCCAAATAGTTGTCATGCCAATCTTCTATATTTATAAAAGCTAAATTTACTCACCCACTCACTGACTTGTCACGAAATATCAAAAACTATTTGACTTACGAAGCTGAAATTTGGCACGTAGATTCCTTATGGGGTATACCTAGAGGTCCGCTAAGAAGGATTTAGCGAAAAAGCCGAATTAAAGAGGGCAAATGGAGGTTGAAAGATTATATTAAAGTCCTTTGTTTTTGAAGATACTTAGGAATAAAATTTGGTATTCAGGCTAATAGTTTAAAATAAATAAATACTGTTATAATATTTTTACAAAAAAGAAGGATTAAGGAGGTGGAATTGGAGTTTGTATGTTGTGTTGAAAGTTATGTAACTACGAATTTGTAATTTGACATGTGGGTGTAAAAGTTCATCTTGACTATGACTATGACTATGACTATTATAAAGAGGAAAGGTTTGATTGTTTGTTTGTTTGTTTGCATTGAATAGGCTCCGAAACTACTGAACCGATTTGAAAAATTCTTTCACTGTTGGGATGCTGCACTATCCCCGGTTGGCATAGGCTATATATCCCGGCTTTGCCCGTGCGTGTCTGCATGTCTTCGTTTCCTCAAAATCATGAACACCCTACAAGAAAAGGACAAATTACTCCGTGCTCGCTTTTCCCTCGGACCGTTTTTTTAGCATGAGTACTCAATCCAGGTCCCTTTAGGGTATATATAAAATCCTTGAATAAACATAAAACAGATAAGAGAAAGTAATAAAGACCGAGATCAAATTGTAAATCGCTTCGTTTGACAATCGATTTGGAGTCATGAAAGTGACATAGAAGTGTTCTATGTCACTATTGGTGTTTTATTCCGATTGGAACAGATAAATTGTGCATTCGACCGGTGTCTCGTGATAGTTGGAAACTCAAGGGAAATCACTGTGATGGTGGATGTTGACGGGTCCCCATCCCTGGCGGTGCTGGTGCAAGCTTTAAAAGGGACGCGAAGAATTGTATACCAGTTCCTTGTTTCCGGAGAGATATAATCTGGGCCTCCTCAAGGCCAGAGTGAATCTTCGACCAAAATAAAATGAATGGACGGGCCATAAATTGCTCATATTCATTGCTCATGTTTAATTGAACATGTAAAATTATCAGAAGCATTCTGCTTTTGGTGGATTCCACGCATAATGACATATTTCGCTGGGTGCAGGCCGCTTCCAACCGGCCCTTTAGGAGACCGATGGGGGAGGCATAATTATGTCCAACAGTGGACGTCCTATGGCTTAAATATGATGATGATGACATATTTCACCACAGAACAAGGACTAGTAGCTTAGAAGTAATGCTAATTTAGCATAAACGAATTAAACATGTTACATTGTTTGTTCATGCTATTATGCCAAAATTGTTGTTGCCAGAACGATACAGAAATATTTATGACAGGACGGAAAATTGCAGTATTTCACCTACACACACACATCATCAGCCATTAAATGTCCACTGCTGAACAAGGCCTCCCTCTTTCACCTACACGTAATGTCAACTATATTGGACACAATACCATTGATATTTATACATTACGTCATTGCACAATACTCAAAATGTTACGTAATTGTCAACTATACAAAAATCACATTGACAGATACATTTGTCGATTTTTTCGCTATTAAAATTATTATTATCTTAAATTATTTCCTATATCATATCATATATACAAACATGCATTAACTCATTAACTACTATTCTTGATAGGCAATAACAGTTGGTAATGCATGTATGTCTATTTTGTTAAAATATTGTTGTATGAAATTTGACTAACTTTTAACTTTAACGTTTAACTCGTTTGAGCCAAGTCTCCTAAAGGGCCGGTTGGAAGCGGCCTGCACCCAGCGAAATATGTCATTATGCGTGGAATCCACCAAAAGCAGAATGCTTCTGATTATTTTACATGTTCAATTAAACATGAGAAATGAATATGAGCAATTAGTCAGGCAAGGCGAGTTTCTGGGTGCTAAGCAAATCTGCCGGTAGTTTTATTCCTCCTTAGAAACCGCTATTGCTCTTACTGTAAACCATACGTAATTCCCGCAGCGCTCACGGCAGGTACATTAGCTGCGAGTGCAAAAGAAACGTAATATCAGTATGGATTCTTATCAAGTGCCTCATGTTGATAAGTTCATGCGTCCAATACTCTGGAAAGCAATTATTTTAATTGACAAATTATTTTATTAAACAAAATATACCTTTAATCAGAAAATATTTAAAGAATGTCCTTGTTTTTTTTAATAAATTTAATAAGTATATTGATGTATAAAAAAAAAAAACAACTAGTATGTTGTGTGTGTGTTACCAGTGATGACATACGGCACTGAAACGTGGTCTCTCACTATGGGCCTCATAAGCAAGCTCAAAGTCGCACAACGAGCTATGGAGAGGGCTATGCTCGGGGTTTCTCTACGAGATCAAATCAGAAATAAGGAGATCCGTAGACGAACGAAAGTCACCAACATAGCCCACCGGATTAGCAAGTTGAAATGGCAGTGGGCAGGGCACATATCACGCAGAACAGATGGCCGATGGGGCCGAAAGGTTCTGGAATGGAGACCACAGACTGATAAGGGCAGCGTAGGACGTCCACCCACGACAACGACACAAGACAAGATGGACAGACGATCTAAAAGAGACCGCAGGGAAACGCCGGATGCAGGCCGCTTCCAACCGGCCCTTTTGGAGATCGATGGGGGAGGCCTATGTCCAGCAGTGGACGTCCTATGGCTGAAATAATGACGTTGATAACTTTGCTAATAAGAAACTAAAACCTATACTTTTTTTTTAAATCAAAACTCAAATATTTTGGCCAATTTTTCTCCTATCTGCTTTATTTTACATTTTCAATTATTATTATCTTTTTGCTGTGTAGTTTTTTGTTTAAAAAGGGACTTGATCAAAAAGTGTTTTTACATGATTCAAGGAAATCTGTTCAGTAGTTTGAAGATTGTCAGCTCTTTTTAGGTTAAAAAATAAACTAAACAATTTGTCATCATTATTATCAGCCAGAAGACGTCCACTGCTGAATATAGGCATCCCCCTTCAACCTCCACACTGAACGACAGCCTGCCTTTTGCTTTCACTGGATGCCAGCGACTCTCACAATGTCGTCGGTCCATCTAGTGGGAGGCCTATCTAGCCTACGCTGCGTCTTCTGGTTCATGATCTCCACTCAAAAACCTTTCTTCCCCATCGGTTATCGGTTCTTCGAACGATGTGGCATGTCCATTACCACAATTTGCACTTGTTAAATAATATTTTTGTTTAATTGGAGCGTCCTTACTGGTCAAATAATTCTTCTGCCGTGACTTAGGCGTCAGCCGACTTATTTACCTTCTAGTAGTAATTGTCTACTTTCAGGAAAGTCAGTTTCCTTCCTTTTAATATTTCAGTTAATAAGGTCAGAGCTGTTATTAGGAGCATCGAGGCCAAGTCCGGCCCAAATATTTATTAGACAGGTTAATATTACTTTAGCTGGACGTAGAAAGGTGGAAATGTTAGTAATTTGTCTAACTTTATCTGGGAAGTTAGTTCTACTCGACTTGGAAGTAATTTTTTTGTTTGAAGTGTTGTTTTACTCGAAGTATTACTTTTATTAAAAAACTGGCTTCGACCCGCAGTTTCAGCAGCGTGGATTACTCCTTATATCATCAGCTATCTGCCAGTGAGAGTCCTGTAAAAATCAGTCTAGCCGTTTTGGAGTTCATAGAGAGCATACATACAAGTTTCTTAGTCTTAAAATGAGGTATTTATCGATATTGGGGGGGGCGGGGGGGGGGGGGTACGGACGATAACACTGCCATAATTAGGGAATATTGTACTTCGTGTATTGTACTTCGTATTCTACAGAGTTATAGCCCGTTATACTCAGCATTATGAACAGCTTAAACCAAAGCCAAAACGGGTAGAGTACCCATCGCTATAAACAATTTTTATTATGGGACAACCCTGAAATAGCGCAAAAAATATCAGATGTTCCATATAATTTGTCAAATGTGTAAATTTTCAGTTCTGTTCTATGGAATACCTGATATTTTTTTCGCGTTTTCTGAGTTGCTCCCATAGCAAAAGTTGTTTATAATCATGGGTACTATAGACCCCTTTTGGCTTTGGCTTAAATTGCTCATAAATCTAAGTAGGGACTACTAGTATATTTCTCTATGCTACTATGGACCCCATTTGGCTTAGTACACTCTTTCCGCGTAACCCAGTATATACATACGTAGAAGCTTTACCTGTGATATACATGATTTGGGTTTGTATCCACGGATCCTGGTATCAGTTTGAATTAGCTTCGGATCCCGGCAAATTGTATCCACGGATCCCGGGATCCGTTTTCTAAGCCTACCTTCACATTTCTTACTTTAGACGTTTTGATTCCTGAGAGAATTAAGTACTCTGCAGCAAGCGATATACGAGTATATATTTTCAATGTATGACAAGTCTAGACGTTTGGCCACATCTCACATAATGTTATTCGAATTTCAAATACTCCACTGCTTAAAGCCTTATCCTCACGGGCTCTAGGAGTGAATGGCAGGTAATTAGTATAAGACATCATTAGTAACTGCCCGAGATTCAGGAGCGGCGCTTGACAGGCGAGCCAATTACTTGCCGATTGGATTTCGGCAAACTGGCTGCATAGTGGCTAAAGGTAAGGTACTACACGATAAAACACTACCACGGTTTCTTCACTGCAGTTATATGATTATTAATATAAATAAAAAAAGCACGGTAAATATCCCTTTGACCATGTTTTTTTTTATTGTAAATAGGCTTGCGCTTGCCCTCCATCTCGCCTGATGTAAAGCGACGATGCGGTCTACGGTGGAGCACGCTTGGCTAGAAGAAACCGATTCAATCTCGACTTGAAGACACTCAGATTGTAACTATCGGGGAACACCCACTCAGGCAGCGAATTCCACAGACTAGCAGTTCGCACAATAAATGTGGAATCAAAGCGCTTCGTACGGGTTCTCGGAATATCAACCATAAAGCGGTGTTGATTCTTCATTCCCACTCTGCAGTTCGATAGAAAAATGGGCAGGAGGGAATCAAATCATGTAGATCTGATGCACACTCTCCAAAATTTATATAGATGAACCATAACTAAGAAAGAGGCGGTTTGTCTGCACCTAACTTTGAACTGTTCGATAAACTACGCATTCTTCAGTCTTCCCGTGAACATGGTGCATCTGCTCCGAAATATCGGGATCTCCATTCAAAACTTTATCACGGTAAATATCACGTTATTAATCATATAACTGTAGAGTTCTATGATTATTACGACCGGCCGGTTGGAAGCGAGAAACACTGGCCTAGTACCTTAAATAATCGCAAGTATGTAATAGCATTAGGCAGCGATAGATGGAAAGCAAAATGTAGAGTAGGATGCGCTGAGACTCAATGGAGTGACTAAAGACGTAAGGCAGCTGGTAGTGGCTGGAAGCGAAAAGCAAAAGATCGGGCTGAGAGACGTGCTGCAGAAGAAGTCTATGTCCTGCAGTGATATAGGCTGATTATAAAGATGAGACGGAAAGAAGTAAGACAAGCTTTTGAAATAAAACAGCCTTAAAAATGCTTGTTCCAAGTGACCAATGATGATGATGACATGGATAAAGTTCGCGAGCTATCGTTCTCCATCGCTCGCATAAGATGGTGGATAGCACAGTTTGTATCTCGTCTACTCACGCCCTAGAGTCAGTAACCCAATTAGCCCACCGGTGGTGGCTGCTGCTTTATCTCAGAAACAATGCTCCCGGGGCTTAACGAGCTGTCCAATTGATTTTTACACAAAGAGAATTGTCGTTGCAGAGGCACTTGTAAGCTTTCTGCTAGATGGAATCACTAATACCTTTCCAGTAAATTAGAATAGATCACACATAGATTCACATCATAGATCAGTGTAAATCGTACACTGTGCGATTCGCACAATCTTTCTTGCCTCACACCTCACAATGAGCTACCTTCCACGATGTTTCCGAGATTCTACAACATGGGGTTCTTCAAAAGGCCTTAAGGATCGGCAATGTGTTTGCGATGCCTTAAGTGTTACAAGTATCCATAGGCGACGGTGACTGCTTACCATCAGGCGGCCCGTCTGCTTGTTTGCCACCTACAAATCCATAAGATTCACTCTGCAATTTTTTTTTTTAAATTTTTATGATGAAATGGGCTAGCCTTTGACCACAACTCACCTGATGGTTAGTGACGATGTAGTCTAAGATGGAGCACGCTTGCCCATGAGGTGCCTATTCACTCTTGTCTTGAAGAGACCCAGGTTGTACTTTGTAGGGAACACCGAAGCAGGAAGCGCATTCCATTCCTGTGCAGTTCGTATTTGGAAGGAATTTTGGAAACTGCGTGCGGACTTTACCAAAGTTCACGACGTAAGGATGGAATGTCCGTCTCGATGATCTATGGCGAAAATTGGTTGACGGGAATCATTTAATATATATCATAAGTAGCGACTCTTGCTCCTACACAATAAAGTGCAATTCAGGACGTGTAAGCGTAAACTAGCTACAGTTAGTATATTAACCTAGAAGTTGCCTCTCTGTCTATCGCGTAACTCTTGTCGCGTTATCTCTGTCTATAGTGCAGCAGGTCCGACATGTCGGCCACTTGTAGCTTCATACCTAAAGTGCGGAGTGCGCCAGGCCTGCTAACGATCTGTACCATGTGTTACGGTTACGTGGTACGATTATATTGGCGCTAAGGAAGATACATTAACTCCGTATTATGCTAGGACTTTCCAAAACCACTCCCGGCAAATACTACCGTCTCAATAAATCAAAAGCAGCATCATTCTAACTTCGCTCTGCAGTTAAAAACCCCACGCAACTTTAGCACTTTGTCACATAATAGTAGAGTTCAAATTCCTCTGATTTACAGTATAACTTTGCCATTTATTTGTACCAATATGTAGCATCTGCTGTGATCTAAATTTTAGAAAGGCTGTTCAAGCATCTGGTGTATCGGACGGGCGATATTGAACTTTTTGCTGAGTGTCTAAAGTGGAATTTTGGTTGACTCGCGTCGGGTTTTGTTTTTTGTTTTATGGTAAGTAGACTGCTCCTTTTAAAATGGGAAAGTCTGGAAAGTTCTAGAAATAAGTGCGGTAATTATCCGTTCAGGTAATGAATTTTGTTTTAGAAATAGAAATATGCGCACTAAAGTATTTTTTTTCGCCCCGCGGTTTCACCTACGTGGATTAGATACTCCTTAGAACATCAGCTATATGCCAGTGAAAGTCCCTTCAGCCGTTTTTGAGTCTATAGGGAACATACACACCCACAAATCATCATAAATCAGCAAAAATTCACCGCTCTTAATATTAACGCAATGAGAAATAATACAATTTAAACAAACCATTGAGGCGACATATTTTTTCACGTCGGCACCTTAGAAATTGTGTTAGTAATTGTAAAAAACTAAAATTTAAACAATTACAATTTAAAAACAATCCCTTTAGTAGAATCGGGACCCTGGTGTTACAAGTATCCATAGACGGTTTGCTTACCATAACAGCCCGTCTGCTTTTTACTATCTATGGCATAAATAAAAAAAATCGTATTCCCAATACAAGCATTATTTTAACAGTTTTTGCGCCCAAATTAAACTTGTTGTTGCTTAGATTTTTATTCGAATCACGCTTTCGCAATCTATATCTACTCGAATTTAATTTTAAATGTTAATTTCCTTTGGCATCCGATCGTCACTCCTAATCTTGAATTTAAATTGATTTTAAATCAAACTAAAAAATAACTCTTAAATATATTTGTAATAAAAGTCTCTTGAGATACGTAATAGAGTTTGTTTTATACTTGCTACGTTTAGCGGCTGTATTCATTTGTGTTTTTACGGATTTTACACTTACCGGCACATTTTTGTGTAAAATATATAAACAAACCGGCCAAGTGCGAGTCGGGCTCGTGCACTGAGGGTTCCGTACCACTACAAAATACAATAAGGTTGTCCAAGTAACCGAATTCCCAGTTATTATATATAACACCTTCCAAAATCTGTCGGAGTAATTGCTACGCAGTTTGCTACAGGCGCACGAGTATAACACAATTCTAACTTGGCAATGAACAGAAATTTGTCACGGACTCACCCTTGGCCATTATTTATTAGTTATTGTTATACTTTAGAGTGTGTATTATAATTGTGTCATGTTTGACGCTTGTGCGTATTATCGTTTTACATTAGAGCTAATACAATATAAGTCAAAAAATACGTTTGTTGTATGGAGCGTGAAGTCAAAAAATAAACACGCAAGGTCCCCTTTCGTTTTTATTTTTTGCCTTTTTTAGTATTTCTTAGTTAATCCACCTTAAAGTTACATATTGTGTGAAAATTTCAAGTAGCTATCTATTACGGTTCTAAAGATACAGCCGTTTAAATGTAGGACGAACAGACAGACAGACAATGTAGACTTAGCAATAGGGTCCCGTTTATACCCTTTGGGTACGGAACCCTAAAAACAGCCTGTTAGCTTGTACTAAGGCATATCTCCTTTCTTTTTCTTATCTAAGAAACAAACAGGGGAAACAATCAAAGGGTTCCGTACATGCCGTTTACTCGAAAGCTCACGATGTTGAACATCAGAATCGTTCCAGTATTCAGATCGTCGTATGGCCATACGCTCGAAAGTTTGCTTCAGTTATTTATGAAAAAGTTCCATACAGTTTTCTCATTAAATTATGAATGTGTTAGTTAGAAGTTTTCTCAAGCACATGTGGTTCTTGAATTATGGCTTAAGCGGAACTGGGTCGCTGGAAACTTGTGTTCGAGCCTTGGACGAATTAACTCATAGACATGAAACTATACTGAGTACTATCATAAACAGACACGTTAAAGGGATTTTATCGCATGTCGCACTATTTTTGTGAGAATCGCGGGCATCCAGTAGATGCAGATGGCAGGCTGTCGTTCAGTGTGGAGGTTAAAGGGGGAGGCCTATGTTCAGCAGTGGATGTCTTCCGGCTGATGAAGATGATTACTATTTTTAATTCATGACGTTTTGAACACTTTGCAGTGTATGTGGTAATAAGTAAAACACGCCAACATTGGAACAGTTTTTTTTTTTGCAATTTAGATTTTGTCCCATAGTTAAAGTTGTTCATAATTTTATTATCGGTATTAAGAACCTTTTTCTGCTTAATACACTCTTTCCGCGTATCCCTGTATAAAAGTAAAAGATCACTGACTGACGCATCACGAAAACTGGAAAACTACTTGAGTTACGAAGCTAAACCTTTGCACTCTTTATGGGGTCCGTTAAGAAGGAAGGAAGGAAGGAATTTTGCGAAAGGGCTATAAAGCCCCCTTTTTAAATAAATAAATAGATTTTGAACTTTTATATGAAAGTCTAGGCGTAGGAAAACGCAGGAAACAACTCGTAATATACATTTCCCAATTTAGTGATGTTTTTGATACTAAGAATAATACGACACATTGATATAATGACGTGCAAAGTTGGAGACGATTTGTAAGAAATTAATAATTCTCTATTTCAGTTTCAATTTTAATTTTATGTTTTATTTACCTATAATAATATATATTATATATTGAGTTTTTTCCATAAGTAAATCATGTTTATATTTAAATGCGACGCAAAGCAATCGTGCAGCAACGAAATTGGGGAACATCACACTGATTCTCAAGTAATTTGTGCACTAGTGAGTTGGTACTAAAATTTGTGTTTTTTCGCCGTGTTCTTGCAATTTATGACAATGTAAGATATAAATAAAAACGAACATCGCATTTTTTTTCCGAATTAGACATTTTAAGCTAATTCCACTTGCTCAGCTCTAATATGCAAACGTTTGAGGATCATGTCCTGGTTTTTTTTGTCCGTGGGTTGAACGCAATATTACGACGAAAAATGTGGGCTAGGTTTGCTCGTGCTAAGTAAAGTTATTTTAAATTTTTGTGTTATACGTTCACTAAAGTAGGTATGTTTAATAAGTAAATAATATAAGAAAAGCTGATGATGATGATGATAAGAAAAGCGGTTTTGTGCAAGTCTCAGTCTAAACCAAGATCATCATCATCATCAGCCAGAAGACATCCACTGCTGAACATAGGCCTCCCCCTTTAACCTCTACACTGAATGACAGCTTGCCTTTTGCATCCACTGGATGCCGGCGACTCTCACAATGACATGGACAAGACAAAAATCATGTCCAATGTCCTGTTGAACCTGTGCCAGTAGTCGTTGGGAACAATACTCTCGAAGTTGTTGACCACTACACCTATCTTGGACAGATTGTTCAGTTAGGTAAGTCTAACTTAGGCAAAGAGGTCGCCCGAAGAATCCAACTCGGATGGGCAGCGTTCGGTAAATTGCGTGACATCTTCTCGTCCAAGATACCACAGTTGCTAAAGATACCACAGTTGCTTATCTAGGTTTTTTTTAACGAGGGCAAGTGCATTTATTAACTACTAGCGACCCGCCTGCCCGGCTTCGCACGGGTGTAATTTACGTGTGAAGCCGGGGCGGGTCGCTAGTTATATATATAAATCTTCCGTGAAAATGTATCTAACTGATAGTGAAAACCGCATCAAAATCTGTTGCGTGGTTTAGGAGGAGTTAGCGGCCATACAGACATACAGACAGACAGACAGACGCGAAAAGTGACTTTAATTTATACTATGTAGAGATAGAGAAGAGATAGAGATACAACCACCACTAAATGCACCAAAGTTGCCCTTAAGAGGTTTCGCGTTAGTTACCTGTGACCCTGTATATAAGTAGATCAAGCTAAGTAATTTAGTTATTATGTATATTAGAGTGATATTTTAGAGTTACAAACACTAATGCAAACAAACAAGTCCACCACTTTTATTGCTCGTATTGACAGTCTTTTGGAGAACTGCAGAATATAATAAATTATTTCTGAATACCTATTAAAACGGTCTTGAACCGAGCTTCTCGTCGTGCCCTACATGACAGATTGAAGAGATAACAGAGTCACAACTCTGACAACAGATGGATAAGCGTTGCACTCACCACCAGTCCATACACTCTACACACACACACACACACAAGCGATGCAGACCGGAAAAAAATTACCAATAGTATCGCTTCTTTTCGTCTCGCCTGGCCTTCTATTGGTTGTTTGTTTCCTCTCACACAGCTCATCTACCTCGCACATCTCAGATGGATACGCAGCCTTAGTGTGTTCTTGTTTCTTCTTACTGGAGTTGTCTCTCTACATTATACTCTGATCTGTTCTCTGAACCTGTTGCTTTAAACTAGGGCGCATCTTTATTTATAGATTGGCAGCTTAGAATTGCAAATCTCTCTCTCCTATCTGTACATCGGCTAGTCGATAAAGATTGCTTATTAAAGTGGGAACTACCTTTTTACATTAATTTCCACCTTGCTTGATGGTAAGCGTAAATAAAGCCGAATATAGATCATCATCATCATCCACAGCCTTCCTTATGAGTGTGGCCGCCAAAAATTGTACAATAACATTCGTGAATTTGTAACACACGGTAACACACGTGAATGAAGGTAACAATGTGAACTTTATCAAGCCTCGTATACATGTTGTAAAAGAAAAGTTTTTTTTTTAATGTTTTTTATTCATTAAAAAGATATTGTTTTCAGTCCCAAAGCACATTCAAAAATTAATAAAACTAAACAATATTTGTAAATTCTTTGGAACGAAAAATTAACTTTGGAAATTACTTAATAATAAAAAATAACAAATAGAATTACAAATTATTCTCTTAGTAAGTACCTACATAAATAATCAAAAAATAATCATATGATCAAAACCAAAATAAGCATAAAATAATAACGATCAAATCAATAATAATAAAAATATGCAAAGGTACAAATAGGTAAGCTTGCGAACATCTAACAGGATTCAAAATAATTTGATCACTAATTAAATCTTTTAACAAAATATGCTTTCCCGTGTGACTCCATTTTTTTTACTACTCTTATTTGGGGAACAATTAATGTTGGTTTATAATTTGTTTTTAAAAACCATACAGAATAACTCAGGTTTCATCTACTTCTACACTTTCTATGAACCCAACATAATATTTCCAAGACTGTCTTTGGAAATATCTCACTGATATGCTCATTTTCTACACTATAATGTGTTTCTTCTTCGGTATCATCTAAGATTTCACGGTCTTTGTCAGTGTTTGTTATTATTTATCAGGCTTTTTAAGTGTATTTTGTTGGAATTTCCTAAACAAAAAAAGACATGTTCTAAAAGCCTTATAATTTTATATTCTGTAGTGTATACTACGCTTAACAACCGTTCACGAATGTTACGTAACACATTAGTAACACACGGTATCATTCGTGAATCAAAATACCTGTGGACATAACTTAAAAAATATTTATTCGTGTAAGTTTTTTAGCTGTAGCACACCACACAGTTTGATTTGTTAAAGGAATAGTCTATCTATAAACACAATTTAAAATAATATAGTAAATTTGCGTTCTAACCGTGAGTATTCTCACTTAAAAATAAGAAAAACTCTCGGGACAAAAGCGCCGACCACCTTGAAGACCACTTTCACAGAATACAAAAAGGCGATTTCTTCCCATATGTTGGCTAACCTAGAGATAGTGTTGCCATGACTAAGAAATATTTTAAGGGGCGGGAATTTAACTCTACTATCGTTGATAATTACGGTAACTTGCGTGAAGTAACATTCGGGAAAAAAAGTGAGACATCGTTATTTCAATTGCTTTTGCGTTTGTTTTTAACGTTATTTACTTTAATGACTAATTACAAGTTAGCAAATTTATGGAATAATATAGAATGTCAAAATTACCTGGTAAAAAACAATTGGGTATACATTTATGTGACTTCATAGTATGAGACATCTTAGTGGGACACATAATTTTTGTATGGAAACCAAAACTATACATTTATAAAAAAAATAAAAATGTGCTAGTTAGAGCCAACCAATATGAGCTTAAATTATTTATATGCAATAACATGATAGTGTGAGCCAGAATCCACTTCAACCATAGCATTAAATAAAATAATGGAATTATTAAGACTCGTCATATGAACGGGACAGATATTTTTTCCCAAATGTACAATTTTTGGCGGCCACACTCTTATCCCACTGCCTGGTATAGGCCTCTCTCTTGCTATGCCATCTGCCTCGGTCCTGTGCTAATCTAGTCCAGGTTCGACCCGCATATAGAATATAGATCACGCAGAATAAATTTATTTACTGGTTGATTGTTGATTGATGGATTAAACTTTTATTGTTCACACCATAAAATTTATACAGAGGATAAATCAATTGTTAATAAACCGGCCAAGTGCGAGTCGGGATCGCGTATTGAGGGTTCCGTACCTACCACCACAAAATTCAATAACGAAATTACCAGTTATAACTAAGTTGGTAATGAACAGAAACTTGTCACCGACTCGCACTTGACCATTATTTATTATTTGTAGTTATATTTCAGAGTGTGTACTATAATCATGCCAAATTTGACGCTTTTCCCTATTAATTACTTTCCATAGAGCTAATACAAAAATACGCTATAAAAATACGTTTATTGTATGGGGGGTTCCCTTTCGTTTTAAGTTATTGACTTTTTTATTATTTATTAGTCAATTCACCGTAACATTACATATTAAATAACAATAATGAATCTTATGGCATAAATACAGTGTAGAGGGCAGAATCTCGATTGCAGAGAAATGTCTCGTGGCAGTGTTATAAAAGAACTTGATTTAAGTATTTAAAACTGGGTACTATTCTCTGCCGATTACATTGACTGACTCTGGACCGACGACATTGTCAGAGTCGCAGGCATCCAGTGGATGCAGATGGCAGGCTGTCGTTCAGTGTGGAGGTTAAAGGGGGAGGCCTATGTTCAGCAGTGGACGTCTTCTGGCTGATGATGATGACTATTCTCTGGATTGCCTAAGAGTCTTAAGAGTATTTTTAATTGCTCATCTTTGAGTGGTTAAAGTCGTGCCATTTAACTCAACTGCTAAAAGGTGAGGGTTGTCACTATGCAAATACTTTTCTAATATATTCAAGGTTTTTTGAAAAACCACAAATTAAAACCAAACAATATCTCTTTATTACATACCGAAAATACAAATTAAACTTAACTTAAACAAAAAGCAAAATAAGGCAGTATTATGGGCGGGCTTATCGCCTAAAACAATTTCTTCCTGGCAACTTTTGGATATACAGGAGTAAAAAAATTGAAAACGGTCGATGGTGCACATTTTTTTTTTCTAATAATAAGCTTGCGTTTGACCGCCAACTCGCCTGATGTAAAGCGACGATGCGGTCTACTATGGGCCACGGTCTACGATTATTAAATAAATAAAAAAATTAAAAAAATGCCGAGAAGTTAAACCTACGGTGCTCAGTCATGGTCTTCAACAAAACGTTAGAAGCTCAAACTGAAGGTTTGCCAGAGGGCAATTAGAGCACATTACCTATTCTCGGCATTAAAATAATTTAAATTAAATACAAGAAGAAATACAATTCTAGCTATTCTAAAGTCCTAGTGGCATCCCTATTTCAGAGCACAATAGGCATTACGTTTTCCATTCGTCGGTTACCCGCATTGTTCCCAATCCGGAGCGACAAGCGGGAAATTTGATGTTGTACGTAAATATACGAGATAAAACAACGAAGGTTACCTACCTAACTATTGTACTCGTATTGTGGATTCTCAGATTATAATACGAAATGGATTGTTTTTGTTAATGTAAATATTAGGCTTGCGTTTGACCGCCAACTCGCCTGATTTTAAGCGATGATGCGGTCTACGATAGATCACGCTTGCCTATAAGAAACCGATTCACTCGTGATTTGAAGACACCCAGATTGTAACTATCGGGGAACACCTATTCAGGCACCTCATTCCACAGACTAGCAGTTCGCATAATAAAAGTGGAACCACAGCGATTCGTTCGGGTTTTCGGAATATCAACCATAAAGCAGTGACGATTTTCGTGCCCGCTCTGGCAGCCCGATACAAAAATGGCCGCAGGATGGAACTAGATCATGCAGATCTGATGCACACTCTCCAAAATGTATCTGATAAAAATCCGATAGACTAGCAACTTTACGACGATCCTCAAGACTAAGAAGCTTAGTCCGAACTAAAGATTTGTTGCTGATGAGAGGAATGGTTTTTTTTTATTTTATTTTTTTTAATCCTAATGGAAGGTTTTCCGGAAGACATATTTTTTTTCATAAAATTGCGATAGATGGCGATGACAAGATATAATTATCAAAATACTGACATTTTTTAGATTTTTAGCCATAGATGGCTTTAACTTTTTCCCTCTACGTATACTACGAAATAAAATAACACAAAAACAAGCATGACAGACAGTCAGACAGATAGATGCCTACACTTGAAATAGCACATATATACAAATAGCCTTGCATTGGGCTTTGTTTTGGTCTCAAAGAGCGAGATGAAATTCCGTGTGGGGCTGTTGTGGGAATGTTTTTGAGATTGTGGTTGCCCACCTGCAGTGCAAGTACCGTTCTTTATCGATAGTCAATTTCGATAAAATGCCATAGAATCAATCATAGCGAGTACTGATTAAATGGCATTTTAGCGAATTTGACGATCTCAACTGACAAATTTGCTAAACGATTAAGAATGGTACTTGCACTGCAGGTGCCTTACAGCTGGCTATTTTACAAAAATGTATGGAACAATACGAAAACAAAAAAGTTTTCGAAAACTATCAAAACTTGTGGCAGTCAATTTCGTTAAAAAACCGATAGTAGCGCCCTCATTCGCATTAGGAAAGAATAATTTAATTTTCGGGACTGTCAATATTTTTTTTATAACGCCCTCTATTTTATATTCCTTGAACTATTTCAATAGATGACTAACGTCATCGTCTAACGTCAGAAAAGAATGAAAGGTTCTAAGGTTTTCATACTTGAAGTTTGACATCCATCCAAAGGACATAATAATTTTAGCAATATTCACTAGATGGCATTAGTTGGTGGTTTATTATAATAAGAACTGTTGAGTTTCGGTTGTAGTCTTAATATATATAAATCTCGTGTCACAATGTTTGTCCTCAATGGACTCCTAAACCACTTAACCGATTATAATAAAATTCGCACACCATGTGCAGTTCGATCCAACTTGAGATATAGGATAGTTTAAATAATTATATAACTAGCGACCCGCCCCGGCTTCGCACGTAAATTACACCCGTGCGAAGCCGGGCGGGCGGGTCGCTAGTAAAGTATATTTATCTATGGTTTCGGAAAAAATAATAAAATAAAAATGAAATAAATATTCGGGACATTTTTGCCCACGCGGTCATCTGACCCCAAACTAAGCAAAGCTTGTAATATGGCTGCCAGAGACTGATATACATACGGTGTGGTGACTCCTCCGGCTCGTTCCTGGTGCAAAGATTGGCCATTGCCATCCAACGCGGTAGCGCAGCGAGTGTTTTGGGTACCTTTGCTCCGGGAACAGTTAGGGGTGGGTTATTTGAATAGTTATTAGTTTAGTTGTTGGATCAGTGAGATGTAATAAATATCTTATGGGTTAATATACCTACATACATAACTATAATTATTATCTATAAATAAATACTTAAATCCTGCTATCCTACTAATATTATAAACGCGAAAGTTTGTATGTATAGATGTATGGATGTTTGTTCCTATTTCATGCAGCAACGTAACAACGGATCGACCTGATTTTTTCATCATCATCATCACCATTTTTCATCACTACGCGGGTGAAACCGCGGGGCGCAGCTAGTAATATTATAAACGCGAAAAGTTTGTTGGTTTGTTTGTTCCTCTTTCACGCAGCAACAGAGCAACGGATCGACCTGATTTTTTGCATGGTTATATTTCAAGGGCTGGAGAGTGACATAATCATACTTTTCATCATCACTATTTTTCATCACTACGCGGGTGAAACCGCGGGGTGCGGCTAGTATATAATAACACCCAGAAATCAACAAACAAAAATGTTCTTCACATAAATGTTTGTCCTAGGTGGGAATCAAACCCAAGCTCAGAAGACAAGTTCACTACCAACTGGACCAACATTGTCAGTCATTAAAAAGAATTGTGCTCACTAAATACGTAATTTTAATCTGTTATATTTAAGTTTATTGCCTATTTTATAACAGTTTGAATGTTATACTCGGTTTTTTAGCTCTGATTGCTACAATGACTTCAATTTTTTTTTTATATTTCGCTGTAATAATGTCGGTTAATAGTAATTTAAATTTTACATTAAACTTATTACCATAATATTAAAGAACTAGCGGTCCGCCCCAGCTTCGCACTGGTATAGATTATAGCCTATATCACCCGGGGATAGTGTAGCTTCCCGTCAGTGAAAGGATTTTTCAAATCGGTTTAGTAGTTTCGGAGCCTATTCAATGCAAACAAACAAACAAACAAATCTTTCCTCTTTATAATATTAGTATAGATTGGGCTGGAGAATGTACGATAATAATGGAGATCACTATTATATAGTCGGTCAGTCGTATTTTTCATTTACGTAGAAGTGCTACGTAAGCCACGGACTACAAGCTTTGAGTGCTACGTGCTTTCGTAGCAAATTACGCTACGATGCTACGAACAAGTGCTTTTTGTTTTTCACTATAACCATTTGTAACATCGTAGTATTGTTAGTGGGGGCAAAATAGAACAAAAACAACCTACAGTGAGGTAATATAAACATTAATAAGTTACAAAAAGGCACAGTTATTTACAAATGATATCACCTGTAAGTACCTACGCCATACAAACTTCATACTGAATTACCTGCTGATACTCAGGAAATGAACAAAATATCACTTCATAATTCAACAAATATCTCAGAACTTTAGTAGCTGATTCAAAAGTTTTTAGAGTTGCGTACCCAAAGAGTAAAAACGGGACCCTATTACTAAGCCTACGATGCCTGTCTGTCCGTCAATCTGTCCTACCTATTAACGACTGTATTTTTCGAACCGCAATAAATAGCCAGTTGAATTTTTTACAGAATATGTAATGTTACGGGGGATTAACTAAGAAATAATAGAAAAGCTATAAGTAAAAAAAGAAAGGGGGGTCCCCATACAACAAACGTATTTTTGTATTAGCACTAATGCAAAAACAGTAATACGTAGGTACAATCGTCAAACTTGGCATGATTATAGTACCTACACATTCTAAGTAGTTTAGAGTCTAAACTTAAACAACAAATAATAAAAACAACAAATAATAAATATTTGCCAAGTGCGTTTCGGTGATAAGTTTCTGTTCATTGTCAAGTTATAACTGGTAGTTTCGTTATTGAATTTTGTGGTGGTACGGAACCCTCAGTGCGTCAGCCCGACTCGCACTTGGCCGGTTTATTTATATATTACTTTTAAACATCATAACAGCATTTTTCACATGAATATTCTTCATTTCCTTTCGGAAAACATTTTTTCTAAAACAGCAAAATTCATTTATTAAATAAGGAGCCAACGAGCAGGAAAAGCGAGTAAATGTTAGAATCCGTGGAAATTGAGAGTAGACCCTTAAATCAGGGCTGAGTAGGTTCTTAAATTACATCGGGCCTGGGAACTTGTAAAGAGTTCTAAAAAGCGCTGATGGTTGCTGGGGAAGTCGGAAGGTAGATTTCTGTTTTACTCCGACATGGTTTTTTTGTTTTGTTTTCCTTCTTTTTATTTATTAACCCCCAACGCAAACTGAGGGATGTTAAAAGTTTGACGTGTGTGTGCCTCTGTCTGTGGCGTCGCATCCCAAATGGTTAAACTGAGTTTGATTTAGTTTTTTAGAGTTCCGTACCCAACCCTGTCTGTTTGTCCCTATGTATACTTAGATCTTTAAAACTACGCAACGGATTTTGATACGATTCTTTTAAATAGATAATTATACCAATTCAAGAGGAAGGTTTGTATGTATAATACATGAATAGTATAGTAGAGAAACACTGATAATTTTAGAAGTTTCTAATGTGATGTCGTAAATAAACACATTTTTTTGCGCCTACATCACAAACGCTGGCTGAATCCTACGAGATAGACCAAAATAATTTACTACAGTATTGTACACCTTAAAAAGGTCTACAAATAAGTCCGTAATAGTATATGTTTATCTCTTAGGGATAACCCACAATAACCATTTTTTATCTTTTACATTTGACGAGAAATAATGGCTTATTACGAAGCGATTTTAAGCAATACAGCATTAATTCTTAACCAATTAAGTACCTTAAATACATTGTGCATTTAATATAAATTTATAGGGCCCTTTACAGTATGTGAATTAAATGAATATTTTCGAAGATATTACAGATTTAAAATGCAGGGACATAGTCGTTGCGGCGGTACCGGCCGGTGGGCAACCTGTGAACGTTGTATATAAAGACATTCTGTAGTATATTTAGTATCAGCATTGCACCCGTGCAAAGCCAGGGAAGGGTCGCTAGTAAAATAATAAAATAAAATTGTATAAAGTATGACCATCAGGTTTTTTTTTTGAAATCTACCCCAGGTGAATAGAAATCTTACTATCAGAAGAAGCGCTCGGATGTTTGCTGACGACCAACTCGTATTTTAGCATTTTTATTTAGAAGACTTGCTACTTCGTTGGATTTTACCTTTGACGCTGGAAGAGAATTGGATGGGCTTCTAAAAAGTCGACCTAAAGTCGTGTTCTAGTTAATGGCGGTGAAAAAGCTCGTTTGGTAAGTAGGGAGGAGTACAATTTGAAAATTTAATATTTTCGAAACTTTTTAAGCTTCCGTAGTAAAAAGAACCGTTATTAAGTTCGTTCTACCAGTCTGTCTGTTCACCTATATTAATTATTTAGAACCTCTAACCGCTATGGTTATTAAGGTAATTGCGAGACATTTTGCACAATTACAGTTTGGTATAGATTTCAATTTTGTAAGTAGGTTTAAGAATTTTTGTATTTGAGGAAGCTCTGGCACATGCAAACTAGGAATGACTTTTTTTTATTAATCTCAACCCCTCGTGCTTATCTTTGAATAAGTCTCTTAAAATAAAGTAAACTTCAAAGATCATTCTTTTTCATGGGTAGGTATCGTATCCTTTGCGATATATGGCCCGTGATAATTTTCCAGAAAGCGAATAGCAGAGGGAAAAGGGCCTTAAAATAAAATAACAAATAGTCGAATAATAGACAATAACAATAATAGACAATATACAATGTTTTCTTTGTAACAAAAATCCACACAAACTTAGAGCTACACACAAATTTAAAGTTAAAAAACGTTGGATTTTTGCCACAAACTGGCCCCAGCTCAGCATAATGCGGTTTACAACACTGTTTTAAACTATCACGGTTGTTCGCTAAAGTTATTATGATTATTTACGAGATATTTATCGTGGTAAGGTTGTGGAATGAGCTCTCGATATTTCGGCGCAGTTACATGCACCATGTTCTCGGGAAGACTACCACAACCTTACCGCGGTAAATATCCCGGTAAATATAAATATAATAAACAATCGTATAACTTTAATTTATGTTTTGCTTCTAGGTATAAGCACCACACGTACCAATGACTTATTTAGTACTTAAGTGAATTATGTGCAGTAAATTATAATATAATAAAGCATAAAAATGTCCTATTATGACATTTACCAACATGGACTCGGCCAGCATGGTGGATTAAGGCCCCTTTTTCTCTGTCTCTGAGAGGCCTGTGTCCCAGCAGTGGGAATACGATAGGCTGCCAATGATGATCTATAAACAACATACGCATGGATACAACAATGTTGACGATCAAAAATTACAAAATTCAAATGTGATATAGCTACATTAAATTCCCCGGAAAAGTTTTATCAGGATCAGTCGTATCTTTATGACGTCATATTTACCCGGGATAACTTAATGTCCCGGAATATAGATAAGCAAGCGGGACGGCATTAGAGGCATTTCTGGGAACCACGCAATTTCTTATCGATTGGTGTGGTAATGACTCGGTAGATGTTTGTTTTTAATTTTTGTTTGTTAGGTTTCCCTACCCAAAGGGTAAAAACGGGACCCTATTACTAAGCCTACGATGTCTGTCTGTCCGTCTGTCCTAGCTTCAAATAGCTTTATCTTTGAACCGTAATAGATAGCCAGTTAAAATTTTCACAGAATAATTATGTAATGTTACGGCGGATTAACTTTTTATGCTGATTTGGAAAACGAACCATATTTAGTTAGTTTCGTTTTTGAGTCAACTCGTGACCACGGCCATTGTAACATGGTCGAAACGTTGAGCAAAAGGTACCATTTTACCTAAAAAAAAAAAAAAAACTTAATAAGTCCCGATAATTTTTTCATATTATTAAAACATGTGTTCATACCGTGAAAGTAAAAAAATAAAACAACATATCTTTACACTTGTTTTAAGAAGCACTAACCGTTAATATAATAATTATACTAGCAACGCACCCCAGCTTCGCACGGGTGTAAGTCAATTTTTTTTAATCCTTGGGTTACATTATTGTAGTTTTAGTAAGCATCCCTGTTTTTTTTGAAAATCTAATATAGCCTATGTCACCCGGGGATAGTGTAGCTTCCCAACAGTGAAACAATTTTTCAAATCGGTTCAGTAGTTTCGGAGCATATTCAATGCAAACAAACAATCAAATCTTTCCTCTTAATAATATTAGTATAGATATAGATAAATAACATCATAATACATCACCTAGAAAAAAAAAAAAAACGTTTGACAGGTAAACGCATGTATGGAACGTGTACATACTTAGTCTTCTTCTTTTCATTCATTCTTTGATACATTTTAGATTTATTGCGTCTGAGGTAAAGGCATAAAATACAATACATATTAGTACAAGTAAAGGGTACACACAGACAAGTGACGTATCCGGTGTAATATTCATCCGTGTATGAACAGACGGTCTCCTAACGAGGGGCGCAGTGGCTGTATCATAAAAGATCATGCACGTCATAACAGCAAAATGAAGACGTTACACACGATTTGTATTCTATGGACGCTAGTCGCGGTGGAAACCAGTTACTGAGCTCTATACAAAGTGTGTTCCTAACAGCGCTTACCGGAACCAATACACGCGTGAAATCGGAAAACGCTGCTTTCTACTTCAATTTTTTCAACATTCATAGTATTTTATGATGAATAATAATTTTATCTTTATTTCACGCTCTTAGCTATTGAAAAGTTCCACTACCCACCACCTGGCTCTTAAATCAGACCCTCGTCACTAAGTTAATGTACGGCACTCATTAAAATCCATTAGACCACGAACCGGAAGACGCAGCGTAGGTAGGCCTCCCACTAGATGGACCGACGGCATAATGAGAGTCGCTGGCATCCAGTGGATGCAAAATGCAGGCTGTCGTTCAGTGTGGAGGTTAAAGAGGAGGCCTATGTTCAGCAGTGGACGTCTTCTGGCTGATGATGATGACTCATTAAAACGTACCAAAGAGCCCATAAGTCGAGGTGTTCACCAGTAACCATTAAAGAGTTCACTATCCACCTCCTGGCTCCATCATCAGATGAGTTCGATAGTGCCAAGTTATTGAACTGTTATCAAGATCAGATATACTTTAAAAGTCTAATCGATACGACAATTAAAAGTAAGCTAAAATCGACTTCCGAAGGTTTGATCACATAATTACAAGTAAATCTAGCTTACTACTTTGACGCCGTCATATCTTCCTGAGACATTAGGTAGGGCTGCTGCGGCTGCCAATTCGGCAGAGCAGCACAAGCGGCGCAAATATGTTAACGTTGGCAATAGCAATAGATACATATTTGAAGCGTTTGGGGTCGAGAAATTGGGCCCTTGGAGACCTCGGAGCTCATCTCATTTTCAAGAATCTTTCAAAGCGCCTGGTTAATGAGACGCGTAACCAAAATGCTGGCGTATTTCTGGCTCAACGCATAAATATTGCCATTCTGTGTAGTAATGCCGTCAGCATACTGGGTACGCTGCGAACTGATAGTGGGCTTGAGCATTTGGATTGTCTTTAAGCCGTCAACGGTCTATGGGCAGTCTGTTTTTGTTGTGTTAGCTTGTATTTTGTTTAGTTTATAAATTATTATAACACCGGCTTGCACTTACGGTTATGTTACATTGGACGATACGATCGACCGGTTTCGGAGCCATTTGAGCCCCTTCATCAGGGAATAATTATGCGCGATTCATAAACATCATAAACATTAACATAATCGTAAGTGCAAGCTGGTGTTATAATAATTTTTAATGAATCCTCACGCGAGTTTTGATGAAGTAGTATAAAGGCGCTATAAAAAAATTGTTTGGTAATAATAAAGAACCGACTAGCCATTCTCTGTATCGAGCTTCAATACTGTCGCAGTATATCTATAATCTGAAAGATGTTATGGTTAGTTAGCCGCGCAACAGCGGATCCTTTATGCCAGACGTGCGTGCTTTCTTTGAGATTCTGCTTTGAATTGCTTCAAAGATAAATATTTTGGGGATGATTTGGCGTGTACATTGTTACACTAGATTTACTTATCTAATCACAATATACTTATTTTGATTAGATAAGTGAATAATTATCAGGCAGAAGAACAGGCAGGCAGGCAGGCAGGCTTAATTATCTGAAGTGGCAGTGGCCAGAGCACATATCACACTGAACAGATGGCCGATAGGGGCCGAAAGGTTCTCGAATGGAGACCACGGTCCGAAAAGCACAGCGTAGGACGTCCACCCACAAGATGGACAGACGCTGGATGCAGGCCGCTTCCAACCGGCTGTTTCTATACAGACTGCAGAGGTCTATTGCAAGATCCGGGTGGCACAAAAACATAACACCGTTTCAAGTTTGATATTCCAAAAACGTATATAGGTAGATACGAATCGTTTTACTTGTATTGTGCAAACCGTGAAGTTCCGCCTGGATGGATGTTCCCCTATAGTTACAATCTAGGTGTCTTCAAGTCGCGAGTTGATAAGTTTCTTCTGGACAAGCGTGCTCCATCGTAGACAGCATCATCGCTTAACATTTGGTGGTGGTCAAACGAAAGCCTTATAGCGGACCTTTTTTACAGATTTATAATTTATTTAAAAGGTAAGAAAGGGTTTTGTGAAATCGCTAATTTAAGGGGGCAAAATCACAGTTTTTTTTTGTTTAAATTAGTACGGCTGTCAAGCCATTTTTGTAAGAAATTTGTTTTAGCCACGTTATAGCCAGTTGCACCAATATAAACGAAACGTAAATCATTCGAAATCAGTTAGAAACTGTGATGCGGAGTTCGACGCGTTGATCTAAATAAGAATGTTCACTCATAATGCCTGGTAACAGATTTTCCTTCTTATTTCCGTTCAAAATATAGTGGTTGAAAATTTATATGAAATTCTGTGCGTATGAAGTCACGTGCAATATCTAGTCTTACATAGTTCTGTGAAAGTGCTTAAATTTGCCTCTCTGTAAGTTCCTAAAATTTGGAATACTTACTTATCACCATGACCAGTCCTGAGAGCCCACTGTTGGGTATAGGCCTCCATTTGTTTGTGCCACTCTCCCCGGTCTCTCGCTAGTCACATCCACTCATTCCCGACAGTACTTTTGATGTCGTCAGTCCACCTCATCCTCCGTCGGGCTGGGTTCTGCAAACCTAGTCTTGGCCACCACGCGGTTACTGCTGTACACCACCTCCCATCATTACGTCCGGCCATGTGTCGTGTCCAGTTCCACTTAGGTTCCTTCACCATTTTTACGTCTGCAGCCTTGGTGCGACGTCGTATCTCAGTGTTTCGGATACGATCCTGCAATTTGATGCTCGCATGGCTCACTCCATGGCTCTCTGTGCGACGGCTATCTTGTGCACAGTCTTATCCGTGAGCGTCCATGTCTCAGACTCATTATTTGATACCTATTACAAAACACTTATAACATAGAACCTACAAACAAACAAAACTTGCAAATGGCTACAATTTATAATGATAAGACCCGTATCTAGGACTTTATAAAGTCATACCTATATCAAATCTCATTAAACGTAACTTACGAAGTCACGTCTCGCACCGACACGGTCTCGGGGCGAAATTAACGGCGAAACTTGACGGATCCCGCCTACTTTACAATAGGGAGATTATCCATTTAGGTGTAAGGTATATTTAGCCGGACAACTCCGGTCAAAAATTAACCCACTTTAAAAAAAGAGGTTCGCAATTTAACTGTAGTTTAACACTGATTTAAACCACCACGGTTGTTCAATTCAATTCGATTTATTTGCCAAAAGACACGAAAAATGGTCTGTAACAAAATATGATGGGCACTGGGTACTGGGGGCAGTACCCTCAATAAAGTACGACATTATTTGTACATTTTACCGAAAAAAATACGAAATTTCTTGGGCGTGACCTGCCAAAATTATCATTCTATATTTGACAGACCATAAGCGTTAATCTCCAGTATGCAGTATCTACAGTTCACTTCAGTTATATTATTATTAACGTGATATTTACCGTGGTAAGGTTGTGGATGGAGCTCACGATATTTCAGCGCAGTT
The DNA here is from genome assembly GCA_932305915.1 of Agriopis marginaria. Classification (NCBI taxonomy): domain Eukaryota; kingdom Metazoa; phylum Arthropoda; class Insecta; order Lepidoptera; family Geometridae; genus Agriopis; species Agriopis marginaria. Next base: position 11,253,802 of record OW029914.1, on the reverse strand, counting down.
ACATGCACCATGCTCCTTCTCAGTCTTTCCGTGAACATGCCGGTGGTGTTATGGAGGAAATCGTAAAGGCAAATTTTACATTACAGCCTTAAAATAGAAGCAGCGAGACGCACGACTGTGTGTAAGCGTCATGGTTTTGCTCCACTAAATGTGACTTTAATACAATATGTTAAGCCTTATGGTCATCTGTAGTAACAAGCGTTGATTAAAAGTGGGAAAACTTCACCTTAAAATCATAATGCGCCGTTACGCCCCGGCGTATTTCTTTGTTTTAAGATGTACTAATTATCCGGCTAAAACATTTTCAGTCTCCCTAATAACTATTATAAGGTAGCTATTAATTAAATTACTTGCCTTAAATATGGTTGTTACTAACAACTGTTACTTAAACGTACTTGAGAGACCAGCCAACGTTACGCTTACGTTTGCATGTCGTCTACAAGTTGTAAGAAGGCTGGCATAAAATAGAAAGCTCGTTTATATCACAGAAAAGAAAAAAAAGAAAGTTTAAATTAGAACGGCTGTCAAGACGTTTTTGTAAGAGATTTATTATAGCCAGTTGCACCCATATAAAACATCCGAAATCAGTTAGCAACTGGGAGTTCGATGCGTTGATCTAAATAAGAATGTTCAATCAAGGTTCACTCATAATGCCTGGTAACAGATTTTCCTTCTCATTTCCGTTCTACTTACTTCTCTTTTCTGTGGTTTATATAGACCACAGAAAAGATCAAGATCAAGACCAGTCGTCAGATCAGACAAACAAGGAAGATATGCCTTAGCGCTATACGTCTTTTGATCTGGTCATGATGTTATGTTCGCCTATATGACTCTTACTGGCTTGTCCGAACCATCTTAGCATTCCTTTTCTACTTTTGTCACAACATTTTCCCTTTCCCACCCCAAAGTTCCATTATCACGCTGTCCCTTACTTTGTCCATCAAATTCACTCCAGCTATAGTTCTCAAAGCTCTCAAATATAGTATTACAGATAGTGGTCAGGGAGGCCAAAATAACAGTCCAAATTGTCACACTTGATCCTCTCTCTCTGTATATTCCCGATAAACTGATGCCGTACATACGTTATTTTCAATACATCCACCATCTTGATTCCCTTACTCTAAAAAATACCACATTGGCTTTCAAAACAGTTTCTCATTATTATATTTTTTGTAGAATCAATTATTTAGATCCGGTAAGAAGAATTGTAAAATAGCTATATATATTTATGGAATATAACGCACATCAATCATTTTATTAACTAACTAGTAATTCAATAATCAGTATGAAATTCCGCTAAGCTAGCTTTACGTAGCTCGTCCCTGGATCCGTGGTGTGGCGCTAGTGGTCGATGACGTTTGTAACACTAGTCTCAATATACATCCTACTTTAATATTATTATAAACGCGAAAGTTTGTATGTATGGATGTTTGTTCCTCTTTCACGCAAAAACTTCAGAATGGATTTTAATGAAAGTATACAATGATATAGTTTATACATTAGAATAACACATAGACTATAACGGGTTGTAGTAGCGAGCCGGATGGCCGAGCTCCACATGTACGAAGTAGCGGGTTTCCGCTAGTATATAATATAGTGGCTGATGCACATTTTTTTGAGGAGATCCATAGACGAACTAAAGTCACTGACAAAGCCCACCGGATTAGCAATTTGAAGTGGCAGCGGACAGGGCACATACACGCACAACAAATAGCCGATGGGGCCGAAAGGTTCTGGAATGGAGACCACGGACCGGCAAGCGCTGCGTAGGGCGTCCACCCAAAAAATGAATAGACGATCTAAAAGAAAGCGCAGGGAAACGCTGGATGCAGGTTTCCAGCCGGCCCTTTTGGAGATCGATGGGGGAGGCCTATGTATAGCAGTGGACGTCCTATGGCTGAAATGATGAATGATGATGATGATGAGTGGCTGAGGCAAGGTTAGCGGAGCGTTGGTCGTCCAGCTGCAAGATGGGTCGACGATATTGTCACTATCGTGGGTCAAACTTGGACTCAATTAGTACAGGACCGAGGCAGATGGCATAGCAAGAGAGAGGCCTATAGCCAGCAGTGGGATAAGGAAAGCTGTGGATGATGATGATAATATAGTATAGTCCTATAGAGATGATGGCTGAAGACTTTGGTATAACAAGGTATAGCATTAAGTGTATCTTAAACCTCAGTACAAGCAACTTGTCTCGCTATTTCTTCAGTAGGTATTTATTAAAAGTATTTTTATCTAAACAAGTTTATTTTCATTCTAAAGTAGTTTTACGAGTTATCTTAGAGTTTTACCCATTTTATTCCGGACTTTCCAGGTATGGAATCACGCCGAGCAATTTCACGCAATCCAAGCACCGTCCAGAATCCTTTTATACGATTCGAACCTGATTTTATTTCAATGTTGAATTCGATTGGCCTCCATTCAGGAGCTGGGTTTTAAAGAAAACACGGTAATGGGTGGAAAGTTTTTAAGTTTGAGGTTCCGCAGTATTTTTAGACAGCTATCCGATTTCTCATGGGGTGGTTTTATAAGTCTTTGTATAATTTTTTTACTGCTCTTTTAATACCTCCTTTAACTTTTCCGTTTCTTGGCAGATTTTGAAATGCCGTGTCGTTGGATTTGCTATGCCCGGAGTGCTAAAGGCTTGCAGTTAAGTGTTATATTTTGTTTTCCTTCAATAATATTATTTTGCAATGCAATTGTGTTTATGGCGTAAAACATACTAAGTAAATTGGTAAAAGCTCGGTGGCCAGCTTTTATATCAGAGTTTTTCAACCTTCTAAATGAAATGTATGCGTTATAGACAATTGAAAAGTTTGATATTAGCGGGATTTCGGCTCAGGCGGAATGTGACCGAGTAAATTTTTCGTGCGTGCAGGCGGCGTTCATCGATTTATAAGACATAATCATGTAAAATTCTCAAAATAAAATCGGACCCAAAAACCATCCTAAACAAATCGTAAACCCTTTTTCAACTTCACCAATAACCTAAAATAGCCTACTTAAACAAAATTATTTATGAAAATGAACCCTAAACTTTTTGCTGAGTCTAGAAAAAGTTTCCCGTACAACAACCATTTGGAATTAACTTAATTGAAAAACTTTGCAAACAGTTTCCGTTGAAAGGTTGTTTAGTTTAATTTTGAAAGTTTTAAAGATAAATTTGCTAATGGGAGGTATTTTTAAGCGACTACTAAGAAGGGTACTGTTATTCATGTCTGTATGCAATGGCATCATTTCTGATGTACTCTAAACTAAACTAAATTTTATGACAGAATCGACGCCAATGACTGCTTTATAAAGTCTGTATGTGTGTTGGTTTCCATTTAACCTTTTGTAGTCAATAAGGCGCTAAGTAGACGGAGCACTTTCGATCCTTGAGTTTTGGAAACTGAAACAGCTATGGCTTTTTTATTTTATTTTAGGGTTCCGTTTACCCAAATAATGAAAATGGGACCCTATTACTAAGCCTAAGTGGGTTTTCTGTCTGTGTATCTGTCCATCTGTCTGTCCGTCTGTCTATCCGTCTGTCCGTCCTATCTTTAAACGGCTGTATTTTTCAAACAATAATAGATCTGATAGCTAGTTGAAATTTACACATAATATGTAATGTTACAGCGGATTAAATAAAAAAATACAAGAAGTAAAAATAAAGCGGGGGGTTCCCATACAACAAACGTATTTTTTGCGTATTTTTGTATTCGCTCTAATGTAAAAACGGTAATACTTACAAGCATCAAACTTTGCATGATTATAGTACACACTCTAATGTATAACAAAAAATAATAAATAATGGCCAAGTGCGAGTCGGTGATAAATTTCTGTTCATTACCAAGACATAACTGGTAATTTCGTTATTGAATTTTGTGGTGGTACGGAATCCTCATTGCGCCAGCCCGACTCGCACTTGGCCAATTTATTTATTTATTGTAAGTATAAGGCAAAATATTGCAGTCAAAGATTTTTCTTTTTCAGAGCGATTTAAAAATGTTTAGATCATCATTACAGCCATAGGACGTCCACTACTGGACATAGGCCTCCCCATCGATCTCCAAACAGCCGGTTAGAAGCGGCCTGCATCCAGCGTTTCCTTGTGGTCACTTTTAGGTCGTCTGTCCATCTTATGGGCGGACGTCCTACGCTGCTCTAGATACGTCCTTTCGTTACGTTACGTTAGATACGTTAGTTAATATTATTGGTTCATGTATAGGCAATTTAATGGTACTGGCGAGAGTATGGGCCAAAGCCAATGACCATTAAAATATTAACCTACCAGTACAGATAAAGGATACAAAAAATTAAAATAAGTTCGACAAAACCCTAAACAACATATTGCTACCAAAATGTTATTATAGCTTAAACGAGTATTTAGAAGACAAATCAATTATGGAATAAATCGATCCGGTCCGCACTATATTGCCATACCCAATCAGGGTCATTATGTGTTACCTAATTTATATGCTACCTAACATCTGTATGTGAAATTCATAATAATTATGCAATAAATGTTTGAGTATTGAGTATGCAGATAAAAAAGATAAATAATCCACTTTAGCGTGTGAAACGGCTGAGATAAACTAGTCTTAATAATAAATGCCATCATTATTTTAAAATTCACAGTATATTGTAGTCAAAAGTAATGAAAGGCAGAACTTTTTGTATGTCCTTTTAAAATGAGAGTTTATGTTTGCGAGTTCGCTTTACTTTTCCCGTCGCATTTTCATCAAAGAGTTGGCATAGCGAAAAAAGTACCTTATTACTCTGGTAGTGATAGCAAAACATTTTTGTTTTTATTATTTATCGATGATCACTAGGATTGATTTCGGAGAATGTGCATCGTATCTACATGGTAATGTAGTTAGTGGCCTACTTATCCTGTAGTATAAGACCTTATACTACAGGACAAGCCCATCAAGGAAGTTGGCCCATTACCGCCCTTACATTGTGGATTTTCCTTGGATACGTACCAAACGTTTCGATTCTACGTTTCTAATCCGTACGACCAAAGATTGGAAAACCAGCCGGCTTCCTTGTTTCCTGAGAGATTATACTCTAGAATAGGTATCTTTTAAGTCTGCGTGCTTTATCTTCGACCACATCTATGCTTACCAACAGGCGAGCTGGTGGTCAAATGCGGACATAATTTGCGTATTTTTTTTTTATGTTTTCCTAACGGTTGACCATTGATATTTATGTTGCCACATAACCTAGCACTGAGGGGCAATAGAGAAAGGAAGCAAGTGGGAATTGGCTGAGACCCACACTTAAGTTATGGTCATGTCAGGTGACCATGGAGGTGGTTATAGTTGGTTAACATCATTTCAGCCATAGGATGTCCACTGCTGGACATAGGCCTCCTCCATAGATCTCGTCTGTTCATCTTGTGGGCGGACGTCCTACGCTGCGCTCACCAGTCCGTGGTCCTCATTCGATAACCTTTCGGCCCCATTGGCCATCCGTTCTGCTGGATGTGTGCCCTGCCCACTGCCACTTCACTTGGTAATCCGGTGGGCTATGTCGGTAACTTTCGTTCGTCTACGGATCTTCTCATTTCTGATTCGATCTCGTAGAGAAACACCGAGAATAATTGCTTATGAGGCCCATAGTGAGAGACCACGTTTCAGTGCCGTATGTTATCACTGGTAACACACACTGGTTGAAGACCTCCACATCTACCCTTCAACAATATAATTATCCGTTTTTTTGCTGCCAGTACCCAGGTAAAGACACTTTATACGTTTTATACGTTTCGTTCAGTATTGGAAGTGGCGTTTGGAAATAATTTTGCGTCTCGTCTGAACCTCTTGAACTCTTTTGAAGTATTTCCTTTGGTTTCCTTTTACTCTTTGAATAAAATATATTAAAATGACAACTGTATAACAGATAATTGAAATGGTAAAAATGTGTAACTTTATATCAGATTTGTTGTGCTCCGCGGTTTCGCCCGTTTCGCTAGATGCAAAACATCTTATCATTAAGACCTGTTTGAAGCCTTCCTAAGCCTACACATACAATGCTGATGGTCACTTGCACTGTGCGCCTTGCAATAAGGAAAAGTTTGGTTTGTCAGCTATATACGCGCTTATAACCGGCGGTAGTCAGGTTCAACGTCGATGGACACATCAAGGAAACCGATAGATACCTATATAAAAAAAGTTCATAATGATGATTATTACGTACAATAAAGCAAATGAGATAAAATAAATACAGAAAAATTTAAGAAATTCTGACTTCGACCAACATAAAATAATGGATGGGCCATAACCATTGAACTTGCTCAGTAAAAACGAGTCAAAACAGTCGAACGTATACTTCAACACCTAATTATAACCATGTACAGTACATTTGTTATAAAAAATAGATAGCGGTTTTTTATTGTATTATTACAATTCGGGAAAGCACACGAAGCCATAATTTTGTCAGATGTTTCGTTATCATGTAACAATAGTCTTGTGTCGCACTTCCTACGGCTGACCGATCGAAACGAAGTGAGTGCCGGCGCTCATTTTGTAATATTCAAATCTACGCTCCTGAGCCCGTCCATTCATTTTATTTTGGTCAAAGGATTTTGATGTTATTGTGAAGAAAACTTTTAAACGTTTTCGAAATTGTAATGTTTAAGAGAATGTTGAAATGTGCAAGCGAAATAGCTTTTACCGGAGAGCGGGTTCTTAACGAGCATTTCACAAAATGATCAAACATGTAACACTTGAGTTCTCCCTTGTAAGGTTCTCGGTAATTTATGTAAATCCGCTTGTTTCTATGTGAGGAGTGCCAACTCCTGATGAACACGTGACACAGAGAGATGAGAAGAGTGTGTGCCATCATCTGTCGTATTTTAGAAAACAAGGTGTTTTTTTATAATATCCTCGCGTTTGAACACCATCTAAGTTTTTTTAATATAAATAATTGGCATGCGGTTTTACGCCAACTCGCCTGATGTTAAGCGATGATACGGTTTACGTTGGAGCACGCTTGCCTAGAAGAAACCGATTCACTCGTGATTTGAAGACACCCAAATTGTAAACATCGGGGAACACCCATTCAGGTAGTGCATCCCACAGACTAGCAGTTTGCACAACAAATGTGGAATCAAAGCGTTTCGTACGGGTTTTTGGAATATCAACCAAAAAGTGGTGTCGATTTTTCGTGCCCGCTATGGCAGTACGAATAGAGAAATGGACAGGAGGGAATTAGATCGTGCAGGTCCAATGCACACTTTCCGAAATGTTTCCGTTTCAATTCGAAGTGTGTGCTATTAAATTTCCTAGTTGCTAACCATCACATAAATTATGTAGAAGATAAAACTTTGGGATATGAATATTAACTGCGTTATTTAAAACACCACTGCGACGTTGATGATCAGCGACAAGGGAGTTTGCAGTATATGGATTAACGTCAGCGACCGACGTCAGTGACAGACGTCAGCGAACAAGGCAATCCAGGCTTTACTAGAACAGTTTGGTTAATATCGTCTGACGTGGTTTTCACACATTTTAGAATATAATCGGAGTGAACGGCTTAATCTTACGTGATTCATTCCCGTGTAATATAAATAAAATAATTTATTAATATTTTGTAATGGGGGGTTATTTTCTAAAAGAGACCGCAGGGAAACGCTGGATGCAGGCTGCTTCCAACCGGCGCTTTTGGAAATCGATGGGGAGGCCTATGTCCAGTAGTGGACGTGCTATGCCTGAAATGATGACTATGATGATGAATGGGGTTATTTTAAAGCAATAGTCAATATTAATAGCGGCCATTACTTCTTCATAATCATTTAAAAATAGTCTGTGCGAAGCTATTATGCTATGCCGTAGCACTAAAGCTACGACAATTCGTAGCAAATGGGTACTACGAGCGAGCAATATTACGGTTAGGGCGCTTGGACGATGCGTAGTAAGTACAAGTAGCAAGTAGAAGTTTTAGTAGCTACTAGTCATCGTCTGCAACGTTTTGCTTAATGCAAGTGGCAGTGGTAGTGCTTAAAAGTACTTCAGTTTTAAAGAAATAATCGTAGTAAATAAACAAAAAAATAAAAGATTCCATTCTGTTACATTTGTTCTGTGGAGTCACACGTGTCCCTGAATAAGATAAGCAAATGATGTGTTGAAACGTTCTTCCTGAAATAAAGGTATTCGATCATTTAATGCGCACGTTACAGACTTACTTGTTAACATTTATAATGTACGTCTACTAGCTGCGTCCTGAGGTTTTACTCGCTATACTATAATACAATAATCAAGAGTGAATAGGTTTCTTCTAGGCAAGCGTGCTCTATCGTAGGGCGCATCATCGCTTAGCATCAGGCGAGTTGGCAGCCAAGCGCAAGCTTATTTATAATGATAATAAAAAAAGTAATTTACGTCAGACACATTTAAACTTTCAAATTTTTATTTCATATCAGGGATTAAAGAAATTCAAATTCAAATGGGGCAGGCCACGTTACTGATGGGGAAGAAAGGTTCTTGAGTGGAGACCACGAACCAGAAGCAGCGTAGGTAGGACTTCCACTAGATGGACGGACGACATCGAGAGAGTCGCGGGCATCCAGTGGATGCAGATGGCAGGCTGTCGTTCAGTGTGGCGTCTAAAGGGAAGGCCTATGTTTAGCAGTGGACGTCTTCTGGCTGATGATGATAATTACATAAGTTATGTTTATGCCATGTTCTCACACTAGATCCTAGGTCCATTAGACCTGGTGCCGGGGCAATAGAATACGGCACCGGTAACCCCTGTTTCTAGTAAGAGGCTAATAAAAGGGGACCTCCGGGCTCGGGATGGTCAAAGTTGGGGCTCTAACCATCCACTTAAGCGTGCCCAGGGAGAGAACGACAACGTTGTGTGACCAACGTTGTCGTGGGTGGAGGGGCTGATACAACACGGTTCTCCCGGGAGGACCCGTAGCGCAGTGCCGAGGGCTCCGGTGCATTCCTCTGGAGATCCCGGAGCCCTCTTGTCAAGTACTAAGGCTGGTCACCTGGTGGTGGCTGGTGGCTTAGTGGATATTATTCCCACAACCTGGCTGCACCCCAATGCAGTCATCTTTGGAAAATTTGGTCCATGTCATGGAAACCTCAGTGATTGAACATTACATTAGACGTAATTTAATTCGGAAACAAAAATGTATGAAAAACGAAATAAAATATGAAGGCCAGGTAAATACTTGTGTGAATGATGCAAATTAACTTTTGACTCACAAGAAATATGTTCATTGTAAAAAAAGGTAAGGGTGTGATGATTATGAGTGTCTGAGTGTCTGTATTCGTATGTAAATAGGCGTGTGTAACACATGCGTATTGGTGTCGTTATAAAATTAAGTTAAATATCAATAGCCGCGCTATCTTTTTATCTCTATAACAAATGTTAACACAAACGTAAAAACTTTAGTAAAAAATTTGTCTGGAATAAGTCCCGTCATATTTAAACTGAAAACCGCAGAAACGAACCGGAAAAGAGAAATCTTTTAATTTGAAATCAAGAAGCCTGCCAGCCGCTGATAATTCTCAAAAGCTCAAAGTTAATACAGAGACGTGCTCGAATACTTAAAACGTACTTTAACACTTAGTTGAATAATTTTTCTTAAATTTGGTGCCAGGTATTTTAAAAGCATTGCCACCTCATAGTACATTTTGATGAAATTTGTTTAAATTTCGTAGCCAAATAAATGAGCGAACTTTAACATTAAGGCGAGATTCTCCCACTATTAAGCAACGTTCGTTACTACAAATGACTGCAAGGCTTAATATTGTATTAAGAGGCTTGTATGTATAGTGTATACTCTCTGCAGCTCTCTCGCTCGCACATTTTCACATTATTGAAGACATAAAATCAATGAGTGTGAATTTCCAAAAAGTAACAAAATCATGTCTTGGTGTCTATCGTAACATTACAAACATAGAAATGTTTGTTTCGATATCTTGTAATTTGACGGAATAACATGACACGAGAAATAAAAATCATTTGTTACCATTTTACTGTTTCATAATTATGGAAGGAACTCCCTTCATAATTATGAAATCTGTATCATATATCGTAGATATCATTTCGTTAATAGGCGTTGGATTGAATTCAAAAAAACGAGGAGAAAAGCGCATTATGTCAGTGTTACTTAATTTAATTTTTAATGGGCGAAATTTCCCTAATCGTGTTTCTGTCTTTATCATTTCCTGGATAAAACATTCAATTTATAGTTGTATCTAAATATCTACCGGCCTAACATTTCAGGTAATTTTACAGTCATAGACATTTTAACCGTGCTGTGGTAGCCGATTTGCGAGACCGCTAGACTTGAAAGCGTGAGGTCGCGGGTTCAAATCCCGGGCCCGTACCAATGAGCTCTTTGGAGTTTATATACGGATTTTCATACCACTGACTTTTCAGTGAAGGAAAACATCGTGAGAAAACCTGAATACGTACGGAGAAGGAATTCAATGGCGTATGTGAATCCACCAATCCGCACTGGGCCAGCGTGGTGGTTATGGCCCAATCACCCTTTCGGGGGTAGGCTAAAAGTCCAGCAGTGGACTGTTAAAAGGCTGACTATGATGATGATGAGAAATTTTAACATGAAAAAAATAATTGCAAAGATGTTAATATAATAATAATAAGATGTTAATATAATAGTAAGTTCAGGCTTAGAAACTTCCACTATAACCTAACAACTACGTATACTGAGCTTAAAACACGTTAACATATTAAAACTTGAACATTTCGAGCTCCTCCATTATAAGTAGATGCTAAGAATTTTAACCGTTGCGCTTTCTAGTAAAGGATCTTGCAGTTTGCTTTGCAACTTTCAGCTGAACATTTTCTTTGTCTGCACTTTCGTTTGAGGAATTGTGGTCTTTTTATTGTTATACTAGATGCCCCGACAGACGCACGAAGTTAAAATCGTCCTCAAGTTTTCTGAAATTTACGAATTTTCTGCGCAATTTTCTTAATTTTTCTTTCCGTAAGAACCTTCTACTAAGTAATTAGCAAACAAAAAAAAAGATGAATGAAATCGGTAAAGTCGTTCTCAAGTTATGGCGTGACCAAGATAAATAGGGATTCATTTTTATATACATACTAGCGACCCGCCCGCCCGGCTTCGCACGGGTGTAATTTACGTGCGAAGCCGTGGCGGGTCGCTAGTTATATATATAAACCTTCCTTGAAAATGTATCTAACTGATGGTGCAAACCGCATCAAAATCCGTTGCGTGGTTTAAGAGGAGTTAGCGGCCATACAGACAGACGCGGAAAGCCACTTTGATTTATACTATGTAGAGATTACTGTGAGGATAAAACCTCAGATTAGACAAACGAGGGAGATATGGCAAGATGGCGTGGCGGGTAATGCATCTGGCCTATGTTAGGCTTGGTGCCCTTAATCGAACTCACTCATCAGTACGATGTTGTCGCGCTTTTTTGCATGTGGACTATTAGTACATTCAATGGTTTCGCTACAAGATTGTTAGTGTGTGTGAAAAATTAGTAAGTCATAGTTAGTATTTGCGCTAAGCGGTTCAGCGGTATAGTGAATAAAATGTATGGAATACGGTTGTACTAAGGCATCTCTCTTGTTTGTCTGAGCTGAAGTTAAAACAGAGAATTTAGCAAAAGTAGTAATAACAATGTTGATCCCTGGATTACTTTACTCCCTGGAGGGGCGGCTTGTGGCCAGATTGGCAATGTCTAGACGTCGGGAGAGATGAAATGAGAGCCAACAAACTCAACATCTAAGATTATAAAGACCGTGTGAAGTAGAGGAGACACAGTAGAAAGCAGACCCCGTCTCAAGAAGCAGTAAAAGATATCTGTTGATAAGCTTGAGGATAAACTTAATAAAGCAAAATTGCTTAGTAAAAAAGGCACAAACAGTAGTCAACGCTTCATGGTTGATATTCCAAAAACTCTTACAAAGGGCTTCGATTTGACTTTTATTCTGAGAAGTCTATGGACTGCGCGCCGGAATGGGTGTTCCCTGATAGTTTAAATCTGGGTGTCTTCAAGTCGCTAGTGAATCGGTTTCTTCTAGGCAAGCGTGCTCCATCGTTGACCAAATCATCGCTTAACATCAAGTGAGGAGAATGTCAAACGCAAGCCTATAGCCGATTTAAAAATACAATGCTATTTAGGTGTAAAGGCCAGCTTAAGCCGAGATTTGGGATTTAATAGTACTCCTACTTCCCAGGATCAACTAGGTCACAAAACTCTGAACAAAGTTCCATTTCCACGAATCCTTACAAAATCGTGACAAATAAAACACCCTTAAACACATAAAAAAGCGTTACTGAGCAATAACTCGCATTAAGCACCTTCAAATTAAATTTTGAAAGACTATAAAGTAACACAATAAAACGTCCGTCGCGCACAAAACGAAATTCCGGCTTCACTAAATTGAGGGGACGATCTAGGTGGTTTTTAAGGTGCTAACATTGAATATTCTTTTTTTTAATGGACAAGTGTCTTTATTAACTAAACAAAATACAAGCTACACTACAAATTAATACAGTTAGACTGCCCATAGACCGTTGAAGGTCTAGAAATAATCCAAATGCTCAAGCCCACTACCAGTTGGCAGCGTACCCAGCATGCTGGCGGCATTACCACGCTGAATGGCAATGCTTATGCGTTGAGCCAGAAACACGCCAGCATTTTGGCCACGCGTCCAATTAACCAGGCGCACTGAAAGATTTTTTTAAATGAGGTAAGCTCGCGGCCCCTCAGGGGCCCAATGTCTTGAATATTATATGTTTTTGAATATTCTTATTTTTTATTGAATATCGGCTTTCGCTTGACCTCCACTTCGCTTGAGTGCACACTGCACAGTGCTGGTTTTCAGTTCTGTTTGCCTTTTCGACCGCGTTAGCGTTAACTACGATTAGTATTAAATAAGAGCAGCGCCATCTAGCGACATATAGATGGTAAAACTCGCACTAGGCAATCTGATTTTAAGCGATTATGCCGTAGTAGAACTCTACGATTTATTCACAATCAAATCGATTGATTCACTTGTGATTTGAAGACACCTAGATTGCAACAAAGTTTTGTATATCATATTTAGGTATATTAATATTTCGTTTATTGTGTATACCTACATAAGATTAAGGTGAAGAAAAAACAGTAAAAATATAGTTGACGCTTCGGCATGCAAAAAAGTGTGAGGACCCACGGAAAAACAAAAACACATTATCCATTAATGTAAGTCAACTTTAAATACGATAATATAATTAACTACCTACCTAATATGAGAGATGATAATTATAAAAGTATTTATAATTGATGAAAAGGGTCCCAAAAGACAGTTCGGGAATTTTGGAGACATTTCAATAGCCATTTCTGTACAATTTGTAAACAAATGTACAGCCAATAACAAAAGTACCTATTATAAAAAAATATCTCGACTCGGTAGCAAAGTTCCCACTGTACATCCTTAGCAGCCTAGTATTCACCTCGTTTGAAATAATGGCGCAGTTAAAACGGGTTAGCAGCCATTCTGTCCAAATTGAAACTCGTTTGACAATATCATTAATCAATTTCGCTTATCGGATATTTTGTTTGGGTACATTTTGGGTTGGTTTTGAATGGGAATAGCGGGCCACCCATTGACAGTCCTAATTGAAATCTGAACAAAACCAAATCAAGACATACAATTTCGGAGAGTGTGCATCGGATCTGCATGTTGCGCTTTGATCCCACTTTTATTATGTGAACTGCTAGTCTGTGGAATGCGCTGTGTGAATGGGTGTTCCCCAATAGTTACAATCTGGGTGTATTCAAATCACGAGTGAATCGGTTTCTTCTAGGCATGCGTGCTCCACCGTAGACTGCATCATTGCTTAACATCATTTAATAGGCGAGTTGACTTCAAACGCCTATTAAATAAATAAAAATATACCGTCCATAAGCACCCATCCAATGTAAATTCACAGCCATTTTTTCGTGCGGATTGTCTGTTGGGGCCACAAATCTTTTACGGCAAAACAATTCTACATAGTTGGGTGTCCAGTAAGTTTTTGCTTATTATCTGAGAGCTGAAGATCGGGCTATCGTGTCGGAGATCTATGGTTTTTTTTTTAATTCATACAGGGTGTAAGGGGAACACTCTCGAAGCCAAAAGAAGGTAATTAGACTCATCATCTGAACAACTTTTACTATGAGACCGGCCCTGAAATCGCGAAAAAAATATCTGCTATTCCATACATTATGTCGATTGTCAATGACCGTTTTCTATAGAACAGCTGATATTTTTTTCGCGTTGTCAGGGTTGGTCCCATAGTAAAAGTTGTTTATAATGATGGGTACAATGACCCCTTTTCAGCTTAATACAGTCTATATGCTTTACCGTGTACATCCAGTAGTGGAGTGATAAGAGCTGATGATGATGATGATGATGACCTTCACCATCGTTTCCCGTATAATTTTGTTCCTATATAGGTAGCTATTCATATAATTATATTACGTAGCTAGACGACTCTACTTTCCCGCACACAAGGTATCTGCTTGCATTAACTGGTAAGTGTAAGTAAATGTAAAGGAGCATTTACACGGAGCGAGTAGACAAACTAAGTTGCCTTTTTACTAAGATCAGTGGTGACACGTCTATCTCTTGAACAAAAGGTCCCGGGTTCGACGTTTCATACTTTTTTACCTTAGCTTGGAGACGTGGTCTTTTGCTTTTGTACATAAAACATAACTGATGCGCCATCTTTTAGGAGTCCGCCATATTGAATTTAGAATGATGTCATTTAGCTAGCAATGCATTGTCATCAAAAGTAAACGTGTAGGTATGCAAAATTTCAGCTCAATCAGTTGTCGGTAACTGTTTTAAAATTCATTTGCAAGTTTTTACCCATACTAATGAAACGAATTACATAATAAAAAGTGCTAGTACTAGTAAGCTTGTAAAAAAGTACTCTACCATCAAATACAACGGTAACTGCTTACCGTCAGGCTGTTCATCTGCTTGTTGGCCACCTATAGCATACAACATATACTTCCGCTAATAATATATAAGTCCTTTATCAAAACTCACGTGAGTATTCATTATAAATTACTGTAACAACGGCTTACAATTATAATTTGTTTATCGCTTGAAACGATCGACCGGTTTCGGGGCCATTAGAGTTCCTTCATCAGGGAATTAATGAAGGAACCCCTGATGAAGGAGCTCTAACGGCTCCAAAACTGGTCGATTGTCTCGACCGATAAATCATATTATAAGTGTAAGCCGTTGTTATTATCCTACTATCCTACTAATATTATAAACGCGAAAGTTTGTATGTATGGATGTTTGTTCCTCTTTCACGCAAAAACTACCGAATAGATTTTAATGAAAGTTTACGATAATATAGCTTACTAGCGACCCACCCGCCCGGCTTCGCACGCGTGTAATTTACGTGCGAAGCCGGGGCGGGTCACTAGTTATATGCATAAACCTTCCGTGAAAATTTACCTAACTAATGGTGAAAACCGCATCAAAATCCGTTGCGCGCTTTAGGAGGAGTTAGCGGCCCTACAGACATACAGACAGACAGACAGACCCGGAAAGCGACTTCAATTTATACTATGTAGAGAAGAGATAGAGATAGAGAAGAGATAGAGATAGAGATACTTTAGAATAACACAGGCTATAACTGGTTGTAGTAGCGAGGCCGAAGGCCGAGCTCTACGCGTACGAAGTAGTGGGTTTTAGCTAGTAATATTATAAACGCGAAAGTTTGTACTCATGGATGTATGGATGTTTGTTCCTCTTTCACGCTGCAACAAAACAACAGATCGACCTGATTTTTTGCATGGGTATAGTTCAAAAGTCAGAGAGTGACATACCTACTACTTTTCTACTACTACTTTTCATCATAATCATCACCATTTTTCATCACTACGCGGGTGAAATCGCGGGGCGCAGCTAGTAATTTATATTGTACAATTCTATAAAATTTTAATAAGGCAGTAGCTCGCTCAGCTAAACAGGTCGTGAGTAAATGTATTTTGTTCGTTGCCTCGGTGGATGTCATTAGGTACAAGATCCTACGCTCGTGAGTAAGATTTTACCCGGAACACTTAGGTATCTCTATTTAGGTACCTACTTACAAAGCTCGTACAAGAATACATTTTAAATTAACTGCACAACTGTTTTACTTGATATTCTGTAGGGAACGTTATTTTTAACAAGATAAAAAGACTTGTTGTGTAAAATTCCGGGTGAAAATTTTCCGTACAGAGTTTTATCAATGTCTGTATAAGACGAGGTTTTCCCACTTTTTAGCAACGCTTGTTGCTACAGATAAACATAAGTTAAAGTTAACAGGCGGTTGTTGAGCAGTGTTTTCTTTTACTGATTTGATTTGATATATTGTATATTTTAAAGGCAAATGCCTTTATCAACTATACAAAATACAAGCTAAAACTAACACTACAAATACAATTAGACTGCCCATAGATCGTTCAAGGTCTAAAGACAATCCAAATGCTCAAGCCTACTACTAGTTGGCAGTGTACCCAGCATGCTGGCGGCATTACCACGTTGAATGGCAATGCTTATGCGTTGAGAACCAGAAACACGCCAGCATTTTGGTCACCAGGCGCTCTGAAAGATATTAGAAAATGAAGTGAGCTATTGTATATTATTAACTATTTTCTTAATTAATTCAATTGTGTTTACTTTTCATTATGTATCCTCAGTGTTCATTCTTAGATATTGTTAATACTATATTTCTATCCGTGATGACCTGTTATTTGCTTTGTGTATCTATTTACGTTTATTTATAAGACATTTTAAACTAAGCTGTTGGTCGTCCTTCGCAGCAAAAAATAAAAATATACAAATAAATAAGGCTACATCATCATCATTTCAGCCGTAGGACGTCCACTGCTGTACATTGGCCTATCCCATCGATCTCCAAAAGGGCCCGTTGGAAGTGGCCTGCATCCAGCGTCCCCTGCGGTCTCTTTTAGGTCATTTATCCATCTTGTGGCGACTGAATGTACATGACCTTATCCTACCATCCGATTTCTACTACAGGACAAGTAGAAAAACAGCCCACTGCCACCCACACATTATGGATTTTCCTTGAATACGTAATCAATGTTTCTAATTCGTACAGCCAAGGATTGGAACAACCTGCCAGCATCCTTGTTTCCTGAGAGATATAATCTGGAACTTTTTAAGGCCAGAGTGAATAGGTATCTTCTAAGGTGTGCGTGCTTCATCTTCGACCACATGGTCGCTTACTAACAGGCGACACTCAAAACTCAAACACTCAAATACAATGTTTTTTTTTATAATAGGCTTGCGCTTGGCCACCAACTCACCTGATGAAGCGACCAACGATTGACCACGCTTGGCTAGAAGAAACCGATTCACTCGTGACTCGTGTTCTATGTTTTTTAATGGCGTCAAAACTAAATAAACTCTTTAATCAGTGAAAGCAAATTAAACTCTATTTACTCTATTACAGTAACAATAAACAAACAGTAACGGGATCCGAAGTCAATTACAGAAGTACAAAGTTGGACTGGTAAATGAGAACGGCTAATGGAATAGTTTACGTATAGGTACCTACGTAAGTAATAAGTAGTACGTGTAAGAGCGCTTGTGACGTACTCTCACTGGGTGTTCCCAAAAGATCACCGAGCTTAAGTGGGGACATGGACAGCGTTTTGTCCATACAAACATATTCTCATGTTTCCTCCCTGGATAATACCGCTAGAGCTGTAATTTTTTTAAATAAAATTTATCTCCTCTATTGTCATGCTTATATCATTTATTTTTTCTTAAAAGGTAGGTACTATAAGAAATTTGAGCAATAAAATATCCCAAAAGTTGTTTTTACTTACCGCCATGTTCATACGTCTATCAAACAAATTCGACGACCTTATAAAACAAAAATAAATGACAGAACTGAAGTACATTTAAATCCTTTTCACAACTATTAATTGAAAAAATAATGAAATCGGCTTAGTTTTGAATGAGGAAACAGAAAAATACGAGACGATGATTTTGTCTACTTTTCGTAGGTATAATCGATCCGAGCTGCAGTTGTCCCTAATGCGCTCTGCGGAGAGAGGCTTGAGGTCAGGGGACAGCAATAGATTTGCTAAATACCTATTCATCAAATTTCTTGGCCGTGGTATGCCCTCTTAAGCAACGGTTGGTTCGGTCAGTTTGCAGATGGGTGGCCACGGATTTACAGCTGAGTCTGAGTGCGTCGGATAACTGTGATGGCGTACCATGAGGCAGCCCTACATATTGCCACTTATATACGCCGATATACAATTCCTACAAGTCACAATCTCTCAGTGAAAACAGTCAAAAAACGTCCTAGCGTCATTGTACATAACATTGTATCAATTATAATAGTTGCCACATAAATAAATGCCACATTTATTTCAATTTAGACGTTATATCGCTTGCATAGTGTTTAACGTTAGATGTCCGCTATGTCATCGTAGCTCTGGCATCGCGCGGCTTTGTAGTCGGATCACGATTACCTTGTTACTAACAAAAAAGTCTGCGCAATTCGTAGCGTGCGCCGAGTTTTGGTTCGGACATTTTTTTGGCACGATTGTGCCACAATTGTTGCGATTGTATGTCGATGCACCTATATCATAAAATAAACCGGCCAAGCGCGAGTCGAGCTCGCGCACTGAGGTTCCGTACCACCACAAAATACAATAATTATCAATTAAAAAAACCGACGTCAAGACTTCAAAAATATGGAATTTCGATTCGGTGAAAGAAATGATAAGGTCATCCAAGTAACCGAAGTACCAGTTATAACTTGGATGAACAGAAATTTGTCACTGACTCGCACTTGGCCATTATTTATTATTTGTTATACTCTAGAGTGTGTACTATAATCATGCCAAGTTTGACGTTTGTACCTTCAGTCTTCACACTAGAGCAAATACAAAAATACTGCCGTTGCCTGCGGAATTCCACCTGAAGTCAAAGGAGGTTACTGTCGCTACCAAGTAAGGTGCTTCAACAATGCAACCTGCATTGTTTTCATCTTTCACTGTCTGATGTTATAAGGAGTAACTGAGGCTATTTTTATCCCGGATATAACGCTGGTGGGCGTAGCTAGTTTTCAATAAAAACATATTTATAAACTACTAGCTGACCTGACAGACGTTGTCCTGTCTTATAGAACTTTCAAAAGGGCAAAGTTAAAGTCAACGTTAAGTTTCTAAAATTTTCAAATTTTCTGGGTAATTTTCTTGATTTTTCTTTCCGTAAGAACCTTTTACAGAGTATTAGAAAACTTAAAAAATATTAATGAAATCGGTAAAGTTGTTTTCAAGTTATGGCTTGGAAAATAGGGATTATTGGTAAATAGGGATTCATTTTTATATAAATACTAGCTGCGCCCCGCGGTTTCACCTGCGTAGCGATGAAAAATGGTGATGATGACGATGATTATGAAAAGTAGCCTATGTCACTTTCTAGCCCTTGAACACCCATGCAAATAATCAGGTCGAACCGATGCTCTGTTGCTGCGTGAAAGAGTAACAAATAGAACAAAGAGTATAACAAAGAGTAACAAAGAGTAACAAAGAGTAACAAAGAGTAACAAAGAGTAACAAAGAGTAACAAAGAGTAACAAATAGTAACAAAGAGTATAAGAATAACAAAGAGTATGAAAATGACTTTGACAATGACATTAGCATGAGATAAATTATCTCAAGCTACTGTCATTTTCATACAATTTCATCTTTCCGCAGGCGTGAATGCTAACAGTGTGTGGCTCTTGTCTAGACCCCTGGTGAAAACTAGTCGAAATCACCACAGTAATCTCAACATATCCTCTCTCTCTTCATACAGCCCGCAACATGACAAGATTCTAAAGCCTCGGAAGGAGGTTCTCGTATATTACGCGCATGCAATATAGAGTTTTATCAGAGTCGTAAACTGAAGGGCCGAGGTTGACTCGAGTGAAAATATACGCTCCCAGGACGGAGAGTGAAAAAATAAAGTAACGGGTGCAGAAAATGTAGAGGTGGCATATTTTACAGAAATTAAATAAACTGAATGTTATGGGACCCGGGTATGTCCTAAAACTGCGACTACAACCACCATAGGATGGGCAGCAGCGTCCTATTGGAACGTGTCCTGCGATTTTTCAAGATCAAGTGAGGGTAGGAGAACAAAACACCCGCTCTTCTCGCCGGACTCACCCGCAGTTTTCAGTCAGCTCGTGACCACGGCCATTGTAACATGGTCGAAATGTCGAGCGTAAGGTACATATTTTTTACCTAAATTAAATAATACGTGATTAGTCCCGATAAACATTTAAAACAACGGTGAACGTGAAACGTACACCAAGTGAAGCTTGGTGAAGTTCTACCTAGCAGTGGGTAGGAGTTTCAAAAGAAAGAGTTTAAGATAGTATAAGTTAAGATTTAATCAAGCAAGAATGAATTTACAGGAGACTGAGGGTCGTGTGAACTCGGAAGGTGATGGCGATAAAAAACGTGTTGGTCCCTTGTTTTGAGACTTAGCTTGAAGAGCTGGGGCGCCGATCGCCGCGTGGCTCGACGCGGCTCGTGGCACGTAGGATGTCAGCAGGGCAGCGCAGCGACGAGACGGCTTCGTGAGCTTTTTCAGGCGTGACCGGAGTGCGGTCAGCGCGTAGTAGTTCCTGAAGTTTGTGCGTGGCCGTAGTACGACCGACGTAGTAGAAGGGAAGTAGACGTAGCGTCACGACAGCGTGGCGACTCGTACGTGGTCGGAGAATTGACGTAGAGGGTAGGAGCCTGAAATGCGTCGAAGAAACTACGCATGAGGATCAGTACTGAAGAGCCGCTCGGCCACGTCGTGTGAGATCCCGAAGATAACGGCAGATCGGACTAGGCCCCGCCTCACATGACGTGGTACCGGCGTTAAAACACAGTTTTTGATCGGAAGGATCCAAGATTACAGAATGCTTTAAGAGCTTAGAACACAATTATATTAGAATGTAAGTACGGCGCGCGTCCACATCCGCAGATAGTACGGATATGAAACGCACTTGCACTGCGTTTTAGAACACAGATGGCCTGATGATAATTCAATTGACAAATAACGATTAGCATTATTTGTCGAGACAGATTTCACAATTAACACATTTAAAAGGCATCTCACGAAACTTACCCGATGAAGACGGGCTAACAAGTTGGTTGTAATAGTTTAAAGATGTGAGCGACTTTTTCACTGGAGTACATCTGCGCGTATGACCCAGTTTTTATTTCGGGTCCTATATATATCGTATTCCTTCTAGAAAGAATACGATATTTATATACCCGAATCTTTTTAAACTGTAGTTTTTACACAATTTCCTTTGTCTTAGAACAATGCCGATTTTGCATAGCGGAATGAAACTGACTGACATTACGTCAATCACCTTCATTCTGTCAACAATGTTTATGTCATAGTAGTGACCTTTTTTATTCATTAAGTTTGGCTTCTAGCGTATGTGCCATTTGCCATGAATTTGGGAGTAGGTAACGATCATGGAACGTTACAAACGTACTGTGATCCCCAAGCCGCCTGCCAAGCGTGGAGATTATGGCAACACCCTTCTCTAAGAAGGATGCCTTTGTTCAGCAGTGGAACTTTGATGGCAGATGATGTCAAATAAACTGAATAGAGTAATATGTAAAAGGTTAATCGCTTCTATTGTTGGCGTACCGATCAGCATCATCATTTCAGCCTATCATGTTCCCACTGCTGGGACTTAGAACTTCTCTCAGAGAGAGAAAGAAAGATGGGCCCGAATCCACCATGTTGGCCCAGTGCATGTTGGTGAATGTCGTATCTCTACGAACAT
Source organism: Agriopis marginaria (assembly GCA_932305915.1). NCBI lineage: Eukaryota > Metazoa > Arthropoda > Insecta > Lepidoptera > Geometridae > Agriopis > Agriopis marginaria. The sequence goes on along the minus strand of OW029914.1, from coordinate 11,232,003 downwards.
TAGAGGTTCTTGGACATACTGGGCTTCTCGCGATGTTTTCCTTCACTGTTTTTTTTTGACATAACATTTGCAATAATTAGCATAGATTATTAAGCCTATGGAGGACCCGGGTATGTCCTAAAACTGCGACCAGAACCACCGGAGGATGGGCAGCAGCATCCTATTAGTACACGGTGAACTTACTGCGATCCCCAAGCCGCCCGCCAAGCGTGGGGATTATAGCATCACCCCTCTTTAAGAGGGAGGCCTTTGTCCAGTAGTGGACGTTTGATGGCTGATGTGTGATTAAGCCTATGGATATATGTATGCAATATTGTTTCTCTTGTGTGGGAACAGTTTTTTTTTTTAAATTCAATAGGCTTTAGGCTTGCTTGAAGCCACTGTAAGTGCTATTTCGACTCGAGGATACAAAAAAAATACTACACTCCGTGGAGATTTTCTTATGTACAGTACATTTTTCAAGGATAAAAAAGTATCCTATGTCACTCTATGGATCTCCAAATATCTACATGCAAATCACGTCAATCCGTTGCTTTGTTGCTGCGTGAAAGAAGAACACACAAACTAACAAACAAACACACTTCCGCATATGTAATATCAGTTTTATTTTTATTTTTTCCCTTGTACTCTTCTATAACATACTATAACCCCCTACTATAACTACTATAACATTATCGGCTGGTAAAAATATTATAGTATGGATAGTAAGGGTGTAGTAAAAAAAGTTTGAAGACGAAAATTTTAAAACGTTATCTTACTAATATTATAAATACGAAAGTGTGTTTGTTTGTTGGTTTGTTTGTTCCTCTTTCACGCTGCAACGAAACAACTGATCGACCTGATTTTTTGTATGGGTATAGTTCAAGAGCCAGAGAGTGACATAGGCTACTTTTCATCTTCATCATCACCATTATCATTTTTCATCACTACGCGGGTGAGACCGCGGGGCGCAGCTAGTATTTAATAATTAAAAAGAAAAGCTTTTCAAAACGATAAAATATTAAACTACCACATCCAAAATGTTCTCAGCTCGTCCATTCCCGGTACCCAATATAAATAAGACGGGCGGTCCGCGCAAACCTTGACAATATCGGCCGACCTATCTCGCGAGCTGTCGTCCCCTATCGAACACTTTTAACTCACTTCACTTCAGCAGAGATATATTATTTACAACTTGCTTATCAATCTCTGGATAGGAGTTTAGATTTAAGAGCTTAGGGCACACACAAGCTATTGCTATCTCTTTCGCGCATTACCTACAAAAAAGTTGCATCATCACTACATAGTATAAAACAAAGTCGCTGTCTGTTCGTCGCTATGTATGCTTAAATCTTTAAAACTACGCAACGGATTTTAAAGCGGTTTTTTTTAATAGATAGAGTGATTCAAGAGAAAGGTTTATATGTATAAACATAGTATAAAACAAAGTCGCTGTCACTGTCTGTCCGTCTCTATGTATACTTAAATCTTTAAAACTACGCAACGGATTATAAAGCGGTTTTTTTAAATAAATAGAGTGATTCAAGAGAAAGGTTTATATGTATAACTAGCGACTCGCCCCGGCTTCGCACGTAAATTACACCCGTGCGAAGCCGGGCGGACGGGTCGCTAGTTAAAAATAATTAAATAGTATACTTATAATATATTTTGACGTGATAACGTCTTATAAATCAATGAACACCGGCTGCACTCACGAATGATTGTCACGTTCCGCCTGAGCCGCGTGTGCAAGCGATATCGAGGAACAAGCGATAGAGAGGCACGATCGGCCTAAGTCGTCCGTAAACCGATTTTACAGACAACCCCTTTTTTTATTCAAGCTTATAAGCTTTAGCAAAGGAAATATTATCTACCACTTTTGAGTGGCGGTTGTATTGAATTTGGTATGATGTCACTCATTAATCGCTTTTTACTCTTCAAGCCTTTTTTTATTTGATACCCATATTAAAAGGGTTGCCAAGAAATATAATACACCATACGCCATCTTGTGGCGGCGGCCATTTCGTATAGTGTATTGTCACTAGACCTAAAGCTAAAAGTGTATGAAAAACTTCAGCAAAATTGTTTAGAACTGGTTCTAATTCCGCTTGCAAAATTCGTTCTTGCCTCGACTATAATACCCCTTTGGGTATTCATTTTCCAAAACATTTTCTTAGTATGTTTTCTCACCTCTATATGCACACCATCTAAACATCAAGTTTCTAGGTCCACCAGTTTGGACTGTACGTTGTCATTCAGTCGGTCAGTCTCCCAGGATTTAGCCTATTAAACCGACGAGAAAAAGAAAGGGGGTATCTATAAAGAACAACAACCATTTATTGCCACCAGAGAAATAACATTACAAGGAGAAAACATTAAATAGAGGCACAAAAGGCGGCCTTATCTTTAAAAGAATATCTTCCAGACGGCCTTAGGTTAAGTAGATAATATTTCATGTGGTAGACCTTTGTGGTTATGTAATTGACTGATTGATGATGATGATGATGAAATGATTTTTATGTAAGGGCTAAGGGGCAATATCTTCGTCAAACTTGTTTGGTCATTATGCCACACCATGACATGCTACATTAGATAAACACATCTTCTAGCGCATGTTCGAAGAGTTTTCTTATCTAGGTCAGGCCAAAGGAGGCCAAAGGAAGGTCTTATCAAATCACCACATACTTAACGTCTCTCAAGACTCATAAAACAAAACTACAATTTCAATCTATTAATATATTGAAATATATTGCGTCACTGGCATAGCTATTCAAATTCGCATGTTGAAGTGGCAATGGGCAGGCCACATCGCTCAAAGATCGCCCGTTTAATCCTGTAGATAATTTAACACTAAAACTAGAACGCATATTTTTCGAAAAGTCCTTCTAACTAGATAAGTTAAGATAAACTAAAACCAACTATATCTAGATTTAGGGCAAGCTAATGACTTGGCACTGGTTGCCAGATTAGTTCTTAAACATGAAGGCTCTTTGGACTACTTTTAAAATATTAATCATTTATTTATTTTTATTACTTTACGATGTCGGTTAGTGTAAGACGCAGTTTATATGCCTCCCACTAGATAGACCGATGACATTGTGAGTGTTACGGGCATCCAGTGGATGCAGATGGCAGGCTGTCAGTCAGGGTAATGCAGCGATTCGCACCGCAATGTGTTTGCACCACGGTGTGATTCGCTCAAGTGCTCTAAATGAAAGGAGTCTTTCGCACTGCGGTGTGAATCAACTACTTCTTTTTTATACTGTGTGCATTTGCACCACCGTGTAAATTACCGAATATACCAGGATACTAGAAATACAGAAGATGTAAGAAAAATGAGAGGTAGCTATGTTATAAATTTCAATCTCAGCGGTGTGAGCCAGCGTCAGTGTGGCATGCTTAGGGGGAGGCCTATTAGCCCTGGCGCCGGGGCAATAGAATACGGCACCGGTAACCACTGCCTGTAGTAAAAGGCTACTAAAAGGAGACCTCCGGGCTCAGGATAGTCAAAGTTGGGGCTCTGACCATCCACTGAAGCGTGTCCAGGGAGAGGACGACAACGTTGTGTGTGCAATATTGTCTCGGGAGGAGCCGTAGCGCAGTGCCGAGGGCTCCGGTGCGTTCTTCTGGAGATCCCGGAGCCCTCTTGTCAAACACTAAGGCTGGTCACCGGGGGGTTTTAGTGGGTATAATCCCACATAACCTGGCTGCACTCCAATGCAGCCGGGTATCTTTGGCAGTTTTACCCCTCGAAAACAAAAAAAAAAACAAAAATGGTGAAGGCCTATGTTCAGCAGTGGAAGTCTTCCGGCTGATAATGATGAATATACTTAATGCAATATGTATTAATTGGTGTAATAATTTTGCCACCCATTTTTCGAGTGTCAAAAGGCTTTCATTTCTCCACATTGTGTTAGGTTTGGGTAAACGAAATTACAGGGGTCGCTGTGAACACCTCCAAAGATGAATGTTTCCTCAATTTACTTTATCTTCCTCAAGAATCGTCGTATAAAAAGTATCGGCAAAAAGATTAAGGGCAACGCCGGAAATAAAGTTTTCCACAGCAGTCGCCATGCTGTTGGAAAAGCGAGCCCTGTGTGATTTATTTGGTTAATATATTTTATTTTGTTTGTTACTCTTTTTTATTTTATATTGGGAGTGTTAAGTTAAAAGTGGCAGTATGAAAGAGAGATCGACACATTTTTTTTCCTAGTGAAATTAAAGATGTAAAGAGATTTGAGATTGGGAAGTTACCAGTTATAACTTGGTTGCATTTGGCCATTATTTATTACTTTTTGTTATACTTTAGAGTATGTAATATAATCATAACAAGTTTGACGCTTATATGTATTACCGTATTTACATTAGAGCTAATACAAAAATACGTTAAAAATTAGTTTTTGGCACGGGGACCCATTTCGTTTTTACTTATTGGCTTTTTTATTATTTGTTAGTTAATCCGCCGTAACATTACATATTCTATGAAAATTTCAACTGTCTATCAATTACGGTTCGAAGATACAGCCGTTAATAGGTAGGACAGATGGACAGATAGACAGACGGACATCGTAGGCTTAGTAATAGGGTCCCGTTTTTACCCTTTGGGTACGGAACCCTAAAAATAGTAACATTGTTGAGCTTATAAAAATAATCCCGCACTTCAGTGAGTTCCGTAGGTACTTACATTTTCTTCTTATATTACTTATATTTTACACATTCAAATAACTTTTCCTTCCACGGGAGCATTTAAATTTGATTCTACATATTAAAATGTAAATATGGCCGTTAAATATTTACGAGTTACATTAACATGGGGTGTAGTAATTTATCGCTCCTCAGAATTATTGAACGTGCATCAAAATGTCTCCATCTGAAATACTATATTGCAGATCAAAATAGTTTTTTTTTAAATAATTAATAGGCTTGCGTTTGACCACCATCACGCCTGATGTTAAGCGACGATGCGGTCTACGATGGAGCACGCTTCCCTAGAAGAAACCGATTCACTCATGATTTGAAGACACCCAGATTGTGTGTTGGATAGTAGGTTAGAAGGCGAAGGCTGGATAAAAGCTTCGTTTCATTTTACCAAGTTTGTTTTCCTACGCTGACGTTGGTAGCGTACCGTCAGCACGTACGGTCAAAAAAATACCGGTGTGCAAATCCTACGATATACTATACGCGCACGCTTAGTTTACCGCCGAATGCGGCGCTCAGTGTTCTATGACGCGTCGGTCGACTGACGTACGAGCACTGACGCGTGGAACCGACGTGTGTGGTAGTACACAAAGAAGCGTACTGCTGACGTCATGCCTGGGCCACACACATCGCGATAATATTCGGGCGATAAACTTCGTCTTCGGTCTACGGTGAAACTGCGCGGCCACATAATGCGCGATGTAAAGTTTATCGCGATGTACGAGCGATGTATAAACGCAAAAGACAAAATGGACGCCGTGGTTGTTCTATATTTGTCAGGGCCTCTATATGGGCAGTTTTGTTTGGGTTCATTAAAATCGGTTCAGTCGTAATTGGCAATAAATTCTAAAATTCTACCGTTACTCCAATCCATGTTTCGCTTCAGCTATATTATGCACTGCAGTTTAACTTACACATCCGCTACGCACGATGGCTGGCGGCCGACTGAAGTATGGCCACGCAAGCGAAGTTCATCGCGGTAAAACGCTTTGATCTGCGAGAATTTACCGACAGCGGAGTGAAGTCTTCACAGCTACGTACGAAGCACCGAAGTATACGCGAATACTTGGCTACACACATCGCGATAACCCCCAGTGCAGTGCTTGAATAAAGCAAGGTTTATTGGTACGCACGACCGACAGAGCGGCAAACAAATATCAACGACTGCTGCGTTGTTCGCTGATATTTTCCGCTGCCACGTCAGCGTAAGAAGAAAACAAGAGAAAAACAAATATATAAACTGGTTACATTTATTTATTTAAATTATGTATTTTTATTGTAATTATGTATACTTACGTCGCATTTTTTTTTTCATTTTGGTATTTTTGTTAGAAGATTTAAATATGAAAACTGGTATTTTTTTGATGTGCCAGTAAATAGCACAAGGAACATTAACATGTACTCTTAGATTTTTTTGAGCGAAGCGAGCGAATGAATTTATCCAGCGGCATTTAGATTTAAATTTAAAACAATTTTAATACCATTTAATTTTAACACGCGCCCTTTGTTTGTTTTTATTTCAATTAAAATTGCTTATTATTATGTGAAATGAGAGAGCTGATATAGTTGTGTAAACGCAGTACTTATAATTTATTTTTAGAAAAAAGCAATAACCGAGTTCATTTTTTTTAAAATAAATAATAGACTTGCTTTTGACCACCATCACGCCTGATGTTAAGCGATGATGGGGTCTACGTTGGAGCACGCTTGCCTAGAAGAAACCGATTCACTCGTGATTTGAAGACACCCAGATTGTAATCATCGGGGAACACCCATTCAGGCAGCGCATTCCACAGACTAGCAGTTCGCATAATAAATGTGGAATCAATGCGCTTCGTACGGGTTTTCGGAATATCAACCATAAAGCAGTGACTTATATACCTACGTTAATTATATACCTATTCTCAATGACACTATTTACTTACATCAATGCATATTCTTAAAGAAAACTACTTTTCATAAGTAATATAATATATAATAATAAAATCAGTAGTGACGATTTTTCTTGTACCTACATGTATATAATAGTAGATAAACGGACCCCACACGATGAGAAAGCTTTAACAGAAATGAAACGTTTGCGTAATCTTTCCAACAATAAAGTAGTTTTCTTTAAGAATAGGCATTGATGTAAGTAAATAGTGTCATTGAGAATAGGTATACAATTAACGTAGGTATATAATAGGTTTAATTATTATGATGTCCCCTAACAAATACACACAATCTTCTTTGTTTAAATGTTTCTGTTATGACAGTTCAAACAAAGATTGCTCAAGGGAACCCAAAGGGAACCACAAGCCAAAACGTAATATGTGTAAATCTCAGAAGAAGAACTCAAGGTGTAGGTCAGTGTAGGTATATATATTTTATTTTTGTTGATTTCTCAAAATGTGCTAAAGTTGCTTTAGCACTTTTATTGTTCGATAACATTTATATGGGACTATCTTTGAAGTATGGTATTCAAACAAAAAAATAATCATCAAAATCAATTTATAATTTGCGGAGTAATCGCGTGACAAACACACAAAAAAACATATATTCGAATTGATAACCTCCTCCTTATCATTTCAGCCATAGGACGTCCACTGCTGGACATAGGCCTCCCTCTCTCAAGATTTCAGCTAAGGGGGACCCTTAGCTGAAATCTTTGCCTCCCCCATTGATCTCCAAAAAAGCTGGTTGGAAGCGGCCTGCATCCAGCGTTTCCCTGCGGTCTCTTTTAGATCGTCTGTCCATCTCGTGGGTGGACGTCCTACGCTGCGCTTATCAGTACGTGGTCTCCATTCCAGAACCTTTCAGCTCCATCGGCCATATGTTCTGCGTGCTATGTGCTCTGCCCACTGCCATTTCAACTTGCTAATCCAGTGGGCTCTGTCGGTGACTTTCGTTCGTCTACGGATCTCCTCATTTCTGATTCGATCTCGTAGAACCTCCTCCTGAAATGGGTTAATTAAAAATTGAGTATTCAAAATGGATGAACACAAAAGGCCGTTGTTCCGTACAATAATTTAATAATATTTGGACAGCGTACTTACAATAGCAGCAGGCATGTTTTCTGTTTTGTATATTTATTTTGTGGCTACGTATTGTGTTGAATGAAATTTAATTTCATGTAGATGCATGTTATACAGGTGTTGAGTAAGCAGTGTTCAATCCACGAGCGTCCTAGTAGCCGTTTAAACTAAACCATAAAAAGAGTGCTTATTTCCACACAACTTATGTCTGCACCTAACGTTTTAACTGTTCGACCAACCACCCGCATTCTTCAGTCTTCCCCTGAATATGGTGCATTTAACAGCGTCAAAATATCAGGAGCTCATTCCCCAACCTTACCACGGTAAATATCCCGTAAATAATCATAAAATATATAACTTTAACATTCCCAGGATAAAAAATAAAAAAAAACTGTCATTGGGACTGCCGACAGAATTGAAAACTAATAGCACGCTAATAGCATGTAATGAAAATTTGCATTTGCATGTATATTAGCAAGTCGGTGACGCAAACCCATGAGGTTTACCTTTGTTTTTGCCCCTACCAAAATTTGCTTAAAACGGCTAAAGAAGATTTCACTTTAACCACAAAAACCTTTAAAGGAGATGAATTACGTTTGTTCAAAAAGCGGGATTAAATCTCATTTCCAGTAAAGTCTTTTTTTTTTACGACGACTTGAGATGTTCTTTCTTTCTTTTCATCGTTTTTTTATTATTAGAACGAAGTTGGTAAGATGTCCTTCATTATGTAAAAGTAGTGGGATTAGCAAATAAAATAAATTACCCTTTTTATATTTGGTACTTTGGTATTTTTGTGAAAATTATATGCTTCTTTGCCACCTTAAGACATAAAAAAGCTTAAATTCGTTACTTAAACCTCTTTTAACAACTTTTACAACAATGGTTTCTTACCTCTTAATACATTTTACTGCTGCCATAAAATTCTTTGCTAACAACCCTAAGAACTTAACCCTTAAGCTGAACCTTGAGAAAATGGCCTCTTTAGATAAAAGCGACCGTCTTTAAGACCCGAAATAAGGCCAAATATGGCCTTGCTTAACAAATGACGTCTCTATACTACGTGCCAGTAGCAAACATAGATCTGAAATGCTTTGCACATAAACACTTACTTGGATATTATGTTTGCTAAGCTAATATAATAATTATGCTTATTACTTCAACTTCCCGCTAAAGCATGTTTGAGGCGATGCGCAGTACTGACGCAAGCAATTTTACGCGTACTTAAGCGTTTTTACCGTTGCAGACCATGCGAAGTAGCTTGCAAGTACAAGTAGCAAGTTTAAGTACTCGCACTGGCGTTCAAACATAAATAGCCACTCGCATGTGCGTGGCGACGCGCACAACTCGCGTGCGAGTTCGTAATTGTGCGGGTGTTTGAACGACACGAAATATGGAAATATGTGCAGTGGGCGACGCACGAATAGGATGGAGAAACGAAACTTTACTTGCGTAAGGACCAGCGCGAGTGCTTCTGATCAATTTCACTGCCACGTTCACTAAGCAAATAATATTGTCGCTCATTACAAACGATGCGTAGTAATTACTCGCGCTATAATTTAATTTTCGCATAGTCTGCAACGGGAACTAGTGCCAGTGGCAGTTGAAGTTGCTTAGTACCCGTTGCAGACGATGCGCAGAATTAGCGCACGTATTACTCGAGCCCTTAAATATTTTTTTTTGCTAATACCATGGTCGCAGCCAGGTACGGGCTGGACTTGTTTGCAGCTTTTTAACCGACTTCTAAACGGAGGAGGTTATCAATTCGACTGAATATTTTTTTATTTGTATGTATGTTACGCGATTACTCCGCCAATTTAGAATTGTTTTTGATGATTCTTTTTTTGGTTAGTAGGTCATATCTCATTGGTGATTCCATATAAATTTTATCGACATTGATTTAGCGCTTTTTGAAAAATCTAAAAATACATGACAATAAGCATCGAATTCAATGTACATTGTATACAGTGCCACCAACTTAGCTGTTAAGGTGGGCAAAATTATACTATAGTTGTTTCTTGGTGAATTTCATACTTTGTTCTCCACTAGCGATGCTGTCAACTGAACAGCAGACACAGAGGAACTGTTCCTAGAACAAAACTTTAAAAAAAAAACAAAGAATTGTCTCCATGGCAACCGGGCCCTGTTGTTTTTCGTTAAATTTTTCATGACAAAGTATTTCAGTCGTAATATTAAACAATATTTTCTACTTTTTAGTTTCAGTTTGTAAATATAGGTATTCATGTAGTCGGTTCTTTTTTTTTTCCTAAAAATTATTATGTTTTATTAAAATGCTGTCGACATAATTTCAATTCAATTCAATTCTTTATTTGCTAGTATATGGGTAACATTGATCTTATATTAGGATTGTACAGCCAAAACAACCTTAAATCAAGCATGCAAATTTATAATAAATTTTATAATATAATGTCACAAATAATAGCTCAAAATAATAATAAATCGATATCAACATCCCTCGCGATAGAGATAATTTAGCAAGGAATAAGAATTATTGGAGAATATATTTTTTTACGCCGATTTAATGTACTGACTAAATCTGTACGTAAATGGTTTAAACGGGGTCTTAAGTAGGCACTAGAGATCCTTAACTCCGTGGAGGTGGAATAGAAGGGTCATCTTAATTTTTTTGGCCCAAATTGGATTGAGGGGTGCCACTCAAACTGACGGATGGGTAATGGGTACGGATTTCAATTTATTTGGATAATGTATTTTATTACACGCCACGGTGGGTTCAGGTTAGATTGGATGCTAATTTTAATTGGTTTTTAATGGGAAAGTTAGATAATTGGGTATCAGGTTCAATCTCGTTTTCAGACGGAGATTGTTACAAGTTTTATTTCTTAGATGTTTAATGCTATAAGACCGTGTGTACAAAACAATATGCAAGGTATATTAAATATGACAGCCTGCCTTTTGCATCTACTGGATGCCCGCTACTCTCACAATGTCGTCGGTCCATCTAGTGGGAGGCCTACTATGGTATGCTGCGTCTTCCGGTTGGTAGTCTCCACTCCAGAACCTTTCTTCCCCATCGGTTGTCGTTCAGTGTGGAGGTTATAGAGGGAGACCTATAATAAAATTATATTCAGCAGTGGACGTCTTCTGGCTAATGATGATGATTAAATGAAACCCCAGGTAGGTATGTAATGCGGCAGATGAAATTCTCGTCACTATCGTGTTGTTTTTCTCTCGTTACACCATCGAATTAGGCTTTATTATGCAACGTGGCCTTCTCTACAATCCTCCGCGATCTTCTTTTTCCACCATCACATCATCAGGCAGTATACGTCCACTGCTAAACAAAGGCCTCTTTTTCAGAGAGGGATGTTGCAATAATCCTCACGCTTGGCAGGCAGCTTGGGGATCGCTGTACGTTCACCGTGTACTAATAGGACGCTGCTGCCCATCCTCCGGTGTTTCTGGTCGCAGTTTTAGGACATACCCGGATTTAAATAATCATGTACTTAGATGTAATTAATTTATTAAGCTTATTCATTTTCCACCGTAGTTTCCGTGGTAGCCCATTTGGGAGACCGCTAGACTTGAAAGCGTGAGGTCGCGGGTTCAAACCCCGGGCCCGTACCAATGAGCTCTTTGGAGCTTATGTACGGATTTTCATACCAATGACTTTTCGGTGAAGGAAAACATCGTGAGGAAACCTGCATACGTGCGGAGAAGGAATTCAATGGCGTTTGTGAATCCACCAAACCGCACTGGGCCAGCGTGGTGGATATTGCCCAATCACCCTTTCGGGGGTAGGCTAAAAGTCCAGCGGTGGACTGTTAAAAGGCTGCCTATGGTGTATGTATGGATTCATTTTCCACGCATCGATTATACAAAACAATAACAGATGTTTTTGTTCAGATAGAAACAGCAAATTCTGTAATCGCGTGCGAGAAGAAACGCAATCCAGTATTTAGCGTGGAAAGGTTGTGCTACTCTCACGCACGAGCGTGACCTTGTCTGAGAAATAACGTCACTGAAATTTTATGAAAAATAGAGTTTTTTATGCAATAGCTGGCAAACAAGTAAACGGGCCGCTTGATGGTAAGCAGTCATCGTCGTCTATAGATACTTGTAACACAAGAGGCATAACAAATACGTTGCCATCCCTTTAGGACTCTATTAACTCGCCTTTTGAAAAACCCTATGTTGCCTTATTCGCAATATAAGCGCCAATATTGATGGCATAGCAACGCCTAAAAGCTCAAGCCGGTCAGTTATCTGAATGGATATATTATCCCGGAAAGTAGAAACCAGTTGGACTGGCGCCCTTTTTTATATTATAAATAGGCTTGCGGTTGGCCGCCAACTCGCCTGATGTTAAGCGATAATGCAGTATACGATTGAGCACGCTTGTCTAGAAAAAACCGATTCACTCTCGATTGGAAGACACCCACCTTGTAACTATCGTAATATCCCTTTCGGCGGAGCACAGACACGCCTGGGACTTAGCTGCTTTGAGTTACAATCTATCTGAAAATCTTGTAGTAAAATCTGAAAGTCTTGAAATCGCGAGTGAATCGGTAAACATCAGGCGCTTAACATCAGGCTAGTTGACTTTATTTTTTTTTAATTATAAATAGGCTTGCCTTTGGCCGCCAACTCGCCTGATTTTAGTCAATCCACCGTAACATAACATATTCTGTGAAAATTTCAACTGCCTATCTATTCCGGTTCGAAAGATACAGTCGTTAAAATGTAGGGCAAAAAAACGGACAGACAGACGGCGAAGGCTCAGTAATAGGGTCCCGTTTTTGCCCTTTGGGTACGGAACCCTAAAAACCAATCCTAAAGTGTGGAACAATACTTTAATATAAATTTACTTTTGAGTTCGTTGTTGTTTTATATTGTCATGCATTCATTTCAATTTCAATATGTCAAAGTTATAATTTATATTATTGCAGTAATAAAGCAAAATCCTATTTGACACAGATAAATGTTCATGTAATTTGAATAATAATAGTCATAATGTGATAGCCCCCAGTTGGCCCAGTCGGTAGTGAATCTGCCTTCTGAGCTTGGGGGCGTGGGTTCGATTCCCACCTGGGACAAATATTCATGTAATGAACATTTGTGTTTGTTCTATATCTGGGTGTTTATAATATATATTTAGTTAGTATTTAAAATATATATGTATGTATATCAGTCTCTGGTAGACATAGTGTAAGCTTTACTTAGTTTGGGTTCAGATGACCGTGTGTGCAAAAATTTCTCGAATATTTTATTATTATTCAATCTAATATTTTTTAAATATTTAATAATTAATCAGCTTCATCACCATCATCATCATCAAACATTTTCCACCCACTACTGGGTATAGATCTCGGATCAGTGCGCTATCTTTTCCGGTCCTGTGCTTACCTTGTCCACTGCTTTCCTGCTGTCTTAACGATGTCGTCCGACCAGCGGACTAGTGGTCTGCCCTGTGGTCGCTTTCCGTTCCGCGGCCACCATTCTGTGACTGCTTTGGTCCACCGTCCATCTTTCCTTCTGACCAAGTGTCCCGCCCATCTCCAATTGAGTTTCGTGATCCGTTAAATATCAGTGTTGTAAACCATGAACGCTTTAGGCGCACGGGTTGTTTGATCCGAAGTGAACGACTATAACAAAATGTTATAAAATCACACACACACACTTTATTAAAAACGATAAATACTTTAACTAACATACAATTCAATGCCACGAAACGGTCTGACAGAACTTGCACGTAACGACTGACTCAAAGTAAACTCTTGCAAAACTACTGCGTCTGACAACTACCTCGCGACTACAAGCGACTCCTTGCGACTATCAATTTTTCAAAGCCATTGTTTTCGGCTGTCCTTGGAAGATCTATGGAAATAACGGCCAAATGTTTTATTTGTAACGTTGGCAAATGGTACAAAGTATTACGGCTTATTAACTAAAAAGATCTTAATCATTGCCGCGCTTCCCAACAACCAGCTTAATGTGTATTTATTTCAAGCTTGACACAACATTGAGATCTGGCGTTAATTATCACGTAATCCAGTTTGTAACCAATATTAATTTGTTGTGATGAAACACAAAGCCCTAAAATAACGTGTGGTTGGATCATTTTACAGCTAAAGCTTGCTATTCAGGCACGACTTAAGAGGGCATACCACGGCCAAGAAATTTGATGAATAGGTATTTAGCAAATATATTGCTGTCCCCTGACCTCAAGCCTCTTCCCGTAGAACGCAATATGGACAACTGCAGCTCGGATTGATTATACCTACGAAAAGTAGACAAAATAATCGTCTCGTATTTTTCTGTTTCCTCATTCAAAACTAGGCCGATTTCATATTTTTTTTAAATCAATAGTTGTGAAAAGGATTTAACTGTGCTTCTGTCATTTATTTTTGTTTTATAAACTCGTCAAATTTGTTTGATAGAAATGGCGGTAAAAAAAATTTTTTTTGGGATATTTACAGGCTCATATTTCTTATAGTAGGTTAACTTATAAGAAAAAATAAATTATACAAGCATTCGAATAGTGGAGATAAATTTTATATAAAAAAAATACAGTTCTAGCGGTATTATCCAGGTAGGAAACACGAGAATACGTTTGTATGGACAAAAAGCTGCCCATGTGCCCACTTAACCAACATTTCTTCTCAGAGAGAAGAGCTTGCCACGCTGGGTTGGAAACTGTAGGAAGATTTAAATTCCGATACTATGCTCACCATCTAGCATTTTAATGCATATAATATATAAAACACATAGGTACTCACAGACCTAATTCTGTGCACATACTGCATTATTTGTCTATACTAATATTATAAAGAGGAAAGATTTGATTGTTTGGTTGTTTGTTTGCGTTGAATAGGCTCCGAAAATACGGAACCGATTTGAAAAAATATTTCACTGTTGGGAAGCTACACTATCCCCGGGTGACATAGGCTATAATCTATACCCGTGCGAAGCTGGGGCGGACCGCTAGTTTGTAATAAAGTAAAATCTAATAATTTATTTGTTAGAACGTGGTATAAGTAGTATAAGAAGCATACAGAGTCGTACATATTGAAATTTTGTATCTCATGTCATTGCCAAGTGCGTCGTTCACAATACGTCAGGAAAAAAATGCTAGAAATAATGGACATCACGCACGTAAGCCCCAGTCAAAAAACAGTTTTATAAACTTTTTTTTTATATATAATAGGTTTGCGTTTTACCACCATCACGCCTGATGTTAAGCGACGATGCGGTCTACGTTGGAGCACGCTTGCCTAGAATAAACCGATTCACTCGTGATTTGAAGACACCCAGATTTTAACCATCGGGGAACACCCATTCAGGCAGCGCATTCCACAGACTAGCATTTCTTATAATAAATGTGGAATCAAAGCGCTTCGTACGGGTTTTCGGAATTTCAACCATAAGGCGGTGACGATTTTTCGTGCCCACTCTGGTGTCCGATAGAAAATGGGCAGGAGGGAATTAGATCATGCAGATCCGATGCACACTCTCCGAAATGTATACATTTGTATAATAAACATTTTGTGTTTAAAATAATGTTAACAAACATACTAACAGTGAGATTACTGAATGAAATTATCCTTCTTCAGAGTAGCTAAGAAAAAAATACACGAAAAAAAAAATAACGAAAAATAACTGTTTAGATAAAATCCTTTGTAACTATACCAGCTGAAGTTTATGAATTCTTATAAAAAAAAGTACCGCGTAACTCATTACTTTTTCAGCAAAAAATAATCTTTGCTTTTCCAAATATAGAATAAGCCAAGCTCGTACAATCCACGGTGAGCGCAAAAGCTTATAAAAATACAAGAATTTCCTTAAGCCCTCTAAGCCTTATAAAAAAGTTTCCAACATCACAAATAAGTATAATAACAGAGGGGAAACACAATACACTGCTACACTGCGCATACAATGCTACACTGCGCATTGACGCTTTGCCATTTCAAACATCGAGTAGTCAGGCTTTCACTAAGTTTTAGCAAAGCAAGTCACTTGCCACTCTTGCCAGCGCAGTTCAGGCATGCCAGTCATAAAATTGTTAAATTGTCTTTATCTTTTAAATAACATAAATTCTTTTTCAATTTAAAATAAAAAAAAAATCTAAGAGTCAGTTACATGAACATTTACACAGATTCTGATCCTTTCTAATCCGTCACAACAGAAAATTCTCCTCTGCAAGAGGAGTTGTGAAATAAATTTTGAAGGTGCTTAAAATGTGAGGATTTATCTTAATAGAGTTTGTTTAGGCCTTCGTGCGTTAATATCAGAATATGCAATTAGTTAGAAAACTTCATTTAAGGTATTGAATATTTTTTTTCTGCTCGCACATTCCTGTTTCTGGGCACTGAAGTACTTTAACAAGACTGCTGCGTAAATGGGTGGTCCTCGATAGTTACAATCTGGGTGTCTTCAAATCACGAGTGAATCAGTTTCTTCTAGGCAAGCGTGCTTCATCGTAGACAGCAGGTTCTTTTTTTTACGCCGATATGTCCGCCCTTGACCACCTTCTCGGCTGTTGGTAAGCAACGATATGGTCAAAGATGAAGCACGCAGACTTAGAAGATAACTATTCACTCTGGCCTTGAAAAGGCCCAGATTATATCTCTCAGGAAACAAGAAAGCTGGCAATTGGAAAGTACGGCCTTGGCCGTACGGATTAGATACGTAGTATCGATACGTTTGGTACGTAGGTATCCAAGGAAAATCCACAATCTTCAATTAACATCAGGCGAGGTAGCTGTCACCCTCAATCACCCTTTCTGGGGTAGGGTAAAAGTCCAGCAGTGGACTGTTCAAAGGCTGATTATGATGATGATGATGAGGTGTCTGTCGAACCCCTTAAGGTCAAACCATTTTAAAAAATCTTTTATATTAGTGCTTTTTAGTAGTTCGTCTTTGGTAGTAGCAAGTTACATAAATGAACACTTGGACAAAATTTCATGCATCTAGGCCCATATGCTGCGGGTTGTCTGTCAGTGAATTACTGAATTTAAGATTTTTATTAGGTAAATATGACTCACTTCCACAGTAATAAATGCAATATCTGCCATACCTAAGAAGTCATTCAATATATACACTCGTAATTATCTTTCTTAATCTTTTCTCATATTATTTTCTCTTCGCCTAGTAAAAGGATAATTAAGTCGCAGCGTGAATGGGTTGCCTTAATTCTCTTATTAACCGGGATTAATTTGTCCCGACGTGAATGATGGTGAATATGACTTTCCGTCTTGCGCGTAATTTAATTAAGCAAATACCGAAATAAGCCGGCCTAAGCGATAATGGTGTCTAGTTAATTCTGTCATGATATACCAATGCCATGCCTAAGGAATAATTAAAGTGAACTATTTTCAATCTTTTCGCAGAACTGACAGTCGATATATACGAGATTACGCCTTGTTTATAGAGACGTGGAGAGGTGTGTGGGCACGTTGAAAGGGTATCGCACGGGGCATCTGGCGGAGCATCGTACTGTGGCATCGCGTAGGGTAAGGCCGCAGAAAAGAGAAGTAAATAAAACGGAAATGAGAAGGAAAATCTGTCGCCAGGCATTATGAGTGAACCTTGATTGAACATTCTTATTTAGATCAACGCGTCGAACTCTGCATCCAAAGAACTTGGACCATACCTTTTTGGGTTAGGTCTCAAAGTCCGCATCACAGTTTCTAACTGATTTTGAATGACTGACGTTTCGTTTATGTGAGTGCAACTGTCTACAACAAAATTATTATAAAAATGCCTTAACAGCCGTTCTAATTAAAAAAAAAAAAACTTTTCTCCCGGTAACATGCCGCGTGAAACATCGCGCGAGGTTTGACGTTGCGCGTAGTGAGGTCACTTCAAAAGTTCAAACGTAGGGCCATGTATGTAAGTGTTCATGCTAAAGCGTTTGGCGTTGTCCGTAGGAAACATCGCAAACTCTACCTCAGAGTCCAACGTAGGTAACGCCAATGCTTTTGCCTGAACACTTTCATCTTCATACGTTTGATATAACCACCTACGCCAATAACACGCATCTCGATGCTTCGCAGCCACTCCCCACGCGATGTCTCACGTAACGAGGTATAGTTTACTTGTAACCACGAAAACTGCACTATTCGAAACGCCATTATATTGTTTAATTAGATAAAAATAATCACTGCCTACAGAACTAAAGTAGGATCTACAACAGGACTAGGATCAACAAAATTAATCAAAAGAACAAATTACAC
Organism: Agriopis marginaria; assembly: GCA_932305915.1. Taxonomy (NCBI): domain Eukaryota; kingdom Metazoa; phylum Arthropoda; class Insecta; order Lepidoptera; family Geometridae; genus Agriopis; species Agriopis marginaria. The sequence goes on along the minus strand of OW029914.1, from coordinate 11,214,101 downwards.
CGTGTTTGGGCAACTAAGTGTTAATAATGCGCGTAGCTTTAGTTATTCTGTACTTAATTAAAACATATTGCGGCATTTTTCTCCATAAACCGACTTAAGTATCTACAATATTAAATTACCTATTACCTACACAGGCTACGACATCTTCGAAGCGGTTGAAGTCACAAGAGTGCAACAAAAAAAAAAACTTAGGAAAATGTAATTGTATTTTGTTTATTCGGAAATCATCATCACCATCAGCCAGAAGATGTCCACGTAAGCCTTCCCCTTAGACCTCCACATTGAACGAAACTGGATGCCCGCGACTCTCTCAAAGTTGTCGGTCCATCTAGTGGGAGGCCATACCTACGCTGCGTTTTCCGGTTCGATGGTCTCCACTCACTTTTCTTCCCGGTTATCGGTTCTTCGAGCAATGTGGCCTGCCCACTGCCACTTCAACTTACAAATTTTAACAGCTATGTCGGAGACCCTTGTTTCTTTGGCGAATATACACGTTCAGAAATCTATCGCGCAAAAAAAACGAACAGCTCTTTCCATTGCCCGCTGTGTGACTCAGAGTTTTTCAAAAGGTCAACAGTTAAAGACCACGTCTTTGAACCATAAGTCATCACATAAGGGATCTGAGAATAACAGTAATTATTTGATTGAAAACTTTTTATTAAACTCCCAGTTGATTAGGCGTCGAGTCGATTTTTAGTCCAAAGACTAATAATGTTTCTCTCTACGTATAAGCATAGTTAAGCTCATAAGTACTGACGGTTATTCGTTGCCATAAAACTAAGCGCGGGCGGGTCGTTATCCGTAGCTATAACAATCAACTATTGTGGTGCGATTATCGTGCGTGTGTATACGCCTCTACTATCTCGCTAGACGTGTGAACAATAAAATAACTACTTGCGTATACATGTGGTTATTTATACTAAGTAAAAACCTTTTTATACTAATAGCACAGTAGGTCACCATCATCAGCCAGAAGACTTCCACTGCTTAACATAGGCCTCCCCCTTTAACCTCCACACTGAACAACAGCATGCCTTTTGCATCCACTGGATGCCCGCGACTCTCACAATGTCGTCGAGCCATCTAGTGGGAGGCCTACCTACGCTGCGTCTTCCGGTTCGTGGTCTCCACTCCAAAACCTTTCTTCCCCATCGGTTATCGGTTCTTCGAACGATGTGCCCTGCCTATTGCCACTTCAACTTGCAAATTTTAACAGCTATGTCGGTGACTCTGGTTCTTTAGCGAATATCCACGTTTCGGATTCTATCGCACAAAGAAACTCCGAGCATAGCTCTCTCCATAGTAGATAAAGCAGTAGGTTGACTTTAAACAAAAGCCCGAATTGAGTGACGTAATCAAACGAGTGCCTCTTCCCTCGCCCGCTACGATACTTCACGGTACGCTCAAAGTGCTAGTCGTGCGCGCCGCATATTTGAAAAGCTCACCTCATATTTAAAAAGCTTCCAAAGCACCTCGTTTAATGCGACAATTGACAAAAATGCTAGCGTATTTCTAGCTCAACGCATAAAAATTGGTATTCAGCGTGGTAATGCTGTCAGCAAGCTGCCAACTGGTAGTGGGTTTAAATTGTCTTTAGACCTTCAACTGTCCATGGACAGTCTGTTTTTGTAGTGTTAGCTTGTATTTTATTTAGTTAATAAAGGCACTTGTCCAATATTAATATCCAAATTAATCAGTGATTTATAAATTGAAAATGTACGAAAGAGTGTTGAAAGTTATGACCTCCTTTCAGAACCTGTACTTGCAATCCTGTTTAAATGCGAATTGTTGTTAAAACATTTCGCGAGCAGAAATACGGCCGAGCGTAGGCTACGACGTATCCAATCGAGTATTATTTTCCAACCTTTATCAGGCTTGGCGCACTCCGAACTTTAGGTACGAACCTACAAGTAGCCGCTTGGTCGGACCTACCGCGTGATAGACAGATAACGCGACAATAGTTACGCGGTACACAGAGAGGCAAATTCTAAGTCTACTGTAGATTAGCCCTTGGCGCCGGGGCAATAGAATACACCGGTACTCCTGCCTGTAGTAAGAGGCTACTAAAAGGGGACCTCCGGGCTCGGGATGGTCAAAGTTGGGGCTTTGACCATCCACTTAAGCGTGCCCAGGGAGAGAACGACAACGTTGTGTGACCAATGTTGTCGTGGGTGGAGGGGCTGAGACAACACGGTTGTCTCGGGAGGAGCCGTAGCGCAGTGCCGAGGGCTTCGGTGCGTTCTTCTGGAGATCCCGGAACCCTCTTGTCAAGCACTAAGGCTGGTCACCGAGGGGGTTTTAGTGGGTATAATCCCAAATAACCTGGTTGCACCCCAATGCAGCCGGGTATCTTTGGAAGATTTCCCCTCGAAAAAAAAAAGTCTACTGTAGGTAGTTATTTATATGATTTCGCGGAGTGAATCATCTGTACTTGTACTAATATGTATTTTGTGCCTTTATTATGTTCTATATCGAATAAACTCGCTATCAGAGAATCAAGTTACCTATCATTTCGGCTCCCGGCCTCATTATAAAATATCTTCAATTTCCATTTCAATAGTCAAGCAATATTAAATTGAACCAAACGTCAGGATGGTCTTAATTGGGATGCGGCTCCATCGAGTTTTAAAAGGCCATAATGACCTCAATTTGCAGTTCGAAAATGCTGTTTTTAGGGTTCCGGGGCAAATCAAAAAAACTAGAATAGGAATTTGCTATGGTGAAAATGATGATGAGCCGTGGTAGCCTATTTGGGAGACCGCTAGATTTGAAAGCGTGAGGTCGCGGGTTCAAACTCCGGGCCCGTACCAATGAGCTCTTTGGAGCTTATGTACGGATTTTCATACCACTGGGTTTTCGGTGAAGGAAAACATCGTGAGGTAACCTACATACGTACGGAGAAGGAATTCATTGGCGTATATGAATCCACCAATCCGCACTGGGTCAACGTGGTGGATATTGCCCAATCACCCTTTCGGGGGAAGGCTAAAAGTCCAGCAGTGGACTGTTAAAAAGGCTGATTATAATGATGGCGCAAATTATAAAAAAATAAAATGTGCCTTAAAATACGAAGTACTGAACAAATCTTTTGGCAATCACACTAATATTAGAAATTCGAAAGATTGTGAGTATGTGTGTAAATGAGTATGTGTGTAAAATGTATGGTTTCCCACACTCCGTAACTGCTAAACAAGTTTTGAATTAATTTTGGCATGGAAAAAGCTTATACCTTGAATAATACATATAATTTTTATCCCGAAAAATATACATAATATGGTTTGGGTGAAAAACAAAAACAAAAAAAGTTAAAATCGACAAAGAGCGCGAGCGGCGGCGGCGGCGGTGAGCGGTTTTTGTGACACTTGGATAAACTAGATAAAGTAAGCTTTCTTCATTCCAAACTTCATTCAATGTTCAGCCATCACGGAGTTGCATGTAGTAAATTGACGCACTTAGGTATAGACCTACATACTTTTAAACACACACGCAGACCTCTTCAATCTGACCATGAAAAAACCTACATTTTATCCTTTAGGATACAAAAAAGGTGGCAATTTAAATGTTATAGACAACAATATACAGAAACAAATAAAACAGAAACAAATGCAATTATAAATAAAAATAATATACTTTTCAGTTACTTACTGCTATATTACTAAATTTTATTCAAAATTAGGCTTGTTAATGACCGCTAACTTGACTGATAATTGACTAAAAAAGCACGATTGCCTAGAAAAACCTCGAGTCTTGAAGACATAGCTTGTACCTAATCATAGCACATTCTAAGGTTCTAGCGGTTTAACGAAATCATCATGTGAAACGGTTTCTTCTAGGCAAGCGTGCTCCACCGTAGCCGCATCATCGCTTTACATCAGGTGAGTGAGGTGAGTTGGAGGACAAACACACGCCTATTATTAAAAAAAAACATGTGTGGTACATAGAAAGGATTTCAGAATACCTTATCAGAAAAACTGCAAAAATAATATACGGAATCCTCAAACTACTCGACCACACTTGACCGATTTTATTCAAATCGAGCACCGTAGTTATCGACGCGTGGCTAGAACGGAGAAACTTCCAATTATATTGGGAAAACGAAGGTATGAATGGAAAACTCAATTTGTTGGAGTCAGCAAACAGAAGAAAATCTTACTCGGAGATTTCGCTTTCTTTGAATCAGATATCTGACGATTTCGATAATTTAATGTTAAGTCAGTTAAAGAATAGGAAATCATATTTCATTTTTAACTGACTTAAAAAAGGGGGTTCTCTATTGTTTTTTAGAGTTCCGTACCCAAAGGATGAAAAACGGGACCCTATTACTAAGCCTACGCTGTCTGTCTGTCTGTCGATTATTGTAATTATGGTATTTTGTGTTTGTACGGATCCCTCAGTGCACGAGCCTGACTCGAACTTGGCCGGTTTTATTAGGGTTCCGTACCTCAAAAGGAAAAAACGGAACCCTTATAGGATCACTTCGTTGTCCGTCTGTCTGTCCGTCCGTCTGTCTGTCTGTCCGTCTGTCAAGACCCTTTTTCTAAAGAACGCGTAAAGGTATCAAGTTGAAATTTATACTAAATACGATATACGGTTTCTTTTGGCTGTAAAAAAAATAAAAGCTGTAAGTCAACGCAATCAAAAGATATGAACGTTTATGTCGCATGTTTTGCGATTTCACAGGGGAATCAAAACCTGTAGGGTACTTCCCATTGACCTAGAATCATGAAATTTGGCAAGGCAAGGCAAGGTCTCATAGCACATATATAGGAATAGATCCGAAAGTCACAAATTTCAAGTTATATCATTTAAAAATAATTATTTTGCTATCACAATTATTTTTTTTGGACTCGCGCTCTGAGGGTTCCGTTCAACTGATCTGGCCAGTGGCATTAGTTAGTGGCTGACTTTAACGTGTTATACACCTACGATAGCGCTTATTTATAAATTCTACACACGGTCACCCATCCAAAGTGTCCAAAGCGTTGGATTGTCCGTTGCTTAACTTCGTTGATCTTAAGATTAAGGCCCTCTTTTCCGAATTTTAGCAAATTTGGTTTTAGTTTAAGTGTATCTACTTACATGTTTACTTAAAAAATATAAAAATAGTGTCATATCAAAATTCAATATTTTATCTAGGAAACCCCAAAGACCAAAACACGATTAAGGCTTATTATTTCGCTTGATAGAAAAAAATATATTAAAGCAATACGGATTTGCGCTCATCTTGGAATTGTGTTTTTTGGATTCATTCAAATACCTATTTATGAAATGATGTCTACGATATCTTAATAAACAGATTTCACAATTATGGAGAAAACTGCAAAGGTACATTTTACATTACAACTATACTTTTCGAAAACGATGAGAAAAACCTCAAAAATAGAACAAAAATAGAGATAAAACACATTTGTGTGTAAGCGCCATGGTTTTGCTACATAAAATATGACTTGAATAGAATATAATATTACTAGCGACCCGCCCGCCCGGCTTCGCACGGGTGTAATTTACGTGCGAAGCCGGGGCGGGTCGCTAGCTATATATACAAACCTTCCTTGAAAATTTATATTACTGATGGTGAAAACCGCATCAAAATCCGTTGCGTGGTTTAGGAGGAGTTAGTGGCCATACAGACAGACGCGGAAAGCGACTTCAATTTATACTATGTAGAGATGTAGAGAAGAGATAGAGATAGAGAAGGAGGAGAAGCCTTATGGTCATCTGTAGTAATAAGCGTTGCTTAAAAGTGGGGAAACCTCGCCTTAAGTCATCAAGCTACCCGTGTTACTTGGTATTATTGCATTCAAATTAAACTAAATAAATGAGGAGGTTTTAGTAAAAACGAACAAATCTCATTAACTTTAAAGTGTAACACTCAAGTAAGTGTCGGTATGACGTCGTAAAGACGCCGACGTTGCGGTTTTCCAGCGAGATCCCTTTAAATTAAATGTTAATTACTAGTGAATAGCTAAAGACACCCGTGGTGTTACCCGTGCCTTTTTAGTTTTCTGTATTTTTGAGAAAAAGAATTTTATACAAAAAAATTGTAAGTAGAAAGAAAAAAAGGTGTCTGCAAAGACGCTTTACGAACGATAATTTTACGTGATAACGCTAAGGCCGATCGTGCCTCTCTATCGCTTGTTCTGCGCTCTCGCTTGCACGCGCGGCTCACGCAGAACTTGAAAATTTTTCGTGCGTTCATCGATTTATAAGACGTTATCACGTCAAAAATTACTAGTGAAAACCTTTTTTTTCAAACAAGTTTTTAGCCTTCATCATCATTCCATCATCGTTTTAGCCATAGAATGTCCACTACTGGGTTTCTCTACGGGATCAAATCAGAAAAGTTGAGATCCGCAGACGAACGAAAGTCACCGATATAGCCCACCGGATTAGCAAGTTGAAGTGGCACAGGGCAGGGCACATAGCACGCAGAACAGATGGCCGATGAGACTGAAAGGTTCTCGAATGGAGACCACAAACCGGTAAGCGCAGTGTAGGAAGTCCACCCACGAGATGGACAGACGACCTAAAAGAGACCGCAGAGAAACGCTGGATGCACGCCGCTTCCAACCGGCCCTTTTGGAGATCGATTGGAGGAGACCTATGTCCAGCCAGTGGATGTCCTATGGGTGAAATGATAATGATGATGACATTTATATGATTATTAACGGGATATTTACGTGGTAAGTTTGTGGATTGAGCTTCCGATATTTCGGCTCAGTTACATGCACCATGTTCACGGGAAGACTGAAGAATGCGGGTGGTTGGTCGAACAGTTCAAAGTTAGGTGCAGACAAAACAATCTACCTTCTTTCTTAGATAATTTTACTAGACTATAAATTAATAGGGCAAGTGCCTTTATTAACTACGCCCGATCCGACTGCTCCTAGCAATAGGAAATATTCAGTTTTTGGTACAGGCGTCGGTTACCAGAGGCACACACACACAGCGATCCCGCCGGCGGGATCGTAGACCCTCGGGATCTGTTAGAAGATCGGTTAGATTCTCTCCAAATAATCATTCAGTTCAACAAACCGCTAGGGCTCCAGGGCACACCCCTTCTGGGGTGCCTGGGCAAGTCTGACTCCCACTCCCGGCGACGGCCCAAGCCGAGGTACCTTCGAGGTGCCCTTGCGCTAGTCGCCCAAAAACTTAAACCATCAAGTTATGCCGAACGCACTCTGCGTTCGCTAACTAGTCCGGTCCATCTGTAGAGGCCAAAAAGCCAACATTACAAGTCAATATCAAAAAAAAAAAAACCTTTATTAACTAAACAAAATAAAAGCTAAAACTAAAATTACAAATACAGTTAGACTGCCCATAGACCGTTGAAGGTCTAAAGACAATCCAAATGCTCAAGCCCACTACCAGTTGGCAGCGTACCCAGCATACTAGCGGCATTACCACGTCGAATGGCAATGCTTATGCGTTGAGCCAGAAACACGCCAGCATTTTAGTCACGCGTCGCATTAACCAGGCGCTTTGAAAGATTTTTGAACATGAGGTGAGCTCCTGGTCCCCAAGGGCCCAATGTCTCGACCCCAAAGGCCTCAAATATGTAACCACTGCCGAGGTTAGCATATTTGCGTTGCTTGTGCTGCTCTGCCGAATTGGCAGCCGCACCAGCCCTACCTTGTGTCTCAGGAAGATGTGACGGCGCCAAAGTATCGACACAAGTTGCGTCCCATACAAGGGGCCGCCCCAACCTCCAGGGCACAAGTGTCACACCATCAGGCCTCCTTCCATCGTTCTAATTTTTTTTTTTTTAAATATTGTATGCATTGTTATTGTCACAAATAAATTATTTTATTACTATAGCGGGTAAAACCGTGGCACGCGGATAGTCCATAACAATGTGATGCTGAGCTGGTTCAGTATCAAATATCTTGTGGAGTGTTTACCGTGAAACATTGTCTAAATTAACTCCGGAATAGTTGATAGTTAACCCCTAATTGTTGACATTACTGAAATATTATGTTTGCAAGTGGAATTCCACAGGAGTTTGCTATAAACTCGCAAGGCCTTTGATATAGGTGTTAGTAGGTTATGAGATTACTATGTAGCAGGGGCAAGTGGGTTTACTCGCGAGTTTTTTCCGCATTTATGTGGGATATAATGGTTTGTTTCTACGGATCCCGGGATCGGACTGAATTTTAAATAAACATAAAAAAACGACTTCACTGGAAGAGATGGGATTAATTTTCAACCCTTAGAATTGCTATATCTATCTATATATTAAAAAATGAATCCCTATTTAAATTGGTCACGCCATCACTTGAGAAAGACTGCCGATTTCATTCATCTTTTTTTTTAAAGTTTTCTAATACTTTTTAGAAGGTTCTTACGGAAAGAAAAATTAAGAAAATTGCGCAGAAAATTAGAAAATTTCACAATAGTTAACGATGATTTTTACTTCGCACGTTTGACAGTTCTAAGACAGGACGTCTGTCGGGTCAGCTAGTAGGATTATAAAAATAAGGTATGCGAAGCCACAATGAGTATTCATCATTATGAACAACTTTTATATTGGGACCAATCCTGAAATCGCAAAAAAATATCTAAGAACACTCTTGATTATTTCACCTCTCAACAAATATAACTCTAAATCTAAATCGAATCAACCGTTTGGGATCTATGTTGCCATTGACAGTCACACAGATACATACCCCTCTATTTGCGTCGGGGGTTCAAAACATGAAATTGGCCTGCGAAATGTAGCATCTTTAAGCAGCAAATCTGTCGAGCAGTTTTAACTCGGATACAACTCAACGTACGTCCAAAATATACATGGAAACACTTAGAAATATCACCCTTTTTAACAGATCAAATTAACTATCAATTTAAAAATAACGACTTCAAAATTTCTAAAAATGCAGTTTAGTTTACTTGTTTGACATATTTTTTCTAATTATTTTGATTGAAATACCAAATTACTAATACGATTTGGATGAAAATTCTATGGAACCATTTTGAAAGTATATCCTCCCAAATATTCTATTTTCTTTTCCAAATCGGTTTACATAATTATTAAGACGGAGTTCTGGGGTAACAAACAATAAAAAAAAATGCAATCCAACCCGGCAATGCGGCTAGCATTTTGGGAACGATGCCATATATTTATTTTATTTTAGTTAACGTTATATCTTTTAAATAACTTTCATATACATACATGTAATACTTAATTGATTTTACAGTCGGATTTAATGCGATATATTATATTTTGGTATTTTGGTACATATGAGAATAATATATTTTCTATCGCCCATGTTGTTTATAAAATCTAACAAATCTTCCCTTACTCCCTAAGTACCATATATCCGGACAATCCGGGTCGCTGGTCGCTGATGTCCGGAACCCGGACCATTCTGGGATAAAGTAGTACGTGTTACAAACGCGCCAATTTATTGAATCGGAACCCCAACCCGAAAGGATTTGGTACAATTTTTATAGAGTACAAAAGAAACCACATAAACATTCTTAGATGATACAGTAAGGACAAGAAGAGAAATATTAGATGATAAGCTTTTTAAAAAAAAACGGCATATATTATTAGCTTAACTTTTTTTTAAATTATTTATTATAATAGTAGCAACAGCCACGTGATGATATGTAGTCACCGTCGTATGTAGTCGCCTATGGACACCTACAATACCCGGGGCATTGGCGGTGCGTTGTCTACCTTTGAGGACTCTATTCACTCTTAGCTTGAAGCAAGTGAGGTTATACTTTGGAGGAAAACTCGAAGGTGGTAAGCCATTCCACAACTTACAGGTGCGAGACTTCCACGCATCTATAATATGAAGATGGCTTTTTTCCATCCAATTAACAATCTAATCAAATCTTAGAAGATGATTTTATCCTACTTATTATTATTGTATCGATTTAAAACTTGCAAGTTTATGTAATTCGGATGACAAAACAATAATTTGGTATCATCGAAGAGGAAATAAAAACCTTAATCACACTGACAGACCCATCTAGCGGGAAAAACGCGAACTAACATACCACATGAGCTGAGTGTCGTGACGTCAATCTTCCTACAATCGTCTCTCCTCATCTCCCCGAGTACGCGCGTAGATATTATTATTGTTTTAATTAAATCTTTCTTCTTGAGAAATAACAAAAAAAGTACTCTACACCGTGATCATTTACTATTTAATTTTCTATTTCATTTCTTGTAGCCATAGATACTTACCGTGATCAGCGGGTAAAATATTATTTCGTTTCTTTGAAGGAAATGGATCACGGTATCAGTATATACAACTCTCTGGGATCCTTGGCTTATTTATCCGATCCCGGGATCCGTGGAGACAACCCCCTGTTTCACTATTTAACGAGCCATATAAGCGAACTAGCTGCGCCCCGCGGTTTCAACCGTGTAGTGATGAAAAATGGTGATGATGATGATGAAAAGTAGCCTATGTCACTTTCTGGCTCTTGAACTATACCCATGCAAAAAATCAGGTCGATCCGTTATTCCGTTGCAACGTGAAAGAGGAACAAACATCCATACATCTATACATACAAACTTTCGCGTTTATAATATTAGTAGGATTAAGCGTGTTCTTTAGTTTTGTGAAATATAATTTAAAAAAAAAAACCGTTCATGCTCATAAATTTCTTATTTATGCTCGGCGTAAGCAGACTAGAACTGATTTTATGATCTAGTGCATAAAAGTATGCTTTTTGTGCACTAGTGCATTCAAATAAACATAAACTCTTCAAATTTGTTCAAAAAGATTCAGTTTGTAATATATTTCATGTAAAAAGTTTCCCTGAGTCTTTATAATACCCATACATTAGGGTTTTATCAAAGATCCAGAAAAAACATATCTCTTCTCTATCTCTATCTCTACATAGTATAAATTGAAGTCGCTTTCGCCGTCTGTCTGTTTGTCTGTATGTCTGTATGGCCGCTAACTTCTCCTAAACCACGCAACGGATTTTGATGCGGTTTTCACCAACAGTTTGATACATTTTCAAGGAAGGTTTATATAACTAGCGACCCGCCCCGGCTTTGCACGTAAATTACACCCGTGCGAAGCCGGGCGGGCGGACCGCTAGTTGTTGAATAAAAATAGACCATTATTTAAATTTTTCAATTAAATAGATATACAATATTACTGATTGAGCCGTGGTAGCCCATTTGGGAGACTGCTAAACTTGAAAGCGTGAAGTTGCGGGTTCAAACCCCGGGCCCGTACCAATGAGCTCTTTGGAGCTTATGTACGGATTTTCATACCACTGGCTTTTTGGTGAAGGAAAACATCGTGAGGAAACCTGCATACGCACGGAGAAGGAATTCAATGGCGTATGTGAATCCACCAATCCGCACTGGGCCAGCGTGGTGGATATGGCACTATCACCCTTTCGGGGGTAGGCTAAAAGTCCAGCAGTGGACTGTTAAAAGGCTGATTATGATGATGATGATGATTACTGGTTCATTTTCTTAGAAAAGTGAAAATCCAATTGTACAACTCGTGCATCAAACTCATTTTATCTTCAACTTAAGTATCCGCCCTCGTTTATCAGCCCGAGACGAATGCGAGTCTCGGATCTATTTTATTTATGTTACTCGTTGAACAATTTACTTTTCTAAAATGAAACTATTTTTTTTAAAAGAATAGCAGAGGCGTTGCCCACTTGATAAAGTCATTATCTATGAAGCCATGATCCAAGAAAACAAGGTCTAGCGCTCCGGGAGATGACACCCAATTACGTCACTGTCCAGTTGCCACTTTATTGCAACAAACACAGGTATTAGGAAACATTATTTTAATAATCTATTAAATTAAGTACAAGAAGCATTTCAATTATCATTTTGTTTGACCGCTCAAGCAATCAAAGCTCAAAGCGGAGATTGGGGAGTTATAATTTCACGCTAGTGATAGTACAGAAAATCAGCTGTCTCATGATTGCGCCATTGTTTCGTGTATCGTCATCTCCCTCAAACTTGTTGTAAATTACTTATTCTGCTCTTCTTTATGCACGTGTACTTCTATCCATGACATCGATGACGTAGTTGCGTGTCACCCACGTGACCTTCTATATCGGAGCGCTATACCTGGCGGAGTATATTATTATACCATGGGTGTGGCTTGACAGATTTTAGATCTTGCAAATTATTGTAAGATTTATCATAAGAACCGTTTAACAATTTTTAAAGTGAATACTTCTTTAGCTATGTTGTTTTTTTTTTGGTTGGGTCAAAACTTAAGGTTCGCGTCACCGATATGAACGATATGACTTATTCGTTTTCTGTTCATAGGCAGTCCCCATGACTGCCTATTTTTTTAAATAAAATACTTTTAATCCTAATTTAATCCTATTATAATCGTGGTAGCCCATTTGGGAGACCGCTAGACTTGAAAGCGTGAGTTCACGGGTTCAAACCCCGGGCCCATACCAATGAGCTCTTTGGAGCTTATGTACGAATTTTCATACCACTGGCTTTTCGGTGAAGAAAAACATCGTGAGGAAACCTGCATACGTACGGAGAAGGAATTCAATGGCGTATGTGAATCCACCAATCCCCACTGCGCCAGCGTGGTGGATATGGCACAATCACCCTTTCGGGGGTAGGCTAAAAGCCCAGCAGTGGACTGTTAAAAGGCTGATTATGATGAAGATGATTTAAAATCCTTACTGATAACACAACAACCGCAGCTCTGCGGTCCATTCGTAACGGCGTGACAAATGAAGCTGATATGTCACGTCACGAGCAAGGATTGGGCGGGATTGGGCGGAGATACTTATCGATTCAAGCAACTACTTACTAATAATACTTTTGTTGAAGAGCCTGGCTCACAGAAGAAATAATGTTTTTTTAGAACAAGCCTGGGCTTTTGTTTTTTCACTGCGGATAAGTCCACTACAGATCACTCCGAGTTTTGGATGTCGTAATGGATCTATCATACTGTGCAAGTAAGCTACTTAATATATAACAAGAGCACGCGGTTAAGCTATAAAAAAACGCACGCCCGAAATGGGTAATCTGTTGATACTCTAGTTAATAAGAACATCTTTTGTACACAGTTATTGCAATAAATTTATTCTGATTCTGATTCTGAAAAAAACTCTAACGTCCCATGGCTGAAATAATGATGATGATGAAGAATGGAGTTACTTACTTCCTCCATTAATCCCTTAAATGTACGCAAATTATTTATTACAACGTAGTGTTCTCTTCCTAAATGCATTAAAAGCTTGTCTAGTGCAGGAGGCTATTGTTAACAACTTTGTTGGTTAGCTTGTTCTAGAATGTACTATGCCGGTTTGTAGTTAAGGAGGCTGTGTATGTTTCAAGTAAAATTGTTGTATGGAATTTTTCCTTTAAGCAGTTGTACAGAGCGGTGTTATTAAGCCGAAAGGGGGTACTATGGATGTGTGTGTGTGTGTAAAGACGGGAAACGGGGTATTTTTGTTATAGTGATGGCAAAAGTGGGCAAAGACAAAAAACATTTTGTGTTTTACTAAAGTTATATGATTATTAACGAGTCACGGGTACGGATAACAGGGGAATATACTTTTTATTGCAAAAATTAACAGCTTAATCGGACCATCCTGACCAGTTCTGGTCAGTTGTGCCACAGATTTTCCAACTGGACATCAGTGACCAAATGACTACATTCTAGTACCTACTACCATAGAACCAGTAATCAGTAAACACTGGTAAATAGCGTCTCAGGTAAAATAGCGGAGTGCAAATAAATATTCAAATAAACAAGACCTTTACCTAACCGACCGTAGCCTCTTATACTAGAATGGCAGTCACTCTAGTTTAACTCTACATGCGAGTATTTCCTCAACTTTGAGAAGTTAGCAACCATTGTGATATTATACTGCAAGTAGGACGGTTTGGTCAACGTTAGAAACAATTTACGTAATAACTTTACATAATCGCACCTTTAGAACTCAATCTCAAAGTGACTCAAAGTAACTCAATCTGAAAAACTGACTCAATCTGACTCAATCTGAAAAATTTGATTTTTGGGAAATCGCAAAATAAAATTGAAAATTGCAACAGCGTTGTCGATATTTTTCAGCGAACATACTTTTTTCAGTGATATTTTTGATTCGAGCGTTCAGAATTTTTTGAGTAAACAACAAAATACTTGTAAAACACTTTTTTATCACGATTGTTCACTACAAGTATTATAAATATGATTATTTACCGCAGAAAGGATGTGGAAGGAGTTTCCGATATAAGAAAAGAAAAAAATATGAAGTTTTGTTTAGTTTTTATTGATTGATTTGATTGAAAAGAATGAGCTTGTGTCCACTAGGAATAAATCGGATGGATTAGAGTTTCTAATTACTTATTATGATACGCTTAGATAACAAAAAAATCGAATGATTTGATGATAAAAATAATGAATGTTATTGCTTTTAGAAAATAAATTCAGCAAAATTAGTCATTCAGTTTCAGGTTTCAGTTTTCTCGTGATTTGAAGACACCCAGATTATAAATATCGGGGAACGTCAGGCAGCGCATTCCACAGACTAGCAGTTCGCACAATATAAGTGGAATCAAAGAATTATATAAGTTTAGTTACTAATTAAACTAACGTTTAATTTAGTATTTGCACGCAAACCAAGTTATTCTAAGTTAGGTAATCAAGCAAGGTATCTTGCGAGTTAGGTAAACTGAGATCTAGCTCAGTTTGAAGCTAAGTAATAACTTAAGCAGAACTTTGTTTGAATACTCAAGTAAGCTGGCTCATGGTGACGTTTATAGGTAATCGAGACGGCTCAACATGTGCTTAGATACGTAGAACTTTGAGAAGGTTTTCTGTGAGGTAAGATAAGGAATGATATTGATGTATCAAAGAAACAGATTAGAGCTCAGAGCAGGACTTTGTCAACTTTACGGCTATTTGCGTGTGAGCTAATATACATATAATTATGTATAATTGTATATCTACCTATATAATTATATAAATATCAATAGCTATTCGTTAGTCTCGCTAAAACTCAAAAACGGCTTGATTGACTTCAATTTTTTTTGTTCGCCTTGATACAGGGGTAGTTTAGAAGACAAATAATATTGGAAAATTTGCCCGGTAAATTGGAAGTGCTTTTTTCTATGAAAAAACTAGTAAACTAATCATCAGGCTGAAGACGTCCATTGTTGAATATAGGCCTCCCTCTTAGAACTCCACACAGAACGACAGCCTGCCATCTGCATCCACTGGATGCCCGCGACTCTCACGATGTCGTCGGTCCATCTAGTGGGAAGCCTACCTACGCTGAGTCTTACCTTACTTTTACCGAGATCGTTATCTAATAAAATCTAATATATGATTAATCTTTTCAAAGTCTACTTTGAAAAGATACTATCAAAGAGGTCTACCAAAGAGTCTTCATGTTTATAAACTAATCTGGCAACCAGTACCAAGTCATTAGCTTGACCTAAATCTAGATATAGTTGGTTTATTTGGTCTTAACTTGTCTAGTTAGGACTTTTCTAAAAATATGTGTTCTAGTTTTGAAGGGAAATTATTTACAGGGTTACACGAAATGGTAGTACGAGCCGAAAGGTCACCGTACTCATAGTTATATAGAAGTTTTATTTTGAGATCAATCCTGAAATCACGAATAAAATATCAGCTGTTCCATAGAAAATTTTAGTTCACTGACAATTAATATTATAGGCTGATAATTAATTTAGTATTCGTTTTTAGTAGTCTGTAACAAGTTTCTACAATCGTAATAATAACTATCAATTTAAAAAACAGACTTCAAAGTTAGTAAATTACGGATTAAAATATTATGTCATCCAAGTAAACAATTTTCCAGTTTTATTATAGAAACTGACGTGGTTTTCACACATTTTATTTATATTACACGGGAATTGCTTACATAAAATTAAGCCGGTTACTCCGACTACACAACAACAACAACATATTATTTGTGTACGCACCCCCACCCCCGCACCCGACCTTTGTCATCACGTGCGCGCCACAAAAGCGAGACGCAGCCGCGCGCGTGCTAAAAAGACCGCCTAATGCGGTTGAAACTATAGTTGAATTAACAATTAATAAAATTTTCCAGTTATTTTGATTTAACAACTAAAATAATGAACAGATTTTAATAAAGTTATATGATTATTTACGGGATATTTACCGTAGTAAGGTTGTGGAATGAGCTCCCGATATTATCATTGGTGCATGTAACTGCGCCGAAATATCGGGAGCTCATTCCACAACCTTACCACGGTAAATATCCCGTAAATAATCATATAACTTTAGTGAACAACCGTGATAGTTTAAAACAGATTTTAATAATATTTCTATGGGATCAATCTGAATGTACCTATATCATTTCAAATAGAAAAAAAAAATAAGAATTTTTCATATTGATTCATTAGTGACGGAGTTCAAGTAAAGATAATTTAAAAAAAAAACTAATTGTGAACTTAATTTATTAAATTGTGTTTAAAAACCTAGCAAATGTGATTTAATCTTTCAGTCTACAGTTTCTTTTTTTATCTAATTAATCTTATACAGAGTATAATTACCTACTAATCTTGCGAAAACAAGCCTTGTTTTTGATAATTTCATCCCAAAATATTGAGAAAAGGCAAAAAATTGAGAATCAAGACATAAATAGACTTGACTAAATCTATTCCTCCGAAACCTTTTGCCACAAAATGCTTACAAAGTTACGAAATAACTTGAACCTAAGTTAGAACTTTGTAACAGAAATGTGTAACTTAGAACATTTGTGTGTGACGTGAATAAAATTAAGTACCTACTCACTTATCGACGGAGAATGTTTTCGAAGTTTGATACTTTTTGATAAGTTGACGCGAATAAAGAAACGATCGTTACGCGATGGATAAAAGTTTAAGAAGTTTTTATTTATAGGAATAATTATGTTGATACAATTTATTTTTATATTAGCTTCATTTACTAACGAACCAACTAACAATGTGATAACAGGATATTTACCGTAGTAAGGTTGTGAGAAAGAGGGTAGATCGTTTTGTCTCATAATAATCATTTCAGCCTATCATGTTCCCACTGCTAGGATACAGGCCTTCTCTCAGAGATAGAAAGAGAGAGAGAGAGAGAGGATGAGCCCTAATCCACCATGTTTGCCCAGTGCATGTTGGTGAATGTCATTTTACTATGTCTTTGAACCGTCGAGTTTCTTGGACATATCGGTTTCCTCCGATGTTTTTCCTTCACTATTTTTGAGCGATGGCATCGAAACTGCACATAATTTAGGTAGCAAATAAATTATTGGTTCAACACTGATGATTGGATCAGGTCCCATCAGATTGTAAAGCGCACGTGCTACCGTTCGGCTACCATCGCTTTTATAATTATGTAAAAAATTGTGTTGTGTGAAAAAAAAAATTAAATTAAAATTATAAGCAGAATTCAAATAAAAGCTTGTTTTTCTATACCTTTCACATTTTGGATGATTTTTATTCACTTGCGCGACCGCACAATAGCAAAACCAGTCAGCTACTGACATTACACCGGTGCACACGACGCGTTTTTGTACACCTTTCACTTTTGATGCACCTGCTGATGCTTTTTACTAGTCTTGCCTCACACCTGCAAAAAGTGGAATGAGCTACCTTCCACGGTGTTTCCGAGAAGCTACAACATGGGGTTCTTCAAAAGGCGAGTTAATAGAGTCCTAAAGGGTCGGCAACTTTTTGTGATGCCTCTCGTGTTACAAGTTTAGTATCCATAGGCGACGGTTACTGCTTACCATCAGGCAGCCCGTCTGCTTGTTTGTCACCTATGGCATAAAAAATACATATATCAGGTGTTTAAAATATACACTATCACGGCAGCCCAAATTGATTGTTGGAATTTTAACCCAACCCGGTGCCGTGGACATCAAACGCGTCAACCACTGAGCTATCGTCGCTACGACATAATATAGCATCAGAAAACTAACCCCACGGCTTGCCATATCCCGTCTTATTTCCCCTTGCAGAACATGCCTACGTTTCACGAAAAAATAACAAAGAAAACTTCAGACAAACAGATACAATAAATATAAAAATGTTCGTAACTTAGGACCTACGTGTTCTGTATGTAAGCAGATAACTTAGCTCTGCCTTAACTGAAACTTGCTCCAACTTGCATTTCTGTTTGTAAGTTGTGGATTTATTCAGGCGAAGAAATGTTTTTCGTGCATAGCTATGAATAGATATAGAAATGGATGAAAGATAATAAAATAAAGTATAGAAATGGTAAATTATTGTATTGGCCAGCAAAACTTATTATATACAGTAGTAATGCTTTTTTTATTACTATAAATAGGCTTGCGCTTGGCCGCCAACTCGCCTGATGTTAAGCGATGACGCTGTCTACGATGGAGCACGCTTGCCTAGAAGAAACCTATTCACTCTCGACTTGAAGACACCCAGATGCTGCTACCAGTTTTGCCACCTTTTCTACCACCTCATTTTCATTTCAGTCATAGCGTCCACGGCTGGACACAAGCCTCTCCCCCATCGATCTTCAAAAGGGCCAGTTGGAAGCGTCCTGCATCTAGCGTTTTCCTGCGGTCTAAGTCGGTTTTAAGTCGTCTGTCCATCTTGTAGGTGGACGTTCTAAGCTGCGCTTACCGGTCCGTGGTCTCCATTCAAATACCTTTCAGACCCATCGGTCATCTGTTCTGCGTGCTATGTGCCCTGCCCACTGCCACTTCAAATTGCTTATCCTGCCACCTATATGTAAGAAATTGAAAAGCGTGTTACGGAAATGAAACCATAATAATATAATCACCAAACTTATCTTATTAAACTAAGTTATCCGATGATATTTGCAAACTTACTCGTAGATAAATAATCAAGTAACTTAGATAAATAATCGAGTGATGTTAGATAAATAAGCAATCTGCAAGTTAGATCTGACGTAGATTACTCCAATGCCGGGAATTGAATAGAAATTGATGTTTAACTTTAAATACATAAACTGCTTCGGAGCCTAATGGATTGGTACAAGTTAAGAGAAAATCTCCATTACTATTGTAGTCGTAGTTTTTGAACACGCTTTTGATCATTTGCAACTATGTAAAAAAATCATGGAAGTTAATTTTACCATGTTTAATGAGCTAGTCGACTGGTGTTTTATTTATTACAAACTAGCAACCCACCCGCCCGGCTTCGCACGGGTATAACTTACGTACGAAGCCGCGACGGCTTGATAGTTATATATATAAACCATCCGTGAATAATTATCTAGCCGATGGTGAAAACCGCATCAAAATCCGTTACGTGTTTTAGGTGGAGTTAGCGGCCATACAGACATACCGACAGACAGACGCGGTAAGTGACTTTAATTTATACTATGTAAAGATAGTGATAACACGCTTATCGAAGGATATTAAATAAATTACACATACTGAATAAAATATTTATATTGACTAATACATTTCTGAGATACAAGCGTTTCAAGTTTTTGATGGGGTTTGAAATGTTCTAACCCTTTCCTGCAAAGTTTCTGTTTGTATAGCATTCGTATGGTGCGCGCAAGGCATCCACGTCATAACTTGATATAATGCGCTCTCTGTCTAGTATGAAATTAAAATACTTATAAATTATTTATGTTTGAACAGATTTTATTTTTTAGGTCATTCACGATCAATCTCCAAAAGGGCCGGTTGGAAGCGGCCTGCATCCAGCGTTTCCCTGCGGTCTCTTTTAGGTCGTCTATCCATCATGTGGGTGAACGCCCTACGCTGCGCTTACCGGTCCATGGTCTCCATTCGAGAACCTCTCGGCCCCATCGGCTATCTGCTCTGCGCGATATGTGCCCTGCCCACTGCCACTCTCATAACTTGCACCATCCAAAATATTTGACATCAGTATTCCTTGAAGCGAAGCAATTTCGGTAGAATTAGTACTTTGGCGAACTCCAGTCATGATTTGTGTTACAACTCAGAGCTTCGGTGTATTTACTTTTAATAGCCAATAAAAGTTTTTTTATAAAGCCTTTATTGTGAAGGAGTTATGAGGTACAAGTACGCTACAAACTGTTTAGGTTCAATGTTGAGATATAGTGTTAATATGAGCGATGGGGACCGAGCAATAGCATAAGTAATCCGCCGTAACATTACACTGGCTATCTATTACGGTTCGAAAGATACAGCTGTTTAAAGGTAGGACAGACAGACAGACATCGTAGGCTTAGTAATAGGGTCCCGTTGTTACCCTTTGAGTAACCCTAAAAACTGACAAAACCATGACAAAATGTGCGATTGGACACCATCCACAGTTTTCCTTTTGATATCTCGTCTATGAGATTTTTCAGGCTTACATCAAAGGTAACTCAGCTAAGGAAGAAATTCCACAACTGATGCATACTAACTTGAAAGAACGCTTTAAAGGGTTGCGAAAGGTATTAGAAAACAATTTCAATATGGAACAAAGGGAAGGTCTAATGAAAAATGAAGATAAATCTGTTTAGAAGTGCTTAGTTAGGAATTTTCAGGGAAATACGAACAACTTCGGCTGCAATTTTATTATACTGCGCTGCGTGTTTTTTTTTTGTACCGAGGTGGGACCTCTTTAGGGGTTATTTCTACATGTTAAAAGAAACACGCAAATTGGTTAGCAGATGCTGGCGTAATCGCAAAAACAAAAACAAAAAAAGGCCTGAATTGAGAACTTTCCTTCTTTTCGAAGTCGATTAAAAACGAAGAGAGCTATACATTTTCTTGAAACGCTTTAGAAATGTAGCAGAAGGAATAGTAATGTCGTATTAAAGTTCTTCCTTCTGTATTCTGCATTTTTAGGCTACTTCCAAGACCCTTCTTACATTATTTTAATAATTTAAGAAGTCATAGCAAGAAAGTACTCGTATAAAATGCTGACAGTAGCTTAACTTGAAACAATCATCTATAACATGTTACTGCGTCATAGAATACGTGATAGTTTGCTCTAACTGAATACTTTAGCAGTTCTTACTAAGTTGTATGTTTAAAACTTGTAAGTTGCAACTATTTTTTGTAAGCAGTCTAACCTATGTTATGAAATCGACTACGCGTTTTAGCGGCAGAGAAGTAATTATTTAATTGACATAAGCATTGTAAATAACACAGATATTTAAAACCTAAAACTATTACTACCAAACATTAAAATTAAAATAAAAAAAAAAACAATAAATTAAAACCTAACTAACACTCTATTAAACCGCTGTTCCCAAAATGCTGGCCCCATTACCACGTTGTATGGTGATGCTCACCTCAGTAGAGGCTGGCATTTTGGTCACGAGTTGCATCGACCAGAAGTGAAGACAAATCTTTGAATATTTTTTTTGGCTCCGTATCCCCACGGCCCCATGGTTTCGACCCCAAAAGGCTCAAAAATGTATCCACCAGTGTACCATATTTGAGCCTTTTGAGATCCTCTGCAGATTCTGCCGCTGCGCCAGCCCTAATCTGCGTTCCGGAAAGACTACACGTAAATTAATTATCTTAAAAAAATGACTTCAAAAAAACACAAAACACAACCATCGTGCACTACAATGAACAAAATAATATTTATACATGGATTTTGAAGTCGGGCGGGAACTATTATTAAATATAAAGAAAAAAATTCAAAATTTATTTTAGAGTAATTTTTCCCGCCCGAAATCCATACATAAATATAATTTTGTTTTTTGTAGTGGCAAAATGTTTGTGTTTAGTGGTTTTTTTTAAGAATTTATTTTAGAATTTGTGGTGAAACAATATATCGACATATTTACACATCCATGCATGAATACCATCTTGTTTTGACTCGAACAAAGTGCCTGAACAAAACGATTAAAGTTACAGTTTGTAATATTGTAGCGAAATTGGTGGTAGACGCTGGAGAAAAAATATCCGTATTATTCGAGCTGGTTTAAAAACGACTGAGCCCAAGTAATGAAATTTTTGTGAGACTACTTCGAGAGTTTTTTCACATGATGCAAAAAGAAAAGCGCATATTGGTTTACAGAACACCGGAGTAACCAACGTACAAACATAAAAATAGGACCCGAATTGAGACCCTTCTTCCTTTTTCAAAGTCGGTGAAAGGAGTATAAATTTTAAATAAAAAGTATAATAAAAACCACTTCTGCCAACTGTCCCTTACTGGTTTCACTTCGATATTATAAGATACCAGACTCATATGAAGCAATGTAAATTCTCATCTCGCACCTGTAAGCGCTGAAAAAACCTAACACTCCCAGTTAACAATTTAGGGACACGAAATATGGAGAAGTTTTCAGACGTGGATGTACGAAGAAAAACGTTGAAAACATACTGAGGTATTAAAATACTTTTTAACTTAAAATGGTTTACAATGCGTTTGATTGTTTCGACAATCGGCATGGTTGTGGTATAGCGTCTGCTGACTAACCAGGACGTCGCAGGTATTAAAAAAAAATTGAAGTGTCTATAACAACCAAACATAATACAAGCTAGCGAACCAAAAATAATATAATTATATAAATAAATATTAATAATGGTGGCTGGGCCGAAAGGTTCTCGAATAGAGACCACGGACCGGTAAGCGCAGCGTAGTACGTCCATCGTCCACCCACGAGATGGACAGACGACCTAATTGAAACCGCAGGGAAACACTGGATGCAGGCCGCTTCCAACCGGCCCTTTTGGAGATCGATGGGGGGGGGGGGCATATGTCCAGTAGTGGACGTCCTACGGCTGAGATGATGATGATGAGTTTCGATGTCATCGCTTAACAATGATGGAGAAAAAAATTATGAGGAAATCAGTATATGTCCAATAACTTCAAAAGTTCAAGGACATATGACATTTAACAATTGTTTCACATGCACTGGGCTAGCATGGTGGATTAGCATGCTCTCTCTCTCTCTCTGAGAGAAGGCATTTGTCCCAGCAGTGGGGACATGATAGGCTGAAGATGATGAGATGAGGTATGTCAAAGTGTTTGTACAATAACGCCATCATGTCGGTCCGAGTGCAGGGGTGGAGTTTGAAGGCAATTCCATTGCAAAGAGGCGTGAGACAGGGAGACGTTATCTCTCCTAAACTATTCACTGCCACACTGGAAGACGCCTTTAAGCTCCTGGAATGTCAAGGACTCGGCATCAACATCAACGGCGAGTACATCATTCACCTTCGGTTTGCCGACGATATTGTGGTCATGGCAGAATCGATGGAAGATCTCAGCATGATGCTTAAAGGCCTCAATCGAGTCTCTCTATGAGTTGGCCTTAAGATGAATATGGACAAAGCAAAGGCCATATCAAATATCCATGTTGTGCCCACCCCAGTATCAGTTGGGAACTCAGTTCCACTCAGTTCTAGAAGTTGTTGACGCGTTCGTCTTCATGTTATGTTGACGTATGCGTCAAAACGTGTTCGCAATAATGCCGTAGAAATATAAGCAAGGCGTCTTTATCAAGGAAGTTGCAAGGAAAGGAACGCTTTCTATCAAAATATTCCCATACAAAACTAAACCTTAACGTCTAAATGTAAGGTTCATAATAATGTGGCTAGGAACATGGAGGTAAAACGAGCTCACTGAGGTAGCTACCACGGAGGAAGTGTATCCCTTTCTAAAGATTGCCATTACATTAAACATATATTTTAGTAAAACTCTGTTTTAAACTATCTCGGTTGTTCACTAAAGTTATAAGATGTTGTGGAATCTCATTCCACAACCACCACGGTAATTATCCCGTAATCATATTTTAGTAGTTTTACTTATTCAATCGGACATACCAGGCAGGCCCTATTTTGGGGTGTAAACATAAAATTACTACCAATGAAATAAAGATAAATTTTTATTTCCATTTTCTAACGGATATTAATGTAGATAATATATCTAATGTATCATGTACATATTTAAATTTTATTTTTAAGTAACCATGTAGGTTCCTAGTATAATTACTAGGAACCTTCATGGTTCTGCTGAACCATGAAGCTACTGGCAGCATTAACGACATGGCGTTTTTGATTGTTTGCTTACTATATTTTGTTTTTTCAAGCATGATTTTTGAATATTTATTTTAAAATGGTGAAAATTTTCTGTATAAGAAACTGTGCTAGTGAATCATTCGGTGGCTGCGGCATATCTTTTCACAGGTAGGTACACAAAGCTTGAAATACAAGAAAATGTTTACTAGGGTGTCCATACACGTGTGAACATGAACAATATTTTGAACAATGAACAATTATTTTTATACATTATGTTTTAGCATGACCTAGGGATATTTTAAAGTAATTCGCATTTCGGCGAGTGTGCGCAAAAGCTTCGAGCCCTTGTTCCACCCTCCCCCTTTTACTTAGGAAAAGTAGAATGACTGCACATGCACACTACCCTCCCTTCCTAGTGAAAATTCCAAAGATTTGAACTCAACGATTTGGGTCTTCATTTATGATACGTACTGCCCAAGAATGGAACTACCTGCCGTCCTCCTTGTTTTCTGAGAACAACAAACTAGATATCTTCATGGCTAGTGATAGATAGTGATAGTGTGATAGTGACTGCTAGTCTGTGGAATGCGCTGCCTGAATGGGTGTTCCCCGATAGATACAATCTGAGTGTCTTCAAATCACGAGTGAATTGGTTTCTTCTAGGCAAGCGTGCTCCACCGTAGACCGCATCATCGCTTAACATCAGGCGAGTTGGCGGTCAAGCGCAAGCCTATTATTTATATATAAAAAAAAGATATGTATAGATAGATATGAATAGATTTCTAGATCAACGTGTTCCATCCTCCGCCACACTGTCACGTACCATCAGGTGAGTAAGTGGCGAAACGTAGATATAGTACCACCATCCAACGGTGAACCGAGCTTTCTGTGTACAGTTGTATCGTTCAAGGGTGTTTCGACGAATCGTACGGGAATCATTCTAAATATTACATAAAAAATGAAAGTACCTAAATTCATCGCTGAATATATTTCATGTTACAGAATACCAACAAAAGAGGATGTAAGAAAAATGTGGTTGGAAGTAATTCTTAGTCGAACAGCAAGAATAACAAAAAACTCCAGGGTGTGCAGTTTGCACTTCAACACAGAAGATTTTATAAAGACACTAGCGACCCGCCCCGGCATCGCAGGTGCAATGCTAATACTAAAATAATATACTACGGAATGTCTTTATATACCTACAACGTTCACAGCTTTTTTGTCATTAGGCAAAACAAACATGTTTTCTTTAGAGGTTACTCTTTAAAGAGCGACATTATGATTGGCCATGTGAAAAACACGCCGCCGGTACCGGCCTGTTGCGGTACTGGCCGGGGGGCCGCCGCAACCGCTATGTCCCTGCATTTTAAATCTTTAATATCTTCGAAAATGTTCATTTAAATTACATGCTATAAACGGCCATATTGGTCTATATTAAATGCACAATGTATTTAAGGTACTAAATTGGATAAAGATTAATGCTGTATTGCTTAAAATCCCTTCGTTATCACGTAGGGTTCAGCCAGCGTTTGCAATGTAAGCGCAAAAAAAATATGTTCATTTACGACATTACATTAGAAACCTCTACAATTATCAGTGTTTCACTACTATATTATGCATGTATTATATATATAAACCTTTCTCTTGAATCACTCTATCTATTTCTAAAAAACGCATCAAAATCTGTTGCGTAGTTTTAAAGATTTAAGCATACATAGGGACGGACAGACAGCGACAGCGACTTTGTTTTATCCTATGTAGTGATAGTGATAGTGATGTAGTGATGCTTTCGACAAACTTTGAAAATGAATGTAGTTCGATGTCATTTTCCCGCAGTAAGTAAAATATGCCAAATAGTAGTCATGCCAATCTTCTATATTAATAAAAGCTAAATTCACTCACTCACTCACTGACTTGTCACGAAATCTCAAAAACTATTTGACTTACGAAGCTAAAATTTGGCACGTAGATTCCTTATGGGGTATAGAGGTCCGCTAAGAAGGATTTAGCGAAAAAGCCGAATTAAAGGGGGCAAATGGATGTTGAAAGATTATATTAAAGTCCTTTGTTTTTGATGATACTCAGGGATAAAATTTGGTATTCAGGCTAATAGTTTAAAATAAATAAATACTGTTATAATATTTTTACAAAAAAGAAAGATTAAGGAGGTGGAATTGTACTTTGTATGTTGTGTTGAAAGTTATGCAACTACGAAATTGTAATTTGACAAGTGGGTGTAAAACTTCATTAAAAAATATTTTACGAAAGGGCCGAATCAAAGGGTCCAAAAAAGGTTGAAAGTTTAGGTGAAAGTGTACGCGTACGAAGTCACACGGGTAACGGCTAGTTTATTATAAATACAAAAGTTTGTCTGTTGTATGTGAAAGAGGAAAAAACATCCATACATACAAACTTTGGCGTTTATAATATTAGTAGGAAGTAGGATAGGATGCGAAAGTGTGTTTGTTACTCTTTTACGCAGCAACAGAGCAACAAATCAACCAGATTTTTTGCATGGGTATAGTTCAAGGGATGGAAAGTTATAGGCTACTTTCATCATCATCGTCATCTACTAGATGTTGTTAACTGATCACCGAATTTAAGCAACGGACTACACGGTCAATCTTAGGTAGGGTGATTGCAAGTGGCATTTAGAAACCGAATGATCGAATAAAAAGTTAACAATCTGGGTGCCTTCAAGTCGAGAGTGAATAGGTTTCTTCTAGGCAAGCGTGATCCATCGTAGGCCGCATCATCGCTTAACATCAGGCGAGATGGCGGCCAAGCGCAAGCCAATTTATAATTTAAAAAAAATATAAGTCACGTGACCCGTATGTCCCGGTTGAGTCTTATAACAATGGCCGCTAAGCCATCTCAGAGGCCTTCAGGCGTCCTGGCGGCCTAAAATTCTGACATTAGCGCTCGTCACTGGGCCTATATGAACTTCCTGTATTTACTGAGAGTACCAATACGATGATTTTAGGAATTACCTACAATGTCTTCGTTTCCTCAAAATCATGAACACCCTACAAGAAAAGGACAAATTACTCCGTGCTCGCTTTTCCCTCGGACCGTTTTTTTAGCATGAGTACTCGATCCAGGTCCCTTTAGGGTATATATAAAATCCTTGGTCTTTATTCATTTATCAGATTTATGTCACCGACAATCCTTCGGTTTAGAATTTTTTTATAATTTTTTTTAAATTCAGCTGGAATAATATTTTACTGGTCTCACAAGTAAACTCACTGGGCCATGTAAAGGTGGCGTTTATTTTTAAACGAATCTAAGTTTATTTTAATTTTTTGGTTGATTGTTGTCTTACAAGAATCTAAGTTTATTTTAATTATTTACAGCCCTACTTAAGTTGAGCAATGATTAAAATTGCTCTGTCTCGTTTTCATGCGCGACAATTTACGTCAGCGAGAAGTTAACAGAACAATTTTTAGCATTGCTTAACTTAAGTAACGATTATAAGTAAGGCCATTTTTTTGTCATCCAGATTACATTTACATGCAACCTAGATGTAAGTGAAATTAAATCACAATTAAAATTTGTAATCAAAGTTCGTTTGTTAGTTATACCTAAGTGAAGCTAATAAAATAGTTATTTAAAAACAACAGCAAACCAAACAATTAAATTAAACTTAGATTCGTGTAATGTTAAAAAATAGGAGTAGCCAAACACACGACTGTGTGTATGCGCCATGTTATTGGTTTACTACAATATATTAAGTAGGTACTAGCTGCGCCCCGCGGTTTCACACGCGTAGTAATGAAAAACGGTGATAATGATGATGAAAAGTAGCCTATGATACTCTCCGACCCTTGCAGTATACCCATGCGTGAAAGAGGAACAAAAAAAACCAACAAACAAACACACTTTCACATTTATAATATTAGTATGATTATGGTCATGTGTAGTAACAAATGTTGCCTTAAAGCCAAAATTTCCTAATTTATTGTGGAAAAACGTCGCGTTTTCCGACTCAGTGCGTGTCACACAAACCTTTGACATCGCAACATAAGCCTCATCCAGGGAAATGAATTTTTGAATAAACACAAACAAATCTCATTTCACTTGTTGGTTGTTTTTATTAGCACCTTTCGCGCTTCGTCCTTTGGATTTCAACGTAAAATGAATAATTTAGAAGGACCCGGGTTTGTTTGTTTAAGTTTATTCTGGTTCAACTTTCTAGGAGAAGAAACCCATAGGTATGTATGGGTTTACTTTTTCCTCATAAAAAGTAATTCTACTTTTAAAATTAGAACAAAGTTAAAATGTCTTATTTAAGAAACTTTGTGTTATTTCTTTGGTTAGTCAATTATACTTCTTCAATTAATTATGATGGTTGATATTATGTAACCATCATCACCAATATTTCATCCACTGCTGGACATAGGCCTCCCCTATCGATCTCCAAAAGGGCCGGTTAGAAGCAGCCTGAATCCAGCGTTTCCCTGTGGTCTCTTTTAGATCGACTGACCATGTTGTGGATGGACGTCCTACGCTACGCTTACCAGTCCGTGGTCTCCATTCAAGAACCTTTCGGCCCCATCGGCCATCAGTCACGCAGAAGCGTGCTATATGCCCTGCCCACTGCCATTTCACCTTGCTAATCCAGTGGTATGTCGGTGGCAATGGGCAGGCCACATCGCTCGAAGAACCGATAACCGATGGGGAAGAAAGGTTCTGGAGTGGAGACCACGAACCGGAAGACGCAGCGTAGGGAGGCCTCCCACTAGATGGACCGACGACATTGTAAGAGTCGTGGGCATCCAGTGGATGCAAAATGCAGGCTGTCGTTCAGTGTGGAGGTTAAAGGGGGAGGCCTATGTTCAGCAGTGGACATCTTCTGGCTGATGATGATGATGTCGGTAGCTTGTGTTTGTCTACGAATCTCCTCATTTCTGATTCAATCTCGTAAAGAAACCCTGAGAATAGCCCTCTCCATAGCTCGTTGTGCGACTTTGAGTTTCAGTGCCGTATGGCATCACTGGCAACACACACTGGTCGAAGACTTTCGTGTAAAGGAACTGAGGTATTTTGGACGAGAAGACATTGCGAAGCTTACCGAACGCTGCCCAACTCAGTGATGTGTAATT
Organism: Agriopis marginaria; assembly: GCA_932305915.1. Taxonomy (NCBI): domain Eukaryota; kingdom Metazoa; phylum Arthropoda; class Insecta; order Lepidoptera; family Geometridae; genus Agriopis; species Agriopis marginaria. The sequence continues at coordinate 11,185,098 of OW029914.1, read as the reverse complement.
ATAACATCACAATATTTCGATACTTGAAACTTGCAACAGCATTCTCTCAGGAGAATAAAATAATTAGAATTATTAGAAAAAAAGAACCGACTTCATGACTATACCTCTACGCTATACCTACATTTACAAACTGACACTAAAAAGTATAAAATATTGATTAATATTACGACCGAAATACTTTGCATCCATGGTCATGAAAAATTTTACGAAAAACAACAGGGCCCGGTCGCCATGGAGACACTTCTTTGTTTTTTTGAAGTTCTGTTGTAGGAACAGTTCCTCTATGTTTGCTGTTTAGTTGACAGCGTCGCCAGTGGAGAACAAAGTATGAAATTCACCAAGAAATAACTGTAGTTCCAATTTTGCCCAACTTAACAGCTAAGTTGGTGGCACTGTACAATGTTTACATTGTACATTGAATTCGGTACTTATTGTCATGTTTTTGTAGATTTTTCAAAAAGCGCTGAATCAATGTCGATAAATAAATAATGGGACCACCTATGAGATAAAATAACTAAAAAAAGAATCATCAAAAACAATTCTAAATTGGCGGAGTAATCGCGTAACAAACATACATAAAAAAAACATACATACGAATTGAAAACCGCCTCTTTTTGGAAGTCGGTTAAAAAAGGTTGGAACACGTTAAAAGCTCAACGTTAAGACTTTCGTGTACGGAATAGTCCATAACGAATACTACTATACTTAATATTATACAGCCAACCAATATAAAACTGCCAGTCCATTAAACCGACAAGGTTCCATCCACTTGTTTAAATGTAAATATAAAATGTACGGAACCGCGCAAATGGCAGCCTTATGAATTATTAAAGACATCGAATAAAATTACGGTGTACCTGAAGTTTTGGGGATGCCACTTTATTTTTAGGTGTGGGGAACCTTAACTTTATACACTGTGTCTACATGTCCTCGGGTGAGCGACAATTATGTTAGCCTATTCATATGTGCAACTAGCTACGCTTTGTGGTTTTACCCGTATATTTAAGAGTTTTATAAATTTTCTGGTTGCCATCTTTTTTCCCGACTGCCTACAATAATTTTGGTCACCATAAATAAAACATAGAGCACTAGTTTTGCAAGGTAGTATTCTGGTCATTATAAAAAATATTAACACAAGAATTTGTTCTAAATATTTTCAAATATTAACGATTCGATCCTCGATTAATTATGTTTCTTCTAGGCAGGCGTGCTCCATCGCAGACCGTATCATCGCTTAGCATCAGCTGAGGTGGCAGTCAAACGCAAGACAAAAAAAAAGTAAGTAGTACTCTAGTAAAAAAGTCCAAGAAACTCAAAAGTTCAAAGACATGGTGACATTCACCAACATGCACTGGGCCAGCATGATGTATTAGGTAGGGCCCATCCTCTCTATCCGGAACGCCTCCGTATCCGGGGACGTTAAGGTTCACGTTCGCGTGATTTTCCAACTGAGCGTATTTAACGTTAGTTTGATACCGAGTTAGCCGTAGGCCATTAGGCCCCTGGCTTGCTTATCAGCAATGTGAACATGACAAGCTGTTTATTTGAGTTTAATTTCACCCTACTTTAATTTATTTTCATGACACTATTTAATGTAAAAAAACAAACTGTAACAAAATCGCATGAATAAATCTAAAATGTGAACAGGTTCGATATATTCCATTAATAATAATTTCGTAGTCAAATTCCCGTGAAGCGGGTGCGGTGGGCCATAAACATGCAAATCTGGCCGGGCTCGGATTAAAACTATGAATAATGTTAACCATGTGTGTTAGAAGACGCACTATAAAACAGTATGGGTGAAACCCACACATCATTTTGACGTGATAACGTCTTATAAATCGATGAACGCCGGCTGCATGCACGAAAAAATTGTCGAGTTCCGTCTGATCCGCGCATGCAAGCGAGAGCGCGGAACAAGCGATAGAGAGGCTCGATCGGCATAAGCGTTATCACGTAAAATTATCGGCCGTAAACCGACTTTACAGACAATCCCTTTTTATGCCATAGTTGGCAAATAAGCAGACGGGCTGACTGGTGGTAAGCAGTCGCCGTCGCCTATGGATACTTGTAACACCAGATGCGTCACAAATACGTTCTGACCGTTTAGGACTCGATTAACTCGCCTTTTGAAGAACCTCATGTTGTAGTCGATGTTGTTGTATCTTTATAAGGATAGAAGCCGCAAGCACGTCAAATTGTATGAAAACCCAGCGTGACGAGCTGGGAATGTAGTAATAAACTCTGTTCGCATGGCCGAGTGCTTACGAAGAGTTTTTACGGTTTACTATGACACCATTTGATATTTTTGCAAGGTTATATTAATTTGCAATGTATGTATGTTAGTTTGTTTGTTTATGTCAAATCTTGCAAGCTAAATTACCCTAAACAACAAAAAAAAACAGGAGAAAACAGGAGATGCTAAACACCTGTATATTATAAAAAAATACAATTATTTTTTAACTAGAATTTCTTTCTCTTATCCTAAGAATTTTTCATGTTAGTCCAGTTCCGATGGCAGTGAATTTTTATGAGAAGCATGTCCTGAAATTACAATCTTACATTCTATCTTCTTATTCTTATCATTATATTATCTCCTAATAGGATCAGATCTGGATTGTAACTTAAAAATAATCTAAACATAAAAACAAAATGAACAGACATGAATGAGGTTAGTGCTAAATATATATATAATAAAAAATATATGCCATAGATGGCAAACAGACGGGCCGCCTGATGGTAAGCAGTCACCGTTGCCGATGGATACTTGTGACACCAGAGGCATTTCAAATACGTTGCCGACCCTCAATTTATACAAACTGTGTTAGCTCGTGCAAAAGTTAGCGATTTCTCCTAATCACGTAATTATCATACTGTTTGTCTTTTGTAGCGCGTCCAATGTGTAATACTCGTTGAAGTTTGAATCGTATAAGTTTCGGAGAACGTAATAAAACGCTGGCTCCCGTATCTCAGACCACTGCGATTTATATTGAAATTTCTTGACAATGCCTTTTATTCTAGTCAACATTTCCATATTCATAAAATGTTTATTGCATATATTATTATATTACACATTATTTAAATAAAAATACCAATAATATTAAGAAGAAAAAAAATCGACTTCATGACTATACCTATACATTTACAAACTGAAAATAAAAAGTAGAATATATTGTTACGAAAAACCATGATATTATTATACCATGCGAAAAACAACAGGGCCCGGTCGCCATGGAGATACTTCTTTGTTTTTTTTAAGTTCTGTTCTAGGTACAGTTCCTCTATGTTTGCTGTTCAGTTGACAGCGTCGCTAGTGGAGAACAAAGTATAAAATTCACCAAGAAATAACTGTAGTTCCAATTTTGCCCACCTTAACAGCTAAGTTGGTGGCACTGTACAATGTACATTGAATTCGTTGCTTATTGTCATGTTTTTGTAGATTTTTCTAAAAGCACTGAATCAATGTCGATAAAATTTATCCACCTATGAAATATGACCTACCAACCAAAAAATAATCATCAAAAACAGTTCTAAATTGGCGGAGTAATCGCGGAACATACATACAAAAAAAAACATACAGTCGAATTGATAACCTCCTCCTTTTGGAAGTCGGTTAAAAAGAGTGCCATTATCGACTTATTGGGATGCAAAAAAAATCACAACAAAAAAAAATATATACACGTAAACTATGAGTCTCTTTAGTAGGCATAGAAAAAAGCGAAAGCAAACAAAATATTATAAAACAGAAATAGCTGAAATTAAAACGTAATACTAAAAATTTATGTACCAAAAAGTGTATAAAATTAAAAACTGAATAGGTTATTAGAAAATTGTACCAGAATTGTTTTTTTTTTAGTATTTTGTCTGAAATACATATATGCCACATTATGTCAAAAAAAATCAAAACAAAAATGTATCATGGAATTACTCATCAACATTGTATTGTGTTTTTCATTTAAGTTTGTGTTTGAATATGTACTTGAATGTGAATTTGTGTTTGAATGTGAGTAACTAATACATTTTGGCAAATAATTCTGACCCTGAAGTGCTTAGACTTCATTATCATTAAGACTCTTAACTAATCCAAAAAGTTTCTTGGTACTTGTTAAAGTATTTACACCTTTCTTTTTAGAAACTTGTTGTTCACAGGACTATTATGATTTTGATGAATACTACTCAGCGCTTTATCAAAAATCTCTATCGCCTTACATACCCATAATTATTATATTTGAACAATTTTTATTTCTATTTACATTTTTTATATTTTTTTATATTAGATAAGATTGCGCTTGGCCGCCATCTCGGCGACGATGCGGTCTACGATAGAGCACGCTTGCCTAGAAGAAACCGATTCACTCTCGACTTGAAGACACCCATATTGTAACTAACGGGGAACACCCATTCAGGCAGCGAATTCCACAGACCAGCAGTTCGCACAATAAATGTGGAATCATAGCGCTTCGTTTTTCATTATTTTATTTACATGGAATGGAGTTCTGTTAAAGGCGAATTAATAGAGTCCTTAAGGGTCGGCAACGTATTTGTAATGCCTCTGGTGTTACAAGTATCCATAGGCGACGGTGACTGTTTACCAGCGGCTCGTCTGCTTGTTAGCCACCTGTGCCATAAAAAAAGTGTTTAACATCCCATGAATTTGAACTGTGTTTCTTTTTATAGATTTAACTGAAATAAATGATTTTTATTTAAATTACTTAAGCCTATTAGAAATAAATTGACATTAAGATGACAATAAACTGTAAGCTCTAACTCAAATATATTATAGCTCGCAATATTCCCGCAGGCTATAAGATAGCGAGTTGAATGTGTCAAAATAGAATGCCACCTGCTCAAGCCACGTCCGATTACCTTATACAGAATGATGCTGAAACATATTAATGCAAATATACACAATAATGAAAATTGTGATATATACTACAATAATGAAATACATGCAAATATTTGTGTGTGTGTCAGTGTGTATGTAGGTAAATATGACTCATAATCATCATCATTTCAGCCGTAGGACGTTAACTGCTGGACATAGGCCCATCGATCTCATAAAAGGGCCGGTTAGAGGCGGCCTGCATCCAGCGTTACCCTGCGGTCTCTTTTTGGTCGTCTGTCCATCTTGTGGGTGGACGTCCTACGGACGACAAGGGGGGGTCTATTCTTAGGCCGGTACCTCCACGGTAAGTATGTTTGATCCCTTTTAAATCCGTAAAGGCTAAATTGATTGCGATGAATATAAAATTTTTCATACTAACTTTGCCGACCGCTGCTTGCATGTATTTGACCAGTACAGCAACTTCGATTTATCTCAAAGAGAATTGTCAAAATGATGATTGAAATTACAAACATATTTGAAGAACTATATTTTAAACGCTAAGTTGTTTTTCATTACATAAGTTTTATCATGTCAGAAACACGAGATCCTTGGAAAAAACCTAAGAAAAATAAAAAAAATCTTTGATCATGGAAAATTTAATCCCAGAATTTCTAAGCATATATGGAAAAATAAATTTTAACGTAAAACATGTTTTTTTTAAAACCAAATCCTTTTATCATGTCTAAAGACACGATATTTCTATCACGGAAAATAGAATTCCAGAATTTCTTATCTTAATTGGATAAATAAAAATTAAGCGTTGTTGTTCCCACCCGAACAACAAATTTAGCGTGGATATTCGCCAAAGAACCAGAGTCAATTTTCACAAGAATTTGCAAGTTGAAGTGGCAATGGGCAGGCAACATCGCTCGAAGAACCGATAACCGATGGGGAAGAAAGGTTCTGGAGTGGAGACCACGAACCGGAAGACGCAGCGTAGGGAGGCCTCCCACTAGATGGACCGACGACATTGTGAGAGTCGCGGGCCAGTGGATGCAAAAGGCAGGCTGTCGGTCAGTGTGGAGGTTAAAGGGGGAGGCCTATGTTCAGCAGTGGACGTCTTCTGGATGATGATGATGATGGTTCCCACCCGACTTTTAAATCTGTGTAAAAATATTATCTTGTCCTTTTTAGTGGTATATTAACTTAGAATGTTTGTGTTATGTAGTTTTTTGAAGTATGTTTTTTATAAGATAACTAGCTGCGCCCCGCGGTTTCACCCGCGTAGTGATGAAATATGGTGATGATGATGATGATGAAAAGTAGCCTATGTCACTCTCTGGATCTTGACCTATACCTGTGCAAAAAATCAGGTCGATCCGTTTTCCGTTGCAGATTGAAAGAGGAACAAACATTCATACATCTATGCATACAAACTTTTGCGCTTATAATATTAGTAGGATTTATAAACAATAAACTTGTTTTTCTATAAATATTTTTGATCATGTCAAAAATACGAACACAGAAAATAAAATTTCAACATTTTCCCTCCCAATTTGCGACCACAGTGCGCTCCTGTCAATGTGATGACACCCTGTGTCGTAGTTGGAATTGGGTCACATAGCGACGCTACCAGGACGCTCCGCAGGTGCAATATGCCTAATACACATGTATAGGAAACTATGATATAGGCAAAATAATGGCTATTCTACATGAGGGAGGCCGTAACGCAACTTATTTTATTCATTCCCATGATCAGCAAGAAGACGTCCACTGCATATGGACTGCTTCAAACGAAGGGTTAATAGAGTCCTCAAAGGTAGCACCGCTCTAACAATGCCTCTGGTATTGTAGGTGTTTCTATAGGCAGCGGTGACCACTTACCATCAGGAGGCCGGTGGAGCAGGAAGGGAACACCCATTCCGGCAGCGCATTACACATCAATGTGCAATACAATTATTTTATTTAATACTAGTCCGGGTATAGTTATATAGCCTATATTAATCAGTGATAATGTAGCATTCGAATGGTGAAATAATTTTTTAAATCTGTCTAGTACATTTTGAGCCAATTCGTTACAAACATACTTACATGCAAATATTTCCTCTTTAAAATATTATTATTTACCTTTATTTCTTAAAATTCTCGGGTCTAGCCCGGACATTTGGTAGGCATTGGTGGGACCGAAGCCAACACCAAGAGGCCCCGTTGAGTACAAAATTTACAATTATGGGTATAAAATGGAATATAAACTATTGTACAGTATAGGATAAAAAAAACAGGGCTATTGAAGTGAACAATTTGTGGGTTGAACTGATCTATGGGATGAGAAACGGCACCTGCCTTATCTTGTCTCATCTCAAAATATATTTAGGCAGGTGATGATTTGCCACCCACTAAATGGGCCCCCCATAGAGGCTGCCGCATTTTGGCACCGGAGGGGCAACATTGGCGTGGGTTGCTTAGGGTGTCGAGAGGTGTGCTGCACTTTCACTAAGAGCTACTCGCGGCGTTATGCCCTTTAACACTTCCACCCTGGAGCTTAGGTTCTTAGCTCTTGCGGTTTCCACCCTCAGACGGCCGGTTAAGGCAAGCCAGGGGTCAGGGTCTCTGGGGTTTTAGACCCATGGAATCGGGGTACGCGGTGTCGCCACTCACCGACGACTCGCCATAAAGCCGCCCCTGCGTTTTTATTATTATGCATATTATAATTATATTATATATATACTAGTGGTCCGCCCCGGGTCCGCACGGGTATAGTTATATAGCCTATTAAAATAGCCTATATTAAATAGTGATAATGTAGCATTCAAATGGTGAAAGAATTTTTTAAATCGGTCCAGTACTTTTTGAACCAATTCGTTACAAACATACTTATTAGTATATTAGTATTCGTATTAGTATATTAGTATTAGTATATAACATATCACAAGCTATGCTTAGTTTGGGGTCAGATGACCGTGTGTGCAAAAATGTCCCGAGTATATATTAGTATAGACCATGCGCATTCAACACTACCAGTATTGTGAACATAGCCTTATACGGGGACAGATTATACAAACTAGGTATTAATTTAGGATAAGCCAAGTGTACTGTCTATTAGCAAACCGTCTGTCGCTAAACGATCAAATTAGTAATGAATATTATCATCATCTTCCTTATCTCAATACTGGGTATAGGTTTCGCTCTTGCTGCCATCTGCCTCAATCCTGAGGTAATCAAGTCCAGGTTCGAGCCGCGATGGTGACAATATCAAGCATATTGCAGCTGGAAGACCAATACTCTACCTTATCTCGGACACCACTCTATCAGAACCTTTTGTATCAGAACTTTTTCTATCGGACTGCCAGAGCGGGCACGAAAAATCGACACTGCTTTATCTATCTATACTAATATTATAAAGAGGAAAGATTTGATTGTTTGTTTGTTTGTTTGCATTGAATAGGCTTCGAAACTACTGAACTGATTTGAAAAATTCTTTCACTGACGCGAAGCTACACTATCCCCGGGTGACATAGGCTATAATCTATACCCGTGCGAAGCTGGGGTGGACCGCTAGTGGTTGATATACCGAAAACCCGTACCAAGCGTTTTGATTCCATTTTTATTATGCAAACTGCTATTCTGTGGGATGCGCTGCCTGAATGGGTGTTCCTAGATAGTTACAATCTGGGTGTCTTCAAATCACGAGTGAATCGGTTTTTTTAGGTTAACATCAGATTAGGTGGCGGTCAAATGCAAGCCTATTATTTAAATATAAATAAAAATCCCTAATTTTAAAGAAATTAACATGTTGCATGTTTATGACAACATCAGTTTTTGATCAAAAACCGGAAAAAAATGATATTTAGGTTTAATCATACGTGAGTAATTCCCGTGTCATATAGGTCATCTATGACCTTTACTTTGTCTCCATTGTGTCAAAAACTACACAATACTTAAGTAGCATTTTGTTCACAATGTGAAATAAATAATTTGATTTGACTTGTGAGCAAAACAGTGGTAGAAAACTAATAGTTTAGATCATGGAATATAAATACTATAATCGCTTGTATGAATTAAATTTTCGCACTTGAATCGCGTTTTGATCACTAACTAGCAAATTATTCATCAAGCGATTTATCATTCTCAATTGCTTCAAGCGAAGAGTGAATAGAGTCCTCAAAGGTAGGCAACGCACCGCCAATGCCCCGGGTATTGTAGGTGTCCATAGGTGACAGTGACTACTTACCATCAGGTGGCCCGTCGCTTGTTTGTCTACTATTATATAAAATAAAAACAACAACAACTATACTTTTGATTTGCTTAGGACGGTTACGTAAGAATTTGCACGAGACAGTTTTGTACAGCAACTAAAATATTCTCCTTTGTAGTGGGAAAGAGCCACAAAAAACTAAGTGCTTGACATTTATCATACTAATACACTGTCCAGTAGCTGGGACTGTGTAAATCCTACTTAATCATATTTCATAATATTAGAACTAAGCCTGGTTTGTTCGTTTGTTGTTTCATTTTTAGGGTTTCGTACCCATGGGTAAAAACAAGACCCTATTACTAAGCCTACGATGTCCGTCTGTCCGTCTATCCATCTGTTTGTCTGACCGTCTGTCGGTCTGTCCGTCTGTCCTACCTATTAATGCCTGTACCTTTCGAACCGCAATAGATAGCCAGTTGAAATTTTCACGGAATATGTAATGTTACGGCGAATTAATAAAGAAGTATTAAAAAACGGGCCCCCGGAGCGGAGACATACGTGAGGCGCTAAAACATCGTTTCACTGCGACGCTGATTGTTCCGTATTTGACTTGCCTCCGCGTAGATCCCGTCTCCCGTAGTACGGGCTCCCGGAGCGGAGATATACGTAAGGCGCTAGAACATCGTTTCACAGCGACGCTGATTTATCCGTATGGGAATTGCCTCCGCGTAGATCCCGTCTCCCGTAGTATGGGCTCCCGGAGTGGAGATATACGTGAGGCGCTAGAACATCGTTTCACTGCGACACTGATTGTTCCGTATTTGACTTGCCTCCGCGTAGATCTCGTCTCCCGTAGTACGGGCTCCCGGAGCGGAGATATACGTAAGGCGCTAGAACATCGTTTCACAGCGACGCTGATTTATCCGTATGGGAATTGCCTCCGCGTAGATCCCGTCTCCCGTAGTACGGGCTCCCGGAGCGGCGATATACGTAAGGCGCTAGAACATCGTTTCGCAGCTACGCGGATTGTTCCGTGCGGGACTTGCCTCCACGTAGATCCCGTCTCCTGTAGTACAGGAAATCCATGCGGGTCTCCCGTACAGCTGTGAAACCAGCATTATACCGAGCAGACAAACAATAAAGCGTGTAAAAAAAGTGGTATACACATATTATACGCTTACTTAGTCTTACTAGTTTCTTTAGGATAACGGGTAGAACCGAGAGACACAGCTAACATTACATAAGGTCCTCTACATAAATCATTTAGCTTTCACCTTTTTGGCTCTATTCCAGTAATGTATGGGTTCCTTTTGTTTCCCGGTTTTATGTATACTTACTATCTAGATTAAGAGATAGCGAGGGTAGTGTTTTTGTTTGTACTATCATTATTATTTTATGCTAGCAAGCGTCTTTAATAAAATAAAATATAAGCTAACACTACAAAAATCAACTGCCAATAATTTGCTAAAGGTCTAGAGACAATCCAAATGCTCGCGCCTAGTTGGCAACGTATCCAGCATGCTCGCGGCATTACCACGCTGAATGGCAATGCTTATGCGTTGAGCCAGAAACACGCCAGCATTTTTTATTTATTTTTATGCCATAGTAGGCAAACAATCAGATGGGCTGCCTGATAGTAAGCAGTCACTGTCGCTTATGAATACTTGTAACACCAGAGGCATCACAACTATGTTGCCAACCCTATCTCACCCTTTGAAGAACCTCATGTTGTAGCTTCTCGGAAACACCGCGAAAGGTAGCTCATACCACAATTTGCAAGTGTGAGACAAAAAAGATCAAGTGAATTGCAGTCTGCGATTTCTACTAATCTATGATATGCGGATGAGCTATAAAGCGATAGCAGCTAGTGCGATGATAAAACCGCGATGCCGGCATCAGATCAAACAGTTCTTAACAAAACTTTTTTTGTCACGCGTTGTATTAACCAGGTGCTCTAATAGATTTTTGATTCGCTTAACATCAGGCGAGTTGGCAGCCAAGCGCAAGCCTATTTATAATAAAAAATATATATATAAAAAAAAATGTGCTAAGCTTAGCACAAATGATGCGCGGTCTACGATGGGGCACGCTTGCCTAGAAGAAACCTATTCACTCTCGACTTGAAGACACCCAGATTGTAACTATCGGGGAACACCCACTCAGGAAGCGAATTCCACAGACTAGCAGTTCGCACAATAAATGTGGTATCAAAGCGCTTCGTACTCTTCGCTTCGCTACGCTTCTAATTATTAACAATGTTATGATAAAATAGGTATTTCGTAAACATCATTTGAATCTAGAACACATCCGACACGCCCAAGTAGGAGTGCAACTTTAGATAGCAAGCGGGACCAGCTGTTTGCTTGCATGTATTGATTTAACACCAAGCTGGATGAATAACAGATTGCGGCAATTATACCGCAAGAACCATTGAACGAGGTAACCTTTTTATTGTGCACGAGAAAGCCAGAGATTTACGATCTGAATGTTTCAAGCCGCGAGTGAATCGATTTCTTCTAGGCAAGCGTGCTCCATGACTACGGTAAAAAAATGTCGAATTAAAACACAATATTTCTTATCATATTCCCACTGCTGCAGGCCTAGCATGGGCTGTGGATAAATGGTCTTTCCACCGTTTTATACACGCCTAGACGCGACAAAGCTAGAATATGGATACGTTTGTCTTTTTCTCGCGGGATAAAAACGGTGGTAAGACAATTTGTCCACGGCCCGTGCTAGGCCTGCTGGGATGCAGGCCTTCTTCCCAGAGATAGATGATGGGCTCTAATCCACTATGCTGGCCTAGTGCTGGCCTAGTTCTTTGAAATTTCGAGATTCTTGGATAGTACATACCGGTTTCCTTACTATTTTTAAAAATAAATAATAGGCTTGCGTTTGACCGCCAACTCGCTTGATGTTAAGCGATAGTGCGGTCTACGGTGGAGCACGCTAGCCTAGAAGAAACCGATTCAGTCATGATTTGAAGACACCCAGATAGTAACTATCGGGGAACACCCATACAGGCAGCGCATTCCACAGACCAGCTGGTCGCACAATAAAAATGGAATCAAAGCGCTTAGTTCGATGTTTTCCTTTACCGTTTTTGAGCGAAAGTATCAAAACTTAAACAAAATACAAGCTAAGTAATATTAAACTTGGTCTAAGCATTCATTTGCTCTGACATCTGCAATACAATTTAAAAAAAGATAAATAAAACCACGCATTCTGATTATTTTCGCTAGGTTTTTGTATGTAAGGCTGTAGCAGGTACCCAATATACTTCAGTGAAATATTAAAAGAAAAAGTGTAATTACGTACACTAATACGCTTATTCATCATCATCAGCCCTGAATGGGCCACTGCTGGGTATAGACCTCCTTTTGTTTATGCCACTCTCCCCGGTCTCTTGCTAGCCACGCCCACTCCTAGCTAATAAGCTTATTAAAAAAACTATTTTATGTAGACCTCATAAATACAACATTATTCCTACTTTGCGTGCGCTTTCCCCAAATTATTATAAATTTTGGAAGTTCCTACCGGGAAAGTTTAGTTTGTGGCGGTAGTATTAAAACTGTTACCACCCAACTTCCGGTTACGTTAATGTGTAGTTTCAGTTTAATATCTACAACAGCGGTGGAACTATGACACTATTATTAAAGTTTATACTGGCAGGAACTTTGCGCATTATGTAACAACTAGCGGTCCGCCCCTGCTTCGCACAGGTATAGATTATAGCCTATGTAACCCGGGGATAGTGTAGCTTCCCAACAGTGAAAGAATTTTTTAAATCGGTTCAGTAGTTTCGGAGCCTATTCAATGCAAACAAACAAACAAACAATCAAATCTTTTCTCATTATTATATTAGTATAGATATAGATTTGTGACAAACTTGAAAGTAATGTTTAAATTTGAAGTGTTAGAAAAAGTAACCTTTAGCCATTCCACACACATTTGAACACATATTTTGAATGTTTATCGGGACTTTCGCGCATTATTTTATTTAGGTAATTAAAATATTAATATAAAGAGTAAATTTAAAAAAAAACCTTTAAGGCGCCTGCCATATTGAATTTAGTTTGACGTCATTTTATTAACTGACTTCAGAATAGTAAGGTTCTTAATTCGGGCCGTATAATTTTTTTCGTATTCTTCTCAGTAAACTCTTTCATTTGATATGAAAATTATAATATATAATTGATATTTATATATTTGATATCAACGCGTCGAACTCCACATCACAGTTGCTAATTGACTTCAAATGACTGCTGTTTCTTTTATATGGGCGCAACTGGCTACAACAAATTTCTTACAAAAATGCTTTGACAGCAGATCTAAATTAATTATTTTCTTTCACTGGTCGAAACGTCGAACAAAAAGTACTCATTTTAATTTCAATAAAAAAATGCGCGATAAGTCCCGAAAAACATTTGAAATTATGTTCCACGTTTGACAATTTAAAAGATGTAGGCAATTAAAAAAACTATAACCGACAGGATTCGAACCTGCACCTACGGGTATACGCCCCGAGCGCTATACCAACTAAGCTATGTTAGTGGCCATTCTTGATTTGACTATACAACTATTGTTAGCGATGGTGCCATCATCATCATCATCATTTCAGCCCTAAGACGTCCACTGCTGGAGATAGGCCTCCCCATCGATCTCCAAAAGGGCCGGTTGGAAGCGGCCTGCATCCAACGATGCCCTGCGGTCGCTTTTAGGTCGTCTTTCCATCTTGAGGGTGGATGTCCTACGACGTGGTTGTTGGTGATGCCATATTTATTTATAAATTCCCGGGATAAATGTTATTCATAATTTTAAACGAGCCTTAGGCCGGGAATCGAATCCCTGGAGCCGGGGTCTTAAAATACTGCTTCGGTATCCCCTGCTTGTCGTAAAATCCGACTAAAAGGGGGCCTTTGGGCTTGTGGGTGATCAGATTTGGGGATCTGACCTCCAAAAAGCCCAGGGAATGCAACGGCGCGGTGTGGCCCACGCCGTTGTAAAGGAAAGGAACGGAAATGCCCTGAGCATTTCTCGGGACCGTTGCTTCAGGCAGTGTGCTAGGAGGGTACCGGTGGGTTCCTACGGAGAACCCGGTGCCCTCCGTCTGGCACAGAGATCGGCCACCGAGGGGGTTTTAAGGGTGCAATCACACATAATGCGATTTCCCCCCCCCCGTCAACAAAAAAAAAAGCCGGGAATCGAACCTGGTACCATCAGCACAGAAAACCGACCTACTTCAACTAAGCTTTAATTCAGGTCACAGGAAACAAACCACTCCTGGCATATTAATTTATTAAAAAGTAATTAAAACTCACAACCCAAAAGTTTGATTAAAAATCGTTACTGGAATAACGAAAGCTGGTTTCGGGCATTTTCGGATTAAAATATCTTGATACCATTGTGCTACGCCGTAGGTATAAGAGCTACGCTTTGTAGCGCTACGAGATTTCGTAGTACCTTGTAAGTGAAAAATCTTTGAATTGGAATTGGAATCCCTTGAAACCACCAATACTATACAGCACAAAAAAAAGAATCATCAAAAACTATTCTAAATTGGCGGAGTAATCGCGTAAAATACATTTAAAAAAAATAAACACAAACAAACAGTCGAATTGATAACCTCCTCTTTTTTTAAATCGGTTAACAGTTACTAACGGGTAAATCTACGAGTGAGTATAGAAATAATCTCTCAGAGAGACTTGAACTAAATTCTTGGTATCAAAAAAGCCATCAGTATGTCTTTTGATTTTTAAGGTTCCGTGCCTAAAAGGTAAAAAAGAGTTTTTCGATTATTCGGTATTTAACTATTTAAATCTATTTAAATAATAACGAAAAACCGCGCTGGATAATTTCTACATCACACTCTTTTGTTCCATTGCTTTTAACAAAACACTTACCAAAGAGTTTGAATATTGAATTAGGAAATTCCTGTAGTTATAATTGTTTTTTTTTTTTAATTTGCTTTGTAAATATTTTATACATGCGAGAGTCGGCTAAGATTTGGTATGGTCCTTTTTTCTCATTTGTAATCGCGTTGAAATTGTTACCATTTGAAACCTTTATTTTTGAGGTTTTGTATAAATGAATAAGAAACGAATTATTAAAGGTTATTTTTAGCATGATTTATACTAGCTTCACATATTATAACAAGCTAACATAAAGTAACGAACTGATAATAAAATCAAATCTTGGAAGTCAATTTTCAACGTCATCATCATTTCAACCATGGACGTCCACTGCTAGACATAGGCCTCCCCCATCGATCTCCAAAAGGGCCGGTTGGAAGCGGCCTGCACATATATGCCCTGCGGTCTCAATCTATATCGGAGAAGTCAATTTTAACGTACTTATAACTGTCATATCGATTTGAAACTTTACAGTAATTCGGATGTCAATACAGTAATTAGGCACTAGCGAACGGATATGATGATGATCAGCAAGTGGAAAGTAGAACTTTTCAATGGCATAAATGATACTGACAAAGCCTTTATCGGAAAGCTACCATACAAAATGTACGATGCAGCTCATGATTTTTGGTGTTTTTCTGCTGATGACTCTGTTATTTGTTGACGAGTTATATTATAAGCATTTTTTTTTAAATTTAAATTTATAATTTTTAAATAAACCCGCCAAGTGCGAGTCGGGGTCGCGCAATGAGGGTTCCGTACCACCATAAAATTCAATAACGAAATTACCAGTTATAACTTGGTAATGAACAGAAACTTGTCACTGACTTGCATTTGCCCATTATTTATTATTTGTTTTTATATTTTAAAGTGCGTACTATAGTAATGCCAAATTTGACGCTTGTACATATTACAATTTTTACATTAGAGCCAATACAAAAATACTTTTATTGTATTTTTTTTTTTTTTTTTGTTTATTTAACATACAACGTATGGGGACCCATTCGTTTTTACTTTTAGACTTTTTTAGTAAACATTATAATATTCTGTGAAAATTTCAACTGGTTATCTATTAAGGTATAAAAGATACAGCCGTTCAAAGGTAGGAAAGACAGAAGGACAGACATCGTAGGCTTAGTAATAGGGTCCCGTTTTTACACCACCACCGGTACCGGTTTACCGGTTTTCCACTTTGGGTACGGAACCCTAAAAAAGAAACTCCTAAATACAAGTTGAATTATGTAACGTGAATAAACTAATGCATGGTAATTTTCTATTTCAGCAAAGGGCACTGTCTCGGCGAAACGAAGATAATTTTAGCCCCGAAAAGGGTAAATGAAGGGTATAAGGGCCCTTAATTAAGCACGATATGCCGGGTTCATCAATCATGTTGTAAGTAGGTAGTTTTAAATGTTAGCCTGGTATGACGCCGTTTTTAAAAACTTTTTCCCGTGGTTTTTCCCGCGCCGCGTTTGATGCCATGACTAATAATGTATGACCATGATCATTGAACGTGGAGCTATCTATTCTACCATGAATGGATATTCAGTAACAGAGAAAGAGAGAGATACATTTTTATGAATGTGAAAGTGTATTTATTCGTTAGTTTATCTTTTACGCAGCAACAGACCAACGGAACCACAAGATTTTAGCTTTTTTTTATAAATAATAGGCTTGCGTTTGACCACCATCTCCTCTAATGTTAAGCGATGATGCGGTCTACGTTGGAGCACGCTTGCTTAGAAGAAACCAATTCACTAATTATTTGAAGACACCCAGATTGTAACCATCCGGGAACACCCATTCAGGTAGCTTTGAGTTAGTTGGTTAGTATATATCTAACGCACGAATCAGCGGACCACAAATCCAGTCTCTCAGAGAGGCCATGGTCGAGCGCATGAACTTGTCCCTTAAGGCAGTCTCAGAATGGGGCGATGCCAACCTGGTCAAGTTCAATGCCGCTAAGACCCAGGCGTGTCTGTTCTCCGCAAAAAGGACCATTCCAAATGGCTCCTACTTTCCGGGATGTATCCGATAACTGACCAGCTTGAGTTTTTGGGCGCTGCTCTGTCTCCTACCCTTAATTTTGGCTTCTATATTGAAAACAAGGCTCAATTGGCTGCCAAAAAGCTGGGTATCCTATCGAAGGTGCGACGGTACTTCACGTCGGAACAGTTGCTTTCACTCTACCAAGCACAAATTCGGTCGTGCATGGAGTACTGCTCTCACCTTTGGGATGGATCAGCTAAGTAGCTTGGGGCGTTGGCATTTATTCAGAAACGTGCCAAGAGGCTCATCAGTTTCGAATCCCTGGTTCAGACTAAGATTCTTAGTCTTGAGCATCGGCGCAAGGTTGGCTAGTCTATCGGTTTTTTATCGGATCATTTCGGAGAGTGTGCTACAGATCTGCATGATTTGATTCCCTTCTGCCCATTTTTCTATCGGACTGCCAGAGTGGGCACGAAGTATCAACACCGCTTTATGGTTGATATTCCGAGAACCCGTACGAAGCGCTTTGATTCCACATTTATTGTGCGAACTGCTAGTCTGTCGAATTCGCTTCCTGAGTACGTGTTCCCCGATAGTTACAATCTAGGTGTCTAGAGTGAATAGGTTTCTTCTAGGCAAGCGTGATCCATCGTAGGCCGCATCATCACTTAACATCAGGCGAGTTAGCAGCCAAGCGCAAGCCTGTTTATAATCATTAACAATAAAATAAAATTGTTGGAGGGCTGTAGACTGTAGAGACAGAGTATAGAAAAAGAATACTTCTTATTTTGGAAAAATATACGGTTCAGTCTACGCTGGTAAATCCACGACGTGCAGCTAGTAAATAAATAAATAAACAAACACAAACACACTCAAAGTTCCTCTACTAAGATTCACAGTGCGGAAAATGCCATGAAAAATACACAAAGAAAGAGACAACAAACATCCAAAGCCAGAGAAGATAAAAAAAAATGCATTCATTCAAGGATCGGCGCTCAAAATACTTACACGCTACCACAAAACCATCATCATCATCGATTCAGCCGTAGGACGTCCACTGCTGGACATAGGCGTCCCCCATTAATCTCCAAAAAGGCCAGTTGGAAGCGTCCTGCATCCAGCGTTTCCCTGCGGTCTCTTTTAGGTCGTCTGTCCATCTACCACAATACCATTTGAAAGAGTAATAGAAAAGCAATATAAATAGCACTTTTTAGCTCATCCTGTAACTCGAATATATTTGAGCCTTGTTCAGCCAATTTGCATATCATCCTTGCCTTTGAGACAAAGCTGTTGAGCTAAATAAACGTTTAGTAGCAATGTTTGTTGTCTGCTACTACGGGCTCGAGACTATTTAGTTTCTTGCAAATAAAATAGAGCACTAACGAGAAAGTATTCATCTAAAAATAAATTGTGTAAAACTTTTTAAAAACAAGCTTTTCGTTTTATTCTCAGCAAACGCTTGCATTTCCACCCCATAATCATGATGGCAGAAAATTTTATCCACCATCTTGGGACATCCGTTATATTGAAACGTGTGACGTCATTTTATTTATAGTTTCAGCAATCCCTTTCATTTGATGCCTATATCATGGGGGTCACCGACATAGCTGTTAATATTTACAAGTTGAAGTGGCATTGGACAGGTCACATCGCTCGAAGACCCGCTAACCGATGGGGAAGAAAGGTTCTTGAGTGGAAACCACGAACCGGAACACGCAGCGTAGGTAGGCCTCCCACTAGATGGATCGAGGACATTGTGAGAGACGCTGGTATCCAGTGGATGCAAATGGCAGACTTCCGTTCAGTGTAAAGAAGGGGGAGGCCTATGTTCAGCAGTGGAAGTCTTCTGGCTGATGATGATAATTATGATGATTATGGGTGTGCATAAAA
Organism: Agriopis marginaria; assembly: GCA_932305915.1. Classification (NCBI taxonomy): domain Eukaryota; kingdom Metazoa; phylum Arthropoda; class Insecta; order Lepidoptera; family Geometridae; genus Agriopis; species Agriopis marginaria. Next base: position 11,166,287 of record OW029914.1, on the reverse strand, counting down.
ATAACTTGTCCACCATATAGGATTTAGAATGACGTCATTTAGCTGACCATGTACTGTCATCCCAACTAAATGGTGCAAAATTTCAGCTGAATCCATTCCGTAGCGTAACCTTTTTAGTTTTGTTGTCAGTCTATTTAGTATTAATAAGTCCAATAATTTGAACAGTGAATTTGCTTCGAGTTTGAGGAGTATAGTCTTGTCTCTGTGCCAATCAGAAGCTCCCACAGGACGTTCTGACCACATAATTTCACACGTTGACTGGAATTACCATAATTTAGTTTTAGTAACACCATTGTGATGCGCATTTTTTGTTGATCTAACCTTAATTATTCCCCATGATAACAACTATTCTACCGTAACGTGTAGATAACTCACAAACAACTTGTACAAACTTATTCTCCGGAGACTTGTTACAACTTACCGAGCGTTGTTTAACGTCACTCTAACGAGGATAAAGTTGTTTTGGGATTCCAACTAAATACGTAATGTTTAATCTCACTTCTAGACAGAATATCCTTATTCATGGCGTAATCCATAGAGTCTTTACATGAATTGCAGATTAGTAAAAAAGTGTACAAAATAACAATGTTGTTTTATTGAACATAAAATATAAAATGTACATAAAATAACACACATACATATTGTACATATTGTACATTGCATAACATGTAATTAGTGCAAACTAGCGACCCGCCAGACCGGCTTCTCACGGATGTAATTTACGTGCGAAGCCGGGGCGGGTCGCTAGTTATATATATAAACCTTCCGTGAAAATGTCATCTAATTGATGATGAAAACATCGCTTCAAAATCCGTTGCGTGGTTTAGAAGGAGTTAGCAGACAGACAGACGCGGAAAGCGACTTTAATTTATACTATGTAGAGATAGAGAAGAAGAGATAATGAAATGGAGTCAAGCTCGTTCAAACGCAAGTCCGACTACATGGAGAACTGCTCCCATCTAAATTATTATTAAGGTTGTCTGGAAGATGTCGCTTTTATCGATAAGGCCGCCAGTTGTTTCACTAGTTTTTAAGAGTTTTTTGTCCTATGTATCAAATTTAATGGTGTGAACAATAAAGAGTCAATCAATCAATCAACCATCTTTGGAACGGAGCTCCCAAGTATCAGCTTGACCCACTTGATGCATTCCTGTGTAAAGCTGTCAGAATTGTCAACGATCCCAAACTCAATAAACACCTACAGCTGCCCAGCACGCGCAGAGACGTCTCTATGTCTTTTATCGCATTTACAATGAGGAATGTTCTGAAGAACCTTTTCGATCGCCAGCATCGTGGTTTTATCATAGCACCAGCCGCCACCGCCTGAAAGTTCATCCACATATCATAACATAGATCTTTGGAAATCGTACACTGTGCATTTTACGCGATCTTTTTTGCCTCACATCTACAATTTGTGGAATGAGCAGCAGGAGGGGGGCTGCAATTTCTGGTAACTATAACATGGAGTTCTTCAAAAGGGCTGTTAATAGGGTCTTTAAGGGTATCCATACGCGACGGTGATCGCTTACCATCAGGTGGCTCGTTAGCTTGTTTGCCACCTATGGCAAAAAAAATGTTACAACACTGAGCTAAACGTTTCAGTTGTAATTACACGTTGTTGCTTTGAGTCCTGTTTTGAGAAACTTGCTATTTTGAGAATTTGGCTTAATTTTAAAATAACTACTGCTTTACTTAAAGCAGCTTAATTTTACAATAATGTTACTTACTCATCGGTGAATGAAATCCTATTAAAGCCTATCATAACCCAGCACACCGTGGTTCGCAAAATAATTAATAAACGATATAACAAATACCACAATAGCGCTGCGGTACAAACTAGATTTTACCGGTAATTACTAGTCTGAACCGGATTCGCTGTTAAATTGCTGAAATCGAATCGCTGGAAAACAGTAGCTAACTAGATCCCGCGGTATTACTCATAAAAATATAGTAAAATAATTCCTAAATTTTTGCAGGGACAGGCTAGGAAAGCACTTGATTCCAGTTTTATTGTGGAATGCGCTGTGTGAATGGGTGTACCCCGATAGCTACAATTTGGATGTCTTCGAGTAGCGAATGAATTGGTTTATTCTAGGCAAGCGTACTCCATCGTAGACCGCATCATTGCTTTACGTCATACAAGTTTGCGGTCAAACGCAAACGTAATAGTAAAAAATACGAAAGAAATGTACAAAAAACATTTGTTAATTATCGGGAGCTCATTCCATAACCTTACCACGGTAAATATCCCGTAAATAATTATAATTATAACTTTAGTGACCAACCGTGACAGTTCAAAACAGTGTTTTCAATAGTATCGACTATGTCGGCCTAAACGATGTGTTTTTTCTTTCTTGTGGTGTCAACAAGCGTATTTGACACCAGTCCACACGTATGCCTACTTCTTTGGCGAGCTATTGGCGTACTTGAGAGCGATGCGACGTAGTTAGTAAAAATTCGACAGATATTGCTTTATTAAGTAATATACACACTGGGACGCAAATGTTCAGATGAGCATATCTTTATTTAAATACCGTGACAATATTCGAGTAAGTATGTTTGAAAAATTTTTATACGATAAAATATTATAATTTAGAGACTTAAGACTGTTTTTAGACCATTATAGCACATAAACGATATCTCTAGAAACAAAGCAGGAAGCAAAAGTTTAACTGAATCAGTTACTCAAAAAATAAACACCATTTCTTACAAACCCTCTAAATGACAAGGATATTTCATTGAAAAGTTTGAACACTATGTACAGTAAGGACACTTTCTGTATAAGTCAATTTGATACACTCGGGTGAGTGACCTGAGAGTATTAAATAGACTAAGAAAAAAAAACTGTGTTCTTATTGGCTTTCAAGTATCTACAGGGGCCTTACGGACAACAGATATTGCGGCACCTAATTTGCTCAGTTGGAAAATCACGCGAACGAGAACCTTATCGCACCCAGATACGGTTTGCGGTCGCGTGATTTTCCAACTGAGCGGATTAGCTGCGGCAATAGCTGTGGTCCGTAAGGCCCCAGGAGTGCTCCGATAATCTCCCGTGAGGGTTAGTTCCCATTCCGGGCAGTATTTACTCTCTTTTACTACACCATTACTTAATATTAGATACGTTCGGTTAAACGCCATAAATTAAATATTTGTATGTTTTTCTGATGCACGCGGTATGTTAACGTAGAGCCGTAGGTAAGTAAGGTGCGCATTTTTTTTTTGTGACTATAGATATAATGTCTAATACTAAATGTGTCTATACTATATACTAATGAATATCTATACGATAGTATCTGTGCCAGTCTTTATTTTCAGGAGCGGTTTACCCAATATGTATAAGTTAACAAAAGGCATGGACCTGGAAGTCTATGGAGCTGCTATACATACAAAATTATACAAAAAATAATAGAAAAAAAAACTTTTGAGATTTTGCCATGCAGTCCCAACCCCTTACTGCTCCATTCGTATATGGTTGATGGCCCTTATTTCCGACGCGAAGAGGCCCTTGCGCCTTTGAATTAATTTTCTCTCCCGCTTCTGCCCTAATTGCGCGTTTTGCACTCACTGATATTAGAATTAGAGAGTGTTTTATGAAGGATATTATTGAAATACCAGTTTGTAATACCGGAATTAATTAAAATTAATTAAATTTTGGAATCTGTGTCGGTATTAGATTATTGTGTTGGGATTTTTGATTATTTGTGACGGCAGGTGTACGGTTTTCAGAGTTGACTAAAGAATATTTATTGATACATTTACATTACTTGCGGTGGCCCGCAGTGCAAAGCGAGATACAGTCGCGTGCGCACATTGTTTTTTTTTTTTTTTATAACAGATAAGCTTGCGCTCGCTTGGCTGTCCGTGTTCCCCGTTAGTTACAATCTGGGTTTCTTTTAGTCGAGAGTGAATCGGTTTCTTCTAGGCAAGCGTTCTCCAACGTAAACCGAATCGTCGCTTAACATCAAGCGAGTAGGCGGCCAAAGATAAGCCTTTTACTAAAAAAAATAAAACAACTATCTCTCTCGCTCCCTTGGTCGACTCGAGCTGACTTTACCCGAACGAGTATCTGAGCGTGACGGTCACGCGAGTTCAGTACTTTTTATGTGTCTATATTGTCCATCACAAGTTTTCATCATCATCATCATAATCAGCCTTTTAAGAGTCTTTCAGGACTTTTAGCCTACCCCCAAAAGGGTGATTTGGCCATATCCACCACGCTGGCCCAGTTGCGGGTTGATGGATTCACATACGCCATTGAATTTCTTCTCCGTACTTATGTACTACGTATGCAGATTTCCTCACGATGTATTCCTTTACCGAAAAGCCAGTGGTATGAAAATCCGTACATAAACATCTATCCCAAGTTTTCACTTCAAAATATTTGCTAGGATGAGCGAGTTATCAACGCCACGATCAATATGTCCTCAAGTATGATACTAAATCAAACTTAACTAAAAACTTTTTCTCGTCCCTCTCATACATTGCCTTAGTTCCTCAACTTATTCTTTCCATAATAGAAACATCTATCAAAGACAGATAGATTCCTTATCTACGCGAGAAAAAGTTAGGAGTTTCAAATAAATTGTTTCTCGAAAGAATCGCCAAGTTATTACCAATATCTTTTACCGGCTTTATCACTCCTATTGCTCACGGTTCAAGGTTGGTTTTAGTTCAATTTTAAGGAAGATATCTTTGTGATTTTGATGGATCTGGCGAAAAGCCAGTCCGTGTCAATCATTTATCACTTTCTTATCCAGCGTCCGAGAGTGTATAAAGCCAAAATTAATACACTGAATTACTTTAGATGTTTTACCGATAATATTTCTTTCGTTAAATCTCATTTGGCTTTCTAATAAGAGTTCGGGGATCAACAGTCAAAACAAATATATAGAAAAATTGCAGTGAATACAAAATAAAATAGTAAAATTACTTTTCCTCCACTTAACTATGTGACTAACTACAGTCTAACAAACGAAAATAATGACGTTGAATGAACTATACCGCTAGTACTTGTATACTTGTAAGATAATTTTTTGAAAAAAAAGAAGAACTGACTTCTTTACTATACCTACATTTTCAAACTGAAACTAAAAAGTAGAAAATATTGAATAATTAATTATTACGACTGAAATACTGTGTTACCATGGTTATGGAAAATTTAACGAAAAACAACAGGGCCCGGTCACCATGGTGGTGTAGTGGTGGATGTTTTTTTAAATTCTGTTCTAGGAACAGTTCCTCTATGATTGCTGTTTAGTTGACAGCGTCGCTAGTGGAGAACAAAGTATGAAATTCACCATGAAATAACTATAGTTCCAATTTTGCCCACCTTAACAGCTAAGTTGGTGGCACTGTACAATTTACATTGAATTCGTTGCTTATTGTCATGTTTTTATAGATTTTTCTAAAGCACTACATCAATGTCGATGAAATTTATATGGGACCACCTATGAGATGTGACCTACCAACCAAAAAAGAATCATCATAAACTATTCTAAATTGGCAGAGTAATCGCGTAACATACATAAAAAAAAAACATACAGTCGAATTGATAACCTCCTCTTTTTGGAAGCCATCCAAAAATTTTAGAGCTGTCAAATTTAGTTTAGTTTAGAGTACATCAGAATCGATGCCATTATTTTTTTTTTAAATCCTTCCTCCTCGCGTCGTGCTCCTCATGTCTGAGGGTCGTGACCCCCACCTCCCATAGATTTATTATAATATATAATTATAGTTTTTTTTAAATACTCCATAATAAAACCTCGTAACTTTAACCATCTCGTTAACTTAACACAAAGTCGTAAGCCCATTTTAATAGCCGTTATAATTCCGCAAGTTGCACTTAGCTCCACTAAGCAGCGGTTTAAGTGCAACTTAACTGCCGGTTTACGCTCGGTTATGACTTAATTGACACTTGGAGAGTCAGGCTCTTATAGCACTGTCGTTAATTTCATATGTGTAAAGTGATATAACTGAGAAAAAAGAGAGAAAAACTCAGAGTCACACAGCGGGCAATGGAGAGAGCTATCATCATCATCAGCCAGAAGACGTCCACTGCTGAACATAGGCCTCCCCCATATGGAGAGAGCTATGCTCGGAGTTTATTTGCGCGATAGAATCCGAAACATAGATATTCGCCAAAGAACCAGAGTCACCGACATAGCTGTTAAAATTTGCAAGTTGAAGTGGCAATGGGCAGGCCACATCGCTCGAAGAACCGATAACCGATGGGGAAGAAAGGTTCTGGCACTCCAGAACCAGAGAGCACGAACCAGAAGACGCAGCGTAGGGAGGCCTCCCACTAGATGGACCGACGACATTGTGAGAGTCGCGGGCATCCAGTGGATGCAAAAGGCAGGCTGTCGTAAAGTATGGAGGTTAAAAGGGGAGGCCTATGTTCAGCAGTGGACGTCTTCTGGCTGATGATGATGAAAGTGATATCACTGAGGTAGTTAAGAATATTAGATAAAGCGCCGGCACTAGCCTTTGATCAGGGAAGAGTGAAATTGTCTTGCAGCGTGTTTTATTTCAGAAAAACGATCGTACACGAATCGAAAATTATTCCGGAATAAAAAGTACCCCATATGCATCAAGGATGTTAATCAACATTTTATTTTTCTGTTGGTTCTCATCATCATCAGCCAGAAGACGTCCACTGCTCCCCCTTTAACCTCCACACTGAACGTCAGCCTGCCTTTTCCATGCCAGCGACTCTCACGGTGTCGTCCGTCCATCTAGTGGGAGGCCTACCTACGCTGCGTCTTTCGGTTCGTGGTCTCCACTCAAAAACCTTTCTTCCCCGTCTTGATGTTCTATCCATATTTTTTTTGCAATTTCACGTCGAGTTACAATTCATATAAAGTCACAATCTCTCAGTGAAAACAGTCAAAAAAACATCCGAGCGTCATTTTACATACATTGTATCAATTATATACTCCAACTTAGACGTTATGTCGATTGCATAGTGTTCAACGTTAGTAGTCCGCTATGTCATCGTAGCTCTGGCATCGCGCGGCGTTGTAGTCGAATCGCAGTTAGTGCAGTTACCTTGTAACTAACCAAAAAGTCTGCGCAATTCATAGCTTGCGTCGAGATTTGGTTCGGACATTTTTTTTTGGCACGATTGTGATTCTATTTATTGTATCTCGATGCGATTCCAGGATAAAACCTCTTTATATTTATCAGTCCAATGACGTTTGGCAGAAAAGATAGCAGAAATTAAACAGCAGATATTTTTATATTTCTCAGAAAAAAGAGAAGTAAATGTAACGGAAATGAGAAGGAAAATCTGTTACCAGGCATTATGAGTGAACCAAGATTGAACATTCTTATTTAGATCAACGCGTTGAACTCCACATCACAGTTAATAATTTATTTCGAATGATTGACGTTATGTCTCGTTCATTTATATAGGTGCAACTAGCTACAAAATAAATCTAACAAAAATGTCTTGACAGCCAATGTAATTTAAACAAAAAAATATATTTTCAGTGATGTTTCTTATAAAAATGTTCGTCGTTTTTTTAGCATTCTAACTCCGGGTTTTTAAATGTAATTTAAACTCGAACGAGCCCAAGAAGGGTAATAGTATTAATGTTACGCCTCCACGTACAAAGTTAGACGAAAACATTCGAGTCACGATTAAATTCTAATTTCTGGTAACTAGGTCAACCACCTCTAACTTTTACGCAAACCGCTTGCTGGGTACAGTTCTTTGCAAACGAAACGAAAATGTTTTTGCTACTTAATTAAACAAATAAAAAAAAAAACACAAACTAAAAAAAAACAATAAAAAAAGATAGGGTGGGGTCCATAAATAAACTTAATTAAATTAAAATATACTTTTTAAAACAAGTTTTTTCGTATTATTTTCAGCAAACTCTTCATTTGATACCCATATCTTGATGGTATGTAAGAAAATTTTGTCCGCCATCTTGGGGCGTCCGCCATATTTAATTTATCATCTAGGACCATAGCGGGAAGACAACAAACCCAAACTCGACGGAGTTACGTCGATTTGTTTAGAAGTTCCTATGGCCATCTTCTGTCTCCATCATTAGACCAGCTCGATGGTATCATAACATTCATTGTCACCAAACTTACACAAGTATTGGTAACTGAATCTGCATCCTTTTAAAAACTGATTACCAGCAGCCCTGTATCCATAAAAGATAGGTTTAAAAGGTTTATCTAAGCAAAATAATATGTATAAAGTTAAATAAGTTGTTCAATAATTTGTAGCTGACTGTACCTCGTACTTTAAAGGATACCATACACGGATGCAATCTTCTAAAAATACATATTATTTGTAGAATTTATGTAAAATAAAATTCAAGCATCCATAAAATTAATCATTTGAAACAAATCAAACAACTATACACGACAGATTACACAATTAAAATTCATCAGCCAGAAGAAGTCCACTGCCGAACATAAGCCTCCCCCTTTAACCTCCACACTGAACGACAGCCTGCCTTTTGCGTCCAGAGGATGCCCGCGATTCTCACAATGTCATCGGTCCATCTAGTGGGAGGCCTCCCTACGCTGCGTCACACACACAATTAAAATTATACTTTTGAAAACACACTCACTTCACCACTCACACGCTACACACACTACACACACCACACACACACACCACACACACACACACACACACCTCACAGTCACACCACAAACACACACACATCACACACACTCATTTCTTCACTTTTTTAAAGCCGCGCACAACTGCAAGGCCTCTGGACACCATGAGTATACTGCGTTTATAGAGATTAGAGATCGTTTCGATTAAAATCTTTACCCGTATTTATACATAATTTCAGACGTCCACTGCTGAACATAGTCCTCCCCCTTAGACCTCCACACTGAACACCAGCCCACCATCCATATCCACGTTTTTTGTTTTTTAAGTTTTTTGGCTAATTCCACGTTCCGGATTTTATCGCGCAGAGAAATTCCGAGCATTCTAACCATTGCCCACTGTGCGACTCAGAGTTTATACAAAAAGCTAGGACCAGGTCTGAGTACCATTTATGTCATCACTGGCAATACACAATAGTTTAAAACCCTTGTTTTAATGCATTGTGGTATATTAGACGAAAATATGTCACGTAATGTCCCGAAAAATACATGCGATGAAATCTGTTAAAAGTATTTTATTTCAATGTTTAATAACCGCGAAAACTTAAGAAATGATAAAATTGCAGAATGTGGCTCAACCAACTTGCGGGAGCCGATGCTCGTGTATAAGACGCTTTAGGGAAGGATTGGTTCTCGCGATACATTTTAGCGTACACCTCGGGATTTCATCTCGGTACGATCACATCAAAGGCTGGTGTTAGAAAAGTTTTGATACCCAATTTCAAAAGAAGTTTTTCTTGTTAGAAAACCGTTGCTGTGATATTGGGCCGGAGAATAAGCGGATAGAATCTGAAGAGTAATTTTTAGCCAGTTTCTTATCATTGGCATATTACAGTCTATGAAAATTGATTTATACAAGGTTACGCGGAAGTAATAAGGCGAAATAGGTCCATTAATTCTCATCCAAATGTACAACTCTCTGATTCCGTGAAAAAAAATTCAGCTGCTTCATTAATTTTGTCGAGTGTGAATGACCGATGATATTTTTTTGCGAATACAGAGTTGGTCTCATAGCAAAAGTTGTTCATAATGAAGGCTACCATAGATCCTTTACGGCTTCGTACAGCCTTTCCGCGTAAAGAAATAAGTCAATGCTTCAATTAATTTACACGCATGGCTAATCTGCGTTTGACCGCCACCTTCATGTTGTTAAGCGATAATGCGGTCTACTATGGAGTACGCTTCCCTTGAAGAAACCGATTCACTCGCGATTTGAAGACACCCAGATAAATTAAGAAACAGTTTACACCGAAAAATGCGAGTATAAAGTAGAGAAAAGTATAAAGTAGCGGGTATAGGCGAGGGGTTCAGCTAGTAAAGCATAAGGTTGGATTGTAGCGAGCGTCGGAAGACAGTTTAATTTCACGCATAGCTGACTTCGGATTTACCTATATCACATACCTACCGGTAATACAAACATAAAGGTTCGTACCACACGATACATGACGGCTTTTTTGACGCGTTGACAGTGAACAAAGTGTTGCAAAGTTGCATCAGTAAAAAAATAGTACCACTTCAGCATCTCTCTCGTTTTCATAGTGCTCGTAGTAATATATAGTGTAGGGAGGGACTGGTCATCGACGGTCGTTTCGCTACTATTAGCATCGTGTAGTCAAGCCCTAACAGTGCCTTATGAGTTATTCTACAAGAAGTGTAGAAGTGTAGCTTTATTTTGAAAAAATTACTTTACCTACCTCATTACTTTACGTATTTCACTCAGATCAGACAAACAAGGGAGATGTGCCTTAGTACATTTAACGTTAGTATAAAAAACTTTTTTAAATAATACATAGGCTTGCGTTTGGCTGCCATCTCGTCTGATGTTAAGCGACGATGCGGTCTACGATGGAGCACGCTTGCCTAGAAGAAACCGATTCACTCTTGACTTGAAGACACCCAGATTGTAACTAACGGGAAACACCCATTCAGGCAGCGAATTCCAAAGACTAGCAGTTCGCATAATAAATGTGGAATCAAAGCGCTTCTTACGGGTCTTCAACTGTCTTTGTGTTGCACCCACTTTTTTCGCTATACCACTTACTATTCACTTACAAATTTTTTACGTACTAAGAACTAACTAAGAAACTTTTAGCGATCCCAATGAACTAAGTAATAGTCCACATATAAAAAAAAAACAGACGGTCCGTTTTTTTTGTATATGGACTCGCGCTCTGAGGGTTCCGTTAGATGAAACCGTCAGAGAGCGAGTATAAACAAAAAAAAAACAACAAAAAAGTTGAAATATTTAAAGACAAACTAACTTAATTAACTTTGTAGTGAACAATAAGGTTATTCCATACATTCCAACTACAAAATGTAAGTTTGTAATAGCAAAACAATTATTTTTTATGATATAACTTCAAATTGATGACTTTCGGATTTATTCCTTTATATGTGCTGTGAGACCTTGCCTCTTGCCAAATTTCATGATTCTAAGGTCAACGGGAAGTACCCTATAGGTTTTGATTTCCATGTGAAATCGCAATATATGCGAAAATATGCGGCATAAACGGTCATATCTTTTGATCGCGTAAACTTACAAGTTTGATTTTTTTCACATCTGAAAGAAACCGTAGATTTGAGTATTTGATATAAATTTCAACTTGATATCTTATCGCGTTCTTGAGAAAAAGGGTCTTGACAGACGGACAACAAAGTGATCTTATAAGGGTTCCGTTTTTTCCTTTTGAGGTACGGAACCCTAAAAACGGCGGCAAGCTCGTCTGCAGATTGATTCAATCCTGATACCTTCGCACCAGCCACAGCTACGCCACCTTACCATATTTATTTTATTTTATTTAAGTTCAACTGCTTGCTGTGCTTACAGCGAAGCAAATGCGCACAGCAAGCCAACATTATCGAAATAAAGAATTAATCAATTAGGTACAAACAATTAATTTCTATTAGGTACAAACAAATTATTCTAAGATAATACTACTAATAACTTAGTACCTAACTAATTTAGGCTTGCGTTAGACTAACAACTCGCCCGATGCCAAGCGAAGATGCGGTCTACGATGGAGCACGCTTGCCCAGAAGAAACAGAAAAAACTTAAAAAAATTATACAAGCATTCATATCTTCCTTGTTTGTCTGATCTGAGGTATCACATTTCGATGTTATGCTGTTTGGGTTGCCGCCAGTATGAATTTTCCCTTACTCTCACATCCTCGATCTTCCATGAATTTATATTTCTATTATTTTAATTTAATCGAAATAATAAATGAACAGCTGTAAACAATTAATAATAAATAAATATTCGGGACATTCTTGCACACACGGTCATCTGACCAACAAACTAAGCAAAGCTTGTAATATGGCTGCCAGAGACTAATATACATATTTTTTAAATACATACTTAAATTTATATTAATACTCAGATATAGAACAAACACAAATGTTCATCACATGAATGTTTGTCCTAGGTGGGAATCGAACCCACGCCCCCAAGCGCAGAAGGCACGTTCACTACCAACTGGACCAATAATGGGCTATCAAAATTGAATTTTACGTTATATTTTTTTAATTTAGTCATAGACTTGCGTTTGACCACCACTTCCCCTGATGTTAAGCGATGATGTGGTCTACTATAGAGCATGCTTACCTAGAAGAAACCTATTCACTCGTGATAAATTTCCCAAAAAGATATATTCTTCGAATTGCTGAATCAAAAAAAGATTCCCTAAAATTTACGTTTCTTTATCAATCACAATATACATGTTTGTTGTAAATAAGTTAACACAAAATTGAGTAAACCGAACTCCTTAGAATGAACAACACACAAAAATATCATTAAAAAAAATAAAAAATATCATATTTTTTTCATTAAACAATATACTTGTACTTGACCGCCAACTCCCTGAGTATGATCATAAATGATACATTTCTAAGAAATTGCCGTTTTTTTCACATTTAGGGTTGGTCCCAAAGTATAATTAAGAATCAAACGATACTTACCTTGAAGTTTGATTCCAATTATGCGAGGGTCTCAACCGAAGACGATTATATTATTTACATGCAGCAGTACATGGAGTTGTGCTGTCTTCTTCACACTTTTAGATATTAAACTATTATAAAAACAAAATTCCATTTCCTGTCTCCCTCTATGGCCGGAGGATGGCGCCTGCAACTTGTCATTACTTTTAGAGATATAAGGATGTATGCACTCTATAAATATACATAATGTTTTGCTTTTTGTTTTTCTGTTTACTTGGGGCTTACGTTTTGGGTGGGTTGGGAGTGTAATCGTCTTCGGTTGAGACCCTCGCATAATTGGAATCAAACTTCAAGGTAAGTATCGTTTGATTCTTAATTATACTTCGGGTCTCAACCGAAGACGATTATATTATTTACATGCAGATGTTTAGAGAGCTTTCATCCGATAAAGAAATGAAAAGCAAAATATGTATAATGTATATACATTCTGGCATTTATTTGTATTTGTCAAGCAATTTAATAAAGATATTCATTATATTATATAGGAATGCTTTAATTTTAACCAATAAGTATCATATATTATATATATCTATATTATTATCATTGAATGAATTCAATCCAATAAATTCATCTCATATAGTCTTGTTAGCTCATTATGATATACATATTTAGCAAAAAATATTGAATATAGTAATTTCCACAAATCGCAAATTCATTATCATCAGGATTGGTAACATATCTATTATAATATTTTAAGGATATAATTATTAGAGGATTTTTTCCAGTCTGCAGCCTTCCGAGCCACTTCCAAGATAACTCCCAAGTCGATGAGTTGTCGATGCGGAAGCATAGCAAGTATATGCGGTCCAAATATCGATATGTCAATACCGCTATCGTACAGTTTGCCTATCTTTTTATTCGGTTTCGAATGCTAATAAAGAAATGTTCATTTAACGGCTCACACATTAGGGGTAACGTTTTCTCAATATAAGCTTGTAAGGCTAACGCAGGTCATTATAGACGGTTGTTCTATAATAAAAGGTAATCTACTAAGTCGTTGGAAGGCTCCAGGTTGCGAAGTTTTTTATTAAATCTTTAACTTTAATTATAATTTTATAAATTTCTATATGTAGTACATATTATTATGTTTTTTAATATTATTAAACTAACGTTTGCATTCTCTGTGCAGAGGTAAATTGCTTGAAGAGTGGTGGTTTTTGAAGACAAATATTCACGGGTAATATCTGTATAAGGATATAACTTTGAGACAAAATTTAGAAGTTCATTGGTGTCCCACCGGTCCCCGAGTATTTAGGTGTAGGTAGTTTTAACCGATAGACAATTAGACACCCTTTATAAATCTGTTGACACTATTATCTAGTGTGATTTCAGATCCTAACGCTTCAGACAGAGCTGACCTATGTGTGTTAATTAAACTATAACTGGCCCCTTGATCGAATTTCATTGTTAGAAATTACATAAGTTGAGCATGATTTGCATTAAACACATTGTAATTATTTTCTTCACAAAAGGACCACCATGATTTGATAGACGAATCGTATTGCTTTAATGTTTGGTTTGCAAATGAGGCCATGACAATACATAATGACGCCCCTGGAACATCTAGTTTTATCATCGACTGCCTGATAATCTCTCTGCCACCAGGGTAAGGTCTACATATAGTGGGTGGCATGTTCTGAAAGGGGAATGTCACAAGTATTTTATCAGTTTAAATTTCTGCGTAAGGATCAATCTTCCATGACACGTATCGATCACATTTATAGCTTTGTGAACTTGCAAAAAGATCGAAAGCAGGTACACCAAATTATCCAGTTATTTCAGTAAATGCGTAATCGGCAAGCTCCCATTCTGTGTCTACCACATTAATCTTATGGGATTCATGATCAGCAACAATGTAATCAGATGATGAAAATACATGAATGTTTCTAAGCTCACACTCTTGCCAAATAGTGCAAGCTAAGTCATTTAACTGTGTGTTGCACACCTATTCGATCTGCGTAGCAATTGCTGTCGTGTTATCTACTATAAGAAGTATATCGCAAGATTGAAGCTCAGAAAAAAATATTTTCAAATATTAGCCAATAAAGAGCGGCTTTAAATTCCAAGATATCCATACTGAGCTCCAGTCGGTCCAATTGCCGTGTGAACTTTGACCACCACAAGCTACCCTCCAACCGGTACTTGATGCATCACTATGTTAGATATCGAGACAGTAATCCTTAGTGCGTATAGGGCAAAACGAGTTATTAATCTTTAAATTCCACCATCTCAATTTTTTTTTTTTTTTTTTTAAAGTGATTTTGCTATAACCATCTTTTTGTTATAGTTTTTGGAGTTACTAAATGTTAAAATCTTCCTGTTCAAACAATTTTGTGTACATCCATCTGTATCTAACAGCTAAACACGAAGAAGTCAAAATGTTTATGAATTTTGCAAAGAATCTTATCACATTTGTTGTTGTCTTAGTACATTTGTTGGTTCTTAAAGGTTCTACTGTTTTATCGATTATGCACAGTTTTTTCCATTCAGGTAAATAAAGAGTCATATTTTCGGTATTGAAAATTAACCCTAGGAACTTGCATGCTGTGTTTTACGTTAAATAGCTCTTATCGCGGTTTATTTTGAAGCCCAATTATAGTAAAACATTAATTGTTGTATTTATATTATGAGAGCACTCCGAATAAGACTGTCCAATAGCAATAAAATCATCTAAGAAATTTACAGAAATCAGACCTCCGAATCGTAGGTATTTTAATCTGGCTTCGACAGTTTTGTAAACACAAACAGTGTGGCATAAAAACCAAACGGCAAAACACACACGGCAAAATTGGTACATTTGTGACTTCTAAATGAAACGTATATCTTCTTTTTATCATGTTCATTTATAGCCAGTAAAAACATGCCATTTTAAAGTGCTCTAATTCAATGAATTTATTTAGGCTTTTGAGTTTTAAAATGAATCAGTGGTCGCCGTTAGCTTTTGGGTATAGTAAATATAAAATGACCTTGACACGACTCGCATGTCGATATGAATTTAGACAAAATAAATCTATGATACAGTGATCAATGATTATACTGTCAGATGCAGACTTACATAAGTTCTGGGGAGGAGTTATTTGTACCGGTTGCTCTTTAAGTGGTATACTGTACCCTTGTATCCAAGATAAAACAATAGGGTCATTTGTTATGGTACACCACTAGTCATACAAAAAATGCATTCTGCCGGCAATAGGTACCTGAGCTATCGGCGTTACTGTCTCCTGGCTCCTCTGCGCAAAGAACCGTTCCAGCGATTGTATTTCTGGTGGCGATCCCGCGACACTGGTGCCTACCTCCGAGGAGCAAGGTTCTGGCAGGGCTCGTAGGCTTACAGCTCACGTTTTCCCCCTCGCGTTTAAAGCTCTTCGCAGTCATTGGAGGTGGTGGTTTGAATGGAGCGCGACACGCTGTTCATCTCTGAACCTGACCTTGAAATCGCCTTCGAAGACTTGAGGTGCTCGGCCAGATTAGTGCCGAATACAAACTTATCGATTTAGGTGTTTCTAACACTATCTCAAGTTTGTTTATTGAGATTGTTTATAATTTAATATCGCACCGCCTGTGAGTCTCTGTAATGACTTGGCAAGCGACGATTAAATTATGAGCATTTTATTATAATATTTGCTTGTGGAAAAACTTCCTTGACAATAAATCCCAATTAAGGACGTTCCTTATCACTGCTAAACAACTAGACAGCTGGTTATGTTTTATTTGACTAATCAGGTATTTTTTCCCAGTAATGGAAGACAATTCCGTTTTGTTTTCTAAATTAAGCTTCGGTGCCTTTATATTAACGCTATTCTTAGAGGGCAAATACTCTTTCAGCAAGTCTGCTTTGCTCTCTTTATATAGGCAAGCCATTACATAATATAATTATCTAGCAGCAATATCCTTATGTAAATCGTCACTATATTCCATTTGTGTGGAAGCGTTCTCTCCAAGCATCATCAGAGTTACAGGGTCGAGCATTTCTTTTTGAGAAAGTCTCATCGAAGAATAAAATAAGTTGGTATATATCGACGCGATATACGCAATGAAAAACTTACACGATATACGTGAAGTAGATGCGCCTCAACACGGTTTACGTGTAGAATATATTACCTCAACACGATTTAGGTGGAGAATATGATGTTACTTCAACACGGTTTACGTGGAGAATACGTTACCTCAACACGATTTACGTGGAGAATATGTTACCTCAACACGATTTACGTGGAGAATATGCTGTTACCTCAACACGATTTACGTGGAGAATATGATATTACCTCAATACGATTTACGTGGAGAATATGTTACCTTAACACGGTTTACGTGTGAAGGTAATTAAAAGTCTCGACATGATATACATAGAAAATAAGTAGCCATCAACTTATAGGTATATACTCTAACGAGGTAAAATGTCCTTGGTGGTCTATTCCACTTTAATCACCTGGGTGCTAAAAGTCGACTCTTTAGTCGACTTTGATCTCCTGGGAATATAATCACCTAGCCATAACATTTTAAAACGTCATGGAAAAAACTACGTTGAAAAAATAAACCAAAAAGTATCTACGTAGGTATTAAGTATGTTTATAATAAAACGTTTTATTCCATCCTTCCGACTGTGCCATGCGCAGAACTACCCACCTTATTTTCGTGAAAATTTCCTTTTGTTCATTATTAACTACTTATAAATTCTCATTTAGATTCACACGCTAAATTATCTTATGAATTAATTACTAAATTATGTAATTGTCGGGATAAGTTTGGTAAGAGGGTACATAGAAAACTTTATTTTTGAGCAAACTATTCAGTTCGTCCAAGGTATGCGCATTTGCCTAATACAATTATCATAGACTATGTTAGGTACCTGTTTTCTCTCGATATTCACCATCCATGTCAGGCTCGTAATAACCACTGCAATATGGTGAATCATCATGGTGTTGGCGGGAATGGTCGGTCGACGACGATGAGTTACTTCGCCTGTATTTTTGAAGTATTATCTCGAATTTCTTCACTTTGTTGCACATATTTTCGTATTAACTACAATTAGATCGTAAACGTTTTCTCTATCACGTATTTAAATCAGGCGATAACACTTTTTTCACTTAATCAATTAATTACAGTGTGATTCCGACGACACAAAAACACGTAATGACAAGTTGCAGGCGCCATCCTCCGGCCATAGAGGGAGACAGGAAATGGAATTTTGTTTTTATAATAGTTTAATATCTAAAAGTGTGAAGAAGACAGCACAACTCCATGTACTGCTGCATGTAAATAATATAATCGTCTTCGGTTGAGACCCGAAGTATAATACCTTGGTTCCGTGCATCACTGAAACAAAGAATATAAGAAAAAAAGTATGTGCTAAGTCCACATGGAAAAAGCAGAGCACCCGCACTTCAGTATATATCACTTTTTCCTCTCTTCCATTTTCTTGTCATGTTGTCCTTTGCTGAACGGTGTTGGCTCTTACAAGGCCTATTAGGGGGTGCAAGTCACCTCCATCCATCATCTGTTTATCCGTCTTGCTTTCATATTTTTAGATGAGGCAACATTGATGTTCGTAAATTTCGGGATTCACAAAGATAATAAGATCTTTTGTACGATTTTAGACCCCGACGCAAACAGAGGGGTGTTAATAACTTTAGAGGTTTTTATTGAATAATAGGCTTGCGCTTAGCCGCCAACTTGCCGGATTTTAAGCGATGATGCAGTCTACGATGGAGCACGCTTGCCTAGAAGAAACCGATTCACACGCGATATTTGAAGACACCCAGATTGTAACTATCGGGGAACTCCCATTCAGGTAGCGCATTCCACGTACTAACAGTTCGCACAATAAATGTGGAATCAAAGTACTTTCGGAATATCAACCATAAAGCGGCTACAATTTTTCGTGCCCGCTCTGGCAGTCCAATAGAAAAATGGGCAGGATTAATCATGCAGATTTGATACACATTCCCCGAAATGTATCTGATAAAAACCGATAGACTAGCAATTTTGCGCCAATGCTCATGACTAGTCTGAACCAGGGATACGTTGCTGATGAGCCGCTTGGCACTCACTCGATAGACTCCAACGCCCCAAGCTGGTACTTAGCTGAACTTACGTTTATATTCTGTCTGTGGCATTCGTAGCTCCCAAACAGATGAAACGATTTTGATTTAGTTTTTTTTTAAATCTCGATTAATTCCGCGTTTGACCAGCAACTCTGCTGTTGGTAAGCGACTATGAGGTCGAAGATGAAGCACGCAAACTAGATACCTATTCAATCTGGCCTTGAAAAGACCCAAATCATTATCTTTAAGAAAATAAAGAAGCATCAGATAATCATCATTATCAGTCTGTCATGTTCCCACTGCTGGGACTCAGGCCTTCTCTCAGAGAAAGAGAGAAAGAGAGAGAGAGAGGATAGGCTCTAATCCACCATGTCCAGCATGTTGGTGAATGTCATATGTCTTTAAACTTTTGAGGTTCTTGGATGGTATTGGTTTCCGCACGATGTTTCCTTCACTGTTGTTGAGCGATGGCATCGAAACTACACATAATTTATTTAGGTACTAAATAGTACCTAAATAAATTATGACCTAAATACAATGACTATATATATATAATATATATAATGGTTTCAAAATATTTATCAATATATTTATTCTATATATATATAATATATATAGTCTAATATACTAATGTACTATATATATATAATATATATAGTCATTGATGCCGGTCCATAGATCGAACGAGGTGCCATCAGATTGCAAAGCGCACATGCTACTGCTTGGCCACAATAGCTCTATCAGCACCGCTCTAAAATCTTGAATAATCAAGTAATTTTTCGTCAAACTGTTTTAAAAAATAGAGCTGACGATTGCTCATTTTCCTTAACAATAAATTCTACCTTATCTACCCTTATTCTTTAGAACATTTCCATTCAAAGCGAAACTCCTTATGTTGCGTTTTTCTCCGGTCCTGAAGAAACTGGGCCTTCAGCGTTTTTCGATTAAACTAGGAGTTGAAATTTATTAGACGCTGTGTTCTTTTTTTACATTTTAATAGGTTTCGCAGAGGGTGTCAGTTTTTTGTTCTGTTTTTAGGGTTCCGTACCTCAAAAGGAAAAAACGGACCCCTTATAAGATCACTTTGTTGTCCGTCTGTCCGTCTGTAGTAAGACCTTTTTTCTCAAGAACGCGCTGAGGTATCAATTTGAAATTTATATCAAATACTTGAGTCTACGGTTTCATTCAGCTGTGAATAAATCAAACTTGTAAGTCAACGCGATCAAAAGATAATTATGACCGTTTATGTCGCATATTTTCGTATTATTTGCGATTTCACGAAGGAATCTGAACCTATAGGGTACTTCCCGTTGACCTAGACTCATGTAATTTCGCAAGAAGCAAGGTCTCACATGCAGATGGTTTCCATTGCACATGCAATGGAAAAAAATCCCAAATTTGTTAATTTGATATTACATCACATAAAAAATAACTGATTTGACAAACTTAGATTTTGTAGTTGGTATGTACCTGTTGTCATTCAATATTTCAATCTTTCGTCAACACTCGATTTTCGGGATGGACCTACATACATATTTATTAAGTGTGTACGGAACCCTCAGGGTGCGAGTCCTACTCACAGTTGTCCGGTTTCTTTCGGTTATTAGAACCTTTCGTCAAATTTTATTATTGAAAACGTTGATCTCAATGACGCCAATTATGCCGGACTTCGGGAGGCACAAGAAGTCTGACACTTCAAACCAATTGTGGTATTTTGGTGCAACATTATAAACTAAATTGCATTGTTGTGTTAAGAAAAAATATATATCAAATAATGGATTTCTCAAAACACAGAATGTACCAAATTAAATTGTTATAATGTTTTAAAATAAAATATGTTCACCGTGTTTTAAGCAGATGTTTTTATTCAAAACATTTGGGTTTGACCGCCACCTCACCTGATGTAAATCGATGATAAGATCTACGATGGAGCACACTAACCTTGAAGAAACCGAATTCCAAAAAAACAATATCCGAAACAATATTTGCTTAACTTTCAAGCAACGTTTATAAGTAAGGCCTTAAATCTTTAAATAGAGCGAACAATAAATAATATCCAAAATATTTTGAAACCATTATCCGTATAATCACGTATTTATACGAGACACTACCAAGAAGTTAATTCGGTTATTTACGTGACGGGAACGAAACACGTACGAAACCACGTAACGTAAATTATACGTTATCCCTTCAGGGGGTTAGGTAATCTTGAGAGGCGGTAAAAGGGTAGATTAGGGGGTGAAAGGTGTACTTGGATTTATTTGAGGTTAAGATACGATAGTTTTAGTTAAAAGTAGGTTTGCTTAGGCTGAGTCGCTGGCCTTGGTGTCAGAAATTTTAGGTTTCCTGAAGACCTAGTATTTTTTTATTTCTTAAATATTAAATAAAAAAAAAATAAAAAAAAAAACACATAATAAAATTATACAATACAATAAAAAAACAATACAAAATAATAATATTATACATATTAATATTATTCGTTTTGGTAATAAGTGTAAAATAAACCGGCCAATTGCGAGTCAGGCTCACACAATGATGGTTACAAACCACCACAAAACACAAAAAGTAGTGCAAAAAGATAACATCACGCCCAGACAGTCACCCATCCAAGTACCGACCGCGCACGACGTTGCTTAACTTGGTGGTGAACAGGAGTTCGTTGGCGAATCGCACTTGGCCATTATTTATTATTTTTCTTTAGAGTATTTACTATAATCCGAGAGCCGTGGTAGCCCATTTGGGAGACCGCTAGACTTGAAAGCGTGAGGTCACGGGTTCAAACCCTGGGCCCGTACCAATGAGCTCTTTGGGGTTTATGTACGGATTTTCATACCACTGGCTTTTTGGTGAAGGAAAACATCGTGAGGAAACCTACATACGTACAGAGAAGGAATTCGATGGCGTATGTGAATCAACCAACCCGCACTGGGCCAGCGTGTTGATTATGTCCCTATCACACTTTCGGGCGTAGGCTAAAAGTCCAGCAGTATACTGTTAAAAGGCTGATTATGATGATTTGCTATAATCATGTTTTTGATGCTTGTACGTATAAGGGTTTTTAGATTAGAGAAAATACAAAAATACTTTAAAAAAAAAACTTTTTTGTATGAGGAACCATTCCTTTAGTTTTGACTTTTTGACTTAATTACTATTTCATAGTTTATCTGTCATTACATCATATATTTTGTAAAAAAAAACTGGCTATCTATTACGGGTTGAAAGATACAGCCGTTTAAAGATAATCAAAAAGATAAATAAGGCCCCATTTACATCTTTTGGGCATGGACCTTAAAAAACAGGATGGGTATAGAATCGCTACATTACCGTACTTTTTGGGTGACAACATATAACTTTCTACCACTTGTGTAAGCTCATCAAGCATGACTGTAATTTTGGATCCTTCCGGTCAAAACATTATGTTCGCAACGCCGGACGCCACACCACGTGAAACTTATGGACGCTTGTTCCGATCTGCCATTATCCTGCTCACTCCTGATGCGTAGGTCTTTAACGAATTTCAGGGGTTTTCCCGGCACTGGCTACCTCGCCATTTCATCAGTGTCCACGCTGCACCGCCGACTTACTACGGCCGCACGCCAGAGCTACCACCCTCGCTGTCGGCCACGCTGGTCATATACCGGCCGCACTCGAACACTTCGCTCCACTCTGCCTGGTACCCTCGCTGCAGGCTACGGTGGTCATACACCAGCCGCACTCGAACACTTTGCACCACGCTGCCCAGCACCCTCACTGCTGGCCACGCTGGTCATACACCGGCCGCACTCGAACACTTCGCTCCACGCTGCCCGGCACCCTCGCTGCCGGTCACGCTGGTTATACAACAGCCGCACTCGAACACTTCTCTCCACGCTGCCCGGCACCCTCGCTGCCGGCCACGCTGGTCATACACCGGCCGCACTCGAACACTTCGCTCCACACTGCCCGGCATCCTCGCTGCCAGCCATGCTGGTCATACACCGGCAGCACTCGAACACTTCCCTCCACGCTGACCGGCACCCTCGCTGCTGGCCACGCTGGCTGCACGCGCGCGGCGGTGTCTCGCTTTGCATTCACCTTGAAAAAATCCCCTAATGCGGTTGAAACTATAGTCAGAGTAACCAGCTTAATCTTACGTGAGTAATTCCCATGTAATATAAATAAAATTATATAACTGTTATAAATATTAAAGCTCTACCATAATCGATGAGCATACCATTTCCCAAATAGTTCCAAAAGGAACAAAAACTCCGACCTCGTCTAATATCAGACGACACGGGTGGACAGTGATGAGGGCTCAATTAAGCCGCGCGAGCGTGTCGGTGACACTTTTAGACGCGTGTCACGCTCTCTGCAGATTTATAATCTGTGCACAAATTTTTATGAACGTTTTTATCTTGCGCTACTTCAATTCAAATTCTCGAATGTATGAAACGGGTGCGAAATCAAACTTTTACGCTTTCCTGTCTCTTGCTGGTCTCATCGATTCCCTTCTGAGACTGATAAATCTGAGTAAAAATGTCTTTCTAACACACTGTTTTAAACTATCACGGTTGTTCACTAAACAGTGGAGGGGAGACAGTCTTCCCGTGAACATGGTGCATGTAACTGCACCGAAATATCGGGAGCTCATTCCACAACCTTACCACGGTAAATAATCATATGTCATTCTAACTTATAATTTGGCCTTTTCTCTATTTTCTCTTCTTGAGAAGAACAATATATCAGAAGGGAATACAATTTACCACCATTAGCAGTTCACTCTATTTAGTAGCAGTAATTACACTACTTAGTACATACGTCTTGTGTCAAGCGACATTTTGGTATATGCTCTCTAAGTAACTAAATTTCGAGAGCCTTATAGGGAAGGGCCCAAATGAAATGGGTGTCGCTTAAACGACTAATTAATAATGATAGTACGAACGGATGCGTGTAATTTAGTTACGAGGAAAGTTGTGTTACAAATTTATGGCATAGAGAGATAAAACGGAAATTGGTACTCAACTGAGTTTTCCATTTTCTTATTTAAGGCTCAATTAAACACTTACGCACGTTTTCAAAATTTTTGAAGATAAATCCTAGATTAGCCATCTATTTTGTTTCAGTAATATAGTCGTGAAAAAAGAGTTTTACTTACAAACATGGTAGGTAGGAAGATTATGAAGCGGCTGTTGCCATTGAATCCAATTATCTATAGCTTACTGATTGAAATTATACAATTAAAAACCGGCCAAGTGTGAGTCGAGCTCGCGCACTGAGGGTTACGTACCACAATAAAATTTTATAATGAAATTCCCAGTTATAACATAGTAATGAACACTTATCACCGACTAGCACTTGGGCATTTTTTATTATTTGTTGTTATAATTTAGAGTATGTAGTATAATCATGTTAAGTTTGACGCTTTTAACTATTACCGTTTTTACATTAGAGCTAATACAAAAATGTGTAAAAAAGAATGTTTGTTGTATGGGGACCCCCCTTTTGTTTTTACTTTTTGACTTTTTTATTATTTTTTAGCCAAATCACAATAACATTACATATTCTGTGAAAAATTCAACTAGCTATCTATTACGGTTCGTAAGATACAGCCGTTAATAGGTTGGAAAGACAGACGGACCGACAGACAGACAGACATCGTAGGCTTAGTAATAGGGTCCCGGTTTAGGGAACCCTAATAATGTTATGCTGTTCGTTCATAATCACATTATTTATGATTTCTGATGGCACGCGAGCGAAACCACGGAGCGCACTTAGTTTGAAAATAATAATCGAAAATCTCACTAGTGTAATACTGAAAAATATTACAAAACAGCTTAAACTCACGCGAGTTTTGATGAATTAATTGTACTACTGCTAATATTAATACTACTGCTATAATAAAAACATCCTTCAAAAATCATTACAATAAACATTTGAAATTCAATTCGGCAAAGTCTGAAAGCAATAAAGATCAGTAATGACTGTATTTGAAAACTAATTTATAATATTGAGTCGCAAAACTCACAAATCCCGTCGTAATCCCGAATACTCGATGGCTATTTCACCTGAACACAAACTCATTGTAAAATATGTCTGAAATAAAAAACAGCGCGTCAATATTCATAGAATAACATAATTTTATATTATGGATAGTTTATATGAATTTTTATATAACTTTATATGAATCTTTATATATGAAACTTTTCACACATTTTATTTATATTACACGGGAATTGCTCACGTAGGATTAAGCCGGTTACTGCGACTATATTATAATAGTTTCAATCGCATTAGGCGGTCATTTTCAAGGTGAATGCGCGCGCGCGGCTGCGTCTCGCTTTCTACGATTGATTGCGGTTGAAACTATATTACGCACGTGGTGGTATTAACTAGGTTACGCACGTGTTTGAAGTTATGTAAGGGGTAATTATAAGGGCCCTGTAAGATACTGAAAGGTGAAAAGGAAAGGAAATGGTATAGACTCGCCCGTCCTGTCTTGGTCATAAAAATGTTTTTCCGGGATAAAATACTTTTATTCCGGAAAATTGCAAGCAAAACCAGAGAGCTCCATTTATCAATAAGTCGGTTGTGAAATGCGACAAACTGTAAAGTTTAGTCGTTAATCACTCAGAAGTCGCATTTCGTTCGAGATAGCAGACGACTTTATGTTACTTAAAGTTTGGGCAATCGAAACTCGACGGCCTGAGGTCGTGACGCCCTAAGGGTCCTATTAAATTTTTTGACGAAAACTGGATCGAAAACGGGATTTTTAGTATAATTTTTCTTACAACTAATAAGATCTGTAGAAAATTCAGTTGCTGTATTAAATAGATCGGTATTTTTATTGATTTATTGTATTTTATTAATTCGGCCGTTTTGCTAAATCGTTTCTTAGCAGACTTCTATAATTCTTCTAATCTACTTGCCGTATTGCAGCTTAATAATTACAAAACTTTCAACACAAAATCAAACCCCCGTTTTACCTCTTTGATCCGTCTACTTCAGATTTTGGTAAAACTCAATATATCCATTTTATTTATATTACACGAGAATTACTCACGTAACCGGTCACTTCAATTATAGTTTCAACCGCATTAGGCAGTCTTTTTCAAGGTGAATGCACGCGCGTGGCTGCGTCTCGCTTGGCACTACGGATCGCCGTAAGGCGCGCACGTGATGTCAACGGCAACTGATTGGGTGCGGGGGAAGAGAAATATGTTGCGCCGCCGCACACTGGAACTCTTCCTCACTCGAATCTTCCTGCGTGTCGGGAATACTCCAGCACGTGGAGATCACCACGTTACCACCAGTCCCACGCTCACTCCCACGAACTCCATGAAGACACGGTCTCCAAGTCGCGGGCAGGTTCCATCCTCCATCAACCTGACACCGATTGCTGAAGGGGCGAGGTAAACACGTATTGCACACTTATTTACGGGATATTTACCGTGGTAAGGTTGTGGAATGACTACAGTAAATATCCCGTAAATAATCATACAACCTTAGTGAACAACCGTGATAGTTTAAAACAGTATAATATTCTTACTAGTTCTACAAACGCAAACTTCAATACTGAGCGGCACACAACTGTAAACGATATGCCCATAAGCCATCAAATGGACGACTAAGTGTGGTGTAAGTGTTAAAGTGGGCTGTAGCTATATTACGCTTCCGTTTATTAATTTATTTCTAAGTATTTACACACATAAAAATAGCCTTGCATATTGCTTAATTTGAATGCTCTTACATAATTTCATTGCTTAATTTCAACGGAAATTAAAATAAAATACACGCGACAATCCGAGAAATAGGCCGATGACGATTAATACATTTTAAAATTAAATCGAGTAAAGCCGCGAGCCACGGCTATGGAAGTATAATAATAATAGTAAAGTCCCGTATTTATAATCGGGCGACATTGGTCTTATCATTAGGCAGTTGGACGGTGTCCAAGTACATCATTAATGTTTCCCGTCGCTACACTGTACCATATTTATAAATATACCTACATTATAATATTATTTACTAGTTTCGGCCCGTTATTTCACTGGCTATCCTACATATACGACCATTTGTAGCTATTTAATTTTAGGGTTAGGGTCAAAGTCTGGATCGTAAAATGTTTGTGTAAACGAAATGAATAGGTTTCTTCTAGGCAAGCGTGCTCCATCGTAGGCCGCATCATCGCTTAACATCAGGCGAGTTGGCGGCCAAGCGTAAGCCTATTTATAAAAATAATAATAATAATACTATTGAAAAATGTCTGTGTAGGTGAAACGTCTTAAGGCGAGATTTTTCCACTTACCACAAACGACCATAAGACTTAATATTTTGTATTAAAGTCGCATTTAATACAGCAAACCATGGCGCTTACACACAGTCGTGCGTTTCGCTACTTTTATTTTTAAGGGCTTCCTATTTTTCGAAAAGTAAAGCCGTGATGTAAAATGTACCTTTGCGGTTTCATCATTAATTATAAAACCTATGTATTATATTATCGTAGAAATAATTTAATAACTAGTATTTAAATGTAACAAAAAAAAAACAGGGAGAAAAGTGCAAATCCGTGTTACTTAAATTTTTTTTTCTTTCGAGCAAAATGTCCTTTATCTTGTTACGGTCTTTGGGGTTTCCTATATAAAACATTAAATTTTGATATGACATTATATAAGTATGCGCTTTTGAGTCAGTGCATGTAGTGGAGCTAATTATCGATACAAATATCTTAGTTTTTCGATACTTACTACCCGAAATATTATGTATATCTATCAAATAAAAAAAAACAGCAAATATTTTACTATTTTATGTCCTTTCACCTTGCACGTATATATATATATATAATTATATATATATATATACGTGCAAGGTATATATATATATATATATATATATATATATATATATAATTATATATATATATATATATATTAACGCGGATACTTCCGCGTTTGACCACCAACTCGCCTGTTGGTAAGCTGTTGGTAATATTTTATTTATTTTTTAATTAAAAACAATACGCACGCGCGTGCTTTTGTTTGACCGCCACCTGGCTTGACGTATGGTCTATGATAGAGCACGCTTGCCTAGAAAAAACAGTTTTTGAAGTTGTACTTCTTATGCGACTTGCAACAAGGTTGCGTTAAACGTTTAACGCTACCATGTTGGGGGAATTTTTCTCTCTCGTATGGTTGCGAAATGCGTATCCTTTTTAACTACCAGATCCGGTAGTGTAATGGTGTCACTAATGGATTGAGAAGCCTGAGGAGCTTCTCGAGAAAAGCATGTTTTTAAATTGTTGATATTTTTCCCTAGTTATAATTTGAGGGTTCCTTGTTGAAGTATAGCTTCTTGCGCTATTTTTATTATTATTATTATTTTAATTAAAAAATTCTGTTAACTGACAAGACATTAACGTTGGCTGTAATTATGCAAGCTATACTAATAGTTTGTTAATAATGTTAATACATAATCATCAAACCATATCATCATAATAAAAACCGCAACTTCGGAAAAAAGGGTTACCGATAATGTTAATTATTATTCAGGTTATCTCATACCAAAGTTCATCTAAATCTTTCGACCAAACATTACGGAATTGAATTTTAACTGACTTCAGGAGAAATAGATTCTCAACCCGTATTTTTAAATGTTTTTACGCTGATTACTCTGAAACTTGTGTACCAATCTACATGCTAATATTTATAAAAAAAGCTTTCTATTTGGGCCCACTTAAATTCCAATCATTCAAATGTTCTATAATACTCATAATCATCATTATCATTTCAGCCATAAGACGTTGACTGCTGGACATAGGCCTCCCCCATCGATCTCCGAAAGGGCCGGTTGGAAGCAGCCTGCATCCAGCGTTTCCCTGCGGTCTCTTTTAGGTCGTCTGTCCATCTTGTGGGTGGATGTCCTACGCTGCGGTTACCAGTCCGTGGTCTCCATTCGAGTACCTTATACACTATTATATTCTTACTACACTATTATACTAGTATTATGTACACTATATAAATTTATTGAAATCGGTTATCTTCCATCTAAAACACGTGTTTCCAATACTATTAACGTTTTATGATCCCATTTCTGAAGCCACAGCTTGTTTAGAAACCGCTTTCTGAATCACGGATAGAGTTAATGCATTCTGGCAATGTACCTATTTTAATGTTATCTTTTAATAGTAATGATTTTCTAAACATAATGATATCAAGTAATATTTTTTTTGTTACCATGATAGAATAAAAAAAAAGAAATAGAATAATATAATATATCATTATATTTGTATATAATATATTATTATATTCTATTTATATTATAAAATATAATAATGTTTGAGCATTTGGACTGTCTTTAGACCTTCAACGATCTCTGGACAGTCGAACTGTATTTGTAGTATTAGTATTAGCTTGTATTTTGTTTAGAATTAAAACATGTCAAATATTTAAATGTTGCACGTATACCCGCGTCGGTCTCACGAACCGATTTTCGCCGAAACGTGTTACTTCGTCGTGCTACCTCATAAAATGAAGCTAGCAACAAATCAAGTAGCTAGCAAAAAGCACAAACTTCCGGCATTGGAAGAATCCAAGAGTGGAACTCCTTGCCGTTGTTTCCTGAGAACTACAATACTTCTAGTAAAGTTCACTAATTCTTCTAGGTCAACGTGTTCCATCCTCGGCCGCACTGTCGTTTACCATCAGGCGAGTTGGTGGCCAAACGAAGATCTATTCTAAAAATTCTATTCAATTCTAAAAAAACTAATAAATAATTGTGTGAAAAAGTGTTTCGTCGGTGTCACAGACCAAGACGCAATTAGAAGGTTAAACTACTTATTTTTTAATCTATGAATAGGCTTGCGTTTGACCGCCAACTCGCCTGATGTAAAGCGACGAAGCGGTCTACGATGGAGCACGCTTGCCTAGATAATGCGATAGCCTTAAATCTGCGCTTAACATCCAAAACGATATTTGTCGACAGTTTTCAAAAAACAGGTAGGTTATCTTTAGAATAACACAGGAAATAGTGTAAAACAATTTTCGTTGATCTATACTAATATTATAAAGAGAAAAGATTTGATTGTTTGTTTGTTTGTTTGCATTGAATAGGCTCCGAAACTACTGAACCGATTTGAAAAATTCTTTCACTGTTGGGATGCTGCACTATCCCCGGTTGACATAGGCTATATATCCCGGCTTCGCCCGGGCGAAGCAGGGGCGGCCTACTAGTATTTTATAAGATGGCAGAGGAAATAGAAAAAAACTCGTCAATTTTTTTTTCTCTCTTCCGTCATCCTCAAAAATATTAGCATGATGATTTTACCTACCTTTCCGTGAAGTTTTTTCAAGGGTCCCGTACCCACAGGGTAAAAACGGTAACCTATAACCTATACCTATGTTCCTTATTACTAAGCCTACGATGTCTGTCTGTCCGTCTGTTTCACTGTCCTACATATTAACGGCTGTATCTTTCGAACCGTAATAGGTAGCCAGTTGAAATTTTCACAGAATATGTAATGTTATAGCGGATTAACTAAGAAATTAAATTAAGAATTTAAATTTAAGATAGTTTTTATTTTACTAATAATTCATAATAAAAATTATACAATGTAAAAAAAAAACTAAGAAATAATAAAAAAGTCAAAAAGTAAAAACGGAAGGGGTTGACGGAACGGGGGGTGTTGTAGTACCCATACAACAAACGTATTTTTTTACGTATTTTTTAATAAGCACTAATGTAAAATCGGTAATACGTACAAACGTCAAACTTGGAATTATTATAGTACACGCTCTAAAATATAACAAAAAATAATAAATAATGGCCAAATGCGAGTCTGTGACAAGTTTCGTTCACTAAAAACATATAACTCGTTATTTCGTTTTAAAATTTTGTGGTGGTAAGGAACCCTCAGAGCGCGAGCCCGACTCGCACTTGGCAGGTTTATTTTAAGACAATATTTATACTTATCTTAATTCAACCGCAATTCTTATTTCAAAAACGAATTGTTTACACAAACCTACATCAAGCTTTTACATATCAATACAAAAAGACATGACCATCCAGCGACATAAATTCCGATAAAGCATAAATCGCTAAGCTTCACCAAAAACATACTTTTGCCAACTCGAGATCCTTACATTTATAAGAATAGGGATGAAAATGGGGAATTTCATTGCGATTTTTAAGTATGTTTTTTGGAACTTACGTGTGGTCTTCTCTCGCACATTTATCATTTGTCAAGCGTGAGTCGGTTCTAGAGCGGCGCACGTGAATACTCGGGCTTATACTTTAACCGCCGACGTGGAAAGAGAGATGTTATAAGTTTAAAGTGCATCTGCGTGTCTGTCTGTATCTCTGTGGCATAGAAACTCCGAAACAGCTGTGCCCTTTTTTTAAAGACGACTGCACATACAACACACTTAACACACACATACATTTACATATATTTTTGGACATAATATGACCAAAATTGCTATTTAGTATTTGTTTTTTCGTCGTTTATTCACTGAAAAGCATATTTTTCTCCGTAAGCAAAGTATCCGTTGCTTGTTCTCATGATGACCTAACTTCATCATTCTGTAGTGTGAGTATGTATGTAGCGTTAAGTAAGTTATAGTCTAAGTCAGCATAATTGCGTAATTAACTACTTATGATTGTAATATTTTAATATTGAGGTAATAAAGCATGTGTACTTGAACTGTGCGGACGTCTTTATAATATTCGACGTAAACTCCCTCCCTCTTCGATGTAGAACCACACATAACTAATCTACACAATACAATTCATCATCATTTCAGCCATAGGACGTCCACTGCTGGACATAGGCCTCCTCCATTGATCTCAAAAAGGGCCGGTTGGAAGCAGCCTGCATGTAACGTTTTTCTGCGGTCTCTTTTAGCTCGTCCGTCGATCTTGTGGTGAACGAAGCTGCGCTTACCGGTCCGTGGTATATATATACCATAGTCATATTATTGAAGAGATCATAATGTTTCAAGTTTATAATAAAAAAAATAAAAAAATTACCCTGCGTTATAACTATCGAAAGTTTATTATTATTATTAGCAAGCGTTCCCTTTGATAATATATGGTACACGCTACCTCAATATCAAATTATATCTTAACCAGTTCATTTATTTATTTATATAAAAAATATACTATATATTTTTCATGTAAATGAGAGTGCGAATACGATACGGTCCTTGTACGATGAAAGTATATTTTTCTGATATTGGAACTTTGTGCGGTGCTTCTTTCAACGGCAGTGCTGTACGATAAAAACCGTATCTATCAAAATGTTATAGCCTCTGCAAAAGTGTACAACTGTCCCCGCCCTATGGATCAAAGTTTCATAAATCACTGGAGATTTGCATGTGGACGTCCCCCTCTCTCGCAGCTCATCATTTTGAGTCGAATAAGCCCATTCCGTATTCGGGATATATCATTCGGACATCGCCGGATTCTATGAATATTCACTTCTTTTTACACAAATACTACTAGTAGTTTAACACTGTTTTAAACTATCACGGTTGTTCACTAAAGTTATATTCCACTACCTTACCACGGTAAATATCCCTTAAATAATCATATAACTTTACTAGTCGTTTGCCCCGAACTGAGTGTGACCTTGCAACTCCTATAAATTACAAAACCCAGGGCAGATTTTTTTCTGAATTATTTGAATTAAAAAAATTGTATTGGAATGAAATGCTTACGAAATTTCATGACGATCTGATCAACGGTTCCACTCAAGTAATTATAAAATTTTGTTATTTTTCCTTCATAAGATTGAAAAACTTTCTTAAATAGTCCAGACTGGAAAACAAGAAAATTAAGATTGTGTTTGGCTTAACAACTTAACATTTATTATGTTATTTAACATAGAAATGTTAAAATAATAAGAAATGTAGTAAGAATGTGTGTAGAAATGTTTTATTATAGAAACTCACGGTTTTCACACATTATATTTATATTACACGGGAAGAAATGTTTGCTGACCTAATACAACTCTCACGCCTTTCCATTGCACAAAATATTGCAGAGTCCATTTGTTTAAAAATTTACCTCTAAACATACAGTCAATACCAATGGTGAACTAAAGCAAAGCACAGGCTCGTTTACCAAGCTCCAATCTGTTTATTTATTCCACAGATAATAACCAAAGCCGAGATGGCAGCAACTTAGCAGCGTGATACTAACTTCGTCCTGATATCATACGCCATGGTGGTAGTCATTTGACTATTCAACAATAATAGGGATCCTTACTAAAACTCCAATAATGTAACCCAAGGTGTAAAAAAAAATAAGGTTTACACCCGTGCGAAGCACGCACGCCGTTGCTAGTTTAATATTATAAAGATGAAAGATTTGATTGCTGTTTGTTTGTGTTCATTGAATAGGCTCCGAAAATTACTTATTACTGAACCGATTTGAAAAATTCTTTCACTGTTGGGATGCTACACTATCCCCGGGTGACATAAGCTATATTATATATATAAAAAATAGGGATCCTTACTAAAACTCCAATAATGTAACTCAAGGTGTAAAAAATAAGACTAACACCCGTGCGAAGCCGGGATGCGTTGCTAGTACCACATAAAATCATTATAACTTTATTCTGTCCATCCATCTGTCTGTCCGTCCATCTTTTCATCAATCCTAATATTTATTTGTGTACCGTATAATATCTATTGTTATTAAAAGTGTATGTGTAAATGCATGAAACTTTGCACAGTTACGGTTTTAATATAGGTCTCAATTGTAAAAACATTTAAAAATAATTATCCATTTTAGAGGTGACTCTAGTACACGTGAAATGCCACTGAGCTGAGCGTAGCTAAGTTAATTTTTATTTCTAAAACCACCAATACTGAACAATTAATGTGACCACCACTAATTAGTTTTGGCTACGGGATCCTTCCTTGCGTGTCTTGACACACTTTTGGCCAGTTATTACTAATGAATCCCTTACCCACTCTCTCATTTTACTACTAAGATCTGCACGAGTGTCACGGCACGGACAAGATTTGATATTTTGAAAACTCCTTAAAAATCGGGTTAATTTAAAACACTGTTGTAAACTATCACGATTGTTCACTAAAGTTATATACACACACGTTACATGTTGCATGTAACTGCGCCGAAATTTTGGGAGCTAATTCCACAACCTCACCACGGTAAATATTCCGTAAATAATCATATAACTACGGGTTCATTTATATTTTGTGTCATCTCCTTCTAATACTCCGTGATTCGTGCTCCCCCATGTGCCTCCTATGGACATAGCTACAAATATCAAGTCAGTTCCTTCTGACATCCCGGTTCTAGTGATCTGCAAATAAAGCGAACGCAGAGAGCGCTCCGATGATTGTGAATGCTAACCTAGATTTGTGCCGATTTTAGAATATTTCAAGTTTGTGAGGGCGTATTGCAACGGTAACAACGACTATTTTAGAATAATTTTCACATACAGTCACATTACAAAACAAAAATTTCTCATATATAAAAAAATATTTTCACAAATTATTAGCATTGCAAGTACCGTTCTTTATCGATCGTCAAATTCGATAAAATGCGATAGAATCGATCGTAGCGAGTACTGTACAAATGGAATGTTCTGAGGTAGCAAGAATAAAAAAACTGAATAAAAAAACCCCCTTCTTTTTTGAAGAGGGTTCAAAAAAGTTATAATGAAAATACATACCTATACTTTGGCGATGCTTTACAATTTTCTTCATCATCAGCTATAAGACGTTCACTGCTGAACAAGCCAGCCATCTGCTTCCACTGGATGCCCGCGACTCTCACAATGTCGTTGGTCCATGTAGTGGGAGGCCTTCCTACGCTGTGTCTTCTGGTTCGTGGTCTCCACTCAAGAACCATTCTTCCCTATCGGTTATCGGTTCTTCGAGCGATGTGGCCTGCCCATTGCCACTTCAACATGCAAATTTTAACAGCTATTTCTGTACCCACGACATAAAAACAAAAAAAAATTGCAAGTTGAAATGGCAATGACAGGCCACATCGCTCGAAGATCCGATACCAATGGCGAAGAAAGTTTCTTGAGTGGGACCACGAACCGGAAGACGAAGCGTAAGTAGATATTTTTCTTACTAAAATGATAAAACTGTCCAATACAATATCTGTACAATATTTACGCAGTATAATTTCAACATGCTTGGAACAGTCGCAAAGCAAAACTCCTTGCAATAACACCAGATTAGTTTCCAAATCAAAATGCGTGGGTTACTTCATTCAACCCAGTAGTTGGCAGCAAAATGCATTCGAACAAACAAAACATCAAGAACAGACATAAAACTGCAGTAAACCTTCAAGGATGGAACGTTAGACTGCAGCATCAATGGGGCATAAAACAAGCCTCGCTTCGAATGTGCAGTGGAGCGCTGACGATATAAAACTCTTGGAAGTCAAGTTCATTTAAAGTTATTTGATTTGAGCTGATCTACATTAAATTGGTAATAAAATGTTGAAACAAACAAGAATACACTAAATAAAGTCTTATCTACAGGGTTATGCATATAAACTGTACTAAGTCGAAAGGAGGTCACTGCGCACATAATTGTGAACAACTTTTAATATGGAACCAACCCTATAATCACGAAAAAAATATCTGCTGTTCCATAGAAAATGGTTATGGATACTAGACAAAATGTATGCAAGGAAATGAAATGATTTTTTTTATTATCCGTATTTGCATCGATAACTATATGGACTAGCTGTTTCCTTTCGGCTATTAATAGTCTATATGCATAACCCCGTACCTATATCAACAGCGACAATTTTGATTTTGTTTTATTATAGTGATATCAAACAAATTTCAAAGTACCTTTTTTTTTTCTATTTCCTTACCCGACAAATATGCTGTTCTGTCCAAACAAATTTGATTACTTAAAACACTTTCAGTTTTTCCGGGTAAATTTCCATTTTTTTTCTCTATCTGTTCAATCTCTTAACCATGAGTTAGCAAGACACTGCCAAACCTAATACAAAATGTTTTTAATACTGCACAAAATATGACATAAATTGCAGAGAAAGAACATAAAATTGCAGTAAACTACAGCTTGTTTCAAAGTCTCGTCATACTAAAGGGCGATAAAGTCTAAATCAAGTTACTGGGTGAACTTTGTACGATGGAATACTTATAATATAAAGAAGAGGTTGACTTTGGAAAAGGATATTTTGTATATAGTTCTATTAATGTATATCTATACTAACATTATAATATTATATGGTTTGTTTGTTTGCATTGAATACGGTCCGAAACTACTGAACCGATTTGAAAAATTCTTTCATTGTTGGGAAGCTACACTATCCCCGGGAGAAATAGGCTATATTATATATTCAAAAAAAATAAGGATCCTTACTAAAACTCCAATAATGTAACCCAAGGTGTAAAAAAATAAGATTTACAATTTTAAGTTTACGTGCTTGACAGTTCTAAGACAGGACAACGTATGTCAGGTCAGCTAGTAGTTATATAATTATGTTAAATTTGATGAAACTTCCTTTGATGAGCACAAAACCCGATTTTCTCACCGGACTCACCCGCAGTCTTCAGTCAGCTCGTGACCACGTTCATTGTAACATGGCAAACTGTTGCTGATAATGATATTGACACCTATCACTTGAACATCAGTCTGTAAATGTATTGATATGTTAAATATGTACCAAATAATAACAGTTATAACTACGTTCACCAGTATAACATAAGACACCATAATTTAATCAGTCTAATCAAGGACATTGAATGGTGGCTCAATCTAACACATCAATCTAACAAACTAGTCTAGCGTGGGTTCCGTTCCCCCATAGTTACAATCTGGGTGTCTTCAAATCACGAGTGAATCGGTTTCTTCTAGGCAAGCATGCTCCAACGTAGACCACATCGTCGTTTTACATCAGGCGAGTTGGCGGTCAAATGCAAGCCTATTAATAGATAAAACAAGCAACAGAAATATAGCGGAAACGTCGATTGAAAGGTAATTTTTTTTTTACCTGAACAAAATAATGCCCGATAATTCCTGATAAACATTAAAACGTGCAATGACGTGAAACTGTGATAAGTGAGACATAAAACTGCAATAAAGCCACAACCCTAAAAGTGCAACTTTCAAAGTCACGTACGTTCGTCGCTATCAGTTCAAGTTTGTGCCAATAAATTTGGCGTGTCCAAAGTTGGTAAATTATTGGGTTATGGGGTGGAATTTTAGTTTGTTATGGCTTATTTTAGCATAGTGGTGCTTTTATCTGAAAAAGTAGATAGATATACGTCTATAAAATATTTATTGTGCTTACTACTTCTTGAAATTAAAGTTACTAGCACTAGTTTATATTATTTTTTCCTTGTATGTAGGAAATACATACAAACTACGGCCACAAGTGACCACCCTATAGCTAAAAGTTATAACTGCCTGAATAAGTGTTCCTCGATAATTATAATCTCGGTGTCTACAAAACGCAAGTGAATCGGTTTCTTCTAGGCAAGCGTGCTCCATCGTAGATCATATTGACGCTTAACATCAGTTGAAGTGGCCTTCAAATGCAAGCCTAATACAAAAATAAATAAACATGATCTCTTTTAACTAGACAGATTGGTATATTCCACTTTGGTCACTTAGGTGAAGTAGAAGACTAGAACCATTGATGTAAGTAAATAACTAGCACTTAATCTTTTGATACTTCTTTGTGTTTGAGAAAAACAAATTAATACGAAACCATTTTCGTTTATTTTGCAAAAAGCATATTGATTACACGCACATAGTAGGTAATACCTAAGGGTTAATCTCACCATGCATCATGATTTGAAATTTCAATTAAATAACTTATTGAATACAATTAAATTGTTAATTTCATTTATCACTGGCGTTCAAACAATATATACATCATTAAATATAATTACGAACAAAATGTAATATTAAATTACTAAGTTATAGTTATTTTATGTGATATGATTAATATTAGACGTAAAACATAATAAAATCTGTGATAGTGCATATAATATTATAACAAAATTGGTAACAATGTTTAAACTATCACAGTTCATCGAGGACTTTTACATAAAATATATATGAGAAACAACATCGCAGATGAAAAACAAAGAAATCAGTAACATAAAACATAACTTGCCACTTATCAATAAACAATATTAAAAATCTGAAAAAATAAACATAACATCTACTGTATGCCAGGAACTTGCATGTAATTTTTATTTTATTTTATTCGTCAACTCAATTCAACTTAATTTCATAATAACACATATTCTGTCAACGTCAAAATTTTCATTTGCTTAGATGTCTGCAGATGTGTCGTGGGGTTGAAGTTTGACAATTTGAAGTGACTTATTATAAAAATCAAGATAATAATGTAATTATATAAAATTAACATTGTCTTTCATAATAATAACATAATATGTAACATTTTTTAACATTAAATATTTTTTGTTAGTAAACACAACGTAAAATTGAGCATGAAAATAAATGTAAATGTAGAACAATTAAAAGTGTATGATAACGTTTTCATAAATAATTTTATACCGCGTTTGCACTAAAATAATATAGATGCAAAAGACAGTTCCAAAATTCTCTACATATTCAGAACTACTTAGCATTAGTTATTTTTACATTTAAATTACATATTGCTGTCTTTATATTAATGTCTAAGTCTCTTTGCTAGGGAACTTTAGCTATACTGTGAAATATTTTTTATCATTTTATAATATTATGTTTGCTAATGACAAAATATTATTTACAAATACTGAATTCGACACTGATCTACAACAATGAATCTCTAACACGTATTATATTTTTGAAAGATGAGCTAGTTGACAGTCAAACAAAAATATTGGACGGATTGGAAAAAAAACAGAGAGTGATTAATATTATGAAAAAAAATATATGTAAAGGACAGAAAACAACAAGTTCAGAAGAAAACAACTGAACTGCAGTGCTAAGATCTGTCTGCGGTCAACTGCGGTGGGGCTAAACATCCATATAAAGTGGACAGTGTAGTGTCATATAGAAAATTGAAAACACCGCTGATTATCATCAACGATTGACTCGACAAGAATAAGAAGAATAAATATTAAAGTTAAGATAAGGCTGAATGACATTGAAGCGTATGCATAATATTACGAATGATAAAATGTTGGGAGAGGGATCTAATAATTTATAGTCATATTAAACAAATTGGTCACAGTTATATAGTTATTGCTATAAAAATATATTAAATACTTAAGTGTAATTTTACTTTGGAACAATCATTTATTGCGCGTTCAATTTGGACTTAGTTATATTATTCAATAATTATCTCATAATATATTTATAAATGCATACGCTAATTGTCAACCAAGTTCTTGGTAGAAAATGAAATGATGAAGATTTTTCGCACAATTTTTACAGAAACATCATCGAAGAACAGGATATATTACAAAATTTTAGTTGAGTTAGTTAAGTTGTAATATCTAACGAAGTCACAACCATATATTATTACTTCTTTTTTATTTACAGCCTGCACATACCCTATTCTTGGGTTAAATATAAAACAATATCAATCAATGGCTACATTTACAATATAAATATTGTATTTAAAATTTATTTTATTTTCTAGTTTCCTAAATTTTTACAATGTTGAGCCTAGACGATTACTTAATTAAAAGGAAGACACATTGAATTTTCACTAGCAAAATGTTAAATCATTATTGATTTACAAATAAATTACTCTTGAATTAAATCAGAATGATATAATTCTGAAATTGAAATTGAAATTGTGTTGTATACTTAACATACATTTTGGTAAGAATATTTTGCATGAAATTATACAAAGAGCAAAATTTATAACTCAAGAATTTGCGATCATACATAAATACATGTTGTAATTAGTAATGAAACAATAAATAATATACGTTTTATTATGTAATATGCTTGAAAATCAACAACGTTTAAACATTACGATTCCGAGAATGCGGAAATTCAAGCAATCAGTTACATTTCACAATGACAAGAAAGAATATAAGACCAAGAAGAAACATAGGACTAGAAGTTGACCCGAAATTTTTGAAATCATTTACTTAGAAAAAATAATTGTTGGTGTTAGAATAGGCCTTTGCCATGCTTAAATGTAAACAGCTCCGATTATGATAAACTTTTAGCTGTTTAAAGTGCGTCAAAATAAATAGTGATTCTTTGATAAAAGCAAATATTACACCATGATGACCAGCCTTTCAAATATTTAAATAATATCCATTCAGATATTGCAAAGTTGAGTTAATACAAACATTAACACTAACACACATACATTTGCATTAGTATAATTATTAGTTTTGATGATGATTAACGGCAGTATGTTTATGTTTCCACGAATTTCAAGTCAAGTTCCAGTGAAGTTTACGTACTAATTTTGCTGCATTGGTAAATGTTAATATTCTCATTATATCTATATTATTTGTTTGACACAACACTGACACACCAAATCTAACAGAATTGTTATATTAGTTAATTATAGCACATCAATAATAAATTTTATTTTTTAAAATTGTTTTTTTTTCTATTGAAGCGTTATTTGTCCCCATATTTTTACCGTATCTTCCTATTCTATTTTATAAATATTTAATCACTATAATTAAGTTCTACGCTAAGATTTGACTATTGAAATTATTAGTTTATTCCTAAAAATATAATTCACACTTTGTGTGAACTTAAGAACTAAGAATCTAGTATAATATTACCTAGTTTCAGCAGCATTATATTGCTCAAAATAAATTTTCGATACGACAGTTTTTTGTACCTCATAAACTTAAATAACTAGTATTTTGATCTATTGATTATTCTGATAATAATCACAGTAACTATTATTGGTAATTTAGTTGTCACAAATTGTAAATCTATACTTTTCTGTTATAAGGTACCTATAATAACATACAATGCTTTGGCCTCTTTTGAAATACTTACAAGTATACACTTTTAGGCCTTCAAATCTAGCCTAACTAAATACTTCTGATTTTCCGTTTGGATGACTAAGTTGATATTTGTTATATGGAATGATACTATCATTTACGACCTCTATGTGTATTCAATTTCAATTTAATCTAATTACATTTATATTACTAAAGAAACATAGGAACATAGGAAATTAATCACATGAGAGTATGATAATATCATCTAGTTATATATTATGATAATTTTATATACCATTATAACTCTATATTATTATTCTGAAAACTATTTAGAGGTATATACATTTTATGACTTCTCTATATATTATTAGTGAGAAAGTGACACTTAAAAAGAGTTCTCTTTATTTTATAAAATTTCTTACTATGTTAAAATGTACAGTCATAAAATATTTCAACGTAAATTATAACTCATTATAATTAATATTTCACATGAAATAATATTTTAGGTCCACTTAAATCCCCAAAAAACGTAACATTTTGTGCCTTATAAAGATAGAAATAAATTTATATAAGTGTACAAATTAAATACTATTCAAATAAAATTTTATAATAATTACGTACCAATAGCAATTTAAACCGTAATACCAAAATGAGCACTTGTACACTGAATATTGTTTCTCAGGTATTACAATTCATTATTTATCTAGTCACTTGCTAAAATACTTTGTTCAGTCACCTTTGTGAATAAGTACACCACCGTTTTACAAAATTTCGTTGAGACTTAACTAGGCCTCTCACACGGCTGACACCGCCGCTTTATGCGGTACTCAAAGGGATGCCAAGTCACTTTGTCTTCTCGAAGGTAAAGGTACTCTCAACTGGGCTGACCCACGTCGGTCCAACCTATCGAGAGCGTCCAAATCAGACGCATTCCGTCTGCAAAAACTACAAAAAGCACACGCCAGCGTATTTTTGAAAGCGTTGCGAAAGTCTCTGTTAAAATACGCGTATATAATCGGATTTAACGCGGAATTGAAATACCCGGTCCAGAACATGATAACTGTCACAATTTCGGGACAGCTGCATGTGTCACACAACGTCGTCGACAAGTAGAACAGGAAAAATGGGAGCCAGCATAATATAAAGGCACCCATAATTATTCCTAGCGTTCTAGCTGCTTTGTGTTCTCGCTTCATTTTGAGTATGTTGCGGTCTTTGGTTGGTGTATTAGCGTTGATGTGCAGTGCACCGTTTTTGTCACCGACTTCTCTAGAATGTCGATGCATGAGCATAGCGTTGCCAGCTCTTGCATGTAGAGCCTTTTCCTGCCTGTTAGCTTCTCTAAATATAGCTAGGTAGGTGAATATCATGATGGTGCATGGTATCCAAAAGGATATTGAGCTAGATATGACAGCGTATGGCTTATTCACTTTGAAGTCGCATTGCTCAGTCTGGACCGTCTCGAGGTGGTCACTAGTTGTGTACCAGCCCATGAATATTGGGACATAGGATATCGTTATTGGGCTAAGCCATGTTGCTGCTAACATAACATACGCCATCTGAAACAAACAAAGAAACCATTCTGAACTCGTTATTTATTACCTAAAAATATTGCATTAAATTATGTACTCCAAAATTTAATATAATCGCACTAATAATACTTTTTATAGCACTTTAATAAAATAAATTAAAAAAACATTTCACTTATTGCACAAAAATATTTCGATTAAAATAGATCGCAATGTTTGGATTCCATTACAAATAGAATTATTCCAATAACATCGAGTACTCAAATATTTAGTTACAGTGAATGGAGTAAACACTAATTATACGTTGGATAAATATGAAGCGACATGATATATAAAATGAACTAATAGAAAATACACCACGTTGTTTTCATTTCATAATTTACTTAGCTATTTATTATGAAAATATTCATAAAGGATAAAGTAAAAAAGTACCATGTAGGGCACCACATTTTCTCCAATCAAATAAACGCCTTACGATTGGTATAAAATACATACTATACTAAACGCATTACCATCTGAGTCATCAAAGTCATAAATCATTGCTCATCTCATCACGCTCGCACCCACGTGTCATATCTGTCTATCTTGCTCGCACTTACAGGTCTTATGGTATGACGTTTATTGCTCGACGTCTCAGTTGGTAACGCGGTGACTATAGTATATGCGTGTTATCTACATTGGCTCGTTGGCGTAAGCATGTGTCTAATTTCTGACGCGGTCGAGATTACGTCAGTAACTGTGACGCCCAAACGAGAAAATCTCCCCGTTAGCGTTGGTAGATGCAAAGAGACAGTGACAAACAATCACAACAATGCGTGAAGGTGAGATAAAATATCGAACAAGTGCAAGCGAAAAAAAGTTATATCCTTATATTTATACATATTTTAATATGTATTTTTTCTTACTTTCTTCGTCATTTTGACAGGATACTTCAACGGCTTTACAATTGCGTAATATCTGTCGACAGATATACAGCATAAATGTAGTATGGATGTTGACGTGAAGTAAACATCTGAGGAGTTCCACAGATCGCAGATGGTCGGTCCAAACAGCCATTTGTGGTTGAATTGCACGCTGAAGTTAAACGGCATGACCACCATCGCCACGAGGATGTCAGCAAACGCCAGCGAAACCACGAAGTAGTTGGTGATGACACGGAGTTTTCTGCAACAATTAGTTTCAAACGTTTACTGTCATTAATAAATAACAAGATATATTTGTCGGCGCGTTGACGTTTCAGCATTCGGGCGCAACTACCGTCGGATAGTTTTTAAGGCTTAGATTATGTAGGTAGGCGTCACCTAGCTTAGCTAGGTTTTGGTGGATTAGTGATGGAGGTGGCGCCATCACTGGTGTAACGCTGCAGTAACTTACTCTGCTGATATTCTTTACGATGTGAAGTTGTGTCGTTGGCAACCAATCAGAGTTTAGCAAGTTAGTATACCGTCCGGCAGAGGCGCTAGTGAGGGCGCGCGGACACGCGTCGCAGGTGACGTGAGGCTCGGTGAAGCTCACTTTAGTTTGAGGTTGGAATTTGGAATTGTTGGTGGTAGCGTTCGTTACGAGGCAGAACACCAAGTAATTTTCCATTGTAAGAATAATCATGTTACGAAATAAAAACTGTGTCAATGTACGTGCGATGTCTCATTCTCCTCAGCCGCTATACTCACGCCATAGAATCAAGATATTCTGATGAAGATCGGCCACCATCGACCACCTGCTCCACTCATCCAGGCTCCGACATATTTATGTTTGCATCAGTGAAAACTTCATTTTGGCTTTTGTGTAACTATTTATCTCATATTTAGTGTATAGGTTAGCCAGTGTTTGGTTGCCATGCAAGATTTTTTTTAAATAAATATCGTTTCATACTCATACAATTATGAGTGTGGAACGTTATTTTAGGACACTAAATACTATATAGGGTTTCCTATGTAGAATATACGATGAAAAACATACAATGAAAACCCAGGAGACATGTTTTAAATTTGTCATTTAAATCTGCTTGACTGGGAATCGAATCAGAGCAAAGGTAGGGCAGATGCGATACCAACTAAGCCAAATTGGTTTTATCTGTTCCAAGCAGAAACCTTCTGATTTCCTAAAGAACTCTTCACTATCAATAGAAGAGGAACGTCAAAACAAATTTGTAAGTCCTCACCTATGCCTCATAACACTGACAATAACGAGTAGGTTGCCCAGCACAGCCATGATGACGATGAGCAGCAGCACGGACATCTGGAGCTTGAAGAAGACGCCGTGCTCGGGCACCACTTCGGGGCCCGACGTCGCATTGACGTGGAACGAGCCGTTTACCGGATCCATATGGTACGATCTGTGGAAAATAATAACGCATATGTCGACATATATACGCAATAAGTTCCTAGCTTATTATTGCGATTTTGAAACAATGTCAACTACCTGTTTTTTAGAGAATGTGTGTGTGTGTGTGTGTAGACATTCTTCTCAAATTATCAATTCTGTCTCATCAAAATTGCGTTTTTTAACGCAACTAAGTATATATTTAGGTGTATAATTATTATACCCCTTTTCTTACTCTGGTACTAAGATGGATTTTCCAAAATCTTGGAAATCGGCAAGATTGGGACTTACAACTTCCCTACGCTCTTGTTGAGCTTTTTTATGATTTTATTGGTAATAGCAATAGTGAATGATTTGGTAATGAGCTTTTTGACATTTACTACTTACCTTTATCTCACTTCTATTATTTTCGTTTCAATTACACCACCACCGTCTGCCTTCTTAGATTTTCTTCTTATATTTGTTTCATTCATCATTACCGTACTTCTTACATAACACGGGTCGCGAAATTACTGTTCACCATTGATGA
Organism: Agriopis marginaria; assembly: GCA_932305915.1. Lineage (NCBI taxonomy): Eukaryota > Metazoa > Arthropoda > Insecta > Lepidoptera > Geometridae > Agriopis > Agriopis marginaria. The sequence continues at coordinate 11,121,342 of OW029914.1, read as the reverse complement.
GTTTTGTGTCATCGTTTTCTTTTTCACTGTCATAGATTTTAAGTTCGTAGATAAATATTGGATGTGCATCTTTGTGGTTCCTTGCAAATTAAAGGTCCGGTAACTTTTCCATCTTCTTATTTAGATCTGTAACAAAAAAAACTCTATTTATTATGGCTATTTTACTACTTGAATTTGGAATTCTACTAACGAACTCTTCGTTTATTTTGTAAAGGCAATAACGACCTCTTTTTAATCCATATTCCTCATTCTCATGAAAAAAAAAGAGATTTGGTTGGACTACCTCCTCTGTAAATATCTAACTTTAATAATTAACTTCTTATAATGATGGGCAATATGAAATTCTAATTGGGTTAAGATTTATTTTTTTGCTAAATAATAGTATCAATTCTGATGTACTCTAAATGAAACTAAACTAAATTTGACAGCTCTAAAATTGTTGCAATCCTTCTCTTACATATTAAAATTAAAAGAGAGACTTTTAGTCTTGTCAGATTGGTTTAGTTTAGTGAGTGGTATGACAGAATCAATGCCAATATACAGGTTGTGGCGTAAAGAAAAGTCAACCCGTTACCTATGATTGATCAGAAAATCAAAATTTGTGTTTAGTGAAAGTAACAATTTTCGAGTATTTGGCCCTTTTTAAATTTTATGATAATTACACGCTTGGTCTGTCTTTTCGACACAAATACAGGTATTATCTCAGTTTGTTTTTTGAAAAGTAGTAGTAGTATAGATGTGCTATCCAATGTGAGTCTTTGTTTTTATACCTTGCAGTTCTATGACGGGGTGAGATTATATTAATTTGAGCCTAAAAATAATTTATTTGTTTAAAGATCAATATTAAATTAAAAATTAAAAAAAACTTGCTTTTGGCACCCAACTCGCCATCTGGTTTTATTGAGATTCAGGCAGCTTGGCCCCACAATTTGGCCCCACAATTTGGCCCCACATAAAACTCATTCAAATGCTGAGTACAATTATTGACCCTTCGGTCGAGATTGCAGTTATCCGAAAATCATTCTGTATAAATTTCATTCTCTATTATCTCGCAGGTAGATTCAGATATTGGACGAGCCGTGGAAAGGTCTTCACGTATGGCATATTAAGCAAATGCGCCCCTGAGGGACAATCGCGGCACAGAACATTTTGTTAACAGAAGAGATCAGTACATAAAGTTCAATACAGATGAGCACACTGTCAGACACACAAAAGTTTTTTTTAGTAAATTAGAATGGCTGTCAAGGCATTTTTGTAAGAAATTTGTTGTAGCTATTTGCACCCATACAAACAAACGTCATTCAAAATCAGTTAGCAACGGTGATGCAGAGTTCGACGCATTGACATAAATAAGAATGTGCAATCAAAGTTCTGTCATAAGGCGACAGATTTTCCTTTTCATTTCCGTTCTATTTAATTTTTATTTCTGTGGTGTCAGATTATTTAGCGTAAAGAGCAATGGAGCGTGTCATTAAAACAAAATTAGTTTCCATTTGACTGCCACCTCGTTTGATGTTAAGCGATGATGCAGTTTACAATAGAGGACGCTTGCTTAGAAGAAAGCGATTTGCGAGGTCAAACGTGGATGAGATTGGCCCGAGACAGAACAACGGTGCAAGGGAGAAAAGCCTAAATATATAGCAGTGAGTCGATAAAGACTGACGATGATGATGACTTGGATTGATTAACTAACACTAAGTATTTACTTTTTTAATAAAGACTTGACTTAATCGTAGAATTAATTAATGTTATGAAAATATTTCTGAACAAATAAATGGTGAGATAGAAATGTTTATTTAATGACTTTTACTCAAGGAAGTTTTACCTATTGACATTAGGGTATATATAAGATCCTTGCTTTCACTAGAAACTTTTTCCGAAAAGCACAAAATGTCACCATGCCAAAAGCGGCATAATGTTTCTCACTATGCCTTTTTGGCTAGATGTTTGCTGGTCACTGTAAAACCATGTACATGTTTCAAGCTTAGCTACTGATTTCTACTGTAAGGGTACACCCTACGCATGTCATGAGCCCTTAATTCGGGCAAGGGGCAGGCTAATCTGCCCATATTATGTTTGGAGACAATAAACAAACAGATTCTAAGAAATTAAAGGTGCTCCTAGGTAATAGGTTTGCTCTTCAGGATAAGGTACAAAGTAAACAGTGCTGCTGTTCTTTTTGCTGTTTGCTTTCTAATCTCTACATTATTACAGATGTTTCAAGATAAAATTGCGCGCTTTTTACCCAAATAAAATAAACCTGAAAAGTGCGAGTCGGGCTCGTGCACTGAGGGTTCCGTACCACCAAAAAATTCATTAACAACATTACCAGTTATAGCTTGGTAATGAACAGAAACTTCCATTCCATTCCTTCTCGCACTTGGCCATTAATTATTATTTGTTTTTATACTTAAAAGTGTGAACTATAATTATGCCTAACGTTTGAACGTATTTTTTTTTAGATTAGAGCTAATACAAAAAAAAACTGTTGTTGTATGGAGAGCCCCCTTTCGTTTTTACTTTTTGACTTTTTTATTATTTCTCAGTTAATCCGCCGTAACATTACATATTCTGTGAAAATTTCAACTGTCCATCAACCGGCGTGCTATGAGGCTTATTGGTGAAAACAAACAAGTCGCCAAAAATTGCAAAGCCTCGAGCACCGCCTTAAAGTAGCTTGTCTGTCTACCAAAGTCTTTGCCATCATATGAATTGTACATTTGCCAGTATTTAAATATTTAAAAGTTCTTGTAACTGTCGTCAAAAAAAGTCACAGTCAAAATTAAGCAAAGTAAGACGCCCAAAACTGTCACAAAACACAAATCTGTCATGAGACCCCTATATATGCCTACTCCACAGAAAAGAAAAAAATTATTGTTTAAATTAGAACACGGCTGTCAAGGCATTTTTGTAAGATTTTTTTTTGTAGCTAGTTGCACCCATATAAACGAAACGTCAGTTAATTGAAATCAGTTAGCAGCTGTGATGCGGACAAAGAACTTTGAGACGTAACCCAAAAAAGTAAGGTCCAAGTTCTTTGGATGTGGAGTTCGATGCGTTGACATAAATGAGAATATTCAAGCAAGATTATGTCATAATAGCTGGCGACAAATTTTCCTTCTCATTTCCGTTCTATTTACTTCTCTATTCTGTGGCCTACTCCCTACCGCTCCTGGCTTGTGACAATTCAAACAAAGTTTTTGTTTCAAGGCAAATGTCATCAACTAAGGTGACTTCTTGTAACCCATGGATGTATGGTCGTGTTGTGTTATGTAGGTAGTTTTTTTAATGTTAAGTATCGAGAACCAGTTGTCTAGCTAAATCTAACATAGGTGTTAAGACAACTTAATAACATGAAATATTATGCAACCTGTTATATCATCCATGTACTAGTACAGTTACTTAAATAGCATGCCATCTTTAAATTCAGAAAATTCAAATTTAAATAAAAAAACAACAAATTAAAACCTAACTATTAATCTATTAAACCGTTACCAGTGGGAATAGTTCCCAAAATGATGGCCCCGTTACCACGTTGTATGGCGCTGCTCATGAAATGTAACGTATAATTTGTATTAAATAATGCGGTCTCTCCTAACACAGGTTGTTAGTTTTGACAACCTAACATGTCATAACACCTGTATGTTATAAAAAACAGTTAATAAAGAATTTTGAATGTGAAATAAATAAATAAATTTAAATAAAAACAACCCTTTAGGTTTATTACGTCTATGTTGTAACCTATTACAAGAAGTCACATAAAAATAGACACATAGAAGTAGTCTGTTGAAATTGGCGCACGCATAACCATTTTTTTTTTAAATAAATAATGGCTTGCGTTTCACCAGCATCTCGCCTGATATTAAGACGCTCTTTTCCGACTTTTAGCAATTATGGTCATTTTAGTTTAATTGTGCATACCTCCATGGTTAGCTTAAAATTATAAAATGGAGTAATAACAAAATTGAATGTTTTATCTAGGGAACCCATGAGACCGAAACACGATAAAGGACATTTCCCTCGATAGAAAATATATCAAAGTAGCACTGATTTTGCGATTTTAGATTCATTCCATTACCTAGTTATTCAATTATGTGCGATATCTTTTTATATAGATTTCATAATTATGAAGGAAACCGGTGAGGTACATTTTACATTACAGCTATAGTTTTCAAAAAATATGAGAAAAACCCCAAAAATAGAAGTAGCGAAACGCACGACTGTGTGTAAGCGTCATGTTTTTGCTCCGCTAAATGCGACTTTAATACAATAAACCAAGAATTGTGGTCATCTGTAGTAATAAGCGTTGCTTAAAAGTGAAAAACCCTCGCCCTAAACGACGTTGCGGTCAACGTAATTCACTAGTTAATAAAACATGCGTCCTATACCGTTGACCCTCGTATTTTAGCCATGAAACCCTATTCATAAAAGCTGAAAATAAATCTAAAATCTAAAATCTTACTTCAAATGACCGAAGATATATTATATTAAGCCCGAGCGGCCAGCAAAATAATTTATGACCGGTTTTTCGAATTTCATAACTCCGAAAGCAAATCGCACAGCTTTTGCACAGTTCATTTGAATAGTTACATTTATTACGAGCTAAAACAAGGCTTGGGAAAGGGCAATACATTTTTTGCTTCTAAATTAGGCTATAAAGCACAGGCGTCTAGAGCTGATTTTTGTTGCTTAGGTCGAGACTGGAGCTAACATTGCCACCAATATTTAATCAAATTAGTGTAAAATTCAATAAGAATAAACCAGCCAAGTGCAAGTCGGGTTCGCGCACTGAGAGTTCCGTACCACCACAAAATTCAATAACGAAATTACCAGTTATAACTTGGTAATGAACAGAAACTTTATCATCGACTTGCACTTGGCCATTATTTATTATTTTTGTTATACTTTAGAGTGTATTATAATAATTATGCCATAAAATTTGACGCTTTTATGTATTACCGTTATTAAATTAGAGCTAATACAAAAATACGTTTGTTGTATGGGGACCCCCCTTTTGTTTTTACTTTTTGACTTTTTTATTGTTTGTTAACGTATAACGTTACATATTCTGTGAAAATTTCAACTAAGTATCTATTACGGTTCGAAAGATACAGCTGTTTAAAGGTAGGATAGACAGACAGACGGACAGACAGACATCATAGGCTTAGTAATAGTGGTCCCGTTTTTACCTTTTGGGTACGGAACCCTAATAGTAGGGTCCCATTTAACCTTTAGGTACGGAAAAACAAGTAACAGCAAATTTTAGATTAGACAATTACATCCATAGTGTGATACGAGATCAAATCAGAAATAAGGAGATCGGTAGATTCGCTAGACGGACGAAAGTTACCGACATAGCCCAACGGATTAGCTAGTTGAAGTGGTAGCGGGCAGAGCACATAGCACGTAGAACAGATGGCCGATGGGGCTGAAAAGTTCTTGAATGGAGACTACGGACTTGTAAGCGCACCGTAGGACGTCCATCTACAAGATGCACAGATGACCTATGTTTTTGTATTTTATTAAACAGTTCTATTTTCATTATTTCGTTTTTGACTCGGAGGGTACATGTGGAATTTTGTAATTATTCTTGAACCCCTGGTTGGGGGATTATAATATGTAATAGTGAGTATCCGTGGACCCCTCTAGGGTTTCATGGGTTCAAGTGGAAAGAATGCTAAAAGAGACCGCAGGGAAGCGCTGGATGCAAGCCGCTTCTAACCGGCCCTTTTGGAGATCGTTGGGAGAGGCCTATGTCCAGCAGTGGACGTTCTAGATGTAAACATGATGATGAAGATACAAGAAATGAATAAGTGTCGCAAAATCACAAATCGAGTTTCTACTGACACCATGCATAGCTAAAATTATATAAAAATAAAGTAGCTTAGCTTTCCTCGGGAGAACAATATCTTTCTGATTTATTATTTAATCTCTTGAAACGATGTAATAAAAGCGTTAAGGCGCGTTCTCTTGAAAACATTCGCGTAATGAACTTTTCATTTTCAATTCAGCGTATTATGAAAACCGTATACGATATACTTACTTAGGAAAGAAACTTTGACAATGTACATGCATAATCAGAGGAAAGAAATATATTAACGCCTGATTTTAAAGATAAAGATGATTTTTTTTGCACATAACACGAGTAAATCATACACACATTTAAAAACGCATGCACAATAGGTGGATTAAAATATTAGTCACTTTGTATCATGTTTTGCACAGTAAATATTATTTATATACAAAGTAATTTTATTTATATTACATGGGAATTACTCACGTAAGATTAAGCCGGTTACTCCGACTATAGTTTCAACTGTATTAGACGGTATTTTTCAAGGTAAATGCACGCGCGCGGCTACGTCTCGTTTTGCACAAAATAAATAATATGAGTGAAAACCACGTCAGTTTCAATTATATAAAAAGTATTATTTGAATTAACTGTCGAAAAAAAAATCAACAATTTCAATAATTCAAATAGATTTTAAAGTGACTTGATCAAGAGTATTCTTAGCTATGGTTCAATAAATTTTGTTCAGCCGATTGATAATTATCAGCTTTTTTATCGGAGTATCCAAGTTGATTGCCAAATGTTTTCTACGTGCAATCACTACCTACCTACTACTAGTTTTAAAGTAATGCGTGAATCCAAAAACCATAGCTAGTTTTGTTTCACCCACACCATTATTAGATGCTATTAACAACGCAGAACAAAACATAACAGACAGGAAAAGCCTATTTAAACTTGTGGGCGGCAATTCGCGATTTGAAGAGATAGTTTTACTGGATGAAACAAAAATATAATTTCCAGATAACGATGATAAAAATATTGGACGCTATGCCAGTTTTTTACTTACCACGAACAAGGCGACGCTTAACTAAGGAATTCTTAAACTAAGCAGTATTAAGCGTAATATTTTGTTTCACCAATCCATTTTTATTAGGAGACTCCTAAGCTAAGAGTTGCCTTAATTTTTGACAGTTATCTATGGTGTTCAAATGAGTGTAAAAAATCACACAGTGCGTCTTACAGATGCCCGTGTGTTTATTTTTAAATCACGCAAATCCACGAAGACATCTTTATTTGCGTGATTTTATATCTACAACTTTATCGTAATATTGATATAGATAACTGATTTGTGGAAATCGCACACTACGATTTTTATCTTCCCCAGTGTTTCCAACAAGTTACAACATGGAGTTCTTCAAAAGGCGAGTTATTACAGTCTTAAAAGTTTGGCAACATATTTATGATGCCTCTGATGTTACATGTATCCATATAATTATAGGTGACGGTTAGCTTACGAACAGTAAGAAAATATCTTCAATTATTTCAATTCCAATGACACTTCCAGTATTATTTTAGCCATTCCATTCGCAACGGACGCTCGCTAATGGACCATTTCCTCAAATTCGTACCAATCAAAACTTCCAAACTGCGTTAAAAAAAAACAAAAACTTTTTATTTGGCACAGCTATCGACCTATCTATTATCGTGGAGACAAGATAACTGTGAAAAGATGAAACGGAATTGAAGTAAATAAACAATTCCTATTAGAAAAATAAAGAAGAAAGAAGATTCGTTGGGGAAAGTATGAAAAGTAAGTATTTTAGGCGTGCGCTAGTGTTATCATTAACCGATTATATTTATATATTTTAAAAGCGTATTTTCCAGTTATTTCCGCATTTTGGGCCTTTTCAAGGCCAGTGTGAATAGGTATCTTCTAAGTCTGCTTCATCTTCGACCACATCGTCGCATACCAACAGGCGAGTTGGTGGTCAAACGTGGACTTAAAGGGCTGTGTTCAGTTGTTCACGCTATATTGATGAAGTTGGCTGTAAATATTATTGTTTTCTCTTCCATGTCCCACGTTCTCGTCCAAAATACCTCAGTGCCTTAATACTATGGTCTTCAACCAGTGTGTGTTGCAAGTGATGACATACGGCAGTGAAACGTGGTCTCTCACTATGGGCCTCATAAGCTAGCTCAAAGTCGCACAACGAGCTATGGAGAGGGCTAAGTATGCTCGAAATTTCTCTACGAGATCGAGTCAAAAACGCTGGATGGAGGCCGCTTCCAACTGGCCCTTTTGGAGATCGGTGGGGAAGGCCTATGGCCAGCAGTGGACTTCCTATGGCTGAAATGATGATGTTGATTATTGTTTTAAAATTTCGCGCGTCTGTGTCCAATGAGAGACGCAGCTGAACTCTCAAAGTCAGCTGTCAGAAGACCATCTTTCTCAGTGTGCATCAGTTAGGTTGCACGAGTGCTTAGAGTGGTTCGGTCATTAGTATAAGTAAAAGATCGTTGGGTTCGGTAATACTTGGTGGCAGAGACCGGCGGTTGATCTCGGTGATTTCGGTGAGTACAATTTAGATATCAACTAATTTTATTGATCATGCGTGTGATATCAGAAATATTTATAGGCAAGGCACTTTTACAACGAAATTGTTAACATGTTATAAGAGTTAAATAAAAATCGGCAAACTTATAAAACATAAATACTAAAATAATAATAATTTAACAACTTAAAACTCAACTATACTAAAACAATTAAACTAACCCAAAACTGACTAAACTTACAAAAATAAGGATTCCGAGGATTTTGAGGATTTGTGTATAGGCTTCAACACGATTTTACAGTCCACTAGCTTTTGCGGTAACAGGCTCATTATGATGATGAAGTAAATTAAAATATTTTACATAAATATTCGTCTATCTTTTGATGCTTAACGAGTCTTTTGAACACGCGCACATCTGGTCAGCAAAGTTAAGTAATGCGCACAACTTCGGCATCATTTAAATGGATTCCGCGCACAAATGTTGGATAACCAGCTTTTAAGTGGTGCATCTAGAATTTTAAACTCTCATTTAAAAACAATCTAACTTTTAACATTTGCTGCTATGGAAAATTGAATATTTCTACTTTATATAAACAAACCCTGATAGATGGGCCCAGAGGATCACACAGTGGGTGCCTGAAAACGGACGTAGGAGCCAAGGCAGGCCTAGAAAACGCTGGCGCGATGACCTCGACACGTTCCAGATACAGTGGTCAAGTCTGCCGGGAGATCGCGCTGTCTGGAAAGAAATGGGGGAGACCTTTGCCCAGGAGTGGGACAATATAGGTTAATAAAAATAAAAAAAAACAAACAAACAACAGACAACCTAAAAGAGACCACAGGGAAACGCTAGATGCAGGCCGCTTCCTGGCCAATGTCCAGCAGTGGACGTCCTATGGCTGAAATGATGTTAATGTTTTGATGATGACATACAAACAAAAGAGTGTTGATGGCCGGGCCATCATCATCGGCTCTACACCAATGGCTTATATTCAGTATTCAAAGAAATTGTTCAGTTTTTAAGCCATCGCTCAAAAACAGTGAAGGAAAACATCGTGAAGAAACCGGTACGTCCGAGAACCTCAAACATTCAAAGGCATAATTACATTCACCAACATGCACCGGGCCAGCATGGTGAAATAATCTTAATAACAGTATAGTTAAATAAACCAGCGAAGTGCGAGTCGGACTCGCGCACTGAGGGTTCCGTACCACCACAAAATTCAATAACGAAATTACCAGGTTATAACTTAGTAATGAATATAAACTTGTCACCGACTCGCCCTTGGCCATTTTTTATTATATACTTTAGAGTGTGTACTATAATCATGTTTAGTTTGACGCTTGAAAATATTACCGTTTTTACATTAGAGCTAATACAAAAATACGTAAATTCGTTACAAAATTCGTTTGTTGTATGGGGACCCATTCGTTTTTACTTTTTGACTTTTTTTACTATTTGTTAGTCAATACGCCTTAATATAACATAAATATTCTGTGAAAATTTCAGCTGGCTATCTATTACGGTTCGAAAGATACAGCCGTTAATAGGCAGGACAGACAGACAGACAGGCATTGTAGGCTTAGTAGTAGGGTTCCGTTTTTACCTTTTGGGTACGGAACCCTAAAAATATGCTTTTATATGTTTATAAATTGAAGTTTTGTAGTAAGTTAATGATCATATGAAATTATGATTGATATGAAAAGACAAAACCCTTGAGTTACACTCCGTCTTATTACAAAACACGGTTTAACTTTAGTACTGGGATTAGTACCAGGTTTAAACCATGGACTAAAATAAACGTTATTATAAAACGAAGTTTTTCTCTAAACCACGGATTGTCTATGGTACTAAAGTTAGACCGCCGAGACCCCTAGTTTAACTGTGGTACTAACTTCGGTACTAATAGAATTTGGTTATAATTATTTTATTTAGTGCTTTTATTATTTACATATCGTTTAAAATGGATTTAAACACGATTGACATGATTAATTCAGAAGATTTGGACATGCTGGAGGCATCGCGGTGATCTGATAGACCTCGTCATCGTGTGAATCCTTTCGAATTGAGTGACGAAGAATTAAGATATAAATATAGGTTCACAAAACGCTTTGGCCCAAAAATAGTGCATGTTTTACATGAGGATCTGGTCCACGATCCTAGAGGAAGCCCATTAAGCCCTGAAGTTCAAGTGACTTGCGCTTTATGCAACAGGGCTCACCATGAATTAAATGCTTGTTTATAACCTTGGTAGATTACAATATAGCTATAGGTAGGTACTTACGCAAAAAATATACACTGATGCATTAAATTATTGTTTTCTTTGTATATTCAAGACATTACAGCCGATTTGCATATTGTATCTCAACCAGTCAGTAAAACTTGCAAAAATGTAGCGGGTATTATGGCAAGGGATGTTCCATTTCATAGATAATTATAAAATTGCGAGCTACATTAAATGAACAGGAGGAAGCTATGAGAAAATTTAAGAACATTGCTAATTTTCCCACCGTAATTACAAATATTTCATTAAACTACTTAATGTCTTTGCATAATTACAAATATTTATCTGAACGCCTCGAATTACGCGGGACAGGCGCATAGCTTTTTTCTACGCTAGGATTTTGGCGTCGCACGTGATCGTATTATGCCATGAATTTGAAAAGTGGTCAAAATAATAAGTTATGCTTGTTTAATAGATTGAAACCTAAACAAACAGCAATTTAAGATAGCTAAATATCTTAAATTGCATTAATAAATAATTATTTAAGCTTTTGAAGTGTGTTTTAAACCTGCAAGAACGAATGAATGATTTAAATTTTTGTTTCTTATCTGTGGCTAATATTGAAACCATGGACTATCTTTGGTATCAGCTGGTCCTCGATTAGTCGAAGATTTGTAATAAGGTCAAGTTTTAATCCCTTAGTACCGTAACAAACTCGGACTTTTTAGTCCTGGTTTAAACCTGGACTGATGGACTTTTTTGTAATAAGGCGGACTAAGTTTACAATATAAGTGATTCAGGATTGAATTAGTCACTAGTAAATCACGAACGTCTAAGTTCGGAGTTCACACATCCATTCCATTAGCTCGACCATCAACTATTCTAAGAGGTCAACGACCCCCGTAACTCTTTTGACTTCTATGACATATCTATAAAAGGTTATAGTCTGACCTTAAGCCCCAACATTAATTTATTATGTCTCTGAACTGTAGACCACAACGGCTTTGGGCATGAATGGCTAAAAATTTAAATGGTTTTTTGTATTTATCCATGTGTAAAATTAGATAAGCTATACTTATATCTGTCAGGGGTTTATCTACTTAATTTATTTGTTATTGTGGTATTTTTTTTAAACTAAAATTTACACATTGTAGGGATTTAAACCGACGCTTGACGATCGGCGAGATGTCCAATCCGACCTAATCAGTTTCAATTTTTTTTAATCTATTAATAGGCTTGCGTTTGACCGCCAACTCGCCTGATGTAAAGCGAGATGCGGTCTACGATGGAGTACGATTGCCTAGAAGAAACCGATTCACTCTTGATTTGAAGACACCCAGATTGTAACTATGGGGGAACACCCATTCAGGCAACGCATTCCACAGATTAGACGCATAATAAAAGTGGAATCAAAGCGCTTCGTACGGGTTTTCGGTATATCTACCATAAAGCGGTGTCTATTTTTTGTGCCCGCTCTGGCATTCCGATAGAAAAATGGGCAGGAGGGAATTAGATCATGCAGATCCGATGCACACTCTCCGAAATGTATTCGGTAAAAAACCGATAGACTAGCAACTTTACGCCGATGGTCAAGACTAAGGAGCTTAGTCTGAACCAGGGATTCGTTGCTGATGAGCCTCTTGGCACGCTTCTCAATAGACTCTAACGCCCCAAGCTGATATAAATAAATAAACAAAAATAAACAAATGGAAGCGTTATAGCTACATTTTCCCCTTAGCACTTACATCCAATGCGAGCTGTATGGTACTGCGTAGCTTTTATATAACTTTTTTAAATTTATAGAATACATCTACGTTTGACCACCAACTTGCCTGATGGTAAAAGACGGTATGGCCGAGGATGGAACACGTTGATCTAGAAGAAGCTTGCCTCTCGTCGATGCATTCAAAGTAGGTATTTGTATGGAGTGAAAAAGTCAGTCATCACTGGAGAAAGTGTCTACATACCATAAAGTTACAGCGTGGAGTAAACGGCAAGCGTGTGATTTTGTTGTTTGAAGAACTATATGACCCAAAAAATAAAGATATAAAGATAATTTTATTTATTTGCACAAAACACGAGTAAATCATACACACATTTAATAACGCATGCACAATAGGTGGGTTAAAATATTTGTCACTCATCATGTTTTGCCTAGTTTGTAGGCGTACAAATCTAGAGAGATGGTATAAAAGTACCGTAAATATATTATACATGTATTATTTAGATAAAAAGTATTAATTAAATTAACTGTCAAAACAATTTCAATAGTTAAGATAAATGATGTTATTAATTTAAATAGTTAACAGATAGACTTTACTATAATAATTGTATGATAGACAAATTGACCTACTGCAGTCATTACTAACATTTATCATTTTATAAAATCACTTCTATCATTTTACTTTGTAATAACATTTCTCGACTAAAAGTTTTTTAGTTTTATTTTTGGCTGACAAGGTTTTAGATCCCTTATTGAAATCGGTATAGTGTTGTAGATAATCGGTCCCATACACATTATACTGTGGTTCATTAATTAAGATAGTATACTCTTTGGAACTCATTAAATGAGATATCGTAATTCATATCGTTTGAACTACAAAATCGCGAGAGTCGTACACGATTATTTTACGCTGCTCCTGGCTTGCTCTTGGTATGTCAGAAGCCTTAAGAACCCACTCCTTGTCACAGTTATCTCACTACTTATTTTAATTTTAATGTCTTTTTGTTATTTTTAGTAGGTATTTTAAATTGGGCATTATCTCAAGAATAACATTTAAAACGTTATGCAATTTTCATGTTATTTCATTTATTGTGGTAGAGGAGGGCAATATATACTTTTTTTTTTCGAGTTTACCGAAAGTTTATGCCATCTTTTGTACTCATACATAATCAAAACCTATCTAATTACACCATCAGAATTACTTCAAATCATTTGGAATGTTACTAAAAATATGTTTCTATTTATTTTATGAATTTTATTATTAATTGGGCTTAAACTGTTTCTATAAATGAATAATACTTAGTGATTTGTTGAAAATTTAGGGAAAGAGAAATCTCCGAACGAGAACGGGGCCAAGTTGTGAGTTATCATCATCAGCCGGTAAACGTCCACTGCTGAACAAGGCTTCCCTCTTAGAGAGGGGTGTTGCCATAATCCCCAAGCTTGGCAGGCGGTTTGACGATCGCAGTACGTTCACTGTGTACTAATAGAACATTGCTGCCCATCCGCCGATGGTTCTGGTCGCAGTTTTAGGACATACCCGGGTCCTGTGTAGTACTTTGTTGTGAAGTTGTGAGTATTGGGTTAACACCATTGGGTTTTTATTCTCAAATAGTTCCTATAGAATGGGTATACTTATATAGTTCATCAAACCCACTGGTATCACATGTCGCGGCCACGAATTGGCTAAATTGTAAATGATTGCTATACAGAGAACTGTACTAATTAACTCTGTCATGTTACGCTACAATAATATAATACCTATGATGATACAATTCAGACGCGTGTCATGTTTCAAGAATAGATAATTTTACCTATTCGTTAAACTGGATTAGCAAGTTCAAGTGGCAGTGGGCAGGGCACATATCACGCAGAACAGATGGCCGATGGGGCCGAAAGATTCTCGAATGGAGACCACGGACCGGTAAGCGCAGCGTAGAACGTCCACCAATAAGATGGACGGATGACCTACAAGAGACCGCAGGGAAACGTTGGATGCAGTCCGCTTCCAACCGGCCCTTTTGGGTTTTGGCAGACTTTTCGGTACTAGCTCGGGTTTAAGGCAGATCTCAACTATTCTATCAGAGGCTTTATTAGTCATAATTAATCAATGACATTTACAAATAATACCTACCTACAAGTATTAGTAAAAAAGAGAACAACAATAGAGCTGATGATCTTCAAACGGCTGAACAGTTTTTTTTTAGAATGAGTGGCAAATAAGCTACGGGCTATCTGATGGAAAGTGGTCAGCGTTATAGACACATACAATACCCGGGGCATTTTCGTTGCCTACCTTTGAGGACTCTATTCACCCTTCGTTTGAAGCAATCCAAATTATACTTCTCTTTTTCTTGAATCATAGCTGAGAACATGTACAATTGACATGTAAATAATATTTACCAAATAAATGAATATGAATACTTTCGACCAAACCATCTTTAAAAAATCTTTCCTTCTGTTTGGGAGCTACTATGCTACTGTGCCACACACGTTAAACTTATAACACCATTTTGTTTGCGTCACGGTTTAAAAATATTGCTTAAATATAGCCAATGATATTATTAATTCACTCAATTAAATTTAGTCCTGTAAACTTATCATCCTAGTTATCAGCTTATTTAAGTCCACTGCTGGACATAAGTCTTTCCTAAGGCACGCTACTCAGCTTGATCTTCGGCTTTTTGTTTCCAATCACTACCAGCTGTCTTACGTTTTCTTTACTCCAGCCTCGCAACGTATTTCAATTAGTCTTTGTTTCTACTCTAGAGCACCTCTATGATAATGTTTTACGATAGATATAACTAGCCCACTACTTCAGTTTCCTAATATGCTGAATTATTTTCTGTCATTTCAAATCTTTAAAATCCACCTCAGTCTGAGGGGTACTGTACAAAGAGAACAAAGCTGGACCAGATTATTGAAATTTCGGCCATGCGTTAGCCGCGTTTGTAGAGTCAAAGACGAGCCCATAACAAATAGTGGATAAATATTAATAGTGAAAGATGATTAAATTTATAATGGAAAAGCTAAAATGTGCGATAGACTTGGAAACCCCATCCATTCAAGTAGCATATTCCACTGTCTGCCCAGTGGTTCACACAATAAAAAGGGAAACGAAGCGCTTCGAATAGATTTTTGAAATATCAACCATAAAGTGGTATCGATCTGGCAATCTGATAGAAAAATGGGCAGGAGAGAATTAGGTCATAGAAATCCGATGCACACTATACGAAATGTATCCAATAAAAAACCGATACAGTGCGCTGATGCGATGCTTAAGACTAAGAAGCTTAGTTTAAACTAAGGATTCATTGCTGATGTGCCTCTTGGCACGTTTCTCAATAGAATCTAACGCCCAGACAGGTACTTTCATATTCATATTTCGTTTATTGCTGATATATGGGCACACAGGAGATGGAAAAATTACAGTAAAAGAGCGCCATAATCGACCATTCGTCATGCAAACATAAGGACCTAAAGGAAAAATAAACTAAACAATGAAAAATTATTATCACTTCGCACATTATCAAATTTACGTCAATCCATCCAAAAGGTGCAAGCAGTGCTCCATGCACGACTGAATTTGTGCTTGTGGCTTGGTACAGTGGATATTATTTCCACAAAAGTTTGCAAACTTATGAAGGTACAAAGATTAATATTAAAATATAAGTATTTCAGGAGTCATCTCCTACAAGTTTAATTCAATATTTGCTGCGTCCTGCGTGCGCGTGGAAACTATCTTAGAAACTGATTTTTATCCGGAATAAAAAATATTCTAACAGATTGTCTAAGAGTACTTTATAAACCGACCTTCCATCTATATTTATGCAAAAGTCACGTAGTTCCTGCGTTTAAGAGAAACAAACAAACACTTAAACTGATTAGACAACGCTGTTCATATCTGTCATTCCATACATTGAGTGGACTCAGTCATCATTTTGCTGTAAAGAGTTACACGGGATGGTGTTCCTAAGCCGAAAATAATTTATTGTGAAAAATTTTGGCCAACCCTGAAATTGCGAAAGAAAACAAATGTCACTTAGAAAAAAAAAACATTTACACCGATCGAAATATACGGAACAGCTTATAGTTTTTTGCGGAGTCAATCTTGGTATCATAGTAATGAGTACACTTCTTTCAGCTTAGTAGCACCTTAACGTGTCTCCTATTTCATCTGATATTTTTAAGTCATCGGATCGGTGGATATCCAACAGAAAACCATGTCTTCTAGCGGCAACCTTTTATCAGGTCTTTACTCCAACAGCCAACGCTGCTACTACGCTTAGCCACATGTTCCATTTAGCGTCACTTGAAGTTGGAAACCATATCACGAGACTCAAGCGGAATGAGTCAATATCACGATGTGCGAACAACTTGAGTCTCGCGTTAATTAAACAAAAGCGGGTCGCCTTCCCTCCTCCTCTTCAGGCATAACTCATAAATCGCAGACTACTGTGCGCATAACAATGGGTGACCGTAGAGAGGAAGACGGTAGTTAAGATCGGCACGAGATTTGAATTACGCACGTTTTATTGTGTGTATGACAACAGTAGCCAAGGTTTGAAGTCGTTAGATACTTTTGCAGAGTTTGCCTGAAAACTTTAGATTTGGTAGCCTAGCGTGCTATGAGGCTTATTGATGACACTAGTCACCAAAAAATTGCAAAGCATTGAGCACCGCCGTCTGCCTATTTTCAATTGGATACAATTCAAATTCAATTTCAAAATATTTATTTTGCGGAAACATGGGTAACATGCAGATGTTAATGTACATTTCAGCGAGTGTGCGCACGAGTTTAATGACATTATTCTAAGCTCCCTTTTTTACTACAGGACAAGTAAAAGGACTGCACACTACCACCTACTACCATAATTTCCTCTTGGAAATTCCAAAGATTCGTATTCAACGATTTGGGTTGTCATTTGTGATACGGACAAATGCCGTCCTCCTTGTTTCCTGCACGCAAAGCACATTAAATAAAGACTTAAAAAAAAAAATATACATAACTAGACCATCTCTATCAATGTAGCATTGTAAAACTGTAACCTCAGGCTCAGAAGACATAATAGCACACCTCAGGCATCTTGCTTATAGAGTCACCTGGCTCAACAGGCAGAACGAAATATTACCAAACAGTTTGAACCAGCCACACTGCGTATTTGGTGCTTCGCCAGTCGTCTCCAGCATTTTGTATAATGACCGTTGACAGATGAATTGCTAAGTTTCTAAGCATTCAGCAAGCCACCTGTCACTTTTGGTCTGACTGTCTCGTACACAGTAAAGCAGAAATAAGAACTAAATAGAACGGAAATGAGAAGGTAAATCTGTTGCCAGGCATTATGACAGAACCTTAATTGAACATTTTTATTTATATCAACGCGTCGAACTCCGCTTCCAAGGCCCTTACCTTTTTGGGTTAGGTCTCAAAGTTTTTTTTCCGCATCACAGTTGCTAACTGAATTCGAATACGTTTCGTTTATATGGGTGCAACTGGCTACAACAACTGACGCGACGTAAGCGCCAATCTGCGGCCAAATACTGAACTATTTTCAGCACAAAAAGGTCACGAGACAAAGTACTGTCTCCACAAATACCGCGTCACAATGGGACATTCCTGAGGAAGGTCGGGATAAATGGACCACGCGTTTTATTAAGGTCACAGTGATAGTTCTTGGGGATTATTTTATGTCTTTGTTATTTGAAAGTCTATCGGTTTGAATGTAATGTGATGACATTTCGGCAGTTCTTAATCCGATTTTCATATTTTGGGTCAATGAAAGAAAGATGGTAGTTTATTGTTGTACTGTTGGAAGCTACACTATCCCCGGGTGACATAGGATATATTATATATTTTTTTATAAACAGGGATCCTTACTAAATCTCCAATAACAACCGTGGGAAGCCGGGGTGCGTTGCTAGTGGCAAAATAAGTAACTTATTATGTAGATTTATGTGGTAGAGTTTTATAGAGGTATTTCCTAAGTTATATATCTGAATTCAGTTTACTTACTTATCTATCAACTAAATCAGAAATGCAGGATCTTCTATTTTATTATTACACATTGTTTTTGGACCCTATTACTATGCGTACGTTGTCTGTTTGTCTTTCCGTCTATTTGTCTGTCAGTTGGCAGCGTACCCAGTATGCTCAGCATTACCACACTGAATAGCAATTAATGCTTGAAAATGCGTTGAACCAGACAGGCGCATTTTGCTCATGCGGTCACGCTTGTTATTGGTTGGTTGATACTTTTTTGTCGAGAAAAAAAAATCTTCCCCTTAACATTAAATGTGGAAGAGCTTTGAAACCATTACGTCTATTTGCTTTACTCTAAAATTTAAAAAGAGAAAAAATGCGAAAACACTTAATTACTATTCCAAGGCACGAACCCCCTTGTAAATTAGAATAGTGTAAATCAAAGTAAAGTGTAAGTCAAATTTCCAAGTAACTGTGTTACAATATTATTATGATGTAATAGAGCTATGGTAGCTAAGCGGTAGCGTGTTCGCTTTACACTCTGACGGCACCCAGTTCGGTCCTCGGCCCTGCACTCTAAATAAATTATGTGCAGTTTCGATGCCATCGCTCAAAAACGGTGAAGGAAAACATCGTGAGGAAACCAATATGTCCTAGAACCTCAAAAGTTCAAAGACATTGTATGACATTCACCAACTTGCACTGGGCTAATATGGTGAATTAAGCTGGAAACAAACTAACGGACGCGGCTGATGGACGCGGCTGACGGACACGACTGATAAGTGTGCCCAGTCTTTCAAAAGACAACAACGGCTGACAAAAACATCCGGCGCGCCAGATTTCTGTCGGACGTCCGAACGCTCAAGGTCAGCTCAAGGTTACGTCTACGACTTACGTCCGATAGCTTGCACAGCTCAGTGTACAGCAGTCGGTACACTCATTATCTAGATACCTTTATGTCGCGTCCGTCAGCTGCGTCCGATAATTTGTTTCCAGCTTTAGGGCTCATCCTGTCTCATTACTCTCTGAGATTTGTTTTTTAATAATATATTAAAATTATAGGGTTGTGTTTTGTATATTTATTGAATAAATTATAGGAATTGAATTTATAATAGTGCAAATAAACAAGCCAGAAACTAAAATCATCAGTTAGTTTGAAGCACAATAAAGTTAAGTAGCAATAAACGAACTATTTTAGTAAACAATACATCGTTTAGGCGTTCTTAGATCTTATCAAATATATTCTGTAATTTCAAATCCGTGTGTAATTTTTTTCTAACAATTACCTATTCTTAGATCAGGTACATGTATCGTTCCTAACTTAAACAAAAGAAAAATAGGCAGTCATGGGCCCGATGTACCGTTTGCACCATTGACTTGCTCGGGTATTGCTGACAAAAGTGAAACTAATTTGAATTTGAATTTGAACGATGATGCAGTCACATTAGCATGTCGGTAACGCAAACCCATAAGTTTTGCCGATCATCATAATTTTTTTGTTTAAATTAGAATGTTTGTCAAGGCATTTTTGTAAGAAATTTGTTGTAGCCAGTTGCACCCATAAAAACGAAACGCCAGTCATTCGAAATCAGTTAGCAACTGTGATGCGGACGAAGAACTTTGAGACCTAACTCAAAAACGTAAGGTCCAAGTTCTTTGGATGCGGAATTCGACGCGTTGACATAAATAAGAATGTTCAATCAAGGTTCTGTCATAATGCCTGGAGACAGATTTTTCTTCTCATTTCCGTTCTATTTACTTTTCTTTTCTGTGGTTTTGCTCCTACCAAAAATCGGTCAAAGCGGCAAAAACTTTTCCCTTCAAAAATTATGACATAAATACGCTATTTACTTAGATCAATGCATAAATAGCTTACTAGGTGATATTACTAATTCTCATGCTCAAAGCAAAGCGAACGTAAGATAGGTCAGTGGCTTGACAACTGACCGCTATTGTCAGTTGATTGGTTAGGCAAATCTGCCAACGGATCCGTCACTGGATTGATTCTGTCAAATATGAATTGAATTTAGAATCGTGTGCTATGTTTATCGTCTAACGGTTAGACGATAGACATACATACATGGTGTTCTTAAATCACAGACAGGTGTACATACATGGTGCTCGGTTAGACTCTAACCGAACACCATGGATTGAAATTGGCTGTAAGAGGAATTGACATAGCTAATTGTGCGACTTTGAGTTTTTTTCAAACCACGTTTCCGTGCCGTATGCCATCACTGGCTAAAGTCAATTCCGTGAACATGGTGCATGTAACTGCGCCGAAATATCGGGAGCTCATTCCACAACCTTACCACGGTAAATATCCCGTAAATAATCACATAACTTTAGTGAACAACCGTGATAGTATAAAACAGTGTTTTATTGTATTATATTATTTTTACATGACGACCCATAAAGGAGGGTAATGTTTAGGGTGTACGTATATATATTGGCATGTTCATAAAATAGGTATTGGTATTGGTTTTTCCACATTATTTTATTACTTCCGCACTAAAAATACCGTGCTCTTAAAACAAATATCAAGCGTAGACCGCGTCATCGCTTAACATTAGGCAAGTTGGCGGTCAAGTGCAAGTCCAATAATAATAAAAAACTTAGAATAAACTTTTCACCAAACAACCACCGGTAAATTTTACCTAAACGGCTACAAATTCTCTCTTTCTGCTTTATCGGGGAAATAAAGAAAAATAAGATTAAATTAAAAACTCTTTTGGGATAAGGAACGGAACAATGATATGAAAGGGAGGTATTTCTAAGGGAATTTACAGACGAATTTCGGAATCTTCAGAGAATTCTGTCTTTGTGAGGACCCTTTGTGCAATTGTAGAGGTTTTGTGGAGAGAGCCTAATTATTTAGTCCTAGTCAATATAATTATCGGAGTTAAACAATTTGATAAGACTGAAACAAACTGTAGAGGATGGTGAATCCACAGAAGAAACTAAAATAGCTACCGGGTTGCTTGAGGCATCACTGTCTTTTTCATCCACGTCACCAGAATAGCTAGACTGCTTTTCATCATCGACATCATGCACACTTCCATAGGCCACTGGAGCAACTGTGCAAGCGCTCAGAGCCTCACTCCGATATTTCAAGGAGTTGGGTTGGCTTGGTTAGATGCTACTTCAATATTGAGCAGCACGCAACTGCAAACGTGATAATCAAATGTATGACCAAGAGGGAGGGTGTAACTGCTAAAAAAGAAACAAAGCATAACACTTCCCTATTTATTTTGACGTTACATTTAAAAGAAATAAAATTCATCAAAAATGCTGACAAAAAGTTAAACATCCATTAACACAAAAAAAAATTCAAACAAAAATTATATCTGCAATGGTACCTAATCAGGCGATTAATAAACAAAACGTAGTGATTACACTGCGGATGATCGGGGCTCGTCCGTAGCGTGACGGTGTAATGGGCAGTCGTCACGCACGTTACTCGATATTTTGTGCCAGGATACGTTCACACCGAAGCGAGCCTACACCGAGACTGAACTAAAAGCTTTACGAACTTGTGTGATGCGAGATTTAGTTTAAAATTGAGCCTGGCTCAATGATACCTACATAATAGTTTCAGATAAAACTTATAATAATTATTTCAATTTTTATTTTGTTTAGAAACTCTATTATGTAATAATATCTAATATAGTACGTTTATTTGAATAAAAAAATAACAATTTTTATAGATATATACTTGTCAGTTAGCTTTACAATAATTTAGATTTGGAATTTATTAGCATGAAAACTCATAAATTCTTTGTGAAATGAAAACTAATGACATAAAAAAAATTAAATTATTTCCTAATACAAATAAATACCACAGATTATTAAAAAATTGAAAAAAAATTGAAAAAAAAAACCAGACTTACTTTTATTTATTAGCAGGGGCTAACGGTTCCATTTGCTATCCCACAGGAACTTATTCGGGCTTAAAACTAGCCTACGATTATGTAATAAACCAGGTTGTAAGTTACATGCTTAATTTAATTTCATCCAATTCCATTCAGCCTTTACGGAGTGAATGGGGACAAACTTACACACCAACTTTCGTGTTTTTGATATTAGTGTAATGTGATAACATGATTAATTTTGTCCTTCTGGTTTTTGCATCACGACTAAACGGCTGAATAGCTTATGTCAATTCGCGATTCAGATTGTGGTCGCGATTAGGTCATCCATAATAATCCGCTGGTGTTGATAACATTTTGACAATAAATAGTATGCATCGTCAGTTTTTTTTTTGGGAGTATTTCTTTAGCCGCGTTGAGTGATTTTCGGCAGGGACAATACTTATGGCGAGCGTCACCGACATGCTAATGTGACGTATTGCGCCAGACTGAGTTTTAAGTTTTCACTTCTGTTGGCAGGCCCCATGGCTGCCAATTTTTTTGTGAATATTTCATTAGCCGTGTTTAGAGATTTTTGGTACCCCATATACGCTATATTATGACGGACCCATTAGTTTTGCCCCTACTAATGGGTCCATCATAATATGGCGTATATGGGGTACCAAAAATCTCTTAACGCGGCTAAAGAGCAACAAAATCTTTAAAAAAACCATTAAAATTTATAATTGTTCGCATATTACTTGATATATTCGATATTTATTACGATTATAATGTTTATTCGGTAATGTGAATTATTAAGCTATCACAAGATAAATGAGATGTCGGAACAATATAATTATATATTAACAGTAAGGACATCGATGGAAACTTATTTTACTAATAAATTTTTGTGTTAATAATTCTTTATTTTAAAAATAATTTATTGATTGTAGTTATTAATATAAAAAAATTAAGAAATTAAGATTTAGTTTTATATAAATTATTAATATAACAAATATTACTGTAAAGATTTTTTTTAATAGACTTTTTAGACATATTTAATTATAAAAGAGCAGTAAAGTTATCATAATTTTCTTTCTGTACAGTAGAATAAAGCACTATTTTAGCTATTGTATATTTTAGATTGCATTTTTTTTAACGCGGATAAGTCCGCCTTTGACTACCAACTCTCCTGTTGGTAAGCGACGATGTGGTCGAAGATGAAGCACGCAGACTTAGAAGATACCTATTCAACGTTTATCGTTTACACCAAAAAAGACAAAGGACAAAAAGAAACTAAAATTACGTAACAAAAAAATTATAAATTCATCATTCAAGTCAAGCATCCGTTCTTAATATAGTTTTCCTTTTATTGTGTAAAATTATTAATTAATTTAGACAGCATAACCGATACCAACCTACGACCTACCTGACGTTACCTGTTAAGTTAATTATTAGCAGAAATATAAATTAATTGAATTACCAGAACCGAAAATAAAACCCTCTTATTTAGTTTTGTATTTCTATAAGTGTGCTTATCCATACCAAGGAAGATAGTCTTCCTTGTCCATACTGTTTCAATGCTTTAGAGTTGATGTGGTATCAATCACGTACACTCCTTATTATAAAGGGAAATTTGGAATTTAATAATTCTAAGCCTTTGTGTTTATTTTTACGCTTCGAATAAGACAGGAATGAATGCGGAGATGCGCGTAAGGCAGTTTTCGATTTCAGCTAGAATGTATGAGGTCAGCTGAGATGGGCTGGGCTTTTAGCTTGGCCTAATCAGGGTCACTGTTACCTACCATATACATGCCACCTAAGATCTGCAAGTGATTTTTATAACGTGCTATACTTTATTGAGTATTAAGCCGTCGAATGCGAGCGAAGGAGTTTTTTTTAATGGCTAAAATGGGGAATTTCTCCTACCTATCAGATAATTTAAAAAAAAAGTTTTTTTTTATCACAGATTTTCTTGAATCATAGCTAAGATCACTCTCGGTCAAAACAACAACAACAAAAAAACTCAATCAAAATCGGTTTAGTTGTTTGGGAGCTAGGATGCCATAAACAGACAGACAGATACACGCGTTAAACTTACAACACGTACAAAGCGTACAACCCGCTGGCCTGCTAGCAAAAATCTGATGGCCATCAGAGATTGGAACGCAGCAGTGATGGAGGCCCTGGGCCGGGAAGAGGCGATACAAAAATGTAAAAAGAAAGCGTTTAGAAATAAGGATTGTGTGTATGCCTCGAGCATTCATGCTCACCATCGAAGGCACCTTCTTGAGGCAGCGTCGTGTGTCGGGTCGCTCTTTTCTCTCAGATATGGTTGAGGAGGGCGATGGCTGGCACATGTGTCATACTCGTGATCGGGTGCTGCTTGCGGGTCGCTGGTCTACTCGCGGTATACACACAATACTAGTACTAACATGACCAAATTGTTTTAACCTTATATTAAAATATAACTAACTTTCCTCTACCTGTATTTCGAATATCTAAAGTAAATTCGTTTAATTTAACAAAATTGTAATCAAGTATTAAAAAAATCACAAACCCTGGTGTTCGTGGAGATGCAATTAAAAAAAATCAACAACAACTTATTTGCATCAGGGGATTACAAAACTGTTTATAAAACCGCGGGAAAAGCTAGTAATTACTTAATAAACCAAACAAACGAATTGATGAGTATTAAACTACACGAAAGAGCAGTAAAAATGTTATGATGATGAAGTCGTAGGAAAGTTTCGAAAGCTCCGGAGGCGGAATAAAGACGGAGAAGATAAAGTTCCGCATCCATAGAAAGCTTTGCGGTTGGTAGTTGGTATACCTCACAGAAAAGAGAAGTAAATAGAACGGAAATGAGAAGGAAAATCTATTACCAGGCATTATGATAACCTTGATTGAACATTCTTATTTAGATCAACGAGTCAAACTCCGCTTCACAGTTGCTAACTGATTTCGAATGACTGACGTTTCGTTTATACGGGTAGAGCAAAATTCTTATAAAAATGCCTTGTCAGCCGATCTAATTAAAACAAAAAAAAAAACAGTGGTATATCTAGGACTTTAGCGAACATTTAGCGAAAATCAAAATGTATCAAGATCGTGACAGAATATTGGAGTTAAGGCGCTCTATAGAGGGTTATTGATAGTAAGGTAAAAAAAAATATCAGCCAGCCTCCATAGATATCCATCCAATGGATCTCAAAAGCAAACCAAGTATTAAAATAGTTATTAAAAATAGCGATATCACTGCAATCATTGCAGTCAAATAAAAGATTTTTTCTTTTCTGAAAGAAAAATGAACCTCTAAAAGTATGAAAAAGATACTCTAATAGTAGTGGATATGAAACAAGAACACTTGATATGGGTTACGGTGATGGATTAAAAAACTCTTCTGACACAAGGAATGATTATGGTTTTTGACAGTTCATGCACTGCTTGACAGGTGACGTTTTGGTTAGAGTTTTGGCACCTGCGTGAAAAAAATTATGTCGTCTCATTCTATTATTTTCCTAAACCTGTGTATTTTTGAGCGTGAAGCTGGAAACAAATTATCGGACGCGGCTGACAGACGCGGCTGACGGACGCGACTTAAAGGTATCTAGATAAAGAAAGTTTGAAGTTTGACTTGTAACTATGGAGTTATTAATAAAGAATTGTATTGTATTGATAATGAATGTACACTGAGCTGTGAAACTATCAGACGTAAGTCGTGGTCGTAACCTTGGGCTGACCTTGAGCGTTCAGAAGTCTGACAGAATTCTGGCGCGCCGGATGTTTTTGTCAGCCGTTGTTGTCTTTGAAAGACTGCGCACACTTCGTCCATCAGCCGCGTCAGATAGTTTGTTTCCAGCTTTAATGCGTGATAATAGGAGATTATTATTTGTTCAGTGTTTGTAAGCGTTATCGAGTATGGGCATGTGATATGACGAGGCGAAACATGGCTTGTCGTGTTGTTTCCAAAACTCCATAGAAGCCTCTTGTTAAGTTGTTGTAAGTGTTAGTGTTGTCTCCGCCACTTTACTGGCGAATGAGTTTGACTTGACCGTGACTTACTTTGCTTGACTATGACTGTGACTACGACATGTTTGACAATATTTAATTAAACTTGAAAATATTTCAATACTTGACACTGGCAAATGCACAAGAAGTGCGACGCCAAAATCCTCTAGAGAGGGAAGAAAAAAAATACTATTGACTCTGTTCATTGTTTTGTTCATTGTGAGAGTCGCTGGCATCCAGTGGACTGTGAGTGGATGCAAAAGGCAAGCTGTCGTTCAGTTTGAGGGGGAGGTCTATGTTCAGCAGTGGGCGTCTTCTGGCTGATGATGATGTTCATCTTGATTAAGTAATTAAGTTATGATGATTGCGGGGCAATTTTAAAATTATAAAACTATCTGCCAAATCAAAATCTTCATTCAACGAGTGGCGTCTCACCCTTGGCCGTCCAATAAAACTTTCGTGAAGATCGTAAGTACAGTTATATTGCAATTGATGGGAGCGACTCTGTTCTGTTTAGTTAGATAGTTTCGTTTCTTCGCAAGTTGCTTTTAGTTCGGAGTTATAGTTTGGGATCGGAATATGATTCATCAAAGTAGAAAAGTACAAAAATGAACTATATCTCACTAAGTAATAGGCATGAACCATTGATGTAAGTAAAAAACTGTCATTGGCATGAACTTGAAGTGTAATTTATTACAAAATAACAAGCTTACCCTGAATTTTTTTGAAATTCAATTGACTGATAAATGATAAAGGTGTTTTAATATTTATTTGTCCTATAAAAACAAGAACTAGGATTGAAGTCTATGCTACAATTATACATTGACATAAATTACATCTGCAACCAAAGAAATGTAGTACATATACTTAGATCAATGTCTGCAACACAGATATCTACTTACTAGTCAGATCTGCAACCTTCGTTTGAGTATTACATCCATGATACCTACTACCCAAAGGGACGGAACGCTTCAAACAGAAAAAACGAGCAGAGCGAGAGGTACCACGTTTAGCCATTTGTCCCTTTCTAGTGTTGACATAATCACTGATACTAATTCCTCATTACTTTTCATACTTTTTTATAATTTATACAGAATAGATCTACGTTTGGTCACTAACTTGCCTGATGGTAAGCAACGGTGTGGCCGAGGATGGAACACGTTGATCTAGAAGAAATCTATTCATTCTAGCCTTGAAGATGCCTAGATTGTAGTTCTCAGGAAACAAGGAGGACAGCAGGGAGTTCCATTCTTGGACAATACGTATCATAAAAGACAACCCAAATCGTTGTGTACGAATTTTTGGAATTTCCACGAGGAAGGGGTGATAGTGTGCTGTCCTTCTACTTGTCCTGTAGTAAAAGGGGGAGGGTGGATTATGGTCATGAAGCTTTTGCTCACACTCACCAAAATATATCCGGTAGAAAATAGACAGACAAGCTACTTTACGGCAGTGCTCAAAGCTTTGTAATTTATTGGCGACTAGCTTGCTGTCACCAATCAGCCTCATAGCACGCCGGTTTACGGAATCTAAAGATTCTAAAGCTTCCAGTTGGTACTTGGCTGCTCCGTCGAATAGGTGGAAGCAGTACTCAACACACGTCCATACTAATTTATTCCTTATTTATATCACTACAATAATAAACGGATGCACCCTAAATAACCATGAGAGTTTTCTTTTAGATATTATGTTTCACAAATAAAAATATAAATAATTAAAAATGATGCTGATAAAATCATGTACGGACTACCCAAATTAATACCAAATTTACGGTTACAATATTTTTTCAAAAGTGGCAACACCACACCCTAATATGTGTTCATGAATGTCATTGTATATAAGACATGTAGTGTGAAAGGGACAAATGGCTAAACGTGGTACCTCTCGCTCTGCTCGTTTTTTCTGTTTGAAGCGTTCCGTCCCTTTGGGTAGTAGGTATCATGATTACATCATAGAAAAAAAATCTAAGTCAAAGCAGGTTTCTTGTCGCTACCAAGGAGGTTTCTTCAAGGAGGTTGCATTGTTTTCATCTGTCACGCTATAAGGATTAAAACTTAGGCTAGAATCCTGGATCAAATGCGGGTGAAACCGCGGGGCGAAGCTGGCGATACATAAAAAAGAGATGCATAGATAAATAGGCTACCTGGCAGGCTTGGTTCATTAGCATCGAATTGAGACCACAAATTTGTGAGGGTAGTCGAAAGTTTTTTAATTTGGCCTCCATCCAAACCCAAAGGCCAAAGGTTATAAGCTCTCGAGCATGAAATTTTGATGAATAATATCTCAGAATGATAAATGTGACAGCCTGACATGTCGGGGTGAAATACTGACATCAAAACATATAATAGATTAGATTTACTGACAAAAATCTTAGCTCTTGCTCTTTAGTTGGCTCTTGTACAATAATTTTTCTAGTTAACTTAATTTGTCAAAATAGGCAATTGTAGTAATGTTTCAACCTCAGATAAGACAAACAAAGGAGATATAATATATAGGTATTATGTTCGTCGCAGACGATACATAGTAAACTTGCGCGAATGATATTCGCGCGAGTACTGCGCATCACTGTGGTCTCTCACTATGGGCCTCATAAGCAAGATCAGAGTCGCACAACGAGCTATGGAGAGGGCTATGCTCGGTGTTTCTGTACGACATCGAATCAGAAATGAGGAGATACGTAGACGAACAAAAGTTACTGACATATTTTGCCCACCGGATTAGCAAGTTGAAGTGGGCAAGGCACATATCACGCAGAACAGATGGCCGATATGGCGGAAAGGTTCTCGAATAGAGATCACGTACCGGTAAGCGCAGTTTAGGATGTCCACCCACAAGATGAACAGACGACCTAAAAGAACCAGGAAACGCTGGATGAAGGCCACTTCCAACCGGCCTTTTTGGAGATCGATGGGGGAGGCCTATGTCCAGCAGTGGACGTTCTATGGCTGAAATGGTGATGATGATCAGATTATGATCAGCCGCGATGCACGGAAGTCAACCGCAAAGAGTGTTGTAGCTAGTTGCAGACGATGCGCAGTACTCGCGCTAATATTACTCGTGCGAGTTTGCAACGTCTGCAACGGGCTTTAGTACCTACAATTTATCCTTCGTGTTCAAAAATGTCTCCGTGTTTCACCCATTTTTTTTCATATACTGCTGAACCAACATGATACAACATGGGGTTCTTCAAAAGGCGAGTTAATATAGAGTCCTTAAAGGTTGGCAACGTATTTGTGATGCCTCTGGTATTACAAGTATCCATAGGCGACGGTGACTGCTTACAATCAGGCGGCTCATCTGCTTGTTAGCCACATATGGCATTTAAAAAAACTGAATTATGAGTGCTTAATCTTTTTGGTGGGGATAGATAGAGGATGCTCTGCTCCTTCCCGCAAAGCGTGTGTTAGTATAGCATTTGTGCCACCTATGGCATAAAAAAAGAACCGCAACGCAAAAATTGTAAGTACGTCAAACACACCAATTACTGGCTATAGGTGACGTTGCGTCTGAGCTAAGTTCTTGTTAACCACAAATTAAATGCGAAAATTGCTATGGACCTATGTAAAAATTATGAACGGAAACAAAGAAAAGGCACTGTATCAATGCCTGAATTGCCGTCAAGACTTGTATGCTCATGGATATATGACGCAGACGGTATTTGTTAAAATTACCGTTATGTTTTTGATATCAATATTAATTGGTATGGTACATTGAGATACAATTTCTATAGAGTCACAATCTCACAGTCTTCTTCTTCTTTCGAGTCGATGTTCCGCAAAATACAATTCTAATCTCACAGTGAAAACAGTCAACTAACGTCCGAGCGTCATTGTACATACATTGTATCTATTATATACATCACAATGTTACGTTTACTCCAATTTAGACATTATGTCGCTTGCATAGTGTTCAACGTTAGTTGTCCGCTATGTCATCGTAGCTCTGGCATTGCGCGGCGTTGTAGTCGGATCGCGGTTACCTTATAACTAACCTAAAAGTCTGCCCAATTCGTAGCATGCTTTGGTTCGGATTTTTTTTTGGCGTGATTGTGACTCTATATTTTATGTATTTATTTCGATAGTATGGTAATTAACGTTGCTTGTCTAGCGTTTGAAACTTGCATTTTGCAAAAGACGCAAATAGCTCATTAATCGATTTCCGTGCCACCTGATACCTCTCACGGCTAGCTTAAGCCCAACGGTGACTTGAGAATCAAGGCACCACACGGGGTACAATCGGCAAAGGAAAGAAAAACTCTTCCTGGATTCACTTTTAAAAAATCAGTTAAATTAGTCTGTGGAATGGTAGTTCCCCGACAGTTAAAATCTGGGTGACATTAAATTGCGAGTGAATCGGTTTATTCTAAACAAGCGTGCTCCATCGTAGACCGCATCATTGCTTAACATCAAGTGAGTTGGCGGTCAAACGCAAGCCTTTTAATTAATAAAATAAAATAAAATTATAAAACAAACCATATACAAACTAAGAAAAACTAACTAAACTTCTGTCTATTTTACAAAAAAAAAAAAAAACAGTTAGCATACACAGTTGAAGATCTAAAGACAATCCGAATGCTCGCACTCACTACCAGTGGGCAGCGTACCCAGCATGCTGGTTGGACGTTTGCATTGCCATTTAGCGTGGTAATGCCTACCACGCTAAATGGCAATGCAAACGTTGAGCCAGAAAAACGCAAGCAAATAGTCACGCGGTGCTTATCAAAAAAAAAACCGACTTCATTGATGTAAGTAAAAACAGTCATTGCTTCAAACTCACTAAATACGTAATTTCATTTACTTGGATGACATACTTTTTCCAGTTATTTTAATTTAAAAATCAACCGATTTTTATGAAATATCTATGGAACTACAGAAAATATTACTCTTTTGTTTACTTCTCTTTTCTTTGTATGGAACCAACCTAGAAGAATTTTCCGAATCGGTTTAAAAACGATAGAATTCTGAATTTTTATGTTTAACAAACGTTAAAAAAAAGAAACGAAATGCTTCTTTTTCAAATTTTGCAGTGAAAAACTGAAAAATAACTTTTCAAAGCAGAGCTCGCAGCTTATGTCTGTGAAAGGAACTACAAGTAATTTCGCCTTTTACCTATTCAGTATGTCTGTTTTTTACATTTACACTACAAAATGGCTTTACCCGACTGTGAACCGGTATGGCTTGGTAGTAATAGGTCTGACTTATTCGAATGTGATCACGGGTTTGATTCACGGGTAAATGTTTAAATGATCTATTTAAATATCAGCTCTATCATCATAATTTCAGCCATAGGACCTCCACTGCTGGACATATGCCTGCTCAGCAATCTCCAAAAAGGACGGTTGGAAGTATATCCAGCGTTTTCCTGCGGTCTCTTTTAGGTCATCTACCCATCTTGTGGATGACCTACGCTGCGCTTACCGGTCTGTGGTCTCCATTCAAGAACCTTTCGGCCCGACTGGCTTTCTGTTCTGCGTGCTACCTATCTGTGTATTATATCTATCTGTATAAATCCCACAGCAAGGTAAGGCATAGCTAGTTTAACAAAATTCAAGAGATCCATTCATAGACCTATATCCAAGTAGACGTCACAAGTCTACCTACCTTGCATGTTATATTTCCAATACAATTACGATAAATGGTTGTAGTTGAGTCCGGCTAAAACCAGTCTGCTCAATCGCTGCCACGACAACACGTGTCAGTTTGAAACAAAAAGGGTAATTGTGCAATACTGAGTTGTAAAAAAGAATCATCAAAAACAATTCTAAATGGGCGGAATAATCGTGTAACAAAAATAAAAAAAAATACAGTTGAATTGATAACCTCCTCCTTTTGAAGTCGGTTGAAATACTACAAATACAGTTGGCCGACAAAATTAAGATACTTCTTATCACACTTTTAGGTAGTACGAAAAATTTGACACGCTTTTTTAATGCGATAGATGGCATACAAGTAGGCGGGTAGGGTAGTCGTTTATGGATACTTGTAACACCAGAGGCATCACAAATACGTTGCCGACCCTTTAGTTACCGTTAACGATAGTTTTCATACAATTGGAGCGCTTGTGAAGTCTACTTAAATATAGGTCTGTGGATCCATTATTAATTTTCATTATATCCCGCGTTCAATGAGGTCCATTAAACATGATTCCTATAATTTGAACTGTTCGTGTTTGTACAAACTTCCGAGTTGGAGTACATCGCTGGAGGCTCGATTAAATGTGAATTATTGTTTTTTGACTAATGCATGGTGATTTTGACCAAAGTTTTTAGGTGATAAGAAAATTATGGGGTCGAGTATCATACATCGAACATTAGAAGCTAGGATAGTTAAAAGTATGGAAATCGGATTATTGTTTTGAGCGTCGTTGACGAAAGTAATAGATAGACGCAATTGTTTACATAAAATTAATAGGGGCGAATTAGGTACTTTAATCTCGGGAAAAAAAGCCAATTGCAAGTCAGGCTCACGCACTGAGGGTACCGTACCACCAAAAATACAATAATTATCAATAAAAAAACCGATTTAAAAATTATTAAAATAATAATATGACATTTCGATTCGGTGAAAGAAATAATATTTCATCCAAGTTATCGAATTGGCATAGTTATAACTTGGTAATGAACATAAATTTATCACCGACTCGCACTTGGCCATTACATAATAATATTATTTGTTGTTATACTTTAAGGTGTGTACCATACTCATGCCAAGTTTGATGCTAATATAAAAACTAACGCTTTAATGTAAAATCGGTAAAACGTATCACGTAGTACCCCCTTTAGTTTTTACTTTTTGACTTTTCTCTCAGTTAATTCGCCGTAACATTACATATTCTGTAAAAAAATCAACTGGCTGTCTAATACGGTTCGAAAGATACAGCCGTTTAAAGGTAGAACGGACAAATGGACGGACTAGGCTTAGTAATAGTGTCCCGGTTTTACCCTTTCGATACGGAACCCTAAAAAGAGGGTTTGTATTGGACTGTCAATGCGAGGGAAACCGCGGCGCGTAACTAGTTTATAGTATTAGTCTGATGAAACTATATCATGACACTAAAAGATGTAGAAAGGTCAATCTGATTGTATCCGTAATCAAAGCAATAAAATACCTAACGGCTCCATAATGCCACTAAATGGATTCCAATTTGTCCAGATTTACGACTGACATACGGTAGCACAGCAGATTAGAAAAGCGTAGTTGGACAACTCGGAAATGGCAACGATTAAAGTTAGGTATTCAGATTCTGCCAAATTTCACTTACTACTTAATAACCTGTGATAAATTGTTGCAGATTACTGAGTAATTATTTCGTTTCAATTTTCATCGTGGTTCTGCACTTTTAGTCAATAACATTAGCACAAATCGTGCAAATATACTCCTTAGTATCAATGCTGTGAAATCGAGCCACCAATCAGCGCTTAGTATCACCGGTGCAGCTCATTTGTTTTATGAATAAGCTTGATGTATTATGTGAGTCATTATTCATCATCATCATTGTCAGCATTTTATTAGTCCATTGCTGGACTTTTAAGCCTTTTTAGACTTTTAGCCTACCCCCGAAAGGGTTATTGGGCCATATCCACCGCGCTGGCCCAGTGCGGATTGGTGGATTGGTGGAGATGTTTAGTAGGAGTCATTTATCGAATTTTTGGTAACTACGTTATATTGTTCTCTAGTAGAATAGATACGTCACTTGGTTTTGGAATACGACAATCGCTCACCAACAAAGTCGGCATGCATCAGTCTCGTCACTGGTGCGCTGTATGCTTGCGAGAGCACCACTGAGACAATACCATAAAAAAATCCATTGGACCTGTCCTTGTACAGTTTTTTTGGTGTGCGTAATATTTTTATATTATGGTTTTAAGTAATTAATGGTGTTAATCCTTGTATTTTTTAATACAAAGAAGCAACAATGACGCGCTAAACGAGGCAATTCTAACTGATCTCAACTGGTCCTGACTCAATATTGGGACCAGTTCGACCCACAGTCACGCGAAATTGCGCAAGCCGCAACAATTATAAGTGCTTCGTGAAAAATTACAGTAACAACAACAACAAAAAATATGTAAAAAAGGTGGCGAAACATAATTATCGTTGTTAAGTAAATACTCCATACAAGGTTTATCATCCAAATAGTCATAAAATCCACATAAATCACATGTTTTTCCTAACGATGAATATATTGGACTCCTCTCGGCTTAGCAGGTACACCCGCATAACCCAGTTTACGTCAATTATGTAAAGGTATCATTGCATTTGCCCTTCTGTCGCTGCCCTAGTCTGTGACAATTACGTTTCACGGCGTGGCAGGGTCGTTCAGAGTCCCGTGAATGAACGTTGATTGTAACGTTACGATATCGACGTACTGCACTTATTGTGTGAAAATTCAGTGATGTAATAATGGCATGAATAGCAGCCGTGTATTGAGGGAAACATATTTTTGGTAGCTAAAACATAAATGAGACTTATTGACAAAAATAATAATAATTGAGAATGGAGATGCGTAAATACAAACAAAGAACATTAAAGGCGCTTTGATGAGTAGTACAAGTACAAGTTGCAAGTAGCTATACAACGCATCGTCTGTATCGTTTTGCTTAGTGCGAGTGGCAGCGGAAGTGGTTAGTAGCATGCCACTTGCACTAAGCAAAACGTTGCAGATGCTGCTTAGTAGCTATTTGCAACTTGTACTCCGCATTGTCTGGAAGTGCTATAAGACAACTGTCACTTCATATAATAAAATGTGTTTGTTTGTTCCATTTTTCCGTAGGAATGGATCGACGTACTTTTTATCCAACTGCACAAGAAGTAGGGTTATGTTTCTCGAGAGTATAATTATATATGTAGGTGTGAATTTATTAGGTTTTTTGGCACGCCCTACAGCTTATGGATTTATATTTGTGAAGTGTCGTTTGGATCGTTTTAATAGTGGGAGTGACTAGGGTAAAAGAATAAAGATGGAGTCCGCGATAAAAAAATTAAGGGAAAAATAGTAAATCAACTTTTCTAAATAGGTCAATATTACCACCATTATATAAAACTCACTAAGCAGATTTCAAAAATATATCAACACTATAAAATATTCAGTAGTTTACGAGATAGAGCGGTATGAAAGACCTCTGTATCTACTACGAGTAGGTATAGATAAGTACAACATGAAATTTTTGTCAAGTCACTAAATAAATGAGTGTGTATTTTGGTGTGGTATTGTGGTAATTAGAGCGATGGTGGCCGAACACAGCAGTAGCATGTGCGCTTTACAATCTGACGGCACCCGGTTTGAACCTCGGCCCTGCACCAATGACTTATTTAGTACCTAAATAAATTATATGCAGTTTCCATGCCATCGCTCAACAACGGTGAAGGAAAACATCGTGAGGAAACTGGTATGTCCAAGAACCTTTAAAGTTCAAAGACATACAACATTCACCAACATGCACTGGGTCCCGATTCACTAACTACAAACACGTGCATAACGCGGGGCGTTAAGTTAACTTCAAAAAGTTGGCCCTTATTTCCTAGGGAATAAAGTCCAAATGTTAAGAGATTAACTTAACGCGCCGCGTTACGTTAGTGTTTTAGTTAGTGAATGTGGGCCCTAGGCCAGGGTCCTAATTCCGTAACTTTAACACGAACGTAACGCGGCGCGTTAAGTTAATCTCTTAAAATTTGGACTCTATTCCCTAGGAATAAAGACCATCTTTGCGTGTTTGTTGTTACAGAATCAGGGCCAAGCATGGTGGATTAGGGCCCATCCTCTCTCTCTGAGAGGTCTGAAAGCAGTGGAAACATGAAATGCTGAAATGATTGTGGTAATTTTCAAGTAATCAAAAGCGTCCACTCTTTGAAAGGTTTCATAGAATCCCACAAAATGCTGGAAAACTAGAAAATTTGATGCAACTGGAAATAAACACTGCTGCAATGCGGCGAACTATGGCGGAACAATAAAATAATGCGACAGTGTGTAATAGACGAGATCGTTATAAAGGTTATTAGTCTATTTTACCTGCATTGTGACGTCATATAGTATTATACAGGGGCCGCACCGTCAACTGTTTTAAGCGATTCAGCAGAGAAAGTACCATTCTTCAACGAATATCAAATTTCAGCTCAATCTTGAACTTGTTGGGGTTCGGTACCCAAAGGGTAAAACCGGACCCTATTACTAAGCCTACGATCTCTATTTGTCCTACCTATTAACGGCTGTATCTGTAATAGATAGCCAGTTGACATTTTCACAGAATATGTAATGTTTAGGCGGATTGACTAACAAATAATAATAACAAATAAAAAAAAGTTAAAACTAAAGGATGGTAGGTCCCCATACAACAAACGTATTTTTGTATTAGCTCTAATGTAAAAACGGTTACACTTACAAGCGTCAAACTTAGTCGGTTGTTAACAAGTCGGTGACAAGTTTCTGTTCATAACCAAGTTATAACTGGTAATTTCGTTATTGAATTTTGTGGTGGTACAGTACCCTCAGTGTGCGAGTCAGACTCGCGCTTGGCCGGTTTTTTAAAATTAATTGCTGCAGGATTGAGGGTCGAATCGGGTGCCTTCAGATTGTAAAGCGCACATGCTACTGCTTGACCATTTCTTCGGGACATACCTACGTTGCAAATTGTGTTTTGGTAATTTACCTGACATTATAAGCCTTGGTAGCCTATTTCGGAGATCGCTAGAATTGAAACCATGAGATCGCGGGTTCAAACCTCGGACCCGTACCTACCAATGAGCTTTTTGGAGTTTATTTACGGATTTTCTTACCACTGACTTTTCGGTGAAGGAAAACATCGTGAGGAAACCTGCATAGAAAGAGAAGGAATTCAATGGCGTATGTGAATCCACCAAGCCGCACAGGGCTAGCGTGGTGGATAAACACCCTTTCGGGGTAGGCTAAAAGTCCAGCAGTGGACTGTTAAAAGGCTGATTATGAATTTACCTGATGATCAACTGTCATTGCACGAAAATCTGTAACAAAGAAAGGGTTTTCGTAAGACATAAATAGAGCCCATCTATGAAAACAAAATTAAAATTTGTTATTAAATAAATAAGTATAAGTATTAATTTCATGCTAGACAGACAGAAAACCATACCAAGTTATGACATCAAACCGCACGCGCGCCATACAAATGCTATACTAACACACGCTTTGCGGGAAAGGGGCAGAGCATCCCCTATCTATCCCCACCAAAAAGATTAAGCCATCATTTTTTTTTAAAATGCCATAGGTGGCAAACAAGCAGACAGGCCGCCTGATGGTAAGCAGTCACCTTTGCCTATGGATACTAATAACACCAAAGGCAATACAAATACGTTGCCGACCCTTAAGGACTCCATTAACTCTCCTTTTAAAGAACCCCATGTGTATTTAATTATATTCACTCACAGAATACCTAGAAATGCTTAATATGCGCAGAGACGTTGGGTTGCTATGTATCTGTTATCGTATTTACAATGGGGAGTGTTCTGAAAAACTGTTCGATATGATGCTGGCGTCGCAGTTTTACCATCACACTAGCCGCCACCGCCTGAAAGTTCATCCACATATCATAGATCAGTGGAAATCACACACTGTGCGATTTACGCGATCTTCCTTGCCTCACCTGCAAAATATAGAATGAGTTACCTTCCACGGTGTTTACGGGAGATGCCACAACATGAGGCTTTTCAAAAGGCGAGTTAATAGATTCTTAAAGAGTCAGTAACGTAGTTGTGATGTTTCTGGTGTTACAATTATCCATAGGCGACGGGGCTTACCATCAGGCAGCCCGTCAGCTATTATTTGCCACAAATGGCAAAAAAATATCTAAGCTTCCCGTGACGGCATTTTTTTGCAATAAATGAGACACCAGTCAACTAGTAAAACAAAGACTCTTAATCAAAGAAATCTTGACACCCGCCATAAAAACAAAACCTTCGTCCCGCATCCCAAAATCATTTGAGCGCACATTTTCCCAAGTTTTTCTTGTTTATTGCCCTAAAATCCCTTGGAGAGGTCCTACAACAATCCTTTAACCACTCAAGTTGAGGGACAAAGACATTATTGGTACTCCAGCCCTTTGAATCCTGGTTGAGGATGCTTCGACTCATGTAAGACTCAGATTAATCCTTTGAAGATTTTGGGCGGTATTAAAATTTGATCCTTTGAGGTTGGGGTTAAGTGGAAAACGAGACTTATTTTTATAATGAAGTAAGGAGGTAGGCAGTATATTTATTCGCCTATCTCTATTTAAAAACTACCTGTGCCTTGCGGTTTACCCTGCGTTGTCGATATATCAGAAACTGTATATCACCTTTGACCAAAATAAAATGAATGGACGGGCCCAGAAGAAGCGCATTTTTGAAGATTATAGAATGAGCGCCGGTGCTCACTTCGTTTCAGTCGGTCTCTAGCCGTGGGAAGTGCGACACGCGTCTATTATTGATTACGTAACATCTGACAACATTATGCCTTCGTGTGCTTTCCGGAAGTGTAAATACACATCAAAACACCGCTATTTTTGTATTAAATTTACTGTACATGGTTATAATTAGGTGTTGAAGTATATGTCCAACGGTTTTGCCTCGTTTTTAGTGAGTAAGTTCAATGGTTATGGCCCGTCCATTCATTTTATTTTGGTCGAAGTATATTACAAGCTTTAATTTAACTTGCAATGTATGTATGTTTGTTCGGGTAGAATCTTACTCCTCAATTTTGAAGCAGATACTTCTTTTTTGTTTTTAGAAGTTTACTTATTTGTCTGTTCGTAAATTTTTCACGATTGAAATTTTATTAATCAAATGATGAGTAGATTAATACGAAGCTTGTTATGAAAAAATAAATTATTAAAATATTTCACCTCAAAGGGTGGAAAATTAGGAGATGAATTCCGTTTATTCAAGTTGAACTTATCAATATTGACAGAGAAGATTAATTATTGTCCCATTAAAATATATTTAGTAAAATTTGACGATAGTAGTAACAAGACAGTTAGGTTCAAAGACAAAAGGAAAAAAAAAATGCGGCGCCAATTAAAAAAAAGTTACCGGAAACTCATTATAAAACCTCCGTTAAGCCCAATAAAAGCCTGTCAATATTGTTGTTCAGATAAAATCTGAAAGAGAATTGTGATGCTGATAATCCACTTATGGCTGAAAAAAGTATTTCAGTTTAAATTACTTTTTACATGAGAAACATATTTATGTTTCTTTTTGGATGTACAACTATGTAAGCACATAATTATGGCTGACAGGCAACCGATGACACCAATTACTAGCGAGGAAATTCAGAGCTGTTATTGGTCGAAAAACGCCATGTTTGTTTACATAGTTGGATATCTAAAAAGAAGCAGATACTAAAGTATATTCTGTTAAGTATACTTTAAAGTAGAAGTTTTATTGCTTTTCATGTAGCGATCGGGGCTTACCTCGACTAGGTGTTTTATAAATAAAGATAGGATGATTTATTTGCACAAAACACAAGTAAATCATACACACATTTTAAAACGCATGCACAAATAAGTAGGTTAAAATATTTATTAGTCACTATATCATGTTTTGCCTAGTTTGTAGGCGTACATATCTAGAGAGTTGGATTTAACCGATTTTAACAATTAGATTGTAATCAGCAGTGCAAGTACCGTTCTTTATCGATCATCAAATTTGACAGTTGAGATTGTTAAATTCGATAAAATGCCATTTGATCAGTACTTACTATGATCGATTCTATGGCATTTTAACAAATTTGACGACCGATAAAGAACGGTACTCGCACTGCAGAGAACACGTATTCAGTAGTGAATTCCACAGGCTAGTGAATCGCTCAGTAAAAGTGGAATCAAAGCGCTTCGCACGGGTTTTCGGGATATCAACCATGAAACGGTGTCGCTTTAGTGCCCGTCCGATATAAAAATACCCATTTTTCTATAAGACGGCCAGGGTGCCAGGATCATACATCTAGGAAGTCACAAAAATATTTTAGGGTCTGTGGGCAGAAGGGAATTACATCATCATCATCATCAAAGCTGTGACATCATCTCCGTACAAAACCTGATTCATAAAGTAGGTATAACCACTAAAATCTAGTGCTTGATATTTTGATAGCCCGTTGGTCCAGTTGGTAGTGAACCTGCTTTATGCGCTTGAGGGTGTGGGTTCGATTCCCACCTAGGGCAAACATTTATGTGATGAACATTTGTGTTTGTTCTATATCTATGTTCTATGTTTGTGTTATATATATTCAAGTATGTATTTAAAAATATAAGAGGTGTAAGGGGAACACTCTCGAAGCCAAAAGAAGGTAATTGTACTCATCATTATGAACAACTTTTACTATGGGACCAGCCCTGAAATCGCGAAAAAATATCAGCTGTTCTATAGAAAATGGTCATTGACACTCGGCAAAATGTATGGAACAGCTGATTATTTTTTTCGCGATTTCAGGATTGGTCCCATGCTAAAAGTGGTTCATAATGATGAGTACAATTACCTTCTTTTGGCTTCGCGTGTGTTCCCCTCACACCCTGTATATGTATGTATATCAGTCTCTGGAAGCCATATCACAAGCTTTACTTCGTTTGGGGTCAGATGACAGTGTGTGCAAAAATGTCCCGAATACTGCAGTAGTGCCTTACTGTAGTATCGTAGGTACTACCGTAGTAACGATATTCTAGTCACCCAAGCTACGATACAGCAAAATGTCAAAAGTATTTTCTTCTGCCTCTAAAATATAAACCTCGCTTGAACCTACGAATATTACTTTCTTCCACATCCCATAAAACATAACCAATTTTCCGCGTGATTCTATTTAGAGATGGGAAAATGATTCGTTCGAATGATTATTCGATTGTGAAAATACACAACAAGAATAAAAAAAAAATGTATACGGGGTGTATCTCTAGAGGTCGGACTTGTTTAATAATAAATAATTGTTTTCATCATTATAAACAATTTTTAAATTAGGACTAACACTGAATTAGTGGAAAAAAAATGTTGTCCCATACACTTCGTTGCAAACGCGATATCAAGGTTGGTCCTTTAGTAAACGTGGATTATAATGGTGGTATAGAGAATTTTTTTTTATACTATTATCTTAACAGTTCATAGCAGAAAAAGATTCGTGAAAAGTTTGAAACTAAAATGATCTTTGATTGAAATTAAACACTCTCAAAGGATTTAATTGCGTGTATTTTACACTAGGTATTTTAATTCCTGACGTTTTGAATGACAACGTTGATTTCAATATGTCTCTAATAATCGCGAAAACCCAAGAAATGTATGATCCAATTTCATTGTATGTCCTCTATGACTTAAATGTTTGATGTTAATATTCATATCAATACACAATAAAAGAATTTTTTTTTACTGACTTAAAAATGTCTCATGCCAGTCTGTACATAAAATCAAATCCAACGATACTTTGCAATCCAAAATCTGTCAAGCAGTTTAAATTACAAGAGGTGCAAGGGAACAAAATAACAGACTTTTCATATTTATATTCCATTAATATTACCCTTCTCCTTAATTATAAATGTTTGATTGACCATATGAATTAATCGAATGACAAATTATTCGAATGACAATTTACAACCAATTATTACAAAGATTCGATTGTGACATTTGAAACAATCCATCTCTATACATAACCAATTTTCCGCGCGGTTCTATACGATTTTACGGTCGTTATGTCCCGGAAGCCTGCGGGACCCTAATATTTTAAGGTACGGGACACGCAACGCAGCCGCAGGTGAGCTCGCGTGCCAGAGTTAGTGTAATGGAAACTGGTCGTTAAGGAATGGTTAGGGATAGTGAAAGTTACGGCTTTTGCTCGAATTAGAATGAATGCAAAGAATTTTTCGAAAAAGGAAAATCTTCAATTGTGCAAAAATTAACGCGCTTTAAATATTTTTATGCCATAGGGAGCAAACAAGCAGACGAGCCACCTAATGGTAAGCAGCCACCGTCGCCTACTTGTAACACCAGACGCATTACAAATACATTGGACTCATAAAACTCCATAAGGACTCTATTAACTTGCCTTTTGAAGAACCCCATGTTGTAGCTTCTCGAAAACACCACGTTAGGTAGCTCATTCGACATTTTGCTGGTGTGATGGAAGAAAAACCGTGTAAATCGCACAGTGTGTGATTTTAACTACTATTCCACTATTTTTACTTTAGTTACTTATTGAAACACGCAAATTGGTTTACAGAAGCCGGCTTAATCACAATACATACATAAAAAAGTTTAAATAAAATACGGGTCGAATTGAGAACCTTCCTCCTTTTTCGAGATCGGTTAAACAGATAATTTGCAAGGATAAGAGAATAGCTTTTTTTTCAAAAACTACATAATATTTGTCCAACTTTGATTAAATTTGGTGAGTATATTTTTATGTTGGCAACGTGAATTTCTAAATATGACTTACCTCTTTGATAAACTGAAAAAACATTTACTGGGCAAAAAGATACATCTAATATCTGGGTTAGAGGCCGGTGGTCCAAGTCATGAACTCGTCTTTGGGACTACTTTCATCTTTTTAACCGATTTCAGGAGGAGGTTATCAATTCAACTGTACCTATGTTTTTTTTGTGTTTGTTACGCGAAAAAAAAAGAATCATCAGATCATCAGTTGATTCTTTTTTTCACAATTGACGGAGTACCGTCAATTATGAATTGATTTTGATGATACTTTTTTTGTTTGGTAGGCCATACTTCAGAGGTGGCCCTATATAAATGTTATCAAAATTGATTCAGCGCTTTATGAAAAATCAACAAAAACAAAAAATATGTATGACCACGTCTCAGTACCATAATAATATTATGTCATCACCGATTAGCAAATAGGTAGGTACTGTTAATTAATTTCAATGGCATCTCTATGAGAAAATCAGGAAGCAACAATTACCTTGTTCACGAAGCGATGTACTGTTAATAAGCAATTTTAATTATTGTTTGTTCAACCTCTGACTCTTTATCAGAACTCTTGAAATCTATTAATTACGTCTGTTACTTATGCGTACATACAGTACCACAGACAAAAAACATCTGATGGCAAAAGAAGGTCAAGCAAAGACGAGGCACAAAAATATAACGCGTCTACTACTGCCTTAATTTGTACATTGATTTCACCAATTTATTATACAAAAATATAATTTACAGAGACTAAATGAAAAATAAAGCCAAGTGCGAGACGTTTTTAAATCAAAATAAGTGAAAATATATATGTCATCCAAGTAACCGACCTTGCGTAATTTTACAAATTTTGGAGTCGATTTTTAAATTGGTAATTATTGTAATTTATTTAGACCTTAATAAATTATTTCTTGGCTTAGCGTACAATATCAACTTACTTTAGTAAGTTAGACTCGCGTATCGACGAATTTATTAAATTTATCAGTTGATTAATTAATTTAACTAATACAAATTTATACTAATTACAAGCTAGCACTAATCACCAATTAAAACATGTACGATAAGTTAAAACATTTATGAAAAAGCGTGGTAACGCTTAATCACAATTTACTTCGTTAATAACGCCGTATAACGGTGAATAATTTGACACTTTGGCGTTGTAAATAACGCGAGTTTGGGCGGGGTTGAGAAATGGGCGGGTGGTGTGCGGTTGAGTTACATGCGAGTCATTTAAAATTTTAGAAAGGTTATTATTCCTTATCTTGCACACAATATCTTCACACTTACGATTTAACCCGTCGAATGTGTTACGCACTGCATGTCGGCGCAAGCTAAAAGTGCT
This sequence comes from Agriopis marginaria, assembly GCA_932305915.1. NCBI lineage: Eukaryota > Metazoa > Arthropoda > Insecta > Lepidoptera > Geometridae > Agriopis > Agriopis marginaria. Next base: position 11,077,470 of record OW029914.1, on the reverse strand, counting down.
CTGACGTGCGTATTGTGTGTAAGATTTATGCACAATACCAATGGTATATAATATTATGCACGTATTTCATACTTTTTTATTATTATTTGGTATGTAGCTGAAATTCCCCATTTTAGCCATAAAAAACTCCTTCGCCCACATTCGACGAGTTAATGTCACTTTGAACTTTCGTGATTTAAACGCATATTTTTAATCGGTTGCCATCATCATTATTTCAGTCATAGGACATCCACTGCTCGACATAGGCCTCCCCCATCGATCTCTAAAAGGGTCGGTTGGAAGCGGCGTCCATCCAGCGTTTCCCTGCGGTCTCTTTTAGGTCATCTGTCCATCTTGTGGGTGGACGTCCTACATACGGTGCTGGGTTAATCGGGTGTATCTTGCATTAAAAATTACGTATACAGAATTAGAATATTGAATTATTATTAGGAAGTTGAAGTGGCAGTGGGCCGGGCACATATCACAATGAACAGATGGCCGATGGGGCCGAAAGGTTCTGGAATGGAGACCACGGACCGGTAAGCGCAGGGTAGGACGTCCACCCACAAGATGGACAGACGACCTAAAAGAGACTGCAGGGAAACGCTGGATGCAGGCCGCTTCCAACCGACCCTTTTGGAGATCAATGAGGGAGGCCTATGTCCAGCAGTGGACGTCCTATGGCTGAAATGACGATACAGGGTTACGCGAAAAATACTAAGCCGAAAAGGGTGCGAAAAAACGGCTGTCCCATACATTTTGAATGACCTTTGTCTATGGAACAGCTGATATTTTTTTAGTGATTTTTTTACATTTGGTTCCATAGTGAAAGTTGCTCATAATGATGGGTACTATGAACCAGTTTTGGTTTAATGCACCCTTTCCGCGTAACCCACAATAATTTGCGATAAATCTTTATAGGATATTAATATCATGTTTTTTTTGTTACCCGGTTACCGGGTTTTTTTTTTCGTTTTGTTTTAGACGCTAGATATATTCGATAATTAATTTAAAGAATATATTAAAAAGAATTAAATTATCCGTCTATCTCAAAGCTATTTCTCAATGATTCTCCTCACGTCCACGTCTTAATTTAACCCCGTTAACCGGTCACGTGCACATACGTACACGTACATGGACGTATGCTCGGTAAACGTTATTGTTTTTCACACAGAGCCCGCGGGAATTCACGCCAGCTTTGGTGAGAAATGTGTGATCGCTAAACCTTTCAGATTGTTTTCTTCTCGAAACGTTTTGAAAATAATTATTTGTAAAACACTGTTTTAAACTATCACGGTTATTCACTAAAGTTATATGATTATTTACGAGATATTTACCGTGGTAAGGTTGTGGAACACTATACGCAGTGACACAGTGAGTGTGTTTTGTCGGGACTTAGGTTCGAGTTCCAGTGATAACCGTAGCAAAAGACTAAGAAAGAGGGTAGATCGTTATGTCTGCACCTAACTTTTTAACGGTTTGACCAACCACCCGCATTCTTCCTTCAGTCTTGCCGTGAACATGGTGCATGTAACTGCGCCGAAATATCGGGAGCTCATTCCACAACCTTACCACGGTAAATATCCCGTAAATAATCATATAGCTTTAATTATTTATAATCTGTTAAAAAATTAAATAGTTAAAAATTATTTCTCAAAAATCTTAGTGTAACTGTTTTGGACCAATACCTATCAAATGTCCGGGCTAGACACGAGAATTTGACAAAATAATGTCATGTAGTATAGTCATAGCTCTAGAGTAATATGTGTAACTAGCTGTTGCCCGCGATTTCGTACGCGTAGACTTTCATATAATATTTAAGGAATCTACCTGCCAAATTTCAGCGTCGTTAGTCAAGTAGTTTTCGAGATTTCGTGATAAGTGAGTGAGTGAGTGAATTTAGCTTTTATGTAACAGAAGATTAATTTCCCATAGATGTAAACCAACACTGCTTCCATTTTTAAAAATAGACAGCAAATTTATAAATGTTAAAAAATTGCGAAAAACAATACACTAAATTAAACTTCTAAGACAAACTAAAAGAAAACTATAAGTATTAGTAGGTATACACAACAAACGTCCCTAAAAGGCAGGCCGTGTCCTACAAGTGCATCATATGAGGTACTTGCTTAAATGAGTATTTGCTTATGTTTCTACCTTTTTTGAATAAAAGGAGAGTTGAGAGTTTTGATTTTTCAAACATAAGTCATCATCATCATCATCATCATCAGCCAGAAGACGTCCACTGCTGAACATAGGCCTCCCCCTTTAACCTCCACACTGAACGACAGCCTGCCTTTTGCATCCACTGGATGCCAGCGATTCTCACTATGTCGTCGGTCCATCTAGTGGGAGGCCTACCTACGCTGCGTCTTCCGGTTCGTGGTCTCCACTCAAGAATCTTTCTTCCCCATCGGTTATCGGTTCTTCGAGCGATGTGGCCTGCCCATTGCCACTTCAACTTGTAAATTTTAACAGCTATGGCGGTGACTCTGGTTCTTTGGCGAATATCCACGTTTCGGATTTTATCGCGCAAAGAAACTCCGAGCATAGCTCTCTCCATTGCCCGCTGAGTGACTCTGAGCTTTTCCAAAAGGCCAACAGTCAAGGACCACGTCTCAGTACCATATGTCATCACTGGCAACACACACTGGTCAAAAACCGTCGTCTTGAGGCACTGTGGTATCTTGGACGAGAAGATGTCACGCAATTTCCCGAACGCTGCCCATCCGAGTTAGATTCTTCGGACGACCTCTTTGCCTAAGTTGGACTTACCTAACTGAACAATCTGTCCAAGATAGGACATAAATCATAATAAAATGTAATTTAAATCAAAAGCACTAAGGAGTATTGATATCAACTTCGAAGCAAATCACCGGCATAAGAACTTTCTACCCTTTTTTAAACCCGGTAGGGGATGAATTTCAATAAAATACAAAAAAAAAGGTTTATGCAAAATTTTAAGTAGATTGGTCCAAGGAATCACGTTGTCCCATACAAACTTTGCCCCACTTTTTCACCCCCTTAGGGGTAGAATTTCGGAAAATCCTTTCTTATCGGTTGCCTACGTCATACAAAGAACACAACCTCCAAGTTCTCTACGATCAGCGGTTTAGACTGTGCGTTGATCCGTCAGTCAGTCATTCAGGACAAAGCCTTTTATATGTATAGATAGATAGATAAATGTAATTAACGCAATAACCTGCTATGTTGATAAAACACAACAATTTCGGTAAAAACTGAAACCAAACCTATTATAGCACTCTACTCCCAGGAGTTACCAAATAACACCATTCGAAAACAAAAGAAAACGTTCAAACAATAAATTACAAACCTGGCGGCCGTCCCGCTGTAAATTCGACGAAAATTCAGCGAATATACAGCAAATATTCGACGAAAAGAGTGGTTGAAAACCTGAATACCTTCGCGTGCACGAAAAAATGGCATCAAAAATGGAGGACAAAAGTGGTGCGTAGTTGTCCGATGGTGGACAAATGGCGGTTACAATTAAAATGCCAGAGTCTTTGAGTCTTTTGTGTTTGGTATTTAATAACTTAAGCTGAAACATTAGTGTTAGCAAAAAAAACTCGTTAGGTAAAATAGGTAAGTCGGTTAACGTGAATTATCCCAACATGTACCCATCCATATTCCGCAAAATCTTTAGGACTTTTTGGTGCATCAAGACAAAAAAAACTGCTGTTTCCATCAAGATACAATAAATGTAGAAATTTTATTTCGATGGCTGTTTCATATATATTTTGTCGGCAGTTAATGATTTTTTTTTATGGAACAGATGGTTTTTTATTCTTTACCCTTAAGTTTTTGCGCTAGTTACCTCTGACCTTGCATGCAACTAACTAGCTGGGAAAGTTCAGTATCCGACGCGCGACGGTATGTTTACAAGTCGATTAAGATGGGTTTTAATGGAAAAAGCCAATTACTCCAAAAATAGTATTTTGAAATAAAATGCCATGCAACAAGTCTCTATCTTCTCTACATAGTATAAATTGAAGTCACTTTCCGCGTCTGTCTGTCTGTTTGTATGTCTGTATGGCCGCTAACTCCTCCTAAACCACGCAACGGATTTTGATGCGGTTTTCACCATCAGTTAGATACATTTTCAAGGAATGTTTTTATATATATTACTAGCAACCCGCCCCGGCTTCGCACGTAAACTACACCCATGCGAACCCGGGCGGGCGGGTCGCTAGTATGCTACAAAATAACTGTTTTGTTTGAGAAAACAGCAAGTTCCAAATTTAACTAAAAATAACGTTTTTAATGCCTGCAAATAAACTTTAGTAGCAACCCATTGATAGTCAAAACAACACAAACTGAACAACGCCTCTCTACGATATCAGATAGAAGTTGTATTGTCTACTCACAAGCGTCGGCAATGAACACAATAGACCTACACCGTACACTGTGCGATATCATCGAATATATCGATTTGATAGGCAAACCTATTGCTAAGGCACATCTACATGTGGTACGATACTTATAAACCACAGTATTATTACAAAGCAAAAGTATGAAAGTTACCTATGATACACAAATATGACAATAAATGAATTCATTTAGGGTTCCTTACCCAAAGGGTAAAAACGGGACCCTATTACTGAGCCAACGCTGTCTGTCTGTCCATCTGCCTTAACGTTTAATGGCTTGTATCTTTCGAACTGTAATAGATGGTCAATTAAAATTTTCAAAAAATATTTGTTTTGTTTAATATTTGTATTTGTCACCGTTTTGAAGCGATAGCATCGAAACTGCATATATATGTAATTCATTTAAGTACTAAATGAGAGTACTTTATTATATTTAAAAATTCTTAGGGCAAGTACCTTTATTAACTAAGCAAAATACAAGCTAACACTAACACTACAAAAACAGACAGCCCATAGATCGTTGAAGGTCTAAAGACAATCCAATATATCCAATATATATGTATTTGTAGTTTTAGCTTGTATTTTGTTTAGTTAATAAAGGCACTCGCCCTATAAAAACATCCAATATGCTCAAGCACACTATCAGTGGCAGCATACCCAGCATGCTGGTGGCTTTACCACGCTGAATGGCAATGTTTATGCGTTGAGCCAGAAACACGCCAGCATTTTGGTCATGCGTCTGAAAGATTTTTAAAAATGAAGTGAGCTCTTGTTTTCCAAGGGCCCAATTTGTCGACCCCAAACAGCTCAAATATGTAACCATTGCCTAGGTAAGCATAAATGAGTCATTGGTGCAGGGCTGAGGATTGAACCGGCTGCCATCAGAATGTGAGCGCACATGCTACCGTTCAGCCACCATATCACCATCGGCCTGAGTATAAGTACTAAAAATAAATATTTATTTCTTCAATACTTACCTCGCAGTCAATTTAAACATTTTTTTGTATCTTTTCCAGTATATTCTATTTCTTACTAAAGTTTTTGTGAGTCTTCATCACAATCCTACAGATATCGAGACTCAATAAAGAATCCCAACAAGTAAACATGAAAATTAAATTGATTGCTTGAAACCTATTCAAATATAGACCAATATTATTTCCAATTTAGGGGGGCTTCTTTTGAAAAGTAAGATGATCCATTCGATTTATTAATGATCAGGGCTGGGTACCTAATTCCACTGCTGGATATAAGCCTCCTCCATGGCACGGCGCATAGTCAGTTTTGTTTAATTCGGATAAGTCCGCGTTTAACCTTCAACTCGCCTGTTGGTAAGCGACGCTGTGGTCGAAGATGAAGCACGACTTAGAAGATACCTCACTCTGGCCTTGAAAAGACCCAGTTTATACCTCTCAGGAAACAAGGAAGCTGGTAGCTTGTTCCAATCTTTGGCCGTACGGATTAGAAACGTAGTATCGAAACGTTTGATACATATCCAAGAAAATTCACAGTGTAGGTGGTAGTGGGTCGTTTTCCTACTTGTTCGATAGTAGAAATGGGATGGCGATAAATGGATATAAATGGGAAGAAGATCTTCGGCCTTCGTCACTTCCAACTTAAGTAAATCCACAGTATCAAAAACAACAGTAAAAACAGGCACAGCAGCAAAGTGTCCTTCTTAAAGTTCTGTAACCCTTATTAATTTGTTTTGCCCATCCATCTGTTCGTCCGTCTGTCCATATGTCAAATGTCTTTATCTTTTTGAACATTTAACTTCTATAGATATTAAGGTATGTACATGAAGCTTATCTCAATTTTAAAAGTTAGGTACAGTAAGGTATAATTACAGTCAGTTATGTATAGTTACAGTCAGTTAGGCCAGTTAGGTATAGTTACATTCAGTTAGGCCAGTTAGGTACAGTTACAGTCAGTTAGGTATAGTTACAGTCACGTAGATAGAAAGACATACAATTTTATGCCCAGGAGGCCTTGAAGCTCTTGCTGCAGGGAGCACAACTTACCATGTCACATGTCCATGATGTAAAATAATTTTTTTCGCCGTATTGTAGCAAAAAATGTCTTCTAATTTAATTAAAAATCCTCACTTCTACGTGTATGGTATTTTTCATAGGCTGACATATTTTCGGCATTTCTGTGCTCATTTTACCCTGACAGATAGAATGCCTCGAATACGTCCGAGCGGATAAAGTTGGGTTTATTTTGCCGGCGAGGAATATAGAGTTGCCTTACTATCGACGGTGACTGCTTACCCTAAGGCAGCTTGTCTGCTTGTTTGCCACCAATGGCATAAAAGTATTTGCACTTATTTTAGTTCACTATTTTTGAAATGAAAACTTCTTTAGTCGCGTTCAGTGATTTTTGATAGGAGTAAAGCTTTTGGGTTCACGTCACCGCCATGCTAATGTGAAGTGTTGCGTCAAACTGAGTTTTAAGTTTTCACTTCTGTCAAGAGTCCCCATGACTCCTAGATTCAGCATAAGTCCCTCTACGCCATGACTGCCTTTTTTTTAATGCCGTACCTGGTATAAGTTAACGGACCGGCTGATGTTAAGCGATCACTGTGTTAAGACACCTCATTTTTGTTGGTCTTAGAAACTTCTACTGCAAACAAAAGGGACTTAGATTCTAAATACTAGATTAAATCGATGCAGCATGTTGGAAATCATCAAACGACGTTTAATTCAAATACTAGGTCGAGGACTGGCCATTCATAACCATTCATGGCTGATATGAACGTTATGCACATAGCATACGAGAGCTACATAGAGTTAAGAAAGTCACACAGTGGTCGCCAAGATATACGAGGCGGGAGGAAATTAAACTGAATAAATGAAGAAAAGAGACTGAGTTAAGTATTATTCGTGGACTAAAGAAAATAAATGAAATGTAAAAGAATAGTTGAATAGTTTAAATAGTTGAATAATTAGTAAAAGTAAAAATTATTAAACAAGATTTTTGCCTTAACAAAGAAAATATGAACCACCATCTTGGAGTGGCAGCCATATTGAATTTGGTATGGTGCCTCGTTATCGTTTTCTTACTTTCAAGCTCCTTGATTTTATACCCATATTAACAGGGTTAACAAATTAATATACACCATCGGCCATCTTGTGGTGGGGGCCATAAAAAAATACTGACTTCACGGGAAAATCAATAAGGGATTATTATTAATCCTCTATTTTTTCAACCAGAGGAGGAATATATTCTTCTTATTTAAATGAAACCAAAACACTGTAAAACCTACTTTGTTGTGAGAAACAATCACTAAAATAATATCCCCCTATTCAATAAAAAAAATTGGTAAAATTGTAATCCTCTTTTTTTCGGTAAAAAATTGGTTCACATCCTGCCTAAAATGCATAAAAACTATTCTAGTTCGCTACCCGCTCCATCTATAACCAGCCCTACAAACCAGATTAATAAAGTACTGCGAGATATGAATAAAAATTTCTACTCACTGCGAAAATAAAAGAAAATATCGCCAACGGATATATGGGAAAGGTTTTAGTTTTATTATACCTTATAGCTTAGGCATAATCCAGAATCACACCAAGAATAATATATTTGGTCTAAAAGCCTAGAATATAATCTAGATTTTATCATTATTATTCTTTTGGTTTTTTTTTTGTACTAGCAACAGTATTTGGTTCTACCCATAGATCTTTCTTAGATCAGACAAACAAGAGAGATAATATTATTATGTCTTATTAAAATTACCGTTCGTGTGCAAATGACTCCGTAACTATTTCTTTTTTAGGGTTCCGTACTCAAAGGGTAAAAACGGGACCCGATTAACTAACCTAAGCGTACGATGTCTGTCTGGCTATATGTCTGTCTGTCTGTCTGTCTATCTGCCTGTCTGTCCGTCTGTCTGTCCTACCTACATCTTTCGAGCCGTAATAGATAGCCAGTTAGTTTTTTTAGGATTAACTAAGAAATAATATAAAAGTCATAAAGTAAAAACGAAAGGGGGGTACATACAACAAAAGTATTTTTTTAACGTATTTTTGTATTAGTTCTAATATAAAAACAGTAATACGTACAGCCTCAAACTTGGCACAATTGCAGCACACACTCTAAAATATAACAACAAATAATAAATAATGGCCAAGTGCGAGTCGGTGATAAATTTTAGTTCATTACCAAGTTATAACTGGTAATTTCTTACCTGGATGATCTCCAGGACTATCCTGGATGACTAAGTTTTTACCATTTCAACGAAAGTCATATTTTACTAATTTTGAAGTCGTCTTTTTAAATGTATAATTATTATTGTTGTTTGTGGTGGTACGAAACCCTCAGTGTGCGAGCCCGACTCGTACTTGGCAGTTTTTTGTATTTGATACAAGCGCCTATAATGTTTATGACACCCATTTATGTAATAACTAATTCTTGTATTAAGTTTAATGGCATGAAATAATCCAATTAACATTTCTGTCACGAATAATAACGTCATGTAAATCATCTAATGAGCTATAGCAGTCTTTGTAAGGATGTACAAAGCAGCCATTACCTTAATATAGCTAGTAACACACGCCCTATGAAGTTAACGAACCTTTGACCTAACTAAAACAAAGTTTTATTATTACACGAAAACGTTGTAATTTTTTGGAAGTACATATTTTTTAATTATTTAGGTCGTGAATTTTTCAATATAGGCGAACTTTTGACCTAAGTAAAAGAAAGTTTTTATTATTACACGAAAACTTTGTAATTTTTTTGAAGTACATAAATTATTATTTATTTATTTAGGTCGTGAAATTTTCAATATAGGCGACCTTTTGACCTAACTAAAAGAAAGTTTTATTGTTACACGAAAACGTTATAATTTTTTGTGAGTACTTTTTATTTTATTTTAGTTGTGAATTTTGTCATATAAATGTATATGTATAATAATAGATATTGCAAAACTCACAATTTTTTTTTCTCATTTCCGCAACCACGCCTTATGTTAAGCGAAGATGCGGTCTATGATTGAGCATTCAATTTGATTTAATGGAAAGAATAACGTATTTTCAAACTATTTTCCTGATAAAACACTGTTTTAAACTATCAGTAACTTTACTATCAGTATCTTTACTGTTCAGTAAAGTTATATGATTATTTACGGGATATTTACCGTGGTAAGGTTGTGGAATGAGCTCCACAACCTTACCACGGTAAATATCCCATAAATAATCATCTAACTTTGTTTGCCTGATAATGAAGCAATAAGTCAATAATGAATTAAACGCAATAAATGTGTACTTAATATTAAAATTTCTGGAATCACAGTTCATTAAAGTAAATAAACATCGTAAATAAGTAGATAATGCTGTTTACAATTTTAATCCCTTTCAAGGTTTGAGTACATAATTTGTAATTGGCATAATTTCAAACTCCAATGATAGATATAATAAATGGAATCGCAATTTTACATGTGCGCAAGATTCAAATGAGTGGTCATTTATATTTAGACATAATATAGTTTCCTATTATAGTTATAAGTGCAATTAAGATTTTTTTTAGAGCCTGTAGGAAATGTGACTCAAATGAAATCTCCTTTCTTATTTGTTAAAAAGGTCCTACTATTTAGAATGAAAATAATTTGCTTAAGGAAGGTAATTTACTATTATTCGTTTCTTATTTCAATATAATTATTATGTATGCGAGAAATTTTATTACTTCCACCTCCATAATATTATCAACAGGATTATTACTCAACAGAAAAAAAAACTAATATTATAGAAAAATAGCAACAGTTTTTTATCCAGTTATGGCATTTTTTTAACAAAAGTAAATCTCACTAGGTGTTTATTATATCCTGTGAATAGCATTTAAACAAATCTAACCACAATCCTCGTGCCAGTGCACCGTGTGGTTTATGAAACAGTGCATTACTAATTGGACATTGAACGCTTTGTTAGCCGTCGGCCGCGCTCGTGTGTATCGATTGTTGGTCGCATGAATGAACCTTTGTCCTTGCATTATAATGCTTGGTGCTTGCGGATGGGATACCTCGGGTTCGTTGCTTGTTGTATGGATGTTTTATGCGATTGAAAAGACTTTCAAATTAGTTAGCTATAAGTTAGTTACCTACCGGAATGTGCAGCGTAGGACGTCCACCCACAAGATGGACAGATGACCTAAAAGAGATCGCAGGGAAACGCTGGATGCAGGCCGCTTCCAATCGGCCCTTTTAGAGAGCGATGGGGAGGCCTATGTCCAGCAGTGGCCGTCCTATAGCTGAAATGATGATGATGAAGGTGATGATGAAGTTATTTACGCGGACTAATCAGCAATAAAAAAAAGTTTTATCTCATACTAGCTAACTCGACAAACGTTGTCTTGTCTAAATGTTGTGAAATTTGAAAAATGTTCCTGTAAAGAAATAAAATAAAATGTTTCTGTTTTTTCTTTGAATTCTTTGTGTTTTTATTGTTAATGTTTGTTTGGAAAAAGTTACGAATAGCGACAATGTGGTTTAGCTACAAGATATATTATATTTTTACGTATATTTTGTCACAAAACATCACAAATTTTATGGAATGTTCCAGTAAAAAAAAGGAAAAAAATTGTTTCTGTGCAATGTTTTTGTTTGTTTGTTTGTATGGATTTTTTTTACGAAAAGTGACGATGTGGTTTAGCTGCAAGTTATACTTTTACGTTTATTTTGTCAAAAAAGTTACAAAAATGTTTGCTACGTTTTATAACTGGCCACGTTCACAATAGCTCGTCAAAATATTTCCGCAAACCTAAACACTGCGTTAATCTGCCCAGAACTGGTCGTGAGAGCCATTAGAATTTTCCCCGACCGCTACGCCACATTACACGCACCCCTCATAAAAACTCAGCTAAGCGCGGATTAGAACTTATAACAGGAAGGGTTCAGTAGAAAATGAAATCCATTTATATTGATTACTCAGTAGTTATTACGGTCTGTAGGAGCTTTAGGAACTTAATTTATAACCCTGGTAGAAGTAGAAGTAATACAGGGTGTACGGGGAACTCTCTCGAAGCCAAAAGAAGGTAATTTTACTCATCATTATGAACAACTTTTACTATGGGGCCAACCCTGAACTCGCGGAAAAAAAATCAGCTGTTCCATACATTTTGTTGAGTGTCAATGACCGTTTTCTATAGAACAGTTGATATTTTTTTCGCGATTTCAGGGCTGGTCCCATAGTAAAAGTTGTTGATAATGATGAGTACTATTACCTTCTTTTGGCTTCGAGAGTGTTCCCCTTACACCCCTTATATTTTCTAGTATTAAACTAGCTAACTACTACCCTCAAGTTAAAATTATATCCCCAATTATTTTTTTTGCCCTCCGTATATACATTTCAGACGCTCGCGTTCTATAAGAAAACAGGTATCAGTTTTTTGATCTTGACTTTATATCTATATCATTTAAGTTTTCGTTAGATCAAACACAGATTTTGAAATGTTACGGTGGATTCAGAAGAAAAAAAAACAGTGTAGGACTGCACGTCAGAAACGAAAACTTAAGTAAAAAATCATCTAGCTACTATCACCTACTAGCTACTATAAAGATACTAGCTACTATTAAGATAGCCCGTTGCTCCAGTTGGTAGTTAAACTACCTTCTGAGCTTGAGCGTGGGTTCGATTCCCACCTAGGACAAACATTTATGTGATGAACATTTGTATTTGGTCTATATCTGGTTGTTAATATCTATTTAAGTATGTATTTAAAACTATATAATATGTATGTATATGTTTCTGGCAGCCATTTCACAAGCTTTGCTTAGTTTGAGGTCAGATGACCGTGTGTGAAAAATGTCCAGAAAAAATATTTATTTATAATTATAATTATCTATTCCACAAGATATGGCGCTATCTGTGTGTGACGGTCACACGAGTTTAGTGCTTTTTCCCTATCCCAAAAACAGTTAAACGTGCCTAAAGAATGCAAGCTATAGTGAAGAAAGTGGATGAAATATGGAAACATAAAAAAAAAAAACGATAATTTGTGCCGTGCAATAAATATCTACCTTGTTTGTCTGATTTGAGCATAAAATGGAGCAACTTAAAAACTGTGGATCGAATGACTTGTGTCATCGATGCATAATAGCAACACCAAGATTTGTATAATACTGTTTTAAACTATCACGGTTGTTTATTATTTACGGGATATTTACCGTGCTAAGGTTGTGGAATGAGCTCCCAATATTTCGGCGCAGTGCATTACAACATGAAATATGGTGCATGTAGCACCATATTTCATGTTGTAAATATCCCGTAAAAAATCATATAACTTTTTTGTAAATACTGTTCTTGAACATACCGATGCTATTCACAGAAATACCAGAACAGTAATAAACGAATGTAATGTTTAACATCCGTTTATACATCTAGACCACGGAACCCTAAAAGCCTAATTTTAAATCGACCCCAATTCCCTGTAATGGGCCACTTATGACACTGTTTACGAAATAAATTCCCGTAGACTAAGGGAGAGTTTCCACTGACAATTTTGAAACTGAAAATGTTTATAATCAGTTGATCAGTAATCGCTATGATCGACTCTACGGCATTTTATCGAATTTGACGTTCTAAACTGTCAAATTTGACGATCGATAAAGAACGGTACTTGCCACAGAAAAGTGAAGTAACTTTTTTTCTCTTCTGTGGTACTTGCAATGCAGAAACAAAAACTACGAACTCAGAGTCACAATCTCTCAGCGAAAACAATCAAATAACGTCCGAGTGTCATTGTACATACATTGTATCAATTATTATTATATACCTCACAATGCCACATTTACTCCTATTTCGACGTTATGTCACTTGCATAGTGTTCAACGTTAGTTGTCCGCTATGTCATCGTAGCTCTGGCATCGCGCGGCGTTGTAGTCGGATCGCGTCCGACCTTGTAACTAACCAAAAAGTCTGCGCAATTCGTAGCGTGCGCCGATGTTTGATTCGGTAATTTTTTTGGCACGACTGTGACTTTTTTTTAAATTTAATTTTTATAGTAGGTGGGCTTGCGCTTGACCGCCATCTCGCCTGATGTTAAGCGACGATGCGGTCTACGATGGAGCACGCTAGCCTAGAAGAAACAGATTCACTCTCGACTTGAAGGCATAGATTATAACAGACGCGGAAAACCCATTCTGGCAGCGAATTCCACAGACTAGCAGTTCGCACAATAAATGTGGAATCAAAGCCCTTCGTACGGTTTCTCGGAATATCAATCATAAAACGATGTCGATCTTTTGTGCCCGCCCTGGCGGTCCGGTGGAAAAAAGGGCAGGAGGGAATTAAATCATGGACTAAATTATGTATTGTATCTCGATGTTCTTAAGTCATTTTTTGACGGAAAAATTCTCTAAATTACTATTGCTCGGTAACATTATGTCTTAGGAATAAAATGACCATGACATACCTACCTACAAAAGAATGAACACGGCGACAGGCAGTGTCCTTTTTTTCACAGAACTATAAAATTAAAACTCGTGTATTGGAGACGCACACTAAGAAAATTTTAAATCCTTATTTATTATTTTGTCTGTCACGTAATTTGCCGGAAAGTTACGCGTGTCGCTGAATTATGCTTGCTGATTCAACGGATGTATTTTTTCAATCATATTGACTTTTTTTACTGAGCAAGTGCCTTTATTAAGTAAACAAAATACAAGCTAATACTAACACTACAAATACAGTTAGACTGCCCATAGACCGTTTAAGGTCTAAAGACAATCCAAATGCTCAAGCCCACTACCAGTTGGCAGCGGACCCTGCATGCTGATGGCATTATCACGCTTAATGGCAATGCTTACACGTTGAGAAATACGCCAGCATTTTGGTCACGCGTCTCATTAACCTGGTGCACTGAAAGAATTTTGAAGTTAAGGTTTTTTTTTCACAATGTTTTATTTGAATGGGCGTGGTCTGAACATGTGGTTTGGTGATAACCTCAAAAACTCATATCAGACAAGGGAGATTTGGTAAGGTGGCGTGACGAGTGTAAACGTATCTGGCCTAAATCAGGCTTGATATCTTCTGTCGAACTCACTCTGCAGACGACGGACTACTGCGGATTTTAATTAAATTTATACGGGCCTATGTCGTACCCTTAAATAAATAAAAGTAGTCGGTTGAAAATATCCGCCCAACGAGGGAAAATGCTTATCAGAAGATATGTTGGCAAAATTACGAGGGAAAGAACCATGGTTATAAGTTTTGCGTATCATACATTACTCAAAAGAAACGCTTATGAAAATACTTCAGTGATTTCGCACTTTCGCATACGGCGGTGTTCTTCTGCCCTTAATCCACCTAAAATGATCTCACTTCTGAAGAATTCTGGTTCAACTAACATTTTAATAATCTTCTTCTCTTCTTTACTTTATCTCTTCTCTATGTCCTCTACATAGTATAAATTAAAGTCGCTTTCCGCGTCTGTCCGTCTGTTTACTCCGTAACTCCTCCTAAACTACGCAACGGATTATGGTATGGTTTTCAACTTATATCATTTTTCACGGTAGATTCAACCAGCAACCTATCTTGGCTTCGCACCCGTGCGAAGCCGGGCGAGTCCGAAAAAATTTACATAAGCCTCTAGTAAACTTTCCACCACTTTGCTAGGGCATGACTTGGAATTGCCCATGACTTACTTTTCTTGACACTGACTGTGATTATGACGTGTTGCTTCGACCAAATATGGTCGCGCAAACACGTTATATCGTAAAATGAATAGACGGGCTATAACCATTGAATTGGCCCAGTAAAAACTAGTCAAAACCGTCTGACAAATACTTCAACACCTTATTATAACCATGTACAGTACATTTGTTACAAAACATAGATAGCGGTTTTTTGTTGTGTATTTACAATTTGGGAAGGCATCATTTTATCAGACGTTTCGTTATCATGTATCAAAAGTCTTGTGTTGCACTTCCTATGGCTAGAGACCGACTGAAACTCAGTGAGAGACGGTCATTTTGTAATCTTCAAAAATGCGCTTCTTTTGGGCCCGTCCATTAGTTTTATTTGGGTCGAAGCTTGTTTTATGATATTTGATCATGGACGTTTTACTTACTGATATTTAGGGTATCTATAAGATCCTTGTATTTAATACAAATTGAAAAAATCTCAATAATCGACACTGGCAAATGCACAAGACGTAGGACGCCAAAATTGTCTCAAGAGGAAAAAAGAAAACAAAAAAGTTCTTGTTATGTTTTTAAATGAGAGCTAAAGAGGTGGGCACATAGTTTTTTAATAAGCCTGTGGGCAAATTATTTTTGTTTAAAAGTATTTATGAAGATGAGGAGAGGAAACAAGAATAAAAACATTCGTAATTTATGTCTTGTCATATTCACACGTCGCTTCGTGACCCTGGCGCCATTTTTTTTAATTTTCTTTGAAGATACAAGGCAAGTTGGTATTTTTCATTCGTCAACATTTTATTGACTAGATTACTATCATAAAATTATTTCCGCAATGGGTCCTTAACTGTTGGCCTTTTGGAAAACTCAGAGTCACATGCAATGCAGCGGGCAATGGAGAGAGCTATGCTCGGAGTTTTTTTGCGCGATAGAATCTGAAACGTGGATATTCGCCAAAGAACCAGATTCACCGACACAGCTGTTAAAATTTGCAAGTTAAAGTGGCAATGGGCAGGCCACATCGCTCAAAGAACCGATAACCGATGGGGAAGAAAGGTTCTTGAGTGGAAACCACGAACCGGAAGACGTAGTGACACTCCAGAACCTTTCTTCCCCGTCGGTTATCGGTTCTTCGAGCGATGTGGCCTGCCCATTGCTACTTCAACTTGCGGATTAACTAACAAATAATAAAAAAGTGAAAACGAAAGGGGGGTCCCATACAACAAACGTATTTTTAACGTATTTTTGTATTAGCTCTACTGTAAAAACGATAATACGTATAAACGTCAAACTTAGCATGATTATAGTACACACTCTATAGTATAACAATAAATAATATATAATGGCCAAGTGCTAGTTGGTGACAAATTTAGGTTCATTGACGGTTTATTTAAAAAAACACTAACAAGAAATCGCGTTTGTTTTCATCAAATTTATGAATGGATAGACAAAAAATGTGATCCAAACTCTAGATATTTGTACTGTCTTCTATATCTCATCAAATGGATAAAACTTTTAGCAAAATTGAATATTACTATAACTAAACAAATGCACCTGTTCAAACATTATTTTCGTTCAATCTAATTTGAAACTTGTAAAATATTTTCGTGTATAATATCGGTGAGTTATGATCGTGTTTGAATTTGAACGATGTCCCATCACTAGGGTGTTTTATAAATGAGTCGGTCATGTTTATGCCGGTTGATTATATAATTTTAGGTCGGATAAGGTGTTTTTTTTTTGCTGAGATTGACTTTATTTGATATTACGTTGTAATGTTTTATATGATATTACAAACAGCAACTAATCTCTTTCTAATCTCCCTCATCATTCTCTATCTATGAAAACTACTTTAATCTAAAACATGTGCAATGTTATTGAAATACGTATATCTACGTATGTACATATTGATTTTTGTCAATCAAAATTTAATCGATATTAATAAAATAATTTTTGATATGGCGGGAAGCTAACCCAGAGCAAATTTCAAGCATTGGTTTGGCTGGTAGAAAATTGTTTCATACATGTGGCACTGGAATAGCTTTTACCAAGTTTATAAGGGTTTTTTGGGTTTGGAATATGTCAAATTTCATGACAATAATTCAAAATTTTTCTTTTATATGTATACCTAAACTTGCGCCACCTTGACGTCTTTGTCAATATTATTGTACCAAGATATAACAAAAAATAAAACAACATGTTATATTATATTATTGAAACTGACGTGGTTTTCACACATTTTATTTATGTTACACGGGAATTACTCACGTAAGATTAAGCCGGTTACTCCGACTATAGTTTCAACCGCATTAGACGGCCTTTTTCACCTTGAAAACGTTGTAATATAATGCGTTGTAACATAAATAAAATGTTATATTATATATCTTAACAGTCATGTCGGTGCTCCGCTTCAGCAGTGTCAAGTAAATTCAATACGCCGGAATTCACACGTATCTCTAGTTCTTTAAATTAAATATGATAATATACCTACAGTTAAATTCGTGGATCTATTTACAAACCCATAAATTGGACACAAGCCAAAATTAAATATAATTATGGTGTCAATGCAGTCTTTGACATTAAATATACGAACTTGAATTTTAATATCAATATGCATAGAGCATACACTCCTTAGTGTTTTTACCTTGGAATCTGGACATAGTGGTTATACTGCCTAGGATGTAAACCATAACTACATTAAGGCAATACCTTTTTGTTGGCTTATTGACGATGTATGCAACCCAGGATATCACACTTGGGATTACAAGAACGTCGTTACAGAGGGTTTTAAAAACCAGAAAGACGAAACCACCTTTTGAATGAAGTCGCATATGGTTACCTAGGTGATTATATTCATTTATTTATTTATTTAATACTTTATTGCACACTTACAAATTAAGTAAACATGTACAATTGGAGGGCTTAATGCTTAACATTTTCTATCAGTCATCCACCAGGTTGGAACAAATAGTACGTAGGCGTGCATCAAAAACACCTTATAAAAGACTAAAAGAAATAAACAGAAAGACCAAAGTTTTACAAGATAATATACATAACAACAAATTAAAATAAATATGAATCTAACCTAAATTATATATCAATACAAAATTATATACGTACATAATATTACACAAATTATAATTAATATTAGACATAATTATAAATAAAAATTATAAGAAATATATATATAAGTGAGTGATTACAGTAACGTAGTTAGATCCTAGACACTGATGCTTTTAAATAATGTTGACGTAAGATTCGTTTAAATTGCTTTTGACGGCGCTTATCGAATAATTAGAGGGATCTCATTCCACAGTTGCACTGCTACAACCCTAAAAGAGTCGCCTACAAACGAAGTGCTGTGTGTGTGTGCTGTGTTCATCATCATCATCATCAGCCAGAAGACTTCCACTGCTGAACATAGGCCTCGCCTTTTAACCTCCACACTGAATGACAGCCTGCCTTTTGCATCCACTGGATGCCAGCGTCTCGCACAATGTCGTCGGTCCATCTAGTGGGAGGCTTACCTGCGCTGGATCTTCTGGTTCGTGGTCTCCACTCAAGAACCTTTCTCTCCCATCAGTTATCGGGTCTTCGAGCGATGTGGCTTACCCATTGCCACTTCGACTTGCAAATTTTAACAGCTTTATCGGTGACTCTGGTTCTTTGGTGGTTTGGTTCACGGTCCTTAACTGTTGGCCTTTTGGAAAAAATCAGAGTCACACAGCAGGCAATGGAGAGAGCTATGCTCGGAGCTTCTTTGCGCGATGGAATCCGAAACGTGTATTATATTCAAAGGTGATTAATAGATACCTAAATAATAATTTGAATGGAGTCTCCTATCGTCACCTAGCTGATTATTCACAAGTGATCAAAGAACACTAAAGAATTACCTATCATCACCCAGGTGATCAATGGAATAGACCCTTGAGATAGCTAGTGACCTACTCTGTTTTACATAATATGGCTCACTAAGATTGTAATATCTTTTCCCTGTCTTTACATAACTCTAAAATGTGCCATTATGTATCTTCCACCTTCCACCTGCGTAAACCTTTTATCTTGCTGAATCGTCCTTTCGTTGTACGTTTCCAGTCAGTGGGGTTTGGTGGCTTGCGGTATTCCGGACATTTTTTGCACCCGTTGCCCTGCCTTTACTGACCGCCACCTTGGCCGGGACTATCGGGGCGGACCGGAACTGAAAGTCACGTATTTATAGAACTCGTCATAGGAAGAGTTCGCCGATTGTCGGCACGCCAAGCAAACGAGTTGGCGACAGGGGCGTAGCTTCTCGCACTGATGACACTGAATGCCAGTTAGCAGTCTCAAATTTACCTTTTTCACGCCGTAATTAGTGAGGTTATACCACCATCAGTTGGTCCCCTTTTAGCAGGTGATCATCATCATTATTATCAGCCTATCGTGTTTCTATTGCTGGGACGCACGCCTTATCTCAGAGAAAGAAGAAGGTTTCTAATCCACTATTGGCCTAGTGAATGTTGGTGAATTTTATTGAGGTTCTTTGACATGCCGATTTCCTTCACCGTTTGTGAGCGATGGCATCGAAACTGCACATAATTTATTAAGGTACTAAATAAGTAATTGGTGCAGGGCCGAGGATCGAACTAGGTGCCGTCAGATTGTAAAGCGCACATGCTACCACCCGGCCACCATCAATCGCATAGACAAGATACCAATGCCGTATTCTAATGCCCCGGCACGAGGGCAGCTGAAAAAACACAAATGGGCGAATTCTGTATAAAATTTTATTAAACGAATGAAGTTTTATTTTTGCTGATGTGCTGAAAGCACAAAGTAATGAGAACAACGACCTCATGGCATTTTTGCACACACGGTCATCTGACCCCAAACTAAGCAAGGTTGTAATATGGCTGCCAGAGACTGATATACATACATATATATTTTTAAATACATACTTAGGTATATAGATAGTAACACCCAGATATAGAACATACACAAATGTTCATTACATGAACGTTTGTCCTTGGTGGGAATCGAACCCACGCCCCCAAGCGCAAAGGGCAGGTTCAATGCCAATTGGACCAACGGGGCATCAGTATCAAAGTAGTATAAGGTTTGATAAAACTCTAGCTAATAAACTGAAAACGGAGAACATCTATAAAGCGATGGTATTCAAGATAAGAGTACTTTCAACAGAAGCTTCACTTGTTATAAAAATATTCATACTTGCAGAGAAAAGTGCTGTAATTTCAGGGAGAGTTAAAATGAAATTCCCACTTTTTCAGACGAGAAATGATGTAAATATGAAGAAAGTAGAGAAAAATGCTTGCGATGCTCATAGGGAAAATGGAAGAAAGTGTTCTCGGTAGAGAAAAAAAAAATATCCATAAATAAATTCATGTTCATATCTCTACATAGTATAAATTAAAGTCGCTTTCCGCGTCTGTATGTCTGTATGGCCGCTAACTCCTCCTAAACCACGCATCGCATTTTGATGCGGTTTTCACCATCTGTTAGATACATTTTCACGGAAAGTTTATATATATAACTGGCGACCCACCCTGGCTTCGCACATAAATTACACCCGTGCGAAGCCGGGAGGGCGGGTCGCTAGTTTATTAATAAAATATTATTTTACATGTCAAATTATCTAAATCTAAATCAAATTATGAATTAAGTTTAAAATAATAGTAATCAAATAATAAAATAGGTCAAATAAATACGTATCAAGTCAAATAAGTAATAAATTAAAAATTAAAATTACAGTTAATGTAATTAAATATAATTATATTGTGTTATCCTTACTAATATTATAAAAGCGAATGTAACTCTGTCTCCCTGTCTGGATGTTTGTTCGCTTTTCACGACTAAACGGCTGAGCCGATCTTAACGAAATTTGGCAGGAAGATAGTTTGTATCATGAAGAAGGACATAGGGTACTTTTCCCCCTAAAAGATGCGGAAAAATTAAAAAAAAAAAACACGGATAACACCGCGGGTTTCAAGTAGTTGTTTATGTGAGTGTTCAGTCACATGGTTTCATAATTAAATTAAGTTTTAACTGCGTTTTACGGTTTCATAAACAGTTTTTAGTTTTCCGGGGAGAAGAAAATAAATGTACTTAAAAATAAGTATTTATGCTAAATTTAATTAGGTAAGGGCGGGAAAATTCGGAACATATTTAGCAAGGTTACTTTTTTGATGTATAATAATAGGCTAACGGTTGACCGTCAACTCGCTTGATGTAAAGCGATGATGCGGTCTACGGTGGAGCACGCTTACATTTATTATGCTGCATTTTTAAGAAGATAAAGGCTTTTTTTCGAATGTCATACAGGGTTACGCATATACCCTGTACTACGCCAAAAGGAGGTCAGCAAATTCATCATTGTAAACAACTTTTACTATGGGACCAACCCTGAAAATGCGAAAAAGAAATTGCTGTCATTGACATCTGACAAAATGTATACATTTTGTCGGATGTCAATGACCGTTTTCTACAGAACAGCTGTTTTTTTTTCTCGTAGGACTGATCACGTAGTAAAAGTTGTTCATAATGATGAGTTCAAAGACCTCCTTTCGGTTCAGTACAAAGTTTATGCGTAACCCTGTATATGGTAGCAATAATTATGCCGCCATCAACGGTTTGATTTATATTTATGCATATAATTCGGAAATGAGGAGGGCGACAAGATGACTTGCTGTCGTTATCTATATCCTATTACAAGTCTGTGGTGATTGCTTACTATCAGGGAATCCGTTAGCTCGTTTGATACTTATACACCGACTCGCACTTGGCAATTATATATTAATTGTTGTTATACTTTAGAGTGTGTACTATTTGACGCTTGGACGTATTATCGTTTTTACATTAGAGCTAATACAAAAATACGTAAAATAAATACGTTTGTTGTATGGGGACCCCCCTTTCGTTTTTACCTTTTTATTGTTTTTCAGTTAATCCGCCGTAACATTACATAAAATTTCTACTGGCTACCTATTACGGTTCGAAAGATACAGCCTTTTAAAGTTAGGACAGACAGACAATGTAAACTTAGTAATAGGGTCCCGTTTTTATCCTTTGCGCACGAAACTCTAAAAACGTAGTTGTTACTAGGCTATTAGAAACGCTTAGTTTACAATAATTGCGCATTTTATTCCACAACTTCTGACGCAAAACTGTCCCTCGTTATTTACGGGACATTTTATCGATGAGTCTGCTTTTAAAATAAACCTCTCAGTCTTTATTAATTTATTATTTGATGGTTTTCCTTGAATTTGTTCTCTGGAAAATCCATACACAAGTTATTTGTGGGCAGTTATTTGTTTGGTTTGTCGTGAAAAACAAACGAAACAAGCATTCATAAAATTAAAATAAAATTTGATGATATTTTATTTTTGTGTAATTCGTCTCCCAATTGTCACACAACTTTGGTCAAACACAGCTTTATGGTTGATATTCCGAAAACCAGTACGACCCGTATACTTTGATTCCACTTTTATTGGGCGAACTGCTAGTCTGTAGAATGATCTGCCTGAATGGGTGTCCCCGGTAGTTACAATCTGGGTGTCTTCAAATCAAGAGTGAATCGGTTTCTTCTAGACAAGCGTGCTCCATCGTAGACCGCATCATCGCTTTACATCAGGCGAGTTGGCGGCCAAACGAAGCCTATTAATAAATAAAATAAATAAAAAAAGACTGAAATGAAAAGATATTTAACAGTATAGATACCATAGATCAGCGCTCAAAAATTTCTGAACCAAAGAATAATGATACCAATTTTTTTTTTTTATTACATTAAAAATATGCTTGCGCTTGGTGATGGTGGTAGAATAGGTGGCAGCAGTACTTAACACACGATCAGACTTGTTATTGATAGAAGTGAAGCAACTTCCCCAGTAAGAATTACCGCCTGACTATTGAGGATGCCAAGTATTCGCAATTTTTCCCTCTGCTGGGACACAGGCTTTCTCTCTGAGAGGATGGAGCTCTAATCCACCATGCTGGCCCAGTGCATGTTGGTGAATTTCATAATATGGGTTCTTGGACATATCTTGCTTTTCTCACGATGTTTTTTCCTTCACCGGTTTTAGCGATGGTATCGAAACTGCACATATTTCAGTTACTAAATAAGTCATTGGTGCAGGGCCGAGGATTGAACCAGGTGCCATCAGATCGTAAAGCGCACATGCTACTGCTTGGCCACCGCCTACACATATATTTTGTTGTCATGAGCGCTTTAATAAACATAGTGACGATAAAAGTTTGTTTTCAAAAGATTGTGACAACTATTTAAAAATACACCATTGTGAAATTCAGTGACAAAGCGAATTAATTTTGTCCAAACACAAAGAAAGTAATAAAGATGATGACGCCCACAGGAGATATTTATCGAGTCAATATCTCACAAAAACACGAAGCAGCAACAATTTACAATATATATCTTATATACATAAAAATGAATCTCTGTGTACCTTGGTCAACCCATAACTTGAGAACGCCTTTACCGATTTCATTCATATTTTTTTCAATTTTCTAATACTTGGTGGTATATTCTTACGGAAAGAAAACTTAAGAAATATTGCGCAGAAAATTGGAAAATTTTAGAAAACTTAACGACGATTTTAACTCTGCGTGTTTGACAGTTCTAAGACAGGACAACGTCTGTCGGGTCAGCTAGGCGAACGTAACTCTGCCTGTGTCTCTGTTTGTTATCTTTTAACTATAGGGCGCGATTGTGACTGAGCGGTAGCATATGAGCTTTACAAATTTACGGCAACCGGTTCGATCCTCGAACCTGCACTGTTACTTATATTTAGTAACTAAATAAATAATGTGCAGTTTCGATGCCATCGCTCAAAAGTGGTGAAGTGCTTCATACCAACTACAAAATGTAAGTTTGTAATCGCAAAACAATATTTTTTATTATGATATAACTTCAAATTAACAACTTTCAGTTTTTTTTTTCTTTAATATGTGCTGTGAGACCTTGCCTCTTGCCAAATTTCATGATTCTAGGCAAGCGAGAAGTACCCTATAGGTTTTGATTCCCCTGTGAAATCGCAAAATATGCAAAATATGCGACATAAACGGTCATTACGTAGTATAGTATGAAAACTTTAGTCATATCTTTTGATCGCGTTGATTTACAAATTAGATTTTTTCAACGCTGCAAGAAACCGTATCTTTGGGTGTTTGATATAAATTTCAACTTGATACTTTTACGCGTTCCTGTGAAAAAATAAAAAAAATAAAATAATAAATATTTTTGGGACATTTTTGCACATAAATGTAAATGTCTTAACAGAAGGAAAGATGGACAGATGGATAGCAAAGTGGTCCTATAAGAGTTCAGCATTTTCCTTTTGAGGTACGGAAACCTAAAAAAAAAAACAATTTATAATGTTTTATAAGATATTTACAAAAGTTTACAAAACCACGCTTTAGTTTACTAATTTCGTATTGGGAATTCCCCTTACAAATTCCATAAACTCAAATAAGTAGTTATGTCTTGTGACACCAACCTTTTCAGTCTCATTAAAAACAAACGTTAATTTCACGCCATACTTACAACATATTATTAAAACTAAGGATGTTCAACTATCGATAAACATGAATGTCGATATGGATCTTTTAATTGCATTATTATTATTCCAGTACTATGAAAAGATGTTAAAAATTAACAATTTCGAGTCTGTATATTAAATGCCTTACCAAAGTAGAGTGAAACAGTATTACCCATACCTATATATTTAGACTACAATCGTTGTAAGCTAAATTAAACTTTTTTATGTCAACATATAATTTGAATTAGTTTGTTGATATTTTTAAAATGTATCTCTTAAATGTATATTGGCAAACCTCAGACATAATTATTCGTGAATTTTGTACTAGATCTAAAATCTTTTTTTTATTATGACGTGTTTGGATAATTATACATTTGTGTATAACTAGTATTCGAATTAATATTATCGCAATAATATGTGAACGATACTAAAATTAAAATAATACTTCACCTCGTTATCGTTATCATTATCGTTAAACGTCTTTCTGTTTCTGTCTGTCTTATAAAAGTAGATAAAATAAACTGTCATAATTTAATATAATATTATGACAGTTGATTTTTTGACGAGTTAAATTTTTTAACACGAACGGTAATTACGGTATTTGTACGAAGGCATATAATTATCTCTCTTGTTTGTGTGATCTAAGCACCAAACATATTTTTTTATCAATTGACTGGGTTTTAATATATTTATTACGGACTCAACGCCATTACCGACTAATAGAGTAAATAAAAAGAGTGAAGTGAATGTGTGAGCTTATGTCAATGAATAAATACTACAGTTGAATTTTATCGAAACAATCGACACCCAAAACAACGCACATCCCTACGCAATATAATAACGCCATGAGCATAACGAATACCACAGAATGCTAAACAATTACCATAACGAGCAAAACGAGCACTGTCGACCTCGAAACACGACCTTGGTGACGATCTCATACGAAGAGACCAAAATAGTTTTGTCGCCACATATAATGAGGCGACATGGACGAATGCCAAAATAAAAGCGTTATCAATATTATGAGAACTGAAATTCAGCGCGAATCGTAAGATGAGAGAATATTATTTCACACTAGCTGCGCCCCGCGGTTTCACCCGCGTTATATACCTCCTTAGTATCGACAGCAACCTCCATTGACTTCGTGTTGCCATGATATAGTACGTCAATGTTTTAGACTTCAATTATTATTAAAAAAAATTGTAGGAAAAATATAAAAACTAATAATAATTAGTAAAATTATATGATTATTTACGGGATATTTACCGTGGTAAGGTTGTGGAATGAGCATTTCCGAAAGGAATGAGGATGCGGTTGAGTCTTCCCGTGAACATGGTACATTAAACTGCGCCGAAATATCGGGAGCTCATTCCACAACCTTATCACGGTAAATATCCCGTAAATAATCATATACCTTTAGTGAACAACCGTGATAGTTTAGAACAATGTTTTAATAGTAGATTTTAAACTTTCGCGATTTGAACACATGTTTTAAATGTTTATCGGGACTTATCACGGGACCTCTATTATTTATCTTTCAACCGGGATGATGGATTTACTATTATTACTATCGCGGGTCGAACCTGGACTAGATTAGCACAGGACCGAGGCAGATGGCATAGCAAGAGAGAGGCCTATACCCAGCAGTGGGATAAGGAAGGCTGTGGATGATGATGATGATGACGTCGTGGAATCCCGTAGTGAGCAAGTGTACAAACCGCGGTGTAGGTACTAGGACATTTACCGATACAGTCAGTGTTGTGTGTCGAAGATCAAGTGAGGGTAGGAGAGCAAAACACCCGCTTTTCTCGCCGGACTCACCCGCAGTTTTCAGTCAGCTCGTGACCACGGCCATTGTAACATGGTCGAAACGTCGAGCGAAAGGTACATATTTTTTACCTATATTAAATAATATATGATAAGTCCCGATAAACATTTAAAACAAATGTTTAAATAATTAGTAAACCGAATAATAATAATTAAAAAAACACCAAAAAATTATTTAAAATATTCTGTTGTTCCGTTTGCTACCAAACTTCACAAGATCCCAAAAAAAAAAAAAGAGTTTTCCCCAAAATATAGACCCTATTAACAAATTGTAATGATAATCTTATATCTCTAAAAATGACTTGGCTAGACCACACATAGATCACACACATACAGATTACCTTAATGAATATTTAATTTGGTTTTAGTACTTTTTATTTCGGATATACAGGTGACCAACTGACCATATCCATACTTTTAAACATCTTTGCATTTTCTTTGAATTTTTAGCTATGATTTGTCAAAACGAAGATGAAGAAGATTTCTAGCAGACAATAAATATAATAACTAGTTAAAATAACAAAATAGTTACAAATAATCCACCTATCTATCTATCTATTCTATATAAATATAAAAATGAATCCCTATTTACTTTGGTCACGCTATAACTTGAGAACGACTTTACCGATTTCATTCATCTTTTTTAAAAGTTTTCTTATACTTTGTATAAGGTTCTTATGGAAAGAAAAATTAAGAAATTGCACAGAAAATTGGAATATTTCAGAAAACTTAACGACGATTTAACTTCGCGCGTTTGACAGTTCTAAGACAGGACAAACGTCTGTCGGGTCAGCTGTTAGTTATTATTTTAACTAGTTGATAAAGCTGTTTAAAACATGTTTAAAATAAGTTCATTGGCATGACACGACTGAATAGTTGACATCATCTGTTAGCGCGTGTCCAAGATAAACAAAAGATTGACGCTCAAGTTTATCTGAGAAAAGTGACAATGTCAGCGAACAACCTTGTCACAGTAATAAAGCAATCACAGCTCTCTTCATTTCACACAACAAGTTTCGATGAAAAATTGAGACAGAGTACTTATTATGAAGCGAAGAAGTTGATGGTTTTAAAATTGTGGCAGATGATTACAATAATGTAGTTCCTGAAGTGATTCATGTAAAACAAAAATAAATACGTATTAAGATCAAGGGTAAATAAAATTTGAGTTTTTTTAATGCGTTTGAAGTTGACGCGTAACGTGAGACTCAACATTTGAAATGATTTTTTAAATTCCACGTTGACATTGACACTTGTTTAATTAAAGAACGTTTTACGAGACTGTCTCTTCGTGGTCTCTTCCGTATTATATTGTGAAAAAAAAAACTACTACAAAACAGTCACCATCAAAATAGGGTATTTGACTGATTTTACGTAACCATCTTAAATTGTTATACATGTAGCCGTAGTGCCCCGTAGTTTTTTTCCAGTATTAGGTGTTAAAATTTTACGTTCATAAAAAAAATTGACGACCGACAGAATACGAACCTGCGCCATCGGGTATTACGTCCCGAACGCTGCAACCGCTAAGCTAAGATTGCTTTCCTGTTGGCGTCCAAATGCTCAAGTTGTCTATGAAACAAATCTATGCACCTATATATATATACGAGTATATAAATCTATGTGTGTATGTATAACGTGTATGAAAAAGGCTGGACTAATTTTAGCGGAACTTTCACTACCAGATAGCTGAGGTTATAAGGAGGTAATCTACGGAGGTGACACCGCTGGGCGTAGCTAGTTGTTTATAAAATACATTGGAGTTTAAAACCGGGCTTCTTAGTAGATACAGCTAAAATAAATCTTATCTACTAAGAAGCTCATACACACATAAATATGTGTGGCTCGGCTGTACTTATACTTTGAACTTTTTTAAATTAAACAATAGGCTTGCCATTGACGGCCAACTTGCCTGATGTTAAACGATGGTGTGGTCTACGATGGAGCACGCTTGTCTAGAAGAAACCGATTCACTCGTGATTTGAAGACACCTAGATTGTAACTATCGGGGAACACCCATTCAGGTAGCGCATTCCACAGACTGGCAGTTCACCCAATAAAAGTGGAATTAAAAAGTGGTGCTTTAATACATTCGTGTATACAATCAACATAATAGAAATGTACAAATTACAACCAGAATATTGACATAGACACAGACAGACATAGACAATTGATGCATGCATTTACCTGACCTTTGTAAACAAACCGTAGCTTCTCGCCAAAAATGTTTCAAACATTACATCTTTCCGCAGTTTATAGATTTTAGTAAACACATTATGTGAGAAATCAATAGAAATCTATACTGTAAATGGAGCTGGTACCTGGTTGGGCTTGAGCATTTGGATTTGGAAACCTGCCGTAGCTAAGCATCTGCTGGACGTAAGCACTAACCACTTGATTGAATTTTATAGCCCTTAAATCCTGTCCATAGAACGCCACTACATACCAAGGCTGGTGAAGGAAACTATTGAGATCTCGAAATGCCAGAATTTCAATCGAGGTGATAGCCTTTGCCTGAAATGCATTATGAGGTTGCCTTAAAAAATATAAATAAGCTTTCAAAATGTGTTCAAAATACCATACGCAATGATAAAATAAATGTATCACATCATCAGCCATTAAATGTCCGCTGCTGAACAAGGCCTCCCTCTTAGAGAGGGGTGTTGCCATAATCCCCACGCTTGGCAGGCGGCTTGGAGATCGCAGTACGTTCACCGTGTACTAACAGGACACTGCTGCCCATCCTCCGGTGGTTCTGGTCGCAGTTTTAGGACATGCCCGGGTCCAATAAATGAAATAAATGTATACTGATATATAATAGCTAAATTTGCTAGCAAAAATCTGGCTGTCCTGAGTAAGGTTTGGCGGTATTTCACACCGGGGCAGTTGCTTACTCTATATCAAGCTCCAGTTCCGATCGTGTGTGGAATACTTCTGTCATATATGCCACGGTTCAGCCAAATACCAACTCGAAGCCCTTGAATCGGTAGACCGCCGTGCTGCTTGGCTTATGGGCGTTGAGAAATTAGTGGCTAAGAATCTTCTCAGTCTAGAACACCGCCGTAAAGAAGGGAGTCTACAAATTTTCTACAGAATTAATTTCGGAGAATGGGCATCAGAATTCATAGCTACATGACCTTATCCTACCACCCCCTTTCTACTACAGGACAAGTAGGAAAACGGCCCACTAACACCCATAAATTGTGGATTTTCTTTGGATACGTACCAAACGTTTCGATATTACGTTTCTAATCCGTACGGCCAAGGACTAGAACAACATTCCCACTGCCTTATTTCCCGAGAGATATAATCTGGGCCTTATCAAGGCCATAGACCATAAACGATACCTATTCAGGTATCGTTTAGGTCTGCGGGCTTCATCTTCGACCACATCGTCGCTTACCAACAGGCGAGTTGGTGGTCAAAGGCGGATTCAACCGCGTAAAAATATATTAAAAAAATATCAGGACTTAGATTTGAGTTCAAGTTCCAGTGATAACCGTAGCAAAAGACTAAGAAAGAGGGTAGATTGTTTTGTCTGCACCTAACTTTTTAACTGTTCGACCAACCACCCGCATTCTTCAGTCTTCCCGTGAACATAGTGCATGTCACTGCGTCGAAATATCGGGAGCTCCATCCACAACCTTATCACGGTAAATATCCCGTTAATAATCATATACCTGTAACGAATTTAAATAGGTATAAAGTTGGCTCAAGTTTTGTCCTTTTTGTACTTAAGGTCAAGCTAAAATCTTCGTAAAAAGACACTTAGTTTGTGGCAGAGAGCTTCTTACAAAACATCTAAGTCTGATAGACTTCTAACAAATAAAATTAATGGATGGGAACAAAGGACATTCATCCTATCAAAGGCTTTTTCCCATTCCTCTAATAGCCCATTAGGCAATTCCCTAATGACTGAAGTAAACTACGCTCTACAAAATACATGATCCATTTAGTACCGTACCACAATAAAATCCTGTGTCATTTCCATCTTCATTCAATGTAACGTTCACCTTTCTTTCTGTGGTAAGGGTGCTCAAATATCTTGTTGGTACAAATATAATGGCAGTATTGAAAGGAGCACGTCGATATTATGGTACCGATATGTAGTCTGCATGAGGAAAATGGTTTATCAATAAGCATTTTTGTTGAAATGTTGTGTCATTCTGTACAATTCATACAGTTTCTTCTCTATTAGCTAGTTTTACTTCGACTGGTACTCAGTAAAATTCTTAAAATTTACATCAAAATCAACGGACTTGCTTAGGTACTTTTTTATCGAATTTAGTAGTCTCGCACTGGTTTCACAAAGGACGGTACTTGTTGAACGGTTGTCAAATATAATATTGTGTGAGCGAGAGAAACTGGCCTCGACTCATCACTTTCATCATCATCATCATCTTAGCCATAGGACGTCCACTGCTGGACATAGGCCTCCTCTATCTATCTCCAAAAGAGCTGGTTAGAAGGGGCCTGCATCCAGCGTTGCCCTGCGATCTCTTTTAGGTCGTCTGTCCATCTTGTGGACGTCCTACGCTGCGCTTACGGTCCGTAGTCTCCATTTAAAAACCTTTCAGCCCCATTGGCCATCCATTCTGCGTGCTATATGCCCTGCCCACTGCCACTTCAACTTGCATGCTAATCTGGTTGGCTATGTCGATAACTTTCGTTCGTCTACGGATCTCCTCATTTCTGATTCTTCTTTACTTCTTTTCATCTTTACTTTATTAGTTTCCTAACGTCTCAATCGACGCCCAGCGTGTGAGCAGCTGGAAATATCTGCTCGTAAAAATTAATGATCAATGAATTTAAATATAGATAACGCACCTATTAGTTTTTTGTTTCATATTTGTAGACATAGGCTTCAGTTTTTAATTTAGAATCTTGCTAAATATTGTTTATATACTAACTTTTTTTGAACCAAAAACTTATCAAATATGACTAATTAGGTTGTATTATGTAAGATTGACAGCTCTCGAAGCGTCTATGATAAGAAGAAAGAAACTGAATTGTCCATAATATTTATATAGTAGGTAAATCTTAAAATGTGAAACAACAGTTCAAATATAAAATTATTAATGTATAAAAAAAAACAAGCTTAGTATTTTTAGCAGCAAACCCTTTTATTTGATACCCATATCACAGGGTGCATAAAAAATAACCAATCCACTATATTTGGCAGTCCGCCATATTGGATTTATTATAACGTAATTTAGCTAACGATGCATTGGCATCCAAACTATACGTCTATGTCAAATTTCAGCTCAATCGGTTGAGAAGTTTAATTAAACTTGTAAAATGGTAGATTATACAACGAGTGCAAAAAACAACTAATAACAATAAAATTTAAAATGTAAACATTTATGTGCAAAATTTAAAACCTACAAAACATTTAACTGTAAAAACATTTTGAGCGTACAACTTCAAACTTCGTCGTCTCTTTGTTGACCATCGTCTGCACAAAATGTCTAAATATAGGCCAGAAAGGGTTTTCTGCTACAGTTTTGAGGGTAATATTGTTTATATCAAAGTCTACTCACTAACGAAAGACACCTTTTTCCGAACGACAGCATGGAAACCATCAGTTCGAGCCTGTGCAAACATTTCAGAGGCACTACAGAAACGAAAAGAGAAAGCAGAAAAAGCTTGAGAGTGTAGAGTAATTTAATAAAGGCCTGATTGTGAGATATTTGACGACCCAACCTCACCAAACACCTAAAACCGCTCAACATGCGCAGAGACGTTGGGTCTCTGTATCTTTTACCGCATTTACAACAGGGAGTGTTCTGAAGAACTGTTCGATCTGATGCCGGCGTCGCGGTTTTACCATCGCACTAACCAACACCGCCTGAAAGCTCATCCAAATATCACAGATCAGTGGAAATCGCACACTAGACAATTCACTAGATCTTTCTTGTTTCACACCTGCAAAATGTGGAATGAGCTACTTTCCGCGGTGTTTCCGAGACGCTACAAAATGTTAATAGATTTTTAAAGGGTCAGCAGTGTAGTTGTGCTGCGTCTGGTGTTACAAGTATCCATGGGCGACCGTGACTAGCAGCCGTCTGATTATTTGACAACTATGGCATAAAAATGCTTTTAAATTCAAATATCAGTGCCATAATATTACGATGAGATAGAAACGATCTTTATGAAATAAAGCGACTAACTGGCAAGCAGCCAGAGCGTAGAAAGCGTGACCACAGATTAAAGTAACAGTGACTCACAGCTGACTGCCAGAAGAACATTGGCCAGTTGCAATGAACTTGCCATTGCATCTGTTGGATCAAAATAGTCTAAACTGGTCGGTGTGCAGGTCATTCCACATTTAGTGAGGAACCACCTTCGACTCAAATATTATTTGCCATAAGAAGAGATGTCACCGGATCAGCAAGTTAAAGTGGCAGTGGGCAGGGAACATAGCACGCATAACGGATGGACAATGGGGCCGAAAGGTTTTCAAATGTAGACCACGGACAGGATTTTCAGATGGACAGACAACCTAAAAGAAATTGGACTGAAACGCTGGATGCAGGCGGCTTCTAACGTGGACGTCCTACGGCTGAAATGATGATGATGATGATGAGAAGAGATGTGGTCAGTTATAATATTATAAATGCAATAGTATTTTTTTTTATGTCAGAAACTCTTTATTTAATGGAACTTAAAAAACAGAAAACTTAAAATATAAACTAAAACTTAAAATTACTAAATTAAAGCTACAATTAAACTAAAAGATGATTGTATAAAATATACAAAGTAAACATGTACCTACTACAAAACAAAAACGCCGTCGAGATCACAACCGTGCGGCAGGGTTCCCAGAACACTGGCAGAGTTGCCCCGCTGTATAGCAATACTTAGCTTTTGTGAAAAGTTTGTGCCAGCTGTAGGCAAACAATCAAATAGTAATTATGTTTTTGTCTGTTACCAATTTACGGCTGAATCATTTGGAATATGATAGCCGTGATTGCCTATTTGGAATAGCCGTGAGAAACTGCCAGACTTGAAAGCGTGCGGTTACGGGTTTAAATCCCGTGCCCGTACCAACGGGTTTTCATTTTTCATACCACATACCACTGGCTTTTCGGTGAAGGAAAATATACGTAATTGTTTCTTGTCAATAATTATTGTATATTCATGTTATGTAAGAACTGTAATTGTGAACTGTAATGTATAAGCCAAAATGGTTATACCTACTCTCTTACGCTAATAAACACTTTTTTTTATATTGTCTTGTAATGTTGGCCTTTTGTCCTCTACAGCTGGACCGGAATAGTTAGCGAACGCAGGGTGCGTTCGGCATAACTTGATGACTAATAACACTAAATATAAGCACTCGTGTAAACTGACATAAAATTTGCAAGTTGAAGTGGCAATGGGCAGACCACATCGCTCGAAGAACCAATAATCGATGGGGAAGAAAGTAGAGACCAGGAAGCGGAAGACGCAGTGTAGGTAGGCCTCACACTAGATGGACCAACGACATTGTGAGAGTCGCATCCAGTGGATGCAAAAGGCAGGCTGTCGTTCAGTGTGGAGGCTAAAGGGGGAGGCCTATGTTCAGCAGTGGACGTCTTCTGGCTAATGATGATGATGATGAAACTGACTTGCCTCATATGACGAACATGCTATATTGGTTAATAAAGAATCTGAATCTGTCAAAACTTGGTCCAAGCATTTACTTCTCTGACAACTACAACTATCGGGCTTTGAACAGCAAAATTTAAAACTTTTGCATTCAAAATTATCATTGTGAAAGGTTTGTACACCAAAAAGAGAGTACGATGTCACCTTAAAAGCATTACGTCCTATATTAGTATAGGTGTTTTTATAACGTTACTTGGAAAAGATCCCAGAGCCTGGCCACGACGTGCGCTGATAAAAAGATTACCGAACTCTCAATCCTTCACAAGAAGTGGGTCAATTTATTCCTGTGTCAAATGTACCAGAAAAATCCCAACACGTATTTCCCGCGACGGTACAAAAACTTTCTTTTGTCGCTCTGACACAGAATATAATAGCGCAGAATGACAACTCTAGACCAGGACGCCGAGAAATAGCTGTAACTAATTTCACTGGGTTACGATTGCAAATTAAAGAACCTTGTTTTTTAGCCTGGAATAAATAATATGCTTGCGTTGACCATTATCACGCCTGATGAAAAAATTGTTGGAATGAAAATATAGTTTATGATATTGGTCCGTGATGTGACGTAATGTGAAATTTGTTACAAGAAATAAAAATAATTTCATTTAAAAAAAAATATAGACTGTCGCTAACTACCGCAAACGCGGGTGTTTGCGGTACTCACGCAAATGAAAAGTTACTCGTGGTGCGGCGTAATATAATATAGCAATATGATTTATTTATTCATTAAAAAGAATATATTTCGAGGGTGGTCCCACTTCCCGTAAAGGTTTTTAAATTATTATAAATATTAAATAACAATAAAAAAAATACTATATATATAAATTTATAAATTAATAATTATAATATAAATTTTACTAGTCTGCGGATTGCACTGCCTATATCGGTGTTCTCCGATAGCTACAATCTAGGTATCTTCTAATCATGAGTGAATCGGTTTCTTCTAGGCAAGCGTGCTCCATTGTAGACCATCTACGCTTAACATCAAGCGAGTAGGCGGTCAAACGCAAACAAATGTAATAAATTAGAATTTGTAGTATTTTTTCTGTTTCTGCCGAGTTACACATCTGTCGTCTTAATCTGTCCCGGCAGTGTGTTCAGGTGGCTAATATCTTTGTACCACTTTTAGGGGGTTTTGCTAACATTATTTATTTTGTTCTTGTTTGTGTCTGTCAATTTGCTGGCAGCAAACTTTGCCGAGTAGTCCTGCGTGTAGTTTTGTTTCATCGGATTACATTGTTTGGTACCTACATCTGTAAAACAGCAACGTTTTATTCTTTCGTGGAAAAGCTTTCTTAATCAAACTATTATGTATACGCGCCAAGCGTGCGAGGGGCGCCGGTCTATCTGCATCAGATAACGTGGTTCTATGGCGTGAGTATAGCGGCCGAGGAGAATGAGACATCATTCGTACAATTACACAGGTTTTATTCTATGAATAATCTAACAATGGAAAATTACTTGAAAATTACTTGGGGACAAGATGTTCCGCCTCGTAACAAACGCTGCCACCCTCCAACCAAATACTCCAATTTCAAACTGAGCTTCACCGAGCCTCGGGTGTCCGCGCGCCCTCACTAGCGCCTCTGCCGGACGGTATACCAACTTGCTAAACGCTGATTGGTTGCCAACGACACATCCGCAACCAATGTCAGCAATGCGTTACTGCAGCGTTACACCAGTGATGGCACCACCTCCCTCACTAGTCCACCAAAACTAAGCTAGGTGACGCTTAACTAAATAATTTAAACCTTAAAATCTATCCGAAGGTAGTTGCGCCCGAGTGCCGAAACGTTAACGCGCCGACATAAATATATTTAAGAAAAAAAAAATATAATAGCAGATAGGTATACTGATAAAGTTATATACAATTCAGCGATTATATTTGTCACAATTTTTTTTATTGACCAGAAGAATCGGATGGTGTAAGATTTCCAGTTTGCAAGATGTGGGGGTGAGCTTTTTGACGGTGTCGGTGATCTGACCAATATTTTCTGAGTATGTTGGCGTTTGTTACTGATAACCAAGCTGCTTCCGATACTATACAGTGGTCAAGCCGGCTCCTAGTATAATGCGCATTACTTGCTTATGTATACGGGTCCGCAGAGAGTCCCAACAACTATTGATCTGTCAAATATAGGATGATAATTTTGACAGGTCGCTCCCACGATATTTCGTATAATGTCGTACTTCATAGATGGGTACCGCCCACTCAGTGAATTGCCATGCATAATGAACAACCACAGACTAACGAAAATTGGTTTTGTAACAAATTAAATAAACAAATATATGACTAAATGTATATATAGGTAACTATATTACTTTTGTAAATATTCAAGTTGTTTGCAATTGTCTATCGCGCAATCAATTATTTGTAAAAAAAACTAATAGTTACTAAATGAATGATTTATATTTTTTTCAGCATCCATGCAACTATCGATTCCAATATCTATAAGAATATGATGATCGAATATGTTCATTAACGATTATACACTCACTACCTCATCCTTACTTGTGACCTGTCAAAATTATCATCCTATTTTTGACAGAGCATACGTATTTCTATTTATATACTGTAACAAATCTGTCAAAACTACAAGAACCTCATTTACGAGCGGGCAAACAAATGTGGGTAACAAATCCGACCGCGAACTAAACTAAAACTTTGTGGGACAAGTGAAAATATTTAGATAGAAATATAATAATTGTGTAAAATGCTTACCTCGGCAGTGGTTAAAATATTTAAGCCGTTTGTGGTCGAAACATTGAGCCCTTGGGGACCGGGAGCATACCTCATTTTCAAATATCTTTCAGAGCACCTGGTTAATGCGACGCGTGACCAAAACGCTGGCGTGCTTCTGGCTTAACGCATAGCATTATCATTCAGCGTGGTAATGCCACTAGCATGCTGGGTACTCTGCTAACTGATAGTGGGCACGGGTTTTGAATTATCCTTAGACCTTCAACGGTCTATGGGCAGTCTAACTGTTTTATTGTGATAGTGTAAGCTTTTATATTGTTTAGAGGTAAAACAGTGCAAATATTTCATTTGCATCTAAAATTAACACAAAATACAGACTAATAGTAAACGTGCTTTAAATGTATATCAGGACTTATCACGTATTTTACCGATACAGTCAGTGTTGTGTGTCGTAGTGACAACCCTGCGATTTTTCAAGATCAAGTGAGGGTAGGAGAACAAAACACCCGCTCATCTCACCGGACTCACCCGCAGTTTTCAGTCAGCTCGTGACCACGACCATTGTAACATGGTCGAAACATCGAGCGAAAGGTACTA
This sequence comes from Agriopis marginaria, assembly GCA_932305915.1. Taxonomy (NCBI): domain Eukaryota; kingdom Metazoa; phylum Arthropoda; class Insecta; order Lepidoptera; family Geometridae; genus Agriopis; species Agriopis marginaria. The sequence goes on along the minus strand of OW029914.1, from coordinate 11,040,150 downwards.
AAACATATTTTTACCTAAATTAAATAATACGTAAACATTTAAAACATGTGTTCAAATCGCGAAAGTTAAAAAAATTACTAATAGTAAACGGCCGTAGATATAAAACATATCTACGACCTTCTTGTCTTCATCTTTTTCTTCTTTTCCATTTTTGATTTTTGAAATGACCTTTTTCTATTTATTGTTTAATAATAATGTATTCGCTTCTATATTAAACCACACAATACTCCGAGTAAGGACTCTACTTGTTCGTAGTTGAACATAAACCAGCCAGTTCCTGAACTTCTATACCATTTATCCAGCTTTAAACCCCACTTTATTAACTGTGTAGTTTTATACGACCTGCCGAGCTTAGTTTTAAACTCACACAAATATTTCTCGGGGTTTCGTACAGTTCAAACATGAAAACATACATTGTAAGACCTCAGTCGTAACATCTTTGATCTACGTTAAAAGTAAATGTTTGCCTTTTTGGCTTCTGCTTTAAGGACTTTTCAGCGCACCTTACACAAAACTTTAACCTGGCAAAACTAGAAAAATATGCTTTTTAGGATTCCGTACTCAAAGGATGTTAATGGAACCCCAAAAACCTCCTTATCCTTTTTTTAAGGAGGAAATCTACCAAAGCTGCATTGGGGTGCAGCCAGGGTATGTGTGATTATACCCACTAAACATGACTTCTTAAAACTTCCTATCCCAAGAGCATAAATTTACCTTCTCCTTTCCGTTGTTGGTAGAAAAAAAACACAATAACATCTAAGTAGATACCTACCTCATTTTGCACTGCACCGTCGGATTTATTATTTTCACAGGGTGGTCTTTAAATGTTGTCATTACCTGGAGAAGAAAAAACAGTTTTTTAGTTCAATCAGTTTTGTGTACTCGTTGTGGGTTACGCATATAGACTGTACTAAGCCGAAAGGAGGTCATTGTACTCATCATTATGGGACTAAACTATGGGACCAAACATGAAATCGCGAAAAAAATATCTGCTCTTCCATACATGTTGTCGAGTGTCAATGACCGTTTTCTATTGAACAGCTAATTTTTTCCCGCGATTTTAGTGTTTGTCTCATGGTAAACATTCTTTATAATCCTTTGTAAGCCGTGGTAGCCCATTTGAAAGACCGCTAGACTTGAAAACATGAGGTCGCGGGTTCAAACCCCGAGCCCGTACCAAGGAGCTCTTTGGAGCTTATGTAAGGATTTTCATACCACTGGCTTTTCGATGAAGGAAAACATGGTGAGGAAACCGGCGGCATACTTACGGAGAAGAAATTCAATGGTTTATGTGAATCCACCAATCCGCACTGGGCCAGCGTGGTGGATATGGCCTAATCACCCTTTTGGGGGTAGGCTAAAAAAGTCCAGCAGTGGACTGTTAAAAGGCTGAATATGATGAAACATTCTTTATAATGATGAGTACATCTCCTTTCGGCTCGGTACAGTCTATATGCGTAACCCTGTATAGCTAACTGAGATCTGTACAGGGCAACGATGAAAATCATGTATATATGCCAGCACTAACAAATATCCGCACAAAATTAGACTAAAACCATATAAACTATTAGGGTAAGCTGTGTATTTAGTGTATATTAAATTTGTTACAAGCAAAAATAATTAAAACGGCATATTATGATTTAAACTAATTTGGCGAAACTTTTAAAATGTATCTTAACCTATGTTCTATAAATACTGTTTTACGCGGAAAGAGTGTATTAAGCCGAAAGTCGAAGAAAAGGTGACTTTAAAACACAGTAAAAGCCTAAGATTAAAAAACTTTAAAGCTAAAGACAGAAAATGAAACTATACTAAAGATTTCATTTACAGTTATTCTTTTCCAAGTTACTCGGAAAGCCTACAAAGTGTACGGTTTGCTTTGCTATAAATGTCGTCACTTTTGAGTAAAAATGGAGTAAGTAAAATATATAAAAATATTATGCATGCAATTATGTCTTAAATGAATGTCATAGTCCAATGGCGGAGATATAATAATCAGAGGGTCAATCCTAAAAGCACTGAGAAGAAGCACGAAGAAATAAGATGAATAGATCAATTATTTTGGAGAAAAATAAAACAACAGGAAGTGACAAAGTTTAAAAATGTAGTATTAATATATTATTAAGTATATAATATCGGAACTTCAAATTATTAGTATAAAAAACAATATTATACATTCGTAATACGAAAAACCATATATATGGGTAAGTCTCATGTGTAGAATATTAACAGATGGTCCATAAATTATTTTACATTCGACAAAAAAGTAAAACTAAAGCCAAAAATAATGATAATGTAATAAATTTAAATAAAGAGATAATAAGGAGTAAAAAGATAGAGTTAGTTAATCACTCAATTTTAATCGTTCATAAACGTGACATTACCAAGTTGACAAATTAAAAGAAATAACATTACATTGAAACGCTACTGTTTTTTTTTTACAAAACAACAATATTCCAGTTGTGCCATTCGCTCACGTGATGGTCGATATGGTATTACAGGCTGAAAGAACCGCGCTTGACCTACTTTCTACATTCAGCAAGCTAGAGAGAATCTTAGGCCTACGTATATTTTTATACGAACAAGGTTTTTCAGACAACAGAAACAACTTTACGTTGCTTCTCCAGTCGATAAATAAAATATACTTTATGCTTGCTTGCTTATCTATACTTCTATACTAATAGTATAAAAGAAGAGGAAAAATATGTTTGTTTGCGTTGAATAGGCTCCGAAACTACTGAACTGATTTGTAAAATTCTTTATCTATTGGGAAGCTACACTATCCCTGGGTGACATAGGCTTTATATATGTATATTTTTTTAAATAGAGATCCTTACTAAAACTCCAATAATATAACCCAAGGTGTAAAAACATAAGATTTAGACCCGTGCGAAGCCAGGGTGCGTTGCTAATGCTTTATAAAGCTTAGTTCTAATTCTGGTGGTGGCCGAAGTCGTAAGAAGTCCTGAGTTCTATTCCCTGGCAGATATTTCTAGATACTGCCCCACTGTATAGCCCAGTAGAAATCGACAGAAAAAATGCTAAATTATTCGCAAAGCATGACGTAGTTCTGGTTTTTAAGTATGTTGTATGGACCTGTTAGGGTAGTGTAAATCCAAATTTGCAACTTCAAAAAAACTTGTGCTCGCACCACGAAAAACTGCAAAATTTTAAGACTTTTTTATCTTTTTGTTCTAAAAGTCATAAACTATGCATTTATAGTAGCATGGTCAAACAAAACGCAATGGTAATGGTGCAATGGCAATGGTAAAACAAAAACACAGGCTGGTGGTACTGGTGGGGTACATAAGAATACAATTACATGACGCAATGTGCGTTTTATAAAGTTCATAAGCGCTCATAAGTAGCGAAAACTATTTCATACTTCACTTGTTACCAATAACGAAGTCGTTAATTAAACGCCGTTAATAACGTAACAATAAACAGCTCCCTGTTCTGATCGCTTATAATTGGATAGATGAAATGATGAACATCAAAGGGTTTCTGCCCTTATTACACTATCGCTCTTTCCTTGCGATCTTTCAAAATGTATAAAATTGCAACGTGGACAATTCGACAGTAGAAACTTATTACAGATTCTAATTCGTTTCAAGGATTTCAAGGATTGGAACAACCTGTCTGCTTCCTTGTTTCCTGAGAGATATAATTTGGGCCTTTTCAAGGCCATAGTGATCTTCTAAGACTGCGTGCTTCATCTTCGACCACATCAACGCTTATCAACAGGCGAGTTAGTGGTCAAACGCGGATTAGTCCGCGTCACGTCCGCGTAAAAAATATGTTTTTTTTTTAAACACCAAATGTCATAATGACTAGAATTCCAGAATAATTCACATAGCTATGCTAGTGCTACTTTAACAGAAATAATTGCCCATTCTATTCATATTTTTTCAACTTAAAAACGTCAACCTCTATAAAAAATTCTTAAAAATATGTAAACAATAAAAACCTATTATTTTTTTTATAAATTATTTAAAAAAATACATAAAATACGGCAGGTTATAAAATTACGCTATCTAAGCAAAGCTGACTGAGAGATGACGGTTTTTACCAACTCCAAAGTAATTGCCAACGCTTAGTTAGGTATCATAGACAGCTTAAAAATTTGGAGGCCGACAGGAAACCAAACATAGCACAATGATAGCTAGCGTAAATAGTGCTTGAGACGAATATCCGGATGGCGCAGGTTCAAATTCTGCTAAACGGCAAATTTATGAATTGTTTATAATATTTAAATTTAAATGATTAGCCATAAAGTGTGTAACAAAAATTTAAATATGTATAAAAATTACTTTATAAGAATAGCCCGATAAAACCAAATTTAAATCGAGATTCGTTTAAAACCCACGATACCGGTTGCATCTTACAAAAATACACACACACACACATCCACAAATAGTCAAAATGCTCTCGTGTATTAGGGTGGTATTAGGTCACTCACAACCTCCTGCGACATCATAATGCAATATGAAAATACCATTCATTTCAGAATTTTCGTTTTGCAATCCCACTTGTCAATGTGCTACGGGCGTTAATTCATTATTTAATTAATTTTGGACGTCTCAAGGATCGCAGCTGATTGTATTAATGTTTTGTACCTTTACTGAGGTATTCGGTTCTTGTTTCATCGAATAACGTAACAGTATTAATTTATATTAATTATTTCCGGCTCAAACTTTAACTATTCAGACGGAAATTCGTAGGCATCTCTTTTGCCTACTTCTCTCATTTCAAATGATCGAACATTATAGGAGGTGGCCTATAACTGCCGAAGAGTAGATAAAAATAACCAATAAGACTTAATCACCTTAAAAAAGTTCTAGTCGTAGGTCAGAAATATTTTTTGGGTAACAATCCTAAATAATTATTTACGTAATAACACAGAAATAACGAACGGAAAGGACTGGTAAGCGCAGCGTAGGACGTCCACCCACAAGACGGACAGACGACCTAAAAGAGACCGCAGGGAAACGCTGGATGCAGGCCGTTTCCAACCGGCCCTTTTGGAGGTCGATGGGGGGGGGGGGGGGCTATGTCCAGCAGTGGACGTCCTATGGCTGAAATGATGATGATGACAGAAATAACTAAGCCTACAGTTTGTGCGCAATCTTTTGACAACCCTTACCCTTACCATTACATTCGTTTTTATAATCCTTTAAGCTTCGCCAAAGAAAACTGGTATATATCAAGGATACTATGCAAAGCTATTGAAAAATATATAGGCAGACATGAGGACTGCCGACAGAGGTGAAAACTTAAAACTCAGTCTGGCGCAACATGTCACATTAACATGTCGTTGACGCGAACCCATAAGGTTTACCCTAACCAAAAATCGCTCAACGCAGCTAAAGAAGTTACTTCAATATCTGAATTTTATTAGAAAGGATTTAACGGGAGGTTATCCGAGGCGCGTAGGCAACAAAACGCTCCCTCAGCCCCCGCCAAGTTATAGCGACGATGTATTTTACAATGCTAGAGTCAGGACGCCCGCGGGGGGAGTGCAACGACAAAAACGAGCATAGGTCCGACCTCGATGACGCCTGGCGCGGCACTGAACGCGGCGCGCCAAAATTCTCGCGTCCTTTTTACGCTTTTAATTTCACTAAAAAACGACACTATTCACTATCAAAAATCTATCCAAATAAAAAAATGCTGAATAATATTGCCTTTCAGTACATGCAATTTTCAAGTTGTTACGAGTTTTCATAAGAGCATAAAATGAAAAAAATAAACTAAGTCGACATTGATCGAGGAAAGTTTATTCTATCGTGTTTTGAACCAAATCATAAACTCTAACACAGATGTATCTGTGACATGTATTTTTTTCCAGCTCAAATATTGTAATTTAACTGAATAAAATTGATTTAAAACCGTCAAATTTGGTATAAGAGGCCAAATGTATGTTTAATAATATATACGTTAGATAACCTCTAAAGTTGATATAGATAAGTCACACATAACAGCCCGTTGCCAGCTGAAAGACCATGAGTAGTGATGTGGCAAACATAACTTAGGCGTCATGAGAAAGTAAGGTTGATACATACGCCGTTATTGATAATAGATTCTACGTTTGGCCACTAACTCTTCTGATGGTAAGCAATGGTGATTTATTTATCAGCTAACATAGCAAGGAAGCAAACTAAGAAATTGCCAGGCCATCAAATTAGCAGCAATGCTTTCTATACGTGTATTCCACCTATCGGCATCTAATCCATCACAGCTCCGCACTACAATTTGGTGGAATCGTCGATCGAAAGCCATTTATGGCGCACCACTCAATATGTCAATTGCAGTTGGCACTGCAGGTCGCCCGTAATCTCTGCTTCTGGGCGCGTTACCAAGTTGTCTTCGTTATCTATATACTACAATAAAAAAAACCTGTTCGTAATTGCGTTATCGAAAAATAATTTATACCTAGAATTGATAAAATTTATAATAAAGTATGGGTATAAATTTAGATAGGTAGGAAGACTAAGACGGTAGATCGTTTGTCTGCACCTAACTTTGAACTTTTCTGCCAACCACCCGCATTCTTTAGTCTGCCCGTGAACATGGTGCATGTAACTGCGCCGAAATATCGGAAGCTCCGTGCACAAACCATCACGGTAAATATCCCGTAAATGATCATATAAATTTAGTGAACCGTAATAGTTTATGCCTTATATACTACATATTATTCTATTATTACTGCACTGCACACCCCGTCCTTTACCTCTTCTGTACTCTCTTTTGTGTTTTTGTGAAGTATAATAAAATAGGTTTTATAAAAACTAGTTTTTTTTAAAACTCTCTTTCAATAGCTTTTCTTCTAACTAATGTGAATAAATCTTGTAAGTCGATTTTCAGCTACTTCTATTTGTTGTATCAACTTAAAACTTTGCAAGTATTTATTATGTGGATGACATAACAATGATTTTCTACCATTGAACTGATCTGATGATGGATGCAGGAGGTAGATAGTAGAAATCTTCAACACTTGTTTTTTCGTCCAAACAAATGTTGTAAACGAGTTTTGATGGGTAGTCTATACTAATATTATAAAGAGGAAAGATTTGATCGTTTGTTTGTTTGTTTGTTTGCATTGAATAGGCTCCGAAACTACTGAACCGATTTGAAAAATTCTTTCACTGTTGCGATGCTCCATTATCCCCGGTTAACATAGGCTATATATCCCGGCTTCGCCCGTGCGAAGCAGGGGCGGCCTACTAGTTTGTTATAAACGAGTACCACACATTATTAGGTGGTGTAGAAGTCTGATGATGAAGCTGAGGTGGATAATGGAACTCTGAAATAGCTAAGTGTGCTTTTCAAACTATAATAACGATTAAGTTTTTATTAAGATTCTACTGATACAATGTAAAGTTGTGATTTTGTTGATGTCTGTTTAAGGTAGTTTCTGGAACTATTGAACAAAACAACTTCTGATCATTAATAGAAATCTACATCATCTTTGAGACACACTTACTCTTCTGATTTCACAAAGCGAATGAAGCTGCGGGCATAAGCTAGTTTGTAAAATGGATCACCCAACCCACTAAAACACAGCTTGGTTTCTCTGCTTACAATGTTCAAAACTGTTTTAGAAAAAAATCGCAATGGAAGCAATAAATTTTCAGAATTGAATTCAAATCCATTGCAATAAATTTCAACGACTAACGCTACAGCAATCCTGAATGCATTTAAATAGAACTCTGCAGTTTCCAATACATCCTATATACCTAAATCCTATATTTTGCCTTCTCTAGGACTCTTTTAACTTGAACAGAAGAGGAGGTAGTTCAGATCCAATTCCCAGTAATTGACTACCCATTTCAATCCATCTGTAGTAGGAAGCATTGCTCTGAAAACTAGTCATGTTTTATGAAATCAACAATTTTGTATCTAGTACTTGTAAAGGTAGATATGCATCTATAACATTAAAATTTATCGTCAATTTTGTATAACAACAATACAAAATCAGCCTATCATGTTGCAAATGCTGTGACATAGGCATTCTCTCAGAGAGATAGAGAGAGAGACAGAGAGATAGGATAGGCCTTAAGAGTTGCGGGCATTCAGTGGATGCAGATGGCAGGCTGTCGTTCATCTTCAGCGCAGTAGACGTCTTATAATAAATAACTGATGATGATACGTAATACCACATTTTGAGAGTCGCGGGCATCCAGTGGATGCAAAAGGCAGGCTGTCGTTCAGTATGGAGGTTAAAGGGGGAGGCCTATGTTCAGCAGTGGACGTCTTCTGGCTGATGATGATGTTGATGATGATGATACGTAATATTCAGGTTAAAAATAAGTGGGTTGTTTAGTGTAATTTAGGAGGGAAACATTTACAACTTTTGCTTCATTACATCCAGCTTTGTAGAATACGAGAGAGCTTGTAGCACAAGTCTTGTAGTTTTCGCTAAATAGATTCAGGCACCGTGTAAGAGGTTTTTTTGGTCGACTGCACAAATAAGTGCTACCTTGAATACGGTCGGCTTTGACGTAGGTTACCATGAGGGTAAATACGTCTACCTGAGCTCAAACGATGTACTTATACTTAGGAAAAGGTAAAATTTGATAATACTCACTAGCTACGCATCACCATTTTAAACAAGGCCTTTTATTAATGTATATTTAAATAGACAGTAGAAACTGTAAATGCGCCGAAAAATCTCAAATTAAAACGATACAAATTTGCTCTGATTCAACCCTCACAAAGACAAACTGAAGACCTAAAAAGGTCCCTGAACACCAAATTTGGGTACACATTCCCAGAGATCTAAATTCTTAATTGCACAAAACTGTGCCCGGACAAAGTTTTCTAAAGTTACACAAAATTCTAACTTGAAAAAGACTTGTAAATTAGCCCAGGGGGCTGTGCAAATACTATGGATACCAGTACTTCAACTTCAGAATTTTAAGTCGAAGTTTATAATGTGAAATCCTCATTAAAGCTTAGTTGCTTTTATTGCACTAAGGCTAAGGCAGGAGCTTCGCTTCCATCTTAGCCTTATTTTTTTTATAACAAAGCTAAATCTTCTCTCCCGACCCATTTTTCAGGGCAGAAACGAATTCTGACAGTTAGCAACCTTGATTAGCATTAAAACGAAGCTTTCTTGAAATACAATTAACGCAAAATTGTATTTATATTCGCTCGTTTAAATTACTACCCCTTTAAAAATGGGTAGACAGTCACTAGGTAGGTGACGTAACCATACATACAAGTTGACAAACTTGGCGTTTGACCACAGCTTACTTGAATGTTAAATGAAGGTGTGGTCGAAGATAGTAGACACGCCTATCCTAGAATGAAATTACATATTACAAACACTACAAGCATACAATTACAGTTTTTTTGTTTTTTTAGGAAGAAACTTATTAGCTGAAAATTTAATTTCGTTCCAAGTTTGGTTACTGTTTGAATGTATGCTGTGACGCGACGGTCATTGGGAGCAGATGTTCCTTCCCTCGCGTATATTCAGTAAGAAATGTTCCTCATAATGCGGTAATTATTTCCATTCCCAGTGTCTTGGGGAAAAAGTTTCTGCAAAAGAAGTTTTCAGGAAAAAATTATAAAAAACTTTTACGATTATTAAGTTATTATAAAATTAAATCCAGTAGAACAGTTTTTTTTTTCGATTAGCACAGTGCCAATGCCCTGACATTTATACGCCTAACCGGCACAACGTGAGATAGGCCAATTTTTCTTTATAAACTGACTTCAAAAAAGAGGAGGTTATCAATTCGACTGTATGTTTTTTTTTTTGTATGTATGTTACGCGATTACTCCGCCAATTTAGAATTGTTTTTGATGATTCTTTTTTTGGTTGGCAGGTCATTCTCATAAATTTTATCGATATTGATTCAGCGCTTTTTTAACATCTTTTGTGCATACAAATGCATAAAAATTCTCATGTTGTATGCAAATAAATGATCGCTGTGTAATGTATTCTTACTTTTGAGGTCTATGTTGTTGCTATACATTATTATCTGCCTCCTCAAATCAAAAGTTGTTTAAGTACCTATTATCGTTTTATCATTAAGCGAAATCTCATTAAAACTTCGAACGACTTATTCCGAACTTCATTTAGAGTTAATTAAAGATCTTAATTAGCTACTTAACTGACATTATATTGGCTTTCCTTGTTTCAGATCTTTGTGGGATTTACGAGGAACAAGACTTGAACTTGTGCATAAAAATGGACCAAAAAAATGTATTAAGTAAATACATAAATTTGTGTGTATTTGTTTTAAGCTGGATTGGTGAGTTAATTGCAATGATCATCACTGCTGAGTATAGGTCTCCCCTTCAGTGCGCCATCTTTTCCGATCCTGTGCCAGTCACATCTCCTGCTTTCCTGCCTTAGCGATGTCGTCCGACCAGCAGGCTGGTGGTCTGCTCAGTGCTTGCTTTCCGTTCCGCGGCCACCATTCTGTGACAGCTTTGGTCTCTGATATTTTGACATGATGCACAATTGTCGGGTGCTATTATACTTCATACCATAGACCAGCTCAGCACTATCTAGATCTCGTCAGAATAGCCCAGAATTTTACACAATTAGTATCAATAAATCGCCTTAAGTATAAATATAATATTGCAAATACCTATTCTATCTTCTTTATGCAAATAAATTGATTGATTGACTTTGCGGGATAGGGACAGGGAATCCCTTCATAATCCAACTTAAAACTTTAAACGCTTATATCTCAGAACTTTATAAGCCGATTTAAATAAGTTATCATCATCATCCACAGCCTTCCTTATCCCACTGCTAGGTATAGGCCTCTCTCTTGCTGCCATCTGCCTCGGTCCTGTGCTAATCGAGTCCGGGTTCGACCCGCGATATTAGTATTATCGTCTATCCATCTTGCATCTAGACGACAAAAGATAAATAAGTTATACCCCCCACTTTTATTGTGCGAACTGTAATTTGTCTAAGGAATGAAAAGAAAGAAAGAAAGAAAGAAAAAGTTTATTTGTGACCAAATTAGGTTTTTAAAAAAATAGCTTATTGACTAGTTATAATATAAGGTCACAAATCGGCCCCAACTCAGCATAATGCCGGCTGTTAACCAGCGCTGGTCTTCCGTTGGAGCCGTTTGGTGATGTCTCGGTACAAGCACACATACAGTACACACGACCAAATAAAAATATAAATAAAATAATAAATAAACCAATCTAAAAACAAATACTACCTGAATGCGTTCCCTGATAGTTACAATCTACGTGTCTTCAAATCACGAGTGAATCGGGTTCTTCTATGCAATCGTGCTATCGTAGACAACATCATCGCTTAAAATCTGGCGAGTTGATGGTCAAACGCAAACCGTTTATTGAATAAAAAATAGTATAAAATTAAATCATACTTTTTACTAAGCCTGTTACTTATTTTTAATCAAAAACCTGAGCCCTTAGTACAAGATTTGATAGTTTTCTAAAAAAAATATATTTGTATAGAATTATAGATTACTTCACTCAAATACGGAAAAAGTTATCGAATATCTTTCAGCCCTCTTCTTTATCTTTTCTTGTATAGAAATACGTAGTATAAATATAAAATCTTTGGTATAGAACAATACAAAAACAAAAAAAGTTTTCAAAAACTATCAAAATTTGTACTAAGGGTACTGTCTTATAGCTTATTATTATGATCTAATTTGCATTGTCTTCTTGTCGTAGGATCTTGTTGTGTTACACAAATTCAATGTTTTGACCTGGAGCATGTGACACTCCTAGTTGTGCTACTACCAGCACTCCCAGTAGTCAGAAGTAAGTAGAACATAGCCGAAATTTTCTAGAAATAACTTCGAATCCACTACTATTGTGCGAACTGCTAGTCCGTGGAAAACAGTCTCAATAAATGTTCCCCAATAGTAACAATCTGGGTATCATCAAATCACAAGTGATCAGCGTTCGACTTCAGCATCTGCGTTATATAGTTCGTATAGATGTCTATTTGATTTTAGCTTTTATTTAGTTATTTTAAGTTTTAGTTTTTAGTTTATATTTTAAGTTTATTTAAGATGTCTATTTAAAAAAAAAAACCCTTTTGTCATATTTCCATTTGTCAATGTCAATAGCATTTGGTGGTTTCACTGTTTCACTGGTTTCACATGGGTTTCGCGGTTTGTTTTTTTTTTGTTTGTTTGTGTAAACAGCTAGATAAATTTTGCCAATGCTGACGTCATTTAAAGGTAAATGAAGAACAATCATATTTAATCAAAAATATTCGTCATCAGCGATTATAAAAAAAAATGTGATCAGTAAGTCTATTGCTCTAAATGGTTTTGTAATTACAATCTATAACAAAATATAAACAATTGTAAATTCATGATGCATATTAAAATTTTAGTGGCCGACTGGAATTACTGAGTGGGCGACTGGAATATCAAAAGAGAATTGAATATCAGGGCAGATACGAATTCTGTCAGTTAGGTTAAAAGACGGGAAGGAGGGATTGAAGCAAAGCTTTGCTCCTTCTTGCTGAAATTTTGTGAAGTCGTTTTTTTACGCGAATAGTTCCGCGTTTGATGACATCCTTACCTGTTGGCGCCTGTTTTTTAAATTGATACCTAATTATTTTTCAGCAAAAGCGGATGAAACAACCGAAAATTTGACGACTATTGTTATGACAACTGAAACGTATACGACGATGAGAAAGCATTACTTTGAGGATGTCGATTGGACGGTCCATCCCTCCGCGTACAGAGAACGGAACGATTGCATTGGACACTACATTCGATGTATTCGACGAACGTAATTTAATTTTTACTACACGTTTTATAATAACTTTCATCATCATCACCACCACCGTCATCATCATCATCATAATCATCATCATCAGCCAGAAGACGTTCACTGCTGTACATAAGCCTTCCCCTTAGAACTCCACACTGAATGACAGCCTGCCATCTGCATCCACTGGATGCCCGTGACTCTCACGTCGTCGGTCCACCTAGTGGGAGGCCTACCTACGCTGCGTCTTCCGGCTTGTGGTCTCCACTCAAGAACTTTTTTACCCCATTGGTTATCGGTTCTTTGAGTGATGTGGCCTGCCCATTGCCAATTCATCTAGCAAATTTTAATAGCTAGTTTTTATATACTAACTTAACTTAACTTGTGACTAATGTATAATTTCATTTGTTATTTTTATTTTCAAAACTACATTTTATATTAAAACAGCAAAAGATATTCTCTAAACCAAACCCATCAGATCAGAGCTAAGAATGGATAAACAGAGCAAACTCAAAAACCAGTTAGATATCCTATAGACCTTTAAGGTCTAAAGCTATCCAAATTAAATTAATAAAATAGTTATTTAAAAAAATAACATAAAACACACACATTGTTTAACTAACCCGACAGACGCTGTCTGTCTTTGAACTTCGACCAAAATAAAATGAATGGACGAGCCCAGAAGAAGCGCATTTTTGAGGATTTCAAAATGAACGGCGGCGCTCACTTCGTTTCAGTCAGTCTCTAGCCGTAGGAAGTGCGACACATGACTTTTGTTACATGATAATGAAACATCTGACAAAATTATGTCTTAGTGGGCTTCCTCGAAGTGTAATAACAGAACAAAAAACCGCTATCTATTTTTTTGTTACACATGTATTGTACATGGTTATAATTAAATGTTGAAGTATATGTTCGACGGTTTTGACTCGATTTTACTGAGCAAGTTCAATGGTTATGGCCCGTCCATTTATTTTATTTTGTTCGAAGGTCTTAGAACTGTCAAACGCGCATATCATCGTTAAGTTTTCTGAAATTTTTCAATTTTCGGCGCAATTTTCTTAATTTTTCTTTCCGTAAGAACCTTCTACAAAGTTTTATAAAACTTTTAAAAAAGATGATAGGAATCGGTCAAGCGTTCTCAAGTTATGGCGTGACCAAGGTAAATAGGGATTCATTTATATATATATGTATAGATTTGTTATTATTATTATATATCATATTATTTATGATTATATATTACTAGCTGCGCCCTACGGTTTCACCCGCGTAGAGATGAAAAATGGTGATGGTGATGATGATGATGAAAAGTAGCCTATGTCACTCTCTGACTTTTGAACTATACCCATGCAAAAAATCAGGTGGATACGTTGTTCCGTTGCAGCGTGAAAGAGGCATTTCGCATTTATAATATTAGTATGATTAGTTTTTTTTAATAAATAATAGGCTTGCGTTTGACCACCATCACGCCTGATGTTAAGCGATGATGCGGTCTACGTTGGAGCACGCTTGCCTAGAAGAAACCTGTTCACTCGTGATTTGAAGATATATCTTCAAATCACGAGTATCACGATAAATAGGTTTCTTATATATAAAAACAACTTGAAAATATACAAACATACTAGTACTAAAATATAAAACAAAACTAATCTAATAAAACGCTGCCAGCAGGCATCGTACCCAAAATGCTGGCCGCATTGCCGCGTTATGAAAGATATCGGCCAGAATTTTGGTCACGAGATTTTTCGAACAGATTAGTTGATAAATCTTTAATTAAAAATATTTTTACCGCTTGGCTCACACGGACAAATTTATTATGATCTTATCAGTCTCTGGCATTGCAGCCATAGTATAGTGTGTCTCAGTAAGAATGCACTTTTTAAATTTAAAATATATATTTTTTTCGTGCAAGTGGCAACTCTGAAATTTGACATCTGTCACCTATGTTTATTCCGATTATTAAAAATGGAGCGCTTAATAAACCATCTGCCACATCGCGCATGAAACAATCGACTTATTGCAGCAACGATTTTCAGAACACATTATCTCACGAAATTCTGATGTCAACTGGCCACCAAGATCGTGCGATTTAACGCCGTGCGATTTTTTTCTTTGAGGTTTTGTGAAACCTCAGATTTATGCAAATAAACCAAAAACAATTCCTGCACTCAAACCTGAGATCCAACGCGTCATCGGTGAGATACAGACACATCTCTGTGAAAAAGTAATGGAAAATTTCATGAAAAGGGTATTAGGCCTGTCATCAAAGCCGTGGGCCATTTGCTAGATATTTTATTCCATACTTAATTGGAACATGTCTGCTTTACAATCCAATAAAAATATCACAACTCTCTCATAACATACGTGATTTATTTTAAAATGGAAAAGTGCACTCTTACTGAGTCACCCTTGCTTGAGGTCAGAGCGTGTGGGCAAAACTACTCCGTTTTTTATTTTTTATTTTTTTATCTGTATTGTTTGATTTCAGGTCCCCGTTAATTCCGGTCTGCGGGTACAATATATATACATATCATTTTGAAGACTATTACAGTAATTGTGAAATAGAAATTGAAAACTGTCTCTTTAGAGTGGCTCACAATAAAGGAATATATGGAGGAGCCTGGTGGAATAGTAAGTATGGAGACTAAGAAAGAGGGTAGATCGTTATGTCTGCACCTAACTTTTTAACTGTTCGACCAACCACCCGAATTCTTCAAACTTCCCGTGAACATGGTGTATGTTACTGCGCCGAAATATCGGGAGCTAATTCCACGACCTTACCACGGTAAACAACCCGTAAATAATCATATAACTTTAGTAAACAACCGTGATAATTTAAAACAGTGTTTTAGTAAGTATGGATTTTGAGTAAGAGACGAAGAAAAAGAAGAACATACATTTCGGATACATTTCGGAGTTGTGCATCAGATCTTCATGTTCTAATTCCCTTCTGCCCATTTTTCTATAGGATTGCCAGAGCGGGCGCAAAAAATCGAAACCGCTTTATGGTCGGTATTCCGGAAACCTGAACGAAGCTTTTTGATTCCACTTTTATTATGCGAACTCTTAATCTGTGGATTGCGCTGCCTGAATGGGTGTTCCCCGATAGTTACAATCTGGTGTCTTCAAATCACGAGTGAATCGGTTTCTTCTAGGCAAGCGTGCTCCACCATCGTAGACCGCATCATTGCTTAACATCAGGGAGTTGGCGGTCAAACGCAAGCCGATTATAAAATAAATAAAAAGAAGACCAGAGTGAATAAATATCTTCGTCCACATCGTCGCTTATAAACAGGCGAGTTGGTGGTCAAACGCGGTCTTACCCACGATAAAAGAAAAAGAAAAAGAAGAAAATGATCACGCGGATAGAAAGTTTTTTTACCCGTCTACGGTGAAGAAGAAAGGATGGTTATGAATTTGATCGGTATGTACTTATGTAAATATGTGTGTATACCTATATAAAACTTGCTGCGCCCCGCTGTTAGGTACCTATTGAATAGTCATTAGACGTTACTTATCATTAACCGTGGTGGTACTACTCTAAGAATGTCTCTTCCCTTCCCGTGGGTGCCGTAGAAGTTGGCTAAGGGACATCAACCAGCATACGGGCAGCAGCGTCTTCTAAGTATAACAAGATCCAACTGCGCTCACCAACCCGCCTGCCAAGCGTGGTGAGTATTGGCAATCCCTTTTTTTTTTCTTTTTTTTTATAGTAGATAGGCTTGCGCTTGGCCGCCATCTCACCTGATGTTAAGGGCCGATGCGGTCTACGATGGAGCACGCTTGCCTAGAAGAAACCGATCCACTCTCGACTTGAATACACCCAGATTGTAACTGATGGGGAAAACCCATTCAGGCAGCGAATTTCACAGACTAGCAGTTCGCATAATAAATGTGGAATCAAAGCGTTTCGTACGGGTTCTCGGAATATCACCATAAAATGATGTCGATATTTTACAACACCCCCCCCCCCCCCCCCCTAAACTATTTGCTATGTCCAGCAGTGAACGTTCTACGGCTAAAATGATGATGATTATGTTACTTTTCAGATAAAATATACCACAATGGAGAGTTATACAACTGTCAATATTACCGCCGAAGATCAAATGGCCCCGAAGGACTGGAAGAATTATATTTCGGAGGTGATAAGAATAATGTCTTAGCCTTATGGGAGAAAGCAAACTATCAATATTACGTTAACGGTCCAGACCAAGTTGAAACTGAATATGACGAAGTGCCTAATTTTGAATAAATTTTATTGCCTAAAATAAAAAAGCGGTAATGAAAGTCCGAAGCATAACGGACTTCTTCATTCCGCGAATGAAGTCGCGGGATATAACTACTTGTGACAATACTTAGAGTAGTATCTCATGTGGAATAAATTGTTATGAATTCGACTTTGACTTTGAATATTTTCATACTAGAATTTGTAATTTGCAGAATGTGTATTTTTACAGACACAGAAATGAGAATAATTGATTATAATTTTACTATAATTATAAATATTGAGGTAAGAGACTATGAATTAGTGTGTATTGTGTATTTTTGTATATCTATGTAAGCGCGTTGACTTTCGGCACTCGGGCGCATCTACCGTCGTATAGTTTTTAACGGCCTCTAATACCAAATTTGGTTTTAAATCAATTTTATTCAGTTAAATCACAATATTTAAGTTGAAAAGCATGGATGCAGATAGGCCGCCCTTCGACGCGCCGATATCTATTACCATTTTTTTTCAAACACCTGGACCGATTTGAATGTTTTTTTTATTTGGGCACAAAGCTACCTCGACAAATCTATCAACATAAAAATTTGTTTTATTAAAATTAGTTAAAACTATACCTACTTATTTTTTTATTGAAAATCGACTTACGCTTGACTGCCACTTCATCATCATCATCATCAGCCAGAAGACGCCCACTGCTGAACATAGGCTTCCCCTTTAACCTCCACACTGATCGACAGCTTGCCTTTTGCTGCCACTTCACCTGATGCTAAACGATGGTGCGGTCTACGATGAACAAAGATGCTATATCATTGTTCATCGTAGACCGCACCTTTTACCTAGCCTATGACAATTAAGGTTCAAAACCACGAAGGTGGCAAATTCAAGTTTAAAACTGATAAAATCTTTTATCTGAATGAATAACTGTACATAATTATTTATTACGATCGAAATTAGCTTGATGTATCTAAACTTAAAATTTAAAAATGAAAAAATAAGTAATTCTAATAAATTTTACATAAAATATGGGTTAAAATTCATTTCGGGAACGCGTCCTAAACAACATCTTCTAACTTCAACTTGCATAAAAATATAGTAAAATCAAATTTTAATTATTTTCAATGTTCATTATATTATGGCTATTTCTTAAAAAATAAGTATTGACAAACAAAATTAAATTTGAACGCAGCATTTGTCTAAATGTCATCCAAGAAAATATCCGTCATTTCGTGAACGCAGAATTAAGTAGGTAAAACTTTTTTTCTTGAACGCGACCGTTGTCGTTAGTGTGTGTGTGTGTGTGTGTGTTAGTAGGGAACTGTTTTGTGTGGCCGGCGTCATTTGTTTTTTTCGCAATGAAATAATAATTTAAGTGGTAAGTACTATTCTTCATTATTTTTGACCGTACCTTAATTATACGTCATTTCGGGAATGCGTGTAACTTTTACATAAATTCAGATCGTAGAGATTGAATGAGTATTCATTATAACTATCATCGTTTTCTTCTCAATAACTTCGAAATAATAAGTCTAAGATGGCTGGCACCAGATAAAAGCGCGCGAAATTTCAAAACGTCATTTCGGGAACGTTCCTGTACACGACGACACGTTCCCGAAATGACTCGGTTGTTCCTGTAATGACGTTATTGTTACTAAATCAATATTGAATTTATATTTTATGGAAATTGAAAGATTTTTCTTTATTTTCAGCCAACAAGGGACCAAATGAATGTGGAAAGAAGAAAACTAAAAAAAAAAAAAACGGGAACTTGTCATCATGTCCGGGAACGCTACTATTATTTACAAATATTATTAAACATATAAATAGGTACATACAAACAAAATAAAGTTCTTGTAACAGTCTTATGTAATTTTACTTTTCAAGTGAGCCATATTTTGATATATATTAAATTTTATGCTTGAAATTTGAAACTTATCTTCATATTAACTTTCAATTTAATTATTTTTATATTTACGTCTATCTATTCACAAAAAATTTATTGGCACTTAGTTGATATGGTAAAATACTGTAAAAATCAATAAATAATTAAAGATAATCAGAGATATCATAATTTAAAATAAATATTTAATTACGTTCCCGAAATGAGTATTATTACTGTGAAGTTGTCTTAAAATAGCTGTATTCTAAAAATATATGAAATCTGTGCGCGCCCTTTTTTAAATAACAAGCCAATCGTTTAAGCTCTTTAATTCGGCTATTGCTTCCAAGATTATATGCTCAAGTTGCACACTTCGAATTTGCCACCTTCGTGGTTTTGAACCTTAAGCACGTTTGTCTGGAAGAAACCGATTCACTGGTGACTTGAAGAGACCCTTATTGGACAAAATAAGTAACTACATAATAATATAAACACAATATCCTCCTTTTGGCTTTGCGTCGTCGGTAAAAATTTCCAAGAATGTTCCCAAAATAGTTGAGAAATCATCTCCAAAGTATCTATTGATGTTAGAACCGTGGTTATGTTCAAAACTCCTTAATTAATATTTGCGGTTTTCCAACCACTTGGCCGGCTTTGAATTACTGAGAGGTATTTCACTTACCTTATTACGGTTTTCGGTAAATTTGTTACATGTGTCAAAAGATTAGGATTTTTTAAAATGAAACGAGCAAACAGGCATGATGTTCGCCTGATGGTAAGCAGTAACTGCAGACAATGAACACCAGCAATTGCAAGAATGGACGGACACCTGTAACTTTGTAAACCCATTATACGCAAAAAATACTAATAAATAAATAAATAATCTATCTGTCCGTCTGTCCGTCTACTTTTACTTAACTTATAAATAGGCTTGCGCTTGGCCGCCAACTCGCCTGATGTTAAGCGATGATGCGGCCTACGATGGAGCACGCTTGCCTAGAAGAAACCTATTCACTCTCGACTTGAAGACACCCAGATTGTAACTAAGTATCAGGGAACTTAGGCAGCGAATTCCATGGACTAGCAGTTCGCACAATAAATGTGGATTCAAAGCGCTTCGTACGGGTTCTCGAAATAAAGCGGTGTCGATTCTTCGTGCCCACTCTGGCAGTTCGATAGAAAAATGGGCAGCAGGGAATCAATTCATGCATATCTGAAGCACACTCTCCGAAATGTATCCGATAAAAACCGATAGACTAGCAACCTAGCCTTAACCTAGCCTTAACCTAGCCTTAAGGCCCCTGTTCTCAGTGTAACAAATAGCTCATGCAATGCGAACTCTAAACCAGAGCTTGAAGGAGCGGTAATTTAATTTCCGGCCCTTTAAATGGACTGAAGTGATTGGAACAACGAGCAGTGACTATTCCAACCTTCGACCAAAATAAAATGAATGGACGGGCCATAACCATTGAACATGCTCAGTAAAAACGACTCGAATTAACACTTCGGGAAAGCACACGAAGACAAAATTTTGTCAGATGTTTCGTTATCATGTAACAATAGTCTTGTGTTGCACTACCTACGGCCAGAGACCGACTGAAACGAATTGAGCGCCGGCGCTCATATTGTAATCTTCAAAAGTGCGCTCCTTCTGGGCCCGTCCATTCATTTTATTTTGGTCGAAGATCCAACCAACTGGTATTGTTTCAAATCACAGTGTTTTAAGTTCTTTGCGTGAAACCAGGTACCATGGAAACATTTAATTATTACCCGACGACGTGAAGCAAAGAAAGAAGGGTTTAAGGGAAATGTTTCCCCACTTTTAAGCAACGCTTGTTACTACAGCTGACCCTAAGGCTTAACATATTGTATTAAGTCGCATTTAATGGTGAAAATGTGGAATGAGCTACCTTCCATGGTGTTAGCGAGAAGCTACAAAATGGGGTTCTTCAAAAGGCGAGTTTATGGAGTCCTAAAGGGTCGGCAACGTGTTTGTGATGCCTCTGGTGTTACAAGTATCCATAGGCGATGGTGACTGCTTACCATCAGGCAGCCCGTCTGCTTGTTTGCGAATTATGGCATTAAAAAAAAATTGCAAAACCATGGCGCTTACACACAGTTGTGCGTTTCGCTACTTCTATTTGTCGAACCGTGTGCCGTCAGATCGTAACGCGCACATGCTACCGCTCGACCACCATCGCTCTTACTTTCAGATCGTTTATTCTGAACAATAGGCATGGCGACTAATATTTTTTTATTACCTCATTAATCTAATCATAGATGAGGGATGATCATAGATAGAGCGCATCGTCGAAAACAAAATTAAAATTTGTTCAAACATAAATAAGTAATAATGTTTTAATTTCATGGTAGACAGAGAGTGTGTAGAAATGTGTAGAGTGTGTAGATATACTAGAGAAGTTTGACTTGTAACTATGGAGTTATTAATAAAGAATTGTATTGTATTGAGTGCTTTATACTGAATTATGACGTCACGCCTCAGGCGCGCCATACAAATGCTATACTAACACACGCTTTGCAAGCAAGGGACAGAGTATCCCCCTCTCTATCCCCTAAAACTTTAAACGCTCATATCTCTCAGATGTATCAGCTAATTTAATATGTTTTTCAGTATGTATAATGAATTTAGTTATACTCATCGCTAAACCGTTATTTGTAATAAATTAAACATTAGGACACAATACACGCCTACTGGGGGAAAATGGGAAAATTACGCGTAAAACTGAGTTTCCACTTAAATAATTACATATTATGTCAACACATTTCTTGCTTAATAACTATTAAGTCTACAAATTAACAATTCGAATTGTTATGTTGAAACTACAGGGAACTGTAATTATTGTCAAATATTTACTCCACGCATGATATTGTGTTCCAATTAAACACCATGTTTCTAGAATAAACTCTTATACAGGGTTACGCATATAGAATGTACGAAGCTGAAAGGAGCTCATTGTACTTATCATTATGAACAAGTTTTACTATGAGACCAAACATAAAATCACGAAAAATATATCAGCTGTTCTAAAAACGCTCCCATAAGTTGTTAATAATTATTAGTACAATATAACCTCTTTTCCACCATTTCACGTAACTCTGTTACGCACATGATGTGTGACTGTGAGACTGTACTAAGCTCAAAGGGGTCCATAGTATCCATAATTATAAATGACTTTTACTATGGAGCCAACCTTTAAATCGCTAAAAAATATCAGCTCTGTCGGCAATTTGTTTTATTTTGTCGAGTATGAATTGCCGTTTTCTATGGAGCAGATGTTTTTTTTTTTCACGATTTCAGATTTACTTCCATAGTAAAAGATGTTCATTGGTTCATAATAACGGGTAATATGGACCCCTTTCGGCTTGGTACGACCTTGCCGCGTAACCTAGTCATCATCATCATCAGCCAGAACACGTCCACTGCTGAGGCCTCCCCCTTAGACCTCCACACTAAACAACAGCCTGCCATCTGCATCAACTGGATGCCCGCGGCTCTCACGATATCGTCGGTCCATCTAGTGGGAGGCCTACCTACGCTGCTTCTTCCGGTTCGTGGTCTCCACTCAAGAACCTTTCTTGGTTGGTTTCGTGGTTGGTTGGTTGGTTGGTGGTTGGTTGGTTGGTTGGTTGGTTGGTTGGTTTCTTGGTGGTTTTTAATCGGTAATCGGTTCTTCGAGCGATGTGGCCTGCCCATTGCCATTTTAACTTGCTTAATAGCTGTCGGTGACTCTGGTTCTTTAGCGAATATCCACGTTCCGGATTCTATCTTGCAAAGAAACTCCGAGCATAGCTCTCCCATTTCCCGCTTTGTGTTTCTGATTTTACCAGAAGACCAACAGTTAAGGACCACGTCTAAATAGCATATTATGTCAATTCAGTAGCACTGCAATAAAAAAATACGTCATCCATAGTTCCCACAAACAAAAAACCTAAACAGAAACATGTGAGAGAGGTCATTACACAGATAATAAAATCTGTAAAACAATAAAATTACATTGTAGTCTCGATATCTCATAGCCGGTCACAGAATATACAATATAGTGTACCAGCTGGTCATGGATTACTAACGGCTCATTCATGGTCATTGTCGCTGATTTAGAAGACGTGGAAGAAATGTAGTGCAAATTGTTGAATTGACGGTTCAAAGCAACTTAAACAAACAAACAACAACAATCACATTTTTTTTAAGGATACGCACTAAAGTTTTGAAAGGAACCCTTGTGGTGAGTCTTGTCTGTCTATCTGTATGTATGTCACAGCCACTCAGAGCCAACTTTTTCAGGAGCTTGAAAATTTGTCGACTTGAAATTTGGCACAAAACTTGGAAAGGTTTCCAGTTTTTTTTTTTATATATAAAATAGATTTATGTTTGGCCATCAATTTGCCTGATGAGCGATGGTGTGGCCGAGGACTAAGAAATCTATTCACTCTTGCTTTGAATATGCTTAGATTGTAGTTCTCAGGAAACAAGGAGGACGGCAGGGAGTTCCATACTTGAGCAGTACGTATCATAAATGACAACCCAAATCATGGTTTACGAATATTTGGAATTTCCACGAGGAAGGGGTGGTAGTGTGCAGTCCTTCCACTTGTTCTGTAGTAAAAGGAGGAAGGTGGAATAAGGTCATAAAGTTCTTGCTTTCGCTCGCCGAAATAGGTAATTAGTTCCGATATAAAATAGACAGATGAGCTTCTTGCCGTAATGAATATTGGCGTATATAATTATTAAGAGAAAGGTTGGCGCATGGATATGCACACGTGCACACACTACAATCAATCTCGCGAAATCCCCTAGTACCCCCTTCGGTCCACCAAAGAAATTTAAAAGTCGATTATATCTTAGTCAAGATAATTTTTAGCGTTCCGTTCCCAAAGAGTGTAAATGGGACCCATTTTTTTATTTATTTAATTTGTAATAGGTTTGCGTTTAACCGCCAACTCGCTTGATGTAAAGCGATGATGCGGTGTACGGTGGAGCACGTTGTCTAAAAGAAACCGATTCACTCGTTACATGTTTTAAATGTTTATCGGGACTTATCACGTATTATTTAATTTAGGTAAAAATATGTACCTTTCGCACGACGTTTCGACCATGTTACAATGGCCGTGGTCACGAGCTGACTGAAAATTGCGGGTAACTCACTCGTTATATTTTGAAAACACCCAGATTGTAACTATCGGGAAACACACAACTGCTAAGCGTACGTTGTCTGTAAAACATTCAAAATTATTGATACTTTATTTCGTACCGAAAAAACAAATTAAAAGCTATCATTAAAGGAATCGTTTAATATGCACAACTTAACAATTTACAAATTAACGAAAAAGAACTATAAACTTAAAATAACAAAATTATCATTAAAATAATATGACGTTTAACGTATCTGTCAGTACGATGAGCGGTCTTATCGCTAGTAATTAGAAACTGCGTAGTCTATTTCTCGTGTCTGTGGCACCGACGGTTGGTGATCGCTTCTCGGGGCAGTCAGAACAGTGGACGTAATTGCGGGTAATCTGCTCGATTTGCTGGCGTGTTTGCGTCGCTTTGACCACGAGAATGTGAATAAAATAGCCAGCGTACAGATTTACGAACGTGAAAATACTGCCGAGGTGTGGTATAAGGTTTCTGTGTGGTATATTAAGGTCCACATTGATGTACTGATACAAGAATGTCGATGATTTCGCCTCAGATCAGACGAAAAAGGGAAATATCATCATCATCATAATCAGCCAGAAGACGACTGATGAACATAGGCATCCCCCTTTAACCTCCACACTGAACGACTGCCTGCCTTTTGCATCCACTGGATGCCAGCGTCTCTCCCAATGTCGAGTTTACAAGCTATCGATAGTTTTTAACTGACTTCGAAAGAGGGGAATGGGCAAGAAAGGTTCTTGAATGGATGCAGCGTAAGTAGGCCTCCCACTTGGGGACGACATTCGGGAGTCCCCTAGTGGGAGGCCTAAAAAACAATGAACCATCTGTACAACATTTCAATTGTTTAGTCATGACGTTCCGCTCTCTGGTTATTTCACAGATCTAATATCTGTGTGTTATTAGGGTTATTTACACAGAAAAGAAAAGTATAAATTAAAAAAAAAAAAACGAATTTTTATTAAACGATTTTTTTTTCTCTTCTGTGGTTATTTATATAACGCCCAAAGTCGGTCTAAAATGCCTAATATAATATATTTAGTACTAAATATATTAAATAATCGAACTTATCTATCTACTAATATTCACCGTCAAGTAAAAAACCAATGGTTAAATAATTTTGATAATAATGATGGAACTTTTCAAATAGGCAATTAAAATGCCCAATTACGGACAGAGAACGTGTTTAACCACAACACATGATGGTTTTAATATTTTAATTGCTCAGTGAAGCAATTATTCTAATGTCATGACCATCTCGAACATTCGTACAGTTTTTGTTGTGGTAGGACTCTTATGCAGTCTGCACGTGATGTTTCAGGCGTCAAGTAGTATTGTTTAAACATCTTACTTACTAAAACATAAACTCCGTTTTTTTTTAATTAATTAAACAAGCTAAAACCAACACTACAAATACAGTTAGACTGCCCATAGACCGTTGAAGGTCTAAAGACAATCCAAATGCTCAAGCCCACTACCAGTTGGCAAAGTACCCAGCATGCTGGCGGCATCGCTCGAAGAACCGATAACCGATGGGGAAGAAAGGTTCTTGAGTGGAGACCACGAACCGGAAGACGCAGCGTAGGTAGGCCTCCCACTGGATGGACCGACGACATAGTGAGAGTCGCTGGCATCCAGTGGATGCAAAAGGCAGGCTGTCGTTCAGTGTGGAGGTTAAAGGGGGAGGCCTATGTTCAGCAGTGGACGTCTTCTGGCTGATGATGATGATGATGATGATGACGGTGGCATTACCACGTTGAATGGCAATGCTTATGCGTTGAGCCAGAAACACGCCAGCATTTTGGTCACGCGTCGCATTAACCAGACGCTCTGAAAGATTTTTGAAAATGAGATGAGCTCCCGGTCCCCAAAGGCCCAATGACACTACCTCAAACGCCTCAAATAGGTAACCACTGCCGAGGTCAGCATATTTGCGTCGCTTGTGCTTTCTTACTTACTTATCAACCCAAAATGCGTCTTGGCCTCTGATACTAAAAAACGCCATTCTTCCCTATCTTGCACAAATTCACGCCAATCATGAACATCTTCCTTCTGCAGATCTTGTCTCATTTCATATTTGCATCTAGGTATACCTGGGACGGGTTTTTGGCTCCCTGGCAGTCCCAAGTAAGCCCTTTTTACGGCGCGGTCCTCTCCCATCCAATTTAATTATTTCCATTTAGTTTTATGTATGGTGGGTTAGTGGGTAGTTCAGGCAGACTGATATTTTATCACGTATAATATTTGGCAGCATTAAAACATGGTCCTCATAAGCAAGCTCACTGTGGAGAGAGCTATGCTCCGGGTATCTTTACGAGATCAAAACAGAAATGAGGAGATCTGTAGAAGAAGGAAAGCTACCGACATATCCCACCGAATTAGCAAGTTGAACAGTGGGCAGGGCACATAGCACGCAGAACTGATGGCCGATGGGGCCGAAAGGTTCTCGAATGGAGACCAGTAAACGCAGCGTAGGCGTTATGGGTACAAGAAGAAAAGGGAAGGGAAACGCTGGATGCAGGCTCTTTTGGAGATCGATGGGGAAGGTCTATGTCCAACAGTGGACAATAATGGACATTCTATAACTGAAATGATGATGATGATTAAATTTTTCCCACAGTATAGGTAAAGACACTTCGTAAAGTTTGAATGTGCTTATGGTGACGCGCGTCTTCTCAAATTTACCGAGCTGTTATACACCTTGGTATAAACCATAAATTCCCTTTTGTCCCCTTAAAAAAACGGCAGAGAAACAGAACGGAAATAGTCTGATCTGTCCCCTCACTGTTAACCTGAATTTTTCCTTTGGTCCCCAAGGGCACAGACAAGAATAATCCGTACGTTCGATGTTACTCTCATTATTTTAGGATACGATCGAAGGATTCGATTATCAACCTACTCGACAGGCTATGACCAAACAATCGAGGTCGAAGCCTCTGCAGATGACGTTTAATGCAGAAGACGTCATCGATTGAGCATCGTAGCTGCGTGACGTATGATATATCGGAGGCATTAGCAGGTTGAAATATCGGCGCGGATTTTTATACACGTCATGTTATGCTGATATAATCAAATTGATCACCTATCTACAAAAATAAAAGCAAAATATTGACACAAAAACTGTGTGTTTAAACATAAAATTACTTATCTACCTTATCCGACACACTAAACACTCATCATCATCATTTCACCCTATCATAATCCCATTGCTCACCACATGCATTCTTTCAAAGAGAGAAGATGGGCCCTAACCGACCTAACCTATCATGCTGGCCCAGTGCATATTGGTGAATGTCATTTATGTCTTTGAACTGTTTGAGATCCTTGAACATAATTGGTTTTCTCACGATGTTTTCCTTCACTGTTTTTGAGCCATGGCATTGAAACTGCACATAAATTATTTAATTACTAAATGAGTTATTGGTGCAGGGCCGAAGATCTAACATAGTGCCGTTAGATTGTAAAGTGCGCATGCTACCGCTCGGCCACCATCTCTCTACACTATTCATTAATTTTACCTAACCACATGACTGTTCATCCTTTGCTCCGCAGTAAGACAAAGGTTTTAAAATATCAACCTAACCTATTTCGAGCTGGCCAATCCTAGGCGCGAATTGAATGAATGACTTTTGAGTCTCCAATCACAACCGTTGAGTCGCGGCGAGTCTCCAATCACAAGCCCCGCGACCGACGTGGCTTCATTTTGCAAAAGGGAATTTTGACTATAATGCGTGTTCAAGTGGCTAAATTCGGGGTTGCTCCTGTAGTAAAATTATGACTACAATTACCTGCTCTCGGTTAACTACTACTGTTCAATGTAACTAATACAAATAAATACATACAGTATAAAATAAAAGCTGCTTTTTTTCATGGAGCCCGTATAAAAACTTTTCTTGTTACTATGTCGAAACCGTATTCTTACATATTCAGAATCCCGGGCATAAATAAAACGGGCCATATCAACCCTATAAACACCCAATATATTTTTACTAGATACAGTATCAATATCATAAAATGTACTTGAAAAGGGTATAGAGAGACGAAGATATTATAAAGAGGAAATTGACACTTCCCCAGACTGCGCACTGTATAACAATAATCAGTATGGACGCTACTGAATATTATGAAATTAAGCATTAATGCACAAAACACAGACAACAAAGACAGTTCGATGGTGAATTGAAGTGACTCACTAAAGCTTAGCCTGGCTACTCGGCAATATAACAAAATGTCCTAATAAGCTAAAGGGCCCACATTGCCTCTTTATTGTCACAGCTGACAGCAAACAAATTAACTTGGGACCGCCTCACCTTAACGTCAACTGAACGCAGTCTTAGCATCTCTGAGATGTCAACGCGGCTACGACAAGATGCCCCAACCTTATGGTTGGGTTACTTTTAAAACGCGGGGACTACAGCCAGTCTGCGCGTCATCTCAACGTCAGCAGCAAGACGTGAGCGTGGCGACAACTGATGCAAGTGCAGCGACAACCCGACGTAAGCGCAGCGACAACCCAACGTATGCAGTGACAGTGAGTTGACCACGAATCGCAAGCAGTTCACGAGCTTGTCCCGAAGCAGGACGATGTCGTTACGGTGCTGATTAGTATGCAATGCTGAGCTGATGCCAATCCATGGGCCTTAAGGCTACCTTTTAACGCGAGCTCGAAACAACGCAGTGCGGAAAATCACTTGAACGTGAACCTTAACGCGCCAAGATACGGTTTGCGTTCGCGCGACTTTTCGCAATCACCTAAACTGAATCGGTTTAAACAGGTACCCGTAAGGCCCCTGTGTCGAGTTGATTCATGACTTGCTAGGCTCTAGGCGCCATCTAGCTGTTTAGGGCACACCTTATTCCAGATTTAGCAGATTTTAGTCCGAGTTGAGTTACTGTTAGTCACGTTTGCGTCAAAAGTAAATAAGAAACTACGAGTATGTCTTTTGAAGCAGGCATGGGAGTATTTTGTCGTGAAATTGTGTTGGTGGCTGTATGTTTACTGTTATGTTGTGTACTCTGAAAAACTTTCAGGTTGTCGACGTATGTAAATAACATCCATAAGTAACTTTCAATACCATTTGAAAAGCTTTGGCGTAAGTATAAGCTACAGAGTTGATTTTTATGACGTTTGTTAGAAAATAGAAGTATACTAGCTGTGCCCCGCGGTTTATTCCGCGTTTTAAACCTTCTTGAAGAAACTTCCTTGGTAGCGACAGCAACCTCCTTTGACTTAGGTGACCTTTTTTCTATGGTGTAATAAATTTCATTGTATAGACTTTATTCTTGTTCAGTTTTTTTTGTGAGGAAAATATTAAAAATTCTATTAAAATACCAAAAAATTAAATCTGTTGATCTGATAGCTACCAAACTTTACAAAATCACTCGCTGGACTAATCTGAAGATTGCGTAAAAACGCGTGTCTCGCCACTCTCTTGGCCAGTTTTAAATAGATTTAAAAAAACTGGTGTAGGTACACAATAAAGAGTTTCTATTTATAGAAACTCTTATTGTGTACACCAGTTTTTTTTTCTACTACGGATTTACATCTAAACTATTATTTTAATTAATAAAGAAAGATTTGATTGTTTGTTTGTTTGCGTTGAATAGGCTCCGAAACTACTGAAACGATTTGAAAAATTATTTCACTGTTGGGAAGTTACACAATGTGCGGGTGACATAGGCTATATATATTTTTTTTAATAGGGATCCTTACTAAAACTCCATGTAACCGAAGGTGTAGAAATAAGACTTACAACCGTGCGAAGCCAGG
This sequence comes from Agriopis marginaria, assembly GCA_932305915.1. Taxonomy (NCBI): domain Eukaryota; kingdom Metazoa; phylum Arthropoda; class Insecta; order Lepidoptera; family Geometridae; genus Agriopis; species Agriopis marginaria. The sequence goes on along the minus strand of OW029914.1, from coordinate 11,010,365 downwards.
GTGCGTTGCTAGTATACTATAAGATCATTGATCCTACACAAGTTATTTTATAAAAAAAAAATACACGGTTTTTTGAAATTTGTGATTGGACCGGTGTGCCGATCAAAATGAGCTCAAACACTGTCAGTCTACCACCATCCATCGAGGAGTGCTGTTGTCCATCGTCACTTGACCGTAACTATCATCAAATCAGCTCGCTGTCACCATAATTAATATAATATTACCTTGTCTTTGAAAAAAAAAATACGATAAATAAGTGGCCCCTCATTCATAATCGTGCTCGATACGATTTTAAAGCGAGATTACTCTAGAGGTTCATACTAAAAACCAATGACAATAATAACCACTTGACTGCTCATCCTTTACCCCGCATAAGCCCAAATTTCTCACATGTCAACCTAAACTAGTTCAAGCAGCGCCAATCCTAGGCGCGAATTGAATGAATGACTTTTGATTCTCCAATCACAAGCGTTAATCGCGTCGAGTCTTCAATCACAAGCTGCCACCCGCGACCGACGTGGCATCATTTATTGCAGGGAATTTTAACTACATGCGCGATCAAATGGTCATATTATCTTGGTTAAAAACATAATGTATATCAGTTAAAAAGTGGCTTTATGGTAATATTGTGTTAAAATCCTTCGACCAAAATAAGACGAATGGACGGGCCCAGAAGGAGAGCATTTTTGAATAATTATCACAAAATGAGCACCAGCGCTCACTTCATTTCAGTCGGTATCTACAAAATTATGCCTTCGTGTGCTTTCCCGAAGTGTAACACAATAAAAAAACCGCTAACAATTTTTGTAACAAATTTACTATACATGGTAATAATTAGGTGTTGAAGTATATGTCCAACGGTTTTGCCTTGTTTTTACTGAGCAAGTTCAACGGTTATGGTCCGACCATTCATTTTATATTGGTCGAAGTTAAAATCTGCATAATGGACTCCTAACAGCTCAACAACACTTCAAACCGACGTTAACATTTTACAAGCCATATAAAATTCTCTAGGCACCCTAACCACAAAATGCCACCTGTCTACTCGTATCACTCATAAAAACACTCGTATATTCCACTTGGCAGAATCTACTATTATTTATTCAAGGAAACACATAAAACGTCCCAAAATTATGACATAAAAACGCTGGCAAAAAATACACGCAAACAACAAACAGAATTTCTGTAGATGCGGGGGACTTGCTAGTTTGTATCGCAAGTGTTAAGGTGGTCAGTCTCAGCCTATATTTTCGCATTTTATTGCGCTTTGATTCCACTTTTACTATGTGAACTGCTAGTGTGTGGAATGCGCTGTCTGAATGGTGTTCCCCGATAGTTACAATGATCCAGGTGTCTTCAAATCACGAGTGAATCGGTTTCTTCTAGACAAGCGTGCTCTACTGTAGAATGCATCATCGCTTTACACCAACCGAGTTGGCGGTCAAACGCAAACTTATTAATAAATAATAACAATATAAAAAACCCACTACTTTGCCCCGCAGAAACTTGAAAAGTAAAGCATTTTTTTTGTTATCTTATAAGTTTCACATATTTTTATATTTTCTCAAATTGAGTCCTTAATTAAGTAATTAACAATGTGAAACTAGTATGATTAAAATTGAAATTAATTTATTCTTATTATTTATACAACGTGGTAATAGGGCTAGCATTTTAGGATTAATTCCCACTGGTAGCGGCTTAATAGATGAGGTTAGTTAAGAGATTAGGTTGGGTTAGTAGTTAGGTATTAATTTGTCGTTTATTTATTTATTTTTTGTTAAGAAGATGGAAGTAATATATGTAACATTATGCCATTTATTCTGTAGATTATATTACATATAATTGGAACCATCAGCGTTTACAATAGTTATTTCCTAAACGAATGTAAAGATCACAATAGTTTAATATAATTACCATACTTACCATTCTCCAATAAAAAATAAAACATGTAAAAAGGAATAAAGTATTATAATGAAGATCTGCAATAGCATCGTTAAGATTAATGTTAAATAATATTACCTAGCATTGTAGAATTAAATTATACTAAACATTCGTAAATATATTTTTGTTGGCATTATATTTTATTATACAATTCTCACATTTAAATTTATTTTATTGTATAACTTTTAGTGGTGTAAATCTACCAAATTGAAGTCCGGTAGCTTTTCAATACGGGAACTTGGCAACACCAAGTTCTAGTAATCGATTTTATAATTATTATGTACCTACTAGATTATCATTTTTCGCTTTGACTATGTACTTAAATGTTTAATTTTGACCTATCAAAAGTGTACTTGTATTTGTACCTAATTGAAATAAATATACTGAAAAGAACTACCAAGAAGCGATTTGGTGGTCAAATGCAGACATTACGCAATTAAAAAAAGTTTTTTGTGGGTCTTATTGTGTTAAAATGATGCACTGAGTTAAGCCCTTAAGTTTTTGTGTGTTGATATTATGACAATAGAAAGAGTCCGTCTGATGGTAAGCGCCTACCGTTTGTTAAAAAGCGTATTAGTCGTCCATCTAAAAAAAATTTACCTCATATTGAAAAATCTTTTAGAGCGCTTGGTTAATGCGACGCGTGACCAAAATGTTGGCGTGTTTCTGGCTCAACCCATAAGCATTGCCATTCAGCGTGGTAATGCCACTAATATGCTGGGTACGCTGCCAACTGGTAGTGGGCTTGAGCATTTGTATTGTCTTTAGACCTTCAACAGTCTATGGGCAGTCTAACTGTATTTGTAGTGTTAGTTTTAGCTTGTTTTAAATTGCTAAAAAATGTTTCGTTGTTTTTCTTAACCTGAGAGAATTTCGGCGTCGCGCGTCTTCAGCATTTGCCAGTGTCAAGTATTTGAATATTTTCATGTGTTTGTAAAATATATGATAAAACAGTGTTAGTGTTAGTTTTAGCTTGTATTTTGTTAAGTCAATAAAGGCACTTGCCCAATAATAATAAAAAAATATAAATCATTTTAATTTATCATCATAATCATCATTATCATCATAATTTTCTTGGGTATCATTATTAGTCAGAGAGAATATTACCTTACGTCAAGGTTGATAAAAAAACACAATAAACTATTTTTCTGTATGCATGACGTTTATAAAACTTGTTCGCTTTGTTAATATTTTCAATTAAAATAGTTACATAACTAACCAGTTTTATATGGGTATTTGCCTATATTTTTTTCCCTTGTAAATCAGATTTGCCGTTTAGTCTTCAATACTATTAATAAACTAAACGTTTTCGCATTATTTGTGAGATAAAGGTGTCGAATAATACACCACTCACTGAACTAAACTACCGGGACTAAAATTATCCGCGTCTTAACAGCTTTCGTGAAATCTAGTTTAGATAAGTATAAATTGAAATAAATTCGCCAATTGCGAGTCGGGCTCGCGCACTGAGGGTTCCGTACCAGCACAAAATTCAACAACGAAATTACCAGTTATGACTTGGCTATGAACAGAAACTTGCCACCGATTCGTACTTGGCCATTATTTATTGTTATATTTTAATTTGTGTACTATTTTACATGCCAAGTTTGACGCTTGTACGTATTTCCTTTTCACATTAAAGCTAATACAAAAATACGGTAAAAAAACACGTTTGTTGTATGGGGACCCTCTTTCGTTTTTACTATTTGACTTTTTTATTTTTAGTTAATCCACCGTAATATTACATATTCTGTGAAAATATCAACTGGCGTCGTATCCTCTTTGTATTCCTCATGTATGAGGGTCGTGCGTGACCACCACCTTCCATCAATCTCTCTGATGATATCTTTCCCCATGGAAATATATCATCAGAGAGAGATCCTTCTATCTTCAGTTACATGGTGTCGAGAGATATTTAGAATAAACGATGTATTTTTTTTATTCGTTAATTTTCACTTTAAATTCTGATGTCATCATCATCATCATCAGCCAGAAGACGTCAACTGCTGAACATAGGCCTTCCCCTGTAACCTCCACACTGAACGACAGCCTGCCTTTTGCATCCACTGGATGCCCGCGACTCTCACAATGTCATCGGTCCATCTAGTGGGAGGCCTACCTACGCTGCGTCTTCCAATGTAATTCTGCTGTATGCTAGACGAAATATTCTATATTTTAATATATTATGTTCGAAAGTTTTGATTTTATCCCTTTCAATGTGACAAGACCCCGTTGCCAACTGCAGTAACTGAAATAACTCTTGTGAATTCTAAAGGAAACTTTGCCATATGCAATCCAGTTCAGTTGTCAGAAAAACTTTTGACAAAAATATAGTAGGAAGTTTGAACTTACCCTGAACTTATGATAAAATAATGACGTCAACATTTTTGAGAGACTTGTTTACTACACTTATTATGTTTTTTTTTAAACATATATAAGATAGGCTTGCGCTTGGCCGCCATCTCGCCTGATGTTAAGCGACGATGCGGTCTACGATGGAGCACGCTTGCCTAGAAGAAACGGATTCACTCTCGACTTGAAGACACCCAGATTGTAACTGAAACCCATTCAGGCAGCGAATTCCACAGACTAGCAGTTTGCACAATAAATGTGGAATCAAAGCGCTTCGAACGGGTTCTAGGAATATCAACCATAAAACGATGTCAATTTTTTTGTGCCAGCCCTGGCGGTCCGATAGAAAAAAGGGCAGGAGAGAATTAAATCATGCAGATATATTTACGGGATATTTACCGTGGTAAGGTTGTGGAATGAGCTTCCGATATTTTGGCGCAGTTACATGCACCATGTTCACGGGAAGACTGAAGAATGCGGGTATGATTAATCGAACAGTTCAAAGTTTTTTTTTTTTTTTTTTTTTTTTTTTTTATTTGTTTATTTATTCTCCACGGACTCCTGGGTCCGTGCCCTTTGTCAACTTTTAACATATATTTTTAAACTATATTTGATATAACTAATGACTATACAAAAGGAATATACAAATTATAAAATCTTATGACTATGTTGCGTGTATACACCGAGCAGTCCAGCTCCCGCAAGCAGCACCCGTTCACGAGTTGACGCGTGTGCCAGCCATCGCTCTCCTCGCCATGTTTGAGGGAAGAGGGCGACCCGCCACACGACGCCGCCGCAAGAAGGAGCCTTTAAGTGAGCGTGAGTGCTCTGGGTATACACACAATACTTAAAACTACAATTACATACTTAATATTACTACAATACTTAAACTACAATATTACAATTGCCTGACCTGTAAATATAATGTTTATTAATAAATTACTTTGACTTTGACTTTACATTTACATAAAATTATAGCAATTCTGGTCTTCGCTTCAGGGCCTCCACCACCGCTTCGTTCCGGTCTTTAACAGCCATTTGTATGTTATATTCTGCAATGGTCCTCGGTGACACTGCCGTAGCTCGCCGCACGAAACGGCTGATGGCATCCCCTTCATCGTCGGCGTAATAAGTGAAGGTCCCGGTGTGCCGCGAAACAGCTACGACTGCGTGCGAAACGCTTTCATGCAGCTTCAGCCCGCTCCTGGTCTTAATCGCGATAACTGATTCGTATGTCAGTCCCTGTGCCTCATGGATCGTTAAGATTCGTGACCCCGTGCCTCTCCCATAGCCCTGGCTAGTCATGGTCTCCTTTTCTTCCTGGGTGTGTACCAAGAAAAGGGTGTTGGGGAGGGTGTTGGGTATATGCGAACCCGTGAACTTTCTCTGCTCAAGGGACTTAATACGAGCAGCTGAAGAGTATATGCCCGAGTATATTGCTCTCAGCGCGTACGCAACATCCATTGGGTTCCGATGCGTACACAACAACTCTTGGTTGATGTTACTTACCAGATTTGGGCGTTGGTACCTCATCTCGAAGAGATTTTCTCTGTCGATATAAGGTAACTGGTTGACATCACCGATGAGGACAAGTTCACTAGCACCGGACAGACGAGAAGCCATTACTATGGCTCCAAAATGGTTCATGAGTGCCTCGTCCACCATAAGGCGACCGTGGCTCTCGCGCTTGAAACCATTTACGAGAACAGAGGCCATAGTGCGCACTTTGGTTTTCACCAAGTTCCCTATTCGGTGCGCTAGCTTCTCTCTCAGGTCTTTCGCTGCCTCTGTTGTTGTGGTGATGATGACGTCCTTTCCTGCATCGAATTGTCTAACTACCCAGGTTGTTTTGCCGCATCCTGGAACTCCGTTGACCCATTGTATTTTAGGTACCTCCCAATTTTCCCAACCTGCATGGACTTCAGTATTCCCTTTAACGGCGTCCGCCATTTTGAGGATTTTGTCATCTAGCATTATTTTGGTATACCGAGTGGTGACTACAATGGGGTCGTTTGGTGGTGTCGCGTATTTGGGCTTTCCAGCTCGCTTCGTCTCTCCCTCGTCCAATGCCACAAAGCCACTTGTTGCATTGTATGCAGCCATATACTGACCTGACATTGTTCCCATTAATATCTGGGATGTGTCGTTGTTGTATATGGCTGCTTCTGCTTCTTCGAGGCTCACCTTCAGTAGTTCTTTGCCCATAGGGCTGCTTAACCTAAAGTGGTGCATGATGTTCTCGCAAATTTTTAGATTGACTTTTATTGTCGCTCTCGTGATGGCTAAGAATTCGATGAAGGCGTTCCTGGCGTGGTTCGTTGGCCCCATGGCTGGGATATAGTGAGGCGGGCTGACTTGGCCCATGTCTGCTCTCGTCCGGGCAGTCTGTGGTGGTCTTGGTGCTACTATACGACAGGCTTGTGGTGCTTTTGGTGGTTTAGGTGTTTGTCGGAACAAATTCTGCGCTGCTGCACTGAATGCTGTTAGAAAGGCCGAGACAGTTCAAAGTTAGGTGCAGACAAAACGATCTACCCTCTTCCTTAGTCTTTTGCTACGGTTATCAATGGAACTCGAACTCGATCCTAAGTCTCGACAAAACACACTCTCCGTACTGCACATGATATTTTGAACATATTTTGAATGCGTTATAACTGTTGTGAACAACCGTGCTAATTTTACAATTTAACATTTTGTTTAGTACATGAATCTACGACACTGCAAATATGGACCTTCGTTGTCAAAACTGTTATAATAGGCATCTTCTTAATTTAAAATAATACAATGAATGAAGCGGGGTATCTCTACGTGATCAAATCAGAAACAAGGAGATCCGTAGACGAACGAAAGTTACTGACATATAGCCCACTGGTAGAGCAAGTTGAAGTGGCAGTGTGCAGGGCACATAGCACACAGAACAGATGGCCGATGGGGCCGAAAGTTTCTCGAGTGGAGACCATGGACCGGTAAGAGCAGCATAGGATGTCCACCCACAAGATGGACAGGCGAACTAATAGAGACCACAGGGAAACGCTGGATGCAGGCCGCTTCCAACCGGCGTTTTTGGAGATCGATGGTAGAGGCTTATGTCCAGCAGGTGGGCGTGCTATGGCTGAAATGATGATGATGATGAATGAAACGACATGTTTTTTTTTCACGTTTGCGCCTCCTCATTGTAAATATCTTCGAAACTAAAATAAACTAGGCAGTCACAAGGTACTGCGTAAGTTCAATAAAAAAGAGCCCAGTTTTAGCTTCATAGATTTCTAAGTCCGTCAATTCACACTTCCATTATTAGGAAGTTCTGATGGTAAAAATTCCTTGCAAGATTTTATCGCGGAGATTGTGATACTTAGGGTAGGCATATCAGAAGTTTCCCGAAGGGTGTTGAAGGCACTGAAGACCCTTAGCTCACGCTTCAATACCTATTTTGTATCACAATCGCCTCCTTTACGGCATTATTTGGCTTTTGGTAATGTCCATGGATAAGATACAAAAAGGACGGAATAACGGTATTTTTCTTTACAGCAAAAAGGCGGTGTGCGGGTAGCAGAGAGTGTTGTTTCTCCGCTTTCTATTACTGTAACTGTACGATAGATTTCAGGCGCCAACTGCTAATGCATTATCAAACTAACGTTTAATCCGCTCATTTGGATAATCACGCGACCGCAAACCGTATTTGGGCGCGTTAAGGTTCACATTCCTGCAATTTTTGGAATGAGTGGCATTTCCAAATAACTAAAAAATGGGGTTCTTCAAAAAGGCTGTTGATAGAGTATTTAAATGTCGGCAAAGTATCTGTGATGACCCAAGTGTTGCAGGTATCCATAGGCGACGGTCATCACTTACCATCAGGCGGCCCGTCAGCTTGTTTGCCACCTATTAAAAAAACTTTCGCGTGAATTTTCCAACTGAGTGGATTTAACGTTAGTTTGATACCGCGTAAGCAGTTGGCCGTAGGGCCCCAGTACCACAAGTTTTCCGCGTTATCACCTTTGGGCGAAAGGTCCAGTTGTTTTAGAGCACATGCGAAATTCACACCGTGGTCCGAACCACATACGATGTGAAACGCCCCAGTACCCTAGCTTTTTATTCCAGAAAATATGTTTTTTTTTTTATAACTGCGACGCTCACCTTTATATAAGACCTTGTTTATGTTGCCAGCCAATCTGAAAAGTAAAAAAAAACGTTATCATTTATCTATGAATCATAATAAAATAATTGTGAGTAAACAATCATACCAAGTATTAATTATACTAAAGTGTTTTTTAAATAAATACTCTCAAGTAATTGATGTCTGTTTTGTTTTTAATAAATAAAACAAATCCTCTTTAAATATTTTATTTATTATTATTATCGGGTTTAGCCCGGACATTTGAGAGGCATTGGTGGGGATGAAGCCGATACCAAGAGGACATATTGAATATAAAATACAATTATGGAATGGGTGTGATTGGAAATGTGAAACTACGTCCACTGCTGAACATAGGCATCCCCCTTAGACTTCCACACTAAACGACAGCCTGCCATCTGCATCCACTGGATTCCCGCGACTCTCATAATGTCGTCGGTCCACCTAACGTCTGCCGGTTTGTAGTCTCCACTCAAGAACAATCATTGAATTAGTTTTATTTTATTATCTTTCTGATCGTTTATTACCTTGAACTCATTTGAACCACGGGATATTTTGTTTATATCCGACCTTTTGTCGAAAATAAACTGCACTCAAGTATTCTACGTCAGAAAGACGGAAAAAGATACTTCGTTTTGTTACTTGAGTACCAAACACGAGCAAAATAAATATAAATCTACACTAATAATATTATAAAGAGGTACAGTTTGTAAGTTTGTTTGTTTTGTTTTAACTACGAAACTACTAAAAAAGTCTTTCACTACAAGTAGGAAGCTACATAATTCTTGAGTGCCATAGGCTATGTTTTATACTGATAAATGGTAATTTTCAATACTAAATAACCGTATTAGTAAATCTATGGCACTTAAGGATAGTGTATCTTTCTATTTTTGAAAGAATATTTTAAATAAGATCAGTAGTTTCAAAGTTAGGTTACCTCCTACAAACAAACTTACAAAGCTATACAAGTAAACTTTATCAAATAAGGATTCATTATAAAACCGAAACCGATCAATAAACATAACGTGAGTATAAACTGTTTTGTAATAATCTATAGAAACCACAGAAAAGAAAACAATTTTTTGTTTAAATTAGAACGGCTGTCAAGGCATAGTTGCACCCATAATTATAAACGAAACTTCAGTCATTCGATATCAGTTAGCAACTGTGATGCGGACAAAGAATTTTGAGACCTAACCCAAAAAGGTAAGGTCCAAGTTTTTTGGATGCGGAGTTCGACGCGTTGACATAAATAAGAATGTTCAATCAAGGTTCTTTCATAATGCCTGGCGACAGATTTTCCTTCTCATTTCCGTTCTATTTACTTCTCTTTTCTGTGATAGAAATTATACCTGTATATAACATTAGTGTAGATTAGTTTATAGTCTATAGAAGTAAAAGTGTAGATTATAACTTTGTCAGTTCACTTCCCGACACGATGAAAATAGTTATAAATATCTTTAGCCACGAGTCACTGATTTTATGAGCAGTTTTACAAAATCGTATATTTTACGATCGACTTTAAACACACTATTATACTGTAGATATCTCGATCAATGGGTGACAACATCATTCATTATTTTATCTTTAGCAGACGATGACTGAGTTTTCCGATAATTAAAATTTTTGTGAAATATTATTATATCTGCAGTTGAAAAAACTATGAAACAATATTTTTTTCTATACAGTTTTGTTTATAGAATACTAGCTGCATCCCGCGGTTTCACCCGTGTAATGATGAAAAATGGTGATAATGATTATGAAGATGAAAAGTAGCCTATGTCACTCTCCGACCCTTGAAATATATCCATGCAAAAAATCAGGTCAATCCGTTGCTCTGTTGCTGCATGAAAGAGGAACAAACAAACTAAGAAACAAACACACTTTCGCATTTATAATATAAAAAAGCCGTGGTAGCCTATTCGGAAGACCGCTAGACTTGAAAGCGTGAGGTCGCGGTTTCAAACCCCGGGTCCATACCAATGAGTTCTTTGGAGCTAATGTACGGATTTTCATACCACTGGCTTTTCTGTGAAAGAAAACATCGTTAAGAAACCTGCATACGTACGGAGAAGAAATTCAAAGGCGTATGTGAATCCACCAACACGCAACTGGGCTAGCGTGGTGGATATGGCCCCATCACCCTTTCGGGGGAAGGCTAAAAGTCCAGCAAAGCTGATTATGATGAAAGTATGGTGATAGTGACTTCTTAAACAACTCTTATGGATAGGTTGGTCGTACTTTAAAATGATACAAGCCTTATTTGTTTTATGCCATAGGTGGCAATGAAGCAAATGGCCTGCCTGATGATAAGCAGTCACCGTCGCCTAAGGATACCTGCAACACCATCACAGAAACCTCGCTAACCTTTAAAGACCTTTTTAAAACCCCATGATACAGTTTTTACAAAGAGCGGCAAACAATAATGCTGTCTGCTTGATGATTAGGTTGGGGCGTTAGAGTCTATTGAGAAGCGTGCCAAGAGGATCATTAGCAACGAATCCCTGGTTCAGACTAAGCTCCTTAGTCTTGAGCATCGGCGCAAAGTTGCTAATCTAACGGTTTTTATCGGATACATTACGGAGAGTGTGCATCGGATCTGCACAAAAAATCGACACCACTTTATGGTTGATATTCCGAAAACCCGTACGAAGCGTTTTGATTACACGTTTATTATGCGAACTGCAAGTCTGTGTAATGCGCTGGAATGGGTGTTCCCCGATAGTTACAATCTGGGTGTCTTCAAATCACGAGTGAACCAGTTTCTTCTAGGCAATCGTGCTCCACCGTAGACCGCATCATCGCATTACATCAGGCGAGTTGGCGGTTGGCGGTCAAACGCAAACCTTAATGTGTGTAAAACCCCTTTGGGTCGAAAAATACTGGTTTGTAAGTTTTCAATGGTTTCTACGACTGAATTTGATATGTCTTCAGCATTCCACCACCATTAGGAGATGTCTACCCGAGATGTTCCGCTTCGATCTTAATTTTCAGTCATCGAAATCAAAAATCATCACCATCATAAGCCTATTCGCAAACGTATTGAGATATACTTATTTTCAAAACCGTATACATTTTTTTTAATTTTTTTTAAAGCCGAACACAATGTTTTTTTTTGACGCCATAGGTGGCAAACAAGCAGACGGGCTGCCTGATGGTAAGCAGTCACCGTCGCCTATGGATACTTTTAACACCAGAGGTATCACAAATACGTTGCCGAGTCTTTAGGACTCGATTGGCCCCCATTCAATATGCCTTAACGCCTTACGCAAGCCGCGTTAAAAAAAATTAAAAATAAAATTGCAGCCTATGGACAGCTGCAACACTAAAGGTGTTAGGGACTTAATCGGTTAATGACATAGGAGAAATCTCATATCATATATTGCAGGTAACTGGACATTATATATTTGCAACTGCTGCTGGGCTAAGAGTGGTTTTTCTTTGATGACCACAAACGTGGTTGTAGCAATTTCCTACAAACTGAACCTGATTGTCTTGCGGTCTAAACAGATGGTGGCGACGCGAGATTATTACTCTCTGCTAGGAACAAAGGATGCTTAATGGGGCATTATGAACTGTACTCCTGCAGTGATTATACAAAATTGGATTTTTAATCGTGTGTTACCGTATTTTTGAAGTGAAATCTTCTTAAGTGATATTGGTCATTTTATTTATATATTACACGGGAATTACTCACGTAAGATTAAGCAAACCAAGCGAAACGCAGCCGCGCGCGTGCATTCACTTTGAAAAAGACTGCCTAATGAGGTTGAAACTATAGTTGGAGTGACCGGCTTAATTTTACGTGTGTAATTCCCGTGTAATATAAATAAAATGTGTGAAAACCACGTCGGTTTTATATTGGGCACTTTTTGGAATGGGGAAAAAAGCAGTGAACCCGCGTGACCGTCACGCTTTGATACTCGTTCGGGTAAAGTCAGCTCGAGTCAACTAAAGGAGCGAGAGAGATATAGTCAACCTTGATGAAGTTTTAACTTCTGTCGTGTGGTCTTAAGGTGGAACGTTTCACATATGGCGGGAAAATCAAATTTCAAACAGTTTTCTTGCCCTTGTAGCTACGTCGGGTAATAATTGTCAACGATCATGATGTTTGCGAAAATTTATTATTATTCTTTACAAAATCATGGAAAGCTATTTATCTCTAATACATATTATTACTTACATTTGTCAATAAACTAATTTTTGCTGTTTCAAACTGGATCGAACCTGGTGGCAGGAGATACAGCGCAAATGCTACCGCTCAACCACCATTGCTCAAAATATCGCTGAAAATATATCATATACAAAAAGAAACAGACAAATTGAAAACTTCGTTTGAAAATGAAATATAGACGGAATAGATCGGATTGGGTTCAAAAAGTAGAGTAAAAAATTAAAAAGATTTTCAAAGGGTCGTCGTCATCATTTCAGCCATAGGACGTCCACTGCTGGACATATGCCTCCCCCATCGATCTCCAAAAGGGCCGGTAAGAAGCGGCCTGCAACCAGCAGTCTCTTTTAGGTCGTCCGTCCATCTTGTGGGTGGACGTCCTACGCTGCGCTTACCGGTCCGTAGTTTCCATTCGAGAACCTTTTGGCCATCCGCACAGATATCAAAGGGTAAGTAAAGTCATTGATTGTAAATATTATGTTCGTTTATTCACTGTTAAATATATCCACAAACAAAACGACAGAAATAAAATACTGATTAAACGAACAGCTGTTTAAAATTTATCCATTAATTTTCACCACAGACTGCGAAACTGGGCTTTGAACTCAAAACAGAAAAACCGCAGATCGACCGCCTGTGTGAATACAGTTTGTTTGCTCTTATTTTCAGAAAATTGCATTCAAATACATACCATATTATTACTGCGGAATTATAAATAAGTATAAAGGGCGAAGTCGGGATAACAAAGTGGAGTTATATAAAGGGGTCTGATACCGAATTTCGATGTAGACTGTGCAGCGTGTCTGACCTGCACTAAATGACCTGAATGAGGCCGAGGAAAAAGCCATTGTGGTGGCCAAATGTTAGTCCAAAAACTTAATTTGAAATCAAATAAATCACTTACGAAACATCGACTCGAAGGAAGTAGAATAAACTACTAGTTGTTACCTGCGACTTCATTTGCCCTCCTTAATTCGAAAAACCTCCTTTTGCAAAATTATTTCCTAGACTGACCTCTACACCCAATAAGGAACCATACCGAATAGATTGGAATTCGTGTTGTTACCAAAATATTTGAATTCTTTAGAGCTGGACTCTGGGACAGCAGGTTTGTATTTAGCAGATTGATACCACAATTGATAGTTATCGCAACTTCCTTTGTTAGTGATAAACCCAAAGATGAGCCACGAAGTAACATAATATAGAATCTCCTTGTGGCACGTCGGCCACGTTTGTTTACCTGTCAAGGGCCACATTAGCTGCCAAAAACAATAAATTTCCCTAGGGTAAGACGCCATTGTAAGCAATTAAAGTGCCACACAACACGATACCTTGTTTCTTATTCCTGAAATAGAGTCCTTATTTAGAGTAGAAGAAGATGACCCCCTAACCTGTCACGCTTTGCTAAAAAAAAACTATATTTTTACCATACCCGCTTGGAAATAGGTTCATTACATCATTAGCCATGCTGAACAAGGCCTCCTTCTTAGAGATGGCTGTTGCCATAATCCCCACGCTTGGCAGGCGGCTTGGGGATCGCAGTGCATTCACTGTGTACTAACAGGACGCTGCTGCGGCCGGTGGTTCTGGTCGCAGTTTTAGGACATAATAGGTTCATTAAATCTTCGAAATGTTAGGACAAAGCTACACATTGTCCAACACATAATTTGGCGGGAAAAAAAATTGTGGTCAGAATACAAAACCACCTAAAAAATAATTACATCGCAATTACATACCTAGTTAGGTGGGTTTTCACGCTCACAGCAAACTCTAGTTAGCCATATCAAACTCTTCATTGAAAATTATCTGAAATATAGATCGGAGTTATTTGTTTTTTTGTTTTAATTGTCATTTTTGGGCGCCAATAGCTACGTTTGTCCATTATTATTCCTAATATTATGTTTGTCACGACAAAATGTACATACTGTGCAGAACTAAAAATTTCGTAGAAACTGACGCCATGCCAACCTTAATTTAAGGAGTTTATATTTGTGCTTTGATTGATTTTAACATCAAATATTGGATAAAACCACCAACCCGCACTGGGCCAGCCAAATCACCCTTTCGGGGGTAGGCTAAAAGTCCAGCAGTGGACTGTTAAAAGGCTGATTATTATGATGATGATGATGATTGGATAAAAATTCATGAAAGATTTTGCAAGTCTCTGTAGGTATGGTAAAAATCACTAAAGGTACATTACTTGGGGAAAACTACACTATTTTAAATTCAAATGGATTCCTGCCCATAATTCCCTCGTGCGGAAAATGTCATTCTCGTTAAAATCTGTTATTTTACCCCCGCGTAAAGTAATATAATATTATCTCATACCTGTTTCTTCTGTGCATTTACCATTAAAAATTCATATTTTTTCTCTTATTATGGTGTAAGAGAAACCTTCACTTCCCATAGCCTCTATTGGGCTCAGAGTATTTTTAGTTCACCGCCTCTTGAGGGCCGCAAGGATTTATTTTCAGTTGAATAATTTTTCACGTAATCTCATTTCCCGGGTCATTAATTTTCAATTTTGTCACCTTGGAACCTTCAAGGTAACAGTGCTGAAAATGTTCGTTTTACCCCCTCGGCCGTAAATAATATAGAACTCGCAAAAGTAGCGCAAATCAGTACAAATATGTCATGACACTACAAAAAAAAATTATTCACAAACTAAATAAATCTAGTAGCAAAGAAAGGTGGATATTGGATATTTAACAGAGTTTAAGGTTTAGTGTGTTTTAGCGGTTTTTTTTCTTCAAAAATATGAAATGTTTAGTATTAGGTATTAGAATTTAATAACATAATATAAATATGAAACGACGATGAAACATCTTTATTTCAAATTATATTACCGAGCCTCTTATATCAAATTTGACGGTTTTAAATCATTTTTTTTTCAGTTAAATTACAATATTTGAGCTGGAAAAAAATACATGTCACAGATACATTTGTGTTAGAGTCTGTGGTTTGGTTCAAAACACGAAAGAATAAACTTTCCTCGATCAAAAAAAAATCTGAAAAAAAGTTTATTTTTTTCGTTTTATGCTCTAATGAAAGCTCGTAACAACCTGGAAATTGCATGTACTGAAAGGCAATTTTATTCAATTTTTTTTTTATTTGGATAGAATTTTGATAGTGAATAGTTTAGTTTTTTAGTGAAATTAAAACCGTAAAAACGTCCCGAGAATTTGCTCGCGCCGCGTTCAGTGCCGTGCCAGGCGTCATCGAGGTTGGAACTATGTTCGTTTTTGTCGTTGCACTCCCCCCGCGGGCGTCCTGATTCTAGCGTGGCAATATACATCGTTGCTATAAGTTGGAGGGGGCTGAGGAGCGTTTTGTTGCCTACGCGACTAGGATAGCCGGCCGTTAAGTTTAATTTAGGTAATATGTATCAATTTAGATGGGTCATTTATTGCGGTTCTACTTACCTATTTCATAACTCAATATCTTGGCTACTTTTAGGTCTAGGAGCAAATCGAACCCATTTATTAATAATTGACTTTATTTGAGTTACTGCTATTTGGTATTACTGTGTCATAATTGCCTCTCCTGTGGGGATTTGTCGTTTTACCTTGATTTTTTGGGTGATATATTGACAGCCCATTTTATTTATAAAGTGCTTGTTCTTTTTATTTTTACTAATAAACTGTGCTACTTGATCCCAAAACTTTAACGAAAACACCTCTTTAATTCCATCGACTTAAATATATTTATGATATTGTTATAAAGATAGATTTACAGACTAGTTCGGGAGCCCATGGAACAACATAATAATATTATGTAAAAACTACATTAATGTCAAAATAATTATTTTTGTTTGTTATTGGCTGTCATTTGCAGCAGCAAACTTACCATCCTGCTGATCAAATGGAATGGTGCAAGTGAGATGGCCATTGACATTGCCATTGAAAGTTATAGCCAGCAGTGTCATGTGCAGGTTTAACTTACCTACCCAGAGTTGTCACTATCTGACTCAGTGTCACTATCTGACATAGTGTCACTAACTTACTCAGAGTTGTCATTATCTGACACAGCGGTGTCATGGGCAGGTTTAACTAACCTACCCAGAGTTGTCACTATCTGACACAGCGGTGTCATGGGCAGGTTTAACTTACCTATCCAGAGTTGTCAATATCTGACACAGCGGTGTCATGGACAGGTTTAACTAACCTACCCAGAGTTGTGACTCTCTGACGCACAAGTCCAAAATGACAAATATATATTTAAAAAAAAAAAGGTCCCAGATACAGTCGCCTACGGTGGTGACATTTCTCAGTTCATCAAAAGGAGGTGAAGCCACAGAGACATAATAGCACAGTGAAGTCAAGAACGGCTTAGTTACAGGTCCCGCAGTTTATAAGTTCCAACATTTGATTACCCGTGTCACTCGATACTTTGTTTTATTCCTTAGAGGGTGTATTTATAAGCACTTTATGTTTGTTTTCGAAGTGTGAACCTGACAGCACTCTAATGGAAAAACTATTGGATATTTTAGTATGAAATGGAGCTGGCATAACGCCCTAAGGCGCTGCGAAACGGGGTGGGGCTACCAGAACCTCAAAATAAATTCTCATAATAATCTTACTATGTGCTTTGTATCGCTCTCTCGGCTAATGAGAAAGCAAGGTAAAATTCAATGTGAGATTATTATAAGAATGTGTTTGGGGTTTTGGTAGCCCCCCAGCAACTACGATGGAAAGGCTTGTAGCTCATCGAACTCATTTTAGTATCCTGTTGCTTTCACTGGACACATCAATAGTTTATTTAACATTCAAGTCTAAGGCCCGTTGCAGACGAAGCACCCATAAACTTTCCACAATCAAATAAAACATACAAAAAAACAATCAAAATCATAAATAAATATATCAAAATCAAAAGTCAAGATGATTTAATACCCGTTGGTCCAGTTGGTAGTGAACCTGCCTTTTGCGCTTGCGGCGTGGGTTCGATTCCCACCTAGGACAAACATTCATGTGATGAACATTTGTGTTTGTTCTATATCTGGTTGTTAATATCTATTTAAGTATGTATTTAAAACTATATAATATGTATGTATATCAGTCTTTGGCAGCCATATCACAAGCTTTGCTTAGTCTGGGGTCCGTGTGTGCAAAAATGTCCCGAATATTTATTTACTATTAAAATGTAAGTACATTATTAAAACCAAATTTTGTCACGACGGATGCGTCGTTTTGCCATTGCACAGAATACATATAAGTACAAGTACGGAAGATTTACTCCGCAAAATCATTTAAATAAATTGCGACTCTTGCTACTACGCAATAAAGTGCAATTCAGAACGTGCGAGCGATAACTACCTACAGCTACTAATTTTTGTCGCGTTGTTTCGCAGCAGGTCCGACAAGTCGGCTCCTTGTAGCTTACCTAAACCTGGCTATAGTAACAATTTACAACGATGGTATTCTACGTACATTTAAATACGTCACCAACTATAAATTTTAACCTCGCAGAGATTCTTCCGTCTTGCTCAACTTAAACAAGGCTTGGTAGTGCCATTTTTCCTCCACATTGTTTCGAGTTATTATGCTCGTAACATCGAGTATGTTTTCGAAGCCGGTGAAACAGTAAAATCATAGAAATCACAGCCGTGGCGTCAACGTTCACAACTGTTCGGAAGCAAGTCAACACTAAAGGTCAAACCGCATTATCCTGCGACGCGATTTAACTATAATTGGCTTCTGTCTTAAACTGTATTTAATATCTCATAATAACCTGATCATAAATAGAGCCCACCAACGAAAACAAAACTATAATTAATTAAAAAATTAATAATAAGTATTTTTATTTCACGCTAGACAGAGAGCGCACTATAGCACATTATGACGTCAAGCCGCGCGCCGTACAAAATGCTATACTAACACACGTTTAGGAAGAAAGGGACAAAACATCCGCTTTCTTTCCCCCACCAAAAACTTTAAACGCTCATATTTCAGAGATTTATCTGCCAATTAAATTTATTTTTTTAGTATATGTAACATTTTTAATTATATTCTTCGCTAAGCCATGTTATTTGTAAATAGCAACGCTTCGCACGGGTGTAAATATTTTATGATCCCTATTAAAAAAAAAATATAGCCTATGTCACCCAAGAATAGTGTAGCTACCCAACAGTGAAAGAATTTTTCAAATCGGTTCAGTAGTTTCGGAGCCTATTTAATGCAAACAAACAATCAAATATCTTTCCTCTTTATAATATTTTAGTATAGATAAATGAACATTGGAACACATGCCAAAATTAAATATTTTTAATCAGCTTTACTTGTAACTATGTAAACAAATCTTAGAAGTCGTTTTGAGGGTTCTGTACCTAAAAGGAGTAAACGGGACCCTATTGCTACGCCTACGCTGTTTGTCTGTCTATCTGTCCGTCCTACATTTTAACAGCTGTATCTTTAAAATCGTACTAGATACCCAGTTGAAACTTTAACGGAATATTCCATGTTATGGCGGAATAAATAACGAATAATAATAAAAAACAAAAAAAAAAACACTAAAACGAGGCCCCCATAAAACAAACGGTAATTCGTATAAACGGTAAACGTCAAACTTGGTATGATTTTAGTATGCTATTAGATTAAATCGAAAATCGAATCGAAATTTGATTTAATTTAGTTTTAAACCGTAATTTTTTAAACACTTTTACGTTTTTAATATAGGTATATTCTGTTACGCTGCTCATCAATCCTGCGTCTATGGTCTAATAAGTCTAATAAGTATGGTCTAATTAGAATTTCTTGAATGTTTTTTTTTTTCTGATGTTGACGTGCCTCTTTGCGGATAGTGTGCTCGTACCCTAAATAGTCGTTGAATTCCCAACTCGCCATTGTGGAGTCACAACTGAGCAAACATGTATTGTTTCGTCACCATCGACGTAGTGTTACCAGTATGAGCCAACTTAATAACACTCAAATACTGATATTAAAATAAAAATAAAAACACCTCAGACACCTGCCACAGAGCAAGACAAACAAAACAAACTGTTGTACATTACTAATGTTCAGTAACTGGCCACATTATTATAAAAGCCTACTTCTGTCATCGAGGCCTGGCAACACCCTCATCCATGCTTGACTCTGACTGTGACTATGACTTGTTTGACGCTATTAATACTATGTAAACATGTTTAATATTACGAGTAAAGGACATTGAGTCAACGGTCATGAAAATTTTAACAAAAAAAATCTAACCAGCTGCTGTCATGCACACGTTCGTCATACCCACAGTCATACCAATAAATCAATATCAATTCAACTACGTCTTTCAATCCACTATGAAGACTATAATATGGTGTCAGAACACTACTAGTTAGGCACTAGCCGCCACCGCCTGAAGGCTCATCCACACATAATAGATCAGTGGAAATCGCACACTGTGCGTTTCACACGATCCTTCTTGCCTCATACCTGCAAAATGTGGAATGAGCTACCTTCTACGGTGTTTCCGAGAAGCTACAACATGGGGTTCTTCAAAAGGCGAGTTAATCGAGTTCTTAAGGGTCGGCAACGTATTTGTGATGCCTCGGGTTCAACCAACCAACCAACCAGTACACGTTCAACATTTCCTGCCATCTGCATTCACTGGATGCAGCTGCAGGATGAGTCGATGATACTGTCACCATCGCGGGTCGAACCTGGATTCGATTAGCACAGGATCGAGTTGGATGGCATAGCAAGAGACGCCTATACGCTAAGATAAGGAATAAACGAGATGTAATCAGTAGTCAGTTTTTTTTCAATGTACATTATTATGAATTATCTGATGCAGTGCGCTATGACCATGTACGTGAACTAAACAACAATAATAGCAGCAAGCACATTCGTTTCCTGTCAACTATGCCCAAGGGAAGGATTCACATCAAATTAACACACGTTTCCTGTTTGCCAAACTACCCTACATTTTATTGGTGTGCCTGAGTAAATAATCATCTTTATTATCAAGCTATTTTCTTTCTACTTGACTTGGGCTAAATGCAGAAACTGACTTATTGACATTATTGAGTGTGCATCGGATTTTCATGATCTTCATGAAAAATTGACAGTAGGGAATTATCCCTCCTGTCAATTTTTCCTCCGACATAGCCCACCCGATTAGCAAGTTGAAGTGGCAGTGGGCAGGGCACATATCACGCAGAACAGATGGCCGATGGGGCCGAAAGGTTCTGGAATGGAGACCACGGACTGGTAAGCGCAGCGTAGGACGTCCACCCACAAGATGGACAGACGACCTAAAAGAGACCGCAGGGAAACGCTGGATGCAGGCCGCTTCCAACCGGCCCTTTTGGAGATCGATGGGGGAGGCCTATGTCCAGCAGTGGACGTCCTATGGCTGAAATGATGATGATGATGATGATGACATTTTTCAAATGAAGACACATTTAGTAATTTTTAATTTGAAGTTAGGGTGACCACGGCCATTTTAATATGGTCAAATCGTCGAGCGAAAGGTACATATTACTACCTAAATTAAATAATACGTGATAAGTCCCGATAAACATTTAAGACACATTTATATTATTACTAGCGACCCGCCCGCCCGGCTTCGCACGGGTGTAATTTACGTGCGAAGCCGGGGCGGGTCGCTAGATATATATATAAATAAACCTTACTTGGAAATGCATCTAACTGATGGTGAAAACCGCATAAAAATCCGTTGCTTGGTTTAGGAGGAGTTAGCGGCCATACAGATATACAGACAGACGCGGAAAGCGACTTCAATTTATACTATGTAGAGACAGAGATAGAGAAGAGATACTTATAGAAAAATCTTTCTAAATTTTTTTTTTTCTTTCTTCTTTTTTTATATCTTAAAGAAAACATCATAATGCGCGAGGGGGATCGCTGCACCCGGTATTCTGGCCCTAAATTAATTACAACAAAATGTCCATACTGTCCCTTCATTTCATTCCTCACTAGCGTTGCAACGCGGCTGCGCCCGTCCGAGTAAGCGTGGCTTTGTATTTATTCACGTGGAACTAAAACGAAACGATTCGCTTCGTGCAATTAACAACTAACCTTAGCGACATTCCTTGACAATCTGTTTTTAACTCTTTCAAATAATATTATCTATACTTCTATACAATCTGTACTATATATAATATAATATAAATAGCTTACAATAATGCGACGCGTGACCAAAATGCTGGCGTGTTTCTGGCTCAACGCATAAGCATTGCCATTCAACGTGGTAATGTCGCCAGCATGATAGGTACGCTACCAATTGGTAGTGGGCTTGAGCATTTGGATTGTCTTTAGACCTTCGACGGTCTATGGGCAATCTAACTGTACTTGTAGTGTTAGTTTTAGCTTGTATTTTATATATATTATAATAATAGTTAGTCATAATGATGAGTAAGCCGAAAATTGTCTGAGACATTGGGTAGGGTTAACACACTATTAAATACCTCATTTTATAGGTCGTAGCATTATTAATACACTCAAGTCATGAATGAATAAATTAACAATGAAGCCCTCCAACTACCTGGAGAAGCTGATGCTGTGACCGGCAAACGGAAGAAAAACACCCAGAGGGCGCAGCCCTACAAGATAGACCGACCAAATATCAAAACGAATGGCACGAACACCTCTGACACGATGAACCAGGCTAGGGACCGTCAGAGATGGAAGCAGATTTGTCGCCATCTACTTCAAGATCAGATTCAGTAAACGCAGCGGGTAGGACGTCCACCCACTAGATAGATAGACGACCTTAAAGAGACCGCAGGGAAACGCTGGATGAAGGCCGCTGCCAACCAGTCCTTTTGGAGATCGATGGGGGAGACCTTTGTCCAGCAGTAGACGTCCTTTGGCAGAAATGATGACGATGCTGACTTCAAGATCGGTAACATCACGCAGCTCAGCAGGGATAAAACTAACTAAGGAGGGCAGGAACTGTGTTATAAGCTCTTACTTCATATACTGGACACAGCCAAATTTTTCAATTTCGGTAAAAAAGCCATATAGTCTGGTATATTATGTAGATTGATAGATGTTTAAAAAACAGATTAGCAATACTATTTACTAAATTTTTAATTATTGGCTAATATTGTAGGCGTCATTTCAAAGTTATACTAAATAGTGGAGACATATAGTTAGTTCCCGTATTGAGTCAAGTTTCGTATTGACATAGCTATTAATATGCTCGAAGGGTTAGTATTTTTATAGAAGTAATTTGTTGTAGAACCAAAGTCATCAAGTCAAGTCATTAGCAAGCTGAAGTGGCAGTGAGCCGATCATATCTGTCGCAGAACCAATAACCGCTACAGTGGACGTGTTCTAGAGACCACTAATCGGCATACTTACGGGGAACACCCTGAGACTCAATGAAGACAAAATATGAGAGCAGCGGCAGTGAAAATCCTAAGGTCAAACTGAGTTGAATGCCTTGGAAGAGAATACGGCCTTCAGTGGACTAATGTAGGCTGATTATGATGATGATAACTGAAAAAACTAACAAAATACACCTCAAGACTTGTTACTAATACAAAGTACGTTCATCTTGTCCAGTCAAGTGACAAATTGTTAAAACTGTTATCAACCTGAACTAATAGGCACTTTAACAAATCGTATTTTAAATAAACATCTCATGAATTATTCATAGCTTTGTTTCTTACGACGAAATATTAAACGGGCTGAGACATGACAGTTGTTAGAAAACTGACAAGAATGGCTCCATTCTCGTTCTATAAGCAGTAAGAGAAATAATAAGGTATTCTAACGAGCACGCTTAGTTATAATCACAACGTTCCGTACCGCAATATCCCGTGTGACATCAGTATCTAAAAGCCATGATAAGGTGATGGAACGCTAAAATCCGCATCCCAAAAAAATTCGATAATCGAATGTTCCTGGAATCATAGATATGGGTTCTTAACATGTGGTCACAGAAGCTTGTGTCTCAAAGCAGCTTTAGAAATACGTAAGGGGTCTACATTACTAGAGAGACTATGAGAGATACTATTACACTATATGTGATACTATTTAGAAACATGGCCAGAGGATCAACCCTTGGGGTAGTCCTTGGTCCAGAATAAAGAAGTAGCAAATGGTCCAATAAGGGTTAAAAATTGCTGTTTTACTCGAATACTCCTTACTTCACATATATCTGTATTGCAAATAACTCAAAACGAGGCTTCAGCGTGGTATTCAGCTATTTCCTTAACTTAAATACAAATTGGGGTAAAAATTTAAAAACAACTCTTACTATGTGTATGCAATTTGTAGTTTTAATGGAAAACCCTAGAGAGGAGTTAGGTGTTTTTTCACCCCCTTCATGTGACTGTCTTTTTCAAAATCATTTATGAGTCGCAAATGCAAGTTTTATCTCATATTTTGAATTTTAACACTGAATAAACACAATCATGAACGCCTAAAGATGATTGCATGCATAGTCGCTCACTTTAGAATTTAATTATGTAGGTGAAAAACAAAAAGCCAGTCAAAAAATGTCTACTTGCTAATTAAATACTGATAATGTACCAAGATAAAATATAGGTTTTTTTAAAGAGGCAATCCATAGGTAAATAATAAGAAAATATTATTTCTATAAGTATTACACCACGAGAATTATAATTCTGTGAAAGCTATTTGCTCCACAAGGAAAGGGATGCTAACGGAAATTTCATTTCGTTTTGAAACTAGATAATCCCAACATAAGCCGATCAACGCGATGGGAATATGACAAAAAAACGAAAATACAATTCAAATATCAATTTGACAAACGTGAGTTTGATTTGCTTCCTGAGTTCCGGACGTTTTGATTGATAGAAATTGACTATTGCCGAGAAGATAATATAAAATTTTAATATGGATCCAAAACCAATCAGCATTAAACCCAGAGTACCAATAAGGAAAATTTTATAATTTCATATTAAAAACTCAACTTAGCACCAAATTTTCACAAAAATACAATTAACCAGAACTTGAAAAGCTAATCATTTAGCTTTTTTTCAACATTCCTGTTAGTTTACAACAGAGTATTAATTATTTGTCGTATTATTTTGTAAGAGCCGTGGTAGTCCATTTGGGAGACCGCTTGACTTGAAAGTGTGAGGTCGCGGGTTCATACCCGGGCCCGTACCAATGACCTCTTTGGAGCTTATGTACGGATTTTTATACCACTGGCTTTTCGGTGAAGGAAAACATCGTGAGGAAACCTGCATACGAACGGAGAAGGAATTCGAAGGCGCATGTGAATCCACCAACCCGCACTGGGCCAGCGTGGTGGATATGGCCCAATCACCCTTTCGTGGGTAGGCTAAAAGTCCAGCAGTGGACTGTTAAAAGGCTTATTATGATGATGATTTTTTTCTGGGCAAGTGCCTTTATTAACTAAACAAAATACAAGCTAAAACTAAAACTACAAATACAGTTAGACTGCCCATAGACCGTTGAAGGTCTAAAGACAATCTAAATGCTCAAGCCCACTACCAGTTGGCAGCGTACCCAGCATGCTGGCGGCATTACCACGTTGAATGGCAATGCTTATGCGTTGAGCCAGAAACACGCCAGCATTTTGGTCACGCGTCGCATTAACCAGGCGCTCTGAAAGATTTTTGAAAATGAGGTGAGCTCCCGGTCCCCAAGGGCCCAATGTCTCGACCCCAAACGCCTCAAATATATAACCACTGCCGAGGTTAGCATATTTGCGTCGCTTGTGCTGCTCTGCCGAATTGGCAGCCGCGCCAGCCCTACCCTGTGTCTCAGGAAGATGTGACGGCGCCAAAGTATCGACACAAGTTGCGTCCCATACAAGGGGCCGCCCCAACCTCCAGGGCACAAGTGTCATACCGTCAGGCCTCCTTCCATCGTCGCGCGCAAGACCACTCGGTTCGAGCACAGCTGCGACATTGGCGGTGGAAAGAGCCCTGCGTATGATGTCGTTCAGGCTAGCGTGTCGGCCAATACGACCAGCGCTTCTCGAGCAAGAGAGACCATGGTGACCGAGCTGGTCAACAGCAGTACCACACTGACAGCGATGGGCCTCACAGCACCTTGCACCCAAGCGTAAGCTGACAGCTAGACGAAATGCGGTTGGATCTAAAAGGCTACCCGTGTTAAAAGAGGGCATAGCTTGCAACCAAAGTCCCGATTCCCAAACAGAGACAGCAAGAATACGAGCGCGATCTGCAACACTAGGACACGTATCTAGTAGCGATTTCCGTGCTAGTTCGCAGATCGGCCGATCCCACAGTCTCTGGGAAGACAACTTCCTGGGAAAATCGGTATTTGGACAAGCAAGCCTCCAAGCATTCATTGCCTCTTTCGAATGAGATACAACTACTTCGGAAGGGCCTAAAGAGGGTGCAAGGATTTTTTCTATTAATTTATGAGTACTATGAAATGAGGACAAGAATGCCGGTAACGCAACACTTGAAATTTGGCGGACCCCTAAGCCTCCTAACCTTACAGGTAGTGAGGCTTGTGACCATGTCCTGTCACTCAAATCAACATTCAAAACCGATATTAGAGTTTCCTTTACGACATTGTCTAAGCTCGAAAGGAGCTCACCGTGTTTCCACAGTGGACTACATCGTAAAGTGTACATAAATTTAGGAACAAACAAACAGTATCTGATAATTGTAAACGCCATATGGGCGTTAATTTTTAGTAACCTGTCGGAAGAACCCATAAAATTTTGAATTTTTTCCTCAACAAAAGGTGAAAAGGACTCATCTAATATCGGTGAACCCAGGAGTCGGAGCGAACACCTGTCTAATGATTTTATATTGGGAGCTAAATCATTGAATTTTTCAATAACCACATTTTTATCCGGACATGAATCGCAAACAAAAAGTTCGCATTTCGAAAAATTTAGTTCCAAACCAATATGACGAAATTCGTCTATAAGAATTTTTAAATCACTCAGAACAGTGTCAACGTCGCCTCCTAGGGTTCCGTCATCCAAGTACCAAACATTAAGTTTGGACTGGAGACGTTGAATAATTGGGTGAATAGCCAGGCTGAAAATGGCGGGACCGAAAGGATCACCCTGTTGACAACCGACAGATGATAACAAAACATTGTTTTGGTATGTCAATTTGGTGGGACTGCCATAGCATTGCCAGAGAAAATTGAAAAGATCAGGAATTTTATCTTTTACTTGTGTCAACAGGGCACCGCGATCAACCGAATTAAAAGCGTTTTTGACATCCACCTTTAGCAGCACCTCTCCACAATTTTGATCGAGAAAAGTTCGGACAGAGTGAACAGCAGCCTCACATCCACCTCGCGAACCAAAACCAAGCTGTATTGGTTGAAAAAGGTTACTCAAAAGAGTGACCTTTTTCCTACAGCCTGCCTTGGCCGCAAGGCGACGATATGTGGTGCCAACCGCAATAGGTCTGATACCACCGTCTTTTTTGATAAGTGCGCATAAATTAGCGCCATACAAAATTTCAATGACGTCATCACTGACCCGTCCAGATAACATGAGGTTTACCAAAGCCGTTAGGTCTTTTAAGAGGGACTCGCTAGCCTCACCACAACTAAAAGATAGAAGATCTTTTAGGTGTTGAGGCGTCAGACCATCTAGGCCTCCAGCTGAGCCACTCTGAAAAGATGCAACAGCCGCTGCAACCTCCTGGCATGTGGCTTCAATGACAACGTCATCTGGTTGTGGTGGATCAGGGAGGTGGAGATTTGCCGCTGCAGGTGGATGTTTGTCACGTAGTGACTGAACCGTAACTGGTGTATAGGGGGCGATTGTGTCGCTAGAAAACAAGACACGTGCGGCGCCTTTGATATCGCCATCACTAATTTTGTTCTCTACTATTTTGAAATTAGTCAAAACGTCAGTTGTTTTGGAATTTAAATTATTCCGACTTTTGGGCGGAACAATGTTTGCAAGATCTAAAGGGTTACCCTCCAATACTTTGTACTTTACGCAGTTTTCCTTTACTCTAGTAGTAAGGGACTTTTTGTTGGAGGGGTCAAAATGTACGTAAAGCACACTGTATGGAAAAGTAAGGAGATGTTCCCAGGCGTGCTTAGAATTTATAGAAATAGCATTCCTAATTGCCGATGATAAACAAAGAGCAACCGAAATACGAGCACCACGCGGGATGCGTTTTAAAATCAGAAAAGAATTTTTATATGAGCTTAGAACCTCCCAAAACGGTTTGGAAGGAGTAGCAGCGCTCGTGGAACTGCTACTCTGTACGTACGAGCCCGAAATTGGAGCCGAAAGACTAATTTTGTGACACCTAGTATTGTGAATATTCAGACCTTTTTGACCTTTGAAGTAACGGGCCTGGGGACACTCCGGGCACCGTATCAGGTTTGTCTGCGACACAAAGTTAATTTCTGATGCCGCACCTCGTCCAGAAGGGGTGGAAAGTGGCATGATAACAAAATAGGGCTTATCTGCAAGCTTAGTATTCCTATTTCCTATCTAGTGACGGCCTCGAGACGTCAGGCGGTGACGTCGCTCGGTGTGCGCCGACTCGCCGGACGGCGTTGACATGGAAACAAACAAACACTAATGAGCGGAAATCTGTCAAAAACTAAGATATTTAAGGAAATACGAAAAACAGATGTAGAGACTTTCCCTAGCTCTACAAACAATACCATTTAAGAATCCAGATATATTCAAGCGACTGGTATGCAGAAAAAGCTTCCACAGTCGCTAAATCTGAAAAAATAAAGCCCTGAAATTTCTTGCCAACCTCGGTTGACAAGACCTTTTTTTTTTGATGATGATTATTTTGTTATTATATTTAATTCACGTCATCAATGCTATGTAAAATAAGAACGCTGTGTATTCATTACAATTTTTCAGTTTTTATGTGGTCTTTGTGTGATTTTTTAATACCATTAAGAGGGCATACCATGGCCAAGAAATTTGATGAATAGGTATTTAGCAAATCTATTGCTGTCCCCTGACCTCAAGCCTCTCCCAGTAGAGCGCAATAGGGACAACTGCAGCTCGGATCTATTATACTTACGAAAAGTAGACAAAATCATCGCGTCGTATTTTTCTGTTTCCTCATTCAAAACTAAGCCGATTTCATTATTTTTTAAATTAATAGATGTGAAAAAGATTGAACTATGCTTTTATCATTTTATTTTTTTTATAAACTCGTTAAATTTGTTTGATAGACGTCTGAACATGACGGTAAAAAAAAATCAATTTTTGGGATATTTAAAGGCTTATATTTCTTATAGTAGTTAACTTATAAGAAAACTAATAAACGAAAAACTTATAAAAAATAAATAAATGATAGAAGCATAACAATGGGGGAGATGAATTTAATTTAAAAAAATTACAGTTCTAGCGGTATTATCCAGGGAGGAAACACGAGAATACGTTTGTATGGACAAAACGCTGCCCGTATGCCCACTTAAGTAATAATATTGTTTACAGTAAAATCATAATGAGTTGTTCAAAAAGCCGATATTCAGTTGTTTAACTACAGTCTGTGTAGACATAAATTTGGTGTAGACAATAGCATTTAATACTCATAGTGAACAGTTAAGACAAACACAATTCACGTCAATATTATTTTCTTTTTCTAAGCCTTAAAATAACATTGTTAAACTTTCAATCATATTCTAGCTAAAAAGATTTTTCGTAAATAGAACAAGCATCAAGAAACATTAGTGTTTTACTGAAACCGTTTGGGGACGGACCCCTAAAAAACGAAGTGTGTTAGCAAAGATTTTTTGCCAAATCGGGGATGAAATCGTTTTGTGGATTTTTTGTGGATTACACAACTGTACGTTGTATCAATATAGATGTTGGGGTTACTGCTATATTCGCAGGCCGATAAAATATTTGTAGTGGCCCATTTCGGGTTATTTCAGGCTAAAACTCGGATTCCAGTGATTTTCCATTTTGCGAGGGTTGTAATATAAAATTCTGTTTTCATGGTGGAATAAACACTTTTTGAGCGAAGCTTGAAACGATGCGGGAAGAAAGGATTTTAGGATTGCGTATACTTTTATCTACGTTTACCATTTGTAAATACAAATAAGGTATCTTCTTGAACCAACAAAACACAATAGTACTATTGTAAATTGAAATTGCTTTTTACCTATGATGAAACGGGGACGGTATTTGCGTAATGTTACTCTATAAAGTGTATGGTTTGCTAGAAGGTACACCGGTAAACATGAATTCTCCCTTATCCTACTCGTGGATGAACAGCTCTTGAGGAATTTGCCTTCGTCCCACTGGTGGGTGTGTGGGTTTTGAGGGATTCCCCTCAACCCACCGATGACTCTCACTATGTCGTCGGTTCATCTAGTTATCGGTTCTTCGAGCGATGTGCGAGTCGCTGGCATCGAGTGGAAGCAAAAGGCAGGCTGTCGTTCAGAGTGGAGTTTAAAGGGATAGGCCTATTGTTCAGCAGCGGACGTCTTCCGGCTGATGATGATGATGATCCACCGATGAGGTGAGCCGTTGGGTACACACACACAGGCCGTCACCCCGTTTTAAGACTTTGAATGTAATTTTTTAATAGTTCACACATACAACATGACAATCATAGTGTACAACATGCCTACATAAAAAATAGGAATTCCTAAAATACTGAAAAATCACGAGGAAAACCGCATGACGTAGCTAGTCACTGAATAACAATACAATCTGCCCATATTTCCTCATACTAACCAATAATGTATCAATATTAGATCTGCAATAGTGTACGCGGCCATGCATATCAATCAATATGACACTCAAGGCAAATTAATGGATGGATTACTAACGGATACAAGGAGCAACCTTTATTTATATCAGGCAATTGTTTGCAATTTACTGTTGTTATTTTTTGATGAACATAACTTTATAATTATCATCAGCCAGGAGACGTTCACTGCTGAATATAGGGCTCCCTCTTTGACCTCCACAAGTCCACACTGAACGACAGCCTACCATCTGCATCAACTGGATGCCAGCGACTCTCACGATGTTATCGGTTCATCTATTGTAGTAGTCTAGTCTAGGTAGGCCTACGCTGCGTCTTCCGGTTCGTGGTCTCCACTCCAGAACCTTTCTTCCCCATCGGTTATCGATTCTTCGAGCAATGTGACCTGCCCATTTTCACTTAAGCTCGCAAATTTTAACAGCTATGTCGGTGACTCTGGTTCCTTGGCGAATATTCACGTTCCGGATTCTATCGCGCAACGCTCTCTCCATTGCCCGCTGGGTGACTTTGAGTTTTCGAAAAGGCTAGTTAAGGGCCACGTTTCCGTAACTTTATAATATTGTTTATTTATTCGGCAAAGTAGCAAGTACGAGGATAAATCACGAGTGAATCGGTTTCTTCTAGGCAAGCGTGCTCCACCGTAGACCACATCATCGCTTAACATCTGGCGAGTTGGTGGTCAAGCGCAACCCTATTATTTATAAAAAAAAAAAAGTTAGGTTCGCAGTTTAAGGAATTATACATCTGTATTGTTATTTGTTTGTTTGACTGCAAAATATGAATAAAAATGGATACCTGAGCATTCGCGTACGTTTATTACTTAATTTGTATGTTGAGATACTTCATTATGCTGTCAAACCTTACACCCGAAAATCTTAGCAGTGGGATGAAAGGGTGGGCTAAATAATGTTAGCTTTGACAGGTGACTTATAATGCTTATTATGCTTAGAGCAGCACGAGCGATGGTGGCCGACCAGTAGCGTGTGCGCTTTATAATCTGAGGGGACCCGGCAATGACTTAAGAACTTAGATAAATTATGTGCAGTTTCAATGCCACCGCTCAACAATGGTGAAGGAAAACATCGTGACGAAACCAGTATGTCCAAGATATAAATTCAAAATTCAAAGTTATAGCAAGCTGAAGGGGTTTTTTTTTATTCAGATCAGTAATTCCGGAGATTGCATTGCACTTTCCAACTTTACCTTTTGATAGTGCAGATAAAAGAGGTGATATAGCAGGTAATATGTAATTTCTAGTGTTATTTTTTTATATAATAGGCTCGCGTTTGGCCGCCAACTCGCCTGATCTTAACGTACATTTTGAGTATAATTTGTATCTTGGGTCTCTATTTTTAGCTAAAAATAAACTAACTACTTCGCTTAGGAATTTATATGATTCAAATAAATAAATGTATACAAAAACGTTTCTCAGAGATAAAAAACGTACAAACAAACCTTCCATAATTATTGAGATAAGCACTACAATTAGTCTAATCGTAAAGTGTAGTCACATAATTATAATCGGTACTATCTGTGGTAGAGACGTTTGTGTAGAGTTAGAATTTGCAATTTTAAATTTAGTTTAGTTTGATTTTTTCTCTAACCACAACATTAATGAACTACAATTATATGTCTTTGTCTACGTCCAACGGGACCCAACCATTTATGCGTGTCTTGACACGCTCGTGGCCAGTTAGTTATTTTGTCAGAATATATAGTTTCACATAACATTGATTGACTAATTCAAGTTCGAGTAAAAGTCAACTGAAAAACAATAGCTTAGCTGAGCTTTTTTATCCAATATTTATTTATTTTATCTATTTTGAACATCGAGATACAATGCGTTGGGCATAATACTTACATATTGGGTCATGTCATTGAGCGAGCCGAATTGGCCAAGCAGTAGCATATGCGGTTTATAAACTGATGGCACTCAGATAAATTATGTGCAGTATTGATGCCATCGTTTAAAAACAGTAAAGGAAAACATCGTAATATTTCTAAGAACCTCAAAGAGTAATTCAGGAATTTGCACTGCTAGGCCAGCAGATTGGATTGGATGATGGATTAGAGCCCATCCTCTCTCTCTCTTAGAGAATGCATGTATCAGGGCAGTGATAACTTGATAGGTTATAGAAAGAAATAAAGAAAAAAAACTATTTTATTTCATAACGTTTGACTCTAAAATCTGATGGAAAATTGATCGGAAAAGGCACTGTCACTGGGTTTACGTTTGATCCGATATCCGTAGGAGAATCGAGTCCAAAATTATTGCTATTTTTATCCTTCATTTCTATTTTATGATAAAACATTCAGGATTTTATTACGGAGACACGTTTCACTGTAATCGCCCTTTGTTTTTTCTTTACATCGGATTTATTATTTCTTTTCACAAACGAGTTTTGTAAGCGGATTTGACTTTTTGTTCCTCACTTACTTGTTTCATTTTTAACGTTATTTTGTTACTTTTATACTTTGTGCTTATTATTTACTTACCTACACTGTAGCTGGGAAATACAGATATAATCATACTGATGTTATAAATGCGAAAGTGTGTTAGTTTGGAACAAACAAACACACTTTCAAGCAGCAACAGAGCAAAGGATCGGCTAGGTTTTTTTCATATAGATATGCAGTTACATGGTTCTAGAGTTACATTTAGTAAGAGTTATTTACGTTCGTTAACTGTTGGCCATTTGGAAAAACTCAGTCACACAGCGGGCAATGGAGAGAGCAATGCTCGGAGTTTCATTGCGCATTAGAATCTGCAACGTGGATATTCGCCAAAGAACCAGAGTCACCGACATAGCTATTAAAATTTGCTATTTGAAGTGGCAATGGGGTCACTTGAAGAACCGATAACCGATGGGGAAGAAAGGTTCTTTAGTGGAGACCACTAACCGGAGGACGTAGCGTAGGTAGGCATCCCACTAGATGGACCAACGACATCGTGAGAGTAGCGGGTATCCAGTGGATGCAGATGGCAGGCTGTCGTTCAGTGTGGAGTTTTAAGGGATAGGCCTATGTTCGTTTTCTGGTTAATGATAATGATGAGGCTACTTTTTATCCTGGAAAATGTACGATTCCTGAAGAATCATAAATTTTGAAATAAAGTAACACAGACATGATCATTGATTCACGTTTAAAATGTTATTCCATATCGTTAAAACTTCTACAAAGTAACAGTTGAAATACTTTTCTAACAGTTTTTCTGCTTATATTTCAGTTTAACTTACTCGTATTCGCAATTTTTCCTTTTCATGGTAAATATTTCTTAAAAGTTATAATTAAGGTTTATTATGCTATGTATGCTTATAGTCTTGTCTTATTAATTTTAATGGTGTAAAATTAATAAAAAAAAAAAAATTAAGGATAAGTTAAAGATGGTATCTTTCTGCTTTAATGTATTTCTTTTTGATTTAGTCCTAATTCTTTATTAAATTATTTAACATAAGTAACAAGTTTTATTTTTGTTTAGGTTGAAAACTCGTTTATTTGTTAATGAATGAATACCACGGTATCAACTGACAATTAAGACTATTTTTAACTGAATTAACTGTTTTTAATTGAAAATCAGATAGAGCAATTTTAAGCATTGCTTAACTTAAGTAACGTTTATAAGTAAGGCCATTATTGATTACAAACTTTTAGGGGTTTTAAGAAACAAAAAAAAGTAAAAGTGTTATGAATGAATACCCTAATGGACCACGGTACCCACCCACGAATATGTAGGTAGGACTGTTTAAATAAATAAATAATAAGTATGTATATTTACTGTTTAAGTTTTGTAGTGCTAATGTTAGTTTGGATTTCAGAATTTGTTAATGATAAAAATGTTTTGAAATTACGCAATGTAGACTAAATAATTGACATTAAATCGAGACTAGGTCAACAAAAAAATATAATGATAAGTTATATGGGTAGTAATTAACATGTTTCTTTTGTTATTGAAATACAACTGATCCAACATAATATGATTTTATCAATAATCTAACATAGACATAATTTCGTTTTTTTTAACATAAACAAAAACCAATAAAAATATATATAAAAAACTAAAATTTTGTACGCTATAACAGGCAAGGACCATGTATGCTACTTTATATGTATGTGTACCTACCATGTTCTGACTAATAAATATTTTGAATTTGAATTATGTTTATTTAATATAAGCACTTGCATAATAAAACTTAATTGGCAGTTTCATTATTGTTAAAACTAGTTAAAAATATATAACAATTAATAGTACTTTCAAGATCTGGGCATTTGCCAAAATTTCTTGCACGCTCATCTAGCTCTTGCTAGTAACGAGATAAAGCTCAGAATTAAACAACATGACTGATTGTATTGATTGTTTTTTTGATAGATTGGTACATAAAACCTTAGAAGTATATGTGGAAAAGGCAATTTGTGTATGTGTGTATGTATGTATGTGTGTATGTATGTATGTATGTATGTATGTATGTATGTATGTATGTATGTATGTATGTATGTATGTATGTATGTATGTATGTATGTAAGTATGTATGTATGTATGTATGTATGTATGTATGTATGTATGTATGTATGTATGTATGTATGTATGTATGTATGTATGTATGTATGCATGTACGTATGTATATCTATGGACTCCGAAACGCCTGCACCGATTTTGACGATAGCTGATGTTATAAGGAGTAATTCTCGCAAATGAAACCGCGGTGTGCAGATAGTAATGTATAAACCTACGTACACATAGGGTTCTTATAGCTACGTCTACTTTTTCAATTGACTTTCGATGGCTTCCTCTGTCAATAAGGAATATTAATTCTCTCCCCAATATTATATTGTACGATTTCCCCAGGTAGATAAACATTTTCATTTCCAGCAAAAAGTAAGCAAAACATCCGTTTTCCTTGTACATCACTTTAGAGCTCTGAAAAAAGGACTGCAACAAAGTGTTGTTTATGTATAAGAATAAAGAATATGAAGATATAAACAGAGACATAACTTTATTAGAATAGATTTTATATTTAAATAGATTCTGACAAGTTCACTTATTTCGCATGTCTGTTTTTTATCTTAAGTTGGCGGCCTGCATCCAGCGTTTCCTTGCGGTCTCTTTTAGGTCGTCTGTCCATCTTCTGGGTGGACGTCCTACGCTGCGCTTACCGGTCCGTTGTTACCGTCACCAACATAGCCCACCGCATCACCAAGTTGAAGTGGCAGTGGGCAGGGCACATATCAAGCAGAACAGATGGCCGATGGGACCCAAAGGTTCAGGAATAGATACTCTATTAGTAACATGAGACAATTTTTATTTCCTATCTTACAACTGGCAAAATTTTCTTACTGATAAGTGCGCAGCTATCTTGGAAATCTCTACGCCATGAACGCTACCTTGAACTCTGTAGTATTCTGTGCCAGTCCTGACGTAACTATTTTATGTTCACAGAAAAACTGATTTGATTTGTTACCTACTTTTTCTTTTGTCGCGTCGCGTTGAACGTGTGATTCCATTACGCGTCTGTAGTCCTTTGCCTTTGATATCTTCTTTCTACTTTTTTGGGTTCGAAATGTCCATTAAAGTGTGGGATATAAGATCTTGTGCTTTGCTTTATATATAAAACATATAATCTTTAAAAGGTTACAATCTTATTCGACTTAGGGACAAGGCGAACTATAATCTTATCAACAAATTTCTTCTTCAAATGTGTACATATTTGAAGAAGAAATATATTGCACGAAAATGTTAATACCAGGGAATATGTGAAATATCTAGGAATACTACAAAATCACGGAAGAAGTCGAATAATCGAGTCTATTACATCTGAATCTGGTAAGCCAGCCTATCATGTTCCTACTGCTGGGACGCAGGCCTTCTCTCAGAGAGGATGGGTCCTATTACACCATGCTGGCCCAGTGCATGTTGGAGAACGTCAAGTCATAATTTTTTTTAAAGATTCCTGGACGTCCCTGTTTACTAACGATGTTTTCCTTTACCATTTATAGCGATGGCATTGAAACGGCACAGTGCACATAATTTATTTTGAGAAGTCACATTAACCATGATCAGCCATTAACTGTTCACTGCTAAACAAAGGCCTCCCTCTTAGAGAGGGGTTTTGTCATAACCCTCACGCTTGGCAGGCGGCTTGGGGATTGCAGTACGTTCACCGTGTACTAATAAGACGCTGCTGCCCATCCTACGGTGGTTCTGGTCGCAGTTTTAGGACATACCCGGGTCCACATGCTAGTTAGCAAGCGCACATGCTACTGCTCGGCCAGCAACGCTCATATTTATTACTGATTGACTATCGCATCCCTCCAGCCAGTTTCATGAGTTATTAGAGTCAGCTATTCGAGAAGTCTTGAGTTCGATTCCTGGGTAGTAAAACGTGCTATTGGACTTTTTCTGTCTGGAAATTCGCGATAGCAGCACGGAGTCTGTGCCCGGTAGCTGGCAATAGGCACGCCTTGCCGCCTATTATATGGGACCTAACAGAGCTAATAAAATGTGGGTGTGGGAGATGTATTATTATAAATGATCAAAGTCGACCTCAATGACTGCCCCCCATCCAACTTTGGCCTCACCAGGAGGCCAATTTCAGGTTTCCTATGGTTCTTATGACTGAGGAAGAATTGTCTTCTGTGTTTTTACAACCCGGATAAATTCAATCTTATCTTTATACAATGGAATTCTTATATCATCATCCATACAAAAATTCATCTAAATATAAAATATCATCATCACTCTATTTTCTTACATGTAGCGATTTCTTACCCATTTTCAACACCGTTTTCTTCAACTTTTTAAAGTCAAACTAAATTATTGTCCCCCCCCCACCCTACATTACCCCACCTAAAACACCCTCCGCGGACCTTATAGCGACCCAGTACCCACGCAAACTAAAATTAAAAAAGTGATAATTTTTTCCGATATTTTTATCTGCAGTTAATAGCATCCTAGTATTGGCGTGACTTTGTGTGGATGTATTTTAGTATTCTCCTTGGCGTTACATAGACATTAGAGAGGCGTGTGTCACAGTGGCCAAGCGTGAGTCCGCCAGTTTTCAGATCACCTAACGGAAACCCTAGGTCTTGGCATTCAGCCATTTGCGATCAGTACAGCACTACTACCAAATATATTACTTCTATTCAACTCAAATTTATTTGTTCTGCAGACATATTACCTACATGTAACTGTGATTTTGGCGCCAACGTGAAAAAAACATGTCGTCTCATTGTATTATTACTTCACCAAAACCGTTTTTATAGTAATTTATAATTGTATTATTTTCCTAACCTTATGTATTCTAGAGTGATTTTTATTTATAGTTTGGGTAGACAGTTTAATTTAGTTCTTATTTCTAATATAACATAGTTAGGTTTATTTTTATTTTATTTAGTAATTCTAATCTATACTAATATTATAAAGAGGAAAGATTTGATTGTTTGTTTGTTAGTTTGTTTGTTTGTTTGCATTGAATAGGCTCCAAAACTACTGAACCGATTTGAAAATTTTTTTCACTGTTGGGATGCTGCACTATCCCCGGTTGACATAGGCTATATATCCCGGCTTCGCCCGTGCGAAGCAGGGGTGGCCTACTAGTATGAAATATAGTACGTTTACTTGAAAAAAAATATCTAGAGTGTTAATGTTATGTCGCTTGCATAGTGTTCAACGTTAGTTATTCGCTATGCCATCATAGCTCTGGTATCGCGCGATGTTGTAGTCCGATCGCGGTTACCTTGTATCTAACTGAAGTCTGCGCAATTCGTAGCGTGCGCCGAGTTTCAATTCGGATTTTTTTGGCACGATTGTGTCTCTATATGTATCTCGATGATACATATAGAGGACACAAACTAGGATATTTAAAAGTATGGATTTAGTTTTTTTTTATTTCTCTTGGAAAGTCCTCGTTTGATGATGAAGCACTCAGACTTAGAAGATAAACATTCACTCTGAATATTGACCACTCTGAGTATAACACTCTCTAATTTTGTTTTTTATACGTATTTTTGTATTTATTCTTGTTTAAAAACGGTAATACCTACACACAAGCGTCAAACTTTGCATGATTATAGTACACGCCTCATAAATATCAGCTATTCCTTAGAAAACGGTCATTGGCGCTTGACAAAATATATGGAACAGCTCTGTTTTTTTGCGATTTCAGGTTTGGTTCCAAAGTAAAACTGGTCATAATGATGAGTATATCGAACCCCTTTCGGCTTAGCACACCCTTTCCTTATAACCCAGCATATCATGTTAAAAGACGTATGTATAGGCTTGGTTGTGTAAAGAATTTAATTATCCTGTAATATTTACTTACGCCTCAAACAGTATAAACAATTTGGATCCTTTATAATTACAGGGGTTAAATATGTTGACCTTTTTGGTAAACTCAAAAAGATTCACAGGAAATTGAGGCCATCTGAAATTGTAGGTTGGTATTATGTTTAACTAGTAACATATCCTGGCTTCATACGGGTTCAAACACTTAGCTACACACTTCCTTAATACACGTCAAACTTGAAATATTTTTAATTTTCTTAGGCGTTTCCCCATTTGTCAGTTAACTAAGGTTTGGCTAAGGTCAAAGAAATTTATGCCAAGTTATTCTATGATATATGCAGTCAACAAAATTGTCTTTATCGACTGTAGGTAAATGTCACATTTGACAATATTTTCAGCTCAGAATAAGTCCTTCTCCAATGACATAAAATTATTCTCAGATTTTTTGACAAAAACAATTTTAGCTTTGGATTAATATACTACCGAGCTTTTCCCTTGAATATTCAATTTAATATCCCGCCAATTTTAGCTAGATTATTTTTTCTTTTTCATTAGGTATCGCGGTTGTTTTATGTCATTGGAAAATATTTTATAATCACAGATAGTTCTATGATCATCATAATATCATAATAAAACGAGTTCTTCCAGTAATGAAAATGGGGCATTGACTCCGGAATCATTTCGAGAATTATAGAGCAGCAATTATCGTAAATAATTTGTTGCCTCCAAAATCTAACACGACCGTTTCAAAACAAAACAAGAATATAACACTGAATTTCGAAAATTATTATAATTTCTAATGTTTATATTTAATCCTTTGTTCTCTTATTACCAGTTAAGTAATAAAATGTGATAATATAAATACTATACTATTTTTTTTTTCTCGCCGTCAATTGTAAAAAGTATAGTATATAACTCGTGGAAAAAAACTCGATCCTCGTACTCTAGAATACCTCGGTGCTCTCGGCATCTAACCTAGTCCCTCGAACTAAATTCCCTTTTTGTCACTTGTTGTACGCTGCGGCTCTAAGTAAGGCCGCAAGAATCTTAGAAGTTGACTCTAGAACCTTTAAAATCCAAAATTTAAAAAAGAACGTGTGTGCTTCATGTAAAAAGTCATGGAACAAAATGTATAAGACGGGAGCTATATTTAAGTAGGTACATAGCACATTAATTGTTCGATCCTAGATTACACACTCATTACCAATAACCCTGTTAGGCTAATTATGTCAGATTTCTCTAAAAAATCAGCGTACTGATTTTTAGAATAAATAGAAGCTTTCAAACATAATTACCTATGCAATGTTTAAAATACTCTTGTATAAACTTCGTTTAATTTTGCGAACAAGTAAACTTCGTTAGCAGAGGTTTCATTGTTTCTATAAGAACATTGAGGCGCCGATCAAATTGGTACATATTGAGCCTCGTTTTTGTTTGATCCAGTGAGCGGTCAAGTAAATAATGAACAAAGATTTTTTTATCGCGTACAAGTCCACGTTTGACCACGAACTCTCCTATTGTTAAGCGACGATGTGGTCGAAGACTAAGCACAATACTTCTTGACGCGGGGTTTAACTGGACCTGCGGTTCAGTATTACTATTATAGCTCTACTTGTATGTTGGTATCTTAACTCGTCATGTATTTAATACAATTAATACTTAGAAGATACACTCTGGAAGAGGCCCAGATTGTATCTCTCAGGAAACATGGAAGCCAGCAGGTTGTTCCAATCTTTGGTCGTATGGATTAGAAACGTAGGATCAAAACGTTTGGTACGTATCCAAGGAAAATACAAAGACATTGAACAAGTTGGGCATTGTGCCGCGAGTATGGCAGCCATTTATCGACACAATACTAGCCATACTGTTATTATAAATGCGAAAGTGCGTTTGTTTATTTGATTCTCATGTACAGCAATAGGGCAACGGATCCACGTGAAAATAAACGGTTTTTTGCATAGAGACAGTTGGAGTAACCATGCCGATGACGATATAAAAAGCTATAAGAATATAAGACGGCTAACATTATGAAAAAATAAAATATGAATAATTATGAAGGACAGATGGTGGCTATAAGTAGGTAAACCTTCACGCCTTCTTATAGCCACCAAGCTTACGCTTTTGATTAAAACCGTCTCGAGAATCTAGACCATAAACGCCAAATTCAATAAGATAGACCTAAACCCTCCTACATCTATACCGTTTAATTCTTCTTGCCAACTCTACTGCACAGTTTTCAGTCGGGTTTTTAAAACTAAGTTTGGCCTAGCGACCCACATTAGGGCTCATGATAGGAAGAAAATATTAGAAAATAATAATTAAGGGTCGCCGTCATCAAAATCGATGAGGAGGACTATAATGTAATATTGGCATCGATTCTGATGTACTCTAAACTAAATTTGACAGCTCTATAATTGTTGCCATCCTTCTCTCACATATAAAAATGAAAAAAGAGACAGATAATTTTAGTCCTGTCAGATTGGTTTAGTTTAGTGAGTGGTATGACAGAATCGACGCCATTATCTTTGAGTTATGCCCACCGGTTGCACCCGCGTATCGGCTATAATAGCTAGCTGGTGTCCGATATTTAAACCGACATATTCGGTGTTTGTCAACAAACAAATAATAATTTGTTTGTAAACAATGAATTTATCTATGACTAGCGGTCCGCCCCAGCTTTGCACGAGTATTATTGGAGTTTTAGTAAGGATCCCTATTTTTTTGTTGAAAATATATTATAGCCTATGTCACCCGGGAATAGTGTAGCTTCCCAACAGTGAAATAATTTTTCAAATCGGTTCAGTAGTTTCGGAGTCTAATCAATGCAAACAAACAAACAATCAAATATTTCCTCCTTATAATATTATATAGACACGTAGTGGCTGCACTCGAGCCTCAAGATACAGGCCTCAGGCTTAGTTTGAGGCTCGCCGACAATTCTATTTAGACAATAAATATATAGTGTTTGCTATTTCTAAGTAAAATTAAGGTTATGGTATATTACTTTTGGCAATAAATAAATATTCTATTCTATTCTATTCTATAGTATAGACAAATACCTTACCCGCACCGCTAGACAAACTAAAGCAAAGTTTTGTAACGTAAAATAAAATAAGTAAATAGTGAAGGCTTACATTCCACTTGAATGCTAACTCTCCCAATGTCAACGGTCAATTTGCAAAGCGGTTTTGTAAAGCTTCGTGAAAAGCTTAACTGTGAACAATGCTTGAAGTTATTCTTTGATTACAGCAAAAATACTCGGAACAAAATAGTTTTCAGCTCATTTTATATAAAGTGAGACCATTTCTGTACGTTTAGTGAGTTTTTGTTCCAAAATTACATTTTATACAAAAATAGAGCCAAGTATAAGCAATAATACACCTCTTTTTTTAAGTTGTACTTCTTATGCGACTTGCAACAAGATTGCGTTAAACGTTTAACGCTACCATGGAGGGGGAATTTTTCTCTCTCGTATGGTTGCGAAATGCGTATCCTTTTTTCGCGCTGCGACTAGCAGATCCGGTAGTGTAATGGTGTCCCTAATGGATTGAGAAGCCTAAAGAGCTAGGTTCGAATCTAGAGAAAAGCATGTTTTTAAATTGTTGATATTTTTGCCCTAGTTATAATTTTAGGGTTCCTTGTTGAAGTATAACTTCTTCCGCGCGGAGGGACTCCACGCACTATTTTTTTAATAAGGTTTTTATCAAGAAACTGTTTTAGCTTAATAAAAAATTGTGTCTAATTTAATGAGAGATTTATATACGAAGTACACACAATTTTGCCTGTAGTTTATCGTACTATAAGAAACATTATAAAATTAATAAATAAATGTTCGCGACATTTTTGCACACATGGTTATCTGACCCCAAACTAAGCAAAGCTTGTAGGTACTATGGCTGAGACTATTATTATCATACATACATATACATATTTTTAAATAT
The DNA here is from genome assembly GCA_932305915.1 of Agriopis marginaria. Classification (NCBI taxonomy): domain Eukaryota; kingdom Metazoa; phylum Arthropoda; class Insecta; order Lepidoptera; family Geometridae; genus Agriopis; species Agriopis marginaria. The sequence continues at coordinate 10,967,897 of OW029914.1, read as the reverse complement.
AATTATATACTTAAATAGATAATAACACCCAGATATAGAACAAACACCAATTTTAATGTTCACATGATTTTTCTTGCCTCCCCCTTAGACTCTCCACACTGAACGACAGCCTGCCATCTGCATCCACTGGATGCTCGCGACTCTCACAATGTAATTGGTGCATCTAGTGGGAGGCCTACCTACGCTGCGTTATTCTTTTCATTGTCTCTACTCAAGAACTTTTCTTCCCCATCGGCTATCGGTTCTTCGAACGATATGGCCTGCATATTTTCACTTGAACTTGATATTGAAACATAGATAGATACACACCTTAAATTGATTACATATTATCTATTTTTGCGTCAGTGTTTTTTTTAAAATTAATAATAGCTTTATTTGACCGCCACTAGCCTGATGTTAAGCGATGATGCGGTCTACGATGGAGCTCGCTTGCCTAGAAGAAACCGATTCACTCGTAATTTGAAGACACCCAGATTGTAACTCTATCAATTAGAGATTTGAAAATGGAGACATTTGAACACGAATGATAATTCTATTCAGGCATATCTCCCTTGATTGTTTGATCTGAGGTAAAAGCTGACGCGACCAATATAGGCTGATGTAGCAGAAGAGAGATAGTGTAATCGAACCACTCCGAGTTCCACGATGGCAAATGGCCAAGCACTTTGTAGTGTTTACTGTGATATAAAAATCATTCACCCGACGTTCTTTTATTTATTAAGGACACCTGCACCATTCATTTGCTGGGTTTTGTATTTCTGCCAACTGTAGGGCCATACTACAGACCTATATCTAAGTAGTCTTCACAAGCGGTCCAATCTGTATGAAAACTAAGCGTGTAAATTTTTTCGTACCTAAAAGTACTTACCTGTGAAAAGCAATATATTTATTCTGTCGGCCAACTCTATTTGTGGTATTCTTACAACTCAGTATTGCATAATTACCCATTTTCGTTTCAAACTGACATGTGTTGTCGTGGTACCGATTGAGCAGACTGATTTTAGCCGGACTCAATAAATTTTATTGGCAATATGACATGCAAGGTAAGTCGACTTGTTGCGTCTACTTGGATATAGGTCTGTGGCCATATTACATTTACACTACTTTCCCAACGTCCCCATTGTAAAAACTCAGTGAGCCTTTAGAGTGAGACTTTCATTGTGATCAGTTTGTCGTAAAAAGTAACAGACTATAAAGTCAAACTGGCAGAAATACAAAACCCAGCAAATGAATGGTGCAGGTGTCCTTAATAAATAAAAGGACGTCGGGTGAATGATTTTTATATCACAGTAAACACTACAAAGTGCTTGGCCATTTGCCATCGTGGAACTCGGAGTGGTTCGATTACACTATCTCTCTTCTGCTACATCAGCCTATATTGGTCGCGTCAGCTTTTACCTCAGATCAAACAATCAAGGGAGATATGCCTGAATAGAATTATCATTCGTGTTCAAATGTCTCCATTTTCAAATCTCTAATTGATAGAGTTACAATCTGGGTGTCTTCAAATTACGAGTGAATCGGTTTCTTCTAGGCAAGCGAGCTCCATCGTAGACCGCATCATCGCTTAACATCAGGCTAGTGGCGGTCAAATAAAGCTATTATTAATTTTAAAAAAAACACTGACGCAAAAATAGATAATATGTAATCAATTATTAATAAACATTATGTTTACAGGTCAGGCAATTGTAATATTGTAGTTTAAGTATTGTAGTAATATTAAGTATGTAATTGTAGTTTTAAGTATTGTGTGTATACCCAGAGCACTCACGCTCACTTAAAGGCTCCTTCTTGCGGCGGCGTCGTGTGGCGGGTCGCCCTCTTCCCTCAAACATGGCGAGGAGAGCGATGGCTGGCACACGCGTCAACTCGTGAACGGGTGCTGCTTGCGGGAGCTGGACTGCTCGGTGTATACACGCAACATAGTCATAAGATTTTATAATTTGTATATTCCTTTTGTATAGTCATTAGTTATATGTTATATCAAATATAGTTTAAAAATATATGTTAAAAGTTGACAAAGGGCACGGACCCAGGAGTCCGTGGAGAATAAATAAACAAATAAAAAAAAAAAAAAAAAAAAAAGTCAAACTGGTAGATAAGGGAAATTATTTATTTAGAACCAGCTGTCCCGAAAGACGTTGTCCTGTCTTAGAACTGTCAAACGCGCAAAGTTAAAATCGTCGTTAAGCAGTCCGATAAGGAAGGATGTGGATGATGATGATGATGAAGTAAAATACTTGTCGAATTTCTACGCAAAGTATAAATTATTCTAACAAAACAAGTCATCGTTGAATTTTTGAAAGAGCGGTTAATAAATCTGAATACTTCGTAATAAAAAAGAAAATGGAACATTTTTACTAACGTAGACATTTTTACGTATTTCTTTTTCTAAAGCGGGACAATTAGGTTTTTGATTATTTTACTCGATGTTAGTAAAACTCTAATATAGGAGTATTTTAAAGAATAAGCGCTCAGAAATTTCTTGAATTATTTTGAAGATAATTTTCAGTTCGAGCAGTAGAATTGGAAATTTCGTTTTAGTCAGATATATGTTATTATGGGAAACCGGCCAAATTAAATGTATTTATTATCTTAAAGTGAGTATACTATTCCTAAAAAAAAAACACAATTTTAGATATCGGTTTTAGTTTAACAGTGTGTGAGAGAAGTGTTAGTGGAATTATCCGTTTTTATTCTGAATAAATAATTTGAATTTAAATTCAAGAACCGTAAATCTATCCAGGATAATAATTATACCTTATGTAGGTATAATTATGTCATAACTATGACACTCCGCCCCTCGAACTATCTTCAAGCAAAAATTCACGTCAAGCCATTGCTCTGTTGCTATGTGAAAGAAGGGCAAACAGACAAACAATAACACTCACAATTAAAATAAATATAGGTTTGAGCTTGTTGCCCGCTTGAGCACGCTTGCCTAGAAGAAACCGATTCTATCGTGATTTGAAGACACCCATATTGTAACTATCGGGGAACACCCATTCAGGTAGCGCATTTCACAGACTAGCAGTTCGAACAATAAAAGTGGAATTATGATGATGATAATGAAACTATAGTCGGAGTGACCGGCTTAATCTTACGTGAGTAATTCCCGTGTAATATAAAAAAAATAAGATGATAATGATTAGGCCCTAAATTAAGTCCGACGAAAATCAAAATCCATTTACCTAGACACAATAATAGATTATTTCATTTATAAATTAAAACGTTTTTATCTTAAATGTTGGAGTGTTTTAGAAAGATTTTAAAATCATGACGCTTAAAATTTATTGAGAGGGGAATAAATGGAACGGTTTAATCTCTTTTTCCAATAATAGATAGGCCCGGTACGGTTAAGTGGGTTTTATATTGCGGTACAAAGTGAGCCTTTACACACCGTCCAAGTTTTTTTAGCTGTGACAGCGGAATTAAAAAAAACCAAGAAAATATTTTCAATTATTATTTTACTGCACTTTGTCGGCTAAACATACCAAAAGTTGTCATAATTTATGGTTTTCATCAATTTTTACTATTTGCTGAGACTTCAGCAATGACACGAGCAGAAGTTTGAAAAAAATAAGGTATTTTTTTAAATTTAGATTTAATAAGTATCAGATCGTAGACCGCATCGTCGCTTTACATCAGGCGAGTTGGCGGTCAAACGCAAGCCTATTAATAGATTTAAATAATAATTGTTGCTTTGATCCTGAGATATATTCACATTTTTTAGGCTTTTAGACAACATGTCTATATCCCCATCGTATCCTGACAAATTAATCAACTTCTTAAATCAATGTATTTAACTTATTACTTACTAGCAGTCCGCCCCAGCTTCGCACGGGTATAGATTATAGCCTATGTCACCCGGGGATAGTGTAGCTTCCCGTCAGTGAAAGAATTTTTCAAATCGGTTCAGTAGTTTCGGAGCCTATTCAATGCAAACAAACAAACAAACAAACAATCAAATCTTTCCTCTTTATAATATTATATTATAGTATAGATGACATAATTAACCAACTAGGTAGGTTAAGAGATCATAAGCATAGTCACGGTTTTTTGAGTCGTTTAATGAATGTCAACGTCAAATATTTCACAGCCTATATCCCTCTTACCCTTCTGCTAATATATCTGTGAAGCAACGAAGAAAAAAAATAATTGAACGATATCTGCGGATGTGTTGCGGACCCTGACCTGTCGATATCACCTATATTGACAGGTCAAAGGCGTGTTTCTGGCTCAACGCATAAGCATTGCCATTCAACGTGGTAATGCCGCCAGCATGCTGGGTACGCTGCCAACTGGTAGTGGGCTTGAGCATTTGAGCGGTCTACTGATAGTCTAACTGTACTTGTAGTTTTAGTTTTAGCTTGTATTTTGTTTAGTTAATAAAGGCACTCGCCCAGTCAAAGTGATTGATTATCGATAGTGAGTAGTAAGCATAGACCAAAAATATTATCGTTCTTGGACTTGGTCTTAGTCACCCGTTTAACCTGATAATACTCGGTCTGATCACTGAAAGCAATTTATCCCAATGACCACGATATAGACTGTCAAACATATCTACTTATAGTTACACAAAAAACGTAAAAAAGCAGTCCAAAGTGTATTAGAATTTATTAAATGGCACGACCCCACTTGAATTCGCTCCAATCAAATTCCGATTCATCCGTTCAATTGATCAATCAACGAACCTCTACGGAACGCCACAACATAAAATACTAAAAACATAATACACAGCTGTTTTACACAATACTCTCGAAATTCATCAAATCCTTCAAAACCAGAGATGTAATTAAAACGATTTATGTAAACGAAACTTTACGCTTACCCTTTTGTCTCTCACGGCCCAGTCCAAAAACAAAAAAAGAATAATTCCAACACACTCACATCACTACACAAATCTAACACTGTCACAGATTAATTTATTCTTCACGAAATATTGTCTTTATATTATTTTTAGTCACTGTGTCGAAAATAGTGCGGTGTCCGTTAATTTTTTTACGGTGGTAACGATTTTCGGCGCGAAGCGACGCGGGCGCTGCGAGCAACGGCTCGCGGACGACTGGCAGCTAGGGGCAGGCGCGCGAAAAACCGCGGGAACGCGCCGCGAAAAACGCGCGAAACCTCTCAGCTAGAACCTTCGTGCTTGCTGTAGGTAATGGCAGCCGAGAAAAGAAAGTAGGCGAAAGCTTTCCGCATAGAAATTACCTTATTTCGAATTTCTCGGATATCGTTATGCCATTTTTTGGGCAGATTATGCAGATTTCATAGGAAATATCGGTTGGAAGTTAATGGGAGATGGGAATTAAAAAAGTTGGTATTGATGTAGTTAAGGAAGTTCCGGCGGCGAAAAGATTGCCTCGGAGAGTTGCTTCTTTATTAAATTATCTTTATTTTCAATCGTTTTTCGGGAGGAAATTTGCTGGGTTAAGGCTCAGTTAAAAGGGAGGCTCTATTGATGTATCTGAAAGGTTTATTATCAGTTTGAGAGTTGTGATTTATAACATAATTTATTTGTTCCTTGTCATCAATTGAGTTAATGGAGTCGGAAGCCTTAGCACGTTTCTTATGATACCAGCGCCAATTTTTCAGACAACTTTGACCTGCCATAACTTGACAATTTTACCTTTTCGGTGTGTTAATAAAATAAAATATTTATATTTTCTAATAAATGTATAATAATCATCATTTCAGCCATAGGACGTCCACTGCTGGAAATAGACCCCTATTGATCTCCAAAAGGTCCGGTTGGAAGCGGCTTGCATCCAGCGTTTCCCTGCGGTCTCTTTTAAGTTGTCTTCCATCTTGTGGGTGGACGTCCTACGCTGCGCTTTTTATTACATAGTTCCCATGACCACCTTCCAGCTCTATCATCAGATCAGCTCCATGTCATAATAATATTGCATTGTCATCCGATTTACATATTCATGCAAAATTTCAGTTCGCTCGTAAGTAAACCGGAAAGTGGGAACCGAAAATATTTGATTACAGACAGATATCGGGACAGGTGAAGTCAAATAAAAGCTTGTAATATTTTTTATTTTATAATATAAAAAAATAGACTGCACCATGCTGCATGCGATGGGGCCGAAAGGTTCTGGAATGGAGACTGTGGACCGGTAAGCGCAGCGTAGGATTTCCACCCACAAGATGGACAGACGACCTAAAAACCACAGGGAAACGCAGGATGCAGGCCGCTTCAAACCGGCCTTGCCTTTATGCCTTTGTCCAGCAGTGGACGTCCTATGGCTGTAATGATGATGACGATGAGACTGCCACATTATAACCTATCTTTTTATCAACTCGGGCTCATGTAATTTATATTTAAATAAGTACATTTCGCGAAAGACCATTCATGTTTGAGTCAATCTAATTATGGAACGTTTGTAGAAAATGTTCTAATATTTTTTATCAAACATAAAGATCAAACCTTTTTTGTAACCTTTAAAAAAATACAACATTTGATTTGCTTATAAATAACCTCTAGACATCTTTACCTACTATAGATTATTCTTAGCAATTTAGACTTTACAAGAATAGGTATAATTATTGAATATTTTTATAAGTTTATTTTACTAGTTTTCTCGCAACTTCGCTCGTGTTTCGACTGGTGCTAACTTACTCAGAGCTCAGGCTTTCTAGTAAATAAATATTTCTATCAAGCGTGCTCCAGCGTAGACCGCATAATCACTTAACATCAGGCGAGATGGTGGTATAAGGCAAGACTAATATATATATATATATATATGATAGAAATATTTATTTACTAAAAAACTTTTTCTTATCGATTCAATTATTCCAGTAAATACCTCCTACAAACAGCCTTTTAATAGTCCACTACTGGCCTACCCTCGAAAGGGCGGTTGCGCCATATCTAATACGCTAGATAAGCTAACTTGCGGGTTGGTAGATTCACATACACCATTGAATTTCTTCACTATACGTGTGCAAATTTTCTCACGATGTTTTCCTTCACTGAAAAGCCAGTGGTATGAAAATCCGTACATAAACTCCAAAGATCTCATTGGTACGGGCCCAAGATTTGAAACTGCGACTTCACGTTTTCAAGTCTAGCGGTCTCCCAAATATAAGCTACAACTGCATCATCTATATCTCTTCAAAAATATATTAGTGTAGATTGCAATGTTTTTTGATAAAACAGATGGGCTGGATGGTAAGCAGTCACCGTCGCCTATGGATACTTGTAATACCAAAGGCATCACAACTACGTTGCCGACCCTTTAAGAATCTACCAACATCGCGGAAGGTAGCTATAACGTGGTATCAAGTTAAATAAGGAATTAGGGATCAATTATTATTTTTATATTTTATTATTGAAACTGACGTGGTTTTCACACATTCAAGGCCGTCTAACGCGGTTGAAACTATAGTCGGAGTAACCGGCTTTATCTTACGTGAGTAATTCCCGTGTAATATAAATAAAATATTATTTTTATGTTTACTCAATAAAAGTTTATGCAATGATGCTGATTGAAAAACAAATTTATTTAAACTTAAAAAAAAGTAAAGTTATATGATTATTTACGGGATATTTACCGTCGTTAGTGAACAACCGTGATAGTTTAAAACAGTGTTTTAAAAATGTTACCTACAGAAATTTGTTAAATATAATATACTAGCGACCCGCCCGCCCAGCTTTGCACGGGTGTAATTTACGTGCAAAGCCGGGGTAGGTCGCTAGTTATATATATATAACTAGATATATATATATAAACCTTCCGTGAAAATGTACCTAACTGATGGTGAAAACCGTATCAAAATTCGTTGCGTGGTTTAGGAGGAGTTAGTGGCCATACAGACATACAGACAGACAGACGCGGTAAGTGACTTTAATTTATACTATGTAGAGATAGAGGTAGAGAAGAGATCGAGATAGAGAAGATGTACCTACTAATTTAAGCTCACCTAAAATAAAATAAAAACTAAATATATTTCATTTTGAAACCTATAAAAACTTTAAAAATAAACAACATTCATCAAATAAGTGTTTTTTTTTTAATTTATTTAAGGATCAACAAACAGTATACAACAAAATTTAAAACTAAAGAAGTATACAGAGAAATAACTAGTTGAAATACCAGCATCGTTGACCACGGATTAATAATAGATATTTATCATATCATATGAACATGACGCAAGGAAGAGATCTTATTTAAGAGTTAAAGTAGTATACTTAATTTACGTCATAATATAACTACTAACTAGTACTTAACAAATATGTTATTTAAAAAAATATAAAAAATATATTCGGTAATATAAAAATAGTTTCGGTGAGATAGCGTCTTCACAACTAAAGACTGTCTCATCACTCTTAAGTACGGACAAAATTAACTTTTACGTTACAATTCAGCAAACAGTTTCGTTTCAGCATTTTTTGTTCGCTTATTCATTAGTTGTGAAGATCGGGTTCACTGCGCCAATAATGATATTAGACTATACGCCAAAACAAACAAACTTTAGAAAATAGGAAAAGCTACTTTTGCCGGACCGCAAAATATCTGGCAAATTAATTTTAATATCCATTTCTAACGTAGCAAGCCAAAAAACATAAGATGAATGATAAAAACTCTTGGCAGAGTGGTCGTGGTTGATAAGACAGTGGACGTTGAAGACCCACCGTGTAGGTCTTCAACGTCGTCGGTCTTCACGGCGGCGATCACTGATTTTGCAATACTTCTCCATTTTACTAGGTTCGTCGCATTACGTGAACACTCTGTTATGATAGACTTAGTTTATGTCTTAATGAGGTAGTGTGTCTCGCTAAGACCTGTGATAAGTAACTTGTACCGCTCAAGTTCGTGTTCCAAAATGTCAAGTATCCCCCATCTTCGAGAACACCACGTACGTTCCATGTACCAATACTATTTAATTTAATTACTATAATTAAAATTAATTAATTAATTTAACTGCAATTAATTAATTGCAGTTAAAAATCCACATACAGCAAAACAGTAGTTAAATTTAAATATTATTTAGGTCATACATGTCATATAATAATGTCACAAATAAAAATAAAAACAGTTAATAAATCAAGTATATTATCATGAATAAAAAATTTATTCAGCAAAAAAGAGGCAACAAATTTGCGTTTTCAGTATGAAGTGAGTTCTACCAGTGTATCATTGTTGCCAAGACTTATTCTTGCTTTCCTTGACTATAGCATGCATATTTTAAGATATCACGATATAATATCAACGAATCTCTAGCATATTTAGGAGAAGAATAAAAAGATTATTAGATGTCATGGTAACCATTTCAAACATTAAAATAAATATTTATGTCATTTTTAGACAATATTTCGTGAAAACCCATAAAACCCAATATTACCCTTAATGTAATGAAGAAAATTTGATCTGTCAATGATTTTTGATAACACAGCCATCGCAAGCTTCCTATCCGGCCCAAATATAAAAAGTGTCCGGACAAATCAGACGTCTCTAACTTACAAAGAAACTCAATTAGTTGAAACCACATTAAATCATTCTACCAATCAGTGAATGGCTGGTGACATCCATCATTTCATTCTATTCTATATTCTATTTTTAACAGACTTCATAAATGAGAAGGTTCTTTTGAGAACCCGTACGAAGCGCGTTGTGCATTCCACATTTATTGTGCAAACTGCTAGTCTGTGGAATTCATTGCCTGAATGGCTGTTCCCCGATAGTTACAATCTGGGTGTCTTCAAGTCGACAGTAAATTGGTTTCTTCTAGGCATGCGTGCTCCATCTTAGACCGCATCATCGCTTACCATCAGGCGAGTTGACGGCCAAGCCCAATCCTATTTCTAATTTAAAAAAAATATAAATAAATTTAGCATTTCTGCAATGAATACGAAAATTGCTCCAAATTAAACCACAACAAGTGTCGACTTGCGACTCCACTAAGATCGAGTTCAAATCGAATGCAAACAAGCATCGAGATGATCTCGATTAATATTTGAACAGGATATCGATTTCGCGCAAATGTGGATGTGTACACGTTACTTTCTTTGCTATAGAAAATACTAGCTGCAATCCTCGGTTTCGGCTGAGGAGTAATTTTTTTTTCATTTTTTTTTGTGTAATGTCTCTATTTTTCTTTTTTTTTATATAAAAAAAGTTTTTTTACTTACCTACTTACACAATGGAGTTAGTTTCAGAAATAAGAAATTTAATTTTACAATTTTTACGGATTTTATTTAAAAGACTCTTTTTTTGCTTATTTTTTTTAAACCCAAGCTGTTTTTTTTTTTATTTCAATACTAGCGGTCCGCCCTAGCTTCGCACGGGTATAGATTATATATATAGCCTATATAGCCTATGTCACCCGGGGATAGCGTAGCTTCCCAACAGTGAAAGAATTTTTCAAATCGGTTCAGTAGTTTCGCAGACTATTCAATGCAAACAAACAAACAAACAATCAAATCTTTCCTCTTTATAATATTAGTATAGATGTATCTACCTACCTAATAAACGAGAAAACCTAAAAAAACATGACTTTTACACATGATCCGATACATACTAACTACATAATATAAGTTAGTAATATTAAAACCCATTATTTTTATGTGATGATGTATCAAATTAACAACTGTCGGATTTTTTTATTTTATATGTGCTATAAGACCTTGCTTCTTGCCAAATTTCATGATTCTAGGTCAACGGGAAGTACCCTATAGGTTTTGATTCCCTTGTGAAATCTCAAAATAAGCGAACATAAATATGCGACATAAACGGTGCTATCTTTTGATCGCGTTGACTTACAAGTTTGATTTATTCGCAAGTAAAAGAAACCGTAGACCCGAGTATTTGATTATAAGTAAATTTAAATGTTTACCTCTACGAGTTCTTGAGAAAAAGTTTATTGACAGACGGACATACGGGCAGACGGACAGACGGACAACAAAGTGATCCTATAAGGATTCCGTTTTTTTCTCTTGAGGTACGGAACCCAAAAAACACATAAAATTAAGTAGCGTCGTAGCTCGTAACCCTTTGCTCTTTGTAGCTTTTCGTAGCTACTCGTAGACCTTTGTGGGATGTTATAGTCAGATACAAATATTTGAATGGGACCTGTTATAAACAATGAAATCTGAAATCAATTTTCCTAATAAAAATACCACAGGAAAAATAAACACGTGTTAAATTGAGAAGCTTCTCCGCCTTTTTATCGTCAGTTAAAAAGCAAACTCTTCAAATTACCTGCCATAAAAATCATGGCAACACCCTTCTTATGTTTTTGCTCGACAACTACTTTCTCAATTTGCTTGTACAAGCTTGACGAAAATATTGATTTCAAGTCTTTAAATCTACACGCGAAAACAATCCTTAATATATTAGATTAAGATTCAAAATGCAATTTTTGTACTGTATCATTTTCCACAGAATTAGTAAGTAGATGATTAATCTGTATAATTTGTATTGTGTCATTGGACGGATCGGATTCCGCCAAATTCATACTAACTACTTATTAAGCTGTGATAAATTGCCATAGATTAGTAAGAAGCAAAGTATTATTGGTAAGTAGTTTGTGTGAAATGGGCAGGTTCTGATCCATCGGATGCATACGAGACGGACTAGCGAAGCACAGGACAAATTTTAAAACGGCACAGCAGCGGCAAGTGCTGTACGGCACTTGCTACTGCCTCGAAATTGTTGGTACTATAGAGACTTTTTTGTTTGGGGCTCTTGTTGCCTTCCAATATAGTCAAAACAACATAAAGAAAGACAGGGTCCAGACACACGATGTGAAATGCCAAGGGCGTGGCAATTTCTTCGTAAGGATGGTAAAAAGCATGCGTCAGCGGAATGCTTTGGTTAAATTGTTTTATCCATATTTCATACGCAATTTAAGGTAATAAAAAATAAGTAAGTTCATGGACATTGGCTAGTTCTATTTCCATCAAATGCCATTGCTGAATGCATTGTTGAACGAATGGCTTAATTTTAAACTGTATGATCACAAGTATTAAGTTTACCTATAGTTTCGTTTTTAGATAACATTTTTTTTTACAAATAAACGATAATCTATTATGTCTATGTACAAGTAAAGATCCAGCTAATTGACGATAGCTTGAATACATATTGTTGATCTGACCTACATAAAACTTTTTAGGAAATAGTATTTCAATACAATTTAAATTTAAATATTTATGAGCAAAACTGGTCCTGGAGTTGCAATACATAAAAGGATATTAAGGGTCACGGTTTAGGGCAAACAAATAATAATATTATAATTATGTAGGTTTTTTTTCTTCTTTGCTCTTGAGAGGATTTTGGCGGCGCACGTCTTGTGCATTTGCCAATGTCAAATACTGAAAATATTTTCAAGTTTCATTAAATTTAGCAAAAAAGTCATAGTTACAGTCACGGTCAAGTCCAAGTAATGCCCTAGTAAAGTAGTGGAGACTTTACTAAAAGCTTCTATGTAGTTTAGGAAACAATATGAAATAAATGTTTCTCCTCATTAATTATAACTTCCCACACTCAATTACGTTCACGAACACTTAACACTCATAAACACACAAGTTTAGGAAAATAATACAATCAGGTGACATGTTTTTTTCACGTTGGTGCCAAAATTGATTATGTAGCTTAGGTATATCAGAGCCATAGTTTGATACCATCTTGCGTGGTCCATATAAGTCTGTGACGTAGATGGATTATACAAGAAGGTTGACAATAACGTGAATTTAGTGGCTAAGGACTGTGAGCTACGGTCGCGTGCAGTGGGCCGGGATCCGGGGCATTGATATTAATATCTGTCGCAAATAGTGGATATTATTGTGTACTATTAGACTGTATTTTCAGTCGAAGCGGGCAGTGGAGGGACAGCGAAAGCAGGACGATGACGCAAAGTCAAAAAACGGGTACTGTGTTTTATGTGTATGTTCCCAATTGGAATTATCTTTAGGTCATCATCATCATCATCATCATATCAGACTATCATGTTTCCACTGCTGGGACTCAGGCCTTCTCTCAGGGAGAGAGAGAGAGAAAGAGAGAGGGAGAGAGAATCATTAACACTGGCGGTACTACGAGTTATCTAATCTTAGGAAATCAGAGCATAATATGAAACAGCTGATATTTTTCTCGTAAATTCAGGTAGTAAAGTTTCTTCATAATGATAAGTACAAAACTTTCAGCACCTCTGTTTAACACTGTATACGTAAATATACATACAATTCTTACTATTTTCACACATAGCTACAAAAATCACTCTTATATCAAAGGAAAGGTCAAGCAGCTATATCAAAGATATATATTATACTGGTACGTGAATGAAATATATAGGGCCAATAATAAACCCCTACTGCCCTAATAACATTTCTGTAAGATATACCAACCCTTAAAAAATAATAAAACTTCGCGTACCATTTAACAAGGTGCGTATTTTATGAGCTCACGGGGAGGTTTTTATTATTCGAGTCTGAAAAGGAATAAAGGTTCTCGTTTGTTAAAGTAAGTTTTAATCTTTTTTAATATTGAATTATAGGCTTGCGCTTGACTGATGCTTCCCCTGATGTTAAGTGATGATGCGGTCTACGATGGAGCACGCTTGCCTAGAAAAAACCGATTCACTCGCGACTTGAAGATATAGATTATAACTAACGGGGAACACTTAGATAAGGAAGTATAATAGAATATAGTAGATCGTTGGGGAACAATAATAATTCTTATTTTCTTACTTACTTCAATGTACATCATCATCATCATCATCATCGTGTCATCATTTCAGCTGTAGGACGTCCACTGCTGGACATAATATGTCTCCCCCATCGATCTCCAAAAAGGCCGGTTGTAAGCGGCCTGCATCCAGCGTTTCCCTGCGGTGTCTTTTAGGTAGTCAGTCCATCTCGTGGGTGGATGTCCTACGCTGCGCGTACCGGTCCGTGGTCTCCATTCGAGAACCTTTTGGCCCCATCGGCCACCTGTTCTGCGTGATATGTGCCCTGCCCATATATTATTGGAATAAGACCAATTTAAATAATAAGGATTTTTATTTGTTTTACGACTGGTAGCATTTGCGCTTTACTATCTAGCGGCACCTGGTTCAGTCCTCGTCCCTGCCAATCACTTATTTAGTACTTAAATGCTTTATGTGCAGTTTCGATGCCACTGCTCAAAAACGATGAAAGAAAACATCGTGAGAAAAAAGAGGTATTGGCATGGCACAACTTTTCAATCGACAGCTTTTTTCTGCTTATAGCAAACCTTTTAGAGCACCTTATTATGCACAAGTAACTTGTGCGACCCTTTCCGTTGCAGAGTTTTGACTGATTCTTTAGTCGTGCAAAGTAAATTTCGAGGCTTTTTTCAACCCCTCCTCTTCGCTTGATAACGTAAGAGCACGAAGGCGTAAGTGCAATCATAGGCAATGTATAGTGGTCTATTTTTAGAATATAAGCAACACTTTGCGATACAACCCTTGAGATACAAGATATACTAAAATTGTTGGCAAAAACAAATGCGTTTCATCCCTAACAGGACCTCAGTGTGGAATTAAACAAGCCGTGGTATCCTACTTGGGAGACTGCTAGACTTGAAAGCTTGAGGACGCGAGTTCAAATCCCGGGCCCGTACTAATGAGTTTTATGGAATTTATGTACGAATTTTCATACCACTGGCTTTTCGGTGAAGGAAAACATCGTGAGAAAACCTGCGTACGTACGGAGAAGAAATTCAATGGCGTATGTGAATCCACCAACCCGCAACTGGGCCAGCGTGGTGGATTGGCCCAAGGCCCAGTCACCCTCTCGGGAATAGGCCTAAGTCCAGCAGTGGACTATTAAACGGCTGATTAATCTGATAATGTTAAGTTTGCCGTGATAATTTTCAATTCTTACTTACCAAAATTCGTTGCGTGCCTAAATTTATCATTTATGTTAAAAGTTAATCACGTTAATCAACATTTTAGTTGTGATCTAAGTTAGTGTCCAGTTTCAACTTTGGATCGAGTATACACTACGTCTTATACATAGCACCAACACTATGGGCATGTTGCTTCATGAAACTTTAGTTTCAGTTTACGTATGGCACGAAGTACAAGCGGATCAAACTTAAATACGGAATATAAATAAAGAAAAAAAAAAAAACATCTACAATTTCGGAAAAACAAATTCGGAAGAGGGCTCGTCACTTTTAAACCGGCGGGACAGATTTTGATCAACCATATTAAGAAACAGCAAAGAAACCTGTGTTCAATTTAAAAAAAAAACTAATTCAAATTGGTCCAGACGTTTTGTAAAAACATAGTATCACACATACACAAAGACACTTCTGACCTCAAACCTGACCTGACCTGACCTGAGTAGCTACTTGCAACTTCTACTTGCTACTTTTACAACGCATCGTCTGCAAGCGCCCTTACTCCGCACCTTCTCCGTTATGTTAAGGGTAAAACTTTTTATTCGATCAATTCGAATATTACCGATGCATTTTTTTTTAGTAGATACCTATTTTTGCACCGGACCAATTTTTTTTTATTTTTGTCTAATAAGTGGCCTTATTATCTTTTTCACACATTTTCAATATTGACATAATAAAATTGTTTTACACAATTTACTATTATCCATTCCAAAGATAATTTCTATAATAATAATTTATTTAATATTATATATTTTTTTTCACTCAGTCATTCTTTATCTTCAAAAATGTTGTAATTGACAGGCACATTTTCTATGTAGATCAGATTCTTAATTGGAGTGGCACTGAAACAAAGATGGACCGATTCCATCGACGGCCCACAGCCGCTTCGACCCATACAATCTATCGTCCAGACTAATCCTGCTTTTTTCCTTCCAGCGTCTACGAAAGCCACCCAGCTCTTTGAACCACCAAAGCATAGCTCTCAGCCGCGGTACACACGCGTGTAGTGGACGGAGATGACAACACTAGTGGTTCCAAATCTTAGACCCGCAAAATCTTATGCATTACGCCATTCACGTACATTATTGACAAGAACACAATACAGCAAGTTCCGAGTGTGTCAGTTCGTAACAAGTTATAGTCAAACTTGTATTGACTCCCAAACTATTATACTCTCTGTATACCCGTACCTATTATGTGGTGCCATTACTGTAATTATCAGCCTTTCATGTTCCCACTGCTGGGCCACAGACCTTCACACAGAGAGAGAATAGGCCCTATACAACTTTTTTACTACCATGCTGGCCCAGTACAGTTTGGTTTATGTCTATAAAATTTTGAGGTTGTGATGTTTTTCCTCATGATGTTTACCTTCACTGTTTTAAAGCGATGGGTAGGTACTAAATAAGGGATTGATGCAGGGCCGTGGATCGAACAGAGTGCCACCAGAGTGTAAAGCACACATAGCCACATATGCTGCCATTCGGCCATCAATCGCTCACATTGCCATTACTGTGGCGGCATGCAATAAAGCATTTGGCTCGAACGTAACATATGTGACTCAAGGCAAATTAGAGGCGTACCATACGTGTCAACGCCTTATTGCTGTCTAGGCTTCAGAGGCTTGGATAGTTGTATTTATTTACGTTATTTGCTTTGCCTTCCTGATGCTAAGTAAAGGTGTGGTCGAAGATGATAAACACGCCTACCCTGGAATGGCAAGTCGCTCTCACTTCGAATAGCAGGGATATTTTATATGGAAACATCACAGCTGTAATGAAAACAATAAGTTGAAAATTATGTATTTCCACGCAACTTTTCAAGAGCATGGAATTCAGATTTTGTTGCAATAAAGTTAGATTGCGCTCCTTTTAAAAGTAGAAAAGTACATAACTTAAAGTACTTAGCTTCAGAGAAATGAGACGGACAAACTTATCTAAAGAGTTGGTTAAAAGAAGGTACTTACATTTTTCAACAGTTGGCTTGGTTGGCTGTCAATTTTATTAGAATAAACTGTGAGAATAAACGACGATGGCATCGATTCTGATGTCATCATTATCATCATAATTTCAGCCATAAGCTCAGCTGGATGCAGGCCGGCTAGAAGCGGCCTGAATCCAGCGTAATAAAAAATGCTAAAAAAAACCCAGCAGCAGTTGGATGTCCAGCGGTGGACATCCTATGGCTGAAATGATGGTGATTATAATTATATTAATAATAATTAACAAGGTACTAATAAAACTTGAAACGTTTGATGTCATTCGTAGTAATTACCTTCCGTAGAATTATTTACATTCTGTTCAAATATAATAAATTTCATGTTTATTAAATGATATTTCACTTTGTAAATAATTGTTCTTTGTACAATTCATTGTAAACATTCCGTCTTTATTTCATCCAAGATAGGTGGGGATTAGCGCTGCCATCAACTAAAATACCGACACCGGACAAAAAATGTTAATACCCTGGAGATCTTGGCCGGTATCGCAATTTTTTCTTAGACGCCCTTGAAACAAATAACGAAAAAAATACACGACGTTTTTCTTAGTTTTTTGTCACTTGTTGTTTTTTTTTTCTTCCCAATATATTTATTTATTATATTTGGAATAAACTACTTTTATTTTATTTATTTATATTTATATTTGATGACATGTTGATCATCTCGTTTGTTGTGTGTGCATTATATTGTGTTGTAATATATCTATTAATATATTATAAGAGATGTGCAATACGAGTTTACCTCGTCATTTCAATTTTTGGCTGACTTTTTAGTACATAACGAATATTATATACGCATTTTGTATACAAGATGCTTACGGTTATCCGCCACCTCGCCTCATGTTAAGCGATGATGGGTAGATATTACAAATTTAGAAAAAATATCGCATTAAATAGAAATTTTGATGAAAATAAATTTTTGCCCATTCAATCCTCTTCTAAAGTATAATTAAGACTATTTGACTGACTTCAGTGAGACTACTAGAAACAACGAAGATATAAACGACCAGAAACTTCCTGCTAATTCAAAGTTTTACTCTCACGTAAACTCGGGGCTGTTTAGGAAACATAATTTTATAGCTACTCAAATCCAATACACATTACCATGAATCCTATTACACGGTTACCCGAAAACAATGATTAGATTTATATCGGGACCCGATATTACAAATGAAGAGCTCGTTGAAGCGTATGTACTTAGTTATTTTCCATATTGCTTACTACCAACATGCGTAGGATGATAACGATTAGAGTTTATGTACATACCTATTCCTACTGAATATAATAATATGAGAAAGATGCTGTTCACTCGATAAAGTTGTTTTTTAATGTTTACAACAAACTCTAGGTCACACACATACGCAAGCATAGAAATTAAAGAAGTTGATTTAAGAAGGTTCTAATGTTTTAAAATAAAAATACTCGAGAAATATCTAAGATATAGACAATATTCATGATATTATGTAGATATTCCTTTATGAGTTGTATTAGTTATTTTAAGAGTGCGCATTTCTTCAAATTTTTACTATGCACCAATAGAGCCGTGTTATCTGCGGAGTCCAAAACCCAGCAGTAAGGTTAGTATACATAGGCCATTAACATAACTAAGAAACAGATTAATCCCCAACACGCTACCCTGCAGGGCACCTTGAAACACGTCTTCATACTAACAACTCCTTCTATTTTGACCGAATGATCCTCTCCGGACCTCTAATTCCTATGCTTGCTATTTTATAAAATAAGAAAGAGATACAAACAGTGTAAAAGGCCTTTGATAAGTCTATAAAAATACTTACTAATATTATGTTTTTGACATCTAGTTACCATACTATGTTGTTTTTCAGGTCAAGTACTGCATCCACCGTAGATTTCTTTTCAAAATTAGTATTGGTTAAAATGCCACGGCATAGCTTAATTAGCTTTTAGTGCTCACTAAATCTACGCTTTGGATAAACCTATTCCAATTTTGCATTTTGTAACTGTTTCCCACTTCGCTATTCCAGTTCCGCGTTTCGTAACTGTTTCCCATTCATTTTGTTTCCCAATGCATCTAATTAATTTGATCGCATAAACTACAGTCGCCTACAAACACACAAGCACTAATTAGATTTAAATTTCCCTTACCACATACCACAGCCACAGACCAAAAGCTTGGTCGAATGACATCGCGAAGACAGCAGGAAAGCAGTTGACGAGACTGGCACACATTGACTTATAATTATTATTTACTTCATAAGAACAACTCAGTGGTAAACAAAAGTATATTGCTTTCCTATGTAAACCTAGTTAGTTGTACGCCAGTGGTCATCGTGCTTGAGAACGATGCGACGTAGTAGAGATTTCGACAAATGGCGCTAATATTTGACCTTTTGACACGCAAATTTTTATCAAACTCCTTGCTCAAAACGCGTTTCCAGGCCTTTATAGATTCTATTTCAGCGTACGAGAGCTTCTTTTGCTCTGAGCGCTTCAGTAACGCTATTACTCGTTACTCGTTAACTTTCGTACTTGTTAGGTTAGGTGTATATAGAGCTCAAAAATTAGGCTTAGAAATCACAGCGGAACAGGCCTGGGGCCTTATTGTGTCAGTCTGGTGGCAATGTTGAACGCGTGCTATCCTACTCACGCCAAGGTACCCACAATGCGAGTAAGGGCACGTTAATACCAGCCACTGAGAGCACTTCTTTGACTATTTTTAAGTTTGGCGACTTCACGTGTCTCAAAGTTACGATTCTCAAAGTTGAGTTCAAATAGTAAGGGATATAAACATGCACAAACGGAAATCAATGGTCCGAATATTGTATTCGAAAATCGGATTGTAACCGGTAACCGGATAATTCAGTTCACACCCAGTTCACATTATAGATGCAGATGGATGGTTTTTACTCATTGATTTTATTTTATTCTCGCATTTTATTTCAACTGTCTTTAAGATTAAATTTTGTTTACTTGTCTCTGACAGTTGATTCGCAGAATATTGATGCGTTATAGACATTGATTCGAGTGATGTTAATCTCATTTCTCGCATTTAGTTTAATAATAATAATTGTTCTTAAGAACGTATTTGGTTGTTTCTCCGCACATTGCGTTTTTTGGTACTTCCATGCGTACTTTGGCTAATATGTGTTTGTCTGGAAAGACTATAGGACTATAGACAATAGACTTTAGAGTCGAGGTAATCTTATTTATTTATTTGACCTAATGCTATTGTTTTTCTTTTTGGGCTGCAGTTGATGCGTTTTATACGTTTTATACTTAGTGTAATTATTTCTACACTATGTATTAACCTAACATTAATTTTATTAAATTGCCCGCCATGTTAGAGCGTCCGTTAGTTTAAATTTAGTGTGACGTCATTTTAGTTTTCGTATTCTTCTCAGTAAACCTTTCCAATTGATACCCAAATCATGAGGACGCATAAAACATAACTAGTCTGTCATATTGGATATAGAATGACGTCATGGATTGTCATCCAAACCTAACGTGTATGAAAAATTTCAGTACCATCGGTTGTATAACTGTTTTAGAATTCTTTTGCAAGATTTGACCTAAACTAACAAGGCAAGTTAATTTGTATATGACGATTTCTAGTGTAATATTCTGCTTTTACGTCACTTCGAGTACAATAATGTCCATGTAATTTGTAATTTTTTCCAAAATTCTTATTGTACTCGAAGCGACGTAGAAGTGGAATTACCGTAGAAATTAGTCATATACAAATAAAAACGCACTTCCGCAAAGTAACGCCAGATTCAATCAACTATTTAAGCAAGTTAAATATAAAGCTTGTAAAAACAAAAAAAAAAACTACAGCGCATAAAAAATAAAGTAACCAAGTGTCGTCTCGCCATCAATCTCAGCGGATTACAGAGGTCACCGCGAACTAACTAATCCAGACCAATGATAGCCGTCCCTTTCGATGTATGGGCGTGCGAAAAAGATACAACACAGTGTAGGCTTGTAGCAGTGACCAAGCTTCAATTGATGATTTTAATAAAAATAAATAAAATATACGTAATTTTTGTGAAATCTCTCAGATTTGTACGCCTAATAACTAGGCAAAAAAAAATGTGACTAATATTGCATAAACACCTATTGTGCATGCGTTTTTAAACGTTAGTATTTTGAATTATTATAGCAAAACGGCTTACACTCACTTTATATATTATATTTTTGTGTTTATTTATTTTATTTAATAACATAGTCATTGTTAAAAACAATAGAACGACAAAATAATACAATATGTACAAATAGGTCACAAAACCGACTTCAAAACGAGTGTGTGCTCGAATGAAATTGTTACTATTGCCAAATAAAGAGCCGCATTGAAGAAAAAAAACAAGTTTATAAAAAATGGGCGCACTTTATGGTCTTGTTTTACTTATTAAAAGAGAAACAAAAAAATAAAAATGCAGGTCAATTTGAAAACCTCCTTCCTAAAGTCGGTTATAAACGGTAAACTCTTTATGTTGAACAAAACTCTATTTTTAGCCCCCAATACAAAAAGAGGGATGGATTATAAGCTCTTTATGTTGAACAAAACTCTATTTTTAGCCCCCAATACAAAAAGAGGGAGGGATTATAAGCTCAACGTGCGTGTCTGTGTATTTAATTTTGTAGATTTATGTCTGTCGGTGGCATCGTAGTCTCTAAACGACTGAATTGATTATGATTTATTAAATTTTTGTTTGAAAGGTGACTTGACCGAAAGTCTTCTTAGCTATGATTCAAGAAAATCTGTTCAGCCGTTTGAAAATTATAAGTTCTCTAATCGGGGGTTAAAAAACACATATTATTTATTATATACATAGCTAAGTCACTATTTCAATCTATACTGCAGTATCTCACAGCTAACAGTGTTTGTGTGTTTGTGTTTTATACTGTTGTATGGTCAACGTCCTGATTTTTTCTATGGAGGTACATAAATTGGATTCCCAATTTATTTTACTTCAGGCCCTTTTTATAGTTGGTAGTTGGATTTGATTGTCGTGTTATTTGGTGAAAAGCTTGGGGTTTAGGGCTGGGTAAAGGTCAAAAGAACTAAAGACCTAAACCCAAACCTTAAAGGTTAGATAGCGTCAGATAATGACATTGGGCTGTGGTATTGGGTGTATGTTATTAGGTATTGGTATTTGTTAGTGTTTATTTTTTCATATTTTATATTCATTTAAGCAATAAACACAATATTTCAATTGTGTTTTTGGAGTGGTCGCGGAGCAGATTAATTCCAACCAATTCCAAAATTACGCAAAAAGTGTATTTTCAAAGGTGTGTTAATTGGTAGCACTAGATGTAAAAAAACTTCTTTCCTCTTTAGAGAATTTGTATGTCATACGTATTTTTTTTTTATCGCTGATAAGTCTGCTTTTGACCACCAACTCGCCTGTTGGTAAGCGACGATGTGGTCGAAGATGAAGCACGCAGACTTAGAAGATACCTATTCACTCTGGCCTTGAAAAGGCCCAGGTTGTGGTTGGCCCAGTGTCAAATATTGAAATATTTTCATGTTATCAAAAACAAACCATAGTCACAGTTAGAGTCAAGCAATGTTACAGACAATTCATACCCCAGTAAAGAGGCGGAAATAAAAAAAATCGGGTTTAAAGTTTTTTTTGTGGAGTTTTTTTTTTAATGAGGATAAAACCGCGTTTTACCACCAACTCGCCTGTTTGGAAGTGACGATGTGGTCGAAGAACGTCGAGTGGTCGAGTTGAAGCACGCAGACTTAGAAGAAAAAATTAGAAAAAGTACACACACTTAAATACTCTATTTCCATTCGTTTATTTGCTCTGAGAATCGTTTTTAAAAAGTTGCAGGATTTTTTTTTTTTTTTCAATTTGACTGAAGTATGTATATCGGGTACAACACTTACGTTCAGAAACCTAGTGAAAGATTTATAAGAATTCATGGTTATCATTATGCATTTATTGCAGCTTTCAGAGCAAATAAAAGAATGGAAACAGTATAGAGTACTTTCTCTGCTCTATCCCCCAAAGTACAATATAGTGGTCAAGAAATCAAATTCTCATTCGTTCGGTAGAGCTTCAGCGCTCTCTCGGGGCCGGAGAACTAATCCAATCTAGAGATCACGTACAGAATACACAGTAGGACAACTTGCTATTTATGTAGAAATAACTTAGAATTAACTAGAGTGCCAACTGGAAGAGTTTTGGCGCCAACATGAAAAAAACGTGTAGTCTCGTATTATTTTCCCATACTTGTGTATTTTCGAGTGTTATAATGGTGGATTATTATTTATTAAGTGTTGACGTGCTTGAGTGTGGGCAAGTGATATAACGCGGTGAAACATATATTTTCGGGTTGTTATCAAAGATCCATAAAAGCCTTTTGTAATGTCTCCACCTTTTTACTGGGGAATGATTTTGACTTGACCATGACTTACTTTGCTGGACTGTGACTGACTTGACAACATTTCATCGTAGTACTTGCTATTAAGTTAATATTTGACACTTGCAAATGCACAGTTGAAAAAACTAAAAAAACTGAATTTTTCGATAATTATGTATTAGTTTTAACAAAACTAGATAAATATGTCTTCATAACTGTACAAAATTAATCTTTATCAATATAAAAACCAACTTCAAACGAGAAAAGGCATGTTCAGGAGGTACTTAAAAGGAATGGCTATAGTGTGACAAAACACGGGCAGGCGAGACGCAGATGTCACAGGAGAGGGACTGACGTTGAGCGGCAGCTAGCTTTCATGCCTTACGTTAAAGGAGTAACGGATAAGGAAGGGACCTTGCTGAAGGAGTACTCCATCAAGACGGTGTATACCCCCTTATCTAAGCTGGCGAGGCATGTAAGGACACCGAAAGACGTTATTCCTTTCCAGACCCCTGGTGTGTTCAAGGTCGAGAGTAGCTGCGGTAGTTCCTACATAGGTCAAACCTAGCTAGCGAACCATAGCAGAAAGGATCAAAGAACATATCGCGGCCGTCAAAAATTGCCAGACACAGGAGTCGGCTATTGCAGAACATTTGCTTGAGGCGGGATTCGGTCACTGGATCGAGCTCCACGATCCGAAGGTCCTCTCCACTGAACGAAATTATTATTCAAGAATGGTTCGTGAAGCGGTTGAAATTAGAAAACATCGCAATTTCAACCGGGAAGATGGATTTAAGTTAGCGGCGTCATGGAATCCCATGGTAAGCAAGTGTATACTGTACAAACCGCGGTGTAGGTACTAGGACATCTACCGATACAGTCAGTGTTGTGTATCGTAGTGACAAACCTGCATATTTTTCAAGATCAAGTGAGGGTAGAGGATTAAAACACCCGCTCTTCTCGCCGGAATCACCCGAAGTTTTTAGTCAGCTCGTGACCACGGCCATTGTAACATGGTCGAAACGCCGAGCGAAAGGTACATATTTTTACCTAAATTAAATAATACATGATAAGTTCTGATAAACATTTAAAACATATTTTGAAGTATGTTTAACAAATGATAATTTTTACACTTAATAATTTGGCGTTATAACGTTGGCCTTTTGGAAAAACTCACAGTCACACAGCGGACAATGGAGAGAGCTATGCTCGGAGTTTCTTTGCGTGATAAAATCCGAAACGTGGATATTCGCCAAAGAACCAGAGTCATCGACATAGCTTTGCAAGGTGAAGTGGCAATGAGCAGGCCACATCGCTCAAAGAACCGATAACCTATGGGAAGAAATGTTTTGGAGTGGAGACCACGAACCGGAAGACGCAGAGTAGGGAGGCCTCCCACTAGATGGACCGACGACATTGTGAGAGTCGCGGGCATCTAGTGGATGCAAAAGGCAGGATGTCGTTCAGTGTGGAGGTTAAAGGGGGAGGCCTATGTTCAGCAGTGGACGTCTTCTGGTTGATGATGATGATGATGAATTGCCATACTGCTTTTTCTCTATGAACGTTAAGTAGTCTCTGTGGTGGAGTGTACAAAGGGATTGACCGCCAATGTTCAGCCAGTTCGACTGTACGTGAGGGCTTTTATCTCTACCTTTACATTTTTTATTTCGTAGAGTTAGAATTTCACTATCAGTCTGTAGAGAAATAAAAGTGTCTAGATTTAACCCCTTTTAAATATTATCTAGGGATTAAAGAAATTGAATAACGCTTTTATTATAAATGCAAAATGTGTTTATTATTTGTTTTCTTTATACGGTCATTGGCTTGCATTTGACCGCCATCACGACTGATGTTAAGATCGCGCTCACCGGAGCTATTTTTTCGCACATTTTCAAAGATACAATTTTGCTGAGACGAATTAAAAAACGATTAGGGATTTATTTAAAACTAGTAGGCCGCCCCGGTTTTGCACGGGCGAAGCCGGGATATAATTATAGCCTATGTCAACCGGGGATAGTGCAGCTTCCCGTCAGTGAAATAATTTTTAAAATCGGTTCTGTAGTTTTGGGGCCTATTCAATGCAAACAAACAAACATACAATCAAATCTTTCCTCTTTATATATTAGTATAGATATAGACTAGTATAAATATAGAAAACAGTGAATAAAAAAAATTTGTGATTGAATTTAGAACACACCAACATAATATTCGATCTCCATCTCAATGCTATTCAACCTCCTTGCGCAAAAAATACTCAATAGAAACTCATTATATATTTTTTTTATCTCGTAGTCATGGTATAAAGTATAGGATAGTATGCAACTCTTGAATAAAACGAATTTATACCAAGGGCTATGAATCACTCCCGTCGCTCAGGATTCTAACACTTGAATCACTCCTTACGGTTGTGATTCAGTCGCTTCATTTGCTTGTTATTTTAGCGGAAGAGATAGAAAATAAAACGGTGACGACAACGACGTTGTTGTTGATTATACAACAAGTAACAAATAGGAATTTGACTGAGTTAGATCTCAAGCAGCGAATGATTCTAGAGTAGAATTCAGATCGTAGCCAGGGATTCTTGATAAGAATCCTGAGCGGAGCGAGGGAGTAATCAACGCAGATGTAACCGCAGGGCGCAGCCGATACATATAATTATGTATTGCAAATTTTGGAACTGATAGTTAAGACAATTAGAAGTAAGTTAAATCTACTTCCAAGATTTGATTAACACTGTTAGTTAGTTGTTAGTTTTTTTAACATGGCAAGTGCCTTTATTAACTAAACAAAATACAAGCTAACACTACAAATACAGTTAGACTGCTCATAGACCGTTGAAGGTCTAAAGACAATCCAAATGCTCGCTATCAGTTGGCAGCGTGCTCAGCAGGCGGCATTACCACGATGAATGGCAATACTTAGGTATGCGTTGTTAGTTATAACTGAAACTATTATAAAACGTGAAAAAATTACTTATACCTAATTCATTATTAATTTGAAAAACATGCTAATTTAAGGCCCTAATTAATGTGATTACGAGACACAATTCCACTTTTCAGACTCCAACACACCATTCAATGGACAAACAAGACTATTTCAGCCAAAAACTTTTGTTGGGCGGGATTCCTTGAAATTCCGACACCGGAAGTGGATCGGGTTTCCGAATCCGCCGGAAATGAGCGACCGGAAACGGCGGCCAACGGTTACGGGTGCTGGAGGTGTTGGTAAACATAGATAAGTTATTCATCATCATTATTAGCCTATCATGTTCCCACTGCTGGGACACAGGCCTTCTCTTAGAAAGAGAGAGAGAGAGAGAGAGAGAGAGAGGATGGGCCAAACTTCTCCTTATTGTCGTATGTCTTTGAAGTTCTTGGATTCACCGGTTTCCTCACGATGTTTTCCTTCACCGTTTTTGAGAATTGGCATCAAAACTGCACATAATGTATAAGTCATCGGTACGGATATTCGGAAAGTTTAAAACCATGGTTCGTGTGCGCTTGCTTTCGTTAATATATCCACAGTAACTCGTTCACTGGTCAAGTGATGACATTATGGTACTGAGACGTAGTCCTTAATAGTTGGCTTTTTGGAAATACTCAGTCACTCAGCGGGTAAAGGAGAAAGCTATGCTCGGAGCGCTCGGAATTTCTTTGCGCGACAGAATCCGGAACGAGGATATTTGCCGAAGAAACACTGTCACTGACATAGCTATTAAAATTTACAAGTTGAAGTAGGAATGGGCAGGCCATATCGCTAGAAGAACCGATGTCAGATGGGGAAGAAAGGTTCTTGAGTGGAGACCATGAACTGGAAGACGCAGCGTACGTAGGCCTCCCACTAGATTGTCCGAAGACATCGTGAGAGTTGAGGACATCTAGTGGACAGTGGATGCAGATGGCATGCTGTAGTTCAGTTTGGAGGTCTAAGAGGGAGGTCTTTGTTTAGCAGTGCACTTCTTCTGGCTGATGATGATAAACTCGTTCACTCGCGATAGTGTTTCAGTAGGTTAGTGCTAATTGTACTTCACGTTTTCGAGTTATACAGGACGATCGTGTGACTGTGGATTTCACTTCACTTTTTTGAGTGAGCGAGTTAAGAAGATAAAAATTAAGTAAATGCTAAAGGTGAAACTGAAGGTACTTAAAACGCTTCCATTTATTATTATTTTCTGAGTCAGATACCGATCGTCACAAATAGTCAAACGAAAACTTGTAACAGCTACACTGGTTCAAAGCTGTCTAACACACGTTCAAATTATAACTAATAAATCTTTCTACCTTTCTGAATGTCTCTAAAAAACAACACATCGGGGCTTGGCAAAAATAAGGGCGCTTACACAATTATACACTTCAGAGGAACAATGAAAGATTAAGAAGTTCCTCTCTGAAAAGATTTCTTCTTACTTTTTTGTATGCTAACTTTTTTCATTGATTAAAAATATCAAAGCGTTTACGTTTTTGCGATATGCTGGTTACTGAAAGTAGGTGAGAGATTATTTTATCATTGTACTGGCTGTTATAAGTTTAACATGTCATCCAAACGACTTACTAAAGTTTGATATTATAGTATTTTTTCTTTGAAAGGTGATTTAATTTTATTTAAGCTGATTTTGTTCGCTATCTAACAACTGTATGTGAATTTAATAATATTATGCAATAATTTATTGTGTATTGAGCTTTAGATTTTTTATTTATTTAAAGGAGACTTGATTGAGAGCGTTTTTAGCTATGGTTTAAATCTTTTCAGCCGTTTAAAGATTAGTTAATTTGTCAGATTGTTTAATTTGTTTGTTTGTTTGTTAGGGAGTCTAAGTAATTCATTTTTTTTTTACATAAACTTTCAATCTCCTTTTTCCCTTTTTAAGGTTCCGAACCTAAAAAAGAACCCTTATAGAATCATTTTGCTGTCCGTCTGTTCGTCTGTCCGTCTGTGCGTCTGTTCATCTGTCCATCTGTCCGTCTGACCGTCTGTCCGGCTGTACGTCTGTCAAGAGCCTTTTTCTTAAGAATCCGTAGAGGTATCATGTTAAAATTTATAACAAATACTTGGATCTATAGTTTCTTTCAGCTATGAAAAAACAAACTTGTAAGTCAACGCGATCAAAAGATATGACCGTTTAGTTCGCATATTTTGCGTATTCACAAGGGAATCAAAACCTATAGGGTACTTTCCGTTGACCTAGAATGATAAAATTTGTCAAGGAGCAAGGTCTCACAGCACATATAAAGGAATAAATCCGAAAGTTATTAATTTGCACATAATGATATATCATACAAAAACTGTTTTGTGATTACCAACTTACATTTTGTAGTTGGTATGTATGGAAGAAGCTTATTGTCAACAACAAAGTTAAGTTTGTCTTTCAATATTTCAGCTTTTTTTCATCGTTTTTTTTTTGTTTGGCTATTCGCTCCGAGGGTTCCTTCTAACAGAACCCTCACAGCAAGAGTCCTACTCGTACTTGTCCATTTTTTTTTTACTGGTGCTTGTAAACACAAGTAGAAGTGAGAACAAATCCGCGAACAAGTATACTGATAGTAATTAACCCTTAACTAAACCAATAAATCTAGGGGAATCACCAGCAGCCTGTTACAGCAAGATTATGCAGAGCCCGCCCATACATTGTTAAAGTTTTAATGACGTCACTGACCTGAATTTCAATATTCATGACCGTAAACCTTTGGGTTTGAGGAGACGTAGAAGGCATGAATGACGCTGTTTTAGCAAAATCTGTCAGCGAACCTTTAGCTAAAACACATTTTGCTAAAACTATTTAGGCACCGAATGCCACCAAATAGCAGTTAGCGCAATGAAAATAGAATCAAAGTTTTTACGGGGTTTCGTAATATCAACCACAAAGCGGTGTCAATTTTTCATGTCCACTCTGCCAGTGTGATAGAAAAATGGGCAGGAAAATGGAAAATGAAATTATCCGAAACAGACTCTCCGAAATGTATCCGATAAAAAACGATAGCCAAAGCAACTTTGTGCCAAAGCTCAAGACTCAAGAAGCTTAGTCTGAACTAGGGATTCATTGCTGATGAGCTCCTTGGCACTTTTCTCAACACCCCAATTTAGCTGTTACAAGCTGGTACTTGGTAAATTTTTGTTTATGGTATCAACCATTGACATTCCGCTTACTACTTCTAAAATCAGCGCTAACCACTTCTAGAGTCACCATAGACCATCTATACGACCACAGAAAAGAGAAGTAAATAAAACGGAAATGATAAGGAAAATCTGTCGCCAGGCACTATGACAGAACCTTGCTTGAACATTCTAATTTATGTCAACGCGTCGAACTCCGCATCCAAAAAACTTGGACCTTACCTTTTTGGGTTAGGTCTCAAAGTTCTGTACTCATCATAGTTCCTAACTGATTTTCAATGACTGACGTTTCGTTTAAATATGGGTGCAACTGGGAACAAAAAATGCCTTGACAACCGTTCGAATTTAAAAAAAAAACTGCATATTATATATTGATTCTTAAGCTTTTGCGAACATTCATCTCCTAACTAGTGTGTCTATGGTTGCAATCCTACGAGGTTCGGTGATAGCCGTTAGAGTGGGTACTCTGTCGGGTGAAAAGGGACTAAGTTCGAGCGAAGAACTTAGTTTGTGTGAGTAAGAGAAAACTGCGTGCAAGTTTTGTTATTAAAACACGTATACATAATACTTATTTACTTACAAAATACTTATCGTAACTTAAAACATTAGATCAACCCTTATCAGAATACTTACGATGTGACTGGAAAATTAAGGGACCTCAAAATACAATCTCGGCCTATTTTAGGTAAATTTTTAAAATCTATGCTAGAATTAATACAATATGTTAGAACTACCCAGATTATATCTTTTAGGAAACAAGGTTGTTCCAATCCTTGGCCATACGGATTCATCATAATCATAATGAGCCTTTTAACAGTCCACTGCTGGACTTTTAGCCTACCCCCCGAAAGGATGATTGGGCCATATCCACCACGCTGGCCCAGTGCGGATTGGTGGATTACGGATAAGAAACGTAGAATTAAAACTGATTCAGTAGAGCGAAAACACAAATGTTCAATCCGGAATATAGTAGTTTAGTAGTTTTTACGCCGATTAAGAAACCACTATTATACCACTACTTGGTAATTGAAAATATCTGCTAAAAGAGCTGCTAAAAAAAAGAGTGCTTCCTCAAATGGACTTCTCAAAAGAGTCATCACTACCCAGAATTATAAAGAAAAGCTTTTGTTACTCTGAAACATGCTTACTTTTGTTCGTTTTTCTTTTAATAAGACTTACACGAGTCCAAAGTTGTGTAGGCGAACTATTTTAGTACCGATTCAGGTCTCAAACAAATCATAGTTTTGGCAAGCTTTGATAGAAAAACCGTAGTGGGTTGAATTGGCAGGATTTACTAAGTTTGTGTTAAAAAATTTACTGTTCCATTGCTGATTTAATAAAATGTATCTTATAAATATTCACGTTTTTTTTTTTATTTAAACTTAGAGTAGACTATACAATTTGAACTAAACTATATTCCTAAATATGTTATATTATATACACAACATGTTTTTTTTAATGCAGTACCATTACCAAATGGTGGTAAAATAATTTTATTGTGGTCTACCATTTTCTTTGTCAAGATCGCTAGAGCAATTTATGGAGAGAGCCAGTGGCATCAATTCTGATGTGCTCTAAACTAAATTTGACAGCTTTAATTGTTGCCACCCTTCTCTCACATATTAAAATGAAAAGAGAGGCAGATAATTTTAGTCCTGTCAGATTGGTTTAGTTTAGTGAGCGGTATGACAGAATCAACGCCATTATGCTCGGCGTTTTTCTAAGTCATAGTATCCGGAATGAAGTTATTCACCAGAGATCAAAAGTCACCGACATAGCTTAGAATTAAAGTTTATGTGTTTGTTTTGTCTTTTTTTGCACTAAGTATAGCTACGTTTTTTCGTATTGTTTCCAAAATTCGTTTTAACTAATTTTGAAATCGGTTCTTTAAATTGATAATTATTTTGGTGAGAACTCGTAGAGTGCGTGACGACCCGGTTCAAATCACTAAACAAATAGATATATACATTTAAACATAAGATTTAATGTAAATTGTACGCGGAACGCAATTAAGTCGGCACAGGCGTGGAATGGGAATCTAATGAATACTTAAAGAAACCATTTTATCGGGAAATGCTTTAGGGACGGAATGAGATTCACGAACGATGATAATTTAGATATACTTATCCAGTGCTTATTATTGATACCGTTGATACGGGCCGATCTTTAAAATCTTAATTTTCACCATAGCTTTAAGATAGACAGATAAATTCTTTATTGTTCACACCACAAATTGCATACACACGATAAAACTGCTTAAAAACTAGTGCAACAATCGGCGGCCTTATCGCTAAAAATTATCTCTTCCAGGCAACCTTAAAAGACCAATACACTCCAAAAAAATACCCTCAATAAAAAAGCTGACAATCTTCAAACGGCTGAACCATAGCTAAGAGCACTCGCGATCAAGACAAGTCACCTATAATTTTTTAATCAAAATTGGTTCAGCCGTTTGGGATCTACGATTCCACAGACAGACACATATACACACGTTAAACTTATAACACCCCTCTTTTTGCCTCGGGGGTTAAAAAATATATAAATATACAGAGTGACTTTTTTAACAAAACAGAAAAATTACGGCTAAGGTATATGAGTTAGAGAGAGAGATAAGGAGTGAGTTGAATGTGGGTGAAGCTAGTGGGTATACGATATATAAGTGTTTTTTTTTTATCGCGGATAAGTCCGCATTAGACCGCCAACTTGTCTGTTATAATTATAGTGTATAGCTCAGAATGTATTCTGAGGTGTATAGTATAGTAAGAAAAATGGAATTTGTTTCACAAACTGTCAGCGTAATCTGCGTGCACACAAAAAAACGGATCGAACAGTGAACCTCACTTTTTTAAATCCGTAAAAAATTTGTAACGCCAACTTTTCCTCTGTAGACGAAGTATAGACGGCCTAAGAAACCCGCGAATCAATTGAAATGGGACCCCATCGAATTCTCAAAGACCTATCAGGGCGACTGGTCGAAGCAACTCGTGACCAAAACGCTGCCATTTATTTTGCCCAATGATTAAGCATTTCCATGCAAGTGGCAGTGCTGCTAGCATTTTTGGAACGCTGCCCACTGGTAGCGGCTTGTTAGATTAGTTTTAGTTATAAATTTATATTCTTCTTCTTTCGAGTCGATATTCCGCAAAATAAAATTCTATTTTCAAATCAAGTTTCTAGACCAAAGCTTTGCCACCCCAATGGCAATCTCCGTGGCTTCATTCAGGTCGTCTTGTGTGCAAGTTGTAGGACACACTGCACACTCCATCAAGTGTGTCATTGTCTGTGTCAATTTATATTTAAGATGATCGATGGGCCAGGATCGTCACAGTGAATTACTGAAGGACGACGCAGTCAAGGAAGGCCCAAGAAACGCTGGCGTGACGATATTGACTCATTCCGGAGATGTTGATAAGAGGTGGCGGAGGACCGAGATTTATGGAAGGAAATGGGGGAGACCTTTGCCCAGCAGTAGGACCACAGAAAAGAGAAAAAAAATCTTCTGTGAGTGGGACAGTATGGGTAAAAAAAAAATATAATATAGTTTTTATTTTCATTGTAATTTCTATTGAATTAAAATATAATAATAATTTAAAAAAATTGTTTATTGAGATAAAAACGATATGATCAATTACATTTACATAAATTCCAAAAATACAATTCCATAAAAATAAATAAGTAATGTCAGGCTTATAATCTAAATATCAAATTAAATAATAACCAGTACAATGTTCTAATTGACAAATAAAGTAACAATAAAAAAAACCTAAATGTCTCATAAAAATAAAATTAGGTACAACACAGAGGTACAATTATTTTCTATCAGTCCAAATCACTATCGGGTTTTTGTCCCTATCCCATTGGTCGATTTGGCTCTCCGAATATGTCAAAAAAGATGTCATTACAATTTTTCAGTTGTCACAAAAAATGTCAAATCAGAGTTGGCGGCAAGGAGTGCATTGAAGTGGGGTCGAGCGCGAATAAGAAATAATAATCTTTATTTCCTCAATTAATAAATAATCTTAAAATAGGGGATTATAATAACAGCGGCGGTTAATAAATAAGGATTTTAATCACCACTCGGGTACTGATCGTCTAATTACAACTTGAAGCTAATGAGAGAAGGTAGCGGTGTTGTTGTTAGTCGGTGGGGTAGATTTCCTTTTTGATCTGCATTTTTATCAATGTCTTAAAGGCAAAGTTTTGTTTTGTTCTTTTTAACCGACTTCAAAAAGGAAAAGGTTATCAATTCGACTGTTTTTTTTTGTATGTTTGTTACGCGATTACTCCGCCAATTTAGCATTGTTTTTGATGATACTTTTTTTGGTTGGTAGGTCATATCTCATAGGTCCCATATAAATTTATTCGACATTGATTCAATTCGTTAAATTTCTTATGACCATGGATACAAAGTAATGCAGTCATAATATAAAAAAAATTTATATAGTGTTCAATAGCGCCAAACTACTTTTTAGTTTCAGTTTGTAAATGTATCGTAGGTATATTCATGAAGTCGATTTTTTTTTTTTCCTAAATTTTTTTATATAAAAATACTTAGTTATCAATTTATCAATTCCCTCTGCTGAGACACAGGTTTCCCTCAGAGAAAGAGGACGAGCCCTAATCCACCATGCTGGCCCAGTGTATGTCTTTGAGCTGTTTTAGGTTCTTGGACTTACCGGTTTCAGTATTACCGTTTTTACATTAGAGCTAATACAAAAATACGTATGTTGTATGGGGACTCCCCTTTAGTTTTTACTGTTTAAGTTTTTTTATTATTTCTTAGTTAATTCGCCTTAACAATACATATTTTGTGAAAATTTCAACCGGGTATCTATTATGGTTCGAAAGATACAGCCGTTTAAAGGTAGGACTGACGGTCGGACGGATGGACAGACAGACAGACATCGAAGGCTTAGGGTAAGTAGTCCCGTTGTTACCTTTTGGGTACGGAACCCTAAAAAAAAAATTACACAATGATATTGCAGAACTTAATCTTTGCCATGTTCTTTAAAACATAATTTACCTACTGAACAATGGAAATTTACCCATCATTTTTATAAAACGGATACTTGACGCTCATTAAATTCCTACTCTGTGGTGAAAGCCTTGTTGAAGAATATTTTTTCTTATTTTATATACAGGGTTACTGATAATTAGCTATCCTCTCGCAGGCAGCGAGACCTGCTATGTAATTTTTTCAAGACAATGATATACGTCGTGGCATGGTATGTATCTATTTGATTTTAAACAAATAACTACCTGCTATGTAATTTCTTTCAAGACAATGATATAATTCGTGGCATGGTATGTATCTATTTGATTTAATTTAAACAAATACCTACCTGCTATGCAATTTCTTTCAAGACAATGATATAATTCGTGGCATGGTATGTATCTATTTGATTTAATTTAAACAAATACCTACCTGCTATGCAATTTCTTTCAAGACAATGATATAATTCGTGGCATGGCATGTATCTATTTGATTTAATTTAAAAAAATACCTACTTACTATGCAATTTCTTTCAATACATCACGTCGCGTCGTGGCATGGCATGTATCAACTTTATAGAGATTTGACGTGCATTTATTATACAGCAACAAATTTCTTTTGTAATTATAGTTTGGATAACTTGTTTAATAATAGTATGTTAATTTTGTGGTCTTTATTTTAACCAGTTTATATTATGGGTTTAGTTTAAAAGATAGATTAGAAAAAAATCAAATACAAATAATTTTCAAAAATAACTCTTTGTTTTACTTTGAGCCTTTAAAATACTTTTAATTTATTCATGATAAACTAGGCTTTTTTAATTTTAATGGGGATGTAACTTTTATAGCTACAAGCAGCCGTCTATTTCTTGAAAAATAAAGAGCCCTTTGAAAGCTTTTAGCGACGTAATTTCTCTTGCGTCTAGAAATTAGTAATTTTAAACAAAGAATTTTAAGTTCTAACCACTGAATAAACACACTATTTTAATTTATATTTAAGATGTGTTTTCCACTTTTAAGCTGAGCTTGTTATTACAGATGACCACAAGGCTTAATATAATTGTATTAAAGTCGCATTTAGTTGAGAGTATGAGTTTTAAAGTCGCAAAACTATGGCGCACCTGACCACAATGACCTTCTTTCGGCTTAGTACCCTACCCTAGATATACATGGACATATGTTTAGGTCTGTATGGTCTCCACTTTACAACACACACACACACACACACACACATACCAATATAATACAAAATACAATACAAAATAAATTTATTTGACATAATATCGTACAAAGTAAATACGATCCAATTGATTTCGAACTAGTTTTCACTGTGTCTCAGAGCCAATTTACTCTCCCATATTAATAACATAGTAAATATTATGCCTCAATAGATTCATCATCATCATCAGCCAGAAAACGTCCACTGCTGAAGATAGGCCTCCCCATTTAACCCCCACACTGAACGACAGCCTGCCTTTTGCATTCACTGGATGCCAGCGACTCACAATGTCGTCGGTCCATGGTCTTCCGGTTCGTGGTCTCCACTTCAGAACCTTTCTTCCCCATTGGTTATAGGTTCTTCGAGCAATGTGGCCTGCCCATTGCCACTTCAACTTGCAAATTTTAACGGCTATGTCGGTGACTCTGGTCAAAACAGATTAAAATATGGTTATCTATCTACCCAAAGGTTATCCGTTTTGTGACAGATATATTATGACCGGCCCATTACTACTTCAGCATGCTCATTATTATACCATGAGCATGCTAATACGCTTAATTATGTCGGTGACTTATAAATTTCTTTTAATTATTTCCTAACCAAGTTTAAAAAATTCAAAAATTCAAATTCAAATTCAAAATTCAAAAAATTAATTTTCAAATATCTACTTTAAAATATTTTTCACAGAAATTGAAGCAACTAACGTTAAAAGCAGCAGTGTTGCAACATGTATGCGCCGCTTTACCCGCGACAGGCTTTTAAGATGATATTTTGCAAAGTGCTCCCCAAAGTCACCTGGCAACACTTAATGACGCCCAGCGAAATGCATTTTATATGAAACACTAGTACGCGTCGCGGTTTCAACCGTTTTTATGCTTCATAAATGAACCGGAATTGTATGTTTATTATCATCAAAATAAAGTAAATTTATAGAAGAAAAAAACTGATCTAAAGACCATCTACATGTACATTGTACAAGCTTAAAGTAATAAGTAGAAAAAAAAACATGCAGTCGAATTGATAACTTCCTCGTTAAACAACCAACAACCGTGAACAACCGAGATTGTTTAAAACAGTGTTTAACTTCCTCCTTTTTGAAGTCGATTAAAAATGGCAGGTTGATTTTTTCAAAAAGTTCTTTATCAATTTCCATTAAATTTATATGGGACCACGTCTGAAGTATGCCTAACAAAAAAAGAATCAGTAAATTCAATTCATAATTGGCGGAGTAGTTGCGCTACAAACATACAAAATCATACCGTCGAAATGTAAGCATCCTCCTTCTTCGAAGTCGGTTAATAAAATAAAAAACTATTTCATACATTTTTTATTTTATCTTTCATAATTTTTCTGTATGAATAAAAAAAATCCCATACTTATTTGTTGATTATTTTTATGGCTGATTGCGTTGTTATAACTAAACTTCAAATTTGAAATACAAAACATATTTTTAAATAGGTACATACAGACAAACTTTCATTGATCAAATCTTAGTGTGATTCTCTATTTTCGCTTTTAAAACTTTATATCGCAAACGGGTAATATGCTAGTCAAGTGTTTCGAATTAATAAAAGTAAAGATAAAAACTTTTTACACTGTACAGTTAGTGTATTTTCAAGATGCTACGAGAAATTTACGCTTGCTACGCTTTGCTCAACATTACTAAGTCTACGAGTTGCTACCTCTCCCTGCAACATGAGATACGTTTTGCTACACATCGCTACACTTTCTTTGAATTTGCTACAAAAATTTGGTTTATGCTACGTATTACTACGTCTTAGGTCTTAGTTCATAACAGCTACATTTTGCTACGAATCGCTACGTCTATACATCACTACTACGCTCTGCTACGCATCACTACGCTTTATAACGTTTCATAGCCCTTGCTACGAATGGTCAAGATTCGCTACAAAGTCACTGGAATCGACTACGAATCGCTATCTGGTCGGATTTTCAAGTCCCCGGAATACAGTTTAGAAGAATAAAACCAGCCAAGTGCGAGTCGGACTCGCGCACTGAGGGTTCCGTACCACCATAAAATTCAACAACGAAATTACCAGTTATAACTTGGTAATGAACAGAAACTTGTCTCCGATACGAGTACTATAACAATGCCAAGATTGACGCTTGTAAATATTATCCTTTTTACATTAGAGCTAATACAAAAATACGCTTGTTGTATGGGGACTCCCCTTTCGTTATACTTTTAAACTTTTTTATTATTTTTTAGTTATTCCGTTATAACATTACATATTCTGTGAAAATTTCAACTGCCTAATATTATGTTTCGAAAGATACAGCCGTTTAAAGGTAGGACAGACGGACAGCCATCGTAGGTGTCGAATAAAATTTATTTTCTTTCATTTCTTTCTTTCTTTCTTTCTAGGCTTAGTAATAAAGGGTCCCGTTTTTTACTTTTTGGGTATGGAACCCTAAAAACGTTGTTTTTTTTTGTTGCTTAAATTGCCTCTTTGTTGCTTTCGTTGTCGGGTAAAAGTAATGCCTAACATGTACGCTACAAAATCATGCCATTTAAAACGTTTTAACTGCATTTTATCTCCTATTTACCTCATTCTAACTAACAGTGCTAACACATCTATCCATTTAAACACGACAGCAATGCTTTCCTTGTCGTCTCCGCTAAGCCTTTCACTTTAACCACCCTTAATTCCTTCGAAATAGGGTTTACAATTGCTTGAAATTCTTACTATCTAATGTTTGAGTATAACTAACACGACGTTTAGTTATCAACTCTGTGGTGATAGAAATTGGGTTTAAATTAGCGTGTGGTTCAGGAGGTATTGTCAGTGCTTGTCACCGAGGAAGATTAATGGTAGTCGTTGAGGAAACCAAGTCCACGCTAGATCTAGACCGGCTATAGACTAGATGGGTTTGTAGGGCACTCGGTTAGTTGTTGTTACAGCTTTAGTATGATCCCTATTGTTTTTTGAAGTGTAAACTTATTTAGGTATGTTGGACTTTTTTGGGATGGGGAAAAAGCATGACGACATTTTGGTTCTGACGCAATTTCGTCTCACTAGCTATTTTGTCGCTATCGCTATAGGCATAGACAATTTTTTTTTATAGCATAGGTCACATTCAATAGTATAGTAGACACAGCGGATCTTTGTCTGAAGGTACGTTCTGCGAACTATTACGATGGGTGTTTCGACGAATCGTATGTGAATCAGATTGGCTGTGCCTATTGTACGTCACTTTGTGCGTTTATTTTATTTAATTTTTATTATCTTAGAGAAACTAACGGTCTTAATCAACTTCTTGCTGTAACTCTACCTTTTTCCAATTCTTCCGATGCATTTGTACAATGAACAGTGAGGCAGAAAATAAAGATAGGTAAAACCCATTTTGACGCATTCATGAAGTATATATGAAAATTTCAAAAAGGGGATTGATATGTCACAATGTTTAAAGAGATTCCTAGACGTCTTATACCTATACGCTGGCTTACCAATCACTGTGGTCTCCATTCGAGAACCTTTCGGCCCCATCGGCCATTTGTTCAGAGTGCTATATACCCTGCCCACTGCCACTTAATGGCGCTCAATTAACGTTATTTTAGTTCAACATTAACCTGATGTGATGGTGCAGGATGGAACAATTTAACCTATCGGTGACTGCTTTTAGAATGCTGTTGCCACTTGCACGTGTTCTATTTAAGAGCCCACTTAACTTTTTTGCTGAATAAAGCAATGAATATACCGGTAAGGGCAGCGTAGGACGTCCACCCACAAGATGGACAGACGACCTAAAAGAGACCGATGGGAAACGCTGGAAACAGGCTGCTTCCAACCGGCCTTTTTAGAGATCGACGGTGGAGGCTTATGTCCAGCAGTGGACGTCCTATTGCTGAAATGATGATGATAAATATGACGTTGTATACAATTCCATATTTTCGTACTTTTAGATGTATGGTAGTTGTTTCTGAAATTCACTCGTCAAAACAAAACAGTCAAACGTTTTCTCATTTCAGTATATTTGAGACTCACAAAGTACAGGAAAGCTTTTCAACAAACGTGTGAAATAATATTTAAAATAGAGCACGTTTCAGTAATACACGTATTTTATTCCGTATTGTGGCAAACGCTGCAAATGCTGCAAACACTTGCATTTGCAGACATTTTTATGTAAAACGTAGGGCTGATTTCACAAATGGTTAGTTATAGTCTAACAAACTGATACAAAATGATTTCTCACGTTAGGAAATTAAACTCTTAACGGATTTTATCGCAAGTATTTTAATTATTGACCTTCCTGTTTAAAAGCTTGTTTCAAATGAAATTTTATCTTTCACTATTTTATAAGTGTTTTTTTTTTGTTGAGTCAGTATATAGTATAATATTTTAATAAGTCTATATTATTTACATACACTCGTAGGTACGTATAATACTTAGGTATTATTAGTAGGATATATATTTTACTAGTTTTAAAGGATTTAAATCAATATAATTTTAAACGTCATTATAAATAGAAAGTTGACGATTATAATTTGTTTATCCACTCCATTACGGCTGGACATAATATTTGAATAAAATTTGGTATGAAGATAGCTTAGACTCTGGATTAAGACTCAATTTACTTGTTATTCCGAATAAAAGAATTATTTCGGTGGGATAGCGTATAAAACTGCGAGATGATGTTAATTGATACATTTTCAATACTCACTACTTTGTCAAAATACCTAACGCGATAAAACAAAAGAATTTAATCACCCATTCGAGTACTAACCGGCGGTTAATCACACAGAAGTGAAGGACAATAAATTTAATAACAGCTGTTCCCCCACATAACGGGGTAGTTAACAAGGCGCTTAACTCGCTTAACCTACGATTAACCTGGTATAGCCGGGCCCTGTTAGAGATGGGTCAAATGGATGTAATTCATTTAGTAATCATTCGATTAATATGGAGCGGGTTTTCTAACTCGTGAGTTTCGCTTGTCTATTACGATATTCAAAATCTATTACCGTAGCTATCAATAATTAATTATCAATTTAAAAAACCGACTTCACAAAATTAGTGAAAGCAATTTTGATTTTTTGGATAAAATTCTGTTCCTTGAAATTTATATGGGACCAATCTTAAAGGACCTTTCAATTAAAAAAAATTTAAAAAAAAGGGAGAACTCGCCTTTTTTTGAAGTTGGTTAAATAAACGGTATGTTTAGTGTTATTTTTTTATGATTGCTCCAACTCATATCTTAATAAAGCCGGTTTCATTGTCGAAAATATTTTGCTATTTTCGTTGATGAGAGACTTCTATTTTTGGGTCGAGCCCATCCCTACCTTGCCGTAGTAAAACGGAAGAGATAAACTCGGGACATAAATCCAGTGTTGTCAGACGGCCCGATAAGCCAGTTTGCTTAGCCCACCCCGTTACCTGAGGCTGGGTTCACACCGAACTCTACTTAATTTTGTTACTCCAAAAATCTGTCAACTACTTAAGAACCCGCTTCCCGGCCAGACCTATGTTTTTGGTTTAAGATAAAAACAATATTTGAAACATTTTTGCACACACGGTCATCTGACCCCAAACTAAGCAAAGGTTGTAATATGGCTGCCAGATATACATAAATGTATATTTTTAAATACATACTTAAATAGATATTGGCGTCGATTCTGATGTACTCTAAACTAAACTATATTTGACAGCTCTAAAATTGTTGTCAACCTTCTCTCACATATTAAAATGAAAAGAGAAGCAGATAATTTTAGTCCTGTCAGATTGGTTTAGTTCAGTGAGTGCTATGACAGAATCGACGCCATTAACACCCAGATATAGGACAAACACAAATGTTCACCACATAAATTTTTGTCATAGGTGGGGATCGAACCCACACCCCCAAGCGCAGAAGGTTGGTTCACTACCAACTGGACCAACGGGGCTGTCAAAATCCATTAGAATCATCTAGATACAATACCTATAGAGTCACAAACGTGCCAATAAGTGACCAAACCAAAACTCGGCGCGCGCTACGCATTGCACTGAATTTTCGGTTACCTACATGTAAAGCAACCGCAGTCCGACTACAGCGCCGTGCGATGCTAGAGCTACGATGCCATAACGGATAAGCGACGTTGAACACTGTGCAAGCGACATAACGTGTAAATTGGAGTAAATGTCATGATCATCATCATCATATGTCCTAAAACTGCGACCAGAACTCCCGAAGGATGGGCAGCAGCGTCCTATTAGTACACGGTGAACGCACTGCGATCTCCAAGCCGCCTGCCAAGCGTGGGGATTATGGCAACACCCCTCTCCAAGAAGGAGGCCTTTGTCCAGCAGTGGACGTTTACTGGCTGATGATGTGCATGATCATCAGCCAGAAGACGTCGGTATTGTATCTCGATGATTAGAAGTAGGTTAAGATCGACTTCCAAGACTTGATTACATTGTT
This sequence comes from Agriopis marginaria, assembly GCA_932305915.1. NCBI lineage: Eukaryota > Metazoa > Arthropoda > Insecta > Lepidoptera > Geometridae > Agriopis > Agriopis marginaria. The sequence goes on along the minus strand of OW029914.1, from coordinate 10,925,939 downwards.
AGTTACTTACAAGTATAACATGTATATAAATGTTATAAATGATTATTTACGGGATATTTACTGTGGTAAGGTTGTGGAATGACTCAGTCATGAATCAGTCTTCCCGTGAACATGGTGCTTGTAACTGCGCCGAAATATCGGGAGCTCATTCCACAACCTTACCACGGTAAAGATCCCGTAATTATATTTGTTAGAAACATATTAATGTCTATACATAGTATGTTTCTGTGTAAGACAAGGCCACCCGGGCACCGCAGCGCTAGTTTGTAATGAATTTAATGGTCGTAATATTAATCCCGTGGTTCAGAAGTTTGCCGTTAGAGTGGTATTGAGTTACGTACTTCATTAATGGTAGACTTCACTTAATGTTATTCAATAGAAATTCTTGACGAATTTACTTTTAAGAAGTAGATATTAACAGGCAATAAGATCTCATTAAAAATAATTAAAATTTTGACGTAACCTAATTTTAACAAATTGCACTAGCTGAATCCCGCGGTGTTACCCGCGATTTTCCAATTTTCCCGCATCTTCTGGGAGAATAAGTATCCTATGTCCGTCCATATGATGTACACTACCATCCTGCCAAAATTCGTTAAGGCCGGCTTAGCGGTTTAATCGTGAAAAGCGAACAAACATCCAGACAGAGAGACAGAGTAACTTTCGCTTTTATAATATTAGTAAGGATAAGAAAATGAAACATATGTACCTATCATCATCATCATCAGCCAGAAGACGTCCACTGCTGAACATAGGCCTCCCCCTTTAGTCTCCACACTGAACGACAGCCTGCCTTTTGCATCCACTGGATGCCAGTGACGCTCACTATGTCGTCGGTCCATCTAGTGGGAGGCCTATAGAGGTGTACCTATAGATACATTTTGCTAAAAGCCTGATTGTGTTTGATTTGATAAAAATCATATACTATAGTTATATGATTATTTACGGGATATTTACCGTGGTAAGGTTGTGGATGGAGTTCGCGATATTTCGGCGCAGTTACGTGCACCATGTTCTCGGGAAGACAATTTTTTTTAATGCCATAGTTGGCAAACAAGCTGACGGGCCGCCTGATAGTAAGCGACCACCGTCGCCCATGAATACCTGCAACACCAGGGGCATCACAGATACGTTGCCGACCCTTAAAGACTCTATTAACAGCCCTTTTGAAGAACCCCATGTTATAGTTAATCGGAAACGCCACAGCTCATTCCACAAATTGCACTTTACTATTAAAATAATAAATATGTAGTTCTTATGAAATATTTATAATTTGCGACCGCCCCCTCCCCCCCCCCCCCTTCCACCTCATGTGAAAGCTATAGCTACGCCCATAATCATCAGTCTGTGTAATATTTCAAAGCGACATACTAATTATATTTCACTTCCCCGGCTGACTTATCTCAAAATCTATTTACTGACGAAGCTGAAAATTTGGCAGATATAAGGTGTAAATCGCTGGCCTCTGGTCGCTGTATTTACTCTTTTATTTGGATGAATATGTGTTCTTACTTTAATTTTAGTTTAGTTTACAGCATACCTTGTGTGATATAAATAAATAAATAAATAGTAACCCCCCATTAGTACGCTCAACAGATAAGTCGAACTTGCTATAGGTACCTATTTTATATTATCTGACACAGTTTTACTTTACGTCCAATATAAATCCATTACAGCTGTCATTCACGAACATAAAACCGCTATCCGCACGTAAATGACGTATATTCACGTAAAATATGGCAATTTCGGTTCGTAAATTCGTACTTATGGCCGCATGGCGAGGCGCGATTGTTACCACTACGGGTAATAAATACTTGATTATGTTCTCTAGAGTACTGGAATTATTTTGGTAGGTAAATAATATCATTTGTTTTGGCACAGAATACATATCAGTATAAGGTTTTGGTCTGGTTGCAGGAGTCGTGTCTGATTTAGGAATGTTTTTAGTTTTCTAAAATTATATGATCGGAGTTGTATGGTCGGTAGTTGTATTCAGGTGCTCATTCCACAACCGTACCACGGTAAATATCCCGTAAATGATCATATAACTTTAGTGAACAACCGTGATAGTTTATAACAGTGTTTTTAGTTTTATTGCAACCCACGACCGCACTTTCAAAATTAAGGTGGTATGTATGTATGGCGGGAAATTAAAATTTCAAACAGTTTTTTAGGTTGATATAAAAAGGGTGAAAAAAGAACCCTATTACAAAGTCTATGCTGTCTGTCCGCCCGTCTGCCTGCCCTACCTTTTAACGGCTGTATCTTTTGAACCGTAATAGATAGCCAGTTAATTTTTTCACAGAATAATGGTAATGTTACCATGGATTAAAAAAAAAATTATGATCGAAGACCGAAGGCCCATTGGGCAGATGAAATAACAAAAGTTGCAAAAAAAATTATACAAAGAGCACAAGATAGAAAGAAATGGAGTATGCTCGAGGAGGCCTTTACCCAGATTTTATAATTTACAGGTATTTTTGTATTAACTATAAAGTAAAAAGGGTAATACGTACAATCGTCAAATTTGGTACATGATTCTTATAGTAATAGACAAATATAATAGAAGTAAACCAGACTATAATGACACGAACACCACGAACCGGAAGACGCAGCGTAGGTAGGCCTCCCACTAGATGGACCGACGACATAGTGAGAGTCGCTGGCATCCAGTGGATGCAAAAGGCAGGCTGTCGTTCAGTGTGAAGGTTAAAGGGGGAGGCCTATGTTCAGCAGTGGACGTCTTCTGGCTGATGATGATGATGATGATGAGACTATAATGATAGTCTGGTGAAGCCGCGGTAGCCCATTTGGGGGACCGCTAGACTTGAAAGCGTGAGGTCGCCCGTTCAAACCCCGGGCCCGTACCAATGAGCTCTTTGGAGCTTATGTACGGATTTTAATACCACTGGCTTTTCGGTGAAGGAAAACATCGTGAGGAAACCTGCATACGTACGGAGAAGGAATTCAATGGCGTATGCGTATCCATCAATCCGCACTGGGCCAGCGTGGTGGATATGGCCCAATCACCCTTTCGGGGATATGCTAAAAGTCCAGCAGTGGACTGTTAAAAGGCTGATTATGATGATGATAATGATAGTTGGTGAATAAAGTCATGTCACTTAAAGCGTTTAGGAATTCCCGCGCAAAAACACCAGAACTAAAAATCTCTAGAAATAATACACTTTACGAGCCATACATTATTCAAGTCTTCTTAGAAGACATAACCTTTTTACAACTTTGTCGTTGTGAAAACTTCTTATTCTCGGTTAGTTTTAATATAAAGCATCAATCAGTTCACTGTGACAAGGTTCTCTAGTATTCTAGTAGTCAATCCGCTTAGCTTTTTTACAAACATCGTAAGTAAAACGATTGTTTTATTCCGGGATGGTTTTGGTTTTTGTGACATTTCTAGTCAGATAAAGGTGAGGTGCGACATGAACAGGATTAATGAAACTTTACTACCTTAGTACTAGAGGTTAACTTCCGTTCATCGCGGCCTATCGCAGCTGCGCACGTCTGACGCCATTTCAAAATGTATGGCGACGTCAGTCGTCGACCGCACGCGCATTGACGCAGGCAGACCTCAGAAACGGTGCCACCACACCGCTCAACAAGTGTGACAAAACACACACTCTGTATCACTGCGTATGTTATTTTGAACATATTAATTTTGGACGTGAACTTTTTTCGTGAGCTCATTCCACAACCTTACCACGATAGCTAAGTACTCTTATGTGTGGAAACCACCAAACTTTCTACCCTCTTAACTTTTAGCAATCGCATTCTCAAGCGATTACACTTTTAATTAAACAGAAATAAACACTCAATAAATCTATTCGAAACAGGAAAACAACCGTTCGGCTGTTTCTGTCTCCACAAAGCTTTCTTTTAAATTGTTTTTATGTTAATTTAAAGGAAAACGCCATTACTTAAAATCGCTTATCGCTCGACAGTCAGGCGTTGAAAAGCTGAATTTATTTACATTTCCGATGCTTTTCAATTTGTGTTTCACTAGTAATGCCCTACGGTTTCACCCGCTCTCCTACTAGGATTTTGTTTTTCGAAATATACCACAGAAAATATAGATTTTTGTTCAAATTAGAACGGCTGTCAAGGCATTTTTGTAAGAAATTTGGTGTAGCCAGTTGCAAACATTTAAACGAAACGTCAATCATTACATAAATGATCACAGTTAGCAACTGTGATGCGGAGTTGGACGCGTTGATCTAAATAAGAATGTTCAGCCAAGGTTCACTCATAATGCCTGATAACAGATTTTCCTTCTCATTTCCGTTGTATTTACTTCTCTTTTCTATGGGATAAACGGTAGTCTCCGCATACAAACTTTTACCTTTATTATAATATGTACCTTACCTATGGCAATACCATGGTTACCAGAAGTGTGATTTTTGAATGATGTTTGAGGTCGAGACCTTAGGACCGTGGGGGCCAGCTGCCCATGATTTATATAAGGACTTGGCCAAACGTTTCATGGAGGCGACATGTGACCGGAATGCTGGTGCCTACTTTGGTCAAAAATTAGCATTGCCATCCAACGTGGCAATGCTGCCAGCATTCTGGCCACTTTTCCATCCACCGAGGGGCTTTTAGATTAATATTTTTATAATTTGGTACATTAATATTTTATATATAGATTTTTATTTTTATTTGTATATATTATAATAATTAGTGATAGTTTTAGTTTTTAAATACTGTGTTCTGAATATGTTTCGTGTAAATAAATGTTTAGGAACATCTTGAAAAATGCTAAAAATAAACATGTCTAATTGTCTATCCTGGAATGAGAACTGGCTCTATTATTTATTTTATTATCTATTAGTTAGTTGATTGAATCTGGCGTTACTTTGCGGAAGTCCTTTTTTAATTTTTATATTACGAACTTCTAGTGTAGTTCGATTTTACGTCGTTTCGAGTACAATAAGGATTTTGGGATAAACTATTTTCCTCTATAGATATTTGTAATGCTGATTTAAACCTAGCCTGACATATAATATAAATTACATAATCTGAAACAAAAAGTAATTAAATTTGTAACAAAAAATTCGTTATAAAAATTTGTACTAATGGTATTAATTTAAAATAAAATATTTGTAAACTTTGAAATGAATATGAAATTACTATAAATATTATTTAATTGAAATGTAAATGGAAAAATCCTTGTTGCACTCAAAACGACGTAGAAGCAGAATTACACAAGAAATTCGTCATATACAAATCTATTAGTTACTATAAGCTCATTAGACAATTTATATTACAAATTTAATTGATACATTTTCCAAAGTAATCTGTCCACCGACAGCAGGTGCCGGGTGCATCTATATCTATAGCAGCGGAGTGCAAGTCTCACGGAACGATGTCATCACGAGATCTGTCTCGAAACTGGAGCAATGGTGTGTGGGCTAAGTTACGAGCGGAATTACAAACAGGGGAACAACAGCTTTAGAGGGAGCGGAATTACAGGGGCGTTAGGCCCCGATAGCCGTAAGAGCTATCTCATAATGCGTGCTCGAAACAGCACTGCAACAACGCAATGCGAAAAATCACGCGCTGAGATACGGGTTGAGGTTGCGCAACGTTTCGCAATCACCTAAATAGAATCGCTTATTTCATGCGCAAAAAGGTTGCCTCACTTTTGAGCCGCATAAAAAATGCAATCGTAAAATTTTAGGTATCTGGACTTTCGGGCATAAATAAAGCCCTTTAAAAATAAGGTTAAACGTAAAATTTTTATTGTTTATTTTATGTCAGTATTTTAACGTAATCCACTCGCAAACATTTCCTCCGACTATAAGTTAACGAAAAATTTGCTGTTGTTTTTCTGGATAAACGCATAAGCATTGCCATACAGCTTGGTAATGCCGCCAGTATACTGGGTACGCTGACAACTTGTGATAGGCTTGAGTATTTGGATTGTCTTTGGACTTTTAACGGTCTATGAGCAATCGAACTGTTTTTATATAGCAGACGATATTTCGGAGTTGTTTAGTTATTTACTATTGTATTTATAGCTTTTAGTATTTTGTGAAGGCACATCAAAAATAAGTCTAATATACCGGCTGAATTTTTTTAGCATGACAGGAAAATGCATAGTTATTTTGCAGACTGTTTGATTTACAAAATATTCAAGTGTATGGAGAATGACTAATTTATAGCAGTTTGTTCATACAACAGAAGATAAAAAATAATAATATAAATATCTTGCTTAACAGGGTATATGATTCTACTGTATATACCAGTCACACCCTTATTTTTCCGTCATGGTAAAAAAGTCATACACCTTTTGACAGTCCACTGCTGGACTTTTAGCCTACCCCCGAAAGGATGATTGGGCCATATCCACCACGCTGGCCCAGTGTAGGATGGTGGATTCACATACGCCATTGAATTTTTTTTCCGTACGTATGCAGATTTCTTCACGATGTTTTCCTTCACCGAAAACCCAGTGGTATGAAAACCCGTATATAAGCCCCAAAGAGCTCATTGGTACGGGCCCGGGGTTTGAACCCACGACCTCACGCTTCCAAGTATAGCGGTTCTCCCAAATGGGCTACCACGGCGTTTCAAAAAAAGTCAGCCAGTAGTTAATTGAAATTGGTCAACCTTCTATACCTTGGCCCACTCTCTATGGCACACTAGCCCACGATCCGAACTTGGCCAGCCTGCGCTGCGTTTTATTTGCTCGCTCGCTACACGTACCCAGGGAGTTTCCGAACATGTACACAGTTCGCCAGTTTTCACCAGTTTGTACCGGTTTTCGTCAGCTTGTACCTGTTTTCGCCAGATGTTTGGTTTTATTAGCTTGCAGAATGTAGGTGTTGAAATGAAAATTTTGTAATAATGTTTAATACAAAAACATGGCGTGTAGTTGGGAAACTATTGTTTTTATGCTTAGAAAGCATCGAGATAAAATTCCTAGAGTCTCAATTTCTCAGTAAAAATTGTCAAAAAACGTCCGAGCGTCATTGTATGTACAATTATACATTGTATCAATTATATACTTCACAATGCCATGTGTGGTGTGAACAATAAAGAGTTTATCTATCTATCTATCTATCTAATGCCACATTTACTGCAATTTAGACGTTATGTCGCTTGCATAGTGTTCAACGTTAGTTGTCCGCTATGTCATCGTAGCTCTGGCATCGCGTGGCGTTGTAGTCGGATCGCCGTTACCTTGTAACCAACCAAAAAGTCTGCGCAATTCGTAGCATGCGCCGAGTTTTGGTTAATTTTTTTTTGCACGTTTATGATTCTATAGCTATTATATCTCGATGATTTCAGGGTGATAATGGCGTAGATTCTTCTCCTTCTTCTTCTTAGTCGTTTCGTTCTTGGCAGAGTGGTCGTAGATTAAAAGATGTGTTACTTGCCTGTGCATTGTGCAACCCGCCGACTTTTTGGTTAGTTGTAAGATCGCAACCGCGCGATGGCAGTGCTACGAGGACACTATGCAAATGACATAACGTCTAAATTGGAGTAAATGTGGCATTGCGAACTATATTTTACTTTATTTAGTAATGCGTTTGACCGACAACTCACCTGATGTTAAGCGATGATGCGGTCTACGATGGAACATGCTTGCTTTGAAGAAACCGATTTTACCGTGATAAAAACTCGATAAACTCGTGATATAAGTAATAGATGTCTAGATAATTATGTACAAGGACGCTTGTATGATTTTTGATTGTGTTTATTGTGACTCTATAGGTATTGTATCTCGATGCTTATAATCCATAAACTTCCGTATAAACCTTCTACAGCTAAATTTATAAAGACATTTGCAATTTAACTACCGACTCAAATCAAGCAGTTTCATGTTAATTTGTAAGTCAATTTGTGTTATACATATTCATCGTTGGTTAGTCTGAAATTGACATAGTTTTCGGAGTTCCACGAATATTCATGTAATTAATTTTTGCAGTAAAAACTATTTCTGTTTGGACTAAAAGGAGTTTTAACTATAGGTTTTTCTTGACTTTATAATTATACACCAAACCGTACCACTGATGGTACTAAGCTGAAAGGTGGTCAATGTGTAATAATGAGTACAATCGCCTTTTTAGGGTTCCATACCTCAAAAGGAAAAAACGGAACCAATAATACCAATATAGGATCATTTTATTGTCCGTCTGTCCGTCTGTCAAGACCCTTTTTCTCAAGAACGCGTAAAGTTATCAAGTTGAAATGTATATCAAATACTTGGGTTTATGGATTCTTTCAGCTGTGAAAAAATCAAACTTGTACGTCAACACAATCAAAAGATATGATCATTTATGTCGCATATTTTGCAATTTTGAGAAGGGAATCAAACCTATAGGGTACTTCCCGTAGAGCTAGAATCATGAAATTTGGCAAGAAGCAAAGTCTCACAGCACATATAAAGTAAACAATCCGAAAGTTGTTAATTTGAAGTTGTATCAATATTTTATTTTTTTCAATTACAGACTTAGATTTTTTAGTTGGTATGCATGGAAGAACCTTATTGTCGACCACAAAGTTAAGTTTGTCTTTCAATATTTTAACATAATATTTTTGTATGGTCACGCGCTCTGAGTGTTCCGTCCAACGGAACCCTCAGAGTGTGAGTCCTATTCGTACTTGTCTGGGTTTTTTGGGCTTAATACCGCCATTCCGTGCAACCCTGTTTAAACCATCTTTGGAGTGGCAGCAATAAATATTTTCCATTTTCATCATTTGTGTTTTTTGTGTAGGTATTTGTTATGTCATTACATAAAATTAATAAAATATACCTATGATTTGAAACATCAATTGCTGCGCCTTGGAAGTAACCGACTCGTTAATACCGTGACGGCAAACGACATGACGCTCTCTTATGCCGTCATGTTTCAAATCTGCCGAGCAGTCCGTGACTGCCATTTTATTTATTATTCTCTCACTCAGAGATTTTATCTCTTTAAGCATATAGAACCTATGCGTGAGCACAGAAGACATAGTAGTACAAGTACAGAAGATTCACTCCGCCAAATCATTTAAATAAGTAGCGACTCTTGCTATTACACAATAAAGTGAACTTCAGGACGCTGGTGTGATCACGTGCCAGGTCCTACAAGTCGGGTACTTGTAGCTACGTACCCTAAAGTGAAGAGTGCGCCAGGCGTGGCGTGAGGAAGATAGCCGCTTTGAGCTCGGCCTTAAATACATAATAATGATGTGTAGTTATATATACTTACCCACGTGTCGGTTACGCCCCGCTAAAGTTCCAAAACTTTTCATGTTCGCTTTACATCGTCGAAAGCTAGCTAATTAAAATTGTTTCTCGAAATAAACTCGTAGGAAGCAGGAGGCCTACCATAAAGTCTTTCATTCTTATTTTTTTTTTAAATCATAATTTATCTGATATCTGGGTGTCATCAAATCGCGAATGAATCGGTTCCTTCTAGGCAAGCAAGCTCCATCGTAGACTGCATCATCGCTTAACATTAAGCGAGGTGGCGGTCAAACGCAAGCCTATTGTATAAAAACTATAAAAACCAGCCAAGTGCGAGTCGGGCTCGTTCACTGAGGGTTCCGTACAACCATAAAATTCAATAACGAAATTACCAGTTATAACTTGGTAATGAGCAGAAACTTGCCACTGACTCGCACTTGGCCATTATTTTTTATTATACTTTAAAGTGTGTCATATAATCATGCCAAGTTTGACGCTTGTACGTATTATCGTTTTTACATTAGAGCTAATACAAAAATACGTAAAAAAAAATAAGTTTCAAATTTCAACTAGCTATTTATTACGGTTCGAAAGATGCTTACAGCCGTTTAAAGTTAGGATGGACAGACAGACAGACAGACAGACAGATAGACAGTCTTACAGACGGACAATGTAGGCTTAGTAATAGGGTCCCGTTTTTACCCTTTGGGTACGGAACCCTAAAAAAAGAGTAATAAACATATTTACACACAACATAGCCTTTTAACAGTCCACGGCTGGACTTTTAGCCTACTCCCGAAAGGGTGACTGGGCCATATCCACCACGCTGGCCTGTGCGGGTTAATAGAATATCTAAAGGTAACTGAAATGGAAAATATTTTCGGTTCCTGAGAAAATGTTCACAAGGATGAAACCACGCCCGAAGCTAGTAAATATAAATATACAGCGAGAACAAAAGCATAACTGCTAAAAATATCTAAAAGATCAGAAGAGTAGGTCCCCCGGAAACACCCTGTCATCGTAAGTTAAAGCAAGTTTAATACAATATTAGTACAGGCGCCAACAATTTGCGATGTGTATGAGGTTTTTAAATTCATCATCATTTCAGCCATAGGAAGTCCACTGCTGGACATAGGCCTCCCCGTCGATCTCCAAAAGGGCCGGTTGGAAGCGGCCTGCATCCAGCGTTTCCCTGCGGTCTCTTTTAGGTCGTCTGTCCATCTTGTGGGTGGACGTCCTACGCGTGAGGGTTTTTAAATTGTTTATACCATATTCTAATGACGGTAATATTTGCAACAAGTTTTAAAATAAAATCAAAATTAAAAGACCGCGAATAAGATGTGACTTGAGAAACTTAAATCTATGGTGATAGTTAAGAGTATATACTAAACACCATACGTCATCAGGTCAAATCCAAAAGTTTTGCCCCTTGCGCGAAACAGTGACAAATCTATGCGATCTATGGCTGCAAGAAGAAATACGCACGAGTCGGCACCCACCTCAGAACTAAGTAGCGTAATCGACAAAATAATAACACCTCAGATTGCACCATATTATTTCAAATAATAAACGAATTCACGTTAAATGACCATTAAATTATGAGAAAACAAATTGATTGCCATTTTAGGTTCGGTCAAAAAACTAAATTTCACCAATTATGTTTCCAAAGTTACATTAAACTTATTTATATCCTCAACTATTTATAATCTCTAGGAACAAACAAAATAATAATACAACAGAACCTAATGAATGGTGGAGTTCAATTAAAAGCTTTCTCTTAATCCCGATATCCTCTTATCGTGTCTTAAGTTAATCAATACTTAACTCCGATTAAAGTCGATCAAAGGAGCTTTCGGTCTGGAACAAGGCCAATTGAAGGCTTCAATTACTCAACTTAGGATTAAGAGTCTTGCCCTAGACTGTGAGCTTCTCTTTTATTGGATCTACTCGTAGTGATAAGAAAGGAATAGCTTCAGGGGTCTTACGGCTACCACGTAACGCGGGCACGAAATAGCGCTGAAACAGCACAGTGCGGAAAATCACGCAAACGTAAATCGCACAACTTTTTGCATCACCTAAACAGATCTCTTAAAACAGCTGTTGAACACTATGCAAGCGACATAACGTCTAAATTGGAGTAAATGTGGCATTGCGAACTATATAATTATGTAATTGATACAATGTATGTACAACGACGCTCGTCCGAGCGCCTTTTGACTGTTTGCACTGAGAGATTGTGACTCTACAGGAATTGTATCTCGATGGTTGAGGCAAAAAAAAATTGTATACTACTCAACACAATCACGGAAATATTTAATCACTTGAGATAAAAAAAAAACCTAAAACAATTCTATACCTACTACTCAACACAATTACTTGTCAATCATCATAATATCATAGTCAGCCTTTTAACAGTTCACTGCTGGACTTTTAGCCTACCCCAAAAGGGTGATTGGGCCACCACAATCATTGGGATCCACCACGCTGGCCCAGTGCGGATTGGTGGATTCACATACGCCATTGAATTCCTTCTCCGTACGTATGCAGGTTTCCTCACGATGTTTTCATTTACCGAAAAGCCAGTGGTATAAATATCCGTACATAAGCTCCGAAGAGCTCATTGGCACGGGCCCGGTGTTTGAACCCGCAACCTCACTCTTTCAAGTCTAGCGGTCTCCCAAATGGGCTTCCACGGCTTAATATATTATTATATATTACTTGTCAATACAATCACGGAAATATTTTATCAGTTGAGGCAAGAAAATACTAAAACAATTTGTATACTACTCAACACAATAACATGTCAATACAATCACGGATAATATTTTTTTCTGAGGCAGTAAAGTCACAAAATCTAGGACTCACCAAATGGTCGTCCTCATTTCATCAGGAAATACAATTCCCAATCAATTCCCGGATCTCTCCACTCGCCATCAGACACAGAGGACATTAATTTCAGGATCCGGCCGTGTTCAGAGGAAATCCCTCGGAAAAGTATAATGAAACCGCCCGCCCTAATCTCACGGTTGTGTTGGGCAGATAATGATGTCGCGAGACTTATCGCTGTGGCCCGAGTCATAAGCGGAGCGGACAGTGGAAGTAAATACTAACAAGTGAATTATTGAAATAATATAAATAACTAGCGGCCCGCCTCGGCTTCGCACGGGTGTAATTTACGTGCGAAGCCAGTGTGGGTTCCTAGTTATATAAATAAATCTTTCGTGAAAAATTATCTAGCTGATGGTGAAAACCGCATCAAAATCCGTTGCGTGGTTAAGGTGGAGTTAGCAGTTATACAGACAGACGCGGAAAGCGACTTTAATTTATCTATGTAGAGAGATAATACGGCAACCATTATAGGGGCTCATTTAGTGGGTGGCAAATCATCACCTGCCTAAATATAGTTTCAGATGAGACAATATAAGGCAGGTGTCGTTTCTCATCCTATAGATCTGGTCTCCTATGCACTGGTTGTTCAGTGTTCACTCAATAGCACAGTTTTTTTATGTACTTGTATTGTATGTATTTTTTTTTGTACTCAACAGTGCCTCTTGGTGCTGGCTTCGGCCCCACCCATGCCTCTCAAAGTTCCAGGCTAGACCCATGTTTATTTTAAAATAATTATATATTATATATTTTCTGACAATTAACTATACAGACATCAGACTCTATATTGGTCCAGTCCCGTTGGTCCAGTTGGTAGTGGACCTGCCTTCTGTGCTTGGGGGCGTGGGTTCGATTCCCACCTAGGACAAACATTTATGTAATGAACATTTGTGTTTGTTCTATATCTGGTTGTTAATATCTATTTAAGTATGTATTTAAACCTATATATGCATGTATATCAGTCTCTGGCAGCCATATTACAAGCTTTGCTTAGTTTGGGGTCAGGTGACCGTGTGTGAAAAAATGTCCCGAATATTTATTTATTATTATTTATTTTATATTACATTAAACTACACCAAACAAATACAAAATTAATATAACACACACCCGGACACAACACATACACACACACACACACACGTTATTTCTGACAGTGACGCCATGGCAGTACATGCATCTTAAGTAAGTGGCTAAGAAGGTCTACTATGGGACCAAAATCGAATGAGCTGTTCTATAAAAATCGGAGTTCACATCCCTTCGGCTTAGTATACCCTTTCCGCATAGCCTTGTATCTCTCTCAACGTTACTCAAGTAAATAATCGCCGCTACCTTCTACCTTTCACCAAGCCGATGGTTTTACGCAAGTCGTTTGCAAGGGTCCCCGTGGTAATATCATTTGCTTGATTATGACCTTTTCTGGTTTTGTTGGCTGACAATGGAGTCGAGCCAGTGACTTGCAAACTTTGATTGGACTCTTACACGAAGTAAGCACGGTGTTTAGCATTAGCTGAGTAATAAGATGGACGGACAGACATGGCAACTTTTTGAAATTTTAACTCTGACAGTAGTCAAACAGAAAACAAAATACAACAAAAACCAAGACAAAACAAAAACAAAAACCAAGAACACCAAAACCAACACCAAAAACAAAATGACCAAAAATCAAGGACTTCGTATACCCTATATGGTATACAAAATCCTTGGCAAAAACATGCACATGACTGAATTGTGAATGCTGTAAGAATGCCGTCTGACAGTTGCCATATCAATGTAATAACAAAACAAGCTGATTAAAAAACAGTATTCTTATCACTTAGGTATACTAGTTTTTTTAATGTAAGATTGTAGGTGATAGCAAATATGTTACAGTAAAATATGAAAACATAGCGCTGTTTTCATATTTTACTGTATGTACTATGTACTATGATTTCGCACGAAAATATCATGCGAAATGAAAACTTTTGTAATGAAAGTTTTATTTTTATTAAATAATAGGCTTGCACTTGGCCGCCAACTCACTTGATGTTGAACGATGATGCTGTTTACGATTGAGCCTAGAAGACGCTTGCCTAGTAGAAACCAATTCACTCTTGATTTGAAAGACACCCAGAACCAGATTGTAATTATCTAGAAACACCCATTCAGGCAGCGCATTCCATAAACTAGCAGTTCGCACAATAAAAGTGGAATCAAAGCGCTTCGTACGGGTTTTCAGAATATCAACTATAATGTGGTCTCAATTTTTTAGGAGGGACTTAAATCGTGCAGATCTGATTGCACTCTCTCCAAAATGTATCCGATAAAAAACCGATAGACTAGCAACTTTCCGTCGATGCTCAAGACTAAGCACCGATTACATATTAGTGAAGGTCAGTACTCAGTAATATCGCATGGTTTCGCATGATATTTTTGTGCGAAATATCTTACGAGTGATTCAAAAATCGAGCCCCAGATTTTTACAATGTTATAGCAACTATCATACGCATTCTCTTAGCTGACGGACGATAGCAATATTTTTACACACTTGCTATTTAGTTAACATTTGCTACTCAGTAGCATACTTAGGGCTAGAAATAAGCATGTCTGTATGTCAGTACCTACCTTTATCGCTTGATTGGCTTTACTATATCTTCTAAGCAGCCTACTAATTAGTAATTTAGTATCCAAAGTAATAAGTGCCCGACTTAGTCTTGAAGTAGATACTCTAATCTGTATTGAATTAATACTGTCACGTCCAAAATTATTCAAACTGTTTTAAATATCAATGTAATTATGGCCGTATGGATTAGAAACGTAGAATCAAAATGTTTGGAACATATCCAAGGAAAATCCACAATGTACACGTGGTAGTAGCTCTTCCTACTTGCACTGTAGTAGAAAAGGGATGGTAGGGTAAGAGATGTAGCTCCGATGAACATTTTCCGAAATGAATCCTGTAGAAAATTTACAGACTCGCTACTTTGCGGCGGTATTTCAGACTGAGAAGTTTGTTAGCCACTAACTTCTCATCGATCTTCTCTTCACATCAATGGGGAAGAAATGCTCTTGAGTGGAGACCACGAACCGGAAGACGCAGCGTAGGTAGGCCTCCCACTAGATGGACCGACGACAATATTGTGAAAGTCACCGGCATCCAGTGGATGCAGATGGCAGGCTTTTGTTCAGTGTGGAGGTTAAAGGGGGAGGCCTATGTTCAGCAATGGACGTTTCCTGGATGATGATGATGATGAACTTCTCATCGATGTCTGGATTAGTAATTTTAATAATCAATTGTGCACGTGACTGTTCTGTACTAAATGGGTCTTCAAAGCTCAGTACAGTCAAAGGCTGAATTGTCATAACTCAATTAGTTCCAAACCGTTCCATAGAGGGCAATGTTCGTCTCTCGCAAACATCTGTACAACTCTATTGAATAAGCTTTCAATAGAGGTTGAAATTAGAATAAAGTTGAATTTTCTATAGAAAGTTGTGAATTGAAACTGTATTTTCATGTCTGAATTTGCAGTGATATTACTGCAAATTTATCTTGGCCTAGCTATTGTGTTATTTCTAGAGAAAATTTACATTTGTAAGACTAGATAAGTAGGTAATAATAGAGAGACAAACGTAATAATGATATTCATGGAATTGTTTAAATAGGGTTAATGCTCAACAGTCAAGCTGTTTAGTTATAATTACTGTTTACGCCTTCATCTGTTACGGAGCTAGCGGAGTAGGAACAAAGAGCATGCGTTCCACCTGATGGTAAGCGCTAATTGCCGCTTATGGACACCTGCAACACTAGCAGAGTTGTCGATGCTTTGCCAGCCCGGAGAGGTGTTTGTTGATATTTTCTACGCTCCATGTTGAAACTCGGAGGGAATACCTTCGGGGAACATTCCATACGTTGCAGGGGGGTTAGACAAGATTCCTGTTAGCGTTAACGCCTGCGGAAAGATGAAATTGTATGAAAATGACATTGACAATGGAATTAGGAAAATGGAATTGTCATTTTCATACAATTTGAAAGTGGGTCTTATCTAACATCCCAGGTCCGCGGAAGTAAGAAGTGACAGAACCGGACAGTGTAAAATTTCCAGCTTTGTAAGTTGTGGGGTTGAGCTTTTTGCACTGCAATTCCGAGGCAGGATCATTCGTTTCCTTTTCTTACTTTTTTGAGAATGGTCTGAAGATGTTTTTGATCTCATGATCAAAATTACCCATCATCATCATCATAATCAGCCTTTTAACAGTCCACTGCTGGACTTTTAGCCCACCCCCGAAAGGGTGATAGGGCCATATCCACCACGCTGGCCCAATGCGGATTGGTGGATTCACATACGCCATTGAATTCCTTCTCCGTACGTATGCAGGTTTCCTCACGATGTTTTGCTTCACCGAAAAGCCAGTGGTATGAAAATACGTACATAAGCTCCAAAGATCTCATTGGTACGGGCCCGGGGTTTGAACCCGCGACCTCACGCTTTCAAGTCTAGCGGTCTCCCAAATAGGCTATCACATCTTATTATAATTATGTAGGTATTCCCCGCCTATACTAACTCTCGATAGTAGGTATCGATATCACATCCCATAAGCGTATTAAACCTTGATAGCTGCTACGCTGGTAATAAAATGTGCATCAGATCTGCATGATTTGATTCGGATCCTTCCCATTTTTCTATCGGACTGCCAGAGTGGGGACGAAGAATCGACATCGCTTTATGCTTGATATTCCGAGAACCCGTATGAAGCAAATTCCACATTTATTGTGCGAACTGCTAGTCTGTGGAATTTGCTGCCTGAGTGGGTGTTCCCCGATAGTTACAATCTGGGTGTCTTCAAGTCGAAAGTGAATCGGTTTCTTCTAGGAAGCATGCTCTTCGTAGACCGCATCATCGCTTAACATCAGGCGAGTTGGCGGCCAAGCGCAAGCCAATTTATAATAGTAAAAAATATCAGTTGTTCCATACATTTCGTCGTATGTAAATAATCGCTTTCCACGGAACAGTTGATATTTTTTCGCAATTTCAGAGCTGCTCTAAAAGTTTTTCATAAAGTTGTGTACTTTGGACCCCATTCAGCTTAGTACACCCTTTTGGCGTAACCCTGTATTTAGCCTTTGATTATATATATGTATATTATTAAAGTTCGTAGCCAGTTAGTTGGTCTAATTCAGTAATGCGGCAGTCTGACAGCACTGATCAAATATTTGTTGTTCAACTGCAAACACTCGAGCAAACGTCGGCTTGCTCTGACGCTGGACGACTGTTTGATGTGCCCTGGTGTGCTTTCGAAACTACGCTGGACGCAAGTTTGTTCTGTAAATGAAGAGAAAGATAAATTAAATGTAAGTAGGTATACAAAATTACGGGCATATTTTTGTATTTTATTGAACGAGGTTCGGTTACTGGCTTTAGGTCATTTCACATACCTACAGTTATATTATATCGGGACACACAACAAAAGTCCAATTACAACCGCACACAACTTATGTATATGTTAGAGCCTCGATGCGTGGGGCGGGTGGCTGATGGCCGATCTTCATTAGAATATCTTGGTTAAATATCCATATCCATACTGTAAAATGTAACAACAGGGTGAATACCTTGTTTTTACATTTTATAATTTATGGCTATTTGCTGTTTTTGATAAATAAAATAAATACCGTTTAATTCTCAAACCCTAAACAAACTACACCATATTTTCTACACAATGACAATATAAACCCATATGAAATTTTATTACACTAAATGTGAAAAGATATCTTTTAAAAGCCGACAATAGAGGAAGTTATCACCAAAACCATAACATAAAGAAGTTCTTCTTAAAATGTTCCTAAAATACCGAAACTATCGAAACCCTTTCTATCTCAAGTCGAATGCGAAATACCCTTTCGCGGAGCCAATGGGTTTTATCTTCGCCATATAAATCTCGAATAACGTCCCTTTTGATATTGGAAGCTGTCTTTTTAGAGACGGGGAGTGCTATCCGTCCAGCCGGCCAAATATTGCAGGTTTATAGACACGGTGAAATACAAATTTTAAGACGATTTAGCTTAAAGTAGCAAAACGAGCTAGGGAGAGGGCTAAGGCCGGGATTGCTCTACGAGATCGAATCAGAAATGTGGAGAAAGATACCGACATAGCCCACCGGATTAGTAAGTTGAAGTGGCAGTGGGCAGGGCATGCAGAACAGATGGTCAATGGGGCCGAAAGGTTCTGAAATGGAGACCATGAAAGGTAAGTGCAGCGTAAGACGTCAACCCACAAGATGGATAGACGACCTAAAAGATACCGCAGGAAAACACTGGATGCAGGCCGTTTCCAACTGACCGTTTTGGAGATCGATGGGGGCAATCCAGAAGTTGAAGTCTTATAGCTGAAACGATGATGATGATATAGGCTGAATGAAACCGTCACGTCTATTCGTCGTGTCTGAGCTGCTGAAATTTACCTATATAAATTACAGGCTATCTTTTATTTTTATTTTTTATTGTGTTAACCGCTAGACAGTGAACTACGTTGCCTGAATGCTTCCTGAATGCCGTTCCCCGATGGTTACAATTTGGCTGTGTACAAGTGGCGAGTGTATCGGTTTAATTCTAGGCAAGTGTGCACCATCGTTGGCCACATCATTGTTTAACATAAAACAAGATGGCGGTCAAACGCAAGGCAACTATTTTTTTTTTTTTTGTTATGACTGTGAATGTTTCAATGACGTAGCGTCATAATGCAAAATAAACAATTTATTAATGAGCTGAGTTATCAAAGAGCTTGTGATATAAAATGTAAATTGTTTGTTGCCTGTTTAAATCATAATCAAATATAATTAACTGAAACGGGCATAATATTGAATATTTCCAAATAAAAATAATAAAAACATACAGTCGAATTGATAACCTCCTCCTTTTTGAAGTCGGTTAAAAACTCACCAGTATTTACAATATGCCGTGCGTAAGCTACATGGCCCATGTAAATGGACCGATGACATTGTGAGAGTCACTGACGTCGATTCTGATGTTCCATTCTCTAAAATAAACTAAATTTGACAGCTTTGAATAAAATTGTTGCCATCCTTTTCTCACATATTAGAATGAAAAGAGAAGCAGATAATTTTAGTCCTGTCAGATTGGTTTAGTTTAGTGAGTGGTATGACAGAATCGATGCCATCGGGCATCCAGTGGATGCGGATGGCGGGCTGTCGTTCAGTGTGGAGGTTAAAATGAGGAGGCCTTTGTTCAGCAGTGGACGTCTTCTAGCTGATGATGATGTGCGTAAGCTAGAAAACAGTCAAGTTACATTGTACCATTACCTCAGTCAATTGACATCTCTGCAGCATTGAAGTTTTACCTTAATACTATATTGATAGCCGGCATAAAATTGTCCGGCTAACTACCTTTTCACATCTCTATCTTCAGCACTATTCTTTCCCCACTATGTTCAGTGATATATCGATATTGGCTTTTATATTTAAACTCAGTTCAAGTTTATAGCGAAAAACTCTTAGCTGTCTTTGGTTTTTATCTTAAAGTTTGTTACTTTACTGCACCGCTTTCAGTTATAGGCGCTTACTTTATAACTTATTTGCAAGTTGAGTGCTAAAAATTTATTCTGAAAACTACTTACCTAACAAAAATCTATCTAAAGGTTTTCGCAGGAGTTTTCCCCGGACTTAGACGTCGTGGTTTTCCTATCGGTCCCGATACAGTATGACTTTTTTATTAAAACAGATAATTGATAATAATTGATTTTATTTTAGAGTCGGTATGGATGTAGACAGATGGAATAAAACTATTTTCATTTCAAAGTGGGATGTTCTCATTTTAGTAACACTCCAAAAGTGATGACAGTAAGCTGTAACAAGACCACAGAACGTCCAGTCAGCAGACACGACAATTGGTATCATTTCGCATATAACACGTCCTGAATAAACGTGAAATAAGCATTTGGGGTCCTGTTCTGGTAACTTTACAGCAGAGATAAGAGATTGTTATTAAAGCAAGCATAATAGAAAAGTTTTGTCAAGACTAATCTTATAGTACTAGCAGATGTATGGATTTAGAGAATGAGAAAATTTTCTTTTTCTCTCCCGTTGGTTGGACGGCGATCCGTCAACCAAGTGCGTCTCGTCTGTTAGCACTATTACCGTTACCAATTATCGTAGACGGCATCATCACTTAACATAAGGCGAGGTGGTCAAGCGCAAGCCTATCATCATCCAGAAGACATCCACTGCTGAACATAGGCCTCCCACTTAGAACTTCTCGACATCCTGCAATCTGCATCCACTGGATGCCCGCGACTCTCACGATGTCGTCGGTCCGTCTAGTGGGAGGCCTACCTATACGCTGCGTTTTCCGGTTCGTGATCTCCACTCAAGAACCTTTCTTCCCTATCAGTTTTCGGACTATACTACTATCTCTATCTCTACATAGTATAAATTAAAGTCGCTGTCCGCGTCTGTCTGACTATATAATCGCTAACTCCTCCTAAACCACGCAACGGATTTTGATGCGGTTTTCACCATCAGTTAGATAGTTTTTCACCAAAGGTTTATACAACTATAATACTATAAAACACGTAAATTACACCGTGCGAAGCCGGGGTGGGTCGCTTGTTAACGGATAAAAGAAGAAGTCGAAAGCAGACACACGGAAATATACAAATAAACTTTTAAAAAACTACTTTTTAGTTTGTAGGTAGGTACATGGAGGTAGTCCGTATAGTCTTGAAGTCCGTATTTTTTTCTCAAAATTAACTTTATTTATCTTAAAAAACTGTTAACTATCCGAAGCTAATTTTGAATTCTATAATTTGGCCAACTCTACTGATAAGTCGGTCTCTATCTGATTTCCCGTTCTTTATTCTTGAAGGATTTGTCTAAAATTCCCAACAAAAGCAAACACCGGCGCTTTCTATTGTCGACAATATCAAGACAATTCTGGAGTTTGTATTATGCTGCTATTGTGCTTGATATCTTTGCCTCAATAGATATTATTTTTGTAATATGTATTATATTTATTTTTAATCCTTGACGCAAACAGAGGGGTGTTATAAGTTTACCGAGTAACTGTCTGTGAAATTGTAGCTCCCAAACGGATGAACCTATTTTGATTTAGTTTTGTTTGTTTGAAGCTACTCAAACAAACAAAACTACGCTGATCAAGAGTGATTGATGATTGATTAACTCTTTATTATTCACACCACAGAAAAGAGAAGACTACACATTTTTTTTCTTACTTTCTCTGTTTTATTATATTTTTAGTAGTAATAGTTTTATCGATAAGTTGTTTATGATATCTTATATTTTGTGCAAATAAATGATCATAATTTATTTATTTATTTATTTATTTATAGAGATACGCCAACAGTGAACATATTACACATTCTTAAAAAATAGTCTCAGAAAAGAGAAGTATAAGAACGGAAATTAGAAGGAATCTCTGTTACAAGGCATTATGAGTGAACCTTCAAGTATCCATAAGCGACGGTGACTGCTTACCATTAGGTGGCTGGCCTGCTTGTTTGCCACCTATGGCATAAAAAAATACCTTGACTGAATATTCTTATTTAGATCAACGCGTCGAACTCCGCATCACAGTTGCTAACTGATTTCGAATGACTGAAGTTTCGTTTATATGGGTGCAACTGGCTACAACTCTTACAAAAAAACCTTGGCAGCCGCTCTAATTTAAACAAAAAAAAGTTTTTTCTGTGATGCGTGATGACCCCAAAGTGGGTCCTGGCCTTCGACAAATAAAGCGCCAGTTATCGCGGTGCTATATCTGGGGCCCAGATGTATTTTTTTTTTATTAAATACAGGTTTGCGCCATCTCGGGACCCGGGTATGTCCTAAAACTGCGACCAGAACCACCGGAGGATAGGTAGCAGCGTCCTATTAGTACACGGTGAATATACTGCAATCCCCAAGCCGCCTGCCAAGCGTGGGGATTATGGCAACACCCCTCTCTAAGAGGGAGACCTTCTTGTAAACCTCCACCACTTTACAGGGGCATGAGTTTGCCTTGACCATGACTTACTTTGCTTGACTCTGACTGTGACTATGACTTGTTTGACGCTTTGATTACTATGTAAACATATTTAATAACACGACTAAAGGACATTGAATCATAGGTCATGAACATATTAACAAAAAAAAAATGAGGGTGGCTTTTGTCCAGCAGTGGATGTTTAATGGCTGCTGATGTGATGTGTGATGTTGCGCCATCTCGCTACCAATTAACCGATTAGCTTAAAAGTTAGGTACTTATGTAGTCGTAATCCAAAAAACTCATTCCATCTAATGGTCTAAACCTCACATACAAGCATCATAACCGAGCCGCGCGAGCCCGTAACTGCCCATTAGCTCTATCCCGGTACGAAAGAGTCACATTTCCCTGGATTTATACCCGGGAATATCATTTGAATTACGAACGCTTGTACACTTCAGCTGACGCAATTTTTTTTTTTTTTTTGGTTTACAAATCAGGATACAGTCACAATAAAAACTAAATTAAGTGTGTTGACAATTGTGAACTAAACCATATCCCAAAACATGCGTACTCATCATGGTTATTAAAAAACAGTAAGATATAAAAATTAAAATTTGGTTCATAACTATAATTTTAAAGATTGTATTCACGATGAGCCGTGAATACAATCTTTTTTACATCTCTCTTAAATCTGGGTAGACTTTGATCAAATATATCTATAAAGCTATAATGCTTTTTGACGATTTCATTGTATTACGTTGTTGTAGGTACAATAAGCAGGACTAATGAGATTGTTTATTCCGTTCGTCACGCATGTGGTTGAAATTCCCTTTTACTAAATGATGCCACGTCGGTCGCGGGGGGCAGCTTGTGATTGGAGAATCAAAAGTCATTCATTCAATTCGTGCCTAGGATTGGCCCCGTTAGAAATAGTTTAGGTTGACATGTTCGAACCTTTGCCCCATGCGGGGTCCAGGATGAGCAGTCAACTTTCTTTGAACAGATTCAAAAACCTTCAATGGCATTTTTGCCGAATCATGTTTAGCTAAGCTGAACAAAAATTTATAAACCTCATTTTGATTTTAATAGACCTATTCAATTATACGTTACCA
The DNA here is from genome assembly GCA_932305915.1 of Agriopis marginaria. Classification (NCBI taxonomy): domain Eukaryota; kingdom Metazoa; phylum Arthropoda; class Insecta; order Lepidoptera; family Geometridae; genus Agriopis; species Agriopis marginaria. The sequence goes on along the minus strand of OW029914.1, from coordinate 10,902,778 downwards.
TGTTTTCTCGTATTTATGATCAAAGAATTTAGAAATCTGAAGTGGCAGTGGGCCGTCCACATTGCCCAAAGAACTGATAAACGATAGGGTAGACCGAGTTCTAGTGTGGAGACCACGTTTAGGCAAACGTAGTGTAGGACATCCTGTGGCCAGGTGGAGTGACGACCTGCGTAAGCGGCGGGTAAAAAATAGATTCAGAGAACTGCCGAGCTCAGTGGCATGCATTAGAACGAGCTTATGTCCAGTGAAAGGCTGATGATGATGATTATTTGTGAGATATAATCCATCAAAGTGACCAACAATGGATATGAGCATTTCCCTATAATTTCTTAACTATTTGATCTTTTTGTTTAATCAGTGTAAAAATAGTCTTAAACGAACTCTTTACGGACAGTTTTTTAAGCACTGTTAAGTGAAATCAACTTAATTGCAATAAGCTTATAAGCTTTTTGCAGACACGTCATTTAATTGGAGTAAATATTGGATTTTTTGTAATAAAAAATGCCTTTCAATGAAATCCGAGAAAATCTTTAAGCACCGCCGGAAAGTAGCTTGTCTGTCTATTTTCTATCAGATTAATTATGGAGAGTGTACGCAAGAACTTCATGACCTTACCACCCTTCCACTTTTACTACGAGAAAAGTAGGACTGCACACTACCGGAGTAGTACTGTGCAAAGTTCCTCGTGAAACTTACAAAGATTCGTACTGAACTATTTGGGCCGTCATTTGATACGTACTGTCCAAGAATGGAACTCCCTGCCTTCCTCCTTGTTTCCTGAGAACTACAATCTAAGCATCTTCAAGACAAGAGTGAATAGATTTATTTTTAATCAACATGTTCCTCAGCCACATCGTCGTTTAGGCGGTTATCTATTAAGATAGCTAGTTGAATTTTTTACAGAATCATTTCATCATAATTTTTTCGGTTAGAAAGATACAGCCGTTTACAGGTAGGATGGACAGACAGACTGATATGTATGTACTCGTTGTTGTCGAGCCTGTGCGGTGCGCTAGCATCGCCAGTAATAAACGGACCATATCAAAGAACGGGCGTTTCATTTTATAATCTAATCGCGTACCTCCGCCGCAGACACTTCATTGGCTGACGAGGCTGTGGAGTTAAAATGGCGTTGTATCTAGGAAATATAGAAAACTTTGATCACGTTAATTCCGATTGGGAAATATTCCTAGGACGACTGACCCAATTTTTTAAAGTGAATGCGGTTGTCGAGGTGAATAAGACGGCGTTACTACTAACTCATCTGTCTGAGGATTCGTACAGAATTGCGCGCAATGTGGTTTACCCTCGTGAGTTGGAAAAACTATCATTTAGCGAGCTCACGCAGGCCTTATCGGACTATTTCAAGCCGAAACGTTGTTTGTTTGCTGAGAGGGCTCGGTTTTACGGCGCGATGAATAATCCAGGTGAAACTGTTGGTGAATGGGCGGCGCGACTACGTGGACTAGCAAGCTATTGCAACTTCGGCACCGTCCTAGACACAGTACTCAGAGATCGTTTCGTCCTGGGCCTGAACGACGGACCCGAACGCGACAAACTATTTGAAAAGGACGCGAGTAACCTTACTTTTACGAAGGCGCTGGAGTTTGCTGAACGAGTGGCGAGTTCCAGACAGGCGAAGCAATCCGTTCAAGGTTCGAAGAAGGCTGTTGACATGACAGTGAAAGAAGAAGCCATATACAAGATGTCGGGGCCAAGGTGCGACGCACATGGTTCCGGCGGCGGGCGCACCGGTGCCGCTGCCGGGAGCCGGGCGAGCGCGATCTACGGGCGGCAACAGGGCGCACGAGGCGCCGTCGCAGGCGCAGGCACGGCTACCAGACAAATAACATGTGATGTATGCGGCTTAAAAAATCACATTGCAGATAAGTGCAGGTTCAAACGATACCGCTGTCAAGTTTGCGGGGTGATAGGACACTTAAAGAAGGTCTGCAAACTGCGTGTGAACAACATTGACGTAGAACAAGACGTACCCGAAGAGGACAACTGCGAGGACTGTCAAGAATGCAAGCTATATAACATAAGGTACGATAGTTTTGAACCGTTCATGATTCAAGTCACAATAAATAACAAGTTATTGCCTATGGAGCTGGACTCGGGGGCAGGTATTTCCGCTATCTCTGACTCATATTATAAACAAAATTTTCCCTGTTTCCCCATTAATCATTGTAAAGCAAGGATGTGTTTTTATAACGGTCATAAGATTATTCCGGTAGGCTATTTCACAGCGAGTGTAACATATAATAATGTAATCAAAGATATTAAGTTCTTTGTAGTAAAAAATGGAGGCGCGCCTATTCTGGGTAGAGATTTCATGTTTAAATTTAATTTAGGTATCACGCCTATTGACAATAAAAATATTAAATTAGAGCAGTACAATGATGAATTGAGAAAGTTGTTAACAGAGTATAAGGATCTGTGGAGTGACGACTTAGGTAGATTTAATAAATTTAAAATTTCATTAAGGCTCAACGAAAATGCAAATCCTAAGTTTTATAAATCCAGATCAATACCCTTTGCGCTGACAGATAAAGTTGATGCGGAAATAGACAGGTTAACGTCAGTAGGTATTTTAGTGCCTGTGAACCACTCAGATTACGCGACGCCGATAGTGCCCGTAATAAAAGATAACGGGAAGGTGAAAATCGCAGGTGATTTCTCATTAACATTAAATAGAGACCTATACATAGATAGGTATCCGATGCCACGTATTGAAGAGGTATTCGCTAAGCTAGGGGGCGGTGAGCTATATACAAAACTAGATTTGAGCAATGCATATAACCAATTTGTTTTGGATGATGAGTCACAGCTATTGACCACAATCAACACACCACGTGGTCTGTTCAAGTATACTCGTCTAGTTTACGGTCTAGCTAACGCGCCAGCGATTTTTCAAAGAACGATGGAAAATTTGCTAGCAGGAATTGAAGGGATAAGCTGTTGGTTTGATGACATATGTCTCACTGCACCCTGCAAGGAAACCCATATAACGAGGCTCCGCGAGGTTCTACATAGACTGAAAGGAGCAGGGTTAAAACTTCAGGAAGAAAAATGCGAGTTTTTTAAAAACAGTGTAACTTACCTCGGGTATGTAATAGATAAAAATGGGCTGCAATCGTGCCCTAAAAAGGTGCAGGCTATATTAGAAGCCCCTCGACCTACAAGCGTGTCGGACCTAAAAAGGTTTTTAGGTATCATAAATTATTACAGGAATTTTGTCCCCGGTGCGTCCTCTATCTTAGCACCATTGCACGAACTGCTAAAGAAGGAAGCACCATGGCGCTGGGGCGAGCGGCAGCAGGACGCATTTGTTGCGGTCAAACGGGAACTGGCTTCAGAGCGCGTACTGACGCATTTTGACCCTACCGCTAGACTCGTCTTAACTGTAGATGCTGGACCAGGTTTAGGGGCCATTCTTGAACAGGGTGAAGAAGGCCACGAGCGCCCGCTTGCGTTTGCCTCCAGAGCACTCATAGCTAGCGAGAAAAATTACAGTCAGGTACACAAAGAAGCGGCAGCTATTGTATTTGGGGTGAAGCATTTCCACCAGTACCTTTATGGTAGGGATGAACCATTCATACTTAAAACGGATCACAGGCCATTGATTGCTATATTCGGTAAGAAAAACGGTATTTCTGTTATGACCGCCTCACGCCTACAGCGGTACGCCATTTACTTGTCCGCGTATAACTATGAGATATGTTATATTAGAGGAAAAAAAAACACCATAGCGGATTATTTTTCAAGAGCACCTCTCAACGAAGAATTAAATGAACAAGATATTATAGACGATGATATAACTTATTTGAATTTCATTGATGAGTCTCAGTTACCGGTCTCATTCGAAAACATAAAACAGGCTACGGCCAGCGATAGTACGTTGCAAACTGTAAAGAAATATATACATAACGGCTGGCCGCGCAAAATAACATGTAATAATGTTAAACCATATTTTAATTGCAAGACGGACTTAGAAGTAGTAGACGGTTGCCTAATGCGTGGTCACAGAATTATAATAGCCACAATCTTACGCGGAAAAATCCTAAAGGAGTTACATAGGGGGCATTTTGGCATCGTAAAGACAAAATGCTTAGCACGCGGAAAATTGTGGTTCCCAGGTATAGATAAATGCATAGAACAGATGGTAGGCGCGTGTAGCCCGTGCGCCGCTACTCGACCCGCCCCGCCGCGCGCGCCTCCCTCGCCCTGGCCGCGGCCCGACGCTCCCTGGAAGCGCATCCACATCGATTACATGCAGCTCGGACAAAGGGTATATCTGGTAGTAGTCGACGCCTACAGTAAATGGCTAGAATGTCTACATATGCATGGAGGGTTAACCACGGAAATGTTGATTCAAAAATTAAAGTATTTATTTTCAATGTTTGGACTGCCCGAAGTCGTCATTTCTGACAACGATCCAAAAATAAGCAATGATATGTTCAAAAATTTTTGTAAATATGCTGGTATTATCCACTTGACTAGTCCTATCTATCATCCTTGCAGTAATGGTCAATGCGAGAATTCTGTTAAAACATGCAAGAAGATGTTAAAATGTATCTTACGGGACACTGATAGAATGAATTGTAACCATATATTGAACAAACTTGTTATATTTTTGTTTGAATACCGAAATACGCCTCATTGTAGCACCGGTGAGTCACCCGCTAAGCTAATGTTCAACAGAGATCTGCGGGGCCGGCTAGACCTCATCTTGCCGCCGAAACCCCGTACGATAACCACCGGTGAAACTGTCAAGCTCACTAACGCAAGGACTTTCCAAAAAGGTCAGGAGGTATGGGTCAGGTGTTTTGTGGCTCAGAAACCAATTTGGAAATTAGGTTACATCATAGAAAGTTCAGGTAGTAGGATGTTCAATGTAACTGTTGATAACGTAGTACTTAGAAGACACGTAGACCAGTTGTTACGATACACGGGAGGCCAACGGTCACTGGCATGTCGGGATAGTCGGCAAACCAATGATTCTCACCGATCGACCCAAGCTTCGCCTAATACAGCGGGAGGAGCGAACACTAATATTAAACCTACCGCTGCAGTCGCTGCGCCGCCGCCGCCGGTAGCGGTACAGCGAGCAGCTGATGTACCTGTTGGTACTGATACATTGCATAGCGCGACAAAGCGTGCCTCGATCTGTGATATCGATGAGGGCGCTGCGTCGCCCTCGGACCGAGTTATAATAGAGACGCGAGCGGACAGACACATACCACCCGCCGCCACGGCGCTGCTAGCGCCGCCGCCGGGAATAGTTCGGCCATCAGCTGATTCGACGCGTCTTCGGCCAAGAAAGGCCATAGATTATAAAAAATACTTTTAATTTCATAAACGTATAATTATTATTATAGCTCATAAGTTCCATAATATTAAGTACTTATATTCACGAATTTTATATTAAAGGTTTTTTTTTTTGTATTGTCACCAGGTTCACAAATTAAGGTGGAGGAATGATATGTATGTACTCGTTGTTGTCGAGCCTGTGCGGTGCGCTAGCATCGCCAGTAATAAACGGACCATATCAAAGAACGGGCGTTTCATTTTATAATCTAATCGCGTACCTCCGGCCGCAGACACTTCACAGACACACAGACAGACAGACAGACAGACGGACGGACGGACAGATAGACAGACGGACAGACAGACAGACAATGTGGGCTTAGTAATAGGGTCCCGTTTTTACCCTTTGGGTGTGAAACCCTAAAAACTGGCGGGAATGATACTTAAGTGAAAATATAACCGCTGACAGATACGCTGATTCGTCAATACGGTTATTGATCAGAAGCGGGATCTCGTTGCTAATGATGCCAATGTCACGCGTCACCTAATTTGCTAATTGATTAATGTGCTATTTGCTAACGCTATTGAAGGGGTGTATCTGAGATGGATGCGTGGCATGAAATATTCTGATTGGTTTAGATTTTAAAGCGCGAAATAGACTAACATAAACAGAAATTGTATCAAATGCAAAAGCTAATATATTGCTTGCCATGATTGTTTAAGTAAAGATATGAATATTTTTACTTAGAATTCAACTTAAAAATAAAAGTTTTTGTTTTATTATCGTTCCAATCATTTATAACTTTCGTATAAATAATGTTGTCACTTTGATCTTCAAACGCCTGACCACATTTTCTTGAATCATAGCTAAAAACAATCTCGATCAAAAAACCGTTCAAACAAAAAAAAAACTGTTCAGGCGTTTGGGCTGGTTATTCCTACTATAGTTTCAATCTATTTCGGCGGTATTTTTTCAAGAGGAGTGAGCGAGGAAGAATGAATCTGATGTAATAAGATATTATATTGCCTGATAACTTGAGCCTCTTGATGCATTGCAGCGTAGAGCTGTAAGAATTGTCAATGATCCCTAGCTCACTGAACACCTAGAACCACTCAACATGCACAGGCAGGTTGGGTATCTCTGTATCTTTTATCGCATTTACAACGGGGAGTGTTCTGAAGAACTGTTTGATCTGATGCCGGCGTTGTGGTTTTATCATCGTACTAGGCGCCACCGCCTGAAAGTTCATCCACACATAATAGATCAGTGGAAATCGCACACTGTGCGATTCACACGATCTCACCTGCAAAATGTGGAACGAGCTACCTAACGTGGTGTTTCCGAGAAGCTACAACATGAGGTTCTTCAAAAGGCGAGTTAATAGAGTCCTAAAGGATCGGCAACGTATTTGTAATGCCTCTGGTGTTACAAGTCTCCATAGGCGACGGTGACTGCTTACCATCAGGCGGCTCGTCTGCTTGTTTGCCACGTATGGCATAAAAAGTAATATAGATATTATTACTGTTCTAATCAAGTACAACTGACTCCGTCTCGCTCTGCACCGTGGGTCGCCGCGCGCCGCGCACTTGATTAGAACAGATGCTGATTGGGTGCGGGAGCGGGAATTGGTAGAGAATCATATTGCGCTGGCGCATGTTGGAGCTTTTCTTCACTAAAGTTATATGATTATTTACGGGATATTTACCAGACGAGGCGAACTGTTTCATTGCGCATCAAGGAACACATTAAGGCAGTAAAAACAATGAGAGACACAAATCTGCCATAGCTGAGCATCTGCTGGACGCAAGTCCTAACCACTGGATTGAATTTCACGACCCTGAAATCCTGTCCACCGAACGCCATTACATACCAAGGCTAGTAAAGGAAACTATTGAGATCTCGAAATGCCAGAATTTCAATCGAGGTGGTGGTTTTCAACTCGCTAGTGCGTGGAATCCGGTATTAGAAAACTTCGCGTTCAAAATGTGTTCAATATATTATACGCAGTGATACAGTGAGTGTGTTTTGTCGGGACTTAGGTTCGAGTTCGAGTTCCAGTGATAACCGTAGCAAAAGACTAAGAAAGAGGGTAGATCGTTATGTCTGCACCTAACTTTTTAACTGTTCGACCAACCACCCGCACTCTTCAGTCTTCCCGTGAACATGTTGCATTTAACTGCGCTGAAATATCGGGAGCTCATTCTACTACCTTACCACGGTAAATATCCCGTAAATAATCATATAACTTTAGTGAACAACCATGGTAGTTTAAAACAGTGTTTTTCTTCTCTAAATTTTTCTTGTATGTCTGAAATACTCTGGCATTCGGAGCTCCCCACGGTGTCACCAGTCTCACGGTCAAACTTACGAGCTTCATGAAGACGAGGTCTCCGAATCGGCGGCTGGTTTCATCTTCTGTCTCTATTGAAGATTGAACGTTTGCTGATCTCGATGGCTTCTTTAAGATTAGCTTGCTTTTAATGTTAGAAGCATGACGAACAAAGTTTACGATATCAGCCAGACAGACATAATAATAAATCAAGACGCGTGTTCCGTAGAAATTGCGCAAAATTGTTTCTGCGCACTTGACGGGCTCGACGACGACGCGGCGACGCAGCGTGAGATTTTGCACGCACACAAGTGGCTTGTAGTTGTTATAATCAACCCTTAATACTCGAAACTGGATCCAGCCTATCAGCATTACAAATTGGCGCAGAGCATTACTCGTATGACTGTGTGGGTGTGCTCCGACTAATTTCTCTTACTTATAGCTGGCTATTAATTATGAGAAAATGGAATTCTGCTCAGAACGTCAAGTTAGGTGAAAGTTTTTGTTTTAGATTTTTTTCTTCTTTTGTATCTGTGATGGTAGCGTTGACCACAACTCATTTGGTGTGTAAAGTTACGATATATACGAAGGTGGTAAACACACCTAGCTTGGAACTGACTCCAAATTGAACCTGTTGAAATTCACCGTTAGGTGCTTGGCAACATATTTCTAACTTGAGGGTAGATAGTCAACCGGGCACTAGAAAATACCATCACCATTTTAAGGTATTACTTGACCTGGTAGGATTCCTTACATTGATAAATAGACTGGAATGAATAGAACTAAAACTTTTAAGTTAAAAATAAATTCATCAAAATCCTAACAAATTGCGGTTGGAGGTAGATGCTTCTAAATTGTAATTCAATGTGGGGGTGATAAAATCTACACTGAAGTCCCGCTTGGAGTGTATTTTGCATTTGCTCCAACCAGCCTCCTCCAAGCCTCCAAGCTCCTTGATAAACGGTGTGGTATAACTGTTCTTCTCCTATTTCGCCAAGTGTTGTGGTACTGGAGATTTATTCTGGAGTTTCTTCAAGGAGTCCCGACCTTAAACGTATTTCTTCTAAGGCCTTGAATTACGGTAGTGTATGGTCTATTGTATCGTTTTCCAGTAAACAGCCGCGGCACAGTATCTGTAGCACCATTCGTTCTGGGCTAACAAATAAAATATGAAAAGAAAATAGTTTCAAACTACCTATTATGACTCTCTTCAAAAGGATAATGCCCCATATTCTATGGAAGTTAGGATGAACTTGCGTCTGGACAAAATTGTCGCCAAAAGACAGGAAATCTACCAATAATTACGAGTATTATAAAAATAAAATCTTTTAATATTTGACGGGAAATTGGAGTAATCCAAATTTTTAAATATGCTTTTCTTGCACTAACGTCGGTTGAAAACTGGACAGTTGCTTGTCGGCTGTGGTCGATGATATAAATCAAGCAACGTTATTCTTATATTTTATTTTAACCCCTATTCCAATAGGGCAATTTTTTTTAGTAAAAGGATTCATAAAATACTAAAATTTTTGGTACATGAATGGTAATGACGCAACTTTAGCCCGATTTTGAGCAAGATTCTTTATGATACTTTATTTGACCAACTGCTTAACAAAGTATACGCCACTGGAAGAACTGCAACCAGCCAGCCAGCTGTTTAGCACCACCCCTAATAAAACGCACAATAAACCCCAATTGGGACGTCAGTATAGGACTAATCTCCTTTCTATCGGTTAAAATTGACTTCATAAAATCCCCCCTACTGACTTCTCTGTGGTCATAACCCATTAATACCCGTTGACTTCGAACCCTCGAATCATATGTTTGTGGATGAAATTCTGCTCGCGTTCAACGCCTCTATTCATCATGCTTATACTGATGTTCCATGGTGTATTATTGTTGATTAATAGCCTAGAAATATAACTGAAACTTTTAAGTTGGTTTAAAATAAATTGGTCAACTAGTAAAAGGTGAAAGGTTCGGTGCAAATTCAGAATTATAATTTTTGTAATGAAAAAAGTATCCATGACACATTTTTTTCAAACTGCTTATTATATTAAGACTTCTAATTAAACATTTCATTTGACTAAGAAAAGCTAACATTCCAGGCATTATCAGCAAAAAATATAATTTTTAGGGTTCCGTACTTAAAAAGGAAAAAACGGAACCTTTTAAGATCACTTTGTTGTCCGTCTGTCAAGACCCTTTTTCTCAAGAAAGCAGAAAGATATCGAGTTGAAATTTATAACAACTACTTGAGGCTATGGTTTCTTTCAGCTGTGAAAAAAACAAACTTGTAAATTTACGCGATCAAAAGATATGACCGTTTGACCAAATATCATTAAAAAATTGTTTTGTGATTACAAACTTACATTCTGTAGTTGGTATGTATCGAAGAACCTTATTTTCAACTACAAAGTTTGTCTTTAATTATTTAAACTTTTTTGTTGTTGTTTTTTTGTTTGGATTTGCGCTCAGAGGGTTTCCTCTAACAGAACCCTCAGAGCACGAGTCTTACTCATACTTGTTCGGTTTTTTAAATCTTTGCTACGAAATATCATCTATACTTTTACCTATTAAAATTCAACTCGAGTTCCTAAAAATTTCGGATATGCTAAACAGACAGACAGATAAACAGATACTGTTGTTGGCACTAAAATCTTACCGTTAAGGGTTTCTTTCTAAATAACTACAAAAATAGGTCACTATGCCCCTTATTAATAAACGTGGAGTAGTCTTGGAATAGTTACGCCGTGTTTTGTCTTTTTCTCTCTTTCAAATTTTGAACTCGATCGAAAAAGACAAAAGGCGGTGTAACTATTCCGATGCTAATCTACGTTCATTAATAGAGGGGTATAGGTCCACGGGGAAAAGAAAGCCTATGTCGTTTAATTTTATCGTTTAAGAAAATCTACTTACGAAAATTCTCGTGAAAATTTTCTCTTTGCCTAGTTCATTTCACCCAAAAGGCGTCTATAATTTGAGTAAAATCCGTCGGAATTACCCGCTTAACAATAATGTACACAATTCCCTCATTAGTAACATTATCCCTGGAAATGTACCTACTTAGATACTGTGGCATAAAGCGGAAAATACAGAAGACGAACTTTGAACACTGTTAAACATTCACGGTTTTTATCGTGAATACGTCCGCGTTTGACCCAACTCGCTTGTTGGTAAGCGACGATGTAGTCGAAGATGAAGCACGCAGACTTAGAAGATACCTATTCACTCTGGTTTTGAAAAGGCCTAGATTATATCTTCACTATGTCATCCAAGTAAATGAAATTGCGTATTTACTCATTTTGATGTGTAGTTTTTTTTATTTTTATATTTGACTTGTTTTTTTTTTCGTGTTTTTATTCCTTCGGTTGATCCTGTAGTTGAATGATGTGTATATAATTATTTCTACTTAACATAACAGTTCTAAATAACCCTGTACGATAGAAACTAAACTTAACACTCTGCTTATCCTGCAGACGTACTAATGTCAAGCAATTTACAAAATGGAAACGGCGCCCCTTGGAAAGGTCGGAATGGATTTGTGTCAATAACGACTATGGCCGAAATCACCCTACGGAAAACAAAAACGTGAAGCTTGTTAGGGTTCTAACCCACTGAGATTATTTCTAACCGACTTCGAAAAAAGAAGTGATTCTCAATTCGACTGTATGTTTTTTTTGGTGTTTGTAACGTAACTCCAGTAATTATGAATTGATTATGCTGCCTTTTTTATGGTAGGTCATACTTTAGAGATGGCCCCATATAAATTTAATAGCAATAGACTTAGCGCTTTTTGAAAAAAATAACAAAAAAAAAGTATATTTATAAAATAAAAAAGTATATACTGATGACGTTTTGGTATGTGGTTCCCTTCAGCAATAGTTTTGATGAAGACTTTCAATCTATACACACATTACATCACATCATCAGCCATTAAATGTCCACTGCTGAACAAGGCCTCCCTCTTAGAGGGGTGTTGCCATAATCCCCACGCTTGGCAGGCGGCTTGGGGATCGCAGTACGTTCACCGTGTACTAACAGGACGCTGCTGCCCATCCTCCGGTGGTTCTGGTCGCAGTTTTAGGACATACCCGGGTCCAATCTATATGTATTACGTTATATATAGCCACAGATTTAAAAAAAACAACTGTGACTGTTATAGCCAATCAGCCGAGAACAAAGAAAATAGTATGGTATTTATAGGAAGCTAAGTTTATACATGTAGTTATGCTCTTGAATAAGGTTTTTTTTTTGTCGAAAACTTTACTTTGTTACTAAAAAAAATTACCCTTCTGCTTTCTTAATCATCATCACCATCATCATCAACAGCTCAATCTATCCACTGCATAAACTTTTTTTCTCTCTATCATTCCTGTTTGCGCAAACTTTGTCTAAATGTTACCACGAAGTTTCTGGACATCGCCTCTCTGGATTTGTACTAAGTAATCTTCCTTGTCTACGCTTTCCCACAAGTGGCCACACTATGCACGTGGCATTTCATTCATCATCATCATTTCAGCCGTAGGACGTCCACTGCTGGACCCAACACCATCGATCTTCAAAAGGGCCGATTGGAAGCGGCCTGCATCCAGCGTTTCCTTGAGGTCTGTGGCATTTAATTACTGAAATTTATTATTACTTTAGCCTAGTGTCCCACTGGTGGGCAAAAGCACTTCTCTTCTTTTAGACTGCCCGCTCTTTTTTAAGAATTGTATCGTAGTGACTTTCGAGTATAAAGAAAGAAAACAAAACGTGTAGCACCGTACTCGAGATATATTCGAGGTGATTTCAAAAAGGTTTGTATTTATTGTGAGTCGGGACCTCTGCTCTTCAATAAGGCTTCGATGGAATACACCTATCATTCATTGCACAGGTGAGCGATAGAAATAAGCTGTAGTCTGCCGCCACCAAAGATAATATCGTATAACCACTTGATCGCGCATGTAGTCAAAATTGATAGCCCGTTGGTCCAGTTGGTAGTGAACCTACCTTCTGCGCTTGGGGGCGTGGGTTCGATTCCCACCTAGGACAAACATTTATGTGATGAACATTAAATGTTCATCACATAAATGTTTGTCATACGTAAATAGATACACAAAATTTGTGTTTGTTCTATATCTGGTTGTTAATATCTATTTAAGTACCTATGTTTTTAAAACTATATATAGGTATGTATATCAGTCTCTGGTAGCCATATCACAAGCTTTGCTTAGTTTGGGGTCAGATGACCGTGTGTGTAAAAATGTGCTGAATATTTATTTATTTCATTTTATTCCCTTTAGCAAAATGATGCCACGGCGGTCGCGGGGGGCAGCTCGTGATTGGAGACTCGACGCGACTCGATTCTTGTGTATGAAGAATAAAAAGTCATTCATTCAATGCGCGCCCAGGATTGGCCCCGCTCGAAATAGTTTAGGTTAGACATGTTAGAACCTTTGGCTTATGCGCGGGGTAAAGGATGAGCATGGTTATATTTTCATTGGCCGCCACCTTAGTGCGATTCAGTGAAGGCTCTCAGACGTTAGACATTATTTTTAAGGACTCCCTTTTTTTATTGTCTTTAAAAAATATATTTTAATAAACCTACTTTAAAAAACCTTAAAAACACAAACATTCTAAGTTAATGCCACTAAACAAAGAACAAAATAATATTTTTACACGGATTTTGAAGTCGGGCGGGAAATGTATTTTATTATAAACTTATATTAATTTGTAGTTGTTCCCACTCGACTTAAAAATCCATGTAAAATATTATTTTTGTTCTTTATAGTGGCATATTAATGCCCATCCTCCGGTGGTTCTGGTCGCAGTGTTAAGACATAGCCAGGTTCAACTGCTGCAACCAAAGACTTTCTATGACTAGACATTTATTGTGGGGCGAACGTGTTCAGTCACTACATCTAATGAAAACGTCTTATATAAAGACACGCCCACTGAACGCACTGAGTCTCACGCAAGGATTTTATATATACCCTAAAGGGACCTGGATCGAGTACTCATGCTAAAAAAACGGTCCGAGGGAAAAGCGAGCACGGAGTAATTTGTCCTTTTCTTGTAGGGTGTTCATGATTTTGAGGAAACGAAGACATTGTAGGTAATTCCTAAAATCATCGTATTGGTACTCTCAGTAAATACAGGAAGTTCATATAGGCCCAGTGACGAGCGCTAATGTCAGAATTTTAGGCCGCCAGGACGCCTGAAGGCCTCTGAGATGGCTTAGCGGCTATTGTTATAAGACTCAACCGGGACATACGGGTCACGTGACATATATTTTTTTTAAATTATAAATTGGCTTGCGCTTGGCCGCCATCTCGCCTGATGTTAAGCGATGATGCGGTCTACGGTGGACCACGCTTGCCTAGAAGAAACCAATTCACTCGTGATTTGAAGACACCCAGATTGTATAAGTATCGAGGAACACCCATTCAGGCAGCGCATTCCACAGACTAGCAGTCACTATCACACTATCACTATCACTGTCACTATCTATCACTAGCCATGAAGATATCTAGTTTGTTGTTCTCAGGAAACAAGGAGGACGGCAGGTAGTTCCATTCTTGGGCAGTACGTATCATAAATGAAGACCCAAATCGTTGAGTTCAAATCTTTGGAATTTTCACTAGGAAGGGAGGGTAGTGTGCATGTGCAGTCATTCTACTTCTCCTAAGTAAAAGGGGGAGGGTAGAACAAGGGCTCGAAGCTTTTGCGCACACTCGCCGAAATGCGAATTACTTTAAAATATCCCTAGGTCATGCTAAAACATAATGTATAAAAATAATTGTTCATTGTTCAATATATTGTTCATGTTCACACGTGTATGGACACCCTAGTAAACATTTTCTTGTATTTCAAGCTTTGTGTACCTACCTGTGAAAAGATATGCCGCAGCCACCGAATGATTCACTAGCACAGTTTCTTATACAGAAATTTTTCACCATTTTAAAATAAATATTCAAAAATCATGCTTGAAAAAACAAAATATAGTAAGCAAACAATCAAAAACGCCATGTCGTTAATGCTGCCAGTAGCTTCATGGTTCAGCAGAACCTTGAAGGTTCCTAGTAATTATACTAGGAACCTACATGGTTACTTAAAAAAAAAATTTAAATATGTACATGATACATTAGATATATTATCTACATTAATATCCGTTAGAAAATGGAAATAAAAATTTATCTTTATTTCATTGGTAGTAATTTTATGTTTACACCCCAAAATAGGGCCTGCCTGGTATGTCCGATTGAATAAGTAAAACTACTAAAATATGATTACGGGATAATTACCGTGGTGGTTGTGGAATGAGATTCCACAACATTATATAACTTTAGTGAACAGCTGAGATAGTTTAAAACAGAGTTTTACTAAAATATATGTTTTATGTAATGGCAATCTTTAGAAAGGAATACACTTCCTCCGTGGTAGATATTTCAGTGAGCTCGTTTTACCTCCATGTTCCTAGCCACATTATTATGAACCTTATCGTTAGACGTTAAGGTTTAGTTTTGTATGGGAATATTTTGACAGAACGCGTTCCTTTCCTTGCAACTTCCTTGGTCTCACGTCAGTACCGACCGAGCCTGCCGTCATCCGTCAACGTTTCTGTGCTCGTCTTATAATTATCTATTAAAATTATTTAAAACCACTATTGCGCTAAACAATATTGCGCCAAAAATTGCCAAACCCTCACCTCCTCAGACAATTGACTGAATTTTTTCCATTGAAAATAATGGTAACTACAAGTCTGGGCTAGGTAGTAGCTTTACCTAGTCTGTGACTGCAACTTACAAATAAACAAATAAGACTAAATGCAGGAACAGTTTGCTAGGTTCAATCCCGTTTTTTTTTCGAGTGGGAATTCTTCCAACTGTACCCGGCTGCATTGGGGTGCACCCCCCCCCCCCCCTCCAATGACCAGCCTTGACAAGAGGGCTCCAAGATCTCCAGAAGAAAGCTCCGGAGCCCTCGGCACAAAAAAAAAGTTTAAATTCCGTTTAAGTACCTAATGTAACAGAAAGCCAATTACCAAGAAGTAAAAAGCCAAATAAAACTCTAGAAACTTTAAAATACGCCTAATTCTCCTTTGCATGTTCTCGCAATTAAATTCCCTATCTTTCACCCAAAAGCTCTAACAACCAACTTAGTCGCCAGAAGAATGTAAACAAACAAAGTTCATAGCATATTACTTCAACTCTACATCAGTCCGACATCAACTGGCTAAAAGAAAATATTGAAATGTTTCCTAATGTTTCATAGGCATGTGTCCTTTAGCAATGAATATTACTAAATAGTCCGTCGTATACGATGGCTCTTAAACTAAATCGCGCAAACTGACATAATATTATGCGACAACGTGGAGTACCTGTAAATACAAATATTTTTACCTAGAATGGAATGGATAAGTTTTGTTTGGGGTAACAAGTTGTGTGTGACTTAACGAATTTTTTATGTTTATTTTATTTTATTTTATACTAACAACGCATCCCGGCTTCGCACGGGTGTAGTCTTATTTTTTTACACTGGGTTACATTATTGGAGTTTTAGTAAGGATCCCTAATTTTTATGAAAATATAATATAGACTACGTCACCCGGGGATAGTGTAGCTTCCCAACAGTGGAAGAATTTTTCAAATCGGTTAAGAAGTTTCGGAGCCTATTCAATGCAAACAAACAGACAAATCTTTCCTCTTTATAATATTAGTATAGATAAACGTCTTCTATTACAGTTTCTATTAATGCTTGATCAAAATATAACAGTTTATACGTTGAGAGCTCTTTTTTGATTTGATCATGGGTTTTTATTTTATTCTATTCTATACTTATATCTACGCAATATCACGTCGTGTCGCATGGCATGTTACCGCGCTTCTCAAACTATCACAAGGCGTGAGATGGTGTCGGGTCGGTGTCGAACTGCTGCAATGTACCCTAACCTTAACGGTATGAACTACAATACTAAGTAATAGTAACCAGTAGAGCTTCACAATAAATTCGGTCCCTTGCCTCCTTTGAGGGAACTTATAATGAGTTTCTTGGACTCTACAAGGCGGAATGAAATAAACAAAATGAAGTAGAATTTGTTGGTCATAAAATGTAGTCATAATGTTAACTTCTTGGTAAATATATATATACAAAATGTATAGAGCAGCTGATATTTTTTTTCGCGATTTCAGGGTTGTTCCGATAGTAAAAGTTGTTCATAATGACGAGTATTGGCTTAGTAAAGCAAATACTCAATACAATTTTCAATACTTTAGCTTAGTGGAAAGGGTTTTCCACGTAACCTCGTTATGTCGCTTGCATAGTGTTCAACGTTAGTTGTCCGCTATGTCATCGTAGCTCTAGCATCGCGCGGCGTTGTAGTCGGATGGCGGTTACCTTGTAACTAAACAAAAAGTCTGCGCAATTCGTAGCGTGCGCCGAGTTTTGGTTCGGACATTTTTTGGCACGACTGTGACTCTATATTTATTGTATCTCGATGGATGTAGGCTTTTTTTTCACTCGTGTCTGGACGGACTAATAATTATAAATATTTGTTTTTGTACCCTTTTCGCGACATAGTTATATAGGTAGATATATTATATAACCATAATAAACGAATATTTATTGTTCGGAAAAAAAGCATGCGGCATGAAAAAAAATGCTGAAATTAAACAGCCTTGAGCAACCAATAACTTGGACAATATAAATAGCCGTTTGTCTTCCTTCAAGGGCGAATAACTCAAAGAGACAATAAACAAAGCAATAATAGATATTGACTTAATTAGTACAACAGCTTTTTATTGCTCTATGAACAATTTTATGTGTTTTATTCTTAGTATATCATGTTAGGTTACGGAATACTTATAGATTATGTCTTTTTATCATTTTTTTTATGAGCCGCGGTGGCCGTTAGACTTGAAAGGGTGATGTCGCGGGTTCAATTCCCAGGCCCTTACCAATGAGCTCTTTGGAGTTTATATACGGATTTTTTCTGGCTTTTCGGTGAAGTAAAGCATCGTGAGGAAGTCTGCATACGTATGGAGAAGAAATTTAATGGTGTATGTGAATCCACCAACCCGCAACTGGCCCAACGTGGATTATATGGGCCAGTCACCCTTTCGGGGTTTTATGACTATTATATAGATAAATTTAAGGCGGTTGGACTGTGGTGTACTGAACCACGAAAGCTTGTCCTGGACTTAACTTCAATAAGCATAGTCACATACTTGCCGTAGTACATTTTGTAAAATACCGACAGGCTAGCAACTTCGTGCCGGTGCGATGTGTGTAAATCAATAGAAATAATTAACCCTTAACAGCCCGCACGAAAAAAATCAAATAACCGCAAAAATAAAACGCACGGGGTCTCCTGGAACGCTATTTTTTTTTTTCAAAAATTTCATATAAACTAGTCAGCATCATTATTTTAGCCATAGAATGTCCACTGCTGGACATAGGCGTCCCCATCGATCTCCAAAAGGGCCAGTTGGAAATGCCCCCATCCAGCGTTTTCCTGCGGTCTCTTTTAGGTAGTCCGTTCGTCTTCAGGGTTATCGAGAACCTTTCGGCCCCGTCTGCCATCTCTTCTGCGTGTTATGTGTTTTATACTCTGCCTCTTCAACTTGCTGATCTGGTGGGCAACAAACTGCATAAAACATTAAACAAACGGCATTAAAAAATAAACTTAATACAATGTAAATGCAATTTTTTTGCTAAAACCTCAATACGAAAACAACATCATCATCATCATCAGCCAGAAGACGTCCACTGCTGAACATTGGCCTTCCCCTTTAACCTCCACACTGAACGACAGCCTGCCTTTTGCACGACAACAACAATAAAAACTAACTCACAAAAACACAACTCAAAATCTTCTCTTAGAATTTAATATTTGAGGCACAATGAGATCTACGTTGAGACATTTAATGTTAAGACCCCGTGAGAGTATTAAGGGTTAAAATAAACTTGGATAAATAAAAATAGATCTGACTCCATTTTCATACAGAAATTTAATAGAAAAACATTTTCTCCGGCTACGGAAAGGAAATAGAAGATCACCCGTGGCGGCTAATAGAGCACAATTTATTTAATGGTCGTGCTCGAGATCTGTATAGTATTGGATAGCCAGGGTGGGGTTTTATGCCTTAGCACAGTTTAATAGCTTGTAAATTCTAGTTGAAATGGATATTTTCCTTTGATGGACCGTAGTAAAGCCTCATCGCAAATTATTTAATGATTCAGAGCTCTCAGAGCGCTTGCTCGAAGCTCGTGACCAACATTTTGACGTTTATCTTTGTAGCCCACGCCAGTTTATCAATAGGTATCACTATCTCTTAAGAGTGTATATGTCGTGAACTTGAGTAGTGTTGCATCAATTTACGCGGTTATGGCAAACAGCAAGAAATTCATGTTTTGGTTATAAATAGTTATGTATACAATTAAGTTAAATAAAATTTTGGAAATATTTCTCCATAGAATAATTCAGCGAAAACAGGCTTTCTAAAACACGTTTTAAGGTTTTTCTCTGCGTCTGGAAGTTCGGAACAATTTATTTATTCATATTCTAATGGTCATTTTTGTAATGGAATTTAATGTAAATTCGTTTTATTTAAAATTGAAATATTTCTTGAGTAATTTGAAGTTTTTAGCATATGTCGCTTTCATAATTTAGTTCTGAGGCGGGTGCTGATTCGTGCGTATATCTTCCTGCAGGCGTAGATAGCATATTTTTGTCACTGTTTCGCGCAGAGGCAACACTTGAATTTGAGCTGACGACATATCGACTCTTAAAACTTTAACTTTTTATTAATACAACACAAACACGAATGAACAACTATTTACAAGAAATATTTTATGTGTGGTGTGTTTTTTTAAAGCTTAAAGCTTTCATTTAACTTGCCTTGTCGGTAGAGGTCAAATCTTGCAACTGAATTTTATAACAGTTATCCCCAACCCGTTGAGCTGAAATTTTGCGTATACATGTAGTTTAGATGACAATAAATGACATCATTCTAAATCCAATATGGCGGATTCCCAAAGATGGCGGACAAGTTATCTGTATTATGTACCTCAATGATATGGGTATCAAATGAAAGAGTTTGCTGAGAAGCGAAGAGAAGAGGGAAAGAAAGAGTGAGAAGAATAGAATACAGAAAAGCTTGGTTTTACAACTAAAAAAAAAACCGGCCAAGTGCGAGATGGACTCGCGCACCGAGGGTTCCGTACAAACTTGGCCAAGTATTATAAGTTCAATAGTTCGCCCACCGAAGACTAATTCCGTTTTTCCGATTAAGTATCTCAAAAACATATATTACAACTAGCTTCCGCCTGCGGCTTCGCCCGCGTTATTCAAGGGAAAAACTAAGGAGTTCTCTGCAAAAAGCTTTATTTTAGGATGCTACTAAATACGTTTTATGTATTTCATCCTGGATATTGATGGTCGGTAGGTACACGGTGCTTTATGAGCAGGAGATCTAAAGTTAAATTCCTGGCCTGGCTGGGCCGCTTGCGGCCCAGCGAACCACCGACCTAGAAAGTTTTTTTTTTCTTTTTTGTACGTCACTTGTGCTTGACACTCGCCCTCGCGGGCCGCTTGCGGCCTAGCGAACCACGCAACCTAGAAAGTTTTTTTTTTCTTTTTTGTACGTCACTTGTGCTTGACACTCGCCCTCGCGGGCCGCTTGCGGCCCAGCGAACCACGCAACCTAGAAAGTTTTTTTTTCTTTTTTGTACGTCTCTTGTGCTTGACACTCGCCCTCGCGGGCCGCTTGCGGCCCAGCGAACCACGCAACCTAGAAAGTTTTTTTTTTCTTTTTTGTACGTCACTAGTGCTTGACACTCGCCCACGCGGGCCGCTTGCGGCCCAGCGAATCACGCGACCTAAAAAGTTTTTTTTTTCTTTTTGGTTAGTCACTTGTGCTTGACACTCGCCCTCGCGGGCCGCTTGCGGCCCAGCGAACCACGCAACCTAGAAAGTTTTTTTTTTTCTTTTTTGTACGTCACTTGTGCTTGACACTCGCCCTGGCGGGCCGCTTGCGGCCCAGCGAACCACGCAACCTAGAAATTTATTTTTTTATTTTTTGTACGTCACTTGTGCTTGACACTCGCCCTCGCGGGCCGCTTGCGGCCCATCGAACCGCGCGACCTCAAAAAACTTTTTTTTCTTTTTGGTAAGTCACTTGTGCTTGACACTCGCCCTCGCGGGCCGCTTGCGGCCCAGCGAACCACGCAACCTAGAAAGTTTTTTTTTTCTTTTTTGTACGTCACTTGTGCTTGACACTCGCCCTGGCGGGCCGCTTGCGGCCCAGCGAACCACGCAACCTAGAAATTTATTTTTTTATTTTTTGTACGTCACTTGTGCTTGACACTCGCCCTCGCGGGCCGCTTGCGGCACAGCGAACCACGCAACCTAGAAAGTTTTTTTTTTCTTTTTTGTACGTCACTTTTGCTTGACACTCGCCCTCGCGGGCCACTTGCGGCCCAGCGAACCACGCAACCTAGAAAGTATTTTTTTTTCTTATTTGTACATTACTTGAGCTTGACACTCGTCCTCGCGGACCGCTTGCGGCCCAGCGAACCACGCAACCTAGATTTTTTTTTCTCTTTTTTTACGTCACTTGAACTTGACACTCGCCCTCGCGGGCCGCTTGCGGCCCAGCGAACCACGCAACCTAGAAAGTTTTTTTTTTTCTTTTTTGTAAGTCACTTGTGCTTGACACTCGCCCTCGCGGGCCGCTTGCGGCCCAGCGAATCACGCGACCTCAAAAAGTTTTTTTTTTCTTTTTGGTAAGTCACTTGTGCTTGATACTCGCCCTCGCGGGCCGCTTGCGGCCCAGCGAACCACGCAACCTAGAAAGTTTTTTTTTTCTTTTTTGTACGTCACTTGTGCTTGACACTCGCCCTCGCGGGCCGCTTGCGGCCCAGCGAACCACGCAACCTAGAAAGTTTTTTTTTTCTTTTTTGTACGTCACTTGTGCTTGACACTCGCCCTCGCGGGCCGCTTGCGGCCCAGCGAACCGCGCGACCTCAAAAAGTTTTTTTTTAATTTTTAGTAAGTCACTTGTGCTTGACACTCGCCCTCGCGGGCCACTTGCGGCCCAGCGAACCACGCAACCTAGAAAGTATTTTTTTTTCTTTTTTGTACATTACTTGATCTTGAAACTCGTCCTCGCGGACCGCTTGCGGCCCAGCGAACCACGCAACCTAGATTTTTATTTTCTCTTTTTTTACGTCACTTGAACTTGACACTCGCCCTCGCGGGCTACTTGCGGCCCAGCGAATCGCGCGACCTAGAAAGTTTTTTTTTCCTTTTTTGTACGTCACTTGTGCTTGACACTCGCCCTCGCGGGCCACTTGCGGCCCAGATTTTTTTTTTTACGTCACTTGTGCTTGACTAACCCTCGCGGGCCGCTTGCGGCTTGCTAAATATGTTAAAAAGTTACGGAGTTGAATGATTGAAATTATCCTACAGGAACTTACATTTTGTTGGTTGGTTTGGTTGGAAGGTTGGCCTTAGTTTTAATCCAGGGAATATCCATATCCTCCATAACAAATTTTATCGAAATCCGTTAAACAATCACAGAGTTGAGTGATTGATGTTATACTACAGGAACCATAATTTTTTTTCGGGGTAAAAAGTAACTCATGTGATAATCCAAAGAATATGGTACCTTCATACCAAATTTCATCGAAATCTGTTAATTCAGGGAATATGCTACCTCCATACCAAATTTCATCTAAATCGGAGCAGTAGTTTCGGCGGTGACTTCAGCCAAACATACACACTTACACACAAACTTTCGCATTTATAATATTAGTAGATAAGATTATTATAGTGTAGCTGAAATTTGTGTTTAGTTTGGTTGTGTTTATATTGTGGTTAGTTTCTATAGCAGTATTACTTAAGTAAAAAATAAAAATGTTATTTGATTAATTGCTTATGTTTTAAATTTGAACCAAATCTGTAGGTGGTGAACGAAAAAGGAATGAATAGTGCCGCATTGTATATCGAAGATACAAGAAAAAGGGTCTTGACAGACGGACAGACAGACAGACGGACAACAAAGTGATCTTATAAGGGTTCTGTTTTTTTCCTTTTGGGGTACGGAACCCTAAAAACGAACTGAAGTTGAAATATTAAAAGACAAACTTAACTTTGTAGTTGACAATTACGCTCTTCCATACATTCCAACTACAAGATGTAAGTTTGTAATAGTAAAATAATTATTTTTAAATGATATAACTTCAAATTTGTAACTTTCGGATTTATTCCTATATATGTGCTATGTGAACTTACTTTTTGTAAAATTTCATGATTCTAGGTCAACGGAAAGTACCCTATAGGTTTTGATTTCCCTGTAAAATCGCAAAATATGCGACATAAACGTTCATATCTTTTGATTGAGTAAACTTACAACTTTTATTTTTTTACAGCCGAAAGAAACCGTAGACCCAAGTATTTATTATAAATTTCAACTTGATACCTTTACGCGTTCTTGAGAAAAAGGGTCTTGACAGACGGACAGACGGACAGACGGACAGACGGACAGACGGACAGACGGACAGACGGACAACGAAGTGATCCTATAAGGGTTCCGTTTTTTCCTTTTGAGGTACGGAACCCTAAAAATATCAGTATGTATGATTATTCCATAAAAAAAATGTTATTAATCGTATTCTACACCATTAATATATGTACTTATGCGAAGATTGTCTGAAAGAGATTGCTTTTAGCGATAAGACCACCTTTTGTGCCTCTGTTTTATGTATTCTTCTAATGTCTTTTCTGTGGTGACAATTGGGGCCTTACGGCGAACTCTAAACGCGGGCTCGAATTAGCACTGAATGAGTGCAATTTGGAAAATCAAGCGAACGTGAACCTAAACGCCCCGAGATATGGATTGCGGTCGCGCAACTTTTCTCATCGCCTAAATAAAATCGTTTAATACTGCAAGCCGAAAGGCCCCAGCACTGCACAGTCTGCATACTGCACTGCAATGCAGTACTTGATACATTTTCGAGGTCAAAGAATGAAGTAATATAAAGTGAATTAATGAATGATGAATTGATTCGACCGAGATGGACCGACGACATTCGCGACAGTCGCGGGCATCCAGTGGATGCAAAAGGCAGGCTGTCGTTCAGTGTGGGAGTTAAAGGGGGAGGCCTATGTTCAGCAGTGGACGTCTTCTGGCTGATGATGATGATGAATTGATTGGTGAGTGAGCTTGAGTGAAGTGATGTGTATTAAATAACAATAAAAAAGAATCCTGAAAAAGAAGAAATGCAGTCAAGAATCTAGTTTCCTATTAACAAAACATTTTAGCGACTTTTAACTGAATAACAGCTCTCCTTTCATCACTACCGTTAAGACTACTCAATAGAACCTAATACCCTGCACTAGATGAATAACGGATTTAATCAAAGAAATAAAAAAGTCAAAGGGACGGCCCTTTCGAGATATAATTCAATCAGGCGAGGAGACGAAGTGGGCCCTGGAGGGTGGATATGAAATGGGAAAAACTGAGACTAAATGCTAAAAGCATTAAAAAAAACTACTAAACTTGCAGATTAACGAGTCTGGTAAACTTTGAACAGGACTTTTTAATTTTATTTGATTGAATAATTGTTTACAATTTTATTTGATTGTATAAATATTTTCAATTTTGTTTGATTCAATAAACATTTTTAATTTTGTTTGATTGAATAAATATTTTCAGTTTTGTTTGATTGAATAAATATTATCAATTTTGTTTGATTGAATAAATGTTTTTAATTTTATTTGATAGAATAAATATTTTCAATTTTCTATGATTCAAATAATATTTACTTATTTGTTTGTTTGAATAAATATTACCAATTTTGTTTGATTCAATATACATTTTCAATTTTGTTTGATTGCATAAATTTTTTATATTTTATTTAAAAAAGTCCTCCGCGTACCAGAGCCCTGACCGAAAGTGCCCAATACACTGGCGACGTTCCCCCGCTGAATCGCCAGGGAAATCCGCTGGACATGGAACCAACCCCATCGTGGAACGAGCCCTTTATCTCTCATCATCATCAGCCAGAATATGTCCACTACTGAACATATGCCTCTCCCCTACACTTCTCTCTTATGCGGCGTCCCATTTCCAGCACAAACTTCCGCGCTTCAGCACACCTATTTAGTCTTTAGTACTTAGTTTAGTTACTTTAGTACTTAGTTTAGTTACTTTATTACTTAGTTTAGTTTAGTCTAGTTTATCCAGTAATACAATGATGTGTTCCCACCCTACTAAGAGTGAGATATTTACTTTTTTAGACTCGAAGGAAATAAAAAAACTCGTCCTCGTTTTGGTAATGTAGGTGGCCAGAAATAAGAAATCTTGAAGTAAGCACGAGTGTATGTAAATATTCACATGTGTTAACATTTAAAGAAAATTCATCATCATCAGCCAAAAGACGTCCACTGCTGAACATAGGCCTCCCCCTTTAGCCTCAACACTGAACGACAGCCTGCCTTTTGCATCCACTGGATGCCCGCGACTCTCATAATGTCTTCGGTCTAAAAATAGTTAATAGTTAAAGAAAATTACCGGGATTGTAAAACGACATTATTGTAACTAATCATGCGGGAAAGTGATAGTGGCCGAGCGGAAGCATGTGCGGTTTACAATCTGACAGCACCCGGCCCTGCACTAATGACTTGTTTAGTACTAAAATAAATTATGTGCAGTTTCGATGACCTTGGCTCGAGTTGTGAAAAAAATTGTGGACTTGAGCATTTGTAAAACACTGTTTTAAACTATCATAGTTGTCGGTTCACGGTCATCGGGAGCTCATTCCACAACCTTACCACGGTAAATATTCCGTAAATAATCATATAACTTTATTGAGCATTTGTTTTTTTTTTGTACGGTTTATACTGGGTTACGCGGAAAGGATAAGTTTAAGTTGACGTCTTTCCCGCTAGATGGCTCTGTCATTGCGTTTCACCATTGAATAATTCCACTATCAACCTTCTTTCTCCATTATCAGATCAAGAAAAATGGTGTACTAAGCCGAAAGGGATCCATAGTAACCATTATTAAGACCGATTTTTACTATGGGAGCATCTTTGAAAACGAGAAAAATATTATTAAGAGGTGTATTACAAAATGCATCGTTTAATTTTAAGTATTTGCATTTTCGGATATATAAATCGATAAAATAAAGTTATTTATTTTATATTTATGTACATAGGTAGGTATAACAAAAAAGTAAATAAAAAAGCCTTAACTATTACTAATTAACAATATTTAAATAAAGCGGGAATATTCAAGATATATATAAAATAAGTAAACCATAACATTTTTTATTTTATTTTATGTCAGTCATTTAACGAAATCCATTCTCAAACTTTCCCTCCAAAATTTTTACAAAAAACTACTTTTGTAAATTGGAAGTAACAAGTGGATATGTTGAGTTTTTCCAAAATATGAAGCCGCTAAATTCAATAAAAAATACAGATCTATTTAATACAGAAACTGAATTTACTACTAATTGATAGAAAAATAATACCAAAAATCCAGTTTTCGATGCTTTTTTCGTCAAAAATTGTGATAGGACCCTTAATAAAATACGTAGTAAAAGTTGGTCATAATGATGGGAACCATGAATTCCTTTCGGCTCAGTACACTAATCCCGCGTAACCCAGTATAGAGCGTGCAAAAATATAATCCAAATGCTCCAGCCCTCAATCTTCTAGGTACTCAAGTCAAAGTTTGATAAACTGTAACTCAAGCTCAGCCAACTCCGTAAAATGCCGTAACGTGTATCTGGTTTAGCACTGCTACCTCAGTCGCGCAGAAGTAATATAGTTATTTCTCGTTATTTTCTAAAACATTTTCAGTTCAATAAAACTCTTATTTTTATTTTAAACCTCAATCCAATCGAATTTGCCGTAAAAACTCAGTTTCATCGTGGATTCACGTCGGAATTGGAAATTTAAAAATTTACAGTGTTGGCTTGTAGGGGTAAATTGGCTTTATTTTGCGGCTCAGTGTTTCATCAAAAGCATGACTACTATATTTTAATACCTTGTGAAGAAAATAAAGTTTTTTCATTGTTTTAATGAAAGGCTTATAGGATTGTAAGTTTAGGTTTGGAGCGATGGTGGCCAAGCCCGTACCCTGACATCAATTCAATTCAATTTTTATTTCCTTAAAGAATATACAATGAATACTTACAAACCTTAAATTAATACCTATGACGAGTTTTTATTTATAGTTAGTATTAACCTAATAAAGTTAACAAACAGTAAGAAGTAAACAGAGTAAAGTATTATTTATGTGATACTATTTATGAGTTTTATTTATTTTATTTTATTTTACAAGGAAACATACAGCTGCTAATTAATACAGTAGATATAAGATAAATAGTTACACAAAAGCCAAAAACATGTACAAATAAATAAAAAAAATTATAATAATAATAATGTGTTAAATATACATAATAATATACACCGAATCGGAACACGCAGCGTAGGTAGGCCTCCCACTAGATGGACCGACGACATTGTGAGAGTCGCCGGCATCCAGTGGATGCAGATGGTAGGCTTTCGTTCAGTGTGGAGGTTAAAGGGGAAGGCCTATGTTCAGCAGTGGACGTCTTCTGGCTGATGATGATGAAGATTCTTCTTCTTTCGAGTCGATATTCCGCAAAATACAATACAATTTTCAAAATACATATCTATTTTCAAATCAAGTTTCTAGACCAAAAATTTGCCATCCCAATGGCACTCTCCGTGGCTTCATTCAGGTCGTCTTGTGTGCAAGTTGTAGGATACGCTGCACAGTCCATCAAGTGTGTCATTGTCTGAGGGTTCACACCACAAAGACATTCGGTGTCAAAGCCCTTGATAATTATAACCCCACTTTGCCATATTATCCCGACTTCGGCCCACTTGGGACCGAAGTCGGTTCAGGGGTTTCCAAGTGAACCATGGTTCTTTATGGCCTATGATGATGAAGATGAATATACATAATTAGTACACTGTTACATTTTAAAAATGGTTGTGGCTCGTTAAATAGCGCGCGCGTACTCGGAGAAGTAGGTAGGGGGGAGTCGACACCGCATCGCTTGGCTTATGGTGTATGAGGGAAAGACGTCAATTCAATTCAATTCATTTATTTCGGGTCTTATGTATAACTAATATACACTTGACGACGTCATTTACAGGATAAAAAGCACAATTTAAAATTAAAATGACACAATTATACAAAATAGGTACACATTATCGGCTGTTAAATGGCCTTGTCAATAATTTTGCAGTTGTAAAGAAGCTTTGTAAGATTATTAATCGAAAAAAAAACATTAAGGAATAATTAAGTACATTACATCTTCGTCAACTTATCTTTACCGCTAGATGACTCTGACAGTGTGTGATTCACCATTGAATAGTTTCACTATCCACCTCCTCTATCCATCATCATATCAGTTCGAAGGTATTAACCAAATTGTTATATTTTCTTACGTTTTTAGGATTCCGTACCCAAAGGGTAAAAACGGGACCCTATTAGTAAGCCTACATTGTCTGTCTGTCTGTCTGCCTGTCCGACTTAACTTTAAACAGCTGTATCTTTCGACCGTAATAGATAGCCAGTAAAAAAAATCACAGAATATGTAATGTTACGGCAGAGTAACTGAGAAATAATAAAATAAGTCAAAAAGTAAAATCGAAAGGGGGTCCTCATACAACAAACGCATTTTTGTATTAGATCCACTAAAAAAAGTCGGCGCAATTCGTAGCGTGCGCTGAGTTTTGGTTCGGACATTTATTTGGCACGATTTCGACTCTATAATGTATTGTATCTCGATGTCTGTTCCATACATTTTGCCAAGTTTGAATTACCGTTTTCTATCGAACAGCTGATAGAATTTGGTTGGCGAATATATAATTTTTAAATCAAATTGACAATTATTTTTCCAAGATGGTTGTGGATAAACTATTATTTCTGAGTATTTACAATGCTTCTAGTACTTCAAGGCACCGAGGTTACAAGCACAGTGATAGATGGCCAGCTGGTTGCGTGACGTGGCATAGATTGAACGGTAACTTAATTAGATTCTAGAGCTTATTTCTAACAGGAATAAGAAATAAAAATATATTTACTGACATTCACAGCTTTTATCACAAAGTGACCAGGGGGTCTAGCTAGACTAAGGCACACACTATTAGCATTCACGCTTGCGGAGAGATGAAATTGCATGAAAATGACATTGACAATGACATTAGCATGAGAGAAATTATCACAAGCTACTGTCATTTTCAAACAATTTCATCTTTCCGCAGGCGTGAACGCTAACAGTGTGTGGCTCTTGTCTAGACCCCCAGGGACCTTACGGACAACTGTAATTGCGGCACCAAACTAACGTTAAATCCGCTTGGTTGTAAAATCACGCGACCGCAAACCGTATCTGGGCGCGTTAAGGTACCACATTCGCGTGATTTTCCAACTGAGCGGATTTAACGTTAATTTGGTGCCGCAATAGCAGTTGTCCGTAAGGCCCCAGTGCGGTACGTCATTGGTGTAATATAGGACTAGATAAGGGTCACGAAGAAATTCACATCAAAATTTAGCCACGTGTAGATATAATTATACTAAAAACTGTAGATGATTGATTGACTCTTTATTGTTCACACCATATAATTTTATCATAATTATCATTTCGATCATAGGACGTCCACTGCTGGACATAGGTTTCCCCGTCGATCTCCAAAAGGGCCGTTTAGAAGCGACCAGCATCCAGCGTTTCCCTGTGGTCTCTTTTAGGTCGTCCGTTCGTTTTGTGGGTGGATGTCCTACGCTGCGCTTACAGGTCTGTGGTCTCCATTCCAGAACCTTTCGGCCCCATCAGCCATCTGATCTGCGTGATATATGCCCTGCCCACTGCCACTTCAACTTGCTAATCTGATGGGCTATGTCGGTGTATTTCGTTCGTCTACAGATCTCCTCATTTATGATTCCATCTAGAGAAACCCCAGCATAGCCCTCTCCATAGCTCGTTGTGCGACTTTGAACTTGCTTATGAGGCCCATAGTGAGAGACCACGGGTCACTGCCCTATGTCATCACGTAGTAGGTCTTTTCAAAACCGCTGCGACACTGGCGCTCTGAAAGGCCCGACGGAAGACATCATTATAATTTCTGTGGAGCGCTATGCTGTCTAATATTTTAGATCAAAAATTATATTGAAATATACAACTTGCTTGGACCCGGGTATGTCCTAAAACTACGACCAAAACCACCAGAAGATGGGCAGCAGCGTCCTATTAGTACACGGTGAACGTACAACGATCCCCAAGCCGCCTGCCAAGCGTGGGGATTATGGGAACACCCTTCTTAAAGTGGGAGGCCTTTGTCCAGCAGTGGATTTTTAATGGCTGCATTGTGATGTGTTACAACTTGATTCAAATATTTATTAAAGATCAAATGAACGATACGTAAGTTTTAGTCGAAAAAATATAACATACAAAAAAACGCCGACTTGTCCCATTAAAATCTGAGACCTCTCTTCGCTTGATGAATTACCTACAGATGCTTTTCTAAAATTACAACATAAATTATAATACTACCTTCCTAACGTCCATAAACAACATTTTAAAAGCTTGAAGCGACTATAAACGACATTTTAGCTCCTATAAACACCAGTTTAGCGCCCCCAGGGGTAGCATTAAATTGTTCAGGGCGTTACAAGAGATATTATGTTCGGAGCAAGTACTTTCCGAGAAATGTTATGTGCCGTTAAAATACGATGTGGTGGAAATAAGCAACATGTTTTGGTAATTTTAAATCTTTGAGTAAGTATACTGGATTCGACTTACACATAATAATATCAGTCTATCATGTTTCCTCTACTGGGGCACAAGCCTTCTATCACAAAGAGAAGATGGGCCATTAAAATAACCCAACATGTCTGAACTTTTTAGGTTCTTGGACATAATTATCGGTTTCCTCACGATGTTTTCCTTCAACGTTGTTGAGCATCGAAACTGCACATCGTTTATTTAAATAGGTATTATACTAATACCAATACTATACTATACTAATATAAATCCTACTTTAATATTATAAACGCGAAAGTTTGTATGTATGGATGTATGGATGTTTGTACCTCTTTCACGCCAAAACTACAGAATGGATTTTACAATAATATAGCTTAAAGTTAAGTTACATTAGAATAACACATAGGCTATAACGGGTTGTAGTAGCGAGGCCGAATGCCAAACTCTACGTGTACGAAGTAGCGGGTCTCAGCTAGTACCTACTTAATATTATAAATTATAGTTCGTTTGTTTGTTCTCTTTCACGCAGCAACAGAGCAACAGATCGAACTGTTTTTTGCATGGCTATATTTCAAGTGCCGGAGAGTGACATAGGCTACTTTTCATAATCATCGTTATCATCATCATTACTCGGGTGAAACCGCGGGGCGCAGTTAAATATATATTATAGTATTATAGAAACTGCCGTGGTTTTCACACATTTTATTTGCATTTTGTGTGCCAAGCGAGACGCAGCCGCACGCGCGCATTCACCTTGAAAAAGACTGCCTAATGCGGTTGAAACTATAGTCGGAGTAACCGGCTTAATCTTACGTGTGTAATTCCCGTGTAATATAAATAAAATATGTATTACAGTAGTTTGTTTGCGCGATAGAATCCGGAACGTGGATATTCGCCAAAGAACCAGAGTCACCGACATAGCTATTAAAATTTGCAAGTTAAAGAGTCAATGGGCAGGCCACATTGCTCGAAGAACCGATAACCGATGGGAAAGAAAAGTTCTTGAACAGACACTATGAACTGGAAGACACAACGTAGGTAGGCCTCCCAGTATATGGACCGATGACATTGTGAGAAACGCGGGCATCCAGTGGATGCAGATGGCAGGCTGTCGTTCAGTGTGGAGGTTAAAGGGGCTTCCCCCTTTTACCTCCACACTATGTTCAGCAGTGGACGTCTTCTGGCTGTTAATGACGAGGTATTAAATAAGTGATCAGTTCGATGATCGGTCACTTCTAGTTTCTCCAGGTTGTCGGAGAGCATTCGGGCGATGAGGCCAAAGTATTGTAGTTAGTGAAAATAATAAAATACAAGTGAAACTTTTTAAAGCATGTAAAAAATTTATACTTTTCAAGTTAGGTACCGCTTTGTCACCTTAATTAAAGTTTCAAAAAGATCGAATTCTCGTGACTACACTTTCTTTGCTACAAATGTTAAAGTTTAAGTAATATTTCAGAAAATAAAAAATACTGTTTCACCTCTCTGCTCTCACAAACCAAACAATAAAAAGTACTTAATTAACAACTTCATAAAACTAATTTATCTTGTAGCAACCGTTATAACAGAGGTCACAGTACACTGTACTAATTCGACACCGGTCCTTCTAAAACCAAAGCATTGAAGTCAGCCTACATCGCATATACATTTCACATAACACGAAGCATGAATCATCAGCAACCAATAAATGACAGGTATAATTAGAGTAAAAAAATCAGTAAGAAAATATATTTTTCATAAATTCCCTGGAAAATTTATGTAGGTTTTGTTACGCTTATTACTTTTGTAGACTTGCCTTTTAATATTAACAATTATTATACGTCTTTCTAAAAAAACCTATTTACATAAATGAACTTACATACTATTTCCACGTGATAAAATACAGAAATATACGCTTATATACAAATGACTATAAATTTTCGCATTATTTTCCCGTGGAACAAAAGAGTATATTTTTTTACGTACAAAAGTTTTATGAAAGTAGAGAACCTAGTTCGTCTAATTGCCGTAGCAACAAAGCGTTAACTTTAGATGTTTCTAAATGTCAAATTGTTATTCCGGGGATTAATGGAGTAACCACATAATTTTAGATTTCCGCAAAAACTGCTAGCTTTTCTTAAAAATGAAGTATATAGGTATCTGTAAAGTAATTTTAGCCAGCATGTTGGTAAAGAAACCAATTGTCTAGGTCTTCTCCGCAAATCAGTTTCTTGACGCTCCTGAAAAGTTGGTGTTTTCAACTTACGCCAGTCTTCCATGGGTAGTGCAAATAGTACAAACAATAACACAGCAATAAACATAAACTTGTGTTTAGACACAATAATTATTGTAATTGTAATTAAAATTACAATTTAGGTGAGACTCAAATCCGATGTCAACTGATTAAATGTATTATGACGTTAAAATGAAGTAGTTTTTAACGTAATTAAAGATCACCCAAGTTTATTAACTAAAGCTCACCTTGACTAAGTTAAAAACTACAAGCCCATTTGTAACTTATCAAAACCAGTAGAAAAAATGAGTCTAACAAGCAATGAAGTTTGAAAACAAATCTTAATTCGATAGAGAAAAAAAAGTTTTTTTTTGTTTGTTTGTGGAGCTGTAAAAAATCACTGGCCCTTCACTAATGCCTCTTGCACACGGCACAATGCAATGACTGTTTTTAAAAAGGGGAAGACGCGTGACATCCTAACTTTGTACCCAATAAATATGGCTCTATTTTGGCTCAAGTCAGCGGCGACGTTGACGTCTACACTGTAAACGTCAACTTCATCGCTATGTCACTTCTATGGTCACTTGTAGTGACCATAGAAGTGACATGTAAAGAAAATTAAGTTTATTGTTTTTAAGTATTTACGAGTGAAAAGTAATGCCGTGAAATTTTTTTTTGTCTTCGAACTGTTGGTGCACCTTGTGAAAACGCAGGAAGTAATTTTTGCTGCTTTATTTCACACAATTTTGACAAGTAATTCACGTGCTATCAAAACGCCAGTTCGATTGTAACTGAAGTAGATTGTGGCCCGGAGCCTATATTGTGCGGTCCACGTCAAGAAGTTCGTCCCGTATCTTCCCCCTATTTACTTACATCAATGGCACAATGAAATGAAAGAGTTTCTATTGATAGAAAGCAAATTCGAATAGTTCAAACCATTCGTTACGTTAGCGAGATATAAATGATTATTTTAAAAAAATTGACTTTTGTTAGGGATTTCATTCTAAAGTTTGTTATTTCACATGATATTTGCGTGAAAAATATTATAATCAAACGAGGAATTTAATCAACCGGCCAAGTGCGAGTCGGGCTTGCGCACTGAGGGTTCCGTACAACCATAGATTCAATAATGAAATTACCAGTAATAACTTGGTAATGAACAGAAACTTGTCACCAACTTACACTTGGCCATAATTTTTTTTTTATACTATTAATTATTATATATTATTATATTTGGTTTTTATACTTTCAAATGTGTACTATAATCGTGCCAAGTTTGACGTTTGTACGTATTACCGTTTTTACATTAGAGCTAATACAAAAATACGTTAAAAAACACGTTTGTTATAGGATTGCCATTTAGTTTTTTTTTTTTTTCTTGTTTAATCCGCCGTAACATTATATATTCTGTGAAAATATCAACTGGCTATGTATTACGGTTCGAAAGATACAGACGTTAACAGGTTAGACAGACAGACATCGGAGGGTCCCGTTTTTACCCTATGGGTACGGAACCCTAAAAATCATGCCCCTTGATTACTTGCATCATGTGCAAGATCTAGAGGATAAAGCGGTGAAGTGAGTGTTGACTTTAAGCTTAAACTCGAATTAAGACCAAGAGCTTCGCTCTGTTTTTACAATGTGTCTCTCGTCCATGGTAAGCGTGCAGCAGAGGCAAACTGGATTAACTGTAATCCAATCAATCGAATGGTACTATTTATACATCTTAATTACACTAAGTGAAGCAAGATCGCAAAACATTATGCACAGAATAAAAATTTGAAGATGGATAACATGCATGGTCGGAAATCAATTCGAACGATATTGGTCCGAATCTCTTTAGTGAGGTAAGTAATATTGTAAATAGTTAGGTTTTATTTTTATAGAATTTGTGGCGAACAGGCTACGGGTCACCTGATGGTAAGTGGTAACCGCTGCCTATAGACACCCGGAGCATTGTCAGTGCGTTGCCAACTTTGAGGAAACTAAAAAAAAAGTCAAAATATACAAATTGTATAATTTTGTACTATTGTTGTGTTGATTATTTTATTTGATATTTTTAACAAATTTGTATCTGCGAGTACCTTAAAAATGGCTTCTGTTTATACTATTCAGTATTATAATATATTAAAATCATGCGAAATTAATGACTTTCGAACGAAATTCCAAACAATAGTCGCATTTTATTAATAATCATTTCACTCGCAGACGCAACGAGTTGTTTGAATCTATTAAAATTTGCTTTCTATCAATAGATTTTTTTTAATTTCGCACGACATTTTCGTGCCATATCATACAGCGATTCCAAAATCGAGCTCCAGAGCATACGGCCTTACTTTTAAATGTTACTTAAGTTATGCAAAGCTTAAAATTGCTCTGTTTCGTTTTCACCTGTGACAATTCCGTCAAAAAGTAGTTGACAGCAATTTTAAGCATTGCTTAACTTTTAAGTAACGTTTATAAGTAAGGCCTTTAGTGTCCAAGTAAGACGTGAATGTATTAGCCATCTGTTTATTTTTAATTTGTGCTTTCAGCCCAATCAAGTCGGAAGTCGAAATGTTTTCGACGCGCCTGCTCTCCAATCAAATTAATAGCTGATCTCTATCTATGGACGTAGGACGAATGGATGTGTTAAATACCTATATTAAATTACATTTAACGGAATAATTTTAATTATTTACGTACAAAGCTTAGGGCAAATAAAAATACAGAGGCACTACGGCGCACTGTCAAAGTGACGCCAAAATCGCACTACGTGAATTCCCAATAAATACACGACTCACGCACACATACGCATTCAACACTTGTGAATTTCTCGTCAGAAAATTGCACTGGCAACACTTTGACTACGCACACATGTTTCAAAAAGTGGATTCACTTTTCGTGTTCGCCGTAGTGACTCTGTATTTTTATTTGCTCTGAGGGACAAAGGATATAATGGTAAAAATTAAAAGTGGTCTGTGTAGTGGTGTTTTTTTCTTATGGCACACACAAGGATAGGTAGGGTCTTTGACAGCTACTTTCCTCTTAACTGGGTAAGGCAGACGTGCTCCTGGCTCAGGCAGGTCTAGCCTGGTGGTAGGCGTAGCCGGAGCCGTCTGTTACACTACAGTATTAGTGAATCATTTTAACTAATACCGTCCAATAAGGTACCTAAGCTAAGCTTGACTAGAATTGTTGGTGTTTTTAGGGTTCCATTTATTCGTCATCCGCACCCAAAGGGTGAAAACGGGATCCTATTACTAAGCCTACGCTGTCAAACTGTAATAGATAACCAGTTGTTTTCACAGAATATCTAATGACGGATTAACGAAAAAATTATAAAAGAGTCAACATGTAAAAACGAAAGGGACAATAAACAACAAACGTATTTAAAAAAAACGTATTTTTGTATTACAGTTCAAAACTTTTTTTCTATGTATATTTACTCCAAGTAGAATATACACTTACGCTCATATTGTGTATTGTTTTCTACATGTGTATATCCAGTTCTGTGAACTTATAATTATTATTATTTTTTTAATAAGAAAAAGCTCCAATGTAAAAACGGTAATACTTAAAAGCGTCAAAATTGGCATGATTATAGTAAACACTCTAATATAATTATAATGACAAATAATAAATAATGGCCAAGTGCGAGTCAGTGACAAGTTTCTGTTCATTACAAAGTTATAATAATTGTGTTATACTCGAGCGCCGATTGCAAACTGCGTAGCAATTACTCCGACAAATTTTGGAAGGCGTTATAATAACGGGTAATTTCGACATTGAATTTTGTGGTGGTGCGGAACCCTCAGCGCGTGAGCCCGACTCGCACTTGGCTGGTTTGTACTTTTTGTAGTTTACAATTTATGTGGTAGTGCGGGTCCCTCAGTGTGTGAGCCTGACTTGCACTTTGCCAGTTTATTTTTCTTTTACATGAATTTTCCCATCCATACCACATCCACGTCACACTGGCTCATATCTAGTTAGTTCACAGTGAGCTTTGATTAAGCTCGTTACTTTACACTCACAGAGAGACCGCTCGTTTCACATTTGATAGCAGTTCGTTTAAACACATTTAAACATAAATTGGCTTTAACGCGTGGGCTTTCACATCACTTGACATCGAAGTTACGTGTTTACCAACTACTTATCAAAACCACGTTTTCACTAATTTTGACTGGCCCACCGTACGGGCTTACTTGCTGTTCTACGCGACCGCTCAATTTTTCGGGTTATAAAGAAGCTAATGTAAAAAAAAGCCACATAAAATGATACATCAATAAAGATTGTCGACCCTAGCCACCAAACAGGCCCCCGATTCTAAATTGTCTAAATCTAAACAAATTGTTTTAAATTGTAATTGTTTTAATTTTATTTTTTAAATAATTGCCTCAAAATTTACAGTTTGGTGCCCGTATCTTGGTGGATAGTTCCTTCCGAGTTGACTTAGATCAGAACTTTGTACATTTGTATTATATTTTAGTACAATGTAAAAAAAGGTCACTCTCATGCCAAATTCCATTTATATTATGTATGTCACATGTCTGTATGTTTGTCCGTACGTGTTGCCAGTAATGTCATATTTTCAAGTGAATATCTCCCTCGGCGATGAACGTTTGCGATTCGTCCACAGAGCGAAGCGCGCTTCAGTTTTCTCTTTGTCTCCTGAAATACCTAGAAACAGATAATATAGCTGTGAAGTGTGACCTACCTAACGACCTAACGACTACAAAAATAGTACTTGAATCTTGTGAAATTACTGCAAATGTTTATTTTGTATCTGGCTTTGAAAACTTTGCTAACAACAAAACAGTAATTGGATCAAAAAAAAATATTTAAAAAAAATACTTTTAAGGTTCCGTACCTCAAAAGAAAAAAAATGGAAACCTAGTAGGATCACTTTGTTGTCCATCTGTCCGTCTGTCTGTCAAGATTCTTTTTCACACGAGCGCGTAGATGTATCAAGATGAAATTTATATCACATACTTGGGTCTACGGTTTTTTTCAGCTGAGAAAAAATCAAACTTGTATAAGTCAACGCGATAAATGACCGTTTATGTCGCATATTTTGCGATTCCACATGGGAATTAAAACCTATAGGGTACTTGCCGTTGACTACAACCGTTACAAGAATCATTAAATTTGCCAAAAAGCAAGGTCTCACAGCACATAAATATAAAGGGATTAATCCGAAAGTTGTTCCGAAAAAAAAAATGCTATTACAAACATAAAATTTTCTAGTTGGTGCTTATAGGAGCACCTGTTTACCAACTACAAAGTTAAGTTTTTCTTTCAATATTTCAACATTAACAACCTTTTTTCGTCTCAACTCGATTCCCGGGATATCTACATACATATTTATTAAGTTTGTACGGAACCCTCAGGGTGCGAGTCGTACTCACACTTGTCCGTTTTTATTATTACAGACTGCGTCAAATAATAAACAATGTATAGACGAGCTCCCGACCGGTTTCGGAGCCATAAGAGCTCCTTCATCAGGTTCTGGATTAACCGCAATAGGTTCAGTGCGAGTAAGCAACCCTGCTAAAGACAGTGTAAAACAGAAAACGTTAAATTTTTATCGAAGGGGTTATCTTTCCCGGCGGCCAGACGCTCGCAGTGAATAAATAACATTCAAGACACTGACACACTGGCATGGCGGATAGAAAACAATTATTATGAGTCCACTTAATACACACGCACATTAATGACTCACACTCGAATAGCTTCTCGCCATAAGACTCTCTGTGTCAAGAATAACGAAACTGAAACAGACAACAAATTATCAGAATGCCGATGGGGCCGAAAGGTTCTGAAATGGAGACCACGGACCGGTAAGCGCAGCGTAGGACGTCCACCCACAAGATGGACAGACGACATAAAAGAGACCGCAGGGAAACGCTGGACGCAGGCCGCTTCCAACAGGTTTTTATGGAGATCGATGGGGAGGCCTATGACAATCCGGGGTTGTCCAAGAAACAAGTGAATAGGTATTTCATAGGCAAGCTTGAAAGGTTCGCCAAAGCCACCGACCGACATAGCTGTTAAAATTTGCAAGTTGAAGTGGCAATGGGCAGGCCACATCGCTCGAAGAACCAATAACCGATAGGGAAGAAAGGTTCTGGAGTGGAGACCAGGAACCGGAAGACGCAGCGTAGGTAGGCCTCCCACTGGATGGACTGAGGACATTGTGAGAGTCGCGGGCATCCAGTGGATGCAAAAGGCAGGCTGTCGTTCAGTGTGAAGGTTAAAAGGGGAGGCCTATGTTCAGCAGTGGACGTATTCTGGCTGATGATGATGAGGCAAGCTTGCTACACCTTCGACCCCATCGCTTCCCGTCAGGTGCTATTGTGGACAAGCACCGTTAATTCATTGTAAAAAACGGTACGTAGAACTATAAGCTTGAGAAATCCTGCATTAGGCCGATGATAATTTCGCTGATGCTGTGACAAACTGAACACAGATGCCAAGCGCAAACACTACGCTCTAGGAGCCTAGCTATCTGCCGAAGCAATTTCGATCCAAGTACCTGAGCATCTTTTCCAACAAGCTCGTCGTTTTAACCGTCCATACGTTCTATCCCGGGAGAGATCCCGATTTTACAGGCAGTCTCTCACGGCCTATACATTGCGAAGTCGGAAGACATCTTTACAGTCGCAACGCCGCGGCAGTCGAGGGCTGGATAGAGTTATGTTCTTACTAAGTAGGTAGTTCGGGGCTTGCGAGTGAATGAAATGTGGATGAACTGTATCAGTAGCATTAGCTTCGCTTATAACGAGCCGCTTTATCTCAGGTAACGCGTGCTTGGTTGTCCGTGGGGAGAGCAAAATGAAGGAAAATAGTCCTCTTCAGATTTTGTTGGGTACTTTTTGGGATGGAGAAAAAGCATTGAACTCGCGTGATCATCACACTCAGATGCTCGTTCGGGTGAAGTCAGCTCGAGTCGACTAAGGGAGCGAGAGAGATATAGTCAACCTTGATGACTTGTTGTTTGTTATTTTCACTACTGTCGTGTGGTCGCACACACTAAACTTTTTTGTCTCACTTATTATTGTATAAAAATTATATTATATTATAATTATATTATTTTATTATTATACTTTTACTATATACTTATATTATTTATTTTGACTCGTTAAAACTACTCACAGTATAAACTGTTTATTTGGCGAATACACGTATATTCACCGTATCAAGTACAAAAAGGAATTATTATGAACTAGCTAAACCCCGCGGTGTTACCCGCGATTTACAGTTTTTCCGCATTTTCTGAGGGAAAAAGTACCTACCCTATCCGACCATCTGTCGGTCCTCATGTTCACACTATCATCCTGCCCAACCTGCCCAGTACTAGCGTTAGGGTAGGCCAGGGTTGGGCAACCGCCCTGGGCGCCAGATATAAAGGGGCGCAGCATATTATACCTCGTGAATTAAAAAAACGATTCTTTGCCTTTTTTCGGTTTGATTGGGGGGTGCGGGTAGCCTAGTTTAGCCTTTCAGTTGTGAAAAGTGAACATAGACAGAGTTAATAGAGTACTTCTATAATATTAGGAATTATTTTTGTTTTACTCTACAGTTTGATGTGGTCTATAATGGAGCACACTTGCCTAGAATAAACCGATTTCTTCGTAACTTGAAGAACACCAAAGAATACCAACTCAAGCAGCGCATTCCACAGTCTAGCAGTTCGCACAATAAAAAAACCGATTACTCTAAAAACCCGCAGAAGTAGGAGGAATATAACGTTCTTCTTCGTCAGTTCTTGTAACGTTTAAATTCTAAAGCAGCTCTATTCAAATGAGCAAGTAGAGCTCTCATGCAAGTTAAATGAGACGATGCGGGTTTTTACAGCTCTATTCGAGGAGCCAGTCGGAATTCAAACCAAAAAATGAATTCTATTTGAAAGTAACTTCATATTAAAATTGAAGCTACCATATTTTAATTGCATAAAAATCTACATAATTATATTACCACGCCACCCTGTAATGGTGTGGTGTGTGGTAATTATAATATGACCAATCGTGAGATCTTGAAAACTACTTGATATACAAAGAAATTTGGTAGATTCTTTATCGAGTGGAGAGATTCACTGGGGCCAGAAGGAAGTTAAAATTTGAAATCAATAAATAATTAAAGACAAAAGTATGACATTCACCAACATGCAATGGGCCAGCACAGCATGGTGGATCACGGCCCATCCTCTCTTTCTGAGAGAAGGCCCGAATTTCAGCAAGATAGGCTGAAATGAATAAGATAAAAAAAAGGGAAATAAAGAAAAAAATTACTGCTTTTTACAATGCTATCGAGCTTAAAATATTTAGTTTGTTTTGAGCTTTTGTGCTTAAGAGCTTTAAAGCATCATTATTATCAGGTAGCTGTTCGTTGCTGCAGGTTGGTCGACAGCACAGCAAACTTTCCTTTGTCTTGAGCCAAGCAAAAAATCTGCTACGCTTGCAACGCCCAGTCACAGATGTTTCTCAACCCAGACTTTTTTCTACTTTCAGCGCATCATTTGACTTTGACTTTGAACATCGTTATAAGTTTTAGAGTTGAAATTCCATTCTCAGCGGTGTGAGACCTTCTTATCAAAGGTGTTATAACTCGCTTGAATTAGCTATATATATTATGTAAATCAATCTTCATCATCATCATCAGCCCTGAGTGACCCACTGCTCGGTAAAGGCCTTTCTTTGTTTATGCCACTCTCCCCGGTCCCTCGCTAGTCGCATCCACTCATTCCTGACAGTACTGTTGATGTCGTCAGTCCACCTCATTCTCGGTCGGCCTGGGTTCCGCCAACCTTGTCTCGGCCACCACGCAGATACTGCTGTACACCACCTCCCATCATTACGTCTGGTCATGTGTCCTGCCCAGTTACCCTTTTTACGACCAATCTTAGAAGTAGATTAATTGTCGTATCGATTTAAAACTTCAAAAGTATCATCATCATCATCATCATCATTATCAGTCTTTAACTATCCACTGCTGGACATAGGCCTCTCCTAATGCACGCCACTGAGCTCGGTCGGCAGTTCTTTGCAACCAGTTTTTACCTGCAGTTTTACGCAGGTCTTCACTCCAACTGGTCGCAGGGTTTCCAACACTACGTTTGCATAAAATAATAATGATACGTTAAAAAGTATAATAATTATGTAATCCAAAACGCAATTTAATAATTTGGTAACATCCAACTGATGAATTATTCAATGGCTACTAGTAAATGCCTCAAGATTGGACTCTTTTGGTGGTTTTGCTTTGACAACCCTAGAAGAGACCGCAGGGAAACACTGAGTGCAGGCCGCTTCCATCCGGCCCGGATTGGAGATCTATGGGGGAGGCTTATATCCAGGAGATGGAGATCCTATAGCTGATATGATGATGATGATGAGACTCATATACGATTCAATTTGGTGATGAGGGTCTGCTAACGAGCGGGGACGCGGATAGTAGAGATCTTTCAAATTCAAATTCAAATAATTTATTTGACTTTAATAGCAATGTTTTATGCCATAGGTGGCAAACAAGCAGATGGGCTGCCTGATGGTAAGCAGTCACCGTTGCCTATGGATACTTCTAACACCAGAGGCATCACAAATACGTTGCCGACCCTTTAGGACTCGATTAACTCGCCTTTTGAAGAACCCCTTGTTGTTGTTAGAAGCTAAGCGTGTTTTTACTTTTATTTCTTCATACAACTAAGCAACGAGACGAGCTAGTCGTTCATTTAATGGTAAGCGTCACGCTTGCACACACACTTACTAAACTTTGAACGTCAACATTTCACCCCACAATGTGCTCATTGCCTGAGAAATATAGGTGTTAAATAAAATATCTAAAAACACACCGAACAAAACCTTACATCCAAACAGCCGACTCACCCCGAAGGTCAAAAAATACGCAAGAAATAGGCTGTAGAGGCACTCAATAGCCAAAACAAGTCCATTCGTTACAGGAACCCTTTTCACACCAATGGGGCTCAATGCTTGTAATTTTGGAAAAAAATGTCCGGCCTCGAATAAATCAAGTTAAATTACTAGAGGGCGGGTACGTCCTTGGGGCGCAGTTGATGTGGAGTGGGTGAAGTTACGATACAGATCTAGGCATTAACACTAAACCTGCGTTTCTAAGGCCCAGTCTCTACGATTTCTCTCCGAGACTTTCTGCGCCATAGACTCGAGATGCGTGGCAATGTGGTGGCAATAATACATTTATCTTTTTTTTCTTTTCGAGGTGTAAATCTTCCAAATATACCCGGCTGCATTGGGGTCTGCCAAGTTATGAGGGATCATACACACTAAAACACCCCCGGTGACCAGCCTTAGTGCTTGACAAGAGAGCTCCGTGATCTCCAGAGGAACGCACCGGAGCCCTCGGCACTGCGCTACGGCTCCTCCCGAGACAACTGTGTTGTCTCAGCACCTCCGCCCACGACAAGGTTGGTCACACAACGTTGTCGTTCTCTCATAATATCTAGCAAGTAGGAAGACATGAAAAAGGATGTTTCTATCAAATTTGTATTGAATTGACAGCTGTCAAGGGTGACCATTTCGCTTGGTTGGAGAGGTTCGAGCAGGTGAGGGCTGGTAAAAATTATTTGGATATTGCTGACGGGCGGCCATTTTTTACGCAGAAATTTTAATGGTACAGCCACTTTATAGTCTTCT
The DNA here is from genome assembly GCA_932305915.1 of Agriopis marginaria. Classification (NCBI taxonomy): domain Eukaryota; kingdom Metazoa; phylum Arthropoda; class Insecta; order Lepidoptera; family Geometridae; genus Agriopis; species Agriopis marginaria. The sequence goes on along the minus strand of OW029914.1, from coordinate 10,859,492 downwards.
GACCTACCGTAAGTTATGACAGTGGAAAGCAACGGGAAACTACCACTGATTTTTAAACTTCCTAGTTGGTCAGCTTCGATGACTACAACAAAAAACATGGACAGTACAACAGAAAGAATGGCCCCAAGTTCCCAGCGTCCCTTCAATGGGTCAGGGGTGCTAAGAATCCCTGGGAGGAAACACAAAAAAGACATATTTAGGATAGCAACATGGAATGTGAGAGGAATGAGAAAAGACGGAAAAATAGAAAACATTGCCATGGAGATGGCTCGATTGAACGTAGATATCTTAGGGATAAGTGACACAAAGCTTCCTGGCACAGGTAAATTCCACACGGAAAAAGAGAAAATTGTGTATTATTCTGGTAGCGACTCATCAAAGGAGGGATACGGAGTAGCCATTGTGGCGAGCAAACGCATAGAATCTGCGATAACGAATGTTATTTCACTCTCGAACCGAGCCATGATGCTGCAGCTGAACACGAAACCAAGGAAGTTGAACATTATTCAAGTTTATGCACCAACAGCAGACAAAGACATTTCTGAAATGGATGCTTTCTATGCGGATGTTAGCAAACTCTATCAGCTAACTAAAAAGGAAGAAATGAATATTGTGATGGGTGATCTCAATGCAAAAGTTGGATTAGGAGAGGTCCCCGGCACTGTAGGTAAATTTGGATTAGGTGCTAGGAATGACAGGGGAGACCTATTAGTGCAATTTTGCCAGGAGAAAGAGTTTATCATCGCCAATACTTTGTTCCAAGTGCCACTTCGTCGCTTGTACACGTGGACATCACCGGCACACACTGAAGACCACATTGTAAGAAACCAAATAGATTATGTTATGATAAACAACAGATTTAGGAACAGCATTAAAAGTGCTAAAACTTACCCAGGAACCGATATTTGTTCTGACCATAATCCTGTAATTGTCGACCTTACATGTAACTTAAAATATATACAAAAGAAAGCACATTTCAAAGGCATAGATGTTCAGAAATTGAAGGAACCTAAGGTGAGAGTCCAGGCGTATAATCAAGTAAATGAATGGGCTGCAGACAATAAAACCTCCAGTGATCTGCAAGGTATTTGGTCAAGTTTGAAATCTCGGTTTTCCATCATAAATAGTGATATCATCTGCCGTTCTGGCGTCAAGAAAAAGCAAGTTTGGATGACCGATGAAATCATTAAGCTGATTGAGGAACGTAGATTGCACAAAGCCACCAACAAGACTAAGTACCAGGAACTTGACCGTAAGATTCGGAGCCAATGTCGGATTGCAAGACTGCAATGGTATGAATGTCGATGTGAAAAGGTAGAGCTCCTTATGAAGCGACATGATTCATTTCAACTTCACAAAGAAATAAAAGACATGGCAGCTTTGCATAAGAAACGTCGCCAAACTTTCCTTACTGATGACGCAGGAAACGCTATACTCGATCCTAATAGGGTAAAGAAATGTTGGGAGGAGTACGTTGAAGATATGTTTTCGGACGGTACACGGTGCTTGATGGAAGATCATACTCAGATGTCAGGACCAAATATCCTGAAGTCTGAAGTACACCGAGCTTTACAAAAGGCAAAGACCAGAAAATCACCAGGGCCGGATGAGATAACTTGTGATGTTCTTAAATTGCTAGAACATGACAACATCGATGCATTGACCAATATGTTTAACTTCATATATGAATCCGGTGAAATACCCGAAGATTGGTTAACGTCTGTTTTCGTCACTCTGCCAAAGAAACCTAATGCCAGAAAATGTTCGGATTTTAGAACTATCAGCCTCTTGAGCCATGTATTAAAAATATTCCTCTCAATAATACATGAACGTATAAAATCTAATTGCGATGACCAGCTTGGGGCCAGCCAGTTTGGCTTTCGTTCAGGAATGGGGACAAGAGAGGCACAGTTTGCACTAAACGTTCTGGTTCAAAAATGCCGAGATATGCAACAGAACGTATTCCTTTGTTTTATAGACTATGAGAAAGCCTTTGACCGTGTTAAGCACGAGGTACTAATGAAGCTGTTGAAAAACATAGGACTAGACAGCAAGGATCTGCGAATTATCCGCAATCTGTACGAGAAGCAAAGTGCCACGGTGCGTGTAGATGGCGAGCAGACGAATCCGGTCTTTATACAAAAGGGTGTGAGACAAGGTTGTATTATGTCTCCGATTTTATTCAACTTATACTCGGAAGCAGTTATCAAAGAAGCGCTTGAAGACATAGAACACGGTATCATAATCAACGGACAGATCATTAACAACTTACGTTATGCAGATGATACAGTTTTGATGGCAACCACTGAAGAAGGCCTTCAGGAGATAGTCGATAGAGTTTCGTTGCTTAGTAAAAAAGTTGGACTAAATATGAATGTCTCGAAGACAAAAGTCATGGTGGTGTCGGCCTCGCACAAAATTCGTGCAAAGATTCAGGTTGGAGGTAACATGCTGGAGAATGTTGACAAATACAAGTATTTAGGCTCGTGGCTAACTGACACATGGGAAAGCGATACAGAGATCCGTACACGCATCGAAATAGCCCGAGCAGCATTTACAAATATGCAAAAAGTTCTGTGCAGTCGACAACTCTCCATTGGACTACGAGCCAGGCTCCTCCAATGCTACATCTGGCCCGTTGTACTGTATGGATGTGAATCGTGGACCATGAAAGCAGAGCTCCGAAAAAAGGTTGAAGCATTTGAGATGTGGTCTTACCGCCGCATGCTTCGCATCAGTTGGACGGATAAAGTTACTAACGTAGAGGTCTTACACCGTATGGGGAAAAAATTGGAACTTATCCGGACCATTAAACAGCGAAAGGTTGCCTACCTCGGACATGTACTGCGGCATGACCGGTATTTTCTCCTGCAGACCATCATGATGGGCAAAATACCGGGGAAGCGTAAGGTCGGAAGACGCAAGATGTCGTGGCTCCGTAATATCAGGGAGTGGACGGGAATAAAGACGGTTGAACAACTGTTCAGACTTGCGCTGGACAAGGAAAAATTTAAGAAGCTGACTGCCGACCTTCATTAATGGAGAGGCACTGAGAGAAGAAGAAGACCTACCGTCGTGGTAAATTAAGCACATTTCAACTTAAATTGTAATTTGCTATGTATTTATGAGGAGTTTATTTTCCAACATACTTTTCTGCACAAGTTTGCCTTCTTCCCCTGTAATTCTCTGTGTTCAGAATAGGCAATTATCGCTTTTTTCACGCTACAGGGTAATTGTAGGCGTTTGATTTACCACCTGAGAGCTGTGACGAGTTTAAAATGCAGAGAAATAGCTACAAATAAGACAAAACTGGGCACCTCCATTCTGTTCCTGCAGGGTGTGATCTACCCATTCACATTCTTTAGTACTTATTCTAGTTCTAGCTCGAGGAAAGGATAATTATGTACGGCACGATCTGAATGTAAATATTGTAGTTTACTATAGAATAAGAGGTTCGCAGTCAAGAAATTGGGCCCTTGTCCCGGGAGCTCACGTCATTTTCAAAAATCTTTCAGAGCGCCTGGTTAATGCGATGCGTGTCCAAAAGTTTGGTGTGTTTCTGCCTCAACGCATTGCCATTCAGCGTGGTAATACGGTGCAACGCTGCAGTATCGTACGCTGCTTACGCTGCTCTCTGATATGCCGTTGGCAATCAATCAGCGTTTTAGCAAGTTTCGCATACCACCGGCAGAGGCATAGTAGTTTCTACTATGGCAGAGACGCTAGCGAGAGCGCGCGGACCCGCCACGCTCGCGGAGCTCACTTTTGATTTGAGTGTAGCAGCGTTCGTTATTATAAGTTGGATACCTTGTCCCCGAGCAATTTCAAGTATTTTTATTGTAAAATTACTCATAGTGTTGCGGAATAAAAAGTTGTCTCAATGTACGTGCGTAGTCTCATTCTCCTCGCCAGCTATTCCTCACGCCGTAGAACCATGATATCTGATGCGGATAGGCCTCCCATTCCGACAAATGTATAAAAAACACAATCTGTTTATCTGTGTGTTTATTTTTCCTCTGCTCTGTGATTGATGACAGGAGTGAAGGCTTGACGAATGAATTCCGTAATTATATTATTTTGCTGTTACTGAATTGCGATATGAATATTTCAGTATTTGTTCGAAAATAAGGAGTTTTTACAATATTAAAATGAAAACGAAATAAAACGAAAAAAAAATGTTGTACTCACTTTATATTTTTACTTTTTGACTTTATTATAATTTCTTAGTTAAACCGCCGTAACATTACATATTCTGTGAAAATTTCAACTGGCTATTTATGACGGTTCGAAAGATACAGTCAATAAAAGGCAGGGCGTTGTAGGTGTCCATAGGCGACGGTGACTATTTACCATCAGGTGGCTCGTCGATTGTTTGTTGTTGATTGTTTGTCTACTATGTGTTATATTAAAAAAAAAGACAGATGGACAAACAGACAGCGTAGACTTAGGGTCCCGTTCACGCCCTTTGAGTACAGAACCCTACTGGGGTTTATAATAAGAATGCATATAGGATAAATAGTAGACCCCCTTGTATCGACCTGTGTTATTCTAACTCGTACCAACAGAGCGCTAACTTTCACTAACTTTCTAAGCTTTGATGTATGAAACTTGAAAGCTTTGTTCTGGAATATAAAATGTAAGAATGTCAACTTTAATCATTTTACCCAACATATTTATGAAATAAATAAATCGTAAAAAATATTTTTTTAAATAAGCTTTAATAATATTTACCTTCGACCAAAATAAAATGAATAGATTGGCCCAGAAGGAGCACATTTTTGATGATTACTAAATGAGTGCCGGTGCTCACTTCGTTACAGTCGGTCTCTAGCCGCAGGAAGTGCAACACGAGACTATTGTTACATGATAACATAACATCTTTTTTTTTTTACTTTTTTTTTAAAGAGGATTTGTTCAGACATGACCATGCCACCCTTATTGCAAAATGCTTTGTCATCGGAACTGAACTAACATGGTAATCAACTCTGTAGGATAATAAGTAGCGGTTTTAATTCAGATTGTGAAAAAAAAACTTCATAAAACTACAAAACACAAACATTCTAAGTTAATAATGTACTACAAAGAACAAAATAATATTTTTACACAGATTTTGAAGTATTAACTTAGAATTGTGTTTTGTGGTTTTTTGAAGTCGGTTTTTTTAAAGATTTTATTTTATTTTTTATTTTGGACATTATATAGGCCATTGGAGTTAGAATACAAATCGAATTTAAATACAAGCTACAAAATGTTCTATTGTTTTATTGGCTTAATTTGTTTTTTATTTGTATTTGTTTGTTATTTGGCCCAATATATTATACCCTAGTTTTTCCTCCTCGGGGGAGTTGTGCATAAGTGGCGGGGGGTGAAAATGTTACCCCAGAAGAGGTGTTTTTGAGGTTTTACGATAATATCTCGTAAAAGACTCACAATATCGAAACATAGTTGGTAAGAGTTGTAGAACATTCAATTCTGCATTAAATGAAACTAGACGCATATTTTTTGGACCATCCATTCCCATACTAGTGCTCGTCAAAGTTGGACGAATTTTTCATATTTATAAAAAAATATCGTTTTTCTTCTGATTTTTGGCAATTATTATCTAAACTTATCCATAAATCATTTAGTTGTCTAAAAATAAGTTATAGAAGACAACATTTTGCGATAGATGAGACTAAAAGTGTATGTTTTAGATTACCCGTTTCCGTAAAATTACACTTTCAAGAATTACCAAGTTACATTGATTGTGTAGGTTGTAGGAAAGAGTAGGGATATTTATTGTAACCGGTTTTGTATTGAACCTAGGAGATATTTATTATACCTACTAATATCATAAACATGTAATAGAAGAGAAGTGTACTTTTTTTTGCAGGTTGTAAAAAAGCAAATATTCCTATTGAAAACGGTACGGTGACTATAGGTTTTATTTTCCGTTCTTCACTAAAAAAATTACGGATCTGTGTCATCATTATCATCAGCCAGAAGACGTCCACTGCTGAACATAGGCCTCCCCCTTTAACCTCCACACTGAACGACAGCCTGCCTTTTGTATCCACTGGATCTGTGTCCTGTGTGTGAAAAGACAATAGAGAAGATTGAGGTAGTGAATCTAAAAGCAATCAGAACTTTGTTTGAGTGCAGTAAAAAGAGACATGATGGAAAGGATGCTATTTTTTAATAATCAATTGTGATACCTAAAACTTCATGTCTCGTTTCATAAATCTTACACCAAGAAGAAAACCGTGGCTACTGCAGAGAAAGCAAGTGGAAGTGGGCCCGCTAATTCTGATCAATTATACCACCATTTAATTTTAAAACCACATGTTTTTTGGTAACACGGATGCCAGTGATAATTTCATTTCCAAACAGCTAAAACTGAATGCCCATCGGCGGGTTACTGTCAGTACCGTAACCACTAAAGAAATTGGAGACTGAGTCTTGACAACTACAGCTGCAGGCCTAGCACGGGCCGTGGACAAATTGTCTTTCCACCGTTTTTATCCCGCGAGAAAAAGACAAACGTATCCATATTCTAGCTTTGTCGCGTCTAAGCGTGGATTAAAACGGTGGAAAGACAATTTATCCACAGCCCATGCTAGGCCTGCTGCTCGGGGAGACAAGTGGACGGAAGAATTATTTTTAGTTTTTTTTTTCTTACCTGTACGTACCGTATTAACCAGCTCAAATAATTTATTTGCTATCTCTTCCAAGTTATACCTTTGTATATTGTAATCTTCATAATCGATTCAGCGATCTTTGTTAATTATAATTACAAAGAACAAAACAACTTTAATCCGAATTGTGTTCGTTAACTAACCCATCAAAGGCGATCAGATAAACTTGGTAATGACGTTGGGCCCTATTCTGGCACAGTCGAGATTAACTCGGTCACTCTCAATCTCATGCTATTTCTAATGCGAGAGAGAATGACGGAGATCATTTCGACCGCGTCGAAATAGCATTTGTTACAATCTCGGGTTTGAAAGGATTTTAACTCCACTTTGTTAATTTTGTTGTTAGATTTTATTAAATTACCTTCATTGTAAAGTACTGATGGATGACACTTGAGAGAAAACGGAAAGTTACCAACTTATCTGTAAGGTTGGTTGGGGGAGCCACTATATAATTTTTGATCAAAGCTGACAACTTCCAGTGGTCTTATTTTTCATTCAAAAATTTAAGTAAATTTTGGACTAAGTAGGTACTTGAAAATTTTTACTACTTGAGATTGGCTAAGTATACCAAAGTATTTTTTTTAAATAATATGCTTGCGTTTGACCACCATCTCGCCTGATGGTGATGATGCGGGCGACGTTGGAGCACGCTTGCCTAGAAGAAACTGATTCCGTCGTGATTCGAAGATACCCAGATTGTAACTATCGGGGAACAACAATACAGGCAGCGCATTCCATAGACTAGCAGTTCACACAATAAATGTAGAATCAAAGCACTTCGTACGGGTTTTCGGAATATCAACCATAAAGCGGTGACCGATTTCGTGCCCGCTCTGGCAGTCCGATAGAAAAATGGGCAGGAGGGAGGCATTTTTGATCAGAAAATTCTATCGTGACAACAGGTCCCCCAAGTATCAGGTTTTAGAAGATACCTTCGAACAAGTTCTAATTACAGGCACAGGCAAGCACTGTCAGTAACGGTCAAGGCCAAGTCACAGCCCACTAAAGTGGTTGTTACTTCACTAGAGGCTTCTTGTTTTTTATTTTTTATTTTAGAAAGGATCACCCCTCGTTTCTCGACGTCGCGTCGTGTGTCGTAGAAAAAAAAGTTTTATTTTGAAATCTTATATTTACCTTGCTTATTCAGTGCCCTTAGTCCCAGATTTGATAGTTTACGAAAACTTTTTTCGTTTACGTATTGTTCCATACATTTTAGTAAAGCGCCTCTATCGGAAACGTGGAGGAACTAAATTTGGCAGTTATCGGCGGTATATATTGCTTCACTCTAATACGAAAAAAGTTTTCGAATACCTTTCAGCCCAGCAATGTATGGAACAAGACGAAAACGTTTTTTTTTTTTTCGTTAACTATCAAATCTTGGACTAAAGGCACCAAAAACAAAACATAAGCTTGCAGTTTTTAAAGCCTGTCTGTCTGCCTGTCTGTCCGTCCGTCTGTCTGTCTGTCTGTCCTACCTATTAACGGCTGTATCTTTCGAACCGTAATAGATAGCCAGTTGAATTTTTTACAGAATATGTACGTTACGGCGGATTTACTAAAAAAAATAAAAAAGACAAAAAGTAAAAACGAAATGGTACAAGCGTCAAACTTGGCATGATTATAGTACATACTCTACAGTATAATAACAAATAATAAAAAATGGCCAAGTGCTAATCGGTAACAAGTTTCTGTTCATTACCAAGTTATAACTGGTATTTTCGTTATCGAATTTTGAGGTGGTACGGAACTCTCAGAGCGTGAGACCGAATAGCACTTGGACGGTTTATTTTTGTTTGACCGAGAAAAAGAAATACGATGCAATGGGGTAACTGGTTCTTTTTACGAAACCATCTCAAATTGTCTATTATAATTATTAAAAACAAAGTGTATTCTTTAATAGTGTTAGTGTTAGCTTGTATTTTGTTTAGTTAATATAGGCATTGCGCTATTTGTAAAATAAATATAAAGTTAACTTATGATTTTTTCTTCGTGTTTTTTTAACATAGTTGGCCACAAATAAACTTTTTTTTAACTTTCTTTTCTTTTTAATCCTCAAAATTTTCAGTTTTTTTTTTTTTAATGGATTATCTAAATTCTAATTTTTTATCTACTACCACGTAACGATCCGTTTGACATGTATGGACAAAAAAAAACTATATTTTTTTCAGGGTTACACCAGCTTGAATATTTTTAATTCAGTCACCCTACGAAAACTGCGTGACATCTTCTCGTCCAAGATACCACAGTGCCTAAAGACAAGGGTCTTTGACCAGTGTGTGTTGCCAGTGATGACGTATGGTACTGAGACGTGGTCCTTAACTGTTGGCCTTTTGGAAAAACTCAGAGTCACACAGCGGGCAATGGAGAGAGCTATGCTCAGAGTTTCTTTGCGCGATAGAATCCGAAACGTGGACATTCGCCAAAGAACCAGAGTCACCGACATAGCTGTTAAAATTTGCAAGTTGAAGTGGCAATGGGCAGGCCACATCGCTCGAAGAACCGATAACCGATGGGGAAGAAAGGTTCTTGAGTGAAGACCACGAACCGGAAGACGCAGCGTAGGTAGGCCTCCCACTAGATGGACCGATGACATAGTGAGAGTCGCTGGCATCCAGTGGATGCAAAAGGCAGGTTGTCGTTCATTGTGGACATCTTCTGGCTGATGATGATGACGAAAATATTTTCCCAAATAATTGCCTTCGTTTATTTTTCTCGGCTACTGAACAATCTGACTGCCAATAAAGGGTTTTACAAACAAATGACGAGAATAATAGCATTCTTCTGATGAGGAAATCTTTGAATAATTATTTTCTTTGCTTACTTCGACATGACAAAGCTTTTAGCAGACGTCCGTTATTAATTGGAGGAATTCATTCTGTTAATTATTCACATTCATCTTTCGCGTATTCTATGGATATCATATATCTATTCTTATAAATAAAACTTTTATTGGGTGTCTATATAGAAGCAGTGAAGTTTATGGCGTTAGCTGCTATCCTTCTCTCTCTCTCTCTCTCTCTGACGAACGATTTTGAATGAGCCCTGGGCCCTTACGGACAACAGCTAATTGCGGCACCTAATCCGCTCAGTTGGAAATTCACGCGACCGCAAACCGTATCTGGGCGCGATAAGGTTCACGTTCGCGTGATTTTCCAACTGAGCGGATTGGGTGCCGCAATTAGCTGTTGTCCGTAAGGCCCCTGCTGGCGTTTAGACAAGACCCACTTTCTGTTAGCGTTAACGCCTGCGGAAAGATGAAATTATATGAAAATGATATTGACAATGACATTAGCTTGAGAGATATTATCTCAAGCTAATTTAATTTTCATACAATTTAGGAGCAGGCCACCACCTCTCTGGGGCCTTACGGCTACCTGTTTTAAGGCGATGTTTTCCCACTTTTAAGCAACGCTTATTGTTACTACAGATGACCATAAAGCTTAATATATTGTATTAAAAAGCATAAAAACAAAAAAATCTGCAGTTGCAAAGTGAAAATTAGTTGGAAAAACTCAAAGTCACACAGCGGGCAATGGAGAGAGCTATGCTCGGAGTTTTTGCGCGATAGAATCCGGAACGTGGATATTCGCCGATAAACCAGAGTTACTGACCGACATAGCTATTAAAGTTTTCAAGTTGAATTGGCAATGGGCAGGCCATATTGCTCGAAGAACCTATAACCGATAGGGACAACAGTTCTTGATCCAGTGGATGTAGATGACAGGCTGTCGTTCAGTATCGAGGTCTAAGGGGGAGGCCTATGTTCAGCAGCGGACGTATTCTGGCTGCTGCTAATGATGATGATGATGATTATGATGACAAGTGACGTCATTCCTAAGTACAGTGCGGTCTCTGTCTAGCAAGACATTAAAATGCTTATATCTTCCTTTATTTCACCTCAATTTTGTTTTAAGTGTTCGGTTCTTCTTATAACCAAGAAAAAAATGTTGTTATAAAAAAACATTCCGGTAGCGTATTCATCAGCTTATTCAGCAGCCATTAAACGTCTACTGCTGGACAAAAGCCTTCCTGTTAGAGAGAGGTGTTGCTATAATCCCCACGCTTGGCAGGCGGCTTGCGGATCGCAGTACGTTCACCGTGTGCTGATAGAACGCTGCTGCCCATCCTCCGGTGGTTCTGGTCGCAGTTTTAGGACATACCCGGGTCGGTAGCGTATTATCTAAAATCAATTTATAAGGTAAGAACTTGCAAAACCCTTTCCTAAAGATAGTTGATGATTGAAAACCATTATTTACTGAGATTGGAATCTTTAGATTGGACCGCTGGGACCATGGCTCCGCAGTTATCGGGCATTGTTAGCCAACTCGATAAATTGGTTTGTTAGAACTTTGATTTTAGACAGTACCTATCAACCTAAAGCCCGTTGCAGACCGTGCGAAGTAGCATGCAAGTACAATTAACAAGCAGAAATACCGTACCGTTCGCTGCCTGAATGGGTTTTCCCCGTCAGTTACAAACTGGGTGTCTTCAAGTCGAGAGTGAATCGGTTTATTCTAGGCAAGCGTGCTCCATCGAGACCGCATCGTCGCTTAACATCTAACAATAAATAAATATCATCATCATCATCATCATACCCAATCATCATCATCATCATCATCATCAGCCAGAAGACATCCACTGCTGAACACAGGCCTCCCCCTTTAAAAAAATTATTAGTATTATTTTAAAATAAATATGTCATCCTGTAATTAAGTTGACATCCTATATTAGAAATCGTTTAAAATTAAATTGTAACCATAGCGCTACGGCTAGTAGGTAATTAAAATTGAGGTCAGCTTGAACCGACTTTCTGTACCCTTTTTATTCTGTGGTTACTAACTGGTGGTATACTAACTTTCAAATAAGCTATTTATATTGGTATACCTTCTGTCCTACAATGTGTGTAGGATACAAATTCCAACCAACCAACCAACCAATGACATACAGTTTGAAAAGTGGACGGGTTCAGGACATTAATCCTTTCCACCACATAGGACCCCACCAACTTGTAGTTTTGTTCTCCGTTCTTAACTTCGAACTAGGTATGTTACTTATCTAAATCACCATCATCCTACAACGTGCAATCGAAATAACGCAAACCGGTTTTTTTTTTTTTTTTTAAACAGTAGTTAAAATATAAGTTTATAAAAAACTAGCGACCCGCCCGCCCGGTTTCGCACGGGTGTAATTTACTTGCAAAGCCGGGGCGGGTCGCTAGTTATATATTATATAAACCTTCCGTGAAAATGTATCTCACTGATGGTGAAAACCATATCAAAATCCGTTGCGTGGTTTAGGAGGAGTTAGCGGCCATACAGACAGACGCGGAAAGCGACTTTAATTTATACTATGTAGAGAAGAGAAGAAATAGAGATAGAGATAGAGAAAAGATAAAGTTATTAAAAAAAATATACTGTAAATAGTTTGTTCAGAATTTGAAGTAGGTACTTTTGATGTAACAAAAAATGTATGGCTACAACAAATTACTTACTAAAATGCATTGTAATCTTGTTTAAAAAAACTTTTTTGTGGGAAACACTAACCAAAACGTCATAATGTGGATATGTTTTGTGTTTTTGTTGTTTTTTTTTTTAATTGCTAAATCAATTTCAATAAAATTTATATGGGACCATCTCTGAAGTATGACCTATCAAACAAAAAAAGAATCATGAAAATCTCTACATAGTATAAATTAATGTCGCTTTCCGCGTCTGTCTGTCTGGCCGCTAACTCCTCCTAAACCACGCAACGGATTTTGATGCGGTTTTCACCATCTGTTAGATACATTTTACGAAAGGATGAGAAGAAAATGAAAGAAGGTTTATATATATAACTAGCAACCCGCCCTGGCCACGTAAATTACACCCGTGCGAAGCCGGGCGGGCGGGTCGCTAGTAAATATATAATTGGCGGAGTAATCGCGTAACAAACAAACTTCTTTCGTTGGTTATAAATTAGGATGCGTAGTATTACCATCTCATAAAACACTCAAGTACTTCTAACACGCCTGCAAGTGATCAACATTCATGAACCTTTCCTTTGTAATGCCATCATTTGACAGCGGCACGTGTGACGTCACTGCCCCTATTTCTTATGCTAATACCCTGAAAAGGACACTCACTGCCAGGGCTGCAGCTAAGAATGTTTCAGGGGCGGGGGGTATTATTACACTCACAGTTAAAACAGCACGCCCTTCCGTTCTACGCACTACACACTTATTTGTTTATTTAGTAGACTGACATTTAATTCGTTTAAACTCAAATATCAAATAATAAACATGATAATAATTATATTTCTGTCAATCTTCGGTTTTTCGCAGAGATAAAATCGTCATTAGGTTGTCAGTTACCTTTTTACGATGAACAGGGGTATTAATCTTGATAAAATTATAGCATAAGTTACTTTACTTGTTTTTTGGTGGCACTGTGGACAAAGTACAAATATTCGATACGTAAAATTAATTGTAGGTACTCACGTACCGAATTATAATAAATGTTCAATTTCACCAATAACTTTACCAATTACTGCATTTAAAAAAACATGTTGTGTATACATATTTAGGAATATGGTTTAGTTTAAAATTGTATAGTCTACTCTAAGTTTATATTGTTTTGACCATATTTTGTTTAGTGTGCCAATAAACTAAATAAATAAATTTCATTATAGATGTTTGTATTGAATTCGACTGTTATGGAAAAATGTGGCGCTTACCCTCATACAAGAAATTCTTGTCACCCAGTTGTATGAAAAACAGTTACGCCTTTTCCCCGCCTAACTCCCCCCCCCCTCCCCAGCCCCCTTCTTAATCCGTGCCTGGCTGCTACGACGTGCCCACTTTGCGTATCAATGAGCCCCCCGAGACAGCGCTGATAGATCGATTACAGCTTTCTACGTTAAAGCTTTTATATTCGAGATGAGATAGTTGGGAAGCTCGCTTGTCTAGCTCTGGAGTTAGTCCCCAAGAGTCGTTATTCAAAAACAACCAATAATAACAAGTCATCTGAACCACTTATGTTCCGGTGACACGTTTTTGCATCACATTCCTTAGATATAGCATAACACTAGGATAACAAGTAAACAACAAGAGTTGGGTATAATAAATATATTTGTAAACTTTTAGTTTTGTTTATTGTCTTAGTTTTTATACAAAATAAATAACAGTTTTTTTACATGACTGCCTCCATTGAAGAAGAACAGAAGTAAAAGGCGTTGCAGACGATGCGTAGTACAAGCAGCAAGTACATGTTGCAAGTGCCCACTACGCATCGTCTGCATAGTTTTGCTTAGTGCTACTAAGCACTTCCACTGCCACTTTCACTAAGCATAACGATGCAGACGATGCGTAGTATAAGTAGCAAGTACAAGTTGCAAGTGCCTACTACGCATCGTCTGCATCGATTTGCTTAGTGCTACTAAGCACTTCCACTGCCACTTTCACTAAGCAAAACGATGCAGACTATGCGTAGTATAAGTAGCAAGTACAAGTTGCAAGTGCCTACTACGCATCGTCTGCATCGTTTTGCTTAGTGCTACTAAGCACTTCCACTGCCACTTTCACTAATCCTACTGTAGCTGTGCTGTACTGTGGCTGTACTGTACACGGTAGGAAGTGACATGCGCTAACAAAGTTCTATAATTTTTCACTTAATAGTTAATACTAGTTAATATTACAAATTGTTTCATTTGCAATAATCATTTGCAATACCTCTAGCACGTAAGGCTAGGGTTAGAGTGATACAGACGTCGGTCGCAGATGACGGACACGCTCAACTATTTTTACACAAAAATATTCATAAATAATTAGCGGTAGTTTCCTTACATTATACTTAACAACTTTTGTTCCATGACTTTTTACAAAACTTTACATTCACCAAAATGTGGTCCTTAACTGCTGCATTTGCAAATGTTTAGCAATGGACGTCTTCTTGCTGATGATGACATTCACAAGACCATTTTTTTTATTTGTATGAAAAATGTGTAGTTTTACATTGTGTAGGTGGAAGCCTGGAAGGCTAAATGTTCTCCTATGCTCCCCACATTCCTTCCTATTCAAAATTGTGTAAAGCTATTACTATACAGAACCCTAATAATAAATGTTCAAAAACATGTTCTGAAAAAAATCATTTCATTTGATTCTATTTGGAATATTTGTGTTTTTATAGTGAAAGACAAAAAAAAACATGGAACTGAAGTTGTTATGTATGATGTAGGAAAAGTGCCTGCGTTGTTAGTTAATTTTATCATTAACTGTATAAGTTAATTGAGTAATGCATATAGTCAGCGAATTTGGAGCGTGCGTATTATTGCTACACGACCAACGTAGCATTACTCTAATTCAGCCCTCAGGTTCAGTTTTCATGTTCAGACCTTATCGTCGGACTTTTAGTCAGCGTAAAGTTTCTGCCCCAAGATATTATGTGTTGATATTCCTCCTATTTCTACTCGTTTTCATAGGCTTAATAATAATAATAATATGTATATGGAAAATATATTTAGTTTAGATCTGCTTTAAACTCGAGCTAGTACCTATCGAAAAAGGTCTGCCAAAAACTGAAGGGGGCGAGGTAAACACGTATTTCAAACACTGACCTATTCTTACTAGTTCTTCAATCGCACACTTCTATATTGAGCGGCACCATGCGGCACACAACTACAAACGATATGCTCAAAATGTAGTCAAATGGACACCCGCGGGGGGAAGTGCTAAAGAGGAAACTGTAGGTATAACACCATCAAGATAAAATATAATAATATATAGTCACAATCGTGCCAAAAAATGTCCGAACAAGAAACTCGGCACACGGTACGAATTGCGCAGACTTTTTGGTTAGTTACAAGGTAACCGCGATCCGACTACAACGCCATGCCAGAGCTACGATGACATAGCGGACAACTATCGTTGAACACTATGCAAGCGACAAACGTATAAATTTGAGTAAATGTGGCATTGTGATGTATATAATATACAATAACGCTCGAACGTTTTTTGACTGAGAGATTGTGACTTTATAGGAATTGTATCTCGATGTATAAAACTTCCATTTATTTATTAATTCTGAGGGACTCACTGACTAAATGTCCGTTGTTAAGCCTATTAGTACTAACAGACGTGTGGATATGGCTAAAGGACCACTGTCTGACCAAAGAGATGAAAAGAATATTTTTTCTCTTTCTCTCCGTTTGTTGGACGGCGGTCCGTCACCAAATCCATCACGTTTGCTACTTAAAACTTGATTAAATAACATTTATAATACTTAACACATAAAATAATTTACATTAAGTACATAAATATAAACATAAAATAGCAGTAGAGTAATTAATTTAATAACTCTGACGGCTTAATTATGAAAATATATTTCTACCTACTTTATTATTTACAAATACTTATATTTACCATGGTCTCACGTTGAACTTAATTATTGCTTGAATATATAATTATAATCAGAATTGTTTTATGAATGTATAAAAATTGCGGACACAAGCTTATTACCAGTTACTTAAAATCATTGGGACGACTTTAACTGCATTATGATAGTTATACGGGGTGTAAGGGGAACACTCTCGAAGCCAAAAGAAGGTAATTGTACTCATCATTATGAACCACTTTTAATATGGGACCAACCCTGAAATCGCGAAAAAAATCAGCTGTTCATTTTGTCGAGCATCAATGACCGTTTTCTATTGACAAATGTAAATAACATGATGCGTTACTAATAAGTAACTGTACATGATAATGTAAAAAACACCCTAGTTGGGCCTAGTTGTCACAAACGCTGTGTCATTTTAAAATAATTACCCGGCCTAGCTAAGTACAAGGACAAAAAACTGTTTGAAATTTCAATTTCCCGCTATAGGTCAAACGTTCCACCTTAAAGCACACATGCTACCTCTCGTCTATGGTCACCGTCATAATGATGAAAACTTTGAACCTAACCTAACCTAAGCATAAGGTATTAGTATACCCTTTCAAAACAGCCTTGTATATCTTAACAATCACAAGTTCTCACTAAATTGGCATCTAATATCACATCCTTAAGGTCTAAAATCACATTCTCGTCCTCGTAGGCGTCGGTAACAGCTGAGGTTCATACACGTCAAATAACCTGCTACTACTTGACGACACTCCAGTATTACTTTCCACTTGTCGCTTTAAATCTATATTGTTATTTTTATTAAAATTATGTTCATTTGTTTCTGCATTTGAAACTATTTTCGTAGCGTCTTTATTCAGCGCATAGTTCATCACTTCCATATTGTTGACTGCGTTTTTCACTTCACTTACGTTGATGACTTCGTTTCTGACGTCATCAGCGACGGTGACGTCAGTTTTGACGGATGATTCTTTTTCGTTTTCGTTGCCGCTCTTTTCGACGCTGTAAGTTCTCTTCGCTCCGGGCATTTTCCTGTGAAATAATAGACTATTTAAGTGGTGTTTCATTTACAAAATAACAGGCTTAGCGAACATTAAGATACAATTCCTATAGAACACTGTTTTAAACTATCACGGTTGTTCACTAAAGTTATAATAAAGTTAAAAAAGAAAAAAAAGTTAAAAGTTAGTTGGTTGTTTTAATTCCTATAGAGTCACAATCACTCAGTGAAAACAGTCAAAAAAACGTCCCAGCGTCTTTGTATTAATTATATACTTCACAATGCCACTTTTACTTCAATTTAGACGTTATGTCGCTTGCATAGTATTCAACGTAAGTTGTCCACTATGTCATGGTAGCTCTGGCATCGCGCGGCATTGTAGTCGGATCGCGGTTACCTTGTAACTAACCAAAAAGTCTGTGCAATTCGTAGCGTGCGCCGAGTTATGTTTCGTTTTTTTTTTTGGCACGATTGTGACTCTATTTGTATTGTATCTCAATTCAGTATGTATTTATTGTGTAATGTATTTAATTATTATCCTTAACGAAGGATAATAATTAAATACAATAATAATTCAAGACATACTCGTACCTGTATAAACGCGCGACCAGGGGGTGCAGCAACCGTTCGTCGAACTTGTCGCCCTCCCCACCGGTGAGGGCGCCAATAAGGACGCCAATTACGACGCAAGTGACGGTCCCAATCACGGCGTACCACATGTACGATATCGCGTACATTTTGTACAGACCCGAGGAGCTGTAAGGAAGGAAAATGGTTAATAATACAGACTACAGTGGATAATTAATGTAATACAGATGCTTGGAGGTTTGGATTGGAGGGTCTGCTGTAAATGATACTCACTAGAAAGTGTCCTCGGGTGCAGCTGGTCTGGCGGAGTCAAGGTTCTGGAGCAGGGGTGCCAGCCGCATCAGAGTCTGGTTCACTCCATCAGACAACAAGGGCTTCTGTGGTAACACGTGGAGGGTGCCATTTGCACAACCCTGCAATTTATACAACAAGCTGTTATATTCAGAACAGTTTTAAAAAAAGTACCATACAAAAGAAAAGAAAAGAAAAAAACCATACAAAAAGTACCTTATAAAGGTTTGTCACTAACCTCAGTAGAAAGAGGCAGCATTTCTACTCGTTTATCCACAAAGATGAGTCTCCCAGCTGCCATCCAAGTTGTGATGATATGCGACGCAATCATCCCCCACAGGGCTCCCTTGCCGTTAGCCACGGGGCAGAGCGCTGCCAGTGTAAACACCCCGAGTAAGGCTCCGCTGGTCGCCGATGTCACGAGCAGGGAGCCTTCCACGACGCCCCCGACGGAACCAACGCACAGTGACAGTAACATTATGACGAGCGCTGAAAAAAAACGTTAATTTGTGAGGAACATGTAGGATCTGGTATGATGTGGGTTTTACTAGGAAAACATGTTCCACCTTCAACCGTATCATCACTTTCCATCAAGGTGAATTGCAGTCAAACATGGTAAAAAAGTTACAAGGCTGTTGAAAGGCCTCTGACATGGCTAAGCGGTTGTAATTAATGGTAAACAACCAGGAAAAATTGTCAAATAGGCAACTGACAAAAATGAAAATGCTTTTGCAAATTTGATTGACCATATCTCTTACACCAACCCTCAACTACGGCACCTACCTAGAGTCAAAGTCTAAAAGGCTTGTAAAAAGCTGGGCATCCTGAGTAAGATTACCGGGATTTCACACCGGAGCAGCTTTGCTTACTCTATATCAAGCTTAAGTCCAATCATGTGAGGAATACTGCTGGCATCTTTCTGACGGTTCAGCCAAATACCAGCTCTATATTTTTGAAGACTGACGTGCTGTTCGACTTATACTTACTAACAGAAAAAATAATGCAAGCAGTATCCCCCTAATAAAATAAGCAATGTTCTTTCTCCAAAATCAATTTATTGTCATACCTATCACAATTGGATTTTGCAGTTAGTAAAGATTAAAAAAAAAATGTGAGCTCATGTTGGATCTATGCTATGTGCGATATATATCATATATATCTATGGATATATCCTATATACTATCCCAAGGAAAAAAAAATGTTTTTCATGCATTACTAAAAACACCATACCTAATTGTAAACGGTCTTTATATTAAACCAATTTCAGGCACAATATGTTAAGAATGGTGTAGCAATCTCAATTAGCTTTGGATTTCTAACCATACATTAATGCATCAAGGCATAATTTTTAAATACAAACATATTATGAGTCAATAATTATAATCTTGTGATGTGCCAATCACATCAGCCGATTAATTAAAATTTCCATTATGTCCGCTTTTTGACTCGATTATAAACGCATGGCACGACTACTAGGTAAAAATCATATCAATGGTTACAAAATAGAAAAGCGTCAAACGTGTCTTCCGATTGGATACTATAAGATATAGCTTCCTCCACGTTATTGTGACAATTCAAAACAAGAGCGTTGCGAACCATCGGGTTAGCAAATATCGGGTTGGCATTGCCAATTCCACGCAGATGATGTGCCATGTCCAGGTTCAAATAAAATCATTTATTTTTTCAGGTTAAGGCTCGAGTTCTAGATATACAGTGACAGATGTTCTCTCCATGTTGTTTGTCCACTAGAGTAGAGCACTTCTATCTCAAACGGTTTCACAATGTGCATGTGCAGTTGGATAATGGGGTACCTACTTACCTAGTAGCTGGCTGGTGGTATTGAAAGTATCCTATGTAAGAGACCGGGGAGAGTGGTATAAACAAAAAGAGCAATGGGGACCCAGCAATGGTTCACTCAGGGCTGATGATAATCATTATCATGTGGAGTGTTCTATTAAAGAGCTGAGTGAGGTAGACCAGCAGAGCAAGTAACGTTCTTTATCGATCGTCAAATTCGATAGAATGCCATAGAATCGATCATAGCGAGTACTGCCCAAAAGGCATATTATCTAATTTTACGATCTCAACTGGCAAATTTGACGATCGATATAGAACGGTACATGCACTGCAGAACCCTCATCGGCATCGACGTGAGCCGAATGGCCATGTATGAGAATCTGAGAGTGTTATATATCTTTGGTAATAATTATAGTTCAGATCTCACTCGAGCTAGTACCGAAAAAAGTCAGCCTAAAACTGAAAGTGGCTAGGTGAACACGTGTTGCGCACACTGACATATTCTTACTAGATCTACAAACGCACACTTCAATATTGAGCGGCACACAACTGCAAACGATACGCTCAAAATGCAATCAAATGGATGACCAAAGGGGGGGGGGGGGCGGTAAGTGCTTCCACTTATTTATTGTTTGTGTTATTGCCCGTGCGATAAACAACTCCAAAGAAAAAGCCTAAAAAAAGAGATCGCGTACCTTAATTGAATCGTTTGTACGTGCGATAGCCAAATAGAGCACCACCTATTAGCTAAGATGGATTATCTTACCATAAATGATTCCAATGATCTTGATAACAGTCAGCTGCTGCTTGTCGTTAATCCCCTTGAAGTAAGGGACAGCTGACACGAAGTCTTCCCACGTTACTGTCGCTAGGGAGTTCACATTCGACACGAGGAAGCTGAAATTACAAGCAGACATTTTACTACACCACCCACAAGATAGACAGACGACTCAAAAGAGACCGCAGGGAAACGCTGGATGCAGGCTGCTTCCAATCGGACCTTTTGGAGATCGATGGGGAGGCCTATATCCAGCAGTGGACGTCCTATGGCTGAAATGGTGATGATTTTACTACAGGCCTACTACTAGTCCCCCTAGTTTGCTATTTCCAATCCTAAATTATTATGAACTAGCAACGCACCCCTGCTTTGCACGGGTGTAAATCTTAATTTTTTTTACACCTTGGGTTACATTATTAGAGTTTTATTAAGGATCCCTACTTAAAAAAATAAAAATATAGCCTATGTCACCCGGGGATAGTATAGCTTCCCAACAGTGAAAGATTTTTTCAGATCGGTTCAGTAGTTTCGGAGCCTATTCAATGCAAACAAACAATCAAATCTTTCCTCTTTATAATATTATAGTATAGATAATAGCGAAATGCCCGCGGCTTTGTACGCGTATGTCTCTTTTTTAGCCTCGCCATCATTCTCCTCCGGTGGTTCTGGTTGCAGTTTTAAGACATACCCTGGTCCCGGGAAAACATCGCCTTAATCTATATAATAATCTTCGCTACCTGAGTGGGTGTTCCCCGATAGTTACAATCTGGGGGTCTTCAAGTCGAGAGTTAATCGGTTTCTTCTAGGCAAGCATGCTCCAACGTAGACCGCATTACGCGAGTTGGCTGCCAATCGCAAGCCTATGTATAATATTAAAAAATATATATATAAAAATAAAAATTCATTCTCACCTAAGAGCACCATTAAACAGACTGCCCAGGAACAAGCCAAGCATGCCCGGGAGGAAGTTCAACTGGTCTTCCACATAGTACGGGAGAACCTCGTCCGGAGCTGAGATCTGACCGGCAGCCAGTGGGTCGCAGTACTTGTACACGGCATATAAAGCCATGCCCACTACCCAGGACAAACTGGAAAAAATCAACAAAATATTTTTTTTTATATGAAATGTACCTAGGGGAACCTTTTACTATATTTACTTGACTGCCCTGATGGAAGGTAATATACGTAACGGGTAACGGTGGTATGTTTGTTTATGTGTTCCGTTGTGACCTCATATAGCCCAAGCGGCTTGACCGATTTTGGAGAAAAAAATGGGTTATTATTTATTTTGTACTCAATGTCCAGTTAAGAGTTTCAAGGTGTATTCCCAGTGAGTCGGAGTCAAATGGACTTATGCAGACTTTGTTAATATATACCATAGTTTAAATCTGCCTTAAACTCGAGCTATATAGTACCAAAAAAAGTCTGCCAAGAAACACGTATTGCATACACTGACATATTCTTACAAACGCACGCTTCAATGAGCGGCACACAACTGCAACCGTATGCTCATAAGTCATCAAATGTACGACCAAGGGGGGTGTAAGTGCTAAAGGGTAAACTGTGTGTATAACACTTCCATTTATTTATTTTTCCTTAGTGTGTAGCAGAATTGAAAGCCCCCCAATTAGACATCACAGAGAACGAGATGACGTTGCTGTAGTAGAGATACATAGAGTACTATGGCCCAATGTCTACCGCACACCCTTCACTTGAGCACTAAGCCCAAGATAAAGACAGGCCGAAGTGCCGGCAGAACACGTCTGATCTTATCCACAATACCGGCGCACCTTTGGCCGATTTTTGTTCTGATAATTTGTCCAGATAGATCGGCTATAGTGGACACACAATCGCCGTCACGCCTTCCTGAACTCAGTCTAAATTATCTCTAAGTATATCACTCTATTCATGCTTCAAGCGAAGAGTGAATAGAGTCCTCAAAGGTAGGCAGCGCATTGACAATGCCCTGGGTATTGTAGGTGTCTATAGGCGACGGTGACTACTTACCATCAGGTGGCCCGTAGCTTGTTTGCCACACCGTAGATTGTTTGAAAAAAATACTACATAAATATTATATACAAATAAACTTAAAATGAACATGGACAAGACAAAAATTATGTCCAATGTCCATGTTGAACCCGTGCCAGTAGTCGTTGGGAACGATACTCTCGAAGTTGTTGACCATTACACCTATCTTGGACAGATTGTTCAGTTAGGTAAGTCCAACTTAGGCAAAGAAGTCGCCCGAAGAATCCAACTCGGATGGGCAGCGTTCGGGAAATTGCGTGACATCTTCTCGTCCAAGATACCACAGTGCCTCAAGACGAAGATCTTTGACCAGTGTGTGTTGCCAGTGATGACATATGGTACTGAGACGTGGTCCTTAACTGTTGGCCTTTTGGAAAATCTCAGAGTCACACAGCGGGCAATGGAGAGAGCTATGCTTGGAGTTTCTTTGCGCGATAAAATCCGAAACGTGGATATTCGCCAAAGAACCAGAGTCACCGACATAGCTGTTACAATTTGCAAGTTGAAGTGGCAATGGGCAGGCCACATCGCTCGAAGAACCGATAACCGACGGGGAAGAAAGGTTCTGGAGTGGAGACCACGAACCGGAAGACGCAGCGTAGGGAGGCCTCCCACTAGATGGACCGACGACATTTTGAGAGTCGCGGGCATCCAGTGGATGCGAAGGGCGGGCTGTCATTCGGTGTGGAGGTTGGGGGGGGGAGGCCTATGTTCAGCAGTGGACGTCTTCTGGCTGATGATGATGAAATATTATATCAGCTATGGTGCACAGGCACACACAGTCGCCGTCACGCCTTTCTGAACTCGGTCCGAAAAATCTCCAGAATACTAAAAACTAATAACTATATAAACTATATAATAGAATACTAGAATAGTCTGTGGTTAAATTTAAAACTATTGTACTCTATTCATTCAGACAGATAAATACCAGCTCTAACCTGAACAGCACAGTGACAGCTGGCACGTTGGCGAGCAGTGTTCTCCGCACCCTACCCTCGCTGGACATGGAGCAGTACCGCTGGACGAAGGTCTGCTGGCATCCATACACGGAGATAGACATGAACAGCTGTCCAATTATTGCGGAGAGGGTGTCCACTCTCACGGTTGGGTCCCATGTGAATCTGCAACAAATTAACAACTTTGCCATTTTATCCAGGTGTTTGGAGGGAAATTTATTTATTTATATTTTTTTTAATGCCATAGGTGTCAAACAAGCAGACGGACTGCCTGATGGTAAGCAGTCACCGTCGCCTATGGGTACTTGTAACACCAGAGGCATCAAAAATACGTTGCCGACCCTTTAGGACTCGATTAACTCGTCTTTTGAAGTACCCCATGTTGTAGCTTCTCGGTAACATTCGCGATAGCTCCCATGATGAAAATGGCCTAACCCGATTTGATTTTTGAGATGAGATTTCGCCTCTTTATATACAGGGTTAAGCAGCAAGGGTGTACTAAGCCAATCCATCATTATGAATAACATTTACTATGGGACTAACCCTGAAATCGCAAATAAATATCAGCTGTTCTGTCACGACAATAAATCACTAGCGAATCGGTTTCTCCTAAGCAAGCATACTTCAACATAGACCACATTATCACTTAACATCAGGCGAGATAGTGGTCAAACGCAAGCCTATTGTTTATTTTTTTTAAATTAGTGTTTACTCAAAATAGTACGGCCTTTTTTAAAGAGTACGACAACGCCGCAATGGTCAAACTTATTTTGCGATTTCCAAAAAAGTTAGTTTTTAGGATTGAGTCCCTATACTGTTATAAAAGCGCCACTGGCTGAAAGTGAAAAGATCGGGCTGAGCATATCTTGGGAGAGGCCTATGGTCAGCAGTAGACTATTACAGGCTGATTATGAAGATGATTATAATCTGGGACACCGAAAGAGAGATGGCGATTTACATGTCGTACAAACTCGTACGAAATACGAATAGATATACCAGGATGTTATAAAGAAACTCACTGGAAGAACTTAAGCCTGCCTCCTTCAATATTGTCAGTGAGGACTTGCTGCGGCCCTCCTGCCTTCACCGTGGCCTGGATGATGAAGGCTGCGCTCACGAGGATCATAGTCAGGGTTTGTATCACGTCAGCCCTGAAAGGATAAAATAGTATCTGTAACACTTTCTCTACAGGAGTGATCGAGATAGGCAGCGTTTTATACCATTTATAAGAAATTTGAGAAGTATTTGCGCACGTAATTATTTGTACTTTGCCCGCAGGTTTGAAGACAGACTGACTATAATCTGTATTTCTTTAGGTCTAAAGAAACAAACGTGATAAAAACTAGCGAAACACAAGGCACGGTAACGATCGACAAATTTGACATTTTAGCCATCGCAAAAAGTTATTTTTGTGGATGACCAAATAAGAATTAATCTATGGTAATAAAACTGAATAACTCAATGACATTATGTCTATCTCTATATCTAGTACATATTTAGATATTATAATATCCATATCTCAATCGTTAGGACTCCATACTTTTTTAGGGTTATGTTATCAGCTCGCTTCCTTTTTTCTTCTTGAAGTGATTTTAGCGTCTTACGTCTTGATGTCAAGTTATATTTTTTGTAAAATATCATCAATCAAGCCATAGCTAAAGTCAAGTAAAGTAATTCGTGATTATGGCAGGTCAGTCATGCCCTAGTAGGCCATGCCCTAGCCCTGTAAAGAGGTGGCACTGCTGGTAGCTGATATAGGTATGAGAGTCACCAGGTGGGTTACCATAATCTCAAAAACATTCTTATAATAACCTTACATAACAAGCTAAAACTAACACTACAAATACAGTTAGACTGCCCATAGAACGAGACTATCTAAATCATCACTTAACATCAGGCGTGATGGTGGTCAAACGCAAGCCTATTATTTAATTTAAAAAAAAAGGCTAGCAAGTTGTCAAGATCATCAATAATAAAACAACTTATTCATTACCTAATAGCAGCTGCCAGTCCGCCTAGTAAGTTGAAGACTATAGCGACGGCAGTGAGCGCGGCAGCGGAGGCCCAGTGCGGCAGTGCTAGGATGGCGTGCAGTGCCACGGAGGGGGTGTACACCGTCACAGCCAGGTTCAGAAGCTGCCGGATGAGGAACGTAGCAGCTGCCAACCGACGTACCCACGTGCTGTTGAAACGCATCTACAAATAGAGAAAAATAAGAAGCATTTACCAAAAAAACCAGCGCTGACTGTTTACCTCGGCGCAGTGCGGAAAGTTATGCGAACGTGAACCTTAACGCACTGAGATACGGTTTTTGGTCGCACAACTTTTTGCAATCACCTAAACAACAGGTAAGGCTCCTGCACTGGTCTTGGTATTATTTTGTTGTTTTTAACTCTCATGTATAATTTTGTTTAAGTCTCAAATATCTATTTGTCTTTCTTTCTATATTTCTTTCTTTACAATAAATAAAAAACATACATACAACTGAAGCCAAATAGGGCAATAATGGCATAATTGACAAACAACCATACGGGCTGCCTGATGGTAAGCAATCACCGCTTATGGATACTTGTAACACCAGAGGCATCACAACGTCTATTATTCAATATATTTAAACAAATATATTTTTTTCCAAAAAAAAAAAACAACAATTTTAAGGGAAGTAAACTGAACTGACTTTACGGAAAGCGACATTCAATACGTGGGATTTCTCCCCTAATTTTTAAATCTCAGATGCAAAATATTTTAAGATGGTAACTACGATTTATATAACGATGTATTTTGTAGCAACTCATTGTACCAGTTTCATACAATAAAAGTTATTATCTATCTATACTAATATTATAAAGAGGAAAGATTTGATTGTCTGTTTGTTTGTTCGTTTGCATTGAATAGACTCCGAAACTACTGAACCGATTTGAAAAATTCTTTCACTTTTGGGAAGCTACGCTATCCCCGGGTGACATAGGCTATAATCTATACCCGTGCGAAGCTTGGGCGGACCGGTAGTATTCTATATAAATAAAAATACCGTCGAGATATAAATAATGCTGCAAAAGCTGTTCATAATCGGCGAAGATATATTATTATTGTAACGTAACTAAGTAACACAAAAAGTTTTATCAAATACAGAATACGAACAGAATACAAACTGAAAAATAATAATACGCAATAAATGAAATATGAATATCATTATAAAAACCTATATTTTAACCACATGAAAATACAATCGATAAATAAAATCTTTTAAAAACCACTCAGAACTTATTACGCACTACCATTTATTCTGTGGTGAGTTGATAAGCAATGACGTCACAACAACGTATCCGCGAGTCGTGTCAGATGTTTCAGCAAACCCACGGCATAATGCATAACGGATCTAGTCAATGATCTCAAACGATGCCACTAACCAACTTCCTAGTGTCCCAGCAGATAATGGAAGGACGCGAGATTGCCTGATCTATGCTCATTCTCAGTTTGCGAGACAGTCACCATTTAGCACTTTAACTTTTAACAAGAAAACTTTTCATTAAGGAGTAAGACAAACACCCACGGGCGAAGAAGCCGGCACTCTTCTTCAAAGCCGGTAAATTCAACGTTTAAGCTGAAAACAAATTAACGGACGCGGCTGACGGACGTGGTATGACAGAATAGGATTGACTGTTTCATTATCTCGTTACCTGCAGATACTCATAGACGGAATTGGTGTGCAGCCGGTAGTAGACCGGCACGAACACCCAGCATACGATGGGGAAGGCCAGGATGATGCCGTACAGCGTTTCCCACATCGCCGATCCATGGTACACCAGCTCAGATGGGAACCCTGGAGACAAATGGCACTTCATTCAACCAGCTGCCGGATTTTGTCCAAACATAGCTACATTTTGGAGAGTGTGCATCGGATCTTCATGATCTAATTCCCTCCTGCCCATTTTTCTATCGGACTGCCAGAGCAGGCACCAAAAATCAACACCGCTTTATGGTTGGTATTCCGAAAACCCGAACGAAGCGCTTTGATTCCACTTTTATTGTGCGAACTGATAGTCTGTGGAATGCTGCCTGAATGGGTGTTCCCCGATAGTTACAATCTAGGTGTCTTCAAATCACGAGTGAATCGGTTTCTTCTAGGCAAGCGTGCTCCACCGTAGACCGCATCATCGCTTAGCATCATAGAGTTCATAATAGAGAGAGATCATCATATAGAGTTCATGTGCAAGCGTAAGAATATTATTTCTTTTTTTAAAAAAGCTATTAGAACCTGCCTATAAACAAAAAAGAACCAGCCATTCTGTAGTTTTTTGGGGGTATTTCATTGTTCAAACATAAAATTAAATTTTATTAATGGCTTCTCAAACAGGCATTTTACAACACTGTTTTAAACATCAAACGAAGTCATATGATTATTACGTGATATTTACCGTGGTCAGGTTGTGGAATGAGCTCCCGATATTTCGGCGCAGTTACCACCATGTTCACGGGAAGATATGACACGGGGAGTCTTCTTGTGAACATGGTGCATGTAACTGCGCCGAAATATCGGGAGCTCATTCCACAACTTTACCACGGTAAATATCCCGTTAATAATCATATAACTTTAGGCATTTTACAAGTACCTAAGTAGGTGCTTTAAAAACCGCTGTCTCTACTGTTAGTGTATTGTTTGCTCTAAACCACATAGCCATTATTTTGACTCATTTTCTTAGCTAGTGATTAAGTATTTGTCACTACAGAGTACGAAATAGTACAATGGACCAGAAAACCACAGATCGCTTAGGCATAAAATGCGTAAGTAAACAATGTTTAACAAAGATTTCATACCACAGACCTATATCTCAGTATAGGTCTGTGTTATATACCATAATGCAATTTAAAATCTTTGAAGTGGAACTTGTCAGAGATCAAAGATTCGGCAGGGTTATGACTCATGCCCGCGATTTAACTGTTTTAAGGTAGGTACATGTAGGTACTTAACTACATCGAATTTCCCGTTTTCCGCATTTTCTGAAATACAAATTTAATATCTTACTTTTTGCATTTTTCTACGTGATGTTTAATTGCAAAATCGTCGTCGGTTTCTTGATTATTCAAGTTTTTTTAATTCCTTAATTAGTATTATCAAATTTTAGGTAAGTATATTAGACACAAATTACTGCGTACGATGATAATTATACACAAAAATAATGTTTATACAATTAATTTTCTAAAATCAAATAAGAAGATTGATTCGTAATCAATATCAAAACAATAAAAATCTAAATCAAATCGATACTTATCCTAAAATCAATGAATTACATAAGCCTATTTTACTCAGCTATTTCATGAATGCGATACATCTGCTATTCGTTTGATTGTCAGGCAAAGATTTTATACTATACTAGCGGTCCGCCCCGGCTCCGCACGGATATAGTTATATAGCCTATTAAAATAGCCTATATTAATCAGTGATAATGTAGCATTCAAATGGTAAAAGAATTTTTAAAATCAGTCCAGTACTTTTTGAGCCAATTCGTTACAAACATACATACAAATCTTTCCTCTTTATAATATTGTATGTATGTATAGATATAGATGTGTTGATACGTATAGGTATGACAGGCAATAAGTGCTACTCATAGTGTTTATCGACAAAACGGCTGAGCCGATCTTGATTAAAATTGCAAGGCCAATAAATCGTAAAACTGGTATACTGTCGATAAACCTGCGGACAAACCTATTATAAAATAAAAAAAACATAAAAACGTACATAAATGACTTAATTCCCACGACTTGATGTTATTTTCACGCTTCGACGAGCGAAAACATGAATGAGAGATTATTGTTATCTGACGTTTCAATCTGTCAAATTATACGTGAATTGTCAATTATTATTGTAGTGAACTTCTTTTACTGGGGTGCGTTTACGTAAGCTGGATAATTTTTCACCGGATAAAAATTAAACTTGCGGGGCTTCGCTGATAGGGGTGCGTTTACGTAAGCTGGATAATTTTTCACTGGCTAAAAATTTAACTAGATAATTTCCCGCCATAGCACTACATAATAGGACAAGTATAGGTGATACGTATCATCTTAAATATTTGTTGTTATTTGTTTTAGCCCACACGTGGTTTTTTTAATCATCACGTGTTTTGTGTACCTACGCGATACTTTTTCGTTTTTATGTAAGTCGTTAAATTTACTCAACTGGAAAGGTTCATTCTAAGACTTCTAAGGCGTCTCATATTGCTTAGTTTACGTTTTCAACCACGCTAATTAGGTATAAATAGGCATACTCCAGATCAAACAAACAAGGGAGATATGGTACAAGTTGGCATGGCGAGTGCGAACGCATCCAGTCTAAATGAGTCTGGATGCCTTTAGTCGAAGTCACCCAGCAGAAGACATTGCCATACATTGCCTTTATAGGGTTCCGTACCCAAAGGGTAAAAACGGGATCCTATTACATGCTAAGCCTACGTTGTCTGTCTGTATGTCCGTCTGTCTGTTTGTCTGTCCGTTCTACTTTTAAACAGCTGTATCTTTCGAATCGTAATAAATAATCATCATAATCAGCCTTTTAATAGTCCACTGCTGGACTTTTAGCCTACCCCCGAAAGGGTGATTGGGCCATATCCACCACGCTGGCCCAGTGCGGATTGGTGGATTAATAAATAGCCAGTTGAAATTTTCACAGAATATGTAATGTTACGGTGGATTAACTAAGAAATAATAAAAAAATCTGAGAGTTAATACGAAAGAGGGGTATTAAAACAAACAATTTACCATACAACAAACGTATTTTTTTTTTCGTATTTTTGAATTAGCTCTAATGTAAAACCGCTAATACGTACAAGCGTCAAACTTGGCATGATTATAGTACACACTTTAAAGTATAACAAAAAATAATAATAAAAGGCCAAGTGCGAGTCGGTGAACAATTTCTGTTTACCACCTGTTCTCGTACGATCACCGAAGTGAAGCAACGTCGGGCGCGGTCGGTACTTGGATGGGTGACCACATGGGCATTGATTGCATGTGGACTACTAGTCAGTACATTAGTGTCGCTGCAAGCTTCTTAGTGCGTGTCAAAAATTAGTAAGTACTTTTTTTTTACTTACCTTGAGTAAGAACCGTACTTACTGTTTTTGCGTTAAGCGGATAAGCGGTAGTTTTTTTTAAAACTATGGACACATTGAACGCGTTCGATAATTGTGCTATTGCATCATTGTCAGCCAATGACAATATAACCACTTGATTGCTCATCATTTACCCCGCATAAGCTAAAGTTTCTAACATGTCAACCTAAACTATTTCGAGCGGGGCCAATCCTAGGCGCGAATTGAATGAATGACTTTTGATTCTCTAATCACAAGCGTCGAGTCGCGTCGAGTCTCCAATCACAAGCTGCCCCCGCGACCGCCGTGGCATCATTTTGCATAATGGAATTTTGACTTGAAAACAACTACATATTTCATATTTTCATGCGCGATCAAGTAGTTATTATTATTATTTTTGTTATCAGCCTACCATGTTCCCACTGCTGGTACACAGGCTTTCTCTCAGAGAGAGAGAGAGAGAGAGAGAGGATGGGTGCTAATCCACTATGCTGGCCCAGTTCATGTTGAAGAATATCATAATTATTATTTCTTTGAAGTTCTTGAACATACTTGTTTCCTTACGATGTTTTCCTTCACAGTTTTTGAGCGATGATATCGAAATTACACATAATTTATTTGAGTACTTAGTAAGTCATTGTTCCAGGGCCGAGGACCGAACCGGGTGCCGTCAGATTGTAAATTGCACAAGCTACCGCTCGGCCACCACGTCTCAATACGTACCCATAATGCATATTTTCTTAGATATATTTTTATACTAGCTGAAACCCGCTACTTCGTACGCGTAGAGCTTGGCCTTCGGCCTCGCTACTACAACCCGTTATAGCCTATGAGTTATTCTAATGTATAAGCTATATATTATTGTAAACTTTAATTAAAATCCATTTGATAGTTTTTGCGTGAAAGAGGAACAAACATCCATACATCCATACATACAAACTTTCACGTTTATAATACTATTAGGATTAGCTTTAGTTTTAGTTATAAATTTATATTTGAGATAGTTTTTATTTTACTCGCAATTTATTAAATAACTGGGTATTATTATATCTCTTTTATTTGTCTGTTCTGAGGTGGCTACGTTGCTTGAACAAACTAACAAGTAAATTAAATTAACAAAAAATATAACCCGACGGCATTGTATAAGTAGTAGGTAACTGAAAAGTAACAGTTATACCTAAAGTTATATGATTATTTACGGGTTATTTACCGTGGTAAGGTTGTGGAATGAGCTCCCGATATTTCAGCACAGTTACATGTACCATATTCACGGGAAGACTGAAGAATGCGGGTGATTGGTCGAACAGTTAAAAAGTTAGGTGCAGACATAATGATCTACCCTCTTTCTGTCTTTTGCTACGGTTATCACTGGAACTCGAACTCGATCCTAAGTCTCGACAAATCATATAACTTTAGTGAACAACCGTGATAATTTAAAACAGTGTTTTAACAGCTATACCTACTCGTAGTAGATACAGAGCTCTTTAATACCGCTTTATCTCATAAACTACTGAATATTTTATAGTAGTGTTTATATTTTTTTAATCGGCTGAGTGAGCTTGACTTAGTTTTTTTTAATCTATTAATAGGCTTACGTTTGACCGACAACTTGCCTGATGTAAAGCGACGATTCGGTCCACGATGGAGCACGCTTGCCTAGAAGAAACCGATTCACTCATGATTTGATGACATCCAGATTGTAACTATGGGGGAACACCCATTAACCCATATTGGCATATATAGCAAAGTTTACTTACTATAACCTACCTTACCTTTACACCTTTAATTTTTATCGCGGACGCCATCTTGAATTATTGTACCATATGTCACTCCCACTATTAAAACTATTCAAATGACACGTCACATATCGAAATCGTTAACCATATTATAGCTGTTTAGGCTGTAGGGCGTGCCAAAGAAACATCATACAAACATACATACATTCGAAAAACATAACCTGTCTTCTTGTGCGTTTGAGTAAAAAGTAACTTACCCAAGAAACTCCTCACGCCAAGGGTGCCTCGAGCAACAGACAATATCATAGCTAGAGTGGAAACCCCACCCCCTGCGAATATGTAAGCCCTCTTGGCACTCTCTCCCTGTACCGCGTCACGCCTCCGCCTCCATAGAGGCGCTACCGACGACCCGAATATGAAGATCGCAAACACTATACACTCCCATGCTAGCCATCCGGAATGCATGATTCTGAAAAAAGAAAACAAAAATTATGCTAGTGTAAAAGTTAGGCTAGCTTATAATTTAGGTTAGGATAAAAGTTAGGTTAGGTTATCTTATAATTTAGGTTAGGTTAAAAGATAGGTTAGGTTAGCTTATAATTTAGGTCAGGCTAAATGATTTTGGTTAGACCAAAAGTCAGGTTAGCTTACAATTTAGGTCAGGTTAGCTTACAATTTAGGTCAGGTTATCAGTAAGGTTAGGTCAAAAGTTGAATTACAATATAATTTAGGTCAGGTTAACAGTAAGGTTAGGTCAAAAGTTGAATTACAATATAATTTAGGTCTGGTTAACAGTAAGGTTAGGTCAAAAGTTGAATTACAATATAATTTAGGTCAGGTTAAAAGTTAGACTAGGTCAACAGTTAGGTTAGCTTATAATTATGTTAGGTTAGGTTAGGTCAAAGGTTAGGTTAGTTTATAATTTAGGTCAGGTTAAAAGTTAGGCTAGGTCGATAGTTAGGTTAACTTATAATTTAGGTTAGGTTAAAAGTAAGGTTTTTTAAATATGATAATAAGCATGCGTTTGATCAGAAACTCGCTTGATGTTAAGCGATGATGATGCAGATAATACGGGAATGAAGGAGCAGGTAAGTTTTTTATCGACAGCCCATGTTTAAAAAAACGTTCATAATATCGTACTTTTATCCTACTGAGAAAATTTAGCGTTGCACGCCTTATGCATTTGTTTGTGTCAAGTATTAAAGAAGAAAAGAAAATAACTAAGCGTAAGCTTCTTTATAGTATTTTCTATTCTGTGGTACAGTTGAAGGAGGTAGTTTCTAGCGCAAAGATAATAGAACCAAAGATAATGATGACGATATAACCAAGTAGCTATCAGATCGCATTCCATTTAACTCAATGTTGGCTATTAAACTGCTAATCTAGGGTAGTCAATCAATCTTACGTTTTCATCAATATTACGATAATTGTATTAAGATACGATACGAGTGTGTTTAATGAGGGTCTGTGTTTTAGCACTGTATATTTAAGGCAGCATGGAAAATATTGGTAAAATTAATATAAATCTAAATGTGCTACATTTGAATGAAAAGTCACTGAGATTATATTAATTAATATCCACGTTCCGGATTAAATCCCGCAAAGAAACCCCTAGCATAGCTATCTCCATTGCCCGTTGTGTGACTCTGAGTTTTTCCAAAAGGTCAACAGTTAAGGATCACGTCTCAGTGCCATAATTATGTCATCACTGGATCCACACACTGGTCAAAGACCCTTGTATTTAGGCACTGTGGTATTTTAAACTAGAAGATAATACGTCACAATTTCCCCAACGCTGCCCATCCGAGTTGGATACTTAGGGCGACCTCTTTGCCTAAGTTAGACTTACCTAACTGAACAATCTGTCCAAGGTAGGTGTAATGGTCAACAATTTCGAGGGTATCGTTCCCAACGATTACGAGTACAACATGGATCATCATCATCATCATCTCAGTCATAGGACGTCCACTGCTGGACATAGGCCTCCCCCATCGATCTCTAAAAAGGCTGGTTGGAAGCAGCCTGCATCCAGCATTTCCCTGCGGTCTCTTTACAACATGGATATTGGATATGATTTTCGTCATGTCTATGTTCATTTTAAGGCCCATCTGTCGGAAACGCTACTAAGTCGCTGAGCATAGCATTGAGGTCCTCCAAACTAAGGTGAGTGATTATATTGATGTAGATACCGAACCCATTCCAGTCCAAGAGCTTAAAAACATAAGTAGTACGTTGTAGTAGGTGAAGCACGGTGAAGCCGTGCCATTTGGAGACCGCTAGACTTGAAAGTGTGAAACCCCGGGCCCGTACCAATGAGCTCTTTGGAGTTTATGTACGGATTTTCATACCACTGGCTTTTCGGTGAAGGAAAACATCGTGAGAAAACCTGCATACGTACGGAGAAGGAATTCAATGGCGTATGTGAATCCACCAGCCCGCACTGGGCCAGCGTGGTGGATATGACCCAATCGCCCTTTTGGGGGTAGGCTAAAAAGTCCAGCAGTGGACTGTTAAAACACACAGTCCACTGCTGGACAGACTGTGGCTGATTATGATGATGACGATGATAACGTTGTAGTAGATTCGTAAGACAATTTTTTTTTATAAATAGGCTTGCGCGTGGCCGCCAAGTCGCTTGATGTTAAACGATGATGCGGCCTACGATGGAGCACGCTTGCCTAGAAGAAACCTATTCACTCTCGACTTGAAGACACCCAGATTGTAACTATCGGGGAGGCCCACTCAGGCAGCGAATTCCACAGACTAGCAGTAAACGTTATAATGACCTATAGAACAGTTTTTGCTAATTAGTCATAATGTTCATTCTGTTATGTGACTTGTGTACGTCTTCAAACAAACTTAGTGTTATGTGGGGCAGTCAGCTGATTCCTCTATCGATCGTTACTCTACGAGTACGTTGAGTCTAGGGGACTATATGGAACATTGCCAGGTAAAGTATTGTCTACTATGTAGGGTTGCCATACGTCTGGAATTTTCCGGACATGTCCGAGAATTTTGGCTTTCATACTCTTGTAAGTTTGGTAACAATGCAATGTTATAGTATCTTCGAGCTGGTCTGATGTTGGAAACAGAAGGTGGCCATAGAAACTTCTAAACGAAACGACGTAAAAAATAGTTTTCTCTTTTCTGTGCCCTCTCCCAAGGCACGCTACTCAGTCCAACAGTCCAAACTTCGGCTTTTCTCTTCCAGCCAGTGCTAGCCGTCTTACGTATATAAATTCCTCTATCGAGTCTCAGGGCATTCTACACTACGTTTCTCGATTCGTTTCTTCATTCTAGAACACTCCAACGGTTAGTTCAGCGACAGATATGACCGGCCCACTGCCACTCCAACTTGCTAATACGCTGAGCTATATCGGTGACTGTGGTTCTCTGGCGTATAGCTTTGTTCCAGTTTCCCTCAGAGAAATGCCGAGCATAGCTTATTCCATAGCTCGCTGTGCGACCATGATACTAAGTTTATTAATATGAAATTATGCACTAGGTACTTTTCTGTTAAAATCCGTAGCTTTTGTTATTAAGTAGCAGTAGTCAGTGAAACCGGTTTGATGTTATTAGATTTAAGTGTTTGATATCGTAAAAATAATGTTTTGTAAGATACTACAGGTTCATTATGTTCCTACTTCACCATAAACTACGTACATATGCTGAACCCGACTTTTTACTGACTTTAAAATGAGGTTTTAAAGTCAGTAAATTCGACTGTTTTTACAAACTTTTGTTTAACTTGCCTTATTAATTTGGATCAAATAATGCAACTGAATTTTAAAACAATTACAAATTAGAAAACAAAAACAATTTTAAAATTCTTAAATAGTTATCCTAACTAATCGAGATCGTTTAGTTTGAATGACAATGCATGAAAACTAAATGACGTCATTCTAAATACAATATGGCGGACTCGCAAAGATGGCGGACCAGTTATTTTGTATGCATCCCCGTGATATTAAAAAAGGGAAATTCAAATGAAAGGGTTTGCTAAAAAAAAACGCCTAATTCTTTCGCCTCTCGGATGTCTCCGCTCCGGGAGCCCGTACTACGGGAGACGGGATCGACGTGGAGACAAGTCCCATACGGAACAATCCGCGTCGCTGTGAAACGATGCTCTAAGGCATCACGTATGTCTCCGCTCCGGGAGCCCGTACTACGGGACACGGGATCTACGCGGAGGATAGTCCCGTACGGAACAATCCGCGTCGCTGTGAAACGATGTTCTAGTGCCTCACGTACCTATGTCTCCGCTTCGGGAGTCCGCTGTGAAACCAGCCTTGGTAATCTGGGAAGAGTTGACATTTTCCCGACTCGTCGCGTCGACTGTCCAGTCGGCTAACACCTTATAAACGTAGGTAGGTCAGTTGATAATGAAGCCACTAGCTCAAGTCACCCGTCGATCGACGAAACAATGCTTTTTCTGGTATAAATATAACGAACGACTAGTGAAAACATTCAAGCTGGGAGCGACCAGCCAGGAGCGTCTACGTTATGGATATTTATTTATACAGAGTTACATATAACGTCGATACTGAGCCGAAAGGAGGTTATTTTAGGAGTTATTTTAGTGACCCTAAAAGGGGTCCACTTCTCGAAGCACCATTGGAAAGGTCCACTCCTCGATGCAACCCTTCGGAGGGGTCTACTCCACGTTTTAAAGTGTCGTTCCGTCCTCGACTTCTACTTTAAATTAATATTTTACTCTGATCTAATCTAATCGTCTTTTGCCACTTGTGTACCGTCGTAGATAGTTTTGATTTCAAGTCTCCGCGTGTCTTTTTTTTGGAACTAAAATAATTAAAAAAATGTTTTGTGCTAGTCGCAACCCCGATGTACCGTTTGCACCATTGACTTGCACCATTACTGGTGCAGATGCAACTAACCCTAGGATATGATGTGGGAACTGCACAGTTTCTTTCTTTATAACTAGGTGTAGCAGGCATGATTCCGGCCAAGTAGGTCTGGTGGTAAGGGCAGCCAAAGCACCTACCACTATAATTAAACCTAGCATAAGTTTTAAAAATCGATTTTCATTCAGAGCGCGGAGTGTGAAGCCAAGTTTCAGCGAAGCGACGCGCGACTGGCCGCACCAGCTGTGTCTCCTTACAATCTAAATCTATTAATTGAAAAATGTGCTTCGGTCATATTCATCACCATCATCATCAGCCAGAAGACGTCTGACATAGGCCTCCCCCTTTAACCTCCATACTGAACGATAGCCTGCCATCTGCATCCACTGGATGCCCGCGACTATCAAATGTCGTCGGTCCATCTAGTGGGAGGCTGCGCTGCGTCTTCTGGTTCGTGGTCTCCACTCAAGAACCTTTCTTCCCCATCGGATATCGGTTCTTCGAGCGATGTGGCCTGCCCATTGCCACTTCAACTTGCAAATTAATTTATTTATTTAATTTAACTAATTACGTTTATTTATTTATTCATTATGTTTATTGTTTATTCTGGAAAATATAGAACATATTTTAACAAAAATTGGTTCTAAATATTTTGAAATATTAACCTCGCAGAATGGCCTAGGCACATTTTAAAAAAGTAGATATTTTTATAGAGAATAAAGGCAAGCAAAAAAAAAATTTAAAAAAAAGTAGACATTATACATACATATTTTTAAAACTCAAATGCACGAGCGAGATTGCAGCGCAGTAAAGTATGGGTTTCCAGTTTCCACGTCCTAACTGATTATCACAATATGTCACAAATAGTCACAATGCTATGGTCGTGTTATCGGTTCTCTTTCACGGCTAGATCTTGAATAATGGAGCAATACTAAACATGCTATGGAACAAATATAACTATGCATTATAAACAAATATAACTATGCATATGCACATGGAAGGTTCAGACTAACCAGTACGCTTAGTCCCAGATTTGATAGTTTACGAAAACTTTTTTCGTTCACGTATTGTACCATACATTTTAGTAAAGCACCTCTATCGGAAACGTGGAGGAACTAAAATCGGTAGTAAGCGGCGGTATAGATTGCTCACTCTAATACGAAAAAAGTTTTCGAATACCTTTTAGCCCAGCAATGTATAGAATAATACGAAAACGAAAAAGTTTTCGAATACTATCAAAACTTGTACTATGGGTACAGGCAAGTTGAGTTAAATATGAAAAGGTAAATTATTTTTAAAAAAACTTTATAAAAGCGAGCTATTTGGGTTCCGTGCCCAAAGGGTAAAAACGGAACCCTATTACTAAGCCTACGATGTCTGTCTGTTCGTCTGTCTGTCTGTCTGTCTTATCTTTAAAGAGCTGCATATTTCGAACCATAAGAGACAGACAGTTGAAATTTTCACAGAATATGTAATGTTACGGCAGATAAACTAAAAAACAATAAAAAAGTCAAAAAGTAAAAACGAAAGGGTGCAACAAAATGTAAACGTATTTTTTCACTTATGCTCACATATTATTTTTATTATTTTATTACATATTATTTAACTTATGCTCTAATGTAAAAAAAGTAATACGTAGATGTACAATCGCCAAACTTGGCACGATTAATAGTACACACTTTAAAGTATAACAGCAAATAAATAATGGACAAGTGCGAATCGGTGACCAATTTCTGTTAATTGCCAAGTTATAACTGGTAATTTCGTTATTGAATATTGTGGTGATACGGAACCCTCAGTGCGCGAGCCCAACTCGCACTTTGCCGGTTTATTTCGTTTTCTTCAAACCCTTTAATTGCGCGGTGATGCCACAACTCGCATGCGAGTAAGGTACTCGCACGAGTGTTCAAACGAGACGAACGACGCATCGCGCGAGAGGAAGAGAAAACGAAGCTTCACTTGGCACCAAGGACCAGCGCGAAGTGCTACTAAGCACTTTCACTACCACGTTCACTAAGCACACCGTTGCAGACGATGAGTAATAGGCACTTGCTACTTCAACTTGTTACTTGTACTACGCATCGCCTTTACAATAAATCAAGCACAATCTTGCGACCATTGTTGCTATAACTCACGAGTAAGCGTTCAACAGATACGCACGCAGAACAGATGGCCGATGGGGTCGAAAAGTTCTCGAATGGAGACCACGGAACGGTAAGCACAGCGTAGGACGTCCACCAACAAGATAGACAGACGACGTAAAAGAGACTGCAGGGAAACGCTGGATCACAGACTAGGTAAAGCTACTACGTAGCCCAGACTTGTTGTTACGATTATATTCAATGGAAGAAATTTTATTCATCAAATGTCTGAGGAGCCGGTTGAGGGGTTGGCAATTTTTGCCGCATTATTTTTTGCCACAACAAGTCGTAGCGCGGTTTTAAATAATCTTAATAAACAATTATAAGACGAGCGCAGAAACGTTGACGGATCGCAGGCTTGGTCGGTACTGACGTGGCACTCAGTGCCTTCAGTGGGCGTGTCTTTACATAAGACGTTTTCATCGGATGTAGTGAACACGTTCGCCCTACATTAAATGTCTAGTTATAGAAAGTCTTTGCGCTGGATGCAGGCTGCTTCCAACCGGCTCTTTTGGAGATCGATGTGGGAGGTCTGTGTCCAGCAGTGAACGTCCTACGGCTGAAATGATGATGATGATGAAGCATTCAATTCGCGATTTGACTGTCGTTTAATCTCAGAGCAACGTTCAATGAAAAAAAGCATAGCAGGATTTTGACAAGGTTGTTTTCTAACTAATATATAAACCAAGGTCACCAACGGTCACATTGATCCAGGACCGGTTGCTATGTCTAATAATAATCTAAAGATGATTTAAGAGCTTCGACCAAAATAAAATGAATGGACGGGCCATAACCATTGAACTTGCTCAGTAAAAACGAGTCAAAACCGTCGGTAATATGCTTCAACAACTAATTGTAACCATGTACGGTAATTTTTTTTACAAAAAATAAGTAGCGGTTTTTTGTTGTGTATTTACACTTCGGGAAAGCACACGAACGCATAATTTTGTCAGATGTTTCGTTATCATGTAACAATAGTCGCGTTTTGCACTTCTTACTACGGCTAGAGACCAACTGAAACGAAGTGAGCCGGCGCTCATTTTATAATCTAAATAAATGCGCTTCATCTGGGTCCGTCTATTAATTTTATTTTGGTCGAAGTGTAAGAGTATATTTTTTGTGTGGAATGGACTTGACTACACTTGACTTTAGTTTGAAGCCTTATCCAGATAAAAAGGTATTTACTATTCGCTTGAAAATACCTATATCATATACAGGGCTACACGGAACGATATAGTTAAGCTGAAAGGAGGACATTTGAATCATCATCATACTAATATTATAAATGCGAAAAGTTTGTTGGTTTTTTGTTCCTCTTTCACGCAGTAACAGAGCAACGGATCGACCTGATTTTTTGCATGGGTATAGTTTAAGGGCCTAAGAGTGACAACGGCTACTTTTTATCAACATCACCATTTTTCATTACTACGCGGGTGAAACACTTTATTTTTTATTTTATTAGATAAATATTATATTAAGCTTACAAGAGAAAAAAAACAATGTAATTCTTCAATTTTAGGTAGGTAATATAGGTTTTTTCGGGATTAAAACGAAAAAATAAAGTCGTAATTGTCAAGACGAATATAAAACAAGTAAACCATAATATAAAAATTGTTTATTTTATGTCAGTAATTTAATGAAATCTACTCTCAAACTTTCCTTCCTAAAGTTTTACGAAAAACTACTTTTGTAAATTGAGGTAATAAGTTGAAAATGTGGATATTTTACAATATTTGAAGCCGATATCTATTCTCAATAAAATGCCGATCTAAATATTATCTTAATTGAATAGATTTTTCTTCTATTTGATAGAATCAGAATGACAAAAATCATGTTTACGTGGTTTTTTTCGTCAAAAAATGTTAAAGAAAGTGTTTTGCTGTTGTGTATGTACTTATGTCTTGCTAAGGTCTGACGCCACGGGGCGATAAAACGGCAAGAAAACACAACAGCCTGTAGTAAGAGGCAAGTATAAGGAGACCTCTGGTTGGTCAAAGTTGGGGCTCTGACCATCCACTCAAGCGAGCCCTGGGAAAGAACGACAACGTTGTCCCAACGTAATAATTGACGTGGGTGGAGGGGCCGAGACAACACGCAGTTGTCTCGGGAGCCGTAGCACAGTAATCCGGTAATCTGGAGATCCCCTTTGTCAAGCACTAAGGCTGGTCACCGGGGGGTGTTGGAAGAATTTCCCCCTCGACAAAAAAAAGATACATGTATGCTAAGCCGAAAAGGGTTCTTTATTCACATCATTATTCAAAAAGATATATATATTAAGATATATAATTATTATGATATTTATGTTCAAAAAGAGGGCAAAGATCCACAATTTCTGTGGACGGCTAGAAATAATAGACGAAATCAGAAAGGGGGTAAGCGACGAACACACCAAATGTATGGAACAGCTGATATTTTTTTGCGATTTCAGGGTTGGTCCCATAGTAAAAGTTGTTCGCAATGACGAGTAGGTATAACGAACCCCTTTCGGCGTAGCCTGCCCTTTCCTAATAACCCTGTATAATTTCACTTCCACATACATATTTTTTTAGATTTTTTTTCTCTGTTAATAGTACATACTTTTTTCGCTAAATATAAGTTATTTAATGAAGTAAATATTATTGTTAATAATTTCCTAAATACATTTATACTCATTTCGATTTACAGGAGTTAATTAATCAAAACCTGTCTTACACCACGTAATTTTAATAAAAATTTAAGTTATAAATAGAAGTTTTAAATTATCAATTGCAATAAGAAGTAAAGATTAGTTACTATTTTATGGGCACATTCCACAAAACCCCATAACCGAAACAAAAATTATTATTGATAAACAAACCACAAACTCTCGCTTTCCTCAGTCACTTCCCAATATGAACGTGTAAAATCATCGCCAATTTACTCACATAGACTTCCTGAAGATCCAAATATAATTTTGGCGTCTCTCCACGTGAACACTGAACTACGAAGTATTATTTTAAATTGTCACGACGTTACGACGCGTGTTGTGCGTTTCGCGACCGCGCGTTGAATGACTGACTACTGTAGTTTATAGAGCCACAGTGCAAACTGTATTATGTACTGAAACGCCGGCTGAAGGAGTATATAAACTAGACTTCGTTAATCTTTGTAAACAATGAGATATACTTAAGGCGCTTGCAGACGATGCGTAGTACAAGCTTCGACTAAAATAAAATGAATGGACGGGTCCAGAAGAAGCGCATTTTTGAAGATTACAAAATGAGCGCCGGCGTTCACTTTGAGTCTTTCGGCCTCAAGCCGTAGGAAGTGCGACACGAGACTATTGTTACATGATAACGAAACATCTGACAAAATTATGCCTACGTGTGCTTTCCTGAAGTGTAAATACACATTAAAAAACCACTATCTATTTTTGTAACAAAACTGTACATGGTTATAATTAGGTGTAGAAGTATAATTATGTCCAACGGTTTTGCCTCGTTTTTTCTAACCAAATTCAATGCTTATGTGTGTAATACATAATAACACACTTGTACTAAGCATCGTCTGCAAGCGCCCTTAATTAGAGATGTACCCGATTGTCAGTTGGCCGGATAACTGCTGCTTGTTTTCACGTTGGCTGCTCTCCCGATCTGTCTTTTTTGCACATTAAAACAATTGGCTGTACTTGTAACTAGTTTCATTCTTTATCAACATGGGATTCTTCAAAAGGCGAGCTAATAGATTCTTCAAGGGTCGGTAACGTATTTGTTGATGCCTCTGATGTTACAAATATCCATAGGCGACGGTGACTGCTTACCAAGTAAGGCAGCCCGTCTGCTTGTTTGCCACCTATGGCATTAAAAATATAGTATAGATGTGACTA
Organism: Agriopis marginaria; assembly: GCA_932305915.1. Classification (NCBI taxonomy): domain Eukaryota; kingdom Metazoa; phylum Arthropoda; class Insecta; order Lepidoptera; family Geometridae; genus Agriopis; species Agriopis marginaria. The sequence continues at coordinate 10,816,335 of OW029914.1, read as the reverse complement.
CGGACACTTCAAAGTGTTAGAAACGTCAGGGATTAAAATAATATAAAATACACGCGATTACATCCATTAAGTGTTTAATTTCAATGTTTTTCACAGTTATTATTAAAAAACTCACTGAGTGTGAACCATAAAAAACGGCCAGTGTAGTTATTGGAACAACACTGAAAATGTATCAAAGCTATTTTCTATTACAGTAAAATGAAAGGAACATAACAATTTTCTCAAATTATTAACAAAATGAAAATGGTTTTTATACATTTCCGATGTTGGTTTAAAAGATAATGACTATAATTTTTAAGTGATTTTTCATCTTCAAATAATGAGTTTGGAAAATGATAAAATCCCGTTAGAATATAAATCTGCTTACAGTATACCTTTTGTATTTAGGCACTATGCCAATTTCACATTTTCCAAATTAAAAAAAGCCTTACAAATATAGATAAGTTTCTATAAACCGGTCAACGCTATTGAATATTTTGACCCCAGACGCAGAAACGGGGTATTATAAGTTAAAAGTGTGTATCGATCTGTGAGTCTATCTGTCTATCTGTGGCATCGTAGCTCTCAAACGACTTTTTTAAATCTTTTTTATGCCATAGATGGCAAACAAGCTGACGAGCCGCCTGATGGTAAGCTATCACCGTCGCCTATGGATACCTACCTGCAATACCAGGGACATCACAGATACGTTGCCGACCCTTAAAGAGTCTATTAACAGCCTTTTTGATGAACCCCATGTTATAGTTACTAGGAAATGCCGCAGGAGGGCGCTCATTCCACAAATTGCAGGTGTGAGGCAAAAAAGACCGCGTAAAACGCGCCGTGTGCTATTTCCACCGATCTATGATATGTGGATGAACTTTCAGGTGATGGCGACTGGTGTAATGATAAAACCGCGATACTGGCATCAGACTTTTTTTTCAGAGATTTTTTTTTTTTTTTTTTTTTTTTTTTTTTAAGGTGTCTTGATCGAGTGTATACTTAGCTATATTCAAGAAAATCTGTTTACCCATTTTTATGATGCTGATAAACATCAGCTCTTCTATCAGGGGTTTCAAAAATGTCTAATTTATCCTTGTTGAAAAATGTTATTCAAAAGGCCTTTTCCAAAGCTAGTGATGAAATATTTTGACACTGGGCAAAGGTGCCAAAAACTTTCGCTACTATCCCGGTAATTTGTGTCTGTAGTGTGTGTTTTCACTTAGTAGTATACCTAACCATGAAACTCGAAAAAATATAAAACACAGCAATACAAAGCCTGGAAAAAGGATTTTAAATATAAAAACTATGCTAGTTATTTTGTAATTACTGAAACAGGTGTGTTTATGTAAAATAGAACGTACAAACATTTCCGGCTTGGAAAATTTGCTAGAATTATCATTTTTAGACATAAAACACATACATAGGGGTAGGAACATAACTACATATTAACTAAACATATTATAAGCTAACTAACACTAAAAATACCTATACTAATTAGCTTATTTTACTAAAGCTTTTTATACCACTGGCTTTTCGGTGAAGGAAAACATCGTGAGGAAACCTACATACGTACGGAGAAGGAATTCAATGGCGTATGTGAATCCACCAACCCGCACTGGGCCAGCGTGGTGGATATGGCCCAATCACCCTTTCGGGGGTAGGCTAAAAGTCCAGCAGTGGACTGTTAAAAGGCTGATTATGATGATGATGACAAAAGTTTTGTAAAATAAGCTAATTAGTTTATTTTACAAAACCTAGTAGAAAATTACTCTATGTGGGTTTATGTGTTTATCATTATTCCTACTGTAATGAAAAATATCCTCTTATCTATAAAATACTTATTGAGTCTCACAATAATATATTAGACCAATACTATAATAATAGATTTTTAGAACAAGTATACATTTATTTATAGGGTTCCGTACCCAAAGGGTGAAAACGGGACCCTATTACTAAGCCTACGCTGTCAGTCTGTCCTACCTTTCAACGGCTGTATCTTTCGAATCGTAATAGATAGCCCAGATGAAATTTTCACAAAATATGTAATGTTACGGCGGATTAATTACGAAAGAGACTGCCATAGACCTTCAACGGTCTATGGGCAGTCTAACTGTATTTGTAGTTTTAGTTTTAGCTTGTATTTTGTTTAGTTAATAAAGGCACTTGCCCAGTAAAAAAATTACGCAATAAAAAAAGTCTAAAAGTCAAAACGAAAAGGGGTCCCCATACAACAAACGTACCGTGACCCCAAGAGCATATAAAAATATTTTAATTTGCTCTGAGACCGTGACCACTATGACTGTTTACTATGGAACAGCTGATATTTTTTTCGTGAATTCAGGGTTGGTCCCATTGTAAAAAAGTTTTTCATAACGATGATATGATAACTCATCATCGTTACGTTCGTTCGTTTTACTATGGGATATTTTTTTTTATAGCCTTGATATCGCCAAAAAAAAGAAATTGCATTGTTTGCGATTCCAGGGCTGGTCCCATAGTTTTTTTTTTTCTAAACCCAGTACTTTACATTTCGAGTTAGTAAGTTGTCAATTTGTCTTAAAACCTATGTTAGATTTATCAAGACAACTGGTTCTAGGTTCAATTTTATTTTTTATTTTTACTTGACTTTATTTTAACTTTAATTTACTTTTTATTTTAATCTTGATGATGATGATGATGAATTAAAACGGGAGAAAAACGCATGACGTTGCAGCATACGTACTCGTGTGACGTCACAGTGCGTCACTGCGGCGGCGGTTATATATGCAGGTAACTCGCCAACTTTAATGTTACCACTATAATTACTGAATACAGATTTTTTATACGAAAATAATTATTTAAAGTGCAATTAGTGTTTTTGTGCCAAGTTTAGGATTTGGGGAAGTACCAACGTGAAGACTTGTTCCATTTTCAACAAACTTCAAATAATAGGGTTTTTGACTGATTTTACGAAACCATCTTAAATTGTTTATTATAATTTATGGCGGCACGTGACATTTGTGACGTCACATATAAGCAAACGAGTTCTTCTCGCCATGCAATTGTTGCCTCTATTTACTTTTGTGTGACGTTATAAGAGATTCGACCCTCATAGATTGTTTGCAGTCAAGTCACGTGATCAATGAAAATCATATTTATATATTGTACTGACAGAACTGTCAAAAGTGCGAAGATAAAATCGACATTAAGTTTTCTGAAATTTTCCAATTTTCTGCGTAATTGTCGTAATTTTTCTTAGCGTAAGAACCTTCTACAAAGTATTAGAAAACTTGAAAAAAAAAAGATGAATGAAATCAGTAAAGTTGTTCTCAAGTTATGACGTGACCAAGGTAAATAGGGATTAATTTTTATATACTATTAAATGTATTTCTGAAAATCGGAATCTGAAGTAGGTTTAAATTGATAATTATTCCATAAAAGCTCCGAAACCGAGGGGCGCAGTTAGTCTTACATATCGTCGCAGGAAAGGCAAATTTACTGAAGTTCCAAATGACCATTTCGAGAAAAAGCCGTTTTAAGTTTTTTTTTTTCGTTATTAATTCATAACTTTTTTCCCAGCACAAGAATTTCGATGACGTCAAGGTAAACTTTTATTAATTTGTCATTTTCTATGTCCAGAAGTACAAACCATAATAAATGGACTGCTGGTTTGTGATATAGTGGCGCTTAAGTAAAAATGACTTCAATTTACAGTAAAGCAAAATTTCTTAACCGCCATTTGATTCAAATATTTATAGCAATCAAAATTACTTATAACTCAAAAATGCTTATAAAATATTAGCTTTTAAATTGCCGGAAGCCAAATTTACTTAAAATTTACTTGTAATTTATTGCAGGAAAACAAAATTACTTAGGTGACAGGCACGAATAAAATGCCAAAAAAGTGTCGTTTAAGGACTCTGGTTGATGAAAAAACCCCTTTTTTTTTCTTTTACTGAAACGCCAAAATAGTGCTCGTATCGCTATGGGACCCAGACTGATCGACGCAGAAAAAAATGCTGATTCCGAATATCTATATAACTCAACTAGCTGTACCCGCGACTTCGTCCGCGATTGCCTGCAGACTAATTATTCGCACTTGGGCACAGTTCCGTTTGTCTCATATTAAGCAACACTGTGGTCTGCGGTGAAGCACTCTTATCAAGAAAGGAGCTTTTTACTTTGGATTTGAAAACTTTCAGGTTGTATTTCTCAGAAGACAATAACTCAGGTAGACAGTCCTTTCCTTCGCTGTTCGACCACTAAATGTTGAAGTGAAGTGCTTTGTGCGAGTCTTTGGAATTTCGACAGTAAAATGGAGTCTTGTCACCGAGGTTCTCCTTGTTTGTTGGTGAAAGAAAGATGATATCAGAAGGATATTAAATTGTACAGTTGCATTGCACAGTCTCCGAAATGTATCTGGTAAAAGACAGATAGTTTAGACAAATATAGACTCAATGCGGCGATGTTCTAAGTTAGCTAATTATTTACACCAAAAAACGCTTGCTTATACCTATAACCTAAACAAAATCCTAAAAATACATAAGAAACCAAGTAATATTTCTAGAAGACCAATAATAATTGAGTAAATAGTTCTGAAAAGAACTTATATCCGAATTTAATTTAAATAAACCGGCCAAGTGCGTGTCGGGCTCGCGCACTGAGGGTTCCGTACCACCACAAAATACAATAAATAGTTGTCCAAGTACAATACTATACAATACAATGACTCAAGTAACCGAATTACCAGTTATTAAAACGCCTTCGTAAAAGTTATTTGCTAAGTAATTTCTACGCAGTTTGCTACAGGCGCTCGAGTATAATAACTTGATAATGAACAGAAATTTTCATCGATTCGCACTTGTCCATTATTTATATTTGTTGTTATACTTTAGAGTGTGTACTATAATCATGTTAAATTTGATGCTTGTAAGTATTAGCGTTTTTATATTAGAGCTAATACAAAAATACGTTTGTTGTATGGGGTACCCTTTTATTTTTACCTCTTTGACTTTTTTATTATTTGTTAGTCAATCCGCCGCAACATTACATATTCTGTGAAAATTTCAACTGGCTATCTGTTACGGTTCGAAGGATACAGCAGTTAATAGGTAGGACAGACAGACAGACAGACAGACATACATACAGACAGACAGACAGACAGACAGACTCTGACAGACAGACGGACGGACGGATGGGCGAACGGACGGACAGACAGACATCCTAGGCTTAGTAACAGGGTCCCGCTTTTACCCTTTGGGTACAGAACCCTAAAAATGATGGCATTGAAAACTTGTTTCTTTTACGTGATAGTCCATAGAGTAGGTATTTTCTTTCTAAGGGATGTCTTCAGGGTGGTGTTACTGACTTTGACAATAGGGCTACCTAAGTACCTACTCAACGTACACTACAAAGTGCGCTGCAAATCTACCGCCAGCTTAAGATGAGCCATACGTTCAAAGGTTCCTGTACATTCCGGAGGTCAAGTTATTTGGACATAATACTGACGGTTGTGATGTCTGTAATTTCTAAACTACGAAATCGAAGACTGAAATTTTTACGGGATGTTTTTTAATGTACCTTCTTTCTAATAACAGAAATAATATAAAAGAAATCGGACTACGCGGTAATGAATTACAACTAAGTACATATTTTGACTGGCATCTGCTCGACCAAGGGAACCATGCAAAATTTCGAGATAAAAAGTACCTATCCTATAACCTACCTCGTAGTATGAACTAAAATTCATCATCATCATCATCAGCCAGAAGACGTCCACTGCTGAACATAGGCCTCCCCCTTTAACCTCCACACTGAACGACAGCCTGCCTTTTGCATCCACTGAATGCCCGCGACTCTCACAATGTCGTCGGAACTAAAATTATGATAAGTTTAATTTGAATCCATTGAGTAGTTTCGGCGTGATGCACGGCCCAGATACAGACAGACAAAAATGAAACAAAAATACAGTTTTGACTTCAGTATCGATTATACAGGCGATGTAAGGGGAACACTCTCGAAGCCAAAAGAAGGTAATTGTACTCATCATTATGAACAACTTTTACTATGGGACCAACCCTGAAATCGCGAAAAAAAAACAGGTTGATCTAGGTCTTTCTCGAACATTCCAAATCGATTACAATAGTTTGTACTCATTTTAGAATTATATCGATCATTCCAAAATTTCTAGAACTTTCTCGAACATTATAGATAGAGTAGGTATTTCCTTTCTCAAGGATGTCTTCAGATAGGCTATCTAAGTACCTACTCAACGTACACTACAAAGTGCGCTGCAAATCAATCGCCAGCTTAAGATGAGCCGTACGTTCAAAGGTTCCCGTACATTCCGGAGGTCAAGTTATTTGGACCTTATACTGAGGGTTGTGATGTCTGTTATTTCTGAACTACGAAATCGACGACCTTGAAATTTTTACGGGACGTTATTTAATATACCCCCTTTCTAACAAAAAAAGAAATATTGAAATCGGACTACGCGGTAATGAATTACAACTAAGTACACATTTTGACTTTCATCCCCTCTCCCAAGGGAACCATGCAAAATTTCGGGATAAAAAGTATCCTATAACCTACTTCGTAGTATGAACTCAAATTATGCTAAGTTTCATATGAATCCATTGAGTAGTTTCGGCGTGATGCGCAGCCCAGATACAGACAGACAGACAGACAGACAGACAGACAGACAGACAGACAGACAAAAATTTAAAAAAATACAGTTTTGACTTCAGTATCGATTATAGAGTGCCGTCCAATATTTTTTTTCAAAATATCTTCAATGTACAGAATTGGACCTGTTACAGTTTTATTATAAGTATAGATATGCCTATTTTGGCGCTTCAGTAATACTGCCTTTCTTGCGACGATATATAAATAAAAAAGAAATCCTGTCCGTTGGTAATAAAGTGCATATGGACTGATTTGGATATTTATAATAGTTTGGATAAGGTTTTATGCTTAGTAAAAAAAAAAAAAGTTGACGGAAAATTCCAAATCCGGGAAAAAAATCAAGTGCTTTTTTCTTTGATTATTTGTAATAGCCGCATAAGGTCTTAAGCGAAATAAAAATGGAAGAGTGCCCGGAAATAGGAAATACGGAGGAAATTATAAAGATATTGAATATAATTTTTTGTATCATCTTAAGACCATAACTCAAACAAATTTATTTAAATTGTATAAGACAACGTCTGTTGAGTTAGCTGATGAGTAATATTCATAAAGTGTCTGTTTTGTCTCAAAGTAAATAGGTACTTGAGAAGATCAAGATCTGTGAGTAGAAGGTAGTAATAAAGTAAATGACAAAGTACCTAAAAAAGTACTAGCTACTTGATTATGAAGTTTATTTATTTTCAATCTTGTAGAACGTCTTACGCTGCGCTTACCGGTCCGTGGTCTCCATTCAAGCACCTTTCGGCCCCATCGTCATCTGAAAGAGACCGCAGGGAAACGCTGAAACCGGCCCTTTTGGAGATCGATGCTGGGACCTATGTCCAGCAGTGAACGTCCATGGCTGAAATGATGATGATAGTGTGTTATTTTTATGTAACAAATAAATAAACAGAGTCACCAACATAGCTGTAAAAATTTGCAAGTAGAAGTGGCAATGGGCAGGCCACATCGGTCGAAGAACCAATAACCGATGGGGAAGAAAGGTTCTTGAGTGGAGACCACGAACCGGAAGAGGCAGCGTCGGTAGGCCTCCCACTAGATAGACCGACGACATAGTGAGAGTCGCGAGCATGTATCCACTGGATGTTCGCGACTCTCACTATGTCGTCGGTCGTACAAAGGCAGGCTGTCGTTCAGTGTGGAGGTTAAAGGGGGAGGCATAATGTTCATCAGTGGACGTCTTCTGGCTGATGATGAATGATGAATGAATGAACAAATAAATATGTCTTTAGTGTTAAACAGTGCGGCCTGCGTTGAAGCAATCTTGATTATTTTTTTTTTACCTTTTTCTCCTTTTATCTGGGCTGGACAATGATCTGGCGAGTTAAAGAAACAATGTAGGTATTGTAGGGCATTGTTTTGGCACCGGCGACTATGCCAACATGCCAAGCAAACGATTTCTCTGAACGCGCTGTTTACTACTCAAATATTTACTGTAATTGTGCTCTAGATAAAAACTATTTATCTAATTTACACTGAAAGAAAATTGAGATTTAAAGTAGGTATTAATAATACCCGAAGTAACAAGTAAAAATTCTTGTGCATTGAGACAAAATTCCTATAGAGTCACAATCTCTTAGTGAAAACAGTCAAAAACCGGCCAAGCCGCATGATTATAGTCATATTTATACTAAATTAAATTAAATTAAATATACATAAATAGAAAAATTGTAAGTAATTAATTACTTGTGTTCCATTTTGTCAGCGCTGATCAAAAAATACGTATGTTCTGTTGTCAGGGTACCCAAGATACAGGCTTAGCCTAGTTTGGGGCCCACCGAAAATGTTTTATTTAGGTTTCTCATATTGTGTATATCTATTGTAAATTTTTATGTGCTCTTTTTTGGAAATAAATTATTATCTTATCTTATTATCTTATCTTAGCTTCATTTTACATACATTGTATCGATTATATACTTCACAAAACCACATGTACTCAAATTTTGACGCTAAGTGGCTTGCATAGTGTTCAACGTTAGTTGTCCGCTAAGTATGTCATCATGGCTCTGGCATCGCGCGGCGTTGTAGTCGGATCGCGGTTACCTTGTACCCAACCAAAAAGTCGGCGCAATTCGTAGCGTTCGCTGAGTTTTGGTTCGGACATTTTTTGGCACGATTGTGACTCTATATGTATTTTATCTCGATGCATTAAAGGCAATAATTTGAAAACTAATGCACCGCGTAGAGCGCGCGACGCGGTCGCTGCCGCCGGTCGCGGTCGCCGGTTGTGTTCGCCAAGATCGGAATGCTACCTTAAGACTTTGTCACAGATTAAATGCTAAAGGCACTACATACTACCACTACTGCCAAGTTTTTTTTTTTACTAGGATGGTACGGATGTAGATTTTTTTTTTGTTTAAATTAGAACGGCTGTCAAGGCATTTTTGTAAGAAATTTGTTGTAACCCGTTGCACCCATATAAACGAAACGTCAGTCATTCGAAATCAGTTAGTAACTGTGATGCGTTGATCTAAATAAGAATCTTCAATCAAGGTTCACTCATAATGCCTGGTAACAGATTTTCCTTTTCATTTCCGTTCTATTTACTTCTCTTTTCTGTGGTAACATCGGTACGCCAAAAGTCTCTAAAGTATCTTCCTGAATCCGTGTCAATAAATAAAACAAATTGAAACTGCACCCAACTAGATTTGATCAAACTAAACTCTTATGAACGTGACGTTTCTGAACTATTTTTGATGTTATTTGTGAATCTTAAGTTTACCTACTTATAATATTTGGTCATAAGTTTTAGCAAAGCCCAATTATGGTTGGTGCGGAAGGAATAAAAATACGCTTTATAATAAGAACTGTAAATAGTTTTAGATTCTCGTTAAAATATCTGAAGGTCTTCACCTTAGGTTTTTTTTTAATATTATTTTTTAGGTTAGCGGAACCCAGGCCGACCGAGGATGAGGTGGACTGACGACATCAAAAGTACTGTCGGGAACGAGTGGATGCGAATAGCGAGAGACCGGGGAGAGTGGCATAAACAAAGGAAGGCCTATACCCAGCAGTGGGTCACTCAGGGTTGATGACGATGATGACGATGAAGTAAGTATTGGCTTGCTTTTGACCACCTCCTCGCCTGATGTTAAGCGATGATGCGGTTCACGATGGAGCACGCGTGCCTAAAAGAAACCGATTCACTCGTAATTTGAAGGCGCCCATATTGATATCTATCTGTATCAGTTTTTGAGGTAAACGGGAATTTACAAAATATACTTTGTACTACTATTGCGGACATTGGTTTAACTTCATAAGTACCAACAGGATAGAACTAACCGGTTGTTTTAGATAAACAACCGCAACTTTTATTTTACATCCATACGAAACACGGAAACTCTTGCTTGTAAATAAGTAGAGAAACATGACGTGTAATAAGTAGAGGAGTGGTGACACCGTATACCCCAATTCCATGGGGCTGAGTGAGACCCCGCTGACCCCTGCCTTGCCTTAATCAGCCGTCGCAAGAGCTAAGAACCTAAGCTCTAGTGTAGGTAAGTGCAAAAGGGCACAATGCCGCGAGTAGCGTTTAGTGAAAGTGCAGCACACCTCGCGACACCCTAAGCCAACCACGCCAATATTGCCCCTCCGGCGCTAATATACGGCAGCCTATATGGGGGGCCCATTTAGTGTATGGCAAGTCATCACCCGCCTCAATATCTTGAAATGAGGCATAATTGGCAGGTGCCGTACCTCATACCATAGACCAGCTCAATACCATCAAGAATTCATCACAACAGCCCAAATTTTTACAATCATCTGTACAATAGTGTCATCATTCCCATTCTCATATATCCCATAATTGTATTTTATACTCAACAGGGCCTCTTGGTGTTGACTTTGGCCTCAAAAGCAATGCATCTCAAAAGTCCCGGCTAGACCCGTGAATGTAAATAAATGAATGAAAACGCAACAAGCTGCACTTTTGGTTGCTATTTCGCCACGAGAGCAATATTTGTGGCGTGGCCATCTGCTTTTGAAGAGTTTTTACAATGTACTATGGCGCAATGATGACATAATATGGTACTTACTGAGACATGTTCCTTAGCTGTTGGCCTTTTGGGAATACTCATGCAGAGGCACACAGCGGGCTATGGAGAGAGCCATGCTTGGAGTTTCTTTGCGCGATAAAATCCGGAACGTGGATATTCGCCAGAGAACCAGAGTCACCGTAGCTGTTAAAATTTGCAAGTTGAAGTGGCAATGGGCAGACCACGTTGCTCGAAGAACCGATAATCGAAGGGGAAGAAAGGTTCTTGAGTGGAGAACACGAACCGGAAGTCGCAGCGTAAGTAGGTCTCCCACTAGATGGACTGACGACATTGTGAGAGTCGCGTGCATCCATTGGATGCAGATGGCAGGCCGTCATTCAGTGTGGAGGCCTATGTTCAGTGGACGTCTTCTCGCTGATGAAGATGATGGCGCAATTTGGCATTGTTTTGTATTGACGTCTGATCTGCTACTGTCAAGACGTCGGAGATCAAACTGAATTATGCGTGCTAGTTGGAGCATCGGTCCAATTGCGGAGTCTATCTTGATAAAGATTTAAATGAAACAATGAAATGCCTTGCCTTGTCTATGTTTCCGCAGCATTACAATATTGGAGTATAAATGTCTAGGGTTAAAAGTTTCATCATCGTCATCATTTCAGCCTATGACGTCCACTGTTGGACATAGGCTTCCCCCATCGATCCCTAAAAGTGCCGGTGGGAAGCGGTCTGCATCCAGCTTTAGATCACACGAGATCGTGGTCAAACGTTACCCTAACGAGGGTCTGAGCGTAATGGTCACGCAAGTTCAATGCTTTTTCCTTATCCTACAAAGTAAAGTGCCCAACGTGCAAAACTAATTAGATACCAAATGACGAGATAATCTGCATATGATTCAGTAAATATTTGTAGACACAGTTACTGCGGTATATGCACAGTTAATAATGGTCTATGTGTCACACGTCGTAAAGCCTTATCTTTGTACTGTCTGGGTTTCGAAGAGATTATTTACCTTCCATGTTTAGCGCAGTATAAAAATAAAATTAAGGTCACTAAAACAAACCGTGATGTTGTAATGAACTAGATGAGAGTTATAAATATATATCTATATGGGTAATGATTTACCTATATGTTCGCCAAGCGGTATAGGATGTGCGCTTTACACCCGGTTCGATTCTCGGCCCTGCACCAATGACTTATTATTTGATATTTTTATAAATTATGCGCAGTTCCGATGCCATCGCTTCTAAACAACGGTGGCGGAAAACATTGTGACAAGATTTACGTTATGGCGGCTGGCTGGCTGGCTAGCGAAGCGAAGCAATCGACTTGATGATAAGTCAGAGTTAAAGATTGAAATTGACTCCAAAATTTTTTTTTAATGGAAACTTGAAAAATTGCTCCTAAAATCGACTCAATTTGCAACAAGAAATAAGCCTACCCATCACATTAATTAACAACATAGGTATAGGTACCTATTTTTTTAAACACTGTGTTACCATTTATAAAAATAATAAAAATTGCCATCACGGCACGCCCTGCAGTGTCCAGCAGTGGACAAACAAATGCTGATCGATGAACAAGTTCTGGTCATTACCTACTTCTAAAACAACAACCGCCTAGATGCCACGACGGAGGCCTTCGAGGCACTTAAAAGCTCTGACAGTCTCTTTAACTTTGCAAGCTGAAGTGGCAATGGGCAGGCCACATAGCTAGAAGAACCGATAACCGATCAGATTCATCTTAATCACTATCTTGTTTGACGCAAATCATGCGCGATTCATGACTCAAATATGAGTAAAATTCGAATACGTTCATAAATATTTGCATCTAGCGGAAGGTACCTTCCTACCGGGCTGACACATCTTGTGTACCATTTAGGTATTTATATTCAGAGATAAAACTGATGTCAACTGATTTACTGATATTGTTAAATGCCATAATATCTAAAAGCGTGTCATTGTGGCTAATGTCATGTTAGTTACAATAAAATTTAACCACACCGACATGTCATGTTAGTGAAGCATACATATCATACAATTTTATTATACCTAGTAGGTAGTACGTAAGTTGATATAGGGTATATGGCTGCGTATCAGAGTTTTTCATCATCATTATAATCTTAGAACTCGACACTGAACGACAGCCTGCCATCTGCATCACTGAATGCCCGCGACTTTCACAATGTCGTCGGTCAATCTAGTGGGAGACCTACGCTGCGTATTCCGGTTCGTGGTCTCTACTCAAGAACCTTTCTTCCCCATCGGTTATCGGCTCTTCGAGCGATGTGGCCACCCCATTGCCACTTTAGCTTGCAAATTTTAACAGTTATGTCGGTGACTCTGGTTCTTTGGCGAATCAATGGCGAATATCAATCTATCGCGCAAAGAAACTCCGAGCATGGCTCCTCCATTGACTGCTGTGCAAACAATTATTGCAATGATCAAAATTATTAAATTTTCTTTATGCTTTGAACTAAATATACTGGCCTTTTCAACCTAAAACTTTAAGGCACCTAACTTAAGGTGCTACGAGTAGGTAAGTCATGTGACGCATATTGCAGTATTTTATCTGTCCAGCCCCTACTGTGTGATCTGCGTCAAGAAATCATGAACTGAAGGCATGCTCCTCGGAAAATTACCACTAATATTTAGATTAATGACTGTTTGTACATGGTTTAACTAAACGTGGTTAGTTGTTTGTTACAGAAACCTCTAGATCATTGGGTTATTTGTTCTAGGTCTCGGGGTTTGAGCAAATGATCACACTCTGGCGACGTGATAAAAGCCTACTATCCCAGCTTAAATGTATTTAGGTACGGTAAGTACCTAAATACATTAGAAAAATAGAGAAAAATTCAAACTGCAATATGAAGCGTGCTCCATCGTAGACATCATCGCTTATATGACATCAATTTGAATTCATTTTAAATTTGAATATTGAACCAAGCGCGTTTGCAAAATTTATTTAAATAAAACCGGACAAGTACGCGAAGGATTCGCACTATGAGGGTTCCGTTGGACGGAACCTTCAGAGCGCGATACGATATACGACAGACGGACAGACAGACAGACATCGTAGACTTAGTAATAGGTCCCCGTTTTTACCCTTTGGATACGGAACTCTAATAACTAATAAATACCTACCTACTACGGCACACTGCCGGTGAAAAAGTACGGCAAAGTTGTCTGCAGGGTAAATTCGACAAAATGCATCAAGCCTGATTTAGGCCTGATGCATGCTCACTCTTCCATTTATCTCCCTTGTTTGTCTGATCTGAGATTTTAACTAATATAAGACTCCTTATCGTATCCATTAAACACTTAACCAAGCGACAATATTCTGCTGCTAATTGTTTTTTTACACGATACCTTGACCCAGTAAGTTAATACAATGTTAAAACAATAGTTATCTATCTCAATGGATAATAATACCTTTATCAAGGCAAACAGATCGATTTTATTAGTGATTTAGCAAACGCTACTGTTTGAAAATCATCAACATTGGCATCGATTCTGATGCACTCTAATTTAAACTAAACTAAATTTGACAGCTCGCAAATTGTTGCCATTCTTCTCTCACATATTAAAATGAAAAGAGAGGCAGATAATTGTAGTGCTGTCAGATTAGTTTAGTTTAGTGAGTTGTATGACAGAATAGACCACATTGGCATCGATTCTGATGTACTCTAAACTAAACTAAACTTAATTTGACAGCTCTAAAATTGTTGCCATCCTTCTCTCACATATTAAAATGAAAACAGAGGCAGATAATTTTAGTCCTGTCAGATTGGTTTAGTTTAGTGAATCGTATGACAGAATCGACGCCATTGTCGTGTTTCTCAAATAAAATGCCTACCTACCTAGAGTCAATAATAATAAGGCCCGCAGGGGCGGGCCGGTAAGCGCAGCCAAGGATCCATAAGGTTATCTTCCTTGCTACCTACAAATAAAATAACACGAATAGCACAACTAGGTACGTATAAAAAAACACACGATATTTCAACTTCTCTGTGTCTTCGTAGAACATACCTACTTTGCAGGGTTTTCTGGACAATTTTCTTACAATTAGGTACCTACCTACTATCTAATAGCCGAGGGTATATTTTTTTTTAAATTTTATTTAGTCTTGTAAAGAAGCGGTCGAAACACAAATTTTTGACGTAAAAGCAATTTTGTTTTAATTTTTTGAGGGCAGACAAAACATTCCCCTTTTTAACCGACTTCGAAAAAAGGGGTTGTCAAGTCGGTTTACGGACGATAATTTTACGTGATAAACCTTAGGCCGATCGTTCCTCTCTATCGCTTGCACGCGCGGCTCAGGTGGAACGTGACAATTTTTCGTGCGTGCAGCCGGCGTTCATCGATTTATAAGACGTTATCACGTCAAAAAGAAGGTTCTTAATTCAGCCCGTTTTTTTTTTGTCAATGCAGTGCTGTTGAAAAGGGCTTCGTGCTGCTTTAATACAACGTTCATTATAAATAACCTCAGAAAATAATTGACGAACCGTTAATACTTCACAAGATTCGTAGGAAGTAGGAAAGAACGGAAAGTAGACACCTTGAGAATAGCTCTTTTAATAGTTAGGTAGTAGCAGTAGTAGGTACCTACGTAACAAGCAACAATGTTTTACCCACTTCACTCCAAGAAGAAAACTAAATGCAGTTGGTATATGTAATTAATACCTACTGACTGGCATAAGTAAACTTGCCTGCAGTGCAAGTACCGTTCTTTATCGATCGTCGAATTCGATAAAATGCCATAGAATCGATCATAGCGTGTACTGATAATTTGTCGAATTTGACGACCTCAACTGTCAAATTTGACGATCGATAAAGAACGGTACTTGCAGTGCGATTAGTTTTGGGTTCGCAATTATGGTATCGTAACTTTTTAAAGGCAAATATCAACTTTCCGCATTCTCTTCGATAAGTCGCTTGATCGAAAGAGTTTCGTCTAATATAATAATTATATAATATCTAGGTATTTTATTTATATTACACGGGAATTACTCTTACTTTTCACATACCTACGCATTTATTAAGTTTAATTTGGTTTTATTGGTGGTCAAATTTACACCTATTATAATTATAGGGAAGTACTATAATAATTTTCTTGATTCTTTGCAGTGAATTCATACCATTGTCTTCCACAGACCTATATCCGAGTAGACGCCACAAGTCGACCTACCTTGCATGTCATATTTCCAACACAATCATGACGAATAGTCGTAATTGAGTCCGGCTAAAACCAGTCTGTACCATCGGTGCCGCGACGACACGTCGTGTCAGTTTGAAACGAAAATGGGTAATTGTGCAATACTGAGTTATAAGAATACCACAAATAGAGTTGTCCGACAGAATAAAGCTATTTCTTTTCTCTTTTAGGTACGAAAAATTTGACACGCTTAGTTTTCATACAGTTTGGACCGCTTGTGAAGTCTACTTAGATATAAGTCTGTGGTGTCTTCATAGCATTATTGATAAAGATCTAGTGGGTCTGTAGTGCTGTTTTCGTGCCTGATACCTACGTTCATAGTAAGGTCCGGGTAGGTCTAAGTAAAACTACTAGATTATAAAAAAAACTGTATTTATTGGTAATATCTATTCACTTACTGTAACAATAATGTCAAAATAATAGACTAATATACAATAGAATAGTATACAAAAACAATATTTGGTGCGCTTTATATGGCAATATCAAGACCACAAAAAAATCTGGTCGGTCGGGCCAAACTGGCGCTTTGTTCAGTTTGGCCTGTGTGGTACAGAACGACCATCTGTAATAACTAAAAGAAGGTACAAAACTGACGCATTTTATTAAAATATTAATTACTTTTAGTTTAGTTCAGAAAACGCTATTGTAGCCATCGGAATCAATTCTTTGTACCATTCTTTAAACTAAACTAATCAGATAGGACTAAAGTTATCAGTCTCTTTTCATTTCAATACGTCAGAAAAGGATGCAACAATTTTAGAGCTGTAAAATTTAGTTTAGTTTAGAGAATGGTACATCAGAATCGACGTCATTAGCTCCCATTCAACCTTACAGATGTCGCTCTGCAATTGCACAGTATGGCACAACACACACGACAGAGTAAAATGTACAGCGCACTAAGTGTGCCGAAGTCCACAAGTCTCAATGAAATCAAAATCAAGCGTACAGAGTCGCAAAAGTTCACGATAATCTCAATGAAATCAAAATCAAGCGTACAGAGTCGCAAAAGTTCACGATAATCTCAATGAAATCAAAATCAAGCGTACAGAGTCGCAAAAGTTCACGATAATCTCAATGAAATCAAAATCAAGCGTACAGAGTCGCAAAAGTTCACGATAATCTCAATGAAATCAAAATCAAGCGTACAGAGTCGCAAAAGTTCACGATAATCTCAATGAAATCAAAATCAAGCGTACAGAGTCGCAAAAGTTCACGATAATCTCAATGAAATCAAAATCAAGCGTACAGAGTCGCAAAAGTCTACGATAATCTCAATGAAATCAAAATCAAGCGTACAGAGTCGCAAAAGTTCAGGATAATCTCAATGAAATCAAAATCAAGCGTACAGAGTCGCAAAACTCCACGATAATCGCAATGAAATCAAAATCAAGCGTACAGAGTCACAAAAGTCCACGATAATTTCAATGAAATCACGAAAGTTCACGAAAACGCCAGAAATTACGTACCACGCATAAGACTTTTAAGAAATTATTCATATTTTCGGACACTAATCCCCGATACAAAAACTCAGTCGCGTGCGTTGGATATAATAACAATGATGGATGATAAATAATGAAAGTTACTGTTAAATCTCAATTTCTTTCTTCACATTGTTGGTTATAAACTACGAACTAGGTAGTGCTTTTCTAGTTTGAAGTCCGACGGCAAACAGCGGAACTAAATTTCCATATAGTTGTCAGGTGTTGTTTGTTACTGTGTTTGGACGCTACTGAGACTTGTACTAGTAGAGACGTGTATGTACAGACCACAGAAAAGAGAAGTAAATAGAACGGAAATGTGAAGGAAAATCTGTTACCAGGCATATGAGTGAACCTTGATTGAACATTCTTATTTAGATCAACGCGTCGAACTCCGCATCACAGTTGCTAACTGATTTCGAATGGATGATGTTTCGTTTATATGCGTGCAACTGGCTACAACAAATTTCTTGCAAAAATGCCTTGACAGCCGTCCAATATTTTTTTTCTTTTCTGTGTGTATTGTCTGTCTGTCTGTCATTTCCAACATTGTTTTGTGTTAATGATTTTTATATAAGGCTCGGTGTTGATTTTCGTAACGTATGACACTGCGTGATTTTCTGCTCCATACTAATTATTTGGATGTAGAGACCATTGTAGATAAGAATATTATGGAATGACTTTTGCCTTTGATTGTTTGTTTGAGATGGTAAGGGTGGCCCACTTAGGCATTTTATGTGCAGCTATGATGGAAGTACGCGCATGTAGCGGCGGGCGTAAATTATTCGGTCATCAATGACGGACAGCCATGTTAAGACCACCAATTTCTAGGCACAGCTGCTGTGAGCCGCTCCATAATCTTCATACCTACTATAGTTGAAACGTCGGGAAAATTTATATTATAAATTGTTAGATCAGATGTCATGTTGCTGGAATCGAAATACCTATAGAGTCGCAAACGTGCCAAAAAATGTGCAAACCAAAACTCGGCGCACGCTACAAATTGCGCAGACTTTTTGGTTAGTTACAAGGTAACCGCGATCCGACTACAACGCCGCGCGATGCCAGAGCTACGATGACATAGCGGACAACTAACGTTGAACACTGTGCAAGTCTCGTCTACTTAATATAAACTATAACGTCTAAATTGGAGTAAATATGGCATTGTGAACTATATAATTGATACAATGTATGTACAATGACGCTCGGACGTTTTTTTGATTGTTTTCACTGAGAGATTGTGAGTCAAAATTTATATCGGGCCTAAATTAGATAGATACTGTCAGATAGGTTAATATTACGAAATAATGGTCACCATTTAGTAAATATCTATAAGTAATAATATCTCTAGTAATATCTAACAAATTACAAATCTAGATGTATACAGTTTTTGGTGAATCATCATCAATACAAATCACAATAATTATTATTAACTTAGGTGTCGAAAATAATTATCTTACAAATATAATATTAGAATTATACAAACTAATATACACATTCCAAATATTTGGCGTAATAATATGGCCGTTATTTTTGTAGTGGGTAACTGAGACCGCAAATTTAAGGTAAAACTCAGCGCGTAGTTTTCTCACAACTTCAGCCAGGAAAATTACGAGTGTGCCTTTCTTGTTTAATTTAGTTTTCTACGTATTGTTTGTCAGTGCGGGCTGAATCTGTGTGCCAAGACAAACCTTCCGTGGTTTTTTGGTGCGCTACATTTTTGTAAATCATATGTGAACAATGTGTTGATTAAACAATAAAAAAAAAAAAAAAACTAGTGTATTTTTTTGTTATTTAGTAGGCTTGAGTTTTACCGCCAACCGATGTTAAGCGATGCCTAGAAGAAACCGATTCACTCGTTTCACATACTAAGGATCTTCCGTTAACTGAAACTATATATATACTATATAGGAGTGTATCCCGCATTTTTTGCCGATTTTCATATTTTCTTCAAAATATGTTCTCAGACCGTAATTTATGAACAGATTTGTTAGATAAACGTGTTTAGTTTTTGCCTTAGATTATGCTAAACAGGCATATCAAAATAAAACAAAAAAGGTTAACTTTTCAAGTTTACGCGGGTCAAAGTTATGTGAAAATTAATCGCAGAGTTGCCACATTGCCTTGTTTTTTTTTTTTAGTAAATCATTTTAACTAAATTTTGAAGCCTCGAAACAAAAGTCGTCATAATTTCTGATCACAAACTTAAATACTGAAAATAGATTAATTTAACTTACAAAATAATTATTTACGTATTTTTGGAAGCACAATTGGAAAAAATATACTTCTCAAACAAAAATATCTATGAAAACATGGCATCTTAGGATTCTTATCACAACAATCGCATGTTTTAAACTCAAACATTTTTATTCTTAATTCTTTGACATCTCTTGTTCTAAAATATAATTATACAATGGTAACACCGACATAAGTACCTATGCTACTTTAAATGGTGGGCACATCGTGGTAAAGACTTATAACTAAAACTTACTAAAAAAACTTAAATATTATGATTTATTTGATTTTGTATGAAGCTGAAAGAAAACGCAACAATACCCTTTATCATGATCCAAGAAAAAAGGTCTAGCGCTCCGGGAGTTGTCACGCAATGACGTCACTGTCCAGTTGCCACTTTATTGTAACAAACACAGATATTGGGAAATAAATTGGTTAATAATCTATTAAATAAAATACAAAAAGCATTTCAATTGTCATTTGGTTTGTCCGCTCATGCAAAGCAATTCAAGTTAGGCACGAATTTAATATATTAAACACATTATCTATATCAATACCACATTGTAATTTCACGCTACTGGTAACACAGAAAATCAGCTGTCTCATAGGGATTCCGCCATTGTTTCGTGTATTTTTATCTTTCTCGAACTTGATGTAAATTCCCTAGTCTGCTCTTGCTTATGCACATGTACGTGTATTCATGAAATTGATGATGTAGTTGCGGTACACCCACGTGAAATTTTTTCTCGGAGCACTATACCTGGCGGAGTATATTATTATACCATGCCCTTTACAAGACAATTAAATAGTTTAGTGTTTACGCAAAAATATTTTCTAAGCCAATTCATATTTAAATTATCACTAAACAAAAATAATAAGTTCATGATAAAAGCTATATATATTTTTTCACTTTATCTGCGTTTTGTTCTTGCTTTTAACATTGCACGTGCAAATAACTGTTTCGCAAAAATTCTCCTAATATTGATTCTATAGATCTAATAAATCGAATAAGTATCGATTTTGTATAATATGAAAGTGTCCTTACACTTTCATAATTATTCTTACCAACACATTTTCTAAATAATTTCTTAATTGTTCTACTGTGCGTTTCGTTTCATCGTCGTGGGAACTTTTCCGCGTTTTGTCAACTATATTATAATAATAATAATAATATATGATTATAATTTTTACATGATTTGACATGAATTTCCGAAAAAACGAAATGAAATTGAAAACTATAAAAATTTTCTATTATGCGTTTCGTTTTTTCAAGGTCAATAGTAAAATTTACATTTGTGTGTTTCGTTTCTTCGGCGGAGGTGTGGGCGCTTTCTCCCCTTTACTTTTCGCCATAGAGGCGTACAAGAAGGACCCTCTTGGCGCAAATATAGTGTCGTAGTTGTGTCGCAAGGGTAGGGGGTTAGATTCCCCGTTGTTGTTGGTCTCGTCTAGCTCCGTTCTTCGGGACTCCTTCTCGGGCAGTGGCGGCGGTTTCGGGTCCTCCTCTTCTTGGTTGGAGTCGGTTGTTCCTAACATCAGAAGTGGGATATTAAACAAGTGGATGCGTGTTTTAATGGGCGAGAAGCTTTAATAATATATAATAATATATTTATATTTTTAATTATAAATAATGGGCTTGCGTTTGACCACCATCACGCCTGATGTTAAGCGATGATGCGGTCTACGTTGGAGCACGCTAGCCTAGAAGAAACACAGGCGGAGGTCTTTTACTTGAATGTGTTATGAAAAAAAACCACCCTCCAATGTGCCCATTTTTCTATCAGAATGCCAGAGCGGGCACAAAAAATCATCACCGCTTTAAGGTTGATATTCCGAAAACCCGTACGAAGCGCTTTGATCCCACATTTATTGTGCGAACTCCTAGTCTGTGGAATGCGATGATGCTTCAAATCACGTTTGAATCGGTTTCTTCTAGACAAGCGTGCTCCACCGTAGACCGCATCATCGCTTTACATCAGGCGAGTTGGCGGTCAAACGCAAGCGTATTATTAAATTAAATATTTAAAAAAAAAACCCGACTGGATGGAAATTGAATAAGCCTCCTTTTTGAAATAATTAAGAGAATTTTTTATCAATTATCTGTTTTTATTTTGTACTCGATGACTGTATGGTTTATAGTTATTTACTGAGTCATGCGATCAACAGACAATAAATACGATGTTAATACTGTAAAGATATTAGATGATTGATCAAATATTTTTCTGCAAGTTAGAACATGGACATAGAGCGAGAAGCATAAAGTTCGACTTTTGCAACACAAAAATATCATTTGATAACTGCGCCCCGCGGTTACAACCTAATTTTTCTTTGATAAAGTGTTTTGCGTCTCGCACATGGCGCAAGTAACTTGCACAAATTTAAACAAGAGCTCGCATATCCAGACCATTATGAACGTAGGTGCATCCTTCTCAAAATGTGCAACTTACCTGTGCCGAGTGCAAGACGCATATTTCCAGGTAAATTCATTTCCACAGATATAAAAACACTTGTCACGGAAAATGTATATTTCAAGACAAATCAGAAGACGCAATATATGAGTATATATCCGTAGATACCGGCGGGTGTAAGGGAAACTCTCACGAAGCCAAAACGCTATTACCTACTAAATTATCGAAACACAATCTTATACCAGTAACAATTTGGCATAAGCTTGTTGTTTTTGTGGTTTAGAATTTTGCAAACCAGCAATGTAAAGCGTACAAGCGTGCGGCGTAGCGCAGGTTGTTCGTTGATCACTAACGTCAGCTGATATTTTATTTGCATTACATTGCGAACATTAAAAATATAATTGATAAAAATTTCATTCAGCGTGATAATGCCGCATGCTGGGATAGTGGGCTTTAGCATTTTGATTGTCTTTAGACCTTCAACGGTCTATGGGCAGTCTACTTGTTTTTGTAGTGTTAGTGTTAGCTTGTTTTTTGTTTAGTTAAAAAAGGCACTTGACCAGTATAAAAAAACAGCATTTTTGAGCGTTTCCGCATGCTTCTACTGGGTGCTCCTAATTGCAATAGGAGCAGGAGGACTAATATGTCCTTATGCTCCTACCGGTAGAACCATAAGGATAATTGGTGGTATCGTATCAGCAACCAGTATCTGCAACATCAGCAACTATCTCCAGTCTTCGTTTTCGGGAGCGTTTCCCTTACAACCTGGACATCTGCCAGTAGTCGACGACACTCGTGAACACTCGTACACTCACCGAGCGAGTCCCGGTTAGAAGGCGGCGCTGAAGAGTTGAGGTAGCTGGTGCGCTGCGAAAGACGCCGCTCGCGCTCCGCCGCCGCGCGCGGCCGCCGCTCCGGGACCAGCTGCGGACACCGCACCCACTAGTGCCGGGACACTTGTCTCATCACCATCACCATGCACCATCACCCGCTTACTAACTATCGCTAGCGCTAACATTCAGAGACAGCCAGCAATCGCTTTTTCCTTAGAGCCGAGTCCTAGGCCTCACGAAGCAAGTAGCCCAGTTGTTAGTGCAGAACATTTTCCACAGACAAGCTTTTATTTCATCATTATCATCATTTCAGGCATAGGACATCCACTGCACAAGTTGGACAGACGACCTAAAAGAGACCGCAGGGAAACGCTGGATGCAGGCTTCCAACCGGCCCTTTTGGAGATCGATGGGGGAGGCCTATATCCTGGTTTTATTTATATGATGCTTTTAATTGTCATTTAAATCTTTTTATGTTTATTTTGCCGGCCATTTTGAAAATTTTACAATGTTGGGTATTGCAAATTGTATTGTCACCAAAACTAAGGGTGTATGCAAAATTTCATCAAAATCTAATAAAAGGAACTGCGGCCTTATTGTAGAAGTTTGATTGTGATCGAGATTGCATGCCGTCCCGTTCGCATCTACTTACTCGCACCACGTGCGTAAGTGAGATGGCATGCGATGACGATAAGACATCTATAATAAGGCATCTGGTTCTAATTCAGCTTGCAAGATTCAACTAAACAAACTAACTAACATTGCAAGTTAAATAAAAGCTTGAAAAAAAACTAACATTGTTCTTCCAACAATGGTTCTCTAAGTCCGAGCCTGAAGACAACGGTAAATTTTAAACCGTTCCATGCATCAATCTCATGCTTTTCGTCGCCCCGTGCACTCGATTTCACCCAAATAATACCGAATCGCTTTTTATTTAAAGACACAATACCAAGTTTCAATATACTGTGCTAACGAATAGTGGATAGTTATCATCGTAAAATGCTACTGGGTGTAATTAAATCGTATGAATTATATTTAAAAAGACCACCAGGTGTGGTTAAACTGCACCGAATTATCTTTGAAAAAGGCCACCAAGTGTGGTTACATCGTGCCGAATTATCTTAGAAAAAGGCCACCAAGTGTGGTTATATCGTACCGAATTATCTTTGAAAATGGGCCACCAACTGTGGTTACATCGTACCGAATTATCTTTGAAAATGGGCCACCAACTGTGGTTACATCGTACCGAATTATCTTTGAAAAAGGCCACCAAGTGTGGTTACATTGTACCGAATTATCTTTGAAAAAGGCCACCAAGTGTGGTTATATCGTACCGACTTATCTTTGAAAATGGGCCACCTGCAGTGGTTACATCGTATATAATAAATTTCTCTATGATCGTACCGAATTATCTTTGAAAAAGGGCCACCAAGTGTGGTTACAGCGTACCGAATTGTCTTTGAAAAAGACCACCAAATGTGGTTACATCGTACCGAATTGTGTTTGAAAAAGGGCCACCAACTGTGGTTACATCGCGCATCGTACCGAATTATCTTTGAAAAAGGCCACCATGTGTGGTTACATCGTACCAAATTATCTTTGAAAAAGACCACCAAATGTGGTTAACACTGAACTATTGACAAAACTGTTATGCGTGAGTGGAACGAGCAAAAACAAACAAAACTGATATAATTTATTGGACTTATTTATTTACATTAATTTTAATTTAGTTATGATTCCAAATATGTAATCTCCAAAATTCCACATATGTATGTTTTCTAATATAAAAAGTTACTCTACATTGGGTAATAGACCGGTGTCTCTGAATTTCACCCTACAAGTATATTTCTTTACATTCAGCAGATTTCAGCAAACAAGCAAATAAGCTAAGCAATAATAACATAAAATAAAAATAATATATGCTAATTGTGAAAGGCGTTTCCAACATGCTTGAACGTAATTGTCCTTTATTATCAACGCGGAGTCGCTTGGAATAGTTACGTAATTTTTTTTCTTCTATACTATAATATTATAAAGAGGAAAGATTTCTATGTAAGTATGTTTGTAAAGAATTGGCTCAAAAAGTAGTGGACCGATTTTAAAATTAAAATTTTAAAATTCTTTCACCATTTGAATTCTACATTATCACTGATTAATATAGGCTATTTAACTATACCCGTGCAGAGCCGGGGCAGACCGCTTGTTATTTAATATATTGAACTCCGTAGAAAATGAAAAATAGCGAATACTTAGACGAATTACTCCAAGGCTACTCCGCGTTTATGAATAAAGCGGGGTTAGAACAAATCTTTATCAATAGTAGATACCGGAAGCACTTCAAATTGTCAAAAAAACTCAGAGTGTCACATTGTGCCTACTATGACGTTCAAGTCAAGTAGTGGTATGAAAATGTTATAGACATTTAAAAATTTCAACGACCGGCAGGATTTGAACTTGCGCTATCATCGGGTACGCCCCAAGCGCTGTATCGCTAAGCTACGGCCACCCTCCAAATTCTTAAACTGTCTTTGCAACCAAACTAAGCGTTGGTGACGTCATCTTTGAATTTTGCTACCTGCAAGTAACGTCTCGGCAAGAACCTTTACAGGCCTTAAAGCCGAGTGAGAGATGATGCCTTTTTTCTCACACGGAAGCCGAAATTCTGAAATCCGAGACTTATTTTGTCTATAACATTTAAATATGTACTAAATCCTCAAGTGTGGAACAACAAAAAACCATGTAAAAATGATTTTTAATTTGAGTAGTGGTAGTTTAAATCCATTCTTACGACTATTTGCTTTTAAAGAGTTTTTAGACTTTATTATGGCACAATTTGTAATTTTTTGGTGTTTTGGTGATCAATGCTCCAGCATTGATCCAACGCAGTGCAAAATAGGTGAATCCGCAGTGACTATCTTGATAAAGGTCTGTCGGTTAGAGATAAAACCAAACTGTTTTAATAGATGGTTCAATCTACGAAGACGTGTCTCGTAACAAAACAATTTAAAATTACAAACATAATAAAATTCAAAACAAAATATTTTCCTCATATGTTGAGACTAATTGCCAGTCAATCATTTTGAGCAAAAACTAGCGTAAAAAGGGAAATTTAGCGCATGGGTTACGGGAACAACTGACTTCAAAAAAGTAAGACTGCATTATGTCCGATTGTGATGCGATTTGTGTATTTTTTTCACTCATCATCATCAATGCCATCTTTATGATTATTGAAGTTTGGAGGTCAGTAGGTAAAGCTTTCTGCGATCTTATGATTTCTTCTTATTTTTTGAATAGGCTTAACATTGAAGGTGGTCTATTTTTTTTTTTTCAATTTTGCATCTTGAGTCCTCTGGGAAAAGTTGACTGTGAGATAAAAGTGTTTGATCGGATTAGGAAGGTATGCTATGTCCCTTTCCCGTAAAGTGAGCATTTAGAATTAGAGTTTAAGTTAGAACTATTACTTATTTGACCTGACATGAGGCTAAAATGTAACTAAGGTAAGGCACGCCTTTTACAAGCGCAACTATTAAAAAAGCTTTTTTTAACCTAGAGTAATCTGGGAAAAGTTGACTCGTGTCTTCGTGGATTGAACTATCTTAGCATGACTTGCGAGGTTAACCAAGTCACAAAATTCTTACCTCTTGCGTGAGCTCTCTCAATGGCGACGCAGCAGGTGAGTCGAGTGGGGTCCCACTGGTGGGGAAAGGCGGCATGGTCTCACGCGTGACACCACCGTTAGGAGTGGCGTGGGACGTGTACCACTGGCTGCCACTTGATTGGGTGCCCACTTCACTCTGCACAAAGAAAAACTCGTCAAATAATTTGCCACTGTATTAATACACACAAGAAAGGCAGGTGTGAAGCGGATGTGAGATGTATTTTTATTTTTTATAAATAGGCTTGCGTTTGGCCGCCAACTCGCCTGATGAGGTCTACGATGGAACACGCTTGCCTAGAAGAGACCGATTCACTCTCGACTTGAAGACACCAAGATTGTAACTATCGGGGACTCAGGCAGCGAATTCCACAGACTAGCAGTTCGCACAATAAATATGGAATCAAAGCGCTTCGTATGGGTTCTCGGAATATCAATCATAAAGCGGTTTCGATTCTTCGTGCTCACTCTGGCAGTCCGATAGAAAAATGGGCAGGAGGGAATCAAATCATGCATATCTGATGCACACTCTCAGATGTCTTACCTTTCTAACTTGTCTAGTCTTTTGCTTCCTTCTCGGCGAGTTCTGTAGAGTGAGGTAGCTTACAACACTACCGCCGGCGCTATTTCTGGAAAAATACGACATTTTTATTGATAAGATGCTGGCGTTCGACCATTGACTTATGGGGTTTTGGCAACCCCTGTATGGTGTGGCAATGGGCATTGGGCAGGCCACATCATGATCAGACGTTGGGTTTATCGCATTTACAACGGGGAATGTTCTGAAGAACTGCTCGATCTGACCAGCATCGCGGTTTTATCATCGCACCAGCCGCCACCGATTGAAAGTTCCTCCACATATCATAGATCAGTGGAAACAGCACACGGTGCGTTTTACGCGATCTTTTTTTTTGCCTGACACTTGCAATTTGTGGAATGTCTCCTCCTGCGGCATTTCCGAGTAACCATAACATGGGGTTCTTCAAAAGGGTTGTTAATAGTCTTTAAGGGTCGGCAACGTATCGTCAGCTTGTTTGCCACCTATGGCATAAAAAAACATCGCTCGAAGAACCGATAACCGATGGGGAAGAATAGTTCTTAAGTAGAGACCACAAACCGGAAAACGCAGCGTAGGTAGGCCTCCCACTAGATGGACCGACGACATCGTGAGAGTCTCGGGCATCCAGTGGATGCAGATGGCAGGCTGGCGTTCAGTGTAGCGGTCTAGATGCCTATGTTCAACAAAGGACGGCTTCTGGATGATGATGACGACCCCTATCGTAAAACCTATTCAAACCTCGTGGGTGGTGATTGGTGGATCTGACCTCCCATTCAAGCGAGCCCAGGGTAGATAATGTCGCGGCGTGGCCCTCACCATTGTAAATGGAAGGAGCCGAAATTTCCCGTGCATTTCCAGGTATTGTTGCCCTAATTAGGCAACGTGCTAGGGGGTATCACCGGTGCGTTCCCATGGAGATCCCGGTTTCTCGCATAGAGGCAAGCCACCGAGGAGGTATGAGTAGGTCTTACATAACCCAGATGTACTTCTAATACAGCCGGGTATCTTAAGAAAATCTAGTTACATGTTTCCTTACCTAGATAAAAATCGACTCGGAGTCTTTACCGATGAACTGAAAAAAGAACAGAAATTTGTTTTAGTTTTTTTTCAGCCGAGGGCGTCAATTTGCAGGGCAAAGGCCTTCGTTCTTTCACTCCTCTCTATTATGCGCTATAGTTGTCATTTGCGTGGGAGTCAAGCTCGTCCAGTTATTTTTTTCTGGGCCTTCCAAGAAGTTGTATGGTATGATACGCACAATAACAGTGGAGTCAAAGCGCTACGTACGGGTTTTCGGAATATCAACCATGAAGCTGTGTCGCCTTTTCGTGCCTACTCTGGTAGTCCGATAGAAAAATGGGCTGTACGGAATTAGATCATATAGATCTGATGCACACTCTCTGTAATGTATCCAATGTTTTCCATCAGCGCCTCCTTGAGATTTAGACCCAGACTCTACAGCTTGGAAACCAAACGCGACTACCACTGAGCTACGATCGCTACATCTAGTCTATCGAAACACAGACCGTTCAACAGGCTGGGTGTGTAGAAGGCCGCTTAACAAGTGCGTCTTTGCGTACTCACTCAGTCCCCGTGGAGACATCAGATATTCTATTATTGGCTGCAGGTTCAGTCTGCAAGCTGTCTCGCAGCGTTATCCTCAGTTGGACCTCAGGTGATTCCGCTTCTAAATCGCACGTCTGAAATGTAACGTAAATATTTATTAATCAAACTAGCTGATCCAATAAATGTCATAGAAAGTTCCCAAATTTTCTGGGTAAATTCTCCAATTTTATTTTTACCTTTCGCCCGTACCGCTGGTGAACGTGTTGCTGTATCCGTCGGAAGCACTTGAGCATGTGTGCGTGTAATTCTTCCAGCTCCGGCGGCGCGCGCGCACCGTGCACGTCAAGACCTACCAGATACAATATTTGAATATTAATACAGACAGGGTGGAACTGGAGCATCACAGCCAGAACGGAAGCTAGGCTTGAGGCGAGAGCGAGAAAGGACTGGATTTAGGGTAGGTTAGGAGATTGATGGAAACGGGCCAGATGGAAAACCTGAGTGGAAGAGCTAAGAGACGATAACGGCTGAGAATGTAATTTAAGTGGTCGAAGCTTCGGAAAAGCTAATATTAAGACGCTTGCAAACGATTCGTATTACAACTAGCAAGAACGAGTTGCAAGTAGCTACTACGCCTCGTCTTCTCGTTTTGCTTTTTATGCCACAAGTGGCAAACAAGCTGACGGCCAGCATGATGGTAAGCTATCACCGTCGTCTATGGATGCCTGCAACACCAGGGGCATCACAGATACGTTGCCGACCTTTAAAGACTGATTAACAGCCCTTTTAAAGAACCCCATGACGTTATATTTACTCGGAAATACCGCAGGATGTGAGGCAAAAAAGATCGCGTAAAACGCGCCATGATCTATGATATGTGCTTAGTGGAAGTGGCAGTGGAAGTGGTTAGTAGCACTTACACTTGTACTTGCTACTAGTACTACGCATCGTCTGCAAGCGCCTTAAAGTATAGTAAATATTTGCTGGGAAAAAATAAATATTTGCTCCTTTTTGTGCCCGCTCTAGCGGTCAGATAGAAAAATGTGCAGGATCAAAATTAGCTCATGTAGATTTGATGCACACTCTCCGAAACGTATCCAACCAGTTACGGGGACTCACCGAACTTGAGCAGCGGTATCTGGTCTGCGATCAAGTCCTTCAGTTCGGCTAGCAGCTGAGCGTGCTCCGCGTGACGCGCCTCGTACGCGGGCGTTAGGAACGAGCGCTCGTAGTTCACTATTCCGCCTTGCACCGCCGGGTCTAGGATACCTGCAAACAATACCAGCCTGATATACCTGCTATCACTGAACGGCTTCAATGGAAAATCAGCGCCGTTTAATAAACAGCATTATGCTGAGTTGAGGCCAATAATTTGATACGTAATCTATATAATATAAAAATCGGCGTGTGTATGTCCCTATGGACTCCAAAACGGACCGATTTTGACGGGACTTTCACTAGCAGGTAGCTGATGTTATAAGGAGTAACTTAGGCTTTTTTTTATCCCGGATATAACGTGGGTGAACAACATCATCATCATCATCATATTTCAGCCATAGAACGTCCACTGCTGGACATATGCACCATCGATCTTCAAAAGGGCCGGTCGGAAGCGGCCTGCATCCAGCGTTTCCCGGCTGCGGTCTCTTTCAAATACTTCAACACTTCAACATACCGATACGGCATCGCTGGAGACTCGAGCACCGCCCATGTTTCGATAGAATCAAAGGCTTTCTCATAGTCCACAAACGCTAAACAAAATGGCAAGTTATACTTTTCGGTCTTCTGTATAACTTGCCGAAACAACAGAACTCCCTAAATTCCTAACATTTGGGGTCAGATAGAACCGTTCAAACTTGTGAATTCCTATGTTTGTCACGCAGCTGGTAGTCGAACGATGTTGACGTACCATTGAGTCTCATGGTGAGCGGTTGGAGAGGCGTGTCGGGGTTGCGCGCCTCCAGCACGAGCGACTTGAGCGTGCGGTTCGTATTGCGGAGCGCTTCCACGGCAGCTTCCACAGGCGACACCCAGAATGTGCGCTGCGACACTACCGGGAACCAACGGAGGATACCTGGAATGTGTTAAACAATATTAGTGATTGAAGTTACATGTTTAAAACCTCTACTTTTAAAGCATAGGTCAAACAGTTTAAAATAATCAGATCGTTCCAACCGGATCATTCACGAACCGGAAGACGCAGCGTAATCTCCCACTAGATGGACCGACGACATGGTAAAAGTTTTTTTTTATTATAAATATGCTTGCGCTTTGCCGCCAGCTCGCCTGATGTTAAGCGATGATGCAACCTACGATGGTGCACGGTTGCCTAGAAGAAACCGATTCACTCTCGACTTTAAGACACCATGATTGTAACTATCGGGGAACACCCACTCAGGCAGCGAATTCCACAGACTAGCAGTTCGCAAAATAAATGCCTTAGTACAATTATCGTTCGTGTTCAAATGTTTCCCATAATTTTTTTTCACTATACCTCTAAATCAACACCTCCGACTTAGCCTCCGAAGAGATGTGGGGGTTCCCTATGCATTTTCTATCACTTGTTGTTCGGAGAACGCTCGGAAAACTTTTTGACCTCATTCCTGCGTCGGACTTCCACTACAGCACATCCCGACACCGTCAAAAAGCTCAACCCCACATCACTGGAAATCCCACACCCTTAGATTTTTCCGCTCCTTTCTCCCGCGGACCTGCAAGTTGTGGAATGTCCCCCAAAGGTGTTCCCGTCGAGCTTCAGCATGAAGCGTTTCAAAAAGGGTGCCTATAACTACCTCTCCGGGCTGGTAAAGCACCGCCAGCACCGCTGGTACAAGTATCTATAGACGGCGGTTTCTGCTTACAATCAGGCGGACCGCATGATTGTTTGCCGCTCTTTTTTTTAATAAAAACATCTTAACGCAAAAGCGGTAAGTACGACTCACTCAATTATGATATATCCAACAATGACAATATAACCACTTGACTGCTCATCCTTACACTTGGCACTTGCTCGTGTTTTTTTTTTGTTTTCTGTTTGTTATTCTTTTGTCTGGTGAACACAATAAAGAGTTTCTATCTATAATATATTGCTTACCGGGTAATTTGTCGCTGATTTCTAACTCAGTCCTTTCAAGCCACCGCGTCGCAAACTCGTTCTGACTCGACAAGTCGTCGTTCGAACCGTCAAGCGATTCATCTGTAAGTTCAACATTTAATTACACAGTATTCCACAGTCTAGCAGTTCGCACAATGAAAGCGCGAATTAAAGCTCTTTGTACGGCGGGTACTCTGAATATCAACCATAAAGCGGTGTAGATTTTTCGTGCCCACTCTCCAATCCGATAGAAAAATTGGCAGGAGGGAATGAGATCATGCAAATCTGTTTTTTTTTTGGGTGAATTTTCATGACCTTGGATACAAAGTCCTTTAGTCGTAATATAAATCAAGTTAACATAGTATTAATAGCGTCAAACAACTCATAGTCACAGTCAGAGTCAAGTAAATTATGTCAAGGTCAAGTCAAACTCATGCCACAGTAAAGTGGTAGAGACATTTAACTTTAGTGAACAACCGTGATAGTCTAAAACAGTGATAGAGACTTTACAAGAGGCTTCTATGGAGTTTTGGAAACAACACGAAAAGACATGTTTCACCTCATTATATCACTTCGCCATACTCGAGCACGTTCAAGAGCACTTAATAAATAATAATCCACCATTATTACACGTTAACACTCGAATACACAAATTTAGGAAAATAATATTACGAGCCGACATGTTTTTTTTCCACGTTGGCGCCAAAACTCCCATGCAGATCTGATGCACTCTCCGAAATATAACCGGTAAAAAGCCGACAGACTAGCACCATTATTACCCGAATGAATGAATGAACGAATGAATGAATGAACAATATCTCACCGGGTCTGTGGAACGGTCGCGAGAACATGAACCGGTCCACGTTGTTGTGCTTGTAGTACTGCAGTATTTGTTCTGCGATGGGTTTGCCGGAGAGACGTTTTAGTTTGTCGCTCATTATGGGTTCAACGGCGTTGATTTGGAGGTCTGGAAGTGACTGAGTCAAGGATACTGATTTGGAATATAATACAGGTCCTGTCCAAGAAGTTTTCTCTTTGAATATGAGATAAACAGATATTTTTTTTATTGATAATTGTGTGAATTATAATTCAGTCAGTAAATAAAAGTATATTAAAAATTAGTTCAAAATAATTACATTACAATTGCTCAGTAAATAAATAAATTATTGTTTTTTATGCTTTTCTTGCGTAAATAAATATCACACATAATTATTTTATTATGATATTGCGTCCGTAGTTATTTAAATAACACTTTGTCTCGCTTTTAAAAAAGTCGTCGATAGAGTAGGAGGCTCTTTCAACGAGCCAATTTTTCAATTTAATTATATAGATATATGTGTGCTTACTGGCGGTACTCGTGATATCCTTTGGCAAACAGTTATATTTACGGCCCTTATTAAGAGTATATGTTATGTCGGGATGATACATACATCTCTTCAATTTGGGTAAGGCCACAGAGCTTCGTTCGTTCTATTTTATCTATGACCACCAATTTTTTATGTCGCTTACCATCAAGCGAGTTGGTGGACAAACGTAGATCTATTCTATATATAAATATTAAAATAATAAACTTTAACTGTGACCACAATTATGGCTAAATAAGTATGACTAATTTAGATAATAGATATAATTAATTTATAATAACTATTATTAAAACTCAACTAATGAAATCTCGTTTGAACTAATGCACGACGAAGTTTGCGAAACAACGCACGGAGAATCCCCTGTTGCGATAGCAAAGAGCGCGTTCCGTTTTACGCAAAATTTTAATGAAGATATATGATACAACGAAAAAAGTATTTAACTGGGACTTATTGAAAAAAATATCTTTATTGGATTTTTTGCAGAAATTTACGACGTGCTAGTTTGAGCATTGACCCACCACAGACGTGCAAAGTAAGTGAACTTGCAGGGTCTATCCTGGAGGTCTGTAAAAACTAGTATTTAGTAACAATAACTAGTATTAGTATTTATTTGATTTAATAATAGGTTTGCGTTTGACCGCCAACTCGCTTGATGTAAAGCGACTATTTGGTCTACGATGGAACAGGCCTGCCTAGAAGAAACCGATTCACTCGTGATTTGAAACATATAAAAGGATACACTGTCCGTTGGACTCCGTGACCTCTTCCCCGGGTGGATCCAGTTTGAGCAGCACTTCAGCATCAGGCCACTCGTCCAGCATTCGTTCCATGAACTCTTGAAGCTGCTCGTATTCGTTGCCACGGTAGATGAAACCCTGTCGCAAGGGGAATAGTGATTACAATAATAATTATTATAAAAAGCGTGAGCAAGATTTTATAGCTTCACTCTGAACGACAGATGGACGACTGACGGAACGACACTGGATGCCCGCGACTTCCATAAATCATAGCTAAGAAAAATCTCGATCAAAGTCACCTTTAAAAACAATGGTTCAACCATTCGGGAGCTTGAACTAACCCATGCAAAAAATCAGGTCCATCAGTTGCTCATGCTCTGTTGCTGCGCGAAAGAGGAACAAACAACCTTGTTTGTTTCAAACAAACACACTTTTGCATTTATAATAAGAGTATGATTACGTCCACCCACAAGATGGACAGTCGACCTAAAAGAGACCGCAAGGAAACGCTGGATGCAGGCCGCTTCCAACCGGCCCTTTTGGAGATCGATGGGAAGCCTATGTCCAGGGGTGGACGTTCTATGACTGAAATGATGAATACTAGTATGATTGTAGTTACCTTGGGAACCCTGAGTAGGTCCGGGAACCCTTTCCCGTGGTAAATGACGCGGAAGTAGCCGGGGTGCGAGCGCGGCGTCCTCAGCATGGCGGAGTAGAGCGTGGAGAGTTGCTGGTGCAGGTCCGCCAGCGGCCCGTAGCCTAGCGCAGACTCCTCGTACACGGAGACCAGCTCCTTCACTATCTCCACGGCGAGCTCCCATTGCCGGCCGCGGTTCAGCAGCTCGGCTATCTCCAGGTACAGGTGCTCCTGGGGAAAATGACTCCACGTCAACTCCGTTGGTAGTGAACCTGCCTTCTGATTTAGACAGCCCGTTGGTCCAGTTGGTAGTGGACCTACCTTCTGAGCTTGGGGGCGTGGGTCCGATTCCCACCTAGGACAATCATTTATGTGATGAACATTTGTATTTATTCTATATCTGGGTGTTAATATCTATTTAAGTACGTATTTAAAACTATATAATATGTATGATTGTATGTATATCAGTCTCTGGCTGCCATATCATAAGCTTTGCTTAGTTTGGGGTCAGATGACCGTGTGTACAAAAATGTCCCGAATATTTATTTATTTATTATGCGATTGGTTACAATTCTTACCGGGTTTGACGTTTGGGGTCGAGACATTGGGCCTTTGGGTACCGGGAGCTCACCTCAGTTTCAAAAACCTTTCAGAGCGCCTGGTTAGTGCGACGCATGACCAAACTGCTGGCGTGTTTCTGGCTCAACGCATAAGAATTGCCATTTAGCGTGGTAATGCCGCCAGCATGCTGGGTACGCTGCCAACTGATAGTCGGTGCGAACATTTGGATTGTCTTTTAGACCTTCAACGGTCTATGGGCAATATAACTGTTTCTGTAGTGTTAGTGTTAGCTTGTATTTTGTTTAGTCAATAAAGGCACTTGCCCTAAAACTTACCTAGAACAAACATTAATGTGATGAATATTTGTATTTGATCTATATCTGGGTGTTAGTATCTATTAAAGTATGTATTTAAAAATATACAATAATATATGTACGTTTATAAGTCTCTGGCAGCCATATTACAAGCTTTGCTTAGTTTGGAGTCAGATGACCGTGTGTGCAAAAATGTTCCGAATATTTCCATTTTAACTCTTACATACATACAAACTTTTGAAAAATGTGCTTCGGTCCTTTTTTATACGTAAAGAGCGGCAAACAAGCTTGCGGTCCGCCTGATGGTAAGCAGAAACCGCCGCCACTAGCGGTGTTGACGGTGCTTTCCCAGCCCGGAGAGGTAATTGTAGACACTTTTTAAAACGCTTCATGTTGAAGCTCGGCGGAAAGACCTTTGGAGGAAGGACATTCCATACCTTGCAGTTCCGCGGAAGAAAAGAGCTCCTGGTTAGAGAAAAGCGCAAAACCAGGGCCGATGTTTCCGAGGCAACACCCTTCGGACCACTACGTCAGCGATGTAAGTAGTACCTTCAGTTCTCGGTGCGTGGTATGGTTATCGTGCTGCAGGGTGGGATGCCTCAGGCGCGCCGGGAGCGGCTCGTGGTTCCAGCTTAGCAGCTTGGCGTGGAGACGCAGCGTCAGACCGGCCTCGGCCCACTGCTGGGACTGCTGATACATCATGGCTAGTTTGTGGACGTAGCTGGAACGAATGACGGATATAATTGTCAATCACAACTTAAGTCCTGGAGGAGATGTTTATAATTATATTTAAGACGCTGTATGGGCAGGCCGAAAAGCCGAAAGGTTCTCGAATGGAGACCACGGACCGGTAAGCGCAGCGTAAGACGTCCACCCACAAGATGGACGGACGATCTAAAAGAGAACGCTGGATGCAGGCTGCTTCCAACCGGCCCTTTTGGAGATCGATGGGGGAGGCCTATGTTTAGCAGTGGACGTCCTATGGCTGAAATGATGATGATGATGACTCACCGAATGTACATGTGTGGCCTCTCAATCTGCTCGTAGAAATGCAGCACCTTGGTGGTCAAGTGCATGCGATGTGGGGTCGCACTCTTCATGGCAGCGGCCCGGTACAGCAGCAAGGTGTCCAACTGACGCGCCGCAGCGGCGACTAAGTTCGCCGCAACGGGCCGCAGCGAGTCCGCAGCGGCTGCGCACAACGCGCCGCAGAGCGACACGAAACGGACGCGCCACGGCTTGTCGCCGCAGCCGCGCTCGACTAACGTATCGAGCTTGTCTATTAACTCGCTTTCTAAGTCTTTGAGATGGCTGTCCACTGGTAAAACATAATTCACGGATTATTTCCTAACAATATATTACAATGGCATCGAATACAGTCAGACTTAAAAAAAAAATAGTAGATAGGATTGCGCTCGGCCGCCATCTCGCCTGATGTTAAGCGACGATGCGGCCTGCGATGGAGCATGCTTGCCTAGAAGAAACCGATTCAGTCTCTACTTGAAGACACCCAGATTATAACTGACGGGGAAAACCCATTCTAATGTCTGTATATTTTATTTCTGTCATAAATAAATATTTTTATTTCCATTCAGGCAGCGAATTCCACACACTAGCAGTTCGCACAATAAATTTGTAATCAAAGCGCTTCGTACGGGTTTTCGGAATATCAACCATAAAACGATGTCGATTTTTTGTGCCCGCCCTGGCAGTCCGATAGAAAAAAGGGCAGGAGGGAATTTAGCTTAATTAGACTTACCAGTTTCTCCGCTAGAGACGCTATGTGTGTACTCCGTTTGCATCATGTCGAAGAAGATTGGGATGGTGGTGTTTCTGACTTCCTCGTCCTTTAAGAAGCTCACTTCCAAGAATGGACCGACCAGACACGGGATGAAAACTCGCTTGTGCATACCTAGAATAACACAGACTTGTTAGTGACGTCACGGCCATTTTTTTTTTTTTACATCGGACTAGGCTAACGTTTGACCGTGATCTCGCCTGATGGAAAGCGATGATGCGGTCGAAGATGGAGCACGTTTGCCCAGTAGTAACCTATTAACCCTAGACTTGAACACTCCAAGATTGTAATGCTTTCTAAAAGGTTTATTTAGTACTAGCGCGGTCCGCCCCGGCTCCGCACGGGTATAGTTATATAGCCTATTAAAATAGCCTATATTAATCAGTGATAATGTAGCATTCAAATGGTGAAAGAATTTGTAAAATCGGTCCAGTACTTTTTGAGCCAATTCGTTACAAACATACTTACATACAAATCTTTCCTCTTTATATTATTAATTAATAATTAATAGTAAAGTATAGATGACGCAACTTATTTTTATTTTTATAATGCTGGCGTGTTGATCACCGTTTTCTATGCAACAGCTGATTTTTTTCGTGATTTCAGGTTTGATCCCTCAATAAAATATGTTATAATGACCTCCATTCGGCTTATTACAGTCTATACGCGTAACCCTGTAGAGTGAACAAAAGGTTACCCAGAGTGAACCACATCTCGCTCATGCAGTCCGCCACTCCCCGGCGCATGTCTCCGTATATCTTCACTATAGTCTGCCGGCGTGCTGCGTTCAACGTCTCCAGTTGTAATGGCGGCGCGGTGGCGACGCAAGCGCACGCGTCGAACCACAGCCGGACTTGCGCCTGCGTCGCTGTCACGGCTTCACTGTCAGCCTCTTCAGTCTGCAGTCGGTCGCGGAGCGTGCTCGATAACAGACTAGAAAGCAAGAAAATAGAAGCATTATTACTCACTAGCCATGGAAGCATGTGTGCTTTGCAAACTGACTGCACCTGGTTCGATCCTCGGCCCTGCACCAATGACTTATTTAGTACATAAGTAAATTACGTGCAGTCGATGCCACCGCTCAACAATAGTGAAGGAAAACATCGTGAGGAAACCGGTATGTCGGTTGGAAGCGGCCTGCATCCAGCGTGTCCCTGCGGTCTTTTTCAGGTCGTTCGTCCATCTTGTGGGTGGTCTCCATTTGAAAACCTTTCGGGCCCATCGGCCATATGTTCTGTGTGATATATGCCCTGCCCACTGCCACTTCAATTTGCTAATCCGGTGGGCTATGTCGGTAACTTTCGTTCGTCTACGGATCTCCTCATTTCTGATTCGATCTCGTAGACAAACCCCGAGCATAGCCCTGTCCAAAGCTTGTTGTGCGACTTTAAGCTTACTTATGAGGCCCATAATGAGAGACCACGTTTTAGTGCCGTATATTAAATATTGGCAACACTTCCCGTGCATGTAACTTATTTTCATCTTACAAACCTGAGTGCATGAAGCATTATATGCAACTGTGCTGTTAGCATATCAGCCCAGTGAGGCTTGAAGATGGGCTTCCTTAGCAAAGCGAGAAGCAAGTCCAGTGCATCGGAGACCAGCGAGCTTGGCCCCCCGTACGATTCCACCTCCAGCGCCTTCACGACCATCTTATACTGGTCCAAGGTCATTTGGCGGACCATGTCGAGTAGGACTGAGACCATTCGACGCTGGAAATAAGGTGACAATCTCACTATTTAAATGTTATAGACCATTCAAAAATAAGGAGACAATCTCTTTTTTTTAAAGTTATACACAATTAAAAAGTAAGGAATATTACAGACAATGAAAAAGAAAGGTTTCAATATCACTATTTAAATGTTACAGAGCACTCATAAATAAGGATCTCACTATTTATATGATACAGACTATTATAAAGTACGGTAAAATCTCACTATTTAAATGTAACAGACAATAAAAAGTTGCTTTCACTGTATCAAGCATAAGTTCGGTCGTGCATGGAGTACTGCTCTCACCTTTGGGATGGATCAGCTAAGTATCAGCTTGGGGCTTTAGAGTATATCGAAAAGCGTGCCAAGAGGCTCATCGACAATGAATCCCTGGTTAAGACTAAGCTTCTAATTCCTTCCTGCCCATTTTTCTATCGGACTGCCAGAGCGGGCACAAAAAATCGACACCGCTTTATGGTTGCTATTCCGAAAACCCGAACGAAGCGCTTTGATTCCACTTTTATTGTGCGAACTGCTAGTCTGTGGAATGCGCTGCCTGAATGGGTGTTCCCCGATAGATACAATCTGGGTGTCTTCAAATCACGAGTGAATCGGTTTCTTCTAGGCAAGCGTGCTCCACCGTAGACCGCATCATCGCTTAACATCAGGCGAGTTGGCGGTCAAGCGCAAGCCTATTATATATTTTTAAAAAAAGGGGTCAATCTCACTATTTAAATGTTACAGACCATTAATATATAATGAGACAATCTCACTACTTAAATGTTACAGACAATTAAAAAGTAAGGTGGCAATCTCAGTATTTAAATGTTACAGACAATTAAAAAGTAAGGTGGCAATCTCAGTATTTAAATGTAACAGACAATTAAAAAGAAAGGTGGCAATCTCACTATTTAAATGATAAGACAATTCAAAAATAAGGTGTCAACCTCACTATTTAAATGTTACAGACAATTAAAAAGTAAGGTGGCAATCTCAGTATTTAAATGTTACAGACAATTAAAAAGTAAGGTGGCAATCTCAGTATTTAAATGTTACAGACAATTAAAAAGTAAGGTGGCAATCTCAGTATTTAAATGTTAGAGACAATTAAAAAGTAAGGTGGCAATCTCAGTATTTAAATGTTACAGACAATTAAAAAGAAAGGTGGCAATCTCACTATTTAAATAATAAGACAATTCAAAAATAAGGTGTCAACCTCACTATTTAAATGTTACAGACAATTAAAAAGAAAGGTGGCAATCTCACTATTTAAATGATAAGACAATTCATAAATAAGGTGTCAACCTCACTATTTAAATGTTACAGACAATTTAAAAGAAAGGTGGCAATCTCACTATTTAAATGATAAGACAATTCAAAAATAAGGTGTCAACCTCACTATTTAAATGTTACAGACAATTTAAAAGAAAGGTGGCAATCTCACTTTTTAAATGATAAGACAATTCAAAAATAAGGTGTCAACCTCACTATTTAAATGTTACAGACAAGTATAACCAAGTAGTAGTATAGTAAAAGTATAACCAAAATTGACATTAAAAAAAAAAAAAAATACAGTGGAATTAATAACCTCTTTTTTTTTAAGTCGGTTAAAAATAACTTACCACAAGCGCTTCGTCAGTGTGAGTTTCCTCCATGACCATAGACGAGGCAGTTTTCAACACGGTGGGTAAGAGCCGTATCGCCAGGTCTCCGAGGTCGTTCTCAACTGGGCCCACGTCTTCTCTGGATAGTAGTGACATGACTTCCCCCAGGGTTTCCACACAAAGCTCCACCTGGACGGATACTTTATTTGTTGAGGGATACGGTTGGATATCGAATAAAGCAGTTTAAATGTGTTTTGAAGAAGGTTAGGTTAAGAAGTCGGATAGGATATGGAAATGACAATTTTTTCAACTTTATTCCTTGAGGCGTAAGGTTTATAGTCGGATAGTAGGTGCAGGGAAATATAAATAGTTTCAAATAGACAAGATACGTCAAATATAATTCAAAAGTAAACATATTTTGATGATTCAGACAAGGGTTAAGGTCACATGTTAATTTTTTTATGCCATATGTGGCAAACAAGCAGACGGGCCGCCTGGTAAGCAGTTAGATAGTTTTTAGGGTTCCGTACCCAATAATAAATAATGGTCAAGTGCGAGTCGGTGACAAGTTTATTTTCGTCACCATGTTATAACTGGTAATTTCGTTATTGAATTTTGTAGTGTTACGGAACCCTCAGTGCGCGAGCCCGACTCGCACTTGGCCGGGTTATTTTGTTTTGATTGAAAGGTGACTTGATCAGTTGTTACTTGAATTAGCTTATGTACAGCCGTTTGAAGATAATCAGCTCTTTTATCGTTTTTATTCACGGACCGGTAAGCGCAGCGTAGGATGTCCACCCACAAGATGGACGGACTAAAAGAGACCGCAGGGAAACGCTGGGTGCAGACCGCTTCTAACTGGCCCTTTTGGAGATCGATGGGGGAGGCCTATGTCCAGCAGTGGACATCCTATGGCTGAAATCATGAAGATGATCGTTATTTTTTTACATTTTCAATTTGTACTTGATGTGTATGCAGTGTATGAGTGTATTTTGTCTATTTGAAATCTGAACATTTGTGCTTTATAACTTTAATCATTTTTATAGAATGAAATATGTGTATCTTTAGATTCTTCAGATTCTTCTTCTTAAAACGCCATACCTTATACGCATCGAATCAGCTGCATGAAATTAAAACATTATTAAATCTTATGTACACATTTACAATTTATTCAAATTGGTGAAATAAAGACGAATGTGTGTTACAAAATTTGGCGTGGAAAAGCTTAAGAGAAAAACTAACGCTTCGCAAACCTTGAAACGGGTCAAAGTAGCGCGGCGGCACACTGCAAGCGGATTAGAGCAGAAATGGCGCGGTTTGAAAACGTTTATTATACACTTTAATGTGGACGCCAGGATTTAAGCAGCACTGCTTTTGATCAGAGGCCTTACAGCTAGCTCTTAACACGGGCTCGAAACTGCGCAGTGCAGAAAACCACGCGAACGTGAACCTTACGCGCAGCGATACGGTTCGCGCAAATTTTCGCATCACCTTAACAGAATCGCTTTAAACAGGTAGCCGTAAGCCCCTGCTTTTCTGCCGCACTGCTTACTCCGCTCAGTGTGGCGAAGCCTTAATAAGCATTGCATTAAAGAAATTAAATTAGCGTAAATTTACAGCAAAACGTCTGAATTTTGATGGAGATTACAGAAAATGAATATAATCTGAGACACGTTTTATGTTACTAAATCAGCAAATCTGCACTCTGGACTTTTAAACACACAACTAATTGTTTGAAGACGCCCACTTTGCATTTATCTCTAAAACTGACTTCTAACAGCAATACTAAATCTATTTTAGAATGAAAAATTTGTGTTTTATCTACTTTTGGTTTTAAAACAGTGTACATTTAAAACTCTGAATGCAGGCCGCTTCCAACCGGCCCTTTTGGAGATCGATGGGAAAGGCCTATGTCCAGCAGTGGACATCCTACGGCTTAATGATGATGATGGCATTTAATTTGGCTTTTCATTCTGCATATAAAACATTACTTCAGCGGAACAATAAACATTAAATTCCGGGGAAAAATAATAGTAAATATTATACGGACAATTTAAAAGGTTGCTTCTATAGGTACGGTTATGACAAGCGATGCTAGCATCATCATCCTTTTTCTGCCTTCCTCACCACAGATGAAGAGATAACGATTTTGCGACAAGCAAACCTTGCCGAAGCAGTACTCTGGGAGATACGCTATCCGATGAGAAATTGGAGGGTGCGAATACCAGCCCCGGTGCGAATACCCACCCCGGTTTGAACCGAGCAGCACGCGGGCGCATTGACACTAATCAGTAGTCCCGGTTTAAGTTGCGTATCCACCAGAAATGGACCATGATCCAATAAAGCAAGGTCTGCTATTCCGGAAGTGACACAAACCTACATCGCTGTCCAGTTGCCATTTCTAAATTGGAAAAAGTCGAGGAAAAGATCGACCAATAGGATCGCTTCATTCCGTCTCGCCACCTAAAGTAGCTAACAGACGTGACGGACTTGGCTGACGGACCGCCGTCCAACCAACGGAAGATAAAGAGAAAATTGACTCTTTCGCTCCTGTTGGTTGGACGGTGGTCCGTCAGCCAAATTAACACATCAGTTAGTACTATAAAAGGAGGCAATCGAAGGAAAAATCGACCATAGAAGCCTCCTATTGGTCGATTTTTTCCTTGAGCACCGCTCAGCTTTCTCGTACATCTCAGGTGGATAAGCAATCTTATTCTAACGCGTCTGATTCGAGCTGTCCATCTCTGTCTTGCGCGGTTCATTAGAGCGCATACCTAAATATTTAAAAAGTACATACGAGTGAGTGTCGCAGATTTGGTACATAAAACGCGTTATTATGTATGAGTGTGTGTATGTGTGTGTGTATACATACGATCTGTCGCTGATTGTTGTGGTCGTGCAGCTGGTGCTCGTGCGCGCCGAGCATGCGCGCCGCCTTGCCAACTGAGCGCGACTTGAGCGCCGCCGAGCGGTCCCACTGATCCACACACCGTACAACTCGCGTGCGCTCGATGGACGCTACATTATGTGGTATTACGACAGATACGGAACATTTCACGACTTAGTTGTTAACGCGGTCACGACCGCAATGGATCAGTTTGGAAGTACGTTGACAATCGGAACTGATCAGTTTATAAATACGTTGACGATCCGACTGGGTCAGTTTGGAAGTACACGTAATAGATCAGTTGGAAGCACGTTGACAATCAGAATGGATCAGTTTGGAAGTACGCGTAATAGATCAGTTGGAAGTACTATGACAATCGGAATGGATCAGTTTGGAAGTACGTTAAGAACCAGAACGTTAATAGTGCGTTGACGACTGGAATAGCCCGTAGCGCGTTCACGACCGAAACTGATCAGTTGGTAGCGAATTAAACTTAGTAAAGAGCTATTAAGTGAACAGATGTCTTATTATGGATGATTCGGATCGTGATCGCGATCGCGTGCCATCTCACTTACGCACGTGGTGCGAGTAAGTAGATGCGAACGGGACGGCATGCACTCTCGATCACAAACAAACTTCTATAATAATGCCGCAGTATACCACATCGTCGTAATACCACATTAATTTTCGAA
This sequence comes from Agriopis marginaria, assembly GCA_932305915.1. Classification (NCBI taxonomy): domain Eukaryota; kingdom Metazoa; phylum Arthropoda; class Insecta; order Lepidoptera; family Geometridae; genus Agriopis; species Agriopis marginaria. The sequence goes on along the minus strand of OW029914.1, from coordinate 10,772,350 downwards.
CATCGGGCATACGTCAAAAGCGTACTACATCAATATGACTGATAATTGACTAAACACTACACTTTCTAATAAACGTCAAACGTCACTGTTTTTATAAATAATAATGATTTTATTCACCATTAGTTACGTTTTAAATTATATTCTGACATAGAATTAGTTTATTAAATCATTGAACACAACATCGTGTAGCTTCAGCAACGATCAGTCAATTCACTCGCAAACTGTCACTTTGACAGCTGCCATACTGACAGATCAGTCAAAGTGACAGCTCACGAATGACACATGCAACACATCAAGAGTTTGCACACAATTTAGTGGTCAACAAGCGACATCTATAGCTCGCTTTTTATTATTTTCAAAGAACATCATAAGTAAAAACAATTACAAAATCGTTGCAATGTTATTTTCATTAAAAAAAATACTGGATTATTAAAGTTTTTTGTAGAAAGAGCATGAGTAAATGTAGATATTTAAAAAAAGGTAGAAATAATAAGTATTTTAAATAGATAATACAAGAAAATACACAGAAATAAGACTCCTTCTAAAGACAGAGACAGTGTTAGTATAGAAATCACACAAACAAACAACAGTATTAGCACAAAATCCTAAAAAAAACAGACTAGTAACTACAACCATTGTTATAATATAAATTAAAAAAAGTATTTAATTAAACTCTCAAAAAAATTACCTACTTACTTTCTCTGTGATTATTATATTTTTAGCATTGTTAGTTTAAGGTTTTATAAATATTTTGCGTGTAAATAAAATTCTAGTAAAATAAAAAATAAAAAAATACTAAAAGAATCAATATAATTTATCTTTTTGAAGATTAAACTGCTAATAATTACAATTTAGGCTAAATTTGCAAAAAAATTGTTGTACGATTTTGGTGATACATTAGTATAGTAATGATCAATATAAAAAACTGACTTTAACTTCTTTTGTTAGTGCTCGACAAAATTATTGTTAATGCCAAATTAACAGGCGCTTAAAAATTACCGAGCCAAAAATTTATGAAATTTTTGTGGGACCAAAAACCTCGCGAACTTCTCTACAATTTACATAATATAAAAACTAACGTAAATTGGTCCACACAATTGAGAACTAAGAGAAGACTACGAAAAAAAGCTGAAAAACAAATAACAAAAAAAAAATGCTAAAAAGATTAATTACGCCATTGCCGAAATAAAAATCCGACGTCGCTTACCAACAGGCGAGTTGGTGGTCAAACGCGAACTTATCCGCGATAAAAAAAACTCAATGTACGTATTATTGTAAGTAATTTAACTTTAATATGAAATTTCTCCTTCTGCCTTATAGTGGGACAACATAACTACATACTGACAGGAACACTACATGCGAGGTAACACACAAAATTAACACACAAAAAAATAGACAACTCACTTTGAACGTTTGAGAAAAATTATGTACATACAGAATGATTCCTGGATAACTGGAAGACGAAAGGTGGTTATTGTTTTATCATCGTGAACGACTATTACAACCCTGAAAAATGAATAAAAAAAATTGCTGTGTCATAAAAAAAAAACCTTTATTGACACTAGACAAACCCGATGGCTAATATCAGCAATTTTCTTCGAATATTCAAGGTTGGTGTCCTAGTAAAAGTTGTTTAGAATGATAAGTAGGTACAATGGCCCTCTTTTGAGTTAATACCTTTTCCAGAGAATCACCCTGTATTACTCAAATATTTATAATTAATTATTCAATTTTGTTTACAAAGCTTCAACCTGTTGCTATCGAAAGTAGTTTTATTATTAAAATTATACCAGATTACGGCAGTACCACTGCCAAGTTAGGCAGCGCATTTTTAAAGTTAGAAATTAATTCAGTCTATTGTTCAAAACTGAGTCATCTTGTTCATGTTTCGTATGAGTTAGTAAATATTATTATAGATACACATAATATAATGGTAATATAAAAGTGTAGTGTCAAATGCGTATAACGTAGATTACTTGTGATAATTACGTGAAAATGATTTAACTAATTCTAATTTTTCAGTGAAGTTAGGGAAAAATCACAATTTGTGTGCATATCTCAAGTTGCGGGTGCGATTTGTCAAAAATTATGCTTAAATAAAAATGTTAAAATTTATCTTTCACACAATCTCTAAGTGGTAGTTTATTTACAATAAAAAAAAAATACCTAAGTAAAAGCTAATAATTGGAACATGCAATAATCAGGCGTAAATATTTGCTCTGTAGAGCAAGGATGCTTTGTGCATATTCTCAAACTTGGATGTCACACTACCGTATTTTCAATGGAGTTAACTTAGCTATCCAACTGAGTAAATCAATTTTAGATAAATCCATTTATAGAGATTGTATTAAAGATTAACATTGTTAAATAAAATATTGTTAGTAACCATTTTTAGCATCCCACAACCATGCCAATGTTGAATAACACAATACTTAATATAATGAGAGCCTTTCAAAGAGAAATAGTTCTTGCTATTTCGATAGATGGCTATAAAACCGCATCTATATTTTAAGGTATGTTACAAAGGAAACTTTTGTCCTAAGTTTCCTTTTGAGGTTTATTCCCAAATAACTCATAGCACCAAAGTGGAGTAAACCGGATGGAAGCCATGAAAAGCTCTTATGTTCTACGCCATATACACACTAATTATAAAATTATAAGTTGATCCTTTATTAACATTGCAGCTATTTGCATGAATACACGCCTAGTATAATGGTAATAAAACAATTAGTGTGTCATATGAAAAAATTACAATATTAGTAGTGGTAAAGTTTCGAAATGTCAGTTGAAAACGTTCCGACTATTCTTATGCTTTTTATTTCCCCTGATTCACATCTGTCTCGCGCACATTGTGACGTACAATAATTTTAAAATAAAATAGATAATTATCCGAACCTGACTACCGGAAAACTGGGGATTGAAAAATGATAAATTTTTTGACCGGTTTACTATAGAGATTGATTTCAGACTGGTTTTCTCAACGAGCTCGCTGAACTTGGTTGACTCATTACCGTGGCAATCGTGTAATAATAATATCATCGACATTTGGAAACTCATTCGAATTGGGAATTTAGTTCTAAAATTAGAAATCACCCCGTACAGCTTGCTTGCATAGATATATAAATAAATACAATAACATGAACCATGCGTTACTTTGGCAAATTTTCCCAAAACTGTTTGTTTTACGAATAACTAGTGTATTTCCGCTTCAATGTCGAGCTAAATACAATAAGGATAAAGGAATATACATTACTAATTTGTTTCAGATTTTTGTTTCGGTGTCGGTATATACAGGGTTACGCGGAAAGGGAAGACTGTTATAAAACCGTTTTAAACTATCACGGTTGTTCACTAAAATTATATGATAGTATAAGTATATATCTACATAGTATAAATTGAAGTCGCTTTCCGCGTCTGTCTGTCTGTCTGTATGGCCGCTAACTCCTCCTAAACCACGCAACGGATTTTGATGCGGTTTTCACCTTCAGTTAGATATATTTTCAAGGAAGGTTTATATATATATAACTAACGACCCGCCCCGGCTTCGCACATTAATTGCACCCGTGCAAAACCGGGCGGGCGGATCGCTAGTATAATATAATAATAGTATAAGTGTTTGATATGAGTTCCAGTGATAATCGTAGCAAAAGACTAAGAAAGAGGGTAGATTGTCATGTCTGCACCTAACTTTTTAACTGTTCGACCAACCACCCGCATTTTTCGGTCTTCACATGAACATGGTGCATGTAACTGCTCTGAAATATCGGGAACTCATTCCACAACCTTGCCACGGTAAATATCCCGTAAATAATCATATAATTTAAGACTATAGTACAATTATCGTACTTATCATTATGAACAACTTTTACTATGGGACCAACCCCGCAATCACGAAAAAATATCAGCTGTTTCATACATTTTGCAGAATGTGATTGACCGTTTTCTATGGAACAGCTGAAATTTTTCGTGATTGCGGAGTGGTTCCCACAGTAAAAGTTGTTCACAATGACAATATAACCACTTGACTGCTCATCCTTTACCTCGCATGAGGCAAAGGTTCTAACATTTCAACCTAAACTATTTCGAGCGGGGCCAATCTAGGCGCGAATTGAATGAATGACTTCTCCAATCACAAGCGTCGAGTCGCGTAGAGTCTCGTTGCGTCGAATCACAAGCTGCCCCCCGCGAACGTCGGTCGCGGCATCATTTTGCAAAAGGGAATTTTGACTACATGCGCGATCAAGTGGATTATTATCTTTGGTTGTTCATAATTATTATTTTGGGTATACCCCTTATAGAATAAACCCTTAGAACCCTTTCGGCTTAGTATACTCTTTTCACGTAACCCAGTATTATTATAGTTGTATTTGTCCAATGTAATTTCTAGTGTGAACAATAAAGATCTACCTATCAAAAGTATTTTTCAGATTATTAAATTTTTGGTTGAAGTAAGGATAAATTAGATTATTTAATTATCCTAATTAAAAAAATAATTTATCCTTTATTCCTTATTAATTATTATACTTTATGTACGACATGAATCGGAAATACACTAGAGATTCGCCTAAGAAACAGTTTTGACTTTAGAAAAGTCCACTTTACCGTCATGCTACACTGAACCGTATCGTCAACGACATACATGTGCTAATCGGGCGGCATGCATCGGCGTGCTGTGCTTACCTCGGGTCGAGTCGCCACGAACACTGCCGGAGACCTTATGCGGGTGACGGTAGGTCGAGAATTTAATGGCAAACACTTTTAGTACAAGACCTTTTTTTAAGACTAATTATTTGCCGTTTAAAACTGTCTTCGACGGATTATACTGGTTTTCTCTATAGTAATACGAAAGAGAAAACGTAAGTGCAAACAGTGATTTAAACTTTTTGGTTATAGAAGTTTTGTTACTTATTCCATTGAAATAAATTCTCGTCCTACCCTCACATTTGCTGGGACAATACAAGGTGACATAAACACGAACACAAAGTGACATTGGTGCGTACATACCATTCTACACGTGGTCACACAGGACAGACAAAATACGACTTTATTCCATTCAAAAATTACGAAAATCGAGCTAGAATTGCATGTACTGGCCAAAAGGTATCGACTAAACCAGCGCGTGAGCAAGCCTAACTTATTTAGCTTTTATTGAAAAATCAGAGATGGCGCTTTATGCTACTTTTTCGAAGCTGATTTTTGAATGAAATAAAGTTTAATGTTATTTACTTTTATAGCTAGTGACATAAATTATATGAATAACAATGGATTACAAAAAAATACAGTTTTTAATGCTTAACTGTTTATCAAATGATTTAAAAAAGTTTTTTTTTTAACTGGCCCTTAAATTGTGTACAAGAGCACTTGGCAATATTGCAAAAACATCAAAATAAACTTTAAATTTTCAAGTCTAGATATGAAACAAAGAATTTTAAATTTCACATTATGTTTTTTGTCAACTAAAAACTCGAATGTAATAATTCCAAAAACTATTGAAAACAATCACAAATATATTTTTTAACAAATTAACGGGGTGCTTGTGGAACAAAAGATTCAAAACCATTATTTTTTTTTGCTGCAACTTCTCTTTATCCGTAATCTTGTCTACAAAACCCCTATCCAAGGTTAGCCGGAAGAGATTAATCTTAGCTATAAGACCGCCACTGTACTGCGATTTTCCAGTTTTCCTGAGTTTTAATTGACTTTTTTTTTTACAAGCTATGGAAAGAGCTAGGCTCTGCGTTAGATGGGGCACGCTTGCCTGGAAGAAACTGATTCACTCGCGATTTTCAGACACCCAAAATGTAACTAACTGTGGAATGCTCTGCCAGAATAAGACTAGCAGTTCGCACAATAAAAGTGGAACAACGTTAGTTTTTTTTTTAAATCTTTACTAATATTATAATGAGGAAAGATTTGTTTGTTTGTTTGCATTGAATAGGCTCCGAAACTACTGAGCCGATTAGAAAAATTCTTTCACTGTTGGGAAGCTACACTATCCGCTGATAACATAGGCTATATTATATTTACAAAAAAAATAAAATAGGGAACTTTACTAAAACTCCAATAATATAACCCAAGGTGTAAAAAAATAAGATTTACAATTTTAACTTTGCGTGTTTGACACTTCTTAGAGAAGACAACGTCTGTCAGGTCAGCTAGTATAGAATAAGTGGCAAACTAGCTACGGGCCACCTGATGGTAAGTGGTCACCGCTGCCTATAGATACCTACAATACCCGGGGCATTGTCAGTGCGTTGCCTACCTTTGAGGACTCTATTCACCCTTCGTTTGAAGCAGTCCACATTATACTTCGGAGGAAAAACCGAAGGTGGTAAGCCATTCCACAACTTACAGGTATGTGTTGAAACAATCGATCAAATCGAACAGTGCGAGACTTCCACGCATCTATAATGTGCGGATGGCATTTCTGGCGATAGCGGCCGGTTCGGTGGTAAAACCGTGATGGAGGGATAAGGTCAAAAAGTTCATCAGAGCATTCCCCGTTATAATATCTATAGAACAAGCTGAGCGAACCAACGTCTCTGCGCAAGTAAGTCTAATATACCTACCTATCCTAATACAAGCCGTACCTATCCTAATATAAGCCGTGGTAGCCCATTTGGGAGACCGCTAGACTTGAAAGCGAGGTCGCGGGTTCAAACCCCGGGCCCGTACCAATGAGCTCTTTAGAGTTTATGTACGGATTTTTCATACCACTGGCTTTTCGGTGAAGGAAAACATCGTGAGGAAACCTGCATACGCACGGAGAAGGAATATGGGCGTATGTGAATCCACCAATCCGCACTGGGCCAGCGTGGTGGATATGGCCCAATCACTCTTTTGGGGGTAGGCTAAAAGGCTGTTAAGGACTGTTAAAAGGCTGATTATGATGATGATGATCCTAATACAAAGTTCCACAAGCACCTAAATGAGCCCCCCGTCAGACTCACCTCAGCCTTGTCCCGGAGCAGAGCCCGGAGCGTGGCGGCCAGGTGCGGCAGCAGCACGGGGCGCGCGGGCGGCGCCAGGCACAGCGGCCCCTTCACCAGCTCCAGCAGCGCCAGCATGCGCTGCTTGCTGAGCCGCCCCAGCGGCAGCGCCTCCAGCGCGCGCACCACGTACCTCCTGCACACACGACAAAACTAATCTAGTAATAACAAGCTTTTGCTTGCAATACTTGATAAAAATATATATAATTATGTACGTATATCAGTCTCTGGCAGCCATAGTACAAGCTTTGCTTAGTTTGGGGTCACGTGACCGTGTGTACAAAAATGCCCGGACTATTTATTTATTATTATTATTAGTTTTATCTTTGGACGGCTCAGCCCCCTGATCCATATCCAAGTAGACACAAGTCGACCTACCTTGCATGTCATATCTCTTGATCGTCACCTCGCCTGATGTTAAACGTTGATGCGGTGTACTATGGAATACGCTTGCCTATAATAAACTGATTCACTCGCGATTCGAAGACACCCAGATTTAAAAGATAAGCAATATTGGTAACACTATGGGTTCAATCTTTTACCTGCGAGACATTTACAACTGATTCTATACTTTATGCCTTACTAGCGACCCGCCCGCCCGGCTTCGCACGGGTGTTATTTACGTGCGAAGCCAGAGTGAATCGCTAGTTATGTATATAAACCTTCCAGGAAAATGTATCTAACTGATAGTGAAAACCGCATCAAAATCCGTTGCGTGGTTTAGGAGTTAGCGGACATACAGACAGACAGACGCGGAAAGCGACTTTAATTTATACTATGTAGTCTATAGTCTAAGTCTATACTTTATGCCTTACTAGCGACCCCCGCCCACCCGGCTTCGCACGGGTGTACTTTACGTGCGAAGACAGGGCGGATCGCATCTAACTGATGGTGAAAACCGCATCAAAATAACTACTTAAACTAACTTAAAACTTAAAATAACTAACTACTCAGCCGGCAAGACAAGTGAAGTACAATGTGACTCACGCTAGATCCGTGTCCGGGTAGACCTTGACCGCGTGCGGCACAGCGTGCGGCAGGTACTTGAGGGCAGATCCCTGGCAGGTCAGCGCGTGGTCGCCGCACTGCATCAGCCACACCAGGGCTGCTAACAGGCTCTGCGTAACACACAATTTTTTATTTACTTATAACATTTTAAATAAGTAACATCTTAACCTGTAAGCGCAGCGTAAGACGTCCACCTACAAGATGGACATACGACCTAAAAGACACCCCAGGGAAACGCTGGATGCAGGCCGCTTCCAACCGGCCCTTTAGAAGATCGATGGGGGAGGCCTATGTCCAGCAGTGGACATCCTATGGCTGAAATAATGATGATGATGATGAACATCTTAAGTAGTCTTTAAAGGTTGGCAACATTTGTGATGCCCCTGGTGTAAAAGATATCCATAGAAAACGATGTTTGCTTTCCAGGCACTCACGATGTCGTCGGTCCATCTAGTGGGACGCATATCTACGCTGCGTCTTCCGGTTCGTAGTCTCCACTCAAGAACCTTTTTTCCCCATCGGTTATCGGTTCTTCGAGCGATGTGGCCTGCCCATTGCCACTTCAATTTAAATTTTACTAGCCATATCGGTGACTGGATCTTTGGCGAATATCCTCTTTCCGGATTCTATCGCGCAAAGAACTCCGAGCATAGCTAGCTCTTCATTGCCCGCTATACGACTCTGAGTTTTTTCAAAAGATTAGCAGTTACGGACCACGTCTCATTTCCATATGGCATTACTGGCATAACCCATTGGTTGCACTCCAACGCAACCGGTATTTTAAAAACCCACCTTTTTATGTTGTTCACTTTCTCTATCAAAATCCAGAAAAAAAAAAGAAAAAAAAAACTGAGTACCTTTTTCTAACAATAACTTTTTTCATAAACTTGCTACCTCCATCAACTTGCCAGTACCTCCATCAATTCACTGCTTTCACTAACCCACCTTATTTTTCACCTCGCCTCCTACACCGACTCACCTCAAACAGTCTCTTGAACTCTGCGTCCGCGGCGATATCTCCGAGCGCGCTCCGCAGCTGCCGGCTCCGTACTATGATACGCACGAGGCTCTCGATACACTTCATGCACATGAGGAGTCGCTTGAGCGCGGCTTCGCTCGCGTTCGCACTCCGTATCACCCACACCATCACCGCGATTAGGTTTCTGAAAGAGCAACTTTGATTGTAGAGCTGATCGAAATGGTTTGGTTGATAACGAGTATTCCTTCTATTCCGGAGGACAATAATACTGAAGTTATATGTTTTTTTATTTTTTATTATTATAAATAGGCTTGCGCTTGGCCACCAACTCGCCTGATGTTAAGCGATGATGCGGCCTACGATGGCGCACGCTTGCCTAGAAGAAACCTATTCACTCTCGACTTGAAGACACCCATATTGTAACTATCGGGGAACACCCACTCAGGCACCGAATTCCACAGACTAGCAGTTCGCACAATAAATGTGGAATGAAAGCGCTTCGTACGGGTTCTCGGAATATCAACCATAAAGCGGTGTCGATTCTTTATTCTTTTCATTCGAGCTGAGCCATTGAGTCATTGTAGCTGAGTCGGGAGTTCATTCCACAACCTTACCACGGTAAATATCATATAACTTTAGTGAACAACCGTGATAGTTTATAACAGTGAATAATACTGAATTCAAATTCCCTTCAAAGAACCCGTACGAAGCGCTTTGATTCCACATTTATTATGCGAACTGCTAGTCTGTGGAATTCGCTGCCTGTGTAAGAATCGACACCGCTTTATGGTTGATATTCCGAGAACCCGTACGAAGCGCTTTGATTCCACATTTATTATGCGAACTGCTAGTCTGTGGAATTCGCTGCCTGTGTATACACAGGCAGCGATCAGGCAGGGTTCTCGGAATATCAACCATAAAGCGGTGTCGATTCTTCGTACCCACTCTCAAGATTTGATTGTTTGTTTATTTGTTCCCCGATAGTTACAATCTGGGTGTCTTCAAGTCGAGAGTGAATAGGTTTCTTCTGGGCAACCGTGCTCCATCGTAGGCCGCATCATCGCTTAACATCAGGCGAGTTGGCGGCCAAGCGCAAGCCTATTAATAATAAAAAAAAATAAAAAAAATACTTTCTTCTTTATAATATTAGTATAGAAGTATAGATAAATAAACCAGCCAAGTGCGAGTCTGGCTTGGCCACTCACGGAGCCCTCAGTGCGCGAGCCCGACTCACACGGCCGGTTTTATTTGAATAACTTACTCATAAGCGAGTGCGTCGCAGAAGCTCTCGTCTATGTATTTGTGCAGCACGGGCTGGAAGTGCTGGTACTTGTGGTCCGCCACCAGGGAGATGACGCGCAGCAGGCAGTCCAGCACCAGCACGCCGTAACTAGACTCACAGTAGCTGGTCTGCTCCTCTTCCACCTGTGGGACGAGTACGGAATATTGTTTTACAATGTTCTATAACGAAGGTTACCGACATAGCCCACCGGATTAGCAAGTTCAAGTGGCAGTGACCAGGGCACATAGCACGCAGAACAGATGGCCGATGTGGTCTCCATTCGGGGGTACGGGGGCCCCCCTTTCGTTTTTACTTTTTGACTTTTTTATTATTTGTTAGTTAATCCGCCGTAACTTTAAATATTCTGTGAAAATTTCAAATGGCTATCTATTACGGTTCGAAAGATACAGCCGTTAATAGGTAGGACAGACAGACGGACAGACGGACGGACGGACAGACATCGTAGGCTTAGTAATAGGGTCCCGTTTTTACCCTTTGGGTGCGGAACCCTAAAAAAGAAACACCCCGGCACAAAATAATTCCTAATATTATTATATATTTTAAACATGTTTTAGTGCCTAAACACTTAGGTACTATTTATTGATGTAAATTGTGCTTTTATGCTTTAATGCATAAAATGTTAAGTAGCATTAAAAAATAATTAAAAATGAGTCTAGCACAAATGATTCATAGTTATGCACCATATCATTAGTTGTATGTTATATTATTATATACCTATACTTATTTAAATATCATGTTTTACAAAGTATCCTTATTAATCAACTTTTGGTTATTAAATGACTGTTAGAGGCGAATGTAGCCCGAGAAGTCATATATATTTATGTTATCTACAATTATTAGACCGTGTCTGTTTTGTTTTGGACCCGGGTATGTCCTAAAACTGCGACCAGAACCGCCGGAGGATGGGCAGCAGCGTCCTATTAGTACACGGTGAACGTACTGCGATCCTCAAGCCGCCTGCCAAGCGTGGGGATTATGGCAATACCCCTCTCTAAAAGGGAGGTCTTTGTTCAGCAGTGGACGTTTACTGGCTGATGATGATGTGTGTGTGTGTGTCTGTTTTGTAAGAATGTATGTATAAGAATGATACATAAAGAACTTTTAAAAATCAAATCAAAAACCCCGGCAAAGCCCGCCCTCACCTGTGCCGTGTTACAAGTACCTGCGTGAGTATGTTGAAGAGTGCGTCCAGTATGTCTTGCAGGAACTTGACGAGCTCCTCGTGCGGCGCGCCCGCGAGCCGCGCCAGCGCCGCGCGCAGTCCGCCCTCCGCGCGCGCCGTGCCCCACTTCAGCACGCCCAGAATCTCCTCTGGAACAATGGTACAGTGCTATCTAATATGATCGATTGCCCTTCACTATTGTCTCGGATAGGTCTTGTGACTCCTCTACGCTCAGCTCCTCGTAGACATAATTTTCGGCTGTATGCTCCACGATACGAAACTAATTATCGTAAAAATTCATTCTATATTCGCACCTTTAATAAATTTCAATAGCAACTATTCAACCAACGTTGACTTATTTAAGATGAGGCATAATACTTTAAAAAATACAATTTCCAAAAAATTATATGACACATTAAAAGTGGATTTTAAGAACATTCAATTTGTAATATGTTTTATATATTTGTAATTTGTAAGTAATATTTTTTTTCTTTCTGGTAACTAATTTATTATCTGTCGAATGTTTGTTTTCCAATTACTATTTATCTATCCAGGCCCTAGTTGGTGTTGCAACGGGGCATTTACACTATTTCTAGTTTGTATTAGTGAAAACATGTTTTTGGCTTTTGTGTAACTGTTTATCTCATATCAACTGTATTAATTAGCAGCTGTATGTTTTCCTTGTAAAATAAAATAAAATAAAAATAAAATGCAACAGGATGCAGCTTAGGCATGCTTCCCACTAGATGGACCGACGACATAGTTTGAGTCGCTGGCATCCAGTGGATACAGATGGCAGGCCGTCGTTCAGTGTGAAGGTTAAGAGCCTCTTATACCAAATTTGACGGTATTAAATCAATTTTATTCAGTAAAATTACAATATTTGAGCTGGAAAAAAATACATGTCACAGATACATCTGTGTTTGAGTTTATGATTTGGTTCAAAACACGATAGAATAAACTTTCCTCGATCAAAAAAAAATCTGAAACAAAGTCGACTCAGTTTATTTATTTCATTTTATGCTCTAATGAAAGCTCGTAACAACCTGGAAATTGCATGTACTGACAGGCAATTTTATTCAACATTCTTTTATTTGGATATATTTTTGATAGTGAATAGTAGTTTTTTAGTAAAATTAAAAGCGTAAAAAGGACGCGAGAATTTTGGCGCGCCGCGTTCAGTGCCGCGCCGAGGTCGGACCTATGCTCGTTTTTGTCGTTGCACTCCTCCCGCGGGCGTCCTGACTCTAGCATGGCGTCGCTATAACTTGGCGGGGGCTGAGGGAGCGTTTTGTTGCCTACGCGACTCGGATAACCGCCCGTTAAAGGGGGAGGACTATTTTCAGCGGTTAACATCTTCGATTTTATGATGATTCCGGATTTTAAAACATGGTACCGTCTCAGCCCCTATAGTTTATAGTTTGTGGAGATTTAATTTGAAGGGGTAGTTACCTCTCTGAGTGAGCTTGGTGGAGCACAGCTTGGTGGCCACGAACAGCGTGTCCTTATGGACGAGTGACAGGACCCCCCGGGTGAGGCCCCGCTCGAAGCCCGCCGGCAGCTCGTCGCGCCGCGAGGGCAGCCCCAGGCACGCCGCCGCAGCCTCCATGTCGATCTCGGCTGTGTTGCCGCGTTTGTTGTCGATCTACAACAACAATGGGTGTTCCCCGATAATTACAATCTGGGTGTCCGAATCACGATTGATTAGGTTTCTTCTAGGCAAGCGTGCTCTAACGTAGACCGCATCATCGCTTAACTAATTAATTTTTGATAATAAATAATTTTCCAAATCGGTTCATAAATGCTGGAATTCTGAAGTAACAAACAAAAAAAAAATACAACCGAATTGATACCCTCCTCCTTTTTGAAGTCGATTAATAAATAAAACTTGTGCTTACCCATTGTTTGAAAAACTTATTTTTAGGCATTTTCAATTAATCCACGTATAAACGATCTTCAATTAGTTTAGTTTTTATTGTTGTTGTTAAGTATTATGGAGTCAATAAAATAAATAAATAAAAAAAATTAATCCATAACAATTATTCAACACGGTCAGATACATATGCACACATAATGGGAATAATCTTGAAGAATGACATACTGTTTACATTTTATCATTGTATGGGAAAACCCGATTTCCTATTCAACACATCCTGTTAGATAAATGTAGTCAATTTGTTGTGACTATTGCGTTGAAAATTTACTGTTGCAATATTAACACAAGTATTTTTTTTTCACACTATTGTTTTTTTACTTGTCAATTGCCTTTATTAACTAAACAAAATACAAGCTAAAACTAACACTACAAATAAAATTAGTCTGCCCATAGACCGTTGAAGGTCTAAAGACAATCCTAATGCTCAAGTTAATTAGTTTGTTTATTTATAATGGAATATGTTTTTTTTTATATTTAAAATGGATCAGGATTTATTATAATATTATTTATTTATTTATTGGAATACCAACAGCTTTTTACTTTAAAATATAACATGAAAAAACTACAGAAAGCCAATAACAGGTTCTTACGAATAGATATAGATCGATATGAAAATAGATATGCATCGTGCAGTGCTCCGCACCGCTGCCAGTGTGGCACTGCTGTCGACCAGCTTGGTCACCACGGTTTGTCTTGCAGCAGAAGTACGGGAAGAATTCCTCGCCACTCCAGCCTTAATGATATCATCCGTCGGGCTTTTACCACCGCTAACTGTGCGGCCATTTTGGAACCAAGTGGTCTCATGCGTGACGATGGTAAAAGACCTGACGGAATGACCCTCATTCCTTGGAAAATGGGACGACCTTTGGTGTGGGATGCTACTTGCGTGGACACCCTTGCACCGTCTCATCTTCCGGGAACTCAGAAAAGGGCTGGTGTGGCGGCTGAATCAGCGGAGAGCCTCAAAAGGCGCAAATATAGTACCCTAGATAGTGGATATATATTTGAGCCTTTTGGGGTTGAGACGCTTGGACCGTGGGGACCAGGAGCCCATCGAATATTTAAAGACCTATCAGGGCGACTGGTCGAAGCTACTCGTGACCAAAATGCTGGCCTTTATTTTGCCCAAAGAATAAGCATTGCCATACAACGTGGCAATGCTGCCAGCATTTTGGGCACGCTGCCCACCGGTAGCGGTTTGTTAGATTAGTTTTAGTTTTAGATTAATTTTAGTTTTAGATTAGTTTTAGTTATAAATTTAAATTTAAGATAGTTTTTATTTTACTTGTAATTTTTATTGAATAAAAAACAATTGAACACGGATATAGATTATATAAGAAGTTAGACATGTGCAAACACTAAGAAACGTGGTAATATAGAAAACAAAAATGGGAAGAAAAACAAGATCACAACATCTAACTTAATATCATAAAGATTATTTGATTGTTTGTTTGTTTGCATTGAATAGGCTCCGAAACTACGGAACCGATTTGAAAAATTCTTTCAATGTTGGGAAGCTACACTATCCCCGGGTAACATAGGCTATATTATATTTTCAAAATAAATAGGGATCCTTACTAAAACTCTAATAATACTCTTGCAAAGCTGGGGCGGACCGCTAGTCATAGATAAATTCTAAAATTCCAATAATGTAACCCAAGGTGTAAAAAAATATGACTTACACCCATGCGAAACCGGGGTGCGTTGCTAGTAATATTATAAAGTGGAAAGATTTGATTGTTTGTTTGTTTGTTTGCATTGAATAGGCTCCTAAACTACAGAACCGATTTGAATATTTTTTTTCACAGTTAGGAAGCTACACTATGCCCGGGTGACATTCGACAAAAAATAGGGATCCTTATTAAAATTCCAATAATGTAAGCCAAGGTGTAAAAAATAAGACTAACACCCGTGCGAAGCCGGGATGCGTTGCTAGTACCTTATAGACACAGAGGGCGTGGTTGGTATCGGGCGTGGTCGTGCCTTCTCTCTGCATGAGCCGCAGGTAGGAGAGCGCGAAGTGACGCTCCGAGCGGTCCTTGGCCTCGTTGGAGCTCCGGTGCCGGCACAGGAACACCAGGTGCGCCTCCTTGAACTCGTCTATGTTCAAACACACCTGCACAAACAAATCATCATCATCATCATCATCAGCCAGAAGACGACAACTGCTGAACATATGCCCTTTAACCTCCACACTGAACGACAGCCTGCCATCTGCATCCACTGGATGCCCGCGACTTTCACAATGTCGTCGGTCCATCTAGCGGGAGGCCTACCTACGTTGCGTCTACCTGTTCGTGGTCTCCACTCAAGAACCTTTCTTCCCCATCGCTTATCGGTTGTTCGAGCGATGTGGCCTGTCCATTGCTACTTCAACTTGCAAATTTTAACAGCTATTTCGGTTACTCTGATTCTTTGGCGAATATCTACGTTCCACACACAAACAAATAGCCGTTGGCAAACAGTGGAAACACGGAGTGTTCATTAAATCAAAAGGGGCATGGCTATTTCGAGGTCAGCCATGAAGAAAATATGGTGAAACCGGAATATCACCAAGGCCACGAAAATCCGACTTGTAAGGGCACTTGATAGCCCGTTGGTCTAGTTGGTAGTGAACCTGCCTTCTGCACTTGGGGGCGTGGGTTCGATTCCCACCTAAGACAAACATTCATGTGATGAAGTATGAACATTTGAGTTTGTATCTATATATCTATATCTGGTTGTTAATGTCAATTTTAAGTATGTATTTAAAACTATGTATGTATGCATATCAGTCTCTTGCAGCCATATCACAAGCTTTGTTTAGTTTGGGATCAGATGACCGTGTGTGGTTCACTACCAACTGGACCAACGGTATGGAAGAACGTAGACTGGAAATTAAAAAAAAAAAAAAAAAATTTAGATTGTTTTACCTTGAATACTTCGTTCCACTTTGGCTTATCGTCGTGGTAGTATACAATGGACGTGTACTCGTCAGATGCTGGGACGCCGGCGCCGATTGAAATTACACCCTGAAAATACAAGAGAAACCATTTGATAAAATAGTTACCATTCTCATACTCTATTTGCGTACGATTAATGAATAGCATATTATTACGCAAATATTTTTTAGGATTGCCGAGATTATTTTTTGATTAAAAATTTGCGACATGTTAAAACAAAGATGGCCGGCAAATTATCTAATTTCTTTTCGGAGGATTTTGTACTTTCTTGATGTCCCTGGTGCATTATCCTCCCATTTCTGCAGGTCTGGTATGCAAATTATCTATTGGTCTATCAAATATTGCATTGAAGGCAGTGAATAAAAAAATTAGGAAACATTTATTCATTCCTATTTAATTTTCATGCTGAATTTTTGGATAATAAATATCTGATAACCAAATACTATATGACAGTAAAACCCTGAGCATAGTTCTATCGGTTTTAATCGCACCATAGGCAATGAGCTCAATTTTTTTTTAGTGAATTTCCCCTCTGGAAGTTTTTGATAAATCTAATAAATATTTATTCTGTCATATACTATTTACATAAAGAAACTCGATGGACATGAAATTTTACAATAATTTGTGATTATTGCTAAGATATTTTTGGATTTAAAAATGTCTTTAAATAAAGATGGCCGCTAAAATCCTCACCGGCATAGTTCTTCCGGTTTTGTCCGCGACTCGGGCGATGAGCTCAATATTTCTTTCGGATGATTTCCCCCCTCCTTTCGAGAAACTTCCATTTACAATGGTGACGTATAGTTCGTTTCGCGCGTCTCCCGGTAGGATCACTTCCGGGAAGCCCATCTTACGGGCGACGCACACGTTTCCCACTACTATGTGCGGGTTCTCTTCTCGGATCTGAAAAGTTATAGTTGTTATGTTAGTCATTGTATTAGTCTAGTGCTTATTGTATGACTCGATCATTAAAAGAGGTAATTTGCCTGACAAATTTGTTTTATATGATAAACACACAGCAAACAACAATTTACTAAGGCTATCACAGCCAAGGCTTTTTCTCTCTCTCTCTCTCTCTCTCTCTCTCTCTCTCACACTAATCTTTCTCTCCTGTCTCTGTCATAATTTCAGTTTTATGCGCCTGTCAACTAAATCTGTCGGAGGCTATAGCGGTTAGACTGTCAGTTATTACACTAGCTTTAAATTGGTTTTGTTGCATACATATAATTTCAGCAGATATTTTTACAGGGTGGCATAGGCTATATTATATTTTCAAAAAAAAATAGAGATCCTTACTAAAAGTCCAATAATTTAACCCAAGGTGTAAAAAAATAAGACTTACACCCGTGCGAAGCCAGGGTGCGTTGCTAGTTAATAGCGTTAAATCATGTAATCAATAATCTTTACATGGAATACTTTTTCGATTGTCCGACATAATTTTACAGCCCAGGCCAAGCAAGATCACTGCAATGAAATTAGTCGATTCGTTTTCATACATCACCTCAATCTTACACGACAAAAAATTGGTTGTCAGTAAAGTCGGTTTACGGACGATATTGTAACGGGACAACGTCATAATAAATACACAATGAGCGTAACGGGACAATGAGCGTAACGGGACACTTTTTCGTGCGTGCAACCGGCGTTCATCGATTTATTAGACGTTGTCACGTCAAAAGTGGTAACAACATACCTGTTTCAAGTCCCCTTCCACTAATTGCAAAGACACCCACAACCCTTGCGAATGCTTCGCGTCCTTCAGATCTCGGTTGGTCAGTACTTTCTTCAGCAGCGTGTCTAGATTCTCCTTTTCCAGTCTGAAAAAAAAAAACTTAATTTACTAAAGCCACTCCTGGGGGATTCGACAAGACCCACTTTCTCTTAGCGTTAACGCCTGCGGAAAGATGAAATTGTACGAAAATTACATTGACAATGACATTAGCTTGAGAGATGGTATCTCAAGTTAATGACATTTTCATACAATTTCATCTTTCCGCAGGCGTTAACGCTTAAAAAAGTGGGTCTTGTGTAACCCCCCCTGAAAAGCTTGCTTTTTGACCGCCACCTAGCTTGCCTAGAAGGAACCGATTAAGGCAACGCATTCCACAGACTAGCAGTTCGCACAATAAAAGTGGGGTCAAAGCGCTTCATACGGGTTTTCGGAATATCAATCATGAAGCGGTGTCACCTTTTCGTACCCGCTCTGGCAGTCCAATTGAAAAATGGGCAGGAGGAGATTAGATCATGCAGATCCCCCGAGATGCACATTCTCCGAATTGTACCAGATAAAAAACAGATAGACTAAGACCGCACCACAAAAAGACACTGCGCCAAAACTTATGTAGACGCCGCCTCGCGCAGCACCGCTTTTATAAACAAGTCGTATGCGCAGGAGACCGTGCTATCAGAAGTGTACTTACGCATAAAACGGCAGCTGTATATGTTTGTCCGGGTTGTCCGCGGTGAGGTTCCGCTTGACATCTGCGCACGCGACGCCGAACGGACGCCGCATGCCGTGCGCACACGGCACCGGGCTCGGGACCGCTACTGAACTGCGTCTGGGAATAGATGATTAAATCATATTAAACATAAGAAGAAGCAAAACATACTAAAATAGGACGTAGCAAAACATACTAAACATAAGAAGTAGCAAAACATACTAAACATAGGAAGTAGCAACACATACTAAACATAGAAAGTAGAAAATCATACAAAAAATATATGGAACAGGTAATATTTTTTTCGCAACTTTAGGGCCGTAAAAGTTGTTCAGAATGATGGGTACTAGGTAGGTACTATGGACCCCTTTCGGCTTAGTACACTTTTCCGCGTAACCCTGTATAACTCCACTTTCTTATACGGTGAGTAAGCCGAAACGACGTCATGTCGACGACATTAACTCAGTAATCAAGAGAAAAATATCAGCTGTTCCATACATTTCGTTGAATGGCAGCAGATTTTTTTGTATGTTATCCGAGCTCCATTCCCATCTTAAAATTCCAAATAATAAATTATTGTGAGGTTGCTAACCTGTTATCAATATTTTGGGGGTCCATAGATCCTATCCTAACTACATGGCAGACTAGATACAGCTTGTCGTTTTTGAGTATATCGCTTCCGAAATCCTGGAACAGAACAAACAGATATTATTGAAATAAATAGTTAAAAACACATAAAACACTTCAAATATCCCATACTCACACTGAACAATTAAGCCCCCTATTCTATACATACTTTAAACACTAATCCAATATTCAATACACACAGTAAACACTAACCCAATATTCCATACACATAGTAAACACTAACCCAATTATCCATACGCACAGTAAACACTGACCCAATATTCCATACACACAGTAAACACTAACCCAATAATCCATACTCACAGTGAAAACGACGCACGCTAGAGTGGAGACAACATGGTGTTGCGGCCAGCGCAGCGACAGGTGCTCGGTGAGTTTGTTCCCGGCGGAGTCGTGGAGTGCTAGAGACAGTTCCGCTGCATCCGACATTCGACACACGAAGTTGTGAACGCGGACTACGACGGAGTAGGTTCGGGCGGCTGCGGAAGGCGGTGGGGTGGCGGGGGTATTTTCCTGCACAAAAAAGGCATACACTATAATCGGGCTACACTAAAAAGTTTATATATCGAGGCAAATTTTGTTGTTCATTCTTTACATTCGATTGAGTGCTCCGAAACTGCAAGTTTTTTTTTTTTTTTTATAAATAATAGGTTTGCCTTTGACCACTATCTCGCCTAAAAATCCTACTAATATTATAAACGCGAAAGTTTGTATGTTCGAAAGTATGGATGTTTGTTCCTCTTTCACGCTGCAACGGAACAACGGATCGACCTGATTTTTTGCATGGGTATTTTTCAAGAGCCAGAGAGAGACTTATGCTACTTTTCATCATCATCATCACCATTTTTCATCACTACACGGGTGAAACCGCGGGGCGCAGCTAGTAAATAATAATGGTAAATAATTTGCAACAAAAATCATCAAGTCATAGGCGGTCTTTTCTAGGCAAGCACGCCACATCATCGTTTCACATCACGCGAGATGGCGGCCAAACACAAGCCTATTAACCAACAGCAACCATCGAGATACAATACCTATAGCACTAACGTGCAAAAAAAACCTCCGGTGTCTTTCTTCGAAATTTCGGCATCTCAAAAGGTTAGTTTTCGAGGCTGATTATAAAAATAATTGCATTGTTAAACATGTTGTTGATGTCTAAATATGAAAATATTTCTTAGTAATAGAGAATGGCGGTTGCATTATAAAGAGGGAATGAATGTATGGGTTTTGTGGTAAACCAACCAAATTGAACTAACTTCTATGTTGTAGAGAGTTTTTCGTTAGAACGAACGACGTTATAAAGAGTTTACACTGTATTTGGCATCAATTCTGTTGTACCATTCTCTAAACTAAACTAATCGGACAGGACTAAAATTATCACCGTCTCTTTTCAGTTCAATACGTCAGAAAAGGATGGCAACAATTTTAGAGCACCAAATTTAGTTTAGTTTAATGGTACATCAGAATAAACGTCATTGGCATCGATTCTAATGTACTCTAAACTAAACTAAGCTAAGTTTCACAGCTCTTAAATTGTTGCCATCCTTCTCTCACGTATTGAAATGAAAAGGGAGGCAGATAATTTTAGTCCCGTCAGATTGGTTTGGTTTAGAGAATGGTACATCAGAATCGACGTCATTGTGTCTCGATGACTGCAACTCGTAATGCACCAAGTACCAATAACTCACCATATTTTTGTCTATCCTAGTGTTCGCTTCGTCGTGTAGAGAGTTGAGTTTATACGCTGAGATCTGTCGAGGATCTATCGGCTGCCCGTCGGCTGAACGCACCGCCAGCTCCATACCCAACTGTCTGGAAATAGACAAAAATTTAGGTAATAGTTACCTGATAGGTATGAGTAGGTTTCGATCTACGAGAGGAATGATGGGATCAACAATCGTCGAAAGATACAGGCCTGTGCCCTTAGTCCCAGATTTGATAGTTTACGAAAACTTTTTTCGTTTACGTATTGTTCCATACATTTTAGTAAAGCGCCTCTATCGGAAACGTGGAAGAACTAAATTTGGCAGTCATCGGCGGTATAGATTGCTTCACTCTAATACGAAAAAAGTTTTCGAATACCTTTTAGCCCTGCAATATAACGCACAAGAAAAATAATGTGATAGATTATCGTGTTTGGTATCAAAATAAATGTCTTAATGAGTACATTAAAAATATATATAATTTGTCTAGGCTATTAGTATTCTTATTCACATTTATAATTTTTCATAGTTGGATCTTAGTTTTTTAACCGACTTCCAAAAGGAGGAGGTTATCAATTCGACTGTATGTTTTTTTTTTTTTTGTATGTATGTTACGCGATTACTCCGTTAATTTAGAATTGTTTTTGATGATTCTTTTTTTGGTTGGTAGGTCATATCTCATAGGTGTTTCCATATAAATTTTATCGACATTGATTTAACGCTTTTTGAAAAATCTACAAAAACAGGACAATAAGCAACGAATTCAATGTACATTGTACAGTGCTTAACTTAGCTGTTAAGGTGGGCAAAATTGGAACTACAGTTATTTCTTGGTGAATTTCATACTTTGTTCTCCACTAGCGACGCTGTCAACTGAACAGCAAACATAGAGGAACTATTCCTAGAACAGAACTTCAAAAAAACAAAGAGGTGTTCTCCATGGTGACCGGGCCCTGTTGTTTTTCGTTAAATTTTTCATGACCATGGATACAAAGTATTTCAGTCGTAATATTAAACAATATTTTCTACTTTTTAGTCTCAGTTTGTAAATTTAGGTATAGTCATGAAGTCGTTTTTTTTTTTTTTTTTTTTTTTTTAACCTTCAATAGGTTGCGAACGGAGAGGCTGCCTGATGGTAAGCAGTCACCGTTGCCTGTGATACAAATATGTTGAGTTTCCCGTGAGAGCCTTACCTGTTCCCCTTGTCGATGGTGAAGACAACAGTCCTCGCGACGCGCCGCAGTTGGTCCTGCGGCAGGGCTCCGCTCGCGATCTCGGGCCGCATCTTGAGAAGTATCCCCATGCTGACTTCCAGAAATCTGAGTCGGGGGTCATTTTCCTATAACGAGATACATTTTGATTAGTTCTGCCCTACGAGCAAAGTACGGCACCTAATCCGCTCAGTTGGAAAATCACGCGAACGTGAACCTTATCGCGCCCAGATACGGTTTGCGGTCGTGTGATTTTCCAACTGAACGGGTTACGCAGATGAGGTGTACTAAGCCACAAGGGGTCCATCATTATGAACAACTTTTACGATGGAGCAAATATGAAATCGCGAAAAAAAAATATCAGCTATAGAAAATGGTCATTCTCACTAGACAAAATGTATGGAACAGCAGTTTTTATATATATTTTGTAGTATTATATTGACGACAAGCTGCAATCTTATGTTCAAAAGGCTAGTAAAAGTCATCAGAATCAATTGTTTTCTTTCAGCCTTTTACAATGTTATGTCAACTGGCATTGTCATACGCATTATTTCAGCGGCCTCTCCATAGGGACAATAAACCGCCCAAGTGCGAGTCGGACTCGCGCACTGAGGGTTTCGTACCATCACAAAATACTGCTAAGGGTTACTTAATGATGGGCATTTCTCGTCTAACCTTGTACCTATTATATTTTTTGAAAAGGGGGGGGGGCTTAATAAGAGGTCACTCACAACGTATAGTGTCTTCCACTGGATGAGCCACTCTCTCAGCGTGACAGCGATGTCGTGCGCTACCCCTCCGCCGCCCGCCGACGCTACCACTGTTTCACCACATCTGGAATGAATACACAAGCCGTCGATAAGCATCTTATGTCAAGACCACGAGGAAGCACCAAGAGTCGGTGCTTCCTCGTAATCATATTATTTAGTCAGACTGGTTTTACGACGAGGTAAAGTGAGGGTGTGGGTTTGGTGAGGTTTTGGTCTTTCCTCGTGGTCAAACTAAGCCCCCGACACAGAATACATTTTAGTTTAAGTACAGGCACGGTAAGTACGGGCACATATCACGCAGAACAGATGGCCGATGGGGCCGAAAGGTTCTGGAATGGAGACCACGGACCGGTAAGCGCGGCGTAGGACCTCCACCCACAAGATGGACAGACGATCTAAAAGAGACCGCAGGGAAACGCTGGATGCAGTCCGCTTCCAACCGGGTCTTTTGGAGATCGATGGGGGAGGCCTATGTGCAGCAGTGGACGTCCTATGGCTGAAATGATGATGATGGTGATACGTACAGAAGACTCATTCCGCAAATAATTTAAATAAGTAGTAGCGACTCTTGCACTACACAATAAAGTGCAATTCAGGACGTGCGAGCGTTAACTACGTACTCCTAGAAGTTGCCTCATTGTCTATCGCGTAGGTGACTCTTGTCACGTTATCTCTGTGTATCGCGCGGCAAGTCCGACAAGGCGGCTACTTGTATTTTCATACCTAAAGTGTGTGAGTGCGCCAGGCCTGCCCCTGATGCAAAAAAGAGGTGTTATAAGTTAATCGTATGTATCTGTGTCTGTCTGTTGCATCGTAGCTCCCAAACAGAACCAATGTTGTTGTTTTTTTTTTGTTTGTATGGTGAAGTGTCGGACAGACAGACAGACAGTCAGACAGACACACAGACAGACAGACAACTTATGCTTAGTAATAGGGTCCCGTTTTTACCCTTTGGGTACGGAACCCTAAAAAACAACAACGACAATGCTATTCCAACAAAATGCTTAAAGATATTAATACTTTATACGTGCACACATGAGTACTGTTCCATTATTACATTATTAAAATGGATGCAAACAAAGTAAGCATGGATGACCCAAAAACACAAATTATCAGACTAATATAATTATTTATTACATAATTAATCAATTTATAACAATCAATCATGCTAAGTTCAAAAGTTAAACTATGCATGCGTATAATAATCAGAGATAAAACAGTTTGAAGCTACTTAACAATATAGTCTAACGTTCATCGAGAGAAATTCACCAGTTTTGGAACGCAGTTCAAGTAGTATATAAAAGCTACTGAGTAATTAAGGTGGTACGTTTCACCTATGGCGGAAAATTTAAATTTCAAACAGTTTTCTTGTCCTTGTAGCTAGGCCAGGTAATTATTGTAAACGATCATGATGTTTGAGCAAATTGATTATTATTCTTTACAAAATCATGTAATGCTATTTAACTCTAATGCACACTATACCTATATATGAGGACCCGGGTATGTCCTAAAACTGCGACCAGAACCACCGGAGGATAGGCAGCAGCGTCCTGTTAGTACACGGTGAACGTACTGCGATCTCCAAGCCGCCTGCCAAGCGTGGGGATTATGGCAACACCCCTCTCTAAGAGGGAGGCCTTGTTCAGCAGTGGCCATTTAATGGCTGATGATGTGTGTATGTGATGCACACTATTACTTACATTTTTCAATAAACAATTTTTGCTGTTTCAAACGGTTTATTGACAAATGTAAGTAATTAATATGGTGCGTTACTGTTAAATAGCTGTACATCATAATATAAAGAACAACAAACGATTTGCGCAAACACTGTGTCATTATAAAATCAATAATCCGGCCTAGCTACTAGGACCAAAAAACTGTTTGAAATTTTAACTTCCCGCCATAGGTGAAAGTACAAACTAAGTTTTGGCGCCAACGTGAAAAATACATATCGTCTCATTGTATTATTTACCTAAACTTATAAATTTTCGAGTGTTAGTGTGTAATAATGGTGGATTATTATTTATTAAATGTTCGTGAACGTGCTCGAGTATGGGCATGATATAACGCGGTGAAACATCTATTTTCGTGTGGTTTCCAAAGCTCCATGGAAGCCTCTTGTAAAGTCTCCACCACTTTACTAGGGCATGACTTAGACTTGACCGTGACTTACTTTGCTTGATTTTGACTGTGACTAACTTGTTCGACTACATTTCAATTACATTTCATCAAACTTGATAATTTAATATTTAAAACTGGCAAATGCACAAGAGTGCGACGCCAAAATCTTCACATAGGAATGATAACAACAACAAAAGTACAAACTATGATTAACTGTCAATTAAATTTGACAGTATTATTCATGATACCTACTACCCAAAGGGACGGAACGCTTCAAACAGAAAAAACGAGCAGAGCGAGAGGTACCACGTTTAGCCATTTGTCCCTTTCTAGTGTTGACATAATCACTGATACTAATTCCTCATTACTTTTCATACTTTTTTATATTTTTATACAGAATAGATCTACGTTTGGCCACTAACTTGCCTGATGGTAAGCAACGGTGTGGCCGAGGATGGAACACGTTGATCTAGAAGAAATCTATTCATTCTAGCCTTGAAGATGCCTAGATTGTAGTTCTCAGGAAACAAGGAGGACAGCAGGGAGTTCCATTCTTGGACAATACGTATCATAAAAGACAACCCAAATCGTTGTGTACGAATTTTTGGAATTTCCAGGAGGAAGGGGTGATAGTGTGCTGTCCTTCTACTTGTCCTGTAGTAAAAGGGGGAGGGTGGAATAAGGTCATGAAGCTTTTGCTCACACTCACCAAAATATATCCGGTAGAAAATAGACAGACAAGCTACTTTACGGCAGTGCTCAAGGCTTTGTAATTTATTGGCGACTAGCTTTCTGTCACTAATCAGCCTCATAGCACGCCGGTCTACGGAATCTAAAGCTTCCAGTTGGTACTTGGCTGCTCCGTCGAATAGGTGGAAGCAGTACTCAACACACGTACATACTAATTTATTCCTTATTTATATCACTACAATAATAAACGGATGCACTCTAAATAACCATGAGAGTTTTCTTTTAGATATTATGTTTCACAAATAAAAATATAAATAATAAAAAATGATGCTGATACCAAAATTAATACCAAATTTACGGTTACAATATTTTTCCAAAAGTGGCAACACCACACACTAATATGTGTTCATGAATGTCATTGTATATAAGACATGTAGTGTGAAAGGGACAAATGGCTAAACGTGGTACCTCTCGCTCTGCTCGTTTTTTCTGTTTGAAGCGTTCCGTCCCTTTGGGTAGTAGGTATCATGGTATTATTAGTCGGAAAAGTATACGTCGTTCCTGATGCGCAGTGTTTGGGCCATTTTTCGCGTAGACGGAGCCGGCTACGATTTTTCACCAGAGATAAGAGTTAAAATCATCAGGTACACATTCCCGCGGGACTTGGTTAAAAAAATATGTCACAATGTCAATGACCGTATTAATCATCCCGACATGACACATTACAAAATATTTATCTAATTAAATTTAAGCTATTATAAACCGTATAACCGGATATTAAAGGCTCATTTTACTGAGATAACTTAAGTGTTATCCGGTACGTGCTCGGCGCTTATGGTGAGGGTGCCCATATTTTAATTTTTATTTGTGAGTCTTATGCTTAGAGTACAAAGTTGAATTTCGAATGAATAATATTTTTTTAACAGCATGCAGTTTTAAAACAATAAGTTTGTTATTGAAACATTATCTGCCTTGGTAGATACAGTAGGTAGGTAGAAACTGCAAGACCCCCGGGGCCTTACGGACAACTGCTATTGCGGCACCACGCGAACGTGAACCTTAACGCGCACAGATACGGTTTGTGGTCACGTGATTTTTCAACTGAGCGGATTTCACATTAGTTTGGTGCCGCAATAGCAGTTGTTCGTAAGGCCCCTGATCTCCAGATGATCCGTAAAATACAAGAATTGAGTAGCGTGCCCTAGGAGAAGTGTATCCAGCAGTGGACTCATGCTCATCATTTCAGCCATAGGACGTCCACTGCTGAACGTAGGCCTCCCCCATCGACCTCCATAAGGGCCGGTTGGAAGCAACCTGCATCCATCGTTTACCTACGGTCTCTTTTAGGATTTTTAGGATTTAAAAAAAAATCTAATAATAGGCCTGCGTTTGACCGCCACCTCGCCTGATGTAAAGCGACGATGCGGTCTACGATGGAGCACGCTTGCCTTGAAGAAACCTCGTGATTTGAAGACACCCAGATTGTAACTACCGGGGACACCCATTCAGGCAGCGCATTCCACAGACTAGCAGTTCGCATAATAAAAGTGGAATCAAAGCGCTTCGTACGGGTTTTCGAAATATCAACCATAAAGCGGTGTCGATTTTTTGTGCCCGCTCTGGCATTCCGATAGAAAAATGGGCAGGAGGGAATTAGATCATGCAAATCCGATGCACACTCTCCGAAATGTATTCGATAAAAATTCAATAGACGTCCTACGTGGTTTCCATTCTAGAACCTTTCGGCCCCATCGACCATCTGTTCTGCATGCACTGCCACTTCAACGGTGGACTAAGTAGACTGATTATGATGATGACCTGGTGATCATAATGTCTACAAAGCAGTTCCTGCAGTAGTTACGAACGTACTTCACAGTACTTCACGAACTTGTTCCTCCATCACCTTTCCATTACCGGACGTCCAGACGAACGGCAAGGCGTCACCCTTACTTGGTCGAAAGCGTTTTGACTCCTCTTTCTTAATTAGAACAGCAAAACAATGGAACGCCTTGCCCCTGTCTGTGTTTCCGCAGCATTACAATCTTGGAGTGTTCAAGTAACTCTGGGCAAACGTGTTCCACCTTCAACCGCATCATCGCTTTCCATCAAGCGAGATCGCGGTCAAAGGTTAGCCTAGTCCGAAGCAAAAAAAATATATGTTACCTTACCTGTCTACGACACAGTTCCGTATCAGCACGTAGTTCTTGGGGAAGGCGCCGATGCCATCGCGGCGGAGACTCCGCCCCCAGTACCAGTGCCTCGTCTCCCGGAGTATGTGCACCAGCTCGCCCACTTCGAGGGAGAGGTGGGGTGCTCCCTTCGCCCCACTGTAGTTGTATATTGCTGGAAAGAAAACAAGCTCTTTATGCAAGGTGAAACAAAAATTAACTAAATCTGGATCAAAAAGTTCAGGTAATAACCAATTAACCATGGTATAAGGAATAAGTACTTATTTAACCCCCGTACCCTACCTCCACACCCATATCCTATACCTATACACTATACAGGGTTTTTAAACTTTCGCGATTTGAACACATGTTTTAAATGTTTATCGGGACTTATCACGTATTATTTAATTTCTTTAGGTAAAAAATATGTACCTTTCGCTCGACGTTTCGACCATGTCACAATGGCCGTGGTCACGAGCTGACTTCAATGGCCGAAACGTCGAGCGAAAGGTACATATTTTTTACCTAAATTAAATAATACGTGATAAGTCCCGATAAACATTTAAAACATATACAGGGTTATTTTAATTCACCTAACACCTCTCGCAGTCTCAGCTTTCCTAGATCATAACAACTACCGTTCTGAGTTCACAAAAAAATTAATTGGTTTGTGTTTTTTCTTTTATGCCTGTTCTTTCTTATAGATAGATAGATAGATAGAAACTCTTTATTGTGTACACCAGAAATAAAAATTACAACACGATAGAAAACACTTCTCTTATTTGAGACCTACTAAAGTTATTGTCATTAAGAGGCCTAATTTGAATTTTTTTAGGTCGCAAAACTCGTAAATTTATTGTATCGTTGTTAACGTTTAATTTTGTGGACTAGTAAATTATAAATTTTTGGGGGGAAAACATATTACTTACTACAAGCTATGAAATAAAAGTTGTCCGGTATGATGTAAGGAAGCTGCTTCCTGCAGGCTTTAAGCGAATCAAAAATAACCCTGTAGGTATATTTGTGGTATGTAAGGTAGGACGGATAGATTCAGGTAAAACGATTTTTCGTTTTAGGTTAAGTTAAATTAGTATCATAAAGTGAAACATAAATAAATCATTGACACATAAAGTGAAACATAAATAAATCATTGACACAAAGTAAAACATAAATGATTGATCCCCAATTCCTCATTGAATTTGATTATGATGAAATGGAAATACATTGGAGATTTGGAGATTCGTCTATTTAATAAATTAACCGACTTCCCAATTAATAAATAAGCAATTATGTAGATGAAAATTAGATGACATCCAAATAGGATGTTTTTTTTTTCTTCTAATTATTTTGATTTTAAAACCAAACTACTGAACTGATTTTGATGAAATTTCAATGGACCAATCTGAAAGTATACCTATCAAATAAAATAAGATAAGTATTACCAAATCAGTTTATAAATGACTGAGTTCTGCGGTAACAAACATTAAAAAATGAGAACCTCCTTTGTGAAGTCGGTTAAAGAACAGTTTTCAACACAGAAACTTTTAGTCTAGATGCGCGCTTAATTTCGAAGTGCCGAGTATAATCGGCGCTGGCAGGCCACAACTTTGGTAAAGGTATTGTACCAAACTTGATCATCCTCCATAAACGGAACACTAGCAGGAAGCGTTTATCGTATTCAGAACACCGTTACACCATCACACTTACTGTAAATACGACAGTTCGTGTGTGAGAATGTGTGTACTATACCATAGATAAACATATATAAGAAACTATACACACACTAGCGGTTGTAAAACACGGTAACTAAACAACAACTAAACAACGGTAAATATCCCGTAAATAATCATATAACTTTAATTATAAATTGAATTATATTAAGGCCCCGTTAAAAGACTTGATAATCAACAAACGGCGGAACAGATTTTTTAAGAATCAAAGCTAGGAAAACTGTATATCAAATCACCTTCAAACAAAAAAAACTTGATCAATATAGGTCGTTTTTTTTTTAAATAAATAATTTGGTTTGCGTTTGACCACCGTCTCGCCTGATGTTATGATGATGCGGTCTACGTCTACGGCCGCTTGACACCAGCACCTCGAAATCGAAAACATCGCTGTATGGACACGGAAATTTTGACAAATACGAACTTGATCCTTGATCACTGTGTAAGAAAAAGGTAGAAAGCATTTTTTTTATTTTTTTTATTTATGTTTTAATAGGCTTGCGTTTGACTACCAACTCGCCTGATGTAAAGCGACGCTGCGGTCTACGTTGGAGCACGCTTGCCTAGAAGAAACCGATGGACTCGTGATTTGAAGACACCCAGATTGTAACCATCGGGGAACACCCATTCAAAGCAGCGCATTCCAGACTAGCAGGTCGCACAATAAATTTGGAATCAAAGCGCTTCGTACGGGTTTACAGAATACCAACCATAGAGCGGTAACGATTTTCCGTGCTCGTTCTGGCAGTCCGATAGAAAAATGGGCAGGAGGGAATTAGATCGTGCAGATCCGGTGCACACTCTCCAAAATGTATCCGTTAAAAAACCGATAGACTAGCAACTTTACGTCGATGCTCAAGACTAAGAAGTTTAACAGTCCGAACTAACGATTCGTTGCTGATGAGTTTCTTGGCACGATTCTCTATAGACTCCAATGCCTCAAGCTGGAACAGGAACTTATACTTAACTTATGCTGCTTATCTTACAGGAACTAAGGAGGTTTTTATTTGTTACAGGGTTAAAAAGAAATATTCCCATCTGCACCATCAACGTCTCCATCGGTGGGGCAGATGGGAATTAAAATTCTCATCTAAATATTTAAATTTCTTTACATGAATTTGTAAAGAATAATAATCAATTTGCGCAAACATCATGATCGTTTACTATAGGTACCCGGCCTACCTACAAGGACAAGAAAACTGTTTAAAATTTGAATTATCCGCCATAGGTGAAACGTACCACCTTAAGTACTTATTTGGTAAGGGTTGGTTCTATAGTAAAAGTTGTTTATAATAATTAGTAGGTACATTGGCTCCTTTCACGTTTGTACTTTACCGTAAATCATCCTACCATGACTAAATTCTTAGTCACTAGTAACTTAGCTGGTCAGAATATTAATAAGTGTATCTATTTATACATGACTTGCGTGTAATTACATAAACAATTTTGCATAAAACTGTGCCAAGTTTGGTCGAACTATAGCGGGAAAATATTCTTTGCGTACATTTTTGCACATCTCTTGAATAATTTTGCATACCTAACATAACTTTACATTGAGGTTACATGGGAGTAAAAACTGCGCTATTTTTAACTGACTTCTAAAAAGGAGAGAGGTTCACAATTCAGTCGTTTTTTTTTTGTTTTTTTTTTATTTTATTATTTTTAGGGTTTCCATACCCGATGGGTTAAAACGGGGCCCTATTACTAAGCCTACGATCTCTGTCTGTCTATCCGTCCGTCTGTCTGTCATACCTATACGACTATATCTTTCGAACCGGAACAGATAGACAGTTGAAAATTTCACAGAATATGTAACGTTACGGCGGATTAACTAACAAATAATAAAAAAGTTTAAACGAAAGGGGGGTCCCCATACAACAATTGTATTTTTTAACGTATTTTTGTATTAGCTCTAATGTAAAAACGGTAATACGTACAATCGTCAAACTTGGCATGATTATAGTACACACTCTAAAGTATGACAACAAAATAAATAAAAAAAATCAAAGTGCGAGTAGGTGACAAGTTTTTCGCGCGGTCGGTACCTTCTTGAATGAGTGACCGCCAGGGCGTGTGATGTTGTCTTATTGCACTACTGTTTGTATTTTGTGGTGATACGGAACCCTCGGTGCGCGAGCCCGACTCGCACTTGGCCGGTTTGTTTCGTTTAATTTTGTACTAAACTCAACATTTAAACGTTTGTACATGAATGATTAAAAGCTATGTTCAAACTAGGTCAGTTGGTCTCGTATTGGGGTCACAAGTCAACTACTTACTATCAATTATTGAACGAATTATTAGGGGATATCGCCTTTAAACCCTAGACTGCTTGTTGACCCGCGAAATTGATGGTCTTACAGCCTCATCATCATCAGCCAGAAGACGTCCACTACTGAACATATCCACACTGAACGACAGCCTGCCATCTGGATCCACTGGATGCCTGCGACCCTCACGAGTCTCAGGATGTCGTCGGTACAGCTAGTGGAAGGCCTATCTACGCTGCGTCTACCGGTTCGTGGTCTCCCTCTCCATTCAAGAATCTTTCCTCCCCATCAGTTATCGGTTCTTCGAGCGATGTGACCTGCCCATTGCCACTTCAACTTGCAAATTTTAACAGCTATGTCGGTGACTCTGGTTCTTTGACGAATATCCACGCGCCAAGAAACTCCGAGCATATATAGCTCTCTCTATTGCCCGCTCTTTAGCAACTACTAACGAGCCCAATTAGTTCGTAAGAATTAAAAATATCTCAACGTTGATCTCATTGTGTAATTGCGAGATATCAACAAAGTCAACCGGCCAAGTGCGAGTCGGGCTCGCGCACTGAGAGTTCCGTACCACCATAAATTTATTATTATTTGTTAGTTAATCCGCCGGTAACATTACATATTCTGTAAAAATTTCAACTGGCTATCTATTACGGTTCAAAAGGGACAGCCGTTAATAGGTAGGACGGACAGACGGACAGACAGACAGACATCGTAGGCTTAGTAATAGGGTCCCGTTTTTACCCTTTGGGTACGGAACCCTAAAGTTCACACAGGGCGTCTTAAAATAATCAGCTAAACACGTTAAGACAGTTTTTAGAATGTTTGCCTGTTTGTTTGTTTGTGCACGCACATCTACTAAAACACTGGACGGATTTAAATGCAGTTTTCACGAATATGCTTAGCTATGACCAGATTGAAGTACAGGCTATAATATGTCGCGGGCAATAGCTAGTTTTATAAATAAAATTACTTCGGCCGCAGTACATAAGTTTTTTTGACTTAATTACTTCTGTCTCAGTATAGGTAATTGTTCCGGCCATGACTAGGGTACTTACATGGGGAGAAGGTGAGTGACGTGAGTCACTGTGTCAGAGTGCACACTGTATGGTTTGAATCAGCACTGAGACCGCTAGCCCGTACATTGAGCGTAGATCGAGAACTAAAGCGGGATAGAACTGGCAAAACATATTTATATGTATTAAAGAATTTTAAGTAATAGTGTGTATTACTATTAGAATGTATGTGTATGGTATAAGTAAAAAAATTATAGTCTATCCTCTATTGCACACCCCGTCTTCTACGTCTAATATAAATCCTT
Organism: Agriopis marginaria; assembly: GCA_932305915.1. Taxonomy (NCBI): domain Eukaryota; kingdom Metazoa; phylum Arthropoda; class Insecta; order Lepidoptera; family Geometridae; genus Agriopis; species Agriopis marginaria. The sequence continues at coordinate 10,738,964 of OW029914.1, read as the reverse complement.
TCCATCCTAAGGTTGCCTGGAAGAGATCGCTTTTAGCGATAAGGCCGCCAGTTGTTACATTAGTTTTTTAAGAGTTTTTTGTCCTCTGTATCAAATTTAATGGTGTGAACAATAAAGAGTTAATCAATCAATCAATCAATCAAAACCCATGGAATCATACTAATATTATAAATGCGAAAGTGTGTGTTTGTTTGTTCCTTTTTACGCAGCAACAAAGCAACGGATCGACTTGATTTAGTACGGTATAGTTCAAGGGTCGGAGAGTGACATAGGCTACTTTTCATCATCATCACCATCACCATTTTTCATCACTTTGCGAGTGAAACCACGGGGCACAGCTAGTAATAAATATTATTAATTAAAAAAATAGTTTTTAATAACATGCTTTAAGGCGTCAGCAATAATGAATTCGGTGAAGGAAAACATTAGTTGAACGAAAACATCATGAGGAAACCTGCATACGTACGGACGGAGAAGGAATTCAATGGGGTATGTTAATCAACCAACCCGCACTGGGCCAGCGTGGTGGATATGGCCCAATCACCATTTCAGGGGTAGGCTAAAAGTCCAGCAGTGGACTGTTAAAAGGCTGATTATGATGATGAATATTGAATTTAGGTGACGTCGTTTAATTTTTCGTATTCTTCGCAGTAAACCCTTTTATTTGATACAAATATCATGGGAGTGCATAAAAATAACTGGTCCGCCATCTTTAGGAGTCCGCCATATTCGATTTTGAATGACGTCATTTAGCTAACCATGCATTGTAATCATTAAATTTTTCGTTTTCTTCTTAGTAAATCCTTTCATTTGAAACAAATATTATAGGAGTACACTAAAAATAACTGGTACGCCATCTTGGATTTATAATGACGTCACTTAGCTAACCATGCATTGTCATGCAAACTAAACGTGTATGCAAAATTTCAGGTCAATCTGATGGGGATCTAGGGGTCTAAAATTCAGTTGCAAGATTTGTCCGACACATAATATGCATACTAACTAACAGGGCAAGTTAAATAAACACTTGTAATAATACTATACTCCGGGATCGTGACAAAGCCTAGACTTATGTCACAAAAGCCCTGCAGTGGGACAATCCAGGTTAAACTTGAACAAGTATGAATTGATATTTTCAAACATTGTTTTAAACTATCACGGTTGTTGCACTTAAGTTACATGATTATTTACGGGATATTTGCCGTTGTAAGGTTGTGGAATGAGCTCCTGATATTTCGGCGTCACCTTTCAAACCAAAAAAACTAAAACAAAATCAGTTCTGCCAATTGGGAGCTACGATGCCACAGACAGATTCACAGACACACGTTAAACTTATAACACCCCTCTGTAATTTCCAATGACTAGCTGCGTCGCGCTGTGCGAAACAAATAACGTTGCCATGTCTAATAGAATACTAACTCCGCAGATATCCGACACTCATAGATCACCTATCACTACATTGTAATTAAATATGGACTGACACCAGGAGTGGCAAAAACATGTTTTCTCAAACATGGCATAAATTATCATGCCATTAATATTTGAACAATGCGACGTCCTTATCTGCTGACCTTTTTGAAAAACTTAGTCACACGGCGGGCAATGGAGAGAGCTATGCTCGGAGTTTCTTTGCGAGATAGAATCCGAAGCGTGGATATTCACCAAAAAACCAGACTCATCGAAAGCGAAATTAACAAGTTGCAAGTGGCAGGGCACATATAACGCAGAATAGATGGCCGATGGGGCCGAAAGGTTCTGGAATGGAGACCACGGACCGGTAAGCGCAGCTTAGGACGTCCACCCACAAGATGGACAGACCTAAAAGAGACCGCAGGGAAACGCTGGATGCAGGCCGCTTCCTACTGGCCCTTTTGGAGATGGATGGGGGAGGATGTCCAGCAGTGGACGTCCTATGGTTGAAATGATGATGATACCTATATAAAGAATAGATCTACGTTTGATCACCAACTCGCCTGATGGTAAGCGACGTTGCGGCCGAGGATGGAACACGTTGATCTAGAAGATATCTATTCAGTCTAGCCTTAAAGAGTGTAGTTCTCAGGAAAATAAGGAGGACGGCAGGGAGTTTAATACTTGGGCAGGTATACGTAGGTATACGTATCATAATTTTAGTGACGACACATCGTGGAGTATAAATGAGTTTATTGGACTTCCTGGCGGAAGAAGGGTTGGCAGGAACTGCGGAGATTGTTTTATGTCGGGAACTGACTACACGTGTACGTCGCAAGCCTATTATTAATTAAAAAACAAATTTCAACGTTTTGGATCAGACAAACAATAAAAAATTGTTACAATCTGGGTGTCTTCAAATCACGAGTAAATCGGTTTCTTATGGGCAAGCGTGCATCGTAGACCGCACCATTGTTTAACATCAGGCAAGTTGGCGGTCAAACGCAGCCGTATTCCTAAATATGAATAAAACCGGCCAAGTGCGAGTCAGGCTCGCGCACTGAGGGTTCCGTACCACCACATAACTTGTGAGCTACTAAAGTACAAAAAAGTAGTGCAAAAATTAAGACAACAATCCATCAACGCCCAGGCGGTCACCCATCCAAGTACCGACCGCGCCCGATGTTGCTTCACTTCTGTGATCGTAGGAGAACCGGTGGTGAACTGAAATTTGACACCGACTAGCACTTGGCCATTCTTTATTATTTTCTGTTCATTATACTTTAGAGTGTGTACTATAATCATGCCAAGCTTGACGCTAGTACGTATTACCGTTTTTACTTTAGAGCTAATACAAAAATACGTAAAAAAATAGGTTTTAACTTTTTTTTTATTATTATTTCTTATTTAATCCGCAGTAACATTACATATTCTGTGAAAATTTCAACTGGCTATCTATTACAGTTCGAAAGATACAGCCGTTAACAGGTAGGATAGGACAGACAGCCGGGCGGACAGACAGACATCGTAGGTTTAGTAATAGGGACTCGTTTTTGCCCTTTGGGTACGGAACCCTACAAAACAAGGGAGATGGCGTGTGGCGGTTGTAAATGCATCTGGCCTTTTTTTCTCCCAGGGATAATCCGTAATGGATACCACCGGCCCCCGGGGGGGAGCAACCCTGCTCCCCACACAGTGATGCTGCTCACATCACCACCCGGTGATGTGGGAATCTCTGCCAGAAGGGCGGCCTACCCACTAAAAACCCTGGAGTGTTTCTTCCTGGGGCCCGAACACCGGGTCTACGGGAGCGCTTTCCAAAGTCCGTTCCAAACGCATCTGGCCTAAATCAAGCTTGATGTTTTTAGTTGAACTCACCCTACATACAATACGTCGGCGGATTAAAAGTTGTTTACAACGGAAATTGACGGGTATTGACGGTTATTTTGTATTTTTAAAAAAGGAAGAGGTTCTCAATTCGAACATATTTGTACCCTCAGAATTCCATCATTTACAAACCGATTTGGAAAAATCTTTTTTTATTTAAAAAGATATACTTTCAGATTGTTCCCATAGAAATTTCATCAAAATCAGTTCAGCAGTTTATCAGCAAAATTACTGGGAACAAAATGACACCCACGAAAACGAAACTGCGTATTTTTTTTTATAAATTGGCTGGCGCTTGGCTCGTCTGATGTTAACCGATGATGCGGTCTTCGATGGAACACGCTTACTACTTTTTTTTTTTTAAGGAGTTTTGTCGATATTCGACCATGCAACTCCCGTAAATCTTATAACATGTTCAAACGATTTTTCAAATCACATACAATAACTACATCACATCACATCATCAGCCATTAAATGTCCACTGCTGAACAAGGCCTCCCTCTCAGAGAGGGGTGTTGCCATAATCCCCACGCTTGGCAGGCGGCTTGGAGATCGCAGTACGTTAACCGTGTACTAACAGGACGCTGCTGCCCATCCTCCGGTGGTTCTGGTCGCAGTTTTAGGACATACCCGGGGACATACAATAACTAACTAATTACTAAATATTACTAATTTTGAAGTAGGATTTTTAAACTTTTTTTTTTATTGAAAGTTTCAAACTAAACAGTTTCAATAATATATGCAAACTCCTCTTCTAATAATTTTAACACTGTGCCTGTTTTGATTCTTGCACGAATACCAGCATATATTCAAATAGGTGATGTTGTTTGACGCACATAACGGAAAGTAAAAATTGGGGCAATTTTTGCAGCCCCTCGTATGGAAACGAGCATCTTCCAGCGGCAGTATATATCTCGTCTCTACCACTCTTCCGATTGGGTTGACATGTCTGATTAACTGGGTCGGGTATGTTTTGTTAATCTGTATTAGTTCACCAGCGTTCGGCACTTCCACGTTGTCATCAGATATCACACCCAGCAGTAAATAGACTGAAGGAAAGGGAATACTTTATAGTTGTTTTTAGGGTTCTGTGTTGTTACAAATACAAATACAAAAACGTTTATTGATATTTATTAAAGAGCTATAGGTACATAAAGATCTTAAGTAGGTAGTTAAGTAGTTATATGTGTACAAATGTTGTAAGAAGAGAGGTGAGAATAAACAATTATGTACCTTAGTGGGACACTGCCCCCACATTAGGATAACCTGTGTCGTGAGGTCACAGTTCTCAACTCTGGGCATGACTGTCTTCCCCGCAGAGTTAGTGTTAGTGTGGAGGTTAAAGGGGGGGCCTATGTTCAGCAGTGGACGTCTTGTGGCTGATGCTGATGATACCCAAAGGGTGAAAACAGGACCGTATTACTTAGCCTACGCTGTTTGTACGTCCTACATTTTAACGGCTGTATCTTTCGAACCGTAATAGATAGCCAGTTTTTTTTTTACTGGCTATCTATTATTAACAACAAATAATAAATAATTGCCAAGTGCGAGTTGGTGACAAATTTTTGTTCATTACCAATTTATAACTGTTAAATGGGTTACTTGGATGACCACATTTTCTTTCAACGAATAGTATGATGCCATATTTTACAATTTTTTTTTTTTTTTTATTGATAGTCATTGTATTGTGGTGGTACAGAAACGGAACCCTCAGTGCGCGAGCCCGACTTGCACTTGGCCGGATTGTTATTTTTATTTGTGATGCAAGCCTTTAATTAAATGCATGACTTTCGACTTCTTTTAGACGTTGTCATTTATGTGGATAAAACTGCGGAACTACGAGTCAATAATACCAGTAGGACATAGTTGTTTCTTTAAATAAATAGTGGGACCACTAGCCCTAAGCTAGTGGGACCAAGAGGCCAGTCAGTGGTTGGATTGGACTTACTCACGAACCGGAACACTTTTCCTTTCAAACCTTAGGAACCTTTAACCGACTGTCCAAGGAGGGTAATGTTTTTGGGTTGTATGTAAGCATGTAAGTATGTTTCTAGGTTCCTGTAGTACCTCCAGCAGGCCTAGCATGGGCTGTGGATAAATTGTCTTTCCACCGTTTTTATCCACGCCTAGACGCGACAAAGCTAGAATATGGATACGTGTGTCTTTTTCTCGCGGGATAAAAACGGTGGAAAGACAATTTGTCCACGGCCCGTGCTAGGCCTGCTGTAGCCTAAACGGCTTGACCGATTTTGACGAGTGAGGTGTCGTTGGATTCATTTACGAAACGGAACGGCGATTTCACGAACCGGAACGGCGTTCCGGTGCGTTCCGGTCCATTTCGAGCACTGAGGCCAGTAGTACAAAATTAGTGAGAACACGAGTCAAAAACCAAGTGGTTGGTATCTTCTAGCCAGGCGTGCTCTATCGTAGACCGCGTCGAAGTGGCGGGCAAGATTAAATAAAATTTACAGAAAAAAAATTGATTTAAGGATTGAGCACATTATGCCGGGCCGCAGCGGGCCGGGGCGCATCGCAAAAATCGCTTTCATATATTTTACACTAGCTGTTGCCCGCGACTTCGTACGCGTAGACTTTCACATAAACTTTCAACCCCCTTTTGTCATCCTTAATTCGGCCCTTTCGTAAAATCCTTTCTTAGCGGACCTCTACACCCCATAAGGAATCTACCTGCAAATTTCAGCTTCGTAGGTCAAGTAGTTTTCGAGATTTCGTGTTTAATGAGTGAATGAGTGAGTAGATGAATGAATTTCGCTTTTATATATATAGATGAAGTATCGCACATTATGCCAGGCCGAAGCGGGCCGGGGCGCATTGCAAAAATCGCTTTCATATATTTTATATGAAATATCGCACACTATGCGGGGCCGCAGCAGGCGGATTTCCATATGAAATGGAAATGCGATACGCCCCGGCCCGCTGCGGCCCGTCCTCGATCCTATAGAACTCACTTCCTTCTGTAAAACACCGTTAACGTCTCGTTAGCACAAGTAACCATAAATAGGTACCTCAACAAAATAATTACTTTCGCAAAAAATACTTACGCAAAATTAAGATATTAATTTTCATTTTTCTCATTGAAATACTTTCAAATAAATATTTATTTATGCACGCAATAACTGTATTTAATACGACAAATCTAAATGATTTTGTAATCAACTTTAGTTTGTACTGCTTTACGATTAGTGTTTTTAAAGGGTTAATGAGATTTGAATATCGTTAGCTCAAATGAAAAATTTAGCCAAACGCTAATGTGTCAAGCCAAGTTTTTATTTTATTTAATTTTTTTATGCCGTAGGTGGCAAACAAAGCTAACGGGCCGCCTGATGGTAAGCGATCACCGTCGCCTATGGATCTGTAACCAGTGGTCGAATTGGACTTACTCATGAACTAGAACGCATTTCCCTTCAAACCTTGCGAACTTTTAACCGACTGTCCAAGAAGGAGGATAATGTTTTGGGTTGTATGTAAGCATGTATGTTTCTGGGTTCCTGTAGTAGGTCCTGTAAGCCTAAACTGACTTAAAACTTTTTTTTTTATCCCACTCTATAATTTTTTACCGACGAAAAAATTACGCGGTCTATTAGTGGACGCGGAAAGGGTTATGCGGGTACGGTGTACTAAGCCGAAAGGGATTTATATAACCATCATTATAACCAATTTTTACAATGTTACCAACCCTGAAATCGCGAAAATAATATCAGCTGTTCCATACATTTTGTCGAGTGTGAAATACCTTTTTCTATTGAATAGCTGACTTTTTTTTCACGATTTCAGCGTTTATCCCCTAGTAAAAGTTGGTCATGATAAGTACTATGGACCCATTTCGACTTATAGTCATATATACCAGTATATACAGTGTAAACTCTATATATAGCTACAAACTTCCTAAAACGTCGAAATTACTTGACTTTGGTTAGTTTACCTTGTTGTCCATACAATGATACACTCTATGTAGCATCACACCAACTCTAAATAACGACAACTATACATAATTATTAAGCAACAAACAGTACTTTCTAACATCTCGTATTTACCTTGTGTTTACCTCGGCAGCATCATACGCAAACGAAGATAACAGACTATAGGTACGCAATAAGCATTGTTATTTGTATCAATATTAATGTATGTTGCTTGTAAATTTTATACTTGTAGTAAATACAATATTATAATCTATACATAGTGTAAAATAAAGATAAATAATTTTACACCGAAGGTTTATATTATATAACTAGCGACCCGGTCCGGTTTCGCACGAAAATTACAGCCGTGCGAAGCTTAAAAATACGCCAGTAGTAACATAATATTGATTATCCTTAGTAATTTTTAAACTTTCGCGATTTGAACACATGTTTTAAATGTTTATCGGGACTTATCACGTTTTTCGGGTCTTATGTTTTTTTTTTTCTTTTTTTTGATTATCCTTCTCTCCATTTAACGACAACTCTCAATTGCGCTATAAAATGCGCAGTCCCTTAAGTATCACTATATAGAGTTTACACTGTTTTTTTTTTCTTCAAGCATTTTAAAAATGTGCGTGCGAGATAGCTGTAATAGGAACCATAATTTTATTCATTTCTTTTTATTATACATTATTATAATGCTGAACAATATCAAAAAAATATGCAAATGCCCCGTCTGCTCACATTGCGGTCTTCCCCAACCTTGCAGTAAAACCAGCATAAATTCAGATATGTGATATTATCTGTCCCACACACTGGGTAGTATACCGTGGGGCAGTGCTTGCAGTGCACGTGGAGACGAGTATCATCCATTTTTAGCAGCACCCTGGGCGCATCCGGTCCCACTGCCAACGCATTGAGGAACAGCAAATGCTCATCGTGGTCTGGCCTGGGTTTACGCGGTTTAGTGACTGATGACGAATCAGCAGTCCACAATCCAAGATGTAGTCCGACTGAATAAAATACACATATAGAATAGGGATGTCACTTATCGAGCTGCAAGATCATCATCATCATTTCAGCCTATCATGTTCAGTCTTCTCTTAGAGAGAGAGGAAGAGCCCTAATCCACCATGCTGGCCCAGTGCAGGATGGTAAATGTCTTTGAACTTTTGAGGTTCTTAGACATACCAATGTTTTTCCTTCATCATCTTTAACCAATGGCATCGAAAGTGCACATTATTTATTTAGGTACCTATCAAATAAGTCATTGGTTACCTACGCTGCGTCTTCTGGTTCGTGGTCTCCACTCCAGAACCTTTCTTCCCATCGGTTATCGGTTCTTCGAGCGATGTGGCCTGCCCATTGCCACTTCAAATTGCAAAATGTAATATTATGCTATTAATATTACACCTATATTACTATGAGGACAGCCTGATAGTGAAAATGGTGCTGGTGATAGACTGAATGTGTAGAATTAAGTATAAAAAAATTATAATGTTATTAAGTATAAAAGAAACTAGTAGTACTGGGGCTTTACGGACAACTGTTATTACGGCACCAACTAAAGTTAAATCCGCTCAGTTAGAAAATCACATGAACGTGAACCTTAACGCGCCCAGATACAGTTGCGGTCGTGTGATTTTTCAACTGAACGGATTAAATGTTAGTTTGTTGCCACAATAACAGTTGTCCGCAAGGCCCCTGTAGAGGTTAGTATCAGAGAATAAAGGCTATATTTATTTATTTATTTTATTAATTAATATTAACCTTAAGATGCATAATAAAAAGTTATTTGAATATAGATAGAAAAATTGCAAATTATCTATTTTCAAACACTTGGAGTCTCATATGACGAATAGCTGAATTATTCTACATTGTATAGGTACTCATTAAAGCAATATAATTGGATTTGCATGGTCTAAGCTTTTTTTTAGTAATAGGCTTGCGTTTGTCCGCTAACTGGCGTGATGTTAAACGATGATGCGGTCTATGATGGAGCATGCTTGCCTGAAAGAAACTGATTTACTCGCAACTTGACGACACCCAGATTGTAACTATCCGATTAAAATCAAATAGTACTTATTAAAACCATTACAGAATTTAACTTTAAAAAACTTACTCAGTACTGAAATAGTCAGTATTTTAAACATTTTAGTTAGGTATATATGCGGTACTGAAATGTTTTTTTAATGCTACGAAACAATTAAATATGCAAATTTACTGTGTTTAATTAGCGTTTTAAGAAGCTAATGTTTTATCGATAGTTTAATTGATTGCCATTAGCAATAGTTAAGCGAGAGGTATTTATTTTACCAAATAATGGACATTAAATCCTGATATACAATTGATCACCATCGCTGTGGTCGAGAGGTAACATGTGCGCTTTACAATCTGACAGTAGCTGGTTCGATTCTCAGCCCTGCACCAATGACTTATTTAGTATACCTAAATAAACTATGTGCAATTTCGATGCCGTTGCTCAAAAACGGTGATGGAATTGTGAGGAAACCGGTATGTCCAAAAACCTCAAAAGTTTAAAGACATGATATTCACCAACATGCACTGGGCCAGCATGGTGGATTAGAACCTCTCTCTTTATCTGAGAAGAGGCCTGTGGACGATGGAAATGATGGACGATGTGGACGATTTTTTTTTAAAGTAGCCTATGTCACTCCAGGGAGTGACATTTAGGCTACTTTTCATTTTCATCATCACCATTTTTCATCACTATGCGGGTGAAACCGCGGGGCGCAGCTAGTCTTCAATATATGCAACTGCGTTGGGGTGTAGCCAGATTATGTGAGATTGCAGCCACTAAACGGTGCCTCCCCCTCGGTGGCCGACCTCTGTGCCAAAAGGAAGGCACCGGGATCTCCATAAAAACGCACCGGTACTACAATGTCATGGATCTATGAATGTTATTGTTATTATCTAAACTTTATCAGTGAAATAATCATCACTTTTCCCTGAAAAATACTGATAACTGTTTTGATTACACTATCAGTACCTACTATTGTTATGTTTGACATGGAAAGGCTCATAGTGTCTTATATTGGTTGGTCAAAAATAGCTTAACCGGCAAATATATATTTGAAACACAGTCAAACTCATCACAGAAGAGATTTTTTTTGTTTTAATTAGAACAGCTGTCAAGGCATTTTTGTAAGAAATTTATTGTAGCCAGTTGCACCCATATAAACGAAACATCAGTCATTAGAAATCAGTTAGCAACTGTGACGCGGAGTTCGATGCGTTGATCAAAATAAGAATGTTCAATCAAGGTTCACTCATAATGCCTGGTATCAGATTTTCCTTCTCATTTCCGTTCTATTTACTTCTCTTTTCTATGTAGCTCATCATCAAACCCCTAGCGAGAGTTAGCAGAATTCATGGTAGGTATATAGTAAAAAAAAAATTGCAGCTGTCAGAGCAAACAAATGCTTGAACCGAGTTTAGTAATCGATGTGTTTCTTAGACATTGGAAATATTGACATATTGACACTTAAATTTTTCACTTTCATCACAATCCCAAATCAAGTTGCAATTAACTTAACCAATACCATAGCAGTCAAGGTTCTCTATTTCTATCAGAATAATTTAATCACAATAACAAATAGAGCCGCGTACTATGACATTTTAAATCCAATTAGGCGTGATTGCAATGAGTTATCAGTCAACAACAAAAATGGGAGTGGTCAAGCAACAAGTCGGTTTCGGTCCGCATTTATAGGAATTAAGGTCAATTTCTAACAGGATAACATCCCCGAAGGCAACGTTTACCACGATCTGAGACAATGTTTATATTTAACTAAATGTTCGCGGGAGGTAAAGAACCAGTCTTACTGCAACATAGGTATTCCTAAAAAACAACATTATGAGTGTATGATAATAGAAAATTACTTACCAACAGCGTAGCACTCCTCATTTTCTAGTTTCTTCCAAACAGTCATACTGATAACACGCAATTATTTATTATTTATTAAACAAAAATCATAGAACTCGTCATTTTTATCATCTCGACACTTTGACTGACGCAAGACTGACGTCTTGTCGTCTTTGTCTTTGACATTTGTCTCTCTTCGCTTCGCTTGATATCGTTGTTTTTTTTTTCTTAAATGTTGAGCTGGCTAAAGCTATTATGATCATACTACCTCGTTTTACGTATTTTACTGTTCTGAGCACAGTTTTTTTTAATGGAAGTGTTGTACCTACAGTTTCTTCTTTAGCACTTACAAAGGGACTTCGTATACTCTAAAGAAAACGGACTTGACCCCCCTGAGTCGTCCAATTGATGACATTTGATCATCTCATTTGCAGTTGTGTGCCGCTTACTTGTGAATTAGTGTGCGTTTGTAAAACCATAATTATAACAGATCAAAAATTTGTTAGTGCATTCAAAAAGTGTTTATCTTGCCCCGTTCAGTTTATGGTATATTCAAGCTATATAGATCAAAGGTTGTAGGCCCCAGTAAATTATGAAAGGCTGTATTAGCGACTCCTGGGAAGTTTTGGAATCGACATGAAAATAAACGTTTTACCTCAAATATATTATTTAAAAAAATCACACTCGAGCATATTCAGGAACACTTAATATATAATAATATAAACCGATAATAATATGCGGAAAAAGGGTTCGAGAGCAATCAAAAAATCAAAGCGAGATAAAAACAGAATATCTTGCACTCGCATTGTTATTAGATATATTATATTCACTATAAATATATTTTTTCTACATAATTATTTGTACTGTGTTGAAGTCAGATGTAGAGATATGTCCGACGGTTTTGACTCGTTTTTACTGAGCTAGTTCAATGGTTATTGCCCGTCTATTCATTTTATTTTGGTCGAAAGGGGACTGTTTAGGATTCTTCTAAGTAGAACCTTTCAATAATTAATAGATAGGTGAATGTTATACCTACTGTGACAGTTTTATTAACTAAATAGGTACCTACTCATAAATAACTAATAAACAATAATTTTAGGTAATTTACAATTTATACGAAGAGCGCGTCTTACTTGTGCTAAGTTCGAGACGGAAGAGAGCGAGCGAGACAGCATGAACTACTTATATTATTTAGAATGAGTAGGTACAGAGATTTTATTGAACAATACCTGAATTTTGGCGAATCTAGTACTCAAACTTGCCGGAACCACATCGCCATCGTCAAACAAGTAATAGTCAAGCAAAGTTTTTTTTTGTTATATAATATGTAGGTAATTATAGGCTTGCGTTTGACCACCATCACGCCGCGATGATGCGGTCTACGTTGGAGCACGCTTGCCTAGAAAAAACCCATTCACTCGTGATTTGAAGACACTCAGATGTACATAACCATCGGGGAACACCCATTCAAGCAGTGCATTCCACAGACTAGCATCAGTTCAAAGTGTCACGATCAAGTCTAAGTCACGCCTTGTAAAGTGATGATGACTTTACTAAAGGCTTCTGTAAATTTTTGGAAACATCACGAAACTAGGTTCAATATAATTTTGTTTCACCTTATAAATTAACGGGCGGTTATCCGAGTCGCGTAAGCAACAAAACGCTCCCTCAGCCCCCGCCAAGTTATAGCGACGATGTATTTTGCCACGCAAGAGTCAGGACGCCCGCGGGGGGAGTGCAACGACAAAAACGAACATAGGTCCGACCTCGATGACGCCTGGCGCGGTAGGTATTGAACGCGGCGCACGTAAACTCTCGCGACCTTTTTATGCTTTTAACTTCACTAAATAACGAAACTATTCACTATCAAAAATCTATCCAAATAAAAAAAAAAATATAGAATTGCCTTTCAGTACATGCAATTTCCAGGTTGTTACGAGCTTTCATTAGAGCATAAAACGAAAAAAATAAACTTAATTGACATTGTTCAGTTTTTTTTTTTTTGATCGAGGAGAGTTTATTCTATCGTGTTTTGAACCAAATCATAAACTCAAACACTTCAGTACTTATCTGTGACATGTAATTTTTTCCAGCTCAAATATATATTCTAATTTAACTGGATAAAATTGATTTAAAACCGTCAAATTTGGTATAAGAGGCCGTTAAATCACTCGAGTCTACACTCGAGCACGTTTTATGCACACCATTATTACACAATGACACTTGAAATAACACAGGTATAAGGAAATAATAGTAGATACTATGATTCTACATGTTTTTTCACGTTAACGAAATAAAAGCATACAGCGTGTCAATAACATACAGTGTATTTATTTCTTCCCTAAACTCTGTTCCCTCACTGCATCACGCATCTGTTCGACTGCGCGTGTTAGCCGCAGAACCGCTGGCGCCGCTGCTCTGTTTAACAGTATGACTACGGACACGTCGCGTCGATGATTGGACTGGGATGGGACGACATCAAATCTTCTAATATCGGCCTCTTCTACTTCTAAATCGATCTGGAAACATAAAACGAGTAGTGAGAAATAATTATTTCCCTATTCTGCCGTGTTCGAGATTATCTGATCACTCTCATGGCATTTCTATAACAGCGATCGAGATTATGTCGACCGCACCAGAATATAATCCCAAAACATTACGCAGACTATTTTCGTGCAGGAACACTGGCTGTCTGCTATTATGTCTTCTGTGCTGTCTGTGGCGGCTGTACCTCGGTATTTCGGAAAGAGTACTGAGCCAAGAGGGTTCTTTTCGAGCAGGGAGCATATTCGCAATTTCTTGCGTTTGTTTTTTAGTCATTTGAAACTAGTAGGTATGACGAAATTACTTTCAAGATTTGGTACCTACTTACTGCAAAGTTGTGTTAAAATTGGACGCTGTTTGATAATATTTTCTGTATTTATTGTTCTTACCTGGTACCTTCACCACTGGAACACCGATCCGGAATATTCGAAACTCATAAGGGGTATCGTAATGAATGTACGGCTTGCTATCTGTAAATAAAAATAGCATATTGTTATAAATTGTTTTGTTTTGTTATACCTACCTAAATTGCTTTAAACGAAGAATGAATAAACTAGTGTCCTCTTAAGTAGGCAACGCACCACCTTGCCTGCCCTGTCCTGCCCATCAATGCCCTGGGTATTGTAAATGTCCTAGGCTCAGGTGACCACTTACCATCAGGTAACCCGTCCCTAGCTTGTCTACTAACGTTTTCTAAATCTTCATGCTGACTTCCTTGTTTCCTTGTTTTTGTCTGACAGATAATAATAAAATTATAAAACTAATACAGTGCCACCAACTTCATCTTCGACCACATCGTCGCTTACCAACAGTTGAAGTGGTGGTCATTAACGCGGAATTATCCGCGTTAGAAAAAAAACTTAGCTGTTCAGGTCTTGATCGAAGGTTCAGGTAGGCAAAATTGAAACTACAGCCTTTTCTTGGTGAATTTCTTAAGTAGCAATACCAAAATTGGACCTGGGTATGTCGTAAAACTGCGACCAGAACCACCGGAGGATGGGCAGCAGCGTCCTGTTAGTACACGGTGAACGTACTGCGATCTCCAAGCCGCCTGCCAAGCGTGGGGATTATGGCAACACCCCTCTCTAAGAGGGAGGCCTTGTTCAGCAGTGGACATTTAATGGCTGATAATGTATGTATATGTATGTATGTAATACCAAAATTCTATTCTACTATTATTCTATTTCTAAATTATAATTTCGCTACTGTTAACACAGAAAATCATAGAGAGTCCGCCATTGTTTCGTGTATCGTCATCTCTCTCGAACTTGATGTAAATTACTTATTCTGCTCTTGCTTGTGCACGTGTACGTATATCCATGACATTGATGACATCATTGCGGGACGCCCACGTGAATTTTTTTCTCGTAGCGCTATACCTGGCGGAGTATATTATTATACCATGGTGGGACTGAAGTAAGAGATGGTGGCCGAGCGGTAGCTTGTGCGCTCTATAATCTGACGGCACTCGGGTCAATCCTCGGCTCTGCAAGTCCATGACATGAAGTCCTATCGCACTTATCTAGGTACTTACCTTCATCTTCTTCCGGCAGAGTGCAGGGTGGTATTTGGGAGATATCCCTCTCACCAACTATAATACAAAAAGCAACAAGTACCTAAATCATACTGATGCTATAAATGTTAGAAAAAATTATCAAAAACAAAAATTCCATAATTTTATTATTAATCCCTAAGATTTATTCTTAAGGCAAAAAGGTACCATGATCCTAGTTCGCCGTATGATTTGCGTGAATGCGTGATGGTATTTGTTCAATAAGTGATCAGAAGCAGCGGCCAAAAGCTAGTATGAATAAAATCAATTAGTAAATTAATGAAGAACATTTTCCACTCATATCTTGCAACTGTATTTTTTGTAATGGTCTACTAACCAATTGTTTTTGAAGTGAAACTTCTTATGCGACTTCCAACACGGTTGCGTTAAACGTTTAACGCTACCATGGAGGAGGAATAGAAAGAGACAGAGCGAGAGTTTTAGATGCCATCTATGAGGAAATTTTGAAACTTGTACATCCTTCTCATAGTTTATTAGTTCACTAATATTTGCATAGATGGCAGAACATGCGACTTCCAACAAGGTTGCGTTAAACGTTTAAGCCTACCATGGAGGGGGTATAGAAAGAGACAGAGCGAGAGCTTCACTTCTTCCGAGCGGAGGGACTCCACGCACTATTTTTAAATTGTGATTGTTTTAATTTTAATTTTTAAATAATATTAAGCCTCAATATTAAGTTTTTATTTTTTTATACTAAAAAAATACCACCACCTTAATATTATAACTTAGTATAAATAAATAAATAACAATTTTGAGGCAATTCATTAAACAAATTACATTTTAAAAACAATTGGTTTAGTAGAATCGCGGTCCTGATGGTAAGTGACGATGCGGTCTAAGATGGGGCACGCTTGCCCATGAGGTGCCTATTCACTCTTGTCTTGAAGAGCAGGATTTCATTTTGGGGAGGGGGGCAATTATGACATATCTGGTCAAGGTTAAAAAAATTTAGTCGCATGTATGGAATAGCTAGGTGTTTTGGGGGGGGGGCATGGCCCACATCCCCCCCCCCCCCCCCTGGATCCGCCAATGGTACTTTATAGGATCGCCGAGGCAGGGAGCACATTCCACAGACTACGGCACATCTGCCCATCCAGGAATTGAACCCGAACCTCCTCCTCATGAGACAAACATACTACCAATGAGTCAAACCGTTCGTCAAAATTTGAAAGGTACTTATTATCATTATTAGGATTCTTCATACATGTGGTAAGACAATTCTCGGGCCGGTCTCTTAGGTCTTCGGTTAGTTCAGCAATGGTCTCGTAAATATGGGAGCTGGCGATAGACGCGCGGTCTTCATTCACATCCAATCGTACCGTGGCGTTTTCATATAATATGTTCTCTCTGTCCTTTCTTCTTGCTGGAAGTATGTAAAAGTGTTTTAGGTTATATTTTAATTTATTTACACAAGTTATTACAATATCCATAATTATAATTATTACGTAGGGAACTTGGCACTACAACTTTCCATCTCCGGTCAAAGATCCAGAGGCAGACCCAAGACTAGGTTGAAGGACTGGAAGGACGTGGTGATTAAGTAAGGACATGAGAAAGTGCGGTTTCCGAAGACGATGTCGAAAATAGAGCGAAGTGGAGGAGAAAGGTAAGGAAGGCTGGCTAGGAGGAATACCATGTGGGATTCATAGTCGGGAAGAGAGAGAGAGATTACAATATACTTATATAAATTAATTCAACCAATTAATAGAATCTCAAGTAAGAAAATAACTAAACTAAAAGACTAAATTAATGCTCCTTTGGTGGAAGGAGAAGTAGCGGAAACGCTGGCAACACTTATACGTTGAATGGCAATACTTGAGTTTTGGCGCCAACGTGGAAAAAAACATGTCGGCTCGTTGGATTATTTTCCTAGACTTGTGTATTTTCGAGTGTTAATGTGTACTAAATGGTGAATTATTATTTATTAAGTGCTCGTATACGTGCTCGAGTGTGGACAAGTGATATAACGAGGTGAAACATTTGTTTTTCTATTACAAACTTACATTATGTAGTTAAAATATATAGAAGAACCTTATTGTCCACTACAAAGTTAAGTTTGTCTTTCAATATTTCAACTTTTTTGTTGTTTTTTTTTTTGTTTGGACTCGCTCTATGAGAATTCCATCTAACGGAACCCTCAGAGCGCGAGTCCTACTCGTACTTGTCCGGTTTTATTTTTGTTGTGTATTTACACTTCGGGAAAGCACACGAAGGCATGATTTTGTCAGATGATTCGTTAAGTATCGTGTAGCAATAGTTTTGTGTCGCACTTCCTACGACTAGAAACCGTCTGAAAAGAAGTACCTAAGCGCCGGAGCTCATTTTGTAATCTTCAAAAACGCGCTTCTTCTGGGCTCGTCTATTAATTTTAAATTTTATTTTGGTCGAAGTTTGAACTTGTTGAGGTTCTTGGACATACCTAATCGTTTTCCTCACGATGATGTTTTTTTGTTTAGGATAATGTGATAGTCTTAATGTCATGCCCCATGCCCTATTAAAATGGTGGAGACTTTAGGTACCTACCTACTAGAGGCTTCTGTGAAGTTTTGGAAACATCATGAAAATTTCCACCTCATTACATCAGTTTCCTACACTCGAGCACGTTCACAACACACACACACACACACACCATTATAACACATTAACACACGAAATAACACAAGGTTAGCGAAATAATACAATAATTTATTATCAAGTTGGCGCCAAACCAAAACCTTTTTTACTATTAAAATAACTTTATTGCCATCTATTTCTTTGCTTGCCAGCATTTTTTTTATTCATACTAGGTATAATTATGCATATTTATTCATATTGAAAATTACTCATTAGGTACAATAAAGTACCCATTTACCTACTAAAATCTGAGGTGGAAATTTTGAACAGATTAGTCGATTCTCTTTGCCACCATCTCAAAAAAAATAAAGGTAGGTAGGTAGGTACATAGCATTAAAAAGCTTACCTCTGTGTAAGCAAATTCCAATGATTACGAAAATCACAATTATGATGCACAAGATTATGACGCTTATTTCAATTATTAAGTAATTAGTTCCATCTGAAAATATGTAGATTGGATATTAAAACAACACAATAACTCAATTGTTTAAAAAGTACGACAGACATATAGTCCGTTCACAGAGAAAGACTATAAAAGGCGCTCTTTATTGCATAATTGTATGGTAAGTAAATAGTACTGCTTCTACCCGAAGGGCCATGCTTGGTCAGTACGAGGGAACCAAAATGTTCGGGTGTGGGATAAGACAGTCTGTTTCTGATGTTTCAATGTTTGTTAATTTTAATAAATTTAATTGCTACCATGTCACTAACCGTAAGCTGGATATTTTTTTTCATAGCTGCTATGAGTATTTTAAATAAAAACGTTCTCATTAATTGGATTTACCTAATCTTTTTATGTATGTAATTTTCCCCAAACCAAAATTGTATTAACGTATTATGTGACGATATTGTCGTTTGATTTCATACTATGCGAATTAAAAGTTTCCCAAAGAATCTAAAATGTAATTATGAATTAAGCGGAAAAATGCATATATCTTTTATATTATACATTGTATCAAAATATGTTATTCAACGACTTAAAATATACATACAAAAAATTTTATATATGAAAATCACACAATAAATAATCAAGCCCACTGCGACTTAACAAAGTTTTGAAACTTTGAATGTCATTTTCTCATTTTGAGTAAAACGTCGCTTCGTTCGTTCTTACATATCGCAGTCCTCGTTGATTGTTAAAATTATAATGTAATAAGTACTGATTAGGGCAATGTTGAAATTATTCTTAATTAACTACTGGACTTACGACTCTTACAAGAGTTAAACAATTCACAAGATAAAATATAAATAAATAAATAAATATTTGGGACATTTTTGCACACACGGTTATCTGACCCCAAACTAAGCAAAGCTTGTGATATGGCTTGTGATATGCTTGTGATATAAGGGTACCTACAACATTATTTAACTGTTCAGATAAAAATACTTAAAACATTGTTTTAAACTATCACGGTTGTTCACTAAAGTTATACGATTATTTACGGGATATTTACCGTCAGTCAGGCCTGAATGGGTGTTCCCCGATAGTTACAATCTGGGTATCTTCAAATCGCGAGTGAATCGGTTTCTTCTAGGCAAGCGTGCTTCATCGTAAACCGCATCATTGCTAACATCAGGTGAGTTGGCGGCCAAACGTAAGAATGGGTGTTCACTAAAGTTATATGATTAATTACGGGATATTTACCGTGGTAAGGTTGTGGAATGAGCTCCCAGTCGGTCAGTTTAGTCTTCCCGTGAACATAGTGCATGTAACTGCGCCGAAATATCGGGAGCTCATTTCACAACCTTACCACGGTAAATATCCCGTAAATAATCATATAACTTTAAAAATACTTATAGTTATTACATTACAATCTTTGATAATAGTTTTATAGATTTTAAGCATCGTCTGTACGTAACAACTACCCTGCCGCTATGCACTAAGCATGGACCAACATGTTTGTCCAGTTTTTCTTACTTACGCGTACTGTCAGAAATGTCGGCTCGTTTGATAATTTCGGGGGCAGATATATTCACGTTCAAATTTGTATATGCCACTTCTATTTTCTCCTTTGGAGGTCCCTTAATACTCGTTGTATTGATATTGAAATCTAAAACAATAAAAATAATCACTTCATCTTCAAGGCTGTGAATAGATTTCGTCTAGAATCTAGATCAACGTGTTCCCGTTGACAATGAACATACATAATCAAAGCATGTTCCATCCTCGGCCGCAACATCGCTTACCATCAAGCAAGTTGGTAGCCTAACGTAGATCTATTCTACAAAAATAAAATAAAATAAAAATCGCGTGAGGATTTATTATCAATTATTATAAAACGGCTTTCAGTCACATTATGTTTATCGGTCGAGACGATCAACCAGTTCAGTAGCAAGTAGAACACCTTCGTCATTTTCAGGTGAACGGGCGAACGTCTCCAGAAGCGCGCGTATTCCCTGATGAAGGAGCTCTATTGGCTCCAAAACCGATCTATCGTCTAGACCGATAAACATAACCGTGGGTGTAAACCGTTTTGTAATAACTTTAGACTATCCTGAACATCGGTCGTTGTCATACAAACGTACACAGCAAAGTAGGTACTTTTTTTTGTTATAAATAGGCTTGCGCTTGGCCGCCAACTCGCCTGATGATAACCGATCATGCGGTCTACGATGACGCACGCTTGCCTAGAAGAAACCGATTCATACGGACAAACAGAATATCTATTTTCATTATGTAGGTATGACCATCATAAAATTGCCTTATTTTGGTATACCTAATTAGTGTGTATTTTTAAATTGACATGACTGTTTATACTAACACTTCTCTATTTTATTGCAAAACACATAAAAGTATTTACTTAAAATCACCAAATAAATAAGTTACATAAAAACAGTCATATAATATTTAAAAAAAGATAGAGAAAAGAAGTATACTTACACTAATGTTGAAAATGTACAGAAGAGATATCTTTGGCCGGTGAGTACCGCCTTTATATTTTATCGCACACCGCTCAGTAGTAGATCAGCTTTATATTATGTACCTATGGGTTGCATGGAACGGTAGTAACCTTCGATCAAAAAATACATCGAAGGTAGTTTGACAGACCATTGCATACAACCCTAAGCCGAAAAGAGGTCATTGAAATAAACTTTTGATATTATTCTATTGAACAATTTCATGATTTCCGGGATTGTTCCATTGTAAAAATTGTTCTTACTAATGTTCGACCTCCTTTCGGCTAAGTAACGCTATTCTCTGTAACGTCATAAAAAACACTACAATGAAATTAATATTTTATGCTTACCAGTATTGAGTGATGGTACTTCTTTCTGTCTTACAGGATCGTTTTCAAAATCATTCTGCGTATTATATTCAAAATCTGTTTCAGAACTATATTCACTTTCTAAATTTTTATCTACCGACAAAACGCTTTATTAAGTATAGTGCTTTCACCTGCAATATACAGGGTGTAAGGGGAACACTCTCGAAGCCAAAAGAAGGTAATTGTATTCCTTTTAGTATGGGACCAAACCTGAAATCGCGAAAAAAAAAAGCTGTTCCATACATTTTGTCGAGTGTTAAAGACCGTTTTCTATAGAACAGCTGATATTTTTTTCGCGATTTCAAGGCTGGTCCCATAGTAAAAGTTGTTCTTAATGATGAGTACAATTACCTTCTTTTGGCTTCGAGAGTGTTCCCCTTACACCCTGTATATGTAAATAATTTTAATATTTATGTAATTATTATTATGTTATAAAAATAAGTCTGTACGTAATAAAACATATTTCGTGGTCAGATAGATAGATTTTAATATTTTATTTGTTATGTAAATAATTTTAACCATGAACCACTTAACTTACCCGTGTATTGAAACATGTTTCTAACAGTTCCGACAAGATTGACGACATTATATCTGCTCCCTGCGACAAAAATATTACTATTATACTAATAAAACCTATTTGAGCATATTTCAGCCAGAAGACGTCCACTGATGAACATAAGTCTCCCCCTTGGACGTCCACACTGAACGACAGCCTGCCATCTGCATCCACTCACGACTGCGACTCTCGCGGTGTCGTCGGTGTCGGGAGTGGGAGGTCTACCTACGCTGCGTCTTCTGGTTCTTGGTCTCCACACAAGAACCTTTCCTCCTCATCAATTATCGGTTCTTTGAGCGATGTGGCCTACCCATTGCCACTTCAACTTGCAAATTTTAATAGCGATGTCAGTGACTCCAGTTCTTTGGCGAATATCCACGTTCCGAATTCTATCGCACAAAGAAACTCCGAGCATCTCTCCATTGCCCGCTGTGTGACTCTGAGTTTTTCCAAAAGGCTAAAACTTTATATTTAAGAACTGCCAAATTGTGTTTAAAGTACTGACACCACATACCTCATAGGTCTGTGACAGACACCAAAATTAGAGTTTTCTAATAAATGTCCGTCATCGTCGTAGCCATATGCGTGGAAACCTTGAAATGAAACGAGTTGTAACGCCTTCATGCGGCCTACTCTTTACACTCAAAGAGCTTCCCAAGCTAATCTATATACTTAAATACATTAAAATGAATCCCTATTTACCTTGGTCACGCCATAACTTGAGAACGACTTTACATTTTACATTTTTGAAAATTGCCAATTCTTAATTGATGGTTCTTATGGAAAGAAAAATACGAAAATTGCGCAGAAAATTGGAAAATATCAGGAAACTTAACGACGATTTTACCTCGGGTGCAGCTAGTAGGAAACAATTATAAATAACGTCGTTGCATTTTTCCCTAACTGACACCCCCCCCCCCCCCCCCCCATACATGTTGACTACGCTTTAGCTTACGATATAATGATTTCTGCCGAGCTTCAGCATCTTGTGGTTCATCTTTCCTGATAACATACAAGTTGCTTGTATAATTGATTCCACGATTGGTTGATTTGCAAGTTATCAGAGAACGGTCCACGTTGGGCGCCAGTTCAAACACGCCTGTGATCTGGTAAGCACGTGGACTGATGTTTGCTACGACAGACTCGTATGTCATATGGGAGCTGTAGTGGTCGGCTGAAATCGGATTTACAAACAATTATGATTAGTTTATATTATAGAAATAAAGTAAAAACAAATTTTCATAACACGAATGTTTGCCCTAGGTGGGAATCGAGCCCACGCCCTCAAGCGCAGAACGCAGGTTCACTACCAACTGAGCCACCAGAGCCTTATTTTTCTACAAAAAAAAAGTCAAATGTTCGCAATGAAATGTAAATAAAATATCTGCTGACGTTAGAGGCCAACGAACAACCTGCGCTACGCCGCACACTTGTATGGTTTACATTGCTGGTTCGCAAAATTCTAAACCACAAAAACAACACTAAAACAAGAAATAGATTGCAAAAATGGGTTATTGGCATTTAATTGTGTTTAGATAGTATAATAATGTGTTTTATTCCAATACGCGAAAGTTTTAACGTGCGCTCGCGCACACAGCAGAGTTATGTTTCTTATGAGAGAGATGGAGCACGCTTGCCTAGAAGAAACTGATTCACTCGTGACTTGAAGACACTTAGATTGTAACAATCGGGGAAAACTTATACTCATAGAGCTTGCGCATTCCACAGAATGGTTAGATTTTTTATTGATTTTTTGCGCCTATTTTATGTTATTGTTTTCTTATACTTACGATTATAAAGCAACCAATGTCTATGCTTTTTATAATGAGATGTGCACTTTAATTTTAATTGCTTCACTGGGGAATATTCGTATTCTATGGTGGTGACTGCACTATTCGCTTTGTACTTTTGTAAAGTCTTCGAAGACGATATACCAATTAAATATGGCTCTGAAAGAGAACAATACACATAATTACTTATTACTTTTTTCACACCACCTGCTTGATAATGTCCAATTACATATCATGCAACCTCAACGTAAAGTAAAGATGAAACTCCCTAGGGAACAAAGTGATTTGAATTTGGAACATCAAATTTGCGTGGTAACACGTGGAAAACTCTAATAAAAAAAATGCCCATATCGCATTGTAAAGAGGTTTGTTCGAAAATCGAACTGGCCACCAAAAGCAGAACTCAAACTGCTTTATTCCCTTCCTTAGTGCATAATCTACTATTATTTACTAATTTTTAATTCACACAAAAACATTCCAATATCAACAGCAGGCGAACATTCAAACAAAAAGTTGTTTGTTTACATAATCGTGACGTTTTTAGATCTGCAATTTAGCAATCCAGTTTAGCTGATGAAAAAATGTTGCGTGACCGCTAACCGTATTTGGGCGCGTTCAGGTTAAGGTTCACGTTCGCGTGATTTTCCGAACTGCGCGGAACGATAGTTTGATACCGCGTAAGCAGTTGGCTGTAAGGCCCTGGTTTTACTTCTACTTAAAAATAGGTACTCACCATACATAAAAGTGTCGTGTATAAATAAGATGGTTGCATTAAATCTTCGCGAGAATGGTGAAGATGTAGATTTGAGTTGACAAAACAATTTCAAACTATTTAAACTTTTCTCAAGAACCATGTGTATAATTTCATTAGTGATGTAAACTGAAAAAGTCATTAATTCATAAACACACTACATTTACAGACGTTTAGAGCTCATTAAACTATTGTTGCAGTGGATGGAAAACCGCTTTAAATTCTTTAGGAGCTTTTTTCGACACAAGTAGAAGATAAATTCCCGACATTTTTAATTTTCTCTGGAAAGTCTATGGCAATCCCACCAATTGACTTACCAAAACGATGTTTCATCCATCATCCATCAGTTGTCAACATGGTGATCTTTTATGTCCTGCCATTTTCAGCCTAGCTATTTACACAATCATTCAACGTATCTAATCAACACTTAATTTTTAGTACCTATTTGCTTCGACCAAAATAAAATGAATGGACGGGCCCAGAAGACGCGCATTATTGAAGATTACAAAATGAGCGCAGGCGCTCACTTCGTTTCAGTCGGTCTCTAACCGTAGGAAGTGCAACACGAGACATTGTTACATGATAACGAAACATCTGACAAAATTATACCTTCGTGTGATTTCCCGAAGTGTACCTAAATACACAACAAAAAAACAATCAATAAAATTTATTGCAACAAAATGTAGATACTGTACCTACATGGTTATAATTAGCTGTTGAAGTATAATGTCCGACGATTTTGACTCGTTTTTACTGAGCAAGTTCAATGGTTAGGCGTGAATACCTACATACATTTATTGACTGTTTATTGAAGTAAAAACAGTACTCACATTCTTTTGGCTTATTAGGACCATGTAAAAAACAATCATCAAGAAATGCAGAAATTCGATCCGTTTTTAGTGTAATATTTATTTCTTCTTTATCATAATATTCATAAATAGAATCAAAAGTCATATTTATGCCTGGTTTTGAAGATTTTGGATGTAAGGTTAAGTTGTTTACTACAAAAATATAATCTGAAATTAAGGATATTGATTATTTTTACTATTAGTTGAAGTGGCTATGGGCGGGCACATCGCTCGAAGAACCGGTAACCGATGGGGAAGAAAGGTTCTTGAGTGGAGACCACGAACCGGAAGACACAGCGTAGGTAGCTAGGTTGGCCTCTCACTAGATGGACCGACGATTTTGTGAGAGTTACGGGCATCCAGTGTACAGATGGCAGGCTTTTTTTTGGCAAAAAGGAAGAGAATATAACAAAAATGAAAGGCAAAATATTTTTTTTCACTTTTTTACCATTTTCATAGGCTTCTACCCTGGTGTATTCACAGCTATAAGAAACCGTAGACCCCATATTTGATATACATTTCAACATGATACCTTTACGCGTTCTCTGGAAAAGGGGTCTTGACCTTAGAATAACTACATTCTAAGGTCTTGACAGACGGACAGACGGACAGACGGGCAACAAAGTGATCCTATAAGAGTTCCTTTTTTCCTTTTAGGCTACGGAACCCTAATAAGCACAAAAAATATGGTGACATTTTATTATAGGCCCAGTATAAGTACTTATTTCACTTACTAAACACACAATGTGGCATATTTGATAATTTTTCATACTCCAAAATCGGGCATCGTACGTTTGCGTCGTTGCCCTACACAGTACGGACTGAGTTCACTCAAGCTAATTAACTTGTGTTTGTGTTGCCGCGCAGTGCCCTGATTTCATAAATTCCCACGTAACGCGGCCTCTAAAAGTTTGCCTTTATTCCTTAGGAAATAAAGGGTAAATTTTTAGAGGTTTACTTAACGCGCCTCGTTACGTGCGTGTTAAAGTTACGGAATCAGGGCTCAGGCCACAGAAGACATAAAAGGCGAGAGCCGAATGGCCACTGACTGCCTTGCTATGACCTTCTTTGAAAGGGGCACCGGCCGAACATACCTGAAGTGCAGAGTGCGCCAGGCCTGCCCAGACCTCGGTAAAACCACAGAAGACATAAGGTAAAACGTATCTATCTCAGTATAGGTACATCATTGTTGGTTACAAGGAAAAGAGTAGATTGTTATGTACCTTCCATTGGACCGGCTTCATTTAAAAAAACGCTTATTAAAGACGATATATTTTTCTCCTTGTGTGTGAGCTGACATGCTAGCTTATGACGAGCGCCGCTCATATCACCCGGTCCAAATGACATCTTCGTGTATATCACAGCCTTCGCAGAATACTTTTTATTTGCAATACTCTTATTTCTAGTGGCTTGAGACGTATCTGTAATTAATTTATATTAGTCACGGTGTCCTTAAGGTTGGTTTTCCCGTCTGCAGTTATTACGGTTGCATATTTCCCCATAACTGAGGAAACGACAGCACCGACTGAAACAATATTTAGAACCTACTAACTTCTATATTTATTAATGCAAGTGGATGAAAATTTGCACAATAAGAGTTTTTTTTTAAGTCTGTTAAAATTGGAATTGAGAACCTCCTCCTGAAGTATGTTAAAAATCGATATTTATGATGTTACATACCATAATATAGTATTGTTTGATCTCGCGACAAATATGCCAATCGTACAGACCATTCAGACGAAGCTCGGCATACCACTCTTAAAAGTTCAAGTGGGTAGAAACCGTAAGAATAATAACGGTGACTATCTCCTTCATAAATTCTAAACTTTTGATTGCTGTTTACAAGCATATAACCTGTTGAAACTGCATTGTATTCAAATCGACTGGATTCGCCTGAAAATTAAAATTTAAGAGCACTATTTCCCTTTCAGCGACAGATGACCGAAAGGTTCTTGAATGGAGACCACAGACCGGTGAGCGCAGCGTAGGACGTCCTACAAGATGGACAGACGATCTATATAAAAGAGACCGCAGGGAAACGTTAGATGCAGGCTGCTTCCAACCGGCCCTTTTGGAGATCAATAGGGGAGTATTGGTAGAGGCCTGTGTCCAGCAGTGGAAGTCCTATGGCTGAAACGATGATGATGCTGACTTCTTTGCTTATAGATTGCCCCGGTAGATAACCTGCTTCAGCGCTTGGGAGCGTGGGTTCGATAGCCAGAAGACGTCCACTGCTGAACATAGGCCTCCCCCTTTAACCTCCACACTGAACGACAGCCTGCCTTTTGCATCCACTGGATGCCAGCGACTCTCACTATGTCGTCGGTCCATCTAGTGGGAGGCCAACCTATGCTGCGTCTTCCGGTCCGTGGTCTCCACTCAAGAACCTTTCTTCCCCATCGGTTATCGGTTCTTCGAGCGATGTGGCCTGCCCATTGCCACTTCAATTTGCAAATTTTAACAGCTATGTCGGTGACTCTGGTTCTTTGGCGAATATCCACGTTTCGGATTTTATCGCGCAAAGAAACTCCGAGCATAGCTCTCGCCATTGCCCGCTGAGTGACTCTGAGTTTTTCCAAAAGGCCAACAGTTAAGGACCACGTCTCAGTACCATATGTCATCACTGGCAACACACACTGGTCAAAAACCCTCGTCTTGAGGCACTGTGGTATCTTGGATGAGAAGATGTCACGCAATTTCCCGAACGCTGCCCATCCGAGTTGGATTCTTCGGGCGACCTCTTTTCTTAAGTTGGACTTACCTAACTGAACAATCTGTCCAAGATAGGTGTAATGGTCAACAACTTCTAGAGTATCGTTCCCAACGACTATCGGCACGGGTTCAACATGGACATTCGACATGATTTTTGTCTTGTCCATGTTCATTTTAAGACCCACCTGTTGGGAAAGGCTACTGAGGTCGCTGAGCATCGTATTTAGGTCCTCCAGCGACTCTGCCATGATGACTATATCATCGGCAAAACGAAGGTGAGTGATGTATTCGCCGTTGATGTTGATGCCTAATCCGTTCCAGTCCAAGAGCTTGAAAACGTCCTCCAATGCGTTCGTGAACAGTTTCGGAGAGATAACATCTCCCTGTCTCACGCCTTTCTGCAATTGGATTGGTTCCGTGCTCTCGTCCTGTAATCGGATCGACATGGTGGCGTTTCTATACAAACACTTCAACACTTCGATATACCTATAGTCGATATGACAACGCTGGAGGGACTGCAATACTGCCCAGGTCTCGATTGAATCAAAGGCTTTCTCATAGTCCACAAACGCTAGGCATAATGGCCGATTATACTCCTCAGTCTTCTGTATAATCTGGCGGAGCGTGTGTATGTGGTTTATGGTGCTCCAGCCTTTACGGAAACCGGCTTGTTCGGGAGGCTGAAAGTCATCAAACCTGTTTTCGAGACGGTTCGTAATGACTCTGGAGAACAACTTGTACACATGGCTCAGGAGTGAGATGGGTCTATAATTCTTCAATAAGGTGTTATCACCTTTTTTGAAAAAGAGCACCACCACACTCCTGTGCCATGCTTCAGGCGTTGTACCATCGAGTAAGACGGAATTAAATAACTTCTGGAGGACTAAAAGTACCGGTTTTCCACCCGCTCGCAGTAGTTCTGTCGTGATTCCGTCATCATTATTCGGTATTCACCCGGTGCTTTGTTGTTCTTAAGCTGTTTCAGAGCCATTCTAATCTCGTACAAGCTGTTGTCTGGGATGTCCTCAGTGTAGTGTCGGGTCAGTTTAGCTCTCTTGTCCTGAGCTGTACTGACAATAGGCTGTCGTGTCGAGGTGTACAACTGTCCATAAAACCTCTCAAGCTCTCTCAGAATCTCCGACTTTGCCGAAATTATACTGCCATCTTTGATCTTCAGCTTTGTCATTTAGCTTTTCCCAATAGACTAATTCTTCGCGAACACTTTCGAGCCCTGGTTCCGCTCAATTGCCTCCCTAATACATCTTGTATTGTAGGAGCGCAGATCGTGTCGCACCGATTTCGAGATTCGTCTATTAAGTTGACCATATTCCGACATATCAGCTGAAGATTGCAGTCTCATCTCGGTCCGGTCTTTCATTAGTTTAATGGTTTCGTCTGAGAGCTTCCGAGGTCTTTTTCGGGGTGGGGTCTTAAAGAACTTGGACCCCACTGTTTGGACAATTTCCACCAGCCTATTGTTTAGTTCGTCCACAGTTCCGCTTTCGGCTAGGCCCTGGAAGCGATTATGCAGTTCAAGCTGGAAGTCATTGGATTTGGGCATGACCAGGACGGAGCGTGGACTTCACCAGACGTGACCTCTCTAGCTTAATGTTGCTATTCAATGTGCCTCTGACAATATGGTGATCGCTACCGGTTTTCACCTTGCTGATCACAGAGACATCATTGAATATTCGCTTCTTGGTCGTCATGATGAAGTCGATCTCATTTTTGGTCGAACCATCGGGGCCATCCACGTCCACTTCCTGGATGGTCGCTTTTGAAAGAATGAGTTCATCAAATAGAGTTCCTCCTTCTCCATGAAGTCGACCAGCCGTTGGCCTCTCGGATTCCGCCGTCCATACCCCTATGACCCCACTCTTAACTCATCGACATTCCGTGTCTTCCTTTGCGTTAAAGTCACCCATAACAACGGTGAAGTATGCTTCGGAGGTATGTATGGCATCGGATATCTCCTCATACAACGCCTCTACTTCATCATCAGGGTATGTCGAGGTCGGCGCATATACCCGTATGACCTTCAGCGAATAACGATCGGTTATTCTGAGTATAAGGTATGCTACCCTGCTCGACACACTATCGACTTTGATCACGTTGTTGATGAGTGACCTGCGGACGAGAAAACCTACACCACCCTGGGACTTTCTTTCTCCTTCCCGGAAGAAGAGCATGTTCCCGGAATCCAGAACTATCGTATCCTGTCCCTCTCGTCGGATTTCAGATAGTCCTATGATGTCCCATCGTATTTTGCTCAATTCTTCCTCCAGCTCGACAATCTTCTCGCGTGTGCGTGTGTGTGTGTGTATGTGTGTGTGTGTGTACAAATGTGCTATATCGAAGACCACATCATCGCTTAACATCAGGCAAATTTACTATTAAACGCAAGCCTATAAAATTAATTTTAAAAAAAGTAGGTACGTACCTCCCAGTTCACCAAGTTCAAAATTAAATAACACAAGAATAATTGAGACTGCTAAATAATGCATTTTTAATTACAATATAATTTACGCATTATAATTACATGTCATATTCTATTCTATATTATGTATTCTATCCACGCGAGCTCACTAAGGATAACTGAATAGCGCTTAGGTATTTACGCAGTAGCTAGGATTAGGCGATAGTTTAACATTACCAATAATTGTTTTCCTTATTTAATTATATAGTCAATAATAAAATATTATCCTAAATAATGACGCATGTTGTTCTTGTTTTATGTAGGTAAATCATTTAGATGTGAAAAATAAAGAGTTATGTATCAATCTTTTTTTTAAACTATATTTTACAAATTAGTTTTACTGGGCAAGTGCCTTTATTAACCAAACAAAATATATCTATTTATCTATCATGTTCGGTAAAATAATCTTCGACCAAAATAAAATGAATGGACGGGCCCTAACCATTGAACTTGCTCAGTAAAAACGAGTCAAAACAGTCGGACATTATACTTCAACACCTAATTATATAAAAGTACAGTATATAATTATTACTTTGTTACAAAAAAATTATAGCGATTTATATTTGTGTATTTACACTTCGGGAAAGCATACGAATGCTTAATTTTGTCAGATATTTCGTTATCACGTAACAATACTCATGTTGCACTTCCTACGGCTAGAGACCGACTGAAACGAAGTGAGCGCCGGCACTCATTTTGTAATCTCCAAAAAAGCGCTTCTACTGGGCCCGTCCATTCATTTTATTTTGGTCGAAGAAAATACTCACATTTCATAAATAAAACACGGGAACACAATAACATTTTATGAATAAAATACACTTAAACAATTAAAAAAAGGGAGATGGAAAATTTGTTACGATTATCGCCAAATATATTTTATACAATTACTGCGTGTCGAGGTCGTAACGTGTCGTTCGTTTCTCCGTCCTTGAGGCCCTGTTTTCCGATTTTAGCAATTCAGCAGTGCGAGTACCGTTCTTTATCGGTCGTCAAATTCGTTAAAATGCCATAGAATCGATCATAGCAAGTACTGATCAAATGGCATTTTATCGAATTTAACAATCTCAACTGTCAAATTTGATAATCGATAAAGAACGGTACTTGCACTGCTGGTCATTCTAGTTTAAGCGTGTCTAATTCCATGGTTAGCTTAAAATTATAACGACGCGAGTTTTGATGAAGTAATAACTATAATAGATTTTTAGAAAGAGTTCTATAGAAATTTCATCAAAATCGTTTCAGTAGTTTGATTTTTAAATCAAAATAACCGTAATTGCATATTTAACTAATTTAGTGGAGTCGGTAAGTATTTTAAATTGATGACGTTTTCGTCTGGAATCCTAAAAATGTCAGCATTAACATCAGAGAAAAGCAATCATTCCTCGTTGTCGCGATTTCCCGCCAACAACACAAAGGGACTGTTTTACATAACAAAGTGCCCAAAAAGATATTTGTACCTACCCTCATTAGCAAAATTTACAATTATAATTTTGGACCTTGGGGAGTACGTGTTTAGGATGTTTTTCACTTTGTTTGAAATGTTAAGTGATGACGTCAAACGTTTGTTTTTGTAAACTATTATGTGCTGTGAAAAATAACCGTCTTGACGAATGTAATTTTTTCACACCATCTGCTCGACAGTGCCCAATTAAGTACATAATTATTATCATGCAACCTTAACGTAAAGTAAAGCATTAAGTATCTCTTAAGGATATAAAGTTGTATGAAACTCCCTAGGGAATAAAGTGATTTGAATTTGGAACGTCAAATTCGTGTGAAAACTCTTGGAAAACTATAAGTAAAAAAATGCCCATATTATGGCATTGTAAAGAGGTTTATTCAAAAATCAAACGGGCCACCATAAGCAGAACTCAAAAAAAGAGAAAAAGGTGCGTTTACAAAGAATGTGAAACAAAAGACGGTGTTTGATGCTGCGATGCTGATGATGCGGTCTACGGTGGAGCACGCTTGCGTAGAAGAAACCGGTTCACTCCGATGATTTGAAGACACCCAGATTGTAACTATCGGGGAACACCCATTCAAGCAGCGCATTCCACAGACTAGCACTTGGCACAATAAAAGTGGAATCAAAGCGCTTCGTTCGGGTTTTTTGTATACCCACCATAAAGCGGTGTCGGTTTTTTGTGCCCGCTCTGGCAGTCCGATAGAAAAATGGGCAGGAGGGAATTAGATCATGAAGATGCGATGCACACAAATCAACAAATCTTGATCGTGTGACGGGTCTTCTGAGTGCATAGATAAATAAATAAATAAATATTCGGGACATTTTTGCACACACGGTCATCTGACCCCAAACTAAGCATAGCTTGTGATATGGCTGCCAGAGTCTGATATACATACATATATTATATATAGTTTTAAATAGATATTAACAACCAGATATAGAACAAACACAAATGTTTTTCACATAAAAATGTTTGTCCTATGTGGGAATCGAACCCACGCCCCCAAGCTCAGAATGCAGGTTCACTACCAACTTAGACCATAAATCTAGATGGTAGCCGCACTATGAGTAGTAAACATTCTTTTACCGTCCCGATCTTCGGGGGCCGAAAGAAGCTCAGACTCTTGCTGCCGGTAGTAGGCCCGGGCTTTTATTGATAAATATCTAGCTTTAGTTCAGAAGTTTTCAAATGTTGATATGGTAACCCTACTCGCCAGGCAGTTTATCCAGTGTTTACCCGAGTATCGATGCCACTCCACTGGGTACGAATGGCGGCCATCCGATACCAGTACACAAATCTCCAGTTTCCACTTCAATGCATTAATAGGTACCTACTGTTTTATACTGCATATTGTCAGTCTAGGAGTTTATCACACGATATTTTAATAGCAAGTGGAGAGAAGTGGTCCCTGCCTACCCCAATGGGAAAGAATCAGCTCCCAAGCGGCTGAACCGATTTCGTTTTTGTTTTTTTTGTTTAATACGCTACTTGTTCGAGAGTGTTTTTTGCTATGAAAATCTGCTTTTTTTTCCATGTGGTGAAGGAAAACATCGTGATGAAACCGGTATGTCCAAGAACCTCAAAAGTTCATAGACATGGCATCCACCAACATGCACTGGGCCAGCATGATGGATTAGGGCCCATCCTCTCTCTTTGTGAGAAGCCCTGTGTCCCAGCAGTGGGAACATGATAGGCTAATAATGATGATGAAAGTATCTATTATTTGTGGATAGTAAGCTGGTAAGCATACATTTGTGTGTATGCCTCGAGCATTCATGCTCACCATCGAAGGCACCTTCTTTCGGCGGCGGCGTGTGTCGGGTTGCTCTCTTCCCTCAGATATGGTTGAGGAGCGCGATGGCTGGCACATGTGTCATACTCGTGATCGGGTGCTGCTTGCGGATCGCTGGTCTGCTCGCGGTATACACAAACTAGCAATAACAGGACTAAATAAATTCGTAAACTAAATTGTAGTTAAGTATAACAAAAATCACGGGCCCCGTGTTGTCCGTGGAATAATGGAGTAGCTTAATTTAAAAAAACATAAGTCTAATATCTGCCGAAGCGAAAGACGAGCTACCATACCAGGGGCCAGGAAAATCACGTGAAGTTTGCGGTTGCGCAACTATTCGCAATTACATAAACAGGGCCCCGTTTCTACTAAACCAATTGTTTTTAAATTGTAAGGGTTTTAATTTAAATTTTTAAATAATTGCCTAAAAACTGATAGTTTAAAAAAATATACTAGAAAAATACCACCACCTAATATTATAAAAAAGAATTAAAAACTGTCAATTTTAAGGCAATTCATTAAAAAAAAAATATTTAAATACAATTCTAAATATTTCTCATGCCATGTTATTCCGTCAAATTACAAGATATCGAAACAAACATGTCTATGTTTGTAATGTTATGATAGACACCAAGACATGATTTTGTTACTTTTTGGAAATTCACACTCATTGATTTTATATCTTCAATAATGTGAAAATGTGCGAGCGAGAGAGCTGCAGACGGGAACAGTCCCCTTAAAACACTGGGTTGTTCACTAAAGTTATATGATTATTTACGGGATATTTACCGTGGTAAGGTTGTGGAATGAGTATTACCAACCTTACCACGGTAAATATCCCGTAAATAATCATATAACTTTAATCCCCGATAAAGTTAAAATAGACATGTAAATAATATTTACCAAATAAATGAATATGAATATGAATATGACATCAGTTCCCAGCGTTGTGAAAAGTGGTACTAAAATGAAAGGCGATATTTCAGAGATTTTGCACCAGCGGGGTTAAACTGCACTGCACGCGTATCGCTGGCGAGGTGCCAACAAGACAGGTGCCGATACGTAAGCCGCCCACAGAGTAGCAGCTCCAGTAGCCAATCATAATTTAGTAAAACGTGTTTTCAGGACAAAAAGAAAAACAGCCGAGCTACACGGCATCGTCACATCAATAGGCGTCGATTCTGTCATACCACTCACTAAACTAAACCAATCTGACAGGACAGAAAAACGCTGCCTCTTTTTTCATTTTAATATGTGAGAGAAGGATGGCAACAATTTTAGAGCTATCAAATTAAGTTTAGTTTAGCTAAGAGTGCATCAGAATCGATGCCATTATCTGCCAGAAGATTATGTCCGCTGCTGAACATAAGCCTCCCCCATTAACCTTCACACTGAACGACAGCTCGCCATTCTCTTCCACGGATGTCCACGACTCTCACGATTTTGTCAGTGCATGTAGTGGGAAACCTGCCTACGCTGCGTCTTCCGGCTCGTGGTCTCCATTCACGAACCTTTCTTCCCCGTCGGTTATCAGTTCTTCGAGCGATGTGGTGTGCGGCCTGCCCATTGCCACTTCAACTTGCAAATTTTAATAGCTAGCTCAGCTCTGGTTCTTTGGCAAATATCCACGTTCCGGATTCTATCGCGCAACGAAGCTCCGAGCATAGCTCTCTCCATTGCCTGCTGTACGACTCTTCTGCGACTGTAAGTTTTTCCAGCGTGTCAGTAGGTACCATATTATGTCAACCCTGGCAACACACACTGGTCAAAGACCCTTTTTTTTAGGCACTCTGCTATTTTCATTTTGGACGAGAAAATGTCAAGTAATTTCCCGAACGCTGCCATCAGATCTGTAGACATCCTTTATTGCATTTATCATGCATTATTAATCGAGCATGTGTCAATAGAAGGCTACTGGAGCTCGATTTTTCAATCACTTGTATGATATTTCGCACGAAAATATAATGCGAAATGACTGACTTTCGAACGAAATCCCAAACAAAAGGCACATTTTTTAAATAATCATAACGTCACTCGCTGCGTTAGCGCTAACACAACGAGTGCTTTGAAACATTCGAATTTGCTTTCTTTCGAGCAATTCAAAAGTTAAGCTCCTTGGTCTACTGACCTCATCCCACTGTGCATTTGCAGAGAATGCTAGCCAGTGTTATTACACTCCTTTGTGCTCGCGGCTTCTCGCGTATTAATCTGCGCCACTGTACACAGAAAAGATAATATATTTCTCACTTAGTCTCTTTTGCTTTCAGAGTGCAGTTCTACTTTATTAACTTCCACAGTAATGTTATAAAATATAAAAGTGTTTGTGTGCTATGGTCCCTACGGAAAAATTAAACGAAGAGAGATGTTTTCTCTGCTTCAATAGAAAATAACTTTACTATGGTAGGCAGTACACGTAATCAAAAGTACCAAACCTCACTTAATTTTGATATCTATTTCAATATTTATTTACAAGATGGAACGACGACATTGTGAGAGTCGATGGCATCCAGTGGATGCAAAAGGCAGGTTGTCGTTTAGTGTGGAGGTTAAAGGGGGAGGCTTACCTATGTTCAGCAATTGACGTTTTCTGGCTGATGATGATGATGATGATGATGAAACTAATAATGGAAGTAGACAAACTAAAACTAGGATGACCAAAATTGCTAAAAGTGGGAAAAGACAGCCTTAACTCGTTTCAAACGCCTACCCAGTTGCCAAACTTAGAACCCCACCCCTTGGCCAATATTAGAAATTCTTTGCCTTAGGGCAACGACATCTTACTTCACAGACACCTGCTATTTGGGAAAACTTTCAGCTAATACATTAGTGAAATAGTACTTACACTGGGTGACTGTTTTACCGTGCGAGCGATGTATCCAGTAGGACTCTGCCTGAACGAACTAATCAGCTTTCAGTACTAAGTTTTTAATTTTAATTACTGACGACGAATAATATAATTACACCTACACTACACCTACTTACAGTACAAATTTCACATTTTAACGATTTATTTAGAAACAATTATTATCTCAGATGCTTACCTAAGCTGGGCTAGAAACCTGTGATATAGACGACTGCGCTTTCATATAATATTAAAAAAGGGGTTGTCTGTAAAGTCGGTTTTCGGACGATAATTTTACGTGATAATGCTTAGGCCGATCGTGCCTCTCTATCGCTTGTTCCGCGCTCTCGCTTGAACGCGCGGCTCAGGCTGAACGTGACAATCTTTCGTGCGTACAGCAAGCGTTCATCAATTTATAAGACGTTATCACGTCAAAATAATAGGTCTTATATTTATCATTATGGTGTGGTATGGTATCGGTATGGTGTTTGTATGGTCAAAGGTTATAATACTTAGATGTTATTGTTTTCTGTTCTGTTGTTGGTCTGTGTCATTGTAGTCGCACGACTGTAGAGCTGTCAACGTAGAGTTGTCTTTTTAAGTTATAATTATGAATGTATATATACATATATACCTACGCATTCCGGCGCAACTCAGCTGATTGTCTGAATTGTTTGCACTGCAATTATCTCCTCTCGCCTTAGTACCACCGTTCCGTGTGACTGTGTCTATAGCTGATTGCAATGTCTACAAGACGAGGTCGTTGCCGTAGGGATACTAATGCCAACTGGCAGAGGTCCAGCTAAAATGTTAAGTTATGTGTTTATAAGCATCTGAGAAAGTTTCAAATTCTTTGCTTGCAATTTCTTTGAACCGAAATTTAATATTGGCTCGTTTATGATTTTAATAATATTGTATCGATACATCTGTAGCAGAGTCTGTGCCTGTTTAACTGTCTGATTGATCGTTGGTCGTTTGAAAAACGATCGGAAAACCTTTTGAAATGAAATGAAATGAAATGTTTTTATTCCAGATTTACATCCATATAAACTAATTTAGAAACTAAAAACTAAACAGTAGGCAAATAAAAAATTAAAATTAAGTAATGGTGTGGTATGCTCTCCATGTACGATGCAGGGGACTAGAGAGCCAGTTTCGCGCCGCAACCACCAGAGTGTTGTCGGAGCGGTGCAGGGCGGTGCGCACGGCGGCCGACCGGCTCCGCAGCAGCGCCTGCCAGCAGGGCGCGCGTCCCTCGGCGAACATGCCGCTCGCGCTGCACCAACGGGGCAGTCGAAACATCGCGCGCCACGCGTCATTATACTGCACGCGCATCTCGCTCATGGCAGCCTTGGTGTGGTTCGTCCATAGTTCGACAGTGTAGACGCTGGTGCAGTAACTGATAAACAGCTGAGCTTTTAAAATAATAATATAAATAACTATTCGGGTCATTTTTGCAGACACGGTCATCTGACCCCAAACTAAGCAAAAAATATGGCTGCCAGAGACCGATATACATACATAAATAGTTTTAAATACATACTTAAATAGATATTAACACCCAGATATATAACAAACACAAATATTCATCACATAAATGTTTGTCCTAGGTGGGAATCGAACCCACACCCCCAAGCTCAGAAGGTAGGTTCACTACCAACTGGACCAACGGGCTATAAAAGAAACACAGAAACAAAACGAAAAAAATGAAGTACCTACGGACTGACTACATGGCGATCGATGTTTTTGTGAACAAGACAAGTGTTGTTCCAGGTGGAATCAAAGCGTTTCGTACGAGTTTTCGGAATATCAGCCATAAAGTGGTGTCGATTTTATGTGCCCGTTCTGGCATTCCAATAGAAAAATGGACAGGAAGAACCGGTGCAGATCCGATGCATACTCTCCAAAATATCATCATCAGCCAGAAGACGTCCACTGCTGAACATAGGCCTCCCCCTTTAACCTCCACACTGAACGACAGCCTGCCTTTTGCATCCACTGGATGCCCGCGACTCTCACAATGTCGTCGGTCCATATAGTGGGAGGCCTCCCTACGCTGCGTCTTCCGGTTCGTGGTCTCCACTCCAGAACCTTTCTTCCCCATCGGTTATTGGTTCTTCGAGCGATGTGGCCTGCCCATTGCCACCAAAATATAACCGAAAATCCAAAATATATCCGATGCATTTTTAACTGTGTTTATACCTATAGGTATTACGAGTGCGCCAAATGAAAGTTTGGTTTCCACTTGTACGACGCTGTGGATTTCGCAAATTGAAACTGAAAGTTCATTTGTGTTGAAAACTTTTGTGTACTGCGGTAGGGTAGTGCCAAATAATTTGTACTTGTAACAAATAATTTCTTTGTTCTTAATGTAATTTATAAATTTGTGTTTGTATATTTTATTTAACTGAAGCATATTATTTGATTGTTTTAAATGTAAAATTCTTCAGTTTATATTGTGTGAGTGCCAAATATGCATGCCGAAAGGCAGAATAATGGAGAGCCATTGTTTTCTACATTCCACCTGTAATTTTTTGGAAGCCCGTTTTTTTCATTTTTTTTTTATTTATTTGCGCATAATCATGCGCAAATAAATAATATAATACGATAGTAACGTAGACTGTAGTGTTTTTTAAGTAAAATTGAGCTGAAACACAAAGATTAACTGTATTCAGATTTCGTGTAGAGATATCTACATCGGTTATTAAATCTTGAACTGGATGTTATTTATACGCGATTAAATAAGTAAAATTTTTTTTTTTACCAACTTCGAAAAAAACAAGGGGGGGGGGCTTCTCAATTTGGTTGTATTTGTTTATGTTTGTTACCCCTGAACTCTACCATTTATAAACCCATATGGATTTTATTTTTATTTTTATGGATATACTTTTAGATTGGTCAAATATACTTTCATTGAAATCGGTTCAATAGTACGATTTTGAAATCAAATAAACTAAAAAAAATATGTCATCCAAGTAAACGAAGTTGCTTAGGTTACTACATTTCATTTTTACACGGAATTTGAAGACTTCAAAATCTGTGTAAAATATCATTTTGTTCTGTGTAGTGGCATATTAACTTGTGATTGTGTTTTGTGATTTTTGAAGTCAGTTTTTTTTAAGATAATTTACTGTAGAAAGAAGGTAGGCACGTACGTACGTTTTGTATAGAATCACAGAACCGATACTAAAAATTCTTTCAGCACTGATAGAAACATACACAGCCCCTGTGTGACATAGGTAGGCGAAGCCGCGATGAAAAAAACTAGTTAAAACTAGTTTTGTAGTTTTCTAAACTAGATAAAACTAGTTTTTATTTATATAGATAGGCATTGGCATACGCTTGACCGCCACCTTTGCGATCTGCGATGGATCACGCTTGCCTAGAGATGAGACACCCAGATAAGATAGTAACTATCGGTGATATCGGGGAACACATTCAGACAGTGCACTCCACAGTCAAACGGTAAAAAAATACTTTTCATACTTAGAATATAATAAATAATAACTGTTCGTAAAGAAAACCTTTATAAGTAATAACAATATAACAGTAACTAAATGCAACTAGTATTGGCAGGTTTTGAATGTAACTAAATCTACTTATTTCTACGAAGGCTTTACCAAACTCTTTGAAGCAGGCGCTCAGAAACGTTCTGAAAAATAAAATAATGAAATTTACAATTTACAATCAGGAAAGGGGCGGTAGATAATGCTTAAGGTCAAGGTACTTTGCAGGAGTGCTGATCTGTCGTTAATAGAAATGGAAATAATTGGCAAAAGTGTTCTGATAGCGAGCGAGTTATAAAAGCGCGTCCTGCTTGTTCCTCGAACCATATTCGCGCCCCGCTTGCTTCTCGCGTCACATTCGCGTCTCGCTTGCTCCTTGCGTTACATTCGCGTCTCGCTTGTTTCTCGCGTCATATTCGCGTCTCGCTTGCTCCTTGCGTTACATTCGCGTCTCGCTTACTTCTCGCGTCACATTCGCGTCTCGCTTGCTCCTTGCGTTACATTCGCGTCTCGCTTGTTTCTCGCGTCAAATTCGCGTCTCGCTTGCTCCTTGCGTTACATTCGCG
Organism: Agriopis marginaria; assembly: GCA_932305915.1. Lineage (NCBI taxonomy): Eukaryota > Metazoa > Arthropoda > Insecta > Lepidoptera > Geometridae > Agriopis > Agriopis marginaria. The sequence goes on along the minus strand of OW029914.1, from coordinate 10,698,560 downwards.
TCTCGCTTGTTTCTCGCGTCATATTCGGGTCTCGCTTGCTCCTCGCGTCACATTCGCTCATTACCTGCTCAACATTCACGTAGGTATCACTTGCTTCCTGCGTAATACAGGCATACCGCTTGCTAACATCATGATTTGCACTACCCGCCTGCCTTGTCATTCGCACGTGATGCTTGCTTCCAGTGACGCTGTGACGCTGGACTTTTTACGACATAATAATGTTTTTTGTAAGTTTTTTTTTCATAGGTGGCAAACAAGCAGACGTGCAACCTGATGGTAGGTAATCAATTACTGTCGCCTATGGATATTTGTAACACCAGAGGCATCACAAATACATTGCCGTCATTAACTCGCCTGTTGAAGAACCCTATGTTGTAGCTTCTCGGAAACACCGCAGAAGCTACCTTATTCCACATATTGCAGGTGTGAGGCAAGAAAGATCGCGTGTTTCGCTCAATGTGCGATTTCCAGCGATCTATGAATGTGGATGAGCTTTCTGGCGGTGGTGGCTATTGCGTTGGTTAAACCGCGACGCCGGCATCAGATTAAACAGTTCTTCAGAACACTCGCTGTTCTTAATGCAATAAAAGATACAGAGAAACCCAACGTTTCCGAATTTTAGTAGTAATAGAAACCAGTTTCTTACCAGGTCTTGTATGCTCTCCACGACAACATCGACACCGTTTCCGCGACCACCGATGTATCGCCGGGAAACCAAGCCGAAATATTCTGAATTCGTAAGGTGTATCGTAATGTATATATGGCTTGTTTTCTGGAAAACAATATGTTATTTTCATTGTTGGTACAACCGCATTTCATTACCTAATTTTGTATGTCGAATGTGTTTTTCTTTACAGTTATATGATTACTAGCAACGCACCCCGGCTTCGCACGGTTGTAAATCTTATTTTTTTACATCTTGGGTTACATTATTGGAGTTTTAGTAAGGATCCCTTTTTTTACCGTCATTGATAGTTCTTGACTTTCAGCATTAATCCCGAGACGGACCCATTCGACACGGATTGTATCCTTTAGATATAAGTTTTCGTAAAGGTGTCGAATAAAATTTATTTTCATTCTTTCTTTCTTACTGTGAACATCATTGCCATCATCAGCCTTTCACTGTCCGCTGCTGGACATAGAACTCTCCTAGTAATCTCAGTCAGCGTTCTCTGCGTCCACTTTACTGCAGTTTAGTCCAGTTTCATCGCCATTTTACGCAGGTTGTTAATCGTGAACTACCTACTTACTATTCGTGCATTCCTCAGTCTTCCCGTGAACATGGTGCATGTAACTGCGCTGATATATCGGGAGCTCATTCCACAACCTTACCACGGTAAATATACCGTAAATAATCATATAACTGTAGTGAACAACCGTGATGGTTTAAAAGAGTGTTTTTTTTAATCAAACCGAATATCAGCTTCATCATTATTGGTTACTAGCGGTCCGCCCCGGCTTCGCACGGGTATAGTTATATAGCCTATTAAAATAACCTATATTAATCAGTGATAATGTAGCATTCAAATGGTGATAGAATTTTTAAAATCAGTCCAGTACTTTTTGAGCCAATTCATTACAAACATACATACAAATATTTCCTCTTTATAATAATATATAATATTATAAAGAGGAAAGATTTGATTGTTTGTTTGTTTGCATTGAATAGGCTCCGAAACTACTGAACCGATTTGAAAAATTATTTCACTGACGGGAAGCTACACTATCCCCGGGTGACATAGGCTATGTGCCTCAATGGGTTTTCCCCGTCAGTTACAATCTGGGTGTCTTCATGTCGAGAGTGAATCGGTTTCTTCTAGGCAAGCGTGCTCCATCGTCGCTTAACATCAGGCGAGATAAATATCTGGGACATTTTTGCACACACGGTCATCTGACCCCAAACTAAGCAAAGCTTGTAATATGGCTGCCAGAAACTGATATACGCACATATATATATATTTTAAATACATACTTAAATAGATATTAACACCTAGACATAGAACAAACACAAATGTTCATCACACAAATGTTTGTCCTAGATGGGAATCGAACCCACGCCCCCAAGCACAGAAGATAGGTTCACTACCAACTGAGCCACCGGGGCAGTCAGAAGGCAGATGGTGGCCAAGCGCAAGCCTATCTACTATAAAAAATAAAAAAACTATACACGTGCGTAGCTAGGGACCGCTAGTATTCTATAGATGTATAGAAATAGACAAGTAAAAACTGATTTTGAAACTTCTGATAAAAGTGGTGATAATATTCAAACGGCTGAACAGATTTTCTTGAATCATAGTAAGAACACTCTCGATCAAGTCACCTTTCAAACAAACAAAAAAATATCAAAATCAGATTAGCTGTTTGAAAAGAAAAAAGAAAAAGATAATAAATTTGATAGCTAGGATACCGCAGACAGACACACATATGTTATACACAGAAAGACACACAGAAACACTTATAACACTCGTCTTTAAGCGTCGGAGGTTAAAACTTGTAGCTGGTTAAATGACACGGACTAAAAATTTATCTTGTATTTTTTTACCTTCTCTTTCTTCCGGAGGTAGGGGGCAGGGTGGCCTTTGTGAGATGTTTTTCTCAAGATGTGCTTGTAAACCTTTAAAAACACCAACAATTTAAGTACCTACCCTTTTTTTTATTAAAATGCATTGAAAGTAAAAGCATTAAAAATTCATTTTTTGCTCACACATTTCCAAAACGAGCGCTACATGTGATGATTATTGGCGGTTGTAACAGTTATCTTGCCACCAAGGGGCTAACCCAGGGGTGTCCAACTAAATTTTGAGGCGGGCCGGATTTATTAACTTTGTAACTATGGCGGGCCAAGAGATCTTTTTTAACTGAGCAAATCAGGACTAATATAAGTAAAATGGTAGAATGGGTATAATTATAACCTTTTGGCGGAATTCACAGCAGGTTTCACTTGTAACTGCATGCACAGGCATACTGATATAGATATTAATATCCGTTCTTTACAAAATTGAGTCTAGAAAAGTTAAAAATTACCCAAATTTTTAATTTATTCGCGGGCCGCATTGTGGCCCGCGAGCCGTATGTTGGACACCCCTGGGCTAACCGAACGCACCTTAACCCATTATGGGCTGAATTAATTTATGGTCTTACTTTTTAGTGAGATTTACATATGTAGTAGTTGTGGATCCCCTGGTCATAAAATAGTCGAAAAAAATAAAAAAAACTTCACAGTTTTTGGAAAAATGGGTGATGCCATATGGCACCGCTAGCCACTTATGTAGTATTTTTATATTTCTTAACATAATCAAGTATCTCAATCTAAAATGTTATAAATAGATAATATTGGATTGTTATTTTTATATTAATACTCATTATACGTTAATTAACAATGTTTTTATTATGTATATACCTAAGTAACACATATGAAATTGGTAGTTACAAGTGATACATACACCATCACCACACTTACGACACTCCGTTCTGGTCTGACTCCAACTGATACTTGAGTGGTTCGCGTTGCTCTTCTGCCCTGACTGCGAGAACTGCCGCGACTGCGACCACCACGGCGACTACCACGAGTACGTCCACGAGTTTGACCACAACCACATTTAGCTACGTCACTTGTTAAGGCTAATGACATTGCTGGATGTTCGGTGTCCGATGGTGCTGATGAGAAGTCTTTCTGTGAAGTGCTTGGAGCCAATACCACTCCGCAGTCAGCATTGAGCTGTCCACCAGTGAGGTTGTTGACGAGAACTCGTTCGCTTTCATCTGCGGAGTCTTCGTCAGTAAGAATGATTGGTTCCGGAGGTTCAATAAACACTGAAAATGGTTCTAAACTTTCATCATCTTCGAGAATTTCCAACGCTTCATGAAGCGTACAAACCCTGAATCGAAATAAAATAACTAAATAACTATTACAATCGAGGTTTACGTATTACCTAAACACATTATGGAACAATTTCATACATTTCGAAAAGACACGATATCGGGCTAGCGATGCCATTTGGCACTCACATAGTTTTACCCTGAATTACACAGAAACCGAAAAAAAAAGAACGCGTTTGGAATTATCAAACCATTCTCATGTCTTTCGAGATAAGTATTACACAAATAACTAGCATATAACACAATAATATAAATAAATATGATTTACTTACTTGAAGCGGACTTCCAATTTGCCACGATTTTTTCCACAGTCAATTTTGAATCGTTCAAATTAATAATTACTCGATGACATGTTGCTAAATTCACTTGAATCCTAATAATATGTCTATCAAGCTTCGGCACAGCTATTGGTTGGCTACCTACATTGCTCCAATTTCAAAATGAGCGCAAAATTTAAAACTACGTCAAGGCGATGCCGTACGGCACCGCTAGCCCATAATGGGTTAATGTCCATCCCAGGCAGTTGACGTTACTTACTTGTTGAGCACGAAACATTTGGTTCGTCGTAAACGTGCTCCGGAATAGGATTCCTGATAGAGAATTCCGGTATGGTTTCGTAAAAATGTTCAGACGATGTTGACATTCGACCATCAGGATTCTGATCTGGCTCGACTTCAGATTGGTGCTCTGTGTGTTCGATCATCACACCAGGCTGATGACTAGTAATTTTGTTTTTTCTCTTAGACCATACTAAAAATTGCAGTCAATATTAAAACACAACATTTCATTTAAAAATTATAATAATGTTATTATAATTATTTACGGGATATTTGCCGTGGTAAGGTTGTGGAATGAGCTCCCGATATTTCGGCGCAGTTGCATGCACTATGTTCACGGGAAGACTAAACTGACCGACTGGGAGCTCATTCCACAACCTTACCACGGTAAATATCCCGTAATTAATCATATAACTTTAGTGAACACCCATTCTTGCGTTTGGCCGCCAACTCACCTGATGTTAGCAATGATGCGGTCTACGATGAAGCACGCTTGAGTAGAAGAAACCGATTCACTCGCGATTTGAAGATACCCAGATTGTAATTATCGGGGAACACCCATTCAGGCAGCGCATTCCACAGACCAGCAGTTCGCGCAATAAAAGTGGAATCAAAGCGCTTCGTACGGGTTTTCGGAATATCAACTATGAAGCGGTGACGACTTTTTGTGCCCGCTCTGGCAGTCCGATAGAAAAATGGGCAGGAGGGAAATTAGATCATGCAGATCCGATGCACACTTCTGCATCTTTCAAATAATACTCAAGAAAAATAAATGCACTAACCTATGAAGGCGATGATCATAAAAACTATGACAACAGCTATTGTACCAATACAAGCAAACAATATCCAAGTCTTTGAGAAGTTCTTTGAATCTGAAAACAATATAGTCAAAGAGAATATAGTATGAAATCTTTGAATACAGTTTATTCTGACATGAGACATAATTTTCATATTATTATATGAAAATTATGTCATGCAAAAATAAAAAAAAACAATTATAAAGAACTAGCAAAAGAAGCCAAAAGAAGGTAATTGTACTCATCATTATGAACAACTTTTACTATGGGACCAGCCCTGAAATCGCGAAAAAAATATCAGCTGTTCTATAGAAAACGGTCATTAACACTCCACAAAATGTATGGAACAGCAGAATTTTTTTTTTTATCGATATCAGGTTTTTTTTTTTTATAATTGGTAAATACATATAAATATGGCAATGTACGACCTCCTAGAAATGAACACTGCGTGCACGTGAATGAATACAATAGCCATAATTATTAATGCACTACTTAAATTAAACTAAAGATTGATTTGACTACTTAAATTACAATGTTTTTTGATACTGCCTGATGTAGTGTTAAAAATATCCAAATCGTTGGAAATGTTATTGTAAGAGGAAGATATTCGATACATTGGTGAGTGTTGGTAATAATTTGTTCGACAGGATGGGAGGCTGAATGTTTTCCTATTGAGGAGGCGACTGCTAGAGCGTGGAATTTTCAAGTTACATTTTGCGAGTAAATCAGGACTATAAATTTTTCCTGTTACCATTTTGTGTAAAAACACGATATCAGCTATATTCCGTCTGTGCGCAAGAGGATACATGTCAAAATGTGCGAGTCTTGACATATAAGATGGTAGTTTTCGGCAGAGATTGTTTGCAAACGAAAGGTGGTAGAGAAATAATTGTTTTAGGGGTCTTTCTAAACGGTTAATATGCACTGCGTATGATGGGCTCCAGATTGGACTGCAATATTCTAAGAGTGATCTTACATAGCAATTAAATAAAAGGATTGGAATTTCTGGGTCTCTAAAAAACTTCGTCTGTCTAATTACAAAACCAGCCAATCTAGACCCCTTTCTGCTTATGGCATCTATGTGATCACGAAAGTCAAGTTTAGTATCCACTATAACGCCCAAGTCACGCATGCTAGTGACTTCAGTAATCAGAGACTTATTAATATAGTAGTTTGCAGGGGTTGTATTCCTTTTTCTTATAAACTTTATGTGAAAACATTTTGATGTATTGATTGGTCCCTTAGTAAAAGTTGTTCATAATGATGAGTACAATTACCTTCTTTTGGTTTCGAGAGTGTTCCCCTTACACCATGTACCTATTTAGCAAACAATTATAAACAATCTTACCTGTGTAAGTTCTTGTATTTATCAGGTTCAATTCGATGCGTGGTTCCAGTTCCTCAGAGACAATAAGTAAAAGCTGAGCTCGGATAATATTGGGACGAAGTATCAATTTGAAGTTTTTGTAATAAATATCTGACTTTGCATGAGTATTGCCGTTAATTTCTATTTCGGATTCTGAAATGTGAAGTAGATTATAATTAACATACATAAGTACATTATAATTATGAAGATTATAGTGATAGCTTGCTTGCTTTTCTTGCCTGCCAGTGTCAGAAATTTAATAGACCATTTAAAGCGAGCCATTTGTCTAGACATTTTAATATAAGCAGTTAATTATGTTTAGTTTATTATGTTTAGTTATTAAGTTAATTATTGTAGTGGATAGCCAGCCATATAAGGAATTGTCTCTTTTACACAACGCCAATAATGGTTTGGCTTAATAGAATGGCTCGTCAAAGCCTGGTGTAGGTAAATGTTCGATGAATTCCAGGAATTTTGTAAGGAGTTCAAAAATTGTTTTAAACTATGACGGTTGTTCACTAATGTAATAATGTTATATGATTATTTACGGGATATCTGGTCGGTTAGAGTACGAGTTCCAGTGATGACCGTAGCAAAAAATGACTAAGAAAGAGGTAAGGTATATATTTAATGTATATACCTATGAATTTATTTATATTTTAAGTGCACCACCGACCGTTTTTCAATTTCTTTAGTCCTATCCATCCAAAGGTTGCCTGAAAGAAATCGCTTTAGGCGATAAGGCCGCCCATTATACTATCGTATTTTTTTTTTTATGCTAGTTTAAGATTAATTTGTATTTTCGGTATTTAATAAAGAAATATTGTTTTGTATTGTAAAGAGGGTAGATCGTTATGTCTGCACCTAACTTTTTAACTGTTCGACCAACCACCCGCATTCTTCAGTCTTCCCGTGAACATGGTGCATGTAACTGCGCCGAAATATAGGGAGCTCATTCCACAACCTGACCACGGTAAATATCCAGTAAATAATTATATAACTTCAAATATTATTCCAGTGTTAGGTATGGCAAGGCTAGGGTAATAATCGTAGCTCAGGGAAATTCCGAAAATTTTACAAAAACTTACGCTTATACTTCAAAGAGAATGGACGGACCAATGATGTCGTACAATCCAGGCCTCCTTCCGAAGAATACTCGTACCGTATCACAGTTGTATTGTTTTTTTTGTATTTCAACAGAATATTTGCAGATGAAAGTCCTTGTATAAAAGGATCTGAAAACAAAGTAAGTTATCATCATCATCAGCCAGAAGACGTCCACTGCTGAACATAGGCCTCCCCCTTTAACCTCCACACTGAACGACAGCCTGCATTTTGCATCCACTGGATGCCCGCGACTCTCACAATGTCGTCGGTCCATCTAGTGGGAGGCCTACCTACGCTGCGTCTTTCGGTTCGTGGTCTCCACTACAGAACCTTTCTTCCCCATCGGTTATCGGTAAAAGTGAAAGTAATGCATAATAACTAGAGTTCTAGTTTATTGAATCTTTGCGGAAGGTCATCTTCAAAACTGTGTCTTTGCCGAATCTAGTGTATTTCCAAAATACACACTAGAAATACACTAGACCTAGAGCAATGATTCTTAAACTTTGAAGTCACGGACCACTTTCAAAATTTCATAAACACTATGGACCCCTGGCGACTAGAATTTTTGAAAATTATTTCATGTTAGGTATTTGTTAATTTAAGTAACTGCTTACTTCAAACTAATTTATACAAATAAATCCCGTGCCTGTGGACCCCTGACATTCGCATCACTCACTTTAAGAAACCTTGCACTAGAGAATGCGTAATAGAAACAAAGATAGTTCTTGTTTTTTTTATTTAAAAGAGAGCGTTATTTACTCAGGTGGCAAAGGCAATTTTGCAAATTTGGCCGCGCGTGGCAGAATGAATAAAACAGATGACCGTTCGACCTGCGCCCGGCCGCTTACCGCATGCGGTCCTTTGCTACGCGACCGGCCGCAGGTCGCTTGTTCGCTCCAATGGACAGTCAAGGGGTCTGCCTGATGGTAAGTGGTAATTGCCACAAGTCTACTATCAATAACTACTATCCTTCTCATTTTGAAAATCACCTCCGAATCCTGGCTAAGCGTATCTTTAATATCAGTATACATAATAAGGTTGGTTTTATGGGAAAGTGCCTTTATTAACTAAACAAAACAAGCTAATACTAACACTACAGAAACAGTTAGACTGCCCATAGACCGTTGAAGGTCTAAAGACAATCCAAATGCTCAAGCCCACTACTAGTTAGCAGCGTACCCAGCATGCTGGCGGCATTACCACGCTGGCAATGCTTATGCGTTGAGCCAGAAACACGCCAGCATTTTGGTCACGCATCGCATTAACCAGGCGTTTTGAAAGATTTTTGAAAATGTGGTTGTTTCCAAAGTAATAGTTGTTTTTAATGATGAGTAGTACAGTGATATCCTTGAATATGTCCGTCATCTAGATATACACCCCGGTATACTGGGTTACACGGAAAGGGTTTACTAAGCTTTAATTTCCATAAGCTCGTGAAGTCAGAGAGGTCTGTTTACATTGTAGGACCTACGATATATAACCACCTGCCTAAAGACGAGACACTTGACGGAAAATTCCAAAATAAACAAAAATTATTTTTGATAAAAAAAAGTTGTGCATAGACGAGTTTTTACAAGAAAAAAACATTTCAATCTCATGAATATTGAGTGAATAAATTATTCTTAGTGTAATTTTAAGTAGAATAAGTTAAACCATTTACTGTTTGCAACACCCTATAAACAGGGTATAATGTGTACTTAGTGCATTTTCCTTTAAATGTTACAAAAAAAAAAAAAAAAAAAAAAAACTTAGCTCCTTGTAACCAACAATTTTATAATTTTGATGACTATGTTAAACTGCCTGAAATATTAATGGATGCTTCCATAAATATTTCAGGTAGTTGCGTTAATAAATAATTATTATTAATTAATTAATTTGACATATTGAAATACTGACATAATATTATATTGTAATATTTATTGCATTTTGCTCATAATATTTTTAATTGAATTAATTATTATTTAACTTGAATTATGTACACATAATAATATTATTAACATATACTGTTAATATAAGTTTATGTACATCGTTGTAGAAAGTGTACTGGAGAAGTTTGACTTGTAACTATGGACTTATTAATAAAGAATTGTATTGTATTGTAAGCCAAAAAAGGTCCATAATACCCATCATTATGAACAACTTTTACTATAGGAGTAACCACAGAAAAGAGAAGTAAATAGAACGGAAATGAGAAGGAAAATCTATTACCAGGCATTATGAGTGAATCTTGATTGAACATTCTTATTTATATCAACGTGTCAAACTCCGCATCACAGTTGCTAACTGATTTCGAGTGACTGAAGTTTCGTTTATATGGGTGCAACTGGCTACAACTTATAAAAATTGCCTTGACAGCTGTTCTAATTTAAACGAAAAAAACTTTTTTGTGGGAGTAACTCTGAAATCGTGAAAAAAACATCAGCAGTTCCATAGAATCTGGCCATTGACACTCGACAAAATGTATGTAACAGCTGATATTTGTTTGAGATTTCAGGGTTGGTCCTATAATAAAAGTTGTTCACAATGCTGAATATAACGGACCCCTTTTGGCTTAGTACACTAACTAACTTTGTATTTATATGTACAATAATATTTAAAATTGTATTTACCAAACATAGAAGTGTCACTTTGAAATATAAGCGTCATATTCATCGGATATAGTTTATCCTTTAACATATTGCATGAAACACGAGACGGAACACCTTGTACAGATAGTGATGAGATCACATCAACCCCTGAAAAAAGACAATGCTCAATTTTACTCAAAACGTTAGGTTTTACTTTTTAGACGTGATAACGTCTTAGAAATCGATGAACGCCGGCTGCACGCACGAAAAATTGTCACGTTCCGCCTGAGCCGCGCGTGCAAGAGAGAGCGCGGAACAAGCGATAGAGAAGCACGATCAGTCTAACGTTATCACGTAAAATTATCGTCCGTAAACCAACTTTACAGCCCCTTTTTTTGTAATAGGCTTGCGTTGGACTACCAACTAGGCCTGATGATAAGGGGACTGTTCCCGTCGGCAGCTCTCTCGCTCGTATATTTTCAGCTTATTGAAGATATAAAATCACTGAGTGTGCATTTGCTAAAAGTGACAAAACCTGGTAAAAAAACAAACAAACCCATATAAAAAAGTAGCAAATACAGCACCCTTAGTACAAGTTTTGATAGTATTCGAAAACTTTTTTCGTATTAGAGTGAAGCAATCTATACCGCCGATAAATGGCAAATTTAGTTCCTCCACGTTTTCGATAGAGGCGCTTTACTAAAATGTATGGAACAATACGTTAACGAAAAAAGTATTCGAAAACTATCAAATTTGGGACTAAGCGTACTGTGGTGTTATAGTGGTGTATAAATTGGTGTCGAGAATCGTCTATAGCGGAGTCGCCATTATTTTATTTTTTTGTTTCGATATCTTTTAATTTTACGGAGTAAAATGGTAAAAAGTTATTTGCTACCATGTTACTCCGAAGCCAATGCTGCGATGTGTGTGATGTGATGTTGCGATTGTTTCTCAACAATTAACTGTTCAAAAACCAAATAAATGTAAAAAGAACGTACGTTTTTCAATCATTTTTTTACAAACTACTGTACCTGTCAGAGATTTACAAAAAACTGGAACCAAGTATGAGTAGTAACAATTTGTTGTCGAAGGTCATCATCATCATCAGCCAGAAGACGTCTACTGCTGAACTTAGGCCCCACCTTTAGACCTCCACACTGAACGACAGCCTGCCATCTACATCCACTGGATGCCCGTGCCCCTCACAATGTCGTCGGTCCATCTAGTCGGAGGTCTACCTACGCTGCGTTTTCAAGTTCGTGCGGTCTCCACTCAAGAACCTTTCTTCCCAATATGCTATCGGTTCTTCGAGCGATGTGGCCTGTCCATTGCCACTTCAACTTGCAAATTTTAACAGCTATGTCGGTGACTCTGGTTCTTTGGCGAATATCCACGTTTCGGATTCTATCGCGCAAAGAAACTCCTAGCATAGCTCTCTCCATTGCCCGCTGTGTGACTGAGTTTTTCCAAAAGGCCCACACTTATGGACCACGTCTATAAATGATATGACTATATATCTTTGTCAATACATCATCATCATCATCAACTGGTCTTCGTCCACTGCTGAACATAGGCCTCCGCCTTTAACCTCCACACTGAACGACAGCCCGCCTTTTGCATCCACTAGATGCCAGCGACTCTCACAATGTCGTCGGTCCATCTAGTGGGGCCTACATACGCTGCGTATTCCGGGTCTTCCGGTTTGTAAATACAGTTCTATGTAAATTTTAATAAAATTTACAAGCAATACTGTAATATGTATTAACTAATAACGTAATAAAAATGACGTAATATGTCTTCAATTTCGCACACCATCCGGTTGGAACATGGCGAACGTAACCACATTACCTTAACACACTGTCACAATTACTAAAACTGTAACACCCCATGCTCCGTGAAATAAATAATTTGAATACCCACCGTGCTTGTTGTCATTTAAATAACACAAGGGATAGTCATCTCTGGTATTTAGTATAATCTTTATTTTTTCCAATTCGTAATATTTATACTCGAATTGTAAATACGTAATATCTCCATGTTCTGTTTTTAATGAATGGTGCAAAATAAGACCGTTCACTTTAAACCCGGATGAGTCTGAAAATATAAATTACTATAGTTGTAACTACTTACTCGTATATAAAAACCAGATGAGTAAAAATATTGATAACTGTAGTTATACTGGGTTACTCGGGTTACAGCTATATCCATGGAAAACTGTCATTGACGCTCGACAAAATGTATGAAACAGCTGATTTTTTTTCGCGATTTCATGGTTGTTTCCTTAGTAAAAGTTGTTCATAATGGTGAGTAGGTATACCGTCTCCTTTCGGCTTAGGACATTCTTTCCGCGTAACCATGTATATTATCCATTACTAAAAATATTATCCTATTTAATATTATGTAAAAAAAAAAAAATATAAAATAAAATTGTATTAATAATACAACTATACTAGCCGTTGCCAGTGATTTATATGCGTAGACTTGTAAAACTTTACAAGCTATAAGGAACCTACCTGCCAAATTTCAGCCTCCTCAGTCAAGCAGATTTCGTGATAAGTCATTGTTAGAAGTGGGGTAGACTGATAACAAGTAGGCATAGCGGATCTTTGTCTTTGAAGTTGGCTCTGCAACCAACAAAAAACCAAGACACACAAATAGCTACTGCGCAGGTCTTGCAGCCAATTTCAGAAACACAAAGATTCGCTGTGCCTACTGTAATTGTTTTTATACGCGCTTAAATGAACCGATTTCTAACGAGAGTTACATTTGCAGCACGAGCGTAGGATGTAATCCACGCAAGTTAAAAAATATATAGGTATATAGTTTCTCCAATTTATGGTGCTTTTTACCATACCTACAAAAAAAATGCAAAAAATAGGTATCATGAATTTTTACCAAATTTTTATGTCAAAATTATTTAAAACAAAATAAGAACCTTCTTAGATGCAATTTAAATAAAAATAAAAAGTGTCAAATTTTAAGCTCTTCATGATTATGTACATAAATTGTCGTGGCATAAAAAAAATGTTTTACGTAGCTATTTAATTATGCGAGCATTAATGACTATTACAATAAAAAATAAATAACAATAAAAAAACCTAAGTTACTAGATTTTTTATTGCTTCCTACTAACATAATTATAGTCACAAACAGAAAATTTACCTCATTAAAATATTAATGTGTAGATGATCAGTGTTAGATTTTGTTTTATTTTTCTAACTAAAACATCGAAAAAGTGTAGTTTACATTTTATTTTTTGTAAACAAAAAACTTTAAGAGCATGAGAAGTTCACTTCTAATTTTTTTGTTTATGCCCGATGTCAGCGGACTAAAATTTCTTTAGTCTGCTTTTTGTGCACTAGTGCATAAAAATAAATTTAACCTCTTTAAAGTTTTAAAAGAGGATCAGGATCTAATATATTTCAACTAGGAAGTTTGCCCGAGTATTTCATAATACTCATAGATCAGGGTATTATTAAAGGGGCTTTTTATAAGCTTTAAGGGCTTTAAGAGATAACTATTGTCGAATAAAAATAGAACATAGATTAAATTTCATTTTATACTTACCAATGTCACAGTTTCATTTCCTCGCAATAAAATTAAAAGCCGAGTGTATCTGCATAAAACCTATTTTTAAATTCTAAGGCGACAATCACTTATTTTATGCACTCGTTGTACAATATACATTTTTACGAGTGTCAATGAACGTTTTCTATAGAACAGCTGATATTATTTTCGAGATTTCAGGGTTGGTCCCATACTAAAAGTGGTTCATAATGATGAGTACAATTACCATCTTTTGGCTTCGAGAGTGTTCCCCTTACACCCCGTATTAACACGATAAAAAAGGTTCTTACACTTTAAATCGTCAGGGCGTAATTCAACATGGACAATCAAGTGATCCTGAGGAGTGCTCTTAAAAAACAGGCAATAAACTCGTTTCACTTGGCGACCACGTAACTTGACGAATATTATATGACTTCTAGATATTATTTCTGATTCTCCTTCGGGTAAAGCTGAAACGTAAAAGAAGAAATCTTTTAGTAAAAAACATACGGGCCGAATTGAGAACCTTCCTCCTCTTTCGAAGTCGGTTAAAAAATGATATTTAATCATATAAGTTTATCATGCGAGGCATTGAAGGGATTGGGTGCACATAGATGAGTATCTCAGTGGTGCCAGTCTCTTACACGAAAAACATTTAATTGAGCCAAGCGGTTCTCTAGAACGTTCCCCGTTTATCATCATAATCTGCCTTTTAACAGTCCACTGTTGGACTTTTAGTCTACCCCCGAAAGTGTTGATTGGGCCATATCCACCACGCTGGCCCAGTTGCGGGTTGGTGGATTGACTTCCTTCTCCGTACGTATGTAGGTTTCCTCACGATGTTTTCCTTAACCGAAAAGCCAGTGGTATGAAAATCCGTACATAAACTCCAAAGAGCTCATTGGTACGAGCCCGGGGTTTGAACTCGCGACCACACGCTTTCAAGTCTAGCGGTCTCCCAAATAGGCTACCACGGCTACCCCGTTTATACCAGCACCGATATCGGCACAGAATACCAGCGCTAGTATAGTCCTCAACCAGCAATATGCTGGGTTGGGCCTGTTTTGCGACTTATGTAGGTAATTAAAAAATCTTTGTTTTGTTTTCATCACCATCATCGGCAAGAAGACGTCCACTGATGAGCTTAGTATTTAAGTTTAATTTGTCTTGTAATTATACGTCAAAGAGAAAAAATAAATAAAAAACATTTATATTTTATAATAATGACCAAACAAAAGCATGGACAATATTGACCATGATGAAAATGTATACATAAAAATGAAAACAAAAACGATGGGGAAGAAAGGTTTTTGAGTGGAGACCACGAACCGGAAGACGCAATGTAAGTAACTGGTCTCCCCCTAGATGGACCGACGACATCGTGTTAGTCGCGGGCATCCAGTGGATGCAGGTAGCAGGCTGTCGTTCAGTGTGGAGTTCTAAGGGGGAGGCATATGTTCAGCAGTGGACGTCTTCTGGCTGATGATGAATTTAGTTAGTTTTTTTTTTTTTTTTTTAAATAATTATTAGGCTTGCGCTTGACCACCATCACGCCTGATGTTAAGCGATAATGCGGTCTATCGATCTATCGAAACCGATTCACTCGTGATTTGAAGAGACCCAGATTGTAATCTTCGGGGAACACCCATTCAGGCACCGCATTCCGCAGACTAGCAGTTCGCACAATAAATGTGGAATCAAAGCGCTTCGTAGGGGTTAAAAAATAGTAGGGTTATTATGTAAAAATCACAGTCTTACCACCGTTGCCATCCCCGATTGAGTCTTCAGTATATTTCAATGATTTGAAGATTGATTTTGGTGTAGACCGACACTCAACCTTAACCAGTTCTCCGGGAATATACTGATAAACATTATCCTCATTGTATGTTTCTTCTTTAAAAATATATACTTCATTTATGGTGAGGGTTGGAATAAAATTTAGCGATGGTGTTTTCGGAGAATGACGATTATTGTGTGGTACCGTATCATTGTTATCTAAAAATAAATTATCAAACTAAATATAATACAGCTAACAATGACTTCTTATTACAAATTTAAAAATGTATGTAGCTTGAGCATAGAGCGATGGTGACCGAGTGGTAGAATGTTCGCTTTACAATCTGACGGCAGCAGGTTCGATCCTCAGCCCTGCACTAATTACTTATAATTACTCGTGTTTAACATTTAGGTATTCGAATTACGTGTAGTTTCGATTTTGATGCCATCGCTCAAAAACGGTCCGAGAACCTTAAAATTTCAAAGTTATTAACCAATATAGGCCAGCACGATTGATTTAGGGCCTATCCTCTCTCCCTCTCTCTCTCTCTCTCTCTCTCTCTCTCTCTGAGAGAATGCTTGCATCCCAGCAGTGGGAACATGATGGCCTGTTAATGATGAGCATGGAAAGCAAAGGAGTAATCTGACCACGGAAGCCAATACAAATAAAAGAGGAAATAACTATAACGGCCTTCCCAGTAGGTAATTGGAATAAAAATACATTTTAATATTCTCATAGTAGCTATACAACCGTAGTGGTCTGTTACATTTTTTCAAGTCATCTGCAGTTCAAGTAGTGCTGGAGTTATTGAGAATTAATACTCCATCATAAGTCTAAAGACCGTCATGGATTGGGAAGAGCGGCATAGAAAAGAAACGGGGAAGAAGACAAATGGGGAAACGAATGGGATGAGAATGGAACTGGGGCGAGGAAGAAGCAAGGTGGGAGCGGGGTGGAGGCAAGATGGGAGTAAGTTAACATTATGGAACATTATGGAACCAGGGCAACATCAAGAGTGGGATAAGAACGGGACAGATTTGATAGGAGAAGGATGAAAACAACGAAAGAGCGAGAATAGAGATGAAAAGAGAGAAAGAACTAGATGGAAGCGGAACGATAGTGGTGAGCGTGAGTGATGTGTTCATCACTTCAAACAAGGTTGGCAAGGCTTCGGGCCGAAGGCTGTCATCGATATAAATACGTATCACAGATCGTTGTGTATATCTGTGGTACGTATAAACCACAATCACGTGGATGATTCTCGAACGAAGTTCAATTGGACGACGACGGCCGATCTCTCTAATTACGTACAAGCAAGAGTAAAATAATTGTAGTGCATTTATTTACCTCGAATTATTGGTCGAGTGGTTGCAGTCAAATCCAGATATATTAAAATAATAAAAAAATACCATATTTTGGAATGATAATTATAATACTCCATCATCAAAATAAGCCGTCATAATTAATAGTAAATGTTTTTTTTTTTGTTTTGATAAAAATATCGGCGTAACCATTAATTTGAAATGTAAAAAAACGCATTAGATGTTTGATTTATTGAAAGTCACACTTTTCGTCGCTCTTCACAGAACACTAATAATAAACATGCGAAATTTGTGTATTGAGGTTAAATTACAATATATATTTTTGTTACAATGAATATTTGGACCAATGGAAGCTAACAATTTGTCGGGATTTCAATTTCTCCAAGATACGGATACTTCATTGCACCCAGTTTGTGAAATAGCATCACAACAATACGATATGTGCTTTTATGGTGTAATAAACACTTTTAAATATTGTTTTTCTTCCAGACTAAACTTTAAATCAGTCTTGATTAAAACACTGTTTTAAACTATCTCGGTTATTCACCAAGTTGGATTTTCTTCTTAAGTAGAGAATTATTTATTGGAAAGAAGTTAAATGATTATTTACGGGATATTTACCGTGGTAAGGATGTGGAATGAGCTCCCGATATTTTGGCGCAGTTACATGCACCATGTTCACAGGTAGATAGTATCTTCCACAACCTTACCACGTTAAATATCCCGTAAATAATCATTATAACATTAGTCTTGATTAAGAAAAAACACAGAAAATTTTTTACTATCACTTAATTTTTAGTAAGTTTATTATTAAATTTTGAAGATTCCATATATTTTTACTGATTTTTGAATGGTTTCCCTACAAATTATAAATTTTTCGTGCTTACTACACTATGAAAACTGAACGATACTTTTTATGCTTTAAACACACTATTTAACACTACTTTTCATTTTCGTGTCGAATTTCTACTATTTTACTCTATGTGAATGTGTTTTTTTTAAACTGTCAATGAACTTAAAAGACTAAGCCATTAAACACGACTAAATTAATTCCTGACTAATTATTAATTCTCTATGTATATGGAACAGTATTTTCCTCAATACTGACGCACTATGTGATAGAGAATTCCACAGCGGCACGCATTGCTAAAGTAATAAATTACCTAGCAAACAGGAAAGAGTATAAATACAGAGCCATGAAAAAAAAAAGTTTTAATACGTGTTGTATTATTTCTGGTTACATACGTAATATATTATTTCTGTTTTTTTATTTTTATTAAATATAGGCTTGCGGTTAGCTGCCAACTGCGATGATGTGGTCTACGGTGGAGCATGCTTGCCTAGATGAAACCGATTCACTCGTGATTTGAAGACACCCCCAGATTGTAACTATCGGGGAACACCCATTCAGGCAGCGCATTCCACAGACTAGCAGTTCGCACAATAAATTCTGGTTACATAATATACGTAATACCTATATTGTTTCTGGTTATACAAAAGTTATATATTAGAAAAAAACAAAAACCGACTTCTAGACTATAGTACCTACCTACCTACACGTACAAATTTAAACTAACAAGTAGAAAAATTTAAACAGAGATCGAAAGCCCTCATCAAAACTTTTGCTGTAGGGTACCAAAAACCAAAACATCATCAGCTATGTATAATAATAGATTTTGTTGATTATTCAATAAGCGCTGATTCAATTTCGATAAAATGAATATGTGTTAAAAAATAAAAGTTCTAAAGCGATATTTTTTTTTAAATCTAATCGAGTATATTGCAAGTTGAAGTGGCAATGGGCAGGGCACATCGCTCAAAGAACCGATAACCGATGGGGAAGAAAGGTTCTTGAGTGGAGACCACGAACCGGAAGACGTAGGTAGGCCTCCCACTAGAATCTAGTCTAGAATCCATCTAGAGTCTAGATGGACCGACGACATAGTCAGAGTCGCTGGCATCTAGTGGATGCAAAAGGCAGGCTGTCGTTCAGTGTGGAGGTTAAAGGGCGAGGCCTATGTTCAGCAGTGGACGTCTTCTGGCTGATGATGATGATATTGAAAATGTGCAAAAAATATAGCTTTGGTTGGAAATAATAGCCGTACCGTGGTATCAAAAGAAAATGGAATCTGTTCAAAACTTCTTGAATGAAAACATTGTAAAAATCAACACTCTTTGTAAAAGGGCCTTATGTTTCCATCTAATTACGTTCTAAAAGCCTAATTTATAGAAGTGTTCGAGGGCTGAACTGCCATTTTGTGGTGGACGCTTCTCGACGCCCGCGTTCACCCGCAGGGTTATTAGCGAAGGTTGCAATCGGTAGCACGGTCGGTCGTGCGACACTACAAAAACAGTTAGACTGACCATAGATCATTGAAAGTTTAGAGACAATAGAAATGCTCAAGTTCACTACTAGTTGGCAGCGTGACCAGCATGCTGGCGGCATTACCACGCTGAATTGCAATGTATGCGTTGAGCCAGAAGGTAACGTGTATGGATATTCAAGTAAAGTAAAACAACTTCATGTCATCATCATCACATCATCAGCCAGAAGACATCCACTCAAGAACCTTTCTTCCCCATGGGTTATCGGTTCTTCGAGCGATGTAGCCTGCCCATTGCCACTCCAACTTGCAAATTGCAATTGCAAAACAACTTCATGCATAAAAAGATTTTTTCAACGCACGATAAAAGAGCTGATAATGTTCAAACGCTTGAACAGATGTGCTTGAATCATAGCTAAGAAAACTGTTGATCAAGTAACCTTTCATATCAAACAAAAAAAAACTAAATCAAAATTGGTTCAGCCGTGTGGTAGTTTGCCACAAACAGACGCATATATACACACGTTAGACTTATAACACCCCTCTGTTTGCGTCGGGGGAAGTCGCCAAGTCGCTAGTTACATAATTCGCCTGCCACTCTGCGACCGCACCCACTGTAATAATTTGTGGTCCAGCCGTCGATAGCACCCGGCATGTTGTCCATAAAGTAGAGTACGCATTCATAAACAGGTGACACTTCATAAACTTCCAACAGAAGCGTATAAATAACCTGAATTAAGGCTGGCGCACCGACTTGTAGGACTTTGCGCTTGTAGATGATGCGGACTAAAGTAACAAGTAGAAGTTGTAAGTAGTTACTACGTATCGTCTGCAACGTTTTACTTAATGCGAGTGGCAGTAATAGTACTTAGTAGTACTTCCAATGGCCATCAAAATATGTAATAAACTACCAGGCAGCCAAGCGAAAGCCAATCACATATAAAAAAAAAGTTAAAAGACAGAAAATTTTAATTAATTTGCCAATACCCTAAAAGCCATAATTATTGCTAGCAAAATGTTACTAAACGAGTATTTAGAAGACAAATCAATTCTGGAATAAACCAATCCGCTCCGCATTATTGCTATACCCAATCAGGGTCATTATGTTATAATAGGTACTGTGCGCCAGGATGTGAAGATGCAATTTTCTTAATCGCCTTGCAGACGACTTGAAAAAGCCGAAACACTACCTTTTATCGCTATTGTCAGCAGTTTTTTTTTTTAATAGTAGATAGGCTTGCGCTTGCCCGACATCTCGTCTGATGCGGCGGATCCCGGTGATGCGGTCTACGATGGAGCACGTTTGTCTAGAAGAAACCGATTCACTCTCGACTTGAAGACACCCAATTTTCCTTTAATTTTTGGTGGAAAACGGACCCTTACATTTCGACTTTGAATATTGCGAAGAATTCTGCAACATTGTCGTATCTTGAAATGTCATTTTATTCCAGGAGTATACCATTACAAATTTAAACAGTATATTAGTTATCTGGGATTTAAACTGCCTAGCGTAAATGGTGTCGGCAAAACAAAGGTTATTTTTTAAAACATTGACCTCCTTTTTGAATCCCTTGGGATGCGAACTTTCCAAAATTATTTCTTAGTGTACGTTTAAGTACAGTTTGTTATGAACACAACTTTCTATCACATCTCCAGGACCAGCGGTTTAGGCTATGCGTTGATATGTCAGTAATTAGTCTAGACTTTGCATTTAATACAAGAGTTTATGTTGAGTTTGTAAAATTGGGAACACACATTAATTTGTATACCATAATTTATGACAATATTCTTATACTGTGATAGTTAGGTTTTAATTTGTTGTTATTTTTTAATTTTTATTTTTATGTTTGGTAGTAATAGTTTTAGGTTTTAAATATCATAAAAAAACTACCTTTGAAAAAAATTAGTATAATATTATTATTATATAAAAAAATAAGTATAATAATACAGTATAATGTAAGTATATCGCAAACGATACATCTGAACTAAATTTTTTGTAATAATATGAAACTTCACCTTCATATTTTAAAATACTTATTTAATAATTCATGACATGAAAGTGCAGTCAAATTAAAGTTATATGATTATTTACGGGATGTTTACCGTGGTAAGGCTGTGTTCATATAACTTTAATGAACAACCGTGGTAGTTTAAAGCAGTCAAATTATTTCTTTATTCCCTACTTTTAATCTCGCTATTTAGGTTCTATGATTACGTCACTATCTCAGATACATAACACCCATTTTGCTCTGCATCGTCGGGTAAAAACCCAACACAAAAATACACGAACGAAAATAAATTCCAATTCGACCCTAAACACACCGTTGATGACCCTAAATCCTTTTTCTATATTCACCACACCCCAAATACGTAAAAAAATCACCTTTTTAGCCCAAAAAGGGATTTAGCGCCAGGCCTGAGGGCAAACTCGATAAATCTGAAAGCCAACATGTCAGGGCAATCCTCGAAAAGTTATGTGGCGTTATGGGAATCATGAATCTTGGGAAAAGGTATGGAAAAGGCGCTTCGCAGTACCATCTAGTAATGTTCGTTGGGCACCACAGAGTACAAGCCTGACGGCCCAAAAAACGCGACGTTTCATTTGAATAATTCAAAATGGAGTCCGCGAAAAAAATATTTAAAGGAAAAGTAGTAAGGCATCATCATTATCAACAACTGCCATTAAACGTCCACTGTTGGACAAAGGCCTCCCCGTTAGAGAGGGATTTTGCAATAATCCCCACTCTTGGCAGTCTAGGCGCCTTGGGGATCGCAGTACGTTCACCGTGTGCTAATAGGACGCTGCTGCCCATCCTCCGTTGGTTCTCGGTCGCAGTTTTAGGACATACCCGGGTCCAAGTAGTAAGTAAACTTTGCTAAATAGGTCAATACTACCATCATTGTGTAGAGTTCACTCAGCAAAAATATATAACACTACCATAAAATAGTCAGTAATTTACGAAATACCTATGTAAAGCGGTATGAAAGACTATCTACTACGAGTACCTATATAGATATGTATGCAGCGCGCCGCTGTTACTTTTCAGTTACTAACTATTTATACAATATAGCCGGGTAATATTTTTTTAATAATTTAATTTACTTGTTCTTGATTTTTTGTTGCGTACGATGGCTACTAGTAAATCCGTCGAGTTTGCGTTCGCCGGTTTGTTTGAACGAGCCACATAAACGCGTTTTTTAGGATTCCGAACCTCAAAAGAAAAAAACGGAACCCTTATGTATACCCTCTGTCCGTCTGTCTGTCCGTCTGTCAAGACCCTTTTTCTCAAGGTAAAGGTATCAAGTTGAAATTTATACTAAATATTTGGTTTTACGGTTTCTTCCGGCTGTAAAAAAAATTATTGTAAGTCAACGCAATCAAAAGATATGAACATTTATGTCGCATATTTTGTGATTTCACAGGGGAATCAAAACCTATAGGGTACTTCCCGTTGACCTAGAATCATTAATTTAGGCAAGAGACAAGGTCTTACAACACATATAAAGGAATAAATCTGAAAGTTGTTAATTTAAAGTTACATCATATAAAAAATATTGTACAATTACAAACTTACATTTTGTAGTTGTTATGTAAGGAAGAACCTTATTGTCAACTACAAAGTTAGGTTTGTCTTTCAATATTTCAACTTCAGTTAGTTTTTTTTGGACTCGCGCACTGAGGGTTCCTTCCAATGGAACCCTCAGAGCATGAGTCCCACTCTTACTTGTCCGGTTTTTTAGTTCTACAATTATTTATTTTAAGGCTTATCAATGGTTTCTTTAGTCAACTCTACATACTAGGTGCTCTATATTCGTGGAGCCTGAAATATCCAAAAGTGCATGCAACTGATGGACATGGATGGTGGGATGAACAACACTCCCTAGGGAAATACCAAAGTTATGTATGTCGCGGTCAAGTACAAAATTGGGACGTTTCATTAATAGTCAACGAGACACAACGTTTTGAGTTTGTAATTATTAGTTTTGCTTTGCACGAATATAACAAGGATTTTCGTTAATCTTAGTCTTGGTCTTGATTAGATTTTGAGTAAAGATTAGTCGGTTTTTTTAAAAAAACCGTAATAGTCTTGTGTTGTCCGCCACCTCGCCTGGTGTTCAAAGTCTTATTATAAATGTGTGGAACACTTCAATATAATAAATTAATAGTAAAAAAACAGGTTATTAATCTTACAATAGCAAATTGACTTTACTTTTACTTGAAAATTACTTGGGGACAAGGTGTTCCGCCTCATAAAAAACGCTGCCATTCCAACTAACAGTCCAAATTCAAAACTGATCTCCACCAAGCCTTAATGTCCGCGCGCCTCGCTAGCGCCTCTACCGGACGGTATCCGAACTTGCTAAACGCTGATTGGTCATCAACGAGACATCCGCAAACAATTTCAGCAGAGTAAGATACTGCAGCGTTACAGCAGTGATAGCGCAACTTCACCCCTAGTCCACCAAAACTAAACTAAGTGGCGCCTAACTAAACAATAATCCAAGCGATAAAAACTATCCGACGGTAGTTGCGCTCGAGTGCCGAAACATCAACGCGCTGACATGCTTATTGGGATTGTTTTAACGGAGAAACTAAATGGAGGTAAACAAACAAACATATCTACTTACAAACACCCGAAAAAAATCCTTCTCGGCAGTTGGGTAAAAAACTATTCTATTTGATATTTTCGTGACATTTAAAACTGCCAAAATATTTTAACTGCAGTAAGTCGGGCATTTTCCAAATGCTTTCTACATTTACTGAATAACTCGACATATTTTACGTGCAAATATTTCTTGAACACTTTTGGAACTAACATTTTCATTTTAAAGAAAAATTTGAAAATCAAGATGTATAAATGTAGATATGTCATGAAGGCATACAGTTTTTTGTTTTTGCCCAACGACGTCAAGGATTACGTTTAACGTGTCAATTATGTTAATTAAATACGGCTAGGTAACTAACAAATAATAACAAATTAAAAACTAAAGGGGACCGTCCCCATACAACAAGCGTTTTTTTATAAACGTATTTTTGTGTTTGCTCAAATGTAATAACGGTAGTACGTACAAGCGTCAAACATGGGATGATTATAATACACACTATAAAGTATAACAACAAATAATAAATAATGGCCAACAGCGAGTCGATGACAAGTTTCTGTTCACCACCACTTTGAAGGGTGACCGCCTGGGCGTGACGTTGTCTTTTTCCACACCACTTTATTATATTTTGTGGTGGTACGGAATCTCACGAACCAAGCCGTGCGCAAGCCCGACTCCCACTTGGTCGGTTTTTTCTCTCGGAAATGGCTAATTCAATTTTGACTATATACATATATAAAATACCTCTCGCTTGAGGTTTCGAACATTTTACAATGACTGTGGTTACGTCACGAGCCGATTAAATTTTACCATCATCATTTCAGCCGTAGGACGTCCACTGCTGGACATAGGCCTCCCCCTATCGATCTCCAAAAGGGCCGGTTGGAAGCGGCCTGCATCCAGCGTTTCCCTGCGGTATCTATATTAGGTCGTGTGTCCATCTTGTGGGTTGACATCCTACGCTGCGCTTACCGGTTAGTGGTCTCTATTCGAGAACCTTTCAGCCGCATCGGCCATCTGTTCTGCGCGATATGTGCCCTGCCCACTGCCACTTCAACGTACTAATCCTGTGGGCTATGTCGGTAACTTTCGTTCGTCTACGGATCTCCTCATTTCTGATTCGATGTCGTAGAGAAACCCCGAGCATAGCCCTCTCCATAGCTCGTTGTGCGACTTTGAGCTTGCTTATGAGGCCCACAGTGAAAGACCACGTTTCAACGCTGAATTATATATTTACCAAAACAATATTAATCTGCGATAATAAATAAATTATCAAAATTTTAGGAGCACGTTCCGAGAAAAAAACACTAGTAAGTATAATATTATAATATATCTTATCTATAAAATAAGCTAACCTCGGAAGTGGCGACATGTTTGGGGTCGAGACATTGGGCCCTTGGGGACCTGGACTCTCCTCATTTTCAAAAATCTTTCAGATTGCGACGCATGACCAAAATGCTGGCGTGTTTCTGGCTCAACGCATAAACATTGCCATTCAGCGTGGTAATGCCGCCAGCATGCTGGGTACGTTGTCAAATATTTTATTGTTATTTTATTTATTTACATTATTTACACCTCAACGGTCTAACTGTTTTTGTAGTGTTATTGTTAGCTTGTAAGTATTTTGATTAAATAATAAAGCAGCCAGCCAGCCTATGTCCAGCAGTGGACGTCCTATGACTGAAATGGTGATGGTGATAAAGACACTTGCCGTTAAATATATAATAAAACATACAAGGTTTGAGTCAGTTCAACATTAATAAAGAGAAAGAAAAGAATTATTTTCACACCTCATAAAATATGACTGCGGGCGAAAGGGATAAAACAATCATGTAAATAGCCCACCTTTTGTAGAGTTCCGCCCTTCAGAGAACTGCCCCTGGAGGGTTGATAACCGTATTTACAAGGGATGAAAGTTACCCCTTACCGCTTTGATACACTAACATTTTAGGACTAGTTGCGCCCCGCGATTTTACCGACTTTTACAGAAAACGTAAATTTGCCGAGATAAATTAATGTCATCATCATCATATTCAGCCTTTTAACAGTCCACTGCTGGACTTTTAGCATACCCCCGAAAGAGTGATTGGGCCATATCTACCACGATGGCCCAGTGCGGAGAAAGAAGGAACGGTACGGAGAAGGAAATTTATGTGCTTTTGTTTATGGCTTCTACAGGGTTACGCATAATATATAGACTTTACTAGGCGATTTATTAGAGGAATGGAAAATAGGCTCTAAACGTAACATCCTAAATATTTTATTTTATTATTAGTTTCTACTTTCTATTAACATTTTAGGTTTTTACATCTGACATAATTATACTGATCGTCCACGCCTTCGTCTTACGAGTGTGTCCTGCGTCTTAAGGTGGTACGTTTCACCTAGTGGTAAATTAAATTTAAAAAAAAAAAAGTGGTAAATAATAGTTTTTTTGTTTTATTATTGAAACTGATGTGGTTTTCACACATTTTTATACTAAATTACTACACACACACACACATGCACACATACATACTACATTTTATATTTTTTTTTAACAATAGGGTAATTATTGTAAACGATCATGGTATTTGCGCAAATTTATTATTATTCTTAACAAAATCGCGTATATGTATTAATCTCTAATGCACATTATTTCTTACATTTGTCGTTAAACACATTTTTTCTATTTTAAACGGTTTATTGACAAAATATGTAAAATATGGTGCGTTACTGTATGGGCTGTACTGTACATAATAATGTCAAAAACAACCAATTATTTGCGCAAACACAGTGTCATCTATACTAATATTATAAAGAGAAAAGATTTGATTGTTTGTTTGTTTGTTTGCATTGAATAGGCTCCGAAACTACTGAACCGATTTGAAAAAATATTTCACTGACGGGAAGCTACACTATCCCCGGGTGACATAGGCTATAATCTATACCCATGCGAAGCTGGGGTGGACCGCTAGTTTACAATAATTACAATGACAAGAAAACTGTTGTTTTTTTTTATTTCCCGCCTTATGTGAGACTTACCACCTTAAGGCGAGGTTTTCCCACTTTTAAGCAACGCTTATTACTAGAGACGACAATAATCCTTGGTTTATTGTATTAAAGTCGCATTTAGCGGAGCAAAATCATGGCGCTTACACACAGTAGTGCGTTTCGCTACTTCTATTTTTGGGGTTTTTCTCATATTTTTCTAAAAGGATAGCTGTAATGTAAAATGTACCTCACCAGTTTCCTTCATAATTATGAAATCTATATAATTATCAAGGTATCGCAGACATAATGTAATAAATAGGTAATTGAATGAATCCAAAAAAAACAGGGATAAAAGCAATCAGTGCTACTTTGATATATTTTTTCTATCTAGCGAAATGTGCTTAATCCTGTTTCGGTGTCTTGGGTTTCCTAGATAAAACATTCAATTTTGTAGACACCATTTTTATAATTTTAAGCTAACCATGGAGGTATGCACACTTAAACTAGAATGGCCATAATTGCTAAAAGTCGGAAAAGAGTGTCTTAAATCGGCATCGCACCGTTCGCGCCTTACTTTGATGCATATTCTATAGAAACAGGGGCTTTACGGACAACACACCGCAACCGCAAACCGTATCCAGGCGCAATAAGGTTCACGTTCGCGTGATTTTCCAACTGAGCGAATTAGGTGCCGCTATTAGCTGTTGTCCGTAAGGCCCCAGCCCGTACTTGCCAAGTTCCTTTGATTATCACAAAGGTCAGTAGGTGCCTCCGTAATTCATCAAAAGCTTTGTAGCCCCTCAACTTGAGTTGATATGCTCAGTGTAGAGGGTCGAGGTGGGAAAATGTGTCAGTAATTTTATTTTTAAATAAAAATATAGAAGGGTGTAAATATAGAGTTTTATTAAGAAAATTTATTTAATGGTTGCCTGGAAGAGATTGCTTTTAGCGATAAGGCCGCCACTTGTGGCACTAGCTCGTAAGGGTTTTCTATCGTGTTGTAATTTTTATTTCCGGTGTACACAATAAACAGTTTCTATCTATCTATCTATCTATCTATCTATATATATTATTTATCTTCATTTTCATTTTTAGTTTTAGTGTATTAATTAAGGGTTTTTGTTTCCTTCGTTTAATATTTCAAATTTTAAACGGTTTTTTGGTCCTAGTAGCCAGGCCAGGTAATTATTTTAAAATAAAATAGTGTTTGCGCAAAATGTTGGCTGTTTTTTACATTATCATGTACAATTAGTTAACAGTAACGCACCATATTACTTACATTTGTCAATAAACCGTTTGAAACAGCAAAAATTTGTTTATTCACAAATGTAAGTAATAATGTGCATTAGAGATAAATAGCTTTACATGATTTTGTAAAGAATAATAATCAGTTTGCACAAACATCATAGTTGTTTACATTTATTACCCGGCCTAGCTACAAGGACAAGAAAACTGTTTGAAATTTGAATTTCCCGCCATTTGTGAAACGAACCACCTTAAATAGAAATATTTGTTTGTGAAGCAAATAACGGAAAAAAAAATAACTAAATATAGGGTTAATTGATAATTCGCTGATAGCTTCTAAGGCATCTAATATTATTGCTATTAAAGTCCCAATAATAATAAAAATTGTATGGATGAAAATAGTTGATATTAAAATCTTACTAATATTATAAACGCGAAAGTTTGTATGTATGGATGTATAGATGATTGTTCCTCTTTCACGCTGCAACGGAACAAGGGATCGACCTGATTTTTTGCATGGGTATAGTTCAAGAGCCAGAGAGTGACATAGGCTACTTTTCATCATCCTCATTACCATTGTTCATCACTACGCGGGTGAAACCGCGGGGCGCAGCTAGTATATAATACTCGCTGACCCGACAGACGTTATCATGTCATAGAACTGTCAAACGCGCGGTAAAATTGTCGTCAAGTTTTCTCACTGCGCAATTTTCTTAATTTTTCTTTTCGTAAGAACCTAGTTTCAGTGTGTATCCTAGGGCCCTCGATCTACAACCGCTTACCTGCTTCCATCTGGGATGAACCATCTACCGCGTGCTTTAAGACTAAACTTAGAGCTTGGGTCTTAGAATCTTTGTTTTATAACATTGATGATTTTTTTAAGTTGAAAGATTATTGACATTATTATTTAATATTTTTATTAATTAATTATTTGACTGTGTTACTTATGTACTTTTATTATTGAATTTAATTGAAATAATCATTTATTCAATAAATTACAAGTAAAAAAAGATAACTGGAATCGGTAATGGCGTTCTCAAGTTATGGCGTGACCAAGGTAAATAGGGATTAATTTTTATATAGGCATATAAATAGATAAGTTTATTTTATTTATCTTTTTTTTCTCGAATAAGTCCGCGTTTGACCACCAACTCACCTGTTGGTCTGTTTTGTTATTTTAATCTTCATTTTCCAACTTTGACTTAAACTTTGACTTTGCTTGTTGAAGTATGATAAAAACGAACAGGAGAATAACGAGGAGCTAGTCGTGCATTACATAAACTTGGTCCAAGAACATGTCATCCCAGTATTCGTAATCTAGAACAATAAGAAGCAAATATTACATATATTATATTCGCTGCCTGAGTGGGTGTTCGCCGATAGTTACAATCTGGGTGTCTTCAAGTCGAGAGTGAATAGGTTTCTTCTAGGCAAGCGTGCTCAATCGTAGGCCGCATCATCGATTAACATCAGGCGAGTTGGCGGTCAAGCGCAAGCCTATTTATAATTTTAAAATAATAATAATTGTATAACAAACAACAACAACATAACAACACACACAACATAAAACATATAAATACACATATACGACACCATATTACACAGGGTAAGGGGACGTTATTCCGTGATACAGGAACATACAGTTGTGATATTTTTTTAAGCGTTTGTAACTTAATTGCCTGTATCGGAATTGAAGTGAAATCGCGTATAGGGATGCACTTAAGAGTGAGCGAGATGGCAGTATGAATCTCAGTAAAATGGCGTTTGAAGCAAACTTCACGTCGAACTTTTAAAAATATATGACAACATAATCTGTAGCACAGAATAACCTCCCTTTACCCTATGTGTAATAATTATGTGTTGTAAATGTGTTATGTTGTGTGTTTTGTTATAGTTATGTTATTGGTGATGTTAATGTTTGTTATGTTGTTTTTAACTGGGCAATTGCCTTTATTAACTAAACAAAATACAAGGTAAAACTAAAACTACAAATACAGTTAGATTGCTCATAAGCCGTTGAAGGTCTAAAGACAATCCAAATGCTCAAGCACACTACCAGTTGGCAGCGTACCCAGCATGCTAGCGGCATTACCACGTTGAATGGCAATGCTTATGTTGTTGTTATTATGTTTAATAATTAAACTCGGTACTAGCATTGATTTACTCTGACAGCTGCAATAACATTGTAAAAAGCTCAATAAAACATTTTCTTTTAATATTTATTTTTTAATGCCATAGGTGGCAAATAAACAGACGGGCTGCCTGATGGTAAGCAGTCACCGTCGCCTATGGATACTTGTAACACCAGAGGCATCACAAATACATTGCCGACCCTCAAGGACTCTATTAACTCGCCATTTGAAGAACCCCATGTTGTAGCTTCTTGGAAACACCGCGGAAGGTAGCTCACATAAAGCTAATGTCGGGGACCTATTAATCTTACGTTCAAAAATATAGCGAAAGCATTAGAATTCGTGGATTTCTAGCTTTTTTACAATTTTATTGCAGCCGTCAGAGCAAATAAATGATTTCGTAAAAAAATCTAGTCATATAATAATATTATGTCTACAGGGTTATGCTGAAAGGGTGTACTAAGCAGAAGGTGGGGCTTAGTACCTGTCATTATGAACAAGGACCAAGGCCAAAATGGCGAAAAAAAATCAGCCGTTTCATCCATTTTGTCGAGTGTACGTTTTCTATGAAACAGCTGATATTTTTAGACGTGATAACGTCTTATAAATCGATGAACGCCGGCTGCACGCAGAAAAATTTTCACGTTCCGTCAGAGCCGCGCGTGCAAGCGAGAGCGCGGAACAAGCGATAGAGAGGCACGATCAGCCTAAGCGTTATCACGTAAAATTATCGTCCGTAAACCGACTTTACAGACAATCTTTTCGCGATACCAGTGTTGGTACCATAGTATATTTTTTTCATAATTATTAGTATAACCATAGAGAAATATACTATACTAGAGGTATAACCAAAAGACAATAGCGGACCATTAGAGCGTGGCTAGGAAATTTGTCTAAATACGGTGTAAAATTAGATGACACCGTAACTTGAGCGTGCTATAGGTTGTCTCGAACTTGCGTACGCGCTACAGTCAGGCCCCTGATTCTACTAAAGAAATTGTTTTTAAATTGTAATTGTTTCAATTTTAATTTTTAAATAACTGCCTCAAAACTGAGTTTTAAATATTTTTTTATACCATAAAAATATCATCACCTATTATAATAACTTAGTATATTAAAAAAAACTGTCAATTTCGAGGCAGTTATTTAAAAAATAAAATTGAAACAATTACAATTTAAAAACAATTTCTTTAGTAGAATCGGGGGCCAGATAGCGTACGAAAGTACGCAGTACGCAGTGATTTCGCGTCATTTCAAGAGAAGCGCAACCCATACCAGTATATGGAGCTTTTCTTTACTCTCTTGAAATGTAGCGAAGCTTGACTGCGATACTAGCGCTACGGTAATTTGAACGTTATCTGACTGCAGCACTTACGGAAGTTCGATACAACCTATAGCAAGCTCAAATTACGGTGCCATCTAAGTTTATACCGTTTTTATGCAAATTTCTGAGCTACGCTCTAATATTCCGCTATTGTCTTTCCTCTTAACGAACCCATTTCGGCTCGGCCCTATTATAAACCTGTAAGTAATTTTGTAGGACTCACATTCAAAAAAACTTGCATTTTTAAATGGTTTGTTATGCATGCATTGACCCATGTGAGCCACTTGCCATACTGAAACAGAGAAGACATGCCAGAAACAGATATAATGAGTGTTAAGCATCGGTATACAATACATATACAATGGCCTTACTTATAAACGTGTCTTAAGTTAAGCAAAGCTTAAAATTGTTCTGTATTGTTTTCACCTGTGACAGTTTCCATCAACGAGAAGTTGACAGCAATTTTAAATATTGCCTAACTTTTAAGTAACGTTTATAAGTAAAGCCAATACAGTCAGGATCGTGCCAAAAAATATCCGAAACAAAACTCGGCGCACGCTACGAATTGCGCAGACATTTTGGTTAGATCCAAGGTAACCGCGATCCGAGTACAACGCCGCGCGATGCCAGAGCTACGATGACATAGCGGATGACTAACGTTGAACACTATGCAAGCGACATAACGTCTAAATTGTGTAGCTCGGAAATTTGCCTAAATACGGTGTAAACTTAGATGGCACCGTAATTTGAGCGTGCAATAGGTTGTCTCGAACTTGCGTAAGCGCTGCAGTCAGGCCCCCGATTCTACTAAAGAAATTGTTTTTAAATTGTAATTGTTTCTTTATTTTTTAAATAATTGCCACAAAACTGTAATTTTTAAATGTTTTTTATACTAGAAAAATACCCACCACCTTATATTATAACTTAGTATAAAAAAACTGTCAATTTTGAGGCAATAATTTAAAAAATAAAATTGAAACAATTACAATTTAAATACAATTTCTTTAGTAGAATCGGAGCCCTGGATTAGGCCAGCGCGGGAACCGTAGAAAATTCAATCAAGTTTGCTTTATGCCCTACAACCTGACCCGAGGCGAGAAGCGAAAGAAAACAATTATTTTTTGGTCGTTTTTTTTTTAGCTTTTTGCATTTAGGCGTCTCTTTCTATCTGGCCCCTAGAGCGACAATTCCTCTCGCTCTTCCCCAGGGCCAGGCGCTGTCGACAACGTTTCTTCACGTTGGCGCCAAAAATGACCTCATGGTGTTCAACTTACCTTCAAACCCTTCCTGACAGTTCATGAAGTCCATTTCACAATAATTCTGGAAATCCTGGTACCTTTTTAGCAGATTGTTATTTTCTACAGTCCGTCCACATAGGCGTCCCGTGCTTAAATAAATAATACTTAATTATTATAGACTAAAAACATGCTCGTGTGACTTATTGATTATACCAAAGGAGGCTAAACTTAATCCGCCTTATAAGAAAAAAAAAATAAGTCCGAGTTTGTTACGGTACTAAGGGATTAAAACTTGACCTTGTTACAAATCTTTGACTAATCGAGGACCAGCTGATACCAAAGATAGTCCATGGTTTCAATATTAGCCACAGATAAGAAACAAAAATTGAAATCATTCATTCGTTCCTGCAGGTTTAAAACACACTTCAAAAGCTTAAATAATTATTTATTAATGCAATTTAAGATATTTAGCTATCTTAAATTGCTGTTTGTTTAGGTTTCAATCTATTAAACAAGCATAACTTATTATTTTGAGCACTTTTCAAAATCATGGCATAATACGATCACGTGCGACGCCAAAATCCTAACGTAGAAAAAAGCTATGCGCCTGTGCCGCGTAATTCGAGGCGTTCAGATAAATAATTGTAATCATCCAAAGACATTAAGTAGTTTAATGAAATCTTTGTAATTACGGTGGGAAAATTAGCAATGTTCTTAAATTTTCTCATAGCTTCCTCCTGTTCATTTAATGTAGCTCGCAATTTTATAATTATCTATGAAATGGAACATCCCTTGCCATAATACCCGCTACATTTTTGCAAGTTTTACTGACTGGTTGAGATACACTATGCAAATCGGCTGTAATGTCTTGAATATACGAAGAAAACAATAAGTTAATGCATCAGTGTATATTTTTTACTTTTTGCGTAAGTACCTACCTATAGCTATATTGTAATCTACCAAGGTTATAAACAAGCACTTAATTCATGGCAAGCCCAGTTGCATAAAGCGCAAGCCACTTGAACTTCAGGGCTTAATGGGCTTCCTCTAGGATCGTGGACCAGATCCTCACGTAAAACATACACAATTTTTGGGCCAAAGCGTTTTGTGAACCATATTTATATCTTTATTCTTCGTCACTTAATTCGAAAGGATTCACACGATGACGAGGTCTATCAGATCGCCGCGATGCCTCCAGCATGTCCAAATCTTCTGAATCCATCATGTCAATCGTGTTTAAATCCATTTTAAACGATAAATAAGAAAAACACTAAATAAAGTAATTATAACCTCAAATTCTATTAGTTCGGAAGTTAGTACCATAGTTAAACTAGGGGTCTCGGCGGACTAACTTTAGTACCATAGACAATCCGTGGTTTAGAGAAAAACTTCGTTTTATAATAACGTTTATTTTAGTGCATGGTTTAAACCTGGTACTAATCCCAGTACTAAAGTTAAACCGTGTTTTGTAATAAGACGGAATAGGTTTATTCTCAGATCAGACAAACAAGGGAGATATGGTATAAGGTGGCATGACGTGGCGGGTGCGAACGCATCAGGCTTGATGCCTTTAGTCCAAGGCTGCCCAACTCCAGGCCCGCGAGCTACAATATGGCCCGCAAACCAATAGTAAAAAAAAAAAATTCAACTTCAAATATTTGTTTACATAGTTCGTTCCACTTATATACAAGCTGAAAGGAGGTCTCATTGTAGTAACAATTTTTTGAGATTTCAGGGCTGGTCCCAGTGTAAAAGTTGTTCATAATTATAAGTGAACCTTCTTTTGGCTCAGGAAAATCCAAAGCTCCTTTTTTTTTTCAAAAAATTTAAAGCATTTCTTATCCTTTATGTTTTTTTTGTTAAAATTTTCTTGACCGTGGATTATATGTCCTTTAGTCGTAATATTATATATGTTTACATAATCTTATAACGTCAAACAAGTCATAGTCACAGGCAGAGTCAAGCTAAGTAAGTCACGGTCAAGTCAAACTCATGCCCCTGTAAAGTGGTGGAGACTTCACAAGAGGCTGCTATGGATTTTTGGAAACAACACGAAAAGACACGTTTCATTATATCGCTTACCTACACTCGAGCACGTTTACGAGCACTTAATGAATAATAATTCACCATTTAGTACACATTAACACTCGAAAATAAACGAGCTTAGGAAAATAATCCAATGAGCCGATATGTTTTTTTCCATGTTGGCGCACAAAAAATCCTTTATCCTTTATTTTGTCAGAACATGGTAAGTACACATAATACAGACAGGGTCGTACTAATGGAAACGTATCACTATGTCCTTGCCAGGTACGGCGTGCTATTGTAAGGATTTTGATTTTTTACTAACCGGGCCCGCGGTTTAACGAGCGTTAATAACTCTTTCTTTATAACATCAGCTATCTGCCAGTGGAGTCACGTTAAAATCGATCGAGCTGTTTTGGAGTCCATGGGGAATATACATGAACATTCACGTTTTATGGTTGATATTCCGAGAACCCGTACGAAGCGCTTTGATTCCACATTTATTGTGCGAACTGCTAGTCTGTGGAATTCGCTGCCTGAGTGGGTGTTCCCCGATAGTTACAATCTGGGTGTCTTCAAGTCGAGAGTGAATAGATTTCTTCTAGGCAGGCGTACTCAAATGTAGACTGCTTCATCACTTAACATCAGGCAAGTTGGCGGCGAGCGCAAGCCCATTTATAAATTAAAAAACTCGTGGCGCAGCTAGTATTACATAATAAGTATACACACGTGTATCCTTTGAAGCAATACATGGCCAGATTATCGCATCCTTCCACCTTGAACGGGCGCGGGGCAAATGTCCTGGTAGGTTTATGAGTAAAATTTACCATGCTGGAATAATAAATATTATTATTATAAAAATCGACACCGCTTTTGAAGAATTTTGAAGCAACTTTTAAAATTACGCGTTAACACCACACACACTCACACATACGCACACACACTCAGTTACACACACACACACACACACACGCACCGCTCACACACACACACACGCACAGACACACACACACACCATACACAAACCTAAGTGCTCTAATATTTAATATTTGACAATGAAAATAGTAGTAGTAGTAGTAATTATAGTGTATTACGTTTAACGACAGATATTTTTAGTTGATTTTTGTAATACCCGCCGTCGCCTAGTGCTCACCTACCATCTTTTTTTCTGAGCAAAGGGGTATGCTGAAAACCAGCCCTGCGTGACCCTTCGGGACCTCGCAGTACAGCGCTGAGCTTACCCCTATTGCCAAACGCTGTTTCTCCTTATGTTTCTTATAGTACATGTTCATTGTTTTTGTTTTTTGGCAATAAATATATCTTATTCTTATTCTTATTCTATTCTTTATGGTTGGTATTCCGAAAACCCGAACGATGCGCTTTGATTTCACTTTTATTGTGCGAACTGCTAGTCTGTGGAATGCGCTGCCTGAATGGGTGTTCCCCGATAATTACAATCTGCATGGGTGTCTTCAAATCACGAGTGAATCGGTTTCTAGGCAAGCGTGCTCCACCGTAGACCGCATCATCGCTTAACATCAAGTGAGTTGGCGGTCAAGCGAAAGTATTAAAAATATATATATATATATATAATATCTCATGAAAAGGACCAATAACAATCCTTAAAACGAAACTTATCATCATCAGCCAGAAGACGTCCACTGCTGAACATAGGCTTCACCCTTTAACCCCCACACTGAACGACAGCTTGCCTTCTGTATCCACTGGATGCCCGCAACTCTCACAATGTCGTCGGTCCGTCTAGTGGGAGGCCTACCTACTCTGCGCCTTCCAGTTCGTGGTCTCCACTCAAGATCCTTTCTTCCCCATTGGTTATCGGTTCTTCGAGCGATGTGGCCTGCCCACTGCCACTTCAACTTTCAAATTTTAACAGCTATGTCGGTGACTCTGGTTCTTTGGCGAATATCCACGTTATATAAAACGAAAACTTATGGACGTGTGTATTCTCCCCACCTTCACATATAACTTGGTCATTGACAAAAGTTCAGAAGTTCGCTCTTGGAGTATGCCAGCGAGCCATGGAGCGCAGTTTCTTAGGAGTGAAACTTATAGACGGTTCGGTAAACTTACGCAACGTCTTCTCGTCCAAAATACCTCAGTGCCTTCGACCAGTGTGTGTTACCAGTGATGACATACGGCACTGAAACGTGGTCTCTCACTATGGGCCACATAAGCAAGCTCAAGAGGGCTATGCTCGGGGTTTCTCTACGTGATAGAATCCCAAATGAGAAGATCCGTAGACGAATGAAAGCCACCGCTATAGCCCACCGGATTAGCAAGTTGAAATGGCAGTGGGCAGGGCACATGACCGATTTGGCCGATAGGTTCTGGAATGGAGGCCTCGGACCGGTTAGTGCAGCGTAGGACGTTCCACCCACAAGATGGACAGACGACCTAAAAGAACCCGCAGCGAAACGCTGGATGCAGGCCGCTTCCAACCGGCCTTTTTGGAGATCGATGGGGGAGGCCTATGTCCAGCAGTGGACGTCCTATGGCTGAAATGATGATGATGATGATGACTAGCAGCTATTTGACTTGCCCCACCTAGCTATCCCACTCATTCAGAGTGGAATCATTTCAAACCTTAATCCAGTACAAAAATTAAACATGTGAACTAAATTAACTAATTTAATAACTCAACATGCCAACGAAATAATTTTAACGGCATATATAGTTTATATAATTTATTCTATCGTGTTTTGAACCAAATCATAAACTCAAACGCAAATGTATCTGTGACATGTATTTTTTTCCAGCTCAAATATTGTAATTTAACTGAATAAATTAGATTTAAAACAGTCAAATTTGGTATAAGAGGCCGTTAAGGTTCCGTACCCAAGAGGTGTAAATGTAAACGGGACCCTATTCTATTATGTCTGTCTGTCTGTCTGCCCACCTGTATGTCTGTCAATTCGTCCGTCCGTCCGTCCTACCTTTCTCTCGACCCGTAATAGATAGCCAGTTGAAATTTTCACAGAATATGAATGTCATGTTACGGCGGAAGTTAATTTTCAGATTGATCCAATAGAAATTTCATCAAAATCAAAATAACTGGAAAATTCGTTTATTTGAATGACATTATTATTATCAAGAGCTAGAAGAGATCGCTTTTAGAGATAAGGCCGCCAGTTGTTACATTAGTTTTTAAGAGTTTTTTGTCCTCTGTATCAAATTTAATGGTGTAAACAATAAAGAGTCAATAATAAAATAAAGAGTTAATCAATCAATCATCCAAGTGGACGAGATTGCGTATTTTACTAATTTAGATATCGATTATTATTGATTTTATTATTACAAGCTCTTATTGGTTTAAAATCACTATACTTGCATTATATTACCATTTTGGTAGAGAACTCTAAACAACCAAAAAATATATAGAACCCCTTACTGTGCGTTTTGGTTTGCCAAATAACCGGCCATGTTAGCTTCATTTGCATTAGGCATGTGATAGTCCTGTGATATCACCACATCTAATGCCACCGCCACTAAGAACAATAATTAGAAGAAAAAAATTATATACTATCTTGAGTTTGCTCTTACATCTACCCTCGTCTTTGGCTCCTATATTGAAAACAGAGGGAACAGGGAGGGGGAGCCTTACGGCTAGCTGTTTTAAGCAATCCAGTTTAGGTGATGAAAAGTTGCGTGGCCGCAAACCGTATCTGGGCGCATTAAGGTTCACGTTCGCGCAATTTTCCGAACTGTGCTTTTTTAACGCTAGTTAGCATAATTGGCAGCCTAAAAACTGGGTATCGAATGTGCGACGGTAATTCTTTTTGCTTTTTGCATGACTTTTTAGTTCCTCGTCTAATTACAAATTATAGATACATATTATTAAAGTTCAAAAAAATCATGACCAATTTAGAAAAAAGTTCAAAACGCTTGACTGATTTTGATTAAACATAGCTAAGACTAATCACAATCGCAATGATGGCTGCTTTAAAATGAAAAAAAAAACTCAATTATATCGGATAAGAAGCAGATAAGGGATTTTGGCCCAATCACCCTTTCGGGGGTAGGCCAAAAGTCCAGCAATGGACTGTTAAAAGTCTGATTGAGAGATGATGAAGCGATTTTGGAGAAGAAATTGGAACAAAAATACACAAAATGTCTTTTCCTCAATCGCAATATACCTTTGTAGTGGGAAAATAAACAAAATTCACAAGATACTCACGTATGATTGTCCATATCAGCAAATTATTCATTACAATAATCAATGTTGGATCTTTATTCTCGTGTTCAATTAAAAACAAGCCATAAAGCCACGAATCAAAAATTAGTAAATTTATTACTAACTTGTCCGCGCGGCTTCGTTGGCGTTGAAGAAATACTACTACATATTCTATACCATACCAATACTACCATATATACTATACCTACTCTTAACTCTGCACTATAATTTGATCAATTTTGAAATCGTCTCGTTCAAAATGCAAGGTGAAAATGACTCTCACTGCCGACATTGAAAGAAAGAAAAATAGTACATTGTTATCGGAGGTGAAAGTAACTTATTTAGCCTCGAGACGGGGTTTGGCGCCCGAGCGTAGCGAGGGCGCTAATAGTTCGAGAGACTAAATAAGTCTTTAACCCCGAGGTAAACACTGTGCTTTTCATTACGAATACAAGGAAACTAAAAAGGTTTTCCACTACTGCTTGAACGAGACCGCAGAAGAGGCTATCTTCTCTTATGAAATCAGGCGTTAAATCCATATCGAAATCAGATGAACTCATTGTGTTAATACAAATATGTTATACGAAAGTATAAACAAAACTCTACAATGAAGATCGGATTCCCGGCATTTATTTTTTTTGAACTTCCTCACACTGGCAATTGCACGAGAAATGTGGGACCATAATCCTCTGAGGAGAAAAAAAAAGTTGGAACATGGTTCAATACATATGTGAAAGTGAGAAAAGAACTAGTTTTTTTTATAATTTGTGTGTCTGTCAGTTATCAACTGTCACTGTCAGTTGAAAATGATTCTCCCTAGGGCTGAAAAGTATTACTTTCAACCCGCTCCTCAGGCAACTTCAGACCTACTTTCCGAGTATGAGTAATGAAAAGTTTATTTACGTACCAAATTAGGTACGTTTTTTTAAATAACTAAAAGACAGGTTATAAGGTCACAAATCGCCCCCAACTCAGCATAATCCCGGCTGTTAACCAGCGCTGGTCTTCCGTTGGAGACGTTTGGTGATGTCTCGGTACAGGCACACATACAGTGCACCACGACAAAATAAAAATATGTAATATAATAAATAAACCAAATTAAAAACAAAAAAAAAAGATTCAAATAGATTTAAAGATTTTTTATTGCCTAAAAAGTAACACCTTAAAAATAATAATTTACTGTTGGTCCCCACACTAGGACAAAGCTTGCCTCGTGAAGGATATAGATACAACAAATTAACAATAAAGATACACTTATATTCGACGAAACTACGATAAGAGCTCGCAAGTAATAAAAAACTAGATTAACAAAACAAATAACATAACATTATGAAATAATTTTAAGAAACTTTTCAGTTTCATCATAAGATAAGGATGGAAGCCACTTTTGAACAATGCTCTTTGCCAGGTTAACCAAAAAATATTTGACATAGGTACCTACGCTTTGAGCATCACGGGAACAATAATTGTATACGGAACTCAACCGTTCGCGTGCCTCGAATTTGCACTTGGCTAATTATTTTGGATGGTAAATTGAAAGGTAAAGTAATGGAGCATGACTTGAAGTTGACCGTGATTTATTTTTCTATATAATATATTAAATTAAAGACATGATTATTTACGGGATATTTACCGTGGTAAGGTTGTGGAATGAGCTCCCGATATTTCGGCGCAGTTATATGCACCATATTCAGATGTTCACGGGAAGACACCTTACCACAATAAATATCCCGTAAATAATCATATAACTTTAGTGAACACCCGTGATAGTTCAAAACAATACATTAAATTGTTTTACTATTTACTAAAACTTGAAAATGTTTATTTTAAACTTAACAAGCCAAATGCACAAAACGTGAAAAGCCGAAATCCTCTTCGAAGGAAAGTTTTGGTGCCAACGTGTTTTTTTTCTTCTTCTATTATTTTCCTAAGCTTGTGTATATTCATGGGGGTGTCGGTATGCGTAATAATGGTGGATTATACCTACAATACCTACATACATATTTATTAAGTTTGTACGGAACCCTCAGGGTGATCCTCAGGGAGACTCGTCCGGTTTTTGTTCCATAGTTTAACCGCTAGGTATATCTAAAACACTTTTAAATTAGTATGTTGTTCCAAATAATGTAACAAGATGTTAAATAAAATAGGAATGGGATTTTATAAGGCTGCTGTAAATAAAAAAAATAAAAATTACCTACGACTAACATAACACTTTTAATAAAAAATCATCTCTATTGATTTGAACAAAAAATTTGACCCCTCCTGTAAAATAAACTAAGAAAAAAAAAACATTTAAAATATCAGGTAAGTTCTAAGCCTTAAACGGCGCAAAGATCGATTTATAGACAGGGTATATAAATCGATGTTTGCCAGGTCTGTTAGTCAGGGTCTGTTTGTGCCGTTTGGGGTCGAGACCTTAGGACCGTGGGGGCCGGCCGCCCATGATTTGATGATCAGGACAGGGTCTTGGCCAAACGCTTGGTGGAGGCGATAAGAGACCTGAATGCTTGCACCTACATTAGCCAAATAATTCGTAATGCCGCCAGCATTCTGGCCACTTTTCCCTCCACCGAGGGGATTTTTGATTAGTTCTTATTTTTATTATTTGTCAAGATTTTCAATGTCAGCATATATTTCGTCCAACCATGGATCAGCAGTATAGGAGAAAATATCATCTGGAAAATAATAAATCACGCATCAGTGGGTATTCCTTAAAAAAACAACAAAGGACAATGAGCAACAATGTATGAAGGCCATTGGAGACAACTACCAACTACGCCACAATGGCATGGATTTGGCTGCTACCTTTATATCATAAATCTATACTAATATTATAAAGAGGAAAGATTTGATGGATTGTTTGTTTGTTTGTTTGTTTGCATTGAATAGGCTCGGAAACTACTGAACCGATTTGAAAAATTCTTTCACTGACGGGAAGCTACACTATCCCCGGGTGACATAGGCTATAATCTATACCCGTGCGAAGCTGGGGCGGACCGCTAGTAAGTAATAAATTTACTAAATATACGGGACATTTTTGCACACACGGTCATCTGACCCCAAACTAAGCAAAGCTTGTGATATGGCTGCCAGAGACTGATATACATACATATATAGTTTTTAAATACATACCTACTTAAATGTTGAACAAATTTATTCAATCAAAATTACAAGTAAAATAAAAACTATCTTAAATTTAAATTTATAACTAAAACTAATCTAAAACGTGGCAATGCTGCCAGCATTTTGGGCACGCTGCCCACCGGTAGCGGATTGTTAGATTAGTTTTAGTTTTAGATTAATTTTAGTTTTAGATTAGTTTTAGTCATACTTAAATAGATATTAACAACCAGATATAGAACAAACACAAATGTTCATCACATGTCATGAATGTTTGTCCTAGGTCGGAATCGAACCCACGCTCCCAAGCGCAAAAGGCAGGTTCAGTACCAACAGGGCCAACGGGCTATGAAATATGTTATCAAAAGCGTGTCGCTAAGACCCAAACGTGTCTGTTCTCCGCCAAAAGCACGCCATTCTAATTAGCTCCTACTTTCCAGGGTCCATTCCGATAACTGACTAGCAACTTTGACTGACTTCGGCTGACTTTGGGTAGTATTGCTTTGACATTTATCCTCAATTTTGGCTCCTATATTGATAACAAGGCTCAATTGGCTGCCAAAAAGCTGGGTATCCTATCGAAGGTGTGACGGTACTTCAAAAGTGACTTGATCGACACTGTTCTTAGCTGTGATTCAAAAAAATCTGTTTGAAATATATATAGTCGGAGTTTTTTTAGAAATTTCAGTTTATATTTATTGGAGATAGAATGCAGTCTCACATATTATGTACCTAAAATTATCTTTGCAAATTATGCGTTCCAGATTAATTAAGGTTGGGTTTAACTTTCAACCACTTTTTGACCCCCTAACTTTGGCCCTTTTTCAAAATCCTTTATTAACGGACCTCTACCACGAGATATTCTACTTCCTACTAAACGCGAAAGTTTGTATGTATGGATGTTTGTTCCTCTTTGACGCTACAACGGATTTACCAGATTTTTTGCATAGTTCAAGAGCCAGAGAAGAGAGAAACTGAAATTTTACAGGTAGGCAGATTTGCGATGTAGAGGCACAGTAAATACAAGCTAAAGCAGTAGTTTGACTCGGACGTATCCTTGAATTTAATGCCTACTGTCGGTCACAGGGCTAGGGT
The DNA here is from genome assembly GCA_932305915.1 of Agriopis marginaria. NCBI lineage: Eukaryota > Metazoa > Arthropoda > Insecta > Lepidoptera > Geometridae > Agriopis > Agriopis marginaria. The sequence continues at coordinate 10,655,366 of OW029914.1, read as the reverse complement.
TGCTACTACCAGGTTTTAAGAAAATGAAGTACCTACGCTACTTCTACACTGACGTTACACTGACGTCACACACACAGCGGATCTCAATGACGCGGCGCGCGTGACTGTCCCTCTGAGCGTACCGTGAAGTATCGTAGCGGGCAGGTTGGTAGGGGCGCTCGTTTGACTACGTTACTTGATTCGGGCGTATGTTTAAAGTCAACCTACTACTTTAGCTTATGTACCTACTAGCTGCGCCCCGCGGTCTCACCCGCGTAGTGATGAAAAATGGTGATGATGATGATGAAAAGTAGCATAATCACTCTCTGGCTCTTGAACTATACCCATTCAAAAAATCAGGTTGATCCCTTGTTCGGTTGCAGCGTGAAAGAGGAACAAACATCCATACATCTATACATCCATACATACAAACTTTCGTGTTTATAATATTAGTAGGATTAGTGTGTTATACTTCTCAGAGCAAATAAAAATACAGAGGGACTACCACGAACACGAAAACTGAAGCCACTTTTTGAAACATGTGTGCGTAGTCGAAGTTCGTGTCGTGTAATTCATCAAAATAAGTGATAATATAAATACTCAAGTGTGGAAATACTCCATCCTTCTTCTTATTTACTTTTGTGTTGTTTTTACAGTTCTTAACACTGCATGAAGTCATTGTTTCTTTTTAAAACGGGATGTTTTCGGTACGACGTTCTGACAAGAAATTCACGTAGTTTTGAATGCGTAAGTGTGCGTGAGTCGTGTATTTATAGGGAATTCGCGTAGTTTTGGAAGCTATTTTGGCGTCACTTTGGCAGTGCGCCGTAGGGACTCTGTATTTTTATTTGCTCTGAGGTTATACTTACGGTGAGCGTAGTAATCAAAAACGTGTTCCTTGGTAACACAAGGACCCATGTACACGATCTGCCACACTGAAACAGAAACAATCAATGAAAATGTGAACAGAATCCTGGGGCCTTACGGACAACTGCTATTGCGGCACCAAACAAACGTTAAATCCGTAAAATGACACTCAGTTCTTTTGTACTTGTGTTTGTCTTGTACACTTTGTAAATAATGTGACGGGTTCTATGCTCTTCATTACTTGTGGTTGCAAAAAAAAATATACTAGTGACCTGTAAAAGATTCCAAAGGCTACGTACTATTAGACAGAAGGCCTTTTATGGTTTGTAATCACGTGAGATTCCTTGCTCTTTGTAGTGCTAAAATAACTGACACCATGTATAACATGTAGATTTAATATTGTATGACGTACTTGCAACGTCCGAACGTGAGGGACTTTAGTTTGTAACATCACAATGTACCACGTTTGTTACAATAAATAATTTTTCATTTCATTTTTTAATTTCAAATAATTTTTCATTTCATTTCATTTGTTTTGTAGTAAATTCTAGTTAATAAATAGATATTACGATAAGGCTCTGCGATAAAACGGGAGGGAAAAAAATTACAGTAAAAACAAGAAAAAAACAGAAGCAGTAAAACTACTGCAATAATTGTGCCTAATACTAATTATGTGTACTTCTATAATATATTATGTGTTTATCAAATTATGATATGAAAGGTGATTATCGGCGCCTAAAACACCAAAAATGCAATAAAAGAAAAAAGCCCTAAAAGCCACTGTGGCCTTCTTCTACTTATAATGACGAGATGAGAGAAGTATGAACCGGGAGACCCGGTATGTCCTAAAGCTGCGACCAGAACCACCGGAGGATGGGCAGCAGAGTCCTATTAGTACACGGTGAACGTGCTGAGATCCCCAAGCTACCTGCCAAGCGTGGGGATTATGGCAACACCCCTCTCTAAGAGGGAGACCTTTGTTCAGCAGTGGACGTTTACTGGCTGATGATGTGATGTGAGATGAGAAGAAGAGATGTTCACGTACTTGTGAGAGTGGGCGTGCGTGACTCTACTTACCCTCGTATCTCAGCCTGCAATTCAACCAGTCCACCGAACAGTACCAATCGAAAGTTTTGTACTGAAATAATGTTGTTCGAGCACACACCTCTCCAGTTCTAATTAAAAAACATCATGTTAAAATATATATTTATTGTTATTGTTAAAATAAATATATTTTATATATAAAAAAAGTTTTTTTTTTTGGGGTTTTTAGACTAAGATATACTTAATTATCGTACTTAATACCTAATACTTAATACCGCTGCATTAAAATATATTTAATGCGACGCGTGACCAAAACGCTGGCGTGTTTCTGACTCAACGCATAAGCATTGCCATTCAACGTGGTAATGCCGCCAGCATGCTGGGTACCCTGCCAACTGGTAGTGGGCTTGAGCATTTGCATTGTCTTTAGACCTTCAACGGTCTATGGGCAGTCTAACTGTATTTGTGTTGTTAGTATTAGCTTGTATTTTGTTTAGTTAATAAAGGCACTACCCCTTAATTACCTACAAATATTATTTAAATAATGTCTATTAGGAGTAGGGTTACCACCCGTTTTTGTGCAGACATGTTCGGACTTTGTCCAGCATTGTAATTAATCATAATCATAATCTTTATTTGGCACAATGAAAAATTACAACAAAACAATTGAGTCCACTGGCTCCGAACTAGTAAAAAACTGTGTTTCGGTAGCCAGTGGCTTCTCCCAGTATTAAAAAATTAAATACCTATTATGGCTTAAATAAAGATATAAAATTAAATTTAATTGGTATAAAAAAAAAAGAAAAAAAAATTTACAAATATACGAATATAACACAAATTGAGTAGTAATTTCTAATTAGAAAATTATACAATTATAATTATAAAGGAACTTTAAGTACAGTACAGTTGTAATAAAATTTATTAAGATAACATCGAAATTTATAACATAGCTATAGCCATAACATAGGTATGCTAGTATTATATTATTTTTAAGTAACATTAATGAATTTACTGGCATAATTGTCAGTGACATACAATTCAGTACTTTTATAGTCCACGCCTTTTAGTATTTGGGTATTCTTACTTTTACATTGAAAATAGTTTAGGTTGTGTATCGTTGATACCGTATTGATTTTAATATAAAGGTTTTATTATATTTACCCGACTATTTAGCTTGGGGGATGTAAGTTTGCGCAGTGTGTGTATTTTGTGACAAAAAAAATGCCAGCTTTATGTCAAGACTTTTCAAATTTTGATATGGTAACCCTTACCGGGACTTGTCGCGCATTGGCTTATCACGTATTATTTTATTAAGGTATAAATAGGTACCTTCAACATGGAACGCGTTTTTGTCTTGGAATTCCATAGGCAAGTATACAAACCGCGGTGTAGGTACTAGGACATTTACCGATACAGTCAGTGTTGTGTGTCGTAGTGATAACCCTGCAATTTTTTAAGATCAAGTTTAAAAATTATTATCGCGCATTGTTTTATTAAGGTATTAATTGTTACTAATTGCTCGCCGTTTGCGACCATGTTACAATGTACTTACCTAATGGTCGTGTCACGAACTGACTGATTAATATTTTTACCAAATGATACCATTGTTTTTACCTAAATAAATAATGTGCGATAAGCCCCGAAAGAATTAACATCTTGAAAGTTCAAAAGTAACTTTTACTTACAATTAATACTCCCATATTTATAAACGTTATATTGTACACTCAAAGTTACCTCTTCCCTATCCTCACCCTTAAGGTTCCTTTGTCGTGTTATGGCATTTTAGTCGATAAAATAAGGTAATAAAACGCTCTTTTCCGACTTTTAGCAATTATGGTAATTCTAGGTTAAGTGTGCATACCTCCATGGTTAGCTTAAAATTATAAAAAAGGTGTCATAACAAAATTGAATGTTTTATGTAGGAAACCCATAAGACCGAAACACGATTAAGCACATTTCGCTCGACAAAAAAAAATATCAAAGTAGCACTGATTTGCGCTTTTATCCCTGTTCTTTTGGATTCATTCAGTTACCTATTTATTAAATTAGGTATGTCTGCGATACCTTGATATATAGATTTCATAATTATGAAAGAAACCTGTGAGGTATATTTATCATTACAGCTATACTTTTCGAAAAATATGAGAAAAACCCCAAAAAATAGAAGTAGAGAAACGCACGACTGTGTGTAAGCGCCATGATTTTGCTCAGCTAAATGCGACTTTAATATAATAAACCAAGGATTGTTGTCGTCTCTAGTAATAAGCGTTGCTTAAAAGTGGGAAAACTTCGCCTTAGGGTTCGATTGGTAACGTTACCTCAATAAAAGAAATCAACAGATCAGATGACGTTTTTATGACGCAGTGTCTCACTTTGTCCTCATTTGAGATGGACAGAGGGAACCTTGAGACTCGACAAACATTACCAAAAATAAAGAGGGAGCATTTACGGATTACGGCTAACTCTTAACGCGGGCTCATAGTAGCGCTGAAACAGTGCAGTTTGGAAAAACATGCGAAGGTGAACCTTAACTCGCCGAGATACGGTTTGCGGTCGCGCAACTTTTCTAAGTAAACAGAATCACTTAAAATAGCTAGCTCCCACTCCCAAAGGGTCCAGGTATGACATTCCGAGACGCAAAGGTCACGTGGATGACACAAGCTTACGTCATCGATATTTTAAATATATAAAATTCGTGCTTAACTTGAATTGCTTCGCTTGGGGGACAAACAAAGTGACCAACGAAGTGCTTGTTTGTTGCAATGAAGTGGCAACTGGACAGTTACGTAGGCATGTGTCAATCCCGGAATGTCAGACTTATGAGATGACCTCAGCAAAGTGAGCATTCAAGGTATGAGATTCAATACCCATTTTCAAAATTATTTTTTTTATAATGGCCAATCGGTGTTAATTTTCACTCAGTGATTTTTTATCTTTTGGATATTCGCCAAAGAACCAGAGTCACCGATATAGCTGTTAAAATTTGCAAGTTGAAGTGGCAATGGGCAGGCTACATCGCTCGAAGAACCGATAACCGATGGGGAAGAAAGGTTCTTGAGTGGAGACCACGAACCGGAAGACGCAGCGTAGGTAGGCCTCCCACTAGATGGACCGACGACATAGTGAGAGTCGCTGGCATCCAGTGGATGCAAAAGGCAGGCTGTCGTTCAGTGTGGAGGTTAAAGGGGGAGGCCTATGTTCAGCAGTGGACGTCTTCTGCCTGATGATGATGATGATGATGATGACTGGCAAGTTGATGGAATTACTAATTTGACCTTCGTGGATGGAGTCAAAATCTTTGTACTTACTTACCGGTAAGCCAACATACAGTGATTAATAATTAGGTCGCATTCATCCTTATACAGTTCCCTTGGACGTATTTCTTTCCATAAATTTTTGCTAGGTTTGGTTGGTATCATTTGCCTGTTGAATTACAATATGGTGTTTTACAACGAAAGGGCAATAAATTGTTTCTGATTCTGATTTTGCGTATAAGAGCTTCGACCAAAATAAAATGAATGGACGGGCCCAGAAGAAGCGCATTTTTGAAGATTACAAAATGAGCGCCGGCGCTCAGTCGGCTTCAGTCGGTCTTTAGCCGTAGGAAGTGCGGCACGCGTCTATTGTTACATGATAACGAAACATCTGACACAATTATGACTAGTGTGCTTTCCCGAAGTGTAAATACCTAGGTACACAACAAAAATGCGCTATAATTTTTTTGTAACAAATGTACTTAACATGGTTATAATTAGGTGTTGAAGTATAATATGTCCGACGGTTTTGACTCTTTTTTACTGAGCTAGTTCAATAGTTATGGCCCGTCCATTAATTTTATTTTGGTCAAAGTATAAGAGTAGGTACCTGCGAGCCCTTAGATATTACTATAAATTACTATAAGAACCCTTAGTATAATTTGATAGATTTCGAAAACTTTTTTCGTTTACGTATTGTTCCATAATATATTTCTGGGGTTCGAAATCTTTTTACCTATTTAAGTGAAGCAACCTACCGATTACTACCAAGTTTAGTCCCTCCCCGTTTCCGTTGGAGGCACTGTACTAAAATTTATAAAACGATACGAAAACAAAATTGATGATGATGATGACGAGTCCGGCTTGCGCACTGAGGGTTCCGTACCACCACCACAAAATTCAATAACGAAATTACCAGTTATAACTTGGTAATGAACACAAGCTTGTCACTGACTCGCACTTGGCCATTATTTATTATTTATTCTTGTATTTTAGAATGTGTACTATAATTATGCCAAGTTTGACGCTTGTACGTAATACGTATCACCGTTTTTATATTAGAGCTAATACAAAAATACGTAAAAAAAATACGTTTGTTGTATGGGGATTCGTTTTTACTTTTTGACTTATTTATTATTTTTTTAGTTAGATCGCCGCAACATTACATGCTCTGTGAAAATTTCAACTATCTATTGCGGCTCAAAAGTTATAGCCGTTTATAGGTAAGACAGACAGACGGACGGATAGACAGACAGAGATCGTAGGCTTAGTAATAGGGTCCCGTTTTTACCCTTTGGGTACGGAACCCTAAAAAGTTGTAGAAAACCTCAGAATCTGAGTCTTTTATATGAATATAAATAATATTATTTGGTGTCGGTACAGCACTGTGGTACAGAATGTACGCTTTCTCCAATCGTTCACATTATTCGTCACATCTGAGTATAAATCAGCAGGGCAATCGCGCTAAAAAATTACAGACGAATCGTTGACGAATCGCAACCGCTCCACTACTTACTTTTGGTCGATTTCGTATCGAGCTAATGATTTTAACCAAAGACGAAACGTAACCTTATTACGTATGCTTAGTCCCAGATTTGATAGTTTACGAAAACTTTTTTCGTTTACGTATTGTTCCATACATTTTAGTAAAACGCCTCTATCGGAAACGTGGAGGAACTAAATTTGGCAGTTATCGGCGGTATAGATTGCTTCACTCTAATAAAAAAAATGTTTTCGAATACCTCAGCCCAGCAAAGTATGGAACAATACGAAAACGAAAAAAGTTTTCGAATACTATCAAAACTTGTACCAAGGGTATCACAGTTGGAACGTATACGCTGTCAAACGAACGTTTGTGATAAAGTTAGAAAATATCAACTTTTTCGCGCCGCTACGAAATCGACCAAAACTTGTGGAGCGTTTGCGTTTCGTCAACGATTCGTCTGTAATTTTTTAGCGCGATTGCCCTGCTGGGTAATCTGGGTGTCTTCAAGTCAAGAGTGAATGGGTTTCTTCTAGCCTAGCGTGCTCAATCGCAGGCCGCATCATTGCTTAACATCAGGCGAGTTGGCGGCCAAGAGCAAGCCTATTTATAATTTAAAAAAAAAACAATGCAGTCCTAACAAAATACCTTAGAGCAAATAAAAATACAGAGGTACTACGGCGCACTGCCAAAGTGACGCCAAAATCGCACTACGTGAATTCCCAATAAATACACGACTCACGCACACATACGCATTCAACACTACGTGAATTTCTCCTCGGAAAATTGCACTGGCACCACTTCGACTACGCACACATGTTTCAAAAAACGGCTTCACTTTTCGTGTTCGCCGTAGTGACTCTGTATTTTTATTTGCTCTGAGCAAAGTACCTATAATACATACCAATTCTTTCCGACAGTCGTAGACCCTTCCTTTTCATACCCGACGACTGGTATTTTGTGTGCATTTCTACGAGCCTGCAGGGTCAGGGTCTTTTCCACTCCAACACCGTTTAATTTACAACTCCAACTCTGGCTTAAAAACGTCACTAAAATATTTTTGATTCAATGAGGACTCAAGGTTCATGTATATTATATCCACTACACAAGCTAATTTAATTATAACAATATTGTACATAACACAGATATTTAAAACCTAAAACTATTACTCATCATCATCATCATCATCAGCCAGAAGACGTCCACTGCTGAACATAGGCCTCCCCCTTTAACCTCCACACTGAACGACAGCCTGCCTTTTGCATCCACTGGATGCCCGCGACTCTCACAATGTCGTCGATCCATCTAGTGGGAGGCCTCCCTACGCTGCGTCTTCCGGTTCGTGGTCTCCACTCCAGAACCTTTCTTCCCCATCGGTTATCGGTTCTTCGAGCGATGTGGCCTGCCCATTGCCACTTCAACTTGCAAATTTTAACAGCTATGTCGGTGACTCTGGTTCTTTGGCGAATATCCACGTTTCGGATTTTATTAAAAACTATTACTATCAAACATTAAAATTAAAATAAAAATATACAACAAATTAAAACCTAACTATCACTCTATTAAACCGCTACCAGTGGGAACTGTTCCCAAAATCCTGGCCCCATTACCACGTTGTATGGCGATGCTCAACCTTTGAGCAAAGTAGAGGCCGGCATTTTGGTCACGAGTTGCATCGACGAGACGTGAAGACAAATCTTTGAAATTTTTTTGGCTTCTGATCCCCACGGCTCCATGGTTTCGAGGCCAAAAGGCTCAAAAATGTATCCACTATCTAGTGTACCAAGGACTCAAGGTTGAGGTGAGGTTTTCATCTTCTAATTGGGTCGTCATCATCATCATCAGCCATTAGACGTCCACTGCTGAACATAGGCCTCCCCTTTTAACCTCCACACTGAACGACAGCCTGCCTTTTGCATCCACTGGATGCCAGCGACTCTCACTATGTCGTCGGTCCATCTAGTGGGAGGCCTACCAAAGTGGGAGGTCTAATTGGGTCCATGAATGATATTATTTCGAATCAAATCAAAATCGTTTATGCATGAATATAGGAAGGTACAGAGTACAGGCACAGAAGACATAATAGATTACAGGTACAGGTGTTAAATGTAAATAATTTTAGCCCTTGTTGAACGTGCAAAATAAAAAAAAAATTAGTAATTAGTTTAAACAGTCCATTATTATAATATTTTTGACAGCAATATAAGTAACAGAAAATTTAAATTCAAAAACATCAAAGTTAACGAAAAAATGTCCAGAAATAATTATATAATACCTAAGTTATGTACATTAAATGTCACAAAGTAGCCGAAATAGTATTATAGATAGATAGATTCCAATACTACATCAATAAAATTTATAAACATTTGTCCTTTAAAAAATCCTGAATAGAGTAGTATCCTTTTTCTAGCAGAACTATTTAAGAGGCCTATTACAAAATGAACTGTTCAATTTTAAGTAAGTATTTGTATTTTCGGGCATAAAACGAATAAATAATACCGTAATTTTCAAGATAAATATATAATAAGTAAACCATAACATAAAAATGTTTATATTATGAAAGTAATTTAACGAAATCCATTCTCAAACTTTCCCTCCTAAAGTTTTACGAAAAACTACTTTTGTAAATTGAAGGTAACAAATAGATTTATGTTGAGTTTTACCAAAATCTGAAGCCGCTACATTCAATAAAAAATACAAATCTATTTAATACAGCAACTGAATTTTCTACAGAGCTTATTAGTTAAAAGAAAAATTATACTAAAAATCCAGTTTTCGATGCTTTTTTCATCAAAAAATGTGTTAGGAAATTTGTCGCTCGTCGCTCTAACTTGGCGGGGGCTGAGGGAGCGTTTTGTTGCCTACGCGACTCGGATAACAGGCCGTTAACGTGGTAGATCGATGGTACCTAATCTTCCCGTTTTTTTTCTTATGAGTTTTTAGCTCCAGATATTTAAATTACATTTAGCCATTGATGGACATGAATTTATGCTTGACTATTTATAATTTAAGACTTTTTTTATAATTTAGTAAGAGGTACCTTATGAAAATAAAACATCAAATAAAAACCTACTCCTATAAAGGGTTACGCAATCGAATCTAGACTACCGAAAGGAGGTCATTGTACTCTTCATTATGAACAACTATTATTATGGGTCCAAACCCGAAATCTTAAAAAAAACAGCTGTTCCATAGAAAACGGTTAATGACACTCTACAAAATGTATAGAACAGCTGTTTCTTTTTCGTATATTCAGGGTTGGTTCCATAGTAACAGTTCAAATTCAAATTCAAATTAAAATTATTTATTTGTCAGATAATGGTTGGTACACATACATATAAAATAGCATACAATATGGTCGTAAGAATGCAAAGGTATCTCATGTCCTTGCCTGTTACAGTTGAGTACACGACCTTCTTACGGCTTAGTCAGTCTATATGCGTAACCCTGTATACTCCTGTTTGTATAATTATTTAGTCGGTTAATGCCCCCAGATAAATACTCATGTATGACTTACCAAACAAAATATTTATTAAAATTTCCATCATTTCCCTGTTGTTACACAAACGTTTTCTATCATTTGCTCAAGGCATGCTTGTAAGTTTTTTTTGTAAATAACGTCATATAGACTAGAGTTATGTAAATAATTTTGTCTCAACAATTTCTGTTTCTGCGATAGTTTCCCTCAGCGTATTTCAAATTTCAATGGTGCATGAAATTGTTTAATTTACTTTATACAATTTGCATTGAGCATAATATGCAAAGAGTACCTAGTCTAATATAATAAAAGTGGCAACTTTTTTTTTTTAATTTTCATGACCGTCGATGCAATGTCCTTTAGTCGTAATATTAAACATGTTTACATAGTATTAAAAGCGCCAAAAAAATCATAGTCAGAGTCAAGCAAAGTATGTCACAGTCAAGTCAAACTCATGCCCCTGTAAAGTGGTGGAGATACAAGAGGCTCCTATGGAGTTTTGGAAAACACAATAAATACACAAAGACACAATACACAATACAACAACAATACGAACAACACGAAACACGATATTACAATACGAAAAGACATGTTTCACCTCGTTATATCACTTTCCGACACTCGAGCACGTTAACGTGCACTTAATAAATAATAATTCACCATTTACTACACATTAACACTCGAAAATACACAAGTTTAGGAAAATAATCCAACGAGCCGACATGTTTTTTTCCACGTTGGCGCCAAAACTCGTAGGTATACCTGCACCCACGGTATTACCCGCTAATCACCCAGCCTACATGAAGCTTATTTTTTTCAGGGACAAAAATTCCAAAATGTGGCAGACATAGTGGGAAATTATGCAATTTAAGAAAAATTTCAAAAAAAAATAATGAAGATATCCATTGACAATAACATTAGCTCGAGAGATGTTATCTCAAGCTTATGCCATTTTCATACAATTTCATCTTTCCGCAGGCGTTAACGCTAACAGAAAATGGGTCTTGTCTAACCCCCATGGTCGTAAGAATGGAGATGAATGTTTTATTTTGTAAAATAAATTTCCGTTTTTTGTAACTCGGCGATTTATTTTAATCAGAAATTATAAATGTGCTATAGATATTAATTATGCCCGGGAGCGGCTTTAAGAATTATCGTTTAAAATATTGATAGTGCGAGTGAAAGCTAAATCAAGAACATAATTTTTTTATTTAATGGCCTCTTTAATGGAGTTTTTTTGTGATTTTTCTATTGTATTTCTGACCCGACAGTTCCGTGCGACAGACGTTGTCCTGTCTTAGAACTGTCAAACGCGCGAAGTTAAAGTCGTCATTAAGTTTTCTGAAATTTTCCAATTTTCTCCTCAATTTTCCTAATTTTTCTTTCCTTAAGAACCTTCTACATAGTATAAGCAAACTATTAAAAAAATTAGTGAAATCGGTAGTCATTCTCAAGTTATGGCGCGACCAAGGGAAACAGGGGTTCATTTCTATATATAACTAGCAAAGCACCCCGGCTTCGCACGGATGTGTCTTATTTTTTTTACACCTTGGGTTACATTATGTGAGTTTTAAGGATCCCTATATATTGTTTTAAAATATAATATAGCCTATGTCACCCGGGGATATTGTAGCTTCCCAACAGTGAAACAATTTTTCAAATCAGTTTCGGAGCCTATTTAATGCAAACAAACAAACAAACAAATATTTCCTCTTTATAATATTATATTATTATTAGTATAGATAGAAGATACCACATTTTTATACAATATTATGTAGTAGAACAAATTTGTATTTAAATCGGGCGCTTTCTTTCAAGGCATTCAGTCAAAACGGATAACTTGAACGTGTTTCGGCTGAGATTTTGCACGTTTCACATTTACTACGCAAAAAAACACTCCTACCTTGTAAATACAAGGTTCAATTTCAAACAATAACGAGTTTCACGTAGAATATAAAGTCATTCTGTAGGGAAGCGAGCAATAAGTTACGCGGCGACTGCTATTTGTCGAAACAAAGTCTACTCACAACAGTTTATGTCCCACTATACCAACACGTAGGTACCTACTTGCCATGTCCGCACCATGACCGAAACCGTAACATGCGACACATTTTGCCGATAATTTCTCAACCACCAGCATTCCTGCTTCCACCAAGTCTACGTTCATGAAAAATCGTCACCGCTTTATGGTTGATATTCCGAAAACCCGTACAAAGTGCTTTAATACGACATTTATTGCGAACTGCTAGTCTGTGAAATGCGCTGCCTGAATGGGTTTTCCCCGATAGTTACAATATGAGTCAAATCACGAGTGAATCGGTTTCTTCTGGGCAAGCGTGCTCCACGTAGACCGCATCGTCGCTTTACATCAGGAGAGAAAGATATCTTCCGTGGTTTACCTAATCACGGTAAATATCTCGTTAAAGGTAGATTTCCGTGCATAACGGCCGATCGCAGCCGCCCGCTTCTGATGTATGCGTCTAACGCGCTCGACTGATGCGACAAGTCTTAGCACTATGAAAATGTATGGCGTCGCTTCCGAGGTCTGCGTCGCCATACATTTTTAAATCGCATCAGCCGTGTACTTTGGACGCATGCGTCAGACGCACGCGGCTGCGATCGTTCGCGATACATGGAAATCGACCTTAATATTCATATAACTAGGCACGTAGTCGTGGCTCATAGGTAGGCCTCCCACTAGATGGACCGACGACATTGTGAGAGTCGCGGGCATCCAGTGGATGCAAAAGGCAGACTGTCGTTCAGTATGGAGGTTAAAGGGGGAGGCTAATGTTCAGCAGTGGACGTCTTCTGGCTGATGAGTAACTGTAGTGTAACACACGTGTTCGACTGTCCATGCATCACAACAAAATTAAGAGGTCTCATTTTTTCAGCTCGCTAATCGGCTTTTTCATTCGTTACCTCGCTCTTTTTGCTCTCTTGCTCGTTTCGCTCGCTCATTACGCTCGGCGGAATTAAGGTACAATTTACGCTCAACTCGCGCGTCTAGCGCACGACCGATTAAACGCTCCTTAACGTAAACATGATGGGGTGAAATAAAAATTCCGGATTACTTTGGAATGTTTATTTATTTTTTCGTTTCTCATATTCGGCAAGTTCATATCACCGCCAATATTTTTATTGAAGGGTGATATTCAAAGTACGTAGCTCTTAATAAGCTAGGTATTATTAAAAAAGGCCTACAACCTTATTGACGAATTTTTGAAGGATAAAGACTCTAAGGTGGTACGTTTCACCTATGGCGGGATATTCAAATTTCGAACAGTTTTTTTTGTATTTGTAGCTAGGCTGTGTGAGGCTGGGTAATTATTTTGAAATGACACAGTGTTTACCTAAATTATTGGTTGTTCTTTACATTATCATGTACCTACAGCTATTTATCAGTAACTCACCATTATTACTAACATTTGTCAACCGTTTGAAACAGTAAAAACTTTGTTTATTGGCAAATGTAAGTAATAATGTGCATAAGATATAAATAACTTTACATGATTTCGAAAGAATAATAATCAATTTGCGCAAACATCATGATCGTTTACTATAGTTACCCGGCCTAGATACAAGGACAAGAAAACTGTTTGAAATTTGACATTCCCGCCATAGGTAAAACGTACCTACCACCTTATTTTTTTTTTTTTTTTTTTTTTTTTCATACACGGTCATCTGACCCCAAACTAAAAAAAGCTTGTGATATGGCTGCCAGAGACTGATAAACATACATAAATAGTTTTAAATACATACTTAAATAGATATTAACAACCAGAGATAGAACAAACACAAATGTTCATCACATAAATGTTTGTCCTAGGTGGGAATCGAACCCACGCCCCCAAGCTCAGAAGGCAGGTTCACTACCAACTGAACCAACAGGGTATCCAAAATAAACTGACACTATTAAAATATTGTTAGGGTTCCGTAGATCTACAAGGAACCAATATAAGTTTGTTCTGTCTCTCCGTCCGTCCTAATTTTTACAACCTTTCAGGGCTGACGATGATGATTATCTTTATTCTTCTTTTATTGGTAGAGCACTCGCAACGACTAAAGAATCAGTTCGTTTTGTGAACTCACGAGATAGTGACGACAAAGCGTACTGATTCTAATGTCGGTGCGACGCCTCTTATTTCTTCTTTAAACTTCTTTCTTCTTTTTTTTCTCCATCATTTTCTAAGTAACTACGCCCGCGATTAATTGTAGAACATCGTACAGAGGCAACGTATTTGTGACGCCTCTGGTGTTTTGTAAGTATCCATAGGCGACGGTGACTGCTTACCATCAGGCATCCCGTCTGCTTGTTTGCCACCTGAGGCATTAAAAAAATTTGAACCAGAAAAACTGTTACCTTGGATTCTATTATTTGTTTATCTTATAGGTTTATAAGGGTTCAATATACTCATCATTATGAACAACTTTTACTATGGGACCAACCCTGAAATCGCGAAAAAAAATTTTTTTTGACTTAGTACAGTCTATAATTATGCGTAATCCTGTATAGAAACGGGTAATTAGGTAATGTCGCGGTAGGAAAAAAGGCTTTTCATTGATAAACGTGAACAATTTGAACCAATGCAGAGCTTGTGCTCGTAAAACGAGAGGAATATAGGAATATGTAAGCATGTTTGGGCAAATAAATATTTTTCAAACATTCTTGAGTATTCGAAGAAAGAAACAGTCCTGCCGCGACGCTATTCTAAACACCAGTAAATAAGGTAAATTTTTGGGTAGGTAATTTTTAACCTAGCGTACACCTGGAAGAGTTTTCTTCCACAACTGCTTGTACTCCAGTCTGCGTTAGGCCTAATAAATGAAAGACACGTTTTGAATGAATGATAAATTGGTCTTTATTTAGCTAGGAACAAAACAGCTTAGTGTAAAATTGTACATAATTTCGTATTGCTAAGTTTTATGAAAATGACAAAGTAACAATGACCGTAATATGTGTTAATTACTATAAAATATTATAAATACAATAATATTCAATTTAAAAACCGACTGCAAACTTAGTAAATTACGCAATTTCGGTTACTTGGGTGACATAAGGTCGTTCTAGTAACCGAATTTTCCAGTTATTCTGATTTAAAAGCCAAACTACTAAACCGATTTCAGTGAAGTTTCTATGGGACCAATCTGAACGTATATCCTTTCCAATAAAAAAAGTATTTTTCAAATCGGTTCATAAATAACGGAGTACTAATGTAACAAACAAAAACCCCTCCTTTTTAAAGTCAGTTAAAAATAAAAGTGAGTGCGCACGCGCGATTCCTATACATGCTCTGCATAATTATATTGACAAAGACCGCCAAATGCGGTTGAAACTATAGTCGGTGTAGCCGGCTTAATCATACGTGAGTAATTCCCGTGTACTATAAACACATTGTGTGAAAATATTGCGTCAGTTTCCATAGTAAAACTAAATGTTGTCATTAGTTTACAGATTTTTTTTTACTTCTATTTAAACCTGCGCCGAAAGTAGTACAAAAATATGCATGGCTGATATAAAAATTAAAAACAAGTATAAACGTTGATTCAACGTTAGAAACGTTAAATCAACGTTTATCCGTCCAGCCAAATAATGAAACAAACTGCCGGCTTCCTTTTTTCCTAAAATACATAATCTGGATATTGTCAAGGTCAGAGTGAATAGGTAGTCTGCGTGCTTTATCTTTGACCACATCGTCGCTTACCAACGGGCGAGTTGGTGAACAAACCAAAAATGGACGAGAAAAGATACGAATTCTTGAAAAAGATATAAATATGTTTTGCATTTAAAGTTATTAAGTTTCGACCTTAATTTTAGTAACCAAGTATAGCATTACAGAATTTGATCTGATCCATCAGCTGTCAGTTTAAGTTCAAGAAGCAAAATATGTAGCGTGCACGTGTCTATGAAAAGGATGGACAACATTTTATCCGTTCTTGATGAAAATCGAATGACTACATGAAATCATGGGTAACGCCGCAGAACGCAGCTAGTAACTAATAATTTAGTATTTCACACCCGAAGTTTTCGAGAGAAACTCATTTTCCCAGTCTTTGTTCATCCTTTCAAAGCCTATTATATGAATAAACAATGTTGATTAACTCGTAGCTTTGTTACGTGCAAAATAAACTGTACGTATTTTCTTTGATTAAATTCTTCTTACGTGTTCAGAGATTTCTGTATTCTTTTTTAGAGTTTCGTAATAAATTATCTTTTAGGCGACGAACATAATATATTCAAAGATATTATTGTACTCATAATTATAAACAACTTCTAAGCTATGAGACCAGCTAACCAAAAGGATAGAGTGACATCCTATTCTTGAGTAAAATAGGTTATGTTTTGTATACTATGCGGGCAAAGCCGTGGACAAAAGTGGGTATAGAAAACAGCTTGTAAGACCTTCGATTTCATCTTCGGTTACCATCAAGAAGGGAGGAGCCAAACGATTCAAAATATGTAAGAAACCATCGTACTATAAACTGAAACATAAGTAGGCTGGTACCTGTACTTTTCTATGGTGTAAATAGGTACAGCCAGAAAAACACATTAACCCCAAAATTTATACATTTACGATCAACAAACTGCGGATTTAAAATAAGCCATACATTATTTTTAAACATTATTAAAAAATCTGGACAGTAAATATGTGCGGGTACAATTATTTAAGTATATAGGTACAATACAAATATTATTTTGTCATAGGTTTCAATATGAAAAGTATACCTACGTAATTATTATATACATGAAGGATGATATAGGATGAATTCTTGTATTCACAGAAAAGAGAAAAACATCTCTTTTCTGTGCTCGTGCCTATTCATCAAGGTGTAATGTATTGTCATGTCAAATTATACAAATCAAATCATAAACTAACAAATTACAATTAAAGTAATACAAAGTCATAATAATAAAAAGTATATAAAACATGATGAATGATTTTCATGTCTTAAATTTTGCGACATTTGAACTTAAGAATGATTATACTTAAAAGCTAGTTTTAAAACTTTTATTAGTGATAATTTAGAATATTTCAGCTTGAATGTGATAAGTACCTACTATAAAGCGTAATTTTTTTTAAATCTAATCAATGTTTTTATTTAGTCAAAATTACGATATTCCATCAAATCTTTCACAGATTTTTTTATACTTATTTATAACTTATTCATATTTTCTTGTTTTTGAATTTTTTGTTGGTTATTTTATTTTTCAGATTATAAATTGTAAATATAAATAATTTATTTAGAATTCGTAATTTTGCTAAATAAGAGACTAACCTATTACCTAATAGCTATAATCAATTCTACAGTTAAATGTCATCAAATGTATTGACTTTTGCCTTGTCAAGGATTTTTTCAAAACTTCGTCACAAAATCGAAGTGGTCATTCGAGGCACTGATTTCTTAAAATTGTACTTGATACTATTGCTTTACTAATTTTAGGGTTAAATAATTATAATATTTTAACCGATATTCATACATCAATCAACGTTTGATAAATTTATTTGTTAATAGTTAACATGTGTTTTATCTTCTTAACGTTAAGTTTCTGTAAAGAAGAATACGCGAAAAAACGGCAGAACATAATTTTACAGATAATTTGCATTTTACTTTATAACTTTTTATGAATACAGGAATATTATATATGATTTTTCTACCATGCTAGTAAAATACATAATTATAAAGCAAAACTATTCTCGTAATTATTTATAATAATTTAATAATGCTGCAAAATACGATATCGTAATAATTGGGTGTAAATATTTATAATTTAAAGCCATGGTAGCCCATTTGGGAGACCACTAGACTTGAAAGCGGTGGGTCGCGGGTTCAAACCCCGGGTCCGTACCAATGAGCTCTTTGGAGCTTATGTACGGATTTTCATACCACTAGCTTTTTGATGAAGAAAAATATCGTGAGAAAACCTGCATACGTACGGAGAAAGAATTCAATGGCGTATGTGAATCCACCAATCCGCACTGGGTCAGCGTAGTGGATATGGCTCAATCACCATTTCGGGGATAGGCTAAAAGACCAGCAGTGGACTGTTAAAAGGCTGATTATGATGATGATGATTTTTCTACTATGCTATTAAAATAGATAATTATAAAGCAAAACTATTCTCATAATTATTTATAATAATTTAATGATGCTGCAGAATACGTATATAGGTAGATAGAAACTCTTTATTGTGTACAACAGAAATAAAAATTACTACATAATTGGATGTAAAAAATATTTATACTTTGGCTTGTAATAAAACATAAACCAAACATCATGTTTTTTGCGCAGGCTAAGTAGTCAATAAAGTGTACCTATTCTTTTGAGTTTTCAAAAGTCATGGCAGCACCAAAAAAATTAAGTTTGCATTTTATTTATGACACGGGAATTACTCAAGTATAAGTGACAAGTGACTTGACTATAGTTTCAACCGCATTCAACGGTCATTTCAAGGTGAATGCGGTTAAAACTATAGTTGGAGTAACCGGCTTAAATGTGAGTAATTCCCGTGTCATATAAATAAAATGAGTGAAAACCAATTCAGTTTCCATAGTAAAATCAAGTTTGCCTTTAGCGTTATGAAGCGTCTAGCAAACGTTTACTTTACAAAATGGCTTTCCAGATTTGCCTCGAATCCATTATCTAAAGTCTAACTGAATAATGCATTTCTGCATTTCAGTGGCATAGTCGATATAAGAATGATGGGAATATTGAACCCCAATTTTCAATCGTAAACTTGAAGGTTGAATTAAATATGGCCAAAATTTTACCATACTTACTAAACAAATGAAGCGTCAAATATGGCCAAATTGTATCGTATACATACTTAGTATACAAATAATGCCAACATTGTCTCATAATTGCAAAATTGTACCGTAATTAGTAAACAAATGAAGCGTTAAGTATGGCAAAAAATTTACCGTACTTAGTATAAAAATGAAGCCAAAATTTTCTCATAATTAAAATTGTACCGTACTGATTATTACACAAATGATCAAATATGGCCAAAATTGTACCGTATACTTAGTATACAAATAAAGTTAAAATTGTCTCATATTAGATTAAAATTGTATCTCACATGGAGTTCAAATGAGATTAAAATTGTAAATTGTGTTTTGTTGTGTTAAGTCAAAATTGTGTCGTATATGGATGTAGCCAAAACTAAATCTTACTTCGAATTTGAAATTGTATCTAAGCTCCTGTTAAATACGAATAAAATTACATTTTATTTGGAGTTTAAATGGAGCTGATTACTGAATTTTTTTCATTCCACAACCTTACCACGGTAAATATCCTTTAAATAATCATATAACGTTATAAACTAGTTGATGTATCTGTTGTGTTTGAAAGACATAATTTTCATGTGTTACTTTTCTCTGTTCCCGCCTTCAATTTATTTATGTCTATTTACTTTCTCGCTTCTTACATAAACTAATCGCTGTATAGTATAGATCCTACTTCCATTAGCATCCTGCTATTCCTACTCATTTCTATTATTCATTATTCACGTGTTATCACCTCACTAACAACCTACCACGTTTCCCAAACAAGCGAACACAAACTAAAGGCGTGTGCAGACGTGCGGTCAGCGCGCGACAGCGACAGCGGTGGCCGCGACAGCCACGACAGCGATGACAGCGCTGACCGTCGCTTGTGGCCGCGGTGCGCTGTTGCATTCGTCAGTGTCGCAGCAGAAAGTGCGTGCGCCCCACCATTCTGTAACAAAAATAAATGTTGTACCCAAGTTGTACTTAATATTTTTTAAGTAAATAAGTAACATTAATAAATAAGTTAATAAGTGGGGATTATGGCAACACCCCTCTCTAAGAGGAAGGGCTTTGTCCAATAGTAGACGTTTAATGGCTGCTGATGATGATGTGATACAAAAAAACACGTGCAGTTAAATAAGAGCTTGTAAAATAGTCCATCTTAGTTTTTGCGTCAAGGTAAAAAAATACAAAAACCATTTATTAATACAAGATACGTAGAAAAGAAGTTATTTTGAATGTTTTTAGGTCCTGCAGTCTGACTAGCTGACACCTGTATCGCAGAAATTATATCAGTTACAATGTTAAAAAGTCGATGCAACATCCTACAGAGCGTCAGTTTCATGTGTTTCGTTCTTTACATTGACATTATTTTAAATCCAGCAAACCAATGTCAGCGTCAGCATGTCATATGTTTCGCCGAACCGATAACCGTTGGGATCGTTCTTTACATTGTAATTTTTTTTTAATCCAGCATACCAATGTCTGCTTCAGTATGTCATATGTTTCGCCGACCCGATAACAGTTGGGGGTCACAGTTGGGGGTAAATGACGTGTTGTAGAGCTGACAAATTGGCAAACGTATATAGCGTAGGACGCACTGAGAGATGGAGTGACGAAAAGCAGCGGGCACCTGAAAAGCTGAAGATCGGACTGCGTGCCTTGGGAGAGCTTATGTCTAGCAGTAGAAGATTTTATTTTAAACAATATTTGTGTCTTTTATAATTCATTTATTTAATACCAGAATCCAGTTATATAAAATTTTACAATCAATAGAATATATACTATATAATAATTTACTAGCAGCAAAAATAGTTGTGCCAATGGGCCCCAAACTAGGCAAAGCCTGTATCTTGGGCGCCACTTTGCGATGATGCGGCCTACGATGGACCACGCTTGCCTAGAAGAAATCGATTCACTCCCCTAGATTATAACTATCGGGAAACACCATTCAGGCAGCGACATTCCACAGGCTAGCAGTTCGCACAATAGAATATGTGAAGGCGAAATGTGCTGATTAAAGGCTGATCACGGTGATGATAATGATGATGATGATGACTTATTTCTATTTCTTAGCGTATAGATGTAGAATTGCCTGCTTTTTAGGAAATCATATTTATATTAGCCCGGTCTACGATGTAAGGAGCATAATTTGACATGTTACTGACAATAAATGAAATAAAAGAATCCCATAATCCATTTTGGGACTTATCCCTTTCTTTTCCTGCGTCAAATTAGCAAAGGGTTTCTTTACAAAAATAACTATGAAATAGTGTCTATTTTTGTATGACGAGGATCAAAAAAGGAAAGTTGAACTTATGTACACGGGTAAACAGTATAGCAGCACGGTAGATATATTATATCTACCGTGCTGCTATACTGAATATTAACTATTATTAACTAAATATTATTAACTAAATATTAACTATTATTAAGATCATTGACGGTAGATTACTTACTAACTATCCCTACTAATTATACGAATGTAGACAGCATTAGAAGAGTAGAGTACTTATTATAAGTATGGTACCTATTTCGTGGTAACAAGAGTTATCGTAGCTAGAATAACTAAAAAAAATATTGCATATCAAAAACCTGGAAAATGTACGAAAATTAAAAAAAAAATTGAAAAAAAAACAAAAACCGACTTCAAGACATGTACAAACTTAAATTTAAAATGTTGGAAACAAAGAATTCAAAAATACATACAGGTCGTTGGTTGGAAACAACAGTTATAACAAATATTGAAAGTCCTCATGATTTTTTTTGCTGAAGGGAACCACAAACCAAAACGTCATCTGTGTATATAAATATTTTTTTGGTTTTTGTTGACTATTCCAAAAAGTGTTGAATCAATATCGATAAAATTTATATGGGACCACCTACCAAACAAAATAAGAACAATTTATAATTGGCGGAGTAATCGCGTAACAAACACAAAAAAAACATACAGACAGACAGACGAATTTATAACCTTCTCCTTTCGTCGGTTAAAACCTACCTATATTTATCTCTATTCACCCCGTCATTGGCATTGGTCATGGGCAGCAGCGTCCTGTTAGTACACGATAAACGAACTGCGATCTCCAAGCCGCCTGCCGAGCGTGGGGATTATGGCAACACCCCTCTCTAAGAGGGGAGGCCTTGTTCAGCAGTGGACATTTAATGGCTGATGATGTCACCCCGTCATTTCTAACGGACAAACACCGTCCGTTTTTTTTTCCAGGAGTTTTTCAGATGTTTTTTTTTTTCTCTTTTTTTTCTCGTGGAAGGATTTTCGCTTCGCACGTTTTCAGCATTTACCATTTTAGCATTATACCTGCATGAGTGTCAAGTATTAAAATATTATTAAGTTTAATTAAATAACGTCAAACAAGCCAGAGTCAAGAATAAGTCACGATCAAGTCAAACTCATGTCCCCGTAAAGTGGTGGAGGCTTTACAAATGGCATCTATGAAGTTTTGGAACAACACGAAAATACATGATTCACCTCGTTATATCACTTACCGACACTTGAGCACGTTCATGAACACTCAATAAATTATAATCACTATTATTTATACATTAAAACTCAAAAATACACAAGCTTACAAAAATACAATAATGAGGCGATATGTTATTTTCACGGTGGCGCCAAAACTCCTCTATCAGGCTTCTATGCCACTGGTGTTACAGTGAATTTCGATTTTGAAAGTGTCATCATCAACATCATCATCATTTCAGCCATAAGACCCACCCCCCTTTAACCTCCACACTGAACGACAGCCTGCCTTTTGCATCCACTGGATGCCCGTGACTCTCACAATGTCGTCGGTCCATCTAGTGGGAGGCCCCCTACGCTGCGTCTTCCGTTTCGTGGTCTCCACTCCAGAACCTTTCTTCCCCATCGGATTTATGTACCTACATGTGATCAAAAAACTGTACCTTTACAGTTTTTCGAAGAGTCTGAAATAGGTTCACCACTCCAAAGTCTCGACGAATAAAGTTGATTGAATCAGGCGTTACTTTGCGGAAGTCCACTAGAAATTCGAAATATACAAATCGACGAATAAAGTTTTATTTTTCTTAAAAATTACCATATTCGTCTTCCCGGGATGGATGAACTATCTACATAAATATTTATTGAGTTTGTACAGGACCCTCAGGGTGCGAGTTCTACTCACACTCACACTTGACCGGTGTTTTTCTGGTTTCGTCAAAGATTGTAAGAATTAAAATAAATTAAATAACAAAATTTCATTGGTATAATATACCAACACTATATTATAGTGTTGACGTTGAATGTAATAATTATAATATATTTTATGTATACCTATAACACGGGAATTACTCGTCGCTCACTCCGACTATAGCTTCAACCGCATTAGGCGGTCTTTTTCAAGGTGGAAGTGGTATAGTCGGAGTAATTCCCGTGTAATATAAATAACATGTGTTAAAACCACGTCAGTTTCTATAATAAAATTATAATATAAAACTGCGTTAAAAAAACGTTTTCCGATATATTCAAGTGGTTTTAGTTTTTCAGTATGCAAGCTTCACAATCAGTTATTTCTAGCACAACGGCAAACTTTTTCGGGAATTCTGCGTTGACTGCATTGCGGTGGATCCCTTTAATTTGGAATTCCACTCTGGTACAAGTAACTGTTGGTATTATACCGTTGGATATGCAAAATATTTGTGTCACGTATGACTTGTGGTTTAACCTAGTTCTTTGTACAATATGTTTCTGAAAGCCCTAAAACACGTGTGGATTTGGTTGACCACAACCACCGTCTGAGCAACGGGAGAGAAAGAAAGGGAAATATTATTCTCACTCTGTCTCTCCCGTTGATTGGACGGCGGTCCGTCAACCAAATCCAAACGCCGCTATTTCACTCGCACATATAATTACATACTGTGTCTACTTTTGAAAAATGTGCAATAAATTAAATTTTTGCGATGTTTTATAATATTCATACTTAATAATATTTTGATATCTGTTTATCCCATTTATTGTGATCATTATAATATTTTTTTATGTATAATTGCGTGAGGATCGGATCAACTATAATAAATATAAATATTCGAGACATTTTTGTACACACTGTTATCTGACCCCAAACTAAGCAAAGCTTATGATATGGCTGCCAGAGACTGATATACAGACATAAATATATAGTTTTAAATACATAATTAAATAGATATTAACAACCAGATATAGAACAAACACAAAATGTTCATCACATAATTATTTGTCCTGGGTGGAAATCGAACCCACGCCCCCAAGCTCAGAAGTTAGGTTCACTACCACCTGGACCAACGGGCTATCAAACGATGCGCAAGTTATAGTCGAACTAAATAATACAGGGTTATGCATATAGACTGTACTAAGCCGAAAAGAGGTAATTGTACTCATCATTATGAACATCTATGACTTTTTTGGAGATCGATTGGGGAGGCCTTTGTCCAGCAGTGGACGTCCTATAGCTGAAATGATGATGATGATAACTATGGCAGCAACCCTGAAATCACGAAAAAAAAATTTGCTGTTCCATACATTTTGTCGAGTGTCAATGACCGTTTTCTATGGAACAGCTGACAGTAAAAGTTTTTCATAATGATAAGTACAATGCCATATCCACATAAGGCCACATCGCTCGAAGAACCGATAACCGATGGGGAAGAAAGGTTCTTGAGTGGACACCACGAACTGGAAGACAGCGTAGGTAGGTCTCCCGCTAGATGGACCGACGACATTGTGAGAGTCGCAGGCATCCAGTGGATGCAGATGGCAGGCTGTCGTACAGAGTGGAGGTTAAAAGGGGAGGCCTATGTTCAGCAGTGGACGTCTTCTGGCTGAAGATGATGATGATGAAGTACAACGACCTCCTCCAGCTTAGTACAGTCTATATGCGTAACCCTATATACAAACATTGCATAGAAACGACGACTAGTCCCATTAGAATATGAGACCTCTAATCGCACGGCGTTTTGAAATCTATTCGTTTTCACGAGTAGGTACCTTCAGACCTACCAATTTAACTGTAAAGTTGTCGAAATAAAGGACCTAAAATTGTAATCACTTTTGTTTAAAAAAATACAAAGGTGGCTCCCTCACTTAACCGTAAAGAAAAGTCGGTCGCCCTGTAGGTCGTTCTCCTATTGTGTCGCGGTACCCTTTTAGCTCCTCGTTAAATTTACGCACGTATTAATTCACACAAAAACCTTAAATCCCAACTGACTGTGAAATTAGGTACTTTATCACACACCAGTACATGTATATAGTACTTTTGTATGATAATTATTATAGCCAACTACAATAAGAGGCGGTTATCATTTAAGCAATCCGGATTTGCAAGTTGAAATGGCAGTGGGAAGGGCACATAGCATGCAGAAAAGAAAACCGATGGGGCCGCAAAGTTCTCGAATGGAGACCACGGACCGGTTAGCGCAACGTAGGACAATCAAATCAAACCAGAATTGAGGAGATCCATATAGACGAACGAAAATTGCCGATATAGCACACCGGGTTAAAATGTGGCCCCGGAAGTGGCAGTGGGCAAGGCACATAGCATGTAGAACAGATAGCCGATGGGGCCGCAAAGTTGTCGAATGGAGACCACGGACCGGTAAGCGCAGCGTAGGATGTCCACCCACAAGATAGACAGACGACCTAAAAGAGACCGTAGGAAAACACTGGATGCAGGCTGTTTTCAACCGGCCCTTTTGGATATTGATGGGGGAGGCCTCTATGTCCAGCAGTGGCTGTCCTACGGCTGAAATGTTGAACATACACACCACGAACAAACTTTTTCATTATATATATTATTGTAACTGAATCAAATATACGATACGAATATACTTATTAGTATATAATGATGTCAACTCAACAACTAAAATCTTGACGTAATTAATTTAGTAAAAAGAAAAATTCTGCAGCGCGTCCCACATAAATAGAAGTCTATATCCACCGTTTAAATAGTTAAATCGCAGTTATGA
Organism: Agriopis marginaria; assembly: GCA_932305915.1. Classification (NCBI taxonomy): domain Eukaryota; kingdom Metazoa; phylum Arthropoda; class Insecta; order Lepidoptera; family Geometridae; genus Agriopis; species Agriopis marginaria. The sequence continues at coordinate 10,629,515 of OW029914.1, read as the reverse complement.
CACAAACTGCGTTGTATTCACAAAATTCGTATCAAATATACGAAATGAGTTTAATCGTCATTAGATCATGGCTTCAACTCAACAACTCCACTTATGACTTCATAAATTTTGGGAAAAGAAAAAAAATTATGTTGCTTCGTTAACTCGCTCCCATAACAATAGCACGCTAAATATTAAAACATTTATAATATACAATGGAATAAGAGTTATTTAATCAATTATACTACGCGAGTGTAAGCGTAATTAGATCATGACATCAACTCAACAACTGAACTCATGACGTCATCAATGTAGTAAAAAGAAAAAATCAGACAACGCGTCATTAATCCGCTCCCATAAAAATAGAACGCTAAATCAAACGTTTAAATCGTTAAATCGCAATTAAACTGCGAATTCATTCAAACTCGCATAAAAGATTGCAATAAAAACTCTACGGTAGGTAGTGGTAGAAACAAACGTAATGGTAGAAATAAGTGGTAGAAATAAAAAGTACGCAGCGGAGATAAAATAAAATGGAAGTTAACAGTCGTTTGTAGGTTTATGGTAATCGCGGGGGTAGAGATGGGCTTTTTATACAGCCCTTCCGAAGCACTGTGTAGGCAGATTTATGTTTACACAGATCGCAGACACGCAAATTAACGGCGCACACCAGACGCCTGGAATATAACTTTTAACCGACCTCAAAATAGGAGGTATGTAGAGGAAGCTCTCGAGGTCGTTGTATTTAAATTACATGGGAATTACTCACGTTCACTCCGACTATAGTTTCAGTGCAAGACGAGTCGCAGCCGCACCCGCATTCACCTTGAAAAAGACTTAATGTGACTGAAACTATATTCGGAGTGACCGGCTTAATGTTACATGAGTATTTCCCGTGTAATATAAATAACGAGCTATGGAGAGGGCTATTTTCGGGGTTTCTCTACGAGACCGAATCAGAAATTAGGAGATCCGTAGACGAACGAAAGTCGCCGACATAGCCCACCAGTTTAGCAAGTTGAAGTTGCAGTGGACAAGGCACATATCACGCAGAACAGATGGCCGATGGGGTCGAAAGAATCTGGAATGGAGACCACGGACCAGTAAGCGCAGCAATGGACGCACAGCCACAAAACACACAAGATGGACAGACCTAAAAGAGACCGCAGGGAAACGCTGGATGCCAGCCGCTTTCAACCGGCCCTTTTGGAGATCGATGGGGGAGGCGAATGTTCAGCAGTGGATGTCCTATGGCTGAAATGATGATGATGATAAATATAAATAAAATACCTATGTGATATAATATAACATGCTTATATCGTCATTGTTTCAACCACAGAAAAGAGAAGTAAACAGAAGTAAATAGAACGGAAATGAGAAGGAAAATCTGTCGCCAGGTATTATGATAGAGTTTTGCTTGAACATTCTCATTTATGTCAACGCATCGAACTCCGCGTCTCAAAGTTCTTTGTCCGCATCACAACTGCTAACTGATTTCAAATAACTGACGTTTCGTTAATATGGGCGCAACTGGCTACAAAAAAAAATCTTACAAAAATGCCTTGACAGCCGTTCTAATTTAAACAATTACTTTTTTTCTTTTCTGTGGTTTCAACCGTAATTGCTAGTTCCATTAAATTAATGACAGTTCCATGTTACGATCTCATTTCATTAAATCCTCATTTATTATGAACACACGACACTGCAGTGCTTTTTTACCCGAACCAGCTATTAAAAAGCAAAGAGCTAGAGCTATTAAAAAGCAGAGCTATTTAAAAGTACCCGATTATCACGAATTTTCAGTAGTTAATTGGAATAACGTGGGTTACGTGGGTTATGTTACAACCGCTATTAATCCGTTAATGCCACCAGAGTTTTTTCCACATTTTCAATATTTTCGAAGACAAATAAAACCTGCCAAGTGCAAATTGGGCTCGCGCACTGAGGGTTTCGTAACACCATTAACTTGTAAGCTACTAAAATACAAAAAAGTAATGCAAAAAGACAACATCCCATCAACGCCCAGGCGGTCACCCATCTAAGTACCGACCGCGCCCGACGTTGCTTCACTTCAATTCAATTTATTTCAGAAAACATAATTCCATATTTTTACAAAATGTCAAAAATTTAAATAATATTACATACACACTTTACACACAACATAAAAATCAAAATCAAATAAAATTAAAAAGTCCAATATCAATAATTTATCTTAATCTATATTTCAGCTTAGACCCGGAATGCTCAACATGCACTCTGGTCCAGTACTGCATTATTGGGCAGTCCCTTGCAGTGCCCTTCGGTGATCGTACGAGAACCGGTGGTAAAGTAATTTGTCACCGACTCGCATTTGGCCATTATTTATTAAGTTTGACGCTTGTACGTATTACCGTTTTTACATTAGAGCAAATACGAAATTACGATAATAAACAAATATGCGAAAAAAAGTTCATTCCCATTAAACATTTTCTAGAGCCAACCTTATAATATTTTTTTATACTTTTAAAATTGAGGTCTATACTAAAACTATAAATTGGACAAAGTTGCTTGAACTTATCCTAATAACTATATAAATTACCTATAAGGCCTGTTCAGACCTAAGCGAAATTCGCTACCGCTGTATGTACTTTAACAGACAGAACAAACTTATATTAAAGGGTTCCTTGTAGTACTACGGTATCCTAATAACTAAAAGTCTAATTTTAAATCACAATGAAAAGAAAGCTGACCAAAAATTAGGATGATGGCAACTTTGGCCTTTGCCACGGTAAATGGAAATGCTAAGTAAAGTTATTGGCAAAGTAGGCGCCAGCATTTTGGTCACCAATCGCCTCCACCAAACGTTTGGTCAGGTCCCTATAAAATTTGTGAACGGCCCCCACGGTTCTAAACTGTTGACCCCATTTCATTATAAAATCGTCATCGCTTTATGGTTAAGATTCCGAAAACCCGTACGAAGCGCTTTAATTACACATTTATTGTGCGAACTTTTAGTCTGTGGAATGCGCTGCCTGAATATGTTCCCCGATGGTTACAATCTGGTTGTCTTCAAATCTCGAGTGAATCGGTTTCTTCTAGGCAAGCGTGCTCCATCGTAGACCGCATCGTCGCTTTACATCAGGCGAGATGGTGGTTAAATGCGAGCCTATTATAAATAAATAAAAATAAATGAAAAACACCCAACTGTCACCATGTAATATGAAACGAAGTATAATCCTACTATCCTACTATCTACTATCCTACTAATATATTTTTATATACGCGAAAGTTTGTATGTAAGTATATAGATTTATGGATTTTTGTTTCTCTTTCACGCTGCAACGGAACAACGGATCGACCTGATTTTTTGCATAGGTATAGTTCAAGAGCCAGAGAGTGACATAGGCTACTTTTCATCATCATCATCACCATTTTTCATCACTACGCGGGTGAAACCGCGGGACGCAGCTAGATGAGTCATAACAATAATTATGATACCTTTCTCGCTGCACGTTGGCACGCAATCACGGACGACTGTCAGCTCACTCACGTATTTCTGTAACAACGAAAACATGATCAATGACCGAGCGAAGCGAAGGCCTTGCAACAAATCGGCCTTTGTTTGTATGTGAGCATATTTGTTCGACGATTACTTGCGTACCGTTGATCCGTACGTATAATAAATAATAAATAAATAAATATTCGGGACATTTTTGCACACACGGTCATCTGACCCCAAACTAAGCAAAGCTTGTGATATGGCTGGCAGAGACTGATATACATACATATAATTATAGTTTTAAATACATACTTAAATAGATATTGACAACCAGATACAGAACAAACACAAAATGTTCATCACATAAATGTTTGTCCTAGATGGGAATCGAACCCACGCCCCCAAGAGCAGAAGGTAGGTTCACCACCAAATGGACCAACGGGCTATCACTAACGGGCAAGTATAGGAAAGTAATTACAGGCCTGCTGCATAACTCTGATATCGCCCGATATACACTACAAGGAAGCGGGGTACGACAAAATAGGGATCAAATCTATAGCAACCTGAAGCCGGCCATAGACTGTTGCGCACGGCTACGTTTGATACGAGTCTTTAGCTATGTTCAGTAACGGGTTACCATACATACTCAATAATATATTTAATAGCCCGTTGGTCCAGTTGGTAGTGAACCTAAATGCTTGGGGGCGTGGGTTTGATTCCCACCTAGGGCAAACTCTTATGTGATGAGTATTTTAGGGTTCCGTACCCAAAGGGTAAAAATTGGACCCTATTACTAAGCCTACTGTTAGGTATTATAGCAATTATTACTTTTTGATTTATATATTCGCACGTTATTATAGCATTTTGGTTATTTCTTTCAGTCCAAAAATGTATTAATAGTTTTTATTTATTTTGCCTAATTGAAAGAGGATTTAATGATTTCAAAGCCAACTAGATGTATCAACACCAATTAGGAACGTCGGCCAATCACAGCCCACCGTGGTCTGGTGGCGTGATCGGGCGACGTTGACAGGAGGCTTGGTTGAGCAGCAAAAGAGAGAGAAAGTGTAAAATGGTTTTACGAATAAGCGTTAAATTATGAAATGTAATGGAAAAGGATATCAATGGGAAAGTGCTAAAAGCTTTAAGGATAATATTATAATAATTATACTGTAAAGTTGCTGAAAGAACTATGGATTTTACTTCCCCCTGACCTAACCCTTTAGGTCAGAAGTGGGATCGGCGAGAAAATTTTTCATTTTCTTGTCACGCCCACGGCTCGGATTAACGTAAGTAGTGCTTTATTTATTCCAGAATAATTATAATGACATGCTTTCATGAAATCCGAAAAAAGTGAACATCATTGTAACGAGTTCGTTTTTTTTCTCTCATTTAAAGCAAAACAAAATGGTTCCTAATGACGAATATTGCCCAACCTCATTTTCGAATGATTTTAATTTAGTGTTTGTTAAAATGTAACAAGTAATGCCGTTTTTTTTTATTTATTGTGTTGGTGTTTGGGGTTTTGTGAAGATGTAATAATTTGAATTTTGGAATAATTTTTATGGTACCTGGATGAAAATTGGCAAGTTTGGTTGATAGGTGTTTGAGATGTAATAATAGAGATGTTAATATAGGTAAACAAAAAAAACTAATTAAGGGCAGCATGCATGATTATTCAATATTCATGTATCTACTTATAATTATGTAGGTACATTTGGTGAAGAATGAAAGAATAATTATGAAAGACTATACCTACGCTATGTATGTTGTTAGAAAGAGACAAATTGGCTAATAGCTACTAGCGGCATGTGGCAGCCGGCTCGCCGCCGCGCTGTGGTGATCGGCTAGATTCGGCTTTGTTCGGGTTTGGTCGTCTATTATGCAATACAATACAATACAACTCCATAGTTTCAAGTCAAACTTCTCCAGTACACTTTCTACAACGATGTATATAAACTTATATAAAAAGTATATGTTAATAGCATTATTATGTGTACATAATTCAAATTAAATAATAACTTGTTCAATTAAAAATATTATGAGCAAAAATGTATTACAATATATTATGTCAGTATTTCAATATGTCAAATTAAAGTTATATGATTAAAGTTATATGATTTTAACAGTGTTTTATATCAAATTAATTCATTAATAATCATTTATTTATGCTGCAATCACTTGGCCTATGCATCGCTTGCACTCTCTCACACAAAAGTCAACACATCTTGTTCATCCAATTTATATTATTATTGAAACTGACGTGGTTTTCACAGTAAAAAAAAGTAAAGTAAAGTAAAATTTTATTACACATTTATTTATTACACATTTTATTTATATTACACGGATATAACTCACGTAAGATTAAGCCGGTTACTCCGACTATAGTTTCAATATCTAAATTAATTAAATATAAAATTAATTAATTAATAATTTATTTAATTTAAATATCTTAGATTGGTGCTCTCTATCTCTCTAGGAAATGGTTTGGTTTTCGTTGAATGGAGTCTTGTGGGTATAATTTTGATTTTAGTTTTGACATTATTCTAGTTTCACTTGGATGATAGTGTTTATGATGATTGTGATTATGAAGATTTTGATAATGATGATGACGTTTATGACGATAGTGATTATGATGATGGTGTTTATGATGATAGTGATTATGATGATTGTGATTATGATAGTTGTGATTATGATGGTTGTGATTATGATGGTTGTGATTATGATGGTTGTGATTATGATGATTGTGATTTAGATGATTGTGATTATGATAGTTGTGATTATGATGGTTGTGATTATGATAGTTGTGATTATGATGATTGTGATTCTGATGATTTTCGTAAGTGTTTTCTATCGTGTTGTAATTTTTATTTTTTTTCTGGTGTAAACAATAAAGAGTTTCTATCTATCTATCTATCTATCTATCTATCTATCTATCTATCTATTATGATGATTGTGATTACGATGATTGAGATTACGATGGTGATGATGATTATGATGATGGTGATGATGAAGGTGATGATGGTGATGATGATGACGGTGATGATGGTGATGATGATGACGGTGATGATGGTGATGATGGTGATGATGATGATGGATAAGTGGTAGTTAATAAGACATTGCATTGATTTAATTTATGTGTTGTGACAGGTATTAAGCTTTTTACTGGAAGTTTCAGATAATCTGGAGCAATGGAAGTAAACGATGACTATGCCCTAGGATGAGGGCCAAAAAAAGGAAAGATACCCTAGGTGGAGGGTTGAGGTTAAATGTGGAACCCTAGGTGGAGGGTTGAGGTTAACCGAAGGCACCCGGTGGAGGGTTAAGGTTAAATGAGGAAACCCTAGGCGGAGGGTTGAGGTAAAATTTGGAACCCTAGGTGGAGGGTTGAGGTTAACCGAAGGCACCCGGTGGAGGGTTAAGGTTAAATGAGGAAACCCTAGGCGGAGGGTTGGCTCTAAATGAAGAAACCGAAGGAAAAGAGTCAAGGAAGAAGGAATTGTATAAAGATGGAAATAATATAACCAGATGAGAGCCGGAGCAAATATTTTGGTGAAAAAAAAAAAACGATAATGAAAGGACATTGCTACTAAAACTTTCTTTTGACTAGTGTATTTGAATGTTATGAGTAGAATTGACTAAAAAAAAAAACTTTGTTATAAGTAGTAATTATGTGTTTATAGAGTACTCAAGTCAACCAATCTAGAAACATTTCTAAACAAATTTGAGGCAATGTTGAGTTTGACTTCACGTTAGAATTACGAGCAATTAGTGATAGCTGGCGACTTTAATATTAATGTATCTAATATAAATTCCTGAAAGTTAGAATAACTTTTAACAAGTATTAATCTCAAATTAACTTTCAAACAACCGACCCGGTTGAGTCGCCAAACATGACTGTATAATATTGCTCATGATTTAAAAAAAAAAAAATGTAAATGTCAAGTGGTTCTAATATGCATCATTGCTGGTATATGTAACGGCGTGTCTATAGTCAAGAAATGTATCTAAGTTTATATCACACATTTAAAAAAAAAAAAAAAAAAAAAGACTTTCTAAGACCTAATAAGTATTGACGATCCTAATGATACGCATAATTGCTTTATTGACACATTTAAATTATTTAACGATTTGTGTTTTATCACACACACAAAAAAAGAAGATTTCTATAGCCTAAATGAATATACTGCTTGGCATCAAACTATGCAGTAAATAAAATTATTAATATAAAAAAAAAAGGTTTTCGTGCCCTTCCCAGCAAAATCTTTCATTTGATATTGATACCCATAAAACGGGACTGCATTAAAAAAAAATATCTGGGCTACCATCTTTGGGAGTCTGCCATATTGGATTTAAAATGTTATCATTTAGTTAAATATGCATTGTCATCCAAACTAAACGTGTATGCCAAATCGGTTGAAGATAATCTGCTTTAAAATTGATTTGCCAGATTCCACCCGAACAAACATACATTCATACATTGCAAGTTAAATAAAAGGTTGTAAAATAATGGGAAACTCTTATAAAGAATAAACAGTAAACTATTCGAAGCTATTTAATATAAATAAATACTAAGCTCACCCAAAGAGCACAGAACGACTAGTTTATAAAAATGGCAACGCATACGTCTAAATGCATGTGGAATGTATTAAATAGTTCAAAGCATAAGATGCAAGATAAGTCTGTATGGCAAATAAAAGTAAATAACAATATTACAAAAAAATATACACAAATGTAAAAAAAAAACACTGATCCAAATAAAATATGCATTTACTTGATAAAACTAAACATATGAAATGTAAAAGAAAACAAACTCATTAATTACAGTAGATCCACTTCAATGTTTTTCTTCTGAGCGCTGCGTTAGACATAATATATTTAAGATAATCAGTGCGAAAAATGAAATTCAAAAAGTGTAAGATACGATGGGTTCTCTACAAATATTAAACAAGTAACTGGGTATGTGGACACTTAAGCAACATTATATTATATTATGGCATGGCAGTATCGGTTATGTGATACGGTGTTATATTTTTGGAGAAACTCTACTGAGAGAAAGAAGTATTGCTTTCAAAACCCTAGAGCAGAGGACCCTAGAGGACCATCAGGGCAATATTTCATCTTAACAAGACTGATAGCTGTAAGCAATACTTACTATAACACAGGATTTTTACATTACCATCATTGTACAATTAGAAATTGTTACTTTTGTAAAATTGTAAAATGTAACATTGTAAATCTTGTAAAATCAAATCAATATCTCTTTGGTGACTGGCCTGATACTGGTATTCGCTTCGCACACAAGCCGAAATGAAACTGCCAACTTATGGCTAAAACTGCACCCATAAAAGGTGTGTTTTGTATGGCTCCTGGCAAGGATATAAGATACTTACTACACTTCCATTTTGTACAACCTTTAATGCTACTTTGTATTTACACGTAACTAACTACCATGTTCTAACACATATAATTTGATTTGAAAGTATTAAAAGACTAAAGAAGTATCAGATTTCGAATGTAGATTTAGTTTGAGATTTAGAAGTCTAACCTGTGTGGATAACATGACATGTCATATAACAACAATAAAACTTGTAAGACGGAAATGTACGAATTAGTCTTATATAATTATATCTGATCACGGTACTTTAATAATGAAATTTCCAGTCCGCTGTACAAAATTTCTTGGTTTAGTAATTGACAGACAAATAAATTGGAAAAAAATCGAATCGATAATCTTTCTAAGAGCACTAGCTTAGCCTAGATACTTCATAAACTGTCTAGTACCTCAAACACAGATTAATTAGTTACAGCTAACTATGGTTTAGTTAAGTCCGTCCACAGATACGGTATTGTATTTTGAGGTAACTCAACTAACAAAGATTATTACTTTTAAAAAAACAAAACGTTGTATCGGGTCTATGTTTTGATTAAAAATTTGTTGGAATTTTACTAACCATACAATTCTTATGCTTCCGTCTCAATATAATATAGGAAACCGCCTTATTCGTGAAGGCCAAACAGATGTATTTGCTCATCTAAAACCACCGTAATGAATCATTGCATAATGTATAATCTATTATCTACAACACTATACCAATTTCAATGAGCGATCTAAAACGAGTCTAGTAATAGGATAAAACAAAACAAAAAAAGTTTTAGTCATTGCAAAGTTAATAATTTTATAAATAATAAATTTTAGTTATGGCGGTAGTAGGTAAAATTGTATATTTTGAGATTATATAAATGGCTATATGTTATTTAATTTAATTAATAACATGTATTTTTATAATTTGGAACTGTTTTGTCTTTTCTTTGAATTTGTACGCCTACGAACTAGGCAAAACATGATATCAAGTTATTGATAATATTATTATTTTAAGTCATATAATGAGCTTCGGTTTTTAAATACGTGTATATATGATTTACTTACTCTTGTTTAGTGCAAATAATTTATCTAATTTTTATTGTTCCTATATTTTATATCGAGATATATTAACATAATTATAAGTAAACACAGCCTCGGAATTAGGTATCTAATAAAATAAAAAAAGCGATGGGACTCGCTTGTAGTAGGATGGCCGAGCTGTTAGGTATTATAGCAATTATTACTTTTTGATTTATATATTCGCACGTTATTATAGCATTTTGGTTATTTCTTTCAGTCCAAAAATGTATTAATAGTTTTTATTTATTTTGCCTAATTGAAAGAGGATTTAATGATTTCAAAGCCAACTAGATGTATCAACACCAATTAGGAACGTCGGCCAATCACAGCCCACCGTGGTCTGGTGGCGTGATCGGGCGACGTTGACAGGAGGCTTGGTTGAGCAGCAAAAGAGAGAGAAAGTGTAAAATGGTTTTACGAATAAGCGTTAAATTATGAAATGTAATGGAAAAGGATATCAATGGGAAAGTGCTAAAAGCTTTAAGGATAATATTATAATAATTATACTGTAAAGTTGCTGAAAGAACTATGGATTTTACTTCCCCCTGACCTAACCCTTTACTACGATGTCTGTCCGTCCGTCTGTCCTACCTATTAACGGCTATATCTTTCGAACCGTAATAGATAGACAGTTGAAATTTTCACAGATTATGTAACGTTACGGCGGATTAACTAACAAATATATATATATATATATATATATATATATATTATATAAAAATAAGAAGTCAAAAAGTGAAAACGAAAGGGAGGTATACATACAACAAACGTATTTTTATATTAGCTCTAATGTAAAACCGATAATAAGTACAAGCGTCAAACTTGGCACGATTGTAGTAAACAATCTAAATAATGGCCAAGTGCGAGTCAGTGACAAATTTTTGTTCTTTACCAAGTTATCATAATCGAGTGCCTGTAGCAAACTGCGTAGCAAATTACTTCGACAATTTTGAAAGGCGTTATAATAACTGGTAATTCGATTACTTTGACAACCTTATTGTATTTTGTGGTGGTACGTAACCCTCAGTGCGCGAGCCCGACTCGCACTTGGCTGGTTTTATTAATAAGAATTTTCAACAAAAATTTCTTGTGCACTACGACAAAAAAGAAGAAAACCAAAGAAAAATAATAATTACCGTTAGAATAATATATGTTAATCTAAGTAATTACCTTTGTACGTAATAGATTGACCCACAACATAACGGGTTAACATTTATTTTTGTAAGGTACATTTCCTGTTGTCTGGTTCCTGTTTCGCTTAGGATTTTAATTAAATTTGGTATTTCCGTCACGTGCTATAGTGTAAATTGAGTTTTGTAACACGTGCCTTTTTATGTTAGTAACATAAACACGATTTTTATTTAGGGAACAATGAAGAAGAAATTTTAAGGTAGTGAAAAAGGATCGTACTGTATCAGCTTAAAGGCGCACATAGACTCAGCATACAAAGACTGAAATTTAAAAATAAATATAGTTTAATAAATCTGATACGTAGAATCTGATGCCCAAGAATGGAACTCCCTGTCGTCCTTGTTTCCTGACGACTCGAATCTAGGCATCTTCAGAGGGGGCCTCCGAAATTTTATGCTAATTTGCCATGATATTCTAACTAAACCAAATATCCTATCAACGTAATAATTGATATATGTGATTTTTCAATTCATTTTCTTTCCGGCACTAAGACAGAAACATAATAGCGAGATATTTACTCGATACTTTATTGTTTTCAAAAAGGTGCCTTTTTGCTGATTTTTTTGATTTTTTCTTGGATAGAACTTCAGTCACATATCTAAAATAAATACTCATCGAAGGAAAATATAGTTTGTTTTCCAGTGCTAAGACAAAATTTACCTAGATTAATTAGTACTCTCATAATAAATTATATTCGATTTGAGACTTACGTCCTTTAGTTCTAAGCAACTATTCGGTCAAACGGCAAGTCCGATATTCAACCTTATTCTGTTGCGCTTTGCATCTAAATGGCGAAACATGCTCCGTTCAACCTCAGTACCACACTATGCTCCAACGGGGAAGGACGCACGCGCTTGCTATTCGCCTAGATTTATCTTCCGAGTGCGATTATATCAACACCTACTGTATTTTCAAACAATGGATAACATAAAAAATCTATGGCTTGAACGCGACCATTTGATGCGGCAACCAAGTGTTGCCAATGACCTAGAGCACAGACTAGGTAAAGCTACTATGAAAAAATTACAGGTATTAATAATTATGGATACGACTAGGCCATCTATCATTAGGGCATCTATTATTATGTACGCTCGGTAATATAGTTACAAGAGTCTAAGTGTTTCGTGTGGAGAGAGAAAGAGAGAGAGAGACAGTCAGAAAGACTACTAAAAATCAAAATTATTAAGTAAAATATAATTTTCGTTGAATAAAAAATAATAATAATAATAAATTTTTTTTTTTTTTTATTAATAATTTCATAAATTAAATGAAATTTAATTAAATAATTCATATATACTTAAAAAGATTATAGTTATTAACAACCAGGTATAGAACAAACACAAACGTTCATCACATAACTGTTTGTCCTAGGTGGGAATCGAACCCACGCCTCCAAGCTCAGAAGGTAGGTTCACTACCAACTGGACCAACGGGCTTTCGCGTGTTTCGTTTATTTTAGTATAGTATAGTATAGTATAGCATAGCATAGCATAGCATAGCATAGCTTAGTATAGCAAAGTATAGTATAGTATAGTATAGTATAGTATAGTATAGTATAGTATAGTATAGTATAGTATAGTATAGTATAGTATAGTATAGTATAGTATAGTATAGTATAGTATAGTATAGTATAGTATAGTATAGTATAGTATAGTATAGTATAGTATAGTATAGTATAGTATAGTATAGTATAGTATAGTATAGTATAGTATAGTATAGTATAGTATAGTATAGTATAGTATAGTATAGTATAGTATAGTATAGTATAGTATAGTATAGTATAGTATAGTATAGTATAGTATAGTATAGTATAGTATAGTATAGTATAGCAAAGTATAGTATAGTATAGTATAGTATAGTATAGTATAGTATAGTATAGCAAAGTATAGTATAGTATAGTATAGTATAGTATAGTATAGTATAGTATAGTATAGTATAGTATAGTATAGTATAGTATAGTATAGTATAGTATAGTATAGTATAGTATAGTATAGTATAGTATAGTATAGTATAGTATAGTATAGTATAGTATAGTATAGTATAGTATAGTATAGTATAGTATAGTATAGTATAGTATAGTATAGTATAGTATAGTATAGTATAGTATAGTATAGTATAGTATAGTATAGTATAGTATAGTATAGTATAGTATAGTATAGTATAGTATAGTATAGTATAGTATAGTATAGTATAGTATAGTATAGTATAGTATAGTATAGTATAGTATAGTATAGTATAGTATAGTATAGTATAGTATAGTATAGTATAGTATAGTATAGTATAGTATAGTATAGTATAGTATAGTATAGTATAGTATAGTATAGTATAGTATAGTATAGTATAGTATAGTATAGTATAGTATAGTATAGTATAGTATAGTATAGTATAGTATAGTATAGTATAGTATAGTATAGTATAGTATAGTATAGTATAGTATAGTATAGTATAGTATAGTATAGTATAGCAAAGTATAGTATAGTATAGTATAGTATAGTATAGTATAGTATAGCAAAGTATAGTATAGTATAGTATAGTATAGTATAGTATAGTATAGTATAGTATAGTATAGTATAGTATAGTATAGTATAGTATAGTATAGTATAGTATAGTATAGTATAGTATAGTATAGTATAGTATAGTATAGTATAGTATAGTATAGTATAGTATAGTATAGTATAGTATAGTATAGTATAGTATAGTATAGTATAGTATAGTATAGTATAGTATAGTATAGTATAGTATAGTATAGTATAGTATAGTATAGTATAGTATAGTATAGTATAGTATAGTATAGTATAGTATAGTATAGTATAGTATAGTATAGTATAGTATAGTATAGTATAGTATAGTATAGTATAGTATAGTATAGTATAGTATAGTATAGTATAGTATAGTATAGTATAGTATAGTATAGTATAGTATAGTATAGTATAGTATAGTATAGTATAGTATAGTATAGTATAGTATAGTATAGTATAGTATAGTATAGTATAGTATAGTATAGTTTAGTATAGTATAGTATAGTATAGTATAGTATAGTATAGTATAGTATAGTATAGTATAGTATAGTATAGTATAGTATAGCAAAGTATAGTATAGTATAGCAAAGTATAGTATAGTATAGTATAGTATAGCAAAGTATAGTATAGTATAGCATAGTATAGTATAGGATAGTATAGTATGGCATAGCATAGCATAGCATAGCATAGCATAGCATAGCATAGCATAGCATAGCATAGTATAGTATAGCTTAGTATAGCAAAGTATAGTATAGCAAAGTATAGTATAGTATAGCAAAGTATTGTATAGTATAGCATAGTATAGCATAGCATAGCATAGCATAGCATAGCATAGCATAGCATAGCATAGCATAGCATAGCATAGCATAGCATAGCATAGCATAGCATAGCATAGCATAGCATAGCATAGCATAGCATAGCATAGCATAGCATAGCATAGCATAGCATAGCATAGCATAGCTTAGTATAGCAAAGTATAGTATAGCAAAGTATAGTATAGTATAGCAAAGTATTGCATAGTATAGCATAGCATAGCATAGCATAGCATAGCATAGCATAGCATAGCATAGCATAGCATAGCATAGCATAGCATAGCATAGCATAGCATAGCATAGCATAGCATAGCACAGCATAGCACAGCATAGCACAGCATAGCACAGCAAAGCACAGACAGCACAGCACAGCACAGCACAGCACAGCACAGCACAGCACAGCACAGCACAGCACAGCACAGCACAGCACAGCACAGCACAGCACAGCACAGCACAGCACAGCACAGCACAGCACAGCACAGCACAGCACAGCATAGCATAGCATAGCATAGCATAGATATATTATATAGATACATAGCATTTTTACAAAAATGACCTCATACGTACTGTTTCTGAGATAATCGATGGTTTTTGAAAAAAATTACGAATATTTTCCGGATTTTTGCGCTTTAATATTTTGAAAGGCATTCTTTGCACAAAAATAGCCGAATTTGGGCTTATCAGACGCGTCTTTTTATTTTCTACACACGTGTGTTTACTGTGTTTCTATTTTATTATTATTTATGCCTACCAACTAAATAAACACATTTTTTTTTTTTATATTATTTATTTCCTGAAATTGTGAGAGTAGAAAGCCAAAAAAATAAATATAGTCTATTTATTACACCACTGAATTTTTTGTGTTGAATTTTTTTGTTATTTTTAACATGAAATTCCGGTTACGTAATTTCAAACCCAATTTGGGGTTTTTAGGGTTAGGTCCTAAAGCCGAGTTTTTGAGTTTAACGTCTTTGTCTGCCAGAAAAAATGATGCCTATGACGTCAGATTTTTGATTGGACCTTTGTGTCCAAAGTTATGGACCTTCAAAAAATCGGGTATTTAGGGTCCGCCTCGCTACTTAGTAACTCAAGTTACTATGTACCTACGAGTCTTAAAATACTAAATGACCTATCGTTGGATAGCCAGTGAAGCTAACTATTTTTGCCTGGATTGACCTGGGACAAAATGTTTGAGGAGCCGGGTATTTCAGGTCGTCAAAATCTTAAGACCTAACTTAGACTATAATATAAACTAAATTTCCTAAACCACAGCCTTAAAAAATCTGAAAAAAAAATTACTAAAATTTAAAATGAGCTTTACTACCTCGAGCCAAAATTTGGGCGTGGTAGGGGGTGGTTTTCACCCTTCTTTATTTCTATTTAAAAGTATTTCTCACTGATTTCAAAAGTAAAAATCTAAATATTTTTTTGTAATTTTTTTTGGGTTAAAGGTCTGGTTTAGGAGATATGACCCGGGATCGGGTACCCCGTGCCACGAGGTTTTTGGGTTTTTTGGCCTTATCCCGGCAAGTTCAACCTAGCAAAGCATAGCATAGCATAGTTCAGTTTAGTTTTATTTAGGTTATTTCAATTTAATTTATATACTTTATTATTTTTATATTGTAGAAAACCTAAAAATAAATTACAAATACAATTTTGAAAAGTGAAATAAACAATTTACGGTTCTGCGCGCCGCGACCGAACTCAGCTAATCGCCAAAACACCAAGTACACCAACACTATGCTTATCCTGTGTGTTATTGCTCCTTGCCGCTTTACAAGGTCGAGTGCGCGAGTTGTGTACACTTTAGCTGCGCGCGACTGCCGCGCTGCCGTGGTTGTGTTTCACACTAATGCGGGTGATGCGAGACGCGCGGGTGAAATCAGAAATTTTTCTGGCCTTATACCCAGTCTTCAAGGCTAGAGTGAATAGATTTCTTCTAGATCAACGACTAGATAGTGTGGCATAAAAATTAAATAATACTTATGGTGTCACGTTTCACCTATGGCGGGAAATTCAAATTTCAAATAGTTTTTTGGTCCTAGTAGCTAGGTCGGGTAATTATTTTAAGATAACCATTGATGTAAGTAAATAGGGGGAAGAAACGGGACGAACTTCTTGACGTGGACCGCACAAATCGGGCTCCCGGGCACAATCGACTTCAGTCACAATCGAACTGTCGTTTTGATAGCACGTGAATTACTTGTCAAAATTGTGTGATATAAAGCAGCAAAAATTACTTCTTGCGTTTTCACAAGGTGCACCAGCAGTTCGAAGACAAAAAACAAGTTTAACGGCATTACTTTTCACTCATAAATACTTAAAAACAATTAAATTTAATTAATTAATATTCTTTAAATGTCACTTCTATGGTGTACTGTAGTGTCTAATGGAACGACGAAGTTGACGTTTACAGTGTAGATGTCAACGTCGCCGCTGAATCGAGCTGAAACAGAGCCATATTTTTTGGGTACAATGTTTGGATGTCAAGCGTCTTCCTTATTAAAACAGTCATTGAAGATAACACAGTGTTTGCGCATATTGTTGACTATTTTTTACATTATTACAACTATTTATTAGTAACGCATCATATTATTTACGTTTATCAATAAACCGTTTGAAACAGCAAACATTTGTTGATTGACAAAAGTAATAATGTGCATTAGAGATAAATAGCTGTTCATGATTTTGTAAAGAATAATAATCAATGTGCGCAGACATCATGATCGTTTACAATAATTACCCGGCCTAGCTACAAGGACAAGAAAACTGTTTGAAATTTGAATTTTCCGCCATAAGGGAAACGTACCACCTTAATTTGAAAAATTTGCGCTTCAAGTACAACAACTCACGGCGTGAGTCTCATGCACATTGCACAAGTCAGCGTGTGACTGAGTTCACTTCATTTTGTGTTTACTAAAGAGTCTGTATCTTTGAAAAGGCTTTTGGTTCGGTCGTGATGAAGCCAAAAGAACTAAAATATATTCATAGCAAAAATCTGTTCTTTTTGTCAGTCTTCTAAAAGCTAATGAAAAAGCTCGATTAGTCAAATCAGTGGACTTAGCATTTTAATGAGAAAACTCAGAGTATCGTTTAGCAAGATCGATCGTTTTTTTGCTTTGCATTAAAACTACTATCATTTTACGGTTTTGCCCGTAGCATTTTTGCATATTCTGATTTTTGTCCTCTATTAGTCACGTTTACATACATTAAATTTTGTCACGTTTACGTATACTTACATTTTGTCACGTTTACGTACACTATATTTTGTCATGTTTACGTACACAATATTTTGTCACGTTTACGTATAATTACATGTTGTCACGTTTACGTATACTTAAGTTTTGTCACGTTTACGTACACTATATTTTGTCGTTTACGTACACTACATTTTGAAACGTTTACGAACGTATGAAATGTTAACGTGGTCAACATTTTATTGGGGCGTCCTGCTAGGTTTGCCGTGTAGCATGGCCAGAGGGAGAATGGAAAAAATAAGTTCGTCTTACCACCGGTGAGCCGACTAGTCCAAGTTACCAAAGCGTGGGAAATTTTGTCGAGTGTCATTGACTGTTTTCTATGGAATAGCTGATATTTGTTTCGCGATTTCAGAGTTGGTCCCTTAATACATTATACATCATCATTTCAGCCATAAGACCCACCCCCCTTTAACCTCCACACTGAACGACAGCCTGCCTTTTGCATCCGATGCCCGCGACTCTCACAATGTCGTCGGTCCATCTAGTGGGAGGCCTCCCTACGCTGCGTCTTCAGGTTCGTGGTCTCCACTCCAGAACCTTTCTTCCCCATCGGTTATCGGTTCTTCGAGCGATGTGGTCTGCCCATTGCCACTTGAACTTGCAAATTTTAACAGCTATGTCGGTGACTCTGGTTCTTTGACGAATATCCACGTTATACATTATACACACATGTATAATATACACAAACAACTTCAGCGCATTGTAACTTCCCCGTTTCACCCTGGGTAAAAAACTCATACACGACAAAATTGGTGGGCTTTTATGTGACGTGAACCCCGCCCTATTCAATAAACATTGTCCAGTAATGAATGGTGGCAATAAACCGGCCGGTAACAGCACCGTTGGGCGGGATAACGACTCGAGCCTTTTAAATGCATATTTGTAGTCAGCTGTTGAGATAGTTTATTGCAATGAAACCTCGACTGATTTATCTAGCTAGTAGAATGAGTAAGTAGCTAATAGATGAAAATGCGGAATGAGCCTTCGAACAAAATAAAATGAATGGACGGGCCATAATCATTGACCTTACTCAGTAAAAACGAGTCAAAACAGTCGGAAATATACTTCAACGCCTAATTATAACCATGTTAAGTATATTTGTTACAAAAATTGCGGGTTTTTGTTGTGTATTTACACTTTGGGAAAGCACACGAAGGCATAATTTTGTCAAATGTTTCGTTATTATTTTATAATAGACTTGTGTCGCACTTCCTACGGCTAGAGACCGACTGTAACAAAGTGAGCGCCGGCGCTAATTTTGTTATCTGCAAAAATGCTCTTCTTCTGGGCCCGTCCAATCATTGAATCAAAATGAATGGACGGGTCCATTCATTTTATTTTGGTCGAAGGAATGAGCTACGTGGTGTTTCCGAGAACCTACAACATGGGGTTCTTGAAAAGGCGAGTTAATAGAGTCCTTAAGGGTCGGCAACGTATTTGTGATGCCTCTGGTGTTACAAGTCATCATCATCATCACCATTTCAGCCATAGGACGTCCACTCCTGGACATAGGCCTCCCCCATCGATCTCCAAAAGGGCCGGTTGGAATCGGTTTGGATCCAACGTTTCCCTGCAGTCTCTTTTAGGTCGTCTGTCCATCTTGTGGGTGGACGTCCTACGCTGCGCTTGCCGGTCCGTG
Source organism: Agriopis marginaria (assembly GCA_932305915.1). Classification (NCBI taxonomy): domain Eukaryota; kingdom Metazoa; phylum Arthropoda; class Insecta; order Lepidoptera; family Geometridae; genus Agriopis; species Agriopis marginaria. Next base: position 10,610,192 of record OW029914.1, on the reverse strand, counting down.
GTCTCCATTCCAGAAACTTTCGGCCCCATCGGCCATCTGTTCTGCGTGATATGTGCCCTGCCCACTGTCATTTCAACTTGCTAATCCGGTGTTACGAGTATCCATATTCAAATTCAAAATTCATTTATTTCGGGCTTGATAAGCCATATACGAACATAAGCAAATTATCCATTAGTAAAACTAATAGATATACAAATTTAGAATAACAAAAAAAATACATGCGACGGTGACTGCTTACCATCGGCGGCCCGCCTGCTTGTTTGCCACCTATGGCACAAAAAAAAATATAGGCTATAACCTACAACTATAATCATTCAGGCTGTCGTCATAAAAGACTGTCATTCAGTGTGGAGTTCGAAGGGGGTAGCCTATGTTCAGCAGTGGACGTCTTCTGACTGATGATGATGAATATAGGATGAGTCATCATCATCATCATAATCAGCCTTTTAACAGTCCACTGCTGGACTTTTAGCCTACCCTCGAAAGGGTGATTGGGCCATATCCACCACGCTGGCCCAGTGCGGATTGGTGGATTCACATACGGCATTGAATTTCTTCTCCGTACGTATGCAGGTTTCCTCACGATGTTTTGCTTCACCGAAAAGCCAGTGGTATGAAAATCCGTACATACACTCCAAAGAGCTCATTGGTACGGGCCCGGGGTTTGAACCCGCCACCTCACGCTTTCAAGTCTAGCGAGCTCCCAAATGGGCTACCACGGCTATAGGATGAGTACAATTATTTAAATATAAGACACGTACTCTGCATCTTTCTTATTTATTCAAGATTATCATTGTAAAACATAGCGTATGGCACTCAAGAATAGTGTAGCTTTCTACTATAGTGAAAGAATTTTTAAAATCGGATCAGCAGTTTCGGGGTTAAAACAGACCAAACAAACTTACAAATTTACTAACTTCACCTCTTTATAATATTAGTGTAGATAATAAATAAATTTAAATTTGAATACGATGTCCAATGTTGTTTGATGTCCAATGTCCTCCTTTCGGTGGAGCAACACCGTCCGCGTAGCCCTTCCCAACTTCGAACTTCAAATATCGTTAGTTAACACAACACTTTCAAGTTGTTAAGTAATTAAAGTAGAATCGTACTTCAAATTTAACCCAAATCTAGCGCAAACCTTTAATTAAGGTTGTGGTCGGATCTACGGTCGCTGTGGCCAAAACATCCCTTAACCTCCATTAGTCTAACGACTAGGGGGTAACGGGACTAATGGATAACGACTAACGTCTAGCCCAGTGGTTCCCAATTAGTGATACGCGTACTCCTAGGGGTATGCGAAGTTGCATCAAGGGGTACGCGACGCGCGGCAATATCTTGACTAAGATAATTTTATCAGTAACCAGTTTTAATTATTTATTTATTTATCATTCCTGCAATAAAGGCAGGTGCGAACCAGTTGCACTCTGGTCTGGTGCAGTCGCAGTTTGTGAGGACCAGTAAAGTTTTGAATTCTATGGAAGACGTCACACCGTATGCAGTCTGTTTGTAGTCCGTCTGCATCCAACGGACCGTATACAGCGTGACGTCTTTCCGTATTTCATATAATTTCATACTTTACTGGTTCTCATAAACTGAGTCTGCACTGGACCGGACTGCAAAAGGATTTGGTATGCTTGAGCCGAGCTCGAGGGGTACGCGAGTTTGCGGTCTTTCTTGAAGTGGTACGCAAGAAAAACTAATTGGGAACCATTGGTCTAGGCCTAATGGATTTAAACTGTCCTTGTATAACAGTTCAAGGCAAATTTGCAATTAGAAGCATTGCCATTCAGCGTGGCAATGCCGCCGGCATGCTTGGTATGCTGCTGGTAGGTTTACGGCATCATAATTTACTGAGCTGGGGCCGGTTTGTGGCAAAACTCAAACAGTTTTTAACTGACTTCCAAAAAGTGGCGGTTATCAATTCGACTGTATGTTTTTTTTAATGTATGTTTGTTACGCGATTACTCCGCCAATTTAGAATTGTTTTTGATGATTCTTTTTTTGGTTGGTAGGTCTTATCTCATAGGTGGTCTCATACATTTTTTGTCAACATTGATTCAGCGCTTTTTGAAAAATCTACAAAAAACTACGAAAAATTACGATAAGCAACGAATTCAATGTACATTGCACAGTGCCACCAACTTAGCTGTTAAGTTGGGCAAAATTGGAACTACAGTTATTTCTTAGTGAATTTCATACTTTGTTCTCCACTAGCGACGCTGTCAACTGAACAGCAAACATAGAGAAACTGTTCCTACAACAGAACTTCAAAAAAAACAAAGTGTCTCCATGGCGACTGGGCCCTGTTGTTTTTCGTTAAATTTTTCAAGACCTTTTTGAAATACAAAGTATTTCAGTCGTAATATTCAGTTTGTAAATGTAGGTATATAAAGTCATGAAGTCGGTTCTTTTTTTTCTAAAAATTATAATTATTTAACTTCAAATTTGTGTGTATAGATCTAAATGTGTGTGTGGATTTTTGTTACTAAATAAAATATTGTCAATTGTTTTTTTTTTATTTTTATTTAAGGATCAACCAACAGTATACAACAAAATATAAAACTACAGAAGTATACAGAAAAAAATTGCTAGTTATATACAAGGATCGTTTACCACGGATTATATACTAATAGATATATCATCATCTCAACCATAGGGCGTCCACTGCTGGACATAGGTCTCCGCCATTGATCTCCCAAAAGAGCCGGTTGGAAGCGGCCTGCATTCAGTGTTTCCCAGCGTTTCCCTGCGGTCTCTTTTAGGTCGTCTGTCCATCTTGTGGGTGGACGTCCTACGTTGCGGATACCGGTCCCCCATTCCAAGAAATTCCGAGAAATGTTACAGTTCCTTAGGTATTGACTAAGCGGGAAACCGCGGAGCGCAGCTATACTAGCTACGCTCCGTAATAATATATAGAATTAATTAATATAATAAACGTATCATATAAAGTAGTCGTAAGTATATCTTTTGGCACAATATTACACATTTTATGACAAGGGTGCGTCATACGCTCGCCAATCTTCGTGAATGTTTATTAAAGGAAAGATCTCATAAAAATGCCATAAAAACATTGACTAATATGTCGTATAAGTATATACAAAATAGCTCATACAAATTGGAGCAAACTGGTAACAGAATGGAAGCTTCTCCATCGTCATCATCGTCAGCCTGTATCGACTCACTGCTTGGTATAGAGCCTTCTCTCTCATGCGTCAAACTTTTCTTGCTCTCGGGCCAATCTTGTCTATATAATTATTATTAATAGAATTGAATGTAGAATATTTTTTATTGCCAGAAGTAAAACATAACATTAATTTTTACATAGAAATAGCAAACACCAGGTACTTATTGTCTAAATAGAATTGACGGCGAGCCTCAAACTAAGCACGAGGCCTGTATCTTGAGGCTCGAATGCAGTTATACAAAACAATAATACCTATGTAGGGAAGATACTTGCGTTTTTATACAGACCTTAACGTTACCTTACCTTACGTGTTTAGACCAGGGTGTAAGGTGAACACTCTCGAAGCCAAAAGAAGGTAATTGTACTCATCATTATGAACAACTTTTACTATGGGACCAACCAAAGAGTGTTCCCCTTACACCCCGTATAGTATGTAAAAAAGGCATATATCTATACTAATATTATAAAGAGGAAAGATTTGATTGTTTGTTTGTTTGTTTGTTTTTTTCCTGGGCAAGCGCCTTTATTAACTAAACAAAATACAAGCTAAAACTAAAACTACAAATACAGTTAGACTGCCCATAGACCGTTGAAAGTCTAAAGACAATCCAAATGCTCAAGCCCACTACCAGTTAGCAGCGTACCCAGCATGCTTGTTGTTTGTTTGTTTGCATTGAATAGGCCCCGAAACTACTGAACCGATTTTAAAAATTATTTCTCTGACGGGAAGCTACACTATCCCCGGGTGACATAGGCTATAATCTATACCCGTGCGAAGCTGGGGCGGACCGCTAGTTAAGGGTCCTGTATACCCTCTGCAGCTCTCTCGCTCGCACATTTTCACATTATTGAAGATATAAAATCAATGAGTGTGAATTTCCAAAAAGTAACAAAATCATGTCATGGTGTCTATCGTAACATTACAAACAGTCCGCTCTGTACTACCTATTAACGGCTGTACCTTTCGAACCGTAATAGATAGACAGTTGAAATAATAATAAATTAATAGTTCGTATAAAGATAGAAACAATGAACCAATAAACTAGGGTAGAGCTAGCTATTCTCATTGAAGAGAGATAAGCCGCCGCTATAGTGCTTTCCGGTGTTACTCACAAGAATCACACCCCTAGCACATAATATTATACCTAATAGTACAACACTATAATAGCAACTGAACTCGGTCAAAGCATTTATTTGCTGCAATAACGTTGTAAAAAGCTGGATAAAACAGGCATCGAAATTGCACCTTTAATTTAAGTTTTAATTTTACTTGTAATTTTTATTGAATAAATAAGTTCTGATGTAGTTATTGAAAAAAAAATTAAGTATACCAGAGACTCAAAAGTCCTTCTGAGACCAAAAAACTATAAAATATATAGGACTTTCACGTCATTAAAAAAATATTTTGAGCTGTTTTCTCACGATTTTTTCATTCACAGTTTTAGAGCGATGGCATTGAAAACTGAACTTACATGATTAATTTTAGTACTAATTAAGTCATTGGTGGTATTTGTGTTTATTATAATTCTTATTTGGCAACCAGTTTCAGAAGCAGAGTCATTCTTCATTTTGCGTGATGCAATATTTCAGACACAAAATAATACAACAAAATTAATAAACTTATTTTTTATCCCGTTGGAAGAGACACAAAAAAGAAAAGTACTGAATAAAAATCGGTTCAGCCGTTTGGAAGCTACGATGCCACAGACAGACATACAATAGACAATATTTTACTTGTAACAATAATTAGAATTTTTAGAAAAAAAAGAACCGACTTCATGACTATACCTACATTTATAAACTGACACTAAAAAGTAGAAAATATTGTTTAATATGACGACTGAAATACTTTGTATCCATGGTCATGAAAAATTTAACGAAAAACAACAGGGCCCGGTCGCTTTGGAGACACTTCTTTGTTTTTTTGAAGTTCTGTTGTAGGAACAGTTCTTCTATGTTTGCTGTTCAGTTGACAGCGTCGCTAGTGGAAAAGAAAGTATGAAATTCACCAAGAAATAACTGTAGTTCCAATTTTGCCCACCTTAATAGCTAAGTTGGTGGCACTGTACAATGTTTACATTGAACATTGAATTCGTTACTTATTGTCATGTTTTTGTAGATTTTTCAAAAAGCGATGAATCAATATCGATAAAAAAAATTATGGGACCACCTATGAGATATGACCTACCAACCAAAAAAAGAATCATCAAAAACAATTCTAAATTGGCGGAGCAATCAGGTAACAAATATACATTAAAAAAAAACATATAGTCGAATTGATAACCGCCTCTTTTTGGAAGTCGGTTAAAAATACACACACACGCACTTTGAGCTACACACATATTTAAGGTTAAAAAATGTTGGATTTTTGCCACATCATACAGATACACAGATACAAACTTTAAACTTATAACACCCCTATTTTTGTGTCGAGGCTAAGAGAAAGTACACGCGGGTGAAAACGTTTACCACCTTAATCTTACGTGAGTAATTCCCGTATAATATATATAAAATGTTTACCACCTTGTTAATTAATAAAATAAAGTAATAAATTGAATCGCCTCAACATAAATCGCAGGATCATAACTAACACGTTGTTTATGGAAGCATTAGCAGCTATCACCCCGCAGAGCCGCACAGCCGGCGGGCGGTCTGTGCAAACAACTCACGGCGGCTGTGCTAAATATTATCTCCTTTTTAAGGTTCCGTACCCAAAGGGTAAAAACGGGACCCTATTACTAAGCCTACGATGTCTGTCTGCCTGTCCGTTTGTCCGCCTGTCCGTCTGTCCTACCTAAGAACCGTAATAGATAGCCAGTTGAAATTTTCACAGAATAAGAAAATTTCAACTTACCATCTATTACGGTTCGAAAGATACGGCCGTTAATCGGTAGGACAGACAGACAGACAGACCGACATCGTAGGCTTAGGGTCCCGTTTTTTACCCTTTGGATATGGAACCCTAAAAAGAATAATTACACAAACATAATAAAAACCCTCCTTTTTTCCTTTTTTTAAATCAGTTAAAATAAAATAAAAACAAAAACTTGTTATATCCTATTGCGAAAGATGCCATTTTCCCTCACTTTCATCAAATATGTCTAGGACCTACACCTTTATCAAATAGATTTTTGTGTACCTACAATAAGGAATGTATTTAGTAATCTCTATCTCTTCTCTTCTCTATCTCTACATAGTATAGTATATAAGATATAGTATAGTAAATTAAAGTCGCTTCCTGCGTCTGTCTGTCTGTATGGCTGCTATATAACTCCTCCTAAACCACGCTACGGATTTTGATGCGGTTTTCACCACCAGTTAGATAAATTTTCACGAAAGGTTTATATATATAACTAGCGACCCGCCCCGGCTCCGCACGTAAATTACAATCGTGCGAAGCCGGGCGGGCGGGTCGCTAGTAGTATATTGAAAATAATAGTAATCATAAGCTAGATAAGAATAACACTGTACGTATAAATAGGAAGTAAGTAGAATGTAAGGGATATATACATTTATTTAGGTATATTTTATGTACACCAGCGAACCGTTTTTCAATTTCTTTAGTCCTGTCCATCAAAAGGTTGCCTAGAAGAAATCGCTTTAGGCGATAAGGCCGCCCATTATACTGCCGTATATTTGTTTTTTATGTTAGTTTAAGTTTTATTTGTATTTTCGGTGTGTAGAAATATTGTATTGTATTGTATGTTATCCGGAAAAAAAAAATTAAGATTTTTTTGTCTTACTAAAAAGAAAACAAAGCTTCCATTATAATGCTTGTCGCATCTTATCACCGGAGCTGACAAAATGCAAAACCGAACGCTCCGAAAATTAGGTGTTCGGGAACATTGAAAACTGACATACAACGCTTAGGAAGAGAGCACAGTGAGGGGTTTTTCTTTTTTTGCCGACTTCAAAATGTAGGAGGTTATCAATTCGACTGTATGTTGTACTTTATATTCATTCATTTTAGTCATAGGACGTCCACATATTATTGTGTATTTTACACACATTGCCCGCTGCGCATTCGGCATTGTATAGAATACCTAGGCAAAGTATAAAATAAATAATATTTCATACATTGCCTGAACGTTTTAGGCATTCTATACATTGCCTAGGCATTGTATAGAATACCTGAATTATACACATTGCCGGTAACATATACATTGCCTAGGCATTGTATAGAATACCTGAATTATACACATTGCCGGTAACATGTATACCATTTTTTTTTTTGTTTTAATTACAATTTATTATTATAAATGTAAAACTTTATTGTGCTTGTTTGTTAGTTCACACAGCAACAGATCAACGACTTGATTTTATGCATATACATAGTTAATAATAATAAATAATTATTCGGGTCATTTTTGCACACACGATCATCTGACCCCAAACTAAGCAAAGCTTGTAATATGGCTGCCAGAGACTGATATACATACTTATACATTTTTAAATACATATTTAAATAGATAATAACACTCGGATATAGAACAAACACAAACATTCATCACATGAATGTTTGTCCTAGGTGGAAATCGAACCCACGCCCCCTAGTGCAATCCAGGTTCACTACGAACGTAAGGGTCGGAGAGTTATACCGTTATACGACATTTTATCCCGTACAATTTCCGGTGCAGGAATTTCCAAGCGTCAGCATAGCGGGCACAGCTATTCTAAATGTAATTATTAACAAAGATAAAACACTTTCTCTCAGTTTACTGTGGCATTCTTATCAGTATAGATAACAAGTCGGGATGTAACAAGTCATGCGGGTGACGTTTCCAATTTAATTCTCATTGTATTGCGATCTTCGAAAACTTTACGCTGATAAGGAAGTCTTTGGGATGTTCGCTTTTACAGTATTTATGTCATAACGTCAACAACGTTGTTGTCGTTTCGACAACAATTGATGATTTACAACAGTGGGGTCTCAGTTTCTACACCAACATTTTACAGGGTTATACTAAAGTTATATGATTATTTACGGGATATTTACCGTGGTAAGGTTGTGGAATGAAATCCCGTAAATAATCATATAACTTTAGTGAACAACCGTGATAGTTTAAACAGTTTTTTACAGGGTTATTTTTGATATACCAAAAATCTCGTACAGGTTACAGAGTTTCCCCCTGCGCTGGCAATCGGCCAGAATCTAGTCCCCTGTGTCATACAGTATAACACCTTTGTTTCATTACTTTTATTAATTCTTGTTTTTCTTCCACAGAAAAATTAATTTTAAATTGTGCCTCAATAGGGTTTACCTTACGCCGTCTCAAATAACAAAGAACTCTGAGGGCTAGGCAAATTAAATGTATATTAATTTTTGTTTAAAGTTGTGATATAAAAATATTAGGTGATACGTGATATATAAGTAGGGAAACTGCTTGCGAAAGGTATTTTGTGTTTTAAAAATAACCTTGTATGTATAATATTTTTTAGTAAGTATGTATTGTTTTGTTAAAAGTCACGAAACAAAAGTTGTTAAATGTAGTTTGTAGAGGAGCTGCCTACGAAAGGTTTTTGGTGTAATAAAAATAACCCTGTATATGTTTTTTGTTTGTTTGTATTTATTGTAAAAAGTCACGAAAACAAAAGTTGAAAAGTATGGCAGGCATGTAAAGAAGCTACCTGCAAAATATTTTTGGTGTATTAAAAATAACCCTGTATATGATATACTCGTACTTTATCGAGTGAAGCGTTTCAAACTACTTACCTACTCTAGTCAGCTCATCAAAGGTCGAGATAAAGCGCCGCCTACTTTTTCACTGTGATGAAAAACGACGGACAAGGGTGAATTACTGGTACTGAGAGGGTTCTCTAGTATTTTTACCTATTGTTGTTTACGTGCGCTGTCGTGAAAACGATGGATATAAAGTTATATGATTATTTACGGGATATTTACCGTGGTAAGGTTGTGGAATGAGCTCCAGATATTTCGGCGCATTTACATGCACCATGTTAACGTATATATAAAGTTTGATGAATCAATAAAACACGATATTATAACATTTACAAGCAAAATTACGTACGTAAAAAAAAAGAAGTTAGAAGTTATGATTTAGTTCTTTATTTTAGTTTAAGGTTTTTTATTAGTTTTAATATTATTTTCTATTGTCTTGTATAAGCATGCATGGACGAACATTAAATGTGGGATGAGGCGTAGCCATGGCCAGCATACGAGAGTCCAAATGATTGCTAACAAGTTGTATAGTACTTTTTCAAACATTACTTGGGTATTCACGTACGTAATTTTGCTTGTAAATGTTATAATATCGTAAAAATATACGAAAACATTTCTAATTTTCATTCATTTTTAATTTTCAGATTTCAATAAAACTTTGCCTAGCTTCCAAGCATTTAAAAAACATTTCCAGGTGGCCATCGCGTGTACTTTGAGCCAGTCTCAGGTCATGCCGTAGCCATTTGGAAATGTCAATAATTTTTTGTCTGTAAATTCTAGCATAACCTCTGTTTATTCGCCTTTCTTGATGGAAAAGTTGATTCACTTTTCCCATTAAAATATTGTACACACATAAGTATCTACAATATATTATTAGAGAAAATAACAACATCGAATAACGTATTTGTGACGCCTCTGGTGTTACAAGTATCCATAGGCGACAGTGACTGCTTACCATCAGTCAAAGGAAATCAAAACCTAATTAGGGGCACATTAATTCCATGTTTGAGAAAACTAGTTTTTAGCCAATCGCTTTGTTATATTATCTCAATATTTTATTCTTACCTTGTGCTCAGAATAAAATAATAGTAATATTTTTTATCATGAAGTGGTGTTATTGCAATAACATTTAAATAGTAAATAATACTTATAGAATGACCTGTATACGTTGAATTTTAAACGTTTTTGTATATCTCAGCCCACGGAACTCTAAAAATAAGCTCTCAGAGATAAAGGTGTCGTATTATCAGAGTTCGGAAATGGCTCGAATTAACGAGTCGAAAGAACCGAAGTGAGCCGAAATAAGCTGAAAATCGACGATGAGAACTCGCAGGTGGCTCGGGGCTTTGGAAATAATTATTTTAGAAAAGCAACATAATCATCACAGATTATATTGTTAAGTGCGATATACCACCTATATAGTTGACGTGACAAGTGATATTATGACAAATATTCATAGTGTACAAACACATTGAAGGTTTTTTTTCATAATAGGCTTGCGTTTGACTACCATCTCGCATGATGTTTAGCGATGATGCCTAGAAGCCTAGAAGAAACCGATTCACTCGTCATCACTTAGCAGAACAACTATAACCAAAAAACACTTGACTAGTACCATGATCAAAGAAAACAAGGTCTTCTACTCTGGCAGTTGTCCCAGAATTACGTCACTGTCCAGTTGGCACTTTATCCAATCAGCTGTTACGTGGTGTATCGTCATCTCTCTCGAACCTGTTGTAAATTGACATCATGACATCGTTGCGGGACGCCCACATGGAAATTTTTTCTCGGATTGCTATACCTGGCGGAGTGTATTATTATACCATGACTAGTACTACTCACGATGCAATATTTAGCGGCTTGCGGACATGTCTCGAGACGCGCGGCGCTGCGGTTGTTACACGGCGTTATGGAGCCCACGCCGTCACTGTACTGACCGCACTTCCAGCATTTTATGGCGCTGGATGCAGCACACATTGCCAAAAACACTACGAATACAGCACAACGTGTTGTGGAGCACATCTCTGGGGACAACAGAAAACTATAATTAGCTAAGTATTTGTTTAAAATGGTAATAGATCCTTCCAACAAAATAAAATGAATGGACGGGCCCAGAAGAAGCGTATTTTTGAAGATTACAAATTGAGCAGTCGGTCTCTAGCCGTAGGAAGTGCGACACGAGACTATTTTTACATGATAACGAAACATCTGACAAAATTATGCCTTCGTGTGCTTTCCCGAAGTGTAAATACGCAACAATAACCGCTATCTATTATTTGTAACAAATGTACTGTATGGTTATAGGTGTTAGGTGTTGAAGTATATGTCTGACGGTTTTGACTCGTTTTTACTGAGCAAGTTCAATGGTTATGGCCCGTCCATTCATTTTATTTTGGTCGAAGAATAGATCTACGTGTGGCCACCAACTTGCTTTATGGTGTGTTCGAGGAAAGACAAAATCGATAGTTGATACTTATTGTAGTTACGAAGGTAATTGATGGTTAAACGAATTTACCAAATGAAGTTCGATTGACACCTAGAGCCTCTCAGCCAGCCCAGGGACACTCAGCATGCGCAGAGAAGTTGGGTCTCTTTGTATCTTTTATCGCATTTACAACGGGGAATGTTGAGAACTGTTCGATCTGATGCTCTAGAATCACGGTTTTATCATCGCACCAGCTGTCACCGCCTGAAAGTTCATCCACATATCTTAGATCGGTGGAAATCGCACACGGTGCGTTTTACGCGACCTTTTGTGCCTCACACCTACAGTTTGTGGAATGAGCTCGATCCTGGCGTTTCCGAGTAACTATAACATAGGGTTCTTCAAAAGGGCTGTTAATAGAGTAGATATTTAAGGGTCGGCAACGTATCTATGATGCCCCTGGTGTTGCAGGTATCCATAGGCGACGGTGATCGCTTACCATCAGGCGGCCCATCTACTTGTTTGCTACCTATGGCATATTTTTTTTATCTTAAATAGTTTAATCTTCGATCAAGACTTGATCAAAGATTATCTTAGTACAGGGTTAATCGAAATTTTTATTAGCACCTGATAAATCAAGAGACTCCAAAATAACAGGCTCGGCTTCGTTTGGGGCCTACAGGTAACCACACTGTGCATGTAAGTACATACCTAAAATGTATTTCGTAATAAGGTCAAATTATTTAGATGTAAAACTGTATTTTATAAAATTACTAGCCGTTACCCGCGACTTCGTACGCGTAGATTTTCATCAAAATTTTCAACACCGTTTTAGATCGGACGCTTAGACCCTTTAATTCGGCCCTATTGCAAAATATTTTTAATGGACCTCTACACCCCGAAAGTAATCTAATTGCAAAATTTCAGCTTCGTAATTACAAAACTTTAAACAAAAGATTAAAACCCCCATTTTCCCGCCTTAGTCCGTCTTTTTCGAATTATACAAAAACAATTATACAGTATTTATTTATTTTAATCTATTAACCGGAACACCAAATTTCATGTCCCTAACATCAAAAACAAAGGACTTTGATACAAACTTTCAACCTCTATTTGCCCCCCTTAATTCGGCCCTTTCACAAAATCCTTTCTTACCGGACCTCTAAACCCAATAAGAAATCTACCTGCCAAATTTCAACTTTGTGGGTCGAGTAGTTTTCGAGATTTCGTGTTTAATGAGTGAGTAGATGAATTTTGCTTATTATATATATAAGATATTGGATTTCATTTCACTTATATCATGCGAACCGCTAGACTGCGCTGCCTGCATATATTATGTTTTACAATCTGTCTTCTAGACAAACGTGCTCCATCGAACGTAGACCGCATCAACGCCAAGAGTGGCAAGATAGCAGTAAAGCGCAAGTCAATTCAAATCAATTAAAAAAACAAACAATTGTGTATCATTCGATGCAATCTAATTCTACATTTTAGTCAATATTCCAGCGATGCGTACAGACATGAATACAATTTGTAGGTAAATTAAGCGCGAAGCATAAATCTCCGATAATATAATAGGCTACAGGACTAATAATAAAAAGCTGATAATAAAATAGAGTCGGTCACCGAAATCAAAATTGAAATATGTTCAAAATTAAGGAAGATATAGGCATTTTAATCTCTTTCTAGACAGAGTACACAATACTTACAAATGACGTCACTTGTAAGTACGCCATACAAACTCCATATTGACAACATTTTGCGGGAAAAGGACAAAGCGTACCTTCCTAATCCAACCGAAACTTCAAACGCCTATAATCACAGAACTTTATAAGCCGATTTCAATATATATTTTTAGTAAAGGTACATAATTTTGTTATATTTTTCACTAAGCCTGTTATTGTCCGGTATCCTATTATATTATATCCACTAAATTAATTAGATAACTAAATTGGTCGACATTTTCATTGTTTACCCTCTGTTTGGACGGACACAATAAATAAATAAACTTCCGCCTAAGATCAGGGAATCAATGGCCCAATGAGCAACAAGATAAGCTTCTATTAGCTTATTGCCATTCCATCTGATTGTTTGAGCAACTAAATAAACGTAAATGCGATACTGCTCTACAAATCTGTCAATTAGTGCCATGACGTGGGTTGACTAACCGCGAGTGGCATTCAAACATGGTGAACATGGACCAAAATATTTTTGTTTTTTTTTTGTTTTCTTGAATTTCCTCTGGTTTGTTTAACGAGTCACTTAGGGCGTGTTTTTTTAAATCTATAACAGTTAAGAAAAGTCCGGTCTCAATGTTTTTACAAGCTTTTATTTAACTTACAATGTACCTATGCCCCCGCTATGGACCCGGGTATGTCCTAAAACTGCGACCAGAGACACCGGAGGATGGGCAGCAGCGTCCTATTAGTACACGGTGAACGTACTGCGATCCCCAAGCCGCCTGCCAAGCGTGGGGATTATGGCAACACCCCTCTCTAAGAAGGAGGCCTTTGTCCAGCAGTGGACGTTTAATGGTTGCTGATGTGATGTGATGTGTACCTATGCTATGTTTGTTTGTGTGGAATCTTGGAACTCAATATTGAAGCAGATTATGTTCAACTGATTGAGCTGAAATTTTGTATACACGTTTAGTTTGGATGACAATGTTATTTGCTAAAGCTAAAAGTTTGTTTAAAAAATGTTTTTTTACTATTAACTTACATATTTTATCTCTTTCCGTAAAATCAATTATTATATGAAGTCGAATTATCGATATAGAAATTAGTATACAGAGTTACGCATTTAGATTGTACTAAGTCGTAAGGTCAATGTACTCATCACTATAAACATTTTATCTTATGGAACCAACCCTGAAATTTTCATACATTAGTCCAGTGTCAATGACCGTTTTCTATGGAACAGCCGATTTTTTCCCGCGATTTTAGGGTTACTCCCATAGTGAAAGTTGTTCATAATAATGAATAAGTACAATGACCCCTTTTCGGTTTAGTGGCTTAGTACAGTCTATATGTAACCCTGTATGTTTACGTATTATAATTGATTCTCATTCATTTCAAATTCACAGCCATTAATTTTATCAAATCGCTGTAATATGTACGTACATCACTTTAAAATCCACAAATCCTATCCCAACTTTAATTAGACCAATGTTTGGACAAACGCGTTCGTTAAGCGAACAAACAGGGCTGCCACGTAAAGCCGGCTGCACACTCTTGGAAACCCAGAAACTGTTTATAGACCAGACAATAAACTATTAGGACTGATTATTTTTTATTATCTTACAAAAAGCTGACCATTTATAGAACCGAACACCAATAACAAAATTGAAATGTGTTCATAATTAAGGAAGATATAACTTTAATGGTTTAATAGACAGAGAGCGCATTATATTTACAAATGACGTCACATGTAAGATCGCCATACAAACTCCAAACTGACACTCAACTTGCTGGAAAGGGACAAAGCATCCCTTCCCAACCCAATCAAAAACTTTAAACGCTTATATTTAGAACATACTTTTTGAAGTAAAACTTCTTTAGGTACGTTGGGCAATTTTTGTGATGGGTAAAAAGCTCTTAACTCGCGTGACCATCATGCTCAGATACTCGTTCGGATAAAGTCGGCTCGAGTCGACTAAGGGAGCGAGAGATATTATAGCCAACCTTGATGAAGTTTTAACTTCTGTCGTGTATCGCACATTTTTTTTCCAGCTCAACGAGGGTGTGGAACCAGGTTTAGATAATAAATAATACAGTCTAAGGCTGGGCGCATGTTTGTCAGGCTGATAGCGTCAACCCTTAGGGTGGGTTCACTATATATTACGAGGACCTATTGGCTAATGTCACACGGTATTGCCCATAATTTTCTAAATTTTTTGCATAATTATAATGATCATGAATAAAGTTTTAAAAGACATAGTGTAATGCCCGTTTTAAAAGACCCTATAAGCATCTATCATGCTTAGGGTCTTTTAAAACTGGCATTACACTATGCTGGGAATTAGTATTAAATATGTATAATAAGTTACTACTTAGCGTGCTTACTTAATATTGCATAATGGCATTTATACAGTCATTTTTTTATTTATATTACACGGGAATTACTCACGTAAGATTAAGCCGGTCACTCCGACTATAGTTTCAACCGCATTAGGCAGTCTTTTTCAAGGTGAATGCACGCGCGCGGCTGCGTCTCGCTTGGCACTGATTATACAGACAGTTCAGATGTTTTATACAGACAGTTAAGACAAATTTGCAGCTCTAAATCACAGCACTACATTGCAGTATTAAATCGCAACATAAAAGCTTTGAACTAAATTGCAGCATTAAATACCATCACTAAACTGAAACACTAAAAATCTACAATGCATTAAAGACCCTAAGCATCCATAATGCTTAGGATCTTTTAAAACGGGCATCGCACTATGCTGAGAATTAGTGTTATAATTTAGGGATGGGATTTAGTGCTGTTATTTAGTTTAAGGCTTTAATGTTAGTGCTGCAATGTCGTGCTGTGATTTAGAGCTGCAAATTTGTATGGACTTGTCTGTATATGTTTTTTTTATTTATTAATGAATACCAACATGATGGAGACAAGGCACAAGAATTAAACTAAACGCCACCACATGTTGTTAAAAACCAACTCGCCAGTGCGTGTAATCCAGTATTAGAAATAAAAGTTCGCGTTCAAAATGTGTTCAAAATACTACACGCAGTGATACAGTGAGAGTGTTTTGTCGGGACTTAGGTTCGAGTTCCAGTGATAACCTTAGCAAAAGACTAAGAAAGAGGATAGAGTGTTTTGCCTGCACCTAACTTTTTAACTGTTCGACAACCACCCGCATTCTTCAGTCTTCCCGTTAACATTGAGCAACTGCATGATGGTGGAACTGCGCCGAAATATCGGGAGCTCATTCCACAGCCTCACCACGGTAAATATCCCGTAAATAATCATATTACTTTACGCTAAGTACTTACTTATTATACAGTGGTGTTCACAGATCATATTATTTATTATCTAAGGCTGTAGTCGGTAAGGTGTAGTCAATCGTCAAACCTGTCAGTAATACAATTTACCTCCGCAATATTCTAGTCCAAAGTAACTGCCTCCATACGTCCCCTGTCTGTGTCCCTTGTAGACTAAATGGTGTCATTTTCAGGATCATAAAACGTCCAAACTATCGACACGAGTAAAGTGACACCTACACCGTCATTAGGCGACGTTCGAGAACCCTAGCAGTTTATGACACCTTTATAGGACTGTGAAGACGGTAGTAAAAGAGGTCACAGTTTCATAGGAGAATTATGATACCTTTAAAAAAAACAAGGTGTTAGAAAGTATTGTTTATTGCTGACATAGTGTTCCATTGTATGAACAACAAGGTAAACCAACCAAAGAAAAGTAATTTCGTCGTTTTAGGGAGTTTGTCGTTTTTCTATTTTCGCGATATCAGGGTTGGTCCCTAAGAGAAAGTTGTTTATAATGGTGAGTGCATTGTAAACAACTTTTACTCTCTCATTAGCCGACAAAGCAAGACAAAAGTCAATGTAAGGTTATTATAAAGAATGTTTTTAAGTTTATGGTAGGTAACCCTTACCTACATTCGTTTATTCAAAGTTGCACACGCACAGATTACTGCCAGTTTAACTTTAAATTAGTGCATTGTGTGTTCACTAACTTATGTGCCTGCAATGTGAAAGTGTTTACATAGGCGTAGGCCTCCCACTAGATGGACCGACGACATAGTGAGAGTCGCTGGCATCCAATGGATACAAAAGGCAGGCTGTCGTTCAGTGTGGACGTTAAAAGGGGAGGCCTATGTTCAGCAGTGGACTTCTTCTGGTTGCTGCTGATGATTGATTGACAACAAACATAATATCTTCCGTTAATGTATTTTTTTATCAAATGTCTATTATCCTATTCCTATATAGAATACCTACATACTAGTTATGTAATCTATTATTTTTATCTATTTAAACTACAATAAGTTAACTGCGAGTTTACCAACATGCTTGTAAGTAATATGTTAAGATTATTAAATAAACATTGAGACCCGGGTATGTCCTAAAACTGCGACCAGAACCACCGGAGGATGGGCAGCAGCGTCCTGTAAGCACACGGTGAACGTACTGCGATCTCCAAGCCACCTGCCAAGTGTGGGGATTATGGCAACATCCCTCTCTAAGAGGGAGGCCTTGTTCAGCAGTGGACATTTAATGGCTGATGATGTGATGTGATTAAATAAACGATTGATTTATTGATTGAGTTTTAGTATTCATTTTAAGTGACATATTTTGTATGAAGTTATATGATTATTTACGGGATATTTACCGTGGTAAGGTATTGGAATGAGCTCCCGATATTTCGGCGCAGTTAAATGCACCATGTTCACGGGAAGACAAAATAATCAAACAACAATAATAATCATATAACTTTAGTGAACAACCGTGATAGTTTAAAACAGTGTTTTATATTTTGTATGGTTATTTAGGTGTATAATAAAGTGATATTTTATTGTTACTCGCGCCGTGTGTAGCGCGCATTATGGTTAGGTAATAAGCAAGTGAAACCTTAGAACATAGGTTTCAAAAAATACATTTCGCCACGGACAAAATCGTCCATGCATTTGTTTGCTCATCATAAAAAAAAAACTCTTTGACGTAATATTACAAGACTTAAATTAAAATTAAATAGGTACTATTGAGTCAATCTATTTCTTCCCCTTTTTTTAATCGATGTCTCAGTTTATAATTTTTTCTCTCTCTCTCCCTTTCTCATTTACTACACTTCACAACTTGCTCTTAAATTATCATAATATAAAATAAAATATAGTTTAAGCAAGACAAAGGAACCGAGCCTAAAGCAGAGCTGGGGCCTTACGGACAACTGCTATTGCGGCACCTAATCCGCTCAGTCCCGCTCAGTCCCGCGACCGCAAACCATATCTGGGCGCGACAAGGTTCACGTTCGCGTGATTTTCCAATTGGGCGGATTAGGTGCCGCAATAGCAGTTGTCCGTAAGGCCCCAGCTCCCCGCAAGCAGCCCGTTCACGAGCTGTTGTAAAAAATAGGTTAGACGCAGAGTTATTCATCCTGTTTCCTGTTACAATGCGAGTTCCACATTCATCGAGTCAGCAAACACGCGATAACAATAAATAATTCAATATTATAATAGCATGTTTTGTCGAAAACAACCTATTTGGTTTATAAGTCGGCTTACTTATGGTATTTGTTCAATCCCATCCTAATTCCTTGTTTTCGAACTGTTTTTCTTGTCATGGCGGGTAATTGGGTAGCCGATTTTATCAAACGAATTGCTAAGTAGATATGACATGTTCGATTATGGTAAGTAGTTCAATAAAAACTCGGGAGATTAGGAAATCAGAAATGAGATTATTCCACAAAGAACTTTTGTAGCGATGATAGCTTGAGTAGACAACCGGTGTTTCCACTTTTAGGAATTTCTCCCTTTTTTAGGGAAAATTACTAATATTAAGCAAGGTTTAGGGTCATTTTATTTCGACAGGGATTTAGGGAGTTTTGGGGAAAAATCTAACTTGTACACCTCTTTTGTTTATGGTAGGGGATCCCCTCAAACTCGTAATGAATGTAACCCATCTAGTTTTAGTGTCAACTAAAACACTACAACAACAACAACATCAACTGTGTTTTAGGTCACTATTAATTTGCTCCATGGCCGTAGTTACAAAAGACAGGAACAAAGTCGTATTGTACCAACCGTTGGTTTGTTATTAATTCTGCATTGCTAAAAAAATAATGAAACCCATAACGGCTTGCATTCAGCATTGCTAGCAAACTTTTATTCAATTGCATCGGCTTCAAATTAGGTATTTAATGCAAAAAAAATATTCAAAATTATATTTTATTCCTTACCCGCCCGCCCGGCTTCGCAAGGGTGTAATTTACGTGCGAAGCCGGGCGGGTCGCTAGTTATATATATAAACCTCCCTTGAAAATGTATCTAACTGATGGTGAAAACCGCATCAAAATCAGTTGCGTGGTTTAGGAGGAGTTAGCGGCTATACAAACATACAGACAGACAGACGCGAAAATCGACTTCAATTTATACTATGTAGAGAAGATGCGATTCATGCTCCCTAAACCAAAGAATTTAAATATTTTTGTAGGGAATTTTAGGGATAATATTATTAGACAAATTAGGGAAAAACCAAAATTGAAAGTGGAAACACTGCTGGACAACTCAAATACAATATTATAAGTATTCGGACCATTGATGTAAGTAAATAGGGGAAAACAGTCATTGATTCGGACACGTTTTAATTACAAGTTTTATTGACCGACCTCGAAAAAGGAGGAAAGTGTTCATTCAGCCCGTATTTTTATATTTTTTTCATTTTTAGAGTTCCGTCCCCAAAGGGTAAAAACAACAAGTGCGAGTCGGTGACTCTGTTCATTACCAAGTTATTATACGTGAGCGCCTGTAGCAAATTGCGTAGCAAATTACGTATACCACAATTTTGGAAGGCGTTTTAATAACTGGTAATTCGGTTACTTGGACAACCTTATTGTATTTTGTGGTGGTACGGAAACCTTAGTGCGCGAGCCCGACTCGTACTTGGCTGGTTTATTTATGTATGTACAGCGATTACGCTTTCTGTAAACCAATTTCCGAGTTTCTTTTTTTATCTTGTTGACTTCAAAATCCGTGTAAAAATATTATTATATTGTTCTTTGTAGTGGCACGTAGTGGCATATTAACTTAGAATATTTGTGTTTTGTGTTTTTTTTTTTAATAATTTATTTAAATTGCCCTGTTAGTATGTATGGTGTGTGGGACAAAAGTTATTATGATTATTTACGGGCTATTTACCGTGGTAAGGTTGTGGAATGAGCTCCCCACATATCAAAATATAAATGATGAGTACCTACAATTACCTTCTTTTGGCTTCCAGAGTGTTCCCCTTACACCCTGTATATAAATATAAATCTTGCATTATCCTCAACCGATTGAACTGGAATTTTGCATACACTTTTAGTTTGGACCTATATCGTCTGTGCAAGCGAGCTGCGTGCCGCCAAACTAATCTAAACTTTTTAGAGCTGAAATTCTCAAACAATACCTAATAAGAAATAAGAAAAGCCTAGATGCCTACCCTGCACCTTATCTCAGCAACATCCGGGTCTCGCATTGTTAGCGCGCACTCCACTGTAGTGGATCTCTCCCGGTTCCACCCGCGGCGAATCATTAGAACAATGCCGGAAATGTACTCAAAGAATGCATTTGAATCGCATTGCAAATGCAAAAGTTTGACATTTAAATCCAGAATTCCAGGCAAACATATCTTACACACTTAATTTTAAAGTTTTTTTTTTTCTATTAAATAAACGAAAAATAACATAAAATTAAATAATATAAATAGTTGGCCGTCACGGGACGCCCGGCAGATGGATGTGAAACATATTTTTTTTTTTTTTGGTTTGGAATTTGGCTAACGTTTGATCGCGATCTCGCCTGATGGAAAACGAAGATGCGGTCGAAGATGGAGCACGTATGCCCAGTAATAATAACCTATTAACCCTAGACATGACAGCATAAGAGAGCGTTATGTAGTTTGCCGTCAATTTGGTGCATTTTTGTTCAACATGTTTTCGAAATTCGCAAGAAAAGTAGCTGTTTCATATATGTATACATTTTGCCGGGATAAATTTTGTATGGAACTGCTGTTTTTTTGCGAATTCAGAAAACTTGTAGAACAAAATTCGTTAGTCTTGATGCACCAAAGTTTGTATGGAACAGCAATTTTTTGCGAATTTAGTAAACTTGTAGAACAAAAGTCGTACGTTTTGATGCACCAAAGTTTGTATGGAACAGCATTTTTTTGCGAATTTCGTAAATTTGTAGAACAAAAGTCGTTATTCTTGATGCACCAAAGGAGGTTTTGCGTCACTTACCATGTCTGTATATATACAGAGTGTAAGGGGAACACCCTCGAAGCCAAAAGAAGGTAAGTAATTGTACTCATCATTATGAACAACTTTTAGAATGAGATCAAACCTGAAATCGCGAAAAAAAAAACAACTGTTCCATACATTTTGTCGAGTGTCAATGACCGTTTTCTATAGAACAGCTGACATTTTTTTCGCGATTTCAGGACTGGTCCCATAGTAAAAGTTGTTCATAATGATGAGTACAATTACCTTATTTTGGCTTCGAGCGTGTTCCCCTTACACCCCGTATTACAAAAAAAAAACAATCCTGTAACTTAAGAAATAGCATCCTTTTATTTCACGTTTGCGAATTCTAAGCAGATTCGTGACATCATCCTCGCCGCGTTACGCAATGGAATCCGCGTGCGTTCCGCGTCCTCCGCTGACACGGCAGTTTCTAGCTTCGAAGTGTACTCTAAATAAATTGGATGACTTGAGGTTCTTGCTCTTAATAAATTTCGTAAAAACTTTGGGCGTGAAATGAACTTGAAGGAAGAAAGAAGGTATAATATACCTATACATAAATACATCAGGCGAGTTGGCGGTCAAACATCATCATCATCAGCCAGAAGACGTCCACTGCTGAACATAGGCCTACTGACTGACAGCCTGCCATCTGTATCCACTGGATGCCCGCGACTCTCACAGTATCGTCGGTCCATCTAGCGGGTGGCCTACCTACGCTGCGTCTTCCGGTTAATATTGTTTTAATAAAATATAAAAAATATTGTTTTGTGATTACAAACTTACATTTTGTAGTTGGTTTGTATGGAAGAATGTTATTGTTCACTACAAAGTTAAATTTGTCTTTCAATATTCCAACTTTTTTGTTGTTGTTTTTTTGTTTGGTTTTGCGCTGAGGGATAGGCTAACGGAGCCCTCAGAGCGCGAGTCCTACTTGTCCGATTTTTTTTCTATTGAGCACAATCTCAGTAGGTAGGTACCTACCTACACAAATATTTACTAGTTCAAAAACTAACTAATCTTTCCACGTTATCTTTCGTTCCTTTTGCGTCGATGGTTAGATAATTTTAAAAAACATGAACGCCACGCGTCTCTCTCTCATGGCCATTTCTAAATTTTCAAGTAAACTGCACTTATAGTTAACTAGCGGTCCGCCCCAGCTTCGCACGCCGGGTATAGATTATAGCCTATGTTACCCGGGGGATAGAGTAGCTTCCCGTCAGTGAAAGTTTTTTTCAAATCGGTTCAGTAGTTTCGGAGCCTATTCAATGCAAACAAACAAACAAACAATCAAATCGTTTTATTTATATTACACGGGAATTACTCACGTAAGATTAAGCCGCGCGGTCACTCCGACTATTATAGTTTCAACCGCAGTAGACGTTACTAATCTTACGTGAGTAATTCCCGTGTAATATGAATACATTTTTATAATTTTGTATCTTTAGTGTAATTGGTGTATAACCGTGCTAAATGAAAAAAAAAAAAAAAAAAAAAAATATATGTGTGAAAACCACGTCAGTTTCAATAATAAAATCAAATCTTTCCTCTTTATAATATTAGTAGTAAGTAGGTGTTGTTTTATATTTTTATGAACATCAGGCGAGAAACAAACTATAAAATTTTAAAATATATTTTTTACTATAATAATTCGTCATATAAAATTTTTACTTGTCCTTATTTAAAAACCTTTATTCAAAATTATATCGTTATCTGATACGCAGAGAAGGCTACGTCCGTGCTCATCTCACGCACAAAAAATTATAATAATGAATCCATTTTCCTCTCGCTAATATTACAAGAGTTCGTTTTCATCCCACCGCAGTCCTACGCCCCAGAATAAATATTATGCATCTACCATAGAATACTTAATAGTACCCCTAACTCCTGATGATAACTTAGGTGTAGCTGAAAAGTAAATAGGTATAATTATAACCATAATTATATTATCATAAATAAGAATGTACGTAGAAAACTAGAAAATAAGATAAGGATATCCTACCTACTTTACCTCGCATTCTACTTGATTCTACAAACATTATTCAATCAATTCTGCTAATGTCTTCTGTGCTTCAATACAGTAACATCAACGATAAAATATGTCACTAACATTCGTTCTAATAACGAGTTTATAAATGTATAACATTTCGCTTCGTCAATTAAGAGATCTTGCGCACTTAATAAGTACGCCAGATCATTCAAAAATCTAATAAGAAGAGGCCTATACCCAGCTTATGTGGATTATAGCTGATGATGATAACTTCTCAAACACACCCGAAATCTGCCTATGTTTTCCTTGCGAAGACCGTTTGCGCGATGCAGGAAATTTAATAAACGACACGATCGCCATCTAGTTTTCCCGGAGTACAACTTTTTGATGACAGGCAAGCTGTGCGACCAACTTATCTGTAGGAGTGGCTAAATGACGGCACTAATATTTTTTTTACGGACAGTTGTGAGTTTTGTTTATAAAATACGACGGTGGCTCCAACACTCAACTTCAGTTAGCAAAGCAAAACTTTGTAAAGAGACAGTAATGCCGTCTACGATGAAACAGCAGAATAGTCACAAAAATAGTAATAATTACTTTTTGTTCAATACTAATAATTATTATTCATTGAGAAATAATAATAATTTTAGAATTATTCACAAAATGTAAATTACCATTTACCTACATGACGTCACTAATTATCATTAAAAAAACGACTTCATAAAATTAATAAAAAACTAAAATACCTACGCAATTTCGGTTAGGTACTTGGATGAGATAAAAACCGATTTTGACAAAATTTCTATGGGACAAACTGAAAGTACTTAAATACTTTCAAATAGAAATTATCAACCAAAATCAAAATAATTTACATAAAAGGTACATGACATAATTTTGAGAAAACATTTAAAAAAACTATGCCGTTACGACTTATCGTACAATATTGCAAGTAATAAAAAGTTTTATGCCATTACGTCTCATCCATCGTCTCATTTATAGACTAATTACGGCCCGTTTGAATAACCACAGGTTATAATTTATCTAGTACCTACGGTGAAGGAATACATCGTGAGGAAACCTGCATACGTACGGAGAAGGAATTCAATGGCGTATGTGAATCCACCAACCCGCACTGGGCCAGCGTGGTGGATATGGCCTAATCACCCTTTCGGGGGTAGGCTAAAAGTCCAGCAGTGGACTGTTAAAAGGCTGACTATGATGATGATGATATCTAGTTACACGGGAATGCCGCATTAGGGAACTCATTCCACATTTGCAATTGCGAGGTAAAATAAACCGGCTAAGTGCAAGTCGGGCTCGCGCACTGAGGTTCTTTACCACCACAAAATATAATAATAATTATCAATTTAAAAAAAAATGGTCCTAACAAAACGCCTACCATAATAGCCAAGCAATTGCTACTCCGTCACATAGTTAAAATTTTGCAAGTGACGCTCGGTATAACTTTTAATGAACAGAAATTTGTCAATGACTAGCACTTGGCAATTATTTATTTTTTGTTGTTATATTTTAGAGTGTGTAGGTACTATAATCATGTCCATTTTGACGCTTGTACGTATTACCGTTTTTACATTAGAGCTAATACAAAACTTTGTTGAAAAAATTTGTTTGTTGTATGGGGTACCCCCCTTTTGTTTTTAATTGTTTACTTTTTTATTATTTCGTAGGTCATCCGCCATAACATTACATAATCTGTGAAATTTTCAACTTGCTATCTATTACGGTTCGAAAGATACAGCCGTTAATAGGTAGGACAGAAGGTCAGACGGACAGACGGACAGACGGACAGACGGACAGACGGACAGACGGACAGACGGACAGACGGACAGACGGACAGACGGACAGACGGACAGACGGACAGACGGACAGACGGACAGACGGACAGACGGACAGACGGACAGACGGACAGACGGACAGACGGACAGACGGACAGACAGACAGACGGACAGACGGACAGACGGACAGACGGACAGACGGACAGACGGACAGACGGACAGGCGGACAGACGGACAGACGGACAGACGGACAGACAGACAGACATCGTAGGCTTAGTAACAGAGTCTCATTTTTACCCTTTGGGTACGGAACCCTAAAAATACGGGCCGAATAATAATTGAGACCTCATCCTTTTTCGAAGTCGGTTCAAAATGCAGAAAGCGCACAATGTGCGAAATCCAAAAAATCGTTGGACAGCAAGCGTTGAATTCATTTCGTAGTGTTATTTTTTTTTCATGGAACAGCATTATTTGTGATTTTCTGGTTTAGGCACCTACAATGAGCAGTATTCGGCATAGTCTTTCAAAGTCAAAACAACCATCTATTCATGTGAGATTTGTTCCAAACACATTTTTCATCGAATCGAACAAAACTTTTACTGACACCCCATTCACAGGGAAACGAAAGCTTTCAATCTGGCAACTCGATTTCAAAGCATTAAAATTTACTCCAGACAATCGCTTTGCTCCGAATTTGGCAATGCTCCAAAAAGGACACAAGCAAACTCTTCTCGTATACCTTTTAGATAAAGTTGAGAGTTGAGGGACTGGAAGGATATTGAACGCAGTTCGTGTGCGACAGTGAATAAGCTAAGCAGAAAAAGGCATCTATGTCTTCCTCAGCCTGCTCAACTAAGTACGTATACGGATTACAAATATAGACTGCACTACGCCAAAAGGAGGTCATTCTACTCATCAGTATGAATAAATTTTACTATGGGACCAAATCTGATAAAATATCAGCTGTTCCACACTTTTTTTACGCGGATAACTGGGCCTGACCACCATCTCGCCTGTTGGTAAGCGACGATGCGGTCGAAGATGAAGCACGCAGACTAAGAAGATACCTATTCACTCTGGCTTTGAAAAGGCCCAAATTATATCTCTCAGGAAACAAGGAAGCGGGCTTTGTAGTGGCAATGGCCGTTTTCTATGGATGGAGCTGTTTTTTTACCCGTGTTTTTAGGGTAAAAAAAGTTGTTATAATGATGAGTTCAATGACCTCCTTTCGGCTTAGTACAGTCTATATGCATAACCTTGTATAATTATAATAATATACTGACTTACGCGGAAAGGGTGTACTAAGCCGAAAGGGGTCCATATTACCTACCCATAATTATGAACAACTTTCACTATGGGAGTAATACCCTGAAATAGCAAAAAAATACCTATATTAGCTTTTCCATAGAAAACAGTGTTTTAGTGTTTGTGACCATGTTAGTTTTAAACCATTATAATATTTATAATACACTATGTTGTTGTTTCCATCTATAATGCGAATTACCCGTGCACCCACTAGTTTGTCTAGTAGAGTAGGTGAAGCCGGTGGTGGGTGCACGGGTCGTGACCCGTTTCTGAAACGTATTTGTAATACGTAAATATTTATGATACGCAAGTATTTCTGATGCGCAAGTTATTCTGATACGCAAATATTTCTGATGCAAATGCAAATGTTATTACATATAGGTATAACAGTTATTTAGAAAATTTGTTGAAAACCGAAACATCGAATAAGGTCCAACTATAGACATAAATTAATCTTACCAACATCTAAATTAGCAATGCATAATTGCTTATCTCCTCGCCTTTATCTTCGGCCCAAATCCAATGTCCATCAAAATCTATACTAATAATAATAATATTATAATGAGGAAAGATTTGTACCTATGTAAGTATGTTTGTAACGAATTGGCTCAAAAAGTAATGGCCGATTTAAAAAAATCTTTCACCATTTGAATGCTACGTTATCACTGATTAATATAGGCTATTTTAATAGTCTATATAACTATACCCGTGCGGAGTCGGGGCGGACCGCTAGTACCTATATAATAAACTAGCAGTACCTACAGATAAAGAATGTAGAAAAAAAAAAAAAAAATTGCAAAACTCTAAAAAACATTGCTAGCAAAATGTTATTATAGTTTAAACGAGTATTTAGAAGACAAATCAATTTTATTATGGAATAAATCGATCCGCGCCGCACTATATTGGCATACCCAATCAGGGTTATTATGTGTTACCTAATTTAAACATGCTACCTAACATCTGTGTGTGAACTTCATGATAATTATGCAATAAATGATTGAATATTGAGTATTGATGCCTTAAAATTTGTACCTACCTACAGGGGTTTTAGACAAGACCCACTTTCTGTTAGCGTTAACGCCTGCGGAAAGATGAAATTGTATGAAAATGACATTGACAATGACATTAACTTGAGAGATATTATCTCAAGCTACTGTCATTTTCATGGGTCTTGTCTAATAGTGTTATCAGACGAGACGTACTTGGTTGTCGAACCGCCGTGCAACCAACGGGAGAGAAAGAAAATTTTTTCTCTTTCCCACCCGTTAGTTGGACGGCGGTTCGTCAACCAAATCCATACGTCTGCCTAACCTAACCCCCCTGATGTGTTAGTATTTGTGTTGCGCAAGATCGTGGGATCATATACTGTCTACAATTCCACATACAATCCAAAGTGATTGCTATACAGAGCAGTTGTCGGCGGGTTCACTCGTGACGATCTATCTACATTGCCCATGGTTGCCCATTGATGCGGGCGGAGTGCGGACCAATCACAGATCAGCGACAAAATGTTGTTTTTTTCTCGATTCGCAAGGCTGGCTCTGATTGAATGCCCATTAGGGTAAGTGGAAATAAAGTTCCTGCTAGGTTCCTATAGAAATTTTTGACGTAAGATTAGATATTATTATATTACACAGAAAATACATGGAATGGTGATACCTACTAAACAGAAAAGCTGTGATTATGAACAACATTTATGTTTATTTTTGGGAATTTTTTCATGACCATTGATACAAAGTCCTTCAGTCGTAATATTAAACAACTTTATATAGTATTTAAATGCTTCAAATAAGCCATAGTCACAGTCAGAGTCAAGCAAAGTAAGTAACAGTCAAGTCAAACTCATGCCCCAGTAAAGTGGTGGAGGCTTTCTTCTCTAAGACAAGAAACTTCTAAGGAGTTTTGGAAACAACACGAAATTTTTCACCTATTACTTCAGTTTTCCACACTCGAGCACGTTCAAGAGCACTCATTATTACCCATTAGCACTTACACAAGTTTAATACGAGCCGACATGTTTTTTTCACATTGGCGCCAAAACACGCCATCTTCCTCAGATTTACCTATATAATAGACAGGGTTGCTACTTTGCTAGTATCATAGAGAAATATACTAACTAGAGCTAGTATTTAGAACTATTTTGCGATAGTGGCGGCCTCATTCATTTATATTATTTTTTGCTAAGCTGTAGGTATCTAGTGTTATAGGCGTAGACGAATGAAAGTCACCGACATAGCCCACCGGATTATTACGTTGAAGTGGCAGTGGGCAGGGCACATATCACGCAGAACAGATGGCCGATGGGGCCGAAAGGTTCTAGAATGGAGACTACGGACAGGTAAGCGCAGCGTAGGACGTCCACCCATAAGATGGACGGACGACCTAAAAGAGACCGCAGGGAAACGTTGGATACAGGCCGCTTCCAACCGGCCCTTTTGGAGATCGATGGGGGAGGCCTATGTCCAGCAGTGGATGTCCTATGGCTGAAATGATGATGATGATGAAATATAATAAGTTCTTATTTAGTTTTATTTTTATTTTATTTTCCATGAATATTGTGTTATTGTATTTTTTTGCCACAAATAAATTAGGTATGTCTGTCTATGATGATGATGATCTAGTGTTATAATCATTTATCCAACACAACACGGCACTGCGCGTGATGGTTAGAGCCCTTATGGCTGGCTCGTTATCTTTAATGCCTCCTTTAATGGCGCGAAGTAATTATTGTCATAAAATGTTTCTGGTTTATTCTCTTAATTCTGTCATGAGAATGAAGAATTGGTGAAGATTTTTTTGGGGACTTTGTCTCATAATAATAATAATATATACGCTTTTGGCGTGTCGTCAGTGAGTGGCGACACCTTGTACCCCGATTCCATGGGGTTCCATGGGATAAATAAGACCCCTGACCCCTGGCTTGCCTTAACTGGCTGTCTGGGGGTGGAAAGTTGGCTTCGCCCCATCAATGCCTACCAAATGTCCGGGCTAGACCGAGAAAGATTATGAATAAAGGGTTATCATCATCAGGCGAGTTGACGGTCAAATGCAAGCCTATTAATAGATTTAAAAAAAAACACCCACTGCCGGCTATAGGTCTCCTCTTCAGCGCGCCATCTTTTCCGGTCAAGGATTATATTTAATGGAATTCGTCACGTGATTTACAAAGCGTAGTAAGGCCGTCTGTAAATCTGTAGGTGCTACCAAATTATATAATCCACCATTACCACCACCTCTCAGTTCTACAACGAAGTCTTGAATTTGGTCGGGTGATGTTTTCGTCCCTCCAGTCAAGTTTGTCCACTTGCTAACGCAAGCACTTCCCCTTGCACTTGCACTAAGCAAAACGTTGCAGGCCATGCGTGGTAGGCATAGGCACTTGTTTGCTACTTATACTTACTACTTTTACGTGCTACTTGTACTTACTACGTGAACTTGCTACTTGTACTCGCTGCTTGTGCTTGCTACATGTATACTTCACATGACCTGCAACGGGCTTCTCTATCTTATCTATCTCTTCTCTATCTTCCTTGAAACTACTTAGACAATATTAGTAACGACTAATATTTTCTAAGTAGGTTTAAGGAAGATGGACTAATCTTCCTTTTACAGCAGCTATTTCTACCTTTTGTGTGGTAAAATGTGTTTACGGAGCATAAAAACTGACGGATCATTTCGCGAAACGCAAGTTCTGTTCTCACTTTAGAATCACCACATAAACTTTGAAGTTCCACGAATTTACTCTGCAGAGTAGGTACTTGCTTCACAGTCAGTTTGCATCCAAGAACTCATCATTTCCTTTTGGAATTGCGCAGAATGGTTGCCAAGAGCATAGAGAATCCCGCTTTATTTTCAACGCAAGTGTTCACTTGAACTGGCTTGTTTTCGTGGTGCTTGCGAAACTGCGGGTAGGTACACTACCGTCCAAAGGAAAAGCACAGTATGTACATTGTACATACACAAAATTTGTACAGAAGGTCGGCTTCGGCTGACCATGATTTTAATAACCTACGCGCAACCGTAGCGCTACGGTTGACAAAGCAACTATAATGTTCTGTCAGGCATGGTGCTCTCCGGACTTTAGGTATGTTCGGCCGGTGTCCCTTCCCGAGAGGGTCATAGCAGGGCAATCAGTGGCCGCTCGGCTCGCGCCGGCACGCACGCTGCGCTAGCCACGTCGCGCGTAATTAAGCATCTTTTCTGTGATTATTGCTACGAACAATGACTTCTTACAGTTCTAAACGATCTCTTAATAAGCTATAAAAGATACTGTTTTGTTTACGGATGCTTAAACAAAAAGAAGAACAAGGAATCGTTTTTTTTTTTAAATATTCCGAAAGATATTGACAGGTAAGCTATTTTGTTGTATTTAGGTAGGTACACCTAAACACTCGTACTTGTATACCTACTTGCCTAAGAATTTGCCAATAGCTTGAGTAGGTGTTACTTGTTATGGTTTGTTTATAAGTAGGTACTTAAGTAGATACTTGTAATTTAGGTAGGTACTGATAATTTTGCATGATTGTTATTGGTCCAAATTCAGAATAAGCGTTCATTTTTCTGTGCAGATTAAATGTCATTCCAATAAAAGGAGAATATAAGTAATAAGTAGGTACTACATAATATGTTACATAGCTGGTAAGTAAATACTAATAAGTATTCTGTGTAACACCCCTCTCGAAGAGGGAGGCATGTGTTCAGCAGTGGACGTTTACTGGCTGATGATGATGATGATGATTATGATATAAATATCAAGAAGACAACCCTAACGTTACACGTGCCGCGTCAGGCGAGATACAGCTACGCGATAGAAAGAGAGCGGCCTTCTAGGTGAATATAGTGGGCGGTACCAAGCGCTGTATGAGTTGAATTGCTACTTTATGCCTCGTAGATAGAGTCCTTATTTATTTAAATTTCTTCGCGGAGTGAACCTTCTGTGTCTATTATGTCTTCTGTGGTTCTGTGGAAAGTTTAGGAGCTTCAATTTAAAAAGAAATTATTACAATTACACAGCGGATCTTTGTGTCTTTGAATATGGCTGCAAGACCTGCGCAATAGCAATTTTTGTGACGCAAGACATGTGCTATCTCGCGCAATGGTTATGGTTAGCAAAGCCTTACTTCAGTGACACAACAATCCACTGTGCCTACTGTAGGTACATGTTACTTACAAAAGTGAAATTACTGTGTTTTAACACAGTAATTTCTAATAGTCTATAAATTTAAATTTAAAAATAAAAGTCTATAAATTGGTTACTGAAAAGTACTTTCGTCGATTAGGGCACGTACGGAAGGCACGATTATTATGTGTTAAAGTATACTAAAGCCTCATTCTTAAATATAAAAAAATGCAATAAAAAAATATTGTTAATTATGTCAATTGTCATACAAAAAGGTAATTACGTGAATTTACGTATATTGCCAAAGCGCGGCTCTCGCTTCGCGACTAGCGATGTGGCGATCGACCAATTTGATCCGAGATCGCTGTAGGTACGCATCTTTGTGTGCGTGCGTCCCTAAGTGCCGGCTTTCTGTAACAACCTATTTATTTTGTGTTACATGCGCCGTTTTTATCAAGTATTCTGGCTGACTAAATGTTTTCTATGGCACAACTGATTTTCGCGATTTCAGTGTTGGTCCCGTAGTAAAAGTTGTTTATAATGATAATTTCAAATTATATCATCGACTATGTCCGTCGCCTAGTGATACTCCCCGTATTATTAATAACGTTTTATTTTATTAGACACCATCTCATATTTTTTAAAATAAATATTAGGCTTGCGTTTTACCACCATCTCGATAATGCGGTCTACGTTGGAGCACGCTTGCCTAGAAAAAACCGATTCACTCGTGATTTGAAGACAACCAGATTGTAACTATCGGGGAACACCCATTCAGGCAGCGCATTCCACAGACTAGCAGTTAATATTCCTTAATGGGTATTACAGTGTTTAACTTCTAAGGGCAGGACACTATAGAAGTTAAACACTGTAATACCCTTTTAAGTAGCAACACCATTGAACTAATGTGCTAATAGTCACATGCAAAAGAAAAGGGCGACAAGGTCGTCTGCTGGGTAAGATCGACTAAAGCCATCAAGCCTGATTTAGGCCAGATGCGTTCGCACTCACCACGACATCTTAACGTTACTTTCTGTTAGTGTTTTACTTGTCCCGAGAATGGAAAGTTTATTCTTAGCAGAAATAATTCATAGTTAGGAAACATATTAAGTATACTAAGTGAATAAATTTTTTTAAAATATTTAGATATTATTAGAATTTGGTGGAAAATTCATGTTACTTCTACTAAAATTTCGAGGGTATATTCCCAAAAAGCACATAACTCTAATGTCTGAATTCGTTAAGAACTCGACTTTACATTGTTTAATTAAAAGTTGGCCCGTTTCGGCCTAATGTTTATGCATAAAATAGTTGCCTGCTTGGAAATGGGGGGTTGGGGAAAGAGGGAATTGGGCCAGGGAGCGGGGGAGAAAATTAGTGCGGAATACATGGGGAATAAGAGCCAAGGAGAGTAAGAGTTACGTAAAAACCTGCGAAGAAATTGATGTTTTTGTGGGTCAATTTAAGTATAGGCAACTCCGCAAATAATTTTTGACCTGGCAAAACTTAAATATAATGCCTTTTATGAAAGTTTTGGTGCCATCAACGTGAAAAAGAGATGTCACATCAATGTATTTTTTTAAAATAAATAATAGGCTTGCGTTTGACAACCATCTCGCCTGATGATGCAGTCTACGATGAAGCACGCTTGCCTAGAAGAAACCGATTCACTTGTGATTTGAAGACACCATTGATTTGATTGATTAAACCATCGGGGAACACCCATTCCGGCAGCGCATTCCACAGACTAGCAGTTTGCACAATAAATGTGGAATCAAAGCGCTTCGTACGGGTTTTCGGAATATCAACCATAAGCGGTGACGATTTTTCGTGCCCGCCCGGCAGTCCGATAGAAAAATGGACAGGAATTAGATCGTGCAGATCCGATGCACACTCTCCGAAATGAATCCGATAAAAAGCCGATAGACTAGCAACTTTATAATTATGTATTTCTATTTCAAGTTTTAATGTGCAATAATATTGGATTATTGTTTATTACGTATACGTATTATAGAACGAGCTCGAGTGTAGGCAATTGATACAATGAAGTGAAACATATAATTTCGCTTATGAAAACTCTCAATCAAACCTTATTACAGACGCATGTAAACTTTTGCATTTATTAAATGCTGAATATAATTGTCCTGACCTAAATATCAGCTGGAGTGAAATAATCCGCGTCCAATACAAGTTAAACGGCTGTCCACAGCATAGCTCAATAGACCAACTTCCGTACAGTTCCGCAGACTCCGTAGAGTTTCCGCCTGGTTAGACGGTAGAAATATTCGGGGATATCATTTTACACTAAGATATTTTTACCTGTAGATACGTAGATAGGTTGTGCACGTCACCATATTGACTAGACAAATGCAAGGCTAGCTGCCCGACTTCCTTCAGTCGTCTCTCAGTCACGCACTCCGAGTGTCCACAACAAATTGTATTTTTGTCCTTAGACTAGTTATTCTAAGATTTTTGTCTCTTTTTATCAACAGATAAAGCGTAAAAAGTCTTTCACATTCATTCCCATATTTCACTTAATTATACATGCGTAGGTAAGTTATGCTATGTTATGGTATATGCTGCGTTTAGTCAGTTTTGAAAGTCATGTTGTTCGCCTATAACGTCTCTATTATTACACCTCACTGATTTTACCGGTAAGCGTAGCGTAGGACGTCCACTCACAAGATGGACAGACGACCTAAAAGAGACCGCATCAGGTAAACGCTGGATGCAAGCCACTTCCAACCGGCCTTTTTGGAGATCGATGGGGGAGGCCTATGTTCAGCAGTTTGTGATAAAGAATAGATAGGATAAGACTAAGATAAGCAGTAGACTTCGAGTGGACGTGAAGCAGTGGAGTTGTGAGAGTCGCTGGCATCCAGTGGATGCACATGGCAGGCTGACGTTCAGTGTGGAGGTTTTAAAGGAGGCCTATGTTTAATAGTGGACACCTTCTGACTGTTGATCATGATGAAGCAGTGGATGTCCTATGGCTGAAATGATTTTGTATATTTCTTTATAATGATAATGAGCCAAAGGAAATCCTGCACGGACGACTGGGAATGGAGGACCCAGACAGTGTCAATAATTATCTTAGGGTTCGTAGCAAAACGAAACGAAACTAACTTGTAATACCCGCCGTCGCCTAATGCACACCTACCATCTTTTTTCTGAGCAAAGGGGTATGCCGAAAACCAGCCCTGCGTGACCCTTCGGGACCTCGCAGTACAGCGCTGAGCGTACCCCTATTTTATCTTACCTATCTTATCTTATCTAAAAACTAGAAATAAGCATTCGTGTATGACGAATATGTTAGGTATATTGGTTAATAAAGAATCTGAATCTGAAACTCTGAAATGGATGTTGCTCGGTTAAAATATCGCACGGCTGTTATTCACACATCGTTGGGCTAATGGTCAGCGCGTTTCGTTTTCCACTCGAGTGGAAGTTCAGTCTGTTTTCTTAATGGGTTTGTATGTTAACTGATACGTTTCGTGACTCTGATAGTTTTGGCACAGACAGATTACTAAGTAGTTTAGTTTTGGCTACGAATTTATTATTATTATTTTTTCTTTTATTATAATAAGCGCGGCAAACAAGCAAGCGGTCCGCTGGTAAGCAGTGTGTTTCTGCTATGAATTTATTTGATGCAAATTGTTTTTTTTTATTTATTTAAAATGTAACTCCACGAACACCAGGGTCCATGACTTTTATTATACTTGACTATAATTTTGTTAATTTAAACGAATTTACTTAGTTATTCACAATACAGGGAGAGGAAAGTTAATTATAAAACCATTACTAGTGTTGTGTATTTACCGCAAGCAGCACCCGATCACGAGTATGACACATGTGCCAGCCATCGCCTTCCTCAACCATATCTGAGGGAAGAGAGCGCCCGACACACAACGCCGCCGCAAGAAGGTGCCGCAAGATGGTGAGACATGAATGCTCGAGGCATACACACAATCCTTATTTCTTTACATTTTTAATCCTTATTTCTTTTCTAAATTGTGTTTCAAGCATATAGTTTGTTTTTGGTTATGAATATTAATTTAAAAAAATATTTTTTGTTTTTGTGTTTTGCTATAATATAATTATTTCACGTAAAAAAAGAAGTTTCTAAAAATTGCCACCTCTTTGTTCTTTACTAAAATTATAATGTACAGTTTTTATACAGAAAATACTTTCCTTTACCGATATTAATTTTGGGGGGAAGAGGTGGCCAAAACAAAAAAACAAAATGAATGGCCGGGACATAACCATAAGAACTTGCTCAGTATAAACGAGTCAAAACCGTTGGACATATACTTCAACACCTAATTATAACCAAGTATAACAGTACATTTGTCACAAAAATAGATAGCGATTTTTTGTTATATTATTACACTTCGGGAAAAGCACACAAAGGCATAATTTTTTCAGATGTTTCGTTATCATGTAACAATAGTCTTGTGTCGCACTTCCTACGGCTAGAAACCGACTGAAACGAAGTGAGCGCCGGCGCTCATTTTATAATCTTCAAAAATGCGCTCCTTCTGGGCCCGTCCAATCATTTTATTTTGGTCGAAGGTTATACCCTCCCTTCCCCGGATGCAAAACTTTCTGACCGGTCTGAAAAATACTAATGAACTGACCTTTTTGCGAAGGTTTTTTTTTTTACTTTTTTTCAACTGCAACGGCCACTTAATTGCCTGGCTGAGCGCGGGTTTTTCGATTGTCGAATGGTTACTTTACCAAACGTTTGAAAATAGATATATATAAACCTGCCAAGTGCGAGTCGGGCTCGCACTCTGAGGGTTTCGTACCATTACAAAACACAATAATTATCAATTAAAACAAATAAATATTCGGGACATTTACCAGTTATAACTTTGTAATGAACTAAAACTTGACACCGACTCACACTTGGCAATCATTTATTATTTGTTGTTATACTTTAGAGTGTGTACTATAATCATGCCAAGTTTGACGCTTGTAAGTATTACCGTTTTTACATTACAGCTAATACAAAAATATTTAAAATAGGTTTGTTGTAGGGGACCACCCACCCAACGAAAGGGTCGTTGTTACTTTTTATTATTTGTAGTCAATCCGCCGTAACATATTGACATACATATTCTGTGAAAATATTAACTGGCTATTAATTACGGTTCGAAAGATACAGCCGTTAATAGGTAGGACAGACGGACAGGCGAACAGACGGACAGACAGACATCGTAGGCTAAGTAATGGGGTCCCGTTTTTGCCCTTTGGGTGCGAAACCTTAAAAAAAGTCAATTTGATTTGTCATAGATTCGATTGAAATCGATATAAAGAAATCTCAGAAAATATCTCGAGCCTACTGTCCGCTCACCACAACCCTTTCAGCTTAAAACAATGGCTTCATAAAGTTAGCCAAGTCACTGTTAAGACTGAACTTCGAAAGTAAAACTTCTGCTGCTGATTTTTTTTGTTCGGCTTTGATGGAACGGACATACGGACCGAAATGCTAGCAAGCTCAAAAATCACAATAAAAGGCGAAAAATATTTATCTACTGGGTAACTGGTTAGGCAGTATTGTGTAATTACCATTATGAACAACTTTTACATTGGGACAAACCCTGAAATTGCAAAAATAACATCAGCTGTTCCATACATTTCGTCAAGTGTCAATGAACTTTTTGTATGGAACAGCTGATTTTCTTTTCGCGATTCAGGGTTTTTCCCCATAGTAAAAGTAGTTCATAATGATTAGTACATGATATCTCCGAATATTTTCACTGTCTAACCAGTCACTTACAACAAATTTTATTATCTATCTAAATAAATAAAAATGAAATGCTGTTCGTTGCCGTTACTTGAGAACAACTGGACCGATTTGTTCTTATTTTTAATGTTCGTAGATTGTCCGATTTTTTTGTAAAAAAAATATTGAAAACTTGTCCGGATAATTGAAAAATTGATAAAAACGAAAACTGCTTTTTGCAATGGAATTTTTGTATGAACCCAAGCCCACAAATAAAATAAAATTTATTGAAATTTGGACAGAATAACGTCAACAATATAAGGCATATAACACAATAAGCTCGACCGCAGTGACGAAACAGCAGTGCAAGTACCGTTCTTCAGTGATCGTCAAATTTGACAGTTGAGATCGTCAAACTCGATAAAATGGCATTTGATCAGTACTCGCTATGGTATATTCTATGGCATTTTATCGAATTTGACGATCGATAAAGAACGATACTTGCCCTGCAGTCATGGAGAAAAACTGTCACGCGTGCGCGCTTGTCTTTACGCGCTACGCCATGCTACGCGCTACGTGGCGCTACACTGGGCTACATCCTGGGCGAGAGACCCGTAGGTGTATAATATAGTACTAACAGACGTATGGATTCGGTTAACGGACCGCTGTCCAACCAACGGGTGCGAAAGAGAAAAAAATCTCTTTCTCTCCCGTTGTTTGAACGGCGGTTCGTCAACCAAGTCCGTCTCGTTTGTTAGCACTATACAGTGGGCACTAGACTCCACGCCCGTGTGTCACAAACATTTTTATTAAAATCCTTGACAGCAGAAGAGGAATGTTTTCGTCGAATCTTTGCCGCGTACGCGATATTTTTCCCTTTTTTCTCGCAGCAAGAATTTCAAATTATTGTCACCGTAAATTTTGGTTCTTTTATGTTTTTTTCATTAATAAATATATGAGAAAGGTGATAAGATAAATCATTGCGGTATAGGCGCGTTTGAGTTCAAACAATAGGCAAAGTTAACCACAGTACCCCGGATTGTCCCGGTATTCTGCTAAACTTTGGCTTCCTTAGTTTAAAAGGCAGTCTATTATTTTATCATAAATTACTGA
This sequence comes from Agriopis marginaria, assembly GCA_932305915.1. NCBI lineage: Eukaryota > Metazoa > Arthropoda > Insecta > Lepidoptera > Geometridae > Agriopis > Agriopis marginaria. Next base: position 10,571,895 of record OW029914.1, on the reverse strand, counting down.
GAAATAAGAGAGAAAACGATACAGTTTTGTAAAACAGTGGTTGAAGGTTAAATAAATATTTGGGACATTTTTGCACACACGGGCATCTGACCCCAAACTAAGCAAAGCTTGTGATATGGCTGCCAGAGACTGATATACGTACATATATTTATATATATTTAAATACATACTTAAATAGATATTACCACCCAGATATAGAACAAACACACTTACATAAATTAATGTTTGTCCTAGGTGGGAATCGAACCCACGCCCCCAAGCGCAGAAGGCAGGTTCACTACCAATTGGACCAACGGGCTATCTAGGATCAAAGATAGTTATTATGTATGTCCCGGATATATAGCCTAGAATAGAAATCTATCTGATGCCGGCGTCGCGGTTTTACCATCGCACTAGCCGCCTGGTGGCGGCTAGTGCGATCTATGTATGTGTGATCTATGATGTGTGGATGAGCCTGAAGGCTCATCCACACATCATAGATCAGTGGAAATCGCAAACTGTGCAATTCACACGATCCCTCTTACCTCACACCTGCAAAATGAGGAATGAGCCTTCCACGGTGTTTCCGAGAAGCTACAACATGGGGTTCTTCAAAAGGCGAGTTAATCGAGTCCTAAAGGGTTAGCAACGTATTTGTAATGCCTCTGGTGTTACAAGTATCCATAGGCGACGGTGACTGCTTACCATCAGGCAGCCCGTCTGCTTGTTTACCACCTAGGGCATAAAAATAGGAATTTATATTTTTTAAACTTTGAAACGGTGCACAAGTTAGAATGCAATGGCGCCAAAAACGGAAGAAATTCGTTAATCAAAAATTCGAATCCGAATTCAATTAAACCGTTCATTGTCACGCGTCCGGCCACAGATAAAAAACGAATACCTCTTATTGGCTGATAGATTCCAATTTCGAATTTGGCGCCGGCAGCGCCTCTAGCGGGAATTAACGGATCGAGCCAATCTCACAGATGACTCCCTGAGGCAGGTTGTTCATAAAACGGATTCACAAGCTCTCGACCGTTCATTATAGGGAATGTGAAATATAGTTTGAACAATAAAATACCACGTATCACAGAAAAGAAAAATAAATAGATCGGAAATGAGAAGGAAAATCTGTTACCAGGCATTATGAGTGAACCTTGAATGAACATTCTTATTTAGATCAACGCGTCGAACTCCGCATCACAGTTGCTAACTGATTTCGAATGACTGACGTTTCGTTAATATGGGTGCAACTGGCTACTACAAATTTCTTACAAAAAAGCCTTGACTGCCGTTCTAATTTAACAAAAACGTTACTACTAAATAAAAGCGGTCAAGTGCGAGTCAGACTGGCTCACTGAGGGTTCCGTACCACCATATAAATAGTTAACTACTAAAGTAAAAAAATAGGGCAAAAAGACAACATGCCCAGGCGGCCCATCCAAGTACCAACCGCCCGACGTTGCTTCACTTCGGTGATCGTACGAGAAATGGTGGTATGCAGAAATTTTACACCGACTCGCACATGGCTATTAATTATTATTTGTTTTTATACTTTAGAATGTGTACTATAATCATGCCAAGTTTGATGTTTGTATGTATTGTTGTTTTTACATGGGAGAAAATACAAAAATACGTAGAAAAATACGTTTGTTGTATGGGGACACCCCCATTATATTTTTTTACTTTATTGTGATTTATTAGTTAATCCGCCCTAACAATACATAGGCTATGAAAATTTCAACTGGGTATCTGTTATGGCTCGAAAGATACAGCCTTTAAAAGGTAGGACAGACACGGACAGCCAGACAACGTAGCCTTATCAATAAATTCCCGTTTATACCCTTTGGGTAAGGAACCCTAAAAACTAAATTTCATTCATTCAGTGAATACTGACAGATTCACACGTATGTAGAGCCCATATCTCCTCTCCCCTCTTGAAGCAGGTCTCCCCCTTGTTATCGTATCTCAAGCACTCTACACATTCACTGAATCTATGACTTGGACAGCTACTGAAATTGACAGCCATTAATTAACTACGTTTTGTTTTGATTTAAGAGCCCAATCCCCGGACCGTGAACCGACTCTTTCGCTCATTTTTATAACAACAAACATTAGTGGGAGTTAAAAAACAGATCAAGCATTATCTTTAAAAAACAAATTTTTCATTTGGGATGGATCAGGTAAGTACTAGCTTGGGGCATTGGAGTCTATTGAGAAACGTGCCATGAGGCTCATCAGCAACGCATCCCTAGTAAAGACTAAGCTTCTTAGTCTTGAGCAACGGCGCATGCTAGACCATCGGTTTTTTTATCGGATTCTTTTCGGTGAGTGTGCATCGTATCTGCATGATCTAATTTCATCCTCCTGCCCATTTTTCTATCTTGCCAGAGTGGGCACGAAAAATCGACACCGCTTTATGGTTGATATCCCGAAAACCGTACGAAGCACTATTGTGTGAATTGCTAGTCTTTGGAATACGCTGACTGAATGGGTGTTCCCCTATAGTTACAGTTGGGTGTCTTGAAATCATGAGTTCGATTTCAAAACACCCATATTATACCTTCTTTTCGAGGAAAACAGACTCAGGCAGAGTTCCACAAAAAAATAAATAAAAGTAGATCAATAGCTAGCGCATGAACTGCATTATAAGGTAAGGAACAAGGACGTATTAAGTATAAACTAATACGTCCTAGGTAAGGAATTAGATAGAGACCGCAGGGAAACGCTGGATTCAGGCCGCTTTCAACCGGCCCTTTTGGAGATCGATGGGGAAGGTCTATGTCCAGCAGTGGACGTCCTATGGCTGAAATGATGATGATGATGATGTATGTGAGACCCATATTGTCACTACAAAGTTAAGTTTATCCTTCAATATTTTAACTCTTTGTTGTAATTTTATTGTTTGTACTCGTCCTTGTCTGTTCTTGAAGTTATAATTCTTATGCGACTTGCAAACAAGGTTGCGTTAAACGTTTAACGCTACCATGGAAGGGGAATTTTTCTCTCTCGTATGGTTGCGAAATGCGTATCCTTTTTTCGCACTGTGACTTGCAGACCCGGTAGTGTAATGGTGCCGCTAATGGATTGAGAAGCCTAAGGACCTAGGTTCGAATCTCGAGAAAAGCATGTTTTTAAATTGTTGATATTTTTGCCCTTGTTATAATTTTAGGGTTCCTTGTTGAAGTATAACTTCTTCCACGCGGAGGGACTCCACGCAATTTTTTTTTTAATGTACATAGATAGAATAGATGGAGTCATTGGATGGATTCATTTATGTACGCTATAGTCTCAGTTCTCGAACGTAACTCCATCGCTTGACTACCAGCGCTGAAGCGCTTTATCCACTTAATTTGGCAATAATTCAGCCGCTGAGTGAAGGATGGCGACAATCTGACTGATGTATTGGCGGTGACAGCCCGTTGGCGTTTGCTAGATACGTAATGGATACGTACAGCGACCAACTTATTTATACGTGCATTTGAAGGAGCTATCGTCGCATATTCTTAACAAAACATCCGTGTAAAATTTTAGTTCCCTCATTTCGCCAACTGTACGAATAAGTTGGTTAAGTACAGCTTATACGCAGTCAGGAGATGGCGAACAAGCGCAAGTCTATCTTTTTAACAGACGTCATAAAAGGAGGGGGTTCGCAATTCAATTATATATTTTTTTAATGTTTTTGTTATCTTTCTTGCCTCACACCTGCAAAAGGTGGTATGACCTAACGTGGTGTTTCCGAGAACCGACAACGTGGGGTTCTTCAAAAGGCGAGTCATTAAGGGTCGGCAACGTGTTTGTGAATCCATAGGCGACAGTGACTGCTTACCATTAGTCGGCCCGTCTGCTTGTTTGCCAGCTATGGCATAAAAAAGTAACATAATAACAACTAACATAGTTTTATTCTAATAAACTTAATACCTTTGTCCCGAAAAAATTTAGAGAATTATAAAGAGTGCACAAGTTACTCCGGTTCCTGGTTATACAAAGGCAGGTAAACCCACAGGACGACGCTAGTACCCCATAAATTGGCAGTAAACTGTATTTTAATTAAAGCTGCCATGAACCACTTAAGCCACTTAGCCCACTACACATTTTCCTCCAAAGCTACGGTAAAAGAATTTCTTTACTCTAAGAAATGGTTATTTATGAAAATGTAAATTTAGTTTGGATTCCGTAGGTTTTTATATTCAAGCAACGAAGTCAATTCTAGATCAATGTAATCATCTATCATCTATCTATATATATAAAAATCAATTGCTGTTCGTTTGTCTCGCTAAAACTCGAAAACGGCTGGGCCGATTTAGCTAATTTTGATCATTAAATATGTGTGGAAGTTCAGGCAAGGTTTAAACGGTGATTAAACGGCTGGACATATTTGGATGAAATTTTGTGTTCCTGGAGCGGGTCGTAGTAGCGAGGCCGATGGCCGAGCTCTACGCGTACGAAGTAGCGGGTATCAGCTAGTGATAATATAAAAACACGGATTAATATCACATTTTTGCATATTTTAGTGTTTCGCTTGCTTTAGTTTAGTCTTCTGATTGTTTTTAGCAGCGTATTAAAGTGCTTCTCTTGCTTTTGTTTAGCCTTCTGGTTGTATTTTAGCAGCGTATCAAAGTGCTAGCTTGCTTTAGTTTAGCCTTCTGATTGTTTTAGCAGCGTATTAAAGTGATTCGCTTGCTTTTGCCCTTATTTATATAATAACGCTCTCAGAGTCATGAGCAATCTGAACAATCTCAACATTAGAGACGCTAAATTGGCTAATAACAACTGGCTTACCAGTTTGGACTATGCAGTCACAGAAAATTTACTCATAGTCACAAAATAAAATATACACTCGATAACAATTTTTTTAAACGCAATTAATTTATATTATTTTACGCCAAGCATGATAATTATAAATAACAATCATTATAATAACAAAAACTAATTAATATACTAACTTTTAACACTAATATTTACAATTTTATAATTTTACTTATTATTTAAATATTGAAGATTTTATGTTTTGAAATCATTAATATTGTTAAACTATAAACTTATAAACATAATAATAAAATACCAATTAATATACTCACCATTTCGATGTAACACAAATTATGAACAGCTAGAACCACTGAAGGAAAAGCAGTCACCTACGACACAAGTTTATTCTTAGTGTAGGTGCTGCACGACATTGTCAAGTTCCACAAGTCACTTCATTATGTTGTAATTAGTTTATACTCTTTATTGTGATATACTTGTAATTTTGGAAATAAAATCATTTCATTTCATTTAGTTTAGCCTTCTGATTGATCTGGTGCCCAAAGCGTTAAGCTGGCAGCACTGCCTAGTGAAACCATGAGTGTGAAAGTGAAGCGTTATTGTGATTTTACGTTTCATTCGTCTTTGCCAGCACGGGACCCAGAAAAGGGCATAATTATTCGTAAGAAAGGTCGCCTACGCCGCGACTGTAATGACGGTCCCCGGGGTAAATCTGACGTAATCGCGGAGGAGCAACCGATAAATCCGTCAGAGTCAGCCCAAGACTCCCTCCCGGGACAAGTGCGTTTGTGACAAAGCCGATTTTATATACAAGTTAATTTCACAAAAATAAACCGACAAAATAAGGCGATTGTCGCATAAACTCGGACCAAGTTTTGTTTTATTTAACCTCGACGCAAAAAGAGGGATTTATTAATTTTGCGTGTATATTATGCTCTCTGTGGCATCGTAGCTTCTCCCAAACGACCGATTTTGGTTTAGTATTTTTTTCTGAAAGGTGACTTCATCGACATCTTTTTATGATCCAAAAAAAACTGTTCAGCCATTTGAAGAAAATCAGCTCTTTTTTATACAGGTTTTTTAACATTTACTAGAATTACTTTTAAGGGTTCCGTTGTCCTACAAGGAACTTTTATAAGTTCGTTCTGTCCATCCGGCCGTCTGTCCGTCTGTCCGTCAGTCCGTCTGTCCGTCTGTCCGTCTGTCCGTCTGTCCGTCTGTCCGTCTGTCCGTCAGTCCGTCTGTCCGTCTGTCCGTCTGTCCGTCTGTCCGTCTGTCCGTCTGTCCGTCTGTCCGTCTGTCCGTCTGTCCGTCTGTCCGTCTGTCCGTCTGTCCGTCTGTCCGTCTGTCCGTCTGTCCGTCTGTCCGTCTGTCCGTCTGTCCGTCTGTCCGTCTGTCCGTCTGTCCGTCTGTCCGTCTGTCCGTCTGTCCGTCTGTCCGTCTGTCCGTCTGTCCGTCTGTCCGTCTGTCCGTCTGTCCGTCTGTCCGTCTGTCCGTCTGTCCGTCTGTCCGTCTGTCCGTCTGTCCGTCTGTCCGTCTGTCCGTCTGTCCGTCTGTCCGTCTGTCCGTCTGTCCGTCTGTCCGTCTGTCCGTCTGTCCGTCTGTCCGTCTGTCCGTCTGTCCGTCTGTCCGTCTGTCCGTCTGTCCGTCTGTCCGTCTGTCCGTCTGTCCGTCTGTCCGTCTGTCCGTCTGTCCGTCTGTCCGTCTGTCCGTCTGTCCGTCTGTCCGTCTGTCCGTCTGACCGTCTGTCCGTCTGTCCGTCTGTACGTCTGTCCGTCTGTCCGTCTGCCCGTATGTCCGTCTGTTCGTCTGTCCGTCTGTCCGTCAGTCCGTGTGTCCGTCTGTGTTACGGCGGACTAACTAAGAAATAATAAATAAAGTCAGTTGTGGTGGTACGGAACCCTCAGTACGCGAGCCCGACTCGCATTTGGCCGGTTTATTACAAACCATTATTTAGTTGACAGAGCTAAACATATCTAGTATAGACTGTCCTCAACCTACGCAATACATAGGTATATAATATAGAAACTTACCAAATATCCCATTGTCTTAAGAGCCTTGGTTAGTAGATACTTGTTCGGCGGACTTTTTATGACAGCATCTGGCAACCCAGGCTACATTCGAACTGCCATTAATCTTATATATTGGGCCTATCGAGTTGCGATATTGATAAATAACTTTAGCGCCCTTTTTGATGACAAATGACAAGAATTCCCGAGGAGATGTTTTCTTTGACTAGTGTCGATTTTTGCCAAATTTTTCCATTCAATCGAAAGTGGGAAAGGTCTTTACTTATCTATTTACTGAAATACACAAGTCTTTATCCTGACAAAGGTTTTTTGCTGAAATCGGGTTTTAGGGTTCTAGCATACTATGTCAGTGGCATATACTAAAACCGGCCAAGTGCGAATCGGGCTCGCGCACTTAGGGTTCTTTACCACCAAATAACTAGTTAGCAACTAAAGTAAAAAAAATGTGCAAAAAGACAACATCCCATCAACGCCCAGGCGGTCACCCATCCAAGTACCGACCGCGCCCGACGTTGTTTCACTGCGGTGATCGTACGAGAACCGGTGATGAACAGAAATTTGATAACGACTCGCACATGGCCATTATTTATTATTTGTTGTTATACTTTCGAGTGTGTACTACAATCGTGCCAAGTTTGACGCTTGTACGTATAACCATTTTTACATTAGAAGAGCAAATACAAAAATACGTAAAAAAAAATACGTTTGTTGTATGGGGCGCCCATTCAATTTTTAGTTTTTGACTTTTTATTATTTGTTAGTTAATCCGCCGTAACATTACATATTCTGTGAAAATTTCAACTGGATATCTATTACGGTTCGAAAGATACAGCCGTTAATAGGTAAGACAGACGGACAGACGGACAGACAAACATCGTAGGCTTAGTAATAGGGTCCCATTTTTACCCTTTGGATACGGAACACTAAAAACAAGCAAATACTATGCCATGTTGTTCAACTGTGTACCATGTCTTATGCTTTTAATAATAAGTTACAACATTTGTATTCATATACACTGAAAAACGCTGCCCAGCCGAGTTGGATTCGCCGATCGACCTCTTTCATGAAGTTGGATCTACCTAGTTCGACTGTTTGTCCTAGAAGCGGTTCTGGAATGGAGACCACGCACCGGTAAGCGCAGCATAGGACGTCCACCCACAAGATGGACAGACGACCTAAAAGAGACCGCAGGGAAACGCTGGATGCAGGCTGCTTCCAACCGGCCCTTTTGGAGATCGATGGGGGAGGCCGCTATGTCCAGCAGTGGACATCCTATGGCTAAAATGATGATGATGATGATAATACTGAAAAAAATATTCCTGACTTTCCTGCTCAGTCTTGGAAGAAGGAATCAGTTCTGGACGGCAAGATGGCTCTTTCCTTCTTAAATTTCAGTTTTTTTTAAATTCCTTAATTTGAGCCACGTTTTATTGAAATGTAAAATTTGGCCAAATTTTTATGTGAATATATAAGCGTCATTTGCGGAAGTACTAGGTCGCTATAACTATACTAGGTCAGATCGTGACCACGGCCATTGTAACATGGTCGAAAAGTCGAGCGAAAGGTAAATATTTTTACCTAAACAAAATAATGCTTGCTGATAAGTCCCGATAAACATTTAAAACATGTGTTCAAATCGCGAAAGTTTAAAAATTACTACTATACTAGGCTTTGTTTTAGACACTGATTGAAGTCCTAACAGTTTTCTTCCAAATCCTTTCAGAATTCGCCCTTTTAACTCTCATAAATATATTTTTAATTTATTCTTAACTCTTCGGATCTCTCGGGATGTAAAAAAATGTGTCTTTTTACAACCCTATTTTATAGGGCTAAGTGTACAACAAAAAAGAGATGAGTCAGGATTTTCATAAAAAATTGATGGTGTTATAAAATTAAAAGGAATTGCCCTACGACAAAGCAAAAAAGTTTTGTTTACGTTAAAATGTTACATTATATTTGTTGCCTCAATTTTTAAATATCAATCCGATTTTAGGATTCTGTACCCAAAGGGTGGAAACGGGACCCTATTACTAAGCCTACACTGTCTGTCTGTCCGTTCTAATAGATAGCCAGTTGAAGTGTTTACAGAGTATGCAAAGTTACGGCGGATTAACTAAAAAAAAAACATAATAATAAAAACGTTTGCAATGTTATTCTAAAGACAATCGGTTGTTTTTGTTTTTAGGGTTGTTGTTGTTTTGTTGTAGCCAGTTTCGAATGACTAAAATAAAAAAAATATAAGCGAAACGTCAGTCATTCGAAATCAGATAGCACCTGTGATGCGGACAAAGATCTTTGAGACCTAACCCAAAAATGTAAGGTCCAAGTTCTTTGGATGCGGAATTCGACGCGTTGACATAAATAATAATGTTCAATCAAGGTTCTCTCATAATGCCTACTAACAGATTTTCCTTCTCATTTCCGTTCTATTTACTTCTCTTTTCTGTGGTCGCGACTTATTCGGCAGGCTTCAGCCCGTGTTCGGAATCCTAAATCACGGGTTATATAAATAAGAATAGAATATAAACTTGTTGTTTATCACAAGTGTTCCCCTCGTTCAACTCACCGAGCCAACTTTGCTCTTATCTCAGATTAAAAGCTGTTTTAGTTCGCTTCCTACAACAGAGATAAAACTGAACTATAGACTGGCTTAAAAGTTTTTGATTGTTACACAGGTAACAAGTCCTATTGCGAAAGGAAAGTGGTTCCGATTCATAAATATTTAATGGCCAAGATACACTAGCTTAGTTTTTAGTTCAGCGTCATCATCATCAGTCAAAAGACGTGCACTTCTGAACATGGCCTATGTTCAGAAGTGCACGTCTTCCCTGTAACCTCCACACTGACGACAGCCTGCCATCTGCATCCAATTTTTAGATACTTTAGGGTAGTTCTGCTACCCTATTCGTATTTTTCAAGTAGCTCAATACATTTTTTTTTTAATATTCTTTTTTAATGGTTATCGAAACTTATTGCGCATTATTTTATGTAGGTAAAAGTGCCCAGCTCGTAACCACAGATATTATAACATGGTCAAAACGTCGAGCGACAGGTACCTATTTTTACCTAAAAAAATAATGGTCGATAAGTCCCGATAAACATTTAAAACATCGCAAAAGTTTAAAAGTAGTATTTTATACATTTCTGTCTAGTACGCTAGTAGTAAATTTTCCCTATTGAAGTACAAACACAAAATTGTAAAAGAACTAGAGGGCTTTGTAGCACATAAGTACTACGGTTGCTACGGTGCTACGAGTGGAGTCATTTTGGTGGGACAGAGTGGATGTACAGGGGGGTTAGACAAGACCCACTTTCTGTTAGCGTTAACGCCTACGGAAAGATGAAATTGTATGAAAATGACATTACATCTTGAGCTTGAGATAACATCTCTCAAGCTAATATTATTGTCAGTGTCATTTGCATACAATTTCATCTTTCCGCAGGCTTTAACGCTAACAGAAAGTGGGTCTTGTCTAACCCCCCAGATCCGTCACGAAAGGATTTTGGCCGAACGAAGGCGCAAAAGGAAGTTGAGAGTATAAATGAAAGTCTGCGTATACAAAGACGCGGGCAAAAGCTAGAATTGTTTTCAGTTATTTATCATTTAATAAAGAAAAGTATACAAATAGGATATAACAGCATTTAAAAACCACTAAGGTTTATTAGTAATGCTATAATGCTTTAATAGTATAATGCTATAATAGTTGCAGTAGCTTAATAAATTCTGAGGTAAAAATTTACAAGTGTGCACCCATATTCAAATTTCAGTTCCAAAGAAAAGCTTTCATAAATTACGCCAAAGCATTTTTGACCTAATATATCTACCCTCAAACTAAAACTAGAGCGGTCTAGGCGCGGGTGAATATTTCAACACGTCTTTCAGGTCTTTCATCTTTTCACGTGAGTTTGTTTCAGCCGATTTTTGCGCCCTCGAGGCTTATTTTCGTGGGTTTTTTGAGGGTTGGGACTATTCTTGGATTACGAATACAAATGGCTTGTACATTTTGTTTTATTAGGAGGTTTATAATTCAGCTTTTGCTAAAACTATTCAGCTTTTTTTAGGTGGCCAAACATGTTAAACGTAGACATAATTATTATATTACATACATTGACATTATTACTAATGTGCAAAATGTGTGATCTAATAGGTACAATTTAATAATCCTTACTATTATTATAAAAGCGAATGTAACTCTGTCTCTTTGTCTGGATGTTTGTTCGCTTTTCACGGCTAAACGGCTAAGCTGATCTTAACGAAATTTGGCAGGTGGAGGAGGTACTTTTCCCCCCAAAAATGCGGAAAAATTAGAAAATCGCGGGTAACACCGCGGGATTCAACTAGTTTATAATATTTTCATGATAATTCTGTCATAAATTTAATAATCATAATTATCACACCCAGGGCCCCGATTCTACTAAAGAAATTGTTCTTAAATTGTAATTGTTTCAATTTTATTTTTTTAATAATTGCCTCAAAAATTAAATTTTGTAATTTTAAAACCAAAATAAGAGTAAAATCGGTAAGGGATTGCGAAGATATTATAAAAGTAAAAAAAAAAATTGAAACAATTACAATTTGTAAACAATTTGATTAGTAGAATCGGGCCCTGGGGCCTTACGGCCAACTGCTAACGCGGTATCAAACTAACGTTAAATCCGCTCAGTTATAAAATCACGCGAAAGTGAACCTTAACGCGCCCAGATACGGATCGCAGTCGCGTGCATTTCCAACTGTGCGGATTTAACGTTAGTTTGATACCGCGTTAGCAGTTGGCTCTAAGGCCCATGTTCCACTTTCGCTTCGCTGGTGTAATCCAGCAGAAATTTTCAAAAAGTTCCTACATGGCTGATCGAGCGCTTAATACTTTACTTTTTATATTTATCTAACTGTTGTGAATTTAATTAATTAAAATGTAAACTTACTTTTTAATTAATTATTTGACAGAATTTTTATTATTTGAATCGTATTTATTTGACTTAGTATATTATTTGATTTATATATTTTTTACTTGATATATAATTTGTGTAAAATGTAAAATAACATATTTTTATTAATTAATATATGAATATGAACACAAATGACTTACCGAAACACCCCCAAAAACTTCACACACGTCACAAACTGTTATTAAATTTTACACTAAATTTTAATTTTATTCACTGAAAGTTTATTTTTTCGTAAGTACTGGAGGGAACGAGGGCACGTTCGCTCGCCGTGAATGCTAAACTCACACTGAGGGTAAGCTCGGCCACTTCAGCCAGCCAGGACTCCCAGTTTACGTAATTTCCTTACCCTTAGCATAGGCAGAAAATAATTAGTTATCGCACTAGCCGCCACCGCCTGAAGGCTCATCCACACATCATAGATCAGTGGAAATCGCACACTGTGCGATTCACACGATCTTTCTTGCCTCATACCTGCAAAATGTGGAATGAGCTACCTTCTACGGTGTTTCCGAGAAGCTACAACATGGGGTGCTTCAAAAGGCGAGTTAATCGAGTTCTAAAGGGTCTCTGGTGTTACGAGTATCCATAGGCGACGGTGACTGCTTACCTGATGGTAAGCAGTCACCGTCAGGTAGCCCGTCTGATTTTTTGCCACCTATGGCATAAAATAAGAGTCATCTTTGCACAAAAACCTGTGTTATTTAAATGCTTTTAAACCGACTTCAAAAAAAGATGGTTCATATTAGTAGTAAATTTTTCATATAAGTTGTATCTCACGGGTGGTCCCATTTAAGTGGTCCCAGTAAATATCACCAAATTACAATTCCATGAACTTCGTTAAATATAAGTCCATTTACATCTTGTAGTAAATTGGTAATTTCGTTAAAAAATATACCAAGATTTAAAAAAAACGCACTTTCACTTACCATCGGGCGAGTTGGTAGCCAAAGGTAGATGGGTATATTATATTTAAAAACAAAGAGGAAAAAGCATAGCAATACCAAAAAGATTGACGAAACCGAACTTAGTTTTGCGTAAAATCTGATAACCGTATTAAAATTGAAAAGTGCTATTTATTCAGTAGAAAAATTAATTTCACTTAGCTTTCCCCTATTTTTACGGGCAACTTTTTTAATGTTTTTTACATAAACACCTTATTCAAAAAAATTAAGAAAAATTTGTCCAAATCGATCCAGCCGTTCTCAAGTTTTTAAAAAAAATTAATAATGGGCTTCCGCATGGCCGCCACCTCACCTGATGTTAATCGATGATGCGGTCTACGATGGAGCACGCTTGCCTTGGAGAAACCGATTAACTCTTGATTTGGAGACACCCAGATTGTAGTTTTTTAAATTGATAATTTAGTATTCCACTTATTAATATTTTATGTGTGTTTGTTATTTTTATGTCATTCACCAACATGCACTGGCCCAGCAAGGTGGATTAGGGCCCTTCCCCTCTTTCTGGGAGAAGGCCTGTGTCCCAGTAGCGGGAACACGATATGCTGATAATAATAATGATAATATGCTCTTAGTGAAAGTTCAGCACACTTCTCGACACCCTAAGCCTACGCCAATGTTGCCCCTCCGGTGCCAAGACGCGGAAGCCATTATGGGGGGCCCATTTTGTGGGTGCCAAGTCATCACCTGCCTAAAAGTATTTTGAGATGAGACAGGATAAGGCAGGTGCCGTTTCTCATCCTATAGATCTGTTCAACTACCCACAATTTGTTCACCTCAATAGCCCAGGTTCCTTTATCCTATACTGTAAAATAGTTTAATATTCCATTTTATACATAACTAGCGGTCCACCCCAGCTTCGCTAGGGTATAGATTATAGCCTATGTCACCCGGGGATAGTGTAGCTTCCCGTCAGTGAAAGAATTTTTCAAATCGGTTCAGTAGTTTCGGAGCCTATTCAATGCAAACAAACAAACAAACAATCAAATCTTTCCTCTTTATAATATTAGTATAAATTGTACATTTTGTACTCAACAGAGCCTTTTGATGTTGGCTTCGGCCCCACCAATGCCTATCAAAGGTCCGGGCTAGACCCGTGTTTATATTGAAATAATGATGATATTCTTATTAAATTTGCGCCCAAATTGAGAAGCTCCTCCTTTTCGCAGTCGATGAGATGAGTTCAAGAGGAACTTTGAAAGATTTCGATTGAATCCGTCAGTAACTTTTGATTGAGTAAGGTCTCGTTTAATTTAATTTAGCTTATTAATCGGCAGTAAAAGTTACTGGGGAAAATACTGAGGCGGCATCAGCACGACGGCTGCTGTTAAAAGATACTAGCTTTGCCTCGAAGTTAAAAGAAATTGTGAAGAATTAGATAAGCGGCGTATCGAATCTCACAGGGAGTCATATTTTTACACGAGTGGCTAAACTGCCCAAATTAGTGTTTTCACAACAGCGAATCATCATCATCATTATTTTAGCCATAGGACGTCTACTGCTGAACATGGGCCTCCCCCATCGATCGGACAAACTTAACTTTGTAGTTGTACGGAACCCTAAAAATTGGCGTTCGTGTTGTTATTTTTTAAATGATGTAGCTTGTTTATTGATGTGATAGCCTTTTTTTAACTGTAATGATTTTTTTCTGGGCAAGTGCCATTATTAACTAAACAAAATACAAGCTAATACTAACATTACAAATACAGTTAGACTGCCCATACACCGTTGAAGGTCTAAAGACAATCCAAATGCTCAAGCCCACTACCAGTTCGCAGCGTACCCAGCATGCTGGCGGGATTATAGAATATAATTATAGCATGCTTTTATCGAAGTGATTAAAAGTAATTATTGAGAAACATTTAAATAACTTTTATAACGTTGTTCTGATACCACTTCAAAAATAATAAAATCATGCTTAAACATTTTCAGTTTCAACACAAAAGAAAAAGGGTTAAAAGAATATTCGGAATATAAATCATATCACAGTCAAATTGGCAAATTTATGGCCGTACCTTGGAAATAAATCTGCTAAGCTGGCGAGAATCTTGACTATACTTGACAACGAAGCCGTAAACATACCTATCTCGTCTTTAAAAATTAATATTTAGTGAAATAGTATACAAGGTAACAAAGAACGGTGGTACTGAGTCGAAAGGAGGTTATAAGCTAGTTGACTGGTGTTTCATTTATTACAAACTAGCGGTCCGCCCCAGCTTTGCACGGGTATAGATTATAGCCTGTCACCCGGGGATAGTGTAGATTCCCGTCAGTGAAAGAATTTTTCAAATCGGTTCAGTAGTTTCGGAGCCTATTCAATGCAAACAAACAAACAATCAAATCTTTCCTCTTTATAATATTAATATAGAAGTATAGAAGTATAGATAACAGCCTTAGCGAAGGATATATTATTTGAATACATTACACATACTGAAAAAATAAATTAAATTATCTGGCCATGTGGGCGCGGGCGATGGGCAGGCCACATCGCTCGAAGAACCGATAACCGATGGGGAAGAAAGGTTTTTGAGTGCCACGAACCGGAAGACGCAGTGTAGGTAGGCCTCCCACTACATAGAGCGACGACATTGTGAGAGTCGCTGGTATTCAGTGGATGCAAAAGACAGGCTGTCGTTCAGTGTGGAGGTTAAAGGGCATATGTTCAGCAGTGGGCGTCTTCTGGCTATTGATGATGATGTGGGCGCGGTCGGTATTGAGATGGGTGACCGCCTGAGTGTGATGTTGTCATATTGCACTACTTTTTGTATTTTGTGGTGGTAGGTAACCGTCCATGCGCCCGACTCCCACTTGGCTGGTTTATTTTATTTAAAGACGCGCCTGATGCCCAAATTATTACTATCGGGGAACATATTACAAGACGTGCAACGCATTCGACAGTCAAGCGTTGCGCACGATAAAAGTGGAATCAAAGCTCTTCGTACGAGTGTTCGGAATATCAACCATGAAACGGTGACGACTTTTCGTGCCCGCCCGGGCCGTCTTGTTATTATTTTAATCTCGGTAGTCGTTGGGAACGATACTCTCAAAGCTGCGGACAGATTGACCTACCTTGGACAGATTGTTCAGTTAGGTAAGTCCAACTTAGGCAAATGGGTCGCCCGAAGAATCCAACTCGGATGGGCAGTGTTCGGGAAATTGCGTGACACCTTCTCGTCCAAGATACCACAGTTTGACCAGTGTGTGTTGCCAGTGATGACATGGAACTGCGAAGTGGTCCTTAACTGTTTGCCTTTTGGAAAAACTCACACAGCGGGAATGGAGAGAGCTATGCTCGGAGTTTCTTTGCGCGATAGAATCCGGAACGTGGATATTCGCCAAAGAACCAGAGTCACCGACATAGCTATTAAAATTTGCAAGTTGAAGAGGCAATGGGCAGGCCACATCGCTCGAAGAACTGATAACCGACGGGGAAGAAAGCTTCTTGAGTAGAGACCAGGAACCGGAAGACGCAGCATAGGTAGGCCTCTCACTAGTGCAGGTGGCAGGCTGTCACTCAGTGTGGAGGTTGAAGGAAGAGGCCTATATGTTCAGCAGTGGACGTCTTTCGACTGATGATGACTGTTATTATTTTAATCTGCGGCGTTAGACCTCCTTGTCTTCGCATCGTACATCCCAACTTAATCTAGAAAAAGCCTGCAATTATTCCTTAGATTTTATTACCGTCCCTCGGTACTGACAGGTAGGTAGTATATATTTTAGCAAAGCTATAATAGGGTTGCCCGACCAATAATCCATTCGTAGATCTTACTAAGTTTAACTAGGTACTTACCTTAATTCAACAGAAATTAGGTAACTATACTTAAACTTTTTTTTCTTTCAACTACGTAGTAATAATATTACACAAAACAGATCATAAAGGACGCATTTTTGCTTAGGACCAAAACAGTGCAGAAATGTTATATGAAATCTCATTGTTGCACAGTTTTTCATTAATGCACTGTCAGATAGAGAAGATAGAGATGATTGCTAAATATTTTTCACGGTTCCCATCCCTTTATTCCCTGATCTGGTATATTTCAAGCTGCCTTGGTTTCGAAGTAGTATAGATATCTCGTACACTTTATGCGTCCGTTGCGTTTGGGTTCGAAACATAAACTGTAGGTACTTGATATATGAATCAAGCATTTTACCTATTACGTGTACGTAATCTACTGGTATTTAGGTGAGGATTAGAGAAAACTATTACGAAGCGGGATTTATGAAATACTAGATGCGCTCCGAGGTTTCACCCGTGTCATACCTCCTTGTAGCAACCTCCTTGGTAGCGAGTAGCGACAGCAACCTCCTTTGACTTAGATTTTTTTTTTATATGATCTAATTTATACAAGGTCAAGGACGTTGTATACCCTAAAGAGGGTATACAACGTCCTTGAATGTATGTCAATGTATAGACTTCAATTCCTATTTTGGTTATTTGTGGGGAAAATATTAACTCATTAAAAAAAATATGTTTATTCGTTTGCTAACAAACTTCATAGGATCACTCGCTGGGCTAATCTGAAGAATGCCTGAAAATTTCATCAAAATCGGTCTAGGCGTTTCAGAGCCCATAGGGAACGTACTTATATACACACATCGCCTTTTATTTATATCATCATCACCAGCTAATAAATATCCACTGTTGAACAAAGGCCTCTCTTTTGAGAGGGGTTTACATAGATATATATAAATAACGGGCAAAGAGCGTGTCGAGACACGCACATAGTAGGATTCCGTAGCCAAAGTTAATTATTTAATTGTAGTCATATTCATAGCTCAGTAAGTGGTGGCTATAGAAAAAAATTATTACCTATTAGATTCCCTGGATTTGCCCTGGATTAACAAAATCTCGTTATTTGTCTTGGTTAGTTACTTTTAGGTAAAACTGTTTACTTTGGTTCATCATCATTATCCCCCTATCATGTTCCCACTGCTGGGACTCAGGCCTTCTCTCAAAGAGAAAGAGGCCCTAATCCACCATGCTGGCCCAGTGCATGTTGGTGAATGTCATTATGTCATTGAACTTTTGTGGTTCTTGGACATACAGGTTTCCTCACGATGTTTTCCTTCAACATTGTAGAGCGATGCGAAACTGCAGACAATATATTTAAACACTAAATAAGTGATTGGTGCAGGGCCAAAGATCGAACCGGTTGCCTTCAGATTGTAAAGCGCACATGCTACCGCTCGGCCACTATCACACACTCTAGATGCACAAACATCACACATCACGTCAGCAGACATTAAACGTCTACTGTTGTACAAAGACCTCTCTCTTAGATAGGGGTGTTGCCATAATCCCCACGCTTGGCAGGCGGCTTGGGGATCGCAATACGTTCACCGTGTGCTAATAGGACGCTGCTGCCCATCCTCCGGTGGTTCTGGTCGCAGTTTTAGGAGATACCCATATATATTTCGTTTACTGTAAAGGCTTGTGGCCAGAAGGGCTTATTTCCGAACTTCGCGAAATATCGGTTATGCAGGATAATTTAACTGTCCGTACCCGCGAGCTTATTTCTTTTAACATTTTTCTTATTATACATACAGATGAAAAAGTATGACAACGTACAAAATTCTTCTAAGTTTTCTGTCTTGACCCCTCGGGGATTTCCAAAAATTGGCGTTCAAAAGTGTACAGTGGTGTACCAATTTGCGGAATAAATGAATTTAAATTTTAATTTCTATGGGACCAATCTGAAAGTAGGTACCAAAAGTAGGTAATAAATATCCTTTCAAATAATAAAAATATTTCCAAATAGGTTTTTATAAATGACAGATTCGAGTTCTGAGGTAACACATTTTGACAAAAAAATCTTTTTTAAAGACGATTAAAAATCATAAAGTTTTGTAAAAAAAAAGGGGGGTTGTCTGTAAAGTCGGTTTACGGACGATAATTTTACGTGATAACGCTTAGGCCGATCGTGCCTCTCTATCGCTTGTTCCGCGCTCTCACTTGCACGCGCGGCTAAGGTGGAACGTGACAATTTTTCGTGTTTTCGTTCCACACATTAACGTTGCATTTGTTAGTTTTTTTCGTGTTTTTCGTGTTTTCGTTCCATGTTTGAAAAAATTATTTTGTTAGTTCCCCGCTCTCTTCAGCCGTGCTCTACGAAAATTTCCACATCTCTACCAAACATGTAATTTCCGCAGTGATCTGACCTTCGATGTAATCACGAGCCGGCCCCTGGCTGCTGCCGCTAAGGGGATGCTACATCTATTTAGTGGAATTGGTTTAGATTAGATACGTTAAATAAGTCAAAGCCGTGGTAGCCTCTTTGGGAGACCGCTAGACTTCAAAGTGTGAGTGTATTTTGGTTCATATCAGTGCATTTTAGGGTTCCGGAACGGGACCCTATTACTAAGCCTATGATGTCTGTCTGTCTGTCTGTCCGTCTTACCTATTAACGACTATAATATATTTCGAACCGTAATATACATAGGTATATTACGGTTCGAAAGATATTGAAGAACACAGTTACAGTTGAATTTTTTATAGAATATGTTATGTTATGTTGTTATGTTTGTGTAATGTTACGTCACTTACGGCGGATTAACTAAAAAATTATAAAAAAAAAATAAAAAAAAAGGGACCCACATGTTTTTACAACAAACATGTTTTTTTAACGTATTTTTGTATTAGCTCTAGTAAAAAAACGACAATACGTACAAGCGTCACACTTGGCATGATTATAGTACACACTCTAAAGTATAACATAATAAATAATGGCCAAGTGTGAGTCGGAGTCAAATTTTAATTCATAATAAGTGGCAATTCCTTACGTGGATGACCTCTTTATCATTTCACCGGATCGAAAAGCCATATATTTCTAATTTTAAAGTCGGTTTTTAAATTGATAATTATTGTATTTTGTGGCGGTACGGAACCCTCAGTTCACGAGCCGACTTGCATTTGCCCGGTTTATTGTTGTTTTGCTGTCACTTTTCACATTTACAATACTGCGATACATTTACCTCGATTTTCCTTTGAAATCATTTCAGCTCTGATTTAATTGTCTGTACCTCGCTTTACAAACTTGGGAGTATCCACTTATGAATTGTAGGTAGGTACATAACGACCAACCTATCTGTAGCGGTGGTGAAATAATAGAATTAAATAATCTTCTAAAGATGACTGTCAGTTTCGTTTAGAAAACACGTTAGTAGCTCCACTGTCAACTCTACATAAATTGGTCGCTCAATACGTTTGTTGAAATTACATAGGAATGTTTTCTGAAAGAAAAACGAAGGAATGGTTTTTATATTCCGAGTAATTACCTGCTTGTTATCATTATCCTTCCGGCGCTTTACATGTCATTTCAAAGCGACTCAAAAAAAGAAAAAAGTTTGCCTACTAATTAAACTTTTTCCCCCAAAGGTATTGAAAACTGCGTGGATTTCAGTTAAGCCCAAACGTAATCTAAAACTGAATTATTTTAAGTAAGTACGTATATATTTATTTTACCTGATAATCTCTGCATTTATAATGGTCTCTTTGGACTGGCAGACGGGCCGCCTGATAGTAAGCAGTCACCGTCGCCTATGGATACTTGTAACACCAGAGGCATTACAAGTACATTGCCGACCCTTAAGGACTCTATTGACTCGCCTTTTGAAGAACCCTTGTTGTAGCTTCTCGGAAATACCAGGTTAGGTATCATTCCATATTTTGTAGGTGTGAGGCAAGAAAGATCGTGTGAATCGCACAGTGTGCTATTTCCACTGATCTATGGTGTTTGGATGAAATTTCAGGCGGTGGCGGCTAGTCCGATGATAAAACGTGACGCCGGCATCAGATCAAACAGTTCTTCAGAACATTCGCCGTTGTAAATGCGATAAAAGATACAGAGAGACCCCAACCTGCCTGCGATAATAGGTGATATTCAAGGTCTGGTGATCACGAAGGTGGTCATAGGAACTAATGAAAGCTACAAGATACACCATTAAAATATGTTAAATGGATATTTAATAAAATAAATATGTTAAGGCTAAAAGCTTGTTTAAAAATATTTAATACTAGTAGGCCGCCCCTGCTTCGCAGGGGCGAAGCCGAGATATATAGCCTATGTCAACCGGGGATAGTGCAGCATCCCAACAGTAAAATAATTTTTCAAATCGGTTCAGTAGTTTCGGAGCCTATTTAATGCAAAGAAACAAACAAACAATCAAACAAACAATCAAATCTTTCCTCTTTATAATATTAGTATAAATAACTTATTAGTGTAAAATTAGTCTTTTTGGTAAAACTCAGAGTCACACAATGGCAACTCAGGGCAATGGAGAGAGCTATGCTCGGAGTTTCTTTGCGCGATAGAATCCGGCACGTAGATATTCGCCACAGAACCAAAGTCACCGACATAGTTGTTAAAATTTGCAAGTTGAAGTGGCAATGGGCAGGACACATCGCTCAATATGCAATAAAATTTTACTTTACTTTACTCTACTTTACTCGAAGAACCGATAACCGATGGGGAAGAAAGGTTCTGGAGTGGAGACCACGAACCGGAAGACGCGCCGTAGGCAGGCCTCCCACTATATGTACCGACGACATTGTGAGAGTCGCGGGCATCCAGTGGATGCAAACGGCAGGCTATCGTTCAGTCTGGAGGTTAAAGGGGGAGGCCTATGTTCAGCAGTGGACGTCTTCTGGCTGATGATGATGAGGATTTGTGTAAAAAACAATCAACTAATTTACAACTAAAACCGATTCCCCATTCCAGGGATAATATGTTAAATCAGTATTAATTCCAACTTTGTTTCGACTAAATCTCACACACTTACAATTCACTCACACACCCACACTTCTTTAATGCATACTTGTTAGTTAATTGCTAAACTAATTTAACTTCTAAACTTTTGTAACGAATTAGATAATGAGTTCCGAGGCATCTACTTTCAGCAGGAAGGAATGGACTTGCAATAAATTCTTGCAATTCATTGCACTTGCAAACTCTATTAACTTCTGCAAGAATGCGTCTGAAAGCTGCAATAAAATTTTAAAAATGTGAATGAAAATATGTTATTTTATTACTTTACTGTATTACTATCGACTACCAGCTTCAATCTTACTTTCAAAATGCTAGTAAAAGTGATAACAATCAACTGTTTTCTTATTAATTTATTTTCAAAAAACATATCATAAAGTCACAGTCAGAGTAGACTGACTACATTTCATCTTCATTTATTTCATCAATTTGATACACTGGCAATATATTGCGACGAAATACGAAATATTGCGACGCCAAAATCCTCACACAGGAAAGATTTAAAAAAAACTGTCAAGACCCTTTTTCTCAAGAACGCGTAAAGATATCAAGTTGAAATTTACCTATACTAATATTATAAAGAGGAAAGATTTGATTGTTTGTTTGTTTGATTGTTTGTTTGTTTGCATTGAATAGGCTCCGAAATTACTGAACCGATTTGAAAAATTCTTTCACTGACGGGAAGCTACACTATCCCCGGGTGACATAGGCTATAATCTATACCCGTGCGAAGCTGGGGCGGACCGCTTGTACTAAATATTTGGGTCTACGGTTTCTTTCGGTTGTAAAAAAATAAAAGTTGTAAGTCAACGCAATCAAAAGATATAAACGTTTATGTCACATATTTTGCGATTTCACAGGGGAATCCTATAAGCTTCTTCCCGTTGACCTAGGAATCATTAATTTTGGCAAGAGGCAAGGTCTTACAGCACATATAAAGAAATAGATCTGAAAGTTGTTAATTTGAAGTTATATCACATAAATAATATTGTTTTACAATTACAAACTTATATTTTGTAGTTGTTATGTATGGATGAACCTTATTGTTAACTACAAGGTTAAGTTTGTCTTTCAATATTTCATCATCAGTTAGTTTTTGTCTTGTACAAAAACAACAATTTGTTGTTTTTTTTTTTACAAAAATTTTAAATTCGCAATCGCTACTCACCAAATTAAATGTTCATTTTCTACTCCCACTGTGCATATAAATTCGTTAACTAATTGGTAACGTACTCATGAAATCAGGCTATGAAATAATGGATAGCGCAATGACTTAGGGCTGTAATCGGCTGTCCCAGATCAAAACACAATAAGGCACATTTGGTAAATTTTACTGGTCCAGTAAAACCTGAGTATGCTACATTTAACAAAATTACAAGACATTACAAAAATAGGCTCATTAGTCATACTTTACAGAGCAAGTAAAAAAACAACAGTAAGATACATTAAGCAATAAATTTCATTATTATTGTATTAACTAACA
Organism: Agriopis marginaria; assembly: GCA_932305915.1. Classification (NCBI taxonomy): domain Eukaryota; kingdom Metazoa; phylum Arthropoda; class Insecta; order Lepidoptera; family Geometridae; genus Agriopis; species Agriopis marginaria. The sequence goes on along the minus strand of OW029914.1, from coordinate 10,548,968 downwards.
CCCCTCTGTTTGCGTCAGGGGGTTAAAATAAATCTTCAAATGGAAGGAATTGCTAGAAGTAGATTTCTAGGTGAAAGCTAGTACTCCTTTTTTGCTATACTATAGGTACTATGTACTTGCAATGCAAGTACACCTTAAGCCGCAATTTGAGATTTAACCAAGATACAAAACCATAAAAAAACCTCAGCAGCTGTTATACACTAAATCAAACAGTATTCCAAAGTTGAAAACATATTTTAACAAGGTGTCAAATAACAAGAGTCAAGGTGCTATAACACTTTTGAACAAACTTTGTAACAAGTGTAACTTGTGAAAAGGACTTACGAACGTGCTTCAACTTGGAGAGACTAATTGTGATTAAATTTCTGGGTCTAGTATAGATGTCTAAGTTTTAACAATGATATTGAATAAAATATTATGTTAAAAAAAAAAACATCGACGAGAGGAAAAATCCGAACAAGTAGAGTAGGACTCGCTCTCTGAGGGTTCTGTTAGATGGAACCCTCAGAAAGCGAGGCCAAACAAAAAAAAAACAACAACAAAAATATTTAAAGGCAAACTTAACTATGTAGTGGACAATTAGGTTCTTCCATACATTCTAACTACAAAATGTAAGTTTGTAATAGCAAACAATCATTTTTAAATGATATAACTTCAAAATTATGACTTTCCGATTTATTACTTTATATGTGCTGTAAGATCTTGCCTCTTGCCAAAATTAATGATTCTAGGTCAAATCGCAAAATATGCGATATAAACGTGCATAAGTGCATATCCTTTGATTGCGTTAACTTATAACTTTAATTTTTTTAAGGGTTCCGTTTTTTTCTTTTTAAGAACGGAACCCTAAAAACATACATAACAATTAAAAAACAAAAAAAAAACACGCCAAAGGAATTAATTGATAGCTATAACCCATAATTACTTGCATGAAGATGAAGTTCAAGATAATAAAACAATTTAAAAAAAGTCTTCATTTCTCCTTATCTATCTATCTATCACTTCTTTATCTCTATCTCTTCTCTTCTCTACATAGTATAAATTAAAGTCGCTTTCCGCGTCTGTCTGTATTTCTGTATGGCCGCTAACTCCTCCTAAACCACGCAACGAATTTTGATGCGGTTTTCACCATCAGTTAGATACATTTTCACGGAAGGTTTATATATATAACAAGCGACCCGCCCCGGTTTCGCACGTAAATTTATCTATCTGGGCGGGTCGCTAGTATAATATATAATTAAAAATTAATCCCTATTTACCTTGGTCACGCCATAACTTGAGAACGACTTTACCAATTTCATTCATCTTTATTTTTTTTAGTTTTCTAATACTTAGGTTCTTACGGAAAGAAAAATTAAGAAAATTACGCAGAAAATTGGAAATGTTCAGAAACTTAACGACGATTTTAACTTCGCGCGTTTGTAAGTTCTAAGACAGGACAACGTCTGTCGGGTTTATACAATTTTTAAATTTTCGAGGTGGTTTTCACCACGTAAAAGGTCTATGCTACAAGGTTATAAGGAAAGCATATGCTAAGCCGAAATCGGTTCGGATAGGTACTCATCATAAAAATCAACTTTTATTTTAACCCTGGTTTCGCGTAAACATATATTTGGCTGATTTTTTTTTCACAATTTCAGGTTAAGTTTTATAGATAAAGTAGTTCATAATAATATATATAACGAACCCCTTCCAGTTTAGCATATCGTTTCCTTTAAACCCTGTATTACACAATACCTATCATGACTTCCAATTCCTTTAACTCCAAATAAAACTTGCTCGGTTTACCAAAGTCCCATCATATATCGAGCTCATTATTTCTTATTGTAGCAAAAAACACAGAAAACAACACGCAGAATTTCCCTTGTAACAGTACAACCGTGCATTACACGTTTCGGTCACCATTGGTCGCTATGACCAAATATTCAAGACTAGCGGCCCGCCCCAGCTTTGCACAAGTATTTAACAAAAATTTCAAAATCAATAATTATAATTGGAGTTTCAGTAAGGATCCCTAATTTTTTTGAAAATAAAATTTAGCCTTTGTCACCCGGGGATAGTGTAGCTTCCCAACAGTGGAAGAATTTTTCAAATCGGTTCAGCGGTTTCGGAGCCTATTCAATGCAAACAAACAATCAAATCTTTCCTCTTTATAATATTAGTATGATATAGATATACGAGTATATAACTTTTTTTTACTGCCTACGGTTACTCTGACTATAGTTTCAACCGCATTCGACGGTCTTTTTCAAGGTGAACGCCCGCGTGACGGCGGTTGTTGGCGGTGTGTAAAGGAAAACGTAGCCGCGCGCATTGTTATAGGCACAATAGGCGCAAATGCGTTGATTGCAAGCTCACCCTGGAGAGGTCTATGGGGGCAAGTCCTTACTTACAGGGACAAGAAGTTTTTATTCACGCGTTGTAAGCACTGTATACGTTTTGAAAGCAAAGTTCGCTTCTTCCTCGAAATATCTACTTCGAAAGTTGAGAATTTCCATTTAGGTTATTAGGAGAGCACTTAGTTCATGTGTGTACTTAATTCGACGAGATTTTTGTTTACATGTTGTATTTATGCCTCATAGCCTTCAACACAATATCACTGTGATCGAATTTCATTTGGTAAGTTCGTTTAATCATTAATAATATCCTTACTTTTATAAGTACCTACGTATCATACATAATTCCAATTAAATATTATTAAACAAGTTTTTTTTCTCTTTTTAGGGTTCCGTACCTCAAAAGGAAAAAACGGAACCCTTATAGGATCACTTCGTTGTCCGTCTGTCCGTCTGTCCGTCTGTCAAGACCCTTTTTCTCAAGAACGCGTAAAGGTATCAAGTTGAAATTTATAATAAATACTTGGGTCTATGGTTTCTTTCGGCTGTAAAAAAATAAAAGTTGTAAGTTTACTCAATCAAAAGATATGAACGTTTATGTCGCATATTTTGCGATTTCACAGGGAAATCAAAACCTATAGGGTACTTTCCGTTGACCTAGAATCATGAAATTTTGCAAAAAGTAAGTTTACATAGCACATATATAGGAATAAATCCGAAAGTAACAAATTTGAAGTTATATCATTTAAAAATAATTATTTTACTATTACAAACTTACATCTTGTAGTTGTAATGTATGGAAGAGCCTAATTGTCAACTACAAAGTTAAGTTTGTCTTTTAATATTTCAACTTACACACATAGCACATATATAGGAATAAATCCGAAAGTAACAAATTTGAAGTTATATCATTTAAAAATAATTATTTTACTATTACAAACTTACATCTTGTAGTTGGAATGTATGGAAGAGCCTAATTGTCAACTACAAAGTTAAGTTTGTATTTTAATATTTCAACTTCAGTTCGTTTTTAGGGTTCCGTACCCCAAAAGGAAAAAAACAGAACCCTTATAAGATCACTTTGTTGTCCGTCTGTCTGTCTGTCTGTCTGTCCGTCTGTCAAGACCCTTTTTCTTGTATCTTCGATATACAATGCGGCACTATTCATTCCTTTTTCGTTCACCACCTACAGATTTGGTTCAAATTTAAAACATAAGCAATTAATCAAATAACATTTTTATTTTTAACTTAAGTAATACTGCTATAGAAACTAACCACAATAAAATTTCAGCTATACTATAATTATAATTATCAGCTACACTATAATAATCTTATCTACTAATATTATAAATGCGAAAGTTTGTGTGCAAGTGTGTAAGTGTGTATATTTGGCTGAAGTCACCGCCGAAACTACTGCTCCGATTTAGATGAAATTTGGTATGGAGGTAGCATATTCCCTGAATTAACAGATTTCGATGAAATTTGGTATGAAGGTACCATATTCTTTGGATTATCACATGAGTTACTTTATACCCCGAAAAAAAATTATGGTTCCTGTAGTATAACATCAATCACTCAACTCTGTGACTGTTAAACGGATTTCGATAAAATTTGGTATGGAGGTAGCATATTCCCTGGATTAAAACTAAGGCCAACCAACCAACCAAACCAACGAACAAAATGTAAGTTCCTGTAGGATAATTTCAATCATTCAACTCCGTAACTGTTTAACAGATTTAGCAAGCCGCAAGCGGCCCGCGAGGGTTAGTCAAGCACAAGTGACGTAAAAAAAGAAAAAAAAACTTTCTGGGCCGCAAGTGGCCCGCGATGGCGAATGTCAAGCACAAGTGACATACAAAAAAGAAAAAAAAAACTTTTTAGGTTGCGTGGTTCGCTGGGCCGCAAGCGGCCCGCGAGGGCGAGTGTCAAGCACAAGTGACTGACCAAATAGAAAAAAAAAACTTTCTAGGTCGCGCGGTTCGCTGAGCCGCAAGCCGCCCGCGAGGGTGAGTGTCAAACTAAAGTGACGTAAAAAAAGAGAAAAAAAAATTCTAGGTTGCGTGGTTCGCTGGGCCACAAGCGGCCCGCGAGGACGAGTGTCAAGCACAAGTGACGTAAAAAAAAAAAAAAAAAAATCTAGGTTGCTTGGTTCGCTGGGCCGCAAGCGGCCCGCGAGGGCGAGTGTCAAGCACAAGTGACGTACAAAAATGAAAAAAAAAACTTTCTAGGTTGCGTGGTTCGCTGGGCCGCAAGCGGCCCGCGAGGGCGAGTGTCAAGCACAAGTGACGAACAAAAAAGAAAAAAAAAACTTTCTAGGTTGCGTGGTTCGCTGGGCCGCAAACGGCCCGCGAGGGCGAGTGTCAAGCACAAGTGACTTACCAAAAAGAGAAAAAAACTTTTTGAGGTCGCGCGGTTCGCTGGGCCGCAAGCGGCCCACGAGGGCAAGTGTCAAGCACAAGTGACGTACAAAACAGAAAAAAAAAACTTTCTAGGTTGCGTGGTTCGCTGGGCCGCAAGCGGCCCGCGAGGGCGAGTGTCAAGCACAAGTGACGTACAAAAAAGAAAAAAAAACTTTCTAGGTTGCGTGGTTCGCTGGGCCGCAAGCAGCCCGCGAGGGCGAGTGTCAAGCACAAGTGACTTACCAAAAAGAAAAAAAAACTTTTTGAGGTTGTGTGGTTCGCTGGGCCGCAAGCAGCCCGCGAGGGCGAGTGTCAAGCACAAGTGACTTACCAAAAAGAAAAAAAAAACTTTCTAGGTCGCGTGGTTCGCTGGGCTGCAAGCGGCCCGCGAGGGCGAGTGTCAAGCACAAGTGACTTACCAAAAAGAAAAAAAAAACTTTTTGAGGTCGCAAGGTTCGCTGGGCCGCAAGCGGCCCGCGAGGGCGAGTGTCACGCACAAGTGACGTACAAAAAAGAAAAAAAAACTTTCCAGGTGGCACGGTTCGCTGGGCCGCAAGCGGCCTGCGAGGGCGAGTGTCAAGCACAAGTGACTTACCAAAAAGAAAAAAAAAACTTTTTGAGGTTGTGTGGTTCGCTGGGCCGCAAGCAGCCCGCGAGGGCGAGTGTCAAGCACAAGTGACTTACCAAAAAGAAAAAAAAACTTTTTGAGGTCGCGCGATTCGCTAGGCCGCAAGCGGCCCACGAGGGCGAGTGTCAATCACAAGTGACGTACAAAAAAGAAAAAAAACTTTCCAGGTTGCGTGATTCGCTGGGCCGCAAGCAGCCCGCGAGGGCGAGTGTCAAGCACAAGTGACGTACAAAAAAGAAAAAAAAAACTTTCTAGGTTGCATGGTTCGCTGGGCCACAAGCGGCCCGCTAGGGTGAGTGTCAAGCACAAGTGACTTACCAAATAGAAAAAAAAAACTTTTTGGGGTCGCGCAGTTCGCTGGGCCGCAAGCGGCCCGCGAGGGCGAGTGTCAAGCACAAGTGACGTACAAAAAAGAAAAAAAAAACTTTCTAGGTTGCGTGGTTCGCTGGCCGCAAGTAGCCCGCGAGGGCGAGTGTCAAGCACAAATGACGTAAAAAAAAAAGAAAAAAAAACTTTCTAGGTCGCGTGGTTCGCTGGGCCGCAAGCGGCCCAGCCAGGCCAGGAATTTAACTTTAGATCTCCTGCTCATAAAGCACCGTGTACCTACCGACCATCAATATCCAGGATGAAATACATAAAACGTATTTAGTAGCATCCTAAAATAAAGCTTTTTGCTTAGTACTTCATAATTTTTCCCTAGAACAACGCGGGTAAAGCCGCGGGCGGAAGCTAGTAGTTACATAAAACGTATTCAGTAGCGTCCTAAAATAAAACCTTTTTGCAGAGAACTCCTTAGTTTTTCCCTTGAATAACGCGGGCGAAGCCGCAGGCGGAAGCTAGTTGTAATATATGTTTTTGGGATACTTAATCGGAAAAACGGAATTAGTCTTCGATGGGCGAACTATTGAACTTATAATACTTGGACAAGTCTGTACGGAACCCTCGGTGCGCGAGTCCATCTCGCACTTGGCCGGTTTTTTTTTTTTTAAACTTGTTAACACCAGAACAAAAGACCTGACCAGCTAATGCACAATTTCCCCGACAATAACGACTCCCCGCCGCGAATTGGTAAAAGTTGTTCTACAATACAAATGATTACGTAGATTCCGTGGCTCTACCAGAGCTCTAGCCCGGAACGGGACTGTTTTGGAAACGGGCAAAGTTATCGAATGACCGCCCCATTGCCCCCATTAGGTTGGATATAAGTAGAATGTTATTTTTAGAATTCGCAAAACGTAGGGGGTTGTTTTTACTTTTTATCTACTTTTTAACCGACAAAGTAGGAGACTCAATTCGAATATGTTATTTTTATGTTTGTTACGCGATTACTCCGCTAATTATATATTGATTTTAATGATCCTTTTTTTGTTTGATAGATCAGATGTGGTCCCATATTAATTTTATCAAAATTGATTCAGCGCTTTTTGAAAAAATCAACAAAAACCAATAATACAATAATAACAGATGACTAAAGTTATATGATTATTTACGGGATATTTACCGTGGTAAGGTTGTGGAATGAGCTAACTTTAGTGAACAACCGTGATAGTTTAAAACAGTGTATAACAGATGACGTTTTGGTTTTTGGTTCCCTTTAGCAAAAGTTTTAATGATGACTGTCAATCTCTGTTTCTCTTCTCTACATTGTATAAATTGAAGTCGCTTTCCGCGTCTGCCTGTCTGTCTGTATGTCTGTATGGCCGCTAACTCCTCCTTAACCACGCAACGGATTTTGATGCGGTTTTCACTATCAGTTAGATACATTTTTAAGGAAGGTTTATATTTATCAATTATATATATAACTAGCGACCCGCCCCGGCTTCGCACGTAAATTATAGCCGTGCGAAGCCGGGCGGGCGGGTCACTAGTTAACTATATAACTATGTAGGTATATGTGTAGTCTTGAAGACGGTTTTTGTTTTAGTTTTCAAAAAAATAATTTTACTATACTATTTGATATATTTTGATTTTAATTGTTTTGGTTGGCTTGCCTGCCATGTTTGGTTTCAGTTTTATTAAGATAATATTGGCCTGGTTGTTGGTTTTTGTTTGGCCGCCAATTGTTGCACTAGTTATTTAAGCTTTTATGGTTCTGTACCCAAAGGGGACCCTATTACTAACCCTAAGCTATCTGTCCGTCCTACCTTTCAACCACAGAAAAGATAACTTGTTTATTTTAAACGTTCTGTGAAAATTTCAACTGGCTATCTTTTTTGGGTCGAACGATACGGCCTTATTTAGATCAACGCGTCGAACTCCGCATCCAAAGAACTTGTACCTTACCTTTTTGGGCTTAGAAGAACTACACAGTAGTTAATCTAAGTTTTTGGGTTAGTCCTCAAAGTTCTTTGTCCGCATCACAGTTGCTAACTGATTTCGAATTACTGACGTTTCGTTTAAATGGGTGCAACTTGCTACAACAAATATCTTACCAAAATAATGCCTTGACGTAGCCGCGGTAGCCGTACTAATTTAAACAAAAAAAAAAAAAAAAACTTTTCTGTGGTTCAGTAGGTATCATGGGTTTACCTAACATGCCATTTCCTAACCTTGACTAGAGCATAGTGACCACTTACCGCTCGCAGCCCATCGGTTCAAGTACTGAATCATTAGGCGCCATCTTTCAAACTTTCTACTTAGCTTTGGGCAAGATATTTCGGTAAAGGGCGGGGTTACGATTTCGTAGAGAGTTCTGTATATTTTATGTCGACCAATAAGATGGTTTACATGCACGCATTATGTGTACCGATAAACCTATACACGTTATTTTTGTCATGTTATGTAATAACGATTAAATATTTATTGAATTCAAAAGAGAGTTTAGTGTTTTTATTGAAGTGATTTATTAATCACGCGAGCTTTGAACTAAGTGACCACTAGTAATCTTTAAACTTTCGCAATTTTAACACATTTTTTAAATAAAATAATACGTGATAAGTCCCGATAAATATTTAAAGTAAGTGACCACTTACTTTGTAATTTTGTTAAAGCCTAATGAATTTGAATGGACATTTAAGTCTATTATTGACGTAATATTTTTTTAATACTTCCGCAAAGTAACGCCTGATTCAATCAAATAGATATGAAAGTAGCTTATGTGTATGTACCTATTTTAACTTTGCTGCAAAAAAGTGTATCATAGAACTTGAAGTCACTGAGCAATGTTGCCTACACATTACAGAAGCAAACACACAAAACACGCGCGCTTATTCACAAAATGTTTCGTTTCGTATTTGTAAAGCAGTAATTTAATTGTACTACCTATTAATCGTTTATAATTGTTTGATTATAATGTGTAATTTTTTGTATACAATTTATTATGATGATTATTTATTTGAATTGACGATAAATGACTTTGACTTTATATCATACTTTATGAGAGTCACTTAATGTAAACCAATTCCTTGTCAATTCTTTCATTAAAGCCGTGGATACAATAAATATTTTTTTTATCCCACGGAACCCTAAAATCTTCAAGTCCTACGCAACAGCATTTGATAAATGACGTGGACTCTTCAAAAGGCTCCAGTTTCCTTCAAAAGGATACAATATTATATTTCGCGGTATGAAATGTTTTCATTCGTTCTGGTATTTACTACTGTTGAGTACTTAATGGGTTTCTAAATTAAGGTAACGTTAAACCTACCTTGTACAAAGGAAGAATAGAATCCATACTTGTTTATATATACTTATACCTACTACTACTACGTATACTCGTTACCTACTAATTTTGCCGTTTTCATGTATAGTGCTTTTATAATAGTCTAATTATCATCATCATCATCATCATTTCAGTCGTAGGACGTCCACTGCTGGACATAGGCCTCCCCCATCGATCTCGAAAAGGGCCGGTTGGAAGCGGCCTGCATCCAGCGTTTCCCTGCGGTCTCTTTTAGATCGTCTGTCCATCTTGTGGGTGGACGTCCTACGCTGCGCTTACCGGTCCGTGGTCTCCATTCGAGAACCTTTCGGCCCTATCGGCCATCTGTTCTGCGGGCTATGTGCCCTGCCCACTGCCACTTCTACTTGCAAATCCGGTGGGCTATGTCGGTAACCATCGTTCGTCTACGGATCTCATTTTTGATTCGATCTCGTAGAGTCTCGCAGAGATTCGGTATCATCATCATATTATACCTATCATGTTCCCACTGCTGTAACACAGGCCTCTCAAAGAAAGAGAGAGGATAAACGCTAATCCACCATGCTGGCCCAGTGCATGTTGGTGAATGTCTAACCTTACGATGTTTTCCTTCACCGTTGTTGAGCGATGGCATCGAAACTGCACATAATTAGGTACTAATTAGGTGATTGGTGCAGGGCCGAGGATCGAACCGGGTGCCGTCAGATTGTAAAGCGCACATGCTACCACTCGACCACCATTGCTCTTACTATAAAACATAATAGGTATATACTTAGGAACTTATAATACCAGCCCGCCCCGCCCTCAAACTAGCATTCTGCTAAGGATACTGCAGTATTCTATATTAATCATGATTAATCGACCAATTAGGTAAGTAAACTGGCCTATCAATTACTTTTTCATTAAGTAATTGATTAGCTGAAATGTCAAGTACCTCATTAGGCCTTTTCACTAACCGGCATCCCTTTTCATATTGATTAAGGTCAGAAGTTGTTTATGTAAAATTTTGTATGCATAATATTATACTAGGGTGCCACCGGCAGCGGGGCAGGGCCGAAGCTACCGGCGTTTAGGGCTGCAGAGTGTATCCCTGGAGCCGGGGTCTTAGAATACTGCTTCGGTATCCCCTACCTGTCGTAAAAGCCGACTAAAAGGGGGCCTTTGGGCTTGTGGGTGGTCAGATTTGGGGATCTGACCTCCCATTCAGCAAGCCCAGGGAAGACAACGGCGCGGTGTGGCACACGCCGTTGTAAAGGAAAGTAACGGAAATGCCCTGGGCATTTCCCGGGAGCGTTGCTTCAGGCAGTATGCTAGGAGGATACCGGTGCGTTCCTATGAAAATCCCGGTACCCTCCGTCTGGCACAGAGGTACCTGGGTATCTTTTAAAGATCCCCCCCCCCCCCCACAACATAAAAAAGGGCTGCAGACTGAGGAACTTCCTATTAACAATACGTGCCGTGTCAATGATTACCGTCTGCATCTGACCCTTGACCCAACCATCTAGCGAGAGCCTCTTAAGGTGTCCTATTTTTGTTAATTTAAAATTTTATTTTATTATTACTCCGACAATTATTATTATGAACCAATTTACGTGATTATTCTATAATTTTCAGAAAGCTTAATAAGTGGTCCCAAAAAAATTAATTAAAATTGGCAGTAGTTTTTGAACAAGCTCTTATAAAACGAATAATTTTGTTCGAGTGTCTGTTGATTTGGCAATTATATTAATTTTGGTCGAAAGCTTACTAATTTTGAAATTGGTTTTTAGAGTTCCGTGTCGTCTGTCCTACCTTTTAACAGCTTTATCTGTCGTACAGTAATAGATAGCCAGTAGAAGTTTTCACTAAATATATGTATCTCATGTTACGGCGAATTAACTAAGAAATAATAATAACGGCAAAAAGTAAAAACTAAAGGGTCTCCATAAAACAAACGTATTTTTGTATTTGCACTAGTATAAAAACGGTAATACGTACAAGCGTCAAACTTGGCATGATTATCTTACACCTCTAAAGTTAAAACAACAAATAATAATAAAAACTGACCAAGTGTGAGTCGATGACAAATTTCTGCTCACCATAGGGGGCGGTTATTACTTGGATGGGTGACCGCCTGGGTGTGATATTGTCTTTTTGAACAACTTGTTTGTACCTACTTAAGTGGTGGAACGAAACCCTCAGTGCCCGAACCGCACTTGGCTGATTTATTTACATTGATAAATATTTTATCAACAAAAAATTACAAAACAAGACCTTAAGGGTGAGAATAAAAAGAGGTAAAGACTATAAAAAATGCCTCTTATTTCCTCAACCTATAAATACACACATTTGCATACATTAAGGTGATTTTCTAAATGTACCCAATAGTTATTATAATATTGAAATTAAAATTCATCATCATAAACAGCCTTTTTAACAGTCCACTGCTGGACTTTTAGCCTAACTCCGAAAGGGTGATTGGGCCATATCCACCATGCTGGCCCAGTGCGGATTGGTGGATTCACATACGCCATTGAATTCCTTCTCCGTACACATGCAGGTTTCCTCGCGATGTTTTCCTTCACCGAAAAGCTAGTGGTATGAAAATCCGTACATAAGCTCCAAAGAGCTCATTGGTACGGGCCCGGGGTATGAACACGCGACCTCACGCTTTCAAGTCTAGCGGTCTCCCAAATAGGCTATCACGGCTTATTAAAAGTAAATAATATTAAATAATAAACAGTAACATGTATCTAACTTAATTTTAATACTATATGCACGACTATAAAATACAAGTGTCATTGTCGATACTCGTTAGTACGTGACTTCCGGACTGTATCCCTTTATTTCATTCCCGTGAATTACAGTTTCCGGGATCATTTTAATCGATAATAGCCCAGGGACTGCGAGTTGAATATTTAATCGAATCGGCGAACTAACCTGGTTCATTATTTTGGGATACCTACTTATTAATTTTGCGGTTGGGTGTTTGGGGAGTAGCTTTTTGTTATCAAATTTGAAGTGTGATGATTTACATTTGAATTGTCTGCTTTTTAATAGAACCGGCCAAGTGCGAGTCGGGGTCTGATGATTCCGTACCACCACACAATTCAATAACGGAATTGCCAGTAATAACATGGTAATGAACAGAAACTTGTCACGGACTCGCACTTGGCCATTCGTGCACTATAATCATGCCAAGTTTGACGCTTGTAGGTACGTATTACTGCTTTTACATTAGAGCTAATATAAAAATACGTTTGTTGTATCCCGAGCCCCCTTTCATTTTTTTTTACTTTTTTTTCTTAGTGAATCCGCCGTAATCTCCACATAGTATAAATTAAAGTCGCTTTCCGCGTCTGTCTGTCTGTCTGTATGGCCGCTAACTCCTCCTAAACCATGCAATGGATTTTGATGTCACCATCGGTTAGATACATTTTCACGGAAGGTTTATATATATAACTAGCGACCCGCCCGCCCAGCTTCGCACGGTCGTAACTTACGTGCGAAGCCGGGCGGGCGGGTCGCTCATATTCTGTGATAATGTCAACTGGCTATCTCTTACGGTTCGAAAAATTGTTAAAAGGTTCGGATGGACGGACAGACAGACAGACAGCGTAGGTTTAGTAATAGGGTCCCATTTCCACCCTTTGGGTATGGAACACAAAAAAAAACGCGTGTTAATCCTAGTTGAAATACTGGAAAAACCTACCAGAGCCAGTACACTCAATTGGGAGCCATTTCCTATTCCAGGCTAGATAAGTTTACCATATTTGACCACATCTTCACTCAACATTAGGTAAGGAGACAACCTACCTGTCGAGTATAAAAAAATGTGTTCTTATTATTCATGAAAATTACAACAAACAGTTATAGCTCTCATGAATCAGCTAAGAATACTAACTCATGTCACCTTTCAAACAAAAAAAACTAAATCAAAATCGGTTCAGCCGTTTCAGAGCTATACGTTGACACAGACAGACACACAGATACCCCTCTTTTTGCGCCGAGGGTTAAAAAAGCACAAGCAAACAAATGGCCTCTGATTGTTCTAATAATATAACAAACTCTAAAAACCGCTTTTAGCGATAAGGCCGCCACTTGTGGCACTAGCTCGTGTTTTGTATCGTGTTGTAATTTTTATATCTGGTGTACACAATAAAGAGTTTCTATCTATCTATCAAAATGCCAAAATCTAAATCGCTTAGATGCAAATGCCACTCGCGGTCACCCTCGCAAAAAATTATAGACAGATACGTTGTTTAACTTCTTTGACGGAGAAACCGATTTAAAACAGCTGCCTAAATAATTTGACTAAATAATAGAATAAAAACTCGTCTTTGCTTTTCCCCTAAAACATTTAACGAAAATTTATTATCTCGCGAAATTAAAACCTTCATCTGCGATTGTAGCCTCCCATCTCCCCCCTCTCCCCTCCATTCATATTTCGCATAAACAACGTCTGGCATAAAATATTTGAACGGTAGCTAAATAACGCACGCTCATTTTCAGTAACCGTATAAGTAGTAAGGGTGTTATATCTAAATTTTTTCCTACAAAATAGTAACCTGTAATCAAACAAAATAGATATTTAGGTCAAATATAGTTCTTGTCGGAATCGCGGTAATGAAATTAAAGTAGAGCTGGGCAGGACACGTTGCTAGGTGCAGTGATGACAGGTAGAGGTGGTGGCCGAGGCAAGGTAACCGGAGCGTTGGTCGTCCAGCTGCAAGATTGGTCGACGATATTATTACTATCGCGGGTCGAACCTGGACTCGATTAGCACAGGACCGAGGCAGATGGCATAGCAAGAGAGAGGTCACCCAGCAGTGGGATAAGGAAGGCTGTGAATGATAGTTCTTTCTTGTTCAAATGTCTCCGTGTTTCAGCCATTTACTCCAATTTAGACGTTATGTAGCTTGCATTGTATTCAACGTTAGTTGTCCGCTATGTCAACGTAGCTCTGGCATCGCGCAGCGTTGTAGTCGGATCGCGGTTACCTTGTAACTAACCAGTGTCTGCGCGATTCTTAGCGAGCGCTGAGATATGGTTCGGTTTTTTTGGCACGATTGTGACTCTATATGTATTGTATATCGATGAAATAAAATACTTTAAATAAGTAATTGGTGCAAGGCCGAGGATCGAACCGGGTGTCGTCAGATTGTACGCACATGCTACCGCTCGGCCACCATCGCTTCTACATATAATTATATACACACATTATGTTTGTTACATACACACACGTAAAACAAATAAGTCAATCAGTCAAAGTTAGCTTTGCATTGTCGGGTAAATATATTAATTTTACCAAGTCCCCTTACTGTTATTGGACCTGCTGCTAGATTTATTGTATAAGAAGTCATTACACCTACATTGTCTGGTTTTGGTGAGATGTACCATTGTTCCTTTCAGTCGATTATGCAAGAATTTATCTGTATTTGGTACTTATGGGTAACTTTTAAGGATTTTTCTCAAGCTTTGTTTAGAATTTTAGATCATAGATAGATTAGTCTGTAGAATGCGTTGCCTGAATATATTCCCTGATAGTTACAATCTGTTTTCAAGTCTCAAGTGAATCGGTTTCATCTAAACAAGAGTGTTCCATCTTAGACTGCATCATCACTCAACATCATCTGGTCGGTTAGCTGGTAGGTTAGCTGCTCGGTTTGGTCAGATAGCTGGTCGGTTAGCTGGTCGGTCAGCTGGTTTGTCAGCTAATCGGTCAGCTGGTCGGTTACCTGGTTGGTTAGTTGGTCGGTTAGCTGGTCGGTTGGCTGGTCGGTATGCTGGTTGGTTAGCTGGTCGGTTAGCTGGTTGGTAGCTGGTCGTTTTGGTCGGTTAGCTGATCGGCTAGCTAGTATTAGCTGGTTGGTTAGACAAGACCCACTATCTGTTAGCGTTAACGTCTGCTGAAATATGAAATTGAGTAAAAATGACATTAGCTTGAGATAACATCTCAATGTCATTGTTTGTATTATCAATGTCATTTTCATACAATTTCTTCTTTCCGCAGGCGTTAACGCTAACATTAAGTGGGTCTTGTCTAACCCCCCTGGTCGGTTAACTGGTAGGTTAGCTGGTCGGTCTGTCGATCAGCTGGTCAGCTAGCTAGTCGGTTAGCTAGTGAATTTAGCTGGTCGGTTAGCTGGTCAGTTAGCTAGTTACAAGTGAAGCTATATACCTAAAGCGTGTAAAAAAACTTAAAATTTTAAGTCAGCTTTATCAGGATCAAAGAATTTGAAGCGGGTAAGCAGGTAGGCTTATTAAAAAACACTCTACCTTTGAAAACAGAAATACGAAGATACCGCACTGAATAATTAAATGACGCAAGTGTGTCCCTTTCCCTTTTTACAGGAAAGGTTAAAGAAAGGTGTCCTTTTTAGGAACCTCTACCTACTTACGATAAAACCACAGAACAGTACAGAAGGTCGGCTGCATCATCATCAGCTAGAAGACGTCCACTGCTGAACATGGGCCACCCCCTTTAACCTCCACTGAAAGTTGGCTGTATGGGGTTTGTTTGTGTTTGTTGTACCCCTCTTTCGTTTTTCCTTTTAGACTTTTTTATGATTTGGTACTCAATCCGCCGTAACATTACATGTCATAATATTCTGTGAATATTTCAACTGGCTATCTATTACGGTTCGAAAGATACAGCTGTTATTAGGTAAGACAGACAGACGGACAGACAGACAGACATCGTAGGTTTAGTAATAGGGTCCCGTCCTTTGGGTACGGAACCTGAAAAACGCAATGATGGGTACTATGGACCCCTTTCGGGTTCAGGGCGGATTCAGGATTTCATTTTGGGGGGGGGGGAGGGGTATTCTGACAAGGTTCGAAGGAATCAAATCGAAAAATTTAGTCGAATGTATGGAATTGCTAGGTGTTGGGGGGGGAATAAATTGGAAAGTACACCCTTTGAACCCTTTCCATGTATTTTTGAAATAATAATCTTTAGGTAAAATAAAATAATGTACAAATTAGAAAAACATCATTGTTTTGTGTATAATTGTTTTAATGTAATAATCTTAACTCGATTTAATTAGATTTTTGAGGCGCTTGGATCTGCTGACGTCAGAGTTGGTTATGTTTTCACAGTTCCAGGGTCTCTCATCGTCTATTTATGAACTAGACATCAGTCTGATCCGGTCTCCCTGTAACAATAGAATATAGATAAAATAAAAAATATAAAACTTATATTCGGGACATTTTTGCACACACGCTGATCCCAACTGAGCATAGCTTGTACTATGGCTGCAAAGACTGGATAACGTCTCGACGTTGGTTAAATTTTGACAGTTATTTGAGAGCCTTTTTAGGTGGAATTTTCGCTGATCGTCAGTTCAACACCATCTCAACAATTGCGAGATTGTTTTTAAGTAAAGCCGGTAGTAGCTATACCTACCAAGTCTGTGTAAGTGTAAATACACAGAAAAGAGAAGTAAATAGAACGGAAATGAGAAGGAAAATGACAGAACCTTGATTGAACATTCTTTTTTAGATCAACGTGTTAAACTCCGCATCCAAAGAACTTGGACCTTACCTTTTTGGGTTAGGTCTCAAAGTTCTTTGTCCGCATCACAGTTGCTTCTTTGTCCGCATCACAGTTGCTAACTGATTTCGAATGACTGACGTTTCGTTTATATGGGTGCAACTGGCTACAACAAATTTCTTACAAAAATGCCTTGCAAGTCGTTCTAATTAAAAAAAACTGTGATATTTACATTCATTTTTAGGGTACCGTACCATAAGGGTAAAAACGGGACCCTATTACTGAGCCTACGCTGTCTGTCTGTCCATCTGCCTGTGTGTCTGTCTGTCTGTATGTTTGTATGTCAGTCCGTCCTGTAGCTGTAGCTGCGGCTGTAGCTTTCGAACCGTAATAGACAGCCAGTTGAAATTTTTACAAAACTTATAATGACCGGCAGTTATGAAACATGACGGCATATGAGAGCGAAGGTGAACCATAATAGATGCCCGTTAATTGATTTCCGCGAGTGACAATTTCCGATAGTGAGAAATACACAGAGAAATAATTTGTACACTCACAATTATTGTAAGTATACAAACGTAGTAACGTTTCTAAGTAACGCCTTAAATAATTAAACAAGGGTTAGATTTTTAATCCTTTGCCGCCACGGGTCGCGCATCGAAAGTGCGCTTTGTCTAAGCCATTTTTTACGTGTTTACAGATTTTCTCAAACTAATTTTAATTTCGAAATTATATACCAAAGAACTATCTTTTATTATATTCACTTTGATTAATTGAGCTATAAAAAATACTGTAAAAATAATTAGCTCCTATTTTTTTTGGGGAAAGTCTTACGCCTCATCGCTTGTGCCAGTATATCCTAGACAGTAACAGTTGGCGGTCAAGCCAACTCGCCTGATTGTAAGCGATAATGCAGTCTATATTTCCTATAAATAAAGGTCAAAAGTGGTGTCGGCGTCGTTGGCGGTCTGGGCACAAAATATTTTTGACGCCTGCAGGCGACGTTGGCGGTCAAAGGTTTAAATGAATTTTTGTTAAAATGTTCTCTACCTTGATATTCGTCGTAACGTGACCGGGGGTCCGGTCCCCCTTTAGTTGGTTTCCAATTTACTGAGACTTCGCCTGTTATTAGAAACAATTAGTACATTCTTACAATAAATTAAGAGCCGCATATCGAGATACAAAACATAATATAGAGTCACAATCGTGCAATAAAAAAAACCGGCGCACGTTACTAATTGCACAGACTTTTTGGTTAGTTACAAGGTAACTGCGTTCCGACTACAAAGCCGCGCGATGCCAGAGCTACGATGACATAGCGGACAACTAACGTTGAACACTATGCAAGCGACATAATGTCTAAATTGGAGTAAATGTGGCACTGTAAAGTATATAATTGATACAATGTATGTTCAATGACGCTCGGACGTTTTTTGACTGTTTTCACTGAGAGTTTGTGACTCTATAGGAATTGTATCTCGATGGAACCGCATTACACAAAGCAATCGTCCATTTCAATTTTAAATTAGGTATCTATCTGGATTTTCGGGCATACAACGAAAAATAAAAATCGTAATTGTCATGACGAATATAATACAAGTAAACCACAACATTAAAGTTGTTTATTTTATGTCAATAATTTAACAAAATCCACTCAAAAAATTAGCCGTTAATCAGTTTGTTTTAGGCAAGCAACTCCATCGCTGACCGCGTCATCGCTTAACATTAGGCGAGGTGGTTGGTGAATGGTGATCAAACGCTATCAACTATAAAAACCAAACTATCGCATTTATAACATATGTGTGATAATATTATTCATCATCATCATAATCAGCCTTTTTGACAGTCCATTGCTGGACCTTTTGGCTACCCCCGAAAGGGTGATTGTGCCATATCCACCACGCTGGCCCAGTGCGGGTTGATGGATTCACATACGCCTTTTGAATTCCTTCTCCGTACGTATGCAGGTTTCCTCACGATGTTTTTCTTCACCGAAAAGCCAGTGGTATGAAAATCCGTACATAAACTCCAAAGAGCTCATTGGTATGGGCCCGGGGTTTGAACTCGCGACCTCACGGTTTCAAGTCTAGCGGTCTCCCAAATGGGCTACCACGGCTCACTGATAATATTATTATAATAGAAAAATTTATGTATTTAGTTTACCGTATGGATTAACTGTAAAAACAAGTAGATTATTAAAAAGAAAACAAAACACCCAAATGTTGCCAATAAAATAACAACTCTGGGTGTGCTATTATGTCTTATGTGATTAAATTTCATGGTCACGTAATCCGCACTGCGCTGATTCAAGCGCGCGTTAATCGGTGGCCGTAAGGCCCAAAAGAAATAACTTAAATTAAATATACAATAACAAAAATAATACAATTTTGTATTTTACCGTCAATATCCCTTATTTGTACATTGTTAGAAGTTTCAATTGCTGAAAAGAAAATAAATAATTTATACAGCTTGAACATATAGACGTACTAAGGCGAAGTTCTTTTCATAAGTGTCCGTGTCCTTAGACGTATTCGTACTTCGATGGGGGTCACATAGTCGTGGTCAAGTCACAAGTAAAAATGGTGTCATAACAAAATTTAATGTTTTATCTAGTAAACCCATGAGACCGAAACACGATTAAGCACATTTCGCTCGATAGAAAAAATATATAAAAGAAGCACTGATTTGCGCTTTTATCCCTGTTTTTTTGGATTCATTCAATAACGTATTTATTAAATTATGTCTGCAATATCTTGATATATAGATTTTATAATTATGAAGGAAACCGATGAGGTACACATCACAGCTATACTTTTCGAAAAATATGAGAAAAACCCCAAAAATAGAAGTAGCGAAACGCACGACTGTGTGTAAGCGCCATGATTTTGCTCCGCTAAATCCGACTTTAATACAATAAACCAAGGATTATGGTCATCTGTAGTAATAAGCGTTGCTTAAAAGTGGGAAAACCTCGCCTTAAATTTAAATCGTGAAGCCGGTCATATCTAAGATATTGTGGATCTAAATCAGATCAGGCGGAACTGAAGGTATACTGATCGTGTATGGGGGGCTTGACAGTCGATTTCACTTACCGCCGACTACAGGCCTGACGTAATCATCTAAATGCGATTTCCCATGTTGTCCAATCAAGCCTTTTATGTAATTTTTCAAATCTTTCTCCCAACGAGGCTCCCACTTCGATCTTACTGTGAAAAAAAACGTAAAAATAACTTTTAAAAGTACACATTTTTTATAAAGAAGGCCTATGTTTAGTCATCAACTCGTCTGATGAAAAACGATGTTGTGGCCAAAGATGGAGCACGGTGACCTAAAAAGTACTTACCTACTTATTCAGTGAGGCCTTGAAGATGCGCAGGTTATAGTTTTTTTTTAACTAGTATGGTGACACAAATCAATCAAACAAGGGGATATTATTGTTATTTCAGCCATAAGACGTCCACTGCTGGATATAGGCCTCATCGATCTCCAAAAGGGCCGGTTGGATGCGGCCTGCATCCAGCGTTTTCCTGCGCTCTCTTTTAGGTGACTAGGTCGTCCGTCCATCCGTTTAGATAGCCCGTTGGTCCAGTTGGTAGTGAATCTGCCTTCTGCGCTTGGGGGTGTGGGTTCGATTCCCACCTAGGGCAAACATTTGTGTTTGTTCTACTTATATCTGGGTGTTAATATCTATTTAAGTATGTATTTAAAACTATATGTGTATGTATATCAGTCTCAGCCATAGGTATCACAAGCTTTGCTTAGTTTGGTGTCAGATGACCGTGTGTGCAAAAACAGAATAATATTATTTTATTATTTATTTATCTTGGACGTCCTACCTTGCGCTTCCTTTAGGTGACGATAGTATTCATACATTATTGGATTAGAGTAATTAAAGTCACCACAGACGACGAACTCACAACGTACGTACGTGGGCGCACAAATTCTGCGATTTCTGCGAGAGTTGGACAAAATATTTTTCTTAGCATGAGTTATACGGGATAGTCTGCCAACTAAAAGTCCGTTGTCTGCAGTAGCCTTTAGTGTTGATAGTGATACTAACATGACGATCCTTTCGAATCAATATCGTTGGAAATTCCATCTGTAAACGATCTTAGTGCGGCAACGGATTCTGAAACAATAAATGCGGGTAAGTAATTAAATATGTTAAATTCATCATCATCATCAGCCAGAAGACTTCCACTGCTGAACATAGGCCTCCCTCTTTAACCTTCACACTGAACGACAGCCTGCCATCTGCATCCACTGGATGCCCGCGACTCTCACAATGTCGCTGGTCCATCTAGTGGGAGGCCTACCTACGCTGCGTCTTCCGGTTCGTGGTCTCTACTCAAGAAACTTTCTTCCCCATCGGTTATCGGTTCTTCGAGCGATGTGGCCTGCCCATTGCCACTTCAACTTGCAAACTGCAAGTTGCGAACATGTATAAATGGAAAAAAAACCTCCGGTGAAAGAGCTATTAATCTTCAAACGGCTGAACAGTTTTTAATTAGATAATCATAGCTCAGAACTCTCTGACCCAAGTTACTTTTGATTGGTTCTGTACAAATTTTTATTTTATTTATCATTCAAGAATCGAGATGTAATCTTACTGAAGCTGACTATACCTACCAACTTATAAAGTTCTTAATTGTATTTCAGTGTCGTGTACCTAAGCCTCAAGGGGCTTAAGCGAATCCCGCGCCCTTCGCCAGAACTGGGTAAATTATCAGGAGGTTTAAGACTTGTTATAAATACTTGGGATAGAATAATGGAATAAGTACCTAAGTATTTATTATTAAAAGAAAAAATACTGCAAAAAGTAGTCTGACGCTCCGGAGGTAAAGACGAATTTAACGATACCTCGAACCCTAATCTGTCGCTACGTTTTAGGCATGGAAACAGACAAATATATTTTATTTATATGACACGGGAATTAGGTACTCACTTAAGATTAAGCCGGTCACAAGCCGCCTTGATGATGAAGACCTTAAAAAACTTAAAATAGGTACCTACAAGGTATGTTAACGCCATCTATAAAAAGTTTCGTCAAACCCTGATGATGGCCAATCTAACGCATAAAGGTCTAGGTTAGGTACTTTACCTGCATTTGGAAGTACATGATGGTCGCCATTGATTTCTACATCCGCTTCTGAAATGTTTAATTACTTTTAGAACAGCAATCAACGCCAAAATCCTTCTGATAGCAGATAGACAGTGCGGAAACAGTGGGTTGACTTTCAGCCTCGCCTGATGGTAAGCGACATGGTGTTGTAACATTGATTTAAACGATAGCTGCCACACGCGTCAACTCGTGAACGGGTGCTGCTTGCGGGAGCCGGTCTGCTTTATGCTCAGCTTCTTTGTCTTGTTCAAACTATATTTTATTTTATTATGATAATTTAAAAGAATATTGTGAAGTGCTGTAAAGGAGAAAAGGAGAGAGTTTTTTTATATAATAAAATGGTACTTAATTTGTATATTAGTATTTAAGTCTTGTAATAATTATTAAGCTTACGAAAAAAAAAAAATTAAAAAAATGAGCAAAGAAATGCATGGACGTTTTTGTCCATGGTGAAAATGTAATTTTAAAAAACTCATTGATTTATAAGAAATCTATTCACTTCTGCCTTGAACATGCCTATATAGATTGTAGTTCTCAGGAAACAGGGAGGACGGCAGGGAGTTCCATTCTTGGGCACGACAGTAGATAGGTAAGTACATATCATGATGACCCAAATCGTTGTCTACGAATTTTTGGAATTTTCACGAGGAATAGGTGGTAGTGTGCAGTTCTTGTACTTGTCCAGGGGCCTTACGGACAACAGCTAATTGTGGCACCTAATCCGCTCAGTTGGAAAATCACGCGAACGTGAACCTTATCGCGCCCAGATACGGTTTGCGGTCGCGTGATTTTCCAACTGAACGGATTAGGTGCCGCAATTAGCTGTTGTCCGTAAGGCCCCTGTAGTAGGTAAAAAGGAAAGTGTGGAATAAGCTCTTGCGCACACTCGCCGTAATCTATCCGGTAGAAAATAGACAGGCAAGCTATAAGGCGGTGCTCAGAATTCTGAACAGTTCCTGGTTTTCCTGCGTCCTAATACCTATAGCGCGGCCAAACTCTTGCGCTCATCAGCCTGAAAATAATGAAAGACTCTGAAAGTTAGTGCAAAAGAACGAGAGATAAATAGAGAGACTAACTGTCAATCATATTTTTGATGCTATTCTTCGCATTATCAAAGCCCCGGTATTTGACGGCGGTCATGATGTTGCCTCTCAGATGTGTCACCCATTGCGGTTCTTTGGGTTCTTCAGTCGTTGCTGGGGGCGTATCTGTGGATTTTTCATAACGCTTGAATTGATTAATTTCTTCGGTAATACAATACAACAGAGACATTTATTGTGTCCGCGAACGTGAAAATAGGTACCACAAGTCCAGCAGACGTGCAAAGTCACAAACACCCAGTGCTACTAAAAATTTAAGCTATAAAAAAAAAAAAAAAAAAAAAATATTACATCTAAATATCTCAGTGAAATATACCAATGAGGTGTAATAATAGAGACGTTATAGGCAAACAACACAGCTTTAAAAAACCGTCCAAGTGCGAGTCGGGCTCGCGCACTAAGGGTTCCGTACCACCACAAAATTCAGTAACGAAATTACTAGTTATAACTTGGTAATTAACAGAAATACGTAAAAAATACGTTTGTTGTATGGGGTTTATGACTTTTTTATTATTTGTTAGTCAATCCACCGTGACATTACAATACATATTCTGTGAAAATTTCAACTGGCTATCTAGGTATTACGGTTCGGAAGATAACAGACAGACAGACAGACGGACGGATGGACAGACAGCGTAGGCTCAGTAATAGGCCCCCGTTTTCACCCTTAGAGCACGGAACCCTAAAAACGGACTAAACGCAGCATATAACATAGCATAGCTTACCTACGCATATACCTATATGTGTATTTTGTGAAATAAGGGAAAGAATATGAAAAACTTTTTACGCTATATCTGTTGTTAGAAAGAGACAAAAATACAATTTGTTGTGGACACTCGGAGTGCGTGACTGAGGGACGGCTGAACGAAGTCGGGCAGCCAGCCTTGCATTCGTCGGGCGCAACCTATCTACAGGTAATAACCTCCTCCTGAAGTCGGTTAAAAATATCTCAGTAATTAATCGATAGTTTCACAAACGGTTTATGATAATGATCAAAAATGCATTGTTATCAAACTGATAATAAATTTTGACTTCGACGTATAAGTTTCCGTAGTGTAGTGGTTATCACGTGTGCTTCACACGCACAAGGCCCCCGGTTCGATCCCGGGCGGAAACAGTTGCTTTTTGTTTTTTTCTTGTGTAAAGGCTGATTCTTTATTGCTACCCTTACACTTGTAAGTTTTTTATTGGCTTTTATTTTATAGAACCTAATTATCCTTAAGGCGAAACGTAAGGTAAAGTGGCGCCCTCATTAAATAAACATAACAGATAAACTAAAAGATAAAAACTAAAAGATAAGTAAATAAAAATTCGACAACTTCAGGTTCTCGGGAAGGTAATAAAGTATTTTTTTGAACTATTATTTTTAGAAAGATAAGGTTTCTTGTAAGACGGTTTCTTGGCTAAACGTGGTACCTCTCGCTCTGCTCGTTTTTTCTGTTTGAAGCATTCCGTCCCTTTGGGTAGTAGGTATCATGTAGTACCTACAAGATTTGATAGTTTTCGAAAACCTTTTTCATGTCTTTCCCCAATGAGGGCGCCACTCATGCGCCCCTTTCACCTTTTTGTTTCATGACCATGGATACAAAGCCCTTCAGTTGTAATACCTATATTTATCGTATATCTTATTACTAAACAAGTTTACATAGTATTAAATTAAATAGCGTCACACAAGTCATAGTCACAGTCAAAGACAAGCAAAGTAAATCACCGTCAAGTCAAACTCATGCCCCAGGAAAATGGTGGAGGCTTTACAAGAGGCTTCTATGGAGTTTTAGAAACAACATGACATGTTTCAACTCGTTATATCATTCGCCCACACTCGAGCACCCAATAAATAATAATCCACCATTATTAACACACCATTAACACTCGAAAATGCACAAGTTTAGGAAAATAATATAACGAGCCGACATGTTTTTTTCCACGTTGGCGCCAAAACTCGCCCGCACCGTTGCACTCACATGAGGGCTCGTCCATATCGTCAGGTCCCATCCGAAGTATCGGCTTGTTTCCTAAACCTGCTAAATAAAGGTACGACAGTGCAATCACACATAATATTATCTGGCCCCCGATTCTACTAAAGAAATTGTTTTTAAATTGTAATTGTTCCAATTTTGTTTTTTAAATAATTTCCTTAAAACTGTTTTTTTTTTTTAGTATACTATTTATAAACTACTATTATAACTTAGTATACAAAAAATCAATTTTGAGGCAATAATAAAAAAAAAATTAATCAATTGCAATTTAAAAACAATTTCTTTAGAAAAAAACAATTTCTTAAGTAGAATCGGGGCCCTGTGGAGGTGACGGAGCCATTATAAAAAAAAAATTAGACATTTAAATTTGCATTTGAACACGTCTCCCTTCTTTGTCTGATTTGACCTACACTAGTTTTATAATTGTTTTTCTTTTCTAGTGCGTCGTTTTTGAGAAAAAAAGTGCCGTTGGGAGAACTTTCCCCCAGCAGTTTTTTTTTGCAAATATCTCAAATCATCTAGATTCTAGACATACAATTCGAAAATTAACATACATATTTACTCAAAGTCTTGCACTAAAAATCTAATAATGAAATTCAACTCTTATCTGTCCCGGATACGCCAATATCGTGCCTTACACCAAAATAGATTTAACTTTCAACTTACCGGGGTCTTTGAACTGTTGTCCTGTAGAGGTTGCCTTTAAAATACCACTGTATTATTTAAAAAGTCACTTGTCAATGTCAAACACACGTCAACCACTTCGTCACCCCTCAGCGCCTTTGATTATAAACTCAGCGCACACCGCGAACCACAGATAGTAGATCCTGTGCCGCAAACGAAGCTAACCTACCTAAAGATCACTCAGCTAAATACTACTAATGTTATAAACGCGAAAGTATGGATGTTTGTTCCTAAAACTGAAAGAAAACATCTAATTTTCTTTTAGTGCCACGCTTACCAACCGTATAGTACTGAAAAGTGTACCTATGAGAAACAATTGGTAGGATTTTTAAAAAGTGTATCTTACAGGCATAAAAGCGTAGTTTTATTAAGTGTCTCTATGGGGAAAGTGTATCTCTGGGGAATAAATATTTGGAGCTTATGTACGGATTTTCATACCACTAGCTGTTCGGTGAACGAAAACATCGTGAGAAAACCTGCATACGTACGGAAAAGGAATTCAAAGGCGTATGTGAATCCACCAGCCCGCACTGGGCCAGCGTGGTGGATATGGCCCAACCAACTTTTCGGGAGTCGGCTAAAAGTCCAGCAGTGGACTGTTAAAAGGCTGATTATGATGATGATGATGTGATTAGGTAAAAATACTTTTCTTACCAACAAAATACCAAAAACTATTAATCCTAACATGGTGTTTTTTCAATGCCTGACAAAGTATAAATGGCTGATCTGACTATATGTATGAAGATTAAAGTTCAATTAAAAATTATTTAGACAATTAATCTTCATTCGATTCAGTTACGGATTCAATTACCATTATACATTGATATACAAACACTGGGATTTTGGTTCCGAAAGCTTCTTGAAAACCACGATCGTATAACGAATATTTAAAAAAGTAAAATTTTAATTTTAAGTTTGTCTATTAGATCTATATACATATATAAAAGAAAGTCGTGTTAGTTACACTATTTATAACTCAAGAACGGCAGAACAAATTTGGCTGAAAATTGGTAGGTGGGTAGCTTAGAACCAGGAGACGGACATAAGCTACTTTTCATCAGCATCGTCACCATTTTTTATCACTACGCGGGTGAAACCGCGGGGCGCAGCTAGTAAAGTATAAAATGTATATATTTATGTATTTGATAATAAATAATATTCAGAAACAAAGTAAATATAAAACAATTTAAACAAATAATTATAAAGTTTTAAAAAGATAATAAAGACAAATGGAATGCTATTGACACATTGCACTTATATCAACATTATCAAAGATTATTTAAAAAAAAACCCGAAGATAAAAAATATCGAAGCCAAATACACTATTATTAGGCTCTGGGCACTAATGTCATAGTTTAAAATGAAATAACAATAGTAAATTCGATGCTATATTACAATCGAAACATTTTTTACAATACATATAACACTGTACAAAATAAAATAACTAAAATTACACTTCGCATAAAAATAAAGTTTTATCTTGGCAAAATTAAATCAACTGTCAAAATATAATAACTATAAATACATTCAGTGCTTCCCGTTTTCTATCATAATAATTGTGGTAGGTAGGAAGACTGGAGTGGAGCGGCTATTGCATTGATTTTGTATAGATTTGACAGCTGTAAAGGGTGGCCACTTTTTAAACAGCAATTTTGGAAGTTGGCATTGGTAGCGGGCAAATTAAAATAATAATTGTATTATCCTAACATCACGGAATGGCAGCCATCTGTAGCATGGAAATTTTATACTGATTATAATTTATTTATTTATGAAGTACATACCTTGAATGGGCATTACAGTTTCCCAATTCACACCCATTCAAGGTTAACTAAAAACTACAACATAAACTAAAAAAACAGAGTAATATAGGTGTAGCCGCTCCATAGTTTTTCTACCTAACCCAGCACATAATATAAATGGTTTATATTATTTGTGACAACTTGTTATTAAGATAAAGTATGTTCCGAAACCCGGTCCCGGGTATGTCCTAAAACTGCGACCAGAACCACCGGAGGATGGGCAGCAGCGTCCTATTAGTACACCGTGAACGTACTGCGATCCCCAAGCCGCCTGCCAAGCGTGGGGATTATGGCAACCCTCCTCACTTAGAGGGAGGCCTTTGTTCAGCAGTGGACATTTACTGCCTGATGATGTGATGTGACGATGTGATGTTCCGAAATGGACTGATGTAGAAAGCATTGATATTAAGGTTATAATATAATCTGAATAACTGGTTAGGTAACTAAATTTTTTGAGCTAACAAAATTCGTGAAATTGTAATTTCGTATGATCGAGGTGAGGCATACACAAGGAAATCCAATCTATATGATTTACAGCGTCTAAATCTATGCGCAAACGACGGCCAGAGACCGAAGCAATTCTAGATAAAGCGTATATCAAAATTAAAATTTCTTCCGGTTTGTTCTCTCCGTGTATATTAACAATTCTGAATTCTATCTGCCCCAATTCTACTAAAGAAATTGTTTTTAAATTGTAATTGTTTCAATTGTATTTTTTTAAATAATTGCCTCAAGATTGACTGTTTTTAATTTTTTATTATACTAAGTTGTAATATTAGGTGGCGGTATATTTCTAGTATAAAAAAATTAAAACTGTCAGTTTTGAGGCATTTATAAAAAAAATTAAACCATTTTTTTTTTTTTTAAATTTAAAAACAATTTCTTTAGTAGAAGCGGGGCTCTGGAGTTTTGATTGAAACTATTTTACAGCTAACTTGAGGTCACAGCGCACTTATTGGTACCGGATCGGCATCACCTCGGCCATTCAAACACAACTAAACCTAAGCGCAGCGACGCGCGACGACTTGACGTAAGCGTGGCAGCAACAAAACATAAGCTCGGTGACGACTTGACGTAACCGTGGCAACAACCAAACATAAGCAACAATTTATTTGTTGCTTATGTTTGGTTGTTGCCGTAACGTAACAAAAAATAAACTGAATGGCTGAATGGTTTGCTTGTTTCCATGCTTATATAAAGTCGTCGCCGCGCTTACAATTTTTTTTTAAATCTTTTAATAGGCTTGCGTTTGACCACCAACTCGCATGATGTAAAGCGACGATGCAGTCTACGATGGAGCACGCTTGCCTAGATTAACTCGTGATATGAAGACGCCCAGATTGTAACTACTTTTGGTTCTTGCCACGCTTATATAAAGTCGTCACCGCGCTTACTTTTGGTTCCCGATCCGACTGCTCCTAGCAATAGGAAATATTCAGTTTTTGGTACAGGCGTCGGTTACCAGAGGCACACACACACACAGCGATCCCGCCGGCGGGATCGTAGACCTTCGGGATCTGTTAGAAGATCGGTTAGATTCTCTCCAAATAATCATTCAGTTCAACAAACCGCTAGGGCTCCAGGGCACACCCCCTCTGGGGTGCCTGGGCAAGTCTGATTCCCACTCCCGGCGACGGCCCAAGCCGAGGTTCGTACCTTCGAGGTGCCCTTGTGCTAGTCGCCCAAAAACTTAAACTATCAAGTTATGCCGAACGCACTCTGCGTTCGCTAACTAGTCCGGTCCATCTGTAGAGGCCAAAAGGCCAACATTACAAGTCAATATCAAAAAAAAAATATTACTTTTGGTTGTTGCCACGCTTACGTTTAGTTGTTGCCACGCTTACGTTGAATCGTCACCGCATTTACATCGAGTCGTTGCCGCGCTTACGTCGAGTAGTAACTGCGCTTGTGTTTTACCGACGAAGCTAGGACCGCAGACCAGCTGTTCTGTGGTCGTGGTGCTTGTATCGCGTCTTTCACGTGGCCGGTGCTGCGATATCCATCTGCCCTATCTATCTAGCCCTATTTTTGCATATTAGTTTGAGCAAATCTAGCCCTATTTTAAAGTCGATTTAGCCCCAAAACCTGATATCGAGTTGGCAACACTGCACGACTGATTCACGGCAAGAGTTTTGGTGCCAACGTGGAAATAAACATGTCGCCTCGTTGAATTATTTTCCTAAACTTTAGTATTTTCAAGTGTTAATTTGTACTAAATGGTGAATTATTATTCATTAAGTGCTCCTAAACGTGCTCGAGTGTGGAGAAGTGATATAACGAGGTGAAACATGTATTTTCGTGTTGTTTCCAAAACTCCATAGAAGCGTCTTGTAAATCTCCACCACTTTACAGGGGCATGAGATTGACTTGACCGTGACTTACTTTGCTTAGCTTTGACTGTGACTATGACTTGTTTGACACTATTAATACTATGTAAACATGTTTAATATTACGACTAAAGGACATTGAATCCAGGGTCATGAAAATTTTAACAAAAAAAAATTACGGCAATGCCCATCCGGATGCTGTGTGCTGTGTGACCTGTAGTGTTATTTCAATGTAAGTTGCCACTTTTAATGTATTTCCGGAGTGATGGAGAGTTCTATTTTCTGGCGCCCCCTAGCGACGAGTATCCGCAGAGGGCCGGTAGTACTCTCCAGGAGTGCGTACACGTCACTAGCTGTGTGCACTTTTTTACCGTTCATATGCGTCACTATGTCGCCCGGTTGGAGGCCGCCACTGTAACAATAAAAGGTAGACTTTATTTCAAAGAAGGTAAAGTTTTTTTTAAGGTGGTACGATTCACCTATGGCGGGAAATTCAAATTTTAAACAGTTTTTTGGTCCTAGTAGCCAGGCCAGGTAATTATTTTTAAATAACAGTGTTTGCGCAAAATATTGGCTGTTCTTTACATTATAATGTACAACTATTTAACAGTAACGCACCATATTTACTTACATTTGTGAATAAACCGTTTGAAACAGCAAAAATTTGTTTATTCACAAATGTAAGTAATAGTGTGCATTAGAGATAAATAGCTTTACATGATTTTGTAAATAATAATAATCAATTTGCGCAAACATCATGATCGTTTACAATAATTACCCGGCCTAGCTACAAGGACAAGAAAACTGTTTGAAATTTAAATTTTCCGCCATTTGTGAAACGAACCACCTTAACCAATACTGTCCCACTGCTGACGAAAGGTCTCCCCCATTTCCTTCCATAAATCTCGGTCCTCTGCCACCTCTTGCCAACCTCTCCGGAATGAGTCAATATCGTCACGCTACTGTTTCTTGGGCCGTCCTTGACTGCGTCGTGCATCGGGCACCCACTGTGTGATTTATTTCTTCTTTAACTGTGCTTGTCTTAAGATTGTTATGGATTTCTGCATTGGTTGTATACCAGGACACTTGGCTAATGGTTCTCATAATAGTATTTTGAATCCTTTGGATAACTGAGATGTTTGAGTTACATGCGGTTCTCCACGATTGAATATCATACATCCATATTGTTTTTAATAAAACTTACTTGTGAGCCGGTGATCCAATGATGACTTTCCATACAAGTATTCCATGCTCTATGTCTGTAGGCATCTGGAATATTTAAAAAAAAACAATCATTTTTATACGCCATAGAACAGTGGTCTAAAGCACTCAGAACCAGTCGCACTGAAAACCAGTCCCTTTCTACTATTTGTTTTAGTCGTTTTTTGAGGGAGACGCAGAATAATAATTGCTTTTTGGTACATAATACAAATTCCGAACTGATGTAATTTTTCTGACGAGTCCATATTATAGAAGTTTTAGTAATCTATACTAATACTAGCTGCGCCCCGCGGTTTCACCCGCGTAGTTATGAAAAATGGTGATGATGAAGATGAAAAGTAGCCTATATATGTCACTCTCTGGCTCTTGAACTATACCCATGCAAAAAATCAGGTCGATCCGATGTTCCGTTACAGCGTGAAAGAGGAACAAACATACATCCATACATACAAACTTTCGCGTTTATAATATACTAGTAGGCCGCCCCTGCTTCGCACGGGCGAAGCCGGGATATATAGCCTATATCAACCGGGGATAGTGCAGCATCCCAACAGTGAAAGAATTTTTCAAATCGGTTCAGTAGTTTCGGCGCCTATCCAATGCAAACAAACAAACAATCAAATCTTTCCTCTTTATAATATTAGTATAGATAAACTAAACTAACTAACTATACTAATATTATAAAGAGGAAAGATTTGATTGTTTGTTTGCATTGAATAGGATCCGAAACTACTGAACCGATTTGAAAAATTCTTCCACTGTTGGGAAGCTACACTATCCCCGGGGTGACATAGACTAAATTATATTGTCAAAAAAATAGGGATCCTTACTAAAACTCCAATAATGTAACCCAAGGTGTAAAAAAATAATACTTACTCCCGTGCGAAGCCGGGGTGCGTTGCTAGTCCTACTAATATTATAAACGCGAAAGTTTAAGTATGTATAGATGTATGGATGTATGAATGTTTGTTCCTCTTTCACGCTGCAACGGATCGACCTGATTTTTTGCATGGGTATAGTTCAAGAGCAAGAGTGACATAGGCTACTTTTCATCATCATCACCATTTTTCATCACTACGCGGGTGAAACCGCGGGGCGCAGCTAGTATTTTATATTTGTAAAATCTCTGTTAATGCAACTACTTGATAATAATACATACTTGATAGTAATAATATTCTATTCTGTCATATTTTTAACTAACTTCGGAAAAGGAAGAAGGTTCTAAAATCGGCGCGTTTTTTTACTAATTTATTTATGTACGTCGATTACGCCGGCATATGGATACCATTTTGCGTGTTTTTTTTTTATCATGTAACTCTCGAGGTGGTCCCACATAAATTTCATTAATTTTGGCACAGCAGTTTTGTAGTTGTTCTTCAAATTCAAATTCAACTTATTGAGCCCATGAGCCTGGGTTACAAAGTTAGTATCATCATCATAATCAGCTTTTTAACAGTCCACTGCTGGACTTTTAGCCTACCCCCGAAAGGGTGATTGGGCCATATCCACCACGCTGGCCCAGTGCGGGTTGGTGGATTCACATACGCTATTGAATTCTTTCTCTGTACGTATGCAGGTTTCCTCACGATGTTTTCCTTCAACTAAAAGCCAGTGGTATGAAAATCCGTACATAAGCTCCAAAGAGCTCATTGGTACGGGCCCGGGGTTTGAACCCGCGACCTCACGCTTTCAAGTCTAGCGGTCTCCCAAATGGGCTAACACGGCTTTTTTGAGAAAATTTAAGTTCTCCAGGCCCCGCTTTGTCAACATACAAGCAGTTACTTTTCGGATGTCTATCTCTGATGCTGGACAATGATACTTTATGAAAGATGGGGCAGATCTTTCTGGGTTGTACTTTTACCTCTGGGTTCCTCATTCGCAGCTCCATCAGTATGTTGGGTGTGAGGGACAGCATGGTGATGCCAAGGTACCGCTTCGAGACCGTCGGGGACTTCGTTTTACCTGCAAATTGGAAACTAATTATTAATTTTTAGAAGAAAATACCGATGGATTAGATGGACCGACGACATAGTGATAGTCGCTGGCATCCAGTGCATGCAAAAGGCAGGCTGTCGTTCAGTGTGGAGGTTAAAGGGGGAGGCCTATGTTCAGCAGTGGACGTCTTCTAGCTGATGATGATGATGAGAACAAAAAAATACAACTTTATGACTATACCTACAAGTATCCACCACCACTTCACTAGGGCATGAGTTTGACATAACCGTGACATACTTTGCTTGACTCTGACTATGACTTGTGTGACGGTTTAATACTATGTAAACTTGTTTAATATTACAAGTAAAGGATGTCCATGGCCATGAAAATAAACCGACCAAGTGCGAATCGGGCCCGCGCACTGAGGGTTCCGTACCACCACAAAATACGATAAGGTTGTCCAAGTAACCGAATTCCAAAATTTGTCGTAGTAATTTGCTACTCAGTTTGCTACAGGCGCTCGAGTATAATAACTTGGTAATGAACAGAAATTTATCACCGACTCGCACTTGTCCATCATTTATTATTTGTTGGTATAATTTAGAGTGTGTACTACAATCATGCCAAGTTTGACGCTTGTACGTATTATCGTTTTTAAATTAGAGCTAATACAAAAATACGTTTAAAAAAAATACGTTTGTATGGGGCCCTTTCGTTTTTACTTTTAGACTTTTTTATTAATTGTTTGTTAATCCACCGTAACGTTACATATTCTGTGAAAATTTCAACTGTCTATATATTACGGTTCGAAAGATATAGCTGTTAATATGTAGGACAAACAGACGGACGGACGGACAGACAGACAGACAGACATCGTAGGTTTAGTAATAGGGTCCCGTTTTTACCCTTTGGGTACGGAACCCTAAAAAATACCGAACAACACATTGACCCTGATTGTATGGCATGATAAAAGCGAAGCGACATCTACTGGTATGGGTTGCGCTTCTCTTGAAATATTGCGAAACTTGACTGCGATACTAGCGCTACAGTAATTTTTAGAACCCTTTCGTACGCTATCTGACTGCAGCGCTTACGAAAGTTCGAGACAACCTATAGCACGCTCAAATTGCGGCGCCATGTAAGTTTATACTGTTATAGGCAAATTTCCAAGCTACGCTCTAATGTTCCGCTATTGTCTTTCCTGTTAGTTTATCTTTTTTGGTTTTATCAATAACTCACTTTTAGCTAAGAACTCTTTGACATAGTCGATTGGTATAGCAAATGATATCCCCGATGTGACCTTCATACTGTTTATCCCGATCGCTTCCCCGTCGAGGTTGACGAGCGGTCCGCCGCTGTTGCCAAACGTTATCGGAGCGTCCGTCTGTATGTAGACCATGTCTTTACCTGGAAATACAGTTATATTTCATTTTATTACTTTTTTATACAGTGTAAGGTGTGTCAGGCCAAAAATTGCCAATCCTCAAGACATTTGACTGAATTGTTTCCATTGAAAATAATCATAACTACAAGTCTGGGCTACGTAGTAGCTTTACCAAGTCTGTGTGCGTGTCTTTGTGTGTTCGATAGTATCCTTCGGCAAAGGGAATTCTAGCCATCCTAGTGGGGGAGCTGTGAGTGTAAAGTTAGATAGCCCGTTGGTCCAGTTGGTAGTGAACCTGCCTTCTGAGCTTGGGTGGGTGCGTGGTTTGTTTTAGGACAAACATTCATGTGATGAACATTTGTTTGTTCTATATCTGGTTGTTAATATCTATTTAAGTATGTATTTAAAACTATATATGTATGTATATCAGTCTCTGGCAGCCATATCACAAGCTTTGTTTAGTTTGGGGTCAGATGACCGTGGGTGCAAAAATTTCCCGAAAAAATATTTTATTTATATTTATTTATAAAGTGTGATACATATTAAATTGTCTGTTAATGCGGCAGAAAGTGCTGTTATTATTTACCGTGTAACCCTAACTCGGCGCTGCCTCTCTGTGTGGAGCTGACCACCCCCGCTGTCACCGTGTTGCTCAAAGCCAGAGGACTGCCCATTGCTACAACCTGGAATTGAAAACAAACAAAAATTATTAGAGAGTAATTGGCGGTGCGGTCACCAGTAAAGATCATCTTTTTAGAGTTCTGTACCTCAAAAGGCAAAAACAGAACCCTTATAGGATCACTTTGTTGTACGTCTATCCGTCTTTCAAGAACTGATTTCTCAGGAATGCGTAAAGTTATCACATTGAAATTTACATCAAACACTCAAATCTACGGGTTCTTTCACGTGTGACAAAATAAACTTGTAAGTCTATGCAACGCAATCAAAAAATATTCCGTTTATGTCGCATATTTTCGCATATTTTGCGATTTCACAAAGGAATCAAAACCTATAGGGTACTTCCCATTGACTTAGAATCATACAATTTGGCAAGAGGCATGGTTTTTCACAGCACATATAAAGGAATAAATCTGAAAGTCATATATTTGAAGTTATATCATTTAAAAATAATTGTTTTTCTATTACAAACTTACATTTTGTAGTTGGAATGTATGGAAGAATCTTAATGTCCACTACAAAGTTAAGTTTCTCTTTCAATAATTCAACTTTTTTGTATAATTTTTTTGTTTAGGCTCGCGCTACATTGGAAACGCGAGCCCTACTCGTATTTGTCCATTTTTTTTTTCACCGCACCGTACTATGTAGTAATCAAAACTGGCATGGCCTCTGCGATTCAGGTCTGACCTAGTGCAGGATCCACAAGCACTAACCTTGTACCTGCGTAATGCTTATAATTGGGGGTTAGACAAGACCCAAAACAATTTCACCTTTCCGCAGGCATTATCGCTAACAGAAAGTGGGTCTAGTCTAACCCCCAAGGTTTCATGTAATTTGGTTTGGAAATAAACATTTTTGTATTGATTTTAAGCAATAGCATTGACTAGGATGCAGCTGGCTTACTTAGAAGGAACCTGCTTACTGTCTATTTGAAGACATACGTTTAGTAATTTTCGAGAAGCACTGGCTCACTGGCAGAGTACCCTCGTTGTATGTATGAAAAATGTGGAATCAAACAGCTTTAATGGGAAAAGAATATGTGAGAATTTTATTAAAATTACTTCAATGTCCATAAAACACTGATAAACCCTTACAGTTCTTTCAAGTGAAAAATGTGTGTATTATTTATTTTGTTTAATCAGTACAAACCCACTCGCCAGGCTGAATATCTGAAGAGGTGCCCAGCTTCATGGTAGGTAGACCTCGCAACGGTATCCTCAGTGTCGCCAGGTCTGACTTAATGTCTACATCCTCCACTACTCCTGTGTGGATTGTGCCATCCTGAAACATTAGAGATAACATTTTATTTATATTATTCGGGAATTACATAATTATGATTAAGCCAGTTTTTTACCACTAGACTTGAAAGCGAGGTCGCGGGTTCAAACCCTGGGCCTGTACCAATGAGCTCTTTGGAGTTTATGCACGGATTTTCATACCGACCGCTGACTACTGCTGAACATAGGCCTCCCCCATCGATCTCCAATAGAGCTGGTTGGAAGCGGCCTGCATCCGGCGTTTCTCTGTCTCTTTTAGGTTGTCAGTCCATGTTGTGGGTGGACGTCCTATGCTGCAGTTACCGGTCCGTGGTCTCCATTAGAGAACCTTTCGGCCTCATCGGCCATCTATTCTGCGTGATATGTGCCCTGCCCACTGCCACTTCAACTTGCTAATCCGGTGGGCTATGTCGGTAACTTTTGTTCGTCTACAGATCTCATTTCTGATTCGATCTCGTAGAGAAACCCCGAGCATAGCCCTCTCTATAGCTCGTTGTGCGACTTTAAGCTTGCTTAAATATTGACTAAATAGTACTACATTCTTATTTATATAGTTTTTACAAAACATGATGCAATCAAAATAGTATATTAATCACTCACCAGTAACCTCACACTGACTATTGCATTAGGCTTGTTCACTACAACGTGAGCATTCGTCAAAATCAGTCCATCTTCTTTTACAATAAAACCAGAACCGTTTGAAAGAGTCATGGCCTGTCCCGTAAACAAATCTACTCGCCTGCCGTCTTTGATCTCTATATAAACTACTGAAGGCGCCGACACTTCAACTACATCCGCGATGAAGTTATACTGCTTTCTTCTACCTTTTAAATCATTTGTTTTACTCGCTGCAAGTAATTTATCCCTATAGCTAACGTAACCTATTAGCCCAGCGGCAACCGCTAAAACTCCATTAAAATAATAGCTTTTTAGGCGCTCCTTCTCGTTGTTTCTGCTGTGAAACACTGGTTCTAGCCGGGAGACACATCTATAGTTCACATTTTGTATGGGTTTTAGTTTTAAAATGCGAGAAAATCTAATAAATAACATTGTTAAATATAAAACTTTCTTGTTGCGATTTGCGAATGATCAATGAGATAGACTTCAAATCAAATCAAATTTTCAAATTATAGACCACAGATAAGAATTTGACATTGACACGTCGTTCATCGTGTCTGTATCTGATAGAGATGGGGTCATCTCAAGCAGATGGGAAGAAGCCTTTGGAAATAGCGCATTAGCATGCTAAGCGAAGCTTTATCATTACCGTATTTTTGTTCATTCATTTTGTTTTTATTGGAAACTCCCTCCATGTGATATGTTTATTTTATACAGCCTATGCTAAGATATTTTTACACTTAGACTAAGTGTATAGTTTTTACATGTATTTTACGTGTGATCACGAAATCTTTAGACTTAGATTGGTTGCTGGTAATTTT
Organism: Agriopis marginaria; assembly: GCA_932305915.1. Lineage (NCBI taxonomy): Eukaryota > Metazoa > Arthropoda > Insecta > Lepidoptera > Geometridae > Agriopis > Agriopis marginaria. The sequence goes on along the minus strand of OW029914.1, from coordinate 10,511,546 downwards.
TCATTACCTTATAAAGAATATAGTGAAAAGCCCATTTTACAATAGTAATAAATTTATTTTCTGTGTATTAAGAATATATTTCAAACGATTATTGCAATAGTATAACAGTATATTGATAAGATTGGTACTATCAGTATATTTTATTACACCTAGCCACAGGTAATATTTAAACTACAAACGAATACAAATAGTAGGTACGTACTTAGTGATATGTACAATATTCAACTACACCTATAAATAAAACTAATAGACATAAATATGATTGGATAAATTATATACATAAGCTACACATTTAATAATAATTTATTACAAAAGTACTAAGGTATATATGTACTAGTTTTTTAAAACTATTATATTATATTTTTTTAACTATTTATAGTAAATAATAAAATATATAATAGTTTACCAAATATTATGTTTAAAAATTTTAGGTAAGTTTTTTTTCAGATCAATAAGTTTATTTTGGCACATTAAGATCTCAATAGATATATCCAAACGACTTATATTAAAATGACGATAAGAAGCTGGCTTTGAAATGCTTAACTATGATAAAATATTGGAAGAGTTCATTCAAAGTAACATAATTGTCCTCCAATTTAAATTATTTCCTAAAAATTCTCTGAACTTATTCTATTGCTTAAACTTCTAGGTGATACAATGGATTTGAAATATTAGCTCCAGTGTCTCCAATCAGCACAGCCACAAGTTTCTTCATTTTCTTGGTTGCCATTTAATTTTCCACAGCTCCCATTTATTCTGATGTTTTCTTGGCTGGTGCCATTTTCTTGGTTGGTGCCATTTTCTTGACAAATTCCATTTTCTTGACTAATGTAATTTTTCTCTGAAGGGCCATTTTCGTGGGTGCTATTAACTGAAGTGCCGTTTTGTTTTCCACTGCATTTGTGGTTCGAAGGCTTGTAAGTGTAGAAAATTTGGCAGAACGCGGAATCGTCACGAGGAAGGAGATAATTTATGTGTTTAGCTGCAAGCCATGCTGCGCCCATCGCGCTGGATACTCTGAGGCGGACTAGTTCTAGCTCCGTTGTACACTGTAAGAAATGCATAATTTTTAATAAATAGAAGCCCATTTAATTAATTTCAGTTAGAAGCATTAACATGTTATCGTAATAATATTTTATCAAAAATGATATCAAAAACAAAAATCTAATGTATACACATAGGAAATGTTTGTCATCAAAACATAATAATCATCTACTAATATTATAAATGCGATAGTTTGTGTTCAATCGTGTTTGTATGTTTCTCCGCGCTGATCTCCGTAATAGCTGAATAAATTCGATTGAAATTGTGGAGGTTACCATAGAATCCTGGATTAGCATATAAACAATTTTTATCCCGTACAATTCACGACTTCTGTAGAATAGTGAGTGAAACCGTGGGGTGGTACTAGTAATTTAAATAAAATATTTTTGGATAAGGATTTTGATAAAGTGTACTTCTTATCTCGAAGATAATCTATAGAGCACCTAATATTTTTGGATTTCTATCTGCTATAAATCAGAAAAATATATGGCCTCATCACATATCAATTAAATATTTTCGTTCTGGGTTAAATACATTTAAAATAACTTTATCTTACCCTTCTAGCGGCTAGCTCATTCAAAAAACCAGGCTTTAATACGTCCCAGCTATGCCAGACGGAGCCAACACACACGACGCGCAGTCTTGTCGCACCAGAACGCTGCGCTAATGCACCAATGTGCGCAGCGAGCGCGCTTCCGGCCTCCGCAAACAAATGCCGTGAGAGGTCGTCACCTGAGTATGCCAGGGCTGATAATTTTACTGCTAGACCTGGAAGAGAAATGTTGTGGTTTTCATAATGAACATAATTATTATCCCCTCATAAGTAGATAGTATGCCTGTTCAAAACAAATAATATTTTTTGTTATTTATTTGCACATCATCAGAAATAAATAATACATCTACTACTACTACATCAATCAAAATAATAATATGGTTTGTAGATCACAATCAGATAGACAAAATAAAATGTTACTAAAAGAAAAAGATAACTAAAAAGAGCTCTATTAGAGAGACGATAAAAAAGAAACAGTTTCAACTGACTCGATAGATGACTATAATTATTATAGCCGCAAGCCGCAACTATCTAGAACTATGAATTAATGATTTTTTTAGCGCGTGTGTTTATAATGTAGCACGTGTCTTAACAGTTATTTACATAGGCGTTAATCTATAGTGATTATAAAAATTTGCACCTAGAACAACTTTCCGGAATAAGATCCCAAAAAGTTCTCATTTTTGCCAAGTTGGTTAGTAGACAAGAGATAGGCTTTGCATAGTTTGGCTGGCGCCCATAGGAAGTATATCGTTTTTGCTTCTAGCAATTTGTTGATATGTACGTACTATGATTGTTAATAACTGTGTTTTTGGATTATATGATTATTATTAAGAAAAATAATAGTATAAAACTATAATAACATTCGTAATATTAGCACCGCTGAACTACATTTTAACTTTTGAGTACCTAGTGAAAAAAATATCTATTTTGTTTATCTACTTACCAGCAAACTCAGACTTCTGGAAGTTTTTGTATGCGTGTGGTAGCAAATCATCTCGGTTGTCGACATTGAAGTGTTCCTTAACTATCTCCCAGACTTGATGTGTGGGATGTGGGGCGAGACGAAGACCGTCTATATCGTCGAACACTTTCTTGACGGCTCGGTGGGCTATCCAGTATGCTGAAAAAGATTGAGAGAAAAATTTATTACGTGACCACATAACAATTCCGTTTAAACATTATCAAAGGTTATTTACGACAATGGTTAGGTACATTTTAGATAAGGAAAAATAATAAGACCAGATTAAGATGGATCCCTTTCCCTTTGATCGTTTATTGCAAGTAAGAAAGGTAAAATCAGAATAAGGGTTTTCATTAAAATAAAAAGTTTAAATTTATTATGTAGGTACTTATTAAAATTGTATTTGTAACTCACCACCTCCTTCGTCACCGAGTAAATGTCCCCAGCCTCCACAGCCATGCAGTTTTCCTTCTGGTGTTCTCATTAATGAGTTTGAGCCCGTACCTGAAATAATTATGGATCACCGTGAAAATGGGAGCCTACACGTAGCCTAGGCCAACATACGGACGTTAGTTGCCACCACAGTTTCTATAGTAGGTACTTTTGCGTGGATATTCACGCAAAAATCTCAATAAATATCGTGGGGTAATTTTCGCGTTACAACTACATATAAAGGAAAAAAAGTCACAAAAAATCACTGTCAAAGTGACACGCCAGTTACTCAAAACATTTTTAACTTATTATCAATATTTTACTCCCTACTTTCCTTGGCTTTGCTCTCGCGCCATACAATGAGGGATATTCTGAGAGCTCAAAAAATTAATAAAAAACATTATTAAAAGATTGTAACAGATGGCGTTATTATAGAGGGGTTGACTAATAAGATAGAGGAAATAGAGATCAAATCAAACGTTGGCCAGAAATGTTTAGAATCCCTACTGTCCTACCAGTCTAATAAAATATTTTTTACCAAAATATAGTTTTTTTATCATAACATTGTATAGAACAGATATTACGTTAAAATAAATAGTACAACACGTTTTTTCTTTTATAATTGTTCTCATTACAACTAGAAAAATGTAATAAAATACTTTTTTGGTCAAATATTGTAGACTACCATTATGAAAGATATTTTTTGCACTGGCAGCCCCTTTGTTTACATAAAATATCTAAGATTAAATAACGGAGTATATGTAGTTGTATTACGATTTACGACGTAGTTAGTAGAATTTTGAAAGATGGCGCAAATTTTTAGGTACTGATAACTAGATACATTGTGCTGCAAATGTCCTAATGAACAAAATATTTGAGAACTGGCAATCTTTATTGTAAAGATGAAGCGCATAAAAGGCATCCATGAATTACTAACATTTAAGAAATAACACATCTGATGCAAGATAGTTATCAAGTAACAATCAATAGTTACTAGTAGGCATAGGCACCCGTTATTCATTTATCACAGTTTAGTTTAGTTAGAGTCAAATGAACACTACTCAAAAGAGAAAGTAGAGGTGTACCTAGGTAGCTCCAAACCGGTATTAATTATGCGTGTCTCGTTCAGTTGTTATCGTTCGTTGCCTGATGCCTTGCAGCGTCAATTATTCAAGTGAAGTGTCGGTCGTCGTGTTCAATAATGCGTATTGTATGTTTTTTTTTCCATAATTACCTACATGCCTTGCCCGCCTACGTTATATCATATTATTACATTTATGCGGTCCCATGAGATAATTCTTAGATTTAAATATTTTCATGTGTTTTTATTCTAGAAATTATAAATCTATGTATAAATATTAATTTTATTTTAGTTTCCACTTAGACATTTTAATTTAACAACACTGTTGCTACCTTACATTAACAAAAGAAAGATTAATTATACACATTATTTTTAACATACACAAGCAAACTTAAATGTTTGTACCTTAATCTCTTATATCTCAATGTTTTATACCATTACTGAAAAAAATCTTTCGAGACACATTTTAAATCTTATTTTCTGTAACGTGGTATTGGTTCTTAATTTGAAGAACCCTTTTCTTCGAAAATTTGACTTTAAGGCCTCGACCGTTAATAGATCCCACTAAAATGAGGCGAAATCACAGAGGGTTAGAATTCACAGACAAAAAATTATGTTAATTTCCAGATGGTGTTCTGAGATTGGCTCATAGAATAGCCCAAGAAATATTATTATATTAGCCTACATTATCCTACTGCAGAACAAAGGCTATCCGTTCATTCCTATTTGTTTTGGGAAATTTGAGTTGTCTTTCAAGTAGAATTCGTCCCTCCATCTTCACCTGGGTCATGGGTAGGTCTTTTGCCATCCTGTGGAAGCCAGTGTTATAATTTTGGACCAACGATCCTCCAACATTCAACTGTCATGATCGGCCTAGCCCCTTTCTTTAGAGTTCAAGCAATAGCCATTTGGATTTATTTTTTCATCCGTTGCAGGCCGCTGCAGTAATGTATCAGACACAATAACACAATACTTGTAGCAATAAAGGAAAAGTATTGATATTTATCAGCAAGCAATATAAACGTGAACCTAATATGCCGACGAAACATAAATATAAATCAATCGTACTCGTAGAGTCAAGGTGTAAGGTTATCCCGAGACCTAGTTACGTCTGCTGTGATGATGACCTAGATTTGAAACGATTGTTTACAATGGTCGGCTTTGACGATTACAACGATTTTTACCTACGACGGCGACGGGACGGAGAAGTTATTATATAAATATGCGTTTGGGGTATGAGGTTGTATGTATGTCTGTTATCGTTTTGCTCAAAAATTACTGGACTTATTTGAAAACGCAAATACTTTCTTTGTAGCGTCATACGTCATAGTAGATAAAAATGTAAGTGGTTATTAACAGCAAAGTAACCAAATTGGCCTATAGAACTCAATATCCAAAACGATGGCTTTCCAAGAAAATAATTATGTCAAGCAAATGTCAGTTCCTTATCCTCATAACTTTGACGTTAGGAGACAATCTAAGAGAATGGGTTCTAATCCCAATATCCACCATACTATATAAGTTGCTGAAAACTGGAAGTACTGGAATATAGTCATGCCTCAGAATGGTAGGGGTGAAACTGTTGCTCTGATTAGTTACGAACTTACGACCCTCAGCAATATGGAAGCTACGCAAGGATTAAGAAGATCCACATGAGCAAACTATTATAATTATGTCAATTTACAAAAATATTTCTGGCTTTTACAAATGTAGTGGATTTTATTTTTGCCTTATGTCGAATGCTCTATCCGAATTTTATTATCTAATGTTTAGCTAGTCATTGGACTTATTAATCGTTAATATTAGTTTCAGGGTCACACACAACATTAGCATGTGCAAACTTCCTGATTTTGGATCAGTTCCAGTTTTGGATTTAAATTTTTCACTAATTTCCTAGTTCCTAAACGAGTTACGTCAATGAACTTTTATACTTTTGAAACGTGGGATTCATAGTTTTTTAATATTTCATTTTTTACATATTGTGACTATGTTAAACATAAAGTTTAATCTACGTAAAGTTTGCGACTTTTAATACTAGGTTACCTATAATCATCATCAAATAGTCCCCCTGCATTTCTAAACTATTAACTCGCCACGCTGACAGGTCATATTAAAAACCTTTATAAAAATATTTCGAACTATTTATAGTAACAACTTATTGAGTTATAGCGATAAAACTGTAACGCATTCAAGATTTTTTAAGTACATAGGTTATTGACCTTTTAGCAAAATGGTCTTAACAAAATAATATTTTAATAGTAGCTTTATCTTTAACTAAATCATAAAAATTGTATGTTATTGGGACGATACATCTCTGTTTGGCTAAGTTCACAAAGCTTCACCAATTTCTGAACTCTAAATGTGAATACGGTTGCGAATATAAAATTTAAATGTGAATATGTTAATACATAGCTTTGGTTACGGAACCCTTCCATATGCGTGTCTCACTTGACATGTTCCGGCCAGATATTTTTTTATGTGACTTTGGATAAAAATATACGATTTCATGCTTAAATATCTAGCACCTGTGTAGTAAGTATCTCTAGTTCAGTATTCAGTAATAAATCGAATAAATTTACCAGCAATTACCACCATGCCCCCGTTAGGTGCACCTGTAAACAGTGACCCAGCTGTATCCGTCGCTACGTAAATAGCTTTGGCACAAGCTCGATCTTTCTCCTGAACTTTGGCTGCAAGTTCATCATTACTGGAGTCTTGAGCACATCCTGAGAGAGTTAAACCCTGTGAAACAAAATTTGAATAAGTCTATTAGAGTTCCGCCAATAATATGCATGTCAATTTGCATCATGTTGTTTTTGTTTATTTTAAAGATAAAATCTTCGCTGCTGCTATTACATATGCATTCGGAGATGACGACTTTTTGCCAATCATTCAAAAATTACAATTCTGAATAATGGAAGAACGTAATGTGGGTGGGTGTTATCTCGCCGACCTATTTAATAAAACATTATAGTGAATTAAACACAGTGATTTTAACACTGCTATTTTTATACTACTGAGTGACGAGACAAACAAGTCTTGAGCACCATGTCCACCTTTCTGTTTAAAACTTTTCGGTTCCTTTTTTCTGTTGTGTAAGCTTACCAAAGAATCTAAAGGTCTATCTGTCGGTAATCCAGCGGCGTCTTTTGCAGCGTTGACCATATTTACGACTCTTTTGGCGCATTCCTCAATGCCAATGGCCCAGTGGTTTGTCCCAGGGCCTTTTGATTTGCCACAGACTGTGCCGGTCTCATCACATATTACTAAGTTGGAGTGGGTTGCTCCTCTGTAGAAAAGAAAAAAAATAATGTTTTAGCATGTTGCAGTACAACATAGAAAAATTACTTTTGTTTTAAATAGAATATTATATTTTTCCTGCTTGCCTAGTCTAAAGTTGTATCTACGATATGCTACGATTCAACACAGGTAGTATGTAGTAAATTAGTACATATTACCTCAGTGCGATTCAATTGGAATGATAGTAGGTAAATTTTCCCAAGAACCATTGTGTGTATGAATGTGGATGGAAAGATTGTAACTAATTGATAATTGTTTCAATATAAGCTGTACTTGTTAGTTAATATTTAACTAATCTTTCAAATTTTCCGGCCCATAAACATAAGCTTCTAAGCTGATATTTTTGTAATATTAAGATTTCCTATATCGATTCCTAAAACGATTACCTACCTATTCTTTCATTGTGCGATGCATTTTAATGATTTTACTTTCGTAAAACATCACTGTTTTCCTGTTTTGAAATCATTGTTATCTGAAGTGGTTATCTACGAATTTCCTTCATAATGATGAGCACTTTCAATCAAGTGCCTGATAACTGGCGGTTATCTACTTAAATTACTATGTTGTTTACAAGTATGCAAGTACATTGTTTACTAGTTTTATTGCATTTTGTATCAGTCTGTTGTTAGAAATTTGAAGATAACGCTGCACAAACCTCATTGCTTTGCATGATTGTGTTTATAACTATCATGGTTATATGAATGCAGTAATCTAAGGGTGGGATATAATATATAGACGTTATACACGTTAAATGTGCTATAACTTCATTGCAAGTGTTACTTATTAAAATTTGTCCTTGTTGATACTTAGTTGATTCACCATTCGCTTGTTCTTATTTTCATTAATTAACTTTGCAAATATGCGATGAATTCAGTCTAGTAACCCTGTGCTAGGTACCTACTTACCTACGTTGTACCTACTTGGTTTCAACTACCCAACGATTTGATTACGATTCATGACATAGTGTTTCTACCAGGTACCTAGCTTTTTTACCGAAACAGAAAACTTCATAGTTACTTAGCAGTTAAAACTAAAAATGCACCTGATATACGAAATCAGTTTTATTATGCTACACCATCTATATATTTATGTACTACGTACATATAGGTACATTAACTTTACGAGCTACACAATCATCGATCTATATTATTGTACTACCTATTCTTTGTACATAATGCACACACGGAGAGGAATAACAATGTAATACGTAGGTCTGTACCTACTTAGTAAAAGGCCAAGTTCATGGCATATCATAGACATTGACTATCGTTATCAGCAACGTAGGTAGTAGGTAGTTACCTATTACGATTACGTTAAAATTATTTGCGTACACATGTTTAGGAATAAGTACGTATTAAGGCCGTACTCACCTGACAGACTGACAGACATTTTTTTGCACATTTTAAATGATAAAAATTCGTAAAGCGGAATAAAAAAGAATTCTAACAACAGTAGGTAAGTAATTTTTATGTTGATAATGTTTTATTTTGGTTGATAGAAAACCATTTTTTTTTTTTAGTTTTTTCTTTCTCCGCCATCCTATAAAGTAACATCACGAAATTTAATTGCTTTAAAACGATAGTATTCAAACAATAGCGGATTTTTTAAATCTTAATCAGTGTTTTTTTTCTTCAATATGTTTAAAATGTGCGAAAGAGATCGCACTGGCTGGTAGCGCGACCTTAACTGCGGTATTTATTAGGTACTAGCGACCCACCCGCCCGGCTTCGCATGGGTGTAATTCACGTGCGAAGCCGGGGCGGATCGCTAGTGATATATATATAAACCTTCCGTGAAAATGTATCTAACTGATGGTGAAAACCGCATCAAAATCCGTTGCGTGGTTTAGGAGGAGTAAGCGGCCATACAGACAGACAGACAGACGCGGAAAGCGACTTTAATTTATACTATGTAGAGAAGAGATAGAGAAGATAGAGAAGAGATGCAGTTAGATTAAGTGCTATGCGGAAAAATAATAGTATCAACAAATTGTTTAGTACCTACCTAGTTAGCAAGGAATATACTACTCTCTAACGAGAGCTAGTTAGTCTTCTGCCACAGTCTCAAATTACTATTCAAGTAAGCATTTTATTACTTGGTTTGTACCTATATTGATTTATTGGTAATGTCATTTTATGTAGCGTTATACCTACCTATTGTTTGTATAGAATTATGGAATCTTAGTATTTTAAATATCGTATTGAAATTATAGTTATGTTTTACGTAAACTTATGTACCTACCTACCTATACACAATTAGGTACCTATATATTATCGTTTTTACTTGTTTTGATACGACGCTTTATAATTACATGATAAAGCGTCTGAAAGTGTTTACAGTAAAATTTTATACCATTTTGTTTTTCATATAATGTGTACCTTAACTTAGGTATATCTACTAACCAACCTACCTAACGCTACCTACTTTTTTTTAAAATGTTTTTTAAACAAACTGAAGGCTGAAATTGCAGACTGTCTTATCGTTTTATATCAATGCGGGTGATAATAGAATCCTACAGGGAAATAACCTTTGTCGATTTTCGATAAGGCGCTCTAACCTACATATAGGTACCTATCTATTTACCTATAAATCTTTTCTATATCACTTATTTCGAGTCTGCAGTGATAGATCTACTTAGGTATACTATAAGTAGGTACCTAGTGTACCTACATATTTTTTTACTTTAGTTTGGAAAAATATAACTATACTTAACAGTTTTAAATTGATATAAAATACCTCACCATTTAATATTGTTTTAATTTAGTAGCTACTTGTAGGTATAGATTATTTTATACCTGTCAATGTTATCAACAAAGCCAAGCCCTCTCATGTTACGTACGTACATAAATGACTTGTTATGGTCCAAAACAATCAGGTGCAGTAAACTGGTTCTAACCAACCTTTACATTAATTCAACACAAAAGTACTTCAATAAAAATTCAAGGCCATTGTTCGATGAAATATTTCGCATTTTCTATAAAGTTTTAAGCCAAACGGAACTTAACTGGTACCCAAAATAAAGTTGAATTTACTCTGTGTCAAGTATTGTATGTTTCAATCATTGCAGTTTCGATAAATTTGACTCTATCGCCAAGAGAAAAGGTAGTAAATTGATCGTGGTTTGTAAAGTCGGTGTGGTGGACAAGCCGATTGAAAGCAGCGCTATGATTGGTTGATTCTTGGTTGATTAAATACATTTTGTGATTGTGGACATGACGTGTACGTGGTAGGTATATTGTTTGTTGTTAAATGACTGTGTGTCAGTATTGTCACAAAATAATTTAGTTTGTTTGTTATTCATATTTTTAGATTTACTTATTTAATCGAAGATTCTCTCTCAATTTACTCATGTCAAAGAATTACGATAAAGCAATAAATTTAATCGTGTTATTTTTTCAATATTTGTTAACCAACCCGTATGATAACATTTATAATAACATCACTAAACATCATACAAATATCATTAGGTATTACCACAGGTAGGTACCTACCTATTATCATAGACAAAGGTATTTAAGTGTCTTTCTTTGTTAGTTTGTTTGTTCCTTTTTCACGCAACATAACAAAACAGCAACGGATCGATATTATGTTTTGCACAGAGATAGGTAGTTGGAGAGCCAGAGGACATAAAATACCTACTTTGTTACCCGGAAATTTTAAGGTCCCAGAGGACATGTCTACGCGTTGAAACTGCGGGTGCAGCTAGCAATGTACAATTATTTGAAATTTTACCAGGCCCAGGCACACATATTATTAAAATATTTCACGGTTTTTTGAAATAGTCCTATTGTCTAAACTTTCTCTCAGGCAATTTGTAACATAAATGCATGAATTAAAATTATACTAAGTACCTACTTAAGAAAGTATATTTTACATTACCGGCCTGTTACCGGCATCTTGGATTGATGTTTCTAAAATAATTTTATTCGTATAAATCAAAGCTTTATATTAACTTGATTTGTTGATATAGCTACAAGTGGCATTGACATTTAATTTTTAATCATACACATTTGTTTATCATATCCACTGGTTTGAGATTAATATACCTACCGTTTGAACAAATATTAAAATATTTGAATTTGAATATTTGAAACGTGCACTAAACATCATCAAACAGACAGCCATAAAAAACGTTATGTACTATTTTTTTATGAAACTTAATTATATCTACCTACCTACTTAAATTTGTCCATAATTTTTAAGAAACTTTTTTATTTGTATGCTCTACTTTTATTTTTATTTTTTTGGTAATTATTTATATAATCTATAAATAATTATATATAAAATAATGTTGGTATAATAGTGCACTATAGTGCAAGTTGCTAAATCATTAAACATTGTGTAACCAGTAGTAGTGGAATGCTCAAGGCAAGCCTTTTCACTTTTCAACTATCGCTGCACATTTTTTTTTACGAGATACTAACAACGAGTACTCACCCTTCTATACCACCAAAATACATTATTTAATAGATATTTAATTTACTTTACTGAAAAAATAAAATATCTAGAAACAATTTTAGACAATAATATTACTATTTACGAGGGTGTGAATTAAAATATATTGACACACTCGAGGCCAACGCGGCCGCTCTCTCTACTGAACGAACGAACTGACTGAATGAACATTATAAGGATATCGTATGTCGTGCAAACGAAATAAAACTATGTACGACAGTTTGACATTCGAATCCGATGACAGCACAATGTTGTTCGTTCATTCTTAACGAACTGCTACTTTTAGTGTTGCTCTGTGATTTTTTTATCACGTTGTTATTTAGCATTGAAATATTACATTAATTATATAATGTGCATTCGTATGAGCAGACTGTGATCCCACTATGTATAGCCATAACAATAAAAATAAATTATTTCTGATTCTGAAAACTCTACGGGCCTCTAGTAATGTCTTTACTATTTTACTGAGGCAGACGTGCGGAAGACTGGCTTATGGCTTTAGCCTGCTCAGGAATGAGTGACAACAAAAAAATAATCAAAGCAACAAAAGTATAAATTAGCTGTCAATATCAAATGAGGCGTGGCGGGGTGAGGCGGGGGATATCATATGGATATCAATGATTTAATTTATTTATCTCCATCACAGATCTCCATCCTTAGATTATATACCCATCTCCATCCATGCATCAAGAAAATAAGTTTTTATTACAGCGAAATTCTAAATTCCGTCTTTTTCTCCACAGCCATTTACTTGTTTTTGGTAAAAATGTTATTATAACCTTTGCCAACAAAAAAAAAAAAAAAAAAAAGAAGATTAAATATTAGTTTGAGAAGATTTTCAAGACCCAAAACTTCACTAATCATCTTCGCAAAAGTACTCTTTGATCTTCGCAAATTGGGATCCAGCCACCCATAAACTGGACAATCTCCAGCATATGTTTGCCTACCCGACTACACAAGACATTGGCTAGTTGGGGCAATACCTTTGGGCAATACCGTACGAAGCCACGAAGAAGAAATTGAATTGAATTGTGCCTCCATGGAGACATGGACGTACTTTATGATAGTACGTTCCAGATCGTACGTTCGTAATCCAAATTTCTAGCACACGGTTCTAGTAGCCATCCGCCCGCAGGGCCACGGAACACTATGGCCGCGTGACCGAAGTACTGAGAACAGCAGTGTCCGCCAACCGCCAACGGCGTCTAATACTCTACGTAAGGAATTGTTCTGTGTTTCTGGCATCACCTGCAGTCTTCATCAATGATATAAATACTACTTAAGGTTTTCATTATCTCCGCAAACCAGCAACCCGCACAGTATGTGAGTGTAGAACATTCTGTGAAACAGCTTCATTTGATATACATTAAGAAGTATACAGTAGTTAGGTTGCACTTAACCACATAGTATGCACTATCCTTAATCATCAACTAAAGGGCGAGCGACGTGATGGTCACAGGGACGGATCCAGGATTTCATTTTGGGGAGGGCCATTCTGACAAAAATTAAGTCGAATGTATGGAATTGCTAGGTGTTTTGGCCCCCATGCCCCCGCTAGATCCGCCAATGGAAGGTCAGCCTAAACATTATAGTACCTTCCAAAGAATTTAATTTATAGAACAGAACTTCATACATACTACATAGTATATTATAAATGTTATATGATTATTTACGAGATATTTACCGTGGTAAGGTTGTGGAATGAGCTCCCGATATTTCAGCGTAGTTACATGCATCATGTTCACGGAAAGACTGAAGAATGCGGGTGGTTCGTTGAACAGTTATAAAGTTAGGTGCACTGGAACTCGAACTCGAACCTAAGTCCCGACAAAACACACTCACTGTATCACTGAGTACAGTATTTTGAATGTGGACTTTTATTTTAAAGCAGCCCGTAAATAATCATAAAACTTTAGTGAACAACCGTGATAGTTTAAAACAGTGTAGTATATATAGATCAATGGTACCTTCTAATTTGGTTGTCGCGGGCAGACAATGATATTAAATAAAAGCTAAATTCACTCACTCACGACTGATGAAAACTACTTGAACTATAAAGCAGAAAATTGGCAGGTACCTAGATTCCTTACTAAGACAGGATTTTGCGAAAAGGATAAAAATTTATATGAAAGTCTATTGTGAAACATACAAAGACGCGGGCAACAGCTAGTTACAGATACATTACAGCTTTGTTGATTGTTTTTGTTACAGATGAGAAGAGTCATACTATTGTACTTGAATACAGAATGATGAATCAACTTGAACTGATGGATACAGAGGACGGAAACACGGCGCTTATAGCAACCAATGACTCTAAATCTGCAACCACTAGTCCAGTGAGTGCAACACGGAACACTAACAAGACATTAAGTAAATGTCCAATGTGTGATTATAAAACAATATATTCAACACATTTAAAACAACATATACGAAGACACACTGGAGAAAAACCCTTTAAATGTGATATGTGTGATTATAAAGCAGCACTAGTATGTAATTTAAAACAACACATCCTTACACACACTGGCGCTAAACCATATGAATGTGATATGTGTGATTATAAAGCAGCAAAAGTAAGTCAATTAAAACAACACATCCTTTCACACACTGGAGACAAACCTTATGAATGTGATATGTGTGATTATAAAGCAGCACGAGCAATTAATTTAAAACAACACATCCTTACACACACTGGAGTAAAACCATATAAATGTGATATGTGTGATTATAAAGCAGCACTAGTATATAATTTAAAACAACACATCCGTACACACACTGGAGAGAAACCATATGAATGTGATATGTGTGATTATAAAACATCATATTCAACACATTTAAAACAACATATACGAAGACACACTGGAGAAAAACCATTTAAATGTCATATGTGTGATTATAAAGCAGCACAAGCTAGTGCTTTAAAAACACACACTCTAACGCACACTGGAGTAAAACCATATGAATGTGATATGTGTGATTATAAAGCAGCACTAGTATATAATTTTAAACAACACATCCTAACACACACTGGAAAGAAACCATTTGAATGTGATATGTGTGATTATAAAGCAGCAAAAGCAAGTCAATTAAAACGACACATCCTTATACACACTGGAGACAAACCTTATGATTGTGATATGTGTGATTATAAAGCAGCACAAGCAATTAATTTAAAACGACACATGCTTACACACACTGGAGTAAAACCATATGAATGTGATATGTGTGATTATAAAGCAGCACAAGCAGTTAATTTAAAACGACACATGCTTACACACACTGGAGTAAAACCATATGAATGTGATATGTGTGATTATAAAGCAGCACTGGTATGTCATTTAAAACAACACATCCTAACACACACTGGAGAAAAACCATATGAATGTAATATGTGTGATTATAAAGCAGCACTAGTATGTAGTTTAAAACAACACATCCTTACACACACTGGCGCTAAACCATATGAATGTGATATGTGTGATTATAAAGCTAATCGTAAATATACTTTAAAAGTACATATTATCAAACACCATCAGAAAAAAAATATTAGAATGAAAAATATAAAATTATAAACAAGTAATATAAAGACATGAAGGAGCGTCAGCTGTTAGAAGACAATGTCTAAGGCAGAGTGAAGTGGATATGAGAGACAAGGAAAGCTGACCATTATGTTGGCAGTGGAGGAGTAACCCTAAGGCAAGGGGCAGGGCGCACGAAATAAATTTGATTCCCTCCTGGCCATTTTTCTATCGGACTGCCAGAGTGAACACGATAATCGACACCGCTTTATGGTTGATATTACGAGAACCCGTACAAAGCGCTTTTATTCCACATTTATTGTGTGGACTGCAAGTCAGTGAGTTACAATCTGGGTGTCTTCAAGTCGAGAGTGAATCGGTTTCTTCTAGGCAAGCGTACTCCATCGTAGGCCACATCATCGCTTAACATCAGGCGAGTTGGCGGCCAAGCGCAAGTCTATATAATTATAATATAAAAAAAAAGCATTTTCTGCGATTTAGTGTGCCTCGTCACAACACAGAGTTAAGACAGTACCCTCCAACTTGCGACGACAGAGCAGGTGGTCACAGGCATGACCTTCAATACTATAGTATCATATTACAAGTTCAGAATAAACAACTTTACTGTGCTTCCCCTTCGTAAGTCAAATGTGGCAGCCACAGGAGCCGAAGAGCTGCCAAGGGGTGCTGTCACATGTAATAGTACTAACAGACGTGTGGATTTGGCTGACGGGCTGCCGTCCAACCAACGGGAGGGCTATGTCTGGGAGCTTTCATAGACATAGAAGGTGCTTTCACAACAAATTGCTGTAAAAATTATGTCAACATAAAATTAGTATGTCATCATAGTCATCGGCTTTTTTGCCCCTGTCCCATTGGTCAGTTAAGTTTTCACAATAAGTCAAAAACACTTTCGTTACAGTTTTCCAATTGTCACAAATAATATCACAATCAGTGTTGGGGGAAAGGAATGCATTGAATTTGAAGTGGCGGCGGGTGCGAGTCAGCGGAGACATGGAGCGCGCCATAGTGCGGCTGTGAGCCACGTGGAAAAACTTGGGCAATTTTCCACGCCTATTAGCCGGAAACCCGGGTTTATCTGGCACAAACAAAGTGCACAATAAATTGTGCAGATGCAAGGAGTCAACCGATCCTAGATTATATCAGTTTTTTAATAATATTATTCCTATTTTTACTAGGAAATCTATTTAAGTTTAACAGTATGTAAGATAAATGTTAGTGGAATTTGTCCGTTTTTATTCTCAACTAGCGGTCCGCCCCTGCTTCCCACGGGCATAGATTATAGCCTATGTCACCCGGGGGTAGTGTAACTTCCCAACAGTGAAAGAATTTTTCAAATCGGTTCAGTAGTTTCAGAGCCTATTCAATGCAAACAAACAAATAAACAATCAAATCTTTCCTCTTTATAATATTAGTATAGATAAATAATTTGAATTGAATTTGAATCACTGTATTATGTGTTTAAATGTAGGAAAATGTAAATAAATAAAACTACAAATAAATGTAACATCTCATATAATTAATTACATACTTTTTCGTACCATCCACACAAACTTATGCTCTCGCCTAACTAATAATAACAACAAACACCGAGTAAACGACACAACTGACTATAAAATAATTTGAGGAAATTTGAGATCTTCATATGTTGACTACTTATAGGGATATCCGTATTATTGAACGGTAAATGTTTTAATTATTCTGAATCCCCGAGTTACACATCAATTTGCAAATATTGAAAAAACTGGTTTATTTGCCCTTTAGTAAGATATAATCGGATACTTATCAGAAGCTGAAAGAAATGACAACAATCCTAATTTTTAAATGGTTACGCATATAGACTGTACTAAACCGAAAGGAGGTCATTGTACTCATCGTTATGAACAACTTTTACTATGGGACCAACCCTGTAAACGCGAAAAAAATATGAGCTGTTCCATAGAAAATGGTCATTGACGCTCGACAAAAGGTACACCTAGTTTTTTTTGCGATTACAGCCAAAAAAAAAACAATAGAATTATTAGCAATCAAGCTACGTGCCACCTGGTGGTAAGTGGTCACCGCTACCTAGACACCTACAATACCCGGGGCATTGTCAGTGGGTTGCCTACCTTTGAGGACTTCACCTTTCGTGGGTTGGTTGTGTAGTAAAAGTTGTTCATAATGATGACCTTTCGGCTAAGTACAGTCTATATGCGTAACCCTGTAGTTGTTACCATATTTTCAATGAAGGTTATCTTGTGTAGATCTAATCTCATGATCATAGTTATTATGAAACTCTTTTATACAAAGTAAGAAATAACAGTTTAGTATAAATATAATAAAATTTTGTTATAACATAGTACAATATGCGTAAATTCAAAATTTTGGACAGAGTAGGAAAACCCAAGTCGGAAGAAACTTACTAGTATCACATGTTGCAATGTGAGTTATTATCAATAATGTTATTGTTATTATTGCTGTTTTTTTATTATAAGAAAAAGAGGAAGGATTTCTATCAGTTAGCAACTAAACGCATAATTTATTAAGAAACATCGAAAATTATATTTTATTCATTCATTTGAACACATTGATAAACTCGTGTGGTGCGTTTTACCTATGGCGGGATATTCAAATTTCAAACAGTTTTTTTATCCTTGTAACTGAGTACAGGCTGGAGTATAGGCTACGGAGTATAGGCTGGGTAGTTATTGTAAAATGACACAGTGGCGTCGATTCTGTCATACCACTCACTAAACTAAACCAATCTGACAGGACTAAAATTATCTGCCTCTCTTTTCATTTTAATATGTGAGATGGATGGCAACAATTTTAGAGCTGTCAAATTTAGTTTAGAGTACATCAGAATCGATGCCATTGTTTGCGCAAATTGATTTGTTCTTTACATTATCATGTACAGCTATTTATCAGTAACGCACCATATTACTTACATTTGCCAATCATCATCATCATCATTATCAGCCTTTTAACAGTCCACTTGCTGGACTTTTAGCCTACCCCCGGAAGGGCGATTGGGCCATATCCACTACGCTGGCCCAGTGCGGATTGGTGGATTCACATACGCCATTGAATTCCTTCTCCGTACGTATGCAGGTTTCCTCACGATGCTTTCCTTCACCAGCCTTTTTTTTAAATTTATTTTTTCCTTCAAAGCCACTGGTATGAAATTCCGTACATAAGCTCTAAAGAGCTCATTGGTACGGGCCCGGGGTTTGAACCCGCGACCTCACGCTTTCAAGTCTAGCGGTCTCCCAAATGGGCTACCACGGCTCTACATTTGCCAATAAACTGGTTTGAAATGGGTTTTTTGACAAACGTAAGTAATAATGCGCATTAGAGATAAATAGCTTTACATGATTTTGTAAACAATGATTTTGTTTACAAAATCATGAGAAAAAAAACTGTTCAAAATTTGAATTTCCCAGAATAGGTGAAACATACCACGTTAAATAAGTATAAAATTTTGCCGAGCTGTTATCAATTATTGATAACAGCTCGGCATAATTTTTATAGCACTTACAAAGTAATAAATTAATGCAAATTATAAAAAAAAAGTTTTTTGACATTTTCTTATTTCATACTCAGTATTCCTAAGTTATTTTATTTAAATGTAAGGTACAGTAATTTAATTCAGACAGTCTTTTCATTAAATAATTTAGGTAATAATAAAATCGATTAACAATACTTAATTTAGAACATTAAGCCGCTTCCGACTAAACATTAAATACGTATTTAGAACTATTGACTCTCAGCTGCTAAGTGTGAAAATTATAAATTGGAATAACTGCTATAAAATAGCAAACAAAACGAGCACAGCTCTATTAACCTCCATTTTGACAGCTAGTTGTCAATGTCAACCAATGGCTTTTTTTGTTCATCGTTGATGGCAATGACACTTCACATTATTTCGCCAAACGAATATAAATATTTTCATCACTGAATTGTCCCCGAATTAAGGAATATTTAGATTGTTTTCCTCCTTAGATGCATGCGACGGTTGACTGGAACTGAGGGTTTTGCCGCCGCATTGTTAACCGTCACCTGAAAAATAAAATGTGTTAGATTCCTAGGAATCAACACCACTTTATGGTTGATATTCCGAGAACCCGTACCAAGCGCTTTGATTTCACATTTATTGTGCGAGCTGCTAGTCTGTGGAATACGCTGCTGAGTGGGTGTTCTCCAATAGTTACAATCTAGGTGTCTTCAAGTCGAGAGTGAATGGCTTTCTTCTAAGAAAGCGGGCTCCATCGTAGACCGCATCATCGCTTAAGAGGCCTATTACAAAATGAACCGTAAAATTTTAAGTATTTCTATTTTCGGGCATAAAACGAATATAATAAAGCCGTAATTTTCAAGATAAATATCCGCATAGCTATGTACTCTATCGCATTAGGTTATAACCTGTAATGATAGTTCTAAGTTGGAAATAAAAAAATAAAATAAGTAAACCAAAAACCATAAGTAAAAGAAACATAAGTAAAACCATAACCATAAGTAAAATAAACATTTTTATTTTATGACAGTAATTCAACGAAATCCATTCTCAAACTTTCTCTCCTAAAGTTTTACGAAAAACTACTTTTGTAAATTGGAGGTAACAAATGGATGTGTTGAGTTTTACCAAAATCTGAAGCTGCTACATTCAATAAAAAATACAGATCCATTTAATACAGCAACTGAATTTTCTACAGAACTTATTAGTTGTAACAAAAAATATACTAAAAATCCAGTTTTAGATGTTTTTTTCGTCAAAAAATGTGATAGGACCCTTAACATCAGGCGAGTTGGCGGCCAAGCGCAAACCTATTTATAATAATAGATTTATATAATAATAAGGTAGTACCCGTAGGAAGCCACTGGTAGTGACCAGTGGCTTCGTACCAGTTTTAGATGTTTTTTTCGTCAAAAAATGTGATAGGACCCTTAACATCAGGCGAGTTGGCGGCCAAGCGCAAGCCTATTTATAATAATAGATTTATATAATAATAAGGTAGTACCCATACGAAGCCACTGGTAGTGACCAGTGGTTTCGTACGGGTACTACCAACTGACCAGCGGGGCTATCAGTATTTTCGATTGCTACTTGGGCAAACTCGTATCTATCAGAAGTTTCACCCATGTGGTCGTGAACAGACTAGCCCCTTAGCCCCTTAGCTTACCCCTAACATACCTGAAGGTAGGACATCATAATTATCCTACTAATCACTACATAGTATAAAACAAAGTCGCTGTTGCTGTCTGTCCGTCCCTATGTATGCATAAATCTTTAAAACTACGCAACGGATTTTGAAGCGGTTTTATTTAATAGATAGAGTGATTCAAGAGGAAGGTTTATATGTATAACTAGCGACCCGCCCCGGCTTCGCACGTAAATTACACCCGTGCGAAGCCGGGCGGGCGGGTCGCTAGTATATTTATAAATAAACGCGAAAGTTTGTATGTATAGATGTATGGATGTTTGTTCCTCTTTCACGCTGGAACGGAACAACGGATCGACCTGATTATTTGCATGAGTATAAGTTCAAGAGCCAGCGAGTGACATAGGCTACTTTTCATCATCATCATCATCACCATTTTTCATCACTACGCGGGTGAAACCGCGGGGCGCAGCTAGTTTATTATATACCCATTCATTTTCAGTTACACCCACGTGGTCGTGAACAGACTGGAGCTCGCCCCTAACATTCCTGAAGGTAGGACATAGGTACATACTAGTTATACCTGTCATTGGCGGTGGTAGTAGTGTGCAGGCTGGTGTCGTGCTCCTCGAGCGAGTGCGAGTGGTTATGGCGAGGAGTGACGCGCCGCGACCCGTCGTCGGAGTCCCGGCGCGCTCCGCCGCTGCCGCAGAAACACTTGCAGATGATGCGCTTGAACGCAAATCTATAACCACAGAAAAGAGAAGTGAATAATAGTAATAATTATGGGGGGCCAATTACGGGGTGTAAGGGGAACACTCTCGAAGCCAAAAGAAGAAGCCATTGTACTCATCATTACGAACAACTTTTACTATGGGACCAGCCCTGAAATCGCGAAAAATATATTAGCTGTTCTATAGAAAACGGTCATTGACACTCGACAAAATGTATGGACACTGATTAATATAGGCTATTTTAATAGGCTATACCCGTGCGGAGCCGGGGCGGACCGCTAGTATTAAATAAAGATAAATAATAATAATGTTTATTTGGAAAAAAATCTAATATGTTTTTTTTTTGCAGGGTCTCACCTGAAGTCCTTAGAGAAGAGCGCGTATATTAGCGGGTTGATGGCCGAGTTGCAGTACCCCAGCCAGAACAGAACAGAGAACACTATGGGTGTGACGCACTCTCCACAGAACGCGCGCACCACGTACACGCTGAAGAACGGCAGCCAGCAGAACACAAAGCCACCGACAATGATGCCGAGCGTTTTGGCAGCTTTCGTCTCCATACGGAAACGCTTTACCTGCAATAGAAAAAAAGCGACAGTTATTATTATGCTTACAACATCTATACTAATATTATAAAGAGGAAAGATTTGATTGTTTGTTTGTTTGCATTGAATAGGCTCCGAAACTACGGAACCGATTTGAAAAATTCTTTCACTGACGGGAAGCTACACTGTCCCCGGGTGACATAGGCTATACCCATAATCTATACCCATGCGAAGCAGGGGCGGACCGCTAGTAAGTAGATGTATAAAAAAGATGATGGGTCAAAGTCGAAAAAACGGCCAGACGGTTGTAAAACAGGGAGAAATTTGTGTGACATTATTTAGAAAATGAAAGAAGAAAGATTTATTTGAAGACTTGAAGATTTATGGATTCGCAACGTCTTCTCGTCCAAAATACCTCAGTGCCTTAAGACGAAAGTCTTCGACCAGTGTGTGTTGCTATTTATGACATACGGCACTGAAACGAGGGACCTTATAAGCATGCTCAAAGTCGCACAACGAGCTATGGAGAGGGTTATGCTCAGGGTTTCTTTACGAGATCGAATCAGAAACAAGGCGATCTGTAGACGAACGAAAGTCATCGACATAGCCCACCGGATTAGCAAGTTGAAGTGGCAGTTGGTAGGGCATATAGCGCGACGCAGAACAGATGGTCGAAAGTTTCTCGAATGGAGACTACGGACCGATAGACGAAGCGTCCACCCACAAGATGGACAGACGACCTAAAAGAGACCGCAGGGAAACGCCGGATGCAGGCCACTTCAACCAGCCAGCAGTGGACGTCCTATGGCTGAAATGATGATAATTTATAGATGGCCTTTTCATCATCATCATCATCAGCCAGAAAACGTCCACTGCTGAACATAGGCCTCCCCCTTTAACCTCTACACTAAACGACAGCCTGCCTTTTGCATCCACTGGATGCCAGCGACTCTCACTATGTCGTCGGTCCATCTAGTGGGAGGCCTCCCTACGCTGCGTCTTCCGGTTCGTGGTAGCAGCATCCTACTTTAATGGTGGATCCTCCTGCGATCCCCAAGCCGCCTGCCAAGCGTGGGGATTATTGGCAACCCCTCCCCCCTCATGACAGATGGCCTTTTACCTGGGCTTTAATATTCCTCTTCCCCATGCGTCTGGTGCGCGGTTTGTCGTCGTACTCGTCGTAGAGCGGCGCCGGAGTCAAGTGCGGCGGTCGCACGCGCAGCCGGCTCTCGGTCAGCTCGCGCCCGTCGCGCTCGTAGTGCACCGCGTACAGGCTGGGGCTCGGAGACCTGACACATTTCCTACATTACATGACAAATTGGATTGTCGAACAGGCATTCTATAAATTCAATGACGTGACAAAGAGGAAATCAACAATTTTTTTTATTATTTTAATTCTGACTATTTATTAACATACTATTATTTTTCTGTTTTGTTTGTAAATGTAATTTCTTTTATTATTATTGTATTAATCTATACTAATATGATAAAGAGGAAAGATTTGATTGTTTGTTTGTTTGCATTGAATAGGCTCCGAAACTACTGACCGTTTTGAAAAATTCTTTCACTGTTGGGAAGCTACACTATCTATAATATTATATAATATTATTATATAATATATAATTCCCTTTTACAATAATGCCACGTCGCCGCGTCGGTCGCGGGGAACAGCTTGTGATTGGAGACTCGACGTCTCAAATAAAGTCATTCATTCAATTCGCGCCTAGGATTGGCCCCGCTCGAAATATTTTAGGTTGACATGTCAGAACCTTTGGGTTATGCGGGGTAAATAAATTTGTTTGCTAGCTGACCCAAGAGACGTCCTGTCTAAATTTAAATAAATTTGTTTGCTAGCTGACCCGACAGACTGTCCTGTCTAAATTTAAATAAATTTGTTTGCTAGCTGACCCAAGTGACGTCCTGTCTAAATCTAAATAAATTTGTTTGCTAGCTAACCCGGCACACTGTCCTGTCTAAATTTAAATAACTTTGTTTGCTAGCTAACCCAAGAGACGTCCTGTCTAAATTTAAATAAATTTGTTTGCTAGCTGACCCAAGAGACGTCCTGTCTAAATTGAAATAAATTTGTTTGCTAGCTGACCCGCAGACTGTCCTGTCTAAATTTAAATAAATTTGTTAGCTAGCTGACCCAACAGACGTCCTTTAAGAGGGGGCCTCCGAAATTTTATGCTAATTTGCCATGATATTCTAACTAAACCAAATATCCTATCAACGTAATAATTGATATATGTGATTTTTCAATTCATTTTCTTTCCGGCACTAAGACAGAAACATAATAGCAAGATATTTACTCGATACTTTATTATTTTCAAAATGGTACCTTTTTGCTGATTTTTTTGATTTTTTCTTGGATAGAACTTCAGTCACATATCTAAAATAAATACTCATCGAAGGAAAATATAGTTTGTTTTCCAGTGCTAAGACAAAATTTACCTAGATTAATTAGTACTCTCATAATAAATTATATTCGATTTGAGACTTACGTCCTTTAGTTCTAAGCAACTATTCGGTCAAACGGCAAGTCCGATATTCAACCTTATTCTGTTGCGCTTTGTATCTAAATGGCGAAACACGCTCCGTTCAACCTCAGTACCGCACTATGCTCCAACGGGGAAGGACGCACGCGCTTGTTATTCGCCTAGATTTATCTTCCGAGTGCGATTATATCAACACCTACTGTATTTTCAAACAATGGATAACATAAAAAATCTATGGCTCGAACGCGACCATTTGATGCGGCAACCAAGTGTTGCCAATGACCTAGAGCACAGACTAGGTAAAGCTACTATGAAAAAATTACAGGTATTAATAATTATGGATACGACTAGGCCCTACCTAACGCATCTATTATTATGTACGCTCGGTAATATAGTTATAAGAGTCTAAGTGTTTCGTGTGGAGAGAGAAAGAGAGAGAGACAGACGGAAAAAGCTGAGAGAGAGAGAGAGACAGTCAGAAAGACTACTAAAAATCAAAATTATTAAGTAAAATATAATTTTTGTTAAAAAATATAATAATAATTAACAAAAAAAAAAAAAAAATTTAAATTAATAATTTCATAAATTAAATTAAATAATTCATGCATACTTAAATAGATTATAGTTATTAACAACCAGGTATAGGACAAACACAAACGTTCATCACATAACTGTTTGTCCTAGGTGGGAATCGAACCCACGCCTCCAAGCTCAGAAGGTAGGTTCACTACCAACTGGACCAACGGGCTTTCGCGTGTTTCGTTTATTTTAGTATAGTATAGCATAGCATAGCTTAGTATAGCAAAGTATAGTATAGTAGAGTATAGTATGGTATAGTATAGTATAGTATAGCATAGCAAAGTATAGTATAGTATGGTATAGTATAGTATAGTATAGCATAGCATAGCATAGCATAGCATAGCATAGCATAGCATAGCATAGCATAGCATAGCATAGTATAGTATAGCAAAATATAGCATAGCATAGCATAGCATAGCATAGCATAGCATAGTACAGTACAGTACAGTATAGTATAGCAAAGCATAGCATAGCATAGCATAGCATAGCATAGCATAGCTTAGCATGGCATGGCATAGCATGTCATGGCATGGCATGTCATGGCATGGCATGGCATGGCATGGCATAGCATAGCATAGCAAAGCATAGCATAGCATAGCATAGCATAGCATAGCATAGCATAGCATAGCCTAGCCTAGCATAGCATAGCATAGCATAGCATAGCATAGCAAAGCACAGCATAGCAAAGCATAGCATAGCATAGCATAGCTTAGTATAGCAAAGTATAGTATAGTATAGCTAAGTTTAGTATATAATAGTATAGCATAGCATAGCATAGCAAAGCATAGCATAGCATAGCTTAGCTTAGCATAGCATAGCATAGCATAGCATAGCATAGCATAGCATAGCATAGCATAGCATAGCATACCATACCATAGCATAGCATAGCATAGCATAGCATAGCATAGCATAGCATAGCATGGCATGGCATGGCATGGCATGGCATGGTATGGTATGGTATGGCGTAGCATGGCACAGCATGGCACAGCATGGCACAGCATGGCACAGCATAGCACAGCATGGCACAGCATGGCTTAGCATGGCATAGCATGGCATAACATGGCATAGCATGGCTTAGCATAGCATAGCATATAATAGCATAGCATGCATTTACGGAAGTTGTTTAAAGGCGGGCGGGGGTATGTCCGTGGGCTACTGATGGCGTGTGGAACGATCCGGTAAAGTTTTCTACAATTTTTAAAATTTTGGGGTAGTGTGTGGGATTTTAGTGAGGGGGGGTCCGGGTAAGAAGACCAAGTCTTGATCTATACACAAAATCTGGTCAGAATTTGTCTCCAACGCTCCGAAATTTTTGAAAAAATTGGGAGATGGGGGGGGGAAAGTTTCAGGAAATGTTATAAACTAAAGTTCGGATTGACATCCGATTTCCATTTTTTTTTACAAAAATGACCTCATACGTACTGTTTCTGAGATAATCGATGGTTTTTGAAAAAAATTACGAAAATTTTCCGGATTTTTGCGCTTTAATATTTTGAAAGGCATCCTTTGCACAAAAATAGCCGAATTTGGGCTTATCAGACGCGTCTTTTTATTTTCTACACACGTGTATTTACTGTTTCTATTTTATTATTATTTATGCCTACCAACTAAATAAACACAATTTTTTTTTACATTATTTATTTCCTGAAATTGTGAGAGTAGAAAGCCAAAAAAAAAATTATAGTCTATTTATTACACCACTGAATTTTTTGTGTTGAAAAATTTTGTTATTTTTAACATGAAATTCCGGTTACGTAATTTTAAACCCAATTTGGGGTCTTTAGGGTCAGGTCCTAAAGCCGAGTTTTTGAGTTTAACGTCTTCGTCTGCCAGAAAAAATGATGCCTATGACGTCAGATTTTTGATTGGACCTTTGTGTCCAAAGTTATGGACCTTAAAAAAATCGGGTATTTAGGGTCCGCCTCGCTACTTAGTAACTCAAGTTACTTTGTACCTACGAGTCTTAAAATACTAAATGACCTATCGTTGGATAGCCAGTGAAGCTAATTATTCTTGCCTGGATTGACCTGGGACAAAATGTTTGAGGAGCCGGGTATTTCAGGTCGTCAAAATCTTAAGACCTAACTTAGACTATAATATAAACTAAAAACTAGAACTAGTTATATTTCCTAAGCCACAGCCTTAAAAAATCTGCAAAAAAATTACTAAAATTTAAAATGAGCTTTACTACCTCGAGCCAAAATTTGGGCGTGGTATGGGGTGGTTTTCACCCCTCTTTATTTCTATTTAAATGTATTTCTCACTGATTTCAAAAGTAAAAATCTAAATATTTTTTTGTAATTTTTTTTGGGTTAAAGGTCTGGTTTAGGAGATATGACCCGGGATCGGGTACGCCGTGCCACGAGGTTTTTGGGTTTTTTGGTCTTATCCCGGCAAGTTCAACCTTGCAAAGCATAGCATAGCATAGTTCAGTTTAGTTTAGTTTAATGTTTAGTTTAATGTTTAGCTTTCTGAAACTGTCTCCAGCGTAATATTTTAATTAGAGAATTTATTTAGGTTACATCAATTTAATTTATATACTTTATTATTTTTATATTGTAGAAAACCTAAAAATAAATAACAAATACAATTTTGAAATGTGAAATAAACAATTTACGGTTTTGCGAGCCGCGACCGAACTCAGCTAATCGCCAAAACACCAAGTGCACCAACACTATGCTTATCCTGTGTGTTATTGCTCCTTGCCGGTTTACAAGGTCGAGTGCGCGAGTTGTGTACACTTTAGCTGCGCGCGACTGCCGCGCTGCCGTGGTTGTGTTTCACACTAATGCGGGTGATGCGAGACGCGCGGGTGAAATCAGAATTTTTTCTTGCCATATACGCAGCCTTAAAATTTAGATAAATTTACTAGCGAATTTGTCTAGATCCCGAGCAATCTACTATTTTAATATTAAAGAAGTGGTACATTTCTCCTACCTGCTAGAAGACCTGGAGTTCTCGTGTGCGGGGCAAATTTGCTCTGATGATGGGTAGGACACGGAAATCTTGACCTTTTCGTGGGAGCGGCGCGCGCTCGAATGTCTAGAGAAATCGTGAAGAAATTAATAATAATTAAAATATAATTATAAGGGACTTGATATAGCAAGCGTAGCCGCCTAGAGTGAAGAAAATTTTCATTCTAAACGGATACAATTTTGAAAATTTTCGCAATATATCTTGATATATTACTTCGACTGCGCAATAGTAGATTTTTAGGCTATAACGCACGGAAGGAGATACGATGGGATTGGACCGCTTGAGTCCGCGGTAAGTCGCGACCGTAAGTTAACGCTTCCGTGCCGCGTCTCAATTGTTTTAAACACTTGTAAATGAGGTACAGTTTTGAACCTACCGTACATCAAAAATAGTAGAATATTTTACGACCGCTTGTAGGTCTTATACTTGCTATATCAAGTCTATATGTATGTGAAACTTTGTATACACTAACCACAAAACCAAAGCACAAATAATATAAATCAGCAGATTGGAAAGATGATCTGTAATAATCTACCAACTATGATAATTGTAAAACACTGTTTTAAACTATCACGGTTGTTCACTAAAGTTATATGATTACTTACGGGATATTTGCCATGGTAAGGTTGTGGAATGAGCTCCCGATAGTCTTCCCGTGAACATGGTGAATGTAACTGCGCCGAAGTACCGGGAGCTCGTCCCACAACCTTACCACGGCAAATATCCCGTAAATAATCATATATCTTTTATGATAATTGTGTTAAAATTTGCAAGAAGATTTACACTGGCAAGCGGGGCAATGGATAGTTTAGGGGAATGGTACCTAAGCTATAGTAATTACTCTAATTTAGGGTAGTCTGAAATTATCTAAACGTGGTAAATGACAATCAGTAATACAGGATTACATGGAAAGGGTGTACTAAGCAAAGCAGCTCATTGTACTCATTATGTACAACTTTACTTTGGGAGCAACCCTGAAATTGATTTAAAACTGAAGAAGCATGTCATTCAGACTCATAGAAGCACTCATAGAAGCATGTCATTCAGACTCAACAAAATGTCTGAAACTTTTTTTTTATAATATCAGAGTTGGTTTATAGTCTTCTTTCGAGTCGATGTTTCGTAAATTATTAATTTGTTTTTGAATGAAGTTTTTGGAACGAAATTTGGCATCCCCAATGGCACTTTCCGTGGCTTTATACAGGTCATCTAGTGTGCAGGTTGTAGGATACGCTGCACAGTCCACCAGGTGTGTAGTAAAAGTTATTCATAACGAGTCACTTCCGGAACCCAATGGCACGATGAGCTCGGGATGTTTAATAAAGATTGGACGGTGCTGATCAAGGACAGAGACAAGTGGATGACGTCAAAAAAGACCTGAAGGTATTTCTACTACTGGGGTCTTACGGCTACCTGTTTTAAACAATTCTGTTGAGGTGATTGCGAAATGTTGCGCGACCGCAAACCGTATCGTTCGCAGGACTTTAAACACTACGCTGTTTCGAACCCGCGTTAAGAGATTAGTCGTAAAGCCTCTGGTCTAACTAGCAGTAGAACAGTGTGGATAAAATTTAAATAAAAAAACAGTACAATGAGCTCCTTTCAGGTTAGTATACCCTTTCCGTGTTACTCTGTATTTAGGCGCACCTTCTATTTACCAGTAGCGAGGGTTTGGCTACTTTAGCCAACACACCGTTGTCTACTCTCGTCTTTCTGCAAACGAAGGTCTATGATTCAGAAATGCAAATAAACTGTAAAACAAGCGCATGCCGTGCGCGAATGCAGAACGGAAGCGACTAGACAATTCCCTCTTTTATTACACTTGATTTGTTATTGTTTTTGAAAATGGCGTGAATACTTCTAACTGATGAGAAGTCATCAGTGGCTAACTTCACAAAGAAAGCATTTTTTTTTTACAATGTTATTGAGTGTTTTTGCATGACGGTTTGGTTTGACAACAAGCTGAAGGCTAAATAGATAGCTTGTTTTTAAACTTCTCGATAGCCAGTGGTTGCAGCAATATCCGGAACTTAGTATCGACCAGCATGGTATGGATGGCAAGTAGGTAATATTGTAGCTCTAGTCCACCATCGAAGAAGTCATACAGGACTTCTTTGTAGATGGGCACCTCGATCTTCCTGTTTGTACGGAAACACGCAGAATACATATTAGGCAAGTACTGAAGATTCACTCTGCAAAATAATTTAAATAAGTAGCGACTCTTGCTACTACACAATAAAATGCAATTCAGGACTTGCGAGGGCTAACTGCTAACTATGTTAACCTAGAAGTTGCCTCTCTGTGTATCGCGTAACTCTTGTTGCGTTATCTCTGTCTATCACGCTGCAGCGGGCACAGCAGTTCCGACAAGTCGGCTAATAGTAGCTTCATACCTAAAGTGCGGAGTGCGCCTGACGGAAGTAGGTTTGTAGAGTCAGGTCCTGGGATATTGTAGTTGTGGTCTCCAGCGTCGTTGTCTCGAATGCTGTGGGGTGTGGTCTACAATACATGTCCATGTCTTGATTTGGATGTTGAGGTCAGCTGTTATCAGTGTCAGGGCACCGTCACCAATGATAATGTGTAGGCCCATTGTGTACAGGGAGTTGCTTATTGAGGGTCTACAGCCAGTCGTTATCTAGATCCTGGTTTCTCAGCCGGCTACTTTGCTACGGACCCTCTTATTCTTATTCGAGATGAGGGCGATAAGTCCTGCACTGACGTCCCACTTGGGGTGTATTGTGCATTTCCCCCTACCAACTAACCGAGCCAACCCAACTCCTTGAAATATCGGAGTGAAGCTCTGGGGCGCTGGCACAGTTGCTCCAGTGATGTAGATGGTAGTGTAAGTAATGATGATGAAAAGCATCCTAGCTGTTGTGGTGACATGGATGAAAGAGGCATCGGTGCCCCATGCAACCCGGTAGCGATTCTAGGTTTTTCTGTGGCTTCACAATGCCACAGCACATGCTCTACAGTTTCATTCTCTTTCATGCAGCCACGACACAGTGGACTGTCCGCGGCTCCTAGCTTATACAAGTGATGATTCAAGTTGCAATGACCGGTTATAAGGCCTACTATCAGGCGAAGGGCTACGGGCCCTCATTGTCAGTATCTGGATGAAGTCAAGCAGGGCCAACTCCTCTCTTGAAGGCTGAACTGCTGTTGCAAACAAATAACTAGACAGCAGGCCAGAAGTAATGGTATGCAGAATTCCTGCGCGGATGCGTGTGCATACAGATTTGTAGATATAATACTATGACTACCCAAGTCGCTTCCATTTTGCAGTCACACTGATTTCAGTAGTTAATTTATTTTAATTTTTTTACCTTCTCAATCTCTCTGGCGAAGCACTAAGGGAAGTACTAGTGGAGTGGTTGGATGCAGTCGACAGGGGGGACCCATGAGGTCTATTAGATCCTCTGCCTCGGTGTATCCTCAGAGTCAGCCTGTTGTCATCGAACCGGCTGCCCATACCTTTCCCTGGAATAGAAATGGTTACACAATCATCATCATTATTTCAGTCGTAGGACATCCACTACTGCTGGACATAGGCTGCCCCATCGATCTCCAAAAAAGCCGGTTGGAAGGGGCCTGCATCCAGTGTTACCCTGCAGTTCCTGTGGTCGTCTGTCCATCTTGTGGGTGGGTGGCTGCACTTACCGGTCCCTGGTCTCCATTCAGCACAATAGTTACAACTAAAATAGGTTAGATGAACGACACATCGACCAGAAAATGAAATTAAAATGAAATATGAAAAGAGACCACGAATAAGTAAATGTAGAAGAGTAAATATGACAGCAATCCAAAACTTACCAGTACTGCTCTTAGTAGTCCTGAACCCCTGGTTAATAGCTTTTGTGGTCCTCACAGCTGCCTTGTATATCCTCCAGTAGAAGAACAGCATCACGAACATGGGTATGTAGAAGGAACCAAGGGCTGAGTAGACTACGTAGCCAGCATCGTTGGTGAGCTCGCAGGTCCACGGGCAGTGAGGGTTGGGTGACCAGCCATCTTTCTCTGCATCGTCAGGCTGTAAAATTTGTTAATAGTTATCATTAGAGATGAAACGAATAGCTGTTTAGGATACCGAATATCTCCAGAGCAGATAAGGTTGTCATTTTGTAGGAAGGTTGTACCTTGATTTGTTGGCAAAAACGTTAATTAAGTAACTCAGTGACGAAGTGTGATAATCAGGAAGTTGCAGTTAGACATAAAACTTACCTTGGTGCCGAACGGAGACTACCTATATAGAAAAATGCCATTGAGTTGAGTACTTCAGCCGAAATTACCATTTTCTTAAATAAGGCTTTACAAATAGCTCTGTGACGTGGGGATATAATTATTGTTGATTCTTTGTTGCTAATTTTCTGTGTGTTATTCAATGATATATGTTACACGCACACTCATTATTTATTATTATTTTATGTTTGAAAATTTGAAACTTTTGAAAAACACAATACTGCGAGCGGCCTCAACTGACACTGACAATGAATATTACTTTGAACTAAAACGTCAAGGAGTTTTGGCGCCCATATAAAAAAAATATGTCTCGTAATATTTTTTTATACTTGTGTATTTTATTCGGGACATTTTTGCACACACGGTCATCTGACCCCAAACTAAGCAAAGCTTGTAATATGGCTGCCAGGAACTGATATACGTACATATATATTTTTAAATAAATACTTAAATAGATATTAACACCCAGACATAGAACAAACACAAATGTTCATCACACAAAATGTTTGTCCTAGATGGGAATCGAACCCACGCCCCCAAGCACAGAAGATAGGTTCCCTACCAACTGAGCCACCGGGGCAGTCAGCAGTATTTTCGTGTGTAATATGTGTAATAATGTCGAATTATTAAGTGTATTATTTAAATGTTTTTGTGGACGTGCTCGATCGTGGAAAAGTGATTAAACCCGGTGAAAAATGGTATTTTCGTGTTGTTTCCAAAGCTCCATAGAAGCCTCCTATAAAGTCTCCATCATTTTAATATGTCATGACTTTGACTTGATCGTGAATAAGTACTTTGCTTGACTCTGACTGTGACTGACTTGTTTGACTAAATTTTACTCTAACCTTGAGACTGGCAAATGCACAGGAGTGCGATGCTAACATTCTCACGCAGGAAGAAAGAAAAGAAAATGCGTCTATTTGACAGTAACATACTGACAATGACATTGACCTATTTTTTCTAGCAAAAAACAAAAAAAAAAACTTTCTTCTTGAGAAGATTCTGGCGTTGCACGTCTCGTGCATAAAAAAAAATATGCCATGGGTGGCAACAAGCAGACGGGCTGCCTGGTGGTAAGCAGTCACCGTCGCTTATGGATACTTGTAGCACCACAAGGCGTCACAAATACGTTGCCTACCCTTTAGGACTCGATTTGCCAATGTCTATTAATAAACTGTTTTCAAGTTCAAGTTTATTATGTTATTGTCAATCAATTCATACAGTTAGAAGAGTCGCGCAAAATCACGATCAAGTCCATGCCCTAGTAAAGCGGTGGAGACTACTAAAAGCATGGTGGCAATTACCTATGGTGGAGTTATGATCGACCATAATTCTAATTGATAAAATGGCAATTTCGATTATTTAATAAGTAATATAATAATTCATCAAATCAGCTAGAACACTTCCACTGCTGAACATAGGCCTCCCTCTTTAACCTACACACTGAACAACAGCGTGCCATCTGCATCCACTGGATCTGCATCCTTTTTTCATGAAAATAATAATCAATTGATTGAAAATTATAAAACAGATTGATTAATTACCTAAAATAAGAATTATAATAATATAAAAATACTGTAAAACAATAATTGTTTTCCTTTTATTTAAATTATTTTAGCTTCTCGAAAGAGCGAGGCAACCTGGCACGGCCAACTTTTTGCCGTGCCAGTTGCCACGTGCCCGCCTGTTGCGGTTGAGGTAGGTATCTGTGCACGGAGCTTCGCTTTGCGTAGGTACTCCACTAGGTTTATCCTCGTGTACACTGCCACTTCATTATCATCATTTCAGCCGCAGGATGTCCACTGCTGGACATAGGCCTCCCCCATGGATCTCCAAAAGGGCCGGTTGGAAGCGGCCTGCATCCAGCGTTTCCCTGCGGTCTCTAGAGTAGCACGCAGAACAGATGCCTAATCGGGCCAAAAGGTTCTCGAATGGAGACTACGGGACCGGTAAGCGCAGCGTATGACGTCCGCCACAAGATGGACAGACGACCTAAGAGACACTGCCACTTGAACTATATAATATAAATAATGGAAGGCAACGTAAAGATTTCCCAGCTTCTTGAAATAATATATTATTACACATACACACTCGAAAATATAGGTACAAATACTAAGTATAATGAGGCATTTTTTTATCACGTTGGCGCCAAAATTCCTTCCTTAGTTTCAACACTTACTTTCTTGTCCTTCCAGCCGACTAGTGGGGGGAAGCAGATGACGAACGACAGCACCCAGAGGCCAGCTATCAGCGCCTTGGCTCGTCGTCTGCTCATGATGCTCGGGTAGCTGACGGGGCGGGTCACCGCTACGTAGCGATCCAGGGAGATGGCGCAGAGGTTCAATATGGATGCAGTGCACATCCAAACGTCGACGGCAAGCCATACCGAGCACCAAACGTCGCCGAATATCCATATCTGAAAGGATATAAGTCTTTGAATAATAATAAAAAAAAAAAAAATTGGCTTGCAATTGACTGCTAACTCGCCTGATGTTAAGGTGGTACGATTCACCTATGGCGGGAAATTCAAATTTTAAACAGTTTTTTGGTGCTAGTAGCCAGGTCAGGTAGTTATTTTTAAATAACACAGTGTTTGCACAAAATGTTCGCTGTCCTTTACATTATAATGTAGGTACAATTATTTAACAGTAGGTAACGCACCATATTAATTACTTACATTTGTGAATAAACCGTTTGAATCAGCAAAAATTAGTTTATTCACAAATGTGAGTAATAATGTGCATTAGAGATAAATAGCTTTACATGATTTTGTAAAGAATAATAATCAATTTGCGCAAACACCATGGTTGCTTACAATAATTACCCGGCCTAGCTATAAGGACAAGAAAACTGTTTGAAATTAGAATTTCCCGCCATTTGTGAATCGAACCACCTTAAGCGATGATGCGGTCTACGGTGGAGCACGTTTGCCTAAAAGAAACCGATTCACTCGTGATTTGAAGACACCCAGATTGTTACT
Source organism: Agriopis marginaria (assembly GCA_932305915.1). Lineage (NCBI taxonomy): Eukaryota > Metazoa > Arthropoda > Insecta > Lepidoptera > Geometridae > Agriopis > Agriopis marginaria. Next base: position 10,476,486 of record OW029914.1, on the reverse strand, counting down.
ATCTGGGAACACCCATTCAGGCAGTGCATTCCACAGACTAGCAGTTCGCACAATGAAAGTGGAATCAAAACGCTTCGTTCGGGTTTTCGGAATACCAACCATAAAGCGGTGTCGATTTTTCCTTAGTGTGCGCAAATTCAAATAATTCGTCTTTACTTTTTGACTAGCGCGTAGCGCAAAATAAGTAGCGGGCAGACGGTTAGACAAAATATAAAAGTTACGCTAAGGAAAAAATAACGTTAAAGTATGTGATAATGAAGATGTTTAAAAAAACAGGGTTTAAGTAAAAATAATTATATATTACATGTAATACTGAAGAAATTACAGTTATAATTTAGGAATTTATCTACCTACTCTCTTTTTGGAGCAGTCGGGTAATTAGCGTGTATGCAAGCATGTTTGAGAGAAAGCTTAAATACACCGGTATGAGCTAAGAATCAACTTCCTGCTACCAGCTGCCAGTTTTCGAAAGATTTTCTCGAGCGAAAAATATAATATTTTCACAGTGAAAATAACAGTGAAATACGCAGCAGCAATATTACACAATGTGACATCTGCAAACACCAGCCATTTTGATATATTAGCGCGGTGCGAGACATTCGTTACCCCTACCATTGGCACAAAGATATAGGACTCTAGTGAATAATATTTAGACAAATCATAAGTCAAATAAATAAATTTATTTATTCAAACATCACTATCTGGTAAACGTGGCAATCCTATTATTTTGCCCTTTTTTAGGGTTGCATAGCCGGAGGGTGGAAATGGGACCCTATTACTAAGCTTACGGTGTCTGTGATGCGCGTCACAGCCGTTACAAAACAATTTGAAAAAGTAATTTCAGATACTAGGTACCTACCTATTGTACCATATCCAATGGAAAAATATATCATATGAATGGGTGTTCCCCGATAGATACAATCTGGGTGTCTTCAAATCACGAGTGAATCGGTTTCTTCTAGGCAAGCGTGCTCCACCGTAGACCGCATCATCGCTTAACATCAGGCGAGTTGGCGGTCAAGCGCAAGCCTATATTATTTATATATAAAAAAAAAAAAACATAGAAACAATAGTATAGAAAAAAAATTTATAAAAATATCATCTTTCCGTTTCTCATGTACCAAAAGCAGTTAAAAAAACCTCCATTGAAATTAACACTTCAATAGATTTCAAAACTTATACCTATTAAAAAGTAATTAGAAAAAGCACCACAATGCAAATGGTAATGCAATTAATTTTCGCGTGGTTTCTTTGTTTCGGTTCGTCTCCACACTTTTAGTACCTATATTTTGTCAGTGTCGAGTAATTTAGTAAAATTTTAGTTTTTTTAAATGAAAAACAGAATTTATAATTTAAGAGAAACCACCTTTTCTACAGTTGATATATAAACGTTCTCGCTTCGCTCGCCTCTAAAAAGTCGTCATCTTGTGTAAAATTAATTGCTTTCATCCCTTGGTGTCTACTAAGTAATCTGTGAGAACGTTTTTTTATTTTTTTATCCCTGTCGAAAAGTTAATATTTGGGTACTTACTACTTTGGCATTTAAGCACGTTTTATAAGCTTTTACTTAATTGCCCTGTAATTATGTAGGTAGGTGATGTATGTGTAAGTGTGAGACAAATCTTGCAACTGAATTTTAGACCAGGGGCCTTACAGACAACAGCTATATCCGCTCAGTTGGAAAATCACGTGACCGCAAACCGTATCTGGGCGCGATAAGGTTCACGTTCGCGTGATTGTCCAACTGAGCGGATTAGGTGCCGCAATAGCTGTTGTCCGTAAGGCCCCTGTTATCCCCAACCGATTGAGCTGAAATTGAGCATAGGTTCACGTTTAGTTTGGATTACAATGCATCTTTAGCTAAGTGACGTAATTTTAAATCCAATATGGCGGCCTCCCAAAGACGGCAGACCAGTTATTTTTATGCAACCCCATAATATGGCTATCAATACATTTCGGAGAATGTGCATCGGATCTGCATGATCTAATTCCCTCCTGCCCATTTTTCTATCGGAATGCCAGAGCGGGCACGAAAACTAGACTCCGCTTTATGGTTGATATTCCGAAAACCCGTACGAAGCGCTTTGATTCCAATTTCATTATGCGTACTGCTATTCTGTGGAATGCGCTGCCTGAATGGGTGTACTTAGTTACAATCTGGGTGTCTTCAAATCACGAGTGAATCGGTTTCTTCTAGGCAAGCGTGCTCCATCGTAGACCGCATCGTCGCTTTGCACCAGGCGAGTGGGAGCCAAATAGATTAAAAAAAAGCAAATGCTGTGTTTTTTTAATCTACCATCATAATATGGGTATCAAATGAAAGGTTTCCCTGAGAAGAATACGAAAAGCTTGTTCAAAAAAATATTTATTAACTCATCGAATTGTTATTTTTAGTATCGAGAAAGGTTAGTAAGTAGTGCTTGCTAAACGGCGGAAGCGACAGATGTTGTTCAGGACCAATTTAATTATAATAACTTTAATTAATTTTACCACTTAGCGTTAAATTTTGATATTTTATCATGTTAATGGAGCCCTTGATGTCATTCTTTCAAAGCGGAAGTTAATTTGAAAGGTTTTGTTAAGTGCGAACTCTCATTATAACGATTCTCTGATCTTCAAAACAAGTACCTACTTACTTCGCTATAATGACGTGGAGTTTGTTTTACCATTTAAGGGACAGCTAAAACCAACGAACTGGTCGAAATTTTACTTTAATATAATTAATAAAAAATAAAAAAAACTACTACTAAATTAGTAGATTCGCAATTTCGTTTAATTGGGGGAAATATTTTTTATAGTTGTTTTTTTTAAACAAACAGCTAATCCGATTTGATGAAATTTCTATAGGACCGATTTGATCCGACCAATCAAATAAATGTTTCCTAAATTGGTTTAGGTATATAATATACTAGCTGTTGCCCGCGACTTCGTTCGCGTAGACTTTCATATAAACTTTCAACCCCTTTTTGTCATCCTTGATTCGGCCCTTTCGCAAAATCCTTTCATATCGGACCTCTACACCTCATAAGAAATCTACCTGCCAAATTTCAGCTTCGTAGGTCAAGTGGTTTTCGAGATTTCGTGTTTAATGAGTGAATGAGTGAGTAGATGAATTTCGCTTTTATATAATAACTAGCGGTCCGCCCCAGCTTCGCACGGGTATAGATTATAGCCTATAACACCCGGGGATAGTGTAGCTTCCCGTCAGTGAAAGAATTTTTCAAATCGGTTCAGTAGTTTCGGAGCCTATTCAATGCAAACAAACAAACAAACAATCAAATCTTTCCTTTTTATAATATTAGTATAGTATAGTAGGCCGCCCCTGCTTCGCACGGGCGAAGCCGGGATATATAGCCTATGTCAACCGGGGATAGTGCAGCATCACAACAGTGAAAGAATTTTTCAAATCGGTTCAGTAGTTTCGGAGCCTATTCAATGCAAACAAACAAACAATCAAATCTTTCCTCTTTATAATATTATAGTATAGATATCGACGGGTTCCGGGCTAATTGTATGAAGTGACATTCTGGGCGATATAGACTTTTATACATATTTGGAATCAGCGAATTTTTCTGCGTCGTTTGAGCTGGGTTTGGTGACGATCGGAGCACTTTTTTGTCGCTTCATACAACCGCATTTTTGGGCCCATTTTTGGACTGCAATGTATGAAGCGACACAAAATGCTGACAAATTTAGGAACCGTGTACATAAGCTCACTACCAAATACCAGAAAGTCGTTTAAACTTTTTTTCCTGGAACAAAAATTTACCAACGTACGTTAAAGCATCTAGCCTGACCCTATAAATATGTAGAAATATCGCTTCATACAATTAGCCTCTTTGTTAAATTCTTATCCAGTGTAGCTTAATACAATTAGCTTTACCTTATAAATATGTAGAAATGTCGCTTCATACAATTAGCCATTCAATTCTCATTTCATAATTAGTAACAATATAGGTAGGTACACCCTATGTAAGTACTTTTTAATATATCAATGTTTTAACCGCTAATTTCAGCAAACTTCATTATTCAAGTATGATTATTAAAAATAAAATCAGTTGCATAAACTAATGAGCAATACATTAATAAGTTTAAGATATGGTATATGAATCAATTAGCTTAGGTTTGAAATATTATCAACTCTTTAATTAAAGAACTTAGCTTGTAGCCATTATTTGCATGCCTAGGTGGTTAAGTCATTTAGCCTGGAATAAGAAACAATAAACCTAGGCGGTTAAGTCATTTAGCCTGGAACAATTTTTTTGTTCCAAATTGTAAAATATGGGTCCTTTTGTATTAAGCGACATTTATCTTCGTTAAAAATAAGAATATTAGAAAAATAAATTAAAACGATTATGGGAAATATGCTATAAAACAGTAATATCCTTCTTTTTTTTAAAAATAATGCGATTTGCTAAAGTTATATTTTTTTTTTCTAAAAATCGAAACTTTAAACTGCACTGGTGTAAAGTTTCAAAAATGTCGGTTAATACAATTAGCCCGGAACCCGTCGATATATAGATGATGGAGTTCTGAGATAATCGATCCATAAATATTTTAGTAAATATGTGTGAAATTTTAGATAATATTTACCTATTATTATTTTTTCTTTTGTAAAAGCGCGGTGAATGTGGGCATCATGCCAAACCAACTATGTTTTTTTGGTGCAACAATATACTAGAAACTGTATTGTTTTGAATAGAAAAAAAAATTGCATTGACCTCCTTATTTGGAGTCGGTTAAAAATATTGCGCGATAAGTCCCGGTAAACATATAAAACAGAAAATCTGTTATTTTCAAATAGCGAAAGTTTTAAAGTTACAGTTGACATCGTCCTACAATTTCGTTCCACGTCTTAAAAACTTGTCACTCAAACAGTGAACCAATATCAAAAACAACAACAAAGTGTTAATTACACACATTAACCCCCGACGTGGGGAACCCTTCTCTACATATAATTGAAAGGTTTACACCCTTAAACTACAAGTGCGATATACCTACTCAGGCCCTTTAGGGTTAACATTCACCAGCTGTTCACCAATTTATACAGGGTTACATGCACGGTGGGACTAACACAAAAGGGCATCATTTGTGGGACCAAACCTGAAACCGCGATTTTTTTGCCGTTACAAACATTTCGTTGGAACAGCTGAAGAAGGATCTATTTATAAATAACTATTCATCATCATCATCAGCCATAGGACGTCCACTGCTCAAGATAACCCTCGCCCATCGATCTCCAAAAAGGCCGGTTGGAAACGGCCTGCATTCAGCGTTTTCCTGAACCCTGCGTAAACTTATTGTCTCTTTGTTTACGTGTTCTTTAAAGGTAGCTACACTACTGGCACTTTGAAGACGCCGAGAAAATGTGAAAAACCTCAATTTTTTTATAGTACCTAAATCTACAGGGCTTACAAGTTTTAATCGTCGACCAAAATAAAATGAATGGACGGGTCCAGAAGAAACGCATTTTTGAAGATTACAAAATGAGCTCCGGCGCTCACTTAGTTTCAGTCGGTCTTAGCCGTAGGAAGTGCAACACGAGACTATTGTTACATGATAATGAAACATCTGACAAAATTATGCCTTCATGTGCTTTTCCGAAGTGTAAATACACAACAAAAAACCGCTATCTATTTTTTGTAATAAATATACTGTACATGGTTATAATTATATGTTGAACTATAATGTCCGACGCTTTTGACTCGTTTTTACTGAGCAAGTTCAATGGTTATGGCCCGTCCATTAATTTCATTTTGGTCAAAGCATTGACATTGAAACAGCTGTTTTTTTTAAATCGTTTTTTACTGAGCAAGTTCAATGGTTATGGGCTATGGCCCGTCCATTCATTATACTTTGGTCGAAGGTTTCTATATCCAAACAAGTTCCGACCTTCTAGTGTGTCATACTCCGACCCCGACCGAGGCCCTAGTAAATAATGTGTCACCCTGAGAAGGGTTAATGCTTGAACGTACACCTTATTATAGCCTTCCTGGGCTCAGTATTGGATCTGTCACATTGAAATATTGGAAGGTGTTCAAGTTACACATCTTCAAGTTGCTAACTAGTCACTATACAAATACAAAGCTATTAAATAATAGTAGATTGTTACACAAGGGCTTTGATCACAAGGGATACAAACAAAATACAAATACAAAATATTTTATTTTCCGGTACACTTACTTAACTTAATTTACAAGAACAAATGTAATATTTAATGTAAAACAAATGGAATAAAAGGAATGAGGCAAGCTAATGAAGGATTACGGTACTTGTAGTCCCTGCACTAGGCGAGACGCCTGTGTCGCAGGGCCTACATTCTAGCGTTTACTTAGCATCAGTGCGGTGCAGTATCAATACATTTTATTTAACGTTTGGTTTTGAAATTAAATACGTAACTAAATTTAAATTAATTAGATTTGGAAAAAGATTAAGTCATAATTTGATTGATTGGTGCCTGAGTGTATGATGACATGATGTGTGTGTGTTTGTGTGTGTGTGAGCGTGCGTGAGTGTGTGTACGAGCATGTGTGTGCGTGTTTGTGTTTGTTGTGATGTATGTGATCTTTTACACACGAATTATTTTGGCACCCAACGAGCGAAACAAAGAGCCTACTCGCGTGTATAATCTAAGTACTTTTCATCACTAGTGTAAGGGATTTCATGAGAAAAATATGGCAAGAACATGAGATACGTCTCCAATCTTACGACCATGTATTCTACTTTATATGTATGTGTATGTACCATGTTCTGACAAATAAATAATTTGAATTTGAATATGATTCATTTTTAATTTACCACCAAAATATTTGCATAGCACCACTAGAGATATTAATAATTATAGTTGTTAACTTCATTTCTCATATTAAAAAGTTTCTGACATAGTAGGACCTACATGGTCGAAGAAAAGAAAAAGTTAACCTTAATGTTATTTTTTGACTAGTTAAATTTTTACATTACTTTACTTCCCTAGGGAGGCCAAGTGATATTTACTGCCCGAATTTTGAGTCATCAATGGCCCAATTACCGAGTGTTAGTGATGAAAATATAAATAAATAAGACATGAGGGTCAATTTACTAACAAACACTTCGTTAGTACCTACCGCCACAGACTAAACTTGAGTCTAGCGAGATTTTTGGGCGTCTAAAAATAATACCTACGTATCATCATCATCAGCCAGAAGACGTCCACTGCTGAACATTGGTCTCTCCTTTAGACCTCTACACTGAACGACAGCCTGCCATTTGCACCCATTGGATGCCCGCGACTCTCAAGAAGTCGTCGGTCCATATAGTGGGAGGCCTACCTTGTCTTCCGTTTCGTGGTCTCCACTCAAAGACATTTCTTCCCCAGCGGTTATCGGTTCTTCGAGCTATATGGCCTGCCCATAGCCACTTCAACTTGCAAATTTTAATAGCTATGTCGGTGACTCCGGTTCTTTAGCGAATATCCACTTTTCGGATTCTATCGCGCAAAGAAATTCCGAGCTCTTTCGATTGCCCGCTGTGTGACTGAGTTTTACCAAAAGGCCAACAGTTAAGGACCACGTCTCAGTACCATTTATGTCATCACTGGCAACACACGCACTGGTTAAAGACCCTTGGGAGTTTAGGCGCCAACGTGGAAATAAAAACATGTCGGCTCGTTGGATTATTTTCTTAAACTTGTGTATTTTCGAGTGTTTATGTGTAGTAAATGGTGAACTATTATTTATTAAGTGCTCGTAAACGTGCTCGAGTGTGGACAAGTGATATAATGAGGTGAAACATGTATTTTCGTGTTGTTTCCAAAACTCCATAGGAGCCTCTTGTAAATCTCCACCACTTTACAGGAGCATGAGTTTGAGTTGGTCGTGACTTCCTTTGCTTGACTGTGACTATGACTTGTTTGACGCTTTTAGTACTATGTAAAAATGTTTAATATTACGACTAAAGGATATTGAATCCAAGGTCATGAAAATTACAACAAAAAATAATAATTAAAGACCCTTGTCTTTAGGTACTGTGCCTATGGTATTGTGTCTCTTTGGTACTGTGGTATTTTGGACGAGAACAAGAAAAAAAAAACTATGTACTTATAACACTTAAAATATCGCTAGCTTATCCAGGGACAGTCTTAAAACCTTTTTAAAACAGGCGCCATGTATTTTATTTTCCCCGGGAGAGTCCGTGCTAAGTGCTAAAGCGTTCCAATAAAACAAGCTTAACTTAAAACCCTCATCTTGAAGTACTAAGTTAATCCCATAGTTCTATGCCGCTATAACTTACGCCTCCGGGGTAAGCTCAAGGTGTTGTTTACCCAACTTAAACGTAACTTTACCGTAAATATACGATTACGGGAACTACGTTACGAGAAAACGTTAAAGGGATGTGTTCACGGGGGCAATAATTTACACAAACTTTTTTAAATTTTTTATAAAACTCACATTAGCAAGTTGAAATGGCAGTGGGCAGGGCACATATAACGCAGAACAGATGGCCAATGGGGCCGAAAGGTTCTGGAATGGTAGCGCAGCGTAGGACATCCACCCACAAGATGAACAGACGACCTAAACGAGACTGCAGGGAAATGCTGGATGCAGGCCGCTTCCAACCGGCCCTTTTGGAGATCGATGGGGGAGGAGGTCTATGTCCAGCAGTGGACGTCCTGTGGCTGAAATGATGAAAACTCACATTTGTACGCCGCGGCATCAAAGACATGAGATAAAGTAACGACCCGTGCACCCCCGGCTTCACCCACTAGTGTGTGGGTGTACGGGTAATTCGCATTTACCCCTGAACCCACTGTGTTACAGTTGGAAACTAATAAAAAAAAACAACATTTATGAAAATCAAGAACAGTTTTTCGCCAAATCTAAGTAAGTATCACGAAGTATCCGGCATCTAGTGGATGCAAAAGGCAGACTGTCGTTCAGTGTGGAGGTTAAAGGGGGAGGCCTATGTTCAGCAGTGGACATCTTCTGGCTGATGATGATGAAGTAATTTATAAGTAATTATTTGATTTGATTTTGCAGTCTTAAGGTGTTTCCCCGACCTTTGTTCCCTATTTTATTGAATACTAAGCTTTACACCGCTTCATTAACGCCCCTATGAAATGTGTATTTGCGAATTTGTTTACGATTTCCCTGTGCTTGTGTTTTATGACAGCAAAGCTTTTACTGTAAGCTCTAAGCTTTATTTAGGTATTAAAATCTGTTACAACAGAACGTTACGGGTTATTTTCTTATTTGATGTGTGTTTTATTTTAACGACCAGTTCGGTTTGGCGTAGTGGTTGCTCATATATTATGCCTGATGAGCAAGAGGTCCCAGGTTCGATTCCTGGCCAGATAGACGTTTGAATGTCTATCCCCGTTAATAATCTGTACTTTATACCTATTGTAATTTGCACACCTTAAAGGTTCGATATAGAGCAACTTAAATTTAACTTAAAGCCTATTATGTACCTATATTCTAGCGAATAAATTATTATGATTTGATTTGATTTGATTTGACAAAAACATCGATCGTAACGACGTGAACTTAAAGACTAATTTCAATGATCTTATAATTATGTTACAAGCATTGACTTCACATCATCTTCACATCATCGACATCATCGACTTCACATCATCAGCCATTAAATGTCCACTGCTGAACAAGGCCTCCCTCTTAGAGAGGGGTGTTGCCATAATCCCCACGCTTGGCAGTCGGCTTGGAGATCGCATTGACTTATTCAGGCAATACTTCACAACAGTGGTTACGGTAGGAGAATGCGGTAATATTGACACAACTGCGCCGAAATAACGGGCTCTATCCGCAACTTTATCACGGTATATATTCCAATAATCATATAGATAACTGTAGTAAATGCCGTGATAGTTAAAACAGTGACCTTTAAAAAGATTTCTCCCTTGTCATCAAAAAAGGTCTGCTAACTTTTTTCACAAGTATTGGAATTCTTTTAAGGAGGCAATCGTGATTTTTATCTTACAATTTTTCTTTTAAGCACAGACTAAAAATATAATTGAATAACACGTAGGTAGGTAATGGCGTGCGAGTCACACCATTTATTACCCAAACAGAGCGCGCAGCGTCGCAATGGTTCCGTGTTTCTTTGCTAATTCAAATCTGATTGCGGCCACAGTGCAGGCGGTAGAAGCACACATTTCGCCATAAACGGATTGAGTATTGAAGTAGATCAAAATGAAATAAAAAAAAAATATTAATTGCGTCTCGCGGTTATTAAATTATATTTTAGCGTAATTGTAGACAACGTTACGTTAATGTAGACAAGTAAAATGAAATTAACGTTAATAAAAGTAAGTAAAGTCAATTAAATTAACGTTACTTAAAGTAAGCAAGGTTATTAAACTAACGTCAATTAAATGTAAAATAAGATAATATAAGACCTTTGCCCAGGAGTGGGACAGTATAGGTTATTAAAAAAAAGTAAGATAGCAAAATAAAGAACAAAAAGACGAGTATTGTGTACCGTGTATGTATATTTGTATGTTATATTTACAACCGTGCTACAACGGACATCACCAAAAATACAAGACAGTAACATGTAAAGTAAGGATGACAAAATAAATTTGTCTGTTCAATGATAACGTCACATGTGGTCCCGTCGTCATATATTGTAATGAATAAAAAATACGAATAAAATAGTATATAAACTTCAAAACGAGATGTCTTTGATTTTTTTTGGTAAGTATATACTTTTCTAGGTGTAAACTTTGGTTTTTTGGAAAAACTCAGAGTCACCTAGCGGGCAATGGAGAGAGCTATGCTCGGAGTTTCTTTGCGCGATAGAATCCGAAACGTGGATATTCGCCAAAGAACCAGAGTCAACGACAGCTGTTAAAATTTGTAAGTTGAAGTGGCAATGGGCAGGCGACATCGCTCGAAGAACCGACAACCGATGGGGGAGAGAGGTTCTTGAGTGGAGACCACGAACCGGAAGACGCAGCGTAGGCAGGCCTCCCACCAGATGGACGGAAGACTTTGTGAGAGTCGCTGGCATCCAGTAGATACAAAAGGCAGGTTGTCGTTCAGTGTGGAGGTTAAAGGGGGAGGCCTATGTTCACTGTTCAGCAGTGGTCGTCTTCGAACTGATGATGAACGCTTGCGAATTTGTTACGCACTTACGCTCCAGCATGCACTGGGCTAGCATGGTGGATTACCTGGCCTGTTTCCCAACAGTGGGAAAAGGAATGGCTGATAATGAGATGAATGACGCACTGACGCAAAATGTCAATGTTAGGTTTTTAACTGTTTTTTAGTTAGAAGCGTTTTTTCTAACTAGGCATACACGAAACGCAAGCTACCGTTCTTTATTTTCTGTGACCAAATTTGGGCTATAATTTGGTCACGCACGTACCAGACTTGCGATCGAACATCTTGTAGATCGCTATCAGGCATAACCTGCTAATAAATTGTTTTATAAATTCCGAATGGAGGCAACGGAACCCTAAAAATATAACGACCATGTTACCTATTTTTGGGACACACGCGCGGCCATCGGTCGTGATATATTTTATAAACCAAATTCAGTATAAATCGCCTCAATTCGGTACGTTTTTTATTTAACTTGCCTTGTTAGTTTAGGACAAATCTTGCAACTATTATATTATATTAACAGATTGAGCTGAAATTTTGCATACACGTTTAGTTTGGATGACAATGCACGGTTAGCTACTCTTAAATGACTTAATTTTAAATCCTATATGGCGGACTCCCAAAGATGGCAGACCAGTTTTTTTATGCCCATATTTTGAGTATCAAACGAAAATGTTTGCTAAAAATATTACGAAAAATAAAATGACTTTACATTGATTCAATATGGCGGATGCCTAAAAGCTTACTAAAGATTTTTGAAGTGAAAACTTATTTATTCGCGCTGAGCGATTTTTGTTAGGGCCAAAACTTTGGGCTCGCGTCACCGACATGCTAATGTGACGTATTAGTTTTAATTTCTGTCGGCAGTCCCCATGACTGCTTATTTTTATTTAATAATAATGTTTATTTCTTTTAACTATCGTGATTTGACCACATGGTTTTATCGTCTTCATAAATGTCCATACGTGTATTAGAGATGTTACAACCCTACAGCACAAAATCAGTAAAAAACATCGTATTCGCCAAATATTACGAACATAAGGATTATTGTAATGGCTTTTGCCTGTGAGCTTTTATGTTATACGATAAAAATGAGCTTATTGAAGGACGTCGTACTTACCTACTTAGATAAATGCTATAATAGTAGATTGTTGTATCGAGCGCAAAGGGAGCAAAAATATTAATGCACATGTGTTGTGTTTTTAAAAGTAAAAGTAAATTTTATTGCATAAACTGTGTACAATGATGATGGAACAAATGTTTAGAGTTTCAACAGTCTGTCCTAGCGGACGTGCAATTGTTTTTCTAAATTATCATGAGTGCATTAATTACTCACTTTAGCAAGGTGCGTAATCTACTTTTCTTTCAACTACCAATCTACCTACCGTGATAAAATATACCTACTCAAAATAAAAACTCAAGTTAATGAAAACAAAGTTTAATTCATCTTCTCTTAAACATTTAAAACTTACAATTATTTTCACCAAGTCGGTTTTATTCCGCCGATGTTTATTTAGCTAGTATCTTTTTGATTCAAGTAATGCATACATTTTATATTAAATTTAATGGGAGACATTAAACCTCAGTGGTGAATTTATATTAGTGTAAATTTTTTTCACTGATTTTATTTATTTATAAAAAAAGCAGTGCACTAATGAAAAACTGTGCAATAATGATATTTAATATAACATTTCTGCACTGTTTTGGTTCTAAGCAAAAAATACGTCCTTAGTGATCGGTTTTGTAGTGATTAATGATAACATTACTACGTAGAGGAGGAGTATATACTGGGTATTGATTTACGAACAAAATCAAATCAAATTATTTATTTATCAGAACATGGTAGATAACAAAGTAGCATACAGGGTCGTTCAAATGGAAATCTCATGTCTTTGCCAGGTGCGGTGTACAAATGTTAGAGTTTTTTAGTAGGCTTGTGTTTGACCGCAATCTCGCCTGATGAAAAGCAATAATGCGATCTGCGATGTAGCACGCTTGCCTAGAAGAAACCGATTTACTCGTGATTTGAAGACACCCAAATTGTAACTATCAGGAACACCAATTCAGGCAGCGCATTCCACAGTCTAGCTTATGCACCTAACTTATTAACTGTTCGACCCACCACCCGCATTCTTCAGTCTTCCCGTGAACATGGTGCATGTAACTGCGCCGAAATATTGGTAGCTCATTTCACAACCTTACCACGGTAAATAATCATAAAACTTTAGTTAACGACCGTGATAGTTTAAAACAGTGTTTCATCTAACCTCTATTTGTTCCTAACTCGAATTTTAACGCTTTTTTATTGATGTTTGTTTAAAAGTGATTGAAATTGGTTACTAAAAGAGTCATGTGGTTCATTAAACCTCTATTTGTATTCTCTTTGCCTCCAACCCTACAGAGACTCGTTGCAATCGTCGGTCTGCGGAGTATCGTCTTTATTGACTAACCCTCATTCCGATTGAAGTTTTTTCATGAAAGTAGTTCTCCGGGAATGTGGTTTAAAGCACAAGGTTTGAATGTCATACAGTGTTGGGCTTATACAGGGTTACGCATTTAGACTGTACTAGGCCGAAATAAGGTCATAATACTCATCATTATGAACAACTTTTACTATGGGACCAACCATGAAATCGCAAAAACAGCTGTTTCATAGAATACGGTCATTAACACTCGACAATAATATGTGAACAGCTGATATTCTTGTCGTGATTTCAGGTTTGGTCCCATAGTAAAAGTTGTTCATAATGATGAGTACAATGATCTCTTATGCCTTAGTACAATCTATATGTAGAACCCTGTAGTACTCAAAGTAACTTAGAGTCTAATTTGATCATAATTGATATACCAGAGTTACTTTAAATTATTATTTTATTAAACTTAAAATATGGATTTAGGATATTTTTGACCAATTGATTTTCTAAGCGAAAGTTGCGGTATCTGAGGGTACATATCAGCATATATATTATGCTATTATTAATATATTTGTTTATAATTAAATAATAGTTTTGCGTTTGACCACCACCTCGCCTGATGTTAAGTGATGATGCGGTCTACGATGGAGCACGCTTGTCTAGAATAAACCGATTCACTCGTGTCTTGAACACACAGATTGTATGTAAGTTTTTTTATAATTATTTATTGGACAACTTGCGCATTGTTAGGATCTTCATGAAATTTTGTAAGCAAGTAGTTAATTTAATTTTCAAGTTCAGATTGGTACAAAACTGGTCCAGAGGTCATGTCGAATGTCCATGTTGAACCCGTGCCGATAGTCGTTGGGAACGATACTCTAGAAGTTGTTGACCATTACACCTATCTTGGACAGATTGTTCAGTTAGGTAAGTCCAACTTAAGCAAAGAGGTCACCCGAAGAATCCAACTCGGATGGGCAGCGTTCGGGAAATTGCGTGACATCTTCTCGTCCAAGATACCACAGTGCCTCAAGACGAGGGTTTTTGACCAGTGTGTGTTGCCAGTGATGACATATGGTACTGAGACGTGGTCCTTAACTGTTGGCCTTTTGGAAAAACTCAGAGTCACTCAGCGGGCAATGGAAAGAGCTATGCTCGGAGTTTCTTTGCGCGATAAAATCCGAAACGTGGATATTCGCCAAAGAACCAGAGTCACCGACATAGCTGTTAAAATTTGCAAGTTGAAGTGGCAATGGGCAGGCCACATCGCTCGAAGAACCGATAACCGATGGGGAAGAAAGGTTCTTGAGTGGAGACCACGAACCGGAAGACGCAGCGTAGGTAGGCCTCCCACTAGATGGACCGACGACATAGTGAGAGTCGCTGGCATCCAGTGGATGCAAAAGGCAGGCTGTCGTTCAGTGTGGAGGTTAAAGGGGGAGGCCTATGTTCAGCAGTGGACGTCTGTCTTCTGGCTGATGATTAATGATGATGATGATGGTCCAGAGGTCGTAAAGATATAAGTCATGAGTTCACAGTTCAGGGCCAAAAACCAGTTTATATCGTGGTTCTTGGCTATAAACAATAAAATCTCTGCAAACGTACCTCTTAAAACCTACCAAAAGACATGATCAAATTCGTTCCTACTTTTGCGTAAGCCCAATACATTTGCACCGACGCCCATTTAATCCCATTTCCCTTTTGAATGGCTACGGCGTAGCATGTGCTACGGCTACATTGCTACGGAGCTACGATGGTGACGTATTACAAACGACTACGACAGAATTGATTTATTTAGTGAGAAAGTTTGAGTCTGTGCGTGTGTCCCTAACTCCGTAACGGCTAGACAGAATGGGATGAAATTTTGAATGGAAGTAGTTTATGCCCTAGATTTAGATTGAGGCTATACCATCTTGCTATTATTCTACAGGATGGCGGGTGAAATTGCGGGGTTCAACAGGTAGTACACAATACAATTAAGCAAGTATTTCTACTCAGTTTTCTTTGAATTAAGGCATCCGGTCGGCCCCGGGCAAGTGGCTGCAGCCCCACATGTGCCCAGATACCCGAGTTGTGAATGTAAATGAATTTCATTACAGGAAGCCATTTTGTATAGAGCAAGTATAAATATGCTAGCTTTTTACTCCAGTTTCTATTTCGCTTTCTTAAGCTAACAGGCGAACATGATTTGGTTGACGGAACGCCGTCCAAACAACGGGAGAGAAAGAGTGAGAATAACATATTTCCCTCTCTTTCAATCCCGTTGGTCAGACGGCAGTTGAGGTCAATCTGAAAGTCTGTTAGCTACTTTAGAATTAATACATTAAACACCGGCCAAGTGCAAGCGCTCTTTCCGCGCTCAAAAATGTGTTTTCTTTTATTCAGAACCCAACTCGGACTTGGACGCTTCGACCAAAATAAAATGAACGGACAGGTCCAGGAGCGCATTTAAGAAGATTACAAAATAAGCACTTCGTTTCAGTCGGTATCTAGCCGTAGGAACTGCAACACGATACTATGGTTATATGATAACGAACTATCTGACAAAATTATGCCTTCGTGTGCTTTCCCGAAATGTAAAACACACCAAAAAACTGTTATCAATTTTTTGTAACAAATGTACACATCCTACATAGTTTTGTGTTTATATCTACCGCAAGAAATAACAGTTATCGTATTACTAAAAGAAATAAGAAACGAGACCGATGACGAAAACTTCCAAAACAAGCCGAATATTAAGAGGCGGCCTCAGTAAATCAAAACGAATAATTTTTGGTAGCGGTAGTGTGCGCTCTGCAGGTTTATGCACAGTTTGTATAAACCTGATTCATGTCTGCTCATTTTGTTTTTATGTTTACACATATTTTAAAGTTACAATCCAGATCTGAACCTATATAGAGATATAATGTTTTGTAAGATTGTAATTTGTGTCGGTTATATAATAATAATAAAAAATAGAGATTCGCGGGAAAAAACGGCCGTTCCATGGAAAAAAATTACTCCCGTCAAAATAATATGAAACAGCTGATTTTTTTTCGCGAATTTTCATAAGTTGTAAAACAAAAGTTGTTTGTTATCTGGTATTGAACAATCTTGCTTTTCCTCTGACGGTAAGTAGAAACCGCCAACTAAAGACACCTGCTAAACAAGAAGAAAATTATAATAAATGAATACATATAAAAAAAAATTGTGCGTGGAGTCCCTCCGCGCGGAAGAAGTTATACTTCAACAAGGAACCCTAAAATTATAACTAGGGCAAAAATATCAACAATTTAAAAACATGCTTTTCTCGAGATTCGAACTTAGCTCCTTAGGCTTCTCAATCCATTAGCGACACCTTTACACTACCGGGACTGCTAGTCGTAGAACGAAAAAAGGATACGCATTTCGCAACCATACGAGAGAGAAAAATTCCCCCTCCATGGTAGCGTTAAATGTTTAACGCAACCTTGTTTACAAGTCGCATAAGAAGTATAAGTTAAATAAAAATACAGCAACCGTTTCTCTGTAAGTTTTCCTACTCTGTGATATTACTAACCATCGCTTTAGTAATTAGACACTGAAGCCCATACACCAGATGTGGCCTACTAAAGGGTTAAATCTAACAATTAAGCAGATCTCACCCTTATTCCTTTACCTGTAGGACTCAATACTGCTTGTTACATTGCTCATAATAATGTATAAACATTTTGAACATTGTCACAAAAGATATACGAGTCACTTTCCTTTGCAAGATATTCTCATTTCCGCTTTAAATGTGGAGCTGTCTAATATTAACTCTACTGCATTAAACATAAGATGTATTTTTGCTTGTTTCTATATGTGGGTGTATTTTCTATGACGTTATTATAGAACGTGGAAAGCTAGTGAATGGATATTTTTAGACTGGCTTCAAAAAAAGTAAATATTATGGTTACGTCATATGAAAGCTTTAATACTTTGCTTTAATGCTATAGGGTTAACATGGACCAATAAAGTATAGGACAAGGTATTTGGCCGCTCCTGCTAAAGCTTGTTCCATTTTTATTCTTACGGGAGTTTAATTTGGTTGCAAACGTACAAAGTTGTAAGTCAAACATCAGAAGAAATGCCTGATGATAATAATTATATATATGTATATAATTTATATACACCACACTCACAAACACACACACACACACACACACACACACACACACACACACACACACACACACACACACACTACACACTTACGCATACACAAACACACAAATACTGCATGCATATAATACTAAATTTAGTTATTAGTTTTGTCAATATCTGGAATCACCATTACTTTGTAAGTAACTGACTCCTGTAATACCAGTAATCTACCTAGCATAGGAGTCAGAGATTCAACTAATTTGTATATCTGTTATTAAG
Source organism: Agriopis marginaria (assembly GCA_932305915.1). Taxonomy (NCBI): domain Eukaryota; kingdom Metazoa; phylum Arthropoda; class Insecta; order Lepidoptera; family Geometridae; genus Agriopis; species Agriopis marginaria. Next base: position 10,458,590 of record OW029914.1, on the reverse strand, counting down.
AGACAAATAAATATATTTGTATTTATACATATATTTCGAAAGAAAAAATACTTAACGTGGACTAAAATATAGGCACGTACTTACTCACCCTAAAATTTGAAAGAAAAAATTGTTAATGTGGACTAAAATATACACATCCTAAAATTCGAAAGAATAAATAATGTAGACTAAAACAGATATAACTGTATTGTTTTGAATTGTCTATTTCATATTATTTTTTCAATTTGACGTTTCATGTCCTATATACATATTCGTCTTATTAGTAGGTACTATGTTATGGGTGAGTTAAAAATAATGGTCCTTAAAACGACTCAGTTTGTGGTGTTCCTTGTTTCGAGGGTAGGAAGGAAATGATGCTGTTATCGTTTGCAGACGAGATGTCATAAAACATAATTATCTATGACATAACAACTAACGATATGACTAGAGCTTAGTCAAGTACGTGACAAGAAACGATGTAAGTGCTTAGCATCGTGAGTGGTTTAACGTTGGTCTTTAGGAAAAACTCAAGAGTCACACAGCGGGCAATGAAGAGAGCTATGCTAGGAGTTTCTTTGCGCGATAGAATCCGGAACGTGGATATTCGCCAAAGAACCAGAGTCACCGATATACATACATGCACACATGCACATTACACACACTTAGATAGCCCGTTGGTCCAGTTGGTAGTGAACCTACCTTTTGAGCTTGGGGGCGTGGGTTCGATTCCCACCTAGGACATACATTTATGTGATGATCGTTAATCTATTTATTTATGTATTTAAAACTATTTATGTATATCAGTCTCTGGTAGCCATATCACAAGCTTTGGTTAGTTTGGGGTCAGATGACCGTGTGTGCAAAAAAAAATATTTATTTATTATTATATTAAAATTTGCAAGTTAAAGTGGTAAAGGGCAGGCTGCATCGTTCATCTGTGACCAACTCAGATCAGACAAACAAAGCCTATCTTAGTACAATAGGCCTATGTCCATATTTTTTATAACCTCCTAAAATACCTGATCGTAAATAGAAATAAAAATCAACGAAAGAAAAATTTAAATTTATTTAAAAATATATAAGAAGTGTTTTAATATCATGCTAGACAGAGAGCGCACTATAACACGTTATGACGTCAAGCCGTGCGCGCGCCATACAAATGATATATATAGAACACTTTGCGGGAGAGGGACAGCGCATCCGCTCTCTATTTCCACCAAAAACTTTAAACGCTTATATCTAAGATATATATCAGCCAATTTAAATTATTTTTCTAGTATGTGTTATGTATTTAATTACTAGCTGACCCGACAGAAGTTGTCCTGTCTTAGAATTGTCAAACGTGGGCAGTTAAAATTGTCGTTAAGTTTTCTGAAATTTTCCAATTTTCTGCGCAATTTTCTTAATTTTTCTTTCCGTAAAAGCCTTCTACGAAGAATTAAAAAACTTGAAAAAAAAAGATGAATAAAATCGGTAAAGTCGTTCTCAAGTTATGGTGCTACCAAGGTTAATAGGGATTAATTTATTTAATGTACAAATATAGATATCCCTCGGTAGGCCTGTTATTTGTAACTAGTGGTCCACACCAGCTTCGCACGGGTATAGATTATAGCCTATGACACCCGGGAAATAGTGTAGCTTCCCAACAGTGAAATAATTTTCAAATCGGTTCAGTATTTTCGGAGCCTATTCAATGCAAACAAACAATCAAATCTTTCCTCATTATAATATTAGTTTTTTTTAATAGAATAAGTGGCAAACAAGCTACGGGCCACCTGATGGTAACTGGTCACCGCTGCCTATAGACACCTACAATACCCGGGGCATTGTCAGTGCGTTGCCTACCTTTGAGGACTCTATTCACCCTTTTTAGTATAAATGAAACATTAGGACACAAGACTTATCTTTGTGTTTTACTAGCTTACCTCAAAAACCTCCCTAGTGGCCGAGAAGGGTAGCACAGCCAGTCCCACCAACAGATCAGCCACCGCCAGCGAGACGATGAACAGGTTGGTGACGCTGCGGAGCTTCGAGGAGCAGAGCACCGCTGCTATCACCAGGCAGTTCCCTGGAACATGGAGATAATAACTGCATTTTTATTTTATTTTATTATAAATAGGCTTGCGCTTGGTCGCCAACTCGCCTGATGTTAAGCAATGATACGGCCTACGATGGAGCATACTTGCCCAGAACAAACCCATTCACTCTCGACTTGAAAACACTCAGATTGTAACTATCGGGGAACACCCACTCAGGCAGCGAATTCCACAGACATATAAGCATTCTAGCCAGGGAGACCTATGTTCAGGAGTGAAAGTCTTCTGGCTGATGATGATGATGAACTAGCCATTTAAAATTTAGGTGGAACGTTTCACCTATGGCGAGAAATTCAAATTTCAAACAGTTTATGGATACAATAAATGTACGTTCATTCATTTCTGAAAAGAACAATAAATTGACAATAATATTCAGTAAATCGTATTTGAATCATAAGTTTTGAAGCAAACTACCGTATAAATAAGAAATCAATCGATATCCGTCCAATCGCAAAACTTCTGAACTGTCAGAAGCGCTTGAAATATAGTTCGTCAGAAGTCTATGAGTATTACGATACTTATTTTAGATTCTTGTTCTTGAGAAATACAGGCTCATTCTACAGGAGTACTAAGCTGACAAAAAGGTCACTGTTTTCATAATAAATTTAAAATAAATTTTTAATTGGTGAAAATAAAGTCCAATAGACTCTGCTGGCTTGGACATCTGGAGAGAATCGGAGAAGATCGCGCGGAGAAGTCCCAGGACTCCCAGGTATAGATGGAAAGATGAAGTGGGAAAAGATCTGTAGAAACTGAATGTTAGAAAGATAGATAGAAACTCTTTATTATTTACACCAGAAATAAAAAACAAGTGCCACAAAACAAAAGCGAAAATCAGTGTTATTTTTTTTTCTCTTGAGCTAAATGTCCTAATCATAGCCAAAGCCTAATTATAAATTTAAAGCCTATTCATAAATTTACAATTCAATTCAAATTAATATTATTATCGTAATCGTGTTTCGGTCTTTACGGTGTCCTAGATAAAATATTCAATTTTGATATGACACCTAAAAAAGGGCCCTTTAAAAGAGGGCCTTAACGCAAATGTAAAGGAGGCATAACACGTCCTTATATTCCGTCTCCTCCAAATGCCCATTTCACGTTCCCTGAATTATTAACGAACAGTTTTCCATCTTTACGCTTGTTCCGTAAGTAGGGTTACCACTATTTTACACAAATCGTTATTTGCAATTATCTATCACGCAATTACTTATATGTAAAAAAAAACTATTACTTATCTAATGAATGATTTTATTTTTTCAGCCCATGCAAATATCGATTCCAAGTTCTATAAGAGTAATATCAATGATCGAATAGGTTAATTACCGATTATACACTATACCACATCCTTAATGTAAGCTGTCAAAATTATCATCCTTTTGATAAAGCATAGTCACCAACCACCGCGTATTCTTCAATTTACGTGATTTTGACTAAACACACACACACACACACACACACGCACGCGCACTCTCGAACATACATAAATCATCTCATCATACATTCAGGCATCAATCAAATTATTACTTAATCTTTTTCCAAATCTAATTAATTTAAATTTAGTTATGTATTTATCTCAAAACCAAATGTTAAATTAAATGTATTCATACTGCACCGCACTAATGTTAAGCAACGCTAGAATGATGGCCCTGCGACACAGGCGTCTCCCTTAGTGCAGGCACTACAATTACCGTAAACCTTCATTAATTTGCCTTGTTCCTGCCTACCTGCCTGCCTGTTAATGTATTTATTCACTTTGTTTTATATTAAATATTGCACATGTTCTTGTAAATTAGGTTAAGTAAGTGTACTGGAAAATAAAATATTTTGTGTGTTGCATATTGTATATTGAAATTAAACAGTTTTAACGGCTTTTATTGCGTGTATTTTTAGTTTTTGCGTATTAGCGGTAACTAAACTATTTAACTAGGTAACTAATTTTATAAAATTTCTATAGACATCCGTCATTTGTTCTACCTGTGACCACAAACGCTGCAAAGTGTTCGAAACGTAATGAATTAAAATAATATAAAATACCTACATGCGATAAAACCTAAGAATTAACTATTTTTAGTGACTTCAATTGCTTTAAAAACCGGAATTTTTAAGCCTTACTCGTAAATAATAGCCGTTGGTTACCTAAATAAATAATGAGCAATAAAAATACAAGCCTGAAAAAGTTGGAAGTGTCAAGTGAAATCCTGACGCATGGTGTCCCTACTCGTTAGCGGGTTTTTATTGTGTTCAGAAAACCTTTTTTTGCGCGGTAGTTTTTTTTAATTCTACGATTCTTTTGGGGATCAGTGAATGATGCTCATTTAGCCAGCATTGTCTTTTGCGGATTTTTACAGAATCTAAAAAGTTTGGACGAAAACAAAATGAGTATTATATTATTTCTGGTTTTGATATTTAATACTGTTTTGAGCTTTGACAAAAATGTACGTTTTATGAAGAGGCAAGGAAGATATACTATGTCTATCTTCCTTGGTCGAGGTAACACCATTCAGATGGCTGGAAAATAAAAATGATTGTTTTAACGTCAGCGTGGTCTGATAAAATTAATTATATTTCTGTATTAAAGTTTCATATTTTTCTGTTGAATTTTCTAGAAAGTTTGGGTATTTATTTAATTTTTAGGCAAATGGTTACACGCAGAAACTGACGTGGCGTGCTAGTTCATATACACTACCCGACTAATTAACTTTATGTAATAATGAAATAAAAACAAAGTAAAAACAAAGAAATAAATGCATAGATAGATACAGCAAATAAACAAATATTTAAGTTAAATATAAGTGTGAAATGTTGTTTTTAAATAATTTTATTATAAACTAGTAATTAATTAAAAAAAACGAACATAAAATGTAGGTAAGTTTAGTAATAAAGATTCGGTAAGTAAGACTTTTTATATTGTTTTATTTATAATCATAACTAGCGACCCGACCGCACGTAAATTACACCCGTGCGAAGCCGGGGCAGGTCGCTAGTTATACATAAACCTTCCTCTTGAATCACAATATCTATAAAAAAAGCGCTTCAAAATTCGTTGCGTAGTTTTAAAGATTTAAGCATACATAGGGACGGACAGACAGCGACAGCGACTTTGTTTTATACTATGTAGTGATGATAGTGATAGTAATAGTGATGATAACCTGCTTAAACTTACGTGAGTAATTTCTATATGATATAAACAAATGTCCATCATGAGATGGACAAACGACCTAAAAGAGACGCTGGATGCAGGCCGCTTCCAACCGGCCCTTTTGGAGATCGATGGGGGAGGCCTATGTCCAGCAGTGGACATCCTATGGCTGAAATGATGATGATGATAAACAAATGTGTGAAAACCACGTCATATTCCACAACAACATTAAGATATAATTATGATCTAACATAAAAATCTTAAAATTTTTATAATCAGGTCTCCGAAAAATGTTACTTGTACCTACGTTTGTAAATTATCGCTATACAGGGCAGATTTAAATTGTAACATTAGTAAAACTCCTACAATTTCCTAGCTCTTGAGAAATAATCGCTTATATTTTTATAAAGTTATTCCCCGCACCGGGTGTGGGCGACGCGACGCGATATATTGAAAAACTTCCGGACTATAGCACGATCTACTCTCTACTCACTCTATGATATCGACAGGGAGACAAAAAACCCACCAAACGAGAACTTTCATAATATCGAAAACATTCATAAGGTCGATAATATTGAACATTGAAATCATATTAATACTAGTGGTTCGAACTGAGACCTCGGAGCGCAGCGTAGGACGTCCACCCACAAGATGGACAGACACCTAAAAAAAACCGCAGCGAAATGCTGGATGCAGGCCGCTTCCAACCGGCCCTTTTAGAGATCGATGGGGGAGGCTTATGTCCAGCAGTGGACGACATACGGCAGAAAAGATGATGATGATCTGAGACCCCTATATCTTCGCAAGTCCTTGACTAATTTTGCTCATATTCGAACTAGAACATTGTATTAAAATGAACAACTTGTCTACACAATTTCATGAAGGTCGGATCAATAATGCGCACGTTATCGTCAAAATACAAGCAATCAAACATAGGTACATCATCATCAGCCAGAAGACGTCCACTGCTGAACATAGGCGTCCCCATTAGACCTCAACACTGAACGACAGCTTGCAATCTGCATTCACTGGATGCCCGCGATCCACGATGTCGTCGATCCACACCGCGGGAGGCCTACCTACGTTGCGCTTGCGTGTTCCGGTTTGTGGTCTCCACTCAAGAACCATTTTTCCCTATCGGTTATTGGTTCTTCGAACGATATGGCCTGGCCATTGCCACTTCAACTTGAACATTTTAATAGCTTTGTCGCAGTCTAAGCATTTATTTGCTCTGATAGCTGCAATAACAATCTTGTTGCTTTTAATACATTCGATGCATAACATACTCATGCGACACTTGTAGCGGTAGTATGTGTTCTGTAGGTTTATGTACAAGTACAGTATGTCATTGTACACATTGTGCATTGTGTACACATATTACAAATGTATAAATTAATCACTAACCTCATACGCGTCAATAAAAAAAAAATGTTTATACATATTTTTAAGTCCAGATCATATTTTTGTTGATTTTTGTGATATATTTTAGTGAAATATTAATATGACATGTTTTTATTTAGATTTTTTTGCTTTGTTATTGCAGCTATCAGAACAAATAAATGCTTGGATCGAGCACAGTTTAGTAGAGTTTTCTTCGTTTTGTTATTTAAATGTAAACTTACAATTTAACTTTTTGTGTTAATCAGTCATGACACTAATTGACATGATTTATTATTTACCATTATGCGTTTAAAAAAAGAAATTAGTTTTTTTTTGTTAAATCGCACTTATACTCTTTTATCTCAGACCCACCGACATGTCCCTTGTTACGTATTGGTACAGCGTTTCATTGGGCTCGATTATTCTTGTACCGTACAATATTTCCCAACGAGGAAAGCGTTTGAAAAAATAACTTTGGGCAATAAAATGTTATGTTCTTTCTGAAAACGTACTTACCAAACATTGCAACTTAGACAAGAACCAACGGGAAATTACACTAATAAATGCAATCACGAAAAGAAAGTATAAGTCTCTCTGACAACTTCTTGCCTTTTTTTTTACTTATCACACCCCCGGGACTTCGTTAATTGAATATTAGACAGCTGTTGTTAGATTTGCTTAAAATAAAAGGCTCAGGGAAAAATATAACTAAATGTATCATAGGTACATTAGGTTGTAATCAATAAAGTTCCGAGATATAAGCGTTTAAAGCTTGTGGTCCAAAAAGGAAGGGATGCTTGTCCCTTTACCGAAAAGTAACTATAAGTATGGGGTTTTTTTATGGAGTACGTACCAGCATAGTGCGCTCTCTGTTTAACTCTTTTTATCGCAAATAAGTTCGCGTATGACCACCAACTCGCCTGTTTTTTAATGTAATTTTTTCTTCAACAAAAATTTAAATTTTTTTTGTATATCAGCTCTATTTATAATTAGAAAAGAGAATAAAAATCAGTCGGGTAGCTTTTGAAAAACGCTTTAATGCAATTTTAATATGCAATGATATTTTCTATTTTGGTGAAGAAGAATGGCAAAAAACTAAAAAAAAAAAAGATTCTTCTCTTTCACTAAAGCAGCCTACATAAATAAGTTACATAGAACTACAAAACCTGGGCATTATATATTATGTTGGGATTTCTTCGAGTTGTTCAAATTTTGCGTCAATTTACATTCTAAGTTATTTTTATGTTAAAAATGTAGAAGTTCCAATGGAGTTTTGTGCCCGAGGCAGACATAATGTTATGAAGCCAAGCAGTTGTTTGGGAATAATTTCATTTTATTACAGTTTTTTCTGGTCCTTTTTCGAAAGAATACTTTGCATAATTGTTGTTGAATTATTACTTTTCTTTGGGGTTAGTTGTTGCAGAATTTTGGACATCAGCACATTTATTAGTACTTCGGATCGCAACAACTTCGTTTGAACACAAAAAGCCCCGATCAATTCAAAAGAGGTCACTTTTAATCAGCTGAACAGAACGGCAGATGTTTTTTTTGTGTTACGCGATATCTTTGCCGATTGGGAATTTTGTGTTTGCTTTTCCGAAAAAAATTTTTAAAACTTTTTTTTTTGTTTAGCATTAACTTTTTTATTTATTAATTATCCACCAACCTGCAACTTCAAGGTATAACGCCACAAGCATGGAACAGAGGCGTGGTGGTGCTGTTCTCTAAGAAAGGAGACAAAACCTTGCTGAAGAATTATAGACCCATTTCGCTTCTGCTTCTGAGCCGTTTATAAGCTATTTTCGAGGGTCGTTACGAATCGTCTCGATCGCAGATTTGATGCCTTCCAGCTTCGGCATCAACATCAACGGCGAGTACATCACTCGCCACGTAAAAAACAGGGAAAATCCGGGGTAAACCACCATAAAAGTTATTCAACTTTCAAACTTTTATCTTTAGTTCCCAAGGCATTACCGCATTATTTATTATCAAGCACTACGTGTCTTTGAGAAAATATCTTTTATATTATCCTCAAGGATTCTGTGGTAAAACGATCCTTTATCAGGGATGAGAAGTAATGCAGGGCCTATTGTACTCCCCTGAGAGAACCCTGTCACTGATTATTTATTATGAATAGTTTCGTTGCTCGAAGACAAGAAAATATGGGAGACATTTTAAGGTTACGCACAAAGAGTGATATAGTCTATGCAGTTGTAGGGTTTGAGAATGTTAGAAACGAGTATGTTATAGCGCGACTTATATGGAAAATAATGGAACATAAAGTCGGGCAATACTTAATTAAAATAAATTTGTGAAATGATATTTATAACAATTATGGTAAAAATGGAGTCCAGTCATTACAACTAAAGTCCTCATATCAACGTCGGATGTGCAAACAATCCAATAATGAGTTTTTGGTATTTGGAAGACTACAAAATGTATATTTTATTTATTTTTTTATTAATTTTTTTATCTTATTGTTTGACATACATATTATTTCATCATGAACGAGTAGGAACACAACATTTTAGACGTAATAATTACATACCTAATTATAATATTGGATTTTAATATATTATACTAGCGACCCGCCCGCCCGGCTTCGCACGGGTGTAATTTACGTGCAAAGCCGGGGCGGGTCGCTAGTTAACATAAAACCTTCGTGAAAATGTATCTAACTGATGGTGAAAACCGCATCAAAATCAGTTGCGTGGTTTAGGAAGAGTTAGCGGCCATACCGACAGACAGACGCGGAAAGCAACTTTAATTTATACTATGTAGAGATAAATAACACCAGTATTGGACAGCGCCAAGAACCCGCAACAAAGAAATAATATGAACAACAATTCAACACCAAAATTGAATTAAAAATTACTTTTGGTTAGAACAAAGCAATTATTTAAGCAATTTGCGGCAAACAATTGACGGGCCACCTGATGGTAAGTGGTCACCGCCGTTCATATACACCTACAATAACCGAGGAATTGTCAATGCGTTAATTGCCTGCCTTTGACTTAAGAAGAACCCCAAATTATACAAAACAAAAGAAAGAAGATTTTTTATTCTGTCAAATTCGTCCATCAATAGTTACTGTGTAATTAAGGACACACGTGGACAATAATTATACCGAAGTGATAAGATAAAAAATTATTGTGGTTGTGCTATGCCATAGGCTTTTGGGTGGTCTAAAAAGACTCTTCGATATTACTTTAATCTGAGTTTCAGTCTGCGTCATTGTTTCTTAAAAACACTGGCGCGATGGTCTTGACTCATTCCGTACAGATTGGCAGGAGGTTGCAGAGGACCGGAATATGGAAGGAAGTAATAAACCAACAGTGGGACAACATACGACAAATTATTTCAACATTTATAAATATAACAAAAGAGGCATAGATAGCATTGACTTATATATTATTTTGTAAAGCCTGGGCCAAATGGAACCTTTTTCATTGGTGTCAACAAGTCTATTAGATAGCCCGTTGGTCCTGTTGGTAGTAAACTTACCTCCTGAGCTTGGGGGCGTGGGTTCGATTCCCACCTAGGATAAACAAATATGACATGTGATGAACATTTGTGTTGTTCTATATCTGGATGTTAACATCAGGCGTGGTGGTGGTCAAACGCAAGCCTATTTATAATTAAAAAAAAAACTATTTAAGTATGTATTTAAAAATATATATGTATGTATATCAGTCTCTGGCAGCCATATTACAGCTTTGCTTTGCTTAGTTTGGGGTCAGATGACCGTGTGTGCAAAAATGTCCTGAATATTTATTTATTTATTGTTTGGCACCAGTATGAACTCAGTCGCACGTTGACCTTATTGGTGAACGGACATCGCATTTTAGAGCGCTATGACATAGTAGAGATTTCAACGGGTGGCGATACCTTTTCAAGAACTGTATATAATTGGACGCAAATTTTCGGATGGGCATCCATACTTTTCAAATATTTGATACGTACGCTATCATTCTAACACCTAGCCATTTCCGAAAAAAATTGGTTACTTTTTTTCTCAATTACAGCTGAAACCCGGTTTGATAAGGTAGTATAGAACAAATCTCTTGTCCACACCTGTACATTTACACAGTCCGGCGAGTAGTCCATTTGCCGATTGCGGTGGGAAACGGGGGACGAGAGCAAGGTCTTAGCGCATTGCACTAACTGGATCGCTCGACACCGACAGGTATAACAGCTAAAATTATCAACGGTGACTAGTTTTTCGACCAATCGCTAAAAACTATTAGTATATAAGTAACGGTACTCTTCTTAGGTCATTAAATCTTGATTTGGTTCTAGTGCGACTTCCGCCTAGAGACAATACAATATAGTTAAATTACAGGCACTTAAAATATTTTTTTTCATCATTTATTTAAGAACAAAATGTCTAATACAAAATATTAAGGAAAAAAGTGTTCTGTGTTCACACATAAAATTTACAAACTAAATAAAATCCTATGTCGTTAGTGCAATGTATTATTTAGCCCACAGCAAATTTATTATAGTGCATTTAGCATAGATTATATTATGTTGTTGTTATTATAGGGAGGCCTATGTTTAGTAGTGGAGGTCTTCTGGCTGATGATGATAATGATAAAATGAACAGATTACCTTAATAGTTAGTATGGTTGCAGTCTACTTTTGTTTTAGACATTTTAGAGCGTGGCCCGATATCCAAAGCTTTAAATATGTTTGATGTTCACATTCTATGTAATGATTAAAATGTAATTGTGTGATGTAAATAGCTCGTTATGATATCAGCAGATGATATGATCCAAAATACATCCTTCGCTGAACTTAGCCCCTTTTTAGAACGCCACACTGATTTACCTGATGAGCCTGCCACCTGCATCCACTGGATGCTTGTGACTCTCACGATGTCGTCGGTCCACGGTTTCAGTGAAAGGTCTGGCGTACACCCTGATTCTATCGCATAAAGAAACTCCGAGCATAGCTCTCTCCATCCGAAATATAGAGAGCATTATGATATGCATATATTATTATTATTAATTATTATGTGTAGACACTAAAACCATAATGACATTTACCGTTCACTTTAACAAAATACTAAATCAATATTCGTTGGCTCGGTGTCCTGTCAGTGTAATGTGCTATGACCAGCAGAATAAAACCCTAACAGCAAAGTTAGTGAAATTAGTAAGATGTTCTTATACTACGCAAGGGTGATGCCAAAATAAGCCGGTCTTAATAAATCAACGAAGTTACGCGATAAATCGATAACTTCCGGTAGCACGACCGTAACTTTTTTACAACTTTCAGATATACCGTCACGTTGTTTTTATTTCTAGCATCACATTAAAATTAAAAATGCGAGTTTGTTATAGTGAGTAACTCTGATATGGCTGAACAGATGTGGATGAAATTTGAAATCCAGGGTTACGCATATAGACTATACTTAGCCAAAAGGTCATTGTACTCATCATTATGAACAAATTTTACAATGGGGCCAAACGTGAAATCGCGAAAAATATATATCTGCTGTTCGATAAAAAACCGTCATTAGCACTCGACAAATGTATGGAACAGCAGTTTTTTTTTCGTGATTTATAGCTTATATTTGATGCCCTTCTAGTTCAAAAACTTTATAGATATCATCCTAACAGTGCAAGTTAGATAAAAGTCTATGAAAACTCTGTTTGTCAGTCGGTAATCTTAATATATATAAATCTCGTGTCACAATGTTTGTCCTCGATGGACTCCTAAACCACTTAACCGATTATAATAAAATTCGCACACCATGTGCAGTTCGATCCAACTTGAGATATAGGATAGTTTAAATAATTATATAACTAGCGACCCGCCCCGGCTTCGCACGTAAAGTACACCCGTGCGAAGCCGGGCGGGCGGGTCGCTAGTCTATATATATAAAAGCGAAATTCATCTACTCATCTACTCACTCATTAATCACGAAATCTCAAAAACTACTTGACCCACGAAGCTGAAATTTGGCGGGTAGATTTCTTATGAGGTGTAGAGGTCCGCTAAGAAAGGATTTTGCGAAAGAGCCTAATTAAGGGAGGGAATTGGAGGTTGAAAGTTTGTATGAAAGTACTTTGTTTTTGATGTTAGGGACATGAAATTTAGTATTCAGATTATTGGTTTAAAATAAAAAATAAATAATAGCGTATAATTATTTTGCCGAAAAATACGGACTAAAGACGGGAAATGAGTGTTTTGTAATTATGAAGCTAAAATTTGACAAGTGAATTATTTATGGAGTGTAGAGGTCCGCTCAGAAAGGATTTTGTGAAAGGATTTTCTGAATTAAGGGAGGAGGGATAGTTACAATCTAGGTGTCTTCAAGTTGAGAGTGAATAGGTTTCTTCTAGGCAAGCGTGCTCCATCGTAGACCGCATCATCGCTTAACATCAGGCGAGTTGGCAGCCAAGCGCAAGCCTATTTATAAAATAAAATTACAAAAAGGAATAGAGGGTTGAAATATTATATGAAAGTCTACGCGTACGAAGTCGCGGGCAACACCTAGTCAGTAAATAAATGAAAATTTCCCCACACTAGAGGACAAACCCATTCATACCTGTATTCGCTTACAGCGGCCGTCCATTTGCCCGATTACTACAGAGGGTGTCAGACGGGCGCGGAGCTAGCCGCCACGTTGTGTAAGGTCGTATAAATTATCACACATCGTATCATAAGGTCGTATAATTTTCCTCTCATTTTGACCTGATATAACTTTTTTGTTATCTAATTTCTACATAAATGGCTTATTGAGAAGTTTTTTTATAACATCAAGGAATTCATAAATGATAAAAATTATTGACAATTTTCACCCTTTGACATAAATTTAATTATATTTTTGACACATGTAATGTAATAAATAAATAAATTAATAGTAGATCCTCAATAGTAGGACTGAAGCATAGAAGTAGGGCTAATTTAGCATAAATGTTACTTTCTTTACTCACATGCCAAAATTATTGTTACATGTACAAACCAGATATCTTTTTTAACAGGATGGAATGTTGCAGCGTTGTACACTATTATCAAGTCAAAGGCTACATACTGTTTGTCAGAGGGCCTTGTACGCTTTGTAAATAATGTGACGGGTTCTATGCTCTTTATTGCTTGTGGTTGTAAAATTTTTAATATACAAGCGACCTGTAAAAGACTCCAAAGGCTACGTACTATTTGACAGAAAGCCTTTTATCACGTGATTAGTAATCACGTGAGAGTTTCCTTGCTCTTTGTAGTGCTGAAATAACTGAGTCCATGTATTACATGTAGATTTAATGGAACGTCCGAACGTGAGGGACTTCAGTTTGTAAGCTCACAATGTACCACGTTTGCTACAATAAATAATATTCATTTCATTTTATATATAAGAACTAATACATAAACTGAAGGAAAAAAAACTGAAGTGTTTATTGACAGACTTCAAAAAAGGAGGGTTATCAATGTGTTTGTATTTATTTATATACCTCAGATATCCGTTATTTATAAACAGATTTGGTAAATTAATTTCTAAACACATTTGCAAATAATTATTAATAATAAAAAAAAACTTCTAAAATATTAACTCTAACTTCTAAAATAAGTAAATACGCAAAAAATTGTTATAATCTTTACGTGAAAAATTAAGATATCAATTATAGCTTAGTGACTGCTCCGATGACTCAGTTGGTAGTGAACTTACCTTTTGTGCTTGCGGGCGTGGGTGCGATTCCTACCTAGGGCAAACATTCATATGTGATGAACATTTATGTTTGTTCTATGTCTGGGTGTTAATATATGTTTAAATATGTATTTAAAATATACTATTATGTATGTATATCAGTCTTTGGCAGCCATATTACAAGCATTGCTTAGTTTGGGTTCAGATGACCGTGAGTGCAAAATTTTCCCCTGATATAACTCAAGCAAGACATGGTTAATTATCTAGCACTTAAATATCTGTAAAATAAGTGAAAGTTTAAACAGTGTTTTACAACTATATCATAATCAAGAACATGTAATAAATCTTTCCCAAAACAACCATCTAGCTCCTGTACTTGAAATACTAGCGGGCGATTGAATGCGGAGTAAATGACTTTCGACTAAGGTTTATTCAGTCGAATGGACTTTTTGATTCGAACAATTGCTTATTTTAGCCACACAATTATTTTTACTAAAATACAACATTGTCTAGACAAAATCGTATCGTCTAAAAGTCAATTTCGTGGAACATTTTTACCCGATGAAACAAAGTCAAAAGGAGGTCTATTTGATTTAGAGGAATTTAATGTTGATGGATTCCTCTAAGAGGTCTAAGTTCTGGGATGGTCACTGTTAGATGACGTCATCGTGAATAGAAAAAGGCATGTAAAGTAGTGAAAAAACAAATTTCAGAAAAAAATCCCTGAAAATGAGGCTTGGTACATACATTTTTGTTCAGATTTATCGTTTACAAGATATGACCATCAAATACCAATTAACAGGGTTTTTAAAGAAAAACTTGTGCTTAGTTTAAGTATAACTGATTTTATTAAAATGTAAGATTGCAACACCTATAAATATGCTTTATATGGAAGAACATTTATTAACGCGTAAAATACATACAAAAATAAATTATCAACAGACGGACAGATGGACAGGCTTATTATTATATAATGAAACCTAAAAATAGTCAAAAATGGTGACTACCGACAGAAGTGAAAGCTTAAAACTTGGTCTGGCGCAACAAGTCACATTAGCATGTCGGTGACGCGAACCGATAAATTTTGCACCTACCAAAAAACTCTTAACGTGGCTAAAGAAGATTTCGTTTAAAAAATAAACAAAATCGTTCCATTTGCATTCAAAATGTAAATTACTGAACTAATCTGTTTCATCTCCGTTCATGTAAAATCATACGTTAACAGCGACACCGTTTAATCCCATTTGCTTTTTGTATAGCTACGGCGTAGCATATGACACGGCTACGTTTCTACGTCACTACGTAGTTACCTACTACGAGATTTCAGATTTACTTTCGTACGCTCGTGGTATAGACTTGCTGGTCCTAACTTATCACCGAAGTTAAGCAATTTCTGATCAGACGAGGTGGCGGTCAAGTGAAAGCCTATCTCAATTAACAAGTATGAATTACTATCTATGAGCTATTATTATTTGAGCTAACTTCCGCGGTGTTGCCGAGAAGCTACAACATGGGTTTATTTAAAAGGCGAATTAATTTATAAAAAGGGTCGGCAACATAGTTGTTATGCCTCTAGTGTTACAAGTTTACGTAGGCGACGGAGACTGCTTACCATCAGGCGGCGCGTCTGCTTGTTTACCACCGACGATATATTTTTTTTAAGAACTCCCGATAATAGAGATTATAATATTTGTAAAACGGCAAGACATATTTTCTTAAATCATAGCTAAGAACAATCTCGATCATATCAGAACAATCAAACAACAACCTTGATCAATCTTGAACAATCTTGATCAGCTTCTTAGTCTTGAGCATCGACGTAAAGTTGCTAGTATATCGGTTTTTTATCGGATACATTTCGGTGAGTCTGCATCGGATCTGTACGATCTAATTCCCTCCTACCCATTTTTCTATTTTTTTATTTATATTTCGGACTGCCAGAGCGGGCACGAAAAATGGTTGATATTCCGAAAACCCGTACGAAGCACTTTGATCCCACATTTATTGTGCGAACTGCTAGTCTGTGGAATGCGCTGCCTGAATGGGTGTTCCCCGATGGTTACAATCTGGGTGTCTTCAAATCACGAGTGAATCGGTTTCTTCTAGGCAAGCGTGCTCCAACGTAGACCACATCATCGCTTAACATCAGGCGTGATGGTGGTCAAACGCAAGCCTATTATTTACAAAAAAAACCATCTTTCAAACAAAAAAAAAAAGAAATGAAAATCGGGTCAGCCGTTTGGGAGCTACGATGCTACAGACAGATTTTATGTCAACACCTCTTTATTCAACAGTGGACGTTTACTGGCTGATGATATGTTTTTTTTTATCGCCCATAGGTCCGCGTTTGGCCACCAACTGGCCTGTTGGTAAGTGACGATGTGGTCGAAGGTGAAGCACAAATACTTAGAAGATACTTATTCACTCTGGCCTTGAAAAGGCCCAGATTAAATCTCTCAGGAAACAACACTGACAGGTTGTTCCAATCCTTGGCTGTACGGATTAGAAACGTAGATTCGAAACGTTTAGTACGTATCCAAGGAAAATCCACAATGTATGGATGGTAGTGGGCCGTTTTCTACTTGACCTGTAGTAGAAAGAGGATGGTAGGATAAGGTCATGTAGCTCTAATGCACATTCTCCGAAATGAATCCTGTAGAAAATTTACAGACTCGTTACTTTGCGGCGGTGTTCTAGCGTGATGTTAGTTCACTGACCAGCGATGACAAGCACGTCAATAAGTGCGAGGATAGCCAGGCTGACCAGGCTGGTCGGGTCGTCCCAGCGCACTTGGTCGAGGAGCGCAGCGCAAGCGGAGGCGTTCAGAGAGGGCATGTTACGCGCCACGCCCGCAACGCGCGTCGCGCCGCGCGGCGCATTGCCCGCGCCCGCTACCCCGCCCGCATCCTGCTCTGGAACAAGATAAATAAATCACGTTAAAAACAATGTGCTTATAATATGCCAATCGAACTGGGTGTCTGTTAATGAAACTGGGTGTCTGTCTATGAAACTGGGTGTCTGTCAATTAAACTAGGTGTCTTTCAACGAAGCTGGTTATCTACCAATTGATCTGGGTGTATGTTAATTGGATTTATTCCCCAGAGATACACTTTCCCCGTAGAGACACTTTTAATTATTATTATTAGTGCACATCTTAGTTTGTCTTTGTTTATTTAGAGTCTATTGCTTTTTTCTTTGTTCTAGCAATATTCTACTTCTATTCACATGTTTTAGCGTTCATTTAATGTACTCTGTTTTTTTATAAGTAGAAACTTTTAATAGGCCCCTTTGTTTCTAGCTAATTATTAACTCTGTTAATTAAGACCGTTAGTTTATCTAAGATAATAAAAATAAAAAATAAATAAATCTACGCTTTTATTTGAACTGAGTCTTTGTTAATCAAACTGGGTGTCTTTCAACGGAACTGGGTGTCTATCAATTGAACTGGGTGTATGTTAATCAAACTTGCTGTCTGCCACCACTTTGCTAGGGCACGACTTTGACTAGACCGTGACTTACTATGACTTATTTAACGATAGCTAATATTTGAAAATACTTCAATACTTGACAACAAATGTCTTGTGCAAATGCACAAGACGTGTAACGCCAAAACCCTCTTAAGAGGAAGGAATAAAAAAAACAGCCATGTTGGATTTAGTGTGACGTCATAGCTTTTACCAATGACATGCATAGCAATCAAAGAAAATTTTTATCATCCTTGGTATATAGCAATATAATATAATATGCTGAAATGATAGTTTAGGAGATATACAGAATATAATTACATGCATACCTACATAGAAATCGTGTAAAAATAAATAATTTAATATATTCAATCAAGTTAATAGCTTTCATGAACTAAAAGCACCCAGTTACCTATATCCATCTGACTCAATTTAAACTACTGCAGCGGTCAAGGGTGTACCATTACTGAAGTTGTGCTATTAACAGAGATCCGACCCGTTAGTGGGACTAATACAAAGACAAACAAAACTGGGACCATGGGACGGCCAATTAGCGGGACGCCCACTTTGTTAGCGCGACTGGGTATGGGACTAAAACGTTCGAATGTAAAGTAAACTGGATTAATTGTGTGTATTTGTCGTAGATAAAAAATAACAAGCTTTTATTTAAACTGAGCTTTTAATTGATATTTTAGCGGCCATTTTGTAAATATTACAATATTGAGTATTAAAATTTTGCTCGATTATATGCTGTTTTCTGACAACCTTTTTACCTTATCTTTTATCCTACTGTCCTATAAAATATATAGAAAGCAGCCATCCTATATTATAGGACGGCTGTTTCCCTTAAAACCTATGTATCTGCAGCTAATCGCCCGTATAAATGTCATCTAATTACTAACTCCCACTCTTTTAAGTTAGACCACACTTTACTAACTCCATTTATCGTTTATTTAGATCGCCCACTCCATTCCTAAATGAGATTGGAGCCAAACTATTGACACTTTAGACTTGGAAAAGTCTAATTAAGCTAAATGCTTGCATTTAGTTCAGCGATGAAACTTTAAGCGCGTCGCTAATAATTATACTAGATTCATCATCAGCATATTTGATGTTCGTCCACTGTTGGACGTAGGCCTCTCCTAAAGAACGCCACATGGCACGATCTTCTGCTTTTCGCATCCACTTGCCACCAGCCGCCTTTCGCAGGTCGTCACTCCACCTGTCTGCAGCGCGTCCTACTCTATGTTTGCCGATACGCGGTCACCACTCTAGATCCCGTCCTAAAACCCCTCTAGAACTGAGTCCTACTGAATCCTACTCGTACTTGTCTGGTTTTTTTTATATATAGAATAGATTTACGTTTGGCCACCAATTCGCCTGATGATTAGCGATGGTGCGGCCGAGGATGAAACACGTTGATCTAGAAGACATTTATTCACTCTAACCTTGAAGATGCCTAGATTGTAGTTATCAGGAAACAAGGAAGACCGCAGGGAGTTCCATTCTTGGGCAGTACTTATCATAACTGGTGATCCAAATTGTTGTGTATGAATCTTTGTAATTTCCACGAGGAAAGGGTGATAGTGTGCAGTGCTTCTACTTGTCCTGGAGTAAAAGGGGGAAGGTGGAATAAGGTCATGAAGCTCTTGCACACACTCGCTAAAATGTTTCCGATAGAAAATAGACAGACAAGCTACTTTACGGTGGTGCTCGAGGCTTTGCAGTTTTTTGGCGACAAGTTTGATGTCAACAATCAGCTTCATAGCACTCTGGTCTACCGAATCTAAAGTTGCCAGCTGGTACTTGGCTGCTCCGTCGAATATGTGGCAGCAGTACTAAACACGAACTGACTTGTGCTTGATACATGTGAAACAACTGCCCGATGAGTACATTGGAAATATTATTCGTAATCAACGAAAGGACAACTGATTTTCGCTGAAGTTATATGATTATTTACGGGATATTTACCGTGGTAAGGTATTGGAATGAGCTCCCAATATTGCGGCGCAGTTACATGCACCATGTTCACGGGAAGACTGAAGAATGCGGGTGGTTGGTTGAACAGTTAAAAAGCTAGGTGCAGACATAACGATCTACCCTCTTTCTTAGTCTTTTGCTACGTTTATCACTGGAACTCGAACTTGAACCTAAGTCCCGACAAAACACACTCACTGTATCACTGCGTATAGTATTTTGAACACATTTTGAACGCGAACTGTTATTTTTATTTTTAATGCAACCTAATAGTCAAATAACTTTAAAACCCGTAAATAATCATATAACTTTAGTGAACAACCGTGATAGTTTAAAACAGTGTTTGATTTTCGCTGATTTCAGAATTGGTCCAATAGTAATTAATACTTGTTCATAATGTCATTCGTACATTGACCTCCTGTTAAGTATCACCGTTCCGTGAAACCCTGTATAAATAAGAATCATTACAAATCGAAATCCGCAGCCTTCCAATAGTAATATTTCTTTCCCCAATAGGCTAAGGGTAACTAATGATATTGTTATGGGACCTTTTGTGGCAGAACAATGAGAATTGAACGTATACACAGATTACAGCTTTGTATAAATGGTTAAAACAGTAAAAAGGTCAGTACGTAAACTCACCACTACATGCTTAGAAAAAAGTAGCTTAATATTGTTAATATTTAAAAGGAAATGACAGTTTCCTACATTAATGTTAAAACGTATGGAAACTGATGTTTCACACATGATTGTTATTTATATGACACGGAAATTGCTATCGTAAGATTAAGCCGGTTACTCCGACTTTTTGGCGGTATTTTGAAGGCGAATGCGCGCGCAGTTCCGTCTTGCTTTGCACTGGAGTGTAAAAAACTCAGTTCTATCCAAAGGGAAAACAAATAGTAGAACAAGAGAGTCGCGCGAGCGCATTCACTTTGAAAAAAAAACACCGAATGCGGTTGAATCTATAGTCAAAGTAATGAGTAATTCCTGTAATAAATAAAAAAATATATTTAAGCTTGTACCGGGTGAAGAGAGGTATCAGATTCTAATGGAACAAGTCATCAAATTATTAATATGGTCTATAACAACTCATAGTCATCAGGCGAGTTGGCGGTCAAACGCAAGCCTATTAAAAAACTAAATTTACATCTTTTGTTATTCATTTACATTTTAATATTCTTACAAAAATGTAGACAAGGTAGATAGCGTGTCTAGTCCTTAAATTTGAACGTGACAGTTGAAGATAGTATGAAAATGCATTCACGTTAAAACACACCCACCTTTGCCATCGTCACCGTCGGGTAAAAAGTCAGCGTGTCCTTACTGGTTTCTGTTTAATGGTTTGTTGGTTTAGTCAGTTACAATTATGTTCTGTCGATATGAAAATGGAATAATCGATACGACATGACGTGTTCTGCACGCAGGGGCGGATTTGATACCTCGGCTGTCCTAGGCCTATGGAAGATTAGCCCTGGCATCGAGGCAATAGAATACGGCACCGGTACCCCCTGCCTGTAGTAAGAGGCTACTAAAAGGGGACCTCTGGGCTCTGGATGGTCAGAACCCCAGGGAGAGATCGACAATGTTGTGTGACCAACTTTGTCGTGACTCCAAAAATAACTAATTATAAATTGTAAATAGGTATGCAGGTGTATGTATCAATAATTTTGTTTTGCTTTGAATTATTTTAATATTATTTTTTACTTTTTAGTTTGAACTTGTAAATGTGGGTATAGTAACGAAGTCGGTTCTTGTTTCTTTTTCCAAAAAAATACTTTATTGTATTTTTAAACGCAGCCGTGTGGGATCACAATGGCGCGACTACAAAAAATACTCAAAATTTTGCTGCCTTAGCCCCGGTCGTACTCGGCCTATAGGCAAATCCGCCCCTGACTAAACGGAGGTGGTATTTATCGTGAGTTAAAATCACACTACCAAACTAACTGTATTTTAAAAAGTAATCAATAACAACTGTTCCATTTTGAATTCATCGCGTCACTTCAATAAGTAACTCAGAGTCAGTCACCTCAAAAACATTAGGTATACAGAGTTACACTGAAACGTGGTAATAAGCCAAAAGGAGGTCATTAACTTTTACTATGGGACCAAACCTCAAAATCCGCTTTTTTATTGATTGCCTGATGTTGCACGAAAAACTTCTTTATACTATTTGCTGTACAATTTTTTTGTTTCAATTAGGACGGCTGTCGAGGCATTTTTGTAAGAAATTTGTTGTAGCCAGTTGCACCCATATAAACGGAACGACAGTCATTCGAAATCAGTTGGCAACTGTGATGCGGACAAAGAACTTTGAGACCTAACCCAAAAAGGTAAGGTCCAAGTTGTTTGGATGCGGAGTTTGATGCGTTGATCTATATAAGATTTTTCTTCTCATTTCTGTTCTATTTACTTCTCTTTTCTGAGGTTAGAATCAACTAAGTACCACTATTTCGTGTTCTGTAGAAATAAGCTAAAAATACCCATCGACTGAATGAAAAATCAAAGCGAAAGCTATCGCCTTAGCCCTTGAAATGGTTGTATTTATACTCGACAATGGGAAATAATGGGTCATATATGATTGATGACATCCATTGTTAGTATTGTACGGTCTGAACGTTGGCTCGGCTTCGATTCTCTATTGATAAACCTTATTTGGTAACTGAAATGGAACGATGTGAATGATCCTTTTACTGGTTTCTGGTAAACTATAGACATTACCACAGCGTTGGATTTAACTAAGGCTTGATTAAATAAACCGGCCAAGTGCAAGTCGGGCTCGAGCAATAGTCCAATAGGTTAGGTAAGTTTAATGTCGTACATAGTCCAAGCAACGGCTGTATCTTTCGAACCGTAATAGATAGCCAGTTTAAATTATCACAAAATATGTGATGTTACGGCGGATTAACTAAGAAATAATAAAAAAGTCAAAAAGTAAAAGCGAAAGGGGAGTCCCCATACAACAAGCGTATTTTTTAACGTATTTTGTATTAGCTCTAATGTAAAAATGGTAATACGTACAAGCGTCAAACTTGACACGATTATAGTACACACTAAGTATAAAAACAAATAATAAATAATGGCCAAGTGCGAGTTGGTGACAAGTTTCTGTTCATGAGCAAGTCATAGCTGGTAATTTCGTTATTGAATTTTGTGGTGGTGAACCCTCAGAGAGCGAGTCCGACTCATATTTGGCTGGTTTATTGATGAACCGCTTGCTATTGCCTTGGAGTAGTGAATTGCATCAACTTGAGCTCTAACTATCTTTCTAGAAGTAACGAAATAAATCTTGAAACGTTTCTCGAAAAGGTAAACTAAGGAAGGAACTACGGGGATAGAGAAACCCGTTCCTAGTTTACGTTCTAACTCCCTCTGTAAAATTAAGATAAGAAGTTGCCATAGACTCAGTATAACAAGTTGTTAAGTAAGGCAATACTCGAGACGATTTTTAAGCTAGACCACTATTATATAGGTACCTGTCATATGCACTTACAGGGGCGGATCCAGGATTTTATGGATTATGGAACTTTCCATAAATTAAAACTTTAAAAAGATGATAGGAAAGTACTTTGAAGGGAGAACTAGAAGAACACCATATAAATACTATTTGCCATGGCCCTCCCCCCCAAATACCTAACAATTCCATACAATCGACTCAACTTTTCGATTTGTCCTGTATATTTGACGACAATTTTGGCCTGAACAATAACTGATGGTTGTATTTTGTGGTGCTATGGAAGCCTCAATTCGCGAGCCCAACTCGCACTTGGCTGGTTTTATTTAACGGCCGGTTATTTTATTTTATTTTACATGGAAAACAAACAGCTGTTAACAAACACGGTAGATACGAGATAAATAGTAACACAAAAGCCAAAAAAAGTTTTCACTAATACAAACTTAAATATACTAATACCTATGAATGATAGTGTAAATGCCCCGTTGCAACACCAACTTGGCCATGGATAGATAAATAGAATTTAGACAGTAGATAAAACAGTTGATAAGTAGTAGGTATTAACATTTTAAGATATTAAATTGAATTAACAGAAAGAAAAAGAATTAATGGAATAGATAGATAACATCCAAATTATGAATATAAAACCTCATACAAATTCACAGATTATTTTTATTTTTATGTTTTTTTGCAATTCTATTTTTAGTATTATTAAATTTAACTTTTGTTGTGTCAAAGAATTGTTTAGAAATTGCATTGTTATAACAAATTTGACGGTTTTAAATCAATTTTATTCAGTTCAATTACAATATTTGAGCTGGAAAAAAATGCATGTCACAGATACATCTGTGTTTGAGTTTAAACTTTGGTTCAAAACACGATAAAATAAACTTTTCTTGATCAAAAAAAAATTCTGAAACAAAGTCGATTTAGTTTTTTATTTTCGTTTTATGCTCTAATGAAAGCTCGTTACAATCTGGAAATTTCATGTACCGAAAGGCAATCCTATTAATTTTTTTTTGCCTTGGATAGTTTTTTGATAGTGAATAGTTTCGTTTTTTAGTGAAATTAGAAGCGTAAAAAAGTCGCGAGAATTTGCGCGCGCTGCGCTCAGTACCGCGCCAGGTGTCATCGAGGTCGGACGGTCGGTCGGATGTTCGTTTTTATCACTGCACTCCCACAGCGGGCTTCGTGACTCTTGCGCGGCAAAATACATCGTCGCTCTAACTTGGTGGGGGCTGAGGGAGCGTTTTGTTGCCTGCGCAACTCGGATAACCGGCCGTTAACCATATTTTTGTATTTGGCCTTACTGTTTTCGTTATATTGTAGTAAAGATACTCCGTATTGAGGCTGATTGCTCCCTTGCTCTAAATTAGCCACAATTTTGTTACTTTGACGTTTTCTCAGTGGGGTTGCGGCATTTTTTGGGCTGATAGGGACTGATTTAGGGTTTGTATTTTTGTAGGGCGAATTCGAGAAGATTTTAGTTGCCATTTACAAACTCGAGTTGCTTATGATAGGAGAATTTTCTAGATTCATTCTAGTTCGTCGAAGAGTAAGACGTTCGCCTAAACGCTGTATCTAGACCGGGTGACTCGAAACAGTGGTAGTGAGTCAAATAGAGGTATTAGTTGTACACATAACCCGGTACACGTGACCCGGGTATGTCCTAAAACTGCGACCAGAACCACCGGAGGATGGGCAGCAGCGTCCTGTTAGTGAACGTACTGCGATCTCCAAGCCGCCTGCCAAGCGTGGGGATTATGGCAACACCCCTCTCTAAGAGGGAGGCCTTGTTCAGCAGTGGACATTTAATGGCCGATGATGTGTTGTGCACATAATTATAAACCTGTTTTTCTGACGAATCCCTAGTGTATTTCCGCTTCTACGTCGCTTTAAGTATAATCAGGAATTTGGGATAAATTATTTTACTCTATAGATATTTGTTAATGATGCTAATTTAACCTAACCTGAAACAAAAATGAAATTAACTGGTGGAAATCGCACACAGTGCGTTTTACGCGATCTTTTTGCCTCAAACCTGCAATTTGTGGAATCAGCTCCCCCTCCCTATTTTATTTTAATTTTATTGTTTGGTAGTAATAGTTTTCGTTTTTCAATATTTTTCGTGTAAATAAATATAAAAAAACTGTTAGTTTATTTTGCGACACCTCTATAGTTCAGTTCAAGTAAAAATGACAAAGGTTTGTTTTGCGAAATCCTGTATACGTCAGTGCGTAAAAATGACGAGGATTTGTTTTGCGACACCTGTATATTTTAGTTCAAGTAAAAATCACGTAGGTTTGTTTTGCGACAACTTGTATGGTTCAGTTCAAGTAAAAACTACAATAAAAAAAGTGTAGTGACGAGGATTTGTTTTGCGACATTCTGTATATTTTAGTTCAAGTAAAAATAACGTAGGTTTGTTTTGCGACAATCGCTCCGGTTTTCAATTAACCTCTCGCGACGCTCTGCTGACCGCGCGAGATGTTTTTATGTGACCACTGTGATACTTTATGTCGAATACAATGAGTATATATAGCGATCGAGCTTTAAAGCGAATGGCCATAGCTATCTATTTCACAAGTTTTTTTTTAATCAACACTTCAACATTTTTGGATATAAAAGTCTCCGAGAGAGAATTTTATAAAACCGATAAGGCATTATTATTTACCGACTTAAAAAAAACGAGACATTTTTGCACACATGGTCATCTGACCCCAAACTAAGCAAAGTTGTGATATGGCTGCCAGAGACTGATATACATATATATTATATAGTTTTAAATACATATTTAAATAGATATTAACAACCTGATATAGAACAAACACAAATGTTCATCACAATTTTTTTGTCCTAGGTTGGAATTGAAACCACGCCCCCAAGCTCAGAAGGCAGGTTCACTACCAACGGGAACAACGGGCTATCTAAAAGGAGGGGTTAGATTTTTTTTATATTTGTCACCTCCGAACTCCGTTATTTATCGCCTTTTTAGGTTTATTTAGGAGACCGCCTCGTCGTGATATTGTCTTTTTGTACTACTTTTTGTATTTTATGGTGGTGCGGAACCCTCAGTGCGTGACCTCGACTCGCACTTGGCCGGTTTTTTATATAATGCAACTTGTTGATTTAACAAGACGGCAGCGACAGTAGGGCGGTGACGTGAGCGGCGACGCCTTTATTATGGAGTCACTTTCTCGTCACATCGATTTGCATCCGTTCTACAGAATTATTATTGCAATTTACACTGATATTACAAATACCGATGGGGAAGAAAGGTTCTTGAGTGGAGACCACGAACCGGAAGACGCAGCGTAGGTAGGCCTCCCACTAGATGGACCGACGGCATAGTGAGAGTCGCTGGCATCCAGTGGATGCAAAGGGCAGGCTGTCGTTCAGTGTGGAGGTTAAAGGGGGAGGCCTATGTTGAGCAGTGGACGTCTTCTGGCTGATGATGATGATTAGAAATTCACTCAACTCCGTAACAGCTGAATGGATTTGAATGAAATTAAGAGTACTGAATAAGCTAGCATATAAAAAAAATAAAAAAAGTTTCTATAAGATATCGGGTGAAACCAGGTACGCTGCTAATATTTTAAACTAATAAAAAACGCTGAAACAAAAATATATTATATTTATATTTATGACAAACGCTTCTAGTATAATTATTAAACTTACATAAATGCTACTAGCATATATTGCCAAACACTGCTAATAAATTATATAAGACTTACAAAAATACTACTATCACATGCTAACGCTAAACGCTACTTATATTATATTTATGACAAACTATGCTAGTATATTATACTTAGCAAAATGATACTAGTATATTATACTTATGATAAACGCTTCTAGTATAATTATTAAACTTACATAAATGCTACTAGCATATATTGCCAAACACTGCTAATAAATTATATAAGACTTACAAAAATACTACTATCACACGCTAACGCTAAACGCTACTAGTATATTATATTTATGACAAACTATGTTTATATACAAACTATACTATATTTATAGACATACTGTATATTATACTTAGAAAAACGATACTAGTATATTATACTTATGATAAACGCTGCTAGTATATTAGACTTACAAAAATACTACTATCACACGCTAACGCTAAACGCTACTAGTATATTATATTTATGACAAACTATGCTAGTATATTATTCTTAGAAAAATGATACTAGTATATTATACTTATGATAAACGCTGCTAGTTTATTAGACTTACAAAAATACTACTATCACATGCTAACGCTAAACGCTACTAGTATATTATATTTATGACAAACGATGCTAGTATATTATGCTTAGAAAAATGATACTAGTATATTATACTTTTAAGAAACATTGCTACTATTATTACCTATACTTGAACTAGTAAATTGCGGATTACCTAGCCACTTTTGCCAGTGCTCAGCGTTACTCATGTTAGCCCAATGTTGGCTTAGAACACTTACACAGTACAAAAATTAAATTTAATTCATTGAGATAAACTTAAATGTGGTTGTTGTAACAGAGAAGCCCGTGTAAATGGCGACTAAAAGTGAGTTTAAAGTGTAGCGCTCACCTTGAAGACGGACTGAATCGATATCTACAGCAGGTGGTGCTGAATTATACATCACCGCTTGATAGCGTACACACTGGTCTAACGCTGAGAACAATACTTATTGTTACTAAAGACAAGGTAGTTGACCAAGCAAAGTGCATACTTTGGAGTCAAGATGGCTTTTTAGGGTTCCGTACCCAAAAGGTAAAAACGAGACCCTATTACTAAGCCGTGGTAGCCTATTTAGGAGACCGCTAGACTTGAAAGCGTGAGGTCGCGGGTTCAAACCCCGGGACCGTACCAATGAGCTCTTTGGAGTTTATGTACGGATTTTCATACCACTGGCTTTTCGGTGAAGGAAAATATTGTGAGGAAACCTGCATACGTACGGAAAAGAAATTCAATGACGTATGTGAATCCACCAACCCGCAATGGGCCAGCGTTGTGGATATGGCCCAATCACCCTTCGGGGTTAGGCTAAAAGTCCAGCAGTGGACTGTTAAAAGGCTGATTATGATGATTACCAGCCCAGCCAGATGATTGATTATGATGATGATTTGCCTACGATGTCTGTCTGTCTGTCCGTCCCTCTGTCCGTCTGCTGTACTACCTATTAACGGCAATATCTTTCGAACCGTAATGGATAGCTAGTTGAAATTTTCACAGAATATGTGATGTTACGGCGGATTAACTAACAAATAATATAAAATCAAAAAGTAAAAACTAAAAACCCTATACAACAAACATAATAATTTTTTTACGTATTTTTGTATTAGCTCTAATGTAAATACAGTAATACCTACACCACAAGCGTCAAACTTGGCATGTTTATAGTACACACTCTAAAGTATAACTGGTAGTTTCGTAATTGAATTTTGTGGTGGTACGGAACCCTCAGTGCGCGAGCCCGATTTTAACTTGGCCAGTTTATATTGCAAGGTTTTATTTAACTTGCCTTAGTGTATGTACGTTGGTGGTATGTGTGAGACAAATCTTGCAACTGAATTTTAGATCAGTTATCCTCAACCGATTGAGCTGAAATTTGGCATACTTACTTATGTATGAGTTTGGTGACAATCCAACGTTATGTTACCATCGAGCTGGTCTGATGATGGAGACAGAAGGTAGCCATAGGAACTCCTAAACGAAACGGTGTAACCCCGTCGAGTTTGGGTTCGTTGGATTTGTCTTCCCAAGCACTTTGGTCCTAGATGACAAATTCAATATGGCGGACACTCCAAGATTGCGGACAAGTTTTTCCTTATCTACCATCATGCTATGGGTATCAAATGAAAGGAAAATATGACATAACGACCTACCGGGTCCAATTGTATTTTCAAACGATCTAGGTACCCATTGAAATATACACACAAAATGTCATCCAAATAGGTCCAGCCGTTTAGGAAGAATTATGTATCTCTATCTCTTCCGCTCGCTTTCCGCGTCTGTCTGTCTGTATGTCTGTATGGCCGCTAACTCCTCCTAAACCACTCAACGGATTTTGATGTGGTTTTCACCATCAGTTAGATACATTTTCAAGGAAGGTTTATATATATAACTAGCGACCCGCCCCGGCTTCGCACGTAAATTACACCCGTGCGAAGCCGGGCGGGCGGGTCGCTAGTAATATATATTAAGATCTATCTACAATAGACTGTCTGTAATATTAGTCCTCTTTTTTGCCGGAGTTGGAAAAAAATAAGAGGAAAATAGCTTATTTTTATTCTGACCGTCGAGTAAGCAAGTACGGATTCAACCCACAGTCTTAGACACGCTCTAGTTGTTCCTAAACGAGGTTATTCATCGAACAGACGCGCACGCCAATCGATATTCAAAGTGATTTTACCCAACATCAAAAAGGAGGAGTATCTCCAACAGGGTATTTGACTAAGATATTGTTTTAAACTATCACGGTTGCTAATTTAGTTATATGATTAGGCAGGCACGTGGGGCTGGGAGCTCACCTCATTTTCAAAAATCTTTTAGAGCGCTTGGTTAATGCAACGCGTGACCAAAATGCTGGCGTGTTTCTGGCTCAACGCATAAGCATTGCCATTCAACGTTACCACGTTGCCATGCCGCCAGCATGCTGGGTACGCTGCCAACTGGTAGTGGGCTTGAGCATTTGGATTATCTTTAGACCTTCAACGGTATATGGGCAGTTTAACTGTATTTGTAGTTTTAGTTTTAGCTTGTATTTTGTTTAATTAATAAAGGTTTATTATATTATTAACTACTATGTTTGGTTATATGATATTTACCGTGATAAGGTTGTGAATAGAGCTCCCGATATTTCGACGCAGTTACATGCAACAGTTCGTACATAGGAAAGACAGAGCAACTGTTTCATACCGAGAGGCGGTAAAATTTAATGATAGACACAAATCTGCCATAGCATCTACTGTACTTGGGTCCTAACCACTGGATTGTATTGCATAACAAGTGCTTAACCTTAACGGCCGGTTATACCAAATTTGACGGTTTTAAATCAATTTTATTCAGTTAAATTACAATATTTGAGCTGGAAAAAAATTCATGTCACAGATACATCTGTGTTTGAGTTTATGATTTGGTTCAAAACACGACAGAATAAACTTTTCTTGATATAAAAAAATCCGAAACAAAGTCGATTTAGTTTATTTTTTTCGTTTTATGCTCTAATGAAAGCTCGTAACAAACTGTAAATTGCATGTACTGGAAGGCAATTCTATTCTAAAAAAAAACTTTTGATAGTGAATAGTTTCGTTTTTTTGTGAAATTAAGAGCGTAAAAAGGTCGTGAGAATTTGCGCGCGCCGCGCTCAGTCCCGCGCCAGGCGTCATCGAGGTCGGACCTATGTTCATTTTTGTCGTTGCAATCCCCCTGCGGGCCTCGTGACTCTTGCGCGGCAAAACACATCGTCGCTCTAACTTGGCGGGGGCTGAGGGAGCGTTATTTTACCTACGCGACTCGGATAACCGGCCGTTAAAATCTTGTCCACGGAGCGCCACTAAAAACCAAGGCTGGTAAAGAACTATTGAGATCTAGATAAATCTAATCTAACTAGATTTTAAGACAACTTACCAACATGAAATGTAATTTAGGTATTATGTGTATTAAATAAATGAATAAAAAAAGCTACGATGCGGTCAACAATGGAGCAATCTTGCCTAAAAAAAGCCTGATTAATCGTGACTTGAAGACACCCAGATAAAAGTAAGTCATCTTCATCATATTTTTTATTTAAATGCGCCAGGTTTTGACCACAGTTCACCTGATGGTAAGTGACGATGTAGTCTAAAATGGAGCACGCTTGCCCATGAGGTGCCTATTCACTCTTGTCTTGAAGAGACTCAGGTTGTACCTTGTAAGGAACACCGAGGCAGGAAGCGCATTCTATTTCCGTGCAGTTCGTATTAGGAAGGAATTTTGGAAACGCTGCGTGCGGACTTTACCAAAGTGCACGACGTAAGGATGATTTATCTAAATTGAAATATTATAGTGACCCATCCTTAGAGAAGGAGAAAGAGGTCTCAAATCTGTACTTAATTTTTATATACGTTGCATTGACGAGGGTATCAAGGGTGCCCTTTGATTATTGAGAGTAAATATTCAAAGGGTCCCGTATACATTTTAGCAAAATCTGTCTTTACAAGAAAAAATTTCATTTACCAAAAATCTCTCGCAGGTTTTTCCCTAAATATTCCATAATAATGTGGAGAATTTTATATTTGATATTTGATTATATTAGTGACTAGATGACCTGACAGATGTTGTCCTGTCTTAAAACTGTCAAACACGCAAAGTTAAAATAGTAAATTTACAATATTTTTTTTACAAACTAGGCAAAGCCTGTATCTTGGGTGCCCTATAGCTAATTAACGGCTTATGTTAATGTGTTTTATTTATATTACACGGGAATTACTCACGTATGATTAAGCCGGTCACTCCGACTATAGTTTCAACCGCATTAGGCAGTCTTTTTCAAGTTGAATGAAAGCGCATGGCTGCGTCTCACTTAGCACAGCTTATGTTATGCGCTTATGTTTGTACACATTTGCATGGCGTCGTTTACCTACTGCATGTAATGTGTATAATGATGATTGTATATGTTGTCATTGACATGAATTTTGTTATTAACATATAATTATTTCTTATTTAATGACATTAATTATCAATTTCTAATATAATACAGTTAGGTTTATTTTAATTTTATTTAGTAATTCTAATATGTAATATAGTGTTATTATCAATTGAGTATTTTCTAATTTTAATATCAAGTATCATAATATTGTGTGACATTGTCTCAATGGTGTAATTGGCGCCGTACTAATTGAATAAATAAATACAAAAAATACAAACATGATATTTCCTTATTTGGTAGTCGGCTAAAAATAACTCTCTGCCGAGGGTACCACTAACTTGTGTAATGCTTTGTCCCACGTGGTGGATAATTAGCTTAGCAATCCCCTCGGGGCGCAGTCTTTCGGAATCACAATCAGGTGAGACACACGGGCCGTTAAATATGATAGCAAAGATGCTCAAAGATAAACTTTAATCCATTTTTGGGCGTATAAAGTATGTGACGAACTGTTCAGTTTTTACCAGTCACGCCCGACGTTGCTTTAATTTGGTGACTGTACGAGAACCAGCGGTGAACTGAAATTTGACACCGACTCGCACTTGGCCGATATGTATTATTTTTTGTTATAATTTTGAGTATGTACTATAATCATGCTAAGTTTGACGCTTGTACGTCTTACCGTTTTTACATAAGAGCTAATACAAAATACATAAAAAAATACGTTTGTTGTATGGGGACCCCCCACCTTTTTACTTTTAGACTTTTTATTATTTTTCAGTTATTCCACCGTAACATTACATATTCTGTGAAAATGTCAACTGGCTATCTATTACGGTTGGAAAGATATATCCGTTAATAGATAGGACAGACGGACAGACAGAAAGACAAACAGACATCGTAGGCTTAGTAATTGAGTCCCGTTGGGTACGAAACCCTAAAAATTAAGTAAAATCACCGCGATAAAATTCGTATTTAATCTCAATGTACCATGTAATAAATTAATAATATCCGAAGAGAATTTATGTAAAAGATTACATCTGATTATCCTTTCTATCCGGCGTAGTTAACACGTTTAATCCGCAGTCCCACGTGGGCGCTATAATTAGCTTAAGA
The DNA here is from genome assembly GCA_932305915.1 of Agriopis marginaria. Classification (NCBI taxonomy): domain Eukaryota; kingdom Metazoa; phylum Arthropoda; class Insecta; order Lepidoptera; family Geometridae; genus Agriopis; species Agriopis marginaria. The sequence goes on along the minus strand of OW029914.1, from coordinate 10,425,708 downwards.
ATCTCCTCCGAGCTTCAGTCTTCAAGGGAATGGCAATTAGGTGGGACACACGGCTTGGAAAGACAATATTTTACAAGCTTTTATTTAACTTCATATGTTTGTATGTTAAATACAAATATTGCAAAGCTGATATAAAACCTTTTCCTCTTATCCTACGGAGTTGAATTTTACATATTGTTTTTTTCTTCTTCTAGGGCACGTGCCTTTATTAACTAAACAAAATACAAGCTAACACTAACACTACAAATACAGTTAGACTGCCCATAGACCATTGAAGGTCTAAAGACAATCCAAATGCCCACTACCAGTTGGCAGCGTACCCAGCATGCTGGCGGCATTACCACGCTGAATGGCAATGCTTATGAGTTGAGAAGAAACACGCCAGCATTATTGATTCAGTGCCAATAACAATGCATTATTACGGTAAGCATGATTTGAATCGACATCCAGGATTCATCATCATCATCATCATCATCAACAACCGAAAGACATCCACTGCTGAACATATGCCTCACCCTAGTCTGCCTTTTGCATCCACTGGATGCCAGCGACTCTATCGACATCTAGGATTAGTTCCAGGTAAAGGAAGTCTTCAACGGTGAACATCACAGACACGAAATTTTGTGTACGCATTTTATTATGATGCCAGTTTTTAGTTTATCATGACATGGTTGCTGAACTCAGGGTTGGGTCCTGACTAGGGAACTTCTCAATGGTAAAACTTCTCAATGGTTATCAGTACATATATGAACACGGAACTATATATGCGGGAACCGGAAGACGCAGCGTAGGTAGGCTTTCCTCTAGATGAACCGACGATATAGTGAGACTTGCTGGCATCCAGTGGATGCAAAGAGCAGGCTGTCGTTCAGTGTGGAGGTTAAAGGGGGAGGCCTATGTTCAGCAGTGGACGTCTTCTGGCTGATGATGACATATATGAAATGTTGTATATGCATTCAAATATGATAACCCATTCTAAGTGTCACCATGACATGGTTACAGCATACAAGGTTGGCTCCTAAAAGCTTGTTTAAAGATTTTTTTTTACTATTTATTTATTTGCACTAACATTGGGAGAATAAATAATATTTTTTTTTGTTTGCGGACCATACACTTGTTCACACAAACTTTCACATATATGATTTCAGTGTGATTCGTAGAGTTGCTACGACGTAGAGGTGCTACGCAGTAGATACGATATACCATTATAATAATTATGTTATTATAATATAGATGTTCAAGGTAAACTGGTTAATCACGCACGCTTATGTCACTGCTTAAGAAGACGAGCAAAATGCTCGCCTGATGGTAAGCGTCACGCTTGCCCAGGCGTGTGCTTATGATATAAGCAGCCTTCTAACTGATGAGTACATCAACTAAAGCAAAGAAGGTAAGATTTTCTAATGTACCTATTGCTGACTGTTAATCGACTTTTTAACCAACTTCAATATCGGAGGGGGTTCCAAGTTTTTTTTATGTTTGTTACCTCAGAACTCCTTCATTTATTAACCGATTTAGAAAATTCATTATTTGTAAGGACATACATTCTAATTGATCCAATAAAAAATTCTTAAAAGTCTTTTCAGTAGTTAGGTTTTTAAATCAAAATAACTAGAAAATTCAGTTACTTGGATAGCAATATTATACAAAAAGAAAATATTTATATATTGAATTTCTACATATAGAAATTCGACATATACAAATTAAAATGGACTTCCGCTAAGTAACGCCTGATTCAATCAACTAATAAAATAAATATCCCAAAATCCTTATTGCACTCGCAGCGACGTGGTACCGGAATCACACTAGACAGTAGTCATATAAAAAAAAGTCTATATTATGTCAATCAAATAACCGAAGATGCGTATATACAAAAAAAAAATAAGTCTGTTTTTTAAATTGATACTTATAATAGAAATGCATGCAAAATCCGCCTCTTTAACCGTTATATAGATTACGCAAGATGGTCGCACAATACACGCTGGCCTAATAGTCAAGAGCTCGAAGGGCTTCTTGAGTCGAGAGGCGTATTGTGTGGACGGTGGCCTTAATTACAGGCCCTATTGTGCACCAGGAACAAGGCTTTATTATCAATTTTCTTTGCATAAAAATGGACGAGGAAAAAATGGATTTGTATCTCTTTAGTTGGTACATTTCATCTGTAAGAAATTTTTATCTAGTAACAAAATATGAGATAATGACACATGTGAAACTAAAATTTGGGAGTTTTTGGCGTGAACGTGAAAAAAAATAAGTGGCCAATTGTATTAGTTTCCTATGTTTGTGTATTTTCAAGCGTTCATAATGGTGGGGCAAGTGCCTAACTACAAATATTAACTAAACAAAATACAAGCTAACACTACAAAGACAGCTAGACTGCCCATAGACCGTCGAAGGTCTTAAGACATTCAAATGCTCAAGCTCACTATCAGTTGGCAGCGTACCCAGCATGATGGTGGCATTACCACGCTGAATGGCAATGCTTATGCGTTGAGCCAGAAACACGCCAGCATTTTGGTCACTCGTCGCATTAACCAGGCGCTCTGAAAGATGTTTTGCCATGGGTCTTCGCTGTAAATCAGTATTTTATTCACTAATTGCATAATATACTATTATTATCAAATCGTCTTCTTGACACCCGTCATTAATGAGTAAATCTGCAAGTCTCTTATTCCAATCATATCTATAGTAAGTATTATTCATCGCACCGTGCCCAATCGCCTCCGTGGGTGCCTTAAAATTCGTTTTATATTCACCGCCGAGACGCAGAGATAACAATAAATTAATTTTGAAGGCAATCAATTTACATCATCAGAGAGAATGAAGCTTGCCACACAGTAAAAACTATGCGACCGAGTCAAAATAAGTTAAACTTTTTATATAAATCAATGTTTAGATGTTTTAAATGTTTATCGGGACTTATCACGTATTATATTTATTTAGGTAGGTTATATATTTATTTAGGTAAAAATATATGTACCTTTCGCTCGACGTTTTAACCATGTTACAACTGTCACGAGCTGACTGAAAACTGCGGGTGAGTCCAGCGAGAAGAGCGGGTGTTTTATTCTTCTACCCACATTCATCTTGAAAAATCGCAGGCATGTTTAGATCCCTATTTTATTCTGTTTACCTTTTCTTACTGGTTTTTATGGCAGTGTTCTACACTGAAAATATTGTACGCCGGAAGAAGGTGATTAAAAAGAAGCACTTTGATGTCTTGCTAGATGGAGAGCACTATACTTTCAAAAGATACTTTCAAATGATATATATTATAACCATACTTATACTGCCACTGACAGGCCACCAACAGGCTAGCTTGTACCTCCTGAGGCTCTTTGCTCACTCCCGACGCTTTTAGAAATACTTGGAAGAGGTTCTGCCATTTGCACCACGCCTCGGATCGCACGGCCGGTCCGCCTTCTAGTTATAACTCCGCCGGAGGACGCGCGTGTTCCATTATATATCGACGTTTTGAACATCCACTCAACTATAACACCAATTTTCAGTTTTTTAGGCTTTGAGTACTTATAATTTGTAAAAACAAAATCCCACCGCTGCCACCATGAAGTGAAACACACAATAGTTTGTTGAACACTGGCTTTGTTAACTATAATAATGTGGGTAGTCAAGCTACCTTGTACCTACACTATATAAATATACTACAGCTTAGTGATGACATATGGTACTGAGACGTGGTCCTTGACTGCTGGCCTTTTGGGAAAACTCAGACTCAAACAGCGGGCAATGGAGAGAGCTATGCTCGGAGTTTCTTTGCGCGATAGAATCCGGAACGTGGATATTCGAAAAAGAACTAGATTCACCGACATAGCTGTTAAAATTTGTAAGTTGAAGTGGCAATGAGCAAGCCACATCGCTCGAAGATTCGATAACCGATGGGGAAGAAAGGTTCTTGAGTGGAGAATACGAACCGGAAGCCGAAGCGTAGGTAGCCCTCCCACTAGATGGACCGGCATCGTGAGAGTTGTGGGCATCCAGTGGATGCGGATGGCAAGCTGTTGTTCTGTGTGGAGGTCTAAAGAGAGGTCTATGTTCAACAGTGGGCGTCTTCTGGTCGATAGTGTGCGTCTTCTGGTCGATAGTGTGATTATATATTTCACTTAATCTGGTACCATTTTAAGCTAACATCTCTGATAGCGTCGCTCTTTTTACCCTACGGCCCGAATTCGCTACCTGTAGCCAATACCAGCCACGAGTTGTTATTAAACGAGCACCACTCAAGAATATTTTAAAATGAATCTAATTATTCTTTATGGAAGCGCCGATATTCAATTGGGAGCGTCTGTTAAATGGGACTCTTTTTTATCGGCTTTGTAAAAAGGGAGGTTGACAATAACAAAACAAAATTAGAAAACAGAAGCGGCGAGCTAGCTACCTTTTAAGGTTGAGGCGTAGGTATGACTATATCTCACTTGTAGGCGAAATAAATATCGAATCGAATTCCATAGAAATTTCAATGTCCAAATGAAAATGTTGTATAGCCTAATGTATTTTATAGTTATTTATAACTGTACTTCTGACGAATATTTAGTGTATATACGCTTCTACGTCAGCGTTTGTTTAAGTACAATAAGAAATTAAAATCAATAGCAAATATCTATAGAGTTAAATAATTTATCCCAAATTCCTTATTATACCTACAGCGACGTAGAAGTGGAAATTCACTAGAGATTCGTCAGAAAAACAGTTTTGAAGATGGATTTCTGTATCCTGATTTAATCAACTAATTTTTTATAATAAGAGTTGTTCGTAATGATGAGACACAATAATCTCCATTCGGGTTAGTTATGTGTAACCTGCATAAAACGCCATCATAGATTTTGAAAATTTGGGAGGCTTAAAAGTTTAGGCATGAATGACGTGAAAATTGGGCATTAGATTTGCATATCCTTACTAATAATAATAATATTATTAGTAAAACTTAAATTTAAGAATGAAAATAAATATATGGGTATAATATTATAAAAGCGAAAGTAACTCTGTCTCTCTGTCTGGATGTTTGTTCAATTTTCACGACAAAACCGCTAAGCCGATCTTAACAAATTTTGGCAGGATGATAGTGTACATCATATGAACGGACATTACAGGACAGCGTACTTATTCTCCCAGAAAATGCAGGAAAATTGGAAAATCGCGGGTAGCACCGCGGGATTCAGCTAGTATTTTATACATTGAAGTTAAACACTCTTATCAGATTTTTCACGTGATAAAATCTGATAAAATGTCTAATTTCAATGTACAGGGTTTACTGGTAATAAGTTAGCATCCTCTTAAGGACGGGTTCAATCCGTCAGCAAACCTTTTTTGTACTACGACTTAACAACTATTTCATGGACTCAACTATTACATATTTTTTCGGGAGTGAATGCAACTTGCTTGGAAACATTACACCACATGCCACCTATGGTCTTTAATAAAATTTGTGATACGGTTAAAATTAATAATATACTAGTTCTTAAATTGAAAAATTAAATCTACAATTGGCTGTATAACTTTGACTACGTAGACATTGAAAAATTATTTAACAAAGTCTTATAGCTGCAGCATCATAGATAGTTATATCATTTTCTAAGCATTTTTTGCACTATTATATTTGCATTTTTTTTATAATGTACACTTTATAGTACCACTATTTATTATTGTACCTTTGGAAGACTCTACCTTTGCAACACTATGTTTTCACTAAAGCAAAAGCAGAACCACCATTTATTTGTACACAAGTGTTTATCAACAAATTATGTTTATGTTTAATGATTTTTTTTGTTGGACCGGCTGTTTTTTTGTTGCAAATTTTGAAAATTTCGTATTGTATATCAAAAGTTGTTTATTTGATGTAATGAGGCCGATATTAAGAGGATGGTTGAACAAGCATCAGCTATCTTACTTGCTCTAATTCCCGAGGATGTTTCGGCTACTGATATTTCATTTAAACTCGGTTTGAATGTTTATTATGCTTTATTCTTTAATGAATAGGGTTCGCATTAGATTGGTTAGTTATAATACCAAAGTCCGAATGACCCCGATCTTGGTGTCGATAGCGTTTGCGCGATTCAGAAAATAATATTTATTTACTAACGCCATCTAGCGGCAATACGTTATCTTATTGATTTTACTTGAACATATTCCGCCCACCAAGACCAAAGTGACCCTTTGGACTTACGTACATACATGTGGATGTATTACAAAAAAAGTTTTAATTACATTAAAGCGTACCATTAAAACTATAACAAGTTGCTTTCTAGGTGCTATCATTATAATAAGTTTACATGCATTTTTTTCTCTTTTTTTACATATGACAATTATTGTGCCATAGGTAATAAACATAATTTTGAAGACGGTCTTTTAATCGTTCCATTTTTAACCTTTAAGGTGACGACTCGCGCAATTCCGTCCGCACCCGGATGAGTGACCATCACTCGACCATAAAGCCACCGAGATGGTGGTAAGCCATCTTCTTTTACGATAACCACGTCACCTACATTTGGCTGAGTAGTCACTGATGACCATCGATATCGTTGGTAAAATTTGGTCAAGTAATCGCGGGACCACTGACCCCAGAAATCTTGAAGCATCCTTTGAGTATATTGCCACCGTCGTAAGGAACTTACATTAGACGATTCATAGGAGTGATCAGGTGCGGTAACTAGAGCTTCGCCTATTAAAAAATGTCCTGGAGTAAGCACATGAACGTTGTTTGGGTCATCATTTAAAACCGATTGCGGCCTGGAGTTCAAGCAACTCTCAATTTGGGCCAAAACGGTAGCCAGTTCTTCATATGTTAGGGTTGAATCACCAACAACTCTTTTGAGGTGATATTTTACAGACTTTACCCCCGCTTCCCATAACCCACCGAAATTAGGGGAATGAGGAGGTATAAAATGCCATTCACAGTGATTTGTAGCCAGTGATTCCGATATTTCCTTTTGTATGCGTTGTTGTTCAGCCTTAAATTGTCGAATCAGTTCCGTTGAAGCTCCAAGAAAATTCGTGCCATTGTCGCTCCAGAGATGCAAACAATGGCCACGTCTGGCTACAAATCTCTTAAATGCTTGTAAAAAGCCTTCTGAAGTGAGATCGCTCACTACTTCCAAATGTATAGCCTTCGTGGCCATACATATAAATAAACAGATATAGCCCTTATATGACTTATGCCCACGCCCCTTAGTAGTTCTTATTTGGATTGGGCCCGCATAATCCACCCCGCTGCATTGGAATGCACGACTGGGAGTAACTCTTGCTGAAGGTGCTTGTCCCATAAGCTGATTTTTAGTAACTGCGCTGTTCTTTACACATGTCACACATTTGCGGTAATGAGCTTTGACCATTTGTGTGCCGCCAATGACCCAATACCTTGATCGAAGGTAGTTCAGAGTCAGCTGAGGTCCACCGTGCAGTGTCTGCTTGTGTGCGTCTGAGACTAAAAGTTGCGTTAGATACGACTGCTTTGGAATGATAATTGGATGCCGTCGGTTTCTGTCTAGACGAGAATGCTCCAATCTGCCTCCGACTCTTAAAATGTTAGCCTCATCCAGAAACGGATTCAACGAACGGAGTTTGCTGTTTGCTGGTAAGTTTTTATTTTCCTTTAGTTTGTCCAGCTCTTCACTGAAGTGATTTGATTGACTTTGTCTAATGCAGATGGTAAGAACGTTGTTTAATTCCTTTGTAGAAAGGTATCCCTTTGTTTGACTGTCTTTTAATTTCCGCGCGTTGTTGGCAAAACGTCTGCAATAGGCAAGTACCCGTATCATTCTTGTTAATGAAGAGAACCTTTCCAATAGTGAAGTCTGCACTGTAGCGCAGTGAGTTTTGGATGTTATTATTTCTTCCAAATTAGTTGATAGCATTTTTGGCTTCTCGTAGTTGATTGTTAATTGGTTTAAGAATCCTGGACCATTGAACCATATATCATGTTTTAATAAATTAGAAGGGTGCATTCCACGAGAAGCGGAATCTGCTGGATTTTGTTTTGTTGCAACGTGAGACCAGTGATGAGTATCCAAAGTTTCCAGGATCTCGGAGACACGGTTGGCCACAAATACCTTCCACCGATTTGGATGCCCGTTAAGCCACGATAGAACGACTGTTGAGTCAGTCCAAGCGTGCAGGTGAGTATGGTCAATTTTCATAACCATGGCTATCTCTTTGAGTAATCTTGTCACTAAGACCGCTCCACAGAGTTCCAGGCGTGGTATCGAAACTTGCCTAACCGGCGCTACCTTTGTTTTCGCAGCAACTAAAGCAACCTGAACTTGACCGTTCGAATCGACTACACGGATGTATACCACCGCTGCATACGCCACCTTAGAGGCGTCACAGAAGCCATGTAGTTCGATTTGTTTATCATTTGCTTTAGTTCCTATCCACCTTGGTATGCGAATATCCGAAAGAAGTGCAAGTTCTTCGCGGTAAGTTTGCCATTCCTTTATTAACTGATCAGGTACTTCCTCGTCCCAATCTATACCTGCGAGCCATAATTTCTGTATCATTATTTTTGAAATGATCGTACTGGGTCCAGCCCAGCCAAGTGGGTCATAGAATCGAGATACGTCGGAAATTATTTTTCTTTTTGTTACAGGTTGTTCCAGTTCTGGCAGCGTCACCGAGTAGCGGAACGTGTCTTCTCTGCGGTTCCAGGTAAGTCCTACCACTTTCGTCACATTATCTGCCTTTATTTTTACTTCTTCCTTTCCCTTTTCACTTCTTTCACTTCCTATCATTTTCTCTAATAATTCATCGTCATTAGTTGTCCATTTTTGCAATTCTAGCCCTGCTTTGCCTAGAAGTTCATTAATTTCTTTATATATCTCTATACCTTCTTCTTTATTTTGACAGCCTGTTAAAAGATCGTCCATATAAAAATCTGTAATTACCTTTTCAGAAGCCAATGGGTACGCTGCACCTTCGTCAAGAGCGACTAGCTGTAAAGCCTTTACCGCAAGGTACGGCGCGCTAGCAGTCCCAAAAGTCACGCGTAGTAACCTGTAATCCTTGATTTCAGATGCAGTATCCTCCCTCCAGAGAATCCGTTGCAGATCAGTATCTTGTTTGTCAACTACCACTTGCCTGTACATCTTTACAATGTCGGCTGACAAACAGATAGGAGATATTCTCCAGCGCATGATGATATGTCTGAGTTCCAGCTGCAAGGTAGGTCCTACCATAAGGTAATCATTTAATGATGTTTTATTTTTTCCTTTGCAGGAGGCATCGAATACAACCCTGACCTTTGAAGTTGTCTTGTCTTCACGGATCACCGCATGATGAGGTAAATATACCGCTCGTGAATTCTGTTTTTCTGCCATTGGAACTAATTCCATATGATTTAGCATAAGGTATTCATTTAACACTTCTTTGTATGTAACCTTTAAGTTTAAGTTTTCATCCTTGTTTAATCTTCTCTCTAAAGCCTTTAATCTCTCTACCGCTATTTCTCGAGAACCTGCTACTTCTGGGTTCTCAGAATTTAGTGGTAATCGTACTACGTATCGACCATCTGAATCGCGTTGAGTTGTGGCTGAAAAATATTCTTCACAGCTCTTTTCTTCTTGAGTAAAGATTTTTTCCTTAACTTCATCTGTTTCCAACTCCCAAAATCTTTTAAGTAAATCGATTTCGTCACATTTACAATGTAACACTTTTATATTTTCAGATTGCGAGCTGGTTGTATTTGAAACCTCACCGGACACAATCCAGCCTAATGATGTAGATTGCGCAGCCAGTGTACCAGCTCTATTCTTCGTGACACCAGTTTGCAGAATTTTGCAATAAAATCCTGCCCCTAACAACAAATCAATTCTATTTGGGGTGTGGAATTCTGGATCGGCCAGTGGCAGTTCCGTGAATTCTTTCCATTCCATCGTTTTTATGTTGTTTGATGGCAAGAGTCCAGTAATGTTTTTTAACACATACGCCTTTACTGTAATTGTAACTTCGGGTTCAGTTTTAGAACCTACTTCAAGATCCACAACAGCCTTGGATATGAACTCTTGCTCATCTCCAACACGAGATATGAGTCCCTTTACTGGAGACCTTTTCAACCTTAAGTATTGGACAGCCGATTCCGTTATGAATGACGACTGTGACCCTTGGTCTAATAAAGCCCGAATCGTGTGACTAATACCGTTTTTCGACGAAGCCGTAACTACCGCTGTTGGAAGTACGCCCTGATCAAACACTGTTCCTGTCGAAAAACACGATATTGAAGCCGCAGAACCCTCAACTTTCTTGTTTGTTTTGTCCGACGTGGCAACATCTTCATTGGATGTATTCCGTTGACTATTAAACTTCAAACCTTCCTCACCAATAGTCTCACCCTTGGGGTGTAACAAAGAGTGGTGTTTACGCTTACAGATACGGCACATTACCGTATTTCTACAATCTTTGGCGGAGTGATTGTCACCCATGCAGTTAAAACATAAGTTACGATCTCGGACGAATTTGCGCCGAGCGTCAACCGGTTCCACTACAAATTTCTTGCATTGTCCTAACCTATGCTGTTCTGAACAAAAGATACACAATTTTTGTGCAACATGAAGGGATTTAAATTTGCTCACATGAAGATTCTGGTTTGAAATATTCCCTTGAGTTTTACTGTTATTTATTCCCTTGCTCCCTAAATTCTGTTTGGTTTCAAGAAACTCAACAGCTCGGTAACGATTAGTAATGAATTCCTTAAATTGACTATAAGTAGGTAGCTCATCTGAACCATTGGTGGTACTAACATTGAACTCCCACTGTCTTTTGGTTTCAACATCGAGTTTGAGTGTGAGGATGTGAATAACCAAAATATCCCAATTTTTTACATCAACTCCAATGTTCGATAGCGTGGCCAAGCAGTCATTCGTAGTGTCAATCAACTCTTTTAAGCCACTTGCCGATTCAGAGTTCAAGTTTCGTTGACTAAGGAATGTTTTTAAAACCTGGTGACTAACATACCTTTTATTATCGAAGCGTTCCTCCAATAATTTCCAACACCTTTCATAGTTGGTGTCTACGATCGGAATGTGTCTTATAACCTGTTCAGCCTCTCCTGACAAATAACCTTTTAAGTAATGCAGTTTCTGAACGTTAGCCACGCCGTTATTTTCGTGTATTAAAGACACAAACATGTCTCGGAACGTAGACCATTCGGAGTATTTTCCCGAAAAGGTGGGAATGTTTATTTTAGGCAGTCTAATTTCAGACCTGACCTTGCTCTCAAATGATGATGATTGGCCAGAAGGGCCTGGTTGGTGAGTGTCAAACACTGACAAACTATCTTTCAAATAACATTTACAGTCACTATACATTACTTCAGTTTTATCATAATAATCGTTTGTTACATATCCTAAACCTTTTAACTTTGTAAGATCACTTGTACACATTATTTGTTTATGACCTGCCATGAACTCCAACCATAGCTGCTCTAATGACTCGAGCCGACCTTCTAAATATCCCTTAGTCTTTCTTTCTTTCGATGTCTTTTTAATATTTGCATATACCTTTGCAATACGCGCATGGATATCTTCTTGAAAGAATATTAAAGACTCCATTATTTCAACAATAATTTACCTATAATAGTTGATTAAATATGCCAATATGTGCCAACAAGTCCAACAACACAACAATAAAATATTTGAAGTTGAAGTCACAATATTTTCAGTTCCAAAACATCTATTTAAGTTGAAGACACAATGTAATCTAATTTTTCTAAGTTGATGAATAATAAAGTTTACAAAAATATTCTAAGTCGATGATAAAATAAAGCAAATTTTTCTAAGTGTTCGGAACCTTGTCGTAGTAAATTTTATTACAATTTGGCCGTAGGTTCCCCGTACCTTCGTTTTTAGTAAAATTATTCTAAGTCCTAACTATCATGCACAAGGTTAATTTTACAAGTTAAAGTTATTACAAGTATTATTTATTTATTTTATTTTGAAAGTTCCAAAGTTATTTATTGAATCCACAATTTTATTTATTTATATTTGGCAAAGCCAATAATTATTTCAAAAGTACTCACAGTTTCACTTCACTTATCCTTGGTTCACTGTTGATGTAAAACTGCTCGCTTCACGTGACTGGACTCGAACTGACTGCACCTTCTGCGTGACCGACTCAACTCCACCGTGATGTACACCGTCGCACCTTTACGACTGGTGTCCCAGAATCCTCCAAGCGCCGCCCACCGTCGTGTTTCCACGTGTCAGTGGGGTTCACTGGACCTGACGAGCACCGCTGTTCCACGGTGCCGTCTGAAGCTCGACCGACTCTTCAGCTGTCAAGGTCGAAGCTCCTGATGAAAACTGCGGTTGCGGCAGCAATCCACTGCCCGCAGTTTTGTCGACGAAAAAACCACTTCACCTTCGGTAATCCGGCTCGAAGGACCATGAACAAGCATCAGCTATCTTACTTGCTCTAATTCCCGAGGATGTTTCGGCTACTGATATTTCATTTAAACTCGGTTTGAATGTTTATTATGCTTTATTCTTTAATGAATAGGGTTCGCATTAGATTGGTTAGTTATAATACCAAAGTCCGAATGACCCCGATCTTGGTGTCGATAGCGTTTGCGCGATTCAGAAAATAATATTTATTTACTAACGCCATCTAGCGGCAATACGTTATCTTATTGATTTTACTTGAACAATGGTAACTAACTGATTACCAGTAACTATATTAAATATTATATTAGGTATTATATCGCGAAAACCTAAGACATCATTGTTTATTTTTCACCCCAGATTTTTTTCCGTTCCAACATAGTTCAAAACCGTGGCTACAATCCAATAATTTTCTTTCTCTTTAATTATTCACCGCTTCAATATGAAAGGAAGCGAACATCGAGATTCTTTATTGGAACCTTCCAGTTTTTACCGTTTGTTTAAATGGGCCTTTATTTTTTATCTGTGCCATACGCAAGCGTATTTTTATTTGGGTAAAACGTTAAGAAGTTTGATGCCTTTACTTTATTGATTTTTTCTTTGCTTTGATATTTTACCTTTTGGATGATGCGGAAAAACATAATGACAACATGGCAAGTGCGTGTCCTGAATCAGTGTTCAGGGGCCTTACGGCTACCTAGGGCTTTACGGACAACTGCTATTGCGGCACCTAATCCGCTCTGTTGGAAAATTACGCGACCGCAAACCGTATCTGCACGCGATAAGGTTCACGTTCGCGTGATTTTCCAACTGAGCGGATTAGGTGCCGCAATAGCAGTTGTCCGTAAGGCCCCTGTTTTTAGTGAATCTGTTTAGGTGATGCGAAAAGTTGCGGGACCGCAAACCGTATTTCGGCGCGTTAAGGTTCACATTCACGTGGTTTTACGCACTGCGCTGTTTCGAGGCCACGTTAAGAGATAGTCGTAAGGTACAGATTCTTTATTTTACTCTATAACTAAACGGTATGTTACATTTTAGGTAAGACAAATAATAGTAGAGAATCAAACAAATAAAAATAAATAAATAAATGGATTCAAAATAAAAATAAAAGTGTATTTAAGGATAGTTATGAGGATGTGTGGTATTTTTATGGTGTTTTAATAATACGTTGTAATGTAATTTGTTTGCAAAGATCCACGGTTGGGTGAATTGAGGCATGCTGTAGCTGCCCGCCCACCCTATGCCATATTGAATAAAAAAAACCTAGAACTAAATGATAGCAAGCGAAATAGCGGAAAAAAAAAACAGCTGTTCCATAGAAAACAATAATTGACATTCAACAAAATGTATAGAACAGCTGATTATATTTTCGCGATTTCAGGGTTCGTACGATAGTAAAAGTTGTTCATAATTATGAGTACAATGACCTCCTTTCGGCTTACATATTTGAGGCGTTTGGGGTTGAGACATTGAGTCCTTGGGGCGCGGAAGCTCACCTCATTTTTTAAAATCTTTCAGAGCGCCTGGTTATTGCGACGCGTGACCAAAATGCTGGCGTGTTTCTGGCTCAACGCATAAGCATTGCCATACAACGTGGTAATGCCGCCAGCATGCTGGGTACGCTGCCAACTGGTAGGGGACTTGAGCATTTGGTTTGTCTTTAGACCTTCAACGGTCTATGGGCAGTCTAACTGTATTTGTAGTGTTAGTTTTAGCTTGTATTTTGTTTAGTTAAGTGGGCTCACGGGCAGCGTTTTGTCTATACAAACGTATTCTCTTGTTTCTTCCCTGGATAATACCGCTAGAACTATAATTTTTTTAAATAAAATTTATCTCCCCCATTATCAATAAGAAAAAATAAACTATAGAAGCATGACAAATTGTCATGCTTCTAACATTTATTTTTTCTTATAAATTAACTACTATAAGAAATATGAGCCTTTAAAATCCCAAAAAAATATTTTTTTACCGCCATGTTCAGATGTCTATCAAACAAATTTGACGAGTTTATAAAACAAAAATAAATGATAGAAGCATAGTTCAACCTTTTTCACTTCTATTAATAAAAAAAATTATGAAATCGGCTTAGTTTTGAATGAGGAAACAGATGAGGAAACAGAAAAATACGAGACGATGATTTTGTCTTCTTTTCGTAGGTATAATCGATCCGAGCTGCAGTTGTACCTATTGCGCTCTACTGGGAGAGGCTTGAGGTCAGGGGACAGCAATAGATTTGCTAAATACCTATTCATCAAATTTCTTGGCCGTGGTATGCCCTCTTAATAAAGGCCCATTAAAAAAATAAAAACTATATGACTTTTTCGGTTTAGTTCAATATGCGTAACCCTGTAGATAGGTGAATATCACTTAGATTACCACCGTGTCTAAGTTCTCTCTTGTCTGCACTTAAACCTTAACATTCACACTTTGCAGCGTTCACCTTACACCTGAAAAGTCAAGTTTTGTCCGACCTTTATCCCAAAGTGAGTAGGTAAGTGCACTCTATTTAAATTGAACTTAGTTTTCTAGATTTATATCAAATTTTTTTATTCAGAAGCTTTTAACAATGGACTTATTTTACTATAACTTGTAGTGAATTTTAATGTATTTTCAGCTTAGTTTAGTGGAGTGCAAAATGATTATATTTTAACATTTAATAATTTGGTGCCCGCCCAGTGGCCAATTTACCAGCAGACTGAGTAGGCTAGAGCGTAAGGTGGAAGATTTTAGGGGCGGCAAATTTGGGGCCAATTTTTGTTAAATAACTTACAGAAATTAACTGTGAACTAGGGTATTTAATTGTAGAGGTCGGTAGGGACGGCAAAATTTGAGTAGCCTACTGGCGGCAACTGCGTGAATCCACCACTGTTGGTACCCACTTTGTAATTGACCGAGGAAAGAGTTTCAGATTCTAATGGGACAAGTTGGTAATTTATGTATTTCTGTATATTTTATTCGACTATAATTTGCGTATTGTTGATTCGATCTTCATGAAATTTTGAAGGTAAGTAGTTCATTTTAATATTATTTTTATAAAGCGTTTATTTGACAATTTTCTATTGTATTTTCGCTTCAACGTCGTATTAAGTAACAATAAGGAATTTGGGATCATTTATTCTGCCGTCCGATTGATTCTGATTGTGGCAATGTCTCTTAACGGTCTTTTAGTAATCGGACGGCAGTATTATACTCTACTGAAATTGCAAATGGATCTAATTTTGCCTAACTTAAAACAAAACTTTATTATAGAAACTGACGTGGTTTTACTATAGTCGGAGTGACCGGCTCAATCTTACGGGAGTAACTCCCGTGTAATATAAATAAAAATGTATTACTTACAAGACTTTTTTTTTATCTTAACAAAATACAAGCTAAAACAAACACTACAAATACAGTTGACTGTCCATAGACCGTTGAAGGTCTAAAGACAATCTTAATGCTCAAGCCCTCTACCAGTTGGCAGCGTACCCAGCATGCTGGGGGCATTACCACGCTGAACCTGGGCTATTGAGGTGAACAGCTTGTGGATAGGATAACAGATATATGGGAACAGAAACGGCACCTGCCTTATCCTGTCTCATCTCAAAATACATTTAGGCAGGTGATGACTTGCCACCCACTAAATGGGCCCCCCATAGAGACTGCCGCATCTTAGCACCGGAGGGGCAACATTGGCGTAGGTGGCTTAGGGTGTCGAGAGGTGTGCTGCACTTTCACTAAGACCTACTCGCGGCGTTATACCCTTTAACACTTCCACCCTGGAGCTTAGGTTCTTAGCTCTTGCAGTTTCCACCCTATTATTACTATTATTATTTTATTACTAGTTATATCATAAAGTGTTTGTTGGTTTTTGTCTTTTTTTCACATGACTTCATGACTTTCCTGATCTATTGAGATTGGCTAGTTAAAATACACGACGAGCACTACAACTTATAATTTCGTGCTCAAGGTTTCATCGTCCTTAAGGTTCGTTCACACGTGATTGGCTGCCAATCAGTTAGCTGACTACAGAACGCCATTAGCTAGTGAGAGCGCAGCTTTATTTTCAGACAAATGCGTTATCATTTTTCGTGTATTATTTTGTGAGATGATAAATCTTCTTGGAATATCGTTTTAATTAATTTCACCAGACATCTGTTGTTATCGTCGAGCGACTTATGTATGCAATTACAAAGTTAATATTACAAGCAAAATATGAATTTCTGACACTTTTTTTTAAAATCTTTATTTCTAACTAGCTGACCTGACGGACGTTGTCGTGTCTTAGAACTGTCAAACACGCAAAGTTAAAAAGGTAAATCTTATTTTTTTACACCTTGGGTTACATTATTGGAGTTTTAGTAAGGATCCCTATTTTTTTTGAAAATATAATATAGCCTATGTTACCCGGGGATAGTGTAGCATCACAACAGTGAAAGAATTTTTCAAATCGGTTCAGTAGTTTCGGAGTCTATTCAATACAAACAAACAAACAATCAAATCTTTCCTCTTTATCTATATCTATACTAATATTATAAAGAGGAAAGATTTGATTGATTGTTTGTTTGTTTGTTTGCATTGAATAGGCTCCAAAACTACTGAACCGATTTGAAAAATTATTTCACTGTTGGGATGCTGCACTATCCCCGGTTGACATAGGCTATATATCCCGGCTTCGCCCGTGCGAAGCAGGGGCGGCCTACTAGTAATATTATATAATTATTACTAGCGGTCCGCCCCGGCTTCACACGGGTATAGTTATATACCCTATTAAAATAGCCTATATTAATCAGTGATAATGTAGCATTCAAATGGTGAAAGAGTTTTTAAAATCGGTCCAGTACTGTTTGAGCCAATTCGTTACAAACATACTTACATACATATCTTTCCTCTTTATAATATAGTATAGAGTATCGATAGGCTTGCGTTTAACTTCAACTCTCCTGGTGTTGACTCGCGAAGATGCGGTATTCAATAGAGCATGTTTGCCTAGAAGAAACCGATTGATCGTGATTTGAAGACACCCAGATTGTAGCTATGGGGGAACACCTATTCGGCGTCTTCCGGTTCGAGGTCTCCACTCAAAAACATTTCTACCCCATCGGTTATCGGTTCTTCGAGCGATGTGGCCTGCCCATTGCCACTTCAACTTGCCATATACATTTTGACCATCATCATCATCATCCATAGCCTTCCTTATCCCACTGCTGGGTTTAGGCCTCTCTCTTGCTACGCCATCTGCCTCGGTCCTGTGCTAATCTAGTCCAGGTTCGACCCGCGATAGTAACAATATCGTCGACCCATCTTGCAGCTGGACGACCAACGCTCCGCTTACCTTGCCTCGGCCACCACTCTGTTAAGACCTTACTCTACCTGTCATCACTGCGCCTAGCAACATGTCCTGCCCAGCTCCACTTTAGTTTCATTACCGCGATTCGAACCTTTGTTCTTCGTCGGATTTTTGACCATATCACACATCACATCATCAGCCATTAAATGTCCACTGCTGAACAAGGCCTCCCTCTTAGAGAGGGGTGTTGCCATAATCCCCACGCTTGGCAGGCGGCTTGAAGATCGCAGTACGTTCACTGTGTACTAACAGGATGCTGCTGCCCATCCTCCGGTGGTTCTGGTCGCAGTTTTAGGACATACCCGGGTCCATATGGGTTTTGACCATATACGAACTACAAATTGTATTAGAATGAACTACTTGTGCTAAATTTCGTGAACATCATCGATACGCAAATTACTCGTATCTTTGAACAAATATACATACATACAAACAAACATAAAAGCACAGACTTGTCCCATTAGATTTTGACTCTCTTCCGGCGGTCAATTATTATTGTAAAACTTTCGAAGCATGATTCGAAGTCCCGAATTTCGGAGTTGCTCCGTCCTTTAATCTTGTGAAATTATTTGAACAGTCTTCCGGTTCCGAAAATAGCAGGTCCATCTACTTTCATACCTGCATGTATACAGGGTTACGCATATAGACCGTACTAAGCCAAAAGGAGGTAATTGTACTCATCATTATGAACAACTTATAGGTATTATTGGACCAACACTAAAATCGCGAAAAATAATATTGCTGTTACATACATTTTTTCGAGTGTCAATTACCATTTTCTATGGAGCAGCTGATATTTTTTTCATATTTTCAGGGTTGGTCCTATAGTAAAAGTTGTTTATAATAATGAGTACAATAACTTCCTTTTGGCTTAGGTAGTACAGTCTATATGCGTAAGCCTGTATATTGTACTCGGTAGTTTTTATAGCTCTAACAGCTGCGAGAAATATTGTAAGAATTATACATTATAAAACCGACCAAGTGCGAGTCAGACACGCACATCGACCAACTTGTAGAGGTATGTAAATTTATTACTTTAATTCATAAACTATGAAATCACCGAACATTGCTCATACGAAAAGATAAACAGAAAGACTTTCTAAGTATGCTTTACCTGGATAAACTGGATTGAATGACTAACTTAACTTTGCCTTTGGAAAATTGTTGTCACATACATCGACGGTCGCAGCCAGTTAAGCAAACAAGGACACGGACTTTTTCCATGGTGAATAAATCTGTTTATAAAAAAAACCTGGATTGGAAACTGGCTCTCAAACGTGACCGGCGGAACACACCGTTAGTTGCTAGAATCATAAAAGGTTTGAGCTTCAAAAACCACCTCCAATCTTGAATTTGACGTCGTTAAATCACGCCAGGAACGCTGGAAAATTGAAAATTTTACGCAAAGATCTTACATTTTCCGATAAGCAGTCTCCAGATTGGGAGGTATCGTAAGATTCGGTGGAGTTAGCACATCTATAGTAACAGTTACCTATCTCGCAACAGTGATATACATTAAAATAAATTAATAAAATAAATATTCGGGACGTTTTTGTACATACGGGCACCTGACCCCAAACTAAGCAAAGCTTGTAATATGGCTGCCAAAGACTGATATACTTGCATTTTATTTTATTTAACATTAAAAACTAAAGTAGGGGTTTTATTTATGTTACACGGGAATTACTCACGTAAGATTAAGCCGGTTACTCCGACTATAGTTTCAACCGCATTAGACGGCCTTTTTCAAGGTGAATGCGCGCGCGCGGCTGCATCTCGCTTTGCACTGAGTCTAATGCGGTTGAAACTATAGTCGGAGTAACCGGCTTAATCTTACGTGAGTAATTCCCGTGTAACATAAATAAAATGTGTGAAAACCACGTCAGTTTCAATAATAAAGTAGGGGTCTCCATGGAACTAACGTATTTTTGTGTTTGCTCTAATGTAAAAAATGGTACAAGCGTCAAACTTGGGATGATTATAGTACACACTCTAAAGTATAACAGCAAATAATCAATAATGACCAAGTGCGAGTCAGTGACAAATTTCTGTCCACCACCAAGTTAAGCAACGTCGGGTGCGGTCGGTTTTGGGTGATGTTGTCCTTTTGCACTACTTTCTGTATTTTGTGGTGATAAGGAACCTCAGTGTGCGAGCCCGACTTGCACTTAGCCTCATTATTTCTAGTTAGTTACAAGTGAAACTAATATAAAGCTTGTAAAAGGCCATATGTTGAGTAGGTATGAAGATTCATTACTGCATATTTTTTTCATACGGCAGCCATCGTAAAGTTAGAAGGATGATCTTGGAGAGCAGATTGTAAGCGGCGCACTTCTGGGACACCTCGTTGTAAGGAAGGTTTGATGGCTTTAATCAGAGCATCTCCTGAAGGCTTTCCATCATTTTTGTCTATGGGAAGTGAAGGAAAACCATTTTTGAAGAAAATATAGTACTTTCTTCAAACACGATTGGATTTTGACTTTTTCTTTGTTTATTCCTTTTCTCTAGGCCTTTTCTCAGAGATGGGCCCTATAATTCACCGTACTGGCCCAGTGCAAGTTGGTGAATTCTTTGTACTTTTGAGGGTCTTGGACATACCGGTTTCCTCGCGATGTTTTCTTTCACCGTTGCTGAGTGATAGCATCGAAACAGCACATAATTTATTGAGGCACTAGATAAGTAATTGGTGCAGGGCTGAGGATTGAACCGGGTGCCATCAGATTGTTAAGCGCACATGCTTCCGCCCGGCCACCATCGCTCTCTCAGTAATAGATGTGCATACAAAGGGATTCAAATCGATTTTGAACCTTTCCTTTTGAAATCAGTTAATGGGCTGCCTGAATGGGTGTTCCCCGATGGTTACAATCTGCATGGGTGTCTTCGAATCACGAGTGAATCGGTTTGTTCTAGACAAGCGTGTTCCAAAGTAGACCGCATCATTGCTTAACATCAGACGTGATGGTGGTCAAACGCAAGCCTATTATTTATTAAAAAAAGGTATAAAATTTACAAAGTATTTTGTTTAATTTTCTAAAGCCTAATCTTCATAGCTACCGCTACGGACTTCATTTAAAGAAACATTAATTACAAGTAGGTGTCCGGGTAACGAACCGGCTAACCGGGTCGAGTGCCGGATACGAGATACGCGACTGCCTTATATCCGGACTGCGCGGCGTAACTCGGCGACGTAGGCCGGTGGTACAAAACATAGAAGATACCTAATGATGGTAGCCAGTCAAAACCCAACCAGAAAAAAAAACCAGCCAAGTTCTTACGTACCACCACAAAACACAATAAATATAAATTTAAAATCCGTCTTCAAATTAGAAAGATTCGGTGAAAGAAATGATAAGGTCAACAAACGTATTTTTAAACGTAATTTAGTATTTGCTCAAATGTAAAAACAGTAATACATACACGCTTTAAACTTGGCATAATATATACTCCAACGTATAACAAAAAATTATAAATAATGGCCAAGTGCGAGTCGATGATAAATTTCTGTTCACTACCAAGTTAAGCAACGAGAGGCGCGGCCTGTACTTGTTAGGTGACCGCCTGGAAGTTGTCTTTTTGTGCTACTTTCTGTATTTTGTGGTGGTACGAAACCCTCAGTACGCGAACCGACTCAAACTTGGCCGGTTTATTTATGTAACTTGATCGAGAGTGTTTTTAGATAATTATGAAATACAAAAACTGTTTGAAGATTATCAGTATTTTTTTTTTACTTATAATTAGGGTTACGCTTGGCCGCCAACTCGCCTTCGCTTAACATCGGAACCCCAGACCGGCTCTTATAACGGGGGTATAAAAATAAAAACAATTTATTCGTCGTCATAAATCGCTTTCCGTTTAAAGTTAACACCAAGCCAAAAAGCTTACAAACCTACCTTGTGGCAAGTCACGGGTTAAAATTGGGGTTGAAAAAGGTTACGTTATGCATCGCACTCGGTGGGATGATTCGAGCTTCGACCCCTACTTTTATGATTCCCAAATCAAAGTTAGATTAGGCTTTGAAGAGGTTCTTTATTGGATCTTGGATTGTTTAATGGATGATTCGGTGCCTCCCAAATATGATATTGAAGTAAATTATGATTCGTTTTCAAAGGGCTTATACATCAAAGATGAGTGGAGATGTATACGATACGTTTTTAACGAAATGATAGCTCAGTGAAAAGCGCTGATGAATACCATGTAGAAATAAGTCATCATTATCATTTCAGCTATAGTATTTCACCTTTATTATGCGAACTGCTAGTCTGTGGAATGTGCTGCCTGAATGGGTGTTCCCCGATAGCCGTTAGTAACAATATGGGTGTCTTCAAGTTGAGAGTGAATCGGTTTCTTCTAGGCAAGCGTGCTTCACCGTAGACCGCATCGTCGCTTTGAATCAGGCGATTTGGCGGTCAAACGCAAGCCTATTTGTAAATAAATTAATAAAAAATAGGTTGTTAACAAAAGCCAGCCAAGTGCGAGTCGGGCTCGCGCACTGAGGGTTCCATACCACCACAAATTTCAATAACGACACGTATTACCGTTTTTACATTAGAGCTAATACAAAAATACGTAAAAAAATACGTTTGTTGTATGAGGACTCCCCTTTTGTTTTTAATTTTTGTTTTTTTTTCTATATTTTTTAGTTAATCCGCCGTAACATTACATATTTTGAGAGAATTTCTATTACCCATTACGGTTCGAAAAATACAGACGTTTAAAGGTAGGACAGACGGACAGACAAACAAACAACGTAGGCTTAGTAATAGGGTCCCGTTTTTACCCTTTGGGTACGACGGAACCCTAAAAAACAAGAACAACACGAAAGAAGAAACAAAACAAGCACAAATTGAAATAAAAGATGATAAAAATCAAACGGCTGAACCGATATCAATGAATCATAGCTAAGAACACAGTGGCTCACAGTTCAACCAAAAAATATATTGAAATCGGTTCCACCGTTTGGGAGCTACGATGCCACAGACAGATATATACAGACATTAAACTTGTAACACCCCTCTATTTGCGTCGGGGGTAAAAACACATGACTGCTAACTTGGTCTGGCGTACAGACCGTAAATAGGTCTGTGGTCTGGCGTATCTCAAGGAACAAACTAAAGCGATCTGCCTTCTGACAGAGAGCAAGTTCTAATCTCCAATGCAGATCTATTCTACGAACTCTAGATTCTGAGATAGAACAGTGATTTCTGACACAAACTTGGATTGTAGCGCTCGTGGTGTAGCTCAGGCCTCGTCCTACGTGAGATTACGCGACGCGTTGCTATGTGACGCGACACATTGCGAACAAAATCAAAATCAGATACGAAATATCATACATTAATTAGAATATTGATTTCATAGGTACTCGCGATTATCACTCACTTTAATTAAACACTTGAGTCTATACTTCGTGTTTCCTCTATCTCGCTCGCGCATTTAACATTTTTGAAGATTACATTGAATAAATTGATGTAAAATATAAGCAAAACGAATAAATAAAAGAATGTTATAAAATTTTATTGTTTTTTAAATTTTTATTGTTTAATAATACTTGCTTTTGACCGCCAACTCGCCTGATGTTAAGCGATGATGCGGTCTACGGTGGAGTACGCTTGCTTAGAAGAAACCGATTCACTCGTGATTTGAAGATTGTAACTATCGGGGAACATCCATTCAGGCAGCAGACATTAATTCCACAGACTAGCAGTTCGCATAATAAAAGTGAAATCAAAGCGCTTCGTACGGGTTTTCGGAATATCAACCATTATTTATTTATATGACACGGGAATTACTCACGTGAGATTAAGCCGATCACTCCGACTATAGTTTCAACCGCATTAGGCAGTCTTTTTCAAGGTGAACCGGTGATCGGCTTAATCTTACGTGAGTAATTCCCGTGTAATATAAATAAAATGTGTGAAAACCACGTCAGTTTCTATAATATAATGTTATAAAAGTTCAGTAAAAAATATTCACTTTGATTTAATCAAGTTTGAATATAAATTCCCCCGAACGAACCCGAAACGCTATTACGTCGTACGTACATTTAAACACGATCTAATATCAATAACTATTTGCTACAACGGTCCGATCGCACTTTGATTAGTGATTAGAGCGAGTGTTTATTGATTAGTACCTAATTATTGTGAGTGATTAAAGCATACACACGCACTAAACGTGGTGGTACGGAACGCTCAGTGCAGGAGCCTGACTCGCACATGGCCAGTTTATTCAAGTTTGTAGCAAAGGCGGCAAACAGGCTGAATAAACATGCATAAAATGATCGTTTACTTCCAGAGCATAACAGCAATGACGTCATAGTGACGTCATAGACTAGACTAGTGGTTATTGGCGTCTATGTAAGTGTCCCAAGTGCAATTATAGGATGGAAAGTGCAGCTGAAGTGAATGTCAGCCTGTATTACTGTATATGTGAACGATTAATTGACGTTGCTTTTTAGGGTTCCGTAGCCAAAGAGTAAAAACGGGACCCTATTACTCAGCCTACATTGTCTGTCTGTCCATCTTATCTTTAAACGGCTGGACCTTTCGAACCAAAACAGCCAGTTGACATTTTCACAGAATATGAAATGTTTCGGCGAATTAACTAAAAAAAGAATAAAAAAAGTCAAAAACGGAAGGCATACAACATACAACAAACGTATATTTTTTTACGTACCTATTATTGTATTAGCTTTAATGTAAAAATGGTAACACGTACAATAGTCAATTCTGGCATGATTATAGTACACACTCTAAAGTATAACAAAAAAATATATGGCCGAGTGCGAGTCGGTGACAATTTTCTGTTCACTACCAAGTTATAACTGGTAATTTCGTTATTGAATTTTGTGGTTGTACGGAACCCTCAGAGGGCGAGCTTGACTCACACTTGGCTGGTTTATTGTCCTTTCTGGTTTCCACACTGCGCTTTATTATTATGCAGGCATGTTGGAATTGTAACTTTCGCACTAGCATTCACAAGACACAAACTAAAGTAGATTGTACATTGATACACAAGGGATGTAATTGATACACACACGAGATAAGTTGGCGCCCGACGAGTGAAGTGAGAAGGGCGCTGATAGTTTGAGGATGTAAAATATCACCTACATCATTATCAGCCAGAAGACGTCCACTGCTGAACATAGGCCTCCTCTTTTAACGACATCTGCATCTGCCTGCCATCTGCATCCATTAGATGCCCGCAACATTCACGATGTCGTCGGTCCATCTAGTAGGAGGCCTACCTACGCTGCGTCTTCCGGTTCGTGGTCTCCACTCAAGAACTTTTTTCCCCATCGGTTATTGGTTTTTCGAGCGATGTGGACTGCCCATTGCCACTTCAACTTTTAACGGCTATGTCGATGACTCTGGTTCTTTAGCGAATATCCACGTTCCGGATTATATCGCGCAAAGAAACTCTGAGTTTAGCTCTCTCCATTGCCCGCTGTGTGACTCTGAGTTTTTCCAAAAGGCCAACAGTTAAAGACCACGTCTCTGAACCATTATGTTATCACAAAATGTCACCTACACACGTGTATAAATAATCAACTTTTTTCATCACTAGTGTAAGGTAAAACAAAAAACAGAATAATCAGTTTCATTTTTAATTTCCCGCAAAAAAGAGCTGTTAATTTCATTTCACAGAGTAAAAGTTTCGGACATGTTACGGACTTACATGGTCAAAGAAAAGTAATCTCACTGAATTTTTGACATGCTTTAAGTTCGATTTTTTATACCTCCTTGGGCAAATAAATATTTACCGCCCGCATCTAGAGTCATCCATGATCCACTTCCCGAGCGCTAGTGATGTTTTTTTTTAATTTCTTTGTTTTACATGTTTTAAAATTAACGAAATCAAAATCAATCAAAAAATATAAGTTATATTTCTCACCCTTACTTGATCACGTAATCCACCTTTTAGGAAACAATACAATAAGACGACATGTTTTTTTCACGTTAACGCTAAAACTCCCACAAAAATACCTTTATCTGGTTGGTTCTTGAGATCTAACGGATACAGAATTAGTAGTATTGGTAATTTCAAGTGTCTGGAATCCGCGCAATTAAAACTTGTTCTGCCGAGCGACTTGCAAGGCTGTCGCGGACTTGTTACGTTGACAGCTTGTTACCTCTCAACTTGTTATAGTTATTCTGTTTAGTAAGCGTTTTACCTACAGATTTTTGTTATGGTTTTCTTTTCGCTTGAGAGGATTCTAACGTCGTACGTCAAGTATTGAAATATTTCCAAGTTTTACTAGATATCGTCAAACAAGTCATAGTAACGCTTTAATCATAAGACACGGGAATTACACACGTATGATTAAGCCGGTTACTTCAACTATAGTTTCAACCGCGTTCGGAGCGAGACGTAGCCACGCGTTCGCAATCACCTTGAAAAAGACCGACGAATGCGGTTGAAACTATAGTCGGAGTAACCGGCTTCATACGTGAGTAATACCCGCAAAGAGAAGTATAATATACGGGGGATTCCCGTGTCATATAAATAAAATGTGTGAAAACCACGTCAGTTTCCGTAATAAGTCATAGTAACAGTCAGAGTCAAGCAAAGTAGGTAAGTGACTTGACCGTTCAAGTCAAAGTCATACCTACGTAAAGCGGTGGAGACTTTACTACAGGTTCCTATGGGGTTTTGGAAACAACCTGAAAATACATGTTCTACCTTATTATATCAGGCCCACACTTGAGCACATTCACGAATACTTATTTAATAAAAATCCACCATTATTACACTTTAAGAGTTGTAAATGCACAAAGTTTAGGAGAATAATACAATGAGGCAATATGTTTTTTTCCACGTTGGCGCTAAAAACTTTTTAAACACAATCTGTACGTACAATCTGTACGTCTAAAATACTATTTTTCAAACTTTTCTGGTGAAATATGCGAATTTCGCGGTTCCGTAGTAAACCCAAAATAAGAGAAACATTTCTCAAAGTGCTGGCAACATTTGAAAATAATATTACAAACGAGATAAAAGGTATTCCTCATGGAGGTAAAAATAATGAGCATTAAACCACAGAGTGAATTTTCCTCAAAACGTCAAGATGTCTCGGACAATGTACGAATAATATTTAATTTTGTGTTTTTAGTGTTGTCAAAAATTTGTGAGAGTTCGAGATGTGGTCCTTAATTGTTGGCCTTTTGGAAAAACTCAGTCACACAGCGGGCAATGGAGAAAGCAATGCTTTGAGTTTTTTTCCGCGATAGAATCCGGAGCGTGGATATTCGCCAAAAATCCTAAGTCACTGACATAGCTGTTGAAATTTGCAGGTTGAAGTGGCAATGGGCAAGCCACATCGCCGATAACCAATGGGAAGAATGGTTCTTGAGTGGAGACCACGAACCGAAAGACGCAGCGTAGGTAGGCCTCCCACTAGATGGACCGACGACGAGAGAGCCGCAGGCTGTGGTTCAGTGTGGAGGTTAAAGGGGGAAGCCTATGTTCAGCAGTGAACGTCTTCTGGTTGATGATGATGAAAAATTTGGGAGTGAATTCTTTGCCACAACGCATATACTTAGCGCATATAGAATGCGTATTTACGCGTACGCGTCCAGCGCCAGCGTTGCGTACTGCTAGCGCCGGCGCTCTGTTTGACAGTATAATACCGTCATGGTACAACACAATTTGGTGCTATAGCATGGCGTCACGCTAGCGCTTTGACGAGCGTTACGTACGCATTCTATTTGGCGAAGCCTTAAAACTGTGTCCGCAAGACCTATACGATTGGTCACGCCATTCGTCTGCATTCTGTGCTGGTGGTTTCGGATTCGATTCCCAGCCAGGTAGATTATATTTGCTCCGATGTTCTAATGTGTATGTTACTAGTGATGTAATGAATATAATTTTCCAACACAGCTCACGCTAACGCAGCAGACAGGGTTCCTCTTTTATTTTGTGCTTCTTATGTAACAATAAATAAATTTTGTATTTTGTATTTGTATTTTTAAAGCATTAGAAAATATCACCGGCAATATTCGCGAATGCGAAACATCCAGTTTCTAAATCTTTATTGCAGTTTCTGAAAATAAAACGGCCAAATGCGAGTCGGGCTCGCGCACTGAGGGTCTCGCATCACATAAATGATTAACTACTAAAGTACTGGACCGATTGGGCAATTATTTTATGTTCTTAATAGTTTGAACAGGGTTTTAAAAAAGATGCCCGGAAAATGGGAAAATTTGGCAGTGCTTTTTTCTATGGGATTTTTGTTATAACTCAAACCAATTTATTTGAATTTAGACAGGACAACGTCTGTCGGGTCGGGTTAGCTAGTTAAAATACAAATATTACTCTTCCCATCCCTAATTCCGTAAGCTCTTAAAAAATAAGACCGTTCTGAATGAAGAGAAAAATATGAAAAGGTTGTCTTTCTAGGAATTCATTTCATTTGCTGACTTCTGAATCAATTTGCATGAAATTGCGGGAAAGGAAACAAGATTGATGACTTATATCGATTTGAACTTTATTTTTACAGCATTGCGTGTTTGGCTGCCGTTCTTACCCGACAGCGTAAAGCTAGTCTAAGTTCTGGGGATTTATGCCCTGGGCAAGGTTCGTCAAAACAAGATGTCGACTATCACCAATACCACAGAAAAGAAAATTCTTCTCTTTTTCTCTGACTAATACACGTAGATTGGGAATAAAAAAATAATTCGGACTGCCAGAGTGGGCACAAAAAAAAGAAACCGCTTTATGGTTGGTATTCCGAAAACCCGAACGAAGCGCTTTGATTCCACTTTTATTATGCGAACTGCTAGTCTGTGGAATTCTCTGCCTGAATGGGTGCTCCCCGATAGTTACAATCTGGGTGTCTTCAAATCACGAGTGAATCCGTTTCATTTAGGCAAGCGTGCTCCACCGTAGACTGCATCATCGCGAGTTGGCGGTCAAGCGCAAGCCTATAATTTATTTTAAAAAAATGCTTAAGTGAGGTATCGTTGCATAGATATTTTTAATTGAAAATGAGATTTGATACATCCTTTTTTCCAATTTTATATGATTTTCCTGTGATGTATAACAGTCGAGTTTTCAAGACTTTTTTAAGACTTTACGTTTGTCTATTCCATGGAATGTTTTCGTATTTTCAACCGAATAAAAATATTGAGGTTCGTAAGTTAATGTTTTTAGGGTTCCGTAACAAAGGTTAATAACGGTACCCTATTACTGAGCCTACGCTGTCTGTCTGTTCGTCTGTCCGTCCTACTTTTAACGGCTGTATCTTTACCCTCACTGCGCGAGCCCGACTCGCACTTAGCCGGTTTTATTTTATTGGTGACAGGCTACTTGGATCTTGTATTACCTCTACACTAATGTTTGTGACTTTGTATGTTTGTACGAGGTAATCTTTGAAACAACTGAAGGAATACTGAAAATTATTTTACTGATAGAAAACTGCAACAACCCAAAATAGGTTATGTTTTATTCAACACACGGGTGGGTAATAGAGCGCAATAGCTATTGTATTAATAAAATAAAATAGAAATTATAATAAACATTATCAAAGAGTCAAATTCATTGAAATTTCGCTTACACATTCAAATTAACTTTCTTACAAACGAAGTCTAATATTACATCACCTTGATGACGTGTCACGCTACCATTGGCCCGCGCAAATTGTGTTTGGCGTCTGATTGGCAGAGACAACGTTGTTAGCCGCTGCCTTACAAAGTAAAATAGCACGTAAAATGCCTTATCCTCTTAGGTAGAGACGTTTATTTTAGGAACCTCGTACATTAAGAAACAAAACGATAAGAAAAGAAAAGAAACGGAACGGGAGAAAGCCATAACGTACGAAGTGTTTGGAAGTGTGCCTGGAAGATATCGCTTATAACGATAAAGCCGCCAACTGTTTCACTATTGTTTAAGTGGTTTTTGTCGTATGTACGTCATTTCTGGTGTAAACAATAAATAGTTACCAATCTTGATAGCCCCGTTGGTCCAGCTGGTAGTGAACCTGTCTTCTGAGCTAGGGGGCGTGGGTTCGATTCCCACCTAGGGCAAACATTATTGTGGTAAACATTTTTATTTGTTCTATATCTGGGTGTTAATATCTATTTAAGTATGTAGGTATTTAAAAATATATAATTGTAAGTATGTGTATATCAGTCTCTTGCAGCCACAGTAAAAGCTTTGCTAGGTTGGGGTCAGATGACCGTGTGTGCAAAAACGTCCCGAATATTTATTTATAATCGTGACTATATGTATATTGTCCAGCAGAGGGTATTGTTACGCCATAACACAGGTAACAAGGCTCCTCATCATGGAATATTTATGTAAGGAACAAACTATTTTAAATTTTTATGATCAACAACGTTTGTCGACACCAAATAAATATTTTAATGTTTTTTTTTCATTTTCATTTTCATTTATTTATTATTATTTAGTTGCAACCTATATGAAGATTACATGTAGATCTCACGATATTAAAGTAGGTATCACAATAATCCTGGTTGCGTTAAGCAACATTGTGGAGTCAATTACTTAGCCAGTTGTTAGGTTAGCTTTCCAGTGACCTGGCAACTAACGTAACGACTAACAGCCACGTGGGCTGCGTACTAACGCCGTAAAGCCTAACGACGCGTGCAAAGGTCACTCGCTCGTTCATAATGAGGTTCACTTCGTATTTAATAATGCAGAGTCATCTTACTTACTCCGCCAGCTCAGCGATCCGAAGTGGGTCTTGGCCTCCTATACGACAGAACGCTACCGGTCCAGGAGCCTTACGGCTATCTGTTTAGGTGATGGGAAAAGTTGCGCGACTGCATACCGTATCGGCTCGTTAAGGTTTAAGTTCAGGTGGTTTTCCGCACTGCGCTATTTCAGCGCTGTTTCGGGCCCGCGTTGAGTGGGCACATGATCATTGTTTTGTCCATACAAACGTATTCTCGTGTTTACTCCCTGGATAATACCGGTAGAACTGTGATTTATTTAATAAAATTTATCTCTTCTATTGTCATGCTTATATCATTTATTTTTTCTTAAACGTTAACTATTATAAGAAATATGAGCCTTTAAATATCCCAAAAATTGTTTTTTTACCGCCATGTTTAGATGTCTATCAAACAAATTTGACGAGTTTATAAAACAAAAATAAATGACAGAAGCTTAGTCCAATCCTTTAAACAACTATTAATTTAAAAAATAATGAAATCGGCCTATTTTTGAATGAGGAACCGGAAAATTACGAGACGATGATTTTGTACACTTTTCGTAGGTATAATCGATCCGAGCTGCAGTTGTCCCTATTGCGCTCTACGGGGAGAGCTTGAGGTCAGGGGAAAGCAATAGGTTTGCTAAATACCTATTCTTCAAATTTCTTGGCCGTGGTATGCCCTCTTAATAAGTAGCCGTAAGGCCTCTGGGGCCTTACGGACAACAGCTAATTGCAGCACCTAATCCGCTTAGTTGGAAAATCACGCGAACGTGAACCTTATCGCGCCCAGATACGGTTTGCGGTCGCGTGATTTTCCAACTGAGCGGATTAGGTGCCGCAATTAGCTGTTGTCCGTAAGGCCCCTGGTCTCGCGTTTCTCTCGCCATTGGGTGACTTGGTGCTCGCGCAAGGCCGACTCTACGATATCTAGGCCAGCCGATGAGCCGGCGGAACATTGGGAACTACAAGAGACGCCTTCTTGACATTACGTTTTCTATTGTTTTTATTTCCGTCCTGTTAAAATACAGTTGCACGACTTTACCCTGCCCTAACAAGGCAAGTTGGATAAAAGCTTGTAAAAAGTTATCACTGGAAATAAAACCGAATCTGAGTTTTTATAAAAAGCTACACTATTGCTTAGCATTGTGCTTGACTTTTTTAATACACGAGCAAAGCCGCTGGTTTTTTTTTTGTTAAATGTTTTCATGACCGTGGATTCAATGTCCTTTAGTCGTAATATTAAACATACATGTTTACATAGTATTAAAAGCGTCTTACAAGTCATACTCACAGTCAGAGTCAAGCTAAGTAAGTCACGGTCAAGTCAAACTCATGCCCCTGAAAACTGGTGGAGACTTTACAAGAGGCTCCTAAGGAGTTTCGAAAACAACACAAAAAGATATGTTTCACCTCGTTATATCACTTAACCGACCACTCTCGAGCACGTTTACGAGCACTTAATAAATAATAATTCACCATTTACTACACATTAACACTCGAAAATACACAAGTTTAGGAAAATAATCCAACGAGCCGACATGTTTTTTTACCACGTTAGCGCCAAAAAAAAAAACCGCTGGTAAAAGGCTAGTATTACCATACGATGTTCTTATTTGAAAACAATAAGTGTAGACTATCCTTTAGGGCTTTTTCTGTCTGGTGGGGGCGTTTTCGCTGACAGTCTCAGCTTGTATTTATTTAGGGTTCCTTGCACACGTCATGATAATACGAAACGTTTGTTCTCGTATTTAGGGCTTTATTGAAGCTTGAAAATTGAGTCAGGAAAGTGGGTGTAAAGATTGCCAGAAAGAATATTGGATTAGATATTAAAATTATTGCTTTGAATATATATTTTTTGAGCTATTTGACTTATTGTAAAAGACCAACAATTAATAATATTTGTATGGGAATAAAATTAATGTTATACTACTTTACATAGCAATAGGCTTGTTTTTGACCGCCAACTCGCCTGACTAACTACTTGCACGAATGTGTATTTTATTTTTATTTATTAAGGAACAGTAAATAGCCATATTATAAAATGTATAATAATGTGGATAGATTAACAAACTTAATTTACTTACAGAATTATATAAGTTTACAACTAGAAGTAGCAAATTTGCAAAAAATAATATTTAAAAATACATGTATTTTTGAAGTGAAACTTCTTATGCGACTTCCAACAAGGTTGCGTTAAACGTTTAACGCTACCATGGAGGGGGAATAGAAAGAGACAGAGCGAGAGTTTTAGATGCCATCTATGAGGAAATTTTGAAACTTGTACATCCTTCTCATAGTTTATTAGTTTAGGGGAAAGGTGTATATAATGATTCCTCTAGGTCAAATGTTCATTAGCAATCGTTCCCCGCAGTCGTTTTAGTCGTCTTGACGAAGTATCCTGGCGATGCGAGTGTCGTGGGTCGTCGCAGAACAAATAAACTAAAAGTGGTGAGTCAAAAAAACAATTTATGGTTACTTCCTTGGTAGTGGTTTTTGCTACATGGCGGTTTCATAACTGGTTAATATTGACATTTAATATGAGTTTGGGTATGTTTTTTCGTTCACGTGGTGAATTTAAAGTTATTTTTTTTACCGATGAATGCAAACATTGCACTTGGGATCAAATTATAGGGATCGTTTCCAGTCAGTATAAAATGATCCCAAGGATCGGGTATTTCCTGTTGACCTAGATTTCTAGATTCATGAAATTTGGAAAGAGGCAAGGCCTTTCAGCATATATAAAGAAAAAAATCAGAAAATTGTAAATGTGAAGTTATATTTTATAAAAATTATTGTTTTGTTATTACAAACTTACATTTTGTAGTTGGTATGTATGGTAGAACCTTATTATCCACTGCAAAGTTAAGTTTGTCTTTCAATATTTAAACTTTTTTTTTTTGGAATCGTGCTCTAATTTTACCGCTCAACGGAACCCTCAGAGCGCGAGTCCTACTCGTACTTGTCCGGTTTTTTAACCTAAAACTACTAATGAGAAAATTTTTAAAGTTCAAAATGATCCCGGGGATCATTTTACACACCCCAGGTGTTTAAAATGATCCTTTAGTAAACTTCTGAGAAATAGTAAATAATTCCAATAATATACGTATTTCTGAAAGAAATAGTACGCCAATAATACAACACTGAAATATATTAACTAATTCTAATTTAACAATTTATGTAACTGTGATGTCTATAAAATGTTTTTTTCCTTAGAGGGATCATTATAGACACCTTTCCCCTACTAATATTTGCATAGATGGCAGAACATGCGACTTCCAACAAGGTTGCGTTAAACGTTTAACGCTATCATGGAGGGGGTATGAAAGCACTGTTGCGTTAAACGTTCAACGCTTCTGGGGAGGGGGAATAGAAAGAGACAGAGCGAGAGTTTTCCTTCTTCCGCGCGGAGGGACTCCACGCACATTTTTTTTAAATAAGCCCTAAAACACAAACATTAAATATGTATGCTTTTATAAAGTACAAACAACTATTAATTATCATAATAATAATAGTATTGTTTCAAAATATGTACTAAAGTTACGAGGAGAGCTTTTGAAGTACTGCTGCTTTAAATTTACCGGCAGTGTAAGTAAAAATGACGATATTTTGATATGAGTCATTAAACGATTCCACTATCTGACGAGTAGGAATGCGCGGTCCAGCGTTTGAGCGGCATTTGCCCAATACAAATAAGCGCCTTGCGCGCACCTCCCGTTTGTAAATTATTAAAGGTACCTACAACATAACATATGATACCGTATAAGTTAGCCTATGATATACTGGACAAATCTGACAAAACCTTGCATTTTAAAATCTGGCGACCCATTTTTGGTTACAGAAGGTTAAATAAAACAGATTTAACATTGAAAGTACTTCCGTAAATACAACGAAAAAATCCTTCTGGGCTATGGGTAAAAAGTAACCTCTGCCTATTTTTACCCCAAAAATAAATGTTCCTTTAGAGTTGCGGTTGAAATCGTCGAGCGCAGCTAATCAGCTTA
Organism: Agriopis marginaria; assembly: GCA_932305915.1. Lineage (NCBI taxonomy): Eukaryota > Metazoa > Arthropoda > Insecta > Lepidoptera > Geometridae > Agriopis > Agriopis marginaria. The sequence goes on along the minus strand of OW029914.1, from coordinate 10,391,322 downwards.
TTATAGTATTAGAATCAAATGAACCAATTATTGTTCGCAACCAGAGAAAGCCAAATTAAAAATTTGGTTCCGGGGGAAATGGAGCGCGAAATCTTTTGTACAGAACCCTTGTTAATGAAACGTATTCACGCATGACTTGTCTCCCTAATACCGGACTAACCCTTTTGTATCATCAAATGTACGTACTCGTAGTATGAGAAGTTAGAATATTTTTTTTCCTTACTCATACTCGGAAAGTAGGTCTGAAGCTGCCTGAGGAGCGGGTTGAAAGTAATACATTTCAGCCCTAGGGAGAATCACGTTTAACTGTCAGTGACAGTTGACAACAGACAGACACTCAAATTATTTAAAAAAAATGTTCTATTTTCACACTTGTATTGAACCATGTTAGTTAGCGCTCGCACGGCCTGAATTGCACTTTATTGCGTAGTAACAAGAGTCGCTACTTATTCAAATGATTTTGTGGAGTAAATTTTCTGTACTTGTACTAATATCGTATTCTGTGGTAACAGTGGCTGGTTTTAAACAACAGGAGAGTTGGTGTTCGAACGCGGAGTTATACCTTCTCCCACTACGTACCAAAGTTATACGCGATTAAAAAGTGACAGCTGTTAAAGTGACATTAGTCAAACGGCAGATGTCAATAACCGAGAAAAGATGAGATCTAGAAGGATCGATATGAGTTTTGGCGCCAACGTGAAATAACTGAAAGTCCTGGGGCTAAACGTCTACCTGGTTTAAGCGATTCTGCAGTGGAAGTACCGTTCTTTATCGATCGTCAAATTTGACAGTGTAAAATGCCATTTGATCAGTACTCGCAATAATCTATTATTTACATTTTATTGAATTTGACAATCGATAAAGAACGGTACTTGCACTGCTCTTTAGGTCTTTAGGTGATTGCGAAAAGTTACGTGACCGCCAACCGTATCTCTGCACGTTACGACCCCGCTTTAAATTGTAGCCGTAAGACCCCTGGATAATTCCCTTACTGGTGGACACAGTGTAGGTCAGCTAACCCCGCTGTATCATCGTGGATTTTCGCATTGCCCCAGTAATACCTGGTAGCTTTATTATTTGGAATGGGTTGCAGAGATTTTGGGGCGGACATTTTTGTCTTATATTGGACAGATAGCTGCTGTTGACAACGTTGTACTGTAATAGTTCTATGTTAGTTTAATTTAGTTACTAACTAGCAACCCACCCCCGCTTAGCACGGGTGTAATTCATGTGCGAAGCCGGGGCGGGTCGCTAGTGATATATATATATAAACCTTCCGTGAAAATGTATCTAACTGATGGTGAAAACCGCATCAAAATCCATTGCGCGTTTTAGGAGTTAACGATCATACAGACAGACAGACGCGGAAAGCGACTTTTATTTATACTATGTAGAGAAGAGAAAGAGAAGAGATGTTTCATTATGGAAACTGACGTAGTTTACACCTTGAAAAAGACCGCCTAATGCGGTTGAAACTATAGTCGGAGTAAACGGCTTAATCTTACGTGAGTAATTCCCGTGTAATATAAATTAAAATATGTAGAGATGATTGTATTTTTATATACAGGGTTACGCACATAGACTGTACTAAGCCGAAAGGAAGTATTTGTACTCATCATTATGAACTACTTTTACTATGGGACCAACCCTGAAAATACGAAAAAAAATTATCAGCTGTTATATAGAAAATGGTCATTGACACTCGACAAAATGTATGGAACAGCAATATTATTTTTCGCTTTTTTAGGGTTGGTCCCATAGTAAAAGTTGTTCATAATGATGAATACAATGCCCTCCTTTCGGATCAGTATAGACTGAGTATACACTTAAGACTTATAGACTTACTGTGATATTTATTTAGAGTTAAAACAATTATTATATTTAGCTTCTGTAGTTTGACCCATATTTTAGTCTCGCAAAGATGAAATTACAAATAGGACAACTAAAATCTCATCAAGATTCCATTGTTATTTTTATGAACACAGTTATGGGGTGTTCTTTTAGGTGACGGACATATTCGAAGATATTATAATGTATTTATCATTATAAACACCTTTACTTTGAAATAGCAAATAAATATTAGCTAAAACACTGTTTTAAACAGCTATCACGGTTGTTCACTAAAGATAAAGGTTGTTCACGGTTGTCTACAACCTTACCATGGTAAATATCCCGTAAATAAACATATAATTTTAAATATTAGCTGTCCCAAACAACTCGTTGCGATGCTGGCCGAGCCGTAACATGTGGCTTTACAATCTGACGGCATCCGGTTCGACCAATGACTTAAGATCGCTCAAAAACGGCGAAGGAGAAAACATCGCGAGGAAACTGTCCAAGAACCTCAAAAGTTCAAAGACATATGACATTCCCAAACGTACATTGGGCCAGCATGGTGGATTAGGGTCCATCATCTCTCTCTGAGACTTCACCTGTTCCATAGCAAACAGTCATTGACACTAGACAAAATGTACCGAACAGCTGTTTGTGCCATAGTATAAAAAATGTTACTGAGACGTGGTCCTTAACTGTTGGCTTTTTGGTAAAACTCAGAGTCACACAATGGGCAATGGAGAGAGCTTTGCTCGGAGTTTCTTTGCGCGATAAAATCCGAAACGTAGATATTCGCCAAAGTACCAGAGTCACCACTTCCTCCAATTTCCCTGGGAGTAGTGTCTCCCAGAGCCCAGCCTCAGCAAAGGGATTCGTCCCGACGCCGTTCTCCTTACCTCTACCACTAGGTAGAGGAAGACGACCTACCTACCAGAGTCACCGACATAGCTGTTAAAATTTGCAAGTGGAAGTGGCAATGGCAAAGGCCACATCGCTCGAAGAACCGATAACCGATGGGGAAGAAAGGTTCTTGAGTCGAGACCACGAACCGGAAGACGCAGCGTAGGGAGGCCTCCCACTAGATGGACCGACGACATTGTGAGAGTAGATGCAAAAGGCAGGCTATCGTTCAGTGTGGAGGTTAAAGGGGGAGGCCTATGTTCAGCAGTGGACGTCTTCTGGCTGATGATGATGATAAAATATGTAATTTTTATTTTACTTTATAAATAATAGGCTTTCGTTTGTCCACCATCACACCTGATGTTAAGCGATGATGCGGTCTATGTTGGAACACGTTTGCCTAGAAGAAACCGATTCACTCGTGATTTGAAGATGCCCAAATTGTAACCATCGGGGAACACCCATTCAGGCAGCGCATTCCACAGACTAGCAGTTCGCACAATAAATGTGGAATCAAAGCGCTTCGTACGAGTTTTCGGAATATCAACCATAAACCGGTGACTGAATAATGAGTATAACCCCTTTCTGCTTATTATATCCTTTCGCGTAACCCTGTGCGCTCAGAAGTATTAGAATCACCGTTTTTTGTAACCCTGTATACAAAATTGTAGTATTCCCGCAATGCACTAAATCTTCTCTAACTGACGTTGATAGACATTAGTCAGTCAGACTTGTCAGTTAGACTGTCTGTTCAGGAAATATGCTTGATGCAGTCTCGGGTGTGGTATTCCAAAGCTGTGCCAATGGTTGTTTTTATACGGGATGTATCCCTAGACGACGCATATATTCAATGATATTATTGTATTGTACCTTAGACACAACTATGATTGTACTCATAATTATAACCAACTTGGGGACTTTGGGACAAACACTGAAAAAAAAAACAGTACAAGTTTTGATAGTATTCGAAAAAAAAATCGTTTTCGTATTGTTCCATACATTACTGGGTTAAAAGGTATTCTAAAACTTTTTTCGTATTATAGTGAAGCAATCTATACCGCCGATTATTACAGATTTTAGTTCTTCCACGTTTCCGATAGAGGGCTTTACTAAAATGTATGGAACAAGAATGTTTCGAAAACTATCAAATCTGGTACTAAGCGTACTGGTGCACCATCCAAAAAAAACATTAACACTCAATGAAGTGTTTCATCATACATAAAACAATTCAGCCTATCGTGTTCCCACTGCTAGGACACAGCCCTTCTTTCAGAGAGAGATGATGGGCCGTAATTTTTTTTATGCCCTAGGTGGCAAACAAGCTGACCAGCCGCCTGGTGGTAAGCAGTCACCGTCGCCTATGAATACTTGTAACATCAGATGCATCACAAATTCCTTGCCGACCCTTAAGGACTGTATTAACTCGCCGTTTGAAGAACCCCATGTTGTAGCATCTCGGAATCACCGCGGAAGGCCACCATATTGGCTATTTGCAGTGTATATGTATATCTATAATATCTTCTGTATTTTTATTATAAAAAAGCGAAATTCATACATTCACTCACTGACTCATCACGAAATTTCGAAAACTACTTGACCTACGAAAGAAGGGTAAGAAAGGATTTTGTGAAAAGGCCGAAGGAACATTTTCCGGCCATTTGCCGAAACATTTGCCGGCTACATGTAATTTGGTATTCAGATTAACAAAATAAATAAATAAATAAATATTCGGGACATTTTTCACACACGGCCTTCTGACCCCAAACTAAGCAAAGCTTGTGATATGGCTGCCAGAGACTGATATACATACATATATAGTTTTAAATACATACTTAAATAGATATTAACAACCAGATATAGAACAAACACAAATGTTCATCACATAAATGTTTGTCCTAGGTGGGAATCGAACCCACGCCCCCAAGCTCAGAAGGCAGGGTCACTACCAACTGGACCAACGGGCTAACAGGTCAAAATAAATAAATACTGTTATAATTTTTTTACATAAAGAATGGATTGAGGAGGTGAAATTGGAGTTTAAACTTGTGTTGCAAGTTATGCAACTACGAACTTATAATTTGGCAAGTAGGTTCCAAATGAGGTGTAGACAACTAAGAAATTATTTTGTGAAATGATTAAAAGAGGGTTGAAAGTCTACGCGTACGAAGTCGCGGGTAACGGCTAGTACCTAATATATATTATTTGTATTATGTATTATATATTAAACGACATTATAAATAATAATATAGAAATTGCCATTTTTATTCCAAAAATTTCACATTATATTAGGTCAGTAAAAGATATTCTCTATACCAAGTTCGTCAGGTCCGTCAGATCAGACACAACCACTGGGTTGAGTCTGGCTGCTCCAAACACATCCGATGCATAGCATACTCGTGCAGAGTGCGCACACCCGCGACACTTGTAGCGGTAGTGTGCGCTCTGCAGGTTTATGCACAGATTGTATATACCTCATTCATGTCTGCTCATTTTGTTTTTATGTTTACACATATTTTTAAGTTACAATCCAGATCTGGACCTATAATAGATGTAATGTTTTGTAAGATTGTAATTTGTGTTGTGTATATAATAAATAAATAAATAAAAAAATTCCTATACCTAATTTTTTTTAAAAATAATAAAGTATAATAAACCAGCCAAGTGCAGGTCGGGCTCGCGCACTGAGGGTTCCGTACCACAACAAATTTCAATAACGAAATTACCAGTTATAGCTTGTTAATGAACAGAAACTTGCCACCGACTCGCACTTGGCCATTATTTATTATTTATTGTTATACTTTAGACTGTGTACTATAATCATGCCAAATTTCACGCTTGTACGTGTTACCATTTTTACATTAGAGCTAATTCACAGTATTGAAAGTGTTTGCAGTTCTGCAGTTTAAAATGTTTAATTTCAATGTGTAATAATATTAAAAAATTTGCGAAAATGTAAGAAATCATTACTAATAAGTAGGTAAGATATTTTATGATTATTATAATTATAAATTTTGGCTTAATTAATGGCTTAACTCTGATCTTCTGGGAGTGGGGAAGGGCTCTCGTTTGGGACGCTACATGCGTCCCGAGCCGAAGAAAGAATGGGCTTGTTTCTCGAAAAACGAGCAACGAGCCCATTCTCACCTCAGGGGGACAATTCACCTTCCTTTTTGATGTCGGTTAAAAATTGTATAGCAATATAAACTAATAAACAACTGCAGGAAGTGCACTACCGCTGATATAATGCAGACAGATTTCCTGCTTATAATCTAAATAATAAATGTATTATATTTTTATTAAAAAACAGAGTGATTATTGTTCCACAGAATAATTTTCTTCCGAAGATCTACTGACTCATTATACTTATATAATAAACCAACTGTTGCTCACGACTTCGTACGTGTATGAACATTTTTTCTATAATAATTCTCAATCTCCATTAACCCCCCCCCCCTTGATACAGCTAACTGACCCCCTACACCTCAACATTTTCCTATAATAATTCTCAATCTCCATTAGCCCCCCCCCATCCTTCATACAGCTAACTGACCCCCTACACCTCAAAAAGAATCTAACTGCCTTTCACCTTTGTATGGCAAGGTTTCGAGATTTCGTGATAATCGTCAGTAAGTAAGTCAGTATTATATTTGTAATAATTGTACATCTTTATATGTATTTACAGGATTTTTGGTAGAGGGTTAGACAAACTTAACGAGCATGTTCGCGAACCCATTTAAAATACAACTGGGCAGAAAAAGTTGGTGTATACATTTCGGAGAGTGTGCATCGGATCTGCATGATCTGATTCCCTCCATTTTTCTATCGGAATGCCAGAGCGGACACAAAAAATTGACACCGCTTTATGATTGATATTCCGAAAACCCGTACGAAGCGCTTTGATTCCACTTTTATTATGCGAACTGCTAGTCTGTGGAATGCGCTGCCTGAATGGGTGTTCCCCGATAGTTACAATCTGGGTGTCTTCAAATCACTAGTGAGTCGGTTTCTTCTAGGCAAGCGTGCTCCATCGTAAACCGCATCATCGCTTTACATCAATCGAGTAAGCGGTGTCAAACGCAAGCCTATTAAGGGGGGAAAAAATGGTAGCCTAGTTTTATTTTTATATTTTTTTTTGTTTTTTCACAATTTGCGGAAATGTTACCTACTGCCATAATTTTTTTGTAGTTGTTTTTGATCGGGTGTTTTTGAATCTAGTCTCTGATACACTTTTGCTTGCTTTGTTAGGTGCTTCGTATAGGGTTTCAATATATTAACCATGAAACGGTGAGCTTTTTCGTGTCCGATAGAAAAATGAGCAAAAGGGAACTGGATCATGCAGATCTGACGCACACTCTGTGAATTGTATCCGATAAAAATCGATACGCAAATTTGCGCTGATGTTCAAGGCTTAATCTGAACTAGTGACATACTATCAAGGACCTTATATATACCCCTTAAACGGAACCAAAATATAACCTAAATTGCTTCAAGCGAAGAGTGAATAGAATCCTCAAAGGTAGGCAACGCACCGCCAATGCCCCGGGTATTGTAGGTGTCCATAGGCGACGGTGACTACTTACCATCAGGTGGCCCGTCGCTTGTTTGTCTACTATTATATTAAAAAAAAAGAGAACTACGTCCTTGCACACTAGTGATTCGTTGCTGATAAAATTCTTGGTACGTAAAAGACTAAGAAATAAGGTAGAATAGGCGTTTTGTCTGTCTAACTTTGAAGTGTTCGACCAACCACACGCATTCTTTAGCCTTCCTGTGAACATGGTACATGTAACTGCACCGAAATATCGGGAGCTCATTCCACAACCTTACCACGGTAAATATACCGTAAATAATCATATCACTGTAGTGAACAATCATGATAGTTTAAAATAATGTTAATTGTACGTTTGTCGATGGACTCCATTGCCCAAGTTGGTACTTAGCTGATTTATCCCAATGGATAGTGTGACTCTTCTGGCGCTTTTACCTAAGTCAGTGATTTCGATGATCCGTAATCATTAAGACCAATTGATTCTCATTATGTAGATAACTGGATCCTATAATAAACTAATGATTTGGCACGAGATGAGTATTTGGCGAGGCGTCAAATAGACGGATTGATAAAGGTCATAGCAAACTGTATCAACTCAACATCTGACCGACTAAAAGCAAACCATTCAAATCTGAGCATTACACGTAGGTACGTACTCAGATCAGACAAACACGGAAGATATGGCTTAGTACAATTATCGTTCGTGTTATCTCTATCTCTATCTCTACTGTCTACTCTACTACTCTCCGCGTCTGTCTGTCTGTATGGCCGCTAACTCCTCCTAAACCATACAACGGATTTTGATGCGGTTTTCACCATCAGTTAGATAAATTTTCACGGAAGGTTTATATGTATAACTAGCGACCCGCCCCGGCTTCGAACGTAAATACGAAACACCCGTGCGAAGCTAGTAGAAGTGCTAGTATAGTTATATACCGAATTATAGTATTGTCAACTGGATTACATACAGGGCTACGTTTATCGGACTCCGAAAGATATCTTTATAGGCCGAAAGGATGTCATTGTAACTCATCATTATGAACTTTTACTATAAGACCAATACTCGAAATCGCAAAAAAAGCAATTGTTCCATGCATTTTGTCGAGTGGCAGTGACCGGTTTCCATAGAACAGCTGATTTTTTTACGCGATTTTGGGCTTGGTCCCATAGTAAAAGTTGTTCATACATCAATACATCATCATCATTAAAACGTTGACGTCATGTTAACGTAAACGTTATAATAAACATCATCATCATCAGCCAGAAGATGTTCACTGCTGAACATAGGCCTCCCTATATGCCTTTTAACCTCCACACTGACGTCAGCCTACCTTCTTTTAAGTAAATACATCCACACATATTTTTGTTGCAAGTTGTATTACCCTATCTAGTGTTGAATTGATGTAGTACGCTATGACCATCATTCTGTTCAAATTATGAAGGTTACATAACTACGTGGATTAAAGAGCTTCATATTGTTGGCTATTTTTAATTTATGAGATTTCAAGAGTTCATAAGAGTTCAAGTTAAAGAATATTTTAATAGTTTGTTTTTCCAGCACATTTTTTTCTATTCTAGTTCGCCTGTGACGCTTCGACCAAAATAAAATTCATGAACCAAACCATTGAATTTGTTGAGTAAAAACGAGTCAAAATCGGCGGACATATACTTCTACACCAAATTATAACCATGTACAGTACATTTGTTACAAAAAATAGATAGAGATTTTTGTTGTGTTAAAACACTGGAAAGCACACGAAGGCAATATTTTGTCAGATGTATCGTTATCATGTAACAATAGTCTCGTGTTGCACTTCCTACGTCTAGAGACTGACTGAAACGAAGAGAGCACTGGCGCTCATTTTATAATCTTCCAAAATGCGGTCCTTCTGGGCCCGACAATTCATTTTATTTTGGTCGAAGCTATGACGTTTCGTTACCAATAAACTACAGAACTTTGAAATGTTAAAACGTTTTCACTGTACCATATTCCATGATATTTCGAGACTGACACTAGCCTACGCAACTGTTCAGTTGCCACTGCATTGCAACAAACACAGAAACTTGGGGAAACAATTATTAATAATCGATAATATAAAATACAAAAAGAACTTCAATGTTTATTTTGTTTGTCTGCTCAAGTGAACCAATTTAAGATAAACACAAATTTAATATTTATATGAAACATCGATGACGTATGCTTGTGTCACCCACGTGATCTTTGCGTCTCGGAATATCATACCTGGCAGAGTATATACTATACCACCATACCATAAAATACGACACTCTGAAAATTATTAGGCTGAATTACGTTATTCGCGAATAAAAACGAGGGCGTAAAGTAATTGTAGTATTTGAATAGTTTATAACATACCTCGACGAATTCAAAAAGTTAATTGCCTTTCCCGGCTGATCTTTTCACACCATAAACACCAGAAATCTGAAAAGAACAAATTCTGAATTAACAAATTTGCTAACACGAATACCCTAATACTTTGTACAGGCCTATAGTAAACGCATTACCATCTGAGTCGTCAGGTCATAAATCAATTGTCTGTCTATCTGTCACCCACATGTCATATCTGTCTATCTCGCTCGCACTTACAGGTCTTATAGTATGACGTTTATGGCCCTACGACTCAGTTGGTAACGCGGTGACTATTCGATATAACGCGGGTTGCTTCGAAATGCAACGCATTTGCAACTTTTAAAGTTCTCACAGCAATACATTCGCAACTCTCAAAGTTCTCACAGCAACGCATTCGTAACTCTCAAAGTTCTCACAGCAACACATTTGCTTCTCTTAAAGTTCTCACAGCAACGCATTTGCTACAGTTTTTTTGTCTACAGCTACAAGCTAGGCCGGGTAATTATTTAAGCAATTTAAATTTTAGCATTAAAACAATCGTCATCATTTCAGACTATCATGTTCCCACTGCTGGGACACAGGCCTTCTCTCAAAGATAGGAAAGACCCTAATCCATCATTACCCTACGCTTATCAGACCACTGCTGTTGGATTTGGGCAGTTCCCACTGCTCGGCCTGTGTCCCAGATGTGGGAACATGATAGGCTGATATGATGATGAAGTTTTTATTTTGATTACCGTATCAAAATAAAAACTTCATCAAAAGTTTGAATTTTAATTCCTATATATCTACGTGGAAAAAATCCCCGTAGTCTCACCAGGGGTCATAACAGTAGGTCCACGAGGAAACCCCAGGAAAAACAGTCGAGTGAACTAGTAGATAAACCGTCTAGAGAGTTTAAAAGTTTACCAGAATGTCTGAATCAGATTTTTACTAATTGAACCGAGTTTTACCAATAATTGCTAAGCAAGATAGGTACTCAATTCAGAGAAGCAATTCCAGCTAAAATTCATTTTTTTCCTGAGATTATTTTACTTTGAAATTAATTAAAACAATAAGGCGCAAGACACGACCATTCGACACCGCGTCTCGCGCACTACTGCGAATATTTACGAGTGTAGCTGCCGTTTGCAGTCGCGTGGCGTGCACCAAGCGCGAATCCTTTGTCGCAGGGGAAAATACCGACTCCAATCGACCTGCGAACGCGAAGCCGCGAACACCAGGCGCGTAACCGTGAATCCATCCACATTCGCAGTTCACGGCTTTCGCGGGTGTTCGCGCTGCGAGTGTGGAGCCAGTATCAAAGTTCTCACAGAAACGCATTCGTAACTCTCAAAGTTCTCACAGCAATGCATTTGCAACTCTCAAAGTTCACACAGCAACGCATTCGCAACTCTCAAAGTTCTCACAGCAATGCATTCTCAACTCTCAAAGTTATCACAACAACGCATTCGCAACTCTCAAAGTTCTCACAGCAAGGCATTCGCAACTCTCAAAGTTCTCACAGCAACGCATTCGCAACTCTCAAAATTCTCACGGCAACGCATTCGCAACTCTCAAAATTTTGTTCCGCTCCAAGGGACTTCAAACATGACAAGTACTATACCTAAGATCTGTATGTGAATTTCATTTTGTAATATGCAACTAAATAATTATTGAGTAATATTGAGTCATCGTAGCTATGTTTGTTTCTGCGTAGTCGGGTTTTAAGTCTGATTTTTTTCCTCCATCGAGCAGGTACGAAACACAAAACTCGATTTAAAAATAATAATCTTGGAGCAGCGCCTGGAGTCCTGGAATCGGCTTATCTCGGTCCATTTTACTCAGGATAAGGTTGTATTTCCATGAGCATTTTTTTTTATTGATTAACAAATTTGCGTTTTACCGCTACCTCGTGAGGTCTACAATGGAGCATGCTTGCCTAGAAGAAACCGATTCACTCGCGACTTGAAGATGTCCAGATTGTTACTATCGAGAACACCCATTCTAGGTTGCCCATTCCACAGCGGTTCTAAGTTTGTGATTTTTACGCTTTTTAATAATGAAGAGCTAAAAATCGTGATGCGATATTTGTACATTTCATAACGCAGTATAAATAAAGCATCACAGATAAGTTTTTTTTTTAAGTTTGTTCATAATATTTGAACATTTCCTTACCCTAAAACTTTGTATAATTTACTAGCGACCTGCCCGCCCGGCTTCGCACGGGTGTAATTTACGTGCGAAGCCGGGGCGGGTGGCTAGTTATATATAAATAAACCTTCCTTGAAAATGCATCTAACTGATGGTGAAAACCGCATCAAAATCCGTTGCGTGGTTTAGGAGGAGTTAGCGGCCATACAGACATACAGACAGACAGACAGACGCGGAAAGCGACTTCAATTTATACTATGTAGAGATATACAATTTTGCATTTGATTTTAAAAAACAATTAAACTCTGGAATACAAAGTCAAGACCACATATTTTTGATAAAAAAACAATTTAAAGTTATACAATAAATAATTCAAAATGGAATCCGCAAACGTAGAAAAAAATACGCATCCAAAGTAATTTTTATATCTCCATGGCGATACGAAAGGAATTTTGACCGCGGAACATTTTGTGATGAGTGCATGAGTGCGTACATGCGCTAAATTTAAAGGTAACATATTTTTTTCGGGATAAAAAGTAGAATAAGTATTAATCCAGGGTATAAGTTATCATCATCATCATCCACAGCCTTCCTTATCCCACTGCTGGGTATAGGCCTCTCTCTTGCTATGCTATCTGCCTCGGTCGTGTGCTAATCTAGTCCAGGTTCAACCCATTATACCCATTGCAAATTTAAGTTATTAAATACCTATTGCAAATTTCATCCAAATCCGTCTAGCCATTATGGAGTTAAGTGGGAATAAACACACATACACACTAATTTGAGCTATTTTGACTATTTTGAGCAATCAGCGTGCTGTACATCACGTGACCTTGTTTCCCATCCATTTCCATAGAGAACTCTTGGACTTTACACTTGATGTAAAGCGATGATGCAGTCTACGATGGAGCACGTTTGCCTAGAATAAACCGATTCACTCGTGATTTGAAGACACCCAGATTGTAACTATCGGTATCGATTTCTGGTTTGTACCAGAAATAACCGACACAATGATCCCCTCGTGGAAACGCTGCCTATGCTGGTAAAATTTACCATTGCCTAGTTCTACCACAAAAGGAACTCCAAAATAAACCCTCGGGGATTATTCTAATACGATGCTCGTGTCGTTCTATATTTCATATGCGTAGTTTTTTTCCACCGACTCCAATACGAGGAGAGCGATTCAGTATTTTTTTTATCTATCTGCTAAAGGGGATTTGTTCCCGTTTACAGCCCTCTGGCTCGCAGTTTCAAATCATTTGAATGTGAATTTCCAAAAAGTGACAACTATTTTTGTCTGTCTAAAATAATAAAAAAAACCGGACAAGTGTGAATAGGACTCGCATCCTGAAGGTTCTGTACAAACTTAGTAAATATGTAGATCCATCCGGGGAATCGAGTCTTGACGAAAAAAGGTTAAAAAGATTGAAAAATTTAATGACAAACTTAACTTTGTAGTTGTAAAACAGGTGCTACTATACATACCATCTACAAAATTTAAGTTTGTCTTAGCAAAAACAATTTTTATTGTGATTGTGATGTAATATCAATTTAGTTTTTCCTTCAAATGTGCTATGAGACCTTGCTTCATACCAAATTTCATGATTCTAGGTAGGTTTTGATTCCCTTGTGAAAACGCAAAATATGCGACATAAACGGTCATATCGTTTGATCGTGTTGATTTACAAGTTTGATTTTTTCACAGCTAAAATACCGGAGAGCCAAGTATTTGATTTTTAACTTGATACCTCTACGCGTTGTCGAGAAAAAGGGTCTTGACAGACGGACAGACAACAAAGTGATCCTATAAGCGATCCGTTTTTTCCTTTTGAGGTACGGAACCATAAAAATTACCCAAATAAGTTCACGTTTGACCACCAACTCACCTGTTGGTAAGCGACGATGTGGTCGAAGATGAAGCACGCAGACTTAGAAGATACCTATTCACTCTGGCCTTGAAAATGCCCAGATTATATCTCTCAGGAAACAAGGAAGCCGGCAGGTAGAGTTCCAATAGTTGGCCGTACGGATAAGAATCGAAACGTTCTACGTTCATTGGTGTTCTTATAGAAGGCTATTGTTAATATAATTACAATCTAGCCTAATGTTAGGTTAGTAAGTAATTTAATACTAACTTAAAATTTCACGTACCTATAATGTAATTATAATATGCCAGCCAAGTGCGAGTCAGGCTCGCGCACTAAGGGTTCCGTACCACCACAAAATTCAATAACGAAATTACCAGTTATAACTTGGTAATGAACAGAAACTTGTCACCGACTCGCACATGGCCATTTTTTATTATTTGTTGTTATACTTTAGAGTTCTTTAGTGTTCTATAATTATAGCGACTTGTGCGTATTACCGTTTTTACATTAGAGCTAATACGTAAAAAAATACGTTTGTTGTATGTGGGGTTTGTTGTTTGTAAGTTTGATGCGTTTTAATTTTTTTACTTTTTTATTATTTTTTAGTTAATCCGCCGTAACACTACATATTCTGTGAAAATTTCAGTTGGCTATCTATTACGGTTTTAACGGACAAGTGTCTTTATTAACTAAACAAAATACAGGCTAACACTAACACTACAGAAACAGTTAAAACTCCCATAGACAGTTGAATAACTACCACACTGAATGGCAATGCTTATGCGTTTTTTATTACAACATACAAATTTAATGTTAAATTAAATAATAATATGCTTTTCATATACACGCGTGATAATCGCATTGATAATTTCCAAGGCATGTTGCAACAGAATTAATTCCGACAAGTTATAAATAACACAAATTATAAACATGTATATAAAACAAACAACATAATTTAAGTAGTATATTCAAAGTGCTGAACCGATCTATATTGAGTTTGGTCAAACAAACAGTTCCATGTGCATCGAGTGTGGTAAACATCATACGTTCATTTATCAACGACTAAACTGGATACACCTACGCAAGTAATGCAACTGATAAATTATATAAGTGTACAATGTGTACAATGATTTGTATGACTATGGATTTTACGAGCTATGGAAAGGGCTATGCTCGGGGTTTCTCTGCGAGATATAATCAGAAATGAGGAGATCCGTAGACGAACGAATGTTACCAAGATAGCCCACCGGATGAGCAAGTTGATGTGGCAATAGACAGGGCACATAGCACGCAGAAGAGATGGACAATGGGCCGAAAGGTTCTGGAATGGAGACCACGGACCAGTAAGTGCAGCGTAAGATGTCCTACCACAAGATGGATAGACGACCTAAAAGAGACTGCAGGAAAACGCTGGATGTAGGCCGCTTCCAACCAGTCATAAATGTTTGTATGTTAAGTAAAAACCTTGCAAGCCTAATTTAAAACACTTCCCGGCGTTCAGTTGAGTAGAAATTTAGTACACGTATGTAACTTGGATGACAATGCAGTAATATGGTACCGTGGAGTGTTTTTGAAGATAAGAGTCGGAAGGTGGTCATAGTAACTAATGAACGTAACATGACAACCCCATCGTGTTTGGGTTCTTTGGAATGTTCTTGTTGAGAACTATAATACCCAATAATACCCCTAGGTGATATTCAAGGTATGATGATGATGACGGAAGGTGGCTATAAGAACTACTGAACGCAACAAGATACCTCAATAAAATATGTTAAATTGATATTTAATCAATTTAAAATGATAACGCTTAAAAAAAGCTTGATAAAAAATGTTTATTTACTATTAACTTATTTCAATAGCAGTCGTACAGAATGCTTATGTTTGCTTATAAAATCAAAGTCATGTCAAAGTAGTAAGTATGTGCGTGTGATTCTTATCACTGTATTTGTGTACAATATGGACTGCATTAGCACCACTTGAAATCAATATCGGCGTGTCGATGTACAGACAGACAGATGTAGTGCTGAGTGCGGTCAGCTAATAGATATATGGACCTACCATCTATGCTCTACGTACTGCGTAGGTTTGTGTGACTCGATTTATACAGGTGAGGTAAACAGAGAGACGGATCATTTGCAGTAATGGTCGAGTTATTTACTTTGAAATTCTGACCAAAATATTGATGGCAATTTAATTTGTTATGTGAAGTCCAGCGCTGGTTAACAGCTGGCGTTATGAGTTGGGCCCGCCTTGTGATTTTATGATCTTCTTTTAGTGATTTTTAAAACGTTATAGTTGGTGACAAATAAACTTTTTTCTATGTTCTATGTTTTCTTAGGGTTCCGTACCCAAAGGGTAAAAACGGTACCCTATTACTAAGCTTACGCTGCCTGCCTGTCTGTCTGTCTTGTTATACTTTAGAGTGTATACTATAATCATGCCAAGTTTAACGTTTGTACGTATTACCGTTTTTACATTAAAGCTAATACAATAAAACGTAAAAAAAAACATTTGTTGTATGGAGACCCCCGAAAGATACAGCCGTTAATAGGTAGGACAGACGGACAGACAGACTGACAGACATCGTAGGCTTAGTAATAGGGTCCCGCTTTTACCCTTTGGGTACGGAATCCTAAAAAAACATACTCGAATTGATAACCTCCTACTTTCGTCAGTTAAAAACGAACTGAGAAACTTCTTTTTATAAGGTTGAACATTATAAATTATTTTAACACCGGCTTGCACTCACGATTATGTTTTTATCGGTCGAGACGATCGCCGGTTTCGGAGCATTTTGATGAAGAGTTTGAAAATTATTTATATCATATCTGTTCCATATAATATTAGTAGTTAACAAAATAATTTACCCTTACTTGAGTTACCGAATACCGCAGCCCGATTTTATTTGCCAGTAATAAAATCGCACGTATTCATACGGGTTCCCCTATCACGCAATCTATGACGGTACGTGAAGGCCTCTTCAGACCACGCGACCTATGCATATACAGAGTTATTGGTAAATCAAACTCTCGCAAGGACTTCTCTACATTGTAACTATACTTCGTAAAATATATCAACTGAAATTTGCATACACATTTAGTTTGGATGACGATGCGTGAGCTAAAAACGTTATTCTAAATCCATTATATCGGATTCCTAAAGATGGCGGACTTTTTTATTTACCCCCATGATATGGGTATTAAATGAAATAGTTTGCTGAGAAGAATACGAAAAATAAAATGACGTCGACCTAAATTAATTATGGCGGACGCCTAAAAGTTTGTTTGTTATAACGTTTTTTTTAAAATAAATAATTAAATTTTATTGTAATTCAGACATCTATAGTAACAATAATCGATTTTTATGACTGATTTCCATAATCCTTACGCACTGGCGTGAAAGTCAAATGGGTTAATCACTGAGCCATCATTGCTATGAACATTTAAATTTGATACATACTGACAGTGATACAAACGGACAGTGATACATGGTGTAAGGAAAACGCTCTTGATAACGAAGATTGGTGATAATGCTGGTGGTTACTTATATGATACAACACAAAAAGTTGCGGCCTTATTATAGTAGTTTGATTGTGATCGAGATTACATGCTGTCCCGTTCGCATCTACTTACTCGCACCACGTACGTAAGTGAGATGGCACGCGATCACGATTACAATCCGAATCACCATAAGACATCTATAATAAGGCAACTGTTTTATAAAAAAAATTGTTCGTAATGTAATGCAAATAAAATATCAGCTGACGCTAGAGGCTAGAGGTCAATGAATGACCTACACCGCGCGCACGCTTTTACGCTTTACATTGCTGGTTTTCAATATTCTAAACCACAAAAACAACAAGTATAAAGCAAGTGGTTATTGGTACATATTCGATTGTGTTTAAATAGTTATACTAATACCCCCTTAAACTAATAAACATAGATTAGTCTTGGAATAGTTACTCCGTCATTTGTCTTTTTCGATCGAGTTCAACATTTGAAAGAGAAAAAAAGACAAAACACGGCTTAACTATTCTAACAGCCGCACTCAGAGACGTTACTTAAGTTAAGGAATACTTAAAATTGCTCTGTCAACTTCTCGTTGACGGAAATTGTCACACATGAAAACGAGACAGAGCAAAACACTGTTTTAAACTATCACGGTTGTTCACTAGAGTTATGTGATTATTTACGGAATATTGAAATATATTTAAATATCCCGTAAATAATCATATAACTTTAGAGACAGAACAATTTTAAATTTGTACATTGTAAATTTTAAGTATTCCTTGACTTAAGTAACGTCTCTGAGTGCGGCTGTAAGACTACTCCACGTTTATTAGTAAAGGGGATAGAGTTTCCCTTACACCCGGTAGGTACAGTGATAAATATACAAAGTGATACATACACAGACACACAGTGATACATTGCATGGTGGGTAGGGGACAGTGCGAGGGCAGCTATGACAATCTAGCGTAGTCTGAGAATACTTTGATGCTTTCGTTACGTGAATCAATACGGTAAAGGTTAAGGTTTTAAGGGTTACTATTGTATACTCACACAGTAGGTATTAGAAACTCTTCCTGTTTGAAAATAAGATAAGAAATAGCTATAATACTGTTATTTTTAACCCCTCACCCAAAAATGAGGGGTGTTATATCGAGGGGAGTTTATAACAGCTCCAAACGGCTGAGCAGATTTTAACGGCTGAACCGTAGACCGCATCATCACTTAACGCGACAAGGAGGCGGTCAGACGTTAGCCTATTATTAAATAAAAAAATACTTAC
The DNA here is from genome assembly GCA_932305915.1 of Agriopis marginaria. Classification (NCBI taxonomy): domain Eukaryota; kingdom Metazoa; phylum Arthropoda; class Insecta; order Lepidoptera; family Geometridae; genus Agriopis; species Agriopis marginaria. The sequence continues at coordinate 10,372,883 of OW029914.1, read as the reverse complement.
CACCAAGTCCCTGACGTTACGTACTGCTTACAATGTTTATCTTATTTTCGAGCTAAGTCATGATTTTCAAAGTTTTATTTTCACGAGCTTTAGACCGATAAGTCGTTTTAAAGTTTAGATCCAGTGTTTGCGGTGAAATTGTCTGCACTCGGACAAAGTTCGTGGAAGTAGACAAGTTGGAAGCTTGGCCGAAATACAAGCTGATGTGCCTTGACTTACGCCGTTGAATTTTTGATTTGCTTATTCAGTTCGACAATGTTGATTCTATTTTAGTATTCCATGTATTAAACTTGATTTAGGGAATTCAGCAGTTTAGTTACTCATGAAAAGGTAGCTAGGTAGAAATTACAATTAACCGTACTGAGTTAGTGGTCATAAAGTATTTTTTTATAAAATTATAAACTTTACGTCAGACAAACAAGTGAGATGGATTAGCTAAATATCAGCTTGGGGCATTAGAGTCTATTGAATAACGTGCCAAAAGCTTGAGAAACGGGTCATCAGCAACGAATCTATAATTCAGACTAAATAAATAAATAAATATTCGGGACATTTTTTTTTTTCACACACGGTCATCTGACCCCAAACTAAGCAAAGCTTCTTAGTCTAGAACATCGGCGCAAAGTTGCTATCTATCTATATATATGTCTATCGGTTTTTTTATCGGATACATTTCAGAGAGTGTGCATCGGATCTGCATGATCTAATTTCCTCCTGCCTATTTTTTTGTCGGACTGTCAGTGAACACAAAAAGACGACACCGGTCAATGTTGATATTCCGAAAACCCGTACGAAGCGTTTTGATTCCACTTTTATTGTGTGACAGATTTTAGTCTGGAATGCACTGCCTGAGTGGGTCTTCCCGGATAATTTTAATATATGTCTTCGAATCGCAGTGCATCAGTTTCTTCTAAGCAAGCTTGCTCAATCATAGACCACATTGCTTCGCTTAACATCAGGCGAGGTGGCGGTCAACGGAAAATTATTTTATAATAATAAAATATATGGTTATATGGCAGTATCAAATCGATGTAGTGTGATATGCTTTTAGATAGGATTCAGACTTTTATCATAGAGGCACTCTGCGCCGTTGCGTAGCTGTCCTATTTCCCACTTGGTTGGTTTTATACTGGCTTCCACACTTTCACAGTGATATTGATAAATCTAGTCGCATGAGAGCGCCTGTAGATCAAGTTATAGGACAAAATGTCACATTATATGACGCTAATCATACTTATGCTTTACATGCGAAAGTGTGTTTGTTTATTAAATTTTCTCGCAGTAACAGAGTAATGAATAGATTCTGATGTGATTTTTAGATGGAGATGGAGGAGCGGAGAATGACATAAAATACTTTAACCCCCTCAGTTCGGAGCTGAGAGTAGACCCAGAAATGGACACATTACGGGTTGATAATGATGAACACCAGAAGCTGAGAGTCAAAATTGAGAACCTCCTTTGAAGTCGGTTTGATATTGACGGGAGTAGTGATCTCTTTCATAAGCAAGAACCACCAGTAAACATCAAACGAAACTGTTCCCGATGTTAATAAAGACTTCTCGTACCCTCATTGTGGCATGATTTATGAAAGCAGATGGGGAAGTCACGGTGATAAGAAGGTATCATTTTATTCCCCCTTTCGCCTTAGACTGAGACAAATATATTTAGGATATGGAACGTGTCGAAAAATTTATCATACTCCCATAAACTCTCATTGACCGTTCAAACAGAGAAAGAAGACTGACAGTCTAAGATTTCAGTAATGAAACACGGACTCTGTAGGACTTGAGCAGGCTTTATTTTATTTTGATTTCAAAGAAAAACTTACAGGTGGTAAAAAATAAGATATTGTCAAAAGTTTAATGAAAACAACGAATTCTGATTTAAAAAAAACGTAATACTGTAAGCAGCGTTATACTCCAGTAAAGTATTAAAAGAAAATGTTTTCATTACGTTTTTTACAGTATTATTGCAGAGCAAATAAATACTTTTCTGACTACTGACGCGAGTTTACTTTACTAATTTCTTATAGTTTGATTAACGTAAATAAAATACAGTGGAATCTGGATATAACGACCTTCAAGGGACCGGCGATACTATGTCGTACTAACCGGATGACGCACAAAACGGCAGGATTATTTCTTGAGTACATTTATTATGAAACCTAATTTGAGTAAACAATATCGTCGCTAAAATAGGTCAGTCGTTATAAGCGAAGTCGTTATATATGAATTCTACTGTATAGGTACTTTATTTTTATCTTTGTTGTAGCAAAACTAATTTCACTAGATTAACAACCAATATCGGTTTGATGAAACATTATATTATTATCGATAAAATACGACGAAACCGGAGTTGATGTCAGATATAATCTACAAACGCGTCCGACCAATTTTCCGGAGTGCAGTGTAATGTTGCTTTACTTCCCCATGCATGATTTAGTTCTTAAATTGACGTTAACAATAACATCGGCATAAGTATTCGTATAATTTAATAGTATGAAGCAAAATTTACCCATTTTTGAAAATTATTAAAATGTATGTAAGCTTTTTTTTTTTTTTTTTTAAATTTCAATCCTTCTTCAATCCCTGGCCAAACGTTTAGTGGAGGCGACTGGTGAACGGAACGGCCAGCATACTGGCCACTTTTTCTTCCACCAAGGGGGTTTTAGATTTGTTTATATATTTATTTGTAAGTAGTTTTAGGCTTTTTAATGTATCTTTTCAAATTAAAAAAATATTGATAAAGATTGAGTGACAGGTCCCATGGCGTATTCGTTCATGATAGATTAGGGATATTAATGGTATGGCAGTATGTTTATGTGCTTGATAAGGTAAGGAATTGAGTTCGAAGTGAATGACTTACTTCTGTAGGTTTACATACAGATGGGGACTGTATTCGTGGCAGGAAAGGAGAGGAGCGCGAGGGGCGAGCATCCTATAGCTACAAAGCACGCGAAGAAGCAAGAAGTGTAGGGATGCCGGCTTCACGCTATCTTATTTTATTATTATTTAATAATAGTTTTGATTTTGACCGCCAACTACCCTGAACGAAACGATGATGGAGCACGCTTGCCTAGAAGTAACCAATTCACTCGCGATTTGAAGACGCCTAGAATGTAACTATCAAAAAACACACATTCAGGCAGCACATTCCACAGACTAACAGTTCGCATAATAATAAATGGAATCAGGAAGGTTTTTGGAATGTTAACCATAAAGCGGTATCGATTTTTCGTGCCCATTCTAACAGTCCAATAGAAAAATGGGTCATGCAGATCCGATGCACACTCCAAAATGTATCCGATAAAAAACCCATAGCAAATTTGTGTCGATTCTTGAGACTAAGAAGCTAAGTCCGAACTAAGGATTCGTTGCTGATGAGTTTCTTGGCACGTTTCTCAATAGACTCCAACTTTTCAAGCTGATACTTAGCTGATCCTTCCCAAAGGTGAGAGCAGTACTCCATGCACGACCGAACTTGTCCTAGGTACAGTGATAGCAACTGTTCCCACATGAAGTACCGTCGCACTTTCGATAGGGTACCCAGCTTTTTGCCAACCAATTGAGTCTTGTTCTCAATATAGGAGCCAAAGTTGAGGGTAGATGTCAGAGAAACGCCCAAAACCTCAAGCTGGTCAGTTATGGGAATGGATACATCCAGGAAGGTACGAGCTAGTTGGAATGGCGTCTTTTTACGGAGAACAGACACGCCTGCCGCAAGGCCTGCAAGGCCATGGTGGTAGCCCATTTGGGAGATCGCTAGACTTGAAAGCGTAAGTCGCGGGTTCAAACCAATGGGCTCTTTGGAGCTTATGTGCGGATTTTCATACCACTGACTTTTCGGTGAAGGAAAACATCGTGAGGAAACCTGCATACGTACGGACGGAAGATAGAGATAACAACAAATTATTATCTGGTCAATTCTACTGCACAACATAAACATACATACTGCATACACTAGATAAATAAAGTTTTTTTAATTAGAAGTTTTCTCTATTCATACCGTTTTTCACCATAATATATGCTCCGCCTTTTGATATATTATCTCTGCAAAACGATGTTACCAGTGTATAGGCACATTTAGATATTGCCCGTATCCAACCTTCATATTGTACTATATAAAGCAGAATACGTCTACTGTAATATGTTTAACCTATGACGCAAACAGAGGATTATTATAAGTTTAACGTGTATATCTGGGTATTTGCGTCGCTGTCTGTAACATCGTAGCTTCCAAACGGCTGAATTTAATTTAAGTTTTTTTTGTTTGAAAGGTAACTTGATCGAAATTGTTTTTAGCTAAGATTAAAAAAAGCCTGTTTAAAAGTGTTTTGTGTGAAGTGTGTGAAAGTGTTTGGTCCCATAGTAAAAGTTGTTCATAATGATGAGTATAATGACGTCCTTTCAGCTTAGTACAGTCTATATGCGTAACTCTGTATACTTACAAAGTTTCAAATCGATATGTCCATCGAAATTAAGTAAAAGTTGTTTGATAACAATTTTCTCTTCTCTAATTAGAACTAAGACATCACATATTGTTGATTAAATGTAAATTTGCTACTCTATCGCATTAGGTTATAACCTGTAATGATAGTTCTAAGTTGGAAATAAAATAAATAAATAAATATTCAAATTATTCATAATATATCTTCTACCAAGTTTCCACAAATCTCCATACCAAAATGAGAGTTACATTAGGACCCAGAAGAGAATAAGTAATTACGCTTTATATTATATCCAGTTACATTATAAATGCGCAAGCTAAGTCTCCAACTCTGTCTGTTCGTTTTTTTTTTTTTTACTAAGAAACAATTAAACTAATCTTTGTTTTAATCTATCACGGTTGTTCACAAAGTTATATGATTATTTAAGGTATATTTACCGTGGTACGGTTGTGGAAAGAGCTCCCGATATTTTGGCAGTTACATGCACCATGTTCACGGGAGGTTCTTTCCCCAACCTTACCATAGTAAATATCCCGTAAATAATCATATAACTTTACTTCATAATATTAGACACATAATCGACAAAGTTAAATAATTCCTTTTACCCAGCGAAATATTATATTTAGCAGTTTTTTACCTAAAAACAGTAAAATGTAAAATTGCGTTCAAAATCATGGAACACAGCAAGCCGCCTATCACTTTAAAGTCTTGACCTGCAAGTTTAATTTTCCTCGAAGAACATTCTTCTGAAATATTATACACATTATCGACAAAGTTAAAAAGTATTTTTTACCCAGCGAAATGTTATTATACTTACCAGTTTTTACCTATAAAACGGTAAAATGTAAAATTACGCGCAAAACCATGGAGCGCAGCAAGTGATATATTTAAAGTCCCATTGCTCCCCCTTGACAGGTTAACGACTGAAATGATATATTTTTGCGTTAATTTGAACGGATCGTTTTATCTCCTGCGAATTGTCGTGACTATCATCAGCACGAATATCAAAATGGTATTAGCTGTCACTTGTCAGTTAATGTTACTGGGCAACTTAGGAAATTCAGGAAATTTATCAAATGTCCCGTCAGATATTTTTGAGCTGATTGCAATATAATTCAAATTATTTATTTGTCAGAACATGGTAAATTTTCAAAGATCTTTCAGAGCGCCTGGTTAATGCGACGGGTGACCAAAATGCTGGCGTGTTTCTGACTCAACGCATAAACATTGCCATTCAACGTGGTAATGCCGCCAGCATGCTGTGTACGCTGCCAACTGGTAGTGGGCTTGAGCATTTGGGTCTTTAGACCTTCAACGGTCTATGGGCAGTCTAACTGTATTTGTAATTTTAGTTTTAGCTTGTATTTTGTTTAGTGGACATGGTAGTTAGGTACACTACATAATTATAAAGTAGCATACAATACATGGTCGTAAGAATGGAGACGTATCTCATGTCCTTGCCTTTTACACCGTACAAATATTAGTTTATTTAAATATAGTTTTATTAGTTTTTGTTAGAATTAATAAACGGAAATATGTCTATGTTAGAAAATATTTAAAACATGTCTTCAAATCGCGAAAGTTTTATATTAGAATAATTATTAATTATATTAAAATAGATAGAGAAAGAAAAATTATTATATTAGAATACTATTTAAATCATAATTTGGTTTAGTTGTATTTTATACCACAATTAACAATGGCCTTAATTAGTTGTGTTTTATACCTGAATTAATTGTAATGTGGGGTGTATCTCTAGACGTCTGATTCAAGGATTTCATTGTACTCATATAAACAACTTTTACTTTGGGACAAGATAAAACTAAAAACCTCGAAATTAGAATTTTTTGTTTCAGAAATATATTTTTTGTTCCAGGTTAGATTAAATTAGTATCAAACAAAGTTCTGTAAATTACAGTTTTTTTTTTAAATATATTTGGTAATGCATTGTTGTTTCAGGTTTATGGTTTGGGTTGATTCGGGTTAGCATTAACATAAAAATAATTTTGTATTGTATTAAATGAGACTTTAAAGCGGAAATACACTAAAGGTTCTTATGTGTCACGTATAATTTTTCCCCATAGGTCGAACTGGCAGTCATTCTTTACGAATAAAATGTATTTGAAATAATATGTGGCTAACAAGTATATTTTTAAGCCCCATAAAAGAGCTTATAATCTTCACACGGCTTAACAGGTTTTGTTGAACATCTAGTAAAATCAGTGAAAATTGGTTCAGCCGTTTGTGAGCTCCGATACCACAGACAGATACCCAGATACACAATACACACGTTAAATGTATAACGCCCTTCTGTTTGCGTCAGGGAAGTTAAATAATAAACTTTATTGTGTAGGGCAGAGAACGTAAAGTAAGACACATAATTAGTTACGATTACGTATTTAGGTCTCTCTTGTTCAATGTTATTTATTGAATACATTGAACTCTATCATCAGGTACGGACGCCAACACTATTATCATTATGTTGTCAGGACTACAACGTTTACACCAAAGTGCTAACAAATACATCAACACCTCACAGTCGTAAAGGTCGTTGCACATTGCACTAACTCGACACCGATTGCTTCTGCCACGTACCTGTAAGTTGTGGAATGGCTACTTAAATACTACCTTCGGTTTTTCCTCCGAAGTATGAATTGGACTGCTTCAAACGAAGGGTGAATAGAGTCCTCAAAGGTAGGCAACGCACTGATAATGCCCCGGATATTGTAGGTGTCTATAGGCAGCGGTTACCACTTAACATGAGGTGGCCCGTAGCTTGTTTGCCACTTATTCTATTTAAAAAAAAAACTGCTTGACACCGTCTCATTTTTTTCGGTCAGGCAAGTTGGCAGTCAAACGCAAGCCTATTATTAAAATAAATTAAAACTCGCCAACTCGTTTTCTATTAGTCGGTTAAATGCTTGATTGCAAGAAGAATGCTGAGCTTTATTACAATAAAATAAATTTTGTTGTTAATCACACTATTCTCAATAAAAATTATACTTTTCAGTTGGGTTGACTATTAAGCGTGTTTTTTTAATACTATTATTTTTTTAAGGCCCTCTTTTCCGAATTTTATCAACATTGATAATGGTTAGCTTAAAATTATGGTGTCATATCATAATTGAATATTTTATCTAGGAACCTCCAAAGACCGAAATTTTGCTCAATAGAAAAAATATAATATGAAAGTAACACTGATTTGCGTTTTTCTCCCTGTTTTTTTTTAATTCATTCATATACCTATTTATTAAATGATATCTATGATATCGTAATATACAGCTTTCATAATTGTGGAGGAAAACGCAAAAGAACACTTTACATAAAAGCTATACTTTTCGAAAAAAATTAGATAAAAATAAAAAATAGAAGTAGCGAAAAGCACGACTGCGTGTAAGCGCTACGGTTTTGCTCCACCTAATGCGACTTTAATACAATATATTAAGCCTTATAGTCATCCGTAGTAATAAGCGTAAGCGTTGCTTAAAAGTCGTAAAACCTGGCCTTAAGTCAAAGGCTCAACCAACCTAGATTAAAATTGTACCCAGTTCGCTGTTGTGCTTGTGTAACGTCAAATGACCCGTATTCCCACAATCAATGACAATTAAACAACATTGAATTGAATGGCAGATTGTCCGGGGTCTATTGTTCATTTGCGAGTATTTACGTGATAAATCTGGTTTGTTCTAGAATTAACCGGAACCTGTGACTTTATGGCAACTTTTCTATGCGAGTAAAGTGGATTTTTATTCTCCATGTCGCTTTATTAATTCATTTAAATCAATTAATGTGGTGATCTCGAGTGTGTTTTTGTTTTGTAGTAGGTATATGTTTGTATATTTTATACAATCATCTTTTAGTTTAATTGTAGTTTTTATTTAGTTATTTTAAGTTTTCGTTTCTAATTTTCTGTTTTTTTTTTAATTCCATTAAATGAAACAAACTCTGCAAGCTAAAAAAACATTAGTTCGGTACCGCAATAGCAGTAATTGTCCGTAAAGCCCCGGACTAAAGAGTAAAGTAATATACTGCAAAGACAAGACTCTTGGAAGTGTCAAAGAAAGACATCGCATAGAATTATGTGAAAATCATCGAGATACAATTCCTATACAGTCACAATCTCTCAATAAAAACAGCAAAAAAACGTCCGAGCGTCATTGTACATGCATTGTATCAATTATATACTTCACAGTGCCACATTTACTCAAATTTAGACGTTATGTCGCTTGCATAGTGTTCAACATTAGTTGTCCGCTATGTAATCGTAGCTGGCATCGCAAGGCGTTGTAGTCGGATTGCGGTTACCTTGTAACTTACCAAAAAATCTGCGCAATTCGTAGCGTGCGCCGAGTTTTGGTTCGGAAATTTGTTTGGCACGATTGTGACTCTATATGTATTGTATCTCGATGGTGAAAATCTTCCTTCCGCTAACCTAATCAGGTACAATCCTGTTTAATTTCACTCAAAATGTAACTGTGTTCAGTGTTATTCCCTCTGGAGTATAACAATAATCAAAGCACACTATAAGGTCCACAGATTCCAGTTATGTTCCCTGAATAATTCATTGGCAGTGTCCGAAACGTAGTACAAACTTTCAAAGTGAACTCTGAATTTGAAATAGTTGTTTTTACATTAGCATCTTTATGAATTTTGCAGTGCACGTAAAACAGATAATGGTGCAAGATAGACCATGAAATACATTACTTTACTAGGGCGTAAATTTGCAAATTTCTAACTTGGACCACCTACAGCTGGGAACCTGAAAGCCACTATTTGAAATCTGCACTTTTTGTGAGTGATTACAAGATGTTTTTTTTTACGCACGGTCATCTGATCCCAAACTAAGCAAAGCTTGTGATATGGCTGCCAGAGACTGTTATACATACATATATAGTTTTAAATACATACTTTAATAGATACTTGATACACATAATCGTGAGTGCAAGCCGGTGTTATAATAATTTATAATGAATCCTCACGCGAGTTTTGATGAAGTACTTAAATAGATATTAACACCCAGATATAGAATAAACACAAATTTTCATCACATAAATGTTAGTCTTAGGTGGGAATCGAACCCACGCCCCCAAGCTCAGAAGATAGGTTCACTACCAAGTAGACCAACGGGCAAGAAGATAGGTTCACTACCAACTGGACCAACTAAACCTACGATAAAAAAAATATATAAAAACTACAAAGGCCTTGGATAGCGTTACTATAGAAATTAACGTATTTTTCACACTTTTTATTTAAATGTCACGGGAGTTACTCACGTATGATTAAACCGGTTACAGCGACTATAGCTTCATCCACATTTGACGGTCTTTTTCAAGGTGAAAGTGCGCGCAGTGGCGGTGTTTGGCGGTGGGCATAGCGAGTATCGAGATACGATTCCTATTAGTATTAGTATTTAATATCGATGATAGCGAGAGGCAGCCTCGCGCGCGTGTTCACCATGAAAAAGACCGACAAATCTGATTGAAACTATAGTCGAAGTAGCCGGCTTTATCATACGTGAGTAATTCCCGTATCATATAAATATCGTAAACCGTAAAAATAATATACGTAAAAATACCGTATTTCTGTATTATTTGTGGTTTTTTTTATGGCTTGTTTGTTTTTATTATTGTTTCTATGTTTTATGTTGATAAAGCTGTTAGTTTTCCGTAAATAAATAAAATGTATGATAGCGTTTCTTGATAGATATTCAGCTAACCCTTTTTTAGATAGATAGAATTAGAAACACTTTTACAATACCGGAATAACACCTTCGGATAAAAAAAAAACATAATTATTAATAGTATATAATTGTTAGCTGCTACAAAATTTACAGCTACAAAGCTTCTGAGCTGCTACCTACCTTTTGTGTTGCTAAAGATTTAAAATTTTAACCAAAGTCACTGACATAGCAGGTCTAATCTGACCCAGAACCGATAACCATTGGGGTAGACGTGTTCTCGAGTGGAGACCACGAATTGGCAAACGTATCTTGGGACGCCTTTATACTCGATGGAATGACGTTATAATAATATGTCAGCTGGCAGTAGCAGGAAACGAAAAGCCAATGATCAGGCTGAGTGGCTAATATCCAGCAGTGGAATTTAAGATAAGATGATTTTGATTATAATGCTGTTACAGTATCCGCCTTTCATGTTCCCACTGCTGGGACACAGGCCTTCTCTCAGAGAGAGAAGATGGGCCCTAGTCCACCATGCTGGCTCAGTGCATGTTGGTGTGTCATAAGTCCATGAACTATTGAGGTTCTTGGACATACCTGTTTCCTCACGATGTTTTCCTTCACTGTTTTTGAGCGATGACATCGAAAATGCACATAATGTCTGAGGGACGTGGGTTCGATTCCCACCTAGGACAAACATTTATGTGATGAACATTTATGTTTGTTCTATATCTAGTTGTTAATATCTATTTAAGTATGTATTTAAAACTATATATGTATGTATATCAGTCTCTGGCAGCCATATCACAAGCTTTGCTTAGTTTGTGATCAGATGAACGAGTGTGCAAAAATGTCCCGTTTTTTTGTGCTATTTAAGTGATTGGTGCATGCTTGAGGGTCGAACCGGTGCCGTCAGATTGTAAAGCGCACATGCTACGGCTCGGTAACCATCGCTCTGGTCGATCACCATCACTCACTGCTATTAACAATTTAAAAATAAAATTATGAAAAAGAAAAGCTAATAACGAAATCCATAATTCATTTTATTTCTCTCCACTGACCCATAGACATTTCAAACAATGAAAAGCTTTACACCCGATTATCAATGAAACAACGAACTCTTTCCGACTGGGCACGTTAAAAATACAAATTCCACAAGGGTGGAAAATTTCCATTATTATGTGAGCGAAAATATCCTACGTAACGTAAATGACTCCGAAATTTCCTTTACCGCATACTCATTAGAATTGTTTCATTATGGCTGGTAAATGCTAAAATAATTTGAATAGCACTGCATAAGTAATTTTATCATCATCATCATCATCAGCCAGAAGACGTCTACTGCTGAACATAGCCTCCACCTCCCCATGCCTCCCCTTCAACCTCCACATTGAACGACAGCCTGTCATCTGCACGCACTGGATGCCCGCGACTCTCACGATGTCGTCGGTCCATCTAGTGGGAGGCCTACCTACGCTGCGTCTTCCGGCTCATGGTCTCCACTGAAGAACATTTCTTCCCCATCGGAATAAGTAACTTAATATTATTTTATAACAAGCTGCGTCCCACGGTCTCACTCGTAGACTCAGCATGCGCAGAAACGTTGGGTATTTTGGTATTTAAAGATACAAAGAGACCCAACGTCTCGCATTTACAACGGGGAGTATTCTGATGAACTGTTCAATCTGATGCCAGCGTCGCGGTTTCACCATCGCACTAACCGCCACTGCCTGAAAGCTCATCCATATATCATAGTTCTGTGGAAATCGCATGATGTGCGTTTTATTCCGCCTTTTTTGCCTCATACCTGCGATATGTGGAATGAGCTCCCATTCTGCGCCATTTCTGAGTAACTATTAACATATTTAGTACAATATTTAGTTTTAACATTAGTTAAAAGTTGATTAACAAAAATTTATGGAATATAATTAAAATTAACATGCTACTTTAACTAATTGCAGTTGCTAGTTATCGCTATAGGATTCCATGTGTCGCGATAACTAGTGCTCTTTAATGGTGATAATTACAGATAATATATTATATTATATATTATAACATATTATATTGCTCCAAACGAAGAGTGAATAAAGGCCTCAAAGGTAGGCAACGCATTGACAATGCCCCGGGTATTGTAGATGTCTATAGGCACCGGCACCACTTAACTTTAGGTGGCCCGTAGCTTGTTTGCCACTTATTCTATATATAAAAAAACTATAACATTGGGTTCTTCAAAAAGGCTGTTAATAGAGCCTACAAAGGTCGGCAACGTATCTATGATGGTGTTACAAGTATCCATAGACGACGAGGTTTTTACCGAGTTTAGTGTAGATGGTCGCAAAGTAAAAGATTTGTAATCAAATATTTGCTTCGCGGAAATGTCTCACCATTTTAGTACAGTTCCAACATTTCGGACAGTTAATTTAAAGTTCCTTCACTACTCAAATACTAAAGTTTATTACAACAAGGCGGTAAACTTAACATCTTTAGGTGCAAATTGGCCATGAACATTCAAAATAGTTCCCTCAGTGAACAATTATAACTAGTTAGACAGATAGAAGGGCCCTTCTCATAGAATATAATTATGAATTGTACATTTATCAGAACTTATGGACTTGTCTATGTACCAAATTTATAAACACATATAATGTATTATTTGTGTTTGTTCTATATCTGGTTGTTAATATCTATTTAGGTATGTATTTAAAACTATATATGTATGTATATCAGTCTTTGGCAGCCATATTACAAGCTTTGCTTAGTTTGGGGTCAGATGACCGCGTGTGCAAAAAATGTACCGAATAGTGCATCCCTGAGAGAATGCGACTGACAGTTGCCATAACATTTTAAAAGCTGAATAAAAACAGTAATTTTTCCAATCACTTTTACTGACCTTTCAAACGTAACTTGTTTCGATGCCATCGCTCAAAAAGTATGAAGGTAAACATCGTGAGGAAACCAGTGAGGTGTAATAATAGAGACGTTATAGGCGAACAACATGGCTTTAAAAACTAACTAAACGCAGCATTTACCATAACAGCATAGCTTACCTACGCTATGTATATGTGCATTTTATGAAATAAGGGAAAGAATCATCATCAGTCATCATCATCATCAACCAGAAGACGTCCACTGCTGAACATAGGCCTTCCCCTTTATCCTCCACACTGAACGACAGCCTGCCTTTTGCATCCACTGGATGCCAGCGACTCTCACTATGTCGTCGGTCACTATGTTGTACAAGGGAAAGAATATGAAATACTTTTTATGCTATATCTGTTGCTAGAAAGAGACAAAGATACAATTTGTCGTGGACACTCGGAGTGCGTGACTGAGAGACGACTGAAGGAAGTCGGGCAGCCAGCCTTGCATTCGTCTAGTCAATATGGTGGCGGGCACAACCTATCTACTGGTAAAAATATCTTAGGAAGAAACCGGCATGTCCAACAACTTAAAAAAAGTCGTAAGACATAATTATGACAATTACCAACATGCACTGGGCCAGCATTGGAAACATGAAAGGCTGATAAATGTGTTAGGCAATGCTTCCTGCTTAAGTAATATACATTACTTTGATACTATTCGAGCCTTGAACTAGCTAGTAATTTGCGTCGAAAGCGTGCACTTATCAGGCCATGCCTTAAAATCACTTAACATACCAGCCGGCAGTAGACATGCAAAATATGCATAGCATATGAACATGACGAAATGCATAATTAGTACAACCAAAGTAAAACCGAAATCTCTGGCTACACTTCAGTGATGGTACACTGATGTATAAAAAGATGACAAAATTATATTATCTCTAGATGACGGAAATATTCAAGGATATCATTTTACTTATCATTATAAACAACTTTTCCTTTGGGACCAACCCTGATATCGCGATAAAAGTCTCAGTTGTTCCGTAGAAAAATAACATTTACAGTCAACGAAGTGTATGAAACAGTTTATTTTTCCGCGGATTCAGGGTTAGTTGCAAAGTAAAACTTGTTTAGAAGCATTGTTCTTGAGAACAATGAAATCAACCAAAAGGGCCGGTTGGAAGCGGCCTGCATCCAGCGTTTCCCTGCAGTCTCTCTTAGGTCGTCTGTCCATCTTGTGGGTGGACGTCCTACGCTGCGCTTACCAGTCCGTGGTCTCCATTCGAGAACCTTTTGGCTCCATCAGATCAGAGACCGCAGGGAAACGCTGGATGCAAGCCGCTTCCAACCGGCCATTTTGGAGATCGATGGGGGAGGCCTATGTCCAGTAGTGGACGTCCTATGGCTGAAATGATGATGATGATGTATTGTAATGCTGATCACAATCAACAGATGCTTGCTTTGAAAACACATTAGGTAAACTGACACAAACTATCGCACGTTTCTTCTCTACAAATCTACCTCATCAACGGCACACACACGTCGGGCATGCATACACTACCATATCACGCTTCCCGCTCAATATTTTCTTGTGTAAATTCGTTAAGATTTTGCCTTTGCAGAGAACTTGCTTTAAAGTGTCTTTTATTAAAAGTGAGCTTGCAGCTTTTAATTTTGTGGAGAGCTTTTACTTATATACGTTTGACAAACTAAGGATTTCCGTTAAGCCGTTTCCCCACATATCGGTGCAAAGCTACGTTCGGTATCTGTGTGCGGTATTTTTATCCCATTAACGAACTATGTAAACAATTAGTTTTCGTCGTTAATGGGATATTTACCTGTTTTGGAAAAACCCAGAGTCACACTATGCTATGCTCGGAATTTCGTTGCGCTATAGAATCCGGAACGTGGATATTCGCCAAAGAACCAGAGTCACCGGCATAATTGAAGTGGCAATGGGCAGACCATATCGCTCGAAGAACCGATAACCGATGGGGAAGAAAAATTCTTGAGTGGAGACTACGAACCGGAAGACGCAGCGTAGGTAGGCCTCTCACTAGATGGACCTACGACTTTGTGAGAGTCGCAGGGATCCAGTGCTTGCAGATGGCAAGCTGTCGTTCAGTGTGGAAGGTCCGAGGGGCTATGTTCAGCAGTGGACGGCTTCAGGCTGATGATGATGAACATGTTTTTTAATGGTTTTATTTGTTTTAGGTATTATTATTGCTTTATTAATATATTTTTTATTAGACTATATCAATTTCACATAGGCGTATTATTCAATGTTCATTCGAGAAAATTATCATCATGTAACACAATGTCAACATTTCCGTAAGAATATTGCACTTTCAGGAATACGTTTGACACCATCGTCGTAACATTAAACAGACAGTCGAGATAGCTTCAAATAAATAAATCACATTGATCGCGCAATAAATCGATTTTATGAATGGATTCCAATTAATCGATATTTTAAACGAAATGAAGTCAGAATGGATTTGAGTCACGTTTTCACCTCGGAAATTGATCATCTTTGAGCAAAACAAACTGAATGGACGCGCCCAGAAGAACCACATTCTTTAAGATTACAAAATTCATCATCAAAAAGCTCATTTGTTTCAGTCGGTCTTTAGCCGTAGGAAGTGCGACACAAGACTATTGTTACATGATAACGAAGCACCTGACAAAATTATGTCTTCGTGTGCTTTCCCGAAGTGTACCTAAATAGGTACACAACAAAAAAGCGCTATCTATTATTTGTAACAAACGTACCGTAATGTACTGTACATGGTTATAATTAGGTGTTGAAGTATATGTCCGACGGTTTTGACTCGTTTTTACTGAGCAAGTTCAAGGGTTATGGCCCGTCCATACATTTTGTTTGGTCGAAGATGCTATCATGGGTTTTGCATTTAGTTTATTTTTTACCGTTTGACCTTCTGCTCATAAATATGTTGGTAAGCGACGATGTGTTTGATGATAAATCATGCAGTAATATACCTATTCACTCCGACTTTGCAAAGACCTGAAAGTTCATCCACATATCATAATAGATCGGTGGAAATCGCACGGTGCATGTTACGCGATCTTTTTTGCCTCACACCTGCCATTTGTGGAATGCGCTTCCCTCCTGTGGCGTTTCCAAATAACTATACAAGGGGTTCCTCGAAAGGGCTATTAATAGAGGCTTTAAGGGTCCGCAACGTTTCTGTGGTGTTGCAAGTATCGATAGGCGACGGTGATCGCTTACCATCAGGTGACCCGTCTGCTTGTTTGCCACCAGTTGCATTAAAAGAAAACTAGATTACATCTCTCAACACCAACAACAACAATAGGAAAACAGGAAGCGGCAGCTTGTTCCATCACTTGGCAGTACGGATTATAAACATAGAATCAAAACGTTTAGTAGGAACTTTGCGTTTGGTTTTCATTTTGTAATTTTTTTGTATGATCGATTGCAGCGGTTTTTCAGCTATAATTTCGAAGCAGGGTGTGCTACCAGCCTTGTCGTCTCTATTTATGTATAGCTTATAGTACAATACCGACTGTCGTTAACGATCACTCGAAGAGATCATTGCTTTGAACGGGCGACTTTATCACTTCCCGATTGTCTTCACAATGAGATTTTTCATGGCCCATTACTTTCATGCCACTTTCTTTATTCTTTATTTTGTTGTGTGTATTATATTAATCTAAATTCGTTTTTTATGCGGTTTGAAATCAACTTACGGTGGCCAACTTTGATAATTATACAGAGTGTAAGGGGAATACTCTCGAAGCCAAAAGAAGGTAATTGTACTCATCATTATAAACCATTTTTAGTATGGGACCAACCCTGAAATCGCGAAAAAAATCAGCTGGTCCATACATTCTGTCTAGTGTCAATGACTTTTTTCTATAGAACAGCTGATATTTTTTTTGCGATTTCAGGGCTGGTCCCGTAGTAAAAGTTGTTCATAATGATTACCTTCTTTTGGCTTCGAGAGTGTTCCCCTTACACCCCGTATAGTTTGAATTTGCCTTAAACTCGAGCTAGAACCGAAAAAGTCAAGTGTAAAAAAGTGTTAACGCCAAGACACCGCACTGTCCACTCACAGCATGATTCACAGCTTTTGCCTTAACACAGTTTCTGACAATTTGATTATGAAAGCTGTCAAAATTCGTGAAAACGTTGTTACGAAAAATCTGAACAGGGTTTGCTGGGTTTGTCCACTCACAGCTCACAAATCACAAATCATGTTAAAACTCGAGCTTACGTAGTATTTATATGCTCTTTGACTCGAGCCATTTTTATATACACCTTTAGTTCTGGTGACAATACAATATGAAACACCCAATATTGTAATATTTTCAAAATGACCTCCGCCACAAGATGGCGGACGGATTATATTTTTGTTTACCCTTTTAACAGTGCTGGTTTTAGCACTACCAGCGCCCTGGGCGAAACTTCTTCGGCGAACCCCTCCCCCCCTGCAAACCAACCGAAAAAAGACAAAGAATAGATTAGATAGAATATATCTATAGATTTTTATATACCTGCGGCGCCCCTTAATAGGCGCCTGTGGCGCCCCTTTTTATCTGGCGCCCTAGGCGGTCGCCCAACTATGCCCTACCCTAACGCCGGTACTGCCTTTTAATATGAGTATCTAATGAAAGGGCTTGAAGAGTATAAAACGATAAAGTGATTGACATCACACTAAATTCAAGATGGCATATTACATTTTCTTTGCTCAAGCTAAAAGCTTGTTTCAAAAATGATTTTTTACGGTTAACTTATTATCCTATACTCAAGCAGACCAATGTAGTTTCCAATATAAATTATTTTGTATGCGACACTATTTTAGGGTTAACTTTATACTTTTAAGACGCTCCGGTGCACATTGTGACAATAATCGCCATACAAGAAGCGAAAATTCCACAGTTCAATACGTAGTTGCAATTGCAATTTGGTAGCAAATGCCAATAAAAAGCAAGATTAAACTGACGTTGGATGTTTATTCGACCGAGATATTGGATTCAACGGTGACCGAGTCAATAAATAGCCGAGTTTATGTTGTAGCTCTGAGTCGGCGAATCAGATGGGCTGTGCTTACTTATACAGGGTAATTTTTACACCGAAATGGAAAAATTAGGAAATACCTACTTGGAGTAAAAATCTAATGGCACAATAGGCATGTGTCCTAATTATTTTTTTACATTATGCTTGCGTTTGACCACCATCACGCCTGATGTTAGCGATGATGCGGTCTACGTTGGAGCACGCTTGCCTAGAAGAAACCGATTCACTCGTGATTTGAAGACACCCAGATTGTAACCATCGGGGTACACCCATTCAGGCAGCGCATTCCACAGACTAGCAGTTCGCACAATAAATGTGGAATCAAAGCGCTTCGTACGGGTTTTAGGAATATCAACCATATAAAGCGGTGACGATTTTTCGTGCTCGCTCTGGCAGTTCGATGGAAAAATGGGCAGGAGGGAATTACATCGTGCAAATTTATTACAAATAACAGGCTTGGCGATGAATATAACTAAATACATTACTAGAAGAGATCGCTTTTAGCGATAAGGGCGCCACTTGTTGCACTAGCTCGTAATTGTTTTCTGTTTGTAATTTTTTTTCTGGTGTACACAATAAAGAGTTTCTATCTATCTATCTATCAATCATACTGAAAAAATAAAATAAATTGGCTGATAAATCTGTGAGTTAAAGTTTTAGGTGGGGATAGAGAGCGGTTATTCTATTCCTTTCTAGCAAAGCATGTATATAGCATTTTTATGGCACGCCTGAGGCATAACGTCATAACTCAGTATAAATAGTGCGCTCTCTGTCTAGCATGAAATTAAAATAATTATAACTTATTTATTTATGAACTAATTTTAATTTTGTTTTCGTTGATGACCCCATCATCATATTTATGATCAGCTTTTTATGGGGTAATAAAAAAAAATTAGTCATCATGCCTATTGTTTTACAAAGTTTCAGTTTTCTAAATACTATGAAATATGTTTTTTTTACACCGTTTCTTTTTTAGTGTTCCGTACCCAAAGGGTAAAAATGGGACCCTATTACTAAGCCTACGATGTCTGTCTGTCTGTCTGTCCGTCCGTTTGTCCTACCTATTAACAGCTGTATCATTCGAACCGTAATAGATAGCTAGTTGAAATTTTCATAGAATATGTAATTTTACGGATTAACTAAGAAATAATAAAAAAATAAAAAGTAAAAACGAAAGGGGCGTAAATACCATACAACAAACCTATTTTTTGACGTATTTTTGTATTAGCTCTTATGTAAAAATGGTAATACGTACAAGTGTCAAATTTCGCATGAACATACACACATACTTCAAAGTATAACAAAAAAATTATAAATAATGGCCAAGTGCGAGTCGGTGACAAATTTCTGAACATTACCAAGTTATAATTGGTAATTTCGTTATTGAATTTTGTGGTGGTACGGAACCCTCAGTGCACGAGCCCAACTCGCACTTGGCCGGTTTATTTAGATTATATACGTAAAAAGTCCTATCATTTAAAAAAATATGCCTAGTCTACATTCACAATAATATCCTAGGTAAACGTAGACGCTAGACTAGGTCAGAAACTAAGTGCATTCCGTGCCTAGCTTTTATAGCTGTTAGTTTTATAGACTTTCAACATGTAACAGCGTCTTCAACAGTGAATCGCCCGTGGCGTACTTCAATCACCCTTTTTGAACAGATCATCATTTTTTTATTACACTAAAGTACATTAGATAAAGACCAACTTAAAAATGAAGATTTATTATTTATTTATCTATTAAATACTGAGCAATGCTCGTTACGGTCAATACTTGGATGGGTGACCGCAAGAGCCACTTACAACTGAGCACTACCAAGTTTCAGCCACATCCATTTTATCTTAGACTACATCGTCACTTTCCATCAAGTGAATTATAGTTAAACGCTACCCCATTTCATTGCGAAATTTCCCAAAGCACACCCACGTGAACAAAGGTGAACCGTTGTAAAAAATATTTTCTACGGTTCACCCAGGTGGTCTCAGGAGGTGGATGGTCGGTAAGAACTCGCAAAAAAGTCGGTATTTTACAAGCTTCTATTTAACTTGCAATGTATACTGTATGTTTGTACGGGTAGAATCTTGCAACTCAATTTTGAAGCAGATATTTTCAATATTATTATTGTTATTTTATTATTTTATAATATTAGTATATTATAAACGCGAAAGTTTGTATGTATAGATGTATGGATGTTTGCTCCTCTTTCACGATGCAACGGAACAACGGATCGACCTGATTTTTTGCATAGGTATAGTTCAAGAGCCAGAGAGTGACATATATGCTACTTTTCATCATCGTCATCATCACCATTATTCATCACTACGCGGGCGAAACCGCGGGGCGCAGCTAGTACATCTTTAAAATGTAAATCCGTTATTGGCTTTATGTTAACTTATTATACATATTAAGTTCTAATGTATAAATATTGAGACCTGTGGACTTTATAAATAAATAAAATAAAATAAACGCATCGCGACGCTTTACGTGTCTCACCTAGGACATAAGTCAGCGCCACCGGCTACACGCAGCGTTATCTAAAACGCTCTCTATTATTACCATCAATGTATTTTCCTGTAAGATAATCCGTTAACCTTTTCACTGAGATAAAATAACAAATACCTCATTAATTATTAATTATAGTCATTAGCAGTTTTCGATAACATGTTAGTAGGTAAATAATAATAATATCTATACTTATTTATTTTTGAACATCGGCCAGTATTTGTATGCTATTTATCAATAGCTGCACCAGTTCGAGAGTGTATATATTTATAATATATAAATCATAATATATTTATTCTCACTATTTATAGAGATTATAACACTGAAGAGTTAGTTTAGCTGAGATTTTTTGGTCTCTTTGTTTGTACCGCCTTCAGTATTGCCACGCTTTTCGGGTGGATTCTGTAGCTTTCGTCAGTAACTTGCCTTTGCAGTAGGTACTGCCGTTGCCAGCTGGATAGATAGATAGATAAAAACTCTTTATTGTCTACATCATCATCATTATCAGCGAAAAGTTCCCACTGCTGGGACACAGGCCTTCTCTGAGAGAGAGAGAGAGAGAGAGAGAGAGAGAGAGATAAAGGACAGGCCGTAATCCACCATGCTGGCCCAGTGCATGTACAGTTTCGATGTCTTCGCTCAAAAACGGTGAAGGAAAACATCGCCAAGAAACCGGTATGTCCAAGAACCTCAAATATTAGCCATACATTGTGGATTTTCCTTGGATACGTACCAAACAAACGATTTGATTCTACGTTTCTATTCCGTACGGCCAAAGATTGGAACAAAGTGCCAGCTTTTTTGTTTCATGAGAGGTATAATCTTGGCATTTTCAAGGCTTGAGTGAATAAGTATCTTCTAAGTCCGCGTGCTTCATTTTCGACTACATCGTCGCTTATACCATCTGGCGAGTTGATGGTCAAACGCGGCGGTAGCATATCTCCGCTGTAAAACTGTAGAAGCAAAACCGCTACTTGTTGAAATATGAACTTTACATAATGTTTCTTACAGCAGAGTTTCAACTAACAGTGGGAAAAACACCAAATATGTCGAGCGGCGCCTTTCTTCGAAATTGAAATTATTCCTGTATGTTATACGATATATATAAGGTTTACATTTAAACTAGTATCAGTTATACTGCTACGGTTTCGCGGAGGTGTGCTACCGGCGTAACCGCGAAAGATAGGGCTAATGATGATCAACATGTTTAAAGAACTAACTATCCAATTCTATATCCAATAAAATAAAAATCTTTTCTACAGAATATTAGACCCAAAAAAAGTTGTACAAGAATCACTATCACACCCTATAAATATCCTTAAAATTTACATTTTCCACCCTCAAAAAGGCATTAAAAAAGCTCTTAAATAAATCATACGGCCGTTCATTTGCTAGCCAGAGTTATTCTGAAATACCCACATTGGTACAGAAAATGTAACTCTATTGCAGAGGTGGTTGGGTTTAAAATGTAGAATATAATTAGTTTAATTTTTGAAGGGTTTTCATTGGTTTTCACAGCCGCAAATGGACTCTTCGGTTTGGGGCGTAAATTGGTTGAAGGGTTGATTATTTTATCGGTGTGCAAAAAAACCTGGGTTCTGTACCAAAATGATAAAATTAAATCTATATAGAAACACTTCGGAGTTTTTCTGGCCTGGAATACCTTTTTGTAGCATTCTAAGGTAGGGATTTGATTTATTTCTAGCGTACATTTAGTGATTTTTTTAATATATTATTTTATTATCACCATATTCGTCTTATATCAGTAGACATGGGCCTCTCCAAAGCACGGCACATAACCTGATCTTTGGCTTAATTGAATTTTTTAGGGTTCCGTACCCAAAGGGTGAAAACGGGGCCCTATTATGAAGCCTACGCTGTCTGTCTATTTCTCCGTCCGTCTTACCTTTTAACGGCTGTATCTTTCGAACCGTAATTAAATATTAAAGTTGAAATATTCCCAGAATTATGTAATGTTAAGGCTTATTAAGGCCAAACAACAAAAAAATTATAATAAAGTCATAAAGTTAAAACTAAAGGGGGGTTCCCATACTACAAACGTATTTTTTACGTATTGGTAAGTATGAGTTTTTTTTTTAATAATAGATAGGCTTGCGCTTGGCCACCATCTCGTCTGATGTTAAGCGACGATGCGATCTACGAAGGAGCACGCTTGCCTAGAAGAAACCGATTCACTCTCGACTTGAAGACTCCCAGATTGTAACTGACGGGGAAAACCCATTCAGACAGCGAATCCCACATGAAAATATGACAATATTATGATGAGATATATATTATAATATATTATGGAGAAATATTATGACCACCTTACCATAATAATATAATATCTCCCTTGTTTGAATGATCTGAGGTCAAGACCCACCAAGCTAGACGTGAGTAATTACACAATTCTACCTACATCCACATGTTCTTACACACTCTGGGTGCCACCGAGCTACAGGACAGATTACGAGGCCCCTACATTAGACGTTACAAATAAGCACAATTATTCCACATGTCAGCTTCCCGGGACGCATTAGTTACAGTGCTAACGCTACGCGATCTCGCTTGTAGTTTACCTTTTTAACCAATTTCAGAAAAGGAGTTTCACGTTTTTTTTATTGAGCGGCTAAAACGCAAGCTGTATTCCTGATGGTAAGTGGTAATTACTGTCTATGGACATCTGCAACACTAGCGGCGTTGTCGATGCTTTGCCACTTTTGCGAGCCTGGAGTAATATTTATTTCAGATGTCTGTCCGTCCGTCCGTCCATCCGTCCTACCTTTTGACGGCTTTATCTTTCGAGCCATAATAGATAGCGTAGAGATTTTTTTTTACATAATATTTGTTATTTTGCAGTGGATTAGCTAACGCATAATAATAAAATCAAAACATAAAAACTAAAGGTCCCGTACGACAAACGTTATGTTTTAACGTATTTTTATTTGCCCTAATGTAAAAACGGTAATACGTACAAGCCTCAAACTTGGCATGATTATAGTACACACTATAAAAAACAACAAATAATAAATAATGGCCACCTGTAAGTTGATAACAAATTTCTGTTCACCAGCAAGTTAAGCAACGTCGGGCGCGGTCGGTACAAGCATGGGTGAAGGCCTGGTGGTTATGTTGTCTTACTGAACTACTTTTTGTATTTTGTGGTGGTACGGAACCCTCAGTGCGCGACTTGCACCTGGCCGGTTTATTATCTTGGTATATTTTATTCTCTGGGAGCAGGTCGAAATATATGTTTTTCTAGATTTTTCCATCTCCTCCTTCGTCTTATAAAGTATCAAAATTAAAATTTATTTCAACCCTTTGCAACGTTAAAATTAGCTCCCGATCCCCGAAAACCGAATAATTTTGACAGCTCTGCTGTT
This sequence comes from Agriopis marginaria, assembly GCA_932305915.1. NCBI lineage: Eukaryota > Metazoa > Arthropoda > Insecta > Lepidoptera > Geometridae > Agriopis > Agriopis marginaria. The sequence goes on along the minus strand of OW029914.1, from coordinate 10,348,951 downwards.
GTCAAAATCCGATACCTATAAAAAAAATTGTAAATTGGACCTTCGATGAGTTTTTTGGCGCCATCATGAAAAAATCATGTCGTCTTATTGTATTATTTTCCTAAACTTGTGTATTTTCGAGTGTTAATGCGTAATATTGGTGGATTATTATTTATCAAGTGTTCGTGGATGTGCTCGAGTGTAGGAAAATGATATAACGCGGTGAAACATGTATTTTCCAAAGCTTGTAAAGTCTCCACTATACTTTACTATGGCATGACTTTGACTTGACCGTGAATGTGTTTGACTACATTTCATCAAACTTTATAATAACGTAATACTTGACACTGGCAAATGTATAAGAGTGCGACGGCAACATTGTCACAGAGAAAAAAAAACATTAAAAAGGACCTTCGGTGTCGATTATGTTATGTTATTGAACAAAACGAAATATCAGTGCCCTAAAATAGATAGGTATCTATGTCGTTTTCATATTAGTCTTTTAAACAAAGATAACAATTGTCTAGTCTGGCTTAAATGGTTTTATTTTAGAAAAATTGCATAACAAAACAGGCACCTGTTTCACTCTGATTTATCATCCACTTAAAAATAATCGCCGAAACTTAAACTTAAATAGATTCTACTTTAGTTTCATGTGAAAGCAATTATTAGTCGATTTAGTACAATTATCTTCGTTATTTATTTATAAATGGCACACATTTTGAGGTTTGTAAATCCTAAATAAACTGAAATAGGTAGGATTGAGTACCTACGTATCGATAAAATATGTATAGATGATCGACATATAAAGAATCAAACAAAACCAAATTGTCGTCAAATTATGAATTCGACCGTACGTAGTGGCAACTCAGCACAGATTCATACAGATGATAAGCACCACGCTTTGCCCATAACAGTTGCAAAATTTCAAACTTTAACAATGGAAAACTTTCCTCGACATTGCACTGCGCTCGTCATAATGAAATTAAAGCTTTTTATGTTATACGACTAGAAAAGCTGCACTGCTATCCGAAACACGGTTGCTTGCGTTTAATTTTGCTTAGCTGTTAAAAAATTTATAGCCACAAAGCATAGATAACTATGATATGCAGGTATAGACGACACTATCGATACTTATCGATAGTTATTTGTTCACAGCACTAGCTATAACGAGGTAGGTATTTGGCCGGACTTTGCTTAGTAATTCCCTGGCATTTTAATGACAATTCAGTTGAAATAGGACAGTGATTCACTCAATGAAATTACACCAGTTGGACACAGATGGTTTTGCGCCGTGTAAATATACAGTGTAGTAAAGAGTTGAAATAATTGTGGTATTTTTTTTTTTCAAACCTTGAGAAAACGATGACAGTTATTTTCATTATTTTATATCTGTCGGATTAGAATTGATGGATAGATTGGTGATAGATCTGCAGTGCGAGTGCCGTTCTTTGTCGATCGTCAAATTTGACAGTTGGGGTCGACAAATTCTATAAAATGCCTATAACTATAAGTCCTTTTGAGGCACGGAACCCTAAAAAAATAACAGGTGGCCATAAAACTATATTGGACTCGCGATCATATCCACAGATTTACTTTGGTGTAACTACGCTGACCTATTTTGAGACCAGGGGGTTTACGTCCAACTCCTTACGGTAAAACCAACTAACGTTAAAACCGCGCAGCTTGGGAAATCACGCAAACGTGAACCTTAACGCGCTCAGATACGGTTTGCGGTCGCGCAACAATTTATCATCACCTAAACTACAGGCGTGAGGCCCCAGGGGCCTTACGGCTACCTGTTTCAAGCGATTCTGATTAGATGATTGCGAAAAGTTGCGGAACCGCAAACCATATCTCGGCGCGTTAAGGTTCACGTTCGCGTAATTTTCCGCACTGCGCAATTTTGAACCCGCGTTAAGAGGTAGCCGTAAGGCCCCAGTTAGTCGAGCCACAATAAATTTAGTAATGATTCAGTAAATGAAAGCCAGTTGGACACATATGGTGTACATCCGGAAACGAATAATAACTGTGGTAATAACGAAAATGCTGTGAACTGCAAACATTTGTGCCGTATCCGGTAGAACGTGTTTAAAGGAAACACATGCAAGGAAGTGTTTAGTTGAAATCAGCGTAACCATCAGCACGATATCTTCAATAACTCTCCATACAGTGGTCGCTCCACAGTACATCTATATAGGACCTCTTTGCGGCATGTCGGCCATGTTTGTATACTTGTCAAGCGGTACTACATTAGCTGTCAAAAATTAACATCACTAGTGAAAGACGCCTTGGAGTTTTGGCGCTAACGTGAAAAAACATGACATGTCACCTCATTGTATTATTTTCCTTACTTTGTTTATTTTTGAGTTTTACGGTAGGTAATAGTGGTGGCTTAATTATTGTTAATAAGTGTTTAAAAACATGCTAGAGTGTAGGTAAGTGATATAATAAGGGGAAACATGTATTTTCGTGTTGTTTCCTAAACTCCGGAGAAGCCTGTAGTAAACTCCACTTTACTCAGGGCATGACTTGGATTTGACCGTGAACGTGACTTACATTGCTTTAATTTGACTGTGACTACAGCTTGTTTAACGATATTTAGTAAAACTTGAAGTTCAATAAGAAGTACTTACTTAAACTCTGGCAACGAAAAAATTCTCTCATCAATAAACACTTACTTAAATAAAAATAACAGCGATGCCATTTAGAAATCAACATGCCACACATGACGTTAATTTGTTTTCCATCCCTATTTCGGATATTTTATCGATCGAGAGAGGCATTTTTAAACCATAAACGTGTTTTACTATGAATACCTAATGTTAAATATGCAAAGACTTTATGAAACCCTAATATTTTAAAGTCCTTGAAAATAATTATTATGATATTTAAAAATCGATAAAACTTAGGATGATGTATTTATGACTGGATATGAGTCAGCGTTTTCATACGAGAGGAACCAATAGTTTTACTTACTAAGTCTCTAGGAGGAACCATGTTATATCTCCGATAAATCTAAGATGTAGAAAATGGCCGTCAGAAAGTATAAAGCAAAAATTTCATAATATACTACCTAAGGTATAAAGTCTATAGCTTATAATAATACTTCTGTATTTAGTTACACGGTTAGCAATATTATTTTGACATGGGGTACTTTTTTATTATTATATTAGCTTACATCGTCCCACTGCAGAGCAAAGGCCTCCCTTCCCTCCTTCTATCTCTCTCTTTTTTGAGCAATTTGAGTACAGTCCTTCAAGTAGGAGTCCAGTTCGTTTCTCCATCTCCGTCTGGGCCGTCCGGGAGGTCGTTTGCCATTCTGTGGTAGCCACTGTGCTGTGTCCAACGATCTTCCCACATTCGACTGACATGACCAGCCCAGTCCCACTTTTGGGACTGTTTTTTTAATTCAAAATATACCTATATTACCTGTAAAAAACAGGGTGAAACCATGGAGCGCTGCAGTAAAAATATATTATAATTAAATTGAGAAACTCCACCATTGTTATTCGGCTAAACTTATTTGTCAAGCACTCACATCGAATTAATATACATTTTGGTTGCGGTTACAGATCGGATGTACTGCGGTTTCCCTTTGAAATAACCAGTACCTGCTTCGAAATTCAATATTTTATGTTGGTAACACAAATGCTTTATAAAAAAAAAAGTATGTGCTTAAGACCAAAGAGAATATTTAAACCGCTAACAGGTACTTTTTTTTTTTTTTTAATCTAGTAATAGCCTTGCGTTTGACCACCAACTCGCCTGATGTAAAGCGACGATGCGGTCTACGATGGAGCACGCTTGCCTAGAAATCGATTCACTCGTGATTTGAAGACACCCAGATTGTAACTATGGGGGAACACCCATTCAGGTAGCGCATTCCACAGACTAGCAGTACGCATAATCAAAGTGGAATCAAAGCGCTTCGTACGGGTTTTCGGAATATCAACCATAAAGCGGTGTCTGTTTTTAGTGCCCGCTCTGGCATTCCGATAGAAAAATACTTCTTTTATTTTTATTTTTTTGGTACTTGGCTGCTCCGTCAAATAAGTGGCAGCAGTACTCAACACACGATAGGACTTTTGCTTGATACAAGTGAAGCAACTGCCCCAGTGAGAAGTACCGCCTGACCTTATTGAGGATGCCAAATTTTTTACTACCCAGTTTAGCCTTAGATTCAAGGTGGGCCCCAAAGTTCAGCGTAGACGCTAGGGTAGCTCTCATTAGCTCTATATGGTCTGCCAGAGGTATGGATTCATCCCGGAGAGTAGGAGAGAATGAGAACCGACTATTTTTGGCGCAGAAAAACAAGCTTGGGTCTTGTTGGCATTGAATTTGACTAGATTTTCGTCACCCCAGTTGGAAACAGCTTTAAGAGATCTACTTACTTCTCGAAACACCTGAATTACGCCTTCTTGGCTCTTGGGATAGGTGTGTACTTTTTCATAACTTTTAATTACTTTTAGCAAGAAATTTCAAGCAGCACCAAAATAAGGGTAGGTATAACTCCAAATAAAAATTTAGCATTATGAACTTTTTATGGCAGAGCTACCATTATGGTAGCGCTACCATTTATGCCGTTTAAACAATCATGTTAACGACGGTTGATAAGAAATCTCGTGTGTAAAAATTATGTTAATAAGTACTTACCTTTTTAATGACATTGTGATATATATTAAATTGTTTTGAATAAAAATATGATGAAGTATGTGCACAATGACTCATTTTTAACCTCCGACGCAAAAAGAGGTTTGTTCTAAGTTTAACGTGAGTATCTGTGTGTCTATCTGTGGCATCGTAAATCCCAAATAGCTAAAACGATTTTTTTGTTTAAAAGATGACTTGGTTGAGAGTATTCTAAGCTATGGATTCATGAAATCGGTTCAGCCGTTTGAAAATATCCTGATCTTTTATCGGGGATAAAAACCAATTTATACTTGTTTAATACTATTGTATCGATGTTTTTACGCATGCAGTATTTAGAACAAGCTTTATTTAAAAAAAAATGCTCATAATGTTTTGTTATCATGTAACAATAGACGCGTGTCGCACTTCCTACGGCTAGAGACCGACTGAAACGAAGTGAGCGCCGGCGCTCATTTTGTAATCTTCAAAAATGCGATTCTTCTGGGCTCGTCTATTCATTTTATTTTGGGCGAAGATATTAGTATTAATCTTACCTTTTGTAAAGTATAGTTTCAAATTCCCAATCGTCCGCCAAAATCACTGAACTTCACAATCTAAGTCAACACTTTTCCTAGAAATTATTATTTACTTCAGAAAAAACTCAACAGATTTACACAAAAATACTAGAAGTTCACGAATATTCTTTATAGTTTAATTAATGTCGAAAATATATTTTTTCTATATATTCAAGACAAATAATCCTCAATCCACAAAAAAACACTAGTTTCTTAAAACAAAAAGTCCGTTAAAAAAATCAAATCACTGGCCACTCACAAAATCATCACGCTCAAAATTTTGTCCACTTTAGAACGCTTTCAAAAGTTTGTACGTTCGGTTTTCAAAAGCGGTGTGCGGGACGCGCAACTCTGTTCGCCGATTTGCCGCCACTGAGCTAGAATTTCCCACGCATGCGTCGCATCACGTATTTTTAGTTTTGCTTTTTCTTTCACCTGTCGATTTGGGTGCATCGGCAGTATGATAGATTGATTTTCAGCTATGAATGAAATGACCCTCGTGAAGTCCATCTATAGCTTTAAGAGGTTAGAGCAAGTTGAACTAACGCAAGTGGCGCCACGGCAGTGGCTAATCAAGGAACTACGTTAATTACAACAATTTTGTTATTAATAATTATTTAATACTAGCTGCGCCCCGCGGTTTCACCCGCGTAGTGATCAAAAATGGTGATGATGATGATGAAAAGTAGGCTATGTCACTCTCTGGCTCTTGAACTTATTTATACCCATGCAAAAAAATCAGGTCGATCCGTTGTTCCGTTGCAGCGTGAAAGAGGAACAAACATCCATACACACAAACTTTCGCTTTTATAATATTAGTAGGATAGTAGGATCAGAGGATGTAGTTAGATTATTCATGTGTGTGAAATATAATTATGTATCGAACCGGCTATCTGAAAGGTGAAAGATTTAATAGCCGTATTACATAAAACATCAATTTAAAAAACCGACTTCGCGTAATTAGTAAAATAGGCAATTTACTACTAAACCGATTTTGATGAAATGTCTATGTGACCAATCTAGAAGTATAGGTACCTATGTTTTCAATAAAAATAATAATTTTGCAAATCGGGCTATAAAAGGGAGTTCTGTGGTAAAAAAAAACGCAATGAGAACGACCTCCTTTTTGAAGTCGGTTAAAATGCAATCATTCAATTTAGATAAGTATCTGGATATTCGGGCATAAACAAAAAAATAAAGCCATTATTAAATATAGCCATTATTGTCAAAACGAATAGAAACACGTAAACCATAACATTAAAATTAATTATTTTATGCTAGTAATTTAGCAAAATCTACTCTCAAGTAACAAGGTCGTCAGGTCGTCGCCAGGCGTCATCGAGGTCGGATCTATGTTCGTTTTTTTTCGTTGCACTTCCCCCGCGGGCGTTCTGACTCTAGCGTGGCAAAATACATCGTCGCTATAACTTGGCGGGGGCTGAGGGAGGGTTTTGTTGCCTACGCGACTCGGATAACCGGCCGTTAAAGGTCTAAAGACAAATCCAAATGCTCAAGCCAACTATCAGTTGGCAGCGTACCACGCGGCATTACCACGCTGAATAGCAATGCTTATGCGTTGAGCCAGAAACACGCCAGCATTTTGGTCAAGCGTCGCATTAACCAGGCGCTTTGAAAGATTTTTGAAAATGAAGTGAGCTCTCGGTCCCCAAGGGCCCAATGTCTCGACCCCAAACGCCTCAAATATGTAACTACTGCCGAGTTTAGCATATTTGCGTCGCTTGTGCTGCTCTGCCGAATTGGCAGCCGCGCCAGCCCTACCCTGCGTCTCAGGAAGATGTGACGGCGCCAAAGTATAGCCAAAGTATCGACACAACTCGCGTCCCATACAACGGTCCCATACCACCGCCGAGGTTAGCATATTCTTACTTCGTTCACAGTTGACTTTCCGATAATCCTAGATAATTTTCCGTTTTGAATTTAAAAAGAAACATACATTCGAATTGATTAAAAAGTATTTTTTGTTAGTATTTCTATATAGTTTTTATCAAGTTTCATTATTAGTCAAAAAGTGCAATGAAAAATACAGTGATACATTAGAAAACAGAAACAACAAAATACAAGGAGATTTCATAGGCCTTCAACGGTCTATGGGCAGTCTAACTGTATTTGTAGTTTTAGTTTAAGCTTGTATTTTGTTTAGTTAATAAAGGCACTTGCCCAGGAAAAAAAAAGATATCATTATAAGTAAATCCTCAATTGCTTGAAAAATCTCGAAAATAGATAACTAGCTAAGAGCGTGTCGATTCTTAAGTTTATTTATGTAGCAGCAAACGAACAAGACGTCATATTTGCGTTGTATTCAGGCATGAGTCATTTATGCCTAACTACCGTAAAAGTTTATAAACTTAGCCTTGCATTGTGATAGAAACCACATCATAAAATTTACTAAAAATAACTTTCTTTGTATCACCGCAACAGATGTGCAAATAACTTATATTATGAAGAATTTTGTTCCCATAAAAATGTTTATTAAAATGAAGGATAAAAGAATATTTCAATAACATTGGAATAATAACTAAACACTATTAATGTCTGTTTAATTTAAATCAAACACTATCAAAGTCTGTTTAATTTAAATTAAAAGCCGTTTAGAGTGTTGTAAATAAAGTGTGTTATTAAATAAATTATAAATATTCGGGACATTTTTGCACACACGGTAATCTGACCCCAAACTAAGAAAAGCTTGTGATATGGCTGCCAGAGACTGATATACATACATATATAGTTTTAAATACATACTTAAATAGATATTAACCACCAGATATAGAACAAACTCAAATGTTCATCACATAAATGTTTGTCCTAGGTGGGAATCGAATCCACGCCCCAAGATCAGAAGGCAGGTCCCCCTACCAACTGGACCAACGAGCTATCTAAATAGGTATTCAATGTATAATAGCGAAACCACGGAAATGAAAAGACACCATTTATAGTGTTCCGTACCCAAAGGGTGTAAACGGGACCCTATTACTAAGCTTAAACGGTCTGTCTGTCCGTCCGTCCGTCTGTCCTACCTTTTAACGGCTGTATATTTTTTTTACCGTAGTAAAAATACCATACCAGTGTACCGTATAGTTAGTTGAAATTTTGACAGGAAATTTAATGTTACGGCGTATTAACTGAGAATTAATAATAAAGTCAAAATGTTGTATTTACCCATACAACATACGTATTTTTTAACGTGTTTTTGTATTAGCTCTAATGTAAAACAGTCATACGTACAAGCGTCAAACTAGGCATGATTATAGTACGTACTCTAAAATATAACAAAAAATACTAAATAATAGCCAAGTGCGAGTCGGTGACAAATTTCTGTTCATTACCAAGTTATAATTTGTAATTCGGTTACTTGGACGACCTTATCATTTCTTTCACCGTTACGAAATTGCATATTTGAAGTCGGTTTTTCAAATTGATAATTATTGTATTTTGTGGTGGTACGGAACCCTCAGTGCGCGAGTCTGACTCACACTTGGTCAGTTTAAAAAAAATATAGCTAACCATGGAAGTAGGCAAACTAAAACTAGAATGGTCAAAATTGCTAAAAGTGGGAAAAGAGGGAAACATAATTTCCTTGAATAAGTAAAGGGTTGCAAATTTGTTAAGTAGGTACCTAGGTAGGTGTACATGAAACGGTTCCCCGATTGACGTTGGGTTTAGGGAAGAGATAGGAGATTAATTTAAGAAGATTCTCTTCCTGGGCTTAACGATTATTTATTTTATTGGGAGAGTTATTCTGGAAGTTATTGGTTAAATTAAAATATCGCTTAGAGGGGTATACAACTATACAAAGTCCTTGCTATTCCACGTTCTATAGACACAACATTTGTTGTTTGTTAATTTTGTCATGACCAGGGATACAGAGCCCTTCAGTCGTAACATTAAACAAGTTTTCATAGTATTAAATAGCGCCAAACAAGTCATAGTCACAGTAAAAGTCAAACTCAAGCAAAGTAAGTCACGGTTACTTCAAACCCATGCCCCAGTAAAGCGGTGGAGGCTTTACAAAACGCTTCTATAGAAATTTTAAAACATGGCTTCTATAGAGTTTGGAAACAACACGAAAAGACATGTTTCACCTCGTTATACCACTTCCCTACACTCCAGCACGTTCACGATCACTTAATAAATAATAATCCACCATTATTACACATTAACATTCGAAAATATACAAGTTTAGGAAAATAATTCAACGATCCGAAATGTTTTTTTCCACGTTGGCGTCAAAAAAACTCCTTAGATACAACACAAGCAGAAGTACTGCCAGTAAATAAATAATCGATATTTATGCCAATGATACCGCATAATGCAGATATATCACGGACAAAGTTGACTACTCATAAATCCCAGTCAGGTCGGACATCGACCTACTTCGCCGCCAAAATTTTTCATTGCCGCCATTAAGTCGAACGATCGACACGACTATCGTTGGAATACGCCTCAAATATAAGACAGAGGTTGAATTTGAATTGACGGGACTAAAACAAACTTTTACGGCTAAAATAGTTTTAGCTTGTTCATTTGAAGCAGGGATGTTACGGAGCTTCGACTCCGGTTCCGTTAAGTCGGAACTTCCGATTATTATTACACCTTCGGTTCCGACTTCGGCTCCGACACTTTTTGATCGGAGGTCGAAGCATAACATAGCGGCGGCGGCGGCCTGTGTCGACTGTTATGAACAGGTTCATATCATACATGTCATACATGTCGCATGTAAGTGAAAATTGGAATGAAAAAAAAAATTGATTAAATAATGTTTTAATTGTCCTTAAATAAAAATTCTCTCTCATGCCACCACTTCTGATCCTGCCTCCGACTCCGACTCCGATAAAGCAAATTTTTTAACTCCGACTCCGCCTTCGGTTCGGATAAAACTACCTCCGTTACATCCCTGATTTGAAGCCATAATCAACGTATGAACTATTTGCCTACAAAATTTCATGAAGATCGTATTAACGAAACGAAATGTATCTACGAACAAATATACAAACATACAAACGCCAAATTGTCCCATTATGATCTGAGCCCTCTCGTCGGTCGGTCAAATATAAGTACTTACATCATCATCATCATCAGCCAGAAGACGTCTACTGCTGAACATAGGCCTCCCCCTATAACCTCCACACTGAACGACAGCCTGCCCTTTGCATCCAGTGGATGCCAGTGACTCTCACAATGTCGTCGGTCCATCTAGAGGGAGGCCTAACTACGCTGCGTCTACTAGCATTTTGTATGGAGGCAATAGCAAGTTTGGGGTCATTATTTTATCATAACCAGATTATCATGTGCCCACTTTTGAACTGCAAAATAAATCGAGACTTTCTTGCCGGGTCTTGGAAGAAGGAATTGGTTTTGGAAGCCAAGATGACCTTTTCTACCGGGTTACATCCAACATTTAGTCCTCTCAAATAAAGCCTTCATAATCGAAATCGAAGATTGTTAGTCAAAATCAACATGACAATGTCTTAGTATCGATTCTAGAATACGACCTCTGAAATATAAGACTGATTGTTCAGGAGCAGGCCTCGAAGTACTTTGATTAATGATGTTGAAATAAAGATAGCGATTGGAAAATATACTGTTTGTTTGTAGATCGGGAGTGACCTCATCATCATCAGCGAGAAGACGTCCACTGCTGAACATAGGCCTACCCCTTAAACCTCCACGCTGAACGACAGCCAGCCATCTACATCCGCTAGATATCCACGACTCTCACGATGTCGTCGGTCTATCCAGTGGCAGGCCTACCTACGCTGCAACTTCCGGTTCGTGGTCTCCACTCAAGAACCTTTCTTCCCCATCGGTTATCGGTTCTTCGAGCGATGTGGCCTGCTCATTGCCACTTCAAGTTGCAAATTTTAACAGCTATGTCAGTGACTCTGGTCCTTTGGTGTATATCGACGTTCCGGATTCTAACGCGCAAAGAAACTCCGAGCATAGCTCTCTCCATTGCCCGTTGTGTGACTCTGAGTTTTTCTAAAAGGCCAACAGTTAAGGACCACGTCTCAGTACCATATGTCATCAAGTATGTAGTAGAGAATGCAGGTGGTTAATAAGTGGTTGGTGAGGAAGTTATCGACTCTCGCGTTCACATTCTCCGCTGCGAACATTGGTCCCTATCTGTATTGGCGATGGTACTTGTAAGATGTCGATTCCGATTCCTTCCATCCATTATTTTCATTCCTTCCATTCCCTTCAGGCCCTAAAGTCAACTCATAAATAAGTGCGGCGGTTTACGGCGTTCCGTGGCCTCCGTGAACATACCTGTACGGGACTGAAACTCGTATAAGTATAGTACCGGTACTTTGCCATGTAGTTTTTGTGGTGTAGCTCAAAATAGTTATTATATATAGTCGTTACTTGCTACTAGCTTATAGTTGTTACTTGCTACTAGCTATCTAGCTAGTTATCTATGACTATGTGGTTTAACTACCCTTAATAAATTAACGAAATTGGTAATCGATTAAGAATCGATTGATCCGATTTCTTACAAGTAGTAATTTATGTAATAGTAACAGAGTCATTACCTTTTTACGACTAAACGGCTAAACAATCTCGATGAAATAAGACAGTAAAAAGTGTGCATCATGAGGATGGATTTTTATTCTGATACACTGGCAATGTCTCGCAGTTGCACTCATTAACCTACAGGGACTCTATCTTTTCGGAATAAAAATGGAGTCTACATAGTATTTTAACCAAGGGTATAAACTACTTTATTTAAATCCATTTAGCTGTTACGGAATTGAGGGCGATATAATTTAATATTCACACTAGCACACTTACACTCAACGTTCGCATTTATAATATTGATATTTATCCTAGTAAATAAAAACAAATTAATGTTAGGAGAATTTCTGCTAGATAACTTACGTGGTAAAATGAAAGTTAAGTAATTAATCCTAACCCTGACCAGACCAACCAAAACCAAAGATTATGTAATTTAGCAGAAACCCTTTAGAGAAAACTTTATTCCCTCTAGTGCCAAAATAGCGGTATTTTCAATTAGAAATTACCCGCTTTCTTTCAAGCTAGTCCTAAACACAGATTGATTCGGCCTAATTCTCAGCACGGTCGGTGGCGCGTTTACAAGCGAGTTGATTCCCGACGTGATTCGGTTTTTGTCGTATTGATTTACAGTTTCGGGTTTCGACGACTGGGGATTTGCATTTTTGCACGTGAAAGGTAGATTGATTGCGTAAACTTTCGACGTTTTGGTAAGTAACTTTTAAAAGGGCAAACATTTAATCGCACATCGGAAATAGTTCATGCGCATTAAAAAGTATTCAGCCATTAAAAACGACTATAAAAAATAAAAACGATTATAAAAGAAAAAAAAACGTTGTTGATAAGTTGGCTAAGGTGAAAGTGATGCAAAGTGAAGCTGCCTATTTTTATGAAACGTTAATTAATTACGTTAATTACGTTTTATACGGGATGTAAGGGGAACACTCTCGAAGCCAAAAGAAGGTAATTATTATTATGAACAACTTTTACAATAGGACCAGCCCTGAAATCTCGAAAAAATTAGCTAAGTAAATTTGACATGATTTCTTAGAAAAATTAAGTGAATAAAATTGAAGAAAAATTATTTTTTGGGCTTCCGTTAAAAATACATTCATTGAGATACGAAAGCATAACAAAGAATTTCAGTAGATACTATTATTAAAAAAGAACATTTTCTGGAAAAATAGGCCAGTTCTCAATTGCTAGGACCCACCTCCACAATATTTCTGAGACCATGGACACAATAAATTTAAAACGAATTAGGTTGAGAGTCTGTGATTAGTTTAGTTACGAGATGTTTTTTCGTGCTTTAAATAATTATATTTCATTCGCATAAAAAATATATTTAAAATGCGGACACCAGCGTCCGTGACTTTTATTGTTTATTAATTTTAACTCGTAAAATATTTATTATCAAAACATTAAACATTGGCTTTATTTATAACAACGAAAATTCAAAATCACCTAAACAGATCTTTGTTGTAAATTTTTTATTCCACAAGAAATCTAGATGGTTTAGTTCTTATTTCATATATTAGCATATATTAGCTGAAATTTTGCATATAATAATATATTTAATTTGGATGACAATGCATGGTTTACTAAGTAACATCATTTTTAATCCAATATGGCGGACCAGTTATTTTTATGTATTTTTTTTTTTACTTTTTAAATGCAAGATTTTTAGCGTCCGCCATATTTAATTTAATGTGACGCCATTTTATTTAACGTATTTTCCCATCACACCCTTTTGTTTGATAATGGCGGACGCTTAAAATCTTGCATTTAAAAAGTAAAAATAAATAAAAAATGTGGAAGTGACTATAATTTAAAATTTATTACTTTTTTTTGCATTAACTTCATCTTCGTCATCATTCCCAGCCTTCTTCATTCCACTGCTGGGTTTAGGACTCAATCTTGGTCTAGCGCTAAACTAGTCCAAGTTCAACCCAACCCGTCTCACTGCCGGATAACGAACGCTCTTTTTCCCAAGCCTTATATCATTGCTTATTAATGAAATTAAGTTAACGGCCTCTTATACCAAATTTGACGGTTTAAAATCAATTTTATTCAGTTAAATTACAATATTTGAGCTGGAAAAAACAACAATGGTCACAGATACATCTGTGTTTGAACGTTCCTCGCACAAAAAAAAAATCAGAAACAAAGTCGATTTAGTAATTTTTTTTTCGTTTTATGCTCTAATGAAAGCTCGTAACAACCTGGAAATTGCATGTACTGAAAGGCAATCCTATTCAATTTTTTTTTGATTTGGATAGATGTTTGATAGTGAATAGTTTAGTGTTTTAGTGAAATTAAAAGCGTAAAAAGGTCGCGAGAATTTGCGCGCACCGCGTTCAGGACCGCGCCAGGCGTCATCGAGGTCGGACCTATGTTCGTTTTTGTCGTTGCACTCCCCACGCGGGTGTCATGACTCTTGCGTGGCAAGATAATCGTCGCTATAACTTGGCGGGGGCTGAGGGAGCGTTTTATTGCCTACGCGACTCGGATAATAGGCCGTTAAATATCCTCCATATTCATAAAATTCGAAATTATCTACCTTTTTAAAACCTTAACGTTGCCAAAATTAATTAGAGCATCACTAAATTGGTTCACCATTTCGACGGTATCATCGAATCGGAAGGTGGCAGTCACGCGACGAACGAACGATAATTGCACTTTTTATGACGAACACTATCTTATGTTACGGTAAAAGATAATGAATTAGAAAGCCCTATAGTGAGACAGTAAGTAATAATGTTTCGATGGTTACTTAGTACGTTGGTTACATAGTCTGTTGGGCGAGTTGACCCCTATAAAAGCAGGTAAAATAAAAAAGGGTCAACTCGGCTGCGCGGTCGAGTTTATTGTCACCCAGATGACCCCTAACTCCTTTTAACGTAGCCACGTTACGTTATCTGCGTTGAATTGGCAACGTCAAGTTTACTGATGCGAAGAGGTTCGTAACGCGCTCGTTTTGTTTTCGATTGTACCAATTTCCACTATCGAGCGAGTTGGCCCCTAGAAAAGCAGGTAAAACAAAAAAGAGTCAACTCGGCGTGCGGTCGAGTTTATTGCCACCCAGATGAGCCTTAACTCCTCTTAACGTGGCCACGTTACGTTATTTTTCGTGGAATAGGCAATGTCAAGTTTACTAACATGAAGAGTTTTGTAACTCGCTCGTTTCCGGCAATATAACAAGCAAGCTAGCGCGTTTCATGCGCGTTAGTCACGAAAATATAGTATCAATCGGAGGACGCGAAGATTTTGTATGACTTGTTTGGAATTATGTAACCATGGCTACTGTGTAACACGTTTGCGGCGTGTTATTGGTGTGGTTTTTGGTTTTATATGGAACAAGCTGCGCCCCGCGTTTTACCATAGGTAGGGATAAGTAGGGATGAATAATGGTGATGATGATGAATAGTAGCCTATTTTACTTCTTATAAATCTTCTAAAGGGCTGTGAATCTTCTAGGGTCTTAAGTCTTTAAGGTACGTATCTGGGATGCCCCTGCCCTGCCCTTCCCCAGTGATCGCTTACAGTCAGTCGGCCCGTCAGCTTGTTTGCCACGTATGGTATAAAAAAACAGCAAAAAAATCCCTTCAAAATCGGTGCAGGCGTTTTGGAGACCACAGGGAACATAAATACATACATACACACATTCATCGCCTTTTATATTATGATACATAGATTAGGGCCCTGAGGTGAAACCTATATCTAATATTGGACTGATGATGATTTTAACTAATAACTCGTTACAAAACTGACCTTGTACTCCTATACTACCACGTACTAAGCCCCCGGAAGACACGGAAAGCAATTATAAAAGGTATTAGCGTTTTACAATACATATAATACTCGGGTGCCGCCCTCGATGACATATTTTATAATATAACAAACTGTCTTCGTGTTTTCCCTATATTTACAGGAGTTTTAAATTTTTTGAAAAACGCAGCCTTAATTTTTTGCTACGAATAAAATTATGAAAATAGTTTTTAGACGAATCTAGTGTATACCCGCTTCAATGTCGTTTGAAATACTTAAGCTTTATTAATTTTGAAACAAGCTCTTTCATATTCTCAGCAAGCCCTATTATTTGATACCCGTATCATGATGGTAGATTAGAACATTTTGTCCTTCATCTTGGAGCGTCCACCATATTGAATTTATCATCTAGGACAAAAGTGCTTGGGAGATAAATCCAGCGAACCCAATCTCGACGGGGTTACGTCGTTTCGTTAAGGAGTTTCTATGGCCACCTTCTGTCTCCATCATCAGACCAGCTCGATGGTATAACAACATTGCATTATCACTGAATTTACAATAGTATGCCAAATTTCAGCTTAATCGGTTGGGGATAACTGGTTTAAAATTCAGTTGCAAAATTTGCTCCACATATACGAACGGGGCAAATTAAATAAAAGTTTATAAAATGGGCAGCAAGGTCGTCTGGGTGAATTCGACTAAAACATCAAGCCTGATTAAGCCCTGATACGTTCGCACCCACCATGCTTTCTTTTCCCGTCCTATGTAAGTACTGTATTTTATCACAAAATAAATAAGTACCTTTTTATTTTGTGATTTTATTGCTGTTTTCGGCACGCTTCAATGTTGTATCTACAGGTTTAAAGATCTTTGCCATTGACCGATGCCCTCTAGATAACAGTGTTCAGAACAATGGCAGACAATCTTAGAATCGGGCAATTATAAACTAACTTGATACACTTACATCTAGGTTTGCAGGAAGTGGTCTAGATAGTGAATTGCTCAGGAAACCACGTTTTGTTTACGGTCTGTTTTTATCATGACGAAAAAATGACCAGAGAACGCATAATAATCTTAATTAGTTGGTAATAACTTACAAAATTATATAACCAAATCTTGGAAGTCTATTTTTATCTGCAGCTATAATAACACAGAAGTAAAAACAACATTGCTGAAGTAAAGCATACTGTCTGTGCCTATACACTACACGTGTCAGCTGTGGACTAATTTTAAACACAAAACGTGTCATACCTTAAGGATGCATTACAGTGATGCTTTTCGCATCCTCATGAGAAAAGCAAGTTATTGCAGCGTGTCGGGCATGTTTGCTTATGCGCGTGTTTCTGATTTCTTTGCTGTCATCAGGTTCAGATTGGCTTCGTTCTGGGCTGGGCTGAAGAGTTCAAAGAACGGCATATTGCAGTGCATGGGGACTACTTCAATGGTAGCCCGATTAATAAAACTTGGCTGACAGTGCACCGGAGTACGAACCGAAAATGACTGTGATATTTTTATCACGTAATTGTATTATTATAATTTTAACTATAATCTATTTATAATTTTCTTTTGTAACTGTAGAATTTATGTGTGACATGGGTTCCATGCCCGAAATAAAGTTTTTTTTTTTTTTTAATTCTACTTATTTATAAATTTGTCGTTTCGATTTATAACTTTGCAAACATATTATCCGTATAGCACTTACATATAATCCGGATTACAATACAATAGTTTGTGACCATCGAACTGGTGTGATGATGGAGCAAAGACACTGGTTTTAGTGGTAACTGGAAAACACCTCGAGTCGGGCTCATTAGGTTCGTTTTAAAGAGTCCTATACACAAAGATAATAATATTATAACCACTTGATCGCGCAGGGGTCATAATTTGATTATGCACGATCGACCGACGTGGCTTACCCACGTCGGTCGCGGGGGAAGGGTATCGCGGGCTGTGATATTGGGAACCTAATAACCACCTAGATACCTATTCCCCTGAGGCCAGAGTGAATAGGTATCTTCTAAGTCTGCGTGTTTCATCTTTGACCACATCGTCGCTTGCCAACAGGCGGGATGGTGGTCAAACGCGGACCTATCCGCGATAAAAATTGAAAATAATAATAAAAAATACCACCGGCGGGATTCGTACTTGCACCATCCGGGTTTCATTCCACTGCTGGTGAAGCAAAAAAGATCGCGTAAAATCGAGATCGCGCAGTGTGCGATTTCTCATAAAAACAGATCAGCAAAACGCGAAAAGACTGGTTTCTTATGACGAGTGAAGTTTGTCCGATTGGAGCCTTAAATCCGAGGGGCAGGTTAAATGTAGCGGAAGAATTAGGGGCGGTCCGGCCAGTGTAGGGTGCGCCCGAGATAGCACGCCCGGCTAGACCAGCGACCTAGTAACTTCTATTTTTAAGCCAAATATATTTATTTGCGTGTTGGTGGATTCACATACGCCATTGAATTTCTTCTCCGTATGTATGCAGGTTTCCTCACAAATGTTTTTCTTTCACCGAAAAGCCAGTGGTATGAATATCCGTACATAAACTCCAAAGAGCTCATTGGTACGGGCCCGGAGTTTGAACCCGCGACCTCACGCTTTCAAGTCTAGCGGTCTCCCAAATAGGCTACCACGGACCAAGAACCTCAAGAATCTCTTTTCCCCATCGGTATTTGTTTAGCCGATGGGGAAAAAAGGTGTTTGAGTGGACGAGTGAATCTGTTTCTTCTAGGCAAGCGTGCCCCATCGTAGACCGCATCATTGCTTAACATCAGGCGAGTTGGCGGTCAAGCGCAAGCTTATTATTTATAAGAAAAATAAAACATGAACCAGAAGACGCAGCGTAGGTAGGCCTCCCACTATATGGACCGACGACATTCTGAGAGTCGCGGGCATCCAGTGGATGCAAAAGGCAGGCTGTAGTTCAGTGTGGAAGTTAAAGGGGGAGGCCTATGTTCAGCAGTGGACGTATTCTGGCTGATGATGATGATATTTATTTACACAAAAATATTTAAAACATTAATTATTATATTAAAAAACCTACCTATATACAAATAAAAAAACATAATAAAAATAACTAATCTAAAAGCCTAAATGCTAATTAGTGGAGGGAAAAGTGGGCAGAATGCTGGCAGCATTGCCACGCTGGATGGGCATGCTAACTTTTTGGGCCAAGTAGGTGTCATTTCTGTAAGTTTGTGCCATAATGTCTCGATGTAAAACAAAAAAAACCGGCAAAATACCTACGAGTCAATTGCTGAACAAATGCCTCCCTTTTAGAAATGGGGTTTGCCATAATAACCCACGCTTGGCTGATGGATTGGGGATCGCAGTAAGTTCTACTAATAGGACGCTGCTGTCCGTCTTCCGGTGGTTCTGGTCGTAATTTTAGGACATACCAGGTAACGACACCATGCTTCTTTTCAAAATCTGCCAACTCAACCCCTATAAGCTGCAGAAGTTTAAAGTACAGATAAAGGTAAACGTACATACTTACATACACCGAAAAAGTTTTTTTTTTCCCTTTGGGCAGTCAAAATCTATTTTTATGATCCATAAAAAAATCCGTAGTTGCATGATCGCTAAAGTCGCCCGTCTGCAACGTCTAATGTGGTACTTAAGATATAAAAGGTTCCGACGACAAATCATAGTCTCCGAGCTGCGATATTGTAGCTGATGTACCCTGATGGAGCCTGATGATGGAGGATGAAGGTCGGCGGGAAACGGACTGTTGTTTTAGTACTATGTGAGTTATTTGTAGAGAAGGTGAAATATATTTTCGGTCGTTTTTGTCCTGTTTCCGGGGCAATTCAATGCCGACTGTAAATTCTGATCCGTTTCATTTTTAGGGTTCCGTACGCAAAGGGTAAAAATGGGACCCTATTACTATCACTAAGCCTGTCTGTCCTGTCTGTCCGTTTGTCCGTCTATCGGTCCGTATTAACGGCTGTATCTTTCGAAATAAATAGCCAGTTCAAATTTTCACAGAATATGTAATGTTACGGCGGATTAACTAAAAAATAATAAAAAAGTGCTACTAAAAAGTGGAAGCTACCTTCCACGGTATTACCGAGAAGCTTCATCATGGGGTTCTTCAAAAGGCGAGTTAATCGAGTCCTAAAGGGTCAGCAAAGTATTTGTGAGGCCTCTGGTGTTACAAGTGTCCATAGGCGACGGTGACTGCTTACCATCAGGCAGCCCGTCTGCTTGTTTGCCACCTATGACATAAAAAAAATAAAGATATAACGTAAAACAAAAGATGTACCCTTTTTAAAGTTCTGATATAAACAATGTTAAACCAAAGAGGTACAACTTTTAAAGTTTTGATAGAGACAACTTTATATGAAAACTAGCTGTTGCCCGCGACTTCGTACGAGTAGACTTTCATATAAACTTTCCACCCCCTTTTGTCATCCTTAATTCGGCCCTTTCGTAAAATCCTTACTTAGTGGACCTCTACACCCTATAAGGAATCTACCTGCTAAATTTCAGCTTCGTAGGTCAAGTAGTTTTCGAGATTTCGTGTTTAATGAGTGAGTGAGTAGATGAATTTCGCTTTTATATATATAGATAGATTAGATGCTTAGCTAAGCCTTTGACAAAACTGCTTCCGCCAAAATAAACGAGGATAAAGAGGAAAATCAGTGGAAATCCTGAAATAGGCTGGAATCGGTAGAAGCCTTCCGATACATATATCGACTGCTAACACAGTTATATTCAAATTCTGTCACGTATTATGTTATTTCGTAATAGGGCTACCTACCCTCACATTTATTTATTGATTCTTTTATTAATTCTTTTTTTTTATCTAATCATCATCATCATAATTTCAGCTAAAAGACGTCCACTGCTGGACATAGGCCTCCCCCATCGATCTCCAAAAGGACCAGTTGGAAACGGCCTGCATCCAGCGTTTCCCTGAGGTCTCTTTTAGGTCGTCTGTCCATCTTGTAGGACGACCTACGCTGCGCTTACTGGTCCGTGGTTTTCATTTGAGAACCTTTTGGCCCCATCGGCTCTGTTCTGTTTAATATTTAGTGCATAAAAATGCCTACTAATTATCACACAAAAATTACTGAGCTGGCGCGGTGATCCCAAAGACAATACAAGGCATCGCGGCAGCAAAAGTCTTAAACAATGATATTTTTTTCAAACTATATAGAATTAAGGAATAAAAATCTTTTCAGTGTTAATGAAAAGTCATCCCAATTGCCCATTAATCCCATAATTTTATAAATATTTACACCACTATTATATTAGATATTTTTCCAGGCAGAGTTTTTCTCGTTTGCTCGAAAAGAAACATAATTAATATTTAGTTTTCCTTCTCCTTCGTCAAATAGAAAATATATTTCATGATGATCAATCATGAAAAATGTCTTTAAAACATTTGAAGAGTTTTTTCATAGCATTTCTTCAAAAATATTGCAAAATATGAAAATTGAGGCAAAAGTTTAACCCTTTCGGGCGGTTTTTAGATTTAAAAAAAAAATTAAAATAGTAACATAGATAACACATAGCTAATCACTATGTCATTTGATAGCGACTTACGATTTGGGCGGACCTTAAAACATCATCCTAATAATTTGACAAATTAAATTTACCTTCAATAATTTGCCAACCCTGTTCTACAATTTGAACACAAGCTGCCATACAAATATATTCTCAAATTTCAATAGAATAAAGCCTATATTCAATTATCATCAATATTTACTTTGCAAGTTAAATTATATCCAGGGTTGTAATTCACAATCTGTCCTCATCTCGGAGATAAGTTCGAATTTCTTTGAGTAAAAAAGTTTCAGCCGTATGCTTTGAGACGTCAAGCTTTTTACGTGGAACTTTGAAACGTCAGCTTTTTACGTAGAAGGGTAATTCGGAAATAAATTAACTTAGGTAGTTCTTTACTTGACACCGTATAGATTCATCGTCATCATTTCAGCCATAGGACGTCCACTGCTGGACATAGGCTGGGCATAGGTCGATCTCCAAAAGGGCCGGTTGGAAGCAGCCTGCATCCAGTATTTCCCTGCGGTCTCTTTTAGGTCGTCTGTCCATCTAGTAAGTGGAAGTCCAACGCTGCGCTTACCGGTCCGTGGTCTCCATTCCAGAACTTTTCGCCCCATCGGCAATCTGTTCTGCGTGATATGTGCCCTGCACACTGCCACTTCAACTTGCTAATCTGATGAGCTATGTCGGTGACTTTCGTTCGTCTACGGATCTCCTAATTTCTGAGACCTCCTCATTTCTCCGTATCGATTATATTATATCATTTGTTTTCTACGTTTCTACGTTTTTTGAGTTTTTTTTTGGCTTAGTGAATACTGTTTTCTTACAAAATGCGTTACCCTTGATGTCTAAAACGTGGAGTGTAAAAATGTTGGTGCTTTCCCAAACTGATGGATACATTTTAATACGGTTATTTACAGGTAGGTAAATAACAAGTATCAAATTCAAATGTTTAAAAAACCCCGTATAAAAGAGAAAAAACAATCTACAAACTGATTTTCTTGAATCATAGATAAGAAAACTCGTCACATTTCAAACAAAAAAAACTAAATCATAATTGGTTCAGCCATTTGGGTGCTACAATACCACACACGCAGACACACAGATACACACGTTACAATTATAACACCCCTCTTTATGCGTCGGGGGCTAAAAACAAGTTTGAACGAGAAAAGCGCTTGAAGCAATTTTATCCATGAGCTCTTTTCTGAGTCGGCTGTGAGGTTTTTTATTTTTTATTATTCTTTAAACTGTTTAGTTGCGAAACCTTTTCAAACAATCACAATTCTGCCTCTTTCTGAACCTCCTAAAGTCTTCTACAGAGCCCAAAACAAGTCCATTTCAATAGACGTGAGTAATAAAGCTCAATTCTGCGCAGACAGTCCTATTTGCTGGCTTAACTGACGTCTAGTACGTGTTTATTATCCACCGAGCGAAGCCAGACAGAGAACACTGCACGCCAAACTTCCTGCCCGCTCTGAACTTGTCATAGTCACGTTTATCATACTAATATTATAAATGCGCAGTTTGTTAGTTCCTCTTTCACGCAGCAACAGATCGACTTTATTTTTTGCATAGGTATAGTTCAACGACTGGAGAGTGACATAGGTTTTCATCATCATCATCATCACCAAATAAAGGCCTCTTGTCAATCCCATTTTTTGTCAAAATACTGCATCATAAAACCATCACATCCGTTTCATTCGTTTGCTGTTCTTTTGGCAGATTTAGGTTCAGTTCTATAAAAAAATTACCTTTTTTCAGTAACTCATTAGTAACATTACTTGTAAATGATTCGTTGGTATCTTTTATTGATTGTGGTATTATAAACGCATTTTAACTAACCGTAAGTGAAACAAAACTCTTACGTTAATTTTCTATGGCTATTTGTAATTTTGCTCAAACCGTTTCGACTGCACCGGTATTGAGCGTTTGTAAATGTTACTGAAGTTAAACGAATGGATTTGTATAACAGAAAATTTTACGATTAGATCAAATTTACTGAAATTTCTGTAAGTAATATTAGACATATTACTTACAGAAGTTTATAAAACCGGGCTTAGCCAACCAAAAAGAAATCGTTGTTATAATGATAACAACGGATGACGAAAATAAGAAAATGATAAACCTTTTGCTTTCAAAGACACACACACACAGTACAGTTGTCAGTACGTGACGTTACTTTACCAGAGTTAAAAGTAGTTATATCGTTTGGCACGAACTACACTGTTCTACAATGTCATTGTCTACAGTGTACTCACAATTTATTTGGAAATAAAAAAAGGTGTAAAAGAAGGTGTGTACGGAATCTTTATTTACTAAGTGACACTGGAGGATGCAGTCATGGCAGAACAGTAATGACTACCATAACTTTACGCGTAATTCACACTGCGGGTGCAGGCTGGTGCGTTCAACCCACAAAAAAAAACTTTTTCTCTGTGGTTCTACCGTTTGTTTTAGTCATCATCATCATCATCATCAGCCAGAAGACGTCCACTGCTGAACATAGGCCTCCCCCTTTAACCACCACACTGAACGACAGCCTGCCTTTTGCATCCACTGGATGCCAGCGACTCTCACTATGTCGTCGGTCCATCTAGTGGGAGGCCTACCTATGCTGCGTCTTCCGGTTCTTTAGTCAAAGTCATTTAATGAAAAACATATATGTATACAGGTCAAGCAAATATAACAATTAGGAAACGTATGTAATATTATTTTTTTCAAGTAGAATAAAATAGAAATAATTAGTCATAAAATTTCTAATCAAACATAACAAAATATTATATAACAATGTATCCGTGTTATATTAAAATCTTTTACCGTCAGTTTTTTTAACACGTCAAAACCATAAAACGTTTGGTCGATAAACCAGCGTTGAAACCACAAAAAAGAGAAGTGAATAGAACGTAAATGAGAAGGAAAATCTATCGCCAGGCATTATGACAGAACCTTGATTGAACATTCTTATTTATGACAACGCGTCGTATTCCGCATCCAAAGAACTTGAACCTTACCTTTTTGGGTTATGTCTCAAAGTTCTTTGTCGGCATCACAGTTGCTAACTGATTTCGAATGACTGGCGTTTCGTTTATATGGGTGCAACTGGCTGCAACAAATTTCTTACAAAAATGCCTTGACAAATTAAACAAAAAAAAAATATATTTTCTGTTGTTAAAACAGCTTAGATTTAGCGCATCTGTCAGTCTTTCTCGCCTTTATTTTTATCAAAGAAAGAATTATTTTTTAGTTCTCTTTTCTGTGATTGTTGTCTCAAGTGATGCGTATTTTGATAGTACTGTGTATACTATGTCAATTTTGTATTTGTTTTTGCGTTAACTTTAGTGCTATTAAAATAAAGCCAAGACTAAAATTAGCTTCGGAGTAATTATTAACCGACTTCAAAAAAGGAGGCGGTTATCGTTCGACTGTTTTTTTGTGTGTTTCTAATTACTTAAAATATATATAAGTGTGTCTGTAATATGAACGACGCGTTACAATGCTATGGCAACCTTCTCACGGTTTCATGTACTTAAAGGTTTTCAACCTCTTTTTGAGAAGTCGGTTGATAATTTAGGTGTGGTAACATGGAAATACTGATTTTGCTGACCAAGTATAGCTTCAATTTAGGCTCACTACAAAGACTTTTGTATGCGACCTTCTTGGAAGTCTTCCAAAGCAATATAATTTCCTTTACCGAAATATTCCACATATTTTTTCGCGCTACATACCGCATCCTTTCGAAGCCCGGAGCCAGATGACTGACATTTTAGTCGCTTTTCACCCACAAAGAAACGGATAATTTAAGTATATGCATTACCATTTTTACCTGACTGCAAAGCCAAAAAGAAGGGTTATGTTCTTAATGAAGATTAGCGAGTTGAAGTAGCAGTGGGCACATACGATAGCACGCAGAACAAATGATGTGGCCGAATGGAGACAACGGACATTGTTTTTCTGCAGAAATAAGTAGTTTCTTTTAAAAACAGTAGATGTCGTTTTTAGGGTTCCGTGCCCAAAGGGTAAAAACGGGACCCTATTAGTAAGCCTACTATGTCTGTCTGTCTGCCCGTCTGTCCTACCTATTAACAGCTGTATCTTTCGAACCGTCATAGATAGCCAGTACAAATTTTTACAGAATTTGTAATGTTACGGTGGATTAACTAAGACATACTAAAAAGTTCAAGAAGTATAAACGAAAGGGGGTGAGGGATCCCTCATACAACAAATAACAACATACAACAAACGTGTTTTTTTACGTATTTTTGTATTAGCTTTAATGTAAAAACAGTAATACGTACAAGCGTCAAACTTGGCATGATTTTGCATACTCTAAAGTATAACTACAAATAATAAAAAATTGCCAAGTACAAGTCGGTGTCAAGTTTTTGTTCATTACCAAGTTATAACTGGTAATTTCGTTATTGTATTTTGTGGTGATACGGAACCCTAAGTACGCAAGCCCGACACGCACTTGGTCTGTTTATTAAAAATTATTCTTCACACCTTTGGATACCGCCTAATAGCTAAAAAATTTAGGTAAAACGGGTAGGTTGCACACGAATTGTGAAATTTGGCGTAACTCCGCCAAATGGTAGAGTTTGACGCTTCGTTGGCCCGAGTTGCCGTGCCAGGGGAAATGCTGAGTTTTCCCTCTTTTGATGCCATTACTACATTATGGTATTTGTGCCAACACCGTGAAGTAACTGTAGCGATTTATAGAACACTTTGGCTTGATATTTTTGGAAGGAAAAACTATCATAACTTTTATCAAGAACAAAACTAAGTATTAGAGATAAGTAAGTAGTTATAGAATAGATCTTTTATTAGTTAGAATTTAATTTGTTTTTCTCTACATCTACATATTTTCTTAATACATTCGCTTTTTAGTACTTAGGAATAAATAAAGTTAGTTGGCCGTGTCTTTGTGTAGTGGCATTTCTTACATAATATAAGGAAATCTTAGGATGTCAAACGATTATTATTTTTAGATGATTATTTGCTTTAGCATTTTAAGGTAAATATTACAAGATAATCAGAATAATTTTTCTGATTCTTATCTTGTAGATTTTTTTATCGTATTTGCGCTTTTAGTCTTTGGACTTTTAGTCCACCCCCGAAAGGGTGATTGGGCCATATCCACCACGCTGGCCCAGTGCGGATTCACATACGCCATTGAATTCCTTCTCCGTACGTATATGCAGATTTCCTCACGATGTTTTCCTTCACCGAAAAGCCATTAAGCCGTGGTAGCTCATTTGGGAGGCCGCTAGACTTGAAAGCGTGAGGTCGCGGGTACAAACCCCGGGCTCGTACCAATGAGCTCTATGGAGCTTATGTACGGATTTTCATACCACTAGTACCTATATATTATACCTTCCAGAAAATCTGTCCAAAAGAGCGAGACAGCATGAAATTAATAAAAAAAAACATTAAGGTGGTTCGTTGCACAAATGGCGGGAAATTCAAGTTTCAAACAGTTTTCTTGTCCTTGTAGCTAGGCCGGGTAATTATTGTAAACAACCATGATGTTTGCGCAGATTGATTATTATTCTTTACAAAATCATGTACCTAAAGCTATTTATCTCTTATGCCCATTATTACTTACATATGTGAATAAACAAATTTTTGCTGTTTCAAGTGACTATACAATTTGGACCAGAGTCTGGCCCCAAGAGAAATTTTACTCCGTCGAGAACTTACCGGGCGCTAAGCTGTTTTTAAAATTGTTCATTTATGTTTTTATCGTTTGTAAGAATTTTTCAAATCGCTATAATTTTGTGGCAGTTTTTTATTAGCTAATTTATAGTTTTAGATAGTCTATATTTAGATTTAATTTATGTAGTTAGATGATTGAATCAGGCGTCACTTTGCGGAAGTCCGTGTTTTATTTATATATGACGAATCTTTAGTGTAATTTCGCTTCTACGTCGCCTCGAGTACTAAGGATTTTGGCATAAATATTTTTTCTCTTTAGATATGTGTGATGATATGAAATAAAGTATTAATTACATAAAAGAGAAAAATTTACCTAACCTGACGTTAAAAATTAACGTTTTACACACAAACGCGATTTTAAATGAGATATAAAACGAAAAAAAAAATTACAGTCAAGGTTTTATCAGGATTAAAAATTTAAATGTCAAGTAATAAATGTCACAAAGAAAACCTAGCCTCACCTAATATGAAACAAATATTAATTATATCTGAAACAATCTTTTTTTATCTTAACTATTATTACTAAATTATTTAACTTAAGTAGAAAGGTATATCAAACGCAGAAAATAAAAAAAAAGTCTTAATTATTACTTGATAAGTAATAATATTAAATAAAATGTGTGAAAACCACGTCAGCTTCCATAATCAAATCACTAATATTATTAAAAACCATAAATAAGATGTCATGATAATCTCTACATAGTATAAATTAAAGTCGCTTTCTGCGTCTGCCGCTAACTCCTCCTAAACCATGCAATGAATTTTGATGCGGTTTTCACCATCAGTTAGATAATTTTTACGGAAGGTTTATATAATATAACTAGCGACCCGCCCGGTTTCGCACGTAAATTATACCCGTGCGAAGACGGGCGGGCGGGTCGGTAGTTTGTAATATAAATGAAATTAATCATTATTACTAATTTCTAGCACTAATTTCTCGGCATAGCGCTCGGAGAGTCGACACGTCCTGAGGATGCCTCCCGAAGAGGCGAAACACGTGTCCACAAGGTGCACGGGTATAACTGTTTATTTCAATATAAAGGTTACTATTGTTCCACGGAACCCCGAATATAAGGGTACTGCCCACAAGCAATAAAGTAAAAGACGTTCATTTCCACAATCCCGATGGCATTTTGGCAAATATAATAACACCCAAAGTAACATAATATATCCAAGTTAACGAAAGGTCTAATATACCTAGCAATAATACAACTGAGCAATGAAAGAAAAAATATTAAACAAAATATTTCCCCGAGGTGCACAATAAAACGTGTGGCATTACCAACATTGTGGGGAGCGTTTGAGGTGATCTAGTTTTTGGGAGAGTAACCTTTTGGGAGAGTTGGTTTACACTAGATACGCTCCACGATTTTACCCGCGTGGAAATTTCATAAGAAACCGTAAATTTTTCCGGTATATAAAGTACTGCTTGTTGGTACGTAGTCTTAGTTTCTACGTTGCGTTGTTTTTAAGCCAATCGTGACTTCGCTGAGCGGCTTCAACGGAAGATCAGCGCTGTTTTGTAAACAGAATTATGCTGAGTTGAGGCCATTTTTGGGACAAGAATATCAATTAAGCTAATTTTTCACCTACTTAAATTGAATAATGTTGCTGAAATCATCATCATCAGCCATTAAACGTCCACTGCTTAACAAAGGCCTCCCTTTTAGAGAGGGGTGTTGCTGATATAATAAATAAAAATTACATTTCTTTCTCTCTTTCTTTCTTTTTTATTTCTTTCTTTCCATTGAAACTCTCCGGCCCTCTAAACAAATCTAATTATATATGCAAAAACTCGCGTCGATTCGATGCTCTGTCGCTGTATGAAACAGGAACAAATAAACTCATTTTTTACATTTATATTATTAGTAGAATTTTATGAATTATGACATCTTAGGCACATCCATAAGACTGAACGCAGCCGTTCTTTTGGTAACTAATATGGTTTAAATTGCAAAGCAATTTAAACCATATTAGTTTCCTGTTTATACGATACAAAACATACAAGGTCGATCCGTCTTTGTGTTTGTGTGATAGATAAATACATTCAGTGTTCACACCAGAAATGACACATAGATGTATGAACATACTGTTACAACTGCAAGTTTTATCATAACATAACTGTGATAACTGTAAGCTTTATCGCAATAAGCTATCTTTTCCAGATAATGGATGTGTATTGCGCCATAAAACGGCAAGACTCAACATAAATCTTTCCCCTGAAGTCCCTAACTAAACCAAAGTAAACGGAGCATAGAACCATAAACTAAAACTGGGCCAACTCGGGACAATATTTTTTCAGGTGATCGAAGAGAAATTGGTTTACGGGACAGCAGTAATGCTGTTAAAGTGCTTTTAGGGAACTTTAGTCGTTACCCGTTCAGTCTAAAAGTAACTGTTGAGTTTGGATGTTTTTGCAGCTAATATACGACTACTGAGTTATTTCTGACATTTTGTTCCAAATATAACTTACTTTTGAGAGTCGAACACATGTTTTAAAACGATTTTAATTAGTTTTATTTGCAATTAAGTAACAATATAATTTAAAAAAAAACGGGACTATTTGCACACACGGTCACCTGACCCCAAACTAAGCAAATCTTGTGATATGGCTGCCAGGAACTGATATACATACATATAGATTTAAATACATACTAAAATAGATAATTATGAACAACCAGATATAGAACCTAACGGTCGCACCCTTACTGACGTCGACACGACGTCAGCTGATAATTAAACACGAATCAACCGTCACTGACGTTATTAAACGCCGAGGGGTGTTTCAACTCAGATTTATTTTGGTGACTCTCTACGTAGGTATAATCATTTAGATTACTGGCTTTTTGACGGTAAGAAATGCTTATTGTATAAAGTAAACAGTGAAATTGCAAACAAGCAAAAAAAAATGGTTAGTTACCCTTATACTCCGTCAAATAAAAACCGGATTCTATCGCGTGTATTTTATATTATTTTAATTACTGGCGTTTTGAATACTTTGGAGTGTCCGCGGTCACACTTACGGCTACCTATTTTAAGTGATGAGAAAAGTTCACCATCATTTCAGCCATAGGATGTCCACTGCTGGACATAGACCTCCCCCATTTATCTCCAAAAGGGCCGGTAGGAAGCGTGCTGCATCCAGTGTTTCCCTGCGGCCTCTTTTAGGTCGTCTGTGCATCTTATGGGTGGACGTCTTACGCTGCGCTTACCGGTCCGCGGTCTCCATTCGAGAACCTTTCGGCCCCATCGGCCATCTGTTCTGCGAGCTATGTGCCCTGCCTACTGCCGCTTCAACTTGCTAATCTGGTGGGCTATGTCGGCAACTTCCGTTCGTCTACGGATGAGAAAAGTTGCGCGACCGCAAACTGTATCGCTCGCGTGATTTTCCGAACTGCGCTGTTTCAGGGCAAATCGAGCCCACATTAAGAACTAGCCGTAAGAAATGTGTAAAAAACAGAGTTTTTGGTATTGTATCAGTAATCACCAGCATTATCATGTCACCAGTCTACGTTTTCGGGAGAGTTTCCACACTGAAGGCTTCGACCAAAATAAAATGAATGGACGGGCCCAGAAGAAGCGCATTTTTGAAGATTACTAAATGAGCGCCGGCGCTCACTTCGTTTTAGTCGATCTCTAGTCGTAGGAAGTGCAACACGCGTCTATTGTTACATGATAACGAAACATCTGACAAAATTATGCCTTCGTGTGCTTTCCCGAAGTATAAATACACATCAAAAAACCGCTATATATTTTTTGTAACAAATTAACTGTACATGGTTATAATTAGGTGTTGAAGTATATGTCCAACAGTTTGCCTCGTTTTTACTGAGCAAGTTCGATGGTTATGGCCCGTCCATTAATTTTATTTTGGTCGAAGACTGAAGGTATATTTTCCCAAACCAACAATTTCAGTTGACAATTGCAACGATGTACGATGAAATGTAGGGAACCCTCGTACCCACCTCAGATCAAGGTCAAATCCAAACCAACAATTCAAAGGAGTCAAATAACAAAAACTTTTATTATCCACAGTATCTTTTATCTTGACTTTCTAAAGTGGATTCCCGATGGCGGGATAGCCATGAATTATTAATGACTCATTCAATACTCGGGAGGAGTGGGGAGGGAGGCAATTGAATTAAATGGCTTCTTTCAAGAGTGGACTGGATTCACGCAATTGGTTTTTAGAGTTTCGCAGCTGGTTTATATTCGGTGATGAATAAGGAAGAGCACCGTGGAGTAGTTCCACTAAAAAGAAAGAGTAAGTTTTGGTATGCTGAGTAGACTGCAAGTGGTCAGTAGTGTCAAAGATTTTAGGCCGTTTTATTGAAAACAGAAGCAAGTCTAAAACTTTTAGGGGCTCGGCGTTAAAGCTTTGACATTAGGGCTGACTACTTAGCTTATGTCGTCGATCCACCTAGTGGGACCGGTTCATGGTCTCCACTCAAGAACCTTTCTTCCTCATCGGTTATCGATGGATGCAAAAGGCAGGCTGTCATTCAGTGTGGAGGTTAAAGGGGGAGGCCTATGTTCAGCAGTGGAAGTCTTTTGGCTGATGATGACTTAGCTTATACAAACTTATAACTATACGAAATAACTAGCAAAACAAATAGAATGCTGGCAAATGTAACCCCCAGCACAACATGGCGCCTGAGCCGAAAGTACCCTATACCAATAAATTGTACCTGAGCCAAAGGTATGCTATGCTAATACATTACGCCTGAGCCAAAGGTACCCTAAACGATTACTTGGTGTCCGAGCCAAAAGTACCCTACAACTATATGGAGTCCGAGTCAAAGGTACCTACCATGCACGACATGGTGCCTGAGCCAAAAGTACCCTATACCAATACATGGTACCCAAGCCAAAAGTGTGCTATACCAATACATTGTGCCTTAGCCAAAGGTACCCTATACTGATACTTGGTGTGCGTGCCAAAAGTACCTTACCACTACATGATGTATTGGTGCTCGAGCTAAAGGTACCGTACCACTATATGGAGTCTGAGCCAAAGGTGCCTACCCTACACTACATGGTGCCTGAGCCAAAGGTACTCTACCACTACATGGATTGCGAGCCAAAAGTGCCTTATCATTGCATGCAGCCCGAGTTTTTAAATTTTTTCTTAGATAGATAGTCTTGAAATAACATGGATTAATTTCCATAAACTCCCGCAAGACCTCCATCCAATTATTATTAAATTTTCAACTCTTTCTTTTTACTGAAGAAACGTCTTTTGTCCAGCGACGGACCATAATCAGAGAAACGTGATAGCGATGATTTTAAATAAAATAAATAAGACAGATGTGTAAGTAATTACCGAACATTGTTATATGAATCAAACACATTTAATAAACCTTCAGAGCGCCTCTGACCAAAATGCTGGCGTGTTTCTGGCTCAACGCAAAAGCATTGCTATTCAGCGTGGTAATGCCGCCAGCATACTGGGTAATGGGTATGCTGCCAACTGATAGTGGGCTTGAGCATTTCGATTGCCTTTCAACCATTTGACCTTCAACAGTCTATGCGGAATCCAACTGTTTTTGTATAATAGGTAAATTTCCACTTGTACTACCCTGTATACTATTTTTATGTGTACTTAGGTACCTACCATGTTAAATAACTGATTTGATTTGATGCCCAATCAGTTTTTTACATTTTTACTCAAACGTTGAAACACGAGAATAAGATAGCTGCGCGCCTTTATTCATCTGAAACTAGCTACTTTTTATAGCGGAACATATTACAGAAACTAAAAAATCACAGATGAAATGGAAGACTATCGCAAGTACGTATTTATATGGTAATTTTTATTATGGAAACTTTTTTCACACATTTTATTTATATGACACGGTAATTACTCACCTAAGATTAAATCTGTTACTCTGACTACAGTTTCAACCATATTCTGTGGTATTTTTCAAGGTGAAACATGCGCGATCCCGCCTCGCTTTTCTTTAAAAAAAATGCATTTCCAGTGCATTTCGAGACGGAGTAGCGCGCGCGCACTCACTTTGAAAATGACCGCTGAATGCGGTTGGAACTATAGTCGAAGTAACTGGCGTAATCATACGTGAGTAATGGGTATTACTCACGTACGATTAAAACCATGACATTAATGACGATAGATTTTGTTTATATAAAACGAGTGTGATATATAAACAAAATATATGATCACTATTTAACTAGGAACTTACCTAAAAAAAAATGATGTTTAGAACAACTTATAAACAAAAAATTAAAGAATACTTGTAACTATAATTAAAAACTAAAATAAAATAACGAAATAAAACAAAGACCATTAGTGGAGGGAAAGGTCCCAAGAATGCTGGCGGCATTGCCACAATGAATGCATGACAATGTTCAATTTCTGGGCGAAATAAAAGCCTGCATTCTGGACACCCGATGCCTCAACTACGGCACTTATCTACATAGATAATATATCTTTGGTTGGATGTAACAAATTAGTAGCTTAATTACGTCTTTTGTTGGTCGACTACGAAAGGAAAAGTTAAATTTGGCCTTTTCGCCGAATTCCACCTTTAGGTCTGATTATTTAAAAATATCATGAAAGGGATGAAAGACTTTTTTTCAGCTACGGTGATTCTGTAGATTTAGTGCCTAAACATGTCGATTTTTTTTGGCGATAAAAAATACTGATTTATTTTTTGCACAACTTTTTTGTAATACTTGATTTTAACGTGCAAGAATTTCTTGTTTTATTTTGTGTATATTAAAAATAAACACCGACCAAAATGCGAGACGCACTTAACTATCTTTTTCTCTCTTTTAATTTTTTTTTGGTACAGGTTAACTTGGCTCAGTTGTTTTTGAACCAGCTTTTAAAATACAAATCATTATGTCCAAGTGCCTGTTGATTCGGGTATATTAATATTTTTTTCGAGTGCTTACTAATTTTGAATTCGGTTTTTATATCGATAAATATAGAGTTGTATTTACAACTAGAACAATATACAAAAGACCTGAAATAGACCAAATAGACCAAAGTAAAACAAAAAAAGCGAGAAGAAAAAAAATTTAAAAAGTGAAACGCCCTGCTCAGTTTCGCTTTGCCTAGGCAGAGACACAGCTGCACGCGTGCAGTCACCTTGAAAAAGACCGCCGATTGCGGTTGAAACTATAGTCGGAGTAACCACCTTAATAATACGTGAGTAATTCCCGTGTTATATAAATAAAACAGACAAATTGTTTCTCCATACGTTTGTTATTACGAATTAACTTCTACAAAATGCTCTCGCAAGTATAAACTCCGCTTTATCTCACACCCTCGTGTATTCATTACAGCTGAAACTTTCATTCTCAAACAACGAAACAAAACGTAAGGCTAACGAATCTAACGAAAACCGTTAACGGTCGTTATTCGTTAGGAAGGGAGCAAATAAACTGGCGTTTAACACACAAACAACTACCCTCAAATGAAGGGAGGCTTCAACGTTAACTTCACCCCCGAATTAATACCAAACCACGATGGAATCAATGGCGAATGGATTTATATCACGTAGACATGACATTTATACACATGTCATAATATGTAAAGATTAAGCCATACTTTAATTCCATCGATATGAGTATCTAATAGTAGATTGTTGCATCGAGCGCAAAGTGATTTATTAATACCAACATAACACTCGTGAGTGTTATGTTGGTGCTAAATTAACACGAGTGCATTAATTACTCACTTTAGCAAGGTGCGTAATCTACTTTCAACTACCAATCTACCTACCGTGATAAAATAAACCTACTCAAAATAAAAACTCAAGTTAATGAAAACAAAGTTTAATTAATCTTCTCCTCAAACCTTACAATTATTTTCAGTCTTTTTTTTTTCTTTTTTCTTTTTCTATAATAGGCTTGCGTTTGACCGCCAACTAGCCTGATGTTAAGCGAAGATGCGGTCTACGATGGAGCACGGTTGCCTAGAAGAAACCGATTCACTCGTGATTGGAAGACAACCAGATTGTAACTACCGGGGAATACCCATTCAGGCAGCGCATTCCACGGACTAGTTCGCATAATAAAAGTGGAATCAAAGCGCTTCGAACGGGGTTTCGGAATATCAACCATAAAGCGGTGTCGATTTTTGTGCCCGCTCTGGAATTCCGATAGAAAAATGGGCAGCAGAGGATTTGATCATGCAGATCCGATACACACTTTCCGAAATGTATTCGATAAAAAACCGATGGACTACACGTGCGGGCGTGTATATATAGATATACACGCGACAAAATCCGTTAAGAATATTTAATTCCAATCTTTATGCCAATTCTGCATGTTCTAAAGCTGTTTAAGCGGCAGCCTGCTGACACCACATCGTGTAGATCTCTAACATAATATTGATGGTTTCACAGCTCTTAGCGCGTTCTAATTGGGCTCACATTCCGCTAAACCCACTAACTGGTAATGATGATGGGCTGTAGTTTCACTTTCAATTACGAGGACGTTTTTATACTTACATCCTACGACCAAAATATAATGAATGGACTGGCCCAGAAGAAGCGCATTTTTGAAGATTACAAGCTGAGCGCCGGCGCTTACTTCGTTTCAGTCGGTCTCTAGCCGTAGGAAGTGCGACACGAGGTTATTGTTACTTGATAAAGATAAAGATAATATATTTGCACAAAACACGAGTAATTGCTTATTGTTTATTAACTAAAACGGTTAACACCAATATCATTAGTTAAATTATATAAATTAAATAATTTTATTTATTTTTGTATGTACATAGGTAGGTATAACAAACAAAGAAAATAAAAAAAAGCCTTAACTATTACTAATTAACACTAATATAATCAAAAATCAAAAACAAGATGTTGCCCGTGTGGTAAAGTGCCAAGAACGCTGGCTGCATTCCCGCGTTGAATTGCTAAAGAAATTCTCTGCGCGAGAAATGAGCCAGCTCTCTTGTCACCAGCGGCGTCAATTAATTGTGGCGAAATTTTTTTAATAAACTTTTTCGTACATGGACCCCATGGACCAAAAGTTTCGACGCCAAGCGGCACAAATATATACTCACTTGAAAGTGATGCATACTTGCGCCGCTTGGCGTCTTCTGCTGCCTCCGCCGCGGCTCCAGCTTTTTGAATTGTCCCCCTGAGGTGAGAAGGGGCTAACGTATCGACGCATGTAGCGTCCCAAACGAGAGCCCTTCCCCGCTCCCAGGGGGGAAGGGCTTAAATTAAATATTAAATATTTCACTATATTCGTCAAAATAAATGAATTAAAATAATAATGTTGTACAATGTCAAGATGTATAAGTAATTTTACTTAGAGACTATAAACAAAAGGAATTAAAAATAATTGTTACCAAACTTATGCTAAATATATGTCATGAATGTTAAATAAATCACTGAGCCATTAATATAAAAAGTCACTATCTGATTCTGTATCTTTCACCTTGCGTACCTTCTCCTCGCAGTACTTCAGACACATCGACAAAACACTCTTACATCACCACATCCACGAGTAAATCATACACACATTGAAAAACGCGTGCACAGTGGGTTAAAATATTTGTCACTTTGTATCATGTTTTGCCTAGTTTGTAGGCGTACAAATCTAGAGAGAAGGTATAAAAATACCGTAAATATTATTTATATAAAAAGTATTAATTCAATTAACTGTCGGAACATTTTCAATAGTTAAGCTGTAATGTTATTAATTTAAATAGCTTTTAGAAATAAAGATTTACTTACCTTACTTACTTACTAGTTAAAAGATAGACATTACTATAATAATTGTTTGATAAACATATTATTGACCTACTGCAGTCATTACAAAAATATATGATAACGTAACATCTGACAAAATTATGCCTTCGTGCTTTCCCGAAGTGTAAATACACGATAAAAAACAGGTATATTTTTTTTGTAACAAATGTACATATACATGGTTATAATTAGGTGTTGAAAAATATGTCTGACGGTTTTGACTCGTTTTTACTGAGCAAGTTTAATGGTTATGGCCCGTCCATTCATTTTATTTTGGTCGAAGCTTACATCAGAACTATGGGTCTCTAACTACATGTTATAAACGTGAGGAAACTTCGGAATCATTATTTCGTGTTTTGTTTTTGCAAGCTTTTATTTAGTTTCAATTCCTAGCAAGTTAAATTTGACCCACTTTCCGGTTTCCAATTGAAGTGAAATTTTGCATGCATATTATGTAAATTGTTATGATTATTATGACAGAGCTGATCTGATGATGGAGCCATGGAAACTCTGTAAAAATAATACACAACCCTATTGAGTTTGTGCTCGTTTGATTCGTCTTGACAAGTACTCTGGTCCTAGATGATATCCAGGGTCTGATGATGGAACTGGACCGATGGTCATGGGAAATATGTAATAAAAACATCACCTTTTTTGAAATTATACTTCTTATGCGACTTGCAACAAGGTTGCGTTAAACGTTTAACGCTACCATGGAGGGGGGATTATTCTCTCTCGTATGGTTGCGAAATGCGTATCCTTTTTTCGCACTGCAACTAGCAGAGCCGGTAGTGTGATGGTGTCGCTAATGGATTGAGAAGCCTAAGGAGCTAGGTTCGAATCTCGAGAAAAGAATGTTTTTAAATTGTTGATATTTTTGCCCTAGTTATAATTTTAGGGTTCCTTGTTAAAGTATAACTTATTCCGCGCGGAGGGACTCCAACAACGCACATTTTTTTTTTTTAGTTGTAAGTTATTTTTAATCGACTTCGAAAAAGGAGGAAGGATCTCAATTCGGCCAGTTTTTTTATATTTTTTTTATCATGTAGAAGAAACTCTCGGGGTAGTCCCACAAAAATTTCATTTATTATGGCTCAGTAGTTTTTAAACCAACTCGAATAATTACCTATGGATAATTTTTCCCGAGCGCCTACTACGCGATAGCAAA
Source organism: Agriopis marginaria (assembly GCA_932305915.1). Lineage (NCBI taxonomy): Eukaryota > Metazoa > Arthropoda > Insecta > Lepidoptera > Geometridae > Agriopis > Agriopis marginaria. Next base: position 10,311,347 of record OW029914.1, on the reverse strand, counting down.
TAACTATAACTACACTACTTTTGTTCAGGCGCTTTGTTCGAAGAGATACAAATGCATGGATTTGTAATCGTATATAATATAAATTAACTAGCAGTTTGTCCTGTACAGAGTTAAATAAGGTTTTAAGGATTCCACTATATTTCGCGCGAGTACTATGATGCGTAGTACTCGCGCGATTTTCCTGTGCATCATTTGTAGCGGGCATTTCTCAGATTTTGATTTTTTACCTCTACCAAAATTATTTACAGCCGAAACATAATAAATCTACGCCAACAGTATACCTACCAAATATACCTCTAATGTAAACCAGCAACAAGCCTTTCATCTCGATAGTCACTCACATGTCGATCATGGAAATTAGATGGAAACCTTAATTAACATGTCTAAGCATGTATACGGCCGTATATGTCGGGAATACACGGCCGTATGCAAAGGGCATGGAGATTGACAGACGAGATCAAACCTTCATTACTAATGCCTACTCTCACACGTACGCTATTTAAATTAAGCTAAAACCTCACTGGCTCACCTTACTTAGCGAGCTGCCTGACTATTTGGTTATAGAACGAAATGTAGACTAAACATTCGACAACACCGTCACATTCACAGAAAAGACATATTTTTTTTTGTTTAAATTAGAATGGCTGACTAGGCATTTTTATAAGAAATTTGTCGTAGCCAGTTGCACCCATATAAACGAAACTTTAGTCATTCGAAATTAGTTAGCAACTGTGATGCGGACAAAGACCTTTGAGACCTAACCCAAAAAGGTAAGGTCCAAGTTCTTTGGACGCGGAGTTAGACGCGTTGACATAAACAAGAATGTTCAATCAAGGTTTTGTCATAGTGCCTGGCGACAGGTTTTCCTTCTCATTTCCGTTCTATTTACTTCTCTTTTTTCTTCTCTTTTCTGTGGTCACATTCAAAAAACTAATTGACTTTTCGATCAAAGAAACAAGGGATATCACGCACATGCACTGCGAAATTAGTGGCACAATTGTCAATACCTACATACTATGTATTTACCAACTAGCTTTCTTGTTATTGTGTTTTCGTGCGAGTTCTTTATACAGTGTTATTTATCTACATTACTTACTATTTGAGAAAACTAGTAATTGGTCTTCTATCTTTATCTTTTTTACCTAATTTTGTACCTAACCCTTTCCTATGAAAAAATAAGAAAATGACCCACCTCGAGTTTGGTTCATCTCATAATTATATTTATAATAAAATTGATACAGTGAGTTTGTTTTGTCGGGCCTTAGGTTCGAGTTTGAGGTCCAGTGATAACCGTAGCATAAAATACCTACTAAGAAAAAGGGTAGATCGTTTAGTCTGAACCTAACTTTTTAACTGTTCGACCAACTACCCGCATTCTTCAGTCTTCCCGTGAACATGGTGCATGCAACTGCGCCGAAATATCAGGAGCTCGATCCACAACGTTACCACAACAATTACTATTCCGTAAATTATTAAACTTTAAATCTATAATAATTATTTACTTTTACGTGAGGCATATTAAAAAAAAAACATTTTTCCCAGTTTTTTTGTATTTTCCTCCATTGTTGAATAAATATATTTTTTCACTTAAACATCTGTAAATAAACATAAATGAACTAGAAACGCTTTTTATTCAAGTCACGCTACTACAATATGGAGGGCACCGGCAGAATTAGCCGCGCGGTAAGCACCAATAAACTGTCGATCCTAATTGAAATATTGATGGCTTCCCCGCTTCCTTCCGGTAAATTATTCACGGACCGTTGTCGGACGGGCCGGGAATTATACACGGAATCGTATGATAAGCTATAAATAGGCCTCTATCAGGTGGGTATGATGAAAAATTTGGATAAAACAGCATAAAATCGCTGGGAGAATATTAAAGAGATAACGCTGTGTCTAATTTTCACCCATCTTAAGATGGGTGAAAATTAGACGCACCTTAATACCTTAAGGTAGCATTCCAATCTTAGCGACCTCGACTGGCGACCGCAACCAGCAACCGCGTCCAGCGGAAGCGGCCGCTTCGCGCGACCCACTGCTCATTATGAATTTATCTGGAGAGCTAAACAATGCAAGCGACCCACACGTCACGTGATGTGTGGGTCACTTACATTGTTGTTGTGTGGTCGCTGATTAGTTATCAGCACCTTAATCGGGGGTTAAAATATCAAAATAACTCACCTTTTTTAATGAAAAATTGTTTTAATGTTAAATTCTATAAAATAAAGATTGTTATACATTTTGCATGCCACGATGCTAGAGCATGTGCAAAATAATACGTTAACATCTGCATGTTACCCGTGTCTCAGCTAAATATATATTTCGAATTTGAATGTAATTGCAACTTTCACAGCAAATAAATACTTGGAACGAGATTAATCTCTTAAATTTTGATTTGACTCCCTCTATGTTTGCAAATAGAGTGCTTCCTTCCATCCCAATTTGCTTACCGTTATTCCCGAAACATTGTTTCCCTTTTCCCTTACTTATTGAAAACGTAGTAGCGTCGTGTGTCGTAAATCCAAGCCGACATAAAACATCCTACGTAACTATACGTCCCGGAACTCAATGTAGATGCAACCTTATCACAATAAGTGTGCCTTTACGTGGTCCTGCTGCGTAGTTCTAAAATCTACAGGTAGCGCCAAAGGCATTTTTTTATGTTCTTGGTTCTACCAGAAGGACTATGGTTATGTAGCATTGCCCGTAGTTTGACTAGGAGCAATAAAATCATTTTTTCCTGGTTCTACTGCAAATTATCATGTAAACATTTTTTCTTTCTTTTTGGGAGTATTTTGGCTTCGCACTTCTTGTGCATTTGCCACCTCAAGTCCAGCGCATCACTTTTGTACAATGAAGGTAATTTGATAAAATATTTTAAATTTGTGTAATTATATATCGAGAGCTAATTTTCTAGTTAAATCTAACATAGATTTCAAGACAACTTACTAACATTAACCGTAACTTATTATCAAGTTTTATTAAATATTTTAAAATAAGTCATAGTCAAGCAAAATAAGTCACGGTCAAGACGAAGTCATGCCCTAGTAAAGTGGTGGAAGCTTCAGAAAAACCGGCCAAGTGCTAGTCGGGCTCGCGCACTGCGGGTTCCGTACCACCACAAAATTCAATAATGAAGTTACCAGTTATAACTTGGAACAGAAACTTGTCACCGATTCCAAAAATAACTGATTATAAATTGTAAATAGGTAGGATATTTAATGCTTATTGGTTTGAAGTAATTTAAATATGCTTTTCTACTATTTAGTTTAAGTTTGTACAATACCATGTAGATTGTCTAGAAGTTGGTTCTTGTTTTTTTTAATTAAAAAAACCGACTTCAAAACTAGTCAAATACGTAATTTTGTTTACTAAATTATAATTATACCCGTTAACTAAATTTTCCAGTTATTTTGATTTAAAAACCTAACTACTGATCCGATTTTGATGAAATTTCTACGGGACTAATCTAAAGTAGGTGAATTCTTTCAAATAAACTCGGTTTATAAAGATAAGATAAGATAGAAGATTCCATTCGACGGAACCCAAAGAGCGCAAGTCCAAACAAAAAAATAATTAAAGACAAGCTTAACTTTGTAGTGCACAATAAGCTGCTTCCATACATACCAACTACAAAAAGTAAGTTTGTAATCGCAAAACATTTATTTATTTATAATATATCTTCAAATTATCAACTTTCGGATTTTTTCCTTTATAAGTGCTGTCAGAATCACCTATTGCCGAATTTCATGATGCTAAGTCAACAGGAAGTACCCTATAGTTTTTGATTCCCTTGTGTAATCGAAAAATATACAGAAATATGCGACATAAACGGTCATATCTTTTGATCGCGTTGATTTACAAGTTTGATTTATTTACAGCTAAAAAAACCGTTGCTTCAAATATTTGATATAAATTTCAACTTGATACCTTTACGCGTTTTTGAGAAACGGGTCTTGATAGACGGACAACAAAGTGGTTCTATAAGGGTTCCGTTTTTTCCTTTTGAGGTACGAAACCCTAAAAATACAACATAATTAAAGTCGGTTAAAAAGTGAACTAGCACATTTGTATAAAATCGTCAGTGTTTCAGCACACTTTTTTATAAGATAAAGTTCCCGAGTGGTAACGTTTTTATGCCCTTTACTTCATGCTGTATGTAGCTTTTCTCAATTTTATCGTGCCCGGCAATTTTCCTCCTATATCGTAAAATTTGAATATCAGATAGTATTTGGCACCTTTTGCTTAGGCAAAATTGTATATATGTTTTCATCACCATCATCATCATTTCAGCCATAAGACGTCCACTTCTGGACATAGGCCTCGGACCATTGATCTCCAAAAGGGCCGGTTGGAAGCGGCCTGCATCCGTTTCTCTACGATCTCTTTTATCATGATGCGTAAGTAATGAGTAAATATACTTTTAATTACTCAGATATACATACAAAATAAACTTCATCGGGAATTTCCATTCAAACTAGCACGATTTTTCTTTTTCCTTACCAGCATTTGTGTCAAAACATTCATAAGCAAGTGCATCCAAAAATAGATGAGGCAAAGGCGGCGTTCTCGCGCTGACTGTAGCTCAAGCCACGCTAGATTTAGAAGGCTTTGTACTGCAACGACTAGACGTACAGGCATGACGAAAAGTCTGTTTAATTATTATCTCATGCAGTTTTTTTATCTATACTAATATTATAAAGAGGAAAGATTTGATTGTTTGTTTGTTTGTGTGTTTGCTTGCATTGAATAGGCTCCGAAACTACTGAACCGATTTGAAAAATTATTTCACTGTTGGGAAGCTACACTATCCCAGGCTAACATAGGCTATATTATATTTTCAAAAAATCCTTACTAAATCTCCAATAATGTAACCCAAGGTGTAAAAAAATAAGATTTACAATTTTAACTTTGCGTGTTTGACAGTTCTAAGACAGGACAACGTCTGTCAGGTCAGCTAGTATATTATATTTATATTATCTACGTTTGGCCACCAACTCGCCTGCTGGTAAGCGATAGTGCGGCCGAGGATGGAATACCTGGACCTAGAAGAAATCTTTTTATTTATATTACACGGAATTACTCACGTAACATTAAGCCGGTCACTACGACTATAGTTTCAACTGCATTAGGCAGTCTTTTTCAAGGTGAATGCACGCGCGCGGCTGCGTCTCGCTTGGCACTGACAAGTGTCTTGCAAAGCGACTTGGCACCTTGAAAAAGACTGCCTAATGCGGTTGAAACTATAGTCGTAGTGACCGGCTTAATCTTACGTAAGTAATCCTCGTGTAATATAAATAAAATGTGTGAAAACTACGTCAGTTTCTATAATATACCTAAGTATAATATAAAGTAATAAGTATAATATACCTATTTTGTTTTTATTCTATCATAATATTAATATCTTTCTTTACATCTCCATGCGCAAAAATTCTTTCGATATGCGAAAACTGTTAATGGTGTTTAATTATTCAATGGACTAGTAATTTAGTTATTTATCACTGTATGTTTTCCAAATAAAATAAAATAAATTAAATAATAGAAGAAATCTATACATTCTATCCTTGAAGATGTCTAGATTGTACTCGTAGTTCTCAAGACACTATATAGGAGGACGGCAGGGAGTTCCTTTCTTGGGCAATGTGTATCATAAATGATGATCCAAATGGTTTTATACGAATCTTTGGAATTTCAACAAGGTGGTAGTGTGCAGTCCTTCTACTTCATGTATTACGCTGCTTATTTTATTATTGAAATGTTGAAGTATCATTTTATTGTTTTTAACTCGTAATGTCTATGTATCTTTTGTTTCCGTCATAAATAGATATTTTTATTTCTTTCTTTCTTTAACGCAGGACGCCCTAAGATTTCGTGGAGTGACAATATACGTAAGACAACTGGCAGTGACTTGAAGAGAAAAGCTGAAGATCGGGTTAAGTAGCGTGCCTTGGGAGTCATGTCCAGTAGTCAGTCCATCTAGTGAGAGGCCTACCTACGCTGCGTCTTCGTGTTCGTGGTCTCTACTCAAGAACCTTTCCTCCCCATCGGTTATCAGTTCTTCGAACATTGTGACCTGCCCATTGCTACGTCGACTTGCTAATTTTAATAGCTATGTGCTTTTTTTAGTTATTTACAAATAAAATAACTGTTTTATTTTCTCTTCATATAAAAACAAATGGACTGCCCAGTCCATAGAACTCTGGATGTCTAAAGACAATCTGTGTTCAAGTCCAGTATCATTTGGCAGCGAACCCAATTGGTACTTAGTTTATGGCTTGTAGCAGTTGTGTGCGCGAGTGTCCGTGACGCCGACGTGTAGTTCCGGCACAATGGCGGACGAGAGACGTTTCCTGACGTCACAATCGCATCTCATAACTTAGATTAGGTACCTTCTTTTACGTCTTAACTTACTGTTTTAGAAACTTTTGTGTCTTCATTTTTCAACTTCAAACTTGCTTTTCTACTCGTTAAGTGGGCACATGGGCAGCGTTTTGTCCATACAAACGTATTCTCGTGTTTCCTCCCTGGATAATACCGGTAGAACTGTGATTTTTTAAAATAAAATTTATCTCTTCTATTGTCATGCTTATATCATTAATTTTTTCTTAAACGTTAACTATTATAAGAAATTTGAGCCTTTAAATATCCCGAAAATTGTTTTTTTTTTACCGCCATGTTTAGATGTCTATCAAACAAATTTGACGAGTTTATAAAACAAAAATAAATGACAGAAGCATAGTTCAATCCTTTTCACAACTATTAATTTAAATAATAATGAAATCGGCCTTGTTTTGAATAAGGAAACGGAAAAATACGAGACGATGATTTTGTCTACTTTTCGTAGGTATAATCGATCCGAGCTGCAATTGTCCCTATTGCGCTCTACGGGAAGAGGCTTGAGGTCAGGGGACAGCAATAGATTTGCTAAATACCTATTCATCAAACTGGGCCGTGGTGTGCCCTCTTAATTGTGGTATTTCAGTGAGTATCTGCTCTTTGTTTGAGAAAAAAATACACAAGCGTTGGCTGCGACTAGAAATTGATGGACTAAAGTGTGTGCATCAATCTTACTCTGACCCAGAACTTTTAATATTGGCTTGTTCTAAAATAACTTGGTCTTCTTTTTGTATCTTACTACTTAAAAGCTTATTCGAGCCAGCTGAGCGTTTGTTTTTATCATCATCGTCACCATAAATGTCATAGCACATGTATCAACTCGGAACCATATCGTAACCGTATAGACTCGAGCCGTTCAGTATTATTCGTTTTAAACTCCCTAGTGCAAAGCACACTTATCGGAACCGTAACGTAAATGATTCGTCTTGGGACAAGCTCACGAACCGCGGCGCAGCGAGTGGTCAACCAGCGGTCGTCGTCCACGCACGTACGCCTTGCCGTCGCCGCGCTTGCGTCTCTTCGTCCACCCTTGCCTCTCTCACACCTCCAGTGGCATGGCCTGGTGCCAGCCAGCTCAATCAGCGGTCGGCGAGTCGTAAGCATGGCGTCGCCTAGCCGTACCCGAGTCATTGTATCGGAGCTGCTGATCCGCTTTGGTTACATGCTTACGTTAGGATGACGCCTGTTTGACGGCGAGGCGAAAGGCGATACGGTGACGATCCCTTGCTATGACCTTTAGACAGAAGACGTCCACAATATAGGAGGCCTATGTTCAGCAGTAGATCTCTTAGAACTCCACACTGAACGACAGCCTACCATCTGCATCCAGTGGATGCCCGCGACTCTCACGATGTCATCGCTCCTTTATTCCGTGGACTTGCAACGTGTGGAATATCCTTCCCCCAAAGGTCTTACCGCCGTGCTTCAACATGAAGCGTTTAAAAAAGGGTGTCTACAACACCTTTTCGGACTGGCAAAGCACCGTCAACAAGGCAGCAGTTTCTGCTTACCATCAGGCGGAGCGCATGCTTGGTTGCCGTTCTTTATATAAATATAAAATTAAATAAACGCGATGAAGGGTGCATTCCGAACTGCAGCGGGTATTCGGATTTCGATTGTAAATGCCGGGCCCTACTACGTAAACGGACCTCTCAAACTTCGGTAGCTTATAAGCTGGTGTCACAAGCTATGGTCCATTTTAATGCAACTACATACAGATTAAACTCCAGCTGTAAGTACTAGAAGCCTGTGCTAAAAGCCTATAGTTTACTCGTTGTGGGACACCTCCCTTCGCCTATCTCAAACAAACACTTAAAACACAACCCTTCCGGTAAAACGCACCGTCACAAGAAACTAAGCCTGCAAACTTTGTGAATCGACAAAGCAATGTTATAAATCCGGCCGCGAACTCACGACTAACTTTGATTAATATTCCGCCCGCCTTACGAGCAGGTACGGACTTAACCTTACGGGTACTAGGCCCAGAGCCCGAGCCGCCGGGAGGGCCTTAGTTACTCAGACGATAAGAATAAAAAATTAGGACGTTTTAATAAAATAAAAACTAAATAAAAAATGGTTTTACCCGAAACTAATTTATAATCAATCTGTTATCATAAATTCAAAAATTCAGGTATAACAATATTTTTTTCCAGATTATTTTAAATTATCATAAAGTATCATGAACAAAGTTCATTAAGTACCTAACAGATTTTTCAAATTTATAATTTATTTTTGTTTTAGGTTAGGTAAAATTAGCATCATTGGCAAATTTCTGTAAAGTAAATAGTTTTTTTTTTTAAATAAATAATAGGCTTGCGTTTAACCACCATCACGCCTGATGTTAAGCGATGATGCGGTCTACGTTGGAGCACGCTTGCCTAGAAGGAACCGATTCACTCGTGATTTGAAGTTGAAGTTGATAGTTTTTAAGATAAACTTCCGCAAATTAACGCCTGATTCAATCAACTATCAACGAACATACAAACTGAAACACCCAAAATTTGCTGTAACAATCGTAATACACAAATTAATCACGAACCTCACTGTTCTTGTGCATAAAAAATTATAATATATGTTACTCTTTACAATCAATCAAAAGAGTTCAAACTCGAAGGGTTTACTAGTTGCAATTGAAAAATTCCACAGTGTTTGTAGGGATCCACTTCAATTAAGATTTATATGTCTAGAGATGCCTCATCGAACACTCGTTCACACAAATCTAATACTTGAAATAAAATTATAATTTTTTCATCATCATCATTATCATCAAACTGACTGACTCAATAACTTTTTTAAATAAGCTTTGAAGCGTTCTCCATGTTGAATTTAGTGTGATGTCATTTTATTTTTTGTATTATTCTTAGCAAATCCTTTCATTTTATACCCAAATCATGGAGGTGCATAAAAATTACTGGTCCTCCATCTTTGGGAGACCGCCATATTGGATTTTGAATGACGTCACTGAGCTAACCATGCATTTCATTCAAACTAAACTTGTATGCAAAATCTCAGTTTAATCGGTTGGGGATAACGTTTTAAAGTGCAGTTGCAAGATTCGAACTTAACTAAAAAAGAATTTAAATAAACGCGTGTAAAAATAGCACCATCTGTCATAATATCCACCTTTTTTATTTGCGTCGTAGGGTAGAACATCTCTATGGGGACCGCACTGTGATTTGGCTGGGTTCCTAAGTTCAGTCCTGTCTATAAGCTTGGGCGGTTACGGCTAGGGCGGCTACACGTGGGAAATACACGGAACGAATATATTTGAAGTGTAATATGTCAAAGACACTTCTAGTGTGACAGTGTACGTGCGCAGAATTAAAGTTAAATTCTGGCTATAAGAACTTGTTAGCAAATCTTGTTACAAAGGGAAATATTAACAGAAGGACGACTTCGTAGAATACTCGTGTAACTTTGTTTTTATAGCAAAACAATGAAACGTGAAAATATTATGATTTCAACATGTCTAGATCTCAAAGATAAAGATAATTTATTTGCATAAAACACATACAAACTATATAATATAGATGGACAGACGACCTAAAAGACCCAGACATAAGATACAGAGGCCGCTTCCAACCGGTCCCATGGCAAAAATGATGATGATGATGAATGATGACATACAAACTTCTAATTTAATAATAGGCTGGCTTTTGACCGCCAACTCGCCCTTTTACCAAAAACCCCGGCCTGTCGCCTCGACGTCGAGTGTGCAAAAATGTCCCGAATATTTATTTATTTGTTAAGCTATAATGTGTTAACGCACTACAAAATATCTAATCTAAATAATTAAGAGAATTAAATATTGAAAAAATCGCTTTAGCAGGTAAGCCGGTTAGCTATTTTTCAACATTTTTTAAAATAAAATACACTGAGGGAGAATTATGAAAAGAAAGGTTGAGCATTCTTTGATTATCTTTGCAATTTTTTAAAAATTTTGACGTTTTACGTATTTTATGTTATGGAGAAATTAAAATAAGTTTCATGTTTTAATTTCCCGGCAAAAAATTTGCAAAGCATCAGGTTCACACCACAGAGGTTTTAATTACATAGTTATTACTTAATTTCACAGTAAAAAGATTATGACACGTTACAGACCAACATGGTCGAATAAAAGAAAAAAATAAGCTTTTAATAGTATTTTTTGACATGGGACTCGTTCTATTTTTAAATTACTTTACCTCCTATATTATATTTTAATTAAAGGCTTTTTAATACAATATATAATACAAAGGCATATAATACAAAAATTATATAAAAAACCGAACAGCGTAATATAGCACGTAAGTGCATAAATCACCCTCTAACTTAAAATATTATTTCGTTACCTACGAAGATGTTATAAGATTAACATTTTGCTACGGCCTACGTCGTAGACCTACGTCGTAGAATAACTACGCGCTAATGTAGCAATAATTAGATGTTATTTTGAATGACGTATTATATAATACGATATAATATTATATAATACGATAATACTACATAAACCATTACTAATTTTCTACACTACTATTTTAAACCTCGGTGGGCTGATGTGGCTTCTTTTCATATAGTATATTAATATAATTATGTTTATAGTAATTACTGTTTAGCTATTATTTTTTACATCTCTGGATCGTAATCATCATTCGATTTTATAAGTGAAAACTTTTTATGGCTTTCATCTACTATCTACCTACCATAATTAGTTAGTTTCACCTGTTTGTTTTCCGAATAGTGTAAAATAAATATACTAGCTGTAATAGATTATAATTTCACCCAGGATTTACCAGTTTTCTTGCATTTACCCGGGTAAAGACTACCTTATATATGTTCCTTGTAATACACTCTACCCTCAGATCAGACAAACAAGTCAAACAGTCTTCGTTCTATTATCATTCGTGTTCAAACGTCTGTGCGTTTCTTCCACTTTTTTCAATGTCACAAACCTAAAAACTGTAATTACCTCAATCTAACTCATGTTTTTCACACACACACACACACACACACACACACACAAACGCGCGCGCGCGCACACGCACACAGACACACACACACACTCTAACCCACAGACAAACTTGCAGCAACACCTGCACTAACTAATAATCGCCATGCAATAAATTTTACTACAGGGTGAGTTCGATCAATGAACTCGCATCAAGCCCGATTTAGGTCAGATGCGTTCGCATCCGCCACACCACCTTACCATATCTCTCTCATTTGTCTGATCCGAGACTCTACCTCATTCTGTACGTGTTTTATCTCTAATTTTGCTTATTAATATTTCACACATACAGTCATATTGTACAGCTATTATTGTTTACAGAGGGGAAAAATATACAGTGTACAGATCAGTTTGTATAGAGATTATATTGTTATGATTGACGTGCTGGGCGTTTGACCACAGCTCATCAGTGGGGCACACTGTCCCAAAAAAGTATCATCATCATTTTAGCCATAGGAGAACGTCCTATGGCTAAAATGATGATGATACTTTTTTAGCACTGTTAGACTTCAGAAAAAATTTTTTTTTTGTTTAAATTAGAACGGCTGTCAAGGCATTTTTGTAAGAAATTTGCTGTAGCCAGTTGCACCCATATAAATGAAACGTCTGTTATTCGAAATCAGTTAGCAACTGTGATGCGGAGTTCGACGCGTTGATCTAAATAACAATGTTCAATCAAGGTTCTGCCTGTTAACAGATTTTCCTTCTCATTTCCGTTCTATTTACTTCTCTTTTCTGTGTGCTGGACATAGGCCTCCCCCATCGATATCCAAATGGGCCGGTTGGAAGACTTGGAAGCGGCCTGCATCCAGCGTTTCCCTGCGGTCTCTTTTAGGTCGTCTGTACATTTTGTGTTTGCTTGCTGTTTTGATGGCCGATGGGGTCGAAAAGTTATCGAATGGAGACGGTTAAAAAAAGGTCGGTAAAAAAAATCATAAACGTGGACCGTTTCAGCTAAGGCGGGAAAATAAAATTTCGACCTTGACAGCTCTAAGACAGGACAACGTCTGTCAAGTCAGCTAGTTCTTTATATTATCATTTAAAGCCAATGACACATCAATGTTTAAAGCTATTTGTAATGTACCCAAGGATTTTATATATACCCTACAACTTCCTTGAATGTACCTTACTTATTACTAACATTTGTCAATAAATAACTTTTTTATAATTCCAACGTTTCAGTAAAATATGTACAAATACCGGAAATGTTGCATAAAATACTCATAAAATATACAGTCAAATTTACAAACAGACCTCTTTTAAAGTCTGTTGATAACGGACAAAAGCGTAATGGGCCATATTTCCGAGTAATCGAAGAAACGTAGACGACAGTTGGCAACCAGCAACTACATTTGGCAAAGATTCCTTAAGAACACGACTGTGGAATAGCCTAATTTTACTTCACGTAGCTTGACAAACTGAGTGTACATCGAATCTGCTTGATTTAATACCTCCTGTCCATTTTTCTATCGGACTGTAAAAGAAGGCACGAAAAGACCATACACTATATGGTTGATATTCCGAAAACCCGTACGAAGAGCTTTGATTCCACTGCACCGCTAATGTTACAAGTGTCTATAAGCAGCATGTTTCTGATGGTAATCATGCCGACCGCTTACTTGCTTGCCATTTTTTTTTATTATATGCTGTCCCACTATTTAAAGTCAAAGGTCTATCCCATTTCCTTCCATAATTCCCAGTCCTCCACCACATTTCGCCATTCATTCCAGAATGAGTTAAATTCGTCAGCCTAGCGTTTCTTATGCTCAGACTCATACTCTTTATTCGTAACACAAGTTACATGTCATGGTGTAATTAGCTAATTGCAATAAAAAATATCAATAATAATAATTATACATCTTACTGTGAATAGTCAATAATACAAAAAACATCAAATTATTAATAATTACCAATTATGGCCAACAAAAGACAAAAAATAATCTAATAATAACATAAAAATTATAAGTATTAATAATTAATTGCTGTATTACGCTATAGTATGCAATCCTTATAAAACGTTTGCTTGACAAGCCATTTCTTCGCTCTAAACTTAAACGAGTTGCGGGAAGGTGCATCTTTTATCGTATATAGTGTGGGAGACGTAGGTCCTACTGTGACAATCCTGACCCATCACACACAATCATCAACCAGTATACGTCCACTGCTGAACAAAAGCCTTCATCATAGAGGGGTGTTGCCATAAGCCCCACGCTTGGCAGGAGGCTTAGGGATTTTGGTCGCAGTTTTAGGACATACACAGGTCCATCGATTCGGCTCTTTTTACCAAAAAAATCGTACCCAAATTCTTGCGAATCGATAGCTTTCTCAGCCAAGGTCGGCGACTCCTATAAAGTATGAGTAATGATGTGACGTATTGGCAAGGGAGCTGTCGGGCACTCGGCCAAGCTCGGCCGGTATCGGCGAAAATCGGAGGCTGATAATGAAGAGAGAACTGTGGCTATGGACTTGAGCGTTCTCGAAAAAAAATTAATTTTCCAAACACTACGTTCAAAAAGATTTGGCAAAATTCAATACATCTATATATCTATTAAAGAAATATGCATTTTGTAAAAAAAAGCAGTAAACGGTTGAACGTCTAGATACAATACAAATGCTCAAGCCCACTACCAATTGGTAGCGTACCCAGCATGCAGGCGGCATCACCACGCTGAATGGCAATGTCACTCGTTATACAAACCAAGCGCTCTGAAAGATTTTTGACTATAAGGTGGACCTCAAGGGCTGCCTGCACCACAAACGGCTCAACCACTGTCGTTACCACTATCGAAGTTAGCATAATTTACACCGTTTATGCTGTCGCTGAATTGGTCGCCGCGTCAGTCTTACTTGTTATCTTAGGAAGATACGGCACAGTATAAGTATAATATTTAATTGTAGAGAGTATTAACATCGCGTAATCTAAGGATTAGATTAAAGCAAAGATTTCATAATATACTACGTATGTCCAGATACCTTGTTCAATGAAGGTGCAGCGTTGTTATTTTTTCGTTTTCTTTTAAACTTGCGAAGAAATACAGCAAGTTAATGTAATTACTTACTTATGAAATGTGATGTTCGTAGACTTATCTTTTTTTTGTGGTGTAATTCTTACACGATATCACGACACAACCAGTATTTTTTTTAAATCAAAATACACGGACTCTTGTTGCGTTTTGACATCGGAGGCTACTTGACGTGTGACGGGACGATCGAGAGACCTAGATAATATTATGTAGCTTTTTTGGTATCATTTTACGTTGCGCTACTAGGAATCTGGTAGATATATAATTTTAGGATTAGAGATAATCCGGGTAGATAAGCGAAAATCAGACGAGGTTTAAATACCCTACTGTAGGCTGAATCGGGTACCAATAATGATAATGATTATCTCTAGACTATGCATGTCGTGACCACAGCCATTACAATACAGGGTTACGCGGAAAGTGTGCATTAATCCGAAAGTGGTTAGTTTCAATTTAAATTACACTTTTTACATTCGCATTACACTCATTATGAACAACTTTTACAATGGGACCAAACCTGAAATCGCAAAAAAACCCAGCTGTTTCATATGTCTTGACGAGTGTCAATGACCGTTTTCTATGAAACATTAGTTTTACTTTTTGACAATAGACCAACGACCTATATGTACTTTGAATTCGTTGCAATAGACAATATTTTATTTGTAACAAAAATCCACATACACTTAGAGCTACACAAAAATTTAAAGTTAAAAAAAGCGCAACGATTTCGCGATTTTAGAATTGCTTTGTTCATTATGATGGGTACTATGGACGTATTCGGCTTAGTACCTCCTTTCCGCGTAACCCAGTGTACAACATGGTAACATGGTCAAAACGTAGATCAATAAAGTGCCTATTTTACTTGAATCATAATTTATATATGATAAGTCCCGAAAGACAATTAATACATATGTTTTTTATTTTTAGTCTATTATTGTTTGTAGGAGCGTTTTTTTAAACATAAATATTAAAGTCTGGTGACAGGTCATAGCTAGCAATGGCGCGTGAAATTGAAAGGGAAAATATGTGAAATCTTTTAAAGTTGCAACATTTTGTGTTCTTAATACCAGACAATGTCAGAGGTAGACTAGACTCTCTGGCGCCGCGTCCCGACGCGACACTAAGCCATTATAATATCCGAGCCAAAGAAATATTTCCAAGGGCATGGAAAGACATGCATTATGTAGGGAGAGAGATATATGTTTATTACATACTAAATAGTTTATGGGTAAATATGATGGTGATTTTATTTGGATATCTAATCATTCATCATCATCATCATTAGCTAGAAAACATCCACAGCTGAACATACGCCTCCCCTTTAGACCTCCACACTGAAGGACAGTATTTCATCTGCATCCACTGGATGCCTGCGACTCTCACGATGTCGTCGGTCCAACTAGTGGGAGACCTACCTACGCTGCGTTTTCCAGTTCGTGGACTCAAAAACCTTTAATCATCGGTTTTCGGTTCTTCGAGCGATGTGGTCTGACCATTGCTACTTCAACTTGTAAGTTTTTATAGCTATGTCGGTGATTCTGGTTCTTTGGCGAATATCCACGTTCCGGATTCTATCGCACAAAGAAACACCGAGCAGAGCTCTCTCCATTGCCTACTGTGTGACTAATAATTACATAATTAAAAAATCTATAACAATTTTATTTTGCCCAAATATGTATAGGCACGAGCGAAATGTGGCATTACATTTTGAGTGTGAAAAATATGTGAAATATTTTGCTATTTATTTCGGATGGGGGAAACTAAAAAGTAGATGTAGGTAATTATTTTACTATTTTACTCAACACTGACAAAATACACTAATCCTGTTAAGCCTAATTAAAAAAAAAAAAACAGCACAAAAATTTATTTTGTGTCTGTTATCTTAAAACTACGAGAATTGTTCCATTTGCTTTGTGGTTCATTAATCTCTTATCAAATTAGTTTCCAAAATAGGTTTTGAAACTACTTACTATATATTGAATAGTGGTCTTTTCAATCGAAGTTTTGGTGGTGATATGAACAACTTTCCAAACAAGACAATGAAAATTTATATCTTAGAAAATAACTGAAAATCTCGAATTAAACCGCAAAAACAGTTTTGTGGATTAAAAAACTGTGTAAACAACCGCGTTGCATTTTCATTACTTGAGCCGTAACATCATTTCTCAACGAGTGTGAAGTTAGTGTGTGTGTGTGCTGTTCGAAGTGTGTGTAGGGTGTGTTGAAGCCAGGACGCGAATACATTCGTCTCCCACTGTTTGTCGCTGCGTCGTTGGGCATACATCACGACGGTGGACGTGCGAAACGGAAATTGATGATTGGATGTGGCAGTCTCGAATTTTCAATGAAATCTGCAAACTTCATCATCATCATGATTTCAGCCATAGGACGTCCACTGCTGGACATAGGCTTCCCCCATCGATCTCCAAAAGGGCCGGTTGGAAGCGGCCTGCATCCAGCGTTTCCCTGCAAACTTACACGCACTTAAAACACTGTTGAACTATCACGGTTGTTCACTAAAGTAATATGATTATTTACGGGATATTAACCGTGGTAAGTTTATGGAATGAGCTCCCAATATTTCGGCGCAGTTATGTGCAGTTCACGGGAAAACTCAGAATATCTCGGGATATCAGTAGCTCATTCCACAACCTTACCACGGTAAATATCCCGATAATCTATACTAATATTATAAAGAGGAAAGATTTGATTGTTTGTTTGTTTGTTTGCATTGTATAGGCTCCGAAACTACTGAACCGATTTGAAAAATTCTTTCCTCGACGGGAAGCTACACTATCCCCGGGTGACATAGGCTATAATCTATACCCGTGCGAAGCTAGGGCGGACCGCTAGTAATCATATAACTTTACACGCACTTATAGACCACCATAACAAAATGCCAAGGGCTCGATTACTTAATCGATCACTAGAAGGTTAGGCCATATCTTCGTGGAACAAACTATCGTTGTTTTGGAATTAGTTGGAATTTAAAATCTCAACGTCCGTCATTCTCACTAATAAAAAATATATCAGTGGAGACATTCGAAATTAGAATCACAAACATAAATAGGCAGGTGAGAATTAAAATTCGCAATTGATGGTAAGGTCAACGAAAACGCTGGGACGTCTTAAGGTAGGATTCCGATCTTGCGTGACCGGCGACTGCAACCGGCGACCGCAACCACATCGCGCGAGCCACTGCTCAGTATGAATTTATACGGATATATGGAGTGCTAAACAATGCAAGCGACCACGTCGCGCGAATTGTGGTAGGTCGCGGTCCACGGTCACGGTCGCCAAGATCGGGATGCTACCTTTAGGCTTTTTATCTAAGCAAAGCACGAGTAAAGCCACATCCGACCCAATTACAACCGAGTCTATGATCTAGGGTGCCCTACTTTAGTCGTTTTTCTACCGGCGCGATATTTCACTTGTATCTACGTCTTCGTTTAGATGCCGAGAAATATATGTTTGTGCAACCCTTCTTTCCTTGAGCCGGTTAGACAGGTTACAGTTGAGACAGTGATTGAGATCGGTAACCTTATGACGATGACTATAAATGGTTTTACCCGCTGACGGAAAACAGAAGACGCATCTGTTTTTTTTTTTAAATAAGAACGGCAATTACTAATTATTACGGCGACTTTTATTAAAAAACCTTGCGTTCCGCCTGATGGTAAGGAGATACCGTCGCATATAAGCACCTGCAACACTAGCAGTGTTGGACGGTGATTTGCCAGCCCTGAGAGGTAGTTGAAGACACCTTTTCTGTGTTGAAACTCTGCGGGATGATCTTTGGAAGAAGTACACACCTTGCAGGACTGCGGAAAAAAGAGCGGAAAAATCGAGCGGTGTGGGATTTCCGGCTTTGCAATATGCTTGAGCTTTTAACGATGTAATAAGACAAACGTAGCGTAAAACATCCTGAGACTTGATGAAGTGACGTACTGCAGATGTCAAGAAGTCAAAGAACTGACTCACTGTCGAGCCTTGGGAGAGGCCTGTGTCTAGCTGTGAACTCATGATGGGGCATTTCCTAGAGCTCGCAAGGAAAACATAAGCGAAAAAAAAAAAAAAGTCTTACTGCGTGTTTCAGCAAATTCAGTTGAGAGCCACTTTCCAACCACTTTCGACCATTATAGTCGAATGGTAAACTACTCTTTTTTTTTAACACTGTTTTAAACTATCACATTTGTTCATTACAGTTATATGATTATTATCGGGATATTTACCGTGATAAAACATAGTGCGCCGAAATATCGCGAGCTCCATCCACAACTTTATCACAATTGTATAAAGACTCAGTTACTGTATTCCTATTCCACTGTGTGGTATCTTCATTGGGCATCAATTTCAATTGTTTTCGCCTTCCGACCGGCTTTGTTAATGTTGTTTTTGTAACTTCAATTGGGAAGGTTGAAATGGTGACTCTGACGTCATCCACCACCTACCTTGTTTATTGTCAGGATCGATCATCAAAGGCTTAAAGACGTCAAAAGAAATTCATCTTTACACACACAATATAGGGTTATTGAACGAAAGAAGAGGTTTCTTACTCTAATATGACAAGTCGGCGTTTCTATGAATGTTTGATTATGTTTGTATATTGATCGATGATATGTTTTGATCTTCATGAAATTTTGTAGGAAAGTAGTTCATTTCAATACAATTTTGAATATGGGAAATACGGTTAAGAATTTGCGAAGGTGAAGTGGATGCGAGGTCTAAGTTTGGGGCAAACAACTAGTCTAGATGTGGACAACTAGTGTGGATTTTTTTGTTGTGTATTTTGTTTCCTACTGTGTTTCCTTTACTTTGTAAAGTGCATATACTATACACAACAACTTGCGTAAAACAAGTGATCAAGGTGTCGAGAATTCAAATTTATCATTTAAAAATGTGCCGTAATAACACGAAATAGGCTTCAATTTACTGCTGAGTGCTCACATTTCATCGCTATATTTAGTTCGGAGTCGACGTGACATAGTAACTTTTTCCGCCTTCCATATTTCAACCTTGAAGGTTTTCCTCCTACCATATTCCCCGTAATAAACCCATCAGAGCCTACCCCTAGATTACTAGCAGCCATCCCGCCCTATGACGTCATTATTCACGTTTTTACACTATAATCCCTACCCACTTGTCGTGGGGTATACAGAACCGAATTTGTTATTCTAAAAAGATGGTAACATCACAGGGAATTTTTTGTGGGAAAATGTGAGACGCCAGCTTTTTCTAATTCTATAGAAGACACATTTTTACTAACTGTCTCTGTTTGTAGCGTCATTTGAACGCATCATGACCAGGGAGCGGAATCTAGTGTCAAAACAATGGAAGTGTAATAAAAATATAATAAATAAATATTCGGGACATTTTTGCACACACGGTCATCTGACCCCAAACAAAGCAAAGCTTGTGATATGGCTGCCAGAGACTGATATACATACATAAATAGTTTTAAATACACACTTAAATAGATATTAACAACCAGATATAGAACAAACACAAATGTTCATCACATAAATGTTTGTCCTAGGTGGGAATCGAACCCAAAACCCCCAGCTTAGAAGGCAGGTTCACTACCAACTGGACCATTGGGATATAAATAGAGATGGGACATTGTTTTTATCGAGTATTCGAACTAGTATTGCTCAGTTGTTTTTTTTTACTGGGCTAGCGCCTTTATTAACTAAACAAAATACAAGCTAAAACTAAAACTACAAATACAGTTAGACTGCCCATAGACCGTTGAAGGTCTAAAGACAATCCAAATGCTCAAGCCCACTACCGAACAATCCAAATGCTCAGTTGTTAATGATCGATAGTTGAGGTTCATCATAATTATAAAAAGCTTCATTAATTCAATGAGTCTTAGTTTCTACAGTGAATCTTGTATAAATATAAATATTGGTGTGATATATAAAAGTAATTAACAATTTAAAAACAATAGCGTAGACTAACTTTTAAAATTATTCTTATAAACCATTACTTACATGAAATATATACATCTTATTCACCACGACCACCAATGGTTATACTACACTACACTATTCTAACACTGGAATTACCATAACAATGTTTAAATGTTGTAGAGTCTATAACATTTAAATTATTTTTATTTATATATATTATTTTTGAGTTATTTTTACAGATTTTATTTTAATTGTCTGTAATATAGACAATTCAAATAAAATCTGTAAATTTGAAATAGTAAATCACAACAACAACACAACAGAATACAACAACAGGTTCGTTCGTTCTGTTTGTAGCGTGGAACACTTTTTATTTTTGACCATAAAGAGTTTGAAATAAGAGCCGTAATTAAGCCGTAGTTGTGTGCCGTACAGCACAGTTTTTTGCAACTAACATCAAATCACGGGCTTCATTTTGAATGGACATACATTATCATTATCATATTTTTTCATTTATGGTTTGAATTAATGCGTTTACGATTGCAAGTGACATCTAACATTGAATAAAATAGATGATTCCGAATCACTCAATATCAGATGGCCGCAGATTGGTGTTGAGTGTATATAATGCGCGCTGACCTTAACACGCCGTCAGTGGCAATATAAAATTCCGCCCTTTTCCAAAGGCGCCCAAAACAAAAGCAAAAGGCAATTTGGCCATAATTACAACCCCAAATATAGGGGTGGCTGAAAGATTGAGCTTTCGGCCCATCATTAAAACCTCATTTTCATTCGTTGCGGCGCTGAAAAGTGTGGAATGAAGTAAAATGTATTTTTGTCTGTTTGATATACAACTCATCATGCAATTTTTTCGATCTCACTCCTGAACCTATCTTGAAAGACAAAGAATGATGGATATATTGGACGGGCGTTAAGAACATCGTAAATAAACGTAAAACACCCTGAGACCTGATGAAGTGACTTACTGCAGATGGCAAGAAGTCAAAGAACTAACTCACTGTCGAGCCTTGGGAGAGGCCTATGTCCAGCGGTGAACTGAGACTCATGGTGGGGCATTTCTTAGAGCTCGCAAGGAAACCAACAGTCAAATTTTTTTTTGGAAAGTCTTACTGCGTGTTTCAGCAAATTCAGTTGAAAGCCAATTTCTAATCCGAGCTGCACGAATTAACCACTTTCGACCATTTTAATCGAATGGTAAACTACTCTTTTATTTAAACACAGTTTTAAACTATCACGGTTGTTCATTACAGTTATATGATTATTATCGGTATATTTACCGTGATAAAACATGTGTGCGTCAAAATATCGGGAGCTCCATCCACAACTTTATCACGGAAAATATTCCATAATAATCATATAACTGTATTTATCTCGCATTTATTTATGGCCCATTGGAGAACAGAAACAAATATTAGAGATTTACCTAAAATAATTTTTCGAAGAACAATGGAAGAACTTTTATTATTACGGAGTTAATTCCGCCTACTTACTAGCCGCAATAAAGTGACCGTCTTTACCTCAGATTATCTGACTTATCAGAGCCCCACATAACTTTCAGCTAAGCATTTAACTTTACGAGTTATTGCGACTAACCACGGCCTGTGGCTTGACGTGCTCCGAAATATTAAAAAGAACTTTTAATAATTCATTTCTGTTGAAAATAAACCAGCAATGTGCAAGTCAGGCTCGTACACTGAGGGTTAAATACCACCGAAAATTTTTTGAATTACTAAAGACAAAAAAGGCAGTGCAAAAACACAACCTCACGCCCAGGCGGTCACCCATCCAAGTACGGACCTCGCCCGGCGTCGCTTAACTTCGGTGAACAGAAATTTGTCACCGACTCACACTTCGCCATTATTTATTATTTATTGATATACTTTAATGTGTTCTTTAATCATGCCAAATTTAATGCTTATATGTATTACCGTTATTACACTAGATCAGATACAAAAAACGTTTATAAAAACGCTTGTTGTATACCCACCCCCCTTTAGATATTCTTTTTGACTATTATTATTTCTTAGTTAATCCGCCATAACATTGCATTTTCTTCGAAAACTTTGAACTGGCTATTACTCACTTATGTAGTTCTGCTGACTACAGTATCCACGCATAGATGGCTCTGGACAGCGCTGGACACTACAGTAACCGCGCACGGTGGTGACAAAATCGCCTTATCCTGTTTTTTCTTGAACAACTACGCTTATGGAACTATTTCTATCCTATGCCACTTGAACTAAGGTACAAATTTTGATAGAGCAATCCTACCAGAATTCAAGGTCTATGGTTTTAAAAAAAATCGGCCGTACGAAAGTGACAACCTGACAGTGTGTGCTCCGGTGTCAGAGTGCCGTGAGGGGCCGTAAATGCTAGTGGTTACGGTTCGAAAGCATACAGCCGTTAAAAGGTGAGACAGATAGACAGAACGACGGATGGACAGATAGATAGATAGCGTAGGCTTAGTAATAGGGTCTCATTTTCACCCTTTAGGAACGGAACCCTAAAAATCATGAAAGAAAAAAAGTGGCAAACAAAAGCTAGGAACATAATTTCGAATGTTCTTTCTTTGTACGTCCTATTTGATATTGTTACCTTTTTACGACAAAACAGCTGAACCAAATTCAATAAAATTTTACAAGTATTAGCATCATGAACTAGGATAAGGAATTTTCCTGTACCCCGTACAAATGCGGACAAACTGGCGAATCGTTTACAAAACACCGGGACATGGCTCGTTTACGCTATTTGTCTAAAAAATGTTTTTCCATAAATCTTTTCTGCTTCCTAACATGAAAGAACATGATACTCCTATGGATCTCGTAAACAGATTTATTGCATGACTTATGAGGTTTCTCTATAACAATTATGAAATCTGATATTTCTGACATTTGATAAGTTAAGTTGATATATTTAGGGCAAACGTTCATTGGAGAGTCCAGGCGACGTCACAGCGTGTACCTAAATGGCCGTGAAAAATGCATGAGATACAATTTCTATAAAATCACAATCTCTCAGTGAAAACAGTCAAAAAATGTCCGAGCATCATTATACATACATTGTATCAATTATATATTTCACAATGCCACATTTACGCCAATTTAGACATTATGTCACTTGCATAGTGTTTAACATTAGTTGTCCGCTATGTCATCGTAGCTCTGGCATCACGTGGCGTTGTAGTCGGATCGCGGTTACCCTGTAACTCATCAAAAGTCGGCGCAATTCGTAGCGCCGAGTTTTGGTTCGGACATTTTTTGGCACGATTATGATTCTATATGTATTGTATCTTGATGAAAAAATGCAATTGTGACGTCAAGTTAAGTCACGTAGCCCCATACAAGGGAGCATTTACGCAGCAGTATAACAATTTGAATTTTTGCTGTTAGTTATAATAATATAAATACAGAAAATTATAAGGATAAAAATCACAATCACAAGATTGTTCGATTAAATATCTACTATAGACAATTTCAGATGGTTTCGTAAAAACAGTCAAAATACCCTGGCGTGTTTCTGGCGCATAAGCATTGCCATTCAGCGTGATAATGCCGCCAGCATGCTGGAAACGCTGCCAACTGATAGTGGGCTTGAG
This sequence comes from Agriopis marginaria, assembly GCA_932305915.1. Classification (NCBI taxonomy): domain Eukaryota; kingdom Metazoa; phylum Arthropoda; class Insecta; order Lepidoptera; family Geometridae; genus Agriopis; species Agriopis marginaria. The sequence continues at coordinate 10,287,410 of OW029914.1, read as the reverse complement.
CATTTGGATTGTCTTTAGACTTTCAACCTTCAACGGTCTCTGGGAGTCCTAGCTGTTTTTCTAGTGTTAGTATTAGCCTGTATTTTGTTTAGTTAATAATGACACTTCTCTATACTAATATTATAATGAGGAAAGATTTGATTGTTTGTTTGTTTGTTTGCATTGAATAGGCTCCGAAACTACTGAACCGATTTTAAAAAAAAAAACACTGTTGGGAAGCTACTCTATCCCCGGGTAACATAAGCAATAATATTATATTTAAAAAAAAATAGGTGTCCATACTAAAACTCCAATAATGTAACCCAAGGTGCAAATAAATAAGATTTACAATTTTAAGATTGCGTGTCTGACAGTTCTAAGACAGGACAACGTCTGTCAGGTCAGCTAGTAAAAAATAAAAATAAAATACCCTATTGTGACTACAGATTAAAAAATAACATAATATACCTAGTGAATTTTTCTGCCAAAAAGATATTGAAAAGCTCTTATTGGCGAAGATATACCAAAATTCATAAAACTAATGAATTTTACCTCCTTCTTTTCGAAGGTGGTTAATAAAGCTCACTCCACATTTGCAAGCCTCATTTCCCCAAAAAACCGCGCTGTGGTCGCAGAAGTGTGCAGCTGTATAATTATAGTAGCATTCCACCGCACTCTTCACACCGCTTACCACCGTCCCGAGATTCCGGTATTCAATGATACAAGAGGACGTTTAATCGTTGCATTTTTTCTCTTTGCCTCTTTTACTTAAAATCTTGATTTACGTGATTCTTTGTTAAAATTATCATGACTATTCAGGGGTGTGTTTTCGAAATACTATCTAGCCTTTGAATTCGTTTCATTTATTTTAATAAAACATGACTATTCGCTATTCAGGGGTGTGTTTTAGAAATATTATCTAATTACTGAATTCATTCCAGTTATTTAAAAAAACTAATTATAGTCATGACTATTCACTATTCAGGAGTGTGTTTTCGAAATACAATTAAATTTTCAAATTAAAATATTTTTTCAAATAACTCCAGTTTTTAGTCTTTCTAACTTACTTAATATAAGTTAAGTTGCTCACATTAGCTAAATAATAAGTTTGGCCATTCAACGTGCCAATGTCGCTAGCTTTTTGAGTCCCGTACCAGGCCTGGCGCACTCCGCACTTTAGGTATGAAACTACAAGTAGCCGACTTGTCGGACTTGCCGCGCTCGCTGCCGCGCGATATACACAGATAACGCGACAAGAGTAACACGATAGATACAGAGGCAACTTCTAGCTGTAAGTAGTTAGCGCTCGCACGGTCTGAATTGCACTTTATTGTGTAGTATCAAAAGTCGCTAAGTACTTATTTAAATGATTTTGCGGAATGAATCTTCTGTAATTGTACTAATATGTCTTCTGTGACCTTACCCGAAGACAGCGACTTTAAATGCAGTTTCGCGTCGTACTTAACTCTTTTTATTAAGATTTCCGTTCCAAAAAAATGGTCTTGACCCAAGAAATAATAATGAAATGTCTTTCTCAAACCTATATTTTCCCGAAATTAATAAAAACACTGGTAATTACCAGAAACACTCAGTTACAGCGTCGTTTAGATAATAACCCCGATAAAGCTCCCTATTCACGGCCACGCACGCTCACAAAAATCGTGTCGGAAAATTATTATCTTGGTTGATTACTGTCCCAGACATAAACCTCGTAGACGACGTAAAATAATCTTCTTTTCTGATATATCTATCTGAAAATGGAATTGTATTTTCTAGTGTTAAATATGGACTCTCGGCGAGAAATCACGAGAACAAGTGTGTGCTGTGACGTTCTCGTTGGGTCTCGTTTGCTTCGTGACTGTTCTCGCGCGGTTCAGCCAAGAAGCTCTCAGACTGGCAAAAGACTCGAGAGTTTACAACTTGCATCATAAATTATTCTCTGTTGACTTTCTTTTGCCTTCTGCCTCGGTGGCGTCACGCGTGTAAATCGAGTTCAGATTCTACCTGCGATTTTCTGCCATAACTTCGCCGGGTGTAATGTCCTGCCCACCTTTATATTAGCTAAGCTGCCACTTTTACTAATATCGCATTAGTTAATACTATCAAATCCATGGAAAAACAAATATGGGACAATAAGGCTGTTGGATTGTTGAAGTAGTCATCATAATCATTTCAGCCATTGGACGTCCACTGCTGAACATAAGCCTCCCCCATCGATCTCCAAAAGAGCCAGTTGTAAGCGGCCTGCATTCAGCGTTTTCCTGCGGTCTCTTTTAAATCGTCGGTCCATCTTGTGGGTGGATGGTGTGGTGTGGGTGGACCACACCGTGGTGGTGGGTACGCTGCACTTACCGATCCATGGTCTCCATTAGAGAACCTTTCGACCCCATCGGTCATTTGTTCTGCGTGCTATGTGATCTGCCCACCGCCACTTCAACTTGCAAATCCGGTGGCCTATATCAGTAAATTTCGTTCGTCTATGGATCGCCTCATTTCTGATTTGATCTCACAGTGAAACCCCGAGCATAGCCCTCTTCATAACTCGTTGTGCAACTGAGTTTGCATATGAGGCCAATAATGAGAGACCACGTTTCAGTGCCATATGTTATAACTGGCAACATACACTGGTTGAAGATTATCGTCTTAAGACACTGAGATATTATGGACGAGAAGACGTTGTGAAGTTTACAGAACGCTGCCCAGTTGAATTGGATTCGTTGGTCGAGTTGGAGTAGTACTTACTACTTATATTCAAACCAGCGAAAACAAGAAAACAGCGGGAAAGTTAACAAGTCTTTAGATGACGACACTTATGTAAGAAGAGTGAAGTCACTTAAAAAAATTACACTTGGTTTTTTTGTTTCATATTAATCATAAACTAAAATGTGGTCATCTATATTAATATTATAAAGAGGAAAGATTTGATTGTTTGTTTGTTTGCATTGAATAGGCTCCGAAACTACTGAACCGATTTGAAAAATTCTTTCACTGTTAGGAAGCTACACTATCCCCGGGTGACATAGGCTATATTATATTTTCAAAAAAATTAAGGATCCTTACTAAAACTCCAATAATACCCGTGCGAAGCTGGGGCGGACTGCTAGTTATATAAAATGTCTAAGTAAAACAAAAACATTATTATGATTAATAATCAGAATAATGTTTTTATCATATCATCATGTTTTTATCATATCATCATGTTTTTTATCATAATAATATTTGTTTTTATATCATGTCATAGATATATATATCCCGTTGGTCCAGTTGGCGAACCTGCCTTCTGAGCTTGGGGGCGTGGGTTCGATTCCCACATAGGACAAACATTTATGTGATGAACATTTGTGTTTGTTCTATATCTGGTTGTTAATATTTATTTAAGTATGTATTTAAAACTATATATGTATGTATATCAGTCTCTGGCAGCCATATCACAAGCTTTGCTTAGTTTGGGGTCAGATGACCGTGTGTGCAAAAATGTCCCGAAAATGTCTCGAATATTAATCTAGCGTAGTCTATAGCCTATGTCTGTGATATAGGTTGATTGCGGTAATTTTCATACGCCATTAGAGGGAGCGAGCGATGCTTCTATCGCAGCGGAAGTCAAGCCCATTCACGGGCAGACTTGTCGCGAGATTTGTTCGTAAAAGAAACTACTTTTTCTTTTACACGGTTTTGCTGTTACTTATAACTGTGGGTAGGTGCTTTGGCCAAAATAAAATGAATGGACAGGCCCAGAAGAAGCGCATTTTGAAGATTACAAAATGAGCGCCGGCGCTCACTTCGTTTAAGTTGGTCTCTAGCCGTAAGAAGTGCAACACGTGACTATTGTTACATGATAACGAAACATCTGACAAAATGATGCTTTCATGTGCTTTCCCGAATTGTAAATACACAACAAAAAGCAGCTATCTATATTTTGTAACAAATGTACTGTACATGGTTATAATTATATGTTGAAGTATATGTCCGACGGTTTTAACTCGTTTTTACTGAACAATTTCAATGGTTATGGCCCGTCCATTCATTTTATTTTGGTCGAAGGGTACGTGGATTTATTTAGGTATTGATATGTAGTTATTTTAAAATTTCTTTTTCTGTTTTTCTTTTAAGAGGCATAAGAGGCACACAGAATTATGGGTCTCAGTCAAAAGAAGGTCATTGTGCTCGTCATTATTAATAACTTTCAATAATGGTTCCACTAACCACGAAATATATAGATAAAAATCAGCTCTTCCTTACACTCAAACATCACATACATTCAAATAAAAAAAAAAAAAAAAAAAAAAAAAAACAAGTAATGTACATTATAAATTGTTACTGGCTCTAACTGCCAAACTGGGTGTTGGAAACCCGTATCTTGGTAGTTAGTTCCTTCCATAGACATATGCTGAGGTCGTGTACATTCATTGATTGTTACTTGTGTAAAATAACAACTTAAACTAAGCATCATATTCTTTTATATTTATATTAATTTAATTTAATTGCCCTCAAGTTAATTGACATTCTAATATATATATATACATACATACATCCCTTCCCCTTCCCTGCCTGCTAAATGTATGTAATATTAATTCAAATTTTAAACATTTTGTATCATGGAATTATGAATTCTGTAATAATTTGATAGAATTGAGTTAACCAAGTCATAAATGGGCAACCTACATGATTTATTATCTATAACAAATTTCAAAGTAGGATTCTAATAAAAAGTAGTTTACAATACTTTTTAAATGTATTGTTTTAAATGTTGCAAGAGCAGATTTTTGTTTATAATGATGAGTAACATTGTTCTTCTTTTGGTTTGGTAACCCTGTATGGGTACATGTTTTATTAACACTTATCATTTTACAAGGTTACGCAGAAAGGGTGTACTAAGCCGAAAGGAAAAGCCTATCTGCGTAACCCTGTATAACAAAACAATAACTCAAAGATGCAAAAAATAAGGATTTCCCATACATTTATGCGAATGAAATATTCAACATAGTGCTAAGGTAAACTATAAGTTTTTTCGTGTTTAGTCTGCCCGTTTATGTCTAGCTTTACAGATATTATTATAAAGGGTGGGATTGTCATCAAAAACACATCCGAAAATACACCCCCGCAGGCGGCGGCGTTTGTTTACAATCTTTTTGACAAGTTACACCACATGACATCCTGTATACACGACAGCCTGTATTCATGACACATGATAAACATGGCCGTTCGAGCTGACTGGCCATATTTAAAATTTTGCAAAGTGACTGAAAATTAACTACGGTGTAATATTTGAACTGCTCAGCCTATTCCAATAACTGGCTAAATAGGTACACAAGATGACTGGAGCCAAAACTTAAAGAAAGTAACACGGACTTTGTCCCAGAAAAATTATAAGGCCTAAGGTAAAATAGGCCTAGGATAATTTAAAAAGACTTATTATATGTGTTACGAGGCGTAAACTACGAGAATGTATATTTTTCTAAAACATGGTATCTAATATGTTCATAATTTATAGAATCCTCTTTTTAGGGCTCCGTAGCCCGGAAACATGGTATCTAATAAGTTCAAAATGTATAGAACCCTCTTTTTGGAGAGCCCGACAAGAAACCCTTATAAATTCGTTCTGTCCGTCCGTCTGTCTGTCTGTCTGCCTGTCTGTCCGTCCGTCATAATTTTTTAGAACCTTCTAACTTCTATAGTTATTAAGGAAAGTGCTTGAAACTTTGCATAATTAGAGTTTTAATATAGTTTTAAATTTTAAACGTATAAAAAGAATATAATTTTGGGATGGCTCTGGTACATGCCGTACATGTGAAATGGAGATGAAATATTTTTTTCGCCCCTTCACTTGTTAATCAAAATTATTTGTTTTGCTTTTCATTTCTTTATACGAAAATAAAAGTTTACAAGAAATCGACTGTTCCAATCTCAACTCTATATTTTTACCTCAAACGACTTCAAAACTAAGTTCTTGTAATAAATCGACTGATATTTGGAGAAGAGCGACCTCGCGTAGTAGCTATCATGTAATCTATGACCCGGGAGGAATTGGTCCATTCCATTAAATTAATCTAACAGCCACTGAAGCTACAAGTTTTAGCTTTACGAGATTGGGTATGCGAGACGCTGTATGCGTGTACGCAGTAAGGGCAGTTTGTATAATATAAATAAATCGGCCAAGTGCAAGTCAGGTTCGCGCACTGAGGGTTACGTACCACCGCAAAATACAATAAGGTTGTCAAAGTAACCGATTTACCAGTTATTATAACGCCTTCCAATCGTCTGAGTAATTAGCTACGCAGTTTGCTACAGGCGCTCGAGTATAATAACTTGGTAATGAACAGAAATTTGCCATCGACTCGCACTTGGCAATTTTTTTTTTTGTTATATTTTAGAGTTTGTACTTCAATCGTGCCAAGTGTGACGCTTGTACGTATTATCGTTTTTACATTAGAGCTAATACAAAAATTCATAAAAAAATACGTTTGTTGTATGTTAAATAATAATAGCAATAAATAATGGCGAAGTGCGAGCCGGCGACTAATAGTCTGTTCATTTCCAAGTTAAGCAACGTATTCGGTTACTTGGATGACCTTAATGTTATCTCTATCACGGAATTTAAATTGCCTGTATTACTAATTTTGAAGTCAGTTTTTAAATTGATAATTATTGTGTTTTGTGGTGGTATGGAACCATCAGTGCGCGAGCCCGATTCTCACTTGGCCGGTTTCATTAGAAATCATGTTTTTTAACTTGCACGTGGAAGGCCTAAAAGAAAACCCTATCTACCCATACTGTTCTCACAGTTATTGATAAAAGTATTTGTAACATCGTTGAATTTCACGTCGCCAAGTTGATTTTACAAGTTTATTTTAAGTTACTACTTGGGTGTAACTTATCTGTGAATCTTTAGTTACTGCGGGTTCAAATGTTTGGGTAGCTGTGTCTGAGCTTAGATATTATCGTTTCATAGAATCAATTGAAATCACACTACAATTATTAAAGCTATGTTTTGTGTAAGTGGGTAAGAGTGCATGTTTTACCCCACTAAACTACGTGATGGCTGAACCGATTACAATAAAATTTTGGTATAAAGGTAGCTTATACTCTGAATTGATACATAATCTTAGCTAAGTTCTATCACTGTAAGACAAATGGTTTAACTAGGTGGTGAAACAATGGCAAATTTAAAAAAAACCTATTGAGTTTACTTATGATTTTTGTGGGTTCCTTTTCATATGTAACCACATAAAGTTATTGTTATTTAAAGCCCTATTTGTTTTATCTCCGATACTGTTAAAATAAAAGACGAGTTTTAGAAATATTGGAACTAAAGTACCACTACTATCATACTGCTTTTATAATAACCATGATGAATTTACATGTTTTGGTTTTGTTCACATGCTTTAGTTCACAATTGTCAATTTAGTTTTTATTATGACTGTACCTATTCTGTTTTATGTACCACAATAAATAAATTAAATTAAAGTTATTTCACCATCTGACTACGTAGGGCTTTAAGCTAATTATCAATAATCCTGTATATCACTACACCTATAAACTTAAAAAAAAAAAACAACACAAATTAGCCGGTGGGCTTTCTGATGGTAAGTGGTCATCGCTACCTTACAATTGCAACATCAGAAGCGTTTCCAATGCATTACCTACTGTTCAGGGTAATTACTTATTTTGTTCTTATACCTATTATAAGTCAATAGGCGAGTTTGTGATCAAACGCAGACTGATACGCGTTAATATAAACCAGCCAAGTGCGAGTCGGGCTCGTACACTGAGGGTTCCGTTCCGTACCACCACTAAATACAACAATTATCACAGTCACATAGTTAATATTTTGCAAGTGACGCTCGGTATAACTTTTAATGAACAAAAATTTGTTACCGACTCGCACTTGGTCATTATTTATTATACTTTGTTATAATTCTACTAGTGTTTACTATAATCATGCTAAGTTTGGCGCTTGTACATATTACCATTTTTACATTAGAGCTAATACAAAAATACGTTTGTTGTATGGGGACCCACCCCCCTTTCGTTTTTACTTTTTGACTTTTTAATGCTTTTTTAGTTAATTTGCCGTAACATATTCTGTGAAAATTTTAACTGGCTATCTATTATGGTTCGAATGATACAGCTGTTAATAGGTAGGACGGACAGACAGACATCGTAGGCTAAGTAATAGGGTCCCGTTTTTACTCTTTGGATACGGAACCCTAAAAACATGATGTCACGTCTTTGGAGACCATGCCTTAGACACACATATCTCGTTGTCCTATGAATACCAAACTAGGATAAATCAGACGGAATATCTAGAGCAATATCCTATACTAGAGTGTTTTACAGCGGCTTTCTTCAAACGCTCCACTTTCTTTGCGAGACACACTGCTGTACAGAATAGAATAGAATATCATTTATTATTATAAAGTCACATTAGTTTTATAAAAAATAGAAAGACATAAACAGAAAGTTAATATTCCCACGAATCAGACAGCATTGCTAAATAACAGTGTAGTGTGTATGCTACCTATGATTTATAATCATTTGCCAAAATGTATTGTTGACATTGAACTTACCCACATTTTCAAACACAATTTAAAGCAAGGCATATCATGATGTTGACGAGTACTTGAATGATAAATTATAATTTACTTTGACATACCAATTTAATCTAGACTTGATATTTACTTTATATAATAATTGTATTTTGAGTAGACTTGTATAATTTGGCAACAGCCATTAAAATAAGAGTTGTAGTTGAATTCGCTGTAGTTCAAGCTAATTTGATAATGTATAATGTGATAATAATTTTTCAATGTTTAGTTAATTTTTCGAAAGGTCGATTATGGCTCTCTTTTACTGTAAATTTTCCATCTCCTGTGTACCCATACGCAATAAATGAAATATGAATATGAATAAAATATATACTACAAATGCTCCTATTATGGACTCGACAATTTAGTGCATATTTTTTTATTTTTTTTGTAAGTAAGTACGAACCATTGAGTCTCGCTCAGCAAACGAAAATTTTAACCATAATGAGGGTAGATAAATAAGTCGGCTGTATAAAAGCCTCGTCAGACTGGTACACTTAAGCATAAGTAAAAAAGTCATTAAAATAAATTAATTAAAAATACTAAAACTAATTCAGCTGTATAGGGGCTTTGTCAGACAAGTACAGACAGTACAGAACATCCTACCTAACATACTTGAACAAACACGTTTGAACAAACTTTCATCATAATCAGCCTTTTAACAGTCCACTTTAACAGGACTTTTAGCCTACCCGCGAAAGGGTGCGTGGGCCATATCCACCACCCTGGCCCAGTTGCGGGTTGGTGGACTCACAAACGCCATTGAATTTCTTCTCCGTACGTATGCAGGTTTTCTCACGATATTTTCCTTCTCCAAAAAACCAGTTGTATGAAAATCCGTACATAAACTCCAAAGAGATCATTGGTTCGAGCCCGGCGTTTGAACCCGCGACCTATTATCCATAGGCGACGGAGACTGATTACTATCAGGCGGCCCTTCTGCTTGTTTGCCTCAAATAGCATTAAGAAAATAAGAAGAAAAAAATTAACAAAAGAACATCCTAAGCTTCCGTATGTCCCACAAGACAGTGTGCTCATCAAAATTCAAGAAAAAAAGCTGCTACAGTAAGTTCTCTCTCTCCTATCTCTAAATGAAAAGCAGGTGTACTCCCCGCTTTTGCATGCAAATGTTCTACTGAAAGTTAAATGTTCAGCTTTAGGTGCCGCTTGAAACGTTTTCGCAACAGGTTTTTTTGTTATCGGCGTACAGGAATGGATTTCATTGATCTCTTTGTTGGGTTTTCTAATATTTTCACGTCGTCATTATAATCATCGCTATTATCAATCTATCATGTTCCCACTGCTGGGACATAGGCCTTCTCTCAGACAGAGAGGATGGGCCCTTTTTTCGAGGAGGAGATCTTCCACGGATACCCGGCTCCATTGGGGTGCAGCCCGCATATGTGGGATTATACCCACTAAAACTCCCCCGATGACTAGCCTTAGTGCTTGACAAGAGAGCTCCGGGATCTCTAGAGGAACGCACCGGAGTCCTCGGCACTGCGCTACGGCACCTCCAGAGACAACCGTGTCGTCTCAGCTCCTCCGCCCACGACAGTCGTTGTCGAACGTTGGCATCGAAACTCCATATCATTTATTTAAGTACTAAAGAAGTGATTGGTGCAAAGCCGAAGATCGAACCGGGTGCCGTCAGATTATGTAAAGCGCACAAGCTACCGGCCACCTTCGCTCTTTAAATTTATTTTTACCTTAACATTAAAATTAACTGAATAATAGCAGGCAAATCAGCGGAGCGTATCTATTTATTTATTTTGCATTTTTAGGGAAACTTACAGCCTAATAGTATGTACAATAAGTAAACAAAAATTATTAGGTGACTAGGCCAATTACAAGTTCCCCCGCCTATGGAAAAAAGAATAACATTTTAAAATTTTGCGTAGCAGTAGTAAATAGTATAAACAAATAAGACTATGAGTAAATTGCAATAAACAAGTTAAGTTTAAGAGTCAAAGAATTGACAAGCTAAATGTGAGCGAAGGAATCTAGTAGCATATAATATTTTCGCACCCTCAAAACATGTTTTCGAAGGGAAGTATGCAAATCACTAACGATTGTACATTAAAACGTGGTCAAACTTTGGGCTCTCGGGAAATAAAATAAACTTTTGCCGAACTATTTCTAGTTACGGAAAAATTATCCGACAAATCAGAGTATCCGGCCAAATTTAACCGACATCCTACTAATATTATAAACGCGAAAGTTTGTATGTATAGATGTATGGATGTTTGTTCCTCTTTCACACTGCAACGGAACAGCGGATCGACCTGATTTTTTGCATGAGTATAGTTCAAGAGCCAGAAAATGACATAGGCTACTTTTCATCATCATCGTCACCATTTTTCATCACTACGCAGGTGAAACCGCAGCTTCACCACAGCTAGTATATAATAATTACAATAAAGCATAATTTGCCTAAAAGAGACCACAGGGAAACGCTGGATGCAGGCCGCTTCCAGCCGGCCCTTTTGGAGATCGATACCTATGTCCAGTGTAGGTACGTCTTACGGCTGAAATGATGATGATGATGATGATAATTTGCGGATGCCGTACCTTTTACTATAGACCAGCTCAACACTATAGCCCAGAATTTTTCAATCCTATACTGTACAATAGTTTCATATTCTCTTTCACACAAATTCCGTAATTGTATTTAACATTAAACATGGCATCTTGGAGATGGCTTTGGCCCCGCCAACGCCTTTTAATAGTCAGAGAATGGAAATAAATAATAATATTCATTTATTTATTTCAGACTAGCTGCGCCTCGCGTGTGAGACCACGGGGATTACTCATTATAACATCAGCTATCTACCCGTAAAAGTCTCGTCAAAATCGGTCCAGCCGTTTTGAAGTCCATAGGTAACATATATAATTATATACACACATCGCCTATTATAAATATAGATTAAGTCCATATAGTCATAAGTCCAAAAGAACATAACTAAGGTACATAAGGAATTTTAAAAGTTTATTTAACACAAGTCAAATAAAATTAAATTAAGTAGAGCATGTCAGTAAATATGTGTAGTAATAATAAGTAACATCAGCAGTGCAAGAACCGTTCTTTATCGATCGTTAAATTTGACGGTTGAGATCGACAAATTCGATAAAATACCATTTTATCAGTACACGCTATGATAGATTCTATGGCATTTTATTGAATTTGATGGATGCTACTGCTGAAACAAAGATTTATGTGTAACTTAGGGTTGGTGATGATGATGATGATATTTTTAACTGCCACAGTACCCTTAGTACAAGTTTTGATAATTTCCGAAAACTTTTTTCGTTTTCGTATTGTTCCATACATCTTAGTGAAGCGCCTCCAGCGGAAACGTAGCAGAACTAAATTCTGTAGTAATCGGCAGTATTGGTTGTTTCAGTCAAATACGGAAAAAGTGTTCGAATAGCTTTCATCCCAGCAATGTATGGAACAATACGAAAACGAAAAAAGTTTTCGAAAACTATACTGTACTCTACCATACTATTACTGTATAAAATGTTTCATAGGTATGGGATTCCATGCCATTTAGGACTCAACTTATCTAGGAAGTTCTAGTTCAGTATTGTTTGTATCCGGCCTTTTTGGTTATCCGGCCAAACAGTAAAATATTAAAACACTATTTTCTAAATGCGAAAATAACTCAGCTTCTTTGCCTGTCTGTCTGTCCAACCCTTTTTTACCTTTTCACAACCAAAAATTTTAACCGATTTTTGTGATATCTTATTAAGAACTAGCTGCAGCCCGCGGTTTCACCCGCAATTACTATCTGCCAAAAGTCTGGTCAAAATCGGTCCAGCCGTTTTGGAATCCATAGGAAGCATACACACATGAATACACACATCGATTTTTATATATAAGAAGAAGAAAGATACCCGGTGAGTTATATCACGACAGCATACCATCTTTTTCTGGGCAAAGGGGAATATGCCGAAAACCAGCCCTGCGTGACCCTTCAGGACCTCGCAGTACAGCGCTGAGCGTACCCTTATTGCCAAACACTGTTTCTCCTTATGTTTCTAATGGTATATGTCCATTGTTTTTGATTTTTTTGGCAATAAATATATCTTATTCTTTTATTCCTTATATTGCTTTCTTATGACGACGATGCGATGGTTGACGACACCATTGACGGGCATGAAGAATCGCAAACATCATGAGAATGTTTTAAGTTTTTTTTAGCTCAGTTATGCGGGAAAATGAAAAATATGGGCAATATCACGGGAAGCAACTAGTTCTGCCGTAAACCAGTGAATAAACAAACTTTACACGTAGGCGGTATCCAAAGGTCGAAGTAAATTGGGGGCTACGTGCAATGCGTTTGAATCTAGTATAGTTAGACCCGCCTTTACCAACTTAGCACTCCGTTGAAAAACTTTCACAGAAATGTTGGAAAAACTGACCGCGTTACCACAAGAAAGGAAACTTTATAAAGGTTTTGAACGGTTTGATAATGGTTTGGTGTTATAATAGCATTTCACTAACATTCCCTACAGATATAAAAGTCAGTAGGTATTTGTTATTTTACTAAGAACAAAATTTATATATACTTCCACGAATTTCATTGAATTCGGTTTAGCAGTTTGACTTTAAATCAATATAACTAGAAAATTGCGTATTTTATAAATTGACGACGTTTTTTTGTTATTTCATAGGCTTGCGTTTGTCCGCCAACTCACCAGATGTTAAGCGATGATGCGGTCTACGATGGAGCACGCTTGCCTAGACGAAACCGATTCACTCGTGATTTGAAAACACCCGGATTGTAACTATCAGGGAACACCCATTCATGCAGCGCATTCCACAGAGTAGAAGCTCGCATAATAAAAGTGGAATCAAAACGCTTCGTACGGGATTTCGGAATATCAACCATAAAGCGGTGTCGATTTTTTTGTGCCCACTCTTGCATTCCGATAGAAAAATGGGCAGGAGGCAATTAGATCGTGCAGATCCGATGCACACTCTCCGAAATGTATCCGATAAAAAACCGATAGACTAGCAACTTTGCGCTGATGCTCAAGACTAAGGAGTTTAGTCTGAATTAGTGATTCGTTGCTGATGAGCCTCTCGTCACGCTTCTCAATAGACTCTACCCCAAACTAGTACTTAGCTGATCCATGCCAAAGAGAGCAGTGCTCCATGCACAAGCGAACTTGTTCTTAGTACAGTGACAGCAACTGTTCCGACATGAAGTACCGACGCATCTTCGATAGGATACTCAGCATTTGGCAGCCAATTGAGCCTTGTCCTCATTATAGTAGCAAAAATAATTAAGATTTTATTTATGTTACACGGGTATTACTCACGTAAGATTAAGCCGGTTGAAACTATAGTCGGAGTAACCGGCTTAATCTTACGTGAGTAATTCCCGTGTAACATAAATAAAATGTGTGAAAACCACGTCAGTTTCAATAATAATTATTAGATTTCACATCAGAAATCGTAAAAGTTTTAGAAAAAGTCGACTTTTTTCAATTACGTAAGGTACAAAATACAATTTCATTCGAGGTGCAGAAACGAAGGCACGTAGCAAGACAATTTTGAACATTCTTTAAACTGGATATAATTAACTTTTCAGAGCCGTGAGACTGCCCTGACTCTTCAGTAGCAAGCCTGGCGCACTCAGCACTATAGGTATGAAGCTACAAGTAGTCGACTTGTCGGACCTGCCGCGCGATATCACAGAGATAACGTGACAAGAGTTATGCGATACACAGAGAGGCAACTTCTAGTCTAGGTTAATATAGCTGTAGGTAAGTAGTTAGCGCTCGCACGTCCTGAATTGCACTTTATTGTGTAGTAGCAAGAGTCGCTACTTATTTAAATGATTGCGGAGTGCATCTTCTGTACTAATATGTATTCTGTGTCTGTAGGTGTTAGGGTTAAGTCGACCTGGGCCGGCGCGGACCTGGTGTAAATAAACCATTTTTCCGTATACAGGTTGGTCCACGCGCGTGGAATAGTGAAGTGGCCAGAATTAGCCATTCTCTTAGAGCGGACAACTTTTGTGGCGCAACGTATCGCGCATATTGATGCTGACATGGATGTTAGAAAACTTGGAATAAACATTTTATGGGTAACATTTTGCGGTATTCCTACATCTCTTCAAGATTGTGTGTATATCTGTGTGATGTGTGGTATTCTTTGCTCAAATTCAAAATGTGCATTATATTCTTGGGCAATTTTATAAAAATTTGCTTAACCGTTAATCGTTATAAGTAACAGATTTGAGAGACTAATAGGTAGAGGTAGATACTTTTAACAAATCGGGGTTACTAGAAATTGTAGGTCTAGGTTGTCCTATAATTAGAATCATTGGGACATATCAGAGGCTTTCGGGTGGTTTAAAAACTCTAACATTGAGCTGCCTGTACAAACTGACTTACTGATCACATTGTAGATAATCTAGAAGTAGTCAGTATTATAAGTATGTATAATATGTCAGCCTATCATGTTTCCTTTGAGAGAGAGAGAGAGAGAGGAAAAGAAAGAGAGGATTGGCCCTAATCACAGAAGAGAAAAAAAATTCGCTGTGGCCCTGATCCACCATGCTGGCTCAGTGAATGTTGGTGAATGTCAAACTTATGACGTTCTTTTGGACATACTGGTTATCACGATGTTTTATTTCACCGTTTTTGAGCTATGGTTTCGAAACTGCACATCATTTATTTGGGTTCTATATAAACTCATTGGTGCATGGCCGAAGATAGAACTGCGTACCGTCAGATTGTAAAGCGTACATGCTACCGCTCGGCCACCATTGCCCCTTATCAGGTAAAGAGATAGCGCCGTTGGTCGAGTTGGTAGTGAGCCTGCCTTCTGCGCTTATAAGAGCGTGGGTACGATTCCCACCTAGGGCAAACATTCATGTTATTAACATTTGTGTTTGTTCTATATCTGGGTGTTAATATCTATTTTAAAATATAATATATTTATATCAGTCTCTGGTAGCCATATTAAAAGCTTTGCTCAGTTTGGGTTCAGATGACCGTGTGTGCAAAAAAAAGGAATCAAATCAATTTTTACCTCGTAAATTCCGCATTAAATTAAAATTATTTCCCTAACACATAGATTGAAACTGCTTTGGCAACTAAAATATAAATAGAAAAGACTCGAGCACGTAGCTGTTTTCTAAGAATACGTCCGATTAACATTTCGGGCACGTCAGCTAACCTAACCCTTTAAGAAACGTCTAAACGAGCAACTATTATCCAATGTGGCCGGCAATGTTTCAACAATATTGCCATAGTTCTGCCGGTGGACCACATGTTTGTTTGCCGCTCTTTTATAAACATACTATTATTATGGGGTTCTTCAAAAGGCGAGTTAATCGAGTTCTAAAGAATCGGCAACGTATTTGTGATGTCTCTGGTTTTACAAGTATCCATAGGCGACGGTGACTGCTTACCATCAGGCAGCCCGTCTGCTTGTTTGCCACCTATGGGATGAAAAAAAACTATATTATGTTTCATCAATGTAAGGTTTTATTTGCAACTTATGTGGACTAGATACACAGATTACCTTTATAGTTAATCCTAACCTAACACTTCGAAGCAATTATTAACGAGCAATTATTATCCAATGTGGCCGGCAATGTTTCAACAATACTGTCATTATTTCTACTGGCGGCGGACCGCATGCTTGTTTGCTGCTCGTTTTATAATAAAACCGGACAAGTACGAGTAGGACTCGTGCTGTTCGGTTGGGCGGAACCCACAGAGCGCGAGTCCAAAAAAAATACTAACTGAAGTTGAAATATTGAAAGACAAACTTAACTTTGTAGTTGAGAATAAGTTATATAGGTCTATCTAGGTCATCGGGAAGTACCCTATAGGTTTTGATTCCCCTGTGAAATCGCAAAATATGCGACATAAACGTTCATATCTTTTGATTGCGTTGACTTACAACTTTTATTTTTTTACAGCCGAAAGAAACAGTATACCCACGTATTTAGTATAAATTTCAACTTGATACCTTTACGCGTTCTTGAGAAAAGGGTCTTGATAGACGGACAGACAGACAGACGGACAGACAGACGGACAGACATACGGACAGACAGACGGACAACGAAGTGATCCTATAAGGGTTCCGTTTTTTTTCTTTTTGAGGTACGGAACCCTAAAAATCGACACAGTTTGACATTTAAATAGTCTATGTTTATCAATGTATGATTTTTATTGGCAACTTTATGTGGACTAGATACACAGATTACCTGTTAGTGCATATAGTTTTAGTCTACTTATGGTTCGGAAATGTTTGAGCGTTGATCCTATATAGATACATAGTTTTAAATGTCTTTGGGCGTAGTAGTATTATTTTCGAATAGTAGCAATGTTTCAGCTACACATTTCCGAAAATGTTTGCTCGTTTAGACGCTCCTAAACAAGAGTTGTGGTTTTCTTTTGTTTGTATGTGGTATGGTAACCCATTTATTTATACCATAAGCATATATGTGTGTGTGATATAAACATTGTATCCCTGTCAGACCTTAGGTTAGGTAATACAAATCAGGAACCGGAATGGCTCAGTGTTATAATATCTGCCTCTTGAGCAAGACGTCGCGAGTTCAATTCCTTGCCAGCCAGATATTGTTTAAGGGGCCTGTATACCCTCTGCAGCTTTCTCTCTCGCACATTTTCACATTATTCAAGATATAAAATCAATGAGTTTGAATTTCCAAAAAGTAACAAAATCATGTCATGGTGTAATATATCTATAGTAACATTACAAACAAAGAAATTGTCAATTTGATATATTTTAATTTGACACAGTAAAATGGTAACAAATGATTTTTATTTCGTCAAATTACAAGATATTGAAGCAAACATTTCTTTGTTTGTAATGTTACGATAGACACCATGACATGATTTTGTTACTTTTTGGAAATTCACACTCATTGATTTTATATCTTCAATAATGTGAAAATGTGCGAGCGAGAGAGCTGCAGAGGGTATACAGGCCCCTTAAATAAAGAATTTATCATTAGGATCTCTATTCTTATTTTCTGTAATGACGGCTTAACTTTGTTATAACAAATTTTGACAGATTTAGTATGGTAAAGCTGTTAAAAGCCGTTATGTGATGGTTTTATCATTGTTTCATTTATTCAATGAACATACAAAACAGAACGCAATGATTTTAAAATAATTAATTTTAAGGATCTGTGTCACTTTCTAAAACTGTGTATGCCTAATACCATAATTGTAGGTAGACACCATTGAGATACAATATATATAGAGTCACAATCGTGCAAAAAAAATGTACGAACCATAACTCGGCGCACGCTACGAATTGCGAAAAGTGATACTAAATATCGTTTCTCGACCCCATGTTTGGGTGTTGGGTGGCTCATTTATACAGAGAGAAATACAGTGTGTATTGTTTAAACTGATTCAGGCTTATTACCATGCAGCCCTCGTCCTTACCCTTTTGTAGCAGGCGCTGGCCTCGTTAAATCCTTCCTACTTTGTCTTCCGTCTGTGCCTTAGTAAAAGCATTTATCCCGCGTAACATTTATTAAAATTAACTGACACAATCAGTCTCAATCAACTGTCAAACGTTTTCAAAGTTCATAAAATACATAGATTCTAGGATGTCACAAAAATGCGAAGTATGTGGTAATATATGACAGCTAATTATGACATGTCTAGGGCTGCGACGATGTTGAAAATCGAATATTAATCTATTATTGTTAATATATTATTGTTAACCTATTATTGTTTATTTATTATTTTTACCATTTGTATTATTGCAGTCTGCCCCCACAAGTTGATAACCCATCTGCCACGGCATGAGGGTGGTAGACAGTACTTAACAACTATGGCTATCGGCCCCCGCCGTGGTGGTTGACCATAGACCATTGACCAAATTAATTCACATTCTTCTTCAAGATTAATGAGTTCTTGATTACTTATCATGTTGTCAAAGTGAACATCAAATCAATTTTTTTCTCATAAAAACAACTATTTTTTTCTAATACAAGATCATCATCATCTTCATCAGCCAGAAGACGTCCACTGCTGAACATAGGCCTCCCCCGAGAACTGCACACTGAACGATAGCTTGCCACCTGCATCCACTGGATGTCCGCAACTCACACGATGTTGTCGGGCCTTCTAGTGGGACCTACGCTGCATCTTCCGGTTCGTAGTTTCCACTCAAGAACCTTTCTTCCCCATGGCTTATTGGATATTTAAGCAATGTGTCCTGCCCATTGTCTCTTCAACTTGCTAATTTTAATAGCTATGTTAGTGACTCTGGTTTTCGGCGAATATCCACGTTCCGGATTCTATCGCGCAAAGAAATTCCGAGATAACTTATTTTCTGTGCTGGGGTTAGGATGACGCATCGAGATACAATTCCTATAGAGTCATAATCTCTCAGTGGAAACAGTTATAAAACCTCCGAGCGTCATTGTATATACGTTGTATCAATTATTATAAATACTTCACAATGCTAAATTTAATCCAATTTAGACGTTATGTCGCTTATATAGTGTTCAATGTTAGTTGGCCGCTATGTAGCTCTGGCATCGCGCGGCGTTGTAGTCAGATCGCGGTTACCTTGTAACTGACCAAAAAGTCTACGCATTTCGTATCGTGCGCCGAGTTTTGGTTCGTTTTTTTTTTGCACGATTGTGACTCTATATGTATTGTATCTCAATGGGATGACGCGAGGAACTTCACTATTAGCTAAACTATACTTATGAAGTACGACATTTTCACGCGCACATTTTTGATTACATGAATACGGAACTTGATGACTACAAAATAAAAAACATATTTTCATTACAAAATAGAATATAATTAATATTAATCGAGCGAAAATAAATACAATCTAATATAACCTAAAACTAATAAGCCTTTGAACACAATATCTAACTTTCTTTGGTCCCGATTAAAATTTAATTGAAAATATGTCGATTTGAATCGAGATTTTTGATATAAATCAAAAAATAAAAATATTAAGACAACATTGCGTCCCAATACGGTGCACATTTTTTAAGTACAAAAGTGCTCAAAAAGTGTACACCGTCTTTTGAAATTGATAGTAAACCATACGCTTTAGAAACAAAGACTTATTTACATATATTATGTATAACATCATCAGTAACAATTAGTTTTTCTTTTTTACAGGGCATGTGCCTTTATTAACTAAACAAAACAAAAATGGATAGTCTTTAGACCTTCAACGGTCTATGGGCAGTCTAACTATATCTGTAGTGTTAGTTTTAGCTTGTATTTTGTTTAGTTAATAAAGGCTGTAAAAAATATAGTTTTTCTATGTGCATGTTAATATATATTTTTTTTCTTGCTAAGATATCGTCATATACAACTAGGCACAAAATATCTGTTAAATTAATTAATTGATTTCACAATCGTTCTGTCAAATACAACTCCATTTGAGCAGTTCTATAATTATTATATCAGTAGGTAAGTATATAATATTTAGGGTAAAATTATAACAGAACGTACAGTGCAACCAACATAATCTGTAAAATTTGCCACGATGTTACGAAAAGTCAATGACCACAATTTTCGGGGTTTTTTTTTTTCAGCGGCCTTCTGTTATGCTTGGTAATAAGATGCAGAATAATATGACTAACAACAGTTATCCAGGGGTATCATATCTTACATCAGTTGAAACTAAATTATATCGATTGTGAAAAAGTGAGATAGGTAAGAATTAAGATTTAAAGTCAAATATTTCATCGACCGCGTTCGTAGAAACAGTATTCATAAATTCATTCTTCTGATAGTCTTTTCCAACATGGGCCAAGGTTTCAACGATAACCACGGAATAAATTGTCTTTTTTAATTCGAAAATCACTTAAAACAGGGCCTGTACCATAACCTCTTAAAAGCGATTCAATTTTAATTTGACTGCGGGAAATCATGCGAACGTGAACCTTAACGCGCCGAGATTCAATTTACGGTCGCGTAACTTTTCGCAGTCACCTAAATTTAATCGCGTTAAAGAGGTAACGCATGACGGTAGAGCCCAGGTGATGGTTTAGACCCTGATCTGGATAACTGTGGAACCCCGAATGTAATTGTTCGTGTCCCCATAGTACAAACATTCTACTATGGTCTAAGATATTTTTACCTGTAGATAGGTTGTGCCCGCCACCATATTGACTAGACGAATGCTGGCTGGCTGCTCGACTTCGTTCAGCCGTCTCTCAGTCACGCACTCCGAGTGTCCAACACAAATTGCATTTTTATCTCTTTCTATCAACAGATATAGCGTAAAAAGTATTTCACATTATATCCCTTATTTCACAAAATGCACATAATACATGCGTGGGTGAGTAAATATATTCGCCTATAACGTCTTTATTACACCTCAATAGCTATGGTGTCGCGCCTCTTCACACAGTGTATCGTAGTGAGTTTGTACCCTAATTTCTCGTTAAATACAATTTGTAAATACACGCGAATTAACATTGCTCTATCGGGTTTAAAGGCCCGTTTCCATTCAGAGATCACGCACATTAAATGTATCAATTTAAAAAATCGACTTCAAAATTTGTTATATACGCAATTTCGTTTACTTGGATGGTAATGATCACGGAAAGGTTTTTATTTTTGTTTAAATTAGAACGGCTTTCAAGGCATTTTTGGAAGGTTGTAGCCAGTTGCACCTATATAAACGAAACGTCAGTCATTCGAAATCAACCACCATCAAGTTATGCCGAACGCACTCTGCATTCGCTAACTAGTCCGGTCCATCTGTAGAGGCCAAAGGGCCAACATTACAAGTCAATATCAAAAAAAACAAAAAAAAAACGAAATCAGTTAGCAACTGTGATGCGGAGTTCGACGCGTTGATCTAAATAAAAATGTTCAATCAAGGTTCACTCATAATGCCTGGTTACAGATTTCATTCTCATTTCCGTTCTAGAGTAATGATTTATATTATGTCATCCAAGTGACAAAATTTTACAGTTATTTTGATTTAAAAACCAAACTACTAAACCGATTTTGACAAAATTTCTATGGGATCAATCTGAAAGTATATCCTTTAAATAAAAAATATGTAAGTATTTGTTACTTCAGAACTCCGACATTTATATACCGTTTTTTTTTTTTATTGCATCAAAATCGGTCAGTCACTTAGTTTTTTAATAAAAATTACTGAAAAATAAAATATTCGAGTAAACTAAATTGCGTACTTACATAATTATTTACTAATTTTGAAGTCGGTTTTTTAATTGATAATTTATTTATAATTCCTGACATTTCGAACACTGCAGTTACAGTGCGACCGCTTAACAAGAGCGTCTGACAGCTGCAATGACATTTAATATTTAATTTTATAAATTGGCTTACAAGAACCATAGCTAGGGCTCATAGTAGTTATGGGCCTCATAAGCAAGCTCAAAGTCGCACAACGAGCTATGGAGAGGGCTATACTCGGGGTTTCTCTACGAGATGGAATCAGAAATGAGGAGATCTGTAGACAATCAAAAGTTACCGACATAGCCCACCGGATTAGCAAGTTGAAGTGGCAGTAAGCAGGGCACATAATTATCACGCAGAACAGATGGCCAAAAGGTTCTCAAATGGAGACCACGGACCGGTAAGCGCAGCGTAGAACGTCCACCAACAAGATGGACAAACGACCTAAAAGAGACCGCGGGGAAACGCTAGATGCAGGCCGCTTCCAATCGGCCCTTTTGAAGATCGATGGGGAAGGTCCAGCAGTGGACTGTCTATGGCTAAAAAAATGATGTTGATAATTATATTGGCTACCCAGTTACAATCTTACGTTCAAAAAACTAGTGAAACTGATAAATTTAATGTTATAATTCAGCTTTTTACAATGTTATTGTACCTATCAGACGCATTCGCATCGTAGCTCCCAAACGAAGTTATGTGTGTATCCGTAATTAAATTGTCCTCAAAAAATAAAAATAAACGGGACATTTTCGCACACACGTCATCTGACCCCAAACTAAGCAAAGCTTGTAATATGGCTGCCAGAGACTGATATACATACATAATTATTATGTATATATATATCCCCATTTTTTTATATAGACGTGTGGATAGCGAACGGTCCCTTAAATCACAACTCTGCTTGAACACGGAATTATAATAACGATTCCAATGCTTGCTTAATTTAACGGTTTCCATAATCAAAGGTTCGTGTTATGTATTTAATGGCAATTTAGGTATTTCTAAAGCAGAATTTACTCCAGGTTCAACTTATACTTAGTTAAAATTGCTTAATTTAATTTAGTAACTTTAGTTTCTATGTTGCGCTGTTTTAAAACCTGACGTGACTTCACTGAACATCTTCGACGGAAGATCAGTTGCTTGGTAAGCAGTATTATGCTGAGTTGCGGCCATTTTTAGCCGTTTTAATTTTTATTTATTAGCTTTAATTAGTTATTTATTATTGCTCACCTGCCTGCTTTAATTAATGTTGCAATAATTAATGTTGATGTTACAAAGTAAATCACGATATATTTCTTTTATCTTATTTCTTTATACGAGTACGATACATTAGATTAGAATTCGAGCAGAATTGGTGCTGATGTGTTGACTAAAAGTACTCCGTATTCCGTGTCAATAAAGAAGGAAGTCGTGTCTCAAGAACCGTAGAATATTATAAGTACACAAAAATCTTGATTCAAATCTCATACAGTCTTATATAAATCAAGCTTCCGAGAAGCTCTCTACTTCAATAACATGTCTGTGCTTCTTCTTTTTATGAATCCCATCGAACTCATCCTGAATCTCCTGCAATGTTCTGTCTTTTGTTTCTGGGACAAAAAAATATACGAATATCGTCCCAATAAGACAAGCGACAGCAAAATGCCAAAGGGTCCATCCTAATCGCACCATATCGACTAAATTTTGGTGCAACTTAGTGACTCCAAACGCTAGAAACCAATGAAAACCAGCAGTGATAGCTGTCGCTCGTCTTGTCACGTGGTGTGGAAATATTTCCCTCAGCATCAGCCAAGGAATAGGTCCCACCCCAGCTGCATAGAAAATAACCAATAAACATATACCTACAAGCGGGAGCCACGTTTCATTCAACGACATATTCGACTTTTTCAAATGGTAGTAGATACCCAAACCACCTAAGCACATTGCCATTGTGAAAAAAGAAATCAGTAACAACACACGTCGTCTAAAAACTTTCAAAAGCATGGTACTGAAGTAAGTAGAAGATACAAAGCAGAAACCTAAAATTATTGCAGCGCTGGATACGCTCAAAGATATGTCAAAGTCTATAAAGATATCTCTACAATAGAAAAGGATAGGGTATACTCCACTGAGTTGTTGGAATATCATGAGTCCGAAAGAGACAACTAGAGCTTTTACCGTTGCTCTTGTGCTAAAGAGTTCTTTGAATGACACTTTGGTCTTTGCGGCGTTTCTGAGGTATTCTTTTAAGGTCTTCATTTCTGAATCTATGTCGTTATCGATGCCTCGGAAATAGCGCAGGGCTGCCTTGGCTTCGTGGTGCTTCCCTTGGGACATAAGGTAGGCAGGCGACTCTGGGAGGAAGATGAAGGCTATGAAGAATGCGATGGGAACGCTTGCGCATAGTACGGAGAACCACGTCGAGTTTTCTATCAATCCTGTAAAAAACAAAAAAGTCTTACGTCATAGGGTTCAAGTAATCTAGCATGCAAAATAAACGCGCCAGAGCTTAGGGTGAGGTATTACTATAGCTCCAAGCACTCTATCTTAGCTTTGGGGTCTAAGGTTCTAGCTGGGTAATTACTTGCAGGTACATCCAATGGTGCAGGTTCGAATCTGCCGCTGATCACCAATTTTGTTTTTATTGTTTTAACATTTAAATAGTAACATCCTCAAGTTTAGAGCAATCCCTCAAATAAAAACAAAAAGTTTAATACAACGAAGATAAATAATGAACCTACCTAAAAACCACGTAAAATCAATATCAATTATTTACAAACTAACACTAAAATAATAGCGATGTCGCATTGGACTGCAATACTGATCACAGCATGCTTCGACCAGACGTGTTGATAATTACTAATACCTCCAAGTATTAATATCACATTGGGCCCCAGGGGACCGGGAGCTGTGTAGCTGACCTCATTTTCAAAATTCTTGCAGATCGCCTGGCTAATGGAATTCGTGACCAAAATGCTGGCATGTTTCTAGCTTAACGCATAAGCAATGCCATTCAGCGTGGTAATGCCGCCAGCATGTTGAGTACGTTGCTAACTGGTAGTGCATGCGAGCATTTGGATTATCTTTAGACCTTCAACTGCTTGTGGGCAGTTCAACTGTTTTTGTAGTGTTAGTGTTAGCTTGTATCAATCAAGTGGACACATTTCTTACCAATAATATACCCAAACAGCACCCCGCAGCTGAATTGAACGTGGTAAAAGTTAGCCAGCGTAGACAGGAGCTGCTTCTCAGCTATATCTTCCACGTATGGTGGGATGCCGACGCTGAATGCGCCCACAGCCATTCCGCCTACGAACCTCCCTACGTAGAGACCGTACACGTTTGGGCTGAAACAACAATGGGTATAAATTGGAGTCAATGCTGCTCTACCGATTACTTTTACTTCATAAAGATCCCCTGTGGGATTCCCTGGCCGGGAATCGAATCCGTAACCATTACCGTTCATAAGGCAGACAAGTATGCTTGGTCCAAGCATTTTAAGTTTTTTATATTAATATAATAATAATATTTTAGTATAAATAACGCAGCGAGTGTTTTGGGTACCTTTGCGCCGGGAACGGTCATGGGTTATTTGAATAGTTATTAGTTTAGTTGTAATTTGACTGAGATTTTGAAGATATACTGTATGTGATTAAAACAATAAAGAATCTATATTATATTATTGAAACTGACGTGGTTTTCACACATTCGAAGACGTAACGTCTTACGTGAGTAATTCCCGTGTAATATAAATAAGAATCTATATATTAAATATATATATATATATATATATATACTAGCGGTCCGCCCCAGCTTCGCACGGGTATAGATTATTGCCTATGTCACACGGGGATAGTGTAGCTTCCCGTCAGTAAAATAATTTTTCTAATCGGTTCAGTAGTTTCGGAGCCTATTCAATGCAAACAAACAAACAATCAAATCTTTCCTCTATAAAATATTAGTATAAATGAATTAAATTTGATAGCCCGTTTGTCCAGTTGGTAGTGAACCTGCCTTCTGAGCTTAGGGGCGTGGGTTCGATTCCCACCTAGGACAAACATTTGTGTGATGAACATTTGTGTTTGTTCTATATCTGGGTGTTAATATCTATTTAAGTATGTATTTAAACCTATATATGTATGTATATCAGTCTCTGGCAGCCATATCACAAGCTTTGCTTAGTTTGGGGTCAGATGACCGTGTGTGCAAAAAAAATAAAAATTAAAATTGATTATGCCGAGCCTGTATTTTAGGGTCCCTTGATTTTCCAGGAACATTTAAACATTCGTTCAAACCTGTATAAAAGATCATAAAGTAAAAAGAATTTTAATGTATGTTAGGTTCGAAGTCTAAGGAATTGTGAATCTTAAATTTACCATAGATTGTAAAAAATATTGGGTAAGCGTTATGCACAAGGCTGTTTGCGAACTAAAAAAAAGCTATTATTTATTCTGACATCTGCAATAACATTGTAAAAAGTTGAATAATAACCACGATCACTTGCTAGGTTTTTGAACGTAAAACTGTTGCAAGTGTCTTCGAACAAAATAAAATTAATGGACGGGCCATAACCATTGAACTTGCTCAGTAAAAACGAGGCAAAACCATTGGACATATACTTCAACACCTAAATATAACCATGTACAGTACATTTGTTCCAAAAAATAGATACCGGTTTTATTTATGTATTTACACGTCGGGAAAGCACACGAAGGCATAATTTTGTCAGATGTTTCGTTATCATAAATGATAGATGCGTGTTGCACTTCTTACGGCTAGAGACCGACTGAAACGAAGTGAGTGCCGGCGCTCATTTTGTAATCTTCAAACATACTCTTATTCTAGGCCCGTCCATTCATTTTATTTTGGTCGAAGGCAGGTGTGCTACTTCAGTGAAATAGTAAAAAAAAAAAAATTATCTTTTTACTATATTATTGCAGCTGTCAGATCAAATAAATGCTTAGATCAACTTTTGGTAATTGTTTATTTTCCACTGTTAAGACGTAAACGTTAAAATTGGCCTCAAGTTCAATTTGTAATTGTTTTTTTTGACCATCACAAAGTTACCGATCGTGCTAAAATTTTACGGGTATATGTGATTCCGGTAACAATGATGATATTAAAGGAGCATTGAACTGATTTGAAGATGCGGCGGAAAGTTGATGGGTACTGGAACTTTGAATGTAAAAACATGTCTTTTCAGCAAATGTCTTACCTATAAATTAAATCATACCAACCTATTTTACCAACGGTACGTCTGAACAATAAATGATGTATTACTATAGAAACTAACGTGAGGGTGATTCATTATTTAAAGTAACGGCTAGCACTCTCGTGTATTGCCGAAAAACTCCTCGAGGATGGGCATCTATAACGTCCTAACACCGGTCGAGTTTTTTGACTTCAATACACGTTAGTCATCATAATCAGCCTTTTAACAGTCCACTGCTGGACTTTTAGCCTGCCCCCGAAAGGGTGATTGGGCCATATGGATATGGACCACGCTGACCCAGTGCGGATTGGTGGATTCACATACACCATTGAATTTCTTCTCCGTACGTATGCAGGTTTCCTCACGATGTGAGAAGAATGTTGGAAGAAGAATGTTGGAAAAATAATGTTGAAATAAGAATGTTGGAAGAAGAATGTTGATAAATGACACGTAGACAGGTCATGTCATTTATCAACATTGGCTAAGGCGCTTAGGCTTTAGTTGAGAACATACAATAATTTATACATAAATAAACCTTAACACAATACCTTCTGGTAACACAATACTATCGGGTAAATAATATATGTATGTGATTTATTACCTGGAGGATACGAGGACCCAAGAGACGACTAGTGGCAGCGCCAAGTAGAGGAGTGTCTTCTTTCGGCCGAAGAACTCGGAGATGAGGCCAGCTGGCACCGAGCCGAACAGCGCTCCGAGACATAGCAGTGACCCTATCCAGGATGCTTCGTATGGTGACAACTGTAAAATTACATCAATTTTTATACCAGTAAAGCTTTCTCCATGACATGATCTAAAATGGCTTATTTGGAAGTCCATAAGCCTTCGAGTAAAAGCATGCTGTTCACCATCATCATCAGCCAGAAGACGTCCACTGCTGAACATAGGCCTCCCCCTTTAACCTCCACACTGAACGACAGCCTGCCTTTTACGTCCACTGGATGCTGGCGACTCTAACAATGTCGTCGGTCCATCTAGTGGGAGGCTTACCTATGCTGCGTCTTCCGGTTCGTGGTCTCCACTCTGTTGCAGACTCAATATTATGTGCAAATCTAGCTGATCCTCAGATGAAATTGAATGCGGTACCACTTGCAAGATTAAGGATGATCTGCTCTTATGATCTCTGTGACCTTACACTTGCACACTGGGAAACATTTGCGATGTCTAAACTACCGCAGTTTCTATAGTCTCGTCATCATCATCATCATTTCAGCCATAGGACGTCCACTGCTGGACATAGGCCTCTCCCATCGATCTCCTAAAGGGCCGGTTGGAAGCGGCCTGCATCCAGCGTTTCCCTGCGGTATATTTTAGGTCGTCTTTCCATCTTGTGGGTAAACGTCCTACGCTACGCTTACCAGTCCGTGATCTCCATTCCAGAACCTTTCGGCCCCATCGGCCATCTGTTCTGCGTAATATGTACCCTGCCCACTGCTTCAACTTACTAATCCGGTGGGCTATGTCGGTGACTTTCGTTCGCCTACGGATCTCCTCATTTCGGATTCAATCTCGTAGAGAAACCCCAAGCATAGCCCAGCCCTCGCATAGCTCGTTTTGCGACTTGAGCTTGCTTATGAGGCCCATAGTGAGAGACCACGTTATAGTCTCCTACTGGACAGAAATATCCATACAGCTAAATCATCGAATCATTGACTCGAAAAGAAAGAAAGGATGCCAGCACTCCTTTGCCATATAGTCTCTTTTTATAATAAGAATGGAAAAAAGCATGTGGTCCGCCTGATGATAAGCAGAAACCGCCGCCTATGGACCCTGCAACACTAGCTGTGTTGACGGTGCTTTGCCAGCCCAGAGAGATAGTTGTCGATGGTCTCTTTGAAACGCTTCATGTTGAAATTCAGTGGAAAGATCTTTGGAGGAAGGACATTCCACTGTTCCACACCTTGCAAGTCTGCAGAAGAAAGCAGCAACAAAACAAGACAGTGTGAAGTTTCAAGGTTTGGAAGATGTGGGGGTGAGCTTTTCGATAATGTGCATGTGTGCAGTAGTCGAAATCCGACGCAGGAATGAAATCAAAAAGATTTTCAGAGCATTCTCTTGGTCGAGAGTGAGCAGCACCGATACAGTCAGTGTTGTGTGTCGTAGTGACAACCCCCTGATTTTTCAATGTCAAGTGAGGGTAGAAGAACAAAACACCCGCTCTTCTCGCCGGACTTACCCGCAGTTTTCAGTCAGCTCGTGACCAAGGCCATTGTAACATGGTCGAAACGTCGCGAAAGTTTAAAAATTACTAATCTCCAGGAAGTTCTATAATTATCAATAAGAGGCACATTACAAATGGCGCAAGAGTCTCATAAGACCATATTATAAGTGTCTTCAAATTGAGAGTAAAAAGATTTCTTCTAGGTTGCTCGATCCAGGTAGGTTATTCCAGATCCTGCGTTATTAGTCACTCTTATTCGGATTGATATAGATGCGAAGGTGGCAGTAATATCGCATGCATGAGAATAGTGCGTCTGCGTCCTTGCTTTGATGTGGAAAAACGCAAGTATTATATAATAAGAGAAGGCGCGTATTAAAAGGGCATTAAGGTTGAATTTGCTTTGAAGAAGAGCGTACGTCTCCACGAAGCCAGGCAGCTAAGTTTTACGAACTAGCTCTCTAGGAACGCAAGCCACTACTAAAGTGGCTTCAGACTTAAACACATAAATTTTAGCATATAGTAGGAAATGTGGAATAATTAAGCTCAAACAAAACATCTCTAGAATATGATTTTCGATAACATCGCGAACAAAGGCTTTGAATAATTATCACCACCTGTACAAATTCACGACGTCGTAAAATTAAGCCTCTAAGATAACGTCCCGTTCCCCTAATTTCGTTTGAAATACTTAAATTAACACATGTCCTATAAATGTACCACAGAACGGTATCGCAATTCAAGATGTCATAAATTCTCAACTTTACCCGCTTTGGTAAAATTTCAAACCAGCCGCAAGCGAAGGTACATTTAAACTATCCGACATAGTAAATCAAATATTTTTTGGAATAAAACTAGCTTCATCAATCCTGATTTTAACATTTTCATAGCGAACAGGTAACCAGAAAAACCGAAGCAAAAACAGTAAAGAAAAACCTTAATTACTTTCAAGGACAAACATTTCTTTTGAAAGTAGAAATGCGTATAGGGGTATGTGCGTGACTAGATTTTATTTTTCTTTTCTGCCTATAAGATAATTTCATCAGATTAGCAGGTAACCACCATATTTTTTCTGTTAGGGGTTTTTTAAAATGATTGACATTGAGAAACGAAGGAACGAGCAAAAATTTCATACTATACTGTCTATTATGTCTTCTGTCCCAGGAGTGGGACAGTATCTATATAAACGTACACTACTATGGTTTATATATAACAAGCTGCGCCCCGCGGTTTCACCCGCGTAGTGATGAACAATGGTGATGATGATGATGTTAAAAAGTATCCTATGTCCGTGTCCTGGTTCTAAGCTAAATGGAAAAAAAAACCATACATTTCATATGGAAAATAGCAAGAATTGAAGTCACCTACATTGACATTGACATATTACACAATAGAAAAAAAAACTCATCTAACGGGTTGCTGTCGCTACCAAGGAGGTTCCTTCAAGGAAGAATATAACGCGGTTGAAACCGCGGGGCGCAGGTAGTAGGTTAATAAAAAAAATACAAAAAATAATTCTGTGACTATAACTACGTACATATAAAATCTTTACGAACGAGATAAATAAATAAATATTCGGGACATTTTTGGACACACGGTCATCTGACCCCAAACTAAGCAAAGCTTGTGATATGGCTGCCAGAGACTGATATACATACATATATAGGTTTAAATACATACTTAAATAGATATTAACACCCAGATATAGAACAAACACAAATGTTCATCACACAAATGTTTGTCCTAGGTGGGAATCGAACCCACGCCCCTAAGCTCAGAAGGCAGGTTCAATACCAACTGGACCAACGGGCTATCTAAATAATAAAAAATCCTAGCCTATATTCTCCCACTATTGGTCAAAAGCCTCCACCTTCCCTTCCCACCTTCTTCCATCTATTCCTTCCCTATACTATTCCATGCTATGCTTTGCAGAATACATTCAGATCGTCTCACCGCCATTTCCGAGGTCTGCCTGGACGTCGCTTACGCATTATTTTTATCTTTAGAGTATTAAAATGTCAATGCTTTTTAATTACACTAGTTTTATTTTCGTTGGCATCCAGTGGATACAGATAGCAGGTTGTCGTTCAGTGTGGAGGTTAAAAGGGGAGGCCTATGTTCAGCAGTGGACGTCTTCTGGCTGATGATGAATGATGACATTTTATTTATATGAGTAACCGAATTAATCATACGTGAGTAATTTCCGTGCCATATAAATAAAACGTGTGAAAACCACGCCAGTTTCCATGCACTAGTTTAATATATTTTATTCAAGATATCATTTAAAAATAAACTATTAACCATCGAGACACAATAACTATAGACACAAAAGTGCAAAAAAAAACGAACTTAAACTCGGCGCAATGCGCGCGATGCCAGTGCTACGATGACATAGTGGACAAGCGACGTTTAACACTATGCAAGCGATATAACATCTAAATTGGAGTATTGGCGTATTGGCATTACGAACTATACAGAGTGTAACGGGAACACTCTCGAAGCCAAAAGAAGGTAATTGTACTTATCATTATGAACCACTTTTAGAACGGGACCAACCCTGAAATCGCGAAAAAAAATCAGCTGTTCCATACATTTTGTCAATGGCCAGTGTCAATGGCCGTTTTCTATAGAACAGCTCATATTTTTTTCGCGATTTCAGAGCTGGTCCCATAGTACGGGACCAACCCTGAAATCGCGAAAAAAAATCAGTTGTTCCATACATTTTGCCAATGGCGAGTGTCAATGGCCGTTTTCTATAGAACGGCTCATATTTTTTTCGCGATTTTAGGGCTGGTCCCATAGTAAAAGTTGTTCATAATGATGAGTATAATTACCTTCTTTTGGCTTCGAGAGTGTTCTCCTTACACCCCGTATAATTGATGTCTAGATTGTCTAGGTATATACAACGCCTCTCGAACGATTTGTGACTGCTTTCACTCAGAGGTTGTGACTATAGGTTTTATATCTCGATGCTATAAACTAAAGCATGTTGACGTGAAGTCGTGTCGTGACATATTATAGACACAGTAGGCAGCCAGTTTTACTAGAGTTTGTACAGTGATAAAAACCTTTGTAATTTAATAGACTTTTGGGTACTTAACTTTAATAGCATTTGAAATATCGGGGCTCAGTAGCCGTTGAGTTGCGGCCTAAATTTCAGGTGATAGAATGCTTGTGGTTTTCTTTTCTTTAATGGTAGTACTACCATTTTATTATCGTTAGCCCTGAAATTATGTATTTTTGTCTTTATTAGTCAATGCTGGCTTTGCTTTTAGTACTCTCTGCATGTCCCAGCATGTCTCAGCGATAGTGGCTTTACATTATACAGTTGGTATATTTTTTTTTTATATTTCTTTAGGGCAAGTGCCTGATATGATAGGATGTTAAGTTTTTTTATTTAATTTTTTTAATCTATTAATAGACTTGCGTTTGACCGCCAACTCACCTGATGTAAAGCGACGATGCGATCTACGATGGAGCACGCTTGCTAGAAGAAACCGATTCACTCGTGATTTGAAGACACCCAGATTGTAACTATGGGGGAACACCCATTCAGGCAGCGCATTCCACAGACTAGCAGTACGCATAATAAAAGTGAAATCAAAGCGCGTCATACGGTAAGTATATCAAAGGCAAACTACTTCACAAGTTTTCTAGGTAATTTATGTAGGTTTTAAATCGAATAAGTTTATAGTTAGGTGAAAATTACTTCTGAAACTTAGTAAAAAATATTTTAAGAAATAGAAATCAAAATGTTAGCTAGAAACTAAAATGTTTTAGGTTGAAGTAACAAGTTTGAAGGTACCTAGGTATCTACTTAGGTATAACAATAATAATAATATTATCTTTCAGAGCTGCTGGCGTGTTTCTGGCTCAACGCATAAGCATTGCCGCTCGTGGTAATGCCGCCAGCATGCTAGGTACGCTGCCAACTGAAAGTGGGCTTGAGCATTTCGATTGTCTTTAGACCTTCAACAGTCCGGACAGTTTGTAGTGTTAGTGTTAGCTTATATTTTCGTTTAGTTAATGAAGGAACTTGCCCTATTTATCATATAACTTTACCCTTCTTCTTGGGCAGTCGGGTAAAAATTTGATAAAAATTATCGTGTCTGTTTACAGCCGAATGAAAATTAAACTAACTTAATAAACCGATAAAATGAAGAACAACACGAGCGCAGGCCGAAACATAACAATGTTACCTGCATTGCGCATTTACCGCTTAAACAACTAACAATACTTCTCAGCTTAAACAAACAATACTAAACCTTGCTCCTGAAGCTTTACGAAAGTTTGCAACCGCACGGAAAACTGTGTGAAAATTCACGTTATCATAAATTACGGTACATCCAAAACAAACAAAAAGAAACCTTATAAACAGAGTCGTAAAGATGTTGGCACGTGTTTTAGAAAGTATGTTGGATGCAATATCATAAGTCAAGGGTTCACCGCATGCAGCGAACTGACACGTGGTGAAACTTCGCGAAAGTTTGTAAAGTTCCTGTTCCTACCAAATTATAGTTTTAGAGCCTTGTTATTGTTGAAAAGATTGGTTTCGGAAGATATACCTACGACGTAACACGAAACGGTAATCTTATGTCTAAAAGAGGGGATTGTTCTCAAATATGGCTACCACAACTATAAATTTTTTTCGTCGAGATACAATTCCTATAGAGTCACAATCTCTCAGTGAAAACCGTCAAAAAACGTCCGAGCGCCATTGTACATACATTGTATCAATTATGTACTTCACAATGCCACATTTACTCCAATTTAGACGTTATGTCGCTTGCATAGTGTTCAACGTCAGTTGTCCGCGATGTCATCGTAGCATTTGCATTGCGCGTCGTTGTAATCGGATCGCGGTTACCTTGTAACTAACCAAAAAGTCTGCGCAATTCGTAGCGTGCGCCGAGTTTTGGTTCGGTTTTTTTTTGCACTATTGTGATTCTACATGTATTGTATATCGATATTACAAAGCAACCTATAATACAGCTATGTTCGTGCTAGTTTGAATATCGACCGATTCCACTAAATCGAAAAACATGGCCACCACTTTATTGTTTATATTCCGAAAACCCATAAGAAGCGCTTTGATTCCAATATTATTGAGCAAACTGCTAGTCTGTAGAATGCGCTGCCTGAATGGGTGGTCCCCGATAGTTGCAATCTGGGTGTCTTCAAACCGCGAGTGAATAGGTTTCTGCTAGGCAAGCGTGCTCCACCGTAGACAGCACTTTCTGACTGTTGCCACTGAGAGATTGTGACTTCAGGAATTGTATCTCGATGCGTTGTAAAGACACTTTACAAAGAGATGCTGTATAGAGCACTTACGGCATAATCTTAGCCAGTCTGATCAGTGATCACGCCACTCTGAGGGCAGCCCGAGACAATGAATGTGGGGCAATGCGCGACCCTTCTAGATACCAACCAGACGAGACGAGTCTGCCGCAGATAAACATCACCTACTTGTAATACAACGTCTTTTATAACTGACAAGCCTTTATCTTCACCTTTGAAACTGATTTTAATGTTCCCACTAATTATCGTATCAAATTTTGCAAGTAACTAGACATAGACATATTTTATTTATGGCAATAAAACACAATTTAAATGGTAAGTAAAACAAATAAAAATTAACTAGAGCTTATTATATTTTTTGTCATTAACGGCCTCTTATAGCAAATTTGACTGTTTTAAATCAATTTTATTCAGTTAAATTACAATATTTGAGCTGGAAAAAAATACATGTCACAGATACATCTGTGTTTGAGTTTAAAATTTGGTTCAAAACACGAAAGAATAAACATTCCTCGTTCAAAAAAAATCTGAAACAAAGTCGATTCAGTTTATTTTTTTCGTTTTATGCTCTAATGAAAGCTCGTAACAACCTGAAAATTGCAAGTACTGAAAGGCAATTTTATTTTAAAAAAAATATTGGGATAGAATTTTGATAGTGAATAGTTTAGTTTTTTTGTGAAATTAAAACCGTAAAAAGGTCGCGAGAATTTGCACGCACCGCGTTCAGTACTGCGCCAGGCATCATCGGGGTCGGACCTATGTTCGTTTTTGTCGTTGCACTCCCCCCGGGGGCGTCCTGACTCTTGGGTGGTAAAATAGAATCAATCGTCGCTATAGCTTGGCGGGGACTGAGGGAGCGTTTTGTTGCCTACGCGACTCGGATAGTAGGCCGTTAACTGGCTCCAACTCTGAATGAAAATAACCGGCAATGGTCGTAAACAACCGGTGCTGATTTTCCGCCATAATGGCGCTAAACATCAGGCGACATGGTGGTCAAACACAATCATAATAAATAAACACTTTAAATACCCGAGGGTTACTAATTTCATCATCATCGTCGTCATGGTCTGCAAGAAGACGTCCACAGCTAAACATCATCAGGCCTCCCTTAGAAAGCCACACTAAACGACAGCCTTGAAGTCGCTAGAGCAGTTCTGCAGATAATAATGAATTCTTGTCATGTTGTTGTATTGTCAAAGTGAACAAAATCAGTTTTTTTTTTCATATTCAAGATCATCATCATCAGCCAAAAGACGTCCACCACTAAACAATAAACATCGCCTTCCCTTAGACAGCCACAACGACAGCCTGCCATCTGCATCCACTGGATGCCTGTGACTCACAATGCAGAAAAGTCATCGGTGACTAATTTAATTTGTAATTTATTTTCTCAGGAAATTACCTCACTGGACAATTATTTCGTACCTCAGTCAGCAAATTGACGGGAAGCTCTTATATTATCTATACTAATATTATAAAGAGGAAAGATTTGATTGTTTGTTTGTTTGTTTGCATTGAATAGGCTCCGAAACTACTGAACCGATTTGAAAAATTCCTTCACTGACGGGAAGCTACACTATCCCCGGGTGACAAAGGCTATAATCTATACCCGTGCGAAGCTGGGGCGGACCGCTAGTAATACAATAATTTCAATAAAATACAATCAAAAACTAAATAACTTCTGAATTTGTAAAAAATTTACTGTCTAACGCAACCTGAGCTCGGTTTTTAATTAACAATATCTTCAGAACTTTACCTATAAATTATTTCGGTTGAATATAAATCTTTCAGTTGAAAACCGCATCGGGTTTTAAATTCATGAACTTGGCGAGTTTCGGACGAATATTAAATTTGGTACTACTTTTTGTTGGCGATTATTTCACTCTTTGACAAATCAAAAGAGTGTTTTCTTACAGTTTTTACAATCTTTTATTTAACTTTTCTTGTTAGTAAGCGTCAATTCTTGCAACTGGATTTTAAAACAAAAATTATTATCTCCAACTGGTTGAGCAGAAATGTTGCATACACGTTTAGTTGGGGTCGGACCCGCCGCTCCACCTAAGTTCTTCACCTGGGTGAAGCACGGGGTCTCTCTAGATTTGTACGCCTACAA
Organism: Agriopis marginaria; assembly: GCA_932305915.1. Classification (NCBI taxonomy): domain Eukaryota; kingdom Metazoa; phylum Arthropoda; class Insecta; order Lepidoptera; family Geometridae; genus Agriopis; species Agriopis marginaria. The sequence continues at coordinate 10,250,862 of OW029914.1, read as the reverse complement.
ACTGGGCAAAACATGATACAAAGTGACTAAAATTTTAACCCAGCTATTGTGCATGCGTTTTTAAATGTGTGTATGATTTACTCGTGTTTTGTACAAATAAATAATCTTTATCTTTATCTTACACTTCCTCGTGCTCCAACTACCAGTAATTACAGTCGTGATTCATTTAAACACAAAAATATAACAACAATTACTGGTTACAATACCTACAATATCCAATATTGTTTATACTAATATTATAAAGAGGAAAGATTTGATTGTTTGTTTGTTTGTTTGTTTGCATAGAATAGGCTCCAAAACTACTAAACCGATTTGAAAAATTCTTTCACCGACGGGAAGCTACACTATCTCCGGGTGACTTCGCACGGCTATAATCTATACCCGTGCGAAGCTGGGGCGGACCGCTAGTAATACATATTTTGAACTGCTGTTACAAGATGGCGGATGGTGTATACTTTTTGTCAACCCTGTTAATACGGGTATCAAATACAAGAGCTTGAAGAGTAGAAAACGATAAAGTGAGTGACCTCTCACTAAATTCAATATGGCTGCCGCTCCAAGATGGTGCATTAAATTTTTGCCATCCGCACCGTGTAGAAGCACTATAAATATTTTTTAATATTTTTGTAATAAATAGGCTTGCGCTTGGCCGCCAACTCGCCTGATGTTAAGCGATGATGCGGCCTACGATGGAGCACGCTTGCCTAGAATAAACCTATTCATTCTCGACTTGAAGACACCCAGATTGTAACTATCGGGGAACACCCACCAGGCAGCGAATTCCACAGACTAGCAGTTCGCACAATACATGTGGAATCAATAATAAAATAAACACCTTTTTACTATTGAAAAATAGCTTGCGATTTGTATATAACCTAATGTGCTGCTTTATCAGTTCGCTGCTAATTGCGTTGACAAATCATATCTTGAAATGAACTTACGACTTTCAAAGCGGTTAAATAATTTGAAGCCCCCTTTGTTTGTTTTGGGGTGGCTGAGGGTTGCCACAGATTAGATTATAGTAACTCGATGTGGGTTTCATGAACGGGTAGATTGGTTTAGTGTTACTGCTTCGATATAAGATCATAACTGTAGTATTTTCGTGAATTTATCGGTATGTTTGAGAAAAGTACTCATGCAGGCCTATAACCTAACTCAAACCAACTTATAGCCTTTTTTTTAATTGTTACAAAATAAACTTTTCTGTATTAGTGTATAACGAAGGTATTCATGTTTTGTGGATATTCATTCGTTACAGTATTATTTTCGTGAATATCATCGATATGTTTGAGAAAATACTGCACAAGCCTTGGCATTCAGGTTTTGATAGAGTTACGTAAAGACAAGTTTTCATACATATCTATTATTTCTTATTTAATGACATCATCAATTGAGTATTTTTCTTATTTTAATATCAAGTATCATATAACAACAATAACAACATCAACACACAAATAACAACACAACACATAACACATTGTGTAACATTGTTTCATTGGTGTAATTGGCGCAAGCCGTACTGATTGAATAAACAAATACAAATACAAAATAGAGATGGTGGCAGATTGGCGAGAACGCAGCGTAGATAATGGTCTCAAACTTACATTGTCTAAAGTGGTCTAAAGCTTCGTCAAATAGAACGCGTATCGACAAAAAGAACGCGGACGGGGTTGATGAAAACGACATTGACAATGATAGCTTGAGAGATGTCAAGCTAATGTCATTTTCATACAATTTTATCTTTCCGCAGGCGTTAACGCTAACAAAAAGTGGGTCTTGTCTAACCCCCCTGGCGCAGCTTCAGGGCGTTTTAGCGTCTAAAATATAGCTCTAGCCTGGAAGCAGGCTGTAACATCTCTTACCTTTTCAGCCAGGAAGTTCTTCGATTTGAGATTGGGTTGCACTGATGACGACCACGCCACGCATACTCCAGCAGCAAACGCTCCCAGATTCACTGTTAACAAGTTAACACATAATAAAAAATAGTACGTGGAATCCCTCCGCGCGGAAGAAGTTATACTTCAACACGGAACCCTAAAATTATAACTAGGGCAAAAATATCAACAATTTTAAAACATGCTTTTCTCGAGATTCGAACCTAGCTCCTTAGGCTTCTCAATTAGCGACACCATTACACTACCGGGTCTGCTAGTCGCATTGCGAAAAAAGGATACGCATTCCGCAACCATACGAGAGAGAAAAATTCCCCCTCTTTGGTAGCGTTAAACGTTTAACGCAACCTTGCTTGCAATTCGCAAAAGAATTATAACTTCAAAAAAGTGTTTTGCGACAAGGTAATTTTGGCAGATCTAATCAGATGGACGACACGATCAGTTTTTGGGTGGAAGGCCGTATTTACTATGGAATTAAATACTGAACACAAACTGACTACTGTGAGTAGTCAAATCACACGTTAAATAGTAAATAGGTTTTGCATTTTGCTATGTCAGAGATCTTCGAGCCGGCCTAAAACCTTTGAGAAAAGTTGCCTAAAACTGACAATAACTAGCGGCGAGAAGTTTCAAGTGGTTTAAAACTCTGACATTAGCTAGCGTCGAAAACTCTTAAGCGGTCTAATACTCTGAAATTAGCAAGCGTTCAGCCACATCGACAACCTTCAAGCGGTCTCAAACTCTGACATTAGCTAGCGTTCAGCCACATCGACAACCTTCAAGCGGTCTCAAACTCTGACGTTAGCTAGCGTTCAGCCACATCGGCAACCTTTAAGCGGTCTAAAACTTTGACATTAGCTAGCGTTCAGCCACATCGGCAACCTTCAAGCGGTCTAAAACTCTGACATTAGCTAGCTTTCAGCCACGTCGGGAACCTTCAAGCGGTCTAAAACTCTGACTTTAGCTAGCGTTCAGCCACATCGGCAACCTTCAAGCGGTCTAAAACTCTGACTTTAGCTAGCTAAGCGACATCGGAGACAAGCTTTGAAATTTGCTCTTAGTGTCTCACTTTATACGACTTTTTTCAGGCATCATGTTTTTAGCGTGTTATAAGCCTTTTTAGCGATCCCTTTACAAGTCACTAACATCAAAAAAACAAAAAACAACCTAACAAAATACCAAAAAAAATATTCAATAGAAGTCTGTGTTAAAAGACCATGCTTCATTTTGTTTAACCCTGACCCCTCCATTGCCCTTGGTTAAAAATAAATACCCCCTTCGCCGGAAGCCCAGCTAATCTCTCCGTATCTCTACTTGGAAAGGGGTGTTATTTAATTGCTCACCAAAAATATTTACTTTGCATACTAAAATCCTCCTACAAAAATACTAAACAACACATCAAATTACCCACTGCAATTCAAAAAACTGTCAATAGCGTGGTCAAAATAACGATTTTTTTAGCAAGAAATAAAAACCAAGTTCGCGCGAAGTTCAGCAATTGGGATTCATCCCAAATATCCCCTATTTTTTCATCCTTAGAGGCGGAATATTAATTTATTCAAATTTAATTGAGACTATCCTCGAAATAGCTAAGACTATTAAAGTCACCATAGCTCAAAATAATTCGCTCACTTAGTAGGTATTACGTTATCCCATTTTTTTTTTATCAGTTCTCTATTTCTGTATTTTAAATTTACAGCCTTAAAACGGCTAAGGAGAGTCTATCAGAAATTTATAGGTACGCAAAAATGAATTGAAACTTGTGGAGACATAAATAAAATTATTCCCCTGAAATAATTATCAGTCGGAAAGCTATTTGTAACTTTATCAGTACAACTGCAATCAATGCAGCTGCGTTTTGTTTTTGCGTTTATTTTTTAAACAGCTTCCTTCCTATCTTGGATATCCTTCCTTGCATTGAACTGACCGAACGAATGATAGATAATTATGTAAATGTGAGGTCATGGACGTGAGTTTTGTAATGCGATTTGCATCTTTTAAAGTTATACTGTGGACTTTGGACTTTGCGACGCGTCATTGTGCCGTGGCCCGTAAGTCTGAACAAATTGAGCATGCCATAAAATCCGGTACAAAATTATAGGTTATCGGGACGCGGGACAACTTCATCGAAATCGGGACTGACCCGGCAGAATCAGGACAGGTGGCAAACCTGGGACAGTTTTCAAACTGGCGCCGTCTCATTTTGCCGCGGTTTCGTTTCGGTTGATACTCTTCGAGTAACAAATTTTCCTTTTGAGTTTTTTTTTTAACGCCTGTTTTGCCTTACCGCTATAATATGCAACTCTTTATGATACAACATAGACTTGGTGATCGAATGCGGTTATAAACCTGCGGGCTCATTATAGAAGTTTGATTGTGACCGAGATTGCATGCCGTCCCATTCGCATCTACTTACTCTCACCACGCGCGTGAGTGAGATGGCACGCGATCGTGATCACGAACGGACATCCATAATACCATAGCTGGTCACATCGCAGTATACTTAGAGTATTGGCAGGCTCACTTATGAGTCTGTTCTATCTAACAACATTGTCCCGGGACAGTATCTATCCGGCGCAATTGCACTCTTATCTTGTTTTGTCTCGTAGTTGTTTATTGTCTACACAAATAAAGTTGAGTTGTTTCTTAACTAAATCGGTCGCAATATACTGCGTTACGATTTCGATGGCATCCTGTTTAATGTGCGTAAGTCAGCGTAGTTATTCGTTTAGTAAATTCTTGTCTTGTTCTGTCACCCTTTTTTTTTGTTCACACAGGTATAGGTATTTGAGTTGTTTCTTACTTATACCAGTTGCATAATGCTGTGACTTAATTCTGGGGATGCTGGTGTCCCACTCAATGTCCGTGATATATATATTACTAGCGACCCGCCCGCCCGGCTTCGCACGGGTGTAATTTATGTGCGAAGCCAGGGCGGATCGCTAGTTATATATATATAAACCTTCCTTGAAAATGTATCTAACTGATGGTGAAAACCGCATCAAAATCCGTTGCGTGGTTAAGGAGGAGTTAGCGGCCATACAGACATACAGACAGACAGACAGACGCGGAAAGCGACTTCAATTTATACTATGTAGAGAACTATGTAGAGAACTATGTAGAGATATAGGCGTTGATCAATGCTATCACGAGAAGTTGTTTGTTCAACCCATTTTAGCTTATCACACAGTTTTTATTGCCCAAACAAGTATAATTAAGTTTTTCTTACCTAATCCAGAGAGAAAATAAAAAGAGAAATCAAGAAATAAAGAAAGAAAAAAAGGAAAAAAAAAAAAAAAAAAAAAACAATAAAGAGTTTCTATCTATCTATCTATCTATCCAGTTGCAGTATACTGAGTATTGTGATGTTCCGTTTAATGTCCGGGGCAGTAAAGCAAGCATCGATTGATGCTAACTGGCGTATTTGTTTGTTCAACCAATTTCTGTTTAGTAAGGTTTTAATTAAATTAAGTTGTTTCTTACCTATTCCAGTTGTAATTTACTGTGTATTTACTACTGGTGTCCCGTTTAGTGTCCAGGGCAGTGTAAAGAAGGCAACGATCGATGCTAGCAGGCGTAGGTAGTTGTTTGTTTAACCAATTTCTGTTTCGTGAGGTTTTAAATAAGTATAATTAAGTTTTTAGTTGTTAAGTTGTTAATTAAACTGTTTCTTACCTATCCCAGCTGCAATATACTGCGTGGTGATTCCACTGGTGTCCCGTTTAATATCCGGGACAGTGTCTAACCGGCGTAATTGTTTGTTCAGCCCATTCTTTTCTTGTTCAGTACCGCCGTTGTTTAGTTTTTCAGCGTCCAGAGTCGAGGTGCTTTGCTCGTCCACTGGAAGAGAAAAAACCTTATTTGTTATTATGCCATCTTGCCCTAATTTAACCTTGTTTCTGTTAAAAAATATATAAGTAATAGTGACGATTCTGCAGCAACTTAATCATATACGGGGTGTAAGGGGAACACCCTCGAAGCCAAAAGAAGATAATTGAACTCATCATTGATAGCATTTAAAATGCCTTTATTATCTTAACAAAATATAAGCTAACACTAAATATTTAACAACTTCAAATACCCAAGCTGATGATTTGATGGATAGTGGAAAACATAACACAGAAAACTATATTTTTTTTGAGTTTTTTTTTCTGTCTCCACTGACATCCTATAAAATATATCCACACCAAATACGCTTTACTTAATTTGCAATTTTATTTTAAAGATATTGCCCAATCGGTATTTTAAAGGGATTGTTTATTTAAAAAAACAGTGCTAAAGAGTCAGTTGTGTCAATTGAGGGTGGCTTTAAAACACTGTTATGAAAATCTGAATACCTCCTATCTGATGTTAACTTTGGGTTTATTTTATAATTACTAGGTAATTATTCTCCGTAATAATTAACCAGTGATTTATTCACTACCAGCGCAGCGGCCTGTAGTTTCACCCGCATAGACAATAGACATTCCCTAAGGAGATACGAGTATTTACTGTGATAAGTTTGTGGGTGGAACACCCGATATTTCAGCGCAGTTACATGCACCAGTAGGGAGACTTAAGAATGCGGGTGAAGAATTTGGTCGAAAAGTTAAAAGTTAGGTGCAGACAAAACGACCTACCTTCTTTTTTTCTTGAACTTGAACCTTCGACCAAAATGTAATGAATAGACGGGCCCAGAACTACATCATTTTTGAAGATTGCAAAATGAGCACCGGCGCTCACTTCGTTTCAGTCGGTCTGTACCGTCTCTAGCCGTAGGAAGTGTGACACAAGACTATTGTAACATGATAACGAAACATCTGACAAAATTATGCTCTCGTGTGCTTTCCCGAAGTGTAAAAACACAACAAAAAACTGCTATAAATTTTTGTAACAAATTTACTGTACATGGTTATAATTAGGTTTTGAAGTATATGTCCAACGGTTTTGACTCGTTTTTACTGAGCAAGTTCGATGGTTATGACCCGTCCATGCGTTTTATTTTAGTCGAACGTCGAACGGGCTTTCGTGTGGTATCTCAACAATTATTTAATAAGTTCCGTAGGCATTACTTGAAGAAACTACTATTTTTTCTGTGGTATTGTTTTAGGAGTTTCGAACATTATTAAATTAACCATATAATTTTCAAAGTATTTTAATTTCTTAGATAATCCTTAAAAGTTTGCTGATATTCCTTCGGGAATGTGACTAAACTATTTGCAGAGCGCGTAGTATAAGATTGCGGGACTCGGATGTTTCCCACCTTGTAGAGTATTTCAATGTTTAGACACGGATTTGTTTACACGAAGCACGCTTGTCCAGAAGAAACAGATTCACTCGTGATTTGGATATACCTAGATTGTATCGGGGAAAGCCCCATTCCACAGACTAGCAATTCGCACAATAAAAATGGAATTAAAGCTCTTCGTACGGGTTTTCGAAATGTCAACCATAAAGCGGTGTCGATTTTTCATGCCTAAGGCAGTCCGATAGAAAATGGGTAGGAAGGAATTAGATTATGCAAATCCGATGCACACTCTTGGAAATGTATTCGATAAAACCCGATAGCTGTCAGAGCATGCATAAATGATTGGACCGAGCACGGATAGGAACAAAATATAACGTAATAAAAAATATTAAGTTATCTGTTAATTATAATATAAAAAAGCTGAATATAGTAGATTAATGCATCTCAATGTTTAATCTCATATGTATCTGTAAAATGTAAATAAAGATTAAAAATAGGTTTTTAATTGCCGCAGTTATGCACCGACTTCAACAATCATCTAGCTGCCCCGGTGGTCCAGTTGGTAGTGAACCAGCCTTAAGCGCTTAGGGACGTGGGTTCGATTCCCACGGGTTAAGACATTTGATGAATAATTGTGTTTGTTCTATATATGGGTGTTAATATCTATTCAAGTATGTATTTAAAAATATACATGTATGTATATCAGTCTCTGGCAGCTACAGTACAAGCTTTGCTTAGTTTGGGGTCAGATGATCGTGTGTGCAAAAATATCCCGTATATATATATTTATATATTAATTTATATTTAATCTTAGTTTTCGGAGTCGTTGAAGTATTCTTGATAATTTTCTTTCGTTTTCCATGATCACATTTAGATAAAATACGAGATGTTATGATAAATGGCCAGCTAAAGTGAATTTCAATTCTTTTTTGCATATCGGAAAAACAAACAGATTTTTTATTTTTTTACTAAGATTTTTGCAAATTATCTGTAGCTGTCTGTCTAAATGCCTCCAACTATATAAATATGTACCTATTATCTATACTAATATTATAAAGAGGAAAGATTTGATTGTTTGTTTGTTTGTTTGCATTAAATAGGCTCCAAAACTACTGAACCGATTTGAAAAATTATTTAACTTTTAGGAAGCTACACTATCCCCGGGTAACATAGGCTATATTATATTTTCAAAAAAAATTGGGATCCTTACTAAAACTCCAATAATGTAACCCAAGGTGTAAAAAAATAATATTTACAATTTTAACTTTGCGTGTTTGACAGTTCTCAGACAGGACAACGTCTGTCAGGTCAGCTAGTAATATATATTTTTATTAGACAAACTAATTACTATATATTTGTTTATTCTACATATTCTTAACTCTACATCTGCATTTCCGGCGTTCCGCAACCATTTCGATTGGTTCTTAGGTCTGAGGTTATTTTTATAAAATGCCCGCGGGTCGCTTTATACATATTGGCAGCCATTTTGGTCTTACACTTTTTTAGTATGGAGGGTATATATAGGTAAGGAGAAACGTCGAGTTCTGGCCAACGGGAAAAAAACATGTCATCTCATTGTATTATTTTCTTAAATTTATGTATTTTCGAGAGTTAGTTAGATAGTTTTAACAGTCCCCTGATGGACTTTTAGCCTACCCCAAAAAGGTGATTGGGCCATATCCACCACGCTGGCCCAGTTGCGGGTTGGTTGATGATGTATACGCCATTGAGTTCCTTCTCCGTACGTATGCAGGTTTCCGCACGATGTTTTCCTTTACCGAAAAGCCAGTGGTATGAAAATCCGTTCATAAACTCCAAGGAGCTCATTGGTACGGGCATCCACCACTACATGGCCTTAATATACCACTACAAAATAATACTTTTACACGGGTTTTGAAGTCGGTCTTTTAAAAGATAATTTATTTCGTATTTTGTTATAATTGTAATATCCTGTTTCGGGGCGAATAAATTCGCTTCGGGCACTTTAAAAACTAAGTTTCGAAACTAGTTTCGGAAAAAGAAAAAAGTCGAATAGATATATGGATTGTATTCGCAGTCTACCATTGCCACGACCAACAACCCTGACACAATGCTATCCATCACGCAGTAATTGAATATTGACGGCGGATATCATGCATAGAATATAAAGGTAATAAAAGAATCAACGGTATATAATAACTCAGAGAAGTTTTGTTTTGTTTACTTATCGAACAACACAAACATTTTAGCTATATCAAGTATATATATTTATCTATAGTAGTAGTACGTTTCTTTGGCAGATAATAGTGCACCGCATCTTTGCAGGTTACTTAATTATCGACCATTAGTGTGCAAACTTTTCTGTGTTTCGGATTGAAGAGCAATGTTTCCAGTGAAATTACTGGACACAAAGAGACTTAACGTCTAATATAGGAAGAAAGCCACATACATTCACATACATGCATTGCCACGTAGGGTGTTTATTGTTTATACTAGCAACCCGCCCGCCCGGCTTCGCACGGGTGTAATTTACGTGCGAAGCCGGAGTGGGTTGCTAGTTACATAATTATATAAACCTTCTGTGAAAAATTATCTAACTGATGGTGAAAACTGCGTCAAAATCCGTTGCGTGGTTTAAGAGGAATTAGCGGTTATACAGACAGACAGACGCGGAAAGCGATTTTAGTTTATACTATGTAGAGAAGAGAAGTTCTAAATTCTGGAAGGCATTGAACTGTCATGTGCAAGCTCGACGCTTACTATCATTGGTACAGGTAATATATTTTTCGCGATTTCATGGTTGTCCCCATGGTAAAAATTGTTCATAATGATGAGTGTATTGACCTCCTTTCGGCTTAGTACACTCTTTCTGCGTAACCCTGTGTAATGTAGTACGTAACCTACTCATTGACCAATTGTGACCATCCATCAAATAATCTATCGACACAGTTATCAGAACTTGTATTCATGTGACCAGAGATCATACGATGTTCCAGACATGGCAGTAGGTAAACATGATTAGTTATGTTATGATCAGTCGCTATCAGATTTAGAGGGGTCACAGTTGACACAGCTCTATGATAACAGAACATGAACTTCAGACGAGCCTTCTCTCAGATAAAAACAAACAAGGGAGATTTATCTTTCGTGCTCTATTGCTCTACTGTCCTCACCTACTTTTTTCACTATACCGCTTTACGCAAAAATTTGTCATCTTCGCACAAAAAAAGTGTTATCAATTTACGTAGATTAAGATGCATTTTGCAAATATCAACAAAAAAAATGTTTGACGTGAATACATCATGAAGTTTGCTTCCATAGTAAATAAAATATAAATAAATATTTCGGGACATTTTTCACACACCGTCATCTGACCCCAAACTAAGCAAAGCTTGCTTGATATGGCTGCCAGAGACTGATATATATACACAAATAGTTTTAAATACATACTTAAATAGATATTAACAACCAGATTTAGAACAAACACAAATGTTCATCACATAAATGTTTGTCCTAGGTGGGAACCGAACCCATGCCCCCAAGCTCAAAAGGTAGGTTCACTACCAACTGGACCAACGGGCTATCTGAAAATAGTACCTATATATCTCAATATAGTGGGAGGCTATTCAAAAAATAAATATTACTCTGTATGCATTTCTATAAGATTAGAGTTAATATAACAACGTTCAAAATCATACGTAATTTTAGCAGCTAATAATATGCTTTAAGATATTTACTTCAACAGTCAATGAACCAAAACACAATATAAAAATTCAGGTATGTCTACCAATTTCTTTATATTGCTATGCATTCACATCACACACATCAGCAGCCATTAAACGTCCACTGCTGGACAAAGGCCTCCCTCTTAAAGAGGGGTGTTGCCATAATCCCCACGCTTGGCAGGCGGCTTGGAGATCGCAGTACGTTCACCGTGTACTAATAGGACGCTGCTGCTCATCCTCCGGTGGTTCTGGTCGCAGTTTTAGGACATACCCGGGTATGCATTCATACTAGTGTATAATTATATTCATATAAAATTAATTGTTTATTTTTGCATCCTAAATGATTTAGTAATGTGAGTAAAAATATATATAAAATATATTTTTTTGTCCAAAATGTATTATTGTACATTATTGATGTTGCGGTCTACGTTGGTGCACGCTGAGGAAATTGAACAGGCGAATTTCCATCGTTTTTTCGCTCATCTGTAAAATTAGGCATAGTGTAAATATGGCACTCATTTAGTTCTTACATCACGAAATGCACAGATACCTGAATAGTTGGTATGATTTTAGTATATTTTTGGGAAGTACATAGTCATATTTATTTATTTCCATTGGAACACATTGGACCACTTCGATACGTCACCAAAACAATTCAGTAAATAAAATAATGATAACAATTTAATAAGCGGTTGTAAAGAGCCCTTGTTATGGAAAACATACTTATAACTTAGTGGACTATTTACTATGATCAACAGATTTTTTTAAAACATTCAATTCGTTTTGTTCAGAGCCAGACCATTTCCAAACATTTTTATATTCAGTATAATGTTTAAATTTGTAATACGCCATTTTAGTCAGATATTATTTGATGTAATTTTTAAAACTAGTCTCATTAAGATTCAAGATCTCTTTTGGAACTTTATTTTAGCAGAATATTGTATTGCCTACAAAAGAGTTACTACTTTTCTTAAGTCCGAGTTTTCTAGTCATTGTTGTCTTTATAAATGAAAATTAAATGCTGTTCGTTGATAAGCGCATCACTTGAGAAAGGATGGACCGAAGTGGCATTTTTTTTATGTTCCTAATTGTCCAATATTATGTCCAATTAGGTTTTGAAGGAAAGAAAAATGTTAAAAGTTGCCCAAAAAATTTAAAAGTTCGGGTAAAATAAAAGTGCTTTTTTTTCTAAACTCAAAACAAAAACTCAAACAAATTTGGATAGCAGAACGTCTTTGAGGTAAGCTAGTTTTTAATATATTGTCTAGAAACAGTAAAATGTCGATCATAACAATCAGTTCTCTTCTCACTGACAAAGTAAAACCACCAAATCTCGATAGCTGCAAGGCTACGAAAATAACTTAATCATAGCTGCTTTGTAATTATCGCAAAGTTCATAGGGTCATGGATGACACAAATATTTTACCCAATTTGAAGGATTCAATATTTTGTTGGTATTGGAATTGAAGAAAACAATAGCGCTAGGTTCTCAATTTGTCTGTATTTTAAGGTTCCATACTCCTCCAACAAGGAACCCTTTTATGTTGGTTCTGTCCGTCCGTCTGTCCTATTTTTTTAGAACCCTCTAACTTCTAAGGTTATTAATATAAGTGTATGAAATTTGCACAATGTTTTTTTAATATTTGTTTTATTATAGATCTTGAATTTAAAACTATATAACAAAAATATTTTTGCGTTTTAGGTGTGGCTCTGATACTTCTGAAATGGGAATGTTTTTTTTACCTATTATGCTTAGAGGTACTTGTCCAGAGCGTCAGAATAGGAGCATACGTAGCGCACGGTTTTTTTTTTGTATTGATTTCTATTATTTTCTATGGCGCAGATTTGCCGATCGATCAGATATAAAATCCGATTGTTCGGATCTTGCTAACGGCGTACACAACCAAGTAGCCAGCAACTTGCCCATCGTTATGGCCTTGTCGAGTCTGAGTGCTTTATTCCACTTTTATTGTGCGAATTGTAAGTCTGTGGAATGAGCTGTCTGAATGGGTGTTCCCCAATAGTTACAATCTGGGTCTTCAAATCAAGATTGAATCGGTTTCTTCTAGGCAAGCGTGCTCCAACGTAGACCGCGTCATCGAAACATCAAGCGAGTTGGTGGCCAAATGCAAGCCTATTATATAATAAAATAAAGTAGTGAACTCAGTGACATAAATGTTATTTCATGCATTTTCTATCGATTTTTGGGGTTCCGTACCCAAAGGGTAAAAATGGGACCCTGTTAGGTACTGAGTAAAAGTTATATCTTCGAACCGTAATAGATAGCCAACTGAAATTTTCACAGAATATGTAATGTTAAGGCGGGTTAATTAATAAATTATAATAAAGTCAAAAAGTTAAAACGAAAGGGATACAACAAACGTATTATTTTAACGTATTTTTGTATTACCTCTAATGTAAAAATGGTAATACGTACAAGCGTCAAATTTGCTATGATTATAGTACACACTCTAAAGTATGACAACAAATAATAAATAATGACCAAGTGTGAGTCGGTGACAAGTTTCTGTTCATTATCAAGTTATAACTGGTAATTTCGTTTTTTAATTTTGTGGTGGTACGGAATCCTCAGTGCGCGAGCCAGAATCGCAAATGGCCGGTTTATTTATAAAAAAAACTGCTATCATGTAATAAAAAAATACTTACTTTGCTTCTCCTTGCTCACAAAACAAATGAAAACAAACACGTCAAAATCGAATAAACAAATATAAAACAACTAATTATAGTAAAAGTAAAGTAGCTTCACAATACATCTGCGACGGACGGGTGATGGTCACAATCTTGATAAGAACGGGTGAGCGGACACATCTCTCGCATCGACAGGGGTTCACAACATTTTTCATTCTTTATTTGTTTTTTCGATTTATTTGATCGAGAAAGGAAGCACGTTTCAATACTACGTTTCTAATCCGTACAGCTAAGGATTGGAACAACCTGCCCGCTTCATTGTTTCCCGAGAGATATAATTTAGGCCTTTTCAAGGCCAGAGTGGATAGGTATCTTCTAAGTCTGCGTGCTTCATCTTCGACCACATCGTCGCTTACCGACAGGCGAGTTGGTAGAAAAACGCGGAATATCCGCGTCAAAAAAAAACATTTGAAATGTGGTGTTGGAGACGTATGGAAAGAATAAACTGGACAGAAAAAAACAGGAAGTATTACATATTGTCAATGAAGAAAGAAGTATACTAGCGAGTATAGAGACGAGAAGGGAAAAGATGTTTGTCCACCTTGTACGACATGACAAATTAATGAAAACCATCATCGAGGGAATGGTAGAAGGAAAGAGAGGACCGGGAAGACCAAGAAGAGTATTCTTAGACCAAATTAAAGAGAAGGCAATTATGATATCGTACAGGGAGGTGAAAACGCTGTCAGAAGACCGTCAAGCCTGGGAACTACTCCACCGACAAGAGCTACGCTCTTAAGTGTTGAATAAAATGGATTTGTCTTTTAAATCTTTTATTTATTTTCAACTAACTGACGCGACGGACGTTATCCTATCCAAATTTTAATTTTGTTTGAGTTCGTTGTAACGAAACGGACGTAACGCTGCCTGCGAAACTACAAATGACAGCCAGCCAGCCGCCAAGCTTTTGAGGGGAGTGTATATAAAGTATAAGTACGAAGGTCTTTGACCAGTGTGTGTTGCCAGTGATGACATATGGTACTGAGACGTGGTCCTTAACTACTGGCCTTCTGGAAAAACTCAGAGTCACTCAGCGGGCAATGGAGAGAGCTATGCTCAGAGTTTCTTTGCGCGATAAAATCCGAAACGTGGATATTCGCCAAAGAACCAGAGTCACCGACATAGCTGTTAAAATTTGCAAGTTGAAGTGGCAATGGGCAGGCGACATCGCTCGAAGAACCGATAACCGATGGGGAAGAAAGGTTCTGGAGTGGAGACCACGAACCGGAAGACGCAGCGTAGGGAGGCCTCGCACTAGATGGACCGACGACATTGTAAGAGTCGCGGGCACCCAGTGGATGCAAAAGGCAGGCTGTCGTTCAGTGTGGAGGTTAAAGGGGGAGGCCTATGTTCAGCAGTGGACGTCTTCTGGCTGATGATGATGATGTATATAAGCCAGCCTGCCAGCCAACTATCTCTCTGTTCATTTCGATTGCTGAATAAATGAAGGAGTCGCCACTCTGAGAGTTTCATATGTCTTCCCATTTACATCATGCAAAAATCCCATAGTAAAAAGGATGTTAAATTTTTCCAGATTTGAAAATTTCTCAGGAAACTGTCGAGAAAAACAAAACAACCACAAAAAAACACCAAAATATAGAAATTGAGAGATGTACCATGGTATAATAATATACTCCGCCGCTCCGAGAAGAAATGTCACGTGGGCGTCCCGCAATGATGTCATCAATGTCATGGATACACGTACACGTGCATAAGCAAGAGCAGAATAAGTAATTTACAACAAGTTCGAGAGAGATGACGATACACCACGTAACAGGTGATTTTCTGTGTTAACAGTAGCGTGAAATTATAACTCCCCAATATCCGTATATTTCCTGTGGGAATCCAATAAATCAATGTGGTTTTAATGAAATTATGTTTAACATATTCAATTCGTGCTTAGCTTGAATTGCTTTGCTTGAGCGGACAAACCAAATGACAATTGAAATGCTTTTTGCATTAAATGGATTATAAAAAAAAACAGTATCTGTGTTTGTTACAATAAAGTGGCAACTGGACAGTGACGTCATTGCGGGACAACTCTCAGAGTGCTAGACCTTGTTTTCTAGGATCATGTACAAATAAGTCATGACAAGTTTTACAAACACACAGATAGAACCAATTTCTATTTTCATTTGTTGAGTGGAAAGTCAGTTGAAATTTTATGTACGATCTACGACTACAAATTCGTGGAATCCTTGACTTTCAAGTAAATACGATGGAATTAATTAGCCAGTAATTTTAGCCTGAGTAGATACTCCGGTAAGTGCTTAGTCATATATCAAAATGTCTAGAAATTCAAATTCAAGTGTACTTAATGAAACCGCCAAGCATACCTAAAGAAGCTTTCAGACTCTCCTATAGCCTCTATCTAGTAAAGTCTCCATCACTTTATTGTGGCATGACTTAGACTTGACCGTGACTTGCTTGGCTCTTATTGTAACTATGACTTGTTTGACGATACTTAAGAAGTATTGATAATTTGTTCATTTGTATCCAGTTGCCAATAGATATAAAATCTGGTAAAACCATAGCGTGGTACATTTGAATAAACTTTCGTGTCGTTTCCAAAGCTCCATAGAAGCCTTTTGTAAAGTCTCCACCACTTCACTAGGGCATTGGTTTTGACTTGACCTTGACCGTGAGTTACTTTGCTTTACTTTTTGACTGACTTGTTTGACAATATTTTATCAAACTTGATAATAATTTAATACTTGACACTGGCAAATGCACAAGAGTGCTACGCCAAAATATTCATATAGGAAAGAATAAAAAAATAAAACTAAAACAAGAAAGAATCAACATTAAGGTGGTACGTTTCACGGAAATTCCAATTTCAAACAGTTTTTGTCTTTGTAGCTAGGTTAGGTAATTGTTTTAAAACGACACAGTGTTTTTGCAAAATATTGGCTGTTCTTTAGATAACTATACAGCTATAGAGCCTCTTATACCAAATTTGACGGCTTTAAATCAATTTTATTCAGTTAAATTACAATATTTGAGCTGGAAAAAAAATACATGTCACAGATACATCTGTTAGTTTATGATTTGGTTCAAAACACGATGGAGTAAACTTTCCTCGATCAAAAAAAAAATCGGAAACAAAGTCGACTTAGTTAATTTTTTTCATTTTATGCTCTAATGAAAGCTCGTAACAACCTGGAAATTGCATGTACTGAAAGGCAATTTTATTCAACATTCTTTTATTTGGATAGATTTTTGATAGTGAATAGTGTCGTTTTTTAGTGAAATTAAAAGCGTAAAAAGGACGTTCAGTTCAGTGCCGCGCCAGGCGTCATCGAGGTCGGACCTATGCTCGTTTTTGTCGTTGCTTCTCCCCCCGCGGGCGTCCTGACTCTAGCATGACGTCGCTATAACTTGGCGGGGGCTGAGGGAGCGTTTTGTTGCCTACGCGACTCGGATAACCGCCCGTTAACAGTAACGCATCATATTACTTACATTTGTCAATGAACCGTTTGAAACTGCAATGATATGATTATTGACAAAAGTAATAATGTGCATTAGAGATAAATAACTTCACATGATTTTGTAAAGACTAATAATAAATTTGCGCAAACATCATGGTCGTTTACAATAATTACCCGGCCTAGCTACAAGGACAAGATAACTGTTTGAAATTTGATTTTCCCGCTATAGGTGAAACGTACCACCTTAAGTATTCACAGCAGAGTCATCGATTGACTTTCAAAAACACACTCAAATAATTTCGTTTAAAAATTAAACTGTTTAACATACACCTCCTCTACAACATTATTAAATGTAGACGTACGAATACGTTGGAAGATGGTATTCCATATAATAATATTCATAGGGATGTCTGTTTATACGCAAAACAGATCGTGTTTACACTCGGTGACTCGGTAAATACGATTGGATGCTGAAGCTTAGGCAGTGTGTACACAGCATTTCAATATTGAACGATTTTATTTCGTCTGTGTACATACCTCTTAGCAATAAGTTTTTTTCTTCATAAATCGCCAGAGATTTGAAGTAAAAGTAAGCTTGCGATATGACCAAAACGCACCTACATAGGATAGCTAAAAGTTTTGCCTACCTTACTTCGAAAGTATTGTTTTCTATTTTCATCGTCATCTACAGCTTTCCTTATCTCACTGCTGGGCATATGTCCCTCTCTTGCTGTGCCATCAGCTTTTGCTGTGTGTTAATAATTATGTACTAGGTTTGACTCTTAATTTTATGCCCTGTCTATGATACAAAACATTCATGCACAAGTATATTTTTATCTTTAAACGGCTAAACAGATTTTCATGAATCATAGTTAAGGTTCTTGATCAATTCATCTTTCAAACAAAATAAACTAAAGCAAAATCGGTTCAACCGCCGCATTTGGGAGTTACGGTTCCACAGACAGATACACAAATACACAGACAGACACACGTTAAGCTTATAATACCCCTCTGTTTGCGACGAGGGTTAAATTGGAAAATATCTCAATTGATAAAAACGGCACCAATAATGCTTTGATAATAATATAGTTTGGAACTGCCTTTTACTCGAGCTAATACTGAAAAAAGTCTGCCAAAAACTGAGGGGGGCGAAATAAACACGTATTGCACACACTGACATATTCTTACTAGTTCTACAAACGCACACTTCAATATTGAGCTGCAAACAACTGCAAAAGATATGCACAAAATGTAATCATATGGACGACCAAGGAGAGGTGTAACTGCTAAAGGGGAAACTATAAGTATAACGCTTTCATTGATTTATTTATTCTAGTTAATTAATAATGATGAAGAATACCAGTGAAAAATTAGCCTTACTTCCACGTAAGATCCATGGCCGATCTACTGGCTAGATGTTTGAACAGACGCTTCGCAGGGAATAGAGATATTTCCCAAGACGAACGCTAAAAGCGTTTCTCGCATTCGCTTTTAGACAAGCACAGTAGTGGTTTATGAAAGAAGATATACATAAAAATACAACAAAGAAGACCAACGCGCTCAAAGTAAATGCAGGAGCTCTTTATTTTAAATTTAGTTTACTATTAGTAAAAAAAATATTAGAATCGGTTCAGAAGTTTCATTGGTGACCTCGTACAAACAAATACAAATGCAAATTAAAAAAATATCGGAATGAACTTGAAACCTGAACACCTAGAGCCGCTCAGCAAGCGCAGAAACGTTGGGGTATCTTTATACCTATTATCGCATTTACAACGCGGGATGTTCTGAAGACCTGATAGATCTGATGCCAGCGTCGCGGTTGTATTATGGCACTAGCCGCCACAACCTGAAAGCTCATCCGCATATCATAGCTCTGTGGAAATCGCATGCTGTGCGTTTTACGCGATCTTTTTGCCTCACACCTGCAATTTGTGGAATGAGCGGCATTTCCGAGTAACTAATATCCCGTTATTCAAAAGGACTGTCAATAGAGAGTCTTTAAAAATATTTAATTAATACCTACTTTTTTTATATAAATAATTCTTTCGGTATTTTTATACCATCTCTCTAGATTTGTACGCCTACAAACTAGGCAAAACATGATACAAAGTGACTAATATTTTAACCCACCTAATGTGCATGCGTTTTTAAATGAGTGTATTTACTCGTGTTTTGTGCAAATAAATTATCTTTACCTTTATCTTTAAAGATCTGCGACATATCTGTGATGCACCTGGTGTTATGGTATCCATAGGCGACAGTGATCGCTTACCATCTGGCGGCCTGTTTGCCACATATGGCTTTTTTATTTTATTACTACGTTACAATGTTTGTCTTATTCAATTGAGTGTGGTTTATTAAATGTTATAACAATTTCTACACATAATCTAACCACTGTAAGACAATATTTCTCTAGCCATATTAAAAATACCCCATAAATCGTGCCTGTTGACTTTCTATAATTATATTTGCGAAAGCTTTGAACATCAATTTGAGCGTTCAGATCACAACTTTAGATAAATTTGTTTTACTAAAGAAAACGGTAATTACGTTTATTTCAAAGAGCAAGGCATAGAGGGTTGGATTTAATTGTGTTTGCAGAATTACGGCCAAAAATGTTGGGATAAATGTTTTTGTTTTTGCCAACTTCTATTAGACCCAGGGGCGACGCGTGACAACCTCGCTGGATGTTTAGAGAAAGGAATATTAAAGTATCAGGATATATATTTTAAAACTGGTTACCCATCATCTAACTGAATTAAGTTTCGATTCTTAGGTTCATGTCCTGAAATAGGACAAAAAACCCGATTTAGTTCTAACAATGTTTAAAAAGCACATTTAAAACATTTTAGTGTCAACTTAGATGTAAAAAAGTTATAGAGCCAATGACAAATCACTTTTTTATTGTTGCCATGACTGTAAATGTTTTTTGTTTTATTAAAAAACAATATATTTGAGAGACAGCGTTATCTCAAAACACTTTTTTGTATGGGGATCCCTTTCAGACTTTGTCAATAAAGACCGTTTGACTTTTTTATTATTTCTTAGTTAATCCGCCATACCATTACATATTCTGTGAAATTTATAACTAGGTATCTATTACGGTTCGAAACATACAGTCGTTAAAAGGTAGGACAGACAGACAGCGTAGGCTTAGTAATAGGGACCTGTTTTCACCCTTTGGGTACGGACTTCGAGCTCCGCGATATCGGAGTAGGTCCCAAAGTAAAAGTTGTTTATAATGATGAGTACAATGATATCTATGAATATGTCCATCGTTACGAGATACACACGGTATAGATTACTGAAAATTGAGTCAGTAAAATGTACATTATTATACAGTTCTTATGCGATATGGATATGATCCATAAGTAATGTGCTTTATATGGGCCGCACGTAAAGAGGCGAGATGCGAACCGTCTAATTCTATAAAATCCTACCTACTTTGTGTCTGAGATGTAACAATATTATGATTACAGCTAAGTGGAAAATCTCTTTGGATGGAAACAGAGAAATTGGATCAGACGTTTCGTTTTTCCACTCTCAAGAGTGGAAAAACGTAAACGTAGGTAAATATTTATTCACAACTAGCGTCCGCCCCAGCTTCGCACATAGGTATAGATTATAGTCTATGTCAACCGGGGATAGTGTAGCTACCCAACAGTGAAAGAATTTTTCAAATCGGTTCAGTAGTTTTGGAGCCTTGAATGCAAACAAACAATCAAATCTTTCCTCTTTATAATTATTATAGTATAGCAGAGCTTAAACGTAACGGAAACTATACTCAATTGTTTTCACCAAAATTAGTGTTGTTTGTAAAAAAACGCTAGCTGTACTTTAGTAATTTTGATAGTAAACTTGGATAAAACACTGAATCACAGAGCCTTTTTAAGGGTCAGCTAAAAGCTCGAAGCTATCAATCATTTTTTTTTTTATCGCAGACGGTAATTTCTATCTTAAAAAAATATTGAAAACGTGCTAAAGAGATAGCCCAGTGAGTTCTGCTAAATATTTATATTATGAGCGGTGTAAATAAATATATAAATAAAACAACTTCGTATTTTTTTTAAAATCTTATTTATCACTCGTCTTAAAAGTAAAAACAACTGTAACAAAAATTTCAAGCATTCGCAAAGTTGACTTTCCTATACGTAATAATGATTATTTCTTCCATCGTGTCCAATGTTTTCGACCCCTGCTATTGATACCCCCGACTCCTCTTGTAACCCTGCCTATCGCCTTAGTAAAGCCCATAACATAATAATATGCACGTATACACAAACATATTGAAGAGTTGTATTAAATCAATATATTATATTGATAAATATAATCTTTCGGGGGTAGGCTAAAAGTCCAGCAGTGGACTGTTAAAAGGCTGATTATGATGATGATGATGAATATATTGATAAAGACCTATTTAAAATAAAAAAAGTTAAAATATACCTTAAATAAAAAGGTCACAAAATAATTCAAATTATATACATTTACGTCAAATCAAAGAACTGCACTGATTCTGGTGCAAAAGTGCCCATAATACTGTATTAAATTATATAAGTTTAAGTAGCAATGGGCAGGGCACATCGCTTGTAGAACTGATAACCGATGGGGAAGAAAGGTTCTTGAGTGGAAACCACGAACCGGAAGACGCAAGGAAACGCTGGATGCAGGCCGCTTCCAACCGGCTCTTTTGGTGATAGATAGGGGGGGGGGGGGATGTCTATGACCAGCAGTGGACGTCCTTCGGCTGAAATAATAGTCAAATGATAGTAATATAATAATAATGATAGTCAAAATAATAAATATTTAATCCCTATCTCGTTTGACAAACCTCAATTCGCACCTCATAAAAGGAAGCTCTCTCAGTATTTTCCTCCCTTATATCTGAGCATCGCACTCGATGGACTACAATGTCGCTTATCTAAGGTGTAACCGCCCAAAAGGCCCGCTCCTTCACCAACTTTATCTTCTTACACAGTGGAATCAAAATCCAGAAGGATCATTTTATATCTACAACTACTAACACTGACCCAAATGATGTAATATATGGGACTCGTTTAGACAAACTAAACCCAAAATGAGCCCAAACACTTCACTCACACAACATCATCAGCCAGTAAACTTCCACTGCTGAATATTGCTTTCAATAAAAAAATATTTTGTTTAAATCGGTTCATATAGCTTATTGAGGTGGCGTGTACTTAATTCACCTGAGTTAATTCACCTAGGAGCACTGTTCAGAGGTAAAAAAAACTCTCATTATTTGAAGTCGGTTAAAAGCTTAGCAAAAGTGATTCATTCGACTTTTATGATATAATAATCAACTATAGCCATCAAGGCAGAAAAGACTTGAATCGAGAAGGGTGAAATCGTCCACCAAATTCTTGGCACACGTATATTGAAATGTCTTCAATTAGTTAGAAAAAAATCCCCTTCTGGATTACCTAAACTGTGACATTGCCGACAAAAAAAAAGAAAAACAATTTTATCTCACAGTGCAAGGGAGTTTATTAGCAAAGATAAAGCTGATAAATGGCGCCCTTGGCCGTTTTTGATTAAATTTTCAAATTGTGCCTTCAGGGCCTCCCAAGATTATCTCTCAATGCTAAACTTTTAGTTAATTTGGAAGACATTTAAATATATATTTTTTTTCTTTATGATATAGTAAAGTTGTAGGAATGCCAAAAGGCACACCGAACTAAAATAAATTTTATAAAATTGTAAAAAGAATTTATAATCATAATTTATCTTAAAATCTTATTCGGAATTAATGGCTATTGTATTGTGAAATAGTTAGTTTTTTTTTTAATGAAATTATTATTGTTTTATTATGGAAACTGACGTGGTTGTCACACATTTCATTTATATTGCACGGGAATTAGTCACGTATGATTGAGCCGGCTCCGACTATAGTTTCAACCGCATTAGGCGGTCTTTTTCAAGGTGAATGCACGCGCGCGGCTGCGTCTCGCTTTGAAAAAAAAAAAAGACAAAAAAAGACCGCCGAATGCGTTTGAAACTATAGTCAGAGTAACCGGCTTAATCTTACGTAAGTAATTCCCGTGTAATATAAATAAAATTATTATTGTTGTTTGTTTGTTTTGTTTTTTTTGTGTTACATTGTAAAAGTTTTTTTTTTCAATGCTTTTATTTTATTGTGGTAAAGTTTTGCTAACAGAATTGTTTTTAATTAAAGACTGCTTTACAAGACTTGAATCGCAGATAGATTATCAGTCATTCAAAAACAACCAAAAGTCTAGGCATTTAACCAGAATTTAATTTAAAAGTTTTATTTATCCAGAGATTTGAGAAACCTTATCTGGCGTCACTCAGGTCAAGTGTACGCACTTTTGACTTTAAATTTTTACCTATCACAATTCAAGAGGTTACTCCGACAGCTTTTTTATTAACCTTAATGAAAAAGAGAAGGTTGATTCCTCAGATCAGACAAACAAGGGAGATATCTCATTTTTAATGGGCAAGTGCCTTTATTAACTAAACAAAATACAAGCTAATACTACCACTACAAATACAGTTAGGTATCTCCTTGTACAATTATCGTTTGTGTTCAAATGTATCCGTGTTTTTCCACTTTTTAACCGACTTCAAAAAAGGAGGAAGGTTCTCAATCCGGCTGGTATTTTTAGGGTTCCGTACTCAAAGGGTAAAAACGGGACCCTATTACTGAACCTACGTTGTCTGTCTGTCCGTCCTACCTTTAAATGGCTGTATCTTTTGAACCGTAATAATAAGCCAATTGTCACAGAACATTTAATGTTACGGCAGATTAACTAAAAAAATTACAAAGAAGTCAAAAAGTAAAAACGAAAGACCCCATACAACAAACGTATTTTTTACGTATTTTTGTATTAGCTTTAATGTAAAAACGGTAATACGCAAAAGCGCCAAACTTGGTATGATTATAGTACATACTCTATAGTATAACATTATTATTATTGCAGTGGAAAATTCGTAGAGTTGATTCTGATACGGGTTTTTTTTCATCGAATCCGGTTTTTAATAATCTTCAAGTACGTATTTCGTAGAGTTGATTTTGCTACGGGTTTTTTCCATTGTACCCAGCAATACCAGTACCAGCAGTGGATGTCCTACGGCTGACATGACAGGCTAAACAATATTCTCCCGGAACCGCTTGCGTGTGAAAAAACTAAAAAGAAAGCCATAACAAGAAGTGGTCCTAGCTAATGCGTTCCCAAACTATCTGCTATCGGTCCCAATATCCGATGGTCGGATCTCGTTATCGGAACGTCTTGTTCATCGGAACTTGGCGAGTTCGCAACTCGTTAGCTGAGTTTACGACAATTACGGACAATGTGTTTCGGGAATCTTTGTCGGATTCGTTTTACTTTACTCGTTGAAGAAGGATATAAATGTATCTAAGTGAAAGGTTGGCCTTTTGGAAAAACTCAGAGTCATACAGCGGGCAATGGTGAGAGCTATGCTCGGAGTTTCTTTGCGCGATAGAATTCAGAACGTGGATATTCGCCAAAGAACCAGAGTCACCGACATAGCTGTTAAAATTTGCAAGTTGAAGTGGCAATGGGCAGACCACATCGCTCGAAGAACCGATAACCGAAATGGGGAAGAAAGGTTCTGGAGTGGAGACCACGAACCGGAAGACGCAGCGTAGGTAGGCCTCCCACTAGATCGACTACCACTTAGATGGTCCACTGGACCGACGACATTGTGAGAGTCGCGGACATCCAGAGGACGCAAAAGGCAGGCTGGCGTTCAGTGTGGAGGTTAAAGGGGGAGGCCTATGTTCAGCAGTGAACGTCTTCTGGCTGATGATGAAGTAAAAGGTAGTAGGTAACTAATACCGGTATCCAACAGATGACCGAGTTAAAAGTGTAACAGAACTTGACGATCTGGTTTTATTACCTACCAGCTGTACCCGCAACTTTTTTTGCATGAACTTTAAAATAGCCCCTGCAGATGGAGTCGCCGCAAATTGCATTAAAATACATAGACATCGTTTATTTGTCATGGCGAAGGCTCACAGGGAGCTCTACACGCTTCAACTACCTACCTATTTAAACCAGGGTAGATAATTTTTGAAACATAATTTTTACAGTAGCATGAAACCCATAAAACAGGAGATATTTCTGACAAGAATAATTACAGGCCTATCTCACTAGCAACAACAGCACCTAAAGTACTTGACAGTTTAGTGGTCAACTCACTAAGAACATTACTTTGAATGATGCTCAATTCGGGTTTCAGCCTAATGTGTCCACTGAAAGTGCTATACTGGTCCTTAAGCATACTGTTGAGTATTACACTAAAAGAAAGACTTCAGTGTATGCTTGCTTTTTAGATTTTTCCAAGGCATTTGATCGCGTCTCATATAGGCTCCTGTGGGAGAAATTAGAAGGAAAACTAAAGATAAGATAAAGATAAATAAGATAAAGATAAATTTATTCACACAAAAAGGAAACTTACCTACATAGAAAGAGCAACTAATTATTAGACAAATCTCTTACAATTAAGAGTAGTTTAGTAAGCATCGTATGTGTTTGGTCGGTCAGCTCCAAACTAAGCACGCGGCTTGTGTTTTGGAGCTCGAGTGCGAAGTTACCTTAGGGGTTGACTACTACTACCCATAGAGCTAGTAAATGCCTGATAGAATCCTGAGCACGATTTCCGATAAATATGATAGTCCTATAATACAGTATTGGATAAAAACTATTATTTGATTTATTTTTTGCTAATTGTCTATGTACGGAGCTAGATGTAATTTCTTGCCTTATTGTAATTGTCATTTTATTTTAGTGTTAGCCTACTTATGTTTCTACGTGTTTAACTATTATGGATCTTGGATATGAAATAAAGATATATTATTATTATTTCATAAAATTCACGGGTTTGACCCGGTCATTTGTTAGGCATTGGTGGAGTCGAAACCAACACCAAGAGGCCCTGTTGAATAAAAAATACAATTTCTATGGAATGTGTATAAAATGGAATGTAAAACTATTGTACAGTATGGGATAAAAAATAAAAAACAGGGCTATTGAGTTGAACTATTTGTGGGTAGTTGAACTGATCTATGGGATGAGAAACGGCACCTGACTTATCCTGTCTCATCTCAAAATATATTTAGGCAGGTGATGACTTGCCACCCACTAAATGGGCCCCCCATAGAGGCTGCCGCATCTTGGCACCGGAGGGGAAACATTGGCGTGGGTGGCTTAGGGTGTCGAGAGGTGTGCTGCACTTTCACTAAGAGCTACTCGCGGCGTTATGCCCTTTAACACTTCCACCCTGGAGCTTAGGTTCTTAGCTCTTGCGGTTTCCACCCCCAGACGGCCGGTTAAGGCAAGCCAGGGGTCAGGGTCTCTGGGGTTTTAGACCCATGGAATCGGGGTACGCGGTGTCGCCACTCACCGACGGCTCGCCATAAAGCCGCCCCTGCGTTTTTATATTATTATTATTATTATTGGAAAAGGAAGAGAATATAACAAAAATTAAAGGAAAGTAATTTACGGGCGATCTGAGGTCGGTAAGTAGAGGGGAGAGGAGGAGAGCATTTTCTGAGAACATTTACTAAAGAAATGTATTTTTTATATACCATCAGAAAGAAGAGATTTCAACGAACAAAAAGCCCACCAACTTTTTAAAAAAAGCTGATATTTTGAAGTGAGAATTTTCGATTGAAAATTAGGGTGCTCTTTCGATATTAAGACAAAATAAGGTAAAAAAAAAATTGAAAAGAAAAAATTACTGTGTTTGTGACATAAAAAGGTAAGTTTTCACCAATTTTTTTTTTTGTAAAAGATAAAATAAAAAACCAAAACCTTGGTTTTTTGAAAAAAGTGTAGACAAAAGTTGTAGATCTTTTTATTCGCTTCCTTTTCCAATGGGTATTATCCTAAAAAAAATTTTTTACACTTTTTTACCATTTCTCCACTTCTGCACTGGTCTAATTTTTATATGATTTTCATTAAAAATAAACATTCAAGCTTATTACAAAGCCAAGTTTTGATTATTTTGGGGCGTCATAAAATATGTAATGCTTCAAAAGCTGTTCAAAAGGGTTTCAAAAGCGTAGGCCGTAGGGGTTAGCAGAAACGTTTGAGACCCGTAAAGTGTAATAAATAGGAATCATGCTATTTACTGGTAGATATGGCTCGCATTACGCAATTATGTTTAGACTACGCGATGCGCCTTGACCCCGCTGCACGGCATATCGGCTTCCGATCTGAAAAACATACAAAGCTGAAGTTACTGATAGAGGCAGATATATACTATAGCAACCAGAAAAAACTAGCATAATCACATAATTATTATTAAATTTTTATCCGCAGCGATAAGAAAAACCAATAACGGCTTTAAAAAAACAATGTGTGATAACTAACTATAGTTCGCTGGTGATAACCGATGAGTGATGAGATAATGGCCCAGCGATAGCATGTGAGCTTTACTAGCTTACGGCATCCGGTTCGATCCTCGACCCTGCTTCAAATAAATTAAGTGTCGATGCTATCGCTCAAAAACAGTGAAGGAAAACATCGTGAGGAAACCGGTATGTACAAGAACCTCAAAACTTCAAATATCATAAAAGTTATGCCTCAAATGGTTATAATATTGTTTAGATGCATTGAGCGGAATGAACGATGGTAGTTAAACGGTAGCAATTGCGCTTTACAATCTGACAGCACCCGGTTCGATTCTCGGCCTTGCACCAATCACTTATTTAATAATTTACAAAAAGTATGTGCAGTTTCGATGGCATCGCTCAAAAACGGTGAAGGACCTACAAGAACCTCAAAAGTTGGAGATGTATGATATTCACCAACATGCACTGGGCCATGTTTGGTGGATTAGGGCCTATCCTGTCTCTCTGAGAGAACGCCTGTGTCCCAGCAGTGGGAACATGATAGGCTGGTAATGATATGGAGAACAGCGGAGTGGTGCATAATCGGTGAAATACTTACAATGTATTGTCGTTCAGAATCACTCGAAGAAGCGATAACCGATGGGGAAGGCAGGTTCTTGAGTGGAGACCACGAACCGGAAGATGCAGCTTAGGTAGACCTCCCAATAGATGGACCGACGACATTGTGAGAGTCACGGGCATCCAGTGGATGCAAAAGGCAGGCTGTCGTTCAGTGTGGAGGTTAAAGGGGGAGGCCTATGTTCAGCAGTGGATTTTTCTGGCTGATGATGATGATTGTCGTTCCACCTTTCGAATCTGCGATTTAATGATATTACGAACAAAATTACATTTGTAAAAGGTGTGAAAATAGAGATAAACTCTTCACAAATATTATTCAATTCGAATATCTATTATTAAACAAAAATAACTTTATTGATAACTCCACATACTTCGACTGCAAGGTCACTAGTTTTATAGTTTTAATTATCTACATTTATACCTTAAGTACCTTAATTAAATAATATTTACGACTAGTGAAGTACTTGCGTAGTGATAAATTGAAACATTGTAGTTGACAAAAATTATTAATGAAATTTCATATCTACATAGGTAACTACAGCAAAGGTGCTCAACCAATTTTACAGGTGGGTCGTAATTTTGATTTCGTGTATGCGGACCGGCTGTTTTATACCAAGCATTTTGCGATACCCTAACAGGGTCATATGTATCCCCACAATCCCCAGATAATTCGTCACATCATCATAATCATCACCAGCCATAAGACGTCCACTGCTGAATATGAAATATATTTCACAATGAGTTACGAGTAATTTATCTATTTGTGTTTGCTATTGCATCGGTTATTAATTGGTAGTTAGTATGCATTACCATAAACAAGCGTACAGAAACTTTAAACACTTCACAGAACAACTTGCTTTGGCAGCCCTAGCGCTCGGGTTGCACGTAGGTTATTAAAATCAAGGTCAGCCAAAGTCGGCCGTCTGTACTTATTTATTTTGTGGTGCTGCTTCATACGAATACGAATCTTAGGTAACGAATACGTACGGTAGGTACGTTAACGTATAGGTAATCGCAATTGGCAAACTCCTCATTTGTTTTAATGACAGGCAAGACACATGAGAAAGAAATAACTTAAAAGGCGAGTTACTAGATTCGGCAACGTAGTTGTGATGCCTCTGCGCCAATGACGTAGGCTTGTGTCACCCACGTGACCTTTGTGTCTCAGAATGCCAAACCTGGCGAAATATTATTAAATCATAGACTATACGACCTGTAAATTCAAGCATTCCACACTGAACGACAGCCTGCCACCTGCATCCACTGGATGTCAGCGACTCTCACAATGTCGTCGGTCCATCTAGTGGGAGGCCTCCCTACGCCACGTCTTCCGGTTCGTGGTCTCCACTCCAGAACCTTTCTTCCCCATCGGTTATCGGTTCTTCGAGCGATGTGGCCTGCCCATTGCCACTTCAACTTGCAAATTCTAACAGCTGGTGTGGTCAACATAGGTGTAATGGTCAACAACTTCGAGAGTATCGTTCCCAACAACTACCGGCACGGGTTCAACATGGACATTGGACATAATTTTTGTCTTGTCCATGTTCATTTTAAGACCCACCTGTTGGGAAAGGCTACTGAGGTCGCTGAGCATCGTATTGAGATCCTCCAGCGACTCTGCCATGATGACTATATCATCGGCAAAACGAAGGTGAGTGATGTATTCGCCATTGACGTTGATGCCGAATCCGTTCCAGTCCAAGAGCTTGAAAATGTCCTCCAATGCGTTCGTGAACAGTTTCGGATAGATAACATCTCCCTGTCTCACGCCTTTCTGCAGTTGGATTGGTTCCGTGCTCTCGTCCTGTAATCGACATGGTGGCATTTCTATACAGACACTTCATCACTTCGATATACCTATAGCCGATATGACAACGCTGGAGGGACTGCAATACTGCCCAGGTCTCGATTGAATCGAAGGCTTTTTCGTAGTCCACAAACACTAGGCATAAAGGCCTTAGTCGTCTGTAAAATATGGCGGAGCACGTGAATGTGGTCTACGGTGCTCCAGCCTTTACGGAAACCGGCTTGTTCGGGGGTCTCGAGTCATCAAACCTGCTTTCGAGACGGTTCGTAATGACTCTGGAGAACAGCTTGTACACATGGCTTAGAAGTGAGATGGGTCTATAATTCTTCAATAAGGTGTTATCACCTTTAAATTAATAAATATTGTATTTTGTGGTAGTACGAAACCCTCAGTGCGCAAGCCTGACTTTTATTTAAAATATAATTTATTGCAGTGTATTGTATCGCGTCTACCACGTATAGCTTTGGTTCAAGTCAATGTGCAGGTCAGTCAGAGATGATAGTTGGATGGTCTATGGGACATGATGGATTGATGATAATCATGGCTGTTACAAAAACAAAATCAAACAAGTAACAATATCTACCGTAACGACATCTCGTCTCGTCTGGTCAGTAATAATAGTTTTGGTAACAGACTACATCTCGGCAATAACTCGAAGCTACCTAATCGAAATTCGACCGCAGCCCGCCCGCCCGCTTGGGAGGTACCTACCTTGGACCTATTAACCACTGAACGCGAAACGCAACAATCATACTAATATTATAAATGTGAAAAGTTTGCTGGTTTGTTTGTTCCTCTTTCACACAGCAACAGAGCAACGGATCGACTTGATTTTTTACACGGGTTCAAGGTCTGGAGAGTGACGTAGGCTTGAGTGACTTTTCATCATCATCATCACTATTTTTCGTCACTACGCGTGTGAAACCGCGGAGCGCAGCTAGTAACCTATATATTTTTGCACCTACACTTTCGACCTATTTAATTGCGTTTTCTTTCTAGCATGTTTTTTTCTTTGGTCTTTGGCGCGGTGTGGCCTGCGTCGTTGTTCAGGGAAGATAAGGGAAATGCTCCAAGCATTTCCTGGGAGTATTGCCGCAAGTAAAGTGCTAGTGAGGTGCTAGGCTCTGACAACCAAAACTTTTTTTTGTTTAAAGTAGAACGGCTGTCATGCCATTTTTGTAAGATTTTGTAAGAATTTATTAGTACTTTGTCCTTTAGTTTATTCATCTAAGAAGTGTGCCCGAGCAGTTTTTACAAAGTGGATAAGTTAAATTGATATCTGAGACTGAGCTAAGCTTACAGAGAAACCGGGTTTGTGGTATTTGTAAAGTTATATTGCACTAATATTGTTCAGTTTAAGACATTTCGCGTGATTGTTTTGAGGTTTTTGGTAAAGAATAAACATTTAGATAGTACATTACTGCAGAGGCGAGCTTCATGGGAACCGATGGGTTAGTTTTTTTTTTGTTTATGCCATCGATAGCAAACAAACAAACTGGTCGCCACCTGATGGTAAGCAGTCACCGTCGCCTATATTTGATATTGGATACTTATAACACCAGAGGCATCATAAATACGTTCATAGGTATATATAGAAGCATCACAAATAATGTTTTTGAGTTTTTTATTTATTTATTTAAAACACATAATACCTACGGTACATTTCATGTTAGTGACTTGTCTTAAAACCTATGTTAGATTTATCCAGACAACTGGTTATCTGAACGTTTTTTTACATACATTGCACACAACGATGCGCACGAATGCACAAAACTGCTGTTGTATATTGGCATAAGCGTATCGCTGAGTAAAGTCAAGTGGAGACCACGGACAGGAAGACGCAGCGTAAACAGGTCTCCCTCTAGATTGTGAGAGAGAACGACATTGTGAGAGTTGCGGGCATCCAGTGGATGCAGACGGCAGGCTGTCATTCAGTGTGGAGTTTTATGGGGCACGCTTAAGACTTGGACGTCATCGGGCTGATGATGAAGATGATGATGTTGATGAGGGGCAAGCTACTGAAGCTTTTATGCATGAACGTGAGCAGAGGTGTACCTATATGAGGCCAGCATAAGTGAAACGATGCTCGATTACCACCAGGACTCGTACAGTGCTTTTACTTTACGTTGGGTTGATATTTACGTTGAAATGAGCACAAATATTCTATCCTCGGATCGCCGAGGACGCGCTGGGAAACCTGCGCAGGCATCAGCAAGCTGCTGAGCTTCCTGGAGGAAACCAGGTGGCTGAATTAGCTGCAGCCGGCAACGCAAAATGGGTAAATGAATGGCCTAGTTGCGGATAATACCCGATACACAAATAACAAGTAAGATCATACATATTTTCGGGTACCTTTCGAATTGAATTAAAACATTGCCTAGCAATGAAAATTCCAAATAAAAAACACTCCAGATGCCTGCAGCTTGCACTATGCTTACTTGCACTTGCACTATACTTGCCAATCATAGGACGCCATCTAGAAATAATTACAAGCTTTTATTGAACTTGCCCTGTTAGTTTGTATGTATATGTGTGTGGACCAATAGTGCAGCTGAATTTTTGCACAGATTTAAAAACAGTTATCCCCAAACGATTGACCTGCAATTTTTCATATGTGTTTAGTTTGGATGATAATGCATGATAAATGGTAATGCATGGTTAAGCTATACAATACAGAACCTGAATATTCTATAGATATTTCTATTTATTAGAATCAGAACGCCAAAAATTCAGATATCTTTGCTTTTTTCGAAAAAATAATTACGTGAGCCGTGGGCCCTTAATGTCGAGAACCTTAAAGTAAAATTTTCGTAGAAGTGGATTTTTCAAATTCATCGTCATCATCATAATTTCAGCCGTATGACGTCCACTGCTGGACATAAGCCTCCCCCATCAATCTCCGGAAGGGCCGGTTGGAAGCAGCCTGCATCCAGCGTTTCCGAACACATTCATTATCATGTTTAAGAAAATAACGTAACACAACGCATGTAATGTAGGAAATAGTCGAGTAGGTATTATTATTAAACCAGCTATTATTTTTCCAGGAAATGAGAGAAAACTGGACACGAACGCTTCTTATCACTTACTCTGCCCAAACAAGTCGAAGTGAATATTTCATCACGAAATAAGCCAAACGAACCAATCATCATAAAGCCCTACATTCACAGTCCCATCTCTGCCCTTTTCCTAAAGCTTTACATTCATTTGGGGATAAACGCTTCCGAAGATATTTCACCAGCGAGCTTTTCAAATAATAAACAATATTACTGGCTAGCCTTAGAAATCTTAGAATAATATTATAAGTGGCCAGCAGCACAGAAAAGATTTTTTTTATTTGTTTAATTTAGAACGGCTGTCAAGGCATTTTTGTAAGAAATTTGTTGTAGCCAAGGACCTATGACAATAGGTAAAACGTCCTTGGTTGTAGCCAGTTGCACCCATATAAACGAAACGTCAGTCATTCGAAATCAGTTAACAACTGTGATACGGACAAAGAACTTTGAGACCTAACCCAAAAAGGTAGGGTTCTTTGGATGCGGAGTTCGACGCGTTGATCTAAATAAGAATTTTCAAGCAAAGTTCTGTCATAATAATTATATGCTTAATTTTAAATAAAGAATAAAGAATAATGCCTGGCGACAGATTTTCCTTTTCATTTTCATTCTATTTACTTCTCTTTTCTGTGGCTAGCTGTGCCCCACGGCTTCACCCTAAAGTCCTCTATTCTAATCCTATTCCGGACGGATCTTTTCCCGGACGGATCTTTTTTTTTTTTTCTCGGAGAAAAGATCCGTCCTAAAAATCCTTGAATTGAGTATAGACAAACTTACACGCTTTTGAATTTGTTATATTGTAAAAACGGTAATACGTACAAGCGTCAAACTTGGCATGATCATAGTAGACATTTTAAAGTAAAGTAAAACAACAAAAATAATAAATAAATACTGGCCAAGTGCGAGTCGGTGACAAATTTCTGTTCACCATCAAGTTAAGCAACGTCGGGTGCGGTCGGTACTTGCATGGGTGACCGTATGGCGTTATCTTTTTGCACTACTATTTTGTAAAAAATTAAGGAAATCGTGTTTATCTCTTTGAGAAAGCAGCCAAATTGAAAGAGATAATTTATTTTTATGTTGATTTTTTTGTATTTTATGTGCTGGTTTGAAATCCTCAAAGCTCGAGCCTGACTATCACTTGGCCGGTTTATTCAATTAAAGTTTAATTTAGTGTTTAATTATTAAACACTAAATTAACTAACCTGCAATGCTAGTCTAAGTGTGAATATAAGCTATTTGTCACGCTTGTCGGCTCTCATGTAGATAAATAAATAAATAAATATTGGGTGACTTTGGGAGATGGACGTGGAGGTAACAGAGACAAAAAACGATAATTTAACCAAGCGTCATTGGACAAAAACAATGTCAATTGTTCTAGAGTCAGCTTGTAGTAACTTTTCTTCCAAATATATGCAGATATCGTGCGATGTTGCCAAAAAAAGTTGGCCATCACGGGACGCCCGGCAGATGTGACACAAATGACGGCATAAGAGAGCGAAATAATATTTGCCATCACGGCATACGAGTTGGTTTTACTGCTAAGGCGCGCCAATAGATGTTTACATCAAAAACTTCTTTGTACTATCATTATCATCTACAGCCTTGATATAAATATGTAGCTAACCCGACAGACGTTGTCCTGTTTTAGTTATAAATGTCCAAAAATTAAAATAAAACTGCTCTCTGGTAATTTTATTATGGAAACTGACGTGGTTTTCACAAATTTTATCAATATATTTATATGTTTTTTTTTTTAAATCTTACGTGACTTATTCCCGTATAATATAAATAAAATGCTCTCTGGTAAATTCACATTCAACCAAACCGCGAACTGTCAAACGCGTGAAGTAAAAATCGTCGTTAAGTTTTCTGTTTTTTTTTTTAATTTCTGTGCAATTTTCTTAATTTTTCTTTCCTACCTAAAATTATGAGAAAACGTTTAAAAAAATTAATGAAATCGGTAAAGTCGTTCTAAAGTCGTTGGCGTGACCAAGGTAAATATGGATATATTTTGATATATATAGATTATCTATAGCATCTATATAAGCTAAAAACTTGAATCTATAACTAGCAGGTAAACAAGTTGCTCGTTTCTCTACTCCATCGTTAAAAACTTTTTCACAAGTCTTGCTCGTTTGTGAATACACAACTTTATAACTTTCCTCAGAAATCAATAACGCGAACGGCACTATAGTTACAAATCAACGAACTGGTAATGTCGCTGACCGTAACTACGAATCGATGTTTATTGGAAACTCGATGTCCCAGAATCGGAGAATATATGAAAATGGTTCCGTACAGAATATTCGGGCCGGCTATTCTTGCGTGCAATAGTTTCTATGTCCCTATCGCACATCATCATTATTTCAGTCATAGGATATCCACTGCTGGACATAAACCTCCTGCATAGATTTCCGCAAAAGAGCCGGTTGGAAGCGGCCTGTATCTAGCGTTTTCCTGCGTTGTCTTTTCGTCTGTCATCTTGTGGGTGTCCTACGCTGCTCTTACCGGTACGTGGTTTCCATTTGAGAACCTTCCGGCTCCATCGGCCATCTGTTCTGCGTGCTATGTGCCCTGTCTACTGCCACTTCAACTTGCTAATCCGGTGGGCTATGTCGGTAACTTTCGTTCGTTTACGGATCTTCCTATCGCACATACGTGAATTTAAATCAGAGTAACAGACAATAAAATGTTTTTTTTTTGACAATATGGCAATAAAGCAGGCCCTTAAGCAGTATTAGCCCAGGGGATTATTTTGGAGTTCGATGGGGGAGGCGTATATCCACTAGTAGATGGCGGAAATGAAGACGATGATGACAATAGATAAATAGAAATAGTCGCGGCGACAACTGGAGACCACAAGTCAGAAAATGTATCGTATAGGTCGCCCTGGGAACCCCATTGATACACGAAGGCCATGTATTTTATGTGGTGGACTAGAACCCTCAGTGCACGAGCCCGTCTTGCACTTGGCTGGTTTCATCAATTAAAAACTAAATTAACTAACCTGCTATCCTAGTCTAAGTGTGATTACTGGCTATGTCACGCTTTTCACTCTCATGGAGATGGATGTGGAGGGAACAGAGACAAAAAAATATAATTTTACCAAGCGTCATTGGACAAAAACAATGTCAATTGTTCTAGAGCACAGAAAAGAGAAGTAAATAGAAAGGAAATAAGAAGGAAAATCTGTTACCAGACATTATGAGTTACATGGCATTATGAATGAACCTTGATTGAACATTCTTATTTAGATCAACGCGTCGAACTCTTGATACAGAATGATGACCTTGATGATACGAAAAGACGAAGATCGGACTGTATGGCTTGCCTTGACACAAGCTTTTGTCCAGCAGTGGCCTAAGATTGTTTAACCTGTGGTTCTCATCTTTGAACGTTACCAAAAAGGATCCCTATTTACGTGTCCGGCCACGGGACAGATAATGTGAAAAGGAATCTGTGAAATATTGGAATGTGTTAAGTTGAATTATGGGAAAGGGCGGTCCAATTTAGTTTGAAAAGTACCAAATGTAGTTAAGAAATAGTAAACTGGCAATCCTACGTATAAATTTTATTTTACACTATATAGCTTTGACCCTCAGTATTCTCATTTATTCCGGGAATTATATTAAAAAAAAATATTTCCTAAATATTTTGAACTGTTAACCTTGTTAATAGACCGTAGCATATTTTTCAAAAGTAGACAGTCATTTTGTATCTTAAAAAATATCAAATGCGCGAGCGAGACAATCGCTGCACATGGTATTCTAGCCCTTAAAATTTATTTAAAAAAATTAAAATTAATTACATAATAATATCCACAATAGAACCACCAACCCGCACTGGGCCAGCGTGGTGGATATGGCCCAATCACCCTTTCGGGGGTAGGCTAAAAGTCCAGCAGTGGACTGTTAAAGGGCTGATTATTATGATGATGACATAATAATATTTCAGAAATATAATTATACTGTTCCAGCGGAATAGAGGATAAAGTCGCGCGGTACTACTTGCCCCTAATTTACACCAAATCCTTTTCCACCTCTAACAATCGTTTAGCAATCCAACTAGCTGTTTAGATAGAACCGTGTAAAGCTGTACAATAATCTTTGATCCCGGTTTAAATTAATTTACACCCACGCGGTATACCGCCTCCAGGCAAGATGTTGCTTCTTATAAAGGCTAAAGCTGACGTTCCAATAAAAAATCTGAGCTTACATAAAGAAGAATTTCGCATCAGGCAAAAAAAATATTACTATTATGATCTGATAGAACAGAAAAAAATTGTACTAATAAATTGATTCTTTTTGACATCCGATAAAAGAGCTGACATTCTAATGACTGTACAGCTATACTTGAATCCCACAGAAAAGTTAAACGAATTTTTTTTTCTCTTATGTGATCGTAGCTTTACCTAGTCTGTGCTTGAATCATCTGAACACAGAATCATCAAGTCACGTTTCAAAATATAATTAAAAATTTAAGTAGCTTATGGCTTTAATTGAAATCGTGTTTATTTCTTAGAGAAAACAGCCAAATTAAAAGAGATAATTTAGTTTTATGTTGATTTTTTTGTATTTTATGTGCTGGTTCGGAATCCTCAAAGCGCGAGCCTGAATCTCACTTGGCCGGTTTATTCAATTAAAGTTTAATTTAGTGTTTAATTCGTGATCGTAGCTTTACCTAGTCTGTGCTAGAATCATCTGAACACTGAATCATCAAGTCACCTTTCAAACAAACCAAAAACTAAATCAAAATCGGATCAGCCGTTTGGGAGCTACAGACATACAGAAAGAAACGTTAAACTTATAACACACATACATCATCATCAGCCAGAAGACGTCCACTGCTGAACATAGGCCTCCCTCCCCTTTTAACCTCCACTCCGAACGACAGCCTGCCACCTGCATCCACTGGATGTCAGCGACTCTCACAATGTCGTTGGTCCATCTAGTGGGTAGCCTACCAATGCTGCGTCTTCCGGTTCGTGGTCTCCACTCAAGAACCTTTATTCCCCATCGGTTATCGGTTTTTTGAGCGATGTGGATTTATACATGTACTATTATTTATTCAGTGCTTGCGGTCCTGCTCGCATAGTAATGCGACGCGGATTTTATAATCATCTATTATTATCTCTGTGAAAGCTTGGAGTGGAACCCCAGTATCAAGACTGCTGGCGGTTACGCAGCCGATGAATATTCAACGATCCTCAATACGCGCGCTCAAACCATTTGCAAAGAAAAAACACTTTTTCAAAGTTTCCTTCAGGTAGTGAAACCTAAAATTATTTCTATTGCACTTTGCAATTTCCTATATACTTACTCATAGATTCCGGGGACACTGAGTTGAGTTTCATTTTTAGCATTCACAATCATCATCATAATCAACCTTTTAACAGTCCACTGCTGAACTTTTAGCCTACCCCGAAAGGGTGATTGGGCCATATCCACCACGCTGGCCCAGTGCGGGTTGGTGGATTCACATACGCTATTATTGAATTCCTTCTACGTACGTATGCAGGTTTCCTCACGATATTTTCCTTCACCGAAAAGCCAGTGGTATGAAAATCCGTACCTAAGCTCCAAAGAGCTCTTTGGTACGGGCCCGGGGCTTAAACCCGCGACCTCACGCTTTTAAGTCTAGCGGTCTCCCAAATGGGCTACCACGGCTTTCATTCAGCATTCACAATACTAACATGCAATTGACCAGCATGGTGGATGCCCCATTCTCTCTTTCTTTCTCTCTGTGAGAGAAGACATATGTTCCATCAGTGGAAACATGATAATGGTGATGATGAGGTGGAACTAAAATTTTCAAGGTACGTACCTGAACTGGCCACTGACTTGGTACCAAACCTGACTTACCACTAACGTGGTACCAAACCTCACTGGCCACTGACTTGGTACCAAACCTGAATGACCACTGACGTGGTACCAATCCTGACTTGCCACTGAATGCCTAGATGCCATTACATCAGGAATTCCGAACAGAAAGAATGGAATATTATTCTCGGAACGCGTCATTAGAGACTAAAGAGAGGCGCGACGCTAATTAGGCCGTCTTTGTTACGCACAGGGGCGTGTCTAGGAACATTTGAGAGAGGGCAGTTGTGTATTTTTCTGGGTGTTATTTATTTGAACAAAGAACTTATTATGAAAGGGGGGGGGGGGTAAGCCGAAGGGGGTTTGTTGTACTCATCATTATGAACAACTTTTACTATAGGAACAAACCTGTAACCTGTAAAAATCAGCAATCAAAAAAATCTGCTGTTTAATACATTTTGTTAAATTTCAATGACCGTTTAGTAAGAAACAGCTAATATTTTTTCACGAACTCAGGGCTGGTCCCATACTAAAAGTTTCTTGTAACCCTGTATAAATTATTTCTTGTTTTCGCGATTATTACACAATGGACATTGAAATTAAATAAATTATGGCAAAACGCTTTACACTCACGTTATTTTTAGGGTTCCGTACTTCAAAAGGAAAAAACGGAACCCTTATAGGATTAGATTGTTTTCCGTCTGTCAAGACCTTTTTTCTCAGGAGCGTGTAAAGGTATCAAGTTGAAATTTATATCAAATAACCAAAGCTGCTGTTTCTTTCAGCTAAAAATCAAATTTTAAGTCAACGTGATCAAAAGATATTAAGACCGTTTATGTCGCATATTTTCGCATATTTTGCGATTTCAATCGTAATTATGTATGTATATCAGTCTCTGCAGTCATATTACAAGCTCTGCTAGCAGTTTTGGGTCAGATGACCGTGTGTGCAAAAATGTTCCGTATTTTTTTTTTTATATGATTTTTTTTTAATTTAATTAGGTGAGCAGTTACTGTAGGGTAACCGCTACTTGTCTTATAATATATCTTAATGTATATCCTACATGCTCTACATCAAAGCTCTCTTGATCCGGCCCTGAACAACTGGGATGGATTGTGATCAATTAAAACCAGATACCTTGAATTGTACAAAATTATCTAATTAGCCCGCTTTCGTCGTCCCTTTCAACGAACGCCAGAGGGATTTAAAATAGATGTTCAACTGAGATTCGACGGCGACAAAGATGTTTTAATTCAAAATTATGGTAAGGCATTTCAAGTGGCCGCCTGACCTAAATACCAACCCTCAAGTCAACAAGTAATTATATTATAAGATAAACAAAAAACTCGACTGCAAAATGTAGCGAGATAAAGACGAATCTAAGGGTCAGCGCTAACTGAAGAGTCGAGCGTGGCAGTGTAAAGGTAAACTCTTAAAAAAAATAGTGCGTGGAGTCCCTCCGCGCGGATGAAGTTAAACTCTCGCTCTGTCTCTTTCTTCATGGTTACTTCATGGCAAGGATGACTGAATGTCATCTAGATGTTTGTCATAATTATGTCTCTTTCTATTCCCCCTCCATGGTAGCGTTAAAAGTTTAACGCAACCTTGTTGCAAATCGCATAGGAAGTATAACTTCAAAAAATTGGTATGCATGGAAGTGATGAGAATTTAGATTTAAAAAACTTTATCTAACCACAAAGACTTTGTCACTTTCTTTGTTTGTCACTCATGTGTCTGTCAAAATTATTTAAGTGTTCGTCTTTGCATGCATGGTATATAATATAGGTACTCCGCTCTCCGCTTTTGTTTCCTTGGATCATGGTAGCATGCACATAAATAAATATGAATTTAATTCATAAATAAATCCCGATCCGACTCGTGCATAGGAAATACTCAGTTGCAAGGAGTAGAATAGGAAATACTCAGTTTTTGGTACAGGCGCCGGTTACCAGAGGCACACACACAACGATCCCGCCGGCGGGATCGTAGACCCCCAGGATCTGTTAGAAGATCGGTTAGATTCTCGCCAAATAATCAATCAGTTCAACAAACCGCTAGGGCTTCAGAGCTTACCCCCTCTGGGGTGCCTGGGCAAGTCTGATCCCCACTCCCAGCGACGGCCCAAGCCGAGGTTCGTACCTTCGAGGTGCCCTTGAGCTGGTCGCCTTAAACTTAAACCATCAAGTTATGCCGTACGCCCTCTGCATTCGCTAAGTAGTCCGGTCAAGCTGTAGAGGCCGTAAGGCCAACAGCGTAAGTCCACGTAAAAAAAAAACATAAATTAATGCTGAGTTTTTGTTACGTACGAAAGGTCACGGTATATAAGAATTTATGTATTTCATTTAACTTTTACAGCCTAATGCAACTATCAGAGCAAAAATCTTGCACCATGGATAATAAACTAGCCCCGTTGTTTCACCCGCGTAGTGGTGAAGAAAGG
The DNA here is from genome assembly GCA_932305915.1 of Agriopis marginaria. Classification (NCBI taxonomy): domain Eukaryota; kingdom Metazoa; phylum Arthropoda; class Insecta; order Lepidoptera; family Geometridae; genus Agriopis; species Agriopis marginaria. The sequence continues at coordinate 10,209,802 of OW029914.1, read as the reverse complement.
TGATGATAATGATGAAAAGTAGCCTATGTCACTCTCTAGCTCTTGAACCATACCCATGCAAAAAGTCAGGTCGATCCGTTGTTCCGTTGCAGCGTAAAAGAGGAACAAACATCCATATATCTATACAATATACATACAAACTTTCGCGTTTATAATATTAGTAGGATAGTAGAATTAAAATTCCAACCTGCACTCGATCCGACCAAGGGTGGATCCAAGGGGGCCCTAGGGACCCCCTGGGCTGGGGGTTTGGACCACTAATTACCTTATATAAAAATCAATTATAAAAATTTAAATATAACTTCTTATGACTTGACCACGACTATGGCACCAAAGCTGGATCCGCCCTTGGATCCGACCCTGCTACATTAAGCCAAAGGAAAATTAGAGGAATGGTAATCAGGCCAAAATCAATGAAACAATTTCCGATCCTGTTCTCAACTTTATTTGGCTTAACTTAGTTTATAATTTCTTCAGAATCAAGTAATTTGTAACATAACGCTGTAAGTTTAACGCCTACCTGAATTACAATAGCAAAGTGTAGGTGCTTTAATTGATGGGGTTATTGTTGTAGGCGTTTGAACAATTTGTTGTTCTAAGCTCGCCTTGACATATTACGCGCTAAAATTACTGAGGATAATGCTGTAAAATAATGTCTGTTCATTTTCTTTACCGAATCCTGAAGGGAATTTTAACAATTCGTCCCGTTTTTAAAGTGTTTTTGACCGATTACTCCGACATTTGTGAACTTATTTAAGAGTTACTATTTTATTATGTAGATGAAAACTCTCGAGGATGTCCCACGAAAATTTCATTCGGTTTATCTCTGTACTTTTTAACCAGCTCTTAAAATATTAAAAACTTTGTTCGAGCGCTGGTGATTTGGCAATGTCAATAATTTTGTTTGAACTCATTTTAGTCGTTATTAAATTAATAAAAATAATCTTCTTCTTAGTCGTTTCGCTCTTGGCAGAGCGGTCGTGGTCGTCATGAAGTAGTATTGGACGGGGCAGATAGGATGCGCTTCACGATGTCTCGCCATCTCTCTCTGCTGGAGGTCATCCTGCTGCACTCGTTTAAGGTTTAATAATAATAAATATATATTAAACAAACAATACATAATATGAAACAAAGCTGGATGCAGGCCGCTTCCAACTGGCCCTTTTGGAGATCGATGGGCCTATGGCAAGCATTGGACGTCCTATGGCTGAAATGATAATGATGATGATGAAACAAAGTACCAGTATTTTCATAAACAAATTACCAAGCCATAGGACGTCCGTCGTATGGCTGGAATGATGATGATGATTAAAAAAAGTCGTGTATGTTACACCATTTATAACTCAAGAATGGCTGGACCTATTTTGATGGTCTTTTATTACACCATTTAATTTCATAACTCAAGAATCAATCCAACCAGGATTGATTTTCATGATCTTTGATTTTTTGGATTCCTCTCCGCCTCGAATAGCAGAAGTATTAAAATATCGGAAAAAAATTATATACATACGTACAGTCTTATGTAAATTTTCATATTACATCATAGACAAAAAAAACATCTAAGTCAAAGGGGGTCGCTGTCGCTACCAAGGAAGGTTCCTTCAAGGAAGTAGGTATATAATGCGGGTGAAACAGCGGAGCGCAGCTAGTTATCTCTATCTCTTCTCTATCTTCTCTTCTCTTCTCTACATAGTATAAATTGAAGTCGCTTTCCGCGTCTGTCTGTCTGTATGGCCGCTAACTCCTCCTAAACCACGCAACGGATTTTGATGCGGTTTTCACCATCAGTTAGATACATTTTCAAGGAAGGTTTATATATATAACTAGCGACCCGCCCCGGCTTCGCACGTAAATTACACCCGTGCGAAGCCGCGCGGGCGGGTCGCTAGTAACATATAAAATGTCTAAACTAGTTCCCATTTTGATTTAGACACGTGTTTTATTTATTTAAATAAATGACAATTATTATTTTCTAATTCTCAGTTATTTACCCAAACTTCAGTCAATTGGCGTTATAGGCATCGCTCTGAAGCAATTTTCTAGCTATCTCAACAATCGCACCCTATGCGTTATTGATGGCCTCCAAAGTTGTGAAGAACACCTAAACTTCGGCGTCCCGCAAGGCAGCGTTACCGGCCCTTCGCCTCCCTTCGCTGTTTCTGATCTACATAAATGAAAATGGCGAAACATGTCCCTACCAAACTGTAAAATAGACACTTATCCTAACGATACAGCACTGTTCATGGCTGAAATTGGCAGGAGGTTCACATCCACTGTGAAAATGCTTTGCGAAGAGTAATAACTTGGCTAAGTAAAAATCTGCAACTCTTAACCTATCAAAAACCAAGATTATTACTTTTGCACCCAGCACCTCAATGCAGTCTACTTACTTACCGCACCATCGGTTAACAAGAGAGGTGACGGTCAAAGGCAAGCCTATTAAAAAAAAAAAAAACAAAAAAAAAAACTTGTTCCTAATAAACACAGTCATCTTATGCATGAAATAAGAAATAACACAATAATGTTAGTAAGTAAACGTAGATTAATCGATTAATCTAATCAACAAATAAAATTACAGACGATATCAATACATAAAACATCTCGTAAGTATACAGGGTTAAATAGAAAGGTAGTAATCAAAGATAATATAACCACTTGATCGCGCATGTAGTCAAAATTCCCTTTTGTAAAATGATGCCACGTCGGTCGCGGGGTGAAGCTTGTGATTGGAGAATCAAAAGTAATTAATTCAATTCGCGCCTAGGATTGGCTCGCTCGAAATAGGTTAGGTTGACATGTTAGAACCTTTGCCTCATGCGGGGTAAAGGATGAGCAGTCAAGTGGTTATATTGTCATTGGTAGTACTAAACTGAGATCGATTGTGTACCTATCATTATGAACTAGATAGGTACTTTTACAAATTTGTTTCGCGCTTCAGTTTTGTTCCTACCCTGAAGCGCAAAAAAAAACCAGCCATTTCATAGAAAAATTGCATTCACATTCAACAAAACAATTACCAAAGCCATATGGCCTCCTTTCGGCTTGGTACTACCGTTCGTGTAACCCTGTAGCTGTACCTTCACACAAAGTGTGAAAATATATGTTTTTCAGAATCCCTTTGTCGCGACGTTTGCTAAAATTGTATGGACATTGTATAATGATGCAAAATATAAAGAAAAAAGATTGAAGTCAAGCCTCAAAGCCATCAGTTTTGAAAAAAAAAGCCTGAAGTTATTTATGTATAATACACCTTCTTGATTTTATTTCTCAAGAGTTTCTAACAGAAAACTGTAACTTTACAGCAAAATAAATAGCAGGGTTAATTTAATTTCTACGAGCTAAATAAAGGTCTATTCAGTAACCGAATCTTCGAGAGTGGAATACTAAAGTTAAGTCTCAAAGAAAATGTGTCTAGTTCTCAAACGTGAGTCGGGTCCAAAAACACGTTGGGGTGGATTTACTACGTGCTATCGTGCCCTACAACTAAATCTGGAATTAGGTGGGGACTTTGGTTTTACTCCTGGAGGAGTTATCCTAGTCCTTTGGATGATTTTATAAATGTAGGTGATGAATAGACTACCGGACTGATTATATTTTATCGTCTTATAAAAAAGCTGACTATAAATAGGACTGAACACCGAAAACTATATTAAATTATGTTCAAAATTAAGGAAGATTTAAGCCTTTTAATGCATTGCTAGACAGAGAGCGCTATACTAACAAGCAAGTGACGTCACTTGTAAGTAGATACGCCATACAAACTCGGTAAATATCTAGAAGTGAAGGCGATTGATTACATGGTCGAATTTCGTAACATACAACTTCTGGAAGTTTTGTTGCAAGTAACAACTTCCTACAAGTGCACCTTGACAGGTATGTTGCAAGGCGTCTGGTAGTACTGGGGGCTTTCGTTTAACGTCGTCGCTCCTATCACGCTGCCGTTTGCCACAAGCAGTAGTCTGTAACATGAAATTAGTACGGTTTAAAAAACAAAAAAACGCATACGTATACGCCTTTGTGACTCTTTAATCAAACAAAAAGCACTCAAAGTCAAGGCGTGCGAAGCTGAGAGCGAAGCAGCCGTCTAGCCGGCAACATAGCCAATGTTGTTGTGACGTATAGCTGACGTCATGGTCAGTACATACCGCCTCTTCCTATGATGGCGCAGTAGTGATGTGACATCTGCGAGGCCCAGTTCGCCTGGGCGGGCGAAGCCGACCGCGAAGCGTCCGTCCAGCCGGCAACACAGCCAATGTTGTTGTGACGTATTGACGTCATGGTCAGTATACATACCTCCTCTTCCTATGATGGCGCAGTAGTGATGTGACATCTGCGAGGCCCAGTTCGCTTGGGCGGGCGAAGCCGACCGCGAAGCGTCCGTCCAGCCGGCAACACAGCCAATGTTGTTGTGACGTATTGACGTCATGGTCAGTATACATACCTCCTCTTCCTATGATGGCGCAGTAGTGATGTGACATCTGCGAGGCCCAGTTCGCCTGGGCGGGCGAAGCCGACCGCGAAGCGTCCGTCCAGCCGGCAACACAGCCAACGTTGCTGTAACGTATAGCTGACGTCATGGTCAGTACACATACCTCCTCTTTCTATGATGGCGCAGTAGTGATGTGACATCTGCGAAGCTCCGTTCGCCGCGGCGGGCGAAGCCAAGTGCGAGGCGACCGTCTGGCCGGCGGCGGACGCCTACATTGTGTACGCCGTTATTACAGGACACGCTCACTGTATACGCGTGGTTTGGCTGTCGGAGAAGAAAGGTAAAGTTTATAATACAAGTTTCCATCTAGTTACCAGTGAGCGATGGTGGCCGAGCGCAAAAGATCGAAGCTCATAGACTTTGAATAATGTAGTTATTCTAAACTCATAGATCGGTGGAAATCACACACGATGCGTTTTACGCGAACTTGTTTGCCTCACACCTGCAATTTGTGGAATGAGCTTCTCCCTTTTCCCTCCCTCCTGTAGCATTTTCGAGTAACTATAACATGGGTTTCTTTAAAAGGGCTGTTAATAGTGCACTTAAAGGTCGGCAACTTATCTGTGATGCCCCTGGTGTTGCAGGTATCCATAAGCGACGGTGCTCGCTTACCATCAGGCGGCCTGTCAGCTTATTTGCCACCTATGGCATAAAAAAGCATGTCATTGTGCGCTTTTCACCCGGTTCGATGCTCACAGCCCTGAACCAATGAGAATAGAACTTAATAATTAATGTGATATTTCGATGCCATCGCTCATAAACGGCGATGGACCAATCGTGTGGAAATAGTTATATCTAAGAACCTCAAAGTTCAATGACATGACATTCACCAACATGTACTGGGCCAGCATCAGCTGCAGCTAGGCCTCATTTGAGAGCCAGTTGCCATACCAGTCTACCACACAACGAAACAACAATTATAAGATATCAAGCCACGAACCTCATCGTCTTCTTTCTGCTCCGTACCTTTATACGAATTATATAGATCCGAATGAATAAATTGGATAATTATAATCGACAAAATGTATTATCGCAAAGAATCCTTATCAAGGTAATCTGTAATGCCAATCTTGTCGAGCTCGGCTCCAGTTTCGCCGCGACCCAATGAATATTCCTAATAAAGAGATGAGACATCAGAAAGGATAACGAAAACGCTGTTAAGGTAGAGCTGCACTAGGATGCGTAAGTAATCATCATCATCAGCCAGAAGACGTCCACTGCTGAACATAGGCCTCCCCTTTTAACCTCCACACTGAACGACAGCCTGCCTTTTAAATCCACTGGATGCCAGCGACTCACGCTCAGCGCTTTGACTTCACATTTATTGTGCTAACTGCTAGTCTGTGGAATGCGCTGCCTGAATGGGTGTTCCCCAAGAGTTACAATCTGGGTGTCTTCAAAAAAGCGAGTTGGTGGTAAAAGCAAACCTATTATTTATATTGTTAAAAAAAACTTCTTTGTTTGTCTCACCATATGCATCCAGCGTTGCCCTGCGGTTTCTTTAAGATCGTTTGTCCAACTTGTGGGTGGACGTCCTACACTGCGCTTATCGGTACATGGTCTCCATTCGAGAACCTTTTGGTCCTATCGCCATCTGTTATGCGTGATATGTGCCCTGCCCACTTGACTGACTTGGTGACTTTCGTTCGTCTACGGATCTCCTCATTTTTGATTCGATCTCGTAGAGAAATCCCGAGCATAGCCCTCTCCATAGCTCGTTGTGCGACTGAGTGAGTTGTAAGACGAGTGGCTTTATCCACCAGGGGCCTTACGGCTAACTGTTAACGCAGACTCGAATTAGCAGTTCGGAAAATCGCGCGAACGTGAACCCGAGATATGGTTTACAGTCGCGCTACTTTTCTTATATCCTAATGAGAATCGCTTCAAACAGGTAACCGTAAGGCCTCAGTGAAGGATACGCGTCGCATCTCTCCATGCAGCGTGTTATAGTGCCCATTTACCTTTATTCTCTAATGGTTCCGCATAATTTTACGGTAGATTACTTTTTAATAGACCTTCCAAAGTGGAAAGGCTTCCAACATGTCAGCGATGTGGCTGCGAGGGAAAGGTAAAAGGACCTTGTACTTATTTAGGTAATAGTGTAGGTATTTAAAACTTGCTACATTCCGGAATTTAATTTCGTCCCTCTAATTTTTGTATGTTTTTTTTTCTCCCAAGTACAGTAAAACCTATTTTGTGAGTTATTTTAAGATACAGTCTATCTAGAGTCAATCTTCGTGAGAGTCACGGGCATCCAGATCTGCATCCAAAGGGGAGGCCTATGTTCAGCAGTGGACGTCTTCTGGCTGATGATGATAATGATGATGACTGTATATCTTTACATATTTTAACGGCCTATTATCCGAGTCGCGTTGGCAACAAAACGCTCCCTCAGCCCCCGCCAAGCTATAGCGACGATGTATTTTGCCACCCAAGAGTCAGGACGCCCGCGGGGGGAGTACAACGACAAAAACGAACATAGGTCCGACCTCGATGACGCCTGGCGTGGTACTGAACGCGGTGCGCGCAAATTCTCGCGACCTTTTTACGCTTTTAATTTCACAAAAAAAAAACTATTCACTAACAAAAATCTATCCCAATATTTTTTTTAAAATAAAATTGCCTCTCAGTACATGCAATTTCCAGGTTGTTGCGAGCTTTCATTAGAGCATAAAACGAAAAAAATAAACTGAATCGACTTAGTTTCAGTTTTTTTTTTTTTTTGATCGAGGAATGTTTATTCTATCGTGTTTTGAACCAAATCATAAACTCAAACACAGATGTATCTGTGACATGTATTTTTTTCCAGCTCAAATATTGTAATTTAACTGAATAAAATTGATTTAAAACTGTCAAAGCTATAAGAGGCCGTTAAGTAATCTAGGATGAAGGATGTAATTCGATTTGACATCTGAATTTCAACACCAACATGAGCGAAATAAACAGAACGAAACGTAAAACTGTAGAGAGTTTTGGTGCCAACTTAAAAAACACATGACGCCTCATTTTCATTTTCCTAAACTGGTGTATTTTCGTGTGTCAATGTGTAATAATGGTGGATTATTATTAATTAAGTGTTCGTGAATCTACTGATAAAATGAAGTGAAACGTGCATTTTTATGTTGTTTTCAAAACTCCATAGAAGCCTCTTCAACTTCAACTCTTAGTTTGTGGCTCCCGTGAAGAATGAAGATTCTTCAACTTCGCCAATGTCCCGTAGATAGACTGTAAAACGCAATAGAAGCCTCTTGTCCACCACTTTATAGCATGACTTGGACTTGATCGTGACTTACTTTGCTTGACTCTGACTGTCACTATAATGAATGTCACTGTCTGTGAATTCAATGTACTATCAATGTGTAATTTATATTTAGTAAAAACTTGAACCCCACTAGATGGACCGACGACATTGTGAGAGTCGCGGGTATCCAGTGGATGCAAAAGGCAGGCTGTCGTTCAGTGTAGAGGTTAAAGGGGGAGGCCTATGTTCAGCAGTGGACGTCTTCTGGCTGATGATGATGATGATGAAAAACTTGAAAACCTTTCAATACCTGACACTGGCAGATGCATAAAACGTGCGTCGCCAAAATTATCTCATGAGGATTGTGGGGTTAATCGATTTCCCAAATCATTCTAACTTGCATTTATTATGTCTTATAGGGATTAATGTGGGATGAATAGATTTCCCAAAATCGTTAAAACTTACATTTATCATTTCTTACGCAAATTTAGAGTGACACTTCAATAAAAACTTCTTTGAAGGTAGCAAACAGTCTAGACTTATAAAGTTTGTCTTTAGATATATTTTTTTTATATATTATCTTAGTTTGTGAAGCTTCCAGACCGACACTAACTCACTTATGATCTTTAGACTAGATGCTCTAACCAAAATAGTGATACAGGGTTATACGAAACGTGTAATAAGCCGAAAAAACAATTGTACAATTATTTTTCTTAATTTAAATGTTCACAAAACTAGACATTTACATGAAGACTTTTATAATAAATAGGTTTAAAAAGACGAATGCATAATAATTATATACGCCCTTCTAGTTGTAAACACAGAATGTTAAAAAAAATTAGTTGTCCCATACAAAAATGTCGGTTACAATCATAGATTTTGTATTTGTTGACACTCAAAAAAATGTATAGAACTGCGGATATGTTTTAGTGATTTCAAAGTTGTTCTTATAGTAATATATGTTCATAATAATGAGTTCATATCGCTCGAAGAACCGAAAACCGATGGGGAAGAAAGGTTCTTGAGTGGAGACCACGAACCGGAAGACGCAGCGTAGGTGGACAGGACATCGTGAGAGTCGGGGACATCCAGTGGATGCAGATGGCAATTTCAGTTGAGTTCAGTGTGGCGTGTTAAGAGGGAGGACCATGTTCAGCTGTGGACGTTTATTGGCTGATGATTATAATGAATTATGAGTCCTCCTCTTTCTCTGAGAGAAGCTCTGTATTCTAGCAGTGGGAACGTCGTAGGTCATCGAGATGCAATACATAAATAGAGTCACAATCGTGCCAAAAAAATTACCGACTCAAAACTCGGCGCACGCTACGAATTGCGCAGACTTTTTGGTTAGTTACAAGGTAACTGCAATCCGAATACAACGTCGCGCGATGCCAAAACTACTATGGCATAGCGGACAACTAACGTTGAACACTATGCAAGCGACATAACGTCTAAATTGGAGTAAATGTGGCATTGTGAAGTATAGTTGATACAATGTATTTACAATGACGCTCGGACGTTCTTTGACTGTTTCCACTGAGAGATTGTGACTCTATAAGAATTGTATCTCGATGTCATAGGCTGATAATGATCATAATGAGTACCAAAACCACCATTTCCATGTAACCCTGTACACCTGAGTTTAGTATTCTACTCTAAGAATATGTGAAATGTTTTTTCATGCTTCAACGGACCCCCAAAAATATGTAAGCAATTACAGAGCACATGCGAGGGTTCCGAATCGACCCAACAATAATTATATCCAAGGTTACGTAATGACTGACCCTAATCTGCGTAAGAAATAAGCTGATTATCTCCCTTGGACTGTTGGTCGATGAATAAAAAATAATTACGTGCAAGTTATCATCATCATCAGGCTGATAATGATTAAGCTGATGTGAGTAATGAAAAATGAAATTAAAAAAAGAAATAAAATGAAAATGTAATGAAAATTTAAAATTATTTATTGTATCAAACTATACACCAATAAGTAGGTATGCTTATTGATGAATAGTAATTTATACTAATATTATAAAGAGGAACGATTTGATTATTTATTTGTTTGTTTGCATTGAATAGGCTCCGAAACTACAGAACCGATAAAAAAAAATATTTCACTGTTGGGAAGCTACACTATACCCGGGTGGCATAGGCTATAATCAGTACCCGGGCGAAGCTGGGGCGGACCGCTAGTAAATAAATAAAATAAGAGTATGGGACCAACACTGAAATCGCGAAAAAAAATCAGCTGTCCCATACAAAATACACACTATTCTGTAGCGATACTAGCGATGCTTCTCATGGAGTAGCAGATTTTTTTAGGGTTTCTTAACCAAAGGCTGTAAACGATACCCTATTACTAAGCCTACGCTGTCTGTCTGTGTCCGTCTTACTTTTAACGGCTGTATCTTTCAAACCATAATAGATAGCCAGTTGAATGTTACGGTAATAATAAAGCATTAATAAAGTCAATAAGTAAAAAAATAAAGGAGGCCCCCATACAACAAACGTATTTTTGTATTTGCTATAATGTAATAATTTTTAGAAAAAAAGAACCGACTTCATGACTACATTTACAAACTGAAACTAAAAAGTAGAAAATATTGTAATATTACGACTGAAATACTTTGTATCCATAGTCATGAAAAATTTAACGAATAACAACAGGGCCCTGTCGCCATGGAGACACTTTGTTTTTTTGAAGTTCTGTTTTAGGAACAGTTCCTCTATGTTTGCTGTTCAATTGACAGCGTCGCTAGTGGAGAACAAAGTATGAAATTCACCAAGAAATAACTGTAGTTCCAATTTTGCTTACCTCAACAGCTAAGTTGGTGGCACTGTGCAATGTACATTGAATTCGTTGCTTATCGTCATGTTTTTGTAGATTTTTCAAAAAGCGCTGAATCAATGTCGATAAAAAAAAGATGGGACCACCTATGAGATTATGACCTACCAACCAAAAAATTAATCATCAAAAACAATTCTAAATTGGCGGAGTAATCGCGTAACAAACATACAAAAAAAACATATAGTCGAATTGATAACCTTCTCCTTTTGGAAGTCGGTTAAAAACGATAATACATACCTATAAGCGTCAAACTTGGCATGATTATAGTACACACTCTCGTTAGCAACAAAATATAGTAAATAATGGCCAAATGCGAGTCGGTGACAAATTTCAGTTCACCACATCGGGTGGGGTCAGTACCTACTTATAGACTGTCTGGGCGTAATGTTGTTTATAATAATAAACGTACAATGACCTCCTTTCGGTTAAGTACCACCGTTGTGTGTAACCCTCATCATCACCATCATAATCAACCTTTTAACAGTTTTCTGCTGGACTTTTAGCCTATCCGAAAATTAAAGAAAGGGTGATTGGACCATATCCACCACGCTGGCCCAGTGCGGGTTGGTGGACACACATACGCCATTGAATTGTGTGTAACTCTACATCATACTTTATATTAGAGTGTGCAGTAAATGTATATGTATTAAATACTCTCTGACCTGACTGGAAGGTCTCAGCACAAACGTTCCATCGAGCTGTCCCTTCAGAAGATTCTCCGCTTCATTCCTGTCTATGTCCATGTAATAAGGTTCATTTTCCACCGGCACGGGCAGCGGTCGGTCCGCCATGCTGGTGTTTTGGTCTCCATTCCATCTTCGTACTTCTTCGTTGGGTTTTTCGTCTTCTGAGTCTTCGGAATTACCGTTATCGTTTGTTTCTGCAATCAATAAGATTTCTTGTATTTTTCTTGAAAGAAAATGTTCTATTAATAAAAAAGTTTTTTTATTGGGAGATAAAGATCAAGATTATTTATTTGCACAAAGCACGAGTAAATCGTACACACATTTAAAAACGCATGCACAATAGGTGGGTTAAAATATTTGTCACTTTGTATCATGTTTTGCCTATTTTGTAGGCGTACAAATCTAGATAGATGATATAAAAATATCGTAAATATTATTTATATAAAAAAGTATTAATTAAATTAACGGTCGAAACAATTTCAATATTATTAATTTAAATAGTTAACAGATAGACATTACTATAATAATTGTATGATACACAAATTAACCAACTGCAGTCATTACAAAAATTTATCATTTATAAAATCACTAACTTTGTAACAACATTTCTCGACCAAAAGTTTTTTTAGTTTTATTTTAAATTGTCAATTCTGAATGACAATTCCAAAAGAAACAATGCATGTTGAACAGATAGCTAGCGATAGTGGCTTACGCAGAAAGGGTGTACTAAGCCGAAAGAGGTATATAGTACCCTTCATTATGAACATCTTTTTGCTCTTTCAAGAGCAACTCTAAAATCGCGAAAAAATATCAGCTGTTCAATAGAAAACGGTAATTGATACTAGACAAAATGAACTGGTTATTATGATATTAAACAACTGATATTTTTTCACGATTTCACGGTTGGTCTCACAGTACTAATTTTTCATAGTGATGAGTATAAACCCTTTCGACTTATTACGCCCTTTCCGCTTAACTCTGTATAACTGAACTATCTAGCATACCTAAGTTTTTTTTTACTGGCAAGTGCAATAATTACTTGAACAAAATACAAGCTATATAATACGCCAATAAACCAAAATATTTGGGCAGTCCATAGATCTTTGAAAGTCTAAGGACAATATTAATGCTCAAGCCCCGACCAGTCGGCAGCGTATTCAGCATACTGGTGGCATTACCACCAGCAATGTTTCATTGAGCCAAAAACACGCCAGCACTTTGGTCACGCGTTGCATTAAACAAGGGATGTGAAAGATTTTTGAAAAAGAGGTGAGCTCTTCGTGACACCCGAATGGCCTAATGTCTCGACCCCAAACGGCTCAAATATCAAACCATACTCGTGAATAAAAAATAATAATACCTGCTACAACGTCAGTGAGACAGTGCACCAGGCGGTAGAAGAAATCCACGATGTGCTCGCCGGCACGTCTCCCCAGGTTATACATCAAAGGCACGCTCACTTTTATGTACCAGCACATTGTTATGTTCACATTTTATATTGTTTTTTTTTTTTATGTACTACGATTAATCCGGCATTTGTGGACCAATATACGAGATTCTTCTTTTATTTTGTAGAGAAATCTTTTGAAGTGGTCTCACAAAAACGTCATTAACTTCGGTTCGGTAGTTTTTGTACCAGTTCTAACATACGAATAATATCGTTCAAGAACCTGTTCATTTAGCAATGTCAATCATTATGATCCAGCGTTTACTAATTTGTAGTAACTTTTTTTAAAAATAATTATTACACAATCTGCTTTGACGGTTTTTCTAACTATTCTTGTTTTAATCTAGTAATGGTTAGGTGCTCTATTTCCATGCTATTTCAATGGTTTCAAATATGAAACTACGCTAGCAGGTTCATCCATCATCGTCATCATTCAAAATACAGTGTGTATTACACACCAAAAAATGCTGTTGAATTCTTCTCCCTCAATAAAATATTTTTTGTCTATTTTTAAAGAAATAACAAACATTTGTTTTTGTTTTAAATTTTTGCAGCTGTGTGTGTGTGTGGGTGAAGTATTATTTTGTGGTATAAGTCCGATCGTTTTGACTCGTTGCTACTGAGAAGTACAAAGTCCATTTATTTTATGTTATTTAAATTTGAAATGCGAATGAGAAGTACCGCTATGCGGAAAAATGATTATCTGTTTGAACCGCGCTCGAATTGTACGATTTTTAAGAAGAGCACCTTCATCAGCGCAATCAATATCTATAACTTGCTGCCAAAAACTATTACTGACATTCCTAATACTATACAATTTAAAACTAAATTAAAAAAGTGGTTGATAAATAATGTATTTTATGATTTAAATAGAAATAACTCTACTGAAATGACATTGTTAAATAAACGATTTTGACTAATATTTTGTATAAATAACATGAGTAAGTTAACGCACTTATTATTTTTATTTTATTATTAGCATTTTGTATTCGCTGTTGCCGTGTATTGTATAATTAATTTGACAACATAATATTATAAAAATTGTTTAAAATTAAATTATATTTTAATGTAAATATTGAATGCCCGATGAGGGTAGCCTGATGAATACAATTTTTGCACTAACATCTAGCATAATAATAATATATCAGTTGATCAATAAATGTTTTCTGATTCTGATGGTCGAAGGTCAAATTGAGAATCACCTAAAATAAAGACGATTAAAAATTATATATCAAAATTGTAGCCGCTATATGTCTGGACGACTATATATTAGGAGACCTAAGCATAATTGTCATGTCAAGCTCAATTGGTATTAATTCAACGCTTCATGAATCACGCGTGACTCATGCACAGAAGACGGCATTTAATTGACACTGTCCACACTCAGATGGAATTTGATAAATTTATACTTCACACCAATGCTAGAAACAAGTGACACTAAAAAAAATCTGGAACTCAAACATTAGACGACCAATCTAGGTGTACTTCTGGTATACGTAGAAGGTGTGAATTAAAGTCATGTTAAACACATTTCCCAAAAAAACAACAGCCATGCACTTAAAAGACCGAATTCGAATGCAGTAGGCGCTCGAAAAAAATATTCATATTATTGATAATGGTTAAAAACTGTTACTTAATGTTTTTTTTTTGTGGGACCACCTCGATAACTTCTTCTACTTGCTAACTACAAAGTATAAATTGTTTATTTTAAACCTTAGTTAAAAGAGCTGATTATCTTAAAGCAGTTGAACAGATTTTCATTAATCATAGCTAAAACGCGCGTAAATTGATTCACAAATAAAAAAAACACGGATCAAATTGTGAACCCCTAAAAGAAGGTAAAATACCTTTGAAAAGATACGTCAAGTTTCAGCTCTATTTTCGGAGTTTATATTCGGCAACATGTTTTAAATTGTGCGTAATTTTTTCTTAAATAAATTTTCACAATTTTACACTACTATTTCCTTGGAATCTTTTATATTATAAATTCACTGTAACGTTCAATTCACATGTACTGGACGCTCAAAACTAGAGTAAAGTCGAGACTGTCTTTCACATTGTCTGATACAAAACAAACACTTTTTATTTTATTTCAAAGCTGAAATAAATAAAAACAGCTTTAATAGTAATGCAAAAACATCGATAGTTAAATATCGATATAGTACATTTGTACGCAACGATATGGTTCAACTATTATCGCGCGTACCTACTGCCAGTTTAGCAAAATAAATTCCCTGCCAACTACTTTTGCTTTTGCATCTTGAAACCATAAATTGATCGGAAAGACTTCAAGGTTAGAGTAGATAGATAAGTATGCCAATCGTTTAATGTACGTAAGTTCATTACTTCGTATATACACAGATTACGTTTTGGTTTGTGGTTCCTTTCAGCAGAAGTTTTGATGATGACTTTTAATCTCTGTTTTAACTGTAATTATCTACTTTTTAGTTCAAGTTTGTACATGCAGGTTGTAGGTATATAGTCTTGAAGTCGGTTTTTTTTTTTTTCTTTTCTAAAAATTTATTAACATTGTAAAGCTTCCGTGACCTTTTCCTTGGTGTCGAATCGGCTCAATTCACTTTCATCCATCCTATCCTCCCCGAGTTAGCCTGGCACGATAATAATGCATACCGATAAACCGACCGACCGCCAAACGATCCCATCCCTACACACGTGTTGTCCGCAACATGTTGTCGCTTCATCAGAAATAAAACGAAACCGACATCGAGGGATGTATGAGAAAGTGGAACTATAGATACTCTGATACTGTCATATTATTGGGGAAGTCTACTTAAATACACAAGGTTACACATAAAGGCGGTACTAAGCTAATAGGTTACATAATAGTTTTTTTAGTTTATGCTGAGAATTTTAATGTAATAATATAATTTAACAAAATATTAAACTTTATAATGACTTCCTTTCGGCATATTACCACCGTTCCGTATCCACTATCCTGTAATTTTTAATAAATTTAAGTCTTAATATTTAATGGAAAAGCAAAAAAACCTGACTACTTCCAATGCCACTGGGGGTAGTCAGGTTTTTTTTTGCTTTTCCATAGTTTGATTTTCCACATGACCTATGAACAGTAGGTTAGGAACAATTGTTTATCTGTGTTTATCTGTAGGAATATCTAACCATTTCCGTATATTTATTGAGTCATATCATGTGTATCTATATTGTGTATACGCCTTATAATCCTATAATTATGCTCAGAAAAACATAAAAAAATTATGTGTACACGTACATGATGGTAATATTTTTTAAGTAGATAATTAAATCTAAAATACGTAATTACGTAAAATTAAATAATAACAAATATGGCGTCGTATGGACTTATAATCCTGTATTTATGCTCAGAACATACAAAATAATACGTACATGATGGTATTATTTTCAAAGTACATATTATACGTATAATTCAATCTAAATTACGTAAAATTAAATAATAACTTCATTTGGCGTCGTATTGATCGAGCGCGATGAAACACGGCCGCGCCGTCGAATCCGAGGATGATTTCAATTCGTCACCCGGGGATGCCCGATTCACACCGAACCGAGCGGGCTTATTGGATTTGCTAATTCCATTGGCAGTAGGCAGTTGTATATCACAACGATTTGTATATTTTTTTTTTGTTATTTTGTCATTTTAAATATATTTAATTTGCTGTATCAGTTCGCACAAGGTTCATTCATGCACAGGGCTTCTTTCTATTAGGCTGAAAATGTATAGAAGTCTGCCATCCTTCTTTACATAATTATTAATTTAAAAAAAGACATCACAAAATTTGTACGCACAGATAAAGAAACGCACGAAAAAAATACGCAAAATCTGACAAAACGAGTGGGACGGCTATCGGCTACTTAGATAATCATTAATAATATTATTAGATGATTAATTACTTAGATGATAAAAACAACTGGAAATTCGGTTACTTGGATCTGTCATCCAAGTAACCGATTTTAAAGCCAAACTACTAAACTGATTTTTATGAAATTACTATGGGACTAATCATCCATTTTATGGGAAAGTATATCCTCTTAATTAAAAAAAACTAATTCCAAATCAGTTAATAAACGAAGTTCTGAGGTAACACACATAAAAAAAACGGTAAGAACCTCGTAGAAAGAAGAAGTCCTTTTTGAATTCGGTAAAAAATGTATAATCTTGAAAGTTACTCCGTGTACGTAACACTCTAGTTTTTCCTTTTTGTTGAAAAAAGTTACTGGTCTTATTCTATGATCGAATGCATACATTCGTCTCGGTGTGACTGCGTTCGAATTTGAATCGACGTCGGAAACGACGTGAATGAGATTACTCGTCATTATGTCGACTCGTCGGATGTTTGCCTATAATGGGGTAGCTCACGTGATTAACCCACCGTGCACGAAAAACCTTGTTGTATATCGTTTTTGGATTATATACGTTTGACTGCCAACTCACTACGACTATGTGGTCTACGATGGAGCACGCTTGTTTTTTTTATTTTTTTATTTAGATACACAAAACAGATAACAATCAATTAAATGCTTGAATAAATACATATAAAAATCTGAACTGGATTGTCACCCAAAACATGTGTACACAAAAAAAATGAGACAAACGTGATGAAAGTACCCATCCACATAGCAATGAGCTTGCTGATGGGCACCTCCAAGATGGCAAAACATTTTACTAAAAACTAAAACAAAAGAACAAAAACAACTAAACATGAGATGAACCCTCTTGTCTTACAGCCTCTTTCCACGGAGATATAAAACGGAATGCTTTAAATTTAAAAAGAGCGTCTTCAAACTTTTCTCCGGGCTAACAACGCATTGACAACACCAAGTCTATGTACAGCGGTTTGATTATCATTTGGTAGACCATGAGTAAGTTAGTTGCTCTTTTAATTGAACAAATATACATAATCCGAATCATCATCATCAGTCAGAAGACGTCCACGACTGGACATAGGCCTCCCCCTTAGAACTCCACACCGAACACAGCCTGCCATCTGCATCCACTGGATGTCCGTGACTTTCTTGATGTCGCCATCAATTTAGTGGGACCTACGCTGCGTCTTCCGGCAAAATCTGAGAGCCAACTACAGTTGCGTAGAAATAGGTCGATGACACCCTGGACACAAAATGTTAGTGACAGCTGTATTTTTCATGGAATCAGAGTTAGTCCCATAGCTTAAGTAGTTTTAATGATGTGTATAATGATGACTAATGATGATTTCGGCTTACAGAAGTTTTACTGATTGATAATAAAGACTACTAACCTCTTTTGATCCCGAATCTGTTCTCGAAGATGCTCATGATATAGCCTAGGAGGGATTCCTCCTTCGGCCGTTGGTAGGTTATGTCGCAGTAGTCCTTGCTCAACTGCACTGGCTCCAGGTACTCCTCTACTGGTAACTTTGGCTAGAATCATAAAATCTAAAGTCATACCTACAGCAGACTGTAATCACGCGCACGGTGGGACATGGTTCCCAATGCGAGGCGAAACGATTCAATGGAAAATAGCCACCGAAAATGGTTGTGACGTATAGTCTCAAGTTTAAAAAGCTCCTCTCTGGTGGTTTCTCGTAATTATAAATCTATTTTGTAGTACATTATCTATATCTCTACACTTAATATATTATAAAGAGGTAATGTTTTTAGAATGTTTATAGTAAATAATCTCTGGAACTACTGAATTGATTCTAAATATTCTTTCGCTTATCTATCTAAGAAAATTATCAATTAGTATAATTAATTTTGTTCACAAACATAAACAACAGCTATTCGGTAATAACTTTTCTGGATACACAAATATTCTCGTTGTTGACTGCAATGATCACAAAACTTAGACGCTAGTAAATGTAAGTCGCATTATTTTTCAGATGTTAAGTATATGTAAAAAACTTACCTTTTCGGCTGGTTTATTAAGATCTTCTACTTGTGTATTTACATGTACTGAATCATACATGTTAACAATGCTATCGCTGTTCTCGTAAAAATTAACTTCTTTCCCACTAACTTCTGATCGTTTATCATCTTGAATCACTTCTTCGCTTCGCTTAAAAAATGGCATTTTAAAAGACTGAAACAGTTCTTGGATTTTCACTCTGTAAGGCTTAACGTTTTGATTTGGAACGGAATGTCTCGTTTCGTTTTCAACTTCATTGTAACAAAGGTCTTCATAGAAGTGATCTTCTGGGTATTTCAATTCTTCTGTACTGGATAGAGATTTATATTTCGGCCTTGATTCTGGAGGCTTTGATTTTTGTATGAAAAATCTACTATTTCTCTGCATAGGGTAATATCCTCTATCACCCAAATCTTGTTTCGAGAATCTTCTCAGATCGAATAACGGATAATCATAGCCACTAATCCTGAACCTTTTTTTATTTTTCGACGTGCCAGCGTCCATTGGTAAATATGAAGGCGAAGCATTCTTCTTACATTGATTTCTGTAGAGGAAACTTTTCGCTGGAACTAACTTCTTTATCAGTTCTTCTACATTGTTAAAAGCTGCCAGATTATTGTCTTTTGTCTTCTTCACGGTTTGATATTGACTTTCAATTGCTTCGATGGAAGCTTTTGATTCGAATTCTACTGATACTGTTGTTTGAGATTCTTTTTTTACTGTTTCGATTGTTTTATCTCTATTGTCTTTAGTTAAATCAGCATTATTTTTGGAATATTCGAGATATTTTTCAGGTTTCGTTTTTAAGTCATTAACGAATAAAACTAATTTATTCGCGTTACTTTTCGGACGCCACAGCTTTACTATACCCTCCGTGATATCCTGAAAGTTTAAATTACATTATATTTGGCTAACTGAATGGGTGTTCCCCGGTAACTACAATCTGGGTGTTTACAAATCAGCGTGCTCCATAGTAGACCGCATAATATCTTACACATCAATCATCAGGCGAGTTGGCAGTCAAACGCAAGCCTATTAGTAATTAAATAAATATACTATAATTATGTCATAAAAATACTGTCAACAAAAGTAGGGCAGACTTGATATGCTCATCTAACTAGATCATTAATAAAATCACGAAAAATTCTGTGGTCTATCAGCGTATATTTGTATGCTGAAAAATAAGTATCGAATTGAGAACCTTCCTCCTTTTTTGAAGTCGGTTAAAAACATAACAATAGTCAAACCAAAAAATTTAGTACATGAAAACGGAGGCAAAATTCAAAATTATTTGATATGATAACACGGAATTTAATCAGTAAGTAAGTCAAATTTTGCACTATGTTTCATTGTTCGATACCAACCATTAAAAAAAAAAACTTGTAACGAAAAGCTTTGAGACAAAATATACCAGTTTGAGGACATAAAATAATTGTCTGTTTAAGGTACAATTTCTTTAATAAAATTCGTTTCAGTCACTTAGCACAAAAAGTTCCAAAACCATTTTAACAAAAGAATTTTCATTTAAGAACTTAAGAACCATGTCATAGTTTATTCTGTCATATTTTCATTCGCGTTTGTATTTCAAATTTATTATCCTTAATGCGATAAAGTTCTAAAGCGCCAACATTATTAGCCTAATGTAGTTAGTGCTTCAAATAAAAGCTAGAACACATTCAATTGGATGGTAAACGGGCTATGAAGAAATTACTGTACAATTTTTAGATTAAAGGGAATTTTAGAATGAAAGTTGCGTAAAACGGGGCAAATAGAAACCCTGTAGGGGGTTTTTACTAAAACCTCTCTCGTTTCTTTTCGCCCCATTTTAGAATTTTTAGTGAAAACGCTAACATAGAAAGTTTTATCGTACGATTCCCAGACCTACAAATAATGCAACATATTCTAAATATATATACCCGGATATGTCTTAAAACTACGACCAGAACCACCGGAGGATGGGCAGCAGCATCTTATTAGTACACGGTGAACTTACTGCGATCCCCAAGCCACCTGCCAAGCGTGGGGATTATGGCAACACCCCTGTCTAAGAGCCTGCCTGTGTTTGGCCTTTGTTCAGCACTGGACCCTTAATGGCTGATGATGTGATGTGATTCTAAATATAGCATTTTAGCGCTTACCATTAACTTTCTACCATCAAGCTGCTTCTCTGTCACGAAATCAACAAACTCCGACATCTCCCACTGTTCCAACAATGTCACCACACTGTTCACTGTTAAGTCTTCCACTCGCTTGTTCATTTTCTTTTCTATTCCCTCCATTTTTACAGTTGCACTGAGACTATAAATTGATAGGTATACGTTCACTTATATAATTATACGGTCACTGATATTATACAGGGTTAAACGAAACAGTGATACTAAGTCGATAAGAGATCATTGTCAGGTCATATCAGCTGTTCCATGCATTTAGTTGAGTCTGAATGACATTTTCCGTTATTTTTTTCGTTAATATCAAGGTTTGTGTCTGAGTAAAAGTTATAACTATGATTATATACAGGATATTTACCGTGGTAAGGTTGTGGAATGAGCTCCCAATATTTCGGCGCAGTTACATACACCAACGCATATGACGCATGTTTACGGGAAGACTGAAGAATGCAGGTGGTTGGACGAAAAGTTAAAAAGTTAGGTGCAGACATAACGATATAACTTTAGTGAACAACCGTGATAGTTTAAAACAGTGTTTTAGTAAAAGTCGTTTAAAATTGATGAGTTCAAGACCTCTTTTCGGCTTAGTACCACGGTTTCGTGTAACCCTTTAGACATAGAAACTATCCACTGCACTGCTCATCTAAATTCACTTATATTATTACTCTACTATACAGGGTTACGGAAAGTGTGTACCAAGCTGAAAGAGTTCCCCAGTACCCATCATTATGAACAACTTTTACTATGAAACCATGGTGGAAATTGCGAAAAACAGCCGAGCTTGAATGACTGTTCTCTATGGAACAGCTGATATTTTTTCGCGATTTCAGATTTGGGCCCATAGTAAAAGTTTTTCATAGTTATGGGTACAATGACCTTCTTTCGGCTTAGCATACCCTTTCCTTATTTTAATTTTTTACTTATAACCCTGTATAGAATAAATTCACTTTTATTATCACGCGTTGGTACTAGAATTAATAATTTTACTGCTATTATCGTAGGTACTCACTTTTCACTTTGTCAAACCAAAATTATTACCCGTTCTTATTACAAATTTGCGTTTATGATAACATTCAACTTAGCATAAACGGCATTTAGTATTGTTAAGTCAGTTCACCAAACAAAACATCTAAGACACAATTGGCAATCACTTTGCGGGGGAAAAGGCTGAGCTAACACCGTATTCTAAGGCACCAATGGCTAAAACCAATGACTTTGCCTAAGAAAACTAAAAATAAAACAGTATTTATAACTTGGATGGACAGTCCCGTCCAATCCGTCACTGCACACGCGTGACAAAGCCTTAACTGAACTAAATTGCAACTGATTCGAGTCAACTTACAATGACGACATCACTATTTGTTACTCCACTGAGGTCATACAGAACAATGAGTTGTATTGTACAGCACGTACTATCATATGGAAGTCAAAACTGGGAGGGTGCTACCAAACATCCAAAACAACGATAGTTCATCCACACATAATAGAAACCGCACTCTGTGCGATTCACACGATCTTTCTTGCCTCAAACCTGCAACATGTAGAATGAGCTACCTAACGTGGTGTTTCCGAGAAGCTACAACATGGGGTTCTTTAAAAGGCGAGTTAATAGAGTCCTTAAGGTCCTGGTGTTACAAGTATCCATAGACGACGGTGACTGCTTACCATCAGGCGGCACGTCTGCTTGTTTGCCACCCATGGCATAAAAAAAAAACATATACTCCGTACTAAGCCGAAAAAGTCATTGTACTCATCATAAGAACAACATTTACTATATGGGACCAACCCTGAAATCGCGAAAATTATAGATGTTCCATAGAAAACGGTCATTGACAGCAGATTCTTTGCGATTTCTATGTTATTCCGGTAGTAAAAGCTCTTTATAATGATGAGTACAATTACCTCCTTTTGGCTTAGTACAGGGTATACGCTTAACCCTGTATTGTGAACCGAAGTCAAATGATCGTTTCTTAGACAGGATGTACATGTTGTGTCGTTTGGGTTTGAGACTTTAGGACAGTGGGGGCTGGCCGTTCTAGAACTGTATAGGGAGGGACCAGGGGCCTTACGCCTAGTTGTTTAAAGCAATCCAGTTTAGGTGATGAAAAAATGTTGCAAACTGTATCTGGGCGCGGAAAATCTGATTTTCTGAACCGCGCGATTTTAACGTTAGTTTGAGACCGCGTAACGAGTTGGTGTAAGGTCCCTGGGGCCTTGCGGCTACCTGTTTTAAGCGATTCTGTTTAAGTGTAAGAAAAACTGCGCGACAACAAACCGCATCTCGGCACGTTAAAGTTCACGTTCGTGTGATTTTCCGAACTGCGTTATTTCCGCGGTAATTCGAGCCCTCGGTGGCCTTTGACTAAAAGTTTGGTAGAAGCGGCTGCGGTGACCGGAATGCTGGCGCCTACTTTGGTCAAAAAATTAGCATTGCCATTTAACGTGGTAATGCTGCCAGCATACTTGCCTCTTTTCCTTCCACCAAGATGCTTTTAGATTCGTATTTTTTTTAGTTTAATTTATGGTATATTTAGTTTTAGTTCACTTGAAATTGTAGATATATTAGTAAATAAATTCCTTGACACACGAAATATTAAACAATCGTAATAGGCAAACGAGTAGCATTACGTCCAAAAACAAATGAACATTTATAAAATCCACTTGTAGTCATAATCATCTGAATTTTGACTCGACGCCCGCAATTTACAACGAAAACAGAGTGATATTGTAAACGGACGCGCGGAGTCTGAGTCTAATAAGGCCGTATTTACACGGCTAACAAGCTGACCCCTGACATTAGGCCCTGTCTCAGGCCCGGTGTCCCGTCAGGCGAACTCACTGCAGAGAGTAGAAAAACGAGAGACTACTAACTCCAAAAATCTTGGGAAATATTTAGAGAATTTACTGACTTGTATAAATATTCCATGCTTAGTTTGAGCCACTGATAAGCCATATTGACATATCTAATAAACTAACCCTTAGCAGAAGCCCCGTTTCAGGCCCCGTACCCGGTCACCTGGTCAGGCGAACTCACTGCATAGTAGAAAAACGAGAGACAACTCCAATAAACTTGGGAAATATTTAGAGAATTTACTGATTTGTCCAAATTTTCCATGTTGAGCCTAGTTTGAGCCTCTAATAAGGCCATACATGTGCAACAAGTTAACCCCTAACATAAGCCCCGTCTCAGGCCCCTTACCCCGTCGGGCGAACTCACTGCAGAGAGTAGAAAAACGAGAGACCGAGAAATCTGAAAATATTGCGAAATACTTACAGAAAAGTTATTGAGCCTCTAAAAAGGCCGTATTTACACGACTAACAAGCTAACCCCTGATTAGGCCCCGTCTCAAGTTTCGTGCCCCGTTAGGGCAAACTAGGTAAACGACAGCCTGACAACTCCGAAAATATTAATTGTTCCCCATTGTTTATCGGTTCTTCGACACTTCGCTTCAACAGTTGCTAAGTCTATTGAATAGGGATTTTATCTTTCTTCAGAGTTGTCCATCTGCTTTTTAGGGTTCCGTACCAAAAAAATAAAAATAAACCTGTGTGGTGAGATTTCGTCGCACGTACGTCTAAAAGGACGAAAAAGTTGCAATTTTTTTACCTACTTCAGGAGACTTCGGGAGGTTCTCAATTCAATCTGTTTTTTATGTATGTCCGCCAATTTTCCCGATAATATTTTGTGAACCAATTTTTTTTTTTTTCCTGGGCAAGTGCCTTTATTAACTAAACAAAATACAAGCTAAAACTAAAACTACAAATACAGTTAGACTGCCCATAGACCGTTGAAAGTCTAAAGACAATCCAAATGCTCAAGCCCAATTTACATGTTTTTTTTTCTCTATCAACTAGTACGCTCTCAAAAAGGACCCACAAAAAATATTAAGTAGTTTTTGAACCAGCTCTAATAATATTGTTTGAGCGCCTGTTGACTTGACAATATCAATAATTTTGCTAGAGCGCTTACTAATTTTGAAGTCGTTTTTAATATTGAAAATTATTAAAATCAATTGGAAGTCCATTCAATAGGCGATATAATGAAAATGTCTATCTATATACAACTATCAATTTAAAAACTAACTTTACTAAATTAGTTAAATGTGCTATTTTGGTTCCTCGGATGACATAATATTATCATGAAAGTAACGTAACTTTCCAGTTATTTTGATTTAACCTACCTACATCCTTTCAACTAATAAATTATAATTCCAAATTGGTGCATAAACAACGAAGACATAAACATTAAATATACAAGTCTATACATATATATAAAAATAAATCCCTTGGTCACGCCATAACTTAAGAACGACTTTACCGAATTCATTCATTTTTTTAAAGTTTTTTTTATACTTAGTAGAAGGTTCTTACGCAAAAAAAAAATTAAGAAAATTGCGCAGGAAATTTGAAAATTTCAGAACTTCGCGCGTTTGAAAAATCTGAGACAGGACAAATATATAAATGTATATACAAATAAATTAATGAATAAAACTATAAAAATATTTAAAAAAAACTTTTTGAACTCCTTCTTTGAAATCAGTTAAGAAATCAGAAGGTACGTTCGTAAATTAATCATGAAATTTGAATGCCTGTATTTAAAAGGAAGCGGGTGGGTTTACACGCTTTTTTGCGTTTTTATTTGTTCTGTGTGTAACATCCTCAGACATAAAATTAATGCTTCCCTTTAATTATGTCAACCCGTGAGATGATTTTGTTACTTGAATATTGCCCCTGGCCTGACCAACCCAACCAATTACAAAGTGTTGCCCTTTTTGGGATTTTAGGGTCTCTTGCATCAGTAAGGCGCATTCGGGTATTTACGAATGGATTTTTGACGAGTTGGCGGGTAGTTTGTGTTTTCATTAATCAGTCAGAATTTGTGAAGTGAATGTTACCAAATTACGTTACTTCGTCTACTTTAATATACAGCCTAAACCTCTATTTCTAAGAAATTTATAAATATTCTTGTAATTTGGAAATAAAAGTGTTTCAAAATCTTATATTATAATTTTTTTAGGGTTCCGTACCCAAAGGGGAAAAACGGGGCCCTATTACTAAGCCTACGATGTTTGTCTGCCTGTCAGTCCGTTCGGCTGTCCTACCTATTAACGGCTGTATCTTTCGAACTGTACATACAACAATTTTTTTTAAACGTATTTTTGTTTTAGCTTTAACGTAAAAAACACTTTTTACCCACCCACGTACCCACGTATTACCGTTTTTAAGAGTCAAATTATAGTACACAGATACACTCTAAAGTATATCAATAAATAATGGCCAAGTGCGAGTCAGCGACATATTTCTGTTCATTACCAAATTTTAATTCAAGTCCAGATTTAACGAGATAAATCTAGATCAACTGATTAATTCTAATTTCTATGGACTGCGATATTGTATTCTAGTATAATTAAATTAGATTAAATAAAAATTATTATTAAAAAATTATTACTTTTTAAACGGATAATTACTTTTTCAATTACACGAATAATAATTACACGTATCTTTTAATTATTTTTAAAGACTTTATTTCTGTAATTTATTTTTAAGTAGCTCTGAATTTTAATATTAGTTCTTAATAAGTATTTTGTATAATTTTCTTATGTTATGTGTTAATTTTTTTTAGTAACGAAATTAATGTAATTTCGTTCGAGGACCTAGTTTTTGTCAATTTCAATAATTTTGTTCGAGCGCCTACTCATTAGTCAATTCTAATAATTTTGTTCGAACGCCTACTCATTTGTCAATTTCAATAATTTTGTTCGACCACCTACTTACTCATTTCAATAATTTTGTCTAGGCGCCTACTCGATAGTCAATTTCAATAATTTTGTTCGACCTCCTACTCATTCGTCAATATCAATAATTTTGTTCGAGTGCTTCTAAAAATTTTCAAGAACGATCAATAAATAGGTAATATAGATCCAAGATCAAGATCAATAGTAATAGGTAGATCCTTGGTAATAGTAGGCGCTCTAACAAAATTCTCGATAATAATACATTGTAGAGAATTTTGTTAGGGCGCCTACTCATTTTGAAGTCGAGTTAAAAGAGAAAACGTACTGTAAAGGGCAAACTTTATTTATATCATTAAAATAAGTGTTTTCTTTTCAAAGTCGTGCCTCCATCAGTTCCATCCCTTCATCGATCTTCAAATCCCTAGATACCTCTCGCGGTTATGTACTCAAGTGTAAAGTTATTAAACGTATCAGGGGTGTTAAACTTACCCTGTAGTGTGTTCAGACAATATTTGCTTAGGTTTGTGGCGTGTTGCCGCAGGATTGGCATGATACGGGTCCGTATATTAGTTGAGTATCTACTCCAATTGTTTGTCTACTAGTATGAGCAAACCTCAGATCAGGTAAACATGGGAGATGTGGTAAGGTGGTGTGGCGGGTGCGAACACATTATGACCTAAATTAGGCTTGATTACTCTAGTAAAATTCACCCTGCACCATGCTTCCCTTTTTTGCATATGAACATATCTCTGCATAGTATAAAGTCGCTTTCCGCGTCTGTGTATGTTTGTCTGTATAACCGCTAACTCCTCCTAAACCACGCAACGCATTTTGATGTGGTTTACACCATCAGTTAGATATTTTTTCACGGAAGGTTTATATAATAAAACTTACAACCGTGCGAAACCGGGGCGGGTCGCTAGTATACTATAACTTAGTTTTGTTGGTGTCGCAGCGAATTTCTTAGTGTGTGCGATCTATGGATAAAGTGCGATTTCTCAGGCAACGGCAGACCGCAGACGGCAGCGACAGACAGCGACAGCGTGTGTCGCGGCGGCAGAAAGCATTACTGCACTGTATTCATTTGTATGCGACAGATTCCGACATACGCAGTTGCGTAGTTCGCGGCAGTTGCGGCCGTATGCGGTCTGCCGACTCTGCAGTCGCCTGCGAAGTTCCATCTTTCACCTGTGTGCAGTACTTACTTCAGCGGCATAATGAGACATTTTAACAAGAACGATAATTTTACTACGGCATATCTTATATCTGTATACATTTCGGAGAGTGTGCATCGGATCCGCATGATCTTATGCCCTTCTGCCCATTTTTCTATCGGACTGCCAGAGCGGGCACGAAAAATTGTCACCGCTTTATGGATGATATTCCGAAAACCCGTATAAGCGCTTTGATTCCATATTTATTGTGCGAACTGCTAGTCTGTGGATTGCACTGTCTGTATGAATGGGTGTTCCCCGATAGTTACAATCTGGGTGTCTTCAAATCACGAGTGAACCATTTTCTTCTAGGCAAGCTTGCTCCAACGAAGACCACATCATCGCTTAACATCAGGCAAGAGGGTGGTCAAACGCAAGCCTATTATTTATATATTTTTTTAACTCCTTTTTTAACCCCTTACGCAAAAAGGGGTGTTGCAACTTTAACGTGTGTTGTGTATCCGTGTCTGTGTATCTGTCATCATCATTATCCAGAAGACGTCCACTGCTGAACATAAGCACTCTCTTAGACCTCCACATTAACGACAGCCTGCCATCTACATCCACTTGATGCCCGCGACTCTCACAATGTCGTCGGTCCATCTAGTGGGCGGCCTACCTACGCTGCGTCTTCCGGTTCGTGGTCTCCACTCAAGAACCTTTCCTCCCCATTGGTTATCGGTTCTTCGAGCGATGTGGCCTGCCCATCGCCACTTTATGTCGGTGCCTCTAGTTCTTTGGCGAAGGTGATGTTTACTTAATTCGCTTTAATATATCGACGTTTCGGATTCTATCGAGCAAAGAAACTTCAAGCAATGCTCTTTCTTTTGCCCGCTGTGTGACTGAGTTTTTCCAAAAGGGACCACGTCTCAGTACCATAATTATGTCATCACTGGCAACACATACTGGTCAAAGACAAAGACCGTTGATGTATATGTTTATCTGTGGATCTGTGTATCTGTGTACCTGTGTATACAGATACGTAGTATGTAATTCAAATCCAAGCACGTGCTTGATATCCTATTCTACTGTCAATAGTACTACGGATTCCAGAATTTCCGGTTAAATAGCCCGTTGGTCTAGTTGGTAGTGAATCTGCCTTCTGCGTTTGGGGGCGTGGGTTCGATTCCCACATAGGACAAACATTCATGTGATGAACATTTGTGTTCGTGCTATAACTGGGTGTTAATATTTATTAAAATTAAGTATGTATTTAAAAATATATATGCATGTATATCAATTAGTCTCTGGCAGCCATATTACAAACTTTGCTTAGTTTGGGGTCAGGTGACCGTGTGTTCAAAAATGTCCCGAATATTTATTATTATTATTTCCCTTTATTTCTTTAATTTCTTAGATTCTCAGCAAACACGAAACAGTGAGTAAATATATTTTTTTAATAATATCCATTTCACAATTTGCAGAGCGACCCGTAAAATGAAAATTATTTTTATTTTATAGTTCTGAAATTGGATCTATACTAAAACTCTCAATATGCAAAGTTCCATGGTATGTCACAAGTTTCATGTTAATAAGTATAGAAGTTAGGCGGTTCTAAGAAATTAGGATGGTCGGACAGACGGACTGCAAGACGGACGGACGAAACGGACCTTGTAGGACTATAGAACCACAAAAAAATATAGTTTTTTTTTTAAATACCGTTTTATTTTCTCTTCTGTCACTCGCGCCACACCCTTACTTTCCCAGGACGGTATTTGACGAGGCTCAATAGAATTATTAGCGATCTTACTCTACCTGTTGCTACCAAAACATTCTACCTACTTTATTACTTAAGACATAAAGTTGAAAATCCTAGTAAGGCTATTTGTCACCAATTGTAATTGCAATTTTGATGAACCAATTAAATTTAAAACCTAACTTGATAGCATTATGGTTGTTTTTGGAGTGTGTTGATGATTTATAAGTTTGGTAGCGCAAATTAGAGTCAATTGGCGAGGTGATGTTATTATATTTTAGTTGGTACTGTTCCAACGTTTATTTTTAACACATGATTAATTTTATTATGGAAACTGACTTGTTTTACACACATTGTATTTACATGAGATGGTAATTACTCACGTATGATTAAGCCGGTTACTCCTACTATAGTTTCAACGCATTCGGCGGTGTTTTTTGCACCTTGATAAAAGACCACCGAATGCGTTGGAAACTATGGTCGGAGTAATACGTGAGTAATTCCCGTGTAAATTAAAATAATAAGATGATTAGTTGTCACAAGTCGGTCGCATAGATATGTATATAATAGTGGTGGAGAATAAATAACTATTCTTGCCGAAACCATCAACTGTCAGAAGACGTCCACGGCTTAACATACGCCACACTGAACGACAGCCTGCCATCTGCATCCACCAGATGTCCGTGACTCTCACGGTGTCGTCGATCCATCAAGTGGGAGGCCTATTTATGCTGCGTCTTCCTGTCCGTGGTCTCCACTATGTTTTACTCCGCGATACGCAAACCTACAACAGCAGGTTCAAAGCAAGTTTTGTGCGTTCGCGGGCATCGTTTTGTGCAATGATTGTAAAAAAGTGGAAGGTACCGGACCATAAACAAAAGAAACTCCATCTACTTACCACTAATTTCGAACAAATTAAATAGCCCACTAACGCTTTAGACAGACCTTGCGAACGCAATAGCGCTGCCAATCGTTTTATTCCAATTGAAATTAAAAAGACGCATCATATTCAAGTTTACTCGTCTACTATTAAAAAAACGCATTATCATCTGAGTCATCGAGCAATAAACGTCATAGTATAAGACCTGTGCGTGCGAGCGAGATAGACAGATTATGATATACGACTCAGATGATAATTCGTTTACTAATAGGTACACGGCATAATTACCGGGTATGCAACTCCAGTGCCAATCGGCACGGATTTAACGTAAATTCCGGTACAAATTAACATTAGTGCTGGTGGCCTATTAGCGATATATAGATGAACTATTTATTGTTCACATAAGCAGTGCAAGTACCGTTCTTTATCGATCGTCAAATTCGCAAAAATGCCATAGAATCAATCATAGCGAGTACTGATCAATTGGAATTTTATCGAATTTGATGATCTCAACTGTCAAATTTAACGATCGATAAAGAACGGTACTGGCACTGCAGAGTCGATAAAAAAGCTCTTAAAACTTAGAATAAGTAGATAGTATCATAATCATTCGTAGAAGACGTAGAAGGCTACTGTGGATGGCCATTGTGTATGATTTCACTTTGGCTAAAATATGTGAAACAGGTCACTAGATAATGCTATCTGAGTTGAGCTGCATATCATCGGTAACATTGATAAACTACAATAACACGGGAAAAGGTAAAATACCTGTAGATATCTTATCGCATGAGCCCATTCGTTGACGTAAAGAAAATAATATAAAAATACCGCTTTGTGAAAAAGATCAATATATTTCACGTAATACTGTTAATTAGTGAGTTTTCAAAATGTAATTCAAATTATTGGCAACAATACACAGAGTAAAACTTCAGTCTACACATATAGGTTTAAAAGAATCTTGCTGAATTGCATAAGAACAAAAATACAAGATCCAATGCTTAATTATTAGAAAATCCAGTCGTAAAGTCTTATCGCTAAGTAATCAAGTCCATATTTACAGTTGAATAGTCACAGTGAACTAGCTAACTCTGCACAAAACGTCGTACATTTTATGCGCTACTTCTGCTCCTCCGAATCCGATATAGCAGGCATTGTGGCTGGGATGGATTTTCCCAGGCGTTATAGAGAGCTGGTATCTAGCTCTACCAACGTAAAGAGTCTCTCCAGAAGCCGTTCGTCCGCCAGCAATAGCTCCAGGAGGCACGTTGCCATTCGAAGCAGGAACCCATCTCAAATTCTCCGGCACAGAGCAGAGAACTTCTATATTTTGCACTGGGACTTCCTTCCCGTCGTACATGATTGAAGCTGAGTTATGTCTGATAGACAGCTTGCCAGGAATCAGATCTCCGCTGTGCCAGGCTCTAATGACCCATAGAGGACTCCCATTCCAACCCTCGTGGCCTCCAATGACAGCTCTTCCAGTCAAAGTGTGGGCGTTCATAGCAGTCGTAGGTACCCAGTCGAACTCTCCAGAAGATTCTACGACAGATACCTGGTTAGAACTCTCGCCGTGGTAAATGTAGTTTGTCACGTATGTGGGTTGGGTGTCAGGTTGCGCTGGTGGTGGTGCTGGCGCGACAGGATAAGGGATCATCATAGTACCGGGAACGAAGTAGGGGTATGGAGGTGGTGCGGTGACTTGACCTCCGTCTGGTGGTGGAGGGTACTGATGCGGAGGTGGAGGGTGGTGCGGGGGTGGATGGTGATGAGGAGGGTAGTGGTGCCACGGTCCGTGTGGTGGCGGTGGTGGTCCATGTCCGTAGTAAGGTGGAGGCCCTCCGTAACCACTCATGCTGAATACTCGTGGATGATGAAACACTTGGTGCAGACAATGGAAGCGAATAATCTAATTTGCACAGTTGCACGTTCAACGATATTTGTAAGTAAACTACTGAAGCCAGCAAAGTGTTGATTATTATATCGTATATCGTATGATATCGTAATCTTATCTACGTGAATCATCAGTTACTCATGAAAACAAGGATTTTGCTGATAATGATTTATTGGAATTACGAATAATTTAACGTTATCCTAAGTAAGTATAGCTTATACGTGGAATGTGATTTGTACAGTTTCTTAAAGATATAAATAAACTAAGACATAAATGAGACGACAGAATAAAAGGCACAGGCACATGAGTCAGTAGAAAAGCCAGTATGATGGGTAATGTCTAATTGACAGTTTCAATTTTACATACAAACTTCTCCCTCTACGATACAAACAGTTTTAATTGATTAGATTTCAAAACAATGAAATCTAATTTCGGAAGAAAAAAAATTATTTTACCTATGAAGTTTCTTAGGTTTACAATACAACAATACAATACAATATTGTTGGATCACACACACATTAATTGATTTAATACACATCCTTCAGTAGAAAAGCAGATAAAGATATTAATTTGGGCTTTCTAAACAAAAACATCACAATTTCATCAATAATTTTGGATACTTGTTGGAATTTGCTTGATAAAAATATTTGATTTCTCAATTTTTTGCCAAGTTTTTTCCTAGTGACATTTTACTTGAAGGTAGATACAGTAAAATAATATATTAAAAACAACAATAACAGTTGTATGGCGTACTTTGCAAAATTTTACAATTCTAATTTACGTTCGCATAATAAGTGCTAATGAGTACTGTCGCAATGAGAAGCCACAGGCTAAACTTATCTCAGATGGCGCCACCTTCGCTGGTGCTGTCATTTGTGGTATATTTCAGGTTATAAACATTACTCTTGAATGAAATAAAAAAAATAAACTTTGCTTTTAAACAGTAAAATGTTTCTCTAATGACAGTGGCGAATCTCAAAAAAGAGTTAATGCTTCCTTAGCTGGTAAAAAAGCGAATCTTTTGGCAAGGTAGGTATGCAATAAAACTATCAAAATTATTTTCGGAAGGAAAACGGTCTGTACCTCTATTTTTACACTGAAATGCACTACACAGAGGCATGTTTTAATACCAGACGATATTTATTGTGTAATTACTAAAATAATCTATTGATATTTTGATACTTTTGACAGTGAAGCAACACCAGCGATAATACGCCACCAGTAGGCCTAGCACGGGCCGTGGACATATTGTCTTTCCACCGTTTTTATCCCGCGAGAAAAAGACAAACGTATCCATATTCTAGCTTTGTCGCGTCTAGGCGTGGATAAAAATGGTGGAAAGACTATTTATCCACAGCCCATGCTAGGCCTGCTGGCGTGATAAATAAGCAGTGCGTCTCCCCATTGTTACGCAATATCCTCACTATGTTTGAAAAAATGCACAATCCTTGCCAGTTAGTTGATATTAGACGCGTCCTTTAAAACGTCCATCAAATGCTGTAGATGGAGAAGATAGTAGTGTGGTCAGGTGAGTACGACGGCGCGGAACACGCATCTATTGGAGTCCATGAGCGCGGGCCACACAAACGACTTGATAAGGTCGGAGCGCCGGTCGCGACCTTCGCTGTTGAACCGCACGTGCTTCGAGGGGTCCATTACCACTAGAAATCAGACCAAACAATCAATAAAAACAATTTCATAATTCAACAGTAATACATGATGTCTTCTGTGGTAATACATCGAACACTAGCTTTGAAGAACACTCGTTTTAAAGCCAGTGTTCAAACGTGTGTGTTGAAAGCACAGAAAAGAGAAGTAAATAGAATGGAAATGAGAAGGAAAATCTGTTGCCAGGTTTAATGAGTGAAACTTGATTGAACATTCTTATTTAGATCAACGCGTTGAACTCTGCATCACAGTTGCTAACTGATTTCGAATGAATGACGTTTCATTTATATGGGTGCAACAACTGGCAACAACAAATTTGAAACAAAAATGCCTTGCACAAAAATGTCCCGAATATTTTTATTTACCGTTCAACAACATAAAATAAACATTTTAAAAAATTATTACTATTATAAACATTTTTTTTCTGTGGTTCAAAACGTTGAACACGTGTTATGAAATAAAATAAAAATCTATGTGACTCAGGGATAGTAGCTTACTGTCAGTGGAAAAAAAAACATTATTGGTTCAGTAGTTCCAGAGATTACTTCCTACAAGCAGACTACGTCGCAAGCTTATTCACCGTCATCATCAGCCAGAAGAAGTCCACTGCTGAACATAGGCCTTACCGTTAGAGTGCCCACACAGTTACACTGTGTACAGAGTTACACTGAACCACAGCCTGCCATCTGCAGCCACTACTCTCGCAATGTCGCTGGTCCATCTAGTAGCCCTACCTAGCTACGCCGCGTCTTCCGGTTCGTGGTCTCCACTCAAGAACCTTTCTTCCCCATTGGCTATCAGTTCTTCGAGTGATGTGGCCTGCCCATTGCCACTTCAACTTGCAAATCTTGACAGCTATGTCAGTGACTGTGGTTCTTTGCCGAATATCCACGTTTCGGATTATATCGCGCAAAGAAACTCCGAGCATAGCTCTCTCCATTGCCTGCTGTGTGACTCTAAGAGATCGTTATCTGAGTTCAAAAAAATTATATTAAGTCACAATAAAATTAGCTCGGCGAGATCCGGGCGTCCACTGACTGCCCTGCCCTGCATGACCCTCTTGGAAAGGGCCACCAGCCGAACATAACTAAAGTGCCTTCACTTCAGACCTATTGCTAGGATTTAAATCCACACCTTTGCCGTGGAATCCGAACGTAAAGTTCAGATTTTACACCACAAGTGTGAGCAATGAGTTGAGCTGCCTGAACGTAGTACCTGGTGTAAAGTCTGTATCAATCCTCAACGGAGGCGAGTGCAGGCTGATGGTCCAAGCGGCGCGGCAGGAGGCGGCCACCAGCGCGTGCAGCGGCGCGCACCCCGCCAAGCAAGGGTACTCTCGCAGAGTGCTTAGCACCTGCGAATTAAGAGTTACATTCCTAAAAATCAAGAATTTCTTTTCTGTATGTAGCAAGTACTTTTTTTTTATTATAAATAGGCTTGCGCTTGGCCGCCAACTCGCCTGATGTTAAGCGATGATGCGGCCTACGATGGAGCACGCTTGCCTAGAAGAAACCTATTCACTCTCGACTTAAAGACACTAAAACTAGAAACGAACCTCAAAGGCACCAGACAGCTTTTGTGCATGCGATATTGTTTGTGTCAAATCAAATGTCAATACGAATTAGACAGTATAATATCGCAAGTCTTGGAATAACTTACCAGACGGATGGGTCGAACGTCATCGCCGTGTCACCATTGGAAAAAATTTCTCCGGTTATATTTTTCTATTTAAATCCATTTATCATAGTTAATTGACCAGTTTTCCTAGTAAATAGCTATCATTTAATTTTTAGTTTCATTTCTAGTATAATTAGTATCATTGTAGTTATATATCTTGATTTTTGTCAGTAGCCCCTTTTCTAAGACATTAGTATGATTGACGAAGAGCCTCCTGATCCTGGCGGTGGAATAATGGCGTCCGATTATAATATTCCTCCCTCTCCTGGTGCTTTTACAGCAATATCCACGTCAGAGGATGTCCAAAAAACCCATAAACGCTCTAAGCGTAGAGCTTTGAAACGGGATGTAAGAGCATGCTCTCCCATTGATTCTTCTGGTGAAGAATTTAAAATTGCTGATGACGTAATTCTTACTTCAGGACAAAACACACCCCCAAATTATTTTTCGACTGTGAGCAGTGAGCTTTCCCTTGCCACTCTTCCAACCCCCGTATCTGCGTCTCTGCCCTTAGGTCAGAAGACAATTGCTTCAACAAGTTCCTCCTCATTTTTGCCCCCGGGCCAAAAAATCGCTCCAACTCCGGTTGCACGTCAGTGCTATGTTTCATCCGATCGTGGGCCGTATGTTATTCACGTACAAAAAATCGAGGTTGTATCTTCTGATAGCACTTCTTTGCACCCTGTTACTTTCGGGCGATTCCTTTTTGAGCGCTCGAGAGAATTTGAAGGCATTGTTGATGGATCAATTAAAAGCGTGGGCCGAAATAGAATCTCGCTGTGTTTCCACTCATTTAAGGCCGCTAATGCCTTCATAGACTCGAGCTCCCTCGCCAATAAGGGGTATAAAGCATTTATTCCCTCATATAATGTAACTCGTCTGGGTCTGGTACGGGGCATCCCCGTTGATTTATCCGACGAAGAAATAATAAAGGAAGTACGGGTGCCCCAAGAGTGCGGCCCGATAATCAAAGTTCGTAGATTGAACTTCAAATTGGTGATTGATGGGTCAGTGTCATGGAAACCTTCTCAAACTGTTGTTTTAACTTTTGATGGCCAACTCCTACCCCCAAGAGTTTTTCTGTGCTACAACTCTTTTCAAGTGGAGCAGTATGTTTTACCTACTATTCAGTGTTTTTCTTGTTGTAGGTACGGACATACCAAGATCCAATGCAGGTCGAAGCCAGTCTGCTTCAAATGCTCTTTAGCCCACACTGGAGACTCGTGCAATGTAGATGCGGAGGGCGCCAAATGTGTTTGGTGTCGTGGTAGTCACTTCGCAACCAATAAAATCTGCCCCGAAATGTCTCGCCAGATTTCTATTAAAAAAACAATGTCGCAAAATGTTTTATCATACGCAGAGGCATCGAAACTTCACCCCTCATCAAGAATTACTTATGCAGAAGTGACTTCTTCTTCTTTGGCACCTTCTCCTCCTTTTCCCTCTCAGCTTTCGGGTTCAACTAATCACGTTACTGTGGAGCCTGCCAGAGTGCACTACAGGAGTAAAAAAAACAGGCCTGTTGGTTCAACTTCTCCCTCTTCTGGCTATGACCATTTGGCTCACTCAAACATTGTTAGGGGTGACTTTGCGGAAGCCGCTCCTAATGGATGTGCCCTTAACCCTAATAAATCCCCCGAGTCTCCATCTGTTCAATCGGTTATCTCTGAACTTCTCAAACTTTTAAATCTTTTGTCCTCTCTTCTCAACCCTCCCCGTGCTCATCACACCCCTTCCCATCCTTTACCGTCCAACGCTGCATTTAATTTAAATTCACTCATTTCCCTTCTATCTAATGGATCTCAAGTTCCTTCAATGGAATAGTAGATCACTATATAATAAATTATCTGATCTTATATATTTAGTTAATAAATATAATATTACTGCCTTGTCTATTTCTGAGACATGGTTAAAGTCTGGTTCTCATTTTAGAGTTTCTGGCTTTGATGTCATCAGAAGTGACAGACAAGATGGTTTTGGAGGTGTTGCCCTCCTGATAAAAAATAATATTCCTTTCTCTCCTATTACTATTCCTGTTCATAGTGGTTTTCAAGCAATTGCTGTGCGTGTCAAGAATTATTCCGTTGTCTCACTTTATATTCCTGACCCTTCTAAGTTCATTCTTCGTAAATTAGTTTCGGTTTTGAGTTCCCTGCCAAAGCCGCTTTTGGTCCTTGGTGATCTGAATTGTCATCATTCTGTATGGGGTTGTGGTAAGTCCGATGAATGTGGTGAGTTTTTGTTGGACTCTCTTGATACTCTTAATCTCTGCATTCTTAATGATGGCTCCCCTACTAGGAGGACTCGTCCTCATGAATTTCGCAGTGCTGTTGATCTTTCATTATGTTCTCCTGAGCTTGCTTCTCTTCTGTCGTGGCATGTCCTTCCTTCTTCTCATGGCAGTGATCATTTTCCTATTCTTCTTGAATTTCCTCAACGTAATTCTAGTCGTGTTTCTGGTAATCCTCCTCTTCTTAAATATATTTTAAATTATAATGATTGTCCTAACTGGGAAAAATTTCACGACCTCTCTGTTTCTGTTTCTGCTAATTTACCTCCTGTTAATTCTTTTAATATCTCTTCCTCCTCTGATAATCTGGTCCGTATGCTCCATGAGTGTGCTAGCCAATCGTTTCCTGTTAAAAAGCCTCCGTCTGGAAAATTGCCTCCTCCTCCGTGGTGGGATAAGGACTGCAGTAATGCTATTAAAGCCCGTAAGGTGGCTGAAGCTAATTTCCGCCGCTCTATGACTCTAGAGAACTTCTCTGAAGTGAATAGGTCCATTGCTAGTTCTAAGCGCCTTTTCCGCTTGAAGAAGCTGGATAGTTGGAGGGCTTATTGCTCTAGCTTAAGTCCTAGTACACCTGCTTCAGTTATTTGGTCGAAAATTCGCCGATATAGACGCTCCTGGTGTCCTCCTCTTCGTTGCTGTAGCCCTTCTCAGTCTTGGGCTGAGGCATTTATGGATAAGTTAGCTCCTCAGTATTGTCCTCTCCCTTCGGAATTACCCTCCTTAGCTGTTACTTCGTCAAACGATCCCCTAGATCAGCCATTCTCAATAATTGAATTGAAAAATATATTAAAGTCCGTCAAAGATTCTGCTCCTGGTATGGATGGCATACCTTATTCATTTTTCTCGAAGGCGAGTGACAGTTTACTTCTCTTTTTCTTATCTTTGGTTAACTCTATTTTTGATTCTGGTTTTGTTCCCGCTAGTTGGAAATCTCAGTATATTATCCCAATTCTTAAACCCGATAAGGACCCGGAGGATCATAATTCGTATCGTCCTATTGCTCTTTCTTCTGTTCTGGCAAAACTTGCTGAGCACCTGATCAAGAACCGCCTTGAATGGTTTCTTGAAAGTAAGGGCCTTTTTGCCAAATCTCAATATGGTTTTAGAAAAGGCAAGAGCACTATGGACAGCCTAAGTATTTTTACAACTGATATTAGACTTGCTTTTACTCGAAACGAATCAGTTATTGGTGCTTTTCTAGATATTTCTGCCGCTTATGATTCCGTCCAGCTTTCTGTTCTCGGAAATAAACTTTCTTTGTTGAAGGTTCCTCCTAAGTTATGTAATTTTGTCATGAATCTTCTAACTGAAAGGTATATTTATCTTCGTTGCAGTGATTCTTCAATTTCTCCTCACAGAATCATTTGGCGTGGTCTTCCTCAGGGGTCTGTTCTTAGTCCTCCTCTATATAATGTGTATACTTTTGATTTAGAGGTATCTATTGGTCTCTGCCGTATTCTTCAATATGCGGATGATATCCTTTTATATACCTCTCACCATAAAATTGACATTGCCAGTCACTGTATTTCTCAATCCCTTCAGTGCTTAAACTCGTGGCTACATTTAAATGGTCTAGATCTTTCACCATCAAAAAGTAACATTGTTCTCTTTTCTCGAAAGCGCAATCCTCCTGAAATAGATATCTTTGTTAAAGGGTCCAGGATTCCAGTTAAGGAGTCAGTGAAATTTCTTGGTCTTATATTGGACAATAAGCTTAGTGGAAAGATGCATTGTGATTATATTGCTGATCGGTGTCGGAAAAATATTAACATTCTAAGGTGTTTATCGGGTGTTTGGTGGGGTTCTCATCCTTTTACACTAAAACTTTTGTATAACGCCATTATTCGTAGCATTTTAGATTATGGCTCCTTCTTGCTGGAGCCAGCTAACAAGGGTGGTATCAAGAAACTGGATTTGATTCAATCGAAAGCCCTTCGCATTGTTTCTGGTGCTATGCTATCCTCTCCTATCAATGCACTTCAGGTTGAATGTGTTGATGCTCCCCTTCATCTTCGCCGTCAGTTCCTATCTAATAGGTTTTTTTTTCGCTGTGTGCAGTTTTCTAATCATCCTCTTGTCCCTAAACTTCAGCTTCTCCATAGTTTCTCGTTTTCTTCTCGGTTTTGGCTCCATAAGCAGCTTCCTCTTCTAGTAAAGAGTTTTGTTACCTATAAGTCTTTAAAAGATCCTGTTCTCCGTTCTCATTTGCTTCCTCTTTTCTCGTTTAGTTATGATGTCATTGTCTCTCGCCCAATTGTAATTTTAGACTTTGACATTTGTGCTGGTGACCCCCATGCTGATGAATATTTCCGTGGTCTTCTGCGGAGGGATTGGCATGGGTGGCACTATATCTTTACTGATGCTTCAAAACTCTCCCCTATGGGTTGTGTTGGTTGTGGTATCTTCCATGAACAATTTAACATTGTACAAAAGGTTAAGTTTCCCCCTGAAACCTCAGTTTTTTCGGGTGAGTGCTGGGCACTCCTTGAATCTATTCGTTATATTCTTATTTTTAATCTCCGCCGTTCTCTCGTCTTTACTGACTGTCGGAGTGCCCTTCAGTCTCTTCTTTCAAACCCTTTTTCCCCCAATTCCCACAACTCTATTCTTTTTCTCCTTAAGGAATCCTTATCTATCTGCAATTCCAAAGGTCTAGAAGTTGTTTTTGTTTGGATTCCTGGTCATGCTGGTATCTCTGGAAATGAACGGGCTGACAGAGTGGCAAAGGATGCCGTTGTCTGCGGAGACAAAATTCCCTTCTGTATCTTTCCCCATGACCTTGCATCCCTTCCTAAGTCTCTTTTACTTAAGTCATGGTCATTCTGCTGGCGTGGCTCTGCCAGGTCTAGGGGTTCCGCTTATGCGGCTCTCCAGCCCGTAATCCCTCGGAGGCCGTGGTTTGCCAGAATGCACTTTAGTAAAAAAATTACAAGTTGCATAATTCGAATGAGGTTGGGACACTGTTGTGTTCCCACATATTTTAAAAAATTACGTATCAGGGACTCTTCTTTGTGTGAGTGTGGCCTTGATGACGGCCACCTCAATCATATTTTCTTCTCCTGTCCGCTGCTTGATCATTCAGCTTTTTTTCTTTCTCTTAGTCTTGTAGTTCCTTTTCCAACTTCTATGTCTGTTCTTCTCTCATCAAATGATATTTCCATTTTCCGTATTATAAGT
This sequence comes from Agriopis marginaria, assembly GCA_932305915.1. Lineage (NCBI taxonomy): Eukaryota > Metazoa > Arthropoda > Insecta > Lepidoptera > Geometridae > Agriopis > Agriopis marginaria. The sequence continues at coordinate 10,168,793 of OW029914.1, read as the reverse complement.
AATTTTCTTTCTGACAATAATGTTAGTGTATAAAGTGCTTTATAGTGTATTTTTGTGTTTGTAAGTATTTATATGTATTGTATTACTTATTTATTTTGTTTTAGGATTGCTGGTCATATTTTGTTTTATTTTAAATCGCGATCGTTTTTTGTTAACGTGACGTTGGCCAAAGTGCCCTAAAGGTGGGCGGTAGCCATTAATTTAAAAAAAAAAAAAAAAAAAAAAAAAAACTTACCAGACACCGAGAGGGCACAACAATCCTAGAAAGATGATGCTGTCCGATTTACCGAATATCTCTAAACAAAGATGAAGAAATCACGAAACAGTCGGTGAAACCACAAACAACAGGTTTATCATTTTACCAGCTGGCTTAGCAACTGTCCCAACTGACATTTGTTGGCAACTGCGAACTTATTTTTATGCATTAGGCATTATTTCTGAGCCACACTCGTTGAAATGAAAATGGGATTGGTGGGAACAGAAACAAGTTGATTGCAATAGCATCAACCCACAGATGTATGATCAATTTATGAAGTCATTTTGATACCACGACCTTTCAATAAGATATCGTTAACTCACCTGGTTGACGACGGTGCGCTCGGCTTCGCCCAGCGGGAAGGTTTGCGCGGTGTTGTGCAGCACGCGCGTGGCTGACGTTAGCAGCCGCGATACGCTGGGCTCAGTGCCAGTGACGTCATCGCTGACGCCTAGCAGAGCCTTAACCTCGCTCAACCGCCGGTCACGGAGGCTGATTGCCGCGCGAAATGACAACTGGAAGTAACAATGATAAATAAATTACGTTATGTTTCACTGTTGGCATTTTGGAAAAACTCAGAGTCACACAGCGGGCAATGGAGAGAGCTATGCTCGGAGTTTCTTTGCGCGATACAATCCCAAACGTGGATATTCGCCAAAAACCAGAGTCACCGAGATAACTGTTAAAATTTGCAAGTTGAAGTGACAATGGGCAGGCCACATCGCACGAAGAACCGATAACCGATGGAAAAGAAAGGTTCTGGAATGGAGACCACGAACCGGAAGATGCAGCGTAGGGAGGCATCCCACTAGATGGACCGACGACATTGTGAGAGTCACGGGCATCCAGTGGATGCAAAAGGCAGGCTGTGCATTCAGTGTGGAGGTTAAAGGGCCTATGTTAAGCAGTGGACGTCTTCTGACTGATGATGATGTTTCTGATGATAATTTTTCACCACGGCAAGACGCTAAGACCTTCTGGTCTAAGACAGCAACAGATCTACTTCCATTTCTGATATTCCTCAGCCTGTGTCAAAATTTTCATGATTAACTAATTAATAAAACAGAGTCTTTCATCAGCCTAACTATTTTCATTTTACATCATCAGCCATTATGTCCACTGCTGAACAAGGCCTCCCTCTTAGAGAGGGGTGTTGCCATAATCCCCACGCTTGGCAGGCAGCTGGGGGATCGCAGTACGTTCACCGTGTACTAATAGGATGCTGCTGCCCATCCTCCGGTGGTTCTGGTCGCAGTTTTAGGACATACCCGGGTCCCCGGGTACTTTTTTCATTACAGAACAAATAAGCAAGAATACTCACAACAACGACCGAGAAGACGATCTTGTACTTCAAATGCGGCGTTTGTCGCAGCTGGTCGAGCGCCGCGAGTGCTGGCAGCGCGTCCTCCGCCGCGCGCGCCCACACAGCCGCGTACTGGGATACCAGCTTACTCCTGGAACACAACACCATCAATATCAATACGATGGAAGAACTCTAGTATACGAGGAAAACAAATAAACCATAATTACAGCCATCCAAAGGAAGAGCATAGATGACGCAGAATAGATGGTCGATGGGGCCGAAAGGTTCTCGAATGGAGACCACGGACTGGTAAGCGCAGCGTAGGACGTGCACCCAGGTGATGGACAGACGACCTAAAAGGGACCGCATGGAAACGCTGGATGCCGGCCGCTTCCAACCGGCCCTTTTGGAGACCGATGGGTGAGGTCTATGTCCAGCAGTGGACGTCCTACGGCTGAAATGATGATGATGAAGAAAAAGCCCTCTACGCCCTCTATATTTATGTATTTTTTTGTTGCACGGCAGACACTGCCTTCTCTTTAAAATGAAGACAAGAACATCGTGAACGCTGTTACCATTGTAGTTGTGCACCGATGTCATTAGGAAGATAACAATTAATCCGCATCTGGTTACCAACTGGGAACTCGACTAAAGCCATCGTTACCTAAAAGTCTCTCCAAAACAAATCCTGGGTATGCCTATGCCATTCAGAGCGCGAGTTCAAGGTGGTCCAAATGAGCTCGAGTTTCATATTGTGGCATACCACAATGCCTTAAGACAAGGGTCTTTGACCAGTGTGTGTAGCCAGTGATGACATATGGTACTGAGACGTGGTCTTTAACTATTGGCCTTTTGGAAAACTCTGAGGGTCACAGCGTGCAATGGAGAGAGCTATGCTCGGAGTTTCTTTGCGCGATATAATCCGGAACGTGGATATTCGCCAAATAACCAGAGTCACCGACATAGCTGTTAAAATTTGCAAGTTGAAGTTTAGTGGCAATGGGCAAACCACATCGTTCGAAGAATCGATAACTGATGGGAAAGAAAGGTTTTTGAGTGGATACCACGAGCAGGAAGACGCAACGTAGGTAGGCCTCCCACTAGATGGACCGACGACATTGTGAGAGTCGCGGGCATCCAGTAGATGCAAAAAGCATGCTGTCGTTCAGTGTGGAGGTTAAAGCGGGAGGCCTATGTTCAACAGTGGACTTCTGGCTGATGATGATGATGGGACGTCCGGCGACGAAGAGTGGCGTTGTTTTATGATCCACTATTGGATCAACGCACCACTTCAGAAGTACAATAAGAGCCTCTCACTCTTCGTTTACCATACATATTCGCCATCTGTGGCTGTTCCTTACCTGTCAGGGAGATTCTGCGAGTCATCGCTGTCAGAATGGTAGCCGTCACTGGCGGAGTCGGTGGGCGAGCGGGGGGCTACTCCACCCGCACCCTGTGCCTCCCCCTCTGACATCTGCGTGAGGACCGCCGCACAGCCGCGAGAGTAGCTCATCAGAACTCCAGCCACGGGCCTGGAAGAGGAACATTGCAATATCGTAACAACAAGGTAGGTTGAAAGTCATTTTGTATTGAAGTGTTTTACACTTTAGGATTTACTTAATTCAAAAATTGACAATCGGCAGGATTCAAACTTGCGCTATCCAGGTTTACGTCCCTAGCGCTTTATCTGGTAAGCTACGGTCGCTTTCCTGTCGGCCTCCAATTGTTTGTGCTGTCATTACAACCAATCTAAGTGTTGGTGACGCCATCTTATTCTAGCAACCTGCAAGTAACTACTCAACTAGAATTTTTACAGGCACCAAAGCTAACTGAGAGATGGCGCTCTTTTACTGAATCGAAGGATATTTTCACATTTGAAGTGTTGTTCGACAGTATGATTTACTATTTAAAAATTATCAACTAGCTGCGCCTTGCAGATTCACCCACGTTATATCCGAGATAAAATTAGCCTAACTACTCCTTATTAGTTATATGCCAGTGAAAGATGATGAACCAATTTTTTTTTTAATTGAAATAATACTTTAATTTTGGTCCCATAAAAATTTAGTAAGTTGTTTGGATTTTAAATCAAAATAGCTGGAAAATCGGTTCGGAATTGAAATTTGCAATTGATTCATAATTATTAAATTATTATTTATGAAATTTTTCGAAAGAGAAAATGGCTGATAAAAAAATTATGTTCTGTATACAGCCTTTTGACTTAGCTCGCTCATTCTGTACGAGTTATGTAACGGCTTTCTTTAATAAACGCCAGAGAAATGTACGTGGGAACAAAAAATAAACCTTTGTTTCAAGTCACCGACACAGCGGTAATGTAATGAGAAACAGTTACCAAGCTTCGATATCTACAATAATTCTCAATACAAAAAGCCGACTTCAATATTAGTAAAGTAGGTACGCAATTTTCCATTTATATTGATTTAAAAGCCGATGCTATTAAATCGATTTCAATTAAATTTCTATGGGACAAATCCGAAATAAAAAAAAACTTTCAAACTAGTTTAAAAATGACAGAGTTCTGAGGTAACAAAAATAAAATTATGTAGAAATACAACTTATACAACCGAATTGAAAACTTTTTTGCTGTCGGTAAAAAATAGGTAAAATAGGAACGGGGAATTTTCTGAATAACTGTTCGATCTGATGCCAGCTACGCGGTTTTATCATCACACTAACGCCTGAAAGTTCATCCACAAATCATAAATCGGTGGAAATCGCACACGGTGCGTTTTAAACGATTTTTTTTGCCTCACATCTGCAATTTTTGGAATGAGCTCCATTTCCTTGCTGCGGCATTTCCTAGTAACTATAATATTAGGTTCTTCAAAAGGGCTGTTAATAGAGTCTTTAAGGGTCGACAACGTATCTTTGATGCCCCTGGTGTTGCAGGTATTCATAGCTTACCATCAGGCAGCCCATCAGTTTGTTTCCACCTAGGGTATAAATACCATATATAGGATAGTATATAGGATAGTAGATAGGGTACACATTCGGCGAAGATATCGAGTAACGTACACAAAAAGAAGTCTATTAAATAGTTATGTATCTCACTGTTTTAAACTATCACGGTTGTTCACTAAAGTTATAAGATTATTTACGGGATATTTACCGTGGTATGAACTCCCGATATCTCGACGCAGTTACATGCACCATGTTCACGGGAAGACTCAACCTTACCACGGTAAATATCCCGTAAATAATCATATAACTTTAGTAATGTATCTGTTCGTGATAATATATTGTGTCAGAGTTTCATCATAAAGGTGTTGATAGCTCACAGGTTCAAATATAATTGCTGGGAACAAATTTAGAGACGCTTTATTGTTATACCGGTGAATGCGGTAATACACTGTTTTAAACTATCACGGTTGTTCACTACAGTTATATTACCATGGACTTATTTACCGTGGTTACGTTGTGGAATGAGCTAACGATATTTCGGCGTAGTTACATGCACCGTGTTCACGGGAAGACTGAAGAATGCGGGTGGTTGGTCGAACAGTTCATTGTTAGGTGTAGACAAAACGATCTACCCTTTTTCTTACTTTTTTGCTACGGTTATCACTGGAATTCGAACGGTAATGTTTAAAGAGTTTTTTTTTAAGTAACAGTTCGAACAAAAAGTATATACAGGACAATACGAAACGGTAACACTATTTACCAAAATAAATTCATTGTACTCATTATTGTAAACTACTTTTCTTGTTGGACCAACCCTGAAATTTTAGCTGTCCCAAATATTTTATGAAACAGTTTTTTTTCTGCCATAATTATGCAACATAGCTAACGGAACGCCTGATGGTAAGCAACCACTGTCGCTTATGGACACCTGTAACACCATAAAAGTGTTAATTTTATAACGAAAATTAGCACTAACGAAAGATTTTAGCAAATTTATCCCCTAAAGGGGTTAACTAGGGGATGATAGCTTGTAAGGACATAAAACCAATATCATTTAGTCACAATAAAATAAAATCATAATATCTATTACTATTATCTATTATAATTTTCTATTTAGAGTATCAAATACTCGTAAAAAACAAAAGTAATAGATACGTTACCCTACCTACCTCACAACAAGGCGTGCCTTATGAGTGGTGACATAACATAGATTTTACATCGTCATTGAACAAATTTACAGCTTTTCTACACATCATCGAACACAATATTGCGTAACACGAGTAAATCTTTCGAAAGCTTTCACTCTAAAATATTACATCACAGTATTTAAGTTAAAATTAACGATTTTAAACACCAGATACCATGTCACAGTAATAACAGTTATTTTGCTAAAAGATAGTGGGCGTATAATTATTTGTTTGGCCAAAATAGTCATGTACTTCGTAATAGACTTTGTTATTCTAAAGAAAAATCTCAGTTCCACTCAAAACGACGATGGCTAGAAAGCCTATCATGGGAGTCAAATTAAAATACATGAGCTTCCTACGAGGCGATGGGCTGAAATCGCAAAGGGAGGCGGGGGTCTATATAAAATACATCGACCCCCCCAAGGGGCAAATGGGTGACATCGCAAAGGTAGATATGGGAGTCAATGCAGAACACATCAGCTTCCCATGCAGAGATGGGTTCACATCGCAAAAGTAAATATAGTCAATGTATACATCAGTATCCCAAGCGGTGATAGATTGACATTGCAAAGGCAGGCGGGAGTCAACGTAGAATGCATCGGTCACCTAAAGGGACGATGGGTAGGCATCGCAAAGCCAGACATGGGAGTTAATGTTGAATAAATACATCAACTTCCTAACGGTGACGGGTCAGACATAGAAATCAATAGACTATATATTATGCATAATGCCGATAGTCTGTTTGCTATTGATGTAAATCGCACTTCACACAATTAATATCGATATCGACAGTATTGATGTGCTGCTAGATAAGCAGCTCAACACTACCAAAAACATTTTTTTGTTAATAAACACTAATAACACCACACTTGACACAATTACACACTTCCTCTAAAGTGTTATACATTATAACGTCTAACTGATTATTAGGATAACGACTAACGATAACGCAATTACGAAATAAATAACCGTTAATAACGGCAATTGCGGAGTTTCGTTTTCGTAATCGCCAGTTACGATGTATGTATAAACAATTACTATGTATGTGTAAATTGAAGATAATTGTTTGCTTTGATTGAATTGCACGTCTACTTTTACTTTTTTGTTGGAATTTAAACACACTGTGGAGAACTGGACATATTTATTGCAAACATTCGATTAGTCATGACTTCAAACAACTCTCTTTTAATGTACACTTATATGACTATATTTTTTAAGGGTTTCGTACCCAAAGGGTAAAAATGGGACCCTATTACTGAGCCTACGTTGTCTGTCTTTTCGTCTGTCCATCTGTTCGTCCTACCTTTTTAAACGACTGTATATTTACCGTAATAGATAGCCAGTTGTAATTTTCACAGAATATAATTATTATAATGTTGCTGCGGATTAACTAAGAAATAATAATAGAGTCAAAAATAAAAACAAAAAGAGGGTCCCATACAACAAACGTATTTTTTACATATTTTTGTATTTGATTTAAGGTAAAAACGGTTAAATGTACAAGCGTCAAACTTGGCATGATTTTAGTACACACTCTAAAGTATGACAACAAAATTAAATAATAAATAATGGCTATTTGATACGCTTGTAAAAGGCACCCATTAATTTGATTATAATTTTGCATTCTAACTAATAAGTAACATAAATGTGTTATTTTAAAAACCAAGAATGTATCAAATTACACATTTTTCACACAAAAAGAAATGGAAAGAAACCTAACTAAGTAAATAGCCTAGTAAATTTTTTATGTTACTGAGCGAAGAGTAGTAAAATTGGGTAAAGATTTCTCTCTCACATCAACGTATCGAAATTTATCACATAATCCACATGAAGCCCTCGAGCTTTGCATGACTGAGGCTCATAAACGGCTCTATTCTGAACAATAATTGAGATATACGTTCAAGTAATGCAACAGAACATCAAGAAACAACTTATAAACTATAGACTTGTTATTATGTGGAATATTTCCCTTTCCTTTGAGATTCTATCTTGCTTCCTGGTTGGGTAATGTTTTTATTTGAAATTATTTTGTGAACTAACGCATAGTGATTACTTTAATTGTACCTCCTGAGTGAGTTGAAGTTGCATGTAATTAAGCGAATAAAAAAATTGTAATTTTATAGTTTAGAATTAAGGCTTATTATCTTATGTAGGAGCATTCTTATAAATGTGAGTACTTTACCAAAATTGTCCAAGATTTGTGAATAAAATTATCGTGTATAATAAAAAAATATTAAAACATAAAAGCAATGGTTTAAATTTTATTGTATATTATTTAAACTAAACTAATTTTCCAGTATCACGAGGAATCCTTGGCTCTGCACAGTCTGCACCAATCACTAATTTAGTACTTAAATTAATTATGTGCAGTTTCGATGCCATCGCTCAAAAACTGTGAAAGCAAACATCGTGAGAAAACCGGTATGTCCAAGAACCTCAAAAGTTCAATGACATAATAATCACCAACAACCATGCAGGGACCTACTCTCCTATACTCTCTCCCGTTCTGAGAGAATGCCAGCAGTGGAAACATGATAGGCTAAATGATTTCTAGTACTAAATAAGCATCACTAGACAAAATCTAGATAATAGAAAAGACTAATAACTATGTCGCATAGTTTTACCAACCAACGAAATTGGCATGCACCTGAGTTTACACTGATAAGCAACATACTTGTGCTCACCTCTTGATTATGCTTGTCGATACCTCTGCAAAAATCCATCGGGGCGCTCAAAACTCACCTGGTGTCGCTTAAGTCTAAGGTAGGGTCGCTCCGTTTGATCTGACCAACACACGCCAGCACCGCCTTGTCGCTCTCCACCCTGGCTGCTAGCGAGGCCACCAGGGTCGGAAGCTGCCTCAGAGCTGGCTTGTCCACGATGGTAAGGAGGGATTTGTTGTCAATGAGCCGCCTCTCGACGTCTGCGTGGGATAGAGCCAAGAGACGCTGGTGGGATGATGAGGCAGGATCCTGATTGATCGTCACTGGAGACTGCGGAAAAAATACAATAATACACGTGGTAGATGAATATCGTAGCGTTTTTAATTTCAACCATGATGTAAGAGCAATACAAACACATTGAAAAATCAGTGAATTTAACTTATTATCAAGTTTAGACGTAATTTTGGCACCAGTCACTCTCATAGGCCATAGAAGTGAAGAGACAGGAATATATTAATCTTATGTGAGTATTTCCCGTGTAATTATGAGTAAAATGGGACAGGAATAATTTTATTGTCAATTGCTTGCATTAGCTTGCAGTTTTACTAATTTCTACGTTTTAATAGGAATGAAAAATAAGTCATGAATAATTACAGACTCTGATCTATCAGCAAACGTCTACGTAGGTTGTCTTAGCTGCGCACCAAAGCTTCAAACCCTGTCCAATTCTGCTCGAAGAATAGTCTGGACCAAAACAACAACGATGTGGTCACCATATTATTATAACACAAACTCCATGGGCAAGCCCAAAAAGAGATGGCGATCTTGATTCCACTAAAGCGACTGGACCACAAAAACTCTTGAACTTAAGAAGAGGAACGAAGGAAACGAGCCTTTAAAATAAAATTGTGATTGAAAAGTAGTAAACAAACCAGTTCTTCCATCTTATGCAACGCCTGCTTATAGACGTCCACATGTCGCTGGAGCTCATTCTTCATCGCGACATGGAGAGAGATGAGGGTGCCTGACGAGTCAGCTGTCAGCCCGTGGGTACCAAGACCTGAAAGAACAATTAGCGAAACATTAAAGCGACCCAAATACAAGTATTGTTAATTGTCAGCGCAGTGGGATGCTACGCTACAAAGTATCAAATTCCTTCATGAGTTCGACCAAGTTATAATATAAGAAAAAAAATTGATAATGGTACTCGATTAGCACAGGACCGAGGCAGATGGCATAGCAAGAGGAAGTCTGTATATGATGATGATGATGATGATGATGAATGGTATTCGTATAAAATGAAAAACATGGGGCAGCTGTAGACAGTTCGGGACGCTTCACTAACTACACTAGTGGCAATGACAATGAAAGTGACTTCGCGCGCTAATTACTGTAGGCAATCAAATGGTAAATTAAAATCGTTGAACTCATTTTCAACTTTATACATAAACATCATATAGACTATAATTGCTCGTGTACAGAAAATTTGTGGAAATATTTTCAAGGAATGTAAAAGGAAAGAATTTTTCGCTACTTCGTACACGTAGACTTTCATAATGAACGTTGAACCCTATTTTGCCACTATTTTTATCCAATTTTTTTGCTTTGAAATTTGATTTGATTTTGATTTGATTTAATTTATTTCGGCCATTTCGCAAAAAACTTTTTGCGAGTCAGTGAATGAATTGTATTTTGCTTTTATACAGGGTTACGCATATAGACGCCGAATGGAGGTCATTGCATTATGAACACCTTTTACTATGGAACCAATCCTGAAATAGCGAAAAAATATCAGCTGTTCCATAGAATACGGTCATTGACACTCGTTTTTTTATATGTGGACGTATTTGAGAATATCATTGTGGTCATTATTAGGATAACTGTTACTAAGAGACCAACCCTGGAATCACAATAAAAATTCAGCTGTTCCATACATTTCGTGCAATTTCAAGGTGCATCATCATCATTTCAGCCATAGGACATCCCCTGCTGGACATAGGCCTCCTCCATCGATCTCCAAAAGCGCCGGTTGGAAGCGGCCTGCATCCAGCGTTTTCCTGGGGTCTCTTTTAGGTCGTCTGTCCATCTTGTGGGGTGGACGTTCTACGCTGCGCTTACCGGTCCGTGTTTTCTTCATTCCAGAACCTTTCGACCACATCGGCCATCTGTTCTGCGTGATATGTTCCCTACCCACTGCCACTTCAACTTGCTAATCCGGTGGGCTATATCAGTGACTTTCGTTCGTCTACGGATCTCCTCATTTCGGATTCGATATCGTAGAGAAACCCCGAGCATAGCCCTCTCCATAGCTCGTTGGTATGTCATTGGTTGGTAATTTCAAGGTTGGTCTCGCAGTAAAACTGGTTCAAAATGATGAATACAATGTTATCCTTGAATATTTCTACTGTCTAACCACTCACCCAGTGTATAGATTAAGTAAGTATTCAAAATATGAAAATCTTTATTAATCTTTATAATCGCGTAGGATAGATCACCTTTTTAAAAAAGACCGCTGAATGCGTTTGAAACTATAGTTAGTTAATCTTACGTAAGTGATTCCCGTAATAAAAACTTTTGCTTGCGAAAACCATGTCAATTCCCATAGTAAAACAAAAGAAGTTACCTAATATTTAACAAAGTGAAAATTAGATCACAACAAATAATTTATCGTATCTAAGCTTTGACGGCTATCAAAACTAGCCAACTTGAAAACCTTCAAAACGAAAAAAAATACTCCTCGCTACTCTTCAATTCAGGTAAATCCAAAAAACAGGTGGTTCACTTCCTATAAATGAGTGATTAAAATATTATCATCTCTGTTGATCATGGAAACAAGATAAGCATCGGGCAAGGTCGTAAATACGAGTTTAAAAATACCATTATACATAATCCAGCGGTAATTCAACATGGATTCACGCATCATACCAGCTTCCTCTGAGGATGTGATTCAGATCTCGACGTGGAAACTGTTGCTACAATATTAGTGTAATAACTCTAACGTCCTGTGAGACGAAAGGTATGGTATGACTTGCTGCATGAAGCCAAGATTTATTATGCCATAGGACTTTCTCAAATATGTTCAATTCGTTATCATCTTTAATATAATCAGTACACTTTAGTCCAACGCTGGACATAGGCCTCTCCTAAAGCATGTAGCGTGATCTTCGTCTTTTCGGCTTCCAGCCACTACCAGCTGCCTTAAATATATCGTCATTCAATCAAAACTCAGGTCATTCTACACTTCGTTTGCCGATTCGTGGTCTCCACGCTAGAGCACGTAGTATAGACGTTTATCAGCTATCGATTCATTGATAGATATGACCGGCCCACTGCCATTTCAACTTGCTAATACGCTGAGGTAAGGCGGATAGCGGTGAATTTGATACTATGTTCTGTTATTCATTCATTGTTATCGTGGTATTTCCGTAATTTAGTTGTAAAAAAGCCTGCGCGATAGAATCCGAAACGTGGATATTTGCCAAAGAACCAGAGTCACCGAGATAGCTGTTAATATTTGCAAATTGAAGTGGCAATGGGCAGGCCACATCGGTCGAAGAACCGATAACCGATGGGAAATAAAGGTTCTTGAGTGGAGACCACGGGGACGCAGCGTAGGTAGGCTTTCCACTAGATGGACCGGCGACATTTTGAGAGTCACTGGCATCCAGTGGATGCATAAGGCAGGCTGTCGTTCAGTGTGGAGGTTAAAACGGGAGGCCTATGTTCAGCAGTGGACGTCTTCTAGCTGATGATGATGATTAGTTGTAAGAAAGTAAATACTGTATAACGATGCCTGCCAAGTCTTACATGGTCCAATTACATATATGTATATGGTATGGCATTATATGTAAATTACCGCCAGGCCGCTAAGCGTTGGTTGACTCACCTTACGTGCTGTCATGGCTATTATAATATCTTTTATGCCCTGTTATTATATCAGCATCCAGATTTCTCATCTTTTAGAATTATCAGGGTTACAGGGATCGGTGATACTAAGCCCCAAGAAAATCATTGAACTTATGATTATGAACCATTTTTGCCATTGAACCCCTATATATTAACTTTACTCTTTGCCCTGAGCCCATGACGGTTTGTGACAACTAAACTTTACCATACCAAAATAATCTGTCAAAATAAGTCATTCATCAAAGTTAGGTACAAAAAATATGAACCCTGAGGTACCATAAATTCACGGAGTATAACAAAATGTTCCATAGAAAAATCGAAATATATCGAATACTTTAGATTTCAGGGTTGGTCTCATAGTAAAAGTAGTATAATGATCTTTCTGTTTAGTACCAGCGTTCTCTGTAATCTTGTAGAAGGAAATATTTATAGCCACTTGTATTAAATACTTATCTCCTTGCTTTCACATGAACCTAATTTGATAGCTCCAATGTGGCATCTTTTAAGCAGTTAGCAATTTTACTAACAAATGAATGATTTTTTTCTTTGTACTTTGTTATTGACTAATAAGCTTGTGTTTGACTGCCGCTTCGACGGTGTTAAACAAGATGTTTTTCCGCAAACTGAGATGTAATCGGTCAAGAATCTTATTTTAAGATGTTATGACAAGTTCAAAAAAGAGTTTCTTCGATTTAAGATCATCGTTACAGATTATTATGCAATGTAACAACATTTATGAACATACACTTTGCATTTTATGACGACGTTTATGATTGTCAAAATTATGTAGCGTATCTTTGTGATGGTTTGTAACATCGTCATAATTATGGTTTTTTGTTCAGCTTCTATCTCGAAGGTATGTTATATAATAACTGAATTCTTTTTATAACTTTCGTGGTCATTGCAGTGTCTAAAACATATTTTTATTTACACGTCTATTGTGTTGCACGTCTCGACAAAACTAGAATATGGATACGGTTTTATTTTCCTCGCAGGGTAAAAAAGGTGAAAAGACCATTTGTCCTCGCATAACGTTCTTTGTATTTGGTGTGTACTGAAACAGAGTTGCGATCAGTCTTGCCATCCTGGCTCAAAAGCCCGAGCCTAAAAGCTTCTTCTTTATCTTCTTATTCTCACTTTGTACACATGGATCTAGCTTTCTCTCTCTCTCTCTCTCTCTCTCCGTCGTGCACCAAACGTGTAGTGTGTTTTAGCCTCGCCATCCTGGTTTGGGAGTCAAGAAGGTCTGGTATCTTGCACAGCAGTAGAATACCTACTTGATTTCGTCGCGCGTCGATATATTGTCTCTGGCGTCTAATATATAGTCTCATCGTCCTGGTTTGGAAGCTGAAGCTAAGAAGGTTCTATGTTTTGCCCTTACCTTGTACAGCAGCATCTAGCTGTCTCCGTCGCGCGTCTATAGCGTCTCTTGCATCTGGCGTGTAGTGGACCAGAGCTCCGGCTAGTCTCGCTGTCCTGGCTCGAAGACCAGACCCCTGGTCTGCCCCAAGGAGACCAACCAATCTCCATGCCACGGCCTCGCATTGTATGTCCGGACGTGGAGATACTTCAAGTGAAATTAGTCTGAGGACAAAAATAAATAAATTAGCTCAAGATGATTCTTCAATAAAAATAAAATTGACTTTGCAGCTTGTATGTATGTGTTGATGGAACCATATTGTTGTGAATGTATCTGTGTGGATAGTCAGTTGAGTCCAATTGATGTGCAAAGGCCTTCCCTGACTGTTCCGGTGTTGTGTTGTAGTAGGTATGCTAGCTCAGTGTGTCTATAGCATATGCTATAATTGGTTAGCTGAACGTCACGAAAGCCACGTGCAGGTTTATAAGGCGAAGGTAGTACCAGATGCGTGGGTCATTGTGAAGCCAGTGTAGTGGTAGTGAAACATGGGAGAGAATAAGCCATCCTCTCACCCCTATATCAAAAGTGTCGTTGTTGCTAAATTATCATTATCACCAGCCTTTCACTGTCCACTTCTGGACATAGGCCTCTCCTAATGCATGCCACTGATCTCGGTTAGCAGCTCTCTGCGTTCAGTTTTTACCCACCGTTATTAGCAGGTCTTTACTCCAATTGGCCGCGGGATGTCCTACACATTTGCCTAAACGTGGTCTCCACTCTAAAACTCGTCTACCCCATCGGTTATCGGTTCTTTGCTCCGATCAAGAATTTTTGGGCAATGTGGCCGGCCCACTGCCACTTCAGATTACTAATTCTATGAGCTATATTGGTAACTTTGGGTCTATTTCGGCTCACTTCGTTTTTGTTTGTCCTCTTTTGTTTTAGCTCCATAATCATTCATATATTTTTTTTTATCTATTAGTATCACACAGGTATACAGTTGCTTGAATATTCACCACGGGAAGTGAAATCAACACCTGAACCCGAAGAAATGGACTTCATATTGCATCACACTTATGCAACTTTATGCCACCATAAGTCTTTCCAATTTATTGGTTCGTCGAACTTTCATTTCGATTATAACTTTAGAACTGGATCTTGAGCACTCTTTAGTTACAAAATCGTTTATTAATTCATACCTTGATTGGGGGAAATGAGGAAACCCTTAGTAAATTATGGAAAAAATATGGGCTTAGTTATTTTTGGAAAAGATTCACGTTATCTAATTAATTTATCTATACATTGTCTGTTCTTTATCTATAGGGTCAACTGACCCTATGAAAAATGAACCCTACTATATTGAATTAGACTCTATTTATAATAAAAGTAACTTTTAAACTTTCGAGATTTGAACGCAATAATTGATACCTACTACCCAAGGTATCATGACACAGACAGACGTTTCTATCGCCCATTTTCTGGACAAACACGATAATATGGCTTCATATCCAGTGCTGGTTAAATGTGGATTCATGGAAAAATTGTGACATGGAACAATGGCACAAGGGCCTAACCCCCCCCCCCCCCCCCTAATCAGTAGGCTTAGATAGGCAATAATATTTAAATTTTTCGGTGTCCTACCAAGTCAACTAAGTACAGTATTTAATGTAAGGAATAATTCTTATTTCTATGATTCTATAACAAGGTTAACTTTCCAGAATACCTATGTAGCAAAACCCTACTATGGCAAAATGATGAATGGTGAAAACGTCTGGGTTTCATTACATCGTGGTTTTAATGACTGCTATATTTTTAAGCATAACCTACTATGCCTAACTACTATGGTGGTGTGCTGTTTATTTTTTTGTCGTTCAGTGTGGAGGTTATAGGGGGAGGCCTATGTTTAGCAGTGGATGTCTTCTGGCTGATGGTGATGATATGTTTAAGAGAGTTACTGAAAAAATACGCAATAAGTGTAATTCATAAAGCAGTATAGCAATATTATTTCTTAATTAATAAAACTTAAAAAAAGGTCATCGACATCAAAAATGTCGGCATTCCGTAGCCCAATTAATTCAGAGGCACGGATGCGTGACAACCTTGCAAAAGGACTAACGAAATCATTTGGTAAACATTATTATGACTCATAATTTTAAAGACGGTAAAAAAATCTAATATATAACACGAATATTGTATGTACTTTGTTTAATTTATTATTTTAATGGTTATTATTACTTTTATATAATTTTATTTCTATTTTATTACGTTTTAAATGTTGTATATTATCTATATACATTTCTTAAATAATAATATTACAATTGCCTGACCTGTAAACATATGTTTATCAATAAATTAATTTGACTTAGAAGATCTGGCCCCCGATTCTACTAAAGAAATTGTTTTTAAATTGTAATTGTTTAAATTTTTTATTTTTTAAATAACTGCCTGTCAAAACTGTCCGTTTTGAATTATTTTTTTTATACTAGAAAATTACCACCACCTAATATTATAACTTAGTATAAAAAAAATTACAGTCAATTTTGACAGTCAGTTAAGTACTTAAAAAATAAAACTGAAACAATTACAATTTGAATACAATTTCTTTAGTAGAATCGGGGGCCTGGAATCTTCAATGGGCATAGTCCATGACAGGCGGGCGTGCAGTTTTAAATAAAAGCGAATATTAAAATAAATTGATAGCCCCGTTGGTCCAGTTGGTAGTGATCCTGCCTTCTGCGCTTGGAGGCGTGGTGCGATTCCCACTTAGGACAAACATTCATGTGATGAACATTTGTGCATTTTCTATATCTGGGTGTTAATGTCTATTTAAGTATGTATTTAAAAATATATATGTATGGTATATCAGTCTCTGGCAGCAATATCACAAGCTTTGCTTAGTTTGGGGTCAGATGACCATGTGTAAAAAACAGTCCCAAATATTTATTTATTAATATTATTATTTAATTTATTTGTCAGAACATGGTAGGTACAAATACATACAAATTGAAATGACGTTGTATCTCATGACATTGTCAGGTACGGCGTTTGATACTAACATTAGGGCAAGTTAAATAAAAGCTTGTAAAAATAATTATTTCAATGTTAGAATACTGTCAAAATCGTCAAAATATACCTAAAAAAGGTGACCCGACAAACTTCCTGTTAATAATGAGTTATATGGTTGATGCAAAAATCCAATAGAAAAAATAACTTTAAAAATTTGCCGTATTTTCCAATTTTCCGGGCATTTTTTTTCTAAACCAGCACACTATTGAGGCGAAAAAATAAATATACTTAAATATTATCATAATCACAATCAAAGATGTTACAGGCAAGTAAAGCAAGTCATGGTCAAGTCTAAGTCATGCCCTAGTAAAGTGATGGAGACTTTACTAAAGGCTTCTATGGAGTTTTGAAAGCAACACGAAATGACACGTTCAAAAACACTTGATAAATATGAATACAATATTATTAATTAATGTAATTTGTGTATTAATTTATGGATGCAAATATGGATACTAAACTTTTTAATTTTATTTCATTATAACTCGAAAATACACAAAATGAAAAAAATAACAGAATGATTTGACATGTTTTTTCAGATTGGCGCATAAACCTCAATTGTTTAGTTTGAATATTAGCACCAAACAAAAGTAGTAGCTATACCTCAAAGATTTCCTATACTACGTATTATATCAATGCTATACCTAGTCTGTGGCACCAACAGATGCTTTGGGTTGTGATCGTAACGGAACAACTTAATGTAAAAAAGTGTACTCTTTTGTTTAGTTTTTAGATTAATAACTGGTTTAAGACGCTCTTTTCCACTTTTGGCAATTATGGTCATTCTAGTTTAAATGTGCATACCTCCATGGTTAGCTTAAAATTATAAAAATGTTGTCATAACAAAATTGAATGTTTTATCTAGGAAACCCATCAGACCAAAACACGATTAAGCACATTTCGCTCGTTAGAAAAAATATATCAAAGTAGCACTGAATTGCGTTTTTATCCCTGTTTTTTAGGATTTATTTAATTACCTATTTATTAAATTATGTCTGCGATATCTTGATATATAGATTTCATAATTGTGAAAGAAACCGGTGAGGTATATTTCACATTACAGCTATACTTTTTGAAAAATATGAGAAAAACCCCAAAAAGAGAAGTAGCGAAACGCACGACTGTGTGTAAACGCCATGATTTTGCTCCGCTAAATGCGATTTCAATACAATAAACCAAGGATTATGGTCATTTGTAGTAATAAGCGTTGATTAAAAGTAGGAAAACCTCGCCTTAAGTTTAATCACTATTTTAAAGTGAGATTAGTTCATGGGAAGTCATAGTCACCATAATGAAGCCTCACTCAATTACCGCTATCATATTAAAGCATTTTAGCAAAACACATGGAAACCATGCTGTGAGAACAGGGCGACGCGTTCAGATAATGGTGTCCGCTACTTGCAACTGTTAGCTTTTTGCTGGTGGCAAAAGCTGTGTTAATAACGCGATGAACATTGTACTAGATGAAGTTATTGTAATACAAAGTAGAAATACCTTTTTTATACCATAGGTGGCAAACAAGCTGACGGGCCGCCTGATGGTAAGCGATTACCGTCGCCTATGGATACTTGCAACACCAGGGGCATCATAGATACGTTGCCGAACCCTTAAAGACTCTATCAACCGCCTTTTTGAAGAAATATATTTACTCGGAAATGCCGCAGGGGTATATTCCACATATTGCAGGTGTAAGGCAAAAAAGATCGCGTAAAACGCACCGTGTGTAGCTAGTAGCATCTGGTCAATTTCAATGCCGCTAAGACCCAAGCATTAATAAAGAAGACTTTTTAAAGAGATAGCCAACTAAAAGTCCGTAGTATTTCGTGGCCTCCAATATGACCATTCACCGTGCACTATCTATTATGAAGCGTTCACATAAGTCAGTTTCGGCAGGTCCAGCCGGTGAAAGTGGCCGAACCGGTCTTACATTCCCGGGCCACTCAATGGATTGCTGTACAAGTCCTGGTTATAATATCTACAGGTTTTTGGCGACCTGTCCAAATTAATCATTTAAAGTCTCCTTCTTGTTTCCGTTTTTTTACACATTTCACATAAAAATATTGTAACTAATGAATTACATAAATAAATCTTGAAAGTTAATTTTATCTCTGGAACTAAAGAACTATATAAACAAATCTTATAAGTCGATTTTGTCTCTGGAACTAATAAAACTATATGAACAAATCTTGAAAGTCGATTTTATCTCTGGCACTATTGATCTATATAAACAAATCTTGAAAGTTGATTTTAATTCTGGAACTAATGAACTATATAAACATAACTTGAAAGTCGTTTTTGATTCTGGAACTAATGAACTATATAAACAAGTCTTGAAAGTTGACTTTAATTCTGGAACTAATGAACTATATAAACAAATATTAAAAGTCGATTTTAACTCTGGAACTAATGAGCTATATAAACAAATTTTGAAAGTCGATTTTAACTCTGGAACTAATGAGCTATATAAACAAATCTTGAAAGTCAATTTTAACTCCGGAACTAATGAACTATACAAAAAAATCTTGGAAGTCAATTTTAACCTACTTCTAATTGACGTATCAATTTCTAGTTTCCAAGTCTATGTAATCTGGATGACAGTACAATAATTTGGTATCATTAAAGTGATGTAATGATGGAGCTGAAATGGAGATATTGGATATGGATAATGAATCTTTTCAATATCTACCACTAAACCCCTGGTTTGGATTCTTTTGATTTGTTTTTTAACTATAGTTTTAAAAACAAGGTTTAGGATCCAGTCTTAATGTCAGAGTTTTCAAGCCGCCCGAAGGCTTCAAAAATGGCAATTTTGACAATTATTTGCGATTATAGGTAGGTATGTCATGAAATAAAAGCATTATGAATATAAATGAATAATGTTGTCCTTATTCATATTCATGTCAAACTTACCAATATCTTAATATTTTTTCTAGGCAATAATACTCCAGCTACTTTAAAACTTTATTATAAAATTTCTGTATCAGAGTACCCAAAAAATTTTTTTTTTCATTTATCATTTAAAAAAAGTAAAGTATACAAATAGGATATACCAGCATTTAAAAACCACTAAGGTGTATGATTGACACCACAATTATGGAGTTTTAGTCTACGCCGATTTACTTCTTTTTTTAAAATAAACAATAGGCTTGCGCTTGACTGCCAACTCGCCTGATGTTAAGCGATGATGCGGTCTACGGTGGAGGACGCTTGCCTAGAAGAAACCGATTCACTCGTGATTTGAAGACACCTAGATTGTAACTATCGGGGAACATCCATTCAGGCAGCGCATTCCACAGACTAGCTGATCGCACAATAAAAGTGGAATCAAAGCGCTTCGTTCGGGTTTTCAGAATACCAACCATAAATCGGTGTCGATTTTTTTAAATAAATAATCACATACTCGTAATTAGCTTAACATTACTCCGAAGTAATAATTACCTTTTACCTTCACAAACGTTCAGAATTTCGATCAATCCAAAAACGGCTACTCAGACTAAACTGGTCACACCCCTTTCTTATTACATAACAGTACAAAATGCCAACAAGTGAGTGCCCACCGAGGCAATGCGAAAGGCAGACGGCGAGGCAGACATCATGGCCCGTGGGAAATATTAAGGTGGTACGTTTCACCTATGGCGGGAAATTCAAATTTCAAACAGTTTTCTTTTCCATGTAGCTAGGCCGGGTAATTATTGTGAGCAATCATGATGTTTGCGCAAATTGATTATTATTCTTTACAAACTCATGTAAAGCTATTTATCTCTAATGCACATTATTACTTACATTTGTCAATAAACTATTTTTTGTTGTTTCAAACGGTTTATTGACAACTGTGAGTAATATGGTGCGTTACTGTTAAATAGCTGTACATGATAATGTAAAAAACAACCAACAATTTGCACAAACACCGTGTCATTTACAATAACTACTCTGGCCTAGCCACATGGAAAAGAAAACTGTTTGAAATTTGAATTTCCCGCCATAGGTGAAACGTACCACCTTAATTTGCCTATCAGAAATATTTAATACATATCAAACTGTATCCATCTAATGTATGCAGACCAAAATCTAATAGACAGTAGACAGTACATAATTATCAATTTAAAAAAGAGCACCTGGTTAATGCGACGCGTGACCAAAATGCTGGCGTGTTTCTTGCTCAGCGCATAAGCATTGCCATTGAGCGTGGTAATGCCGCCAGCATGCTGGGTACGCTGCCAACTGGTAGTGGGTGCAAGCATTTGGATTGTCTTTAGACCTTCAACGGTCTATGGGCAGTCTGACTGTAATTGTAGTGTTAGTATTAGATTGTATTTTGTTTTATTTAAAAAATATAAAAAATCACGGTCATCTTGTTAATGGTTTCGTTTATCCTCTGTTTTAATTTTTATTGTTTTGAACCACTTTTCATTTCTATCTCAAGTCATGTCTTGCCCAACAACATTCCGTGTCCAAATCTTCACGCCGATTCTTCTGTCCATGCCCGATTCCACGGACGTCACGCTACGTGACGGTCACCGGTGTCATTAGGTACGTACTGTGGGCCGATTTGAGGCGGAACATGCGTTTTGTCACTTTCGATTATTACAATAAATCAGGAAAATACTGTGAATTAACTTTTACTCAAAAATGCTTGTAATGGTCTCATTATTTTGACAACCTTCTTTGAAAATTAGACCTTTCCGTGCTTCTCAAAAAGGCGCCGGCAAAGTTTTTGGAATTTCATTCCTGGCGTGTTTTAGCGGCCAGCAATTTCCTTTGAAAATTGTATTGTCGAATTTTGTTTCAAAAATAGTTCAGTGCAAAAAGATTTTATCCAGAATTTGGCTGTATAGGTAGAAAAAAAACGCGGGAAAGAGACAAAAAGCGCGCCTTGATGATGTTTTATTTTTTTATTTTCCATAATTTTGTTTCTCATCAATTTATTTTCATGATAATATATTATAAAATAAAATTATAAAATGAACTCTTCAAGCGACGAATCCTCCCAATTTAACACTTTCGGACGTTCAAAAGTAAGTGAAATTAGTGTTCGAAAAAGTATTGCCCTGAAAAGACGATCCTAAATTTCAGACAAGCGTGCTCCAACGTAGACCGCATTATCGCTTAACATCAGGCGTGAAGGTGGTCAAACGCAAGCTTATTATAAATAATAAAAAAAAAAAAAAAAAAAAAAAAAAACAACTGACTGTTATTGTTATTTGAATAAATTCTTACATACTTTTATTTAAATTATTCGCATTGTTTGAGTAAAGCACTATACATTTATACAAGCCTTGGTTCGCAATGTCTGCACTGCTGGCAACGATATGATAGCCTCAAGCTAAGCTTAGTTACACTCTCGGCTTTTTGCTCTCGGCCTTCTAGCTTGGTCATCATTGCAGCCCTTGCTGTCCGCGCTAAACAAAACTCGACCTTAGGTCTTGGCCCTTATTTTAGCTTGTCCATCAAGGGCTGAAATGCTGACCTTCGACCAAAATAAAATTAATGGCCCAGTAAGTGCATTTTTTAAGATTACAAAATGAGCGCCGCTCACTTCGTTTCAGTCGGTCTCTAGCCGTAGGAAATGCAACACAAGTCTATTGTTACGTGACAACGAAACATCTGACAAAATTATGCATTCATATGCTTTCCCGAAGAGTAAATACACAAATAAAACCGGTATCTATTTTTTTGTGACAAATATACCGTACATTTTTATAATTAGGTGTTTAAGTATATGTCCGACAGTTTAGACTTGTTTTTACTGAGCAATTTCAATTGTTATGGCCCGTCCATTCATTTTAGTTTAGTCGAAGATACTGACAGCGCTGTGATGACCTGGACCTGCGCTACGCTGCGCTTTCGGCCATCATTATCGCTTCCAGCAACGCACTCATTACAGACCGCGCCAGTTGTGTACTATTAGTAGCTTTTAGCGAGTATTACTCGTGCAAGTACTGTGCATCGTCTGCAACGGGCTTTAGTACAACCACGCAGAGTTCTTTTACCCACTATTATCAACACTTCTCACGCGAGTCCTAGAAAACAGATCATAATCACACGCCTCACACGGAAGTGCACTCGATCAGATTTGAAAGACAGTGTATTGACTCTACAAAAACTATTCATCCATATGCAAGGAGCAGTGATGCAGAAATTTTTGAGCAATGAAGCAGAATGGACTTAAAACCGCCAAGATACGAGGAAAACTCTCCGAAAGTTCCGTACTATTTATTTTAAGCTACGTGGCCATTATATTTATCTGACAACTTCGCACATTTTAAACATTAAAAAAAATCACTGATTTGGAATTTAAAAAATTGATGGATTAATTAAAATAACTTTGCGAATGTTTCATCGTCATCATTATCATAATCAGCCTTTTTAACAGTCCACTGGTGGACTTTTAGCCTACCCCCGAAAGGTTGATTGAGCCATATCCACCACGCTGGCCCAGTGAGGGTTAGTGGATTCACATACGCCATTGAATTCCTTCTCCGTACGTATGCAGGTTTACCGAGTTAAAGCTCGAAAATAACTCGAAAAAATAGTTACTTTATCTACATCACCCAAATTAAATACACAAGGTTTTAAACATACCTAAGCTAAATAAAAAAAATACTAGATTCGATTTTAAGTACAATTTGTGTTTTTTTTTATCGGCGCAAAAGTTGCAATGCACCAGAGAGAAACAGAGAATTAGATCTAAGAACAATAGACACAATTATTGTAAAAAAAAAAAACGTTAATTTCCTGCTTTCATGTTAAAGCATGCAGAATATGTAGCATATAGGTATAATATGGAATAAGAATAAATGTTACTTAGATAAAATCAAGGAAACAACACAAAACATCCGCAAGTAATAACAATATCTAGCATAGATAAGATCATTGATCCAGCGTGCTACCTATTTCCTCCAACCTTTTTTGTTTATTTTTGTAACAGGCTTCACGCTTCACAGATTTTTATGATTCACTGCCAAGACTATGCAGCCAGTACCCAAAGAGAATATACATGGAGTAACTACTATTTATTCTGTAGTGCAGCCTTAGCACGGCCCAAGAAATCCTTTATTCGGTCGAAACTTCTTCAGAATTCGATATGCATTCAGTTTTCGATCCTTTAAGGTGGTACGTTTCACCTACAGCGGGAAGTTCAAATTTCAAACAGGTTTTGGTCCTAATAGCTAGGCTGAGTAATTATTTTAAAATAACACAGTGTTTGCACAAATTGTTGGCTGTTCTTTACATAATAATGTACAACTGTTTATCACGCTCCATATTACTTACATTAAATTTGTCAATAAACTGTTCGAAACAGCAAAAAATAGTTTGTTGACAAATGTAAGTAATAATGTGCATTAGAAATAAATATACATAATTTTGTAGGGAATAATAATCAATTTGCGCAAACATCCTGATCGTTTACAATAATTACCTGGCCTAGCTACAAGAACAAGAAAACTGTTTGAAATTTGAATTTCCCACCTGTGAAACGTACCACCTTAAACTTTTTATTCTGCCGCCTTGTCATCATGAATCATGTGTATATGAAAATTAGGCTCTTTGGCAGAGATTTTAATAAACGTGAGCAAATATGTGCAAATAGTTGAAATTCTCAAATTAATTTCGCTTACAAAACATAATGTACCTGGCATTTTTTTCCTAGAAACACTTTCCTTCTGTTAATAAATCAGATCAAAATTTTACTTAAAACTTATCTTAGTGACGGTGTTATTAAAGTTATTTTTTGTTTAAGCATGTGCGTAGACCGTCGGGAAGTAAGAAAGTGCTCGAAGACCGGTTGCCTGGAATCCAGGCTTCATTCTACTTTCCCGTGATTTATAGCTTTAATGTAATGTATAAAATTACGTCGACTCTTTAATTATGTCCAAGGACGCTATTATCTGTAATCAATCTTGAAAATGAGATGGAATTGAAAGTTTGAAAGTGACCATTTAAGGCGGTAGGTACGTATCACCTATGGCGTGAAATTCAAATTTCAGACAGTTTTTTGGACCTAGTAGCTAGGCCGGTGTTTGCGCAAATTGTTGGTTGTTTTTTACATTATACGTTATACGAGTATTAAAATATGTCAAAAGAATTATATAAAGTCACAATAAAATTATCACTGTATATGGCAATCTACCTAGAAAACAATAGAAAAATAATCTTATTGAAAAACTTAACTTTTTCTGAACTTCATTAAAATATCTAAATCAACGTACGGATCACAGAGCATCACAAGTATTTTGAAGAAAGTGCAAATATTATGTAAAGTTACATAAGATATTACGTACAATGACTTGTCAAGACTGACATCAAGGGTCATAGATCAGCACTACCATTGTATCTCGAACTTGAGTTTACACTTTTGTACCTTGTCATAAACACTTTCATCATTCTTATGGCTCTACATGAAGTGACTTGAAAATTATTACTGAGACAGATTACGGCGTTCCGCATTTAATGGTACAATGTTTGAAAAGTCATGTAATCCATGAATGGGTGTGTTTAGAATTATCGAAAATAGAAAATATTTTTGTAATAACAGTAATTTGCAAATATGAGTTTCTTGCCGGTTCCAAATCCAGGTTAAACGTACGTGGTATCATTTCTACAAGCTTATAACTGACTGGAACTGACAGTTTAAAAAAAAGATATTAAATTTCAAAAAAAATCTTTATCTCTGTTAGTCTTGGTATGTTTTAAGATTTTATTTGTTAAAAAGAATAACTTTAATTCACTTATGTGAGAAAATACATGTTTTTGCGAACAGTTGTATAATATCGTAGAAATATAATTGTTTTCTTTAGTATTAGTTGACAGCGTAAATATTGTTCAAAGATTTCATACTCTACCTACCTACTACGGATATTATTATTGTAGTTATTTTTTTAAACTTAAAATTAATAATTATAACATTTAAATACATACTATAGTGAATCTGACCAGTAAATCATTTATGAATAATGAGCAATCAACAACGCAATAAGCCCATTTTTAGGCTGCTAAAGCTACATAACTTTTATGTACATACATATACATGACATTGTCGTTTTGGTTAATCGTGAAAAAGAATTCACAAAAGCAATATTTTCTATAAACTCACCTATTCAATAGCGTCTCAATAAGATGCGCAGAATGAGGTAGAGCTTCAACCAGCAGATCAATGGGCAATTCCGAAGTGACGCTCTGCAGAACTCCAGGTCCCAACCGCGCCAATATGGCGGCTGCTTCCCTGAACTGTCTCCCCTCAGCCAATAGGAGCACGCGACGCAACGCGAGACGGGGAGAGGTATATGTGTTCTTCTCCCTCTCCCGCTCGCGGCGAATACGCTCTCGACTTTCGTTCATGTTGTCGAGTTCTTGTAGTTATGCTAGCCCATTTTATTTGAAGATGGCGTGATGAAGGTGCTCTGTGGAAGAAATTATTAGTTGAAAACAACTGGACTCATTATAAACGAATAAATTGTAGATTGTACAACAAGTGCATAAAACATGCCATTTTAGCCGATTTAAGTCGAGGATAAAATGGGTTTTATGTACGAGTTGTACAATTAGCTTTTCACTATTGCGATGAATTGAAACAGTGATATTGTAAGTAATATATCTTTATTTAAAGTCAAAACTAAAATTCTCTTCTTTATTTGACAAAAGTCATGCCTGGGTCTTTTTTATATCCTAATCTATGTGTTATATGGTTATTTACGGGATATTTACCGTGGTAAGGTTGTGGAATAACCTCCCGATATTGCGCCGCAATTACATGCACCATGTTCACAAGAAAGAGAAAGATCGTTATGTCTGCATCTAACTTTTTAACTGTTCGACCAACCACCCGCATTCTTCAGTCTTCCCGTGAACATGGTGCATGTAACTGTGCCGAAATATCGGGAGCTCATTCACAGCAACCTTACCACGGTAAATATCCCGTAAATAATCATATAACTTTAGTGAACAACCGTGATAGTTTAAAACAGAATAATCTATGGGTATTATTGATATTAAATATATTACATACTGAACCTCTTTGAACAATATGAAGAGTAAACATTTATATACACTAGTGCATAAAAAGCAGACTCATGTACTGGAGCATAAAAAACAGTTTTAGTTCAGACACCAGACAATAAATAAGAACTTTACAAGCATGAGAAGTGAAAACATGACTGAAAACCATTTTGACAGTTGGACATTAACCATAAAAAATATGAATAAAATTATCATTAAAAAGTGACTCGTAACACAATACACCGGATTGACTAAAGTTTTTTAGAATTCCTTTTTCCTCAATAAATATGATAAATACATCCGTGACAAGTTAGCCTAGATTTGCAAATTATGCCCTACATTTGTGCGACGAGGAGGTTTTGTTTTTGTAAAACAACAGACAAACTGTTTTCAATGCAAAAAAGAAAATCTACAAGATCTTGACTGATCTACTTTCAGCGTTCCGAGTTCCGACCATGAATGTTACAGCATCAGATAAGACAAACAAGGAAGATATGGTAAGGTAGCGTGGCGGGTGCGAACATAATCAAGCCTAAATAAAGCTTGATGCTTTTAGGAGAACTCACCCTGCAGACGACTTTGCCACCTTTTTATGCATCTGAGTTATTAGCATAGACCTATATCTAAGGATGGACCGACGACATTGTGAGAGTCGCGGGCATCCAGGGGATACAGATGGCATGCTTTCTTTCAGAGGGGAAGGGCTATGTTTAGCGGGGAGGGTCTGTGACGGACCTCTTTCGTCTTAGTACACCTTTCCGCGTAATCCAGGATATAAGAAGAAGAAAACTGCGCCCCGCTATTTCACCCGCTTGGATTATTCCTTATATCATCAGCTATCTGCCAGCTATCTATGCCGTCAAAATCGCCCCAGCCGTTTTGGAGTCCATAGGGATCATACATACGAAATGAAAGTTTCATGATGTATCTTGATTCTTGGCACACCATTAGAGCGACACCGGCTAAGATATTTTTACCTGGACAGTGGACTACTGGGCACTAATTCAAGATAGAACGAGTGCTTATGTGTTATTTACACATAAGCACTCGAAAATTCATTTTTCTTTTTTACCATTATTATGGTAGATTATTATTTATCAAGTGTTCGTGGACGTGCTTGAGTGTGGGTAAGATATAACGCGGTGAAACATGCATTTTCGTATTAATTATTAAAGCCTGTTGTAAAGTCTCCACCACTTTACTAGGGCATGACTTGGACTTGACCGAGACTTACTTTGCTTGACTCTGACTCTGACTATGAGTTGTTTGACGCTATTTATTTACCTCGTGAATCTTATTATTATTCCGACTAAAGTACTCTGTATGGTCACGAAAGAAATAAAAAATCAAGATTGAATTATTTAGTGTCATTGGCCGAGTTTCATAACTACAGTTACGTAGAGATTAAACTTCAAGTGACAAAACAAATCAAAATGCCATCCAAGTAAGCATTTACAGTGGGATCCGGCGATTCACTGAGGCAAATACAACAGGTGGTCTCGAGAAATACATGGTGCAAGGTAAAGGCTACAGCGAGTAATTAACTTCCAAATCTAAGGTATTCGATTTCATAGCTTCCCTTGTTAACTAATCTTGGAAGTCGAATTTAACGTACTTCTAATTGTCGTATCGAATTCGAACTTTGCAAGTAAATTTTTTTTTGTAAGCTTTGGTAGCCCATTTGGGAGAACGCTAGACTCGAAAGCGTGAGGTTGCGGGTTCAAATCCCGGGCCCGCACCAATGAGCTCTTTGGAGCTTATGTACGGATTTTCATACCACTGGCTTTTCGGTGAAGGAAAACATCGTGAGGAAACCTGCATACGTACGGAGAAGAAATTCGATGACGTATGTGAATCCATCAATCCGCACTGGGCCAGCGTGGTGGATATGGCCCAATCACCCTGTCGGGGGTAGGCTTAAAGTCCAGCAGTGGACTGTTAAAAATGCTGACTATGATGATGATTATGAAGTAAATTTTTAGGGTTCCGTACCCAAAGGGCCCTATTTCTAAGCCTACGCTGTCTGTCTGAATGTCTGTCTGTCTGTCTTCCTACCTTTTAACTACTGTATATATCGAACCATATAAGATAGCCAGTTGTTTTTTTTTTACAGTTATAATAAAGTCAAAAAGTAGAAACTAAATGGAAGCAAAGCAGATTATGCATGGCAGAGCCAAGCAAAGTACTCAACTCTTATTTGTGACTGTGACTATGACTTGTTTTACGTTATTTAATACCCTGTAAACATTATTATTCCGACTGAAGAAATCTTTAGGTAATGACTAAATAATTGACACAAAATCGAGACTAGGTACTAGGAAAAGATAAAATGATAATAATAGCTTATATGGGTAGTAATAAACATCTAATTAAGGTATAAAATACATCCAAACCAAAATATAATTCTAAAAATATTCTAACTTAGACATAATTTCGTTATTTTTTTAACTTTAACAAAAACTTATAATAATATATTACTATATAAAAAACTAACATTTGTACGCTGTAACTGGCAAGGACATGAGATACGTCTCCGTTATTACGACCCTGTATGCTACTTTATATGTATGTGTACCTACCATGTTCTGACAAATAAATATTTTGAATTTGAATGGTCTTGTAATAAACTAAATAAATACTATTTCCCGTAAAAATAAAGCTACACTATTAGTCGCATCTGTCGATGACTTGCAACGCTCAGACCTCACTAGTTTGATTATAACAGACCGTCCTCATTATTGCGCAGGCGTCCATTCAGAAATGACCACAACAATACCACCTGACTCACCAAACCTCGAGTGGACATTGAACTACTGCCTGAGATTAAAAAGGCAATATCTAGAACTGATAGAACTGATATAGAAAGAGGTGATTTTTTTCAAACGACTGAACAGATTTTCTTCGGTCATAGCTAAGAATCTCTCGATCAAGTCATCTTTCAAACAAAAAAATTTAACTAAATCAAAATCAGTTCAACCGTTTGGGCAACTTCAATACATCTACTACTACTGGGTTCCTACTATTTAGTGTTTTTTTTTTTGTATTTTTTAATATTTCTTTCTTTATATATTGCCGTCTTGACGTCACAAAATGGCGCTAGACCGATCCTATTCTTATTTTAGTAGCCATCCCAAAAAATCTTTTGTAATATTAATTTCTATAATTTCCTTCTGCTTAGATTTAACAAAATCACATTCAATCATTTTATATCTTAAAAACATATTATATGCACGATCGAAATGTAGATGGATGGCGCAACAGAAAAGAGGATTTTCTTTTTTGTGGACGGTGCAAGAGCTTCAACTCTTTAAACTTTTATCATAGGTAATCTTCGAGAGAACTTTTTTCCGGAATGCAACAATACGCATAACCCAAAAAGTCTTTATTCGTGTCGCGTCGTCATCGGCATTTCAATTGACATAATGGCTTTAGAAACGCAGGTTAATGGACATTATATCGGTCACTGACTAGCGTTAGATAAATACCATTACGTTGTCACCTATCGCTCAGAGGTACGTTCATTTTGGGTAAATAATTAGTTACCATGTTTATAAATATTCATAAATACGAACGAAACTATTGTTAACGATTGTTACTGATCATTAGCTGTTAACCCCTCGCAAGCAGCTAATGTTCCATGAACTTTTACAATCCTTAAAACGATATACAGAGCCAAAATAGGCTTCACGTTTTTTTAATAAAATGTATGTGAAAAGAAACGATGGTGGCGATGATGTTCTTCTACCGTCCTGCTCACGCATCTTGTCTCTACGTATAGGTGCAAGCAAGATAGCACGTGGCTACCGTTCCCACCAGACTTACACAAGGAGAAGGACCATTATTATGTAACTTTTCTGATAATGGCCTTCGCCTTCAAGAAACCCAAACTGGGCTTCAAGCAATCCACACTGGGCTTCAAGAAACCAAGGGATCCTTAAAGCAACCCACACTGAGCTTCAAGAAACCCAGACTGAACTTTAAGAAACCCAGACTGAGCTTCAAACAACCCACACTGAGCTTTAAGAAACCCAGACTGGGCTTCAAGAAACCAAGGGATCCTTAAATAAACCCAGAGCGGGCACCAAGAAATCAAGACTGGGCTTCATCAAAGCCAAACTGAGTTTCATTAAGCCCATAACGGTTTTCATTAAAGCAAAGACCATTTCTAGAAAATTTGCATAATAAAGAAGCATGTCGTAGGTTTTTAACTTCGACGATCTGTTAGGACCAGCTACACGACGAGACGAGAGATATATCATTATTCAATAATCATTTATTTCAATGACTTACTTACACCAACAATGTGCATGTCAAATAACACCTACTTGCCCCATTGCCCCGCTACTAAAGCCCGAATAACATAACTGTAGAGTTGGCCAAATTAAGAACTAAACATTTCACCGAGAGCTTATTTTTTGAAACACTGTCTTAAACTATCACGGTTGTTCACTAAAGTTATATGATTATTTGTCTTCCCGTGAACATGGTGCATGCAACTGCGCCGAAATATCGGGAGCTCATTCCACAACCTTACCACAGTAAATATCCCGTAAATAATCATATTAAATCTTATGTTTTTAGTCTTGAATTTGCGATCGTAGCTCCCCCGCTAAGCGTACAGATAAGTTGGTCGCTGCACATCGCGATTCATGTAGTGACGGTGAAGAATATAGATGATCCGTTACATTAATGTAGGTACGATAACGGGTGACGATGGGAAACGGAGGCTTGTGTGAACAGTGATAAAGCGAAAAAGACTATGACGAAAATTGCCCTCTTTATCCACGTTTTGCACTGGAAACCAGACAACGTAATATAGGCCAAGAAAATATATATTTTTTTAATTTAAATAAGAACGGCTGTCAATGCACTTTTGTAAGAAATTTGTTGTAGCCAGTTGCACCCACCTACCCCAACCTAACCCAAGTAAGGTCCAAGTTCTTTGGATGCGGAGTTCGACGCGTTGACATAAATAAGAATGTTCAATCAAGGTTCTGTCATAATGCCTGGCGACAGATTTTCCTTCTCATTTCCGTTCTATTTATTTCTATTTTCCGTATAGTATAGGCATGTGTCCTAATGTTTCATTTATTACAATAAATTATACGCAGCTAGTGCTGTGACTGCGGTTTCATCCGCGGTGATTACTCCATAGAACATCAGCTACCGGCCAGTGAAAGTCCCGTCAAAATCAGTTCAGCCATTTCGGAGTCCATATATAGGGAACATACACAAATCGATTTTTATATTATGTTAACCAATTCGATTCCCAATTTCGTTTTAATTGTTACTAGCAACGCACCCCGGCTTCGCATGGGTCTAACTCTTATTTTTTTTACACTTAGGGTTACATTATTGGAATTTAAGTAATGATCCCTATTTAAAAAAAAAAAATATTAATAGCCTATGTCACCCGGGGATAGTGTAGCTTCCCAACAGTGAAAGATTTTTTTCAAATCGGTTCATTAGTTTCGGAGCCTATTCAATGCAAACAAACAATCAAATCTTTCATCTTTATATTATTAGTATAGACAATGAAGTGGCAACTGGACCGTGACGTAGTCACTCGCGGAATGTTAGACTTTTTTATGTAGTTAAAAGATACATTAATTTTATCCCAGCTAAATGTACGGTTCCTGAGAGGTACCCCACGCAGGTGAAACTGCTAATTGAACTAATTTACAATGTTAGTATAATAAAAAAAATATATATAAAAAACTGCTACCTAAACCTTGCTCTCTGTAGGTCGTATTTCTAAACCCGCACCGCACTGTTAACCTGAATGAACAAAAATTCTCGAACCGGTTATATTTTCTAATTCGAACTGCATCCAGTTATTTTATGGAATCCGGTATTAAAATGCATCATAGCTTTAATGGTAAGTAAAAGAAAGTGGGTTTTGATGTCGGTTACTTCATCGGATGTTTTATTTACTAACATCTACCTTAAGCACCCATAGAGGCGAATCACCGCCCAATTTTGATACAACTTTGATCAGTCAAAACTTAAAGAGTAAGGAGTATAACCTTTTTAAACCCCGACGCAAAAAGAAATAAAAGTTTAATGTTTTCTTTGTCTGTGGCATCGTAGCACCCAAACGGCTGAACCGATTTCAATTTCGTTTTTTTTTATTTTGTTTGTTTGATCGACAATTTTCTTAGCTATGATTCACGAAAGTCTGTTCAGCCGTTTGAAGATTAACAACTTTTTTATCGGGGCTTAAAAAAGTAATTTCTAGTGGCTTATAGAAAACAACAACTATGTTTAAAAAAAAATTGCATTCATGACTTAACTAAGTATAGGCCATAATATTAGAAATATGTAGTAAGAGTAAAAACCGAACAAAAATCTCACATAGCTTAAGTACGTAGAAGTGGCGAATTAACTTTTATTATAAAAATACAAAGATATAAACAAACTTTGCTTGCCTCCATGTAATTTCTCCATACTGGATCTACAAGCAAGAATGTTGTCTAAGCGATTTCTCTAAATTGTACTATAAAAGGGTAGAGTATTAAAATGTATATAACATCTTCTATCTGCAATTTATTTTTCACTTTACTGTAGTACCTATTTAAATTCAAAAATGCTGAAACGAGATTTCATATAATATAGAATTATTTGAATGTTTACCACAAACGACTAAATAATTTAAAAAAAAAACGTGAAAAGGAAGGTTACGAAAAGGGAAGTGACCTACTTAGTGCCTAATTTTCACACAGCTTTAGTTTGCCAAAACTTTCAAAATATACCTTTTGTATTGTATTTTGTTATCCTAGAATTATCACATAATCATACTAGCTTGTATAAGTTCTTTATCTGTATATAATTTTTATTTCTGCAAAATAAAGTTGTTTATGTCTGTCTATTGCCTATAAGGACCAAAGACTTTCCGTAGTAGCTTTACCTAGTGCTAGACACAATAATTATGACCATGAAAATTTTAAATACGGATGACGAGGCGGTATGGCCTTAAAGGCTTTAGCCTGCCCAAAGGTATTCTTTTTATTGGCATAAATTGTTTTCGTTTTATTTTGGTAGGTAACTGAAAACTTGGTAAAAAAATCTTTTCAAGTTTTGCAGGGTAAAAGTATGAAAATTAAGCCATGATGCTCTTGAAGCATATTCTAAACCTTATCTATCACGTTAGGTATAAACAGAAAACCTTGCTATGCCCATATTATATCAATGTACCTATTTTCTAGTATTCATTTTCCACGTAAAACGTAACCAAGTTTTCTCGCAAATAGAAAGTATCTATCGACTTTTTACATCGTCGTGTATTTTCACAGAGTTACATCAGAGTGAAAATTCATCAAATATGAATAGTTATGTAATTTTGTATTGTATAATAAGTTTTTACGGCAATTAGTTTACCGCGGTTATTGTCTCGGATGTTCGCACGTTGTAAGCTATAATATAGTTTTTGTAGAAGATATGATACTTTTCTTGTTGGGGTTCCGTACCCAAGTGTTTAAACGGGACCCTATCACTAAGCCTACGCCGCGCTGTCTGTCTGCACTACCTATTAACGGCTGTATCTTTCGAACCGTAATAGATAACCAGTTGAAATTTTCACAGCATAAATGTGTAATATTACGACGAATTAACTAATAATAAAGTTAAAAATAAAAACGTAAGGAGAAGACCCCGTACAACAAACGGTTTTTTTAAACGTAATACGTACAAGCGTCAATTAGTAAACTCTAAAGAAAAACAACAAATATAATACCTACCTAAATACTGGTCAAGTGTGAGTCGGTGACAAATTTCTGTTCACTACCGGTTCTTGTACGATCACTGAAGTTAGGCAACGTCGGGGGCGATCGGTACTTAGATGCGTGACCTACTGTTTGGGCGTGATGTTGTATTTTTGCACTAGTCTTGTCTACTTTAGTAGTTAACAATTTATGTGTTGGTACGGAACCCTCAGTTTGCAATCCCAACTCGCAGTAGGCCGGTTTTATTTTACATGTGGACTATTAGTTCGTTGGGGTTGATGAAAATATCTTTGAAATTATCTTAGTAAACTCAGAGTTGACGTTTCCGCAGCCGTTTACCAGCGCACAACCAGCGCTGGTTGTGTACAACCAGCAACATGCTGAGTTGGGGCCGGTTTTTATGATTATGTACCTACTTATATTTGGATTATTTTGTTTAGTTTTAAATTTCATTATCGCAAAATAAACATTTCTGTACCTATTTCTGTTAGTCGCTGCGACGTCGCGTCCACACTAGCCAGCGTTGGCCCTTACATTATCGCTGGATATACGATTACGACTATACGATGAGTTACCGTACTTATAGTATACGGTAACTCATCGTATAGTAATTCTATCAGGTAAGGCGTTCTGAAAGTACTTGGCGACCATTGCACGCGGAAACTATCAGTTTATTTTACTGCTAATAGTTAGTTCGTTGGTCTCGCTGCAAGTATCCTAAGTGTGTATCTTTGTAATTATCTTAGTGAACTCTGATTCGACATTTCCGCGGCCGTTTGTCGCTGCGACTTCACGTCCACTCTAGCTTGCGTTGGCCCTTACATTATCGCTCGATGTGCTACCGTATAGTAATTCTATCAGGTACTTGGCGAGCATTGGACATATCAACTTATTTTACTGCTAATAGATTTGTCCATTATGGGTTTCCGTGGCTGTCTGGGCGAATTCACGCATAGCATACAAATTAGAGAGGCTACTATGCCTCTCAATCTTTATCCCACCAGTGGGATAAAGGTGATGATAATTGGTTCGCTTTTTTACATAAAAAGAGCAGTAAACAGGCAACCGGCGCGTATGATGGTAAGTACTAATCACCGTCATCTACAACACGCCTGCAGACAGCTTTGCCGCTCTTTTAATTTGCATGTGGGCTATTAGTTAGGTCATTGGTGTCGCTGCAAATTTCTTAATGTGCGTGGAAAATTAGCTAATGTGCCGTACTTACAAAATAGCATCGTGAAAAAGTGAAAACACGGAGAAATTTGATACGATATTTATGTACTAAGGCATATCTCCCTTTTTAGGGTTCTCTAATGTACAAGCGTCAAATTTTGCATGATGTATGCATATAGTACACAATCTAAAGTATTATAATAAAATATGGCACAATTCTTAATAATACTAAAGATTTTTTTTTTAAACTTACCATTTGCATAAAAGCAATCCAAGATCACAGACACAACACAACAAGCGTCCAAAACACAACACAACAACAAACAAAAATCCTCCAAAACCAAGTCCGAGTCCAAATAACACCAAAATTTATGTAGTGTAGAAATGTCATAAAGTGTTATTGAAGTGTGGAGAGTGTTTTGAGTGTTTAGTACGTGCTCGGGCCGCGGCGACGGCTCGTGAAATGCAGTCAGCTTGGAGGAAAACGGCGTGAAAGCTTCCGGAGCGCGGTGTACGAGAGAGAACCATTCTTCAAAAGTAAAAAGTATACAGTACAGCATCAGTGTTCTGACAAATGAATAATTTGACTGTACCCGGTGGCCCAGTTGGTACTGAACCTGTCTTCTGCGCTTGAGGGCATTGGTTCGATTCCCACCTATGACTAACATTCATGTCATGAACGTTTGTGTTTGTTATATATTGGGTGTTAATTATCTATTTAAGTATGTATTTAAAATATATATGTATATATATCAGTCTCTGGTAGCCATGGTACAAGCTTTGCTTAGTTTGGAGTCAGATGACGGAGTGTGCAAAAATGTCCCGAATATTTATTATTATTTTATTTGATTTTAATGTACTTCAAACGCGCTTTTATTAGCTATCAGCTATCTAAACAAATATTGGAAGTCTATTTTATGAAACTTCTAACTGTCGTATAAATTTGAAACTTTGCAAGTATACAGGTTGTGGCGCCATGAGTAGATAATCTTATACCGGGTGAAGTCCCCCGGTACGTGTCCCGGTTGGGGGACATAATGGCAGTTCAGCTTTTTTTATGTTAAGTAGGTAAATCTCACAGTGTTCGACCTATTGAATATTTTCGAACCAGCGAAACGTTCGACTTCAACGGTTTTTTTTTTTTAATATTCCTGCACATTGCTTACGCTTTCAACTTACTCACTTTCACTTTTTTCACTTCACCGTAGACCGCATCATCGCTTAACATCAGGCGGTCAAACGAAAGCCTATTATAAAATAATGATTTTTTACCTAAAATTACCAAAAGCTCGAAAAATAGGACATTTTTACAGCCCAATAATTTTAATGGTCTGTACAGTCATAGTGTCCCTCATAAGGGTTGTCCACTCATCCATCACGACACACCCCGTATGTGATTCGGATGACAATACAATGATCTAGTATCTTCGAACTGATCTGACGATAAAGCCTGGGGGTGGAGAGTATAACTCATCAATGGCTACTAATAAGCCCCGCGAGTTTGGCCTGATTTGCGAGTCCCATATATTAAACTTGGCGACAAGGTGGCTTAGCTATAGTTTATTTTGCCAAATATATATTGGCGCATTACTGCGGACACGAACTGAACGCCATTATCCGAGATAATCCTGCGAGGCAAACCATACCGCATGAAATACTCCTCGATGAGAAGACGAGCACAAGTTTCTGCTGTAGCTTCCTTTAGAGCAAAAAGCTCCGTCCATCGGGTTGCGGTATCTTCAATTAATAAGATCCATCGCTCCCCCTGGTCTCCTTCAGGTAATGGACCAAATAAATCTATAGCCAAAACTTCGTTACGTTGATTCATAACAGGCGTTTGGAGGAGCCCTGGAGGTTTAGTGTTGTTGGCTTTATATCGCTGGCAGTGGATGCAGGTTTTGACATAATCAGTGATTATTCTCCGCATCCCTGTGAAATAAAATAACTGAGCGACCTTTTGATATGTTCTGTCAATGCCTGGGTGGCAAGCTGTCGTTGAGTCGTGTAGCTCTTTTAGAATGTCGGGAATTTGAGTTGCAGGAATGACCAATTGAGGAGATTCATTATCAGAATCCGGGTTGAAGCGGTTTAGGACACCGTGGTCTAAAAGATATCCCCTGTCTATCCATCTTTTCGCTGCAACTTCTTCATTTCCTTCCAGATCTTTGATTATCTTTTCCACCTCAGGGTCCGAAATCTGTTCTTTGCGAATCTGGTTTGGCGATTTCGTAGGCAAATCGCAAATTACAGAACAGATGCCGCAACTTTCACGAGACTCTTCGGAGCAGACTGGTCTGCTAAGAGTATCGGCCACGACATTTGCTTTCCCTGGAGTATATTGGAATTGAATATCGAAAGCTTGAATTTTAAGAGCCCATCGGACTAACCTGCCTGCTGGTGATTTCAGTGACAGCAGCCAACGAAGAAGTTGGTGATCACTGCCTATCACGACTGGATGACCGTCTAGGTAAGGTCGGAAACGCTCTACCGCCCACACTACAGCAAGGGCCTCTCTCTCTGTAGTCGAGTAGTTCCTCTCAGCTGCATTGAGGAGTCGGCTAGCGTATTCGATCGGCCTTTCCTGATTGCCGTCACCTTGTAATAGAACCGCGCCTAAGGCGTAGTTACTCGCGTCAGTACGCAGGATAAAGGGACGATCAAAATCGGCCTGCACCAGTATTGGAGCTGTGGTCAAGAGACGTTTCAGCTCGTTAAAAGCTTGACACTGTTCCGAGGCCCAGATCCAGACCTGGTTTTTCCTGGTCAAGCGTGTTAGAGGTTCAGCCACCTTTGAGAAGTTAGGTATGAACTTTCTGAACCACGAACAAGTCTGTAAAAAGGTTCTCAGGTGTTTCAAGTTTCCTGGTTCCTTCATCTCGAGTACAGCACTCACCTTCCCTGGGTCGGTGGAAACACCTTGTTGTGTTATAACGTGGCCGAGGTATTTAACGCTTTCTCTTGCGAAAACGCACTTCTCCCTGTTAAGATGGAGGTTGAACTCGGTCAAACGTTCAAAAACTGCCTCGAAGTCATGTAGATGGCGTTGGTGTCCTTCAGAAATGATGAGTAAATCATCTAAATAACAGAGCAGAGTTACCTCTTGTAATGCCGAGCAAGAACGTAATCGGTCTATCAGACGTTGGAACGTTGCTGGAGCATTCCGTAGACCGAACGGCATCCTTTTAAACCGAAAGGTACCTAGAGGACAGACAAAAGCAGTTTTGTCCCTGTCGGCCTCCCTAACACTAATCTGATGGTAAGAGGACCGGAGGTCTAGCGTACTCATGTAACAATTCCTCTTTGTGCTCTGTAGCAACTCATCGATGCTTGGCATCGGGTAAGAATCAGCCTTAGTGATCGCATTTAAGCGCCTGTAGTCGACGCAGAACCGAATACCACCATTGGGCTTTGGCACCATAAGTGCCGGGAAACCCCACGCCGATTCGCATTCTTCTATTATATCGTCATGTATCATCTTATCTATTTCTTCTTTCATAACCTGTTTCTTAGAAGGGTTTAGGCGGTAAGGAGGTACAGCAATTGGGGCATGCTCACCTGTGTCAATACGATGCTCCGTAAATGGCGTTGGACCTCCCCCTGCTTTAAAAACGTGCGCGTGCTTGGAGAGGACGGATGCGAGCGCTTGTCGCTCAGCTGCAGTAAGGTGAGTACCCTCGTCGTCCCTGAGAATATTAGCCGAAGCACAAGACACAATACTCACGTGGCTTTTCCTGCGTTCCTTAGGTTCGAAGCACAGGCTATATTGTTTTGTGTTGTCCTCGCTGAAATGCCATACCTCTTTATTAAAATCGATGACTACTCCAGCGGCTGTGATGAAATCAATACCTAATAAGGTCTCGTTGTTGGTTGAATCCGGAAAAATTACGAATGGAGTCGCTATAGTTGTCGTCTCTAACCGCACCTCTAGTGTGGTGGTTAAAACGTCCATCTTACGTACCACACCGTCAGCCAGTTTAACTCTCGGAGAGGAAACGCGGAGAGGATGATTTTGTTGTAGGAGGAGGGCATATAGCGTATGGCCCGCTATGCAATGCTTGGCCGCCGTATCAACTAACGCTGTTCCGTTAAACCCCAAAATATTTATATTAAAAATTGGCCGCACGTCTCGGCCAATGGAGGGTCCCGCAACGTCGTTAACATCTCCACTACAACATATACAATTGTTGCGAATTAAATTTAACACATTCTCATTTTCCGAAAATTTAGAGTTGTTCTCTTGTTGTATCTGATCATCGACACGTTTTAAATTTTTACAGTTACACAATATTGGTATATTGTCGTCAAAATTTTTCGAAATTTTGGAGTTACCTCGCTTTTGTATAGCGCCGTCGACATTTTGTAACATTTTACAATCACAAGGTTTTTGTATTTTGTCATCAAAATTTTTCGAAATTTTGGAGTTACATTGCTTTTGTACAGCACCGTCGACATTTTTATTACACACCATATCATCAACACGGAGAATGTCAAGACAATTATGGCCATCGATTTTGACATCGGCAGATGAAGGGTTAACATTTTTCGTACCATCACATAAGGGCTTAACATTCTCCGTATCGGAAAAAAACACATCAAAATTCTCCGATAAATCATTGTTAAAATTATCGGCAGTGACTACCGAAGGGTTAAAATTATCTGACGTGGTGAGCACAGGGTTAACATTCTCAGAATCGGAAAAAGGATTATCCGAATTTTCCGCTGCTTCCATCTATCGAATTGTATATGTGGTTCCTGTGCCCATACAGGATTAAACAGAATTGCTATGATAAGCCGAAAGGGGTCATTGTGCTCGTCATAAGAAACAACTTTCACCTACCATGTGACCAACCCTGCATGGCTAGCACGGGCCGTGGACATATTGTCTTTCCACCGTTTTTATCCCGCGAGAAAAAGACAAACGTATCCATATTCTAGCTTTGTCGCGTCTAGGCGTGACTAAAAACGGTGGAAAGACAATGTATCCACAGCCCATGCTAGGCCTGCTGAAACCGTAAAAGATAAACAGCTGTTACAACATCTGAGAAATATAATAAGAAATGTAAATAGCCTTTTTCTATCGTATAAATTCAAATAAATAATAAACACGACCTTCTAAGAAAACCTCATAACTTTAAAGCCGCTGGTACAGAAGGAAAAGTAGTATAAGTACCGCTGGACACATTGTGATCAACAATAGCGAAGAACCACCTCAGTCAAACCTGCTTTCAAGAAACTGCATTCGAATAAGTGTGTGAGGGAGCTATAGTGAGCGGTAATAAGTGATTTTAGGGTTCCGTACCCGAAAGGTATAAACGGGACCCTATTACTAAGCCTACGCTGTCTTTCTGTCTGTCCGTCTGTCCATCCTACCTTTTAACAGCTGTAATTTCGAAGCGTAATAGATAGCCGCTTGGGCGTGATGTTATCTATATGCACTACTTTTTTGTACTTTAGTGGTGGTACGGAACCCTCAGTGCGCGAGCCCGTCTCGCACTTTGCCGGTTTTTACAATCTGACAGCACTCGGTTCGATCCGCGGCCATGCACTAATAGCTTATTATTTAGTATTTAAATACATTTATGTGGAGTTTTGATGCCATCCCTCAACAACGGTGAAGGAAAACATCGTGAGGAAACTGGTATGTCCAAGAACCTCAAAAGTTCAAAGACATAATGACATTCACCAACATGCAATGGCCCAGCATGATGGATTAGGGCCCATCCTCTCTGTCTGAGAGAAGGCCTGAGTCCCAGCAGTGGGAACATGATAGGCTTATAATGATGATGAATGAGTCCATTCGTTT
Organism: Agriopis marginaria; assembly: GCA_932305915.1. NCBI lineage: Eukaryota > Metazoa > Arthropoda > Insecta > Lepidoptera > Geometridae > Agriopis > Agriopis marginaria. The sequence continues at coordinate 10,127,440 of OW029914.1, read as the reverse complement.
TGGAGAAATGCAATCCTTACTAATATTATAAAAGCGAAAGTAACTCTGTCTCTCTGTCTGGATGTTTATTCGCTTTTCACGACTAAACCGCTAAGACGATCTTAACGAATTTTGGCAGGATGATAGTACATAATATAGACGGACATAGGGTACTTATTCTCCAAGAAAATGCGGGAAAATTTGAAAATCGCGGGCAGCACCGCGGGATTCAGCTATTAGTAACATATATTATACAAAACCCCCTAGCACACAAGCACTATTTACCCCAAGCGCATTATTTTACTTATAGGTACCTACTCCATTTTGTCGTGGGTAAAATATTCAATCCATGAAAAAAAGAACAGTTTTTTTCACAAATGCTATAATATTTTTCGCAATTTCATATTTAGTTCCATACAGTAGGTAAAGTAAAAGTATATACTTAATAATGACGACCTTCTTTTGACTTAGCATAGCACTTTTGTCTAACCCCGTTTTGTGGTAATCTCGAATGGTAAGTAGTAAAGTTGAATGGGAAGTGGTAATAGTTAGACTGCCCTGGCACAGTGGATGATACAGCTGTATGAGTGGTTCGATTCCCGTAACGAGACCAGATTACTTGAAACTTACCTTCGTATGGGGAACATACTTATTCATCATTGTGTTTTATACGAGCATAAGTTTTTACAGTTTAAATATCCATGGATGCGTAGCACGTCCACCCACAAGATGGACAGACTACCTAAAAGAGACCGCAGGGAAACGTTGGATGTAGGCTGCTTCCAACCGGCCCTTTTGGATCGATGGGGGAAGCCTATGTCCAGCAGTGGACGTCCTATGGCCTATGGAAATGATGATGATAAAAAGATGTATAATTGTTTAATTTTCATGGACCACACCAGCAAGAGCCTAGAAAATAACCTTAAATTCCTTAGATTTTTTAAAACATTAAAAATAGTTCCAAAATAGTTGGAGTTCTTGTAACAGTTGTAACCCTGCAATGCTCAGCGGCGCGCGTCTCTTACATAATCAACACAGCCTCGCCACTACCAACTACCTACTGTTTACTCTGTGCCACGAAGCTAATTTCATAAAAAAGTATGATGAGTAAGCTGTGCCCCGCGGTTTCAACCGCCTGGGTTAAATGGAACCTAGACAATGCTGATCTCAGATTCTATTTTATTTTATTTAGAAGGTACACAAAACAGCGTAATCTCAACTTAAGCAAATAATATATTATAGTTTCGAACTGGAGATTATCCCAAAATATGCGTCATGACTGGCAATTGTGGCGCGTGGCACGCACGCACGCACACACACACACACACACGCACACACACACACACACACACAAAGATATAATTATAAAATTGTTACCGTTCACAGTTTTGGGGAAGACACTGTCTGCTGCAACACAGCTCACGCTAACGCAGCAGGCAGTATGTATTATAATTATGTAACTAGTAGGCCGCCCCTGCTTCGCACGGGCGAAGCCGGGATATATAGCCTATGTCAACCGGGGATAGTGCAGCATCCCAACAGTGAAATAATTTTTCAAATCGGTTCAGTAGTTTCGGAGCCTATTCAATGCAGACAAACAAACAAACAAACAATCAAATCTTTCCTCTTTATAATATTAGTATAGATAAAAAATAAATTTTGTACTCTGTAAAAAAATATATATTAGATAAATGGCAAGGACTAATTGAAGCTAAAACAGCGTGAATTGAAAAGTATTAAGATCCGAGAGGATACCAAATTTAATGGCATCCTCTCAGAAGAATGGATGGCCAATATATTATTTTTGAATTTATAAAGATTGTAGTTAAAAATGTCTACTTGGTTACAGAGACTAGATGAAATATCATTGTATTGGCGACACATAATACATGGCGTATAATAGGATTTTAATAAGATGTGTTATTTTTATAAATATGTAGGATAAATATTTTTGAATGGGGATTGCGTGATCTGGGCTTTATATTCAGGTTAATGTAGGAAAGTAGAGATGGGAAATCTATATAACTGTGTATGATTTTAAAAAGATTAAACAAACATGGAGATATATACCTAATTATACATATGTGTGCCACATGCAAACGAATCAGGCCTAAATCAAGCTTGATGCTTTTAATCGAAATGCTGCAGACGTTACACGTTTAGTTTGGATGACAAAAATTATATGGTTAGCTTAGTCATTCATAAAGTCATTCTAAATCCAATATGGCGGAATCCCAAAGATGGCGGATCAGTTAATTTCAAGGAAGTTGCAAGGAAAGGAACGCTTTCTATCAAAATATTCCCATACAAAACTAAACCTTAACGTCTAAATGTAAGGTTCATAATAATGTGGCTAGGAACATGGAGGTAAAACGAGCTCACTGAGATAGCTACCACGGAGGAAGTGTATCCCTTTCTAAAGATTGCCATTACATATAACATATATTTTAGTAAAACTCTGTTTTAAACTATCTCGGTTGTTCACTAAAGTTATAAGATGTTGTGGAATCTCATTCCACAACCACCACGGTAATTATCCCGTAAATAATCATAATTATATTTTAGTAGTTTTACTTATTCAATAGGACATACCAGGCAGGCCCTATTTTGGGGTGTAAACATAAAATTACTAACAATAAAATAAAGATTAATTTTTATTTCCATTTTCTAACGGATATTAATGTAGATATATCTAATGTATCATGTACCTATTTAAATTTTATTTTTAAGTAACCATGTAGGTTCCAAGTATAATTACTAGGAACCTCCATGGTTCTACTGTACCATGAAGCTACTGGCAGCATTAACGACATGGCGTTTTTGATTGTTTGCTTATTTTGTTTTTTTATGCATGATTTTTGAATAATTATTTTAAGATGGTGAAAAATTGTTGTATAAGAAACTGTGCTAGTGAATCATTCGGTGGCTGCGGCATATCTTTTCACAGGTAGGTACACAAAGCTTGAAATACAAGAAAATGTTTATTAGGGTGTCCATACTCGTGTGAACATGAACAATTATTTTTATACATTATGTTTTAGCATGACCTAGGGATATTTTAAAGTAATTCTCATTTCGGCGAGTGTGCGCAAAAGCTTCGAGCCCTTGTTCCACCCTCCCCCTTTCACTTAGGAAAAGTAGAACGGCTGCACACTATCACCCCTTCCTAGTGAAAATTCCAAAGATTTGAACTCATTTATTTATTTATTTATTCATTTAGCACGGTTATACACCAATTACACTAAAGATACAAAATTATAAAAATGTAAAACCTACAAAATTAACTAATTACATGTCAAAACGAAAAGCTTATTACATTAGTTAATAAAATTAATACACAATTACTTAAAATATTCAGGTACGAATAATGTCAAATAAGTAAGTAAAAACTAGTCAATATTGTATAAAAATAAGGTAATCAAACAAATGTATATGTACAACAATTACATATTATTGTAAAATATAAAAAATCAAATGTATTGTAAAATTATGTCATAAAAATTCATCCATGTCATACTCATACACCCTGCACGCCTTCCTCTCACAGAACCTCAAACACTCAGACCAAACATCCTTCCATTCATCCGCAAACAGATCACAATAAGGTGTCATGGCCAGGAGACGGTTAAGCGCATTGAGAACGTGCGGGATAGGAGAAGCAGTCAGTCGTGGGTTCTTCCTCCCTCCTTTGGGGGGGGGTAGGGATTCGGCATCAGACATAATGTCTCCTGCTGAGGCTGGGCTCTGGGGGGCACTGCCCCCAGGGAAATTAAGGGGCGAGCGCCCGCCCGGTACTTTCCGACCGGGCGTCGTTACGCGCCCTCTTGGGACCTGTGTCCCGCGGGTTGGTGGAGGGGCGAGCGTCCGACCGGTACTAGTCCGACCGGTGGCGCTCCAGCTCCCTCCCTACGACCGGTTAAGGTCTGGTATTTCTTTCTTCATCGTCTTCGTTCTCCTTCTGTCCCGTCCGGTGTTAGTGTTGTGGGTTTTACCCACTAACTTCTCTTCTTGGTCTCGTCCTGTGTGTGGGTCTTACCCACTGGCTTGATGTCGTCACCCTCTACGCCCTCGTCTTCTGGCTGGGCCAGTAGGAGGTCTCGGGGGAGCGCCTTCCAGGTACGTTCGTCTGGGGGACGTGCGTGGTGTGGAGCTATATTGTTTAAGTGAGGGTGTGGTCCGTTGTCTGCGCGGTCAAACATGCCGCGCGCCTGACGGACAACGAACTCCCTCACTGATTCGGCTTGCACGTCCCGGGCGATGACGTCGTTCCTGACGTACCATCCGGCTCCCGAGGCCATCCTCAGGGTGACGTTTTGAACCACCTGGAGCTTGTGTTGTTGAGCGGGCGAGCACAGAGCGTACCAGGCGGGTGCCGCGTACGTAAGTCTCGTCCGGATATAAGTTTTATAAATCCCCACTTTGGTCTTCAGTGGCAACTTGGAGTGTAGGACCGGCCGCAGTAGCGCTCTAGCTGCCTTCGCCTGGTGGATGGCGTGCGTGGTGTGCGAGCGCATACTGAGGGCCGAGTCGATGAGGACGCCCAGGTACTTTATAGATTTTTCCCATGTGACGTCCTGGCCACGAAGTTGCAGTGGGGGGGGCAGGGCCTTCTTCCCTTGTCTTGGTCCGGTTATTAGGGCGGCCGTCTTTCCCACATTGACGGCCATCCGCCACTTGTCGAGCCAGTCGGGCAGGATGTCAAGGACTCTCTGGATCCTGCCCGCGGCTATGGTCGCTTTGGCCGACGATGCGATATATGCACTGTCGTCGGCAAAGAGGGCTAGGACGACTCCCCTCTCCCCTGGGAGCTTGTCTTCCAAGACCGGTATGTCGTCCGTGTACTTCCCGTAAAAGGCCGGTGATACGCAACTGCCCTGTGGTACACCTGCGCCGATCGATTTGGGTCCGGAGATTGCTTCTTCGACGGACACGTGGAACTGCCGATCGGCGAGGAACGATGCCGCTACTTGGATCAGTGCAGGCGGCATCGTGGTGCGTATCAACTTGTAGATTAGGCCTTCGTGCCATACCCGGTCGAAGGCCTTTTCTATATCCAGGAAGACGGCGACGGACCGCCTTCCGTAGTTTAGTTCGTAAGTCAGGTGGTGGATCACCCGTGTCAGCTGGAGCGTGGTGCTGTGCTTCATGCGGAATCCAAATTGCTCGTCCCTGGTGGTGAGGTGGGGACGGAGCCTTCGCAGGAGCAGACGCTCAAACAGCTTCGCTACGTTGGGTAGAAGGGTGATCGGGCGGTAACTGGCCGGCTGTCGCCTATCTTTTCCCGGCTTCGGTAGCGCGATTACCTTGCCGGTTTTCCATAACTTAGGGAAGTGCCCGGTGCGTAAGATCCCGTTGAAGAGGCGCGTCAAGCAGACTATGCCCCTCATGGGCATCTGCTTGAGGGCGGCGTTCGGGATTCCGTCGTATCCCGGCGCCTTCTTCAACTGGAGGTACCTCACAGCTCTGGAGACTTCCGTTGGGGCTATGAACTGCTCCCCTCCCAACGGTGGAGCTGTGGTTTGCAGGAATTCGGCTACTTCCCTTTCTACTTCCCTGTGGTGTCGATGCACCTCTTCTGTCGCGTCCGGTGGTACAGGGTGGGGGCGGAACTGGCCCTCCAAATGCTCCGCCAGTATTTCCGCCCTGTCTTGGGCCGAATAGCGCCTCTGGCCCGTGCTATCCAGCAGCGGGCATACGGTCGCTTTCGCCTGGGTCAGGTGTCTATTCAGGGTGTAGAGGCTGGTTCTGTCTTCCTCACAGTGGGCTATGTGGGAGTCCCACGTGGTGCCTCTCCAGGTATTCACCTCCTCTGCCAGCCTCGTGGACAGCGCGTTTAGTTCTCGCTTCACCCTCGGGCAGCGGGAGTGGGCCCACAACTGTCGGAGCTTGCGTTTCTTGTTGCGCATCGCTCTGAGGGCGGGCGGGAGTTCTTGGCGCCAGGGTGTGTGTGGCATAACGGTGGTGGCGGCCTCCTGTGCGGCCACCATCGCCTCGGTCAGTTCGGTCGCGCAGGCTTCCACCTCATCTGCGGTGGACAGCTTACCGACCGATAGTGTCTGGAGCTGATTCTGGTACATGCTCCAGTCCACCTTTTTCTTTGGCGCTCGCGGCATGGTTACCGACGCCTGTGCTCCCACTGTGATCAACAGGGGGAGGTGTGACTCGTCGAGGTCGTACAGTACCTCGATCGAGATGGTTGCCTCTATCCCCTTGTGTAGCACGACGTCTAATACATCGGCTCGGTGCCGGGGGTTGGTGGGGATGTGCGTTGGGGAGTCTGGGCCTATAACTGTAAAGCCCCTCTTCTCCGCAGTGTGTAGAAGAGTTCTCCCTTGCGCTGTGTTCAAACTAGATCCCCACGCTCGATGTTTAGCGTTGAGGTCGGCCGCCATGAGCGTCGGGGACCCGTCGGGAAATATCTTTGAAAGGTCGCTGGAATTCAGTGCCCCGTTCAATGGGGGTCTGTAGCCGGCAAAAATTTTGGTCTCCTTGCCGGCCACTAGGGTGCGGATCCCCAACGTCCGCGTCTGGACGAATTCCAGTTTGTCTAGTTCTTCGTGAACTACATCCCTACGTACCAGGACGGCCGTTCCTCGGTAGGCCATTCCTGAGGGGGAGACTTCGTCCCTCCGGTACGTGGTGTAGTTGGGGAGCTTGAACTGTGTTACTGGTTTCAGCTTGGTCTCTCCCAGCAGGATGATGTGAATGTCCTGTGACTGGGTGAGCAGGCGTAGTGAGGGGATCTTCCCTCTTACCCCTCCGGGGTTCCAATACAGGATGCGCGTATGGCCACTATCCATAAAACGCTCCGTATATTGTGGCCATTGCGCGCATCGCTGCCGAACGGAGGTCCTCTCCGGCTGCGATGGCAGCGACCAATCCCATCAGTACCCCCATGACTATCTGTATGGGGTCCTGCTGGGCTGTCGCCTGTGGGCCTGCAGTGAAGCAGGGGAATTGTTGTTGTTGTTGTTGCTGTTGCATCTGGGGTCTAGGGCCCCCTGGGCCGTAACGGAGGCCTGGAGGGGGCCTCTGTGGCTGCCACTGCGCGTCATGCCCGCAGGGGGCATTTGGCCTTTGGTATTGAGGCTGCTGTTGATGGTGGAATTGTGGGTGGAGGGGGGCCCCAGGGCGCGGGTCTTGGGGGCCGCGGTTAGGGGGCTGACCTGGGGTCGAGGTTGTCTGGGGGTGGTTCCCCCAGACGGTTTGATTGAGGGCAGGTTTGATAGGAGAAGCACCTCGTGCGATAGTACGACAAGGAGGAACAGCGAACAGACGATGGTTCTTGCGACGGGGACAGTTACTGGGGTCCGGGACTACCAGCCGCGCCAACTCATTGAAGAGGTTTGGTGCGTCAATGCTGCCACGGAGGATCTTGCACATTACCATCATTTGGCTTTTGTCGCGCCGTACCTCCAGGGAGTTGTAACCCAAGCTACCTAGAAGAAAGTCGGTCGGGTAGAGGTAGGGATAGTAACCAAATAAACGTTTATATAGGAAGCGAAGGAAAGCCTTCTGGACTTTTTCAAGGAGGAGTATGTAGGCACCCTCATGCGGATTCCAGATACACGAGCTGGCTTCGAGTTTGCTGCGCACAAGGGTTTCAAAAATTAACCTAATAACATGGGTATCTTTAAAATCTTTGGAATTCCTAATAACAAATCCCAACCTTCTGTACGATTCCCTGGCTACGTTTGCAATATGATCATTAAACAACAATTTTGCATCGAACGTTACACCTAAGTCTTTCACAGAAGTGGATCTGGCGACTTCATGAGCATCCAACTTGTACGAAAACCTAATTGGCTGCCTTTTTCGAGTGAAACTCATGACTTGACACTTGGATGGGTTGAATTCCATTTTATTTGCTATACTCCATTCGTAGATAGCGTCAATATCTTGCTGGAGATTCAGGCAGTCCTCTGCAGAGTTTAACTCCATGATCAATTTTAGGTCATCAGCGTACAGAAGGCACTTACAGTGCTTGATAACGGTGGGGAGATCGTTAATCATGAGTACAAAAAGGAGAGGTCCAAAAATTGACCCCTGACTAACTCCAGACCGTGTATGATAACCCTTTGAATCATACATGCCCAGTCTAACGAACTGCTGTCGATCTCTGAGAAGGTCAGCAACCAATTTAAGCAAGCCCGGAGCAAAACCCAGAGCGTTTAACTTCTTGAGCAGGTGGTCATTGTTAACCCGGTCAAACGCCTTGCGAAAGTCGAAGTAAAGAATGTCAACCTGACTACCCCGATCCAAGCAGGCTGAAATAAAATCGACAGTTTCTAACAAGTTGGTGTCGACAGATCTTTTTTTCCTAAAACCGTGCTGTTCATTACATAGGAGTGGTTCTACCTGCCTATAAACCTCTTTGTGAATAATTCTTTCAAATACTTTAGCTGGTGAAGATAAAATGGCAATGGGCCTGTATTCTTCGACGGATGATTTGTCAGAGTTTTTGGGGATAGGCATCACTCTAGATAATTTCCATTGTGTTGGATAGATACCTGAAGTCAAAGCCAAGTTGAACATGTGACAGAGTGGTTGCACAAGCCATTTTGAGCCCTGTTTTAGAAACAAGGAAGGAATGCAATCGGGCCCAACTGAGCTGTTAGGTTTGAGATTTTTAATGCTTGATGCCACTTCCTCAGGCGTTATATGGGATATATTAATGTAGTTACTGTTAAGGCTACTATCTAACTGATTTATATGCTCCGCATCAAGTTGTGGGGCATCAGGCAGAAACACGCTTGCAAAGAATTCGGCAAAAGCCTCTGATGCTTCAACACCACTGAATGATTCGCCGTTGTATGTTACAGAGGGTTCAAAGCCTCCCTTAGAACGTAATCTAGAAATATGCTGCCAAAAGCCTCGAGGATTTGATGACAGATTATCCTCGATATTTATCAAATAAGAGTCGTGGGCGGACGATATACGCGCCTTTAGAGAAGCTCTAAGGTCAGAAAAAGATTTGTAACATTCCGAGGACCTGCTTAGTCTCCATTGGTGATGCAGTTTTAATTTAAGTTTGATGTCTTGAATAATGTCATTGGTAAACCATACAGGATACCGGCTACACAACGTTTTTGTTCGGTGCTTTCTAGGCACACACATGTCAAAGATATTATAAATAATGTCATAAAATTGATCGGTGCAAGATTGCACGTCGTTTGACTTAAGCACATCACACCAAGAAGTTTCAGAGAGAAGGTCATGCAATAGCTCATAGTCACACTTATTGAAGTTCCAGTCCTTGCTGCGATCGATATTACTAGGCTCCACAAGTTTTGCGTGACGCTTTGTGTCGATGAAAATGCCCACATCTAGGGGTGGATGAAAAGGGTCTGGACTTACGAAACCATCAACAGAAGCGACACGCACCTCACGCACTCCTCCATTCTCCTGAACCAAGACCACATCTAACATACCATTGTACGAGTTTAGTACATCATTCTTCTCAGTCAAGTTACAGAATGACTTAAAATAACAGTAATAATTACTAACAGTCTCAGGTGCACTATTTAGGTTGAGATCTCCAAAGATAAGAACAGTGCCCTTAACATCATTAATGAAGCCTTCTACCTTGGAGAACCAACGCATATAGTCGCTCTCAGTGGCCCGAGGACGAATATAAATAACGCCTACATAGAATTTTCGGCCCTGCCAGTCAAAACTTGCCCATAAGTCTTCACCACAATCTGTTTCTGACGAGGTTAGCCGACGAAGTACTATAGGTGCTCGTGCTGCCAGTAGTACACCACCGCATGGAGTCTTTCTGTCGCGTCGAAGTATACTCCACTCATCACTTGTGAGTTCCGGGTCCTCTACAGACGTGTCGAGAAAGGTCTCAGTCACTGCAACCAGGTTGTGCTCTGACAAGGCAAGACTATTCCTCCACAGCTTCAGCTTAGTTTTTAAACCACGCACGTTTTGATAAAACACATTCAAACATGATATTTTCTTAGTTCCTGTTTCCCTTCTGAGGAAAGGGCAATTGGCTGTTTGGCATGGCTTTTGCAGATGCCCGTCCACGAAAGGGCTGCAGGTTCAAAGAGTGGGTGTCGTGAGAGGGCCGTGCAATAGCAGTTGTTTCTCCAGTAGAAGTCGGAGAATATGCTGATTTCTTCGGTGGCCTTAAGTTGATCCAAGCCTTTATTCTGGCGTTAATTGGCCAAACACTAGCAGATAGACACGTTTCATAGTACGCTACAGGAATTCCAAGTTTAAAGGATTTATAGTTACCTTTAGGTGTGAGCTCGTCTACTGTACATACGCCAGAGGGACACAGATGCCGAAGGTATTCTCGAACCTCCTCTGATCCAGACTCCATGTTCCAGAGATGAATATTTTTCTTTACTTCAACAGCTTTCAGGGACGTGACAGAAGAATTGGCGGTGCCGCAACGTGAACCTTGGTGACGGCTCTTGCTTCTGACTTCAGTCCAAGTGTCAGCAGTCAAAATGCAATCATTATGGATCAAACCATCCCTGGATTCTGAGGATAGTTCAGCCTGGATTTGAATCTGGGCACTGGATGTAGTTACATGTGCAGGCTTGCGCTCATCTGTGCGACGTGGCAGGTTACGTGGGTACGTCTCACTCTTATGTGACTTGTTCTTTGGGATGTTCAATGCTGAAGAAGAGGCCAGGTTTGGCTGCGTCAAGGGTAGCTGCTGCAATTGCACAGGCAGCACTGACTGTTCACCAAGTACCTTCTGAACCTGCGGCGGCGCAGACTGGATAGTTCGGTTTGCTACTGTTAGTGCGGTTTGGGTCACCATCGGCTTAGGGGCTGCAGGCACTATTAACTGCAGGTGTTGGGTTTCGACCGGGAGCGGAGATTCGGCCGACGTCTGTGTTGAAGTTGACGATACAGGCCTTTCCTGTTTCTTCTTTATGTCTAGGTTTCCGTAGTTTTCCAACTTAGCATTTAACGTCTTCACTTCACATGCATAGTTGGCTAGTTTGGCTTCATAAAGATTTAGTAAGGCTGTATGATCAACCAGTTTGGCATCATAATTTTCTAATTTGCTATCGTAGGTCGTTAAAAGCGATACAGTGTGGGTTAGGTGCGTTTTTACGTAAGCCAGTTCAAAACGTAATCCCCGTATTTCCATTGCCAGTTCTTGTTCATTGTTGGTTGAAGGTACAGAATCTGTAGTAGTTGTAGATGTACCTGACTCTTTCCCGTGATGCGGCTGGAAGGAGGACTGCTCACTATCACCAGCCTTGTGATCCACAATATCCGTCAAAATTGTTTTTTTCCTGATTGTCACGTTAGAGTCCTGTAGGGTCGGTTTGTTCCGGTATGTCACGTTCGGGTCGCGGATTCTCTTGGAAAAGCCGACTGGGGTCGTACTGTTGTCGCCACCCTTTTTTGATGCACAGGAGCATTCAGGGCATACCCAAACTTCACGGAGTTCTTCCGTTAACTTTTTCCCACCGGTACATAAAAGGTGGTAAAATTTACCGCAGTTCCCATTCATACAAAGCAAGAACTCGTCTTCATCAATGATAATGCTGCGACAGCCAGCGTACTTCATCGCGCTGTTTGGACACAGCGCGCTAGCAGGAAATGTAAACAAACAGGAGTGCAGCTGAGCGGTGTGGCTCATCGATTTGGGTCATCATTTATGATACGTACTGCCCAAGAATGGAACTCCCTGCCGTCCTCCTTGTTTCCTGAGAACAACAAACTAGATATCTTCATGGCTAGTGATAGACATGTATAGATAGATATGAATTTAGATTTCTAGATCAACGTGTTCCATCCTCCGCCACACCGTCACCATCAGGTGAGTAAGTGGCGAAACGTAGTTCTAGTACCACCATCCAACGGTGAACCGAGCTTTCTGTGTACAGTTGTATCGTTCAAGGGTGTTTCGACGAATCGTACGGAATCATTCTAAATATTACATAAAAAATGAAAGTACCTAAATTCATCGCTGAATATATTTCATGTTACAGTATACCAACAAAAGAGGATGTAAGAAAAATGTGGTTGGAAGTAATTCTTAGTCGAACAGCAAGTATAACAAAAAACTCCAGGGTGTGCAGTTTGCACTTCAACACAGAAGATTTTATAAAGACACTAGCGACCCGCCCCGGCTTCGCACGGGTGCAATGCTAAAAATAAAATAATATACTACAGAATGTCTTTATATACTACGTTCACAGCTTTTTTGTCATTAGGCAAAACAAACAAAACAAGTTGTTTTCATAATTGGTCATGTGAAAAACACGCCGCCGGTACGGGCCTGTTGTGGTACTGGGCACTGGCTGAGGGGCCGGTACCGCCGCAACCGCTATGTCCCTGCATTTTAAATCTAATATCTTAGAAAATTTTCATTTAAATTACAAGCTGTAAACGGCCATATTGGTCTATATTAAATGCACAATGTATTTAAGGTACTTAATTGGATAAAGATTAATGCTGTATTGCTTAAAATCCCTACGTAAATAACCCATTATTTCTCGTAAAAAATAAATAATATAAAATGGTTATTGTGGGTTATCCCTAAGAAATAGACATATACCATCGTGGACTTTTTTGTAGACCTTTTTAAGGTATACAATATTGTCGTACATTATTTTGATCTATCTCGTAGGGTTCAGCCAGCGTTTGCAATGTAAAGTGCAAAAAAATGTGTTTATTGACGACATCACATTAGAAACCTCTACAATTATCAGTGTTTCTCTACTATATTATGCATTTATTATATATATAAACCTTTCTCTTGAATCACTCTATCTATTTAAAAAAACGCATCAAAATCTGTTGTGTAGTTTTATAGATTTAAGCATACATAGGAACGGACAGACAGCGACAGCGACTTTGTTTTATACTATGTAGTGATAGTGATGTAGTGATGCTCTCGACAAACTTTGAAAACGAATGTTGTTCCATGTCATTTTCCCGCAGTAAGTAAAATATGCCAAATAGTAGTCATGCCAATCTTCTATATTTATAAAAGCTAAATTTACTCACCCACTCACTGACTTGTCACGAAATCTCAAAAACTATTTGACTTACGAAGCTGAAATTTGGCACGTAGATTCCTTATGGGGTATAGAGGTCCGCTAAGAAGGATTTAGCGAAAAAGCCGAATTAAAGGGGGCAAATGGTGGTTGAAAGATTATATTAAAGTCCGTTGTTTTTGATGATACTTAGGAATAAAATTTGGTATTCAGGCTAATAGTTTAAAATAAATAAATACTGTTATAATATTTTTACAAAAAGAAGGATTAAGGAGGTGGAATTGGAGTTTGTATGTTGTGTTGAAAGTTATGCAACTACGAATTTGTAATTTGACAAGTGGGTGTAAAAGTTCATTTAAAAATATTTTACGAAAGGGCCGAATTAAAGGGCCCAAAAAAGGTTGAAAGTTTAGGTGAAAGTGTACGCGTACGAAGTCGCGGGTAACGGCTAGTTTATTATAAATTCAAAAGTTTGTCTGTTGTATGTGAAAGAGGAACAAACATCCATACATACAAACTTTGGCGTTTATAATATTAGTAGGAAGTAGGATAGGATGCGAAAGTGTGTTTGTTTGTTACTTTTTCACACAGCAACAGAGCAACAAATCAACCAGATTTTTTGCATGGGTATAGTTCAAGGGATGGAAAGTGATAGCCTACTTTCATCATCATCGTCATCTAATAGGTGTTGCTAACTGATCACCGAATTTAAGCAACGGACTACACGGTTAATCTTAGGTAGGGTGATTGCGAGTGGCATTTAGAAACCGAACGTTACCGTAGGTCGAATGAAAAGTTAACTATCTGGGTGGGTGCCTTCAAGTCGAGAGTGAATAGGTTTCTTCTAGGCAAGCGTGCTCCATCGTAGGCCGCATAATCGCTTAACATCAGGCGAGTTGGCGGCCAAGCGCAAGCCTATTTAAAATTAAAAAAATATATATGTCACGTGACACGTATGTCCCGGTTGAGTCTTATAACAATAGCCGCTAAGCCATCTCAGAGGCCTTCAGGCGTCCTGGCGGCCTAAAATTCTGACATTAGCGCAAGTCACTGGGCCTATATGAACTTCCTGTATTTGCTGAGAGTACCTATACGATGATTATAGGAATAAACCTACAATTTCTTTGTTTCCTCAAAATCATGAACACCCTACAAGAAAAGGACAAATTACTCCGTGCTCGCTTTTCCCTCGGACCGTTTTTTTAGCATGAGTACTCGATCCAGGTCCCTTTAGGGTATATATAAAATCCTTGGTTAATTTTTATTATAGATTTGCTGAGAAAAAAAACGAAAAATTAAATGACGTCACACTAAATTCAATATGGTGGACGCCTAAAAGCAATGACAATGGCATTAATTTTGTCTAAAAGCTTGTTTTTAAAAAGTATTTTTTTATAATTTTATTTCTTGACGTGAAAAGACAAAATAAACCAACAAACATTTCCATTTACTATATTGATGTAAATTTAATGATTACACAGCAATGAACATAATGTTTGTTGTTATTTTAGTTCCTCAATCCGGCCAGCGAGCGATGTCGGACATGATGCTACATAATTATTACAATTTAGATCATTTCGGAAGACGGTATGATCATTTCACAAGGCTACATACGAGTACTTACTATAAAACCAAGGCTTTCCAGTAACGCTAAGACGTAGTTTTCTTGTTAAAACTATCACGGTTGTTCACTAAATTACTGTTATTGATTGATTGATATTGTTCACACTACTTTAGTCTATGGTTCATAACGTGAAATTTGAAGCAGAGGACCTAAAACTCTCAATAACTAGTGTTACAACTGGCGGCCTTATATCTTTCAGGCAGCCTTAGGATGAAAAGGATTTATAGAAGACATAAAAGCCGGGGTGTGCAGTGAAATAGACCATAGACTATGAAATTCTTTTATTTATACCATACGCATACTTTCTAATATGTATAAATAGTTAAATCGATTTGTAACTAACTTCCCGGTGGATATATTAAAGACATTTTAGCAGTATGAACATTTGACATTTAAGTCGTTTTACTAGTAGGTCGTTTCGCTTTTACGGTGTGATTTAAAGGCATTTTAATAATCGGATGTTCTAAAGGTCGGACTAGTTGCTAGATTGTCCATCTGATATGGAACGGCTTTAAATATTACTTGCCAAAATTGTAGTCTAGCATAGATGACCAAACGATTTCGACGGTCTTGGTTCGAACATTTCTGAACGCTGAACCGAAATACTTACACACTAAGCTAGGATGATGCCACTCTTTCCTGTGCAATTAAGTCTGGTGACCCGAAACGTCTATGGTTTTCCTCTAAGCAAACAAAAGAGGTAAGTAAACTTACATAAGCCATTCAACTTTCTGCGAGCACAGAGGTGCTAACCAATCTTCCATCTACTTTCGATCGTCGCCATTGAAAGCCTATTCACCGCTAACAATGAGTTTATTGGTTTGTGCAGAGCAGTGTTATTCAACTTAGGGGTCACAGTCCATAAATCTATACAGTCGTCCAACGAAGCCGTATTGACAGAGCAATCGTGAGAATACAACCGCTAACGCTATAGAGGTGGGACTTCAATAAAGAAAAATATTCATGTGACGGGTGCGACGCCTATAATGACGTGAGACGCCTATAGAGACAAGCTTATACATTAGAGTGGGATATAAAACGTAGAAGTTTGGTTTTGCGCCCGTTTCATACAATCGAGAATTTGTATTGAAGTTTCGCAAGACTGGTGCATGGTGTGACGGGCGAGACGCATGTATGGCAATACCAAGTTGCGTACATCGCCTGTCTTAGTAACATGGTTACATATAATTAGTTTTTAGAATTAAAAAAACTGACTTGTAGACAATACCTACATAGTTAAAATAGGTATTGGAAGTCCTCCTCAAAACTTTTGCTGAAGGGAACCACAAACCAAAACATCTGTCTATATATTTTTGGTTATTGTTGATTTTTTTGAAGAAGCGGTTAATCAATTTCAATGGAAAAAAATAATTGTCACCTCTAAAGTATGACCTACCAAACAAAAAAGAATCATCAAAATCTATTCATAATACAATTTCACATTTTCACATTCACATACAATTTCATCTTTCCGTAAGCGTTAACGCTAACAGAAGGTGGGTCTTGTCTAACCCCCCTGGGCTGACTTGCGTTAATTTTAGTAACATATTCTTTGTTTTTGCGCTCACAACAATATGGTGCGTGCAACGTGTGCTGTGCGAAATAACAAGGTCATCCTACAGAGATAAAGAGATGGCATTTCATCAATGTCAACACGGAAGAAAAGTGGAAGCTCTATTGTGAATCGTTTTTTTTTTTCTTTAATATTTTCTTGACTTATCTACTTCACCGATTCTGATGAAAAGCTTTTAAAATAGCGAGAGTTGCACGCCACATTAAAACGGTTGAGAAACGATGGTTCGCACTTTTGTAGAAGACAATGTATTTGCTCGAACGTTTGTGTACCGCGCGATGATTTCCTGGTGATAAACTACTGTTATTATACAAACAAAATATATACACTACTATTAATCGAGCAGACGTTTTTACGCAGCTCGTAAATATTACATGACCTTTGGAGTGACCACAATTTGAAAAACGTCTCTTTTTAGAATTTCTTAATAATACAAGGAACCCTCATAAGCTCTGTAGGTACGCTTAGTCCCAAATTTGATAGTTTTCAAAAACATTTTTCGTTTACGTATTGTTCCATACATTTTAGTAAAGCGCCTCTTTCGGAAACGTAGAGGAACTAAAATCGATAGTAATCGGCGGTATATATTGCTTCACTCTAATACGATAAAAGTTTTCGAATACCTTTTAGCCCAGCAATGTATCGAACAATACAAAAACGAAAAAAGTTTTCGAATACTATCAAAACTTGTACTAAGGGTACTGTCCGTCTGTCTGTCTGTGTCCGTCTGTCTATCCGTCCTAATTCTTTAAAACCAGTTAACGTCTCCAGTTTTTTTTTATCGCGAATAATTCCGCGTGTGGCCACCAACTCGCCATTGCATTAAACTCGCAATTACAGTTTGATTACATCCAGCTCAGTTTTAATAGTAAACAAAAATATAATTTAGCATTTTGAGTTATTTTGAGTTGTTATTTTTTTGAGTTAGTTACCGGATTAGCAAGTTGAAGTGGCAGTGGGCAGGGCACATATCACGCAGAACAGATGGCCGATGGGGCCGAAAGGTTCTGGAATGGAGACCACGGACTGGTAAGCGCAGCGTAGTACGTCCACCCACAAGATGGACAGACGACCTAAAAGAGACCGCAGGGAAACGCTGGATGCAGGCCGCTTCCAACCGGCCCTTTTGGAGATCGATGGGGGAGGCCTATGTCAAGCAGTGGACGTCCTATGGCTGAAATAATGATGATGATGATGAGTTATTTTCTCTCTAGTTTATGTTAAATAGTGATGTTTTTATTTTTTTGGGTCGTATGTGGTTATTTTATTGAAGGTATTTCAAGGTATTTATACATAATTTTTTAATCAAGTGAACCCTATGCGAAATATTGCCCACCAAAGTGATATTTTTTTTTTACTAACACGTTTATCTCAACGTTTATGACCACTGCCCCTTCACTCCACTTCCGCTTGCTAAAACGCTACTTTGTCGGTGACTCTCGTTCTCTGGTTTTTTTTTTACATTCAGTAATAGTCTTAAAGCGTCGGCAATGTATTAATTTGTGATGCCTCTGGTGTTACAAGTACCCATAGGCAACGGTAACTGCTTACCATCAGGCAGCCAGTCTGTTTGTTTACCACCTATGGAAATAATAATAAAAAAAATAAAAAAACTGGCAAGAGTATTTCGTAATAAGTATCTTCTCTTAGCACGAGTGTATGCGAATAGCGAGAGACCGGGGAGAGTGGCATAAACAAAGGGAGGCCTTTACCCAGCAGCGGGTCACTCAGGGCTGATGATGATGATGATGATGATGATGATCCTCTCTCAGGCAACAGACAGAGTAAACATGAAACAGATGTTAGAATGTGAAAGCTGGTGGATGACAATTAATTATAATAATAAATCTGCAGTGAAAGGTACCGATTGATTTCCGATAACACTCGTTCGAACGTGTGGGCTACTTACAAGGCAATTACTACTGTGAAACAATTAGCGTAAGGAATATAACCATTTAAATAGTGATTTGACGCATTCAATTATCTCTCGTGACGGGCGAAGATGGTAGCGTGCATAAGTTGGATTAAGATTCTGTTTGGTTTGAATTACGATACATTTCGATGTGAATTATATTTTTCTATAGAACTGCTGATTTTTTCCCCCGCAATTTCAGGGTTCTGTTGTAAAAACTTCTTTGCGCCATAGACTTAACAGGCGGTTATCCGAGTCGCGTAGGCAACAAAACGCTCCCTCAGCCCCCGCCAAGTTATAGCGACGATGTATTTTATCATGCTAGAGTCAGGACGCCCGCGGGGGGAGGGCAACGACAAAAACGAGCATAGGTCCGACCTCGATGACCCCTGGCGCGGTACTGAATGCGGCGCGCCTAAATTCTCGCGTCCTTTTTACGCTTTTAATTTCGCTAAAAAACGACACTATTCACTATCAAAAATCTATCAAAATAAAAAAATATATGAATAAAATTGCCTTTCAGTACATGCAATTTCCAGGTTGTTACAAGCTTTCATTAGAGCATAAAATGAAAAAATAAACTAAGTCGACTTTGTTTCAGATGTTTTTTCATCGAGGAAAGTTTATTCTATCGTATTTTGAACCAAATCATAAACTCTAACACAGATGTATCTGTGACATGTATTTTTTTCCAGCTCAAATATTGTAATTTAACTGAAAAAAATTGTTTTAAATCGTAAAATTTGGTATAAGAGGCTCTTAAATTAAAATTTTAAAAGAATAACAATGACGAAGTGTTTAAAACCACCAATTGATTTATAAACGAAAGGACTAATTCCCAAGAAACAGGTGTTTACTACACTTAGTTGCGGCATTAGTGCGATATACGAGTGGTAAATAAAACGGTATGTGGATATTCACTGAGAACCAGAGTCACCGACATAGCTGTTAAAATTTGCAAGTTGATGTTGCAATGGGCAGACCACATCGCTCGAAGAATCGATAACCGATGGGGAAGAAAGATTCTCGAGTGGAGACCACGAACCGGAAGACGCAGCGTAGGTAGACCTAGTCAGTACTGACTGACTAGGTCTACCTACGCTGCGTTTTCCGTCACAGTCACTCTGTCAGTTAGTCAGTTAGTCAGGCACTCTGTCAGTTCAGTGTGGAGTGGATTCTGGCTGATGATGATGATAATCAAAGCTATTCATAACGAAGTAGTATTCAAAAATAAATATGATGTTTTATTTATAGGAATATCGACGAGGCGAATTTACAAAGCTTTTTGGCTCTCTTGATTACGAGAGTCAATGAACTTGCGACTCTACCGACTGCGGTAGAGCATGCTTTATAATACTTTTAATGTTTTTGGCTCAACTCATAAGCATTGCAATTCAACGTGGTAAATTGGTAATGCTACCAGCATGCTGGATACGCTGCCAACTGATAGTGGGCTTGACCATATGTGACAAACAAAGCTTTTAGTCCTTCAACGTATAAAACACTGCTTTGTCATGGCACTGTCAAAAGTTGCAAGTAGCATTTGGAGACTTCCGATCTATTAACCTACTTGCAAGATAAAGACATTCGTACAACGATGACAAACGAACTGTATACAACACAATAGCAATAGTTATTTTTAACTAAAATGGTATTGAAAGCTATTAATGTAATTGAGATGATAATGATGATGATTGGGTGATAACAACACTGTACTATCACGTCCAAAAAGTATATTTATTTTTCAATTCATTTATTTACCAATATTTATAATTTAACAATATTAACCTTACTTTTTAACATGACTAAAATTAACAGTTCATTATGAGTATAAGTACCTCTCTGTAGGTGTCTCGTAAGCAGCTGTTCTAGGAAGACCTGTGTTACAGTTGCTACGATTCATTTATACTGGCTAGCAAGGACTTTTTTAACCTCAACATTGATTGAGCATTGGTAATATATAGTTTGTATCTTTAAACTCGAGCTAGTACCGAAAAAAGTCTGCCAAAAACTGAAAGGGGCGAGATAAACATGTATTGCACACACTGACATATTCTTACTAGTTCTACAAACGCACACTTCAATATTGAGCGGCACACAACTGCAAACGATGTGCTCAAAATTTATACGAATGGACGACCAATAGAGGGTGTAAGTACTAAAAGGAAACTGTAGGTATAACGCTTCTATTTATTTACTTATTCTGAGCCACAGAACTTATAGGTCTGTGTTCTGAGCATGTGAGATATAGAATACTAGCAACCCACCAGCCCGGCTTCGCACGAGTGTAATTTACATGCGAAGCCGGGGCAGGTCGCTTTTTTATATATATATGTCGACGCATGACGCGATCATCATAATTTTAAGATCAATTATAACGCCTAATTATGTGTTAACTAGTATTAAGATTTGATTTCTATAATTAACTTGTTTATTTCAATGTAAAGTAGCTTTTGATCAGTGAAAAAATGAAGGTACGATTAGTTGTTGTTTTAACAGCAAACAATAATTATCTCTTGCTTGTCTAAATTCCAGTTTAGTAACGAGTTATCGGTTGCTAAATTCATTACTCGATTTATAAGCGACACGCTTAAGGTTTAAAACTATTTTATCTGAAGATTCATTTTGAAGTCAAGTTATTTAAATTACGAAGTTGTGGGTTGGAACCGTGCGCGCTTGGCGCTTTGTGTCAATGTTAATAATGACGTATTAGTAAGAATATAGTTTAAAAACAGGTGTCTAAATTTATAAAACGAATTAACCAATAACTATTATTTCTGTAAAAGATGATAAATGTGTATTTAGTTATGAATTAGTGTTCTCACTTCACGGCGATGCCGCCATGTTATAAAAACGATTTCGGGTCGCTACAAGGGCTCATTCTGATGCTGATTTTTGGGAAGAAAAGTTGTGAGTACTGTTTAATCTTTAGTTAAATGTAAAGTTATCTATTGCTAAATTCATGTCTTGATTTGTAAACGATAAACATTAGGATTAAAATCATTAGTTAATGATTACATTAAAAGACGGCTGATTTGATATTCGAATTGAAAAACGGAAAACATGGTGCTTTGTTTAGATTGTTTAAATGTTTAGCTTAAGTAAAATTTATGAAGTGTTAATAAGAGCTAAGTTCTGAAAATAGTTAAGAATATTTAACAACTTATAAACTACTGTAAAGTAGGCTATTTGTAGATCTCTAATTAGTAGTGTTATGACTTCGCAATGACACGACGCCATCTTGGTGATAAAAAGGCGAGCGGTTGTGAAGCCGGTCTCTTTCGGTTAGTGGAGTTCATCGTGCAGAAAAGAGGGGTCTTGCTTGAAGTATTATCCGGTGCACTTAGTGTGCTGTTACTATTTTGTTAACTACTATTTATATCTCAACGATAGGTGTTATGACGGTTGTGAAGCTGGTCTCTTTTCTGTTAGTGGAATTCATCAAAGCGCAGTACAAAGTGCAGATATAGGGAGTCTTGCTTGAAGGGTTATCCAGTGCACTTAGTGTGCTGTTACTATTTATTTCTCACTATAGGTGTTTTGAAAAGTGTTATTCTGTAATAATTGTGATAAAGTGATGGCGCTGTAGTTTCTTGCCCTTCTTCTATAAGCGTCTAGGGTTTTACGAACGTGGCGGTAAATTTGCATTAGCATAGAGCACCTTCTTAGGGTCTATGCAAAAATAAAAAAGACCACAACATCATTATTGTGTTTCTTTCCTTAAAGACCTTCCCCGTGAATAATAGTCAGTTTAGTACAGCATGAAAACTAGAAAATCGCTTAGAAGAGATTAGTCCTGTCAGTTAAGGTTTTATCTGCAATGGTAGAACCCAGCCATGGAAATAGTATTAACAGCACTGATGACGTCATAGCTTCTTCTTCAAAAAAAAAAACATCCTGGTACCGGGTGTTCCCCCTACATATATAAACCTTCCGTGAAAAATTATCTAACTGATGGTGAAGACCGCATCAAAATCCATTGCGTGGTTTAGGTGGAGTTAGCGGCCATACAGACAGACAGCCGCGGAAAGTGACTTTAATTTATACTATGTAGAAGAAGATAGATGATGTAGAGAAGAGCTCTGACGGTCAAGCTCCCTGATTCCAATCACAAAGCACTTTTCTCGGCGAGTGTACAACCACACATTTCATAGCAGTGGCTATGGTAGTAATAACATAATTGGTATCCGCTTTCTACAACCAATTAGAATGAGATCGATACACACTCGTACTTGACATTGGAATATTAGACCTACTTCACGTTGAGATGAGACACCTTGATTTTTGTTCTCTATTTCTATTTTCTATCGGATATGTTCCACCTGTCCCTTTCTTTTATAGGACGCCCATTCAAACGTGACCAGGGGATTTATGGGCAACTGCGGCACCAAACTAACGTATTGACCACAAACCATATTTGAGCGCTTTAAGGTTCACGTTCGCATGAAGCAATAGCTGTTGTCCGTTAGGCCCATGTGCGCAATCAATACATTGTTAAATTTTTTAAATCAAAATAGGCTTTTGCTTGACCGCCACCTCGCCAATGATGAACAATCCCGACGTATCTATGCACATAGCGCTTCGATTCCATATACTTTACACGCACAGGAAGGTGTGAAAGTCTCTGTCAGAGTCTGTACTTCCCGAAAAGTACAAATCGCAAGCTTGCTCTATCATAGACCGCATCATCGCAGACGAGGTGGTGATCAAACGCAAGGCTATTTTCTTTGTTTATTTTTTTATTCTGATCACTTTTCCTAGGTTTTTGAACGTGAGACTATAGCAAGTACCCCATATACTTCATAAGTCATAAGTATTTCATTGATAAAATTGCAAATTACAAATCAAAAATAAATGTTCAATTAAAGTGAGAATATGACAATACGAATTAATTGATTGATTAAAACAGACAAACAATTCTTACCTATATGGTAAATGTAGGTACATTCAATGTCAAGTCTATAAAATTCGTCAAATATGTAAAAAAGAAAGAAAAAAACATACAGTCGAATTGATAACCTCCTCCTTTTTGGAGCCTGTTAAAGCCTGCTTGATGAGCCATATTTTTAACCTATTTTTGTAAGAGTGCAGTCTCGTGGCTGCCGTTATTTCATATGCTTCAGTGAAATATTAAAAGAAAATGTTTTTCTTCTGTTTTTTTACAATATAATTGCAGCTGTCAGAGCAAATAAATTCTTGGACTGATAGCAACAGTTTACAATCTGTTCTCACCACATATTTAAACACTACACTGTTTTACGCGTTTACATATACAGCCTCGTTTGGTACAGTTACATTGCAGTTATGCTGACGTGCAGTTTTCTCGGCAAACTGGCAACATTGTAGATGGTTATCGCTTAAAGCTTATGTGCTTTTGTAGTAGGTGCAAGTAATAAAGTAGTAATTTAGTAAATGACAAAGCTGGTTTATTTCAAGACAAGTGACTTTACGGTGCTTTACACCTGTATTATTTGGTTTAAAGAGAGACTGCTAATATTTGCCCAAGATTTTTCTCTTTTCCGAAGATTTTTCACAATACACCATCTATGTCCGTCTTTATGATGCGTATTTCTCCCTTGCCAAACTCTAGCTGTTTAGACGTGAAAAAATTGTCTGTGTTCAAAAAAGGTCGTATAATTATCAATTTAAAAAACCAACTTCTCAAAAATTTTAATAATACGTAATTCGGGTTACTTTTATGGCTATAATTATTGTCATCCATGTAACCAAATTTTCCAGTTATATGATTTGAAAGCCAAACTACTAAATCGATTTTGATGAATTGTCAATTGGACCAATCGGAAAGTATTATCCTTTCAATAAAAATAAAACAAATCGGATCATAAATGACGGAGTGCTGAGGTAACGAATTTATAAAAAACTACCGAATTGAGAAAACCCTCCTTTCTGTAGTCGATAAAAAAATCGGGAATCAACCAAAGTTATGAGGAACGGTTGTTGTCCAGCTGGGTTGGGTGAAAGCGTGTCGTATTCCATTATCAAAAACAGAAACAAGCGACTTTCAGCTCATAATTATTTCGGCTGTCTAGCTCCACACATTTTTCGTATATTCCCGCCCTCATATTCTGTATGAGGGCGGGAATATACCAAAGATGTGTGGAGCTAGAAGAAGTAGTCACTAAGACGGCAGAAAATGCAGTTGACGAGACTGGCACAGAACCGGAAAAGATGGTACGCTAAAGAGGAGACCAATACTCAGCTGCAGGTGAATAATGATGATAGAATGTACTGGGCAGCCATAAAGTTTGTCGCAGATTAAATCACAGAATATACCACAGTACAACGTAGTGCTGGCACCCGGACAAATAGCATGTCTTTGTCAACGCGCCGAAAATAACTGAGGTAATCTGATTCATTGGACTAAAATTAAACTAAACGGGAAACCACAAGCCGGGTTAATTTGCAGCAAAATAAATAAGCGACGCTAGAGATTCTAAAGCCAGAATAACAGATGTCAATTTCAGCAACGTTGGGATGTAAACTGACTAATTTTCAAGTGCATAACTTGGTACCTGTCTCAATTTCAAAGCATTTATACGGCGCAAAGAAAGTCACGGAGTGTCACTTTACCGTTACATAAGTCGATACCGACCCTTAGAATACAAATAAATAGGTAGACTAGACTAAGGGTTAGTCTATTAGTTTTTTAGGGTTCCGTACCTCAAAAGGAAAAAACGGAACCCTTATAGGATCACTTCGTTGTCCGTCTATCTGTCCGTCCGTCTGTCCGTCTGTCCGTCTGTCCGTCTGTCCGTCTGTCCGTCTGTCCGTCTGTCCGTCTGTCCGTCTGTCCGTCTGTCCGTCTGTCCGTCTGTCCGTCTGTCCGTCTGTCCGTCTGTCCGTCTGTCCGTCTGTCCGTCTGTCCGTCTGTCCGTCTGTCCGTCTGTCCGTCTGTCCGTCTGTCCGTCTGTCCGTCTGTCCGTCTGTCCGTCTGTCCGTCTGTCCGTCTGTCCGTCTGTCCGTCTGTCCGTCTGTCCGTCTGTCCGTCTGTCCGTCTGTCCATCTGTCCGTCTGTCAAGACCCTTTTTCTCAAGAACGCGTAAAGGTATCAAGTTGAAATTTATACTAAATACTTGAGTCTACGGTTTCTTCCGGCTGTAAAAAAAATCAAAGTTGTAAGTTCACGCAATCAAAAGATATGAACGTTTATGTCGCATATTTTGCGATTTCCCAGGAAAACCAAAACCTATAGGGTACTTCCCGTTGATCTAGAATCATGAAATTTGCCAAAAGGCAAGGTCTTATAGCACATATATAGGAATAAATCTGAAAGTTACAAATTTGAAGTTATATCATTTAAAAATAATTATTTTGCTATTACAAACTTATATTTTGTACTTGGAATGTATAGAAGAACCTTATAATCAACTACAAAGGTAAGTTTGTCTTTCAATAATTCAACTTTAGGTTTTTTTTTGGACTAGCGCTCTGAGGGTTCTGTCCAACGGAACCCTCAGAGCACGAGTCCTACTCGCACTTGTCCGGTTTTTTTAAATACTGGTAAGAGCCTATTTATTTACTAAAAAAAACACAAGCTAACACTACAAAAACAGGCCGTTCGGTTGATGGGTCAATTAATATTTCAGCCTAGCAGACTTCTTGTTTGCAACCTTTTTCTAACTCATCATCATCATCAGCCAGAAGACGTCCACTGCTGAACATAGGCTTCACCCTTTAACCTCCACACTGAACGACAGCCTGCCTTTTGCATCCACTGGATGCCAGCGACTCTCGCAATGTCGTCGGTCCATCTAGTGGGAGGCCAACCTACGCTGCGCCTTCCGGTTCGTGGTCTCCACTCAAGCACCTTTCTTCCCCATCGGTTATCGGTTCTTCGACCGATGTGGCCTTTCCATTGCCATTTCTAGTTTTTCTATATGCGTTTACCTATTAGATGACGAATTTGTTTAAATTATGACAAGTGTCATCTGTTCTTATTTCATACAAATTGTAGTTTACGTTAACGCGATTGAATTGGTAAACGTAATTGGAAAAACTCGCAATAAGCACTCTGATATATGTTATGATTTTATTTTGTCCAGCGTGGATAAACAAAGGCGTCCATCGTTGCGCAAAGTTAGATTTGGTTGTTGGAAGTGTCCGGGTCTTCTGAGGCTCTTGACACAGAACTATGGGTTGTTTTGTGGAACCTGAGAGCGGTGTTCAAAATGAACAGCTGTCTCATCATCATCATCATTAGCCAGAAGACGTCCACTGCAGAACAGCCCCTCTTAGAACTCCACACTGAACGACAGCCTGCCATATGAATCCACTAGATGCCCGCGACTTTCACAATGTCGTCGCAATGCTTATATATAATGCGGGGGTGGAATTTGCCATAATTTCCACGCTTGGCAGGCGGCTTGGAGATCGCAGAGCGTTCACTGTGCAATAGGATGCTGCTGCCCATCCTCTGGTGGTCCTGGTCGCATTTTAGGACATACCCAGGTACCACTTTCAGGTAATTAGTAGGTATCACGGTAATACAGATCATCGCTGGGGTATCTATAATATATAAGATTTTTAATACACTTCTTTTAACGTTTTAACTCAGTGCACGATCTACGATATAATATCGCGAAAGTTAAAATAGGAAACTACTGTTCTTTACAAAGCAATAAATAAAAGTGCACTCCATACAATAGGGCATGCATAAGACAAAGGGAAAGTTTGGGGTCGCCTCGGGCGCCGGCTGAATGATGGCATGCCCTTGTGGCATTGGTGTAAGGCAGATAAGGCATGCCTCCGCGCATGTTGCGTGGCTCAAGGCATGGCATAGCGGCGAAATCATTCTAAATATAATAAAATTTAGGAGTATGGTACCTCAGTATTTTTTATAATAGGCTTGCGCTTGGCCGCCAACTCGCCTGATGTTAAGCCCTAATGCTAAGCTGATGTTAAATGTAAACCTATAGTATAGAGAATGTACGGGGACCAGCAGTGCTGCGGCAGCACTGTTTCGGCAGCCAGCACTGCTGCGTGCTGCCCTCGATGGCCACCGCTATATTTTTCGCACGTTTTCAACACCATTTACCGATGATAAGGTTCTCTAGTCGACGCATAGGTCTACTGGATTACGCAGAAAGGGTATACAAAGCTGAAAGGAGGCCATTATACTCATTATTGAGAATAACTATTACAACGGGGCCAACCATGAAATCGCGAAAAAAATCAGCTGTTCCATAAATTTTCTTGAGTGTGAACTGTCAATGACATTTTTCTAAGGAACAGCCAATATTTTTTCGTAATTACAGGGTTAGTCCCATCGGATATTGTTCATAATGGTGAGTACAATGACGTCTTCTCGGCTTAGTACCACTGGCCTTTGTAATGTAAACCTGTTCGTAATGACCCGGTAGAATCGCTAACTCTTATGGTTGAGGGCGCTCCTACAAGCAGTTTCACTCATCGTCAGCTTAGAATGTTATTATTTAAATTTTATTGGAATACCTCGACTCCGTAGTAATGAACCATTTGGTTGGTTTCGACTCGCGCCACACTTTGGAATTATTGTGGTGTGGGCAGTGACCTCGAAAATATATTTTTTCAACACCGGTCTGTTGCTGGAACTTGTAGGTCTCCCAAGTAGGTTCAGGTATCGGGTAGGTTTCCCATATACTTTCAGATTGGTCCCATAGTAATTTGGTTTTTAAATTAAAATAACTGGAAAAATATGTCATCCAAGTAAATGAAATCGTTCGCCACCTTACCATCTTTATTTTGATATTGTTTACATTTACCTAATAATAGAATTGCGTTCGACCGCCAACTCGCCTGATGTAAAGCGACGATGCGGTCTACGATGGACCACGCTTGCTTAGAAGAAACCGATTCACTCGTGATTTGAAGACACCCAGAACTACCAGGAACTACCGGGAAACACCCATTCAGGCAGCGCATTACACAGACTAGCAGTTCGCATAATAAATGTGGAATCAAAGCGCTTCGTACGGGTTTTCGGAATATCAACCATAAAGTGGTGTCGATTTTTTGTGCCCACCCTGGCAGCCCGGTAGAAAAATGGCAGGAGGGAATTAGATCATGCAGATCCGATGCACATCCATCTTCCTTGTTTGTAACTTCTTGATTCTGGAAACGAACCCGTCGACTTTAACCTTGTGATCTAATCAGGAGTAAGTACAAATTTACCACCAACCAAATAGAGTTTAAAAGTTCATAAATTATTTTGTTCTTTTGTCCATTTCGCATTTCAACTTTTACTTTCCATCTCGGTATCACATTTCGCGAAAAGTAAAAGTAGTTCTAGTTCTAAACCCGAATAATAAATATTAGAATAATTAAATTATATCTTTTTTAGGATTAGACATTAAACTGGTCGATGTGGGCACAGTATACGAGCTAACAGTATACAAGCTCCGCTGTAACTCGATATCATCAATTAATCCTTTATCCAGAAAAGTTATGATTTTGAATTAGCTTAGATAGTAGGATTAGTAGGTAAAATGTAAACATTGTGTTTCGAAACTTCTCCGATATATCCAGACTCCACAGTCTCAACACTAAATGGTGTTTAATTATAAAATGTATCAGTAACTTAGTTATTTATCACTGTATGTTTTCCAAATAAAATAAAATAAACACTCTAGAAATCTTCGTAATATTCATCGTCAGTGGAAAGGAAAAAACGCTAAAGCGCCAAAATGATACTATCGGAAATGATTTTTAAAGTTACTACTTATTACTTTTTTTATACCATATTTTAAGTTTTGTAATCGGAAAATCGAATCATTTGAAAATAATATTATTATTTTATTTCTATCTAAATTATTATGTAGTGAATTCATTTTGGTACTTATTTTAAAGGAAAGTAGATAGATAGATAAACTCTTTATTGTTCACACCACACATTTCATACACATGATAAAACAGCTTAAAAACTGGTGCAACAATCGGCGACCTTATCGCTAAGTAAACGACCAATGTTAGATTAATGTTACTGACTAAAGTTCCACCGCAGTACGAAGTAGGATTATGTTCATAGAAAGCCACTCTGACCTGCACGCGGCGGGCCTACATTTATAGCACACTTACCTCGAGCGGAATTATTTATACACCACATTTATATGGAAATTATTATTGATACAGCCCTAGTTTTTAAGAGGGTCCGAACTTAGGTAATTTTTATACAAACTATACAGGCTTTAAGATAATTAACCTACAACTCGCAGGCAGCAATAAAAAAAAAAACAAGTTTTTTATTAAATATATTAGATAGATTTTTTTATAGTTTTTTTTTGATAGCCCTTGGTCTAATTGGTAGTGAACCTGCCTTCTGAGCTTGGGGGCGTGGGTTTGATTCCCACCTAGGACAAACATTTATGTGATGAACATTTGTATTTGTTCTAAATCTGGGTGTTAATATCTATTTAATTGTATTTATGTATGTATTTAAAATATATATGTATGTATATCAGTATCTGGCTGGCAGCCATATCACAAGCTTTGCTTAGTTTGGGGTCAGATGACCGTGTGTACATTACAATTTCCCGAATGTTTATTTATTTAATAACTAATACCATTTTCAAACCAAGCTTTTATGAAATTATTGATCGGAACGGTGTGCTGATCAAAGTGTGCATCCATCGAGGAGTACCATTGTCCACTGTCAACATCATCAAATCAGCTCATTGTCATTGGAACTTGTCAAGTATGCCAAATTTCAGATTGTAATAATAAATATAAAACTTTTCTTGTACTGCAAATTACTCGAAAATGTTTTCGTTTGTAAACGAAAAAGTACATAAAACATTTCTTCTAAATGAGAACAAATTCATTATCATCTTTTATATCAACAAGTTTTTAATTTATTTCGGGACTTATCGCGCATTATCGAGCGCGTGACGTCGAGCGAAAAGTTTAAATTTAAACCTAAATAAAATAGTGCGCGATAAGTCCCAATTGAAATTTTAAACATTATTTATTAATCGACAAGTTTAAAAAAAATTGTTCCCGCGTCTACCCTCCCTAAAACACAATATACGCATGCGCGAACATAATCAATACTCCACCCTGAATCCGCTACTCAGTCATATCCTAAACAACCAAAAATGCGTTTCAAAACCTTTCTATTATTCTTTTTCTCTATAATTTACATCGCAAACGCAAATCTAGAAGGTCCTTTTCTCTTCTTCGGACCAAAATCTTTAGAAAAATTCAAACGTCCTGCGTTGAAGTACCTCGAACAAGATGACCTGATGAAGATATACAGCGAGCAAGCGGCGATAGTGGTGTTCAATAACCAGGACTCTGTGCCTCTCTCAAGCGGATATTTCCCTCGGCTGAGGAAGATGCTGGAAGCTCAGACTGTGCTGGTCCTGCCTCAGGACTTTTTGGACGTCCACCCGGATTACATTAGCAATGAAACACAGGTTCGTACCTATAACGGAAAAAGTGAGTTTCCATATGAACACTCCATGAATTAGTTTGCTTTTTCTCTCATCAGTAGTATGACAGAAATCTATAACCATTGTCAAGGCCTGGACTAAACACAAGAGTCTAAAAGACTGTCCTAGAGGTAAGGTAATTATTTTTTGTCACACATAATTTATCTTTAAAGATGGCACATTAAGATAAAGCGAGATAAAATTGCTTTCGTTTAGTTTTTTTACAATAAACATTGTATAAAGCGAGATAAAATTGCTTTCGTTTAAATACAGAAAATACAGAAAAGTTTATTTTGCGATAATGTAATGTGTGTTTAGTTTTTTTACAATGTTTTTTCAACTGTCAGACACATTCTCTCAGTGGCTACACTGTATCACGCCGCATAATTCAGTACGATCTCCGTCATCTTGGCAGTAACACGTCAGACATCAACACAAAAATGCCAAATTGCTCCATAGACTCTTCGAAAGCAGTTGGTAGTGCGAATGTATTCAAACTACCACTAAATTGCACTCATGACGTCATAGTTGATAAAAAAAACATACTTGTGCTCGTGGTGTCTATCTTGATCAAGCTCTGTGGTATTTACATTAGTTAAATTTCATCATCATCATTATCAACACTTTTCCATCGACTGCTGAGAGATCTCTTTAGCGCCCCATCTATGCGAACAGATCATTTAAGAATAAGTCATTCTGCGAATAGGTCTTTATTTTAAGGGTAAGCCGTTTTGCGAATAGGTCCAATGTCCAACAGGACAATGTCCATCTGTATCATTCTCATCCAATGATAGCAACTTCGCGATATCATAAAGATTATTATATTTTCTTTCCATAAAAATCGTGTAACTTCCATTGCAGGTGCTGGTATTGCAAGGTCCATGGTCGGAACGTGACGCTCAAATGACAGAGACGTTTGCCAGGCTTCAGGATATCTACGGTGTAGGCAAAGTGCTTGGTATACTAGGTAAACATATTATGTTGCTAGAAACAATGATTTCAATTAGCAAAATACAAGTAAATCTGTGCCCAAAAGAGAGACTTGAAACCGTGAGGACACGCGTTCAAACCCCGGGCCCGTACGAATGAGCTCTTTGGAGCTTATGTACGAATTTTCATACCACTGGCTTTTCGGTGAAAGAAAACATCGTGAGGAAACCTGCATACGTACGGAGAAGGAATTCAATGGCGTATGTGAATTCACCAACCCACACTAGGCCAGCTTGGTGGATATGGCCCAATCACCCTTTCGAGGGTAGGCTAAAAGTCCAGCAGTGGACTGTTAAAAGGCTGATTATGATTGAAGTAAATCTGTATTATCTGCGTAAAACATAATATCGCCGTCACCTATTACTAAGTATTAGAAGTTAGTAATTTGAAATGCTTCTGTATTCAACACGAAATAGGGCATTTACTTTATTTTTAGTTGGTTCAGCGGCCTCGTTGCTTTTCTGATAATTGCCTTCGCTTTCGTGAAAGTCAGACTGTGGTTAACAAAGCCCATGTGGCTTTCGTGAAGTCCCAGACTGGCTTTCATGAAGTTTAGTCTTGGTTTTCTGATGGTTAAGGCCATAACTGGAATAATAACGTAATTATAATTATCTATAGTTCCGAAACAATTCAGATGCGGAGTATCACTAACTCTTTTGAAAATCGAACGTACAAACTTTTAAAAGTGTTCTAAACTGGAAAACATATTGTGCATTATTTTTGAGAGGCCAGTGATTTGAATTTTTTTACTGGAATTTGTAAGCGGCCAGTGTTTAAAAAAATACCTTTACTATGATGGGAGTATCTCTACCACTTTTGAAAATCGATCGTACAAACTATTAAAAGTGTTCTAAACTGGAAAACATATTGAGCATAATTTTTCTGAGAGGCCAGTGATTTGAATTTTTTTACTAACCTTTCTGTCAGCGGCCAGTGTTTTAACTTTTTATTTTAAAAATATTTTTGAAATATAACACGAAGAAGCGTATTGAGCTTATTTATGGAGTGTATTGCTCTGATGTCCAGGTAACTCGGTGTCTGCAAGCCGGCGCGAGTACCCCGCCAGCGAGTGGACGCGACGCCGTCGGCGGCAGGCGGAGGACACCGAGACCACCACTCCGCAGGAAGAAGATAAACCCATGCGGGCGCTACCCAAATATGCGCTCTATAACGCTACTGGTATGCTCTATATTCTATAACAATCTTGCGCCTAGGTTGTCCATAACTGTGTTATGTGGACCTAAACTGCTGGCCTTTTGAAAAAGCTCAGAGTCGCATAGCGGGGAATGGAGGGAGCTATGCTTGAAGTTTCTTTGCACGATAGAATACGGAACGAGGGTATTCGCCGAAGAACCACAGTCACCGACATCGCTGCTTAGAATTGCAAGCTGAAGGGGAAATGGACAAGCCACATCCCTCGAAAAACCGATAACCTATGAGGAATATAGATTCTTGAGTGGAGTCCACGAACCGCAAGACGCAGCCTAGGTAGGCCTCCCACTATATGAACCGACTGCATCGTGAGAGTCGCGGTCATCCAGTTGATGCAGATGAAAGGCTGCATGTAGTTCTAAGGGGGGCCTATGTTCAGCAGTAGACGTCTTCTAGCTAATGATGATGATGAACCTAAGTTGACCATGCAATGATACTTGGCTCTTAAGTAAGACTGCCGTTAGACACATCCTAGCCGACCGGTGCTGATAGTCCTTGACTGGATAGTCAAGGACTATCAGCACCGGTCGCATCAATGCCGAGACCGGCTCATTTGATACTGATTGTATCCTTTAGATATACCTAAGATTTTAGAGCAGTGTCAAATAAACGTATTTTCTTTCTTTAACATGGCAGATTTTTACCTTTGTTGTCTTGAGCTTTGGTGGTTGCCAGCCAACCGAACACTAGAAATTAACTTAACGCATGCTATCATAATATAATGATATGATGATGATATTATATATATTTTATAATGCTATCGCTTCCTCACGGTATGTCCCTCACTGGCAGTAAGCTCATTGTTTATTTGAACTCACATCAGGCAGTGTGGAATCCAAACGGGTCAACCGCTGTCATCTGTATTTACTCGTTCCAGGTCCTCCCGGTAAGGGCGCTCTTCTGTACTCCTCCGGGTGGCCAGTCCTCCAGTTTGCTAACGGCACCATCATCACGCTTAGCAACCCGGTGGGAGAGCCCACCGTGAAGCCCACCCGGCTCTACACCATCCTCATGGTGCGGTTCGCTGATGGAGATACCAAGAACAAGGTCAGCACATCTCCATCTTCTGTTTCACTGATATGTGATTATATTTATTCTATTTCTCTCTTTGGGCGATATATTGGAGATTGGAAGTACGTAATTCCGGTATTCCAGCCAGGCATATAAAAATAATCTTGATGATGATGATGAATCGGTATGGCTGGTTGGAATGCCAGAATTACGTACGCTTATAATTATTCTATTTCACTCTTGAGGCGATAGAATGGAGATTGGATGTAAGTAATTCTGGCATTCCAACCAGGCTTATTAAAAAAAACTTGCGCCGATTATAAATATGAAATCAAACAGTTCATCTAAAATAAGATAGAGATAATGAAACCCAGCTAGATGGAAACTTGTATTTCTAAAAGACGTGAGGAAATGACAACTATCTGACTACGCGTCGTTGTAATGATGAATTGTCTCTTAATCTAACACGCCTCTTTCGTCTCTCACTTGAGACTGGTCAAATGCCGAAATCATGCAAACTTGCAAACGTGCAACCTGCACAACCTAAACCTACCTGCAAAAACTAGTCGTGCCCTACCAACTACAGGCAATCTCGGTCACGTCCATACTCTGTAAGACTATGGAACGTGTCCTCAAAACAGGCTTCTGGTGAATCTGGAAGCTTATCATCTCTTCAGTGACCTGTAGTACGAATTGTGCCGAAACTGGTCTACTGGTCTTGCGCCACACATATCTGGAGTGGATTTAAGTCGCACGCACGCAGTTGTTTTTATTTCGCTGATAGGCTCTATTTATGATCAGCTTTCATGAAGTAATTAAAAAATAGGACACATGTCTATTCTCTAAACAATCTTGTGTTTTTTTTTGTTCTTCAGACAACAGTGGAGTTTAGCTTCAAGCAGTCAGCCGGATGGTGGACAGCAGTGGGCGTAGAAATCAAGTTTGCTCTCCAACCTGAAGGTAACTGCTGTTTTATTTAGTGTCATAGAAAGAACTGATTTTACTACACACCAAAAAAACATAATTAATGACACGAAACAGAATTAGTAATATTTATATATAATATTTATTTATATAGTAATATTATTCACATAGAAAAACGAATTAAAACATAATAATTAACTTCCAAATGTGTACAAACTTACAATAATAGTTAATTGTTACACAAGGGATGTAGGTGATCTTCTACACACAGTGAGGTAATAACTATCTACACACGAGATACAGTTTGAGGGTATAAACAATCACCAGCTCGCGTGTGTGTGTATAATCTACTTTCATCACTAGACAAAAAATTCCTGAGAAAATCAGTTTAAATTATTTTCCGCTGAAAAAAAGAGCAGAGTTTGTACCATATTCACACCACAGAGGTTTTACATACTTGCTAATTTCATTTTACATAGTTAAAAAATTTAGCGCTTCAGTCTTTCTATGCAAATTACAGCCAAGTCTGTCTTGCAGGCATCGATCTAAATGTACTACGAACCTTGCAGGGTTGAACTTGAAAGCGCCGGCTCCACCCGACGCGCCGTCCGCCGTGATGGGAAAGTCATACATCTGCTCGCTCCCGCTTGTCTATTCCTCCGACGAAGCCACACTCACCCTCCCTGATGTCCAGGTAACTGATGTCACTACTATAATAAGCAGAGATCTTCTCAATGCTCACCTAAGTGGATGATTGACTGACGAACTATACCGTACCGTGAGCCAAGGATCAATACCTTAATAACATGGACTAAGATTTCCAACAAGCAAAAAATGTCAGTAAGCCAATTTTAGATCTCATTATGGTAGGTGATCTACTCTTGATTTATACCTTTGGCTGGCATGCTCGTTGGAGTACCAGCGGTTTTGCCCACTATAACTGAAATTGAAGTGTAAAGGCAAAAATGCTGTGAAGGTAGCTACGCGCAGCTTGGAAGATATTTTATCTGGCACGCACATTTTTTGACATTTAATCACTATCTGTTTGGTTATATTATCTATATAGTAGGTACAAAATGCTTATTTGTACAGATGCAAACGTTCATGGACAGCACGGAACGTTTCGCGGACCCCTTCGATTGCATCAAATTCACTACTGCTCCTATCTGGTAAGAATTTACAATCGGCACCTTTTTGAAAAGATTTATTATATATAAAACAAAGGGATTAACAATTACCTACCAATGGCAGGCCACATTGATCGAAGAACCGATAACCGTAGAGGAAAATAGGTTCTTAAGTGGAGACCACGACCCGAAAGACACAGCGTAGATAGGCCTCCCACTAGATGGACCGACGACATTGACAGAGTCGCGGTCATCCAGTGGATGCAGTTGGCAGGCTGTCGTTCAGTGTGGCATTGGGGGGTGGCCTATATTAACCAGTGGACGTCTTCTGGCTAATGATTATGATAATTGAAACTTCCGTTTTCTTTTTGCAAATACTTGATAGTAGGACGTCCACCCACAAGATGGGCAGACGACCTAAAAAAGACCGCAGGGAAACGCTAGCTGCAGGCCGCTTCAACCGGCCCTTATGGAGATCGATGGGCAGGCTAGGTCCAGCAGTGGACGTCCTACGGCTGAAATGATGAAGATGACTTGATAATAGTCAGATGAGTCAATGCTCGTCTGATTCTAACAGATCACAGTTTTGCATGATAAATAATCCTTCTATTCAGTCAGTAGAATGAGTGGTCAAAAAGTATTTACATATAAATTATTATAATAAATTGAGGGACAAATATTATTAACATAAGTTTCAATGCTGACTGGAAATTCGAGAAAAGTAAACTCTTTTCGGTTCAAAATTATACCTCATTTATTAGAGTTGAGAATAGTCAAAGTGAGGTGGACGCGCCGGGAAAAAGTTGACTTTACCACTGTTGCTGGTACGCCAAGATGCCACCTGCGGCCTTATTATAGAAATTTGATCGCGATCGAGATTGCATGCCGTCCCGTTCGCATCTATTTACTCGCACCACGTGCGTAAGTGATATGGCACGCGATCGCGATCACGATCCGAATCATCCATAATAAGGCATCTGGACTCTGCAGTGGGTAATGGCTTTTGGAGTGGCTTTCAGGCCTCAAACGCGGCCGTATAGCCCCTCATCATGGGCTGAATGGTTGTCGAATGGAATACCCGCTGCCGTGCGGAATGCTCCTTCCACCGCGCAGTTCAAAAAGAAACGCAATTTTATACAATTTTACAATTATATAAGCAATGAATTCAATGTAATTATAATAAGACAGAATTGACCTTTTATTGACATGTAACATAGGTGTTATTAATATTTGTATTTGTCATCTGTAACTGTTTCAGGTCCGGGATTATGGTCTCATTCATAATGCTGATCGCCCTGTTTATCTCCATCATCATGATCCTAGACATTAAAACGATGGACCGCTTCGAAACCAACCGCGGGAAGCAGCTCACCATCACCGTGAATGAGTAGACTGGCGATTATTACACCAGTCTTAGTTCATTGATTTATAACTTAGCACCATTGACGTATATTTTAGAGCGATGCGACGTAGTTTGTTGAGATTTTGACAGACGGGGTTTTTTCAAGTGCTACACATCTGGGATGCAAATGGTCGTATGGGCACAGGTATGGGCGTGTCTTGATATCTGCATCTATGCTTAGCACGCAAGCCCTTTTTGCTACCGACTATGATGATTTTCTCGTATCGTATGTTTTGTTATGAAGTAACTAGTTACAGAAGATATCGCTAAATATTTACTAATAATTTTCATTTATGTGGTCGTTAAAAAAATCGAGCTGAACGCGGAGATGTGACTAAAGCGGTGAATAAGGTCTAACGCATACTGTAGAGTGGAGGCGGCGGTCGTTATTATACAACTCAGCTGTGGAAAAATCGACACTTTTAGATTTAAGTCAGATTCTAAGTAGTATTAATTTTTTCACGACTTTTTGTCCACCGCGACAAGGGTTACCATCCGTCCGGATTTGTCCGGTCATTTCCGGACTTTTAGACCTTTGTCTGGCTTTTTTACCTTGGGCGATGTAATACGAGTAATATTTTAAAACAGTCTTTAATCTTGATTAACGCTACACAAAACAAAAAAAATCTTTAAAAAAAATTATCATCATACTAAAATGTCCGGACTTTCATTGAAGTATCCGGCTTTACGTCAGGACTCTTCAAATTTTGGAATGCTAACCAGAGACATGACGCCGCCGCGCCGCCTTTACTCCACGGTGGGCGTTAGGCCTAAGTAAGTATAGTAGTCTGCCCTCGTATTAATATATGTATTGGCAAAATAAAAATAATAAACATATTTTTTTTGTAAATAGTAGTTCATAGGTGTTCAAAAACAATTTATCATGTTTCGAATTTAAGTGTTTCGATGTTATATAATAAATAAATACATATCTCCAGAAAATCATTTTTACTCAGTACTTTAGTCAGCGTTGAAAACCTATCGCCAAGCACCTAACAATAACTAAACCGGTAATCTCACTTGAGAGCTTGTTCCCAGTCCAAGCTAGGCGTGTCATGCCATCTCGAAGTTCTTAGCCAGGGGCCTTACGGCCAACTGCTAACGCGGTATCAAACTAACGTTAAATCCGTTCAGATGGAAAATCACGCAAACGTGAACCTTAACGCGTCCAGATACGGGTTGTGGTTGCGTGATTTTCCAACTGAGCGGATTTAACATTAGTTTGATACCGAGTTAGCAGTTGGCCGTAAGGCCCCAAGACTACCTAGCAGTCAGTTTAGCAAATGCAATTTTATTTTATTTCTAGATAAATAGATAGATTTATTTATATACTCTTATCGTAATTATTTACTCTAAGGTTTAATTGTAGCTTTTATTTAGTTATTTTAAGTTTTAGTTTTTAGTTTATATTTTAAGATTTCATTAATTTTCTGTTTTTTTTTTTAAGTTCCTATTCAATAAACTTATTATACTAATAAAATGGGCTCTAAGGAATAGAATAGAATATCATTTATTATCATAACGTCACTTAGTAACCATTTTTATACTAAAAATATATACTACGGATGCTTCTATTATGGACTCGTTAATTTAGTGCACAATTTAATATTTTATAGTTAGGTGTAAGTAAGGTTGGGAAGCTTTTTGAACTAGTGCTTACCAACACTCTCCTAGGGGAGGGGGGGGTATCGCCCTTTTGCA
Organism: Agriopis marginaria; assembly: GCA_932305915.1. NCBI lineage: Eukaryota > Metazoa > Arthropoda > Insecta > Lepidoptera > Geometridae > Agriopis > Agriopis marginaria. Next base: position 10,088,580 of record OW029914.1, on the reverse strand, counting down.
TCCCTCTGAGTTCTCCAACCACCCCGTCACATATAGTTTGCAAGTATCCTGTTCAACTTAGATCAAACGGGCAAATATGCAAATTCATTTACAATTCGTTTACGTGTTCATTAGTTGCGCAGGTTATTAAACACCAGGTGAGCTACGGTCATACGCCTAGTCCGTCAACTATTAAAAAACTTTAAATTAAACATTACATTTTGTTCCCTGAATATGTGTTCCCCGTTAGTTACAATCTGGGCGTCTTCAAGTCGAGTAATGGGGCCAGCATTTTGGGAACAATTCCCACTGGTATAGCGGTTTAATAGATTAGTTTAGTAATTAGGTCTTATTTTTATTATTATTTTTATATTACGTAGATACAATGTTGTTTAAGTTATTGATATATAATAAAACATATTATTATGTAACAAATAATTTAATCCACTTTAACTAAATTAATCATTTATTTACAGAGATCTATAATTATGTACCTAGGTACCTATTTAATGAATATCGACCTAACAGCTAGAAGTAGGATTGTGACTAACCCTAGTCTCACAGAGAGCCTCGTAGTCGTCGCTGACGATGGACTTGACGAGAAGAAGAAGTTTTCTGAAACAGAACAGAGTAAAGGCATGATGACAGCATTTACAATAACAATAAGAATCACCGAAAATATCATCTCTAAATCAAATACAAAATATACGAAAATACAAATTAATTTATTAGGCACTATAAAAAATTACAAAATAAAATATGAACCTATTGACTCTTCTAATATTATAATAATATTATAATATTATTATTTTTCACAAAAGTCATTATACAAAACAAATGTTTGTATAAATTTATGACTTTTGTAAAAAGTTTGTCATAATTTTGTATATTATTTTAGTATACGGATACGGATGATTCATGAAAATCAATTCAGCCGTTTAAAGGTTATTAAATCTTTTATATATACAAATGCAGGCATATTTTAATATTAAATACATACACTTAATAAGGTGATAGTATAATACATACGAATCAAACAATAAAACTATAAAAAAATAAGTCAAAATTATATGTAGGTACACATTGATGTGCCATCTTCTCTACATAGTATAAAATAAAGTCGCTTACTGCGTCGTCTGTCTGTCTGTATATACGCTTGCGTGGTTTAGGAGAAGTCCTAACCACGGATTTTGATGCGGTTTTCACCATCAGTTAGATAGTTTTTCACGGAAGGTTTAGAACTATATAATAAAACTTAGGGCGGGTCGCTAGTTTCAAATAATAACAAGTATAAATTGTTTTTTTAACCCCTGATAATTGTTCTGATATTCTCCAAACGGCTGAACCAATTTTCATGAATCATAGCTCTCATCTTTCATGATATGAACATTCTCGATCAAGGCACCTTTCAAACTAAGTCAAAATCGGTTCTGCCGTTACACACAGATAAGTACACACGTGAAACATATAACACCCCTCTTTTTGCGTAGAGGCTCGAGGGGGGGGGAATGATAGATAAACTTACATAGACACGATAAAACAGCTTAAAAAACTAGTGCAACAATCGGCGGCCTTATCGCCAGAGAGCTGAATCTTTGATAACTAACTAACCAGCCGCATTTAGGTTTTGTGGGATTTCAACTATTAAAACCCCTCCTCGGTGGCCGGCTACCACAGCCTCAAAAACATTCTTATAATAATCTTACATTGAGCTCTGTTTGCCTCTCTCGGCTAAAAAGAGAGTAAGACGGATTTCAATGTAAGATTATTATGAGAATGTTTTTGAGGTGCTGCCTGCCGTCCTCCTTGTTTCCTGAGAACTACAATCTAGGCATCTACAAAGCTAGAGTGAATATTCTTCTAGATCAACGTGTTTCATCCTCGGCCACACCGTCGCTTACCATCAGGCGAGTTGGTTGCCAAAGGTAGATCTATTTTATATATATTTTTTGAATGGTAATAGTAGTGGTAATGGTAGTGGCACTTGACGCACGCAAGCAGGCAAGCTGGTTGGTCCATTCCTACCAGATTTCTAACTTCCATATTTGTTAGTAAACTTACTTTGCCTGTCGTTCGGGTCGGTGACTCCACAGGGGCGGTACGAGATCGTTGCTTTCCGCTTCTGGTTCACGAACCCGGGGATAAAGATACTCGGCGAGTCCAGGCGACCTGACGCCAGCAATCTACACCAGACGACAATCATAATTAAGACATGGCCGTTATATGGTTGACATTTCGAAAAGCAAAACGAATCGTTTTGATTCCGATTTTATTCTTAGAGTAGATTAGACCCGAACTTTCCATCAGGCGAGATCGCGGTCAAACGTTAGCCTAGTCCGAAGTAAAAAAAAAATACTATCACTTTAACGCTGACATAAGGTGTTTTTTTGTTTACATCTTTGATAAGAATATATGATTCCATTGCCCTTATCTGGACAGTCTTCAGAATGTCTCCCTGACCCTACACTATACATTGGCAAAATTGCGGCAATACTGCAGAAACCACTTTTTTTAATGAATTAAAAAAATATGTAAAGCGATGGTGGCATGTGCACTTCACAATATGCCAGCACCTGGTTCGATCCTCGGCCCTGCACTAATGACTTATTTAGTAGGTACTTAAAAAAATTATGTGCACTTTCGATGCCATCGCTTAAAAACGGTGAAGGAAAACATCGTAAGGAAATAGGTATGTTCAAGACCCTCAAAAGTTCAAAAACGTATGACATTCGCCAACATGCACTGGGCCATCAATCCAGCATGGTGGTGGAGGGCCCATCCTCTCTCTCTCTCTCTGAGAGAAGGCCTGAGTCCCATCAATGGCAACATGATAAGCTGAAATGATGAAGAATTTATAATTTTATCCGTAGTTATGCAGACTTGGTGATTGGTAGTTTGGGACCCGGGTACGTCCTAAATCTGCGACCAGAACCACCGGAGAAAGGGCAGCAGCGTCCTATTAGTACACAGTGAACGTACTGTGATCTGTGATCCTCAAGCCGCCTGCCAAGCGTGGGGATTATGTCAACCACAGAAAATAAAAGTATATAGAACGGAAATGAGAAGGAAAATCTGTTACCAGGCATTATGAGAGTAGCCCTGGCGCCGGGGCAATAGAATACGGCACCGGTAACCCCTGCCTGTAGTAAGAGGCTACTAAAAGGGGACCTCCGGGCTCGGGATGGTCAAAGTTGGGGCTCTGAAAACAACGTTGTGACAGAACGACAACGTTGTGTGACCAACGTTGTCGTGGGCGGAGGGGCTGAGACAACGCAGTTGTCTCGGGAGGAGCCGTAGCGCAGTGCCGAGGGCTCCGGTGCGTTCTTCTAGAGATCTCGGAGCCCTTTTGACAAGCACTAAGGCTGGTCACCGAGGGGGTTTTAGTGGGTATAATCCCACATAACCTGGCTGCACCCCAATGCAGCCGGGTATCTTTGGAAGATTTCCCCCTCGAAAAAAAAAAAAAAAAAAAAAAAAAAAAAAGGCATTATGAGAGAACCTTGATCGAACGCGTCGATCTCCACATCACAGTTGCTAACTGATTTCGAATGACTGACGTTTCGTTTATATGGGTGCAACCTTCGACAAAATAAATTTAATGGACGGGCCATAACCATTGAACTTGCTCAGTAAAAACGAGACAAAACCATTGGACATAATTATAACGTGTTACAAAAAATAGATAGCGGTTTTTTGATGTGTATTTACACTTCGGGAAAGCACACGAAGGCATGATTTTGTCAGATGTTTCGTTATCATATAACAATAGACGCGTGTCGCACTTCCTACGGCTAGAGACCAACTGAAACGAAGTGAACGCCAGCGCTTATTTTGTAATCTTCAAAAATGCGCTTCAGGGCCCGTCCATTCATTTTATTTTGGTCGAAGGGTGCAACTGGCTACAACAAACTTACAAAAATGCCTTCACAGCCGTTCTAATTTAAACAATCCAATAATCTAATCTAATAGTTAGAATCTGGGTGTCTTCAAGTGAATAGGTTTCTTCTAGGCAAGCTCTAGGCTAGGTTTCTAGGCGTGCTCCATCGTAGGCCGCATCATCAGGCCAGCTGGCGGCCAAGCGCAAGCCTATTTATAAAAAAAAAAAAATCATGATGCATTTTTTTCCTTTGTTCAGTAGTGGACGTTTACTGGCTGATGGTATGATTTGATACAGACTTGGTAAAGTCGAGCTCGAGCCTGTTGGCGTGCGGTCCGGTGAAGTGCAGCAGGATCTGGATGCAGGTGGAGCCGTGCAGCAGCCGCGTGCGCCGCGAGTCCACGCTCACCATCCACTCAGGGACGCCCATCACACGACGGACTTCCGCCAGGAACTGGCCTCTACAACATGGTGGAATGACATGATGAATACATAGACAATAGAATGAATGCCTGAATGGGTGTTCCCCGATGGTTACAATATGGGTGTCTTCAAATCACGAGTGAATAGGTTTCTTCTAGGCAAGCGTGCTCTAACGTAGACCGCATCATCGCTTAACATCAGGCGTTATGGTGGTCAGAAGCAAGCCAATTAATTAAAAAAAAAAAAACAACAGTTCCTAAAATGACGTAGCGACGTAATTTAAAAAAATACTAATGACGTAATTGTTACAATTACCCGGACAAATACCACTAAAAAATACGTCATAAAAATCATAATTATGACAGTTATTACTGGATTTTATTTTTATTTGTCAGAACATGAAAAAGACGTACTATATTACATACTTGCGGTCCGCCCCAGCTTCGCACGGGTATAGCCTATGTCACCCGGGGATAGTGTAGCTTCCCAACAGTGAAAGAATTTTTCAAATCGGTTCAATAGTTTTGGAGGCTATTCAATGCAAACAAACAAACAAACAAACAATCAAATCTTTCCTCTTTATAATATTAGTATCGATTAGAGTTACTAAATAAAATTAAAATAAACCTAACAGTATATATTAGAAATTAGAACTAAATTAAACTGTCTACCCAAACTATAAATAAAAAACTGTTATTACTATTTAGGCATATATAAGTAGCTCTTAAATTACCTTAAATGTATCTGGAATTATCCTAGAATTATTGGGTTTTTTTTCGTGTCTATTAATTCGGTTGCAGCGTAGTGCGAGTGTCTATGCCAGATGTCATTCACAATTTTATTAGTTTCTTGCAATTTCAATTAGTTTTTTTTTCAATTTCTATTAGTTTTTTTACAATTTTTATTAGTTTTTTGCAATTTGCAAAATATCGATTACAATACTATCATACTTAATATTATAAATGCGAAAGTGTGTTTGTTTGTTGGTTTGTTTGTTCCTCTTTCACGCAGCAACAAAGCAACAGATTTACCAGATTTTTTGCATGGATATAGTTCAAAGGTCGGTAAGTGACATAGGCTTTCATCATCATCATCACCATATTTCATCACTACGCGGGTAAACCGCGGGGCGCAGCAAGTACAATATAAAAACTTTTTTATCGTCACTACTGTACATTATACAAGAAGAATACATCAAAACACACACAAACTACCCTGCATACTATAGGGGCTGCATGAGCTAAAATCACAACTTACAGCACAAATCTGGGCGGCTTCATGATGTTGACAAACTTGATGATATCCTTATCTGGCTCGATGTTAGCACAGGCGAACCGCTCAGCGCTGCGCTCCGGCCCGAAGATCACTATGGACCGGCCCATGGCGGACACCGTACCCTCCAGCGGGAAGTTGCTGTCCATGAACACTTGCCGCGGACCACCTACACCTGGGGTAAGATGGTACCAAGTTGGTTTAGAACATCATCTCTCAGCCCAGCCCTGCGTGACGTCGCAGTACAGCGCTAAGCTATTGCCAAACACTGTTTCTCCTTGTTTCTAATAGTATATTATATCCATTATTTTTGTTTTTTGGCAATAAATATATCTTATCTTATCTCATGTGTGATGGAGTTGGCGCCTGTCAAAGTGGCGCTCGACTTCTCTATGGTAGTATTGGTTGTAGATAGAAACAAGGTCACGTGATTGGTTGCTCAAAATGGCGTCTTTCACTAGTGATGCCACAGTGATGCTTATTGTTTTTGACAGCTAATGTACCGCTTGATAGGTATACAAACATGGCCGACGTATCGCAAGGAAGATCATAGATTATGTAACTTTTTGGCGCGTCCACTCTAAAGCGTTCCGCTGTGGTGGCATTTTGTTATCATGACATTTTTTCCAAAACTTTTTTTATGCCATAGGTGGCTAACAAGGTAACGGACTGCCTGATGGTAAGTGATCATCATCGCCTATAGATACCTGTAACACCAGAGGCATCACCAGATACGTTGCCACTTGTCGACCTCTAAAGACTCTACAACCGTTTTAAATAACCCGCATGTTATAGGTATTTGGAAATGCCGCAGGAGAGAGCTCACCCCAGATATTTGCAGATGTGAGGCAAAAAAGCACAGTTGCGATTTCCATAAATCTATGATATGTGGAATAACTATATAACCGAAAAATTAAAACAAACTACTCACTGATGGTGCCCAATCTGGCCGTAATGTCTCCAACGTGGCAACGCAGTGGATTATCAGCGCCACATTCTTGATTGTACAAGTCGTGCTGAAATCAACAGGCTATATGTATTGAAATACAAACATATATGTACTTGCAGGTAAGTATATAATTTTTTTGTAAACGTGATTAAGGATGAACGGCCTAGAGATCTCACTGTACCTCAAGCCGTAAGCTTGTTTTTATAGGGTTTTTAAGTATACTAATGTTTACGCTCACAATTTTTGTAAAAGCACTAGTTTAATTCATGCACATTCTACTAAAAGAAAAAGGAAAATCAAAATAAAGAAAGGAAGAAGAAATAAAGGAAAAACACTACTCAGCATCATCAGCCAGAAAACGTCCACTGCTGAACATAATGCCTCTCCCTTAGAACTCCACACTGAACGACAGATTGCTATTTGCATCTACTTAATGCCCGCGACTTTCTTGATGCCATCGGTCTACCTAGTGGAAGGCCTACCTACGCTGCGTCTTCCGATTCGTGGTCTCTACTCAAGAACTTTCTTTTCGCATCGGTTATCGGTTCTTAGAAAGATGTGGCCTGCCCATTGCCACTTTAACTTGCAAAACTCTACTCATCAATATCATCATACTTTAGTCAAACCGTCACGTCACAATGTTTTTTCTAATGGCCACACTTTTGTATGTGAATGGTCGTAAATCTCTGATGGTAAATGTAAAACAAAGTTTCAAAATTGTTTTATGGATTATTCAGTATTTTCATCTAAACTCGTACTCACGTTAAGCGGATCAGCGAGCTGCGTAAAGTAGGGGTTCCAGCGGTATCCGCCAGCCACGCAGCGCGTGTGGGTCACCTGCACCGTCGCGTCCACGCCCACCGGGTTCACGAATATTGCCCACTCGTGATTGTGGGTCTGGGAATATAATGGAAAATTACTGTTAATCTGCTTTTAAACTAAATACGTATCACAATAATTTGACTGCTTACCTATCCTGTTTAGCTTCCACTGAATAGTTGGATTACCCACCCATAGAAGGCCTGGACTCTAAGCTCTACTCTAGATTTTTAACAGTCTCTGGATAGAGATAATCCAAATGCTCAAGCCCACTGCCAGTCGACAGCGTGTACAGCACGCTGGCTGCATTACCAAGCTGAATGGGTATGTTGTATACAGGGTTACGCAGAAAGAGTGTACTAAGCCGAAAGGGGTCCGTTATACTCCTCATTATGACCAATTTATACTATGAGAGCAACTCTGAAAAGTCTAAAAGCACGAAAAAAATATCAAGTGTTCCATATATTTTCTCGAGTGACAATAACCGTTCTCTATAGAACAATTGATATCTATTTTTATCGCTATTTCAGAGTTGCTCCCATAGTAAAAGTTGTTCATAATGATGGGTACTATGGACCATTTTCGTCTTAGTACACCCTTTCCGCGTAACCCAGTAGATAGGTATCGAATTTGTGTTCTCACCAAGTTTCTGTCTCGCTCTCCTGGGTAGCGCAGCTTGACCTCGAGCACGGTGTCGCTGGCGCCACCGTCGTTGTGAATGAGCTGCGTCAACCGCACGTACCCCCAGGCGTACCCCCCGGGGTGGTGGAATGACGCGATACCACGGATCTCACGCGCTTCTGAAGGGCTGTACCCGCGTTCGATGCTGGAGCAAGCCCAGTGACGGTCACGGTTCTGTAGGATATATCAATATTAGGTGCTGTGTCAACGTTTTCCTTTGTCTCATCCAGGCGCACTACCGCATATTCCAACTGTCAAAAAGCTCTCGCCACATCTTGCAAAGCTAGAAATCCCACACCGTCCGATTTTTCTGCTTCTTTCTTCCGCGGACCTGCAAGGTGTGGAATATATTTCCCATGCTTCAACATGAAGCGTTTCTACAACTACCTCTCCGGGCTGGCAAAGCACCGTCAACACCGCTAGTGTTGCAGGTGTCCATAAGCGGAGGTTTCTGCTTACCATCAGGCTGACCGTATGCTTGTTTTCCGCTCATTTATAAAAAAATAATTATGAGCCTAAAATTGTTTTAAAACAAAGCTTTTATGTCGTTTTGATTACGGACCAGCCATTTCAAAGAAAAATGATAACATACATGTATAACTGTGTTACTTAGTAGGTATGTTAAATAACAAAAACGCAGTCGTAACTAGTTTGATAACGAAACGATACCTTTTTATGGAGAACGACAGATCTACCCAGTATGGTGTAAGGTCCGAACAAAGATATCTGAGTTTCATTGAAATCTGTGCTGAAACTTTTTGTCTCCACCAGCCCGTACTTAGATCCCAAGTCTCCAAGCAAGAACTGATCCGCCGTTCCTAAAACAATAATTCGTTTGTTTGTTTCATTAAAATGTATTGTCGAGTCCTAAGAGACCTCATAAACGCCTTTGAGTAGTGCGAATAAACAATTGTGTTTTATTTATTCTTTGAATAAACAAAATACAGGGCTTTTTTTATAATATAAGCCATTACAACTCTGTACAATAACATACCTTTCAAAGGAGGAGGTATCGTAGATTTGTTGACGTGGAAGGGATTGTAGGTGTCCAGAAGTGAAGTGACCTCACAAGGAAACTCCAAGTCTTTTTCTACTGGTGCCTGCCAAATTAAAATACAATATTACACTCACCATCTGTAGAAAATCTTATGTATAAACAGAAAAATTATTCAACCTCACCAACTTTCGGAGTAGCATATTACGGAATTACAGTCTCACCATCTTAGTTGTTTAGTTGACAACGTCGCTAGTGTAGGATTTTGTATTGCCACCTAAGAAATTTACTAAGAAAAAACTGTAGTTCCGATTTTGCCCACCTGAACAGCTAAGTTGGTGGCACTGTAAATACTTTTGGAGTATGGTGATTTTATGTTCTGGTTATGATTTTGTTTCTGATTCTAATTTATTTATCTATCTTTCTGGTTTTCTTGGTACAGGCACCTCTCCTAACTTAGTTGGCCAAACATAGATCTATTCTACATTAAAAAAAACTTAACCTTCGGAAAAAACTCGCCACGGACACGGATTCAAGGTAAAAAAAAAACTTTATTTTTGTCTCTTCAGGGTGGGAGCTGTATGAAACAGGTCATTATTTTGTTTTCAGCACCTCGAGTAGAATAATGAAAGCTGTGTGCGATGAAGAAGATCCAAAAATGTAAGAAGACGACACACACATATAGGTACAGGATTACAAAGAACGGCGGTATTGAAACGAATGAAGATCATTGTACCTATTCTAACCCAAAAATCGTTAATAAACGGTTGTTCCAAAGAAAAATATTATTCATAATCAACGAAACGTTTGGAATAGATTTATATTCTAAAGTTTGCAGCTTAACCACCGTACTGTGTAATCCAATTATATTTTCATTGTTTAAGTTAGTTTCAGAAATGGAACAGTGGTGGTTATGGATGGGTTAGGTACAAGTTTCGTTCCAACTCACAACATGGATCTTGTAGTTCCTAATGTCGTCGAGCCCTTCGAGTGCGACGTGTACATTGGTGACGTCATACTCTGACTGCTGCACGAACTCCAGGCGGCCCTTCAGAGCGACCTGCTCGCCGTTACCGAACCAGTCGCGCACCACGGCCTTGCGCCGGGGCAGACCGGTTAAACTGAAAATTAAATAAGTGAGAGTAAGAATGGATGGTAACAGCAACCTATGGCATAAGCAAAGACGTGCAGACTGGCATAATTTTTGAACGTCCATCACGAAAGACCTGAAGATAACGCAGCCAAGCTAGAGATTCAAGGTGCAGCTCTGATTGGTCTAACGTTCCACAGATTGGGTCAATCAGATTTGCTCATTAATGATGCACATCACAAAAAAAATAGTAAAGTTAATGGCCCCTGGTGGCCTTGAGCATTTGGGATATCTTTAAACCTTCTATGGATCAATAGAAATTAATCTATTTAACTGGTTTTTGTGAAGTAATCTAAGTGGTATAAGTATTTATTGTTAGTTTGCTTGGATTTTGTTTAATCAGTAAAGACTTGAAAGAGGAATAGATTGCTATGTTTTTTTAAATCACAGCATTAATATCGGTACGGTTGTAACAGTAGAGTACCATAAGTGCGACTCTACATAGAAGAGACGACCTTGTTGCAGTATAATAGTTGTCAGTACTAACATGGAGCACGCAGTGCGCTCGCCACGCGCCACTGGCCCGTGGTCATCATATATCACCAGCGAGCGACGCAGCACGGTGTGCGTCCCGGCGAGCGGCATACTGCCGTCCGTGAACAGCCGTCGCGACAGAGCAGCCGCGTCGCGCTTCTTGCCCGCTATCGACAACGTACCGTGCCTGGAATGAATTACTATTAGTTCTTTGTTTGCAAGAGTTCATGACTTTGATAAAAGGACAGATGTGCATTGTGCAAGGTAACGCTATGTTTTCAGCCACAGTGGGAAGCAGATGCCAGCGGTGGTAATGAAAGATGCGCAATAATCCAATATGCTTGGAACCGTTCTTGCTGATATTAAGGTGGCAGCAGTGGCAGCACAAATTAAGTCTCTCGGAGCGCGCCAGTGACGCGCGCTGGTTTGGTCAAAAGCAGATGAGGTCAAAAACGATATCTTTTAAAACTAACCTATCTTATGCCAATTTTGTTCTAGGCTTTCCCAAGGCACAAGGCATAAAAGTAAATTCTGGTCATAACAGTATTACGGAATGTACCTGCTATGTTTCAAGTGGTTTAGGTTCAATATTACCTAGTAGTCAGATCACCGAGCCTGCACATTCCTTCTAGGCCAACTTTGCAGTAGCGCTCCGGATGGCGCGTGTCTATATCCAGGTGGTAGGGCTCAAACACGCGCCCGGCGGTGAGGCACCGTCCTGTCCAGTTGTAGAAGTCCACTCCCGGTGGGTTTTCGTGAACCGCCCAGCGGTGCTCATGCGTGTTGTTCACATTGGACCCGTCTGCGTGCACCTGGACACACGTCGATCTTTCTAAATTTTACAAATATTTTATGTTTTCCACAGCTGGAATTCCAAAATTCGGCGACTAGTAGGATTCGAACCAATGATGGTTCAGTTCAGGTAAAAACAAGGACCATTGTTGGTTGGGACAAAAGCCACCGTCTACGGTCTTAAATTATCTACTATACATTTTTAATTCTTCTCCATTCAAAACACGGACTGAGTCCACGCCAAAATACACGAAAATATAATCTCAAATGTTCGTTCTCATTAGCGTTGGCATCGTTCACTGATGTCATGATTTAGAACGCACACCTAGGCTAAATGTCTGTATTTATCACTCAGCCAAGACCACTGCCAAAGTAATTTTTAACATGCTTTTTGCTGGTGAGGTTTGAAAAAATTTAAACACGACCTAAATACCCTCGCGTGAGGGGGCAGGCGCCCATATGCTGTCAAATGCAGGTCTATAAAAAAACTGCAATAATATATTACCAAGCTCTCAACAATGATAGTGGTGTCCTCCCAAGGTCTCTCCAAAGGCTGCCTGAGTATGATCCGCCCCACCAGGGGGTATCTGAAGATGACCTGCGCAGACGCGAGCTGCGTCTGGTAGCCCGTGTCGAACTCGTATGGTACGATGGTGCCGCATACATCGCGCTTCGGAGACCGTCTGCGAATCACAACGTTTAGAAAACCATCATCATCAGCCCACATGAGCCTACTCATCGACGTATACCTCTCCCAAGAATCTGACTTTTCTTCGACTTTTTGCTACCAATTACTACCAATCGCCTGACGCATATTTTGACACTGTCGAATCGCAAGGATTCTTACACTATGCAGATCGTGTTCTCCACTCTAAAGCCCGTCTATGGTGATGGTTTCTGTACCTGATATAACCGGACCACAGTTCCTGATAGCCAGCCAGCATTTTGACGATTCTTTGTACGACATAAGTGCCGTACAAAGATGTCAAAATGCTGGCAGGAAATCGAGAAGGCTGAAGCTTTTAAATAAAAAACAAGAAGAAGAAGAAAGTACTCCTTAATAAGTATACGTTCAAAACCTTAGTCATAGGAATGCTAAACAGGCATTTTTTATATATTTTTTTATAAATAATAGGCTTGCGTCTGACCACCATCATGCCTGATGTTAAGCGATGATGCGGTCTACGTTGGAGCACGCTTGCCTAGAAGAAACCGATTCACTCTCGATTTGAAGACACCCAGATTGTAACCATCGGGGAACACGTTCAGGCAGCGCATTCCACAGACTAGCAGTTCGCACAATAAATGTGGAATTAAACGCTTCATACGGGTTATTATTATTATTGGATATTTTGCAACAGAACGTGACAACTCACCTCTCCAGCACCAGCGCTCGATGCACCACACTGTGCACGCCTTGCAGCGGAAGATAGACATCCCAGTACAGCCCACTCAGTTCATTCGCCAGGCCTGGCAGCAAGTACTTGTGGTTCAGATATTCTGTGCGGTCCTTGTATTTGCCAAACAGATCGCCTACAGGGTACTGGTCTTGGGTGCTCAGACCTGGAAACCAAGTGGGAAGTAATATCGTATAGATCTAGACTACGAAGCCGGGGTAAAGCCGCTCATGCTTTACGCTACTTAACTATAACTGCTTTTAATGGTAATACTATTAGATTTAATCGTCAAATGCAACTGCAATGGATATAATATGGCAGTGATTACAGTGTCTTGTTAAAAATATGGCACAGAGAACTACTTAGCAGATTTTTCGTCACTTTCATAATTACCGGAGATCGGATATTGTCGGGTCTAACAGAACTTGTTTAAACCAGAAATTACGTCTTCAGGAGATAAAATCATTACGTTGACATAGTTACTATTCCTACTCCGGTTTTTCCGAGAAGCTTCATGATGGCATTCTTAAGGCGAGTTAATATAGGGTCAAAAGGCGAGTTAATATAGGGTTAATCCTTAAGGGTTAGCAACGTATTTGTGATGCCTCTGGTGTTACAAGTATCCATAGGGAACGGTGACTGTTTACCATCGGGCGGCCCGTCTGCTTGTTTGCCACCTATGGCATTAAAAAAAACTAGTGTCTTGTTCATTGGCTCAGTCTGCGCTTTACTGAAAAAACAGATGGTAAAACGATAGCAAACAAACGTGTCAAGATCTCAGCTACTTCAAGTCCTTAAGACTCAGTACCAACGTGGATCACAACCGGTTCAACTTCTAATTTAGCTTGGGTAGCTAACACAAATTGTCCGGAATATCAGGGTCAGCATCAAAGAGACATACTAGAGTTTGGGAGAGTGAATGCTTCCAATAGAGAAGGTCTATAATAGTTCTAAGGCGAATGGGAAGTTGAGGAATGGACAATCGTCTGCTTACGCGTTCTTTTCTGATACCAAGAACTGCTAGTGCGTCCTGGGGTTCACCATCGATTCTTTCAGTTTTCCAGAAGAAAGATATCTTAAGTAACAAATGTAACCATCCTCTACGTACAACCCCTTCTTTATTGAAGTCAGTTATAAATAGACAGTTTCCTAGAAATAGATTAGTCTACAAAACGATAGCCAATAATCGGCATTCCATCGGAAACTCGAAGTATTGTGAACGTAAACAACCGCGGCTCTGTGCCAAGAGAGACACGATATTATTGTCGACGTGCTATGGCCAGATTCCATGGCGTATTGCGTCTTACAACTAGCTTCCATATCAATTCTACATCGTCTAGAGCAAATAGAGTTTGATAGAGACTGTAAATAATATGATCAACTTTATTTAAGGTGAGGTTTCCTAACTTTTAGGCAACGCTTGTTACTAAAGATGACCATAAATTAAGGCTTAATTTCATTCATTCAACATTTAAGAGCGTAGCTATTCTCGGTGGAGTAATTTCCAGGCTTGACGGTCTTCATACTCATACTCATACTCTTTATTTGTAACACAAGTTACATGTCATGGTGTAGTTAGCTAATTGCAATAACAATTTCTCAATAATAATCATTATAAATCATACTGTCTAAATAAATAATACAAAACATTAAGTTATTAATAATTACCAATTATGGTCAATAAAAAAGTCAAAAATAATCAAATAATAACACAAAAATAAAAGTATTAATAATCAATTGCTGCATCTCGCTACAGTATGCAAAAATTCACCCACCCCATAAAATGTTTGCTCAACAAGCCATTTCTTCGCTCTAAACTTAAACGAGTTGCGGGAAGGTGCATCTTTTATATCATGTGGGAGACGGTTGTACACGTCTGTCGCCATTACGTGCACCTGCTTGGAAGACTTCTCGAGGCGGCGGGCCGGCGCGCGCAGCACGTGCGCGTGTCGCGCGACGTGCATGCGCGGGTACTCGTCCAAGTGGTCTCGAGCATACAGGGCCGCCTGTAGGATGACCATACATGGTAGCGTAAGGATCCTCATAGAACGGAACAAAACTAACGCCGTCGTGTCTTCCGGCACTCTCGCTATGGCTCTCACTGCTCGTTTTTGCATTCTGAAGACGCGTTCCCAGTCTGCAGAACGCGCCCAGAACTCTACACCATATTGTAGAAGCGAGTGCACGGATGCAAAATAGCAACTCCTTACCATACTCTCTGGTAATATGGCCGATAAACGCCACAGAGCAAAACACGCGCGTCCTATTTTTTGGCACAAAGTGTCGACGTGACCTTCCCATGTGAGCGCACTGTCGACCCGAAAACCCAAGAACACCATGTCTCTCACCTGTTCCATTCTAGTGCGTCCAACTACCACACTCAGAAGCCTTTTCTTATGTCCTGAGAGATCGAACTGAACAAAGTGGGTTTTATTTATGTTCAAGCATAAACCATTCACTTCGAACCACTGGTATAGGTCGTACGCAACTACATTCAATTTCCGCTCTAGATCTTCCACATTTGGAGCGGTCACAATCGCAGCCACATCATCGGCGTACATAAGTACATGCCCATCCCTGATATTCTCAGGTAGATCGTTGAGGAGGAGGGAGAACATAATATTGGATAGCGAGGATCCCTGCGCTACTCCTATCACGGTTGTGAGCGGCTGCGATCTTACTGTGCCTCCCTCTCCCACGACCACCTGGCAGCGATTCGTCATGTAGTCCGACAGCAACCTCAACGCATTCTCCTGAATGCCGTAATGCCTGATCTTCGCAGCGAGGACCCCATGATCGGCGACGTCGAATGCCTTAGACAAGTCGCAGAATATCACGGCGACCTGCTGCCGGCGCTCACGTGCATCCAGGATTTTGCGAAGTAGTTCGCGAGTCAGAGAAGTAGTGGAACAACCGCTGCGATACGCATACTGCCTCTCTGATAGAGACGTACTCCCCACCAGGTACTCAGTCAGTCGTGAGCTAAGACCGTACTCAAAGATCTTGGCAACTGCCGGAATGATCGATACTGGTCTGTAGCTGTTTATCTCCTCCTGTTTGCCTTTTCCTTTATATAAAGGGGAGACTTTGACCTGTTTCAAAGAGGAAGGATACTGACCGTCATCGATACATCGGTTGTACAAAGAGGAGAGCACGTACGCTAAAGACGGGGCTGCAGAGCACATCAGTGATGTTGATATGTCGTAGATGTCTCTAGACTTTTTGTTTGCTACCCCATGAGTTAAGATCCGAAGTACCTCCCGGGGTGTGAACTGCCTTAGCTTGATCGAGCGGTCAGCAGGAGGTCGCACCGCTGCCAGCGCACGGGTCGCCGCGGTGACATCGGCGGCGGGTGCGCCGCATGATGCCGCCGCGTTTACGAAGTGTGCGTTTACGGCATTAACGACCTCCGTCTTGCTAGAATATTTGGACCCATCGGGTCGCTTTAGCACCTCTGTGTAGTCCTGAGCTCTACTAGACCTCCCAGTTTCGGTTTTTACTACTTCCCACATTTGTTTTGTTACATTTGTCGATTGGCGAATGACATTACAGTAATACTCGCTCCTCTCACGCTGTAATAAATTGTCATATTTAGTTTGAAACTCGCCAATTTTGGACTTCAATTCATCATTTGCTGGAAATTTTAGCAAAACATCGCGCATATCCATCAACAGTGATTCGAAATGAAATATTTCGTCCGTCGCCCAGCAAATGCTCTTATTCGTCAACCTAGTTATTTTTAAAGGAAAACAGTCGTCAATTTTATTTTTTAATATGCTCAGTAGTGCCTTTGCCATCTCGTTCGCTGGTTCCGTGCTATATTTTAGCTCGATTTCACGCCAGTCTACACTCTCTACGGCAGTGACAAAGTTGCATCGGTTCGCCTGAGTATAGGACCTGGCGAGCCGAGTGGAGGGCGGCTGCGGGCCAGCCGCGCACGGCACGCTGCCGCGCACCGCGTAGTGGTCGGACAAGTTGCAGCGCTTCTGCCAGCGTTTTCACCTGTGTACGACATGACATTTGCTTTTTCTTTTATTTGGCCTAGGAGTACTCTTCCTGGTCTTCCCGGTCCTCTCTTTCCTTCTACCTTTCCCTTTATGATGGTTTTCGTTAATTTGTCATGTTGTACAAGGTGGCCAAAAATGTTTCCTCTTATCTTCTAATAAATATTCAAAGGCTTAATATATTGTATTAAAGTCGCATTAGGTGGAGTAAAACCATGGTGTTTACACACAGTCGCGTCACACGTTGCAGTGACATGCTCGCGCACTTTCATTACCACCATATAGGTACCTTGTTAGCTACTAAAGTACAAAAAAATTGTGCAAAAAGACTACATCCCATCAACGCCCAGGTGGCCACCCATCCATTCGGTGATCGTAAGAGAACCGGTGGTGAACAAAAATTAGTTACACTTGGCCATTATTTATTGTTGTTATACTTTAGAGTGTGTACTACAATCATACCAAGGTTGGCGCTTATACGTATTACCTTTTCACATTAGAGCAAATACCAAAGTGAAACCTATCTCTCAGTTGTTACTTTAATATAACTGCTCGGTTAACTCGACCTAAATAAAATTATGCAAAGAAACTTTGTGCATCATGGAGACTGTTATAGGATACATTTTTAGTCAGAAAATACGAGAAATCTCGAAAATTATAGATAAAACCGTAAAGCACAGCTGCTAGCGACCTCGTCATCATCAGAAACTCTATTTTGGACTGTTTATTTGAGCTCGATTTCATAATTCGTGCCGCGACCAAGGTTAGAGTGATTCACGAAATTTATTTTCTTGTCTACCTGTTAATATGCTTTAAGGTTACAATATTCATTCTGAATAGGTATTACTGTCGACGACCACGTAGCTAATGAGAAGCAACACGGTCCGAAGAAAATGTCTTTGTGCTGTGTGATTTTGAAAACGCTACAGTGTTTCCGAAAGATATCTTTTGGTTCACGTCAAAAAGTATGGGTTTGGGCAGAATTCACATAAAGGTTTCTACACACTGAAGCCACCGACACCGTCGGGAGGTTGTGTGGATGAGCTTGATTCCTTCATGATTCTTTACACATCTAAATTGCCAGCACTCGCCACGCCGATACGTGTTAGGATAATTTTATCCTAGAACACGGGGAGGCAAAAACCTTGCAAACTGTGGCACGCTAAAGGTCAAGTACCCCAGAGCCATCATCTTTGCTATGGCTTAAAAAATACTATATTACCATTATTTATTTTAGTGAACTACATAAATTTGTTTAGTTTTATAATTCTTCATATTCATTTTAAGTAGTAAGTACCTACTAGGTAAGTTGTCAATTCTGAATTTGCTTTTTACTATCTTAAAAGTTTTATATTTACTTTGTTATTATTTTCAATTCCAAAATTCTCTCGCTCTAAATTATAAATAACTTTTTTTTCTTTATTATTCACCCCGAGTTTTTATGCGCTGTCCGATTAAAAGTCTGTCATCTGTATTTAACATTAACAATAACGACTTACCTGGTGGTGGAACAGTCTTCAAATCCAACCCAGTTGGATTGTAAAGAGCCCCCGTCGTATTACAGATCTTAACACTATTGTCGTAAAGCTCAATCTTGGGTGGCAGCTCCCTGATGCTGTACTGGAGCATGGAGCTGACGAACCGCAGGTTTGACTCGTAATCCTGATCAGCTGTTCCGAGCTGGAAGTTCGACCAGGTTGGGTCGAAGGGGGAGCGCTGCGTGAAGTCTAACGTGCCGCGGATGCCATCCATGTTTATTAAAACCCTGGAAAATAAAGAACAGGGTCGATAACCTGGCCCTCAATAATCAGACAGGCGCAGCAATTGACTGTTTACTAGTTGCTGGGTAAACAATAATAATAGCTGATTTCTTCTTTTCAGCATTTCGATAATGTAATTTGGCGTTAACCTCGCAAAGATCTTTGCGAGATTTTGATGGGGCACGGTGAGTAAAGAGCAGATGCTCCATAGTCTGGGAGGTGGCACCACAGTCACACAGTTCCACCAAAAGATCAGCTAGACTCAAATGCTAACACATACACTCATATATCCACTCCTTTACACTCATATATCCGGTATCTCAATGCTAACAACGGTTGTTTAAAATATCGGAACTTATCACGCATTATTTAATTAAGGTCATTAGAATTACAAATATACCGACACCGACCGATAGACATTGAAAACTTGTTTTAAGCTAGATACCTTTAACAATTGTTGTTTTGTTAACATTTAAATCACAATTTTTGTTTATCAAATAGTTCTACTTACTTCATACTCTTCGTTTGAATCAGCCTCAGCTTGGCGCAGGCCAGGAAACTGTCTGAATGTTTGTTGTCATAGATCACCACGTACAGACTTCTTTTCGTCACTTCCATGTCATTCCTGAGCACGTTGATCACATCATTTTTGTACAAAGTCTTCACTTTCGTCTTACTCGCGTCTGTTGCCACTTTGATCAGCCCAAGCCGAGTGTCTAAGTCTCCAACGCTCATGCCATCGCCACTGTTCTCCGGGTCGAAGACAACCTGCAGGACATTACAGTTGTCTTCATAGTTTCCGCGGTCTGAATCAAAAATATCGGTTACAAACAACTTCCAGTTGTGCAGGGTGTATTCAGTCTTGTCGGTGACAGCTGTGGCGTGGTATAAGTCTGCCTGGATGTAAGCGTCTGTCTCGTCGAACTCCCTCGCCGCTAACCACCGGAAGTGTAACGTTCCAGCGACTGGTGCTGTGAATTTCGCTATAGCATGCTTTTCATACATCTGTTCTGTTGATAGAATGGAAGCACACATCACTCTGTCTCTTTCGGCAGTTTCGAAGACGATGCTCTTCCCCCATAGTCCATTTAGGCCGGTCAGGGTGTTTTGACTTTCGAATTCAGCATGGTCTTTGCCAGGTATGATTAGGAAGCCCAGTTCTTCGGTCAAGTCGATGAGTTCTTTCCCCAAGTTGGCTTCGGAACACCTATCGCTAGTCAGGTCCCGGTAGTCGACCGGAAACTCGTGGATGGTCCACCGAAAGACACCGTCAGGGTACTGCAGGGTGGTCTGGAGGTTGGTGCGTATGCTGATTGTTGATTCATTTTTCTGTGAGAATTCTATTTCGCCGTGAAGGCCGGATTGAGAGATGTAAGCGCGGAACACGAGACAATGGCAGGCCTCTGGGGAAAATATTAGTTGATTAATTACATGTAGGCGCCTTCCCTAGGGTTGGTCATTAGGCCGCAAGATAGGACGAAGATATTGTTAAAATCGCGGGTCATACCTGGAACCAATTAGTGCGGGAACGAGGCAACTGCATGGCACAACAAGAGAGAAGCTTATACCCAGAAGCTGGATAATGAAGACTGCATGGGACTGTGGATAATGTTGATGACTTTTACTATAGCACCTAGTTAATTCTACCTGAGCATACATCATCATCATCATTTCAGCCATAGGACGTCCACTGCTAAACATAGGCCTCCTCCATCGATCTCCAAAAGGGCCGGTTGGAAGCGGCCTGCATCCAGCGTTTCCCAGCGGTCTCTTTTAGGTCGTCTGTCCATCTTGTGAGTGGACATCCTACGCCGCGCTTACCAGTCCGTGGTCTCCATTCCAAAACCTTTCGGCCCCATTGGCCATCTGTTCTGCGTGATATGTGCCCTGCCCACTGCCATTTCAACTTGCTAATCCGGTGGGCTATGTCGGTGACTTTCGTTCGTCTACAGATGTCCTCATTTCTGATTCGATCTCGTAGAGAAACCCCGAGCATAGCCCTCTCCATAGCTCGTTGTGTGACTTTGAGCTTGCTTATGAGGCCCATAGTGAGAGACCACGTTTCGGTGCCGTATGTCATCACTGTTAACACACACTGGTCGAAGACTTTCGTCTTAAGGCACTGAGGTATTTTGGACGACAGGACGTTGCGAAGTTTATCGAACGCTGCCCAGCCGAGTTGGATTCGCCGATTGACCTCTTTCATGAAGATAGACCTACCTTGTTCGACTGTTTGTCCTAGATAGACGTACGCGTCCACAGCTTCAAGAACTGAGTATAGAACCTGAGCATACAACAAAACTGAATCAGGGCGTTCAGAGATAGTGAAAGATAAACTTTTAAGTAACAAATTCATTTTTACCCACAAAGGAACGGAGAAGGTAAAAGAGAATTAGGTATATTTTATGCATTCGGGATAAAAAGTTAGTGTTTGTATGTGAGTTACAATTTTCTCCAAAATGGCTGGACTGAGTAGGATGGTACTTCTAATTTTCGTATCGATTTGAAACTTTGCAACTTTGTACATGTAATCTGGATGAAAATACAATAATTTGATAACAACGAGCTGTTCTGATGATGAAGCCAGAAGGTGGATAGTGGAACTCTTCAATGGGTACTAGTGAATCCTTCGAGTTTGAGATCATTTAGTTTGTGTTTGAGTTGTGTTTGTGTGTTTGTGTTTATCGCAAAATAAACATTTCTGTATTTTTTTCTGTATGTTTTTTTGTTTAATAAACCATAATCATTCATTTGAAAGCCGATTTCTTTTCGATGTTTCTTAGCAATGTTTAATCAAAATCTGTAAGCAGTTAGGAGTTAGTTATGATTTTTTCCAAATGTCATTTGGGAAGAGAACTTATGTTTTTTTAAAGATTACTTGTGAGATAGAGAAATCATCGATTCAACGTATTGGCCAGATTGTCAAAGATAAAAAAACGATTGAACCAATTTTGATAAAATTTCTATGGGACTAATCTGAAAATATGTAATTTCAAAAAAAAACTCTAAATCAGTTTATAAATATAAATGATTTTTTTTCTTCCTTGAACCTTCTACAAAGTATAAGAAAACTTTTAAAAAAATTTGAAGTATATAGACTTTCTTTCAATGTACCAACTTACATAAAAGCGTAAGCTAAAGGCCAAGGTTCAGAACCACGCGGGATCTATAAAGGCTATGTAGATACGTAAAATATGCCTAAAACCATTAATATCCCTTCAAGGTGGGTCAATGTTTTTTACAAAGTTTCCAATAAGAAACATAACATTAACTCTTAAAAACTAAGAAACTTCTTAACTTACCACTACATAACAAAATTAAGTAAACTAAGCACAGTAACTTTGGTATCAGTTGACTAATATCGTTGCACGTCATTATTTTTCTTGTATTCACATTTTTTTATTACTTATTTGTAACTTAGACACATCGCAGTCGGTTTCCCTTTGGCTCTCAAGTGAAAGGCGGTTGAGTAACTTAGCGAGCGGGACAGACTGATGTTGAAGTGAGAGGGAAGATGTGACGTCATGGAGGCCGGTTCTTACTACCGGAATACGTACGCGCGTACGCTTGATTGATAATAGAGTAAACATTTAGCAAAGAGGCTGTGAAAGCTCTCAGGGGCAATATGCCTCGCTAAGATACGTAAACAGATGGCCGATGGGGCCGAAAGTTTCTCGAATGGAGACCACGGACCGGTACCTAAGCGCAGCGGAGGACGTCCACCCACAAGATGGACGGATGACCTGAAATAGACCGCAGGGAAGCGCTGGATGCGGCCGCTTCCAATCGGCCTTTTTGTAGATCAATGGGGAGGCCTTTGTCCAGCAGTGGACGTCCTACGGCTGAAATGATGGTGATGGGGATACGTAAAAGTAGAGAAAAGCTTATTTTTTCACAGAACATAAATAATAAAACGCTTAAACCACTACCGATAAAAATTAAAATCGTAGATAAATTGAGTCACAGGATCTTTGGGAAGACGATTGCTATTTCCTCCCGCAGATCCAAATATGTGACTTAAAGCAGAAGTCATAAGAGTCGCGGGCATCCACGCAGTGGATGCAGATGGCAGGCTGTCTTTCAGTCTGGAGGTTAAAGGGGGAGGCCTATGCTCAACAGTGGACGTCTTCTGGCTGATGATGATGATGAACCAAAGACCAAAGTTAAGCAAGCTCCGACTAGGTCAGTCCAGTCTAGGTCTGCGAGTGGCTTTTACAATAGAGCGTCTACCGTGGTTATAATTGGTAGCCCGGTAATTTTTTCTGGAATAACAATCGTTTCAATCTCTTCTCGATCAGTCTCCGAAGGTCAATTATTTATAAAACAGCGACAAATAGGCAGGCGGTCCGTCTGATGGTGAGCGGGAATCGCCTGCTCCACTAGCAGCGTTGTCGATTCTTTGCCAGCGCAGAGTAATATTTGTACCTAGATAGGTACCCTTTTTAAAATGCTCCATATTGAAGATTGACGGGAATAACTTCGGGGGAAGGTCATTCCACACCTTGCAGGTCCGCGGGAGAAGGAGCGGCAGAATATTATATGGACATAAAATTAAGTGAACAATCTTTTTCGTATGACTAGATTACATGGATATTGTTTTAATTTTGTTAATTTCATTTTAGTACCATTGACTGTAAAGAAAGAAAAAATATGTTGACATCAATCTTATTATAATTTTATTGCTGACGTTTTATGTATAATTACGTTTTTTTAATTACACATTGACTTTGTTTTGGTTTTTATAAAAAAAAAATGATGTGGACGTATGTTTTTTTTAGCTCTATCCTAGAATCGTGTGTGACTTGTAATTGTAATTGACTTGTGACCCACCCGCCCGGCTTCGCATGGGTGTAATTTACGTGCGAAGCCGGGGCGGGCCGCTAGTTATATATATATAAACTTTCCGTGAAAATGTATCTAACTGATGGTGAAAACCGCATCAAAATCCGTTGCGTGGTTTAGGAGCAGTTAGCGGCCATACAGACATACAGACAGACAGACGCGGAAAGTTACTTTAATTTATACTATGTAGAGATAGAGAAGAGATAAGGCAAAATTGCAAAGAAGAATAATACATTTAGATCGATGCAAAATTGTTATACTTTCTTACACTAATAACACTAATAGAAATAAGCACTCGTGTAAGCTGATATGCCTCATATGACGAACATGTTATATTGGTTAATAAAGAATCTGAATCTGAATCTGAGAACCGGATGGTATGGGATTTCGACACCTTTGACCTTCGGAGTAGCATTAAAGATCTGACACCAGGGCTTGCCAGTCGGTATAAACCTACTACGTACCTACAAATATAATCCTTATTCGTATAATAATATTTTGGTGGACACCTTGCATGGGTAAAGGTCTCCCCGGAATGGGTAACACCAAGCAGTCGACCCCCAGGTCGCCCCTAAACCCGAAGGCGGTTTATTAAAGATCGGAGGTGCTGGCCTAGAACAGAGACAAGTGGAAGGAGTTGGGAAAGAACTTGCCCTTAAGTGAACAACACTACATAAAATAATAAAATAGGGCCCTTTCGGCCCTTTTTGCGTAACCTTTTATACATATTCGTAAATGATAAATGCACCTTGCCAAGGCTACACAGATCACGTAAATACCGACACAAACGCGTGACGTCACCGACTCCCGCGCACCCGACCCGCTATAACGGGACGACTGACTCACGCAGCTAAAATAAGGTCATTGTAATCCACACCGACTGGGTTCGATTCCTGCCCTGGAAACTGGGCACGGGTGGGAATTGTCCACCACACGGAACCGCTCCACAAAAATCGTCTCTACTAAAAATAAAAATACTGTCCAGGGCACTATATTTGCGCCTTTTGCGGATGCAAACGCTGTGCCAGCCACTACGTCTGAGGACCAAGTTTGCTAATTTATGAATGGAAAGATGTGACGGCGAAAGATGTATAAATTACGAACCTAAATCTGATGTAAATCAAAACCAAAGGATTCATCTATCTATGAAACGCATATGCTTCTCTATCTCTGCTCTATCTCTTCTCTATTTCTGTTCTATCTCTTCTCTATCTCTTCTTTATCTCTTCTCTATCTCTTCTCTTTCTTCTTCTCTATCTCTACAAAGTACACATTAAATTTACTTTCCGCGTCTGTCTGTCTTTCTGTATAACCACTAACTCCTCCTAAACCACGCCACGGATTTTGATGCGGTGTACACCTCAGTTAGATAATTTTTCACTGACTGTTTATATATAGGTATAACTAGCGACCCGGGCCGGCTTTGCACGTATATTACATCAGTGTGAAGCCGGGGCAGGTCGCTAGTGATAAAAATATACAAACAACTTTTGTTCTACGACTTTCGAAATTCGCGGAGAAAACTCAGCTGTTTCATATATTTGGCAGGATTTTTTCGTATGGAACGGCAGATATTTTTTCCCCCGGATTTCGAAAAGTCATGGAACAAAAAGTTGTTTCTTTTGGTGTACTAACGCTGCCCTTAAGGCGAAATGGTAGAGAGAGTACACTTGTTTGACGGTATTGCTTGTATATTCGGCGTGCACGCTTTAAAATTTTTTTTTTCTTTATTTTCTACAAATAATCTTACGCTCTTACAAAAAACTGCGTCCACTAAAGTATTTGAATGATTGTTAGGATTACACACAATTTTTTTTAATAAAAGTATCTTCTATAGAAACCGAATGAAGATCCATTCCTCATTCATTGTTGATTCCATCCAAATTCCATCCATCGAAGGGAACGTAAAAACGGGTATTTTCCATCGATCTAAATATTTGAATTCTTTGGTATTTTCAGGAAGTTTACGATTTATTTTCTATCGAGACAAATTTCTATTAATCGTGTATCGGTGAACACATCCGAATGAAATATTTCAAGAACATTTATTGCACATAAATAAATGATGTCAATTAATCGTTTTTAAATGTCTACTTTTGAATAATCGTCAGGACGAATCGTCTAAACCTTAAATATGATAATTTCTTTACCAAAGATAAACTTCGTATCCAGATTTATAGACTTCATTTGCATTTTTCGGTACCGGTGCCAAACGCCAATCATCGAAGCACAATAACAATTATTATTGTCGTGACGACACACATACCAGAGTCGCCAGAGTGCATACTTTCGCTTGTTGCCAGCTGCGTATGACACACCGTCGAACTTACTCGTTGATTTGGTAGTTGGCATACCTAATACCTATACCAAGCCATGGTAGACTATTTGGGAGATTGCTAGACTTGAAAGCATGAGGTCGCGGGTTCATATCCCGGGCCCATACCAATGAGCTCTTTGGATTTTCATACCACTGGCTTTTTGGTGAAGGAAAACATCGTGAGGAAACCTGCATACGTATACGGAGAAGAAATTCAATAGCGTATGTGAATCCACCAACCCGCAACTGGGCCAGGGTTGTGGACATGATCCAATCGCCCTTTCGGTGGTAGACCAAAGTCCAGCAGTGGACTGTTAAAATGCTGATTATGTATGTGTAACGTATACCTTTATCTGTAACACTGGTAGTCACCGACATAGCTACTAAAATTTGCTAGTTGAAGTGGCAATGGGTAGGCCACATCGCTCGAAGAACCGATAACCGATGGGGAAGAAAGGTTCTTGAGTAGAGACCACGAACCGGAAGACACAGCGTAGGTGCCTCCCACTAGATGGACCGACGACATCGAGAGAGTCGCGGGCATCCAGTGGGTGAAGATGGCAGGCTGTCGTTCAGTATGGAGCTCTAAGGGCCTATATGTTCAGCAGTGGACGTCTTCTGGCTGATGTTGACAATATATCTATAGGGTACCTACAAGTGCATAAGTAAGTATAAGCGAGCTAGCCAGCCTTGATGTCAAAGATTTTAGGTTTTCGAAACTAGGTACATGTGTGAAGTCCAAAAGTCACCTAATAATGAAGTAATGTTAAAGTCGGTTTTTAAACTGATAACAGAAATAAATTACTATAATAGAAACAAGACCTGTACTCGCAGACACTAAAAACAAAGCATACTCAGCAATTCTGACATAAAAATAGTTCTCAGTTAAAAAGCCTAGCCAAATCCGGACACTATCAAAATATGTAAATGCCATGAATGATTGCCAACTCTGCGCAAGTTTTAGCTATACTTGTTATATACAACAAAAAAATCTTTTTTCTTTCATTATCTACATAATAATACCACAATTTCACGAGGTGCTATTATTTTGTTTAATTATATTACAAACAATAAAACACGTAGTAAGCCGGCGGAAGACAAGCGTGCACGTACACGAGAATCAAGAAATGAAAATACAAACACATTATTAAGATCAGATCGTAAAGCATGTTCCTGATTACATCTGCAGTTGAATGTCCCGACACTCCAGACGACCTTGATCCAATCTCATTCAATCTAACATCTGTTCTCGATCGTATAAATAATCGTGAACCTCACAATATTTAAATTAAACTAAACAATACTATAATTTTAATAGGCACACTCGTAATGGTAATGGTAATGTAGAAGACGTTTTATTTCATGTTTACATTGAAGAGTCAAACGTAAGAGACGGCAATATCCTGGCAGAGACGGCAACCATTCTTCACTTGACTACATGTCATAAACTTGAAGCTCCGTTCACAATCGATCCGAAATACATCGATAGCATTCCGGCTGACATGGGAACCCAGAAAACTAAAACCAGTGCAGGTGAGCTGGTTGTTTTTATAAATAAAACAAAAGACTAGGCGGCTTAGCCCACGGGAGGACCGGATCGTAGTGATGCCGTATCGACTTCTGCTCGGATTTGTCGAACTAAATATGGAATCAAGCGCAATGGTCGGGAGACGGTGGAGTGGGGGGGAACTCCTGGTTCTGTGAGTGGGAACGAAATCTCGGAGTCAGGGTGGGACTGCCGAACGAACCAGTCTCTCCTTCGTCGATCGTCCAACAAACAACACATAATGGTAAGTTAGTGAAGTGTAGTGACGAACAAGTGCAATGTGAAGGAAGTGATCGTTCACGTGAAAATAGAAATGAACCGGATAGTGAAACAGTTAAAACAAACTAAATAATGACAATGGACTGGAACCCTGCGGATTCTTACCTGATAGTGCTCAAATCCATCAAGTGAAACTAAATTGATACGTGTTTGTCTTGAATAATTAGGCAAAAAACCCAATGAAAATAAAATAACATCATGAAATAACGGAAGTAGTCAACATAACCGTTCATTACTTCCGATCTTATACAAATCGTACTATCTACTGGACAAAAGAACAAACATATTTTCAATTGCAACATAAAACAAGTATTTATACATTAAAATACAATAAAAAAATCAAGCAATTCAAAACAGAACCCATAACTAAACAGATTGTGATTAAATATAACTAAGAAACGATTCAATGAAATTTACTTTAAAATATAAAATAAACACATTTATATTGAATATGAAACGCATTGAAATTGGTCCTTCAATTTTGGATAAAAATGGTAACAGACTTAAATAAATCACATTGAGCTAATTCAAAACTTGTTTCTATTTATTTAATAAATAATAGGCTGCGTTTGACCGCCAATTCGCCTGATTTTAAACTATGATGCAGCACGTTTGTCTAGAAAAAAAATGATTCATTAGCGATTACAAGATACTCAGATCGAAATAATATGGAAACTTAGATTAAACCTGAAATTCAAATAAGATCTAAGCTATCCCAAAGTACCGTTTTGAACTTAACATTCTTAACTTAGCTTTTCTAATGGTGCTGAGAAATCTCACCCCTCAAAATGACAAACACAGGAAACGAACACCAAATCTAAAACACAGCAACAGGAATACACTCATAGCCGGTGAAGCCAAAGAAATTAGAACGCGAGATAAACTTATAAATAACATTTTACGTAACGAAATTGTTGGTTCCGATCCAACAGAGTAAGGGAACGCCGGTGCTAAATTTAGAAGGCGGCGCGGCGCCGACTCGCCACGCCTAAACTGGACGCTGGTGCTGAAATATTGTAATTAGATGGAGTTTTAAATAAAAATAAACTGAGTAATTTCGCCAAAATTAGAAAACGTTACCACGACAGTTATGGAAGTTTCTATCGATGACGATTGGATCACAGAATCTTTGAATACCTGATTAAATATATTTTGATGAAGTCTCTTAATCATTTCTAAACGTAATCAAAATGAAAGTGCCGGATAATAAAACCAAACTTAAAATAGACCGGGGATAATCGTAAAATAATCTTAAAAATTATTATTGCACACCATGGTAACATTGCATAAATAGTTAATGAATGTGAACATCATTAAGAAAAACTTTAAGCGTTCAATTTCGATAGAGCTTTCACTTCCTTCGTCATGCATTTCCGAAAGACGGCAGTATAGAAAGACAGCTAAAATAATGTAATTTTAGTATTTTTTATCTTTGTGCCTTAATTGTCTTGACTTCTCACTTGCTTCGAAATGATTCAACGTGTGTTTCTACTTCCAGGCGGATAAGGAAAAGAAGATCAAGAAGAAGAAGGTAAAGGAAGAGGGAGCACCCGCGGAGGAAGCCCCCGCGGCCGCGCCTGCCTCTGCTGGCAGCGACAGACAGTCGTCTCGCGGCAGCCGCAAGGCTAAGCGCACCGGATCCAATGTCTTCTCTATGTTCTCACAGAAGCAGGTCGCCGAGTTCAAAGAGGTAATTAATCTATCAAACTCTGAGCAAGAATGCTAATAAATTCTTTTTTCTAGAATTTACCGCTGTTACAAAATTGTAACAGTCTTCGGCCAAAGAGACTACTATTGTAATGAATATTTATGACGTAAAGAACTTAAGACCTAACTTGGATAAAACGTTGGATGCAGGCCACTTCCAACCGGCCCTTTTGACGATCGATGGGAGAAGCCTATGTCCAGCAGAGTCCTATGGCTGAAATGATGATGATGATGAAAGAACTTAAGACAATATACGATAACAGTATGGCCTCGAAACTACTCAGGCGGTTAGAGTGAAACTTTTCGATTTTTCTAATCGGAAAAACAAAAAATATGATAGAGTATACCAAGGGAGAATGTCAGGTCCACATTTGTTAAGTCAACATAAAATAGTTTAAGTACGACCTTTTATTTTGAATATGCAAACAAGACGTGCAATTCTCAGAACCCAAGCTAGGAAGTGCGTCACTCAAGCATGAGCAGGAATCGATGAATTGTGTCCGACATTATTTGTGTTTGGCTTGTGCGCTCTGCTTATTTTGTAAACATGAATTCAATCAACTGTTTTCGTTTTCTAAATTATGTCACTGTGACATCATAACAATGCAAACATAGATCTCAATATGCCTACATCGTAGAATCTCCAGAAACAGAAGACTACAGAAGTTAAAGGGAAAGAGTCCAGCACAGATTTAGAGTCTGATCAATAGCTGTACTCATGAGATTTTGCTTGTTTTTAAACTATGTGTGTTCTCTCTCCCGCAGGCTTTCCAGCTAATTGACCACGACAAGGACGGCATCATCGGCAAGAACGACCTGCGCGCCACTTTCGACTCCCTCGGCAGGCTCGCCTCCGAGAAGGAGCTCGACGAGATGGTCGGCGAAGCGTCTGGCCCCATCAACTTCACGCAGCTCCTCACCCTGTTCGCCAACCGCATGTCCGGTGGCTCCGATGAGGATGACGTCGTCATCAACGCTTTCAAGACCTTCGACGACGAGGGCAAGATCGACTCAGAGAGATTGAGGCACGCGCTCATGACCTGGGGAGACAAGTTCTCCGCGGACGAGGTCGACGAAGCGTACGACCAAATGGAAATCGACGACAAGGGCTTCATTGACACCCAGAAGCTCATCAGCATGCTCACCGCCAGCGCAGAGGAAGAGGAGGGCGGCGAGGCTGCGTAATCACCACCTGACCTGAAGTGAGCTTTCATCATCGTGGCGCTATCGGCAGTCGCCCACCACCCGGCCGTCAAGGTTCATTAAAACCTCAGTGAACCCAACAAACTTTTTTATTTTAATTTCTCTATAATATAATTTATTATTTCCATTTTTTTATTTATATAAAACTAGTACTATTTCCAAAAAATGTGTAGTACTGTCCCCGTACTTACTATTGTAAAGATCGAATAGCTGATCGTTTTTAATATATTTTGTAAAGAATACTATGTATTCATATTATTCCTGTTACAAAATAAATGTTGAAGAAGTCTGAATGAAATGACATGGACCCAGTGGGTCACAGTTTTATACAAACGTGGATCTATCATTGCAACACACATCACACACCCGTAGCTCTCCCCAGTTCATAAACAGAAGGTAGGTAGCTGTAAGCACAGAAGAAAAAAATCTTAGGAACTTCAAACGCCTTTAAAAAACTTATTATCAATAGCCGAAAATATTTAGGCTCTAACATTTTAAATATTTACTAAAAGTAGGTCAGTCACTGTCACTGGAGCATTAGAAAAATTGAATACTAGGTATATAAAAGGATATATTATTATATGTTATATAGCATCCTAGTGACACATGATACCTCTAGATACATGATACTGAGCAAGAGGCATCGGAATGCCTCAGAATTCAGATAGATCGCAGCAATAATCCTTTCCGGTCACTTTGGACGAAATGTAGGGAACTCCACACTGCAGGCCTGGCATGGGTTGTGGATAAATTGTCTTTCCACCGTTTATATCCATGCCTAGACGCGACAAAGCTAGAATATGGATACGTTTGTCTTTTTCTCGCGGGATAAAAACGGTGGAAAGACAATTTGTCCACGGCCCGTGCTAGACCTGCAGGAATAGGTACTAGGTGGCACGGGCGTAGCCAGGTTTTAGTTTCGGCGGGGGTTCAAGAAAATAAAACAAACCAGCCAAGTGCGAGTCGGGCTGGCGAACTGAGGGTTCCGTACCACCACAAAATACAATAAGGTTGTCCAAGTAACCGAAATACCAGTTATTATAACGCCTTCCAAAATTGACAGAATAATTTGCTACGCAGTTTGCTACAGGCGCTCGAGTATAATAACTTGGTAATGAACAGAAATTTGTCACCGACTTGCTTTTGGCCATTATTTATTATTTTTTGTTAAACTTTAGAGAGTGTACTACAATCGTGCCAAGTTTGACGCTTGTACGTATTATCATTTTTACATTAGAGCAAATACAAAAATAGGTACCTACGTTAAAAAAATAGTTTGTTGTATGGGGACCCCCTTTCGGGTCCCATTTTTACCCTTTGGGTACGTAACACTAATAACAAAAATGTGCTGGAAATGCGTCCTCACCTCTCCTTATTTCAATTAGGATATATGTTTTTTTTTATATTTGGGGGTTGAACCACCACACCACCAAAGTGCCTATATACCTAGTTACATTCATGCTCAGTGGCGTAGGTAACATGGATTTCTGTCACCCGGGTTTATGAATTTTATGCACGATCTTAAAAAACAAGATTTTGTCCAGCTCAAGCTCAAATGACAACTATAGTAAAAATGCGCGAACGAATCGCGTGCAAAAGTTGTAATCCTTTTGATCAGATTATTCATAAGTAGGTAGGTACAGTACAGCTGCAAGCGCATTACATTTTTATTTTTTTGCTATTCTTGCCAATTTTTTTCGCATAATAAATTACGAGACGGCTTTGAAAGATAGGTTTAGGGCGGTCGATTTTATCGACGGGCTGCCAGGGCAATGCACTACACGCTTGCGGCAAGCAGCTTGCCCATCTCCGAGTGTCTGGTGAAATGAGTGAGAGTAAATGGGTAAGTAGTTCTACTACACTATAATACCCTACCCAGACTATATAGATATATACCCAGACTATATACCCAATGACTATAAAGTGGAAGCTGTAAGCCGTGTATAGAATAGACAGTGCACGCTTCAGGCAGAAACGAACTTACTAAAACATTTACTACCAACCCGAGCACTCGTGTACCTAACTAAACTTGCTCGATCTAGGACGCGCGCGGTTTATTCGCCCGTTCAGTTACATTACAATATTTGAGCAGGAAAAAAATATATGTTTTTGAGTTTATGATTTGGTTCAATACACGATAGAATAAACTTACCTCGATCAAAAAAAAAAACTGAAACATAGTCGATTTAGTTATTTTTTTTTCGTTTTATGCTCTAATGAAAGTTCGTAACAACATGGAAATTGCATGTACTGAAAGGCAATTTTATTCAATTTTTTTTTATTTGGATAGAATTTTGATAGTGATTAGCAACGAATTCAAATGTAGTACATATAGGTCGTTGGTGATTAGTTTCGTTTTTTAGTGAAATTAAAACCGTAAAAAGGTCGCGAGAATTTGCGCGCGCCGCGTTCAGTGCCGCGCCAGGCGTCATCGAGGTCGGACCTATGTTCGTTTTTGTCGTTGCGCTCCCCCCGCGGGCGTCCTGTCTCTAGCGTGGCAAAATACATCGTCGCTATAACTTGGCGGGGGCTGAGGGAACGTTTTGTTGCCTACGCGACTCGGATAACCGGCCGTTAATACATTTATATAAAAGCGTTCTCCTATCGCAAGCTGATCACGGGACATACTGTGTGGGTGATGCAGTATGGTCTTATGAACTTCAGCGTAGTCACTAGAAAGAAAAAAATATGCAGTCAGTGTCAGAATCAAAACGTCAAACAAATGTGTAAACTGTCAATGTCAGACAGAAATTGTAAACAAAACAAAAAATGACCGCAGAGACAGAAACTGCGAAAAATATCACTAAAACTTTTAAATATTCTTTTCCAACATGCACCAACGCAGAAGTGTTATTCAAATTAGAAGTTCCCGTGGAAATACCTCACGATGGATCCACCAGAGAGCTCGTACAGCGAGTTATCAACATGTTTCACATTCCCGTGTACTTGGAGGATGGTATGATGATATTCTTTCATATTTTGCACCAAAACAGAGCACTATGCCTTCCCAGAGCCTTCTTAGAACTTTGCCGCTTGTCCAAGGTGGACAGACGGAGGCAAGTCCAACAATGAGACATGGAAACAATTTGATCCGCCCCTTTGGCTTTTGTCATAAATCTATTGTTATATTGTTATTAATAAGTACTTATTTATTCATACTTGGCTTAAAATAAATTTTTTATTCAATAGGCTGGGCTTGACCACCTCTTCGCCTGATGTTAAGCGATGATGCGATCTACGATAAAGCACGCTTGCCAAATGAAACCGATTCGTTTGTGCTTTGAAGACACCCAAATTGTAACTATTTGGAAACATATTCAGGCAGCGCATTCCACAGACTAGCTGTTCACATTATAATAGTTGAATCAAAGCGCTTTGTATGGGTTTTAGGAATGATTTGCTTTTCAAAATAGAGTTCACCAGTTGATCGGAGGGGGATTGTGATATCTTATTAGTAAAATGATGCCACAGATGCTACCCTGAACACAATCAATATTATGAAGCAATAAAATAAATGCCTAGAGCTAAAAACAGTGTATAATTTCAGAGCTAAATGAGAAACTAGCACAATTCGTAGCAGAAGAAACCAAAAGCTTCCATGATGATCGAGACGAGAAACTAATAAACCAGCTCAAGAACAGTGAATTGAACGTCGAAGGTGTTGTCAAAAACTGGGAGAAAGCCTTTAAAGACAATGTGATGGATTTTGCCGAGCAGAAGGGCACGTCGGACGAGGAGGTGTTTGCGGGAGCCTATAACAAGCTGGTGCATTCTCCAGCGTGCGACACTATTCTCTCTGTAGAACACTCATATGCTAAAACATTTCAAGACTTGAGGCGAAACAGAGATGCAGATATTAAGCAACTTACGGCCAAGTAAGTATTTTTAATCTTTTGTAAAAGCAAAACTCTTGGCAATGGCTTTTCGGTGAAGGAAAACATCGTGAAGAAACCTGCAAATGTACGGAGAAGAAATTCAATGTCGAATGTGAATCCACCAACCTGCAACAGGGCCAACGTGATGGATATGGCCCAATCACCCTTTCGGGGGTAGGCTAAAAGTCCAGCAGTGGACTGTTAAAAGGCTGATTATGATGATGAAGTATTTTTAATCTTTTGTAAAAGCAAAACTCCTACACTATAGTCTATTCTCTATCAGGTCAGGTGACGATTACTTAATTTACCTCCGTGAGTTAATTCACTAAAGTGCATTATTGATACTATTCGTAATCATTTATCAGCTGAATGCATTTAATTCACTTAAAATAAACTTTATACACTTAATTCGCCTGGGTGTATTAGCTACTTGAATAGGTACTAAAGAAAAGCCAATTTGTAATTTTATTAATTGTATTATTCGTATAAAACTACCAGGCAAACAGAAGAGATGGAAGAGAAAGTCCGTCAACTGAACAGAACTACAACGGAGGAAGAGATCAATGAGCTAGCGACTGCTCACTTCGAAGAGCAATCTTTGGTAGCGGGCCGCTGGGACTCGCAGCTCGACGCGCTTTGGCAGACGCAGCGTGCTCAGTTCCGAGCCTGGCTCATGAGCACACTTGATGATTACCAGACCACAACTGCTCTTAACACTCCTACGTGAGTATTCACTGCACCCAACACTCCTAAGTGAGTTTTCACTGCACTCAACACTCCTAAGTAAGTATTCGTTGCACTCAACACTCCTAAGTAAATATTCACTGCACTCAACACTCCTAAGTAAGTATTCACTACACTCAACACTCATATTTGAGTATTCACTGCACTCAACTCTCTTATGTGAGTATTCACTACACTCAACTCTCTTATGTGAGTATTCACTACACTTAACTCTCTTATGTGAGTATTCACTACACTCAACACTCTTATGTGAGTATTTACTACACTCAAGACTCCTAAGTATCTGAACTTTTATTAAAATATGCGGCTTTGGGTCAGGACTTTTCAAATGGTGTTATGGTAACCCTAATTGCAGTTAACTTACCTTACCTATGACTATCATTGTAGCAACTCCCCGCTGGGCACGTTCGTCGGGCTCGCGCCAGCCCTGCCCCCCGCGGCGCCCCGTCCGCGCCTCGAGGAGAGCTTCACCATCCACCTCGGCAGCCAGCTCAAGCAGACCCACAACATTAGGCTAGTGGCTGCAGACGTGCTGGAACTATGCGTGCCAGATCCGAGAGACAAGTGAGTACAAACTATATACAAACTGAAACTACAGCCAAATGTTACGCTATTGTAGTGATTGAATGCAAAATATTACTCTCATGTAGTGATTTAATGAAAATATTGCGCTCATTTAGTTATTCAATGCAAAATGTTACTGTCATGTAGTGATTTAATGAAAATATTACGCTCATTTAGTGATTGAATGCAAAATGTTACGCTCATGTAGTGAATGAATTCAGTGTTCAGCTAATGTAGTGATTGCATTCAAAATGTTCAACTAATGTAGTGATTAAATGCAAAAAGTTATGCATTGTGTGCAGTGGCGACCCCGGTCGACGCCTGCAGACGTCGCTAGGGCTGTACTCAGGCGAGCTGTGCGGGGTGGTTCTGGCGGCGGAGTCGCCACCCTCGCGCCCCGCGCCCCCCTCCTCCCTCCTGGCGGCTGCTGCTGCGGCTAACACCGACCACCACTTCGAACACGTCGACGTGCAGCTACAGAACATCGCGCAAAAAATCAAGGAACCGGTAAGTTGGGATTCCCGCCATTCGACTGAACCAAAGAGATATCTTAGTAAAAACTTCACTTTCCTAATCATCTTTCTTTCTCTCTCACACACTCATTGTCAAGGGTCGTCAGTTTTTCTTTGCCTGTATTTGACATGGACACTGGCTACAGTGCGACAAACTTTACATCATAATTTCAGCCATAGGACGTCCACTGCTGGATATAGGCCCTTCCCATCAATCTCCAAATGGGCCGGTAGGAAGCAGCCTGCATCCAGCGTTTTCTTGCAGTCTGTTTTAGATCATTTGTGCATATAGTGGGTGGACGACCTACGCTATGCTTACCGGTACATGGACTCCATTCGAGAACCTTTTGGCCCCATCGGCCATTTGTTCTGCGTGCTATGTGCCCTGCCCACTGCCCACTTCAACTTGCTAATCCGGTGAGTTATGTTGGTAACTTTCGT
The DNA here is from genome assembly GCA_932305915.1 of Agriopis marginaria. Taxonomy (NCBI): domain Eukaryota; kingdom Metazoa; phylum Arthropoda; class Insecta; order Lepidoptera; family Geometridae; genus Agriopis; species Agriopis marginaria. Next base: position 10,051,979 of record OW029914.1, on the reverse strand, counting down.
TACCGGATTTTCTCATTTCTGATTCGATCTCGTAGAGATACCCCGAGCATAGCCCTCTCCTTACCTCGTTGTGCGACAAACGTATCTAAGAACAATTATTGAATGTAATCGTTGAAATATCAGGGAAACGCTGGATGCAGGCAGCTTCCAACCGGCCTTTTTGGAGATCGATGGGGGAGGCCTATGTGCAGCAGTGGACGTCCTATGGGTGAAATGATGAGGATGATGATGAATATCAGGGAGTCATCCTGAGACTCATCATCCGTTCATAAAGACGGTAGAACTACTTTTCCGACTTGCGCTGGACAAGGAAATTTTTAAGAAGTTGATTAAAAAATTTAAAAACCTTCATTAATGGAAAAGCACTGACAGAAGAATTTTGTAGCAAATCTTCTGTCCATGTAGTATACTAGTATTTATTGCGCGACTCCAGTTAAGTTAGTGCAATATGTTGCAGGTGGAAGTGCGCTACTTGAAGCGGCTGAAAGAATCAACGAGCGAGGGGAGTGCGGGGAGCGCGGGGGGAAGGCGTGCGGCGCGGGCCGCGGCCGCCGGCGACGTGTTCCTCACTCGGCACAGCAACTTGCCCGACGTGCACGTCATCTTCCACCTGATGGTCGACTCGCATCGCACGCCCGGTGAGTACTTACGTGAGGGTACTTATTCCTGACGCGGCACGTGTAAGATTAGGGTTGCCTCTTGATATTTACACAGAATGTCATTCATCATCAGTCAGTAAACGTTAACTGCTGAACAAATGCATCCCTCTTAGAGGGGGGTGTTACACAGAATACTTTCATTGCCGGACGTCCAGACGAACGGCAAGGCGTCACCCTTAATCGGTCGAAATGCCATTTATTTGCACCAAGCGTTATGACTCCTCTTTCTTAATTAGAACAGCAAAACAATGGAACGCCTTGCCCCTGTCTGTATTTCCGCAGCATTACAATCTTGGAGTGTTCAAGTCTAGGGTTAATACCTTATTACTGGGCAAACGTGCTTCATCTTCGACCACATCATCGCTTTCCATCAGACGAGATCGCGGTCAAACGTTAGCCTAGTCCGATGTAAAAAAAAACTGAACCAAAAAAATTACGCTTATTCTGAATTTGTTTCAAATAACAATCATGCATCTTTCGTTTATTTGTACACCCGTAAGCACAACAAGTTGTACCATTCCCTAAACTAAACTAATTTGTTTTGACATGGCTAAAATTATCGATGGCACTTTTAATTTCAATTAATCCTAAAAGGATGGCAACAATTTTAAAGCTGTCAAATTTTGTTTAATTTTGAGAAGAGTACATCAGAATCGCCATCAGTATCTTTTATGCGGATTATAAGATCGTTTAAAACTCATTGTTCGTTGCAAAAAGTCACAGAAAAGTTGCTTAATCACGCACAAAATGGCTAACGAGCGAGCCGAGCGAAAGCCAGGCGGGCACTGCCCTTTCATACACCTGCCCGAAAGGAGCGCCGACCGAACGTTCCTAAACTGCGGAGTGACACCCCCTATATAATGCGTGTTTCAGAGATGACATCCCGACACCCAGCGATCCTGGGACTGCGCAACATACTGAAGGCGGCGTGTTGCAACGATATCACCAACATCACGCTGCCGCTGCTGCTGCGGCACGAACTCACCGAGGTAAGCAGTCTAGTGCGCGCTTACCCCAGCACAGCGGACCAATCGCTGCTTCAAATGTAGAATCGGACAGTAATGACGTACGGGGCGATCTCGGATCAGACATACAAGGAACTTCCAAGGGAGATATGGTAAGGTAGCGCGGCGGATGCAAACGCAAGCCTATATTTTTGTTAAAAAAAAAAATCATGATACCGCATGATGTTTCCGCAGGGAAACGTTGGATGCAGGCCACTTCTTTCTTCTTTTAGAGATCGATGGGGGAAGACCTATGTCCATCTGCGGACGTCCTATGGCTGAAACGATGATGATGATGACTTCCATGGTATGGGCACAGAAGACATAATAGACACAGAAGGTTCACTCCGCGAAGAAATTTAAATAAATAAGGACTCTATCTACGAGGCAATAAAGTAGCAGTTCAACTTGTACAGCGCTGGATACCGCCCACTATATTCACCTAGAAGGCCGTTCTCTTTCTATCACGTAGCTCTATCTCTCCTGACGCGGCACGTGTAACGTTAGGGTTGTCATCTTGATATTTACAGAATCATCATCATCATCAGCTAGTAAACGTCCACTGCTGAACACATGCCAGGGGTGTTACACAGAATACTTATAAGTATTTACTTACCAGCTATGTAGCCTATGTAGTACCTACCTATTACTTATATTCTCCTTTAATTGGAATGACATTTAATCTGCACAAAAAAACTAACGCTTTTTCTGAATTTGGTCCAATAACAATCGTGCAAAAGTATAAGTTTAAGAGGCCAACAAGATTATCATCTACATGCATATTTAGGTAAAAACTACATGAAACATGAAGACCTCATTTGGGAGCTCTAATTTGCAGATACTGTTGAAAATAATTGGTCAGGGTCCCTGACAGAAAATATGATTAATTACGCGCGACGTGGCTAGCGTAGCGTGCGGGCCGGGCGCGAGCCGAGTGGCCACTGATTGCCCTGCTATGACCCTCTTGGGAAGGGACACCGGCCGAACATACCTAAAGTACGGAGTGCGCCATGCCTGGTATGGGTATCAAATGAAAGTATTATTACGAAAAACACGCAAATTTCCTATCCTACTAATATTATAAACGCGAAAGTTTCTATATATAGATGTATGGATGTTTGTTCCTCTTTCACGCTGCAACGGAGCAACGGATCGACCTGATTTTTTGCATGGGTATAGTTCAAGAGCCAGAAAGCGACATAGCCTACTTTTCATCATCATCATCACCATTTTTCATCACTACGCGGATAAACCGCGGGGCGCAGCTAGTCTAACAATAGTTTAATGTTTTGTTTGTATGAACCCAATGGATTTTTAGCTGTCCTAAATAAAATGTTTTGAATTTGAAAAATAAAATCACACACTAAATTCATAGATACAATCTGGGTGTCTTCAAATCACATGACCGCATCATTGCTTAACATCAGGCGAGTTGGCGGTCAAGCGCAAGCCTATTATTTATTTAAAAAAAATAAAAAAATGGCGCCTAATAGGTTGTTTTTGCAATGTTTGTGTATTGTCAGGAGATGACGGTGGGGTGGTGCCTGCGGCGCGCCGAGCTGGTGCTGAAGTGCGTGAAGGGGTTCGTGCTGGAGACGGCGGCGCTGGCGGGCGCGGAGCTGCGCACGCTCACCGTGTGCCTGCCGCGGCGCGCGCCGCCCGACCTGTTCCACGCGCTGCGCCCGCTGCTGCCGCAGGTGTTCCGCCTCGCCACGCCGCTCTACATCACCAACAGACCTTGAACCTACCTGCAGCTGGCGCCAAATGTCATCCGAACCATGGTATAATAATATACTCCGCCAGGTATAATACTCCCGTCCCGCAATGATGTCATGATGTCAATTTACAACAGGTTCGAGAGAGATGACGATACACCACGTAACAGCTGATTGGATAAAGTGGCAACTGGACAGTGACGTATTCTGGGACAACTGCCAGAGTAGAAGACCTTGTTTTCTTTGATCATGATCCAAACAACTTTTTTTTTCTTTTTTTTTTAATTTATTTTTGACAAACTAATATTATAAAGAGGAAAGATTAGATTGTTTGTTTGTTTGCATTGAATAGGCTCCGAAACTACTGAACCGATTTGAAAAATTCTTTCACTGACGGGAAGCTACGCTATCCCCGGGTGACATAGGCTGTAATCTATACCCTTGCGAAGCTGGGGCGGACCGCTAGTATTACATATATTACATGTTTACTGTCACCAAAAAAACCTCGCAGAGGTTTATCTGGGTGCTAGGTTCTCAGCTTAAATAATAGAACTTAAGATGGTCATCATCAGCCAGTACGTCCACTGCTGAACATAGGCCTTCCCCTTTAACCCCCACACTGAACGACAGCCTGCCTTTTGCACCCACTGGATGCCAGCGATTCTCACAACATCGTCGGTCCATCTAGTGGGAGACCTACGTTGCGTCTTCCGGTTCGTGGTCTCCACTTAAGAACCTTTCTTCCCCATCGGTTATCAGTTCTTCGAGCGATGTGGTCTGCCCATTGCCACATCAACTTGCAAATTTTAATAGCTATGTCGGTGACTCTGGTTCTTTGGCGAATATCCACGTCACGGATACTAACGTGCAAAGAAACTCCGAGCATAGCTCTCTCCAAAAAAGTAAATACAATTCCTATAGAGTCACAATCTCTCAGGGAAAACAGTCAAAAAACGTCCGATCGTCACCACATACTTCACAATGCCACATTTACTTCAATTTAGATGTTATGTCGCTTGCATAGTGTACGTTAGTTGTCCGCTATGTCATCGTAGCTCTGGCATCGCGCAGCGTTATAGTCGGATCGCGGTTACCTTATAACTAACCAAAAGTCTGCGCAATTCGTAGCGTGCGCAGTTTTGGATCGGATATTTTTTGGGCACGATTGTGACTCTATATGTATAGTATCTCGATGTATGATCGTAAATATTTTTTTTTTACTTTTTTTGTTCCTTTGATTGAAATTGCAGTTCACGCCTTTGCGCGATAAAATCCGAAACGTGGATGGTATTCGCCAAAGAACCAGAGTCACAGACATAGCTGTTAAAATTTGCAAGTTGAAGTGGCAATGGGCAGGCCACATCGCTCGAAGAACCGATAACCGATGGGGAAGAAAGGTTCTGGAGTGGAGACCACGAACCGGAAGACGCAGCGTAGGGAGGCCTCCCACTAGATGGACCGACGACATTGTGAGAGTCGCGGGCATCCAGTGGATGCAAAAGGCAGGCTGTCGTTCAGTGTGGAGGTTAAAGGGGGAGGCCTATGTTCAGCAGTGGACGTCTTCTGGCTGATGATGATGATGATGATGATTGAAATTGCCTAAGTTCGCTTTAAAGATGCAATTTTGTAAAATGAACCAATACAGAATTATAAGGAAAGGCTACGTAAGCCGAAAGGGGGTCATTGTACTCATAATTATGAACAACTTTTACTATGGGACCAAACCTGAAATCGCGAAAAAAAACTGTTCTACACATTTTGGCGAGGGTCAATGACCGTTTTATATGGAACAGCTGATATTTTTTTCGCCATTTCAGGGTTGATCCCATAGTAAAAGTTGTTCATAATTATGAGTACAATGACCTCCTTTCGGCTTAGCATACTCTTTTCTTATAACCCTATATAATATAATACTTAATTTTAAACATTTGTACAATAAATGTGTATTTATCACAGTACAGTGTATTATTCGATGTCTAAAATTTCCTGGTAAGAGGTTAAATAATGAAAATAAACAGTAAAATTAAAGAATTTTAATGCATAATCACATAATACTAAATTCAAATCTCTAAAACTAAAACATAATCACAATATATTTATTATCATAATTGAAGAAAAATAAAAGGTTCTTAATTCAACATTTAAAATTACATAACACTAATTTTATGAATGCGAGAGTTTGTTTTTTCAATTAGTGTGTTTGTTACATTTTCACTAATAAACTACTGAACCGATGGTAATAAGTTTTGGTATTCAGATAGGGTGCTTCTTGAGAACACAAATAGATTATTAGTCCAATAAAACAAGTTGGTCGTCACCGGATGCCCGGCAGATGTGAAACAAGACGGCATAAGAGAGCTTCATGTCGTTTGCCGTCACGGCATACGAGTCGGTTTTACAGCCAAGTGGCGCCAATGTTTCACATCAAAAATAAAATTGAGAAATCTTTTGCAAACCCTTTGTTAATACATGCTTAACATTTTATATGTCGTCAACATGAGTAGCGTTGCATGCATTTGCGCGGTTATGACAAACAGTATCAAATGCATGTTTTGTTTATGAATACTTGAGGATATAATAAATTTTAATGTAATTCTAAACACAAACTTGGTGAAACTTTTCTAGATAGAATAATTCGGCAAAAACAGGCCTTCTAAAACACGATTTTACTGTTATCTTCAAATATAGAAGTAGTTGTCAATAAAAATTTCACTAGTACAATAAGACAAATTAAAAATCCCGTCTGCCACCACTGACGATGCCTATGAAGGTGATGGCGACTGGAATTGACTACACAAAATATTGAGCTATTTCCACACAAACTTTCGCATTTATAATCATTAGTATTACACATACTTATTATTTGACACTCATTCTCTCCCCACTCAAGATTACTAAAATGTTAAATTGCCATTTTTGATTTGCAATTTTGTGCGTATTCAAGCACCAAAAGTTGATAAGTTACATTAAAATTGTATATATTAGAGCAGTACATATCGATCCCTCGGGGTGACACTTGACACTGGTTGATGGTGAATTATCTATCGATGAATGGTTGTATACGATCCCAATTTCCAATTGTAAATATAAAATAATCAAGAAGCTAAATACCAACACAGTAACCCAATTGCATTCCAATATGTTTAGTACTTAAAAATGTGTGCTGCTTGTAGAAATTCTTAACTGCGTCGCATCGCAGTGTTTATTATGGGCAGTGTACAAAAATAAGTGTAAAATTATTTCAGCAAGGATGTATTATTTAATGTAAAAAAAATGGAAAGAAGAAAAAAGAAAAATGTAGTTAAATGAATGATAGTGGTCGTGGCAGATTCATATTTGTTAATATTTTTTTTGTGATGAAATGGGCTAGCGTTTGACCACAACTCACCTGATGGTAAGTGACGATGCGGTCTAAGATGGGGCACGCTTGCCCATGAGGTGCCTATTCACTCTTGTCTTGAAGAGTCCCAGGTTGTACCTTATACGGAACACCGAGACAGGAAATCGCATTCCATTCCTGTGCAGTTCGTATTAGGAGGGAATTTTGGAAATGCTACGTGCGGACTTCACCAAAGTTCACGGCGTAATGATGGAACGTCACTATCCACCACTATATATATATATATATATATAATTATGTATATGTCACTGTCCACCAGTGGTAGACAAGCAGGTGGAGGAGAATGGGAATGATCGATAAGTTACTGACCATGATGGGGACCGAAATGTTACTCAGGGAAAAATATCAAAAATCTAAAATAAAATTAATTAAAATTACACTAACAAAACTATAATAAAATTCTTAAATCCACAAAACTATTACATAATTGGGCATATTTCAAATCTAAATCAAGTAGAAAATGTAAGACGATCTTTCCATAATTATCAAAACTTGTACTTCAAACATTGTACAATAGTCTAACTATAGTAAACGCATTACCATCTGAGTCGTCAGGTCACAAATCATTGCTCATCTCATCTCGCTCGCACCCACATGTCATATCTGTCTTTCTCGCTCGCACTTACAGGTCTTATGGTATGACGTTTATTGCTCGACGACTCAGTTGGTAGCGCGGTGACTATAAAATATGTGTACAGTTTAAAATGAGCTTAAACTCTGACACATTCACGATTCAATCGCTGTATCATGTCTATAAAATATCTTATTTTGGAATCAAGTGTCAAGTAGTCACAATTAAAATGCCTTTATGCATCAATTCCAGTTTTGTCGGCCGCTAGAATATGATACTCTATAATCTGGGGCCTTACGGCTAACTGATGCCTTATTATAGTGCTAACAGACGCACGAACGCGGCAAACGGACCGCCGTCCAACCAACGGGAGAGAAAGAGTGAGAATATCATATTTCCCTCTCTTTCTCTCCCATTGGTCAGACTGCGGTTGAGGTCAGCAGTGTTCGTGCGTTTGTTAGCACTATTATAGATGTCTTATCGTGATTCGAATAGTGATCTTGATCGCGTGCCATCTCACTTACGCACGTGGTGCGAGTAAGTAGATGCGAACGGGACGGCATGCAATCTCGATCACAATCAAACTTCTATAATAAGGCCGCTGTTTAAAGCAATCCAGTTTAGGTGATGAGAAAATGTTGCAAGACCGCAAACCGTATCTGAGCGCGTGAAAGTTCACGTTCGAGAGATTTTCCGAACTGCGCGGTTTTAACGTTAAGTTTGAGCGTAAGCAGTTGGCCGTAAGGCCCCTGGTAGGTTTTTAGACATATTCACGATCTCGAGGACATCGAACCACCTGGAACAATATAATAGAACATTGTGATACAAATGCGAAAACCAGTCTGTCGGTTTCTTCTAGGCAAGCATGCTCCAGTGGATACAAAAGGCAGGCTGTCGTTCAGTATGGAGGTTAAAGGAGGAGCCGTGTGTTCACCAGTGGACGTCTTCTGGATGATTATGATTATGAAGCCATCGTAAAGCGCATCATCGCTAAACATCAGGCGAAGTGGCGGTCAAACGCAAGCCTATTATACAAACAAGCTTTATAATCATCAGCTAAACTTAATATTAAAAAAGGGACATTTTTGCAGACACGGTCGTCTGACCCCAAACTAAACAAAGCTTGTGATATGGCTGCCAGATAATGATATACATACTTATACATATATAATTTTAAATCCATACCTAAATAGATATTAACACCCAGATATAGAACAAACACAAATGTTCATCACACAAATGTTTGTTCTAGGTGAGAATCGAACCCACGCCCCCAAGCGCAGAAGGCAGGTTCACTACCAACTGGACCAACGGGCTACCTTAATCTAATAATGTAGATAAACAATAAGGTTTGAATACCGGTTGAATGTGACTTGAGAGGCATTTTCTAAATTAAATTTGACAATTCTGAAGCCATCCTTTTCCCACATAATTATCGAAATTAAATGTGACGCGAATATGTTTACGCAGTTTAGTTTTAGAATAATGAGCGATGGTGACCGTGCGGTAGCATGTGCGCTTGACAATCTGACGGCACCCGGTTCTATCCTCGGCGGAATCTAGTGTTTAAATAATTTATGTTAACTTTCGATGCCATCGCTCAACAACGGTGAAGGAAAACATCGTGAGGAAACCGATATGTCCAAAAACTTCAAAATACATATATATTATGACCTTCACCACTGAACCAACATGGTGGATTAGGGCTCATCCTCTCTGAGAAGTCTGTGTCCCTGTAGTGGCAACATGATAGGCTGATGATGATGATGATGAGTTTTAGAATGGTGCAAGAGAGCGCCAATAGCTTACCTTAATATGCTATATAATTTGTACTGCATTTGTGAGGTCGCATCTACTTCTTTACCTCCTGCGGCCCCGGACAGCCTTCGTAGCCACTGGGAAACAAACAGCGGTAAATATTTAACTGGACAGAAAATAGTAGTTCATAATACAGGTTGACATTGGAGGACGTTGTGAGAGACGCGGGCATCCAGTGGATGCAAAAGGTAGGCTGTCGTTCAGTGTGCAGATTAAATGGGGCAGCCTATGTTCAGCAGTGGACTTCTTCTGGTTGATAATGATGATGATGATGATGTATACAGGTTGTCAATGCAACGGTGACAAGGATATTAAAGAAAAAATAAAATACCAACAAGCAACGAATCAGTGGTAAATCAACCAATTTTGCATGCTTACAGAAAATAAAATTGTTTTCGGCAAATATCTCAAAAATAGCTGGACACTCATTTATAAAATTACTAGCTGCACCCCGCGGTTTCACTCGCGTAATGATTTCAGTAGCCTATGTCACTCTCCGGCTCTTGAACTATACCCATGGAAAAAATCAGGTCGATCCGTTGCTGTGTTGCTGCGTGAAAGAGGAACTAAATATCCAGAAATTCAAACAATCATTAGAAGAGCTTTTTTTTGTTTTAGTGCTCTTGAAAAATCAATGATCTAGTTTGTCATTCTTCTTCTTCTTTCGAGTCGATGTTCCGCAAAATACAATTCTATTGTCAAATCAAGTTTCTAGACCAGAACTTGATTTGACAAACCAGTTTGTCATTGGAAACACGGTATTGAACTGACCTTCAGGTAGAGGTGTGCCCCGCGCGGCACGGCGGGCGCGGGGCGCAGGCGCCGACACGGACTCCGTCGCAGCCTTCTTGGGAGCTGCTGAACGTACAAGAAAATTATTATTTCAAAATACCCACAAAACGCAGTGGCAAATTTACCATACTAAGGTCAACATTTAGAGTAGCCCTAGCTACTAATTGTTCTGATTTTTTCACTCAGTTTTGAGACTTGGCTTTATTTGTACAGGAAATGTTTAAAATTCGTTTTTTTTGTGATTTCTTTGAACCAACTCTAAAATGAAAAGCTGAAGCTGAAATGAAGCAGGAGTAACTATTCCATAACTACGTTAAGTTTATTAAGCAAGGAGTGCTGGGAAAAGAGAGTGTGCTGGGTGTTTCTATTGAAGCGTAGATGAGCAGAACTATGTAGCGGAGACGAAGAGACTTGTAGCAGAGTTGAGCGGAACATGGCCTGATACAATTATAGTTAACTAGCGACCCACCCGCCCGGCTTCGCACGGGTGTAATTTACGTGCGAACCCGGGGCGGGTCGCTAGCTATATATTATATACGGGGTGTAAGGGGAACACTCTCGAAGCCAAAAGAAGGTAATTGTACTCATTATTATGAACAACTTTTACTATGGGACCAGCCCTGAAATCTAGTATATGTAAACCTTCCGTGAAAATGTACCTAACTGATGGTGAAAACCGCATCAAAATCCGTTGCGTGGTTTAGGAGGAGTTAGCGGCCATACAGACAGACAGACGCATATAGAGATAGAGAAGAGATGAAACGATCTGTCAGAGAGCGCACATGCTCCAGTTATCTCCGCTCTGCTCGCACCGGTTTACTCCGCACCGCTATACTCTCCTCCTCTCCGCTGTGATACTCCGCTTTCCACACAATTTGATACAATTCTTCTCATCTCTACCATGACCGTTTTCATTAAAGCGGAGCAGAGACAATGAATTCACTCTATGTGATTGGTCGTTTCTAGAAAGTCTCAAGATTGTAGCCTAAGCGTGACAGGCAGAAGATTTACAGCCACATGTCATCAAGAAGAATTTGATTTCAAATTACCTCAGTTATCCTAGCAGCACTCATGTAGCCTACTCCTAAGAAAAATATGTAGTAAATGTGCATATGGAGGATGGGCAGCAGCGTCCTGTTAGTACACGGGAACGTACTGCGATCCCCAAGCCGCCTGCCAAATTTTTTTTTTTTTTTTTTTTTTTTTAATTTTATTTATATTTGGATAGCCAACAGCCTTCTTACACAAAAATATAGAAATAATAAAAACACGTAGGCCAACATAGGTTATCACTTATAGCAACACATGTCATGGTGCTAGCGCACAAAAGTATAAAACTAAATATTACAAATTAAACAATTGGAAATATATAAATACGAGACTAAGAACCAACATTAAACAGAGAAATTGAGAAGAAAACATAGTATTAATAGTATTAAAGATAGTACTAATAGAAAGATGACAGAGCCGTACGAATTAGTCTTATATTAAGAGTTTGTTGGCAACACCCCTCTCTAAGAGGGAGGCCTTGTTCAGCAGTGGACATTTAATGGCTGCTTATGTGATGCATAGCATAACTTTAAAAAACTAACTATTAATTAACACCTTCAGCCCATCAGATTTGTGATAACTTTTATTTTGTGGGCGCTTGCGTATACAAAAAACTTACCTTTGGCAGGTGAAGGGTCCACAATGGCTTTCCTTTTTCCTCTGGTTGACTCAGCAACTTTTTCTTTGGGTTCTGCCACCTGTAACACCATTTGTTTATTTGAATTTCTGATTCCAATACTTTTTTAGCAAAGGGATGTCGTATATTTAACTAAATAAAATACCTTTCGCCCTCTGGCGCGTTTCGTTTCCATTTTCACGGGGCTTTCAACTGGCTTTGACCTTGTTGCCTTAGTTGTTTCTTGCTTGCTGTTTTTCACCATATTGTCTTTTGATTTGGTTGCCTTTTGTTTGGCAGATGTTTCAGCAGGTTCCTTCACCGTTTTGCCTCTTTTGGGAGGAACGGTGTTAGAAGAGTCTACTTCATTAGCGGCCTTGCGTTTACCTCGTCTAGTTTCTATTACAGTGGCATCAGGTTTAGCTCTGCGGCCGCGGGCCACCGGCTGTGATTGTTCGCTCGGTGGACTCTGAGCCGTATTACCTCGAGTTTTAGATTCATTTTCTTCTTGCTTTGTTTTCCTGCCGCGTCTGGTCGTTGGCTCGGTTTCAAGGTTATCAAACTGGACCTTTTTACCGCGGGCACTGGTTTTCTTTTCCTCTGTCTCCGATTCGACACTCGTTTGAATTTGGACCTTTCTACCGCGGGTGTTCGTTCTCTTTTCGGTTGTGTCAGAGTTGGTGACCGCAAGTGTTTGATTTTGCGCTTTTCTGCCACGGATATTGGGTTGTTTTTCATCTGTCTCAGATTGGACACTCGTTTGAATTTGGGCCTTTCTACCGCGAGTGTTCGTTCTCTTTTCGGTTGTGTTAGAGTTGGTGACCGCAATTGTTTGATTTTGCGCTTTTCTGCCACGGATATTGGGTTGTTTTTTATCTGTCTCAGATTGGACGTTTGTTTGATTCTGGACCTTTTTGCCACGACTACTGGTTTGCTTTGTCCGTGTTTCTGCGGGTACAGCTTTACCACGGCGCGTCTGGACAACAGTATTGAGTTGAGTCTCTGATGTTTCTTCAACATTGGACTCTATAGCATTTGTTCTGCGAGTTCGCTTCTGTTGCGGGCGCTGTTCTACTACTGCAAGCTCTTCGACTTTAGTCCTACTGCTTTTCTTTTGGGGTTCATTTTTGCTTGCATCGGCTCGAGTCTTTCTTTTACCTTTTGGAGATGCTTTAGGAGATTCGGGTTTCTTTTCGGTGACTTTACGCGCTCCCGTAACGTTTGCTCGAGCAGTTTGAGGTGGTTCGGCTGCCTTTGCCCCACGTCGCGGTTTAAATTCGGGAGAGGGCTTCGTGATGACAAGCGAGGCTTTAGCGCCGCGGGCACGAGTTCTCGACGTGCCACCTTTAGGAGACTCTTTTTGAGAATCGGCGGGTAGCGTTTTCGGACCAGCTTTGGCACTCATCACCGGCGCTTTTTTAGTCACAACCAACGACGACCGGCGTTTTTTCGTATTCTTGACCGCAGTTTCTGTAACTTTCCTATTTCCACTCGCACGGCTCTTAGAATTTCCGGGAGACTCCTTCAGTTTCGAAAGTTCCATCTTCTTGGGAGATTTTTGTTTGCGCGGCGATCTAATTTTAGCTCGTAGTGCCTTCTCCTCATCGGTCGTTTGTGTGGATCTGCAAAAGTTAGATGATTAGTTCAAGTTTTAAAAACCAGACAAGTACGAGTAGGACTCGTACTCTGAGGGTTACGTTGGACGGAAACCCAGAGCGCGAGTCCAAAAAAAAACAAACTGAAGTTGAAATATTGAAAGACAAACTTAACTTTGTAGTTGGCAATAAGGTTCTTCCATACATTCCAACTACAAAATGTAAGTTTGTAATAGCAAAATAATTATTTTTAAATGATATAACTTCAAATTTGTGACTTTCGGATTTATTCTTATATATGTGCTATGATACCTTGCATTTTGGCAAATTTCATGATTCTAGGTCAACGGGAAGTACCCTATAGGTTTTGATTCCCCTGTGAAATCGCAAAACATGCAACATAAACGTCCATATCTTTTGATTGCGTTGACTTACTACAAAATTTAATTATTTATATTATTATTTAATTTTTTTACAGCCGAAAGAAACCGTAAATCCAAGTATTTGGTATGAATTTCAACTTGATACCTTTACGCGTTCTTGAGAAATGGGCCTTGACAGACGGACAGACGGACAACGAAGTGATCCTGTAAGGGTTCCGTTTTTTCCTTTTGAGGTACGGAACCCTAAAAAGGAACTATTAGGGCATTGGTGTCCAAAACATGTTATAGATTTACAGTCTACAGCCCTAAACTAAATTTGCAGTAAATTACAGAATGAGAATGCAACGGAGTGCGCAGTTTTAGTCATGACATGAAGTTCAACAACAACCATGTATTAAAAAAAAATCTGAAGTGCGAATGAGAAGTACCGCGATGCGGGGAAATGATTACCTGTTTGAACCGCGCTCGAATTGTACGATTTTTAAGAAGAGCACCTTCATCAGCGCAATCAATATCTCTAACTTGCTGCCAAAAACTATTACTGACATTCCTAATACTGTACAATTTAAAACTAAACTAAAAATGTGGTTGATAAATAATGTATTTTATGATTTAAATGAGTTCATTAATAGAAATAACTCTACTGAAATGACATTGTTAAATAAACGATTTTGACTAATATTTTGACATATATTTTGTATAAATAACATGAGTAAGTTAACGCAATTATTATTTTTATTGTATTATTATCATTTTGTATTCGCTGTTGACATGTATAATTAACTTGACATCATTATTATAAAAATAAAAAATAAATTATATTATTAATGTAAATATTGAATGCCCGATGAGGGTAGACTGATGAATACAATTGTTGCACTAACATCTAGCATAATAATAATGTATCAGTTGATCAATAAATGTTTTCTGATTCTGATTCTCTACTTACATAGAAACGTAGCATTCTTGGTCAATTTGTGGATAGTTAGCGCGAGACGGGCCGGCGATAGGCGAGACCCGACCCAGCTCAGAGGCGTTCATGGTGAGTTGAAGACCCTTCAGCGGAGTTGAATGAACCGCGCGCAACGGCCGCCGCGGCCTTACTGGCGACCCTCGCAACGGAGATTGCTTCGAAGTAGACGTGCTACGAACGCCCGAAGTCGATTTCAACGTGTTATTCCTGGATTTGCGCGCGAGATGCGGCTCGGCACCTTCCACCGTGTCAGTTGCTAATTTCCGCAGCTCCATGGTTTCGCGTCTCGAGGCTGGTGGATCGGAAGAAGGCAAGTTGCGACGTAGCTCCCGTTCCAGCCACTCTTCTACGTTGTTCAAGTTGACGGAGGTACGTAGAGAGCGGCGGCTTGTCTTGGCCAGGCGAGCTTCGCGGCCGGTGAACGTCCGCGAGTACACAGCTTTGATTGGCGCCCGCCCCACGAACGCGTCAAACAATTCCTCGGACTTATCGGCTGATAGGTCGCGCGACTGGAACAACTCCTCAATGCCGCTCACATCTTGATAGCTCGCCTCCCGCTTCTCTCCTTTAAACATTCGGCGCACGCCGCGTACATTAGTGAGGTCGTTTTTCGGCGACGTCCTGAGAAGACGCTTCACGCCCGCTACGTTCCTCAAGTCGTTGGTGGGAGATTTCTTCTGGAACAACTTTCTAACGCCTCGGACGTCTGTGAGATCGTTTCTAGGGGACGT
This sequence comes from Agriopis marginaria, assembly GCA_932305915.1. Taxonomy (NCBI): domain Eukaryota; kingdom Metazoa; phylum Arthropoda; class Insecta; order Lepidoptera; family Geometridae; genus Agriopis; species Agriopis marginaria. The sequence goes on along the minus strand of OW029914.1, from coordinate 10,036,672 downwards.
TTGCCGTAACAGAATCCCGACGCCGGTGACGCGGCGTAAATCGTCTCTCGGCGATTTTCTGAACACCGCTTTCACTCCTCGCACGTCGGTCAGGTCATTTTTGGCAGACTTTCTCTTGCGAGTATCACGCCGGGAGTCTCCGCTCGCGTTATCAGTTTCAACAAGTAAGGGCGCACTTGGCGCCGTCGCTAGAGTCCGGCGCGTCGGCCTTCGAGTTGGCCTATCCTCATCCTCTTCAAAGAGTCGTTTCCTAGAAAACTCGCTCATACTCTGCGTGAGTTTCCTTTTGACGGGGCTGCCGAACAGTTGTTTCACGATGTCTGAGCGATTGAGGTCGTCGATCATGGAGCGTTTCGACTGCGGCTTCTTAGCAGATGAATGTTTGTTCTTGACGGCTTCAGGGCTCGGTTTGGCGGCACTTATCGGCGTTACGATGCCTTCGTCTTCGCTGACGGCCGGCTCGCGGGTTAACCGAAGCCTGCTTCGACGCGCGGGGGCGGCTGCGGCCGTCTCTCGCTCGTAGTCGCAGTCTTTGGCAGGGGAGGTCACAGAACCCCGACTGGAATCCAGCAGGCTTCTAATGCTGAGGACGGGTGTTCCTGCCATCTCCGGGCTCCCTCTGTTCTCCGGGGTAGTCGACCCTTTGTCAGCTGTGAAGTCTACATTTGAGATGTCTATAGTCTCGGATACGTTAGTGCGGCTACGTTTGGAGGTCCTGGGAGAAGAATCTTCTGGCTCTGTCTGATCTAGGAGCGACAAGTCGTCGTGTATCCTGGACCGGCTGCGGGAAGCGCGCGGGACTCTTGTCACCACCACGGGCTGGCCGTTCTCCGGCGTCGTAAGAGACTTAGAGCGGCGCGTCGATACAACACTGATCCTTTCGTTTCGAGTCGTGTTCGAGCTCGATTTAGATCTAGTGGGGCGCGCACGCCCCGCGTATGGAGTACTCGAGCCGAGTAGAACCGGGTCGATGGTAGATCTCGTCTTACGAGCGCTGACAGCGGGGGTACCAAATTCGCTCGTGTCCGTCAAGTTAGCAGAATCGTAGACGGATTTCGTCGCGTCTTCCGAATCGAAGGAAACTAAGTCGACCACGGAATATGATTCCAGGTTATGGCGAGGGCTCAGCGTGCGAGTCCTGAACGCGGATGCCAGGGTTGCGTTTGCGCTTATACGCGATCTAGTGCGGTCGGGCGCGATCGTGTTCGCGCTAAGATCAGATCTAGTACGGTCGGATGCAAGTGTTGCGCTTAGATCAGATCTAGTGCGATCAGACGCAAGCATCGTGCTTAGATCCGATCTGGTGCGGTCGGATGCGATCGATTTTGCGCTTAGACGTGATCTAGTGCGGTCGGGCGCAAGAGTCGCGCTTAAATCGGACCTAGTGCGATCGGACGCAACCGTCGTGCTTAAATCTGATCTAGTGCGATCGGACCCAGGGGAAGTTTCCATAACTCTCTGGACCATAGCGCTGCCTCGGAGAGAGCGCCGCGCGTGAGGAGAGTCCGAGGTCGTTGTCCTCGAAGGTGAGGCCGGGGTCGGGGTCAGTGTCATCCCCACTTGTTCCAACATCCTGACGCTGCGTGAATGTATCGACCGGCGCGGGGAGGGCGACTGGGAATACGCGCTCGATTCAGAATAGCGTAATGTGATATCAGATTCGTCGCTCAAGAATCCCGTCGTATCCGTCCCAGACAGCGCATCACTCTTGCGCAGGTTTTCGAGGTTACTCAGATCAAATTTTATAGACTCAGTCTTTCGCAAGCTTTTCTTGGAACGGTCCTTCATGGCGGATTTTTTTGGGCTCGGTAGTGAGGGAGACTTTTTCGGGCTTTTCCCGGACCGTGTGGATACGTTGCTGGCGCGACCACTCGAGTTTTGTGTCGAATCGGTGATTTCCAGAACCGAGACCTACGGGAAAAAAAATATGAGTTAGAAAAATCCCCCTAGAAATAGAGTTAGTACAGGTACACTAGATGGACCAATGACATTGTAAGAGTCGCCGGCATCCAGTGGATTCAAAAGGCAGGCTGTCGTTCAGTGTTGAGGTTAAAGGGACTATGTTCAGCAGTGGACGTCTTCTGGCTGATGATGATAGGGCAAATAAATTATGTGCCGTTTCGATGCCATCGCTTAAACACGGTGAAGGATAACATCGTGAGGAAACCGGTATGTCCAACATTCTCAAAAGTGAACTGGGCCAGCATAGTAAATTCAGGCCCCTCCTCTGTCTCTGAAAATAGGCCTGCTTGTAACCCAACAACTGGAACACGATAGGCTGATAATGATTATAGGACAAATGGGTGTCTTTAAATCACGAGTGAATCGGTTTCTTCTAGACAAGCGTGCTCCATCGTAGACCGCATCATCGCTTAACATCATCGGAAAGATAAAATTGTATGAAAATGACATTAGCTTGAGATAACATCTCTCAAGCTAATATCATTGTCAATGTTCTTTTCATACAATTTCATCTTTCCGCAGGCGTTAACGCTAACAGAAAGTGGGTCTTGTCTAACCCCCCAGGCGAGTTGGCGTTCAAACGCAAGCCTATTAAAAAAATACTTTCAATCAACACATTGGAATGAAAATACTTCCCCACCAATGGCACGCCAGTCTTGACCTTGAGCGAACTAATCAGTGTTCAGTGTTTTGCACACTTGTCTGAATAGCGTTTTTTTTATTCGTATTAGACTTGCGTTTTACCGTCAACTCGCCTGATGTTAAGCGAAGATGCTGTCTACATTGGAGCGCGCTTGCCTAGAAGAAACCAATTAACTCGTGAACTCGTTTGAAGACACCCAGTTTGTAACTATCGGGGAACACCCTTTCAGGCAGAGCATTCCACAGATTCAACTGCACAATTGTGGACAAGTGGTAATTGTGATAACTAACTACAAGGTATCAAGTAATTATATACATATATATTATTATTTTTGGTGTGTATTTTTTGGTTCCGAGAACGTCGAAATTTGTTCAAGAGCTTACCGATCGATCGCCGGTATATCTTTTACTGCTTCTTCTGTTAGCAGAGTGTTGCGCGAAGCCTTCGCCTCTAGGAGTCACTCCTATATCGGAACCAGTTGATTTAGACCGGCCGCTCTTGCCGCGAGGGGTCTTACGCACTGGACTCGGTTTCTTCACCAAATACAAAGGAGATTTCTTGCTTGAAGACTTATTTTTGGGAGTGATGCTGAGTTTGGATCGGGGCGTGTGGCCCGTCATCAACATAATAGCCGCTTGTTTCGTGTAATCTACAACAAGAGACGGAGCTGTGATCATACGCGTCAACCATAAATAGACCGCCCAAGTGCGGGTCGAGCTCGCGCACTAAGGGTTCTGTACCACCACATAAATTGTTAACCATAACCACATAAACTGTTACTAAAGTACAATAAACCGGCCAAGTGCGTTCAAAAGATACAGCCGTTAAAAAGTAGGACGGTAAGATAGACAGACAGACGGACTGACGGGCGAAAGATAAAGCCGTTAAAAAGTAAGATAAACAGACGGACGGACGAATAGACAGACAGCGTAGGCTTAATAATAGGGTCCCGCTTTCACCATCTGTGTACAGAACCCTTAAAAGAAATACATTATCCATACGATAGATACGTTCAGTTTGAAGGACCTTGTAAATTTACTTACCTATTCTCGAGGGCGCCTCGATTTTAATGACCTTTGATTTATGTGCGCTCTGCGCTTTCTTAAGTACGGTCAACCGCAAAGGTGTGCTCTTCTTATTCGGCAGCGACCTCCTACCATGAGAAACCTGCGGCAGCGTCTGTACCCTCCTTCTTGGACTGGTCTTTCGCGACTCGATCCATAACGTGGCTTTAGTCGTGTTTTGAAGGTTAGGGCTGGTGCGGGAGGTCGACTTCCGTTTAGATTTATCCTCCGTCTCCACGGATGTGCTCGGTTCGTAGTTGGACCGTCGCGTCGTCAGCGGTGATGCGCGCGCTGGGGATTTATCTACAAAAACAAATACAAAATCTGACGGTCTGATATTCCGGGAGTGACACATGTCTACGTCACTGTTCAATTGCAACAAACACTGACATTGGGAAACATTATCTGTTAATAATCTATGAAATTAGGAAATCCGTAGACGAACGAAGGTTACCGAGCATAGCCCACCGGATTAGCAACCTGAAGTGGGCAGGGCACATAGCACGCAGAACATATGGCCGATGGGGCCGAAAGGTTCTCGAATGGAGACCACGGACCGGTAAGCGCAGCGTAGGACGTCCACCCACGAGAAGAGACGGACAGACGACCTAAAAGAGACCGCAGGGAAAGCTGGATGCAGGCCGCTTCCAACCGGCTCTTTTGGAGATCGATGGGGGAGGCCTATGTCCAGCAGTGGACGTCCTACGGCTGAAGTGATGATGATAAAACAGAGCAAGTTAAAAGAGACAAAAAAAACACAAAAAACGTCTAAAAAAGACAGATTATAAAGTTAGCTATTTTGTGAATCATTCATAGTTTTGACCAGTTATGACATTTGGATCTCAATGGCATTGGCCAAGGTCGCAGACTGCATTATTTGCGGTTACACAAGGTTCGGAATTTGCTGCACGAAATATGTATGCTATTTTCTTCCGTGAATTTAACGTATGAAAAATTACAAGAATACAAATATTGCATGTTTACCTACTATAACAGGTTGCAGTTACCAAATGTACGTACTAGTTCAACTGGACTTTGGAAATTAAACTATGTATTTAAAAAATTGCAAAGACAATAGGTATTTGGTAAAACAAAAGGCCCCAGCAACACTCACTTGGCGGTTATTTGCACCGAATGCGCTACAAAAACCCGTCAAGTCGAATTCAATTAACATAAATAACTGTGCAAGACTATGCTACAGTCTGAAAACTCATGCGATATGTATGATTCACGGTATAGAAGCAGCTAGATGCATGCATGTAGGAGTTTCGTCGAGGTAAGTGACGTCACTTGTTTATTTGTGTGCGCGTGACATAAGACAGTTAAAAAAGCTATTAAATGTAAGTGCGGAGATATAATATCCAAGTGCCGACTATTTGTTGATATTGGCGTGTTCACTTTCTTATACAGCGTTACGCAGAAAGGATGAACTACACCGAAAGGGGTTTATAACAGCCGCTCATAACGGCCCGGGGGTTAGACAAGACCCATTTGCTGTAAGCGTTAACGTCTGCGGAAAGAAGAAATTGTATGAAAATGACATTAGCTTGATAACATCTCTCAAGATAATGCCATTGTCAATGTCATTTACATACAATTTCATCTTTCCGCAGGCGTTAACGCTATCAGAAAGTGGTTCTTGTCTAACCCTCCTGGTGTAGAGCTAGAGGAGCGGTAGCTTTAGGCGCGAGAAAGCAAGGGCTGCCAAAATGCCAAATGTGGAAAAAAATCGAGCGAAAAATAAAATTTTGATGACGCTTTGTGCCTCTGGGCGGGGGCGGCAGGGCGTACGTGTTTGTAACCATCATAAAATGTTGAAGAGGAAATAGTTTATATTCTGTATGGAAATATAATTCTGTATTCTGTATTCTACATGGAATACTTTTTCTCCCGGAATCGATTCATAAATTAAAATAAAACGCACCGAAAGACAATCTCGCTCCATCCTGATCGAAGGGCTGGTACATAATACTATAGACAAATATAGGATAGATCCTTTGATAAGACATCATTGTTTTTTTAGGGTTCCGTACCTCAAAAGGAAAAAACGGAACCCTTATAGGATCACTTTGTTGTCCATCAGTCCGTCTGTCAAGACCCTTTTTCTCAAGAACGCGTAAAGGTATCAAGTTGAAATTTATATTTCAACGATTTTGTCATACTACTTAACTAAACCAAACCAATCTGATAGGACCAAAATTATCTGCCTCTCTTTTGATTTTAGTATGTGAGAGAAGGATGCCAACAATTTTAGAGCTGTTAAATTTAGTTTAGAGTCATCAGAATCAACGCTATCAATTATCAATTCAAAAACAGACTTCAAAATTAGTAAATACGCAATTTTGTTTACTCGGATTTATACATTATTTACAAGTTTTTTGATTTAAAAACCAAACTACTAAACCAATTTTGGTGAAATTTCTATGGGAGCAGTCTGAACGAATTTTCCAAATCGGGTGATAAATGACGGAGTTATGAGGTAACAAACAAAAAAACCGACAAGTACGAGTAGGACTCACGCTCTGAGGGTTCCGTCAAACAAACAAAATATTGAAATATTGAAAGACAAACTTAACTTTGTAGTGGACAATAAGGTTCTTCCATACATTCCAACTACATGTTAGTGTAAGTTTGTAATAGCAAACAATTATTTTTTAATTATATAACATCAAATTTATGACTTTCAGATCTATTCCTTTATATGTGCTGTGAGACTTTGCCTCTTCGCAAATTTCATGATTCTAGGTCAACGGGAAATACCCCATAGGTTTTTATTCCCTTGTGAAATCGCAAAAAGGCGAAAATATGCGAAATAAACGGTCATATCTTTTAATCGCGGTGACTTACTAGTTTGATTTTTTCACAGCTAAAAGAAACCGTAGACTCGAGTATTTGATATTAATTTCAATTTGATACCTTTACGCGTTCTTGAGAAAAAGGGTCTTGACAGACGGACAACAAAGTGATTCTATAAGGCAGTGTTTTTCGACCTGTGGGTCGCGTCCCTTAGGGGGGTCGCTTAGCCTTACACAGGGGGGGACCCGGGTAAAATAGGCTAGCGTTTGTAGGTCTACAACAGAAAAAAACTACAATTTCAGTAAAAAAGCATTTTGTCAAAACGTGGTTCTATTTTTGAGACGCAAATAGGTAGGTAACTCAATCATTTTCTAATTGAAGCCTATTATGTTTTATGTGGTTTAATTTGGACCTGGGGGTCACCATATTTTTTTACTTGTAAAGGGGTCACCTATTCAAGAAGGTTGAAAAACACTGCAATAAGGGTTCCGTTTTTTTCTTTTGAGGTACGGAACCCTAATAAACATAATGATGTCTATTATCAAAGGATCCATCCTATATTTGATTACATTACAACCGAATTGAGAACTCCTTTTCCTTTCCTTTTTTGAAGTCGGTTAAAAAGATAATGGTGTTACTGACCGGTGTGGTCGCCGGCGTCTCGTCTCTGAGGTTGAACGATGGCCACTTGCTTGCCTCTGGTGCTTCCTGCGTAACAAACAACAATTTCACTTAGCAATGCAAATACACAAGCACATAAACTTTATACTTGACTAGTCTTTGCAACCAATCTAGGCGCTGGTGAACCAATCTATAATAGGCTTGTGTCCTTTCATCATCATCAGCCAGAAGACGTCCACTGCTGAACATAGGCCTCCCCGTTTAACCTCCACACTGAACGACAGCCTGCCTTTTGCGTCCACTGGATGCCCGCGACTCTCACAATGTCGTCGGTCCATCTAGTGGGAGGCCTACCTACGCTGCGTCTTCCGGTTCGTGTTCTCCACTCAAGAACCTTCCGCATCGGTTTATCGGTTCTTCGAGCGATGTGGCCTGCCCATTGCCACTTCAACTTGCAAACTTGCAACTTGTGTCTTTTATGTTTCATTTATTACAAACTAGCTGAATCCCGCGGTGCTACCCGTGATTTTCCAATTTTCCCACATTTTCTTGGAGAATAAGTACCCTATGTCCGTCCATGATGTACACTATCATCCTGCCAAAATTCGTTAAGATCGGCTTAGCGGTTTAGTCGTGAAAAGCGAACAAACATCCAGACAGGGACACAGAGTTACTTTCGCTTTTATATTATTAGTAAGGATAACAGGCTTAACGAAGGATACCATTAAACATACTAAAAAAATAATGTAAAGTGGCTAATAAAAATATAAGATATGGGCGTTTAAAATTTTTGGACAAAAGAGGCCATAGTATCCATCATTATGAATATCTTTTACTATGAGACCAACCCTGAAATCTCGAAAAAAATATCAGCTGTTCCACAGAAGACAGTCATTGATACTTGTCAAAATACATGTAACAGCTGATATTTTTTTCGCGATTTCAGGGTTGGTCCCAAAATTTTTTTTTTTTTTTTGTTTAAATTAGAACGGCTGTCAAGACATTTTTGTAAGAAATTTGTTATAGCCAGTTGCACCCATATAAACGAAATGTCAGGTCATTCGAAATCAGTTAGCAACTGTGATGCGGACAAAGAACTTTGAGACCTAACCCAAAAAGGTAAGGTCCAAGTTCTTTGGGTGCGGAATCCGACGCATTGATCTAAATAAGAATGTTCAATCAAGGTTCACTCATAATGCCTGGCGACAGATTTTTCTTCTCATTTCCGTTCTATTTACTTCTCTTTTCAGTTGGTCCCGTAAAACTTCATAATGATGAGTACAATGACCACATTTCGGCTTATTACAGCCTATATGCGTAACCCTGTATATAAATGTTCGCATTTAGTTTTACACAGAGGGAGTGAAGACGTTGCTCTCATGTGTTCATAGTATTGGTAGCACTGTATATTCTGACGTGGGTCCGTGGAATGTACTGACCCGGCATGGAGACGCGGTGTGCCATCTCCAGCGCGAGCTGCACGGCGCGGTCGCGGGCCGAGCCGACGGCCGGCATGCTGCCGCCGCGCTCCCTGCCGCCGCGCCCTCGGCGCACCACCGCGACCGTCCCTCCCACCGGACCTGCATCGTTACATTACACATAAATAAATAAAATATATATATATATAAAAGAAAGTCGTGTTAGTTACACTATTTATAACTCAAGAACGGTTGAACCGATTTGGCTGAAAATTGGTGGGGAGGTAGCTTAGAACCAGTAGACAATCATCATCACTATTTTTCATCACTACGCGGGTGAAACTGCGGGGCACAACTAGTAAATAATAATAAATAAATATTCGGGACAATTTTGCACACACTGTCATCTGACCCCAAACTAAGCAAAGCTTGTTATATGGCTGCCAGAGACTTATATACATACATATATATTTTCAAAAAAACATACTTAAATAGATAATATCAACCAGATATATAACAAACACAAATGTTCATCGCATAAATGTTTGCCCTAGGTGGGAATCAAACCCACACACCCAAGCACAGAAGGCAGGTTCACTACCAACTACCAACATTTACTAGCCGATATCCTTTTACTAGGATGTATACAAAATTTCTTTAACAATTATTTTTTTGTAAAAATTTTCATGTCCCGACCTCAGATCGCCCGTCAATTATTTTTCCTTTCATTTTTGTTATAATAATATTCTCTTCCTTTTCCAATGGGTTTCATCCTACTATTATTTTTTTCACTTTTTTACCATTTTCAAAGGCTTCTGCACTGGTCTATTAGCACAACTGGATCAAGATATCTAAAAATATATTCGGACCCTGATTATGAAACCTTGAAAATGGATTTAAATAAATAACAATTTAAAAACAGACTTCATAATGCAATGTCATTAACTTGGATGATGTATTTTTTACAATTATTTTGATTTATAACTAAATTTCAGAACCAATTTTGTTCTTTGGGAACAATCTGAAAGTAGATCCTTTTAAATAAAATAAAAAATACAAATCGGTTTACAAATGACGGAGTTCTGAAATTACAAACATAAAAAAATAATAATATGTAATGTTACCGCGGAAAAGTCAAAAAGTACAAAAGAAAGGGAGGGTCCCCATATAACAAACGTATTTGTGTATTCGTTTTAATGTAAAAACGGTAACACGTACAAGCGTCAAACTTGGTATGATTATAGTACACACTCTAAGTATGACAACAAATAATAATAAATGGCTAACTGCGAGTCGGTGACAATTTTCTGTTCACCACCGGTTCTCGTACGATAACCGAAGTGAATGTCGGCCTGGGTGGGGATGGAATGTTGTCTTTTTGCACTACTTTTATGTACTTTAAAACACTGTTATAAACTATCACGGTTGTTCACTAAACTTATTTAATTACTTTGTAGCTAACAAGTTATGTGGTGGTACGGAACCCTCAGTGCGCGATCCTGACTTGCTCTTGGCCGGTTTTATATGGGTTTTCCCTGATGGTTACAATCTGGGCGTCTTCAAATCACGAGTGAATCGGTTCCTTCTGGGCAGGCGTGCTCCAGCGTGGACCGCATCATCGCTTAACATCAGGCGTGATGGTGGTCAAACGCAAGCCTATCTACTATATAAAAATAAGTCGGGTTTTCCTTCCTGACGCTATAACTCCAGAACGCACGAACCGATTTCCACGGTTTTGCATTCGTTGGAAAGGTCTCGGGCTCCGTGAGGTTTATAGAAGTCATCTGGTGGCGAAACGGAGGTCGCCGGGTTTGCTAGTTATTTATAGAAAAAAATATGAAGTCATTTAAAAAGTGACAAGGACAGCGCCACGCTGATGGCGCATCTCATGTCGATAGTTATTGTGTGATAGTGTGTACTGACTGGGCATGTTGTGTGGCGGGGCAGCACGCGGGGTCGAGTACTCCCAGCGCAGCGCGCGCCCGCCGATGCTGATGGCGCATCTCATTTCGATAGTTATTGTGTGATAGTGTGTACTGACTGGGCATGTTGCGGGGCGGGGCAGCACGCGGGGTCGAGTACTCCCAGCGCAGCGCGCGCCCGCCGATGCTGATGGCGCATCTCATTTCGATAGTTATTGTGTGATAGTGTGTACTGATTGGGCATGTTGCGGGGCGGGGCAGCACGCGGGGTCGAGTACTCCCAGCGCAGCGCGCGCCCGCCGATGCTGATGACGCATCACAAATGTCGATAGTTATTGTGTGATAGTGTGTACTGACTTGGCATGTTGGGGGGCGGGGCAGCGCGCGGGGTCGAGTACTCCCAGCGCAGCGCGCGCCCGCCGATGCTGATGACGCATCACAAATGTCGATAGTTATTGTGTGATAGTGTGTACTGACTTGGCATGTTGGGGGGCGGGGCAGCGCGCGGGGTCGAGTACTCCCAGCGCAGCGCGCGCCCGCCGATGCTGATGACGTCTCCGTGCTGCAGTGGGGCCACGCTGACGATGCGCCCGTTCACCAGCGTTTCACCGCCGCCCGTCGAACGAATCACCGCCTGACGTTACAAACCAAACAAGTTATTTTCGAAAAAGCTCGCCTATGAACCAAAGGTACTTATGTATCTACCTAGATTTAAGGGTCATTTTGGGAAAAGGGGTAACTCGGGAAACAGGGACATTTTGGGTAGTGCCAAATAGGTTGTACTTGTAACAAATTTTAATAATCTCGTTTTTTTTCAATATAATTCTAAGTTAGTATATTTTAAGTGAGGAATTGTTTGATTGATTTAAATATAAATTCGATTCCATAGTAAGTGTCAAATTTGCATGCCGAAAGGCAGTATAATGAATGGCGAACCATTCTTCCTACAGGACACCTGTAACTTTTTGTAAACCCATTATACGCAAAAAAATACTAATTAATAAATAAATTTATAGAATTGAGTATACAAAAAAAATTAAGTATAAGTAATAGAAACTATAGTCACCGTGTTACCAACTGAGTCGTAGGGCCATAAACGTCATACCATAAGACCTGTAAGTGCGAGCGAGATAGATAGACAATTGATTTATGACCTGACGACTCAGACGGTAATGCGTTTACTATAGTAGTACTGTAGTGGTTATGATCAAAAGATCTTCTTTTTTAACTTTAAAAAGAATAAAGACCTTTGCATCATGTACGAGGACTGTGGCGTGATGTGACGCGACTGCTGGCAGAGTGATGCGGATGTCGTTGTTAGGGTCCCGGCCAAGCGTGGCCAGCCCCTGCGTCAGCGGGAAGCGCCGCGACGTCCGTCCTAAGCGGTCCACTACCACCAGGACTCCTCCTGACATATCTGTACACCAAACAATCACATAAGAGACCGCAGGAAAATGCTGGATGCAGGCCACTTCCAACTGGCCACAAAACTCTACTGTGGCCTGGGGGGTTAGACAAGAACCACTTTCTGTTAGCGTTAACGCCTGCGGAAAGATGAAATTGTATGAAAATTTAATTGACAATGACATTAGCTTGAGAGATGTTATCTCAAACGAATGTCATTTTCATACAATTTCATCTTTGCGCAGGTGTTAACACTAACACAAAATGGGTCTTGTCTAACCCCAGGGGGGTTACCCATCACACCATCACAGACGAACACTGCTCACCACAATTCTCAGCAACCAAGTTGTTTTCAATTGGAACAGGTTGCCTGAGGATGTGGTCCAATAAATGCATTTAAAAACCGACCAAGTGCGAGTCGGGCTCGCGCACTGAGGGTTCCGTGCCACCACAAAATACAATAATTATCAATTTAAAAAAAAATGGTTTTAGGTACTTAATGTGTAACAAAATAGCCAAGCAATTGCTACGCCGACACATAGTTAATATTTTGCAAGTGACGCTCGGTAGAACTTTTAATGAACAGAAATTTGATTTGACAACTAGGACTTGGCCATTATTATAATGTTGTTAATCTTTAAAGTGTGTACTATAGTCATACCAAGTTTGACACTTGGTATGTGTTACAGTTTTACATTAGAGCTAATACAAAAATACGTTTGGTGTACCTTTAGTTTTGAATTTTCGACTTTTTTGAATTTTTCCAACGTAACATTACATATTCTGTAAAAAAGATTTTTTTTTGTATAATTATTGTTTCAGATTTAGTTAATTTTTGTTTCTGGTAAGATTAAACTAGTACCTATCACTGATAAAGTTCTGTAACTTTTGAGGTTGAAATCTTTTTGTGTTTCAGGTTTAATAAATTTCTTATTATCCTTAATTCATTTTTACAAACTTGTCAATGCAACTATTGGGTAAAAATTGTCCAAGTTCAGTCAGGGCTAAGCTTTGTCATAATTGGAAAATTAAATCTGTCCTTTTGCTTATGGTAGCATTTCCATCTTGGCGACCGCGACCGGCAAATTTGTTTGGTTTGACCGGTTGGCAATGGAAAGAGCTATGCTCGGAGTTTCTTTGCGCGATAAAATCCGAAACGTGGATATTCGCCAAAGAACCAGATTCACCGACATAGCTGTTAAAATTTGCAAGTTGAAGTGGCTATGGGCAGGCCACATCGCTCGAAGAACCGATAACCGATGGGGAAGAAAGGTTCTTGAGTGGAGACCACGAACCAGAAGACACAGCGTAGGTAGGCCTCCCACACGACATTGTGAGACTGTCGTTTCGACTGAGAGTGTCGCTGGCATCCAGTGGATGCAAAAGGCAGGCTGTCGTTCAGTGTGGAGGTTAAAGGGGGAGGCCTATGTTCAGCAGTGGACGTCTTCTGGCTGATGATGATGATGACCGCGACCGGTGGCTGCGGCCTGGTCGCATGACGCAGCCGCAGCTGTCTGTCGCGGTAGGCTAGATCGAAATGCTACCTCTCGTATTATATTCGCGTAATATCTTTTTTAAAAATTCAAGGTACCCCAAGATCTAACAAAATAAGAAAAATTATGAGGATGGATGCGTCAATGGGCGTATTCCACACAAGACGCGTCACTTAAGACAACAGTTCAAAATAAAGCTTATTGTCTTCAAAAGACAGATTGCTTTAAAAAAGGGATTATAAAAAAAAAAAAAAAAAACAAATGTAGTACATAGTCATTGATCTATAGTCCATAAATATATCGTTTTTTTAATCTAAGATATTTTTACCTGATATTTTTTTTACATCCCAATGGTTTTGATACCATCCTCCAGCCTCAAAACATTGAACATCTTTAGTAAAGCAGTAGAGCGCTATATGCAATACGAAGATTTCGAAGACAAGCAGGATATTTACAATGCGAAAAACTGGACCATTGTGAAAGAAAACGCGGGAAGATGCAGCTAGAATATTACAAATTCAATTCTAATTGATTACGACAGTATGACAAAGTAACTACAAGCACCGCAATCACCATTGTTTCCCGCCAAAGCGTTATCATGGTCCTAAACACTGATAACAATTTCTAATGATGCTAAAACTTGGCTAAAACATCAATTTTACACTGCAGAAATAAAATACAGGGTCAAACCGGTTTCCAGTTAGTGTTGTTTATAAAACAATAACGATCTAAGACCACGCCGATCCGCCACGGGCAAGTCACAACACAAGTAAAGCTAAGCAATAGCAAAGAAATTAAAGAATGCGATTTACCTTTCATATGTTTCTCGTTTTCTAAACTACCAGTTCACTTCAGTCGAAATTAAATTGGTAAACATAATCTTATACACACGACGGTAGCTATATTATCCAGTTTAGAGTCGTTACAACACAGCAAATAATCCAAAACAGGATAAACGTAGGCAAACGAAACGAAAAACGAAAGCAAGCCTTGTCTTTCAAAATAAATATGGCGCCGGTAAGTAATAGTAATGTCTAATGTCACTATTTAATGGCGGCGGTGGTTGCTTTTTTTGTTAATAATTGTCATGACCATGGATACAAAGTCCTTCAGTCGTAATATTAATCAAGTTAACATAGTAGATAATAATAGATAGATAGTTCTACATAAATAATAATTACGTCAAACAAGTCATAGTCACGGCGTAATAGCACCATAATTATACAACGTTTCAGCTATTATTTCTAAATTCCGACTTCTATTTTCTCTCTTCTGCCATACGTGTTGCTGGCAAAAATGTTAATTTAAATTTTGCCATAAAAAAAAACTACTCCCCACTCAAAAATCCTCTATTCTCTTTGATCCTCTTTGCAAAAATCATGTTTTATGCTTGTCGTCCTTGTCGAAATCGAATTCGATAATTATTCTGGAACTAAAAATTGCTACAGTTATGAACATAAACAATGCTCAGAACCAAAGCTACTGGTTTGTGCTTAGAGAAGACCAAAGCAATGTTATATTCAGCAGTAATAATTTTACAATACAAAACCCTCAAAGTAAGATCTAACTTTACATTCATCCAGTTACATTTATTTACATTCATTACTATAATAAGCCTATCATAGCCTACTGCTGGACATAGGCACGCAAACCAATCTTCGGCTTCTCGCGTCAATCGTGCAATTTCAATGCTATTGCTCAAAAACTGTGAGGAAACCGGTATGTCCAAGAACCTCAAATGTTAAAAGATATATTATGTCTCATTAACCAACATTCAATGGGGCCAGACTGGTGGATTAGGGAAAATTTCAACAGGCTATCTATTGCGGTTCAAAAGATACAGCCCTTAATAGGTCGGACAGACATAGTAGGCTTAGTAATAGGGTCTCGTTTAACCCTTTGGTTACGGAACCCTAAAAATACAATTTATACTTGCTTAATACAATATACCTACCTTCTAAGACTATAAATTCTAGTACATTAGCCACTGTAAAACATTTTAAAACTATCAAAGTTGTTCGTGGCTGTGAACATTGTAAATATCCCATAAATAATCATTTAAAACTACTAGGCACTGTTTTAAGCGATCCACAGACAAAACGCCTGTCAAGAGGCCTGCACGTGTTGAAGTACAAGGAACCACTACCCACTGCACTAGCTGTTCCGGTGCTGCCCGAATATTTGGTAGTCCTTGTATTACAAAACATGCAGACCCACATTCAAGCTGCTGCTGCTGCTATTTCAAGCTTTTATTCGATCAGAATGGCTATCGATTAGTTCCAGGTCAAGAAGCAAGGTACATCGTTGACACTGGCGATCGGCAGTTCATACAAATTGATGAAGCCCCTGCGGCCGAGCCCGACTCCACCCTCGCCACTGAGCATCCACTCGAAGATGAAACTAAGCAGAAGGATGAAAACACCTTCTGGGACAGAAGCAAAATAAAGCTACTTCTCAATCTATGCTTAGACAACAACTTCAAAAATGCAAGTAAAGATAAAGGATTGCTTGAAGACTTTGCTGCCCACCTCGGAACCACTGCCGAGGACTGCAGCAACAAGTACAAGAATCTGAGGCGCACATTTATACGGCTTCTGAAGAAAAGGAGACAAGGTAAAGAAATTAAATGGGTGCATTACAATATTTGTGAAAAAGTCTTCAATGACTGCAAATCGTTGCCATCTTCCATTTTGGATCCCTGGGATGATTTCAAAGTCAGAAACCTTCTCGAACTCTATATGCAAAACCTAGACAGATTTAGAAGTTCAGATTGTTTGCAGAAAGATGTGTGGAAAGACATTGCATCCCAAATTGGTACCACAGAATACATTTGCTACCACAAGTTCAAAAACCTAAAAAGAGCTTATTTCAACTGGTTGCAGCGCAGCCGGGATACCGGGAAACCTGTCAAGTGGCCGTATCATCAGTACTTTGAAAGAATATTTTACAATTACACCCCTTCTACTGGTACGTGGAACAGGGCAAAAACAAGGCAACTAATGGATGCCTATCTGCAGGTTGCAGATAAATTTAAGGACCCACGATTCCAAAAGAAAGACCTTTGGAAGCAAATATCTGTGATTGTTGACGAGAGTGCACAGAGCTGTGACAAAAAATTTAGGAATCTAAAACAAACATACTTGAAGCTAAAAACAAGAGCAGATTCAGGTCGATCCATCACAAAATGGAGATATTACAAAGATTTTGAATCTATATACGGCCCATGCTCATACTGGAACACTGCCCATGGCAGGTCTGAAAGTGATGACTATATCAAGCAGCTCCTACAATTTTACCTTGAAAACAAAGATAAGTTTAGAGACCCCAGGAAAAAAAAGAAGTATGTGTGGAGATTGCTGGCTCCCAAGATCGGCTTGACGCCAGAGGCGTGCGACAGAAAGTTCCGAAACTTAAAACAAACGTACTTAAGGCTCGCAGAAAAGACAAAATTAAACGGAAATGTCATTAGATGGCCGTATTTTATGTACTTCGAGAAAATATTCGAAGAGCCTCGGATCCCAAACAGAAGTAGTTACAGGAATAATATTGACGAGATGACGGTGTCTGACGTAAAGAGAGTTATGCAGAGGCTGCAGGACAAAAAGGACGATGACAAATTTGAAAGACTTGTAAGTGTAGTGGAGGAGTCCAATAATATTCAAAGAGAAAGAAATATAATATTACAAGCACTATTGGACAGAAAACGACTTGAGCTCAAATAGGAATTGATTCTTGCCGCACACCATTTGTTCTGATGGGCCCCATCACACTTGTTTATTAATATTTAACCGACTTAGAAAATAGAATAAAAAGGAGGGAGTTCTCTATAACATTTTTTTAAAATGTTTGTTACCTGAGAAAAATGATGGAGATAACCGAATTGGAAAATTCTTTTTTTATTTTAAAGGTTAAGATTATTCCCATAATTTTTAATCAAAATCATTTTATACAAAATACATATGTAATGTATTTTGTTTTTCAAATGAACTTATTGGAATATTTTTTGTCTTTGCATTTGTTTCCAGCGAGTTACCACCTCAACTCTTGTTACTTGACAAAAACAATCCCAATTTACTCAATGGGATCAACTTTTTGAAACATTATTTCTTATTATAAATTAACTAGCGACCCGCCCGCCCGGCTTCGCACGGGTGTAATTTACGTGCGAAGCCGGGGCGGGTCGCTAGTTATATATATATAAACCTTCCTTGAAAATGTATCTAACTGATGGTGAAAACCGCATCAAAATCCGTTGCGTGGTTTAGGAGGAGTTAGCGGCCATAAAGACAGACGCGGAAAGCGACTTCAATTTATACTATGTAGAGATGCTACGGACTGAAAAGGGGCACCCGAGGTACCCCTAATTGAAATTAAAATTATGCAATAAAACTGAAGTTTCAAGCAATAAAATTCCATGCTGCTGTATTTAGGGTTACCATCCGTCCAGATTTGTCTGGACTTTAAGACCTTGTCCAGCTTTTTTAGGTTGGGCGTTGTAATACGATTGACTTGATTAACATCTCCCTAAACAAGAAATCAAATATCTTTTGAAAATTACATAACCAACATACTAAATCCAGCCAACCAACATCCAGCTTTAGTTCAGAACTTTTCAGTTTGATATGGTAACCCACCCTACTTTATTACATCGCCCAAGCTAAAATTTCCATACAAAGATCTACAAGTCTGGACAAATGGTAACCCTACTCATGGACCAACCGTTGTCCTTTTGCCACAAGCAATGATAATAGCACAGCTAGGTCAGCTAATTGTCATATGCAACATATAATTACTACATGAAACGTCTAGCCTGTCAATCTTCGTATATATTACTGTAATTTTATTAAATATAATTATGTACTAACAATCCTACTCAACCTTTACCAGGATAGACAGCTAGAGTATGTTGTATGAAAACCCAGCATGCGACATTTTTGCACCTTTTATTATATTTGGGTTTCGAAAGTGTATAAACGGGAACCCTATTACTAAGCCTACGCTGTCTGTCCGTCCTCGTCAAACTTGGCATGATTATAGTACACACTCAGTCGGTAACAAGTTTCTGTTCATTACCAACAAAGATAATATTATAAATTGTCATTGATTAAGTACCAAGTTCTATAACTGGTAATTACGTTTATATACGTTACGGGTATTACCTTTTGAATATTGTCATAGTAAGGAACCCTCAGTGCGCGAGTCTGACAATCTGTCCGACTGGCCAGTCGGACAGTTTGGAATATTTTTGTCCAAACAGTCCGATCATCGGACAGAATGGAATAAACGGCACTTCGCCGGTTTATTAAATCAAAGAAAAAAAATGTGTGGACACATCTAACAAACAACATTGCCATTCAACGTGGTAATGCCGCCAGCATGCTGGGTACGCTGCCAACTGGTAGTGGGCTTGAGCATTTGGATTGTCTTTAGACCTTCAACGGTCTATGGGCAGTCAACTGTATTTGTAGTTTTAGTTTTAGCTTGTATTTTGTTTAGTTAATAAAGGCACTTGCCCAGGAAAAAAAAACAAACAACAAGTGGCTAAGAATGGTCAAAAAAAAAAAAATTGGTTGCTGCATCCAAGCCACCAGTCTGGTTGCGTCTAGTGGCTATGTGCGGGTAGAGCACTCAAGATCCTAAGCTGATAGAAATGAAATCAAACATCTAATTATGTTTAGAAATGGTTTAATTTTTATTGTTACCGTTCTTATGCTTTAATAATGTATATGTACAAACAAACTATAATAGATAATCAGCTTTATTCATTCTGAAATGAGAAATCGTTAGCAAATTCAAATACATGTTGACCGGCACAGCTACTCATTATAAAACGATCAATGTCTTACAATACACTGATTATGCTTAATTTATGTCTTAACTTAAAAATACGTCTGTGAATTTAAGACTTATTTTATAACATTAAATTTGACATCAATTACTCTATACCACAGTAAGGAATGGAAAAAATAGTTTAGAAAAAATAAAAATAATAGTGAAGAGAATCCCACTCGATCGTGGGCAAACGGATCCATACGTACGATGCCTCGACCGGGTAGAACTATCACGTACACGCTCACACTCACTCCACTTCCAATCACGCGAGTCGATACAACGCTAACCTAGGCTTTACCACACTATCTCGTACAACTAGGGACCGCCGGCGCGGGCGCGGGCGGAAGCGGCGCGGCCGCAGGCGGTTCACTTCTTGGCGTTCTTCTTAGGCGACGGAGCCTTGCCTTTGGCATTGTTTGACATTTTCGATTTCTTCCCCTTGGGCTCGCCTTCTTCATCATCCTCATCCTGTCGACAAAACCATCAAGTCAAAATACACCCCCTACAGCACTATACCGCAACAAACACAATCATTTGTAATTATTATCCCTTTCCCTACACACATTCTCTGATCACACCAATTTGAAAGTTTAACTTTAGTTATAATGTAAATAGCTTTTCACTGACTTTATAGGGTAGATTAGTCACACTAAATCCACCCTAAGAGCCGTGTGGAAAGTATAGAACGAGTACAGAAAACCAACAGCCAATTTTGTAGTTAAAATTATCAATTTTGAATGTGAGATTAGAGCCCATTTCCATACACAAATAATGCCATTTACCACACAATTTATTCAAAATACAGTTTTACTACATTCTACAGCTACACATTAACTTCCAAACCCTTTGTTAACTCTCAATCTGGCTGCCTGCCTGTGGAAACGGCCATTGGGCCTTATTCCCTGCCAAGGTGAAGAAACCTTTATAATTTTATTAGTTGAAGGTTTTCAGTACCTCATTTGGCTTGCGCTTGCTTGCAGTTGATTTTCTTTTATTCTGATCTTCCTGTAAATGTATTCTCTACTTTAACATTTGTCTTTTCAATAATTGATACAGATAGATTCATGCATGTGATAGGACAACAAAAATATTACATTGCACAGCTATAGAGACAGAATTTAACTGTAAGTTGGGATTAAAAACAAAGCTGGGTTGTTTTTAACACCAGGTATTAAAGCTAGCAGTTGGGAAAAAGTATTACAAACAGCATGCTATAGACGTGAATCAACTGACCTTGAACTGGGAGTCATCACCTTCCTCTTCGTCGAGCATCTCTTCTTCCATTTCCTCCATATCCTCGAATTCCTCTACCATGGCGCCGAGCATGTGCTGCCCGATCAAGTGCACCGGCCCTGAGCCCTGGAACATGCATCACAACATATAAGCAACAGTCAAGTATTGATGGAATGTCTTTCCTATTATGCGAGAGTAATCAGACAAATGCCTCAAGAAATCATTGGAAGGCGGTACAACAATCAAAACGACGTCGCGCGCCTTTCAATATTACACAAGGTAATAAGTTTAAGTTTTATCATCATTTTGAATTGCGATCTAAAGTTTTCATGTAAATAGTTTTGGCAGTGGTTGAGATCAGCAATAAAGGGGCAAATGTGATTCACCTCTGTTTTACCATCCCTTTCTAAGCAATACCATCTTGGTACTTCCACCACGACACAGGAAAGTTACTAACTAAGGTTACAATATTTTCACGAGTTATTTACCTGAATAAGGGTGAATGTGACGGGCGCATCAGGGAATTCAATGTCGAGACGTGAATGCCGCGTTTCCCCTGCTTTCAGAACTGCTACTGGGATCTTGATAGACTCTTGCAATGACATTGTTTCTACCTGCAGAAAGAAAGTGTATTTAAATAATAGGTATAAATAGACTGGGTCGATGATATAGTCATGTCACTATTGCGGGTCGAAACCAGTTAGCACAGGACTGAGACAGATGGCATAACAAGAGAGGCCTATACCTAGCAGTGGGATAAGGAAGGCTGTGGATGATGATGAAAACTAGATTTATTAACAACTACAGTTTGGTCAATAGATGAAATTGATGGTAACTCATTAAAATTTAATAAGATTCATTACAAAAAGTTTGTTGTTGGTAGTTTGTGATACGCCGCAGTTTATACCTATGTGTATTATTTATAGGCCTTATTTTTTTAATACAAAACAGGCTCGTCATTTGGGGAGTGTAGGTTTCTATCAGTGAAATAACTTGAATCAGTGGAGTAATTCCAGAGATTATCTCTTACAAACATACATCTCAAAGTTACATTACAATCTTTATAAATCAGTATGGATTATTTTATCTTATACTTGTAAATAATCACAAGTATACATGGAAAGCCATTAATATCATATTTGTGCATAATTAGCCTAAACAGCATTACAGAAAAGTAGTACTAAGCCAAAGCAAGCTGTTGTATAAGTCAACTGGCAAAAAAACAATTACTCATTAAAAGATTATTTTTTTAATGGATAACAGACTTGCACTTGACTGCCACCTTGCCTGATGCTGTCTACAATAGAGCATGCTTGACTAGAGAGACCGATTCACTCTTTACTTGAAGACACCCAGATTGTAACTATCTATCTGAGACTTCAATGAAATGTATGGAGCTTCTTTTGTTTTGCTTTCATTGGTCTCGTTGTAAAGGTTATTCATAATAATAAGTACAATAACCTTTTGGCTCAGTACCACCATTCAGTTTAATATTGTGTTCATCCCAAAAACCCATTTCATAATAACAAAGAGCTATACTGGTACATTACACTATAGTCAGAGTAGCAGCTTAATTAATCATATTATGTGAGTAATTCCAGCGTTGTTTTAATAAAATGTGTGAAACTACATTCGTTTCCATAATAAAACTATACTGGTAGGTAATCCATTAAATTTAATGACTACCAATAACCTACCTACCTAGACTTACTATTTTATCGAAAGTAACTTGTCTCTGTTCATCACAATTTAACAAGGTTAACAAAGTACTAATGAGTGTCATAGGGCAAACATACATTTATGGTATGGTACACTTCAAATCTTGGCAAACAGGACATCAGTAGGAAAAACCAGAGGGTACGAGTTCAATGTAATTAATAATCATGATTCATGGTTTTAATCTTGGTGTAGTAGGTATTTGCACTGGTAGATCATATAGCATAGCAGAAGTTAGCTTTTTATTAAGATAGTGAAATTTACATAGAGATGGCAGAAGCCAATCGCCACTTTATGGTTGATAGTCAGAAAACCCATATGAAGTGCTTTGATTCCTCTTTTATTGTACGAACTGTTAGTCTGTAGTGTGCTACCTGAATGGGTATTCCACAATAGTTACAATCAGGATTTCTTCAAATCACGAGTGAATCAGTTTCTTCTAGTCAAGTGTGCTCCATTGTAGATTCTATCATCACTTAACATCAGGTGAGTTGGCGGTCAAACAAGCCTATTATTAAATTAAAAAGAGACATAGTGGCAGAATACTAAACTTCTTATCCTGGAAAAAATTATGCAAGAGAAATTTTACATGTGGGTGAAATTAGAACAGCTAGTTTCTCCTATAAGTCGCAAACATCAATTATGATGTACTATTGTCATAAATCATCTTAAGGTAGCATCTTGGCGGCCGCGTCCGGCTGCGGCGGCAGCGGCCGCGTCGCCAAGATAACTAGTTAGCGACCCACTGCCCAGTTTGAATTTATATGGAGTGTAGTAAACAATACAAGCGACCCGTCGCGCGACGCTTGCATTGTTTAGCACTCCACATACATTCATACTGAGCAGTGGGTCGCATGACGCTGCCGCTGCCGCCGGTCGCGGTTGCCAAGATAGGAAAGCTGCCTTTAGACCTTTAGTTTAAAAAAAAGTGAGGATAGGATGGCAGCACTTTTGGACCCATCAAATGAACTTTAGAAACTGTACAATATCTACTTATACATTATTCAAATATTTAGTAAATATCTCACCTGAACTACATTAAGTTCGTCTGGTTTAGCATCAGGTCCCAAGAGGGCCTGGCGTATGAGAAGCTTGTTGCTGCGTGGGTATTCTGCCTTTGCTTCGGGATCCCATGTCTCAGATTGATGTGAGGCCGACAGAGTAACACCTGAAACGTTTACATATAACTTTACCATATGCCAGTATCAGTCTGAACAGAAGCACTACACAGCTACAATGCTACCAACTTATTTTGTAGTTAAGTGGAGTGTTTTAAGTGGAGGAGACACTATCTTATTATTGCAACAAAAGAAGTAAATTTTTAGTTCATTAATTTGGCCACCTCTACAAGTTGGTCGCACTGTATGTGGTGTCAGACAAATGCCTCGAGAAATCATTGGCAGGCAGCACAACAATCAAAACGACATCGCGCGCCCTTCAATATTACACATGGTAAATAACATTATCATCATTCACATAACAGTAGTAGCTAATGGTGCATTGAAATAATAGCAAAAAAGTAACACGAGGTTGTGAACTCTATGCTTCTTGAACATAATGAACATCGCTACTCTAACTCTTAACCTTAAAGGGTGAATGTAGAGTACACATACGATTCAGTGAAAAAAATATAGAAAAAAAAATTGATCCTGGCGGCCTACCCGGCGTACCTGTGGACTATTGTTGTTTTGAGCACTTAGTGATGAAATAACCTCAAAAAGGTCTTGTTGCTGACACACTTTCATCATCATCAACACCACACACATAAAATGAATAAAACCTAGAGTTAACGATTATTTTAGCAACGCCGGCGTTGAAATTACAGTTGCCGCTTGTTGACGCCATTCCTTTGATAAACCTACGCGTCGCGACATTGACTTCGCAAATTTCAAACAAGTCATGCTCTTAGATATTGACTGATATCTTCTTACTGGAAAAGCTCCTGGATAATGAATCTGCAAACATCAACGCCATAACGATAGTTACCTGCCCAAGATACAAGCCATTTCGTAGGCTTATCGAAAATGGCGGCAAGACGGTTATTCTCCTAAACGCGTGATTTATAAAAAAAGTGTAGTTCATTCTACATAACTGAAATAACTCACTGCAAAATATTCATTTCAAAAGTAAATTTGTAATACAAGCCATTAAAATGGCGAGCCGGGTGTTGGGAGCCGACGCTCATTTTCAAGTTTAATTTTGCCTATGAAGTAAAACATTTCTAATTTAAATAATACGACGAAATCATAGAATGAACTATAAAGATTATTGCTTACCATAGAAATATTCGTCCGACATGGTGATTTCACTAATTTATTTCGATTTTCTCGACACGTTCACGTGCGATGCCGGCACTCACAAATCTGGGAATAAATGTTGCTAGCCCATAATTTTTTAACTCCTTAACCACGCTGAACTCCCTCGAAGAATTTGTTAGTGCTGCCATAATAAGAAAAGAAAAAAACTAGTTCTTCTTGTCGAATAACGATGATAGCATTAAAAAAATGTGGCGCAGTAATAATTTTTAAGGAAAGGTCAAGATTATGTTTTTGCTTTTTGAAACTATCACTTGTCTCTTTAAGCTCACTCTTTAAGTTCCCATAACCTCTTCCCATAGTGACATTAGTGACATTACTCGCACAAGGCGTTGACCAGTAAAAATTTGAAGCCAATACAATATTTTAATGTCTTTCTGTGTTTAAACTGTTAGTGTCAGCAGTGCTCTCGATTGCTCTCATTTATTTATTTATTTTGTTTATTAACCAAAAACTTAGTAGTTTGTTCAAATTAACTTGTTCAACAGCATAGAGTTTTTGCCGCATATTTTATGTTATTATTTATTTTAAAACACAACTACAATAATACTATGTTTAATTATTCCAAAAAATTCACAGAACAATTTAATTAATGTTAAAATGATAGTGATACTTTATCCAGCAAAAAAAAAGGTTGAATGTCAAATAATTACCTATAAATCAACAAGTTTTTTATTTTATTTCTTTTAGTTACAAAATCTAACCAATTTGAAAAACTTTTGAGATAAACTTAAATAACTTGTGAGGTTTATTTAATAAGATTTGAGGTTAATAAATAAACCTCACAGGTTATTTCAATAATAATACTATTTACAGTAGTGGCATGGCAGCGACGATGCAGTGCGGTGCGGGCGATGTCTTCATTATTTTCAAAGAAACTGCTTTTGAGAGGCTTAACGATTCTTGTGTCCGTTTACATCACTTTCCATCAGATGGGTTGATGGCCAAAGGTAAACCTATTCTTTGCAAACAAACGAAAAATTAAATTACTATGCACTGACGGTTATGTTTTTTTATTTACTTGGTAGCCAAGCCCATATTTGTTATTGGGGCAATTTTGCCATCAACTGTAAGGGACCTCCCCCTCTAGTGAGATTTTTTAAAGACGAGGTAATCCTGTTTGATGTAACTACTAGTCGAGACGATCGACCGGTTTCGGAGCCCTAGGAACGAAAAATTACTACAATTCGAAGCAAAATAAAATAGGGAGTACTGGCAGCACTTTGCTCCATACCATAGACAAAATTTCCGTTCATAATAAAAACGTCGGATAGTTATGGCGCCAACTTAAACAAAACAACTGTGTAATTTTGGTAGAATAAAATAGGGCAAGTGCCTCTAATAGCTAAACAAAATACAAGCTAACACTAAAAACAACAGTTAGACCTCCGCTACGAGTAATAGTGTTCCGTGAGTTAGACTGCCCATAGATTATTATGTAGGAAGTCGTCGTGAACTCGTGAACGTGCTCGAATGTGGTAGTGAGAATAAGGTGAAACCAACGACCTATATGTACTCATTTGAATTCGTTGGGTGAAACCTTTGATTATATAGAATAATCAAAGGGTGAAACACATATTATCGTGTTGTATCCAAAACTCCATAGAAGCATCTAGGTTTCTAAGCCTTTAGGAAAGTCTCCACCGCTTCATTAATGCATGCCTTGGTTACCGTGACTTTGTTTGACTCTGTGTTTATGATGTTGTTTGCTTATATATAAAAAGGACGTTTATTGAAAGGGAATAATAAAAGTAGGGATTCTCTCTACGTATTAAAACGTATAAAATGTAAAATATCCTTGATAAAAAAACATTAAAAACAAGGACTTTATAAAACCCAAGAGAATATAAATATGATAAAACCCATGTTTTTTTTAAATTATAATTAGCCCATCGGGCAGGCTAAAGCCTTTAAGGCCATACCGCCTATTCTGTTTTGTATAGTCTTAATAACGTCAAACAAGTCAGAGTCAAGCTAAGTAAGTCACGGTCAAGTCAAACTCATGCCTCTGTAAAGTGGTGGGAACTTTACAAGAGGCTCCTATGGAGTTTTGGAAACAACACGAAAAGACACGTTTCACCTCGTTATATCACTTCCTAACACTCGAGCACGTTTACGAGCACTTAATGAATAATAATTCACCACCTAGAACACATTAACACTCGAAAATACACTAGTTTATGAAAATAATCCAACGAGCCGACATGTTCATTTCCACGTTGGCGCCAAAACTCCTAAAACCCATGAGCAGATACATCACGTAATTTTTTTTAAATTTAATTTTCACTACTAGTCAGGCTAAAGCTGTTAAGGTCATACAGCCTAAACTCATAATGTGGTGGAGACTTTTAGAAGAGGCTTCTAGGGAGCTTTGGAAACAACACGAAATCGAACACAGGCGTTCAAACGAAATTGCCACTCGTGCGGTGACGCCACAGACGTTGGTGATACGCGCACAACGAGTTGTAATGGTCTGTAGTCGACGCGTGTGTTTCCCTTTGGATACTGGACCGTATGCCGTACATTGTGCGATTTGAACTTTGATTATATATAGAATATATTTCTATATATAATCAAAGGATTTGATATTCTATATATAATCAAAGAATTTGAAGGCCTATTTACCGTACTTTTGGCAACCCTGCAGCGCAAGTACCGTTCTTTATTGATCGTCTAATTCGATTAAATGCCATAGAATCGATCATAGCGAGTACTGATCAAATGGCAATTTATCGAAGTTGATGATCTGAACTGTCACATTTGACGTTCGATAAAGAACGGTACTTGCACTGCTGCTTCGTCCGAGTCTTTGTCCGAGTGCTTGGCTTGACCGTCGCGGGGGCTTTGAATTAAACCATAGAGATAGGATCCAGTTTTTATGGGAGAACAATCAACCATATTGTTTTCGGTTGTCAAAAAATTGACGTCTTCATTTTGCTTTTCGTTGAGTTGACATTCTGTCAAAATACCATACGTTCTATACCAATACACATCCCATATTCGTTTTATTTTATTTTTCCTGTCTCCCCCGGGTTTGTTTCATCCGCCGTTATTTGATTGATGCAAAGAAAAGTAATTCTAAATACACACAAGCAAGACTAAAACTTCGGCATCAAATTAAGTGAGCTCATAATATCGTGTCGCTCGAGTAGTCTTGACCTTACGGCATCTTCGCCAGTGTTTTATGTTGTGTAACGACGCCAAAATTCTGAGGCAAGCCTTGCCAAGTTTGCTATCATCAACCTCGCAATCTAATAGAGTCTGTTAAGTGGCCGCGAGCGGCATATCGGAAACTCGGTAATACGAATTAGAAATCGCCCAAGGAATTGTTCTCGGTTGGAAGTTGATATCGGGCAGGTGCGCGCAGCTGTGCAAATAGCGAAGAGTGAGAGTGAAGCGCGGAGTGCAGTGCGATGAGCGAGTGAGTGGTGCGTTGGCGGCGGCCGTCGATGGTGTAGCCGATAGGATGAGCGAGGAAGGGCAGGGCGCTGCGAGCCACGCCAAGCAGGCCGCGGCTGAGGGCGCAGCGCTACCGCCGCCGCCGGACGAGGCCGCGCTACTTGATGTCTCCACCGCTGTCTCTCAGACTAACCTCAACCAGGTACCATGCTTTGTATTAAACACTTAACTCTCCTGACCTTCTCATAGAAGTTAGACCTTAGTTCTGAACCTTCTTGTCATGGCGAACATATTACTACAATTTTGCTTTCACCACAATCCAAGTCCTGTGACAAGGTGTAACTCAAATCACTAACATTTTTAATGCAAAAGATTGTGTTTTAGTATCTTTTAATCACTGAACTCCATGTGTTGAAAAGATTGTAATAAAACATTTGTTTCCTTATTCTATAAAAATTTGAGGTAGTTTCTGAATAAATTTTAACATTCTGTTGGATAAGAGGGTAGATGTGAAAGTTTAAGTAGCATGTTCTTGATATTTAAAATAAAAAAATATGTTCTAATTTTTACATAAATTATACTTTTGTTAGTTGTGTAGCGGGAATTTTCCACAACTAGGCCATTTATTGGGTCATTTTGTGTCACATTCATTATAATAAACTAGCTGTGCCCTGCGGTTTCACCCTTGTGGATACCCTCAATCAAAGTAGCCTAAATTACTCCTTCTTATAACATCTGCTATCTGCCAGTGAAAGTCCTTTCAAAATTGGTCCAGCCTTTTTCGAGTCCATAGGTAACATATACACATTGATATTTATTTATTATAGATAGACGTTCACATTTGCCATTGACCTCATAAAACTGGATAAAAGGTGACAGATAAGTTCTCAGTCCTGGGAGCTAATTCTCAGACAATCAGCACAATATTCAACATTGCCAATATCACTTTCATAGTATAAGTGCATTAATTTACAAACACATGGACGATGTTGATGCGGTATGTACAATATTATACACTTAAAAATTACTCGTGTAAGTTTCTTTAGTATGAGTGAGTGTGATAACCATGGAAAGCAGTGTGAGATTTTGCTATTTGCTGTGAACAAAATTATGGTCTTCTGATACTTCTGAGCTGGGTACTTACAGAAATTAGTTACTTATGAACTAATTATATGATTAGAATTTTATTCATATCTGTTTTTATAACATTACTTTGAATTATAAATCGTTTAAAATCAGATTTAAGTAGGTACCTAAAAAAATACCTGCCTTCGGGTAATCTGTTGATGTTTGGCGGGAGAAAGCGGGTATTTTGGTCGGGAAGACCAGCAACTAATGTGGCAGCCCTGATGGA